>CM073587.1:4517054-14517054 GCA_037074715.1 Magnolia kwangsiensis
TAAAATACATAGGGCTATCTGAGGCCTCTGCTTCAACGATCCGGAGAGCGCATGCTGTTCATCCAATAACCGCAGTACAGTTGGAGTGGTCTTTGTGGTCAAGAGATGCAGAGGAAGATATAATTCCTACTTGTAGGTGAGGTTCATCTGCTACAGAAACTTACCCAAAGCTTGCAGATAAATTAGCATTTGGAACTGACTTTGATTTCAACTTTCTTATGCTATTCAGAGAGCTTGGCATAGGGATCGTTGCATATAGCCCTTTGGGGAGGGGTTTCCTATCATCAGGGCCCAAAAATGATTGATAATTTGTCAAACCAGGACACCCGAAAGGTATGTACTTTTCTGTTCATGGATGCATGTGATGCGTTTCATCGCTATACAATACACTTAAGTGCATGTAACACTAGGTGTGCTACGAATGTAACACACTGTAGCATTACTTTTAAAGCCATGTTTAGATAGAGATGTATTCCAAGGGTAATGAAAAGAAAAGGTTATGATTAGTCTATCAATATTTCCATGAGCATTATGGATATATTGATTCCATTTTTAGGATCTTGTTGGTATAGCAAGTGAAAATTTCATGTTTGTGAGACAATGTTCACCTAATTTCTTGTGCCAAAGAATCCATTGAAAGTGCAATGGTTGTTTCGTGGAATCCTCCCCTTTGCTAGCAAAACATCTCCAACTTTCACATTAGTGGAAAACGTTTTCCATTTCCATCAATTTCCATAGAATTGGTGATATCCAAACATGCCTTAAAACTCGATTGAGTTGCCCGAAACTTGATTGAGTCAACTGGATTTGATTAGTTTTTTTTTTTTCTTGGAAAGATAAAAGGGATTACATGGTGAAACTGCATGAAGTTGCAATTGGTTTGTGGAAACTACTTAGAGTGGGTGATTTGGTGGAGCAATTTGCCCTATTATACCGACACGCTTCATCCACATTTAATTGTATGGAGGCAGTGGGTACAACATAAATACCTATGAGGCTCATTGTGATGTTTGTGTGAAATACAGTCCATTCATCGTTTGCAGCAGATCATTGTAATACTCGACCCCAGAAATCAGGCCCATCAAAAATTCAAGTGAGCCACGAAACCCAGAACAGAAGGATAGGATGCACGCCATTGAAATCTTCCTGTCCTGAAGTCTTGAATAAAGCAGATATTTGGTTTTTCCCTTCATCCTCCATGTACACACCTCATGAACAGGTTGGGTGTCATATGAACATCACAGTGGGCCCTTGGAAGATTTCAACATCAGACATCTTTGTTCCCACATTTTCCAATGGGGTGGCCCACTTGAGTTTTGGGTTGGCATGATTCTTTGTGCTGGCTCAGGTGATGGACTATGTCACATATACATCATGGTGGGGCCCTTGGAGATTTGCCAGTGCTGGGAGGAGAGGATGTGTCACTTCAATAACACTAATTGCCTCTGAGCATATCATGTAGCATTATTCTCTGTCTATTGTATATTTGCTTTCTGTGCATGCATGTTCTGTTTCATGGCATGCTACTGAACTACTTTCACGGAACTGACAGTTTGAACCGAGATTTCAAGCTGATAATGTGGAGCACAATGCCCGCATATTCGAGTGTATAAATGAAATGGCGACGAAGAAAGGATGCACCCCTTCACAGCTGGCATTGGCTTGGGTCCACCACCAAGGAAATGACGTATGCCCAATACCAGGCACCACCAAGATTGAAAACCTCAACCAGAACATCGGAGCTTTGTCTGTGAAGCTCACTCCAGAAGAGATGGCTGAGCTTGCAACCTTGGCGGATGCTGTCAAGGGCGATAGATATGGAAGTGGAGTATCTACTTGGAAGCAGTCGGAAACTCCGGCACTCTCGTCATGGAAAGGTGAGTAAATGATCACAGTCTCCAATGCCTTTCCTGTTGTGGGTGTTAGCTTGTTTTCTGTTTGGAAGCTTGTAATTCTAGTATCACCCCTCCATGGTATATACCTCTATGAAGGTTGTATGAGTGGATGAACTACTGGTATCACCCCTCAATAGTATATATCTATTCATGTGTATCATGTATTAGTGGTAGAAATGCCTAGTGCACTCACTTGCATAAGAGGGAGATTGTTTTTTTTTTTTTGTGCGTGTTAAACACCACTCTGGGCCATTTATTAGGTAGGGCGCACTGTGAGGATGCCTTGGGCTAAAATTCAGATGTGTCTACTCCCTGGATAGGTTGGATTTGGGCCATTTATCATTTTCTAACCGTCCATTTTCATCTTAAAAATTGTGGATCGCCTGATGAGTGGACCAGTCTGTTCATGCACTTGCATCTGTCATATGGACGGTCCAATATCAATAGATCTGAACTGTCTATCAAGTCCAAAGAACGTTTTACAGATCACTATACATAAAATCCAACTGATCTGATGATCAAATCCATCCCTTGATTTGTCCATATTTCTGTAGCATTCTTTTTTCCGAGCCATGAATGAGATGGTTAGGACTGCCTAGCAAAAGTACTCTTTAGAATCATAAGAAATTTATGATGTGGCCCAGCAAACACATTGATCAAATCCATCTATCAGAACAGGGCTACCTAATACGCTCCTGTTTTAAAGAGCTGCTTCTTGGTGGTCACAAAAAGGTTTTGGATCCAGCTGTTATCTGTGTTTTCTCTTCGTTGAGGTCCGTTCAGCTTATGAACAGGTTGGATGGTAACTAAAATATTACATTGGGACCTAGAAAGGCTTTAATGGTTGGTGTTCAATCACCACTGTTTTCATGTGATGTGGTGTGGTCCACCAGAGATTTGGATCTGCCTCATATTTGGGACCATGCCTTAAAATGAGTTAGCAAAACAAATCAAGTTGGGCCCACAGTCAGGGCCTCATCCACTTAGATGTTGCCTATGCCATTTAGTGGGCGAGACCTATGGGCCCACCTTGATGTATGTGTTGTATATCCTCTCCGTCCATCATTTTTTCCATCTCATTTTAGATCATGGTCCAAAAATGAAGCAGATATAATTATCAAGTGGGTCACACCACAGGAAACATGGGTCATTGACCTTTAAAAGCGTCTTGTGGGCCACAAAAGTTTTGGATCAAGGTGATATTTGTGTTTTCCTTTCGTTGCATTTATGTTCATTCTAGTCCATGTGACCTTATCAACAGGTTGGGTGGCAAGTAAACATTCGGTGGGCCCTAGGAATTTTTTAATGGCAGGCATTCAATGATCACTGTTTCCTGTAGTGTGGTCAACCTGATATTTGGATCCTCTTCATTTTTGAGATAATGCCCTAAAATGAGCTAGAAAGACTGATGGACAGAGGTGATGCATCACGGTAGGGCCACGGTCAGGGACTCGCCTACTTAAGCTATTATCCCAGACTCATCTAATCTACGCCCTTCGGGCACAGACTCGGATTACCCGGTGTAGAAAAGAGCACCCTTTTCCGTACAGTGTTGATGTGGAAAATCTTTATATCTACACCGTCCATCCACTTTTCTAATATTGTTTTAGCATGAGGCCAAGCATAGGGCAGATCCAAAGATCAATTGGACCACACTACATGAAATAGTGCGGATCAAATGCTTACCATTGAAAAATTCTTAACGGCACAAAAGTTTTGGATTTTTCCATTCATTCCAATCTTTGTTACCTTACGAACAGGTTGGATGGGAAATAAACATTATAGGTAGCCTTGGAAAGCTTTAAATGGTCGTGACATTGTCCTCGCTGCTTTTATGTGATGTGGTGAGCTTTATATGTCTCATTTTTGGGCTCATGCTGCCGAATGATTTGGCAGAATAAATTGATGGCGTGAATGTAACACATATGTCATGGTGGAGCCCACACATATATCACATCAAAACAGTACTAATAACAGTGCCATGTTCTGCACTACCCAATCCGAGTCCATCGGTCACGAGTCGGGTAGGTCTTGCCAATGGCAAGGCTCACCCAATTCGATGAGGCCGTGACCATGGGTCCCACCTTGATGCATTTCTTGTATAACACGCTTTCCATTCATTTTGCCAATTCATTTTAGAGCATGAGAAAAAAATGATGTAAATATAAATCTCATGTCTCAGTGAGTGTAAGGGAGTTTTTTTTTTTTTTTTTTTGAAGATTTTCCCTCCCTCGATGCATTTGAATATCAACAGCTCTAGCTTCATCTTAGGGCTTACATGAAGGCTTGCACATAAATTCCGTGTGGTACGGTTCACAAGAAACCAGCTCTCTCTCTCTCTCTCTCTCTCTCTCTCTCTCTCTCTCTCTCTCTCTCTCTCTATATATATATATATATATAAGGCTTTGTGACATAAACAACAAGTTGGATGGATCTTCATTTAGGGCGTGTTTGGATGGGTGGATTAGATGGGAGTGGATTGTATTAGGGTGGATTGCACGGCTTTCATGGTCATAAATGGGTACGTCAATCGATTACATGCAATCCCACTGGATTGCTATATCTAGCGACGGAGCTAGTGGCATGTTTGCATGGGCGGATGGCTCTCAGGAATGCAAGCCTAATGGTGTTTGGCCGGGCATGGGATTTCATGCCATCCATAGGATTGATATACTTGGTGTGAACGTTTTTTGGATAGGACAGTTATAATCATTTCGCACCAGGAAACGGATTGCATACTCCCCTTGCCATCAACTCCGTGGCTGGTGGTCTGTGCTCTTTGTGCCACACCATGATGTAAATGTTTCATCTATGCCGTTCATCTATTTTGACATATCATTTTACACCGTAGTCTCAAAAATTAGTGGGCTATATATCTCAGGTGGACCACACCACATTAAGATATATCAACAAACCCATTATTTTACCCAATAATTTCACATCAAATCTGTTCATAAGGCCATACAGGCCTAGATGGAGATATAAAACACAGATATCAAAGATAAAAAACTGCATGTGGACCCCATTGGTGTTTTTAAAGGTCAACCCTCATTCAACACTATTTCTTGTAATGTGGTCCACATGATTTTGGATATATCTAATTTTTAAAATCACACCGTATAGCAATGCACAAAATAAGATAGACGTCATGGATGAAACACATACATTGTGGTGGGGCCCATAGAGCACCGACCACCAGTCATTGCCTGGTGTCAGTGGGAGTAGCAAGTTCTGTCGCGAACCTTGACATGCCCATAGCTTGTTCGGGTTATAACATTGTGTGATGCTCACTAATGTATGTCTCATCAACACCGTTAATATCTAGTTTATTCAATCAATGTCACTATCACCATGAAGCATGTCCACGTATTTGCATGGACCACATCATGTGATAGTGGTGTGATACAGATAGATCCCGAAAAATATATGACAGTCGAAAAAAGAGATATATGAAACCATGAGAAACAAAAGACAATCTCAAACATAAGTTGTGTGGGAAAAAGAGAGAAAAAAAAAAGTGAAATATAAAGAGTTACAGTCATCCGTGTTGGGCTAGAATTTAAAAATAATAAGGACACCGACGCCAACTAGAAGAGCACAGAATCTCTCTCCATCTGATGGGGGAAATCTTTAGTCGAAAAAGCCTTAGAAACCATGGCCTGCATCGCCCGTGACGTCTACATCATCTGTCGGATAGATGAAGACAAAAAGTGGCAGATGTCCAGCTCATCAGAAAATGCGGCGACCTGAACCGCATAAGATTCCGTGTAAGGTCTCGACGGTGCACATGCCTTACTGAAGTGACTGTCCCAGCATGCAACTGCTTCTTTCCAATTCCTGAATGCGCAGTGCCTCGCTCCACTGAAGCCCTCCACCTCCAACTGAGCGTCGACCCTTGTCACGTATATTCCAAGCTTACATCCCACCAAGATGACGTAATACTTCTCCTTTCCCATTTGCAATGACATAGATGTAATTGGCACGAGATTCGTGTTTTGGAATAGAAATTTGCAAACGAAGTTTACATGCAATATTGTCCAAACTTACTAAATGAAAACAAAATCCAGTTATAAGTACATACCCTTCCAAGCAAGCGGATTGTGTGGTCTTATCTGTCTTAAGAAAATAAACTTACTAATGCATGCATATGAAACCATATGAAAGATATTAATTACATAAAAGTTGTCACCATCACATAAGTCATATTGGTATATACTACGTATATACCACCATAAAAGTCAGTCCAAAAAAATAAATAAAAATCTAGAAAATCAAGTATATCAAAGTAATTACATGCCAATAACCAACAACCAAGAAAACATAACCAAAGATTTTAAATCCTTAGATGGATCCAACACCTCGATCACTAAAGTGGTCATGGAGTGTTTTCTTTAACCACTCAATGCGGCGCTCAGGTCGCAGACTCATAAAGAACGATGCTAGCCCTTTGTCTTTACTCAAGAGCTAACTAACCTCAATAAACTCTGAGTTGGTCAGGCCTTGGACCTCTTCTAGTACATCAAGTACTTTGGAAGTGTGATTCACCGATTTGTCGAGGTCAAATTTTAGCATTGAGTCGGTAATGGTCTGCAGAGAGGCCCTGAGTACTTCACAGGGACAAGGAGGGCGCAATCGTTTCCTTATTGTGCTCCCACTTCAAGTAGCATCGAAATCAGCTGTGTGAGTGGGAGTGTTACGTGAGCCACGTTGTCCTATCAAAGGACTGTCTAGCGAAAATGGGATGGTCCCTGTGGAGTCTGTGACAAAATCATCTGAGAGGTCAATTGTATTGTTGATATCATCATCCAACTCTCTCTATGCATCATTGAGTTCTTGTTGAAGATGAGATGATGATGTTGATGCGGTCATACTCCTATTGCCTTGCACATAACATCCCATCGCCTGGTCCGAACTAATGATAACTGCAAGATCATCCATTCTCCCAATTTGTTTCTCGCGGAGTCTTTCAGAATGCGGATGAGACTACAGTCGTACATTGAGCATTTGTAAGTACAGTAAGAAGTAAATACTTATGTGAATATCTACATTTTATATTTCAAAAATCATACCTTAAGATAATCCTCCCAGACTTCATCAAGAGCCGTCACCACCATCCGCTCACTGTCCCATCCAAACCTGCTAGCCACCAGCATGTCCTTCACTACAATGTACTCCTTCTTGTAATACCTTAGTTGGTTCGACACATTTTGCCACTTGAGAACTATATTGGTATGCTTCGTCAGGGCTTCAGCGGTAATTCGGTACGCCTCACGTTTGAAACCATTATCGCCCTTGCGTCCCAATGCAATTTGTTCCAGAAATATGTCGATCATGACCTGATCCATATCGGGAGTCCATTTTATTTTTTAGGCTTGAGACGTAGGCTCGACTAGGGATTTCCCCATCTTCGCGCGTGGGAACATCGTGTGGGCACCACTGGTGTCTTGACTGGTGACTGTGTTGGTGTCGATGGATCATTAGACATCCTGTCTGCTATACCACCTGAATATCAAGTACATATGATAATTTTCAAATGTCAACTATAATCATAAGAATGACAATTATTTCAAAAAAAGGACTTGCAAAATCATCATGGGGTATCTCCATATGATGAATCTATATATTCAGAAGTCGAAAAATCACAATTCCATTGTCAGGTACGTAACGTTTTGTGAAAGTAAATAACAACAAGTCATGGAAATTAAACATATAACAATAAATTATCTACTCCTACTATTTTGCGCATTCGCCTACATTTCGGTTGCAATATCATCGCGCACGCGAATCTAATCATCCTTTCAAGCTGAGATGCTCGTAGTAACCATTGTCACTCATCGTTCGTTGACACCTCATGAGGCGTTGGGTTACTCTCCACATCAGCAACAGATATTCCAGCATATTTCATCTCTTCTTGAGATTCCTGTCCAGTACGTATGAAATTGTGTAAGACACAGTAAATTATCACAATTTGGACTTATGTGTGGAATTCGTACTGCATGACGGTCTTCAAGATGAGGAATTTGTCTTTCATAACACCAAAATAATGCTCAATTGCATTGCGCAACTATGCGTATCAATAATTAAACAGCTCCTTCATGTTGGTAGACGCTTTTCCAGTTCGATACTCTTATAAGTGGTATCGAACGGCCCGGTATGGAGCCATAAAACCGGGTGAATGTGCATATCCGACATTGACAACATAATATTTTTCTATACATTTGAATCAAAGTCTCATTGAGTGAACAATCAAATAATTCAAGTAAATAAAATATAGTGACAATCTCTTAACAGATAACTAGTACCATGTGGGACAAGCAAGGGATCATCTAATCAACTTAATGCGCTGTGTAAGACCCTCGCATTTGAAGCAGAACCCTCCTAACCAACTAATATATATATGAAATTCATATCAAATGAATACGCCACTGATTCGCCTAAAAAGCTGCATTCTCTATTTGATTATCGCCGTGAAGTGAGAAATTATCGTCCGCTTTGCAGGTCCTTAGATTTGGGTGATTTTTAGGGCCAGTTCTATTTATGGTGGAAGCCTTATGTCCAATTTCCCAACATCATTGTAGGTGAGCCCACATGGCCCTAACAGAGTCATTTGCATTAGGTGGTTGTGATCTTTTGTTGAATTGGACAAAGTGAGCAGTTTGATCATTGATTTGGACAGTCCATTGCGTCTAAACCACCCTTGGTCATGGGCCATCGAGCCAAATTTTGGTTACTTGAAGTTAACCATTAGACTAATAGCTTGCTTCAAGATGGTCTAATCATTAAATTGGATAGTCCATCTGCCGGACCTCACCTTCAAGATGGTCTAATCATCCTAGGTGGGCCCACATCGCCTAACAGAGGAATTTACATTGGATGGTTGCTATCTTTTCCAATGTAACGCGTTCTGGTTGGATGAACGGATAGTCTGATCGTTGATCTGGACCGTCCATGATGTATCGGAATTTTGGTTACACAAAGCTAACCGTTAGATTAATAACTTGCTTCAAGATTGTCTAATCCAACTGTGTGGTCATCCACTAGACCTCACGTTGGGTTGTTTGTCGTGGAGTACTATTTTGATCCATTGACCCTTAGGGGTAGTTTGGCACCATGAATTTGGGAGGATCTACCGGGGTTTCAAATCCCATGGTTGTTTGGCACTAAATCTACCGGGTTTCAAATCCCCACAAAGGGAAGATTTGGAATCCACCGTGAGAGCTTAGATTACGTCTAAAATCCTTCCAAGAATTACATGTGTAATATATGTGTCACTAAACTATTAAACTATTGGGCACATGTCTAGTTGGGTCGGATCAACTCAAAGACTCAACCGAGTCTTTAGTTGACTCAGTGCTTACTAATTAATGAGAAATGAGCTTGCATCTGCCACGCGGTCCAACCGATAGATCTGAACCGTCTATTAAGTCCCAAGGACATTTTACTGACCATTTTGCAAAAAATAAAAAATAAAATCCAGTTGATCCGATGATCAAATCCATTCCTGATTTGTCCGCATTTCTGTAGCCCTCCTTTTTTCGAGCCATGGATGAGATGGTTAGTACTGCCTAGCAAAAGTAATCTTTAAATCATAGGCAATTTTTGATGCGGCCCACCAAACACACATTGATCAAGTCCATCTAGGCCACCTATTCCGCGCCCTTTTAAATATCCTCCTGATCAAAGCGCCAAAGCTCATGTACATGCCACACGTGCCATCATGGCATTATAGGTCCGAGATCCAATTCATCTATCAGAACAGGGCCACTATATTAATGTCCTAGCCCGAGAATCAGGTTCACCCACTGGTCTGATTGGTCACATTTGCAAAACAAATGTACGTGTTTAAAAATTTCTTCTGAAAGTTTTCCAACCCATTTACCTGTTTTCAATGTTGGGGTCCACGTGCTGATTGAATTCCCTAAGTGGGGATGGAATTCCCACCATTAAAAACTTCTGGGGACTTCAAAAGTTTTCGATCAAGCTGCTATTTGTTGTTATTCCTTCATCAAGGTCCGTGTGACCTAATCAACGGGTTAGATGGCGGGTACGTAAAAATTACAGTGGGCTTTCATTACCATTGTTTTCGTGTGGTGTGATTCACTTGAGATTTGGATCTTGCTCATATTTGGAACCATGTCCTAAAATAAGTTAGCAAAACGGATGAACATCGTGGATATACAACACATTCATCAAGATGCGCCTAATCTATGCTTGATTGAAAGTGGTACAGAAACTGACGCAGATTAGGTGAGCTGGAGTAACAGCTTACTGGATGAGTCCCTGACCGTGGGGCCCACCTTGATGTATGTGTTGTATAACCCTCTATTCATAAGCTTTATTCGCTCATCTATGGCATGGTTTCAAAAATAAGCAGAACCAAATCTCAAGTGGACGAAACCATAGAAAACGTAGGTCGTTGATCATAAAAAAATTCTTGTGGGCTAAAGTTTCAGATTAAGATGATATTTGTGTTTTCCATTCAACCAGATCTATATGACACAGTTAGCCCTAAAAATTGTTTATTGGTGGGCGTTCAATAACTAGTGTTTCTTGTGGTGTGGTCCACTTGAGATTTGGATCTGCTTCATTTTTTGGGACCATGCCCCATGCCACGTTGTAACCCTGATCAGAGGGCTTATCTTGATGCATCCATTGTATATTCACATTGTCCATCTGTTTGGCTTGCTTATTTTAGGGCATGAGTCCAAAATGAACCAGATTCTAATCAAATGTGGATTTTATCACAAGAAACAGTAGTGATTAGCTATTAAAAACTTCCTATTAGCCACAAAAGTTTTGAATCAAGCTAAGATTTGCTTTTTGTTTTTCCCCTCCATCCAGGTCTATGCGACTTCATTAATAGGTGGATAACAAATAAACATTAAGGTGGGCTCTAGGAAGTTTTTAATGGTGCACATTCAATCATCACTATTTCCCATGTATGATCCAAATGAGATTTAATCTGCTTCATTTTTGAGCTCATGCCCTAAAATGAGTTGGAAAAACAAATGGACAACATGGGCATACAATACATTAAGATGGGTTGTTGCACTCAAAATTCAGCAATCGAAAATGTTGCTGTTTTACTCTGGTGTATGGGTCAAAACGGGTAAAAATGTGTGTGTGTGTAATGTTGTCATGCCCCAAGTTTGGTGAATTTTCGAACTCTGAATGTAGTTTCCAAGAGTAAAGTGTTTCCAATTTTCAATTATCACGCCTCAAGCTTGGCAAATGAGCTCACCAACTTCTTGCGCTCCAAGTTTGGTTTGTAATAAAGAAAATTCTTCTTCTTTTTTTTTTTTCCTTCTTATAGGATATTTTAACTTAGAGATATTAATCTACTTTAACATGAATAAATTCCAACAACCAACACGATTTCAAAGCACATCCAAAATCCAAAAGGTACTGTCAATCATTCAAATATTACGGTCATCAATTTTCAAAAGGGATGAACAAAAGTCAACCACTCAAATATTACAATCCAAGATTTTCAAAAGAGATGTGAAAAGAAAAAAGAAGAAGAAGATGATGAAGAAAAGCTGGCTAAGCATAGGTGCTCTTAGTGGGCTTAATAATACATTCCTCAAAAATGATAAAAAGTATGTAAATAACTAATGGCCTATTTGGGAGCGTGGATTTGGAACCCCTGGATTTGAAATTCTCTTATTGCGTTTGGCACCCTGGATTCAGGATCAACTTTAATCCAAAAGTAGCTACGCATAGTATATTTATAGGGGTTTAAATTTAATTACAAAATCAACTTTAAGATCTTTAATTAGTAAATGTATGTAGTGTTTGACACAATGGTTGTAATAAGCCCGCTGAAATATATACCTTGCCCAAAAATGATGAAGTTTCAAGTCTCGGATGGGCCACAAGCACAAGATGATGTCTGAGTGGCTAACCAACAATTTTTAGCTTTTGATTTACATGAACAATGTTTAGATGGCATTGATCATCGTATTAAAGTAATTATAGTGATGAAATTGATAATCTAATTATTTTGGGATATCATTAGTGGGCTATGTGTCCAATAAATTAAGTCTAATGACACACATGTTACACATGCAACTCTTGGAAAGATTTTAGATGTAATCCAGGCTTTCGCCGTTGATTTCAAACCCCAATTACTTTATGGTGCTAAACAACCAAGGGATTTGAAATCCCTCTCAAATCCCCCCAAATCCATGGTGCCAAATAACCCCTAAGAATGTTATCATCGATGAGCATGTTACAACAAGCAGGGGAATATAACTGACACATGATGTGGTCAGGTTAGTAGTGTGTTATTTCGCGAACTGTTGGGTCAAGCACAAAACTTCTATCCAATCTAGTCTCAAACCTAATTTGGATAGCGAATAAACTTCAAATTTCTAGTTATATTGATGCAGTTTTCTAGCTGACCCTCGGTTGACCCTCTGGGACCTGCACAAGAGAAAGTAAGAGACAAATGAGATCCTGACTTGTATAGGGAACCCTCCGATGCCTAAGTCAGGACATTGGGTCTTTTGTAGGAGATGCTCCCCTGGAAAAGAGTCACCAATCATATTTTGTGAAAGATTATGCGTACCTTACATTAGCTAAAGGTATATTTATTTCTAAAGGAAGGAAGACCATGCCGTAGGAATTCTTTCCTAATATGTAGGAGATCTTCCCACACAGGTTCTCAGATCCGTCCGGGATCTTCCCGAGATTGTGGTTGTTCGAGATTCTCAAGATTTGATTCCATCTCTCGAAGATCTTGGAGAGATCTTTGGGCCATTGGAGGGATTCCCAGACTATTAGTTCGGGAAAAGGTTGGGTGATAGAGGCGCCAGATACACTAGACGTAAGTAATACTGAGCCTTCTGTCAGATTGGTATTTATCTTGTTCAAATGTTATGCCGACTTATGGCCGAGCTATGGCCGAACTATGTAAGGTTGACCTGTACTCGACGTATGCCCAAGCTATATCCGACCTATGGTTTAGGTCAACCTAAATCCGACCTATGGTTTAGGACGGCAACCGGCCATTTGAGTGGACTTACAGTTGCATCTTATTTGAGTGACCTTACAGTTACATCAACCTACTTGAAGATCGATCTTTCCTTGCCAGTAGATGCCTCTTAAGTGGTTTTAACACTATTAGGTTCGTGCTGGTTGGTAGAGTTGGTCTATTCCATAAGTCGATGTAATCGATCTATTTTTCCCCCAACAGTAAGCCCCTCTTACTTTCGAGCCGATCTGTGGATGCTCAGAAAGTAAGTCACATATAGCTTATGTCAGGTTATGTTATCATAAATGCCAAGTATGGCGACCAGCATGGTAGTCGAGGTGTGTCAGTAATTATGTACAGCGTAGTCAAGGTGGCGTTTCGTGGTTGAGGTCACGTGGTCTATCAAGTCATCGTTTCGTTGTCAGTCCAATGAGTGAATGACATGTGGCCAATTCTTGATATAAGGGTCAACTAATGCATAGGGTTGCGCCACGTGTTGAGATAGGGTAGTCAAGGGGACGTCGCACTAACCCAGCATTGATGGGCACACTCAAGTGTTGCCACGTGGCCTCCCTATATAAGGGAAACTCTAATCCTTAGTCGTTTTCATCTGCATTTTCTCATTTTCCCTTTTAGTCATCTTCCTTTGCTCACATAGGCAATTTTCGGTGACTGTCTTCACCAGCAGCCAAACATTTGTTTCTTCCCCGGTAACCTTCACACTTCATTCCCCCCCTCCTTTCTTTTTTCCTTTTAACAGTGACTATCAACATCTATAAAAGCTACCACATCGGACTCTTAAAGTTCATTGGAGGGGGTTTTCGGTGGCAACAGTGGGGCGAGTAGCCTCCATGTAATGTTGAACCCACCGTCGTCGTTAGTGATGATAGTCGACATCAATTTCTAGGCATCACAGGCGATGGAGAGATTCCCAGTAGAGAGGCTAGTTAGGGTAAAGCATGGTTAGTTCAGTGAAGAAGATCCGGAAGAGTCCTCTAGCGAGGAGGGTCCGAGAGGTCCCGTGCCCTCGACCCTTACTGAGGCAGAATTAGCGCGGATTTAACAAGGGTATCACGTCCTTGAGTCTGTAATCCTCCGAGTTCCCTTGCCAAATGAGCTTTCTAATCGTCCTTCAAAGGGAGAAGTCGCCATTTTTCAGGTCACCCTTCAATGAGGCCTTAGGCTCCCCTCTGCAAGGTCTGGTAAGGTGAGTACTTACTCGCCTGAACTTAGCTCTGGGTCAAATGATCCCCAATGGATGAAGGGCTTTGATCGGCTGCACGGTCTTATGGTCTGAGCTATAGCAGCTCGAACTTTTCGTCGAGGAGTTCCTTTATCTATACCAGTTGAAGTCGAACAAGTTTCACCCTGGCTGGTATTATCTCTTTGCTTGGCGAGGGACTAGAGGGAGCTTCATTACCGACCATCCATCATCCAATAAGAATTGGAGGGAAAAGTGGTTCTGGGCCTCTGGATGTTGGGAAGTGGCCGACTTACTCTTGAATCAAAACTTGTTCCCCACAGCATTTTCTGACCCAAGTCAGTATTCCTCGAGTATAGTTATTCTTTAACTCGTTCTTGGTTGGTTGGTCTTTGAGTTTTCTTGATTTGTTCGCACATGTCTTCTATCACAATTATTCCCAAGCACGCTTCCTTGCTGGATAGTGGATCTCTCACTCGGATCAGAGGGGTGAAAGCACTAAGGGAGGAGGAAAGATCTTGGAGAGTACTTCTCCAACTTAAGTTGCTTCTTAAGTCGGGATTAGACTACGCTCTCACTGGTAAGAATTTCGGTAAGAACCTTGGCCAAGCTTTAGTACTTAGAAAATTTTCATGGACTCTCATAATTGAATTTTCTTATGTTTTGATGTAGAAATGCCCGAAGCTCGTCCTTTGCTAAGGCCCGCCTCCAAGCTCTAGGCGCCTTTCTTAAAAGAAATAACAGCACTAAAAAGAAAGAGACAAAAGACCTCCTCCAAAAGCAAGGGGAAAGTCGGCCCTTCTTTCCCCGTCGTGATGGAGGTTGAGGAAGAGGAGGCGGGGGCGGAGCCTGTCCTTAATGCTGTTGGTGCTATGGTCGAGACGACCATTCGGGAAGAGGCTCCTCCTATTGACGTACAGGGAGCTGTCGAGCCTTCTGTGGAGGTTCGTTCTGCGGAGACTGAAGAGACTGATTGCTCTTCAACTAATCCTTCAGGAGTTCTGGAGGAGGAAGGTCAAAGCTTCCGTTGAGCTATTGAGGAGATCCTTCCTTGGGCGGCTCGGTTCGTGTCCAAGGTGGAATTCCTTGGCTTGTTGGATTCTCCCATGAACTCAGTTCTTGCATTTGTGGCGACGAGCCTTCTTGGGGTAAGCGTGTTTCCCTAAATAGTTCATCTTTCTTTATGATTGTTCATCGTCACTCATTTTTTTCTTTTTCTTAGCAGCTCGCTCCTTACATGCTGAAGGTGCATCGCGAGATCGATCAGTTGCAGGGGCAAGTAAGCGAGGCCGGTCGAAAGCTCACGCAAAAGGAGATTAAGGTCACTCAATCCCAAGCTCGTGCTTCTTTTGTAGAGGCCAAGCTGGAAGCCACAAAGAAGCTTCTTGCAGAGTCTTCTGAAAAGTCTACTCGGTGGTAGGCTAAACAAGGGGCGAAGCTCGAGGAGGCTAAGGCGAAGCTCAGGGAAGATGGGATGAAGTTCGGGGAGATCGAGGTGAAGCTCGAGAAGCTTAAGTCAGGAACTTGAGTAGCTATCGCCCAAGCTCGAGAGGATGTTGTCAAAGAATATCAGTCTTCTCATACGTACATTATCAACAGAAATTCTTTGTACTGGTCGGGCTACTCGAAGTGCGTCAAGACGATTAAGGAAGCCTTTCCGAAGTTAGATCTTTCTGATTTCGATGATTCTGGGTTCGGCTTCGATGCATCTAGCAACGAAGGAACTCTCGAGCAGCCCCTAAAGCTTAAAGATCGACCTCTCTTTACAATCTCTTTACCTTTTTCTTTTTATTTTTGGAATGTAGATCGATGTAAACCTACCCCTTGGGGCTTTATCAATGAAAATCACCCCTTTTTGAGACAATGTGTTCATTTATAGATTTTTCTAAGTTAAGTAGGTCATATCTAATAGACGAGTCGGATCAGGTGGATAGATTGGATTTGGGCCGAATCATGTAGATGGGTCGTCCATAGATAGGTCAGAAGAAATTAAATTCAGACTGCAAAAATCTTTATTAATTCCACTTCGGATCTAACCAAAATATAATGCACTTCATGTTGGTCTGTTAAGGACAATAAATTTTGAGATGTTCGGCATTCTAGGGATGAGATCGTCTAGATCTTCCAGTCGGTATGACCCAAGTCGGCTCGTACTCATAACCGCATAAGGTCCTTCCTAGTTCGGGCCTAGAATTCTTAATCCTGGTTCCTCGGTCTTCTAGAAAGTTCTTTGAAGGACTAAGTCACCAGCTCAGAATCTCCTGACTTTAACTGTGAGACCCGTATCCTAGCCCGTACAGTTTCGTAGGCTTTCGCGGTCCTCCTTGTCGAATTCCAGTGACCCGCGATCTATTATCGGTGTTTGTGCATGATCCTGAGTCGTATCCCGCATTAAAGAGTCGGCTCGACCCGAGACTTATACCCTAGCGACTGCGTCATCGCCCCGGTTCTGACGCCGTGTATTATGCGCCGAGGCGATACCTAAGCCAAGAGATGTGGGCACGTGTTCAGTTTGAGGAAAACACTATGCGTTGCGAATTCTGAGGGAATCTCTACAACCCCTCACATCAATCAATTAAAGTACAAGCAAGTACCTAGCCCATCACTTTCCCACCAACAAAGCATGGCACCCCTCTCTCTCTCCCATCCCCAAAGTCAACCCTTCCTTACAACAACCCATTCCTCCCATCCCTCTCTCCTTACATCTTCTCTCTCTCATTTTCTACTCATTCTCTCAAGCAACCCAAGCACCCAACATCCATGGCTTCCATGGAGAAGCTAGGTATGGCCTACCTCCCTACCACCCAATCTCACCATCCAAAGATCATCTCTACCTTTGAAATGTATCCCCCGGAGCTCTAGGATGCGTTAATGGAAGAAGAAGTCCAAGAAGATCAAAGGTGGATTTTTTAAAGGTATGATTCATGTGATTTTGATGGTTTGAGTGCCCACATGTAATGGGACCCACTCGAGATGTATGTTGTAATGCATGGATGAGGGGCCCATAGTGGTGGGGCCCCTCCCATAACCGATCTCTCTCTCTCTCTCTCTCTCTCCCTCTCCCTCTCTCTCTCTCTCTCTCTCTCTCTCTCTCTCTCTCTCTCTCTTTCTCTCCCTCTCTCTCTTTTGATGTATGTGGTCCACCCTGATTCACCCCACCATGATGTATTTTATCCATGCCGTCATGGCAGTCCGTTTAGACGGGACCAAACGAAGGGAAACACAAATATCAGCTTGATCCAAGAGTGTGGCCCACCTGACATGAGGCCACCATGTTGTGTAGGGCCATATAAACCTTCCATTCATGTGGGGCCTACTATATTGGGTGTGCCTCTTTCATCCAGGCCGTCCAGCGTCCCTTGGATGCTGGACCCTGCCACTTGCAAGATTTCACACACATGCATATATATATATATATATATATATATATATATATATATATATATATATATATATATATATATATATATATATATATATATAATATTATATTAATATAAATGTTGTGGTGGGCCACTGCAACGTGACACTGGACCCTGCCACTTGCAAGCTTTCACACACATGCATATATATATATATATATATATATATATATATATATATATATATATATATATATATATATATATATATATATATATATATAATATTATATTAATATAAATGTTGTGGTGGGCCACTGCAACGTGTGGACCCACCTTAATTTGTGATCATCCACCCACACCACGTGGATCCACCTGCTTCAATCCAGACCATCCATCCACCTCTTTGGACACTATACCAGGCATGCTATAATATATAATATATGATATTATATATATTATAATATACTATACGGTGGGCCCCACGTGGGAACCCACTTGTTCTCAGATATATATAATACAATATATATATATATATATATATATATATATATATATATATATATATATATATATATATATATATATATATCATAATATAAGTGCTATGGTGGGCCCCACGTGGGGACCCACCCGTTTTGAGTTAAGATGGCCGTTAGGTCAACCCCCCCTTTTATAAACCGTCCGTCCATCCAATCTAGATCGTCTAGCGGTCTGGATGTGGACCCATTCTGCATCGTCTGTCCAATTTCATGGGGACCACCATGATGTATATGTTTTATTCTTACCGTCCATCTAGACTGTGGCCCAGCAGGCCACACCTAATATATGTGTTACGTCCAAACCATCCATTTGTTGTCTGGACGGTGCAGATGTGGGGCCAGCCATGATGAATGTTTTGATCCACACCGTTCAGAATGTTTGGACGGTGCTAGACCACCTTTGGACAGTGCTGACATGTTTGGACAATACTGGCAATGTTTGGATGGTGTTTTCTAATGCTTGTATGGTATTGATTTACATGGGTAATGTTTGGAGGGTACTGATTTACATGGATAATGTTGGGATAGTGTTGATTTACCTGGACAATATTTGGACAGGCTAATCATCATTAGTGGGTTATGTGCCCCATGGAATGATTGTGTACAGTGATGCACATGTTACACCTACAACTATTGAAATAATTTTACATGTAATTTAAGCTCCCACTTGAGACCCACCGTGGTGTATTTTGTGGCCCATTCATCAGGCCCACTTTGATTATTTTGAGGTCCATTAGTGCGGCCCATTGATGCAGCCCACTTTAATGTATTTTTAAGGCCCATGTGCAGGGCCCACCTATGATGTATATTAGGCCCATGTGTAAGGCCCACCTATTGTGTATTTGAAGCCCATGGTTAGTGGCCCATTTTAATGTATTCAAGACCCATGGGCAAGGCCCGATGTGATGTATTTATGGCCTGAGTCAGAGGCCCATTGTGATGTATATGTGGTTCATATGATGCGGACCACCTGATGTATGAGAGGTCCATGGATGTGACCCATCGTGATGTGTATCAGGCCCTTGTGTGAAGCCATGGGCCCACTATATGTTTGACCCTATGTGGGCCACTCTTTGGGAGCAATGTTGGTTGAATGTCCACATTGATGGGCAATGATAGTTGGATGTCACATTATGACCTTTCCCTTTAGCCTTGATAGGCCCATTCTCACCGATTGTTGAGGCCGATTACGATTGACGAGGCCGATTCTGATTGTCGAGGCCGATTCTGATTATCGAGACCGATTCTGATTGTCAAGATCCATTCCAATTGTCGAGGCCGATTCTGATTGTCGAGGCTGATTCCAATTGACAAGGTTAATTCTGATTGTCGAGGCCGATTCTGATTGACGAGGTTGATTCTGATTGTCGAGGTCGATTCCGATTGTCGAGGCCAATTCTGATTGTCGAGGCCAATTCCGATTGTCTAAGCCGATTGTAAGGCCGATTCTGATTGTCGAGGCTGATTCCGATTGTCAAGACCGGTTATCGAGGCTGATTCCAATTGTCGAGGCCAATTCTGATTATCGAGGACAATTCTGATTGTTGAGGCCGATTCCGATTATCGAGGCCGATTCTGTTTTGTCGAGGCCGATTCCGATTGTCGAAGCCGATTCCGATTATCGAGGCCGATTGTTGAGGCTGAATATTGAGGCCGATTGTCGAGGCCTAATGTGACATATATGCGGCCCGTATTTGAGGCCTATTATGATGTGTATTCAACCCGTGTTTAAGGCCCAATGTTATGTATATGAGGCCTATGTGATGAGGCGCATTGTGGTGCATTTGAGAGTCAGGCAATGAAGCCCGTTGTGATGTATATATGTATATTAGGCCCATGTGAGTGAGGCCCATGGTGATGCGTATTAAGCTCTTAAGTGAGGCCCATGGTGTTATCTATTAGGCCATTGTGTGAGGCTATGGGTCTATTATATGTTAGGCTCTATGTGGGTCATTCTTTGGGAGCAATGTTGGTTAAATGTCCACATTGTCAAGGCTGATTGTCGATACCTGTTATTGATACCGATTATGAGTATGTGATAGCATAGCATCATGCTACATGCCCATACACATCATCTGCATGTTTATTATGAGATATGATTGACCATTGCATATGCCTTAGTACAAATGATTTTTGCGACTCCCTGATAGGTGGAGTTATCCCACATGAGCAGGATCGATGCATGATTAGACTGCAGGACTCATACATATTGCATTATGTGTTGTAATTACTGTACGCCCTAGCGACATCAGGGCCACAGTCATGTCATGGATGGACAGATGAGACACAAAAAATTTTTAACTAGCATTGGGCTGTCATAGATGGCCTTAGGTGAAAATTCTTAAACCCTCTTCGTACTAGAGGACGCCCCAATGTCGAGACCGAGTGGATATATATAAGCGCATGAAAGCCGTATACTAGTAGGCCGCGTCTCCCACTGTGTCATAGTTGGTTGGGAAGGGGTGTGGCCTTACCCGCTTGAGGGAGTAAGTATATCTTGGCTGAGTTTGACCAGCTCATGAATGGATACGATATCGACGTGCCGGGTAGATATTGGCTGACTACTGGCTAGGTGGATAGTGAGGTCTCTTCCACTTACCCAGTTGTGCGCTTGATGGGACAACAAGCTGGTGTAGAGTGTACTAGACCCCGGTGATGATCCCAGAGATGAACAGTACTGATGTGTTGACTTATTAAGTAGGAGTTTCATACTCATTCATTCATTCATTCACTATCCACTCAGGCTGGTGGTGCGCAACTATTTGTTACGTATACCTTTGCAATGGTCAGGATCTCATTTGGGGTGCACGACTAATCTGAGATCAAGAGTTTACCACATTGAGTCTGATTATCTAAATTAAGTATGAGACTGATTTGGATAGAAATTCCTTGTGATGGACCTCATAGCCTGCGATACTATGTACTATCATCCCGACTTCACACTACAACTTGGTAATTTCATTCGTACCACATTTGCATATTGCATTACATCCTCAACATATGATATTTTAGGTTGCTACGTTTCTTCATTTATATGGCCTAGATACGGCTGACGATATTCGTGGACTCATCAGGATTTGCATATTACATTGCATCATCGGCATCTGATATTTGGCTTGTTGTTTCTGCATTACATACCTGATCCACATTACTTCATCAGTATATGATATTATTTTTATTATATTTCTGCATAGCATAGCCTGGATAAGGTTGATGGTATTTATGGGCCTATCAGTATATTTTCACATTACTCTGATATCATATGATTTATGAACTTGCCAGTATTTCTGATATTGTATGATATATGAGCTTGTCAGTATTTTCACTTACTCTGATTACTCTGATATTGCTTACTTAACACTTACCTTGTGCACACACTTTCACCACCTACTAAGTTTTCTATGAGATTATGCACAATAGATGCGTGTAGGTGGCATTAGGTTGCAGTAGCGTTGAGCTTGGAGCATGCAGCGGACCTCTGGAGCTTTGATTTTCGATTTATGTATTTTCCTTTTAGCACTGTAATCAAATGTATTATATAAGTGGGTATGTGATGATGATGTTGCCTTTGTGATTTGGATAAACTTGTGGTTATGCTTGTTACAAGTTAAATGTACATTGAAAAATCCTCCTTATAGGATCCCAGGATCGGAATATGGTGTATAGATGCTGTGAGCCGAGAATGGGGCACTAAGGAGGCTGTTTGTCACGTCCCAAACCCGAAAATCGGATTCACAGGAATCCCGATCACCGAATCCGGTGCCGACAGCCTCCGTAGTACCCCATTCTCGGCTCCTAGCATTCATATGCCAGATTTTCGATCCTGGGATCCTACAAGGAGAATTTTTTTTTTTGTACATTTAACTAGTAATAAGCATAACCACAAGTTTATCCAAATCATAAAGGCAACATCATCATCACATATCCACTAATATAATCATTTGAATACAATGCTGAAAGGAAAATATATATGTCAAAATCAAAGCTCCAAAAAACAGCTGCACGCTCCAAGCTCAATGCTGCTGCAACCTAACATCACCTGCACGCATCTATCGTGCATAAGCTTATAGAAAGCTTAGAGGGTGGTGTAAGTGTGTGCACGAGATAAGTGCCAAGTATTCAATACAATATCATAATCATACAATACCGGAAAGCTATTAATCCATAAACCATACAATGACTGAATAAGCAGAAACACTAATAAGAGCAGGAATTATCAGTGTAAACAGAAATACTGACAAGATTATAATCATGCGATAACAGAATAAGCGGAAGTATGAACAAGTTCATAAGTTAATCAATATCAGAATACGCAATATAGGACAGCTATGCAAATGATGAGTCATAGATAATCAAATGTCGAATGACAAGGATATAATGTAATACACAATTTGAAAGATCTAACAAATATCATCACTCTCATCTAAGTCACAGGAATACAGAAACATAACAACCCACAATGTCACACGCTGAAGATGTAATGGAATATGCAGTATATGGTGCTAATGGAATGACCATGCTGAAGTGTGATGTCGGGATGATAGTACGTAGTATCGCAGGCTACGGGATCCACCACAAGGAACCTCTATCCAAACCAGTCCCATACCTAAATTTGGATAGTCTGACTCAACGTGGTAAACTCCTGATCTCAGGTTAATCGCATGCCCAACCAAAATCCTTGTCATAACGAAGATACACAATAATTAGTTGTGCACCACCAGCCCGAGTGGATAGTGAATGGATGAATGAATAAGTATGCAACTCCTACTCAGTAGCCTGTCAACCGCTGGTAGCTCGCCCAGGCCTCAGCCCCGCCCACATCACACCCGCCCACATCAGCGTCCGCCCACATGCGCCCGCCCACATGCACAATAGTGATGGGGTATCATAATATCATGTCAGTCCTCATATCAGTACGGTTCCTCTCTGGGAAAATCACCGGGGTCTATTACACTTCACACCACTTGCCGCCCCAATCAAGCGCACAACTGGGTAAGTGGAAAAGACCTCACTATCCGCCTGTCAGTAGTCTGCCAATACCTACTCGACTCGCCGATAACGGACCCATTCCTCGAGCTGGTCAAACTCAGCCTAGCCATGCCTACTCCCTCGGGCGGGTAAGGTCGCACCCCCTTCCAACCGACCACGACATAGTGGAGAGCGCAGCCATCTGGTAATCGGCACTCAACGCTCATCTACCCACTCGGTCTAGACGTTGGAGCATCCTCTGGAACCAAGAGGGTGTTTAGAGATTTTCACCCAGGGCCATCTATGTCAGCCCGATGCTCAAACAAATTTTCGGTGTCCCATCTAGTCATCCACGATATACCTGTGGAGGCTACGACCCTGATGTCACTAGGGCGTACAGTAATCACAATATAATGCAAGATGCATGAGTCATACAATCCAATCATGCATCAATCCTGCGCATGTCATGCGCTCATGTGAGATAATCTTCACCTATTAGGGAGTCTCACATCATCCTGCTCAATGATATATGCAATGGTAAATCACATCTCATAATAAACATGCAGATGATGCGAATGAGCATGTATCATGATGTTATGATGTCACATACTCATAAATGGTATCAATAACCGGCGTCGACAATGTGGACTTTTAACCAACATTGCCCCCAAGGAATGGCCCACATAGAATCAAATATATAATGGGCACATGGCCTCACACAAGGGCCAAATATACTAAACAGGTGGGCCCTGGTCATGGGCCTAACATATATCACAATGAGCCTTGCCCATAGGCTTCAAATACATCTAGATGGGTCGCACCCATGGGCCTCAGATATATCACAATGAGCCTCAAATATACTTCGCAGGTGAGTCACATACCTGGGTCTAATACACATCAGTATGGGCTACATCACATAGGCCTAATATACATCACTATGGCCACAACCCATGGGCTTTAAATACACAATAGGTGGGCCCTACACATGGGCCTCAAATATATACCACGGGTGAGCCTCAATGGACGGGTCACCAATATAACAGGATGGGCCTAATGACATGGACCCCATAAATATATCGAATAGGCCGCACCAATTGGGCCTTACATACATTGCAATGGGCTATGACCCATGGGCCTTGCATACATCACAATGGGCCTTGCAACATGGGCCTTATATATATTTAAGGTGGGCCTCAACAACGGGCCTCATACACATTAAGGTGGGCCTCAACAACGGGCCTCATACACATCAAGGTGGGCCTCAACAGCGGGCCTCATACACATCAAGGTGGGCCTCAACAACAGGCCTCATACACATCAAGGTGGGGCCTCAACAACGGGCCTCATACACATCAAGGTGGGCCTCAACAACAGGCCTCATATACATCAAGGTAGGCCTCAACAACGGGCCTCATACACATCAAGGTGAGCCTCAACAACGGGCCTCATACACATCAAGGTGGCCTCAACAACAGGCCTCATACACATCAAGGTGGGCCTCAACAACAAGCCTCATACACATCAAGGTGGGCCTCAACAACGGGCCTCATACACATCAAGGTGGGCCTCAACAACAAGCCTCATATATGGCCTTAGCAACAGGCCATAAATATATCAAGATGGGCCTAATCAATCATATGGGCTAAATCAATCAAATGGCCGATACGAGCAGACTGATCAAATGGACCGATACAAATGGGCTGTGCGTTATGGAGTTATACTAAGCATGTTATAAAGTAATGCCCTATCCTTACAATGCAGCTGGCCTAGACGGCTTGCATACAACAAGTACGGGCCTACCAATGGGCCCTAGGGAGAGTCGCAATGCGGATATTTAACCAACATTATACTCACAATGTGGACGTCAAACCAACATTGCTCCCAAGGTGTAGCCCGTAGTAAATAACATTACGTAAACCAGGTTGGGATCACACATTGCAATGGACCTTAGGTACACCCCATTGGGCCTTAAATACATCAAATAGGCTATGTCATATGGGCCTTTTACTCATCAAATGGGCTACATCAATGGGTCACACCAATGGGCCTTATGTGCATTGCAATGGGTTATAACCAGTGGGCCTTAGATTGCATCAAATGGTTCTTGACCCATGGGCCTTATACATATCAAATGGGCCTAATCCCATGGGCTTTAAAATACATCAAATGGGTCCAATCCCATGGACCTTGGAACACATCAAATGGGTCCACTCTATGGGCCTTAAATTACATCAAATGGGCCTAATCCCATGGGCCTTGGAACACATCAAATGGGTCCACTCTATGGGCCTTAAATAGTTCAACAACTAGCTACATTCATGGATCCAATTAAATTTAACTATGGTGGGCCTCAAAAGTGCATTCATTAAGCCCAACATTTAAGGAACTAAAGGTATAAATCATTTCCTCTAAGATCTTTATAATATGGTGGGCCCCACTCCTCAAAATTTCAGCCCAAGGCCAGTATAATTATAACATGTTGTTGTCCTAAATTTGGGCACTCCATTGGAGTGGGTCCAAGGCCTCTAAAACTCTAAAAATTGAGGGCCAAGGTCCCTTATCATGCATACAATGAGAGAAAATCCAAAAAGGTGGCCCACCATCAGAAGAAATATTTTTGAATTATGATTTTTTATCAAGGCATATTGCTGGACTGCACAGCAGAAAAAATCTGGGAGCCCAACCATCTTGGCCCATTCTTTTGGATACCCAAACGGGGTCACTTGAGGTTGAAATTTCACAGATTGATACTTCCATAGGTGGGCCATACCTCTACAAAATTTCATAATTTTTAGATATCTCTAAGTATTTTAATTAATTTAAACAAAACAGACTGTCCAGAAAAATCGGACAGACCTGGAAGTCCTAACGTGATGGTCCAGTCCAGCCCTCACCACGGTGTGTATAGGGGTTTATTGGTCCTGAAATTTAGTAGGTGGGTTCTAACATAAGTGGACCACACTCTTAAAAAATTTTAAATTTTTTGGACATCTATAAATATTTTAATTTATTTACATAAATCAATCTGTCCTGAAAATTGGACTGATCTGGACACCATATTATAATGGGCCGGTCCCGCCATCACCATGGTGTGTACAGGCCTCCATTAGCCCCAAAATTTTGTAGGTGGGTCTTACCATAAGTAGGTCACCCCCCTAAAAATTTTTATAATTTTTAAACACCCATAGGTATTTTAATAAATTTTAAAAATCCAACTGTCCATGGTGGAATGTTGCTGGAACAGTGCATAAAATCCAGACTGTCCACCTCACTTGGACCACACCTTTGGGACCCCAATGAAGGTCAGTTGGGGCTGAAATTTGGGGGACATCAAGATGAGATCCTCACCTTTCAGAAAAGTATATTTAATAGGTATGAATAGTCCCCCAAATAGTCTCAAAATCTGGTCCAAAAACAACCAGAAACTGTCCAGAAAATTCTGGACAGCAACATGTACTTGGATAAAATTTATTATATAAGTTAAATAAAAAGGGAAATACATTAATGGGCCATACACATCAGGAAATAAAATGAGAGAAAAGAGAGATAGAAGGATAATCCGGCCATAGGGAAAGGGGTTCCACCACTATTGAGCCCTCCCAAGATCAATCACACCCGCACATCATACCTAGATTTACATTTACAACATGAATCTTGCACATGCATGGCCTATAATTAAAATGCATGGTGAGGATGTCATCCCCACCATGGTTATAAGGTCTAGATGACTCAAACATGATATGATATGAAATAAAACTACCATGATGGGGCCTATAGAGAAAGGCCCCATGCATGTATCATGCATGCATAAGGTAGGCCATTAGGACACAACTATGGGATTGTGTGGGATCTTCACCATTGATTGATGGGTCCTATACTTCCCTCATGACAGAAAGAAAATATCTAGGCTATAGAAATCAGATTTTTTTACATCTAGAGGAGCACCCACCATTCAATCTTCTTGCTCCTATGAGTTCCTTAGCACCTTAGCTTTGATTCCAATGGGGGAGATAGGGAATGGATGGTTAGGATGGGAGATCATGGGATAGGAAAGTGGGTCATACTTGAAGTTTTGAAAGAGAGGGAGAGGCTTGGAGAATTCTCATACGTATGGGATTTCTCTCCTTAGATTTTTTGAGTTTGAAAATGAGAAAGAAAGAGAGAGAGTTGTAAAGGGAGAGAGAGATGGGTGATGGATGTGGTGACTGATGGGTGTAAGAAAATCTTGACTTTTGTGGCCATTTGTATAAGAAAAGCATGGGTGGTGTAAAAACTTTTTACTTTGAGGGCTTTTGGTGTAAGAGAGGTATGGGCTTGTAAGAGATTCTTGACTTTTATAGTTGCTTGGGAATGGGTGAAAGGTGATGTGTACTTGACATGTGATGGATTAATGGGATTGATGTGACACCTCGTAGAGATTCTCTTGCGTTTCACAACGCGCGGTATTTTCTTCGCACCGAACGTTGGCCCACATCTCTTGACTAGGGTATCACCTCGGCGCGCAAGTCGCGGCATCGGAACCGCAGCGACGGCGCGGTCGTTATGGTAAAGGTCTTGGGTTGAGTCGATACGGGTTGACGGCATACGAATCAGGGTCGCACGCAAATATTGGTTAAGGGTCAAAGGTTGTCGAAATTCGACCGGTAAGACCGCGGAAGTCTATGGAACGGTACGGTCTAGGATATGGGGCTTACACTGTTGGCATCAGATTCGACGATCGAAAATTTTGTGAGCCCAATTTTTGAGTTTGGGGTGTGACATTAACCCTGACATTGTAGAAATGCGTCACTTACTGCTGATGGATAGTGGTTTAGATCTAACCTTAATCTTTCCTTTCATCGAGAAGGTTGAGACTCAACGCCATTAGCTTAGTATTCATTTGCTTGTCGAATGTCTCTGTCCGACCTGTTGGTAGCTCGATTTCTGCTGGTGTGACCTCTTCTGCTTCGTAAGCTAAAGAAAAGGGGGTTTCCACTATCGTTTAAGCAGTAGTTTAGTATGCCTAAAGGGCTTTAGGGAGTTCCTTGGCTCATGCTCCCTTGGCTTTCTCAAGCTTGGTTTAGAGGTGATTCTTGATGATCTTGTTGACTGCTTCGACCTATCCATTTGCCTTCAGGTGTCACGGTGAAGAGTAGACATTGTGAATTCTGAGGTTCTCGCACATTCCCTGGAATTGCTTATTATCGAACTGCTTTCCATTATCGAAGACGATCGTCCGAGGAGTCCCAAATGTATATATGATGTTCTTCCAGACAAAATCTGTGATCATTTATTCGGATATAGTTGCCAAAGGTTCGACTTCAGCCCATTTCGTGAAGTAGTTGACTATTACCACATTAAACTAGGTCTGACCTTTGCCGGTGGGGAGAGAGTCGATGGTGTCGATTCCCCACTAGGCAAATGGCCATGGCCCGGTCATGGGAGTGAGATCTTCAGGAGGCTGCCGAGGTATATTTATGAAGTGCTGACACTTGTTACACTTCTTAGCAAATTGCCGAGCATCGGCCCGGATGGTTAGTCAATAATACCCATATCGGATAACTTTGTGAAATAAGGCCTGGCCTCAAGAGTGGTTTTCACAGATGCCCTTGTGGATCTCCCTCTAGACGTACTCTGCTTCATCTGGCTGAAGACACCTGAGATAGGGGAGATAAAAACCCTTTTTATATAGGATACCGTTGAGCATGATATAGTGAGCTGCCTTATTTTGCAATTTGTGTGCTTCTATTTGATCTTTTGGTAGCTTGTCTTTTTCGAGGTAATCGATAATTGGATCCATCTAAGTAGGTTCCGAGCTCACCAGAAGAACTGTCACGAGGTAGGCCTCGTCAATGCTTGGTTTAGAAAGGAACTCGATTGGGATTGATCTTGGAATATTGTTTTCGTCTGTAGTTGCTAGCTTTGCCAGCATGTCCGCTTTGGAATTTTTCGCCCGAGGAATCAGAGCAAAACTGCTTTTTTTGGAATTTTTCGATCAATTCTTTATCCTTTCGTAGATAGGCTTTCATGAGTTCCTTCTTGGCCTGGTATGCTTCTGCTATTTGATTGATGACCAACTGGGAATTACTAAAGGTTTAGAGGTGTTAAGCTCCTATATTGGCTGCCAGTTTAAGTCCGATAAGCAAAACTTCGTATTCTGTTGTGTTGTTGGAGGCTTGAAATCTGAATCTTAAGGCATATTATATACATATATGGTCTGGGGTCTCTAGGACTATTCCAGCCCTACTTGCCTTAGAGTTGGATGAGTTATCAACATAAAGTGTCCACTTAGGTGGGTCGAGAGTAGAGTGGGAGTCAGATGCTTGGTCGGGCAGAACGTCTAAGACGAGCTCTAAACTGGGCAGGTTAGTATCCTATCTAGAAGTATGAATTAGTTCGGCAATGAAATCAGCCACTGCCTAACCTTTAATAGTTGCTCGAGGTCAATACTTGATATCGAACTCACTCAACTCGATCAGCCACTTAGTCAGCCTTCCCAAAGCTATGGGTTTTTGGAGTACTTGATGGAGTGGTTGATTGATCAAGACAATGATGGTGTGAGCTTGGAAGTACAGTCGTAAATGTCAAGAAGAAATGACCAATGCTAATATTAATTTCTCCAGATTTGGGTGTGTAATGCCCCGAATTTCTAGGGTCGAGCAAAACTTTACTCCCGAGATCCAGCACATCACTTATGCAACATGGATAATGATATTTAAATGTTGTCCATATCAATGCATTACACATGAGTGAGATTATACTAAAACAACATATCATACTCCGAATATAATTAAATTTAGCAAGCGGAAGACTAAAATACATATATATCTGAATGGTAAACGTTTTACAAACTCTAGAGTATGATGATGTAACAAGGTTTAATATACAAAGTTTGTTTCAAAATATACAAAATGTCAAAATGTAAATGTCCAACTAATCCATGTAACCCTATAATCCCGTTGAATCAGTACAAGGTCTACGAAGACCCGCCTGATAGCTGAACATAAGAGAATTTCGCCTCATCTACGAAATCGAACTCGGCCACATAGTATTCGTCCTCACCTGCATCTACAACAGAGTCTAGTTGGTGTTTTAAAATACCGTCTCAGGATGAGATTGAGTGATCTACTTAATGGTACTATAAGGCAAATGTTAATATGTTATTAAGTCAATCAAGCAGTAATGATAAAGAAATATAATAATCACTTCCTAGCTACTCTTGTTAATGCAGGGATGGTGTGCAGTATGATGCATGCCCTCGCACAATGCTCCCTCAAAAGCGACTCCGATAACCAAGTTTGTGCATGACAAATTCTCTAAAGTTGCAACTTCCTTGCCAAAGCACATATAATGCGGTGCGTGGTTGTATTAGTCGAGTACTTAATTAGGCTTATTCGTACAGCAGATTTAGGAAGGTAAGGTACCTCCCTTTATATTATTAACTTAAACCAAAGATCCATCTAGGGTCCTTAATCCTAGTTATTCACATACGATAGACAAATTGTACGGCAACACCCCTAATGAAAAGCAGTGGATAGGCAAATTCCAGACTTTATACTCGCGGTCACTACGGGAGGCTCGTCACCTCAACATAGGCCAACAACTCGAATATGGCGTCCCATACCACCATATTCAGCTCACGAGGGTTGGGTTGCTCACTGGTCACCACGGGGAGGCTCGTCACCCTAGCATAAGTCAACAGCTCGACCACGGTGTCCCATATCACCAGGCCCAGTTCATGAGTCTTAGCGGATCGTGGTACCATGGTTGAAGTGGGCTATTACATTGGTAAGTGTTACCTTAGATTCAGGCAGTGATGTCCATACATGATAAGTACAAAATAGGCAAATCGGTTTGTTTGGTAAGTTCGATTGGTAAGAGCACACGTAGACTTGATCAATATAAAGCGCATGAGCACCCCTTGTGGCCTAACCACTATCGACAATCGTCGTGTGACTCGGATTTGTCGAGTTAACTAATGTGTCGAGACTAATTCAGCCACCCAGACTAGAAGTGTTACCGATTGCCTGCACTAAGTTGTAGTCCCAACCTTACTCAGATGCAATATATAGACACATGTGATAATCGTATCAGCATTTAACAAACATTCCAAATAGATCGCTCATATAGGTATTTCATCAAACACATTGAACATGTTACCAAGCACTTGCATTTTATCCATAAATTGCGTAACGACAAATATGATTACATGAAGGAAATTATACATATGATTAAGAAAATTGAGAATCCTATCTTAATACACTTAATAAATACAAATCATCAACAATTTCTCATTCAGATATTTTATCAAACACTTAAGCTACACATTTTAAATACATGGACTAGATTAGTTACGACATGATCCATAGCAATTCGTTACACAAAGAGGTCGTGATACATACAACAAGCATGAATCCTAGATTTATAGTCATGACAAGCACAAATCACAATTTCATATTCATTCAAATATTTCAACAAACACATGGAATGCATCTTATATTCAACATAGTTCACACACGTATAATTTATTGAACACGTTGTAACTAAGATCATATGACAGCAATCAAGTCGAACATAAATCATTAGCTGACATTGAAAGCATTAAAAATCATAATATAAACGTTTATAGTCCTCACCTTTCATCGAAATACTCGATTCGGACTCAGTTCGAATTCTACGTTCCCGAAAACGGAACGAGGGGTAGCTAAATCATGAAATAGGTTAGCTAGTTTATCAATTACTCAATCCAACTTTCTAAATCAAGATTCGGGTTAGGATTTCTTACCTAAATCATAGTTGGAATGGATTAGTTAGCTACATGTAAAGGTGATTCAGTGCGTGGAGTCGTGGGAAAGAATCACAGCAGCAAACTCCAAAGATTTCCCCTCACTCTGTACTCTTTTCTCTTCCTTTCTCTCTTCTCTCTCCTAGGGTTAGAGAAAATTTGTATGGGATAGGAATGGGGTGGTTGGAGGGCTTTATATAGGCCCAGTACTGATGCAAATGGCCTCAGGGCCATGGTATACTTAAATTATAACCAAAGGGCGTCTGTTTCGGGCAGGCGGGGTTCATCTGGAGGTCCACTACTCATAGCATAGGATAAGTTCCCTGACGATGGATCTATGCTAGAATGTGGTTTCAACATGATTAGATAGGCCAATTGACCGTGAAGGACCTGTATCAGATCAACGGTCGTTGTCAATCGATCAGGGCCACAAGTATACTGATATGTGTAAGAAAATTTTCCTGATCCATGGGTGAAATTCGGTCAGAAACTGATGATCCAAAATCTTTAATTTCGCACGTAAGCGAACGACCCAATTTACTTAAGTTTCTTTATGTTTTTTTAAAGATATTCGCGTTTCTCACACACTTTGCTCAGGGCTCAAGTTGTGCATTTTTCGATACTATCTGGGCTCGATTCCCTCAATGGTTGTCAAGCTCAATAAGACAGATATAACGATATAGTTTCGCTGTCATCGAACTTTCGATGAGCGGTTCAGGTCTGATATGGAGTTTTAATGTACTTCCGAGAGCAACAAGCTTTTAAGATGTTTTCTGCATTTTTAAGTAGTGTTGAGTTAGAGATATTGATGGTTTTGGGTCTTACCATTTGTATAAATAGTGGTTCAAGCTAAATCCACCGATTAATTTAGTTCAGTACTTAATTAATTTTTGCCTAAATTTCTACAAAATACAGTCCTTAGAGATTTCTACCTGAGGTGGTACTCAGGTCTTTGTACGGATTTTTCTGAGATGTTACAATCTACCCCCCTTAAAAAAATCATCCCTGAAATTAATACCTTCTCGTACTCCTCGAGGATCTAAGGATAGTTCTTACGGACCTCGGCTTCTGTTTCCCAAGTAGCCTCTTCCTTAGTATGGTGTGTCCATAATACTTTCACAAGTGGTATAACTTTGCTGCGTAGCACCTGTTCCTTCCTATCAAGAATTCGTGTTGGTCATAGTACATAAGTAGCATCTTCACTTAGCTATACCTGCTCCCACTTAATAATGTGAGTAGGATCATGAACGTATTTATTCAACATTGATATGTGAAATACGTTGTGCATGCCCGCGAGTGGTGTGGGATTAGTGAGGTGATATGCTACCACACTTACTCGATCCAAAATCTAGAATAGGTCATGAATCGCGGTGTATGTTTTCCTTTCTTGCCAAAACGGAGGACTCCCTTCATTGGGGAAACCTTAAGAAATACATAGTCCCCAACTTCAAATTTTAGCTGTCGCCGTCTGGTATCGGCCTAACTTTTTTGCCTACTCTGGGCTGCAAGAAGTTGCCGCCTAATAATATCAATCTTATCTGAGGTCGCTTGTACTAAATCTGTGCCAACTAGACTCTTCTCGCTAACTTTTGCCTAATAATGTGGAGCTTGACATGGTGCCCATACAAAGCTTTGTAAGGAGCCATGCCAATGCTCGCTTGGAAGCTGTTGTTATAAGAGAACTCAACATAGGGGAGACAGTCATCCCAATTGTCCTTAAAATCAGGCACACATGCTCGCAACATATCTTTTAATATCTGATTTACTCGTTCCGTCTGTCCATTGGTCTGTGGGTGGAACGCGGTACTGAACTTCAATTGCACTCCTATTGCTTCTTGGATTCGAGTCTAGAAAATAGACATGAATCGCGTGTCCCGATTCGACACAATCTCCATAGGAACTCTATGCAGTCGTACAATCTCCTTAATGTACAGCTTGGCTAAATCCTCCACTGAGTTTAAAACTCTAATAGGGAGGAAATGAGCCAATTTCGTCCATCGGTCCACAATCACATAAATGGAGGCATGCCCCTTTCTTGTCTTCGGTAACCTGGAAAGGAAATCTATAGATATGAAATCCCAATTCCACTCGGCTCTGGGCATGAGCTGAAGTAAACCAGGGGGTCGGCGATGTTCGACCTTAACTTGCTAACACGTGAGACAATGGGACACGAAGTCTGCTATCTGGGCCTTCTTGTTGTCCCACCAGTACGAACACTTAATGTCTCGATACATCTTCGTACTTCATGGATGCATCGCCATCTTTAAATTGTGGGTAACCTCTAGAACTTCTCTCCTCAAGTTGTGGAGATTCGGGATGCATAGGCGGCCATGATATCGTAAACCTCCGTCCGAGCCGACTCTCCATTCGGATTCTTCGATATCACTTGCTCGTTCTCTCATCTTCACCAACAGTCCATCTTCTTTCTGAGGTAAGCTTCTGTTCGAAGTCTCACACAAACTCTACCATATTCCACTCTTCTATCATCAGCGTAGTTGTAAATTTTATTGTCTTCTTGTGGCTCAACGCATCGGCCACAAGGTAGGCCTTGTCAGGATGGTAGAAAACCTCAAACTTGAAGTCTTCCAAGGTTTCCCTCTAACGTCGTTGCCTCATGTTCAGGTCCCTCTATGTAAAAATGTACTTAAGGCTCTTATGGTCGTAAAGGAACTCGAACTCCTCTCTGTAGAGGTAATGTCTCCAGAGCTTTAATGTGAAAATGACCACCGCTAATTCCAGGTCGTGCGTGGGGTAGTTTTCCTCATGCTTCCTCAACTGTCGCAAGGAATAGGCAATTACCCTATCCTTCTGCATAAGTACACATCCCAAACTGACTTGAGATGCGTTGGTGTATATAGTATATTTGACCCCTTACTCTGACAAACTAGTACGGGTGCGAACATCAACTTGTCCTTTAATTCCTGAAAAGCTACTTCTGCTTTCTCATTCCAGGCAAACTTAAGATCCTTCTAAGTGAGTTGAGACAACAGTCTGGATATCTTGGAAAAGTCTTTAATGAATCGGTGATAGTAGCATGCAAGTTCGAGGAAACTCGTTACTTCTATTACTGAACCAGGCTATTCCCAGTCCTGTACCGCGGCCACCTTGGCAAGGTCCATGGAAATTCCTTCCTTGGACATCACGTCTCCCAAAAACCTGACTTTTTCTTTCCAGAAGTCACATTTCTGGTATTGTGCAAACAACTGATTCTTCTTAAAAGTATCGAAGACTGCTCATAGGTGTTCTTCGTAATCTTTCCAACTTTTGGAGTATATCAAAATGTCATCTATAAATACGATGACGAATCGGTACAGATACAGTTGAAACACCCGGTTCATGAGATCCATGAACACGGCCGATACATTTTTAAGTTTAAACGACATCACAAGAAATTCATAGTGCCCAAAACTGGTTTTGAATGTTATTTTCTACATGTCTTCAACCCTGACACACAGCTAATGATACCTAGAGTGCAAGTCTATCTTAGAGAAATATTATACCCCTTTCAACTGGTCAAATAGGTCATCTATCCTAGGCAGAGGATACTTGTTCTTGACCGTGACATGATTCAGCCTGCGATAATCAATACACAATTGCAGCGATCCATCTTTCTTCTTTACAAATAATACAGAGGCTCTCCAAGGAGATACGTTAGGCCGTATAAAACCTGAATCCAATAGATCATCTATTTGTCTCCTAAATTCCTCCATTTCACACGGAGGCATGCGGTATGTTGGTAAGGAAATAAGCATCACACTAGGCACAAGGTCGATAGTAAAGTTGATCTAGCGCTTAGGAGGTAGTCCATGTATCATTCTGAATATGTCCATAAAATCTTGGACTACAGGCGTGTCCCCAAGTATTGGACCATCAACATTTTCCAATAACGAAGCGTAACAACTTATGCAGTAGGGCTAATTGACCTGAACTGGGAAAGTAAAGGTCATGCCCTCGGGTCCATGGACTGTCACCAATCAGGTATCGCAGTTGATCTCGGCCTCCATTTCAATGAGTCAATCCATGTCGAGGATGATATCGTAATGATATAGTGGGGTGACGATCAGGTCAATGCACATCGTTCTACTTCCTGAGTCTATCGGGCAATCTTTACAAAGCTTAGTATTGTCGGAGAAGGTCTCTATTGCAGTAAGGACTCTCATCCCAACCATAGGGGTAGTATCTAACCCCAATCGCTTGACTACTGAGCATGATATTATTGAAATGGTGGACCTGGAGTCTACCAACAGGAAAACTGGTATACCTTGGATATGGGCAATGACTTCGAAAGTAAATGGTACTGTAGTTGTTGTCTCAAATGCTCCAGCTGCTAGTGCATGTACACGAGCTTGTTGTGGATGATTTTTTTGCACTGCCATAGGTTGTTAAGCCGGCCTATTTCGAGGTACGGGTGGTCGGTAAAATGGTTATGCTGGCGGTGTCGATCGTAGAGGTGGAGCTGATATAACCTATGGTGGCTGATAGTTAATCTTCTGAGGTAGCGTAAAACCATTGTCCCTCATCTTGGTAAAGAAAAAGGGCTCGTAATGGCCCATCTTCTTACAATAAACACACCAAAGATCTGATCGCCTCTGTTAGGCTGGTGAAGCCATTAACCTAGGAGGCAAATTTTCACACAACCTCTTGCCGAGGAATGGTCTGTTCGACAATTCAAGCCGAGGCCTTGGGCACATGGGCATACATGTCTGGGATAATCTGTCTCCATCCTGGTCGGCTCGTAGGGACATGTTCACTAGCTCAGCATTATTGGAAATGCTAGTGTAACACATCTTCATGCGGATGTCAGGCCGCAGACCCTTTGAAAATCACCGCATCCTCATCAGCTCTTCTGCTAGGATCAATGGAGCATATTTGGCTAGCTCCCTGAAGCGATTCTCATACTCAGCCACTATCATCCTTCCTTATCGGAGGTGAAGAAACTCACCCTCCTTTTCATTATGGTAAGTGAGGGGCAAGTACTTTCCGTGGAAAAGAGTTTCAAACGTGTCTCACGTCCATACATATCCTGCGAGGATGGTTCGTAGGATGTTGTCCCACCACAGACTAGCCTCATTCTCAAACATATACGTAACAAGTTCCACTTACTCTGCCTCAGTACAATGTAACGACTTCAACATCTGGGATATATGATCCAACCAATACTCTGCCTCCTCGGGTTGGTGAGTGCCCGCAAATGTAGGAGGGTGAAAGTGCTGAAAGTGCTCAAACAAGCCACTGGCAGTCATGGTCCCAGTGGGCTTCATAGGTGGCATAGGCGGGACCATATTCATGTTCTAGGCAATGGCCCCCGCAATAGTGGCCGAAAACTGTTGTTGTTGCTGTATCAAGAGCATCATTTGCTCTAACCTATCAGGAGGAGAAGCCACCTGAGGCATGTGTGGCATTGATGTAGACACATGGTTCTATCCCAGAACCGGTGGTGCACTAGGTGTTGGCCCATTAGTAGGGCCAGTGGCTGGCTGTGAATCTGGCATTGTGTCACTACCAGGTCCGTATGGTTATCGCTCAGGGGACGTGCCCTGTCAATCGATCCGCCAAGTGCAAGACGTGTATGTTCCAAGTATTTTTAGGAGGCATTCCCTATATACAACATAGGGTGCAACATATGTGAGATTAAGGATAATTTTTCCCACTTTCTAAACATTCTACACATTCCAAATCAAAAGAAGCTTCATGCATTCTATTTAGCCAAAATTTGTCACAATACATGAGATGTAGTATTGCATGAATCATGACAGAGAATGCATGTGAGCTAATCTAGCAAAAAGTTTTAACATTAGCTATTCTAACATCCAACTAAGCCAACAAAGGCTATTACAAAGAAAAACAGGCAACAAGAAAACATGAAAATAGCTGTAACACATGACTAGTCCTCCGACTCTAAAGAAGGTGGAGGTGCACCCTTATCCTGCATACAATACAGGAGAGTCTTCAAGGTGCGAGACATTCTCTTGAATTTCTATTTCAGATAAGCCTAATTCTCCTTGAACTCCTGTTTCAGAGTGGCTTGATTTTCTTCAATCCTGGCCATGCGGGCTTCTAAGGCAGCCCGATCATGGTGGTCTTCGTGTGTAGCAGGAGGTCCCCCATCTGAGTCTTGGGCCTCCTCCTCCTCTTCCTCCTCACTTCCTTCTTTCTCACTACCTTCTTCTATTTCATTTCCTTCTTCTTCTTCACTACTTTCTTCCTCTATTTCATCCCCATACTCATCGAGTCGGGCTTGGCGTTGCCTATGGCCAATCCCCATATTGTTAAGTGTAGTCTCACTGATGAAGTGGATGTGTGCAAGATTATCCATATTTAGTCTGAAACTGAAATTACGAGCAATTTTGCTGATAAGTCGGTTGAATGGGAGTGAGGCATCTCCCCGAGTAAAGCATGTTATCCTTATTATCTGTGACAAAGCGAAAGTAGGCAAGCATAACTTGTCTCCCTATCCATCTCTATACAAGAAGTCCACCATTAAACAAGTGCATTATGTACGGTTGCTCCACCTAGGATACACATTGTACGTGTATATGTGGTGGAGTAAGTGGAAGTCTGCCGTCATTTTAGTCGATGAGAGGTTATTGTCTCACCTCCAATGAGCCAGTCGGCCACAAAGAAAACGTGTGCAGCGATCTTTTTCCCGTCTACTAGTGAGATGAGATGCACTAGCATGTACCACACCACGCTCAATCCTCATGATACAGGTCATCACATCTACATTGACTATGGCTTCTTGCCTCCCCAAGGGGATGGTAAACTGAAGAGGCTCTAGTAGTGGGTTCCGTATATGGGCATAGAAGGCTCGTACAATGTCTTCACTTGCATGATCCTTCCCTTCAAACATGGGACCCCACCCGGTCACCAACAGAAGGTCAATAACTAGATACAACCCAAATAGTCTCTCATCAACATGTGCTTCAAATACGACTTTGCCTTCATGAAACTTACCAAGTCCGGTGCCCGCCTGCAGAGATCTTTTGAGCAAAATTTAAGGATCAAGATCCCGCTTCGATCTTCGCTCTTACTTAGCACTTATACTAGCCTCGGCGCTCGCCTTCTTCCTTGAGCGGCTTGGACGGCTCGGTCCAGCCATATCCGGGGCTGCTGTTCTCTTTCCCATAAGGGAAAGGAGCATTGAGATTGAGAAGATGGCAGTGATAAGCTTGAAGAGAGCAATGGAAGTGGAAAAGCTTAGAAAGTGAAGTGGATTTGAGGGTATGGGAAATATAGGACATAAAAAAGAGGATTTTTGGTGCTCCAATAGGTGAAAATAGGAAAGATGAAAAAATGAAAATAGTAGTTTTGAGAGAATGGTGGAAGATGGGTGTGAAATATAGAAGAAAATGTGGCTTTGAGTGTATAGAATGGGGGTTTGAGAGAGAAAGTGGGGTTTTCGAGGGTTTAGAGGGTTTGGAATAGGATGGAATGAGAAATAGGGGTAAAAGGGGAGTCAAATAGGTGGTCTCGCAAGTGGGTGGGCCCCACACAGTCGGTCGATGGGCGGCACGCAGCCACTGTCACGGTGCTACCGCGGCCCACTGTGGAGCCGGGCAGTGCGTTGCCGCCTAGCCAGTGTCGCCACTCCCCATTGGGGTGTCCAGCAATGGCTCCACCCTGGGGCGGTGGCCACCCCCTCCTGGGGTGCTGTGCTATGTGGGGGATCCCCTGGGTCCCACTATATTTTGTGATTTAGGCCCCTATGCTCGTGTGATGCATTTTCTCGGTCCAACAAGCACGTATTCACGCTTTTTGGATTGTTTCAAGTGTGGTATTTGCCGAATTATCGTTCAAACCCATCGATTAACGGCCTAAAAGGGACTGAGATTAATTTGCATGATCTCGGATGCATATGAGTTACACTACAATAGCCAATTTCTCCTGTTGGCGAAACTTTAGGATCCTACGATCATTTCTATATTTTATTGCCCCCTTCTTAAGTCAGAGCACGTTTAGTGTGTAGCGTGTTACCTATTACCTAGGTCTAGTTTAAAATAAATCATGCTCTGATACCAACTTGTAATGCTCTGGATTTCGAGGGTCGAGCAAAACTTTACTCCCGAGATCAGCACATCACTTATGCAACATGGATAATGATATGTAAATATTGTCCATATTAATACATTACACATGAGTGAGATTATATTAAAACAACATATCATACTCCAGATATAATTAAATTTAGCAAGCGAAAGACTAAATACATATATATCTGAATGGTAAACGTTTTACAAACTCTAAAGTATGATGATGTAACAAGGTTTAATATACAAAGTTTGTTTCAAAATATATAAAATGTCAAAATGTAAATGTCCAACTATTCCATGTAACCCTATAATCCCATCGAATCAGTACAAGGTCTATGAAGACCTGCTTGATAGATGAACATAAAGAATTCCTCCTCATCTATAAAGTCAAACTCAGCCGCATAGACTTTGTCCTTACCTACATCTACAATAAAGTCTGGTTGGTGTTTTAAAACACCGTCCCAGGGTGGGAGTGAGTGATCAACTCAGTGGTAATATAAGGCAAAGGTTAACATGTTATCAAGTTAATCAAGTAGTAATGATAAAGCAATACAACAATCGCTTCCTAGCTATTCTTGTTGATACAGGGATGGTGTGCAGTATGATGCATGCCCTCGCATAAAGCTCCCTCAAAAGTGACTCCGACAACTAAGTTTGTGCATGACAAACTTTTTAAAGGTACAACTTCCTCGCCAAAGCACATGCAATGCGGTCCATGGTCGTGTTAGCCGAGTACTTAATTAGGCTTATTCATACAGTAGATTTGGGAAGCTAAGGTACCTCCCTTTATATCATTAACCTAAACCAAAGATCCATCTAGGGTCGTCCATCCTAGTTATTCACATACGATAGGCAAGTAGTAGGGCATCACCCCTAATGAAAAGCAGTGAATAGGCAAATTCAAGAGTTTATACTTGCAATCACTACGTGAGGCTCGTCACCTCAACGTAGGCCGACAGCTCGAATACGGTGTCCCATACCACCATATTCGGCTCACGAGTGTTGTGTTACTCACTGGTTACTACGAGGAGGCTCGTCACCACAGCGTAGGCTGACAACTCGACCACGGTGTCCCATACCACTATCCTGGCTCATGAGTCTTAGCGAATCATGGTACCATGGTCGAAGCGGGCTTTTACATTAGTAAATGGTACCTTAGATTCAAGCAATGATGTCCATACATGGTAAACACACAATAGCCCAATCAGTTTATTTAGCAAGTTTGATTGGAACGAGCACAAGCAGACTTGATCGACATGGTGTGCATGAGCACCCCTTGTGGCTTAACCACTGTCAACAATCATTGCGCGACTCAGATTTGTCGAGTTACCTAATGTGGTGAGATTAATTCAACCACCCATACCAGAAGTGTTACCGATTGCCTGTACTACGTTGTAGTCCCAACCTTACTCAGATGCAATATATAGACACATGTGATAATCATATCAACATCTAATAAACATTCCAAATAGATCTCTCATATGGGCATTTCATCAAACACATTGAATATGTTACCAAGCACTTGTATTTTATCCATAAATTGCGTAATGACAAATATGATTACATGAAGAAAACTATACATTTGATTAAAAAAATTGAGAATCCTATCTTAATACACTTTATAAATACAAATCATCAACAATTTCTCATTCAGATATTTTATCAAACACTTAGGCTACACATTCTAAATACATAGACTAGATTAGTTACGACATGATCCATAGCAATTCGTTACATAAAGAGGTCGTGATACATACGATAAGCATGAATCCTAGATTTGTAGTCATGACAAGCACAAATCATAATTTCATATTCATTCAAACATTTCAATAAATACATGGAATGCATCTTATATTCAACATAGTTCACACACGTATAATTTATTGAAAATGTTGTAACTAAGATCATATGGCAACAATGAAGTCAAACATAAATCATTAGTTGATATTGAAAGCATTGAAAACCATAACGTAAATGTTTATAATCCGCATCTTTCATCGGAATACTCGATTCGGACTCGGTTTGAATTCTACGTTCCCGAAAACGGAACAACGGGTACCTAAATCATGAAATAGGTTAGCTAGTTTACTGATTACTCAATCCAGCTTTCTAAATCAAGATTAGGGTTGAGATTTCTTACCCAAATCATAGTTGGAATGAATTAGTTAGCTGCATGTAAAGGCGATTCAGTGCGTGGAGTCGTGGGAAAGAATCACAGCAGCAAACTCCAAAGATTTCCCCTCACTCCGTACTCTTTTCTCTTCCTTTCTCTCTTCTCTCTCCTAGGGTTAGAGAAAATTCGTATTGGATAGGAATGAGGTGGTTTAAGGGCTTTATATAGGCCCAGTACTGATGCAAATGGCCTCAGGGCCATGGTATGCTTAAATTATAACCAAAGGGCGTCTGTTTCGGGTAGGCGGGGTTCATCTGGAGGTCCACTACTCACTTACGGCACAGGGTAAGTTCCCTGACGATGGATCTATGTTATAATGTGGTTTCAGCATGATTAAATAGGTCAATCGACTGTGAATGACCTGTATCAGATCAACAGTCATTGTCACTCAATCAGGACCACAAGTATAAAGATATGTGCAAGGAAATTTTCCTGATCCATGAGTGAAGTTCGTTCAAAAACTGACGGTCCGAAATCTTCAATTTCATGTGTAAGCGAACGACCCAATTTACTTAAGTTTCGTTACATTTTCTAAAGATATTCGCGTTTCTCACACACTTTGCTTAGGGCTCAAGTTGTGCTTCTGGATACTATTTGGGCTCGATTCTTGCGATGGTTGTCAAGCCCTATAAGACGGATATAACCCTATAGTTTCATGGTCATCGGACTTTCGACCCGTGGTCCAAGTTCGATACGGTATTTCAATGTACTCCCGAGAGCAACAGGCTTTTGGGATTTCTCTTAGGTTTTTAAGTAGTGTTGAGTTAGGGATATTGATGGTTTTGGGTCTTGCCATTTGTATAAATAGTAGTTTAAGCTAAATTCATCAATTAATTTAGTTCAGTACTTAATTAATTTTTGCCTAAATTTCTATAAAATACAATCCTTAGGGATTTCTGCTTGAGGTGGTACTTGGGTCTTTGTATGAATTTTTCTGAGACGTTACAGGGTATCTGGTCTCTATTGAAAATAGGGCTTTGCTAATATAGTATACTGGGAATTTCTTTCCTGTATGTGCCCTAATTAAATTCAAGATAACTGCTGCATCAGAAACAGCTAAGTATAACAGTAGGGATTCTCCTTGCTCAGGTTTAGAGAGTAGTGGTGGTGACCCTAAATATTGCTCGAGCTTCTGGAAGGCTGTCTCACATTCCTCTGTCCACTCTACCACTTATTTCCCTTTCAACTGTTTGAAGAAGGGGAGACATTTGTCTACAGCTCGGGACACAAAGCGATTGAGAGCTGCGATCCTCCCTGTAAGTTGTTGAATGTCTTTCGTCGTCTTTGGAAATCCATATTGATCAAAGCGTTGATCTTCTCAGGATTTGCTTCGATTCCTTCTTGGCTAAACAAGAAATTGAGGAACTTTCCCGAGCTAACCCCAAAGGCACATTTGTTCGGATTCAACTTCATTCGGTATTTGCGAAGGACGAGGAACATTTCCTTGAGATCGATAACATGATTTGTGGCTTTGATACTCTTGATAAGCATATCGTTAACGTAGACTTTCATTGTTCTCCCTATTTGGTGGGTGAATATTTTGTTAACCAACTGCTGATAAGTGACTCCTGCATTTTTTAATCCGAAAGGTATGACTCGGTAATAATAAAGACCTTTATCAGTGATAAAGGTAGTTTTTGTCTTATCATGTGGATGCATTATAATTTGATTATTACCAGAATAAGTATCCATAAAACTAAGTAGCTCGTGCCCAGTGGTGCTGTCGATAAGTTGATTTATTCGTGGAAGAGGAAAGCTGTCTATGGGACAGGCCTTTTCAGGTCTGTGTAGTCAACACAGACCCGCCATTTTCCATTAGCCTTCTTAACTAACATAATGTTGGCTATCCAGTTTGGATAATGAACTTTCTCGATAAATCCAGCCTTGAGGAGTTTGTCAACTTCTTTCCCGATCACTACATATCTATTGGGACCGAGCACTTAGCACTTCTGTCGAATTGGTCGGTGAGTTGGGTCGACGTTCAGACGATGCACAATGATTTTGGAGTCAATGCCGGGCATGTCTTCATGAGATCATGCGAAGACATCCGCATAACGTCGGAGGAGAGCTATCATCTTGTCCCATAATGGTGTTGTTAGGGATGACCCAATTTGGACAGTCCTAGACGGGTCAGATTCATTGAGCGGGACGGGAACAAGGTCTTCAATTAGATGACCTCTTTCTTCATAATCCTCACAAGGATCTAGAGAAGTGACAGTTATGGCTTGGTGTGATGTTCTTAGTGCTATCACGTAGCACAATCAATCATCGTGTTGATCGCCATTCACTGATCCGACACCTTGCTCGGTCGGGAACTTCATGGTTAAGTGGTAGGTCGAGACCACAACTAGCAGGGTATTTAGAGATGGTCGACTAAGGATCGTATTGTGGACAGATGGACAATCCACTACTAAGAAGTCGACCATTGTTGTGACTTGATTTTGTCCATATCCGGTTGTAAGTGAAAGTTGTATTGCTCCCTCAAGTATGACCTGTTCACCCGAGAAACTAAGCAATGGGGTTTTAATAGGTCAAAGCCGAGATTGACCAACTCCCATTTTGTTTAAAGCTTGAGCGAATATGATATCAACTGCTGATCCTATGTCCACAAGGATTCAGAATACCTTATGATTGACTATGGTCAGGGTGACCACAAGTGTGTCGTCATGTGGATGTTGGATTCCTCGAGCATCTTCTTCAGTGAAGGTCAAAATATGAGTCTCCACCTTTTGCTCTTTTAGAAGTCTTCCTACAAGTAAAACTTAATCTTCGGACGACTAAGGTTCCTCGTGTTTATCTTCGTAGCATTATTTGAGTCTCCTCCACCTCCGTGGCCCCCGAAGATCGTGCAGATCTCCCCAATCGGCTCGTTGTTAACTGGCTTTTGCTACGACCCGATCTCCTTTGTATTGACGTACTCCCCAAGATAGCCGTTGTAAATGAGTGCCTCGATCTCTTGTTTAAGGTCAAAGCATTCGCTTGTGTTATGTCCGTGATCCCGATGAAAGTGGTAATATTTGTTGTTACTTCTATTTTTGAAATTAAACTTCAACTTGTTTGGCCAGTGGAGGATACGCTTGTTATGGATCTCCTTTAGAACTTGCTTTGGTGTTTTGTTCAGAGGAGTGTAAGTTTTAAACTTACTGTCGGGCCACTTGTTCAAGCAATGATTGTCCTGCAATTGGTCATCCTTCCTCTTTCTGTTCGTATTGGTCAAACTTGGCTTTGCCCTCGTTTGTTGTTCTTTGGTCCGAAGGGCTTTGTTTTGGATGGCCTCTCGTTGGATACGAGGTTCTTCAGTGTTAGCGTACTTCTGCGACTTGTTCAGTAGTTCGGCCATCATTGTGGGAGGGCTTTTGTCCAATGAAAAGAACAATTGGTGATCTCTCAGCCTTCCCATGATGGTGTTTAGGGCGAGCTCTTTCAAATGCTTCTGAACCTGCAAAGCTTCCAAATTGAAGTATTTGATGTAGTCTTTCAAAAGTTCGTCGTCCTTCTGAATGGCATGAAAGAGGTGGGTAGGTGTTTTGAGCCTCTTCTTCCCTTCGATAAAGTTCGTGACGAAGGTTTGGCTGAGTTAGGAGAACAAACTAATGGAGTTCAGTTTCAGTTACTTGAACCACAATTGGGCAACTCAAGCCAAGGTTAAGGAAAAGGCTCATCACATGATCGCGTCAGAAGCATTTTGGAGTTCCATGTAGAATCTAAAGGACTCCACATGCTCCGATGGGTCGGCATTTACTAAGAACGAAGTGATCTGAGGTAACCAAAATCTATTTAGCAATCGCGCCTGCATGATGTCGGCAGTTAATGGGGGATCAAATTCCTCCATTATGGCTTGCATTGGAGTCGGCGCGTTAGTTTAGTAGGCCTGCTACATGTCTCCGATCTGATCTCGTAAGTTTTTTAGCTCGGCCTCCTAGGGTTCACTGCTCTCTATTTTAGCTTCGGCCAGAGCTTTGTCAGGCTTCTTCTAATCTAGTTCATGGCGTAGGTTGAAAGCTAATAACGCGATAGTTTCAAAAACGTAGGTTGGGGCCGGATTAGTCAAACCATGTTGTCAGCTCCTTTGAGACGCAACAGGAGTGCTGGATGACCGAGGAGGGACGTGGCCTGTTTATTCATCCCTGTTAACGGTCCCCTAGGCATGCTGGGGTTGCAGTTGTTCCAACATTTATTTCATTGTTTTCATATTCTCTCTTAACATTCTAACCTGCTGTTCAAGGGAGTTCAACTATCCTCCCTTGGCGCGGGACCATTGACCTTGCTTTCCTGAGCCAAAATTAGCCTGATGCTGGGATGCGGAGCCCCGATGACTATCAAACTTCTCCAGGGATGGTGTGCGGTCAGAGGCAACCAGGGGAGTTTGGATTTTCTTCTTCCCTCTGGCCATTGTAGCTTTTCTAGTAAAGCAGGAAATGACTATAGTCTCGATTCCCACAGAAGGCACCAAACTATTGATGTTGTTTTTCGGCAGACCCTCCTTGGTTGACCCTCTGGGACCTGCATAGGAGAAAGTAAGAGACAAAGGAGACCCTGACTTATATAGGGGACCCTACGATACCTAAGTTAGGACTTTAGATCTTTTATAAGAGATGATCCCTTAGAAAAGAGCCACCAGTCGTATTTTGTGATAGAGTATGTGTATCTTACATTGGCTAGATGTATCTTTATTTATACGGGAAGGATGACCATGCTGTAAGAAGTCTTTTCTGATATGTAGGAGATCTTTCCACATAAGTTTCCAGATCCGTCCGGGATTTTCCCAAGATTGTAGTTGTCCGAGATCCTTGGGATCTAATTTTATCTCTCGAAGATTTTCTGGCCGTTGGAGGGATTCCTGGACTGTTAGTTCAAGAAAAGGTCAGGTGATAGAGGTGTCAGATACAGTAAACCCAAGTAATACTGAGCATTCTGTCAGATCAGTATTTATCTTATTCAGAGGTTATGCCAAGCTATGATTGAGCTATGGTCAAGCTATATCTAACCTATGGTTTAGGTCGACCTAAGGCCAATGTAACGTCCTAGATTTTTACTATTTTGAATTTTCAAAAAATCTTTAATATGACTAACCTACGTTGTTGCTTATTGGTCCTTGACGTTCGAAGTGAGCCTATACACGGGTAGTACCGGTAAAGGACCGCACAAATCCAACCAATCAATCGTAAGAAGCCAACGAATCCACACGATCACTTAAACATCGATCTTAGCCTCGGAATTTGTTCACGTAGGGTCCAAATCTAGCCGACCTATCACTGACTAATCGAGACAACTATAACTGAATAAAAATATATCCAAAGCCGAAATAAGTAGGGGTTAGATCTTAATTAACAATCCAAATCAATCCAATTACTCCTTTAGCCTAAAAACTAACCGTTTAGGGTTGTTACGACCGAATTATCATTTCTGCTAATTATAAATAAGCACACTATGAACGTAGTTAATCTAAACCCTAATAATTACACACAAGAAATCTTGATACCTAATTCATTTCAAAAATACCTTAATTTTATGAACAAGCTTTAGACCGCCCCTTAGTAGGCCACTAGTTCTGAGACTATACAATAATGTCCATCTCGCTGGGCTTGATGTTCATCGCAGGTGAAGAATTAAGATAGTATTCAGAACTATGCAACTTGGGCCAGAGGCCGATTACTTGAAATGCGTAAATACCCTAGACTGAAGTCTGAAACTTAAGTGAAATAGACTTTTTGCTCTTTCACGAAGTTGTGGATTTCCAATCATTAGATCGCAATCAAACTCAAGGTATGAGTTAAGGATATTTTCTTGCTCATATCTGTATAGTTGCGGCCCTGATCGATCACCGATGACTGCACATCATAAGTGAGGCCCCCACGGTTGATCGAAGAATCCGATTGCCATCCAATTCTGATAAACTATAGATCCTATAGTGGGGCACCTTTCTCCTGACATGGATGAGCCAGTGGACCCCAAAAAGACCCTGTAAGTGGGAAATAACCTCCCTTAGGATTAATATAATGGATAAAGGGCCAATAGGGCCCTTCGCACCACTTCTAGCACTATTAAGGGCCTCATTTGGATACCCTCTTCTCCCATACGAATTTCATACCCTAGCTTAGGTGAGGGAGAAGAGAAAGAGGAGGGATAAAGAGAGGAAGCTTGGAAGAGTGAGAGTTTGTACACATTCACTCTCTCATCCCTCTTTATAGCCACATTGTCACTCTCATATCCTTTATAAAGTTCTCTCGACGGTAATTGGAGGTAAGAAATAGAATCTACTCTCTAATATAGTCTTTTAGATTAGGTTTTCTAGTCCTTACAATGGTTTATGTGATTGTTTTGTCTTTAGTGGATTTTCTCTATAACCCTAATCCTATGAGCGCTTTGAGTTGGATAAATCATTGTAAAGGTGTAGACCATTATCTCTAGGTTATCATTTATCGACCTTTGAGGGTCTCAATTAATGATTAAATGTTTGTAGATGAATTCGTGCATGCTAATATGTTGACATTTTGATTTTTTCTATAATATATGTTATTGGTGTCATATGGATGCTTACGTGTTGGATACAAGGTCTAGGTGATTGAATGTGTTATTTTATGGATGCTCATATGCTTGATTGAATGCTTAATTAAATGTGTACATTTTTTTGATGCCCACATGTTTGATAAAATGCTTAAGTAGATGTGTTGTTCCATTAATGTAACATGTTCGATAAAATGCCTAAGTAGGTGTGTTGCTTCTATTGATGCTCACATGGTTAATGAAATTTTTAAGTAATTGTGTAGTAGAACCCATGCTATAATTATGTGATGTAATGTTTAGTCCTTAGCGATACTTAAAATTTCTATGTTGTTGGGTCAATTGGCTAACTGCCGAATTAAAGAAGTGGCCCAAGTTAAGGCGGCCACCCTAGGCTTATTCGATCGACCCGGGTTAAACACAGACGACCGGCAGTAGCTGGACTACATGGGTTGTTTACACCCAATGTTGTTTGTGTCGTGGTTCTCCTAGGTCAATCAAATTAGTTCACTAGCCGACTGATCATGTATGTTTACAATGTATGACACGATTAAATGGAATCTAGGATTCCCCGTTCCTAATGGATGTGTACATTTATAACCATTAGTGTGATACGATCCCACTAAGACTCATGAGCCTAGTATGGTAATGTGGGACACCATGTCTGAGCTGTCAGCTTATGCTGGAGTGACGAGCCTCCCCGTAGTGACCAGTGAGCAACTAAGACTTATGAGCAGAGCATGGTGGTATGGGACACCGTGTCCGAGCTATTAAAGTATGCTGGGGTGATGAGTCTCCCCATAGTAACCAGTGAGCACTGATGGAGGTGATAGACCATTATTCGAACGGCCCCTGTCAAATTACCAGCCGATGGTTCCATGTCAAAGTACGGTTCGAACGACCAAGCATGAATAGAATTGGGTGACGAACCATTTCCTTTATATTGATTTGGTTTAATGTGATAAGCCCACACCGTTGTAACACCCCAGCCACTATTCATCCAGGCTGTGGTTTGAGCATGGGTTGTCATTCAAGTCCATGTGTGGGATCGGTCAGGCTTCAAAAATAGCACTCTAGTCAATCGGGGCAACGTGTTGTGGGTTGTTATAACGTCAAAATTGAGTAATCATACTCGGTTTAGGTGATGATCCATACCGGGTTGATCCTCATACATTTAGGTATCATACCGTACCTTTGGAATTGTTGATTTGTGAGATAAACGAGTGACACCTAAATTTGGATCAAGGGAGACGGGTAAGGAGTTGCTACGTGCGACAATGAACCACGTAATCCAGATTAGGACTTGTGATATAATGTAAGTATCCTAGCTTCGCCAATATGCTTAATGAATGGAACATAATAATTACTCAGTCAATATGATCATTCATCGCATCACATTAGTTTAGAATGTGACAAAACAGGCATTGAAATCGCATGTTGAGGAAGTGTTGTCATTTGCAAACCCTGTGGTCGAAGTCGCGTGTGAGGGAGTATTATTTGGAAAGGGCATGCATCATGTCATATTTTTATATGCACATTTAACAAGAGTATTTAGAAAATATTTGTTTTATTATTTTATCATTACTTGCGCTAATTGGGTTGATAACATGTATAACTTAGAACTAATGGAACCACTGCGTTAACTACTCACTCTCACCTGGGCAGTGTTTTAAAACACCAACCAAGCGTATCATTGATGCAAGTACTAGTGAGGCCTCAAACAAGTATACTCATATCGGGTTGTGTCAACGTCGTTATGTTTTGAAGAATTAGGTGTAAACCAAAAGCTTTACACTTTAACCATCTTGGGTGTGTATATTGTAAATTGTGGTTTGTATAATCCTCATTTTGGGTGATCACTACTATTGAAATTATATTTTTGACTATTAGCCCTATAATTCTGAATCTTTCACTTTCACTATCTTGTTTTGGATCCACTAAGTGAATTGCGTACTTTGATTATCCGTGTGGAATAAATATGAATCTGAATGAAGTCACATGTGCACTCTAATTAGATTAACGCTCGGGAACTCAGGATCGGGGTCTTTGTACTCGGGTGTCGATTTTCAGGGCGTTACAGTCGACCAATGATTCAGGTCAACAACTTGTCATTTAAGTGAACTTACAATTACATCTTATTTGAGTGACCTTATAGTTGCATCGACCTACTTGAAGGTCAATTTTTTCTTTCCAATAGATGCCTCTTAAGTGGTTTTAACCTTATTAGATCCGTGCTAGTTTGTAGAGTTGGTCCGATCCCCTCCCTCCCCCCCCCTGTACCTAACTGAAATTTCAGCCACCGTGAATATGCATTTGAAAGCCTAGTTGTGCTTCTACCAACCCAAATGATTAATCTATGAATGGATGCGAGGTTCAAATCTACTATTATCTTTCTTTATATGCCTAAATATGGATCTCAATCATTCCACATAAGTTCAACATCTTCAACATATGTGTGGACGCCTTTTCAAAATGTCAAGTCTGGGAATGTCAACCCCTCCCCCATTCCATCCTTGGATTAATAATAGGAGACCAAATTTGTTTTACCCTACTTAATGTCACAATCGAGTAAAACATTTCGATACGAAGAGGTAGGTGGACAATGCGGATAAAATCACATATGATGGTGGGCCCCTTAGTGTCCCCATTTGCACCAAACTCGGGACAAGGTAGGGTTTGTGTAACTATGGTGATATGTTTTATGCACACCATTCATTTATTTTTTCATATCATTTTAATTGTATAAGATAAAAAATAAGTCAGATCCAAGGCTCAAGTGAACCATAATACAGAAAGCAGCGGTGATGATGCGACCTATCATTGAAAACTTCCTTAAGGCCCAACGTCATGTTTATTTGCAATGACTTGTTAATACATTCACGTAAACTTAGACAAAAGCAAAACACAAATATTAGCTTACTAAAAAAACTTGTAAGACTCCCAATAAGTTTTTAATGGTTGGTGTTTAATCCCTAATGCGGTTCGCTTAAGCTTTAAATCTGCCTTATTTTTGAGTTTTTAACAACAGGGAGAAATGTATGTACAACGTGGATAAACAAAAATCGGACTGCATACTGAGTTAGTAGGTTTTTATCTATGTTGAACCGACCTTGAATCCGTCCAACCGTTTTTCTAAGTAATTTTAGCTGTTGAGCCCAAAATTGAAATATATAGCTTAAGGGCCTATTTGGTTTTCCCGAATAATACTATTTGGCCTGCAATGGGCAATTATGACTTTTCACATGTTTGATTTTTAATGGTTTTTAAAAGTAAATTAAAGAACGCTGCAGTTGGTGGGAAACGGTGGTAGATCAGACGCCATATCCTGCTGAAATGCAGGTACTTGAATGTAATCGTCTGACGACCGTCTGTCAGACTGAAACGGGTATGGTGGTCCGCGAGACACCATACCATTTAAACCGTTCATAATACAAAACACACATATGCACTTCGGTATTTTATTTTCGCACAGAAAACATCTCTCTTCCCTCCATTTGTAGCGAGAGCAGACTGATAAATGGAGTGGACTGATAGACGGTGACCCACATGCAAGGTAAGATCAGGGCCTTCCGAGTTCCCTTTGCATGGATCCTTTACGGACGTCGTCCATACTAACCATTCTTCTCTCTCTCATTTTCAGTCTGAGGAGATTAGATCTTACTGGAACCCTATCAACTGTCTTCATGACTGCGTTGGATAACTGAAACAGAGTGCAAAGGTAATGCTCTGATTGTTGTTATCTTCTACGGATTTCCAGTGGTTTTTTCCTTTTTTAGTTTTTTCAAACAAACCTTCTGTTTACTGGCAACTGTGTTGTCACTGTTGAGGGATTTACTTTGAGTATGTTGGAATCTGCTAGCCTGGAGCCACAAATGAGGGTTCAGCAACATGTGCATGGAAGAGGATAGCAGTGCGGGCCTCTGGAAAGAAGTTTTTACGAAGAAAAATACCTTTTTATGGCCGTTTGGATATCCCTCATTTGGTAGATGTGATAGAATGGGGTGGTCTGATCTGCTGTCTTCATCCTGTCCAGTTTTACAGTGCATGAACTATTTTTTGGATTTGAAAATGAACGGGTCCCACTCCATAATATGTTACCCTCTGTTTTGTTAGATTTTTGGGATATCCCGCATGTGTACTCTCTGTCTACCTTCTTTCTTACATTATCTTCTTCACAGTAATCTAAATCCTCACTTTACCTTCTGTATAACCGAGGTTGAATGGCTTTTTGGGCAGACGCATCTAAACAGCAGGGCATGTTCTAAAGAACAGCTTGCCTCTCATACATATGGGTTGCATTGCCACATGGATTGGCCTCTAGATGGGCTAGCATACGTGCACGTGTTAACTATTCTAATAAACTGAAAGAGTTTGGTGGTATATGGGTTGGCCTGAAGGCATTTGTTTGACAGAGTTCATTTAAAAAATATATAATAGGAAAATCAGTTCCTTCTGGCTGTGTTTCAGTTGTTACTAAGGCTTGCTGATGGTTGGTGTATAAACTTTTACACTACTTTTAGCTTGCAAAGCAGAGCCAGGTTGGAGATCTATATATTGTGTGGATGTTTGACACTTGACATTGATGATGAGAGATATATCCAGGGGTTAAAGGTGTGTGAGTTTCTACCATTGACATGAAATTTCAAAACTTTTCAAGCTCCTGGATAGTAGTTTGGTCATTTCTTATACAATGGAATGTTGGAAATACGTGAGAGATTTTCAGTCGTTCCTTCATTTGTTATGATGAGCTGGCATAAAAATCAGGCTACCTAACTCACTGGGAGTTTATTGATTTATGTGTAGGTAATGAAAAATTTCAACCATGCACATTCATTGACTTCTGTGCAACCATATCATCTGATCGGTTTGATTTTTTAACCAGGTCATTTATATAGTGGGGCACAGCAAATGAAAACTCTAACATAAGTTAGACATCTCACTTTTTATTTTTCTATTTTGGTAACCATCTGCTTTTTCAATTGTTCAGTCTAGGAGGATCTTCAGCTCTAAACTGGCATGCATGCACACTATCAGTCTTCAGCTCATCTGATTAGTTTGTTTTTCATTGCATATTTATGAGAATCAGTTGTCTATGGCTTATGCTTTTTGGAGCTTGTATATAATTTTCTGGCTACTTCTTTTCTTATAGGCTTGGTTGTGCTATCAAAACGTAGCATGATCCGTTATTATAGAGATAGTTTTGTTCCCAGCTTCCATTTTAAAAATTCTTTGTTCATTGTATATAGGCAGAGACTCTCTTCCAAATAATCCTGGCATACACGTCCGTGATTGAGGTATGTGTGATTTTACTGTTTATTAAAGACTGTTTATCTTTTATATCAACTTAATTTCATTTCTGATAACTGCTTTCTATCAGTGGAATTGAAAATCTAATCATCACAAGGGTTGAGATGTTATTACACCTGCAATATTATATATATGCATTAGGTCTTGTGAATGCTGGTGGTGACTTTCTCTACCAAAGTGGTTTGAAGAATAGCACAATGTTTTTGTACTCTAATAGCTTTAAAAATTAATAATTCAATAATTAAAGAGACTAATGCTGATTTCAATAATGTGAGAATCTACTTGCTCAATATATGTTATGTCTACATTGTCCCATATGAATTTCTGGTATCATATTCATATTACTTTACAAATAATGAATAGAATATTTTTTTTTCAGAAGTATTTATGTTTATCTGTAGTGATTATATGATCAGAAAAAAGGTTCACCATTGGCCAGTCCCGTTGTACGAGTGGTGATGATGCAGTAACTGCAGGTCAAGACGAGCAGTACACATGACTACAATCGTGCATGTGTAATGCTCGTATGTAAATTTCAATTTCTAGTTTGAGTATCCCAATCATGCAGAAGACTGAAAATTCATAAAATATTTAAATTGTATCCAACAATGGATAGGGCCTGAAGTTGGATTGCATTGGATTGTGATCAGTCATGTAACTTATTCAGTTACGAAATAAACTGACAAGGTTGTAAAACCAGTTATAGCCGAAGCAGTAGGAGTAGTCAACAACATCAACATATTGGTTTGATCAATTAATAGAAAAAAAAATAAAACTAACAGAAATTTGAATCCATATTACCTGGTAAAGAGGAAGTCAAATCTATAAGTGAAGTGTGACTGACAGTGCGGTATTACATGATGATGTTGTCGCAGTTCAAAGATAATATTTTAATCTTTATTTTTTTGTGTAGTGTGTTCTTGTTTGTCTGTTGTGAAGGTATCATCAGTAATGACCAGGCCATACTCCATATTGTCTTGTTTTAATAATTTGAGTTTGTTGGTATAACTGCTAGTATGAGAGTGATTTTGACTAAATGATCTATAGGTTGTGTTGTCCTTTTATGAACGTTATGGGACGTATTTTTTTAATACCAATTCGTTGTTATATCTGAACAAACAGAGTTGCAAATGGAATTGGTGCGGTATTACACCTACTAGTGGATGTTGACTTAATTTTATACGTTTGTTGTACAAGTGCATATAATAATATGGAAGGACATGGATGGACGGAAGACGAGCTGGCTGCCTTTGCAACTTTAGTTGCAGCGACAACTACAGTGATTGGGATTGGAGAATTTTGTAATAGTCTCTTTCTTAAGACACCCTGGAGAGTTGGTGACTATGAAAGAAGCAAGATAATTAATGAGATAATTAGAGTCGAAGATAATAAGTGCATGGCACAACTCCGAATGAAAAATGATATTTTTTTTTACCTATGCTCATTTCTCAGGGATAAGAATCTGCTACCGGATGGGAAACATGTAACTATGGAGGAACAACTTGTCATGTTTCTCCATACAGTAGGACATAATGTGTGAAACCGTGTCATTGGGCATCGCTTTATACGGTCTGGACAAACTGTAAGCCGATATTTTTCTAATGCATTGGATGCAATTGTGGGATTATATCCTAAGTTTGTAAAACTCCCCAGTGCAGAAATACCCATGGAGATTTCATCCAATCCCAATTGGATGATGTATTTTCAGGTATGGATCATGCTAATCACTGCTATTCAAGAACATCATTGTTATAAGATTATGTCTCTTACTATTTCTTTTCTTGATAAACTACTTTCAAATTAGGATTGCATTGGTGCAATTGATGGAACCCATATACCCGCTTATGTTCCTACGATGGACAGTGTCACCTATCGTAACCGAAAAGGGTTTCTCTCGTAAAACATAATGGCCGCTTGTACATTTGATATGAAGTTCGTATATGTGCTAGCCGGATGAGAAGGTTCGGCCTTTGACGCACGCGTGTCACAGAGTGCGTTGACACATTCACATGATCGTTTTACAATCCCAGAGGATATTTAACCATGGAATGAAAGTTATTTTTTAAATGAATGATTGTTGAATTACATATTATAATTGTTTGTAATTAATTGTAAGTACTATGTAGTTGATGTTGGTTATGTGCATTTGTTAGGATTCATAGTTCCGTACTGAGGTGTACGGTACCACCTCAATGAATACCGCGCAGGTCGCAAGCTTTGCAACAAGAAAGAATTATTTAACTACAGACATGCTCAACTACAAAATGTTGTAGAGTGAATTTTTGGAGTACTGAAAGCTTGGTTTCCAATCCTCAAGTCAGCTCCACCATATAACCTTTTAACACAACTGAAGATAGTTATCGCATGTTGTGTTTTACACAACTTTATCCGAGGATTTGGGGGAGATAGTATTGATGCGAATAAGGACTCCTCAATAGTTGTAGCGAATGGTATAAACCCATCTCCAGTTAAGATAGGTTCTCAAGAAGATGGCCAGATGGTTATAAATGTCACTCAATGTGAGAGAGACGAATGGAACAAGTTTCGAGACAATATTGCAACTAAGAAGTGGAATGATTTTCATTCTGTGCGTTGGAATTTATGAAAATGTCTCCTTTTTTTTGTATAAGGGATGTATATCCTCGTTTTCCATCACTCAATTGTCTATAATATACATTTCCCTGTTGGTTTAACAAAACACCATTTTTCTACTCCATGTCAACTAATATTAAGAAATATGAATGTGTTAGCCTATATGTTGCAAAATATTATTCAATTGTGCATGACAATCTGGGATTTTCTTGCTTATTTTAAAATTCTCATTTCAATCTATGTAGATATCCGAAGATTCGGATGGAGATATGTCACCTCACAAGAGTAGCCAACAATCGGTGCCTATAAAACCATCCAGTCAGGAGCCACATGTTACACCAAGGAAGACCTTGAGGAAAATTAAACAGAAATCAATTGTTGAAAATGTGTCTTCTAATGGTGTAATGCGATGGACTGATGAGATAGACGACTGTCTTATTAACACTCTTATGGAAGTTGTCACAAATGGTCGTAAGAGTGCCAACGGGTTTAAGAAGGAGACATAGAAGATAGTTGTCGATACTGTGAAGGGTGTCGTAGCGATATCGCTATAAGAGAAACATGTTGGGAATCACCTCTGTATGCTGAAGAGGCTATATTTTCAAGTGAGAGAGACTTTGAGTGCTTCTGGTTTTGGATGGGATGACGATTTGAAGGTAGTCACTGCTCCAAATGACATATGAGAAGATTACATATGGGTTAGAATGGCAAAATATCCAAGTCTTAATACATTTAGTATTGTTGTTTTTGTTTATATTATCTAACATTGTATTGACACATTGTATTGTCAATAGTCCCATTCATATGCACAACATGTACGGGGCAAAGCAGTGCGGAGGTATGACGACTTGACCTTCCTGTTTGGGAATGACCATGCTAGTGGACGTCGTTCAAGTACAGGTAACATTTCAGATTCTGTGGCTTCTAGACGGTCTATGGATACTGATATTTCTCCAAGACCGTCTGTTGATTTGAATGATGATACGCTTGTGCTATCGAGTAACGATGTAGGAGACACTGCGGGTGACATCCATTGGTCGTATCATAGTCGTGACGGCAACAACAGGGCCCACCGAAGTCAGGATGGAAACGGGAACAGTTCCATGAACATTGGCAGCACTTCGACGTCAAGGAAGAGAGCAAAACTGAGTCGTCCTTGTGACATAATTGGGCAAGGAATGAGTGAGATTGCCGAAGCAGTGAAGTCACTGGCTATAACCATTCACCAAGGAAAGGACATGGTACGCATGTCGCAGATTGTTCCCACCTTAGAGCAAATTGAAGGGCCGATAGGACATGAGATCCTTTGTGCTACAACGATTCTATCGAAAGATGAGCAATAGTCTGTCTCCTTCTTTTCACTCCCTGAACACAGGAGGTTGGACTTTGTGTTGATACTGCTTGCACCAGACCAGTCCTTCGACTGAGCACAGTCGGACGTATATAGACTTTGATATTTTAGATAGATGTTTTTTTTGGACATTTTCTGTTGGGATAAATTTTTTTTTGGGTAACTGTTGGTGACAGTATGTGGATAAATGTGCTTGTTTAGAACAGGCAGTGGATATGGATATGCATGTATAGAACATGCTCTGTTGGTTGTGCTTGCTACTACATGATTAGCAGTGTTGGACAACCAGTCAACTATATGATTTTTTCATGACTGTTTGCATTTTTTGAACTTGCTGACTATAGTTTGTTTGGACGTTTTTCTTATACACTGCATTGCAGGTTTTTATTTTTGGTTTACTTTGTCAGTGATCTTCATAAGGCCGGTTCAGGTATGTGAGATGAAATACTTCAGTACCTTGTAATATAATGATTGTTACAGAAATATTTTACGCTATTTCTTCCTGTTTCTAAACAAGTAATGATATTTGAAATTGATCAACTATTTTTTGGTATATGCTGACTCAGATATTATTATATTATTTGACAATGTACAGATGGCAAAAAAGGCTTACGTTGTCTTCAACGACCGACGCCCTGGAATATATTGTGATTGAGAGGAATGTCGGGTGCAAGTGGAGGGATTTTCACGAGCACATTTCCGTGGATACAACTCTGTAGTCAAGGCATTTCTTGAATGGTCTGAGAAAATGGGGCTTCTAGCTGTCCCACGAGACGAGATTATCGATGATCATGAGTGTTAGGTCGTAGCCTAGAGAGTGCCACAGTGCCATCTGCCTGAGTCGTACGTATGGACGGACCTCGGCAGTGACCTCTTGTGCCCCATATGAATTTGACACAAATAGACAGGGAAGTGCCCCAGACGTTAGAGACGCGTATGGAGACTGTGGGGCACTGCTAAGATTCATCTTTGGAATCTTGGTAATGGTTACTGTCATTTAGCTTATATCAAAGCTGAAGTAGTGATATATAGTTTTGTTTGTATGGACATAAATGAGGATGTTTTGGACAACTTTTTGTTTACCTTTGTTGATGGACAGTATTATGGATTTTGATGATCGTTGTTTAGGTTGGAACTTTTGGTTCATATAGTTTTGGATTGCAGTGTATGTTTACAACCCATCTGTTTGTTTTGTTCCAATAGATAATATTATAGAGTAATCAGGTACCCATATGCTATTTTCAATACAGTGGTGATATTTTTGGCCAGTGGGGCCCACAGTTGAACGGGGTGGATAAAACAACTATAGGAAGTGGGGACCATAAATGAACTGCGTGAATACAACAACTTCATATAGTTGTGCCCACAGAGGATCGGCGTGGATATGACACCGTCAGAAACTGGGGCCCGAAGATGAACGGCGTGGATGAATGAAAATGCTGTGTCATAGACGCACTGACGCACAACGTTATAGAAACATGTGCAAAAAGTAGGGCTCATATACAAAGACAGGGAGGAACGTGCACAGAAGGTGGGGCCCATAACAGATTGACCAGAGACTGTTAGTCCACTCTATTATATGAGAATGCAATGGAAACAAACAAAATCAAATAGCCAATGTAGTAAAATCTGAAAATGAGGTGATGGACACCATAACACTGCAGCCAGTGTGATTCATGTAATACACATATAAACCAAACACGAGATTGCTGATTTGATATAGGGTCCACCTAGAAGATTGTAGAAAACAAACATGTGACTGTAGTCAACTGTAATATCAATAATTATTAAAAATATAAGTAAAACACCAATCATTACTTACTTTACTTCCAAATACTGTTATTCGGGAAAACTAAACAGGCCCCAGTACACCACAACATAGAAAGCAGTAAGAATAATGATTTCCATTGTTGAAACCTTGCTAAGGCCCAAAGTGATGTTTACTTGTCATCCAACTTATTCATTGGATTACAAAGAAATGGATGAATGGAAAGAACAAATATCAGCTGGATCCAAGACTTTTGTGACCCCCTGGAAGTTTTAAATCACATGCGTTCAATTACACTGCTTCCTATGGTATGGTCGCCTTGAGCTTTGTATATGCTTCGTTTTTTGTCTCAAGCCCTATATAAATATAGGGATAGAATAAAATACATAAATCACTGTAAGCCCCACGGAATTTAATTACTCAATACGCCACTCAGTAAGCAATCCGCTTCCAGATAAACCATGCACTATGGTTGGCGGATGCGGATTTCCCGCGGAAGTCTGTCGCACTAACTTCCAGCCTTGAAAACTTAGGTGGAGCCCACGGTGATCTTCGTGAGAATTTTTTGACATCATCTTAGGGCATGGGGCTGAAAATTAGCCACATCCTAGAGTCAAGTGAGCTTAAAACGTAAGAATTGAACTTTCGCGGTTGAAATATTCATGGACCACAGGAGTCTTGAAACGCTTTAATATTTGCGCTTTCAGCTCATATCAGTAGAAATAACGTTATGAACGGTATATATGGCATGTAAACATCACTGTCAATCTCAGGGAAGGGTAGGAATTTCCCTGCCCACTTTTTGCTTTAGTGTGGCGTACCTGATTTTGGATATGCTCAAATTTTGTTTTAAGCCTAAAAAATGAGCTCACAGAACGGATGGATGGAATAGATTTCTGAAAAATACTACAGTGCCACCAAGGTTTCCAGCGCAGAAACTTCCTGCTAATGGCTTTTCTAAGGAAATCTGCGTCCATGGTGGGCCCGCGAAGCCCCAACATGTTCGGAAGCGGTTAGCGTAGTGAGTAGACTCTGTGAGGTCTACCATGATCTATGTATTTTATTCCATCCATCCATCCATTTTACAGGATGTATTCATGGCTTGAAAAAAAACAAGAGGCATATCCAATGTTCAAATGGCCACACCATCGGAAACAATTGAATTGAACATTTAACGTTGAAAAATTCTTAGGGCCACAGAAGTTTGGGATCAAAATTATATTTGTTTATTCCCTTCATCCATATTTGTATGATCTTACCAAGAGGATGACAAATAAACATCACCGTGTGGCCTAGAAAGGTTTCAACGATCTTATGAGCAGGCTGGATGACAAGTAAACATCACTGTGTGGCTTAGAAAGGTTTCAACGGTGGAAATTATTATCCCCACTGTTTCCATTGGTATGATCCACTTGATCTTTGGAAATTCTTCAATTTTGGGTTCAACCTTTAAATTAGATGGAAAAACGTATGGATGGCGTGGATAGACCACATACATTCAAGGTGGTTCCAAGTTTACTCAGTACGATGAGAGCGTAGTGAGCAACTCGGTACCCAATCCGAATTCCACCTGTTCCACGTCCTTTTTTGTGAGAGTCGGTGAGCGCAGCATCAGAGAGAGAGGGAGAGGGAGAGGGAGAGAGGGGAGAGTCGCCGGAGAAAAGAGAGGGGAAAAGATGGAGAGTGGGAAAGAAATTGGGCGAATGAAGCTGGGATCGCAGGGTCTTGAGGTGTCTATTCAAGGGCTGTGATGCATGGGCATGTCTGCCTTTTATGGCCCACCCAAACCAGAGCCTGATATGATCTCTCTCATCCATCACGCCGTCCGTAGTGGCGTCACCTTCCTCGATACCTCCGACATGTACGGCCCTTTCACCAACGAACTCCTTCTCGGAAAGGTAATATCCATCTTTCTCTCTGAATATTTACTCCGTTGGGGCCAACCTACGTTCACTGCTTACCGTTGGATGGGAGGATTACGCTGTGATTTTAGTATCAGTTTCTATTTACCGCGGAACCCTTATATCCAATTGTCCACCATCATCGTAGGTGGGCCCACATGGCCCTAACAGAGTAATTTGCATTGGATCGTTACGATCTTACTGGTTGAATTGGACAAAGTAGATAGTCTGATCGTTGATCTGGGCCATCCATGGCGTCCAACACACACTTCATGGACCATCAATCCAAATTTTCGGTAGTCGAAGTTAACTGTTAGATTGATAGCTTGCTTCAAGATGCTCTAATCATCAAACTGCATGGTCCATCTACTGGATAGATTGTTTGGGCGTCGCATAATACTTTGATCCAGTGATCCGAACGATTTAATCAGCCGTAGAAAACGGATGGTTGTAATGGAAAAGGTCACTGATTGGATGGTTGGGATCATCCAATTCAATGTGATTTTTGCACACTGGCCTGTGAAAAGTGGGTTGAATTGGATAAACAGAGCAGAAGACTATTTTGGGCTGTCTGTCTTCAATACAAATCATGTGCACCATACTAAAATGCAAATGCATAGGATCATTCCCCTATTGTAAGTGGAGAAAGTATCAGATGCTTTAGAATATCTTATGTTTCAAGAACTCAACCCCGCACGTGCGGCACGTGTGGCACATGTGTACAATGTGTGGACCGTTCATTTCTTCAGTCCTGCCATGGACAACACGTTCCCCACATAGAAATCACACTTGTGGGTGGATCCTTGCCTCTGATTGAAACACCTGTGCAGATTGTAAATTCGGCGAAGTTACTTGGATTGTGGGTCACTTTGGTACATGTCGCACATGGTATGCTACTTCCTCTAATATGTTATATGCTAGGGTAGGATCATATGCACCACTCCAATGCATACAATTGTATGCAATATAGTTTTTTAATATGAACTCGTATTGCAATTTATATATGAAATGATGAATGTTATTATAGATTGACGTAGGGAAGGGCGTGAAATATTGAGAGAAATCAATGTTTTCCTCAAGTGATTAAAACATTGAATCCACAAGGAGAGTTATTGAGTCCACAATAAAATAAGAGAGAAAATTTGGGTACTTCATTGAATAAAGTGTGTATGATTTCTCAATTACACCACTAATAATAATGACAACCTAAACTCTAATTCCAAATTATCTAAAATAGCAAAACTCTTAGTTACACGAAATAACAAAACTCTTCTGAAGTGATGGGGACATCACACGCACACGCACATGCACGCCGCCCCCCTACGCACGTGCGGAGGAGAAGGAGGGCCCCACCGTCGATCTGGTTCGATGACAGCGTCCAGGGAGGGCCTCCTAGTTAGAAGACGGAGTTTTGGTTCAAAAGAGCGGGCTCGATAATCAAGTAAAGCCCATCATGGGATCTCATAATCGTGGCCCACTAGTCAAATTAATTTCATATTTTAGATTTTGATTATTTATGTTATTTAGAATATCATGGACGCTTTAAATTTCTTTGATTAGTTTTTATTTTGGTTTACTTCATCGCCAAGTAATAGGTTGCGCACATTGCGCGAGTTTTGGGGTATAAGGTTTTCTTATAAATACGCATCCCTTGTAGATCATTGAAGTTTAATAAAAAAAATTCCTGCGTTTTTTTTTTTTCTTTCCGAGTTCCTGAGTTGTGGAAAAATTCAAGTGGGTGCGAAGCTCTCCCTTCATCGAATGACTAACTACTGTAGTGCGAAGCCACATCTATTCCAATCTGCCCATATCGCCTATTATTCATATTTCCCACCTTCTACAATCATCCTCGCTTTGAATCCGCCAGTTTTTGCAGCAGTCCTTCTCCCTACAGCCAGTTTTCAGAATTTAGCTCTGCAGGAGGGCTGAAACTTCAACGGAGCACCACGCACAGGTCGCGCATTCGATTAACGCGCAACTTTGGGGGTTTTGCAGTCCTCCCCTGGCCGACCAGAGCCAAGAAGGCCCTTTCCGCATTTGACGCCCCCTCGCACGTGCAGCCAGACCCCTGCACACGTGCGACAAGCCTGGCTCACTGCCCGCGTGTGGGAACTACTTCCAGGTCTAGATTTCTTGCTATTTTAATCTTCTCATACCTTTTTTCCCTAACCCTAACCCTAGATTACAATACTTCCAGTTTATTTACCCCTTTTCTAATCATAAGGTTTTCTAAATTGCAATTGGTAAATCCCTTGGATTAGGGACTGGTTACTATGCATGTATGGATGTTTTCTATTTCCCTTTAAGCATCGTTTGGTCCATAATTTTACTGATCCAGTCCTAGCCTGTGTAGGCCTGGACTTGCACAAATTCCTCTTGCTTGAATGTTTGAACTTTTGTGTGTGGGATGTGGAATTATTATGTGATTGTTTCTGAATTAGTATGATTGTGTAGGCCTGGACTTGCACAAATTCCTCTTGCTTGAATGTTTGAACTTTTGTGTGTAGGATGTGGAATTATTATGTGATTGTTTCTGAATTAGTATGATATAAGCCTGAGATCTTACATATCATATTTAAATTTCATGTCCTGCATCATAAAGCCTAATTTGCCAAAAATAGAAAATCCAAATAAACCTTACCGGGGAATTGCTAGCATGATCACAAGCAATTTCTAAAAAGACAAAAATACTAAAACTCTAAAAATAAGGAGATACGACAAAAATAGAAATGACTAAATATAGTTAATTTTTCCTAAAATCGCAAATTTGAATTGGAAGTGTGAGTTTTCTTGCGAAACAGACAGACGCTAGATGGCTCGTTAAATAAAGATTGATAGGTTGTGCGTTTCGTGACAATGTCCAGATCAAAAGTTATGGCCAATTTGTGGTCCAAACTTTGAATGACAATTTCTTCCTATCTGGAATGAATTTCTTTGATCCGAATACGCTTGGGGCCCAATTACGTCATGACATACACGGTACCAGGATTGGATCGGATGTTCTACTTCCGCTTCAGTTCGGTCTTCTTTTAGTCTAGTTGTGCCAAGAATGCATTTGCATCATGCTCTACATCACAGACGCCACAGGCTTAGCATTATATTATAACTAAATAAATAGAAGTGAACATTGCTAGGTTGTAAATATAAATTTGCGTTAACCTAATTAAAAGTAAGAATATAGAGCCATAATGTTGAATGGCTAACCCGCCTGCGGTTTTGGCAAATGGCTAGCGTCATGGGTTTGCTCCCCACAGACATGAGTTCTACTCCCCTCCAGTGATTTACCCGATGCACATGGTTTGCAAGTGATTGTGTGCATTCACAGGGATTAGTCTCACCTTAAAAATGGGTGAGGACACCCTATTGTCATTTTTAAAAAAATGTTAGATGGCTAAAAATAGTGTTCCGGATTGCAAATGACCCATAATCCAGATTGCTCAATCCAAACTAGATAGGGGTTTTGTGTTTTAGGTAACATTGCAATTGTGTGGGTAAGAGAAAATCAAACCAATGGTCAGCTTTAGCAGGAGCAGGTCCTTAAATCAGTGGCCCTGATCTTCTAACCATGTGACTTTTGGCCTATGACCCATCTATAGCGAGGTCCAATAGGACGATGGCTAAGATCTCATGTATATGTCAGGTGTGTGTGCCAAGAGTGAGTTCTTGAAACTAAGATATTAGCATTTAACAATTTGAAGCTTTTACTTATCAGTACCATCATCCTCATCCTGATTCTTCAGGCCCTTAAAGGAATAAGGAAGGATGTCGAGCTGGCTACCAAGTTCGCAATCAGTTTCACTGATGGGAAGTGGGAGATACGCGGGGATCCTGCTTACGTACGGTCCTGCTGTGAAGCAAGCTTGAAAAGACTTGATGTTGATTGCATCAACCTCTACTACCAGCACCGTGTCGATACTAGAATTCCCATCGAGATTACGGTAGCTATATGTTTTGTTTTATTATCAGTGAACACCATCACACCATCATCATCTTTCTACTGCTGCTATTGTTACTACTAATACTACTGCTACTATTGTCTTTGTTGTTGTTGTTCCAACATTGATACAAATGGTACCCATCTCACACGCGTAAAAGAAAGTGGGTCTCATCTAGTCACGCATGTGGAAAATTAGAAGCATCTATATGCCTTTGATACATGGATACATACAGGAAAATACATGAAAGTTCTCATATAGGTGTATAAACAAAACTGACACAACTGTTTTCTATCTGCAAGTATCCCCACCCATAAGCATGTGCAGACAACCATATGTTTGTGAATGCGCTACAGAGAAAATGGAGACGTGTTAATTTTAGAAGCTAGATGGTGGTAGAAGTACTTCTTAGTTGTCCCTCACTGTTTTTTTAGCGAGTCCAGATTCTACAAGGATTTATGAAAGAGTCTGAATCAGAGACGGTAAGTTCTTATAGAAACCTAAAGGGAATATGCAGGGTTGTATATAGGGAATCACTTTTAATGTATGATTACTATTGATGAAGTTTTTGAATAAAATTTTCTGTGATTCTTTTTCTCTTTGGGCCGTTTGATAAAACTTATTTTCAGCACTTATCACTGATTGTTTGGCCAATCCAACTTATTAAGTGCTTTAATTAATTTTCACTGAAAATATGGGTCTTTTTTTCGGCTTCCTTCAAGGCTGAATACTCTAAAGCCGAACTGCATCCCTGTCTATTCTCCATGGTCAGTTGCCCCTTGTTCCCAAAACTTATCAGTTGATCCGCTAATAACCATGAATCTAACTTAATCCTGCCACCTTCAGACCTTTTACTGTCCTTTACAGTCCCTTTCACAGTTCCTTTTTCATCCCTTTTACAGTCACAATACATTCTTTTTACAGTTCCTTTCATGGTCCCAAAACTACAACCCTGGCCCCAAGTTAGCTTCATATTCAAGCCCAAATCCAACCATTGACCTGACCCTAACCCATATACAATCCCATAACATCACCACCAGCACTTCCATCACCATCATCATGGTCGTCATCATCATCATATAAGCCTTATCCCTGCTAATTGGGCTTGACTACACAAATCCTGTTCTGCCATTCCACCCTATGCTTGTAGTGTCAGATTTTCAGGATTCATGAAAAAACAATGTGGCCAGAGTTTGACACAGGCTGCCAACCTGACACAACCATCTCCTTTATCCGTGCTTGGGATGGCAATGACAGCAGAAAACTCCCACTGAAAGAGCATAGAAGATGTGGTTGTCCACCTTATACAATCCCAAATGCAAAATGTAGCCAAAATTCAGTCCAGTCCATCGTCACTTAACCACACACTTTGATCTTGATCCTTCCGAAAGCCACTGCCTCATAAATCCCAATTCCTATAACAGTTGAAGCTAATCCCATCCTGCAGCCAACAGTCCTCATCTTCAAACCACAACCCCCAAAAAATAAAATTATGCAGTCATTTATTAACCTAAAAATGCCTCCCACATCAACCTTATACCCATACGATGAGGGGGTGCGCATGACGGACACAGTGGATTTCATAAACAAATCCTAGTGGGGCATGTGTGATGTATCTGATCCATGTCTCTTTCTCTCTCTTGTGTGTTTGTGATTTGATTACAGTGTCAATGGTATAGATTCTGAATGCTCATTTTCTCCAGACAAGATGGTTTATTTATAGAATCTCTCTCTCTCTCTCTCTCTCTCTCTCTCTCTCTCTCTCTCTCTCGATGAGTGCTCTCCTTTATTTTGCTCGATGAGTGCTCTCCTCTATGTATCTGATCCATCTCTCTTTCTCTCTCGTGTGTTTGTGATTTGATTACAGTGTCAATGGTATAGATCCTGAATGCTCATTTTCTCCAGGCAAGATGGTTTATTTATAGAATCTCTCTCTCTCTCTCTCTCTCTCTCTCTCTCTCTCTCTCTCAATGAGTTCTCTCCTTTATTTTGCTCGATGAGTGCTCTCCTCTATTTTGCTTATATTTGCAGTTTGCGGACATGATGGATGTGTTACACACATGCTCTTCCTTATTCCCATCTTTTCATAAAGCTATCTGTTGTTTTAATGCTTGTTTCCTGGCAATCATGCTCCGTTTGTATTTTGGCGTTGGTTGTGTGATTTATTTCCTAATCTTTGTTTTACTTTCTTTTGCACAAGATTGGGGAACTCAAGAAACTAGTTGAAGAAGGAAAGATAAAATACATAGGGCTATCTGAGGCCTCTGCTTCAACGATCCGGAGAGCACATGCTGTTCATCCAATAACTGCAGTACAGTTGGAGTGGTCTTTGTGGTCAAGAGATGCAGAGGAAGATATAATTCCCACTTGCAGGTGAGGTTCATCTGCAGCAACTTACCCAAAGCTTGCAGATAAATTAGTGTTTGGATCTGACTTATGTTTTCAACTTTCTTATGCTATTCAGAGAGCTTGGCATAGGGATCGTTGCATATAGCCCTTTGGGGAGGGGCTTCCTCTCATTGGGGTCCAAAATGATTGATAATTTGTCAAACCAGGACTCCCGAAAGGTATGTGCCTTTCTGTTCATGGATGCATGTGATGCTTTTCATCACTATACAATACACTTAAGTGCATGTAAGATGTAACACTGGGTGTGCTACGAACGTAACAGTGTAGCATTACTTTTAAAGCCATGTTTGGATAGAGATGTATTCCAAGGGTAACGAAAAGAAAAGGTTATGATTAGTCTATCATTATTTCCATGAGCATTATGGATATATTGATTCCATTTTTAGGATCTCGTTGGGATAGCAAGTGAAAATTTCATGTTTGTGAGACAATGGTCACCTAATTTCTTGTGCCAAAGAATCCATTGGAAAAGTGCAATGGTTGCTTCGTGGAAATCCTCCCCTTTGCTAGCAAAACATCTCCAACTTTCACATTAGTGGAAAACGTTTTCCATTTCCATCAATTTCCATAGAATTGGTGATATCCAAACATGCCTTAAAACTCGATTGAGTTGCCCGAAACTTGATTGAGTCAACTGGATTTGATTAGTTTTTTTTTTTTTTTTCGTGGAAAGATAAAAGGGATTACATGGTGAAACCGCATGAAGTTGCAATTGGTTTATGGAAACTACTTAGAGTGGGTGATTTGGTGGAGCAATTTGCCCTATTATACCGACATGCATCATCCACATTTAATTGTATGGAGGCAGTGGGTACAACATAAATACCTATGAGGCTCATTGTGATGTTTGTGTGAAATACACTCCATTCATCGTTTGCAGCAGATCATTGTAATACTTGACCCCGGAAATCAAGCCCATCCAAAATTCAAGTGGGCCACAAAACCCAGAACAGAAGGATAGGAGGCACGCCATTGAAATCTTCCTGTCCTGAAGTCTTGAATAAAGCAGATATTTGGTTTTTCCCTTCATCCTCCGTGTACACACCTCATGAACAGATTGGGTGTCATATAAACATCACACATCAGACATCTTTGTTCCCACATTTTCCAATGGGGTGGCCCACTTGAGTTTTGGATTGGCATGATTCTTTGGGCTGGCTCAGGCGATGGACTGATTGGATGTCACATATACATCATGGTGGGGTCCTTGGAGATTTGCCAGTGCTGGGAGTAGAGGATGTGTCACTTTAATAACACTAATTGCCTCTGAGCATATCATGTAGCGTTATTCTCTGTCTAATGTATATTTGCTTTCTGTGCATGCATGTTCTGTTTCATGGCATGCTATTGAACTACTTTCACGGAACTGACAGTTTACACCGAGATTTCAAGCTGATAATGTGGAGCACAATGCCCGCATATTTGAGTGTATAAATGAAATGGCGACAAAGAAGGGATGCACCCCTTCACAGCTGGCATTGGCTTGGGTTCACCACCAAGGAAATGACGTATGCCCGATACCAGGCACCACCAAGATTGAAAACCTCAACCAGAATATCGGAGCTTTGTCTGTGAAGCTCACTCCAGAAGAGATGGCCGAGCTTGCAACCTTGGCGGATGCCGTCAAGGGCGATAGATATGGAAGTGGAGTATCTACTTGGAAGCAGTCGGAAACTCCGGCACTCTCATCATGGAAAGGTGAGTAAATGATCATAGTCTCCAATGCCTTTCCTGTTGTGGGTGTTAGCTCGTTTTCTGTTTGGAAGCTTGTGATTCTAGTATCACCCCTTCATGGTATATATACCTCTATGAAGGTTGTATGAGTGGATGAACTACTGGTATCACCCCTCAATAGTATATATCTATTCATGTGTATCATGTATTAGTGGAAGAAATGCCGAGTGCACTCACTTGCATAAGAGGGAGATTTATTTATTTATTTATTTATTTTTTTTGTGTGTGTGTGTCAAACACCACTCTGGGCCATTCATTAGGTAGGGCGCACTGTGAGGATGCCTTGGGCTAAAATTCAGATGTGTCCACTCACTGGATCATTCTTTTTCTAACCGTCCGTTTTCATCTTAAAAATTGTGGACCGCCTGATGAGTGGACCAGTCTGTTCATGCACTTGCATCTGTCACGAGGACGGTCCAATATCAATAGATCTGAACTGTCTATCAAGTCCAAAGAACATTTTACAGATCACTATACAAAAAATCCAACTGATCTGATGATCAAATCCATCCCTTGATTTGTCCATATTTTGTGTAGCATTCTTTTTTCCGAGCCATGAATGAGATGGTTAGGACTGCCTAGCAAAAGTACTCTTTAGAATCATAAGCAATTTATGATTTGGCCCAGCAAACACATTGATCAAATCCATCTATCAGAACAGGGCTACCTTACACGCTCCTGTTTTAAAGAGCTGCTTCTTGGTGGTCACAAAAAGGTTTTGGATCCAGCTGCTATCTGTTTTTTCTCTTCGTTGAGGTCCGTTGAGCTTATGAACAGGTTGGATGGTAACTAAAACATTGCATTGGGACCTAGAAAGGCTTTAATGGTTGGTGTTCAATCACCACTGTTTTCATGTGGTGTGGTCCACCAGAGATTTGGATCTGCCTCATATTTGGGACCATGCCTTAAAATGAGTTAGTAAAACAAATCAAGTTGGGCCCACAGTCAGGGCCTCATCCACTTAGATGTTGCCTATGCCATTTAGTGGGCGAGACCTATGGGCCCACCTTGATGTATGTGTTGTATATCCTCTCCGTCCATCATTTTTTCCATCTCATTTTAGCTTATGGTCCAAAAATGAAGCAGATATAATTATCAAGTGGGTCACACCACAGGAAACATGGGTCATTGACCTTTAAAAGCGTCTTGTGGGCCACAAAAGTTTTGGATCAAGGTGATATTTGTGTTTTCCTTTCGTTGCATTTATGTTCATTCTAGTCCATGTGACCTTATCAACAGGTTGGGTGGCAAGTAAACATTCGGTGGGCCCTAGGAATTTTTTAATTGCAGGCATTCAATGATCACTGTTTCCTGTAGTGTGGTCAACCTGATATTTGGATCTTCTTCATTTTTGAGATGATGCCCTAAAATGAGCTAGAAAGACTGATGGACAGAGGTGATGCATCACGGTACGGCCACGGTCAGGGACTCGCCTACTTAAGCTATTATCCCAGACTCATCTAATCTACGCCCTTCGGGGACAGACTCGGATTACCCGGTGTAGAAAAGAGCACCCTTTTCCGTACAGTGTTGGTGTGGAAAATCTTTTTATCTACACCGTCCATCCACTTTTCCAATATTGTTTTAGGGCATGAGGCCAAGCATAGGGCAGATCCAAAGCTCAGCTGGACCACACTACATGAAACAGTGCGGATCAAATGCTTACCATTGAAAAATTCTTAACGGCACAAAAGTTTTGGATTTTTCCATTCATTCCGATCTTCGTTACCTTATGTACAGGTTGGATGGGAAATAAACATTATAGCTAGCCTTGGAAAGCTTTAAATGGTCGTGTCATTGTCCATGTTGCTTTTATGTAATGTGGTGAGCTTTATATCTGTCTCATTTTTGGGCTCATGCTGCCAAATGATTTGGCAGAATAAATTGATGGCGTAGATGTAACACATGTCATGGTGGAGCTCACACATATATCACATCAAAACAGTACTAATAACAGTGCCATGTTCTGCACTACCCAAACCGAGTCCATCGGTCACCAGTCGGGTAGGTCTTGCCAATGGCAAGGCTCACCCAATTCGATGAGGCCGTGACCATGGTCCCACCTTGATGCATTTCTTGTATAGCACGCTTTCCATTCATTTTGCCAATTCATTTTAGAGCATAAGAAAAAAATGATGTAAATCTAAATTTCAGGTCTCCGTGGAGTGTTTTTAATTTTTTTTTGAAGATTTTCCCTCCCTCGATGCATTTGAATATCAACCGCTCTAGCTTCATCTTATGGCTTATATGAAGGCTTGCACATAAATTTTGTGTGGTACGGTTCACAAGAAATCAGCTCTCTCTCTCTCTCTCTCTCTCTCTCTCTCTCTCTCTCTATATATATATATATATATATATATATATATATATAAGGCTTTGTGACATAAACAACAAGCTGGATGGATCTTCATTTGGCGTGTTTGGATGGACGGATTAGATGGGAGTGGATTGTATTAGGGTGGATTGCATGGCTTTCAAGGTCATAAATGGGTGCGTCAATCGATTACATGCAATCCCACTGGATTGCTATATCTAGCGACTGGGCTAGCGGCATGTTTGGTGTCATTGTCCATGTTGCTTAATGTGATGTGGTGAGCTTTATATCTGTCTCATTTTTGGGCTCATGTTGTCAAATGATTTGGCAAAATAAATTGATAGTGTGGATATAAAACATATATCACAGTGGAGCCCACACATATATCACATCAAAACAATATTGACAACAGTGCCATGTTCTGTACTACTGTAATATCCTGAATTTTCATTATTTTGGATTTTCAGAAAAAAAAAAAAAATTCTTAATTTTTTTTTTGTAATTAACTTATAATATCACTTACTAACCATTAACACTCAATGTCAGTTTATACACAAGTAAAACTAGTAAAAAAATGCACAAGTTCAATTAATCAACTGTAGGAAGCTAACGAATCCGCCCGATCACTTGAACATCAAGTTTAGCCCCTTGATTTATTCACATAGGATCCAAATCTAACTAACCAATCGCTAACTAATCAAGATAATCATGACTAAATTAAAGATCTAACCAGAATCGAGTCAGATAAGGCTCGGATCTTTAATAATAGATCAAATTAACCCCGTTACTCTTTCAGCCTAAAACCGACAGTTTAGAGTAATCATAACCAAATCTCCACTTTCACTAGTTATAAATAGGCCATACTATAAACATAGTTAATCCAAACCTTAATCATTACCCACGAGAAATCTCAATACCGAATTTATTCCAGAAATGCCCCGATTTTTCGAACAAGCTTTAGACCACTCGTTGGTGGGCCACTAGTTCCAAAACTATAAAATAATGTCCATCTTACTGGGCTTGACGTTCATCGCGGGAGTAGGACCTAGGTGCTGTCCAGAACTGCTCAACTTGAGATAAAGGACGAGTGCATGAGAAGTGTAAATACCTTAAAAGAATGAACTGAAACTTAAGTGAATTGGGTCGTCCACTCTTATACAAAGTTGAGGATTTCGGACCGTCGGTTTACGACCAAACTTTACCCGTGGAGTAAGAATGTTTCTCTGTTCATATTCGTATAGTTGCGGCCCCGATCGACTATTGGTGATCATTGAACAGACTTGTAATCATATTTATCGATTGACGCATCCAAATGGCGGGCCGATCATATACATACGTACATCATCATTAGGGCTAACTATTCTACGGTGTATATTAATATGTACACTCCATAGTGGGCCTTAGAGCTTAGAAAGACCCTCTCATAGGTCTAGTATAGTACAAACTTAGTCCTTGGTAAGGCTGAAAGTTGGGTGAGTTCAACCCAACCGACTCGTGAACCGACATTGGGTTGGGCTCGGACAGGATATATTGGGTCCGATCTCAAGCTTGGGCTATACAAACATCAACCCGATAAAACTTAGGTTGAGCTCAGGTTGAGGTCTTGGGTTGCCCGACCCAACCCGAACCCGATCAATATATAAGTTATTTATAAATTATAATTGAGTGTGGATTGTTTGTGTCGAAGGCACACTAGTGATGTCGGGTCTCATTTGTTCACGTCATTTCCAAGGACTCAAGTTAACAATATATGCTGGATTTCTCTCTCCCAAATAGATTGCATGCTATGCTATATGACTTTTAAATGAGTAGTTGTCCTATATTTTAGCTTGTTTTTTAAAAGAAAAAAAAATGAAGTTCTTTATGATGAATAATCGCATATATAATTAATAAAATCATAGATTAAAAAAAAAAAGGTCCTATATTAAAATATAATAAACTAATGTAATAACGAAAATATTAGCATATATACACCCGACTGAGCCCGCTTAGGTTGGGCTTGGGTTGAGAATTCCCAACTCGAGATTGGGTTGGGTTGAGTTAGGGTTGAGGTATAGGAACCTTGGGTTGGGTTAGGGTTGAGCACCAACTTGACCCAACCCGCCTGACTTTCAGCCCTAGCCCTTGGGGCCATTTATACCAAATCTAGCATTATAAAATGTTCTCATTTGGGCACCCCCTCTCCCCATACGATTTTGCCCTAGAGAAAAGAAAGAGAGAAAGAGGAAGAGAGAGAGGAAGAGAAGAAGAGAGAGTAGGGTGGGGTAGGCTTTAGTGCTCCCCTTCATTGGTCTCCTCTAATTAAGCCCTAGTGTCGTTTATTTCCCTCCGCCGAATCCGCTTCATTCGCGATTGAAAGGTAAGAAACAAAACCTACTCTCCAACCTAGGTTATTCTAAAATAAATTGTATGAATCTTACATAATTGCTTCTAAATTAATATAAGAATCATTTTCTCCAATTTTCTAACTCAATGAGCGCTATGAGTTGGGCGAAACATCACAAGGTGTGGATTATTATTCTTAGGTAGCCTAACACCAATTTTAGTATGAATTTAATGATTATGCTTGATTGGGTGATGTATTGGATAATCTGGAGAAAACTTAGGAAAGACCTCACCTTTGATCCTCTCAATTAATATGGAATGTTATGGAATGTTTATTGTCTCTCACATGATTGGGTATGTATTTAATGATTGCATGTTCATGTCTTGATTGATTCTTGTACAATGTTTTCCTTATAAAATGTGTGATGCATTAACCCTTGTACACTTTTGTGCTATAAGATAGATGAGATTCTTAGCTTCCTTACTAACCCACACAACACACATGTACCTTTATTTCATAATATTATTAGTATTACTTTATAGAAAAACTGAATCTTATGTTGAGAAATATGAATACATGATATTGCTTATACTAGTTGATACCCTAATTGTTAACATGTTATGGATTACCATCAAAACCCTGGGGTTGGTCAGGAATCTGAGAAGAGAGATGGTGGTCCCGTAAGTAAGACTATCCTGAGGCTAAACCCGTGGATTTGGGGTGGGTGCGTGTGGGCGACAATAGTTAGACTACATGGGTCGCTTGTACCCAATGTCGTCTGTCACGTACTCGCCTGAACTCGCACGGTCTAGTCTACTTATTGACCAACCTTGTTTGTTAACCATATCTGCTCACGTATGTATGGAACCTAGAACACCTTTCAACCGTTGTAACCCATCGATAACCATATTGAAACCGATTCACCGACTCGTGAGTCGGGCATGGTAGAATGAGACACTGTGTCCAAGCTGTCGGCCTACGCTAGAGTGACGAGCCTCCCCGTGGTGACCGCGAGCGTTCCCTTTTATCAGCACTCCCCATGTACTTGAAGTCGAGGATGGAGAACCCAACGGGATCAAGAATCGTGGGGTTCTGGTCTCGCACGTTGAGGAGCCTTGGCCTCGCAACTAGTTGAGCGTATTGATACATGGGGTGTACCAGTTTTTTCAATTTGCTGGATGAATGAAACTAACTAAATATTCGATTAACATTATTTATGCATTGCATTAGCTAGGATTTGGCGATTCGGCAGTTGAGGTCGCAATGAGAGAGTGCTGGTCATGTGCGAACGTTAAATGGAGTTGCTCGAGGGAGTGTTGTGGCGAGGTTATGCATTATATCATTTATCATGCATATGCATTAACAAGATTAGTTAAGGATTTATGAATGTCTGTATTTCATTAAATTCATAATATAATTGATGTTTGATATAACTTAAGATTAATTGTACCCACTGAGTTGATCACTCACTCCCACTCTGGAACAGTGTTTTAAAACACCAAACAGACTTTTCAGTAGTTGCAGGTAATGCAGAGTACGAGGAGCCTTACGGAGTGAGTTATGATGAGGAAGACGAGTTGTCATACTTCCAGCTGATGGGCGGTTTTCGTTAGGTCTAGTAGGCGGACCTTAGATCGCTGAGTGTTGGACTCAGCTCATCATTCTTTTTGGACATATTTTTGTGACTTTATTGGGCAATGCCTTGTGTGACCCATTCATATTATTTTTGACTCGTATATATTTAGTCTCTTTCATTTTAGTAAATTAGTTGTAATTGTGCTTTATGTTTCAAGTAATTTCATACTACGCATATAAATCTGATCAAATGCAAATTAGTAAAATCGGTTATAAGTAATACCTAGAAACTTGGGAGTCGAATGTATGCACAACTTCCAATTTTCAGGGTGTTACAACTACTCAATCTTAAGTCCATAGGTCATGAGCCAGTTAAGTCATGCCAATGCCAAGGCTCACCCAATTCGATGATGTCGTGACCATGGGCCCCACCTTGATGCATTTCTTGTATAGCATGCCTTTCATTTATTTTGCCAACTCATTTTAGAGCATGAGAAAAAAATGATGTAAATCTAAATATCAGGTGAACTATACTACATGAAAGAGTGGTAATTGGGGCCACAAGAGTCCCTCCGTGAGTGTAAAAGAGATTCTTTTTTTTTTTTTTGAAGATTCTTCTTCTCTCCGGGTAGATAAATCCTAACTGTTCTCTTCATCTTATGGCTTATATGAAGGCTCGCACATAAATTCCCCGTGGTACGGTTCGCAGGAGACCGGCTTTCTCTCTCTCTCTCTCTTTATATGTATATCAATCTTCATTTGAGTCTCCGTGACATAAACAACCAGGTGGATTGAAAATAAATGTTACGGTAGCTCGAAGTTTTTAACGGTAGCTCGGAGTTTTTAGTGCTGTGTTGAATCACATGAGGACACGAGCAAATTGCCCATCAAAGACTTTTGCAGGAACTTCTTGCCACTAGTGGATTCGCTGTGATGTTTGTGGGAAATTTAACTTTCAATGATTGAATTGTCACCATTGAGACATTGTTCGATTCATTTTGCCATGTTCCCTGCCCACTTTTTCCTATCATTCTGCCCATTTGAGTTTTGTATTTGCCTTATTTTTAGGGGCCATGTCCTAACTTGATCAGACAAATTAGATGGACAGATAGATTTCTCACAAATATCATGGTGGCCCCACTTAGCTTCCTGCTGGCCACACCTTTGGGTCACACATGGTGGACTAATCAAACCACGCCACGTCTGGCCTGACTTCCGAGTGGATTAGGTGCAGCCCAGCCTCACCCACCCTTACCATGGGGCCCACCTTAATGTATTTATTGAATATCCTCATCGTTCATCTAATTTTTGAAATCATTTTAGGCCACGTGCCCAAATTTGAAGCAGAATAAAATATCAAGCGGACCATACTATAGTAAACAGTGGTGATTGAACATTAAAACCTTATTTTAAGCTACAAATGTTTTGTACTAATATGATAATTAATTTTTTTAGGTTCATCCTTATTGAAAGCAAATAAACATTAGTGGCCTAACATGGATTTTAATAGTGGACCATTCAACTACCACTGTTTCCGAAGCAGATTGCGTATTGAGCAAACTTTGTGGGGCCCACCATCATTCATGCATTTTATCTACTCCGTCTATTCATTTTATCATATAATTTTAGGAATTTAAACGAAAAATTGAAGCATATCCAAAGTTCAAGTGGATCACACCACTGGAAAAAGCATGAATTGAACATCTACCGTTGAAAAGTTCTTGGGAACCACAGAAGTTTTAGATCAGGCTGATATATGTGTTTTCCTTTCATCCATGTCTGCGTGATCTTATTAACAGGTTGGATGACAAATAAACATCAATGGGGCCCTGGAAAGGTTTCAATGGTGGAAATCAATATTTCCACTGTTTCCTGTACTATGATACACTTAAGATTTATATATGCTTCAATTTTGGGGTTAACCCCCAGAATGATCTGGAAAAACAGATAGACGGTGTGGATAAACCACACACATTCACGGTGGGCCCAACCGAGTTTACTCAGTACGATAAGAGCGTCCGATTTCCACTATTTCTCACAGGACGTTGTATCTGAGATTTCTGGTGGACAGCGTGGATATAAAATGCATGCATCAACGCTGGGCCCACCGTAAGGCCTGCACGGTGAGAGGATAGAGCGGATTAAATGCTTATATTCTATATCTACGCCGTTCATCCGTATTCATTATTTCTTTAATGCATGAGCTAAAAAAAAATAAAAAATAAACAAAATAATCCAATTGTCAGATAAACCATGCCATTGGAAACCGTAGTGATTGACGGTTAATGGCTCACAAGGGTTTTGGATTAAGCCGATATATGTGTTTTTTTTTCCCTTCGTCCATGTTCGTGACCTTTATCAATAGGTTGGATGGCAATAAACATTACTGAAACATTACAGTGGGCCATAGAAGGTTTTTAATGATAGAACGTTCAATCACCACTGTTTCCTATGGTATGGTCCACCTGATAATTTAATCAACTTCAGTTTTTAGCTCATGCTCTAATATGCTCCGGAAAAACGGATGAACGGCATATAGAATATATGCATCAAGAGGGAGCTCACGGTGAGGGCCGCACCGTCTTGGGTGAGACCGATGCCGCACCTAATCATCTCCGGTGAGAGCAGTAAGACAAATATCGGAGAGATTTTCAGTGCTGAGAAATTGCCGTAAACGAGATTTGTCTGAGAGAGAGAGAGAGATTTTCAGTGCTGAGAAATTGCCGTAAACGAGATTTGTCTCTGAGAGAGAGAGAGAGAGGTGCGAGTTGCTCGAGAAAGAGGGGGAAAAAGATGGAGAGTGGGAAAGGAGTGGGGCGGATGAAGCTGGGATCGCAGGGTCTTGAGGTGTCTGCTCAAGGGCTGGGATGCAATGGCATGTCTGGTGTTTATGGCCCACCCAAACCAGAGCCAGATATGATCTCTCTCATCCATCACGCCGTCCGCAGTGGCATCACCTTCCTCGATACCGCTGACATGTACGGCCCTTTCACCAACGAACTTCTCCTCGGAAAGGTATAATCCATCTCTCTCTGAAACATTCCTCCGTGGGGCCCACCTACGATCACTGCTGAGCGTTGGATGGGAGGACTACGCCGTAGTCTACAAATTGGCCCAATATAGCTGCATTCTCTATCTGATTATCGGCGTGATAAATGGCTCTCCGTTTTGCAGGTCCTTAGGGCGATTTTAGGGTCAGTTTCTATTTACAGCGGAAACCTCATGTCCAATTGTTCAAAATCATCGTAGGTGGGTCCACATGGCCCTAACAGAGGAATTTACTTTGGATTGTTACGATCTTACTGGTTTAATTGGCCAAAGTGGCTAGTCTGATCAATGATCTGGACCGTCCATGGTGTGCAACCTACTCTTCGTTGGCCATCTATCCAAATTTTGGTTGGTCGAAGTTAACCATTAGATTAATAGCTTGCTTTAAGTTAGTATAATCATCAAACTAGACGGTTCATCTGCCAGATAGATTGCTTGGGCACTGCAGTAAGACTTTGATCCAATGACCGTAGTGGTTTAATTAGCCTACATCTGTAGAAACGGATGGTTGCAATGGAAAAGCTCACTAGTTGGGTTGTTGGGATCATCCATTTCAATGTGATTTTCTCAAACTGGCCCTTGAAAAGTGGGTTGAATTGGATAAACAGAGCAGAAGACTGTTTTGGGTTGCCTGTCTCCAATACAACTCATTTACACCATACTACAATGCATAGTGGTTGCATAGGATCATTTCCCCATTGTGTTTGGAGAAAGTATCAGATGCTTTAGAATATCTTATGTTTCAAGAAGTCAACCCCTGTAAATGTGGCACATGTGTACGGCATGCCAACTATTCATTTTCTTCATTCCTGCCATGGACGATGTACCCCACACAGAAATCACACTACTTGGTTTGATCCTTGTGTCTGATTGAAACACTTTTGAAGATTGCAAATTGGGCAAGGTTACCTGGATTGTGGCTTGCTTTGGTACATGGTATACGAATGGGTAAGTGGTACACTACTTCCTCCAATACATCCTACACTAGGTGTTGGATCATGTGTGTCACTCCGATACATACAGTATGCAATATAGTTTTATATATGAACTCATATTTCAACTTATATATGAAATGATGAATGTTGTTATTGCTTTGTCGCTTTGGAGAACCGACTCCGGTGCTCTTCCTATGGATCGGTTGCCCTTTCTGCACGGCGGACCAGTTCGGTTTTCCCCACAACAAATGTTATTGTTATAGACTACACATGCTTTGTGTTGTATTATAACTAAATAAATAAAAGTATAGATTCCTACATTGTAACTATAAATTTGCATTAATTTAATCAATAGTAAGAATATAGAGCCATAATGTTGGGTCGCTAAAAATAGTGATCTGGATCGCAAATTACCCATGATCTGGGTCGCTCAATCCAGAATGGAAAACATGGGGGGTTTTTGTGTTTTAGGTAACATTGCAATTGGGTGGGTAAGAGAAAATCCAACCAATGGTCAGCTTCAGCGGGTACATGTCCTTAAATCAGTGGCTCTGATCTTCTAACCATGTAACCTTTGGCCTATGACCCCTCTATAGTGAGGTCCAACAGGATGATGGTTTGGATCTCATATGTGTCAAATGTGTGGCCAGAATGAGTGCTTGAAACTAAGATATTAGCGTTTAGCAACTTGAAGCTTTTACTTATTACCACCACCGTCCTCATCCTTATTCTGATTCTGCAGGCCCTTAAAGGGATAAGGAAGGATGTTGAACTAGCTACCAAGTTTGGGATCAGTTTTGCTGATGGGAAGAGTGAGATACGCGGGGATCCTTCTTATGTCAGGGCCTGCTGCGAAGCAAGCTTGAAGAGACTTGATGTCGATTGCATCGACCTGTACTACCAGCACCGTATCGATACTAGAATTCCCATCGAGATTACGGTAACTCTCTGTTTTGCTTTATTCTCAATGAACATCACCATGATCTTAATACTACCATTACTATTGTTTTTGTTGTTGTTGCCACTGTTGCCACTTTTGTTATTGTTATTGAAAGATACCAAATTTGACTGAAAAGGAAATCCAATGTTGATACAAACGAATGGTACCCATCTCACACATCTATAATAGTTAAAAAAAAGTGGGTCCCATCTGGTCACACGTGGAAATTTAGAAGCATTTGTATGCCATTGATACATGGATTCATATGGGAAAATGCATGGAAGTTCTCATATGGGTGTCTATGGACAAAACTGTACACAAATGTTTTCTATCTGCAAGTATCCCCACCCATAAGCGTGTGTAGACAACCATATATTTGTGTATGCACTACAGAGAAAATGGAGACATGTGCTAATTTTAGAAGCTAGATGGTGATAGAAGTCTTTCTTAGTTGTCCTTCACTGGGATTTAGTAAGTCCAGGTTCTACAAGGATTTATGAAAGAGTCTGAATCAGAGAAGGAAAGTTCATATAGAAACCTATAGGGAATATGCAAGGTTGTATTTAGGGAATCACTTTTAATGCATGAAATACTATTGATGAAGTTTTTGAATAAAATTTGCTGAGATTCTCTATTGCAGTATAAGAATTGGTGAGGGGGATTTGTGTGTTCTCTAGATTATAGGTGAGAGGATAGTAGAAGACTCTGCTGCTGTGTGTGGGTTTTTTTCGTTCTTTCTTTCTTTTTTTCCCCTGCAAGTGTGCTTAAGCTATAAGGTGGTATGTAGATCTGCATAGTTGCAATTAGCTTCCGTTCTTTAATTCCAGTTGCAGTGTAAGTGTAAGGTATTCCGTATTGGTATCGGTTGGCATAACGGTGCCCACCGATACCAATACGGATACAGGGGTGTAACGGTGATACAGGGGCGTAACGGTCCGTAACGGTGTAATATTTTTTTATTTTTAAAAAAAAGTAACGAGATTATATTGAAGCCAAAAGAAAAAGAGAAACAACCGGGTTGAGATAGCAGAAAAGGGAAGGCGCAAAGAAAAGAAGCTATAAACCTAAAAAGAGAAAATCAAAACCAGCTAGGGTAGGCACATTCGAAGCCCATTCAATTAGGAGTTTTTTAGCTTTCGATCCAACAGACTTAGCAGAAGAAGTGTGAGCGTTGTTGAAGCATCTATCATTTGTCTCCTTCTAGATAGCCCACCAGATGGCCACAATTGCCATTTTCCAAACCTTGGATTTCACCTTACCCAGCTTGAATTCGTGCCAATAAGCGAGAAGAGAGGAAGCAGAAGAGGGGACACAGCCAGCAGCGCTGAAACGAGAGATAAAGTCGCGACGAATTTGAGAGACGAGCAGGCAATGGACGAGAAGGTGATCGACTGATTCAGCACTGTTCATGCAGCACAGACAGATGTTGGTGAGCTGCATACCCTTCTTCATGAGGATTGGAATGGAGGCTTTATCGGGTCCAAGTCTAGGGTGTGAGACGTAAGATGGGTTAATGGGTTTGGGTTCGGGTTCGGATACCTTCAAAGATCCCCATTTGGACGGGGAGAGATGGATATGGGTTGAAAATGGACCTGCATCAATAGATCCGATATCCATCTGGGCTAAGCTTCCGTTGAAAATATCGTTCTTAGATGACGCGTGTTGCGAATGTAACGAACGTTCGTCGACCAGGTTAAGATCTTTTGGTTGAAATGGGTAGGGTGCGCCACATGTCTGCATCAGGGACATTTGATGAGAGATGTGGTCCGCGTCTCGAGAGGTCGGCGTACTCCCTAGCACACGTGTGGAGAGGCAGTTGGACGTAGATCTCTTCGCGCCGACTGTAGAGATTTCATTAGCCGGTATAGACGCGGAAGGAAACAAAGGTCCGCCATGTGTCGCTTGAAAAGACGTATCGCTGCCTTTTTGTACTTTCGCCGGAGACGAGGTGACACGCCCCAGATCCGGTGGTTCGCTGGAGTAGGCGAGTCGTGCTCCATCTTCCTGCGTTGATGGCTGCATGTGAAGCATTGGCTGGCTGGTTGATTCCTTAGGCCTCCAAACATCCCCCCATCTAGGGTTTGATGATATCGACGAGTCTTTTTGGACGGGAAGAAGTATGGTGTGGTTGTCGACCTTCACAGAGACATGCGTCGGGAGAGGAATGTCTTTCCTCCTCACCCTAGCTCAAATGACTCCCAGCTCCGTCCCAAGACAAGTCTTCAGATTGATTTCCAGAAGGAAGCCCACCTTCGATGCCACTTTGATAAGGAATTCGTCGTACCAGCACTCCAAAGGGATGTCCCAAATAAGAATCCAAATATTTTCTTTACCGAAATTGCAGTATTCTTCCCATGGCATAATTTTTAAGAGCGGACCATCCAGGAGTAATTGGTCTGCCATGGAAAGGAAGTCAAGGTTGAGAGTTGGCCATATTTTAACCCATAATATGTCATGGCCCAACGACTTGTATTCAGATAAACCTATCTGGATCCCAGTACAATGACGAATCCATTCTTTTACGTCTGGGATGGAAGCACCTTTTGCTGTGATTATGACCACCAACTTTGCTAACTCAGCACGCTTCTTCTCAAAGATCTCCTGATCAACGTTAATAGGAGAATCGGGCTGATCATCCGAACACTCGTCGTGAATGTTTTTCTTGGAATCATCCGACTCTAGAGAGGTTGAGGAGGGCACCTTTGAATTATGAAGAAGAGCTTTATTAAAGGAACACTCCTTAGAAACAGGAATAGGTCGAAAGACCTTTGCGGATACCGGGATCTTAGGAGGTAGAGGTTTGGAAGCTCCCTGATAAGAGTGTGACTGAGGATGTGAAGCAGATATGGTCTTCGGACCATATCGAGCCCCATTTTCCAAACCTTGGATTTCACCTTACCCAGCTTGAAATCGTGCCAATAAGCGAGAAGAGAGGAAGCAGAAGAGGGGACACAGCCAGCAGCGCTGAAACGAGAGATAAAGTCGCGACGAATTTGAGAGACGAGCAGACAATGGACGAGAAGGTGATCGATTGATTCAGCACTGTTCATGCAGCACAGATAGATGTTGGTGAGCTGCATACCCTTCTTCATGAGGATTGGAATGGAGGCTTTATCGGGTCTAAGTCTAGGGTGTGAGGCGTAAGATGGGTTAATGGGTTCGGGTTCGGATACCTTCAAAGATCCCCATTTGGACGGGGAGAGATGGATATGGGTTGAAAATGGACCCGCATCAATAGATCCGATATCCATCTGGGCTAAGTTTCCGTTGAAAATATCGTTCTCAGATGACGCGTGTTGCGAATGTAATGAACGTCCGTCGACCAGGTTAAGATCTTTCGGTTGAAATGGGTAGGGTGCGCCACATGTCTGCATCAGGGACATTTGATGAGAGATGTGGTCCGCGTCTCGAGAGGTCGGCGTACTCCCTAGCACACGTGTGGAGAGGCAGTTGGACGTAGATCTCTTCGCGCCGACTGTAGAGATTTCATTAGCCGATATAGACGCGGAAGGAAACCAAGGTTTGCCACGTGTCGCTTGAAAAGAAGTATCGCTGCCTTTTTGTACTTTTGCCGGAGACAAGGTGACACGCCCCAGATCCGGTGGTTTGCTTGAGTAGGCGAGTCGTGCTCCATCTTCCTGTGTTGATGGCTGCATGTGAAGCATCGGCTGGCTGGTTGATTCCTTAGCCCTCCAAACATCCCCCCATCTAGGGTGTGATGATATCGACGAGTCTTTTTGGACGGGAAGAAGTATGGTGTGGTTGTCGATTTTCACAGAGACATGCGCCGGGAGAGGAATGTCTTTCCTCCTCACCCTAGCTCAAATGACTCCCAGCTCCGTCCCAAGACAGGTCTTCAGATCGATTTCCAGAAGGAAGCCCACCTTCGATGCCACTTTGATGAGGAATTCGTCTTACCAGCACTCCAAAGCGATGTCCCAAATAAGAATCCAAATATTTTCTTTACCGAAATTGCAGTATTCTTCCCATGGCATAATTTTTAAGAGTGGACCATTCAGGAGTAATTGGTCTGCCATGGAAAGGAAGTCAGGGTTGAGAGTTGGCCATATTTTAACCCATAATATGTCATGGCCCAACGGCTTGTATTCAGATAAACCTATCTGGATCCTAGTACAATGACGAATCCATTCTTTTACGTCTGGGATGGAAGCACCTTCTGTTGTGATTATGACCACCGACTTTGCTAACTCAGCACGCTTCTTCTCAAAGATCTCCTGATCAACGTTAATAGGAGAATCGGGCTGATCATTCGAACACTCATCGTTAATGTTTTTCCTGGAATCATCCGACTCTAGAGAGGTTGAGGAGGGCACCTTTGAATTATGAAGAAGAGCTTCTTTAAAGGAACACTCCTTAGAAACAGGAATAGGTCGAAAGACCTTTACGGATACCGGGATCTTAGGAGGTAGAGGTTTGGAAGCTCCCTGATAAGAGTGCGACTGAGGATGTGAAGCGGATATGGTCTCCGGACCATATCGAGCCCTTTGGACTAACATTCTTTTCCCATCGTAGGAAACGCCATGCAACATGACAACCGCCCTGGCCAGCTCTGCTTCGCTACCCATGCGGATAAGAGCGAAACCACGATACGCACCTGACTCCTTATCCCTAGGCATGACAACATCCATCACCGCTCCCACGCGATCGAAAACCCTCTGCAAGTCTAGGGGGAACCATCCATGGGGGTAACTTTTAACGAATAGGGTTGGGGTAGGAGGCATATTTCTGGTGACCGTCAACCCCTGGTCGTCTGATCTTGTTTTTTCATTGAACTGTCTTCCATTCATAGACACCATCATCCTCAGTCGTCTCGATGGTCTTTCCTTTGCCCTTTGCGTCACCAGCAACCGTAGAGTTTAGCACCATTGGAAGAGGTCGGGATTTAGGCCGACATCGTCATCGTCGTCAGCGTTGTCAAACCATCGTCATTGTTAATGTCATCTTTGGATGCCAAAAAAAAATGAAAAAATATGGATTAAATTCAGAATATTCTAAGCATTCTAAATATGCATTCATTTATAAATTGGAACATGTTTATGGTGGTGTAACGGTCCCTCTTTGGTGCGAAGTTGTATCGAACTATCTGATGAATTTATGAACTAGACAACCTGGATTTGACTGCAAAACTCATATATTTAATTTTCTAACTATCTACTATCAATGATAGATATATTAGATTGGACGTAATATAAAAATATCTTACATGTGTAAGTGTTTGCAATTATTTTTCATACCTGTGGCTGTGACTGTGATTCCTATCCTGTGACCTGTCATCTTCAAGTCAAGAATATTAAAAAGAAAAATTAGTAGTGTCTGATATACTCTCCTGTAACTTGATTAAGGATTACTTGATTGGTTGTCAAGGGAGCTATTTTAAATACAAGTTCGAAAATGTCAAGTGTGTGCTTGGCTGCTTGCAATAATACTGTTGTGAGCTGTCTGCTGCAAAATACTTATCTTAATACAAATATATACTATTAATATTATACTTATAATCACAAGTCACCACCAAAATGAAAATTTACCTTTTTGTGGTTGCCCGACCTCCACATCATCGTCATCATCATCATCAGGCTGAGGCTATCCAATAGGTGGAGGTGCTACATATCCATAATATCCAGTGCCAGAAAGAAATACTAGATCAACGAAACCAGAGGATGATTGATCCTGACTAGGCAACGACTCCTACTCCGACCCCAAGTAAGGATATCCACCAGTGCCCGTCGAATAGCCATACTGGTGCCCGTACTCAGGCTATTGAGAATCTTGATATTGAGAGTGTGTCTGTGATGAGTAACTTGGATTGGGATTTGGATATCTATAATCATATAGATATGGATCGGGAGGACTACTCTAACATGAATGTGATGGAACAGGCTCAATATAACTATAATCATAATCTAATTGGCCATAAGAATATTCATCATAATAACCAGGATCATGAGCCTGCTTATGTTTTAGACTTCCCAGACCTGGTGCAGGTGCACCGCTAGACCTACCCTCCTGCTAGCTGTATCGTGACTCAGTACACTTATAAGTCCGACCTCGTGTACTACCTTGTCGATGTTCATTGGCATCGCGATCTGTCGATGACTGTATGGTGTGCTGAGCAACACCAGAAGTGCAAGCACAGGGGCAGGGGCGTCATTATCACCATCATCTGACACGGTCACGTTACCACTGCTCGTACTATTTTATTGATCTTGAGCCGTACTTGGCATAAAAATTATCCCTCTTACTAGGTCCAACTCATTTGCATGACTCTCTTGTTGCGCTATGCGGTCATCAATTTCTATTTCTTCGCTATCCTCTTCAATTTGTTTTTCTCTTGTTTCCAGTCAAGGTAGAAGCGGGTCATCCTCATCATAAATATTGTCCAAGTTTATTGGACAGTAGTCAGTGTCATCGGCGGCTGTAATACTCCTATGATGTCGTCACATTTTTAGCTTCATATTGTAGTGCATGAAGACAATTCTATCCAATGTCCTAGTCTATAATCTGTTCCTATTCTTTGAATGAATAAGCGCAAAGTAACTCCAATTCTTTTCGCGGGTAGAAGAAGATGTTGTTTGACTCAAAACTTTTATTGCAATTTTTTAGAGAGCCTTCGTATTCTCTCCGAAATTTATCCACCATTTGGCCAGTTACAACCTAGATACTGCATGTTGTGCAAGAGCATCTCCAAAGCTACCCCGACGATTCTCAAATGTATCTAATTCATTCAACGCTTTTATTTGCATATCTAAGTCAGACTCTAATTTCTTTATTACATTTTTTAGCCTAACATGAACTTCATTATCCGCAACAAATGATTAGGCATATCTGTACCTAGGATTTAGGTAGTAACCTGCTGCATGAGGATCGTGATAGAGTTGTCTTGTCCATCTCCTGTCGATCATCCTCCAATAAGACTCCCAGCTTCTACAATCACGTTGAATTGCTAACTTTTCTTTCCATGACATCGTATAGGAAGCCTATGGTAGGTGCTTCGTCAGTTTCAACAAGATGGAGTACCCTTATTAGTGGCTCCATTACTTTTAGGATTGACTTGACCATCTTCCAATATTTATTGTCTTGTATGGTGTTTGCAACTTCAATTGGTGTCCCTGATGTCTTCTGCCCATGTTTTGTGTTGAGCCAATCTCGGGAAGCGAACATCTCACTCAACTCTCCCTAATGTTGATATAAACTCTATAATCCTATAAAGTTTGTTACGAATCTAGTCACCACAGGCCTTAACAATTTTTATCCTTTCGTGAACTTCCTCATTATTGCGACTACTTGATTATGGTTGTAAATAAATGTCGTCACTTCTTGTCCTTTCGACCATTTCCTTAACATTATTTTTCTTCCCAGTATCTTCCAATATAAGATCAATACAATGGGTAGCACATGGTGACCAAAAAAGATGTGGTCTCTTTTTCATCAACTTATGTCCTGCAAGCTTATATGATGTTTCATTATCTGTTACAATCTGCACTACATTTTCCTCTCCAATCTCATCCACAACTTTATCTATTAGTTCAGTAATATAATTAGAATCTTTTGTTACTTCTGAGGCATCAATTGACTTGTGGTATATAGTTCCTAAGTGGCAGTGCACTATGAAGTTGATCATGCCGCGTCTGGTTGGGCCAGTCCAACTATCACACATGATCGTGCATCCTTTGGCTTGCCATACAAGTTCAAAGGTAGCTACGTATGCTTTCACATCCGCATACTCTGCATCTGTCCATTTTCTCCTAATATCCCTAATCGTGAGAGCTTTAATTCCTTCACCCGCTTCTGCTGCTGCATCAATTACCACCTGCCAATATGGCGAATTGGCCGCGTTAGGAGGTTTGTTGGCATGTATAAATAACTTTGCCGTTGCCTTACCTAGCTTCTCAACGGAAGTTCTAATCCACATTTGTTTTATTTTCTTTTGTTTAGTTGATTCTTTCCTAAACAAGATTGGATCAATAGAGGGTTTCCTACGCTCATTTACTTTTTCATCCAAATGTGTAGGGGCATCATGTGAAGATGTCTCTCGTCGGCTCTCAAACATACGTTGTAACCCACCAAACCTACACCCCCACCCCCATCTACAGAAGCAGTCGCACTTCCAGTCCCACTCCCCCCCCCGTATCATGTATTGACCCACTCATGCCAAACATGTGGCGACGTTCTTCCTCTTCATGAGCTAAATGTAAGCTCTCTCTCCTAGTTATAGTTTCTCGATCTGAATTTTTGTCATAATCAATAATATCTTCATCACGAACGCTCATATATTCAGAACCAAACACCTCCTGTCGAGCCGCATCCAAAATCTCATCTTTCTTTTGTCCAGCAGTATGTTTACCCTTCGACTCATCCAGACTGTCTTGCATTAAAATCACTATCTCTTTCGCTACTCTAGTACATGCGGCAATTTGATCCTTTCGATGTGCCAAATGTTGTTTGAGATGCATAATTCCACCAGTTACTAGTTTATCACAATAGTTGTACTTCATTTAGTGCCTAATACCACCAACCTTCTGATAATGTTGCCATCCAATATCCTCACTTATTTGTTGGTCAGACTCAGACATTTCAGGTAAATAGATACTAGATATAGATTAGATACGACTTATATCTATGTGAGATTGTGAGTTTCCTCGCTATTCTAAATTTATATACTGTTTTCAGAATCTAATCAATAAATATGATTTTATGTTCTAAACCCTAAGAAGCTCCAAAGCCTGTCCAATATAAGAAAATATAAAATCACAATAAGAATCTATAAAATGGACATTAATATGTTCTAATATGATTAACACATCATATTCTACCATTAAAACAACAACACATTAAATAAAAAATGATTTTTCGAATTAAAAAAAGGGCCGAAAATAGTGCGTAAATAGAAAAAAATTATAAACAAAATGTAAAATCACATCCAAAATCTGTAAAATGGACATTAATATGTTCTACCATGATTAACCCATCATATTCTACCATTAAAACAACAACACATTAAATAAAAAATGATTTTTCGAATTTTTTAAAAAAAGGGCTGAAAATAGTACGTAAATAGAAAATAATTATAAAAAAAATATAAAATCACATTCAAAATCTGTAAAATGGACATTAATATGTTCTACTATGATTAACACATCATATTCTACCATTAAAACAACAATACACTAAATAAAAAATGAATTTTCGAATTAAAAAAAAAGGGCCGAAAACAGTGCGTGAATAGAAAAAATTATAAAAATAATATAAAATCACATCCAAAATCTGTAAAATGGACATTAATATGTTCTACTATGATTAACACATTATATTCTACCATTAAAACAACAACACATTAAACAAAAAATGATTTTTCGATTTTTTTTTAAAAAGGGGATGAAAATAGTGCGTAAATTGAAAAAAATTATAAAAAATTATAAAATCACATCCAAAATCTGTAAAATGGACATTAATATGTTTTATTATGATTAACACATCATATTCTACCATTAAAACAACAACACATTAAATAAAAAATGATTTTTCAAAATTAAAAAAGGGTTGAAAATAGTGCGTAAATAGAAAAAAATTATAAAAAATATAAATTCACATACAAAATCTGTAAAATGGACATTAATATGTTCTAATATGATTAACAAATCATATTCTACCATTAAAACAGCAATGCATTAAATAAAAAATGATTTTTTGAATTAAAAAAAGGGTCGAAAATAGTGCGTAAATAGGAAAAAATTATAAAAAAATATAAAATCACATCCGAAATCTGTAAAATGGACATTAATATGTTCTACTATGATTAAAACATCACATTCTACCATTAAAACAACAACATATTAAATAAAAAATGATTTTTCAAATTAAAGAAAAGGTTGAAAATAGTGCGTAAATAGAAAAAAATTATAAAAAAATATAAAATCACATCCAAAATCTGTAAAATAGACATTAATATGTTCTACTATGATTAACACATTACATTCTACCATTAAAACAATAAAACATTAAATAAAAAATGATTTTTCAAATTTAAAAAAAAGGTAAAAAATAGTGCGTAAATAGAAAAAAATTATATTTATATATATACATATATAAATATATAAAATCACATCCAAAATCTGTAGAATGAACATTAATATGTTTTACTATGATTAACACATTATATTCTACCATTAAAACAACAACATATTAAATAAAAAATGATTTTTCGAATTTAAAAAAAAGGGCCGAAGTAAATAGAAAAAATTATAAAATCACATTCAAAATCTGTAAAATGGACATTAATATGTTCTATTATGATTAATACATCACATTCTACCATTAAAACAACAACACATTGAATAAAAAGTATAAATACCTATTTTGAGGAATTTCTGGAAAATGACCCATGGAACTTCGAATCAAGAAAATCTTTAATATAAGTTTTTTTTATCTGTAATTTCAAGCTAAGAGTGGTCAAAAATTTCTATAGAATGATATAGGAAGAGTTTGGAAGAAAGAAGTATAAAAAAAAGTGAAAAATCGGACCTTAAAAAGAAAAAAACTTGCCGTTATTGGACCGTTATGGGGCCATTACATATACAGAATTTTGGGGGGGGGGGGGGGGGGGGGTTGCGTTACCGTTACATATCGGCTGATACGGAATACCCTGTGTAAGTGGCAGCAGAGCAATTTTTTTTTTTTTTTCTTTTCATATTATTGTTCTTCTCCAAATCCGTCCTTCACTGCAGGCTATAATCCTAACTTTCTATCATCCCCAAAATTTTCCACTGCCACTCCCCAGTTGTTTCACCTCAAAATCAAATAATGCCCTTCCTACACACAAAATAGCCCAACGAAAAACTCTCTTAGCATAACTGAATTTCTGTTTATTCTCCTTAGTCAGTCGCTCCTTGTGCGCAAAACTTATCAATTGATCCCCTAATAGCCATAAACCTAACTTGATCCTGTCACCCAGAGACCTTCTACCATCCTTTACATTCCCTTTCATGGTTCCTTTTTCATCCCTTTTACAGACATGTTACATCCTTTTTACAGTTACTTTCATGGTCCCAAAACCACAACCCTGGCCCCTAGTTAGCTTCATATTCAAGCCCAAATCCAACCATAGACCTGACCCCATTCACAGACCCTAACCCATATACAATCCCATAATACCACCACCATTGTCGTCGTCGTCGTCATCATCATTATCAAAGCTTTGCCCCCACTAATTGGTATTGACTACACAAATCCTGTTCTGCCATTCCACTCTATGCTTGTAGTGTTGGATTGTCAGGAATCTTGAGAAAAAAATGTGGGCAGAGTTTTCACACTGGCTGCCAACCTGAGACAATCCTTCTTTATCTTGGCTTGGGACAGCAATGAGAGCACAAAACTTCCACTGACAGAGCGAAGAAGGTGTGGCTGTTCCACCTGATACGATCGAAAACACAAACTGTAAGCCAAAATTCAGTCCAGTCCATCACTCAACCATACACTTTGATCTTGATCCTTCCGAAAGCCACAGCTTCATAAGCCCCAATTCCTATAACAGACTAACAGTTGAAGCTAATCCCATCCTCCAGCCAACATGTAGTCTAACCACATCCTCCCCAAGACAATGTCATGCAGCCCTTTATTAACCTAAAAACACCTGCCACGTCAACCTTATATCCATATGATGAAGGGGTGCACACGATGGACAGAGTGGATTTCATAAACAAATCCTAACAGGTCTTCTGATGCTCTCTCTCTCTCTCTCTCTCTCTCTCTCTCTCTCTCTCTCTCTCTCTCGTGTGCATGCTTGTGATTTGATCAGTGTCAAAACTAGCATAAGTGTTTGTGATTTGACCAGTGTCAACACTAATGTAAGTGTTTCTGATTTATCAGTCTCAACACTAGTGTAGGTGTACGGTATCGATCCTGAATGCTCATTTTCTTCTGGCAATGTTGTTTATTTATGGAATCTCTCTCTCTCTCTCTCTCATGCATGTTTGCGATTCAATCACAGTTTTAACATTAGCGTTAAGTGTTTGTGATTTGATCACAATGTCGGTGCTAGCATAAATCTTCAGTATATATCCTGAATGCTCATTTTCTCCACGCAAGATGGTTTATTTATAGAAGCACACCCCCCAGAACACCCCCCACCCTGGCCATGCATGTTTGTGATTTGATCAGTGTCAATGCTTGTGTAAGTGTTCCAATAGATCCTGAATGCTCATTTTCTCTAGGCAGGATGGTTTATTTATAGAAGCTCTCTCTCTCTCTCTCTCTCTCTCTCTCTCTCTCTCTCTCTCTCTCTCTCTCCATTTTGCTTATATTTACAGTTCGTGGACCTGATGGATGTGTTTGTTATGTGTGTGCTCTTCTTCACCCATATTTTCATATAGCTATCTATCATTTTAATGCTTGTTTCTTCGTAATCATGGTCCATTTGTATTTTGGCATTGGTTGCGTGATTTATTTCCTCATCTCTCTCTCTCTCTCTCTCTCTCTCTCTCTCTCTCTCTCTCTCTCTCTCTCTCTCTCTCTCTCTCTCTATTTTGCTTATATTCGCAGTTCGTGGACACGATGGATGTGTTTGTTATGTGTGTGCTCTTCCTCACCCCCTTTTCATATAGCTATCTATCATTTTAATGCTCGTTTCTTCGCAATCATGCTTCATTTGTATTTTGGCATTGGTTGTGTGATTTCCTCATCTTTGTTTTTCTTTCTTTTGCACAAGATTGGGGAACTCAAGAAACTAGTTGAAGAAGGCAAGATAAAATACATAGGGTTATCTGAGGCCTCTCCTTCGACGATCCGGAGAGCACATGCCGTTCACCCAATAACTGCGGTACAATTGGAGTGGTCTTTATGGACAAGAGATGTAGAGGAAGAAATAGTTCCTACTTGTAGGTGAGGTTGATCTGCTACACCAACTTCCTTAAAGCTTGCAGATAAATTAGGGTTTGGAACTGCAGTTCTGATTTCTTCTTATTCTCTTCAGACAGCTTGGCATAGGGATTGTTACATTTTGCCCTCTGGGGAGGGGCTTCCTCTCATCGGGGCCCAAAGTCATGGATAATTTATCAAACCCGGACTTCCGAAAGGTTTACTTTTCTCTTCATGCATGCATGCTACGCAATGCAGTTCATTGCTATACAATACACTTTAGTGCATGTAACATTAGGTGTGCTAAGAACCGAACATAGTTAGCATTACTTTCAAGGCCATGTCTGGATACATGTATTCCAAGGATAATGAAAAGAATAGGTTATGATCAGTCAATTGTTATTTCCATGAGCACTAAGGAAATGTTGATTCCATTTTTAGGGTCTTGTTCGGATAGAAAGTGAAAATTTCAAGTTTGTGAGACAATGGTCATCTAGTTTCTTGTGCCAAATAATCGATTGGAAAAGTGCAATGATTGCTTTGTAAAAATCCTCCCTTTTCTTTGCTAGCCAAACATCTTAAACATTCACATCAGTGGAAATTTTTTTCCATTTCCATTGATTTCTGTAGAATTGGTAACATCCAAGCATGCCCTAAAAATTCATTGTCTCATGAAAACTTGATTGAGCCGATTGGACTTGATCAGTTTTTTACCTTCTCTGTTTTTTCTTTGGAAAGATAAAGGGATTTTTATTAAGAGGCAAAAAGCTTACAACCCTAAGAAGCAAAAAGCAATATATTTAATGGACTTGATCAGATTTCAAGTTGACTCAATATAAAACTTGATTTTAATGAAGTTTCTAGTCAAAACTTTTTTTAAAAAAAAAAAAAAAAAAAAACAAAAAAAACAAAAATGAAGAAGAAGAAACTTTTAAATAGAAAACTCAACCTAGTCGAGGTTGCAAGACAGTTTGAGTTCTGTAATTTTGTATATTTAGAAAGAAAAAGAAGAAAAAGGCATGTCTTTGTAATTTTTATTTGAAGTTGGAAGGGTATATGGTGTAGTAGTGTTTTCATAAAAACTATGAAATGGGTTTTCTAATGATTTCCCAGATTTTTCTATTAATTTTCTTCCATTTTGTAGTATGCTTAAACAATACTTAAATTCCAAGTAGGTCATTACATGACTGAAACGTCTACCGAGTCTTCCAGTTAACTCGATCTGGTGGACTTTTGAATTGTCTTGTCATTTTCAAACCGTCCTCCTCTTGATAGTCCTCTACCAACTATTTGAGGTTTTGCATTTTGAACTTTGATGCAGCGAGATAGTGATGGAGTTTTATTTTTCATGTGGCATTATGTGGTCTAACTGCATGAAGTTTCAGTGGGGTTAATGGAAAATACTTCTTAGAGTGGGCGATTCGCCAGAGCAATTCACCCTATTATACCGGCATGCGTCATCTGCATTTAATTGTATGGAGGCAGCGGGTGCAACATAATACCGGTGAGGCCCATTGTGATGTTTGCATGAAATACACTCCATTCATCATTTGCGACAGATAACTATAAGACAGTCCCAGAAATTAGGTCCATCCAAAACTCAAGTGGGCTGCAAAACATGGAAGTGGGATAGGACACACCATTGAAATCTTCCTGTCCCAAAGTCTTGAATAAAGCAGATACTTGGTTTTTCCCTTCATCCTCCATGTACTCACCTTATGAACAGGTGGGTGTCATAAACATCACAGTGGGCCCTTGGAAGATTTCAACAATGGACATCTTTGTTCCCACATTTTCCTATGGTGTGGCCCACTTGAGTTTTGGATCGGCCTGATTCTTGGGCTTACCCATTAAATGGGCTAGCTTAGGTGATGGACAAATTGGATGTCACATATAGATCATGGAGCCCCACAGAGATTGATGCAGGATATGAAATTTAAAGATTATATGCAAGATTTCAGACTTATATCATACTAATTCATAAACAATAACATAAAAATTCCACGTCTCACACAAATGTCCAAACATTCAATTAAATGGAATCTATGTGGGTCCACGCCTACACATGATAGGACTGGATTAATAAAATTTATGAATCAAACAATGCTCAAAGATAAAAAATAATCATCCACACATGCATAGTAATCAGCCCCTAATTTAAGGGATTTACCAATTTCAATTCAAGAAATCCTAGGGTGAGAATAGGGGTAGAATTTGGGGATTTAGGATCATCAAGGGTTAGGGTTTATGAAAAAATAAATATGAGAGAGTGAAGGAGAGGAAACCCTGAACCAGAAGACAACTGTCATATGCGGACCACGAGTGGGACCTGACACACTTGCGCTGGTGATCGGCTGTACGTGTGTGGGGCTCACGTACCGAAAAATCGTCTCCTTGGGGTTGTCGGCCAGGCTTGGGCTTTAAAACGCCCAAATTTCACGTTGATCCGAGCTACGACCTAGGCGTGGTGCTCCGTCGAAGTTTCAGCCCTCCTATAGGGCCAGATTTTGCAAATCTGTTGAAGAGGGAATTTGATGCAATAAGGGACTGATTTGTAGCGCAGATGATTATGGGAGATGAGAAGGGTGGATGGTATAAGATGGGTAATAGAGATGGCGATGGATGAAGGTGAATCGGGATAGATGTGGCTTCGCACCACAGTAGTTAAGCCTTCGAAGAAGAGAGGGCTTCGCACCCAATTAGGCTTTACAACTCAGAGAGTAAGAAAATACAATTTTTTTTTGTTAATCTTCAATGAATCAAAAGAACTACAAGGGGTGCGTATATATAGGAAAACCCTATATCCCAAAACTCGCGCAATATGCGTAACCTATTACTTGGCGATGAAGTAAACTAAAATAAAAACTAAATAAAGAAATCTAAAGCGTTCATGATGTTCTAAATAATAACAATAAACAAAATCTAAAATATGAAATCAATCCGACTAGTGGGCTATGATCATGAGATCTTACGGTGGGCTTTTCTTGATTGTCGAGCCCACTCTTTTGAATCAAAACTTCATCTCCTAACTAGGAGGCCCTCCTTGGACGTCGTCATTGATCCAGATTGACGGTGGAGTCCTTCTGACGTACGTGTGTAAGGGGCGGCGTGCGTGCGCGTGATGTCCCCATCAATTCTCATGTGTGCGCTTGATGTCCCCATCAATTCTCTCATGCTGTGAAGATTTCGTCACTGGCGAAATAAAACTCCTACACCACTCCAGGATGTCAGGATCAAATCTCTGAAGCTCCTACTCAGTGAGTCATGTGTTGTCTGAGGCTGGACATGACTTACATTTAACCAGGTACTTCTGAAATCCGTCGTCCGACGTTGAAACTATTTGATGGTTTAGGATATCATCTATTTCCTTTCTGGGTGTATGAAGGTTAGGTATTTAAGGTAGAGGCTGGGAAGAAAGGTCAGGAAGAGTAGGTATGAGAGGAAAATGGGTCGGGATGGGTCGGTATGAGACGTAAAGGCTGGGAAAATGGGTCGGGAAGGGTAGGTATGAGACGCAGAGGCTGGGAAAATGAGTCGAGAGGGAGCTGTGGATCAAGGGATAAATCTGAAAAATTAGGATGGGTGGGCGAAGTGCTGGACAAAGTTTCAGTGGTCCCCTGAAAAGTAAGTAGATCTTACACATCGAATGTGAAACTAATTCCCATGGAAGGTGGAAGATCTACCTCTACACATTGAGACCGTTTCGTTTTATAATTTTGAAGGGTCCAACGCTACACACGTGTAACTTACGAACGACTCTTGGAGGGTACTGCTCGGTTCTGATGCAGACCATCACAGAGTCCCCAATATTGAATTCTTTGAAACGTTTATGCTAGTTTGCAGAAAATTTGTAATGTTCATTACTAGTAGTGATCTTCTGCCTAATTTCTTGATGCCATGAATGAATGTGAAGCGCAAAAGACTCTGCAGGCTCTTACGCCCTATGGGACAGTGACATAAGGACACGATCAATAGGTTTTCTAGGTTTATAAATAGTAACGACTTCATAAGGACTGAGACTTGTGGACCTATTGACAGAACTATTCAATACAAACTCGGTTGTAGGTATTACGGTGTCTCATGTACTGGTGTGATCTATATCCCTCCTAGGGGGAGACTCATCTGATAGATCATCAGGAAAGACATCACGTAACTCATCCGTTATCAGAATGGCCTCAGTGGGTAACTCTACACTAGCCTCTGGTGTACTCTCTCCAGCCACAAGGCCGCACATGTTGTACCCCTTAAAATAGTGGTCTTGATGTCTCTCATGGGGTGGGTGCATGGGTGAACGCCCATAATTGATTCATTGACCAACTCCATTCATTGGTTTATCCTCCAGGCCACTCGCCTGAGGTTGGACATTTACCCCAATGTGGGGTTTGTCCTGGCAATGATATTTAGTCGGGTAATGCGCACATCAAGTTGTTCAAAGCATTGGTCCATTTCCAAGTGGTTATCCAAAGACTCGATCTGCTGGGACAACTTTTTAGTGACTTTGGCAGTTATTTCATGTTTAGTGTAGGGTGTAAACCAAAATTCAGTAATATAGTTGTCAAAATATAAGAAAGTTTTTTTTTTTTTTTTAAATTATTATTATTATTATTTTTTTAAGAAACAACCTAGTTTCTAAAAACGAAAGAGGAAAGTTTTTGAAAACAAATTAGGAAAGTTTTTAAAAAAACAACCTATTTTATAAAAATGAAAAAAGTAAAGTTTCTAAAAGAAAAAGGAAAGTAAACTAGTTTTTAAAAAAGAAAAAGGAAAAGAAATTAGTTTCTAAAAACAGATTAAGAAAGTTTCTAAAAACAAAAAACGAAAGTTTCTAAACCTAGAAATAGAAAGCTTAGTTAATTTCTAAAATAATTCAAATAAGGGAATAATAGAAAATTTCAGCAGCTTATGTCATGGTTTATGGACTTCTAAACAGCCATATATGATGAGAATTGATACGTAATGGACATAAACAACTAAACCCTAAATATGTAATGCATTCCCCTATAAGAACCCTAAACTTTGATATCAAATTTGATGCAGGACATGAAATTTAAAGATGATATGCAAGATTTCAGGCTTAGATCATACTAATTCAGAAACAATAACATAAAAATTGTACATCCCACACCAAAGTCCAAGCATTCAATTAAAGAGAATCTATGCGAGTCCAGACCTACACATGATAGGGTTAGATCAATAAAATTTATAAACCAAACGATGCTCAAAGATAAGAAATAATCATTCACACATTCATAGTAATCAGCCCCTAATCCAAGGGATTTACCGATTTCAATTCAGGGAATCTTAGGGTGAGAATAGGGATAGAATTTGGGGATCTAGGACCATCTAGGGTTAGGGTTTATGAAAAAATAAATATGAGAGAGTAAAGGAGAGGGAACCTTGAACCAGAAGACAGCTGTCATGTGCGGACCACGAGTGGGACCTGATGCACATGTGCTGGTGATCGGCCACATGTGTGTGGGGCTCACGTACCCAAAAATCGTCTCCTTGGGGTTGGTCGGCCAGACTTGGGCTTTAAAATGTCCAAATTTCACGTCGATCCGAGCTACATCCTGGGCATGATGCTCCGTTGAAGTTTTAACCCTCCTACAGGGCCAGATTCTGCAAATATGTTGAAGAGAGAATTTGATGCAATAAGGGACTGATTTGTAGCACATATGATTATGGGAGATGAGAAGGGTGGATAGTATAAGACGGGTAATAGAGATGGCGATCGATGAAGGTGAATCGGGATAGATGTAGCTTTGCACCACGGTAGTTAACCCTTTGAAGAAGGGAGAGCTTCACACCTAATTAGGCTTCACAACTTAGAGAGTAAGAAAACACAGAATTTTTATTAATCTTTAATGAATCAAAAGAACTACAAGGGGTGCGTATTTATAGGAAAACTCTATACCCCAGAACTCGCGCTATGTGCGCAACCTATTACTTGGCGATGAAGTAAACTAAAATAAAAACTAAACAAAGAAATCTAAAGCGTTCATGATGTTCTAAACAATAACAATAAGCAAAACCTACAATATGAAATCAATCCGACTAGTGGACTACGATCATGAGATCCCATGCTGGGCTTTTCTTGATCGTCAGGCCTATTCTTTTAAATCAAAACTTCGTTTCCTAACTAGATGACCCTCCCTGGACGTCGTCATCGATCCAGATCGACGGTGGGTCCTCCTTCCGACGTATGTGCGTAAGGGACGGCGTGCATGCGCGCGCGATGTCCCCATCAGAGATTTATGTTGCCTGTGCCGGGAGGAAAGGAAATGTGTCGTTGGAATACCACAAATCACCTCTGAGTAGATCGCACAACATTATTCTACGTCTAATGTATACTTGCTTTCTATGCATTCATGTGTGCGCTTTCCATTCCATGTTCTATTTCATGGCATGCTACTAAACTACTTTCATGGAACTGACAGTTTTTACCAAGATTTCAAGCTGTGAATGTGAAGCACAATGCCCGCATATTTGACCGTGTAAATGAAATGGCGACGAGGAAGGGATGCACCCCTTCACAGCTGGCATTGGCTTGGATCCACCACCAAGGAAATGGCGTATGCCCAATACCAGGCACCACCAAGATTGAAAACCTCAACCAGAACATTGGAGCTTTGTCTGTGAGGCTCACTCCAGAAGAGATGGCTGAGCTTGCAACCTTGGCAGATGCCGTCAAGGGCGATAGATATGGAAGTGGGGCATCCACTTGGAGGCAGTCAGAGACTCCAGTTCTCTCCTCATGGAAAGGTGACTAGATTACCATTGACTGCAATGCCTTTCCTGTTGTGGGTGCTTGCTCTTTTTCTGTTTGGAAGCTTGCAAATCTAGTATCACCCCTCCATAGCATATATCTCTATGAAGGTTGTTTGCTCTTCATGTTATCATGTATTGGTGGAGGAAATGCCAAGTGCACTCACTTGCATAAGAGGGAGATCAGTAAGAGGGAGATCAGGGCTTTGCAGCAAATGCACTAACGGCTATATCACATGTTCAAGATCTGGGCCATTCATCAGGTAGGGGGCGCCATGAGTATGCCTTGGGCCAAGACTCAGGTCTGTCCACTAATCGGATAGGTTGAATTCGGGCCATTTGTCATTCTTTTTCTAACAGTATGTTTTCATCTTAAAAATTGTGTCCCAACTGATGAACGGACCAGTCTGTTAATGGGTTCAGATCATGCTCAAAGGGAGCCTTACCTGATCTCTCAAACATGCGTAGTTCAAAAACTCAAAAGCTTGACTCAATGTCTAGTTGGGTCCGGTCAACTCAAAAACTCGACCGAGTCTTTACTCGACTCCACTGGGTCTTTAATAATTAAAGAGAAATGAGAGCACTGTAAGTTATAGTACTCCTAGTTGCAGCTGTCATGTGGACTGTCCAGTCGATGGATGTAAACTGTCTATTAAGTCCAGAGCACATTTTACAAACCACACCATGCAAAAAATCCAACTGATCCGATGATCAAATCCATCCCTGTTTTATCTATGTTTCTGTAGCCCTCGTTTTTCATAGTCATGGATGAGAGGGTTAGGTTTGCCTTGCAAAAGTACTCTTTGGAATCATAAGCAATTTATGATGCGCCCCTGCAAATACATTGATTAAATTGTTTATTAGATCTAGTTTTGCATAGATGATCTGGACTGTCAATATTAAGGCTAGTGATTAGATGGGTACTGTTGTCGGATTGGTGTGGCATTTGAATGGTAGGCTATGAAATCTAATGTTGAACCTAATAGACAATTGAAATTAATTGATTAGATTGTCTAAGTGCCCCAATGCAACTAGGATTACTATAACTTTTTTATTATTATTTTATTTTTAGTTTTATTAGAGAAAGGTGGGAGTACACCATCGGTAACTTTGTTGATTTGATAAACTTGCTTTACAGGCATTTGGGTGGACACCACAAAAAGAAGCAGACCTTATCTATCATATAATCGGCGTAAAATCAGTAAAATTAAGAAAAGGGGATAAAATCACCCGGGCCACAATGAGAAGAAAAAGCCTCTTCCAGCCACTGGTGTGAGCAACTTCACTTCACCCATTGGGATCTTTGGGATCTAAAAAGTGATGCAAAGATGCAGGGTTGCAGGACAATAAAATCTAAACTACGGACAACAGCAATGCATGCAACCCACTGTCGGCAACACTACCATGGACACCTCCCTTTCATGAGAGTAATGCAACAATGCAGACATTGCAGCAGCAACATCTATACAGCAAACCAATAATAGCATGCCGATTCACAGCAGGGCATTTAATGTAGAACGGGTCATAGACACCTCCATGGCAAAGATGGACTGGAGAAGGCCCGATCGGAGGTGGAAATGATCCGGACCGTCATAACCTTAAATCAGTCATATCTAGCCAACTGGGATGAGTTTTTCAACATATTATATATGATTTTGGGGTAGGCCTTAAGACAACCAACCCAACCACACTGGGTTGCCCATGCTGGATTTGTGTGATTCCATCAGTTCGATGGTCAAAAGTCCCGTTTAGTTCCGTTTTCACTATAAATAGTAAGTTTTAATTCTAGTATAACTTTTGATCATTTGAGTTGTAGAAGTTGTGCTTGACATGAAAAAGGCTTAGAAAAGTAAGTTTTAGTTCTAGTATAAGTTTTGATCTTTTAGTTGTAGAAGTTATGCCCAACATGAAAAAAAAAAAGGCTTAGAAAAGTTGGGAGAATAATGTGGTAGGGCCAAATTGAACACTTACTATTTTTGGCCGAAAACCACAAAGTCTAGCAGGAATAGAGATTGTCTATAAATAGTAACTTTACTATTTATAGTCTAAAACTCGTTTTTAGAGTGTTTGAGTTGAAAACTCTGTCCTAGGTTTGAGTTCCTTATCTAAAGAATTGTACTTTCATTTTTTTAAAAATCATTGATTAAGATATTTCAAATTTATTAGGAATTATTTTTGCTTTTATCCCTTATGGATTTGAGGAAGTTCTGTGAAGAGTCTAGAGAGCTCCATGGATTCAGAGTAGTTATCCCCTGAGGAAGACAATGATCGACCTCATCACGTTCCTCACTATGCCAAATGGTATCAAAACGAGGATTCCTATCAGGCCGATGACAATTAACGACGGAATGGACCAAAATTATATGAACGGTGATTAAGGGATTCGTTATCTATCGAAAAGCATGAAAATTTTCTATCGGAAGAGTTAGTCGACCATAAAAGGGCTGCAGGCAACCCTCGACTGTATTGCAAATATACTAATTCCGCCCTGAGCCCAAAGCGATGCTCAATCGTCCGTAATCGTTGTACAACATAACTCTGTTTTTTGTATACTACTTCTAGAGGTTAATCGCAAGGCTGTCTTGGATGAGTTGAGCTCCAACGACGAGAATGTCGATGGCGTCGTTACTGAACAGCCGATCCATGAAAATGATTGACTTGATCGTGCTGAAAGATACATTGAGGTAAGGTCGAACTTCCTAGTTTTAATGGCTTATTGTGTGTAGAAGAATTCCTTGATTGGTTATACAAAGTAGAGCAGTATTTTGATTACATGGACATGTTGGAAGAAAAGAAAGTGAAGTTGGTTGCATTTAAATTAAAATCTGGTGCTTCTGCATGGTGGGAGCAATTATAGCTCTCACATGCCTGAAAGACCAAGGTGCCCTTCTTATCATGGTCGCGGATGAAACGCCTTCTTAGATTACAAGTCAAGCAAGTGTTGTTCCAACAATACCAAAATTATCGACAGAGGAATCAGATCATCATAGATTTCATTGAAGAGTTCTAACAGTTGGTAACGCGGAATGATTTGTCGGAGAACGAATCACAGAAGGTAGCATGGTTTATAGGTGGTTTATGATTGACAATTTAGGACCGAGTTCAGATGCACCCGATTGGGACCGTGGATGGAGCAGTTCAATTAACAGGTAAGGCGAAAACACAGCTTGTAAGTGTCCTTACTCGGCCTTATCCTTCAACTCGGGCACCCATGATGTGTCCCACATAGGATTCAACGCTATCCAAAGGAAAAGAACTAGTAGGAGAGTGTCCTCAACCTCATGCAATCGCAAACCGTGACATGGGTAGCGGTCCATCTAAGCTTTAATATGCAATGCCCCACAATAGTGGGTCCGAGCAAGATTCCAAATCCTTATGTTCGACCAGGGTCGAACCATTATTTCTGCTGTGGCTAATTGGGCCACTTATTGAGCACCCGCCCTTAAAACCTTGCAACCCACGTGGCCATTAACGAATGGGGTGCTGAAGGTGAGGCAACGGAAGAAGGCCCTGGATTTGATGAGAATGAAAGCTGCTAAAGAATGAGTTGATAGCAAAGAATGGTTGGTCGAGGATCATGGTGAATCCTTGGTTGTGAGACGGTTATTGTACATTCCAAGGAATGAGGTACACCTGCAGTAACATAATATATTCTGCACGCGATGTACTGTCAACGACAAGGTCTGTGATGTAATCATATATAGTGGCAGTAGCGAGAACATCTTCTCGAAGGTGATGGTAGACAAGTTGCAGCTACTTATGACAAAACATCAACAAGACCAAAGTAATTGAACAATGCGCCGTCTCGTTTTCAATTGATAGGAATTATTAAGATAAAGTACTTTGTGACATGGTCAAAATGGAAGTATGTCATATGTTGCTCAGTCGACCATGGTAATCGAACCGTGATACGACCCACCAAGGACGAGATAATGTCTATGTCTTCATCAATGACAATTGTAAGCTGGTCATTACCCCTATGACACCAAAGAATTGCCCCGAAGCTTCTAAAGTAGAGGGAAGCTCCCTCCTGATCATTCGAGATTTTGTGGAGGAATCCAATGAAACTGGTGATGTGTATGCTGTGGTGGTAAAGGGCAATAAATCAGAGCCTATAGACATTCCTCCAAGTTTAAGGTCGTTGCTAAACGAATTCAAAGAAATCTTACCCGAAGAGTTACCGTATGGATTGCCCCCAATGCAGGACATCCAACATCATATATACCTCGTCCTTAGGGCTGACTTGCCCAATCGCCATCACTATCGGATGAGTCTGAAATAATATGAGATACTTTAGGGGCAGGTGGAGCGATTGATTTGTAAGGGTCTTCTAAGAGAGAGTATGATCCCATATGTCGTGCCAACTTTATTAATGCCGAAAAAAGATGGGAGTTGACACATGTGTGTCGACAGTCAGGCAATTAATAAGATTACCATTAACTACTGGTTTCTGATACTGTGGTTGGACGACATGCTTGATATGCTAGAAAGTGCCAAGGTGTTATCTAAATTAGATCTGAGTGGGTACCATCAGATTCGTATTCGGCCCGATGATGAGTGAAAAATGCATTCAAGACTCAGGAAGGGTTGTATGAGTGTCTGGTCATGCCCTTCGGTCTATCAAATGCACTGAGCAGTTTTTTGCGCATGATGAATCAAGTATCGAAGCTGTTTATTGGGCGGTTTGTAATAGTATAATTTAATGATATACTGATATATAGTTAGGGTGAGATGGAACACATGAAACATCTCAGGCAGGTGCTACAAGTCCCTTGACAATTAACAAGTTGTACCTCAACTTGAAGAAGTGCAATATTTTAACGTACAACCTGTTGTTTTTAGATTTGTTGTAATGTCTACGGGCATCAGTGTGGACGATGAAAAAGTACGAGCTATCAGGGAAATGTTGATTCAAACGAATGTTTATGAAATGAGAAGTTTCATGAGTTTAAGACATTATATCATCAAATTGTGCATAATTTTAGCACTATAGTCACACCCATTATAGACTGTATGAAAAAAGGGCCATTTCAATGGACCGATGAGGCTGACAAGAGATATGTTGAAATCAAGCATTGGTTGTCCACGATACCGGTCTTAGTTCTTCCCAATTTCGATAAGTTGTTTGGGGTTGAGTGCGATGCTTCATATGTCGGAATTGGATGAGTCTTATTACAGGAAGGTAGGCCGCTAGCATTCTACAGTGAGAAGCTCAACAAAGCCTGAAAGAAATGATCGACATATGAGCTTGAGTTGTACGTAGTGGTTCAAGCGCTGCGACATTAGCAACATTATCTGATTACGAGAGAGTTTATTCTCTACGCTGACCATCAACCCTTAAAGTTTATTAACAGTCGGTCTAACACGAATCTCCCTCGACCAGGATAGGCATCCGGAAGAAATCTCGGCCTCTGTGGTAATAACTTGACACACCATTTCGTAGTTTCAACATTTCATAGTCGGGCATGCTGAAGTCATCTGCAGTGGGCTTAATTGATTTGGATAGGCATCTTAGAGAAATCTCGGCCTCCTTCGAAGTTGTTCGATCCACCATTTCTTTGATTTAGTGTTTTTCAAGTCGTGTGTGCTGAAGTGCCCCTAATTGATTCAGATTTGGCTTGAAATAGGTGTGGAGCCTTCCTAGATCGGGATAGGTGTCCTAAAATAATTTAGGCCTTCATAGGGTCATTTGATGCGCCGTTTTGTAGTTTTGACGTTTCATAGTCAGGCATGTTGAAGTGGTCTGAACTGGATTGAAGTGGGCCTAACTGATTCATATTTGACTTGAAACGAACATGGAGCCTCCCTGGACTGGGATAGGCGTCCCAGATAAATCTTAGCCTCTGTGGGGGTTGTTTGACATGCCATTTCATAATTTTTACGTTTTATAGTTGATTGTGTTAAAGTTGTTTGAATTGGGCCTAACTAATTTGGATTCGGCTCGAAATGGATGTGTGAAGCCTCCTTAGACTGGTATAGATGTTCCGAAAAAATATAGGCCTCTATGGGGGTTGTTTGACATGTAATTTTGAGTTCTAGCATTTCGCTGTCGAGTGTGTTGAAGTGGTTTGACTTGGTTTGAAGTGGGCATAATTGATTTATGGATTCAACTCGAAATGCAGTGGGATAGGCGTGCCAAAAAAATCTCGGTCTCTTTTGAAATCATTTGATTCATCATTTTGGAGTTTTGGTCTTTTTAAGTTGGTGTGTTGAACTGGTCTGAAGTAGCCCTAACTGATTTGAATTCAGCTCAAAACGAATGTAGAGCCTCCCTGGATCAGGATAGGTATCCCGAAAAAGTCGTGGCCTCGGTGGGGGTCGTTTGATGTGCCATTTCACAGTTCAAGCATTTCATAATCGAGTGTGCTTAAGTGTTTCGAACTAGATTGAAGTGGGCGTAACTGAGTCAGATTCAATTGGAAACGGACATGGAACCTCCCAAACTAAGATAGGCATCACAACCAATTCTAGGTCTTTATTGGGTTCATTTGATGTGTTGTTTAAGAGTTCTGTCATTTTGCAGCCAGGTGTGTTGAAGTGGTCTGAACTAGATTAGAGTGCAACTAACTGATTTGGAATCATCTCAAAACGGACATGGAGGCTCCCTAGACCGGGATAGATGCCTCGAAGAAATCTCGGCCTCTGTCGGGGTCAGTTCACTTGCTATTTTGCAGTTTCGTGTTTTGCACTCTAGATTCGGCTCAAATCATACTTGGAGCCTCCTTGGACTGGGATAGGCATCATAAAGAAAGCTTGGCATCTGTCGAGGTCATTTGATGCATTGTTTAGTAATTCCAACATTTTGCAGTTAGGTGTGTTGAAGTGTTCTGAATTCGTCTGAAGTGGGCTTAATTGTTGGAGAAGAGGAGAGGAAGAAGAGATTTTTTGGACTTGGAGTATTGCAAGTAGAATGCTTTAATTTTGAATATTTTGAATTATGAAAGTAGATATTACATTGCTTTGAATTGTTGGAAGGGAGGATTTTTCTTCTTGTTTTTGGTTTTTTGTTCTTGTTGTTTCTTCCATGTACATTAAGTCCCTTTTTACATACTCTTGATGAATAATCTACACACATGAGTAATACACTATAACTTTCTAGAATAAGCATTAATTACCTAGGAAACTCAAAAGATACTTTCTAGACTAATCTAGGAAAACTTTCTAAACACATTCTAGAAAGTTTAGATATGGGATCCTCTGTCTCTTTCTCAAATTCTTTTGCATTTATGATATGTAGAGACTTTGGAATAGATTTCCTCACATCCTTCCTTGAATTACTCGTTTTCACATCCCTAGCCTTGTCCATGTGGCTTTTGGGTGGTAATGGATTAATCTTGATTATCTTGCCCTCATGCGTGGATGTACACACGTTCGAGCGACCAAAAATCGTGACATCTCTATCATATAACCACGGCCTCCCTAGAATGATGTGACCTACATCCATAGGTAAATCATCACACCACAACATGTCTTTATATGAACTGATTTAGATGGGGACTAAACACTGCTGGGACACAGGCATAGAAGACGTGTCAACCCAAGAAACCTTACAGGGTTGAGGGTGAGGTATGGGTTTCAAACCCAAACGAGTGACTGTGCTAGCTAAGACCACGTTGGTACAACTACCACTATCCACGATGACTTTACAATTTTTGTCACCGCTCTTGATAAACGTGTAGAAAATTGTGCTTTTACGCCAATCATCACTCTCTTTGGCCTGCGCTAAAGCACATCTAACTATAGCTAGTGGTGCAGTCTCTGGTTCTTCTTCTTCATAATCACCAGTACCTATCTCTGGATGATATTCCTCAACTTCATAATCACCCATGTCATCCGCATTTTCATTTGACTTGTCTATGACTAAGGCTTTCCCGCGAGTATTTGCCATACACTGGTATGGGAAATGACCTGTACCTCCGCACTCATAACATCTCAAGTGACTACCACTGCCAGGATTGGCACCAAGGACACCTTTACCCTTATGATCCTTAGGCTTAGGCGGTGCATTAGCCTGCACCCTAGGTTGACTTCCAATGTTAGGTTTGGTTCCCTGAAAACCTGGTCTAACAGTAGAGTCTCGGAACTCAAAGCGCCTTGTGACAGGAGACTTTAAGTAAAGCTCTAACTCCTGTACAACTTGGTAAGCCTGATCCAAGTCACTCATTGCATGGGTCATAAGCTCATGCTGCAGATCCATGCGAAGACCCACCTTGAAATGCGCCAGTCTCACTAAGGGATCCTCCTGAATATTACACCGCATCATATACTCCTCAAATTTTGCGATGTAATCTGCAACCGACATAGATCCTTGGCGTAATGCTTGCCACTGATCTAGGAGCTTTCGACGGTAAAAGAGAGGAAGATATTTTTCCTTTAATAATTCCTTCATCTCTACCCAATGTGCGACTGAGATACCTGATCTCTTGATCCTACTCTCCGTATTTGTCCAAAACAATTTAACTTGACCCACAAGTTTTATTTTTGCAAACCGCACCTGTCGATTCTCAGACATCTCATACCATTCAAAATAATGGTCCATATCTGCTAACCAATCAAGGAATGCTTTTGGGTCAAGACGCCCATCAAAACTAGGAGCATCTACTTTAACACTCTTTAAGACCCTCTCATCGACATCATAACGGTCTTGATACTCAACAGCAGGTTGCGGATTTCGTGCCCCTCCATGTCCTACCCGTCGTCCATGTGCTCCACGACCTCTACCACGATTTCTTACCCGTTCTTCAACTACTCCCCCTACATGAGACTATTCATCCCCTCCAATGTCGGAGATTTCTCTTAGGGACGCTTCTATCTGATCCATACGGGTATTCGTGTTCTTAGATTGCGCCTCAATGGCGGCCAAACGTTCGTTGGTCGTGTTCATCATCTCAGTCAACTGTTCCATATTGAAAAGCGGGTGTAGACCAAATCTTCTACCAGTCCGAGTGGGCATACACAATAAGACTCAACTTAGGTTTCCTAAAACACGACGCTAGGAGATTGTTTTGACACAAGACTATGGACACCAATGATCCTAACCTTTAGAATGATGCAGATGTGAAAAAAAAAATTCAGATCTAGACTTTCTCTTCTTCTTCTTCTTCTTCTTCTTCTTTTTTTTTTTTTAATTATTTTTTTATTATTATTTTTTTTAATGCAAATCTGAAATTTTCAGATCTAGACTCTATATGCGATACATGAAACCCTAGAAAAAATAAAAAAATAAAAATCTAGACTCTTAATAACTCGATTTAAGACGACCCAATGCAAGGACCTAATCTCTAATACTAAAATTGATGTAGGACGGCCTAATCTAACCTCAAATGATCATGGTATTTGAAAGGGGCAAATTCATACAATTTTTAAAAAACAAATAAATATCAGCCTGATTCATACATCATAAATACAAGAAAGAAATAAGGTCAATATAGCATTGATTAGGGCCATCCATCACAAACATAAAGTGTTGAATCTTAAAATCTGAATTTAATTGGATCCGGCGAAAGATAGAATTTTTGTCTTGCAATAGGTCCGTCTAACGATCCAAGTGGATTTTCTAATCCAGAAAAATAGAAATTTTCTGGATTGAAAATCTGGAAAATTCAGAAAATAAAAATAAAAATATGGTGGTTCTTTAAATGTAGATTTGGGTAATGAGTTTTATGTGGGGATGAAAAGAGAATGAGAATCTTTTGAGATTAGGAGAAAAAAAAAGAAAATGGGGTTAAAAAGAAGAATATCTTGAGAAAAGAGAAGGGGAAAGAAGTAGGGGATGAGAAAATTGTTTACCTGGGCCTCACGCCCTCTTCCAATCGCTGGAAGTCGAAGACGAGATCGTCAGAAGCCAAAAGCTCTCATTTTTTTCTTTCATAAACATAACATAATGTGCTATGGGTTTAGGGCAACCTTTATAAAATTCGTAATTACATGAAATTACCAAAATACCCTATTAAAAAAAAGTTTCAAAAAAAAGAAATTCACACAAAATTGTGCACAAACTATCTTAAAATATAATTAATTCAAATGTTCATAAACTAAATGTAAATTTAAGATGCCCAATGGGCCCTGATAATAGTGTCGTGAAGGTGGTGTAATGAAGGTGGGCCGTGACGATCCAACGGTCCGATCCCACCCTTCTCGCGATCCAATGGTCCAAATATCTCCTCTAAGCAACTTACACATGTCACGAACACATGTGTAAGGTCTTCAACCTCTAGAGACCCGACCCGTATCCGTCATCTAACCACATTGACACGGGTAATGCACGCCTCCTGCGTTGATATACTTTAAATGGCCTGGTGTCCGCATCACTTTTCTAGATGCTTCCTAGAAACATTTTACATATTTCTCAAATATATTTTATTTTCAAATTATATTTTCTACACTCCCCCTTGATTTGAAAATATTACACTCCCATCAGTTTTCTGAATTTGATGAACTTTTCTATAGCCACGATCTTGGTGAAAACATCTGCAAGTTGATCTTTTGACCTGCAAAACTTCAGCTCAATTTGTTCTTCTTCAACTAACTCCCGAATGAAGTGATGGCGAAGTTCGATGTACTTTGATTGACTATGGAAGACTGGATTATTTGTCATGAAAATTGCCGACATGTTGTCATAGAAAATAGTAGTAGAAGCTTTTTGTTCATTTTGTAAATCACTCAAAATCCTTTTAATCCAAATTGCTTCACATTAAAAGGATGATAACGCTACTGTCTTCTGCCTTGAATGCCAAAGAAGTATCTCATAAGGCCGAGATCTTCTTTCTTCACATATAAGGAATGTTCACTTGGACTTCTTTTAAAGCCGTTTTGATGAAAGTACTTGTCGATCTTCCTGTTCCATGCTCTTGGTGCTTACTTTAACACATATAGAGCGTTCTTGAGTTGATATACATTTTCTTCTTTTTTCCTTTTACCACATATCCTTATGGTTGCTCAATATATACTTCTTCTTCGATTTCTCCATTCAAAAAAGCTTGTTGTTGAGAATAACCTTTTGCCATCAATCGAGCTTTGTGCTTCTAGATCGAGCCATCTTCATATACTTGGTCTTGTAAATCCATTTCAAGCCTATAACATCTTTTCCTTTAGGTAGATCAACCAGCTCCCATGTGCGATTCTTCTTAATAACTGTAATTTCTTCATTCATTGCTTTAATCTAAGCTTCTTATTTTACTGCTTCTTCAAATATCTACGGCTTGCATGCAAAGTAGGTAACATCACATTTATCATAAATTTCTCTTAGAGAACGTATCTTTCTTAGAGGTGTATCAAAATTTGATGAAGAGCTGCTTGATGGGCTTGAAGAATTGCTTAAGCTTGAATTTGGTGTAGTGGGGCTTTGTGGAGAAGAATATGGAACTGTAGTCACCTTTGGTATAATTTCAGGCTCTTTAAATGTCTTTAGAACATGGTTTTGTTTCTCATCTCATTTCCATCCTATCATTTCAACAAATACCACATCTCTAGAAATCACCAATTTACTAGAAGTGGGATTATAAAGGCGGCAGGCTTTGGAGTCTTCAATGTAGCCTATAAATATGCATTTTTCTCCCCTTTCATGGAACTTTTCTTTCACTTTTTGTGATGGAATGTGAGCATATGCAATGTATCCAAAAACTTTGAAATATTTTACCTACGGCTTTTTTTTGATGCCATGCTTCATACGGAGTCATGTTCCTTACTGCTTTTGTTAGATATCTATTGAGGATATAAATTGCCGTATGCATAGCTTTTGCCCAATAACTATTTGGAAGTCCTTTTCCTTTTAGCATGCTCCAAGCCATTTCTACAATTGTCCAGTTCTTTCTTTCTACCATGCCATTTTGCTGAGGAGTGTATTTGGTTGTCAACTCTCTTTTGATATCATTTGACTTACAGAAATTCTAAAATTCTTTTGATATAAATTATCCACCACGATCTGTCCTTAGAACCTTCAAAAATTGGCCACTATGTTTTTTCTGCAAATGCTTTGAATTGAAGAAAAATGGTGGAAGCCTCTGATTTTTATTCAAGAAAATATATCCATATCATCTGCCATAATCATCAACGAAGAGTAGAAAATATGTCTTATTGTTAAGAGATGGTGTCTGTGCAGGACCATAAATATCAGCATGTATGAGTTCAAGAGGAGCTTTTTCTCTCCATGACGTACTTGTAAATGGAAGCCTGTGAAATTTACTATAGATGCAACCTTCACAAACTTTATCTTCTTTGTTAATAAAAGGTAGACCGATTACCATATTCTTCTGCTTTAGCAATTTTAGGCATCTGAAATTTAAATGCCCATATCTCAAATGCCATAATCAAGTTTCATCAACATCTTCAGATTTTAATGTTCGGAGGGAAAACCTTGTTTGGTTTCATTTTTACTTTTGCCACGATTTTCTTTTTTTCCTTATCCAAGATCATGCATTCATCTTTATCAAAATTGATCGAATATCCTTTCTAAATTAATTGTCCAACACTTTAGAAAATTTTGAGTTAAGCCAAGAACATAAAGAATATCATAGATAAGTTTAGAATTACCTTCATTTGTTTGTACGACTATGACTCCCTTTCCTTGAATATTTTGAAGCTTTCCATCTCCAAGCTTTACTTGAGAATGTACTCTTTCATTCAAATCAACAAAACAACTTCAATTTCCTATCATGTGGTTACTGCAACCGCTATCTAAATACCAAATATCATTTGATTCTTCTTGAGTATTCAATTAGGAGTAAAATAAATTTTCTGATTTTTTTGTCTTTATAGAAAAATTTGCTTCATTCTTTGTTTTATATCAACAATCCTTATCTATGTGGCCTGATTTTCTTACATATGTTACATTTGTTGTACCAACAATCCTTGTAAATATGATTAGAATTTTTGCAAATAGAGTATTGAGAATCATTTTGCTTGTTACCTCTTGGATTTCTTTAATTGTTGAAATCAAACCTTCCTCTGCCTCTTCTACGGCTACGGTTAAAGTTTGTCCTCATGTGACCTCTTCTAGATTGCCATCTTTGATTTGAATATGCCTCTTGACTTCTCTTGTCTACTTCCATATTCTTCTTTTTCGATATATTTATTTTGGATTGAAAAGCTTGTTCAACACTTTTCCACAAACCTGCTCATTCTTTGTTCATGTGCATGAAGAGAACCCATCAACTCATATAAACTTAGATAAATCTTTAGATTCTTCTATAACAGCTACTACATGATCAAATTTTATCGGAAGAGTTCTTAAAATCTTTTCCACAATTTATATATATATATATATATATATATATATATATATATATATATATATATATATATATATATATATATATATATATATATATATAAAAAATCCAAAATCAAATCAGAAGTTATGGATTGTATCTCCATAACTTTTGATTTGATTAATGATGTCAGAAACACGAGAGAAGTTTGAATTGACTCACCTTACTTTATTTGTAAATTATCGAAATCTCTTCAAAGAAATTGAAGTTTGATAGTGATCACCTTTTCTGATCCTTGAAATTCTTTCTTCAAAATTTCCCATGCTTCTTTTGAAGTTGTTGCAGGAAGGAGTCTGGGAAAGATGCTTTTGCTCACTCCTTATTGGATGTAAAGTAGGGCTTTGGCATCATTCTTTTTATTTTCCTTGAATGCTTGTTGTCTTGCATCCATCCATGTTGCTAATGCAGTTGCATTTTCTGGTACTTCATATCCGTCTTCCACCAACTCCCATAAGTTTTGTGAGATGAAGAGAGTCTTCATTTGAATGCTCCAATAGTTGTAACTTTCTCCATCAAACATGGGCAGCATATTTTGTGAATAATTGAAGATGGTGTTGCTAGAACTTGCTTATTATGGTTGAGGCGGAAAAATGGAAAATGAATATCTTAAAGATAGGCTTAAGGCACGTTATGATGTCACTGTCTTTAAGGTGATATTTGCACCCTACTGGTGATTAAACCAATTTGTAAGAGGGTTACAACAAATCCGCCTCTAGGATACAATAAGTCTCTTCTCCAAGACCAGAGAAATGTGGGTTTCAATCTGCAAAATCGAAAAATCGCACCCCGAAAACACTTTTACAGCATACACCCCTAACTTCTATGCTGTTACAATTTACGTCGTGAAAATTGTTTACAATTTACTGCTTGAAAAACTTTTTACGGTTTAGCGCCTGAAAACTATAACTTTCTAAAAACCATCCAAAACTGAAAATGGAGAAAAAAAAGAAGATGAAGAGGAGATTGTTGGAATTGTGATTCGGATTAACCTAAAGATGGGTTTATATATAATCACAAGATATGCTTTAAGACCATTTTCATGAAAAGACTTCTTCCATGTTGTTTTTTCAACAATGGTGGTGTCTTTTCAACAATAGCATCCCTCCATTTCAAATCTAAGTAATGCTCCATTTACCAAGAGACACCACCATTCACAAATGAAGGGTCACCAACAATCACCAAAAGCCACAACCCTTATCCCAATAAAATTTATTTTCTTCTTATTTTGAAAAAATCTAACAATCCCCCATTATTTTTCAAAATACAGAGGTCAATGTATGTAAGGAAAATATGTGCATATGAAAAGGTGTCTTATGGACTTGAACCTTCACTTAGTGTAAAGAAATCAAAGTTAAATCAGAATCCTTAGTGACTATGGTCTTGAACTAAGTATTTCATATGACACAACCGGATAAATTACACACACATATATTTCAATTGTCATGTGTTTTAAAATTATAGTATATTAACTGCTTTATGCTTTGTCCTGGATTCATGAGTTTATGAGAGTAGCCAAAACTCTCAAACATCAAGAAGCGGCTCCACTTCCAATACTCATATAGGTGAGTCCTTATAATACCCCTATAACTATAATACCCTTGAAAGAACTTATTAAGAGCAGCAACTCATCCTCATTTTTATCATTATAGGTACCTAACAGTATATATACATCCAGGAATGAGACAGATAGAAAACGTACAGTGTTGCTTTAAACACTTTCTGTGAGGTACTTTGCCCATTGAACCTATTAACTTAGGTTGAGTTTCTCTCATCCGGTGTCTGTGCAATTGGCTTAAGTTTCATTCATTTCGATGTTCTACTGACAACATCCCTTGCCAGTTCCTTGGTGAACGGGTCTGGTAGATTTTGGATATATTGTACATACTGTATTGTTATAACAACGTCACCAAGTAGTTGCCGCACAAAACTATGCCTTAGACTAATATGTTTGGATTTTCTATTATAAGTCTTATTATATGCCTTTGATAGTGTCGCTTCATTATCATAGTAGATAGAGATCGGTGGTAAAGGCCTTACCAATAATGATATTTCTAATAACAAGTTTCTTAACCATTCTTCCTTTTTACTACTAGCAGCCAAAACTATAAATTAAGATTCCATGGTAGAATGAGATATGTAAGTTTGCTTCTGGGATCCCCAATAAATGTCAGCTCATCCAAGTGTAAAAATCCATCCACTGGTAGACTTGGATTCATTGAAATCAGTGACCCAACTTGCATCACTATACTCTTCAAGTACACTAATGTAACAAAAAAATGTAAAGCATAGTTAATTATTTTTCTTAAGTATCTAAGTACTTTATAAACAACATTCCAATTATCTAAACTTGAATTACTTGTAAACCTATTCAATTTATCTACTACAAAAGTAATATCAGGTCGAGTAGAAATCATAGCATACATAAGACTGTCAATCACCTTGGAATACTTTAATTGAGATACACTACGACCTTCATTTTTAATTAACTTGATATTAGAATCAAAAGAAGTAGAAACTGAGTTCTTATTATAGTGATCAAACTTTTTAAGTATCTTTTCAATATAATGTGATTGAGATAAGGTTATACCATCATTGTTTCTTGATAACTTGATACTTAAAATTACATTAGCATTACTTATATCCTTCATGTCAAAAGTAGATGATAAGAATATTTTAGTGTTATTTATAACTTCTAAACATGTATTAAAGATAAACATATCATATATGTAAAGACATATAATTACTTCTTTATTATCAGATAATTCTGAATATACACATTTATCAGATTCATTAATCTTAAAGTTAGACTATTTTATCAAAATTTGTATGTCATTGCTTATGTGTCTGTTTAAGTTCATATAGTGACTTGATTAATTTACACATTATTTTCTTATCTTAGAACTATAAAACCTTCTAGTTGCTCTATATAAACTTCTTCATCCAGGTCACCATTTAGAAAAGTTGTCTTTACATCCATTTGATGGATTTCTAACTTATAAATGGATGCTAGCGCAACTAAATCTCAGATAGTTGATATCCTTTCTATTGGAGCATAGGTATCGAAAAAATCAATACTTTCTTTTCGTGTAAATCTTATAGCCACTAATCTGGCCTTAAACCTTTCTATAGTTCTATTTGGTCTTAATTTTCTTTTAAAAATCCATTTATAGCTTATTGGTTTTGATCCAAGGGGTAGATATACAAGTTTTAATGTTCCATTTTTGTAATATAGAATTCATCTTTTCATTTAAAATTTCTTTCCAAAAAGAAACATTTTTGATATCTAAGGGCATCATCTATTGTTACTGGTTCATTTTCTATGTTACAAACCAACATGGTTTCCTTTGTTATGTGATCTTTATCTCCTATTAGCAAAAGGTAAAAATCGGATCTGAAAGATGTACTTGTTCTAATCCTCTTGATCCTTCTAGGTTCTATGTTCAATTTATCGAGACCGTTGATATCTTGATCAAGTATCTGAGAACTACTGCTTGTATTAGGATCTTGAGATCTCATCTCTTTTCTAATTATAGAAGAGAATGAGTTCTCATAAAACTCGGCATCTCTAGATTCTATTATGGTATTTATCAACATCACATGATTAGATTCTATAATTAGAAACTTATAAACCTTACTATTTTGTGCATATCCTATGAACATATACTCAAGAGATCTCAACCCTATCTTGGATTTTTTAGACTTAGCCGAACTAAGGCTCTAGAACCCCATACCTTGAAGTATGAGATGTTAGGAATTCTATTCTTCCATAGTTCATACGGAGTCTTATGAGTCTTAGAGTGGGGTATTCTATTAAAGATATAACCAGCAGTCAATAAAGCTTCTCCCCAAAATCCTGAACTTAAACCTGCATTATTTAGCATAGAGTTTACTATGTCTATGAGAGACCTGTTTTTCCGTTCTGTTATCCCATTTTGTTGGGGTGGATAGGGAACTTTAATTTTGTGAATTATACCATGAGTTTTGCAAAACTCCGAGAATTCTAAGGATAAATATTCTTATCCCCTTTCTGATCTTAGAATTTTAATCTTTCGATATAACTGGTTCTCAACTTCTGCCTTACATATCTTGAATTTCGTAATGCTTCATATTTATACTTCAATAGGTATACTAGGGTATAATGAGAGAAATCATCTATAAAAGTTATGAGGTACTTCTTTCCCCCTCTTGTTATTAAACTGCTCATTTCACATATGTCACTATGAACTAGGTATAGGAGTTGTGATTCTCTTTCCACACTTGGAAACGGTTTTATAGTTATTTTGAATTGTACACAAATACTACATTTATCATTAGGTTTTATATACTTAAGAATTAGATTTAGATTAAACATATTATTCATACTATGATAATTAATGTCTTAATTTAGCATGCAAAACATCATATGATTTAAGCATATAAATGGAAGAAGAAATTTCATTCATAAGGTTTAACTTGAACATTCCATTAAATACATAACCATTCCCTACGTATATCCCTTTTTTAGGCACAATCAATTTATCGGATTCAAATAGGAGTCTGAATCTAAACTTAGTCAGTAAACTAGTTGATATAAGATTCCTCCTAATATCTGGTACATGCATCACATTGTTAAGAGCAAAGACTTTTCCACAAGTTAGATTAAGACGTACATTCCCTTTTCCTACAACCTTAGATTTGGAGGCATTCCTCATATATAGTTCTTGATTATCCCCCATTATTTCGTAGGAATTGAACATGTTGTAATTTCTACAAATATGTCTGGTAGTACCAGAATCTACCCACCATTCAAGATTTTCATTTACCATATTAACTTCAGAGATGACAACTGCCAGATTCATATCTTTTGTCATATTGACTTGCGGTTTCTTTTCTTGCATTTTCCTTTTGTATTTTCAACAGTCTTTTTTAAAATAATCGGAGATTTTGCAAAAGAAGCATGAACCCTTCATAAATGTGTTCTTTTTGAACCTTTGATTATTAGGTTTGAGCCTATCATCTTTCTTGAAAGGTGGCTTTTCTGATTCCCGATTCACACTATTCTCGACTACATTAGCATTACTTAGAGCCTCCTATTATTCTTCCTTTTTGTCATGGAGCCTAGATTCTTCTTCTATTCGAAGCAATATTAGGAGGTCCTCTAAAGATATTTTCTCTTTTTTTCTGTTTCAATGATTTTTTAGTATCATTCCATTTAGGTGGAAGTTTAGCTATAATAGTGGATACTTGGAAGGATTCGTCGAGATTAGTGTCATCGGTAAAAATCTGTTAGATAATGACCTGTAAATTATGTACTTGATCAAAGACAGGTTTTTCATCCAACATTTTGAATTCTAAAAATTGATTTTCAAGGAATTTTTTATTGCTTTTGTCCTCTGATGTGTATTTAGTGAGCAACGCCTGTCACAAATTTTTAGCAGTCTTCTTTTGACAGTAAACAATGTATAACAAGTCAGAAAGAGGGTTGAAGATATGACCTTTGCAAAGGTAGTCTTTACGCTCTCAATTTTGTCTCTTTTGAATTTATTCTAACGTATCATTGTCAGATGGTAGTGAAGGAGGATCTTGAGTGAGCACGTGATCTAACTTGAGTGATGTGAGGAAGAGATAGACCCTTAATTGCCATCGAAGAAAATTTGAGTCGTCGAACAGTATAATTCGAACAAAGTCAGGATGACTCATAGAAAAAGCTATAATATCGCCTTAAAATTATTATGGTTGAGGCGAAAAAATAGAAAATGAATCACTTAAAGATAGACTTAAGGCATGTTACGATGTCGTTATTTTTAAGGCGATATTCACACCCTATTGGTGATTAAACCAATTTGCAAGAGGGTTACAACAAATCCGCCTCTAGAATATAATAAGCCTTTTCTCCAAGACCGGAGAAATGTGGGTTTTGGCCTGCAAAATTGAAAAACCACACCCCGAATACAATTTTACAGTGTACATCCTTGACTTCTATGTTGTTACAATTTACTCGCTAAAAACTATTTGCAATATATTGTTTGAAAAACTGTTTACAGTTTAGCGCCTGAAAACTATAACTTTTTAAAAACCATCCAAAAATGAAAATGGAGAAGAAGAAGAAAATGGAGAGGAGATTGTTGGAATTGTAATTCAGATTGACCCAAAGATGGGTTTATATAGAATCGCAAGAGATGCTTTAAGATCTTTTTCATGAAAAGACTTCTTCTTCCATGATGTCTTTTTAACAACGGTAGTATATTTTCAATAATGGTATCCCTCTATTTCAAATCTAAACAATGCTCCATTTACCAAGAGGCACTACCATTCACAAATGAATGATCACCAACAATCACCAAAAGCCACAACCATTTTCCTAATTTTTTTTTTTAAATTAAAATTTATTTTTTTCTTATTTTGAAAAAACCCAATATTGTTGCCATATATGTCTCTTAAACCTTGCTCTGATACCAAATTTGTTAGAGAAGAGGAGAGGACGAAGATATTTTTTGGACTTGGAGTATTGCAAGTAGAATGCTTTAATTTTGAATATTTTGAATTATGAAAGTAGATATTACAATGCTTTGAATTGTTGGAAGGGAGGATTTTTCTTCTTATTTTTGGTTTTTGTTCTTGTTGTTTCCTCCATGTACATTAAGCCCCTTTTTATACTCTTAAGGAATAATTTACACACAAGAGTAAATGCAGTACAACTTTCTAGAATAAGCATTAATTACTTAGAAAACTCAAAGGACACTTTCTAGACTAATCTAGGAAAACTTTCTAAACACATTCTAAACACTTTTCTAGACGCTTCCTAGAAACATTCTAGACATTTCTCAAATATATTTTATTTTAAAATTATATTTTCAACATTAATTAAGTCGGATTTATCTTGAAACTGGCATGTAGCCTACTTGGACCATGTGAGGCATCCCAAAAAAATTTTGGACTCCATCGAGGTCCTTTGACATATGTTTTGTAGTTCCGGAATTTCACATTAGATGTGATAAAGTGTTATGAACTTGCTGAAGTAGGCTTAAGTAAGTTGGATTCATCTTGAAACGGACATGGAGCCTCCCTAGACTTGGTGTGGCGTCCCAAAGAAATTTTAAACTCCATCGGATGCGAAGTTTCACAGTTCTTTCTTTTCATACTTGGGTGTGCTAAAGTGTTTTGAACTCTTCTAAAGTAGTCTTAACTGAATCAGATTCTGTCTCAAAACCGGGGTGTAGCCTACCTAGATGGGGTGAGGTGACCTAGATAAATTTTGGACTCCATCGAGGTCATTTGATGTGTTTTCGCAATTTTGGCTTTTCACACTCGAGCATGTTGAAGTGTTTTGAATTCTACTAAAACGGGCTTAACTAAGTTGGATATGTCTCGAAAGATATTGAGCTTCCTTAGACCTGGTGAGGAGTACTGGAGAAATTTTGAACTCCATTGGGGTCATTTGACATGTAGTTTCGTGGTCCAGACTTTTTATGCTTGGGGTGTGTTGAAGTGTTCTTAACTCTTCTGAAGTAGGCTCAACTAAGTTGAATTTGTCTCAAAATGGTTGTGTAGGCTACCTGAATTAGGTGAGGCATCCTAAAGAAATCTCTACCTTCGTCAAGGCCCTTGCGTCTAAATAGAGTTTGATCATTTCATGGTCTGGTGTGCTCAAGTGTTCTGAATTTTGTAGAAGTGTGCCCACTTATGCTGAGTTCAACCCTCTTCAACCCATCAGAGCCTGTATTTGCCAAACTTCATTTTGTTGCCTCAAAAGATCCCACCTGTTCACACCACAAGTATAGGGTTGTGATGTAGTAATAATCTCGGTAAGACTAAGGTTGAATCCACAGGGACTAAACCTTGTAGGCGAAGATGTAATCTAAATCAGAGGCTTTTAAGAGAGTAATGGTGAAATATTAAACTAAACTTATGAAATTCAAAGGTAGGAAACTAGGGTGCCAAGGATCCACCTATAGAGATCAGGGAGATCTATGCTTGATATAACCTTAAAAATTAAATCTGAACTTCCTTTGATATAGTCATTAATGGATAAGGGGTATGAGAATTAGGCTTGATTCCATCATAAGGCCATGCCCATAAGACAAAGAAAACAATAAAATCTAACCAATCCACATCCATTTGAGAGAGTTATGAACATTAGGAAGGGTTTCATCATCCAACCATGCCCAGGAGACAATGGTGAATAACAGGGCTTCCTAGATTCACAATCTCATAATGAAAATAATGAAAAAGAAATACTCAAAGCTATCGCAGATCTATTGTAATTTAAGTCACAACAAACATTAAAAACTAAAGGCATTCCTTATAATCAAACTATAATAAAAATAGTTCCTTAAACATGAATCAAAGACATAAAACTATCCATCACACTACAAGCTTCACCTCTTAGCCCTATCTAAGAGGTTTAACCGATCAGAGACATGATGAGGCTAAAAGAATCTCTAAAGTAAAGAAATGAACAAAGAAAAATAGGAAAGGAAGAAGAAAACTCTTGATTTGGTGCCTCCACAGCTGCCCACCACCTGGCTCTTTCTCTCTCACGTTTAAGATTCGATGATCCTCACTTCTTTCTCTCTCCTTGTTATAGGTATTGCAGTCAGTTGGAGTGGGGAAACTTCATGTAGAAGTCTTCCTTGCGCAACAACAGGCGGTGAAGGAAATCACGTGCGTAGTGGAGTCGACTGGAGTTTACGCATTCCTTTCGCAGCTTACGCAGGAAAGCGTAAGAGACAGCTACGTTAGTGGCTGTGGGAGAACCTCACAACCTGATCTCCCTCCTTGGTGATGGTCGGCCCCAACTTGGGCTTCATCTGGACAGTCCAGATCGACCGTCCGATCAGAGATGGTGGGCCACATCATCTTGTCATGTGTCGGCTGTGAACAGACCCGGTTCTGCATCCTTTGCTTCTATGAGTTCGTACGTGTGCACGGGTCCACGTAATTAACATAGGTTTGATCCACTTCATCACATGAATCCCTTGGATGGTCAGGATCTCTCGTTTGAATTGATCTTGATGACCCACTTCCATCCGTCCGCAGCCACTGTTTGTGTTTGCAGCGAAAATTCACTGTGCATAACCCGTGGGGCCCACACTCCCTGATGTTTGAGAAATCCATGCCGTCCATAAGCTTAGTCTCAAAAAACCATTCTGAGATGGTCGGTTTCAGATTGTTGCTAATGCGGGCCATTTATTTTTTCATTTTGCCGTCTAACCTGTGTTTGAACAGTATTTTCCTGTGTGTACGAGCATGGGTTTGGAAAAACTTCCTGTGTACGATTGGCTTGACCTTCTAGAATGAATGGACGGTCCGAATTAAACACATGATTTAAGGTGGTGGGCCAGAGAACTTGTGGTGCGGATGCTGGCGAAAGAAGGAAGTTTCTGTTTTTTGGATTCTTGTCAGTCAAAGGCGGTTTGACTAACTTTGAAATTATAATGCACGACTAGTGCACATGTGCACTATGCACATCCCACACAAGGTGGAGTTCACTTTGTTGCCTGTGAGAGATATGATCCGACGATCCCCTTTTTCATCTCATTTGATCTGTCAAGACCAATTTTAAAGCATATACAGATATCAGGTGAGCCCAAAATCAATGGTTTATGAGCTGATCTGTCTGTTGGGTCACTTCCACAGGGATCCGAGGGCTGAAATTCGACATATATGGGTAATTTGGAGTCCTTGGGCCAGATATAAAGTTTTGAGCCGAACAGATGATGGGAACCCTGTGATCTTACATTCTGGACGATTTTTAGGCCCGTTTAATGTAATGGCATGACTTTCTCGGATCTCTGGCATGTAAATTCTTCGATCTCGGTCCCTTAGGGTTTGTCCCCTTACTTTGGTGTTCCTTGAGCGTTAAATCCATGCCTTTAGTACCTTTTTTCATTTTAAGCTTGTAAATTCACATTGTAACAAAAACACGATTAAAATAGGCCGTTAAACACTATCATATACATAAAATCATGTGATAATTGGGGTCTAATATGCAATATTTGACTCTCAATACAACCCCCAACCAGCATTTTGCTAGTCCCGATCAAAGTATGTGAAAAATAAGTTGAGAACTACAGGATAATTTCTATAAACTCGAATGATTTTTGAACAATAGTGCAATCAATAGAATTTTAAGATTCACGAATATTGGGCATTACTTTCTTCTGGACTCAAGCGCATGGTAAACTTCATAGTCAAGGTCAAAGTATTAATCCATCGATTCGAAAAAGTCTAAACATTGAGTTCCATGGGTGTATAGTGAAACCTAAACTTATCACAATCAAAGGCTCAATTCTTTACTTTCATGATAACATTGATAATCACAAGGGCATTCAGGATAACCATAACCAAAACCAAAACTTGCCTTATAGTTTAATTTTTCATTCTTCTAGCTTTTGATTTTTTCATCAATGACTTTCATGAATTGTCAATTCTTTAAAAGTAAAGCCAAAGATGGGAAACGAACCCTCACCTATAGGGAGCAAACCCATGGTGAAGATCTGTTGCCCAACCCTTTCCGAAGACAACTGTTTTTTAAATAGGTACTATTTTTTTTTCCTTTGAACATTATGGACAAATTCTATAGGTTGGCTCCTTCCATGTCTAGTGACTAACAGGTTAACAATTCAATATTGAACTAAAGCCTTAATGTGTAAGGTAGGTGTGATATGTGAAATCATGACTCAATCAATGTTTAAAATTTTTAATCATGGATTAACAATTCGACTTAATTGTGAAATCTAAAGATAGCTGAATCCAAGAGGCATAAACTACCAACATTAAGTATCTTATACGTCTAAATCAAATATAGTCGTCAAAATCACTTCGAATTCATAAGAATTTCCAAAAAAATTGAAAAATTTTCACAATTTTTACTCAAGACCGAAAAAAAATTGATTAGGTAACCTAATCTTCCACCTCCAACCTAAAATCTACATTGTCCGCAATGTAAAAGATATGAACATACAATGCACATGAGACAATGAAATTGAAAGTAAGTGATGAGAAGATAGTACCGGACAAGTAGAGTAAACGACTTCTTCTAACAAGATATCAACGTGAGAGTGGGTCAGCACAAGAGTGAATTCAACAAAAGAAACCTATCCTAAAACAACTTAGAAAATAAGCTAACTTAAGGGCATAAAGTCGACTATCCTAGAACGACATAAAACAAACTATCCTAGTCATATGAAAACAGGAAAATAGCTACTCAGTCATGCCGTAAGGTTCCTCTTCCTGCCAATATTTGGATAAATTTCTCAGTAGGTTTCTCAACAGGATCATCCAAAAGCCCTTTTTACAATAAGCTTATATACCGTGGAGCATGAATGTTCAGAGAAATTTATGGACTTCATCAAAAATTTGTTGTTGATTCCCTTAGGGTATCCAAAGTATATATGATTTACCTATGATAGAAAAAGTTTAAAAGTTAGTATCCCATGGTGAATCAGAGACTATAAGTAGATAAAATTCAAATTTTTTTTCAAGAAGTGACGTAGTCTCAACACATTCCGAAGTTTCGGATTCCAGTTCATTTTTCAGCTCGTCTTCTTTTAATGATAAACATTCAAGATCTGGGGAAGGAGGTGTTTCAGAATAATGGTTTTCTCGTTCCGTGACAACTACCGTTGTATTGTTTTGCGAGGCATCCACTTTGTCTTTTATCATGAGATCGTTTGAATCTACAAAGTATACCAAACAATTATCTAAAGAGGTGAGAAATTCAGCTGAGAGTGACTTATTTTTCACATTGAAGTTTGGGATGATCTGCCCAAGGATTCCATCGTCTCTGAAAGTGGATGGACGTACGCTCTCTTGCTCTTGCCCTGCACAGACAGATTGAAAATTAACAAGAGAAGCATTGATTTGAACACTTTGTTCATTGAATCTTCAAACGTATATAGCTTAGACGATGGCCTCAACTGGGTGGTTTCAAATTCCAGTCGTATCAAGCAACTCGTCCTTCTCCCGAATCATGTCATCATTCAATTCAAGAGAGTGGTTTAAACATGTCTCACAAGAGTTAGAAGAGTCGGTTGTAATACTTCTTGATCACTGACCTGGACCATACTTAAGATTGATTACAGGAAAATTTGGGCTAAACATTCATGATCATCATCCCAATATGCATCATCGTCTAATTCCGTACAGTGCACACACTTGGGATGAGATCGCTTTCCTCATATTCTATTCCTAAATTCGGTTGAGGTTCGAATAAACTAACATCTACCTCATCATTGAAATCATGTGTGTCATGTGAGTGCAGTGTGTTACTATCATTATATTTGAAAGACACTCGCGTCTCTTAACCAGTCCTTTGGACCGTCATCGAGATCGACTCATCGAGAAATTGAACCATATGCTCATTAATGGACTCTAACTCCTCATTTGTAATTTTAGTTTCTTCCACAAGGGAGTTGGGATCACTTTCCCCGCATTATGTTTTTAGATTGAGTTGTAGCTGGGATGAACGAACCTCCAATGTCTTATCAATGCGCAATGCGAGTGCTTCTATTGTTTTTCTAAGGCCTGAAAAATCATATTGTCACCCTGAAGTGTCCCCTCTTGGATCGTTTCTGATTGAGTTTCAAAGGTAGAAGACTCAAGAAAATGTTCACTAGGGTGTATTGCTAGTTTATCTTCCCAATATTGATGTTTCTACTGATTATAGTCATACGGATCGTATGTGGGAAAATTTGATGGTTGATAATACATATTATCACCCATAATATAATCACGCATTGCTTTCTTCTTATCTGATGGGTGATAATAGTCCTAACTTGCATGATTATGATAACCTTAACACTCACGTACTGTTTTATTAATCCGTGGGATGTAATTGTTCTCCTGCATATGATCGCGTAAGGACTTCTTAACCTGCATATTCCGGTCGGTTCTCGATGATGGTTTCAGAAAAGTTTTGAGACATAGGTTGATTTCTATCATAATTATCATCTTAATATATCTTATTCTTTTCAGCGTACTGATGTTTCCCACTCTTGCATATACATCATGAAACCCTAACTTTGAATCTAATCCTAAAGGAAAAATGTTATATCAATATAAAAAATAAGTAGATGAGAAGTTAGAAAGAAGATACCAGATTGGAGTTACTACGTTAAAATCCTGCAAAAGGAAATAAAAGAAATTAGTTTATACAAATAAAAATCCTAAAATTAGAAAGTTTCTAAAACAATTAAGAAAGTTCTAAACCTAAAATTAGAAAGTATGTTAGTTTCTAAAAATAGAAGAAATCCTAAAATTAGAAAGTTACTAAAAATAAAAAGTAAAGGAAATATGAGTTAGTTTCTAAAATAAGAAATAGTTTCTAAAAGGGGAAATAACTAACCTAGTTTCTAAAAGTTAATCAGGAAATTTCTAACTTAGAATTTGAAAGTTAGTCTTTAAAAATAAAAGAAGTCCGAGAATAGAAAATTTCAAAAAATTAGAAAAGAGAACATAATATAAAAATAGAAGATGGAAAAATTAGAAAATTAGAAAGGGATTACCAATTTAGAAGGTCTATCTTAGAATTCTACAAAACAGGAAAGTTAGGTTAGTTTCTAGAAATTTAAAAAAAAAAAAAAAACCTAAACCTAGAAAAACCCTAATCTTAACCTAATTCTAAAACTAGCTAATCCTAGAAAAACGCAATTGTCAATCTCCCGCAATGGTGCCAAAAACTTGTTCACACTCCAAGTATAGGGTTGTGATATAGTAATAATCTCGGTAAGACCGAGGTCGAATCCACAGGGACTGAACCTTATACGTGATCTGAAAGTAACTTGAATTAGAACTAGGCGAAGATGTAATCTAAATCAGAGGCTTTAAAGAGAGTAATTGTGAAATATTAAACTAAACTTGTAAAATTCAAAGGTAGGAAACTAGGGTGCCGAGGATCCACTTGTTGAGATCAGGGAGTTTATGCTTGATATAACTTTAAAAATCAAATATGAACTTCCTTTGATCTAGTCATCAATGGATAAGAGGTATGAGAATTAGGCTTGATTCCATCACAAGGCCATGCCCATGAGACAAAGAAAACAACAAAATCTAACCAATCCACATCCATCTAAGAGAGTTATGAACATTAAGAAGGGTTTCATCATCCAAACATGCCCAGGAGATGATGGTGAACAATAGGGCCTCCTAAATTCATAATCTTATAATGAAAAAATGAAAAAGAAATACTCAAAGCTATCACAGATCTATTGTAATTTAAGTCATAACAAACATTAAAAACTAAAGGCATTCCTTATAATCAAACTATAATAAAAATAGTTCCTTAAACATGAATCAAAAACATAGAACCATCCATTACATTACAAGCTTCACCTCTTAGCCCTATCTAAGAGGTTTTGCCGATCAGAGACATGATGAGGCTAAAAGAATCTCTAAAGTAAAGAAATGAACAAAGAAAAATAGGAAAGGAAGAAGAAAACTCTTGATTTGGTGCCTCCATGGCTGCCCACTACTAGGCTCTTTCTCTCTTACATTCAAGATTTGATGATCCTCACTTCTTTCTCTCTCCTTCTTATAGGTATTGCAGTCGGTTGGAGTGGGGAAACTTCACGCAGAAGTCTTCCTTACGCAACAACAGGCGGTGAAGGAAATCACGTGCGTAGTGGAGTCGCCTGGAGTTTACGCATTCCTTTCGCAGCTTGCGCAGGGAAAGCACAAGAGACAACTGCGTTAGTGGCTGTGGGAGAACCTCACAACCTGATCTCCCTCCTTGGTGATGGTCGGCCCCAACTTGGGCTTCATCTGGACAGTCCAGATCGACTGTCCGATCAAAGATGGTGGGCCACATCATCTTGTCATCTGTCGGCTGTGAACAGACTCGGTTCCGCATCCTTTGCTTCTATGAGTTCGTACGTGTGCACGGGTCCACATAATTGACATAGGTTTGATCCATTTCATCACACGAATCCCTTGGATGGTCGGGATCTCTCGTTCAAATTGATCTTGATGACCCACTGCCATCCGTTCGTAGCCACTGTTTTTGTGTTCGCAGTGGAAATTCACTATGCATAATCTGTGGGGCCCACACTCCTTGATGTTTGAGAAATCCACATCATCCATCAGCTTAGTCTCAAAAAACTGTTCTAAGATGGTCGGTTTTGGATTGCTATTGACGCGGCCCACTTGATTTTTCATTTTACCGTCCAACCTGCGTTTGAATGGTATTTTCCTTTATGTGCGAGCATAAGTTTGGAAAAACTTCCTGTGTACGGTCGGTTTGACCTTCTAGAATTAATGGACGGTCCAGATTGAGCACATGATCGAATGTGGTAGGCCAGAGAGCTTGTTGGTATGGACGTTGGCAAAAGAAGGAAGTTTCTGTTTTTCAGATTCTTGTCGGTCAAAGGTGGTTTGACTGACTTTACATGTGCACTATGCACATCCCAAACAAGGTGGAGTTCACTGTGCTGCTTGTGAGAGATATGATCCATCCGTCACTTTTTTCATCTCATTTAATCTGTCGAGACCAATTTTGAAGCATATACAGATATTAGGCGGGCCCAAAATCAATAGTTTATGGGCTGTTCTGTCTGTTGGATCACTTCCACAGTGATCCGAGGGCTGAAATTCGACGTGTATGGTTAATTTGGAGTCCTCGGGCCAGATATAAAGTTTCGAGCCGAACGGATGGTGGGAACCCTGTGATCTTGCATTTTGGATGATTTTCAAGCCCATTTAACGTGAATGACGTGATTTTCTTGGATTTCTGACATGTAAATTCTTCAATCTCGGTCCCCTAGGGTCCGTCCTTTGCTTTGGTGATCCTTGAGTGTTAAATCCATGCATTTAGCACCTTTTTTCAGTTTAAGCTTGTAAATTCACCTTGCAACAAAAACATGATTAAAATAGGCCGTTAAACATTATCATGTACGTAAAATCATGTGATAATTGGAGTCTAATATGCAATATTTGACCCTCAAAACCACCCGTAGGTGAGTTTTCTTTGAGACACTTCACATGGATTTGAGAGGCTGCACACCAGTTTCAAGCCAAATCTGACTCATTTAAGCCTACTTCAGTAGACCTTAGCCCACCCTAGCTTGAATCGGCTGAACTCTATTTCGACGCCTTAAACGACGCAATCGAAGGGAAATATTTCTCTCGGATGTTTGACACAATCTTGGGAGGTTCCACACTAGTTTCGAGTTGAATCCAACTAAATTAAGCTTACTTTTGCAGTACAAGACTTCTCTTGGACTTATTGTTACTTAGTGATCCACGATGTTTGGGCAGCTATTATTGGGAGTATTTTTCACACTATTAGAGAAACTAGTATTTAAGTGAGAAAATGCTATAGTGGTGAAGACATGAGGTTTCCTGATGAGAGTCGATCTCTCTTTGCCTTTCTCTCATTTTATCGTCTCTTTCTACCTCTTGCATGTGTGTATGGACATACGATCCATTGAAGGCCTACTTTCTATAGGTTTTGTCACTGAATCTCTCTCGTAGTTGTCTATATAAAATAAGGGCTATAGTTAAATGTAAGTATTCCATTATTTAATCTTACGAGATATTCATTAGTGTTGGGTTCCTTGTATGGTTGGGAGAAAGATAAGCCTTACATTTCTATTTCTCTTAATTTTATTGAAGAAAATTTTTTTATTGCTATTCAGTAGAGTAGACATGTTACGAGCCATTTAAATACTTGTGCCTTCTCTTGTTTTAATTTAGCCTTTTGTAATTTACTTTGGCCATTTTCTTTTGTCTTGTTCTTGTTAATGTGCATGCATTTTTCTGCGACGCAAACCTTTGCATCGTGCCACCTTGTCATCAATCTTCTCTAGCTTGTCTTTTTGAAACGCGATGATAGCCCACCCATTTGACAAATGGGAGAGTTATTAATTAAAACCCTCTCCGGCACACTTTTCGGGTACGGGTGCACCCTTCTTTTACTAGCAAATTCATTTGTGGGGCACATTTTCTTTCTAAATATCTCGTATTTGTGGGCCCCGTTGATGATGGTAGCCCATCTCTTGGTCAATCAAACAATTAAGAATGGGAAGCGGATTGCGTAGTGAGTTGCTACGATTAGCATACCAGTAAACTCTGTGAGGTCCACCATGATTTATCTATTTCATCCACTCGGTCCATCCAATTTCTCAGATAAATTTAGGGATTGAAACCAAAAATAAAGCATATATAATGTTCATATGGACCACACCACAGGAAACAGTTAACTTGAACTTCTACTGTTGAAAATTTCCTGGGAGCCACAGAAGTTTTGGATCAAGCTTATATTTGTGTTTTCTGTTCATCCATGTCTTTATGATCTTATGAACAGGTTAAATGACAAATAAACATCACTGTGGGGCCTAGCTTTCCTATAGTGTGATCCACTTGATCTTTGGATATGCTTCAATTTCAGGTTCAACCCCTTAAATTAGATGGAAAAATGGATGGACGGCGTGGATAGACCACATACATTCAAGGTGGGTCCAACTGAGTTTACTCAGTACAATAAGAGCATACCGAGTAATTCACTACGCAATCCGATTTCTTAAAAATGACCCATGCACGCTCGCACGTGTGCGACCCTCATCGTTAAGAAAAAAAGAAACCGACGACGTGGTCCACATTTTATAATCAAACTCCACACTATGTGGGCCCATGGATGATGATGAGGCTCATTTCTTGGCCGATCCGGGTCATCAAAAGTGTTCCTCTCCTCTCCTTTAACACGTGGGACCCTCTCGTTTTCGAACAAGCCAGATGGTGGGGCCCACCTTTGCCCATTGAACGGGGGCTCTTGTGTGCCCATCACTTCAGCCGATCCATGCTGTTGAAAATGTTCCTTACTCATGCTTGGCACGTGTGGGCTTGCTTGCTTTAACAAGACTCAAATGTGGGGCCCATTTTTGTCTTTCCAATGTGCGTGTGATATACATCGATTATTCTAGAAAATGAAATGAAAAATTTTCAGCTATGTAAGCGAGCCCATTTATACATTTAAGAGAACCCGTTTGCACACTATGAGGTTTAAGAGGGCCCATTTATGCACCATTCACTAAAGAAACAGATGGGTCGAGCCTTTGAGTCAACCTGACTCAGCTAAACATCGAGTCGGGACGAGTCTTTCGAGTCAACCTGACTCAGCTGAACATTGAGTTGAGTCGAGTTTTCTGGGTTTTGAACTTTGAATTAGACAGGCCCGGTGAGAGAGAGAGAGAGAGAGAGAGAGAGAGAGAGAGAGAGAGAGAGCACCCGGTGAGAGAGAGAGAGAGAGGGGAAAGTGCTCTCTCTCTCTCTCTCTCACCGGGTGCTCTCTCTCTCTCTCTCTCTCTCTCACCGGGTGCTCTCTCTCTCTCTCTCTCTCTCTCTCTCTCTCTCAAGGAACTTCATTTCTTCTCATTTTTTGAAGGCCTATTTGGCATGACGCCTAGGAATGAGTTTCTTTCATTTTAGTCAATTATAAATTATAATTACATATTAAAGATTATATTTTGGTTATCAAGATTAATTTTGATCCTTCTCATAACTGCATTTGGTTGCACCAAATATCAAGAAATTTTCATTTATTAAAATCCGGTCCAATACATTAATACCATGAGAATTATTTCCAGCATGTGCCTTAATAGATCACAAGCTTCCTACTAGCACTCAAACGATAAACTATTCATTACAAACATCATTTAATCTAGTGTTTTATTTGGAGAAACATCCTGCCCATACTAAGGGCCGACCATCATGATGTCTTTGAAATGTTTAAATCCTTGGCCATGGAGATTACAGAAACTGGCCTGGCCCATGTATGACGAAACTTCAAGGGTGCTGATTGAACAGTCCAAAAACAGTGTTAACAGAGCCAAAACCACCGTCGATCACGAAGTTTTGCCCACTCACGTATCCAGATTCATCGCTCCCAAAGTAGAGAGCAGCTAAGGCAATATCCTCTGCTGTTAGCTCCACGCCATGAAAGTTACCGAAACCACTCATCCACCCTTCCAAGTCCTTGTCTACGAGACGGTAGGACTTCACCAAAGATGAATTGAGTAGGAAAGGCGAAATGCAGTTCACCCTAACCCCGAACTGCCCAAGCTTCGCAGCCGTACTTCTTGTGAGCCCCACAAGAGCATGCTTTGACGCCACATATCCATGCGATGCAACATCGTCGATGATTGACGCCACACTACTGTTGTTGATAATGCTGCCTTGTTTGGCTGGGACCATAACACGGGCTGCGTGCTTGGTGCCCAAAAAGGCCCCTCTGATGTTGTTGCCAAGGACCTTATCGAAGTCAGCTAGCTCATTGTCTATTATCTTCGCCTTCCATGGATCTATGAGGGCAGCATTGTTGAACATGATATCAAGCTTTCCAAACCTAGAGACAGTACTGTCTACAGTGTCTTTGACATTCGATTCATTGGTGACGTCGCAATGAATGTATGAGGCAGCGTCGGACCCGATGTCTTTGCATACCGAGTGGCCTAAGTCGTCTTGGATGTCAGCAATCACGACTTTTGCCCCATGTTGCGTGAACAATCTGGCTGTGGTCTCACCAATGCCGGTGGCACCTCGAGTGATTAATGCTACCTTCCCTTCTAATCTGTCGAATTAAATTATCAAAATCACAAATCACTTACTGCATGCACAAGTTCTACAGGAACTGAAGAGGCATGCACATCATATGTGTGAATATGTGCACAGTAGTTTCATTCCATAGGTGTGGTCATGGTTTTAAAACTCACTGAGTCGACTCAAAACTGGACCAAGTCAACTTAATCCTGTTGATTGTAGCCTAAGATGAATAGGTTCGGGTTACATATATAAACTAGGGTACTCCCCACACTGATCAACTAATGGTGGGCGTTTCCATTGGGGTGGAATTTATTCATATTTGTCCCTTATGTGCCGCTCAGTAAGTAGTAGTTAGATACGTTCCTGCTATGCCTAGGCATGGCCAGGCTAGCAGGGTTCATTTGAAATTTTTTGGAAAGGGATTAGAAAGCCTTAAGAGTAACATGTTCATGAGTTTCTTTGGCAAGTTGAGTTTGTTTGAGACGCAGCGAGGGACATGAGGAGGTTGATTAACGTCTTCTTCAGGAAATAACTACTTTGAATCCATGGAGCTCTTTGGATTCCTCAGAGTTTCCTCAATTCCATGATGAATAAAATAGAAATAATTTTCAATAAATTTAAAAATAAATTGATTGATGATTAAAAAAAATAAAATTACAATCCTTTAAATAATGAGCTCAAACTTACGACCGAGTTTTAGACTCAAATTCCAACTCACAAGTTGAGTTGAACTTTTGTCTAGTTTGGGCTCTCTTCTTTAGGAGATTTTAAACTATGCTTTGATCATATACTAGAGGAGCGCTTGTTGCATGTGTGTAGATGGTTGTGCCAGCCAGCATATCAAGGAAACACCCACATGCGTGCATCAACAATCCTAACTAACCATTAAGATTACCAAGATCACGTGTGCCCCCTCAGGTTCTCCACGGTGGCCCGGGCGGGTCACACCATGGGAAATAGTTAGTATGAAGACGGCCCACCATTAAAAACTCTCCGGATTGTTTGTGTGAAATCATGTTTTCTTTTAAGAAAAAAATAATAATATATTGGATCCAATCCATTTACAAGATGCACCCAAACAGGATGAGTGGACATCTCAAAATTCAGGTGGGCTACACCAAGTGATGTGAGAGGTTTTAGGATTATGTTACATCGTGTGGCCCACCTGAGTTTTGTTATAGCTTGGTTTTTGGGCTCCAAGGAAATCATGGGGAGCACATGCAATGGATAAGTAGGCTGTCATGAACATATCTTGGTGGGCCCAACAAATTGCATTGTAGGTTAAGCTTACCCTACAAAGCTATGTGGTGGCCTTGATGGAGATTAGTTTCAGACTGTTTACCTTTTCCCAACGGACGTGAGAAATTTGCTTCCGCTCATTGTCTGGCTCCTTTTCGGTAGATAGGGAATGCTTTTGTTTTGGGATTAGTTTCGTCGTTAGTTCCCTTATTTATAGCCAATGACCCTCTGCGTCGTGCAGAACACAACACCCAAGTCCACTGTCTCTACGTGGACAAGCTCTGTGGGCCCCACCTTGATGCATGTATTTCATCCACACTGTCCATCCATTTTTCCAGCACAATTTAAGGCATGAGAGTATAAATGAAGCAGATCCAATTTTGAGGTTGATCACACCATAGACAAAGTGGCTATTCAATGCTTACCACTGAAAGCTTCCTAGGGTCCACTGTAATGCCCATGGTATTGTTTATTTTCCATCTAACCCGTTGATAAGGTCATACAAACCCGGATGAAGATAAAAATAAAAAAATATCAGCTCGATCCAAAACATTTATGGCCCACAAGGAGTTTTTAATAGTCAATCACCGCTATTTCCAGTAGTGTGGTGTGTGGTCCACCTGAGCTGGAAAAACAAATAGACAACGTGGATATACAATACATATATCACGGTGGGTCCTACGGTTAGGGCCGCACCTAAGCCGCACCCGTTCTGCACTAGGCAATCCGGAATCATTTTCAACCTTTGAAAGTGGTTGGAGCATAATCGTACGGTGAAAAGCTTGTGGACAAACTTTCGGCATTTAAAATAAATATAGTGCTAACACTACAGTAAGTTACAAAATTGGACGGTTATCATTTCTGCATGATATCCATTCCCCTCTCATCTTTAGCATATAACCCAAAAATCAGGCCTATCCAATACTTGGTTGGACCATATCAAAGGCAACAGTTGGCACCAAGGGGACACTTGCCCATTAAAAGCTTCATGGTTTTTTTGTGGGGCCATGGTGGTGTATAAATGCCATCCAATCCACTCATTAGAGGCACCCACTAGGATGAACCGTGAAACCCCACAATCAGGCTATTTGAAATCTCATATGGGCCACATCACGAGAGTTTAGAAGTTTTAAGCATGATTTTAATGTTGTAACCTGCGGTGTAGCCCACACAAGTTCTGGATTAGCCTGATTTTTGGCGTCTTTGGCGAATATGAGGGGGTACACCTATTTTTTGGGCCCATCCTAGATCATGCATTAAATAATTATTTTGATCAGGCAATCCTAACCATTCCATCTATGCATAAAAAAAAATACTATTATAAGTTAAATCCAATGTAGATTAATGTATGGAATTGTGAAATTGATGTAATTTCTTGTACATATCCTACTAAATGTCTATCAGATCTAATGGACAGCGTGGATCAATCGATTGGACTATACAAGTGTCCCACCACAACCAGTACCACCATAAATTAATAATACCTTGGAGCACCGAATTATATTTATGCATCTACGGGCCGCTTTTGGGAAAAGGCACCACAAGCTAGGGACCTATTAACATGCCACTCGTGTGGGACATTCGCCCATGAAAATGATAGGCATATGAGGAAAAAGGCTGACATTACATGAAGATGGTAGGCCTTGACATTTCACGTAATATATTGATTAGATAGCATGTGAAAAATGGACGTGGGTTGTGTGGTAAGCCGGTCATTGGGGTGACTAAGCTTTGTAGGGGCATCATGCTGTATGTGTTTTATCGACGGTGTTCATCTATTTTGCCGTCTTACTTAGGTGCTTGAGATCAAAAATGAGATAGATACAAAGCTCAAGTGAATCATTCTACCAAAAACAACAATGGAAATAATGGTGCCTATTGTTTAAAATTTCGTAGGGCTCATCCAACCTGTTCATTAGGTCATATGGACCTAGACGAATGGGAAAACATAAATATCAGCTTGATCCAAGACTTCCGTGGCCCTTAAGAAATTCTCAACTGGGTATACGAACTTGTTTTGTGTGGTGTGGTATTCTTGAGCTTTGGATCTACCTCATATTTTTGGTTCATACCCTAGATGAGCTGCCAAAACAGGTGGACAATGTGGATAAAACACATACATCATGGTGGGCCACATGTAGCTTGGTCACTTGGCAAATACATCCATAAAAAATACCGTGAACCAAACATTTGATCTGAAAGTTCCAATGGTGGCCATCATCCTCCCCAGCATCTCTTATTAATCTCTTTATTTTGTCCCATCTAAGTCGTGTTTCAGTTATTAAATTATGACACCAAAATCACTATGAGTTTCTTCACTTTGTGAGCCCATATAACCTTTGTTTCACATGATGATAAGGTCCAAGTGTTAGTAGACCATTGGAAGAGTATTTTTGACATTTCTCTCTTAAAATAGTGGCATTTAGGATTAAGAGGAAGTTGCGATTTTTGTCGTTTTGAGTGCATCTAGAGAGAGAGAGAGTTAGGGTTGTTACTGTAAGTTCTCTCCATCCCCGTAATCGTTTTTGAATAGTAAATTGATTGCCGCTTTGTGTCATGATTTTTCTCCACAAAAGTTTTCCACAAAAAAAAATAAATTATGTGTTCTGTGTGGTTGCTTTTATATATATATATATATATATATATATATATATATATATATATATATATATATATATATATATATATATATATATATATATATATATATATATATTTGTCAATTTAAATTAAGGGGTAGGCAAAAAAGGGGTGGGCTAATTCTCCTTTTGTGGATTGCATTTTTGGCTCTTCTTTTGTTTTAGGTTGGGTGTTGTAAAGGGGTCGATGTGATAGGGGGGCATAGTTTTTGTGGCTCTCACTCCAATGTATGTTGATAGTTGTTCAACAATAAAGATTTTTGTTTCTTAAAAAAAATAAGGTGCTTCCACACGGCCGGTTCTCTAATAAGTGGTATTAGAGTGAGGTTAGTTTTTATGTTTGGATTTAAGATATGGTGTTAGGGAAATCAAATGTGAAATTTAAGACAAAAAAATTCATAAGTAAAAATAACTTTGAACTATGGAAATTGAAGATGAAAACCTTCCTAGTTTAGCAAGAGCTGCAATTTGCACTTTTTAGGAAAATGCATCATCTAGAATCCGTGAAGGAAGAATATTAGAATGAACTGGATCAAAAGGCAATTAGTATAATTCAATTGTGCCTAGACAATGAAGTCTTTTACAATTTCATAGATGAGACGACTACTACAAATTTATTGTTGAAGTTAGAGAGTATTTACATGACAAAATATCTCACAAATAATCTATTTTTAACAAGGCAGTTTTATACTCTGAAAATGGTAGAAGGATCGGATCTATCTGAACATATTAACACGTTTAATAAACTGTTTTGCATGTTGACATTACTCTTGCTTAGGTGGTAGACTCTCTAGAATTTCAACACCCGGTAAAGGGTTCGAGTATCCATAGGTGGTGAAATCCCACTACGGGTTGAGTGTGTCGGGGTGCATGTTAATAATAATAATTGAAAAAAAAGCAATTGAGGTGAAGATTAAGAAAGAAGACAAAGCCTTAATTTTATTGACATCTTCCCAAGTCATTTAAGCCCTACTTTTATTGACATCTTCCTTTGTTTGTCAATCACGTGAGTTGTTATATCAAGTAGTCGGTTCAACCTTTATAAAGTAAAGACCGAACACACAAGGAAAGACGGAGCATCAGGTAGCATGCATAGGTAAAACAAGTACCTTGGTAACCCCTAACCTTTGACCCAAAACAACCATATAACCTTTAGATGATCTTGACCTAATAGGAATATAAATTTGATTATCATTTAGACTTAGGAGACCAAGAAAAATATGATAAACAAGGCTAGAATATGTGTAAATTTGCTATGTAGAAGATTACCCTAAAAACCAAACTCCAAGTGATGTTTGATGGCATCGAACTGCCATTAAATAGTCTTCGATGCAATCGAAGACCTGGCCGATGCAATCGATCAAGAGTCAGGGATGTCCAGCAATAAAACTGGATTTTTAGTTAGAAATCTTGATGGCATGAAACTTAAGTTTTGATAGCATCAATGACCCCTTGATGTCATCGATTTGAGGTCCAAAATTGTCCAACATAATTTTTGAAATTTTCCTTAATTCTCTTGACATTGAAAGTCGAGCCGATGCAATCGAAGTGGGTTCAGATCTGTCCAACAAGCAAATATCATTTTTATCTGGAAATTTTGATGACATCGGAGAACACTGAGATGACATTGGCAGAGCCATTTTTTGCCTATTTTTTGACCGTTGGAGCTTGGACTTTTTATAAATGAGAATCAGCTCTTAGGAATTTTCTTGGGTTTTTGGAGCAATAGAAGGTAGGGTGATTCCATATGCAAATCTCTCATCCTAAGTCTTTATTATATTGAGTTCTAAGCCATCTCCTTGAAGATTACAACTCTAATGAAGATTCCAACCTCAACATTGAGATATGATTGAACTCTTCAATTTTCTAGAGATTGAACTTGAGCAATCTTGGTAAACCTTTGTCCAAATTTTCTAGGAGACCCATCTAGTTGAATCCCCTATGATAAATAACTACTCATTAGTTGTAGGAGATTCAACCCACTCGTATCACCTTGGTCATCTTGAAGAAGTGTCAAATGCAAGGAGATTGATTGTGGAGTTGAAGCTTTGACAAAGCTGTGGCAACATGATCGGGAGAGCATTGGGGAGTTGATTGAAGTACGAGAGAATGAAGATCAAGCAACTCAAGAGAAACATCAAAAGGGTACTACAAAAAAAAGGGACAAATGATACAGACTACATTACTTTTTTGCTACAGATTTAAACTGTAGTTAGAGTTACTACGAATTTAATCCGTAGCTAAAAGGTTACCACACCATTAATAATTAACAGTGGTGTAAGGGGCTCTATAGGGCTTAAAAAAAATATGTGTTCCATCTAAGCCATTCATATATTTTAAAATATTATTATAGGCTATTAAACCAAAAATCATATAGATCAGAGACTAAGTGGACTACACAGTAGGAAATATGGAGATTAAATCACATGTGCTTCCTATGGTGTGGTCCACTTGAACCTCCAATATACTTTATTTTTGGTATTATGGACTAAAATATTTTATTATAATTAATAGATGGAATGGATGAAGAAAATACATCATGATGGGCCCTACGGAGCCCCTGACAGGACCGTCCACGAGTCCCTGGGCCCAAAAATGGGCACGCACTCGAAATAGAGCCATGCCCAAATTACGCCTCATTTCTCTCTCTCTCTCTCTCTCTCCCTCACTCCGTTCTTTAACCCATTCTCTCATCTTCCTCCCTTTCTCTTTCCATTCCCTTATCCTCTCTCTCTCTCCGTTCCCCATTCCTCTCTCTCTCTCTCTCTCTCTCTCTCTCTCTCTCTCTCTCTCTCCATTTCCACCGTCGGCACTCTTAATCTCGCTCTGCCTCTCTCGAGCTCCCGCGCCCTCACTCCCCCTAACATTGAGGCTTCTTCCTCTTTAAAGGTTCCCTCTCCCTTACATTTCTAGGGTTTGGTTGATTTCCTTGTTACTGCAACTTGAATCTGAGATTAATTGCTTTTATTATTATTATTGTGTAAAAGCTCGGTACAAACAATAAATAATGCATGTTTGGATGTGTCAGATCCATAGGACCATATCTCATTCCAAGTGATGCAATTGATAGGCAGTCAGATCTTAGTAGGATAGGGTTGCGGCTCATCGCTCTCTGTTTTCTAGCCAATGGTTTCCTCTTTTCATTGAAAAAAATAATTGCACTTAAATATTCAATTCATAATTTTTCTGGTGATATTCTTTCAGTCTCTGCCAAGTTTCTGTTTTGATATTGGTATCGGAACTCCAACAATCTTTTCTTTTTTTTTTTAACTTTCATTGATGTTGCATTCTGTTTTTCTTTAAACTTGCTAAAAGTCATTCAGGTAATGCTATCTATTTATTTATTTGCATTCGCTATTCAGTTTCTACTATCTTTTCTTATCCATGACTGTATATTTTTTTAGGTATTTTTTTTTATATAATGGTTCTTTGTATAGATTCAAATGCTTTAATTTTGGGTTACTGAAATTGGAAGTAACTTGATTTTTTTTACAAATAGAATGTTGATATTTTGTTTGGTTGGACCTGTTTGAAAATGATCAAACCATTGGAGTGATGGGCATATGATCCCTTGAGCCTATCTATCCAGATGTTAACATCTAGTCCCCACAAAGAAATAACAAAGACTATTTATTCTTGTCTTTAAATTTTAAAATGACGGCATATCAGGAATAATGTGAAAGATTTAATCAATTATTTCTAAATATTGATGTGCATGGAAAGACCAAGGAAATTAGGAGCAAAATGGACAAACAAGAACACATGGTTAACTAGTTGTGCTAACTATGTTGGGTTACACAATGGATGGACTGCCTGTAAAATCATCTTTATGAATTTGATTGTCTTCATATTCAAATGTAGTATAAGCGGCAAGGTCTTGATAGTTCTATTTGGAGGATTTTGCTATGTGATTCATCCAAAGTGGGGCCTATCTGATGAATAGTCCAGATCATTGGCAAAGTGTTCATTCTATGAAATATGATATTACTTTTAATATGGGATTTGTGGTTGTTTTTTTTTTTTTTTTTTTTTTTTTTTTTTTTTTTATTTATTTATTTAAGAAAAAGTTGTCTCCGTTTATATATTCCCTGGATTACCTATAGTCTAACTTAAGTTATGGAACTTGATAGAGTGGAATGGCAAAACTGAATTCATGTAGCTGACCACAATTAGTTTGGGATAAGGTTTAGATGAGGATGATGATCAATTCCCTGGATTTTATCCCCATTAGGAGAGTGGAAAAACAGAATTTTAGTCTTCTTCCAATTTCCCCATAGAACCCCATGCATCAACCAAACAAAATTTAATAATTCCTTAATATTGCACCAATTCAAACATTTCCAGAAACATGAAAAAATAGGGAATAAATTACCCAACAACCACTGCATTGTCAACTTTCAATACTGAAGTATTATCCCTTTCATTTTGCATGACCCACTGTCTTCTGTGCAGGTTCTCATGTCAATCATGCAATGGATGTTGGGGGTTTTGACCTGCGGAATCACACAGATCTAGATCTAGGATAGTAATCCAATGACACCATGTACACAAGAGAACACAAATTTAATATGAAAAACCCTTTCGGGAAAAAACCACTGCACAAAGCGACAGATCTCCACTATGAAAGCATCAATTACAAAGAGAGAGGACTTACCCGATTCGAACAACCTCGAATCTCACCCTTGTTACACCCTTTAGAAACCTTAAAACCCCTTTAGAAAGCTTTTGTCATGCCTAGAAAAGCCCTAGGAACATCCATTTATAGTTTAGGCAACTTCCCTTTCGCATCCCGGTTGTGAAAGGACTCAAATCCGCAGTTTCGCGCAAAATCGTGGAACAAACTACGTAACTTACGATCGGTCCTAGGTATCCTACGACTGGTCGTAGACATAGATCTAAATCTGTGTGATTCCGCAGGTCAAAACCCCCAACAACTGGTATCAGAGCTATCGTTGGGGCACAGATCTGAATCTGAGGGATTAGTAATAATGGCAAGCGCCAGGTATGAGTTTGAGAAGTATTCAGGAAAAAATAATTTTGAGTTATGGAAGGTTAAGATGATTAGCCTATTAACCAAGCAAGGCGAGGATGGTGCTCTTGAGGAGCGAAAGTCTACTATGACTGATGATGAATGGAATACTCTTGATAAGAAGGCTTTATCATCGATCCGTTTATGTCTCACGGATGAGGTTCTCTACAATGTCATGAGGGAGAAAACCGCGGCTAAGCTATAAGCGAAGTTAGAGGATGTTTATGCGAAGAAATCCTCAAAAAATTGCCTACACTTGAAGCGACAGTGGTATAACTTCAAGATGGCAGAGGTTGGAGATCTGGAGGCTCACATCAACAACTTTAATAAATTGGTTTGCAAATTGCTGGATATGGAGGAAGTGATGAAAGATGAAGAAAAAGCATGTATGTTATTGAATTCTCTCCCAACATCCTATGAGGCATTCAAGGACACTATGTGCAACATGAATAAAACCCTGAGTGTCGATACTATTATCTCAGCCCTTCAAGGGAAGGCTATGAGACAACTGAATAGTGACATGGGGACGTCTTTTGATGCACTGTTTACAGTGGGTATGAATTCTGGACAAGGTACAAGTTCTTCTGGTTCTAGATCCAAATCCAGGGGCAAGGGCAAAGGAAAGGTAAAGTGTTGGAATTGTGGGAAAGAAGGACATGTGAAGAGGGATTGTGAAAATCCTAAATCGAAGAGAGAAGATTCTTAGGCTTCATACAGGGAGGCCAATGTTGCCACGTCAGATGGATCGAGTGGATGTGATGGTGATGTTTTATCTGTGTTTTCGCTCAGACGGTCATACGATGATCGTAAGGATGAGTGGATGCTAGACACAGGGGCATCTTTTCACATGACTCCTCATCGGTGTTGGTTCACCAGCTACAGGGAGTGCGATAGTGGACAGGTTTTTATGGGCAATGATATTGCCTGTAATGTTGTGGCTGTTGGTTCTATGCGCATCAGGATGTTTGATGGGGTGGAGCGTACCTTGACAGATGTGAGGCATGTTCTTGATTTGAAGCAGAATTTGATTTCTCTTGGTGTGCTTGAGGCAAAAGGATGCAAGTACACAGGTATTGATGGTGCTCATAAAGTATCCAAGGGGGCACGGGTAATCACGAAAGCGCAACGACTCGGTAACTTGTATAAGTTGATCGGGAGCACTTCAAAAGGTGGAGCTACGATGGATGTAGCGGATTCCACCTCTGCACGTGTGTGGCATGTTGGACATGGCCACATGAGCGGGTAGGGCAGGAAGGCTGAGACGCTCGGACAGAGATACAGAGCAGGTGGGGCAGCCACCTGTGTGAAGAATCACATGGCATGATCGCATGACATCGGCGAGGTACATGGACGACTCCAATATTGCAGGATATTAATCTTTTATTCAGATGGCACTAGGTGAGCCTGTTACTGAAAAGTGAAAGGTGACTGTGGGTGATGTGATGGATTTGTTGTACCAGACTGACATATGGGAGCGGGTGAATCTTCCAATGGATCGGAGAGCGGTTCGATGCGGGTGGATCTTCAGGAGGATATAACATAGATACATGGCGAGGTTGGTGAAAGGGCCTAGCTATATGCCCTAGAGGGGGGGTGAAGAGGGCAATGCCAAATAAAACTTATAATAGCGAAATAAACAAAGAAATAAAGCACAATGCTGAATATAAAATAATCTCAATAGCTTAAAATAAAGAGATTGATACTTTATCAGTTCTAAGGACAACCTTACACCAAAAACTAAAGGTTTAAGGTAGGACAACCTTATTTCTAGAACGTCCTTTGTATCACAAACCAATGAGGAATAAAAAGCAAGGAAATCAAAATAACTTATAGAAAATAAATCCTAAGTTATTACAACATTCATCCACACTTGCTTGAAGTGATTACAACATTCATCCACAAACACTCTCCACAAAACAGAATGAATAAAAGAATGAAAGAGAAAAACACATCCACAACACAACGATATATAGTGGTTCACCTGTGTGTACACCAACTGTTATCCAACAGCCACACAAATTGCTACTCCACTCCTAATATCCTCACACAGGGGATATTAGCATGCACTATTAAAATAGGTTTCACAGGTTCACCTAAAACCTTCACAATTGTGTCTTTGATCTCTGGCTTACACAATCCAAAAACCCCACAATCTGAGTTTTCTGGCTCTCCTCAGATAACCAATATAATGAGATTTTTCTGGCAAATCTCAAACAAAAACTAGAGAAAGTAAATTACAAAAAATGTAAAATACCTGAATCACCTTTTGAAGAAGCCCGGTAGAACCAATCGGAGTAGAAGTTTGATTCAACATTCAAAGTCCAATACTCACTTTAAGAATGGTTCTAAGTCTAATTAATTTTAAATCAAAAGGGCTAGTTCTATTTGATTTTGAATCCAAGAAGAAGGAATATCAGAAATTCCCCTCTTCTAATAAGATTAGAATGTAGATCAAAATCAAATAAAAATAAGCTAACAAAAGGAATATTAAATAAGCACAAAGTAGCTTAAAACAAACACAAACTTATCTCAGAGAATAGCCTAAAGATTGCTTGAAAAGAGTTGAATTGAATTGCTAAAACTCTGAAGTTCGTGCACTATTTATAGCCTGAAAAATCCTGTCTACGACTGGTCTTAGGATCCTAGGACTGGTCGTAGCTTCAAAGAATTTCAAAGATTTTCGCGGGATTAGATTTTCTGTTCCACGACCGGTCCTGGGCGGTCTACGACCGGTCGGGGGCTACCTACGACTGGTCGTGAGACACCTACGACCGGTCGTAGGACCATAAAAATGCTTGCTGTAGTTTGAGTCGTAAAACTACGACTGGTCGAAGGATGAGTCATAGAACTCTCAAGACTGGTCGTATGATGTCCAGGACTGGTCCTTGGACAGCCAGAAAGATCCAAAAATCTTTAACAACCTAGGACTGGTCCTGAAAAACTTAAGACTGGTCGTAGCAAAGCTAGGACTGGTCTTGAAGTCTCTAGGACTGGTCTTAGAATAGCCCAAACAAGCATATTAAAATATATAAGTTATGTATCCAGAATGACCTACTGTAAAGCTCATCCTAAGGTCAATCAAAGGTCAAACAAACCTTAAAAGTGAGTTGGACTTGAAATTCTGAACACTCAGATGACCCTTAAGAGAAGCTTGAGAATATACAAAACTTGTAGTAGGCCTTCTTGAGGTTGATCTTGACTTGAAAAATTCTTCTAATATACTTGAACTTGATTGAATCTTGAACATGCAAACTTGAAGACTTCAATTCTTGAATTCTTCATCCATATCTTGAAAACTTTCTTCATTTAAGATCTTGTCTTGAAATGCGATGTAATGAATAGTCTTCAAACATAAAACACAAGATATACAAGACATAGATATAGGTTTTGGACCACAAAATTTGATAACCAAAGGGATATGAAATCATAGCACTTACAATCTCCCCCTTTTGTCAAATTTGTGACAAAACACATTGCATAAAAGATAATAAGGAATCATGAGCCATAAAATCACAAATCACTCTACTCCCCCTGAGTAATACGAGTACTGCTCATGAAAATAATCAATAACATCAATACTACATATTCTCATCCACATATCCTTCTTAATCAATTCAAACAAATTACTCCTCCTTTCCATACAACTCCCCCTTTAAGCTTTAACTCTTATTACTCCCCCTTTTTGTCACAAAATGATAAGAGAAAGGCACAATAGGAAGGAGAACATATAGAGGAATAAGCAGATAATGAGAAAGAGATATGAAAGGACATAATATAATCCTGAAGCATCAAGTCATAATCCATAATCCAAAATACAATATCCAAAAGATAATGTTATCAAACCATAATCCATAATACATATCCAAAATAAAAAGATAATGTGATACTATTCAGAAGATAATTCACCTAATCTGATCCAGAGGAGGGAGCGGGGATAGTTGGATCAATCTGGTGTAAGCCCTTATTGATGCGACGTAGATATTTGCGCATGTACTTAAATTGCATATCGTGAGCTATATTCATATTATCAACCTTCTCCCCCAATGCACGAAGGCATGCATCATAACCAGATGGATCATAATCTGGATCATTTGGTGAATCAGATTCTATCTCATCAAAAATCTCATCCATATTAACATCTTGTTGTGGAAGATTGCCAGCTTCTCCTTCGTTTCTAGCATCACCACCATCACCACCAACACCACCAATGCCACCTTCATTAACTTGGCCAGGGAGCAGATCCAATTTCATCTTATTAAGATTGGAATTATTGAAAATAAGATGATGAATTGGTGCCTCATTAACAGGTTTATCGACAAACATATGAGTGGATAAAACAGTCATAAGATAACCAAACGAAATATCACTATGACCTGGATGGAGATGAAACTGAATAATGAAATAACAAATCAAAGAGGGAAGATAGACCATGGTACCAGAAGCAATAGAATGCAACACACGAACCATAAAAGGAGTCAATTCGGTTTTATTGCCGGACCGAGGATACACATTAGAAATGAAGAACCGATGTAATACTCTGTATCTAGGTAACAAATACTTTGAAGGGAGCGCATTCCCTTTGTGTGTCCATTGTGCATCAATTTTGCATAAATCTCTTGTTAACATGCATTTTTCTGATTTAGATGGTTTGTTATATAAAGTATGAATCGGTATACCTTCATTATTAACAGGTATATCCATAATACCCGATATCAAATGACGGTCTACTTCAAATTTTTCTTCTCTAGTATCAATTAAAAAAGTTAAATTATCAAGAGAAAATTCAGAGATGCATGTAACCATTGATTGGGCAATGGACTGGTATGCAGGCCCACAAAATGTTAGTCCAGCCAACAGATTCAAGGAGGGGGACAATACCAAATGGAGCAATGTGATTGAGATCAGCGGTATGCTCAACGATAATGTTACGGACACACAAATTTCGTACATCTTGAGTATCATCTTCGGGTGACCGAAGGTGCCGTTTTGTAATCGGTGTAGATCTAGATGAAGATGGACCAAGGGATATTTTCTTTTTTCCTCTAGCATCCATATTCAAAAAGATATACAAAGAGTAAACAAGATGCATAAAAGAAAGATAGGTTTTCTCTAAATCAGCAAATTAAGAGGAAACCCTTGAAAAACCCAATAAGAGATGAAATCTAGCTATACTATGAACAAATCAAAGTATAGAGAGCAAGAATCTTTAAGAAAAATGATGAAATAGGACTCACCTTGAAGGAAAATAGAAAATCTTATGATTGGTCGAGCCACGACTCGTCGTAGGTCGGTGTGGAAATGAGGAAGAAGAGGATTTTCCCCAAATATATCACATTCCCGAGATCCACGATCGGTCGAGTGTGGTTCACGACCGGTAGAACCACGACTAGTCGTGTACAACCACGACCGGTCGAGTATCGACTAAAAATACATTTTTAATGAAAAAATTAAAATTTAAACATAAATAATACTAAATATAGTACACTATGATATATGCAAACAAGAATATTCAATTAAAATGCACATACCAAGATCAAATTTTAATTTATTAAACCTGCTTTTGTCGAGCGGTTTAGTAAATATATCAGCAAGTTGATTTTCGGTTGATATATATTCCAAAGAAATAACTTTTTCTTCAACCAACTCATGTATGTCATGATACTTAATGTCAATGTACTTAGTACGTGAATGCTGGATTGGATTTTTGAAAATGTTTATAGCACTGGAATTATCACAATGTAAGATCATTGAATCTTGATTAATTTCATAATCGCTAAGTATGCGTTTCATCCAAACTAGTTGAGTACATGCATATCCAGCTGCAATATACTTAGCCTCAGTAGTGAAGAGTGATATTGAGCTTTTCTTCTTGCTGAACCAAGAAACTAAGTAATTTTCAATGTAAAAACAACCACCACTGGTTGATTTTCTATCATCAATATTTTTAGCCCGATCAGCATCTGAGTACCCGGCTAATTGAACACTAGTATCAAAAGGATACCAAAGTTCGAAATTTATAGAACTTGCGACATATCTAATAATCCGTTTAATAGCAGTAAGATATGATTCCTTAGGATTAGACTGATATCTCGCACAAATTTCAACATTTAATGCAATATCAGGTCTACTTGCAGTAAGATACAACAAACTACCAATCATACTACGATATAGTTTAGGATCTATATCTTTGCCTGTGGAATCTTTTGAGAGTCTTAACGATGTACTCATAGGAGTATCAAAGTTCTTACCATTCTCAAATCCAAACCTTTTAACCAAGTTTGAAGCTTATTTGGTCTGGAAAATAAAAATTCCATCAGGTTGTTATTTTACTTGCAACCCTAGGAAATAATTAAGTTTGCTAACCATGCTCATTTCGAACCTTGATTTCATTAACTCTGCAAACTCAATAGACATGTTAGAACAAGTAGATCCATAAATAATATCATCAATATATATTTGAACCATCAAAATATCATTGTTATACTTCTTAACAAAAAGTGTCTTATCGACACTTCCTACTTGAAAGCTATGACTAATTAAGAATTTAGTCAATTTCTCATACCATGCCCTGGGTGCTTGTTTTAGACCATAGAGAGCCTTTTTAAGACGAAATACATGGTCAGATAACTTAGGGTCTTTAAACCCTGAAGGTTGTTCAACATACACTTCTTCATATAAATCGTCATTCAAGAAAGCACTCTTTACATCCATCTGATAAATCTTAAATTTTCTAAAGCATGCGATGGAAATAAAAAGTCTGATTGATTCAAGTCGAGCGACTGGAGCAAAGGTTTCATCGTAATCGATGCCTTCAATCTGAGTGTACCCTTGTACAACCAGTCTAGCCTTGTTTCGTATAATATTTCCAAGCTCATCAGAATTATTTTTAAAGATCCATTTTATTCCAATAATGTGTTTATCTTTAGGTCTAGGAACAAGATACCAGACATCATTACGAACAAATTGATTAAGTTCATCCTGCATAACAACTATCCAATTTTCGTCAGAAAGTGCTTCTTTTATGTTGACTGGTTCTATTTGGGATGTAAAACAAACATAATTACATATGTTCTCAAGTTTTTTACGAGTACGAACTTCAGTGAGAGGGTTTCCAAGTATTTGATTAGTTGGATGATCTTTAACAGTCCTTAGTTCAGATTCTTTTTGACTTGATAAGATATCTTGATTGTCAATAACAAGAGCTTCATCATCATCTGAACTTGGGGCTGGTGTATTCAAATGATCATCAATGACCACATTGATGGACTCTTGAATCACACCAGTTCTCTTATTTACAACCCTATAAGCTCGACTGTTCAAAGAATAACCAAGAAAAATACCTTCGTCACTTTTCATATCAAACTTATCCAAATTTTCACGATCCCGTAAAATATAACACTTGCTGCCAAAAACCCGAAAGTATTTGACAGTAGGTTTCTTTTCAAACCATAACTCACAAGGAGTCTTATTATCAAATTTACTGGTATAAACTCGATTAATAATATAACATGCGGCATTAACTGCTTCAGCCTAAAGATTTCTAGAGAGCTTCATGCTATTCAACATAACATTAGCCATATCCTGAAACACTCTGTTTTTCCTTTTAACAATACCATTTTGTTGCGGTATTTTGGACACAGAGAATTCATATGATATTCCCTAATCACTATAGAATTTTTCAAAACTACTGTTTTTGAATTCGGATCCATGATCACTACGGATCTTACTAACATGAGAACTTTTCTCATTTTGGATTCGTTTGATGACCTTTTTCACTTCATCCAGGGTTTTAGTTTTGTCTTTTAAGAATGATACCCAAGTGAATTTGGTATAGTCATCTACGATAACCAAGATGTATTTTTTACCTCCTCAACTCTCCGATCTGGTTGGTCCAATAAGATCCATGTGAAGAAGCTCGAGTGGTCTAAATGTGGTATTAGAGTTTACGTTCTTGTGAGAGCTCCTAATTTGTTTGCCCAACTGGCATTCACCATATATTTTGTCTACTTTTAATAATTTGGGTAGACCTCTAATTAGTTCTCTTTTGCTCAATCTAAATAAGTTCCAATAGTGTACATGTTCAAGGCGTTTATGCCATAATTCAGTCTCATCGGTATGGACCATGTAACATGATTGAGTAGATGAGCTAGCATCATTAACGATGTAACAGTTTTTAGAAGTTCTGCGACCAGTTAATATAACAGAACTCCTTTTATCAAGTATCTCACAACCTTGATTAGAAAACTTTACATTATGGTTGTTATCGCATATCTGAGAAATGCTTAATAGGTTGTGTTTTAAGCCCTCAACATATAAAACATTCTTAAATAAGGAAAGGTTATAAAGCTGAACCGTACCTTGGCCAATAATCTTGCAATTGCTTCCATCACCAAATGTGACTGACTTGTCAGTCATATCTTTAAGATTGGTGAATAAAGCTTTGTCACCTGTTATATGCCTAGAGCAACCACTATCTAAGTACCACTTTGAATGGCTTATAGCTTTGAAAGCAGTGTGGGCAACCAAGCTGACAACTTTAGGAACCCATTTCAGAACTGTTTTGGGTTTAGGAGCATAGATGGTCTTTTTCTGTCTGTTGTTATAGGAGTGACCTATAGAGTTAGACTTTAATAGCTCCTTGAGTAGATTAATTATTTTTTCAGCTAAAGGATTTTGGTTTTGAAAATTAAAGTTGACATGGCTATTTTTCGATTTTTGAAAAGACCTTGAATTTTTGGAAAATCCTTGATAGGTATTCTTTTCTTTTGAAGTTGAAGACTCTCCTTTTACAAATTTAGGAGCAATGTTCTTTTGTTTAGGAGATGTATTCTTATCATACCCCAACCCGGATCGATCGCCACATTTTCTTGATCCGGACAATAATTTTTTCAATTTTGGATCACCTTGGGTATATCTCCATGTGTCTTTCAAACTTAGAAGAGAAACTACCTCATTTTTGAGTTTTTCTTTTTCGGATTTCAAATCTTCAATTTGGGAGGTTTTGAAATCTAAATCACATTTAGTCTTTTCAAAAGAATAAAAAATATGAGACTTTTCTAAAACAAGAAACTCATAATCTTCCTTAAGCTTAGAAAATTTTTCTTTTTATAATTTAAGCTTAACGGCAATTTTACAACTCTCTTTATAAAGGGCATTATAAGCATCTCGAAGATCATCTTCATTATCGCAATCACTATTCAGATTTTCATCACTTGATATATCATCATGATCTGAATAGGTGATCTTGGTTAGAGTCATAAGGGCTTTAACATCATCGCCCGACTCGGTTTCAGAATCTTCTGATTTAGAAGAGGATTCAGAATCAGATGATTCATCCCAAGTAGCCATCATGCTTTTCCTTTTTGATTTGTCCTTTTTAGGATATTTGTTAGCTAAGTGCCCATACTCTTGACAGTTGTAACATTGACTATCTTTCAATGATTTTCGAGCTCTAGGTTTAGATCGTCTCTTATCATTTGACTTTTGAAAATCAGCTTTTTTCTTGTTTTTGAAAATTTTGCAAAACTTTTTTACTAAAAGCGCCATATCATCTTCGGTATTTTCTGAATCCGAAGTACTCTCTTGTGAAGCATTTTTAGATGATTTGAGAGCAATTGATTTTCCTTTAGGAGCCTTAAAGGATAACTCATAGGTTTGAAGTGAACCAACTAATTCCTCAACCCTCATGGTATCCGTATCACAAAGTTCCTGAATCGCGGTCACTTTAGAATTGAATCATTCAGGAAGTGAACGTAGTATCTTTGCACACACTTTACTTTCTGGGATTCTATCACCAAGACCGCACATAGAGTTCACAATGTCATGCAATCTAGTGTAGAAGTCCATAAACATCTCATTCTCCTCCATATGAATTTCTTCAAATTTAGTTGTGAGGAGTTGGACTTTAGATTTCTTGACACTAGATGTACCCTCGTGTGTCATTTCTAATACATCCCATGCTTGTTTTGCATTTTCACAAGAGATGATTCTTTTGAATTCATCTGGTGATAATGCACAAGTAATTGCATTTAGTGCTTTTGCATTAGCACTACTTTCACTTTTCTGAAGTGTGGTCCAAAGAGAATAAGCTGTTACTTTTATAGTTTTTGAACCATCGTCATTAGAAACTTCAGTGATAGGAGGGTTCCATTCATTCACTGTGGCCAGCCACACACTTTCATCCAAGGATTTAAGGAAGATCCTCATCTTGGCTTTCCAATAAGCATAGTTTGTGCCATTAAAAGATGGTGACCTAGTGGCTGATAGGCTATCAAAATTTGACATCTTAATATAGCTTAGATCGTTAGCTCAGGAAATAAATCTAAATAAATAAAAAATAAGCACGAGCTATTAGGCTCTGATACCACTTGAAAGGTCCTAGCTATATGCCCTAGAGGGGGGTAAATAGGGCAATGCCAAATAAAACTTATAATAGCGGAATAAACAAAGAAATAAAGCACAATGCTAAATACAAAATAATCTCAATAGCCTAAAATAAAGAGATTGATACTTTATCAGTTCTAAGGACAACCTTACACCAAAAACTAAAGGTTTAAGGTAAGACAACCTTATTTCTAGAACGTCCTTTGTATCATAAACCAATGAGGAATAAAAAGCAAGGAAATTAAAATAACCTGTAGAAAATAAATTTTAAGTTATTACAACATTCATCCACACTTGAAGTGATTACAACATTCACAGGGGATATTAGCATGCACTATTAAAATAGGTTTCACAGGTTCACCTAAAACCTTCACAATTGTGTCTTTGATCTCGGGCTTACACAATCCAAAAACCCCACAATCTGAGTTTTCTGGCTCTCCTCAGATAATCAATATAATGAGATATTTCTGGCGAATCTCAAATAAAAACCAGAGAAAGTAAATTACAAAAAGTGTAAAATACCTGAATCACCTTTTGAAGAAGCACGGTAGAACCAATCGGAGTAGAAGTTCGATTCAACATTCAAAGTCCAATACTCACTTTAAGAATGGTTCTAAGTCTAATTGATTTTAAATCAAAAGGGCTAGTTCTATTTGATTTTGAATCTAAGAAGAAGGAATATCAGAAATTCTCCTTTTTTAATAAGATTGGAATGTAGATCAAAATTAAATAAAAATAAGCTAGCAAAAGAAATATTAAATAAGTACAAAGTATCTTAAAATAAACATAAACTTATCTCAGAGAATAGCCTAAAGATTGCTTGAAAAGAGTTGAATTGAATTGCTAAAACTCTGAAGTTCGTGCACTATTTATAGCCTGAAAAATTTCGTCTACGACTGGTCTTAGGATCCTAGGACTGGTCGTAGCTTCAAAGATTTTCAAAGATTTCCGCGGGATTAGATTTTCTATTCCACGACTGGTCCTGTGCGGTCCACGACCATTCGTGGGCCACCTACGACTGGTCGTGAGACACCTACGACCGGTCGTAGGACCCCAAAAATGCTTGCTGGAGTTTGAGTCGTAGAACTACGACTGATCGAAGGATGAGTCGTAGAACTCTCAGGACTGGTCATACGATGTCAAGGACTGGTCGTAGGATAACCAGAAAGATCCAAAAATCTTCAACAACCTATGACTGGTCCTGAAAAACTTAAGACTGGTCGTAGCAAAGCTAGGACTGGTCTTGAAGTCCCTACGACTGGTCTTAGAACAGCCCAAACAAGCATATTAAAATATATGAGTTATGTATCCAGAATGACCTACTGTAAATCTCATCTTAAGGTCAATCTAAGGTCAAACAAACCTTAAAAGTGAGTTGGACTTGAAAGTCTGAACACTCAGATGACCCTTAAGAGAAGCTTGAGAATATACAAAACTTGTAGTAGGCCTTCTTGAGGTTGATCTTAACTTGACAAATTCTTCTAATATACTTGAACTTGATTGAATCTTGAACATGTAAACTTGAAGACTTCAATTCTTGAATTCTTCATCCATATCTTGAAAACTTTCTTCATTTAAGATCTTGTCTTAAAATGCGATGTAATGAATAGTCTTCAAACATAAAACACAAGATATACAAGACATAGATATAGGTTTTGGCACCACAAAATTTGACAACCAAAGGGATATGAAATCATAGCACTTACAGTTGGTACGAAGGGTTATGCTCCGAGAGAAGGGATCGGCTTCTCAGAGATATTTGCATCGACGGTATAACAGGTATCTATTAGATCCTTGATTGGTGCTGATTGACCAATGTGATCTTAAGCTATGATGAGATGCAAAAATAAGAGAAGAGGTCAAGGAGCTACACGGTTGAAGAATGAAGACTTGGTGGAGAATGTTGAGGAGAAGCCTTCAATCTTCAAGTTTTCATGTTGCTCGACTGGTCGTGGGGGAGCCACGACCGGTCGTGGGAGGTGCTCGACCGGTCATAGGTTCAAGCCCTGACACGACTCGAAGTCCAGCGAGTTGTGCTATTTTTTTTTTAGGGTCTAGGACTGGTCGTAGGGGTCTATGACCAGTCGTAGGATAGGTAGGACCGGTCGTAGGTTACGCAGTTTATTTCGTGATTTTGTACGAAACTGCTGATTTGAGTCCTTTCGCAACCGGGATGCGAAAGAGAAGTTGCCTAAACTATAAATAGGTATTCCTAGGGCTTTTCTAGGTATGACAAAAGCTTTCTAAAGAGTTCTAGGGTTATCAAAGGGTGTAGCAAGAGTGAGATTCGAGGTTGTTTGAATCGGATAAGTCCTTTCTCTTTGTAATTGATGCTTTCATAGTGGAGATCTGTCGCTTTGTGCTGTGGTTTTTTTCCGTAAGGGTTTTCCATGTTAAATCTGTGTTCTCTAGTGTGCTTGGTGCCAGTGGATTACCATCCTAGATCTAGATCTGTGTGATTCCACAGGTCAAAACCCCCAACAATGGGAAGCAACTGCTTTTAGACCACCCATACTTTCTCTTATACTTGTTGCTTCTTTGGCTTTGTTCCCCATCATCTTAATTCCTTCTGAACCCTCCATGTGGCTTCCAAGGATGATTTTCAGATATGGTCTCGGGTTTTTGATCATCACGATTGGGACTACCATTGGGATGACATTGCCTTACTTGGCTTATTGTTTCTTGACTGCATTCATGTAAGGCAACTTGGTTTTTCAGCTACAAATTAATAGTCTAAATGGTGATTGCCATTTGTTGCTGACTTCCCTTCTCTTTTTCTTTTTGCATTGAAATGCATAGAATTGGTTGAAGAGATGGCCTAAAAAAGCTGATGTACTTAAGATGGCTGGGCAAGGGAGCTGGTTTTATCAATTTCGGGTGGTTGCGCTCTTCAGGGTGTCGCCATTTCCATATACAATTTTCAACTATGCTGTAGTGGTAACTGATATGAAATTTGGTCCATATATATGTGGGTCGATTTCTGGAATGGTACCCGAATCTTTCATCTACATATACAGGTTAGTAGTCTCTAAATTTCATATTATATGGTTTTCTTATTTCTAAAGCTGGAGTGGGCCATTCCTTCGTTTTGTCAAGGTTGTATGACAGGCATTCAAAATAATTTCTTGATTCCTCAAGGGTATGCATGTAGCTGTTTCACTGAGACTGCTTTCTCTTTTTCATTTCTGGCATTGGATGCAGTGGGTGGTTAATAAGGACATTGGCAGATGTGAAATACGGAAAGCATCACATGACCACGGTGGAGATAGTCGCCAATGTCATCTCTTCTATCGCTGCTATTGTTACCATAATTGCCTTCACTGTCTATGCTAAGAGAAGTCTAAACAATCTGAGAAGCATGAGAGCAAATGAGGTTCGTTTCCTAATGTTGATGAATGCAAGGAGGTTCAAGCATTTGAGTCAATTTACTGGTATCCTTGCTCTTCTCTGTTGCATTTGTTTCTCTGTACAATTACTTGTTTTTTAATTGCTCTAAATGAGGATTCTACATGGAATGGTCTCTTGATTGAATACAAGCCAATATCCAATTATGTTTAAATCTGTGTTTATATTTCTCAATTCTATGTATGCAACTTCGGAAAATTGTGCAGACATAGGTGTTGGGTGTTACATATTGATTGAAGTGTCTGAGCCCAATTTTCAATGGCCATTATATATACCAAAATACAAGGGCCATAAATGATTTCAATATTTTAAAGAAGTTTCTTTTAAACAAGAAATGGATTCCCAAGTTGAGAGCGTCTTTGTGTGTTGGAATGATTTTTGCATCTGTAATGCTTCTTAGCTCCTTCAGTATAGCTTTTTACCCATAAAAAAAATAAAATGAATGAACATAAAATTATAGATTTGCAAATATAGTAGTGCTTTTAGTATAGAAGACATTGTATTGGTTCCATTTCCTTATGATATTCTAGAATATACTTGACAATAATAGGTGGGAAGGGTGGGTGTATAATGTGGCTCCCATCTGATGTTGCTGCTTTATTTTTCAGCTGAGAAATTACTCTTCACTGGAAGGTGTTCTGTATTGCAAGCCTCATTTTGAACAGCTTTTCAAGGAAACTGGCAGTTTCAACAAGAGCTTCCAATCACATAAGGCTTCTCTCTTGAGTTGTATCAGATTTTGTTTTACTGATGTTGCATTTTAATTTATTTTTTCTGAGGAACTTTCATTATTGCATTGCTGTCATTTATTAAGCAATTGTTGAATCGCATTATTTTCCCCCTCAATTTTGAGGAATGTTTTTGCCTTCATAACACAGTTTAGATTTTGATTCTCAAATTGTGGCTTCTGTCTTCTGTAGTTACGGTCAGGCAATCAAGGTAAACTGGGCATATGCCAGTGGCCAGAGGGAGGTTACTTCGGGTTACTATTTGCTTCCATACTTGTTTCCTTTCTCTTCTACTGTTCTTTATTTGTTGTTTCTGTTGGCATACCATGGTGTTTCTCTCTACTAATCAGTACTCTTTATGTTGTTTTCATGTGTTTCAGGCCACTTCAACATCTTTGTTGGCAACCTAAGTCCTGAAGTCACTGATGTAACTTTGTTTACATGCTTTTCAGTGTATTCCAGCTGTTTGTGATTTCCCTATTGCTTTTTAGAGTACTGCATTTGATAGTTTATAGTGTTTGTTATTTTTTTTTCCTGATTTTTTCTTTTTTTAGAGGAAGGATGAAACTCTATTTTTTTTTTTCTTGTTTTGCTTGAGTAAACTTGGGAAGTTTCTGCTACTGCATGTGTTGATGTGGTTATAAACTTGGTGGCTACACAATTCTCTTTGCAGAGATGCCTGGGTTATGTGGGATCATGAAACTGGGCGCTCAAGAGGATTCGGCTTTGTTTCTTTTCGTAATCAGTAGGTATTATTCTCTATCTTAGTTATCACTGTTTAAAAGCCTGTAGTTGACTTCTTCTTCTTCTTTTTTAAAAGCTTGTAGTTGACTCATGAATTATCCATCAATTTCTGAGGTGGGACTGGGGCATGTTGAGTATTGATTTCTCTAATTGTAATAGAAAATAGACTCGAAATTGGTAATGGAAGTGAGTCAACTGAACCTAGTCAGCAGCTGTTCAAACTCTTAATCCAGATGCTTGCACATGGACACCCATAACTGAATTCAGTAGAGATTTTTCATCCAATTTGTGCATGTATGAGATCTCTAACCAAGAAGGGTGTGTCAACTGACGAATGTTCTCTGCTTCCATTGTCACTTTGCAGATGGAGGAGGTCAAGAGAATGCAGGTGACGGGGCCCCTGAAAACAACCTTGCATTTACAACCGTCTATGTTGGTAATATTGCACACGAGGTAAAATAGAAGAACTGAGACATTGTGTTGGCTACATGGTTTGTACAATTGAGAGAAAAAAAACTGTCCCTTACATTGATGGCCATGCTTTGCAGCATGTTTATTTTTATCATCTGTGCTGACATGTCCTGTTTTTCCTGTTTCAATGGCCAATTCGTCAGGCGACTCAAACTGAACTCCATCGCTAGTTTCATTCTCTTGGGGCTGGTGTCATTGAAGAAGTGCATGTATTGAGAGATAAAGGTTTTAGATTTGTAAGGTACCAGTACCATACATGATCAAGCAGCCCTGGCCATGGAATTTATGATGACACCTGGCCACTTAATTGCGTGCCCATGGATAGCTGCAACATTACTCAATCAGCAACTGTTTCCCAGAATTTTCCACAAGTTGGACAATTGTTTCCCATGAATGGATTATAAATTGATTAAAATGAATGATTGTGCACAGGTTTATAAATTGATTAAATTGAATGATTCAGCCTCAATTGAGGTTAAAAATTGAATTTAGCCTCAATTGATGCTAATAGAGGTTAAATCCATCTTTAGCCTCAGTTAGACAAACTAAGACTACAAACTCCCATGGCTAAAGGCTTTAGTCTCAGTTGTTAATAATCGAGGTTGAAAATAGGTATAGCTTCAATTGGAGGCAACTAAGGCTAAACTTTGGATTTAATCTTGGTTGGAAACAATGGAGGCTAAAATTTTGATTTAGCCTCATTTCGAGACAATCAAAGCTAAAAGTGTTCTTTTAGCTTCACTTGAAGAACTGAGGCTATAAAAGCCATTTTAGCCTTGGTTGCCAAAATTGAGGCTAAAGCCTTTAGCCACTAAGGTTCTAGCCTCAGTTTGGATAATTGAGGCTAAAGGCTTTAGCATCAGTTTTTAACTTTTTTAGCTACAATTTTGAACTGAGGCTAAAGGCCTATTTTCTTGCGGTGATCTAATACTACAGTCAACATCTAATACTGTCATATTTCTTTGTAGGATAATATTGCCGTATTTATGGACCCTTGTGCTGCAATTTTTGTTCTCATCATCATTGGACTCTTATACATGAGAATCAATGAGATATCCCTTTAACACATGCCTCTTTTTACAAAGCTTTAATTTTTGTTGTTATTTCTAGTAACCTAAATTGGAATACTCTCCTTTATTATTTCCTTGTCCACTTAAATGAAGCTCCTATTTAAGCTTAACAATTCTTCTTAATTCTGAATTATAACGATGTGTTGTTGGTTGAATATTTTTTTATGGGATGAAAGAAACATGAGAAAATTGCTACTGAATTTTTTTTTTCTTAATGCATGAAATTTTTCGACGGCTTAAGGTCATATTTTTCTAAAATATTGGACTCCAAGGTGAGTTGTGTACTTTTCCTTCATTTTCTGAAAGGAATTTTTAAAATGCTTGATGGTTAATTTCAATAGTTTTCTGGCTTCTTCTACTATCATTTGAGGACCTCAAAGGCCCAACTAACTTAAGATTTTTATATGCAGGTAGATATATTTTTAGCCCCACAGATCAATGTTGCCACTACCAGGTTCAATATTGAAATGGTAAAGTTTTTAACTATTTGTTTTATCTTTATTTTTTCCTGTTCTTCATAAATAATCTGATGTCTTAACCTCCTGTCATTACCAGCTAGTCTTGTCACTATTTGTACATATGTCATCTCATGAGTCTTATTATTTGTAATTTTCTTACCCCTGTAGTGATTATCAGAAGCAGTGGGCCATCATTGAAAGATTACCCTTGTAGTGAGTCCAATTAAGGTATGGATAATATATGGTTTTAGTTCATGGTAAATGGTACCTATTGTTGTAAGTTCGTATTGATTTCGCTAATTGTAATAGAAAACAGACTCAAGCTCAAGCTGGGGGAGATTGTTACCACAATTCCAACTATCGGTAAGTACAATTTCGAAGGCAGATTTAAATTTTATTTATTTATTTATTTTTAAATTTTCTTTAGAAATGCTGATTGCATTAATAGAGGTGTTGTTATTGGTGTTGTTTATTAATCTGTCCTGCTAGTGCAGATAAAACCTTTGGTGAAGCAAACCAAAGACATAATGAAAGTTCGACGCATTAAATATGCTTGGCATGAGTTTTTTCTTGAGGGTACTCATCTTCCTCTTGGTCCATGATATCCTGGCTTTTTGTGATTTCATTCGTATAATTTTTTTATTCTGTCAATGCAGCTAGGTACAACATTGGTGCAGTTATCTTACTCTGGGCACCTGTAGCTAAATTGGTGAGTCTTCTTTCCTTCATACTATATGATTCATTGATGAATTGGCCTGACCATTTGGACAGGCCCATGTTTATATATTATCTCGAAATTGATGAAGTAGATCCGGATGTGCATCAGAGCTATCCGAATGTTGAGTGGAGGTCCATGGAAGGTGGGAACCGCTGTTATGACCATGATGAAGCTGTCCATTTTCTATGGACGACATTGGAGGGGCCTGACCATTTGGACAGGCCGTGTTTATGTATTTGCTCGAAATTAATAGAGCAGACCCGGATGTGCGTCGGAGCTATCCGAAAGAGCGGGGGTCCCTGAAAGGTGAAAATCAATGTTATGACCATGAAGAAGCTGTCCATTTCTTATGGACGACATTGGAAGGGCCTGGCCATTTGGACAGGTCGTGTTTATAATTGTATTTGCAGGGACCACACCCTTAACCTAAACCTGAACTGATTCTCAAATCCAAAAACCTATAACCTAAACCAAAACCAAAACCTATAACCTAAACCCGAACCCATTCTCAAATCCCAAAACCTATAACCTAAACCTAACATAAACCTAAACCTAAACCTATAACATATAACTTAAACCAAAACCTATAACCTATAACCTAAACCCAAACCCATTCTCAAATCACAAAACCTATAACCTAAACCAATCCCGAAACCTATAACCTATCCCTAAACCTTAACCTATAACTTAACCTAAACCTATACTTATAACCTAAAACTATTCCGAAATCCCAAAACCTATAACCTAAACCTAACCTTAACCTAAACCTAAACCTATAACCTATAACCTTAACCAAAACCTATAACCTAAACCAAAACCAAAACTAAAACCTATAACCTAAACCCAAACCCATTCTCAAATCTCAAAACCTATAACCTAAACCAAAGCCAAAACCTATAACCTAAACCCGAACCCATTCTCAAATCTCAAAACCTATAACCTGAACATAAACCTAAGCCTAAACCAAAACATATAACCTAAACTAAAACCAAAACCTATAACCTAAACCCGAACCCATTATCAAATCCCAAAACCTATAACTTAACCTAAACCTATACTTATAACCTAAAATATTCACAAATCCCAAAACCTATAACCTAAACCTAACCTTAACCTAAACCTAAACCTATAACCTATAACCTTAACCAAAACCTATAACCTAAACCAAAACCAAAACCTATAACCTAAACCTGAACCCATTCTCAAATCCCAAAACCTATAACCTAACCTAAACCCATACTTATAACATAAAACTATTCCTAAATCCCAAAACCTATAACCTAAACCTAACCTTAACCTAAACCTAAACCTATAACCTATAACCTAAACCAAAACCTATAACCTAAACCAAAACCAAAACCTATAACCTAAACCCGAACCAATTCTCAAATCCCAAAACCTATAACCTAAACCTAAACCAAAACCTATAACCTAAACCCGAACCCATTCTCAAATCCCAAAACCTATAACCTAAACCTAAACCTAAACCTAAACCTTATCATAAACCTATAACCTATAACCTAAACCAAAACCAAAACCTATAACCTAAACCTGAACCCATTATTAAATCCCAAAACCTATAACCTAACCTAAACCTATACTGATAACCTAAAACTATTCCCAAATCCCAAAACCTATAACCTAAACCTAACCTTAACCTAAACCTAAACCTATAACCTATAACCTTAACCAAAACCTATAACCTAAACCAAAACCAAAACCAAAACTTATAACCTAAACCTAAACCCATTCTCAAATCCCAAAACCTATAACTTAACCTAAACCTATATTTATAACCTAAAACTATTCCCAAATCCCAAATCCCAAAACCTATAACCTAAACCTAACCTTAACCTTAACCTAAACCTAAATCTATAACCTATAACCTAAACCAAAACCTATAACCTAAACCAAAACCAAAACCTATAACCTAAACCCAAACTCATTCCTAAATTCCAAGACCTATAACCTAAACCAAAACCAAAACCTATAACCTAAACCCGAACCCATTCTCAAATCCCAAAACCTATAACCTAGACCTAAACTTAAACCTTATCCTAAACCTATAACCTATAACCTAAACCAAAACCTATAACCTAAACCAAAACCAAAACCTATAACCTAAACCCGAACCCATTATCAAATCCCAAAACCTATAACCTATCCTAAACCTATACTTATAACCTAAAACTATTCCCAAATCCTAAAACCTATAACCTAAACCTAAACCTAAACCTAAACCTTATCCTAAACCTATAACCTATAACCTAAACCAAAACCTATAACGTAAACCAAAACCAAAACCTAAACCTAAACCTAAACCTAAGACCTAAATGTATTCTCAAATTCCTAAACCTAAACCTAAGACCCAAATGTATTCTCAAATTCCTAAACCTAAACCTACACCTAATCCTAATCTCAACTACTTAACCTAAACCTAAACTTGAAAACCCAAACCTAAACTCGATCCTAAACTCGAACCTGATTTCCTAAACCTAAATCTTAACTTATTCTCAATTTCCTAAAACTATAACCTATAACCTATAACCTAAACCTAATCTAAACCTATAACTTAAACCTAAACCTAAACCTAAACCTAAACCTAAACCTAAACCTAAAACCTAAATGTATTCTTAAATTCCTAAACCTAAACTGACACCTAATCCTAATCTCAACTACTTAACTTAAACCTAAACTTGAAAACCTAAATCTAAATTCGATCTCGAACCTGAACTCGATTTCCTAAACCTAAACCTTAACCTATTCTCAATTCCCTAAAGCTATAACCTATAACCTAAACCTAAGCTAAACCTATAACCTAAACCTATAACCTTAACCTAAACCTAAACCTAAAACCTAAATGTATTTTCAAATTCCTAAACCTAAACCTACACCTAATCCTAATCTCAACTACTTAACCTAAACCTAGACTTGAAAACCCAAACCTAAACCCGATCCCGATCCCGATCCCGAACTCGATTTCCTAAACCTAAACCTTAACCTGTTCTCAATTCCCTAAAGCTATAATCTATAACCTATAACCTAAACCTAACCTACACCTATAACCTTAACCTAAACGTAAAACTTAAACCTAAATTGAAAATTTAAACGTATTCTCAAATCTCTTAACCTAAACTTATTCTCAAATCTCAAAACCTATACTTATAAATTAAACCTAGACCTTAACTTAAACATAAGCCTATACTTATAACCTATAACCTAAACCTAAACCTAAAACCTAAATGTATTCTCAAATTACTAAACCTAAACCTATACCTAATCCTAATCTCAACTACTTAACCTAAACCTAAACTTGAAAACCCAAACCTAAACCCGATTTCATAAAACTAAACCTTAACCTATTCTCAATTCGTTAAAGCTATAACCTATAACCTATAACATATAACCTAAACCTAAACCTTAACCTAAACCTATAACCTAAACCTAAAACTATAATCTTAACCTAAACCAAAACCTATAAACTAAACCTTAACCTATAACCTATAACCTAAACTTATAACCAATAACCTAACCTTAAGCTAAACCTAAAACCTAAACCTAAACCTAAAACCATAACCTAAAACCTAAAACCTAAACCTAAACCTAAAACCTAAATGTATTCTTGTCACGCCACAAATTCGATAATCGGACCTCACAAGGAACCCGATGACCAGTTCTGGCCGCAACAGCCTGCGTAGTACCCCATTCTCGGCTCCTGAGATAGGTTCCGATCTTATGATCCTATAAGGAGGATTTTCATAACAATGTAATCATCTCCAATACGAGCATACGCAAGATCAAAATAAGTAAATCTGAGAATAACAAAGGCACACATCATAAAATCCACTATGAATTTAAACTTTTATAAGCTTACATCAGGTCCAAAAGGACATACATAAGATAACAGAAGAAATAAGGAAGAGAATCTGTAACACTGGGTCCTCAGATTGCACACCTATCCAAGCTCCGCTTCTAAGACACCAACTTACGATCTCCTGCATGCATCAATCATGCATAAGCTTATAGAAAGCTTAGAGGGTGGTGAAAGTATGTGACAATGACGCTCAGAAGAAGATAGAGAATGCAGAAAGAAATCACGATCAATACTAATACCACTAGCCTTACCAAGGCGATCATGAATATAAGAAGTTATACCAAGGCAGTATGATAATGTAGGAAGCCATACCAAGGATATATAGTGCAATGAGTAATGTAATGTAATGAGTACTGGGCGCCATGCCAAGGCAGTGCATTATGAGGCTTACACAGCTAATGTAAATGCAATGTAAAGTAATGCCAGTGCTCAAATCCAATCCACATATCAAGTACATTTCCATCATAAGGAAATAACCGGGGTCCATTACACTGTTGGATGACTGCCGCTCTATAGACCCCGCACAGTCAAACGAGCATAAGAGACCTCACTACCCGTCTGTGGACAACCAATTACCAGCAAGGCCTGAAGGTAGTGGACCCATTCACGAGCTGGTCAGACTCAGCCTAGCAATGCCCTCTTACATCAGGAGAGCAAGGCCACACCCCTATCCAACCGACTATACTACAGTGAGAGTCGCGGCCTAACGGTATAAGGCCCTTGTGCGCTCATATATTCCACCTGGTCACGGCGCTGGAGCAGATCCTTGGTACTATGGAAGTTTTGAGAATTTCACCTATGGGCATCCTATGCACCCGGTATGCTCAAGTAACATTTTCGGTGTCCAAACATGGCCATCCACGATGTATCTGTGAAGGCTACAACCCTGATGAAGTAAAGACGATAATGCTCATATGCTATGCAATGTCAGATGCATGAATCACACAATCAACCATGCATCAATCCCAAGTATCCAACATGCTCAAGAGGGGATACTATATCCCTCAGGAAAAGTATCATGCAATGCCCAATGACATAATATGATCACATACACATAGTGTCAACCAAGCATACAATGATGTACATGGGCCATGAAGATGGGTCTAGACGCATTATGCGGTGATATACAGAGTAGTACACTCCTCCTATCCAAGAAGGGATCAAGACTAGGTATTTAGACAATATTCATAAGAAATCTCACTCTAGTGGGGGCCCATTTACCTGGGGTAACTCACGAGACGAAGTATACAAACTATGAATCTAAGCGATATAGAAATGAGCCTAACAAGAGTCTAAGATGATCATCTAATCACTCTTAAATACAACCAGGCCTAAAGGGGTCCATAATGGGGACATTTAACCACCATTCCCCAAAAAAGGCATATCAACCGTGAATGATGTTGATAGAAGGCCCAAGGATAAAAATAAATGTAACCAACCATATACATATATATTCCTCATAATAGGCCATAAAAAGATAAAATACCACTTTTAACAACATGGATCCTAAGAGGGGAATTAAGGCCCAAGGCTCAATTCCTAATGGCCATAGAATGCATGCATTGAGTCAGACTTGGTGGGCAGCCCGCGTACACAATATACGACTAAATAAGTTTAAGTTTGGATGAAATGGGCCCAACTACATCAGCTCAATAATTTAGCAATTTAAGTGTGCAACCAAGGGCCCAGTACTATCATTATCTTAGCCCACAAGTCCATAAAAATGGTGGAAGTTAGACCAATATATGGTTGGGCCAAGCTGGGACTACCCTGCACACTCTGGGCCCATGGGATGCCCAAAAAAAAAATCTGATTTAAGATGGGGTCCTCATTTGATCACTAAAGGTGATCCAAAAGAATGCACTGATTAAGTCCAAAGATTATAAGAAAACATAAGCATATAACACGTACACAAGTTCTCAATATGGTGGGCCCCACAGCCAAATAAAGTTTTAACCATAAAATTGTACATTTAAGGTCCTTGATAAACTTTTGGCCCGTTTGACTTCCTGGATCTGCTAAGGTCAAGAAATTAGTTAACTATGTGGAAGTAATCTCATGAAGGCCAACTATACTCACTGGGGATCCCACCAGATGGAGAGTGTGTATATATCATGAAAAGATCAAATGGGCCTGTTACTAGATTGTGAGTCCAGCAATAACCCAAGGCAGAGAATACATCCATAATCGGGTGATCCAAGGCTTGGATGGCCTGGACTAAACATGCGTTAAGGTAGGTTCCACATACATACACATTAAGCCCTACACAAATGGCCTAGGATCTATGGTGGGCCTTTAATCATCCATAGAGAAACCTATGAGCCTACCTTAGGATCACCCAGGAGGACAATCAACTTCAACTAGCTTCCAAGAGGTAGCCCGCCACTACTCATATAATATAAGGTCTAATGCCCACGCAATGCATGGCCTAATGGGCCATACATCAAGCCCAACTTATAGGCCAGATAGTGGACCCTCAAGTAAGGTTTGGGCCCAACCACAAAGGTCATAATTCCACATATTGTGGTGGACTTCATGGGCAGCCCAGTAATTAATTTACATGAAAAAGTTTTACATTTAATACAAGTGAGTTGGGCCTCACTTTTGGCCCAAGTACAGGGTCAACTTAGTGGGCAGCCAAGAGCCCAACTTCTTGCATATTATTGCCCTTAAGCCCATCATAATAGATGAGAGAGTATAGCCCCAAGAACAATGGGCCTATCCAAAAGAATTGAGTCCAAAAGGCCTAATAACTACCAGAAAAGGGGCGGCCATGCATATACTATATTACATAATGGGCCCTAAGGAATTGGCCCAAAATAAAAGTCATTTAATTCATACATTATGGTGAACTTGAGGTCAGCCCATAAGCTCAAGAATACACATGGGTAAGGCCTATACTGACAGTGTGGGCCTTGCCACATCAGCCCAAAACTTAGCAAGGCCCTTCACAATATACATTTATGTGGGCCTTACACGTCAACCCACAATTAAGTATTTTATGAGGGCATCAATTATAATAAATACAAATGATCAGCTTGTAGACGGCTCATTGGGCCCATAAAGCAATAAGGTCAACCCCTGCATAGTCTTGGGATCAAGGAATAAGTTTCTATCCCAAATGTCCTATAAAACTATCGAAAATCTGGTTAAGGCTAGTCCATATTATTACCTTAAAGATGGGCCTTAAGAGGCACTAATTACACCCAAAAATATCTAAGAAAGGAAAGTAAGGAGTGTGTGCAACACTCTCTCAAATCTGGTGTACTACAACAGTTCCTAAACAATCAACCATGTAGCAAATTTTGGGCCCCTTGCTGGAATTCCAGCCCACCCATTTCCTGGGTCTACTGGAGTCCAGAAATTTATTTAATTTAGATGGGTTACTGACCCATGGTGATTCACATATATCATAGTGGGCCTCACCAGATAAAAGAGAGATATATAACACTTACTTCAAGTGGGCCATGCCATTAGAATGCAGGCCCAATAACCCAAAGTAGGGGCGTGCCTAGATATTTGGCCCAAAATATATACAAATTGCAGGCCACACTACGGTCGGTACAGAGGCCCGATGGCCCTAAAAATTTATAAGGTGGTCCTTCCATGGGTGAGTCAGACTCTCATAAAATTTTATAATTTTTGAACATCTAAAAATATTTTAATTAATTCAAATAAAACAATCTATCCTGAAACTTGGACTGATCTGGACACCATATTATAGTGGGCCGGTCCAGCCACCACCATGGTGTGTACAGGTGCCCAATAGCTCCAAAATTTTTCAGATAGGTCCTAACATGAGTTTAACATATCTCTGTAAATTTTTATAATTTTTAGACACTCAAAAGTATTTTAATAAATTTTAAGAATATAATATGTCCAGGGTAAACTATTGCTGGAATGTAATTGTTCTGAATTTGGGCCATTCAAATGGGTAGGTTCTGGGCCTTCAAAATTCTTGAAATTTGGACCCAATGTCTCTAATTATGCTTACATCAATATGGGACTCAGAAAGATTACCCACCTTCTGAGAAAAATATTTTTAAAATTTTATTTTCATGGAACTATACTGCTGGTCTGTACAGCAGAATTTTTCTGGCAGTCCACTATGTTGGCCCACCCGTTTGGATGCCTAAATGGGATCCATTAGCCCTAAAATTTTGCAGGTAGGTCCTACCATGGGTGGGCCACCTCACTATAAAATTTTAGTATTTTTGAGGTAGTATAAATATTTTATTTATTTCATACAAATTATGGACAGCAAGGTCCAGATTTTATTTTCTTGCTGCAGCAATGCTGCTGTCCCTGACTTGTGTACCCCATTAGAGTGGGCCCAGGTCTGTAAAAATTTGAAGAAATGTAAGGCCAACATCCCTGTATAAGTATACAGCAAGGTGGGGTCTACAAATGTGACCTACCATTTCAAAAACCACCTGACATTTATGTTTTTCCAGCAAGTAGAGTGGCTGGACAGTCCAACCTCCTTGGCCCACCCTTTTGGGTGATCAAACAGGAACGGGTGAGGGTGAGGTTTAACATACTCTTAGATGGGATCCACACCTCAAAGAAAAGTCTAAGAAATCAGAAAAAAAGAAGCCATAAACAATGCCTACAACCCATACATTACAGTATAAAAGAAACAATTCCAGCAATTTGGACAGCAACACGTAATAGAAAGAATTAAAATATAAACATTACTTTTCATGAGATTTAACCCCAGGAATTTGTGTGGTGGACCACCCCAGTGGGCTCGACAGATGTCCAGACCTTCCCCATCATCAAATACCCCTTGTATGTGCCCCATTTTGGTAGATTTTGGGGCCACATGTCTAAGGATGGACCGCTATGGGCGTCCAAGCTCCATGGTTGGTCCGAATTTTTGTTGGCCTACAAGGTGGGCCACACATTCAAGATCAAAATTCTATCATAAAGAAAAATATAAAATCGGCCACAAGAGGAGGGGCTCCGTCACATTGAGGCCTTCCCCTTCATCAATCACACCATACATTCCTTCTATTCATATGCTACAACAAAGATCCACCACATGCATGTCCTAGATTCAAGATCAATGGTTTGAATGTTATCCCACCCATGATTCTAAGGTCTAGATGACCTATCATGCCATGGAATCCAAGTAATCCTCCATGATGGGGACCCATAGAGAGAAAACCCCATGCATGGGCATGCATGCATCAAATAGGCCATTTGGCCACAACTAATGGATGATGTAGGATTTTCAACATTGATTGGTGGGTCCTAAACATCCCATATATAAAAAGAAAAGAGGTCTAAGAACATGAAAATAGAAATTGTAGATTCTAGGATACACTCACCTTAGATTGTTCCAAACTTGGACCTCCTAGCTCCTAGTGCACCAAGGGATCCATATCAATAGGTGAGATTGAATTTAGATGGTTAGATTTAGAGGATTAGAGGGGAAATGGGGCTGGAACTCTTGCTTGGAGAAAATGAAAATGAGCAGGAGAGAAGAGTAGAGAAAATGAGAGAGAAAGAGAGAGAAACTTCTTTTAAGCTAAGTAATCATTTCTCTCTTGCCTTGGTTAGAGAAGAATGACGATTCCTATAGGGAGATACAACCAAAGTTGTAGGGTTGGTAGGTTTTCTAGGCTTATGAGTAGTGTTTAGAGGTAGGTGGTGTAGGAATAGAGCTTAGGTAGTGTGTGTGTGTAGTGTGTTAGAAATAGTGCTAAGAGATGAAACTTACCTAGAAATCCATGCACACTATCCCTAAGTGGACCACATGACCATGATCAAGGGTAAAAAATTTCTCAGCCTACATCTTTTGATGGACACGTCGGATTTACGCATGAGACATGGCATTGGAACCATGGTGACGATGCGGTCGCAACGGCATACGTTTCAACTCGATCCGAGTCGGGTCTTCATGACTGGATTTACAGATGACTGCAAATACTATCCAAGGGTCACGGGTCACCGGGATTCAACTGGTAGGACCGCGGGACCAAGATGGATGGAATATATACTCACACACACATGCACACATGCGAACTCGGGTCGGGTCTCACAATCCTCAAATCCCTAAACTTAAACGTACACCTAATCCTAATCTCAACTCCTTAACCTAAACCTAAACCTAAACTTGAAAACCCAAACCTAAACCCGATCCCGAACCCGAACCTGATTTTCTAAACCTAAACCTTAACCTATTCTCAATTCCCTAAACCTATAACCTATAACCTATAACCTACACCTAAACCTAACCTGAACTTATAACCTAAACTTAAGCTAAAACCTAAATGTATTCTCAAATCCTTAAACCTAAACCTACACCTAATCCTAATCTCAAGTCCTTAACGTAAACCTAAACTTGAAAACCCAAACTAAACCCGATCTTAAACTCGAACCCAATTTCCTAAACCTAAACCTAAACCTATAACCTTAACATAAACCAAAACCTATAACCTAACCTTAACCGAAAACCTATAACCTATAACCTATAACCTAACCTAACCTTAACCTAAACCTAAAACCTAAACCTAAACTTAAACCTAAAACCTAAATGTATTCTTAAATCCTTAAACCTAAACCTACACCTAATCTTAATCTCAACTCCCTAACCTAAACCTAAACTTACACCTAATCCTAATCTCAACTCCCTAACCTAAACATAAATCTAAACTTGAAAACCCAAACCTAAACCCGATCCCGAACCCGAACCTGATTTCCTAAACTTAAACCTAAACCTTAACCTATTTTTAATTCCCTAAAGCTATAAGCTATAACCTATAACCCAAACCTAAAACCTAAACCTAAACCTAAACCTATAACCTTAACCTAAACCTAGGTTTTGAGTTTAAAAGTTCATCCTAGGTTTGAACACATTACTCATGTTGGATTTTGCCATTGTTTAGAAGATTTGTAAGTACATTTTTTATTTCTTCATATATAAGTATTTTTTTTTATCTTTCTTCCTTTTGAGATGTGTACAAAGGCATGTTTGTTTGATTGTGTCTACAAATGCTGTTTTATACAGGATGACAAGCTAAAGAAGTCAGTGAAGGATGAAATTTATTTTCTCAAGGGAAGGGTTTCAGAACTTGAAAGTGATCTTGTGTCAAAGTCCACAAAAGTTACATTTGCAGTTTCAAGGAAAGAAGAAACTCTATCTTCGGCATTTGTTGAAATTGACCGTCTGAAGGAAGAAAATTCTGTAAAAACATGAGCATTATTGAATGCATATGGAGGGTGTTTACTGTGTTGGAGTGTATTTGTTTTTTGCACATCAGGGCACGCCTTAGTTATAATTCTTATGATAGGTTGATCAAAGTGAAGAACTGTTTACTTAGAAATGTAAATGTAGGATGCATTGTATGATTTGATTGCTATTTGTAATAAATGCATCTATTTCTTTTTCTGATTGCATTTTATGAATTATTTCTATCAACATTAAACTTAGGTGAGTTATCAATTATAACAAGTTCTTGCAATGAAAACAGGTCGTATTATTACAATTTTTTTTAAAAATAGCTATGAATATAATTGTAGTTATAGCTACAGCTTTCGTCTGTAGCTATTGGTATCTATTGCTACGAATATTATTGGTACTCTTAGTATTTATTGCTACGGATAAAATCTCTTTTGCCACGGATATAAGCTGTAGCACGTCCGTTGCTATTGGTGGGGTAACTAAAGATATTGCTACGAATATAATCCGTAGTTATTAGTATCTATTGCTACAGATATAATCCGTAGCTATTGGTATCTATTGCCACGGATATAGTCCGTAGCTATTGGCATCTATTGCTACGGATATTGTCCGTAGCTACACCTTTAGCTACACCACCATTAGCGACGGACGTGCTACGGATCATATGTGTAGCAAAAGCCCTTTTGCTACGGTTTTTGGCCATAGCTTTTACCCGTTTTTCTTGCAGTGGAGACTTAATCCGATAAGTAAGTGTCATGTGTAGGAGTCCATGTTTGTACTCCTTCCTTCTACAGGTTGGAGTATAAGAGTTTATGTACAAACTCACCTAGGTTCTTTCATAGGACCTTAGCTCTTTCATAGGGCCTAAATTCCATGGTTCTTGTGTAGGACCAAAATTGTTGGTTACTTGAAGAAAAAAAAAACTAAAGTTCTTATGTAGGCCTCTGATGGGAGAGTACGTGTCGGGATCAGGATTATGATCTTTGCTCTTGTGTGGGGCATAAATCTTTGGTTTGGGAATATGACATTGGCTCTTATGTAGGAAATAAACCATCAGGTTCTTATGTAGGACTTTAACTATTCTGTATGGCCTAAATTGTTTGGTTCAGGAGTAGGACCATTGCTCTTATGTAGAGTATAAAGTTCAAAGTCTTTGTGCAGGGTTGTAAATATTAGATGTTAATTTAATTTAAAACCTTTGATAATGAGTAGTCGAACAACTATACATGCTTGTGTTTGAGATTGTCATTTACACATTTTGTTTAATTATGGTAATGCATTGAATGCTTAATTATGAATACATGATTAGATGAATGCTTAAGTTGATAGGTAGCACATTCGACACACACATATTCACTATCATTTTATAGACTAGTTGCTTATTTGCATATCTTTGTAGTCTATGTGATTGGACCCTCTATTGGCTTATAAGCTTAAAGTTAAAATTGCTTTGCTTAGTTTAATTATTAATTAGTTTAATTTAGGCAATTAAGTTTTTAAATATGCATATTTTTACATAAGTCCTAATCACACCCCTTAGGACATATTCCACATTCTATAGCTCCACCATACTTCCACACTTAAATGCGTTGTGGTCGAAAAACCATAATTTCAGGGATACTTTGGACATCAAAACCATTATTGTAACCTTTCAATTAAAGCAGTTGCAACAACAAAGTGGTAGTGAAGGTACATTTCAAATTTGAAGAAGAATATGATATCTATGGGAGCTCTAGATGCAATTGGCCATAAGTTTTCTGCTCATGATAGTGTCATAAAGGTTTCAAAGGAGGTTCTTACAGTAATGAGGCATAATGGAGCAATAATCTTTACCGGTTGATCGGTTGACAAGAAATATTGTATCTAGTGAAGCTATAGTGCCTGTACGTAGTAGATTCCACATCGACACATTTGTGGCATGAGTGCCTAGACTTTATGAGTGAGAAAGGTATGAAGGTACTTCTCGATCGTATGTTAATTCCCAATTTTAAAAATTATGATTTAAATGTATCTGATCGTTACATTATAAGAAACAATCGATGCTGCATGTTAAAACTGAAAAACATGTTATTAAAGGATTGCTTGATTATGTGCATTCTGGTGTGTAGGGGCTGCTGCCCATTATTTCTGGAGGAGGATCATCTTATTTTGTCATATTTATAGATAACTTCTCTAGAAAGTTTTGAATTTATATTTTAAAACATAAATATGATATTTTTTTCACTTTCAAAATCTGAAAAGTGATGGTTAAAAAATAAATAGAGCGGAAAGTGAAAGTTCTAAGGACAAATAATGACGATGGATATACTTCAAGAGAATATGATCAGTATTACAAGAATGATGGAATAGTTAGGCACAATACAATGAGGTATACACCAAAGCAGAATGGTGTGATAGAACGTATGAACCAAACTCTTTTGAAATTAAATAACTCAGAGTATGTTAAGTAATTCTTGGTTGGGCAAACACTTTGGGCTGAAGCTGTTTCTACAGCTTGTTATCTGGTGAATAGGTCTCCCTCTATGATTATTGATAATAAAATTTCATAGGACATTTTGTATAGTCAAACAATTGTTACTTGAGTTTGAGAATTTTTTGTTGTGATGCTTATTCTCATGTACCATCTGTTGAGAGAGATAAGAAAGAATAATGACAAAAAAAGTGCACCTTTGTTGGCTATGATAATGAGATGAAAGGTTACGGGTTGTTAAATCATAATTCACGAAAGATCATTATTAGATGGGATGTCAAATTTGATGAATGTTCCTTATTTCAGAAAGATGAGTACAAGGAAATAGAAAAATCAATTGTTTATGTGGAATTAGATAAGGGTGAGATACTTGAGGAACTTGAGCCTTACGTTGAGCTACAAGAAGAGGTAGAGCCCCCACTTATGCAGAAAAATCCATAAAGGGATCAAAGGTTACCGTTGAGATACATGAATGACTCTAATACTGCATTTTCTTTCATTACAGATGAGGATGATTCATCTATTTTCCAGGAATCTTTAGAAGATAAAGATGATGAAAATAATGTATGAAGAGATGGATTCTTTATATAAAAATCGAATGTGAGAGCTAGTTGAGCTGCCTGTTGGGAGGAAGGCAATCGGGTAAAAGCAAATATTTCAGAAGAAATTGCTTAAGTACAAGGCTAGATTGGTAGCAATGGGATATGCTTAAAAGTAAGGTGTCGACTTTAATGAGATTTCCGCACCAATGGTAAAGCATGTATTTATCAGATTTGTATTGGCTACGGTTGCCCAATACAATCTGGAATTGATATAGTTGAATGTTAAAAATGAATTTCTACAATGGAAATTAGAATAAAAGATTTACATAAATCAATTAGAAGGGTTTGATGTGCAATGAAAAAATGATTTTTTTTTTTGTTTGTGAGTTGAAGAGGTCGTTGTACAGCCTAAAATAGTCACCTAAAAGTTGTATAAGAAGTTTGATTCTTTCATGTTGAGCCAGAGTTTTACTAAAAGTGAATTTGATCATTGTGCTTATTTTATACAACTAAGTGATATGTAATTCATTATTCTAGTGTTATATGTTGATGATATGCTTATTGCCAGCCATAACATGTTTGAAATTAACATGTTTAAAGGTTAATTATCCAAGACATTTGAAATGAAATATTTAAGGGAAGCAAAAAGGATTCTTAGCATTGATTTACACAGATATGGAGGGAAGTAGTTATGGTTGTTTCAAGAGGAGTATCTTAAGAAGGTTCTATTTAAGTTTGCACTGAAAAATGCTAAATTGGTTAGAATTCCCCACACTCCTCCCTTTCGACTTTCTTTACAACTATGTCTAATGTCAGATGAAGAGAAACAATATGTCTCATGTGCCCTATTCAACTGTAATTGAAAAATCTTATGTAAGCCATGATTTGTACGAGATTGGATATTTTGCATGCAATTGATGTTGTGAGTAGATACATGTTAAACCCTAGCAAATAATATTATGAAGAGGTGAAATAGTTACTTCGGTATACATGAGATGTGATGGACTATGTCTTGTATTTCAGAGATTCAAAGGAGATATTTGTAGGCTATGTTGATTTAGATTATACATGGAATGTAGATAATAGAAGGTTTACTTTTAGTTACTCATTTATGCTAGAGGGTGGAGCTATCAGTTAGATTTCTGAGCATCAGTCTTTGGTTATACTTTCCACTACCAAAGATGAATACATGGCAATGACAGAGGCATTTAAGAAAGTTTTTTGGTTGAAAGAGATGATGAATGAGTTGGGGCTTCAGTAGGAAGTTGTGCCTGTGTATTTAACAACGAGAGCGTGATTAACTTGGTGAAGACGTCGGTGTATTACTCATGGACTAAGAACATTAATGTTCATCATCACTTGATCTAATGGATGCTAAAACAATAATGTGTTACTTTTGAGAAGATTCATGCTAGTGAGAATTTGAAAGATATGCTTACGAAGGTCATTCCTGTAGATAAGTTCAAGTTTTGCTCTACTTTTCTAGGCTTGACAAGAAAACAATAGAAACGGAGTGTGTATGAAGTGATGATGGTGATACCTAGAAAAAGATTAATAAGGCAAGGAAGTGATTTTACTATCATTGTGGAGATTGTTAAAATTGTGACATCAAAGTCATCATGGGTTTATTCATATTTATGAGCACATATGGCCCGTGTTTCACATGCTAATAAGGCTCAAGTGCTAGTAGACTATGGGAGGAGTATTGTTGACATTTTTCTCTTAAAATGATGGATTTTATGGTTAATATATATAGTCATAATTTTGGGTTATTTTTAGTATTTTAAGAGCCTCCAAGAAAAGAGCGTTTTTACCATAAGTTTTTTCAATTCCTATAATCTTTTCTAAATAGTAAATTGGTTACCACTTTGTGTAATGGTTTTTTGCTATAAGAGTTTTTTAACATGAAAAATAGTTTGCTCTTGTATAGTTGCTTGAATTTTTTCATGTTTTCTTATTTGTTTTGATTTAAATTAAAATGCTTCCACAAGGCCTGTTCTCCAACATCTCTGCCTAAAATTAAGGTTAGGTCATCCTAAAAACTTAGGTTGTGCTTTTCTTCAGAATTGGACCATGGATTATGGTTCACCAAGTGGATAACTGTCATGCCTGTACAACGTCCAACCTATGGAGTACGTTTTCCCATCATGAAAACACCTTTGGGATACATCTGCTCACAATATAGACCATAATTATATTATGTTATTTAGCAATGGTTGGACATTGTTTTTTGTAGTGTGGCTCACTTGATGACCGGATGCACTACGCCAAAACTGGGAAAAAAGGACGGTTAAAAACCGTCTCAAAAGACAATAAAGGACGATTTTAGACCATCGCAAGGGCCGTCCTATTTTGGGGCGACGTATTACTTAAAGGACAATCATGAACCGTCATTTCTATAGACATTTAAAGGATGATTATGGTTCATCTGTAAAGAAGGACGGTCTTAGACTGTCAATAAATATAGACATTATAAGGTCTCTGATGAACCTTAAAAGGATGGTCCTGGACCGTCCTTAAAAAGGTCCGTTATGAGAAGTCTCTGATGAACCTTAAAAGGACAGTTATGAATTGTCTCAGATTTGAATATTTAGAAAAATATTTTCTTGCATTAAAAATAATAATAAAAAAAATCAGCAACAATTTTCTTTTTGTGTCTTTCATCTAATAAAAAAAATATTCAACCAACAAAACATTATAATTCAAAATCATGAAGAATTGCAGAAACTTCATTCGCTTTTTTTTTTCCCAAAAAATAGGCACATTTTTTTTTAAAAAATAAAAATGATCATTAAAATAAAACTAATGTAAGCAAATAATGTAAAAAAGTATTTCAATTTAAGTTAATAGAAACAACAACAAAAATTAAAGCTTTGTAAAAAGGGGCATGTGTTAAAGGGATACATCCTTGATTCCCATGCATGAGAGTCCAATGATGATGAGAACAAGAATCATAGCACAAGGGCCCTTAAATATGACAATGTTATCCTTCAAACGAAGAGGATAGTATTAGATGTTAATGCACTTGATCAGATTGCACATAAAGTTCCGATTAGAGTTACAGTTTAGTAAAGGTTTGCAGTGCTACGCATGGATGATAAGGAAGCTTAAGAGAACTAAAAAACTAAGCCCTTTTCTTTTCCATTGCAATAGATTATGTACAATCTTATTGAAACTAAGCAATGAATTAAAAGAGAGTTTAGAAAAATATAGAAACAACAATATGTTAAGGATAAGTTTAGGTTATAGGTTATAGGTTAAAGGTTTAGGTTATATATTTTGGTTTAGGTTAAGGTTATAGGTTTTAGTTTAGGTTTAGGTTTAGGTTATAGGTTTATGTTAAGGTTTAGGTTTAGGTTATAGGTTGTAGCTTTCAGGAATTGAGAATAGGTTTAGGTTTAAGTTTAGGAAATTGGGTTTGGGTTCGGGATCGGGTTTAAGTTTGGATTTTCAAGTTTAGCTTTGAGTTTAGGTTAACGAGTTGAGATTAGGATTAGGTGTAGGTTTAGGTTTAGGGATTTGAGAATACATTTAGGTTATAGGTTTAGGTTTAGGTTATAGGTTTAGGTTGTAGGTTTAGGTTTAGGTTATAGGTTTAGGTTGTAGGTTTAGGTTTAGGTTATAGGTTTAGGTTATAAGTGTGGGTTATAGGTTTAGGTTTAGGTTTAGGTTAGGTTATAGGTTAAGGTTTAGGGAATTGAGTTTAAGTTATAGGTTAGAGGTTTAGGTTTAGGTTATAGGTTAAGGTTTAGATTTAGGTTATAGGTTTAGGTTTAGGTTAAGGTTTATGTTTAGGTTATAGGTTTTGGAATTTGAGAATAGGTTTAGGTTAATGTTGTAGGTTATAGGTTTAAGTTATAAGTTTATGTTAATGTTGTAGGTTATAGGTTTAGGTTTAGGTTTAGGGATTTGAGAATACATTTAGGTTTTAGGTTTAGGTTTAGGTTTAGATTTTACGTTTAGGTTATAGGTTTAGATTTAGGTTATAAGTGTAGGTTATAGGTTTAGGTTTAGGTTAGGTTATAGGTTTAGATTTAGGTTATAAGTGTAGGTTATAGGTTTAGGTTTATGTTAGGTTATAGGTTAAGGTTTAGGGAATTGAGAATAGGTTAAGGTTTAGGTTTAGGAAATCAGGTTCGGGTTCGAGTTAGGGTTTGGATTTTCAAGTTTAGGTTTAGGTTAAGGAGTTGTAATTAGGATTAGGTGTAGGTTTAGGTTTAGTTTAGGGATTTGAGAATACATTTAGGTTTTAGGTTTAGGTTAAGGTTATAGGTTTAGGTTTAAGTTATAGGTTATAGCTTTAGGGAATTGAGAATAGTTTAAGGTTTAGGTTTAGGAAATCGTGTTCGGGTTCGTGATCGGATTTAGGTTTGGGTTTAAGTTATAGGTTATAGGTTAATGGTTTAGGAATTTGAGAATAGGTTTAGGTTATAGGTTTAGGTTTAGGTTAGGTTATAAGTTATGGGTTTAGTTTAAGGTTATAGGTGTAGGAATTCGGGTTCAGGTTCGGGTTCGGGTTATATATTTGGGTTAAGGTGTAGGTTTAAGTTAAGTGAATTAAGTTTAGGTTATAGGTTTAGGTTTAGGTTTAGGTATAGGAATTCATATTCGGGTTCGGGATCGGGTTTAGGTTTAGGTTAGGGAGTTGAGATTAGGATTAGGTGTAAGTTTAGGTTAGGGATTTGAGATTAGGATTAGGTTTAGGAATTTGAGAATATGTTTAGGTTTTAGGTTTAATTTTAGGTTTTAGGTTTTAGGTTATAGGTTTAGGTTTTAGGTTTAAGTTAAGGTTTAGGTTTATATTTAGGTTATAGATTTAGGGAATTGAGAATAGGTTAAGGTTTAGGTTTAAGAAATTGGGTTCGAGTTCGGGATCGGGTTTAGGTTTGGGTTTTCAAGTTTAGTTTTAGGTTGAGTTAAGATTATGATTAGGTGTAGGTTTAGGTTTAAGGATTTGAGAATACATTTAGATTTTAGGTTCAGGTTTAAGTTTAGGTTATAGGTTATAGGTTTAGGTTAAGGTTATAGGTTTAGGTTTATGTTTAGGTTATATGTTATAGGTTTAGGTTATAGGTTATAGGTTTGGTTTATAGGTTATAGGTTATAGGTTATAGGTTAAGGTTTAGGTTATAGGTTAAGGTTTAGGTTTAGGTTATAGGTTTAGGGAATTGAGAATTGGTTAAGGTTTAGGTTTAAAAAATCGGGTTCGAGGTTCAGGATCGGGTTTAGGTTTTGGGTTTTCAAGTTTAGGATTAGGTGTAGGTTTATGTTTAAGGATTTGAGAATACATTTAGATATTAGGTTTAGGTTAAGGTTTTAGGTTTAGGTTAAGGTTATAGGTTTAGGTTAGGTTTAGGTTTATGTTATAGGTTATAGGTTATAACTTTAGGTTTAGGAAATCGGGTTCGGGTTCGGGATCAGGTTTAGGTTTGGGTTTTTAAGTTTAGGTTTAGCTTTAGGTTAGGGAGTTGAGATTAGGATTAGGAGTAGGTTCAGGTTTAGGTTTAGGGATTTGAGAATACGTTAAGGTTTAGGTTTAGGAATTTGGGTTCGGGTTCGGGATTAGGTTTACGTTTGGATTTTAGGCTTAGGTTTTAGGTTTAGATTATAGTTAGGTTATAAGTGTAGGTTATAGGTTTAAGTTTAGGTTAGGTTATGGGTTAAGGTTTAGGGAATTGCGTTTAGGTTATAGTTTATAGGTTATAGGTTAAGGTTTAGGGAATTGAGTTTTTGTTAATGGTTATAGGTTATAGGTTAAGGTTTAGGGAATTGAGTTTAGGTTATAGGTTAAGTTTTAGGTTTAGGTTATAGGTTTTAGGTTTTGAGAATAGGTTTAGGTTAAGGTTAGAAGTTTAGGTTAAGGTTATAAGTATAGGTTCAGGTTATAGGTTAAGGTTGTAAGTTTAGGTTAAGGTTATAAGTTTAGGTTAGGGTTTAGGCTATAACTGTAGGTTTTAAGATTTGAGAATAGGTTTAGGTTAAGGTTATAAGTATAACTTTAGGTTATAGGTTAAGGTTAAGGTTATAAGTATAGGTTTAGGTTATAGGTTAAGGTTTAGGATTAGGTTATAAGTATAGGTTTTGGGATTTGAGAACATGTTTAGGTTAAGGTTATAAGTTTAGGTTATAGGTTAAGGTTTAGGTTTATGTTATAGGTTATAGGTTAAGGTTTAGGTTAGGTTTTAAGTTTAGGTTAAGGTTATAAGTTTAGGTTATAAGTGTAGGTTATAGGTTTAGGTTTATGTTAGGTTATAGGTTAAGGTTTAGGGCATTGAGAATAGGTGTAGGTTTAGGTTTAGAAAATCGGATTTGGGTTCGGGTTTAGGTTTGGGTTTTCAAGTTTAGGTTTAGGTTTATGTTAAGGAGTTGAGATTAGGATTAGGTGTAGGTTTAGGTTTAGGGATTTGAGAATACATTTAGGTTTTAGGTTTAGGTTTAGGTTATAGGTTTAGGTTTAGGTTATAAGTGTAGGTTATGGGTTTAGGTTTAAGTTAGGTTATAGGTTTAGGTTATAGGTTACAAGTTTAGGTTATAAGTGTAAGTTATAGGTTTAGGTTATAGGTTTTGGGATTTTTGGTTAAGGTTTAGGTTATAGTTATATGTTTTGGGATTTGAGAATAGGTTTAGGTTATAGGTTATAGGTTTTTGGTTAAGGTTTAGGTTATAGTTATTTGTTTTGGGATTTGAAAATAGGTTATAGGTTTAGGTTTAGGAATTCGAGTTCTGGTTTATTTTTGGGTTTAGGTTATAGGTTTCGGTTTAGGTTATAGGTTTTGGGACTTGAGAATAGGTTTAGGTTATAAGTATAGGTTTAGGTTAGGGTGTAGGTTAAGGTTTAGGGAATTGAGTTTAGGTTATAGGTTATGGGTTTTTTTTTAAGGTTTAGGTTATAATTATAGGTTTTGGGATTTGTGAATAGGTTTAAGTTATAAGTATAGGTTTAGGGTTAGGAATTCGGGTTCGGGTTCGGGTTGATCGGGTTTATGTTTGGGTTTAGGTTATAGGTTTTAGTTTAGGTTATGGGTTATAGGTTTAGGTTATAGGTTTTGGGATTTGAGAATAGGTTTAGGTTATAAGTATAGGTTTAGGTTAGGGTGTAGGTTAAGGTTTAGGGAATAGAGTTTAGGTTATAGGTTATAGGTTTTTGGTTATGGTTTAGGTTATAGTTATAGGTTTTGGGATTTAAGAATAGGTTTAGGTTATAAGTATAGGTTTAGGTTAGGTTATAGGTTAAGGTTTAGGGAATTGAGTTTAGGTTATAGGTTCAGGTTATAGGTTATAGGTTTAGGTTTAGGTTATAGGTTTTAGGATTTGAGAATAGGTTTAGGTTATAAGTATAGTTTTAGGTTAGGTTGTAGATTAAAGTTTAGGGAATTGAGTTTAGGTTATAGGTTTAAGTTATAGGTTATAGGTTTAGGTTGTAGTTATAGGTTTTAGGATTTGAGAATAAGTTTTAGTTATCGGTTAAGGGTGTGGTCCCTGCAAATATAGATATAAACACTGCCTGTCTAAATGGCCAGGCCACTCCAATGCTGTCCATAGGAAATTGACAACTTCATCATGGTCATAACAGCAGTTTTCACCTTCCAGGGGCCCCCGCTCAACATCTGAATAGCTTCGACGCACATCCGGGTCTGCTCCAACAAATTCAAGCTAATACATAAACACTGCCTGTCCAAATGGCCAAGCCACTCCAATGCTATCCATAAGAAATGGACAGCTTCATCATGGTCATAACAGCGGTTCCCACCTTCCAGGGACCCCCGCGGTTTAAGTTTAGGTTTAGGGAATCAGGTTCAGTTTCGGATTCGGATTGGGTTTAGGTATTCTCTAGTATTGTCTACTATTGAACCTAGTATTATCTACTACATACAAGTAACATACAACCATTATTGGGGCACCATACCATAAGCTATAAGAATTTCATGTCCCCTTAAACAAGGTATCCTCCATTGATAACACACACACACACACACACACACACACACATATATATTATAATTTTTTATTTTCATTTACATTTGCAAATACATTCATCATCCATCCAAGAATGAAAAAGACTGAGTCAAGCTTCTTAAGCACATATGGAAGCCATCAAGGATGAAACCAGAACTTAAATTCTCCATGGGACATCAAGGTCATCATCAACAAATTCGAGCATAATCATGAAGAAGATTGATGCTAATGCTGCATTGTACTCGACAAGACACTGCATGAATTAAACATCCAATGCTCAACTAGGAGTCCAAATAACAATATAAGGAATAGTTTTGGAGCCATATTAGTCAAGGAAATGCTAAAGAAAATTCATACCGATGTTGGACTTGGAAAATAACTAGTTGTTTTGTGGATTAGGTAGTTCTAGAAGGAAAAAAGGTGGTATCACAATATTTCTTAAGAAGGGTAAAGAAAACAAATGTAACAAGTAAATATGAATCTTTCTTTACCTGTTGTCACCAACAAAGTCAGTGGAAACCACATCATCTTCAGTGTAACCTAAGATCCCTTTCAGCAAACAAATAAATGGTTAGAGCAAAGCAATAAAGAACTAGTGACTAGGATATCCCAGAATGAAGTGTATGACCATCCATTGTTGCAGCCCAACCAATCAAGCATCTCTCCATATGAGAAACTTTAAAGAAGCTTGAAATAAATGAACCCACTATATTTCCCATCGAGTCAGTGACTGTGTATGCATATAGCTGCCAGAATATATACAATTCTAGTCAAACAGATTCATTTTATGTTAATCATGTAGTTCTACAAGAGAGAAGAAAATACAAATTATTATTATTAAAAAAATGATCAGCCCAAGTACGTTGTAGACACTTGTTCGAACCAAGTTCTTCTAGTTCAAAGACTAAAGAAGAAATCAATGACAGATACACTAGCTAGTCCATCATCAAAGGGCCACTAGGGAATATTGTAGTTAACACCAAATACTACAAATCAGCCATCGAAACCCTAAAAACAAGAAAACATGAAAAAATAACCATTAAATCCTCCAAATCGGCCATCAAAACCCTAGAAATCAATAAAATATGAATAAATAAACATCAAATCTACCAAATCAGCTATCAAAACCACCTGAAATCCCTAATTACAAAAATCCTCGAAATCTCTAAAATTCTAAAATTCCCAAATCCCTAATTTGTAATATTAGAAAATCCTCGATTCGGGGTCCACATTCAAATCTGTAAGTCCTAAAATCCCCAAATCCTTAAATGGGGGTCCACATCGAATCGGGAATCCAAAATTACTAAATCCCCCAAATTCGTAAATCAGCATTGAGATTAAGAGAGATTGAGAGAGAGATACCTCGAGTTTGTGAACGAATCTTCAACCGAGCTTCAGAGAGAGAGAGAGAGAGGGCATGCGTGGATAGGGAGGGCGTCGTTTCGGCTCCCTCCCTTCTTTGGATCAAACACAAAGAGAAAGGTTAGGGGGTGGAGAGAGAGAGAAAGAGGGCCGCGCGCGCGCGCACGAGAGAGAGAGAGAGAGAGAGAGAGAGAGAGAGAGAGAGAGTTTGGGTTTTTGGGGAGGGGCGGGCGTGAGAGAGAAAGGGTTTGGGTTTTGGGAGAGGCGGGTGCGTGAAAGTGAGGGATTTGGGAGGGGTGTGCGGGGGCCAATTATATTTTGGGGGTGGGGGTGATGGAGGGCATTTTAAGTGTTTATTTTTAGGTTTGTGGGGCCCACCGTGATGTATGCTATTTATCTACTCCGTCCATTCATTTTAAATTATCATTTTAAGGGTTGATCCAAAAAAGGAGTTATATCAAAGCTGTAAATGGACCACATAAAATATTAATGATAGAAATTTATTTTTTATTATTTTTAATGGTGTGGTCCACTTTGACCTTTAATTTACTTACTTTTTAGGCTCATCCACTGAAATTATATATTAGAATTTATGGGTAGCTTAGATAAAACACGTATATTCCAATGGGCCCCATGAACAGGTTAGAGGACAAATAAACATCACTGTGGGCCATAGGAAGATTTCAACGGCGGAAATCATTATTCCCACTCTTTTCTAAGGTGGGTCCACTTGAACTTTGGATCTTCCCGTCAGTCAAATGCACCATTCCATGGTGGGCCACGAGCTTAAAAATAAAGTCAATCCATGACTTGGGTGGGCCACACCACATACTATAGTTGAGAGGGTTACCCTCCTATTAAAACATTCATAATCATTTATTGGGCCCACCTAGATGTGGTTCATAGATCCAGCCCATTCATCATGTGTGTCCCACTTGGATGAGGAGTCAGACCAAGTTTCATACACATCCAAAAATCATGTGGGCCCCACCAAATGCTTTTATATATTTTAGGGATATCTTCACATAGTTTTAGATGCTATGGCCCACCTGAGTTTTGTATATAGCTGATTTTTGGACTTAAAAGGGACACATTAAATGCATGGTGTTGATGTTCTACACACATCATGGTGGGGCGTACACAGATTAACCTCATGGAAAGTTCCCATGAGGTGACCTTATAGTACCATTTCACTATTTATGTAACTCTTTCGTGGGTATTACTCTAACCGTGTAGGGTCCACCTTGATATATTTTATGTATATCGACACCGTCTATATATTTTTCCATCACATTTTAGGATGTGATTTCAAATCATAAGAACTCAATAATCTCAGGTGGGCCATATATACCAATCAAAACAACGATGAATAACTATTAAAAACCTTTTGAAGGCTACAAAAGTTTTAGATCAATTTGACCTTTGTAGTTTACCTTCATTTAGATCTTCTTTACATTATTAGCAAGTTAGATTGCAAATAAACATTACTAAAACCTTACGATGTGGTGTGGTCCAGTTAAGATTTAAATCTACATAATTTTTTATACCCGACCCAAAAATGGGTTGGAGAAACATATGTGCGGCAAGGATATACAACACATCATCAAAATCTCACTTTTGTTATCTAACTTTTCAATTTTTCTTATCAAAATACAAAATCTAGTTTTCTTTTTTAAAATATATAATTTTTTCAAATTTGTCGATTTTTTCACAATTTTGTTTAATTTTTAAAATTTTCTTTTTTCAAAATATCATTTTTTTTTATCGAAATCCTTTTTTTTTTTTCCAAAATTATCAACATTATTCAAAGTTCTTAATTTTTTTTTTCAAAATCTAAATTTTTATAAAATCACAGTTTATTTTTTTTTCAAAATCTAAATTTTTCTTAAACATTGTTAATTATTTTTCTAAGCTTCTTAACTATTTTGTTTTTTTTTTTTTTTTTTTTTTTTTTTTTTTTTTTTTTTTTTTAAATTCATAATTTTTTTGAACTTCTCAATTTTTGACCTGGATACATAATACATACATGAAGGTGGCCTCCACAGTAACCCCACATTAAAGCATGCTCCACCGTGTGATGGTAATGGAAGGGTAAGACAGTTTAGGAACCAAAATGGTTGATCCAAAACTTTTATGGCCCCAAAATGTTTTTTAATGGTTGACGCTCATTCAACACTGTTTCCTAGAATGTTGTCCACTTAAGATTTGGATATATCTCATTTTTGGTCTCATAGTGTAAAATGATCTGTAAAAATAAATGGATGACATGAAATGAATACATCATGGTGGGGCCCACAGAGCATCGACCACTAGCCATTGGCTGGTGTCAGGGGGAGTAGCCAATCCGTACACCTCGCAATTTCTGTGGGCTCCACTATGATGTATTTGTTATATCCACACTGTCCATCCATTTTGAGATATCATTTTAAGTCATGAACTAAAGAATGAGGTAGATATAAATCTGTAGTGGACCCCACCACAAAAAATAGCGGGAAGAGTGATTCCCACCGTTGAAACTATCTTAAGGCCCATCGTAATGTTCATTTGAAATCTAACCTGTTGAAAAGTTAAAAAATACATGAAATAAGGGAAAACACAAATATCATCTTGATATAAAACTTTTGTGGCCTTTAGAAGTTTTTAATGGTGGGCATCACTGTAACATTGTTTTCATTGTTGGGGTCCACTGGAGCTTAGGATTTAACTCGTTCTTTGGATATTGCCCTAAAATGATCTCTCCAAATGGATGGAAGGTGTGGATATAAAATATACATCATGGTAGAATGAGAGATATAAATATCAGGTGGACCACACCATATGAAAACAATAGTGATTGGATATCCATCACTAAACTCCAATCTTACATGAAAAAGTGGAATAATGACTTCAGTCGTTGAAACCTTTCTAGGCCCCACAGTGATGTTTATTTGTCATCCAACCTGTTCATAAGATCATATAGACATGGATGAAGGGAAAACACAAATATAAGCTTGAACCAAAACTTCTATGGCCCCCAAGAATTTTGCAACGGTAGAAGTTCATTTCAAACTGTTTCTTGTACTATGGTCCATTTTATCACTGGATATGCTTAATTTTTTGGGTTTAAGCCATAAAATTATTTGATTAAATGGATGGACAAAGTGGATTAAATACATAAGTCGTGGTGAACTCCACAGAGTTTACTCAGTACACTAAGCGTACCGAGTTACCTGTACGCAATCGGCTTCCTAGGGAAACAGACTGGCAACTCTACCACCAGTCATGTAGGCCCCACTAGTATATCTTTTATCCATGCTGTTCATCCATTTTTATATATCGTTTTAGAGATTGATACCGAAAATGAGATGGATATAAATCTCAGGTGGACCACACAACAGGAAAACAATAGTGATTGAATATCTATCATTAAATTCCTCCTAAGGCCCACTGCACTGTTTATTTGACATCCAATCTGTTAATTAGTTCATACAGACCTAGATGAAGGGAAAAAACTAATATAAGATGGCTAAGGACCGTCTCTAATGCAGACGGTCTTTGACCATATCAGATAACCAATATAAGACGGCTAAGGATCATCTCTAATGCAGACGGTCTTTGACCGTATCAGATGACCGCTATAGGACTGTCAGTGACTCTCTCATGCAGATGGTCTTTGACCATATTAGATAACCAATATAAGACGGCTAAGGACAATCTCTAATGCGGACGGTCTTTGACCGTCTCAGATAACCAATATAAGACGGCTAAGGACCGTCTCTAATGTGGACGGTCTTTGACCGTATCAGATAACCTATATTAGATGGCTAAAGACCGTGTCTAATGTGGATGGTCTTTAACCGTCTCGGATGACTGCTATAGGACTATCAATGACCATCTCAAATGCAGACGGCCTTTGACTGTCTCAAATAACTGCATATAAGACGGCTAAGGACCGTCTTTAATTCTAGACAGTCAATAGCTGTCTTTTCTCCGAAGTTAACGACGGTTTCTGACCGTCTTAAATGAAAAGACAATTTTCCTTTATATTAAGGACAGTCAAGAGCCGTCTGAAATTTTAGAGGGTTTATGCCTGGCTCTAAACCATCTTTAAACCAAAGAATTTTGCAGACAGTCCACAACCATTTCAAAATTCGTCTTTTTTTTTTTTTTTTTTTTTTTTTTTTTTTTTTTTTTTCCGTTTTTCACGTAGTGATGTGGCTGATTTTTTTAGAGTAGGTGGTCCTCATAGTGGAGCAACTAATTAAAAAGATAAGACGTTGCATGAACTTAATAAATTGAAAACGGTTAGACTCAAGGATGTACTTTTCCAACCATAGTTTCTTCTCATAGAAAAGTTTGATCAGGCACTTGGATATTATTTAAAAAAGCACAAATCAGTATAAGTAATTCAATTTAAGTCATCATAGGATACCAATTTATATGTACGAAGACCTAAAGCTTTTGTTTAGTTATCCATCTATTATATCGTGGGCCTTTATTGAACAGTTAAAAATAGAATGATAAAAGTTACCTGATGATCATTTTTCAACAAAATCTGATTTCTAGATTGTGACCTAGAGACTGTGTTCCACGGTTGAGCCAGTTTATCTAGTCAAGGCCATGCATATTAGTTTATGTGGCTATGTATTGAGCATCATATACTTCCAGAGTATCAAATACTCTGTTTTGAAAAGGTGTTTTTTTTTTTTACTCTGTTTTGAAAAGGTGTTTTTTTTTTAAAAAAAAAAAAAAAGAAAAAAAAAGAAGAAGACTCAAACGACTCTTAATATATTCACCCATCGTCTCTCTCCAATCTATCTTTCCGTTGGTATAATATCTATTATTTAATTAGAAGTTCTATAGGCCAACCTAATCCAATCCTAAGTTTGCGGATCTTGGATCTACCGAACTCAGATTTTAAATATGGTTTCAAGGTACAAAAAAATTTAAAAAAAGAAGAGGGAATGATATCATATGTTCTGACGTAGGTGTGGAACTTACCTATGATGTCTGCATGGAATCCATTCTCATGCGAATTCTCGTATACGACAGAGTCTGAGTCACGAGTTTATCAACTTCGGCTAAGAACGTGGATTGTGGGCGCAGCTTCAGTGATCCCCGGATCCACCGAGGTGGGTGGATCCCTGACTCAATGGCCCACCATGATGCATGTGTATTACATCCACGCTGTCCATTCGTTGTTTCAGCTCATTTTAGGTCATGAACCTAAAAATGAAGTAGATCTAACCCTTAAGTGGACCATACCATAAGAAAAGAGTGACGATTGAATACCCACCATTAAAAACTTCCAGCTAGCCATTGGAATGTTTATTTTCCATCTAAACTGTTTTTAAGGTCACGAGACCTGTATGAAAGTCCTACACAAATATAAGGTTGATTCAAAGCTTTTGTAGCTCATGAGAAGTTTTTAATTGTCAATCAACGTTGTTTCCTGTGGAGTGGTCCATTTGAGATTTGTATCTTCTTCTTCTTCTTCTTCTTCTTTTTCTTTTTTGAATTATTTCCTAAAATAAGCCATCAAAATGGACAGATGACATGGATTTAAGTTACATGCATCACGGTGGGCCAACAGTCAGGATCCAACCATCGGGATCCATTGAAGCCGAGCCCGTGGATTGCTTACTGACCGTGTCAGTATCTGCTCGCAAGTGGATGGAGCTCTATGGCCCGACCGTGATATCTGTATTTTATCTACATCGTCAATCTTTTTCGGATTGTTATTTTAAGACACGACCTGAAAAATGAGGCAGATCCAAGTCTTAAGTAGACCACACCACAGGAAAATAGTCATGATTGAACAACCACCATTAAAATTTTATAAATTAAGTGAAAACAAAAATATCGGCATGATCCAAAAAGTTTTTTGGCGCAAGTAAGTTTTGAATGGTGGCCGTTCAATCACTACTCCAGTAGTGTGGTCCATCTGAGGTTGGATCTGTCTCATTTGTGGGCTCACGTCCTGGAAAAATGAGTGGACGGCGTGGATCATGTGCTGGATTCCACATAACACCGTCGCAACTGGCGTGTCAGTATGCAATCCGCGTCATTTGGTTAACTCTCGATATTCACTGTACATTTCCTGGGCCAAAACTAAAGCCGTGTATGCCAAACGAGGAGTAATTTATAATCACGCTCTGAACGTATGGAGTCACAGCCACTGAAAAGTTGAGCCGCTAAACTAGCTACTGAAGCGATTCCACCTTCGGTTCGACTCCTTACCTCGGTGGTAGACCCTGAGGAGTTTTAACACCAGGTCTTGGGTTCGAGACCCATAGGTGGTTAAATCCCACCATGGCGTGCGTGTCTTAAAAAGGAAAAAAGGTGACTCCACTAAAGTTTGTAGTTACTTAACGGTTGAAATTTTGATTTTGAAAAATCAAATTTCAGAATTTTCATTAATCAAATATTCAGAATTTTTATTTTGCCATCAAAATGATATTGAAATGTTTCAAAATAAAAGTGTAGTTTTCTTTAATCCCGCGTTAGAGACAAGAAAATAAGTTTTGTGCTTTATATGTGGATGTGTGTATAGTATTTTCATGTGGAATCTTAAAAGTTGAGATGCTCGGGTTGCATGCGTCGCACTGGCATGAGTGTTGGTAGTATGGCTAGTTGGCGTACTTTGATAAGGGGTCGAATCACGCTTTAAGGACAATATTTTTTTTTTTCTAACTTTGGTGCTTCCAACATATTTCAAAACAATCTTAAAGTATGATTATGGATACTAAAAGCGTTGCATCAGTCAAACTGATGAACTAGGATATGATTAGATTAGACTGATTCGATGGAACGAATTTCACCAAGTGGCACAACAAACTGAAATTTCTTATAATTGCGTTGAAGATATTTTACATCCTGAACCCAAATCTCCAACCTCTATCAGAAGCAATGAATGACGATATTGTAGAACAGATCGCTGCCAGAATTAAGTGACAAGAAGACGATTTGATATGTCGTGACCATATTCTCAACGCGCTTTCTGATCGGTTGTACAATCTGTACACGTGAACTAACTTAGCAAAAGAAATCTGGAGTGCACTTAAATATAAATACAAGACTAAAGAAGAAGGAACACATAAATTCCTAATCGCCAGGTACTTCGATTTCACAATGGTAGATAATAAGTCTCTACTGGTCCAAATGCATGAATTATAATTAATTATAAATAAAATAAAAGCTTTGAAAATAGAGCTACCATAATCCTTTCAAGTCAGAGTTATTATCGTTAAACTGCCTTTGAGCTGGAAAGACTATAGGTAGAAGCTACTACATAAATATGAATAATTCACCTTGGAAAAAATTCAAAAGAATTTTCGTATTGAGGAAGAATCTCGTAACCGAGACAAGATGAATAACACAAATGGTGCATCCCCATCCAAGGTGAATTTAGTAGAAAAACCATCCCAGAATAATAAGCTTGAGAAAAATGATTCCCTAAAACTCAACAAAGATTAAGAAAAATTTAAGAAAATTCATAAGAAGAAAAATAACAAAAATAAGGGTCATTGCTATATTTGCGGTAAGATTGGACATTTCGCCCTAGTTTGTAGGGATCGAAAAAAATTTAAGAAAGAGGCTAATGCAATGGACGATGATATTATAACAATGGTCATGGAAGTGAACATAAATCAAGAAAAAGTCCCGAGTTGATGATATGATATAGGTTTCGCAGTCCATATATGCAATGACAAATCTACCTTCAAAATATATGAAGACGTGACCAATAGTCAAGAGGTTCAAATGGAAAACAAAGTTCGATTTACAGTCATTGGCAAAGGAACCATGAAATTACTTTTTACCTCTGGAAAGAAGGAAATCTTGACCAACATACTGCATGTCCTAGGCATAAGGAGGAACTTAGTCTCGGGGGATCTTTTAAGCAAACCTGATATCAGAGTTGTAATACCCCGAACTTTTCAATACCCGAGTATTGAAAGTTCTCGAGTGTTACCATGGAATTTAATGGAATATGTACATGTGTACGACACCAATTTAACTATCCTAACCTTACATCTATTCCCAGACACGAAGCTAACCGTTAGGAATGATCTCCATTCATCGATCAAGCAATCTGATCGTTAATTTTAAGACAAGACCATCCATCATGTGATTTGACATACATAGCTTCCCTTAAATGAATTGGTGAATAACTCTTTATTCGTAATGATTTAGATGTAAGTTCGTTTGTAAGAATTGTTTAGAAATGTACATATAACTATGTAGAACTATTAGATTTCACAAAACTCTTAGATTAACAATAATTTCAAAAATATCATTAAACTAGACCTTAAATTCTTGATCACATAGTTCTCACAATCTGTTTGATGAGAAATCTTATGCCATGCATATATATCATAAACTAACTATATATATCAAATTTCAACCCTTAAATCAACAAGATCCATAGTTAAAACAAACATTCACTTGATATAGACCATCGAAGGATCGTGATCACCTGATACTTTAAGATGGGTCGTACCTAGAACTGATAAAACGAAGGCACAAAGTAGATTTCTTAAGGACTCCTTTGTGGGCCCCACACCTAGTGGTGCATGTACATAAGTTGTGCACATTCGCAATGCACTGGACCGAAAATCTTAGTCAAATTGGGTTGACCCAAGTGAAATCCCAAAAAGAGAGGATTTCCTCTCCTTTTCTCCAGCTGTTCGTGGTTTAAAAGGACGAACGTCCGTTTGTGGCCATTGTGGCCCGCCATGGTAATCACTCCAGATGATCCAAGCTGTCCATTCGGCAGCTGGGTCAGTTTTGAACAAACCCCAAGTTAATTCACATAAAGACGATATATAATGAGGGCATAAACCCAATCTCAAATGGTCTAAGTGTGGAAGAAAAACCTGGAAATGAAAGCTGTCTCGGTTTGCCTTGATGACGGTCTACATCAGTCATTAGATAGAAACTATCCTAGTGAGCCGACCCCAACCAAGATCGCTAGAAAACTCTCTTTTCGCAACAGCGGGGAAACCGGAGGAAGCAATACGACTTTCACATGTAGGACGGCTCGTACTTAGAGCCTGACTTCAATCTGAGCCATCCAAATTAAAAAGGATGAAGTTTCGGTCACCTCCACTTCATCCAAATGAAAGGAAGATGAACAAAAATATTAACACTCCCTGGATTCTACGGGACAAACCGCAAGATGCGGCTACCATATTTGTGTAAGGTTGTTGTCTAATATCATCCTGTCAATCAAAACCATTTAACTGGTGGCCCACCCAAATTCTACTACATCCTTCTAAAAGAGAGAAGAAAGATAATAAAAAGAAAAGAAAGAAAAAGAAGATGAAGTCGTTGCGAATTGCATTACTCAGCTCATTCCGTGAGTAGACCAAGAAAAACGACGTGCCTATTTGCCTCTTACGTTGCCTACGCAAGAAAGTTCTAGGCCCTCTTGAATGGTATAAAACCCTTAGATGGAGGCAACATACCACAAAGAAAGAGAAAGAAAGGAAGGAAGAAATGAGTGAGAGAGAGAGAAACAAGAAAGAGAGTGTGTTCTTGCTGCACATAGTCAATATTTTCAAAGGAGGAGAAAAAAGTGAGGGAAAAAAGGAGAAAGAAGAAAGAAGAAAGACAGAGAGAAGACTGCTGCCAACCTAGTGTTGGTGTTGTACACGTGACTCATAAAGTCACCGACTCAGATGCAAAATTGGGCTGAGTCTAGCAGTCCAAGAAGATTTGTGGATGAAACGTTAAATTTAAGGTTATCTGACTACCAAATAGTTAGACCTTAGAATCTTAATCTTACGAATTACAGGATCTAGAATAAGATTAACATTGACAGAGTAAGTAGCTGACCTCAATCAGAAAATGATTTGATTTCAATGATTTGATTTCAAAGGTGAGGGTTTTTCTCCTTTAAGCTTACTTGATTTAGGATGATATTATCTTGCCTTTTACATGATTTCATGATGCTGTGAACTTCCCTACAATTGTTTAATATATCAATATCAATTATTTATCCTTTAGAAATTTTGGTATGACTTTAATTATGCGCGATCTTTATGAATTTATGTGAGGCCATGGATACAAGCCTTACCCTTGCCCTTGACTTTAACAATTTGTTAAGTTAGCCTTTTCTACTCTTATCTTTATTAAGTTAGCCATTTCCACTTTCCTTATTATTGTGTTGGCCATTACCACTCTCCTCTTTGTGAGTTAGTCATTGCTACTCTCCTCCTTATTTTACTAGCCTTGTGCTATTTACCTTTAAGGCTTGGGCACATGTCTTGATATTCCAAAACTCTTATGATTTAGTTTACATTCTGTTTGATACAAGTGATGTGTTGAAGGTATCACGACTAGTGATTCAATTATTATATCATGGACGTAATGTGCTCTAGTTAGATACCTTCTTGGTCGACACATAATTCCATGGGTTTTTAGGTAGTGGTGCACAAATTGATGTAAGTACTTCACAATGCGTGTTTCATCACTTTCGGGATTGGATGTTGCAAATAGTCGCTTCATGAACAAATCGTGTCACATAATTCATCTGACACATGTGTTGTGCCGCCTCGAGGTGTTCATATAAATCCATAGTAGTGTTGGACATGCTAGCGAATATTCGTAGTTATGGGATGCAGGTTGAGTCAGGTTTGCTATGAATTATATTCCACATTGTGATGATCACTACATATGATGAGCCGCACACACTTTCCTAGGCATGCATCTTATGTAGGTTATTTGTGCATGCTAATACTCTTTGTAGTAGTGGAATACGAGACGTATCAAAACCTTTACATTGCTTTTATAAATCTCTTTAATTATTGTTAATATTAAGGATAACCATCAATATGAGTAGGGCATTGACCCTCTCCAACCATACAGATGATGTAAGTGATGTATAAATTGAAGACTTAGAGGATCATCTCTCTATGAAAGATTATACTGAAAGAATAAGAAGATAATTTTATGATTCGGTTTTATATTTTCGCTGCAAAATCGATAATGTAATAAGCTCCCATTTAGAGGGCATTTGATAATTTATTGAATTCTCTTACTTTGATGAAATAATAAATATAGTCGATTTATTCTCGTGAATGATTACCTTTATGAATGTGACTGGATGTGATCTAAATGAAAAAATGGTGTAATTTTTAAAGCATCTAATTCATTTAATTATTAACACTCGATTTCCTCAGGCACGAGTATAAACTCTGGCCGTGAAATTTTGAGATGTTACAAGTGTTGTGTTTGAATTCGTTAAGCTGATCTTGTCGAAGAATGAGAACTTTGTGGGAAAGAGTTATGCTTGTAATGAGATGATTAAATTTTCTTTGAATGAAAAGAATTCTACTTATATGATTCAGTCTAACATTGTGGTATGGCAAGTTATCACATATTGGTTATAGTACCATAAAATTCATGGCTAAGAATGTTTTAATATTATACAATGCTAGTGAGAATGATAAATGTAAAGTATGCATATAGTCTAAAATAACTACAAAACCATTCCCAAGTGTTAAGATATCGTCTTAGATATTAGACCTAGTGTGTACTGGTATATGAGAGCTAAATGACATTCTTACCCGAGGAGGTAAGAGGTATTTCATAATGTTTATTGATGATTCTTCAATATATGTGTATGTATATCTGCTAAAAGCTAAAGATGGGGCATTTAATGCATTCAAGGTCTATAAATCCAAAGTAGAAAATTAATGAGTTAAAAAGATTAAAATCCTTTGTAGTGATAGATGAGGAGAATATTTTTTGAATAAATTTTCTACCAATTGTGAAGAACACGATATAATACACCAGTGCACAACATCCTATACACCACAACAAAATGGTGTATCCAAGAGAAAAAATAGGACTTTAATTGAAATGGTCATCTTAATGCTAATGCAAGCAAAGTTTCCATTAAACCTATGGAGAGAAGCGTTGCTAGTTACATGCCACATTCTTAATAAAATCCCATTTAAAAAGACCAAGGACCTACGAAATATGGAAAGGAAGAAAACTTAAAATATGGTATCTTAGAGTGTGGGGGTGTCTCGCTTATTGCAAAACTCCTAAATCCAAAAGAATTAAGTTAGGACCAAGAGCTATCAAGTGCATCTTTGCAAGATATACACAAAATAGTGAGGCCTATAAACTTTTGGACGTAGATTCCAATGTAATCATAAAATCTAAAGATATAGAGTTCTTTGAGAATTCTTTATTCATGGAGAAAAAGAATACCGAGATTCAATCGCCTAATAAAACAATATAAGGAACATAACAAGAAGTTGAAACTCTAAGTGAACCTCATAAGAGTCGAAGAGTAAGAGTAGAGAAGAATCTTGATCCTAATCAAATTGACTCTTAACGTCTCTCCTTTCATCTTGTATAGGGTGATAGAGAGAAGGTTATTAGGAAAATATTTATAGTTTTAACTGTAGAAGATGAACATAAAACATTTAGTGAAGCTATGACTTCAAGAGACTCCACTTTTTGGAAAGAAGCCATTAATGATGATGTGGATGCGATTATGTTAAACCAAAGATCGGAATTAGTGGATTTAACTCCAGGTTCCAAACCTATAGGGTGTAAGTGGATATTTAAGAAAAAAATATTACACTGATAGTACAATTCAAATCTTTAAGGCAAGATTAGTTGCCAAGGGTTTCCGATAGAAACAAAGAATCAATTATTTTGACACATATTCACTAGTGTCTAGAATAACATCGATTATAATTTTATTCGCTTTAGCATCCATATATTATTTTCATATCCATCAAATGGATTGGAAGACAACATTCCTAAATAGTAATCTCGATGAGGAGGTATATATGGAGTAACCAGAAGGATTTGTTCTACTAGGAAATGAAAGAAAAGTTCGTGAACTTGTTAAGTCTTTATATGGATTAAAACAAGCATCAAAATAGTGTCATGATAAGTTTGATTCTAAAGTACTGTCTTATGATTTTTTACATAACATTATTGATAAATGCATATACTCAAAAGTTTGTAATGATTATAGTGTAATTGTATGTTTATATGTAGATGATACGTTAATAATTAACAATAAAATGGAAGGTGTAACTGAAACAAAGAGGTTTCTCTCCTTGATTTTCAAAATGAAGGTTCTTGGACAAGTGTATACTATATTGGGTATCAAAATTAAAAAGCATAGTAGGGGGTTATGCATTATGCCAGTCTCGTTATATTGAGAAGATATTAAACAAGTTTAACCACTTGATGATCAAAAAGGTAAAAACTATTTGATTCAATTATCAAATTAAAGGAAAATAATGGAAGAGATGTTACACAACTAGAGTATGCTAGTGTTATAGGCAATCTTATTGTATGATATGTAATGCATAAGACTAGATATAATATGCCTTGTGAGTAAACTAAGTAGGCTTACTAATAATCCAAGTGTAGAACACTGAAAAGCTATAAGTAGAGTCCTAGGTTATCTAAAAGAAACTAAAAACTAAGGCTATTCTACTCAGAATTTTTGACCACGTTAGTAGGGTATACTAATGCAAGTTAGATAACGAGTGTAGGGGAAAATAAGTCCATAATAGGGTGAATATTCACTTTAGGAGGTATACCTGTATTGTGGGGATCCCAGAAACAAACTTGTATAACGTACTCAACAATGGAATCTGAGTTCATATCATTGGTTATAATTGGCAAAGAGGCTGAGTGGTTGAGGCATCTTCTAGTAGAACTCTCATTCCATATGAAGCCTGTACCGATTGTTTCACTTTATTGCGATAGTAAAGCTAATCTAGTGAGAGCTTACAATGGTACACATAATGGGAAGTTTAAACACGTAAGTTTAAGACATGACTATATGAGGCAATTGATTCAGGATGGAATCATTGTGATCTCATTTGTGAAGTCAAGTAATAATTTAGCTAATCCCTTTACTAAACCTCTAAAAAGATAAGTAGTAAGGACAACATTTAGAGAGATGGGGTTGAAACTCTTCAATAAAAGTTTCACCAGTGATAGAAACCCAACCCAAATTTTAAAAATCTTTAAAGATTAGGTTCAATTGATAATAAAAAATCACTGATATATGGAAAGTTTCAGTACTAAATCTAAAATAACCTCATCCATGATGAAGAGTGCTGACTATTACAAATAGAGAGTTGAGAATTGGAACTCTTAATGAAATCCAATAAATAGGATAGTTGTCTTAAGTAATAGAAACAATGGAAGGATTTCACTTATATGAATGTAGAAGTAGTGCCGTTTCTCATGAAAATTAGAGTTCTCTCGGGATCGTTCATGAAACAGGATGAGCACATGGCCATTAAAAGTGCTATGCGAGTAATGTAAAGGAATTCATATAATGCAAAAACTATTATATGTGTGGTATTTTTAGTTATGTCATTTTTGAATAACAGGTTCAAAGCTGTAGCAACCAAGAATTTCGACTAAAATTTAAAATACTTACACAAAAGAAAGATTTAAATCATGAGATATCTTTCTTTATGCATAATAGTTGTATTTTTATCCCTGGCAGAATTTTTACTATTTTTTTTTTCTAAAATTGAGGGACTGTTGAAATTTTGGTTTAAAAAAATTAAATATTCAGAATTTTCATTTTGCCACTAAAATGATGTTGAAAATTTTCAAAATAAAAGTGTCATTTTCTTTAGTCCCACATTGAAAATGAGAAAATAATTTTTTTTCTTTATATGTGGAGGTGTGTGCAGTATTCTTACTTAGAGTCTTGGTGGTTGAGATGCTCAGGTTGCGTGTTCCAGTGCATAGCACTTGAATGCATGCACGCGCAAGTGCGCTCAGGCTCGGCCATGGGCATGGGTAGTCTGGTTATAGTGGCACTAGTTAGCAAACTTTGCACTAAATCAGAAACCATCGGCCATTTCGAGAATGGATAGTATCCTTAAAAGCCACGATATTCCAAAAATGGACGGGCTTTGATGATCTAACGGTCAAATCCTTCGATCTAACAATCTGAAACGATCCAAATTCAATATCAATGATTAGAAACATTTAAAAAATATTCTGAACCATTGATAACCACCTAGTAAAGGTCCACTCCCCTGATACTTATAAATTGGACCATTTCGGTCTAAAATTAATCAACTCCAACAAATCTCTTCCAAACCATCATACCTCACTTAAATCCATCTCTTCCTAAGAATATTACAAATACATCCACTAATAGAGTCTGTTAGAAGATCAATTACATTGAAAGGTTCCTAAGTAGTCCTTTCGTGATTGTTATACGCAAGATCCAAATAGGCTTATCTTATCCTAGAAGCAATTCACATGTAACCCATCAACAATTAATAAGGGGGCGAATCACACTTTAAGGACAATATTTTTTTTTTTTTACATGATTCAGCCTAGTGATAAAAAAGAAATAATTTTTCTTTAATTATTTTTTATTTTTCAGTGTTTCTAACATATTTCAGAACATCCAAAGCTTGAGTGGACCCCATAATAGAAAACATGGGGGAGAGTGACGCCTACCGTTGAAACCTTCTTAGGTAAACCATGATGTTTATTTGAGATCCAACCTATTCATAAGTTAACACATACATGAACGAAGGGAAAAAAATTATAGCTTAATCCAAAACTTCTGTGGCCCTTAGAAATTTTTTAATGGGAGGCATTTAATCTCCATTGTTTTCTGTCCGGGGGTCCACTCAAGCTTTTGATCAAACTCATTCTTTTGCTCATGCCCTAAAATGATCTCTCCAAATGGATGGATTGTGTGGATACAACATATATATCATAGTGAGGCCCACCCAACTTGTGACGTCACTTCAGTAACGAGTTTCGCTACCCCACCTGCCAGTAGCTAATCTTTGTCCTATATTCACATGGTGTAATGAGGCACATGTGAGTTTTTGGAATCACATGAAATTTTTAAGTAAAGTTTTCAAGCATAGGAAATTAAATTCATTATAATTTTTTAACTTAGAGAAACCATCTAAATTGGGGCTCATAGATCAAATGGTTGATATACTAAGCAGCTTAAACCTCTATAAGCTGAAATTGTGCTTTTGTTCCATAAGATTTTTGTTGGAGCATAAAAAATGGAGAAAAGAGAAGAAAATAATAAAAAGATGAGAATTCATGTCTTCTCGTTGTGCGATGCACAATAAGAATTAGGAAAACCCATTGCGTGGTGGGCAATAGAAATCTGCGTGCAATGGAAGTGCCGAAACAATGATATGTTTTATTTTTCTATTGCATGGATCAGAGGGTTCACACGTGCGGAAGGATATAAATACCCCACCACTCTCTTCATTTAATTCATTCAAAGTTTTTTGGAGAAAGTGGAAGAGAGAAGATTCTTCAGAATTCGCCAAGGTACATGGTGTCACGCCCCAAACTCAGACACCGGGCTCATAGAATTTTCGATCGCCGAATCCAGTGCTGACAGCCTTTGTAGTACCCCATTCTCAGCTTCCAGTCCCCATACGCCAGATTCTGATCCTGGGATCTTACAAGGAGGATTTTTAATGTGAATTTTTTTCTGTAAAGGAGCATAACCACACGCATAACCAAGTCACAAACGTCAAAATCAACACCACATATCCACTAATATAAAAATTTGAGTATAATGCTGAAAGAAAAATATAATAATAACAAAATCTCCAAAGTGATTTGCAACAAGCTCCTGCCTCAATGCTGCTGCGACCTAGCGTCACCTGCACACAACGGTCGTGCATAACCTTATAGAATGCTTAAAGGGTGGTGTAAGTGTGTGCACAAGATAAGTGCTAAGCACACAAATATCAAAGCAAAAATACTGGCAAATTCATAAGTCATACAATATCAGAGTATGTAATGCAGATTGGCAATTCAAATGCAGAGTTATATAGAGCTAAATATCAGATGTTAAGGATGCAATGCAATATACAATTCCTGATGAGCCACGATTACCATTAACCTCATCTAGGCCATATAAATGCAGAAACATAGCAACCTAAATGTCATATATCGCGGATGTAATGCAATATGCAAATCCTGACGAGTCTATAATATCATCAACCTTACTTTGGATATACAATATATAAGCATAATAAACTAAATGTTATGTGCTGAGAATGCAATGCAATATGCGATGCAAATGAAATGATCAAGCTAGAGTGTGAAGTCGAAATGATAATACATAGTATCACAAGCTGTGGGGTCCATCACAAGGGACTTCTATCCAAACTAGCCCATACATGATTTGGATAGCTGGACATAATGTGGTAAACTCTTGATATCAGGTTAGTCGTGTACCTAACCGAAATCATGGCCATTGCGAGGGTATATATAACAAATTAGTTGCGCACCACCAGCCCGAGTGGATAGTGAATGAATGAATGATTAAAATGCTAAGTATGTAATTCTTGCTCAGTAAGTCCACATATCAGTACCATACTTATCTGGGATCATCACTGAGGTCTAGTACACTCTATGACACCTATTGCCCCATCAAGTGCACAACTGGGTAAATGGAAGAGATCTCACTATCCACCTACCAATATCAGCCTAGCTCATCGATAGCGGACTCATTTATGAGCTGGTCAGACTTAGCCTAACATTTCCTACTCCCTTAGGCAGGTAAAGCCACAACCCCTTCTAACCGACCATAACACAGTGGGAGATGTGGCCTACTGGTATACGGCTCTCATTCGCTCATGTATTTTCACTCGGTCTAGACGTTGGAGTGTCGTCTAGTATAAGAAGGTTTAAAAAATTTCACCTAGGGACATCTATAGCACTCCATGTAGAAAAAGATTTTTAGTGTCATCTGGCCATCCATGATATGCCTGTGGAGGTTACAGCCATGATGTCGCTAGGGCATATGGTGGTCATATTACAAAATGCAAGAAGCATAAGTCATACCATCCAGTCATGCATCAAACCTACATGTACCGTGCGCTCATGTGGGACAACTCCGTTTTATAAGAAGTCTCATAGTAAACCAACCCAATGACATATGTTATGATCAATCACTCATAACAAGCATACATATGATGCGTATGTGTATGTATCATGATGTAATAAAGTATATAGGCATGATTATCTGATAGGGCAGAAAACAATAATCCATAATCGACCATTACCGACATATCACATACAAAGAATAGGAGCTAAACGACATGCCCCTTCTACAACTATAAGAGTCCATGTAGTATGTCCTATGTTAGATTAGCTCCCAAAGCACTAATTTATCATATATCCTAAGACGGGGTCCATTGGAAGGACGACGGGTCTAACCCATACATCGAGATAGGCTCTACAAGTGGATATACTAAATCTGGTACCACATATTCTCCCATATACGGCAAGAGGTGATGGTGTACTAGCATAAAGGATAGGCCTCACACTTGTCCCAAAGAAGTAAATGGACGGTGTGGATGATATATACATGACGTTGAGGTCCTAACAACTGGATACAAGGATAAGATATGTCTTATGGACAGGTGGGCTTCCTCACTCCCTTTATCATGACAATTGGGCTTTCCTATGAGGGACTGATACGAATACAAGGAGACCCTTGGTGGGATCCACACATCCAGTACTACATAACCCTACAAATGGTCCTGCTCATCATTTAAGTGGGCCTCATGTTTAGATTACTAAGCTTGGATAAACACATGCATTTAGGTAGGCCACATTCCCTATGGAAGGCTCAGTACAAACACAAGATGGACCCCAAGGCTTGGGTGGTCCTACAGGGTATGGTAGAAAGTATCATTATCAAATAGGGGACTAACAGATTGGGATAACCTAATTAAGGGAAAGATGGGTAATATAATCATCAATGGGTATCTAAAGGTTTAGGTTAGCCCATTAAGGGGATATGAGAATGGGCCTAACAACGGGCCCTAGGGAGAGTTACAATGTGGACATTTAACCATCATTGCTCCTAAGACATGGCCTATTTAATATCAACTAGGAACATGGATGGGCATCATAAACATCATTACATACATTCTGGTGGAATCACACATCATAATGGGCATTATATACATTACCTTGGGCCTCACACAAGGGCTTTATATACATCGCATTGGGCCTCACACAAGGGCTTCATATATATCACATTGGGCCTCACTCATGGGCCTCAAATACATCACAATGGGTCACATTTATGGGCATCAAATACATCACAATGGGCCACATCTATGAGCCTCAAATACATCACAATGGGCCACATCTATGGGCCTCAAATACATCATAATGGGCCTCAACATATGGGCCTCATATACATCACATTGGGCCTCATCATATGGGCCCTATATACATCACATTGGGCCTCATTATACATTACAATGGGCTGCACATATGGGCCACACAAATATCATATCGGGCCACACTCATGGGCCTCATGTACATCAAGTGAGACCCATCATCCTAGCTGGACGGTGTGGATAAAACATTATTATTATATTAGAGATCACGATAGAGCTTTACCTAAAAAGAGAACCATAACGAAATATCATCTATACCGCACCACAAATAGTAATGGAGATAATGATTTCAACAGTAAACAATTCACAGGGCCCACCATGACGTTTATTTTCCATCCAATCTGTTCATAGGATCACAAAGACCTGAATTAAGAGGAAAATAAATTTCATATTGATCCAAAGCTTCTATGACCCCAAACGGGTTTCAATGGTAGACGTTCAATCCACCACTGGTCTTTGCAGTGTGGTCCACTTGATAAGCAGATCTATCTTATTTCCCGTCTCAAGCCTTAAGATGAGCTCACAAAGTGGATGGTCAATTTGGATATAACACACATATCACGATGGGTCCCACTGTCCCAGCTGGATGGTGTGAACACCACATGCGTGGCATGTGGGTCCCACATCTACATGGACGGTTGGGATAAAACACATATATCAAGGTGGGCCACACCTGCCTAGAAAACGGACAGTGTGGCCAAGACCCATACATCACGGTCAGCCCCACATGGCCCGTCCAGATGGACGACGTTAATATATAAAACATACATGAGGTGAGCCCCACCCCCACACATGCAACACGTGTAGGGTGGGTCCCACGTTGCTAAATGAATGGACGGTGTGGTGTAAAGAACGTGCATCATGGTGGCGTCCCACAACACCGTCCCAATCAAATGGACGGTGCAAATATAGAATATGTACATTAAGGTGGGTCCCATCCCACACGTGCAACACGTGTGGGGTGGGCCCCACATAGTTGCCAATGTCTGGACGATATGGATATAACACATACCTCATGATTAGCCATAGAACTTATTAATGTCCATGCAGATGGATGGTTTGAATATACCACATGCCTCCTGATCAGGCCCACTTGCTGACGTCCATACAGATGGACAGTAGATACAACACATGTATCAAATGGAACCCACTATCCAGCTATTGGACGGTGGGAATACAACATATACATTGAGGTGGGGTCCACGTGTACATGGTCCACTCGATCCAAATAAGTTGATATTTGTGTCTTACATCTCCAGCAGCGCCTATTGCTGGATGGTGCAAATGCAATACATAAATCATGGTGATCCACACGTGTGGACGGTGTAGGTATACAACACATCACGTGGGTCCACGTCAGTGTGGCCCATTCGTTCTGGATCAAAGTTGATATTTATATTTTCTCTATGATCTGGGCTAGCCCAAAACGGACGTCAATGGTGGGCCAGGGCATGGTAGCGAGGTGGGCCTCGCTTGGATAGCGGTGTGTCCCATGTGTGGATGACATGGATACAAATACATACACCATAAGTGGGCCATCATACAAGGAAAAGAGAGAGAGAGAGAGAGAGAGAGAGAGAGAGAGAGAGAGAGAGAGAGAGAGAGAGAGAGTGGTGGAGGGAGCTCCGCCACATGAGCTCCCCTAGGTGGCCATATACAACACATACCTTTGATGGTGGAAGATGAGGATTGAAGGGCTAGGATGAGAGAAAAGGGGTAGGAAGTGGGCCATGAAAGTGCCCTGGTTTGTCAATTAGCATGAGTGTTGAGTCGGCTAGATAGAGAAGCTCCATAGGAAGATTGATCAAGCGTCTGCCTCAACTTGATGTGTGCCCAAACTCGCCACAGGTATATCTTAGCCTCATATCCCATGTCTCAAAACACCAGATAATTAAAACCCTTAAAATTAATTAGAATATCATAGGGTTTTTGAGTTAGAAAACTTATTTCAAACGTTAGAAAAATCTCTAATTTTTCTACCTCTATCGATTTATCGATAGACTGATAGATGTAATTGATCAGTGCTGTCGATGTCCTTGAAGCTCACTTGTTACTATCGAATTGAGGACATAAGATGTCTAGCAACCACATATACCCTGGACGAAATTATCGATGTATCGATAGCCATATTGATATTATCGAAATTTGAATCTCGAGTCTATCAAGGTTGACTCGATAAAATCGACATTATATATGTTGTGTCCAAGTTCTACTAAGGCAAATCATAAAAACTTTGATACATCAAAGTACTCCTTGATATTATCAGAATTCAAATTTCGATGATATCGGAAGCCATTCGATGATATCGGATTGGACACTGTTATCCACCAATATTTTTAGGTTGTTTCTTCTTGGATCGAGAGTCACTCGATAAAATTGATATTCTAATATCGATCATACCAAGGCTGGGTCGATTGCATCAAGAATGGACATAAACTGTCCAATAAGCTCACTGATAAAATTCTTGGATTTATTGATACATCAACACCGCCATCGATATCATCGACATTCAAATTTCAATGATATCGAGTGTGTCTCGATCGTATTTTAGACCTGAAATATTTTAAAGTTTGTTCTCTCACATTTTCAATTGTCGAGGAATCGAGCCCCGTATCAGTGAAATCGGAGTTCGAAATTCGATGCAATCAACGCATGCTTCAATTTCCTTAACCAGCTGGTAAAATGTTTCAAAAGCGTTTAATATTTGAGTTTATGTCATCGAGCGACTAGTTGATGCGATCGAGAGTATATGCTTGATGATATCGACCCTGCTCAATGATATCGAACTCTATCATAAAAGTGACTGTTTTATATCCGTTGGAACCTTTTACCTATTTAATGAGAGCTCATCCTTAGTTGCTGATAGAGAAAAAGAGAGAGTGCTTTTATGTGTTTAACCCTAGATCATATACCCTAAGCCTTTTTCTCTCATGGGAGTTCATCCTCCAATCCACCCTCCTCATTAACATTCAATAGAGTAGATTGGGGAATGAACTTCCGCATTTAAGGATCCTCCAGCTACCACCTTAATGGCAAATCATTAAGCTATGATGCCTTGAATGCATGGATGATTAGAATTGCTCTATCTCCCGTATAGAAAAACATTCAAAAGAGTAGGATTCCATTATAACCTTGACTCAACCTGTCACCATGTATTGGTACATCTTCTGAGTTGCTAATCAAGGAAGCTGAAGATTCTTCATCAAAGGAGCAAATCTTCAACAATGCGTTGAAAGGGACTCATCTACTTATTTGTAAGTCATTAGAGTCCAGAGGACCCTTGTGATCATTCCTTCTGTAGAATTGGGTCTAAGGTATTTCTCACACCTTACAAGTCCTCGTAGGAGGTCTCCGGCGGGAGTGTACATAGTGGGTGCTTTGTGTTGACCTTTACTCTATGGAGATCATAAACTCTTAAGTCATTGTAGTTAGTCCTTGACTAAGGTGGTCTAAAAGTTGGGTTCTTTGTGTTGACCCATGCTCGTGACAGCATAAACTTGTGAGGTTCCTTAAGTGGATCCTTGGCCAATGTGCATAAAATCGGGTGCCATGTGTTGACCTTTGCTCGTGAGAGCATAAACTGTGTCATGTGGACATGCTATGTCAGCCTAAGTGTAAGTTGTACTGGTTAGAGGTGAACCTGATTTAAAACCTCCAGTTTGAGGTAAACGTGTTGTGAAACCTCCTTAGTAAAATTCAGTACACTCAAGGGTTGAGTGTGTCAGCCAGGAGTAGAGTCGACAAGTAGTCGAACCACTATAAAAATGACTGTGTTTGTGATTGATATTAGTCTTTGATGACTTATGTGATTTCTTTAAATGCTTTCATAATTGAATATCTAAGATCACACCTCACACATTCACATCCATCATAATCTACAAAATGTATCTTATTCATTTGTCAAATAACATTATGATTGGATCCTCTATTTGTCTTGGAAGCCATTAAAGTTACTTTGAGGAAATCCTGATTCATGCATATCTTCTTAAAATAAGTTTGATAGGATTTTAAATAAACCATAAATTTTTTATAAAAGTCCTATTCACCCCCGTTACGACATATTGACATATTCCTATTTCAACTAAAGCGGTCATTATCACAATTTCAATTGGTATCAGAGCGGGTCTCTCTTAAGGGCTTCACCACCTAGAGAGTGATCTTGACTGAGGTTGGTAATATGGCAAATGGAGAGGGCTCATCGGTCACTAGACCTTCAGTATTTGATGAATCAAATTATGCATACTGGAAGGATAGAATGCATTACTGTTTGAGATCTCTGGATCATGATGTTTGGGATATAGTTGAAAGAAGATATGTGCCACCAACCAAACAATAGTACTTAAAAATGGCACAACTATCACCAAACCAAAATCTAAAGAAAAGTGGACAATATTCGATAAAGGAAACTAAACTACTGAGGCTAAAGCTATGAATGCAATCTACTATGCTGTGTCCCAAGATATTTTCAATCAAATCAATATGTGTGGATAACCAAAGAAGCATGGGATTTGTTGGAAACAACCCATGAAGGAACAAGCACTATGAAGAGATCCAAACTGCAACTCCTAATATCACAGTTTGAAAGTCTCAGGATGGAAGAGCATGAGACCTTCATGGAGTTTTTCATAAAAGTAAATATCATTTGCAACTCTATCGGTGGATTAGGTGAGAAAGTTTCGGTTCCAAAAATCTGTAGGAAAATACTAAAATCATTACCGGAACGGTTCAATCCTAAAGTAACAACCATTGAAGAATGTAAAAACATAGATGAAATGAAAGTAGAAGAGCTAATAGGTTCCCTACAAACATTTGAAATACACTTCAAACAAACTCCTAAATCCAAATCTACTGTTCTTAAAACTTCAAAGAATACAATAAACATGGACATTGAAAGTGAAAGAGAAAACAAAGATAAGGCAATGGCCTTGCTGGCACAACAGTTCAGAAAATTATTTCAGAAAAATTGTAGCCGTCCATTTAAAGGAAGGAAGGTGGACAACAAATATTCTATATGTAAATTTGGTAAAAAGACTAAAGAACCACAATATTATGCCTGTCAGAAGTTTGGCCACCTGTCTACTTAGTGGCCAAATAGAAAAACTAAGGGAAAGGCAATGGCTGCCACATGGGATGACGTGGAAGTGTCAAACTTAGAATCTAGAGACTCAGAAAGCGATGGAGACCAGAAATCTCTAAAAATTCTTATGGTCTCTACTGCTCTACTCATTCTCATCGAAACTAAGAACGATGAAGAACCGCAAGCCACTGAATCATTTCCATCTGATAATGAGGAAACATAGAAGGAAGAAGAGGAACAGGATAAACTATAGGATGCTTACAATCAACTCTATAATCATAGCATCAACATCCTTAAGAAACTTGGAATGTTTGAAAACAAAAAGGAATTGTTGTAAAAAGATCTGGATAAAACTTTGGAAATTAATAAACATCTAATTAATGATCTACAGCAATATCATTCAGATAATGATAGATTAGAAAGAATCAATACCTTCCTTAAATCCGAGTCTGACAAACTAAACAAATAGGTGGAGTTATTAAAAGATAAAAATATGCACCTTCAAAATGAAAATCACACACTGCTGTTTAATTTAGAAGAATCCAAAAAACTTGCTAAGATAAACTATAAGTTTTCGCAGAGTGGTGAGAAATTTGAAAAACTTTTAGGTACGGGAAGACCTGGAAAGGACAAGAGTGGTTTAGGATATGAAAATTTTAAAACAAAAACTGGAAATACATCACAAATTGAAAAATCTGCTGCTTTAGGTAATAAAACAAGAACCATTCCTGTTTTTTATTTATGTGGTGATTCAGGTCATTATAAGTTTGAATGCATGTCTCCTAAGAAGACTTAACATAAGTCTGGTCAAAATCTTACCGGTAAATATAGACCGGCCAGAGGAACAATACAAAATGTCAAGAGTCCACCTAGGAATATAAATAGAAGAAACACACATCCATTACCACCTAGAATGACTAACAAAATGAAGAAATATCAAATCAAGCGGCTGAATTAAATAAATGTGGAAATATGATTCAGTTGCCTAATTTGATTAAAGAAACTACCACAGTTAAAAATCCTGTCACAAAATGGATAGTAAAAGAAAAGAAGAATTGCCTTGTCACTCATTCAAATCATATAACAAGCAATGATACTAATTGGTACCTGGATAACGGTTGCTCAAGACATGCCACGGGTGACAAATCCCTTCTTTCAAACTATTTAGATCTTAATGATAGAATAGTCACCTATGGAGACAGAAGCACCACTAAGGTAATAGAACAGCAATAAAGGGAATAAATTTGCTCAAAAATGAGAATGCCTTTTGCATAAAAGGATTAACACATATTCTCTTAAGCATTTCTCAAATATGCGACAATGAGCATGTGGTTATATTCAAAAAAGAAAATGCGAGATCCTAGATCTTTCAGGTAAATCAATGATGAAGGGTTCTCGCACAAATAACTACTGCTATGTTATTAAAGGTAAAGGAAAGACTGATTCATATGCCCAGAAATATTGAGCATGGAAAAATAAGTCCAGGTCATGAATCTAGATCTGGATAGCTGCTGAAATGATGCAATTTTGCTGAATTCGTAATGGTATATCTGATGTCTCTCACCTCATCTTTTGTATATAAACATCTTTATGTTTATAATTTTTGATTATACAATGCTTGTACAAAATCTTTACTGTGTATACTGGTTGATATTAAGAGATACTTTACTATACAAAAGATTGTCGAAATGCTGAAAATTGAAAAACATTCACCTTCAATATGTCTATCGATACATCATGTGAATGTTTCTATTAAATCAACCAAGAATCGATACCATCGACGACCTCTCGAGTAGTTGAAATGTTAGGTCGGTTGGTCTTCCCTTGAACTCTTCATTGAAAATATCTAATGGGTATATCGATATCATCGAACCTATGTTCGATAATATTGAAGGTTACTTCTCAATTAAAGTCGAAAGAACGGAAAAAGAGGCTCACTTGTTGATCTCAGTTTGGCCATTACATCTCTTAGAACATTTTTTTTATTGTTGGATCCTTTCATCTCAAGCAGAAATGTCTAATGACAAAGGATTGGTTCTTCTACAACGTTCGTCGACTGAGAGCAAGAAAGGTAAGAAGAATGCAATTGCCTCATCTCCATTTTTCAACTTAAACTGTGTGGCAGAACGAGCAGTTCATAGGAAGTGCATTGAACCCTTTGGGATCATCGATCTCTTAGAATTGATTGGGTGGGGCAATATCATGAATTTTGGTGGAGGATTTCAACATAATCTTGTGCATTAGTTTCTGAACTTAATCTATAACATTGAAAATAATCCTCCAATCATTTTAGTTGTTGTCATAAATCAGACAAAGCACATCACCCTTAGACTGATAAGTCATCTGGTTGGTGTAGAAGTCACTAGGACACCTGTATCAGAACGAAATATGAATGGTCTTGGTGTATGGGGAGAAGTTACTCGTGCACTATGTAACGATGCTACAATACCCATAAATGCAAAGAATGTTATTTATGTTAAGCATGTCAATCCTGCATACAAAATTCTTCACAGCAGCTTTAACATAAATGTCTATCCCTGTGAAGTCTCCAGCAACAAGCTTTCTCCATACATTCTCAATGAGAAATATGATGTTCATCTAGGTATTCACGTGTGCTTACCCAATCTCATTCTACAACAATTAATTCGTGTATCTATAGACGAATCCACCGTTACACTTCCATTCCCATGTCTGGTGTCCAAGTTGTCACCCCAATTTGGGATGCCTCCTACTAATGATCTCCCGCGCCCATGTGCCTGGTTCAACTACAAAGACATCTATGATCTGAATGTCAATGACAACATGTTTAGTGGGGGAAAAACTGATCCAACCTCAGGCAAGGGAAATTCTGAGCACAACCTCGACTTTGTTAATATCATTCAGGTTGTCACAGAATGATACATTGTTCAGGACCTTCTGGATGGACAATCTCACATGATGAAACGGCTCAATGACTGTGAAGCCTGTCTTTGAGAGATCAGACACATGCTGATGATTCTGCAACATACTACAAAATAAATTCTGGATTCCTTACTAGAGCAATAAAGGCTTTCATTGTTTAAAGTACATCCTTCCCTTCATCACATGCATAGAGTCTCCCTGGAACGCCTAGAGCATTAATATCTTTTTGAATGCCCTTCACTCATATGTGTGTGTGTGATGAATTACTAACCTGTATAGTATGTTAAGCTTTATTTTCTCTGAGTAAGGTCCATACTCTCTTTTTGGGTGCCCATGGAAGGGCTTTGTTTCGTTCTGGTGTTTGGGATGACTATTATACTAATACAAATCTTGGGTAGTATATACTTTTGGGTATTTTGGGGTATGGTTATCATTGTTATATTCTGCAATTCCCTGTTCTCCCTAGTTTATCTAGTTTCTATCAACTATGCATGTGATGCATGCTCTTTACCTGCCCTGATAAGAACATATTTTTTTTGAAATGTGATGATCTTGTTCACCTATCTTCTATGCTTATGCTCCCTGAATTCTGGTTCTCCCATATTAGCTAAACTTCAGTCAAATATCATATGTTTAGTTATCCTTTATCAATGACTGACAAAAAGGGGGAGAACAACTCCACACCCAAAAGAAAAATTGTGTATCTACTTGTGGATGGTGATGCAGGTGTTAGGGGGAGCAGCTGCAATAAGACTGGGGAAGATTGCTGTTAGGGGAGCAACTATTGATTGTGTGTGTGTATTCACTAGAATTTGTAAAATTGTGTAAAAATCATGTACACACAATTTAGGGTGTTTGTCTAGAAGGTGTTCTTGGGTGTTTTGGTGTTTTGTCATGTAATTGACAAATGGGGAGATTGAAAGTGCCCTGGTTTGTTAATTAGCGTGAGTGTTGAGTCGGCTAGACAGAGAAGCTCCATAGGAAGATCGATCAAGCACCTACCTCAGCAGGATGTGTGCCCCAACTCGCCACAGGTATTTCTTAGCCTCATATCCCATGTACCAAAACACTAGGTAATTAAAACCCTTAAAATTGATTAGAATATTATAAGGTTTTTGAGTTAGAAAACTTATTTCAAATGTTAGAGAAATCTTTAAGTTTTCTACCTTTATCGATTTATCGATAGACTGATCGATGTAATTGATCAGTGCTGTCGATGTCCTTGAAGCTCACTCGATACTATCGAATTGAGGACATAAGATGTCCAGCAACTGCATATACCCCTGGATGGAATTATCGATGTATAGATAGCCGTATCGATGTCATCGAAATTTGAATCTTGAGTCTATCGAAGTTAACTTGATAAAATCGACATCATATATGTTGTGTTCAAGTTTTTTTAAGGTAAATCATAAAAACTTCGATATATCGAAGTACTCCTCAATATTTTCAAAATTCAAATTTCGATGAAATTGGAAGCCATTCGATGATATCGGATTGGATACTTTGTTATTCAGCAATATTTTTAGGTTGTTTCTTCTCAGATCGAGAGTCACTCGATAAAATTGATATTCTAATATCGATCATATTGAGGTTGGATCGATTGTATCAAGAATGGACATAAATTATCTAGTAAGGTCACTGGTAAAATCCTCAAATTTATCGATGCATCGACACTGCCATCGATATCATCGACATTTAAATTTTGATGATATTGAGTGTGTCTCGATCATATTTTAGACTTGAAATATTTCAAAGGCTGTTCTCTCACATTTTCAAATGTCGAGGAATCGAACCTTATATCGATGAAATCGGAGTTTGAAATCTGATGCAATCGACACATGTTTCGATTTTCTTGACCAACTAGAAAAAGATTTCAAAAGCGTTTGACATTTGAGTTTATGTCATCAAGTGGCCAGTCGATGTGATCAAGAGTATACGCTCGATGATATCGACCCTGCTCGATGATATCGAACTCTGTCATAAATGTAACCATTTTATATCCGTTGGAACCTTTTGCCTATTTAATGAGAACTCATCCTTAGTTTTTAATAGAGAAAAAGAGAGAGTTCTTTTGTATTTTTAACCTTAGATCTATACCCTAAGCCTTTTTCTCTCATGGGAGTTCATCCTCCAATCCACCCTTATCATTGACATTCAATAGAGTGGATTGGGGAATGAACTTCTGCGTTCAAGGATCCTCCATCTACCACCCTAATGGCAAATCATTAAGCTGGGATGCCTTGAATGCATAGATGATTGGAATCGCTCTATCTCCCTTATAGGAAAACATTCAATAGAGTAGGATTCCATTATAATCTTGACCCAACCTATCGCCATGTATTGGTATATCTTCTGAGTTACTGATCAAGGAAGCTGAAGATTCTTCATCAAAGGAGGAGATCTTCAACAACGTGCTGAAAGGGACTCATCTACTTATCTATAAGTTATTAGAGTATAAAGGACCCTTGTGATCATTTCTTCTGTAAGATTGGGTCTAAGGTGTTTCTCACCCCTTGCAAGTCCTCGTAGGAGGCCTCCGGTGGGAGTGTACGTGGTCGGTGCTTTATGTTGACCCTTGCTCTGTGGACAACATAAACTCTTAGGTCCTTATAGTAGGTTCTTGACTAGGGTGGTCTAAAAGTTGGGTGCTTTGTGTTAACCCTTGCTCGTGGGAGCATAAACTTATGAGGTTCCTTAAGTGGATCTTTGACCAGTGTGCCTAAAATCATGTGCTATGTGTTGACCCTTGCTCGTGGGAGCATAAACTGTGTCATGTGGACATGCTATGTCAGCCTAGGTATAAGTTGTACTGGTTATAGGTGAACCTGATTTAAAACCTACAGTTTGAGGTGAGCCTGTTGTGAAACCTCCTTAGTAAAATTCGGTACACTCAAGGGTTGAGTGTGTGAGCCGAGAGTGGAGTAGAGAAGTAGTCAAACCACTGTAAAAATGACTGTGTTTGTGATTGATATTAGTCTTTGATTACTTATGTGATTTCTTTAAATGCTTTCATAATTGAATATCTAAGATTACACCCCACACACAATCACATCCATCATAATTTACAAAATGTATCTTATTCATCTGTCAAATAGCATTATGATTGGATCCTTTATTTGGCTTGGAAGTCATTAGAGTCAATTTGAGGAAATCCTGATTCATGCATATCTTCTCAGAACAAGTTTGATAGGATTTTAAATAAACCATAATTTTTTTTATAAAAGTCCTATTCACCCTCCTCTAGGATATATTGGCATATTCCTACTTCAACTAAAGTGGTCATTACCGTAATTTCGAGCTACACTTAGGGTTCTCCTTAGGGAAGCTTGCATGTCCACTCCTCTTGGGTTGCTTGGAATGGTAGAGAGAATGAGAGAGAAAGAGAGAAGGTGATAGGATGAAAAGGGATGGGTGAGTGATGGGTGTGAGTAACATGAGGGTTGACTTTAGGGATGACTTGTGTAAGAGAGGGATGGGTTATGATGGGATGTGTACTTGACTAGTGATTGATTGATTGATGTGTTTTTGTAGAGATTCTCTCAAGATTCGCAAATGCGTTACATTTTTTTTGAAATAAATGCAGGCCCACAAATCTTAGCCAGAGTATCGCATCGGTGCGCAAGACGCGGTGTTGAAACCGGGCAATGGCATGGTCACTAGGATACAAGTCTCGGGTCGAGTCGACTTAGATATATGGGATGCGACTTAGGGTCGCGCATAAATGCGATTATAGGTCACGGGTTGTCGGAATTTGATAGGGAGGATGCGGAAGTCTAAGGAACGATACGGGCTAGGATACGACCCTTACACATGGAGTACCTGTCGCGCGACGCCCAACAAGTGGCCTATGAAACAAGTGGCCCATGCAATAAGTGGTCCACACAACCAGATGTAACTATTAATCTACTACCCGCGCAACAGGTCCATTGTGCGGATGGTAAATTTCTGATGACTAAATTGTCATCTTGAAGATATTAAGGAAAGCTTAATTCATGCCATGGGACCAAAGTTCTTTAAGTTTACAAGATCAATCAAGATAATATCATTTCCGTACAACGACTTATAGGATCAGAAGATCACATTGCTATCTGAAATGTTGCTAAAATTGATATCTAGATTTACTCAAATCTTGTATTTTCATTATATATACTTTATCTTTGAATCAAGGGATAAAGAAGATGTAAACGAATTTAGAATAAATGAAATGCATTATGATGATTATTCTCTTTATCTTTCTTAGTTATTATCAAATAAGATATTCTCCAGATCAAATACCTTTGTTATTATTGTATTATTCTCCATATATGAATGAATAAAAGATAAATTCTCAAGCGTATCAAGCTAATCACTGATTATTGCCAAGCGCCGATGATTATCGCCAAATTGATATTATCGCCATTGCTAATCGTTGATCATCATTACAAAAGTCATTTTTATCAAATTGATATTATCACCAAGCTAATACACTACTTTAATCATAAATACTATCAGAACTATTATTAGCAATGGTGATATATCATTCATCGACTTATCATTCACGGCAGCAAAGTGTGCCTATATGACCAACCACGCATAAGTCCTACGACAATGATGGCGATTTATCATTTACGGTAGCAAAGTATGCCTATACGGCCAACCATGCATAAGACCTATCAGGACCGAGGATGTGTCATATATTATATAGTCAGCAGTGAAAAGCCAGTGGCCGTAAAAAGCCTGCGAAGGCCATCGCATGCTTAGAACCATGCGGGTAGCGGAGTGCGCCTATACGACCAACCACGCGTGAGATCAATGTTGTCTATACAGCTTTTGATAGTGTTTGTAAGTGCTATGATTTCATATCCCTTTGGTTGTCAAATTTTGGGGTGACAAAGCCTATATATATTTGTCTTGTACATCTTGTGTTTCATGTTTGAGACTTTACATTGCTTCAAGTCATCGTACTTCAAGACAAGAACTTAAATGAAGAAAGTTGCAAGTGTAGTCATGGATGAAGAATACAAGAATAGAAGACTCCAAGTATGCATGTTCAAGATTCTAACAAGTATAAGAAAAGAAGTAGACTTTATCAAGTCAAGAAAGGTTCAAGCTCGAGAAGGCCTACAATAAGATTTGTAAATTCTCAAGCTTCTCTTAAGGGTCATCTGAGAGTACAGACTTTCAATGTTCATCTCACTTTCAAGGTTTGTTTAACCTTAAATTGACCTTAAGTTGGGCTTTATTGTAGGTCATTATGGATACATAATTCGTATGTTTTAATTATTCTTGTACGGGCTGTTCTAAGACCAGTCCTAGGGACTTCAAGACCAGTCCTAGCTCTGCTATGACCAGTCTTAAGTTTTTTAGGACCAGTCCTAGGTTGTTGAAGATTTTTAAATTTTTCTGGTTGTCCTACGACCAGTCCTGAACATCCTTCGACCAGTCCTGTGAGCTCTACGACTCGTCCTTCCACCAGTCTTAGCCCTACGACTTGAACTCCAGCAACTAATCTGGGGGTCCTACGACCAGTCGTAGGTGACCCACGACCAGTCGTAGGTGACCCACGACCGTAGGCTACCCAGGACCAGTCGTGGAACAGCTAATCCTTATCCCACGAAAATCTTTAAAAATATGTTAAAGTTACGACCAGTCCTAGGGATCCTAAGAACAGTCGTAGATGAGATTTTTCTGGCTATAAATAGAGCACGAATTTTAGAGTTTTTCAATTCATTTCAATTCAATTCAAGCAACTTTAAGGCCATACTCTGAGATAAGTTCGTGTTTGTTTTTAAGCTACTTTGTGCTCATTTAAAATTCCTTTTGCTAGCTTATTTTGTATTTGATTTTGATCTACATTCCAATCTTATTAGAAAAGAGGAATTTTTGATATTCCTTCTTCTTGGATTCAAAATCAAATAGAACTAGCTCTTTTTGATTTAAAATCAATTAGACTTAGAACCATTCATAAAGTGAGTATTGGACTTTGAACGTTAAATCGAACTTCTACTCCGATTGGTTCTACCGGGCTACTTCAAAAGGAGATTCAGGTATTTTACATTTGTGTAATTTATATTCTTTGGTTTTGTTTAAGATTTTCCAGAAAAATCACATTGTTTTGGTTATCTGAGGAGAGCCAGAAAACTCAGATTGTGTGGGTTTTTGGATTGTGTAAACCCGAGATAAAAAGACACAATTGTGAAGGTTTTAGATGAACCTGTGAAACCTATTTTGATAGTGCATGCTAATATCTCCTGTGTGAGGATATTAGGAGTGGAGTAACATTCTGTGTGGCTGTTGGATAATAGTTGGTGTACACACAGGCGAACCACTATATATCTTTGTGTTGTGGATGTGCTTTATTCTTTCATTCCTTTATTCATTCAGTTTTGTGGATTGTATCTGTGGTTGAATGTTGTTATCATTTTATTTCAAGTCAGTGTGAGGAATGTTGTAATAACTTTGGTTTAATTTCCTGCAAGTTATTTCCTTGCTTTATTATTCCGCTGTTATAAGTTTTATTTGGCATAACCCTATTCACCCCCCCTCTAGGGCATATAGCTAGGCCTTTTCAAGTGGTATCAGAGCCTAATAGCTCGTGCTTATTGTTTATTTATTAGATTTATTTCCTGAGCTAACGATCTAAGCTATATTAAGATGTCAAATTTTGATAGCCTATCAGTCGCTAGGCTACCACCCTTTAATGGCACAAACTATGCCTATTGGTAAGCCAGGATGAGGATCTTCCTCAAATCCATGGATGAAAGTGTGTGACTGGCCACAGTGAATGAATGGAACCCTCCTACCACTGAAGTAACTGATGTCGATGGTTCAAAATCAATGAAAGTAACGACTTATTTTCATTGGACCACAGTTCAGAAAAGTGAGAGTAGTGCCAATGCAAAAGCAGTAAATGCAATTACTTGTGCATTATCACCAGATGAATTCAAAAGAATCATCTCTTATGAAAATGCAAAACAAGCATGGGATGTATTAGAAATAACACACGAGGGTACATCAATCGTCAAGAAATCTAAAGTCCAACTCCTCACAACTAAATTTGAAGAAATTCATATGGAGGAGAATGAGATGTTTATGGACTTCTACACTAGATTGAATGACATTGTGAACTCTATGTGGGGTCTTGGTGATAGAATCACAGAAGTAAAGTGTGCACAAAGATACTATGCTCACTTCCTGAATGGTTCAATTCTAAAGTAACCACGATTCAGGAACTTCGTGATACGGATACCATGAGGGTTGAGGAACTAGTTGGTTCACTACAAACCTACAAGTTGTCCTTTAAAGCTCCTAAAGGAAAATTGATTGCTCTCAAATCATCTAAAAATGTTTCACAAGAGAGTACTTCGGATTTAGAAAATTTCGAAGATGATATGACGCTTTTAGCAAAAAAGTTTTACAAAACTTTTAAAAGCAAGAAAAAAGTTAATTTTCAAAAGTCTAATGATAAGAGACGATCTAAACCTAGAGCTCAAAAATCTTTGAAAGATAGTTAATGTTACAACTGTCAAGAGTATGAGCACTTAGCTAACAAATGTCTTAAAAAGGACAAATCAAAAAGGAAAAGTATGTTGGCTACTTGGGATGAATCGTCTGATTCTGAATTCTCTTCTAAATCAGAAGATTCTGAAACCGAGTCGGGCGATGATGTTAAAGCCTTTATGACTCTAGCCAAGATCACTTTTTTAGATAATGATAAAATATCTAGTGAAGAAAATATGAATAGTGATTACGATAATGAAGATGATCTTCAGGATGCTTATAATGCCCTTTATAAGGAGAGTTGTAAAATTGCCGTCAAGCTTAAGTTACAAAAAGAAAAATTTTCTAAGATTAAAGAAGATTATGAGTCTCTCGTTTTAGAAAAGTCTCATATTTCTAATTCTTTTGAAAAGAATAAATGTGATTTAGATTTCAAAATCTCCAAAATTGAAGATTTGAGATCCGAAAATGAGAAACTCAAAAATGAGATAGCTTCTCTTCTGAGTTTGAAAGACACATGGAGATATGCCTAAGGTGATCTTAAATTGGAAAAATTATTATCCGGATCAAGAAAATGTGGCGATCGATCCAGGTTGAGCTATGATAAGAATACATCTCTTAAACAAAAGAATATTGCTCCTAAATTTGTAAAAGGAGAGTCTTCAACCTCAAAAGAAAAGAATACTTATCAAGGTTTTTTCAAAAATTCAAGGACTTTTCAAAAACCTAAAGGTTGCCATGTCAACTTTGATTTTTAAAACCGAAATCCATTGGCTGAAAAAATAATTGATCTACTCAAGGAGCTATTAAAGTCTAACTTTATACGTCTCTCCTATAACAACAGATAGAAAAAGACCATCTATACTCCTAAACCCAAAACAGTTCTGAAATGGGTTCCTAAAGTTGCCTACTTGGTTGCCCACACTACTTTCAAAGCTACAAGCCATTCAAAGTGTTACCTAGATAGTGGTTGCTCCAGGCATATGACAAGCGACAAGGCTTTATTCACCGATCTAAAAGATATGACTGACGGGTCAGTCATATTTGGTGATGGAAGCAATTGCAAGATCATTGGCCAAGGTATGGTTCAGCTTTATAACCTTCCCTTATTTAAGAATGTGCTATATGTTGAGGGCTTGAAACACAACCTACTAAGCATTTCTCAGATATATGATAACAACCATAGTGTGAAGTTTTCTAATCAAGGTTGTGAGATAGTTAATAAAAAGGGTTCTGTTATATTAACTCGTTGTAGAACTTCTGAAAACTGCTACATCGTTAGTGATGTAAGCTCATCTACTCAATCGTGTTACGTGGTCCATACCGATGAGACTGAATTATGGCATAAAGACCTTGGACATGTATACTACCAGAACTTATTTAAATTGAGCAAAAGAGAACTAATTAGAGGTCTACTCAAATTGTAAAAAGTAGACAAAATATGTGGTGAATGCCAGTTGGGCAAACAGACTAGGAGCTCTCACAAGAAAGTGAACTCCAATACCACATCTAGACCACTCGAGCTTCTCCACATGGATCTTATTGGACCAACTAGAACGGAGAGTCGAGGAGATAAAAAATACATCTTGGTTATCGTAGATGACTATACCAGATTCACTTGGGTATCGTTCTTAAAAGACAAAAATGAAACCCTGGATGAAGTGAAAAAGGTCATTAAATGAATCCAAAATGAGAAAGGTTCTCATGTTAGTAAAATCCGTAGTGATCATGGATTCGAATTCGAAAATAGTAGTTTTGAAAAATTCTGTAGCGATCAGGGAATATCGCATGAATTCTCTGCGTCCAAAACACCGTAACAAAATGGTATAGTTGAAAGAAAAAATAGAGTACTTTAGGATATGGCTAATGTTATGTTGAACAGCATGAAGCTCTCTAGAAATCTTTGGGCTGAAGCAGTTAATATCGCATGCTATATTATTAATCGGGTTTATACCAGTAAATCTGATAATAAGACTGCTTATGAATTATGGTTTGAAAAGGAACCTAATGTCAAATACTTTTGAGTTTTTGGCAACAAGTGTTATATTTTACAAGATCGTAAAAATTTGGAAAAGTTTGATACGAAGAGTGATGAAGGTATTTTTCTTAGTTATTCTTTGAACAGTCGAGCTTATAGGGTTCTAAATAACAGAACTGATATGATTCAAGAGTCCATCAATGTGGTCATTGATGATCATTTGAATACACCATCTCTGAGTTCAGATGGTGATGAATTTCTTATTATCGACAATCAAGATACCTCATCAAGTCAAAAAGAATCTGAACCAAGGACTATCAAAGATCATCCAACCAATCAAATTCTTGAAAACCCTCTCACTGGAGTTCGTACTCGCAAACAACTTGAGAACATATGTAATTATGTTTGTTTTACATCCCAAATAGAACCGATCAATGTGAAAGAAGCACTTTCTGACGAAAATTGGATAGTTGCTATGCAGGATGAACTTAATCAATTTGTTCATAATGATGTCTGGTATCTTGTTCCTAGACCAAAAGATAAATACATTATTGGAACAAAATGGATCTTTAAAAATAAGTCTGATGAACTTGGAAATATAATAAGAAACAAGGCTAGACTGGTTGTACAACGGTACACTCAGATTGAAGGCATCGATTACGATGAAACCTTTGCTCCAGTCGCTCGCCTTGAATCAATCAGACTTTTTATTTCCATCGCATGCTTTAAAAAATTTAAGATTTATCAGATGGATGTAAAGAGTGCCTTCTTGAATGGCGATTTACATGAAGAGGTGTATGTTGAACAACCTTCAGGGTTTGAAGACCCCAAGTTATCTGACCATGTATTTCGTCTCAAAAAGGCTCTCTATGGTATAAAACAAGCGCCCAGAGCATGGTATGAGAAATTGACTAAATTCTTACTTAGTCATAGCTTTCAAGTAGGAAGTGTCGATAAGACGCTCTTTGTTAAGAAGCATAACAATGATATTTTGATGGTTCAAATTTATGTTGACGATATTATTTATGGATCAACTTGTACTAACATGTCTATTGAGTTTCAGATCTTATGAAATCAAGGTTCGAAATGAGCATGGTTGGTGAACTAAACTATTTCCCAGGATTGTAAGTAAAACAACAACCTGATGAAATTTTCATTTTCCAAACCAAATATGCTTCAAACTTGGTTAAAAGGTTTGGATTTGAGAATGGTAAGAACTTTGATACTCCTATGAGTACAACATTAAGACTCTCAAAAGACTCTACGGGTAAAGATATAGATCCTAATCTGTATCGTAGTATGATTGGTAGTTTGTTGTATCTAACTGCAAGTAGACCTGATATCGCGTTTAGTGTTGGTATTTGTGAGAGATATCGGTCTAATCCTAAGGAATCACATCTTACTGTTGTTAAATGGATTATTAGATATGTCACAAGTACTATAAATCTGGGTCTTTGGTATCCTTTTGATACTAGTGTTTAATTAGCCGGGTACTCAGATGCTGATTGGGCCGGTAATATCGATGATAAAAAATTAACCAGTGGTGGTTATTTTTACATTAGAAATTGCTTAGTTTCTTGGTTCAGCAAGAAGCAAAGCTCAATATCTCTCTCCACTGCTGAGGCTGAGTATATTGCAGCTGGATATGCATGTACTCAACTAGTTTGGATGAAACGCATGCTAAGCGATTATGGAATTAATCAAGATTCAATGATCTTACATTGTGATAATTCCAATGCTATAAATACTTTCAAAAATCCAATCCAGCATTCACGTACTAAGCACATTGACATTAAGTATCATTACATTCGTGAGTTGGTTAAAGAAAAAGTTATTTCCTTGGAATATATACCAAATGAAACTCAACTTGCTGATATATTTACTAAATCGCTCGACAAAAGCAGGTTTAATAAATTGAAATTTAATCTTGGTATGTGCATTTTACATTGAGTATTCTTGCTTGCATGTATCATAGTGTATTATATTTGATATTATATGTGTTAAAATTTTAATTTTTTACATTAAATATGTATTTTTGGTCGATGCTCGACCGGTCGTAGATGTACACGACCAGTTGTGGTACGACCGGTCGTAACAGCACTCGACCGGTCGTGGAGCTCGTGAACATGATATAATTTGGGGAAGCTGACGATCTTCCTCAACAGGATATTAATATGGATGAGATATTTGATGATATAGAAACTGATTCGCCAAATGATCCTGATTTCGATCCATTTAGTTATGATGCACGCCTTCGTGCATTGGAGGAGAAGGTTGATAACATGAGTGTAGCCCACAATATGCAGTTTAAATATATGCGAAAATATCTTCGTCGCATTAATAAGGGCTTACACCAGATTGATCCTACTATCCCTGCTCCCTCCTCTAGATCTGATTAGGCGGATTATCTTTTGGATTGTATTATCTTTTATTTTGGATATTGTATTATATTGGTTATGGCTTGATGATTCTGGATTTATATTTTGAGATATGATATTTCCTTTCATATTCCTTTCTCATTATCTGCTTATTTTTACTCTTTATGTTGTTGTTCTCTTTCCTATTGTGACTTTTCCTTGTCATTTTGTGACAAAAAGGGGGAGTAGTATGGAAAGGGAGAGTAATTTGTATAGATTGATTGATTGAGGAGTATATGTGGATTGATAATATGGAATGTGGATAACTTGTGTTTTGCTTAATGTTTTCATATTTTTTCTCTCAGGGGAGCATATTTTGCTCTTATCTGTATGCTGCGTGTTTTGTCACAAATTTGACAAAGGGGGAGATTGTAAGTGCTATGATTTCATATCCCTTTGGTTGTCAAATTTTGTGGTGACAAAACCTATATATATATATATATATATATATATATATATATATATATATATATATAATTGTCTTGTACATCTTGTGTTTCATGTTGAGACTTTACATTGCTTCAAGTCATCGTGCTTCAAGACAAGAACTTAAATGAAGAAAGTTGCAAGTCTAGTCATGGATGAATAATATAAGAATAGAAGACTTCAAGTATGCATGTTCAAGATTCTAACAAGTATAAGAAAAGAAGTAGACTTTATCAAGTCAAGAAAGGTTCAAGCTCGAGAAGGCCTACAACAAGATTCGTAAATTCTCAAGTTTCTCTTAAGGGTCATCTGACAGTACAGACTTTCAATGTTCATCTCACTTTCAAGGTTTGTTTGACCTTAGAATGACCTTAGGTTGGACTTTATTGTAGGTCATTCTGGATACATAATTCGTATGTTTTAATTATGCTTGTACGGGCTGTTCTAAGACCAGTCCTAGCTCTGCTACGACTAGTCTTAAGTTTTTCAGGACCAGTCCTAGGTTGTTGAAGATTTTTAGATTTTTCTAGTTGTCCTACGATCAGTCCTGGACATCCTTCGACCAGTCCTGTGAGCTATACGACTCGTCCTTCGACCGGTCTTAGCCCTATGACTCGAACTCCAGTAACTAATCTGGGGGTCCTACGACTAGTCGTAGGTAACCCATGACCGGTCGTAGGTGGCCTACGACTGGTCGTAGGCTACCTAGGACCAGTCGTGGAACAGTTAATCCTTATCCCGCTGAAATCTTTAAAAATATGTTGAAGCTACGACCATTCTTAGGGATCCTAAGACCAGTCGTAGATGGAATTTTTTAGGCTATAAATAGAGCACGAATTTTAGAGTTTTTCAATTCAATTCAAGCAACTTTAAGGCCATACTCTGAGATAAGTTCGTGTTTATTTTTAAGCTACTTTGTGCTCATTTAATATTCCTTTTGCTAGCTTGTTTTGTATTTGATTTTGATCTACATTCCAATCTTATTAGAAAAGAGGAATTTTTGATATTCCTTCATCTTGGATTCAAAATCAAATAGAACTAGCCCTTTTTGATTTAAAATCAATTAGACTTCGAACCATTCATAAAGTGAGTATTGAACTTTAAACGTTGAATCGAACTTCTACTCCGATTGGTTCTACCGGACTACTTCAAAAGGAGATTCAGGTATTTTACATTTGTGTAATTTATATTCTTTGGTTTTGTTTGAGATTTGCCAGAAAAATCACATTGTTTTGGTTATCTGAGGAGAGCCAGAAAACTTAGATTGTGTGGGTTTTTGGATTGTGTAAGCCCGAGATAAAAAAAACACAATTGTGATGGTTTTAGGTGAACCTGTGAAACCTATTTTGATAGTGCATGCTAATGTTCCCTGTGTGAGGATATTAGGAGTGGAGTAGCATTCTGTGTGACTGTTGGATAACAGTTGGTGTACACACAGGCGAACCACTATATATCTTTATGTTGTGGATGTGCTTTATTATTTCATTCCTTTATTCATTCAGTTTTGTGAATTGTATCTGTGGTTGAATGTTGTAATCATTTTATTTCAAGTCAGTGTGGGGAATGTTGAAATAACTTAGGTTTAATTTTCTGCAAGTTATTTCCTTGCTTTATTATTCCGCTGTTATAAGTTTTATTTGGCATAGCCCTATTCACCCCCCCTCTAGGGCATATAACTAGGCCCTTTCAGTGTCACGGCGGATGGTGAGAGAAAATGCCCTCGCGTGAATGGGTTAGACCTTATAGGAGAAGAAAAAATGGACTGCAGTGTGCGCTCTGTAGCTTATCCATATATAGGCTAACCATGCATAAGACCCCCTAAATTTCTAGCTTAATTTTAGTAGAAAATCATGGGGAAGGGTCTTCTAAACGAGTTACATCCTAATTAATGGATTGATGACTTTTGATTTGGTATCCCTAAGGTAGCCTTGCGAGCCCTGTGAACTCCAGAGAGTTACTGCGGCCAACCCTGCATGTAAAACCTATCAAGTTCACTGCTCTTGTAGCTTCACTGGGCCCCTTTGATGGATCATGGTTTGTAAAATCTAGGCTATGATAGTTCAACGAACTCATAAGAGTTACAAAGACTATTCGCGTAAGACCTCGACTCCAACTCTTAAGAGTCTGAAAAACTATGTTTCCTCCAACTACTCAAGAGCTTAAATTGTGTGTGAGGCTAATTGAAATTGAAAACTAGTTCCATCCATTAAAATGGAAATCATGTAGGCGACATTGAACTAATAATCAAAATAGGTTTTCACTTTACTATATAATGAAAATTGCATACAAAGAATGATTATGAACATCAATAAAGTAAACATCTTATAAGTATATGCTTGGTCACTTACTATATTCATAAGATTTCTGAAATTATACTTATCATGCTATGATCAAAAGCAAAAGTATATCATAGACAAAAGTATCGAAATTCATTCATGTCATCTTGAATTTTACAAGTCAAAAGATTACATATGTTGATAAGAACAAAACTTTACAAATCTTCCACCATGCCCAATGCTACAACATATCTTTGTAAATCTTCTTTCAATTAGATTGTGTTACAACATTTATTAGTTCAGCCTCAAGAATAATCTTGGCTTGATCAGGAACATTGGCCAGTTCTTTTTCTAAAGAAGCAATAACTTCTTTATCCTTCATTTGTCAGACCTTTTAAGATCAGCAATGCGAACAATAACTTCCATTTCTTCTCTAATCTTGTTGATATTCAATTCTTCCTTTTGCTCCCTAACTTCAAGCAGAGCAATATCTTTCTTTAAGAAAGCAATTTGATTATTGATCATTATCCTATTTTTATCAGAAGCTATCAACTTGTCCTGAAGAGATTGATATTTAGTGTTATAGCCAGATATAACAGCATTAGTTCGAGAGATTTTCTCTTTGAAAGATAGCAATTCTCTTTGGCGTTCCAAAATTTTTAGAGCAATAACTATGCTTCGTGCCGACTCCAAGTTATTTATTGAATCATAGAATTGCGACAAAGAGTTATGCAGAGGAAGAACATTAATATGGGACAGTCTCGTCGAATGAGAAAGATTAGCCAATGCACTATCTAGGAAAGGCCATTACGTAGGATCTTTGAAGGCATTTATGATAATAAAAATAGTGTTCTTGAAAAACATGAGAATGAGGGGTGATACTTTGTCCAAAATTTCTTTATCAGATATTGTAACCATTGAATTAGAACCTGCTGATCCACTTGAAGAAGGAACAATTGCAGCTAAAAGTGAAAAGAAATGATATAATTAGGAATATCAATATTAAAATATATGAAGATAAAAGAGTGAAAAGAAAGGTATACCATCTCTGGGGGCAGGATGAGAAGTAGTTGGTACAAAATATGCTTTTATCCCTGAAGAATATCTGTAGCGGCAGTTGTAATATTGAAAGAAAGTTCTTGGGCTCTAGTGCATGAGTCCAAAGTTGTTGGAGTTGCTATGTCAACTGGATTGGAAGGAAATTCCAGACTTCGAGCAATTGGTTGAATAGGGGGAGGACATGTAGTGCTGGCTTTCTCAACATGGACCGGAACATCGACAATTATATCAGCGACTGATTAAACCTGTGAAGCATCTTGATTTACTTCTACACTTTGAGGCAAGAACAATGTTTCTGGTTCTACTTGAACTTCTAGCAAAGAAATTCTAGCCTCTCTTGATGCAAACACCTCCGCGATAACAGGAAGCACTACAGGGCCTTGTTCGGTGACATTAACAGCTTTCGCAGGATAAGGAGAGTACAAAGCATCAAAAGATATGAAAATTCTTGCACCTAGGGAACAACTAGAACCCTCATAATCAAGTTGTTCCTCTTCAAGAGGAGCCACTTTGACAGGAGGAGATATTTTGATGATCCCATTGAATTTCAGTAATCGAAACATCAACTCCAATTTTGTCTTCTTCACCAATATCTACCTTCGCATCTTCTTCTCAATTGTCATCCAGCAAAATATTTCCTTCAACAGTCAAACTTGTGGAAGAAGTATCGCTGATTTTAATCTCTGCAGAATAGTCCGACGAACTACCTTCAGAAGTTACTTATTTTCCTTTAGAAGAAGGGCCGGCTTTAATAGGAAAAGGGCAGATATCTTCGGGAGGAAAAACTTGTTGAGCTTGGATTTGAGGAGATAGATTTAGTCTGTGAACAAGTCATTGGAGAAGTGCGAGTCAAATCTACAGTAGGAGAGATGACAACCATAGCTTGATGTTCCACTCCTTGAGTATGAGAATACAAAGAAGCAGCAGGAGCCTCAGGCTCGCTAGCAGGAGCATTTCGCCTTCCTGATCGCTTTATAAGGTCTAAAGGAGATCTAAAAGTTATCCATCTTTCCAATGTGTTAACTAACTTTATCTCTCTGATGGGCTCTTCTAGAGAAATTCTTCGGCAAACTTGGCTGGAAGTCGCTACATGATCCCTTTCAACAAAATAGCCAATTCCTTGTCTCGGCTTATAATTCCTCAATCTGGGAGGAGGAACCTAGATAGGACGATCAAATGGAAAATAATTACGTACCAATTAGTACTGATGTGTCCACCAACGCATCCAAACATACGAGGCCTGCACTCGGGATTGAACCATGAGAGAATAAAGTGAGAACCAAAGTTTTTCGTTAGGAGTTGCTTCTATGTCAAAGCCCAATTATATGAACCTACTCTATAACTCCTCATTATGTGAGTGAATTCTTCTCCTACTTGTGGCACCGTCTGATCATAACCAAATTGTCTCGCAAACCTACAGGGGTAGTAAGATTCTCTCCAAACTTCAATCCCCTCTTGAAGAGGTAGACTGTAAGGCCATATACAAATCAAAAAAGGTCCTTTCAACTAGCTCTAAATCATTATTATCTATGACTTCTCTGTCTTCATCCTGATGAGATAGATAGAATGTAAAGAAGTCAATAGATTCCATGCTTTCAATTTTGTCGACGACCTAATCGTACGTCCTCTTCGCCATTTTTCTCTTCTGATAATGGTATAAATGAGGGCGTTTGGGATTGATGTAAGCCTTCTTAGGGTCGTTATACATCCATGGAAAATATATACCTAACTAGTCGAAAAAGTAATGCCACGGAGTATACGAAGAAGAAGCTCCTATCAACGGGCTTGTGCAATGCGCCACGATGTTTCCAAAAGCCCTGTAAAGAGAACATAAAACAGGCGGAGCCAAAGAATATTTCTTACCTTCCGCCATAGCTCCAACAACGACAAATAAATTAGGGTGAATGGTGTCTATCCAAAATTACCAAACTAAGCCAATACACGAGGAAGGCAGATATTTCAGTCTCAGGGCTAAAGGCAGCTGGACCTCTTATCCTTTGACGAGCAAATTCCAAGTTTGGAGAATGATTGCCAGAAAATTTGAAAGAAAGAGAATGTAAGTGAAAAAATACAAAGATAAATACGTATATAAAAAGAAGGAAAGGGATATCAGAAAGACATATCATAAGTATCTCGTAAAGTGTGCAAGCCACTGAAACAGAGAGACTTTGTGAATATTAGGAAATCTGGACATTTCTCAGAAGAGCTCAATGGTAAAAATAAAAATGGAAGGATCCCTGTCAGGATCAAAATAGGCAAACTCTGTGTTAGTGGGAAAAAATTCATCAGGAAAAGATCTTGTGATGGGAAGACCAGCTAGGTGATGAAGGTCCCATAGGGTAATGCTCACTTTACCGATTGATAGATGGAAAGAATTTGTTGTAGAAGACCAGTACTTCAGAAATATTTTATAAATCATGGTGTCTTTGTGAAAGAAATCCGAAGTGGTTTCTATAGCAACGTACAAATTAATATCACCAAGGACTCTCTTATATTTCTTAAGAATTGCCTTAACCCATGAACTATAATATTGACGATGGGAGAGAAAACTGCTGGATAGTCTCGAAATAGTGAGTGGGATATAAAGTGTGTGGATTATAACATGGTATAAGGAATCATATATATGATATCTGCCCTGTCTCCTGCTCAAGTCCTCTCTCTGTAATAAAGCCTTCTAAAATCTTCGACTCTTTTATGACCTAGTTCGCAACATAAAGCAATTATTTTTGTGTCATATGATCTGAGGGTTCACTTTAAATCATGGAGAGGTGGCAGTGAAGATTCATCAGAATGATGACAGTCTCATCCTTATAAGGATTCTTGAATTTAATCACATCTTCTTGAAATTTGACCATATCTTAAACGTTTTGGTAACGTTTCTTATTGTGATCTCTTATCTTGTCTTGAAGAATTCCATCTTTGCTCTTTTGTTTCTTATTCTTTGAGAATGATGGAGGAGGGAAATATTCGACAACTACGGGATGAGTACTATCAGTATGAAAATTAGTGGTAGACTTTATAAAACGCCCTGAAAATCGGGGATCGAGCAGGAGCCCAACTCCCGAGTTCCAACACATCACTTATGCAACATAGATAATGATGATTAAATGTTGTTTGTATTAGTGCATTAAACATGAGTGAGATTATATCAAAACAACATATCATACCCTAGAGACAATTAATTATGCAAGCGGAAGGACTGTGATAAGAATATAAAGTATATAAGCGATTGTAAGTCTCCTGAGTATGATCATGTTACCAGGTTAAATATTTACATGTAAAATTCTAAAATATACAAAATGTGTAATTTCATCTACTCAGTAACCCAACAATCCCCGTTGATCAGAGCGGCCTCCGTAAACCCGCCTGATAATTGCATATATGAGAACTCCTTCTCATCGTCGTAGAAGTCTGGCTCGGCCATATGCGTCGTGCCATCATCTGCATCTAAGATAGAGTCTGGTTGGTGTTTAAAACACCATCCCAGAACGTGGGAGTGAGTGATCAACTCAGTGCGACTATAATGCAAAGTTTAACATGTTATCAATTCAATCAAGCAGTAATGATAAAGTAGTACAACAATCAAGCCCTAAATACTTTTATTAATACAAAGATGATATGATAAGATGTATGCCCTCGCCTGCACTCCTTCTGCGATCTTCATCTCACGGTCGCGGAATGCACCACTCAAGACACATGCTACTTCCTCGCCAAAGCATCGTGCAATGCAATGTTACGATCGTGTTAACCAAGTTCTTACTTAGGTCTATTCATATAGTAGGGTTGAAAAGCTAAGGTACCTCTCTTATGTCAATTACCCAAACAATGATCCATTTAGGGTCGTCACTCCTAGTTACTCACATACGTTAGGTAAGTTCAGGTTACTACGACCAACGCCCTACCAACTAGTAGTCTATTTTCGAAGGCTCATCACCAACTCGACTGGGGACCATAGCCAGGCTGTGCCAGTGTGGGCCGACAACTTGAATACAGTGTCCTATACCACCATATTTGGCTCACGAGTTTGGGTTGCTCACTGGTCACTATGGAGAGGCTCGTCGCCCTAGCGTAGGCCGACAGCTCGACCACGGTGTCCCATACCACCATGACCGGCTCATGAGTCTTAGCGGATCGAGGTACTAAGGTTAAAGGGCTTTTCATTAGTAAGTTTGGTACCTTAGGTTCAAGCAGTAGCGCCCATACATGGTGAACATACATTGGGTCAATCGGGTTGCTTGATAAGCTCGACTGGTACGAGCGTACATTGACTTATTCAATATGGAGTGCGTATGCACTCCTCGTGGTCTAACCACTGTCGATAATCACCATATGACTCAGATTCCTTGAACATATCCGTCGTGGCTAGACAATTCGGCCAGCGATCGTAAACCATTACCGATTGCCTGGACTACATCGTAGCCCCAATCATACTTCAGATACAATAGGCATTCATATGTGCTAATCAAACAACATGTAGTAATCCATTCAAATATAAATCTCATATAAGCATTTAAACAAACACATAGAGTACATGTTATCATACGCAGACATTCATCTATAAAACATGTAGTAGTATGATAGGTTACATGAAGGGAATTGTGACTACAAGGTAATTGAGAATCCCATCTCAATGGCCTCATTAAATACATTTCAGCAAGCATTTACTCATTCAGGCATTTTATCGAACACTTAGAGTACACATTACAAAATACATAGAGTAGATTAGTTACAACATGAATTATAGAAATTTCCTACACAACATAGGTTATGAAGCATATATGAAACATGGATCTTAGATTAAAAATCATGACAAGTAAAAATCAGGATTTCATGCTCATTCAAACATTTTATCAAACACTTAGGCTTCCCGTATCATATACATGAAATAAAGTAGTTATAACAAGTATTATAGCAAATCCCTCTATAAGGTGTTTACCATATATACAACAATCATGTATTCTTAGTCAACGAACATGGCAAGCATAAACCATAATTCTATACTCATTCAAACATTTCAACAAACACATGGAATGCATTAAAATCAACATACCCCATGTAAATACATAATATATGGAAAACATTGTATTTACGCATGTGTGCCAGCAATCAAGTCAGTCATAAATCATTACTAACATTGAAAGCCTTGAAACCATAACCTAAAAATTTATAATTTATACCTTATGCTGATAATAAGTATCGAACTCAGTTTGTAGATCGGGTCTTTGTCTACGACACGACGACCACATATAGCATGAAATAGGTTAGCTATTTCATCAGTTACACTATTTGAAACCCTAAAATAGATTAGGGTTAGGTTTTCTTACCTAAGAACGAAATCGGAATCGCCCGTATAGCGATACAGGAATGGTGGTTAAGCACGTGGAGCGGCGGGATTTAATCCCATGAACGAACTCCAACTTCACCCTCACTTTCTCTCTCTTTCCTTCCCTTTCTTCTCTTCTCTCTCCTAAGGTTTTAGAAAATTCGTATGTCAAGGGAGAGAGAGGGTTTAAGGTCCTTATATAGGCCTAGAACTGATGGGAATGGTCCTAGGGCCAAAGTATACTTAGGTTATAGCCAAATACTGACTGTTTTGGTCCAACGGAGCTGTTCTGGAGGCCCCTTTTCTACACACGGTAGGACTTAAGCTCCCTGACATCAGATCTAGGTCAGGCTAAGTTTTTAGTTAGATAGGGTTTGCAGATCAGCCACGACGGACCCATTTCAGTTCAACGATCACCAATACTCGATCAGGGCCTCAAGTATTCTGACATGTGTTGAAAATTTTTCCTGATCCGAGGGTGTAATTGGATCAAATTTTGACAATCTAAACCCTTAAATTTGGCCTACAAGTGAATCAAATCAATTCACTTAAGTTTCAGTTCATTTCCTAAAGACATTCGCGTTTCTCACTCACTTCGTTTTGGGCTCAAGTTGTGCGCTTTTGGGTACTATTACGACTTAATTTTCAAAATAGTTTTCAAGTCCAACAAGGAGGTCATAACTGTATAATTTTAGTATAATCGGACTTTGGACATGTGGTCCAGGTCTGATACGAAGTTTCGTGATGCTCCCGAGAGTAATTGGGTTTTGAGATGGATCCTAAGTTTTTAGGTAATGTAGCGTTAGTGATCCTGCAGATTTTGGGTCTTACATATTGTATTTAAAGTGATTAGGGCTAATTTCACAGGTAATCTAGTTTAACACTAGTTAATTTTTGTTTAATTTCCACAGGATTTAGTTCTTAGTGATTTTTTCCTGAGGTGGTGCTCAGGTCCTTGTACGGATTTTTTCGAGACGTTACACTTTAGCCAAATCTCCTAGTCAGATTCATGACCCTTTGTTAGCGGTCTTTCAAATTCTCCCATTAGTATAACAGTACGAATAGAGTCAGCGAGAAGTAAGATACGGTCAGTGAAGTTGATAATTGGAGGCTTCGGTATCTTAAAAAGGGAGGAATGATCTTCGAATGATCGAGTTCTCTTTTGGGGGTGGTCTTCTGCAGATGATGAAGGGTTTGAAGATTCAGCAATTGTTCTCTTTGAGAAGAATGCGGTCTCTTAGATCGGGCCATTGAAAGATTGGAAGAGAATTTGGTAGAGTCTATGCACTTAGAAAAAACTGCCAAGGGGGGAAAGCTGTTGCATGAAAGATCTATTTCCTGGGAAGACTATTGTGCAAAAAATGTTGTTGTGCTTAAAAATTTTGTTGTGCGGAAGGAATCGTTGTGGGGAACTAGTCTGTTACGCGCTAGTTCTATTGCGTATAAATGAATTTGGGTGCAAAGGGTTGGCTCTAAAGATTTTGAATGATTGAATTGGAGTCAAGTCCCCCTTATATAGCATCTTGGACCTGGGTCTGTTGCATGGACCCGATACTGTAACAAGTACATTGTTGCGCGCAAGAATGGAATGGATTTTTTTGAATTGATCCCCCATTTTATATTGAAGGAAAGACTCAAATGAAGGATCAAGGGGGCATATGTTAGAGCATAAAAAATGGAGAAAAGAGAAGAAAAGATACAAAGATGAGAATTCATGTGTGCTTATTGCGCGGCACACAACAAGAATTAAGAAAACCCATTGCGTGGCGCGAAATAGATATCTGTGCGCAATGGAAGTGCCCACGCAATGATATGTTTTGTTTGTCTATTGCGCGAATTAGAGGGTTCACATGTGCGGGAGGATATAAATACCCCACCGCTCTCTTCATTTGATTTATTTGAAGATATCTGGAGAAAGTGGAAGAGAGAAGATTCTTCAGAATTTTCCAAGGTACATGGAGTACCTATTACGAGGCACACAACAGGTGGCCCACACAACAGGTGGCTGGTGCAATAAGTGGCCCGCACAACTAGATGTAACTATCAATATGCTGCCCGTGCAACATATCCATTGCGCGGACGGTAAATTTTTGATGACTAAATTGTCATCTTGAAGATATCAAGGAAAGCTTAATTCATGCCATGGGACCAATGTTCTTCAAGTCTATAAGATCAATTGGGATAATATCATTTCCGCACAATGATTTATGCGATCAGAAGATCACATTGCAATTCGTAATGCTACCAAAATTGATATCCGAATTTACTCAATTCTTATATTTTCGTTATATATACTTTATCTTAGAATCAATGGATAAAGAGGATGTAAACGAATTCAGAATAAATGAAATACATTACGATGATTATTATCTTTATTTTTCTTTGTTATTATTGAATAAGATATTACAAAAATCAAATACCTTTTGTTTCTTGTCGAAACAATTAAATATTGGTAATATTTAGTAATTAAATATTTAGTTACACTTTAGGAGTTACTCTTTTATTTAATATAAATATGGTGTCATGTCAATTTAAGACCTGTTTATGTCTTAAAGTTGACCTGGCCAGGTGAACATTTGAGTCAGTTTTCAGATATTTGAAGATGAGCCTATTGCACAAACTATTAGAGATCTGTAGAGATAGACCCACTTTTATAAATAGAGAAACTCAAAACGTAATACACCCTGCTACGAGCACTTCAAAGTCCTCCACAAAATTAATGATCATCACTTGCTAATGATTGCTAGCTCTTTTTCTCTAGTTTGTTTACTATCACGCGTATGTGCACCGGTGTGTCAGAATTGATAAAGCAGGTTAATTCAAATTGAATCAACGTTCGACCCTAAGTGCCAAATGATCGAATCTAAGGTTTGACAACCCCAAGTATAGGGCTACGATGCAATAATAACTCAATAAGATTGAGGTCTATTCATAAGGAATTTAGTGAGAATATAGTAAGAATTTAATCTAAGGAAACAGTTGGTTTGGATTTTGTTAAGGCATAAAATTGATTAGAGGGAGGAAGAAGATTCCTAAGAAGAAATAAAAAATTACATCATTGAGTTGTGCGGCGCACAACAAAAGATGGTTGAAGATTGTAGTTGTACGACGCACAACAGAAACTACTGTGAGAGTATTGTTGTGCGGCTCACAATAGATGCTATTGAGGGAGTACCGTTGTGGACGCACAACAGGTATGACCGCACAAAGGGTTGGCGCACAATGGATTCAATGAAGGGTTGGCATGTGCGAAAGTCTATAAATCCTCCATTTCTCCTTGTAGTTCATTCATTCGAGCAATATTAGGATAGCAAAGAGAGATCTAGACTTTAGAAAGATTTAGGTACTCTAGGTATTCATTGTGCGGCGCACAACCATGTGGGCGCACAACCCATGTGGGTGTACAACCTTGTGGGTGCACAACAACTTTGCTTGTATAAGGGGTCCATTTCAAAGGCTCAAGTAATGATTATGCAGGGATTAAAAAAGACTTTAATCTGAGTTGAAAGATTAGAGTATCTTCTAAGAAGCATGGAATCAATCAGAGTGAATATATCCAGCACAACAATATCTCTATATTGAAGATCATGACACAATCTAAAATGTTGCAGAAATTAATATTGAACATTTGATATTTATATTGAATTATGTAAATACTTTACTTTGGAATCAAATGAGATAAAGGATGTAAATGAAATTAGAATAAATAAAATATTGTGATTATTCTCTTCATTATTCTTTTGTTAATTATTGAGTAAAATAATTATCCCAAATCAAATGCATTTGTTTCTGGTCGAAACAGATTTTTAATTCAGCGAAATAAAGGAGTTCTAAAATAATTAATTAAATATGGTGTCGTGTCAATTTAAGACCTGTTTGTGTCTTAAAGTTGACCTAGCAAGACAAACATTTGAGTCAGTTTTTGGATATTTAAACATGAGCCTATTGCACAAACTATCAGAGATCTGTAGAGATAGACCCACTTTTATAAATAGAGAAACGCAAAACATAATGCACCCTGCTACAAGCACTTCATAGGCCTCCACCAAATTAATGATCGTCACTTGCTAATGATTGTTGGCTCTCTTTCTCCGATTTGTTTACTATCACATGTATATACACCAGTGTGTCAGAATTGATTAAAGTAGGTTGATTTAAATTTAATCAACGTTCGACCCTAAGTGCCATATGATCGAATCTAAGGGTTGACAACCCCAAGTATAAGGCTATGATGCAATAATAACTTGATAAGATTGAGGCATATTCATAAGGAATTTGGTAAGAATATAGTAAGAATTTAATCAAAGGAAACGGTTGGTTTGGATTTTTAATCCAACAGAATAAAGGAGTTCTAAAATAATTATAAAAAGGACTAAGGAACTACGAATCCCTAATCAATAGGCTTTAAATTTAATTCATCTTTTCAAGTTGATAACTCAACTAGAACTAGATTCCAATCCATTATAATCAGAAGATAGCACAACAATATTAATAAAAAAAAATTCAACATATGTTAGAATCATGATAGGCTTGATCTATCATGAAGATCTAAGTAATCACATCGATGGGAATTAAAAGCATCTTATGTACCCAGACGCGATAATAAATTAAATAACGTTACAGATTGATTCCTTTTGCAATCTAAGAATTCAATCACATCCAATAACAATTTAACATAAAAACTTTAACTTTCATTGAAAAATAAATTAACTATTAGATATCCATTAAAAGGTTCATTTTTTAGTCTTAGCTAAGAGATTATTTAAAATGACTAACATCTTAAACAAAAGAAAAAAGAAATTAGAACCGAAGGATTGAGAAGGAAGGATGATTCCGAAGAAGCGTCGTCACTCATAGGTCTCTCTCCTAAGCCCTCTTCCATACTTAGAAATCCTAAAACATCACTTTAAACAAACTTGATTCGCATTAACTTCAAACTGAGTTGTAATTTGATCTTTGTTATGCTTCGGTCACACTGAACATCACTTTGGTTACACCAACTTATTTTCTCGGTTGCAGGCGAATTTTTTCTGAAGTCTCTGTCTCTTTCAGGTCAAACCGAATCTTGAGCTGAATTAACTCTAAAATCACTATTTCTTAATGGACTGTTCTGTATGCTTTTGGTTAGATCGAATCAATCTTAAGTGGGACCGAACAGTCTGTTATTTTTGTTGTTGCACTCTGTGATATTTCAGTCTTTTCTTCATCTTTTGTACTTGTTTTATTATTATTATTATTTAATCTTTGGCATGTGAATTATTCAATAATAACCTCCAAATCTCCAAGTCTTCACTTGATTAATCTTTGAGTTTTTATCATCCTTTTTAAGCATGATTTTGCCTTTGTTTTCTGAATTACATCACATGTATAAAATATATGTTAACTAAATAATTAAGCACTTTAAATGCATGTAAAGTAATGCAATTGAGAGGATATATAAATATATAATATTTAGACGTTATTGTACGCCCAACCAACATTTTGTTAGACCGAGTAAAACATGAGAAAAACTCCAAATTTAAAAATTATTTAAAAAACAGCTAATCCGGTAATCGCAAATAATTTCAACTAAACCAATCCAAAGATAACCTAAATCAAATATAGCCTTCACCCAAGTTCTAGTGCTTTAATAAATTTTTCGATTAAACTCAAAGTAATAATCATATAATTAAATAATTCATAACACTAAGTTCCGTGAATGTATTATATAGTCCAAACTTAACACCACCATAGATTTAGTTTTTAACACTTTCATGTCTACAATGATAATTAAAGGAATGATCTAATCAAGCAAAGCCTAAATAAGAACTTGTCTTGCAGCTCAACACTTCACTCTTCCAACTCTCAATTTTTTTTATCAACAACTTTCTCTATTTCTCATATTCAATTTTTTTATTCATTCTCTCTCTCTCTCTCTCTCTCTCTCTCTCTCTCTCTCTCTCTCTCTCTCATAACAAAGAGTCTTTTTATAGACAATTCAATAGGTAGCGCTTTTTGAAAACTATTTTTTTAGTTGGGTAATACTCTTTCTTTTTTATTTTTCTCAATGAACATGATGGATAATTTCATAGGCTTGGTTCTTAACATTCTCAATAGTCATCACTTTAACAATGCAATATCCAACAAAGGTCTAATGGGTAAGTTAGGTATGACATGTTATATTCATGACTCAAATTATTGTTTAAAACTTTTCAACTAAATATTATTTAATTGAGCTTACTCTTAAAATCCATTAAGTAACTAGAATATAGGCTTAAAAATAGTTAGTACTAAGAGTAACAAAAAAAAAAAGAAGAAGAGTAAGTGGAGACAAGTACCTAAAGGATGACATGGACTGGAGTGAACTTCAAAGATTGGTATTTTAGCAACTAAAATTTACAAACAAAATATCCTATTCTACAAAAGGAATCTAAATCCTAAGAAAGTAATAGAAATGATCTCCATTAGACTAGGAGATTAAACTTAATACACTGGATCTTCCAGAGATATGGATATTTCCTTTGGAACTAATTTTTCCACAAATAGTTTCAATTATGTAAAAATATCAGATTTTAATTTGAACACAACCGATTTTACTTTCATAGGTTCAAGCATGTCCATGTAATCAAAATACCACTCTAATTCGACTAACCAATTGAGGAAGTCTTTTATACACAACAAAGCTATTAAAACTGAAAAGTTTGGCCTTATCTCGATAATCTCTTTTTACACGATCTAGTCGATTGTCTCCATAAACCGGTTGCCGGGCAACGATGCCACCAACATCTTCGCCCTTGGAGCTTGACTCATCTAGAGTAGCTCTACAATTCACTTCCATAAGCGCTCTATGAAAATCGGGGTTGTGATGTACATCGATCATAGGCGTAGTATCGCCTTGAGCTCGGGGTGGAATCTGCGCATCCATAATACAGTCGAGGGTTGCATGCAACCCTTACATGGTTAACTGACTCACCCGATGGAAATTTTTCATTCTTTCCAATAGATAATGAATCCATAAATTATTGTCCATGGGATTTTAATATATTCCATTATTAGTTGTCATTGGCCTTAGGGGAGTCCTCGCTTTGATATCAACTGACGCAGGGAAGGACATGATGAGTTCGATCACCATCTTCGTTAGAGAATAACTACTCCAAATCCACGAAGCTCTCTGGACTCCATATAGAGCTTCCTTGAATCCTCGAGTGATAAAAATAAAAATAATTTCTAATAAATTCAAAATAAATTGATTGATAAAAAAATAAAATTAGAATTCTTTAAATAATGAGCTTAAACCTAGGATGAGGTTTTAGACTCTTAACTCCACTCAAACATCCTAAAAATATGACTTACTATAAATAGTGAACTTGCTATTTATAGGCAGTCACCATTCTTACTAGATTTCATGGTTTTCAGCCAAAAATAGTAAGTGCCCAATTTGGCTTAACGACATTATTTTCTTATTTTTTTCTAAAGCCTGCTTCATGTTGGGCATGACTTCTACAACTCAAAGGATCAAAAGTTATACTCAAACAAAAACTTACTATTTATAATAAAAATGAAAACAAATTGGACTTTTGACCGTTGATCTGATGGAATCTTGCAAATCTTATGTAAGTAACCTGGCGTACAGCAAAATCACATATGATATGTGGAAAAACTCATCCCAGTTTGCCGGATACGACTATTTTAAGTTTCTGACGATCCGTATCATTTTCACCTCTCGGGCCTTCTCTGGTCCATCTTTTCCATGAAAGTGTCTATGACCTGCTCTGCATCAATAAGCCACTTAGATATTAATTTAAACAACACAGATGAGTGCAAGTAATTCAATTTAATTAGCCATCCATTTAATGGGGTACCAATTTAGATGTAAAAAGACCGAAATCTTGTGTTTAGTTATCCATCTATCATATTGTGGGCTTTTATTGGACGGTTAAGGATAGAAAAAATAAAAGTTACCTCGTGATCACTTTTCAACAAAATCTGATATCTAGATTGTGACCTAGAGACTGTGTTCCACAGTTGAGTCGGTTTATCTTGAGTTAGTCAACGCCATGCATATTATTTTATGTGGCTACGTATAGAGCATCATATATTGCCAGAGTATCAAATACTCTCTCATGGAAAGGTTTTAAAAAAGACTCAAACGACTCTTTAATATATTCTCCCCATCTATCTTTCCGTTCGTATAATTTCTATTATTTAATTAGCTTCAACCTCTTGATCAAGTTCCATAGGCAAAGCTAATCCGATCCTAAGTTTGCGGATCTTGGATCTACCAGAGGATTTTAAATGGTTTCAAAATACAAATAAAAACAGGGAATGATGTCATATGTTCTGACGTAGGTATGGGGCTTACCATGTGATGTCTGCATGGAATCCATTCTTGTGCGAATTCTCGTATCCACCGACAGAGTCTGAGTCCCCAGTCTACTTCGGCTAGGAACGTGGATTGCGGGCGCAGCATGAGTGGATCCTCGGATCTACTGAGGTGTGTGGATCCCTGACTCAAGGGCCCATCTATGCTGTCCATCCTTTGTTTTAGCTCATCTTGGTGCATGAAACTAAAAATGATGCAGATCCAACTCTTAGCTGGACCACACCACAATGAAAGAGTGGTGGTTGAATACCCACAATTAAAAGCTTCCAGGGGGCCACATGAATGCTTATTTTCCATCCATCATAAGGTCACAAGTCCTGTATGAAAGGACTACACAAATATCAGCTTGACTCAAAACTTTTGTGGCTCATGAGAAGTATTTAATTGTCAATCACCTTCGTTTACTATGGTGTGGTCTACTTGAGATTTGGAACTCCATCATGTTTTGGTTGTTTCGTGTGGTATGGTCCACCTGAGATTTGGATCTCCTTATTTTTATTTTTTTTTAATGAATTCCATTAAAACAAAACTGTTAAAATAGACAGATGACATGGATATAAGGTAGCTACGTCACAGTCAGGTATCCACCCACTTCGAAGGATAAAGGTTCGACTGAAGCCGACTACGTGGATTGCATACCGACCGTGTTAGTAGCGTGGTCGCCACTGGACGGTGCTCTCCGGACCCACTGATGTATGTATTTTATCTGCACCGTCATCTCTTTAGGATTATTATTTTAATACACGACTTAAAAATTGAGGCAGATCCAAACCTCAAGTGGGCCATACCACAGAAAAATAGCAATGATTGAATGCTCACCGTTAAAAAAATAAAATAATCATTAATCGAGGGAAAACAAGAATATCAGCATGATCTAAAAAGTTTTTTTGGCCCCGAGAAGTTTTGAATGGTGGCCGTTGAATCACCACTTTTCCGTTGTCTGGTCCACCAGAGAGTGGATCTGCCTCATTTTTTGGTTCACGTCCTGGAAAATACAAATGGACAGCTTGGAAAAGCACATACATCATGTGGTGGATTCGACCTAGCACCATCGCACCTGGCGTGCCGGTATGCAATCCACGGCCATTGTTTAACTCTTGTTTCCTGCGCCACCCGATAGAAAACCAAAGTGGGGCACACCAAACGAGGAGTAATTTATAATCACACCTAAAACGTACGGATTCACATGGTGTAATTGGGCGCATGTGAGTTTAGAGATTTCACGCCTGATTTTACCCCGTTCTCGGTCGTCATTAGGGGTGTACATGTGGCTTAACCGTGTCGAATTAAGCTCAACCTAGGCCGGTCAAGAGTCAAATCTAGCTTGGCAAGGTCAATAGGCCAACATGTCCGGCCCGAACTCGGCCTGGTAAGCAATCAGGCGAGTTCGGGCCAGTTTCGGACTCACTCTATTTACAAAGGGACTCATGATTTGGACGGCCTGGATTATTGTAAATCTATGACACCTGTGAGGTGAATGAGTCACTATCACTTCAAAGATGAGCGATAAACTATCCCAGATGTTAAGAGAGAGAAAGATTGAGACAAAGAGAGAGATTAAAGAGGGAGAGATGAGAGGGACAAGAGAGAGAGAGAATTTTAGGGTTTAGGGTCGAGCGGCGTTCTCACTTCTCTGTCTCAAATGGTTAGGGTAAGAATATATATATATATATATATATATATATATATATATAAATGGCCGAGTCGGGCCAGGTCGAGTCAAGTTTTGGACCAAGTCGGGCTGAACTGGGACTTGTTTGAACTCGGCTTGAACTCAGTTTCGAGCTGAAGAAAATGGCCCGTCCCAAATCGAACTAAGTTCTAAGTCGGGCCTTGTAACGCCTCGAAAAAATCCGTATAAAGACCCGAGTACCAACTCGATCAGAAATCATGTAGGATTAATTTCTTTAGAAATTAAGGTAAGTTAACTAGCGTTACGTTAGATTATCTGTGAAATTGTCCCTGATCGCTTTAAATACGTTCTGCAAGACCCAAAACTTGTAGAACTAATGACGCTACAATACCCTGAAACCTATGATCAAACTCTAAACCCTTTTGCTCTCAGGAACCCTTTGAAATTTCATATTGGATTTAGACCGCGTGTCGAAAGTCCGATATCCACAATCTTAGACCGTTATGACCTCTTAGCTGGACTTGACAATCATTTCAAAAATCAAGCCCAACCGATGTTCTGAGGCTATTTCATTGAGCCTGGAGCAGGAGCGTGAGAAAGAGTGAAATTCTTAAAAATTTAAATGGGATTTAAATGAATCTGGCACGTTTCGTTTGTGGGATCAGTATAAGCATTCAGACCGTCGGAATCTGACCCAAATACACCCTCAGATCAGGGAACATTTCTCACTCAGGTCAGTGTACTTAAAATCCTCGATCGAGTCTCCGTGACCGCTGAACTGAAATTGGACCGCCACGTGCGATCTGGGAACTCTACCGGACTGAAAACTTAATGTGATCAACATCCGGTATTCATGAGCTTAAGTCCGACCGCGGCCAGGGGACCTCCCGAAACACTCTTTTGGATCGGAAAAGCCCCGATTTGACTACAACCTAAGTATACCTTAGTCTGGAGTTTATTTAGGTGAGGTTTTATCCTATATAAGGGCTTTAAACCCTCTCATATCTCTCTCATCCGAATTTGGATTAAACCCTAGAAAGAGTGAGAGAGAAAGTGAGAGTTTGTGAGAGAGTTATGGGAGAGATTTCCTGCCGTTTGCTCCAGCTTTTGCACTTACTAAAGCACCGCCTTCAAATCACTTTTTCGGTGATTTCAACTCACTTCTAGGTAAGAAAACCCTAACCTATAGCTGTTTTAAGAATTCTTGTGATACAAGTAGTGGAGTAGCTGATGTATCTTATGAATTAAGTCTTCATAACACCGTTGACGAAGCGTAGACGTTCTATTCGAATCGATACGTGTCTAAGGCGAAAGGTGAGGATTTTAGATTCTTAGATTGACTGATTTCAAAGTTTTCAATGTCGTTTAATAGTTAATTATCGACGAGAGCGCCATTTGACATGCAGAACATGCTGTCTGTTTTCCATTTCGTATACGTACGTAAAATATGAGAATTAGGGTATTTTAGGTATTTGTAGGAAATACTGTTTACGTCCGTATTTTGTTGAAATGATTTCCATGGGTATTTATCGTGTTAGGATATTAGAAATGCGTGCATGATCTGTTTGGCGAAGAGATTCACTCTAATGCGCACTTTGGGTCGACATATGCTATGTAGACTAAAGTGTGTAGACTAAGTGTTTATATAAATGTTTGTATTAGTATGTATTGAGTAAATGGTGTTGTGAATTAGTTTTGAGATTGAATTCTTAATTAACATGCTGATGTATATGATTTTCACCATGTTGGGTATATGAATTGATTTCATTATATATATATAGAATGCATGTGTTGGTTGATTTGCTTAAGTTGTATGTTATAACATGTGTCAACATGCTTGTATTGTTTATATTCATTCCTGTTATTCTCATATGATCATTGATGTTGTTTACAAATGCTTGGGGCTATAACCTAGTCCAGGTAGTCGGTAATGGATTGAATTCGTGGTTAACTTCTATTTGCCACGAAGGACGCGTCGATGAACGCAAGTCGTGCCTTGGGCAGGTGGTAGTAGTTAGGCCACACGAAGTGTTTTATGCACTTCATGTCACTCAGCTTGAGATGCGCTCGTACTAGTCAAGCCCGTCAAGTAACCCGACTGGCCATTTTATGTTCACCCTGTATAAGTCACAACTGCTTGAACCTAGGGTACTGAACTTACCATTGAAAACCCCGTTAACCATGGTACCTTGATCCATAAAAACTCATGAGCCGGGCATGGTGGTATGGGACACCATTGTCAAGCTATCGGCCTACGCTGGGGCCACAAACCTCCCCGTAGTGACCAGTGAGCACATTTGACTCGTGAGCTGATTATGGTGGTATGAGACACTACATTCGAGCTGTCGGCCTACTCTGATTAGTGACGAGCCCTTTGTAGTGACCTCGAGCGTATTCTGAGTCTACGGGAGGCGACGACCCTTCCGTAGCGACAAGAGTACATTAGGCCTGTATTGATAAGGTAATGAGGGAGCGGTGCAACGAGTGCGAGCAACAGCCCTGACAGCCCTTGCAGCGACCTATAAATATAACATCGTATGAGATTACTAGGAGTGACGACCCTAGACAGGATCTGTGTTGGGATTGATATAAGGAATGTACCTTAGTTTTCTAATACTGCTGTATGAATGGACTAATAACAACTCGGTAATCATTATCCATATTGCACTGCATATGCCTGAAAGATGTGGAGCACTGAGGAACGCAAGCATGCTGCGGGCGTAAGATGGTGCCGCATGAGGGAGTATGTCGGTGAGGGCATCCATCATGTCATTTCATGCTTTCATTAACAATAGTATCTAGGAATGTTTGATTTCTTGCATTACTATATCGCGTGATTGATTTGATCATTGCATGTGCCTGAAAGATGTGGAGCACTGAGGAACGCAAGCATGCCGCGGGCGTAAGATGGTGCCGCATGAGGGAGTATGTCGGTGAGGGCATCCATCATGTCATTTCATGCTTGCATTAACAATAGTATCTAGGAATGTTTGATTGCTTGCATTACTATATCGGGTGATTGATTTGATAACGTGCTAATCTTTGATCTATGATTTCACTGAGTTGATCACTCACTCCCACATTACGAGATGGTGTTTGCAACACCTACCAGACTCTATCTTAGTTGCAGGTGACGAGGTAATAGAGGACGTAGAGCTAGACTTCTACGAGGACCAGGACGAGTTCTCGTATATGCAGTTCGCTGACGGCTTTGCGTAGGTGGCCTGGATCGGCGGGACTTTCTAGTTGGACAGTTATATGACATTTTTTTTAGTTTGATTTATGTATATGTGACTCAGAGGTGTATTCATACTTTGGAGACAGTTTAAGATTATTTTGTTTTCATACAGTGATATATATATCTTTCAGTCTTTCACTTACGTTTTATCACTGGATCTGGAGTATGAATTGCAGTTTTGGTATAATCTTACTCATGTGAATGCACTAACTCAACCAACATTGAAGCATAAGCATATTTGTTGCATAAGTGATGGTCTGGAACTCAAGAGTCGGGTTCCTATACGACCCCTGATTTTCAAGGTGTTACAAGTTGGTATCAAAGCATGATTTGGATTAAACCGGACCTGGGTTATGGCCACGTGATGTACGCTGTCGCCCTTTTGACTTAGGTGGGTGTGAGAAAAATATAGAAACGCTCATAGGGTCCCAGTCTTGCCAATTGGAAAAGTTCACGCAAATCGACCGTTTTTATCGAGTCCGTGTGCATCCGTGGTCTCATGAAACGATCTCGGACCACTTCTAGATCATGTGTGGATGGGTCTAGACCTCTCTGGACTCAATCCCAACCGTTAAAAATTGTAAAATGTGAATATGCATCAGGTAGTGCCCGAAGTGATCTGAAATGGTGCGTAACGGAGTAGTGGGTCTATCCACACAAATCTGACATGATCCAGGGGGGGGACCATACATTTTTGGAGAACACAGGACAGGGGGACCATGCCCCATAGGCCGGGCCTCACCGAATTTGACTTTGGTTGGCGAGGACCTCGCCGGTTCGGCGAGGCCTCTTCATACAATGGGCGTGGATTGGGCTGGGCTTCGGGCCGACGCCATTTGGGGGCTAGTGTAGCCCCTGTGCATAGGGGTCGTCCCTTAAATCACCTCCAAAATCCTACTTCCTTCACAAAAATGCCACCCAAGCTCCCCCTTCTCACGTTTTTTGTTGCCCCTTCTTTCAAAACCCATTTCAAATTGCCCCCATCCCATTTTCTGCTATAACCGATGCCACTCCATTGTCCACAGCCATTGGCACTCCCTTTCCTCTTCATTTTCATCCGTGGAAGCTCTCACATCCTCCATTAAAGGCTGAAATTCGTGTGAGCCTCCATTCTTACCTATCTTGCTCTTTTCCCTTTGAAATCCAGCCTTTGAGGGCCTGATTCACTCCTCTATAGGGCCTAGATTCGTTTTATCTCATTAGGTCAGCCCTATCTCCCCATTTCCTCCATTTTCATGGCTTTTGTAGATGCTATTTTAGCCCTTTTCTCCCTTTTTACCATCCTCTCTCTCTCATGGGAAAGAGGAAGACCGCCGCAGATGAAGCTGGGCCTAGTCGCCCTTCATGATCAAGGAAGCCGAGAGGTGGCGCTGCTAGCTCAAGTGCCGCCGCTAGTCCAAGTGTTGGGAGAGAGCTACATACGAAGCGGGATTTGGATCCCCGTGCTTACATAGGGCGAGCACTGTTGGCAGACTTGGCTCATGGCGCGTATACTGATCGTAAGGTTTTATTTGAGGCGCATGTGGATGGGTGACTCTTTGGAGAGTTTCTGTTATTTGAGCACATCGAAGATGCCAGCTGGGGTCCGCTCTTTGAAGCCCAGTCTCGGACGAACGTAAGCACTGTTCGTGCCTTTTATGCTCATATCCGAAATCCTATGTTGGAGCATTGCAGTTCAAGATTCCCTTTGATAGAGACCGGGAAGCCATTATCAATGTTCGGTTGATAGCTCGCCTTTTGAATGTGCCTCTTGGTGAGGTACATCTAAGTGCTAAGAATCTGAAGAGTGTTTGTGAGCGAGATCGTCGCACCAGATTCTTATGTGGTGGTTTGGTTCCATGGCAGCGTAACAAGAGCCTCTTAGCGTCCTACATGTTAGATGATTTTTGCCTGTTGCACCACATTTGCACGTTCAATTTGTATCCCAGGTTGACTAACCATAGTGAATGTACGTGTCTCATGGTCGATTTCCTGTATCAAGTGGGCCAGGGAGAGAATGTGTGCATAACCACCTTTATGTTGCGACAGATCGTCCTCATAGCGAAATCGAGAAGAACGTCTGAGTCACTTCCTTTTGGCCGGATCATATGCAAGATCACGCTTGAGTTTGCTTACAGACTTGGGCCGAAGTTGCCTATGCCGATTCACTTCATTGATGAGGCTAGCATGAACCAGATGAAGATAGGGCCTCGACAGCGTGAGGCTCAGCTTGATGATGACAGTGAGGGCGAATATGATAGCGAGGAGGATGCTAGTGAAGAAGAAGCTAGGGCAGAAATAGAGGAAGAAGTCCAGGAAGAAGAAGAAGAGGAGGCTCTGAATACTGATGAGAGTCCTCCTACTGCGACGCGGGCTGCTAGGGATGCTCACATAGCCCGACTTGAGGAGAGTCAGGTTACTTTGCGACGAAAAGTTCAAGAACTCCGGGCCGAGGTGAAACAAGATCTTGAGGATACCAAGGCCGTCATGAAGCAGAAATTTGTTAAGGTGACTCGCACCTTAAAGGTAATCCTGTGTTGTCTGCATGATAAGGGTGCCCCTCCTCCATCGCCAAACTTGGACTAGTGATTGGGTTTTCAGATGGTCGTAATTAGTTTGTTTCCTGCTTTCTGTGTGTGAGCCTGAGAAGGCTAAGTAGTTGCTTTATGTTGCAGTTGTAGCTTTGGCTAGCTTAGTTTCCATGTGCTTCTTGTCATGATGCATGTAAGGAGTTATTTCTTATATTGTGAAAATTTTGATTAAATGAAATGCATGGGGTTTCTTCGGCTTGTTATGTGAATGATTGTGTGGTGGCGTATATTGTGCTAATGCTGAAACTGACAAGGTTGCGTCCTATTTTGGATATAGGGAATGCCGCCTAAGGCTACTCAGAGCATGACACGACTTACATTGGGAGAGCCTATGGATCAGGTTCCTCCCCAGACTGATGAGCATATAGATCCTGCTGTGGGTCTGATTCCTGAGACTGCACCTGAGTCTCAGCCTTCTGCAGGTCCTATAGTTGGACCGCCACCTTTCACACCACCAGTCAGAGAGCAGTATCGTGCGTCTTCCTTGACGCAGCATATACCTCAGCATGCTCCACCTCCTGATAGGTTTGAGCAGTTGATGGCCATGATGCACCAGCAGCACCAGCAGCTTTTGATTATGATAGTAGGGGCCTTAGCCCAGGGTGGGAGTGCAACTCTACCTGCTCCTTCTGTGCATCCAGCTGAGGATGCTGGGACTTCGGCTAAAGATGAGGATATGGCTCATCCTGCACCATTTGCTTACCCTACGGGGAACACTGCTGATACACGGGACCTACTTGAGCGATTCCAGTGCTTGCGGCCTCCTACTTTTACGGGTTCTCATAGACCCGAGGAGGCCGAGTATTAGCTCGACCGTGTGTCGAAGATTTTGAGGATGTTGCACTGCTCAGAGTCTGAGCAGGTTGAGTTGGCTACGTTCATGTTCGAGCGCGAGGCCAGCTTATGGTGGGATAGTGTATTACAGACAGTTGCTGCTGGCTACATCTGGACTTGGGCAGCATTCGAGTTCTGTTTCCACGAGAAATACTATCCCTAGACCTACAGGCATGAGAGGGAGACCGAATTTCTACGCCTCAGGCAGGGAGGCATGTCAGTCACAGAGTATGAGCATCGGTTTACTGAGTTGGGCAGATATGTCCCAACGATACTTGCTGACGAGCAGATGCTCATACGAAGATATTTCGAGGGCTTGCGACCGGACATTCGGTCGAAGATGTGTTGCGTCAGCATACCCTCCTATGCAGAGCTGATACATATGTCCATGAGGGCAGAGTAAGATGTTGATCGACTTGCGCGATCTCGTGGCCCTGTGGTTGCTAGACCACGACCAGATATGCAGGACAGGCCATTTGTTGGCAAGAGGCCTCGCATCGACCCTCCTCCTAGGGCTATACCGCCAGTACTTCCGATGAGGCACCCCGAAGTGTCATGTACTTATTGTGGGAGATCGGGCCACACTGTGGAGAGCTGTTTCGCTCAGATGAGAGACAGCGGGTTTTCGCCACCGCAGAAGATCGACCGTCCTCGCCCACAGGCATTGTCTGCTCCACCGTTACGGTTGGCTCCTGTGCACCCTTCTTTCAGACCTCCCGCACCTCAGTTCCGGCCCCCTCAACCGTCCACAGCAGGTTCGGGTACATGCATTGACAGCAGAGGCATCCGAGGCACAGACTGTCCAGCCCTTGGCCTTTGAGGTCACCACCCATATTGGAGGTACTCCTATACTTGTGATGGTGGATACAGGATCCACGATTTCATTGATATCGCATTCCATAATCAGACGCCTTGGGCTACCGACTATTCGGATGGATGGGGTGCGAGTTCTTACAGCGCAAGGTACTTTTTTCTGATGCCACCATGATGTGTGAGGGTTGTTTGGTGGATCTTGGGGGCAGGACGATGGTTCTTGATCTTGTCGTTGACCCCTCTCTCTATTATCTCGACGTCATTCTTGGCATGGATTGGTTGACTGCAGGAAGGGCCGAGATTAACTGCGAGACCTGCATAGTGACGGTTTACGAGCCAGAGGGCATGTCCTTTACGTTTTCGGTGCAGGTCAGTTGTACCTATCGAGTACTTTGTTACGCTTCCTTATTGAGGGATGTTGATGCCCCTACACTTGAGCGCGCGCACGTAGTTCGTGATTATGAGGATCTGTTTAGGAAGATTCCTGGTTTGCCACCTCAGCGAGAGATCGATTTTACTATCGATCTGGTACCTGGTTCTATGCCCGTCTCATTGTCGATGTATCGCATGGCACCGTGTGAGATGGAGGAGTTGAGAAAACAGATTAATGATCTGTTGGAGGTTAGCTTCATTCGGCCGAGTGTGTCTCCTTGGGGAGCACCGGTATTATTTGTGACGAAGAAGGATGGTTCACTGCGATTATGTATTGACTATCGCAGGCTGAACCAGATTACGATGAAGAATAGATATCCCTTACCCAGGATAGATGACTTGTTTGATCAGTTGAGAGGAGAGCAGTACTTCTCGAAGATTGATCTTCAGTCAGGGTATCACTAGTTGCACGTTAGGGATGAAGACGTGCAGAAGATAGTTTTCAGGACCAGCTTTGGCCACTACGAGTTCCTCGTGATGTCGTTCGGTCTTACAAACGCCCCAGCCGTGTTCATGGATCTGATGAGCAAAGTTTCGGCCATTCCTCTATCGATTCGTCATCATGTTCATAGACGACATTTTGGTATATTTCAAGAGTCGAGAGGAGCATGAGGAGCACTTGTGATTGGTCCTGGATACACTGAGACAGCATCAGTTGTTCGCAGAGTATAAGAAGTGCGATTTCTGGAAGTAGGAAGTTAAGTTCCTGGGACATGTGGTGTCCAAGGATGGGATGGCAGTTGACCTGGATAAGGTAGCTGCGGTGTAGGACTGGGAGTAGCCTGGTTCTATCACTGAGGTGATGAGTTTCTTAGGTTTGGCATGCTACTATAGACGTTTCATTCGAGATTTCTCAAAGATCGCCAGACCTCTATCTCAGTTAACACGGAAGGATGTGAAGTTCGCCTGGAACGAAAAGGTAGAGGTAACTTTTCGGGAGCTGAAAGATAGGTTGACGTCCGCCCCTGTGCTAGTATTACCAGAGCAAGGGATTAGATACAAGATATACACTGACGCGTCTAGCGTTGGTCTGGGTTGTGTCCTTATGCAGAAGGACAGGGTAATTTCGTATGCCTCGAGACAATTAAGGAAGCACGAGGAGAATTACCCTACACACGACCTTGAGTTGACAGCCGTCATTTTCACATTGAAGCTCTGGAGACATTACCTCTACGGAGAGGAGTTCGAGCTCTTTTGTGACCACAAGAGCCTCAAGTATATATTCATGCAGTGGGACATGAATATGAGGTAGCGGCGATGGATGGAGACCTTGAAAGACTTTAAGTTCGAGGTTTCCTACCATCCTGGCAAGGCGAACCTTATGGCTGACGCGTTGAGCCGCAAGAAGGCGATAGAGTTTATGGCTCCACTGATGGTTGCCGAGTGGGACATGGTTGAGTTTTTGTGAGACTTTAAGCAGAAACTCACTGTGGAGGAGCCATATGAGTTCATCGCACATGTGCAGGTGCAACCTCTTATCGATGACAGGGTCATCGAGGCGCAGAGGGATGATGCGCGTCTGACTGAGCTTCAAGAGCAGGCCAGTGACGATGCAGACGCCGAGTGGCGAGTTGGAACGGATGGGAGCTTACGTTATCGTGGCCGCCTATGCGTCCTTGATATCCCCGACTTGAGACGAGAGATTCTTAAGGCTGCGCACAGTACTAGACTTGCGATCCATCCGGGCAGCACAAAGATGTATCGTGACGTGAAGAGGAAGTATTGGTGGGATGGTATGAAAACCCACATTGCAGAGTTCGTGTCCCGTTTTCTCACTTACCAGCAGGTGAATGCAGAGCATCACCGACCTCCTGGTCTCCTTCTTCCTATGCCTATAGCTGAGTGGAAGTGGGATTTCAACTCTATGAATTTCATTTCGGGACTACTGAAGACGAGGAAGGGACATGATTCTATTTGAGTGATCGTCGACCGTTTGACAAAGTCGGCGCACTTCCTACCGATCAGAGTTACGAACTCTGCAGACGAGTTAACCAGGCTGTATATCATAGAGATAGTGCGTCTACATGGAGTTCCTTTAAAGATCGTGTCGGACAGAGACACCCGCTTTACTTCTATTTTCTGGACTCGCATCTAGGAAGCTATGGGTGTGAAGTTGAAGTTCAGTATTGCCTTCCACCCACAGAAAGACGGACAGACAGAGCGGGTGAACCAGATTCTAGAGGACATGCTGCGGGCTTGCGTGTTGGATTTCAAAGACAGTTGGGATGACTATCTTGCATATGCAGAGTTTGCGTACAACAATAGTTTTCAGGCGAGTATCGGTATGACACCTTATGAGGCCTTATATGTGTGACCTTATCGAGCACCGCATTGCTGGGTAGAGGTTGGTGAGCGCAGATTGATTGGCCCAAAGATAGTGCATGCGACCTCGGAGAAGGTTGATATTATTAGACACCGGCTTCTTACAGCGCAGAGTAGACAGAAGAGTTATGCCGATATGAGACGACGCTCGTTAGAGTTCGCGGTTGGAGATCATGTATTTTTGTGAGTTTCCCCTATGAAGAGAGTTCTTCGGTTCGGGAAGAAGGGGAAGCTAGCACCACGATTCATTGGCCCATTCCAGATTCTTGACCGTGTGGGTGCAGTGGCTTATCGATTGACTTTGCCTACGCCTCTCACGAGCGTACACAACGTATTTCATGTTTCTATGCTGAAGAAATACATTCCTGATCCTTCCCATATCATCAGATGGGAGTAGGTGCAGTTAGATGAAGATGTTACATATATACTGTGACTGGCGCGTATACTAGACAGGAAGGAGCAGGTACTGCTTAGCAAGGTCATCCCCCTTGTGAAGGTGTTGTGGACGCATCACTCTGAAGAAGAGGCTACTTGGGAGACGGAAGCCGAGATCAGAAAGAACTACCCACAACTTCTCGAGGAGTACGAAAAGGTACAAATTTTGAGGATAAAATTTATTGTTAAGGGGGGTAGATTGTAACGCCTCTGAAAAATCCGTACAGAGACCTGAGTACCAACTCGATCAGAAATCACGTAGGATTAATTTCTTTAGAAATTAAGCGTAAGTTAACTAGCGCTACGTTAGATTAGCTGTGAAATTGTCCCTGATCATTTTAAATACGTTCTGTAAGACCCAAAACTTGTAGAACCAATGACGCTACAATACCCTGAAACCTAGGATCAAACTCTAAACCCTTTTGCTCTCATGAACCCTTTGAAATTTCGTACTGGATTTAGACCGCGCGTTGAAAGTCGATATCCACAATCTTAGACCGTTATGACCGCTTAGCTGGACTTGACAATCATTTCAAAAATCAAGCCCAACCGATGTTCTGAGGCTATTTCATTAAGCCTGAAGCAGGAGTGTGAGAAAGAGTGAAATTCATAAAAATTTAAATGGGATTTAAATGAATCTGGCACATTTCGTTTACTAGTTGGACAGTTATATGACATTTTTTTAGTTTGATTTATGTATATGTGACTCAGAGGTGTATTCATACTTTGGAGACAGTTTGAGATTATTTTGTTTTCATATAGTGATATATATATCTTTCAGTCTTCCGCTTGCGTTTTATCACTGGGTCTGGAGTATGAATTGCAGTTTTGGTATAATCTTACTCATGTGAATGCACTTACTCAACCAACATTGAAGCATAAGCATATTTGTTACATAAGTGATGGTCTGGAACTCGGGAGTCGGGTTCCTACACGACCCCCGATTTTCAGGGTGTTATAGCCTAGTTGAGCTTTTTCTGGCCGAGTTGCTGGAGTTAATCAGGCTAGCCCGGTTTGTGTACAGCCCTAGTCGCCATCCTCACGGATATGTCGCTTGTGTGGGATATCTGCACATGAAAAGTGTATGCATCAATGTTGGTACTGTGCCCGAGAAATTCAATTTGAGACCTAATTCATTGGCCACATGATGTGGCAGGTGATTTCAACCATAGATCATGATGACCAAGTGCTCCTTGTGGACACAATGATATGTGCTAGTTAATTTGGGGCATTACCTTAAACATACATAGATACAAATTGAGGACCACTCATAGAGAAGTCAGAGAGCTTGGGGAACTCAAGATTAGATAGAATGATCTTTGACCGTAGAGAGTTGGGTCTATGAATCTTTATACTTTATTATACCATAGCCCTTTATACTTTATTATACCATAGTTATCACAAGTTTTGTCAAATTTCATAAAACTCTTACGCAATCTTCTAGATCCAAGGCTCTTTCTCTAGTTAAAGGGAAGAACCACATGAAATTCTTGTAAAAAACCCTGAAAGGGAAAGAGCATCTTGTAGAGAGAGAGAGAGAGAGAGAGAGAGAGAGAGAGAGAGAGAGAGAGAGAGAGAGAGAGAGAGAGAGGCTGTGAAAGAGAAGTCTTTGTCGATAAGTTTTTATCAAATTCATTTGTTCCTTTTCTAAATTTTCTATCTAAAAGTCCAAATCTAAACAATGAACAAAATAGATTTATTATATGACCATTGTTTAAATCTATGGGGAAGTTTTGATGAAAGAAATTGGTTTTTGAGCGAGATCTCGTATTATGGGAGATCGATGTTGAGAAACCTAACCATATCAGTCTAGGAAGATTCTAAACAAGAGACCTTAAAGATGAATCATATCAAGACTTTGAATCCTAGAGTGATCCGACTGGGAGATTTCCTACAACGATCTACAAATAATATAGATGATGATAGATTATGTTGAAAAATAGTTTTTAACCAATAATTGTAGATTCTGAATATTTCGGATTCGAGCGATCTTTTCATTATTTTAAAAACCGACAATGAGAAAATCATTGGATGGGTTAGACCTAATCTACGAATCGATTGAATTCAAAAAAGCTAAGAAAGTGTAGGAGAAACCCTAAAATTTTCAAAAAATCGGATTATCAACTATCCCACTATAACGCCCCGAAAATCAAGGGTTGAGCAAAGGCTCAACTCCCGAGATCTGATGCATCACTTATGCAATATAGATAATGATGATTAAATGTTGTCCATATTAATGCATTAAACATGAGTGAGATTAATCTAAAATAACATATAATACTCCAGGTGCAATTAAATTAAGAAAGCAGAACACTTAAGTACTTGTATTATAACACGAGAGTGTTTCACCATCAGGAGTATGAATCTGTTCCAAGCTGAAAATATACAAGTGCTTGTTCCAAAATTTATAAAATAATAAAATATAACTGTCTAACTAATCCATATAACCCTACAATCCCGTCGATTCAGAACGAGGTCTACAGAGACTTGCCTGATAGCTGAATATAGGAGAATTTCTCCTCCTCATCCATGAAGTCTGGCTCCGTCATGTAAGCGCATCACAACCTGCATCTATATCAGAGTCTGGGTTGGTTTTTTAAAATACCGTCTCAGAATGGGAGTGAATGATCAACTCAGTGGTACTATAAGGCAAAGGTTAACATGTTATCAATTCAGTCAAGCAGTATTGATAAGGCAATACAACAATCATATCCTAAGTACTCTTGTTAATGCAGAAATGGTATACTGTAATGATGCATGCCCTCACCTGCACTCCCTTAGAGACATCATCTCACGATCGCGCATGCAACACTCCTTACATGTGCACTTCCTCTCCAAAGCACATGCAATGCGGTGTATGATCATATTAGATAATATTTAATTAAGCTTATTCATACAGCAGATTCAAAAAGCTAAGGTACCTCCCTTTATATCATTTACCCAAACAAGGATCCATCCAGGGTCGTCAATCCTAGTTAATCACATACAATGAGCAAGTTATAGGACATCACCCCTGATGAAAAGCAGTGGATAGGTAAGTTCATGAGTTCACACTCGAGGTCACTACGGAGAGGCTCGTCACCTCAACGTATGCCTAATTTATATTCAATGTCACTATGAGAGGCTCGTCACTTGAACGTAGGTTGATAGCTCGAATACGATGTCCCATACACCACCATATTCGGCTCACAAGTTTGGGTTGCTTGTCACTCCCTGAACCTGAAAATTAGATTCACAGGAATCACAATTGCAGAATCCGGTGCCGACAGCCTCCATAATACCCCATTCTCGGCTTCCAACATCCATATGTTAGATTCCAATCCTGAGATCCTACAAGGAGATTTTTTTTTTCAATGTACCTTTAACTTATAAGAAGCATAACCACAAGTTTACCCAAATCACAAAGGCAACATTATCATTACATATCCACTAATATAATCATTTGAGTACAATACTGAGAGGGAAATATATAAATCCAAAATCAAGCTCCAAAAGTCCGTTGCACGCTCTAAGCTCAACACTACTGCAAGCTAATATCACCTGCACACATCTATAGTGCATAAGCTTATAGAAAGCTTAAAGGGTGGTGTAAGTATGTGCACGAGATAAGTGTCAAGTATTCAATACAATGCCATAATCATACAATATCAAAAATAATGGTAAGATCATAAATCAAACGATATCAGAGTAAGCGAAAATACTGACAAGTCCATTAGTTAATCACTATCAGAATATGCAATACATATCTTCTATGTAAATGATGAGTCATAAAGAGCTAAATATCAGATACCGATGATGTAATGCAATATACAATTCCTAATGAGTTCACGAATATTGTCAGCTGCATCTAAACCATATAAATGCAGAAATGCAGTAATCCAAAATGTCATATGCTGCGGATGTAATGTAAAATGCGGTGCGAATGGAATGAACATGTTGGAGTGTGGAGTCAGGATGATAGTACGTAGTATCACAGGATATGGAGTCCATCACAAGGGACTTATATCTAAACCAGTCTCATACATAATTTGGATAGTCAGTCTCAATGTGGTGAACTCTTGATCTCAGGTTAGTCACGTGCCCCAACTAAAATCCTGATCATTGCAAAGGTGCATGTAATAAATAGATATGCACCACCAGCCCGAGTGGATAATGAATGAATAAATGAATGCGTGTGCAACTCCTGCTCAATAACTCCACATTTCAGTAAGTTCCTCTTGGGATCATCACTAGGGTCTATTACACTTTACGTCAGCTTGACGCCCCTATCCTAATGCATAACTGGGTAAGTGGAAGAGACCTCACTATCCGCCTGCCAATATTGGGCCTGTCTTGTCGATAGCGGATCCATTCCTCAAGCTGGTCAGACTCAACCTAGATATTGCCCCCTCACTCAGGTGGGTAAGGTTACACCCCCTCCCAACCGACCACGACATAGTAAGAGACACGGTCTACTGGTATACGACCCTCATGTGCTCATATACATCCACTCAGTCTTGACGTTGGGGAATCCTTTAGTACTAAGAGGGTTTAAAGATTTTCACCTAGTGCCATCTATGACAGCCTGATGCTAGAACAGACTTTCGGTGTCCCATCTGGTCATCCACAATATGCCTGTGGAGGCTACGGCCATGATGTCGCTAGGGTGTACAATAATCACAATGCAAGATGCATGAGTCATACAATCCAGTCATACATCAATCTTGTTCATACAGTGCACTCACATGAGTTAACCTCTGCCTATCAAGGAGTCTCATAACAACCTGCCCAATGACATATGCATTGGTTAACCACATCTCATAACAAACATGCAGATGATGCATCTGGGCATGTATCATGATGCTATATTGTCACATACTCGTAATCAGTATCGATAACAGATGTTGATGATCGACATCGATAAACGGTCTAATAAAGGGGCCTAAGAAAAGGTCACAATGTGGACATTTAACCATCATTGCCCATAATGTGGACATTTAACCAATATTGCTCCCGAGGAGTGGCCCACATAGGGCCAAATAAATAGAGGCCCATGGTCTCACACAAGGGCCTCACATATACACCGCCATGGGCCGCATCAAATGGGCTTCATATATAACAAATCAAGCCTCATCAAATGAGTCATAAATACATCACATTAGGCCATACTACCGGGCTCTCGAATACATAATAAAGGGGGCGCAAGACATAGGCCGTATCAACTATGGGCCCCAACTCATGGGCCTCAATACATCACAGTAGGCCACCACTCATGAGCCTCAAATATATCATAATGGGCCTCGTATACATCAAGTGGGCCACATCAATGAGCCGCACTAATGGGCCCTCATATACATTACAATGGGCCACAACCCATGGGCTTCAAATATATAATAAGTGGGCCCTACACATGGGCCTCAATTATACACAGCAGGTGGACCTCAATTACATTAAATCGGGCCTCACTCAAGGGCCATAAACATATCATGCGCATCACTTTTGGGCCACGTCCCATGGGCTTCTTACAAGGTTCTTATGAAATAGCCCAGTGCCCACACAATAAATGGGCATTATCCACAATATTTTACACACTATGTTGGGCCCCAAGTAATGGCCCCAAAGCCTAAATACATTAAAATGGGCTACATGAGGGGTAGGTCATGGCCCAAAAACATCATGGCTAAGGAGAACGTCCTTCTCATGCATTATGTTGGGCCTTATGGGTAACCCATATGCCCCAATTAAATAGCCAAGGTGTAACCAACATCCACTAATATGTGCTTTACAAATCAGCCCAAAACTAGGCAAGTTGGGTGGGCGGCAAAGATTGAGTCACATATATCACATTGGGGCCTTATGAGGTGGCCCATGAAATCCAAAAAAATAGATGGGCAGCTTGTGCAACATATACACTATAACAGGCCCTCATGAGGCAACCTGTGGCCCAAAGAACCAATAAACAGTGTGTTTCCTATAAATCAAGGTGGGCCTTAAAACTGTACAATGGGCGGCCAATCATACAATAAATGGGGCCCTTGCACGTCATACACTAGCCTCACCAAAAGGTGGCCAGCATGGAATGGATATGGTACATTCAACATGATGCGACCCATTTAGAATATGGAATTCAACTCATAATGGAATCCACGACCCATGCACAATCTAGAAAACGAATGGACAGTATGAGCATAGAACTTATATATGGTGTGCCTCACGAGGTGGCCCACTACCCCCAAATAGGTGAATAGTATGGGTATAAAATATACATCGTAGTGGGCCTCATATGGCAGCCCCATGGTGGGACGCCTGTCGTGCCTCAAACCCAAAAATCGGATTCACAGTAATCCTGATCGCCGAATCCGGTCCAGACAGCCTCCGTAGTACCCCATTCTCGGCTCCTAATGTCCATACGCCAGGTTCTGATCCTGGGATCCTACAAGGAGGATTTTTTTCCTTTTTTTTTGTACATTTAACTCGTAATAAGCATAACCACAAGATTACCCAATTCACAAAGGAAACATCATCATCATCATATATCCACTAATATAAACTTTGAATACAATACTAAAAGGGAAATACATATGTCGAAATAAAATCAAAGCTTCAGAAAATAGTTGCATGCTCCATGCTTAACTTCGATGTAACCTAACCTCACCTACATGCATCTATCATGCATAAGCTTATAGAAAGCTTAGAGGGTGGTGTAAGTGTGTACACAAGATAAGTGTCAAGTGTTTAATACAATGCCATAATCATACAATACCTGAAATACTGGTAATCCATAAATCGAACGATATCAGAATAAACAGAATACTAACAAGATCATGAATTATTAGAGTAAGAAGAAATACTGATAAGATCATAAATCATACAATAACAGATTAAGCGGAAGTATGGACAAGTCCATAAGTCAATCAATATCAGAATGCGCAATATGGAACAACTATGCAATAAGGAGTCATAAAGAGACAAATATCAGATGTTGAGGATGCAATGTAATATACAAATCCTGCTAAGTCTGTCTAGGCCATATAAGTGCAGAAACATAGAAACCCAAAATGTCATATGCTTGCGGATGTAATGCAATATACGATGCGAATGAAATGACCATGCTGGAGTATGAAGTTGGGATGATAGTATGTAGTATCACAGGCACGGGGTCCACCACAAGGGACTTCTATCCAAACCAGTCTCATACCTAAATTTAGATAGTCAGACTCAACGTGGTAAACTCGTGATCTCAAGTTAGTCGCGCGCCTAACCGAAATCCTTGCCTTAATGAAAGTACACAATAATTAGTTACGCACCACCAGCCCGAGTGGATAGTGAATGAATAAATGAATGAGCATGCAACTCCTACTCAATAAGTCCACATATCAGTACGGTTCCTCTCTAGGAAATCATTGGGGTCTATTACACTTCAAACCAGATTGCCACCCCATCTCGCACAACAAGGTGAATGGAAGAGACCTCACTATCCGTCTGCCAATATCGGGCCCGGCTAGTCGATAGCGGACTCATTCCTCGAGCTGGTCAGACTCAGCCTAGCATTGCCCCCACCTCTCAGGCAGGTAAGGCCGCACCCCCTTCTAACTAACCACGACACAGTGGGAGACGCGGCCTAACGATATACGGCCCTCATGCGTTTATGTATCCACTCAGTCTATATGTTGGAGAAATCTCTAAAACCAAGAGGGTTCTGGGACTTTCATCCAAGGATATTTATAGCACCCCATGTAGAACAGATTTCTGGTGTCCCATCTGGCCATCCATGATATGCCTGTGGAGGAAATAGCCCTGATGTCGCTAAGGCATATGGTGGTCATGTCACACAAATATGAGATGCATGAGTCACACAGTGCCATCATGTACAAATCATGCACATACCGAGCGCTCATGTGAGGCAACCCCACCTATCAGGGAGCCGCATGAATAACTTACCCTATGGCATATGCGATGGTCAATCACATCTCATAACAAACATGCAGATGATGCGTATGTATTATGATGTTATGCTGTCACATACCCATAATCGGTATCAATAACCGGCATCAATAATCAGCTTCGATAATGTGGACATCTAACCAACATTATCCCAAGGAATGACCCTCATAGGGCTAAACACATAATAGGTCGACGGCCTCACATAAAGGCCTAATATACAACACAGTGGGCCTTGCCCAAGGACCACAGATACATCACAATGTGCCTCAACTACGGATCGCATATACATCATATAGGTCTCGACAATCGGCCTTAGCAATCGAAATCGGCCTAAACAATCAAAATCAGAATTAGAGTGGGCCTTAGTAATCAAAATCGGTCACGACAATCAGAAACGTCAATCGACCACGACAATCGAAATTAATTGATAATCAGCCTCAATACTCAGAATCGGCAATCAGTCACGATAATCGGCCTCGATCGCTAATCGATCAATCAACCACAATAGTCAGAATCGACAATCGGTCACAACAATCAGAATCGATCGATAATCGGCCTCGATAATCAGAATCGACAATTGGTCATGATAATCGGAATCAATCGGTAATAAGAATCAGCAAATCGGTCACATCAATCGAAATTGAAAATCAGTCACAATAATCAGAATCAGCAATCGGTCACGTCAATCGAAATCGATCGATAATCAAAGTCGGTAAATCGGTCACATCGATCAGAATCAAAAATCGGTCATGACAATCGAAATCAGCAATCGGTCACGTCGATCGGTATTGACAATCGGTCGTGATAATCGGAATTGATCGATAATCAGAATCGGCAAACCGATCACAACAATCGACACCGATAATCAGCATCGATAGTCGGCACTGATACTCAGGGTCGATAATCAGCATTGGCCTTAATAATCGACACCGATAATCAGCAGATAAACAAAGTGGGGTCTATGGATGATCAGCCAATCAACCATAATATAAAAATTAGCCCACGGTCTTGGTTATATCAAATCTGATGGCACGGAGCCATCCGTTTATGACGAATGGGGCTCACTCATTTGGATTGGCCTACTTAGAGAATGGTGTGAATAGGCCTAACAAAGCCTACGGGAAGATCACAATGAGGATATCTAACCATCATTGCACATCGGTGTGGACATTCAACCAACATTGCTCACAAGGAGTGGCCCACATAGAGTTAAATATATATTGGGCCCATGGCCTCACACGAAGGTCTAATACACATCATGATGGATCGTATCACATGGGCCCCGACTACATCACAATGGGCCACGACATATGGGCCAAAAATACATCTCAATGGGCCGCAACACATGGACCTCATATTCATCAAGTGGGCCGCACTATATGGGCCAATATACATCAAGTGTGCCACATCATATGGATCTAGAATACAACTCAATGGGCCATGCCAAAAAGGGCCACAAACACATAACAGGTGGGCCCTGCACATGGGCCTAATATACTTAACAGGTGGGCTCTGCACATGGGCCTCATCATATCAAGTTGGGCCGTGTTAATGGGCCACACCAATGGGCCCCATAAATATATCAAGGTAGGCCTCACAAATGGGTCACAAGTATATCAAGGTGGGCACCTTGAATGGACCACAAAATACATCAAAGTGGGCTTGACGGATGGGCCACAAGGTACATCAAAGTGGACCTAACAAATGGGCCACAAAATACATCGAGGTGGGTGTAAGACCCGTATCCTAGGTTGTACCATTCCGTAAGCTTCCTCAGTCTTCCCGGCTGATTTTCGGTGACTCACAATTTGTTACCGGCATTGGTGCGCAATCCTGAGTCGTGTCCCGTATACCTGAGTTGACTCGACCCGAGACTTTTACCTGTGCGACCGCGCCGTCGCTGTGGTTCCGATGCTGCGTCTCGTGCGCCGAGGCGATACCCTGGCCAGAAGATGTGGGCCCACGTTCAGTTCGAGGAAAACGTCATGCGTTGCTAAACCCAAGAGAATCTTTACCCAATGTCCCATCCATCAATCCCATCAATCTCATCAATCAAGGTACACATCACACTCCATCACTCACCTATCCCCAAGTACAACCACCCCTCTCCTAAAGTCAACACTCTCTTACACAAGTACACATCACCCATCACACCCATCTCTCTCTCTCTTACCCCTCTCTCTCTCCTCTCTCTTTCTCATTATTCCATGCAACCCATGGGAGTCCATCGTCCAAGCTCCATGAGAGAAGCTTGGCATGGCCCACTCCCTACCACCCAATCCCACCCTCTAAAATCAATCTTGACCGTTGAATCGCACCCTTTGGAGCTCTCAGGTGCGTTGATGGAAGAAGAAAGTTCAAGAAGAAGGCCGATCGGTGGGTGCTTCTTTCTCTCTCTCCCTTTCATTATTTTGGTGTGATGATGAGGCCGTGTGGCCCACCTGGATGAACCCCATCTTGATGAATGTCTTATCCAAACCATTCAAGCCATGTGGGCACTACCCTCGGTGATGGGAAAACACAAGTATCAGGTTGATCCAATCAAGGGGGACATGTCCACGTGGGACTCACCAGCCGTGGTGGGCCACTTATACAGGCCCTACCTTGATATATGTAGATAATCCACACTATCCATTCTGTTTCTTAGCCCATTTTAGGCGTTGATTCGAAATTTGAGACCAAACCGATTCTCGAGCAGGCCATACCATAGGAAATAGCGGTATTATCGTTAAAACCCACCTTGATCATTCTATTCACCAAAAATACATCGCATATTGGTCTCATTTGGTTGATCATGGGCCATAGAATGCAATGGGTGGAGTGGATTCACTTGAAGTGGGCCCCACATACCTGCGGACACGCAGGGCATCCTGCTCCATTGGCGGACGAGACCACGGTCCCATATGTGGGCCCCACTTTGATGTGTATTGAGTATCCACACCGTCCATTTTGTAGACCCTTAGGGAAGTGGGCTGTCCTCCAAAAATCAGCCCGATCTGGATCTCAGATGACCCACATCACAGGAAACAGTTGGGCTGAATGTCTGCCATTGAAACTCTTTTTGAGTGTCCCAGAAGTTTGGATCATTATAAAATTGGTTCTCCCTTTCATCTAGGGTCTGTGTGACCCTATCAACAATTTAGATGACTTATAAACATTATGGTGGGCCCCACGTGGGACCCACAGTGATATATGTGTTTTATCACTCCGTCCACGGCTGTGGATGGTGGAACCCACCCTCGTGACGTGCTTAGTGCAGCACGTGGCACTGATGCATGTGTTTTGCCACATCGTCCAGACCCTGGACGGTGGGGCCCTCGTTTGATATATGTTTTCCATCCAGACCGTCCAATGGAACGGTGGGCCTAGCAGCATGAGTTGCTGATGACGTTAGCAAGATCTGTGGACCCTACCTTGAGGTATATGAGTTATGTCCCGTCCAAGTATATAATAATGAATATAATAAATAATTATATATATATATATATATATATATATATATATATATATATATATATATATATATATATATATATATATATATATATCCTGGTGGGGCCTCACCACGTGGGAGCCCAACTTGTTGTATCTATGACCAGCCGTCCATCTGGGCGAGCTGTGTGGGGGGGGGGGGGGGGGGGGGGGGCACTGTGATGTGTGGGTGTCATCCACATCGTCCGTCCGTTCCTTATCATCCCAGGCCCATGGAGGTAGATTCAAATCTCAGGTAGGGTGCAGACCCTACCTTGATCTATGTATTTTATCCCTCCACATGTGGGCACCACGTGGTGTTTGTGCTTCATCCATGCCGTGCATCCATGGGGCCTCACCATTGTACGCCCTAGCGTCATCAGGGCTGTAGCCTTCACAGGCATATCGTGGATGGCCAGATGGGACACCGAAAATGTTTGGTTCGAGCATCGGGCTGCCATAGATGGCCCTGAGTGAAAATTCTTAAAACCCTCTTGGTACTAGAGGACGCCCCAACGTCGAGACCGAGTGGATACATGAGCGCCCGAGTGCCGAATACCGGGAGGTCACGTCTCTCACTGTGCCGTGGTCGGTTGGGAGGGGGTGTGACCTTACCCGTCCGAGCGCAGGGGCATTGCTAGGATGAGTCTGACCAGCTCGTGAATGGGTCCGCTATCGACTTGCCGGATAGGTATTGACAGACTATTGGCCAGGCGGATAGTGAGGTTTCTTAGGCTTACTTAGACTGTGTGGCTAAGGAGAGCGGCAGTGCCATTTAGAGTATACTAAACCCCAGTGATGATCCCATAAAGGAACCATACTGATATGTGGACTTATTGAGTAGGAGTTGCATGCTCATTTATTCATTCATTCACTATCCACTCGGGCTGGTGGTGCGCAACTAATTATTGTGTACATTCGTTATGACAAGGATTTCGGTTGGGCGCGCGACTAACCTGAGATCACGAGTTTACCACGTTGAGTCTGACTATCCAAATTTAGGTATGAGACTGGTTTGGATAGAAGTCCCTTATGGTGGACCCCGTAGCCTGTGATACTACGTATTATCATCCCGACTTCACACTCCAGCATGGTCATTTTATTCGCATCGCATATTGCATGCATATAGCATTTTGGGTTGCTATGTTTCTGCACTTATATGGCCTAGACAGACTTAGTAGCATTTGTGTATTGCATTATACTCTCGGGATCTGATATTTGGCTCTTTATGACTCCTTATTGCATAACTGTTCTATATTGTATATTCTGATATTGATTGACTTATAGACTTGTCCATACTTCCGCTTACTCTGTCATCGTATGATTCATGCTCTTGTCAGTATTTCTGCTTATAATTCATGCTCTTGTCAGTATTTCTGTTCACTCTGATAATTCATGCTCTTGTCAGTATTTCTGCTTACTCTGATAATTCATGATCTTATCAGTGTTTCTGCTTATTCAGACATTGTATGGTTTATGGATTACCGATTTTTCGGTATTGTATGATTATGGCATTGTATTGAATACTTGACGCTTATCTTGTGTACACACTTACACTACCCTCTAAGCTTTCTATAAGCTTATGCATGATAGATGCGTGCAAGTGATGTTAGGTTGCAGCAGTGTTGAGCTTGGAGCGTGCAGCGGTCTTCTAGAGTTTAATTTTCGATTTATGTATTTTCCTTTCAGCATTGTACTCAAATAATTGTATTAGTGGATATGTGATGATTATGTTGCCTTTGTGAATTGGGTAATCTTGTGGTTATGCTTATTACTAGTTGAATGCACATAAAAAAAACCCAATAATAATAGAAAAAATCCTCCTTGTAGGATCCCATGATCGGAACCTAACATATGAATGCTAAGAACCGAGAATGGGGTACTACGGAGGCTGTCGGCACCGGATTCGGCGATCGGTATTTCTGTGAATCCGATTTCCGAGTTTGGGGCGTGACAATGGGCCCGACAAATAGGCCACAAAATACATCATGGTGGGCCCGACATTTAGGCCACAAAATACATCAAGGTGGGCCCGACAAATGGGGGCTTGGATTACATCCAAGATTATTTCAAATGTTGTAGGTTGCAACATGTGTATCTCTGTACCCTATCATCCCATAGGGCACATGGCCCACATAAATATGATCAGCACTATCCAAACATTACCCAGTAAATCAGCACCATCCATACCTTGCCCAGCAAGTCCAAACATTTGGACAACACCGTCCAAACATTGTGCAGCATAGTTCAGCCTACGGTGTGGATGAAATAATATGTCATGGTGGTGTACACGTAGTGGCCCACCACAGATTTGATCCGCCTCAGCTAGGCTCAGCATTTAAAATGAGCTTGCCAATGAATGGACAGTCCACACACATCAGTAGGGTCCACATACATGGCCCATCAAGTCAGATGGCTGGGTGGTAGGGATACAACACGTGCATCACGGTGGCTACTCAACGCTCCTGCCACATGGTCCCAACAAGATGGCTGGACGGCTGGAATACAACACGTGCGTCATGCGATCCACATCCAGATGGATCAACGGATGGACGATTTGGATGGGGTCCATCCATTTGCAAGAATTCCACCGTCCAGACTTCTGGACGGTGAGGGTCTCTCACCACGTCAGCTACAGCTGACGTCAATACAGCTGCTATATAGCTGTGGTAGGTACGGTGGGTCCCACATGAGGGTGGCCCACCATAATTGTATATTATATTATATAATCAAATATAATATTATAAATTTAATGATAGATCTAACGGTGCAGATGTTCTATGTTAAAGGTGGGTCCCACGTGGGAGTGGCCCACCATATCTTTAATATAAAATATTATATTGATATAATGACATATATCATAATAAAATATATAATATATTATATATCATACTGATTCAAAACTTCTGTGCACCCAAAAAGGGTTTCAATGGTAGACATTCAATTAACACTGTTCCCTACCGTGTGGGCCACCTGAGATGTGTATACAGCTGATTTTTGGGAAGACCCAGCTCCAAAAACGGAACCCGTCAAATGCACGGTGTAGATGTGCAACATACCCCATGGTGGGGCCTGTGGTGGGGCCCACCGTTCCACCTTCAAACCAGCAGCGAGGACGCCGCTTACTGTAGCGTCCAGAGCACGCTGACAGCAAGACGTCGTGTGCAGGCATTTTTTTTTTTGTTTATTTTTATATATTTTTTGTCAATCTACGTATTCTTTTATGTGGGGCCCGCATTAGACAAATCCACACCGACTACTGGTCTCCTCGGCTCGTAATAGAACTAACGAGTCCAATATGCGATATTTTTGGCATATAGAGACATCATAGTGGGCCTTAACCGATTAAATCACCTAAAACCACTGTTTCCTGCATTATAACGTACCAGAGGTTTAGATCGGCTTCACATTTCGGCTCAACGGCTAAAGTGAGATGGGAAAAAGGGTGGACGGTGTGAATTAAATCCATACATCAAGGTAGGGCCTATATGAGCGTCCCACCCAAAAACCACTTCAAAGCAAGCACACCCACTGTCTGTGCACACTGCACTACACGTCCAGCATCCCTGGACACTAATGGATGGTGTGGGTCTGCATTTCATTGAGGTGGGTCCCACTTGTGGGGTCCACGGCTGGTGGGTCCCACGTGGATGTGGCCCACTTAATCAATCTAATATTTGTGTTTTTCCCATCCCATTAAGGTAGGGCCCACATGGCTTGGATGGTTTGAACAAGGCATACATCAAGGTGGGGTACATCCAGGTGGCCCACACCGCCACATTATCACCCAAAAAAATAGAAAAGAGAGGAAGAGAGAGAGAGAAGAGCACCCACCTTTAGATCTCTTCTTCATTCTCCCGCCAATGCAGGCTAGAGCTCAAATGGATGGACTTCAACGGTTGAGATCGGACTTGGATGGTGGAGTTGAAAGGTAGGAAGGTGGGCCACACTACTTTCTCTCCCATGGAAACCATGGACGGTTGCTTGGAGAGAATGAGGGAGAGAGAGATGAGAGAGAGAGAGATGAGAGAGAGAGATGGGTGAGTGATGTGGTGGGTGTACTTTGTGTAAGAGGGAGTTTGACTTTGGGGTTGCTTCGGAATGGGGTTGTACTTTGACATGTGAAGTGATGTGTAATTGATTGATGAGATTGATGGGATTTGATATGATGTTCTCTTAGGCAACGCGCAGTGTTTTCCTCGTACTGAATGCAGGCCCACATCTCCTGGCCTGGGTATCGCCTCGGCGCGTGAGACACGACATCGGAACGACAGCTTCGGCGCGGTCACTAGGATACAAGTCTCAGGTTGAGCCGACTCGGATTGGCAGGACTCGGCTTAGGATCGCGTGCAAACCTCGGATAAAGGTCGAAGGTTACCGAAATTCGACTGGGAAGATCGCGAAAGCCTACGGAACGATATGATCTAGGATACAGGGCTTACAATGCCCCAGCCTAACACGCATCCTGATGGGCGCCCACTTGATATTTGGACCAACTACAGTTGTGTGGGCTCACATTACAAAGCGGCCCAAATCACATCAACATCAATGGGGCCCCACACCGATGGCCAGCATCAATTTACAACCCTCACAGAAAGATGGGCCATCTGGTGGGCGGTCAGCCCAACAGGACGCTGGACCTACTAGACGGGCTGGATGGAATATAAGGTGGGCTTCATCAGTGGGCCTCATATATCATCAATGGACCTTAGTTACATCAAATGGGTCAAATCAATCCAATGGGCCGATCAAATGGCTGAATCAACTGGGTCGATACAAATGGGCCGACTTAAATGGGCCGAAACAAATGGGCCGATACAGATGGGTCGAATCAACTGGGCTGATACAAATGGGCCGGATCAAATGGGCCAAGTCAAATGGGCTGAGTCGAGTGGGCCACTCCAATGGGCTCATATACATCAAATGGGCTGCATCACGTGGGCTCAAAATACATCATATCGGGCCTTATCAAGTGGGCCCCAAATATATTAAATCGGCCTCATCAAATGGGCCCCTATTAAATGGGTCATACCAACTACATGCTTCAACCATTATTAGAGATTATTTTAAAGCATTATATATAAAAATATCATTTCTAAAGATCATCTGAACCATACCACAAATGGCAGTGGTGATATTGATTTCTATTATTGAATCCTAGTGGGCCTCACCGTAGTACTTATTTTCCATCCAATCTGTCCATAAGGTCATAAAGACTTGGATTTAGAGGAGAAACAAATATCATATTGGTTCCAAAACTTCTGTAATCCCCAAAAGGGGTTTCAATGGTGGGTGTTCAATCCACTGCCTTTTGTAGTGTGGTCCACCTGATGACTGGATCTGTCATATTTTTAGTCTTAAGCCTTGAGACAAACTCACCAGATGAATGGATGGTTTGGATGCAACACATGCATCAGTGGCTGCTCAAGGCTCCTGCCCGTCCTAGCAGATGGGTGAACGGCTTAAATATAACACATGCATCATGGTGGAGCCGTGCTGCACCCAGCACGTCACCAGGGTGACTGCCGCACATGCAGCAGCAGCTGATGTCGGCTACTAGCCCAAGCCCTCCTTCAAATCAGACAGTGTGGATGCAACAAGGGGGTCCACGTCCCACGCTGGACGTACATAACAACTATACAGCTGTTGTACGTTGCAGCTACAGTTACTGCAAACGGAGTAACTGGGTCCCACGTAGGGCCCATCATAATGTTTATCTGCCATCCGAACCATTTATAAGGTCTCACAGACCCTGGATGAAGAGGAAAACAAATTTCATAATGATCCAAACTTCTGGGAAACCTAAAAAGGGTTCCAATGGTAGACGTTCAATCTAAGTGTTTCCTGTGATGTGGGTCGCCTGAGTTACAAATACGGCTGATTTTAGGGATGGCCCAAAGCCAAGAGGGGGCCCCATCAAAATGCACGGTGTTGATGTTCTCACACATCATGGTGGGGGCCCACGGCTGGGACCCGTGGTCCCTACCAGTCCGACGTCCATGTAGCAGCAGGACGCTACTGTGTCCTCTGGTGGCAGCGACAGCAGCAGGCATTGCTACCTATTTTTTTAAAAAAAATGTATTTTTTTGAGATTTTTCCTAGGTGGGGCTCGCATCAGGTGAATCTATTCTAGCCATCATATTTTATGGCTCAAGACCGACCAAGCAAGCCCAATATTCAGTATACTTTGGCCCAAGGTGGGTCCTAGTCGATTTTTACGGTAAAAAATGAATATTTTCTATGCTATGGCTCGCCAGAAAAATTGGATTGGGTTCATGTTTTGGCTCAACATCTAAAATAAGCTAGGAAATAGGATGGATGGCGTGAATTAGACCCATACTTTAAGGTGAGGCTTGCATGAGTAGCCCACCCCAAAAGCTTAAACCAAGCTAATAAATATTTATTTATTTATTTGTCTCTGTTGGTGTTAGTGCACCCCACTGTCCATTCACACTCCCCTGTGTAGCCATGTCCAGTGTCCAGGGACGTTGGACAGACGACACGAACACTTTAATTAAGGTGGGTCCCACATGAACGTGGCCCACGTGATTTGGATCAACCTGGTATGTGTGTTTTCCCAACATCTGGACCCTCCAAGAGGGGTAGCAAAGTGGGTTGGTCCCCATGTTTGGACAGCCATGGGGTCCGTTTGATGGACGGTTTGGACACCACATACACTCATTGAATGGGCCACAAAATAAAGGAAGGAGAGAGAGAGAGAGAGAGAGAGAGAGAGAGAGAGAGAGAGAGAGCTCTAGATCAACTCCTTCTTCCGCCTATGCAATCTAGAGCTCCAAGGGAACAATTTTGACGGTTGAGATGATGATCCAAGGGTTGGATTGGGTGGTAGGAAAGTGGGCCACACTAAGCTCTCGTGGGGGTTGAGACGTGGGTTGCTTATTTTTAGAGAATGAGAGAGATGAGAGAGAGGTGTAAGAGAGAGGGAGAGAGGGAGGTGATGTGAGTGATGGAGTGATGGGGAGGGGGATGGTGAGTGATGGGTGAATGTACTTAGTTGTAAGAGAAAGTTGACTTTAAGAGAGGGGTGGTTGTACTTAACATTGATTGATGGAGTGATGTGATGTGTCATAGAGATTCCCTCGGTGTTTGCAACGTGCGGCATTTTCCTCAAACTGAACGTCGGCCCACATCTCCTAAACTGGGTATTGCCTTGGGGCGTGAGATGCGGCATCGGAACCGCAACGACGGCGCTGTCGCAAAGATACAAGTCTCAAGTCGAGTCAACTCAGATATACGGGACACAACTCAGTACCGAGCGTGAATGCCGATAATAGGTCGAGGGTTGCCGAAATTCGACTGGGAGTACCGCGGAAGCCTACGGAACGGTAGGATGTAGGATACGCATCTTAGATTGCTCATTGGTCATTACGGGGAGGCTCGTCACCCCAGTGTGGGCCAACAGCTCGACCAAGGTGTCCCATACACCACCATGTCTGGCTCATGAGTCCTAGCGGATCTTAGTACCATGGTTAAATGGGCTTTACATTGGTAAGTAGTACCTTAGATTTAAGCAATAGTGTCCATACATGGTAAACATACAATAGGCCAATCGAGTTATTTGACAAGGGCGATTAGTACGAGCTCATGTTGAATCGATCAACATGGAGTGGATAAGTACTCCGCGTGGCCTAACTACTATTGACAATCAACATACGACTCGGATTCATCGAACGTATCTAATGTGGCAAAACGACTTCGACCACCAAATCGGGAATCATTACCGATTGCCTGGACTACGTAGTATTCCCAAACATACTCAAACGCAACATGTGGATACATGTGATATTCATAACAGCATTTAACAAATAATTTAAATATAAATCCCATTTGAGCATTTTACCGAACACATTAAACATATTATCATACATATGCATTTCAACTATAAATCACGTAGTAATAATTTATATTACATGAAAGAAACTATAACTGTGGATAAGGTAGTTGAGAATCTTATCTCAACACCCTTTGTTGGAAGCAATTTATCAAACACTTTCTCATTCAAACATTTTATCAAACACTTAGGCTACATAATCCCATATACACAAACTAGTCATAGCATATATTTTGGCAAATCCTTTCATAAAGGAGTTGTCATATACACAACACACATATATTCTAGATTAATAGACATGACAAGCATAAATAATAATTTCACTTTCATTCAAACATTTCAACAAACACTTAGAATGCATGATATATTCACATAGTTCACACATGTAAAATTTACTGAATACATCGTAACTAAGCTTATGTGGCAGTAATCAAGTCAGACATAAATCATTGTTGGCATTAAAAGCCTTGAAAACCATAACCTAAACATTTATAGTCTGCACCTTTCGTCGGTTTGTTCATTACGAACTCGGTTCGTACACTACGCTTCCGTTTACAGCACAAAGGCTACCTAAATCACGAAATAGGTTAGCTATTTTGTCATTTTCTCTATTTGGACTCCTAAAACAAAATTAGGGTTAGGATTTCTTACCCAAGTCGAAGCTAGAATCGACAGTGTAGCAATGGGATGGTGGAGATTCGGTACGTGGAGTAGTGGGAATGAATCCCAGCAACGATCCACAAATCTCCCTCTCTTCTCCTCACTTTTCTCTCCTCTTTTCTCTCTTCTCTCTCCTAGGGTTAGAGAATTCGTATGGAATGAGAGAGGGGTGGTTTAAGGTCTTTATATAGGCTAAGAACTGATGTCAATGGCCCTAGGGCCATGGTATACTTGGGTTATAGCTAAAGGGTGTCTGTTTTAAACAAACGGGACTCATCTGGAGGCCTATTTCTCACCTAAGTCATGGAGTAAATTTCTTAACAATGGATCTATGACAAGACTGTGTTTATGGTGTGATCTGACAAACAGATCAATTGTGAAGGACCCAAATCAGATCAACGGTTTTCGTTCCTCGATTAGGGCCACAAGTATACCGACATGTGTAAGGAAATTTTCCTGATCCAAGGGTATAGTTTAGTCAGAATCTAATGGTCTGAAATCTTCAATTTCATCCACAAGCGAATGGTCCAATTTACTTAAGTTTGAGTTCATTTTTTAAAGATATTCGCGTTTCTCACACACTTTGCTTAGGGCTCAAGTTGTGCGTTTCTGGATACTATTTGAGCTCGATTCCCACCATGCTTGTGAAGCCCAATAAGGTGGTCATAACCTTATAGTTTCGTGATAATCGGACTTTCGACGCACGGTCTAGGTCTGATACGAAGTTTCAATGTGCTCCCGAGAGTAACTGGGTTTTGAGATTGCTCCAAGGTTTCTAGGTAATGTTGAGTTAGCGGTTCTAATGGTTTTTGGGTCTTGCAATTATATAGATAGTGATTCTACTAAATCTAACGGTCATTTAGTTTAACACTTAATTAATTTTCATATAATTTCTGAAAGATTCGGTCATTAAGGATTTCTGCCTGAGGTGGTACTCGGGTCTTTGTACGGATTTTTCCAAGACGTTACACCCACCTAGCCGGGCCATTCCATTTTATGACACTAGGCTAGGACAAACCAATAAAGAAATAAATCTATTCAATGAGCAAAAGGAGAGGGGGATTTGAACCCTCGATAGTTCTTTTTTCAGAACTATATCGGTTTTCAAGACTGGAGCTATCAACCACTCGGCCCCTGAAGTAAGCTTAGTAGGTATCTCCCTCTAGAAAGATTCATATCCGTATCTTATTGAGCAGGATGCAAATTCAGTCCCTAGTGATCCAGATCTATATCCAGGAATCAAAATACAGTTATAAAAAGTTGAACCATACAACTACCTCAGTTTCATAGATCCTGCTACAACATATCCCAATTCGGCTTTCCCACTGCCACCCCACCTAGCGTCCCTACTTGTTCCAACAAGTGATTAAGATTTTGATGTCTTCCTAAAAGTGATGTTTTGTGATTTTGCACATACCTACCTGTGGTCCATCAAGTGAACTAAGCTGACTTCGGTCGATCGATCGATCAAATGTATCGATTTCTGTCTAGCAACAAAAATATAAAAAAAATCATATAGTAGTCTGATTAAAAGAAGTATAAGTTCGAACGATCGAGGTCTCCTCGAGCAATCTCGATTGATTGATGGTACCGATCGAGAATGATTAAAATTGTCCAACAACTAAATTAAATTAAATCTGACCTATTTTGATCGATCATGGGTATGTTTGATTGATCGAAGGTGATCAAATTTATCCAGAAACTTGATATGTGAAATCCTGAATTTCATCGATCTATAGTCGATTGATCAAAAGATTGATGGAGAGCCATCAAGATAGTTCGAATAATAAAATGCATTAACCTAGAGTCCCCTTTTGGTTTTTAAATTTAATTAAAAGGAGTAATCGTCAGTCATCTTAGTTTTATCAAAGGTGGATCCCATTTGATGGAATAACTTAATTGAATTCGTGAATTGTTAAATCATCTTAATAGAGATTCATATTCTAGATTCCAAAGCATTTGACTATTTGATTTTAATACGAATATGTGAATGAATCCTAACGTGTCTCATAACTATATGATTAAGATAAGTGATATGATTAGTATGATTATCGTGATTGCTATGATTTTCATGGCTGATATAATTGATTATGGCGTGTATTTGACCATGATTCATACTATATAATTTACATTCTAAATATTAATATAAATTATTTATTTGACATGCAAAGCATTGGTGACATTAATTAATTCATGATTTCCTCTCAGTGAGATGTATATGTTGGTCATATATGAAAAATTATAGATGTTGAGCACACATTACATGAACCTATAACGTTCCTACACTGATTTCTATAGGCACACTGTGGATTATCATATGCACACCTTATGTAACTTATGTAACTTAGGTTACACGCCACAAAGGCATTCATCATACAGAGGATATTGAATGAATGAAAGTTTTATTAGTCTGTATGTGGATGTGGTTTATTTACTTTTGATTTTTGACAGTGTTAATTTACTTTGTTTGTTTTATGGACATGATTTATTTACTTCTGATTCGAAACAAGATCGGGTAGGTTTAGCCCTAACTCAATCCAACTCAACTTAATGCCTATCTTTAGTGGATCTACTATATTTCAATGATCAAAGATTCAAAATCATGTGTATGAAACAAACCTACATTTTTTCGACCACTTCTCCTTTCCTCTTTAGTCATCAAAAATTAAAATCAGCACAATCACATTTTTCGCATGTTGCAACTTGCAATGCAAATAAGACCCCATTGCAGCGTTGCCATAGTAACTCAGCTTGACAACCCAATCCGACTCGGTATTTCTGACCAGGTTAAACTAGGTTCGGATCAGTCTAGTCCAAACTTGAACTTGGATCGAGTTAGGGATGCTGGACTCGGTATTAAGTTGGATTGAGTTTGGGTCAGGCCTTTTTCAAAACCAAATCAAATCGGGTCAGCCCTAACTTAGTCAACTCGACTTGATGCCCAGCTCTAGTGCTTGCTAAATGCAAAACCACACACAGGCTCGTCGGATCTTGCAAGCTATTTGCCTGCAACTTGTTAGCATTCTCAATTACTTTGACATAGGGTGAATAATACTTTGAGGGCAGCATGATCACACGTCCTTCAGCCTATGTCAAAAGCTATAAATATGTAATTTGAGATGATCAAATTCTCAACACATGCAAGCACATACGTTATATGCATGATTATAAATTACTCCTGGTTTGGTGTGTCCCACTTGAGTTTTTTATTGGGTGCTGTAGGAAATGTACAGTGAATACTAGACCTGGATTTCTAGAGAAAGCCTTTCTTAGGATTAGCCTTAAATGCTAGGTGAGGCCCACCGTGATGTTTGTGAGAAATCCACCTTGTTCATTATTTTGGGAGCTCATTTTAGAATATTTGTCCATGATGTGGATATAAAACTCAAGTGGCCCACACTAGAGAAAAAAATGGGAAAATAAATGCCAATCACTAAAACCTTAAGGGGCTCCACCTTGATGTTTATATGTCATTCAAACTGTTCATAAGGTAATTTACACTTGTATGAAGTTAAAACATAACAAAAAAAAATAAAAATTAGCCTAATGCAAAGCTTTTGTAACCATATGAATGTTTCAATGGTTGTTACTGAATCCCCACTATTTCCTCTTATGGGGTCCACTTGAGTTTTGGATTCTCCCCTTTTTTTCTTTTTTCATTTTTTGGGTCACATGTTCAAAATGAGCGCCAAAAATGGATGGATGAGGTGGAATTATCACAAACATCAAGGTGGGACCAACCTAGCATCCGCAAAAGGCTTGGACAAGAAATTCGCCTCGTGAATACGTGATTAAGGGGGATTTTTTATTTTTTTTTGTGTGTGTGTTCAGTTAACTTGTTAAGTACACCCACTGTCAGTTCACACTTCACTGTTAGCCACCCCCACTAGGGAATACGAGATTAAGGGGGATCTGATTAGGTGAGACCTTGCCTTAGCCAAGACAATATGGTCCTTACCTTGGGCCCCACCTGTAAGAACTCTATAGGGTGATCAATGGTCTGGATTATCCTAAAGGTTGGACTGTGTGAATGGGTAAACTAGTGGGCTCCACTTCAGTGTGACTCGCGTAGTGTATCTGTGCAAGTGTGCGTATGGGGCTGGAACCCTATATTCGTAATACACACAATTGTTTGTATACAACTAGGATTGAATAGGTGTGGAGCCATGGGGAGAGAGTTGTGATGGGTTTCAAACTCTTTTTCCTCAATAACTATATAATACGGCTGGGTCCCCAATCCTACACACAAGTCAGAAAGCTAGTCCCATCCAATTATTTGAATACAGGTGTAAGGAGAGGAAGATCTGGCTTTTCTATTCTCAACTATGGCCTCTCAAACAGGTATGTTCTATCCCTACACCATTGATCACCATTTTCTATGCACAATCAGGTCCTTGGGCTTTTTCCGCATATAATATTAGTCCCAAAGTTAGTATCAGAGCCATTGTGCATAGGTGTGGTTGACGAATTCAGCCATTAGAGATTCAAATTCAAGATCAGAATTTCGATTTCCCAAATCAGGAAAATTGGGATTTCGAATATTGAATCAGAATAGGGATTTTCATTCCCACATCCAGGATTAGGGATTTCGAATTCAAATCACCCAAATCCAGAAATTTAATTATGGATTTTTTTGAATTCAAATCTCCTAATCCAAATACTAATTAGGGAGTTTTGAATCCCTGAATCCAACTATAATAAATTAGGGATTTCGAATCCCAAATCCAAATTTGGGGATTTCAGATTTGTAACCCCATATTCAGCATAAATTAGGGATTTCGCATCCCTAATCTCATATTGGGGATTTCATATTAAAATCTCAAATCGGTATTAGGGATTTCAATCCCAAATAGGGAATTAGGTAGATTTAATTCCCAAAATTGATCCATTGGAGATGTTAGATTCAAAACCCCATAATCTAGACATCAATTAGGCATGTCGAAAATCAAATCCCTATCTGGCATCCATTGGGTATTTCGAATCTAGAAACCCCAAATCTAGAAATTAATTGGGGATTTCGAATCCATAGAATCCCAAATCAAGAATTAGGGATATCAAATCCCCAAATACAGCAACTATTGGGATCATACTCGATGTTCACTGCCAGCAGCCATTATCACCCCTCAGGTATGCAGTTGACGATGATGGCTCATCACTCCCGCATTCTTTCCCCAAATCTTTGGTTGGCGTCTGCAAATCTGGTATTCATTGCTTTTTCGATGATGTCCCAGCATCTTGTTTCGGTGTCATGCCGTCAGGTCTGCCGGAAGTGCAAGCTAGAGAACAGGCCTTCTCGACACCCTCTCGAGTCGTCGAGCAGACAGCGAGAGAAGATCTCTCTCTCTCTCTCTCTCTCTCTCTCTCTCTCTCTCTCTCTCTCTCTCTCTCTCGATTTTTGGTTTTAAACAAAAGCCCTTATCGGGTCCGAGGATCCGACATGATTTCATTTAGGTCTTTGGATCCGAATAGTGTTTGTTCGGGTCTGCGGACTATTTTCCATTGGTTCGGGTCTGCCTTTAAGACCTGCAATCTGGATCATTTAGATCCGGATCTTGGTTTAGTTGATGGGCCCTGACTTCAATCTAGACCCATTGATCCTGGACTTGGACTATTAAATAAGTTTTTAAAGTCATTTTGATCTAGGCCATCTATTTATTCAATTATAGGCATGTAAGCTAGCCCTTTTCACTAGATAAAAGATATAGATAGTGAGCTTTCCACTAATGAATATTAAGATTTGTCCATCTTATGGACACCCATGGATGAATTTACCCATAAAATTATTTAGTTCCATCCATCCATCTTGTGAATGACAATAGTTAATCTTGTTGTACATGTCCAGAGTCTTAATTCAGCTCAGTTGTGGGCCCATTACCCATCCTTAAGGTCTTATATAGACCATTGGATTGTAGAGAGAGAAACATATTTGTCTGTTTCTCTTTAAAGTTCCTCTATTTTCCAATGATCAATACTGACCATCTTGTGGGCCGTATCAGACTAATCTAGATATAATCTGCTGAGGACGGGATTATAATCACGATCCTGAGTCTATATTTGTAGCTTTGGATTCGGTTGTGTTAGCCACCATAGTGACCTCAATCGATGAAAATTTTACAAGTAGATAAGGAGGATTGCATATAGTTGCCTTTACGTTTCATGCATACGATAACAAAAACACAGACGTTTATCATTTGACAATAACATGGACAGTTGAAGTAAATGATGGTGGTGATGTAAGGTTGAAAGACTCATCTCACCCACAGGTGTTGAGTGCCTTAAATTTTCATAACTAATATCACTTAGCTTCATGTTGAAGAGGATCACTGACATGTTATCATTACTTCCCAAAGGAGGAATGATGATGATATAACAGATTCTCACCAGGCTATGATGGTTGGGCACATCTTCATCCTGAATATATCAGTTGTTGTCCTCCTTAGTAACTGAATTAATTATCTTTGCATGATATTTGTTTATATTCATGAATTGTTTTATGAAATAATGCACTAATGTGCTCTTCCATTTCAGTTGGGATTCCAACTCATACACATCATGTTCCTGCCCTGAATGGATTTAATTATGCTCAGTGGAAGGAATCCATTGAAGTTGTTCTAGGTTGCCTGCAATTAAATCTTGTCCTAATAAAACCTAAACCCATTGAAGTTGTTTTGAGTTGCCTGCAATTAGATCTTGCCCTAATAAAAACTGAACCCCTTGTACCATCTGAGGATGCCACTGAAGCAAAGATTAATCGTTATGAGGCATGGTTCAGAGACACATGCCTAAAGGTTATAAAGTATTCGATTTCTGAATCCATGAAAAGCGTCATGCTTAAAGTAGATAAGACAAAAGCTTTCCTAACCGAAATGGGGAAATGATTCAAGAAATCGGATAAAGCCGAAATGGGTTTTCTTTTAAACAAAGTAACCCTCTCATCCTACGATGCAAAAGGAAATATCTGTGAATACATTTTAGAGCAAATCAAGGTTCTTTCTAAGATCCGCTTTCTAGGACTTGTACTTACTGATGATCAACTAGTTCATTTGATCATGAAAAACCTACCCCTCAATATGGTACGTTCCATGTGAACTATAACACTCTAAGGGACAATTGAACATTGGACGAACTGATTACTCAGTGCGTTCAAGAGGAGGATAGGATCAGACAATGAGGTACAGTACAAAACGTAAACATGGTAACCTCAGGACAAGGACAAGGACATGAGCATAGGAAAAAGGGGAAAAGGAAAAGAAACTAGGTTCTAATAATGGATTCTCAAATAATAATGGGAATCAATCTAAAAATGGATCGAAACGCAAATGGGCCAAAAGAAATCCGTGCTTCTTTTACAAAAAGACGTGTCATCTGAAGAAAGACTGTGAAAAGTATAAGAAATGACTAATAAAGAAAGGTAATCAATCTATTCTTGTCTGTTTTGAATCTAATCTAACTGATGTGTCGGCGGATTTCTAGTTGATAGATTCAGAAACTACTATTCACATATGCACTTCTATGCAGGAATTATTACAGGCCAAGCCACCAACTGCTGCAGAGTTCTCAGTATAAATAGGCAATTGTGTCAAGTTGATGTGGAGGTAATTGGAGTCTATAGGCTTAAGTTAGAGTCTAGTTATTTTTTGGATTTAGTAAATACATTTTGTGTGCCTTCTATAAGACGTAATTTAGTTTCAATTTCTTGTCTGGATAAGTTGAAATATTCATTTCAATTTGAAAATAAAAGTTTTATATTTACTTTAATTCGATTAAAGTTAATACCGACTTTATAGTGAATAACTTATACTAGTTGGACTTGATTGCTTCACACGTCTATAATGTTAATGCTTTGCATGGAAATAAAGTAGGATCCAAGCAAAGGATAGACTATGAGAATTCCTCCATGTTGTGGCACAAACAACCATGTCATATATCTCGTGAGAGATTGGACAGGCTTGTGCGAGAAGGAATTCTGCATTCTCTAGATTTTTTCAACTATAAAGTATGTATTGATTGCATAAAAGGAAAACAGACCAGAATTAGGAAGAAAGGTGCAATCAGGAGTGTAGGTCTCTTAGAGGTGATACATATGGATATTTGCGGACCATTCCCTACAGCTTCATGAAGTGGACACAAATATTTTATTACCTTTATAGATTAATACTTTTGTTTCGGGTACCTCTACCTTATCAGTGAGAAATTAGATGCCTTGGATGCTTTTAAAATCTATAAGGTCAAAGTTGAAAATCAACTCGATGAAAGGATTAAAGTTGTTAGATCTGACCGTAGTAGAGAATACTATAGCAGATATAACGAATCAGGATGCAATCCAGGACCATTCACTAGATACCTACAGGAATGTGGTATTGTTGCCCAGTATACTATGCTTGGTACTACAGAGAAGAATGGTGTGGCTAAAAGGCGTAATCACACTATTATAGATATAGTGCGAAGCATAATTAGAAATTCTGGGGTGATGCGATCAAAACCGCAGTTAATATACTTAGCAAGGTCCCTAGCAAAGTAGTAAGCAAGACTCCTTTTGAGTTGTGGAATGAGAGAAACCCAAGTCTCCAATATCTATATGATCGGGGTTGTCCTGCCAAGGCCAAAATTTATAACCCACATGAAAAGAAATTTGATCCTATAACTGTAAGTTAATTCTTCATTGGATACCCAAAAAGATCAAATGACTATTGATTCTATTGTCCTTCCCACTCTATTAGGATTGTTGAGACTGAAAATACCAGATTCATTGGGAACATTGAAAACAGTGGGAGCACGAATACTAGAAATTTTATATTTGAGGATCAAAAGAATCTGACTCTAGTCAATCACTTAAGATCACATGGATATTAATGATGTAGTCGATCCTACAATCACCGCTGAACACCACGTAGAACCTCATGTACAAACCACTGATGAAGAAAATAAAAATCAAAATCACACCCAACAAGCTAAACCATTGAGAAGATCTGAAAGAGAGAGAAGGCCTGTAAATCGACACGATTACATCATATACTTATACGAACACGATTTTGACATAGGGGTGGAAAAGGATCATGAATCCTTTACATAAGTCAAACAAAGTGATGATCATTCTCGTTTGTTTGATACCATAAAAGATGAGTTAAAATCCATGAACAACAATAAAGTATGAGATCTTATTGAATTACTCACTGGAATAAGGTTGAATGGTTATAAATGAATATTTAAAACTAAGCAGGACTCCAAGGGTAATGTCAAAAGATATAAAGCCAGACTTGTTGCCAAGAGTTTTAACCAGCGTGAGGGCATTGACTTTAAGGAGACTTTCTCACTAGTATCTAAGAAAGACTTATTCAGGATTATAATGGCTTTGATAGCTTATATGGACTTAGAGTTACATCAGATGGATGTAAAGACAACATTTCTCAATGGAGATTTGCATGAAAATATATACATATTACAACTTGAATGTTTTATAGCTGATGGCTCAGAATATTTAGTTTATAAACTAAAGAAATCCATATATGGGTTGAAATAGGCATCATGTCAGTGGTACCTAAAGTTTTATGAAGTAATTTTCTCATATGATTTTGTAAAAAATACTGCAGATGAATGTATGTATATTAAAATCAGTGGAAGTAAGTTCGTTATAATGATTTTTTATGTTGATAACTTTCTGTTGGCTAGTAGGGATATCAGGATGTTAAGCGATACCAAGAATTTCTTATCTCAAAGATTTAAAATAAAGGACCTTATTAAAGCTTCTTATGTCATCGGCATTGAGATTTACCAAGATAGATCTCGTGGACTGCTCAGCTTTTCATAGAAGGCTTATATTACTAGGGTACTTGAAAGTTATGGCATACAAAATTGTGCTTCCGAAAAGTTGCCCATTGTGAAGGGTGATAAATCTGGCTTATTTCACTGTCCAAAGAATGATTTGTAAAAGAATCGAATGAAAGAATTTTCTTATGCATCAGTAGTGCATTATGTATACTCAAGTATGTACGCGACCGGATATTTCCTTTATCGTTGGAATGTTGGGGAGAAATCTATCTAATCCAAGAATGAAACATTGGATAGTTGCAAAGAAAGTGTTGCGATACCTACAGAGAATGAAAGACTTCGGACTTACGTACAAAAGATCTGATCAATTTGAATTAATTGGATATTCATATGCAGATTTTGCAGGCTGCGTTGACACTAAGAATTCCATCTTAGGATACATCTTCATGATGGTTGGAGGAGCTGTCTTGAAAAAGCGTGAAACAATCTACTACAACCTCATCCACCATGGAAGCTGAATTTATTGCCCGTCATAAGGTATCTAATTAGGCATTATGGTTATAAAGTTTCTTCTTAGGTTTGCGAGTACTGGAGCATATCCCGAAAACATTGAGAATATTTTATGATAATTCAACTGTAATTTCCTTCTCTAGTAATAACAAGCATTCATCAACGTTGAAACATATCGATATCAAGTATCTTGTTGTAAAGGAAAGAGTTGAGAATCATTAAGTGTCTCTGGAGTTCAATGACACTAAATAGATGATTGCAAATCCGCTTACTAAAGGGTTCTCTATCACACCATTTCAGGAGCATGTAACATCTATAGGACTCATTGATCTCACAGATGTTTTCAATTAGTGGGAGTTGAACGTATTTTGATTTTTATAGACATTCTAGAGATCCCATTTGATATAGTTTGATGATTTTGATATAAAGATGTATTTTTACTTCTCTATATATATGCGCAAAATTTTGAGTAAGTAGAACTACAATCATATGTCGTTGGATATATTTAAAAGCTTCAGGACCTCTTAAGGATAGACACACATCATCACATTAAGTGTGTAATCCTTATACAACATTTCCTAGTTCTTGATATATGTCATTAAGATTGATAGTAGTTGTGACCGTGCTTAGCCTCACTTCGCTTAAATTAAATGTTAGGATGACTACCGCGATTCGATACTTATAATATTATTGATGGATCAGATTGAACAACATTACCCGTATTATCTAACAACTTCATCGGTTAATCATTTGGATGTTTTCTTAAAATCAAAAGTTGTTTTCAAAAGCATTTCTACATGTTAATCATTAACACTGCTCAATGTAGCCCAAGTGGAAGAAATTAAGAACTTTATAAGGTGGGCCTTATTGATCAATGGTCTGGATTATCTTAAAGATTGGACTGTGTGAATGGGTAAACTAGTAGGCCCCACTTCAGTGTGATCCGCGCAATGTATCTGCGCAAGTGTGCATAGGAGGTTGGAATGCTATAGTTGTGATACGCACAATTGTTTGTATACAACTAGGATTGAATAGGTGTGGAGCTATGGGGAGAGAGTTATGATGAGTTTCAAACTCTCTTTCCCCAGCAACTATATAATATGGCTGGGTCCCCGATCATACACACAAGTCATAAAGCTAATCCCATCAAATTATCGAAATACCGGTGTAAGGAGAGGAAGATATAGTTTTTCTATTCTCAACTATAGCCTATCAAACAGGTATGTGCTATTCATCCACCATTGATCACCATCTTCTATGCACAATCAGGTCCTTGGGCTTATTCTGCATTTCTATGCACAATCAGGTTCTTGGGCTTATTCTGCATATAATATTAGTCCCACACCACCTTGATGCATGTATTTTACATTCGTGCCATCCTTTCGTATTTTCATACCACTAGAGCATTATTTCAAATATGAAGTGGATCCAATAATCAGATGGGCCATAACCTAGGAAACAGAGATTATTGAACGTCCTACCATTGAAAACTTCTTATAACGTACCTGAATATTATGGTAATGTTTATTTGCCATCCAATATGTTAATCAGGTCACATAATCTGGATGAAGGGAAAAATCAATTATCAACTTGATCCAAAACTCGTGGTACATTATGGTCAATAACCACTGTTTCCTAAGATATGGTCTACCTTATAATTAGATCTACTTCCTTTTCATACTAATGCCCGGAAAAAAAAAAAAAACAGATCGATCAGCGTCATACAGGATGCATACATTAAGAATTCCAACGGGACATGTAGTTTAGATTCCATGCATAGTCATGAGTAGGCCTGACCCCTACGTCAGAGCACATGATATCATTAACTTCTTCTTCTTCTTCTCTTTTTTTTTTTTTTTGGGGGGGGGGGGGGGGGGGGGGGGGGGGGGGGTATTTGGAATCCGAGATCCACAAACTCAGGATTGGAATCGATTAGCCTATAAAAATTGACCCAGAGGTTGACGCTAATTAAATAATAGAAATTAATTTTATATATATATATATATATATATATATATATATATATATATATATATATATAAGGGAGAATTTATTATAGAGCCGTGTGAGTCTTTTTTTAAAAGCCTTTTTAGAGAGGAGTATTCGTTACTCTAGCACGTACATATGATGCTTAATACGTGGCCACAAAAATAAATATGCATGGCATTGACTAACTCAAGCTAAGCGGGCTCAGAATACAATCTCTAAGTCACAATATAGAAACCAGATTTTTTTGAAAAAGGATAATTAGATAGCTCTTATCTTTCTATTTTTAACCATCCAACAAAGGACCATAATATGATAAATGGATAAATAAACCTAAGGTTTGGGTCTTTGAACACCTAAATTAGTACCCCATTAATTGGGTGGCTTAAATGGTATTACTTATATTGATTTATGCTTTTTTAATAAATACTTAAGTGCCTATGTATCATCAATCCCACTTCCTGGTGTATCAAACTTTTCTCTGATAAGAAGATCCAATTGGAAAGAGAAAATAAAAATTATTTAAAAAAAAAAAATGGAGAAAGAAAAAGAGAAAAAATGAGAACATAAAAATTAAAATTAATTTATTTTTTTTAAAAAAAAAAAGAGAAAAAAATATATAAAAAAGGAAGAGAACCATCTCAAGTCCTACCATAAGTTACAGTCCTCTTATATTTTCCTATCTATTAAGTTCATGCAACAAGGTTGCCTCACCATGAGGATCTACAAAAATTAGCCACACTATGAAAAATCAGCATGTAAGACATGTATCCTAATCCGTACTGTTCCATCAACTCCCGCGATCCTTCCTGTCGAATTTCGGCAACCTGCGACCGATAATCGACGTTTTCGCACGACCGTAAGTCATATCTTATACATTTGAGTCGGCTTAATCCGAGACTTATATCATTGCGACTGCACAGTCGTTACGGTTCCAATGCCGCGACTCATGTACCGATCCGATATGCTGACTAAGAGATGTGAGCCGACGTTTATTTCGAGAAAACGCCGCGCATTTGCAATCCCAAGAGAATCTCTACAACATATCCCATCAATCCCATCAATCAATCCCATCAATCACCTCTCATGTCAAGTACAAAGCATCCATGTTTTGTTTCTCCACAAGTCAAGCAAACCCAAAAGTCAACCAATCCATCACTTCACCCATCACTCACCTCACATCTATCACTCTTACAACCACCCCTTTTCTCTCTCTTTCTCTTCACAAATTCCAAACCACACCAAGCAACAAGAGAGATCACGTCCAAGCCCTTCTCAAGGGAGAAAAGAGTTTGTGTGGCCCACCTTCCCATCCCAAATCTCTCATCCTAACCATCCATTCTTCATCTTCCACCATTAAAGTGAGGCGTAAGGAGATAGGCAATCCAACGGATCGAGAAGATCGATAGGTGGGTGCTTCTATAGCGTAAATTTCATATTTTTATGATGGGCCAAGTGAGGCCCACCGATCAATGGTGTGGATCTCACTTTGGATCCTAAGATGTGGCCGATGGCCCACCGTGATTATTAATATCATTCCATGATGGGGCCATTCTCCGTGGACCCCATCATGATGTTTAAATTTCTAGTTGATATGGGTTATCTAGATCTTACATCTTGGTGGAGAAAGGATCTCCACCGTTGATCTTTCATTTGGTGGGCCCACATGTAATGAGACCCACTTGTTCTGTGTTTGATTGCAAAGAGGGCCCATAGTGTTGGGGTCCCTCCATCACGCGTGTCCCACTCTCTTTCTCTCTCCCTCTCCTTTTTATTTGTTTTCTTTGTATGTTGATGTGGCCGTGTGGCCCACTTGGATGGACCCCACCATTAGGTATGCATTGATCCAAGCCACCTATAAGCGAGGCCCACCTTATGTGTTGTGCCCACACCATACATCATGTGGTGGCCCACCTGAGTAGGCCACCTTCGTTTCAACAGACCGTCCAGCGTCCCTGGACGCTGGCCGTGGAAAACACAAATATTAGCTTGGTTCACAAGCTTATGGGGCGGTCCACTTGTGTAGGCCCCACCTTGATGTATGTAATCAATCCATTCCGTTCATCCCATTCAGAGGATTGTTTTAGGCGTTGAACCAAAAAATGAAGATCATCCGATCTTCCGGCGGGCCATAGCATGTAAAACAGTGGTTTCTACCATTGAAAGTCACCTTGACAATTTTTATGCACCGAAAAACATTGGATATTGGGCTCGCTTGGACAGTCATGAGCCATAGAGTACAATGAATAGGATGGATTCAGCTGATACAGGCCCCCCATATGAAAAACCGTGAAATTTCGTTATTTTCAAAAAAAATAAAATAAAACAACAGCAGCATGGCTACTGCTGCTGTCGTCAGAAGCGCAGGCATCTCCTGCTTCTGCTGGTGGGCGGACAAGCAGCAGTCCACGGCCCAGTCGTGGGCCTCACCGTGATGTTCATTTGTCATCCACACCGTTCATGAGGTGGGTCCCTCCCTGAAGTGGGCCCCCTCCAAAATTCAGCCACATATGAGTCTCAGGTGGCCCACGTCATAGGAAAAAATGGTAATTGTGGGGCTGCCCTTTAAACCCCATTTTGGGTCCACAGAAGTTTTGGATCAAGATAAAATCTATTTTCCCTCTTCATTTGGGTACTGGTGACCCTATTAACGGATTGGATTGCTGATAAGCATTTTAGTGGGCCCCATGTGGGATCCACACAATGATACATGTGTTTTATATATACCATCCACGACAATGGACGGTGTAACCCACCATGCGTTTTGTCCACCATCCCAGCACTGGACGGTGGGACCCCATCCATGTATGTATTCTTCCAACCGTCCATCCATTTTTACATGGACCCCCACCTAGACGTATGTGACTTATATCTAGGCCATCCATCTGTCGCCAGATCTAACAGCCAGATGGATGTCAGGTCCGGACGCTGGATGGCAGAAAACATAAATTTCATCTCGACCTCATACTCTTGTGCGCCCCACCTTAAATCAGTGGCAATCCACGGGCCACGTTGAATACTCTCGGGGCCTGCAGTATGGTTTGGCATTTGACCTGTCCAGTAGGTGGCACCGGCTGCTATAAGTATAAATTACGTATATTGGCCCATTTCAACCAGTGTATGTGTCTCTAGTGTACACTGAATAACCTTGGGGCTCATGTAACGGGTGTAATATCCGCACCGTCCAACTGAGACGGTGGGGTCAGCAATGATGTATGTATTGAATATCTTTGTCGTTCATTTGATGAGGCATATCGTGATGTATAAAGGCCCGTGGGATGAGACCCACTGTGATGTGTATAGGGCCCATGGGTTGAGGCCCATCTTGATGTACTTGTGGCCGTTGTTGAGGCCCACCTGGGCTATTATAGGGTCCGATTAGTGTGGCCCATTTAATATATGTAAGGCCATATGATTAGGCCCACCTTGATATGAATGTAGGCCCATCTTGGATATGTTTATAGCCCGTTGTAGAGGCCCACCTTTGATATGTTTATGGACCAATTGGTGTGGCCCATTTGATACATACAAGGCCCAAGTTATGAGGCCCATTTTGATGTATTTTGGGCCCACAGGTTGAGGCCTATTGCGATGTATTAAGGCCTATGGGTTGAGGCCCATTATGATGTATTCAAGGCCCACAATTGAGGCCCACCTTAGTATGTGTAAAAGGCCCATCTTACTTTATTTTGGGCTGTTGTTGAGGCCCACCTTGATATATATATGAGACCCATGTGATACGGCCCATTCGATGTATTGGGGGCCCATGGGTCGAGGACCAATGGGATGTATAAAGGCCCATTGCAATGTGTGATTCCACTATAGTTGTGTAATGATATTTATGATGGGCCATGCCTTGGGAGCAATGTTGGTTTGACGTCAACATTGTAAGAATAATGTTGGTTAAATGTCCGCATTATAACTCTCCTTAGGGCCCATTGATAGGCCCATACTTGTTGTGTGTGTGTAGGCCGTCTGGGCCCATCTGCGTTGTAAGAATAGTTCATTACTTTATAACATGCCTAGTATAACTCCTTGATTCATGACCATATACATCATATTTATGCTTGATATGAGTAGTGACTGATCATAGCATATGCCATTGGGCAGACCATTTGCGAGACTCGTTATGAGACAGAGTGCCCCACATCATCGCGTTGTACGCGCTGGATTGCTGCATGATTTGACGGTGTGATTCATGCATCTCACATTTGTGTATCATGATCACTGCACGCCCTAGCGACATCAGGGTTATGACCTCCGCAGGCACATCGTGGATGGCCAGATAAGACACTGAAAATATTTAGTTCTAGCACTATGGGGCACTTAGGATGTCCTTGGGTGAAAATTCCAGAACCTCCTAGGTCAGGAGTAGCCTCAACGTCTAGACCGAGTGGAACATGAGCGCTCGAGTGCCGAATACCAGTAGGCCGCGTCTCTCACTGTGTCGTGGTCGGTTGGGAGGGGGTGTGGCCTTATCCGTCCGAGTGAGGGGGCTATAAGCTAGGCTGAGTTTGACCAGCTCGCAAATGAGTTCGCTATCGACGAGCCGGGTATGTATTGGCAGACTACTGGTCAGGAGAATAGTGTGATCTATTCCACTTACTTGGCTGTGCTGCTAGGGAGGAGGCAGTCCGAGTAACGTGTATTAGACCCCGGTGATTTCCCCAAAGAGTAACCGTACTGATATGTGGACTTATTGAGCAGGAATTGCATATCCATTCATTTATTCATTCACTATCCACTCGGGCTGGCGGTGTGTAACTATTTATTATGTGTACCTTCGCATGGTCAGGATTTCGGTTGGGCGCGCGACTAACCTGAGATAAGGAGTTTACCACATCGTGTCTGACTATCCAAATTTAGGTATGAGACTGGTTTGGATAGAATTCCCTTGTGATGGACCCCGTAGCCTGTGATACTTCATACTATCATCCCGACTTCAAATTCCAGCATAGTCATTTCATTCGCACCTCATATTATATTGCATCTGCCGTACTTAGTATTTTGAGTTACGATGTTTTGCACTTATATAGCCTAGATGAGATTGATGGTATTTATGGCTCGTCTGGATTTTCTTATTGCATTGCATCCACAACATCTGTTATTGTTTTATTAAGTTTTGCATTACATGGCCTTAGTATGGCCAATAGCATTCATGCCTTGCATCACATAGCTTTGGTACAGCTAATTGTATTCATAGACTTACCGCATATTTTCGCATTACTTGGATATCGTATGATTCATGATCTTGTCAGTATTTCTGCTTATCTCGATGACGTGTGATTTATGAGCTTTATTGTATACCTGACACTTATCTTACACACACTTACACCACCCTCTAAACTTTTGTAAGGTTATGCACGATAGATGTGTGCAGGTGACGTTAGGTTACAACAGCGTTGAGCTTGGAGCGTGCAACATTTTTCAGGAGCTCTGATTTTGATATATGTATTGTCCTTTCAGCATTGTATTCAAGTGATTATATTAATGGATATGTGATGATGATGTTGCCTTTATGATTTGGGTAAACTTGTGGTTATGCTTATTATAAGACAAATGTACGTTGGAAATCCTCCTTGTAGGATGCCAGGATCGGAATTCGGCGTATGCTGTGCTGGGAGTCGAGAATGGCGTACTACGGAGGTTGTCGGCACCGGATTCGGTGATCGGGATTCCTGTGACTCCGATTTTCGGGTTTGGGGCGTGACAATGCAGCTCCTCCACCAAAGACCGATGTGGATCCGACCGTATCTGTGAGTGCATCCCAGTTGCAGTAGATGTTACAGGCTATGACGGATGCATTACAGGGGCAGGGTAGGCACCTCGTTGTTTCACCGGCCTAGGTAGAGCAGGAGCGTGCGAGCGCCCTCCTTCATGAGTTTCGATAGCTCGACCCCCCAGATTTCCAAGGTGAGCCAGACCCAACAGTAGCTGAGAGATGGTGCTCCAATGTGGAGAAGATATTTGATACGATGGGATGTACGACCGAGCAACAAGTTCGATTAGCCGTATTTCTTCTCCATAGTGAGGCTGAGCATTGGCGGACATCAGTCTCCCGAGCAGCGGGTACCGATTTTTTTGTGGACTTGGGAGGATTTTATGGATCGGTTTGACCGACACTATTTTCCAGATCACATCCAACAACAACGAGCATTGAAGTTCGAGGCCTTGGTGCTGGGTGATATGAAAGTGGCCCAATACGTGGCTTGCTTTATAGCACTGTCCAGGTTTGCACCATATCTTGTAGATGATGAGGAGCAAAGAGCCCATCGCTTCGAGGACGTCTTACATTATGGTCTTCGAGGCCATGTTATTGGGCATGAGCTCCCGACTTTTGAGGAGGTGGTACGGAAGGCCCAGATTTTTAAATCTGAGTGATCCAGTTCTCAGTCTGATAGCTGTCAGAGGAGAGATCGGAAGAGGCGGGTTCCTTCTGATGACTCCCGGCAGCGTCGACCACAACAGCAGAGGCGCATAGCTCACCCAGCCTTCCGAGCACCAGCAGCACCCCCAGCACCACCTCTGAGGCAGTTCACTGGTACCTGTTTTGGGTGCGGTATGACGGGGCACCACGTATGAGAGTTCCTTGGCCCCACCAGCAGCAGCAATAGAGAGGTCCACGCAGCCTCCACCACCGCAACAGTAGAGACCCCCACAGCAGCAGCGACAGCAGGCCCCACCACCAAGGCCACCTCAGCAGCAGCATCAGCATCAGCCCCCGAGGCTGCAACAGTAGAGGCAGCAGTTTCGACCTCTTCAGCGACCCCAGCAGCAGCAGTACGCTTAGAGGGGATAGGCACCTCCCTAGCCGGCTCAGCAGGATTCGCAGTTATCCAGAGGAGTTGTCGAAGGTATACTTTTAGTCTCTGCATACATTACACGTGTGTTGTTTGATTCTGGTGCATCACATTCTTTTATGGCCGAGAGTTTCTACCGATCGACTGATTTACCGTTGGAGTCTGCTCGTGAGGGTCTGTCAGTAACTACTCCCTTAGGAAAGACTGCGGTGTTAGGCCGATTTTGCTCATCTTGCCCCGTTCTAGTTAGGGATACCTTTTTACCTGCCGATCTGTTTACATTGCCGATTCCAAGTTCGATGTCATCCTGGGCATGGATTGGCTCACCAAGTACTATGTCATATTAAACTGCACCGCGAGGACAGTCACTTTCTGTATACCCAGCTTACCACAGTTCCAATTCATTGCCGAGCCTAGAGGAGAGCCATTGTCGTGCTTAATGTCATGCGCCATAGAGGAGCCCATAGTGGTGAGCATCGACCAGTTGCCCGTGGTTTGCGATTTTTCTGATGTGTTCCAAGAGATTCCGGGATTAATGCCTCGTCGACTCACTGAGTTTCAGATTGATCTCGTACCCGATACCGTGCCTATTTTAAAGGCCTCGTATCGTATGGCACCGTTGGAGTTACGGGAACTTCATAAGCAGTTGGACAAGTTACCCAAGTTGGGCTTTATCCGTCCGAGCAGTTCACCGTGGGGAGCACCAGTACTCTTCGTGAAGAAGAAGCATGACTCGTTAAAGCTTTGCATGGACTACCGCAAGCTCAAAAAAGTCACAATCAAGAACAAGTACCAGCTCCCATGGATTGATGATTTATATGATCAGCTGCAGGGTGCACAGTTCTTTTTAAAGATCAACTTGCGTTATAGTTATCATCAGATTCGGGTCCGATAGAAGGACATTAAGAAAACAGCATTTAGGATGCGTTATGGTCATTTTGAGTTCCAGGTCATGTCTTTTAGACTGACCAATGCACCTGCGGTCTTCATGCAGATGATGAACGAAGTCTTCCACCCATATATCGATCAGTTTATTATAGTCTTCATTGACGACATCTGATCTATTCAAGGACCCGTGAGGAGCACGAGCAGCATTTGGAGATTACTTTGTAGACCCTCCGCGCACACCAGCTGTATGCGAAGCTGGAGAAGTGCGAGTTCTGAAAGGAGGAAGTGAAGTTCCTCGGTCACGTGGTGACGAGGGAGGGCGTCACAGTGGACCCCTCAAAGGTCGAAGCAGTGCGTCAGTGGGGCCATCCCACGAACGCGTCCGAGATCCATAGTTTTCTTGGTTTGGCGGGCTACTACCAGCATTTCATTGAAGGCTTCTCTCGTATTACAGCCCCGTTAACCAGGTTGACTCGGAACGACATAGATTTTATTTGGAGTGACGCCTGCGAGTGAGCATTTATGGAGTTGAAGGACCATCTGACATCCGCTCCTGTCCTCACTCTTCCCTCTAGGAGTGATGGATTTATTGTACTTACCGATGCCTCGCATATTGGTTTGGGTGTTGTCCTGATGCAGTACGGGAGACTAGTGGCCTTCGCATCTCGTTAGCTCATGGTCTATGAGCTGAATTACCCCACGCATGATTTAGAGCTGGCCGCAGTTGTCTTCGCACTGAAAGTGTGGAGGCACTATCTCTATGGGGTCAGATTCGAGCTCTTCTCCGATCACAAGAGCTTAAAGTACCTCTTCTCGCAGTCTGAGTTGAATATGAGGCAGAGGCGCTGGATGAAACTCCTAAAAGACTGATTTCGATCTTCAGTACCACCTGGGTAAGGTGAACGTGGTGGCGGATGCCCTCAGCCATCAACCACGAGGCCTAGTGGCATATATGATAATTCAGGAGTGGCGGATGCTTGAGGATATCGCAGAGTATGATTTTGAGTTCTGCCTGCAGTCTTCTATCGTGCAGTTATCGAGCTTGTCAATTCAACCCTCTCTTGTCGCAAGGGTGATCGAAGCTCAGCAGGCTGATGAGTCGTTATAGAGTTATATGATTGAGGTTGCATCTGAGAGTCAGGAAGATTAGCAGATTGGTACAGATGGTGGACTTTACTTCAGAAGCCGATTATGTACACCGGATATCCCTGAGTTGCGCAGAGATCTTATGACCGAGGCACATCGATCAAGATTTTCTATCCACCCTGGCTCGACGAAAATGTACCGTGACATGAGGCGACAGTATTTTTAGGCGGGGATGAAGCGCCAGATCGGCAGTTTTGATACATGAGTGTGACACATGCCAGCATGTCAAGGTCGATCATCAGAAACCCCCTGGTCTATTGCAGCCGTTGAGAGTCCCAATGTGGAAGTGGGACCACTTGTCGACAGATTTCATTATGGGCTTGCGTAGGACTCAGTGTGGTCATGACGCCATCTGTGTTGTTGTGGATCGTTTGACAAAGTCGGCACATTTCCTTACAATGCGTGCGACTTGGTCCATGGACCAGCTTGTGAAGTTATTTATCGAGGAAATTGTGACGCTGCATGGCGTTCCAGTCTCGATCGTTTCTGACCGAGATTCGAGGTTCACGTCTCAGTTTTGGGGGAGCTCCTAGAGAGCGATGGGAATTGATTTGCAACTCAGCACCGCATACCATCCGCAGACTAATGGCTAGACCAAGAGGGTCAACCAGATCCTTAAGGATATGCTTCAGGCTTGTGTGATTGATTTCGGGGGTAGCTGGGATGAGCATCTGCGATTGGCTGGGTTCTCATACAACAACAGCTATCAGGCGACCATCGGCATGGCTCCTTTTGTTCTACATTGGGTGCTATAGATATCCCTGAGTGAAAGTCCCTAAACCCTTATGGTATCAGGAGGTTGGTCCAACGTTTAGATCGAGTGAGTGTATGAGCGTCGAGTGCCGATTATCAGAAGGTCGCGCTTTCCACTGTGTCATGGTCGGTTAGAAGGGAGTGCTGCCTTACTTGCTCGAGAGGAGGGTACAAAGTTAGGCTAAGTTTAACCAGATCGAGGAATGGGTCCACTATCGACGAGTAGAGTCCGATATCGGCAAGCAGATAGTGAGGTCTTTTCCACCCACCTTGTTACGCGCGATGGGGTGGAAATCTGGCTTAGAGTGTACTAGACCCCGCTTATATTCCAGAGTTAAGCTGTATTGATATATGGACTTATATGAGGATTCGTGTGCTTGAGTTGCATCTCGCATTGCATGGCCTTAGTATGGCCGACATCATTTATGCTTTGCATAGCATAGCCTTAGTACGGCTAATGGTATTCATGGATTTATCAGCATGTTCTGCATTACTCTGATACTGCATAATTGTATTACTACCTTGCACACACAATTTCACACCCTTTAAGCTTTCCATAAGCTTATGCATGATCGTTGCATGCAGGTGACGTTGGACCGCAGCAGCGCTGACGTAGGAGCGCTTAGCAGATCATCTTGGAGTATTTTATCCATTATCATTGTATTTCCCTTTATACTCATTGTACTTATAAATTTTGATCATAGTGGAAATATGATGGAGTTTTTGGTTGTTGTTTGTGGGTTATGCCTTTGGTTATGCTCATTATAAGTTAAACTGATGTTAAAAATCTTCCTCGTAGCATTCTAGGATCGGAACCTGGTGAATGGGCACTAGGAGCCGAGAATAGGGTACTATAGAGGCGATTGAAAATTTTGTGTGCTTGATTTCTGAGTTTGGGGCGTGGCAAAAGTTGGTATCAGAGCATAACTTGAAAATAACCGAAAACAACATTACATGTCTGGTATGAATTGAGAATGACTAAGTTCTGAAGTTTGAATAGCTTAGCGATCTTCCGTTACATACCATTAACGTATATGCCTTCGAGAGTTTTGAAGTTGATAGGCACCTTTGCTATTTCCTGTAGGACATGCTGCGCAGGAGAGTGACCCGATCGACTCCCGCTCCACCACCTGAGACTCTCACTCCACCACCTGCGGCTTCCCCCCTACCACTTAAGATGCCCACTCCACCACTAGAGGTTCCTATTGCCCATCCTGAGGATGTTGCTCCTCCACTAAAGACTGGTCAAATCTGACCGTATCTGTGAGTACCTCCCAGTTACAGCAGATGTTACAGGCTGTGACGGTCACCCTTCATGGGCAGGGCATACACCCCGTCATTTTGCCAGACCAGGAAGAGTAGGACAGCGTGAGCACCCTTCTTCGAGAGTTTCGACGGCTCGATCCCCCGCATTTCCAAGGAGAGCCAGACCCGACAGCAGCTGAGAGATGACGCTTCGATGTGGAGAAGATATTTAATATGATGAGATGTACGACCCAGCGGTGAGGTTGAACACTGGTGAACATCAGTCTCCTGGGCAGCAGACGTCGAATTTATGTGGACATGGGAGGATTTTGTGGATTGGTTTGACCGACAGTACTTTCCTGATCACATTCAACGACAACGAGCGTTGGAGTTCGAGGCCTTAGTGTAGGATAATATGATAGTGGCTCAGTATACGACTCATTTTGTAGTGTTGTCCAGATTTGCACCATATCTAATAGATAATGAGGAGCGAAGAGCCCGCCACTTCGAGGACGGCTTGTGTTACTATCTTCGAGGCCGTGTTATTGGGCATGAACTCCCGACTTTTGAGGGGGTAGTATGGAAGACCTAGATTTATGAAACTGAGTGGGTCGGTTCTCAGTCTGATCGCGGTCAGAGGAAAGACTAGAAGAGGCAGGATCCCTCCGGCGACTCAGTGCAGCGTAGACCTCAGCAGAGGCACATAGGTCGCCCAGCCTTCCGAGCGCCAGCAGTACTCCAGTACCACCTTCGAGGTAGTTCACTGACACATGTTTTGGATACGGTACGACGGGGCACCATATGTGGGAGTGTCCTCGCCCCCAACAGCAATAGCAGCCCAGAGGTTCACATCAGCCTCCACTACAGCAGCAGCAGAGACCCCCACATCAGCAACAATAGTAGCCCCCACCACCGATGCCACCTCAGCAGCAGCATCAGCACCAGCCTCTGAGGCCGCAACAGCAAAGGTAGCAGTTCCGACCACCTTAGCGACCCCAGCAGCAGCAGCACTCTTAGAGGGGACAAGCACCTCTCCATCAGGCTCAGGATAGGTTCAGTGCAGCTCAGCAAGACCCACAGTCATCCGGAGGAGTCGTTGAGGGTATACTTTTAGTCTCTACATGCACTGCACGTATGTTGTTTGATTCTGATGCATCGCATTCTTTTATGGTCGAGAGTTTCTACTGATCGACTGGTTTACCGTTAGAGTCTGCTTGTGAGGGTTTATCAGTATCGACTCCCTTGGGGATGACTGCAGTGTTGGGCCGATTTTGCTTGTCTTGCCCCATTCTAGTTGGAGATACCTTTTTGCCTGTCGATTTGTTTGTTTTACTGATGTCTAAGTTCGATGTCATCCTGGGTATAGATTGGCTTGCCAAGTACTATGCCATATTGCACTGCTCAGCGAGGACAGTCACGTTCTGTATACCCAGTGTGCTATAGTTCCAGTTCATTACAGAGCCCAGAGGAGATTCGTTATCTTGTTTGATGTCGTGTGCCATAAAGGAGCCCATAGTGATGAGCATCGACCAGTTTCCCATGGTTTGTAATTTTCCCAATGTGTTTTAGGAGATTCTAGGATTACTACCTCGTCGACTCACTAAGTTTCAGATTGATCTCGTGCCCGGTACCGTGCCTATTTCGAAGGCCCCATATCGTATGGCACCGTTGGAGTTGCGGGAGCTGCAGAAGCAGTTGGATGAGTTGCACCAGTTAGCCTTTATCCTTCCGAGCAGTTTATGGTGGGGAGCACCGGTACTCTTTGTGAAGAAGAAGGATGGCTCGTTGAGGCTCTGCGTATACTACCCCGAGCTTAACAAGGTCACAATCAAGAATAAGTATCCACTCGCGAGGATTGACGATTTGTTTGATCAACTGCAGGGTACACAGTTCTTTTCGAAGATTGACCTGCATTCCGGTTATCATCAGATTCTAGTCTGAGAGGAGAACATCCCGAAGACGGCATTCAGGATGCGTTACGGTCATTTTGAGTTTTAGGTCATGTCCTTTGGACTGACCAATGCACCCGCGGTATTCATGCAGTTGATGAACGAGGTCTTTCGCCCATATCTTAATCAGTTTGTTGTGGTGTTCATCGACGACATCCTGATTTATTCGAGGACCTGTGAGGAGCATGAGCAGCACCTGGAGATTACCTTGCAGACCCTCCGTACACACCAACTATATGCAAAGCTAGAGAAGTGTGAGTTCTGGCAGGAAGAGGTGAAGTTCCTCGATCATGTGGTGATGAGGGAAGGTGTCGCAGTAGACCCCTCGAAGGTTGAGGCAGTGCGTCAATGTGGCTAGCCCACGAACGCGTCTGAGATTAGAAGTTTCCTTGGTTTGGAGGGCTACTACCGGCGTTTAATTGAGGGCTTCTCTCATATTGTAGCCCTGCTGACTAGGTTGACTCGGAAGGGCGTAGAGTTTATTTGGAATGACGCCTGTGAGTGAGCATTTATAGAGTTGAAGGACCGCCTCACATCTGCTCTTATCTTCACTCTTTCCTCTGGGAGTGATGGATTTATTATATTTACCGATGCCTCGCATATTAGTTTGGGTGTTGTCCTGATGCAGCAGGGGAGACCAGTGGCCTTCGCGTCTCGTCAGCTCAAGGTTCATGAGCTAACTACCCCACACATGATTTGGATTTGGCTACAGTTATCTTTGTACTGAAAGTGTGGAGGCACTATCTCTATGGGGTTAGGTTTGAGCTCTTTTCTGATCACAAGAGCTTAAAATACCTCTTCTCGCAGTCTAAGTTGAACATGAGGCAGAGGCGCTGGATGGAGCTCCTGAAGGACTATGACTTTGATCTTCAGTACCACCTGGGCAAGGCGAACGTGGTGGCAGATGCCCTCAGCCGTCAGCCACGTGGCCTAGTGGCGCATATGATGGTCTAAGAGTGGAGGATGCTCGAGAATATCGCAGAGTATGATTTTGAGTTCGGCCTGCAGTCTTCTATCGTACAGTTATTGAGCCTGTCGATTCGACCCTCCCTTGTTGTAAGGGTGATCAAGGCTCAACAGGCAGATGAGTCATTGCAGAGTTATATGGCTGAGGCAGCATCTAAGAGTCAGGCAGATTGACAGATTGGTTCAGACGGTGGACTTTGCTTCAGAGGCCGATTCTGTGTCTCAGATATTCTTGAGTTACGCAAAGATCTTATGACTGAGGCACATCAATCACGATTTTCTATCCACCCTGGCTCAACAAAGATGTACTATGACATGAGGCGATAATATTTTTGGACAGGGATGAAATGCCAAATTGCTAGTTTTGTGGCTGAGTGTGACACGTGCCAACATGTCAAGGCCGATCATCAAAGACCCTCTGGTCTATTGCAGCCCTTGAGCATTTAGATGTGGAAGTGGGAGCACGTGCCAATAGATTTCATTATGGGCTTGCCGATGACTCAACATGGTCATGATGCTATTTAGGTCATCGTTGATCGTCTGACGAAGTCGACACATTTTCTTACGATTCGTGCGACTTGGCCTTTGGACCGGCTTGCGATATTATTCATCGAGGAAATTGTTAGACTATATGGCGTTCCAGTCTCGATCATTTCTGACCAAGACCCAAGATTCACGTCTCAATTTTGGGGAGCTTTCAGAGAGCGATGGGGACTGATTTGCAGCTCAGCACCACGTATCATTCGCAGATCGATGGCCAGACCGAGAGGGTCAACTAGATCCTTGAGGATATGATTCGGGCCTGCACGATTGATTTCGGGGGTAGCTAGGATAAGCATCTGCTATTGATTAAGTTTGCGTACAATAACAGCTATCAGGCAACCATTGGCATGACTCCTTTTGAGGCATTATATGGCAGACCATACAGATCACCGAGTTGTTGAACCGAGGTTGGAGAGCACCATCTCCTAGGTCCCGAGCTTGTGCAAGAGACATCAGAGGCTATTGATATCATCAGGCAGATGATGCGTACAGCTCAGAGCCGGCAGAAGAGTTTTGTTGATCACCGGCATCGTCCCTTCGAGTTTAATGTAGGGGACTATATGTATCTCAAGGTCTCACCCATGAAGGGTGTAGTTCGATTTGGAGTGAAGGGCAAGCTTGCCCCGAGATTCATAAGACCTTTCAAGATCACTGGGCATGTTGGCGCCGTGGCTTATCGGCTTGCCTTGCCATCTTAGTTGTATGGTGTCCACAATAGTTTTCATATCTCTATGTTGAGGAAGTATGAATCAGACATTATTCCTGTTATTGATTGACAGCCGTTAGAGGTTCGGGAGGACGCTTCATATATTAAGCAGCCAGTCCGTATCCTTGATTGGAAGGAGCATGGCCTATGGACCAAGGTTGTGAAGTTTCACTGGGGTCACCATTCTGTTGAGGAGGCTTCTTGGGACCATCCATCAACCCATCAACCAATCACCTCAACCAAGTACACCATCACCTCACACCCTTCCCCAAGCAACGCTCAAAGTCAAAAAGGTTCTTACACACCCATACGTTTCTTACACCATCTACCACAAAAGTCAAAAAGTCTCTTACACATCCATCACCACCACATCCATCACCCATCTCTCTCTCTCTCTCTCTCTCTCTCTCTCTCTCTCTCATTTCTCAAGAACATTCCCAAGCAAGAAAAATTCACACATCCAAGCCTCTCCAAGCCCTCCCAAGCAACAAGTGTGGCCCACTTCCTACCCTCTCATCTCCCATCTCAACCATCCAAACTCCATCTCCTTCACTAGGATCGAAGCTAAGGAGTAAAGGAAGTTAAGGGAGCAAGAAAGAGTGGACGGTGGGTGATTTTGGACCCACATTTTCTTCTTTTTTGTTTATTTGCTTTGTGATTTAAGGGCCACATATGGTGAGACCCACCTTGATGTATGTTTGTATCCATGAGGGGCCCATAGTGGCGAGGGCCCTCCGTTATCTCCGATCTCTCTTTTCTCTTCTCTCTTTCCCTCTTTCTATGATCATGGCCACCTATGATGTGTGTATCTTACCTATGCCATCCAAAACGGTGTGGCCCACCTTGATCATACCTTTTTAATCTACGCCATCCATCTGTTTTGTCTAGGCCATCCAGTGGGCCTAGATGATGAGAAAACACAAATATCAGGTTGATTCAAAATAGGTGGGCCATGTGGGACCCAACTTGATGAGGTGTACATCCACACCTGCCTTCCAGGGGTGTTGGACGTAACTGACAGTGGGGGTGTTAACAGTGAAGTATGGACTGACAGTGGGTGTGCTAACGGTGGAGGTGTACTGAAGGTGTGTGTGTGCTGATATTGGGTGTGTACTGACTGTGGGGTCCATGGGACCCATCCATGCCCTCCATCCATCCAGATGGGCTACACCGTGGTGTATGTGTTTTATCCAAACCGTCCACCCACCCTGGACGGTGGGACCCACATCCGTGTGGTGCCCTCCTTGATCTGTTATCCACGCCATATCCATAGCTCTAGTGGTAGGTTGAGTGAAAGGTACCTCGTTTTAACACAGAGGTCCTGACATTGATTCCCTAGTACGGTGGCTAGAAGTGAAGTGTGTACGGCCAGTGGGGTCCATGGGACCCACCTACGTCGTCCATCCATTGGGGAGGACCACACCATCACGTGTGTGTTGTGTCCACTGTCCATGGACGGTGGGACCCACCCCACATGTGGGGCTTCACCCTGATGCATGTGACCATCCAGGCCCTGGACGGCCTGTACGTTAGATATGTTATATATATATATATATATATTATATTTTATATACCTGTTGTGGTGGGCCCTACGTGGGATCCACCTCTCTTTTAAATGCAGAAAAGATGCATGTACAACAGCTGATTGTTTTTTTATATTATATATATATATATATATATATATATATATATACACACACACACACACACACACACACACACACACACATATATATATTACATATGAGAGGGTGGCCCTACGTGTACTACCCACCTCTGCCCTCTCTTTAATGCACAAAGCTGTTGTGCAGCATTATATATATATATATATGCTGGTGGGGTCTGTGGGACCCACCTCTCCCTTTGTAAGGCAACAATGTTGCATATGTAGTGACTATATAGCTACTCTCTAGATGTTAGTAGCCCGCAGACCCACCTTTAATGTATATTTTGTATCCCACGCTATCCATCTGATGGTGGGACCCACTCCATATGTATGTGTTCTGTCCCTATGGTGTGGGCCCCAATGATGTATGTGCTTTTTCTACACCATCCACTCTTCGGACGATGGGGCCCACCATGATGCTTGTGTTGTATCTATGCCGTCAACCATTTGTAAGATCATTTTACAGCATGGGAAAATGAGTGAAGTTCAAGTGGACCCCACCATTTAAATGGTGGACCGTGACATCCACCGTTCAACTTCTATAGGACATGGTAGTTCCAATTAAGCTGATATTGTTTTCACTTCATTTACCTCTATGTTAACTTCTGATTAGGTCGAGCCCAATTTAATACACATTTATCCCATTGGTGCAACCCATTTCATTCGGCCCTTTTGAATCGGCCCATTGATTCGGCCCATTTGATGTATATGAAGCCCGATGTGATGCATGTAAGGTCCAATGAGATGTATGTGTGGCCATTACATTGTATATGGATTCCTTATGTAGGCCACTCCTTAGGAGCAATGTTGGTTAGATCTCCACATTGAGGGGCAATGATGGATAGATCTCCTCATTTTGGCACTCCCTTAGGCCTTGTTAGAACCATTCTCTTCGTGGGTTCACCCAAATAAGTGGGCCCCACTCGCCGTATGTGATTGACCGATTCTGATTTTCAATTCCGATTATCAGTATGTGGCAACATAGCATCATGATACATATCCATACGCATCATCTGCATGCTTGTGATGAGATGAGTGATAGATTATAGCACATGCCTTCTAGCAGATTATTTATGGGGCTCCCTGATAAGCAGAGTTGCACTACATGAGCGTGTGATACACACATGTTTATTGTATGACTGGGTTGCGTGATTCATGCATCCTACATTGTGTGACATGGTTACTGTATGCCCTAGCGACATCAGGGCCGTAGCCTCCACATGCGTATCGTGGTTGGCAGGATTGGATACCGAAAATCTTATTCTACATGGGGTGCTATAAATATCCTTGGGTGAAAGTCCCTAAATCCTTATGATACCAGGAGGTTGCTCCAATGTCTAGACCAAGTGGGTGAATGAGCATCGAGTGTCGATTACTAGAAGGCTGAGCTTTTCACTGTGTCGTGTTCGGTTGGAAGGGGGTGCAGCCTTACCCACCCGAGAGGATGGGGCAAAGCTAGGCTGAGTTTGACCAGCTCTAGGAATGGGTCCGGTATCAACAAGTCGAGTCCAATATTGGCAGGCTGATAGTGAGGTCTTTTCCACTCACCTTGTTGCGCGTGATGGGGCAGCAATCTGGCTTGGAGTGTACTAGACCCCGATGATATTCCAGAGTTGAGCTGTATTGATATGTGAACTTTGATGAGGATTCATATGCTTAAGTTGCATCTCGCATCACATGGCCTTCGGATGGCTGACATCATTCATACCTTGAATCGCATAGCCTTGGTACAACTAATGATATTCATGGATTTATCAGCATGTTCCGCATTACTTTGATACTGCATAACTATATTACTACCTTGCACACATACTTTCACCACCCTCTAAGCTTTCCATAAGCTTATGCACGACCGTTGTGTGTAGGTGACATTGGACCGCAGCAGCGCTGAGGTAAGAATGCTTAGCAGATCATCTTGGAGCTTTTTATCTATTATCATTATATTTTCCTTTATACTCATTGTACTTGTAAATTTTGATCATAGTGGAAATGTGATGGAGTTTTTGGTTGTTGTTTGTAGGTTATGCCTTTGGTTATGCTCATTATAAGTCAAACTGACGTTGAAAATCCTCCTCGCAGCATCCCAGGATTAGAACCCGGCGAATGGGCGCTGGGAGCCCAGAATGGGGTACTACGGAGGCTATCGGCGCCGGATTCAGCGATAGGAAATTTTGTGAGCCTGGTTTTCGAGTTTGGGGCGTGGCATCTCTGGTGGAGCTGTTACTTCTACTGTTACTGTTACTGCTCCATTCACTATGGACCATCTAATATGGTTGTTTCAAAGAATGCATGAATACTACATGTACAATGACAAATACAAATAGCAGTTTGTGGGAGACGACAACTGAGTGTTTTTCTGCATTATAGATCCAACACTCAAACGATTTGAACACATGCCATTGATTGAAGAGATGGTTCATTTGGTGCTCCTCATTGTAGGAAATAAAAGTATTGGAAAGGTGATATGGTGGTCCAAGATCAGGTCCGTTCTTACTGATTGGACCATTTTTGCCTTATAAATGGACGGTTTAAAAGAATACCAATAACAACCAATATAAAGTGGAAATCTATCGAAAATGGTTTTTTTTCCCATGGAGAGAATAGGTGAGTGAAATTATCATCAAAATACAGCAACATTCAGTCCCATCGAAGTAGGTTTTAGCCCTACCGAAACTGGCCATTGCTGCACAAATCTAAACAGGTAAATTTGGCCTCAGTTTGGTTGGACTCAGTCTGACTGAATGCCATGTTCGGTCTGATCAAAGTCAACCTCGGTCCGAATGAAACTAGCCAAAAATATCCAGTAAGATATGACTATAATTCAGTCCAACCGAATTTAGCCAAAACTGTCCAACAACTTTTGGTCCTATTTCGGTCCCACTGTAGGCCCTCTTGGTGCAACCAAAATGTGGTTGCTAAAGATCCGTTCGAACACTTTTTCTATATATTTAGCTTTCGGATATTTGTAAAGATGATGGATTTTAGTATTTTAGATACTCTAGTGCATCATAAGCCTAACCAAATAGCCTAAAACTCTTTCCCATTGAGATTTTTGTCTTCTTTTTAGTGATTCTTCACTCAAACAAGCATTCTATGATTCTATTCAAGAATAACATGATCTCATGCCTTCTCTAGAGTATTGAAATCAAGCTTATTGGTAAATCTAATCTCTACCATACTTTTGAGTGTCCATCAGTGGAATCCCCTAGAAAAACAACTTCCCATTAGTATAAGGAGATTCAACCCAGTCCCACCACCTTGCTCATTTTGAAGAAGAATCAAATGCAAGGAGATTGATCATGAAGTTAAAGCCTTAATGAATCAATTGTAGCATGAATGAGGGAGCATTGTGAAGCTGATTGAAGCATGGTAGAGTGGAAATCAAGCAACCCAAGATGGAGTTACAAATGGACTCAATCCAGCAAGTAAGTGTCAAGTGTAGAATCTATTATTGTACTCCTACCTTGTGTAGGTTGCAGTGCAAGAGTTTATGTTTGAACTCACCTAGGTTCTTCCGTAGGACCTTGGCTCTTCTATAGGGCCTAAATTTCCAGGTTCTTGTGTAGGACATTGACTCTAGTTTGGAGTCTAAATTTTAGGTTATAGTGGTAGGACCTTAGCTCTTGTGTAGGGTTTAAAGATTTGGGTTCTTGTGTAGGACCCTTGCTCTTATACAGGGTATAAACTTAGAGTCCTTGTGTATAGCTATAAAGGTTAGAGATGAACCTGATTTAAAACCTCCGATAGTAAAATCCGGTACACTCATAGGCTGAGTGCTTCCGCCAGGAGTGGAGTAGGCAAGTAGCTGAACCACCATATGTGATTGTGTTTAGGAATGTTATTTGTGCACTTGTTTAATTATGTTAATATATTTAAATGTTTAAATTATGTATGCATGATTAAATGAATGCTTAAAGTAATTAGTAGCACATCCCACACACACATGTTTACTATCTCTATAGATTAAGAGTCTTAATTGTATATCCTTTTTTGAACACGCGCGCACACCCCCATACACTCACATCGTAGTGAGATTTCACCACCTATGGATGCTCGAACACTTGACCGGGTGTTGAAACTCCTAAGGGGGTGTTTGACACATGATATCAGGAAGGATTAGGTGGGATGAGATTCAAAAAATGTAATTATTACATGTGACAGGGATTATCCCCTGTTACCATGGGATAAGGCTAATTTCATGTGATGTTTGCAATATGGTGGGATTCACTCTTTGGTTTGTTGTACATTGAATAGATATACTCACCATCATTTGAAACTATTGAGAATAACACGTGTTATATCCAAAACCATTTATCTATTTTATAACCTCATTTTATGGCATGGGCCTAAAAATGAGGCAGATCCAAAACTTATACGGCTCCAAGGAAGTTTTCAACGATAGGTGATCAATCCCCACTGCTTTCTGTGGTGGGGTCCACTTGAGCTTTAGATCTTCTTGATTTTTTGGCCCATGTTCTAACATGATCTTGAAAAATGGGTGGACGGTGTGGATATAGCCCACACATCATGGTGGGACCTACATAACTTGGAAACATTGAGTGGAATTGGCATGGGACCAAATGTAATTCCATCTAATCTAATTCGAAGCTTTTCCATTCTTCCCAAACATTGAGATGAATTGGCACGGGACCAAATGCAATTCCATCCCACCAAATCCCATCTAATACCATGCGTAAAACACCCCCTAAGAGCATTAATTGTATACCCTTGCCTCCTTCCTGTTTAAAGAAGGCAAGGAAAATAAAGTCAAGATTGACAAAATGTCACATGTTAACACAATCACCATTGTGATGGATGGTGCGTTTGAAAGAGTAATTATCAACAAACCCACCAATGATATGACACAACATCTTAAGTTGTTGTATATATCGGCCCACTTGGATGGATGTCCCGTTACCAGGATTTTGGTGAATAATGGGGCCACAGTGAATTTGTTACCAAAGAGGATGATGACCAGGTTAGGAAAGACTATGGTCGATCTAATCCCAACTGAATTGACCGTTAGCAATTTTGATGGCCATGTCATGAACACACATGGTATCTTATTGGTCAACTTGACCATAGGAACTAAGATAGTTATGGCATTATTTTTTTTTTTAATTTTATTTATTTATTTAATAGACACCTTGTTAAGACATAATGCATTATTAGGATGGGATTAGATCCATTCCTTTACTATCCCATCTTCTCTCTATCAATTCATGATTTTCTGGAACCAGCACTACCAAAAAAATGATTAAAGTCGATGGTCTTAAGATGCCTTCTCTGACAGATTTTAGCCGTCGGTGAATCACAATAAACCGTCGGCATAAACAAGGGATTATCATCCCGTATTTTAGGTGTTACCCTTGCCTTGGGGCCCACCTTGATGATTTGATATATATTGAAGCCGTCTATCTTTTTTCCACCCCATTTTAGAATGTGGTCTAAAAAATAAGATCTAAATCTCAGGTGGAACACACTAAGAAATAGTGGGGATTGAATGATTACCATTAAAAACTTCCTAAGGCCCATTGCAATATATGTGTTTTATGTAAGCCATTCATCCATTTTGACAACTCATTTTAGGGCATGAGCCCAAAAAAGGAAGATCGAAGGATTAAGTGGACCACATTATAGGAAACATTAGAGATTAAGTGCCTACTATTAATTTATGGTGTGGTCCACTTGGGCCTTCAATTTGCCTTCTCTTCGGGATCATGCCCTAAAATTATGTTTCAAGGTGAATGGACATTGCGGATAAACCACATGCATCAACGATGGGCCCCATGGAGCGCATGATAGGACCATCCGTCTCTAGTTCCGTCACGTGCATAAAAAAGTACAAATCCCCATGCTAAATCTCCCCACCCCCTTCTTGCAATGAAAAGAGGGAGAAAATGGCATGGAAGATCCATTCCATTCCCTTCATTCTCTCTCTCTGTCCTTCTCTCTCATTCCCACATATGCCTTCATACACAACTCCTCAGGCCTGAGATTCATGAGCAGGGCAACACTTTTATTGTTCATGAAGGCAGTGAATGCCTCTACGCCACCTCCATTTCAACCCGCAACAAAAGTTTCATAGCAGGGAACAATGATTCTTATATACAGTAATTCCATCTATAACCCTCAATCCTCTTCGGATTATTCCAGGTTGTGCCACAAATGCTGCCTTGGCACACGTGTGAGTGATCTAGGATGTCGATTGAGTGGTCTTGTGGTGTGTGTAAATTGGGATGGACCGTTCATCATGTGAATAATGTGTGCATGTTGAGTGTAGGTATTGAGGGTCAAATATTGCATATTACACCCTAGTTATTACCTGATTTTACAAGCATGATACCATTTAATGCCCCATTTTAATCGTGTTTATGATGTAGGGTGTATTTAGGTACCTGGATTGGAAAAGGGTACTAAAAGCATGGATTTAAGGCTTATAAATCACCAAGGCAAGGGACAGACTCCAAGGGACTGAGATCGAGGAATTTACATGCCAGAAATTCAAGAAAATCAAGTTATTCACGTTAAAGAGGTCTAAAAAGCGTCCTGAATGTAAGATCACAGGGTTCTCACCTTCCATTTGATTCAAAACTTTATATCTGGCCTGAAGACCATAAATTAACTGTACACATAAAATTTCAGCCATTGGATCCTTGTGTAAATGGCCCAATGGTTAGATTAGCTCATGAATTATTGATTTGGGGCCCACCTGATGTCTTTATATGCTTCAATTTTGGTCTCAATGAATTAAATGAGCTGAAATATGGATGGATGGGGAGGATTTCTCACGAACATCACAGTGGACCCCACGTAGGGACGTGAGAGTGCATAGCCAGTGCACTCCCGCGTTGCACCAGACCATCTAGACCGGTCAAGGGCCTTTGACTCGTCTCTCTCACGCAAGCACACCAGCGGATGCATGAGCGTCCGCCAGTTTCGCTCAGTGGGGCCCACCCATATCACATTTCAGCAATATGGAATGTTCATCGTGTACAGATGGGGGTGTGACCATCGCATAGCTTTCCTTTTTGGTCCATACACATGTACGCACGTGGATCGTCAGGAAATGTAGGATGGACGGCGGAAGAAAAACATCAGTGGACCGCACCAAAACTCGACCAAAACCACCCCTTACAGACTGGTTTTTCACTAAGAATTCAATGGACGGGGTGGATTCTTCCGTAAATATTATTGTGGGGCCCACCGAACACATCAGCGTACTCCGTTACGCAGAAACACACATCCATAAAACTCGGCCCTTCCAAGCCATTCTACAATCATGGTTAGGATCAGATCCATGATCTTAACTGTCCAAACTTACAGAAAAGGAGTCCTGATCATCCCCAAAAAGTCAGATCGGGTAGATCTGATCAAAGATTTCTAAAATATTCACCACACGTAAGACTATCTTTGTAGTTTCACAACAAGAAACAGAGCTGCGGTTTCATGGTTTCTCTACACTGTGTAAAACTCCAGCCCAACCAACCTATTTCTGTCTATATAAAGGAGAGAGAAAGTGAGAGATGGCATTCAACATCTTGCAGCCATGGAGGCGTGGGGCGGGCCGACAATCAGAGTTTTTCCTTCTCCTTTTCTTTCCTTTAGTTTTGATTTATTTTCTTTACTTAGCTTGATCATGTCTACGTCTGGCTAGGCCTTCTTAGCTAGGGCTAAGAGGTGAAGCTTGTAGTGAGATGAGAGACTTTCCTTTATGCTTTTGATTTTTGTTTAACTTGAACTAATTTTTATTCTAGTTTGATTATATGAAATGCCTTTAGTTTTTAATAGTTTGTTGTGACTTAAATTACAATGAATTTGCGATATCTTTAGGTATTTTCTATGCATATGTAAAGGTCATGATCGTAGGACCAATATTGTTCATCATCGTCTCATGGGCATGGTTGAATGACAGAATCCTACCCTACGTTAATAACTCTCTCAGATTGGATGTGGATTGGTTAGATTCTATTGTTTACTTTGTCTCCTAGGCATGGTATTGTGATGGAATCAAGTCTTAGTCTTATACCTCTCATCCCTTGAAAACTAGATCAAAGGAAGTTCAGAATTGATTTATATACTTTAACTGGATGAAGATGGGACTCTAAGTTCAGTTAAGTTCCTGAATCAAGCATAACATCTCCCTGATCTCTATAAGTAGATCCTCTAAATCCCTAGTTTCCTACCTCTGAATTCTACATATTTTAGTTTATTATTTCACCATTATTCTCTCATATTCACTTGATTTAGATTTCATCTTATTATAGTTCTAGTTCTGGTTATTTTCAGATTACGTACAAGTTTCAATCCCTGTGGATTCGACCTCGGTCTTACTGAGATTATTACTACATCACAACCTTATACTTGGGGTTTGAACAAGTTTTTGGCACCGTTGTCGGGGATTGACGGTTAAGTTTTTTGAAATTAATTAGTTTTGAGATTAGTTTAAGATTAGGATTTTTTTAACCTTAGATTTTTGGTTCAGGTTTTCCTGATTTTTAGAAACTAACCTGTTTTGGTTTGGTTTGTAGGATTCTGACCTATACTTTTTAAATTGGTAATCTCCTTCTAATTTTCTAGTTTTTAAAACTTTCTATTTCTATATTAGGTTTAGTTCTAGGAATTTTCCTAATTTATTTCATCTTTCCTTTCTTTTATTTTATTTTTAGAGACTTTCTTCTTTTACTTTTAGAAACTAGGTTAGTAATTTTCCTTTTTAGAAACTCTTTCTAATTTTAGAAACTTTCTATTCTTAGATTTTCTATTTTTAGAAACTAACTTGGTTTGGTTTGTTTTGCAGGTTATAACTTAGGGACTTCGATTTGGTAACTTCTTTCTAGCCCTCTCTCTCTTTGAAGATTTTTATTTCATTTCTTTCTTTTAGGTTTAGGTTTAGAATCTAAATTGAGGGCTGGGACTGTTTCATACCCAAGTGGGCTCGTGACAACACTCGACATCTCTTGACTGAAGGAGGATTGGTTGAAGGGTTGATTGTCCATCACATGACTAGACACCGCTCGAAATCTCCTGAGTTAATTGAAGTGATGGCTGAAAACCAACCTCTTCTACCCCAACCTAGGGTGGAGGACATCTAGGATGAGAATGGGGTGCATCAAACACCCCCGCCTTATACTTTACGAGATTATTGACAACCGGCGGGGGTGAGTACGCCCTCATGCATGGTTTTTCCTGAGAATACGGGACGTATGGATATTAAGTCAGGGATAATCCAACTCCTTCCTAAATTTCATGAGCTTGAATCAGAAAATTCATATTTACATCTGAAAGAGTTTAATGAGATCATAACCACTTTATATTTTTCAAACATGTCTGAGGACACAGTCAGGATGAAACTCTTTCCCTTTTCTTTGAAAGAGAAAGCTAAGACATGGTTACATTCACTACGTCCTAGATGTATTGGCACATGGAATGATATGCAAAGGGAGTTCATAAAAAAATTCTTTTCACATCATAAAACGAACACCCTTAGAAAATCAATCATGAACTTTGCCCAAAAGGAGGATGAAACATTATTCTAATGTTGGAAAAGATTCAACGATCTTGTCAGTTCATGCCAACAACATGGTTTTGAAACGTGGCACATTACACACTTTTTCTATGATGGACTGACATCTTCCATGCATTAATTAGTTAAGACAATGTGTAATGGGGAATTCATAAATAAAAAAATTGATGATGTGTGTGACTACTTGGATAGACTTGCTGAAAATGCACAATCATGTGATACATGCCCAAAATCAAGTACCATTTCTAGGCTCACTCAATCAAAGGAAAGGGGCAGAGTATACCTTCTAAAAGAAGATGATGATTTCAATGTTAAAGTGGTTAATCTCATAAGAAAATTCGAGGCCATGGAATCAAAGAAGGATAAGGGTAAGGAATTTGTTTGCAGTATTTGTGGTTGCAATAGTCACACAACTAAAAAGTGTCCAACTATATCTGCCTTTCAAGAGGTACTGACTGAGCAATCTAATGCCGTAAATAATTATTAAATACCTTTCAATGGACCTACCTCTAATACATACAATCCTGGTTGGAGAAATCATCCAAACTTCAGTTGGAGGAATGGACAAACGACTATCCTTAAGGTTTTTTCAATCAAACTCCAAATCAAGAGAAACTTCAAGAGGATCCAGTTCAAAAAACATATTCGAGAATAAGAGCTACTTAATCAGAATTCGGCATAAACGTTCCATAATATCGATACAGTATTAGGAACGCTTGCATCATCTATTCAAAGGATAGAGTCACAATTAACAAGTGGAGGAAAGGGGATGCTTCCTGCTCAACCTCTCCTCAATCTCAAACCACAATATGAAATAAGTGACCGTAGCTCTTTAAATCAGATGGAATAAGCTAAATCCATCACCACTCTTAGGAGTCGGAAGATCATTGACAAAACCATTCTGGTTAAGGCTGAAAAGCCTAAGGACCCCGAAGTGGACAAAGAATATGGATCTATCCATGTCCCACCAGAGGTAGAACTGGAACCTCAAGGAAAGCCGGTTACTCCATTTCACCAACGGTTGGTTGCACCAAAACCTCTCTCTAATTCTTAGGATATTCTAGAGGTGTTGAAACAAGTGAAGGTCAACATTCCTCTACTAGATACCGTAAAACAAATATCTTCATATGCCGAATTCCTAAAAGATTTGTGTACAACCAAAAGACGTCAGAATATTCAAAAGAAAATCTTCTTGATTGAGAAAGTGAGTGTCATCCTAAAGCAAGATGTGTCGTAGAAATTCAAGGATCCTGGTAGCCCAACCATATCATGTGTAATTGGAAACTATCGAATTAATCACACACTTCTCGACATACGAGCGAGCGTCAATCTGATTCCCTACTCAGTATACAAACGGTTAGGCTTATGTGAATTAAAACCCACCCTAACCACACTACAACTTACTGATTGCTCTGTTCGTATACCAAAAGAGATAATTAAGGATGTGTTAGTTCAGGTCGATAGATTTTACTACTTTGTAGATTTTATCATCCTGGATACTGAACCCATCAGTAACATGAGCACTCAGATTCCCATCATTCTTGGTCGCCCATTCCTTGGCACTTCAAACGTAATTATCAATTGCATGAATAGTGTCATGACTATGTCTTTCGGGAGTATGACATTGGAGTCAAAAATATTTTTCAATATAGGTAGACAGTTTGAGGATGATAACAATTTCCATGATATTAGCATGATTGACACTTTCATAAATAATAGGACACCTTTGAATTTATCCTCTGACTCTCTAGAAACATGCCTGGCTTACTCCCATAATTTTGATGATGACATGATTAGGGAGATGTGTGCCATGCTAGATGCTACACTAGTACTTGAAGTTAACCAGTGGATGACACAATTTGAAGAATTGCCCCAAACTGATGAAGTGCCTCTACCGTCTAACCTTAAGCCATCGAAGCTTGACCAAAAATATTTTCCCCTCTGATTTGAAATATGCATATTTAGGTCAAGATGAGACATACCCAGCGGTGATTTCTGCCCACCTAGAGAAAGAACAAGAGAGTATGCTCATATCTACTTTCATTGAGCATAAGGGAGCCCTTGGATGGACAATTGCAGACCTCAAGAGAATTGACCCCTCGATTTGTACTCACCGCATTTATCTTGAGGATAATGGGAAGATCTCTCAGCAATCACAACGTAGATTAAATCCAAACATGAAAGAAGTGGTCAAGGCCGAGGTTCTTAAACTATTGGATGTGGGTATCATATACCCTATATCTGATAGTCAATGGGTGAGTTCAACTCAATTGGTTCCTAAGAAGTCCAGAATCACCATCGTAGCCAATGCCAATAATGAACTCGTAACAATTAGAGTTATTACAGGTTGGAGAATGTGCATTGACTATAGGAAGTTAAATACCGTCACGAGAAAAGACTACTTTCCTTTTCTCTTCATTGATCAGATCTTGGAAAGGTTAGCTTGTCATTCCTACTAATGTTTCCTTGACAGGTATTTAGGCTACAATCAGATAGAGATAGCTCTTAAAGATTAGCAAAAGACTACATTTACATGTCCCTATGACACCTTTTCTTACCGAAGGATGCCATCTGAACTATGTAATGCCCCTGCCACCTTTCAGCGATGTATGATGAGTATCTTTTCTGACATGATGGGACAATACCTAAAGGTCTCCATGGATGATTTCTCTGTCTTCGGTCCATCTTTCAACAAGTGCTTAGAAAGTCTTAAATGTGTGCTGAAAAGATGTGAGTACTTAATTGGGAGAAGTGTCATTTCATGGTTCATAAGGGAATTGTCCTTGGACATATTATCTCATCCAAAGGAATCAAGGTGGATAAGGTAAAAATCGATCTTATCTCTGACTTGCCTCCACCCAAGAACATATGGGACATGTGATCCTTCTTAGGACACGCTAGGTTTTATAAAAGATTCATAAAGAACTTTAGTTTCATCTCTCATCCTCCATGTAATCTACTTCAAAAGGATGCACCATACGAGTGGACTGAGCCATGTTAGGAAATGTCGCCTCACCTACGTGGCCAACAATCCGAACCACAGTGTCCAAGAAGAGAATATCTCTAAATGGTTTTAGAAGCTTAGATTGTCAATGTTCCAGGGAACTCATAATCCTTCGGATCCCAAGCATTGGCTTCACTATACTTTGAAGATGATTTGGTTGTTGCATTGTACCGAGGACGAGCAAGTAGAGCTAGTTTCATACGACATCGAGTAGGAGGTAGACATATGGTGGGATTGTAACACCCCGAATTTTGGCCAATCTGGGATTTGACGTCCTTAGGCAGTTGGTCAACTAAAACACCTGGAAAATCGCTCAGAACCCAATTCCTTAGCCAAAGAAATCACTTAGGATTAATTCTTTTAGAAACTAAGCATAAGTTAGCTAGCGCAACGCTAGAGTAGCTGAAAAATTGTCCCTGATCACTTTAAATACGTTCTACAAGACCCAAATCGAGTAGAACCAGTGACTCTATAATACTCTAAAATCTCGGATCAAACTCTAAGCAGGTTTGTTCTCTGGACCACTTTGAAACTTTGTATTGGATCTAGACCGTGCGTCGAAAGTCCGATACCTACTATCTTAGACCGTTAGAACCGCCTAGCTGGACTTGACAATCATTTCAAAAATCAAGTCCAACTGACATTCGCAGGCTATTTCATTGAGCCTGGACTGAAGAGAGTAAGAATAGGGACAGATTTGGAATTTGAAATTCAAATCTGGCACATGACTTGACGTGTCAGTATTAAGCGTTCTGACCGTCAGAATTCATCCAAATTACACCCTCGGATCAGGAAAAATTTCTATTTCATATCATGAGACTTGCAGCCCTGATCTACGTGCGGTGACCGCTGAACTGAAACTGGACCGCCACGTGCGATATACGAACACTGATGGTCTGAAAACTGTATGAGAGCGACATCTGACATGTGTGAACTTAAGTCCGACCGCATTCAGCCAGGGGACCACCAGAAATATTCTTTTGGACCGAAACAGCCCCGCTTTGGATAAGCATCAAGTGAACCTTGTTCCCGAGCCTATTTCAGGCAAGTTTGGGCTTATAAAAGGGGTTGAAACCCTCACTCCTCTCTCCCATCCGAATTTGAGAAAAACTCTAAATTGGGAGAGAGAAAAGGTGAGAGTTTGTGAGAGAGAGTAGGAGAGGATTTTCCTACTGCTGGCTTACCTGTTGCACGTGCTTTAGCAACACGCTCCGATCACCTGGCTGGTGATTTCTCCACATTTTTAGGTAAGAAAATACCCCATTTAGTCACTGATTTGAGGTTCCTTTCGTTCCATAGCTTGTTAGTTGATAAATCTCTTAAATCAGGTTCCCTATTCGCCGTAGACGAAGCGTATATGCTCCGTTCGAATTCACATACCTGTAAGAGATAAGGTGCGGATTTTAGACGCTTTGATTGACTGTTTCCAACGCTTTCAATGTTGTTTAATAGTAGATTATTGACGGCAACGCCGTTTGACATGTACAACATGCTGTCCGTTTCCTGTTTCGTAAACCAACGAAGAATATGAGATTTAGGGCATTTTAGTCATTTGTAGGAAGTACTGATTTCATGCATATTTTTCTGATGTGATTGACATGGTCTATTGTCGCATTAGAATGTTAGAAATACGTGCATAGTTAGTTTGGCGAAGAGATTCGCCAAAATGCGCACTTTGAGTCGACATACTATATGTGGACTTAAGTGTGTAGTGTAAGTGTTTGTATAAATGCTTGTATTAGTATGTATTGAATTAAATGGTGTTATGAATTAGTTTGAGATTGATTTCTCAATTAAAATGCTGATGTAAATGATTTCTTACATGTTAGCCATATGTACGATTTCATTATATGTATGAAATGCATGTGCTTGATGATTCACTTAAGTGGTATGTTATAACATGTGCTTGTTGATTTCCTTATGATTTAGTTTGAGATTGAATTCTCAACTAATACGTTGATGGAGATGACTTCCTATATGTTGGTGATATGCATAATTTCATTATATGTGTGAAAGACATGTGTAAGATGATTTACTTAAGTTGTACGTTATAACATGTGTTAACATGCTCACATGGTTGTATTTCAATTCCAATACTCTTACATGAATTGATGATGTGGATTCATAATTGCTTGGGACTATACTTAGTCCAGGCAGTCGGTAACAGAGAAAATTCGTGGCTAGCTTGTATTTACCACGAAGGACGCGTCGATGAACGCGAGTCGTGTTTAGAGTTGACGGCAGTGGTTAAGCCACGTGAAGTGTTTCACGCACTTCATGTCGTTCGACTTGCGAGGCGCTCGTGCTAGTCGAGCCCGTCAAGTACCCGACTGGCCGTTGTATGTTCACCCTGCATCAGTCATAACTGCTTGAACCTAGGGTACTGAACTTACCATTGTAAACCCTGTTAACCATGGTACCTTGATCCACGAAGACTCATGAGCCGGGCATGGTGGTATGGGACACCGTGGTCGAGCTGTCGGCCTACGCTGGGGCCACAAACCTTCCCGTAGTGATCAGTCAGTACCTAGTCTCGTGAGCAGATTATGGTGGTATGGGACACTATATTCTTGCTGTCGGCCTACACTGATCAGGCGACGAGTCCTTTGTAGTGACCGCGAGCGTATTCTGAGTCTACGGGAGGCGATGACCCTTTAGTAGCAGTAGAGTACAGTAGGCCTGTATTGATAAGGTGATGGGGGAGCGGAGCAACGAGTGCGTGCAACAGCCCTGACAGCCCTTGCAGCGACCTACAAAATGTACATGGTATGAGATTACTAGGAGTGACGACCCTAGACAGGATCTGTGTTGGGATTGATATAAGGGAAGTACCTTTGTTTTCCAATCCTACTGTTTGAATGGACTAATAACAACTCGGCAATCATATCACCATTACATTGCATGTGCCTGGAAGATGTGGAGCACTGAGCGGGATGCACGCATGCTTCGGACGTAGATGGTGTCGTATGAGGGAGAATGTCGGTGAGGGCATCCATCATGTCATGTCATATTGCATTAACAACAGTTTTAGGATTGTTTGATTTACTGCTTTACTATTATCGCATGATTGATTTGAGAACATGCTAATCCTTGCTCTATTATTCCACTAAGTTAGCTACTCACTCCTACGTTAAGGGACGGTGTTCCTGGACACCCACCAGACCCTTTTATGATTGCAGATGATGGCGCGGCCTGCGAGGCGGAGCCGGACTTGATGATGATGAGGAGGAGGAGGATCCCTCCTTTATGCGTGTTCTGATCGATGGGATTACAGGGAGGTTGATTAGATGCCTTGACACTTGTCATTTTATATCTTCAGAGCACTCATGTATATGTTTTCTTTCTATTTTGAGGTATACATGTATATGTTTAACCTGGTAACATGTTCACACTCAAGAGACACACAACAGTTTATATATGTTATACATACTATCACAGACTTCCGCTGGTTAATTTAACTGTCTCTGGAGTATGATATGCTGTTCTGGCATAATCCCACTCATGTTTCATACATTAACACAGACAACATTCAATTATACATATCTATGTTGCATAAATAACATTTTGGAACTCAGGAGTTGGGTTTTTACTCGACCCCCCGATTTTTGGGATGTTACAGATAGTGTCCTACAGACGATCCTAAAAAATTACGAATGGACTTGAGATGACTTTAAGACCAGGTTATATAACAAGTACTTCCCCCTTACCTATCGAAGGGAGAAGGCGAGCCAATTCAATCGACTACAGTAGGGTAGCATGTTTGCAGCCAACTATGAGAATAAGTTCATGGAACTCTCTGGGTATGTGCTGACAGTGGTATAGGAAAGAGACCTTAAAGATGAAGAGGTTCAAAGATGGGCTACAGCCCGGGATTCTAACCAAGATGTGTTATTTTCGCGCCACTTCTTACACCATATTGTTAATATGACACTCAGATTTAAGAAAGATGGAGAACAAATGAACCAAGCTCAACTTCAAATGGGTGCCCGGGCTAGGCCTTAATATTCACATGCATTACCTGTTAATAAGAGGCCTCGATTTGATGAGCAATTGATTTGTGCTCCACCGTTGCCTCCCTCACAAGGGTTGGGTCCAATGACTACGGATTGAGCTTGTACTTATTGTGGGAGGCTAGTTCACCTTGTTCAATTCTGTTATAAAAGGATAAGGGATAATGTCATTGCACTCCCTAAGAGAGCTAACCATCCACCTCAATGTGCCATCACCGCCCCTCCAATGTGAGTATTTCACCCTCCACATAAGATAGCCGCTCTCTTGTGCACCTAAATCATCCTATCTAAAGGCCACCAACCCTTGTAGCAAACAGAGTGCAACAAGCTAAAGTGCACTTGATAATAGTACAAGAGCCAGACGCAACCAACCCCATTCTGGAAACGTTTGAAGGAACAACATACATTAATGGGTTTTTAGTCTAAGAAGTTCTGCCCTAATTACCCCATTATTTTGAGTGGTGAAGGGATGCATTTTCATTTGACAGTAGCAAATATGCATCATTACTTCATTATTATCAGTATGGATTAGCTAACGCCGATGGAAGCCAAGATAGATTGCGATGTTAAAACTGTCATGGTACAAGATAAGGAAGATATTCCCTTCACATTCCTAGTAATGGTCAATTTTTGATGTCATTCCTATAGCCAAGTTGGTCGCCCTCTTCACCATATCTGCTTTTGTTTTGATCCCATTGGTCATCCCACTCATGACCAAGTGAGGCTATGAAATGAAGGAACCCCGCCTTGCTGAATCACCATTAGGTATGGGAATTAGAGTGTAACGCCCCGACTTTCCTAGTACATGACCCGTTTCCCAAAAACCTGAGTGTTAACCTTAAAGGATGGTCAAATTCGAGTTTATTTTTTTTTAACTATCAGAGTAAGCAGATGAGCATAAAATGGACAAATCATACATAATGAAAAAATTCATTTACGTTTAGAATGTACAAGAAGTTTCCCATAATGACTTATACAAACCAATGTCTCGGTATAACAAATACAAGAATTCATATAATTTAATACATGAAAAATAACAGAAGAATGTAAATGTAAGCCGCAAGACCGTGCAGCTCCTCTTAGCATTACGGTCGTGCATCCCTGGCACTTGTACCCGACTCGTCATCAGTCTGAACCTGAAAGTCACTTAAGCCACCTATGCTACCTGTACAGTTATATATTTGATGGATGAGTGGCCAACTCGGTGTGAATTCCCCTCAAGATTACACACCACCCCATTATGTAAGAAATAATATAAAACATCCAAGTAGCTAAAACAGAGTAAATGCAGTCTTATTATATGCATGGATGTGTGAATGCAATCATTGACTCAGGAAAAACATCCATACAGACATTGGGCTCATCACCCATGTAATCATCGACCCGGGAAAAACATCCAGACGGTCTGTCCCGGGAAAAACGTCCAGTCAGAAAAATACGTACATCGCGTATGATAGTAATAGATGCTGGTCTGTGCCCATGAAAAACATCTATTCAGGCGAATATGTCGACCTGGGAAAAGCATCCAGATAGTCTGTGCCCCGGGAAAAACATCCAGTCAGGCAAATACACACATCGTATAATAGCAATAGATGCTAGTCTATTCCATGTATGCATGATTAGTCATCCATTATTAGTCCAATTACAACTAACCATTTTAAATAAGCTCAAAGGCCACTACGAAGGCTTGTCAACAGCGTAGGCCGATAGCTCGGGCATAGGTCTCATACCACCATACCCTGCTCATGAGACTACCATCTTAGGATGTTTAATGGAAACCCGTTGACTAGTGGCCAATCATATTATAATATATGGGGCTTACCATTGCATGATTGCACAGTATAAAACATCGAACCTATATAGAAAAATTACCAAAAAAAAATCCACATAGGGCGATATCAAAACAAGCCACATAGGGCAATTATCAAAATAGGCCACATGAGGTGAGTATAAAAACCATGCAATAAAAGAAAATCCTTAAAAACCATTAGATATAACAACCTTAGATGGTAGGCACACATCAATGGTCAATTTAAACCACCAATCAATAACCACTAAGCCAAAGGTCCATTACAATCACAACCAGTCGAGTTACATCCTAAGTATAGGTGTACATTTATAGGTGGGGGTTTCCCAATAATGTACCAGTTTAAATCCCAGAAGCAATCCACAAATAATCTAATAACATGAATTAAATACACATGATAAACATTAAGCATATGATTTAACAACTCAATTCCAACAATTAATATATGTGGTTATAGGATGGAGATATCATTTATAAATTAAAATAAAACTATAACTTAAGCTAATGGGAAAATGGAAAGCTCAAGGGGATGAAATCATCACCTGGGGGTTCGTAACTCCTTTATTGATTTAGATTCCTGTGATTAACCAGTAGTTCAACTTTGTGTGACTGATTTCCTAGGTTTGTTTCCAACCCAAGAGTTCGTATTAGACAATATTTTCAAGACTATAGCTAACCGGTGTATTAAAGTTATATGGAGGCAAGGAAGGGCTCATAAGTTAGGTTATTTGGGCCTGCTTTAGGGTGGCTAGGCCCACCAGGTTTTTGTCCCAACTAATGGCCTAGACTGGGCCTAGAGTTTGCCCACAGATAAGGCCTGAATTGGGCCTCACACATGGGCCTAATACACATCACAATGGCCCCATCACATGGGCCACATATACACCACAATGGGCCGCATCTTGTGGGCCTCATGTACATCACATTGGGCCTCACATGTGGCCTCATGTACAGCAGGTGGGTCTGCATGAGTTAGATGGACCCCACCAGATGGACAACATGGATATACAACGCATACATCACAATGGGATGCCTGCCCTGGATGGCATGGATAAAATACATCATGGTGGACCGCAGCCCATGAACAACGTGCATACAAAACATACCTTAGGTGGTTCCTGTCCCAGCTGGACAGTGCCGATAATATACATGTACCACAGTGGGGCCCAATACACATACATCATTGTGGGACCCACCGTCCATGTACTGGACAGTGGACAATGTGGATCATAATATTCATCACGGTGGGTCACACCGTCCCACGTATAGGGACAGTATATATAAAATACATACATCAGGACCCCACCATCCACGTACTGGACGGTGAAGAATAACACATATATCATGTGGGACCCACGGAACTTACTGACGTGATAACGCAGCTATGTTGAATGTGGGGCCATAGATGGATGGTCGAATATAGCACATGCCTGATGATCAGGCCCACAGCCTATTGACATCCATACAAATGGACAGACGATCTGGACATAGCACGGACCTCATGAATTAGACCCATAGAACTTGTAGTGTCTGTACAGTAGCCATATAGCTGGTATAGATGCACTCCAGCTGATCTACTTCATAGTAGGTGGGTCCCACGTGGGGCCTACCACATAATACATATTATATATATATATATATATATATATATATATATATATGCACACACACACACACTTTAAGGTGAGTCACACCATCCACGAGACTGGATGGTGTGGAGTGAGGGACGCCAGCTCCATCCAGCAGGTGGGGCCCACCATGAACATATATAATATAATATTATATTCTTATTATTATTTTAAAATAAAATCCAGATAGATGGACGATGAGATATAACACATACCTCATAATCAGTCCATATGCAGATGGACGGACGGTGTGGATTCCTCCCACGCATCAGGTGGGTCCCATGGAACTTGGTGACGCCACTATAGCAACTATATAGCTAGTGAGAGATGCACCAACCAATCTGCTTCCAATCTGGGTGGGTCCACACACATGGGCTGCATGGATGGAACAGATGGACGACATGGTATACATACATCATTGTGGGGTCCACATCCCATGTCCAGGGCCGATTCAGCTGGCACAGTTCGACTCGGCAGCGAGTGAAGGACACAGCTGAGCTAGTGCGGCGAGACAGCCACCCCACAAATCCTCTTCTTCCTTTTCTCCTCTCTGCTCCTTCTTTATTTCATTTTCTTCCTTTCTTTTCCTCTGATTTCTCTTCCTCTTCCTCACTCCTTTCCTCTTCAGCCACGACTAGCAGGAGCCCCAACCTGATATATGCAGCGAAGGAGATGGTGTGGCTCCAATGGCGGATCTTAAATCAGCGAGTTTTCCTCCATTCTGCTTCTGTTGGACATTTCGTATAGGTCCATAAGAGCTTGTGGAAGAAAAATTTTAAAGGTCCGACAAAGATCTCTTGGTGGGTTAGAGTTGGGGTAGTGAGAGAGATTTTTCGACTGTTCTCTCTCTCTATCTCTCTCTCTCTCTCTCTCTCTCTCTCTCTCTCTCTCTCTCTCTCTCTCTCTCTCTCTCTCTCTCTCTCCTCTCTCTTTGTAGCAAAAACCTATCTTTGGAGGGCTAGGATCAGTTTGAAATGGACGGTCGGGATGGGAGGATTTACTCTCACGCAGATTGTCAAGCTTGCAATGAGACAATGTGTTTTTAGGCCCTGTTTGCACAGGTTCCTGTGTGCATGTGGGTGCACTCCAGCAAGGGAGACCACCTAGGGTCCGTTAAAATCTTGATTCCCATCAAGATGAATGGTTCCGATCGTCCCAAGGGGTGGTCACGGTGGGCCACTGATCAAAACAAGCATTCATCCTTTTAAAACAGACGCTGGCGGTAATGTGAAGAAGGATTTTTCCTTCTTTTGGAAATCCCTTAGTCCAGTGCACCATGTGTGCACGTGCACTCTATGCACATTCACTTGGAATGGGGTCCACAGTGGAGTTTGGATGAAATCCACTCCGTTCATTTGGTTTCACAGGTCCAATTAGGACCTTTGGCCAAGGTCAGAGAACTCCGAGGTCTAGGTGGGCTATACGGGTTGATTCCTAGCTCTAATGGTGGCTTTCCATTGATCTAGTGTTGGATCATCCCGAGATTGAATGTCAACGGTTGAAAAGGTCCAAGGGGCCATTCATAAGGCTTTCATCATTTATTATTAGCCAATACTAATATTAATACAGATTTCAGTACTTTTGCATATTAATTGTAATTAAAATAATTAAAATCTCATACATATATATAAATATAATTCCTAATATTAACATACTCCTATATACATGCTATTAATCGCATATTTATTAATACATAATTCATAATATTACATTACAAATAAACATACGTATACATGAATTGAAAATATCATATTTAATTAAAATCATATTTGTATTCAGTAAAATTGTTAGATAATATACAATTTTATTAAAATATCTAATAATCTTTTGTATACATATTTCTTAAAAGATATTTAATACCACATTAATATTTATAGTTCAATTATACATTGTAAAATTTTCATTCATTATGTTTATTTAATATAATATTATTTTCATAATATTTCACATACATTAATTATATACATATCACCCTATTACAATACATTTTCAGATAGATTATTAGCTAATTTTATTTTTTTTATCTATGTTTGTTTAAAATATATCAGGTATGTGTTATATCAGACCATCCATCTGTGGCCCCACGTGCATCATAGCTGCTTTATCACACAACAAGTTCCGTGGATATTACATGATATATGTGTTGTACTCCACCGTCTAGAACATGGATGGTGGGGTCCTGATGTATGTGTTTTATATATACCGTCCCTATACGTGGGACGGTGTGACGCACCGTGATGAATGTTATGATCCACACCGTCCACTGTCCAGTACATGGACGGTGGCTCCCACAATGATGTATGTGTATTGGGCCCCACCGTGGTGTATGTATTTTATGGCACCGTCCAGCTGGGACAGGACCCACCTGAGGTATGTTTTGTATGCATGTCGTTCATGGGCTATGGTCCTCCATGATGTATTTTATCCATGCCGTCCAGGGCAGGAAGCCCATTGTGATGTATGCGTTGTATATCCATGTTGTCCATCTGGTGGCGTCCATCTGACTCGTGCAGATCCAGCTACTGTACATGAGGTCACGTGTGAGGCCCAATATGATGTACATGAGGCCCACGAGATGCGACCCATTGTGATGTATATGTGGCCCATGTGATGGGGCCATTGTGATGTGATTAGGCCCATGTGTGAGGCCCAATTCAGGCCTTGGCTATGGGAAAACTCCATGCCCGGTCTAAGCCATTAGTTGGGACAAAAAACTGGTGGGCCTAGCCACCCTAAAACAGGCCCAAATAATCTAACTTATGAGCCCTCCCTTGCCTCCACGTAACTTCAATCATCGGTTAGCTATAGTCTTGAAAATAATGTTTAATACGAACTCTTGGGTTGGAAACAAACCTAGGAAATCAGTCACACAAAGTTGAACTGCTGGTTAATCACAGGAATCTAAATCAATAAAGGAGTTACGAACCCCCAGGTGATGATTTCATCCCCTTGAGCTTTTCATTTTTCCATTAGCTTAAGTTATAGTTTTATTTTAATTTATAAATGATATCTCCATCCTATAACCACATATGTTAATTGTTGGAATTGAGTTGTTAAATCATATGCTTAATGTTTATCATGTGTATTTAATTCATGTTATTGGATTATTTGTGGATTGCTTCTGGAATTTAAACTGGTACATTAGTGGAAAACCCCCACCTATAAATGCACACCCATACTTAGGATGTAACCTGACTGGTTGTGATTGTAATAGACCTTCGGCTTAGTAGTTATTGAATGTTGGTTTAAATTGACCATTGATGTGGACTCACCATCCAAGGTTGTTTTGATCTTTTATCTCATGGTTTTGATACTCGCCCTATGTGGCCTATTTTGATAATTGCCTTATGTGGCTTGTTTTGATATCACCCTATGTGGCTTTGTTTTGGTAATTTCCCTATATGGGTTCTATGTTTTATACTGTGCAACCATGCGATGGTAAGCCTCATATATTACAATATGATTGGCCACTTGTCGACGGGTTTCCATTAAATATCCTAAGATGGTAGTCTCATGAGCCGAGGATGGTGGTATGGGACCTATGCCCGAGCTGTCGACCTACACTAGTGACAAGCCTCCGTATTGACCTTTGAGCTTATTTAAAATGGCAGGTTGTAATTGGACTAATAACGGGTTGACTAATCATGCATACATTTCACAAACCCGTATTTATTGTTATTGTACGATGTGCGTATTTGCCTACTGGATGTTTTTCCCGAGGCAGACTGTCTAGATGCTTTTCCAGGGTTGACGTATTTTCCTGACTGGATGTTTTTCCCGGGGCACAAACCAGCATCTATTGCTATCATACGCGATGTACGTATTTTCCTGACTGGACATTTTTTCCAGGGCACAGACCGTCTGGATGTTTTTCCTAGGTCAATGATTGCAGGGATGATGAGCCCAATGTCCCTCTGGATGTTTTTCTCAGGACAATGATTGCATTCACGCATCCATGCATATGATAAGACTGCATTTACTCTGTTTTGACTACCTGGATGTTTTATATTATTTCTTACCTAATGCGGCGGTGTATAATCTAAAGGAAAATTCACACTGAGTTTGTCACTCATCTATCAAATATATAACTGTACAAGTAGCACAGGTGGTTTAAGTGACTTTCAGGTTTAAACTGATGAGGAGTCGGGTACAAGTGGATGCAAGACTGTAATGCTAAGAGGAGTTGCGTGATCTTGCGGCTTACATTTTCATTCTTCTATTATTTTTCATATATTAAATTATGTGAATTCTTGTACTTGTTATATCGAGACATTGATTTGTATAAGTCATTATGGGCAACTTTTTGTACATCCTAAACGTAAACGCAATTTTCCATTATATATGATTTGTCCATTCTACGCTCATATGCTTACTTTGATAGTTAAAAATAAAAATAAACTTGAATTTGACCATCTTTTAAGGTTAACACTCGAGTTTTTGGGAAACGGGTCGTGTACTCGGGTCCTGAAAAGTTGGGGCATTACAGTCTACCTCCCTCCCCTCCCCCCTAACCCCACAAAAGAGAATTTTGTATCCAAAATTCAGTGCTTCTATTTTGATTAGGGACAATGATAATATTCATTATTTTTCCATATTTACAAACGTATGCCACTAGGCACCCAAAACTGAGGTCATTACATAGAGGCTCGGACTTAGGTGAAAACCCTCAGAATTTTGGAAAATGGGAGAATATAGTGACAAGATGTTAGGCCCTGGTAAACCTTTCTAGGATAGTCGGTTGAACTTAGAAATAGTGACTTGGGTATTATGGGAAATCTATTTTGCACAAAGTTGAAACATGGATTAAATAAGAACACTCCTTGAACTTAACCTAAAGGGGTAATTTCAGAAATTTGAAACTTAATTTTTCTTATTGTAAGTGCTATATTGTATAAAGCACACCTTTAGTTGTCAAATTGCATTTAAAAAAAAATGGCTTATGATGTGTCCTTCTAATGTGGATCAAGATGGAAAGTTCAAGACTCTACTGAAGTTCAAGTCAAGTATTGACTCAAGATGGAAAGTTCAAGTTCTACTAAGTTCAAGATGATTGAGTTCAAGTTCTACTAAAGTTCTAGTAAAAGATCAAGCTCCATCTTCAACTTCAAGTTCCATCTTCAACTTCAAGCTCTATTCAAGAATCAAGTAGAAGAACAAGTTCCATGGAGTTCAAGCATCTAATCTACTTCAAAGTTCGGTCATTTCAGATATAACAAACCCTAAAAAGATCTTAGGCTTAGGTACTTTCAAAACATAACTTAAATGGGTTTTTATACTTATGTTAGGTAAAAGTTCAACTAGTTTAAGCTAAGGCTCGACTAGTCTAAGCTGTGGCTCGATTAGTCTAAGGATTTTTCAACCAATCCCAGTTTAAATTGAAGTAAAATAGATTTTTCCGTTACTTCTTCGACTAGTCGAGCAGACTACTTGACCAGTCGAAGATGGGCCTTCGACCGATCGAGGGTTGCTCGACTCAAAGTCCAGCCACTGAATCAGTTCAGATTTTAGGCACCCTCGACTAATTGAGCAAGGCCTTCGACCAGTCAAAGATCTGTTTTATCTTATCACGCTCAAATTTGAAAATTTGTTGGAACGAAATCCAGTTCGTAGACAAGTCGAAGACTATCTTAGACGAGTCAAAGCAACAACTTTTTTGCCTATAAATAGAGGCTTTCTCTCAATCCGAAATTAACAATTCAAGTTTATTAAATCCTTCCCCAAGAGAGAGAAGCCCCCATTATTGTTAAGCTATTGTACAGTATTTATAAATTTTTAATAGCTTTTTTTTTTTTTAATTCCTTGATCTCTTATTCTTTGAATATTATTTTATAAACAAAGTAAATACAATTCTTTGAGATTTTAAGAATTCAAACAAGCAACCTTTGGGTTAAATCTTTAAAATCAATGTAGAACCTTGAACCCTTGTCTATATGACTGAACATTGAACAATCTACCACAAGAGAAGCGGTTCTATGGCTACATCGACGAATGCATCTTCAAAGGAGAAGTTAAGTATACTTTGCTTTTATAGTTCAGTTTTATTGAAATAGCCAAAAAATCTCATTCGTTGGTTTCTTTTTAGATAGCCGGAAAATTCTAAAACAGGGGTTTTTTTTGTTTGTGATGGCCCTTTAAAATCACAACAGTATCAGGTTTTAAGGTGACCTTGAGAAAACCTTATTTATAGTAAAAGCCAATATCACATGGATAGTGATTATTGAGAGTGGAGTAGGTGTGGCTATTTGAGAACAGTTCTTGTACACACTGAACCACTATAACTCTTGGTATTGTGGTGAATGTTTCCTTTTTGCATTTTTGGAGAATGTTTGTAATTTCATTTATAAAAAAGTGTTGAATGTTTGTAATAGATAGCTTTATTTTCCCTTACTTGGTTTGAGATCTTGATTCTTACAAACATTTATGAAATAAGGTTGTCCTACCTAAACTTGGTTTAGGTGTAGGTTGTCCTAAGAATTAGTTTGAATCAAATTTTTAATACTAGTACGATTGAGATTTCTTATTTATTTAATATTTCAACACTATAATATAACACCCCGGTTCCCGAAACCCGAGTACACTAATCGTGTTCCAAAAACCCGAGCGTTAACCTTTAAAACCACCCAAATTCCATGTACATTTTTTTTTCTTTTACTAGAGTTAGTAATTTAAGTGGAATAAAAATGATTCAAGTATAAGAGGGAGTCCAAATATACATAACCAAGATTTCAAGTGGTAACCCGAAAACTTATACAAATCAATGTATTAAGTTTTTAAGATACATAACAATACCAATTAAATATAAATAAAATTAGGAATAGAGAGTCGCAAGATCATCTAGCTCCTCCTATTCCATATGAACATTAGCATACATGTCATCTGCATCTCCTGCACACTGAGTACGGTTTGATAGCATCAATGGCTATCCCAGTGAGGTATAACACCCAAGATTTATCATATCATTAAGACAATTAAGCATAGTTATCAGAAACGGTGTATAAAAAATATTACACAATGATTATCATAGAAATCAGATAGGTTCATCAGATACACATTCATTAAATAAATTATACAAGATAATCTTGTTTAAATGCATGTATGCATACACATGCTCACAGACATGGGGATACACATCTAGCTGGTAATAAGTCACCCAAGGAGAATTAACAACCCAAAAAAGTACTTAAACTACGCCAAAGGAGAACTAGCCACCCGAAAAAGACTATACAACGAGGTTGCCCAAGGAGAACTAGCCACTTAGAAAAGACTATGCAACGAGGATGCCTAAGGTAGTCTCCTGAAAAAGTACTCAAAGGTACGCCAAGGATGACTAGGCACCCAAAAAAGTCCATATAAAAAGGACACCCATAGCGGTATGAATGCACATAATAATGATTTAGGATCACCCGGTAAAATACTCTATGGTACAACCTATAATGATCCAAGAAAACCACTACGTCTTATATCAACCACTTGGTAAAGTCTCCATACCATAAAAATGCATGATTAGCCTAACCATTATTATTTCAATTTCAAACAATCCTTATAAGAAAGCTCAAAGGTCACTATGGGAGGTTCATCACCCAACATAGGCCAACAACTCAAGCATAGTGTCCCATTTCACCTCCCATGCTCATGAGATTAACAAATAGGATGTTTAAAGGTAACCTACACAACTAGTGGCCAATTGTAGCCCAACAAGTGAAACTTACCATTGCAAGGTTGTATAAAATAATCCATTAAATCCACAAAAGGGCAAGTAGTTAATCAAAGTCATATAAGGCAATTAGTTCATTCAAGGATGCGATAGAAAAAGATTGTCACCAAAAAGCCACAAAGGCACAAATGATCCATAAGATGATAAGTCCACGACAAAGAAATTCCATTTAATCTATTTGGCAGAAAGGCCACTAGTTCAAGGACTTTCACAAACACCATTAAATAACTGCAAATGGCAAAACAAGCCAAGCACATTGTCAAAAGTAATTACACATGTAAAGTGGAATATTTGAGACCTATCGCATGTTCATATTTGAATATAAATCTCACCATCAGTCATTATAAAGAATTACTCAAATAGAAACTATCATTTATCATCAATTTCACTGAGTATTATATTAGGCAAGAGATGAAATAAATGAGCTATGCTAGCTATCAAGATGTAGAAAAGCTTGAAGGGTGATCTTCACCTTAAGATGTCGATTCATTTCTTACTTGATTAGAGATCACTAAGGAGCACTAAATGTCCACTTTAACCTAAAATAACATACTTGACTGGTTAGGGTCTAATGGATGCAAATGTACTCCAATGGTTATGTATCTAAATATGAAAATTAGGAAACGGACTTTCCACATTTAATTTGGCAATTTAACCTATATTTGTTTGTGGAAAGCTTAATTGAATGGTTCAAGAGATCATTTACCTTACCACTTCAAGATGACCCAAAAGTGCACTTAGATTAGGTTCCAAGAGGATCCAATTAATTAGGCTTAAATGGAGAATTCAGAAATCCTATATGTAATTCAAAGGTATCTCAATAGTTCCAATTAAACTACATTTGATACTCTAATTAGGGGATATATGACTAACTCACCTTAAACAAGATGATCACTCCGTTGATTAAAAGAGGTGAATTCTAATATGAGGAAAAGAATGATTTTACCTATAATTAAAATATTAATAATTAATAATATTCTTAACTCAACCCTTAATTTAGCTTATGAATCTTGAAATCAAATAGTTAACTCACTGAGTTCGTAACTCAGCTCACTTGGTTCTAGCTTATGAAGATTCAATTTCCATTTGGTCCAGTGGAATGGATGCCTCACCAAGCATTCTCTCCAAAAGATGTTGAATCAGATCTTACCCTTCAATAGATCTCAATCATTGCAGACTGCTAGTGTAATAAACCAGCACACACACTCTCTCTCTCTCATGTCTCCTTCTTTGCTTCTTCTCTTTGGTGAGACGGGCACCCAACACGGGGTCCAACGAACAACTCAAAGTAGGTGGTTCACTGAGTCACTCTAGCCAATCGGATTGCCCAGACATGGCAGCAATCCAAACTGCACCTCTCCTCTCTCTACTCTCTCCATCATCTACGTTGTCTACTTTTACTTCTTTCCTTCTATTGGAAGTACCAAGTGAAACCCAAGATTCAGTCTGAACTCGCAGCAGCGAATTGAGTCGACTCGATGTGGTGCAACTTCGAAAACGGCACCCTCTCCTTCCCTTTTCTCACTCTCTTTTTAACTTTCCTTCTTTAAAAAGTGTTTCCCTAAAAGGGCGCTTTAATAGGCTCTTCTTAATCTTATTCTAGATGGTTCAAATACAACTAATCCAAGGGATTAGTTACGAGTTCTCTTTTGGTTCCAAACTATGAGAATTTGGGGTGGTATATCCAGATTTGGGTTGCATGGTGGTGATCTATTGTCATAGTTGAACTTTTGACATCGTGGCCCATTAAATAAACGACTCTGATTAAGAGATGGGGTCCACTTAAGGACAATGGGTTTTTCCTGTTGGTTGGAGAAGAAAGTGTGGTCGTTCATGGCAAGTTTTCATTGGGTGGCTGATCTCATTATCTGAGACATATGGATGCTTTGGATGAGTCAACCTATCATTGTGGGACCCACTTTTCGAAGGAACATTCTTCCAAACTAGGTGGGTTCCGAGATTTTTGGCCACGGGACTTCTAAGAGTAGTGCTAATGCTATGGTCTTAAATGCCATAACTTGCATTATACTTATGAACTAGAACTCAAAAAAGTGAAAGCAGTGTTAATGCTAAGGCCTTAAATGCCATAACTTGCGCTCTATCGCCTGATGAATCCAAAAGAATCATTTCATGCGATACAGCTAAACAAGCTAAGGATATTCTTGAAATGACACATGTACTACTATAGTCAAGAAATCAAAAGTTCAACTCCTCACTACTAGATTTGAGGAGATTTGTATAGAAGAAAATGAAACTTTCATAGACTTCTATACGAAACTAAATGATATAGTAAATTTCATGTGGGGTTTAGGAGATGGAATCCCAGAAAGCAAGGTCTGTGTAAAAATACTACGATCTCTTCCTGATAGATTCAATTCTAAGGTCACTGCCATTCAGGAATTAAGAGATACTTATAATATGAAGGTTAAGGAGTTAGTTGGCTCTCTCCAAACATGAGTTAAATTTTAAACCTCTTAAAGGTAAGTTCATTGCTCTTAAATATTCTAAATCTATTTCAAAAGAAAATTATGTTAATTCTGATTTTCAAGATACAAAAGATGATATGGCATTAATAGCTAAGAAATTTTATAGAATTTTCCAAAACAAAAAAGATCAGATTTTTAAAAACCATCTGATAAAAGAAAAGGAAAATCTAAGTCTTAGAAAACTAAAATTAAGGACAATCAATGTTTCAACTGTCATGAATACGGGCACTTGTCGAATAAATATCCTAAAAGAGATAAATCAAAGAGAAAGGGCATGATAGCTACGTGGGATGAATCGTCTAGCTCTGAAAGTTCTTCGGAGACTGATGAATTAGAACAAGAAAATATTAATACAAATGATGTAAAAGCCCTTATGACTATAGTTAGAGTCACCTCCTCAGATAGCTGTAACATATCTGATTATGAAAATCTCAAGAGTGATCCTGAAAATGAAAATAAGGACGATCTTTAAGATGCCTACAATGTCCTATACAGGGAAAGTTGTAAAATTACAGTCAAACTAAGAATTTGAAGAGAGAAATATGTTAAATTAAAAGAAGAACTTGAAAATAATGTTTTAGAAAAATCTCATCTCTTAGATTATTTTGAAAAAAAAAAAAAAAAAACTAGACTTAAATTTTAAAACCTCAAAATTACAATAATTTAGAACTAAAAATGAGAAACTAAAACTCGACGTTTCTTCCCTTTTAAGTTATAAGGATACTTGGAGATATACCCACGGAGACCCAAAACTAGAAAATTGTTAACCTCATCTAAAAATGTGGTGACAAATCAAGTCTGGGCTATATAAAAAATGATTCTCTAAAAATTAATAATTCACATCCTACATTTGTAAAAGGAGAATTCTCAAACTCTAAAGGTAATTTGAGAAATTTTGGTCCAAATGATTTCAAAAACTCAAAAACCTTCAAGTTCCTAAAGTTAACTCTAATGTCATCAACTATAAAAATCAAAGATATAATAAATCACCTTTAGCTGAAAAAATCGTGGACTTACTCAAAGTGCTTCTAAAATCCAACTCAAATGGAATTGGAGTTAATAGAAAGTGGAAAAATTTCAACTCCCAAAAATAGAGAAAATCCAATGGAACTCCTAAACCCATAACCATATTAAAATGGATTCCAAAGGTAACATGTCTTGTTGCCCATACAGCCTTTAAAGCCACTAGCCATTCAAAATGGTACTTGGATAGTGGATGTTCAAGACATATGACAGGTAACAAAGCGATATTCACCAACTTAAAAAAGGTAAACGATGGCTTGGTTACTTTTGGAGATGGAAGCAACTACAAAATCATAGGCCAAGATATTGTTCAACTCTCCAATCTTCCACCCTTTGAGAATGTACTGTATGTTGAAGGTCTAAAACATAACTTCTTAAGTACATCTTAAATATACGATAACAAACATAATGTAAAACTTTTAAATCATGGATGTAAGATTACAAATGAGAAGGGTAGTGTGATATTAAATGGTCGTAGGACCTCTGAAAATTGCTACATTATTAATGACTCATGCTCTTCTAACTATTCATGTTACATAGTCCAAACAAACAAAATAGAATTATGGTATAAACATCTTGGACATGTTAACTTTAGCGACCTTTATAGATTTAAACAAGAAAGATCACATTTAAAGCTTACCCAAATTTAAAAAGGTAGAAAAAATTTATGGCACATGTCAGATTGGCAAGCAAACTAGGAGTAGTCACATGAAAGTGAACTCCTTAGCTATAACCAAACCTCTTGAACTACTCCATATGGACTTGGTGGGACCAACAAGAACGGAGAGTAAAGGTGAAAAGAAGTATTTTTCAATTATTGTTGATGATTTTACCAGATATACGTGGGTAGCCTTTTTAAGAGAATTTAGATACTCTCGCTGAAGTCAGAAAAAAATTTAAAATGAATTCAGACTTAAATAGAAGTACATGTGATCAAAATTAGAAGTGATCATGGTACTGAGTTTAAAATAGTAATTTTGAGAAGTATTGTACTGACTATGGTATATCAGATGAGTTCTCTGCTCTTAAGACACCTCAACAGAATGGACTTGTTGAAAGAAAGAACAAAGTATTACAGGAAATGGCCAATGTAATGTTAAATAGCATGAACTTACCAAAAAATTTATGGGTTGAAGCTATTAATACTGCTTACCACATTATAAATCATGTGTATGTTAGAAAAGCCAAAGATAAAACATCATATGAATTATGGTCTAATAAGAAACTGATCGTCAAATACTTTCAGACTTTCGAAAGTAAATGTTTCATTTTAAATGACTGAAAAATTTTGAAAAAGTTCGAAGCCAAGAGTGATGAGAGAATATTCTTGGGTTATGCTCTAAATAGTCGAGCATATCATGTTCTTAACAAAAGAACGGGGGTGATTCAGGAATCTATTAACGTAGTAATTGATCACTTAATCACACCCACACTAAGTTAAGATGATGATGAAGTCAACATTATAGATAAACCTGACTCTTCATCTAAATCAGATAATACCGAATTAAGATTAGTCAAAGACTATCTGACTGATTAGATCTTGGGTAACCCTCGCACTGGTGTTCAAACAAGAAGATAATTAGAAAATATTTGTAATTATGTCTGCTTCACTTCTCAAATTGAACCAGTAAATGTAAAAGAAGCACTTACCAATGAAAGTTGGATATTGGCTATGCAAAAAGAGTTAAATCAATTTGTCAAAAATGATGTTTGGTACTTGGTTCCTAGACATTCTGATAAACATATAATCAGAACCAAATGGATTTTTATGAACAAATTTGATGAAATGTGGAATTTCATTAAAAACAAGGCATGACTGGTTGTTCAAGGTTGCACTCGGATAGAAGAAATTGAATATGATGAAACCTTTACATCGTTCATTTCAATTGCTTACTATAATAAATTCAAAATATATCAAATGGATGTAAGAAGTGCATTTTTAAACGGTGATCTGCATGAAGAAGTATATGTTGAACAACCTAGGATTTTTTACGACCCTAAACTTTCAAATCATGTGTACTGTCTTAAAAAGGCACTTTATCGTTTAAAACAAGATCCCAAGGCATGGTACGAAAAATTGACTAAATTCTTACTTAGTCACAACTTTGTCATAGGAAGTGTTGATTAAAGCTTATTCGTCAAGAAATATAATGAACATAAATTGATAGTACAGATCCATGTTGACGATATTATTTACGGATCTACATGCACTAACTTGTTCATTAAGTTTGCAGATATGATGAAATCCAAGTTTGAAATGAGTATGGTTGGAGAACTAAATTACTTTCTTGGATTACAAGTAAAATAAAAAGATGATGATATATTCATCTCACAAACCAAGTATGCCTTGAATCTAGTAAAGAGATTTGGGTTTAAGAATGGAAAAAAGTTTGATACTCCTATGAGTACAACTTTCAAACTTTCTAAGGATGAATCAAATAAAAGTATAGACTCTCATCTATATTGGAGTATGATTGGTAGTTTTGTATACTTAACTGTAAGTAGACTTGATATTGCTTTAAGTGTTGGAATTTGTACTAGATATCAATCTGATCCTAAGGAATCACATCTAATCATTGTTTAATGGATAATCAGATATATCGCAAGTACTGCTAGCTCAGGTCTATGGTATCCAAATGATACAATTGTATAACATGCCGGATATACCGCTGTAGATTGGGCAGGAAACATCAACGATGGAAAATCTACCAGTGGTGGATGTTTCTACATAGGAAATTGTTTAGTTTCCTGGCTCAGCAAGAAATAAAATTTTGTATCGCTCTCAACAGCCAAAGCCTAATATATCGCAGCTGGTAATGCTATCACCCAGTTGATCTGATGAAAAGGATGTTAGCTAACTATGGGATTTCACAAGATACAATGACATTATATTGTGATAACTCAAAATATTTTAAAAAATCTTATTCAACATTCTTGTACGAAACATATTAACATTCGATATTATTATATTTGAGAATTAGTTGAGGACAAAAGTATTTCATTATAATATATTCAGACTGAAAAGCAGCTTGCAGATATAATGACCAAACCGCTCGACAAGAATAAATATTTCAAATTAAAGCATGATATTGGTTTGTGTACTATTAATTAATTAATTAATCATGTTATTTATGTATTTTTTATTTATAATGTTTAAATCAATAACATGCAAATAAATTTAAAATTTTAAATATAAAATTTTTTCAAATTTGTGGCCTGCTCGACGGGTTGAGTACATCCTCGACCAGTCGACCTTCGATGAGTTGAGTACATCCTCGACCAGTCAACCTTCGACGAGTCGAGGACCATACTCTTTACTTGTTTATCTTCTATTTGTAGTATATTTGTGATTTACAACCTTTCTTTAGTGGGTTTTGAGCTAAAATCTTATCTAGACTTAACCCATCTATCTTCTTTAATCTTCTCTTTTGCAATCTCTAAATGGAGCATCATACTAAGAGGAAGACTACTCGCAAGGGTCCTAGTGGCTCCTCCTCTAGGTCGATTCCCGTTAGGCTAAGAACCCTAAGATCTCCCGAAGAAGATTCGGTGCATGTTAGGGATTTCCGTAGTAGAGAAATTATTATTGAAAGGACTATAAATGTAGACCACATTGCACCATATCAACTTTTACCTATCCTTACTGCTATAGGTTAGGAAAATATTCTCGGTTGGGGTAGAACGGCTTACCGCTCCATAGCGCAAGGTATGTATGCGTCCATAAGTGACATGAACCTTGAAAATCTGACATTTACAATTAATTTTTGAGAATGGAGAGTCCCTATTGCTTGTCACCTGATTTTAGGTTTGCTTGACGTAAATAATTTTTTTGCCAAAAATTCCTTCATTCATATATGAGACATGTACATTCAGGCCCCCCCAAAAATACAGGGCCAATCGTAGAAAGAAAAACAAGACTGCACAAAACACCGTCACCCCACTTTCAACGACCCCAACCCCACCTTGTCGAGAAAAATGAAACCTCTAACCTGTTGGGGCATATCAGAGCTTGCGCTCCACCACGTAGCTGTGGATGAACCGCTCCCCAGCTGCGCCATAAAATCCGCCACCGAATTCCCTTCCCTTAGAATGTGCATGACCACAATTTGCCCTCGTTGCTTCAAATGCTGGATTTTACGCGGCCACGCCTTCCACTTCCAAGCCAGACTCAACAAGCCATTTAACATATCTACAACCAGCTGTGAATCCGATTCCAAAATGATCTGAAGAAAGCCCCTTTGTAAACCAAACTAAATCCCATCATGGACCGCTCTTAGCTCAGCGAGGGTGTTCGAACCGATTCCATAATTAGCCAAAAATACAAAGAGAAAATCACCCGTCTCCCCTCTACATATACCCCCGCCTCCTGCAACTCCGGGGTTACCTCTAGCCGAACCGTTGATATTAATCTTTACCTAGCCAATAGGAGGTTTTCCCCATTTAATCACCCTTGAGACCCCATCAAACCTGGTGGAAGAAGCGCTTGACCCCCTCCCTCCCTCCCCAAGCGCAAGGATGTAACTCCAAACTCCCTAAATGGGCAGCCCACCGATGGATATTGAAATTTGTCTTACCTGGATATAACACCCCAGAATTTTGCCAACTTGGAATTAGACGTCCGTAGGCAATGGGTCAACCATAATACCTTGGTAACTTTTCATAACTCAATTCCAAAGCCAAAGAAATCACTTTTCAACCCATTTCCTTCAAAATCTCACCTTTCACCACCTCATTCTTTAAAATTCTCCAAGTACTTTCATATTAAACACAAATCCTTAAGTTAGAATGGTGAAGAACTATACTTAAACTAAAACTTAATGTAAACGGTCACCGAGATCGAGTCCATGCACACTCCTGATCGCACACAACGACCCCAAATCACTTCTAGACCGTCAATCGACGGGTTTAGACTATGTTTCATTCCATCCTAGCCATTTAAAATCGGTAAACGTGAATATGTGTCAGGTTCAACTTGAAACGACCCGAAATGAGTCAAAATAGAGCAGGGGGCCAAAGCGGGGCATTTTTAGGGGGACCTAGCGTGGAACCCATACCTTTTTAGACTCCGGGGGACAGGAGGACCTCGCCCAAAGGGCGAGCCCTCGCCGGATTGTCCAGTGACCGGCGAGGCCCTCTCCGGTTTGGCGAGGCCTCACCGCCCAACGGGCCAATCCGGGCGGGCCGGCTCGGACTTACGCTCCTAGGGCCTAGTGTGGCCCACTAATGTATGGTTGGTTGAATAAAACCCCTTCCACAATGTACTTTCTTCACAAATCATCCTCCCAAGCTTTCCTTTTCTTGAAAACTCTCTCAAATCTCCCCCAAAATCCCTCTCTAAACCCTTCCTTCTTCCATTTCCGTGCACCCTCACTCCACCCTTCAAATCCTACCCCAAGCAGAAATCACTAAAGGCTAATTCCTTTAGAAATTTAACGAGGATTAACTAGCGCTAAACTAGATTAACTATAGAATTATCACTAATCACTTTAAATACGATCCACAAGAGCCAAAACATGTAGAATAGTTGACGCTACATTACCCTAAAACGTAGGATCAATCTCTAAACCCAGTTGCTCACGGGAGCATTCGAAAACTCTGTAACAGACCTAGACCGCACATCGAAAGTTCGATAGTGACGAACTTAGACGAATATGACCGCCTAGTTGGACTTGACGATCACCTCAAAAATCAAGTCCAGACGATGTCCTGAGACCATTTCATTGAGTCCGGAGTGAAGAGTGTGAAAAAAGTAAATTTATTTAGAAATTAAATATAAATTTAAGAAATCTGAGTCATGTCACTTGCACATTATTTCTAAGCATTCTGACCGTTAGATTTCAACCCAAATTCACCCTTGGATCAGGATAGGTGGCCCTTACATGTCATAATACTTGTAGCTCTGATCGAGTTCCCTTAACCGTTGAACTGAAACTGGTCCGCCACGGTCGATCTAGAAATCTGACCGGACTAAAAACTTAGCTTGACTTAGATCCAATATTAGAGAGCTTAAGTCCGACCGCATTTAGTAACAGGACCTCCAAAAGTGCTCCGTTGGATCAGAACAGACCCGATTTGGTTATAACCTAAGTATACCTTGGCCCTGGGGCCATTCCCATCACTTTAGAGCCTATATAAGGGCCTTAAGCCCTCACTCTCTCCTCCCATATGAATTTGGGGAAAGCCCTAAGAGCGAGAAGAGAGAGAAGTGAGAGAGAGTTGGAGTTTCTTCCAGGGATTCCTCCCAGTCTCTCTACGTGCCTCATCCATCCTTTTACCTCGCTATTCTGGCAATTCCAACTCCGTTCTTAGGTAAGAAAAACCTAATCCTAGCTTGTTTTAGGGTTTTCATTGAAGCTAATAGCTAGATAGCTAACCTAGCTTGTATTACAAGTTGATATTCCACGCATACGAAGACTTAGAGTTTCTAACGTGTTCGTTACGCTTCTACAGCGTAAGGTGCAGACTATAGATGTTTAGGTTATCATTTCTCAAAGCTTTCAATATCGACTAATGGTAGATTACTGACGTGGATGTTATTTCACATGTAGAACATGTTATCCGTTTTCCGTTTCGGATAAATACGAAGAATATGGAATTTTGTGTATTTTATGTATTTGTAGAAAATACCGTATACGTATAAATTTTGCTGATATGATTGTCATGAGTATTTGCCGTGTATATATGCTAGTTATGGATGTATGACCTATCTGGCGAAAGGATTCGCCCTAATACACCTTTGGGCCAACATAGGTTATGTAGGCTAATGTGTGTAGTCTAAGTGTTTGTATAAATGCTTACATGAGTAAGTATTTAGTAAATGATATTGTAGATTAGTATTGAGATAGGATTCTCAAATATTTTGGTGATGTGTATGATTTCCTCCATGCATGACTTATTTTGATGTCTGCTTGATTATAAATTCAATGTGTGTGAATTCATGTTTACAATGCACTTCAGAACATGTTCATATGATTGAATGATTTATAATCTTGATCCATTACTGCTTTGACTATCTCATAGGACATCATGTTGTAATTGAATGTGTTTGGGGCTATTGAATAGTCCAGGCAATCGGTAACGGGACTTGAGTTCGTGGCTGAGTTGTATTCGCCACGCAGGACGTGTTTGACGAACCCGAGCCGTGCATTGCTTGTCGACAGTGGTTAGGCCACACGAGGTGCTTATGCACTTCATGTCGATCAACTCAACAGACACTCGTACTAGTCAAACTCGTCAAGTAACCCGATTAGCCCGATGTATGTTGACCATGTATGGACGCTACTACTTGAATCTAAAGTACCAAACTTACCAGTGAAAATCCCGTTAACCATGGTACCTCAATTCGCTAAGACTCATGAGCTGGGCATGGTGGTATGGGACACCGTGGTCGAGCTGTCGACCTACGCTGGGGCAACGAGCCTCCCCGTAGTGACCAGTGAGCAACTCAGACTCGTGAGCCGAATATGGTGGTATGGGACACTATATTCGAGCTGTCAGCCTACACTGATAAGGTGATGGGGGAGTGATGTAACGATTGCGTGTAATAGCCCTGACAGCCCTCTATAGTAACCTCGAGCGTACTCTGAGTCTACGGGAAGGCGACGACCCTTCCGTAGCAACAAGAGTACAAACTAGGCCTGTATTGATAAGGTGATGAGGGAGTGGTGTAACGATTGTATGTAACAGTCCTAACAGCCCTTGCAGCGACCTAAAATCGTACTTCGTATGAGATATGCTAGGACTGACGACCCTAGACTGGATCATTATTGGGAATTGATATAGGGGAAGTACCTTAGCTTCCCAATCTTGCTGTATGAAAAGGACTAATAACAACTCGGTAATCATGTTCATATCGTACTGCATGTGCCTAGAAGATGTGGAACACCGAGGGATGAAAGCATGCCGTGAACGTATGACGGTTTCGCATGAGGGAGTACGTAAGCAAGGGCATGCATCATGATTGCATCTCATCCTTTCATTAACAAGAGTATCTAGGAATGTTTGATTGTACTGCTTTATCATTACCGCTTGACTAATTTGATAACATTTTAATCTTTACTATATTGTTTCACTGAGTTAGCTACTCACTCCCACGTTACAGGACGGTGTTGTACACACCAACCAGACCCTATCTTAGTTTCAGGTGAGGGCGATGCTTGTGAAGCAGAGCCGGACTTTACTTTTTGCTGATGAGTTCTCCTTCATAAAACTCTCTGGTGGGTCTATTTGACTTGGAGTTGCACCGACGGGGCTTCGATATTTGGGATAGAAGACATTATATTTTTCTCATTTTGTGCATTTTGTAATCAAACTTATAATTGTTAACCTAGTGACATTCATACTCTGAGGGCTTACTATCACTCTTATCTAGTTTATATACTTATCACAGTCTTTTGCTTGCATAAATTAAACGCCTTTGGAGTATGATATGTTGTTTTTGGTATAATCTCAATCATGTTTAATGCCCTTCTACAGACAACATTCATTCATCATTATCTATGTTGCATAAGTGATGTTTTGGAACTCGAGAGTTGGGTTTCTACTCGACCCCCGATATCCGGGATGTTACACTGGAGATACCAGCTTGGCCTAAAAAATCGAAGCATTTCGGGCTTTCTAGATCTCCCACATGATGATGCATGGCATGAGCATAATACCTTTCAACCTCCTTCTAATCGCCCTCGCTGCTGCCCACCACTGAGCTAGTCTACCTTCAACAGATGCCGTAGCCATTATATTAATGCCGAAAGAAACGCCTATCACACCCCAGACATGATGAGCAAATTTACTCTCTATAAATAGGTGAGTTAGCGATTCGTATGTGTGCTCTTGTGTGTGGTGAACTGCATAGCACACACAGCTTGAGGCCAAGTGAACCCCTTTGGATTGTACTAACTCGTTAACCGGGATTGCCTTATGAATCACTATCCAAGTGAAAAGAGATATCTTAGGGGGAAGTTAACATGCCACACCTATCAAGCCTAACTTCTCCCCGGGCCAGGATAAGTGACCAACTTCCAGGCTGATTTAATGGGGAACTCGCCCGTAGGTGTGAGAGGCCACAAAGGCACGTTGAAAATAGTCGATGTGCAGAAGCCTACCTAAAGAACAAAGTCCAGAATGTGTTGAGGGAGAAGTAGCCATGGCACCGCAATGGGGATTGGGCCCATTGGACCCAAAGCGTGACGTACCTGGAGATGCAATAATTCCTCCGGCACCTCTTCTTTCGCTAGCTGTTCAAGGGGAACCAACCCGAACCAATTCGCCCTCTAAAAGTTACAGTTGCTTGCTCCTATCTGCCACTGGACTGTAGAGTCCACCAAGGGAATCAGATCCTCAATTTTCTTCCACAACGGGGAAGAAAGATGGCCGAACCGAGCCGTCATTTGTATAGCCAACTCCCTCGTATGCTTTGCAATCATATACAATTTCCAAACATTTTCATCCTCTGCAAACTTGATTTGCCATGCCATCTTCACTCTAAAGGACTTCATAACATCATGCAACCTCCTGATTCCAAGTCCACCTACAGAAATAGGCCTAGCCATCGTCTTCCAATTTTTTTAGTGGCATTTCTGCTTCCCTTCTGCCCATCCCGAGAAAAAATTCACCATTTATTTTTCAATTACCGTCAGAACCTGTAATGAGATGTGAACTGCCACCATAGAGTGAACCGGAATACTTGCTAGCACATTTTTAATCAGGAAAAGTCTTCCTGCTTGGGAAAGAAGTCTGGCCTTCCACCCATTAATGCAACCCATCACTCTCCCAATAAGGGGGTTAAAATCACACGCCTTTAACCTGCCTTCCGTCAGCGAGACTCCAAGATAGGAAAATGGGCCTACGCATCTGCTAAAACCAAGGACAGCTTCGATCGCTCGAACAGCTGTCGTTGATGTATTTTTACCATAGAAGAATGAGCATTTCCTTACATTTATCGAGTGGCCCGAGGACGCTTGGAACTTGTCCAGAAATCTTTTTATAGATCGTAGAGAAGCTTTTGACCCATTCATGAAGACCATCATGTCATCTTCATACAGCAAATGAGAAATGAATGGGCAACCTCTTCCGACTGTAAAAGGTTTGGTGACCTGCTGGTTTATTAAATTTTTAAGGCCTCTTCTTAACACCTCAGCTGAGAGAATGAATACGCTAGGGGAAATTGGATCACCCTGATGCAAGCCCCTAGTCGATTTGAAAAATCCTGCCATTTCCCCTTTTATAAGTACCGAAAACCAACAATTAACCCAACACTTTTCGACGATCCTTACCCATTGATCGCTGAAACCAAAATGATACAAAAACTTCTTGAGAAATACCCAGTTCACTCTATCATAAGCTTTGTCCATATCCAACTTCAACACAAGATTACCACCTCGGACCTTCCTATTCAACTCCCTGAATAACTCCTGTGATAATACAATATTTTCAGCAATTACTTGGCCCCTCACAAAAGTGCCCTGTTCAGGTGAAATTAAAGCTGGAAGTACCTGGCTGAGCCTAGCCGCCACAATCTTAGCAAAAATTTTGTAAAAACAGTTACAAAGACTGACCGAACGGTAATCAGAGAAACGCTTCAGCGTGGAAGATTTGAAAATTAAACAAATAAGAGATGTCATGATTGACCTGGGCAAACTTCCCCCTTGAAAGAAAAAATCCACTACCCTATGAATGTCATTACCCACAATAGCCCAAGAGGAGGTGAAGAAACTAGAAGGAAACTCATCAGGGCCAGCCGCGCTATCTGCTAGGATCGGAGACACCGCTACACGCACCTCCTCCATAGTTGGACGATCCATCAACATTCTGTTATTCTCATGTGTAACCAGATGCGGGATGAGGCTTAACAGGTCCTCATGCACTTGGTAGGGAGTAGCCATAAATTGCTTCTCAAAAAAATCTACTACCGCAGCTTTCACCTCATCTAGATTATCCACTGAATTTCCTGAATCGAGCTTTACTTTACTGATGATAGATCTCCTCTGTCTTTCCATCGCCCTAGCATGAAAAAAATGCATGTTTCTGTCCCCCTCCGCGAGTTAGTCCACCCTTGACTTCTGTTTCTAAAAAATTTCTTGTTTTAGTTCCAGGGACTCGAGTTTGGTTACTGTTGCATTTCGATCCTAAAGGATTTGATCAGCCTGATCCGACAAGCTAGGCAAGTCCCACAGATGCCCCTCCAGATCTTCTAGATGCAATTCCATCACCTTAATCTACTTGAAAATATTCCCAAACACCTCGCTGTTCCATTTCTTAAGATCCATTTTCACCTGCTTAAGCTTCACCAAAACATTGAAGATAGGGTGATTAGAATCCACCTTGTCCCAAGCTAGTTTGACTACCCTTAGAAAGGACTCCTCCTGCATCCACATGCGTTGAAAACAGAAAGACTTAGGTCCACCGATCTACTGCTTAGGACACGTCAGAAGAAGAAGAGTGTGATCAAACTAAATACGGGGCAAATGGGAGACGTAGAATTGCGGGAACAGCAACGTCCAGTTCACATTAATGAGAACCCTATCTAGTCGTGCCCAAACCCAGGAGTTTCCTAAGTAGTTGTTACTCCAAGTGAATCTGCTACCTCTAAAACCGGCATCCTGCAAAACTGCCTCATTCACTACATCCACAAACTCGGAGGAGGAGGCTCGATCTGTCGGTCGTCTACTTCTTCTTTCAGAATCTTCAATGGTTGTGTTAAAATCATAGCAAACAGCCTAGGGACCCTGCACTGAGGCTGATATGGTAGCAAGATCCGACCAGAGAGCTCGTTATAACACTCTCGCGCACTATAACATACACAAAGGTAACATACACCTGGGAGGAACAATTTTGCATAGTAAAAGGAGTTGATACACATTGATCATATTTGAACAGGACAGACAAAGAAATGGAATCCCTTAAAAAAATCCAAATCTTTCCTTCCACATCACCATTGGAGCAGGAAGAGTGAAACCCAAGCGAAAGCCCCATCCGGACTCTATTCTCCTCACCCAGCATTGGTTCAATAAGCACCACCAACTAGGGGTCATGCTTCTTTATCAGCTTTCTTGCAGTCCGCAAGGATCACTGGTTTCCTATCCCTCGGACGTTCCACACTAATATATTATCCATCCGTCACACAACCTATATTCACAGCCCTTCTCTTTAACCTGCAAAGCCTAGATTCCCAATCTCCTTTAGAATAAAAAATTTTATGTCTTCTATACTTGCCCACCGTTCTCTGGGATTTTGACCTATTTTGATTCGCTGAGGTTCCTGACGAATTCGTATCCTAATAATGCTCATCCACGCCCGACTCTTCCCCCTCATGTTGTTGTAGGTCCTGTTCCTGCCCTACCTAGTCAGCCTTAAGTTGACCTTCTGATGGGAATATAGACGAGAAGTATGGAGAAAGATCCACTTCCAGATTAGTTCTTTCTGTGCCTGACCTGGAATCTGCTAAGATTCTGCACTGACCTGCACCAGAGTTACCTCCAAATCTCTTTCCAGCCTCACCACCCCTGTTCCTAATTTCCTGGCCCGAACTGAATAGTTGGTTTGGAGACAAGTTCTCCTTACCCCTGCACTCCCACAACTCTAGAGCCAGTTGAGGGCTGTTCCCATCCACCCCACATGGAGGAATATCAACCGACACCGCACACCGAGGTCTTAGCGGTTGACCCTCCCTACCGAGATCCCAAGGGCAGCCCAATTCTCCAAGCTTGATGGTAGAGAGGTGAGACCATGAGTATGGATGTAGACCCCTCAGCAAATCCTCTTCACCCAGTGAAACACCAGCCTGCTCAGGGGGTAGATTTGATTTATCAGCCAACTACTTTTCCATGTCAAAGCTGTGGGTCGATTCTGCGATTTTGGGCCCCTGTAAAGAAACCATCGATTTCCTCTTTCCTCCCAACTCCATAGCCGAAAGAAGGGGATCATCCTGCGAGTATTGAACTTCTCCATCCCGCTGAATATCACCCCGAACGTAGACAGCAGCCATCCCATGATAACCCCCGTGAACAGCCTCCTCTGTTCGAGAAATTCTGCCCCCACCCTGCTTGGAACCATCACCTATGGTGTTGCCACAATCACCCAAACTTGTTCTCCTTCCTTCCAATTAGCCTACCTGAGGAAGAGTACCAGACTTTAACGCTTCCACCTCTCCACAGAAACTGACACCTACACACCGAATAGCCCGTGGCCGGAAAGGGCAGCCAACATTTCCAACCACCTCTGTTGTAGCCTCTCCACCAACCACCTGCCTAGACACAGCAATTATGGCATTTGTACAAACACCCTGCCTACCTACCTTCAATCCCTATCCAGTAGCTGTCCCTGCCTCCCTTTCACTTCCCTCTAACCGATTACCCTCCTCCCCACCAAATTCTAACCTTGCTTCTGAAGGCACCTTAGTACAAGCATTTTTGTAAACAGATGGTAGGTGGTTGGGAGCGCTGTGAAATCTTCTAATCACCCACTCCTTTGTGTTTTCCTTGGAAACCTGATTAATAGTTGCATTGACTCCCTGCATGAAAAGAGGCTCTAAAATCTGGATGATCAGGTACTCCCTCTCCAGCACTTTCAATCGTAATACCTAATTGAAGTTAACCCCGACCTTGGTTTCACCTTGGTTCTGGCAAAAGCTTGAAAGTATCCAAATCTTATGTTGGAATCAATTCTGGTCACCTTCCTAAAGAAACTAGCCAGGTCCAGGATGACTGACTCGATCCAGGCCTGTGCAGGGATGCTAAAAATTTGCATCCAAATCTCATCTCCCCCAAGGACGACCTCTAGCATCCATGGCTCCACCATTATCAAGCCCATTTCCTTGTGAAGGTCATCCCACCTGAGAAAATCGTCCAACACATTTTTGGACAGGAAGGTTAGAAGAAACCTGACCGAATCTATCCTCACCACTTCCACCTCCGCCGCATTGAGCTTGAAAGCCTGTAGAGCCCCCGTTAACCTCCTAATATGAACCTCCGGGTTATCCGCTATTCCCACCAGCGCCAGATCCAATCATTTCAGACATTCCTTCACTACCCTCGGATCTGCGGTCATTGAGATGTCTGGTCCCTCCATCTGATGATAAGGATTATCGGGCCCCATTAGAGTGATCTTGACCTCCTTAGGCCTAGAAGATTTCAGCAAATATGTAAAATGCTTGATGTAAACGTTGCTGATGATGGCATTCCCATTACCACTCTCATAGATAAAATGACTCATACTGAGCAACGGGCGATCACTCGTAAATTATGTCACTTTGATGCTGAATGAAAATCTGGAAATGCCCTCCGTGCTAACCATATGCTTCCCAAATACTGAGTCTTTCATTACATTTTTACATCCAATGTGTATCCATGATTTGGGAATAAGTCTAAACTTACTCGCTTCATAACTTGCGTCCTTCACTCTGTTGTATCTGGTATTCCTATTTGTCTTCCTTCTTTTGTGTATTATTTGATTTTTCAATTCTGCATTCATCCTGGTCATGGGTCAATTCCTTTCACCTATCTCATGACTTGTATTACTCTTTATTACAATGTTATCATTCCATCGACCGAGGCACTGGAGTTAAAATTACCCTTTGATAATACAAATCAACGCAAAATGAACCTAGCGTTCCTTCCCGGCCAGCGAGATTAAAGAGAAGAAGAAGAAGATGCACGTATATCAGAGGACACATCAATGGATGACATGTTTGTCGAACATGATGAGTCGGATGATGAAGCTAATCAGACTATTAACTTTCCCAAGTTGATGATCGGCTCAAATCCTTGGAGGAAAAGGTGAATGAGTTAAAGGTATCTCAAGACAATTTGACAGAAAGTCACAAATCTTCAACGAAATACATACGAAAGTACTTTCATCGCATTGCTAAGGGATTGTACCAGATTGATCCTTCCATACCTCCTCCCTCTTCCTCTAGATTCAACTAGGCTTCTTTAAATTTAAAGAAAAAAAAAACACACAATTGGCATGCAAAACTTTAACTTTGTGTGTGTACTTGATGATCACTCTTATACTCTACTCACCTTTAATGCTTATTGATAACTTTTTATTATCTTGATGACCTACTTAACTTGACATTCTTATATTCTTATATCTTAATATTTTTCATCTTTTTATTCTACTATTTTTGATATGGTTATTTAAATGATTATTCTTTCCTTTGTCATAATGTGACAAAAGGGGGGAGCAGATTAATTATTACTAGTAGAATGAACGATGGATGTTGAATGTTGAGATGATATGAATGGCATAATATGAGCTAATATGAATGTTATGTAATGAATGTTACAAAATTATATATGCTTGGAGTATACATTGGCATTGGAATAGAAAATGTGTAAGTCATAATACAGGGGAAGCTCACATTGAGGGGGAGCAATAAATTTTTCCTACATTCATCAAATCCGCAACAAATCTTCTATAACATGGAATCAAGAATACAAGATATCATTCTGGTTGTTGTAATAATAAGTGTTTTGTCATGAATTTGACAAAGGGAGAGATTGTAAGTGCTATATTGTATAAAGCACACCTTTATTTATCAAATTTTATTTCGACAAAACAGCTTAGGAAGTGGCCTTCTAATGTGGATCAAGATGGAAAGTTCAAGACTCTACTGAAATTCAAGTCAAGTAGTGGATTAAGGTAGAAAGTTTAAGTTCTACTAAAGTTCTAGTAGAAGATCAAGCTTCATCTTCAACTTCAAGCTCTATTAAAGAATCAAGTAGAAGAACAAGTTTCATGAAGTTCAAGCATCTAATCTACTTCAAAGTTCAATCATTTTTGGTATAACAAATCCTATAAAGACCTTAGGCTTAGGTACTTTCAAACATAACTTAAATGGGTTTTTATGCTTATTTTAGGCTAAAGTTCAACTAGTCTAAGCTAATATTTGATAAGTCTAAGCTGTGGCTCGACTAGTCTAAGGATTTTTTGACTAATCCAAGTTTAAATTGAAGTAAAAAGGATTTTTCCGTTACTTCTTCGACCAATCGAGCAGACTGCTCGACTAGTCGAAGATGGGCCTTCGACCAGTCGAGGGTTGCCTCGAAGTCCAGCCACTGAATCAGTTCAGATTTTAGGCACCCTCAACTAGTGAAAGACCTAGCTTGACCATTCGAACAGGGCCCTCGACCAGTCGAGAAGGGCTTTTGACCAGTCGAAGATCTATTTTATCTTATCACCCTCAAATTCAAAAATTTATTGGAATAGAATCTGGTTCTTAGACGAGTCGAATACTGTCTTAGATGAGTTAAAGCAACAACTTCTTTGCCTATAAATACAAGCTTTCTCTCAATCTGAAATTAACAATTCAAGTCTATTAAATCCTTCAACAAGAGAGAGAGAGAGAGAGAAGCCCCCATTATTGTCAAGCTATTGCACGGTATTTATAAATTTTTAGTAGCTTTTTTCGTTTTAATTTCTTGATCTCATATTCTTTGAATGTTATTTTATAAAGAGAGTAAATACTCTTCTTTGAGATCTTAAGGAATTCAAACAAGTAGCCTTTGGTTTAAATCTATTTAAAATTAATCTAAAACCTTGAACCCTTATCTATATGACTGAATATTGAACAATGTAATACAAGAGAAGTGGTTCTACAGCTACATCGATAGATACATCTTCAAAGGAAAAGATAAGTATATTTTGCTTTTATAGTTTAATTTTATTGACAAAGCTAGAAAATCTCATTTGTTAGTTTTTCTGATATAGTCGAAAATTCTCAGAGGGGTTTTTTGTTTGTTTGTAATAGCCCTTTAAAATCACAACTGTATCAGGTTTTAAGGTGACCTGGAGAAAACTTTATTTATAGTGAAAGCTAATATCATGTGGATAGTGATTATTGGGAGTGGAGTAGGTGTGGCTATTTGAGAACAGTTGTTGTACACACCGAACAACTATAACTCTTGATTTGTGGTGAATTTTTCTATTTTTTATTTGTGGAGAATGTTTGTAATTTCATTTATACAAAAGTGGAAAATGTTTGTAATAGATAGCTTTATTTTCTTTTGCTTGGTTTGAGATATTAATTCTTATAAACGTTCGTTAAATAAGGTTATCCTATGAATTAGTTCGAATTAAGTTTTTAATACTTTGAGATTTCTGATTTATTTAATATTTCAGCATTGTAATTTTTTATTTGGCATAATCCTATTCACCCCCCCTCTAGGACTTCTTAAGCTCACCTTTTCAAGTGGTATTAGAGCTAAGTTACACTTTTTTTATATTAATTTTCTTGAGTTAAAATATCTAAAGCTTTTATAATGTCAAATTTTGATATCTTGTCTATTACCAGGCCACCACCTTTTGATGGCTCTGACTATGCATACAGGAAAGCCAGAATGAGGATTTTTTTAAAATCCTTAGATGAAAGCGTGTGGCAAGCCATTGTAACCAAATGGAAACCTCCTATAATTGAGATAGTAGCCGAAGATCAAACCAAGTCCATGAGAGAAATTGCATTCTACTTATGGATTGGAACTCAGAAGAGTGAAAGCAGTGGTAATGCTAAGGCCTTAAATGTCATAACTTGCGCTCTATCGGCTGATGAATTCAAAAAAATCATTTTATTTGATACAGCTAAACAAGCTTAGGATATCTTGAAATGATACATGAAGGAACTACTATACTCAAGAAATCAAAAGTTCAACTCCTCACTATTAGATTTAAGGAGATTCATATGGAAGAAAATAAAACTGTCATGGACTTCTATACGAAACTAAATGATATAGCAAATTTCATGTGGGATCTAGGAGATACAATCCCAGAAAGTAAGGTTTGTGTAAAAATATTGTGATCTCTTCCTGATAGATTCAACTCTAAAGTCACTGCCATTCAAGAATTAAGAGATACCGATAATATGAAGGTTGAGTTAGTTAGCTCTCTCTAAACATATGATATTTCCTAAATGTCTAGAATGATCAGATAGCGGAATGATGTAACCAGACACCCGTAAGGCATTCGTGACTTAACCTGATTCCCAATCTGTTACAACTATCAATGGACTCACTTCGTTGACCAAGCAAAAGACTGAAATTTGTCAGGGCTAGGAAGGAATACAATAAGCTTTCTGCCTTGGTCAAGCAGAGGATTGATGTATTGAATTCAGGCCTGCTGTAACCATTCCTCTAAATTAGCTCGACTATGAAAACCAGAGTGTACCACCCTTTGTGTAAGACCCGTATCCTAGTCCGTACTGTTCCGTCAACTCCCACGATCCTCTCGGTCGAATTTCGGTAACCTGCGACCGATGATTGATGTTCACGCTCGACTCTAAGTCGTATCTTGTATATCTGAGTCAGTTCAATCCGAGACTTGTATCATTGCGACAGCACCGTTACCGCGGTTCCAACGCCGCGACTCACGTACCGATCCGATACCCATACGAGGTGATGTGGACCCACGTTCAATTCGAGGAAAAACACCGCGGGTTACAAATCTCAAGAGAATCTCTACAATATGTCTCATCAATCAATCAATCAATCACCTCATGTTAAGTACACACACCCATGCTTTCTTTCTCCACAAGTCAAGCAAACCCAAAAGTCAACCAAGCTCTCACCTCACCCATCACTCACATCACACATCACTCACCCTTTCACCCATCACATCTCTTTTAACCATCCCATTTCCCTCTTTTTCTCTTCACTTTTTCCAAGCAACACCAAGAGCAAGAGGCTCACACGTCCATGGATTTTCATGAGAGAAAAGAGTGCATGTGTGGCCCACTTTTCACCCCAAATCCTTCATCCTAGCCATCCACTTCTCATCTTCCACCATCAAAGTGAAGCACAAGGAGATCGGCATTCCAACGGACCAATAAGATCGAACGGTGGGTGCTTATTAGGATAGATTTTTCATGTCTTGATGAAGGGCCAAGTGAGACCTACCGATTGATGGTATGGATCTCACTTTAGACCCTAGGTGTGGCCAATGGCCCACCTTAATTTTCATGATCATTCTATGATGGGGCCATTCTCCATGGACTCCATCATGATTTTTAATTTCCTTGCATAAGAAGGGGTCATCTAGACCTTCCATTTTGGTGGAGAAGGGATCTCCACCGTTGATTTTGGATTTGGTGGGCCCACATGTATTTGGGACCCACTTGATGTATGATTGATTTTAAAGGTGGCCCATAGTGTCGGGGTCCCTCCATCATCACGTGTCTCTCGATCTCTCTCTTTCTCTCTCTCTCTTTTAATGTGATGAAATGGCCATGTGGCCCACCCGGATGGACCCCACCATAAGGCATATATTTTATCCAAATCACCAATAGGTGGGGCCCACTTTATAAGTGTTGTATCCACACTACCCATCATTTGGCGGCCCACGTGGGCAGCCCACTTGAAATGCACCACCGTCCAGCGTCCCTGGACGCTGGACGTTGAATGGAAAAAACACAAATATTAGCTTGATTCTAACTTTTTGGGTGCACCACTTGTGTAGGCCCTACATTGATGTATGGGTTCAATCCACGCCGTGTATTCCATTCTCTCGATCATTTTAGGCGTTGAGCCGAAAAATGAAGCTGATCTGAATCTCAAGTGGGCCATAACACAGATGCTAAGTGGTTGGGTTATCTACGTCAGTTCTTATTTTTTTTTGCATGGGAGATTTGGAGTGAGTTTTCACTCATGGGACCCATGTTGATGTATTCCTTAGATCCATGCCATACGTTCATGTTTTTGGGACATTTTAACCGTGGAGCCCAAAAATCTACTCGATTCAACCATCAGGTGGACCACACCACAACCGATGGTGGTAGTGGGAGCACCTCCCTCACGTCCACCATGCGGACGTGGGTGGGGGCGTCCCAACCATGGCCCCACCTTGATGTAATTATTTAATCCATATCATCCACCACCTCCCCCATGTAGTTTTAGGCTATGAGTAGAAAAATGAGACAAATCTTAGTTCTTAGTGGACCGCACCGAGGGAAACGAAGTCCCACTGTTAGAACTTTATAATACCTACTGTTGTGTGTATAAGTAGTGGACCTATCCAACATTAGACTCATTTGCTTTGTAGAGAGCTAGTCGATATAATAGACGGAATGGATTATCCACTAGTGGGCCCCACATAGTAGAATAAAATAAAAATAAAAGAAGAAAGTAAGGAAGGAGAAAAAGAAAGTAAGTCCCTGGACGTTGTTGTCCAGTGACGGTGAGGGTGGAAGCTTTATTTGGCTGCCACCACACGTGGACCCCAGCATAGTGGATTTGTTTAATCCACACTGTCCACCATCTCCTCCTTATAATTTTAGGCCATGTGCCAAATTTTGAGGTAAATATGAGTCTCAAGTGGGCCGTACTAAGGGTATTAATGCCCATCTATTGAAACACTCCAGGGCCTTTTTTGGAGTCCCTTGTCATCCAAACCGGTCCTAGTCAGAGTCTATTTAACCTCATTCGAGGTGGCCAAGACGGTGAATAGATTAGATTATTCACTTGGGGTGTCCCACCATGAATTGTATTGTGAGGCCCAAAATAGTGTATGTGTTTTATTCACACCATCCATGGCTGTGGACAGTGGAACCCACCATGGTGTATCTGTCTTATACATGCCGTCCAACCATGGGCTGCTGGACAGTCAGTGGACCCCGCCTTTGATGTCTGTGTCATATCCAAACAGTGCATTTTATTGGTGGGCCATTTGTGTGGACCCTACCATGATGCATGTGTTGTATCCACACCTTCCAACCATTTTGAGAGATTATTTTATGGCATGAGGAAAGAATGAGTCAGATCCATAGTACGGTGGACCCCATCCTTGATGCATGTGTTGCATCCAAAGAGTCAAACCATTTAGCTAGCTTACCTTATAAGCTTGAGACTAAAAATAAGACAAATCTATTTATCAGGTGGACCACATTATACAGTGGGTTTGAACTCCACCATTAGACCCTTAGGCCACCAAGTTCTTGGTAACCTTATGAACAGATTGTGTGGGAAATAAACGTTATGGTGGGCCTTGGAAATTTTAATAGTGGAAATCATTTTCACCACTTATCTTTGGGTATGGCCCATTTGATATGCATGGGGCCAATTGGTGTGGCCCATTTGATATACATAAGGCCCATGTGATTAGGCCCACCTTGATGTGTTTACGGCCCATTGTGATGTATTTAGGGCCTATGGGTAGAGGCCCATTGTAACATATTTCTAGCCCATTTGTTAAGGCCCATTGTGGTGTATTCTCGGCCCATGGGTTGAGGCCCATTGTGATGTATTTGGAGTCCATGGGTTGAGGCCCATTGTAATGAGATTCCATTGTGGTTTATGTGTTGACCTTTATGGCGGGCCATGCCTTGAAAACAATGTTGGTTTGACGTCCACATTGTACGGATAATGTTGGTTAAATGTCCGCATTGTATCTCTCCCTAGGGCCCATTGATAGGCCTGTACGTGTTGTGTGTAGGCCATTTAGGCCCATCTTCGTTGTGAGGATAGTTCATCACTTTGTAACATGCTTAGTATAACTTCGTGCCTCATGCCATACGTATCATATGTATGCTTGATATGAGGAATGTTTGATCATAGCATAAGCCGTTGGGCTGAGACATTTACGGGACTCCCTATGAGAAGAAGTGCCCACATTATAGCGTCGTACGCACAGGATTGCTACATGACTAGATAGTGTGACTCATGCATCTTGCATATATGTGACTTGATCATTGTATGCCCTAGCGACATCAGGGCCATTGCCTCCACAGGCACATCGTGGATGGCTAGATGGGACACTGAAGATAATTGGTTCTAGACTATGGGCACTTAGGATGTCCTTGGGTGAAAATCACAGAACCTCCTTGGTACCAGGAGTTGCTCCAACGTCTAGACTGAGTGAAATATGAGCGTCGGTGCCTATACTATGAGGCTATGTCTCCCACTGTGTCGTGGTCGGTTGGAAGGGGGTGTGGCCTTATCCGCCCGAGTGAGGGGGCTATAAGCTAGGCTGAGTATGACCAGCTCGTAAATGGATCCGACATCGACGAGCCAGGTAGGTATTAGCAGACTGCTGGCTAGGCGGATAGTGAGGTCTCTTCCACTTGCAGGGCTGTGCAGCTAGGGAGGAGGCAGTCGGTGTGGAGTGTAATAGACCCCGGTGATTTTCCAGAGAGGAACCGTACTGATACGTGAACTTGATATGAAGACTGACATGATAGTATGACACCCCATCACTGTTGCACATGTGGGCGGGCGCACGTGGGCGGGTGGGATGTGGGTAGGGCTGAGGCCTGGACGAGCTACCATACTGGGTGAGCTACCAGCGGTTGGCATGCTACTGTGCTGACAAGCTACTGAGTAGGAGTTACATACTCATTCATTCATCCATTCACTATCCACTCGGGCTGGCGGTACACAACTATTTGTTACGTGTACCTTCACAATGGCCGAGATTTCAGTTGGGGAGCGCGACTAACCTGAGATCAAGAGTTTATCACATTGTGTTTGACTATCCAAATCTAGGTATGGGACTGGTTTAGATAGAATTCCCTTGTGATGGACCCCGTAGCCTGCGATACTACATATTATCATACCGACTTCACATTCCAGCATAGTCATTTCATTCACACCGCATATTACATTGCATTCGCAGTACTTAGCATTTTGAATTATTACATTTCTGCACTTATATGACTTAGAAGGACTTGATAGGATCTGCATATTGCATCGCTTCTAAAGTATATAATATTTGGCTCATTATGATCTGCATTGCGTACTTTGATATTATGTGACTCATGGACTTACCAGTGTATTTTTGCTTACTCTGATATCGTATGATTCATGACCTTGTCATTTTTCCTGCTTATCTCGATGATGTATGATTTACGGACTCTATTGCATACTCGGCACTTACCTTACACACACTTACACCACCCTCTAAGCTTTTAAAAGCTTATGCACAATAGATGCATGCAGGTGGCGTTAGGTTGCAGCAGCGTTGAGCTTGGAGCGTGCAGCGGTTTTCAAAAGCTCTGATTTTAATATATGTATTTTCCTTTCAGCATTGTATTCAGGGGATTATATTAGTAGATATGTAATGATGATGTTGCCTTTATGATTTAGGTAAGCTTGTGTTTATGCTTATTACAAGACAAATGTGCATTGAAAAATCCTCCTTGTAGGATCCCAGGATCGGAATCTGGCGTTTTCTGCGCTGGGAGCCGAGAATGAGGTACTATGAAGGCTGTCGGCATCGGATTAGGCGATCGGAATTCCTATGAATCCGATTTCTGGGTTTTGGGGCGTGACACCTTGGATAAGAATACCTTCATTAGGATGCTTAGAACCCCCTTAGAAGTAATAAGGATAGCTAAGCAAGCCTGGAAACTATACTTATACTTGTACAATGTTGGGTACCAATTTACAAATGTGGAACTTAACAGTACTGCCTAAATGACCAACAACTAAGTGACCTAAGCCACTCTTAAGTAGGAAAAACATATAAATGTGTGTTTTAGGCCCACACTTATAGTTGTAGAAGTGTAGGGACCCTCACTCTCTTATACCTCTCCTCACCCTCCTTTGCTCTGAACTTGTTAAAAAAACCTTGGTCATTCCTACAACAGTAGCAAGGCTGCACATTGAAGAGATCCAATGACTGGAATTCTTCATAAGAAGAGAACTATCATATCGTTGGGAGGTTGATGTCAACCATCCGCTAGCAAGGCCATGATGTTCCTTTCTCCAGTAGTTTGGGTGAGGTAGATTGCATATAGTCTTTTGCTTTTAGTGCACCCTTCACTAAAAATATAGTAACATTACTTTATTATAAGCTTTCTATGGCTAATCATCTCTTAAATGTGTTCCAACATCAAGTATAGATGCCTTGTGTATGACTCGTTACCCATTTCTATGTGTTGAAATATTTATGTCTGCTATTGTAACACCCTGAAAATCGGGGGTCGTGTATAAACTCAACTCCCGAGTTCCAGACCGTCACTTATGCAACAAAAATGATTATGATTCAATGTTGTCTGATTTAAAGCATTCACATGAGTAAAAGTATACCAAAACTGCAATTCATACTTCAGATTCAGTGATAAAAGCAAGCGGAAGACTAAACAATATATATATCACTGTATGAAAAAACAAAGTAGATCTTATCTGTCTCTAAAGTATGAATACATCTCTGAGTCTCATATACATATACATGAACAAAATTAAATGTTCAAAATAGTCTCAATGAGGTCCCGTCAACCCAGGTCGCCTAAGCAAAGCCATCATGATACTGCATGTACGAGAACTCGTTCCGGTCCTCGTCGAAATCTGGCTCTGCCTCCTGGATCTCAGCATCACCTGCATCTACAACAGGGTCTGGTGGGTGTTGCAAACACCATCCCGTAACGTGGGAGTGAGTGATCAACTCAGTGGAATCATAGAGCAAAGATTAGCATGTTCACAAATCAATCATGCGATAATAGTAAAGCAGTAAATCAGACAATCCTAATACTGTTGTTAATGCAAGATGATATGACGTGATGTATGCCCTCACCGACGATCTCCCTCATACGGCACCATCTTACGACCGCGGCATGCAATCGACCCTCAAGTGCTCCACATCTTTCAGGCACATGCAATGGCATGATGATATGATTTCCAAGTTGTTATTAGTCCATTCAAACAGCAGGATTGGGAAACTAAGGTACTTCCCTTGTATCAATCCCAACACAGATCCTGTCTAGGGTCGTCACTCCTAGTAATCTCATATGAGGTATATTTCGTAGGTCGCTGCAAGGGCTGTCAGGGCTGTTGCTCGCACTCGTTACACCGCTCCCCCATCACCTTATCAATACAGGCCTACTATACTCTACTGCTACTGAAGGGTCGTCGCCTCCCGTAGACTCAGAATACGCTCGCGGTCACTACAAAGGACTCGTCGCCTGATCAGTGTAGGCCGACAGCTAGAATATAGTGTCCCATACCACCATAATCTGATCACGAGACTAGGTGCTCACTGGTCACTACGGGGATGTTTGTGGCCCCAGCGTAGGCCGACAGCTCGACCACGGTGTCCCATACCACCATGCCCGGCTCATGAGTCTTTGTGGATCAAGGTATCATGGTTAACAGGGTTTACAATGGTAAGTTCAGTACCCTAGGTTCAAGCAGTTATGACTCATACAGGGTGAACATACATTGGCCAGTCGGGTTACTTGACGGGCTCGACTAGCGCGATCGCATCTCAAGTCGAACGACATGAAGTGCGTACAACACTTCGCGTGGCCTAACCACTGCCGCCAACTCCAAACACGACTCGCGTTCATCGACGCGTCATTCGTGGCCAAGACCAGTCAGCCACGAATTCGCTCGGTTACCGACTGCCTGGACTAAGTCTAGTCCCAAACAATTATGGAATCACATCTGCAATTTATGTAAGAGTATTGGAATTGAAATACAATCATGTGAGCATGTTAACACATGTTATAACATTCAACTTAAGCAAATCTTCAAGCACATACATTTCATGTATAGTATGGAATCATGTACTTAGTCAACATATAGGAAATCATTTAGGTCAGCATATTAATTGAGAAATCAATCTCAAACTAATTCATAACATCATTTAATTCAATACATACTAATACAAGCATTTATACAAACACATACACTACACACTTAAGTCTACATATAGTATGTCGACCCGAAGTGCGCAATTAGGCGAATCTCTTTGCCAAACTAATTATGCACGCATTCCTAACATCCTAATGTGACAACAAATTATGTCAATCACATCAGCAAAATATGAATTAAATCAGCACTTCCTACAAATGACTAAAATGCCCTAAATCTCATATTCTTCGTTAATTTACGAAACAGGAAAAGAATAGCATGTTGTACATGTCAAACGGCGATGCCGTCGATAATCTACTATTAAACGACATTGAAAGCGTTGTAAACCGTCAATCAAAGCGTCTAAAATCCTCACCTTGTCTCTTGTAGACTCGTGATTTCGAACGGAGCGTATACGCTTCGTCTACGGCAGTAAGAGAACCTGATTTACGAGTTACGTTAACTAACATGCTACGAATCCCAGTAAACCTTAAATCAGCAAGTTCTAGGGTTGTTTTATACCTGAAAATGCGGAAGAATCACCGGCTTGGTGATCAGGAAGTGGTGCTACAGCACGTACAACAAGCGGCACGAAGACAGGAAAAATCCCTTCTACTCTCTCTCACAAACTCTCACCTTTTCTCTCTCCCAAATCTAGGGTTTTTGCAATTTCGGATGGGAGAGAGGAGTGAGGGTTTCAACCCCTTTTATAAGCTTAAAAACGCCCGAAATATGCTCAGGAACGAAGTTTACTTAGTGAATATCTAATTTGGGGCTGTTTCGGTCCAAAAGATGCTTTCTGGTGGTCCCCTGGTCGAATGTGATCGGACTTAAGCTCATGCGTACCAGATCTAGCACGTATTAAGTTTTCAGTCCGGCAGGGTTCGCAGATCGCGCGTGGCGGACCAGTTTCAGTTCAGCGGTCACCGTACGTAGATCAGGGCTGAAAGTCGCATGATATGAAATAGAAATTTTTCCTGATCCGAGGGTATAATCTGGCTAAATTCTGACGGTCAGAACGCTTAATACTGACGCGTCAAGTCGTGTGCCAGATTTGAATTTCAAATTGCAATTCTGTCCCTATTCGCACTCTCTTCGGTCCGGGCTCAATGAAATAGCCTGTGATTATCGGTTTGACTTGATTTTCGAAATGATTGTCAAGTCCAGCTGGGCGGTTCTAACGGTCTAAGATAGGAAGTATCGGACTTTCGACGCGCGGTCTAGATCCAATACAAAGACTCAAAGTGGTCCAGAGAACAAACCTGCTGAGAGTTTGATCCGAGGTTATAGAGTATTGTAGAGTCATTGGTTCTACTCGATTTGGGTCTTGTAGAACATATTTAAAGTGATCAGGGATTATTTCCCAACTACTCCAGCGTTGCGCTAGCTAACTTACGCTTAATTTCCATAGGAATTAATTCTACGCGATTTCGGATCGAGTTGGTACTCGAGTCCAAGTATGAATTTTTCACGGGCATTACCATCTACCCCCCTTAACAAATAATTTCATCCTCGAAATTTGTACCTTTTCGTACTCCTCGAGAAGCTGTGGGTAATTCTTTCTGATCTCGGCTTCTGTCTCCCAGGTAGCCTCCTCCTCAGAGTGATGCGTCCACAATACCTTCACAAGGGGAATCACCTTGCTATGCAGTACCTGCTCCTTCCTATCTAGGATACGTGTCGGTCGCAGGATATAAGTAACATCCTCTCCTAACTGCACCTGCTCCCATCTGATGATATGGAAAGGATCGGCAACGTACTTCTTCAGCATAGAAACATGAAATACGTTGTTAACGCTCGCGAGAGACGTGGGTAATGCCAATCAGTAAGCCACTGCTCCTACACGATCGAGGATCTGGAATGGACCAATGAATCGCGGTGCCAGCTTCCCCTTCTTCCCGAACCGAAGGACTCCCTTCATACGGGAAACTCGCAAAAACACATGATCCCCAACTTTGAACTCTAGTGGCTTCCGTCTCATATCGGCATAACTCTTCTGTCTGCTCTGCGCTATAAGAAGCCGACGTTGAATAATATCAATCTTCTCTGACGTCGCCTGCACCAACTCTGGGCCAATCAAGCTACGCTCACTGACCTCTACCCAGCAATGCGGTGCGCGACAAGGTCGCACATACAGCGCCTCATAAGGTGTCATACCAATACTCTCCTAAAAGCTGTTGTTGTACACAAACTCCGCATATGCAAGACAATCATCCCAACTGTCCTTGAAGTCCAATACGCAAGCTCGCAACATGTCCTCGAAGATCTGGTTCACCCGCTCTGTCTGTCCGTCCGTCTGTGGGTGGAAGGCAGTACTGAACTTCAACTTCACACCCATAGCCTCCTGAATGCGAGTTCAGAAAATAGAAGTGAACCGCGTGTCTCTGTCCGACACGATCTCCAGCGGAACTCCATGCAGACGCACAATCTCTCTGATGTACAGTCTAGCCAGCTCGTCTGCAGAGTTCGTAACTCTGATCGGTAGGAAGTGCGCCGACTTCGTCAGACGGTCGACGATCACCCAAATGGAATCATGTCCCTTCCTCGTCTTCGGCAACCCAGAAATGAAGTCCATGGAAATGAAATCCCACTTCCACTCTGCGATCGGCATAGGCTGCAAAAGTCCAGGTAGTCGGTGATGCTCTGCCTTCACCTGCTGACAAGTGAGACAACAGGACACGAACTCTGCTATATGGGTCTTCATACCTTCCCACCAATACGTCCTCTTCACGTCACGATACATCTTCGTACTGCCTGGATGCATCGCGAGTCTAGTACAATGCGCAGCCTCGAGAATCTCTCGTATCAAGTCAGGGATATCTGGGACGCATAGGCGGCCACGATAACGTAAGCCCCCATCCATACCAACTCACCAGTCGGCGTCTGCATTATCACTGGCCTGTTCTCGAAGCTCAATCAGATGCGCATCGTCCCTCTGTGCCTCGATGACTCGGTCATCGATCTGAGATCGCACCCGTACATGTGCGATGAACTCAAACGGCTCCTCTACGGTGAGCTTCTGCTCAAAGTCTCACAAAAACTCAACCATATCCCACTCAGCAACCATCAGCGGAGCCGCAAACTCTATCGCCTTCTTGCGGCTCAACGCATCAGCCACAAGGTTCGCCTTCCCAGGATGGTAAGAGACTTCAAACTTGAAGTCCTTCAATGTCTCCATCCATCGCCGCTGCCTCATATTCAAGTCTCACTGCGTGAATATGTACTTGAGGCTCTTGTGATCGTAAAAGAGCTCGAACTCCTCTCCGTAGAGGTAATGTCTCCAGAGTCTCAGTGCGAATATAACGGCTGCCAACTCTAGGTCGTGTGTAGGGTAATTCTCCTCGTGCTTCCTTAATTGTCTCGAGGCATACGAAATTACCCTGTCCCTCTGCATAAGGACACAACCCAGACCAACGCTAGATGCGTCAGTGTATATAGTGTATCTAACCCCTTGCTCTGGTAATACTAGCATAGGGGCGGACATAAGTCTATCCTTCAGCTCCTGAAAAGCTGACTCCTCCTTGTCATTTCAGGCGAACTTCACGTCCTTCCGTGTCAACTGAGATAAGGGTCTCACGATCTTCGAGAAGTCCTGTATGAAGCGCCGATAGTAGCCAGCGAGACCCAAGAAACTCCTCACCTCAGCGACAGAACCAGGCTGCTCCCAGTCCTGCACCGTAGCTACCTTAGACAGGTCAACTGTCATGCCATCCTTGGACACCACGTGTCCCAGGAACTTCACTTCCTGCTTCCAGAAGTCGCACTTTTTGTACTGTGCGAACAACTGATGCTGTCTGAGCGTATCCAGGACCAAACGCAAGTGCTCCTCATGCTCCTCTCGACTCCTAGAGTACACCAAAATTTCATCAATGAATACAACGACGAATCGATAGAGGAAAAGTCAAAATACCCGGTTCATCAGATCCATGAACACGGCTGGTGCGTTCGTGAGACCGAACGACATCACGAGGAACTCGTAGTGACCAAAAATGGTCCTGAATGCTGTCTTCTGCACGTCCTCATCCCTGACGCGCAACTGATGATATCCTGACTGAAGATCAATCTTCGAGAAGTACTGCGCTCCTCTCGGCTGATCAAACAAGTCATCGATCCTGGGTAAAGGGTACTTGTTCTTCACCGTGACCTGGTTCAGCCTGTGATAATCAATACACAATCGCATCGAACCGTCCTTCTTCCTCACGAATAGGACCGGTGCTCCCCAAGGAGACACACTAGGCCGTATAAGGCCAAGCTCTAGCAAACCATCAATCTGCATCCTCAACTCCTCCATCTCACATGGTTCCATGCGATACGTCGGCAGTGAGACGGGCGTAGAACCAGGAACCAGATCGATAGTGAAATCGATCTCTCGTCGGGGCGACAAACCAGGGATCTTCCTGAACAGATCCCCGAACTCGGAAACGACTGGCATATGCTCAAGTATCTGGGCACCAGCGTTGCGTAATAAGGTAATGTAACTAAGTATGCCGAAAGGGAGATTTACCCGCACTGAAAATGTGAAAGGCGTGCCCTCTGGCTCGTACACCGTCACCATACGAGTCTCGCAGTCAATCTCGGCCCTCCCAACAGTCAACCAGTCCATGCCAAGAATGACATCGAGATAAACAAGAGAGGGATCGACGACAAGATCAAGGGCCATCATCCTGCCTCCCAGATCAACCAAACAACCCTCACACATATGGGTAACATCTGAATAATCTTCATGAGCTGCAAGGACCCGTACCCTATCCATGGTAATAGTCTGTAACCCAAGATGCCTGACTACAGCACGTGATATCAAAGAAATCATGGAACCAGTGTCCACCATCACAAGAATAGGAGTACCTCCAATATGTGCTGTGACCTCGAAGGCCGAATGCTGAAAAGTCGGTGTCGCAGCTGCCTCAGCTGTCAATGCATGAACCCGTGCCTGTTGTGGCCGGTTCGGCCGCTGTGTCGTGGGCCGTGGAGGCTGTCTGATCTGCGATACCAGAGGTCTGAAAGAAGGGTGCGCAGGAGCTAACCGTATAGGCGGTGCTGATATCACCTGTGAACGTGCACGGTCAATCTTCTGCGGCGGCGAGAACCCACTGTCCCGCATCCGAGAAAAATAACTCTGCGCCAAGTGGCCTGACCTCCCACAATATGTGCACGATAACTCAGGGCGCCGAAACGATGGGGCTGGCGCTAGAGCCCGAGTAGGAGGGTCGACGCAAGGTCTCTTGCCCGCGAAGGGCCTATCCTGCATGTCTAGTCGTGGCCTAGAAGCAACAGGGCCACGAGATCTCACAAGTCGATCCACATCCTGCTCTGTCCGCATAGACATGTGAATTAACTTCGCATATGAGGGAATGCTCACACAGCACATCTTCGACCGAATATCCGGTCGTAAACCCTCCAAAAATCCCCGTATGCGCATCTGCTCATCAGCCAAAATAGTCGGGACGTATCTGCCCAACTCCGTAAACTGATGCTCATACTCCGTGACTGTCATGGCTGCCTGTCTGAGGCAGAGAAACTCATTCTCCCTGTCGTGCCTGTAAGTCTGGGGATAATACTTCTCGTGGAAGCGGAACTCAAATGCTGCCCATGTCCACATAAAATCGGCGGCAACGGCCCGTAATACGCTATCCCACCATAGGCTGGCCTCTCGCTCAAACAGGAATGTAGCCAACTCTACCTGCTCAGCCTCTGTGCAATGAAGCATCCGCAATATCTTTGACACACGGTCGAGCCAGTACTCAGCCTCCTCGGGTCTATGAGAACTCGTAAAAGTGGGAGGCCGTAAGCGCTGGAATCGCTCTAATAGGCCCCGTGTATCTGCGGCATTCCCCGCATGGTAAGCAGGTGGTACAGGATGAGCCATGCCCTCATCCTGGGCATAAGTATAAGCATCCTCAACTGGATGCGCAGGTGGTGCAGGTGGAGTCACGCCCCCACCCTGGGCTAATGTCCCAACAATGGTAGTCAGAAGCTGCTGCTGCTGCTGCATCATAGTCATCATCTGCTCAAATCTGTCAGGAGGTGGAGCAGGCTGTGGCGGGTGCTGCGTCGAAGTAGATGCACGATAAGGCTCTCTGACTGACGGTGTGAACAGCAGTGGTCCAACTGTAGGACTAGCAGCAGGCTGAGACGCACGAACTGTCTCAGGAATCGGGCCCACAGCAGGGTCCGCGTGGGTGTCAGACTGTGAAGGAGTCTGATCCATATGCTCACTCAATGCCAGCTGAACCGTGCTCCGCGTAGTCTTAGGCAGCATTCCCTATATTCAAAATAGGGTGCAACCTTGTCAGTGTCAATAGCACAAATACATCGCAATCATTCACACAAGGAGTCAAAGGCATTCCATACATTTCATTTAATCAAAATTGTCACAATACAAGGAATATATCCTCACAAGCATCATGACGAGAAATACATGAGAACTAAGACAATTAAAATTACAATAGCAACATAAGCAAAACACTAGCCTTAACAGGCTTACAAACATAAAGCAGGAAATGACTAACTACTAACAACAACATCAAAGGTCGTATCGCTATTCTGAATCGGGTGACGGAGGAGGAGCACCCTTATCCTGCAAGCAACACAGGATCGCCTTCAAGGTGCGAGTCACCTTGCCGAATTTCCTCTTCGTCACGGCCTTAGCATCCTCGACTTCAGCGCGAAGTTCTTAAACTTTCCTTCGTAAGGTGATCTGACTCTCCTCAATCCGAGCAGTGCGATCATCACTAGTAGCCTGTGCAGAAGGAGGAGGGCTCTCATCTGTATCCTGAGCTTCCTCTTCTGCCTCTTCCTGGACTTCTTCCTGAACTTCTGCTCCAAGTTCTTCTTCGCTTTGATCTTCCTCATCATCAAAGTCATCCTCGCTATCCTCCTCAAGCTGATTTTCACAGTATTGAGACCCAATCTTCATCTTAACCATAGTCGACTCATCAATGGTATGAATCGAAACTGGCAATTTCGGTCCAAGTCTGTAAGCAAACTCAAGCGCGATCTTGCAAAACAGTCGGCCAAAAGGAAGCGATTCAGATGTTCTTCTTGACTTAGCTATGAGGATTATCTGTCGCAAGATGAAAGTAGCCATACATACGTTCTCTCCCTGAGCCACCAGATACAAGAAATCCACCATAAGGCGCATACACTCAATGCGATTTGTCGACCTGGGATACACATTGTACGTGTAGATATGGTGCAGCAGGCGCAAATCATCAGACATATACGTTGCCTTTAGGCTATTATTAGGCTGCCATGGAACCAACTTACTGCACAGAAACCTGGTGCAGCGATCCCGTTCACGCGTACTCCTCAGATTCTTCTCACTAGGATGAACATCACCAAGAGGCACGTTTAGAAGTTTCGCAATCAGTGGCACATCAATCGTAGCCATCCGATCTCTACCAAAAGGGATTTTGAACTGTAATGGCTCCAAGGTAGGATTCTAGATACTAGCGTAGAAGGCACGAACGGTGCTCACATTAGCACGAGCGCGAGCTTCAAAGATCGGACCCCAATGCGCAGCTTCAATGCGCTCGAACAATAAAAATTTACCGAACAGTTGCCCTTCCACGTCCACCTCAAACAACACTTTGTGATCAGTGTATTGGTCATGAGGCATCTCTGATAAAATTACTCGCCCAAGGTGAGTATGGGGATCCAAATCCCGCTTTGTACGGCACTCTCGGGCTGTAGCTGGACCTGTGGCGGTGCTTGAACTTGCGGCACCACCCCGCGGTCTTCTCGATTGAGCAGGGCGACTTGGCCCAGCCTCATCTACTACAGTTTTCCTTTTACCCATCAAAGATAAGATGGAGGAGAGTGATAAAAGGCCTAAAATGGCTTCCACGAAAGCCATCGAAGACGGAAAAAATGCGGAGAAGTGGCTGTCCAAACTGGAAAAGGGAGATCTAGGCTTCGTAGAGGGATGCTTCAAGCTTTCCAAGGATGTATTTTCAAGGAGAAATGAAAATGAAAAAGTGGAATGGAGCACCTCACGATTTCAGCTCGATTTGGGGGTTTTTGGAGCTCCAAAAGATGAAATCTTCAAGAAGAAGGGCTGCCAACTTCAAAGGAACGATGGAGGGTGGTCGTTTTTGGCCAAGGATGAATCTAGGGGTGGTTTGGAATCCTGAATTTTGGAGATCGTTGCTGGAAAACGTAAATAGGGCTATGGGGAGGGCTATTTGTGAAGGAGAGGCAAGTTTTAGGGGTTTTCTTTGGACGGAACACATATGGGGGGGAAGTACAAGGCATATAAGGGCGTGCGCCCAAAACTTGCAGCAAGTGGGCCCACCTGTACGGCGATGCATCGCCGGATCGACGATGGCATTGCCGATCGGTGGTGCATCCGGCCGGTGGGACCACATGGGTTTGGTCCCCCATGGTCCAGGGATCCCAAATATGTACGGTCCAACCCTTGGTTCATAGTATTTTGACCTATATAGGCCCAAACATGTGTTCGGGGATTTCTGGGACCAATCCGCAATCCCGAATATAAAAACCTATTATGCAGCATATGATTTTGGGGTAGAAGGATCTAGTACATCCATCTAGATCCTTATTTGCTAAATAAAGTGAAGTTAGAATGGCCTTATGGCCATTTTTCATGAAATTTTACTATTCACTGTAAAATTTTGTGAAAGTATGATTTTATGTTATTTTCACATTAGGTTTGATGCCTAACATGAAAATGATATGAAATAATTGAATATTGGAGTGGTGAGAGGTAGAATTTTAAAGATTTTTGGTGATACAGGGTTTTTAAGCCCTGGCGATTGAATACAGGAGTCGTGGTCATCCCATGGCCCAAGGATTTACTTTTATGGGTTTAAAATTATTCAAAGAACGTCTCAACCAGACTTCCTATGACCTAGGAGCTATTCGGGTTGCTTCACGCGACCCGAGATGCGCTACAGACTCGATCATGCGATCGATTCGAATAAACTACGCCTATTGGCGAATCTGCGATCCTAGAAATGTTTCTAGACCCTTCTCGCACCCACCTAAGTCAAAGGAAGTGACAGCATACGTCGCGAGACCATAACCCAGGCCTACTATACTTTTATTCACGCTCTGATACCAACTTGTAACACCCTGAAAATCAGGGGTCGTGTATAAACTCAACTCCCGAGTTCCAGACCGTCACTTATGCAACAAAAATGATTATGATTCAATGTTTTCTGATTTAAAGCATTCACATGAGTAAAAGTATACCAAAACTGCAATTCATACTTCAGATTCAGTGATAAAAGCAAGCAGAAGACTAAACAATATATATCACTGTATGGAAAAATAAAGTAGATCTCATCTGTCTCTAAAGTATGAATATATCTCTGAGTCTCATATACATATACATGAACAAAATTAAATGTTCAAAATAGTCCCACTGAAGTCCCGTCAACCTAGGTCGTCTAAGCAAAGCCATCATGATACTGCATGTACGAGAACTCATCCTGGTCCTCGTCGAAATCTGGCTCTGCCTCCTGGATCTCAGCATCACCTGCATCTACAACAGGGTCTGGTGGGTGTTACAAACACCATCCCATAACGTGGGAGTGAGTGATCAACTCAGTGGAATCATAGAGCAAAGATTAACATATTCACAAATCAATCATGCGATAATAGTAAAGCAGTAAATCAGACAATCCTAATACTGTTGTTAATGCAAGATGATATGACGTGATGTATGCCCTCACCGACGATCTCCCTCATACGGCACCTTCTTACGACCGCGGCATGCAATCGACCCTCAAGTGCTCCACATCTTCCAGGCACATGCAATGGCATGGTGATATAATTTTCAAGTTGTTATTAGTCCATTCAAACAGCAGGATTGGGAAACTAAGGTACTTCCCTTGTATCAATCCCAACACAGATCCTATCTAGGGTCGTCACTCCTAGTAATCTCATACGAGGTATATTTCGTAGGTCGCTGCAAGGGCTGTCAGATCTGTTGCTCGCACTCGTTGCACCGCTCCCCCATCACCTTATCAATACAGGCCTACTGTACTCTACTGCTACTGAAGGGTCGTCGCCTCCCGTAGACTCAGAATACGCTCGTGGTCACTACAAAGGACTCGTCGCCTGATCAGTGTAGGCCGACAGCTAGAATATAATGTCCCATACCACCATAATTTGCTCACAAGACTAGGTGTTCACTGGTCACTACGGGGAGGTTTGTGGCCCCAGCGTAGGCCGACAGCTCGACTACGGTGTCCCATACCACCATGCCCGGCTCATGAGTCTTCGTGGATCAAGGTACCATGGTTAACAGGGTTTACAATGGTAAGTTTAGTACCCTAGGTTCAAGCAGTTATGACTCATACAGGGTGAACATACATCGGCCAGTCGGGTTACTTGACGGGCTCGACTAGCGCGATCGCATCTCAAGTCGAACGACATGAAGTGCGTAAAACACTTCGCGTGGCCTAACCACTGCCGCCAACTCCAAACACGACTCGCGTTCATCGACGCGTCATTCGTGGCCAAGACCAGTCAGCCACGAATTCGCTCGGTTACCGACTGCCTGGACTAAGTCTAGTCCCAAACAATTATGGAATCACATCTGCAATTTATGTAAGAGTATTGGAATTGAAATACAATCATGTGAGCATGTTAACACATGTTATAACATTCAACTTAAGCAAATCTTCAAGCACATACATTTCATGTATAGTATGGAATCATGTACTTAGTCAACATATAGGAAATCATTTAGGTCAGCATATTAATTGAGAAATCAATCTCAAACTAATTCATAACATCATTTAATTCAATACATACTAATACAAGCATTTATACAAACACATACACTACACACTTAAGTCTACATATAGTATGTCGACCCGAAGTGCGCAATTAGGCGAATCTCTTTGCCAAACTAATTATGCACGCATTCCTAACATCCTAATGTGACAACAAATTATGTCAATCACATCAGCAAAATATGAATTAAATCAGCACTTCCTACAAATGACTAAAATGCCCTAAATCTCATATTCTTCGTTAATTTACGAAACAGGAAACGAATAGCATGTTGTACATGTCAAACCACGATGCCGTCGATAATCTACTATTAAACGACATTGAAAGCGTTGTAAACCGTCAATCAAAGCGTCTAAAATCCTCACCTTGTCTCTTGTAGACTCGTGATTTCGAACGGAGCGTATACGCTTCGTCTACGGCAGTAAGAGAACCTGATTTACGAGTTACGTTAGCTAACATGCTACGAATCCCAGTAAACCTTAAATCAGCACGTTCTAGGGTTGTTTTATATCTAAAAATGTGGGAGAATCATCGGCTTGGTGATCAGGAAGTGTTGCTACAGCACGTGCAACAAGCGGCACGAAGACGGGAAAAATTCCTTCTACTCTCTCTCACAAACTCTCACCTTTTCCATCTCCCAAATCTAGGGTTTTTGCAATTTCGGATGGGAGAGAGGAGTGAGGGTTTCAACCCCTTTTATAAGCTTAAAAACGTCCGAAATAGGCTCGGGAACGAAGTTTACTTAGTGAATATCTAATTCGGGGCTGTTTCGGTCCAAAAGATGCTTTCTGGTGGTCCCCTGGTCGAATGTGATCGGACTTAAGCTCATGCGTACCAGATCTAGCACGTATTAAGTTTTCAGTCCGGCAGGGTTCGCAGATCGCGCATGGCGGACCAGTTTCAGTTCAGCGGTCACCGCACATAAATCAGGGCTGAAAGTCTCATGATATGAAATAGAAATTTTTCCTGATCCGAGGGTGTAATCTGGCTGAATTCTGACAGTCAGAACGCTGAATACTGACGCGTCAAGTCGTGTGCCAGATTTGAATTTCAAATTCCAATTCTGTCCCTATTCGCACTCTCTTCGGTCCGGGCTCAATGAAATAGCCTGTGATTATCGGTTTGCCTTGATTTTCGAAATGATTGTCAAGTCCAGCTGGGCGGTTCTAACGGTCTAAGATAGGAAGTATCGGACTTTTGACGCGCGGTCTAGATCCAATACAAAGACTCCAAGTGGTCCAAAGAACAAACCTGCTTAGAGTTTGATCCGAGGTTATAGAGTATTGTAGAGTCATTGGTTCTACTCTATTTGGGTCTTGTAGAACGTATTTAAAATGATCAGGGACTATTTCCCAGCTACTCCAGCGTTGCGCTAGCTAACTTACGCTTAATTTCCATAGGAATTAATTTTACGCGATTTCGGGTCGAGTTGGTACTCGAGTCCAAGTATGGATTTTTCACGGGCGTTACAGTTATATATAATGCGTAAGCATGTAAATGAATTACAAATGATTAGACGTGCACACGAGTAGAGTGCTCAAGGGTTTCATGTTCTCGCATGAGAGGTATATCAATTACCAACAGATGATGGAGTGATGTATGCTGAAACTCTAGGAGATATTTTAAGGGAGGAAGATCTTCATAATAACCCAAGTTTGTTTAAGTCCAACATATACATCTACCCGCACGCCAACTTATCACGATGAACTTAGTGAAAACTCTGGGCTCATAAACTGTAATGTCCTTACCAATTTATATAATATAAACCTTTAAAATTTTCAAGGATGAAATTTGTTTAAAGGAGGAAGATTATAACATCTTGGATTTTTTCCATACTCGACCCTAGCGAATACGCGAGCTTCACTAGCAGAAAATTGTATGAACGCAATTAGGTACCATGATTAGCCTTTAAATCAAAAATTTAGGATGATTATGATTGAATTACCATGCCTGCTTATTGTAAATGGCTCACATCACAAACTTAGGTAATCTAAGCCTAGTTAATTGCACACGATAAATTTCATTAATTATTTTATTCCTAAAATGCCTAGGTTAACTTAACCATCTTTAGACCGCCCATTAGTTGGCCACTAAAGATAAAACAATAGAAAAGCATTCGTCTTGTCAACCTTGATGCCCATCGTGAACAATGAGCTGAGATCATATTTGGAATGGTTCAAGTTGGGCTCGCAAGGTGAGCACATGGTACACACGAATACCCTTAGAAATATTATGAACTTAACCTAAATGTCATCCTCCAATCTTTGCCAAAGTTGTGACTTTCAAACTAATAGATTTCGATCACATTAGGCACATTGATTTATATTAATACCCTACATATATCCATATACTTGCGGCCCTAATCGACGATCAATACCCATTGAACTAACTTAGAACATTAATTGTTGATCGAGGCATCCAAGCGTCGAAGTGATTGAATCAATACATAGATCTCCACTAGGTAAACCTATCCCATGGCAATGATCGGCCCATACACATCCTTATGGGCCCCAATAGTTGGAAACAATCTCCCATAGGGTTAATATATCAAAAACTTGATCACTAGGGCCATTTACACCATATTTAAGACTGCAAAAGCCTTATTTTGGGTAGCACCTTCATTTCATACGAATTGTGCCCCAGAGAGGAGAGAAAGAGGAGAAAACAAGGAGAAAAAGAGAAGAGAAGGAGAAAGAGAAAGAGAGAGGTGGGTGAGTGCTTGTGAGGTTTGGCACCTCTAACTTTTCTTCCCTTCGATTAAATACTTAGCTATTATTGAATTTTTGTCAAGACCCTCCTGTTCATTATTAGAGGTAAGATTTTGATCTCACTTCACACTCTTAGTCCTAAATTTCATGAATTTTACAATGGCTTTGGTCCTTGTATAGGAATTGGTGGTTTACCCTAAAAGTGATTTGAATTGTGTGAAACCTTACTAAGGTGTAGACTATTCTCCTATGTTTTCTTTTATCAACCATTGAGGATGATGGACCATGATTTTCTGTTAATTTTCTGAAATTCATATGACAATTATGCATAAATTATGTTATTATTACAAACCCTAATGTTGATGTTATTGGTAAATAACATGTTTGTTGAATTCTCTTTCATTGAAACCCTGTTATGGCTATTACTAAGTGTTGTTGATGCCTATTGGCATTCTTTATTGTACATCGTGTTGTGCATTCGTTCCATTAATGTACCTAGGTGGAATATAAATATGTAGTTGTCAATACTCACGAGTTTGTACTGATGTACCTTGAATTACTCTGATTTTTATTGTCATCGAACTGATATATATGGTTATGTTTTTAAAATGTGGTATGATTTTTATTGTATATTTGACAACTTAAATATTCATTGTGTTTGATCGAGCCCTGTTAGTCCCTTGAGTAAATGGATGGCCATCGAGGATTGGCTATTTGAGACTTATATGGTCGACTGGGGTTGAACATGGACAACCGACAGTAGTTAGAGCTAACATGGGATGCTTTGCGCTCAATGTTAATTTGGTAAGAGATTCTCCATGGTTAATCTGATTAGTTTAATACATGGCTCAATCATTCTTCTGACATTCGACGAAATCTAAAATACCATTGTTACTAGTGAATTGTAAGACCTGTATCCTAGTTCGTACTGTTCCTTAGGCTTTTGCGATTATCCCGGTCGAATTCCAGCGACTCGTGATAAGTAACCGGCATCTGCGTGCAATCTTGAGACGGATCCTGCCGGTCTGAGTCAGTTCGACCCGAGACTTATACCAGTGCGATCGCACCGTCGCCGCGGTTCCGATGCCGCGTCTCGCGCGCCGAGGCGATACCCGATCTAGGAGATGTGAGCCCGCATTCAGTTTGAGGAAAACACCACGTGTTGCAATTTCAAGAGAATCTCTACGACACATCACATCAATTAATCAAAGTACAACCATCACTCCATCCCATCCTCAAGTACAACTACTCTCCCCAAAAGTCAACACTCTCTTACACAAGTACACATCAATCACTCACTCACCCATCACACCCCATCACTCACCCATCTCTCTCTCTCTCTTACACCTCTCTCTCTCATATCTCTCTCTCTCATTCCCCAAGCAACTCCAACGTCCAAGCCTTTCAAGAGAGAGCTAGGTGTGGCCCACTCCCTACCCTCCTTAATCCTCACCATCCAACCCTTAGATCATCATCTCCACCATTGAAGGAGCTTCTTAGGAGCCTTCGAGCACTAGGGAGGAAGAAGAAGGAAAGGTGGGTGATTTTATGTTTTCCTACCGTCGATTTTATCATTTAAGCTTTCACATATGGTGGGACCCATCTTGATATATGCCTTGTATCGAGGGGCCCATAGTGGCAGGGTCCCTCCACCATCCGATCTCTCTCCCTTTATCTCTCTTTACCTTTTATTATGGTATTGATGATAGTGAGGTGTGGCCCGCCTGATGTGTGTGTGGCCCACCTGATCTAGTTGGTGGAGTCCACATTGCTGTCTATGGCAGGACAGACCTTGATGGAGGAAATCACAAATAACAGCTTGATCCAAACGGTAGTGGCCCATCCTCATTACACTACATGATGTATGTGACTTATTTACACCGTCCAGCCATAGACCTCACCCACGTGGAACTCACCTTGATGTACGTGTGACACCACACCGTCCATCCATCTTGCTGCCCAGGTGGTGGAAACCACCGTGATATGTATTTTTTATGCACTCTGTGCATCTAAGGAGCTCAACGAGTTTTTTTTTATTTTATGCATTACAATGTCCACACACACATAGATCTAACGTTGATGCTTCTATCCGATCCAAACCGTCCGTCCCACTTCCTAGCTCATTTTAGGCGTTGAGCCGAAAAATGAAGTTGAACTGAATCTTTGGTGGGCCATATTGTAGAGAACGGGTGTTTGGGCAATGTAACTGTTAGGGCCCACGGTGTGTTTCTACTCACCTAAATATATCGAATGTTGGGCTCCTTAGGCTTGTCTCGAGCCCGGGAATCCAACCAATGGGGTAGATTTTCTTGATGTGGGTCCCATCTATATAAAACAAATCCACACAAAAAAGAAAAAAAAAAAAGAAAATGTGTTGGGACGCTGCTGCTTACAGCGTCCTCTAACGCTGCAGCAGGTAGCGTCCTTGCTGCCTTTGACGAACAGGGAGAGTGGGCCCCACCTCAGGCCCCCACTGTGACACCGTGTATTTGATGGGTCCCCTTTCGGCATGGGGATGTGTTGTATTTGTTTTAAAATAATATTAAAAAATTTGTATTTTCAAATTTCGGTGTTTTCCCTCCACATTTAAATTTTGGTGTTTTTGAGGTGTTGGTTTTGTCCCACATCGGATTTGACAAGAGAAATTCTCTTGTTTATATGATAGACTTTTTGCCTAGGGCTTGAGCCCCTTTCAGGGGGCATGTGAATTTGGTCCTGTGGGGGGGCTATGCCAATAGCTCTAATCTATGCCATTAACCACACGCGCGCGCGCGCGCCGAGCAGAGTCCGAGTCCGAGTCCGTGTCCGCGTCCGCGTGCGCGACGCGACGGGACGGGACGGGCTGGGCTGGGCGCGGGTGCGGGTGCAGTGTAAGTGTACTCGCGTGGGTGTGTGTGTATGGGTACTCGCAGGACTGTATGTGCGAGAGTGTACTCGCACTTGCGCCTTTTCGTTTTTAAACCAGAGAGATGCTTCCCTTCCGGTTGGTCGCCCCTGTTGGGTTTAAACCCAACGGACCTAACCTTTTGTAAAGGGTGCTTATGCACCATTTCGAAGTCTATATAAAGACTTCCGATTCCAGTTTCAACATACGAAAAAATTCCCTGCCTTATAAAACTCTCTCTGATACGGTTTTGTTACTGAGTTCATTGCTGAGTCAACTCAGCACTTTCGGATTAAACTGCAAGTGGTTCGAGCCCGTGTACAGTGAGTGCACCGCTGGGACCGGGTCATAGTCGTTGTATCCTGGAGGTCGATTGCTCTGGAAACCTGTTGCACTTGGGACGCTGTCCAAGGGGAGCAAATTCGATTTCAAGCCGAGTGACTCAGTCACGCCTCGACTCAATTCAATAAGTTTTTCTTTTTCTAAATTTATTTTCCTTTTTTGGTTCTCGATTTTTATAGTCTATTTAATTCAACATTTTATCCAACAATCTTGAAATCGAATTTTGTGTTGAATTACATAGACTATGGCTATAGTAACAGTAAATGCTTCTACTGAGTTAGCCAAAATCGAACCGTTCGCTGGAAAATCCTTTAAACGGTGGAAACAGAAATTGATGTTCGCTCTTACCACCCTGAAAGTTTCATACATTTTATCTGAATCATTTACTATAGATCCAGCAAATCAAAATGAAGTAACAGATGAAAATAATTGCAAAAATTATATTCTAAACTCTTTATCCAACGAATTATATGATGTGTATGCTTCTTACGCCTCTGCTAAAGATATATGGATTGCTTTAGAAAAGAAATACATATTAGAAGATGCAGGCGCTAAGAAACATGCAATTGCTAATTTCCTTCACTATGAAATGACAGACGATAAATCTGTCACAAATCATATTCACGACTTTCAAAGTCTAATTCACGAACTATCGACAGAAGGAATTAAGTTGGATGAGGTGTTTCTGTCAGGAGCGTTAATAGAAAAGTTACCGCCCTCTTGGAAAGAATATAAAAATAGAATGAAACATAAGAAGAACGGTGTTTCTTTGGAAACCACTATCGTACACATACGAATAGAGGAGGCCAATAGAATCAGGGACCAAAAAGGAAATAAAAATGAGATAGATTCAAAAGCGAATCTTGTGGAATCAAGTCGGACAAATAATAAGAAAAAGGGCAACTGTCATAACTGTGGCAAACCTGGACATTATGCAAATGAATGCAGGCTCAAAAAGAAGAATGCAAATAATCAATTCAAGAAAAAGGGAAACTGCTACAACTGTGGAAAGCCTGGGCATCATATTAAAACCTGCAGGCTTAAGAAAAATAAAGATAAGCCGCAAGCTAATCTTACAGAAACAGGCAATGAGTCTGACATAGTAGTGGCTGTGGTGTCAGAAGTCTTCCTTGTAAACAACTTGGAGTGGGTGCTAGATACTGGTGCAACTAGACACGTGTGCAAGGATCGTAGCATGTTTACCTCCTACCAAGTATCAGGAGATGATGAACAGGTGTTCATGGGAAATGCTAGAACGTCTCCAGTTGTAGGGAAAGGGAAAGTACTTCTGAAACTCACTTCTGGAAAGACTCTAATGTTAAATGATGTCCTCCATGTACCTGACATTAGAAGAAACTTGGTCTCTGGTTCGCTCCTCAATAAGGCTGGTGTCAAATTAGTATTTGATTCAGATAAGCTTGTAATGACTAAAAATGGAACCTTTGTTGGTAAGGGGTACTGTAGCGATGGTTTATTCATTGTAAATGTATCCAATGATAATAAGAAAACATCTAGTTCTGTTTATATCGTTGAACCTTTTTATCTATGGCATAATAGATTAGGTCATGTGAATGTGGCATCTTTAAAGAAAATGAAAAGATTAGGTTTATTACCTAATATATCTAATGAAGAGTTTGAAAAATGTGAAACATGTGTAGAATCAAAATTTATTAGAAAACCCTTTAAACAAATAGAAAGATCATCTGTTCTATTAGAGTTGATACATAGTGATTTAGGTGATTTTAGAAATCACATGTCTAGAGGAGGAAAAAGATATTATATAACTTTTGTAGATGACTACTCTAGGTTCACTAGAGTATATCTATTAAGGAACAAAGATGAAGCTTTAGATGCTTTTTCTAAATACAAAATTGAAGTTGAAAATCAATTAAATATAAAAATTAAAAGACTTAGAACAGATAGAGGAGGTGAATATGAATCTTCTCAATTTAGAGAATTATGTGAAAAGAATGGAATAATTCACGAAACTACAACTCCTTATACACCAGAACAAAATGGAATAGCAGAATGTAAGAACAGAACTCTAAAAGAAATGATGAATGTCATGTTAAATAGTTCAGGCTTACCCTCAAATATGTGGGGAGAAGCAATTCTGTCTGCTTGTTATATCCTAAACAGGATTCCATCTAAATCTTCTGAACAAACACCATATGAACTTTGGAAGAATCATATTCCTAATTATAAATATATTAAAGTGTGGGGGTGTCTTGCTAAAGTAGGATTGCTTGAAACTAAGAAAAGAAAATTAGGTCCTAAAACGACCGATTGTGTATTTATAGGGTATGCACAAAACAGTGCGGCCTATAGGTTTCTAGTTTTAAAAACTAAGGATAATATTCTAGATCCCAATACAATTATAGAAGCTAGGGATGCAGAGTTCTTTGAGAACGTATTCCCTATGAAATCTAAATCTATAGGAATAGAAAAAGTTAATGAATCAGATATTGCGTCTACTAGTAAAAATGCTTACGAGAAAGTAGTAGAAGAGATACAACCAAGAAAAAGTATTAGAGTTAGAAAAGAAACTAACCTAGGAGATGGTTTTTTCACATTCTTAGTAGAAGATGATCCTACAACTTATATAGAAGCTATTAACTCTCCAGATGCAACCTTTTGGAAGGAAGCAATAAATGATGAGTTAGAATCTATTATATCAAATAATACTTGGGAACTTGTACACCTACCACCTGGTAACAAACCAATAGGCTGCAAATGGGTGTTTAGAAAGAAACTAAAACCAGATGGAACTATCGATAAGTTTAAGGCTAGGTTGGTAGCGAAAGGCTTTAAACAAAAGGAAGGAATAGATTATTTTGATACATATTCCCCTGTAACTAGGATTACAACTATTAGAGTCTTAATAGCGATAGCCTCCATATATAAACTAGTGGTACACCAGATGGATGTTGAGACTGTTTTCCTAAATGGAGACTTAGAAGAAGAAATATATATGGAGCAACCTGAGGGTTATAAGATATTAGGTAAAGAAAATAAAGTATGTAGACTAATTAAATCACTATATGGTTTAAAACAGGCTCCTAAACAATGGCATGAAAAATTTGATGGTGTTTTAAAATCAAATGGTTATCATATAAATGATGTAGATAGATGTGTATATAGTAAAATTTCTAGAAATGATTATGTTATCATATGTCTTTATGTTGATGACATGCTTATTTTTGGAACTAATATTAAATTAGTTAATGCAACTAAGAAATTCTTGTCATCTAAGTTTGACATGAAAGACTTAGGAGAGGCAAGTATAATATTGGGTATTGAAGTAACCAGGAAAAATGGTGTTATTATATTATCACAATCTCATTACATTGAGAAGATATTGAGAAAGTTTAACCATTTTGACTGTTTACCTGTCAGTACTCCTTATGATTATAGTGTGACTCTCATGAAGAATACAGAAAATAGTGTGTCTCAATTAGAATATTCCAGAATAATTGGTAGTCTCATGTATCTAACAAACTGCACTAGACCTGACATAGCTTTTGCAGTAGGAAGGCTAAGTAGATATACACATAACCCTGGAAAAGAACATTGGAATGCATTGTCTAGAATTTTGCGATACCTAAAAGGTAATATGACATATGGTTTACATTATAATAGTTATCCTACTGTATTAGAAGGATATAGTGATGCTAACTGGATCAGTGATTCAGATGAGACAAAATCCACTAGTGGATATGTCTTCACTTTGGGTGGAGGAGCAGTCTCTTGGAAGTCCACCAAGCAGACATGTATTGCTCGGTCGACTATGGAATCCGAGTTTATTGCCTTAGAAAAGGCTGGATCAGAAGCTGAATGGCTTAAAAATCTCTTAGCTGATATACCATTGTGGCCAAAGCCTGTATCGGCCGTATCTATTCATTGTGACTGTCAAGCAGCTATAGCGAAAGCAAAAAGTAAAATATATAATGGAAAAAGCAGGCATATTAGACTCAGACACAACATAGTGAAACATATGTTGCGTGATGGAGTCATATCTATTGACTTTGTGAGATCAGAAAAGAATCTAGCAGATCCTCTGACTAAAGGACTATCCAAAAAGTTAGTCAATGATACATCGAAGGGAATGGGGCTGAGCCTAATATATGAGCTGCCAGTGTCGGTAACCCAACCTATACAAGTGGAGATCCCATGAGATAGGTTCAATGGGTAAACAACAAGACACGAGGTAGACGATTGCACTGAGTTATATGAGCCCCTTCTATGGTGTACAGTGCGAGCAGCAACGCAGAAGGATGAGTTTTTAGAACTCTTAATGGATCCATAGCCATATATTTGGTGGTGTATACAGTTGCTGCATACACTTGATGGAATTCACCTATATGGGTGTGGAGGTGGAGGTCGCTTCCTATGAGAATCTAGGCGAATTCTCTAGAGCACTCATGAAATCCAGGTAATGGTGTATGGCCGAAACGCACCGAACCACAGAATCACTTGCAGAGGAAGAGTTGTGTGAGTGGCATGTACTTGCGATCTACATTAAAAGGATTCAGGTTCAAGACTATGGTGTCACCTGATTCCTGTAGACCTGTCTTGCTTACTCTAATGTCGGTTCAAGTCTATGGTGACACCGGCACCATTGCACAACTATTTCGCTTTAATCCGAAAGCATTTTATTTTAAAACATGTGGGGGATTGTTGTATTTATTTTAAAATAATATTAAAAAATTTGAATTTTCAAATTTCGGTGTTTTCCCTCCACATTTAAATTTTGGTGTTTTTGAGGTGTTGGTTTTGTCCCACATCGGATTTGACAAGAGAAATTCTCTTGTTTATATGATAGACTTTTTGCCTAGGGCTTGAGCCCCTTTCAGGGGGCATGTGAATTTGGTCCTGTGGGGGGGCTATGCCAATAGCTCTAATCTATGCCATTAACCACACACGCGAGCGCGCGCCGAGCCGAGTCCGAGTCCGAGTCCGTGTCCGCGTCCGCGTGCGCGACGCGACGGGACGGGACGGGCTGGGCTGGGCGCGGGTGCGGGTGCAGTGTAAGTGTACTCGCGTGGGTGTGTGTGTATGGGTACTCGCAGGACTGTATGTGCGAGAGTGTACTCGCACTTGCGCCTTTTCGTTTTTAAACCAGAGAGATGCTTCCCTTCCGGTTGGTCGCCCCTGTTGGGTTTAAACCCAACGGACCTAACCTTTTGTAAAGGGTGCTTATGCACCATTTCGAAGTCTATATAAAGACTTCCGATTCCAGTTTCAACATACGAAAAAATTTTCTGCCTTATAAAACTCTCTCTGATACTGTTTTGTTACTGAGTTCATTGCTGAGTCAACTCAGCACTTTCGGATTAAACTGCAAGTGGTTCGAGCCCGTGTACAGTGAGTGCACCGCTGGGACCGGGTCATAGTCGTTGTATCCTGGAGGTCGATTGCTCTGGAAACCTGTTGCACTTGGGACGCTGTCCAAGGGGAGCAAATTCGATTTCAAGCCGAGTGACTCAGTCACGCCTCGACTCAATTGAATAAGTTTTTCTTTCTCTAAATTTATTTTCCTTTTTTGGTTCTCGATTTTTATAGTCTATTTAATTCAACATTTTATCCAACAGGATGTACTGAAAATCATCCATTCACGGCATTCAAGTGGTCCACACCATCCACCGTTGGGAGGGTGGAGATCCCACACGCTGGACTTTTATTTTATATAAATATATGTGTATATATATGGTATATATATATTGTAATATTATATTATATTATATCATATAATATGATATAATGTTATATTATATATATATAAGGTACGTGTATATATATATATACAAGGTGCATCTGCACGTGTGGGTCCCATGAAGGACCCACCTTTCTGGGAATAATTAGTGGCTGGCGTCGCTGATCAGTAGATGTGGCTGCTGTACGTGAGGTGAAATCCATGCCGTTCATTTAACTGGTGGGACCCGCCCTTATAGTGTGCGTTTCATCTGGCCACCACGTAGGACCCACCTTTAGCATAGGTGATCTGCACCGTCCAGATGGATCTGGACGGTGGGCAGCCATTCCCTCATTGCATATTTTATATATATATATATATATATATATATATATATATATATATATATATATATAATATTATATTATATTATATTATATTATATTTAACAATATATGACATTATATTAAGATACAACTATGGTGGGTCACTCCCTTGTGAGACCCACCTGATGAACGGTTTGGATTACATATATATAGCAGGTGAACCACGTACATGTGACCCACCTGATGTACAGATTGGATGGCGTACCTCACCACTGTGCAGCTGGCATCAACAGCACTGGTGGGACCCACCACGGATGTAGGTGTTTCATCTGCACCGTCCATCTGGACGGTGTCACGCACGCCCCCACCATGAGAGATGTTTCCCATCTGGACGTTCACCCATCTGTCATACACATGGGCCACACTCGTGGATTCCCACCCTGATGCATGAGTCGTATCCTTACCGATCATCTGTTATGTGGGGTCACCGTGATGTAAGGGTTTTGCCACGCCGTCCAGCATGCTGGACGGGTGGGACCCACCTTATGAATTTATTTCATCCACACCGTGCATCCTTTTGGCGACCCATCTCGTGTTTGACACAAAATAAGACAGATCTAGTTGTCAGGTGAACCACACTACATGAAACAGTGGATTGAATGCCTACCATTGAAACCTCTTTTGGGTTACAAAAGCTTTGGACCAATATTTGTATCTCCCCAGGTCCTTATGACCATGGGAATAGTCTGAATGGAAATTAAATGTTAAGGTGGGCCCACTGGAATTTGATAGTGGGAAATCATTATCACCCCTGTTAGTTGCAGTATGGTCCAGATGATCTTTTGATCTGATTCATTGTCTGGATAACACTCTAAAACGATCTCTCTAGACGGATGAATGGTGCGGCCTGAGTAGTGCGACCCACTTGTTGCATTGAGAGGCCCGTTGAGAGGTATTTGGGGCCCATAGGTTTAGGCCCATTTGTATCATCCCGTTTAACTTGGCCCATCGACTCGGCCCATTTAATTAGGCCAATGTAGTATACGAGGCCCATTGACGAGGCCTACCTTGATGTGATGTATGAGGCCCATTGTTAAGATCCACCCAGACTTAATGTATTACATCCACACCGTCCAATCCATGATCGGTGGCTGCAGATTGACTGGAGTACCTCACAACAAGTTGATTGTTGAGGTATTAACGTCAGCAAGTTCCATGGGACCCACTTGATTTATGTGGTGTCTTCCACACCATCCACCTGTTTTGCGTCCATGCCGGTCATTTGCTAGATCTGCCGTGATTTATGTATCGTATATCTATGCCGTCCATCCAGTTTTCCAGACCATTTTAAGACGGGCTCACCTTGATTGTATGTATTTTATAGCCACACCGTCTGTCCATTTTAATGGACGTATGACCCACTTTGATGTGTGTGTTTTAGCCACGCCGTCTAGTATAGCTAGGACATGGACCCACCACTATGATGCATGTGGTTGATATCTGTATCATCCATCTATTTTGGCAACGGATGGGGCCCACCAGTTGTACGCATTTCATCCATACCGTCCACTTATGCGGCCCACCCTCATGAGTGTATAGTAGGCACACTTTCCATCTATTGGGGCCATTTGATATGTGTGAGTTGGGGCCATTTGACATGTGTTCAGGGCCCACCTATTATGTATATTAGGCCCATGTGTAGGGCCCACCTATTGTGTATTTGAAGCCCATGGGTCGAGGCCCATTGTAGTTTGTTTTTGGCCCATGTATGCGGCCCATTACGATATGTATGGTGATGTATATAAACGGCCCATTGTGTTGTATTTGAGGCCCATGGGCAAGGCTCATTATGATGTATTCATGGCCCATGGGCAAGGTCCATTGTGATGTATTCGTGGCCTATGGGCAAGGCCCATTGTGATATGTATTAGGCTTATGATGCATGACCCCATTTGATGTGTTCGAGACCCATGTTTAGGACCCACATGTCATGTATTTAAGGTCCATGAGGAGGGCCCACCTGTTGTGTATGTGTGGCCCTTGAGTAAGGCCGATTGTATATTAGGCCTTTGTGTGAGGTCGTGGGCCCAATATATGTTTGTCTCTATGTGACCATTCCTTGGGGGCAATGTTGGTTAAATGTCCACATTATCGATGCCGATTATTGATACCGATTATGAGTATGTGACAGCATAATATCATAATACATGCCTATACACATCATCTGCATGTTTGTTATGAGATGTGTTTGACCATTGCATATGTCATTAGGCATGTTATTATGAGCCTCCTTGATAGGCGGAGATTGTCTCATATGAGTACACGGTATGCATAGGATTGATGCATGACTGGATTGTATGACTCATGCATCTTGCATTGTGTGTTATGATTACTGTACGCCCTAGCGATATCAGGGTCATAGCCTCCACAGGTATTTCGTGGATGACCAGATGGGATACCGAAAATCTGTTCTACATGGGGTGCTATAGATATCCTTAGGTGAAAGTCTCTAAACCCTCTTGGTTCCAGAGGTTGCTTCAACATATAGACCGAGTGGATGCATAAGCGCATGAGGGCCTAGGGCTGAAAGTTTGGCGAGTTCAACCCGACCGACCCGTGACCGACCCGACATTGGGTTGGGCTCGGGCATGACATTTCGAGTCTGATCTTAAGCTTGGGCTATACGAACACCAACCCAATAAAACTTGAGCTGGGCTCGAGTTGAGGTCTCGAGTTGCCCGACCCAACCCGAACCCGATCAATATATAAGTTATTTATAAATTACAATTGAGTGTGGATCGTTTATGTTGAAGGCACACTAGTGATGTTGAGTCTCATTTGTCCACGTCATTTCTAAGGACTCAAGCTAACAAGATATGCCAGATTTCTCTCTCCCAAATAGACTTCATGATATGCTACATGACTTTTAAAGGAGTAGTTGTCTTATATTTTAGCTTGTTTTTTAAAGAAAAAAATGAAGTTCTTTATAATGAAGAATCACATATATAATTAATAAAATTATAGATACAAAAAATAAGTCCTATATTGAAATACAATAAACTAATGTAATAATGAAAATATTAGCATGTATATACCCAACCAACCCGATCAACCCGACCCAGCCTGCTTGGGTTGGGCTTGGGTTGAGAATTTTCAACTTGAGATTGGGTTGGGTTGGGTTAGGGTTAAGGTATAAGAACCTTGGGTTGGGTTAGGGTTGAGCACCAACCCGACCCAACCCGCCTGACTTCCAGCCCTATGAGGGCCGTATACTGTTAGGCCACGTCTCCGACTGTGTCGTGGTCGGTTGGAAGGGGGTGTGGACCTACCTGCCCGAGAGGAGGGGGCAATGCTAGGCTGAGTCTGACCATCTCGAGGAATGGGTCCGCTATCGACGAGCCGGAGCCGATATTGGCAGGCTGATAGTGAGGTCTCTTCCACTCACCTTGTTGCGCGCGATGAGGCGGCAATCTGGTTTGGAGTGTAATAGACCTTAGTGATTTTTCAGAGAGGAACCGTACTAATATGTGGACTTGCTGAGCAGAAATTGCATATTCATTCATTCATTCATTTACTATCCACTAGGGCTGGTGGTGCGTAACTATTTGTTACGTGTACCTTCACATGGCCAGGATTTCGGTTGGGCACGGGACTAACTTGAGACCAAGAGTTTACCACATTGAGTTTGACTATCCAAATTTAGGTATGAGATTAGTTTGGATAAAAGTTCCTTGTGGTGGACCCCGTAGCCTGTGATACTATGTACTACCATCCCGACCTCACACCCCAGCTTGGTCATCTCATTCGCATCGCATATTGCATCCGCATTCATATGGTATTTTCAGTCATTATGTTTTCTATACTTATATGACCTAGACGGACTTAGCAGGATTTACATATTGCATTGTACCATCTATATTTGATATATGGCTTTATACGACTCCTCATTTGCATTGCTGATCTGTATTACGTATTTTAATATTATATGACTCATGGACTTACCAGTATATTTTCGCTTACTCTGATTACTCTGATATCATATGATTCATGATCTTGTCAGTATTCTCTCTTATTTCGATGATGTATGATTTATGGGCTTTATGGTATACTTGGCACTTATCTTGTGCACACACTTTCACCACCCTCTAAGCTTTCTATAAGCTTATACACGATAGATGCATGCAGATGGCGTTAGGTTGCAGCAGCGTTGAGCTTGGAGTGTGCAGTTATCTTCTGGAGCTTTGATTTCAATATATGTATTTCCTTTTCAGCATTGTATTCAAATGATTATATTAGTGGATATGTGATGATGATGTTGCCTTTATGATATGGTATACTTGTGGTTATACTTCTTATGAGACAAATGTATGTTGGAAAATCTTCCTTATAAGATCCTAGGATCGAAACTTGGCGTATGAACGCTGGGAGCCGAAAATGGGGTACTACGGAGGCTGTCGGCACTGGGTTCGACGATCAAGATTCCTGTGAATCCGATTTTCGGGTTTGGGGCATGACATGAATTAAGTCCATTCATAATCATTAGTGCATTATGATCCTAAAAAGATTCACGAGGTGGGCATGATGGTATGTGACATCATGTCTAAGCTATCGGCCTATGTTAGGATGATAAGTCTTCTAGTAATGTCCTTTAAGAACTAATGGAGGTGACATACTATATCACATTAGGATATGTAGTCATTGGTGATATCGGTGACAACCTTCCATGCTACTGTGAGAATTGGGTGACAAACCCTTTTCACCTTGATTTGTGTTGGCTAACGGGCTTCTACCATTGTTTGATTATGGAATTTGGACTATCGGGTGACAAACCCTAAATTTGATCAAGGGACACTGACGAGAAGCTGCCTCATGCCACAACAAACCATATAATCCTAGTAAAGACTAGTAATATGATGGTGGTATCTTGGCTTCACTAATATTGTTTTATGAAAATGGATTTATAAAGGTTGGGCTAAGCATTTAAACATACATGGGCATATAGGGTTCTTAGCTAACTGTTAAAGGCTAGTGTATCCTCATACATATGGTGCCTAACTGACTGTAAAAGGCCAATGTATCATGATTCATAGGGGGCCCGACTAGCTGTTAAAGGCTAGTGCACCCTCATTCTTCCATGGATATTTTTGGTAACTAGCTAATTGTTAAAGGCCATGGTATTATTTGATTGATACTTGGTTGCCTGTTAAAGGCCAGAGTACTATTTATTGGGTGGCTGGCTGGCTGTTAAAGGCCAAAGCATTCGAACGACGCTTATTCTATTTGCAAGATCGGTTTTTTTCTCATATCAATATATGCATACATTAAACTAACTAGTTTAGGAATTTTCTTATTTTGTAATGTATTATTGCTTATGCTTAATTGTGTTGATAATATGTGTAACTTAGGATAATAATTGCCACTAAGTTGATCACTCACTCTCACGTAAGACGGTGTTTTAAAATACTAGCCAAATGATTTCAACGATGCATTTATGATAGAGGTGGGTGCCTTCGAGGAGGAGTACACAGAGGAATTCTCATACTTTCATGCGTCAGACGACCAATTGTAAATCAACATGAGCAATCCCTAGGGCTTTTATTTTGATACTTTGGGCGGGATCACTTTACAATGCACTTTGTTATGGGTAAAATTGGAGTGATCAGATGTACATACTTAAAGACTATGGATTACTTGAGGGCTGAACAATCACCCTAACCTTGGATGCCGACCTCGGCCTAGGGTACCAACCTCGACCTTGGAGGTCGGCCTCGACCAAAGACCTCAACCTTAAAGGTTGACCTCGGATATTAACCACTACCTCGGAATACGAATACACTTGCAATATATTAAGATAGGATTATCCTCCAAGATATTCCTTGAGGATCTTTAGATGTAAGTCCCATATCCCTGCCCCTGTCGTTCCGTATATCTCCGCGGTCCTCCCGGTCGAATTCGGGCGACCCACGACCTGTAGATTTCATTTCCGGTCAACCCTGAGTCACACCCTATACACTTAAGCCGGTTCGACCCGAGACCTATGCCATTGCGATCATGTCATCGCTACGATTCTGATGGCTCGTCTCGTGCGTCAATCCGATGTCTAGATCCCAAGATATGACCCGTGCACGATCATAGCGGTGGACCACATGTTGTGGGCCATAGTGTACACGTTTTCCAATAATCGTAATGAGGATGATGTCATCCTAAGGATGACATCACCCTATTCTACAACCTAACCTACCCCCTACCTAGCCTACCCCATAAATACTTTTCTTTTTTTTCAAAACTCATTATTATAAGCCATTATAACCCATCCTTTCACCTTCTCTCTCATCTCTCTTTCTCTCTTTTCTTCTTCACTTCCATTGTTAGCCATGGACGTCCCAAACAAGCTCCATTTCCAGCCCTCTTACCTTTAAATCCCTCCTAATCTAACCCTTAGAAGCTCATCTCCACCATTGGAAGGGGTCCTAAAAGGCTTATGAACTCATGGGTAGAAGATGAAGGAGAAGATCATTATGGGTGCATCTCTCTCTCTCTCTCTCTCTCTCTCTCTCTCTCTCTCTCTCTCTCTCTCTCTCTCTCTCTCTCTCTCTCTCTCTCTCTCTCTTTATATATATTTTTGTGTGATGTGTGGCTCAATTGGATGGACCCCACCTTGATGTATGCCTTATCCAAACCGTCCAAGTCATGTGGACCCTACCTTATGAATGATGAGAACACACAAATATTAAACCCATTAAGTAGGCCTCGTTCATGTGGGACTCACCTTTTATTAAGGTGGGCCACATTCATGTGGGACCCACCATGATGCTGTGTTTACCCATGCCGTCCAGCGTCACTGGACACTGGAAGCTGGCTAACATGGAGTGCGTGTACTGGCATAGGTGTGTACTAACGTCAGTGGTTTTTTTTTATTTTTGGGTGGGCTACTTATACAAGCCCCACCTTGATGCATGTTGTTGATCCAAGCCGTCCATCCCAACCCTTGTATCATTTTAGGCGTTGAGCCGAAAAATGAAACCGATCCAATTTTTTGGCAGGCTATGGCATTAAGAATGCTAGTGTTTTCCGTTAAAACTTTGAAAAATGATTGTTGGGGCCCACAAGGAGCTTAGACCCACCTGAAACTTGTTTTGGACCCCTAATTTTGTGGGACACATGCAATGGACGGGGTAGATCTGGTTAATGTGGGTCCCACCTAGGAAAATAAAAATAAAATGCATTTGCTGCCTTGACGTCCAGAGGAGTCTGGACGTCCAACGTTAAAAAGGGTGGCCCCATTGGCTCCAGTTGTGGACCCTATCATGATGTATGTTCTACATCCATGCTGTTCATTTAATAGGTCCCCTTGAATGATGCATTGGCTCCAAAAATCAGTCATAAAAAGTCTTCAAATGGCCCACACCATCACCATTCATGCAATGGTATGCCAAACCACATGGAATCAAATGCTGGGTTCAACATGCAGCTTAGACCCACCTGAAACTCTGTTTGGACCATTAAATTGGTGGGACACACACAATGAATGGGTTGGATTTTCTTAGGCGGACCCCACCTATCAAAAACCACCGTATTATTGGTTTTCAAAAAAACAAAGGAAGGAAGGTGGGCAGCAGTTGGCGCTGCCGCTGTAGGTGGGCGGGCGGACTGACTGGCTGGGGCTCACGGCCCCAGCTGTGGGCCCCACGTGATGTGTTTCTAACATCCATGCCATTCATTAAGTGGCCCCTTAGGACAGTGGGCCTCCTTCTAAAAATCAGCTGTATACGAAACTCAGGTGGGCCATACCATCTAAAATCATGTGAAGACATGCCTAAAACGTATGACATCACTTGGTGGGGCTTACCTAAAATTTGGATGTGGTTGATACTTGGTCAGAACCCTCAACCAGGTGGGACTCACATAATGGGCGGTCTGGATTTGTGGACCACATCACTGTGAACCCCCTGACCGTGTGGCCTTATAAATAGGTTGGGTGGCAAACGAACATTACAGAGGGCCTCATGGCCCTATGACCCTATCAACGGGTTGTATGGAAAATAAGCATCACCGTGGGCCCCTGGCCCACGTAACCTTATGAACAGATTAGATGAAAATAAACATTGTGGTGGGCCCCTGGTTCACGTGCCCTCACCAACAGGTAGGTTGATAAATAAATATTAAAGTGGGCCCTACGCCCATGTGACCTTGTGTATGGGTTGGAAAATAAATATTACAGTGGGCCCTAAGCCCATGTAACCTTATGTATAGGTTGGAAAATAAACGTTACAGTGGGCCCCTTGGTCCCTGTGACCATATCAATAGATTGGCTGGAAAATAGACATTTTGGTGGGCCCCCCTATTCATGTGACCTTATCAACAGATTGGATAGGAAAATAAAAATTATGGCGGGCCTCACATGAGGCTCACTTTGGTGAATATGGGCCCATGTATTTAGGCCCATCTTGAGGTATTTTTAGGCCCATTATTGAGGCCCGCTTGGATGCATATGGACCCGTGTATTTAGGCCCATCTTGGCATGTATATAGGCCCAATGTTGTGGTCCACTTTGTTATAAATGGGCCCATATGTGTAGGCCCATTTGATGTATTTATGGCCCATTGTTGAGGTTCACTTTGGTATATATAAGGCCTATGTGATTAGGCCCATTTGATGCACGTAAAGCTTATGTGATTGGGCTCATTTTAATGCATTCTAAGGCCCATGGGTGATGGCCCATTGCAAAGTACCTAAGGCCTATTGGTGAGGCTCATTGAGGTGGCCCACTTGATGAATATAAGGCCCATGAGATACGGCTCATTTGATGTATTTGAGGCCCAATGGGATGTACCTAAGGCACATTGCAATGTGTGATTCTGCCATGATTTATTTAATGATATTTAACGCGAACCGAGCCTTGGGAGCAATGATGGTTTGATGTCCACATTGTAAGATTAATGTTGGTTAAATGTCCCCATTGTCACTCTCCCTAGGGCCCATTGATAGGCCCAACTCTTTTGTGTATGAGGCCCATGTGTAGGGCCCACCTGTGACGTATATTAGGCTCATGTGTAGGGTCCACCCATTAAGTATTGGGGCTCATAGATTGTGATGTATTTTCGGCCCAGATGGCAAGACTTGATGTTATGTATGAGAGACCTAAGGGATGTGGCCCATTACGATGTGTTCGGGGCCCTTGGATATGGTCCATTATACTGTACATGCAGCCCATATATGGGGACCATTATAATGTTACATATGGCCTTATGTGAGGACTAATGTGGTACATGTGAGGCTTAAGTGATAAGGTCCACTTTGATATACTTGTGGCCCATTAGTGCGGCCCATTGATGCGACTCACTTGATGTGTATGAGGCCCATTAGTACTTCTCATTGATGCAGCTCACTTGTTGTATATGAGGCCCTTGATTGAGGCCCATCGTGATGTATTCGAGGCCCATGTGATGCGGCCCATAATGATGTGTATGTAACCCTTGTATGAGGCCCATGATATTGTCTATTAGACTCTTGTGTAAGGCCATGGGCCCACTATATGTTTGACCCTATATAGGCCACTGCTTGGGAGCAATGTTGGTTAAATGGCCATATTGGTAGGAAGTGACCGATAAATGTCCACATTGTGACCTTTCCTTAGTCCTGGCTGGGTCCATTCTCATAATTCTTTAGTGGGCTAACCCAAACAAATGGGCCCCATTGATATTATTTGGTCCATCATTGATCGTCCATCTATGGACCCCGCCTTGCGTCGAGGCCGATTACCGATTTTGATTTGTCATGGCCGATTGCGGATTCCGATTGTCTGGGCCCAATGTGATGTACATGCGATTCGTATTTGAGGCCCAATGTGATGTGTATCCAGCCCGTGTCTAAGGCCCAATGTGATGATATGAAGCCTACCTGATGAGGCCTATTATGATGTATTTGGGGCCTATGGGCAAGGCCCATTGTGATGTATTTGAGGCCTATGGGAAAGGCCCATTGCGATGTATTCATAGCCCATGGGTAAGGCCCATTGTGATGTATTCATGGCCTATGTGCAAGGCCCATTGTGATATGTATTACGCCCATGAGCAGGGACCACCGGTTGTATATATGTGGCCTTTGAGTAAGGCCCATTGGGTTATATATTAGGCCTTTGTGTGAGGCTGTGGGCCCATTATATGTTTGGTTCTATGTGACCATTCCTCGGGGGCAATGTTGGTTAAATGTCCACGTTTTCGAGGCCGATTATTGATGCCGGTTATTAATATCGATTATGAGTATGTGACTGCATAGCATCATGATACATGCCCATACGCATCATCTGCATGTTTATTATGAGATGTGATTGACCATTGCATATGTCATTGGGCAGGATGATATGAGACTCCCTGATAGGCGGATGTTCTCTCACATGAGCGCACGGCATACGCAGGATTGATGCATGATTGGATTGTATGACTCATGCATCTTGCATTGTGTTGTGATTACTATACGCCCTAGTGACATCGGGGTCGTAGCCTCCACAGGCATATCGTGGATGGCCAGATGGGATACCGAAAATCTATTCGAGCTTCGGGCTACCATAGATGGCCCTGGATGAAAATCCCTAAACACCCTCTTGGTACCAGAGGACGCCCCAACGTCGAGACCGAGTGGATACATGAGCGCCCGAGTGCCGAATACCAGGAGGCCACGTCTCCCACTGTGCCATGGTCGGTTGGGAGGAGGTGTGGCCTTACCCGCCCGAGCGTAGGGGGCATTACTAGGCTGAGTTTGACCAGCTTAAGGAATGGGTTCGCTATCGACATGCCGGATAGGTATTAGCATACTATTGGTCAGGCGGATAGTGAGGTTTCTTACGCTCACTTGGACTGTGCGGCTAGGGAGAGCGGCAGTGCCATTTGGAGTGTAATAGACCCCGGTGATTTCTCAGAGAGGAACCGTACTGATATGTGGACTTATTGAGTAGAAGTTGCATGCTCATTCATTCAGTATCCACTCGGGCTGGTGGTGCGCAAATAATTGTTGTGTACCTTCGTTATGGTAAGGATTTCGGTTGGGCGCGGGACCAACCTGAGATCAAGAGTTTACCACGTTGTGTCTAACTATCCAAATTTAGGTATGGGATTGGTTTGGATAGAAGTCCATTATGGCGGACCCCGTAGCCTGCGATACTACGTACTATTATCCCGACTTCACACTCCAAGCATGGTCATTTCATTCCCATCACATATTGCATTACATCTGTAGGCATATGACATTTTGGGTTGCTATGTTTCTGCACTTATATGGCCTAAATAGACTTAGCAGGATTTGTATATTGCATTGCATCCTCGACATCTGATATTTAGCTCTTCATGATTCTTTATTTCATAACTGTTTTATATTGCGTATCCTGATATTTATTGACTTATCAGTATTTCTGTTTACTCTAATAATTCATGATCTTGTCAGTATTTCTGCTTATTCCGATGATGTATGAATTATGAATTACCAGTATTTTCGGTATTATATGATTATGACCTTGTATTGAATACTTGGCACTTACCTTGTGCACACACTTACACCACCCTCTAAGCTTTCTATAAGCTTATGCACGATAGATGCGTGCAGGTGATGTTAGGTTGCAGCATTGTTGAGCTTGGAGCGTGCGGTGGTCTTCTGGAGCTTGATTCTTTATTTATGTATTTCCCTTTCAGTATTGTACTCAAATGATTATATTAGTGGATATGTGATGACGATGTTGCCGTTGTGAATTGGGTAATCTTGTGGTTATGCTTATTACTAGTTAAATGTACATTCAAAAAAAAAATCCTCCTTGTAAGATCCCAGGATCGGAATCTGGCATATGAATGCTAGGAGCCAAGAATGGGGTACTATGGAGGCTGTTGGCATGGGATTTGGCGATCGGGATTCCTATGAATCCGATTTTCGGGTTTGGGGCATGACACAAGAGATCAACCATGATATGTCTAAAGGAAGATCTCTTCCGTAATACGCAATCACCATTATTGGGGCACAAAATTAAGAAAAAGAAGATGATGAGAAACAACATTACTTAGTTGCGCGGTGCACAACACATGTGAGAAACATGAAGTCATTGCATAGCGCGAAATGACTAGATGGTGGCCGCACAACAGAAGATTAGGATGATCTATTGTGCCCCGCGCAATGGGATCATCCCTGCACAATGAAGTTGTGTTGCCAGATTAAAGGTTATAAGTGTTATATTGTATAAAGCACACCTTTGTTTGTCAAATTTCGTTTAGACAAAATATCTTATGATGTAAGCCTTCTAATGTAGATCAAGATGGAAAGTTCAAGACTCTACTGAACTTCAAGATCAAGATGGAAAGTTCAAGACTCTACTAAACTTCAAGATTAAGATGGAAAGTTTAAGACTCTACTGAACTTCAAGATCAAGATGTAAAGTTCAAGACTCTATTGAAGATTCAAGTAGAAGAACAAGTTCCATGAAGTTCAAGTTACTTCAAAGTTCAATCATAATAGGTATAACAAACCCTCAAAAGACCTTAGGCTTAGGTACTTTCAAAACATAACTTAAATGGGTTTTTATGCTGATGTTAGGCTAAAGTTCGGCTAATCTAAACTAAGGTTCGACTACTATAAGGTGTGGTTTGACTAGTCTACGGATTTTTCGACCAGTCCTAGTTTAAACTCAAAAAAAATGGACTTTTCCATTACTTCTTCGACTAGTCGAGCAGATTGCTCAACCAGTCGAAGTTGGGCCTTCAACCAGTCAAGGGTTGCTCCACTCAAACTCCAACAACTGAATCAGTTCAGACTTTAGGCACCCTTGACTAGTCAAATAGAGGCCTTGACCAGTCGAAGATCTGTTTTATCTGATCGCGCTCAAATTTGAAAATTTGTTGGAATGAAATCTCGTTCTTAAACGAGTCGAAGAAAAAACTTATTTGCCTATAAATAGGGGACTTCTCTCAATCCAAAATTAACAATTCAAGTCTATTAAATCCTTCCACAAGTGAGAGAGAAGCCCCCATTATTATCAAGCTATCACACAGTATTTATAATATTTTTTATAGCTTTTTGTTTTAATTCCTTGATCTCCTGTTTTCTAAATCTTATTTTATAAAGAGAGTAAATACTTTTCTTTGAGATATAAGGAATTCAAACAAGTAGCTTTTGGTTTGAATTTAATTAAAATCAATCTAGAGCCTTGAACCCTTGTTTATATGACTGAATATTGAACAATTTACTACAAGAGAAGAAGTTCTACAGCTACATCAACTGGTACATCTCCAAAAGAGAAGATAAGCATTCTTTGTTTTTATATTTTAGTTTTATTGAGATGGCCAGAAAATCTCATTTGTTTAGTTTAAGTGAGATAACCAGAAAATCTCATTTGTTTGTTTTTATGAGATAGCCAGAAAATTCTCAGAGAGGGGTTTTGTTGTTTATGATAGCCCTTTAAAATCATAACTATATCAAGTTTTAAGGTGGCCCTAAGAAAACCTTATTTATAGTGAAAGCCAATACCACATGGATAGTGATTATTAGGAGTAGAGTAGGTGTGGCTATTTGAGAACAGTTGTTGTACACACTGAACCACTATAACTCTTGATGTTGTGGTGAATGTTTACTTTTTGCGTTTGTGGAGAATGTTTGTAATTTTATTTATACAAAAGTAGTGAATGTTTGTAATAAATAGTTTTATTTTCTCTTGCTTGATTTGAGCTCTTAATTCTTACAAACATTTGTGAAATAAGGTTATCCTACCTAAACTTGGTTTAGGTGTAGGTTATCCTACAAATTAGATTGAATCAATTTTTCAATAATAACGCAATTGAGATTTCTGATTTATTTAATATTTCAGCACTTTAATTTTTATTTAGCATAGTCCTATTCACCCCCCTCTAGGACTTCTTAAGCTCACCTTTTCAAAGGTTCTCATGTGTGAAGGGTTCGCATGTGTGAAGGCCTATAATGCCCCTCCGCTCTCTTCATTTGCATCATTCAAAGATCTCAGGAGCTAGTAGAAGATAGAAGACTTCTTTGAAACTCAGTCAGGAATTGGAGATATCTATCGCGCGGCGCGCAACCCCTCCATTGTGCACATGGTGGCCTTTTGATTTAAGTTATATCTTCTGAATGCTATGAATCTTTAATTGATTCAGAAGGAAGAAAGTTTCTTTAAGACTTAATGGGATTGATCAAGAGGATATCATTTTCATACAACGGGATCTTCGATCAAACGATTATATCAGAATCTAAAATGCTACTGAAATTGATATTTGAGCATCTCTGATTCTTGTATTTGATAGTGTCCACTTTATTTTAGAATCAAGAGATATGCGAGGGTGTAAATGAACTTAAAATGAATAAAATATTTTATGATGATTGTTCTCTTACTCTTTCTTTGTTATTATTGAATAAGATAATTCTCCAAACCAAATACAATTCGTTTCTTGTCGAACCAAAATGATGACTTCGCTGGGAATTATTTCTTATTCAATATAAACCTAAAAACTACCGAGAGAACTTTTATCACTGTTTGGCATCATAAATTTTAAATTTCTTATTTAAAGAATTATGAAAAATCCTCAACAGCAACGCCATGTACTCTTCTCCATATATAAATGAAAAGACAAGTTCGCAAGCACATCAAAGCACTCTACATCAAATTGATATTATCATTAATCGCCACTTATTGTCACCAATCATCGCCAAATATTAAATTGATATTATCACCAATTGCCATTTATTATTGCCAATCATCACCAAATTGATACTATCGCCAAGCTGAGATATTATGACAATCACAAATACTATCAAAACATTACCATGATTTATCATTTACGGCAGCGGAGAGCGCCTATATGGCCAACCACGTATAAACCCCATATTATCAGTGATAATGATTTATCATTTAGGGTAGCGAAGAGCACCTATACGGCCAACTACGCATAGGACTTATATTATTAGCAATGGCAATTTATCATTTATAGCAACGGAGAGCGCCTATACGATCAACCATATGTAAGACCTACCTTATAGGCAATCGCCAAATATTATGCGGGCTACAGCGAAAAGCCAGTGGCCCTAAAAAGTCCGCGAAGGCAAACATATGCTTAGACCCATACAGGCAGTGCAGAGTGCTAATGCGGGCAACCACGCGCAAGACCAGTGCCTTCTATGTAGCTTCTAACATCGCCATGGGGGATGGTAAGAGAAAATGCCCTTTCATGAATGGGTTATACCTTACAGGCAAAGAAAAAGTGGGCTGCACTGTGCACTATTTGGCTTGTCCATATGTAACGCCCTGGAAAAATTCGTATTTGGACTCGAGTACCAACTCGACCAGAAATCGCGTAAGAATAATTCCTTTAGAAAATAAGTGTAAGTTAGCTAGCGCAACGCTAAAGTAGCTGAAAAATAGTCCCTGATCACTTTAAATACATTCTATAAGACCCAAAGCGAGTAGAACCAATGACGCTATAATACTCTAAAACCTCGGATCAAACTCTAAACCGGTTTGTTCTCTGGACCTCCTTGAAACTTTGTATTGGATCTAGACCGCACGTCGAAAGTCCGATACCTGCAATCTTAGACCGTTAGAACTACCTAGCTGGACTTGACAATCATGTCAAAAATCAAGTCTAACCGACATTCGCAGGCTATTTCATTGAGCCTGGACTGAAGAGAGTGAGAATAGGGTTAGATTTGGAATTTGAAATTCAAATCTGGCACACGACTCGACGCGTCAGTATTAAGCGTTCTGACCGTCAAAATTCAATCAAATTACACCCTCGGATCAGGAAAAATTTCTATTTCATATCATGAGATTTATAGGCCTAATCTACGTGCGGTGACCGCTGAACTGAAACTGGACCGCCACGTGCGATCTACGAACACTACTGGTCTGAAAATGGGATGTGAGTGACATCCGATGTGCATGAACTTAAGTCCGATCGCGTTCAGCCAGGGGACCACCAGAAATGGTCTTTTGGTTCGGAAGAGCCCCAATTTGGATATAACTTAAGTATACCTTGACCTGAAGCCTGTTTTGGGCATGTTTGGGCTTATAAAAGGGCTTGAAACCCTCACTCCTCTCACCCATCCGAATTTTCTAGAAACCCTAGCAAGAGTGAGAGAGAAAGTCAGAGATTGTGAGAGAAAGTGGAAGAGTTTTTCCTGCTGCTTGTGCTACCTGTTGCACGTGCCTAAGCAACGCGCCTCAATCACTTTTTCGGTGATTTCACCACATTTTTAGGTAAGAAAATATCCCTAATACTTGCTGATTTGAGGTTTCCTTGGTTCTATAGCGAAGTAGCTGATAGATCTTGTGTATTAGGTTCCCGGTTCGCCGTAGACGAAGCGTATACGCTCCGTTCGAATTAATACACCTGTAGGAGAAAAGGTGCAGATTTTAGATGCTTTGATTGACTGTTTCCAACGCTTTCAATGTCGTTTAATAGTAGATTATCAATGGAAACGCTGTTTGACATGTACAACATGCTGTCCGTTTCCTGTTTCGTAAGCAGACGAAAAATATGAGATTTAGGGCATTTTAGTCATTTGTAGGAAATACTGTTTTCATCCATAATTTGCTGATGTGATTGACATGGCTTCTTGTCACATTAGGATATTAGGAATACGTGCATAATTAGTTTGGCGAAGAGATTCGCCTAAATGCGCACTTTGAGTTGACATACTATATGTAGACTTAAGTATGTAGTGTAAGTGTTTGTATAAATGCTTGTATTAGTATGTATTGAATTAAATGGTGTTATGAATTATTTTGAGATTGATTTCTCAATTAATATGCTGATGTAAATAGTTTCCTACATGTTAGCTATATGTATGATTTCATTATATGTATGAAATGCATGCGTTGGAAGATTTACTTAAGTTGTATGTTATAACATGTGTTAACATGCTCACATGGTTGTATTTCATTTCCATTACTCTTACATGATGGCTGATGTGAATTCATAATTGTTTGGGACTATACCTAGTCCAGGCAGTCGACAACCGAGCAAGTTCGTGGTTGGCTTATTTTTGCCACGAACGACGCGTCGATGAACGCGAGCCGTGTTTTGGAGTTGGCGGCAGTGGTTAGGCCACACGAGGTGTTTTACGCACTTCATGTCGTTCGACTTGAGATGCGCTCGTGCTAGTCGAGCCCGTCAAGTAACCCGACTGGCCTTTGTATGTTCACCCTATATGAGTCATAACTGCTTGAACCTAGGGTACTGAACTTACCATTATAAACCCTGTCAACCATGGTACCTTGATCCACAAAGACTCATGAGCCGGGCATGGTGGTATGGGACACCGTGGTCGAGCTGTCGGCCTACGCTGGGGCCACAAACCTTCCCGTAGTGACCAGTGAGCACCTATGACTCATGAGCAGATTATGGTGGTATGGGACACTATATTCTTATTGTCGGCCTACACTAATCAGGCGACGAGTCCTTTGTAGTGACCGCGAGCGTATTCTGAGTCTATGGGAGGCGACGACCCTTCCGTAGCAGTGAGAGTACAGTAGGCCTGTATTAATAAGGTGATGGGGGAGCGGTGCAACGAGTGCGAGCAACAGCCCTGGCAGCCTTTGCAGCGACCTATAAAATATACATCGTATGAGATTACTAGGAGTGACGACCCTAGACAGGATCTGTGTTGGGATTGATATAAGGGAAGTACCTTAGTTTCCCAATATTGATGTATGAAAAGGACTAATAACAACTCGATAATCATATCACCATCACATTACATGTGCCTGGAAGATGTGGAGCACTGTGGGATGATTGCATACCGCGGGCGTAAGATGGTGCGGTATAAGGGAGATCGCCGGTGAGGGCATCCATCACGTCATGTCATATTGCATTAACACAGTAATAGGAATGTTTGATTTACTGCTTTACTATTATCGAATGATTGATTTGAGAACATGTTAATCCTTGCTCTATTATTCTACTGAGTTATCTACTCACTCCCACATTACGGGATGGTGTTTGCAACACCCACCAGACCCTGTCTTAGATACAGGTGAGGCGACGATTCAGGAGGCAGAGCCGGACTATGATGAGGATCAGGACGAGTTCTCATACATGCAGTACCACGACGGGTTTGCTTAGGTGGCCTGGATTGACGGGACTTCTCAGTGGGACTACTTTTGACATTTTAATTTTTGCTTATTTATATGTATATGAAACTCAGAGATGTATTCATACTTTGGAGACAATCGAGATCTACTTTGTTTTCCATACAGTGATATATATATTTTTTAGTCTTTCGCTTGCTTTTATCAGTGGATCTGGAGTATGAATTGCAGTTTTGGTTTACTTTTACTCATGTGAATGCTTTAACTCAGACAATATTGAATCATAATCATTTTTGTTGCATAAGTGACGGTCTGGAACTCGGGAGTTGAGTTTATACACGACTCCCGATTTTCATGGTGTTACAAGTTGGTATCAGAGCATGAATGAGATTATACCGGGCCTGGGTTATGGTCACGCAACGTACACTGTCACTTCCTTTGACTTAGGTGGGTGCGAGAAGGGTCTAGAAACACTTATAGGATCGCAGATTCGCCAATAGGCGAAGACTATTCGTATCGATCGCGCGATCGAGTCCGTAACGCATCTAGGGTCGCGTGAAGTGACTTGAGTAGCTCCTAGGTTATAGGTAGGTGGGTTGAGACGTTCTTTGAACGGTTCTAAACCAATAAATGCGAATCCTTGGGCAGTGGGACTACCACAACCCTTACATTCAATCGCTAGGGCTTAAAAACCCCGTTTCACCTAAATTCTTCCTCTCACCACTCCATTCTTCAATTCTTTCTTATTCTTTTCATGTTAGGCATTGATCCTAATGTGAAAATGATATAAAATAATACTTCGACAAAATTTTACAGTGAATAGTGAAATTTCATGAAAACTGGCCATTAGGCCATTCTAAGTTTGCAATCTTTAGCAACTAATGGGCTAGATGGATGTATTACCTACTACCCCAAAATCATATACTGTATGATAGGAGATTGCATTCAGGTTTACAAATTGGCATCGGAAAGCTCCAAATGGATGTTTGGGCCTCCCTAGGGCAATCTAGAATGAACTAAGGTGGGGCCCATATATTTTTGGAGTCCCTGGGCCAGGGGGGACCCGACCCATGTGGTCCCACCAGCCACCTTGCAAGATGGTCGGTGATGCCATCGCCGATCCGGTGATGCATCGCCGTCCGGTGGGGCCCACTTGATGTGAATTTTGGTGCGTGTGGGTATTTTGGGTAGTACACCTCTCCCACGTATGGTTCGTCCATAGAAAACTCCTAAAAAGGGTACTTCCTTCACAACAGCCCCCTTCCCAAGCTCCTTCTCACGTTTTCTTGCTGCCCATCTCAAAACCGTGGTTCCAAATCCTTCCCAAACCCCTTGCTGAAAATGACTCCATTCCATCACTCCATTGTAGTTTGCAACTCCTCTTGCAAATCTCATCCGTTGGAGCTCCTACAACCCCCAAAACGAGCTAAAATCGTGAGGAGCTCCATTCCCCTTTTTCATTCTCTTTTCTTTTTGAAAATCCATCCTAGGGGAGCTTGAAGCATCCCTCTACAACACCTAGATCTCCTTTTTTCAGTTTAGGCAGCCATTTTTCTACATTTTCCCCATTTTCTATGGCTTTTGTTGAAGCCATTTTGGGTCTTTTATCTTTCTCCACCATCCTCTCTTTGATGGGAAAGAGAAAGACCGCAGTGGATGAGGCTGGGCCTAGTCGCCCTGCGCAATCAAGAAGACTGAGGGGTGGCGCCGCTAGCTCAAGCGCCGCCACAAGTCCAAGCACAGCCCGAGAGTTCCATACAAAGCGGGATTTGGATCCCCATACTCAACTTGGGCGAGTGATATTAGCAGAGATGCCTTACGGTGAATATACTGACCGTAAGGTATTGTTTGAGGCGGACGTGGAAGGACGACTCTTCGGTGAATTCCTGTTATTCGAGCGCATTGAAGCTGCACATTGGGGTCCGCTATTTGAAGCTCGTTCTCGTGCTAATGTGAGCACCGTTCGTGCCTTCTACGCTCGTATCCATAATCCTACACTGGAGCCATTACAGTTCAAGATTCCTTTTGGTAGAGACCGGATGGCTACGATCGATGTTCTGTTGATAGTGTGACTTCTGAACGTGCCCGTCGGTGATATTCATCCCAGTGCGAAGAATTTGAGGAGTAGGCATGAGCGAGATTGTCGTACCAGATTCTTATGCGGTAGTTTGGTTCCATGACAGCATAACAATAGCCTCAAGGCATCTCATATGTCTGATGATTTGTGCCTGCTGCACCACATTTGCACGTTCAACGTGTATCCCATGTCGACAAATTACATTGAGTGTACGCACCTTATGGTTGATTTCTTGTATCAGGTGGCCCAGGGAGAAAATGTGTGTATGGCCACTTTCATCTTGCGACAGATTATCCTCATAGCGAAATAAGAAGAATGTCTGAGTCACTTCCTTTTGGCCGACTCATATGCAAGATCGTGCTTGAGTTTGCTTACAGACTTCGGCCGGAGTTGCCAGTTCCGATTCACAGCATTGATGAGTCTACCATGGTCAAGATGAAGATCGGGTCTCAGTACCGTGAGACTCAGATCGAGGAGGATAGCGAGGACGATTTTGATGATGAAGAGGATCCAAGTGAGGGAGAACCTGGAGCAGAAGTTGAGGAAGAAGTCCAGGAAGAGGTAGAAGAAGAGGCTAAGGATACAGATGAGAGCCCTCCTCCTTCTGCTCAGGCTACTGGTGATGAAAGCATTGCCCGAATTGAGGAGAGCCAGGTCACCTTGCGAAGGAAAGTTTAGGAACTTCGGACTGAGGTCGAGGATACCAAGGCCGTCATGAAGAGGAAATTCGGCAAGGTGACTCGCACCTTGAAGGCAATCCTGTGCTGCTTGCAGGATAAGGGTGCTCCTCCTCCGTCACCCGACTCAGACTAGCGATGAGATATTTGATGTTGTTGTTAGTAGTTACTCATCTCATGCTTTAAGTTGTGTAAGCCTGTTAAGACTAGTGCTTTACTAATGTTGTTGTTGTAACTTTAACTGTCTTAGTTCCCATGTACTTCTTGTCATGATGCTTGTAAGGAGAGATCCCTTGTATTGTGATAATTTTGATTAAATGAAATGCATGGAATGCCTTTGACTCTTTATGTGAATGATTGCGGTGTGTTGTACTATTGAGACTGACAAGGTTGCGCCCTATTTTGAATATAGGGAATGTCGCCGAAGGCTACATGGAGCACAGCTCGGCTCACATTGGGTGAGCCTATGGATCAGGCTCCTTCTCAGTCTGCTGCTCATGCGGACCCTGCTGTGGGCCCGATTCCTAAGACAGTACGTGCGTCTCAGCCTACTGCTGGTCCTGCAGTTGGACCACCACCTTTCACACCGCCCGTCAGAGAGCAGTACTGTGCGTCTTCTTAGACGTAGTACATGCCACAGCCTGCTCTACCTCCAGATAGATTTGAGCAGATGATGACTATGATGCAGCAGCAGCAGCAACTCCTGACTACGATTGTAGGGGCTCTAGCCCAGGGTAGGAGTGTGTCTCCACCTGCACCACCTGCGCATCTAGCTGAGGATGCCGATACATATGCTCAGGATGAGGGCATGGTTCATCCTACATCACCTGCTTACCCTGCGGGGAATGCCGTAGACACACGGGGCTTACTAGAGCGATTCCAGCGCGTACGGCCTCCCACTTTTACGGGTTCTCATAGACCCGAGGAGGCCGAGTATTGGCTCGACTGTGTGTCGAAGATACTGCGGATGCTGCATTGTTCGGAGACTGAGCAGATCGAGTTGGCTACGTTCTTGTTCGAGCGGGAGGCCAGCTTATGGTGGGACAGTGTGTTGCGAACCATTGCCGCCGATTACATATGGACCTGGGCAGCGTTCGAGTTCCGCTTCCACAAAAAATACTATCCCCAGACGTACATGCATGAGTGGGAGAATGAGTTTTTGCGCCTCAGACAGGGAGGCATAACGGTCACTAAGTATGAGCATCGGTTTACTGAATTGGGCAGATACGTCCCGACTATTCTGACAGATGAGTAGATGCGCATACGGCGCTTTTCAGAGGGTTTACGACCGGATATTCGGTCGAAGATGTGTTACGTGAGCATTGCCTCCTATGCAGAGCTGATTCACATGTCCATGTGGGCAGAGCAGGATGTGGATCGACTTACACGATCTCATGGCCCTATTGCTCCTAGGCCACGACCAGAGTTGCAGGACACGCCCTTTGCGGGCAAGAGGCCTCGCGCCGACCCTCCTTCTAGGGCTACAGTGCCAGTACCCCCGATGTGGCGCCCTGAGTTATTATGTACATATTGTGGGAGATCGGGCCATTTGGCATAGAGTTATTTTACTCGGATGCGAGACAGTGGGTTCTCGCTGCCACAGAAGATCGATCGTACACGCTCACAGGCGATATCAGCACTGCCTTTACGATTGGCTCCTGCGCACCCTTCCTTCAGACCTCTGGTATCTCAGATTAGGCTGCCTCAATGGCCCATGGCACAGCGGCCGAACCGGCCACAGCAGGCACGGGTGCATGCCTTGACAGCTGAGGCAGCTGTGACAGAGACTTCTCAGCATTCGACCTTTGAGGTCACCGCCCACATCGGAGGTATTCCTATACTCGTGATGGTGGATACAGGATCTACGATTTCATTGATATCACGTGCCATAGTCAGGCGCATTGGGCTACCGACTATTAGGATGGATGGGGTGCGAGTTTATACAGATCACGGGTCTTTTACAGATGCCACCCTGATGTGTGAGGGCTGTTTGGTGGATCTGGGGGGCAGGACGATGGCTCTTGATCTTGTCGTCGACCCCTCTCTTATTTATCTCGACGTCATTCTTGGCATGGACTGGTTGACTGCAGCGAGGGCCGAGATTGACTGCGAGACTCGTATAGTGACTGCCTACGAGCTAGAGGGCGCATCTTTCACATTCCCAGTGCGGGTAAATCTCCCCTTCCGCATACTTAGCTACGCTACTTTACTACGGGACGTTGGTGCCTAGATGTTTGAGCATACGCAAGTCGTTTACGAGTTTGGGGATCTGTTCAAGAAGATCCCTGGTTTGCCGCCTCAACGAGAGATTGATTTCACTATCGATCTGGTGCCTGGTTTCACGCCCGTCTCACTGCCGACGTATCGCATGGCACTAAGTGAGATGGAGGAGTTAAGGACGCAGATTGATGGTCTGTTGGAGCTTGGCCTTATGCGGCCTAGTGTGTCTCCTTGGGGAGCACCGGTCCTGTTCGTAAGGAAGAAGGATGGTTCGATGCGATTGTGTATTGATTATCGTAGGCTGAACCAGATCACGGTGAAGAACAAGTACCCTTTACCCAGGATCGATGACTTGTTTGATCAGCTGAGAGGAGCGCAGTACTTCTCGAAGATTGATCTTCAGTCAGGATATTATCAGTTGCGCGTCAGGGATGAGGACGTGAAGAAGACAGCATTCAGGACCAGCTTTGGCCACTACGAGTTCCTTGTGATGTCGTTCGGTCTCACGAACGCACCAATCGTGTTCATGGATCTGATGAACCGGGTATTTCGGCCTTTCCTCTATCGATTCGTCGTTGTGTTCATTGACGACATTTTGGTATACTCCAGGAGTCGAGAGGAGCATGAGGAGCACTTGCGCTTAGTCATGGATACACTCAGACAGCATCAGTTGTTCGCACAGTACAAGAAGTGCGACTTCTGAAAGCAGAAGTGAAGTTTCTGGGACACGTGGTGTTCAAAGATGGCATGGAAGTTGACCTGTCTAAGGTAGCTACAGTTCAGGACTAGGAGCAGCCTGGTTCTGTCACTGAGGTGAGGAGTTTCTTGGGTCTCACTGGCTATTATCGACGCTTCATTCGGGATTTCTCGAAGATCGTGAGACCTCTATCTCAGTTGACATGGAGGACGTGAAGTTCGCCTGGAATGACAAGGCGGAGTCAGCTTTTCAGGAGCTGAAGGACAGGCTTACGTCCGCCCCTGTGCTAGTATTGCCAAAGCAAGGGGTTAGGTACACTATATACACTTACGTGTCTAGCGTTGGTCTGGGTTGTGTCCTTATGCAGAAGGACAGGGTAATTTCGTATGCCTCGAGACAATTAAGAAAGCACGAGGAGAATTACCCTACACACGACCTAGAGTTGGCAGCCGTCATATTCGCACTGAGACTCTGGAGACATTACCTCTATGGAGAGGAGTTCGAGCTCTTTTGCGACCACAAGAGCCTCAAGTACATATTCACGCAGCGAGACTTGAATATGAGGCAGTGGTGATGGATGGAGACTTTGAAGGACTTCCAGTTCGAAGTCTCTTACCATCCTGGAAAGGTGAACCTTGTGGCTGACGAGTTGAGCCGCAAGAAGGCGATAGAGTTTGCGGCTCCGCTGATGGTTGCTGAGTGGGATATGGTTGAGTTTTTGTGAGACTTTGAGCAGAAACTCACTGTAGAGGAGCCGTATGAGTTCATCGCACATGTACAGGTGCGATCTCAGATCGATGACCGGGTCATTGAGGCGCAGAAGGATGTTGCGCATCTGACTGAGCTTCGAGAGAATGCCAGTGATGATGCAGACGTCGAGTGGCGGGTTGGCACGGATGGGGGCTTACGTTATCGTGGCCACCTATGCGTCCCAGATGTCCCTGACTTGAGACGAGAGATTCTCGAGGCTGCGCATTGTACCAGACTCGCAATGCATCCAGGCAGTACGAAGATGTATAGTGACATGAAGAGGACCTATTGGTGGGAAGGTATGAAGACCCACATAGCAGAGTTCGTGTCCCGTTGTCTTACTTGCCAGCAGGTGAAGGCAGAGCATCGCCGACCACCTGGACTCTTGCAGCCTATGCCGATCGCAGAGTGGAAGTGGGACTTCATTTCCATGGATTTCGTTTCAGGGCTGCCGAAGACGAGGAAGGGACATGATTCCATATGTGTCATCGTCGACCGTCTGACAAAGTCAGTGCACTTCCTACCGATCAGAGTCACGAACTCTGCAGACGAGCTAGCTAGACTATACATCAGAGAGATCTTTCGTCTACATGGAGTTTCGTTGGAGATCGTGTCGGACAGAGACACGCGGTTCACTTCTATTTTCTGGACGCGCATTCAGGAGGCTATGAGTGTGAAGTTGAAGTTCAGTACTGCCTTTCACCTACAGACAGACGGACAGACAGAGCGGGTGAATCAGATCTTAGATGATATGTTGCGAGCTTGCGCATTGGACTTCAAGGACAGTTGGGATAATTGTCTTGCATATGCGGAGTTCGCGTACAACAACAGTTTTCAGGCGAGTATCGGTATGGCACCTTATGAGGCATTGTATGGGCGACCTTGTCGCGCACCGCATTGCTGGGCAGAGGTCGGTGAGCGTAGCTTGATTAGCCCAGAGTTAGTACAGGCGACATCGGAGAAGATTGATATTATTAGAAGTCGACTTCTCACAGCGCAGAGCAGACAGAAGATTTATGCCAATACGAGACGGCCACCGTTAGAGTTCACAGTTGGGGATCATGTATTTTTACGAGTTTTCCCTATGAAGGGAGTCTTTCGGTTTGGGAAGAAGGGGAAACTGGCACCGCGATTCATTAGTCCATTCCAGATCCTCGATCGTGTGGGAGTAGTGGCATACCATTTGGCTTTGCCCACGCCTCTCGCGAGTATTCACAACGTATTTCATGTTTCTATGCTGAAGAAACACGTTTCTGATCCTTCCCATATCATCAGATGGGAGAAGGTGCAGTTAGGAGAGGATGTAACATATATCCTGCGACCGACACGTAACCTAAACAGGAAGGAGCAGGTACTGCGTAACAAGGTGATTCCCCTTGTGAAGGTATTGTGGACGCATCACTCTGAGGAAGAGGCTACCTAGGAGACAGAAGCCGAGATCAGAAAGAACTACCCACAGCTTCTCGAGGAGTATGAAAAGGTACAAATTTCGAGGATGAAATTATTTATTAAGGGGGGTAGATTGTAACGCCTAGAAAAATTCGTATTTGGACTCGAGTACCAACTTGACCAGAAATCGCGTAGGAATAATTCCTTTAGAAAATAAGTGTAAGTTAGCTAGCGCAACGCTAGAGTAGCTGGGAAATAGTCCCTGATCACTTTAAATACGTTCTACAAGACCCAAAGCGAGTAGAACCAATGACGCTATAATACTTTAAAACCTCAGATCAAACTCTAAACCGGTTTGTTCTCTGGACCTCCTTGAAACTTTGTATTGGATCTAGACCGCACGTCGAAAGTTCGATACCTGCAATCTTAGACCGTTAGAACCGCCTAGCTGGACTTAACAATCATTTCAAAAATCAAGTCCAACCGACATTCGCAGGCTATTTCATTGAGCCTGGACTGAAGAGAGTGAGAATAGGGTTAAATTTGGAATTTAAAATTCAAATCTGGCACACGACTCGACGCGTCAGTATAAAGCGTTCTGACCGTCAAAATTCAGCCAAATTACACCCTTGGATCAGGAAAATTTTCTATTTCATATCATGAGATTTGTAGGCCTGATCTACGTGCGGTGACCGCTGAACTGAAACTGGACCACCACGTGCGATCTACGAACACTACTGGTCTGAAAATCGGATGGGAGCGACATCCGACGGGCATGAACTTAAGTCCGATCGCGTTCGGCCAGGGGAGCACCAGAAATGGTCTTTTGGTTCGGAAGAGCCCCGATTTGGATATAACTTAAGTATATCTTGACCTGAAGCCTGTTTTGGGCATGTTTGGGCTTATAAAAGGGCTTGAAACCCTCACTCCTCTCACCCATCCGAATTTGCTAGAAACCCTAGCAAGAGTGAGAGAGAAAGTGAGAAATTGTGAGAGAAAGTGGAAGAATTTTTCCTGCTGCTTGTGCTACCTGTTGCACGTGCCTAAGCAACGCACCTCAATCACTTTTTCGGTGATTTCACCACGTTTTTAGGTAAGAAAACATCCCTAATACTTGCTGATTTGAGGTTTCCTTGGTTCCATAGCGAAGTAGCTGATAGATCTTGTGTATTAGGTTCCCGGTTCGCCGTAGACGAAGCGTATACGCTCCGTTCGAATTAATACACCTGTAGGAGAAAAGGTGCGGATTTTAGATGCTTTGATTGACTGTTTCCAACGCTTTCAATGTCGTTTAATAGTAGATTATCAATGGCAACGCTGTTTGACATGTACAACATGCGTCCGTTTCCTGTTTCGTAAACAGACGAAAAATATGAGATTTAGGGCATTTTAGTCATTTGTAGGAAATACTGTTTTCATCCATAATTTGCTGATGTGATTGACATGGCTTCTTGTCACATTAGGATATTAGGAATACGTGCATAATTAGTTTGGCGAAGAGATTTGCCTAAATGCACACTTTGAGTCGACATACTATATGTAGACTTAAGTGTGTAGTGTAAGTGTTTGTATAAATGCTTGTATTAGTATGTATTGAATTAAATGGTGTTATGAATTAGTTTGAGATTGATTTCTCAATTAATATGCTGATGTAAATAGTTTCCTGCATGTTAGCTATATGCATGATTTCATTATATGTATGAAATGCATGCGTTGGAAGATTTACTTAAGTTGTATGTTATAACATGTGTTAACATGCTCACATGGTTGTATTTCATTTCCATTACTCTTACATGATGGCTGATGTGAATTCATAATTGTTTGGGACTATACCTAGTCCAGGCAGTCGGCAACCGAGCAAGTTCGTGGTTGGCTTATTTTTGCCACGAACGACGCGTCGATGAACGCGAGCCATGTTTTGGAGTTGGCGGCAGTGGTTAGGCCACACGAGGTGTTTTACGCACTTCATGTCATTCGACTTGAGATGCGCTCGTGCTAGTCGAGCCCGTCAAGTAACTCGACTGGCCTTTGTATGTTCATCTGTATGAGTCATAACTGCTTGAACCTAGGGTACTGAACTTACCATTATAAACCCTGTCAACCATGGTACCTTGATCCACAAAGACTCATGAGCCGGGCATGGTGGTATGGGACACCGTGGTCGAGCTGTCGGCCTACGCTGGTGCCACAAACCTCCCTGTAGTGATGAGTGAGCACCTATGACTCGTGAGCAGATTATGGTGGTATGAGATACTATATTCTTGTTGTCGGCCTACACTGATCAGGCGACGAGTCCTTTGTAGTGACCGCGAGCGTATTCTAAGTCTACGGGAGGCGACGACCCTTCCGTAGCAGTGAGAGTAAGTAGGCCTGTATTGATAAGGTGATGGGGGAGCGATGTAACGAGTGCGAGCAACAGCCCTGGCAACCCTTGCAGCGACTTATAAAATATACATCGTATGAGATTACTAGGAGTGATGACCCTAGACAGGATCTGTGTTGGGATTGATATAAGGGAAGTACCTTAGTTTTCCAATATTGATGTATGAAAAGGACTAATAACAACTCGGTAATCATATCACCATCACATTACATGTGCGTGAAAGATGTGGAGCACTGTGGGATGATTGAATGCCGCGGGCGTAAGATGGCGCCGTATGAGGGAGATCGTCGGTGAGGACATCCATCACGTCATGTCATATTGCATTAACAACAGTATTAGGAATGTTTGATTTATTGCTTTACTATTATCGCATGATTGATTTGAGAACATGTTAATCCTTAATCTATTATTCCACTGAGTTAGCTGCTCACTCCCGCGTTACGGGATGGTGTTTGCAACACCCACTCGACCCTGTCTTAGATGCAGGTGAGGCAAAGATTCAGGAGGCAGAGCCGGACTATGATGAGGATCTGGACGAGTTCTCATACATGCAGTATCACGACGGCTTTGCTTAGGTGGCCTGGATTGACGGGACTTCTCAGTGGGACTACTTTTGACATTTTGATTTTTTCTTATTTACATGTATATGAAACTCAGAGATGTATTCATACTTTGGAGATAGTCGAGATCTACTTTGTTTTCCATACAGTGATATATATATTCTTTAGTCTTCCGCTTGCTTTTATCACTGGATCTGGAGTTTGAATTGCAGTTTTGGTATATTTTTACTCATGTGAATGCTTTAACTCAGACAACATTGAATCATAATCATTTTTGTTGCATAAGTGACGGTCTGGAACTCGGGAGTTGAGTTTATACACGACCCCCGATTTTCAAGGTGTTACACCATAGATAGGCCAACCATGCATAAGTCTCACCAGATTCCTAGCTCGATTTCAGTAGAAACTCATGTGGAAGGATCCTCTAAATGAGCTTCCCCCTCATTGATGGACTGACTGCCTTGGATTTGGTACCCATTAAGGTAGCCTTGTGAGTCCCATGAACTCTAGAGAGTTACTGCAGCCAACCCTGAGGGTAAAACCTACCGAGTTCACTGCCCCGGTAGCTTCACCGGGCCCCTCTGATGGATCATGGTTTGTGAACTCCTCGGCTACGGTGGTTCAACGAACTCATAAGAGTTACAGAAGTTATTCGCGTAAGACCCACAGCTCCAACTACTCAAGAACCTAAAAAACTGTGATTGCTCCAAGTACTTAAGATCTTAAACTGTGTGTGGTGTCTTTTAGAGCTAACTAAAACTATAAATTAGATCTGCCCATTGGAATGAATACCACATAGGTGACACTAACAATGAAATATGATGTTACCTTATTATATGATGAATTGCATGTCTTATCAAAGTATGAATTTAACTAATGATGAATCAAAACTGATACAAGCATATGTTTATCCATTTCATAAAAATTTTGAAACATGCTCATATGCTATGATTAAGATCAAAAGTATATCTTGAGAGGAAATATTAAAATTTCATTCATAACATGTTGAATTTTACAATGAAGTATGCGATTACATAGATTGAGAATGGATAAAATTTTATAAGTCCTCTAACATGCCCAAAGCCATTACATATCTCTACAGGTCTTCTTTCAACTAAACATGCGGTGCAACATTTGTCGATTCAACTTCTAGGATAATTTTTGCTTGATTAGGAGCATCAGCCAACTCTCTCTCTAAAGAAACAACATCTCCTCATCTTTAATCATCTTGGACTTTTCAAGATCAGTGATACGAATATTGACTTCCATCTCTTCTTTAATCCTGCTCACATTCAGTTCTTCTTCCCGTTCTTAAACTTTAAATTGAGCAATTTGTTCTTTTAAGAAGCCTATTCAATTTTTGATAACTATCCTATTCTGATCAGAAGCTTTTAGCTGTTCTTGAAGATATTGATACTTGATACCATAACCGGAGATGACGGCCGTGGTCCGAGAGACTTTCTCCTTCAAAGATGCTAATTCTTTCTGACATTCCAAGACTTTTGGGGTGACGACTACATTTCGTGCCTATTCCAGATCATTCAGCTAATTATAGAAATGGGATAGAGAGTTGTGCAAAGGGAGAATATTTACATGCGTCATTCTCACTGCATGGTCAAGAATAGCTAATGCACTATCTAAATAAGGCCATTGTTCAGGGTTCTTGAACATGCATATAGTAGTAGAAGTAGCATTCTTAAGAAACACAAGCATGATGGGAGACACTTTATCTAGAGAAATCATTTTTGATATTGTAGCTATTGAGATAGAGTTTGCCGATCCACTTGAAGAAGGAATAACTGCAGCTAAAAGAGAATGTAAAATAATATAGCAACAATAATGATGTGAAGAATAAAAGTAAATAAAAATAAAATTGAAAAAAATATATATATCATCTCTGGGGGTAGATTGAGGGATAATTGTTGATGAAAATGCTTCTATTCCTAAAGATACAGGAATATCTACGACAGTCGTCGTGACATTAAAAGATAGTTCTCTAGCCCCAGTACTCGAGTCTAAAGTCGTCGGTGTTGTTGTGTCAATGGGATCTAAAGGAAATTCAAGACTACGAGTAACCAGATGAAGAGAAACGGGGTGTACAACTACTATCCTCCCAACATGAACCCGATTAACAGTAACTATATCAGCATTTGGCTGGACATATGAAGTGTCTTGATCTACTTCTACACTTTGGGGTGAAAATAGTGCTTTTGCTGTCACCTGCGCTCTTACCATAGAAATTCCATCCTCCCTTGATGTATAAACTTCTGGGATTACATGAATGACTACAGGACCTTGTTCAAGCACGTCTGTGACCTCTATAGGCGAAAGAGAATATAAAGCATCATAAGATACAAAAATATTCACGCCTAGGGAATGGCAGAGGTCCCCGTAGTCGAGTTGTTCCTCTTCAATAAGAGTAGTTGCTCGAGCAGCCGGAGAAGAGGCACGTTGAACTTCATGTTGAACTTTTATGACTGGAACATCTCCTTTAATTTTGGCTTCTTTGTCGATGTCTACTTTTGCGTCTTCTTCTTGATTATCACTTAACAATACATCTCCTTCATCAGTTAAACTTTCAGTAGAAGATGTCTCGTTAGTTTCAGTCTCTGCAGAATAACTAGACGAACTATCTTCAAAAGTCACTTGCTTGTCTTTAGATGAAAGACTTGCTTTAACAAGAGAATGATGAACATCCTGGAGAGGAGGAGAAATTTGTTGAATCTGGATCTAGGGAGATAGAGATCTGGTCTAAGAACAAGTCCTCAGAGAAGGACGAGTCGGTTCTACAATAGGAGAGACCGTAGCCACGGTTTGATCTTCTATTTCTTGAGTAGGAGAATATAGAAACGCAATAGGAGCTTCAAATTGATTTGCAGGAGCAGCTCACCTTTTTTATCGCTTTATCAAATCTAGAGAAGACCCGATGGCTATCCATCCTTCTAAGGAATTAATTGGCTTTATTTCACAGATGGGTTCTTCTAAGAAAATCTTTCAACAAACTTGGTTGGGGGCCGCTGCATGATCCCTTTCTATGAAATAACCAATCACTTATTCTGGCCTATAGTTCCCCAATCTCGAAGGAGGAATCCAAACGGGTCAATCAACTGAATAACAATTACACAACAAGTAGAATTGATGCGTCCACCATCACATACAGGCATACGAGGCTTGTACCCGATGATTGAAGCCAAGAAGGATGAAGGGAGAACCAAAGTTCCTTACTAGCAATTGCTTTCATATCATGGCCCAGTTATATGGACCTACCCTATAACTTCACATCACATGGGTGACTGCTTCTTCCGCCTATGGTACTATCTGGTCGTAACCGAATTTTCCTGTGAACCTATTAGGATAGTAGGGCTCACACCAGAGTTCTCTTCCTTCTCGAAGAGGAAGAGTACAAGACCTGATGCAGATTAAGAAAGTCCTTTGAACTAGTTCCAAGTCATTATTATCTATCATGTGCCTATCTTCAACCGGATGAGATAGCGAGAACTAGGAGAAGTCAATGGACTCTATACTTTCGATCTTGTTGATGATCCAATCATAAGTTTTCTTCACCATCTTTTGCTTCTGGTAGTGGAATAGGGGAGGATGCTCTAGATTGATTTAAGCTTTCTCTGGAACGCCATATGTTCATGGAAAGTATATACCCAACCAGCCAGAAAAATAGTGTCAGGCAGTATATGAAGAGGAAGCCCCTATTGTCGGACTTGAGCAATGCGTCACGACATCTCCGAATGCTCTATAGAGAGAACAGAGAACGGGGAGAAGCTAGTGAATATCTCTTACCCTCGGCCATCACCCCAACGGCTACGAATAAGGTAGGATGAATGTCATCTGCCCATTTAGAACTCGGTAGCATCACCAAGCTGAGCTAATAAGCAAGGAAAGCGGCCAGTTCAGTTTCAGGACTATAGTTTGTTGGACCTCTTATCTTTTGACGGAGAGACTCTAAGTCTGGAGAATGACTACTGAGAAACTAAAAGAAAAGAAAGAATGCGTAAAAAAATATATAAGATGCAAAGATAGATATATACATAAAAGAAGATGGGAGTCAAAAAATAAACCATAAATTTCTCGTGAAATGCGCAAGCCATTGAAATGGAGAAATCTTTCGGATATCGAAGAATCTGGACATCTCTCAAAAGAGTTCTATGGTTGAGAACCGAGGGAATCGTCTTAAGGTCGAAATAGGTGAATTCTTTGTTTGTAGGGACGAATTCCTCGAGGATGGTTCCTGTGATAGGGAAGCATTTCATGCGATGAAGATCCTAAAGAGTGATGCTTAATTCTCCCATTGGTAGATGAAAGGAATTTGTTGTGGAAGACCAATGCTTCAAAAATTCCTTATATATCATCATATCTTTATGGAAAAAGTCTGAAGTCACTTCAATTATAGTATACAGATTAATGTCGGCAAGAGCTCATGTATACTTGTGCTGAATAGCTTTAGTCCATGAACTATAATATAACTGGTGGGAAAGAAAACCCCGTGTCCTAAATTCATCGTTTCCCCATAAAGAATCTCTGTTATGAAAATGTTTCTGAACGGTTTCGATGTAATGAGTGGGTTATAGAGAATGTGGATTATAGCAGGGGATGAGGAATCTCATATATGATATTTGACATGTTTTCTGTTGAAGTCCCTTTTCTGTGAGGAAACCTTCAAGAATCCTTGGCTCTTTAATGACCCAATTCGTAATGAAAAACAGTCAGTTATGTGTCATATGATCTGAAGGCTCACTCTGGATCATAGAAAGATGATGATGAAGATTCATCAGAATAATGATTATCTCGTCTTTATGAGGATTCTTAAACTTTATTACATCCTCTTAAAATCTTACTCTATCTCATACATTTTGATAGCATTTCTTACTATATTCCTTTATCTTCTCTTGTAGAATTTCATCTTTAGTCTTCTGCTTCTTCTTCTTCGAGAAAGTGGGCGGGGGTGAAGATTCAACAATAGCAGGATGAGTGTTATTAGTATGAAAGTTCACTGTGGATTTTAGTTAAGCCTCCTAATTAGACTCATGGCCTTCTCTTGGCGGTTTCTCAATCTCGCCCATCACTATTGCATTGCGGATCAAGCTGGCAAGAAGACGAATGCGATCGGAGAAGTCAATGACTGGAAGAACTGGCTCCTTGAAGAAAGAAGATCGATCGTCAGTCGTTCAAGCCCTTTTATAGGAATGATCTTCTGTGGGAGGCAAAGGATTCAAAGATTCAGATCGATTGGAAAGAGCGGATAGCTCTCTTGGAGAAGAACGTTGTCTCTTGTAATAGGCCATTGAAGATTGAAGAAGGATTCAGTAAAGTCTCAATACTTGGAAAATTCTAAAAAGAGCAGAACTCATTGCACGGAACATTGGTTGTGCGAAAATTTCGTTGCATGGACAGAGTTGTTGCACGCAGAGTATCGTTGCGTGCTAGGGGTTGTTGTGCAAAAATCTGAACAAAGGCAAAGAGGGTTTTGGCTTGATGGAAGGAGTGATTTATGCTAAGTGGGTTGATGCTTATATAGAAGATCTGGACCCAACTTCGTTGCATGGACCCAATAGCGCAACGAGTACACTTGTTGCGCGCAATGGATTGTTTGAAGTAATCTTTAGAGTATGAGTGCATCCTTCATCTAAAACCAAGAAGGATTAAATGAAGGATCAAGGGGGCATCCATTGGAGCATGAATTGAGAAAAAGAAGAAGATGAGGATCAACATTACTTGGTTACGCGGTGCGCAACACATGTGAGAGACATAAAGTCATTGCACAACGCACAATGACTAGATGGTTGCTGTGCAACCAAAGATCAGGATGATCTATTACGCCCCCGCACAATGGGATCCACCCCCACACAATGAAGTTGTGTTGCGTAGATTAAGGGTTTGCATGTGTGAAGGCCTATAAATACCCTTCCGCTCTCTTCATTTGCATCATTCGAATATCTCGGAAGCTAATCGAAGGCAAAAGACTTCTTCAAAACCCAGTCAGGTACTTGTTGTGTGGCGCGCAACAAGGTCGTCGTGCAACAAGGTTGCATACATTTGAATGGATTTACAAGGTGGCCGCGCAACACCTCCATTATGCACATGGTGGCCTTTTTATTGAAGTTATATCTTCAAGATGCTATGAATCTTTAATTGATTCAGAAGGAAGAAAGTTTCTTTAAGAGTTAATGGGATTGATTAAGAGGATATCATTTCCATATAATAGGGTCTTCGATCAAACGATTATATCGCAATCTGAAATGCTATCAAAATTGATATTTGAGCATCTCTGATTCTTGTATTCTATAGTGTTCACCTTATTTTGGAATCAAGGGATATGCAAGGATGTAAATGAACACAAAATGAATAAAATACTTGATGATGATTGTTATTTTACTCTTTATTTGTCATTATTAAATAAGATAATTCTCCAAACCAAATACAATTTGTTGCTTGTTGAAATAACCATCCGAGAGGCATTTCCATATATGTCTCTGAAACCAAAGGCTATAAATAAAATCCTCCTCTACAGTAAAAGGTACAACAAATATCCTAATTTTATTACGCTACTGTAAGTCCATATCATGACTTGGGCATCGGAGGGTTCCCGCCCTTAACCGACATCCCTATTATCTTCAATTGTTTTCTAATAAATCGCAGGTACTCCAGCTAGCAGGAGGTGAGGCAGGAGCAACCAGATTCTACATCAATAGTTGGTGCCATTTATGGGAACGACATCAAAGTCATTCCCATCTCATTGAAATTCTACAATGGCGAAAGAAAGGAAGAAAGTTCTGGCCTTAATGGTGGCTGACCTTAAACAAGAAAAGTTCATGTTCTCTATTGATAAGAACCCCCGACTACCCTTGTCGACCTACTTAACCAAGCTAAAAAATATTCCAATGACTAGGAGTTTTTTAGTTCATAAAGATTTACTTGAGACGGAAACAACTCGGCTAAGGATAGGAAGCGAACGAAAGAAGGGGAGCCCTTTGTCGTTAATGCTAAAAGAAAGAAAGAGGACGAACATGACTAAGACCATCATACCAACCGACATCCAAAAAGTCACTTCTATCGGTACACTCCCTCGAACACCAAGTTGAATCAAGTACTTAAGGAAGCTGGGCTGGTTAAGGAAACCTGACGACCGAGCTGAACCAATCAACCGAGCTCGATAATATGACCCGTCGGCCAACCCCGACCTACTGGACTAAGAGTCACCTCCCTTTCTAAAAGGGAAAAAGGTGCTCATGATTCTATTATTGTGTTTTCTACTTCTTTATGGGTTCTACAATAAAAGAACTTCACAGGTTAGGAGAAGAAAATTCTTTTAAATGATTTCTTGACTATCGAACTACATGATCGATTATGATGGCTTCCTTTAGTGCAAGGGAAGGATGTTATCCATTGTGAATTCTATTATGAAAGAACATCCCCAGGTCAGGGGAGGAGAATTTCTTTCAAAATTCTACTATCCAAGTTACGTGATCGACTACTAGGACTTCCCTCAGTTAAAGGGAAGAAAAGTCCCTTCTATTAGTTTTACATCACCTAACCTACTTGTTCTACTTCGATGGACCGATGACTGGGATTTCTCTTAGTTGAAGGGAAAAAATGGTCCCTTCTATTAATTCTACCATGCGCGATTTACCACTGAACAATCGACTTGTTGATCTTATGATTACTCCACCCACTAGTTCTTCTCCTTCTGACCTCTCGACCTCTTCAGTGCAAGGCATCACACAATGTTAATCCACACTAACTTACTTCTTGAGATCTTGAGGAATGCTTGGAAGCAAGAGGGCTACTATTATGAGTAAAAATGGGCTGACCCGATGTACATACTCGAAGACTATAGATTGATTGAGGGCTAAAAAATCTCCCTGACCTCGGATCCCGACTTCGGCCTCAAGTACCAACCTCGGCCTTGGAGGTCAACCTCGGATACCGACCTCCGCCTTAGGTACCAACCTTAGCCTCGGAAGTCGGCCTCGGATATCGACCACCACATTGGAATATAAATACACTTACAGTATATTAAGATAGGATTATCCTTTGAGATATTCATCGAGGATCTCAAGAAGTCAACCACGACATGTCCGGAGGAAGATCTCTTCCATAATACACAATCACCATCCAAGAGTCATTATCATATACGTCTTTGAAACTAAAGGCTATAAATAAAGGCATCCTCTACAGTAAAAGGTACAATAAATATCATGATTCTAATACGTCTATTATAAGTCAATATCATGACTTAGGCATCGGAGGGTTCCCGTACTTAACCACTGCCCCCCAGTGTTTTCTCTCCTTTTTTTTTTAATAAATTTCAGGTACTCCAGCTAGTAGGAGGTGAGGCAGGAGTGACCAGATTTCTGCATCAACACACTTTATTATTCTTTTAGACATGTATATTAGATCCCCAGTTGGGTGGACTATGTGAGATGACGATTGGTGGATGTATATTTTGGATTTACATCTTATGCATACTTGTAGTTGGATTGATATACGCCATTTATCTTAGTTCTTATGAATGCTTGGATGCTGATGTAACTCTACAGAGAAATCAAGCTTACACGTGACCAAAAGTAACACTCGAAATATCCGGGATCGAGTTCGTGCTCGACCCCTAAACTTTGGGGGGTTACACCCTAAGAAGATTTCCACGGTGGGTGTCGTTGTCCCTGCTTTTTCTTATAGTGTGGTCCACTTGAGTTATGGATCTTTCTCATTTTTTAGCTCACGCACTAAAATGAGCTGGAGAACAGATGGACAACATGGGTAAAACATACACATCATGTTATGGCCCCACAAAGCTTGTCATGACCCCGGTGAACGGGTCACCAAGCAATCCACGTCCATTTTCTTCATGCCATCTAATCCATTCATTAGGTGAGATATCAGGGGCTACCATTTTCATGTAATGTCTACTTTATTTCTTCATGTGCGGATGTCCACTATTTTCATATGCTAATGTACCACACGAGTGGCATGTTAGGTCCCCTGCTTGCAGTGCTTTTTACCCCCATGTGGCCGTTATTGCATAAATGTGATCCGGTGCTCTAAGGTACTATTATGTTATGATGATATTGGTTATGTTAAGACACTTGTAAAGTCCAGCCGATTGATCCACGCTATCCATTAGATCTAATAGACATTTCGTAGTATGCTTGCTAGAAATCACATCGATTGCATAATTCTGTCCATCTCTATATTGGATTTAATTTATAACTGTATGTTTTCTAATGCATAGATGTAATGGTTAGGATTACCTAATTGAAATAATTATTTAAAACATGTAAACTCAGGTGATGTGGCTCACCTGAATTTTCAAATGGTCTGCTTTTTGAGAGGTCTCCCTTCATCCTGGTGGGCACATCTAATGAGTGGATTGGATGCCATATATACACCACCGTACCTTACATTAGTGTTTATACCATATTTTTACAAAGGGACTAAAGTTTCTGCAGAAGCTTTTTGCCTTAAAAAGGATGGTCTGATCACTTACAGAGGGGGCTCGGACTGTATAACATAGAACGTGAGTGGATTAGGTGAGGCCCTGACCATAGGACTCACCGTGATATATGTATGGTGTTGGAATATTTGGTTGAATTAAATAGACTATTAAAATTGAGAAAAAAAAAGAAAAAAAATTAAGAAAGAAGAACTTATTGAATTGAGTCGAGGCGTGATTGAGTCACTTGGCTTGAAATCGAATTTGCTCTCCTTAAACAGCATCCTAAGTGCAACAAGTTTCTAGAGCAATCGACCTCTAGGATACAACGACTATGACCGGATCCCAGCGGTGCACTCACTGTACATGGGCTTGAACCACTTGCAGTTTAATCCAAAAGTGTTAAGTTGACTCAACGATGAACTTAGTAAAATTCTTAAAACCGTATCAGAGAGAGTTTTATAAGAGAGAGTATTTTCATATTTTTTAAACTGGAATCGATAGTCTTTATATAAACTCCGAAGTGGTGCATAAGCACCCTTTATAAAAGGTTAAGTCCGTTGGCTTTAAACCCAACAGGTGCGACTAACCGAAAGAGATGCATCTCTCTGGTTTAAAACGAAAAGGCGCAAGTACGAGTACACTCTCGCAAATAAAGTCCCACGAGTACCCATACACACACACACACCTACGCAAGTACACTCACACTGCACTCGTGCCCATGCCCAACCCAACCCATCATGTCCCGTCGCGTCGCGCACATGCACACGGATACGGACTTGGACTCAGACTTGGACTCGGCTCGGCACGGCATGACTCGGCTCGTGGTCAATGGCATAGATTAGAGATATTGGCATAAGCCCCCCCCCCCCCCCTCAACAGGACCAAATTCACATGCCCCCTGAAAGGGGCTTAAGCATAAGGCAAAAAGCCTATCTTATAAACAAGAGAATTTTCTTTATCAAATCCGATGTGGGACAAAACCTATACCTAAAAAACACCAAACTTTAAATGTGGAGGAAACCACCAAAATTTAAAAATTTAAATTAAAATTTTATTTTAAAAACAAAATACAATAATCCCCCACATATTTTAAAGTAAAACTCTTTCGGATTAAAGCGTAATAGTTGTACAATGGTGCTGGTGTCACCATAGACTTGAACTGACATTAGAGTAAGTAAGACAAGTCTACAAAAATTAGGTGACACCATAGTCTTGAACCTGAATCCTTTTAATGTAGATCACAAGTACATGTCACTCACACAACTCACAAAATACAACAATCCCCCACATATTTTAAAGTAAAACTCTTTCGGATTAAAGCGTAATAGTTGTGCAATGGTGCTGGTGTCACCATAGACTTGAACTGACATTAGAATAAGTAAGACAAGTCTACAAAAATCAGGTGTCTTGAAACTGAATCCTTTTAATGTAGATCACAAGTACATGTCACTCACACAACTCTTCCTCTGCAAGTGATTCTGCGATTCGGTGCGTTTCGACCATACACCATTACCTGAATTTCATGAGTGCTCTAGAGAATTTTCCTAAATTATCATAGGAAGCGGCTTCCACCTTCACACCCATATAGGTGAATTTCATCAAGTGTATGCAGCAACTGTATACACCACCAAATATATGGCTATGAATCCATTAAGAGTTCTAAAAGCTCATCCTTCTGCGTTGCTGCTCGCACTGTACACCATATAACGGGCTCATATAACTCAGTGCAATCGTCTACCTTATGTCTTGTTGTTTACCCATTGAACTTATCTCATAGGATCTCCACTTGTATAGGTTGGGTTGCTAACACTGCCAGCTCATATATTAGGCTCAGCCCCAATCCCTTCAACATATCATTGACTAACTTTTTAGATAGTCTTTTGGTCAGAGATTTACCAAATTCTTTTTCGATCTCACAAAGTCAATAAATATGACTCCATCATGCAACATATGTTTCACTATGTTGTGTCTGAGTCTAATATGTTTAATCTTTCCATCATACAACATATGCTATAGCTACTTAACAATCACAATGAATAGACATGGTCGATACAGATTTTGGCCACAATGGTATATCAGCTAATAAATTTCTAAGCCACTCGACTTCTAATCTAGTCTTTTCTAAAGAAATATACTCGGATTCCGTAATTGACCGAGCGATACATGTTTGTTTGGTAGACTTCCAAGAGACTGCTCCTCCACCCAAAGTGAAGACATATCAACTAGTGGATTTTGTCTCATCTGAATCACTGATCTAATTAGCATCATTATATCTTTCTAATATAGCAGGATAACCATTATAATGTAAACCATAAGCCATACTGCCTTTTAGGTATCTCAAAATCATAGACAAGGCATTTTAATTCTCTTTTCCAGGGTTCTGTGTATATCTATTTAGCCTTCCTACTGCAAAAGTTATGTCTGGTCTAGTGCAGTTTATTAGATACATGAGGTTACCAATTATTCTGGAATACACTAATTGAGACACACTATTTTATTTATTCTTCATGAGAATCACACTATAATCATAAAGAGTACTGACAGGTAAACAGTCAAAATGGTTAAACTTTCTCAATATTTTCTCAATATAATGAGATTGTGATAATATAATAACATCGTCTTTCGTAGTTACTTAAATACCCAAGATTACACTAGCATCTCCTAAGTCTTTCATATCAAACTTAGATGATAAAAATTTCTTAGTTGCATTAACTAATTTAATATTAGTTTCAAAAATAAACATGTCATCAATATAAAGGCATATAATAACATAATCATTTTTAAAAATTTTACTATATACACATCTATCTACGTCATTTATATGATAACCATTTAACTTTCAAACACCATTAAATTTTTCATGCCATTGTATAGGAGCCTATTTTAAACCATATAGTGATTTAATTAGTCTATATACTTTATTTTCTTTACCTGATATCTTATAACTCTTAGGTTGCTCCATATATATTTCTTCTACTAAGTCTCCATTTATAAAACTTGTTTTAACGTCCATTTGGTGTACCAACAGTTTATATATAGATGTTATCGCTACTAAGACCTTGATGTTCAGAAGATTTAGAAAATTTTTTATTTAGGATATAACAAGCAGACAGAATTACTTCTCCCCACATATTTGATGGTAAGCATAAACTGTTTAATATAACATTCATCATCTCTTTTAGAATTCTATTCTTACATTCTGTTATTCCGTTCTGTTCTGGTGTATAAGGAGCCGTAGTTTCGTGAACTATTCCATTCTTTTTATATAATTCTCTAAATTGATAAGATTTATATTCACTTCCTCTATCTGTTCTAAGTCTTTTAATTTTTATATTTAACTGATTTTTAACTTCAATTTTATATTTAAAAAAAGCATCTAAATTTTCATCTTTATTCCTTAACAGATAGACTCTAGTGAATCTAGAGTAGTCATCTACAAAAGTTATGTAATATCTTTTACCACCTCTAGACATGTGATTTTCAAAATCACCTAAGTCACTGTGTATTAACTCTAATAGAATAGATGATCTTTCTATTCGTTTAAAGAATTTTCTAATGAATTTTGATTCTACACATGTTTAACATTTTTTGAATTCTTCATTGGAATGTTAGGTAATAAACTTAATCTTTTCATTTTCTTTAGAGATACTTTATTCACATGACCCAATCTACTATGTCATAGATAAAAAGGTTCAACGATATAAACCAGACTAGATGTTTTCTTATTATTATCATTGGATACATTTACAATGAATAAACCATTACTACAGTATTCCTTACTAACAAAAGTTTTATTCTTGGTCATTATAAGCTTATCTAAATCAAATACTAACTTGAAACCAGCCTTATTAAGGAGCGAACCAGAGACTAAATTTCTTCTAATGTCAGGCACATGTAAAACATCATTCAACATCAGAGTCTTTCCAGAAGTGAGCTTCAGAAGTACTTTTTCTTTCCCTACAACTGAATACGTTCTACCATTACCCTTGAACACCTGTTCATCATCTCCTAATACTTGATAACAGGTAAGCATGTTACGATCCTTGCACACATGCCTAGTTGTACCAGTGTCTAGCACCCACTCCAAGTTGTTTAAAAGGAAGACTTCTAAAACCACAGTTACTACCATGTCAGACTCATTGCCTGTTTCTGTAAGATTAGTCTACAACTTATCTTTATTTTTCTTAAGCTTACAAGTTTTAACATGATGCCCAGGATTTTCACAGTTGTAGCAGTTTCCCTTTTTCTTGAATTGATTGTTTGTATTCTTCTTTTTGAGTCTGTATTCATTTACGTAATATTCAGGTTTGACACAGTTATGACAGTTACCATTCTTCTTATTATTTTCCCGACTTGATTCCACAAGATTCGCCTTTGAATTTATCTCATTTCTATTTTCTTTTTAGTCCCTGATTCTATTGGCCTCCTCTATTCATATGTGTACGATAGTATTTTTCAAAGAAACACTGTTCTTTTTATGATTCATTCTATTTTTATATTCTTTACAGGGGGCGGTAACTTTTCTATTAGCACTCATGACAAAAACACTTCATCCAACTTAATTCCTTCTGTTGATAGTTCGTGAATTAGACTTTGAAAATCGTGAATTTGATTTATGACAGGTTTATCGTCTATCATTTTATAATGAAAGAAATTAACAATTGTATATTTCTTGGCGCCTGCATCTTCCAATATGTATTTTTTTTTCAAAGCAATCCATATGTCTTTAGCAGACACGTAAGAAGCATACATATCATATAGTTCGTTGGATAAAGAGTTTAGAATATAGTTTTTACAATTATTTTCATCTGTTACTTCAGTTTGATTTGCTGGATCTATAGTAAATGATTCAGATAAAATGTATGAAACTTTTAGGGTGGTCAGAGTGAACATTAGTTTCTATTTCCACCATCTAAGGCATTGTCCAGCGAATGGTTCGATTTTGGCTAACTCAGTAAAAGCATTTACTGTTACTGTAGTCATAGTCTCTGTAATTCAACAAATTCGATTTCAATAATTGTTGGAATATTTGGTTGAATTAAATAGACTATTAAAATTGAGAACCAAAAAAAATAATAATAATAATAAAATTTTGAGAAAGCAGAACTTATTGAATTAAGTCGAGGCGTAACTGAGTCACTCGGCTTGAAATTGAATTTACTCCCTTTGGACAGCGTCCCAAGTGCAACAAGTTTCCAGAGCAATCGACCGCCAGGATACAACGACTATAACTCAGTCCCAGCGGTGAACTCATTGTATACGGGGTCGAACCACTTGCAGTTTAATCCAAAAGTGTTAAGTTGACTCAGCGATGAACTCAGTAAAATTCTTAAAATCAGAGAGAGTATTTTCTTATTTTTGAAATTAGAATCAGTAGTCTTTATATAGACTCCGAAGTGGTGCATTAACACCCTTTACAAAAGGTTAAGTTTGTTGGGTTTAAACCTAACAGATGCGACACGAAAAGGCGCAAGTGCGAGTACACTCTCACAAATAAAGTCTCGCGAGTACCCATACACACCCACGCGAGTACACTCACACCGCCCCCGCACCCACACCCAGCTCAGCCCATCCCGTCGTGCACACGCACACGCACACGGACTCGGCTCGGCTCGGCGTGCACACACGTGTGTGGTCAATGGTATAGATTAGAGCTATTGGTATACCCCTCACAGGACCAAATTCACATGCCTCCTGGAAGGGGATCAAGCCCAAGGCAAAAAGCATACCTTATAAATAAGAGAATTTTCTTTGTCAAATCCAATGTGAGACAAAACTCACACCTAAAAAACACCCAACTTTAAATGTGGAGGGAAACCACCAAAATTTGAAAAATCAAATTTTATTTTTATTTTAAAAACAAAATACAACATATGGTATATCTTTTTCTCGAGTACATTTTAGGGCATGAGCCCAAAATTGAAGCAAATTCAAATCTTTGGTGGACCACACCATAGGAAATGATGGTGATTGATGGTTAAAAGTTTGTGGGGAGCAGGTTTTGGATAAGCTATATATATATTCCTTTCATTTAGGTTCGTAAGACCTTACTAACAGGTTGGATAGCAAAAAACATCACCGTGGGCATTACAGTTGGCCTTAGGAAGTTTTTAACAGTGGTCTTTCAATCACAACTGTTTCATATGGTGTTGTCCACCTGAGATTTGGATGGGCTTCATTTTTGGGCTCATACCTAAATGAGCTGAAAAAATGAATGGACAACATGGATACACAATACATTCATCAAGACAGGCGCCACCACTAGAGCCGCACTGTGTTGGCTGCATGAAGATAGGCTCCACCACTAGATCCTCACCGAGTTGGGTAAGGCAAGGGCCGGAACCAACCCGCGGGAATCACACAGGAGCAGATTAGGTGGGCCCCATCGTCACCCAAAAAATACAACCGTTATTATGGGGCCCACCTTGATGTATTCTATATCCATACCGTCCATCCATTTTGCTAGATCATATCAAAGCATGAGCCCTAAAATGAAAGGGATTTAGGGTGATTGAGCAGTGAATGGAGGTGATTGAGCATCAAAAACTTTTTGTAGCACAAAAGTTTTGTAACGATTTGATTTTTTCCACTACATCAACGTCTATGTGACTTTATCGACAAGCTGGATGGTAAGCATTACCGTAGGCCCTAAGAAATTTTCAATGATAGGGCCATCAATGATCAGTACTATGAATTTAGGGTCATGACTCATGTGATAAAATGATTTGGCAAAATAGACAAACAGCGATGCATGATACAAACCTCAAAGTGGGCCCCACATAAAGGCCTCATTGTCTTGGCTGAGGTCCGGCCCCTTCTAATTAATCGGCTCCCCACAGAAAGGGCTTCACTGTATATACACAAAAAAGCTATATGGCCCCACCACAGTATGTGTTTTATCCACACCACCTGTTCATTTAGACAGAATGAATTTAGAGCATGGCCCCAAAAATGAAGCATATCTAAAGTTCAAGTGAACCACACCATAGGAGGCATTGGGCATAATGATGCCCACCATTGTAACCTTCCTACTGCACACCACGATGTTTATTTTCCACCCATCATGTTCATAAGATCACACATATAATACAAATATCGCCCTCAAGAAGTTTTCAATGGTAGGTGTTCAGTTCTCACTGTTTGATGTGGTGTGTTTCACTTGAGCTTTGGATCTGCTTCATTTTTGGGGTCATGCTGTAAAATAATTTAGAAAAATGATTGGACGGCATGGATTAAAAAAATAAAATACATAATGGTGGAGCCAACAGATTTTTCACATATACACAGTACCCACCTAGGTGCTGTGTTGTCAACTAGGCAATCCCAGGGCTACTGGCTATTAATCCGAGGGCCTCTGTCCATAAATAAGGCCACCCACAACCAAACCAATCCAAAAACAAAAGCCTCCTTTCTTTCACGAAAAGGAGCGAGACAATGAGCGGAAGCAAATTTCTCACGACCATTGGAAGAAGGTAAACACTCTGAACTAATCTCTATCCACAAAGCTTTGTAGGCTAAGCGTTACCTGCAACTCAATTTGTGGGTCCTCCGTAATATGTGCATGACAGCCAACCCATTCACTGCGTGCGTTCTCCATCCATATTTTCCTTGAATCCAAATATCAGGTTAATGCAAGACTCACGTCCGCTACACCATGTAATGTCATCCTAAAACCTCTCGCATCGATTTGTGGTATCGATTTTATTTTTTTTTCTTTTCTTTTTCTTTGAATTCTGAGTTTTATACGCACAAAACGCTTCATGCAGACAATCTGGAAGGTCCATCCCAACTATTTCCGACGGTGTGGCCCACCTGACTTTTAGATGGACCTAATTTTCAGCTACAAAGGAGAACCCAAGGGGGCGCACACGATCATTTGCAATGTTAATGTCTAGTTAGGACCGTTAATGCCGGTAGGTGGGTGTGTCCTTGAGATGCTTGCAGGCACAAGAAGGACATGGGTGGTGTGTTGACGTCACCAAGTTTTGTGGTTCCCATTAAAATGTATGCATTATATCCATACCGTTCATTCATTTTGTTAGATCATTTTATGGTATGGGCCCAAAAACGAAGCGGATCACACCATAGAAAGCAATGAGAATTGAATGCTTACAATTGAAAACTATTTGGGGGCCATAGAAGTTTTGGATCAAGCTAAAATTTGTGTTTTCCCTTATCCAAATCTGTTTGACCTTATGAAAGGTTGGATCGCAAATAAACATCATGATGGCCCTAGAAAGGTTTCAACAGTAAGCGTCACTGTTTCCACTGCTTTATGTGTGATGAGTTTTTTGACCCGTCTTCAACCGGTCGAGAGCCCTGCTCGACCGGTCGTGGGTTACACGACTCAAACTCCAACGAGTTTAGAATATTTTTTCAAGGATGCTCGACCGGTCGAATGAAGTGCTCGACCGGTCGTAGGAGGTCCACGACCGGTCGAACCTACCCAGATTCGTTCCGCAATTTTGTGCGAATTTCGTGTCGCAAGTCTTTCCACAACTGGGATGCGGAAAGGAGTTTTCTAAAACTATAAAAAGGGGTTTGTAGGATTTTCTAGGGTATGATGTTGTGTGAAGAAAAAGTACAAGAGGGTTTCCTAAAGGGTTTAGGGATATCAAAGGTGAGAGAGTGAGAGAAGAGAGAAAGAGGAAGCTTGTGGAAGGGAGCCGTCGTCTCAGCACTTCTACGTCCTCGTGATCGATGAGATCCCTCTGTTTTTCTTTTATTCTTTTATTATTCATCCACTCCTGCGTGAGTGACGAAAGTTGTAACGTTCTGCTTAATAGTGGATTGTTGATCTGGACGAGGTCCTGTGGTTTTTACCTCTTTGAGAGTTTTTCACGTAAAATTCTCTTGTGTGGTGTGTGATTGTGCTTTTATTGTTTTCATTGTTATTATTATCCAATAATTCTGATTTGTTCCGGAGGACTAAATCCTAAGGTTTTGTACAAGGCCCCCAATAATGTGGTGTGGTCTACAGGAGCTTTGTATCTACCTCATTTTTAGGCCAATGCCCTAAACTGATCTCAAAAATTATATGGACAGTGTGGATATAACAAATAAATCATGATGGCCCCACAGAACTCAATGATGTCAAAACAACACGCAATCTGCTTCCACTGCACATGGGGGGACAACCTGAATGAATTCCACTCCAGTCAAAAAAAAAAAAAACTCAGATGGGCCATAGTTTATAGATGTTATCAGATCTGTTCAAGTTGACTTGACCGAGTTTCGAGTTAACTCAGCGAGTTTTAAAACCATGAAACGTCCCCTAGCGAATGAAATGACTCTGCACATATATGCGCATGTACCATGCATGCTTCTTCACTCATTACCTCCTTTGCATGAAACTCCCTAGAACTAGTCCATGCATTAACTGATTTGTGACTGTGATTGTCAAAACTCCAACAGATTAGAAGGGAAGGTGGCATTGATAACTGGAGGTGCCACCGGAATCGGCGAGACAACAGCCAGATTGTTCACGCAACATGGTGCCAAAGTCGTCATCACAGACATCCAAGACGACTTAGGTCACACGGTGTGTAAAGACATTGGATCTAATGCTGCTTCATACATTCATTGCGATGTCACCAATGAAACGAACGTCAAAGACGCCGTCGGCCGTACTGTCTCTAGGTTCGGGAAGCTTGATATCATGTTCAACAATGCCGCCATTATAGACCTGTTGCAGGCGAAGATTATAGACAATGAGGTGGCTGACTTCGATAAGGTCCTTGGTGTCAACATAAGGGGAGCCTTCTTAGGCACCAAGCACGCTGCCCGTGTCATGGTTCCAGCCAAACGAGGCAGCATCATCAACAACGGAAGTGTGGGGTCGGTCATCGGTGGTGTTGCATCACATGCATATGTGGCATCGAAGCATGCTCTTGTAGGTCTCACAAAAAATACGGCTGCGGAGCTCGGGAAGTTCGAAGTTAGGGTGAATAATATTGTACATCGCCTTTCCTAATCGCCTCATCTTTGGTGAAGTCCTACAGTAACATAGAGAAGAAGGAGATGGAAGGTTTGACGAGCGGTTTCGTTAACCTTCATGGCGTGACGTTAACAGTGGAGGACATCGCATTAGCTGCTGTTTACTTTGGGAGTGATGAGTCTGGATACGTTAGTGGGCAAAACTTTGTGATCGATGGCGGATACAGCTCCATTAAAAAGGATTTCGGACTTTTCAATCAGCACCCTTGAAGTTTGGTGATAAATGGGCCAGGCTTTTTCTGATATTAATGACCAAGGATTTAAACAGTGAAAGATATGATCGTCGTCCCTTTGTATTGGCCCGGGGCCGGGACGTTTTCTCTAAATAAAACACTAGAATAAAAGATGTTTGTGATGAATTAAATGCTCTTTGGTGAGCATTTCTTATGTGTGAGATAGAGAGAAAGTCATGCTCACCTGTTCACCTTCTTACGTGAGCACCCGTGGCACTTTTGCACCGTGTCATGGGTACAAAATCTAAACAGGCCTTATTATGCAGCACCCATGCCCACCTGTGCACCTTCTTACGTGAGCACCCGTGGGCACTTTTGCACTGTGTCATGGGTACAAAATCTTAAATAGTCCTTATGATGCAGCACCCATGAAACCCTCAAGGCCTAACTTTCAGCTTGATGCTGATGGGCAATAGCAAAGAGAGAGACAAATCAAGGGATATAACTATTTCCTTTTACCATGGCCCACTAGAGTTTTGGATCAGGTTGAAAGTTGGGCCTTGGGCATCTCATAAGGCGCTGCATCACATGGACTCTTCAGAGTTTGCGCTTACATCAAGTATCAAAAAGTGCTAATGGGACAACCAAATTAGCCTAGCGAACAAACTGATTTAATCCGACCATGCTTGATCGATCGACAAGAAGGGTTTAATTGATCGAAGGTGTTCAAAATTGGTCAGTGACTCCAAGTCAATGGTGGCAGCCCTCTCTAACAATGCATCACTGTCTTGGTCCGTGTGGTATTGGTTGACTAGGATCAAGGCAATCGCTCTTTACATCAACGTGCGCTTCGCCCGTACCCCGAGAGAGGCAGACTTCCTTGCTGATAAACTGGCTCGCTTGGGGAATGAGTCAAGTAGATCGTCATTTCTATGCCCTGCAAGACCTTCCTCCCAAGATTCGTGGGCTCCTTTTCTTAGACAGAACAAGTCTGGGCAACCTAAGAATAGGCTAATTGTCGTTGTACCTTATTACGGTCCTTCTGCATAATTTTCTTTTCCTTTTTTGACCCCTTGCGCTCCTGTAATGGGGCCTTTTTCTGGTCCTTATGATAGGATTCCTCGGAGTCCTTTTCTCTCTGGGTAAGCCCAAATGTCCATGGTGTTTATACAGTTTTCTCTCATGAAATGAAAGAGCTTTTTTTATAAATAACAAATAAATAAGGTGCCCAAAATTGTCGAGAGACTTAAAATTTTATCTCGAAATTTCATCGATCCATGGTCAATCGATCCGAAGATCGATCAAGGGCCCTCAAGCTGGCTTGATCGATTGACTACATTGATTGACAGTCCCTGTATTTGCCAAAATCTAAATTTAAGAAACTACGATGGATCATCTTAGTTAAGTTAGAGGTGAACCCCACTTATTAGAATAATATGATTTTTTTTATGTTAGTGTGTTAGTACACCCACTATCAGATCACACTTCACTATTAGCCACCCCCACTGGGGAATCGATGCCAAGACCTCAGTGTTGAAATGAGGTATCTTTCACTCAGTCTACCACTTGAGCTCTGGATCTGGGTGTATTAGAATAATATGATTGAAGTGGGAATTCGAAGCATAATTTTAGTGAGTGTTCGAGTGATCAAAGGATTCGACTCTTCCTTGAATAAGTGAGAGAATCTCAATGTGTCTCATATCTACATGATTAAGATAGTCGATTTGATGGTTAAGATTGTTCTGATTGATGTGGTTGTTGTAAGATTGTTGAAACATTGTATAACAATGATCTTCGTTTATGATGTCTTAGAAGATCTTGATGAATGTTAAATATGAACATATATCTATGTCTCTTCTCAGAGAGAGATTTATCTAGTTGGTTGTATATATTTATACATGCATCCATTGAGAGTGCATGTACACCTTAAAGTTCCTATAGGGGATCTTCATGGATGGTTACACCTACTAAAGTCGTTGTCAGAAGCCATGATAGTAGAAGCCTACTCATGGAGTATATGTACAGATTGCCCATGTCTACCTAGGTGGATATTTATAGGGTACATATTACTCATGCCTACCTAGGTGGATGTCTGATGGGTAAAAATTCAGGTTGACGAATATCCAACCTAAGAAAGTGGATGATTATCCCACTTGACATACATCTCATGACATCCTTGCATCCTTGCATCCATGCTCATGTTGCATACATATAATATAGTTTGGTTGTGCTTTCTTATATTATGCCATATATGAACCATACTAGGTTCACTCACTAGCCTAGCCAACAAACGTTATGGATTAAAAATCGTACAAAGATGGACAATGTTGAATGATCCAATCAGATATCGAAAAAAAGAGGTCGAGTTGGTGGATGAAACTCAAGACCGCTGGCCGTATTTGGCAGAATACGAGCTTGCTACATTAAACGACTGAATTGATTTTGAGATATGTTTTAGGAGTTTCAGTTTTCATTTATTTGAACTACTGGTAGAATTAATTAAAATTTAAAATATTTATAGTTATAACCTTGTTAGACGATGATTGATTATTTTAGTGGAACAAAGTCCCAAATTTTTGGACTTAGATTGTTTTTTAGAATTTATTTTATGATTGAGAATGTTATGGAGGAATCAATATTAAATAGAGTAAAAATGCTTAGGTGTAAATTTTAATATGATGACAATCTAGAATACATATAATTATGCCTCGTAATATCCGTATGATAGGAGAATTTATGTACACTTAGTGTACGAATCATGAACTGTAACTTAGGCCTAAGGTTGCACACTCTGTATTCTAAGTGCAGGGCGTGACACAAACACTGTAAGTAATATTGCTCCTAGTTGCATCTGTCATGTGTGCAGTCCAATAGATAGTTCTTAACTATATATTAAGTCCAGAGCACATCTTATGAACCCCTGTGCCAAAAATCCAACCGATGTGATGATCAAATCCATCCTAATTTGTCTTTTTGTAGCCCTCACCTTTCCATGCCATGGATGAGATTGGTTAGAATTGCTAATGTAGGGTGGTTACGGACACTTTCATGGCAAAGATAGACTAGAGAAGGCCTGATCGGAGGCAAAAATGATCCGAACCGTCAGAACCTTAAAACAGTTGTATCTCTCAAACCAGGATGAATTTTTCGACATATTATAGATGATTTTGGGGTAGGAGAACCTGCTTAAGCCAACCAACTTTGCTACGTCAGGTTGCTCATGCTGGATTTGAGAGATTCCATCAAATCAATGTTTAAAATTCTCATTTAATTTCGTTTTTACTATAAATAGTAATTTTTAATTCAAGTGTAACTTTTGATCCTTTGAGTTGTAGAAGTAGGGCTATACACGAGCCAAGCTAGCTCAAAAAGCTCGTTCGACTTGGCTCGATCTAGCTCGGCTTGGCTCGTCTTGAACGACAACTTGAGGCAAGCCGCTTTGAAATAAGTCGAGTTCAATCATAGTGGATCTTGACTCGATTCGACTCGAACTTGGCTTGACTCGAAGCTTGAGCTCGAGCTCGGTTTAACTCGAATTGTAACACCCTGAAAATCGGGGGTTGTGTATAAACTCAACTCCCGAGTTCCAGACTGTCACTTATGTAACAAAAATGATTATGATTCAATGTTGTCTGAGTTAAAGCATTCACATGAGTAAAAGTATACCAAAACTGCAATTCATACTCCAGATTCAGTGATAAAAGCAAGCGGAAGACTAAAGAATATACATATCACTGTATGGAAAATAAAATAGATCTCAACTGTCTCCAAAGTATGAATACATCTCTGAATCTCAGATACATGTAAATAAACAGAAATCAAATGTCAAAAATAGTCCCACTGAGAAGTCCCGTCAATCCAGGCCACCTAAGAAAAGCCGTCGTGGTACTGCATATATGAGAACTCGTCCTGGTCCTCATCATAATCCGGCTCTGCCTCCTGAATCACTGCCTCACCTACATCTAAGACAGGGTCTGGTGGGTGTTGCAAACATCATCCTGTAACGGGGGAGTGAGTAGCTAACTCAGTGGAATAATAGAGCAAAGATTAGCATGTTCTCAAATCAATCATGCGATAATAGTAAAGCAGTAAATCAAACATTCTTAATACTGTTGTTAATGTAATATGACGTGACATGATGGATGCCCTCACCAACGATCTTCCTCATACGGCACCATCTTACGCCCGCAGCATGCTTTCATCCCACAGTGCTCCACATCTTTCAGGCACATGCAATGTGATGGTGATATGATTACCGAGTTATTATTAGTCCATTCATACAGCAAGATTGGGAAACTAAGGTACTTCCCTTATATCAATCCCAACACAGATCCTGTCTAGGGTCGTCACTCCTAGTAATCTCATACGATGTATATTTTGTAGGTCGCTGTAAGGGCTGTCAGGGCTGTTGCTCGCACTCATTGCACCGCTCCCCCATCACCTTATCAATACAGGCCTACTGTACTCTCATTGCTACGGAAGGGTCGTCGCCTCCCGTAGACTCAGAATACGCTCGTGGTCACTACAAAGGGCTCGTCGCCTGATCAGTGTAGGCCGACAGCAAGAATATAGTGTCCCATACCACCATAATCTGCTCACGAGTCATAGGTGCTAACTGGTCACTACGGGAAGGTTTGTGGCCCCATCGTAGGCCGACAGCTCGACCACGGTGTTCCATACCACCATGCCCAGCTCATGAGTCTTCGTGGATCAAGGTACCATAGTTGACAGGGTTTACAATGATAAGTTCAGTACCCTAGGTTCAAGCAGTTATGACTCATATAGGGTGAACATACAATGGCCAGTCGGGTTACTTGACGGTCTCGACTAGCACGAGCGCATATCAAGTCGAACGACATGAAGTGCATAAAATACCTCGTGTAGCCTAACCACTGCCGCTAACTCCAAAACACGACTCGCGTTCATCGACGCGTCATTCGTGGCAAAGATAAGCCAGCCACGAATTTACTCGGTTATCGACTGCCTGGACTAGGTATAGTCCCAAACAGTTATGAATCCACATCAGCAATCATATAAGAGTAATGGAAGTGAACTACAACAATGTGAGCATGTTAACACATGTTATAACATATAACTTAAGTAAATCATCCAACGCATGCATTTCATACATATAATGAAATCATGCATATAACTAACATGTAGGAAATCATTTACATCAGCATATTAATTGAGAATTCAATCTCAAACTAATTCATAACACCATTTAATTCAATACAAACTAATACAAATATTTATACAAACACTTAGTCTACACATTTAAGTCTACATATAGTATGTCGACTCAAAGTGCGCATTTGGGCGAATCTCCTCGCCAAACTGAGTATGCACGCATTCCTAATATCCTAATGCGACAAGAAGCCATGTCAATCATATCAGCAAAATATGGATGAAAACAGTATTTCCTACAAATGACTAAAATTCCCTAAATCTCATATTTTTCGTCTACTTACGAAATAGGAAACGGACAGCATGTTGTACATGTCAAACGGTGTTGCCGTCGATAATCTACTATTAAACGACATTGAAAGCGTTGAAAACAGTCAATCAAAGCGTTTAGAATCCGTACCTTTTATCCTAGAAGTGTATTGATTCGAACGGAGCGTATACGCTTCGTTTACGGCGAACCGGGAACCTAATACACAAGATCTATAAGCTACCATGCTAAGGAACCAAAGGAACCTTAAATTAGCAAGTGTTTGGGATATTTTCTTACCTAGAAACGCCGCGAAATCACCGAGAAAGTGATTGAGGCACGTTGCTTAAGCACGTGCAGCAGTTAGCGCAAGCAGCAGGAAATTCTCTCCCACTCTCTCTCACAATCTCTCACCTTTTCTCTCACACGAGCTAGGGTTTCTAGAAAATTCGGATGGCTGAGAGAAGTGAGGATTTAAGCCCCTTTTATAACCTAAATCATGCCCAAAATAGGCTTGGGAACAATGTTTACTTGATGCCTAACCAAATCGGGCCTATTTCGGTCCAAAAAGATATTTCTGGAGGTCCCCTGGCCGAACGCGATCGGACTTAAGCTCATGCACGTCGGATGTCGCTCACATCCCATTTTCAGACCAGTAGTGTTCGTAGATCGCACGTGGCGGTCCAGTTTCAGTTCAGCGATCATCGCACGTAAATCAGGTCTAAAAGTCTCGTGATATGAAATAGAAATTTTTCATAATCTGAGGGTGTAATTTGGCTGAATTCTGACGGTCAGAACGCTTAATAATAACGCGTCAAGTCGTGTGCCAGATTTGAATTTCAAATTCCAAATCTAACCCTATTCTCACTCTCTTCACTCCAGGCTCAATGAAATAGCCTCTGAATGTCGGTTGGACCTGATTTTTGAAATGATTGTCAAGTCCAGCTAGGCGGTTATAACAGTCTAAGATTGTAGGTATCGGACTTTCGACGCGCGGTCTAGATCCAATAAAAAGTTTCAAAGAGGTCCTGAGAACAAACCGGTTTAGAGTTTGATCCGAGGTTTTAGAGTATTATAGCTTCATTAGTTCTACTCACTTTGGGTCTTGTACAACGTATTTAAAGTGATCAGGGACTATTTTCCAGCTACTCTAGCGTTGCGCTAGCTAACTTAAACTTATTTTCCAAAGGAATTAATCCTACGCGATTTCTGGTCGAGTTGGTACTCGAGTCCAAGTACGAATTTTTCCAGGGCGTTACAATCTACCCCCCTTAACAAAAAATTTCATCCTCAAAATTTGTACCTTTTCGTACTCCTCGAGAAGCTGTGGGTAGTTCTTTCTGATCTCGGCTTCTGTCTCCCAAGTAGCCTCTTCCTCAGAGTGATGCGTCCACAATACCTTCACAAGGGGAATCACCTTGCTACGCAGTACCTACTCCTTCCTGTCTAGGATACGCGTCGGTCACAGGATATATATAACATCCTCTCCTAACTACACCTGCTCCCATCTGATGATATGGGAAGGATCATAAACGTATTTCTTCAGCATAGAAACATGAAATACGTTGTGAACGCTCGCGAGAGGTGTGGGTAAAGCCAAACGGTATGCCACTGCTCCCACACGATCGAGGATCTGGAATGGACCAATAAATCGCAGTGCTAGCTTCTCCTTCTTCCAGAACCGAAGGACTCCCTTCATAGGGGAAACTCACAAAAATACATGATCCCCAACTGTGAACTCTAACGGCCGCCGTCTTGTATCGGCATTACTCTTCTGTCTGCTCTGCGCTGTGAGAAACCGAATTCGAATAATATCAATCTTCTCCGATGTCGCCTGCACTAACTCTGGGCCAATCAATCTCCGCTCACCGACCTCTGCCCAGCAATGCGGTGCTCGACAAGGCTGCCCATACAACGTCTCGTAAGGTGCCATACTGATACTCGCCTGGAAACTTTTGTTGTACGCAAACTCCGCATATGCAAGACATTCATCCCAACTGTCCTTAAAGTCCAATGCGCAAGCTCACAACATGTCCTCTAAGATCTGATACACCCGCTCTGTCTGTCCGTCTGTCTGTGGGTGGAAGGCAGTACTGAACTTCAACTTCACACCCAAAACCTCCTGAATGCGAGTCCAGAAAATAGAAGTGAACCGCGTGTCTCTGTCTGACACGATCTCCAACAAAACTCCATGAAGATGCACGATCTCTCTGATGTATAGTCTAGCCAGCTCGTCTGCAGAGTTTGTGACTCTGATCGGTAGGAAGTGCGCCGACTTCGTCAGACGGTCGACGATCACCCATATGGAATCATGTCCCTTCCTCGTCATCGGCAGCCCTGAAACGAAATCCATGGAAATGAAGTCCCACTTCCACTCTGCGATCGGCATAGGCTGCAAGAGTCCAGGTGGTCGGCGATGCTCTGCCTTCACCTGCTGGCAAGTAAGATAACGGGACACGAACTCTGCTATGTGGGTCTTCATACCTTCCCACCAATAGGTCCTCTTCATGTCGCGATACAACTTCGTACTTCCTGGATGCATTGCGAGTCTGGTACAATGCGCAGCCTCGAGAATCTGCTCAAAGTCTCGCAAAAACTCAACCATATCCCACTCAGCAACCATCAGCGGAGCCGCAAACTCTATCACCTTCTCACGGCTCAACACGTCAACCACAAGGTTCGCCTTCCCAGGATGGTAAGAGACTTCGAACTTGAAGTCCTTCAAAGTCTCCATCCATCGTCGCTGCCTCATATTCAAGTCTCGCTGCGTGAATATGTACTTGAGGCTCTTGTGGTCGCAAAAGAGTTCGAACTCCTCTCCATAGAGGTAATGTTTCCAGAGTCTCAGTGCGAATATGACGGCTGCCAACTTCAGGTCGTATGTAGGGTAATTCTCCTCGTGCTTCCTTAATTGTCTCGAGGCATATGAAATTACCCTGTCCTTCTGCATAAGGACACAACCCAGACCAACGCTAGACGCGTCAGTGTATATAGTGTATCTAACCCTTTGCTCTGGTAATACTAGCACAGGGGCGGACGTAAGTCTATCCTTCAGCTCCCGAAAAGCTACTCTGCCTTATCATTCCAAGCGAACTTCACGTCCTTCCGTGTCAACTGAGATAAAGGTCTCACGATCTTCGAGAAATCCCAAATGAAGCGTCGATAATAGCCAGCGAGACCCAAGAAACTCCTCACCTCAGTGACAGAACCAGGCTGCTCCCAGTCCTGAACTGCAGCTACCTTCGCCAGGTCAACTGTCATCCCATCCTTGGACACCACGTGTCCCAGGAACTTCACTTCCTGCTTCTAGAAGTCGCACTTCTCGTACTGTGCGAACAACTGATGCTGTCTGAGTGTATCCAGGACCAAGCGCAAGTGCTCCTCATGCTCCTCTCGACTCCTGGAGTATACCAAAATGTCGTCAATGAACACAACGACGAATCTATAGAGGAAGGGCCGAAATACCCGGTTCATCAGATCCATGAACACGGCTGGTGCGTTCGTAAGACCGAACGACATCACAAGGAACTCATAGTGGCCAAAGCTGGTCCTGAATGCTGTCTTCTGCACGTCCTCATCCCTGACGCGCAACTGATGATATCCTGACTGAAGATCAATCTTCGAGAAGTACTGCGCTCCTCTCAACTGATCAAACAAGTCATCGATCCTGGATAAAGGGTACTTGTTCTTCACCGTGATCTGGTTCAGTCTGCGATAATCAATACACAATCGCATCGAACCATCCTTCTTCCTTATAAACAGGACTAGTGCTCCCCAAGGAGACACACTAGGTCAAATAAGGCTAAGCTCCAATAGACCATCAATCTGCGTCCTCAACTCCTCCATCTCACACGGTGCAATGCGATACGTCGGTAGTGAGACGGGCGCGGAACCAGGCACCAGATCGATAGTGAAATCAATCTCTCATCGAGGCGGCAAACCAGGAATCTTCCTGAACAAATCTCCAAAATCACAAACGACTGGCGTGTGCTCAAGCATCGGGGCATCAGCGTCCCGAAGTAAAGAAGCGTAGCTAAGTATGCGGAAGGGGAGATTTACCCGGACTGAAAATGTGAAAGACGTGCCCTCTGGCTCGTACACTGTCACCATACGAGTCTCACAGTCAATCTCGGCCCTCCCAGCAGTCAACCAGTCCATGCCAAGAATGACATCGAGATAAACAAGAGAGGGGTCGACGATAAGATCAAGAGCCATCGTCTTGCCTCCCAGATCCACCAGGCAACCCTCACACATCAGGGTGGCATCAGAAAAATCTCCATGAGCTGAAAGAACTCACACTCCATCCATACGAATGGTCGGCAGTCCAAGACGCCTGACTATGGAATGTGATATCAAAGAAAGTGTGGATCTAGTATCCACCATCACGAGAATAGGAATATCTCCGATGTGGGCAGTGACCTCAAAGGCCGAATGTTGAGAAGTCTCTGTCTCGGCTGCCTCAGCTATCAAGGCATGCACCCGCGCCTGCTGTGGCCGGTTCGGCCGCTGTGCCATAGGCCGTAGAGGCGGCCTGAACTGAGATACGGGAGGTCTGAAGGAAGGGTGCGCAGGAGCCAACCGTAAAGGTGGTGCTGAAATAGCCTGTGAGCGTGTACGGTCGATCTTCTGCGGCGGTGAGAACCCACTGTCCCGCATCCGAGCGAAACAACTCTGTGCCAAATGGCCCGATCTCCCACAATAAGTACATGATAAATTGGGGCGCCGCATCGGGGGTACTGGCGCTGTAGCCCTAGGAGGAGGGTCAACGCGAGGCCTCTTGCCCCCAAAGGGCCTGTCCTGCAACTCTGGTCGTGGCCTAGGAACAATAGGGCCACGAGATCACATAAGTCGATCCACATCCTGCTCTGCCCGCATGGACATGTGAATCAGCTCTGTGTAGGAGGGAATGCTCACACAACACATCTTCGACAGAATATTCGATCGCAAACCCTCAGAAAAGCGTCGTATGCGCATCTGCTCATCTGCTAGTATAGTCGGGACGTATCTGCCCAACTCAGTGAACCGATACTCATACTCAGTCACCATCATGCCTCCCTGTCTAAGGCGCAGAAACTCATTCTCCCTCTCATGCCTATATATCTGGGGATAGTATTTCTCGTGGAAGCGGAACTCGAACGCTGCCCAGGTCCAAATGTAATCAGCGGCAACGGTCCGCAACACACTGTCCCACCATAAGCTGGCCTCTCGCTCGAATAAGAATGTAGCCAACTCAACCTGCTCAGTCTCTGAACAATGCAGCATCCGTAGTATCTTCGACACACGTTCGAGCCAATACTCAGCCTCCTCGGGTATATGAGAACTCGTAAAAGTGGGAGGCCATAAGCGTTGGAATCGCTCTAGTACGTTCCGTGTGTCAGAGACATTCCCCGCAAGGTAAGCAGGTGGTGCAGGATGAGCCATACCCTCATCCTGAGCATATGTATCGGCATCCTCAGCTGGATGCACCGGTGGTGCAGGTGGAGTCACACTCTCACCCTGGGCTAGAGCCCCCACTATAGTAGTCAGGAGCTTCTGCTGCTGCTGCATCATGGCCATCATCTGCTCAAATCTATCTGGAGGTGGAGCAGGCTGTGACATGTAGTGCTTCGAAGAAGACGCACGGTACTGCTCTCTGACGGGCGGTGTGAAAGGAGGTGGTCTAACTGCAGGACCAGTAGGAGGCTGAGATACACGTGCTGTCTCAGAAATCGGGCCCACAGCAAGGTCCGCATGAGCATCAGACCGGAGGGGAACCTGATCCATAGGCTCACCCAATGTAAGCCGAGCTGTGCTCGTTGTAGCCTTAGGCAGTATTCCCTATATTCAAAATAGGGCGCCACCTTGTCAGTTTCAATAGCACAAACACACCGTAATCATTCACATAAAGAGTTAAAGGCATTCCATGCATTTCATTTAATCAAAATTATCGCAATACAAGGGATATCTCCTTACAGGCATCATGACAAGAAGTATATGGGAACTAAGATAGTTAAAACTACAACAGCAACATAAGTAAACGACCAGCCTTAACAGGCTTACACAACCTAAAGCAGGAAACGATTAACTACTACCACAACATCTAAAATCTCATCACTAGTCTGAGTCGGGTGATGGAGGAGGAGCACCCTTATCCTGCAAGCAGCACAGGATTGCCTTCAAGGTGTGAGTCACCTTGCCCAATTTTCTCTTCATAACGGCCTTGGTATCCTCAACCTCAGCCCGAAATTCCTGAACTTTCCTTCGCAAGGTGACCTGACTCTCCTCAATTCGGGCAATGTGAGCATCACGAGTAGCCTGAGTAGAAGGAGGAGGGCTCTCATCAGTATCCTGAGCCTCCTCTTCTTCCTCTTCCTGGACTTCTTCCTCTACTTCCACTCCAGGTTCTTCTTCACTTGGATACACTTCGTCATCAAAATCACCCTCGCTATCCTCATCAAGCTGAGTCTCACGGTACTGAGACCCGATCTTCATCTTGACCATGGTAGACTCATCAATGCAGTGAATCAGAACTGACAACTCCGGCCCAAGTCTGTAAGCAAACTCAAGCGCGATCTTGCATATAAGCCAGCCAAAAGGAAGCGACTCAGACGTTCTTCTTGATTTCGCTATGAGAATAATCTGTCGTAACATGAAAGTGGCCATACACACATTTTCTCCCTAAGCCACCTGATACAAGAAATCAACCATAAGGCGCGTACATTCAATGCGATTTGTCGACCTGGGATACACGTTGAACGTGTAAATGTGGTGCAGCAGACGCAAATCATCAGACATATGAGATGCCTTGAGGCTATTGTTAGGCTACCATGGAACCAAACTACTGCATAGGAACCTGGTACGGCGATCTCGCTCACGCCTACTCCTCAAATTCTTTGCACAGGGATGAACATCACCAAGGGGCACGTTCAGAAGTCGCGCTATCAACCGAGCATCGATCGTAGCCATCCAGTCTCTACCAAAGGGAATCTTGAATTGCAATGGCTCCAATGTAGGATTCTGGATACGAGCGTAGAAGGCACGAACGGTGCTCACATTAGCACGAGAACGGGCTTCAAAGAGCAGACCCCAATATGCAGCTTCAATACGCTCGAATAATAAGAATTCGCCGAAGAGTCACCCTTCCACGTCTGCCTCAAATAACACCTATGGTCAGTATATTCGCCGTGAGGCATCTCTGCTAATATCACTCGCCCAATTTGAACATGGGGATCCAAATCCCACTTTGTATGAAACTCCCGGGCTGTGCTTGGACTTGTGGCAGCGCTTAAGCTAGCGGCGCCACCCCTCGGTCTTCTGGATTGCGCAGGGCGACTAGGCCCAACCTCATCCGCTGCGGTCTTTCTCTTTCCCATCAAAGAGAGGATGGTGGAGAAAGAGAAAAAATCCAAAATGGCTTCAACAATAGCCATGGAAAGTGAGGGAAATTGGGAGAAATGGCTGCCCAAACGGACAAAAGGGAATTTAGGTGTTGTAAAGGGATGCTTCAAGCTCCCTTGGGTTAGATTTTTAAAAAGAAAAGAGAAGAATAAAGAGGAATGGAGCTCCACCCGATTTCAGCCACAATTGGAGGTTGAAGGAGCTCCAACGGACGAGATTTGCAAGAGGAGTTGCAAACAGTAATGGAGAGATGGAATGGATTCAATTTCAGCAAGAAATGGGTTTATGAGGGATTTGGAGCAGCGATTTAAGATGGGACAGCAAGAAAATCAAAAATGGAGCTTGGGAGGGGCATTTTTGTGAAGGAGGTACCTCATTTAGGGGTTTTTGACGGACGGACCACACATGGGAGGGATGTCTTACCTTAAAAACACCCCGCGCTTGAAACTCAGTGCAAGTGGGGCCCACCCATCGGCGATGCATCGCCGGCCATCCCCTGATTCGGCCAGTGGGACCCCATAGGTTGGGTTTCCCCTGGCATAGGACCTCAAAAATGTATGGGCCCCACCTTAGTTCATTGCCGATTGGCCTAGGGAGGCCCAAACTTCCATTCGGAGCTTTTCGGGGCCAATCTGTAAACCTGAATACATTTCCCTATCATGTAGCATATGATTTTGGAGTATAAGGAGCTAATACATCCATCTAGCCCATTAGTTGCTAAAGATTGCAAACTTAGAATAACCTAATGGACAGTTTTCATGAAATTTTACTATTTACTGTAAAATTTTATCGAAGTATGATTTTATATCATTTTCACATTAGGATTAATGCCTAACATGAAAATTCAAAGAAAGAATTGAAGAATGGAGTGATGAGAGGAAGAATTTTGAAGAAATTATGTGAAACAGGGTTTTTTAAGCCCTAGCGATTGAATGTACGGGTTGTGGTTGCCCCACAGCCCAAGGATTCACATTTACGGATTTAGAACCGCTCAAAGAACGGCTCAACCCACCTACTTACAACCTAGGAGCTACTTAGGTTACTTCATGCGACCCTAGATGCGTTACGGATTCGATCAAGCGATCGATACGAGTAGACTTCGCCTATTGGCGAAACTGCGATCCTATAAGTGTTTCTAGACCTTTCTCGCACCCACCTAAGTCAAAGTAAGTGACAGCGTACGTCACGTGACCATAACCCAGGCCCGGTATAATCTCATTCATGCTCTGATACCAACTTGTAACACCCTGAAAATCAGGGGTCATGTATAAACTCAACTCCCGAGTTCCAGACCGTCACTTATGCAACAAAAATGATTATTATTCAATGTTGTCTGAGTTAAAGCATTCACATGAGTAAAAGCATACCAAAACTGCAATTCATACTCCAGATTCAGTGATAAAAGCAAGCGGAAGACTAAAGAATATACATATCACTGTATGGAAAACAAAATAGATCTCAACTGTCTCCAAAGTATGAATACATCTCTGAGTCTCATATACATGTAAATAAATAGAAATCAAATGTCAAAAATAGTCCCACTAAGAAATCCCATCAATCCAGGCCACCTAAGCAAAGCCGTCGTGGTATTGCATATATGAGAACTCGTCTTGGTCCTCATCATAATCCGGCTCTGCCTCCTGAATCGCTACCTCACCTGCATCTAAGACAGGGTCTGGTGGGTGTTACAAACACCATCCCGTAACGTGGGAGTGAGTAGCTAACTCAGTGGAATAATAGAGCAAAGATTAGCATGTTCTCAAATCAATCATGCGATAATAGTAAAGCAGTAAATCAAACATTCCTAATACTATTGTTAATGCAATATGACGTGACATGATGGATGCCCTCATAGACGATCTCCCTCATACGGCACCATCTTACGCCCGCGGCATGCTTTCATCCCACAGTGCTCCACATCTTCCAGGCACATGTAATGTGATAGTGATATGATTACCGAGTTATTATTAGTCCATTCATACAGCAGGATTGGAAAACTAAGGTACTTCCCTTATATCAATCCCAACACAGATCCTGTCTAGGGTCGTCACTCCTAGTAATCTCATACGATATATATTTTGTAGGTCGCTGCAAGGGCTGTCAGGGCTGTTGCTCGCACTCGTTGCACCGCTCCCTCATCACCTTATCAATACAGGCCTACTGTACTCTCATTGCTACAGAAGGGTCGTCGCCTCCCCTAGACTCAGAATATGCTCGCGGTCACTACAAAGGGCTCGTCGCCTGATCGGTGTAGGCCGACAGTAAGAATATAGTGTCCCATATCACCATAATCTGTTCACGAGTCATAGATGCCCATTGGTCACTAAAGGGAGGTTTGTGACCCCATCGTAGGCCAACAGCTCGACCACGGTGTCCATGCCCGGCTCATGAGTCTTCTTAGATCAAGGTACCATGGTTGACAGGGTTTACAATGGTAAGTTCAGTACCCTAGGTTCAAGCAGTTATGACTCATACAGGGTGAACATACAATGGCCAGTCGGGTTACTTGACGGGCTCGACTAGCACAAGCGCATCTCAAGTCGAACGACATGAAGTGCATAAAATACCTCGTGTGGCCTAACCACTGCCGTCAACTCCAAAACACGACTCGCGTTCATCGACGCGTCATTCGTGGCAAAGATAAGCCAGCCACGAATTTACTCGGTTACCGACTGCCTGGACTAGGTATAGTCCCAAACAGTTATGAATCCACATCAGCAATCATATAAGAGTAATGGAAGTGAACTACAACAATGTGAGCATGTTAACACATGTTATAACATACAACTTAAGTAAATCATCCAACACATACATTTCATACATATAATGAAATCATGCATATAACTAACATGTAGAAAATCATTTACATCAGCATATTAATTGAGAATTCAATCTCAAACTAATTCATAACACCATTTAATTCAATAAATACTAATACAAACATTTATACAAACACTTAGTCTACACATTTAAGTCTACATATAGTATGTCGACTCAAAGTGTGCATTTGGGCGAATTTCCTCGCCAAACTGATTATGTACGCATTCCTAATATCCTAATGCGACAAGAAGCCATGTCAATCATATCAGCAAAATATGGATGAAAACAGTATTTCCTACAAATGACTAAAATGCCCTAAATCTCATATTTTTCGTCTACTTACGAAACAGGAAACGGACAGCATGTTGTACATGTCAAACGGCGTTGTCGTCGATAATCTACTATTAAACGATATTGAAAGCGTTGAAAACAGTTAATCAAAGCGTCTAGAATCCGCACCTTTTATCTTAAAAGTATATTGATTCGAACGGAGCGTATACACTTCGTCTACGGCGAACCGGGATCCTAATACACAAGATCTATAAGCTATCATGCTAAGGAACCGAAGGAACCTTAAATCAGCAAGTGTTTGGGGTATTTTCTTACCTAGAAATGTGGCGAAATCGTCGGAAAAGTGATTGAGGCACGTTGCTTAAGCACGTGCAGCAGTTAGTGCAAGCAGCAGGAAATTCTCTCCCACTCTCTCTCACAATCTCTCATCTTTTCTCTCACACCAGCTAGGGTTTCTAGCAAATTCGGATGGCTGAGAGAAGTGAGGGTTTAAGCCCCTTTTATAACCTAAAACATGCCCAAAATAGGCTTGGGAACAATGTTTACTTGATGCCTAACCAAATCGGAGTCGTTTCGGTCCAAAAAGATATTTCTGGAGCTCCCCTGGCCGTACGCGATCGGACTTAAGCTCATGCACGTCGGATGTCGCTCACATCCCATTTTTAGACCAGTAGTGTTCGTAGATCGCACGTGGCGGTCTAGTTTCAGTTCAGTGGTCATCGCACGTAGATCAGGTCTACAAGTCTCGTGATATGAAATAGAAATTTTTCCTGATCCGAGGGTGTAATTTGGCTGAATTCTGACGGTCAGAACGCTTAATAATAACGCGTCAATTCGTGTGCCAGATTTGAATTTCAAATTCCAAATCTAACCCTATTATCACTCTCTTCACTCCATGCTTAATGAAATAGCCTCTGAATGTCGGTTGGACCTGATTTTTGAAATGATTGTGAAGTCCAGCTAGGCGGTTATAACGGTCTAAGATTATATGTATTGGACTTTCGACGCATGGTCTAGATCCAATAGAAAGTTTCAAAGAGGTCCTGAGAACAAACCGGTTTAGAGTTTGATCCGAGGTTTTAGAGTATTATAGCTTCATTGGTTCTACTCGCTTTGGGTCTTGTAGAACGTATTTAAAGTGATCAGGGACTATTTCCCAGCTACTCTAGCGTTGTGCTAGCTAACTTACACTTATTTTCCAAAGGAATTAATCCTACGCAATTTCTAGTCGAGTTGGTACTCGAGTCCAAGTACGGATTTTTCCAGGGCGTTACACGAATATATATTCTATTATTTTATATATATTTAAAAATAAAAAAGTTAAAGCTTAAACCATACCCTACTCGTCCATCCATTTCCCTTCCTTACCCAACTTGCCATGCCCGAGCTCCTCTCTCTCTCTCTCAAACAACAACGAGGTACCTTATAGCTTTATATAATATTATATATGTATATATAATTAATTAATTGAATATTTTATTTGAGAGTTGGGTCGGGTGCAGGTTGGGTTAGTTGGGTCAAGTGGCTAGGTTGGGTAAAGTGGCTGGGTTAAATCGGGTGTGGGTTGGGTTGGGTTGTTGGGTTGAGTCAGGCACAGGTTGGGTGTTGGGTTGGGTTTGGTTGAGAATAGGCTCAACTCAATTCGAGGTAAGCTTGCCTCAACTCAATCCATTAGCTTGCCTCGAGTTCGACTCGAAAGGTTTGGCAAACAAGCCAAGATCTAATGGTAAGTTCGAACTCGAGGAGAGCACGGACGAGTCAAGCCAATCTTGGCCACTTCGACTTAACTCGGCTCGATGCACAACCCTATGTAGAAGTCATGCCCAACATGAAAAAGGGCTTAGAAAGTTAGGAGAATAACGTGGTTGGGCCAAATTAAACACTTACTATTTTTAGCCGAAAACCATAAAAGTCTAGTATGAATAGAGTTCGTCTATAAATAATAATTTTATTATTTATAGTAAGTCATGTTTTTAGGGTGTTTGAGTTAGACTCTAAGTCTAAAACTCTATCCTAGGTTTGAGTTCCTTATTTAAAGAGTTATAATTTTATTTTTTTATCAAGTTATTTGAAATTTATTAGAAATTATTTATAGTTTTATCCCTCGTAGATTCGAGAAAGCCCTATGAGGAGTCCAAAGAGCTCTGTGGATTTGGAGTAGATATCCCCCGAGGAAGATGGTGATTGACATCATCATGTCCCTCCCTGCATTAATTACCCAACAAAAGTACTTGAAATCATAAGCAATCTATGATGGGGCCAGTCAATTAATTAAATCATTTGGGTTATTTTCTGCTTTTCAAGGATTGTCATTTGTAAGGGTGCCTATGGGTTTGAATCAAGCCCTTGAAATTCTTAATTTTAACTTTTCAACAAAAGAGTTACCCGGATTTGAGTCGATGCGAGTCACGTTGAGTTGGCCAGGTCAGAAATGATGGGTTTTTTTGACTCGTCTTCGACCAGTCGAGAGCCCTGCTCGACCGGTCGTGGGTCGGTGTTCGACCAGAAGTGGGTTGCACGACTCAAAGTCCAGCGAGTTCGGACTGTTGTTTTTCGGGGTGGTCGACCAGTCGAAGGAGGTGCTCGACCGATCGAAGGAGGTGCTCGACCGGTCGTAGGAGGTCCACGACCGGTCGAACCTACGCACATTCGTTCCGTAATTTTGCGTGAATTTCGTGTCGCAAGAGTTTTCAAAAACTATAAATTGAGGTTTTCTAGGATTTTTCATGGACAGAAAAATCACAAGAGGGTTTCTTAAATGCTTTGCAAGGGTTTTGCTAAAGGGTTTAGGGTGTGAGAGAAAAAAAAGAGAGAGAGGAAGCTTGTGGAAGGGAGCCATCGTCTCAGCGCTTCTACGTCCTTGTGATCGGTGAAATCTCTCAGTTTTTCTTTTTATTCTCTTATTTGTTATCTGCTCCTGCATGAGTGACGAAGGTTCTAAACGTTCTGCTTTCATAGTGGATTGTTGATTTGGACGAGGTCCCGTGGTTTTTACCTCTTTGAGGGTTTTCCACGTAAAAATCTCTTGTGTGGTGTGTGATTGTTGCTTTAATTTATTTCATTGCTATTATTATCCCATAATTCTGGTTTGTTCTAGAGGGCTAGATCCTAAGGTTTTGTGCAAGGCTCCCAACAAAGTGGTATCAGAGCGCTAAGTTCATTGAACGGGTAGGATCAGTTTGGAATTATGGAAGGTGGCTCATCAAGGATGATCAGCCTCAATGGTTCTAACTAGACCATATGGAAGGCTAAGATGGAGGACTTACTTTATTGCAAGGATTTATATTCTCCAATTTTAGGCATATCAGTAAAATCCAAAGATATATTTGATGATAATTGGAATAAGTTGAACCAGAAGGCGGTGGGGTTTATTAGACAATGGCTAGATGATTCTGTATTCTACCATGTATCTACGGAAACCTCAGCCGCTATGGCTGAAACTATAAGGGCTGTATAAGAGGAAGATAGTCGGTAATAAGATTTTTCTGATAAGGCGACTTGCGAATCTCAAGTTCAAGGATGGTGGTTCTGTGGCCGAGCACATGAATGAGGTCAGCAATATAGTAAACCAACTCTCCTCTATGAAGATGGTCCTAGATGATGAATTGTAGGCTTTACTATTGCTTAGTTCATTGCCTGACAGTTGGGAGACATTGGTGGTGTCTCTAAGTAACTCCGCGCCAGATGAAAAGATATCCATGGAACAGGTTACTAGCTATCTCTTCAATGAAGAGACAAGGAGGAAGTCTCAGGGGTTTACTCAGTAAGAGGCACTTGTGACACAGGAACAGGGGAGAGGAAAGAACAGGAAGGGCGGGCAGGCCCGAGATAAATCAAAAGGCAAGTCGAGTAACAAAAAAGATGTTGAAAGCTAGAATTGTGGCAAGAAGGGCCACTATAATCATAAATGTCGTAAGGCTAAGAACGACAAGAAAGAAAAAAGAAAGAAGAAGGAAGATGAATCTGATTCTACTGTGGTCGCTTCAGATGGAGACATTATTATTATTCTTTCAGTAGATCACGATGTATGTCTCACGGCTATGAGTCAAGACACCGACTGGGTGATTGACTCAGGAGCTTCTTTTCATGCGACTCCACACAGGAATTTCTTCACAAGCTACAAGTCAGGTGACTATAGGACCGTGAAGATGGAAAATTCTGGCATATCGAAGATTGTAGGGGTCGGTGATATTTATGTGAAGACCGATGTGGGCTACACATTGGTTCTTAGGGATGTGAGGCATATCCCAGACCTTCGCCTCAACTTGATGTCGACGGGAAGGTTGGATGATGATGGCTATGAAAGCCGGTTTGTTGGTGGGTGCTGGAAGCTCATTAAGGGTTCGTTGATCGCAGCCAGAGGAAAGAAGTGTTGCACCCTGTATAAGGCAAGTATCAGTATATGCAAGGGTGGGTTGAACGCAGCGGAAGATTCAGCTATTGACATGTGGCACATGCGTCTAGGCCACATGAGTGAAAAAGGGCCTCAGCTACTAGCGAGGAAGCGGCTCCTTCCAGACATGATAGGTACACCTCTCAAAACCTGTCTTGATTGTTTATTAGGGAAATAGCATAAAGTTTCATTTGTTAAAACTGCTTCTCATGTTAATAAAGTGCATGCATTAGATTTGGTTTATTTTGATGTTTGTGGTCCTATGAGGACAAAAACCTTGGGTAGGGCATTGTATTTTATTACTTTTATAGATGATGCATCTAGGAGGGTTTGGGCTTATGCTTTGAAATCCAAGGACGAGGTCTTTGGTGTGTTTAAGTTGTTTCATGCTATGGTCGAGAGAGAGACAGGTAGATCATTGAAGTGCATCCTCACTGATAATGGTATTGAATACATCGGTGACTTTCATGAGTACTGCAAGTCCCTGGGTATAAGGCATGAACAGACGGTTCCTAGCATAATGGTATAGCTGAGCGAATGAATCGCACCATTGTTGAGAGAATCAGATGCATGATATCCCATGCGAAGTTGTCCAAGACGTTCTGGGGAGAAGCAATGCACACGGCGGTATATCTGATAAACAAGTCTCCATCGGCCCCATTGAATGGAGAAGTACCTGAGAAGGTATGGACTGGACAGGATCCATCGTACAGTCATCTCAGGGTATTTGGATGCAGGGCATCCGTTCACGTACCAAAGGACGAGAGGTCCAAGCTCGATATGAAGATCAGGCAGTGTGTGTTCTTAGGGTACGGTGATGAAAAGTTCGGTTACAAATTGTGGGATCCGACCGAGAAGAAGCTCGTCAGGAGAAAGATCAGGAAGTGTGTGTTCTTAGGGTACGGTGATGAAAAAGCGGTGCAGACCACTTAAGTAAAAGTAGGAATATGTCAATATGTCTTAGAAGGGGGGTGAATAGGACTTTTTAAAGATTCATAAGTTATTTTTCAGTCCTATCACACTAATCCTATTACAGAGTACAAATTAGGATTACTCAAGAATTAACTCTACTGGCTTCCAAGCCTGATAGAGGATCCAATCACAATTACTTGTAAGATAAGCAAATTTATGAATCAGATTGTAATGGATATGACTGTGTGTGCATAAGATGTGATTTCAGATAATCATATAGAAAGACATGTAAGGCAATCACATAAATGAAAGACAATATCAATCTCAAACACATTCATTTTATAGTGGTTTGACTACTTGTCTACTCCACTCCCGGCTTCCACACTCAACCCTTGAGTGACCAGATTTCACTAAGGAGGTTTCCCATGGTTCACCTCAAACCTAAGATTTTAAATCAGGTTCACCTTCAACCTTTATAGAGGTTTCAACTCGGTTCACCTCAAACCCTGGAGTTTTGCTCGCATACTCCTAACCAGATGTTTACGCTCTCCTCGGAGCAAAGGTTTACACAACGCACCCAGAGGTTTCCACTCAGTTCACCTCTAACCCTGGAGTTTTGCTGGCGTACTCCTAACCAGATGTTTATGCTCTCCATAGAGCAAGGGTCCACACAATGCACCCCGCACGTACACTCCCGTTGGAGGCCTCCTTCGAAGACTTTAAATGGTGAGCAACACTTAAAACTCAATCCTATAAAGGAATGATCACAAGTGTCCTGTGGACTCTAGATACTTACAAATAAGTTGATGAGTCCCATTCAGCGCAATGTTGAAGATCTCCTCCTTGATGTTGAAGGGTCTTCAGCTCCTTTGAACCGCAACACAAAGATGTATCTATACTAAGCTTTAGGTTGGATCAAGGTTATGATGGAATACCACTCTCAAAAGATATTTTAATTAGGAAGATAGAGTGGTTCCAATCATCTATGCATTCAAGGCATCCCAGCTTAATGATTAAGGTTGTAGCTGGAGGATCCTTGAATGCGGAAGTTCATTCTCCAATCCACTCTATGAGATATCAATGATGAGGGTGGATTGGAGGATGAACTTCTTGAGAGAAAGGGCTTAGGTAAATGATAGGAAGGTTAGAACTCTCAAAAGCACTCTCTTCTTTCTCTACAAGCAATAAAGACTAATCTCTCTATATATAGGCAAAACGTTCCAACGGATATAAACGGTCATATTTATGATAGAATTTGATATCATCGAGCAGTCGTCGATATGATCGAGCGTTTACTCTCGATTGTATCGGCAGAGTTCTCGATGATACAAACTCAATTGTCATTTTCCTTTTGGAAACCTTCCACCTACTGGTCGATGGGATCGAGACACACATCGATGTTATCGGATTTCGAACTCCGATTCCATCGAGAGATGGATCGATCTATCGACAGATGAAATCAAGAGAGAAGCCTTGAAGAATTTCAGGTTTAACAGATATGATCGGGGGACGGTCGATGTCATCGGAATTTGTACATCGATCATATCGAAGACCATGTCGATGGGATCGATAAATCGTATAGATTTACCTTTAGGCTGCTGGACGATTTATGTCCGGACTCGATCCAATCGACGAGGTCTCGATACGATTGATATATAAATATCGATTTATCGACAGACACCCTAATCAACATAAAAAAAATAACCTAAAATTCATGCTGGTGAAAATAAGCGCTCACAATCGATATGATCGACTGACTTCCGATATGATCGATATTTGAGTTTAGATTGAATCAGACAGTCATCGATATATTGAATCATATGTTAGTTTTCTTTAGAAAAAAAGGGGCGCCGTAAAGCAGTCTGTCGATATTATTGATCCGCTTCAGATATGATCGATATTCGAATTTCGATGATATCGACAACCAAGTCGATATATCGATAAATCATCCAGATGATTGTTTGACTGCTGGACACTTTTTGTCCTTACTCGATTGTATCGATTGAGATCCCGAGGACATCGACAAAGCTGGTCGATTATATCGAAGGGGTTATCGATATAATCGAAAGTGTAAGAAAAACTATAAAGATTTTCCTTTTGATAAAAAGTTTCCTTACACAAAAACCCTAAGATGTTCTAGTTCTTTTTAAGAGTTTTAATCACCTGGTGTTTTGGGACATGGGATTTAAGGCTATGATTTACCTATGGCGAGCTTCCACACATCCAGTTGAGGCAGACGCTTGACTTGATCTTCCTGTTAGACGCTGTTATCCGACTGACTCAACTTAACAATGTAATTGACAAACCAAGGCACGTAGTAGGTACACTTTCAATCTCCCCCTTTGTCAATTACGTGACAAAATACCTAAACACACCCTAAGAACATATCTAGACAGATACATCCTAAATTGTGTATACATATATTAACACAATTTTACAAATTCTAAACTCACATGTACACACCCAATAAATTCTCCCCTTTACTTTAAAAAACTCCCCCTTTCTTGTTGCGGTTGCTCCCCCTAACACCTGCAACACAGATATACAATATTTGCTCGGGGTGTTTGAATTGTTCTCCCCCTTTTTGTCAGTCATTGACAAAGGTATAAGACGTGATATTGACTAAAGATTGAAGCTTATGGGAGAACTCAGATAGATAGATGTATATAAAGGAGAACACTGTAAAGCATACATCAATGAAGACAAACAACATAGTCATTTCAATAGCATCAAGAATGGTAATGAAATAGGAATTGAATTCAGCCATATCAATAAAAAGTTTAATCATCAGACCAAGATATCAGCCATATGTAGGGATACCCAAAACAAGTAAGTAGAGATAGATGCAAAATCAAATGTTTTTAACTAGACACATGGTTCTACCAGAACTGTCACTTTCTAACACATAGAAGGCCCACCAGTCGTTAGTAGCTCAAGAATCTGCTGCATGGAGTGTTGGACAGTTTCCATCCAATTTTCTATTCCTGATAGTCGTTGTTCGCAATGTTGGAGTCGCTCATCAATTCTAGTGAGATTGTTTAAAAGTTGGCGCTCAAACATATGATGCTGATGATTTGTGACAGAAGCAGGACTATAATCAGGAGTTCGATTGGATTCCCAAAGAATTTCTTCATTAAGCATGGGACCACTATCTTCAACAGGTGGAGAAATCTTAGCATGTGATGAGACAGAGAGATACACTTATTGCGATGCATCATGGTCGTACTAAACTTCAGGATATACCTTATCAGTTGTTTCCGGCAGACCTGCCCAGTGTGCGAGCTTGCAGATAAGAGATGGAAAAGGCAGAAATTCAAGATGGTCACTTCTGATTACCTTTATTAGCTGGTCTAATATGAAGGTCGATAAGCATACAGGGATCTCTTGATAGACATCATACAGAATGTTGAGTGCAATGGGACTCAGATATGTGTCATTTGCATCACATGGGTACACATTCATGTTGAAAATACTGTGAAGGAGTTGGAACAAGATTCCTAGATATTTTACTGGAAGAATATTGCTATCATTTCTAGGAATTGTCATACCCTGGCACAGTGCTTGTGTAATGTCCATCCATCTACCCAAATCGTTTAGATTTCTGCTAGTGACAGGGATTTGAGTCACTTCAATGTTTTGAACATGACCAAGAACTGATGGAGTGATGTGCTTGGTGTGTTGCATGAATTTCAGACATATGCAAGGTGGTCTTGGACAACATGACAATAGTTGAAGAACTGCTGGATCATTTCAAACTGATATGGCCCGCCCATATTAAACATATTCTTCCATCCAATGATTTCCATCATGAGATCCACCCCATAGAGTTTGACAGTACTAATAAGAATAGTACGATCGAATATTGTGACTTATTCTCAGTCTGACTGGTTTTGAGGTGGTTTAGAATATTCCTTTTTCTTGTTCTTGGAAGATTTTGTGGATGAGAGAGCCTTACCTTTTCCTTTAATCATCTTTCTTATGTCAGTTGGGTGCTGAGATTTCATTTGGACTTCGAGCAGATCAACCAAAAGAAATGATCAGGGAAGAGAAATAGGACTAGCCTTTGACGAGAGAAAAAATCTTTATGATCAGCCTTTTATTTGGGGCACCATCTGTCGATCATATCGACAAAAATGTCGATTGTATCGAGAAGTTATTGATCGATGCCATCGGGACAACCCACGATGTTATCAATGGTCACAAGACTTTTCCTATTCTGAACAGCCTTCTATGATATCAATTAATCAGTCGATGTGATCGACATTTAGAAGTGTCCAATCGACATTTAGAAGTGTCCTATCAAAGGTGAATCTTTTTGAGTTTTTCTTCAGTCTAACGATTGTTCATATACAGAATAGTATCTTACTGAAGTTCCCAGCAGAGAATATCAACAAAATTTCGTATAGCTTCTGTAAATTAAAGAGTATAAACATTTGGATGTTTAATGTGCAAAAGGTGAGGTGGGGTGTCTCAGATTGTTTCTTTAAAAGCTCAGCAAAATTGCATCATTTTAGCAAATATCCAGATTTTGATGCATAACCTGGACCAATTTCTTCATTCTCAGCGTTTCTCAATATCACTCCTTCATTTTCCTTCAATAATGTAACAGTGGTTATTTGTGCGAAGACCTTTTATAATTGATTTCCCTGATTGATCTAGAATCTCACATTCTTCTTTGTTGAAATTTACCACATGCCCATTATCACAGATTTGAGAGATGCTTAATAGGTTATGTGTCAAGCCTTTTATGCAAAGAGTAATCTCATTCTTAAACAGATTAATTCCTTCTATAATTTCCTGACCAATTACTTCAGTAGTGGTCCCATCTCCGTAGGTGACTATCCCTTTGTGAAGATCCTTATAGTTTGAAAGGAGAGATTTGTCACCTGTGACGTGCCTTGAGCAACCAGTGTCCAGGTACCATTTAGTCATATTGCCTGATAAATGATCTGATTGAGTAACAAGGCAATTTGTCTTTTCCTTAATCTCTCACTTTATGACAGGAGTTTTACTTGTGGTAGATTCGTTCTTCTTCTTTAATTTGTCCTTATGACTTGACTGCTCCTTCATCCTGTCAACTATCTCAAGTGGTGATGCTTGCATACTTCTTTTATTTAGCTCATAAACTGACTCCTCATTTTTGCAATGAGCTGAGATAGGTTTGGTGTTACTACTGGATGCAACAAATTTTCCAAATGGTTGTGCATCAGTTTTTGTTCTCCCCTTTCCATAACCTAATCCCTTTTTGTCCTCTCCATATTTTCCCATTCCTAACAGTTTTTCAAATTTCTCACCACTCTGGGAAAATTTACAGTTTATTTTGACAATTTTTCTAGATTCTTCTAGATCATTCTGAAGTATATAATTTTTATTCTGAAGAATCAGGTTTTTCTCATTTAGTTCTTTGACTTGTTCCTTTAATTTCTTTGACTCAGAATTCAGTGAGTTGTTAGTTTTTTTAAGTCTATCATTGTCTGAGTGGCATTGCTGCAAATCAGTGATTACATGAGTATTAATATTTGAAGCTTTATCCAGCTTTATCTGTAGCAATTCCTTTTTGTTTTCAAGTATTCCAAGTCTTTTGAAAATATTAATGCTATGGATGTAAAGTTGATTGTAAGCGTTTTGTAATTCATTTTGCTCTTTATCTTCTTCTTCCTCAATTTCCTCATTATTAGATGAAAATGATTCAGTGGCTTGTTATTCTTTCTCAGATTCAGTTGGAATGATCGAAGTAGTAGATATCATAAGTATTTTCAAGGATTTTTGATCTCCATCACTTTCTAAGTCACTATTTTCTGATTTTAACTCTTCCGTATCATCCCATGTGGCAGCCATCGTTTTGCCCTTGGTTTTTCTGTTTGGGCATTCGGTATATAGGTGACCATACTCATAACAGGCATAACATTGTGGTTCTTTGGTTTGTTTACCAAATTTGCCTGCAAAAGGTTTGTAGTTCACCTTTCTTCCTCTAAAAGGATGGTCGCGATTCTTCTGAAAGAATCTTCTGAATCTTTGTGCCAGCAAGGCCACTTCCTCATCTTCATCTTCTTTTTCGCTTTCACTGTCCTCATGTTTTGATTTCTTAGAAATTTTTAGGACAGTGTTTTTGGATTTTCGGGGTTGTGTGAAGTGTAGTTCAAAGGTCTGTAGGGAACCTACTAGTTCTTCTACTTTCATCTCATTAATATTCCTACACTCCTCAATTGTTATTACCTTGGGATCGAAGCGTTCCGGTAAGGATCTTAATATTTTTCTACATATTTTAGGTGCCGGAACCTTCTCTCTCAATCCACCCATGGAGTTACAAATGATGTTTAATTTTGTGAAAAACTCCATAAATGTCTCATGCTCTTCCATCCTGATATTTTCAAACTATGAAGTTAAGAGTTGTAGTTTAGATCTCTTCACAGTGCTTGTGCTTTCATGGGTTGTTTCCAATAAGTCTCATGCTTCTTTAGAGGTCTCACACATACTTATTTGATTGAAAATGTCTTGGGACATGGCACAGTAGATGGCGTTCATTGCTTTTGCTTCAGCATTTCGCTGTTCTTTGTCAAACGCCGTTCACTTCTCATTCGGTTTGGGTTTAGTGATTGTGGTTTCATTTTCAAGTATAATTTGTTCAGATGGTACCACATATCCTTTTTCAACTACATTCCAAACTTCATGATTTAAAGATCTCAGGAAGTAATGCATTCTAGCCTTCCAGTAAGCATAATTTGATCCATCAAATACTGAAGGTCTAGTGACAGATGAGCCCTCTCCTTTGGCCATATTTCTACTTCAGTCAAGATCACTCTCTAGGCGGTGAAGCCCTTAAAGAGAGACCCGCTCTGATACCAATTAAAAAAGCGGTGTAGACCACTTAAGTTGAAATAGGAATATGTCAATATGTCCTAGAGGGGGGGTGAATAGGACTTTTTAAAGATTCATAAGTTATTTTTCAGTCCTATCACACTAATCCTATTACAGAGTACAAATTAGGATTACTCAAGAATTAACTCTACTGGCTTCCAAGCCTGATAGAGGATCCAATCACAATTACTTGTAAGATAAGCAAATTTATGAATCAGATTGTGATGGATATGACTGTGTGTGCATAAGATGTGATTTCAGATAATCATATAGAAAGGCATGTAAGGCAATCACATAAATGAAAGACAATATCAAACTCAAACACAGTCATTTTATAGTGGTTCGACTACTTGTCTACTCCACTCCTGGCTTCCACACTCAACCCTTGAGTGACCGACTTTTACTAAGGAGGTTTCCCATGGTTCACCTCAAACCTAAGGTTTTAAATCAGGTTCACCTTCAACCTTTACAGAGGTTTCTACTCGGTTCACCTCAAACCCTGGAGTTTTGCTCGCATACTCCTAACCAGATGTTTATGCTCTCCTCGAAGCAAAAGTCCACACAACGCACCCAGAGGTTTCTACTCGGTTCACCTCTAACCCTGGAGTTTTGCTGGCGTACTCCTAACCAGATGTTTATGCTCTCCACATAGTAAGGGTCCACACAACGTACCCCGCACGTACACTCCCATTGGAGGCCTCCTTCGAGGACTTTAAAAGGTGAGCAACACTTAAAACCCAATCCTATAAAGGAATGATCACAAGTGTCCTGTGGACTCTAGATACTTACAAATAAGTTGATGAGTCGTATTCAGCGCAATGTTAAAGATCTCCTCCTTGATGTTGAAGGGTCTTCAGCTCCTTTGAACCGCAACACAAAGATGTATCTATACTAAGCTTTAGGTTGGGTCAAGGTTATGATGGAATACCACTCTCAAAAGATATTTCAATTAGGAAGATAGAGTGGTTCCAATCATCTATGCATTCAAGGCATCCCAGCTTAATGATTAAGGTTGTAGCTGGAGGATCCTTGAATGCGGAAGTTCATTCTCCAATCCACTCTATGAGATATCAATGATGAGGGTGGATTGGAGGATGAACTTCCTGAGAGAAAGGGCTTAGGTAAATGATAGGAAGGTTAGAACTCTCAAAAGCACTCTCTTCTTTCTCTACCAGAAATAAAGACTAATCTCTTTATATATAGGCAAAAGGTTCCAACGGATATAAATGGTCATATTTATGATAGAGTTCGATATCATCGAGCAGTCGTCAATATGATCGAGCGTATACTCTCGATTGTATCGGCAGAGTTCTCGATGATACAAACTCAATTGTCATTTCCCTTTTGGAAACCTTCCGCCTACTGGTCGATGGGATCGAGACACACATCGATGTTATCGGATTTCAAACTCTGATTCCATCGAGAGATGGATCGATCTATCGACAGATGAAATCAAGAGAGAAGCCTTAAAGAATTTAAGGTTTAACAGATATGATCGGGGGACGGTCGATGTCATCGGAATTTATACATCGATCATATCGAAGACCATGTCGATGGGATCGATAAATCGTATAGATTTACCTTTAGGCTGCTGGACGATTTATGTCCGGACTCGATCCAATCGACGAGGTCTCGATACGATCGATATATAAATATCGATTTATCGACAGACACCCTAATCAACATAAAAAAATAACCTGAAATTCATGCTGGTGAAAATAAGCGCCCACGATCGATATGATCGACTGACTTCTGATATGATTGATATTTGAGTTTAGATTGAATCAGACAGTCATCGATATATCGAAGCATATGTTAGTTTTCTTTAGAAAAACAGGGGTGCCGTAAAGCAGTTTGTCGATATTATCGATCCGCTTCAGATATGATCGATATTCGAATTTCGATGATATCGACAACCAAGTCGATATATCGATAAATCATTCAGATGATTGTTTGACTGTTGGACGCTTTTTGTCCTTACTCGATTGTATCGATCGAGATCCCGAGGACATCGACAGAGCTGGTCGATTATATCGAAGGGGTTATCGATATAATCGACAGTGTAAGAAAAACTATAAAGATTTTTCTTTTGATAAAAAGTTTCCTTACACAAAAATCCTAAGATGTTCTAGTTCTTTTTAAGGGTTTTAATCACCTAGTGTTTTGGGACATGGGATGTGAGGCTATGATTTACCTATGGCGAGCTTCCACACATCCAATTGAGGCAGAAGCTTGACTTGATCTTCCTGTTGGGCGGTATTGTCCGACTGACTCAACTTAACAACGTAATTGACAAACTAGGGCACGTAGTAGGTGCACTTTCACCGACCGAGAAGAAGCTCGTCAGGAGCAAAGATGTGGTTTTCTTTGAAGATCAGTGTATTGAAGACATTGGTAAGTCAGAAAAGAATCAGTCTAGTTCAGGTGAGCTAGAGGACATGGATCCGGTTATTCCTCCCATGGTGCCTGATGATGGGGGAGTACAACGAGGTGCAGAGGATGAGGGGGTTCCTACAGAAGATGGACAGGAGGAGCAGCCCCCACTTGATCCACCTGTTGAGTCACAGGTGAGGAGGTCATCTAGGGACAGATAGCCATCCAAGAGGTACTCACCACATGAGTACATTATGCTGACTGATGGGGGAGAGCCAGAAGATTATTCTGAGGCCCTAGCCGATAAGCATAAGGAGGAGTGGTTGAAAGCTATGCAAGAGGAGATGGAATCCTTATATAAGAACCACACCTATGACATGGTGAAACTGCCTAAGGGCAAGAAAGCTTTGAGCAACAAGTGGGTGTTCAGAAAGAAGGTTGAGCAGAAGAATTCATAGACGAGATTCAATACTAGACTTGTGGTAAAAGGGTTCGATCAGAGGAAAGGCATAGACTTCGAGGAGATATTCTCACCAGTGGTGAAGATGACATCCATACAGGTATTGCTTGGGTTGGCGGCTAGCATGGATCTGGAAATAGAGCAGTTGGACGTTAAAAATATTTTTCTCCATGATGACCTGAAAGAAGAGATCTACATGCACCAATTAGAGGGGTTCGAAGTCAAGGGCAAGGAGCATATGGTGTGTAGGTTGAGGAAGAGCTTGTATGGGCTGAAACAAGCTCAACAGCAATGGTACAAGAAGTTCGATTCATTCATGTTACAACATGGGTATGACAGAACAGAGTCGGACCACTGTGTGTTTACGCGCAAGTTCTCAGATGGTGATTTCATAGTTCTGCTCTTATACATTGATGACATGCTCATCATGGGAAAGGACATCAAGAAGATCGACAGGATGAAACAGGATTTGAGCAAGTCTTTTGCGATGAAAGACTTGGGCCCGGCTAAACAGATCCTAGGAATGGAGATAACCCGTGACAGAAGTAGCAGGAAGCTTTGGCTGTCACAAGAGCGGTATATTGAGAAAGTCTTAGAGCGGTTCAATATGAATGTAACAAACCCGGTCAGTGCTTCACTGGATGGTCACTTCAGATTGAGTGACAGACTGTCCCAAAAAGAAGGCAGAGGTGGAAGAGATGTAGAAGATACCCTACGTATCAGCTGTAGGAAGTTTGATGTATGTTATGGTGTGTACACGCCCAGACATAGCATATGCGATTGGAGTTGTCAGTCGGTATCTTGCCAATCCTGCCAAAAAATATTGGGCAGCGGTGAAGTGGATACTGCGGTATCTAAGAGGCTCATCCAGGTTGAGCTTATGCTATGGTGACGGTAAACCTGTGCTAGAGGGCTACACAGATGCAGATATGGTAGATGACATAGACTCCAGAAAGTCTACATCGAGGTTCATGTTTACATTTGCAGGGGGAACGGTTTCTTGGCAGAGCAAGCTACAGAAGGTCATAGCATTGTCGACGACAGAGGTCGAGTATATTGCAGTCACAAAGGCATGTAAAGAGATGCTTTCGATGAAGAGGTTCCTACAGGAACTTAGCCTAAAGCAGGAGGAGCACGTGATCTATTGCGATAATCAGAGTGCTATACACTTGAACAAGAATCTAAGTCAGCATTCCAAGTCGAAGCACATAGAGATTCGGTATCACTGGATTAGAGATACTTTGGAACAGAATGTGTTACAGCTTGAGAAGGTCCACACGGACGATAATGGGTCAGACATGATGACCAAGACTTTGCTCAAGGGCAAGTTTGAGGTTTATAGAAACCAGGCTGACTTGAAAAAGGTGGATCCCTCCTGGGTCAAAAAGGGAGAGATTTAACGGATTTTTTTGACCTGTCTTTAACCAGTCGAGAGCCCTGCTCGACCGGTCATGGTTCGGTGTAAGACCCGTGTCCTAGTTCGTACCGTTCCGTTGGCCTCCGCGGTCCTTCCAATCGAAATTCGGCAATCCTCAACCTGTATTCGATGTTTACGCGCGAACCTAAGCCGAGTCCCGCATATCAAAGTCAAGTCGACCCGAAACCTATACCTTAGCGACCGAACCGTCGCCGCGGTTCTAACGCCGCGACTCCCGCACCGACCCGATACCCAGGGTAAAAGATGTAGGCCGGCGTTCGATTCGAAGAAAATACCGCATGTTGCGAATTACGAGGGAATCTCTACGAGATGTCCCATTAATCAATCAATCACTCATGTCAAGTACAACCATACCTCAAGTACAAGTCCCATCCCTCCTTTTTTCCTCAAGTCAACTCCCTTTCCACCTCACCATCTCCCTTTACAAAATTTTAAACTAAACCATCCCTCTTTTATCCATTTTTCAGACCAACCCATACCCTATTAATTACACACGCCACTCCATCCATCTCATAATATTCTATCCTCTCTCTCATTTTTCTCAAATTCTCTAAGCCTCACATGTCCAAGCCTCACCACTTCAAAGTAAATTTCATACCAAGTGTGGCCCACCCTCTCATCTCACATCTCAACCCTTCATCCATCATCTACCTCCATCAAACTTGAAGGCAAGGAGCTAAGGAGGCTAAGGGAGCAAGTAGGAAGGCCTAAAGGTGGGTGATCATCCTTCATTTTAATTTTTAAGGGCCCACTTGTTGTGGGACCCACTTCATGTATGTGTTGTAACTATGGAGGGCCCATAGTGGCAGGGACCCTCCTCTCCATCACCGTCTCTCTTGTTTTCTCTCTCTCTTTCTCTTTCCTTATCCTTTCCCTAAAATGAAGTGGGCCCCACCAATTCATGATAAATCTACTCCATTCATCAAATGGTGTGGCCCACCACATTTTAGGTAAAATGATATGTAATATATATTATATTATATTAACATTATACACACACACACACACACACACATACACACACACACATATATATATATATATATATATATATATATATATATATATATATATATATATATATATATATATATATATAGGTATAAGGTGGGCCACGTACATGTGGGACCCACCATGATGCAGTGTTTATCAACGCCGTCCAGAGTCCCTGGACGCTGGACGGGCGTGATAGCTAAAATGGAGTGCGTGTACTGTCATGGTAGTGTACTAGCAAGCTAACAAAAAGTGCTTTGGGGTAGGCCGCTCATGCGGGCCCCACCTTGATGTATGAAGATGATCCACGCCGTTCATTTCATTCTCTAAACCACTTTAGGCGTTGACTCAAAAAAATGAAGCTGATTCCATCTTATGGCGGGCCATACCATAAGAAATAGTGGTGTTTGCCATTGAAACCCACCTTGATCTTCTTACTTGCCCAAAACAGGCTACTTATTGGACTCATTTGAATAGTCTTGAGCCATGGAGTCCAATGGATGCATTGGATTCTTCTTATGCAGGACCCACATATCAAAAACCACAAAAAACTTATGATTTAAAAAAAATAAAATAAATAACAAAGGTAGCAGAAACTGCTGCTGCCATTGACACGACGCAGGCAGCGCCTATGGCTGGCGCGGGTGGACGGACTGGCTGGGGCTCATGGCCCCAGCTGTGGGCGCCACGTGATGTGTTTCAAACATCCACGTCGTCCATTAGCTAGCCCCCTAGGGCAGTGGGCCCTATGCCAAAAATCAGCCGTATACGGATCTCAGGTGGGCCATACCGTCTAAAATCATGTGAAGACATGCCTAAAATATATAAAAACACTTGGCGGGGCCTACCTGAAATTTGGATGCAATTGAAACTTGGTATGGACCCTCAGCCAAGTGGGATGCACACAATGAGTGGGCTGGATTTGTGGACCTCATTTTGGTGGGCCCCTGACCGTCCAACCTAATGAACGGTTGGGTGGGCCGGATCTGTGAACCACCTCACGGTGGGTTCCCTGGTCTATGCGACCATATGAACAGGTGGGGTGACAAATAAATACCACGGTGGGCCCCTGGTCACCATAAATATCACGGTGGGCCCAAGGTCCATGTGACCTTATGGATAGATTGGGTGGCAAATAAATATTACAGTGGGCCCTACCCTGGTCCACGTGACCTTATGAATAGATGGGATTGCAAATAAAACATTACAGTGGGCCCTAGGCCATGTGACCCTATGATCAGTTTGGATGGAAAATAAACATTATATGGCGCCATATATTGGGAGGAAAATAAACATTATGTGGGCCTCACATGAGGCTCACTTTGGTAAATATGGGCCCATGTATTTAGGCCCATCTTGAGGTATTTTTAAGCCCATTATTGAGGCCTGCTTGGATGCATATGGACCCATGTATTTAGGCTATCTTGGCATGTATATGGCCCAATGTTGAGGCTCACTTTGTTATATATGGGCCCATGTGTGTAGGCCCATTTGAGGTAGTTGTGGCCCATTGTTGAGACCCATCTTGGTATACCTAAGGCCTACGTGATTAGGCCCATTCGATGTACATAAAGCTCATGTGATTGGGCTCATTTTTAATGCATACTAAGACCCATGGGTGATAGCCCATTGCAAAGTACCCAAGGTCCATTGGTGAGGCTCATTGAGGTGGCTCACTTGATGAATATAAGACCCATATGATACAGCCTAATTGATGTACTTAAGGCCCAATTGGGTGTAATTAAGTCCATTGCAATGCGTGATCCCTCCATGACATATAATGATGTTTATAACAAGTAATGCCTTGGGAACAATGATGGTTAGATGCCCACATCGTGAGGATGACGTCGGTTAAATGTCCACATTATCACTCTTCTTAAGGCCCACTAATAAGCCATACTTGTAGTAAGTAGGCCGTCTAGGCCCATCTCTGTTATATACAGAGTCCATCTCTATATACATGTTTAGTATAGATCCATGATTCATTATCATACGCATCATATGTATGACTGATATGAGAAGTGACTGATCATAGCATATGCCTTCGGGCGAACTGTTTATGGGCTCCATAATAGGCGGATTTGCTCTACATGAGCGCATGGTACACTCAGGGCTGTTGCATGACTGGTAGAGTGACTCATACATTTGCATTGTGTGATTGTAGTTACTGTATGCCCTAGCGACATCAGGGCAATAGTCTCCACAGATACATCATGGATGGCTGGATTGGATACCGAAAATGTTTGGTTCTAGCATATGGGCGCCATAGATGTCCTTGGGTGAAATTTTCTAAACCCGATGGTACTAGAGGATGACTCCAACGTCGAGACTGAGTGGATATATGAGCGCACGAGGGTTGAATACCATGAGGCCGCGTCTCCCACCGTGTCGTGGTCGGTTGGAAAATGGTGTGGCCTTACTCGCCGAGGGTAGGGGGCAATACTAGGCTAAGTTTGACTAGATCGTGAATGGGTCCGCTATCGACATGCCGGATAGACATTGACAGACTATTGGCCACGCGAATAATGAGGTTTCTTATGCTCACTTGGACTGTGCGGCTTAGAGAGCGGCAGTACCATTTGGAGTGTACTAGAACCCGGTGATTATCCAGAATGAGAACTATACTGATATATGATGAGGATTGACATGCTTGAGTTGCATCTCGCATCGCATGACCGTGTTATGGCCGATAGCATTCATATCTTGTATCGTATAGCCTTGGTATGGCTGATTGCATTCATGTACTCATCAACACATTGCTTCATTATTCTGACCTTACATTCTGAGCACGCTCGTATTGCGCACACACTTACACCGCCCTCTAAGCTTTCTATAAGCTTATGTACGATTGATGCGTGCAGGTGACGCGAGGACGCAGCTATAGTTCCATCGCAGTTGGAGTGTGCAGCCTAGCTTTGGAGTTTTGTTATTAGCACTATCTTGTATTTCCCTTTCCTACGCATTGTACTTAAAGTTTTTGATCATATTGGATTTTGTGATGATGTTCTTGTGGTTATTGTTCGTGAGTTATGCTTAGTTATGCTCATTACGATTCAAATTGATGATTAGAAATCCTCCTTATAGCATCCCAGGATCGGAACCTAGTAAATGGGTGCCAGGAGCCGAGAATGGGTATATACGGAGGCTGTCGGTGCCGGATTTGGCGATCGAAAATTTTCTGAGCCCAGTTTTCGAGTTCGGGGCGTGACAGTCGGTGTTCGACTAGTCGTGGGTTGCACGAGTCAAAGTCCAGTGAGTTCAGACTGTTATTTTTTGGGGTGGTCGACCGGTCGAAGGAGGTGCTTGACTGCTCGAAGAAGGTGATCGACCGGTCGTAGGAGGTCCACGACCGGTCGAACCTACGCAGATTCGTTCCGCGATTTTACGTGGATTTCGTGTCGCAAGTTCTTTCACAACCGGGATGCGGAAGGAAGTTTCCAAAAATTATAAATTGGGATTTTCTAGGGTTTTTCACGGACAGAAAAATCACAAGAGAGTTTCCTAAAGGCTTTGCAAGAGTTTTGTTAAAGGGTTTAGGGTGTGAGAGAGAGAGAAAAGAGAGAGGAAGCTTGTGGAAGGGAGCCGTCGTCTCAGCGCTTCTACGTCCTCGTGATCGGTGAGATCTCTCAGTTTTTCTTTTTATTCTCTTATTGTTTATCCGCTCATGCGTGAGTGACGAAGGTTGTAAACTTTTTTCTTTCATAGTAGATTGTTGATCTGGACAAGGTCCTGTGGTTTTTACCTTTTTGAGGGTTTTCCACGTAAAAAACTCTTGTGTGGTGTGTGATTGTTGCTTTGATTTATTTCATTGCTATTATTATCCCATAATTCTGGTTTGTTCTGGAGGGCTAGATCCTAAGGTTTTGTGCAAGGCCCCCAACAAGGAGGACAGTCTTATCAAGTCAAGTCTTAGTCACATGAGGAGAGAATTTCCTATTGACTGTGCTAGAAATCTTGCCAAGTCGAGTTGACTCAACTGAGTTTCCCGTGGTGTCACTGAGTTTTAGAACTATGCACAAATGTGCTCTGTTGACATCGTAGTTCAAAAACTTAAAAACTCAACTCATCTTGGTATGATGCGCCAGATGAGTGGTTGGGATCGCATATATACACAACAGTGGACCTGCATGCAATTTGGATGATTTTAACGGAGGGATTTCCCCATCTTAACTGGTTGGACCATGTTGTATTGTAGAAGTGCAAAAATGCACTACAAGATAAGTGAGAATTATCGGTGCTTTTCTACCTGCGGTTAACATAAACTACCCCATTAGATATGAATCACCGATGCCTATGTGAGGTCGGCCTTAATGTGGGAACGGACTGCTGGTTAAAGTCCAAGGGAAAAAGCAAATTCGTTAGCATTTTTCTCATTTCCCTCGCCTCCGAGAAAAAAAAAAAACCCTCAAAGCTCTCTCTCTCTCTCTCTCTCTCTCTCTCTCTCTCCTTCTACGTGCAGCTTTCTCACACACTCTCTCTCACCAAAGATGATAGCATCTCTTCCTTTTTCCTTCATCTTTTTCATCATGTCTTCTAGATACTTCTAAAATCTCTTGATCGAGAGTTGCTTCTATGATCTGCAATCCTTAAAGAAGCAACACCTACATTCCAAGCTCGAGCCTTTTAGCAGGAGCAAGAGCGATCGAGGAGTCAAAGAGCCTTCCATCCTCCAAAAATCCTAGAACGAGCTTGACGATATGATTTCCTTTTCCAAATTTCTTTTGTAATTTTTGACAATTTTTGAACTTGAATCAACAAAAATCTGCCATTCGCACAGGTTCGATCTTTGGAAATCGAAGGAATCTGAGGCTCCTATCTGCAGGTTCGATCTCTTCGTCTCTATGTGGCTCTTTCTCTGTTCTTTGCTTACATTAGGGTTCTCTCTCTCTCTCAGATTTTGTTTTTCCAGTCAGATTTTTGGGTCCCTTTTCAGATTTTTGGTGCGTGGACCATAATATCATCATTTTAGGTCACTAAAAAATGACCACGCTTGTGAAAGCTAAAAAGCCCCTTGTGTAATACCTCTTGTATTTCATGCATGCTAATTGTTTGATGAAATGGCTCAACAAGCAATGTTTTGTGTGGATGTAGCTAAGCAAAGGGACTTTTGAGCCCCCTTTTAGATTTTTGGTGCATGGACCATAATATCATCATTTTAGGTCACTACAATGGCCCCATTCATAGAAACTAAAAAGCCCCTTGTGTATACCTCCCCGTATTTCATGCATGCTAACTGTTTGATGAAATGGCTCAACAAAGAATGTTTTGTGTGGATGTAGCTGAGCAGATGAATATGGTGTAAGTTTTAGTGGAAAGCTACATACTTGAACTCGTGCATATTTCTTCAACTTGTGTGTATCTCTTCTTCAAATGAGAATGAATGATAATGTGTGAACCCAGGACTGAACAGAGGTTGAACAACACAGAATTAATGTGTGAACTTTATGTTATCTGCAATTAGTTTTTATTGGGAATGCATTTCTTGTAAAGCAGATAAATTCTAGAAATTTACTTGTATATAGCCACACCATCCAGTTGTCCACATAAAGGACCAGCAATGCAACAATGCACATGTCCCGCCAGTGTGTGTGTGTCATATTGTAATTCTGAATAGGCCTACTTTTACTAATTACAGATTCCTCATGTATGGCATTTCACTTGGATAGGTAGCAAGGGACAATATGGCACCTCACTTTCATAGTTAAAAGCAATTTTGATGATATGGCTGAAACACAACAATAGTACTTTTAACAATGTCAGTTTTGCCAGATCAGGTGTTTAGAAGTCTAAGTGGCTAGTTGTGGTGTGGATTAGATCTAAAGATGCATTTCAAAGCAGCTTAGTGGTTCTCTTTTAGGGTAGTTAAGGATCTCTTTTGCTTTGTACTAATAGGATGATTTCTCATTATACTTTTTTATCCTTTTTTGCCTCTTTTTAACAAAGTTTTAGTCACCATTCAAAAAATATAAAACAAAGAAGGAAGAAAGAAAAACGGGGGCAAAGTCGCCCAAGGTTTCCAAGCTTTCGAAACCACAGGATGTTTCTCACCAATGCTGAAGTGTTTCTATGGGCCGTCAAAAGTCCTATTAGGGCTTTGAGGTTAATGTTGTGTCAAGAACTCTTGGGCTTCATTTGGATAAAATTGGCTTGCATGAAACTCAACCTGCTGTTTGTTATTGCCCTCTTGTACATATGGCACTTGCAAAGCTAAAGAGAGGAAAGTGGTTCGCAACGTGGGATAGAGGAGCAGTTGAAAAATGGAGACTTAATTGATGTTGTGGTGGAGTGTGATGGTTGATACTCAGGCATACTTAATTAAACTGTCCAAAGTCAAGTACGTGCTTTAGATAGGCCATCGATTTAACAATCCTCACCTCTTATTAGTTATTACTAACAATTTGTTTGGCAACATTTTCTCACCATCTGTTAAATATCCCCCAATCAACTAGAAATTAATATAATTTTTTTCTTTAAGAGCCATCTAAATCAGGGCCCATGATTTTTATTATTGCTTTAAGAGCCATCTAAATCAGGGCCTGTGATTTACATTATTGCTTTAAGAGCCATCTAAATCAGGGCCCATGATTTTTTATAGTCTATTATATGCCATGTGTACAATTATTTATTACCTGCATATCAACCATCTTACTCTGCGAAGTACCAAATAACACCCTTTTCACTTAAGAGGGGTGGAAGGATGATTCAGATGATTCAGATGATCCATGGAAGCCTTTGAATCCCCATGAACCCGGGGACTTGAAAGTAAAACCATTTAAAAAAGGTCTGTTGACGCTTCTTTTTTTTTAAAAATAAAAAATAAAAAATTATCAGCTTTTAAATAATAATAATAATAAAGTTGTTCTACACTCTAAATGCATGGAAATTCTCTGTTTTTCCCAAGCAGGAAAATTTTGTGGAAAGCAGCAGAAAAGTTCTACTAAGCAGAATTCTCTAACTGCACAATTTCCTCCAGCAAGATTGGAAGGTACTATAAATCCTGAGTTTTCTGAAACATTGGAGGCACAACTCCATGCTCGTGAAAGAGTTCAAGCATCTCAATCCCCTCCACTTTATAAAAAAGGTCTATTTGCAAGCAATATATTTCATTATGCCTATTCATGGCTTTTCAAAATGTAATACAGGGTATTTTCTTTGCAGCTAAGACAATCACTTGTTTTGGGGGAAACTGAAACATATGGTGGTTTTGACGACCCCATGGATGGAAATGAGGATCATGAATTTGAGAATGACCTCCCTGATTTTGAGCAAGCAGAGAATATCTACATGGATGCAGAAGTGCCTTTGCCCCATGAAAAGGTTGACCTTGTTTAGATTTTCTCTATATCTTATGTGTATTGTGATTCGGGTTACACTTTTCTAATGTTTTGGGCAATCTTTATGCAGCACAATGACGATAGTGCGAGTTTTGATTGCAATGGAGCCTTAGGGCAGGAGGATCCGAATTCACAAGCAAGCCTGGAAGATCTTTGTCGCTCACATCTTGTAAATACATGTTTCGTAGGATACTTTTTACATTCATTTTATGTGCATTACATTATCTGTCATTATGTTCTGTTGTGGAAGCCATTGATTCGTGTTTCTACATGAAATTCAAGATTGGATGGTCAAAATACCATAATATTTTATGGTGTATTCATCCTAGTCCCTAATTACATTTTTACTCTAGTATCATTTTCCTTGGTACCAAATAATCTCTAACCTAATCAACTGGTTCAAGATATGGGTGGTGTGTGTTAGGGTGGGTGAGTGCACCACTGTGAAAAATCTCTCTTTCAACACGGCAGTAACATCTCAGATTGAATAGATGGAATGAGAGAAGAAGATGACTACAGACAGATGGCAGCAAGTGCACTCAAAACCCCCACGCAAACAATCGTTCACCCTATTTGCAAGAAATCTCTCTTTTAAAACCTCTGGGGAGGATTTAGCGATGATTTTTGGCCGATACGGCAAGATCGTAGATGCCTTTATTCCCTGGAACCAACAGCAGCAACACCCGAGAGGATATGGCTTCATCCGCTTCTGCTATGAAGATGAAGCCAGAGCTGCCTTAGGCGTCCTGAACAGTCAAAGAGTCGACGGACGCGTCTGGGTGGTTCAATGGGCAAAATCCTGCACGACTGGCATCCAGAGTCCACACCATCAAGCTCCACCTCCACAACCCCCCAACGCTCAGGCTACGTCTATTCGACGATTGGACGCCCCCCATCCTACAAGCAGACCTGCTGCTCAAGTCTCCCAACCGGTGCCAGATACTCGCATCTCAGGTGTTTGCACTAATGCCCCACAGATATCTCTAGCTACAGAGGAAGTTTGCCCACTTCCCTCTCATCCCTTAGTGGTCAAAGCTGACAACAGGAGTGTTGCCCTGAAAATCAAGTCTCTGAATTTGGCTCTGGTTGTCCACGCTTCTCATAGCAGGGTCCAAGTCATCAGCCTCATCCAGCACCTCAGAAACTCCAGGTATGTCTCTGCTGCCATAGAAATTTCATGCATTGGCTAGAAATCTTTTCTGTTCTCTTTCAAATCCAGGATGGAATTTCTATCATTCTTCTCCGAGGCAATGCTCCACACAGCAATGGGCATTGCAAGGGTTGAAGTGTGGTCCTCCAAACTCGTGCCGGAGGATGATGGGAGATGCGTTCAGCAGTTTGGTATCCCGCTTCACACCTAGATGGAATCAGTTTTTAGAAGCTTGGGCAACTCATTTGGAGAGCTCTCGGAAATTGATAAGTACTCGACGCTTGGCCTGGGTCAAATTGTAGCTAGAGTTCATGTCAAAATACTCCTGGGCTCTGCCATCCAGTCTCCTAGAGGCCTGTTAGTGGCAGGGAAAATGTTCACCATCTGACCATGTCTTGAACCTCTAGCAGAAACTCCTATCTTAGGCCCCCCTTCAGCCAGACATGTTAATGGCCAAGCCAATGCCATGAAACCACCAGACATTGGGTGGAGAAAGCTTTTCACTTCCCCGCCCCTCCACCTGATGATTTGAATAGACCTCCAATCACTCCACTATCCTCCACAGGCCCAAGCCACGTTAGTCAATCCTCCGAAGATTGCATCTCCCCAACTCGTAAAATTTCTAATGGGTCTGCTCACCCTCTACCCCAGCCCTTTGTATCCCAACGATCTATTCCTCCAACCCACGACCAACTCACCTTCAACCAAAAAGATATGTTTCCCTCCACAGCTCCCAATCTTAATATCAGTCATCAGGAATGCTCCCAGCAGCTCAAGCCAACCCGATTTCAGCCTTTTGCAGGACTGCGACTTGCTCTTTCTGAAGGCAACAGTCCCTTACAGATTAATGAGGCATTTGAGGAAGAACCGAATGCTCCGGGAATCTTGGCTTGGAATGCTGCACATACGAAGGTCCCTTCAGACGGGCAGACTGCTGTCCATCGACCACTCTCCATATTTTAAGCCCTCAGCCCCATGCCATCCCCAATCAGACAAGATTGTTACTGTCTCTCCCTGCGGCATTCAGCCCAGACCCTCTTTGGAAACGCAAGCACCAGCCACCCAACTCTCCCAGCGATCAGCCCTGGCTGTGGCCGCCCCAGTTTAATACCAACTTCCCCAAGTCCCTCCTCCCCGGTAACAGCAGAAGCTCCAATAAGGGGTTCTTGGAGGGGTCTATGTTTATCCCAATCCATCCCTCCTCCCCACCAACCTGACCTACTCACCCAGCATTCCCAAATCAAACCCTCCACGGCCAGCAGCAAGAAAGCTCCTGAAATCAGGCCTCGCCCGGTTAAAAGAAGGAACAAGCACAGTCATCTATCAGCAAGATCAAATTGGTTGGGGAGACTCAGAGTGCTGAAACGTAGGAATGAGATATTTGCAAGGTTGATTAATGGATAAAATCATCGTTTGGAATGCGCGTGGGGTGGGCAATCTCCCCACCATCAGGACCATTAAACGGCTCATCAGAGAGTTCCATCCGGCTATGCTGGCCATCTTGGAACCCATGTTGAGAGATGAGAAACGAATCAGCACGGGCCTCAAACTGGGATGCCACTCGTCCTGCTCCAATGCCAGCCATGGGGGGAAGATATGGGTTTTCTCAGCCTCTTTCCTATCCTGAAAGGTCAAACCTGTGTCCGATCAGAGCCTTTCCTTGGAGGTGGGCCTCCACAATATCTCGATCAAAGTACCCATCACCCTACTGTATGCCAAATGTTCGAGAACCCTGAGAAGAAATATGTGGTTAGATCTTGCAAACATTAGCATGGGCTGCTCCATCCCATGGGTGGTTTGTGGCAACTTCAATGCAGTTCTCTCCCCAGAAGAACATTGGGGCTCTTGTTCATTCGACGTCTGGAGCGTAGAAGAGTTCGCTGAAGGACTGAGTAATGCAAGTCTTTCCGATGCCTCCTTTGTGGGCAGCAAATTCACGTGGTGTAATAGCCAAACAGGCCAGCCCAGGGTTTGGGAGAGGCTTGATAGGGCCTGTTGCAATGCACGCTGGCTTCAGAATTTTCCTTCTTTTCTTGTGAAGAACCTGCCTAGGCTGAACTCCGATCATTCCCCATTTCTGCTCTCCTTCCCCTCACCTCCTGCCACAGGCCCCCGAAGCTTCAGATTTCAGTATATGTGGTGTTCCCAAGAGGGTTTTCGTGACCTCATCAGAAATTCGTAGACTTCCCCAGCCTTGGGAGACTCAATGCAGGTCCTTATCCACAAACTGAAACAGACGAAACAGACTTTGAAATTATGGAACAAGCACGGGTTCGGAAATATTTTCTTGAACATCTACATGGCCACGGCAGCCCTCGGCCAAGCAGAATCGACAACGCAATCTTCTCTGGACCCCTTAGCACACCAGACGGTCCAACAGGCTGGAGGTAGGCTTGCTAACCTTGAACTTTGTGAAGAAATTTTCTGGAAACAAAAAGCGAGAGCCCACTGGCTGGTCGAAGGGGACTGCAACACGAAGTTTTTCCACAATGTAGCGACAAGTAGAGCTAGAAGGGCTGTCATTCAGGAAATCAAAGGCCAAAATGGGGATATCATTTCTGACCGGCTGGAGATCAAAAGGGCAGCAACGGAGTTCTTTAAAAATCTGCTGCAAGCCGAGCCCACTCCTCCCCCGCTGAGGGAGATGCTAGACTGTATTCCGCCCTCCGTCTCTCCTGACGATAACCTTCTCCTGCTCCAGCTCCCATCTCTTGAAGAACTCCATGAGGCTGTTTTTTCTTTCCCCCTGATGGCACAGCGGGGCCGGACGGCTTCTCAGGTGCATTCTATAGAGCATGCTGGGACCTTATCTCCCCTGATCTTCTCGGCGCTGCCACTTTCTTCTTCAATGGGAGCGCTTTACCCAGAGCAACCTCGGCCACGCTCATTTGCCTTATCCCTAAGATAAGTGCTCCTTCCAATTTCTCTGATTTCAGGCCCATAAGTCTTTGGAACTGTGTGTATAAAATTTTCTCAAAGATAATAGCTGTAAGGCTAGGGAAAATCCTCCCAAGCTGGTGTCTTTGGAACAGGGAGCTTTTGTGCAGGGTAGGTTGATCGTGGAAAATCGCGCTTTTGCCCAGGAAATCTTCCGTGACATCGACAAGAAGGTATTGGGTGGGAACATTCTCATCAAATTAGATAAGGAGAAAGCCTATGATCGCCTGAATTGGAATTTTCTCAAATCAGTCCTCGCCAAGTTCAATTTCAACCATGCTTGGATCTCGATGGTAGAACGTTGTTGGTTGGGCTGTTGGTTCTCCGTCCTGGTTAACGGCAAAGCTTCTGGTTTCTTCCAGTCTTCGAGGGGCCTCAGGCAGGGAGACCCAACTTCCCCTGCCCTTTTTATCCTTGCGGCTGAGGTCCTTAGCCGCGGTTTTCATCAACTTGTAGCCAGAGGCTTTTGTCAGCCATTCTAGACGCGTGCAAATTGTCTAATGGTTTCCCACCTCCTCTTTGTTGATGACACCATTCTGTTTGCCAATGGATTCAAAGCCTTCTTAAGGACAGCTAAGCAATTCCTGTCAGACTATGAAGCAATATCAGGCCAAAGAATTAACAAATCCAAAAGCTTCTTCATCCCTTCCTCCTTCATGTCTGCGTCAAGGATCAGGACTGCCGCTTCTATGCTCGGCTTCTCCAAGGAGTGCCTATTTTCCTTGGAAGACTTAAACGTGCTGTCTTCCAACCCTTCCCGGAGAAAATTCAGGCTAAAATTCTAAACTGGAGTACTCGTATCCTCTCCCAGGCCGGGCGCCTCACTCTCATCAATCATGTCATGGGAAGCATTCCTGTCCACACCCTGGCGGCGCTGGATGTTCCATCCTACATTTTAGAGGCTTGTGAGAAATTGTTTGCTGTTTTCTTTTGGGGGTTGGGATGGCCCCAAGAAATGTTGTCATTGGATCCCTTCCGAAATTGGAAGGAGGCCTGGCTATCCGTAACCTCAAATCAGTCAAAAGGGCCTTTCACCTGAAGCAGGCATGGTCGGTCCTATTCAGAGGAGATAACAGCTGCTGGTGTAAATTCCTTCAGGCCAAATACCAATCGGATCTCCGTCTTCACTAGCATACGCCTTCCACAACTCCCTCCTCACCTAGAGCTGTCTCTTATGCCTCCCCAATTTGGAAAAAAATCAGAGGTCTCTGTCAAACAGTTCTCGCCAAGTCTCGTTGGCTGGTCGGCCGAGGTAACCTCAGCTTCTTGGATGATGATTGGACGGGGCTATGGCAGTGGAGAAACCCCTCAGCCCCCTCTCCTTCTCATTCGGCGCTGGTCAGAGATTTCATTGGCCCCCTGGGCTGGCGCGCTAGGGCTGCTTCCTCCCTGTTTCTGGTCCAGCCAGTGATCGAGCACATCAGACGGGAAGGGGTCTGCACGTCCACGGCTGCTGATAAGAGGGACGTCCACGGCTGCTGATAAGAGGGTCTGGCTTGCTTCTTCATTTGGTGAACTGTTGGCGAGTGCAGCTTGGAATTGGCCTCAGATCATCAAATTCCAGGAAAGCCTGGGCAACTTGGGTCTGGCACCCCAAGGTTCCCCATAAACTCTCCCTGCTTACTTGGAAGATTCTCAACAGGGCCATTCCGGTGGATTCCAGAGTCCAGTCCAAGGGTGTTTCTATGGCGTCCCGTTGCAACTGCTGCTCTTCGACAACCATTCCAGATGTCGAGACAATTGACCACCTGTTCACGACAGGTGGTGCTGCCTCCACGGTCTGAGCATTCTTCGCAACAGCCTGTAATTGGACCCCCTTTTCTTCTTCAGCGTCCGGGAGGGCAATTGTCTGGTGGAGTGCGTCCAGTAGTCCCACTAACCCCTTTCCTCTGCTAGGCCTGCTGCCTATTTCTATTTTTTTGGAGCTGTGAAAATTTAGAAATGCCTGCCGTTTCGATGACAGAACAGCCTCATTTCAGTAGATTATCACTGGGATCTCTTCTTGGATTAAAAGGACTGGCGGGCTTCTCCCTTCTCTTTCCAAACTGGGCTCTGCCACGGCTTCGCTGCTGAACTACACGAACATCCCCTGCCCTCCAGCCCTTACTCCGCTTGTATCGGTGGTTAAGTGGGTCAAACCGCCTGATGGTTGGATCAAGCTTAACGTCGACGGCTCCGCCAGAGGTAGCCCAGGCCCTTCTGGCGGTGGTGGTGTTGCATGGGATAACAAAGGCAAGTTCATCTTTGCTTTCCATCGTGGGTATGTTCGGGTTCCAACACAACGGCAGAGATAAGGGCCATACTGGACTGCCTCGATTTATGTGTGAAGGTGGGTTTTTCTAGGGTGCTTGTGCCTTCTGATTCGACCATTGCTCTTCGGGCACTGTCCAACAACAATCAATCTAGCTGGTCCTGCTGGTACTAGAAAGCCAGATTCTAGGCCATTTCCTCCTTGGTTGAGTCCCAACTGTGCCACACGCCCAGAGAGGCAAACTCGGTGGCGGATGGTTTAGCCAGACTAGGTAGTGCAGGTCAACATGACCTAGATTTTCTCTCCTGGGCAGCTCTCCCCCCCTCCGTTTCGTGGCCTCCTTTTCCTTGACAAAACGTGCCTCAGGAATCTTCAAGTAATTGAACATTCTTGCTCAAATTGTATAGTCTTATGATAGGATGGGCCCCCCCTTTTTTGTCCTGGCCCGCCCCGAATTGTCTAGAGCTGTAAGCCATTCGCAGCACTGTTTTTCTTGCAATAGAAAGCCTCGTTCTTTTTTAAAAAAAATTTTTATTTTTATTTTTTTTTATTTTTTTTTAAAAAAAAAAAAAAAAAAAAACTGGCTCAAGATATGGATTTTAATGCAGACCATGGTAAATTGACCAACCTGACATGATTCCATGCATGCATTTTAGTGCACAGATTTGTTCGTTCTAGCATTACTTTGTTCGTTCTAATTAATTGATTTAGGATATCTCTAGGTATGTGTGGCAGACAGAACCATGTCTAGATTAGACAGACTACAAGCTGGGCAATGAAAACTTGAAGTTCAAAATGGTCTTGAATGTCCAGTCACATTATCAGCTGTGTCAATCTTCAATCTGCTCTTCTTCTGAGACAGCTCACGACACAATCAGTTTCCGGGTAGCATCTTAAAATCGTATGCCTGGGTGCTTTTCCTTTCCATATTTCTGTATTTACATATGAACAAAAATGCACGTAAATGCTGATTATATTCAGTGTTGTTCATAAATCATGTTAAGTTGTGGCTGACCAAACTACTAATCGAATCATAATAATGTAGAGTAGATGTTTCCATTTTGCTGCCTCTACTCTTTATCCCCTATTGGTGTATATGCTAAATCATATACCCTGCTGGTCAAGGGTTCGAGTACCCCTAGGTGGTGAAATTCCACCAGCGTGAGTGTGTGGGGTGTGTGTGCGTGTTAAAAAAAACAGTAAAAAAAATCATATACCCTGCTGTAAAATTTGAGAATTGTTTTCCATTTTTTTTTAAAGATATTGAAATGTTCTGTATCATGAAACCTAAGTTCTTAACAATATTCAGTATTCTGCTAGACCTGCCATATTATTTTCTTTGTAAGATGATCTTGGCCTGGCAATCAACAGAGGTTTTATTGTTTATTTATTTATCAACTCGGTCAATCAACAGAGTTAATGGTCAAAGAGGAATGATATAATTCTTGGTCTGCAGAAATCGATAGAATACTTGGGTTTTCAGTTTGTGTAAGTGGGGTTCCTGGTTTAGATCCAGCGTGGTTGTCTGTTTAACCTACAGTGGATGGAATCTGCCCCGGAAATTTCTTCAATTGTACAATCTTATCCTTTTAGCGTGTGGCCGTAAAAGTAGATGGCCAAGTATAGAAAAAGCTGGAATGGGTGACATTCAACTGAAAATTGACCAACTTTCATGGCTACAGTCCAGTCTTGGGAGTCATTGGGGCTTGGTCTATCCACGATGGGCACCAACAGAGCAGTGGTGTAGATCATGAGCTTTGGGCTTCACTTCTATGAACTGAATAGTTTATCTAGTGGTTTCTGCTGCCTTTCTTAATAAAGTTTCTCATCTTTCAAAAAAAAAAAAAAAAAACTACAATATCTATTTTGTTATCATGCAAGGATAATATCTCACTCTAATCAAAGGGTTGAAACACATGAGTAATTAGAACAAGAGCCTATTTGTATGTTTAACCAAAAGTTTCTATTGTTTAGTAGACCAGTCTAACGATGTTTTATTTTTCGTATGCGCTCATGATCAATGATAAAAATGGCATTTTCACTTATTCCATGAATTATTCCACTAATCTCTATTCTTAATTGAATTTTGATTTTGTTTTATTAATTATGGAAACCATTGTAAATCAGAGTAATACGGAGCTCTTTGATTTCATTAAGTGTTGATTTCATTTCTGCTTTTCATTCTTTCTGCAACCATGATCAATTAGGACAATCCCGAGTTCATCAATTTCTTCTTTCTTTTTTTCTTCTTTTAATTTTTAAATCATGGAAATGATTATCAATTAGAGCAATACCAATTTGTAGGATATCATACATGTGTTGTGGGAAATTTGCATCCCGCAAGCACAATGTATTGGGCACCGCATTTCTTCTTTTTTCTTTGGAAAGATAAACTAGCTTATATTAAGAAACTAAAATAGGAGTACAACAAGATATTAATCCAGCTAGCATCACCTAAAACTAACTTTTATTAAGGAACTAAAATAAGAGTACAACAGGATTTTAATACAGATTCCAACCAGCATCATCTTGGCCAGGCTAACATACACACCTTGCACCCAACAAACACGTATCACCTAGGTATTTATGCATCAATGTGGGGCCAATAGATGTAATGGAATTCAAGTTACAGCATTTGTTGCCTTGATAGTATTTTAGTTTTTTAGGACAGAGGATCAAAGGATTGATTATTTTTCATGTATAACGATTAGTTCAACTACTGCTGAACTTGGTAAGTTACATCAAGGACCTTGAACATTAACATGGCATTGATACTTAACATTTATACCTTTGATAGTTAACATTACAAGGATAATCAAATGGTCTGGGATTGCCAAAACATGGACAACTGACCAAAACACCATCATTTGATACCTTGTCTATTTTTAACACTGACATTTATGGCCGTGTCTAAGTTTCGTAGTGTATCAATAACTGCAAAAAACATTTCATAGTATTAAAACTAGTTGGTTCAATTTGTTATGGAAGAAAAAAAAAAAAACTGGTTGGTTAAATTGTTGAATGTTGTCTGTTGAATGGCCCATCTAGCCATTGATAACTCTGTCGTATTGTTTCAACCTTGTAATTAATGGCTTATTTTTTAATTCATTTATTCTATTTTTGTTGAATGCTACTTTTTGGCCATTTGTTTTTACCTTGTGTGCAGGATTTTAATCATTAGTGCCTAAATTTAGGCCTGCAAGCACTTCAGCCTTTCGACGCCACTTGTGCTAGGGGTAGACCACATAGAGGTTTTTTTTTTTGTTTTTTTTCAAGACCATTTTCAATTTATTGTTGTAAATATTATATATATTTTTTTATTGTGAAGTAATATAAATTTTGTTTAATATTCAGTTTTAATTGTATTGCAATATTTTTTATGTTTTAAATATTTTAAAAAATACAGGTTTCAATTGAATTATCTATAATTTAAAAAATTACTAGCCTGTGCTGGGGCCTCTCAAATCTTTACAAAGACTTTTACCGGCGCTTGTATAGACTTTTTTCGGTGCTTTTATGTGATTAAAAGTGTCCACAAATCGTGCTTTTACCGGTGCTTGGATAGACTTTTGCGGGCACTTTTTTCATTTTTATCGGCGTTTCTTTCAGAAATACCAGTGACCACCAAAAGTGTCGGTGAAGTCAGAATGGGCGCTGAAAAAGAGTAGATAATTACCAGTGCTCAGACAAGCACCAATAAAAGTTGCATAGTGCCTGTAGAAGTTTTGTTGACATACCCCTTTAGCGGCACTTGTCTAGTGCCGGTAAAGAAAGGTAATGCCAGCGGTTTTTGGGGCTTTTACGGGCGCTTTTAAGTCCCTTTTCTTGTAGTGATGGGGCAACTAATGGCTAGGCGGGACAGGCAGTGGGAATGTTTGGGACCGAACCTTCTAAAAAAAAGAACTAGGCATGGTTTGACATCATCGACCGGTGTCCATCAGCTTGTACATTCCCATGAAAGATGTGGCTGTATTCACCCATATTAGCCCAAAACGGCCAGATACGAGAACAATATGACCCATATTTGATGTGGGGAGGACATGATGAGGTCGATCATAGTCTTCCTCAAGGATAACTACTCCGAATCCACTGAGCTCTCTGAACTCTTCAGAGAGCTTCCTTAAAATTATGAGGGATAAAAATAGAAATAATTACTAATAAATTAGAAAAATTGGTTGATGATTTTTAAAAAAATAAAATGAAATTACAATTCTTTAAATAGTGAATCCTTTAATTGGTAAACTCAAACCTAGGAAGAAGTTTTAGACTCAAAACTCCCTAAACATGACTTGCTATAAATAGTAAACTTACTATTTATATACACGGTCATGATTCCTATTAAATTTTATGGTTTTCCACCAAAAGTAGTAAATGAAATGTTTGGCTTAACTAGGTTATTATCCTAATTTTTCTATGCCCTTTTCATGTTGGCACTACTCGTGGATCAGGAGTTATGATCGAATTAAAATTACTATTTATAGTAAAAACAAAAATAAAATGAGATTTTAACTGTCGATGTGATAGAATCTCGCAAATCATGGAAATCTGGCATGGCCAGGTTGGTTGGATAAGTTAGCTTCCCTTACCCCAAAATAATATATGATACTTCGAAAAACTCATTCCAGTTTGTGAGATACGGGTGTTTTAATATTCTGACGATCTAGATCACTTCTGCCTCTAATCAGGCCTTCTCTGGTCCATCTTTGCCATGAAAGTGTTCATGACCCTCTCTACGTCAATATTGGTGGTGACCGATGTAATACATTGAAGCCGATTTGCAAACCATGGGTCTATGTACAACCTGAGTTTTAGAACATTGGTTATTTTCGAAGCCGAGATGATGATGAATCTAAATGGCTTTTTTATTTTTATTTTTATTTTTATTTTTAAGAATGGAGATAATTTTTTAAGTTGTTATGCATGGTCGTCATTGTTTTTTCTTTTGAATTGGAAATTATTACTGTAATGTAATGTTAAAGTGTCATCATTGTGATTTTGTCGGCACGTAACCAGTCTGCCAAATGCAAATATTTTGAAGAGATGAGTAAAAGAATTTATAATTATTGTGCTTTTCACTTGTATTACAGGGAAAATGTGGAATCGAAACAAGCACTAGGCATAATACAAGAGACTCAGTTGCTATGTTTTCTTCGAACCCTCGTTTCAAAGAGGAAAGAAGAGTATATCTCCAAACATCAACCAAAACAAACGTGGAAAGCATGACATTACCCTGTATATTATTAATGAGTTAAAGATTAGGGTGCGTTTGGTTGCTCCTAATATTGCAAAAATTCACGATTTTTGGTGCAACCAAACACGCTCTCTACCATTATCAAATACCATCACTCCAGCATCCTCAAGGATTAGTGTCCATGAGATTCGAGCCCCATCTGCCTCCTTGTCTTCCCCACAAACAGGTCCTTTGATTTGATCATGCCAGGTATTACACCGATGACCGTCGTGAGTGGGAACTGAGCCAGTGCATCCCTCCTCCCAAGAGAAACCATCGCCATGACCGACCCGTGCTTGTAAGTCCCCATCTTGTGCTCCTTACCGCCTCTAATCAGCATCCTTAGGTTCTTCGCAACGACTAGTGCATGCCTTTGAGCGAAGTATCCTTGCTTGATTTCCTGTTCAGCACATATTCTCTTTCAATGCCATGTTTTGATTCATGTATTACTTAGGAAAAGAAAAGAAAAGAAAAGATGCAGCTGTGGAAGCATCTATTTCAAAATGTTAGCAAATATAAACAGCTAGGTAACAGTATCAGAGTGCGATTTTGTAGCTGGATTGGGACCCAATCAGAAGGCCCATGCAAAAAAGCTTCCATCCAGTCTTTGAAAAATGTACTTCCATCAACCATTGCATGGAAATAACATTCTTGTGATAGGGTGTTATTTGATACTCTTGCAAAGTGTGATGGTTGATACACAAGCAATCAGATGATGGTTGATACACAAGCAATCAGAAATTGTAGATGTGACTCAAATTAAATAATTTCACTGTAGACGGGTCTTAAGCCCAAAATCCACTAATTGGTGGGCACAACTTTGCTGAATTAGGACCATCAGATATGGTTGCCACGTGTACATTTTTGGCCCATATTTGCATTGTATAAATGGATTCTCAATGCTAACTAGTGAGGCCCCATGGTTCTCTGATCAGGACCATTGGTCTATTGTCTTCTTTTTTATTGGACAATCTTAACCACAGAAATATAATGACTATTGACATTCAACTGAAAATGGTTGTAATATTAATCAGTGGGGTAAGCCAATCTTAAGAATTTTTGAATGCTTCATCCACTGCAAGAATGAAAAGATCCAACGGTCTAAATTACTGGACCATGGCCCACTTGTCAGAATTGGAAATTCATGTTCATTATGCAAAGATATGGACCACACTTGTACTAAAGAAATGGCGGCAGTTTGAAGAAATTCTCCATTGGACCAACATTTGTGGGCCACCAGATGAGCGGATCCACCACAGAAAATTTCAACCAAAGTCCTCTAAATAGTGCAGTCCACCTAATGTGTGGCTTGGATCTCACATTGGTGTACCAATGCACTGGATGTGAGTAGCCAATTGTTGAAAAATGCAACTCATTGTACCAAAAGGGAGTTTTTGAGGAAATTAATTAGATGGGGTTGTAAAAATGCATCCAAATACACAACACAAACTAAAAAAAAAAAAAAAAACGTGTTTAAGCATCAAACGCTTCTTTTGATAGTGTCTAAACTGTTTGAGATTTTGACCAGCGGAATCACATAGATCTAGATCTAGGATAACAATTCAATGGCACCAAGCACACACAAGAGAACTCAGATTTAACGTGAAAAAAATCACGGCACAAAGCGACAGATCTCCACTTTGAAAACAGAAATTACAAAGAGAAAGAATTTACCCGATTCGAACAACCTCGAATCTCACCCTTGCTACACCCTTTAATTTTCCTAAAACCCCTTTAGAAAGCTTTAGAATTATTTCTCATCAATTTCCATACCTTAGAAAAACCTTAGGAACACCTATTTATAGTTTAGGCAACTTTCCTTCCGCATCCCAGTTGGGAAATGACTCAAAATCCGCAATCCGCATAAAATCGGAAACGAATCTGCATAACCACAACCGGTCGAGCGCCACCCACGACCGGTCGAGCATGGCTAGTCGAGCCGAACCCACCCACAATCGGTCGTGCACGTTCAAATTTAAGACATCCGTAACAATCTCCACCATGTCTTCAATCTTCAACTGTGCAGTTTCTTGATCTTTTTTTTTATTTTTGTATCATATCATAGCTTCTTGTGCACACTCCGTCCTTCTTTTACGCCATCGCCAAGCCCAAAGAAGTTACACAGAACTTGAACTTCTCTGCAGGAACGATCTAGGTGAGCGTGTCTACCTGATCAAAATTCACAAGCTTAACCACCTTTGCTCATGTCTTCCCAAAAGAAAAACGTAGTCTTCTTACCATCTCACCGCTACCTAATATTGCTTGCTGGGGTACTTGCTCACAACACTGATAACCTATGAAATAACCGGTCTAATCCAGACCCTAACATACACTGCCAACCGCATTCGAATAAGGCTCATGAGATATCTTACTTTTCCTCATATGTTTTCGGACATATCCTGAGGAAAACTTGAGGAGAGATGTGTAGGGAATGCTCTCTGGCTTTACTCGACCCATTACATCCTTGATTAATACCTACACACAAGGTATTCCTCCTGTGATTACCAAAGCCTACTCCTCATTTAGTCTTAATGCCAAGAACCATCTTTATAGCCCTCGATCCTTCATCCATGAAGGAATCAAACCACTGCCTAGGTGACAGGTCGAACCATGACCTCCTGCAAAGTCTTTTCTTAGCCCCTTTAACTTCGAACCGCTCTGGTTGCTTCATGTATATATGCTCTTCTCTTTCCCTTACAGAAGTGCAGACTCCACATCCATGCAGACTCCACATCCATCCTTCCAGCTCAAGATCACATTGGCCAACCAGCGCCAATCACGGATCTAATAGACACCTGCTATACCATCAGTGCGAATATCTCTGAGAAGTCGATCCCTTCTCTCTGAGCATAATCTTTCGCTACCAACCTCGTCCTGTATCTATATTGTATTCTCCTGAAGATCCATATGCATCTAACCACTCTCCGGCCCACTGGAAGCTCCACCCGCTCCCATATGTCGGTCTGGTATAACGAATCCATCACATCGCACATAATTAGCTGAATAGAAGATGAATCCCTTGCGATATTGGAGTCGTCCATGTACCTCACCGATATCCCGTGATCATGTCGTGTGATTCTTCTCATAGGTGGCTGCTCCATCTACTCTGTATCCCTGTCCGCGCGTCTCAGCCTTCCTGCCCTGCTCACTTATGTGGTCATGCTCAACATGCCACACACGCGCAGAAGTGGAATCCACTACATCCACTGCAGCTCCACCTTTTGAAGTGCTCCCGATCAACCTGTACAAGTTACCGAGTCGTTGCGCTTTCATGATTACCCGTGCCCCCTTAGATACTTTAAGAGCACCATCAATACCTGTGTACTTGCATCCTTTTGCCTCAAGCACACCAAGAAAATCAATTCTGCTTCAAATCAGGAACGTGCCTCACATCTGTCAAGGTACGCTCCACCCCATCAAACATCCTGATGCGCACAGAACCAACAGCCACAACATTACAGGCAATGTCACTGCCCATAAATACCTGTCCACCATTGCACTCCATGTAACTGGTGAACTAACTCCGATGAGGAGTCACGTGAAAAGATGCCCCTATATCTAGCATCCACTTGTCCTTATGATCATCATATGACCCTCTTAACGAAGACACAGATAAAACATCACTATCACATCCATCTGACGTGGCAACGTTGGCCTCCCTGCATGAAGCCTCAGAATCTTTCCTCTTCGATTTAGAATTTTCACAATCCTTCTTCACATGTATTTCCTTCCCACAGTTGCAGCACTTTAACTTTCTTTTGCCCCTGCCCTTGGATTTGTATCTAGAACCTGAAGAACCTGTACCTTGTCCAGAATTTCTACCCATTGTAAACAGTGCATCAGAAGATGTCCACATGTCGCTGTTCAGTTGTCTCATAGCCTTCCCTTGAAGGGCTGAGATAATGGTGTCGACACTTAAGGTTTTATTCATGCTACACATAGTGTCCTTGAATGACTCATAAGACGCCGGGAGAGAATTCAGCAACATACATGCTTGTTCTTCATCTTTCATTACTTCCTCCATATTCAGCAATTTGCAAACTAATTTATTAAAGTTGTTGATGTGAGCCTCCAGATCTCCACCCTTTGCCATCTTGAAGTTATACCACTGCCGCTTCAAGTGCAGGCGATTTTCTGAGGATTTTTTCGCATAAACATCCTCTAACTTCGTTCATAACTTAGCTGCAGTTTTCTCCCTCATGACATTGTAGAGAACCTCATCCGTGAGACATAAATGGATCGATGATAAGGCCTTCTTATCAAGAGCATTCCACTCAGCATTAGTCATAGTAGACTCCCGCTCCTCAAGAGCACCATCTTCTCCTTACTTGATTAGGGAACTCATCATCTTGATTTTCCATAACTCAAAATTATTTTTCCCTGAGTACTTCTCAATCTCATACTTAGCGCTCGCCATTATAACTAGTTCCTCAGATTCAGATCTGTGCCCCAACGATAGCTCTGATACCAGTTGTTGGAGATTTGACCTGTGTAATCACACAGATATAGATCTAGGATAGCAATTCAATGGCACCAAGCACACATAAGAGAACTCAGATTTAACTTGGAAAACCCTTGCGGAAAAAAACTACGGCACAAAGTGACAGATCTCCACTATGAAAACAGAAATTACAAAGAGAAAGGACTTACTCGATTCAAACAACCTCAAATCTCACCCTTGCTACACCCTTTAATTTTTCTAGAACTCCTTTAGAAAACTTTAGAATTATTTCTCATCCATTCCCATACCCTAGAAAAACCCTAAAGACACCTATTTATAGTTTAGGTAACTTCTCTTCCGCATCCTAGTTGCGAAAGGACTCAAAATCTGCAATTAGCACAAAATCGCGAAATGAATCTGCGTAACTATGATCGGTCGAGCAGACTGGACGACTTGTTGAGCATGGCCCACGACCGGTAGAGCATGGCCCACGACCAGTCGAGCTGCCTCGGACCCCAAATTTTATGCTCGCTGGACTTTGAGTCGAGCGAGCTACGACTAGTCGAGCTGCTCTCACGACTGGTCGAACCTAACCCACGACCGGTCATGCACGTTCAAATTTAAGACATCCATAACACAAACAGATGAGAAGAATCTAGTAAGCAATGTAAATTTTCAAAATCCCATTTCAAACAGCACATTAGGAAATTTCAGAATTTAACAAAAAAAAAAAAAAAAAAACTCACCGGAACGTTAGTAATATCTCCAATGGCGAAAATTTTCTTCTGACCTTTAACCCTCAAAAACTCATCAACTTCCAGTCTCCCATCAGAGTCCAACGAATCTTTTAGCATAGTCTCTTTCATCCATGATGAGCCCAACGGTCTACCCCTGCACAAGAAATGGCAATCGGCTACTAAGGTTTCTCCCGCTGTCGTCTCATATGTTCTATCCCCATCTGACCTGGATTCAAGATTGACGGATTGATCCAAAAGCACGTCGACTCTCTTCGACGTCAACCACTCTAGTGCTTTGCTAGATGCTTTCGTTCCAAGGAATTCCAACAGCCTCGACCCATTGTGAACTAGTGTGACCTTCTTTTGTGGGAAGTCCACGGCAATCTCTGCAGCGAGTTCGACACCCGTAGGGCCCCCTCCGATGACTAAAATTGATTTTGCCGATTGTATTTTTACATAATCTGTTGTCAAATAAAAAGAATTTAATTAGTGGATCCCATGAATGAACATTTGAGGACTTGATTGACATTGTATGGTAAACTATATGAAATTCTATTCAAGTGTCCAAAACAATAGGGTGAAGCATCACCCCAAGGAGTATTTGCAAACTTGCTTGGCATTCTATCAAGATATAATGACATAATATCAAAAAACTCTGATACTCGGGCATGGAGTAACCCTAATGTTTAGTAGCCACACATAGGCATGTCGCTGGAGGCTGCAAATCCAAAACAGATGGACTCAGCGAGATGAATTGTGAGTTGGGACGGTACCAACGGAGTGTGTTGTAAAGATGAAATTGCACAGGAGAAACAGTAATATAACAGGGCTTAAGTGCTGGCAATTGGGGCATGCATATGCTTAAACACGAGAACGCATTTGGGCAAACAGTCACATGGGATAAATGGAAGAGGTCGTGACTAGTTGGAGGAGGGAGGAATGTTATAACAATAGTTAAAATAGTGACACCAAAACCACTATAGTTTTAATTACCTTTTAAGTCCATATAATAAGTAAAGAAAATTTAAGTGTTTGTAGAAGTTTGATAGGGTATTTTTAGTACTTCATTCATGAAAATGAATTTTTTAGGGTGATTTATATGGGGAAAAGAAAGAGTTAACAAATTTACAAGGGTTTTCTTTTGCATATATCTAAAGATAGTCTCTTCTTGAAATTAAAGTTCAAGGGTTATAAGGCTTTTTTAAGAAATACTCTAAAGGACTCTAAAATTTTTTTCTCAAGAGGTTTAAAGTGAGGAGGTTTATTGCTAGCATTAACAATAGTGAAAGAATTTCTTTTTCAAGCTTGTATTGGAATGAATTTTCGTTGTGTTCTTAAGAAAGATAATCTATACCTTCTTCGTTGTAATCTCTACTTGTTATAGTTGATTATTTCTTTGTGTACTTGTCAATGGATGTAGCCTGAGTAGTGAACCACGTATATCTTGAATTCTTTTATTATTTGTAATTGAAATTTTCTCTATTATTTTCTTTTTATTTAAGTGTTGTTTGATTTTTAACTTACCTAAGTATATAACTGGAAATAAGTAATTATGACTTACTTAGCCTATTTGAAATCAACCAAGAATTACGTCTCAAAAATCAGTCCATAAAAACCATATTATTATCGATTTAAATTTGTAAGCTCCATCGTGATGTATGTGATTTATCCACGCCATCCATCCTTTTTAAGAGCATATTTTAGGGCATGAGTCTAAAAATTATGAAGATCCAAATTTTTCTATGGTGTGGTCCACTTCAGCTTTGGATCTGCCTCATTTTTTCTTCTCATGTCCTAAAATGAGCTGCTTGAGGGGACGGATGGTGTGGATAAGGTACATACATCATAGTAAGTCCCCCCACAATTATAACAAATTTCTCCTTAGATTACATCAGAAGTGCTATCAATGAAGGCACCTGTTAATATCACCTTGAAAATTCAGCCCAAAATGTAAAGGCAAATAATTATTATCCATTTACCTTGAGTTACCACCACAATTAGAAAATCAAACCGTCTTTCATTGCATGTGATTCTTGCATATTTTGTGTGCCATTAGAATTGAAGTGTGTGATTTTGGTGACGAATTATTTAGGATGTGATTCTAATCACATCAGCTTGTAACTTCTTGTAACAATACTCATCTCCTTTAAAAGATAAATGTAGGATGGTCATGAGCAAGCGTATCATGTAGAGGAAATTTTCCTTAGTAAGAAATTATAAGGTTGAATTGGTGCTGTGTGCGCGTTTAAAATCCCTTCCCTCCTTAGCCTGGGTTGAAAACCTCAAGCAGACTCACACAGTAGCATCCATTATCTAATCTGCCTGTGACTTACGGTATGATAAGCACAAAGAGACTATACATGTGGCAATGACATACAAGTAACTCAAATTAAACCATATGACAAGCCCCACTTATATATGTGGATCATAAACAAAAATTTAAATTGATAATTTTAGGTACTTAAATTAGTTAGTATGTCTCTCTTATTCGATGGTTGAACTGAAATTGACCGTCTAAGTTAAGGCAATTGGGTCAATTTAGACAGATTAATGCAGGTGATGTATATAATTCTAAGTGCTTGCGTATCAACTATGTCTAAGTGAGCTACATCTTCTGACAAAAAATAGGTCATTTGTCACCTTAAGTGGGCCTAATGTTATAGTGTACTTTTTTCACTAGTCATTCATTGCTTTTGTAGTGTGGTCCACCTGATTATTAGATTAGCTTGATTTTTGAGCCTTAATTTTTATGGTAGAGCGACTGCAAGCAGCTGAGCAGAAATAACAGAAGCTACATAAATCAGTAATTCATGGTCAATTACTAATGGTTTAGATGCCATTTATACATAACATTGGGCTCCACATAAAGGGGATAATCTTTTTGAGGGTATTTTTATCACTTGGTATGGATGTCTCTAAGCATGGTTGATTTTTTAGAGTAAAGGTAAATGTATAGAAAATGGGCAATAATTATTTCCCGGTATGATTATCCCACTATTCTCAATGGTTGATCTGACTCTTACTTTTTCTAATGATAAAATCAAGGATACTGCCGAATATATGTGACGATCATTGAGATGTATATAGATTAAAATGAGGTAGATTCAAAGTTCAAGTGGACCATAATATAGTAAAAATAAATTCGAACACTCACAGTTAAAAACTTCTTCACCTCCTATTTACTTTTGTTTGGGCCACTTGAATATTAGATTTGCCTTATTCTTCAGCTCATGCATTAAAATGTTTTGGTGAAATGGATGGACGCTAGAGATATGTCATATGCACGACCATAGGGCCCATAAATTTACGTAATTCATTTTAGACCCCTTTTCAAAGCAAGAAAACCATCCCAATTTCAAGCAAGTGAAATTGTAATAATTGATTATTTTAAGGGCAATTACACTAAAATTGGAAAATCAAACAGGCCGCAGTAGGACGCGGATTGCGTCCTACCCCTGCCCGAACACTAATTTGTCCAGGCAGGGCTCTATGGGGCCCACTGTGATGTAAGTGTTTTATCCAAGTAGTTAATTGCTTTTCCCATATTATTTTAAGGTAAGTATATAAAATTGAAGCAGGTCCACAGCTCCAGTGGATCACACCGGAGGAAGCTACAGTGATAATGACACCTACCGTTGAAACCTTTCTAAGGGCTACTGTGATGTTTTTTATCATCCAACCTATTAATAAGGTCATGTAGACGTGGATGAAGTGAAAAAATTAATATTATCTTGATCCGAAACTTCTCCAGCTCCAAGAAGTTTTTAATGGTGGAAACTAAATCCACACTTTGTGGTCCACTTAAGCCATGTACCCTTTTCAGCGTTTGGATAATACGTTAAAATAATCTGAGAAAAGCCATTAACGGCTTGGATTAAAAAATTACATCACGGTGGGCCCCACATAGCCCTGCCCGGACGGATTACCGTCCGGGCGCGGTTAGGACGCAATCCGCGTCCACTTGCAGACTTGCAGTAATGGAGAATGGGATACTTTACAATTGTAATAAAGGACGCGGATTCAGTACTTAGTCCCCCTACTGAAGTGACGTCACCACGTTTTATGGGTCCACCATGATGTATGTGTTGTATCGACACCATCCATCCATAAGGAGAGGTCATTTTAGGGCAAGAACGAAAGAATGAAGCAGATCTAAAGTTCAAGTGGACCCATCGTAGAGAGCAGTGATGGGACAGTGACGTCCACCGTTGAAACCTTCCTAGGGCCCACCATGATGTTTATTTGAGATCCAACCTGTTTATAAGTTAACACAGACATGGAATAATGGGAAACACCAATATCTTCTTGATCAAAAATTTCTGTGGCCCCAAGAAGTTTTTAATGGTAGGCGTTCAATCCCCACTTTTTTCTATGGTGGGGTCCACTTGAGCTTTGAATCTTCTTCATTCTTTGCATAATACCTTAAAATAATCTCTCCAAATAGATGGACGGTGTGGATATAATACATACATCATGGTGGGGCCCACAGAACGTGGTGACATCACTTTAGTAGCGTGACTCGCTACTGTCGACTTCACCAGCTAATCCGCGTGGAAAGAGATGGATGGTCTGGACCAACATCGAATGTCCAGTATACCTCGTTGAATTATAATAAATTAGCATATTACCGACACCCTGATCCACAGCTCAAGTGGTAGACTGAGTGAAAGATACTTTTTTTTTTTTGGATCCCTAACTGAGGTGGTTAACATTGAAGTATAAACTGACAGCGGTGGGTACCAGTAAGCTATAAAAAAAGAAAAAAAAAAAAAAAAAACCTATTACCGGACCCGAATAGTCTACTGCACGTAAAACACCCAAGCTATTCAGGCCCCACCGTTTTTATATGTAAATCCACTCCGTCCATCAGTGAGAACCATTATTGAAAGTGAATATCCAAATTGTCAGCAGCATGAAAAGCCTCTGATGGACCACACCAACAGGAAAATTTTAAAATTGCTACCAAAACCACTAATTTCATGCTGCGTGGCCCGCCTGTGTTTTGTATCAGGCTGACTTTTGTATCTTCACTTCATCCTGCTGACCTATACCTGATTGACGGGTTTAATGAAAAATACAAAACAATGTGGTCCCACACACAAATCTATGGCTGGCATCGGATCTCCATAATTCCTTGTTTTGTGGCCTACCTGAATTGCATAACTTGCTGATTTTGTTGCCCCAGATCCTAGAATGGAAGACGGAACCTGATGAACGGACTAGATTTCACATCAACAACATGATGGGCCCCCACAAGCTTGCGTGAGTGAACAGAAGAGGGGTCCCATATTACCTTCTTGGAATTGCTTGAGCCTAGACGGCCTATCTATAGGAGTGGAATCGATGTGACCGCTGGCTATGACAAGGTAGTCGTAGGCGATGCACCGTCCTTCTGCCGTCACCACATCGCGATCTGTTAAGTCAACCGCACGAGATACGATGACCCTTCCATTGTGAAAGTATTCCGTGTGGGTAACAATCGCTCTCTCCGCAAACGAAGGCTCCACCGCTGATCTCAGTTGGGCCCACGGGATCTCAAAATACTCTTTCCTGTATTCAAAGAAGAAAGAAAAAAAAATGCCACACAAAATCAACATTTTACCAATCAAATTTAAGTAATAATAAATAAAGACAAAAACTTTGATGCTCCGGCTGAGTGTGATAGATGACACTCAGGCGCTGAAAAGACACTGTCCAATATGTGGGGTACCAGTTTAGATATCTCGAATCCCAAAATTCACAGTATTTGAATCCGTGACCATCAAATCGGTTGACATTTGTTGGACGGTTGAAATGAAAAATATTCAATGGTTTAAGCAACAAGTATTCACAAATCTAATATTAGGACCGTCGGTTAAGATGCAATGGTTTCAGAAATTTTGATACCACGTGGACAATTTCTTAGTAGCTGTGTATTATTACTAATGTTTTGTAGAGTATTAAATTACTGCCGATAAATAAACTTGGTTGGACATGCACGAACTAGATATCATAAAACAAGGTTGGAAAACACACGTTACAATAACATTGGCTACAACATCACAAGCAGCCCCATAGGCAAAAGCATGTGGGCTCTAGATTACTGGTGATATCTATTCTGATAAATAAGATTTTAACAAATTTTGCATCTCTTTCGTATATTTTTGTAAGTATTAATGAAATAAATAAATTATAATTTTCACAATACAATCTCTTGCTGGCTAGAATACGGGCCCTAGACTATGAGATTACTATAGAAATTTATTTGGATGAACTCATGCCATATGTGAAGATCTCAATAGATCACTCATTTGTTTTATATTCTTATAATTATCAATGAAATAAATAAGTTACAATTTTCATAATATAATTTCTTGTGGTTAGAGTTGGGAACAAGATGATTCCACTTGCCTGACTCGACTAGATTAGACTTGACTCGACCCAAACAAAGTGAGTGAGTCGATCCAAACCGAGTAAACTTGGTCCAATCCAAACTCAAACCGAGTCAATTTTGGATCACCTAGTAACTTGACTGGACCTGACCCAAAATTTGACTCGATATTGACACGACTCGACCTGACCCAAAATCCGACTTGATATTGACTTGACTTGACTCAACTCGACCTAAATTTCGACTCGGTACTGACTCGACTCAACCCAAAATTTGAATTGGTACTAACTCAAATCGAATCGAAACCTGACTCGTGTGTGTGTGTGTGTGTGTGTGTGTGTGTGTTGCGGCTGATGGAGAGTCTGCAATTCGGGTAATTGCACCTAGGTTTTGAGCTGTCATTTCAGCCCGTGGATACCTACCGTACCCGACCCAACTCATAGTTGACTTGACCTGTCTAGGTACCAGTGACTGGGTCCGACTCAGTCCGAGTTAGTCCAAGCTAGACCTGGACACAGATCGGATCAGGCATGTTGGAATCAATACCGAGTCGAGTCAAGTTTGGGTCACGTCTATTTCAAAATCAGGTCGAGTTGAGTTAGCCCTAACTCAGTCCGACTCGACTCAACACCCAACTCTACCTGTGGTTTAATATAAAAAGAAAATGTAGTCTAGCATTTATAGAAAACAGAAATGTGCAATTAGCATAAACCAATGTGCAAGGAACATGATAACCATATTCATGAAGAGTAATAGAATGGATGTGAAACATACACAAATTAGAAGATTTTATGGTGGCCCATTTTTATCTAGATGTGATCATGTTCATGGCTCTGCTCGAGGTATGTGATCTGCTAGGTCCCAACCATTCTTCTTCCAATTATATTTGAGGATGACCATAATGTTAGATGGATCCAAAGGATCATCAACACATCGGCTGAATTAAGTGTTGGGGGCCTTGTACAAAACCTTAGGATTTAGCCTCCCGAACAAACCAGAATTATGAGATAATAATAGCAATGAAACAAATCAAAGCAACAATCACACACCACACAAGATATTTTTATATGGAAAACCCTCAAAGAGGTAAAAACCACGGGACCTCGTCCAGATCAACAATCTACTATGAAGTAGAACGTTACAACCTTTGTCACTCTCGCAGGAGTGGATGAACAATAACAGAATAAAAGAAAAACAGAGGGATCTCACCGATCACGAGGACGTGAAAGCGTTGAGACGACGACTCCCTTTCATAAGCTTCCTCTCTCTCTTTTCTCTCTCTCCTTTGATATCTCTAAACCCTTTAGGAAACCCTCCTGTGCTTTTTCTTCACACAACATACCCTAGAAAAATCCTAGAGACCCCTTTTTATAGTTTTAGGAAAGTCCTTTCCGCATCTCAATTGCGAAAGGACTTGCGACATGAAATCTGCGCAAAATAGCGGAACGAATCTGCCTAGGTTCGACCGGTCGTGGACCTCATACGACTGGTTGAGCACTTCCTACGACCGGTCGAGGACCATATATGACCGGTCGAACACTCTCCGAAAAAAATAGTCCAATCGCTGGACTTTGAGTCAAGTTACGACTCGACTCCCATGACTGGTCGTACAAGCCTTCGACCGGTCGAGTAAGGCCTACGACTGGTTGAACACGGGGCAAAAACCCCATCAAATCTCTCCCTTTTTGACCAAGGAGAGATTCACCTTCTTCTTCAAGCCAGTCAGATTTTTACAAACCTCAAATTTGCCCTTAAGCAAAGCCTTGGTCATCATGTCTGACCCATTATCGTCCGTGTGGACCTTCTCAAGCTGTATCACCTTCTATTCTAAAGTATCCCTAATCTAGTGATATCGAGTCTCTATGTGCTTCGACTTGGAATGCTAACTTGGATTCTTGCTCAAGTGTATAGCACTCTGACTATTGTAATAGACCACGTGCTCCTCCTGCTTCAGGCTAAGTTCCTGTAGGAACCTCTTCATCCAAAGTATCTCTTTACATACCTCTGTGATTACAATGTATTCGGCCTCTATCGTCGACACTGCTACGACCCTCAGTAGCTTGCTCTGCCAAGAAACCGCTCCTCCTACAAAGGTGAACATGAACCCCGATGTAGACTTCCTGAAGTCTATGTCACCTGCCATATCTGCATTTGTGTAGCCATCTAACACAGGTTTTTCGTCACCATAGCATAAGCTCAACCTGGATGAGCCTTTTAGATACTGTAGTATCCACTTCACCACTGCCCAATGTTCTTTTTCAGGATTAAAAAGATACCGGCTGACAACACCAACCGCATATGCTATGTCTGGGCGTGTACACACCATAACATACATCAAACTTCCTACAGCTGACGCGTAGGGTATCTTCTGCATCTCTTTCACCTTTGCCTTCGTCTTGGGACACTGCCTGTCGCTCAATCTGAAGTGACCATCCAATGGAGTACTGACCGGCTTCGTTGCATTCATATTGAACCGCTCTAGGACTTTCTCAATATACCACTCTTGTGACAGCCAAAGCTTCCCGCTACTTCTGTCACGGGTTATCTTCATTCCTAGGATCCGTTTAGCCGGGCACAAGTCTTTCATCGCAAACGATTTTCCCAACTCCTGTTTCAGCCTGTCGATCTTCTTGATATCTTTTCTCATGATGAGCATGTCATCAACGTATAAGAGCAGAACTAAGAAATCACCATCTGAGAACTTGTGCGTGAACACACAGTGGTCTGACTCCGTTCTGTCATACCCATGCTGTAACATGAACGAATCGAACTTCTTGTACCATTACCGTGGAGCTTGTTTCAGCCCATACAAGCTCTTCCTCAGCCTACACACCATATGCTCTTTGTCCTTAATTTCGAACTCTTCTGGTTGGTGCATGTAGATCTCTTCTTCTAGGTCACCATGGAAAAAAATAGTTTTAACGTCCAACTGCTCTATCTCCAGATCCGTGTTAGCTACCAACCCAAGTAATACCCGTATGGATGTCATCTTCACCAAAGGTGAGAATATCTCCTTGAAGTCTATGCCTTTCCTCTGACCGAACCCTTTTACCACAAGTCTAGCCTTAAACCTCTTCTGTGAATTCTCCTGCTTAACCTTCTTTCTGAACACCCACTTGTTGCTTAAAGCTTTCTTACCCTTAGGCAGTTTCACCATGTCATAGGTATGGTTCTTATGCAAGAATTCCATCTTTTCTTGCATAGCTTTCAACCACTCCTTATGTTCATCGGTTAGGGCCTCAGAATAATTTTCTAGCTCTCCCCCATCAGTCAGCATAATATACTTATGTGGCGAGTACCTCTTGGACGGCTGTCTGTCCCTAGATGACCTCCTCACCTGTGGCTCACCAAGTGGATCAAGTGGGGGCTGCTCCCCCGGTCCATCTTCTGTATGAACTCCCTCGTCCTCTACATCTTGTTATACTCCCCCGTCATCAGGCACCATGAGAGGAATAACTAGATCCATGTCCTCTAGCTCACCTGGACTAGGCTGGTTCTTCTCTGGCTTACCAATGTCTTCTATACACTGATCTTCAAAGAAAATCACATCTCTGCTCCTGATGAGCTTCCTCTCAGTCGGATCTCATAATCTGTAATTGAACTTTTCATCACCATACCCTAAGAACACACACTGCCTGATCTTCATATCGAGCTTAGACCTCTCATCCTTTGGTACGTGAACGGATGCCCTGCATCCAAACACCCTGAGATGACTGTACGATGGATCTTGTCCAGTCCACACCTTCTCAGGTACTTCTCCATTCAATGGGGCTGATGAAGACATGTTTATCAGATATACCGCCGTGTGCATTACTTCTCCCCAGAACGTCTTGGGAAACTTCGCATGGGATAACATGCATTTGATTTTCTCAACAATGGTGCGATTCATTTACTCCGCTACACCATTATGCTAGGGGGTCTTGGGAACCGTCTGTTCATGCCGTATACCCAGGGACTTGCAGTACTCATGAAAGTCAACAATATATTCACCACCATTGTCAGTGCAAATACACTTCAATGATCTACCTGTCTCTCTCTCGACCATAGCATGAAATAATTTAAACACACCAAAGACCCCGTCCTTAGATTTCAAAGCATAAACCCAAACCCTTCTAGATGCATCATCTATAAAAGTAATAAAATACAATGCCCCACCCAAGGTTTTTGTCCTCATACGACCACAAACATCAGAATAAACCAAATTTAATGCATGCATTTTATTAACATGAGAAACAGTTTTAACGAATGAGACTCTATGCTGTTTCCCTGATAAACAATCAAGACAAGTTTTGAGAGGTGTACCTGTCACGTTTGGAAGGAGACCCTTCCTCGCTAGTAGCTAAAGCCCCTTTTCACTTATGTGGCCTAAACGCCTGTGCTATATGTTTATAGCTGAATCTTCCATTGCGTTCAACCCACCCTTGCATACACTGACATTTTCCTTGTACAGTGTGCAACACTTCTTTCCTCTGGCTGTGATCAACGAACCCTTGATGAGCTTTCAGCGCCCACTAGCAAACCGGCTTTCATAGCCATCATCATCCAACCTTCCCGTCGATATCAAGTTGAAGCGAAAGTCTGAGATATGCCTCATATCCTTGAGAACCAACGTGCAGCTCACATCGGTCTTCACACAAATATCACCGATTCCTACGATCTTCGATACGCCAGAATTTTTCATCTTCACGGTCCCATAGTCACCTGACTTGTAGCTTGTGAAGAAATTCCTGCGTGAAGTCACGTGAAAAGAAGTCCTTGAGTCTATCACCCAGTCGGTGTCCTGACTCGTAGCCGTGAGACATACATCATGATCTGTAGAAAGAATAACTACAACGTCACCATCTGAAGCGACCGCAATGGAATCTAATTCATCTTCCTTCTCATTTCCTTTTCCTTTCTTGTCGTTCTTAACCTTACGACATTCATGTTTATAGTGGTCCTTCTTGCCACAATTCCAGCATTCAACATCTTTTCTATTATTCGACTGGCCTCTTGATTTATCTCGAGCCTTCCCGCCCTTCCTGTTCTTTCCTCTCTCTCGTTCCTGTGTCACTAGTGCCTCTTGCTGAGTAGACCCCTGAGACTTCTTCCTTACCTCTTCATTGAAGAGACAGCTAGTAACCTGTTTCATGGATATCTTTCCATCTGGCACGGAGTTACTCAGAGATACCACCAATGTCTTCCAACTGTCAGGAAACGAAGTAAGCAATAGTAAAGCGTGCAATTCATCATCCAGGACCATCTTCATAGAGGAGAGTTGGTTCACTATATTGCTGACCTCATTCATGTGCTCGGCCACAGAACCACCATCCTTGAACTTGAGATTCACAAGTCGCCTTATCAAAATTTTTTTATTGCCAGCTGTCTTCCTCTCATACAGCCCTTGTAGTTTCAGCCATAGGCTAGCGGCTGAGGTTTCTGTAGACACATGGTAGAATACAGAATCATCCAGCCATTGTCTAATAAACCCCACCATCTTCCGGTCTAACTTCTTTCAATCTTCATCAGACATATCCTTAGATATTACTGATATGCCTAAAATTGGAGAGTATAGGTCTTTGCAATAAAGCAAGTCCTCCTTCTTAGCCTTCCATATGGTCCAGTTAGAACCATTGAGGTTGATCATCCTTGATGAGCCACCTTCCATAATTTCAAACCGATCCTACTCGTTCAATGAACTTAGTGCTCTGATACCACTTTGTTGGGGGCCTTGTACAAAACCTTAGGATCTAGCCTTCCGAACAAATCAGAATTATGAGATAATAATAGCAATGAAACAAATCAAAGCAACAATCACACACCACATAAGAGATTTTTACGTGAAAAACCTTCAAAGAGGTAAAAACCACGGGACCTCATCCAAATCAATAATCCGCTATGAAGTAGAATGTTACAACCTTCGTCACTCTTGCAGGAGTGGATGAACAATAAGAGAATAAAAGAAAAACAGAGGGATCTCACCGATCACTCACTCTCTCTCCTTTGATATCCCTAAACCCTTTAGGAAACCCTCTTGTGCTTTTTTTTCACACAACATACCCTAAAAAAACCTTAGAGACCCCTTTTTATAGTTTTAGGAAACTCTTTTCCGCATCTCAGTTGCGAAAGAACTTGCGATACGAAATCCGCGCAAAATCGTGGAACAAATCTGCGTAGGTTCGACCGGTCATGGACCTCATATGATTGGTCGAGCACCTCCTACGACAGGTCGAGGTGAGGACCACCTCGACCGGTCGAGCAATCTCCGAAAAAAATAGTCCAATCGCTGGACTTTAAGTCGAGCTACTACTCGACTCCCACGACTGGTCGTACCAACCTTCGACCGGTCGAGTAAGGCCTACGACCGATCGAACACGGGGCAAAAACTCCATCATTAAGTTCAATTTTGATCGATCTACATGAGAGAATCTAGGCCAAGGGTCATAGAACATGTTGTAGGTTACCATGAAAAATTACTGGTTGGATGATCAAATCCATCCATAAGATGGCGTTCTTTCTTATAGAAAATCCATTTTTCAAGTAATGAATGAGATGGATGGGATGATTTGATGAAACCAATGTTTCTAGATGTGATCTGGAATTCCGCAACTGTATTTTTGAGCTCCACCTTGATGTATGTGTTGTATATCTATGCCTTCTATCTATTTTTTCAGCTCATTTTAGAATGTGTGCTCAAAACTGAAGCATATCCAAATCTCAAGTGGACCACACCACAGTAAACAGTGGTGATTGACCATTAAAAACTTATTGTGGGCCATAAAAATTTTGGATGAATCTAATATTTGTTTTTTTTTTTTTTCTTTTCATTCACAACATGTTGATGGCCCTGGAAAGTTTTTAATGATAAGCGTTAAATCACCCCTGTTTCCTGTAAGATGAAATAGAGAAAGAGACTTACGGATCTATAAGGACCACATCTGCATGGTGTTGGAGAGTTTTTGCGACAAGGGCGCCTCCAACTCCACCTCCAACAATAACCACTCTCTTTCTATGGATGGATCCATCCATATCTGTTGAAATTTCAAGAAACGAAAATGCAATGCAAGGAAAGAAAAAAAATAAAATAAATAGAGAAAGAATCAATATAAATATAAAGGGAAGGTACCTTCCTGGTTAACCTGGGTAGAAGCCCAGGAGGTCCCAACAAAAGACAGAAACAGGCGTTTGGCTTTTTTTATCGTCTCTTTCTCTCCTTCTCTTTCTGTAATTAGTTATTTACCTGTCTTCTTGCCGTTTTTACCGCGCCTCCATTAGACTTTTAGTGAGCTAGAATGTCCCAAAATATGGTACACCCATCTTGACAATGTACACTTGGCATAGTGATGTTCAAATCAGGTTCGTCCGTATGCAGGGCCCTCGCATGGATGGTTTATATCTTAGAAATCAGTAATATTAGACAATCCTGTCCATCTGAAATGTGGCCATTAAAATGACGGTGGATTTAACAAAAATTGTCTACCTTCTATTTTTTTGAGGAGGTCCATCTGAACCTTCTAATAGGTTGGCCCCACCATGAGGATCGTATGGTGCAGAAATCAGCTCCAACTACATCAGCATGATGGACAATAGAAATCGGTAATTGGAAAGCTTTTACCAATTTGGAAGATGATCCTAACCATCCTCTCAATTGATAGGAAATGGACGGTCAATAACTATTATACTAATAATAATTTTAAAAAAAGTTTGATTAGTGATTTGGATGATCTGGACTATCCATCTTGTGGATCTCACCTTCGATTGGCTATCTCCTTAAGTCACGTTGATTGAATGATCATCACCAACCAAGATAGGAATCAAAAGGCTTTAAAATGGACCATCCATATTGATTATACTAAAAAGCTCTGATCATTGATCTAAGCCATCCATCATGCATCCGGTACAATTGATTAGCACCCTCCGATGAGATCCAACCAATGGATAAGAAGTGTATGGTTCTCATTTCTTATACTAGAAAAAGGTCCGATCACTTATTTAGAAATGAAAGGATCGTATGTATATATTACCAGAGAATGTCCAATTAGTGGTTTGAGAGTCCATCATGTGGGGCCTACTTTAATTGCAAGTGCATCCCAATTTTTTTTTAAAAAGGTCACTTTGATTGGTTGATCCTGGCCATTCATTAAGTGTCTAGGAAATTTAATAGTCCATATTCATTATAATATAAAACGTCCAATCGTAATCTGACCATCTATCATGTGTGGCTCACCTGGGATTTCTTGTCCCTCTTACTAGTCATTTTCTTTTCCGAAAGTTACGTTGGATCCAAGGATTCTGTCCGTCCAATTAATCACTTGGAAAATGAATAGTTCATATCTATTATTATACAAAAGGTCCAATTGATTTGCATCAATTATGCAGGGCCCACAGTTCCTTGCATATCCCATTACAAAATTACTTTGATTGGGTGATCCTAACTACATGATCAAATGCTAGGAAAATGGATAATCTACATTAATTATAGTAAAGGTCCAATCATTGATCTAGACGATTAATCTGAGGCACCATTGATTATCATCTTAAAAGTAAGTTTGATAAGAAGATCCTACCCATCTGATCAATGGGTGAAAAATTGATGGTACATAGTAGAGAAGATATATATGATCATTCATCTAGAAATCCCTTCATTTAGGTCTCATGCAACTTTGATTGCCCGTCGCGATCCCAAATAACTTAGACCAATGACCCTAATTATCTGTCACTGTTAAGAAAATTGATTGTTCATATTGATTATAACAGAGATGGGATACATTGATCTAGAGAATTCTTCACGTGGGGCTAGCTTTCATTGCCTGTCCTTTTTAAAAATCACTTTAATCAACTGATCCTAGCCATCTGATTAATGGTTGGGATAACCGATAGTCCATGCATACTAATTATAATAGACAAGATTAGAGAAGATTCAACCATTAATTTGGACCATCCACTCATATGCGATTCACCTTTGATTGACCATTCCTCCTAAAAAGATTCCATTGATTAGAGGATGCTAACTATCCCAGTAATGGCCATAAAAATAGATGGTCCGTATTAATGTGATATATAGCAAGGTACAACCATTGTTAGGACCATCCATCATGTGTGTCCTATGTTTAATTGCTCATGCTTCTTAAAAGTTAATATGATTGGATTATCTTAGACATTGAATCAATAAAGGAACGCATATACTAGCTGCAATAGAGAAGTTTCGGTCATTGAGTTGAACCATTCATCATATTTGGCACTTTTTATTTGGAGAGCGATTAAGAAAGATGTAATTAAGATATTGTAAATCATAATTATAAATAATTTTATCCTTTTTAAAAATGATGTAATTAAGATATTGTAAATCATAATTATACATAATTTTATCCTTTTTAAAATTTTCATTCTTTAAATGATGACCTACTCACCCTTTGTGGGATCCCAATCCTTTCTAACACCACTCGTGCACACACGTATCCCAATCCACACCATTGATAAACCATTCATCATACCCCAATGTACCCAACAACCACACCAAAGCGATTTATACCGGATGCATTCAAAACTCTTGTCATGTCGACTGCTTTGTCTCTATAGTTGCAACAATGAAAGCTGTGCGTCAATTTGATGCTCCATTAGTGAGATATGACCCATTGAATCCATAACTTAAATTGTGTATCTTGTAATACAATTAACATTTATTGTACTAGGCTAATTAGATTTGAGCCCATGTGGCCCTAAAACCCACTTTCTAAAACGTAAAAATTATCACAAGATAAAACAATTATTATATTACAAATGAAGAGCTAGCATATGAAACAATGCACTATGAGACAAAAATTAGTTTTACCTCCAAATCATTCATTAGACCTCTCCCCATCATGTCTTGAAAATTAATCATTGCCCATGGCCACCTCATTCTACACATGCATCTAGTGCATGCTTTATTTTGTGTCACATTACTTCAAATAACCAAATGAAATATTTCACTTTATCATTCACCATGCATCACTTACAATCAACAATTCTTATCTATCCACTAGCCAATGCATGCTTAAATTTCATACACCTTAGCCAATGTATGCTTAGCACCATCCACCTCATTTATCCATTACTTCTAGATTATACCACCTTCTACCTCACTTTTAGCACCAATAAGACCTCATAAATTTGCTACATCATCTTGCCACCTCAACCCCCATTTTCTATATAAGAGTATTAGCTCTCTTACACTTATATTTTTGTTATGCTTAGAAATTTCTAAAGTTTTGAAAGAGTGGGGCCAAGGTGTGGCCCATCATCAAACCTAGAGGGAGTGAACCACTCATCATCATCCGACCATCCATCCATTTGAGGTTAGTCTATACCCCCTCCTTCCATCCTCTACTTCCTCTTTTTTTGTTCCTTTTATATTTTCTTGATGTGTGTGAGGCCCACGGGTGTGGAGCTCATGTGTGCATGCATGACTAGCCATGATGATCAGCAAGGTGACCCATGTCGATATGGTCCACCAAGATGAATATTATATCCACACCTTTCACATATAATTATGTTTTCTTATCTAGATAGTAACTTGTAAAAATTGTACAAAATCAACCATTTTAAGATCAAAAGTACAATTTAGTATTAATATGTACCACATTATGAGATAATTTTGGACTAAGTTTCGTAGCTATCCGATGGTCCAATCTCCCGTAGCATTAATTTTACTTGGTTGTTGTCCAGCAACACATAGATGGTCCTAATTTATTAAAAATATACTCATTTTTTTACCATTTATTGAACCCAATAGAAAAATATATTCCATTGGGTTCATAGAGAATCAAAGTATGTTTCCAATGGTGTATAATATGCCTCAATCAGAGTTTCGATGACTCAGACATTGACCTTGTACGGAAAATGTATATGAGGGTTTGTTTTGCCTACATATTATGCGGGCCATATCTGTTATTCCAATGGTCAAACCTATTTGAGATTTTTTCTTAGTTTACTTAAGTTATTATTTATCATATGTATTGTCCCTATGGTCAAATTCTTTATTGATAGAATTTAAAAAATTCTAAACCGACATATACTTCTGTAAGGATAAATCTTGAGTTGTTATGTGTGATGCAGATGAATCCAAGACCTAGTATGGTTGGAAACCTATATGTAGATTGAATTATGTTATTCCAAAACCATCTTTTGGCTCAAATTTTCCAATAGAGAATTCGATCAACACATTTCATGTGTTACTTGATGTGTTTGTTATATGTTGTCCATAACATTTATCCTCTTATTGTAGACCCACTTAGGAGTGGGATCACTTGTGATTTGTGTATTTTATTAGTTCATCCAATCTGAATAGCCATGTGCATTGATGTATGTGTGTCTTATCTATGCTTTGCTAGCGTGTGGGCCCCACTTGCCATTGGATCTACTTCTTTTCTTTTACATTTTTTCTGTTTGTTAAAATCTTCAAAATACCTAACTATATTGCATGTAGGCATCTTTGACACCTCGTGGTGGGCCCATGTTTTGTAGAAAAGGCTCGTACTATGAGGGATGTTTATTTGATATGTATGAGTATTAAGATGTCCCAACACTTCATCAAGAATAACCTTCAAGTGTTTGAGAAGTTATCCCAAAGTTGGGGCAGATCCATTCATGAAAATGCATATCTGATTTTCTAAGTTCTTGACGAACTTTGGGCCTCTATGGTACACCCCACGTATAAGATAGACATGGGCCACAACCTAGACCTTCTAGCCTATAGCTATGACTGAAAAATAGTATTTTACTTGGCACATAGAGGACCCCATATGATCGGGGAGAGGTTCTCAAAATGGAGCCAAGCATTGTTTTGTAGAAAATTGAAATGCTCAAGTTTGGCCTTTCACCAAAAATTATACATGCACATCTAGAAAGGCACACCTTGTGATTTTTGAATTCCATATATATGACTTCCAAGGAAACCCGACGTCATGATGAAAGGTGGCCTCATATGATCATGGGACGTAATCAAAATTGGGTCAAAACTATTTTTGCATTGTATTTCCTACACAATTTCTCAAAGTACCCATGTTTGGCCCATCACTGTAAATTGTACACACCCAAACAATGAGGTTTGCCTTATAAGTTTTAAAACCCATACATAGAGTTACCAGATGAATCTTTCCTTTCACTAGATGTGGGCTCCACATGATCATGAATCTGCCTCGAAGATGACAAGAAACCAACCTTGCACCAAAAGTCTGTTTGACATAAAATTCATATGGGGCCGCATCAGTGGAATCCACTACCTTCCCTAGGAATTTAATACATCATCTAAACCATGAAAATGAATTCCCAGGTGATATTGGGCCCAAAACCTTAGGTGGGCCATCTAGTATGGGTTGTCTTATATGAGCCTTACCCTTCATCTAATGAAGCCCACCTGGCATGTTTTGTAAATGTGTGTTATCTAACTTATGAAATGTGTGATGGATAGATCTTACAACCCAGTTATTTTCTTAAGATATGGGTGGCCTTGAGCCCATTTAAATGAGGTAACCCAAAAGTGGGCCCAATACAAAGAGAAATCATTAGGGAGTAGAAGCCCACCATGATTACCTTCCTTGAGCCCGTTTGGTAGGCCCATTGCCTAGTGGGTAGCATGCCTTGCACACTACCAATAGTCAGTTGGGCCACACTTAGTGGGGCCCATTTGGATTGTATAAGTCGTAATAGTTGAGCTTTCTTGTTTTACTTGTGCATAAGGCTTGTGGGCTTAATATGATGTAGAATTTGTACAATGTTGGCATGTGGGCTTTACGTTTGAGATCGTGATTTATCTTCTAGTTAATGGTGGAATTTATGGGGCCCACTTAGTTGTGGAATTAGATCTATAGGTCAAGCATGAGTCCCAAAAGGTGAACCACAAGTCCCATTGAAAGCCCTATGGTTGAAAGTTTATCTCTGTAATGCCCCGAGATTTCAAAATCCAAGTATAAGACTCGCCCTCCAAAAACCCGAGTGTTAACCTTTAAAGATAGTTAAGTTCAGGTATTTTTCTTTTCTTTTCTTTTTCTTTCAGAGTTAGCAGTTTAGAGAAAGATGAAAAATCAAACATAAAGGAAAATTTGCATTACATCCAGAATATACAAGCAGCTGTGTCACGCCCCAAATCCAGGGACGGACAGTTTTCGTGATGCCCCGAATCCGGCACTCAACTTCCATATACTAAGTCCCGAGTTCGGTGCACCAAAAGGAAGATTTTTTATTGATTTTTTAATCTAATAATACCTGAGCATGAAGATCCTTGATCAAAATACTAAGCTACACTCTCTATTATAAGTCTCGATAGTTACATAATGTCAACATTGCCAAATCGAAAAATAGATACAATGCATCGAGAAAGCTAAGTCTTCTAAGCTACTCCTGCCCTGAAAAAATAGAAAATAAGAAGCTTAGGTAAAAAGCTTAGTGAGTACACATGTGAGTGCAATGTGTCCTACGTGCAAGCAAGATAAATATGTCACAAAAAAAAAAATCATATATGGTGAAAGGTGTGTAATATGTAAGCTATGATGCCAATGCCAATGTAATGCATATGTAACATAGGAACATTCGGAGTCAATGCTACCATCTTCACTAATTCATATTTTCATTTCTCCTATACCACAGCCATAACTATATTACACGCATCCGTAATTACATCAACATCATCATATTATCATGCCATATTATAACTGTATATCTCGGGAAACACCGCGGTCGACACCCATGCACCAGATACCAGTAATTGACCTCGCATACCCGCTCTGTGGTGGACTTCTACCAACTGTTTATCATGAGAAATACCGTGGTCGACACCCATGCACTAAACACTAGTAATCAACATCGCATACTCGTTCTGCGGTGGACTTCTACCCAGCATGCCAGTAGCAGACCTCATTCGCGCTTCTCCTCACCGGCGAGTCAGACCGGTCCCTGTTTGCACCTCAACCCTTAAGCAGGTTGGACCCACCTCTTCTTAACTCGACCTCGTCAGTGGGAGTCAAATCCATAACCCATGTATCCACTCGGCCCGACGATGAGGTATCCCTAGCCAGCATTGGGGTTTAGGGACTTTTAACCCAAGGGGCACATCATCCCTTACTATTTTCACACTTCTGGTGTTCCGTTCATTTTTAGGGATAACATACACTATCAGAAAAGGGGCAAAGGCTACGGATAAAAACCGTAGCTAACTGGCTATTGCTACGGTTATAGTCCATAGCATGACCGTAGCAATTTATGGTGTAGCTAAAGGTCAAACACTATGGCTACGGATTAAATTCGTAGCAATAGACATGAATGCTACGGATATAATCCATAGTAATACTTTTTGTAGTGAAATGTACATATAGCTACGAATAAAATTTGTAGCTAAAAGTAGAAAGAAATCCGTAGCAAAATGCTGAAGTTAGAAATAACTGTGGTTTTAAGAACAAGAGCTACGAATAAAATCCGTAGCTAGTTTAAAATAGAAAAAAATATATAACAATGGTGTCTGTTACCATTGCAAGAACCTGCTGTGATTGATTAAAGCTAATACAATTAATGTTATTAGGAATAGTACATAAAATGCAATCAGGAAAGAAAACGATGGATTCATATTACAAATAGCAATCAAATCATACAATGCATCATACATTCATATTTCTAAATAAACATATTTCAGAATACAATGTACAACACTAAATAGTTTGAAAAAGATGATTGTGGGTGTTATGTTACTCACTCGCCACACCTCTATGATGATTGACAGCTTTGACAAACTGCCCATGCAGTTCCCTAGTCCATCTAATTCTCTGTTTGCTAGACGCAGCCACTGTGGACTTCATCAAAGTATGGGCAATAGAGGTACCTGCCGAAGGATTATAACATTGAAACATTACCTGTGAGTAATCATCAACTATTTCTAAGGCACCAAAATGGAAAACTGATAAGTACCATATAGCCCAAAAAAGAGCTCTGATAAAGAAGACTAACTAAAGATAGGGACGCTCACCCCAAAATCTAAGAAAGCACAAAAAGCACATACGTGTGCTCCATACATTGAAATAGGAAGCATAAAAGAGATACAACCAATGAATGAGATATTATTGCCAAAAGGTGTTAACTTTTAGTAGAACATGCACTTACCATTCACATGTAGAGTACAAAATGGGTCGGCCAACCTTTCAGAATGTAGAACTCATCCTTGCAAATGTAGACATTTGCCGATTGAAATGCAACAATTCAGTCAAACCCATTTCTTTAAAAATGAATTTAAACTGTTTTAGATATCCCAATGAACTTACACTTGTTTGACTTCTTGTTTTGTTCATACAACAATGAAGCACTTTGGCCTCCGCAAAAAACAAAATGACAAGTGGAATTCTGCATATTTACTAGTTTGCATTGGAACAAATAACCAACCAATTAAAAATCAGACACTTCTAATTAAAAGAACAAAATTCTTGTCAATTACAGGAGACGAACTGATAATTTGAAGATATACCTTCCAACGGGTATTTAACGATATTCAGCTTAAAGTACACTTCCATTTAGCAGCAATTTCTGCAAGTGAAAGCATATGGACCTAGAATGATGCCAGTTGCAACCATTGTCACATCCACAAGTTTTGGCGGAGACCTGATTTTTGGAAAGAAAATAATACAATCAATAATTCATAAAAATAGATAACTAGACTAACTGATTTTTTTCATGACAATAAAACAATAAAGGGAATGTTGGGTCTTTGGCATTGTAGGAGCTGGTTGCTTCCTTGCAAACCCATGTTGCAATTCTGATTAAAGTTTAAGGAAAACACCACCGAAGAAATGTTGTGGCCACAACAATCATGTACATAATTCTTCCAGAAAATACAGATCATTGACAAGTAGAGGACTGATTTCCACAATCATCACCTGGTTTGCCAAAAGAATAAGAAAATTAAAATGAGTCCATGCAATCCTTGATGGATGGAAAGAAATTTCAGCAAAAGTTGTTTGTGGAGTGTCTGTGTGCATTCAAAACTGAGAAGATGCTGATGCATTATCCTTTCTTCTTTTTTGAAATATATTTTAGTCATTCATGAAATTTATTAAAAAAAAAATCTACTTGAAGTGTCCCTCACACTAACAGCTAGCTGAAAGCTTGTATCTTTGTAATTCTGATGTGTATTTGATGCTCAACTCTATTTCATTTGCCCAAAAAAAATTTTGATTGATTACTGCAGACTGAGGTGTTCTAATCCCACCTGTGCATTACCCTGCCCATCTATATGCAGGCATGTGCAGTCAGCGTCCAAGCCATCAGTAAGTGGACCCTGCTATGTACCTTCCCTTGCCCACTATTCATGGCAGTCTGCTCCTCATTGGGGCATGCCTAAAAAACAAGGTTTCTTTAACAGTGACAGCCATTTATGTGCTCTGGCCCACATGATGAGTGGACTGGCCTGATTGTTGGAGCAGGGCATCTATGACATGGTAAACACGTTAGGTGTGCTTGGATCTTTAGTATTGCACATGACATCTTTACATTCAAAAACAAGAATGTAACTTAAACCAATTCAACCCAGATACTTCACGGACTAAGGGAAGCAACACCCTTGGTCATTGACAATAACCTAGATACTTCACTAACTAAGGGTGTTGAATCGATAACCCATTTGCTCTCAATCGCAGTTTCCTACCTATAAAGAAACAAACATAATAAGAAACGCAAACACTCAAACCAATCCATAAAGGACCAGAATTGTCTACAACACCTATTTTATGCAGCTGCATTAAACAATGAAAATGGTTTTCGATAAATCATCCAAGAACTGCATTTTACCCTATATCTCCACAATTTTGCCGAAAAATTGATATGGGTAATTTCAAAACTATGCAATAAACGAAAAGAAAAATTAGAATCGGGTCAAGTAGATATCGAAAATCAGCCCACAGATTGATCTGATTTTAGATGAATTCATATAGGAACATGTTCTGATTGCATACCGACAAATATTTTGATGAAGAGGGATTTCATGAACTAATCCAAGCATCAAATCCTGATTGCTTTCACCATTGCTGCAAACTGAATTTGCCCATGTTCAGTTTAGAAAGAAGGAGAAGAAGAGGTGAGGTGACTAGTATAGGGACAAGTGAGTGAAGTAGATATTAAGTAAACCACATGACCCACACATATATGATTGTGCCTAAGCTGAATTCGTGCATTGCTCATGGGCTGATTGGTCAGTAACAGAATGAAATACAAAGTCACCTTCCTTGTGAATATTGCTGCTTTCAGGGGCATTTCTGTCACTAGGAGTTGGGATCTCAGGTGCTGAAGGCGGGGCTGCTGGTGCAAGCAATTGCTGCTCTGTGCTTGCAGGTGCCATCCGGACAGTGGCGATGGGTACATACACTGCTCTAGGCGCTGCACTCTCCTTCATAACTTTAACCTGTAGGCAAAAAATTCGATCTCACTAAAAGCAATACATACAGGAGGATTCAAACCAGGACACAGCTCAAATATCCTATAGCTGGATTTAAGAGTGCATGTAGAGAGAGCAATGGTTGATCTAACAAACAATTATATATGTACACACACACACACACACATATAGTTTACCAAATGCCGAGTATCAGATGGTATCATTCTACAACACCAACCAAATGCAGACCTATGGAAATATAATCCAGAAATGGGCCTCCAAAAAAAAGCTTTTCCAAAATAATAACAAGAACATACCAGAAAATGATTATCTGGTCAGGCTTCTTTTTCCCCGAACTCATATAGAAATCTAGTAGAAGTTCCCTAGATACCAACATTTCATTGAAATGCGTTCACACAAAAATTAGTGGAAAAGGAAATGGAATGTTCGGTTTTTTTTTTTTTTTTGTTCCATGTACTTGGTTGACACTTTCAGGTGCTCAATTGAATTTTAAGAAATGAAATTACAACTTCAACACTTGACCGGGTTTTTTTTTTTTTTTTTGTTCCATGTACTTGGTTGACACTTTCAAGTCCTCAATTCAACCACAGTTTCCCTAGAGCCAAGACAAGTTCACTTTCTTTATTAAAAAAAAAAAACTGATTGAGCCAAGCTGACCCTGAAATGTTCTTGACTGCTAATACACATTTTGTACAGTTTTTTTTTTTTTTTTAATTAAATAAATTGTATTATCATTTTTTTTTTTAATGAATGTTTTGTCAAAATAAAAGGGTGATCAACAGATCTCCCAAGCAACTAATCCAAATTAAACCTACTCCTGAAAAAGGCTTGTCATGTTCCAACCATGACAACCTGAATGTGAGTGACTTGAAATCAGTTTCAAAGGTGCAACAAATGAGAAGCAGCCAAAACACCTAAGGGACAATATGCAGCCAATGAGAAGCAACCTAAGGTGTAGCACAAATCTTTAAATGTTAGCTAGAAATCAGTTTCAAAGGTGCAACAAATTCATAGTGCGGGGGGGGGGGGGGGGGCGGGCTAGCTGTACTCAACCATACTGATGTATCAGTAATTCATAGGAATTGGCCTTCGAAGTAGCCTAATAGAGCAGCCAGCCTAGATCACAGAGAGAGGGACAAATGCATGTAAACGATGCATGTTTTAGTAGAAGAAACAGACCGACACAAAGAAAAGCTTCTTGGTCAGATACATGCTTGACCTGCTAACTTAACTGGATATGACTTGAAAAGAAAAGAAAAACTATCACACAGAGCTATCTTAGGAAAAACAAACAAGTGTTAAAACGTTGCACCATACACACGAAATAGGGACCAAAAGAAGAGATGTTTCAGGTTTCTCATCAGCCATGGATAAACCTAGTTGCAGCTAATCTACCCATGATTTTTGCGGGGGTAACATTTAGCACATTCTACTGCATGAACTCCATGCAATGACTTAAAACCATGATTAAGTTTTTGTTACATCTTATTTTTAGGTGTTACATATGCCTACCATAAATATTGTATGGCTCCAACAGTCCATTGGCATTATAGGCTATCACAGGCTTTTATAGGGATGGGAGTCATCCAATCAAGTGACTTAAGCACACCCCTGGGTGGTTTCACATGATTATTGGCTGTGGTGTTTTCATGATGTTAGAATGGTCTCACCGACACAAGGATTCAGAAATGCTAAAAACTTCAAGTCAATCTCAAACTACAATTTGTTTTCCAACTTCAAGATTGTACTCAAATTGTAAATCATAGGATTTTAACAACACTGCTACCACATAACATCAACCATCCACCTTAATTGGGCTAGGTTCTAGGGACCAGCAAACACAACAATTACAAGATGGAATTTGCATTAGACTATACATGGATATATAAACAATCGCAAAGACAAAGGAAAAACAAATTCATCATAACATTTATCATGTTTGCATTGGCAAAATGTAATTCAGAGATGTTCACACTGAAAATATATAATTCAGATGTAAACAAGGTGTCCCGTATCGGTATCGGTTGGCGTAACGGTGCTGATACGGGGGCGTAACGGCCTGTAATGGCGTAAATTTTTTTTTTTTTCCAAAAAAATATGAAAAAAATATGGATTAAATCCGGAATATTCTAAGCATTCTAAATATGCATTCATTTATAAATTGGAACATGTTTATGGTGGTGTAACGGTTCACTCTTTGGTGAGAAGTTGTATCGGACTGTCTGATTATTTTTTTAACCACGTAACTTGAATTTGACTACAAAATTCATATACTTAATTTTCTAAATATGTAATTTATATACTTAACAACTTGATATCATTTCTCCCAATAGTTCTTTAAAAAAATGAAATTAAATTCAGGGAGATGGCGTTGTCAATTTGGGGCTGACTTGGAGGACCAATCTATTTTCCAAATCAGCCTCAAATTCATGCCATTTATTGTCATTATCCCACTTATAAATTGGTGGACATTTATTGGATAGTGAATCATAAAAAAAATAAAATCAAAAGACCCTATTTAAAAAAATAAAAGCCCACAAATTAACAATTAAAACTATTCGAACAATTTGATTTTGGCATTGTGAGTTAGTAATTGTAGTCCATAATTTAATTGCCAAATTTTAATTTAATATATGTCTCGTGTACAATTTTTTAAGGCTTGAATTAGGAGGGACTCAGATTGTAAAGTGTAGCACATGTGTCAAAGTTTTTTGGGCTCTACCCGTGATGAATGTGTTATATCCACACCGTCCATCCATTTTGCCAAATAATTTTAGGGCATGAGCCCAAAAATGAAGTACATCCAAAGCTCAAGTGGACTGTACCATAAGAAACAACAATAATTAAACGTGCACCATTAAAAATTTATTGGGAGCTAGAAAAGTTTTAGATCAAGCTGACATGTGTGTTTTCCCTTCATCCACGTCAATGTGACCCAATTAATAGGTTAGATTGAAAATAAACATTACAGTGGACCTTAAGAAATTTTTAATGGTGAGCATTCTATAACCACTATTTCCTATGGTGTGGTCCACTTGAGATTTGGATATTATTAATTTTTTGGATCATGACCTAAAATGACGTGCCAAAATGGATGGATGATATGGATAAAATATATACATCATGGTGGGGCCCACTCGGGTCTGATCAGGATGGAAAATAAACGTTACTGTGCGCCCTGTGAATTGTTTAACCGTGAAAATCATTATCTCCACTGTTATTTTTGGTGTGGTCCACATGATCTCTGGATATAATTTATTTTTTTGGGCAGTGTTCTAAAATGATCTCTGAAAATAGATGAACGGTGCAGATGTAATAAATACATCACTGTGGAGCCCATATAACCTTGATCTCCTTGAACCGTTCGTACAACTTGGAGCTCGAGGAGTGTCAGCGCTCGTCGTTGCGTGACACGCAGCTACAGTAGCTAGCTGCTACAAAATTTAAAAAAAAATGCAGAGAGAGGGAAACCGAAAAGGAAAAAAGAGGGAAAGGGGAAAGAAGAGAAAAGAAAAAAGAGGGAAAGGGGAAAGGAGAGAGAGAGAGAGAGAGAGAGAGAGAGAGAGAGAGAGAGAGAGAGAGAGAGAGAAGAAGAAGAAGAAGAAGAAGAAGAAGAAGAAGAAGAAGAAGAAGAAGTAGAACAGGAAGAAGCTGCAGCCACAGCCACAGTTGCCCGAGGAGAAGAAGAAGAAGAAAGAGAAGAAGAAGAAGAAAAGAAAGGAAAAAAGGTAAGGTAATTTTTTTTTTTTTTTCAGGGCCCGTAACAGCCGTTACGGGTCCGTAACGGCCGTTATGGCACGTAATGGCCGTTACGGTCACAAAAATCTGTAATAGCCGTTTCAACCCCGTATCGCGTAACGGGTCCCACCGTTACTGTTACGTATCGGCCGTTACGGCCGATACGTAACCGATTTGGGATACCATGGATGTAAATGAGGTTACTAACTAGTCTGTCCCTTAGTAAAGGAATAGCCCCTTGAACTGACATAAGTCCGAGGATTTGGCAACTGGTGGTTCCTCAAGTACTCAGTGCGGCCCTGTACATCAAGATTTGACAAGAATAACTAAAGGTCCTTGGAAACACCAATAACAATACAATGTTTCATCAAGTATAGACCTTAGTTATTATGCGGACGTCAACATTGCTACCACTTCCCAAGTCATTGAAAATTCCAGAGAAAATCACCTCAGATACAAGATTTATTCCTTCATCTCTCTACAAAAGAAATCCCATCACCTTATATTTCATGTTAACAGTATCCAGAGATCTAGTATTAAGGACACGTTTCTATCTTCATCAGTGAAGGCATGATAATTCACAATTATGCAATTCTAACTAAAAGATGGCAAAGAGAAAGACATCTAAAAAAATAAACTACTTCTATTGTTCCACTGTCATGTCAAATCTTCTATGGCAAGAGATGTATTGAATGGTTTCCAAGAAATCAAATAAAATAAAGACCAGAACAGCTTCTACCATGACATCATGTTAAATGGTCTAATTTAGTCTAAGACTCCTATTTGCTATCCTTCTCGAAAGGCTAGATTGGTTCATGAGGATGTGTCACTCTTTCTTGAAAGGATCTCAACAGCTATAGGCTGCTTTATTCTGGAAAAGCATCCATGCAAGCCCTACCTCCTTGGCACAACCTTCTGTGTTCTTTCTCAATGACAGCATAACAATGATGATGCAAAACATTGATTGAGGAGCAAAATGCAAATCTAGCAAGCAAACTTACAATCAGGCCCTCTCTGTATTTTGACTCAAAGATGGCCATTGCAGCAAGAGAACCAGAACCTATGGTTGCAAATGGCAGAGTGTCAGTCAAATTGTGAGGGCATATTTGCACAAGATAATTGTTCAATCACAAAAAATTATGCAAAAAATGCTACATCCTTCATATGCCTATATGCAAAATCAAACTTACAGTGTGCAAATGCGATCCAGTAAAATCAACACCGGCAAGCACCTAAGCAGCACTAACATAACCTTGGTAACTAGCCAAGAGTTAAACATTGTCAGCCTCATCTAAAGTATCATGAAGTGTACAAAAAGCTCCAATATCACAAATATAACATTTTTGAGGTCTAGAAAGAGATATGTTTACCTAAAAAGACGAGATTTCAAATGGGTACGAGTAGTAATGACCCTTGATTCACAGCCGGTTGCATAATGGTGTAGCTGAAGCTGGGAGCTTACCATATCTAGATAAATACAAACGGAAATCGAGATGGAAACCAATATCACTATGAAGAGTACAAGTGACGACAAATGTGGATGGTAGCTACAGACAGAAATCAAGATGGACAGGAACTGCAAAATTGAAATGGAAGAGAGAGAAATAGGAGATTTAGGGGTTTTATTTTTTAGGGTTATTGGGGGTTTTAGGGTTTGGCGGAAGGAAGCTTACAGGGAGGATCCGATTGGTGTGAAAATCCTAAGAATTGGAGAGGAGATTGAGGGATTCGACAGGCGGGAGACAGGACTGAAGAACTAATGTTCGTCTTCCCTACTGCCGCTTCAAGCAAATTTGGAGATATGGCCACGGAGAGAGAGAGAGAGAGAGAGAGAGAGAGAGAGAGAGAGAGAGAGAGAGAGAGAGAGAGAGGATTGGGGAAAGAAAGAATGAGAGGATTAAGGAAGGGAGAGAGAGAGGGAGGAAGAGAAGGGGTTAGGGAACAGAGTGAAGGGGGGGGGGGGGGGGAGAGTTTCGGGTGCGAATATGTTTTGAGCACGCGCCTATTTTTGGGCGCTGGGACCCATGGACGCTCCAAGAAGGGGCTCCGTGGGGCCCACCATGATGTATTTTCATTATCCACTCCATCCATTAATTTTAGTAAATAATTCAAAAAATAAAGTAGATAGAAGGCCCAAGTGGACCACACCATGGGATGCACGTGTGATATAATCTCCATGTTTCCTAACATGTGCTCCACTTTAGCCTTCGATCTAACTAATTTTTGGTTTCATGCCCTATAATAATATTTCAAAATATATGGATGACTTAGATAGAATACCTATTATTTTTAGACTCTATAGAGCCCCTTACACCACTATTAATTATTAATGGTGTCACACCTTTTTAGGTATGGATTAAAACCATAGTAAATTTAAATACGGTTTAAATCCGTAGCAAAAAACTAACGTGGTCTGTATCCTTTGCCTCTTTTTTTGATAGTGCAAGTCATCATCATAGATGCACATTTCATAGTTAAGATCCAACTCATGTTATACGGCATGACTGTGGTATTTCGATCATCATGTATATCATGATTATGTATGAATTCAAGAAATTATAATAAGGCATACATCCAAGTGCATGTGGTATGCATATAATACCATAAGTTTAGGGTCTGCTTAACCTTTAAGCCAAAAATCTTATATAATCATCATGTGCCACTACCAACTATATCAATCTATGGTCATGTGACTAAACTAAAGAGGATATATGTAACGTCTCGAAAAATCCCGTACTAAGACCCGAGTACCACCTCGATCAGAAATCACTTAGGAATAATTTCTTTAGAAATTAAGTGTAAGTTAACTAGCGCTACACTAGATTAGCTGTGAAATCAATACTGTTTGCTTTAAATACGTTCTACAAGACTCAAAACTTGTGGAACTGTTAACGCTATAACGTCCTGAAACCTAGGATCAAACTCTAAACCCGTTTGCTCTTAGGAACCCTTTGAAACTTTGTATTGGATCTAGACCGCGCGTCGAATGTTCGATATCTGCAATTCAGACCATTATGACCGCTTGGATGGACTTGACAATCATTTCAAAAATCAGGCCCAACTGATGTACTGACGTTATTGTACTGAGGTCGGAGTGAAGAGAGTGAGAAAAGGAAAAGGATTTGGAAAAATAATTCAAATCTGGCACGTGTCGTTGCGCATTATTTTTAAGCGTTCTGACCGTCAGAATTTAGCCAAATTTCACCCTCAGATCAGGAAAAATTTCTCTTTCCTGCCATGAAACTTGTAGTCCTGATTTAGGTTCGGTGACTGCTGAACTGACACTGGACCGCCACGCACGATCTGGGAACACTACCGGACTGAAAACTTGAGGTGAACAGGATCCAATATACATGAGCTTAAGTCCAACCGCATTCGGCCAGGGGACCTCCCGAAATGCTCTATTGGATCGGAAAAGACCCGATTTGGTTATAACCCAAGTATACCTTGGTTCCAAGTCTAAATGGGTGAGTTTTTAGCCTATATAAGGACCTTAAACCCTCTCATATCTCTCACCTACGAATTTGAGAAAAACCCTAGCAAGGAGAAGAAAGAAAAGAGAGAGAAAGAGTGGGAGAATCTGGTGAAACTCCGTAGGATCCTTCTTTGTGCTTCTGTACTCTAAACCGGCGTATCTGAATCGTTCTTCCGACGATTCTAACTCCGTTATTGGGTAAGTTAAGCTAACCCTAACCTATTTTGAAGCCTAGACTAGCTGTAGTAGAGTGCTAGCTAACCTATTTCATGTAATAGGTTGCCATTGGGCCGTAGACGAAGCGAGAGTGAACAAACTGAGTTCGTTACACGTTTACCGGTGAAAGGTGAGGATTGTAGATGCTTAGGTTGACTGTTTTCAAAGCTTTCAATGTCGTTTAATAGTAGATTCTCAACAAGAACGCTATTTGACATGTAGAACATGCTGTCCGTTTTCCATTTCGACTGAGTACGAAAAATATGAGATTTAGGACATTTTAAGTATTTATAGAAAATACTGTATACGTCTGTATTTTACAAAAATGATTTTCATGTTTATTTGTCGTGTTATTATGCTGGTTATGCGTGCATGATCTATTTGGCGAAGAGATTCGCCCTAATGTGCACTTTTGGTCGACATACGCTATGTAGACTAAAGTGTGTAGACTAAGTGTTTGTATTAGTATGTATTGAGTACATGCTGTTGTAGATTCGTCTTGAGATTGAATTCTCAATCATTATGATGATATACATGATTTCCTCCATGTGTGCTACATGAAATTGATTTCCTTTTGTATATGAAATACATGTGTTAGGTTGTATCGTTTATGTTGTATGTTAAACATGTTGTTGACATGCTTTGATTGTTTGTATTTCATTCATGTTGTTCTCATATGATGACTGATGTAGATTACAAGTGCTTGGGGCTATATCCTAGTCCAGGCAGTCGGTAACATTTTGGAATTCATGGCTGGCTTCTATTTGCCACGAAGGACGTGTCGATGAATGCAAGTCGTATTTTGGGTTGGCGGTAGTGGTTAGGCCACACGAAGTGTTTCATGCACTTCATATCGCTCATCTTGAGATGTGCTCGTACTAGTCGAGCCCGTCAAGTAACCCGACTGGCCATTGTATGTTCACCTTGTATGAGTCATAACTGTTGAACCTAGGGTACTGAACTTACCATTGAAAACCCTGTTAACCATGGTACCTTGATCCATAAAGACTCATGAGCCGGGCATGGTGGTATGGGACACCGTGGTCGAGCTGTCGGTCTACGCTCGGGCCACAAACCTCCCCGTAGTGACCAGTGAGCACCTTTGACTCGTGAGCCGATTGTGGTAGTATGGGACACTACATTCGAACTGTCGGCCTACACTTATTGGTGACGAGCCCTTTGTAGTGACCTCTAGCATATTCTGAGTTTACGGGAGGCGACGACCCTTCCGTAGCGACAAGAGTACATTAGGCCTGTATTGATAAGGTGATGGGGGAGCGGTGCAACGAGTGCGAGCAACAGCCCTGACAGCCCTTGCAGTGACCTACAAATATAATATCGTATGAGATTACTAGGAGTGACGACTCTAGACAAGATCTGTGTTGGGATTGATATAAGAAAAGTACCTTAGTTTCCCAATACTGCTGTATGAATGGACTAATAACAACTCGGTAATCATTATCCATATCACACTGCATGTGCTTGGAAGATGTGGAGCACTGAGGAAAGCAAGCATGCAGCGGGCGTAAGATGGTGCCATATGAGGGAGTATGTCAGTGAGGGCATCCATCATGTTATTTCATGCTTGTATTAACAACAGTATCTATGAATGGTTGATTGTTTGCATTACTATTATCGCGTAACTGATTTGATAACATGCTAATCTTTGCTCTATGATTCCACTGAGTTGATCACTCACTCTCACGTTACGGGACGGTGTTTGCAACACCTACCAGACTCTGTCTTAGATGCAGGTGACAAGGCGATACAGGACGTAGGGCCGGACTTCTACGAGGACCAGGATGAGTTCTCGTATATGCAGTTCGCTGACGGCTTTGCGTAGGTGGCCTGGATCGGCGGGACTTGTTAGTTGGACAGTTATATGAAATTTTGTTTTTGGTTTGATTTATGTATATGTGACTCAGAGATGTATTCATACTTTGGAGACAGTTTGAGATTATTTTGTTTTCATACAGTGATATATATATATATATATATCTTTCAGTCTTCTGCTTGCATTTTATCGCTGGATCTGGAGTATGAATTGCAGTTTTGGTATAATCTTACTCATGTGAATGCACTAAATCAACCCACATTGAAGTATAAGCATATTTGTTGCATAAGTGATGGTCTAGAACTTGGGAGTCGGGTTCCTACACGACCCCCGATTTTTAGGGTGTTACAAGTTGGTATCAGAGCATGATTTGGATTAAACCAGACCTGGGTTATGGTCATGCGACGTACGCTGTCAGCCCTTTGACTTAGGTGGGTGTGAGAAAAATCTAGAAACACTCGTAGGACTTCAGTTTCGCCAATAGGCGAAGTCTAATCAAATCGATCGTTTTGATCGAGTCTATAACGTATCTTTGGTCGCGTGAAGTGACCTAAGTCGCCTCTAGGTCATTAGTTGGCGGGTTTGAGATGATTCTAGAAGAATTCCAAATCTAAAAATGCATGTCCTTGGGTCGTGGGGCAACCATAACCTTTACACTCAATCTCAAGGCTTAAAAATCCCTTTTCATCCAATTCTTTCAGAATCTTTCCTTTCACCACCCCATTCTTTAACTTTTTCTAAGTCGTTTCATACTACACATAAATCCTAATGTGTGAAGGATAGTGTACTTAAACAAAAATTTTACTACAAATAGTAAATATATGTAAGAATTGGACTTTTGGACATTCTAATTATGGAATCTCTTGTAATAAATGGGTTAGATGGATGGATTAGCCTCTCCTACCCTAAAATAATATGCTACATGATGTATAAACTTATTCTAATTTACAAATTTACCTCGAAACGCCCCAAACGGAGTCATGGGCCTATCTAGGCTAAAAGACAATGAACCAGGGTGGGTCCCACATATATTTGGGACCTCCAGGGCAGGGGGAATCCAACCCACATGGCCGGTGTTGCCGGTTTACAAGTTCACCGGCGAGGGCTCGTCGTACGATGGGCCCCACTCGGGCTGAATTTTAGGCCGACGCCCTTAAATGGTTAGGGCACCCCCCCTACACGTGGGACGTCCCTTAAAACCCCCCAAAAACCCTACCTCCTTCACATTTCACGTTCCCAAGCTCTCCCTTTTACATTTTTTTACTGCCTCCCTTTCAAATCTCGGTGCCAAACCTCTCCCATCCCATTTTCTACTAAAACCGACGCTGACCCATCGTCCACAGCAGTAGGCAATCCCCTCTCTCTCCATTCTCGTTGATTGGAGCTCCTACACCCTCCATTGAAGGATAAATTTCGTGTGAGCCTCCATTCCCACTTATTTTACTCTTTTCCATTTGAAAATCCAACCTTTGGGAGCCTGATCCACCCCTCTACAGGACCTAGATTCATTTCAGTCCATTTGGGCAGCCATTTCTCCCCATATCCCACATTTTTCATGGCTTTTGTTGAGGCTATTTTAGCCTTTTTCTCTTTCTCCACCATCCTCTCTCTCATGGGAAAGAGGAAGACCACCGCTGATGAAGCTGGGCCTAGTCGCCCTTCACGATCAAGGAAACCGAGAGGTGGGGCCCCTAGCTCAAGCGCCGCCCCAAGTCCAAGTGCCACTCATGAGTTTCACACAAAGCGGGATTTAGATCCCCGTGCTCACATAGGGCGAGCACTGTTGGCAGAATTGGCTCACGGTGCGTATACTGATCGCAAGGTTCTGTTTGAGGTGCATGTGGATGAGCGGCTCTTTGGTGAATTTCTGTTGTTTAAGCGCATTGAAGCTGCCAATTGGGGTCCGCTCTTTGAAGCCCAGTCTTGTACGAATGTGAATACTATTCGGGCCTTCTATGCTCATATTCGGGCTCCTACATTGGAGCCATTGCAGTTCAGGATTCCCTTTGATAGAGATTGGGAAGCCACGATCGATGTTCGGTTGATAGCTCGCATTCTGAAGGTGCATCTTGGTGAAGTTCATCCAAGTGCTAAGAATCTGAAGAGTGTTCGTGAGCGAAATCGCCGCACCAGGTTCTTATGTGGTAGTTTGGTTCCGTGGAAGCGTAACAAGAGCCTCTTAGCATCCCATACGTTGGATGATTTTCGCCTGCTGCATCACATTTGCACGTTCAATGTGTATCCTAGGTCGACCAACTGCAGTGAATGTACGCGTCTCATGGTCGATTTCTTGTATCAAGTGGGCCAAGGAGAGAATGTGTGCATGGCCACCTTTGTGTTGCGACAGATCGTCCTCATAGCGAAGTTGAGGAGAACGTCTGAGTCACTTCCTTTTGGACGACTCATATGCAAGATCGCGCTTGAGTTTTCTTACAGGCTTGGGCCGGAGATGCCTGTGCCGATTCACTTCATTGATGAGGCTACCATGAACTAGATGAAGATCGGGCCTCGACAGCGTGAGGCTCAGCTCGATGATGATAGTGAGGGTGAATATGATAGCGAAGAGGATGCTAGTGAAGAAGAGGCTGGGGCAGAAACAGAGGAAGAAATCCAGGAAGAAGAATAAGAGGAGGCTCAGGATACGGATGAGAGTCCTCCTGCGACTCGGGTTGCTAGGGATGCTCATATAGCCCGGCTTGAGGAGAGTCAGGTTGCTTTGCGACGGGAAGTCTAAGAACTCCGGGCCAAGGTGAAACAGGATCTTGAGGATACCAAGGCCGTCATGAAATAAAAATTCGGCAAGGTGACTCGTACTTTAAAGGCCATCCTATGTTGTCTGCAGGATAAGGGCGCCCCTCCTCCGTCGCCAGACTCGGATTAGCGATTAGTTATTAGATGTTGTTGGTTGTAGTTAGGTTGCTTCCTGCTTTCTGTGTGTAAGCCTGAGAAGGTTATTAGTTAGCTTATTGTTGTAGTTGTAGCTTTGACTGGCTTAGTTTCCCATGTGTTTCTTGTCATGATGCATGTAAAGATATATCTCTTGTATTGTGACAATTTTGATTTAATGAAATGCATGGAGTTTATTTAGCTTGTTATGTGAATGATTGTGTGGTGGTGTGTTTGTGCTATTGCTGTAACTGACGAGGTTGCGCCCTATTTTTGAATATAGGGAATGCCGCCTAAGATTACGCGGAGCACGACACGACTTACATTGGGAGAGCCTATGGATCGGGTTCCTTCCCAGATCAATGAGCATGCAGACCCTGCTGTGGGCCCGATTCCTGAGACTGTACATGAGTCTCAGCCTTCTACAGGTCCTGTAGTTGGACCACCGCCTTTCACACCGCCTTTCAGAGAGTAGCATTATGCGTCCTCCTCGACACAGTATGTGCCACAGCCCGCTCCACCTCCTGATAGGTTTGAGCAGTTGATGGCCATGATGTATCAGCAGCACCAGCAGCTCTTGACTTCGATAGCAGGGGCTCTAGCCCAGGGTGGGAGTGTGACTCCACCTGCACCATCTGTGCATCCAGCTGAGGATGCTGGTACTTCGACTCAGGATGAGGGCATGGCTCATCTGTACCATCTTCTTACCGTATGGGGCATACTGCTGACTCACGGGGCCTTCTTGAGCTATTCCAGCGCTTGCGGCCTCCTACTTTTATGGGTTCTCACAGACCCGAGGAGGCCGAGTATTGGCTCGACCGTGTGTCGAAGATACTGCGGATGCTGCATTGCTCAGAGTCCGAGCAGGTAGAGTTGGCTACATTCATGTTTGAGTGAGAGGCTAGTCTATGGTGGGATAGTGTTTTGCGGACAGTGGCTGCTGACTACATCTGGACTTGGGCAGCATTCGAGTTCCATTTTCACGAGAAATACTATCTCCAAACTTACAGGCATGATTGGGAGAATGAGTTTCTCCGCCTCAGGAAGGGAGGCATGTCAGTCACCGAGCATGAGCATCGGTTTACTGAGTTGGGTAGATACGTCCCGACGATACTTGCTGATGAGCAGATGCGCCTACAACGCTTTTCTGAGGGCTTGCGACCGGACATACGATCGAAGATGTGTTGTGTCAGCATATCCTCCTACGCAGAGTTAATACACATGTTCATGAGGACAGAGCAGGATGTTGATCGACTGGCACGATCTCGTGGCCCTATTGTTCTTAGGCCACGACCGGATATGCAGGACAGGCCATTTTCTGACAAGAGGCCTCGCATCGACCCTCCTCCTAAGGCTAAAGTGCTAGTACCCCCGATGAGGCGTCCTGATGTGTCGTGTATGTATTGTGGACGATCGGGTCACACAGTAGGGAGTTGTTTTACTCGGACGCGGGATAACGGGTTTTCACCACTGCAGAAGATCGACCGTCCACGCCCACAGGTTTTATCAGCTCCACCTTTACGGTTGCCTCCTGCGCACCCTTCCTTCAGACGTCCCGCATCTCAGTTCAGGCCGCCTCAACTGCCCATGGTACCGCAACCGAACCGTCCACAGCAGGCTTGGGTACATGCTTTGACCGCAGAGGTAGCCGAGACAGAGACTGCTCAGCCTTTGGCCTTTGAGGTTATGGCCCATATTAGAGGTACTCCTATACTCGTGATGGTGGATATAGGATCCACGCTTTCTTTGATATCGCATTCCATAGTCAGGTGCCTTGGGCTACCGACTATTCAGATGGATAGAGTCCGAGTTCTTACGGCTCACGGGACTTTTTCTGATGCCACCCTGATGTGCAATGGTTGCTTGGTGGATCTAGGAGGCAGGACGATGACTCTTGATCTTGTCGTCGACCCCTCTCTTGTTTATCTCGACGTCATTCTTGGCATGGATTGGTTGACTATAGGGAGGGCCGAGATTGATTGCGAGACCCGTATGGTGACGGTATATGAGCCAGAGGGCACGCCCTTTTCATTTTCAGTGTGGGTAAATCTCCCCTTCCGAGTACTTAGCTATGCTTCTTTAATGAGAGATGTTGATGCCTCGACACTTGAGCACACGCCAGTAGTCTGTGATTTTGGGAATCTGTTCAGGAAGATTCCTGGTTTGCCACCTCAGCGAGAGATCGATTTTACTATCGATCTGGTACCTGGTTCCACGCCCGTCTCACTGCCGACGTATCGTATGACACCATGTGAGATGGAGGAGTTGAGAAAATAGATTGATGATCTGTTGGAGGTTGGCTTCATTCAGCCGAGTGTGTCTCCTTGGGGAACACCAGTATTTTTTGTGATGAAGAAGGATGGTTCACTGCGATTATGTATTGACTATCGCAGGCTGAACTAGATTACGATGAAGAATAGATATCCCTTGCCAGGGATAGATGACTTGTTTGATCAGTTGAGAGGGGCACAATACTTCTTGAAGATTGATCTTCAGTCAGGGTATCACCAGTTGCGCGTCAGGGATGAGGACGTGTAGAAGACAGCCTTTAGGACCAGCTTTGGCCACTATGATTTTCTTGTGATATCGTTCGGTCTCACGAACGCACCAGCCATATTCATGGATCTGATGAACAGGGTATTTAGGCCATTCCTCTATCGATTCGTCATTGTGTTCATAGACGACATTTTGGTATACTCCAGGAGTCGAGAGGAGCATGAAGAGAATTTAAGATTGGTCCTGGATACACTCAGACAGCATCAGTTGTTCGTACAGTACAAGAAGTGCGACTTCTGGAAGCAGAAAGTGAAGTTCCTGGGACACGTGGTGTCCAAGGATGGCATGGCAGTTGACCTGGCTAAGGTAGCTGCGGTGTAGGACTGGGAGCAGCGTGGTTCTGTCACTGAGGTGAGGAGTTTCTTGGGTCTTGCTGGCTATTATAGACGTTTCATTCGAGATTTCTCGAAGATCGCCAGACCTCTATCTCAGCTAACACGAAAGGATGTGAAGTTCGCCTGGAACGAAAAGGTAGAGTTAGCTTTTCAGGAGCTGAAGGACAGGTTAACGTCTGCCCCTGTGCTAGTATTGCCAGAACAAGGGGTTAAATACACGATATACACTGACACGTCTAGCGTTGGCCTAGGTTATATCCTTATGCAGAAGGACAGGGTAATTTCGTATGCCTCGAGACAATTAAGGAAACACGAGGAGAATTACCCTACACACGACCTTGAGTTGGCAGCCGTCATTTTCGTATTGAAGCTCTGGAGACATTACCTCTACGGAGAGGAGTTCGAGCTCTTTTGTGACCACAAGAGCCTTAAGTACATATTCACGCAGCGGGACCTGAATATGAGGCAGAGGCGATGGATGGAGACCTTGAAAGACTTTAAGTTCGAGGTTTCCTACCATCTTGGCAAGGCGAACCTTGTGGCTGACGCGTTGAGCCGCAAGAAGGCGATAGAGTTTACAGCTCCGCTGATGGTTGCCAAGTGGAACATGGTTGATTTTCTGTGAGACTTTGAGTAGAAACTCACTGTGGAGGAGCCATATGAGTTCATCGCACATGTGTAGGTGTGACCTCTTATCGATGACAGGGTCATCGAGGCACAGAGGGATGATGCGCATCTGACTGAGCTTCAAGAGCAGGCCAGTGACGATGCAGACGCTGAGTGGTGAGTTTGAACGGATGGGAGCTTACGTTATCGTGGCTGCCTATGCATCCCTGATATCCCCGACTTGAGACCAGAGATTCTCGAGGCTGCGCACAGTTCCAGGCTTGCGATGCATCCGGGCAGCACTAAGATGTATCGTGACTTGGGGAGAACTTATTGGTGGGATGGTATGATGACCCACATTGAAGAGTTTGTGTCCCGTTGTCTCACTTGCCAGCAGGTGAAGGCAGAGCATCGCCGACCACCTGGACTCCTTCAGCATATGCCTATAGTTGAGTGGAAGTGGGATTTCATTTTCATGAATTTCATCTCAGGACTGCCGAAGACGAGGAAGGGACATGATTCTATTTGGGTGATCGTCGACTTTCTGACGAAGTCGGCGCACTTCTTACCGATCAGAGTTACGAACTCTGCAGATGAGTTAGCCAGGCTGTATATCAGAGAGATCGTGCGTTTGCCTGGAGTTCCCTTGTAGATTGTGTCGGACAGAGACACGTACTTTACTTCTATTTTCTGGACTCACATTCAGGAGGCTATGGGTGTGAAGTTGAAGATCAGTACTGCCTTCCACCCACAGACAGACGGACAGACAGAGCGGGTGAACCAGATTCTAGAGGACATGTTGCGAGCTTACGCATTGGACTTCAAAGATAGTTGGGATGATTGTCTTGCATATGCGGAGTTCGCGTACAACAACAGTTTTCAGGAAAGTATCGGTATGGCACCGTATGAGGCTTTGTATGGGCAACCTTGTTGAGCACCGCATTATTGGGCAGAGGTCGGTGAGCGCAGATTGATTGGCCCAGAGTTAGTGTAGGCGACGTCGGAGAAGATTGATATCATTAGACGCCGGCTTCTTACAGCACAGAGCAGATAAAAGAGTTATGCCGATACGAGACGGCGCTCGGTAGAGTTCGCGGTTGGAGATCATGTATTTTTTAGAGTTTCCCTTATGAAGGGAGTTTTTCGGTTCGGGAAGAAGGGGAAGCTAGCATCGTGATTCATTGGCCCATTCCAAATTCTTGACCGTGTGGGTGCAGTGGCTTATCGATTGGCTTTACCCACGCCTCTCGCGAGCGTACACAACGTATTTCATGTTTCTATGCTGAAGAAATACGTTCCTGATCCTTCCCATATCATCAAATGGGAGCAGGTGCAGTTAGGTGAGGATGTTACATATATACTGCGACCGACGCGTATACTAGACAGGAAGGAGCAGGTACTGTGTAGCAAGGTCATCCCCCTTGTGAAGGTGTTGTGGACGCATCACTCTGAAGAAGAGGCTACATGAGAGAGAAGCCGAAATAAAAAAAACTACCTACAGCTTCTCGAGGAGTACGAAAAGGTATAAATTTTGAGGATGAAATTTATTATTAAGGGGGGTAGATTGTAACGTCTCGAAAAATCCAGTACTAAGACCCGAGTACCACCTCGATCAGAAATCACTTAGGAATAATTCCTTTAGAAATTAAGTGTAAGTTAACTAGCGCTACACTAGATTAGCTGCGAAATCAATACTGTTCGCTTTAAATACGTTCTACAAGACTCAAAACTTGTGGAACTGTTAACGCTATAACGTCCTGAAACCTAGGATCAAACTCTAAACCCATTTGCTCTCAGGAACCCTTTGAAACTTTGTATTGGATCTAGACCGCGCATCGAAAGTCCGATATCTACAATCTTAGACCATTATGACTGCTTGGTTAGATTTGACAATCGTTTCAAAAATCAGGCCCAACTGATGTACCGACGTTATTGTACTGAGGTCGGAGTGAAGAGAGTGAGAAAAGGAAAAGGATTTGGAAAAATAATTCAAATCTGGCATGTGTCGTTGCGCGTTATTTTTAAGCGTTCTGACCATCAGAATTCAGCCAAATTTCACCCTCGGATCAGGAAAAATTTCTCTTTCATGTCATGAAACTTGTAGTCCTGATTTAGGTTCGGTGACCGCTGAATTGACATTGGACCGCCACGCGTGATCTGGGAACACTATCGGACTAAAAACTTGAGGTGAGCAGGATCCAATATACATGAGCTTAAGTCCGACCGCATTCGGCCAGGGGACCTCCCGAAATGCTCTATTGGATCGGAAAAGACCCAATTTGGTTATGACCCTAGTATACCTTGGTTCCAAGTCTAAATGGGTGAGTTTTTAGCCTATATAAGGACCTTAAACCTTCTCATATCTCTCACCTATGAATTTGAGAAAAACCATAGCAAGGAGAAGAAAGAAAAGAGAGAGAAAGAGTGGGAGAATCCGGTGAAACTCCGTAGAATCCTTTTTCGTGCATCTGTACTCTAAACCGGCGTATCTGAATCGTTCTTCCGGAGATTCTAACTCCATTATTGGGTAAGTTAAGCTAACCCTAACCTGTTTTGAAGCCTAGACTAGATGTAGTAGAGTGCTAGTTAACCTATTTCATGTAATAGGTTGCTGTTGGACCGTAGACGAAGCGTGAGTGAACAAACTGAGTTCTTTACGCGTTTACCGGTGAAAGGTGAGGATTGTAGATGCTTAGGTTGACCGTTTTCAAAGCTTTCAATGTTGTTTAATAGTAGATTCTTGACAAGAACGCTGTTTGACATGTAGAACATGCTGTCCATTTTTCATTTCGACCGCGTACGAAAAATATGAGATTTAGGGCATTTTAAGTATTTATAGAAAATACTGTATACGTCCGTATTTTGTGAAAATGATTGTCATGTTTATTTGTCGTGTTATTATGCTGGTTATGAGTGCATGATTTGTTTGGCGAAGAGATTCGCCCTAATGCGCACTTTGGGTCGACATACGCTATGTAGACTAAAGTGCGTAGACTAAGTGTTTGTATAAATGTTTTTATTAGTATGTATTGAGTACATGCTGTTGTAGATTCATCTTGAGATTGAATTCTCAATCATTATGATGATATACATGATTTCCTCCATGTGTGCTACATGAAATTGATTTCCTTTTGTATATGAAATACATGTGTTAGGTTGTATCGTTTATGTTGTATGTTAAACATGTTGTTGACATGCTTTGATTTTTTGTATTTCATTTATGTTGTTCTCATATGATGACTGATGTAGATTACAAGTGCTTGGGGCTATATCCTAGTCTAGGCAGTCGGTAACAGTTTGGAATTCGTGACTGGCTTCTATTTGCCACGAAGGACGCGTCGATGAACGCGAGTCATGTTTTGGGTTGGCGGCAGTGGTTAGACCACACGAAGTGTTTCATGCACTTCATGTCGCTCAGCTTGAGATGCGCTCGTACTAGTCGAGCCCGTCATGTAACCTGACTGGCCATTGTATGTTCACCTTGTATGAGTCATAACTGCTTGAACCTAGGGTACTGAACTTACCATTGAAAACCCTGTTAACCATGGTACCTTAATCCATAAAAACTCATGAGCTGGGCATGGTGGTATGGGACACCGTGGTCGAGCTGTAGGCCTATGCTGGGGCCACAAACCTCCCCGTAGTGACCAGTGAGCACATTTGACTCATGAGCCGATTGTGGTGGTATGGGACACTACATTCGAGCTTTCGGGCTACACTGATTGGTGACGAGCCCTTTGTAGTGACCTCGAGCGTATTCTGAGTCTACGGGAGGTGACGACCCTTCCGTAGCAACAAGAGTACATTAGGCCTGTATTGATAAGGTGATGGAGGAGCGGTGCAACGAGTGTGAGCAACAGCCTTGACAGCCCTTGCAGCGACCTAAAAATATAATATCGTATGAGATTACTAGGAGTGACGACTCTAGATAGGATCTGTGTTGGGATTGATATAAGCAAAGTACCTTAGTTTTCCAATACTGCTGTATGAATGGACTAATAACAACTCGGTAATCATTATCCATATCACACTGCATGTGCTTGGAAGATGTGGAGCACTGAGGAAAGCAAGCATGCAGCGGGCGTAAGATGGTGCCATATGAGGGAGTATGTCAGTGAGGGCATCCATCATGTCATTTCATGCTTGCATTAACAACAATATCTAGGAATGGTTGATTGCTTGCATTAATATTATTGCGTGATTGATTTGATAACATGCTAATCTTTACTTTATGATTCCACTGAGTTGATCACTCACTCCCACGTTACGGGATGGTGTTTGCAACACCTACCAGACTCTATCTTAGATGCAGGTGACGAGGCGATACAGGACGTAGAGCCGAACTTCTACGAGGATCAAGATAAGTTCTCGCATATGCAGTTCGCTGACGGCTTTGCGTAGGTGGCCTGGATCGGCAGGACTTGCTAGTTGGGCAGTTATATGACATTTTATTTTGGTTTGATTTATGTATATGTGACTCAAAGATGTATTCATACTTTGGAGACTGTTTGAGATTATTTTATTTTCATATAGTGATATATATATATATATATATATATATATATATATATATATATATATATATATATATATATATATATATATATATATATATATATATATATCTTTCAGTCTTCCGCTTGCGTTTTATCATTGGATCTGGAGTATGAATTGCAGTTTTGGTATAATCTTACTCATGTGAATGCACTAACTCAATCAACATTGAAGCATAAGCATATTTGTTGCATAAGTGATGGTCTGGAACTCGGGAGTCGAGTTCCTATATGACCCCCGATTTTCAGGGTGTTACAATATATCTTACACATGAACAAATGTATTGAAGTATACTTGCACATACCATCATTCCATGGTGCATGAGTATGATCAATATCAACATGGTTTAGTAGATGAATTTAGTATGCTAGGAAGTGGAACAACATTAATCAAGATATTAAATCACATACTTCTATTAATCATAATCACTAACATCACTAATATCATCCATAGCTATCATAATCACGAGTATTAAATGTATTCAAAATTACACCATATTCTTCGTAAGATAGATGTTTCATTAGCAGATTTGGCCCAACATTATTTTCTTGTATTGAGATCGCATGGTTATACCCTAACTAGGCCTTATGGTTAATGAGTGGTGATGACGTAAAGTACATGCACCAAGTGGTTATGAGATAAAAGGCATAAATATAATATATAGTAAATGAGACATAGGATAGATGGTGCTGGTGAAACTCATATAATGTAGTGGGCTTCACCTTCAAGTGGGTTGTTAATAGGGAATAATTATTGCAGTAGTTTTACAATGGTTTGGAAGGCACAGGTAAACCTCATAAGATACAGTGATCCCTAAGTTGAACGATTTGGGTACATAATATACACATAAGAGTTAATCACAGTTGGATGACGTGGATTTGTCTCATATAATGTAGTGGGTCCTACTTCCAAGTGGTACTATAAGCAGATGGGTCGACACATAAACCTTATGGTGGCTCTCAACAAGTAGATAGTATAGGTAACTCACATACATTAGGGTAGTACAAGGAAGAACAATTCAGATGCATAAGGCACACGTCAACGGGCTCCATGATCGAATTATTTGGTTAGTAAAACAATTGAACAATGCGGATAAAATACGTACATTAAGTGGGTTCACAAGTATTCGAAAGTTATACGTTCAATTAACACTATTTCATATCGTCTGACTTATTTAGGAATTAGATCTAGGTCATTTTGGAATCATGTTTTAGAATTAGTTAGCCTAATGGATAAATGGTGAAATATGCAATACTTACATCAAGGTAGGATCCATAATTAATTTGACACACATCCTAAATTCACATACCCAAGAGATTACACCATCAGCATAGTCCACAAGTTTGAGTAATCACATAATTCATATGCCCACATGGTCTTATGGCTGCTCTATTATCAGAACTCCATATGGTTGAGTGGCCACACAAATGTCACTCTACTTGCCATAAAAAAAGATTTAAGGTCACATGGTTAATTATTTTTACTACACCATAACTCATACATATATGGGCAACCACTTTATTAAGCTCCCACATGGTTAGGTTGTTAATGCCATAATTTCACTTAGTTGAGTAGACATATAATTGGTATCATGGTCTAGTGACCACATTGCAAAGCATCCAAGGCACAATTATAAGCATACTCACCATACCCGATTACACTAACTCTTAAACTATGACCACCCTATACTTTATACTTAGAATGACTCAGATTTGATGTCACATAATCAAGAGGCCAAGAACTAGTTTTCATCATATCAAATATAGTTTAGTAGCCCCCGCATCTGGCTCACTTATGAGCATAATGTAAGGGTTGTATTTATGTCGCGTGACATCGAATTGAGGGCCACTCCATTATCAAGTTGTATAATCCAACCTATATCATAAGTCTCAGGTACAACTCGATTGTTCATAGTTTAGGTGACTATGGCTATGCCCATAAGCACGTGGTCATGTTATTGGGTGGTCACCAATGCCACCTGATTTCATGTAGTTGGTTGGCCTTGTGTGAATTTTACAATCATACGGTTAGACAAGTACATATACTCCACAATTTCATATGATTAGATGGCCATACATACGTCACATGCCCACATGATTTAGGGGCCAAACACTTATAAGGCACCCTCACACCACTAGAGTCTACACATTTGTTATAATTGAACATGTTCAAGGGTTTAAACACATATCATGTGATATTACTACTTAAGGCTACACTTTAACCAAAGTGCCAAGTGGTCAAGGGCTGTCCACTCATTATATAATTATCTAATCTAGGGAAATAACCCAATCCCACATAAATTAGGGTAGATAGCACATCACATGATCATGTGGTGGTAGACCACTCATGCTGCACAATTTCACGTCGTTTAAGACATCATATACATTACAATTTCATATGGCTTAGAGGTTGCCTTAGCATTATTGAATTTCATGATTAGGGATCGTAAGTTCACATGTTAGTGGTCACCTAAGCAGCACATAATCATAGGATTTGGGCTATATGTTCATCACAATTATATCAATTTTAGGTTGTTCACACACTACATAGTCACATGATTGTAGGCCGACAATATATAGTAATTTTAACAAGGATCCGGGCTATTCACATAGCACATTGTAAACAATCCATTTTGCATAATTAATGGGTTACCAATCCATGGTGGCTTGGGGCTTAAAATTCAGTCAATCTGTGGCTCGTGTGGGCCATACCAGACACACAAGTTGAGAGGGTTACCCTCCATTAAACATTCAAAATCATTTATTGGGCCACCAAAGCATGGTTCACAAATCCATCCCATCCATTATGTGCGTCCCACTTGGTTAAGTGGTCAGGTCCAAATTTCAGGTGGACCCCAGCAAGTGATTCTATATACTCGAGCTCCGAGTTGTACCAACGATTCAAGGAGATCAAAGTTACATGGGTCCCAAAGTGATGTATCTATTATATATACATAGTTCATCTATTTTTAGAGATCATTTTAGAGCATTATCCAAAAAATGAATCATATCCAAAGATTATTTAGACCATATTACAAATAGTAGTGAAGATAATGATTTCACCGTTAAACTAGTCATAGGGCCTAGCATAACGTTTATTTTCCATTGAATTTGTTCATAAGGTCACAGAGACTTAAAGTAAGAGGAAAAACAAATTTCATATTGGTCCAAAACTTCTATGACCCAAAAAGGGTTCCAATGGTAAACGTTCAATCCCCTGCTACTCTTTGTAGTGTGGACCACCTAATCATTAGATCTATCTTATTTTAGTTCTCAAGCCTTAAGACATCTCCCCAAATGGATGGACAGTTTGGATATAAAGCATATCTCATGATCAGACCCACAAAACTTGTTGATTCATTAGGTCTTCACATGATTTTAGATGGTGTGGGCCACCTGAATTCCATGTATGGTTGATTTTTTGGGGTGACCCATTTTTAAAGGGGACCCATCAAATGCACGGTGTAGATGGTTGTCGTACATCATGGTGAGGCCCATTGTCTTCTAGCGTCTAGTAGTAAACGCTGCTGGTAGCAGCGTCATCTAGACGCTGACAGCAACAACGTCTAATGCTGTTTGCATTTTTTTTTATTTCTTAAGGTTTTTCATAGGTGGGGCGCACATCAAGATAATCAAGTCCGTCACATCCAACGAATCCAATATGTAGCATGTTTTGATGCACATAAACATCATGGCGGGCCCTAATAGTTTAACACTATTAAAATAGTCTTTTTGATGGTGTGGCTTACCAGAGATTTGGATTGGCTTCATTTTTGGACTTAATGCCTAAAATGAGCTGGGAAATTGGATGGATGGTGTGGATTAAATACATGTATCAGGGGTGGGTCATGTTGTGGGCCCCTTGAAACTAATTGGGATGCTGCTTGCTGCAGCGTCCTCTGGACGTTGGCAACAACAACATCCACCAATATATTTATTATTATTTTTATTTTTTTTTGTTTTTGTTTTGGTGTGATGTACATGTGTGTACATGTGTGTATGTGTGTGTGACCAGCCTAATGGGCCACACTTAGGACGGCTTGGATGGCGTACAAATTTCTAGTGGGACCCATTATTACTGGATCCCACATAAAATATGTAACAAATTATATATATATATATATATATATATATATATATATATATATATATATATATATATATATATATATATATATATATATATATATATATTCTCCTATGCACCCACAACATTAATCACATCATTATCATCATATCATCACCATTATTAATAATCTTTTTATATGTATTCTCCCATGAATCCATACCATTAATCATGTCATTATCATCAAATCATCATCATCATTAATCATATAAATAATCAAAAGGAGAATAAACCATAAGAGTGAAGGGGGTGTACTCACCTTGATGGATTAAATGGATGGAAGGGATAGGATTGATGGAGTTGATGGCCCACCAAGATCACTCCTCTCTCTCTCTCTCTCTCTCTCTCTCTCTCCCCCCTTGTGTAGAAAAATGGTGAAATGCTAAGGGATGAAGGATTATTTGTAGAGAAATTTTTAAAATGTGATTAGATTCAATTAATGTGATCTTGGTTAGCTTAGACTAGATTATGACAATTAATCGATCAATTTTCGACCAGTCCTACTCATGGTTCGACTTGTCTAGACCCTGGCTCGACTAGTCTAAGAATTTTCTTAACCAGTCTAAAGTTGTTGTGAATTTTTCAGAATTTTCTCTTGAACCCTCGACCAGTCCTGGAGACTGCTCGAGCAGTCGAGTGAACAGTGCTCGACCAGTCGTGCAGGCTAGACTCAAAGTCGAGCAACATTTCTAGGTCCCACTCGACCAGTCCAGTAGACCACTCGACAAGTCGAGCAATCCACCCGACCAGTCGAGTAGCAATCTTATCTTATCGCGCTAGAAATTTTGAATTGTTGTTGGTCTTTCGACCAGTCGAACTGACCACTAGGCCAGTTGAGCAAACAATATTTTTGCCTATAAATTGAGGACGATTTTCAGAGTTTCATAACTCATTCCAAAGATATTAAAGTCATAACTCTGAGAACTTAGTCCCCATTATTGTGAAGCTATTGTGAGGTGTTTATATATTATTTTCATAGCTTTTTGGTTATTCAATTCTTTGATCTCTTGATTCCATCTATTTGATATTAAAAGGAGATTTTTATATTTAACCCTTTGTGAGATCTAAGAAATTGAATCCAAAGTAGGTTAAGGTTGGATTTAAATTAAAATTCATTTAGACCTAGAAACCTATCATTTGAGAGATTGAACATTCTACGTCTCCAAAGAAGCGGTTCTACTACGCTACAACTGTTGAGGTCGAATATTGCATATTAGACCCCATTTATTACCTGCTTTTACGAACATGATACTTTTTAATGCCCTATTTTAATCGTGTTTGTGATACAAGGTGTATTTACGAGCGTGAACTGAAAAAGGGTACTAAAAGTGTGGATTGGATGCTCTGAAGTAACCAAGGCAAGGGACAGACCCCAGAGGACCGAGATTGAAGAAATTACACGTTAGAGATTCAAGAAAATCATGTCATTCATGTCAAACGGGACAAAAAATTATCCAGAATATAAGATCACAGGGTACCCACCATCCGTTCAACTCAAAACTCTATATTTGGCCTGAGGACCATAAATGAACCATACATGTCAAATTTCAACCCTCGGATCCCTGTGGAAGTGTTCTAACTGACAGATCAACCCATAAACCGTTGATTCTGGGCCCACTTGGAAGTTGGATATGTTTCAAATGTTGGCTCGACTCCTTAAACTATCTGAGAAAAGGGATGGATGGATTGGATTTCTCATACCTATCATAGTGGACCCCATTTATGCATGAGTGTGCATAGTGCACAATTTCACTCGCTGTGCATAGCTACAGAGAGTTAGGAAAACTGACTCTTGACCAATGCTTTCAAAAGAAGGAAATTTCCTTCTTCGTGCTTTTACACAACTTGTCTGCTCGGAGGGTGCGTAGCCCACCACCGTTGATCATGTGGACAATCTGAACCGTCCATTCAAACTGGGAGGGGAAACTGACCGTACACATGGTAGTCTTTTAGACCCATACGCGTGTTGTGCCACTACATCTAACGGACGATAGGTTTAAAATTCAATGGGCCACACTTAACTTGATCCAAAACCAGCCATCTCTGAACTAATTTTTTTTGTTGTGATTCTAATGGACGGCGTGGATTTCCCATTAAAATTCAATCGTGGGCCCGCAGACACCACTGACTCAATTGGCAATTGCGTCCTCTGTTTCTGTTTGCGAAACAGAGGCTTCGAATGATCTCAGTGGGCCATCATCATGGACCAAACAATCAATCCGAGCCGTCCATCATGTATAAGGGCGCGATCTGGTCAAACTCATGTTGATATTGTGTACTCATGCACGCACACATGTTGGTTTCAACGGTCATAAACAGACAGCCCTGCATCGATTTTAGCGTGATTACTACCTTTGGCCACATCAATAACATTCCAAAACTGCCCAACCCCAGTCAAAATTTTGAGGAGAAGATGATAGATAGTGTAGATTTCACAAACGTCATAGAAGATGGGCCCCACCAGCAGCCAATGTAAGAGCTTTCACATTCTTGCTTCGCACGTAGCTACGAAAGTTCCACCGACTCCAGCAAGGTCGGTTCTCCATTGAAAGCTCTCCACCGTCCTCTCCTGCTATAAAAGAAAGAGAAGAAAGAGAGAGAGAGAGAGAGAGAGAGAGAGAGAGAGAGAGAGAGAGAGAGAGAGAGAGAGAGAGAGAAGGGGAGATTGCTCGAAAAGAGGTTACTCCAAACGATATTTCTTTTGACAGTGTTGGGGTTGACAGATTCATCTCAGATTGAAAGAAATCAGAGGGTTGTGTAAGGGATGTGCTTCTTATCAACTATATTTTTCTTCTTTCCATTTGAATCTATGTTACATCCCATGAATTTTTAATTTCTTAGCTAGGGTTGAGATGAAGCCCCTAATTTGAATGATTCTTGTTATTTGTTGATTTCATCCGATTGATTTATTTCTTTCTCTATTATGATTAAATGAAAACTCCATACCTCTCCAATCTATGAGCTTACCCAAAGTTTAGAAGTGGATGTTGTTTGAAATCTTATTCTAGATGTGCTTGTGTCTGACCATGAATAAGTTTTCCTACAAAGAAAGAAATAGGAATTTACATCTATTCATGCCTAAACATGGATGGAAAGATGTGATCCTTGAGATTTTTTTTCCCAATTTCATCTTCTGTGATTCATAAACAAGATATTAGATGGTGGATATGGATTTAAGTGGTTTAGTTGATTCTTAATGTATGTATATACATGATAATTGATGTGCATGCATTAGGGACAATTGATGTTAAGGGAAAAATCATTTGTACTTTAAGGGAATTATACATCCTGTGTGCCTGAACAAGGACACAGATTGTGCTTTATTTATTAAATTTATATCAATCTAAATTAGGGTGAATCAACAAGTAAAACAAGACTTAGGATAATTAGGAGTGGATTCAAAAGTCCTAGTGTTCTCCTTGAGTGAATTTTCCTTCTTGTTCTCAGTTCTTTTTCATTTATTTTTATTATTTTACTTAATAACTAGTTAAACTATTTGTTGGATTAGTTAAGAAGAATCATAAGATTTGAATTGTGACAATTAGTCCTCGTGGGAACGATCTCGTAATACGTACTGTGTCTACACTTGATTCATATACTTGCGAGTTTAAAATCAATTTAAATCAGGTTGATTTAAATAAAACACCAACAACGAAGTACTTTCTTTATATAAGTATTATTTCAATTTTCTGTATTTGGTTTGTAAGATTGCAGAAAATCTTTCATTTTTAGTTTTGACTGAGATAGCCAGAAAGTCTTAGTGAGTGGGGTTTTTAATTGTGGTATCCCTTTGAAAACATAATTGTGAAGGTTTTGGGTGAACCTTGGTAAACCTATTTCATAGTGAAAGCCAATACCCCGTGGGTGGGGATATTGGGAGTGGAGTAATTGTGTGGCTGTTTTCTAACAGTTGGTGTACACACAAGCGAAGCACTATAATTGCTAGAGTTGTGGTGAATGTTTATTATTGTACATTTATGGTGAATGATTGTAATTTATTTTCTACACATGTGGTGAATGTTATAATAGCAGTAGATATTTATTTCTATTTTATTTTTTATTCCTTAGTATTGGTTTGAGACTTTGATACACAAACTGTTCTAGAAATCAGGTTGTCCTACCATAAGCCATTGGTTTTTAATAAAAGGTTGCCCTTAGAATAACATCTGTATCAACCTCTCAATACTTGTGCATTTTAGGTTGCTATTTATTTCTGCTATTTGGGATTGATAAGTGCTATCTTGTTCTAGTTCTTTCTTAGTATTTAAATTTTAATTTGGCATAGTCCTATTCCCACCTCCCCCTCTAGGATTCTTAGCTCGACCTTTTCAAAATCACAACCATCGTTATTGTCATTGACTGCCTATCAAAATTGTTATTATCACCTGGCTAATTTAATATAAAGATAGATATCATCATAATATTATCAACAATACCAAACAACGACGATGTATCAATTATTGATTCACCATTTATGGCAGTGGGTAGCGTATGCAACCAAACACATTTAGATTTTTATGAAAGCGACATCAGTTTATCATTTAAGGCAGCCTAGCTAAGCTAAGAATTTTCTCGACCAATCTAAAGTTATTGTGGATTTTTCAGAATTTTTTGTTGGACCCTTGACCAGTCTAAGAATTTTCTCGACCAGTCTAAAGTTGTTGTGAATTTTTCAGAATTTTCTGTTGGACCCTCGACCAGTCCTGGAGACTGCTCGACTAATCGAGTGAACAGTGCTCGACCAGTCGTGTAGGCTCGACTCAAAGACGAGCAACATTTCTAGGTCCCACTCGACCAGTCAAGTGCAGTGCTCAACCAGTCGTGTAGGCTCGACTCAAAGACGAGCAACATTTCTAGGTCCCACTCAACCAGTCAAGTGCAGTGCTCGACCAGTCGAGTAGCGATCTTAACTTATCGCATTAGAAATTTTAAAATGCTGTTGGTCGTTCGACCAGTAGAACTGACCACTTGGCCAATCGAGCAAATAGTATTTTTGCTTATAAATTGACGATAATTTTTAGAGTTTCATAACTCATTCCAAAGATATTAAAGTCACAACTCTAAGAACTTAGTCCCCATTATTGTGAAGTTATTATGAAGTATTTATATATTATTTTTATAGTTTTTTAGTTATTCAATTCTTTGATCTCTTGATTTCATTCTATTTGATGTTAAAAGAGGATTTTTGTATTTAACCCTTTGTGAGATCCGAGAAGTTGAATCCAAACTAGCCTAAGATTAGATTTAAATTAAAATTCATTTAGACATAGAACCCTATCATTTGAGGGATTGAACAGTGAACATTGAACATTCTATGTCTCCAAAGAAGCAATTCTACCGGGCTACAACGAAGTACTTTCTTCATATAAGTATTATTTCAATTTTCTGTATTTGGTTTGTAAGATTGCCAGAAAATCTTTCATTTTTTATTTTGACTGAGATAGCTAAAAAATCTCAGTGAGTGGGGTTTTTAATTGTGGTAGCCCTTTGAAAACACAATTGTGAAGGTTTTGGGTGAACCTTGGTAAACTTATATCATAGTGAAAGCCAATATCTTATAGGTGGGGATATTGGGAGTGGAGTAATTGTGTGGTTATTTTCTAACGGTTAGTGTATAAACAAGAGAAGCATTATAATTGCTGGAGTTGTGGTGAATATTTATTATTGTGCATTTGTGGTGAATGATTGTAATTTATTTTCTGCACATGTGGTGAATGCTGTAATAGCCGTATATATTTTTTTCTGTTTTATTTTTTATTCCTCAGTATTGGTTTGGGACTTTGATACACAAAATGTTTAGAAATTAGGTTGTCCTACCATAAGCCATTGGTTTTTAGTGTAAGGTTGCCCTTAGAACAGCATCTGTATCAACATCTCAATACTTGTGTATTTGAGGTTGCGATTTATTTATGCTATTTGGGATTGATAAGTGCTATCTTGTTCTAGTTCTTTCTTATTTCGCATTTAAATTTTAATTTGGTATAGTCCTATTCACCCCTCCTCCCCTCTAGGACTCTTAGCTCGGCCTTTTCAAGTGGTATTAAAGCCTAACAGCTCATTTATTTGGATTTATTTCCTGAGCTAACCAATCTGAACTTATATCATGTCACATTTTGATAGTCTTTTAATTACTAGGCCACCACCATTTGATGGCTCCAATTATGCCTATTGGAAAGCTAGGATGAGAATTTTTTTTAGATCTATCAATGAAAATGTGTGGCAATCCACAGTGACTAGGTGGAATCCACCTACCATTGAAGTTTTAGGTAATGATGGTATTAAAACTCTTAAGGTTACACCTTATAATACTTGTACCACTCTTCAGAAAAATGAGGGTAATGCCAATGCCAAGGCTTTAAATGTAATTACTTGTGCACTATCACCAGATGAATTTAAAAGGATTATATCTTGTGATACTGCAAAACAAGCCTGAGATATCTTAGAAATGACACACGAGGGCACGACTACTGTCAAGAAATGTAAACTTCAAATCCTCACCACCAGGTTTGAGGAAATACGTATAGAAGAAAGTGAAACATTCATGGACTTCTATACTAAGTTAAATGACATAGTCAACTCAATGTGAGGTCTTGGGGATAGCATCCCAGAAAGTAAAGTCTATGCAAAGATACTGCGCTTATTGTCCGAAAGGTTCAATTCAAAAGTCATTGCCATTTAGGAACTTCGTGATATGGATAACATGCAGGTTGAAGAACTTGTTGGTTTATAAGGTTGAAGAACTTGTTGGTTCTTTATAAACCTACAAGTTAAATTTTAAGTCTCCTAAAGGTAAATCCATAGCCTTAAAATCTTCTAAAGGTATTTGTCATAATTTTAATAATTCTGATTGCGAAAATTCAAAGGATGATATGACACTTTTAGCCAAGAAGTTTTATAAAATTCTCAAAAGAAAAAAAGAGAGTTGATTTTCAAAAACCCTCTTAGAAGAAAAAGGGTAGATTTAAAACTTGAAAATCACTTAAAGACATCTAATGTTTCAACTGCCATGAATACAGGCATTTGAAAAATAAATGTCCAAAGAAGGATAAACCTAAAAGGAAAGGTATGTTGGCTACATGGGATGAATCATCTTGCTCTAAAGCTTCTTCTGAGTCAGATGATTCTAAATCTGAGTCTATTGATGAGGTTAAGGCCTTAATGACTCTAGCCAGAGTCACTTCCTAAGAGAGTTGTGATTCAACTTACGACAAAAATCTGAGAAGTGATCATGAAAATGATGAAGATTTACAAGATGCCTATAATGCCCTATACAGGGAGAGTTGTATGATAGCTGTAAAATTAAATCTTCAAAAAGAAAAGTTTTTTAAAGCTAAAAGAAAATTTTGATACTCTAGTTTTAGAAAAATCACATCTATTTGATTGTTTTTAAAAAACTAAGTGCAATTTAGATTTCAAAACATCTCAAATTGAAAATCTAAAATCAAAGAATGATAATCTAAACTTAAAAGTCTCTTCTCTCTTGAGTTTGAAGGATACTTGGAGGTATGCCCAGGTTGATCCTAAACTAGAAAGACTCCTAATCGGATTAAGGAAATGTGGCGATCGATCCGGTCCGGGCTACGATAAAAATATCCCTCCTAAAAGTAAGCCTACTCCTCCTAAGTTTATTAGAGGGGAATCCTCTGACTCAAAAGGGAAAATTCTAAATCAAAATAATTTTAAAAATCCTAAAACTTTTCAGGCCATGAAACCTAAAAGCAATCATATCAAATATAGAAATCAGAATCATAACCCCTTAGCTGAAAAAATTGTGGATCTACTTAAGGAGCTTTTAAAATCCAACTCGAATGGTAAAATATATAACAAGTACAAGTATAAAAAAACCAACAATGTCCCAAAACCCAAAACTGTAATGAAATAGGTCCCTAAAGTTACTTGTTTGGTTGCGCACACCACTTTCAATGCTTCAAGTCAATCAAAGTGGTACCTAAATAGTGGATGCTCTAGACATATGATAGGTGACAAAGATTTGTTCACCAATCTCAAAGATATGGCTAATGGTTCAATCACTTTTGCTGATGGTAGCAATTACAGAATTGTTGGCCAAGGTACAGTTCAACTCTTTAATCTTTCACCATTTGAGAATGTCTTATTTGTAGAAGGTCTTAAGCATAATCTCTTAAATATATCACAAATATGTGATAATAAACATAACATCAAATTCAACAATCAAGGGTGTGAAATTTCTAATTAGAATGATTTTGTGATATTGACTGGTCGCAGAACTTCTGAGAACTATTATATAGTTAGTAACTAAAGCTCGTCCAAGTTATCATGCTACATAGTCCAGACCAATGAATCCGATCTATGACATAAACGCCTAGGACATGTACATTATCGTAATCTCTATAGACTGAGTAAAGGTGAAGTAATATGTGGTCTACCTAAGTTAAAGAAAATGGATAAAATCTATAACGATTGTCAGATTAGAAAACAAACTAGAAGTGCTCACAAGAAAGTGAACTCTAGTGCCACATCCAAACCTCTTGAGCTCCTCCACATGGATCTAGTTGGACCTACTAGAATGGAGAGTCGAGGTGGTAAGAAGTATATTCTGGTAATTTTTGATGACTTTACCAGGTATACATGGGTAGTTTTCATGAGAGAGAAATCTAAAACTCTCGATGAAGTGAAAAGGGTACTCAAGTGTATTCAAACTGAGAAGGAATCACCAGTTTTAAAATATAAAGAGATCATGGTTCCAAATTTGACAATAACAGCTTTAAGAAGTTCTGTAGTGATCACAGGATATTGCATGAATTTTCTGCTCCTAAGACACCTCAACAGAATGGGGTTGTTGAAAGAAAAAATAGTGTACTTCAAGAGATGGATAATTTTATATTAAATAGCATGAAACTTTCTAAAAATTTTTGGGCTGAAGCTGTTAACACTGCTTGTTATATTATTATCGTGTATATACTATAAAATTAAATAATAAGTTGCATATGAACTGTGGTTCAATAAGAAGCCAATGGTTAGATATTTTTGAGTTTTTGGTAGCAAATGTTATATTCTACGTGATCGAAAAAATTTGAAAAAATTCGACACTAAAAGTGACAAAGGTATTTTTCTAAGATATGCTCTAAATAGTTGAGCGTATCGTGTTATCAATAAGAGGACTAGTGTAATTCAGGAATCCATTAATGTTGTCATAGATGATCATCTGAATACATCTACCTCTAGTTCAGAAGATGATGAAGTCTCATTATTTGATAAACTAGACTCTTCATCTAGTCAAAATAATGACACTGAACTACGATCAGTTAAAGACTATCCAACTGACCAAATTCTTGGGAATCCTCTCACTAGTGTGTGTACTCATAAATAACTTGAAAACATATGTAACTATGTGTGCTTCACTTCCCAGATTGAGCCAACCAATGTAAAAGAAGCACTTGCTGATGAAAATTGGATTATAGCTATGCAAGATGAACTTAATCAATTTGTTCGAAATGATGTATGACATTTGATTTCTAGACCTAATGATAAACATATAATTGTAACCAAACGGATCTTTAAAAATAAGTCTGATGAATTAGGTAACATTATAAGAAATAAGGGTACAAGTGTACACTCAAATAGAAGGCATCGATTATGATGAAACCTTTACCCCAATAGCTCGTTTTAAATCTATCAGACTCTTCATATCCATTGCTTATTACAAAAATTTTAAAATCTGTCAAATGGATGTCAAGAGTGCATTCTTGAATGGTGATCTACATGAGGAAGTATATGTAGAACAATCTAAGAGTTTTGAAGACCCTAAACATTTTAACCGTGTTTATCATCTGAAAAAGGCACTCTATGGTTTAAAACAAGCTCCTAGGGCATGGTACGAAAATTTGAATAAGTTTCTACTAAGTTATAACTTTGTAATGGGGAGTGTTGATAAGACACTGTTTGTAAAGAAATATAATGATCACTATCACACCCTAAACCCAACAATTAGATTCACAGGAATCCTGATCGCTGAATCCGGTGTCGACAGCCTCCGTAGTATCCCATTCTCGGCTCTTAACATTCATATGCTAGATTCTAATCCTGGGATCCTACAAGAAGGATTTTTTTTTTTTCAATTTATATTTAACTCATAATAAGTATAACCACAAGATTACCCAATTCACAAAGACAACATCGTCATCATATATCCACTAATATAATCATTTGAGTACAATATTGAATGAGAAATACATAAATAGAAAATTAAGCTTCAGAAGACTACTGCATGCTCTAAGCTCAACATTGCTGCAACCTAACATCACCTGCACGCATCTATCGTGCATAAGCTTATAGAAAGCTTAGATGGTGGTGTAAGTCTGTGCACAAGGTAAGTGCCAAATATTCAATACAATGCCATAATCATACAATACCGGAAATACTGGTAATCCATAAATCGTACAATTTCTGAATAAACAGAAATATTGATAAGATTATGAATTATCAGAGTAAACAGAAATACTAACAAGATCAGAAATTATCAGAGTAAATAGAAATATTGACAAGATCAGGAATTATCAGAGTAAATAGAAATACTGACAAAGTCCTAAATCACACAATAACAGAGTAAACGAAAATAATGACCAATGCATGAGTCATACAATATTAGAATACGTAATAGAAATCAACTATGTAAATACGGAGTCATAGAGAGCCAAATATCAGATGCAGAGGATGCAATGCAATATACATTCCTGATGAGTAACACAAACAACGTCAGCCATACCATATGCCGCGGATGTAATGCAACATGCAGTGCGAATGGAATGACCATGCTAGAGTGTGAAGTTGGGATAGTAGTACATAATATCGTAGGCTATGGGGCCCATCACAAAGGACTTCTATCCAAACCAGTCTCATACCTAAATTTGGATAGTCAGACTTGATGTGGTAAACTCCTGATCTCAGGTTAGTCGCATGCCCCAACTGAAATCCTGGCCATTACAAAGGTACACGTAATAATTAGTTACGCACCACCAGCCCAAGTGGATAGTGAATGAATGAATGAATGAGTATACAATTCCCGCTCAATAAGTCCACATATTAGTACGGTTCATCTCTGGGATCATCACCGAGGTTTATTACACTCCGAAAGGCACTGTCGCTCTCCCAGCCACACAGTCTAAGTGAGAGTAAGAAACCTCACTATCCGCCTGGCTAATAGTCTGTCAATATCTATCCGGCACGTCAATAGCAGGCCCATTCACGAGCCGGTCAAACTCAACCTAGTAATGCCTCCTACCCTCGGGCGGGTAAGGCCACACCCCCTCCCAACCGACCACGACACAGTAGGAGATGCAGCCTACTGGTATACGACCCTCATGCGCTCATATATATCCACTCGGTCTCGACGTTGGGGCGTCTCCTGGCCACGGAGGTTTAGAAATTTTCACCCGAGGGCATCTATGGCGCCCGTATGCTAGAACCAAATATTTCTGGTGTCCCATCTGACCATCCACGATATGCTTATAGAGGCTACGACCTTGATGTCGCTACGGCGTATAGTAATTACAACACACAATGCAAGGTGCATGAGTCATACAATCCAGTCATGCATTAAACATGCGCATACAATGCGCTCATGTGAGATAACCTCCGCCTATCAGGGAGTCTCATAACCTACCCAATATCATATGCAATGGTCAACCCCATCTCATAACAAACATGCAAATGATGCGTATGGGGATGTATCATGATGTTATGCTGTCACACACTCATAATCGGTGTCAATAATTGTCCTCAACAATCGGCTTCGACAATGTGGGCATTTAATCAACATTGCCCCAAGGAATGACCTACATAGAGCCTAACATATAGTGAACCCATGGCCTCACATAAGGGCCAAATATACTACACCATGGGTCTCACTCAAGAGCTTAATACACATCACAATGGGTCTCTCACATGGGCCTCATACAAGGGTTACATATATATTATGACAAGCCTCACTATACGGGCCACAAATACATCACAATGGGCTTTATCAACAGGGCCGCAAATACATTACTATGGGCCTTATCAACTGGGCCACAAATACATCACTATGGGTTATTCACATAGGCCTAATATACATTTCATAGGTGGGCCCTGCACATGGGCCTCATTCACATCAAGTGGGCTGCATCAATGGGCCGCACTAATATATCAAGGTGGGCTATAAAAATATCATATTGGCCTTAAACACAGGCTGGATATACATCACAACGGGCCTCAAATATAGGTCACATATTCATCACATTAAGCTCCAACAATCGAAATCGGCAATCGGCCACAGCAATAGGAATTGACAATCAGCCACGGCAATCGGAATCGGCAATCGGTCACAATAATTGGCCTCGATCGATAATAGGTCAATTGGCCATGATAATCAGAATCGACAATCGGCCACGACAATTGAAATGGCAATCGTCTACAATAACCGGCCTCGATTGATAATCGGTCAATCGGTCATGACAATCAGAATCAGCAATCGACCATGATAATCGAAATCGGCAATCGGCCATAATAACCGGCCTCGATTGATAATTGGTCAATTGGCCATGACAATCAGAATCGACAATCGACATTATTGAGAATGGCCTAACAAGGCCTAAGGGATGTCACAATGTAGACATTTAACTATCATTGCCTATCAATGTGGACATTCAACCAACATTGCTCTTAAGGAGTGGCCTACATAGGGCTGAGCATACAGTGGGCCCACGAGCTCATACAAAGTTTAATATACATCATCATAGGTTATAAATACATCACATCAGGACTCACTCGTGGGCTGCATATACATTACCATGGGCCTTAGCATAAGGGCCATAAATACATCTCATTGGGCTACTTCCACAGGCCTTAAATACATAACAGGTGGGCCCTACACATGGGCCTAATATACGTAACAGGTGGGCTCTGTACATGGGCCTCATTATATCAAGTTGGGTCGTGTTAATGGGCCACACCAATGGGCTAAATATATGAAGTGGGCCGTATAAATGGACGACATAGATATATAATACATACATCACGGCGGGCTGCATATATGGCCTAATCTACAACACCAAGGGCCATGACCCATGGGCCTCAAAAACATCACAAAGGGCTACGACCCATGAGCCTTATCGTAAATCACAATGGGCTACGACCCCTGGGCCTTAGCATACATCAAGTGGGCCTCATCGATGGGCCATATATACACAACAGGTGGGCCCCGCTCATGGGCCAAAGATACATCAGGATGGGCCATAAATACATCAAGGCAGGGCTCATCACATGGGCCACACCAAAAATTATTTCAATAGTTGTAGGTATAACATGTGTATCATTGTACGATCATTCCAGGGGCCACATGGCCCACTAATGATGATCAGCACTACCCGAACATTGTCCAGCACTATCCAGCACAATCTGGAAAGTGTGGATGAAACATACGTTATGGTGGGTCTCGGCAAAATAGATGGACGACGTGGAGAACACATATCACAACTGGCCCCACCATCCACGTGGATGCTGGGAATATGCAACACATCATCAAAGTAGGGCCCCACCAGCATCGTCCAAAGTTGGACGGTGCGAATATAGAATATGTACACTAAGGTGGACCCCATCACATGGGCCTAATCGTATGGGCCGAAAATATATATCACCAGGGGCCATGACATATGGGCTGGAAGTACATCACAATAAAACTTACCAAATGGGCGGAATTACATCACATTAAGGTGGGCCCTGCACGTCTTAAGTGTGCCCCATACACATCATCTGGGCCTCACGTGGTAACCAAAATAGATGGACAGTGTAGCTGTAAATACATATATCGTGGGGTGCTACACCGGCACACCGTTTAGATGAACGGTGTGGAATACAACACATCAACAAGTGGGGTCTACCATAATGCTATTTTCCATCCAGTCTGCTCATAAGGTCACAAAGACCTGGTTGAGATGAAAAATAAATATCATATGGATCCAAAACTTTCATGCACCCAAGAGGGTTTCAATGGTAGGCGTTCAATCTCTACTGATTTTGTACTGTGGTCCACCTAATAGACGGTGTGGATATATAACATATTCATCAAAGGTAGACCCCATCATCCAGCAGCTACTGGACGGTGCGGATGATGACCATCAAGGTGGGCCCAAAAGATGAACGGTGTGGAGTTGCATCACGCGGGACCCATAGAGCTTAGTGATGTCATTCACAACAACAAATAGCTGCATGAGGTGCACTGGCCAATCCGTGCAGCAGGTGGGTCTCACATGGGGCCCACCACATGCATATATATAGTATAATATTATATTATTCATTATATATATATATATATATATAAAAGAAGCCGGTGTCCAGCGTATATAACACATATTACAAGCGGGTCCCACTCCCACACGTGCCACACATGTGGGATGGGCCACATCCGAACATATAGATGGTATAGATATAAACATACATCATGGTGGCCCACCGTCGGCCCACCGTCCACGCCTGTTAGACGGTGTAGACCAAAGCATACATCTTGGTGGTTTTCACCAAATGGATGATGGTGTGGGAATACATACACACATCAGTGGGTCCTACGTGGGGCCCACCATAATATTTATCTGCCGTCCAATCTGTTGATAGGGTCATACGGAACCGGATGAGGAGGAAAAATAAATTGCATACTGATCCAAAACTTCTGTGATAACCCAAAAGGGTTTCGATGGAAAATGTTCAATCAACATTATTTCCTGCTATGTGGGCCACCTGAGTTGTGTATACGGCTGATTTTTGGAGGAACCCAGTTCCGAAAAGGGAACCCATCAAATGCACAGTGTAGATGTGCAACATACTTCATGGTGGGGCTTGTGGTGGGGCCCACCATTCCACCTTTAAACCAGCAGTGAGGACGCTGCTTACTGCAGCGTCCAGAGCACGCTGACAGTAACAAATTCTAGGGATTCTTATATGTGGGGCCCGCATTAGAAAAATTCACACCGACTACTGGTCTCTCTGGCTCATAATAGAACTAACAAGTCTAATATGTAAATTTTTTGGTGTATAGAAACATCACAGCGGGCCTAATAGTTTAAATTACCTAAAACCACTGTTTCCTGCATTATGGCCCGCCAGAGGTTGTGATCGGCTTCACATTTCGGCTCAACGACTAAAATAAGATGGGAAAAAGAGTGGACAGTGTGGATTAAATCCATACATCAAGGTGGGGCCTGCATGCGCAGCCCATCCTAAGCCTTGAATCAAACTTATATTTATTTTGTCATGTCATGTCCAGCATCTAGGGACGTTGGACGGTTTAGGCATGATTAAATGTTTAAGATGGGCCCTGCTAAGGTGGGCCACCAAATAGGTTGGATGGTGTGGATAAGACATACATCAAAGTGGGGTCCATTCGTGTGGGCCACACATCACATAAAAATGAAAGAGAGAGAAGCACCCACTTATCTTTCTTCTTCCTCCCTAGCCTTCCAATGCTTCAAAAGTGCTCCTTCAACGGTGGAGATGATGATCCAAGGGTGGAGATGGGAGATAGGGTGGTATGGAGTGGGCCACACATGGCTCTTCTCATGGAGAGCTTGGACGTTTCCTCTCCTTGGGAATTGCTTGGGAGAGAGAGAAATGAGAGAGAGAGAGAGAGAGAGAGAGAGAGAGAGAGAGAGAGAGAGAGAGAGAGAGAGAGAGACGAGTGGTGATGGAGCGGAAAGGGATGGGTTCTTTTGACTTTTGTAAGAAAAGAATGGGCTAAGCATGGGTTGCATTGACTTTGGATAAGGAGATGTAAGGGTGAGTGATGGCTTGTGATGGGATGTACTTGACTTATGATTGATGTGATTGATGGGACATATCGTAGAGATTCTATCAAAATTTGCAAAGGACAACGTTTTCCTTGAATTGAACGCGGGCCTACATCTCCTGGCTCGGGCATCGTCTCACTGCGCGAGATGCGACGTCGGAACAATAGCGATGGTGCAGTCACACTGGTACAAGTCTTGGGTGGAGCCAATTCTGATACACGGGACACGTCTTAGGATTGACGCAAACGTCGATAACAAATCGTGGGTCACAAAAATTCGACTAGGAGGACTGTGGAAGCCTATGGAACGGTACGGGCTAGGATACGGGTCTTACAATCATATTCTAATAGTGCAGATATATGTTGATGACATTATCTATGGATCTGCTTGTGCTAACATGTCTGTTAAGTTTGCAGAATTAATGAAGTCTAAGTTTGAAATGAGAATGGTAGGAGAATTGAACTATTTTTTAGGTCTATAAGTGAAACAGCTTGCTGATGGGATATTTATTTCTCAAAGAAAGTATACTCTAAACTTGGTGAAAAAATTTGGATTTGAGAGCAGTAAGAACTTCGATACTCCTATGAGTACGACACTTCAACTCTCTAACGATTCAACGGGTAAAAGTGTAGATCATAAGTTGTATCGCAGTATGATAGATAGTTTATTATATTTAATTGCAAGCCGACCTGATATTGTATTCAGCGTAGGAATCTATGCTAGATATCAATCGAACCTTAAAGAGTCCCACCTGATTGCTGTAAAGTGCATTTTAAGATATGTCTCAAGTTCGGCTACACTTGGCCTTTGGTATCCTCATGATACTAATATTCAATTAGTCGGTTATTCAGATGCTGATTGAGTCGTAATATTGATGACTGCAAGTCTACTAGCGGTGGATGTTTTTATGTCAGGAACTGCTTAGTTTCTTGGCATAGTAAGAAATTGAGTTTTGTATCTCTTTTTATAGTTGAGGCTAAGTGTATTGCAGCCGATAATGCTTGTACCCAACTTGTGTGGATGAAGAGAATGTTAAGTGATTATGGATTTGCACAAGATACTATGATATTATATTGTAACAATTCTAACACAATTAACATTTCTAAAAATCCAATTCAACATTCACGAACTAAGTATATTGATATTAAATATCATTATATTCATGAATTAGTTGAAGATAAGATTATTTTCATGGGTTATATTCAGACTGAAAATCAACTTGCTGACATATTTACAAAGCTACTTAACAAAAACAGGTTTATTAAGTTGAAATTGGATACGGGTATGTACAATATGAACTGAAATGTTTATGTTTATTTGTACAATATTGCATGTTTTTATTTTAATTTATTTTTAAAAATTTTAAAATATGAAAATATGCTGAATTTTCGAGGTGCTCGACCAGTCGTGGCACGACCAGTCGAGTATGTGCTCGACTAGTCGGCCCGCTCGGGTTTGGGGCGTTTTTATTGCCTAAAAAGCTTTTTCTTTTCATTTGCTTCATCTTTCCAACTAGCCCTAGCATGACTGGTCGAACCCACCTTCGATTCTTCCATGGTTAGTGTATCTTTTTCATTTTTCTTGTAGTAAAACCATCTAAATCTGAGAAAAGAATGCTCACTAGAGTTTTATGCAATATAAATGCAGAATGAAGTTCTGGGAATGTGCTTAGTTTCAAGTTTTTGTTACCCAAATACAGGGTTCTCCATCAAATTTTCATTTCTAATGTCTACCCTAGGTCTGGTAACAAGACTGAGCTTACTACTTTTATGACTTGTATCCTTCATTCTATTGTTGCTAGTGTCTTTGTTTGTGTCTTGTAGCTATGCCTATTGGAGAAGTTCCCATTAACCATTACCATTCAACAACTCGAACATAAATAAGATGAATTTGAGGTTGGCTCCAGGCCAAGTTGATGTGAGTGATGGAGGAGCAGCTAAAACAACAGAAGAGGAGGATGCTTTGCCTCCAGATGATGTCAATATGGATGAGATATTGGATGAGATTGAGTCTGATTCTGTGGCTTATCCTGATTTTCAGCCTTCTAACTTTGATACATGTTTGCGATCTCTTGAGGAGAAGGTAGATGGTATGCATATATCCAAAGAAACTCAATTTAAATGCATGCAAAAATATCTTAGGCGTATTAACAAGGGACTACATCAAGTAGATCCTTCCATACCTTCTCTTTTCTCTGGTTCAGATTAGTGTTAAATTTCTGATTTGTAATAACTTTATAGTTGGATTTCTTTTGTCTCTGTATGTTTGGACATGTTTTCTTATTTTTGTGGACATATTTTTAATAGTTATCTTGACAATGTTTATGTTATCTTGAACTCACTTCTTACTCTCTTTACTCATTGATCTTATTCTACTCTTATATTTTCATCATTTATATGCTCTTTCCTTTGTCATATTATGACAAAAAGGGGGAGAATTTGTGTTGGTATGTCTATTTAATGATATTGGATTCTATGGAGTGGACGATGTGGAGAAGTGGTTATTTTTTTAGATCTGTATATGTTCACATACAGGTGTTGCAAGAAATTTCTTCTCTTCTCTTGGATTCTATGGAGAAATGTATTAAGGGGGAGTATTGGTTTAGTATTGGTTTGCAGATTTTTGTTGATCAGTTTTTAACTGGTGCATGATTCTTTATTCATCTAACTGGTGCATGATTCTTTATTGATCTAATTGGTGCATGATTCTTATTGATCCAACTGGTGCATGATTCCTTGGTCTTAGTTTGTTTTGTCACAAATTTGACAAAGCGGAAGAATGTAAATGCTATCTTATCTAGCTCCTAAGTTTGTCAAAATTTATAATGTCAAAACCTCTTGGAATCTGTATCTTGTTTAACTATTATTATAAGATCAACTTCATGTCATCCTTGTCAAGCTTGTCTACATTCAAGTACAAGATCAAGAAGTTCAAGAATAACATCAAGAAGTTCAAGTACCAGATCAAGATATTCAAGAACAAAAAGTTCAAGTACTGGATCAAGTCTTTAAGCTTCAACTACTTCAAGAGAATGATATATGATGATTTAACCTCACAAGTAAGGTTTGTTTGACCCTAGATTGACCTTAGGATAGGTCATACAATTTACACTTATATCATAAGTCATTTGATAATCTAATAGGTCATTTTTCGACCAGTCCTGGTCATGGTTTGACTTGTCCAGACACTGGCTCGACCAATCTAAGAATTTTCTCGACCAGTCTAAAGTTGTTGTGGATTTTTCAAAATTTTTTATTGGACCCTCGACTAGTCCTAGAGATTAATCGACCAGTCGAGTGAACATTGCTCGAACATTCGTGCAGGCTCGACTCAAAGTCTAGCCACATTTCTGGGTCCTACTCGACCAGTCGAGTGCGGTGCTCGACCGGTCGAGCAGACCACTCGACCAGTCGAGTAAGCCACTTGACTAGTCGAGTAGCAATCTTATCTTATCATGCCATAAATTTTGAAACATTGTTGGTCATTCGACCAGTCGAACTGACCACTAGGCTAGTTGAGCAAACAGTATTTTTACTTATAAATTGAGGATGATTTTCAGAGTTTCATAACTCATTCCATTGATATTAAAGTCACAACTCTGAGAACTTAGTCCCCATTATTGTGAAGCTATTGTGAGGTATTTATATATTATTTTCATAACTTTTTGGTTATTCAATTCTTTGATCTCTTGATTCCATTTATTTGATATTTAAAGGGAATTTTTGTATTTAACCCTTTGTGAGATCTAAGAAGTTGAATCCAAAGTAGCCTAAGGTTGGATTTAAATTAAAATTCATTTAGACCTAGAACCCTATCATTTGAGAGATTGAACATTGAACATTGAGCATTCTACGTCTCTAAAGAAGTGTTTTTACCAGGCTACAACGAAGTACTTTTTTTATATAAGTATTATTTCAATTTTCTGTATTTGGTTTGTAAGATTGCTAGAAAATCGTTCATTTTTTGTTTTGATTGAGATAGCTAAAAAATCTCAGTGAGTGGGGTTTTTAATTGTGGTAACCCTTTGAAAACACAATTGTGAAGGTTTTGGGTGAACCTTGGTAAACGTATTTCATAGTGAAAGCCTATATCCTATGGGTGGGGATATTGGGAGTGGAGTAATTGTGTGGCTGTTTTCTAATAGTTGGTGTACACACAAGAGAAGCACTGTAATTGCTGGAGTTGTGGTGAATGTTTATTATTGTGCATTTGTGGTGAATGATTGTAATTTATTTTCTGCACATGTGGTGAATGTTGTAATAGCAGTAGATATTTATTTCTGTTTTATTTTTTATTCCTCAGTATTGGTTTGGGACTTTGATACACAAACTATTCTAGAAATTAGGTTGTCCTACCATAAGCCATTGGTTTTTGGTGTAAGGTTGCCCTTAAAACAACATTTGTATCAACCTCTCAATACTTGTGCATTTTAGGTTGCTATTTATTTCTGCTATTTGGGATTGATAAGTGCTATCTTGTTCTAGTTCTTTCTTATTCTACATTTAAATGTTAATTTGGCATAGTCTTATTCACTCCCCCCCCCCCCCCCCCCCCCCCCCTTCTAAGACTCTTAGCTCGGCCTTTTCAAAATCACAACCATTCCTATCGTCACTGACTGCCTATCGAAATTGTTATTATCACCAAGATAATTTGATATAAAGATAGATATCATCATAATATTATCAGCAATACTAAGCATCGACGATGTATCAATTATTGATTCACCATTTATAGTAGTGGGATAGCATATGTGGCCAAACACATATAGATTTTAATGACAGCGATATTAGTTTATCATTTAAGGCGGCCTAGCTAAGCCTTATATGACCAACTATGCATATGACCTATATATTATTCGGACGGCAATGTAGATCCAGTGGCCCTATAAAGCCCATATAGGTCACATCGTATGCATACCCATGTGGGCAGCGGACGGAGCCAGCGACTAAAAGCCCTTAAAGGCCAAAAAAGTCCTCAATGGCCAGTCACGTGTGAGACCAATGCCATCTGTACAGCTCTCCAATTTGTTATGGATGAGGATGAAAATACCCTCCTGTGAATGGGTCCAACCTTTTAGATGAAAAAAAATGGGGAACAGAATAAGAACCCCCAGATCCCTAGATTGATTTCAGTAGTAATTCATGAGGATAGAGTCTCTCTAAAACACCCCCTCATTGATGGACTGACGACCTTGGATTTGGTACCAAAGGTAGCATTGCGCGCCCCGTGAACTCTAGAGAGTTACTACGGCTAACCCTGTGCATAAATGTCATTGAGTTCATGACCCTGGTAGTTTCATTGGGCCCCTCTAATGCATTGCGGTTTGTGAACTTGCCGGCAGTGATAAGCCCTGTGAACTCCAGAGAGTTATAGAGGCCATTCACATAAGACCAGATCCCAACTATTTATGAGTTTAAAAAACTGTGGTTGCTCCACTACTCAAGAGCTTAAAATGTGTGCAAAATTAACTCCACTAACTTCGAAACAGAAATAGCCCCGCCCACTAGAATAAACATCACATAGGAATGCTTTGTGATTCATAATTATGATGGATTGTAGATATAATGAAGTATAATGATCATATAAATATTGCATCAATATGTATCCAAAATCCATGATTGCATTACCAAGAGTATATTTTTTTTGAATAAAACATTGCAACTCATCCGAACACTACAATGCAAAAAGAAACAAAGGAATTTACGTGAAAGTGCAATTTTTATAAATCTTCAGTCATACCTAATGCTATTACATAGCGTTGTAAATCTTCTTTCAATTGAATCTATGCTGTAGTAGTCATTCATTTGGCCTTAAGGATAACCTTGTGTCATGCCCCAGTTTTCAGGACCCGAGTATACAACTTGTTACCCTGAAAACCCAAATGTTAACAGATAATCAAGTGATACTCGACAAAATCAAAGTACGATTAACGGAACCAAGCATAGTATAAATGTAACCCAAATAATAACAATATCCTGGGCCACTCAGTTGGGGCCTATATACAAAACCTCAAGTTCTCAAATGTGCTGAAATAAACATAAGAAAATAATCTATTGATTTAATTCAAAGTATGTAGTCGCCTCCTAGTATGGCTCATCCTCAAATTGCTCCTCCTCTGCTGTGGTGGTAGTAGTCCCGAGGTTCGCGACATAGTTATCCATCCCTACACCCGTCTCCTCTATACATTTGAACATTGATGAATGAGTAAGCAGCTCAGTGTGATTTCCCCTCAAGATTACATACCGCTGCCCTAGGCCAAAAGTAACATAAAGACAGCATAACATACAAATCAGAACAAGATGCAGTCTTAATTAATGCATGGATGAATGAGTGCACATCAACTGGGGATGCTCATCCAGTTAGCTTTTGGGTAAGGTCCATACAATGTGGATGGTCACCAGTGAAAGTACATGGTACATGCATAGTGCCAAACTTACCTATGTGGCCGGTCACCAGTGAAAATACATAGTACATGCGTAGTGCCTACTCACCAATGTAACTAATCACTAGTGAAAGTACATGGTACATGCGTGGTGCCAAACTTACCAATGTGGCCAGTCACCAGTGAAAATACATAGTACATGCGTAGTGCTAACTCACCAATGTGACTAATCACAAACGAAAGTACATAGTGCGCGCATAGTGCAAAACCCACCAATGTGACCAAGTGCCATGTATGCATGATTAACTAGACCATTATTAATCCAGTTGTAACCAGCAGGTTTAATGAAGCTCAAGGTCACTACGGGGAGCTCCTAACCCAGCGTAGGCCGATGGCTTGGGCATAGTGTCTCATGCCCACCACCCTGGCCCATGACACTGCCGTCTTAGGGTGTGCATAGAGCACACCAACACGTGGTCAATCAATTTTCAATGTAAAGGGGTCTACTACCTTATACTAACTTGGAATGAAGCGTTGAAATTGTTGAATGCAGCAATTAAATTAAGGCAATATGTATGATTCAAAAACGAGTAAACAACAATATTTGTAAATGTTACAAGGTCCATTCCATAGTCAGGTAAGCGTAACCACTCCCTAGGTGGTAAGCCCCATAATCAAGTGCCACAAACCATAACCTCCATGTTAGGAGTCTACTTATATCGCAACCAGTCTAGTTACACCCTAAGCACGAACTCTCCTTAGATAGAGTTTTCCATGGAGAGATTTTAATGGTATGTGTTTTGTAAACAATACAATAATACAAGGGCATAGCATGGAAACTAGACATAATTAAATAACCAAATAGAATATATGTACTCATATAGTGCATGAGTCATATAATCATAATTTTCCAATTCTAAGGTATGTACTCAATGAAGTTAAACACATATTTCATATGATGAGTGACTAGTTAAATAACTTAGGCAAGTTTAACGCACATGTTCAAACGAACCAATCAAGTATAAATATAAACCCAGTGCATTCTTTTAAATTAAACTAATCGAGTATTTCGTTAAATATTAGATAAACTCATCAGGTAGTTTAGTCATCTCTATGACATGTGGATCATTAACTAAGTAAATATGTTAAACAATTCCAATCCATTCTAAGCTACCTATGCACTCTAATCACTTTTTAAAACATAAGGTTAGATAAACTAATCAAGAGTCAAATCACTTATAAATCGTAAGTCCTAAGAAACAACTGAATGACTTACCATTTCTAAATTATCATTCACAATTACTATAAAAGCTACCCTCAATCCAGCTTGGGGGTGGAAAGCCCAAGGAGAAGAAAATCATCACCTGAGTTGTTGTAGTCCTGCCCTTGATCTGAATACCCATGTGTAGCTAGTGGCTCCAAGTTACGTAAGTAGCTCCCTAGAGGTTAGTTTGTATCAGACAACTCTTAAGGTTTTAATGCATATGGAAAATCTGTAGGGTTTGGAAGGGCCCATAAAATAAGATCATTTGGGCCCGCTTTTAGAGTGAATAGGCCCATCAGATTCCTACTCCACTAATGGCCCAGGTTGGGCCTGGAGTTTGCCCCAAGCAAAGGCCCGAATTGGGCCTAGTTTAAGTTATACAAGCAAGCCCAGAAGCTGTGTGGGCTGATATATATTTAAGCCCACCAATTGCTACATGCCTAAAGTTCCATGAGGGTAGCTGGGCTGGCTTGTCCTGGCCTATTAATTGGCCTAATTTGGCTCGGCCATCGCATCCCATTGAGCTTAGCTCAAGTGCAGCCCACACATCAAAGCAGGGTGTGGCTTACTAGAATAGGTGGTGTGACCCACTGAGATTTCTCTCAGGTGGCACATCATAAGTGGTGTGGTGTGGCCCACCTGAGTTATACAGGGTGAGTCTTGCCCGATATCAGCGTGCGGCCCACTTGAACTCCCGATGTGGTGTGGCCCATTACTACAATGTGCGGCCCACCTATATATATGGTGAGGCCCACCATGGTGTACGGTGCGGCCCACTGAATCCTTTTGGATGAGGCCCATTCCAAGGTTTTAGGCCAGCATGTAGGCCATACCTACGGCCCATTTAAGGTGATCTTTGTTGGGAATGAAGGCACAAATTTATGACTGGAACCAGGCCTACTCTCAGCCTAGAAGATTGTCTATCTTCAGCATGTTTAGGTCGCGTGTAGAGGCCTAGTCGAAGGCCTGCTTTCAGTCAGAAATTGGGCCCATCTGCTAGACTTTTCAGCCCAAGACAAGCCTGATGAAAGCCTATTTTAGGTCCGCTGTCTGTACTGGCAAGAGACTGGCTTTATGACCTAATTGCAAGCTGTTCTTAACCCATTTTGGGACCCAGGTAGAGGTCCAATGCCTGCCGTAATCCTGGCCCAGCTGAAACCTTATATTGGGTCCCTTGCATGGTCCATTAATAGGTCGTTTCCTGCTTGAACCAAGGCTTGATGAAGGCCTGATTCTGACCCAATCTGAAACCCATTTTCAGCTCACTACAGAGCCCAGTTAAGGGCCTATTTTTAATGAAACTTATAGGCTGGCATCGGTCTATATGGCAGCCTAATTAAGGCTTGTTTCACGACTCAAATCAGGGCCTAGTCGGGACTTGATTTCAGTTCACATCTAAGCTTTGTTTGAGAGCTGTTTTCGGCCCTTAACATGACCCATTTACTGGCTGATATTTTGTTCATTGCATGGCCAGACCTCGGCCTATTGAAAAACCAATTTCATTTTAGCATATGGGCTAGTTAGGTAGCAGTTGAAACTCATTTTCATGGTACATCTAGAGGCCGTATTCGGCTCTGGAATGGCCCAACTTAAAGTCATTTTCGGCCTCAATTACAACCTGATCCCCGACTTCAAGTCAAGACCCAGGTACTGCAACTAATTCCGGCCGAAATGCAACACCATCAATTGCATGTTGCTGGAAAAATAACTAGATGAAGGAGGTCTATACCTAGCGTATACTGACGCTGGCTGAGTTAGTTTGGCTCATGTGCAATCACAGTGATGGGTGCTTGTAAACATGCATTAGATTAATAACTTATCGCCGAAACAAAAGGACATGACCAAGATTAGCCTTAGACCCTTACTTGGCAGGTTCTTGGTCTCAAGACGTAATGAGGCAACTCCTTTTCTTGACTGAGTCGAGCCGGAGACGGGTCAGGTCGAGTCGAGTCGAGTGGCTACAACTCACTCGTTAGACTCTCTCTTCTCTCTCTCTCTCATTCCTTCCTCTCTCTCTTTTCTCCTTTCTCTCTCACAGGTGCGAATCGAGGGCAATAGTGCCCTATTTATAGTAGTGGGAGAGAGAGTTTCAATAGTTGGAAAAATGACTCTCCTTGCAACGGTCGTGATTGAAAAATGGCCATGCATGGGGCCAATATGATCCTAGGGATGGATTGTCGATGCCCTGACCTACTAAAAAAGTGAATTTTTAGGTTTGGTGAGGCCCATCTCGAGATCAGGTTTAGATGGTTATCGAGTAAGAGATCTAGCTATTAATGGCAGATCACTACCCCATGTATTTCGAAGTGATCTGGTCCATTTGAAAGGACCAAATGGGACCTTGATCAGCATGGGGCCCACTTTTTGGACCCCAAACGTTAGTTTCAGAATATCTTATGAGATTTTCCATTTCTCACTATTTTCTCGTGACATGAGATGTTTCTCATCTCTATCTCCTACCATCTTGAGGTGAGAGGCTGGGATGGCTCCACGTGGCCCAGGGGACAGCTAGAGATGCGCCAGTAAACATTTCCCAAAGTGGGAAAACTCCTTTTCTCTTTTTCTTGGTGCAGCCTTGTTCAACCATTTCTGGCAGGGAGAGAAAATGGTCTTCAAATGGTTGATGGATGGCTGGGATGGCCTGATCGGCACGATCGTGGGCTACCTAAATGGTTGCAGTAGGGCCTACCATCTTGGATCCCAGCCGCATGGAGGCTTCTGAACTATTTCATCCGATCTCTCTCATTCCTTTGCATGAGCCTGAAAGTTATATGGTTTTGGTCCGTCAGGCCCCATGAACAAGATGAACAGTTTGGATCATTCAAAAAGTGCCTAGGGTGGGCCACTTTGGAGGTTAAAGATTGCCAGTTTTAAATTTCACGTTGGGGAGAAGGAATACAAAATTTCCTTTTTCACATTGGTTTGGGTAAAGTCGGTCTGACCAACTTGCTTTCTCCAATGCATGTCGTGTACAAGTACATGGAGTGCACACTCACTCTACGTGGGGTTCACCGTGATGATTATGTCAAATCCAATCCGTTCAATCATCTTGAGGGCCCCACTTAGGGGTCCTGGCCTAGTTTGGGGCAGGTCCAAGGCTCAGGTGGGCCATATCACATGTCGCAGGCTCTATTTGGCCTCATGTCCATTGATCCAATGGTTGGATCGGTTTGATACTAAACTTCAATGGCTAATTGTGGATTTAAAACGCAATAAGTGCTCTATTATTCGTCAGTTGACTTTGAATTTTCTGTTAATGTTGGTTTAGATGGTAACGCCCGCATACCAGAGGTGCAGGGAGTTAAACCTTGGCCTAATCAAGAACATCAGCCAATTCCAATTCCAAAGAAGCAACAGCCTCCTTGTTCTTTGCCTGTTCTTCCCGTTTAATATCAGCAATCCGAGCATTCACGTCGAGCTCTTCTTTGACTTGGCAAATGTTTAATTCCTCTTCCTCTCTTCGAATCATGATCAGTGCGATTTCTTTCTCAAGAATGGCAATTTGGTTGTCAATGATCATCTTGTTTTTGTCAGAAGCTTTCAACCTTTCTTGAAGAGACTGATTTGCAGCACCATAGTTGGAGAGGATGTCATCTGTTCAAGAGAGTTTCTCCTTAAGCAACATTAATTCTCTTTGATGATCCAAAATCTCTAGAGCAACAATTACATTTCATGCTGCTTCTAGATTATTGATGGAACCATAGAATTGCGATAGCGAGTCATGAAGAGAATGAACATTGATACAGGCTAAGTGAGCTGAATGATTAAGAACAACTAAAGTACTGTCTAAGAAAGGCCACTATGATAGATCCTTAAAGGCACTTACTGTGAGACCCGTATTCTAGCCTGTACCGTTCCATAGGATTTTACGATCCTCCTAGTCGAATTCTGGCAACTCACGATCTGTAATCAGCATTTGTGTATGACCCTGAGTCATATCCTGCATTCCAGGGGCAGCTCAACCTGAGACTTATACCTTAGCGACTGCACTGTCATTGCAGTTCCAACACCGCGTCTCGTGCGTTGAGGCAATACCCGAGCCAAGAGATGTGGGTCCATATTCAGTTCGAGGAAAACACTGCGGATTGTAATCCTAAGAGAATCCATTATATCAAATGTCAAGTACACATCACATCACTCCCATCACTCACACTCATCCCCATGTACAACTACCCATCCCCAAAAGTCAACTTTCCATCACTTCACCCATCCCTCTCCCCATCACTCCATCACTCACATGACTTCTCTCTCTTATCTCTCTCATTTTTCTCCCAAGCTTCATGAGAGTAACCCACGTCCAAGCAAGCTCCATGAGAGAGCTTTGTGTGGCCCACTCCCTATCACTTAATCCAACCCTTCAAAGCCAATCTCAATCGTTAAAATCCACCCCTTGGAGCTCTAGATCGCATCGATTGAAGGAGTTAGAGAAGATCAAAGGTGGGTGATTTTATGAATTTTTAACCATTGATTATTGTATATTTAAGGTCCATTTGTGGTGGGACTCATCTTGATGTACGCCTTGTATCAAAGAGGGACCCATAGTGGCGAGGTCCCTCTCATCTCCACCATTCTCTCTTTCTCTCTCTATCTCTCTCTTCCATATTTTGCGACCCACCATAGTGAATGTATTTTATCCATACTGTCCACTGAGTGGGCCACCCAGCAGTCCATTTGGACAGGCCTGATTAAAGGAAAAACATAAAGATTGGCTTGATATAGGGCTGTGTGACCCATCCCTTTGGACCCTGTTTGGGTTTTATCCCCAACGTCCAGTCCCTAGACGTTCAGGCAACGGGCCAGATGGGCCGTGAGCTGTTGGATGTCCTGCTGTCCAGCAGATGTTGATGGAGGAAAAAAGAAGTAAATATATGCTTGATTCAGATATGGTGGGCCACACCAACCTGGACCCACCATGATTTATTTTTTATCGACACTGTTCTGGATGGTGGAAACAGGTGGGACCCACTACTATACTGACATTGGCAAGTTCTGTGGGTCCCACTAGCAGTCTAGTTACTGTATAGACATCAGATAGTTCTGTGGGCCCGATCTGTTGTATGTGTTTAATCCATACTGTCCAAGCATCTGCAGGGTTTGTTTTATGCATCTCAAAGAGAATGAGATATATTTAAATTTCAAGTGAGACCCATCCTCTGCACATGTGTCCTGACGGTGGGATCCACCTTGGTGTATGAATTCCACCCACACTGTCCATCGAGGCCTTGGCTCTGGACGGTGGAAGATCCAAATCTCTGGTGGGCCACACCCATGTGAACTCACTCTAATGTATCAGTATATCCTCACCGTCCATGTGAACGGTGAGCCCTACAATGATGTATTGTCCAAGTCATCCAGGGCTTGGACGTTGCTGTTAATAATAATAAAAAAATAAATAATATAATAATATTATTATATAATATTTTATGGTTAGCCCTACGTGGGGCCCACCTCTGATTGGTTAATGTCTTTATAGTAGTTATATAGCTGCTGTATTGATGTCCGCATGATCAGTGGATCTGATCATGTGATGCGTGTTATATCCACACCGTGCATCCATGGACCACACCATAATAAATGTATTTTTTCTCCACTATCCAGACTGTTGGATGGTGGGCTGCACATGATGCATGCATTGTATCAATGTTGTCCATCTGTTTTACACCATGCTGTGCACCTATTTTGCATCTGCACCGTCCAGATGGCTAGATGGTGGTGCATACCGTGATGTATGTGATGATCCACACCGTCCAAATGGCTGGATGGTGGGCCACACCGTGATGTATATGTTATATCCAACCGTCTATCAGGTGGACCACAACTTTAAACAAATCAATGGAGATTGAACGCCCACCCTTGAAACTATTTGGGGTCATAGAAGTTCTGGATCAATATGAAATTATTTTCCCTCTTAATTTAGACCTTTATGACCTTATGAATAGATTGGATGGAAAATAAATGTTATGGTGGGCCCTGTGATTGCTAGTAGTAAAAATCATTACCTCCATTGGTATTTGTGGTATGGTCTAGATGATCTTCTGATAGGATTATATTTTATGGAAAATGCTCTTAAATGATCTCTAAAAATAGATGAATGATGTAGACGGACCGGCCCATGGGATGTGGCCCATTGAGTTGTATATGTGGCCCTGGAGTGAGGCCTATTATGATGTATATATGGCCCATTAGTGAGGCCTAATATGATATTTGTGTGGCCCATATGTGCGGACCAATATGATGTTAGTATGGAACATATTGTGGCCCAATATGATATTTGTGTGGCCTATATGTGCGGCTCATTGTGATGTATTTGAGGCCCATGGGTTGAAGCCCATTGTGATATAATTGGAGCCCATGGGTTGAGGCTATGTATTTGGGGCCTATGGGTTGAGGCCCATTGAAATGTATTTGGAATCCATGGGTAGAGCCCTATTGTGATATGTGAGGCCCATATGGTAAGGCCCATTATGATTGTATGCAGCCCATTGAGATTGTATGTGGCCCACTATGTTGTGTATGAGGTCATTACGTGAGGCCATGGGCCCACTATACGTTTGGCCCTATGTGGGCCACTCCTTGGGAGCAATGTTGGTTGAATGTCCACATTGATGGGCAATAATGGTTGGACGTCCACATTCTGACCTTCCCTTAGGTCTTGTTAGGCTTATTCTCACCGATTTCGTTTATTGAGGCCGATTCCGTTTATCGAGGACAATTCTAATTTTCAAGGTCGATTTTGATTGTCGAGGCTGATTGTTGAGGTCGATTCCAATTGTCGAGACCAATTCTGATTGTCGAGGCCAATTCTAATTATTGAGGTCGATTCTGATTGTCGAGGCCAATTCCGATTGTCGAGGCCGATTGTTAAAGATGATTTTAATTTTTGAGTCTGATTCTGATTGTTGAGGTTGATTCCGATTGTTGAGGCCAATTTCGATTGTCGAGGCCGATTCCAATTGTCGAGGCCGATTGTCGAGGTCGATTCTAATTATCGAGGCCAATTTCGATTGTGAGTCCGATTCTGATTGTCCAGGATGATTCTGATTGTCGAGGTCAATTCCAATTGTCAAGGCCGATTATTGAGGCTGATTCCGATTGTTGAGGCTGATTCTGATTGTCGAGGCCGATTATCAGGGCCGATTTCGATTATTGAGGCCGATTCCGATTATTGAGGCCGATTCCGATTGTCGAGGCCAATTTCGATTATTGAGGCCGATTCTGATTGTTGAGGCCGATTCCAATTGTCGAGGTTGATTCTAATTTGTTAAGGTCGATTCCGATTATCGAGGGCGATTTCGATTATCGAGGCCGATTGTCAAGGTCGAATATTGAGGCCAATTGTCGAGGCCTAATGGGACGTATATGTGGCCCGTATTTGAGGCCCATTGTGATGTGTATTCAGCCCATGTTTAAGGCCCAATGTGATGTATATGAGGCTTATGTGATGAGGCGCATTGTGGTGCATTTGAGGGTTAGGCGATGGAGCCGATTATGATGTATATTAGGCCCATGTGAGAGGCTCATCGTGATGTGTATCAAGCTCTTGAGTGAGGCCCATGGTATTATATATTAGGCCCTTGTGTGAGGCTATGGGTCCACTATATATTAGGCTCTATGTGGGTCATTCCTTGGGAGCGATGTTGGTTAAATGTCTACATTGTCGAGGTAGATTGTTGATGCTGGTTATTGATATCGATTATGAGTATGTGACATCATAGCATCATAATATATGCCCATACGCATCATCTGCATGTTTATTATGAGATGTGATTAACCATTTCATATGCTAGATGGTTTATGGGACTCCCTAATAAGTGGAGTTATCCCATATGAGTGCACAGTATGCGTAAAATTTTACATGATTAGACTACATGACTCGTGTATCTTGCATTATGTGATTGTAATTACTTTACACCCCAGCGACATCAGGGTTGTGACCTCCACAGGCATGTCGTGGATGGCTAGATAGGACATCAAAAATGTTTAGTTCGAGCATATGGGCACTTTGGATGTCTATGGGTGAAAGTCCCTAGACCTCCGATGCTAGGAGACGCCCTAACATCAAGATTGAGTGGATACATGAGCACTCGAGTGTCGAATATCAGGAGGCTGCGTCTCCTACTGTATCATGGTCGGTTGTGAGGGGGTGTGGCCTTATCCGCCCGAGTGAGGGGATTGTAAGCTAGGCTGAGTTTGACCATTTCCTAAATGGGTCCGCTATCGACGAGTCGGGTAGGCATTGGTATACTACTGGTAGGCGGGAAGTGAGGTCGTTTTCACTCGCTGGGCTACATGGTCAGTGGGATGGTAGCCATCTTAAAGTGTATTAGACCCCGGTGATTATTCCAGAGATGTACAGTACTGATATGTGGACTTATTGAGCAGGAGTTGCATATTCACTCATTCATTTATTCATTCACTATCCAATCAAGTTGGTGATGTACAACTATTTGTTATATGTACATTCGCAATGGCCATAATTTCGGTTGGGACATGTGACTAACTTGAGATCAGGAGTCTATCACATTGATTTTGACTATCCAAATTCGGGTATGAGACTAGTTTGGATAGAAGTCCCTTATGATGGACCCCATATCCTATAATATTGCGTACTATCATCCTGACTTCACACTCCGGCTTGGTCATTTCATTCGCATTGCATATTGCATTACATCCGCAAGCATATGACATTTTTGGTTGCTATGTTTCTGCACTTATATGGCCTAGACGGACTTAGCAGGATTTACATATTGCATTATACCCTTGGCGTCAGATATTTGGCTCTCTATGACTCCTCATTTGCATAGCTGATCTGTATTGCGTACTCTGATATTGAATGACTCATGGACTTGTCAATATTTTCACTTACTCTGTTATCGTATGATTCATAATCTTGCCAATATTTCTGACATTGTATTATTATGACATTGCATTGAATACTTGGCACTTATCTAGCACACATACTTACACCATCCTCTAAGTTTTCTATAAGCTTATGCAAGATAGATGCATATAGGTCATGTTAGGTTGCAGCAGTATTGAGTTTGGAGCGTGTAGCGGTCTTCTGGAGCCTTGATTTTCAACATATGTATTTCCCTTTCAGAATTGTATACAGAGTTTATATTAGTGGATATGTGATAATGATGTTACTTTTGTGATTTGGGTAAACTTGTGGTTATGCTTCTTACGAGATAAATGTACATTGAAAAATCCTCCTTGTAGGATCCCATGATCAGAACCTTTCATATGGGTGCTGGGAGCTGAGAATGGGGTAATACGGAGGCTGTAGGCACCGTATTCGGTGATTAGGATTCTTGTGAATCTGATTTTCGGGATTGGGGCGTGACACTTATGATGACAGAAATTGCATTTTTGAAGAACACCAGCATAAGAGGTGATACCTTTTCCAATGAAAATTTATCAGAAACTGTAGCCACCGAGTTGGAACCTTCAGAACCACTTAGAGTTGGTATAATCGTAGCTGAAAAAGAAGAAAACGTAATTAGAAAGAAGGGAAATGAACATACGAATCAAGTAAAGAAAAAGAAAGAAGAAGAGATTATACCCTCTCTGGGGGCAATTGCAAAAGTAGCTTGAATGGAACAGGTTCCTAGTTCAGAAGATGTGGGCATGTCCGTAGTCGCGACAACAACATTGAAAGAAAGCTCGTGAACTCCAGTACTTAAATCCGAAGTCATTGGAGTCTGAACATCAACCGGATCAGAAAAGAATTTTAAACTTCTAGCTACCGGTTGGATCGAAGGAGGACGTACAGTGGGAGATTTATCGACATGAATAGGAATGTCAAATATTACAGTGACCACTAGTAGGACCTCTGCAATGTCTTGACTCACCTCTACACTTTGGGGAAGGAATATATTTTCCACTCCTACTTGGATGTTCGATGGTGGGACTTTTGCTTCTCTCATTGTAAACGCCTCATGAGCAATTGCATCAGTGGTTTATATGATGCATGGAGATTATGAAGCATCAAAAGAAATGAAAATATTCGCTCTGGGAGAGAAACCAGACCCTCCACAATCAAGTTGTTCTTCTTTGAAAGAAGTCCCCATAATCGATGGAGGAACATCCAGATAATTGGATTGGATTTCCCGAGGGGTGGGGGGGGGGGGGGGGGGGGGGGGGGGATTCAACCCTAACCTCACCTTCTTCTTCAATATTCACCTCAGTGTCAACTTCTTGATCCAACAGAACATCCCCTTCGTTAGTCAAACTTGTGGAGGAAGATGTTTCGCTACTTAGAGTATTTGCTAAATAGTCTGACGAGCTATCCTTCTCTGACATAGTTTGTTTTCCTTTATAAATAGTCTTTACAAGGAGAAGACGAGCACCTCGAGCAAGAGAAGGGAATTGTTGTGCCAGAACCTTTGGAGATAATGATTTGGTGCGCGAACGAGTCATAGGGGAGGTAGTAGCAACAATTTGACCTACAACAAGGGAAACCAGAGTTGTTGCATGATTTGTAGTAAGGGAGACTGCGGTTGTTGTATGACACACAATAGGGGAAACCGCATTTGTTGCACGATCTGTAACAAGAGAAACTACAGTTGTTGTATGATCTATGATAGGAGAGACTACAACAGTAGGTTAATCATGTTGATTTCCTCTTTCATGAGTGGGAGAGGATAAAATAACGCCTAGAGTTTCAAATTCAATTGTAGGGGTAGCCTGTCTTTCTCTTTGTTTTATGATATCGAGGGGAGATCCAAAAGCAATTCATCCCTCTATAGTATTTGGCGGCTTTAGCTCCCTGATTGGTTCTTCTATAGAGATTTTTCAACAGAGCTATCCCGGAATAGCCGCGTGATCTTTCTCAACGAAATATTCGATCCCTTGCTCTGGTCTATAGTTTCTCAGCCTTGGAGGGGGAACCTAGATGGGAAGTCGACAGGAAAGCAATTATGTACCAAAAAATAATGGTGCATCCACCATCGCATCCAAGAATAGGAAGTTGCTACTCGATGATTGAACCCTAGAAGGAGAAGGAGGAAACAAGAGCCAAAGTTTCTTGCCAAAAGTTACTTTCATATTAAATCCCAATTATAGGGGTCGACCCCATAACTTCTCATCATTCGCGTAACTTCCTCTCCTGCTTGGGGCATGGCCTGATTGTAGCCAAATTGCCTAGCGAACTTACTTGGATAGTAGGTCTCTCTCCAAATTCCACCCCTTCTCGCAAGGTCAAGCTACAAGAACGAATGCAAAGAAAGAAAGATCTCTCAATCGGCTCTAAACTGTCATTATCTTCAACTTCCCTGTCCTTGGCTTGATGGGTCAAGTACAAGGGAAAGAAATCAAAGGATTCGGTATTTTCAATCTTATCGACTATCCATTCATACGCCTTCCTCACCATCTTTCGTCTGAGGAAATACTATAAAGGTAGGTGTTCAGGATGACCATATGCCTTCTCAGGGTCACCATAAGTCTAAGAAAAATATACTCCAAGCCAACCTGAGAAGTAATGCCATGGAGTAAAAGAAGATGAAGCTCCAATTGCTGGGTTTGAGCAATGTGCCATAACATTTCCAAAAGCTTTATATAATGAACATAATACGGGAGTAAAAGAAGATGAATACTTCTTCCTGCCTTCTTTTATGACTCCTACTACTACAAACAGAGTTGGTCGAATGGAATCTGAACACTTTGAGCTGGGTAAAACAACCAAACTTAACCAGTATGCTAAGAAAGCAGCTAGTTCAGTTTTGACAGTAAAATTGCATGGACCTCTTATCCTTCTACGGGTGGCTTCTAGTTCCGATGAGTGGCTGCCAGCATATCTAGAAAGAGAAAAGACATGAGAAACAGAAATATATATATATATATATATATATATATATATATATATATATATATATATATATATATATATATATAAAGGTGTATCTGTAAGAAAGGGGAAGAGATATTAAAAATACTCACACTAGGAATTGTGAGAAATGTGCAAGCCATTGGAGAGGGGATATTTTGTGGACGTTAGGGAAACTGGACATCTCACGAAAAAGTTAGATAGTAGAAGACGTGTTCTTGGGTGTTCTGCTGGGAGCAACATAAGCAAATTCCTCATTGGTAGGAACATATTCATCTAGAAAGGACCCGGTGATAGGAAGACCTACCATTTTGTGCAGATCCCATAAAGTAATGCTCACCTCGCCAACTGGGAGATGAAAACAATTCGTGGTGGAAGACCAATACTTTAAGAAGCCCTTGTAGATTAGAGTATCCTTATGAAAGAAATTGGTGGTAACTTCTATAGTTGAATATATGTTCGCCGTAACGAGAACCTCCTCGTATTTTTTTAGAATTGTCGTAGTCTATGAACTATAGTATGAACGTTCAGCCTAGAGACCATACGTCATGAATTCATCCTTCCCCCACAAGGAATCAGGGTCACGAAAACGTTGTTGAATTATCTCAAAATAATGGGTGGGATATATGGTGTGAGGATTGTAGCATGGCGTGAGAAAATGCATGTACAATATTTTCCTGGTCTTCTGAACCAGACACTTTTCGGTGAGATAAGCTTGGAGAATTCTCGGCTCTTTTATTACCCAATTTGCCACATATAGAAGCTGGTTCTCCGTCATGTAATCAGATGGTTCGCTCTGGATCATAGACAGATGACGTTGAAGGTGTAGAGGGGTGATGATGGTCTTGTCTTTATAGGGATTTCTGAACTTAATTGCATTTGCATGAGACTTGATCATGTCCCAAGCATTCTGGAAGTGTCTCTTATTATGCTCCCAGATTTTTTTTGTAAGATTTCATCTTTACTCTTTTGTCTCTTCTTCTTCAAAATTGAGGGAGAAGGGGAGGATTTGGCTGGAGTAGGGAGGGATTCGTTTGTCCAAAATTTAGTAGTAGATTTTAGCCAATTCTCCTAGTCGGACTCTTGGCCTTCAGTGGGTGGTCCTTCTAACTCTCTCATTAGAACAGTCGTGTGGATGGGGTCAGATAGGCGTTGAATTCAATTGGTGAAGTTGATTATTGAGGGGGTTGGTGCTTTAAATAAAGAGGAGTAGCCTTCAGAAGATCTAGCTTTCTTCTGGGAATGAACTTCAGGTGGCTGGGGGTTTGACGATTCAGCAACATCTGGGGAAATATGAGGTCTCTTGGAACGGGCCATTGAAAATCTGCAAAAGTTCCAATGAAAGAGTTTAGTAAATGAACTAAAACACTAGGAGAAGTTCAAAATATGCAAAAGTTCAAAGATTATGTGTGTACAAGGTTCTATTGTGTATAAGGATTAATTGTGCACAGGGTTTTGCTAAGTGCGAAAGTGGTGGTGCACAGGAATTGATTACGCGCAGGGTTCTGCAAAGTGTGAAAGTGGTTGTGCATAGGAATTGGTTTTGTGTAGGTTCCGCTGATCGTGAAAGTGGTTGTGTGTAGGAATTGATTGTGCGTAGGGTTCCGCTGTGTGCGAAAGTGGTTGTATGCAAGGGGACGTTGTGTGAAAAGGAGAATGTCATGCAAAAGGGGAGAGGGCCACAAAGAGGGAATGAATGAAATGAGGCCTGGTTGGGTTTATATAGATTTTTCTGGATTTCGTTATGCACAGACGTTGGTTGTGCGCAAAATGCATTGTGCGTGAACTTAAAATTATGCACAATGAGAAAAAGGGGCAAATTAATTTAATTATTAAAGGTTGATCCCACATTTTCTTGTTTTGTAGATAAAAATTGAAAATGCAGGATCAATGGGGCATTTGTTGAGGCATAAAAAGAAATCAAATGAAAGGAGTTCTTTTTGAAAGGAAGTTATGTGCCACATTAATAGAAGGTTGCAAACAAGGGTTGTATGCAAAGTCTGGTTGGGCTGCACAATGGTGGTCTGCATAAAGTGGTCTGCAAAATGAGGACCACACAAAGGAGTTCCGCACAATGAGGACTGCATAGAGGAGTTCCACATAACAGGCTAGTCCGCACAATCGAGTTCTACACAACAAGTTGGTCTGCATAATGGAGTTCTGCACAGAGTAGTTCCACACAATGGAATTCTGCACAACAGGTTGGTCCGCACAATGGAGTTGTGCACAGAGGTATGACCGCACAAAGGGGTTGGGTGCACAATGAGGGTATTGAAGTGTTCACATGTGTGAAAGGCTATATATACCCCATCACCCCTCTATAATTTATTATTAGAGCAAGATTCAAGCGGAGGAAAGAGATAGAACTAGACTTCAGACAAACACAGGTATTGTTCGCACCTGTTGTACGAGACAAGGGTTGTCCGGCGTACAACTATCTCAGCGCATGACGAGTGCCTGCACACAATGCGTGCAAGTGCACAATGAGTGCTAGCGGACAATGCCTGCTTGTGTGCGCACAATGCCACTGATGCACAGTGACTATGTGCGCATAACTCTTTCAGTGATGTATTTTTTTCCTTCTTGAGTATGTGATGACTCTATGCATGTAAGAGATTCATTGATTAACAATCAAAGATCAATAAAAGCCTTAATTCGGAGTAAGGAATGAATCAAGACATACGCCATGCTGGCACATCAATATCAATACATTGAAAATCATGATTTAATACTTATATTGTGATTTTGTAAATATTCTATTTTGGAATCAAAGGAAATAGAGGATGTAAATGAATTCAGAATGAATAAATATTGTGATTGTTTTCTTTATACTTCTTTTGTTTATTATTGAGTGAATGAAATCCCCAAAACCAAATACATTTGTTTCTTGTCGAAACACACACTCTATCTTATTACATCCCAAGTTTGGGTTCACATACACAAGAGAGATTACCTACTGGTAAGTGTAATGAATAGAGATCCATAAGCGACTCACAATAATCCATGAGAAAGCATATAGTTATGGCATGTGAGACATAAGTTAATTTATAACAATCGCGATAAGTCATGATAAGAACTATCAATTGAAATTTAAATGAAAAACCTCATGTAAGTAGTTATTGTATGAAATTATGGTTCATAACTGTCAACTATAATTCAAGCATAAGTCATGCCATAAGAATTTATAAAAGATCGCATGTTATGAGATAACATCTGTAATTTCAAATAAATACTATTACTTAGATTAACTTAGAAATGGAAGCTTAAGGGGAAGAAGTCCCCTTATAAGTTGGATCACCAACTAATGTTGCTAGGAAGCACGTGTGCCCTTAAAATCAAGTATGGTTAGATACAAGTTTTATACGCTTCCTATGGTTGAGATTAGAGGTGGGCATTGATTCGAGTCGGATCGGATTGGGTCCAACTCGACTCGGTCTGAAACTTTCAATGCTCTGACCAAACTCAATCCGATTAGGGACCGAGTCCGAGTCCTCTGACTCGATCCAATCTGTCACACTGTTGGCTTGACCTAAATCGAGTTTGACTCAGTTAAGGAAACCAAGTCAGATTGGGTTGGATACGGATCGAATTGAAACCTCTATTTCAATGATGGACGTTCAACTCCACTGCCTTTTGCATTATGGTCCACTTGATCTTTATATTTGTCTTATTTTTCAACTCAAGCCTTAAGACGAGCCCGCCAAATGGATGGACGGTTTGGATATAACACATACCTCATGATGGGACCCACAGAACATGCTAACGTCAAGTCACTGCTGCCTGCTGGCCTAGTGTGTTGGTACACTTGTCAGCCACTGCCTGACAGAGTGGCAGTCCGTGAAACCTTTATAGTTACAGGTTACCCTCCCATTACAATAATCATAATCTTTTTTTAGGCCCATTAAGGTGTGGGTCACAAATCCAGACCATTCATTATGTGTGTCCCACTTGGATGAGGGGTCAGACCAAGTTTCGGATGTATCCAAATTTTAGGTGGGCCCCACCAAGTGCTTTTATATGTTTTAGGAATGTCTTCACATGATTTTAGATGGTATAGCCCACCTAAGTTCTGTATATGGCTGATTTTTAAGATATCCCATAATTTAAAGGGGACCCATTAAATGCACGTTGTTGATGTTCGACACACATCACGATGGGTCCCACATAGCTTGACCTCACGGGAAATTCCCATGAGCTGGATGACATAGAACCTTTACCCCTTCTGTGCAGCTCGGTGCTCGATGCACCTTGAGCAACACATCAAAGGGATTGGCTACTCCTCCTTCCACCAACCAATTGTGGATAGTTGGTGCTCTGTGGACCCCTGCATGATGTCTTTATTTCATCCATGTTGTCCATCTATTATTCTAGATCATTTTATGATTTTAAAGTAAAAATGAGGTATATCTTAATCTCAAGTGGACAACATTACAGTAAATAGTGTTGAATGAACATTGTGTGAATCGGGTCAGATCGGATCGAATTGGATTCATTCGGATCGGATTTCAGATCGGTTTGGATTGACCATAATCCGAACTCGATTTGAACAAATGTCGGATCTGAATGGCCCTACTCGATCTGCACTGATCCGGGCCGTCGGTTCGATTCGGAATGGGTTGGATCGAGTCTGATCGGGTCGGATCTACCGGATTGGGTTAGACATGCCGATCTCTAGTTGAGATCATAGCCTAGGGTTCGAATAACTTAGATTTAGGGTTTCGTCCTAGGGTTTAGTTTTAGGCTTAGATTTAAGATTTTAGTGCTAATCAATATACATTTGATCATAACGCTAATAATATTAATAATTTCATGGTGATCATTAACATTAAGGATATAATTAATAATGCTAATAATATTAATAATTTCATGGTGATCATTAACATTAAGGATATATTTAATATTAGTTGATGTAACCCTAATAATCACTGTGATGAAAATAAATAGTATGCTCTACTATCCATGATAATATTTAAGAATGAAGAATAAAACACTTATATTTAACAATTGAAATTTGTCTGTAACAACTACTATTAGTATAGGTAATTTACCAATGGTTAATCATGCTTAATATTAATAGTCCTATTAATGCTAATAATGGTAACATTAATAATTATAATCGAAATAATTTCAATCTGAAAGGAGAAGGTGGACTCACCTTGGTCAACTCAGTAGTTCAACTCGGCCTCAATCTAAACTGACGACCTTCTCCGCGACTCAACCCGACTCGACTCAACTCATATGAGTTGACCCAACTCCACACAACTCAACCAAGTCAACTCGGCAGAAATGGCAGTCGAGTTGACTCGACATCACACTTTCTCCTCTTCTTCTTCCTTTTTCCTTTCTTCTTTCTTCATTCTTCTTCTTTCAACTCTCTTTTTTCCCTGGGGTGAATTGGAACGAACTAGGCCCAAACCTAACTTGACCGAGTAAAACTTGGTTTTAGCCAAGTCAGCCCAATGGCCACCAACACCTCTCCTTCTCTCTCGGTTATCTTTCTTTCTTCTTCTTCTCTTACTGCATCTCTTCTCCCCCTAGACTTCCCAAAAGTCTAGATTGGACCAACCCGCACCCAACTCGGATGGACATCAGCCCGGACTCATGCAGCACGACCCAACACTTGGTTCGGTTCAAGTGGGTGTAGCCGTGCACCCCTTCTTTCACCATTTTCTTCTTCTTTTCTGCTTCTGGAAAGTCCAGAGGTGGCTGGACTCATCACAAGCACGCCCCAACTTAGCAGACTCGGCCTGAACTCGTCTTGAACTTGGACTGAGTCTGGGTGTGGCATAACAGCAGTGGACAGCAACTCGTCCTCCACTCCTCTCTCACTCTCTTCTCTTATTTCTCCTCCCTCTCTTTCCAAACTTTCACAAAGTCTGGCCTCAGTTCAGACACACCTAATTAGAGCTGAGACGAGGCACGACTCAACCCAACTGCTCTAGCTCGATGTGGCACAGTCGGAGTCAAGCCCTTCTCTCCCACCTTCTATTTTCTTAATCTTTTCTTCTTCGATCTGCATAGACCACTATAAAGATGGCCTACCTAGTAACTGATCTGAGATTAGGGCTTGTAACGGGAATTAACGGTTGAACTTTTAGTAAGGAAGACCCGCCATTAATGACAGATCATGAACATCCTCATTTTTCTTCAAAATGATGCTTAAGGACGATGCAAACAGGCTTATGGGAGCTTGGAGTATGATCAAAATGAAGCTCAGTGGAGGTTTTCCTGGAGGGTTCGAGCTCGGAAGGAAACAACCAGTTTTCTTTGTATTGCCACAAGAACAGGAGATAGGGCGTTGTTGTTTCGATCTCTTGTTCATTTTATATCAAAACTAAGTCTCCTTGACCGTAATGCAAAACTGGCCACAGTTTTTTTGTCACGGGTGGAAGCCCTAGTCTGGGGGTTTGGATGGTTGAGATCTCGTCTACTTGGACGATCCAGACATGCCAAACACCCCTCATATGGATAACCAACCTGTCGCACAGAGACAGTTTCTGATTTTGGAAACACTATGCTTGTAGGCCTTGTTTGTACCAAGGATTGTGTGCATGCACACCTGCTCCCAGGTGTGGGATTAGGTGGGGTTTGATCAGAAGAAACATCAGCACCAGATGGACGGTTCAAATCCTCCTTTTAGATGATAAAGGTAAGCCATATCTCGACGCCAGTAGCGTCTCATTCGAACACCTTATGGGAGGGAAGTCTGGATAAGAGAGAGAGAAATCTCTCTTTTTTGGAAACTCTCGAGTCAAGATGGCTTTGACCAGGCTTGCTGCCCGATGTAATGCTGGTGCACACCATTTGGTGCACACGCATGACTAAAATGGGCCCCACGGTGATGCTTGTAGAAAATCCACTCCGACCATCCGATTTTTAACGGCCCAAGTAGGACCATTTGACCCTAGATGGGGTGGATCCAAAGCTTAGGTGGCCCCACAACTTGATTTCGTGAGTCTCATTGATGATTACCAATAAATAATGGTTAGATCATTTTCTAACCTATTCACTAGCACTTTTAGATGTCCCTAAGCTAATATGGGTAGATCCTAATGTCTTCTTTTGAAACGTGGCGGTTAATTCATGTAATTAAGTGTTAGATCATCCCACATTGAGTTGTGGACCTGATGAATGGTGGATTTGTTGTATTAGGTCCCAAAACTAATGATGTACGTTTTAATTGTTCTAATAGAGCATGATGTGATGTTTTGTCATGATCGGATTCTCGTAACTAGGTCTTTTGATGTTTAACATGGATCCCATTACAATGCGATGGTCTATATTTAAAATTAGCGGATGGACCACTTGATTTAAGGATGTGGTGATTCCTTCTCATAGTCTAAGGTTCCTAAACTAATCTAGGCACCTCCGAATAGTCAGCACTACCATCTAATAGTCGGATTCACATGATTTAATGTTGGATTGTTGAACAAGATGCCACATGCTGGATGGATGGTGGATCTTTATGTTTGTCCTGAAATCGATGATGAGCAGTTTAATTTGTGTACCAAAGTGATTGAGATCCTAAAATAGATATCTCTGAAGTTGTGATGGACCATATTGAGAATCAATTAAATGGATAGTTTGATATGTGTATGAGGATTACTCTCAACAGTCAGATTTAGATTAAAATGCATGTAAATCTTTACTTAAGCTAGGTTTACATTTATACTAAGTTAGGTTACATGGTAACACTCGAGTATTGAAAAGTACAGGGCATTACAATCCCTTTGAGTTTACCTAGTGGCTCACCAAGTGGGACTCACACTTGACCTATGAAACCACTTGCCTTACACGTAGTCCAAGGTCAATGTGGGGGGTCACACCTTAGTGGGATATACCTATTGATGGTTGAGATGATGATGCATGTGTGGTAACATAATGATGATGATGATGAGTTGTTAGTTTAAATGATAGATATGATCTGATTGATAATTATGGTATGGTTAATATCGATTATGGTGATGATTTAATGGATGATAAATTGATGGCATATGCATTGATGATGGATGAGTAGTTGTTTGTGGTAGTCATGACATTGCATATGTTAATCATGAAGTGGAAGTGATCCTCAAATTAATGATGATGATAATATATATATATATATATATATATATATATATATATATATATATATATATATATATATATATATATATATATATATAAGATGACAAAATATGTCAGTTAATCACCAAGCTTTAGTTGATGACTGTTACATAAATGATAATGTTGATATCCTATTTGATAATCATGTATGCATTGATGCTCATGATGATGATATATGTATAATCACAGTACTTTACTTGATACTGGTTATATAGGAGATGATATTGATATCCAAGTGACAATAATGCACATGTTGATGGTCATGATGATCACAAATATGTAATAACTATGTTTTACTTGAGGCATGGATGAAAATAATATATATGAGCATAATGCACGTAAGGATAGCCATATGCATAATGATGAACTATTCATGAATCCCAAGTGTATGGTTGCAATGTAGTAATAACTTGGTGAGGTCGAGGTTGTACCCATAGGGACTTACTATTGTGCGATTTCTGAAATACATTAGAAATAGAACTAGAATCTAAACTAACTACCAAAACCTAGTTTAAAGAGTAATTGTGGAATAAACTATCAGAGATAAAATACTGGAGCGCTAAGGATCCACTCATAGCCATTTCAATGTTAATTTACTTGATTCAATTAGATCACACAATTGGAATCGAAGTCCTATCATATCCAGTTGGATAATACAGTAGTTAAATCATCATCTATAAACTCTAGAACAGATTTAAACTTTCATTGAATTGGTTCCCTCATAAAGCATCAAAGATTTCATTACAGGAAATTAAAAGAATCTATTTGTAGACACCCCACCTCAGGCTGATAAGTTGATAGAGTTTTGAACGAATGGATGGACCACCACACCTTGATCCTAAATCCTTACTCTAAAAGCCTAAATCCTAAGAACCCCAATCCCAACTGAAACCTAATCTTAAACCCTAACCTTAAAAGCCTAAACCCTAAGAATCTCACTCATAAACCCTAAACTTAGCCCATCTAACCCAGTCAGCCTAACCCAAAACCCTATAGCCTTGAGTCAACTCACCTAATCATCTCACTAAATCAACTCTCCCAGTCAGCCTACATAAGCTCATAACCCAGTTAACTCACCTAGTCAAACCCAAAACCAAGTCTGAACCCAAACCTAATCAAAGAAATGGTCAAAACCTCAAACCACCAACCCTCACAGCGGAGCCTCCACATGCTTGAGGATGCTGCCTACCAAAATAGGGAGTCCAAGTGGGGATTGACGGTAACAAGGTTACCGCCAACCACGTGGCACTCCCTCTCTTTTGGGCAGCATCCCTCAAGCAAGTGGGTTACTTCTTTTTCAAACTTCAAGTATGTGGCTAATGTGCATTTACTCCGATGCCCATATCCTTATCCAAAATTTCCATTTTACCAATTCATCTAACCCATGAGATGATGCCATGCGGCAATCTCCAATCCTAGTCAAAGACATTTTACCCTTAAGATCACTAGGAATGATAAGAAAATCAGGGTTTGAGACTATAAATAGCCTCCTCCCCTTCTCATTTCAACAAACATCAAGCTTTAGAGAGCCTTATTATTTCAAAGAGGTCATTCCTTAACCTTAACCATCCTTCCACCAAGGATAGAGAGAGAGAGAGAGAGAGCCCAGCCCTGGTCTAGCCTAGTCTAACTAGAGTCCAAGCCTCCTGAGCCATCTAAGCTCAAATATTCCTTCCAACAAGGACAGACAGAGAGATAGAGCCCAACCTTGTCTAGCCTAGCCTAACTAGAGTCCAAGCCTCCTGAGCAACTCAACCTAGCCTTGCGACACCACCGTTTATCCTACCATTCAAAATTTTATTAGTTTCATCAAACTTACGCATTAGCGTCATACAACATTCATTCCATTCTCAACCCTCCTGCTCCTCATATACGTTAGCATCATAACAAATCTCATTATTTTCACACATTTAACTAGTGGGCTTATGCTTTGTGGCTTGCTGATATATTCGGATTTTGCCCATCATAAACCTTAGCTAGTCAGCCATACTTTTAGCATATACTATGCATTTCATCGTTTTCAACGTATCTCACTAGCGGGCGTATGCTCTGAGACCTACTGATACAATCACAACAAGTCCACCAGAAACCTTAGCCGGTTGGCTATCATTTTATCATAAGCATCTATATAGCATCAAACATCCTTTACACCCCGCACTTGATCATTTTGAACGTATAATCTACGGCTTACAATATAATCAGATCATACCCATCAAAAATTTGGATTGATCAAACACCTCTAATGCATCATTACATTACATTTTCTGCATCATATTACACTTACGACACACTAGAACTGGCATTATTATTTAGTTAGAAATTAGTCAAATCTTATGAAGTAAAGACCATACATGTAACACTTCGAACTTTTCAATACCCGAGTATTAAAAGTTCTCAATTGTTACCATGAAATTTAACTTAGTATGTATATGTGTATGATACCAATCTAGCTATCCTAACATTACACCTATTCTCTAACCTAAATTTGATCGTTGGGAATAATCTTCATCCATTGATCAAGTTATTTTGACCATTAATTTTTTATACAAGATCATCATATATTTAAGTATTCTCACTTGTTCATCATAACCAACCATTCAATTAACTATTCACCACTAGGTAAAGATATCTGACCGTCTACTTTGAGTTTGGACCACTCAATCATGATAAAATAACTACCCGATCTCTATATTCACTTGTACACGTATCGAATTAAGATGTTGATCTGTTCATCTTGTTCATCACCTATAAGTATGCTTAACCCACCATTAGAACTATAATTTGAGGAACATACACATGTGAATAAGTCATTTGAAACTAACGGTACACATGTTCTACCTCTTTATCACTTCAAAAATCTACTTATGTTCATTCATTTATAAAACCGACCATACAACCACCTACATACATGATCAGAGTACTAATCATCAAGTTTTTCTATTTTTAACATGTCATTTAATCGTTCATCATATTTGGATCCACCAAGAAAGCCTCCTAAATATCAAAATTTAGACTTCCCTATTAGATATATGAAAGTATTAATTTAGACCTCAGGGCGGTATAGCCCATTAAAAAGGCATCTTGGTCATCTATACGCGATCAAGACCCAAAATGGGGCGATGGAAAGAGAATGAAAAATAAAGAATGTCTTTTAAATTTCAATGCATTTGTACGGTGTAGTCCGACGTTAGGGACGGTGAAAGTTGGAGAACTAAAGGATGACAAAATCATAAATAATTAATGTCATTAATCTATACCCTTGAATTCTAGATCACATAGTTCTCATGATCCGTTTCATGTAAAATTTTATACGATGCCTATTTATCATAAATTAACCATACAATCAAATTTTAGCCCTTAGATCATTGTAAAAGTAGCCCAATTAATATATCAGCCCATTAACTGTTGATTTTGGTGTCCATTGAGTGAGGAAAGCTCGTGGGAAGTTGTTGTAGGATATTTCCCTTCATATGAACAACTTGAAATTTCCATCATTTGGACCCAATGTAAAATGTGAGGACGGTAGACTTTTCCTCATGCATTAAGTAAGCCAACTCTTCCTAAATCTAGAGCTTCCGATTGACTCACATTATACCGTCAATCACAACTTAAATTTGGACGACACTCTGGCTTCATATGACTATGATATCATACAAAATTTAGACTCGATATATAATCCTACACCGTTGAATGATGACTGCCTTAACTCAAATTCCTTCATTTTAGCACAAAAGGTAAAATTTCATATTCGGGCATTTTCTACAATCGATCAACCACCAAGTTTTTTCCAATATTTTGCCTATCCTGACTATACATTTTCTCCAAAATTGGGCCCTAATAATTAAGCATGGACTGTTAGTTAAGATTAAGTTCGTTTTGGCACTTACTGGGAGAATTTCCAAGATAATTTACACCCAGCATCCATTGCAACGAAGTTGACAACATTGATACAAAGATATAGCGGCACGAATGGCATTTAAATTTAATTACATCTCTCTTGAGTAAAAAAAAAATGAAATTCTTATACTCTCTTTCTAAGATATAATCTTTGTGTCCTCAGCTTTTGTGTGGGCTTTTTCGAAATGGGTTGCTTTGTCTTCCTTGACGATAGGGTTAGAAATTCAACCGAACACTTCAGGAAAAACTTTTTAAAAACATAGTCCAAGCGAGGACATGGTTTTCTCTCATACATAACACATGTGGTTATAGATGAAATAACTATTAGCATAAATGAATATGAATGAATGTGGATGTGGATACGGATTTTGAATTAATTGAATGAAAATGTAGGGGAAGATGTAGATGTGAATGTGCATGTGGAGATGAATGTGATTGTTGAATTAGATGAATGAACGTGTGAATGTGAATATTAAATAAATTGTATGAATGAAAATGTTAATATGGATGATAATTTTGAATTGTTTGAATGAAAATGTGGAAGTACATGAAGTGCATCTGAATGTTGATATGAATGAACAAAGATGTGATCATGGTTGTGGAGTGGGTCCTATGAGAGCCACACTACATTCACATGCACATGCACTTTCACACTTGCACTCATACAATTTAAAATTCATACTCACATGCATATCCACTTCCACATGCACATCATATCCACATTCTACATACACATTTTGTAGAAAGATCATATTCTTTGAAAGAATGATAGAAGATATAAATGTAGAATAGAATAGATGAGTATATGTATGTGACTACTGAATTAAATGAATAAAAAAGTGGATAAGAATATGGAATACATGAAGTGGATGTGAAGATTATATAAGAATGAATGAAAATATTTGTGTGGATGTGGATGTGAGTTTTGAATTGAAAAAATACAAATGTGGGTGTGGTTCTGGATGCGAATGTGAATGTGCGGGTAAATATGAATGTTGAATTAAAGATGTGGATATGGATGAAGATGTGAATATGGATATGGATCTCTATGTGGATGTGTATGAAAATTTGAGTGTAGGTGTGGATCCCCACTAACCATTATAGATCTCACCTGAGAGAGTGGATCCCCCTTAGCATTGTGGATCCCCTTAGGACTACTAGGTGAGATCCACATTCATACGAATAAACTCCACTTTCACTTCCATATCCCCTTCCATATTTTCATTCATACAACTCAACATTCACATCCACTTTCATAGTTTTATAATATACAATTGAAAATTCATAACCAATGCACTTCCATAACCACAATCATAAAAATCGACATTTACATTTATTTTCACATCCAGTATCACATCCACTTTCACATTTTCATTCGTACAACTGAACATTCACATCCACATGCTCTTCCATATTCTCATTCATTCAATTTAAAATATGCATCCCCTTTCACATCAACCATAACATCCACATTTGCATTCATACAATCCAACATTCACAACCCACAACCGCATCCACATGCACATTCTTTTTTTTTTTTTTTAAGTGGGCAAAGCCACCATCAGTGTATTGAATGAACAGGTTGTACAACCATTCGGGCATGCCTGGATATGAAAAAGAAATGTGGGCCTGCCTATTGTATGTAGAAGAAGTAGGGCGAGACAACAGTGTCCTATGATCTGCTACACAATTGCAGCCAAAAGCTCTCAAGCAAGCAACAAAAACCATGGAATCAGCAGCTGTAACAGTATGGGATGCAGGGACTCAAGGAGCATGCTAAGAAGAGCTTAGCCTATTCCTTTCTTCAACTGACATTGTCGGATCTAGCCTACCCTTGATTTGTTAAGGACCATGGCTCCTTTGATGGGTCTGGGAAGCTCAGCATTACTGAGGAAGAGCTTGTTTGGAGCACCGCTACTGGCGATGTTGGCAAGACCATCCACCACTGAATTACCTTCCCTGAAGGTGTGGTTGAATTTGAGGTTGAGGCATAGTGAGAGATGGTGAATAATTTCTAATTGGTACGGGAGTTTCCAGCCGCAGTAAGTAAAGTGAGTAGACATTGTTTCAAAAAGAGTGCGGGAGTTTGTTTCGACTCTGACTGAGGAAAGCCCCATTTGCTTACATAATGTAAGCCCATCTACCATGCTCTAGCTTCCGCTACCATGTTAGAGACCTGGCCATAGTTATTATAGAAAGCGAAGATCAAATTCCCTACACGATCTCAGTAAATACCTCCTACCCCTGGGTTTCCTCGAGCAGAGCCATCAAAATTCAGTTTTTTTCAATTCTTGGTTGGTCTTGTCCACCTAACAGTCGTGGCCTTGTCAGTTGGAATATAGGAGGTTGGCAAAGCCATGGTGGGGCCTTGAAGAGCTGTCCCTATCTAAATCGAGCTGTGAATGTTAGTGAGCTGAATTCCAATCTCCATGAGCCAGTTGGAAACTCTGGTAATGATTGGGCCCACTGAAAAATGTTGGTTCTCGTATTTGGCTCCATTCCTACCAAGCTAAATCTCCCAAATAATGATAAAGGGGGGCAACCCTCTAAGGAATTTATGGGCTGAGGATCTAGCCGCCATGGCATTCCATGCACATTCATTTATTCAATATTCACAAAAAAAGGTGCCCAAGTAAGATCCCACAATCATCAAGTGGTATCCATAGTGGACCAGTTAGGATCCACAATGCCTAATTGGGATCAACATTAGCCGAGGGATCCATAGTGCCCACATGTGATGCAAAGTAGCAATCCTCCATAAATATATTTTATATATATATATATATATATATATATATATATATATATATATATATATATATATATTCACACTACACTACGTATTATTACCTCTACCTGCTATATCAGTCGGACTCCCATGATGGAAAAATTGAAAACCTTGAAATCGATTGGTGGAATGAAGATTATCGCTGGATTGAAGGTATTATCACGTCAAAATATCATCGGAATGAAGGTATTATCACTGTAAACATGCCGGAGGATTGTTGGAGCTGGTCCCACAAACATAGAAGCAATAGTCTTAACCGCCTTCTTTAGTGGTGGTGGTGGTCTCCTTTCTTTCTCAATTTGATGGTGGTGGTGGTCCTCTCTCTCTCTCTCTCTCTCTCTCTCTCTCTCTCTCTCTTGATTCGGTGGTGGTGGTGGTCTCCTTTCTCTTGAGATTCGATGGTGGTGGTAGTCCCCTCTCTTTTAAAAAAAAAAAGTTTTGAAAATCCCAAAATGGGTTGGAAGTGGGTTCGGCCCCACATATATGTTATATGCTTACAGAATGATATTATGAGGCTCAGCATGCATCTCCATTGAAATCCCCTCCAACCATTAGCTCGAGAAAATAATTTTAGGGCATGGGCCCAAGAATCGGAGAATAAGACATTAGGGATAGACCACACTAGAGGAGACATACTAATAGAAAAAGATGACCATTCTCTCAATTAGGGGCCATAGAAGCCTCAAATGAAGATGAAATCAATTCCCTTCGATGTCCCAACACACCGAAGTAAAAGAACGTATCGGATCTCCCAAGTAGTGGACTCATTTATGGATTCATGGTGATGGAGTTTTCCTCCTCAGATCAGAGGAGAGATGGAGCAACAGGTGAAAAATCAGAGTAATTCACCGTGTTGCTCGACCGGTCGTAGGAGGTCTTTGACCGATCATGGGAGGCGCTCGACCGGTCGTAGGTTTAAGCCCTGACACGACTAAAAGTCCAGCGAGTTTATGCTGTTTTTTTCTGAGGTTTGCGACCAGTCGTAGGAGAGCTATGACTAGTCGTAGGTGGTCTATGACTAATCGTAGGAGAGCTACGACTAATCGTAGTTATGTAGATTCGTTTCACGAATTTGCACGATTTTGCAAATCCGAGTCCTTTCACAACTGAGATGCGGAAGGGAGTTTTCTAAAACTATAAAAAGGGGTTCCTAGGGTGTTTCTAGGGTATGAGAAAAATACAAGAGGGCTATCAAGGGTGAGAAAGAGAGAGAGAAAGAGAGGGAGGAAGCTTGCAGAAGGGAGGTTATGCTCTTGGAGGTGATCTACTGTGCAATCTACATCTCAGCGCTTCTACATCCTCGTAATCGGTTAGATCTCTCTGTTTTTCCTTTATTCTCTTATTGTTCATCCACTCCTGCGTAAGTGGCAAAGGTTGTAACGTTCTACTTAATAGTGGATTGTTGATCTGGATGAGGTCCCGTGGTTTTTACCTCTTTGAGGGTTTTCCACATAAAAATCTCTTGTGTGGTGTGTGATTGATGCTTTGATTTATTTCATTACTTTTATTGTTCCATAATTCTGGTTTGTTCAGGAGGCTAGATCCTAAGGTTTTGTGCAAGGCCCCCAACAAAGTAGTATCAGAGCGCTAAGTTCATTGAACGGGTAGGATTGGTTTGGAATTATGGAAGGTGGCTCATCAAGGATGATCAGCCTCAATGGTTCTAACTGGACCATATGGAAGGCTAAGATGGATGACTTATTTTATTGCAAGGACCTATATCTCCAATTTTAGGCATATCAGTAAAATCCAAGGATAATTCTAATGAAGATTGAAAGAAGTTGGACTGGAAGACAGTGGGGTTTATTAGACAATGGCTAGATGATACAGTGTTCCACCATGTGTCTATGGAAACCTCAGCCGCTAGCCTATGGCTGAAATTAGAAGGGCTGTATGAGAGGAAGACAGCCGGTAATAAGATTTTTCTGATAAGACGACTTGTGAATCTCAAGTTTAAGGATGGTGGTTCTGTGGCCGAGCACATGAACGAGGTCAGCAATATAGTAAACCAACTCTCCTCTATGAAGATGGTCCTAGATGATGAATTGTAGGCTTTACTATTGCTTAGTTCATTTCTTAACAGTTGGGAGACATTGGTGGTGTTTCTAAGTAACTCCGCGCCAGATAGAAAGATATCCATGGAACAAGTTACTAGCCGTCTCTTCAATGAAGAGACAAGGAGGAAGTCGTAGAGGTCTACTCAGTAAGAGGCACTTATGATACAAGAATGGGGGACAGGAAAGAACAGGAAGGGAGGGAAGGCCCAAGATAAATCAAGAGGAAAGTCAAGTAATAGAAAAGATGTTGAATGGTAGAATTGTGGCAAGAAGGGCCACTATAAGCATGAATGTCGTAGGGCTAAGAACGACAAGAAAGGAAAAGGAAAGGAGAAGGAAGATGAATCAAATTCCACTATGGTCGCTTCAGATGGTGACATTGTAGTTATTCTTTTTACAGATTATGATGTATGTCTTACGGTTACGAGTCAGGACACCGACTGGGTGATAGACTCGGGGGCTTCTTTTCACGTGACTCCATGTAGGGATTTCTTCACAAGATACAAGTCAGGTGACTATGGGACCGTGAAGATAGAAAATTCTGGCGTATTGAAGATCGTAAAGGTTGGTGATATTTGTGTGAAGACCGATGTGGGCTGCACATTGGTTCTCAGGGATGTGAAGCATATCCCAGACCTTCGCCTCAACTTGATGTCGACGGGAAGGTTGGATGATGATAGCTATGAAAGTCGGTTTGCTGGTCGGCGCTGGAAGCTCATTAAGGGTTCGTTGATCGCAGCCAGAGGAAAGAAGTGTTGCACCCTGTACAAGGAAAGTGTCAGTGTATGCAAGGGTGGGTTGACCGCTGTTAAAGATTTAGCTATAGACATGTGGCACAGGCATCTAGGCCACATGAGTGAAAAAGGGCTTCAACTACTAGCGAGGAAGCATCTCCTTCCTAATGTGACAGGTACGCCTCTCAAAACATGTCTTGATTATTTATCAGGGAAACAACATAGAGTTTCATTTGTTAAAACTTCTTCTCATATTAATAAAGTGCATGCATTAGATTTGGTTTATTCTGATGTTTGTGGTCTTATGAGGATAAAAACCTTGGGTGGGGCATTATACTTTGTTTCTTTTATATATGATGCATCTAGGAGGGTTTGGGCTTATGCTTTGAAATCCAAGGACGAGGTCTTTGGTGTGTTTAAATTATTTCATGCTATGGTCGAGAGAGAGACAGGTAGATCTTTGAAGTGTATTCGCACTGACAATGGTGGTGAATATATTGATGACTTTTATGAGTACTGCAGGTCCCTAGGTATACGGCATGAACAGACGGTTCCCAAGACCCCCCAGCATAATGGTGTAGCAGAGCGAATGAATCGCACCAATATTAAGAGAATCAGATGCATATTATCCCATGCGAAATTGCTCAAGACGTTCTGGGGAGAAGCAAGGCACACGGAGGTGTATCTGATAAACAAGTCTCTATCAGTCCCGTTGAATGGAGTAGTACCTGAGAAGGTGTGGACTGGTCATGATCCATCGTACAGTCATCTTAGGGTTTTTGGATGCAGGGCACCCATTCATGTACCGAAGGTTGAGAGGTCCAAGATCGATATGAAGATCAGGCAGTGCGTGTTCTTAGGGTACAGTGATGAAAAGTTCGGTTAAAGATTATGGGATCCGACCGAGAAGAAGCTCGTCAGGAGCAGAGATGTGATTTTCTTTAAAGATCAGTGTATAGAAGACATTGGTATGCCAGATAAGAACCAGCCTAGTTCAGGTGAGCTAGAGGACATGGATCCGGTTATTCCTCCCGTGGTGCCTGATGATGGGGGAGTACAAAAAGGTACAGAGGATGAGGGAATTCCTTCAGAAGATGGATCGGGGGAGCAGCCCCCACTTGATACACCTGTTGAGCCACAAGTGAGGAGGTCATCTAGGGATAGACAATCGTCCAAGAGGTACTCACCGCATGAGTACATTATACTGACTGATGGGGGAGAGCCAGAAGATTATTCTGGGGCCCTAGCCGATAAGCATAAGGAGGAGTGGTTGAAAGCTATGCAAGAGGAGATGAAATCCTTGCATAAGAATTACACTTATGACATGGTGAAACTGCCTAAGGGCAAGAAAGCTCTGAGCAACAAGTGGGTGTTTAGAAAGAAGGTTGATCAGAAGAATTCACAGACGAGGTTCAAGGACAGACTTGTGGTAAAAGGGTTCAGTCAGAGGAAATGTATAGACTTCGAGGAGATATTCTCACCAGTGGTGAAGATAACATCCATACGGATGTTGCTTGGGTTGACAGCTAGCATGGATCTGGAGATAGAGTAGTTGGATGTTAAAACTATTTTTCTCCATGGTGACCTGGAAGAAGAGATCTACATGCACTAACCAAAGGGTTCGAAGTCAAGGGCAAAGAGCATATGGTGTGTAGGCTGAGGAAGAGCTTGTATGGGCTGAAACAAGCTCCACGACAATGGTACAAGAAGTTCTATTCGTTCATGTTACAACATGGGTATGATAGAATGGAGTCGGACCAATGTGTGTTCACGTGCAAGTTCTCAGGTGGTGATTTCTTAGTTCTACTGTTATATGTCGATGACATGCTCATCAAGAGAAAAGACATCAAGAAGATCGAAAGGCTGAAACAGGAGTTGGGCAAGTCGTTTGCGATGAAAGACTTGGGCCTGGCTAAACAAATCCTAGGAATGGAGATAACCCGTGACAGAAGCAGCACGAAGCTTTGGCTGTCACAAGAGCCGTATATTGAGAAAGTCCTAAAGTGGTTCAATATGAATACAGCGAAGCCAATCAGTACTCCACTGGATGGTTACTTCAGATTGAGCGACAAGAAGTGTCCCAAGACGAAGGCAGAGGTGGAAGAGATGCAAAAGATACCCTACGCGTCAGCTGTAGGAAGTTTGATGTATGCTATGGTGTGCACACGCCTAGACATAACATATGCGGTTAGTGTTGTCAGCAGGTATCTTGTCAATCCTGGCAAAGAGCATTGGGCAGTGGTGAAGTAGATATTGCGGTATCTAAGAGGCTCATCTAGGTTGAGCCTATGCTATGGTGATGGAAAACCTGTGTTAGAGGGCTACACAGATGTAAATATGGTAGGTGACATAGACTCCAGGAAGTCTATATCGGGGTTCATGTTCACGTTTGCAGGGGGAGCAGTTTCTTGACAGAGCAAGCTACAGAAGGTCGTAGCATTGTCGACGACAGAGGCCGAGTACATTGCAGTCACAGAAGCATGTAAAGAGATGCTTTAGATGAAGAGGTTCCTACAGGAACTTAACCTGAAGCAGGAAGAGCACGTGGTCTATTGTGATAGTTAGAGTGCTATACACTTGAGCAAGAATCCAAGTCAGCACTCCAAGTCGAAGCATATAGAGATTCGGTATCACTGGATTAGGGATACTTTGGAACAGAAGGTGTTACAGCTTGAGAAAGTCCACACAGACGATAATGGGTCAGACATGATGACTAAAGCTTTGATCAAGGGCAAGTTTGAGGTTTGTAGAAACCTGGCTGGCATGAAGAAGGTGAATTTCACCTGAGTTGGAAAGGAAGAGATTTTATGGGGTTTTTCTCCTCAGATCAGAGGAGAGGGAGCAACGGGTGAAAAATTGGAGTAATTCACCGTGTTGCTCGATTAGTCGTAGGAGGTCTTTGACCGGTCGTGAGAGGTGCTCGACCGGTCGTAGGTTCGAACCTTGACACGACTCAAAGTCCGGCGAATTCGTGCTATTTTTTTCCGAGGTCTACGACCAGTCGTAGGAGAGCTATGACCAGTCGTAGGTGGTTTACGACCATTCTTAGGAGAGATACGACTAGTCGTAGTTATGCAGATTCATTTTACAAATTTGCATGATTTTGCGAATCCAAGTCCTTTCACAACTGGGATGCAGAAGGGAGTTTCTTAAAACTATAAAAAGAGGTTCCTAGGGTTTTTATAGGGTATGAGATAAACATAAGAGGGCTATCAAGGGTGAGAGAGAGAAAGAGAGGGAGGAAACTTGTAAAAGGGAGGTTATGCTCGTGGAGGTGATCTACTATGCAATCTACATCTCAGCGCTTCTACGTCCTCGTAATCGGTCAGATCTCTATGTTTTTCCTTTATTCTCCTATTGTTTATCCACTCCTGCGTGAGTGACGAAAGTTGTAACGTTTTGCTTAATAGTGGATTGTTGATCTGGACGAGGTCCCATGGTTTTTACCTCTTTGAGAGTTTTTCATATAAAAATCTCTTGTATGGTGTGTGATTGATGCTTTGATTTATTTCATTGCTTTTATTGTCCCATAATTCTAGTTTGTTCGAAAGGTTAGATCCTAAGGTTTTGTGCAAAGCCCCTAACACATGGGACCCATAATCTCTTCTTCAAAAATATGGTTGCAAGAAATAGTGTACGATGGAACAGGCGAGTAGAAGAGCAGTTTCATTTGAAAAAATGGTAAAATTTATCTCATGGCTAAAAAAGTTAGCCCCATGAGAAATTGGTCATTTTATCACTTGCGTTGTACTATAAGTCTATTATAGTAAAAAGATACTGGGAGCATAATACGTGTAACCCATGCCTGAGCCAACACAGTGTATTCCTAATAGTGGGGCCCACATTCATGTATGTATTGCATATTCGTGCCATCTATGTATTGCCTATTCGTGCCATCTATCTTTTTTTTTCTAGCTCAGTTTTTAGCATAACTTAAAAAACATAAATAGATTCAACTCTTAAGTGAACCACACCATAGGAAATCGTGGTGATTGAACGTCTACCATTAAAAGCTCTCTAGGGCTTACCTTAATGTTTACTCGCAATCCTAATTTATTAATAAGGTCACACACAAATATCATTTTAATCTAAAATTCCTGTAGCCAAGAAGAAGTTTTTAATTGTCAATCTCCAATATTTCCCATGTCTTGGTCCGGTTCAGATTAGGGTCCACGGACCACACCCAATCCATTCTCCTCCCTCTACTAGAGTTGCCAGCAATTACATATTGGCTAAGCTGATGTTTCAATGGCATAATTGACCCAACAGCACTGGAGAGCCATCGTGATGTTTGTGAGAAATCCACTCCATCCATCCATTTTGGCAACTTATGTTTAGACATGACACAAAAAATCAGGTAGATTGGATATTGAAGTGGGCCACATGAATGGAAACAATGACTAGATTCCTATCATATAATTTATTTTGGGCTTGACCAGGATGTCTCATTCATAAAGCAGCCCATTCATACGGTAATTCCCACCGGAATGAACGGAAAGAATAAAAATATTAGCATGATCCAAAGCTTCTATAGCCCCACAAATATTTCAATGGTGAGCATAAAATCTCAACTATTTTTCACTTGGGCTTGGGATCTGCCTCATTGTTTGAGTCATGCCATAAAAAAAGCTGGCAAAACATATGGACAAGGTGGATTCTCACCAACACCATGGTGGGCCCCACCTAACTTCGGACCACTAGATGCAAAAGCCCTCTCTGTCTCTCGTGATTTATTTTTTATATAAAGGCACTTTTGCCTTGTAAAATACAGTTTTGGAAATAATACGTAATACTCACGGCATACGACCACAGCAGCCAGTTATATCATAGGAGCACAAAAAGGAAGTGGATTACTTTACATATTTAAAAAACAGGACGTGTTTTTTAACTTATACCTAAAGTGGGCATTTTTTTTATTTATTATTAACTCTAAAATAACTCATTACATGAAAATCCAATGAGAAGAAATTTTCTTACTTCAAAACCCAAAAAAAAAATGTAAAGATTTATTTATTAAAAATTATATTCAATTTAATTATTAAGTACCGGAGTCAAGTTGAATAAAGGCTCATTAAGTCTTCCAGTCAACCCAAGTCGGTCAAGTCTCGATGGACCTTCAAGTCAAGTCCGAGTCTTTGAACCATGGGTCATGAGTCGGAGGTTCGTGCCGGTATAGGGCGAGCTACTGTCCAATGTACTAGTCCGATGTAGGGAGTTCTAAATATATATATTTTTGAGAAATTTCCAACTGTACGACCACTATATGGCCCATTCCCGAGACGAATCCCACCCCATTTTACTTTCCAATAATACTCCCCGGGTGTACAGACGCCTTGCAAAAGGTCGAAAATGCCCCTGCTTTTTCCTTCAAGCGTTGACGCTCCTCGAACTCCCAGTTGTACGAACGGTTCAAAGGAGATCAACGTTACATGGGCCCATCAGTTATGTATTTATTATATCCACAACGTTCATCCATATTTTGAGATCATTTCGGAGCATTATCCAAACAAAAAAAAAAAAAAACATATCCAAAGATCAACTAGACCACACCACAAAGAGCAGTAGAAAATTGATTTTCACTGTTGAAACTTTTGTAGGGCCCACCATAACATTTATTTTCCATCCATTCTATTCATAAGGTCACAAAGACCTGGATGAATAGGTAAAAAAAATTTCATAATGATCCAAAACTTTCATGATCCCTGAAAGGGTTTCAACGGTAGATGTTCAAAGCAGAATAGCAATTTCATTTGCTGCGGTCGAACCTATAGCTACGGATAATAACCGTATCTATTGATACCCAAATCCGTAGCAATAGGGTCCATCTGGGGTGGGCACGCCGACCTGGCGGCCCCCGCACCACTTGCTGGCCTGTCTGGCGCGGCCACACCAATCTGGCGGGGCCACGCCCATAGGGTGGTCCCTATGGCTACGGATAATAACTGTAGCTAAAATCCGTAGCAATAGGTTCTTTGTTATTTTTTGTATTTTTTTTTGTGGTTTTTTTATTTATTTTATTTATTTTATATTTTTTAATGGGGAGAACTTTTTCTTCCTTACATTTTTCTCAAATACATAATTATGTAAATATGTATATATAAGTATATAAAAATATTTTTCTATCTCATAATTCATTTCTTTGTCTATTTATTTAACAAGCATATCTCCTAAACTAGAATGAGTTACATAATGTACCATTTATGATTTTGGGGTAGGAGAAGCTAATTTAGCCAAATAACATAGTAATTTTCTGAGATTCCATCGGGTCGATGGTTAAAAATACACTTCACGGTCAATTCACTTCACTTCACAGCCATTTTCATGCACTTCGCGGTCAATTCACTTCACTTCACCATCATTTACATACTTTTCACGGTCATTCCCAGCAATTCCGTGTTGATTCATGGTCAATTCAATGCACTTCATGGTCAATTCACTTCACTTCACAACCATTTCCACGCACTTCGCGGTCATTTCACTTCACTTCACTGTCATTTCCATGCATTTCATGGTCATTCCTACTGATTCCGTGTTCATTCACGGTCAATTCGACACACTTCACGGTCAATTCACTTCACTTCGCGGCCATTTCCACACACTTCGCAGTCATTTCACTTCACTTCACTGTCATTTCCATGCATTTCAGGGTCATTCCTAGCGATTTCGTGTTCATTTACGGTCAATTCACTTCACTTCACGACCATTTCCATACACTTCGCGGTCATGTCACTTCACTTCACCGTCATTTTCATGCATTTCACGGTCATTCCTAGCGATTTCGTGTTCATTCACGGTCAATTCGACTCACTTCACGGTCAATTCACGTCACTTCACGGCCATTTCCACGCACTTCACAGTCATTTCACTTCACCATCATTTCCATACATTTCACGGTCATTCCTAGTGATTCCGTGTTCATTCACAGTCAATTCGACACACTTCACGGTCAATTCACTTCACTTCACGGCCATTTCCACGCACTTCGCGGTCATTTCACTTCACTTCACCGTCATTTCCATGCATTTCACGGTCATTCCTAGCGATTCCGTGTTCATTCACGATCAATTCAACGCACTTCATGGTCAATTCACTTCACTTCACGGCCATTTCCATGCACTTCGCAGTCATTTCACTTCACTTCACTGTCATTTCCATGCATTTCACGGTCATTCCTAGTGATTCTGTGTTCATTCACGGTCAATTCGACGCACTTCACGGTCAATTCACTTCACTTCACGGCCATTTCCACGCACTTCGTGGTCATTTCACTTCACTTCATCATCATTTTCATGCATTTCACGATCATTCCTAGCGATTCCGTGTTCATTTCACGGTTTAGGTTTTGGGATTTGAGAATGGGTTTGGGTTTAGGTTAAAGGTTTTGGTTTCGGTAAGGTTATAAGTTAACGGTTTAGGTTAAGGTTTAGGTTTAGGTTATAGGTTTTTGGATTTGAGAATGGGTTTGGGTTTAGGCTATAGGTTTTGGTTTTAGTTTAGGTTATAGGTTTTGGGATTTGAGAATGGGTTCGGGTTTAGGTTATAGGTTTTGGTTTTGGTTTAGGTTATAAGTTTTGGTTTAGGTTTAGATTATAGATTTAGGTTTAGGTTTTAGGATTTGAGAATGGGTTCGGGTTTAGGTTATAAGTTTTGGTTTTGGTTTAGGTTATAGGTTAACGGTTTAGGTTAAAGTTTAGGTTTAGGTTATAGGTTTTTGGATTTGAGAATGGGTTCGGGTTTAGGCTATAGGTTTTGGTTTTAGTTTAAGTTATATGTTTTAGTTTAGGTTATAGCTTTTGGGATTTGAGAATGGGTTCGGGTTTTGGTTATAGATTTTGGTTTTGAGAATGGGTTCGGGTTTAGGCTATAGGTTTTGGTTTTAATTTAGGTTATAGGTTTTGGTTTAGGTTGTAGGTTTTGAGATTTGAGAATGGGTTCGAGTTTAGGTTATAGGTTTTTCTTTCGAGAATGGGTTCGGGTTTAGGCTATAGGTTTTGGTTTTAGTTTAGGTTATAGGTTTTGGGATTTGAGAATGGGTTCGGGTTCAGGTTATAGGTTTTGGTTTTGGTTCTGGTTATAGGTTTTGGTTTAGGTTATAGGTTATAGGTTTAGGTTAAGGTTTAGGTTTAGGTTTTATGATTTGAGAATGGGTTCGGGTTTAGGTTATAAGTTTTGGTTTCGATTTAGGTTATAGGTTAACGGTTTAGGTTAAGGTTTAGGTTTAGGTTATAGGTTTTTGGATTTGAGAATGGGTTCAGGTTAAGGCTATAGGTTTTGGTTTTAGTTTAGGTTATAGGTTTTGGTTTTGGTTATAGGTTTTGGGATTTAAGAATGGGTTCGGGTTTAGGTTATAGGTTTTGGTTTTGAGAATGGGTTCGGGTTTAAGTTATAGGTTTTGGTTTTAGTTTTGGTTATAGGTTTTGGTTTAGGTTATAGGTTTTGTGATTTGAGAATGGGTTCGGGTTTAGGTTGTAGGTTTTGGTTTTGAGAATGGGTTCGGGTTTAAGCTATAGGTTTTGGTTTTAGTTTAGGTTATAGGTTTTGGTTTAGGTTATAGGTTTTGGGATTTAAGAATGGGTTCGGGTTTAGGTTATAGGTTTTGGTTTTAAGAATGGGTTCGGGTTTAGGATATAGGTTTTGGTTTTAGTTTAGGTTATAGGTTTTGGTTTAGGTTATAGGTTATAGGTTTTGGGATTTGAGAATGGGTTCAGGTTTAGGTTATAGGTTTTGGTTTAGGTTATAGGTTATAGGTTTAGGTTAAGGTTTAGGTTTAGGTTTTAGGATTTGATAATGGGTTCGGGTTTCGGTTATAAGTTTTGGTTTCTGTTTAGGTTATAGGTTAACGGTTTAGGTTAAGGTTTAGGTTTAGGCTATAGCTTTTTGGATTTGAGAATGGGTTCGGGTTTAGACTATAGGTTTTGGTTTTAGTTTAGGTTATAGGTTTTGGTTTAGGTTATAGGTTTTAAGATTTGAGAATGGGTTCGGGTTTAGGTTATAGGTTTTGGTTTTGAGAATGAGTTCGGGTTTAAGTTATAGGTTTTGATTTTGGTTTAGATTATAGGTTATAGGTTTAGGTTAAGGTTTTGGTTTTGGTTTAGGTTATAGGTTTTGGGATTTGAGAATGGGTTCGGGTTTAAGTTATAGGTTTTGGTTTTGGTTTAGGTTATAGGTTATTGGTTTAGGTTAAGGTTTTCGTTTAGGTTTTGGTTATAGGTTTTGAGATTTGAGAATGGGTTAGGGTTTAGGTTATAGGTTTTGGTTCTGGTTTAGATCAAAGGTTTTGGTTTAGGTTTAAGGTTTAAGTTTAGGTTATAGGTTTTGGTTTAGGTTATAAGTTATAAGTTTAGGTTAAGGTTTTGGTTTAGGTTTAGGTTATAAGTTATAAGTTTAGGTTAAGGTTTTGGTTTAGGTTTAGGTTATTGGTTTTGGGATTTGAGAATGGGTTCGGGTTTATGTTATAGGTTTTGATTTTGGTTTAGGTTATAGGTTATAGGTTTAAGTTAAGGTTTTGGTTTAGGTTTAGGCTATAGGTTTTGAGATTTGAGAATGGGATCGGGTTAGGTTATAGGTTTTGGTTTTGGTTTAGGTTATAGGTTAAGGTTTAGGTTTAGGTTAGAGGTTTTGGAATTTGAGAATGGGTTCGGGTTTAGGTTATAGGTTTTGGTTTTGGTTTTGGTTTAGGTTATAGGTTTTGGGATTTGATAATGGGTTCAAGTTTAGATTATAGGTTTTGGTTTTGGTTTAGGTTTAGGTTATAGGTTTTCGGATTTAAGAATGGGTTATGGTTTAGGTTTAGGAAATCAGGTTCAGCTTCGGGATTGGGTTTAAGTTTGGGTTTTCAAGTTTAGGTTTAGGGTTGGGTTTAAGATTGGGCCCCACAGTTATGTATTTATTATATCCACAACGTTCATCCATATTTCGAGATCATTTCGGAGCATTATCCAAATAAAAAATAAAAAACGGATCATTTCGAAGCCTAAACCCAAACCCATTATCAAATCCAAAAACCTATAACCTAAACCTAAACCATTAACCGATAACCTAAATCAAAACGTATAACCTAAACCAAAACTAAAACCTATAAACTAAACCCGAACCCATTATCAAATCCCAAAACCTATAACCTAAATCGAAACCAAAACCTATTACCTAAACTCGAACCCATTCTCAAATCCCAAAACCCAAACCCAAACCTAAACTTAAACGTAAAACCTAAAACCTAAACCCAAGCCTATAACCTAAACTCAAATCCCTAAACCTAATCCTATAACCTAAACTTAAATCCCGAAACCTTAACATATAACCTAACCTAAACTTATACTTACAACCTAAAACTATTCTCAAATCTCAAAACCTATAACTTAAACCTAACCTTTCCCTAAACCTAAACTTTAGCCTAAACTTAAACTCATAACCTAAACCTTAACCTATGACCTAACCTAAACCTATACTTATAACCTAAAACTGAAGCCATTCTCAAATCCCAAAAGCTATAACCTAAACCAAAACCTATAACCTAAACCAAAACCAAAACCTATAGCCTAAACTCGAACCCATTCTCAAATCCCAAAACCTATAACCTACACCAAAACCTATAACCTAAACTAAAACCAAAACCTATAGCCTAAACCCGAACCCATTCTCAAATCCAAAAACCTATAACCTAAACCTAAACCTTAACCTAAACCGTTAACCTATAACCTAAACTGAAACAAAAAATTATAACCTAAACTCGAACCCATTCTCAAATCCCAAAACCTAAACCTAAACCTATAACCTATAACCTAAACCAAAACCTATAACCTTTGGGATTTGAGAATAGGTTAGGTTATAGGTTATAGGTTAAGGTTAGGGTGTCGGTTAAGGTCATTTGCTATAAGTTATATGTTTACGTTAAGGTTTAGGTTTAGGTTTAAGTTATAGGTTTTGGGATTTGACAGTAGGTTTAGGTTATAAGTATAGGTTTAGGTTAGGGTGTAGGTTAAGGTTTAGGGAAATGACCGTGAATCAACATGAAATTGTCGGGAATGACCGTAAAATGCATGGAAACGACCATGAAGTGAAGCGATTGGACTGCAAAATGTGCGAAAATGACCGTGAAATGCATGCAAATGACCGTGAAGTGAAGGAGTTTGACCATGAAATGCCTCAAAATGACCGTGAATCAACACGAAAATATTTGGAATGATCGTGAAATGCATGAAAGTGATCATGAATTGAAGCGAAATGACCATGAAAAGCATGCAAATGACCGTGAAGTGAAGGAGTTTGACGGTGAAATGCCTCAAAATGATCGTGAATCAACACGGAATTGTTTCGAATGACCATGAAATACATGGAAGTGATCATGAATTGAAGCGAAATGACCGTGAAATGCATGCAAATGACCGTGAAGTGAAGGAGTTTGACTGTGAAATGCCTCGAAATGACCGTGAATCAACACATAATTGTTTCGGACGGCCGTGAAATGCATGGAAGTGATCATGAATTGAAGCGAAATGACCGTGAAATGCATGCAAATGACCGTGAAGTGAAGGAGTTTGACCGTGAAATGCCTCGAAATGATCGTGAATCAACACAGAATTGTTTCGGATGACCATGAAATGCATGGAAGTGATCATAAATTGAAGCAAAATGACTGTAAAATGCATACAAATGACTGTGAAGTGAAGGAAGTGATTCACGGTCATTTCGAGGCATTTCGCGGTCAATTCCCTTCTCTTCACGGTCATTTGCATGCATTTCGAGGTCAATTTGCTTCAATTCATGATCACTTTCATGCATTTCTCGGTCATCCGAAACAATTCCGTGTTGATTCACAGTCACGATCAATTCCCTTCACTTCACGGTCATTTGCATGCATTTCGCGGTCAATTCGCTTCAAACCATGATCATTCCCATGCATTTCACGGTCATCCCAAACAATTCTGTGTTGATTCACGGTCATTTTGAGGCATTTCGCGGTCAATTTCCTTCACTTCACGGTCATTTGCATGTATTTCACTGTCAATTCGCTTCAAAGAGCAGCAAAAAATTGATTTTCACCGTTGAAACTAGACCACACCACAAAGAGTAGCAGAAAATTGATTTTCACCGTTGAAACTTTTGTAGGGCCCACCATAATATTTATTTTCAATCCAATCTATTCGTAAGGTCACAAAGACCTGGATGAAGAGGAAAAAAAATTTTCATAATGGGTTCGTGTTTAGGCTATAGGTTTTGGTTTTGGTTTAGGTTATAGGTTTTGGGATTTGAGAATGGGTTCAGGTTTAGGTTATAAGTTTTGGTTTTGGTTTAGGTTATAGGTTTTGGTTTAGGTTATAGGTTATAGGTTTAGGTTAAGGTTTAGGTTTAAGGTTTAGGATTTGAGAATGGATTCGGGTTCAAGTTATAAGTTTTAGTTTCGGTTTAGGTTATAGGTTAACGGTTTAGGTTAAGGTTTAGGTTTAGGTTATAGGTTTTTGGATTTGAGAATGGGTTCGGATTTAGGCTATAGATTTTGATTTTAGTTTAGGTTATAGGTTTTGGTTTAGGTTATAGGTTTTGGGATTTGAGAATGGGTTCGGGTTTAGGTTATAGGTTTTGGTTTTGAGAATGGGTTCGGGTTTAGGCTATAGGTTTTGGTTTTAGTTTAGGTTATAGGTTTTGGGATTTGAGAATGGGTTCAGGTTTAAGTTATAGGTTTTGGTTTTGGTTTTGGTTATAGGTTATAGGTTTTGAGATTTAAGAATGGGTTCGGGTTAGGTTATAGGTTTTGGTTTTGGTTTAGGTTATAAGTTTTGGTTTAGGTTAGAGGTTTTGGGATTTGAGAATGGGCTCGGGTTTAGGTTATAAGTTTTGGTTTTGGTTTAGGTTATAGGTTTTGGGATTTGATAATGGGTTCGGGTTTAGGTTATAGGATTTGGTTTTGGTTTAATATGGGTTCGAAAATGCATCGAAATGACCGTGAATCAACACGAAATAGGCGGGAATGACCGTGAAATGCATGGAAATAACCTAAACCAATACCAAAACCTATAACATAAATCCGAACCCATTCTCAAATCCCAAAACCTATAACCTAAACCAAAACCAAAATCTATAGCCTAAACCCGAACCTATTCTTAAATCCAAAAACCTATAACTTAAACCGAAACCAAAACCTATAACCTAAACCCGAACCCATTCTCAAATCTCAAAAACCAAACCCAAACCTAAACCTAAACCTAAAACCTAAAACCTAAACCTAAGCCTATGACTGTGAAGTGAAGGAGTTTGACCGTGAAATGCCTCGAAATGACCGTGAATCAACACAGAATTATTTTGGACGACCGTGAAATGCATGAGAATGATCATGGTTTGAAGCGAATTGACCGCGGAATGCATGCAAATGACCGTGAAGTGAAGGGAATTGACCCCGAAATGCCTTAAAATGACCGTGAATCAACACGGAATTGTTTCGGATGACCGTGAAATGCATGAGAATGATCATGGTTTGAAGCGAATTGACCGCGAAATGCATGCAAATGACCGTGAAGTGAAGGGAATTGGCCGTGAAATGCCTCGAAATGACCATGAATCAACACGAAATTGTTTTAAATGACCGTGAAATGCATGAGAATGATCATGGTTTGAAGCGAATTGACCGCAAAATGCATGCAAATGACCGTGAAGTGAGGGAAATTGACCGCGAAATGCCTCGAAATGACCGTGAATCAACACGAAATTATTTCGGATGACCGTGAAATGCATGGGAATGATCATGGTTTGAAGCGAATTAATCGCGAAGTGCATGCAAATGACCGTGAAGTGAAGGGAATTGACCGCGAAATGCCTCAAAATGACCGTGAATCAACACGGAATTGTTTGGGATGATCGTGAAATGCATGGGAATGATCATGGTTTGAAGCAAATTGACTATAAAATGCACGCAAATGACCATGAAGTGAGGGAAATTGACCGTGAAATGCATGGAAATGACCGTGAATCAAAACGGAATCACCGGGATTGACCATGAAATGCATGGAATTGATCGCGAAGTAAATGAAATGAGTGAAATTGACTGCGAACTGATTGAAATTGACCATGAAGTGAATGAAATGGATTTTCGATCATTGACCGGATGGAATCTTGAAAAATAACTAGTTTGGTTGGCTAAAGTAGCTTCTCCTACCCCAAAATCATATAGGGTATGTTAAGTAACTAATTTTGGTTTAGAAGATATTCTTATTAAATGAAAAAAGAAAGAAATGAAAAAAAAAAAGAGAGAAAATTTTTTTTATATGCTTATATATACATATTTATATAAATATGTATTAGAGAAAATTGTAAGTAGAATGAAGTTCTCCATGTAAAAAAATAAAAAATAAAAAATAAAAATCATAGAGGGGCACAGTTATGGTCAGGTGAGCGTGCCCCCGCCGGATATGTCAGCGAGTGGCGTGGGCGCGCCAGTTCGGCGCGCCCACCCCGGACAGGCACCTTTGGCTATGAATTTTTCTGGATATAGATACGGTTATAATCCGTAGCAAATTACCTTGTATCCAATAAAATAAAAATCTATTTTTTTTTTTAATGTCGAATCTTTTTTTTTTTGGGTCCCATCATGAGGTCTATGTTATATCCAAACAGTACATCTATTTGGTGAGCTCATATTAAGGCTTGAGATGGAAAATAAGACAGATCTAACTATCAAGTGGACCACACTTTAAAAGGTAGTGGGGAATTGAACATCTATCATTGATACCCTTTTAGGGGTTACAGAAGTTTTGGATCATTATGAAATTTGTTTTTCCTCTTCATCTAGGTCTTTGTGACCTTATGAATAGATTGGATGGAAAATAAATGTTATGGTGGGCCCTACAAAAGTTTCAAAGGTGAAAATCAATTTTCTGCTGCTCTTTGTGGTGTGGTCCAGTTGATCTTTGGATATGATTTTTTTTTGGATAATGCTCCAAAATGATCTCAAAATATGGATGAACGTTGTGGATATAATAAATACATAACTGTGGGGCCCAATCTTAAACCCAAACTTAAACCCAAATCTAAACCTAAACTTGAAAACCCAAACTTAAACCCAATCCTTAACCTGAACCCAATTTCCTAAACCTAAACCAAAACCCATTCTTAAATCCGAAAACCTATAAACTAAACCAAAACCAAAACCAAAACCTATAACCTAAACCCGAACCCATTATCAAATCCCAAAGCCTATAACCAAAACCAAAACCAAAACCTATAACCTAAACCCGAACCCATTCTCAATTCCCAAAACCTTTAACCTAAACCTAAACCTTAACCTAAACCAAAACCTGTAACCTAAACCAAAACCTGTAACCTAAACCAAAACCAAAACCTATAACCTAACCCAAACCCATTATCAAATCCCAAAACCTATAACCTAAACCAAAACCAAAACCTATAACCTAAACCCGAACCCATTCTCAAGAAACAAAAACCTCTAACCTAAACTTAAACCTTAACCTAAACCAAAACCTTTAACCTAAACCAAAACCAAAACCTATAACCTAACCCGAACCCATTCTCAAATCTCAAAATCTATAACCTAAACCTGACCCTTAACCTAAACCAAAACCTATAAACTATAACCTAAACCAAAACCAAAACCTTAACCTAAACCTATAACCTATAAGCTAAACCAAAACCAAAACCTATAACCTAAACCCGAACCCATTCTCAAATCCCAAAGCCTATAACCTAAACCTAAACCAAAACCTTAACCTAAACCTATAACCTATATCCTAAACTTAAAACTTAACCTAAACTAAGACCTTTAACCTAAACCAAAACCAAAACCTATAACATAAACCTGAACCCATTCTCAAATCTCAAAACCTATAACCTAAACCTAAACCAAAACCTTAACTTAAACCTATAACCTATAACCAAAACCTATAACTTAAACCCGAACCCATTCTCAAATCCCAAAACCTAAACCTATAACTAATAACCAAAACTAAAACCTATAACCTAAACCCGAACACATTCTCAAATCCCAAAATCTATAACCTAAACTAAAATCAAAACCTATAGCCTAATCCTGAACCCATTCTCAAAACCAAAACCTATAACCTAAACCCAAACCCATTCTCAAATCCCAAAACCTATAGCCTAAACTAAAACCAAAACCTATAGCCTAAACCCGAACCCATTCTCAAATCCAAAAACCTATAACCTAAACCTAAACCATAACCTAAACCGTTAACCTATAACCTAAACCGAAACCAAAACTTATAACCTAAACCCGAACCCATTCTCAAATCCTAAAACTTAAACCAAAACCTTAACCTAAACCTATAACCTAAAACTTAAACCAAAACCAAAACCAATAACCTAAACCCGAACCCATTCTCAAATCCCAAAACCTATAACGTAAACCAAAACCAAAACCTATAAGATAAACACGAACCCATTATGAAAATTATTTTTCCTCTTCATCCAGGTCTTCGTGACCTTATGAATAGATTGGATTGAAAATAAATATTATGGTAGGCCCTACAAAAGTTTCAACGGTGAAAATCAATTTTCTGTTGCTCTTTGTGGTGTGGTTTAGTTTCAACGATGAAAATCAATTTTTTGCTGCTCTTTGAAGCGAATTGACCGTGAAATGCATGCAAATGACCGTGAAGTGAAGGGAATTGACCGCGAAATGCCTCGAAATGACCATGAATCAACACGAAATTGTTTGGGATGACCGTGAAATGCATGGGAATGATCATGGTTTGAAGCGAATTGACCACGAAATGCATGCAAATGACCGTCAAGTGAAGGGAATTGACCGCGAAATGCCTCGAAATGATCGTGAATCAACACGGAATTGTTTCGGATGACCGTGAAATGCATGAAAGTGATCATGAATTGAAGCAAATTGACCGCGAAATGCATGCAAATGACCGTGAAGTGAAAGGAATTGACCGCGAAATGCCTCGAAATGATCGCGAATCAACACGGAATTGTTTGGGATGACCATGAAATGCATGGGAATGATCATGGTTTGAAGCGAATTGACCGCGAAATGCATGCAAATGACCATGAAGTGAAGGGAATTGGCCGCGAAATGCCTCGAAATGATCGTGAATCAACACGGAATTATTTGGGATGACCATGAAATGCATGGGAATGCTCATGGTTTTAAGCGAATTGACCATGAAATGCTTGCAAATGACCATGAAGTGAACGGAATTGACCATGAAATGCTTCGAAATGACCGTGAATCAACACGAAATTGTTTGGGATGACCGTGAAATGCATGGGAATGATCATGGTTTAAAGCGAATTGACCGCGAAATGCATGCAAATGACCGTGAAGTGAAGGGAATTGACCGCAAAATGCCTCAAAATGACCGTGAATCAACACGGAATTGTTTCGGATGACTGTGAAATGCTTGGGAATGATCATGGTTTGAAGCGAATTGACCGCGAAATGCATGCAAATGACCGTGAAGTGAAGGGAATTGACCGCGAAATGCCTCGAAATGACCGTGAATCAACACAGAATTGTTTGGGATGACCGTGAAATGCATGGGAATGATCATGGTTTGAAGCGAATTGACTGTGAAATGCTTGCAAATGACCGTGAAGTGAAGGGAATTGACCGCGAAATGCCTTGAAATGACCGTGAATCAACACGAAATTGTTTCGGATGACCGTGAAATGCTTGGGAATGATCATGGTTTGAAGCGAATTGACCGCGAAATCCATGCAAATGACAGTGAAGTGAGGGAAATTGACAGCGAAATGCCTCGAAATGATCGTGAATGAATACGAAATTGTTTGGGAACACCGTGAAATGCATGGGAAGGATCAAGGTTTGAAGCGAATTGACCGCAAAATGCATTCAAATGACCATGAAGTAAAGAGAATTGACCGTGAAATGCCCCGAAATGACCATGAATTAACACGAAATTGTTGGGATGACTTAAACCTATAACTATTCTCAAATCTCAAAACCTATAACTTAAACCTAACCTTTCCCTAAATCTATAACCTAAAATCAATTCCTTAAACCTAAACCTTAGCCTAAACCTAAACTCAAATCCCTAAACCTTAACCTACAACCTAACCTAAACCCGAACCCATTCTCAAATCCCAAAACCTATAACCTAATCCAAAACCAAAACCTATAACCTAAACCCGAACCCATTCTCAAATCCAAAAACCTATAACCTAAACCTAAACCATTAACCTATAACTTAAATTAAAATGTATAACCTAAACTAAAACTAAAACCTATAACCTAAACCTGAACCCATTATCAAATCCCAAAACATATTACCAAAACAAATAACCTAAACCTGAACCCATTATCAAATCCCAAAACCTATAACCTAAATCGAAACTAAAACCAAAACCTATAACCTAAACCCAAACCCATTATCAAATCCCAAAACCTATAACCTAAACCGAAACCGAAACCTATAACCTAAACCCGAACCCATTGTCAAATCCTAAAACCTATAACCTAAACCAAAACCAAAACCTATAACCTAAACCCGAACCCATTCTCAAATCCCAAAACCCAAACCCAAACCTAAACGTAAATGAAAAACCTAAAACCTAAACCTAATCCTATGACCGTGAAGTGAAGGAGTTTGACTGTGAAATGCCTCGAAATGACCGTGAAATGCATAGGAATGATCATGGTTTGAAGCGAATTGATCGCGAAATGCATGCAAATGACTGTGAAGTGAAGGGAATTGACCGTGAATCAGCACGGAATTGTTTGGGATGACCGTGAAATTCATGGGAATGATCATGGTTTTAAGCGAATTGACCGCGAAATGCTTGCAAATGACCGTGAAGTAAAGGGAATTGACTGCGAAATGCCTCGAAATGACCGTGAATCAACATGGAATTGTTTCGGATGACCGTGAAATGCATGAAAGTGATCATGAATTGAAGCAAATTGACCGTGAAATGCATGCAAATGACCGTGAAGTGAAAGGAATTGACTGCGAAATGCCTCGAAATGATCGTGAATCAACACGAAATTGTTTGGGATGACCGTGAAATGCATGGGAATGATCATGGTTTGAAGCGAATTGACTGCGAAATGCAGGCAAATGACCGTGAAGTGAAGGGAATTAACTGCGAAATGCCTCGAAATGACCGTGAATCAACAGGGAATTGTTTGGGATGACAGTGAAATGCATGGGAATGATCATGGTTTGAAGCGAATTGACCGCGAAATGCTTGCAAATTACCGTGAAGTGAAGGGAATTGACCGTGAAATGCCTCGAAATGACCGTGAATCAACACGAAATTGTTTGGAATGACCGTGAAATGCATGGGAATGATCATGGTTTGAAGCGAATTGACCGTGAAATGCCTCGAAATGACTGTGAATGAACACGGAATTGTTTGGGATGACCGTGAAATGCATGGGAATGATCATGGTTTGAAGCGAATTGACCGTGAAATGCATTCAAATGACCGTGAAGTAAAAGGAATTGACCACGAAATGCCTCAAAATGACCATGAATCAACACAGAATTGTTTGGGATGACTTAAACCTATAACTATTCTCAAATCTCAAAACCTATAACTTAAACCTAACCTTTCGCTAAACCTATAACCTAAACTCAATTCCCTAAACCTATACCTTAGCCAAAACCTAAACTCAAATCCCTAAACCTTAACCTATAACCTAACCTAAACCTATACTTATAACCTAAACCCAAACCCATTCTCAAATCCCAAAAGCTATAACCTAAATCAAAACCTATAACCTAAACCAAAACCAAAGCCTATAGCCTAAACCCGAACCCATTCTCAAATCGAAAAACCTATAACCTAAACCTAAATCATTAACCTGTAACCTAAATCAAAACGTATAACCTAAACTAAAATTAAAACCTATAACCTAAACCCGAACCCATTATTAAATCCCAAAACCTATAACCTAAACCAAAATCAAAACCTATAACCTACACCCGAACCCATTATCAAATCTCAAAACCTCTAACCTAAACCGAAACCAAAACCTATAACCTAAACCCGAACCCATTATCAAATCCCAAAACCTATAACCTAAACCAAAACCAAAACCAAAACTTATAACCTAAACCCGAACCAATTATTAAATCCCCAAACCTATAACCTAAACCAAAACCAAAATCTATAACCTAAACCCGAACCCATTCTCAAATCCCAAAACCTAAACCCAAACCTAAACGTAAACGTAAAACGTAAAACCTAAACCTAAGCCTATGACTGTGAAGTAAAGGAGTTTGACCGTGAAATGCCTCGAAATGATCGTGAATCAACATGGAATTGTTTCGGACGACCGTGAAATGCATGAGAATGATCATGGTTTGAAGCGAATTGACCGCGAAATGCATGCAAATGACCGTGAAGTGAAGGGAATTAACCCCGAAATGCCTTAAAATGACCGTGAATCAACACGGAATTGTTTCGGATGATCGTGAAATGCATGAGAATGATCATGGTTTGAAGCGAATTGACCGTGAAATGCATGAAAATGATCGTGAAGTGAAGGGAATTGACCGTGAAATGCCTCGAAATGACCGTGAATCAACACGGAATTGTTTGGGATGACCGTGAAATGCATGGGAATGATCATGGTTTGAAGCGAATTGACCGCAAAATGCATGCAAATGACCATGAAGTGAGGGGAATTGACTGCGAAATGCCTCGAAATGATTGTGAATCAACACGGAATTGTTTGGGATGACCGTGAAATGCATGGGAATGATCATGGTTTAAAGCGAATTGACCACAAAATGCATGCAAATGACCATGAAGTTGAGGAAATTGACCGCGAAATGCCTCAAAATAACCGTGAATCAACACGGAATTGTTTGGGATGACCGTGAAATGCATGGGAATGATCATGGTTTGAAGCGAATTGACCGCGAAATGCATGCAAATGACCGTGAAGTGAAGGGAATTGACCGTGAAATGCCTCGAATTGACCGTGAATCAATAAGGAATTGTTTGGGATGACCGTCAAATGCATGGGAATGATCATGGTTTGAAGCGAATTGTCCGCGAAATGCTTGCAAATGACCGTGAATCAACACGAAAATGTTTCGGATGACTGTGAAATGCATGGAAGTGATCATGAATTGAAGCAAAATGACCGTGAAATGCATGCAAATGAAATGAACGAAATTAACCGCTAAGTGAATGAAATGGATTTTCGATCATCGAGCTGATGAAATCTTGAAAAATAACCCGATTGGTTGGTTAAAGTAGCTTCTCCTACCCAAAATCATATAGGGTACATCAAGTAACTAATTTTAGTTTAGAAGATATTCTTGTTAAATGAATAAAGAAAGAAATGAAAAAAAAGAGAAAAAAAATTTATATGCTTGTACATATATATTTATATAAATATGTGTTAGAGAAAATTATAAGTAGAATAAAGTTCTCCATGTACCAAAAAAAAAAAAAAAATCACAAAAAAACACACAAAAAAAAAAAAAAAACATATTGCTACGGATTTTAGCTACGGTTATTATCCGTAGCCATAGGGACCACCCTATGGACATGGCCCCGCCAAATCGGCGTAGCCGCGCCGGACAAGCCAGCAAGTGGCGCTAGGGGCTGCCAGTTCGTCGCGCCCACCCCAAGTAAACTCTATTGCTACGGATTATGGTATCTATGGCTATGGTTATAATCCGTAGCTATAGGTCTGACCGTAACAAATGACATTACCATTCTGCTTTGTACGACTACCATTGAAACCCTTTCAGGGGTCACGGAAGTTTTGAATCATTACAAAATTTGTTTTTCCTATTCATCCAGGTCTTTGTGACCTTATGAATAGATTGGATGGAAAATAAATGTTATGGTGGGCCCTACAAAAGTTTCAAGACTGAAAATCAATTTTCTGCTGCTCTTTGTGGTGTGGTCCAGTTGATCTTTGGATATGATTTTTTTTTTGGGATAATGCTCCGAAATGATCTCGAAATATGGATGAACGTTGTGGATAGAATAAATACATAACTGTGAGGCCCATGTAACGTTGATCTCTTTTGAACTGTTCGTATAACTCGGAGTTCGATGAGTGTTAGTGCTCATCTTCGAGCAGCGACCGATCCGCTTGAAGGAAAAAGCAGGGGCATTTTCGACCTTTGGGAAGGCATCCGTACACCCGGGGAGTATTTGTGGAAAGTAAAATGGGGTGGGCTTTGTCTCGGGAATGGGCCATATACTGGTCGTACAGTTGGAAATTTCTCTATATTTTTAAACCATGATTTTCAATAATTTATAATTTATATTTCTCCTTTTCTCTGCCCGGAAAGGAAACGGATTAGCTACCCCCTTGCCAGTTGCACTGTGGCTAGTGGTCAGTGCTGTGTGGGCCCCACCGTGATGTATGTCTTTTATCCATGCCGTTCATCCATTTTTACAGATCATTTTAAGGGTTGGTCACAAAAAATAGAGGTATATAAATCTCAGGTGGACCACACTAAAGGAAAACAATAGTGATTGGATATCTACCATTAAAATCCTCCTAAGGCCCACTGTACTTTTTATTTGACATCCAATCTTTCGATTAGGTCATACAGACCTAGATGAAGGGAAAAAACAAATATCAGATTGATCCAAAACTTTTGTGGACCTCGAAAAGTTTTTAATGGTTGACATTCAATCGACATTGTTTCCTGTAACGTGTTTCACTTGAGATTAGGATTTATTTTGTATTTGTGCTCATACCACAGACTGATCTAGAAAAATAGATGGACAGTATGGATGGAACTCATACATCATGGTGAGGCCCGCGTAGCACCGACTATTAGCCATTGGCTGGTGGCAGCGAGAGTAGCAAATCCATTTTCCCTTTCCTTTCCCATGGTTGCTGGTAATGGACGCGGGTTGCCCCCTGCCCCCGCCCAGACGGTAATCCGTCCGGGCAGGGCTCTGTGGGGCCCGCTGTGATGTTAGTGTTTTATCCAGGTTGTTCATCTCTTTTTTCAAATCATTTTAATGTCGACAGCTCCTATTGACCACACCAAAGGAAATTGAAGTGATAATGACAACCACAGTTGAAACCTTTTCGAGGGCCACCGTTATTTTATTTTTTATTTTACCATCCAACCTATTCATAAGGTCATGTAGACGTGGATGAAGTGAAACACAAATATCAGCTTGATCAGAAGCTTCTCCAACTCTCAAGAAATTTTTAATAGCGGACGTTCAATCTCCACTTTGTGGTCTACTTAAGCCTTATAATTGCCTTGGTATTTAGATCATAATTTAAAATGATTTGACTAAAATAATGAACGGCATGGATAAAACACTTACATTAAATAGGGCATGGAGCCATGCCGAGACGGATTACCGCTGGTAAATAGACTTGGAAGGACGTGGATTTACTGCCAAAGCCAGAAGTTCCTACCGAAGGATGATGGGTGGGCCCAAGGAGATGTTTGTGAGAAATCTACCCAGTCCATCCGTTTTTTGAGATCTTTTTAAGATGTGCGACCAAAACTAAGATGTATCCAACACTCAAGTGGGCCACACAACAGGAAACGGTAGGAATTCAATGAGAACCGTTGAAGCATTCTTGTGGCCATAAAAGTTTTGTATCAGGTTATATTTTTGTTTTTTTTTCACTTAATCCCATTAGGAATGAACTTATAAACGGTTTGGATAGCAAATAAACATCAATGTGGACCCAGAAAGATTTCGACGGTAGGAATTTCTTTCCCCAAATTTTCCTCTCGAGTGACCCACTTGAGTTTTTTATCCAGCTAATTTTTGTTCAAACTTTCTAAAATGATCTTTCAAAACGGATGGGCGGAATGGATTTCTTACATACGTTTCAGTGGGCCCCACCCAGTATCCTTGCACATGCAGGAACTTCCTGCGATAGGCTATCGCATATTAATGTACACGTGGCATACACTAAATCGAAATAAACGGCTCAAATTGCTGGAACCACGATAGATAGGTCATCATCCCAAAATTAAATTATTTGAATATTTCTAATATATGATCAATGCACCCCTAGCCGAATCCAACCGTTGGGTATCTTCCACTGTTCCCTGTGCTATGGCCCACTTAAATTGATATCCCATCCCCTTTTATTCCTGTGGAGGGGCCAACTTGAGTTGTGGATTTGTATGAATTTTTTCCCATAGGCTGTAAAATGGAGGATATAACATGATGGACGGAGTGGATTTTAAATATGCAACAAGATGGGCCTCATGGGCTTGGGTGTTTTTCTTAAACTAGGTGTTTGAGAGGATCCTAGTACCATATTAAACATGTAAAACCCCCAGACACTGCAGATAAGTCATTACCACAAAATCAGATTGTTTGAATATTTCTTATGTTTGATCAATGGACACTTGTTTGCTGAAATCCACCCAATGGATATCTTCCATTAATCCCCGTTGTCTAGTCTACTCAAATTTGCATTCCATCACCATTATTTCCTTCGGTGTGCCCCCAATCTGATGGGCGAGTAAATTTTACATATACAACATGGTGGGCCCCATAAGCTTGGGTGTTTTATGGAGTGGTGCAGAGGATTCTGGACCCAAATGATGCAGGGATGAATGTGATGAGGTCGATCACCATCTTTCTCAAGGATAACTACTCCGAATCTATGGAGCTTCTCTCACAAAGACTTTTCGAATCCACGAGGAAAGAAAGCAGGAAAATAGAAATAAATTTGAAATTAATTGATGAATCAATAAAAATGAGTTTACATCCCTTTAAATAAGGGAACCGGGCAATAAGAAAGAAATCAGACTCAAACTACAACTAAAACTCCTAGAATCTGCGACTTAGTAAACTTATTTTTTATAGACGGTCGGCCAAAAATAATAAGTGTCCTATTTGACTTCACCAAACCGTTCTCCTAATTATCCTAAGCACTTTTCATGTTGGACACAATTCTTAAAGCCCAACAGATGAAGAGCTATAAGCATTTTAAAACTTACTATTTATGGTAAAAATGAAATTAAAACGGGAAACGACCATCGATCAGGAGGTTTCTCGCAAATCTAGGTTGCGCAACCCGACATAGCATGGTTGGTTGGTTAAAGTAGCTCGTTCTACCCCAAAATCATATATTTTACGTCAGATAACTCATTCCGAATTGCGAGATACGCCCGATCTAAGGTCCAACGGTCTGGATCACTTATGTCGTTGATCATGCCTTTTTTGATCTATCTTGGCCATGAAATTGTCCGCAACCCGCTATACATCACCGAATTAAACGGGCAATGATTGGGTACTACTCCACCAGGACTAATTAGAGATGGAAGGTCTTGTTATGGTCTCTGTGGGGCTCACTGTACATGATATATATGCTTTGTCCACATCACCCATTTTGAAAGATCATTTTAGGGAATGAATCCATATAAAGGAAACAGATTGAAGGCTTGAGTGGAAACAGACCCTATGAATAGGTTAGATGACAAATAAGCATCACCACCGTGGCCCGAGTAGGAGTTTAATCCCCGCTGCTTCTTGTACCTACAGATCTACCTCTTTTTTGAACTTATCATCCAAAGTAAGATATATACATTACGTTACAGTGGGCTGCTCGACAGAGCCCCCCACGGGACTCGTCTTATATAGGTAGGTCTTGGGGAGGCGGATAGCGTACTGAGCAAACTCAGTATGCACTGAGTAAACTCTTTGGGGCTGACTGTCATTATGCATTTTATCTCCTCTGTCCATCTCTTTTAACATATAATTTCAGAGTTTTATCCAAAAAAAAATGAAGTGTATTTAATCCTCAAGTGGAGCACACCACCAAAAATAATGTGAACTGAACATCTACCATTGAAAAGTTATTAGGAGCCAAAGGAGTTTTAGATCAAGCTAATATTTGTTTTTGCTTATCATCCATGTCTTTCTCATCTTATTAACGGGAGAGATGACAAATAAGCATCATTGGGGGCTTTAAAAAGTTTTTAGCAGTGGAAATCAATTCTTCTATCTTTTCAAGTGGTATGGTTCACTTGAGCTTTGGATATACATCAATTTTAGGTTCAACCCTTAAAATGATTTGGAAAAACAAATAAACAGTATGGATAAACCACATGCATCCACAGTGAGCACAACAGATTTTACTCAGAGTTATAAGAGCGCATTGAGTAACTAAGATCGCATGGCTGGGGTAGTACCTAACCTGGGAGGCGGATTTCCTGTTCAAGCCTTTTCCGTGGAGTTATGCGCTGGGATGCTAGGTGGGGCTCACTATCATGTTTATGAGAAATCTATTTGGTCCATCCATTTGTTTTTTCGTATCATTTTAATATTAAATACTTAAAATTCAATAATTCCAAAATTCAAGGTAGCCATACGAGAGGAAACAGCAATGATCACCGTTGAAACATGTGTATGGCCATGAAAGTTTTGCATCGGTGTAAGTATTTTCTGTTTGGATGGCATGTAAACATTAAGGAGTAACCTAGGAAGGTTTCAATGGTAGATAACTCATTCCCTAGTTTTCCCTCTCATGCGGCATCCTTGAGTTTTTGATCCACCTAATTTTTGTTCGAATATCCTTAAACTGATCTGAAAAAACGGATGGACGGAGTAGATTTCTCAAAAATGTCAAGGTGGCCCCACCTAGCATTCCATCTCATAAACTTTGCGGGAAAGGCTTATGCGAGAAATCCGCGTCCCCAATCCGCGCTCACCCATTGAATATTTCTAATATATGATCAATGGATACTTGTTTGCTGAAATCCAACCACTGGATATCTTCCATTTTGACTGTCTACTAAGTCATCATTAATTCCCTAGCTAATTAGTCAATCAAATAAATCCATTTTTTCTTTGATCCATCCAGAATGGGCCCCACAATCTAGACGGTTTATTTTTATGTGGTTTGTATGTCACTTGTTCAATTAGATAGTGCCTGTGTATCAACCATCACAATCTTCCGGAGCATCAAAGTCTTTCTACCGTTGAAACGCCAAAGTTTGAATTTGAATGAAAGTGCATTCATCAATCCAGAGGAGTGAAACGCTACCGTTCTTTCATCATTGCAAATTGCAAATGGTCTACACAAACACACCACATTCCTTTAATTACCACGTTTTGCTGCCTCTGGGAAAAAAACACAAACACCTCATCTCACAGCTCCTATCCTACCATTTTGCCAGAATCCAAGCGTCCTGAATGGAATCATCTGGCATCAAAGCAGGCAGAAACATGGTGCTTGAGCTTTCACCTAAGGCGGCAACGGATCCGAACACTATTACACTGTTCGAAAAATGGCCATTGCAAGACATCACCAATAGCTTCATCTGGGAAGTAAGCAATTATCTTTATCTTCTTCTCAATCCTTTATTTCAATTATTTCGCAATATTGGGATTTGAATCCTTGCCTCCGTGATTGACTCTCGGGAATTTCAACACGAGGTTTTGGTTCTAGTATCCATAGGTGGGCATGAGTGCCGGTGTGTGAGCCCCACCATGGGAACTTTCCAAGAGGTCGAGCTGTGTGAGCCCACCATGATGTTTGTCGAACATCTACTTCATCAGTCAGATGCACCATTACATGGCGGTCCATGGGCTTAAAAATCAAGTGAATCCATGACTTGGGTGGGCCACACCATATACAACAGTTGAGAGGGGTTACCCTCCCTTTAAAACATTTATAATCATTTATTGGGGCCAGAGAGGTGGGGTTCACAAATCCAGCCCATCAATTGTGTGTGTCCAAAAATCGGAACTCAGGTGGGCCATACCATCTAAAACCATGTGAAGACATGTCTAAAATACATAAAAGTACCTGGTGGGGCCCAAATGAGTTTTAGATGCAGCCGAAACTTGGACTGGCCCCTCATCCAAGTGGGACACACACAATAGATGGTCTGGATTTGTGAACCATATCTCGATGGACCCAATAAACCATTATGAATGTTTTAATGGGAGGGTAACCCCTCTCAACTGTTGTATATGGTGTGGCTCACCCAAGTCATACATTGACTTGATTTTTAAGCCCATTACTGATCATGGAATGGTGCATCTGATTGATGAGATAGATATTCAACACACATCACAGTAGGGCCCACACAGCTCAACCTAAAGGGAAGTTCCCATGAGGTTGAGCTAATGGTACCATTTTCCATATACATGTGTGTGTCATTTGTCTTGTGGGTCATGATGCAATAAAACATTTTAAGTGTAAACGAGTTTTATGGGCCCCACCATGATGCGTTCGTGACATCCGCTTCGATCATTACGCACACAATCCCTTGTTTGACCATGCCCCAAAATTGAAGCCAGTCCATGATTCTAGTGGGCCACATGAGCAAGAATAGTTGGAAGGGAGAGGGAGTGCATGACAGTCCGAGTAGATGTCATCAACACATCATGATGGAGCCCACAGAGATCATTTGCACCACAATTGTGGTGAAACGGTTGCACTTGATCATTTTCCTTCACGAATGTAATTCATACGGAAAGAAACGTTGGTCTGGTGGGTCATCACATGGATGGACATTGAATGAAATAGGAGTAATTGGACGATGATCCAATCCTAAAAACTGTCGTGAGGATGGATTGACGACTCATCCAAGTCAACTCGGACAACTCGCTCCCTGACTCAAAAGGAGCCGCGACTCGACTAAGGAGAAAATGGGTCTGTCCAAATACCCAAATATGAATAGGAGGATGACCCATCCACCTCATGGCCCACTAAATCAACATCCATGATCAATACACAAAAGCAACACATGTACACTGATTTTCTGAAGTGCACTTCATGAAGCCACAGCATTCCTCGTAATAAATAAAGCTTTGTAAAAAAAAAAACAGGCCATAGACAACGAAGCTTTCGAGACAACAACCTCTATAGGAAACAGGAGGTACAATGATGAGAACTCAGCTGAAAATCCGACTCGAAAGGTAAAAGGACGAACAGGGGGCACTCCGAGGGCGATTCTTGCCCATGGAACTGGGAATGTTCTGAGAAAGGAATTCAGATAGGCATGATTTCATCCCACAGTAGGGCTAGTAGAACCTGAATATGGTAGAGCCATGTAGCTGCAGTATACTTGGCAAGGTGATTTATCATTCACGATGGTCCACCTTAAGTAGACATAAATAAGATGATCCTAGCCATCTTATCATTGACATCCAAATATGATAAATAAAACCAGTTGATGTTGATAAAAAAAAATATGATGTCTCGGATTGTTTGTATGTGTGATTTCTTATATACATGGGTCATCCATTATAGGTCCCACTGGATGGACAGTCCTGATTGATGTGTTCATGCCACATGGCTCTACCATATTCTAGTTCCAAAACTGGCTTTTATTACACCCATCATTCATTTCCCTCAAGTATGTTAAGTAATAAAGGTTGATTAGAGCTTGGAATATTTTATTTCATGTGTATGATTGCTAATTGGAAGAGTTATACTATGTAATGTAAGAGCCTGGCTGGTTTGGGTTATTCTTCATTTATAATTTGAATCTTGAAAATATTTTTGAGAGGAGTTATTTGATATTCTGGCTGCCTATGACCCTTGACACACAAGCACTAATAAATAATACACATGGCATATATTAACCTAAATTAAACGGAAGCGGATTGCGTTCGAATCCAGTCGGACAATAAGGTGTCCGGCCAGAGCTCCTGTGAGGCCCACCTTGATGTATCTATTTATCCTTGCAGTCCATCCATTTTCTTAGATCGAGAAGCAGATTCAAGGCTCAAGTGGACCACACCAGAGATGACTCTTTCATTTAATGCATCTACCAAGCTCACTATTTGGTGTGGTCCACTTGAAAGTAGGATCTGCTTCATTTTTGGGCTCATAACTTAAAATGATATGAGAAAATGGATGGACAGCATGGATAAACAGATACATCACGGTGGGCCCCACAGGAGCTCCTGTCAGATGGCTTATTGTTTGACCAGTGTTAATTAGGACGCAATCCACTTCCAAATTAAACCAGCTAATCAGTCATTAATTAGTAGTATAAAATCAGGTTGGTTGAACAATCCTAACCTCAGATTGGTGGACACTTATTTATTAAAATAAAAATATTGGATATTTTCATTTCTAACCATCTAATAATGTCCAGCAATCTAATATTTTGATAAGCAAATGAGATCAATTTTTTGTTCATGATACATGTAAACTGGTACCCATAATTAAGGTGGTCTGGTACCCATAATTAGGAAGGTTTGGTTCGAATTATTTACATACCATGTAAGAAAATTTCTGAGAATTTCTAAGTTTAAGTGTATCGTCCTTCACTCTCTCGTAGTATCAAAGATGTATTCAAAGTATATATTTATCTAGTTTTGAACACTTGATTGATTTGAACAGAGTAATAATCAGGGAGTTACTTTATATTCTGATAGTGTGACACTTGATGCACGAGCACTCAGAAATTCTACCATGGAAGAGACTAAGGGCTTGTTTGTTAACTCTTAAAATTAACACTTTACACAGAATTGAGAAAATGCCTCGTTTTAAGAGTTGTTTGTTAACACTGAAATCGGAAAGCACTAAGTGATTTTCTGGCTTAACAGTGAACGCTGAATGCACCACATAAATATTTCTATTAAAATAAAATTTTGATTCTAAAATTACCCTTACTGCTACAGGTATTATTTTCTCTTAGGAAACTATCTTTTAACATGTGAAATTTATTTATGCCCTACCATAATTTATGTGTTTGATCCACACCGTCCATCAACTTTTTCAGATCATTCTTGAGCATGTGCCCAAAAATAAGGTATATGTAATACTCAAGTGGGCCACACCATAAAAACCAATGAAAATTGAATAAAACTCAAGTCCACCATTAAAAACCGGGCCATAAAAGTTTTGGATCAAGATGATCTTTGTTTTTTTACCTTCATCTGGCCTGTATGACTTAATCAACAGATTGGATGTCAAATAAATAGTATTGTCGACCTTAGGAGAATTTTAATGGTGGATATCCAATCATCATTGTTTTCCTGTGTCCACCTGAGATTTATATCCCTCTCATTTTTTATTTTTTATTTTTTTCTGTGAAGCCATAAAATGATTAGTAAAAATGGATGAAAATCATATATCATAATGGGGCCCACAGAGCATCAACCACAAGCCACGGGGTTGATGGCAGGGGAGTAGATACGTGTCGTGGGAAGACGAGTGCCTACGATCCTCGAGCTTCGAGTTGTGCGAATGGTTCAAAGGAGATCAAAGTTACATGGCCCACAATGATGTATTTATTATATCCACACCGTTCATCCATATTTTGAGATCATTTTACAGCAGTAGCCAAAAAATGAAACACATCCAAAGTTCAAATGGACTGCACCAAAAATAGCAGCGAGATAATGATTTTCACCGTTAAAAAATTCATATGGCCAACCATAATGCTTATTTTTCATCCAATTTGTTCATAAGGTCACAAATACCTCGATGAAGAGGAAAAACAAATTTCATATTGATATGAAACTTCTGTGACCCAAAAAGGATTTCAATGGTAGGCATTCAATCCCCCATTACTTTTTACGGCGTGGTACACTTGATCTTTAGATCTGTCCTATTTTTCTGCTCAAGCCTTAAGACGAGCACCAAAAATGGATGGAAGGTTTGGATATAACACATACTTCGTTACGGACCCACATAGGTGTGTGGCACACCAGCCAATCCGCTTCCGTGTAGATCAGACGCGGATTTCCAGAAACGGATTAGCCACTCCTCCTGACTCCAGCTCCCGCTTATGGTTGGTGATCTGTGGGCCCCACCATGATGTATGTGTTTCATCCATTCCGTTCATCCATTTTTAAATATCATTTTAGATTTGATCCCAAAAATGAGAGGTATATAAATCTCAGGTGGACTACACCACATGAAAACAATAGCGATTGGATATCCACCATTAAAATCTTCCTAAGGCCCACTGTACTGTTTATTTGACATCCAATCTGTTGATTAGGTCATATAGGCCCAAATGAATGGAAAAAGCAAAAATCAGCTTGTCCAAAACTTTTATGGCCCCTAAAATGTTTTTAATGGTCAACGCTCATTCAACACTGTTTCGTGTAATATGGTCCAACTGAGATTGGGATATACCTCATTTTTTGTCTCAAACAGTAAAATGACCTGTAAAAATAGATGGAAGGAATGGATGAAAAACATACATCATAGTGGCCCCAAAGAGCACTGACCACAAGCCTGGCAGGTGTCAAGAGAGTAGCTAATCCGTTTCCCAGATTTCTCATGAAACAATGCGGATTAGCCACTTACAGGTTGGTTAGCGACAATGGTTACTGAAGAGACATTACCATGTTATGTTATGTGTGAAGGCCGTGAAATTCACTAATAATAATAAAAGATTTTTTTTAAATCTTATCTTTATTTTATATTTAATTTAAATCTATCTTATCTCCGCATCTTTTAAGAATAAAAGAGTTCTAGTCAAATTTAAATATTTCTCTCCGCATCTCTTAAGAATAAAAGAGTTAAATCCAAATTTAAATATCCCTCTCCGCATCTCTCAAGAATAAAAGACACCTAGTCAAATTTAAATATTAAAAAAAGGCTACATACGACAACAGAGAAATGGAGAAAGAGAATTTTAGAGTGCTTAGATCGGGTATGTATATTGTCCTCCTTTTAATATTTTTATATATTTAATATAATTTGATTCGGTGAATGCAATGAACGGTGTGGATTGATCACACGTTCATTAGATTGAATTATGGGTGAATGCCCTTTAAAGGTGAGGCAAATCTAAAATTATGTAATTGTAGTTGTTGTGCATCTGATCAAATTAGATTAGATTTGTACGGATCATATGATTCATGATGCCAAAATATACAAGGGCTCTAATATTCAGATCAATCTAACCATCAGATGAGCCACATTGGTTAGATCTAAAAGTGTTTGATAAATGAATCTTAGATATTTTGCGTAAGTATTGGTATCACTTGGCGTAAAAGATCAAGATGGGCAATTGGTGAATGTGTAATTAGATCCACACCACTCTTCCAATGCATCGAGGTAAAGCATAACAAGACTTCAAGAATTTGGATGATCTGACCATCCATGGGCCACCCCGATCAAGTAATTTCCATTCAATTTTATAATCTTTAAAAGAAGAAAAAATAGAATAGAAAATTTAATTATTTAATTATTTTGGATCTGGCCACCTAGGATGTTAATCAAACGTGGGCCCCACCATGTAATAAAAATAAATAAATAATAATATCGTTGATAAAATTGATAGGACCTCGGAATTCAAATAAACCTAATCACATTGCAGAGTCAATACTACCAAACTCAGGTGAGTGACCCAACTTGTCTCATAATTCATTAAAATTAAAATAAATAATTGTGATTGTTTGATTGATTTACTGGTTTGAATATTTTGACATGATAGATGTACAAAAAAAATTATATGGGAATATCTATTGGAGACAACTATGCCTAATATGAAAAATATGTATTTAGATATCATCCATCATTCATTATATTGCATAATGCATGGTCGATCCTAGGGGCCCTCCTTGGAAGAAATGTCGATCCTGGTAAAGCGTTACCAGATGCGAGCTATGCCCAAGCCTACTGAATGGTAGAAGCCTACCCAACGGGTGAATGTGGATTGACGATCTCCAACCTAAGCAGATGGACGATTATCCTATCTGATGCATTTATACATCATTTTACATTCATATCATTGTACATGTTTTTATGTATTATTTTAATTGCTGTGATTATGAACCATGTTGAGTTATATCACTAAGCTTGACCAGCTTACATTTTTATTGATGAAAAAACGTATAGAGGAGCCATTATCAGATGACGTAGTGCAAGAATCGGAAGGATCTACCGTTCCTGAATGTGATCCACCTGAAACATGGCCATACTTATCTGAAGATGAAGTCGCGGTATTAGAAAATTTTTAATTATATGTTTTATTTTGTTAGAATAGTTTGATTATCGTATAATGCACTAGTATTTATTTTGAGACTTTAAGAAATAATTTAGCTTTATTTCTTTGGAATAATGTTAACATGGAATAAACACCATTATAGTATAATGGCATAATAAATGAATAATTTTAAGGTTTATTTTATTTTAAGGGTTGTCAAGATCTGTATATAATTAGTTGATTGGTGTTAAGTATGATGCATGTGAGATTGAGATTATGGTGGACTTTATATTGAACGTAAATATCACATGCGATCAAACCGATTAAAGAATTAAGTTAGTACACCTTATACTTGAGTTACGAATTGAAACTCGGGTCTGAGGGTGCACACTCTGTATCTGGATTTTGGGGCGTGATAGTTTGATATAAGAGAAAAGTTAAATTAATACTATAAGTGACCTGTAGGGTATGAACCGTATACATGCATAATGTGTAGGTCTCTGGAATTAGAAACTTACAACTTCCTATCATAATACTTTGAGAAACATATATATATATATATATATATGTACATATATATATATATATATATATATATATATATATATATATATATAAATTTATAATTCATTTATTATTATCTGAAGTGAAAATTTAACTTATTTATATAATTATATTCATTGGAGACGTAAATCTGTATATTTGAACAAATTTTAACGTAATTTAAGTTGTGATGTACTGCCGGACAGCAATGGATAACAGAAATTACCTGTCTTTAAAAAAAATATAACTAAATAAATATAACTCCGATTCAGGTGATTTAAAAGGCTAATCGTAGATATAGAAGTCTAAATTTAATAAAAAATAATTATATAATTTAAATATGACACATACTATACTGATTCTTGGAATTAGTGCAAATTGGTTAAAAATCATTTAAATCGGAACAAGTCTGATTGCAGTAATTTTTGAAAATTCTGTGGTTATCTGATTGAATTAAAATTTTGTGAAAATATTTTATACTCATGTTAAAACTTTTAAAAACATTTTAAGATATATTTAAAATTTTTAACCATGTAAACCAATGATTGGAATAGTAGCCACTAATAGTGAACTGGTTTGTTCATAATGTAGCACTACTAACTTGATGATTTGTTGAATTTTTCTTTGTTATTGATGCTAAGGTATTTCAATAATATTGAATATGAATTAGAGAATATATAAAGTCTATTGAATCATTAATAATTCATCATATAGGAGTTATGGCCCCTAAGAAGACGCGTAGTATTTGTGATTTAATACCATCCGCAAATGCACCTCTCTTAAATACTCCTTTACCAAATCCTCCTATTCCCGAAGAATGTGGAACGGCTCTTGATGAGCAAGACGAAAATGAAGTCAATGAAGCAGGGCAAACTCCTCCACCGCCTCCTCTTCCAGTTAACATGGCAAATGTTGCACCTAGTATGCAACTCCCATTATCCCCAACCACTATTCGAGCTGACCTCGCAGGAACAAATGTTCAGCCGTGGCATGTTGCCTTTGGGTTGGTAGCACAAATGGAGGGAATGCTAAAACAACAACAGGAATAGTTCGCTGTTCAATGGGACATATTAGCCACCTTAAATCAGATACCCCAATATCAACGGAACACATCTTCGCTAAGGTTTGATCAGCCTCGTGAGGTAGATTTGCTTAAAAGGTTTACAAAGTTACGACCACCAGTATTCAAGGGTACATCTGACCCATCAATAGCAGAAGATTGATTGAAGCAGATTGAAAAAGTATTAGAAGCCATGAACTGCCTTGATGATCAGAAAGTTAGATTGACATCCTTTATTCTTCAGGACGAAGTCGATGTATGGTGGAGAGCTGCAAAGAGAATGGTTCCAGCTGGTCATGTGTGGACCTGGAATGAATTTCAAGAAAAGTTCGTGAGAAACATTTTCCTAAAGCATATCGCATCCAAAAGATAGCGGAATTTTCAAAGCTAGAATAAGGTTCCATGACGGTAGCCCAGTATGAAGTAAAATTTGTTGAATTAGCAAGTTATGTGCTAAAGGTAATGGAAGATGAAGATTATAAGATTACAAAATTTGAAGAAGCATTAAGACATAATATCAGAACGAATTTTTGTTACGTGGATGTAAAGAAATACTCAGAAGTAGTCGATAAAGCCTTACGAGTAGAACAAGATACAGAGCGGTTTCTCAAATCTCGTGTGCAGATAAAAGAAACAGGACAAAGAAATATGCTGACACCTACCCAACACCAACCACTAGAGAAGAAACCCATAATGAAAATTCAATCATCAACACCAAGAACCCAAGAACGTTATTTTCTAAGAAATTGTGCGTACTGTGGTAAGTATGGACACATGGCTCAGGTGTGCAGAACTAAGATGAGAGATATGAGTATAATGTATCTTTAACAGATACCACCGTGATTGCAACTTCCGGCATCATCTCAACAAACAAGTCAGACATCGCAAGCATCACATACCCAACCGCCCCGACTACAGCAGAATCAACAAAATCGATCATCTCCATCAGTTCCTCAAGGCCAAGGGAATCATCCTAACAGGCAACAATCACCACGTGCACGGGTTTATTCCATTTCATCTAAGGAGAATTTAAAAGAAAATAATAACGTTGTTGAAGGTATGATCGAAAAGCATGGTATTTCAATTTTTGTGTTATTTGATTCTAGGGCTACTTTATCTTTTATTTCATCATCGTTAGTATGTTGGTTAAGATTGAAGTCAGAAATCCTCAACAAGAAAATTTTGGTAGAATCCCCTATCGGCAAGTCAGTTATTTTGGACAAAATATGTAAATTTATTCCCCTTATGATAGACGATATTCCTATATTAGCTAATTTAATAGAAATGAGTATGGTGGGGTACGATGTTATTCTTGGAATGGATTGGCTTACTCGAAATCATGCGACGTTGAATTGTTATGCGAAGACACCTTTGTAGCGCCAGGAAGAGAACCATTTATGATTCAAGGGAAGAAGAAGAATGAGAAGATCGAGCATGTTATGACGTTGATTAGTAGTGAGAAATAAGAAACGATAATGGATTTGATTCCAATTGTGCAGGAATACCATGAAGTTTTTCAGGATATACCAGGACTACCACCTCAGCAAGAAGTAGATTTTAGTATCAATCTCTTATCAGGATCGGCACTAATATCTGTCTCTATATCGAATGATGCCTATTGAACTGAAGGAACTGAAGGAGCATCTGAAAGAATTGAGGTCCCGAGGATTTATTTGACCGAGTACTTCTCCTTGGGGTGCGTCAGTACTTTTTGTAAATAAGAAAGATGGCACTCGACGTTTGTGTATTGATTATCGCCGCTTAAATCAGATGACGATTAAAAACAAGTACCCATGACCCTACATAGATGATTTGTTTGATCGGTTGAAAGATGCTCGATATTTTTCTAAGATCGATTTGAGATCAGGTTACCACCAACTACGGGTTAAAGAAGATGATATCTATAAAACTGCTTTCAGAACGCGTTATGGTCATTATGAATTTTTGGTCATGTCATTCGGGTTAACCAATGCACTTGCAGTGTTTATGGACCTGATGAATAGGGTGTTCCAGCCTTATTTGGACAACTTTATCATCGTGTTCATTGATGACATTCTGATTTATTCGAAGACCAGTGAAGAGCATGAGTTACATCTAAGGACGGCGTTGCAGACTCTAAAAGATAATCAGTTATATGTTAAGTTTTCTAAGTGTGAGTTCTGAAAGGAGAGTGTTAAATTTCTTAGGCATATTGTTTCAAAGAAAGATATTGCGGTTGACCTTTTGAAGATCGAAGTGGTGGTGAAGTGAGAACAACCCATAAGTGTGTCAGAAGTTAGAAGCTTTCTTGGGCTCGCTGGATATTATAGAAGGTTTATAAAGGATTTTTTGAAGATTATCAGACCGCTAATGAATTTAACTAGAAAAGGAGTGGCCTTCAAGTGAACTGAAAAGTGTGAAAAAACTTTTGCTGAATTAAAGAAACTCTTAACCTCAACTCCCGTTCTAACCCTCTCGAAGTATGGGTTGGTATTTGAAGTTTACATCGATGCATCGACTAAAGGTCTAAGTTGTGTACTAATGCAAGGGGGAAAGGTGATCACATATGCATCGAGGCAGTTTAAACTCCATGAGCGTAATTATCCAACCCATGACCTAGAGTTAGGTGCGATTGTATTTGCATTGAAGATTTGGCGGCATTACTTATATGGCGAATAGTTCGAGCTTTATACAGATCACAAGAGTTTGAGGTATCTATTCTCTCAGAAAGACTTGAACATGAGGCAGAGAAGATGAATGGAATTTCTTAAGGATTATGATTTCTCGTTGTCCTATCATCCGGGTAAGGCTAATTTGGTTACTGATGCTTTAAGTAGAAAAGAATATAAACAAAAGAGTGTAGCCAGCTTAATGGTACATGAATGAGAAATGTTGAATTTCATTAAAGAGTTAGATATTCGATTGAATTTTTAAGAAAAGAAGATTCGTATATGTAACATTATGGTAAAATGGACTCTTATGGAGTGAATAATTGAAGCTCAAACAAATGATGAATGGTTTTTAAAAATGATAGCCAAGTATCAAAATGATAAGACTTCAGATTGGAGTATAGAGGATGATAAAGGAATTCAGTATCGAGGTCGATTCTGTGTGCCTAAATTCCAGATCTAAAAGATGAGATTCTAAATGATGTGCACCGAACTAAGTTTACAATTCACTTAGGAAGCACAAAGATGTATCATAGTGTGAAACGATCATTTTGGTGGCCGAATATGAAGAGAGAAATCGCCAATTATGTGTCGAGATGTTTTGTATGTTAACAGGTAAAGGCGGATCATCGGAACCCATCATGATTATTGAAGCCTCTGAAAGTACCTGAGTGGAAGTAGAATTGTATTTCTATGGACTTTATAGTCGGTCTTCCTAAGACGCAGAAGAAGCACGATTTGATTTGGGTAATTGTCGATCGATTGACCAAATCAGCGCACTTTAGTTATATCTGTATCAATTATCCAATGGAGGATCTCGCTAAGCTATACATCAAGGAAATAGTGAGACTTCATGGTGTCCCTAGTTCTATTGTATTGGATCGAGATCCACGTTTTACTTCACGATTCTGGACAAGTATACAGGAAGCTATGGGTACAACTACGGATTAAAACACAGTATATCATCCACAATCTAATGGGCAAACAGAACGTGTGAATCAAATATTAGAAGACCTATTACGTGCATGCGTTTTGGATTTCAAGGGAAGCTAGGACGACAACATACATTATGCTGAATTCGCCTACAACGATAGTTACCAAGCAAGCATTGGTATGGCTCCGTACGAAGTCTTGTATGGATGTCCTTGCCGAGCACCTAACTGTTGGGCTGAGGTAGGTGAGAAATGTTTAATTGGGCTAGATGTTATTTAAGAAGCTGCTGAGAAAGTTGAAATTATTCGAAAGCGACTACAAGCTGCCCAGAGTCGTCAAAAGAGCTATGCCGACAATCGAAGACGAGATCTAGAGTTTGCAGTAGGAGATCACGTGTTTTTGAAGGTTTCTCCCATGAAGGTATTGATGCGATTTGGTACTAAGGAAAAACTTGCACTACGTTTTATTGGACCATTCGAAACATTAGAGCAGATTGGAGCAGTGGCATATAGACTTGCATTACCTCCTCAATTGGCCAATGTCCATAATATTTTTCATGTATCGATGCTACGAAAGTATAAGAGGGATGATTCTCATGTGATTGACTGACAAGATCCCGATTTACAGGAAGATACATCTTATGTGGAGAAACCAGTTCGAATACTGGATCGTAAGGAGCACGTGTTGCGCACTAAGACAGTGCATTTAGTCAAGGTTTTATGGAGTCATCATGAAGTAGACGAAGCATCTTGGGAACAGGAAAGAGAAATTCGCGAGAAATATCCTCATCTCTTTGAGCAGTAGTTTCAGGTAAATTTCGAGGATGAAAATTTTCTTTTAAGGGGGGTAGAATGTAAGGGCCGTAAAATTCACTAATAAAAATAAAAGATTTTTTTAAAATCTTATCTTTATTTTATATTTAATTTAAATCTATTTTATCTTCACATCTCTTAAGAATAAAAGAGTTCTAGTCAAATTTAAATATTTCTCTGCGCATCTCTTAAGAATAAAAGAGTTAAAGCCAAATTTAAATATCCCTCTCCGTACCTCTCAAGAATAAAAGACTTTTAGTCAAATTTAAATATTAAAAAAAGGCTACATGCGACAACAGAGAAAGGGAGAAAGAGAATTTTGGAGTGTTTAGATCAGGTATGTATATTATCCGCTTTTTAATATTTTTATATATTTAATATAATTTAATTCAGTGAATGCAATGAACGGTGTGGATTGGTCACACGTTCATTAGATTGAATTATGGGTGAATGCCCTTTAAAGGTGAGGCAAATATAAAATTATGTAATTATAGTTGTTGTGCATCTGATCAAATTAGATTAGATTTATACGGATCATATGATTCATGAGGCCAAAATATACAAGGGCCCTAATATTCAGATCAATCTAACCATCAGATGGGCCACATTAGTTAGATCTAGAAGTGTTTGATAAAGAAATCTTAGATATTTTATGCAAGTGTTGGTATCACTTGGTGTAGAAGGTCGAGATGGGCCATTGGTGAATGTGTGGTTAGATCTACACCACTCCTCCAATGCATTAAGGTAAAACATAACAAGACCTCAAGAATCTGGATGATCTGACCATCCGATGGGCCACCCCGATCAAGTAATTTCCATTCAATTTTATAAACTTAAAAAGAAGAAAAAATAGAATAGAAAATTTAATTATTTGATTATTTTGGATGTGGCCACCTAGGATGTTAATCAAAGGTGGGCCCCACCATGTAATAAAAATAAATAAATAATAATATTGTTGATAAAATTGATAGGACCACGGAATTCAAATCAACCTAATCACATTGTAGAGTCAATACTACCAAACTCAGGTGAGTGACCCAACTTGTCTCATAATTCATTAAAATTAAAATAAATAATTGTGATTGTTTGATTGATTTACTGGTTTGAATATTTTGATATGATGGATGTACAAAAAAATTTATATGAAAATATCTAATGGAGACAACTATGCCTAATATGAAAAATATGCATTTAGATATCATCCATGATTCATTACATTACATAATGCACGATCGACCGTAGGGGCTTTTCCTGAAAGAAATGTCGATCCTGGTAGAGCGTTACCAGATGTGGGCTATGCCCAGGCCTACCGAAAGGTAGAAGCCTACCCAATGGGTGGATGCGGGTTGACGATCTCCAACCTAAGCAGATGGGCGATTATCCCATCTGATGCATTCATACATCATTTTACATTCATATCATTGTACATGTTTTTATGTATTATTTTAATTGCTATGATTATAAACCATGATGGGTTATATTACTAAGCTTGGTCAGCTTACATTTTTATTGATGGAAAAACTGTACAAAGAAGCCATTAACAGATGACGTGGTGCAAGAACCGGAAGGATGTACTGTACCTAAACATGACTCACCTGAAACATGGCCATACTTATCTGAAGATGAAGTGGTGGCATTAGAAATTTTTAATTATTTGTTTTATTTTGTTAGTATAGTTTGATTATCGTATAATGCACTGATATTTATTTTGAGACTTTAAGAAATTATTTAGCTTTATTTCTTTGGAACAATGTTAGCATGGAATAAACACCATTATAGTATAATGGCATAATAAATGAATAATTTTAAGGTTTATTTTATTTTAAGGGTTGTCAAGATTTGTATATGATTAGTTGATTGGTGTTAAATATGATGCATGTGAGATTGAGATTATGGTGGACTTTATATTAAACATAAATATCACGTGCGATCAAACCGATTAAAGAATTAAGTTAGTAGACCTTGTACTTGAGTTACGAACCGAAACTCGGGTTTGAGGGTGCACACTCTGTACCCAGATTTTGGGGCGTGACATTATGTGGGACCAACCATGATGTATGTGTTGTATCTACACCGTCTATCCATTTGGTGATATAAATTTAGGATATGAGTCAAATAACAAGTTAGATCCAAAGCTCGAGTGGACCCCATAACAAAAAACAGTGGAGAGAGTGCCGTCCATCCTTAAAAATTTCTAAGGGTCACAAAAGTTTTAGATCAAGTTGAAATTTATTTTTTACCTTCTTTCATGTCTGTCTTAACTTATGAACATGTTAGATCTCAGATAAACATCATAGTAGACCTTAGGAAGGTTTCAATGGTAGGCGTCACTCTTCCCACTATTTTATGTGGTGGGGTCCACTTCAGATTTGGATCTAACTCATTCTTTGTCTCATGCCTTAAAATGATATCTCCAAATGGATGGATGGTGTGGATATAACACATACATCATGGTGGGTCCCACGGAGCTTAGTGATGTTACTTCAGTAGCCAGTCTCCTACTTAACCTGTCAGTATCTAATTCGCCTCCTCTTGTGAAAGACTTCCGCAAGAACTTCTGCGAAAGATTCTATGCAGGGCCTACCGCGATGTTTGTGAGAAAATCAGTCCATCCATCCATCTTTTAAGCTTATTTTAGTATATGCAACAAAAAATAAGATGTATCCAAAACTTAAATGGGCCACACAATAGGAACTAATGGAGATTTTGTGACCACTGTTGGAACATTTATATGGCCACAAAAGTTTTATATCAGTTTAAGTTCATGATGTTTTCACTTCATCTCATATAGGAAGGTTCTAACGATAGGCATTCCTTTCTCATTGTTTCATCTTGCATGGCCTACTTGAGTTTTGGATACTCATCGTTCTAGTCAAATGTCCTAAAATGAGTTTTGGAAACTCCTCTTAAGGAATTTATCTATTTTTTTTAATGAATAATAATATTTTAATTTCCTCTTAATTACTATAGTTTATTTGAATTAAATAGAATAATTTTATTTTTATTTAATAAAAAATAATTTCTTTTTAACGTAAAACATTTCCAAATAGGAGATAGGGGCAAATGCATCAAATTAACGTATTTTAGACATTTCAGATGTTTGTTAACAAATATGTTGTCTCAAATTTGATACTTAATTTTCAGACTTCTGCCATAATTACCAAACCAGTTTTTTGACTTCAGATTTTGGATTCAGTCTTCAGATGAACCCGCACTGCTGTTGCTGAGTCACAGTCCCAAAAATTAGATTGGTTGAACAATTCTAACTCCTGATTCATGGGCACTTGTTTGTTGAAATGGGATGACTGGATATTTTTCATTGTTATCTATCCAGTAAATGTCTATCAATGTCATCATCAGATTATTAAATAACAACAATTTTTGTAGCCCTGGGCTAGGTGACTTGTGATCTTCTGTAATACCATTGAGCTAGCATATCATAATTTCACAATATTTCATGGTTAATCAGTCCAATATGGTAAAAGATAAAATGAAATAAAATTTCAAGTTTAATGTTCAAGATGACGTGGTTTGCAAATCTTACCATAGAGGAATCGATAAAGATTGAAATTCTGGTCAAACTACTTGTTGTTTGATTTAGATACGGAATATTTGTACGATCTATTGTGCACTGGATATGAATGACTAATGAAGAAGACGGCTTACCTATTTGTGCCGCCATTGCTATGAAATCGGAGCTATGAGATCTTCCTTTCCTTACACCTTGTAGAGAATAAGAGATGGGCTTGGAACTTCTCACGATGGTGTAGGACTAGGGACCCAGCTTTGTTATATACTAATGAGGGCAGAGGAGTTTGAAACCCATCAAAAATCCTCTCCCTAAAAGGCTACACACGAATTGCTTATCCCAGTTCTATTAAGACATTGTGTGCATATCATAGTAGTAGCACACCACCCCTTACACAAATTCTGGATGCATCACAACTTAGTGGGGCCTAATAGTGCACCCGATCAAATTATCCAACCTTTAGACAAATCTAAACCATTGATCAATAAGGCCCACCTTATAGGATTCTTACATTCTTCCACTTGAGCTACATTGAGCAATGTCAATAATTAATCTTTAGAAAACGCTTTTAAAAATATGTTTTAATTTTGACAAAAACATCCAAATGGTTAACCCCAATTTCATTGTTGGATAATATGGGTAGTGATATGACAATCTGATCTATCAAGACTGTTAGTATCGAATCGTGGTAATTATCACAACATTTAATGTAAGCGAAGTGAGACTAAGCGTGGTCACAAATACTATTAGTCTTGATGACATAGATCTGGATTGGGAAGTGTGGTATAAGGATTACACATGTAATGTGATGATGTGTGTCTATCCTTAAGAGGTCCTGACGCTTTAAAATGCTCCAATGAGATACGACTATAGTTCCACTTACTCAAATTAGATAGTGCATACTTAGAGTGAAGAAGAAATAAACTTTATACCAAAATCATCAAAACTTTATCAAATGAGATATCTTAAATGTCTATGAAAATTAAAACACTCTCAACTCCCACTAACTGTAAACATCTGTGGTATCAATGACTCCCAATGATGTTACATGCTCCTGAATGATATGATAGGGAGCTCTTTAGTGAAAGGATTTGCAATCATCTTCTTGGTGCCAATAAAATCCACATACACTTGACGATTTTGAACTCTTTCCTTTATAACATGATCCTTGATGTTGATCTGACTCGACTTTGATAAATGTTTGTTGTTATTAGAGAAGGAAATCACGGCTGAATTATCGTAACATATTCTCAATAGTTTTGGGATATGCTCCAGCACCCGCAAACCTGAGAAAAAATGTTGTAATTATAATACCTGATTAGATGCCTCATAACAAGTAATGAATTCATCTTTCATGGTGGATGAGGCTATGGTAGACTGTTTGACGCTTTTCCAAGACATAGCCCATCCTACCATTATGAAGATGTATCCTGATGTAGACTTCTTAGTATTGATGCAGCCACATAATATGCATCTGAGTATCTAATCAACTCCAAATGATCAGATCTTCATTATGTGACTCTGAAGTCCTTAGTTCTCTATAGATACAATAATACTTTCTTTGCAGCTATCTAATGTTGTATTCCTGGATTAAATAGATATCTACCTAATATTCGAACAACAAAGGCAATGTCTGGTTGTGTACAAACTTGAGCACATATGATGCTCCGTACTACTGACGCGTACAGAAATTCCTTTATTCGATTCTTTTCCAAATCATTCTTAGGACACTGATTTGGCCGAATTTATCACCCTTTACAAATGGTGATTGTACAGGAGCACGATTTTGCATGCCATACCTTTCAAATACCCTAGTAATATAGGCCCTCCATAATAGGCTGAGCAGTCCACGAGATTTGTCTTCGTGAATCTCAATGTTGATGACATAAGAGGTGTCACCAAGGTCCTTTATTTCAAATCTTTGAGATAAGAATTTCTTGGCATCACTCAACATCCTGATGTCACTGCTAGTTAAAAGAATGTCATCAACATACAAAATCATCATAATTAACTTACTCCCACTGATTTTAATGTAGATACATTCCTCTACAGTATTTTCTACAAAGCCATATGAGGAAATTACTTCATGAACTTTAGGTACCACTATCGTGGTGCCTATTTTAACCCATAGATAGATTTCTTTAGTTTACAAACTAGATGTTCTGAGCCATCGACTACAAACTCTTCAGGTTATAACATATATACATTCTCATTAAGATCCCCATTGAGAAACGATGTTTTTACATCCATCTAATATAACTCTAAATTCACATGAGCTACAAGAGCTATTATAATCCTAAATGAGTCTTTCTTAGATACTGGTGAGAAATTTTTGTTCAAGTCAATACCCTCATGTTGGTTAAAACCTATAATAACAAGTCTGACTTTATATCATTTGACATTACCTTTAGAGTCCTGTGTGGTTTTAAATATCCATTTACAACCAATCGACTTTATTCCTGAGAGTAACTCAACAAGATCCCACACTTTATTGTCTCTCATGGATTTCAATTCATCCTTCTTGGTATTAATCCAACGAGAAAGATAAACACTTTATTTCACTTGTCTAAAAGATTCAAGAACATTTTCCACCACTATGTCAAACTTATGTTTTGGCAAGTATACGATGTAATCGTCTTGATTTACAGGCCTTTTCTCTCTTTCAAATCTTCTCAATGGCTCAGTCTTTTGGGTGTGATTTTTTGAGTTGTATAGGAGGTTCATCGTGGTGTTTTGCAGCAATTACAGACTCAACTGCAGTATTTATATCCACGTGATCTGAAGTGACTGTGACCAGAGTTACATTCATTTCTTCCTTGAATACAAAGTTCCTTTGGTTCGTCCTCCCAATGTTTTTAGTGTCCTCAATGAATTTAACATTCCCATTCTCAAGAATCCTGATAAAGTGAGAAGGACAGTAGAATCAATAGGCCTTTGACCTTTTTGGGTATCCAATAAAGAAACTGCTTATGGTTCTAGGATCGAGCTTCCTTTCATGCGGGTTATAAATTTTGGTCTCACCAAGACATCCCCAAACATGTAAATATCAGAGACTTGGCTTTGTCCCATTTCATAACTCAAAAGGTGTTTTTCTTATAACCTTGTTGGGGACCCTATTAAGAATATGAACTACGGTTTTGATCGCATCACCCCACAGAGATTCTGAAAATGTCAAATTACTTATCATGCATTGTACCATATCTATAAGTGTGTGATTACGTCTATCAGCCACACCATTTTGCTCTGGAGTTCCAGGCATGGTGTATTGGGCAACAATGCCACAATCTTGCAGGTATCTAGCGAATGGTCCTAGATTGCGACTTGATTCGTCGTATCTACCATAGTATTCACTAACATGGTCAGACCTGATGACTTTAATTTTTCATCAAATTAATTTTCAATCTCAGCCCTATAGATTTTAAAAGCATCTATGGCATCTAATTTTTCATTGATAAGATAGAAGTACCCGAAACGAGAGTAGTCATATATAAAGGTAATGAAATATTTATGTCCAGTTTAGGATGCTGTAGGGAATGACCCACAAATGTCTGTATATATCACCTCTAGGAGTCTCACACTCCTTACTGTACCTTTATTTTTGGTTTTGGTCTTTTTTTTTATGCAATCAATACATATTTTATAGTCAGAGAAGTATAGAGAATGAAGAATTCCTTATCACACAAGCCTGTCCAATCTCTCACAAGATATATGGTACAAGCGCCTATGCCATAACATGGAGGATTTCTTATAGTCTAGTCTTCATTTAGATCCTGTTTTATTTCCATACAAGGCTTTAACATCATAGACGTGGGAGGCATTTGAGTCTAACTAGTATAGGTTGTTCACCATAAAGCCAGTGTCAACTTTAATCGAATTAAAGTAAATACTTAATCTTTTATTTTAAAATTGAAATGAATATCCCAATTTATCTAAACGAGAAATAAAGACTAAATTATGCCTTATACAAGGTACACAAAATGTATCTACCAAATCCAATGAATAGCCTGAGTCTAATCTAAGCCTTTAAACTCCAATTATCTCCATTTTAACTTTAACACCACTATCTACATATAATGAGCGCTCTGCATCAATTGGTGGCCTAGTCTATAATAAGCCTTGCATAAAAGTACATATGCAAATAGTAGTTTCTAAATCTATCCACCAAGAATTCATCGACACATCAGTTACATTAGATTCAAAATAGAATAAAATAGAATCATTACCCTTCTTTACGAGTCATTGCTTATATTTCATGCAGTCTTTATTTTGATGGCTCGTCTTCGTACAAAAGAAGTAATTATTACATTTTGCCCGCTTGTGGCTTAATCCATTCTCAGGTCGATTTTCATGATTTCCTTCCGAAGGGCCTGAGGATCCATTATTAAAACCTTGATTCATTTTTCTTTTTCGTTTATGTCCATGTCCATGTCCATTCCTTGGGGTCACCAAATTAATATTTTATACTTTTCCTATCAACTTGATCCTATCCTCTTCTTGAATACACTGAGAAATCAATTTGTCCAACGTCCATTTGTCCATTAGAGTATTATAGTTCACTAGGAATGTACTGTATTGAGGATTTAGGTTGTTCATGACCAAGTGAACCAATTGGTCATCTATAATTTCTAGGCCTAAAGATTAGATGTTAGATACAACTTGGATCTGCTCTATAATGTATTCATGAATGTTTCCTTTTCCATCATAGGATAAGCGGGTTAATTTGTTTAGAAGAAAACCTACTTCAGCCTTATTTGATTTCTTGAATCGGTTTCCCATTTCGGTTAGGAAAGTTCTGGCCTTGTCGACATTAGGCATGACACCACTCATCAACTCAAAAATTGAGTACTTTATGATTTTGAGACACATTTCATTAGATCTAGACCATGCCTCGTAACAGTCAACCTCTAATTCAGTATCATTTTCATATGATATTGGAGGCACTGGTTTTACCAAGGCAAGGTCTAGTTGTAGGAAACCTAGGATGATTTCAATGGATTCCTTTCATTGGACATAATTTGATCAGGCTAGGGCAGGAACTTGGTGCATTTGGGTTGGAATTGAGACTGAAATAAAAGATATACATACTCACATTAGTAGATTGACAACATAAAGCAATACATGAATAAAATGAGATATCAGGAAAAACTTATCAATTCAATGGATAGGGTGCATCAATTGAATCATTCAGGATGAAGATGGGCCTAACTATCCAATCTTGGCGAGAATCGATTACTGGTCACTCCCCAAGTATAGGGTTGTGATGTAGTAATAAACTCGGTGAGACCGAGGTCGAATCCCAAGGGACTGAAACCTGTACGTAATCTAAAACTAAGTAGAACTAGAACTAGATTAAGATGAAATTTGAATCGAAGGAAATTAAGGGAATAATGGTGAAAATATTATTTAAAATTTAGAGAATTCAGAATAAGGAAACTAGGGATTCAGAGGATCCACTTATAGAGTTCAAGGAGATCTTATGTCTGCTTCAAGAACTCAACTACACTTAGAGTTCCATCTTCATCCAGTTGAAGGGTGTAACCATGAAAATCAAACTAAACTTCTTTTGATATAGTTTCCATAGATAAAAGGTATATGAATTAGAATGGATTCCATCACCAAACCATTCCCAGGAAACAAAGTAAACAAAAGAATTAAACTAATTACCAACTAATCAACAATGTATGAAGGTTAGGAAGGGTGTTTTTGCGTAACCTACTTACGCAACCAAGAAAATAGATGATAAAACAACCACTTTCCTCACTTCTTTTCTAAAGAAACAACGACCCTTGGGACATTTTTGGATGGTCCACACGATGGACGGTTCAGATCTGTCATCCGATCACCGGTGATGGGCCATAACCGCCCGAAAAATTTAATTTTCTTAGTACGTACGAATCCATACGCAAGCTTGCTGTCATGTTCGGTGGGCCTCATAGTGATATTTTTAGATATATCCACCCCGTCCATTGGATTCCTGGCAAAAAACCAGTTGGAAAGGGGTGGTTTTGGTCGAGTTTTAGTGCAGTCCACTGATGTTTTTCTTCCACCGTCCATCCTGTGTTTGAACTGTAATCTGCCTATCTGTACATTTATGGGTCTAAAAAGACATCTAGGCGAGGGTCATGGACACCCCTTTGACACAATGGACGGCTTGGATCATACGTTTGGATGATAGGTGGGGCCCACTACTAAAACAGACAGTCGGCGTAGAAAACACTGGCTAATTTTGAATTTCTTTTTAAAGAAGAATCGGTCAACCCCTGCTGACTGATTTCTTGAGTTGTGGTGCGCGGCTGGAGCATATACACTGTGCATGTGCACTTCCTTAAGTGGGGTCTGTCGTGATGTGTATCCGATATTTGCTCCATCCAGCCGTTTTGTCACCCCATTTAAAGGCTTGAGACTGAATTTGAAGCATATCTAGATATCAGGTGGGCCCCAAATTAATAATTCATGTGCTGATCTAACCATTGGACCACTTTCACAAGGATCCAATGGTTGAAATTTGACGTGTATGGTTAATTTATGGTCCTCAGTCCATATATGAAGTATTAAGCCAAACGGATGGTTGGAACCCTGTGATCTTGCATTCTGGACCAATTTCGGGCCACTTGAGCTTCAATTTCTAGATTTTCTTCTATCTCTAGCATGCAAATCTATCGATCTTGGTCTCTTGGGGTCTTTCTTTTGCCTTGGTGAATTATGAGCGTTAAATTCATGCTTTTAACACCCTATTTTAGTCCAAGCTCATAAATACACCCTGCATCACAAACACGATTAAATCGGGCCATTAAACAGTACCATGTTCATAAATTCAGGCAATAACTGGGGTCTGATATGCAATATTTGACCCTCAACACAACCCCCAACTAGCATCTTGCTAGTCTCGAGCAAAGTATGTGAAAAATAAGTTGAGAATTATAGGACAATTTCTATAAACTCGAGTGATTTTTAAAAAACAAACCAGATACTAAAATTTTAAGATTCATGAATGTTGGGCATTACTCTCTCCTGGCCTTAAGCTCACGGTAAATTTCATAGTTAAGTTCAAAGTATTAATCCATCAATCAGACAAATTCTATACATTGAGTTCCATGGGTGTATAGTGTAATCTCGGCTTGCCATTAGTAAAATTCACTTCTCTATTTCAGGATATCACTGGTAACCAACAAGAGAATTCATAGATCATCTTTTCATTCTTCCATCTTTTGATTTTTTTTTTTCCATTAAAAGCAACGCCCAGGAGGGGAATCAAATCCTCACCTATAGGGAGCAAACCTATGGTGAAGATTGTATACCCAACCCCCTTTTCACATATCAACCATGAGGAGTTAAATCTACACCTATAGGAAGCAAACCTATGGTGAAGATTATTCGCCCAACTCTTTTCAAAGGTATTTATTTTTTTATTTTTTTTTAAGCTGGGTATTTTCTTTTTCTTCAATTGATCATGATGGGCAAATTTTCCAGGCCGGTTCCTTACATGCTTAGTGATTACTATGTTACAATTCAATATCACACTGAAACCTTAATGTGCAAGCAAGATGTGTCTTGTGAAATCATGACTCAATCAATGTTTAAAACTTCTAATCATGGATTAACAATTTGAACTTAATTATGAAATCTAATAGATAACTAAATCTAAGAGTCATAAATTACCACCATCACGTATCTTGTAATTCTAAATCAAAGATGGTCATCAAAATCACATCGAATTTACAAGAAATTTTAGAAAAATTTTGAAAATTTTTCACAAATCTCTGCTCAAGATCAAGAAAACACTGATAAGGTAACCTAATCTCCCACCCCCAACCTAAAATCTACATTGTCCTCAATGTAAAAGATATGAGCATGTAATGCACAAGGGACAATGAAAGTAAAAGAGGAGTAATGGAAAGATAATAGCTGGATGAAAGAATCATGAGGCCTTCCAAAGATATCAACGTGAGAGCGGGTCAGCACAAAAGAGAAACCAACAAAGCAAGCTATCTTAAAACAATGTATCAAGCAAACTAATCTAATGGCATAAAACCGTCAATCCTAAAATAACATAAAGAAAACTACCCTAGTCCTATGAAAGCATGGAAAAACTACTGAGTCATGCTACAAGGGTCCTCTTTCGGCCAATATCTTGATAAGTTTCTCAACAGGATCATCTAAAAGCTCTTTTTTTCATAGGCTTGGACGCCCTAGAGCATGACGTTCCAAAGAAACTTATGTACCTCATAAGAAATTTTTTGTTGAATTTCTTGAGGTATCTGGAGTATATATGATTCACCTGTGATAGAAGAAGTTTCAACGTTAGTATCCTATGGTGAGTCAGAGACTACAAATAGATAAAGTTCAAAAAACTTCTCAGGAAGTGATGTAGTCGCAACACATTCTAAAGTGTCAGACTTTGGTTCAATTTTTAGCTCCTCCCTTAATGGTAAACAATGAGGATCTGGGGAGGGAGGGGCTTCAGAGTAAGGGTTCTCTTGGTTAGTGATGACTACCGAGATGTTGTCTAGCAAAGCATTTACTATGTCTCTTATTATGAGATCTTTTGAATCTAAAAAGTGTGCCAAGAAATCATCCAAAGCATTGGAAAATTCATCTAAGAGTGATTCATTCTTCACATTAAAGTTTGTGATGTGTTTCCTAAGGAATCCATCATCTTTAAAAGTAAATGGAGGTATGCTTTCTTGCTCTAGCCCTGCACAGATAGATTAAGGGTCAGTATATGAAGCATTGATAAGTGGACCCTGTTTATTGATATTACTTGGAAGAGGCATTGAATCATCAATATTCAACAGTTCAGATGGTGGCCTCAATTGGGTGGTTTCAAATTCTAGATTCATATTGAGTAACTCGTCCATCTCCCTAATCATATCATCATTCAATTTAGGGGAGTGGTCCAAACATATCTTACAAAAGATAGAAGGGTCGGTTGCAAGGAGCTCATCCACTTTTAGATCAGACATGTCAGGTGATTGGAGTAGCTCATTATGACCGTTCACTTCGTGTACTTCTTGATCATTGACCTGGACCAAACTCGAGATTAATTCTAGGGGAACTGGGGCTGTACGTTCATGATCGTCATCCCAATCCTCATCATATTCTAGTTCAGTGCAGTGCACACTTGGGATGGGATCACCTTCATCACATTCTACACCTAGAATGGGTTGAGGTTCGCATAAACTAACCTCTTCTTCATCATTGAAATCTAATGTGTTATGTGAGTGAAGTGTGTCATCATCATTATATTTGAAAGACACCCACGTATCTTGACCATTCTTTTTGAACAATAATTGAGATCGACTCATCGGGAAATTGAACCGTATGCTCATTAATTGAATCCAACTCATCATTCTAAATTCTAGAGTTTTCCACAGTTGCATCATGTGAACTCCCTTACTGAATATCTTTTATAAGTTCTTGTAATCTTTGGAGCGTATTTTTTTGGCTAAGCTCTAGAGTTTGGAAGGAATTTTGAATTGAATTCTCTTAGATTATTTCTGGTTGAATTTTAAAGGTAGAGGACCTAAGAGAATTATCACTTGAAGTAAGTGCTTCCGAAGTTTTTATACTTTCTGCGAAGCAAGCCAAGTTACGCTGAAATGAATCCTCTTGAATCATTTCTGGTTAGATCTCAATGGTAGCGTATTCAAGAGGATAATCATTATAATGTATTGTTGGTTCATCTTCCAAAAATTTGATGTTTCCATTGGTTATAGTCATACTGATCATACATGGGAGAATATGATGGTTGATAATAATCCTCATTCCCATAATTACGGTTGTATACAGGCCTATTAACTGATAGAATATAACGTTCTAGTCGGTTCTCAATGTCGGTTCTCGATGGAGAAAAATCTTGAGGTATACGTTGAATTCCACAACCCTCAGGCATTCTCCAATATCTCTTATCTATCTTAGCATATACACGTACCCATGCTTCCATGGTAGAACCCTAACTCTGAGTCTAATCTTAGAATAAAAGAAAAATCTTGCAGTAATATGGAAGGTAAGCAAAGGAGAAGTGAAGAGGATGTTACCAAATTAGAAGTTCTTATGTTAAGACCCTGCAAAACAAAATAAACCAAGTTAGTATCTAGGAGATAAGACCTAATCTAAAAAAATAGAGAAAGTAAAGAAATTAAGATGAAGTTACCAAGTTAGAAGATTTATCAATGACCCTATAAAATAGAAAAATTAGTTCTAAAAATCAAATAGAAAAAAAATCTAAAACTAAAGTTAGTAAAATCCTAATCTTAATCTAATTATAAAACCAATTAATTTCAAATATACGTAGCTGTCAGTCACCGTCAACAGTGCCAAAAACTTGTTCACTCCCCAAGTATAGGGTTGTGATGTAGTAATAAACTCGGTGAGACCGAGGTCGAATCCCAAGGGACTGAAACCTGTACGTAATCTAAAACTAAGTAGAACTAGAATTAGATTAAGATGAAATTTAAATCGAAGGAAATTAAGGGAATAATAGTGAAAATATTATCTAAAATTTAGAGAATTCAGAAGAAGGAAACTAGGGATTCAGAAGATCCACTTGTAGAGTTCAGGGAGATCTTATGTCTGCTTTAAGAACTCAACTAGACTTAAAGTCCCATCTTCATCCAGTTAAAGGGTGTAACCATGAAAATCAAACTGAACTTTTTTTGATATAGTTTCCAGAGATGAAAGGTATATGAATTAGAACGGATTCCATCACCAAACCATGCCCAAGAGACAAAGTAAGCAACAGAATTAAACTAATTACCAATCAATCAATAATGTATGAAGGTTAGGAAGGATGTTTCTGTGCATCTTACTTACGCAGCGAAGAAAATAGACGGTAAAACAACCACTTTCCTCACTTCTTTTCAAGAGAAACAACGTCCCTTGGGATGTTTTTGGATGGTCCACACGTGGACGGTTCAGATCGGCCGTCCAATCACCAGTGATGGGCCACAACCGCCTAGAAAATCTGGTTTTCTTATTACGTGCATAATCCATATGCAGCCTTGTTGTCGTTTTTGGTGGGCCTCACAATGATATTTTCGGATAAATCCACCTTGTTCATTGGATTCCTAGCGAAAAATCAGCTGTGAAGGGGTGTTTTTGGTCGAGTTTTGGTGCGGTCCACTGATGTTTTTCTTCTACTGTCCATCCTACATTTGAATGGTAATCTGCTATCTATACATTCATGGGTCCAAAAAGACACCTAGGCGAGGGTCATGGACACCCCCTTGACACAATGGATGGCTCAAATCATGCGTTTGGATGATGGGTGGGGCCCACTACCAAAACCGACAGTCGGCGGGGAAGATGTTAACTGATTTTGAATTTCTTTTTAAAGAAGTATCGGTCAGCGCGTGCTGATCGATTTCTTGAGTTGTGGAGCACGGCTGGAGCATATACACTGTGCACGTGCACTCCCTTAAGAGGGGTCCGTCGTGATGCGTATCGATATCTGCTTCGTCCAACCATTTTTTTATCCCATTTAAAGGCTTGAAACCAAATTTGAAGCATATCCAGATATCAGGCGGGCCCCAAATCAATAATTCATGGGCTGATCTGACTGTTGGACCACTTTCACAAGGATCCAATGGCTGAAATTTGACATGTACGGCTAATTTATGGTCCTCAGGCCATATATGAAGTATCGAGCTGAACAAATGGTTGGAACCTCGTGATCTTGCATTCTAGACTAATTTCATGCCACTTGAGCTTCAGTTTCTCGATTTTCTTCGATCTCTGGCGTGCAAATCTGTCGATCTTAGTCTCATAGGGTCTTTCCTTTGCCTTGGTGAATTCTAAGTGTTAAATCCATGCTTTTAGCACCCTGTTTCAGTCCAAGCTCGTAAATACACCCTGCATCACAAACATGATTAAATCGAGCCGTTAAACAGTAGCATGTTCATAAATCCATGTAATAACTGGGGTCTGATATGTAATATTTGACCCTCAACAATTACATCATCATCATTCCTCCTGTTGGAGGTAATGATAACATGCAAGTGATCCTCCTGAACATGAAGTTAAGTGATGTCAATTATGTAAATTTGAAACACTCAACACCTGAGGGTAGGATGAGTCTTTGAACTTTACATCATTAGCATTATTTGCTTCATCCCATTCATGTCCCTGCCAAAAGGTGATCATTTGTGTTTTCATCACCATTCACATTGGACAAATGCAACTACATGCAATCCTCTTAATTCTAATGTCACATGTCTACACCATAAAATTTTTACCGATTGAGGTCACTATGATGGCTAACACAACCGGATCCAATCTCATGATTATGGACTTAGGATTGCGATTTTAATCCTGCCCTCAATGGATTAAATATAATAATTTGATTTAGCCCATAAGGCTATTAGTATTGATCATTGGAAAAATGAGGAACCTCAAGGAAAAACAGACAGATAGGTTTCACCTTCCTCATTCTAATGTTCCATATCAACTCCTGAAAGATGGGTAATGGGCCCACAAATAAGCCAAATCAAGACTCTGAATAATTTGGTCGTCACCAATGAGCATTATAAATCTAGCCCATAACATTCATACGATAGATGGTTGGTATGGAACAATTCAGATGGATGGATAGATCCTTAGTTCCTTACATTAGTGTCCAAAAGATAGACAAATCAGATCTAATTATTAAGATCAACATGATGAAAGATCCGTATTCTTTATTGTCCATCTAGTGAATGAGGTAGATCATATGCTCATTATGAATTAAACATGCGGCTCAAGATAGCCAGATTATGGCCATGAAATATCAATTGAATGTGAACTTAATTAGTTTTAACTTAGATCCCGTATTCATGGATCATCAATGTGGTACATTGGATGTATGATGAATATGGCTTAATGGTTAAAAAACAAACAAGTTCAATGGGCCCATAATCAGAGTCAGGCCAAACATAATCATAACAGAACCCATTATCAGGTGGATCCCATTTGTGGGTCTTAAATGTGAACCCGAATTAGGTTCGCGGACCCGACTAAATGCCTAACACGTAAGTGTCACTGATGAGCGGATGGCGAGAGAGATATTTTGAACTCTCTCACTATCCTCCTGATGAGCGGAGAAGAGGTCGCTGCCCTCCCTCTACCATGTTTTTCGCCAATTCCAACATCACTGGATTGGCTGTGAAGAGACGTAATCCCATCGAAAAACATGGTTGCGACTGCCACTATGGAGATGAGAGATCGAATTGCCCACAATGGTTGTTTAGGCAAAGGATAGGAGTTTTCGAGCCACCACCTTCGGTTGCTGAATCGAAGGACGATAATGGGAATCGGCCCTCACAGTCGCAGGTAAGAGTTCTCATTGTTGAATGCATGTGAAAACCCTATCTGTACCAGGTTTGGGATTGTAAATTCCTAATTTTAAGTTTGGGATTTAAATCCCTATCTCTACTAGATTTGGGGATACGAAATCCCTAATTGCAATTGATTTGGGGATTGAAATCTAGAATCCCCAATTGGATCCTGATATGGGGATTCAAAATCCCTGATCTCTGATTTAGGGATTCAAAAATCCCAAATTGCTTCTAGAATTTGGATTTAGTATATGAATTTCCCCAATTTGGGATTTGGGATTTGAAATCCCTAATTTCTAGATTTGGGAGTCGAATGAGAAATTCCAATTGCTGATTCGAAATATGATATCCCGATACTGGATTTAGGGATTTGAAAATCCCTAATTGGGAATCAAGGTCCCTGATATCTGAATTTGGGAATTAGAATCCCTAATGACCTTAATTAGTCATCCATACCTGATGCACAATGTCTCTGTTACCAATTGTTTGATCTAGATGCAGAGAAACTGTAGGATCTACTGTGCATTAGCTATGAAGGACTGATGAAGAAGACGAATTACCTGTTTGTGCCGCCATTGTTGTGAAATTGGAGCTATGGGATCTTCCTTTCCTTACACCCTATAGAGAAGAAGAGATGGGCTTAGAACTTCTCATGATGGTGTAGGACTGGGGATCTTGGTCTGTTATATACAAATGGGGGCAGAGGAGTTTGAAACCCATCAAAACTCCTCTCCTCGAAAGGCTCCACACGAATTGCTTATCCCAGTTCTATCAGGACACTGTGTACGTATCACAGTAGTAGCACACCACCCCTTAAATGAATTCTGGATGTATCACATCTTAACGGGGCCCACTAGTGCACCCGATCACATTATCCAACCTTTAGGAAAATCTATATCGTTGATCACTACGGTCCGTCTTGTAGGATTCTTACACTTCTGTTATCATGGACATGTATCCTTTCTGTAAATACACATTCTGGAGTTGGTCATTGTTCCTTAGAAGACTGAATCTTTCAAACTAGAAGAGGGAACTTTGAAGCAATGCTAGCAGTCTAATAATTTGGTTTTGACTGAACCGCCAATGGATTAGACAATGTTGGGAGAGCCAAAAACGATAAATGGCCAAACCCAACAAAATTGCAAAGCTAATTATTTGGTATTATCCATTTGAGGAGATGATTTCTAGTTTAGATTACTATAATACCATTTTTTTAAATCAATAAATAGTAATTTTATTAAAAGGAAGAGAAGGCCCAAAGTCTGCTATAAAGAAGAACCATTACAACTCAAGCACATTACAAGATAATTCCTCCCAACATAATGGATTCCTACCCGAAGCTTCTACCCAAGATCAAACAAGCTACTTTTTATAAAAAAAAAAAAAAAATTTTAATTTTTTTTTTACACATGCACTCACACCACAACAGATACTTGAACCCATGACTTTGTGTTAAAAATCTTATGAGTCTACTGTTGTTTAGGTACCTAGAAATTCAACAAGAGAAGTAATCCGAAGCAATAAAGAAAATAAATGCAAAAGAGTAATATGAGGTCCAAAACGTGTGCACCTAATTTCTACAGCAAAATAATAATAAAGATCATAATGAAACCAACAGAGGTGTGGACTAGGTTGCTCTTCTAAAGACAATTCGCACCCTATTATGGAAATAAAAAATGATTCAGATCCAGACCCACCATTGCAATTATCTTTGGGATACAACCACCAATCAGCTGTAATGGCCAACATCTACACACCACGGTGGCCCGATGCTCTATATTCTATATGTCAAAAGAGAAAAAAAAGGAAAAAAGAAGGTAAAACCTTAAAAATGAAAAGGAAAAAACAAAGCTCTTTTAATTATGATTTTCAAAGGCAAAGAGCCTGTAACGAAGGTTAGAGTTTCTCATTTTTTCCACTATGTTAATCTGCTTATGAGAGATTATATACTAATTACCCTTGCCCACGTGGCAGCCACCCGATGTTGAGGTGATTGCCAACGTTACAAAGAATGTTCACTACACCGTTGTTGTAATGTGCATCTACCATCCACAAGACTCGATCAAAGGTCTAAAAACAAAAAAGAGAAAAAAAAAAGATCTCATGTAGACAAGCTCGAGCCTGGCCCAACATGCTTGACATGGTGCAGTCGACAAGAGCACGCGCACATGTGTACTCTTTGGCATACTTCACCCAGGAGAGCTAACACAACCTATCTCCGTGAACTCTAATACAAATGAGAAAAAGTCCTCATATTTATCCAGTATGGAACTATCTCACAAGTTACTTTTCAAGAGCAATAGAGAAACTTTTTTCACTCTCTTGAAAAAAAAAAAAATAATTTAAAAAAACACCCATCAAAATCAATAATCCCCCCCTATTTTTTAAAATAAAATATATATACACATCCAACATAGCATGTATAAACAAATGTGTTACATAGATTTAAATCTTTACTTAGTGAGAAGTAATCCCTTATCATAAACTTAGTGGACAATGCCTTACAAAACTAAGCTATTAAATGGTAAGATCCGTATTCCACACATATGCAAGATCACCACTTATTAGGTGTATATTAATATAATACTCTTTTAAGGACGTGTCAAGCCCAAATTCATGAGTGCTCTAGAGAATTAGCCTAATTCTCATAAAAGGCAGCCACACTTTCACACTCATATATGTGAGTCTATCAAGAACGCAGTCATGACATACGTCCCATGGATTATAGAATTCATTAAGAGGTTTTACCTCATCCTCCAATCTATGATAAGTAGCACTAGTTCTTAATCAAAATGGGACTGAAAATCTAGTTTCATTAGTCCAATGCCTCCAAGAATAACTCTGTAACTCATTTGTCCCATTGAACTTGTTTCGTAGGATCTCCAATCATTTAGGTTTGGTTGTCTTCATAGGTAGTCCATTCAATTAGCTTAACTCACATTCCCTTCGATGTATTATAGATTTGTTCCCTTGCAAGGCCCTTAGTTCAAGGATCCGTTAGGTTCTTTGGCAATCTAATTTCATTTATAGACACCATTCTTTTGAGTAGTTCTCTTATCCTATTGGGTTTCTAGTTTGTCGGTCTCATTTTACTATTATATAGTGCATTGTTTGCATGCTTGATAACCACATTACTATCACAATTTAATTTAACAGTAGGAACCGGTTGACTAAAAAGCGATATATTATACAAGATATTTCTTAACCACTCTGTATAACAGCCCGAATTTTCACGGCCAGCGTATGTACTCGTTTCTGAGGAAATCATGTGTTAATGATGTATAAATTAGATGCTTTAGAAAATCGCACCATTTTTTTTGTTGCTTTACATTCAAATATATTCATGAAGGTTACATTCACAAGAATAAAATCAACTATATTGATTATATTTCATCAGAATAAAAGAATAATCAAATGGTCTCATAAAGGGAGGTTTATTACAACATCAGAGTTCACATCGGATGTATAAAATTAAGTAAATAATTTATCTTCATATTCTTTCCGTGTAATCTTCTTTAAGGAAGTAGTTCTTTAAGTCTTTAATCTGTACGTCACCTGCATCAACTGTATGGTTGGGAGAGGGTCAATGCCCTACTCATAGTGTTATCCTTTAAGATTAACAATAATTCAAGAAATTGACATCAGGTATAGTATGGGTCTAATACGTCTCATGCTCCACTAACACGAGGCTATCAGCATGCACAAACAACCTACATGAGATGCATGCCTAGCAAAATATGTGGGGCTCATCATACATAGTGATCATCACATGGTGGAGTACGATTTATGGATAACTGGCTCGACTCGCATCCCATACTATGGATATTCGCCAACATGGCCAACGCCATTGTGGATTTACGAGGGGACATCAAAGCGCACAACAACATGAGCTGGGTGAATTGCGTGCAACGATTTGTTCATGGAGCGACTATTTGCGACATCCAATCTCGAAGTAATGTGACACTACAATAGAGAATTACACACATCGATTTGTGCACCACTACCTGAAGGCTCAAGGACTTGCATGCCCCAAGAGTGTCTCTACCAAGAGCGCATTACGTCCACGATAGAATATTTGAAACACTAGTTGTGATACATCTTACACATCACTTGCACTTATAGAGAATATAAACTGAATCATAAAAAATATAATTGAATCAGAATAATAAAGAATATCGACTGAATTATGGAAGTTCTGGAATGGCAAGACACATGCCTAAGCCGTAGAGACAGACGATACGAGACTAATATAATAAAGAGAAGAGTGACAATGGTCAACTCAACAAAAGTGGCAATGGCCAATCATAATAAGAAAAGAGTGACAATGGTCAACTTAATAATAAGGAGAGTGGCAATGACCAACTCAAATAAAGAGACGAGGCAGGGGCAAGGCTTGCCTCCATGGCCTCACATAAATTCAGAGAAATCCATTATAATTGACATCATGTCATAATCCCAAAAGGGCCAATAATAGTAATGATATTCACTAAATCAATTGATAGGATAACTCCTAGAAAGTATAACATGAAAGGTAGGATAATCTATAACATCAAAGGCATGAAAAGGGCATAGAAATAATAAGAATCTAGGTAGAAGACAAAGTAATTCACATAAAAAAGGTACGAAAATGCCATAATTGATGGTGAACATATAATAGCATGAAAGATTCAAAGTAAAAAGGTTAGATAAAATACATTTAAAGGCATAATCATATTTATGAAGGCACGTATAAGGGCAGGATGAATTCAACAGCTTAAATTAATGTAAGCTCAAAGGATAAAACCCTCACCTTTGATGGACTGATCATCTAATGCCTACTTTAACCTTTCGCTCACGCTGTAAGGTTTTTCTTTCGTCCTAATACATAAGGTTAGGTATAAATTAGGTTTCCATAGTGTGGTTCAAGGGGAAGCCCCGTTTTTAAATCTCGGTTCTGCTCGTGTCATCAGACACCCTAATCCACCGAGTTAACTCGGTTTTGACCTAGTAACCGTTCACCGTTTCATTGTTTTGGAAACAAGGGAAAAAGAAGAAAATCAGGAAAGGAAAAAGGAGGAAAGGGAGTCGTGAAACCTGGCTACTCCTTCAGGTTGGGAATATCCTCAGCAACTCTGAATTTTTGGATGGACTACCCCTTTCTTCTGGAGGATCTCACGGACCCGGCTTCCCCTCTCGTTTCTTCCTTTCTCTCTCCCCCTCTTGCTGTTTCCGTCAGGTGTTGAGTGAGGCATTTTTTTTATAGGGTTTAGGCAGCCTGCTTGGTCGATGGAAATCCTTGCACCGCCTCTATTTGCGCAAAGGAGTATTCTAGGAATCCTATTACCTAGGTGAGGCGAATCTTGGAATCTGATTTACGTCGGATCGGTTTTGAGCGGGCTTGAAGATGAATGGTCAGGATCTCATTCTTGGGTGTAAAACGTCTACCTGATTAATTAAACTGTGGCCCTGTTTCAACGCAACTGCCTTTACCTCATCTTGCGGCTTATCTACGTGCTGATCTTCTCTCCCCCTTTTCTTCTGCCGACGTAGGTTCAATTGAAAATCCATATACCAGTCTTTGGATGGTCTGAATCTTATTGTCTAATAGTCTCTGGCCCTTAAAATCCATGTCGAGAAAGTTCTTCTGCAAGACGAAAGTATTGGAGTGAAAGAAAGATTGCGTCTCTTCTCTCTAGTCTCGACCTGACTCTTTTTTTTTTTCTCAAAAAGGATCGGGGCATCCATTTCCAAAGATTGGACGATTTAGATATGCTAGGTGAACACATCCCATGGAGTTTTCGGAGTGGAATCTTCTCGGTGCGCAAGGCTTTTGCGGGCACTGGTTCAATGTGCAAAGGAAACTGATCTCACTTACGGTTTGATTGCGGTGGGTCGGTGGGGTCCACTGTGATGATTTCTTGAGAAATCCACTCCGAACATTAATTTTGTAACGTCATTTTAGGCCACAGACCAAAATATGGAGTAAATTAGAGTTTCGTGTGCCCCACATGATCATTTACTGTAAAGACCACTAACCGCCGGAGCAAGCCAATACTTAGAAGTCAGTTATGAGTAACCGTACTTAACTACTTAGTTTTATTTGTATGTGATAGGTGGGGTTTACTATGGTGATCTTTCGGGAGATCCATTCCACTCATCGACTTCACCTCGCTTCGTGGACCAACGGGCCCAAATTTGAAGTAGATCCGAGCTATTGGTGGGCTACGAACGTGTGAGTGAAATCTATATAAAAAGCCTCTGGTTTCGTTGCTGTGTAGAGTTTTGGATTGTATTATTACAATTATACCCTTATCCTTTATTACAACTTCCGCAATCAGTATCTTGTAGCTGCACCGTGTAAATAAGATGAAATTTCACTAATGTTTGTTATTTTTTGCACTGTTTTAAATATCTAACTTTAAGCCTTGATCGCTTATGGATGGTTGAGATACCACTTCAATGGCTTATACTACTCTAGGTTTTAATACGATGTTTACATACGTCTAATTGTAGTATTATCCGATAGTTTGGGCCTGTGTTCTAAGAGCTTCAAACTGAGTGGTTTATCCTAATGTTTGGATGGCCTATTTGATGGATCTCGATACGATGGGCAGCCAGATGACCTGCTAAAAATATGAGGACTTGATGGTTGGTACTCTAACAGTGTACATAGTTATATGTGTGATCAGTTTTGTAAATGGATGGTCATAAAGCGGGTTTCTTGAGTGATTAAGGGTAAGACATATATACCGTTAGAATTGAGTGACTTGTTCACATATGTACATTTCTCATATTACAGTTCTAATGGTGGATTAAGCATATTCATGTGGGCTAAACAAGATGAACGGATCAGAATCTTGATCTGATAAGTGTATGGATGGATGTAGAGGTCAAGTAGCCAATTTAGTATAATCTAAGGGTTAAAACTTGATATGTATGGTTAATTTATGATAATTGTGTCTGGTATAAAATTTAACATGAGACAGATCATGAGAAACATGCAAATTGGAATTAAGGGGTACAGGTCAATGGCATTTTCATAATTATTGCTGATCTATGAGTTTTGTGAAATCTAATGGCTTCACATGGGTCTAGGCATGTTTCTAAGAAATTCTTACAAAGGAATGTATATCTAAATCATTACGGATATGGGGTCATTCGTCGTGCCCTTTGTGGGAAGGTACTTACGTCAAATCATGTGATGGATGGTCCTGCTTGGAAATCAATGGTCAGAAGGCTTGCTTTATGAATGAGGATCATTTCTAATGGTTAGGTTTGTGTTAGGGCAAGGATGTAAGGCTAGGATAGTTAGATGGTTATCGTACACATGTTAATTTATAGGTAACGCTCGAGAACTTTCAATACTCGGGTATTGAAATGTTCGGAGTGTTACACTCTGCTTCTTCTACAGTGGGTGTTAAGGTTATAAGTTCAGACTCTATAATAGAGTTAGAGATAATAGACTATTTTTTAGACTTTTAAGTTACAGGTCCTCCACCTATTAGGAAGATATGGTCATTATTTGTTTTACAACCATCAGATATGGGATTCCAATCATCATCAGAATAACCATCCATTATCGTTGGTGTCTACCATAGTGAGTCTTTTTCAAGAACTTAAGCACTCTATGAAAATCTTCTCAATGATCTTTATTGGGATTACTAGTAAACCTACTTCGTTTTCCACATCATAAGCCATATTTGTTCTTATGTAGTTCATTACATAAATCAGACTTCCTATAATGCCAACATACCCATTTTGATCCACACTTGTCCCTTTATTAGGATATAGGTGAACACTAGGATCAAAATGAGTGTAAATAGGTTTGCATCCTGCCATATTGTATTTCTTTAGAATTGATTCTTTATAATGAGATTATGTAAGAACTATCCCATCCATTTTCCTAATAATTTTGGTCCCCAAAATCACATTAGCCACTCTTAAGTCGTTCATTTCAAACTTAGTTTATAAAAAGGCATTTGTTTGATTTATAATGGTGTTGTTAGACCCAAATAAAAACAGGTCATCAATAAATAAACAAATGATAATACTCATAAAGCTATTATTTTTATAATTTAAATACTTGTCTACTTCATTTATGTTAAAGCCATCATCTCTAAGAATTGAGTCAAACTTAGCATGCCATTACTTAGGAGCATATTTAAGACCATAAAAGGATTTAACTAATCTTCATAACTTTACAGGTTGAGAATGATCTACAAACCCTTTGGGTTGCTCCATATGGATCTCATCGTAGAGATCTCAATGTAAAAAAGCAGTTTTAATATTCATTTAATATATGATCAAATTATGTTATAATGCAATCACAATCAATGCTCTAATAGAAGTGATCCTAGATATAGGAGAATGGGTATTAAAGTAATATATGCATTCCTTTTGTCTAAATCCTTGACTGCTAGTCTATCTTTATATTTATCTATAGAACCATCATGTCTTAATTTCTTTCGAAAAAGCCACTTAAAACTAAGGGGTTTTAGACCATCTGGTAAGTCAACTAGATTACATATATGATTAGCCATAATGGAATCCATGTCGGTATCTATAGGCTCTCTCCAAAATGAGACATCATGTGAAGACATGGCCTCTTTAAAAGAAATTGGATCACTCTTTAAATTATAAGTAAAGAAACTAGGTCTAAAATCATTTGCTATTCTAACCCTCTTACTACATTTAGGGAATGCATCAGGTTCATTGGAATCAGAGGATTGAGATAAACATCTAAGTATAGTTTTAGTGTTTAAAATATCACCCCCACCAATTTCTAACATAAAACGAAATGAATCCTAAAAAAAGTCAACATCTCTTGAATCTATTATATAAGAGTCACTTAAGGTTAAAAACCTATAGGCCTTACTATTAAGTGAGTATTCAATAAATACGTAACTAATAGTTCTATCTCCTAATTTCGATCTTTTAAGTTCAACCAATTTAACATTGGCTAAACATTCCCAAGTCTTAAAATAATTTAAGTTAGGGGCTCTACCTTTCCATAGTTCATATGGAGTTTTATCTAACTTGCTAGATAGAATCCTATTTAGGATATAAACTACAGTTAAAATAGCCTTGCTTCATAAATTATGAGGAAAACCTAAAGAGCTAAGAATTGCGTTTACTAGATCCATCAGTGTTCTAATTGTTCTCTTAATAATTCCATTTTTCTTAGGGGTATAAGGAGCAATATAATGATGTATAATCCCCTGAGATTCATAATAGTCACTGAAGACTTATGAAGTATACTCATTGTAACATCTCGAATTTTCATGGTTAGAGTTTGTACTCGTGCTCGAGAAAATTGGGTGTTAAGAATGTATAAATTGGATGCTTTAAAATTTATACTTTTTTTTTTTCCATTTAGATCACATCCAGATACATTCATGAAGGTAACATTCACGAGAATAAAATCGACTGAATTGATTATTTCATCAGAGTAAAAGGATTCAATAAATAATCAAACTCTCTCTTAATAAGAGCTTATTACTATATCAAAGTTCGTAACAGAAGTATAAAAATAAATCATAAAACTATCTTCTTATTCTTCCAGTATAATCTTTCATAGGGAGTTATTCTCTAGGTCTTCAATCTGTTCATCACCTGCATAATCTGTACGGTTGGAGAGGGTTAATGCCTTACTCATAGTGATGATTATCCTTTAAAATTAACAATAATTTAAAAGATTCATAAGAGTGATGTAAGGATTCTGATACGTCACGTACTCCACTGCTACGAGAGATATCAGTATTTACAAACAATCTACATGAATGTATGTCTAACAAAGTGTGTGCGGCTCATCATACGTAGAGATCACTGTCACAATATGAAAAATAATTCATAATATCCAGCTCGACTTGCACTCTCACTATCCAGATATTTGTCGGCGTGTCTAACGTTAACGAGGCTTTACGCGAACATTCCAAGGCAACACAATGACACGATTGGGGGATTTACGTAACACGATATGTTCATGGAGTGACTATTTGTGACATCCAATCCGGAGAAGTGATGTAACATGCATGGAGATTTCCTTACATCAATTGTGTACCACGCTAACCAACCCACAGAATTACATGCCGACCAAGAGGGCCGCTACCTGTAACGCATTACGTCGACAATAAATATATGATTCTCTAGTTGTGATACCTTAAACACATCACTTGCAGTGATAGAGAATAAATATGTGTTGATGGTAAATTAGTAATGACAAAGATGAAAACATAGCATGTAGAAGCCAAGATAAAGCATATCAACTTAAATTATTGTAAGCTTAAAGGAATATTGTAAGCTTAAAGGAATAAAACTCTCACCTCGGTGGTTACATTATCTCTTACTTAAATTAGTTGTTCAAGATCTTCTTATACTCACTTGATTTAAGTTAAATGACAGATTAGAATAGGGAAAGGATACAATCTAAACTACTCCTTAAACGAGTTTAAAGGTTACCTAAGTTGGTAGACCTTCAACTTATGTGTTTTAGGCCCTTTTAATCATCGAATTAACTTCGCCTTTTAGTATAACGGATTCCCATTGTTGAAGGATAGAATAATTCTAAAAAGGGAAGGGAAGGATAGTTGTAACGCCCTAAAAATCGGGGGTCAAGCAGAAGCTCAACTCCCGAGTTCCAACGCATCACTTATGCAACACAGATAATGATGTTTAAATGTTATCCATATTAGTGCATTAAATATGAGTGAGATTATACTAAAACAATATATCATACTCTAGAGTTAATGTAATTAAGTAAGCGGAAAACTAAATTTAATATAAAAAATTATATGTTGTGTTTCATAACCTCTAGAGTATGATCATGTAGCTGGGATGAATATATATACAAGTGTTTCCTCAAACTTACAAAATTCCAAAAATGTAAATGCTCAACTAATCCAGTATCCCTGTAATCCTAACGAAGTAGTACGATGTCTACATAGACCCGCATGAGAGCTGTACGCAGGAGAACTCCTCGTATATGAAGACTGGCTCCATCGCGCAGACTTTACCAGAACCTGCGTCTAAATTAGAGTCTGGTTGGTATTTTAAAACACCATCCCAGGTGGGAATGAGTAGCTAATTTAGTGTAACTATAAAGCAAAGGTTAACATGCTATCAATTCGGTCAAGCAGTAATAATAAAGCAATACAACAAGCATTCCTAGGTACTCTGGTTAATGCAAGGATGATATGTGTTAATGATACATGCCCTCGCCTACACTCCCTCTGTGACATCATCTCACGATCGAGCATTCACCTCTTCCTCTGTGCTTAACTCCAACGCCAAAGGCATATGCAATGCGGTGCATGATCGTGTTAGCCCAGTCCTTTATTAGACCTATTCATATAGTAGGATTGGAAAGCTAAGACACCTCCCTTTATATCATTTACCCAAATAATGATCCATCTAGGGTCGCTAATCCTAGTTAATCACATACGATAGGCAAGTTCACGAGTTTATTCCATATGTTGCTACAAGAGGCTCGTCACCTCAGTGTAAGCTTAATTCACACTCGAGGTCGCTACGAGAGGCTCGTTACCTAATCGTAGGCCTATTTTATACTCAAGGTCACTACGGCAAGGCTCGTCACCTTAGCGTAGTCCTAGTGAATACTCAAGGCTACTACGAGAGACTCGTCACTTGGTCATAAGCCGACGGCTTGATTACAGTGTCCCATACACTACCATATTTAGCTCATGAGTCTTAGCGGATCATGGTACTAAGGTTAAATGGGTATTTCACTTATAAGTGGTACCTTAGTTTCAAGTAGTAGCGTCCATACATGGTGAACATACAATGGCCAATCGGGTTACTTGACAAGCTCGACTAGTACGAGCGTATGTTAACTTAATTGACATGGAGTGCATAAGCACTCTGTGTGGCCTAACTACTGTCGACAAGCAGCGTATGACTCGGATTCATCGAACTTATCCAACATTGCGAGGCTAGTTTGACCACTTAATTGGAAACTGTTATCGATTGCCTGGACTAAGTAGTAGTCCCAATCACAATCAAATGCAGCAGGTAATTACATGTGATAGTCATAACAATATTGAACAAGCAATTCAAACATTTTTATCATTTGATCATTTTTATGAAGCACAAAATGAACATATCATCACACATATATATCTCATACATAAATCACATAGTTGGATTTAAATTACATGAAGAAATTTTATTCATATAGCTAAGGTATCTGAGAATCTTATCTCAACACCCTTGTAAAGTGTAATTCATTGAACACTTACTCATTCAGACATTTTATCAAACACTTAGGCTACATATTTCAACATACATGGTATAACTTAGTTATAACAATTATTAGGGCAAATCCTTTCACATAGGAGTTGTCATACCTATAATAATTACGTATCCTAAATTATTAGTCATGGCAAGCACGAATTAAAATTTCATATTCATTTAAACATTTCAACAAACACATGAAATGCATAGTTAGTAAACATAGTTTATAAACACGTGATATATGAAAAACATCGCATCTCGGGGTATATGGTGGCAATCAAGTCAGTCATAAACCATTACTAACATTGAAAGCCTTGAAAACCATAACCTAAACATTTATAGTCTGCACCTTTTATCGGTAAACTTGTATCAAACTCATTTCGAATACTACGCCTATGTTTACGGCACAACGACTACCTAATCAATGAAATAGGTTAGCTATTTTACCATTTCCTCTATTTGGATTTTAAAAAAAACATTAGGGTTAGAATTTCTTACCCAAATTAAAGTTAGATTCGACGGTATAGCTAGATGTAGAGGCGATTCAATACGTGGAGTAGCAGGAAGAAACTACGGCAGCAAACTCTAAGGACCTCCCTTCGATCTCCACTCCTTTCTTCCCTTTTCTCTCTTCTCTCTCCAAGGGTTTGGAGAAAATCGTATGGAATAGAAATTGGGTGGGTTTCGGTCCTTATATAGGCCTATAGCTGATGGTAATGACCCCAAGGCCATAACATACTTAGGTTATAGCCAAAAGTCGACTGTTTCGGACGAACGATGCTCATTAGGAGGCCCATTTCCTGTATTCGGTCTGGGAAAAGTTCTCAAATATTGGATCTATGCCAGGTTAATGTTTCTGTCAGATCGGATCAGTGGATCGACCACAGAGGACCTATTTCGGTTCAACGACTATCTACACTCAATCAGGGCCACAAGTACACTGACTTGTGATGAAAATTTTTCCTGATCTGAGGGTGTAGTTGGGTTAGAATCTAACGGTCTAAAACTTTAAATTTTTCCTGTAAGCCAACGACTCTAATCACTTAAGTTTACGTTCATTTCCTAAAGATATTCGCGTTTCTCACACACTTCGCTCCGGGCTCAAGTTGTGTAGTTCAAAATACTATTTGGACTTGATTTCTGGGATGATTTTCAAGCCCAATAAGGTGGTCATAACCATATAGTTTTGCGTTAATCGGACTTTCGACGTGCGGTCCAGGTCCGATACGGAGTTTCAATATTTTCCCAAGAGCAACTAGATTTTGAGATTGCTCTCAGGTTTTTAAGTAATATTGAGTTAGTGATTCTAATAGTTTTGGATCTTCTAATTTGTATAGAAAGTGGTTTAATCCAAATCCATCGATTGTTTAGTTTATTACTTAACCAAATTCTGTCCAAATTATGACAAAATAAGGTCCTAGGGTAGTTCTATGCTCCTTTTTGGCACTTTTAGTTAGTATATTATTTTAATTATTTTTTTAATCATTTATCATTAAGTCTAATTCATCTTCATAAAATTTCCTTGGATTTCGTATTGTGTGAAAATTCTAAAAATTATAAAAGCAGCAGCTGTCCAAACTAATAGTTTTCAAATGGTTGTCACAAAGACCTATATTTAACTATATTAAAATTTTTATTATATTTTTTAATTATTTTTATATAAAATAGACTTATCAAGATTTAATCTAGATTTTGAATCACCTAAATTAGAGTTATAATGAGAGAGATATGACTTTTTGAAGTTATGGCCATGACGTCTCCAGTCGCTATCCTGTTTGGTGGTGATTCTGCCATATGATTTTTGAAATGAGCATATCTTGCAAACCGAAATGAGTTATTCGACGTGAAATATATGATTTTGGGTTAAGAGAAGCTGATCTATCTAAATAACCTATTTATTTTATAAGATTTTAAAAGATAAATAGTAAAAAATGTAATGTATTTATGTATTCATTATTTATAGTAAATTTTAATTTTATTATTATTCTTCATCATTTAAACTTTAGGATTTGTGTCTAATATGAAATTACTTAGAACATTTTGAAGAATAAGGTGGTGAAAGGTGAGATTTTGAAGAAAATGGGTTGAAAGGGAATTTGAGACTTTGAAATTGAGCTTTTGAGAAGTAATTAAGGTGCTATGATCGATTCATTGCCCAAAGATGTCTAAGTCCAAGTTGGCAAAATTCTGGGATGTTACAATCTACCCCCCTTAAAAATAATTTCGTCCCCAAAATTGCTTAAGGGTAATAAGTAAAGATTTTATCATTTCATTTGCCTAAGTTTTATTAATTTTAAGTTTATATGTGTGGCAGGGTGTATACTATCTATGATAGTTTGGCTCACTTTAGTCTATCCTCCTTAAAACTTTTTCACCCTGGAATTGGCTGAGGCTCTTATTGGGTCGATATTCAACGAGCACATTGTAGATACATTGACCTCGGTTATTATAATTCAGCTCATACCCATTGTTCGGCCTTTTCTTTAAGTTTAACACATGAATCCTAATTTCTTTCCTTCAATGACTTCATTATTGACATTCTAATGAAGATTCAGATCCTATTTAGTGACCTAACCTTACGTGTATCTTTGATCAACTTCCTTCGATCCTAGGCCAGTGAGGTATGGGCCCACCACGCTTCCGCGATGCCACTTTGATCAAATGGATGTATTAGCTGACCTAACTATATTGGGCTCATAGTTTTCTACCCCCCTTAAAAATTATTTCTACTCTCAAGGCTTAAGAATCTATGTCTAGATCCGTATGTCGGAATAAAGTGTAATTTAGGACCTATCCTTGGTATGAAATGGAAAATGATCTCTCAATACATTGGTATTCCTTTTATCGATAATGTGTATCATGGTATTGGTACCTATGGTTATAGAAAGGAGCTAAAAATGATGGGTGTTGTGGTTGATTTCAGGGACGGGTTTGAGTTTGTGGCAAGATGCCTAATTCTACCAAAGAAGGACTTTTACCATGGTCCCAACTTACCTTCTTTAATCATGTCTAGTTTAATGACATAAGATAATCTATACATTATTAGTATATAAGAAATTTTGATAAAATATGTTAACGGGCAGACTATCTTTTTAAGTTCATATGCACAATATGTATGCCAGAATGGTCTGTGATTCAGGACCTAATTTCTAACTTTCTGTTGCCCATTTGAAAAATTTCTTGAGCCTACAGAAAAAAATATCCCTATTGGCTATATGTTCTTAACACTTCTCAAAGGCGAAGTAATAAACTTTTGGTTGTAAGTGGTCGGGGTAACATGGAAGAAAAGTTGTGTAGTAGGTCTGAGCCGGATACAAAAACCTTCTGCCTAGCTATGATAAAAAAGTTGTCGTATCAATTCTTAATCCTAGTTGATCCCAATCTTCTATTTGATCAGAGCATTGAGTTTATTGGTAACTACCAGGATTGAGAATTTGATTCAAACCGTGAATACTTCGCTTATATATATTTCCTCTACTTCGTGTTCCTGATTGTAATAAGTCCTTAAGAAGGTAATTCTAAAGAGTGTATTGATTTGATCTAACGTTAAATCCAAGGGATATATAAGTTTTTTCTAAGCGTAAATAGTTTCTAATCAAAATAATCTTCCTAAGAGTTATTAAAGAAGTCTATAAGTATTAAGAGGATTCAACGAAGGAATGAGGTCTCACTCTAACCTAATTAAGACCACTAACTAAGTCTATATTTTAATTATCTTAGCATAATCAGTCTTTTACATTCCTTAGTATAACCAGTATCATAGTCTTAACTTGGGAGCAGTTGTAATCCAATAGTTGTGATCCAAAGTCTACGCTCATACGCTAAATGATTTCATATTATTTCTAATACAAGGAATTATTTTATCACTTAGGGTCAAAGGTCGTCTGATTGCAATTTAGTGGCCCATACTTGAATTTAACTATGCTCAAGCACTTCACACACGACCATACCGGCTAAGGAGGTCCTTTGGTTCATGTTGTTAATTTATTAGATTTCTTAAACTATCAGATTTTTTAAAATCTAGGAGTACCAACTTTAAGTCTCAAAACTCTAAATGTCCCAACATTTGATGGTCATTGTTGTTTATATAATCTTCATTCCCAAGGTCCTAGTTATCTCATTACTCCCCTCTAAATATCTTGGTTTGGGTCCTTGGGCCCGTAGGGTCCGTTTTTCCTAACTGTACGTGTACATATTCACACCTTTTTGGATTTGTTTCGAGTTCAAAATTGTTAAATACAAATCCAATTCATCGACTAACGGTTTAAATGTGATTGAGATCCATTTGCATGATCGTGAACGCGTATGGGCTAAACTACTGTAGTTAATCTCACTTGTTGACGAAACTTGGGATTCTAATGTGGTTTCTAGATTCCATCACTGCCTTCCTAAGTCGGAGTCTGTCAGAGTGCGTCATGTTACCATAACCCAGGTCCAGTTTAATCCAAATCATGCTTTGATACCATCTTATAACACCCTGAAAATCGGGGGTCGAGCAGAAGCTCAACTCCCGAGTTTCAACGCATTACTTATGCAACATAGATAATGAAGTTGAAATGTTGTCCATATTAGTGCATTAAACATGAGTGAGATTATACTAAAACAGTATATCATACTCCAAAGTTAATGTAATTAAGCAAGCGGAAGACTGAATTTAATATAAAAAATATAGGTACGTATTTCATAACCTCCAGAGTATGATCATGTAGCTAGGCTGAATATATATACAAGTGTTGCCTCAAACTTACCAAATGTCAAACATGTAAATGTTCAATTAATCCAGTATCCTTGTAATCCCATCGAAGCAGCACGATCGCTTGAGTGTTGCACACAAGAGAACTCCTCGTTTATGAAGACTGGCTCCATCACACAGACCTCACCAGAACCTGTATCTAAATCAGAGTCTAGTTGGTGTTTTAAAACACCATCTCATGTGAGAATGAGTAGCTGATTTAGTGGAACTATAAAGTAAAGGTTAACATATTATCAATTCAGTCAAACAATAATGATAAAGAAATACAACAAGCATTCCTAGGTACTCTGGTTAATGCAAGGATGATGTATTAATGATACATGCCCTCGCCTGCACTCCCTCTAAGATATCATCTCATGATTGTGCATACACCCCTTCCTCTGTGCTCAACTCCAACGCCAAAGGCACATGCAATGCGGTGTATGATCGTATTAGCCCAGTCCTTTATTAGGCCTATTCATACAGCATGATTGGAAAGCTAATGCACCTCTCTTTATATCATTTACCCAAACAATGATCCATTTAGGGTCATCAATCCTAGTCAATAACATACGATAGACAAGTTCACGAGTTTATTCTATAGGTTGCTACGAGAGGCTCGTCACCTCAACGTAGGTTTAATTCACACTCGAGGTTAGTACAAGAGGCTGGTCACCTGATCGTAGGCCTATTTTATACTTAAGGTCACTACGACAAGGGTTATCACCTTAACGTAATCCTAGTGTATATTCAAGGTCACTACGAGAGGCTCGTCACCTAGTCATAGGCCGATAACTCGAATACAATGTCCCATACACCACCAGATTCGGCTCATGAGTCTTAGCAGATCGTGGTACTAAGGTTAAATAGATATTTCACTGGTAAGTGGTACCTTAGGTTCAAGCAGTAATGTCCATACATGGTGAACATATAATGGCTAATCGGGTTACTTGACAAGCTCGACTAGTACGAGCGTATGTTGACTTAATTAACATGGAGCGCATATGTACTCGGTGTGGCCTAACCACTGTCGACAAGCAGCGTACGACTCGAATTCATCAAACTTATCCAATGTGGCGAGACTAGTTTGGCCACTCAATCGGGAACCATTACCGATTGCCTGGACTAAGTAGTAGTCCCAATCACAATCAAACGCAACAGGTAATTACATGTGTTAGTCATAACAATATTGAGCAAGCAATTCCAACATTTCAGTCATTTAAGCTTTTTTATGAAACACAGAATGAACATATCATCACACATACATCTCATACATAAATCACATAGTTGGATTTAAATTATATGAAGGAATTTTATTCATATAGCTAAGGTAGCTGAGAATCTCATCTCAACACTTATATAAAGTACAATTAGTCAAACACTTACTCATTCAGACATTTTATAAAACGCTTAGGCTACATATTTCAACATACATGATATAACTTAGTGATAACATATATTAGGAAAAATCCTTTCACATAGGAGTTGTCATACCTATAATAATTACGTATCCTAAATTATTAGTCATGGCAAGCACAAATCGAAATTCCATATTCATTTAAACATTTCAATAAACACATGAAATGCATAGTTAGTAAACATAGTTTATACATATGTGATATATGAAAAACATCGTATCTCTGGGTATATGGTGGCAATCAAGTCAGTCATAAACCATTACTAACATTAAAAGCCTTGAAAACCATAACCTAAACATTTATAATCCGTACCTTTCATCGGTGAACTCATATCAAACTCAGTTCGAACGCTACACCTTTGTCTAATACACAACAACTACCTAATCAATGAAATAGGTTAGCTATTTCACTATTTCGTCTATTTAGATTCCTAAAACAAGATTGGGGTTAGAATTTCTTACTCAAATCGAAGTTGGATTCGATGGTGTAGCTAGATGTAGAGGCAATTCAACACCTGGAGTAGCGGAAGGAACTATGGCAGCAAACTCTAAGGACATCCCTTCGATCTCTAGTCCTTTCTCCCCTTTTCTCTCTTCTCTCTCCTAAGGTTTGGAGAAAATTGTATGGAATAGAAATGAGGTGGGTTTAGGCCCTTATATAGGCCCATAACTGATGGTAATGGCCCTAGGGCCATGATATACTTAGGTTATAGCCAAAAGTCAACTGTTTTGGGCCAACGGAGCTCATCTGGAGGCCCATTTCCTGCACATGGTCTAGGAAAATTTTTCTCACATTGGATCTATGTAAGGTTAAAGTTTCAGTCTGATCGGATCAGTGGATTAACCACGGAGGACCTGTTTCAATTCAATGGCTATCGACACTCGATCAGGGCCATAAGTACACTGACATGTGTTAAAATTTTTCCTGATCCAACAGTGTAATTAGGTCAGAATCTGACGGTCTAAAACCTTAAATTTGGCCTGCAAGCGACGGCTCAAATCACTTAAGTTTAAGTTCATTTTCTAAAGATATTCGCATTTCTCACACACTTCGTTCCGGGCTCAAGTTGTGTGGTTTATGATACTATTTGGACTTGATTTCTGGGATGATTATCAAGCCCAATAAGGTAGTCATAACTGTATAATTTTACATTAATCAGACTTTTGACATGTGGTCCAAGTCCGATATAGAGTTTCAATTTCAATGTGCTCTCGAGAGCAACTGGGCTTTGAGATTGTTCCCAGGTTTTTAAGTAATGTTGAGTTAACTATTTTAATTGTTTTGAGTTTTCTAGTTTGTATAGAAAGTGGTTCAAGCTAAATCTATCGATTATTTAGTTTAGTACTTGATAAAATTCTGCCCTAATTACGACAGAATAAGGTCCTAGGGTAGTTATATGCCCCTTTTTGGCACTTTTATTTATTATTTTATTTTAATTATTTTTCTAATAGTTCATCATCAAGTTTATTTCATCTTCATCGAATTTTATTAGATTTTGTGTTGTATAAAAATTATATAAGCAGCAGCTATCCAAACTAATGGTTTTCAGATAGTTGTTACAATGACCTATATTTATCTATATTAAAATTTTTATTATATTTTTTCACTTATTTTTATATAAAATTAGACTTATCAAACTTCAATTTGACTTTTAAATCACCTAAATTAGAGTTATAACAAGTGAGATATGATTTTTTAAAGTTAGATAAAATTTGTAGTAAATGGGACAAAAAACGGGCCGCCCGGCACGTTGGACCATGAGGCCTTGCCGTTGCAGTGATGGCATCACCAGTCACTATCTTGTTTGGTGATGATTCTACTATGTGATTTTTTGAAATATGTATATCTTGCAAACCAGAATGATTTATTCGATATGCAATATATGATTTTGGGATAGGAGAAGCTGCTCTATCCAAATAACCTATTTATTTCGTGAGATTCCAAAAGGTCGATAATCAAAAATGTAATTTATGTATATATTTACTATTTATAGTAAATTTTAATTTCATTATTGTTCTTCATCATTTAAACTTTAGGATTAGTGTTTAATATGAAAGTACTTAGAAAAATTTGAAGAATAAGGTAGTGAAAGGTGAGATTTTGAAGGAAATGGATTGAAAAGGAATTTGAGACTTTAGGATTGAGTTTTTGAGAAGTAAGTAAGATGTTATGATCAATCCATTGCCCAAGAATGTCTAACTCCAAGTTGGCAAAAATCTGGGACGTTACAATAGTAAATAAGAGGAAATTAGGAATCGAACCCGACCTTAGCAATAGCAAGGCAGTCTTCCTTCCCCTTCCCAGTGTGGAGATGGCTTGTAGCGCAGCGTCGTCTCCTCTCTTTCTTTCTTTCTTTATCTCTTTCTTTCCTTCTTTCTTTCTCTCTATCTCTCATATTTTTCTTCTCTTCCCTTTTAGACAACCATTTTTCTCTCTTTTCTTTCCTTCCACCTCTCTCTCTCTCTCTCTCTCTCTCCCTCTCTCTTTCTCTCTCTCTCTCTCTCTCTCTCTCTCTCTCACTTCCTGATGGGTTTCTTGCGGAACATAAGGTGGCTTTTATAGCTGGTTTGGAGTTTAGGAGGCCCTTCACATAAGCCTGATTGCACAGGAATCATACGTAACCGCAGCGTGGCGTGCGGTGTATTTTGTCTAGTATGGGGTGCGGAGGGATATGTGTCCGTCCATTCCTTGCTTGATTCTTCTTTCTCTCTAATGTGACCTTTGGATGGGCAATCGAACGGTGGTTTTGATTGTCAAAATCAATGGCCAGAACCCACACTTGTTGTCTAGTTTTAACATGATGGATTGCTTCGTTTTAATGGCAGGCCTGGCTATACTCTTGTTCTGTTTGATCGGTCCTTCTGGATGGATTGGATTAGTTGTTTAACAGCTTCTGGCCCTTAGAATTGGTGGCCTAGGCATCTCTTTCCTTTTTAGTTCCTTCGTGAGACTTCTTTCCGCAGCCCTGACGTGTTAGAGAGAAAGACAGAGTACATCTCTCCTCTCTGTTTGGTACACCTTCTCCGTTTCTCAACGTGGGCGTGGTTGTAGGGGTCCCTTCTCTACCTTGGACGGTCCTAATTAACTTAGACATCCCTCATTGGATTCTCCCACACAGCGCAACTAAAACCGTGTCGATTTCCTTTTCTCGTGGGTAGATTTTAGATGATGATTCATCTCGTTTCTTGATCGGGTTGGAGGAGAGGGAAGGCTAGGGTTTGGTCATTTTGACCCTCTGATCATTATGAACGGTTCAGATCATCCTTGTGGATGATGGTGGTGGCCCATGTCTTATCTCAGCGGACTAACGTTCGTTTGCGAGAAGGAGAAAATCCTCCATTTTCGGGATTTCTCGAGTCAAAACCTGTTTGACCACGTTGGTGCACTGCGGGTGCACATCTCTCATGTACTCACACTACCCAGGTGGGGTCCACAGTAATGTTCTTTGAAATCTACACCGTCCATTCATTTTTTTCCATCCGATTTAAGGGGTTGAGTCCAAGATTGCAGCATATCCAAAGATCAGGTGGACCGCACCACATGAACAACGGTTGTCATGATTTCCATCGTTGAAACCTTTCTAGACCCTACAGTGATGTTTACTTTTCATCCAACCTATTCATAAGGTCATATCGACATAGATGAAGGGAAACTATCCTATTACGACTACCCAGGACCTTTGTTCGCTTGATGGACACCAAAATCAATGGCTGAGGGGCTGATCTGGCAATTGGGTCATTTTCACAATGATCTAAGGGCTGAAATTCGATGTGTATAGTTAATTTATTATACATAGGCATGGTATAAAATTTTACATTAAACGGAGAGTGGGAACCAAGTGATCTAGATTTCAGGGGTCTAGGTTAGTGGCATTTTCGTAATTATTTCTGGTGTAAGAGTTTTGTGAAATGTAATGGGTCTACATGGTTTTAGGCATGTTTTTAAATAATTATTACAAAAGGACTTATATCTAAATCATTATGGATAAGGAGTTGTTCACCAATTTAGTTAAGGGAAGGTACGTATATCGAACTACGTGGTCAACGGTCGGATGACTTGATTCATGGATGAAGATCGCTCTTAATTAGTTAGATTCACGTTGGAGGATGAATGTAGGGTTAAGTTAGCTACATTGGTCTCATACACGTGTACGTAATAAGTTAAATTCATGGTAACACTCGAGGACTTTTAATAATCGGGTATTGAAAGTTCGAGGTTTACACTCATCTCCCTTATGACTTCTAAGATTTTTGATCTTGCGACTAAGTTTTCTACTTTAGCCTTGTAAACTACAAACATGTTTAGAACTTCATCCTTAGACTTAATTAGATATATGTAGCAAAACCTAGAATGGTCATCAATAAAGTAATAAAGTACTGTTTATGACAATGAGAGCTTAACTTGTCCTAGAGAAGAGAGGGGAGGGAGGGGTGAATAGGACTATGCCAAATAATAAAATAAAGTGCAGAAATAGTAAATAAATCAAAGGTCTCAATTGTACTAATATTGAAACGTTGATTCAAACTGGTTCGTAGGACAACCTTCACCCAAATAAGTTTAGGTAGGATAACCTTATTTCACAAAACTTGTAAGAATTAAAATTTCAAACCAAGTAAGAGTCAATAAAAGCAAAACTATTAAAAGCATTCACCACTTTAACTTAAAAAGATTACTACCATTCACCGTATAAATATAAAAGGCATTCACCACAACACTAAGAATTATAGTGGTTTGGTGTGTTAATAACTGTTCTCAAACAACCACACCTATTGCACTCCCAATAATCACTAACCACGTGATATTAGTTTTCACTATAAATAAGGTTTTCATAGGAAAATCTTAAAACCTGATATAATTGTGATTTTATCGGGCTATCACAACCAAGAAACACCTCACTGAGATTTTTTAGCTATCTTAGGAAAACCAAATGAGATTTTTTGTTATCTCAATAAAACTAAAATACAAAAGAAATATACTTATCTTCTTCTTTGAAGACGTATCAGTCGATGTAGCCATAGAACTACTTCTCTTGAATAATGGATCGTTCAATGTTCAATCATATATACAAGGGTGTCAAGGTTCTAGATCGATTTTAAATAGATTCAAACAAAAGGCAACTTGTTTGAATTCTTTTAAGATCTCAAAAGAAGAGGTTTTAATCTCTTTATAAAATGAAATTGACACAATAAGAGATCAAGGAATTAAACAAAAAGCTATTAAAAATATTTAATAAATACCATGCAATAGCTTGAGCATAACAAGGACTTCTCTCTCTCTCTCTTGTAGAAGGATATGATAGACTTGAATTATCTTTTTGGATTGAGAGAAGGCCTCAATTTATAGGCAAAGAAGTTGTTGCTTTGACTCGTCTAAGAACCAGATTCCATTCTAACAAAATTTCAAATTTAATCGTAATAAGATAAAACCGATCTTTGACTAGTCGAAGGTCGTACTCGACTGGTCGAGCATGGTCTTCGACTGGTCAAGGGTGCAAAAAATTTGAACTAATTTAGTTGTTCAACTTTGAGTCGAGCAACCCTCGACCAGTCGAAGGCCCACCTTCAACTGTTCGAGCAGTCTCCTCGACTGGTCGAAGGTGTAATGGAAAATTCATTTTTTCTTCGATTTGAACTAGGACTAGTTGAACTTTTTTAGACTAGTCGGGCCACAACTTAGACTAGCTGAACCTTAGCCAACTATAAGCATAAAAGCCCATTTAAAGTTGATTTTAAAAGTATCTAAACCCAACATCTTTCTAGGGTTCATTATACCCGAAATGACTGAACTTTAAAGTAGATTAGATGCTTGATCTTCTACTAGATTCTTTAGTAGCACTTGAATTTTATGATGGAGCTTGATCTTTTACTAGATTCTTTTGTAGCGCTTAAATTTCTTGATGGAGCTTGATCTTCTACTAGAACTTTAGTAGAATTTAAACTTAAGTTGAACTTTAGTAGAGCTTGAACTTCACATCTTGATCCACATTTGAAGGCCACTTCATAAGATGTTTTGTCTAAACGAAATTTGACAAACAAGGTGTGTTTTATACATTATAACACTTACAATCTCCCCCTTTGTCAATTTCGTGACAAAACACTTATTATTACAACAATTAGAATGAAGTCTTATATTCTTGATCCCATGTTGTAGAAGGTTTATTGCAGCTTAGATGAACTAATGAAAAATTTATTTCTCCCCCTCAATTTGAGCTTTCCCTATATTATGACATACATTCTTCCATTCCAAAGCATTCTCATATAAACATATATCATTCATATCAATCATATAATCATGTATTATGCATTCTTCATTCTACAAAACTAACCTCTCCCCCTTTTTGTCACAATTTGACAAGAGAAAGAATAGTTTACAATTAGAAAAATAAGATATTCAAATAACCATATTAATGAAAGTAGAAGAAAACATAAAGATATGAATTGATTAGGAAGTAAGCATATATAAATGTCAAGTTAAGGATAATAAGCATTCAAGGAGTTAAGTAGAGTAGAAAGTCATCAAGCAAATACACAAAGCATTAAGGTTTACAAAGAAATAACACAGATAAACTTAGTCAGATTTAGAGGAAGAGGGAGGAGGCATAGAAGGATCAATCTAGTGCAAACTTCTAACAATGCAATGAAAATACTTTCGTATATATTTCATTGAAGATTTTTATTTTGTGCCAGATTGTCTCGAGAGACCATCAACTCAAAAACCTTTTCCTACAAGGATTTGAACCGATCATCAACCTGAGAAGGTTAATAGTCTGGATCAGTTGGATCATCTGACTTATCAAGCTTAACAAATATATCATTCATCGATGTGTCCTTCGGTGTAGGTGCTTCTTCCTCATCATCATCTCGCTGTCTAGAAGAAATTCCAAATTCATTTTATTCAAATTTGTGTTATTAAAAGGTAATTGTGACTCCAGTACCTCGGTCGAAGGTATGACGACATTGTAATGAAGAGCAATGCAAGTCATGAGATAGGAGAACGAAATCAAATTATGACCAAGATGAATTTAGAATTGAATGATCAAATAACACATTAAGGAAGTGTAACGTCTCGAAAAAATCCGTACAAGGACCTCGGTACTACCTCAGGCAAGACTGCCCAATGATCGCATCTTGTCGAATAATTTAGGTAAAAATTAGTTAAGTACTAAATTAAATAATCAGTGGATTAAGCTCGGGCAAGCATTTTCACAAATGAGAAGGCCTAAAACCATTAATACTATAGGCTCAACGTCACTTAAAGACCTAGGAGAAATCCTAAGAGCCTATCACTCTCGGGAGTACATTGAAACTCCGTATCGGACCTAAACCGCACGTTAAGGGTCTTATGACCGTGAAACTATAGGACTATGTCCATCCTACTGGGCTTGACAACCGTCGTGGGAACCAAGCCCAAATAGTGTCCAAAAACGTACAACTCGAGCCAAGAGTGAAGTGTGTGAAAAGCGCGAATACCTTTAGAAAATGAACCAAAACTTAATTGAATTTGGCCGTTCACTCTCACATGAAATTGAGAATTTCGAACCGTCAGTTTCTAACCAAACTTCACCCATGGGGAAATGAAATTTCCATGCACATATCCATATACTTGTGGCCCCGATGGAGTAAGTATGACCGTTGATCTGACATAAGCTCTCCACGGTCGATCGGTTTATCCGATCGCATCGAAATCATGTCCTGATATGGATCCATTGTCAGGGAGCATACCTTATGACGCAGGTGGGTAGTGGGCCTCACTATAAGGCTTGTTTGTCAAAAACAGTTGCCCAAAGGGTATAAACCATGTGTATAGTGGCCTTAAGGCCATTTGCATCACTTCCAGGCTTATAAATAGCCCATTATTTCACCTCACCTCTCATATACGAATTTCATCAAACCCTAAGGGTGAGGGGAGAGAAAAGAAGAGAAAAGAGGAAAGAGAGAAGGGAGATCTTGGGAGATCGTTGCAGGAATCCTCTCCCATGATTCCATGCACCAAGTCACCTCCCCGTCGCACTACCGAATCTCTTTTGGTTATGATTTTGGGTAAGAAAACCTAACCCTAATGTCGTTGTAAAGATCCAGGTTAATTGTTCATCAAACTAGCTAACCTATTTCATCATTTAGGTACCCAACGTTCCATTTTCAGAAACGTAGAATTTGAACCGAGTCCGAGTCGAGCATCCCGACGAAAGTGCGGACTATAAATGCTTAGGTTGCGGTTATCAATGTTTTCATGTCAGCCAATGATTTATGTCTGACTTGATTGCTACTGTATTGTCTTAGATACGCCAATTTTTTTATGAAATGTACATATGAACTCTGATGAGTAAAAGATACATTCCATGTGTTTGTTGAAATGTTTGAATGAGCATTTGAATATGATTGGTGCTTGCCATAATTATTGATCTAAGATTAATCATTGTCATATGCATGTTGATCTCTCTGTATAAGGAATTGCTAAAATATATGTTGTAACTAACCTAGTCTATACATTTGGTGAAGTGTAGTCTGAGTATTTGATGAATTTTCTGAACGAGAAATTGTTGATGATTTGTATTTATTACGAGTATTAAGATAGGATTATTAATTGCCTTATGCATAGGTATAGTTTCTTTCATGTAATCATATTTGCCTTTAGGTAATTCATTGATAAAATGCAAGTATTTGGTAACATGATCAATGTGTTTGATGAAATGCTCAAATGAGGAATTCACTTGGATTGTTGGTTAAAGGCTGAAATGATTATCACATGTGTTTATTTGCTACATCTGAATAAGACTGGGGCTACAACGTAGCCCAGACAATTGGTAACAGTCTCTGTTCGGATGGCCGAATTAGTCTCACCACATTGGGTATACATGATGAATTTGGGTCACACGACGATTGTCGACAGTGGTCAGGCCACGAGGAGTGCTTATGCGCTTAATGTCGATTAAGTCAATGTGTGCCCATACCAATTGAGCTTGCCTAATAACCCGATTGGCCTATTGTGTGTTTACTATGTATGGATACTACTGCTTGAATCTAAGGTACCCCTCACCAATTTAAAGGCTCACTTTAACTATGGTAGCACGATCCGCTAAGACTCATGAGCTGCACATGGTGGTATGGGACACCATGTTCGAGGTATCGATCTATACTGGGGTGACGAGCTTCCCTATAGTGACCAGTGAGCAACCAAGACTCGCGGAATGGGCATGGTGGTATGGGATACCGTGTTCGTGCTGTTGGCTTATGCTGAGATGACAAGCCTCCCGTAGTGACCACGAGTATAAATTCTTAAATTTACCTATTTACTGCTTTTCATTAGGAGTGACGACCCTACAACTTGCCTATCGTATGTGCTTAACTAGGAGTGACGACCCTAGATGGATCCTTTAGTTTGGTTCAATGATATAAAGGGAGATACCCTAGCTTCCCAAACCTGTTGTATGAATAAGCTTAATTAATTACTTAGTTAACACGACCATGTATCACACTACATTAGTTAAGATATGCTTTAAAGGTGATGAAGTTGCACCATTTGAGGAAGTGATGTCATATGCGAAATAGGTCGTCGGAGTCTCTTGTGAGTGAGCTTCGATGGGAGGGCATATATCATTACTTGCACTCCATTCCTACATTAAAAAGAGTAGTTAGGAAGTGATAGTTATGATTGCCTTATCATTACTGCCTGATTGACTTCATAACATGTTTAACTTTTACCTTCTAGTACTACTGAGTTGGTCACTAACTCCCAATTTAGGATGGTGTTTTAAAACACCAACCAGACTCTTATTTAGATGTAGGTGCTGATGACATCTATGCTATGGAGTAGGACTTCATGGATGAGGAGGAGGAATTCTCCTACTTTCAGCTCTCGGGCGGGTCGATGTAGACCTCATGCCGATGCGCAAGGACCACAGGGATATCTAGCGTAGTTGGACACTTTACATTTCCATATTTTGTTCATTTTGAAATAATTCATGTATATATTAAACCCAATTACGTACTCATACTCTAAAGAAATGCTCACGTGTTTAAATATATATGTTTTAGACTTTCGCTTACCTAATTTAATTATATTCAAAGTATGATATGTTGTTTTCGTATAATCTCACACATGCTTAACTCATTAATATGGATGAAATTTGAATATCATCATCCATACTGCATAAGTGGTGTTCTGAATCTCGGGAGTAGAGATTTAGGGCGTTACAAGTTGGTATCAGATCATGATTTGACTTAAACTGAACTTGGGTTATAGGTAACATAATGCACTCTAACGCACTCTGACTTAGGAAGGGGGTGATGGAATTTAGAGACTACATTAGGATCCCAAAGTTTCACCGACAGGCGAGACCAAATATTGTAATGTAGTTCCCAACGTATACTTGAGGGACTTAGCTCACGTGCATCGACCTAAGTTGCCTTTGGGCATTCAGTCGATAGTTTGAGTAGTTAGTTGACGAATTTTAAACTTGAAACGGATCCAAATGGTGTGAATACGTGCGCGTTGGACTGTGAAAATGGACCATAGGGGTCTAAGACCCCAATTCATGAAGTTCGGTGGGGCCTAGGGAGTCACACGGACCAAAACACGTCACCCGGGGGGGGGGGGGGGGGGGGGGTTGCGGTGGCCATTGTCGGACTGACTAGATAAGGGTGATGGCACTGCAGGATCAATGGCGCACCACCGGTGGGCCAGACCGGTGCGGTGGCCCCCCGCAATCGGCGGTGCACTACCGACTGGTCTAGCAGGGTGTGGTGTCGTCGCAGGATCAGTTGCATGCTGCCGTCGACTGACCAAGTGGGGTCCCTCCCACATGTGGGGTCCCACTTTTAACACCCTTAACACCAATTTTCCCTCATTTCATCCTTTCCCAACACTTTCAACCCTCCCAAAAACCCTCTTTCTCTCTCAAATCTTCATTTTCATACTTCTAATCTCTCATTTTCTCTACATCCTACACCCCTCCACCACTATTTCTCTAAAACTATCCTTTACATCTCTTAATCTCCCTTATTCTCACTCATTTGAGCACAAAGCCCTCCTTATTTTGTGTCTCATAATCCCAATACCTTCAAATCCACCCCATCCTCAAGTGTTTCCATCTCCATGGCTCTTTTCAAGCTTATAACCGCCATATTCTCCATTACGACGCTCCTTTCCCTTATGGAAAAGAAGAGACCGGCCCTGGATGAGGCCGGGCCAAGTTGTCCAAGTCACTCTAAAAAGAAGACAAGTGTCAAGATAAGTGCGAGCACTTAGTGGAGGTCAAAGCGGGACCTCGATCCTCAAATCTCGGTAGAGAGGTCCCTACCGGCAGGCACTGGACTCAGTAAGTTCTATAATCACAAGGTTGTTTTCGAAGATCAAATGGATGAGAAGTTATTTGGGATATATCCAGTGATCGACAACCTCCTGGAGAATGGGTGGGGTCCCATATTTGAGGGAAAACACATGTTAGTGAGGGCACCATACAAGCCTTCTATGCACCCATACAGGACCTAACTATCATAACACGTATCATGGGAATAGAGCTTGGTGTTGTACATGCTAGTGATACCAATCTCCCTAGTGGATGGGAGAGAGATCATTGCACTTGCTTCCTTTGTGGCTAACTTGTTAATTGGAGGCGAGGGAACAACCTAACATCGACATGTATGACAGAAGATTTCTGCTTGCTCCACCATATATCCATGTACAACATGTATCCTAGGTGGACTAATCGCAAGGAATGCACAAGATTTATGGTGGAATTCCTATATCGAGTTGTACAGGGAGAAAAGTTGTGCTTGCCCACTCTTGCCTTGACTCAGATAGTTAGTACGACACGATCTACTCGGGGGGAGACCTCCCTCCCATTCGGCTGACTCATTTGCAAGATGGCCCGTAACTTCGGATTCTGGCTCCACATGGATAATCTCGCCCCTATTCATTTCATCAATGAGACTATACTCAACAATATGAAAATCAGCCCTAGGCAACGCTAAGCCAGAATTAAAGAATTCGGGGATGAGATAGAAGAAGAGACCGAAGAAGAGGAAGGTAGTGAAGAAGAGGAGCAGGAAGAAGAAGAGGAGGCCTAGGACTCAGACAGGGGACCCCCTATGCTCGTGAGGACCACCATGACCAGGCCGCCTTAAATGCTCGCATGGCCAAGATTGAGAAAATTTAGGCCTACTTAAAGCAGAAGTTCGAGAAAAACCAGGCCTACCTGAAGCAAAAGTTTAAGAGAATGTCCCGCACCCTAAAGGCTCTCCTGTGCTGTATGCAGGATAAGGGAGCACCTTCGCCTTCACCATAATCAGAGGACTAGTATTATAGTTATAGTTACTTTTTGTAATAGCCTTAGATAGGCTTAGTTTGGATGGTAGGTTAGTAAGTGTTGAAGCCTTTTGATAGTTAGCTTTCATGCATCCTCTGTCATAGTATAGGTAATACCACATCATATGTAACTATGACAAATTTTGTTAGAAGAAATGAATGAAGCTTCTTTTGTTTAGGAATGTGTAGAATGTTTGGAAAAAGTGGATAATGTTATCATAATCCTATAAATGTTATACCCTATGTTGTATATAGGGAATGCCTCCTAAAACTACTCGAAACATGGGACGTCTCCCACTTAGCGGGTCGATTGATGGGGCCCCTCCCCCGAGCAATAGCCACACGGACCCTAGTTTGGGCCGGACTAGCGAGACAATGCCGGATTCACAACCGGCCACTGGCCCCACAAATGGGCCAGCACCGAGTGCACCACTGGTTCTGGGTCAGAACCGTGCATCTTCGTCGATGTCTCACATGCCTCAGGTAGCCTCTCCCCTTGATAGGTTGGAGCAGATGATGCTCCTAATGCAACAGTAACAACAGGTTCTGGCCACTATAGTGGGGGCCATCGCACAAAACATGAATATGGCCCCGTCGATGCCACACGTACAAGCTACTAGGACTATGACTGCAAGTGGCCTATTTGAACGCTTTCGACACCTCCGTCCTCCCACTTTTACGGGTAATTATAGACCCGAGGAGGCTGAATACTGGTTGGATCATATATCCAAGATGTTGAAGCCATTACACTGTATTAAAGTAGAGCAAGTCGAGCTTATTACATATATGTTTGAAAAGGAGGCTAGTATCTGGTGGGAAACATCCTACGAACCGTTTCCACAAGATTTGTGTGGACGTGGGACGAGTTCGAAACATGTTTTCAAGGGAAAGTACTTCCCCCTCACTTACCGTAATGAAAAAGAGGGTGAATTTCTCCACCTCAGATAAGGGGGAATGACTGTGGCAGAATATGAAAACCGGTTCACGGAGCTAGCCAGATATGCTCATTTGATTTTGGAAAATGAGCCGATGAGAATGCGACGATTTTTAGAAGGATTGCGGGCTGACATCCGCACTAAGATGTGTTGCCCTAACATCCCCAACTATGCTGAGCTAGTGAACATGTCCCTGTAAGCTGAGCAGGATGATAAACGAGTGTCTCGAATGCACATGCCAATGGGCCCAAGGCCTCGGCCTGAATTGTAAAACCGACCATTTTTTTGGCAAGAGGCTGCTTGTGAACTCAACTTTGAGACTAATGGCTCCACCGGCTTAGCAAAGGAGATTTGATCTTTGGTGTACCTATTGTAACAAAGTGGGCCATACTGACCCCTTTTATTTTACCAAGATGAAGGACAATCGCTACACACCGCCTCAGAGGGTCAATCGCCAACCACCACATGCTATTTTGGCTCCACCTCTACGATCCATAGCACCGATGTAACCATACAACCGACCTCCTGTATCCCGTAATAGGCCACCCCAACGACCTATGACAACACCGCCTAACTGCCCACAACAAGATTGCGCACATGCCCTCGCTGCTGAAGCGTCTGAATCTATGGTCGCAGTACCGCTAGTCTTTGAAGTCACTGCCCACATCCAAGCTACACCTGTATTCCTATTGGTGGATACCGAGTCCATTGTTTCTATGGTAGCATGCTCTACAGTCAAGCGATTAGGGTAGGACACTGCCCTTATGGTTGGGGTGAGAGTCATCACCGTAGCAGGAACCTTCTCAGACACCACTAAGCTTTGTAAGAGTTGCCCGATTGACTTAGGAAGCAGAATGGTGCGCCTTGACCTGATTGTTACCAAAATATATCATTACGACGTCATCCTCCGCATGGATTTGCTCACCGAAATGAAGGCAGATATTGACTGTGAAACCAGATTGGCGACAGCTCATGGGCTCGAGGGCACAACCTTCACCTTCCCAGTTCAGGTCAGTTGTGCTTACCACATTCGTTGTTACGCCTCCCTATTGGAAAATTGTGATAGTTTGTCACTTGGGGACATGCTAGTAGTCTAAGATTTTATGGACATGTTCAGAACGATCCCTGGACTACCTCCTCAGTGCGAGATCGACTTTACCATTGACCTTGTGCCAAGTGCGGCACCTATCTCTTTACTAACGTACCGCATGCCTCCGTCTGGAATAGAGGAATTGAGGAAGCAGATTAATGATTTGTTGGACTCAAGTTTTATATGACCGAGCGTATCTCCTTGGGGAGCACCTGTGTTGTTTGTGAAAAAGAAGGATGGATCGTTGTGGTTGTGTATTGATTATCGTAGGCAAAATCACGTCACCTTAAAGAACAAGTATCCTCTGCCCAAGATAGATGATCTGTTCGACCAATTGAAGGGGGCTTAATATTTTTCTAAGATAGACTTACAGTCTGGGTATCATCAGTTATGTGTCAGGAATGAAGACGTGTGAAAAATAGCTTTCAGGATCAGCTTCGGGCACTACAAATTCCTCGTGATGCTATTTGGACTTACAAATGCACCGGCTGTATTCATGGATATCATGAACCGGGTATTTCAGTCGTATCTTTACTGATTCATAAATGACATTTTAATATACTCAAAGAGTTGGAAAGATCACAAAGAACACCTGAGAGTAGTCCTGGATACTCTTAGGAAAAATCAGTTATTTTCATAGTACCGAAAATGCAACTTTTGGAAGGAAGAAGTCAAGTTCTTAGGACACGTGGTTTCCAAAGAAGGAATTGCCATGGACCCTGCCAAGGTGACAGCGGTACAAGATTCGGAGTAGCCTGGCTCAATTATAAAAGTGAGGAGTTTCCTCCGACTTGCCAGCTATTATCGCCGATTCATTAAAGACTTCTCCAAGATAGCCCGACCGTCATCTCAACTTACTCGGAAAGATCTTAAGTTTGCTTGGAATGAGAAATCAGAGGTAACCTTTTAGGAATTAAAGGACAAGCTGACATCTGCGCTCGTGCTAGTACTGCCAGAGTAAGGGGTTAGATATACTATTTAAATTGACGCTTCTCGAGTCAGTTTGGGTTGTGTACTTATGTAAAAGGATAGGGTGATCACATATGCCTCACGATAATTGAAGAAACAGGAAGAAAATTACCCCACTCATGATTTGGAGTTGGCGGCAGTCATTTTAGTGTAAAAGCTTTAGAGACATTACCTCTATGGAAAGGAGTTTGAGCTCTTTTGCGACCACAAGAGCCTCAAATACATCTTTACACAGAGGGACCTGAATATGAGGTAACGACGTTGCATGGAGACTTTGAAAGACTTCAAGTTTGAAGTCTCCTACCATCCTGGCAAAGCCAACCTTGTGGCCGATGCATTAAGCTGTAAGAAAACTGTAGAATTTGTAGCCCCACTGATGATAGAAGAGTGGAACATGGTGGAGTTTGTGCGAGATTTTGAACAGAAGCTGACAGTAGAGGAGCCATTTGAGAGTGTCGCACACTTCCACGTCCAACCAATTATTGACAACCAGATCGTTGTGGCTTAGAAAGATGATGAGCTACTGTTGAAGATGAGAAAGCGTGCAAGCGATAGTGAAGAATCAGAATGGAGGATTGGCTTAGATGGAGGTTTGTGATATCGTGGCTGCCAATGCATCTCGAACCTTCACGACTTAAGGAGAGAAGTTCTAGAGGCCGCTCACAATTCAAAGTTGGTGATGCATCCGGGTTGTACAGAGATGTATTGAGACATGAAGCATTCGTACTGGTGGGACAACATGAAGGCCCAAATAGTATATTTTGTGTCCCAATGCCTCAGGTGCCAGCAAGTCAAGGCCGAGCACCGCTAACCTCCTGGTTTACTTCAACCCATGCCCATAGCCGAGTGAAAGTGGGATTTCATATTTATGGACTTTATTTCCAGGTTACCAAAGATTACAAAGGGGCATGACTTCATTTGGGTAATTGTGGACTGGGATTAGAGTTTCTAATTCGGCAGATGACCTAGCCAAGCTGTATATTAAGAAAATAGTATGACTACATGGGGTTCCTATAGAGATTGTGTCAGACTGAGACACACAATTCACGTATATTTTCTGGACTCAAATCCAAGAAAGTAATGGGGGTGAAACTGAAATTTAGTACCACGTTCCACCCTCAGACCGATGGATAGACGAAATGGGTAAATTAGATAAGGACATATACTTGACTTCAAGGACAACTAGGGTGACTGTCTCCCTTATCCCGAGTTTATTTATAATAATAGTTTCCAAGAAAGCATTCGCATGACTCCTCACAAAGCCTTGTATGAACGCCCATGTCGGGCTCCATATTGTTGGGTAGAAGTTGGCGAGAAAAGCATGATTGGCCTATACCTAGTTCAAGCGGCCTCTGAGAAGATCGATATTATCAGGCGTCGACTCCTTACAGCTTAGAGTAGGCAGAAGAACTACGCAAATACGAGACGTAGGCAGTTGGAATTTAAAGTTGGGGACCATGTATTTCTTAAAGTTTCCCCAATGAAAAGAATACTTCATTTTGGCAGAAAGGAGAAACTCACGCCGAGATTCATTAGCCCATTCCAAATTTTAGACTAAGTGAGTGTGGTGGCATACCCACTCGCAGACGTGCATAACGTATTTCATGTATCGATGCTGAAGAAATATGTTCCTGACCCTACCCATATTATCAAGTGGGAACAAGTGCAGCTAAGTGAAGACGCTACCTATGTATTGCGGCCCATGCGTATTCTAGATAGGAAGGAACAAGTATTATGCAGCAAGATTATCCCACTCATGAAAGTGTTATGGACACACCATACTGAGGAGGAGGCTACTTGGGAAATGAAAGGTGAATTTTGTAAAAACTACCCATAGATCCTTAAGGAATATGAAAATGTACTAATTTCAGAGATGAAATTTTTATTTAAGGGGGGGTAGATTGTAATGTCTTGGAAAAATTTATACAAGGACCCGAGTACCAACTCAGGCAGGAATGCCCAAGGACTTCATCCTGTCGAATAATTTAGGCAAAAATTAGTTAAGTACTAAACTAAATAATCAGTGGATTAAGCTCGAGCCACTATTTTCATAAATCAGAAGGCCTAAAACCATTAATATCGTGGGCTCAACGTCACTTAAAGACCTAAGATAAATCCCAAGATCCTGTCGCTCTCGGGAGTACATTGAAACTTCGTATCAGACTTAGATCGCATGTCGTGGGTCCTATGTCCGCAAAACTATAGGACTATTTCTATCCTGCTGGGCTTGACAACCATCGCGAGAATCAAGCCCAGATAGTGTCCAAAAACATACAACTTGAGCCAAGAGTGAAGTGTGTGAGAATCGCGAATACCTTTAGAAAATGAACCAAAACTTAAGTGAATTGGGCTGTTCACTCTCACGCGAAATTGAGGATTTCAAACCATCAGTTTCTAACCAAACTTCACCTATGAGGAAAGGAAATTTCCCTGCACATCCGTATACTTATAGCCTTGATTGAGTAAGTATGACTGTTGTTCTGACGGAAGTTGTCCACAATCGATCGGTTTATTCGATCGCACCGAAATCGTGTCCTGACATGGATCCATTTTCAGGGAGCATACCCTATGATGTAGGTGGGTAGTGGGCCTCCCTATGAGCCCTGTTTGTCAAAAATAGTCGCCCAAAGGGTATAAACCATGTCTATAGTGGCCCTGGGGCAATTTGCATCACATCAAGGCTTATAAATAACCCTTATTTCACCCACCTCTCTCATATACGAATTTCATCAAATCTTAAGAGAGAGAGAGAGAGGAGAGAAAAGAAGAGAAAAGAGGAAAGAGAGAAGGGAGATCTTGGGAGATCGTTGCTGAAATCCTCTCCCATGATTCCACGCACCAAGTCGACTCCCGGTCGTGCCACCGAATCTTTTTTTGTTACGATTTTGGGTAAGAAAACCTAACCTTAATGTCGTTGTAGAGATCTAGGTTGATTGTTCATCAAACTAGCTAACCTATTTCATCATTTAGGTGCTCGGCGTTCCGTTTTCGGAAACGTAGAATTTGAACTGAGTCTGAGTCGAGCATCTAGACGAAACGTGCGGACTATAAACACTTAGGTTGCGATTATCAATGCTTTCATGTCAGCTAATGATTTATGTTTGATTGATTGTTGTCATATTATCTTAGGTACACCAATTTCTGTATGAAATGTAGATATGAACTATGATGAGTAAAAGATGCATTCCATGTGTTTGATGAAATGTTTGAATGAGCATTTGAATATGATTTGTGCTTGTCATAATTACTAATCTAGGATTAATCATTGTCGTATGCATGTTGGAATTGCTAAAATATATGTTGTAACTAACCTAGTCTATACATTTGGTGAAGTGTAGTCTAAGTGTTTGATGAATTGTCCGAACGAGAAATTGTTGATGATTTGTATTTATTACAAGTATTAAGATAGGATTGGGGCCCACTACATCAGCCCAATAACTTGTAATTTAAGTGGGTAACTGAGGGCCCAATACTACCCTTATCTCAGCCCATGAGTCTATCAAAATGGTGGAAGTTAGCCCAATATATGGCTGGGCCAAGCTGGGACGTTCTAGCCCACTCTGGACCCACTAGGAAGTCCCAAAATCTGGTGTATACTTGGGTCCACAAAAGATCATAAAAGGTAGTCCAACTATGCATTAATCAAGCCTAAGAAAATTCCAGATATAAGTGTGCATCATGTACCCTAGATTTATCAATATGGTGGGCCCCACATCTAATGCAATTTTAGTTAAAACAATGTTCATTTGGGGCCCTTGCTGGATTTTCAGCACACCCAACTACTTGGGCCTGCTGAAGACTAGAAACTTGTTATAACATGTGGAAATCATTATTATAAGGGCCAACAATATTTACAGGGGGCCCCACTAGATGAAGAAAAAGGGGTGACAAACAAAATAGGCGGGCCTGCTGCTGAACTACAGGCTCAGAAGCAGCCCAAAGGCCTGGGTGTCCCAAGGCCTGGGCGGTCGAAGGCTAAGATGGCCTGGGCCACATACATTCAACAAGGTGGACTCCACATGTCCTTATGGTGGGCCCCGCTGGGGACGTCCACCTAGGGTGGACCCAACCCCCACATGGGCCACTCAAAAAAATGGTGGACGATGTGGACGAAACATAAATCATGGTGGGCCAGCACGTTGGACAGCCATCCATGCTGGACGTCCACCTGCTAGACGTCCAGTAAGGCTTGCTGGTCCAGCTAGTTGGCCCCACATACATGGCCCAATGGGCCTCCAGATACATCAAAGGTGGGCCCCAAAAATCATGCATAAGTCTAGTGGGTTAGGGCCCAAAATCTGTTGCAAACACAAAGAGGACAATAAGGTATGGAAGAAATTTCTGCAATGCATGTTATTGTCTTAAATTTGGGCACTCCATTGGAGTGGGTCTAAGGCCTCTAAAATTTTGAAAATTGAGGGCTAAGGTCCCTCATCATGTATACAATAAGGAGTCCATAAAGGTGGCCCACCATCAGTGGAAATATTTTTGAATTAAGGTTTCTAGGAGATAGTGTTGCTGGACTGTACAACAAAAAAAATCTAGCAGTCCACCCAAATTTTGGAAATTGAGGGCTAAGGTCCCTCATCATGTATACAATAAGGAGTCCATAAAGGTGGCCCACCATCAGTGAAAATATTTTTAAATTAAGGTTTTTAGGAGATAGTGTTGCTGGACTGTACAACAAAAAAAAATCTAGCAGTCCACCCATATTGGCCCACTCTTTTGGAGGCCCAAATGAGATAGGTTGAGGCTAAAATGTGGCATATTTATAGGTGGGGTCTACATATTCAAGAAACATGTATTACATGAGACCAAACACCCCACCAAAAGTCCAAAAATCTTTCCTCAATATGATCCAAAAATTTGTCCAAATAGTTCTGGACAACAACATATAATTAAAAATAAATAAATATAAACACTATTTAAAAGGGAATTTAATCAAAGAAATTCATGGTATGGACCACCCCAGAGCGCCCCATAAACATCCAAACCCTTACCATCATCTAATATCCTTTGCATGTGCCCCTTATAGGTGCATTTTTTGGGCCACATGTCTAAGAGTGGACTATCATGGACGTTCACCTTCCATGGACGGTCTGGATATGTTTAGTCCACAAGGTGGGCCACATACTCATGATCAGAATGTTATTAATAAAAGAAAAATAAAGGTTCGGCCACAAGGGAAGGGTCTTCGCCACATTGAGGCCCTTCCCCTCATCACACATGTATACACATTCCACTATCACAAGATATACAAGATCTACATGATCATAGGATTTCTACTTGAGATCTATGGTGGAGATGCAATCTACACCAAGGATCAAGGGCCTAGATGACCCAAAGATCCCTAATCAAAGAAAGAAGAAGTCATGAAGGGGTCTATGGAGAATGGCTCCTTGCACGAAACATGTATGCAAATGTAGGGTGGGTTATGAGCTACATCCACGGAGTCTTGGGGCCACCACCATCACTTGATGGGCCCCACAAGCTCCAACATGAAAGGAAGGATGAAGAACAACTAAGATACAAGGAAATCTAAAATTTGAAGCTACATGCAACCCACCTTAGAGATCAAACTCCAAAGCTACACCACCAAGACTACAAGCTCTAAGGAAGATGATTCTGAGGGTGAGATGGGTTAAGGAAGGTTGGATTAGAGCGTATGTAGGAGAGAAATGGCTGGAAAATATGGAGGGGTGGGGACCTTGGAGGGCTTGCTAACAAGAGAAGAGAAGTGAGAGTGAGAGAGAAATGAGAGGGAAAGAGAGGGTTTTGGGAGTTGTAGCTAGAAAAGCAATGTAATGATCGTCTCTCTCACCTAGGATAGAGAAATGAATCATTAGGTAGGCAGATATAGCCAAAGCTCATAGGGTAGGGTAGGCTCTAGCTATAGGGTTGTGGGCTTTCTAAAAACCCTGGCATAGGCATGATATCACTACACATGGGAAAATGTGTGGAGTAAGGGTGGGGTCCACCATCCACACATCAATGGTCCATTCGAGTGTGTCCCATAACTTGCGATGTACATGTCAGTTTCACACATGGGACGCGGCGTTGGAATCGTGGTGCCAATGTGGACACAATGGCATAGGTTTCAAGTCGAACCGAGTCAAGTCAACGTGACCGGACTTAAGGATGACTGCAAACACTATCCATAGGTCGCGGGTTGCCGAGATTCGACCGGTAAGACCATGGGACCTAAAGGAATGGCATGTACATTTGGGTTAGGGTCTTACAAGAAGCTCTTTGAGTAAGTCCATGATTTTTTCAGCTAAAGGTGATTTATTATATCTTTGATTTATATAGTTGATGGCATTAGTATTAATTTTAGGAACTTGAAGAGGTTTTGAGTTTTTAAAATCATTTTGATATATTATTACCTTTAGAGTTTGATGATTCTCCTTATACAAATGTAGGAGGTGTATTCTTGATTTTTAGAGAATCATTTTTTATATAACTTAGACTTGACTTGTCACAACATTTTCTCCATGGGCATATCTCCAAGCATCCTTAGAACTCATGAGGGAAGAAACTTTGAGTTTTAATTTATCATTTTTATTTCTAAGTTTTTATAACTCTGATGATTTGAAATTTAAATCCAATTTTGTCTTTTCATGACAGTATGAAAGATGAGATTTTTCTAAAGCATTGTTTTCAAGTTCTTTTTTTAATTTAGAATATTTCTCTTTTTGATTTTTCAGTTTGACAGCAATTTTGTAACTTTCCTTGTATAGGGCATTGTAGGCGTCTTAAAGATCATCTTCATTTTCATTTTCAGGGTCACTCGTGAGATTTTCATAGTCAGATATATTACAACTATCTAAGGAGGTGACTCTTGCTATAGTCATAAGGGTTTTTACATTATTTGTGGTTGCGTTTTCTTGTTATAATTCATAAAACTCAAATGAACTTTTAAAGCCTGATGATTCATTCCAAGTAACTATCATACCCTTTCTTTTTTATTTATCCCTTTTAGTTAGGGGTGCACATTTAACCGGTAGAACCGTGGAACCGGACCGGAACCATTGGATCGGTCCGGTTTGGCCTGGTTCTAGTATGCTAACGGTCCGATTCCGGTTCTGAAAATCCCAGAACCGTTAGGAGCGGTTCGGTTCTAGTTTAGGGGCATGTAAAACTGAACCGAACCGTTAACCGAACCTTGGACCCGAACCGTGGAACTAATCCGTTGAACTGTGGATCTGAACCGTTGATCCAGAACCATTTAATGCTAACCGTCAAATGGGCAGTTAAAATGAAGATGGTTAAGAATCTTAAATCTCGTCTGTTTATTAGCATGGGGACCACATTTTGGACCATTGATTACGCATACACATGTACCACGCCTGAGATGACATTTTCATTCATGCATGAAGAGTTTTGCTAACCACACTCGTGTGGGAAAAAAGCTTATGTACACGCCACACATACCATCATGGCATGATAGATCTGATCCAATCCATCCATAAGAAAGGACATATTACACTGATGACTAACCCAACCATCAGGGTTGATCCACTGCTCTTTACTTAAAGAGGTTGCCACAAACCACCCTTTTTAAAACAAATGTACAGCTCTAACTCATCCTTATGTTTGCAATGTTGGGGCCCACATGCTAAGAGGACCAGATTATTTTTACTTGGAAAAACACGTAGAAGGTCTGACCAACCTGATGGATGGTTTGGATCTCACACTTATGTGCATGATGACACATGTGTGGTGAACAGATGAGCACTACTGCACACGCCTGTACACTCAGCAAAGCTATGCCAGATGATTTTTTTTTCTACCTTTTTTTCTTTTGTCTAAGAACCTAGAACCGTGGAACTGATCCGGAACCGAACCAATTTTCACGGTTCGGTTCTGGTTCGGTTCTAGTATGCTAACGGTCCGGTTCCGGTTCCGAAAATCCCAGAACCGTTAGTAACGGTTCGGTTCCGATTTTACCCCAAAATCGGACCGAACCGAACCGTGTGCACCCCTACTTTTAGTACATTTATTTGTCAAGTGCCCATATTCATGACAATTGAAACATTGACTGTCCTTTGTTTTAGATTTCCAAGACTTAGATTTTCATTTTATTTTATCAGATGGTTCTTGAAAATCTGATCTTTTCTTATTTTTAAAAATTTTCTTAGTTAGCTTTGTCTTATCGTCTTCATTTTCTTCAAAATCAGAATTAGTACAATTTTCTTTTGAATTAGATTTAGAAGATTTAAGAGAAATAGACTTACCTTTAGGAGCTTTAAAGTTCAACTCATATGTTTAGAGAGAGCCAACTAACTCTTCCACATCCATTTAATCAGTATCTCTTAATTCCTAAATCGCAGTAACATTAAAATTGAATCTATCAAGAAGAGATCATAGTATTTTTGCACAAATCTTGCTTTCTGGGATTCCATCTCCTAGATCCCACATGAAATTTACTATATCATTTAGTTTCATATAGAAGTTTATGAAAGTTTCATTTTCTTCCATACAAATTTCCTTAAATTTAGTAGTGAGGATTTGAACTTTTAATTTCTTGATAATAGTAGTTCCTTCATGTGTCATTTCAATAATATCCCAAGCTTGTTTAGCTGTATCGCATGAAATAATTCTTTTGAATTCATCAGGCGATAGAGCACAAGTTATGGCATTTAAGGCCTTAGCATTAACACTGCTTTCACTTATCTGAGTTCCAGTCGATAAGTAGAATATAATTTCTCTCATAGACATAGTTCTATCTTTGGCTACTACCTCAGTCATAGGAGGTTTTAATTTGGTTACAATGGCTTACCACACTGTGACATCCCAAAAATCGGGGGTCGGGTAGAAACCCAACTCCCGAGGTCCAAAACATCACTTATGTAACATTTTCAATGATGGATGAATGTCGACTGTAATAGTGCATGAAACATGAAGTGGATTAAGCCAAAACAACATATCATACTCTAGAGACAGTTAAATTATGCAAGCGGAAGACTGTGATAGTATGTATAACATATATAAACTGTTGTATGTCTCCAGAGTGTGAACATGTTACCAGGTTAAATATATACATGTATACTCCGAAAATGAATAAAAAGAATATACATGAGTGCTTCAAAAGTGTAAAAAAAGATAAGTGTCATGGCATTTAATCAACCTCCCTATAATCCATTCGGTCAGAACACACATATAGGAGAAATCCTCCTCCACATCATCAAGTCCGGCTCCACTTCACAAGCAGCGCCATCATCTGCAACTAAAACAGGGACTGGTTGGTGTGCGCGACACCGTCCCGTAACGTGGGAGTAAGTGATCAACTCAGTGGAATCATAGAGCAAAGATTAGCATGTTATCAAATTAATCACGCGATAATAGCAAAGTAATTAATCAAACATTCCTAAATATTGTTGTTGATGTATGCATGAAATGACATGATGGATGCCCTCACCGACATACTCCCTCATGCGACACCATCTGCGTCCGCGGCATGCTTTCTTCCTGCAGTGCTCCACATCTTCTAGGCACATGCAGTGCGATATAGATAATGATTACCGGGTTGTTATTAGTCCTTTTCATACAGCAGGATTGGGAAACTAAGGTACTTTTCTTATATCAATCCCAACACGGATCCTGTCTAGGGTCGTCACTCTTAGTAATCTCATACGATGTTATCTTTATAGGTCACTGCAAGGGCTGTCAGGGCTGTTGCATGCACTCGTGTCTCCTCTCCCACATTACCTTATCAATACAGTCCTATTTATATCCTTAAGACTGCATTAGGACTCGTCGCCCCTATGCGGTGTCAGGATAAACTCAAGGTCACGACAAAGGGCTTGTCACCAATCAGTGTAAGCCGACAACAAGAATATAGTGTCCCATACCACCATAATCTGCTCCGAGTAGGGTGCTCACTGATCACTACGGGGAGGTTTGTGGCCCCAGCGTAGGCCGACAGCTCGACCACGGTGTCCCATACCACCATGCCCGGTTCATGAGTCTTTATGGATCAAGGTAGCATGGTTAACAGAGTTTTTAATAGTAAGTTTAGTACCCTAGGTTCAAGCAGTTATGACGAATACAAGGTGAACATACAATGGTCAGTCGGGTTACTTGGTGAGTCCGACTAGCACGATCGCACGTTGAATCGACCGACATGAAGTGCACAAGCACTTCGTGTGGCCTGACCACTGCTGACGATTCTAGTACGACTCGGGTTCGTCATACACATCCTTCGTGGCGAATAGAATCCAACCACGAATTCTAAACTGTTACCGACTGCCTGGACTAGAGGATAGCCCCAATCACATGTAATGTGAAACAGTAATCAGATGAGAGAGGCAGAATTGAAATATAAGAAATTCCAGCATGTTATCAGCATGTTGTAACATACATCATAAGCAGTAACCAAACACGAGTATTTCACACATAAGGTAACCAATTCAAATGCAACAAGTATGGAGGAAATCATGTGCATCATCAAATTAGTTGAGAATCCATTCTCAACGCTAATCTACAACACCACTTACTCAATACTTACTAATACAGACATTTATACAAACACTTAGTCCACACAATTCCAAGGTACTTGACGTATGTTGATTTCAACATATAATATGACAGATCCTTATATCAAGGAGTTGTCTAGTACACACAATCATGTTCTTACAGTCAAAACATATGGCAGGCATAAATCATATTGATTTAGGTATTTCAACAAACACTTAGTCTACACACATTAGTCTACATAGCATATGTTAGCCAATATGTGTATTAGGGCGAATTTCTTCGCCAAGCAGATCATACACATATAATTAGTATAAGTACACGGTAAATACTCATGGTAATCATACTGGCAAAATACGTACGTATACAGTATTTCCTATAAATACCTAAAATATCCTAAATCTCATATTCTTCGTACGTATACGGAATGAAAAACGGACAGCATATTGCACATGTCAAATAGCATCCTCATCAGCAATCTACCATTAAACGGTATTGAAAGCTTTGAAAATAGGTAATCTAAGCGTCTAAAATCCGCACCTTAAATCAGAAATTGTGAAACGAAGTTGATTCAGATGATAAGTCTTCGTCAACAGCGGGTACGATACCTATGGCATGAAACAGGTTAGCTATACCAATAATACAACTATTCTAAGCTTCAAATCAGGTTAGGATTATGATTTTTTTACCTAAGAATGGACCTGAAAATATCGGAATGGCGGTGCAGAAGCGGCGACTATGGAACATGGAGCAGTAGGGAAGAATCCCAGGAGAGAGCTCTAAATCTCGCTCCCTTTCTCTCTCTTTCTCCCTCGCTTTTCTCTCTTCTCTCTCCAAATTCGTATGGAATGAAAGAGTAAGGGTTTAAGCCCTTTTTATAAGTCCAAAAGCGACGAAAATAGACTTGGGGCCAAAGTATACTTATTTTATGTCCAAATACGGATTGTTCCATCTCAACAGAGCATTTCTGGAGGTCCCCTGGCCGAATGCGGTTGGACTTAAGCTCATGGATACTGGATCCTGCTCACATCAAAATTTTAATCCGGTAGTATTCCCAGATCGCACGTGGCGGACCAGTTTCAGTTCAACGGCTACCGGTACTCGATCAGGGCCACAAGTGCGTTGACATGTAAGGGCCACCTATCCTGATCCGAGGGCAAAATTTGATCGAATTCTATCGGTCAGAACGCTTAGAAAATGTCGCGCAAGCGACACGTGCTAGATTTCATAAATTATATTAATTGTTAACATTTCTCACACTCTTCACTCTGGACTCAAGGAAATCATCGTGGTACATCATCTGGACTTAATTTTTAAGGTGATTGTCAAGTCCAACTAGGCGGTCAGGATTGTTTAAGTTTGGGATAATCGGACTTCCGACGTGTGGTACAGAGCCGATACAAAGTTTCAAGGTGCTCCCGAGAGCAATCGGGAATAGAGTTTGATCCTAGGTTTTACGGTATTGTAGCATCACCTATCCTATACGTTTTGACTCTAGCAGATCGTGTTGAAAGTGATTAGTGAGAATTTCATAGGCCATCTAGTGCAGCGCTAGTTAATTCTCGTTAGATTTCTAAAGGAAGTAGCCTTTATTGATTTTTGTTTGAAATGAGATTTGAAGGGTGGAGTGGGGGTGCTTGGAAACAGAAGAAGGAAGAGTTTAGATGGGTGGTTTTTACCAAAAATCAGGCATTTTGGTGAGAAAGGAGAGCTAGGAGGGTCACTTTGTGAAGGAAGTACCTGATCGAGGAGGTTTTAAGGGACGGCCCACACCTAGGGAAGGTACCCTACCCCCCAAACTGCGTCGGCCTGAAGCTCGGACCCAGCCTGACCCCTTGACCGGCGAGGTCCTCGCCGACCGAACTTGGTTTCGGTGATGCCCGGCCATCTGGGCTGGGTCCTCTTGCCTTGGGGTGCCCAAAAATATGTGGGGCCCACCTTGGATCATTGTGTATTAGCGTGGGTGGGCCCACGACTCTGTTCGAGGTGTTTTGGGGTCAGTTTGCAAACCGAAATGAATTTCTGCAGTGTATAGCATATGATTTTGGCGTAGGAGACTAATCTATCCAACTAACCTATCTATTTTGTTAGATTCCAAAAGGTTAAGGGTTGAAACCAATTTTACTTATTTATTTACTATTCATGATAATTTTTAGCTTTGGTATTGTTCTTCATCATTAATACCCTAGGATTGGTGTTCTTTACTATTTAAACTTGAGGAGTCATGTTTAATATGAAAGTACTTGGAGAAATTTGAAGAATGAGGTGGTGAAAGGTGAGTTTTGAAGAAAATGGATTGAAAAGCGATTTCTTTGCCTTCGGGATTGAGCTCTGAAAGTGATAAGGTTGACCCATTTCCTAAGGATGTCTAATCCCAGCTTGGCAAAAATCCGGGGTGTTACAATCTACCCCCCTTAAAAATAATTTCGTCCCCGAAATTGGCTAAGGGTAATGGGTAAAAATCCTATTATTCCGTTCACCTAAGCTTTATTGATTTCAAGTTTATATGCATGGTAGGGTGTCTACTATCTATGATAGTCTGACGCATTTTAGTCTATCCTCCTAAAATTATACTCTTTATTTCTTACTTATACCCTGATGGTTTGCTACAATTCATTGCTTTATCTATTTGGAGTCTTGACGATGATTCCCATCTACTTAGAGTAAAATATATGTTTTCAATGGTCGACCAATATGGAGAAACGGTTGTAATGGGCTTGATCCAGATACTTTGATTATCTACCTTGCCAGGGTAGATGGCTCATAAGCGAGATGATTTGATATCATTTCTAATACACGGAATTTATTTTATCACTTAGGGTGAAAGATCACCTAATTGGAATTGAGTTGCCCAAACCTAAACGTAACTGCGCTCGAGCACTACACATATACTCATATCAACTAAGGAGGTCCTAGGGTTTACATCATTAATTTATTAGATTTCCTATACTGTCAAATCTTTCTAAATTTAAGAATACCTACTCTAGGTCCAAAATTCTAAGGGCCTGTTTGCGCTAGTGGTATGAAGTTGTATTAAATGGATAGCGTTGCTAATCCCACCTCGGGATTAGGAATGACATATTTGGTAGGAGGGTGGGAGGGGATTAAAATCGATTCATAGACTTTGGAAAATGAGTCTTGTGTTGGGAAGTAGGAGATGAGATTTCCAAATCCCAAGATGAAGAATTTCTAAGTGTAATTCAAAAGAAAAATTCTGGGATTTACTTCTAATTATATACATTTTAAACATGGTATTAAAAATCATGGGATAACCTAATCTAGGGGCAATACCTTACACCTGCATCTATTCTTCGAAAGTTAATCTCGCCCGTCGGTGAAACTTGGGATTCTAATATGGTTTTTAGATTTCATCGCCCCCTTCCTAAGTCAGATTACGTCAGTGTGCGTTGTGTTACCATAAGCCAGGTCCAGTTTAATCCAAATCATGCTTTGATACCATCTGTGACGTCCCAAAAATTGGGGGTCGGGTAGAAACCCAACTCCCGAGTTCCAGAACATCACTTATGCAACATTTTCAATGATGGATGAATGTCGGCTGTAATAGTACATGAAACATGAAGTGGATTAAGCCAAAACAACATATCATACTCCAGAGACAGTTAAATTATGCAAGCGGAAGACTGTGATAGTATGTATAACATATATAAACCATTGTAGGTCTCCAGAGTGTGAACATGCTACCAGGTTAAATATATACATGTATACTCCGAAAATGAATAAAAATAATATACATGAGTGCTTCAAAAGTGTAAAAAAAGACAAGTGTCATGACATCTAATCAACCTCCCTGTAATCCATTCGGTCAGAACAAGCATATAGGAGAAATCCTCCTCATCATCATTAAGTCTGGCTCCACTTCACAAGCAGCGCCATCATCTGTAACTAAAACAGGGACTGATTGGTGTGCACGACACCGTCCTGTAATGTGGGAGTGAGTGATCAACTCAGTGGAATCATAGAGCAAAGATTAGCATGTTATCAAATCAATCACGCAATAATAGCAAAGCAATCAATCAAACATTCCTAAATACTGTTGTTAATGTATGCATGAAATGACATGATGGATACCCTCACCGACATACTCCCTCATGCGGCACCATCTGCGTCCGCAGCATGCTTTCTTCCCGCAGTGCTCCACATCTTCCAAGCACATGCAGTGCGATAGGGATAATGATTACCGGGTTGTTATTAGTCCTTTTCATATAGCAGGATTGAGAAACTAAGGTACTTTGCTTATATCAATCCCAACACGGATCCTGTCTAGGGTTGTCACTCCTAGTAATCTCATACGATGTTATCTTTATAGGTCACTGCAAGGGCTGTCAAGGATGTTGCACGCACTCGTTTCTCCTCTCCCCCATCACCTTATCAATACAGGCCTATTTATATCCTTAAGACTGTATCAGGACTCGTCGCCCCCATGCGGTGTCAGGATAAACTCAAGGTCACTACAAAGGGCTCGTCACCAATCAGTGTAGGCCGACAGCAAGAATATAGTGTCCCATACCAGCATAATCTGCTCCGAGTAGGGTGCTCACTGGTCACTACGGGGAGGTTTGTGGCCCCAGCGTAGGCCGACAGTTCGACCACGGTGTCCCATACCACCATGCCCGGCTCATGAGTCTTTATGGATCAAGTTACTATGGTTAACAGGGTTTTCGATGGTAAGTTCAGTACCCTAGGTTCAAGCAGTTATGACGAATATAAGGTGAACATACAATGGTCAGTCATGTTACTTGGTGAGTCCGACTAGCACGATCGCACGTTGAATCGACCGACATGAAGTGCACAAGAACTTCGTGTGGCCTGACCACTGCCGACGACTCTAGTATGACTCGGGTTCGTCATACACATCCTTCGTGGCGAATAGAATCCAACCACGAATTCTAAACTGTTACCGTCTGCCTGGACTAGAGTATAGCCCCAAGCACATGTAATGTGAAACAGTAATCAGATGAGAGAGGCAGAATTGAAATACAAGAAATTCCAGCATGTTATCAGCATGTTGTAACATACATCATAAGCAGTAACCAAACACGAGTATTTCACACATAAGGTAACCAATTCAAATACAACAAGTATGGAGGAAATCATGTGCATCATCAAATTAGTTGAGAATCCATTCTCAACGCTAATCTACAACACCACTTACTCAATACTTACTAATACATACATTTATACAAACACTTAGTCCACACAATTCCAAGGTACTTGACGTATGTTGATTTCAACATATAATATGACAGATCCTTATATCAAGGAGTTGTCTAGTACACACAATCATGTTCTTACAGTCAAAACATATGGCAGGCATAAATCATATTGATTTAGGCATTTCAATAAACACTTAGTCTACACACATTAGTCTACATAGCATATGTCGGCCAATATGTGCATTATGGCGAATTTTTTCGCCAAACAGATCATACACGTATAATTAGTATAAGTACATGGTAAATACTCATGCCAATCATACCGGCAAAATACGTGCGTATATAGTATTTCCTACAAATACCTAAAATACCCTAAATCTCCTTTTCTTCGTATGTATACGGAATGAAAAATGGACAGCATATTGCACATGTCAAATAGCATCCTCATCAGCAATCTACCATTAAACGGCATTGAAAGCTTTGAAAACAGGTAATCTAAGCCTCTAAAATCCGCACCTTAAACCAGAAATTGTGAAACGGAGTTGATTCAGACGATAAGTCTTCGTCAACGGCGGGTACGGTACCTATGGCATGAAACAGGTTAGTTATACCAATACTACAACTATTCTAAGCTTCAAATCAGGTTAGGGTTAGGATTTCTTACCTAAGAATGGACCTGAAAATATCGGAATGGTGGTGCAAAAGCGGCGGCTATGGAACATGGAGCAGTAGGGAAGAATCCCAGGAGAGAGCTCCAAATCTCCCTCCCTTTCTCTCTCTTTCTCCCTCTCTTTTCTCTCTTCTCTCTCCAAATTTGTATGGAATGAAAGAGTAAGGGTTTAAGCCCTTTTTATAAGTCCAAAAGTGACGGAAATAGACTTGGGGCCAAAGTATACTTATTTTATGTCCAAATACGGACTGTTCCGTCTCAACGGAGCATTTCTGGAGGTCCCCTGGCCGAATGCGGTCGGACTTAAGCTCATGGATACTGGATCCTGCTCACATCAAAATTTCAATCCGGTAGTGTTCCCAGATCGCACGTGGCGGACCAGTTTCAGTTCAACGGCTACCGGTACTTGATCAGGGCCACAAGTGCGTTGACATGTAAGGGCCACCTATCCTGATCCGAGGGTAAAATTTGATCGAATTCTGACTGTCAGAACGCTTAAAAAATGTCACGCAAGCAACACGTGCAAGATTTCATAAATTATATTAATTTCTAACATTTCTCACACTCTTCACTCTGGACTCAAGGAAATCGTCGTGGGACATCATCTGGACTTGATTTTTGAGGTGATTGTCAAGTCTAACTAGGCGGTCAGGATTGTCTAAGTTCGGGGTAATCAGACTTTCGACGTGCAGTCCAGAGCCAATACAAAGTTCAAGGTGCTCCCGAGAGCAATTGGGAATAGAGTTTGATCCTAGGTTTTACGGTATTGTAGCGTCACCTATCCCATACGTTTTAACTCTAACAGATCGTATTGAAAGTGATTGGTGAGAATTTCATAAGCCATCTAGTGCAGCGCTAGTTAATTCTCGTTAGATTTCTAAAAGAAGTAGCCTTTATTGATTTTTGTTTGAAATGAGATTTGAAGGGTGGAGTGCGGGTGCTTGGAAACGGAAGAAGGAAGAGTTTGGAGGGGTGGTTTTTGCCAAAAATTAGGCGTTTTAGTGAGAAAAGAGAGCTTGGAGGGTCACTTTGTGAAGGAAGTACCCGATCGAGGAGGTTTTAAGGGATGGCCCACACCTAGGGGAGGTACCCTACCCCCCAAACTGCATCGGCCCGAAGCCTGGACCCAGCCTGGCCTGTTGACCGATGAGCCCTCGCCGAACCGGCGAGGTCCTCGCCGACCGAACTTGGTTTTGGCGATGCCCGACATTTGGGCTGGGTCCTCCTGCCCTGGGGTGCCCGAAAATATGTAGGGCCCACCTTGGATCATTGTGGATTAGCGTGGGTGGGCCCACGACTCCGTTCAAGGAGTTTCGGGACCAGTTTGCAAACCGGAATGAATTTCTTTGGAATATAGCATATGATTTTGGGGTAAGAGACGCTAATCTATCCAACTAACCTATCTATTTTTTTAGATTCTAAAAGGTTAAGGGTCGAAACCCATTTTACTCATTTATTTACTATTCACGGTAATTTTTAGCTTCGGTATTGTTCTTCATCATTAATACCCTAGGATTGGTGTTCTTTACTATTTAAACTTGAGGAGTCGTGTCTAATATGAAAGTACTTGGAGAAATTTGAAGAATGAGGTGGTGAAAGGTGAGTTTTGAAGAAAATGGATTGAAAAGAGATTTCTTTGGCTTTACGATTGAGCTCTAAAAGTGATAAGGTTGACCCATTTCCTAAGGACGTTTAACCCCAGGTTGGCAAAAATCTAGGGTGTTACACACACTTTCATCTAAGGATTTTAGAAAAATTCCCATTCTGGCTTTCCAATATGCATAGTTAAAGCTATCAAACGGTAGTGGCCTAATAATAGACAAATTACCAAAATTTGACATGATAAAACTCTAGATCTTTAAACTCAAGGAACGTAATAAAAATAAAAAATAAAAATTGAGCAACTTAGCTCTAATACCACTTGAAAAGGAGAGCTTAATCGGGGGTGGGGGGCGTGTGTATAGGACTATGCCAAATAATAAAATAAAGTATAGAAATAGTAAATAAATCAGAGGTCTCAATTGCACTAATATTTAAATGTTGATTTAAACTGGTTTGTAGGACAACCTTCACCTAAACAAGTTTAGGTTAGACAACATTATTTCACGAAACATGTAAGAATCAAAATTTCAAACTAAGCAAGAGTCAATAAATGCTAAACTGTTACAAGTATTCACCACTTTAACTTAAAAAGATTACAACCATGTACCACATAAACATAAAAGACATTCACCACAACACCAAAAATTATAGTGGTTTGGTGTTTCGACAACTGTTCTCAAATAGCCACACCTACTCCACTCCCAATAATCATTGTCTATGTGATATTGGCTTTCACTGTAAATAAGATTTTCACAGGAACACCTTAAAACCTGATACAGTTATAATTTTATCGGGCTATCAGAACCAAGAAATCCCTCACTGAGATTTTCTGACTATCTCAGGAAAACCAAATGATATTTTTTAGCTATCTCAATAAAACCAAAATACAAAAGAAATATACTTATTTTCTCCTTTGAAGATGTATTAGTCGATGTAGTCATAAAACCACTTCTCTTGAATGTAGATTGTTCAATGTTAGATAAGGGTTCAAGGTTCTAGATTGATTTTAAGTAAACTCAAACCAAAGGCTACTTGTTTGAATTCCTTTAAGATCTCAAAAGAAGAGTTTTTACTCTCTTTATAAAATGAAATTGACACAATAAGAGAACCAGGAATTTAAAAAAAGTTATTAAAAAGATTTAATAAATATCGTGCAATAGCTTGAGCATAATAGGGACTTCTCTCTCTCTCTCTCTCTCTCTCTCTCTCTCTCTCTCTCTCTCTTATAGAAGGATTTGATAGACTTGAATTGTCTTTTCGGATTAAGAGAATGTCACATCCTAAACTCAGGAACCGGGTTCATAAAATTCTCAATCATTAAATCCGGTGTTGATAGCCTCCGTAGTACCCCATTCTCGGCTCCTAGCACCAATATGCCAGATTTTGAGCCTGTGATCCTATAAAGAGGATTTTCAATATGATTTTTTTTTTTTTTAAAGGAGCATAACCATAAGAATATCCAAGTCACAACAACATCATCACCGCATATCCACTAATAAAATCATTTGAGTACAATGCTAAAAAAAAGAAATACATATATATGAAATAAAACTCCAAAGTTCTAGCACCTGCTCCTGTCTCAATGCTGCTATGACCTAACATCACCTGCACGCAATGGTCATGTATAAACTTACTACAAAGCTTAGATGGTGTTGTACGTGTGTATACAAAGCATGTACCAAGCATATAATATCAGCATAAGCGAAATTCTAATAAGTCTATAAGTCATACAATATCAGAGTACGCAATGCAGATCGACTATGCAATGTAGATTCATAGTGAGTCAAATATCAGATGTCAAGGATGCAATGCAATATGCAATTCCTGACGAACCACGAATACCATCAGCCTCATTTAGGCCATATAAATTTAGAAACATAGTAACCCAAATGTCATATGTCACGGATGTAATGTAATATGCAGATCCTGGTGAGTCCATAATACCATCAACCTTATTCAGGCTATGTAATACAGAAGCATAGTAAATCAAATGCTATGTATTGAAGATGCAATGCAATATCCGGTGAGAAAGAAATGACTAAGCTGGAGTTTGAAGTCGGGATGACATTACGTAGTATCGCAAGTTGTGGGGTTCATCACATGGGACTTCTATCCAAACTAGTCTCATACCTAAATTTGGATAGCTAGACTTAATGTGGTAAACTCCTGATCTTAAGTTGGTCGTGCACTATAACGCCCCATATTTTAAGGACCTGAGTATATGACCCATTTCCCAAAAACCTGAGTGTTAACCTTAAAAGGTGGTCAAATTTGAGTACACATTTTTTTTTATTTAAAGTAAGCAGATGAGCTTAGAGTGGACAAATCAGCATTAAGAAAAATTTCATTCACATTTAGAATATATAAGAAACTGCCCATAATGACTTATACAAACCAATGCCCCCATTCTTACAATTACAAAATAAAATAATATTACATGTAAAATAAAGTAAATCACAACAATATTGGGATGTAAAATCCAGTAGTAACCCTGTCAATAACATCGACTTACTCTACACCTGCATCAACTGTTATAGTTTGATAGCATCAATGGCTATCGCAGTGAGGAGCACTCTCCAAGATTATACATTCATCATTCATAATCCAATGCAGATTGCAAGTCATGAGGATAGATATAATAAACAGGGTAATTCTTAATTATGATCACATACTAAAAAATTAAGCCAATCAACATAAGCTCATCACAAGCAAAATACCACAACAATCGCAATGCAAGGGAATATATCCAGATAATCAAATAATCAACCTTAAAAACTCCATAAAATGGTTAGAAAATCAAGCTTTAAACCTCCACTTCACCTGGAAGTCAAATCGTATGTGAACACTGTAAGATGGCTAAGAAATCGCTAAGCGAACATCCGCTCCACCTAGAAATCATGGTACGATTGAACACCGGAAGATAAAGAGAGAACAACATACCGACATCTACTTCACCCGGAAACCATATTGTACGTGAATACCATAAGATGGCTAGGAAATCGTTAAGCGAACACCCACTCTACCCAAAAATCATGGTGCAACTGAACACCGCAAGATGAAGAGAGAACAACATACCAACATCTACTTCACCCGAAAATCATATTGTACGTGAATACCGCAAGATGGCTAGGCAATTGCTAAGCGAACACCCACTCAGTCCAAAAATCATGGTACGACTGAACACCGCAAGATGGCTAGAAAACTAGCATATAAACTCTAGACTACCCGAAAATCATATCGTATGTGAAAACCACAAGATGGTTAGGAAATCGCCAAGCGAACACCTGCTCCACCCAGAAATCATGATACGACCAAACACCGTAAGATGGCTAGGAAACAACAAGATATGCAAATATCATTATTAAGCCACAAAAGGGCACCAATGACCTATCAAAGCCACGAAGGGCAAATAAACGATCCAAGCCACGTAGGGTAAATATGCGGTCCAAGACATGTAAATGGACCACAAGATGGTGAGTTCATGACAATTCTCATTCATTACATCACTCGATCACAAACAACAAGCATACAGTTAATTTACAATATAAGACTAAAGATACCATGTTATCACCAATCATTTATGCATGTTATAATTAAAGAGAGATGTCTACCATCTAACACAACAATTTAGCTTATTCAATAGTAAGGTAAGTAATTCAATTAGAGGAATCATGTCATCATCTATATCCTGATTGATGAAATTAAGTGGCAAGCTCAAAGGGTGAGTCCTCACCTTATGTTTGAACCGCCTGCACCATTACTAAGAAGCGCATGCTTCCTTGGAATTAATTCCTACCATCAATTGTAAAGTTGTATAAGAGATCAATGTTCTACCAAGTGTCTATGGTCAAGATTTATATGACCTAGGGTTTGGATTACTTTTAGAGTTTTAGTATAGGATTAGGACTTCATCCTAGAGTTTAGGGCTTTATCCATTAATCTAATCTTAGACTTTGATTTAGAGTTTGAAATCTAACTTATATAATTAATTTATAATATCAGAATGAAGTAAAAGTAAATAATAGTTTCCTGCTAATACTAACGACACTAATCTTATAATCAATAACCTACTAATGATAGGATATATAAGGGTATTAGAATAAATGTTAACATCTAACATTTATAATAACCAATACTAGCAAAGTTAACCTACCAATGGTTGACCGCCTTTAATAATTACAATAATTATAGTAACACTAATGATAAAATAAATATTACGATCTACTATTAAGGATGATATATAAGAGAGTTAAACAAAATACTATTATTTGATAATTTATAACAGTTAATTATAGCATAAGTAGTCTACCAATGTTCTAATTAGAATACCAATGTGATGTTTAAGTGAAAGTGCACCTATGGTTTATTTGACTTGAATTAACTCGATTCGACATTCGAGTTGACTCGGCTCAATTCCTCCTCCCATCAACATTCTTCTCCTTCCAATTTGTTTTCCTTTCAAAATGAGTCATAGCAAGGTCCCAAAATGGTTAGGGGTTTGTGTAACACGTCATCTCTTCCGCACCATTTTCGATGCATATGTACACGATGATCGATGCGCTTAGCTAGACCTGGAATGACCATTTATAGTATACACCCGATTGACTAGAACCCTAAGACCTCGAAACCTATCTCATATTGACCGCCCCATCGCTACGATCGCATAGGTACCACCCGTGCATTTATACGATACTCCGTTAGTGAAATACGCCGTGAAGAATCATTGATGTATCATGTGCGCAAGGCACCATGTATTCCATTCCACACATGTGCACCACACATGTCATACACACATGCACATGCCACACATGGGTGAGAGAATCTCTACCCATGTGTGTGATGTCACCTACCCATACCTCCCATCTCTCATGTCTCCTCAAGTTAACTCTTTCCCATGCCACACCTTAATCATGACATCATCACACCATGCCATCCAATGCTCCTTTAATCCACCATTAATTGCAAATCATGAATTCATTGATATAATCCTAGTCTAAGCTAACCAAGATCACATTAAGTGAATCTAACCACATTTTTTATAATTTCCCTACATATACCTCTCCACCCCTAAGCATTTCACCATTTTTTTCCATGGAAAGAGAGAGAGAGAGAGAGAGAGAGAGAGAGAGAGAGAGAGAGAGAGAGAGAGAGAGAGAGAGAGAGAGAGAGAGAGAGAGAGTGATCTCGGTGGGCCATTAACACCATTAATTCCATCTCATCCATCCATCTAATCCATCAAGGTGAGTACACCCACCCTACTTATTCTTATTTTATTTTGTTGTGTACTTATGTATGGTGAAGATGATTTGATGATAATAATGTCATCAATGGTGTGGATATATAGGATGGTACATTTTAAAAACAAATGATGATAAAAAAAGAATGGTGATGATATGATGAAAATGATGTATTTAATGGTGTGGATTAATGGGAGGATACATATAAAAAGAATAATAATAATTATTATTATATATATATATATATATGGACATTATGTGGGACCCATTGATTATGGGCCCCACTAGAATTTTGCAAGAAATCTAACCATCCAAAGTATGGTCCTTTGTGTTGGCCAAACACACACACACCCATGCACACACGCACATAATTTTATTTTTTAAAAAAGAAGAGAAAAGAAAAAGAGAGGACGCTGCCGCTGCAGCGTCCAGCAGCACAAAAGAAGGAAAAAAAGAAGCAAATGGAGGGGTTGGGACTGTGGGTCTCAACGGGCCCTACTCACGAAGTATGTATTAAATCTACGCCGTCCATTCAATATTTTAGATCATTTTAGGCATTGAGCTGAAAAAAGAAGACAATCTAAAACTTTGGTAAACCACACCATCTAAAATCATGTAAATGCATGCTTAAACTTACAAAAGTACTCATTGGGGCCCACCTGAAATTTGGATGCATCTGAAACTTGGAATGACCTGTTTACCACATGGGACACATACAACAGATGGACTAGATCATCCTGTTGTGGGCCCCATGTATGGAAAAAAAATGTAACGCTGTAGCAGCAGTGTCTGCTGCTGACGCTGGAAAGAGGTGGACCCCACCACAGGCCCCACCTTGATGTATCTTGAACATCAGCACTGTACATTTAATGGTTCCCGTTTGAAAATGGGTCACCCCCAAATTTCAGCCATACACGGAACTCAGGTGGCCCACACCATTAGAAATCATTTAAAGACATGCTAAAACATATAGAAGTACTTTCTGGGGCCCACCTAAAACTTTGATGCATCTGAAACTTAGACTGACCCCTCCACCAAGTGGGACACACACAATGGATGGACTGGATCTCTCAAGTGACCCACCTTGACGAGAAAATATACAAATAATAATAAAATCAAAATAAAATAATGGTGTGAGGAAGTGACGTCCTCACTGGACGTCCACATTTGGGGTAAAATTTTATGGGCCGATCATGGCCACACCATGATGTATGTGCTAAATCCACACCATTCATCCATCTTATTAGCACCATTTATTGTATGGTCCCAAAAATCAGGCCGATTAGAAGTTCATGTAGGCCATGCCACCTGGACAATGGAAATTGTACACAATACTTAGATTTTTCTAGGGGCCACCTTGGTGATGAAAGCCATTCATCCACTCCTTCAGACTTTAAGTCATGAGTAAAAGAATGAGGCAGATCCACAACTTATGTGTACCACACTATAAGAAACAGTTGGAATAAAATTCCCTACTATTAAATCCTTTGAGTTCTACTGTGATGTGTGACTGCAACCAAAGTTGGGTCAGCCATTAGATCGTGGAGCCAACTCATTACATCCCAGTTGTCCATCATTTAGACCATCCATGTGTTATAAGTCTCACCCGATGTATGTACCTTATATCCATGTCATTCATCTAGTGGATGGTATCAGCTATGATGTTGTTCGTTATATGAATTGTTCATGGGGTGAACCCCACCATGTCAATGGGACCCACAATTATACAATAATAATAAGGAAAGGGAATTGCATGCTTAGCAATGAAAAGCTTCCCTGGACATAATGTGATGCATGTGAAGCCCACCTAGGTGCATGTGTTGTATACCCACACTGCCTATATATTTTCCAATCACTTGGGAAGTGAGCCCACCTCTTGCTCGTGGACACAAGATGAAGAATAACTAAATTTTAGGTGGGCCAGGCCACACTACAAGTAGAAACAGTGTAATAACTATTAGAAATTCTTAGGCTCTAGTGTGCCCTTATATACTGGGATGCTTCCTTGACCATGGACTCCACTTTGTAGTATGATGTAGATCCATGCCTTTCATCGGTTTATCCTCATCATTTTAGGGAATGGTTCCATAGACTAGTCAAATCCAAATCTCAAGCCACAGGAGCAATATTGATCACTTATCCACCATTAAATATTTCCTAAAGTTGCAGTAATGTTTATGAGAAATCTATCCATCTATTCATTTTAACCGATCATGGACCACCTAATATACATGTCTTACTAGCCATTCATCTATTTTGATTAAGTCAATTTAGAGTGTGGGGCTGCATATATATCTACTGCAATCTAAGTCATTTTCATGGTGCCCATTGTAATAGTTATTCCTCATTTAGTCTGCCAATTGGTAGAAATCATGTGGATCACTACACTATAGGAATTTGGGATCTTGGGTGGCCAAAATAGTAGTGTGGATTGGTGGAAGTTGTGTGGACCACCACATGTGAATGCTTGATTTTTATAGCCCACCTAACTGTATGAAAATTGGGGCAATCGTGTGACTACTTGTCTAAGTAGATTTATGATTGTCGTGGCCATTAACCATATGATCACTGACGGGATGAGTGATAACTAGATTTGACAAAATGGTGCTGAATATGTAGCTCATAAATCTTGTGATCATGCGTGACGTGGATAGCCGTAAATCATGTGGGTATGTGGGGAATGTGTAGCCCAACCATATGATCAATTAGTGCTTTGGTGACTACTAAACTATGTAAAATTGTGGTACTGGCCGCCTGGCTACGTAAAAATTTAGTAAAGCGGTTGCTCCATTATGCAAAATATGGTATAATAATAATAATAATAAGTAACCATATCACCTTAAGTCCCTTATTATGACAAGTAAAGTGACATTGGTGTGACCATCCAACCATACAAACTTCTAATAATGGAGAGGCCATAAGACCATGTGGGCATATGAGAAATTGTGTGACTACTCAGATTCATGGACTATGCCGATGGTGTAACTTCCTGGGTACATGAACTTAGGACTTGTGACAGATTGATCATAGGCCCATTGAGATATATTTCTGGCCCATATGAAGAGGCTTATTGTGATGTATTTCCGGCCCATGTGATGTGGCCCATAGTGATGTGTATTAGGCCCAGGTATGTAGCCTACCTGTGAAATAGAAAAAAGGCCACTTACAACGTATATGAGGCCCATGGGCAAGGCCCAATGTGATGTATTTGAGACCCATGGGCGTGGCTCTTTGAGATGTATTTTAGGCCCATGGGTTGTGACTTATTGTGATGTATTTGAGGCCCATGGGTTGTGAGTCATTGTGATGTATTTGAGGCCCATGTGTAGGTCCCACCTATTATGCATTTGAAGCCCATGGGTCTTGAAGCCTGATGTGGTGTATTAATCGCCCATGTGTCAAGGCCCATTGCGATGTGTAAGGCCCATATGATACGGCCCAATGTGATGTATATGCGGCCCATGAGTGAGGCCCAGTGCAATGAATGTACGGCCCTTGTGTGAGACCCAAAGCGATATATATGAGGACCGATGTGATGTGTGATTTCACCATGATGTATGCATTGATGTTTATGTGGGTCATTCCTTAGGAGCAATGTTAATTAAATGTCCACATTGACGGGCAATGATGGTTGAATGTCCACATTGTTGAGGCCGTTTATGAGCATATGATAGCATAACATCATGATACATGCCCATACGCATCATCTACATGTTTATTATGAGATGTGGTTGATCATCGCATATGTCATTGAGCATGTCGTCATAAGACTCCCTGATAGGAGGAGGTTATTTCACATGAGCGCACGATATGGCAGGATTGATGCATGACTTGATTGTATGACTCATGCATCTTGCATTATGATTACTATACGTCCTAGCGACATCAGGGTCGTAGCCTCCACAGGCATATCATGGATGGCCAGATGAAATATCGAAAATATTTAGTTCTAGCATACGGGCGCTATAGATGTCCCTGGGTGAAAATCCCTAAACCTTCGTGGCCAAGAGATGCCCCAACGTTGAGACTGAGTGGATATATGAGCGCATGAGGGCCGTATACCAGTAGGCCTCGTCTCCCACTATATCGTGGTCGGTTGGGAAGGGGTGTGACCTTACCTGCCTGAGTAAGGGGGTAATATCTAGGTTGAGTTTGACCAGCTTGAGGAATGGGTCCGCTATCGACGAGCCGGGCCCGATATTGGCAGGCGGATAGTGAGGTCTCTTCCACTTACCCAGTTGTGCGCTTGAATAGGGGCGACAAGCTGACGTAGAGTGTAATAGACCCCGGTGATGATCCCAAAGGAGAACTGTACTGATATGTGGATTTATTGATTAGGAGATTGCATACCCATTCATTCATTCATTCACTATCCACTCAAGTTGGTGGTGTGCAACTGTTTGTTACGTGTACCTTCGCAATGGCCAGGATTTCAGTTAGGGCATGCGACTAACCTGAGATTAGGAGTTCACCATAGAGTCTGACTATCCAAATTTAGGTATGAGACTGGTTTGTATAGAAGTCCCTTGTGATGAACCCCATAGCCTGCGATACTACGTACTATCATCCCGTCTTCACACTCCAGCATGGTCATTCCATTCGCACCACATATTACATTACATCCGTGGCATATGGCATTTTGGGTTACCCGTGGTTCTACATTTATATAATAAGACATCTGATATTTGACTCTTTATGACTCCTCATTTGTATAGTTGATCTGTATCGCGTATCCTGATATTGTTCCTCATTTGTATAGTTGATTTGTATTGCGTATTTTGATATTATTTGACTCATGGACTTATCAGTATTTTTGATATTTTATAACTATCGCATGACAATATGATGATGATGATGTGATTATGGATGCGTATAATACGGTTATGGCTATGGTATAGGAGAAATGAAAATATGACTTGGTGATGCTGGTGGCATTGACTTGGGGTATTACTATGATGTATATGCATTGCATTGGCATTGACATCATACTTTACGTGTTACATGTCTTTCACTTATTTGATTTCCTTATAACATATTTATCTTGCATGCATGTAGGACACACTGCACACACGTGTGTACTCACTAGACTTTTTGCCTAAGCCTCCTATTTCCCATTTTTTTCAGGGCTAGAGTAGCTTGAGAGACTTTGCCTTCTCGATGCATTGCATCTATTTTTTGATTTGGCAATGTTGACGTTGTGTACCTTTTGGAAAGCACTGTACTTATAACCATCAAGATTTCTATTGGAGAATGTTGCTTGGTAATTTAATCATGGATCTTTATGCTCAGGTATTATTATATATGTGTAAAAAAAAAACAGTAAAAAATCTTCCGTGTGGTGCGCCGAACTCAAAACTTATTGTATAGAAGTTATGTATCGGATTCGGGGCATCACGGAAGCTGTCCGTCCCCGGGTTTGGGGTGCAACAGTTCGGGCCAGCCCTCGACTCTGTGAGTTAACTCGGTTGGAACCAAGTTGACTCCACCTCCTCTCTTTCTTTCTTCTTTTTCTTTCTTCTCTGGTTAGCAAGAACACCAACCCAAACCGAACTCGGTCGAGTCAATGTAGTGCGGCAGCCCGTAATTGGGTGTGGTACAATAGCCTCACCTACTCTCCTTCTTCTTCTTCCTTCTCTTCATCATCTATCTCCTCTTCTCCCTCTACTCTCCTTCTCTGGTCAACAGCAGAAGGACTGAGTCGGCGACTTAGATCGAGTGGAGACAATGCCATACAACAGTAGTTTTCGCCCCACTTTCAGACTCTCTTCTTCCTTTCTCTGTTTCTCTCTATTTCTTTCTTTCTTCGTTCTCCTTCTACTTTGTTGCTTTCTCTTTTCTTCCCTCCTTTGCTGACAACTCAGCAAGGCTTGAATTGGCCGAACTCAGACCGCGACTTAGTGCTGCTTGAATGAGGAAGATGCCTGAGTTGCAATGGTAGATCTTGAATGGAGGCTTCCACCTCCAATCCGCTCCCTACAACTGATTCCTATGGGTCCTGAAAAGCTTCCAGATAAGCTCTTTCAAATCTTGGAGAAGCTTTGGTTGGTGGGTTTGCTAACCTGCAATAACCAAAGAAAGGCCTGTTGCTATTAGATCTTGCTGCCTTTTATCATGCCCTAAACTCCTTTCGAGTCATTAGATAAGGAATAGACAAACCAGATTCGATCTGGTAGAAATGACTTCCCCAAACGGTGGGTAGAAACCAAAATTGGAAGCTGGTTTCTGTTTCTCTATGGATGGGAAAACTTAAACCACCTGCATCAGATGGAGGGTTGTGATAATGTCGGGATGTCGAGATGGACCACTAAGATGTAAGGAGAGAGACTCACGTGGATCGCCCTGCTGGCGGGCAGATAGTTTCCATTTTTGGAAAATTTATGTTTTCAGAACCCTCTTGCACCGGTTGTTGTGCAAACACACATGCCCATCATCGTGTGAAAAGGTTAGGGTTTTGGTCAGCCTCAAGTCACGCACATGATGGATGGTTTGGATTGTCCCAGTAGGGCCAAAGGGTGGACCACTGATCAAGGTTCTCGGACGGTAGCCCATCCGCTGCCGAAAACAGGGAGAGAGAAATCTCCCATTTTTGGGCAGGCACGGGTCAGCTTGTGCTGACCTGTCTCCCAGGGCCTGTGCACGGCAAGTGCACCACCCATGGTGCACACGCAATGTTTGTGTGGGGTCCACCGTGATGTTTGTGGGAAATCCACTCCGCCATCCCACTTTATGGACCTTATAAGAGACCTTGGCCAAAGATCAGATGGGCCCAAGGCTCAGGTGGTCCATACGAATTTATTTACATCCTTTAAGGGGCAACTACCTAGGTTCAACGGTCAGATCAACCTCCACCCGAGTATCAACGGTCAAAAGCTCATAGTGCATCATTTGCAGGACCCTTATACATAATGCTAACCATATACTAACATTAATATTAATTTTTATTGCTATTACTATCCTTTATCATTATTATTATTATTTATTTTATTTTATTTTTCAGTATTATTATTATTTTAAAAAATTACATTAATAAAAAGGAATAATGTACTTTGTTATATATGTATAATTGTTACAGATTGTTAATCATTTGAAAATTAGTGAAAAGGAGCAAAAGGTTAATATATATTATTTATATAGTTATATATGTTTTAGGTTTTAAATTTCATATAATATTGTTTGAAATGTGTTATTTATTATAAATTTTATTAATTTAAGTAATGTAGATTTTTATGATTGAAATTCATATTATAATATGGATTGTAATTATATTTCAATTTACTATGAATTTTTTCTAAAAAAATCTTTATGAAGTGTGCTTTCGTAGTGTATGTGTTTATGTTACATTATTTATATATTTTTTTGTATTTATATTAAATTAATCTACATGGTATCACTTGAGTACTAAAAAGTACAGGGCGTTACACATGTCCAACTGAAATGCTAGCCATTATGAAGGTACACATAATGATTTAGCTATGCACCACCAGCCTGAGTGGATAGTGAATAAATGAATGAATGAGTCAAATGCTGAGTACGCAACTCCTGCTCAGTAAGTACACATATAACCACCACAATGCTTCTGATGTGGGATAAGGTTCTGCCCCATTGTATGCACAGTAGCCTGCCAGCACAATAACTTACTAGCCACTAGTAGTTCGCCCAGGCCCTTAGGCCCCGCCCACATCAGCGTCTGCCCACGTATGCTCACCCATGTGTGCAATAGAGACAGGACTTCACAATATCAATACCATACATCTTTGGGATCATCATCGAGGTTTAATGCACTCTACGCTAGCTTGCCGCCCCATCTAAGTGCACAGCTGGATAAGTGGAAAAGACCTCACTATCCGCCTGCTAATATCGGCCCAGATCGTCGACAACGGACCCATTCCTCAAGCTGGGTCAGAATCAGCCTAGTCATTACCCCCTCCCTCGGGCGGGTAAGGCCACACCCTTTTTCAACCAACCACGAAACAATGAGAGATGTGGCCTACTAGTATATGGACCTCGTGTGCTCATGTATCCACTCGGTCTCGACATTAGAGCATCCTCTTTATACCATAAGGGTTTAGAGATTTTCACCCAAGGACATCTATGGTGCCCTAATGCTAAAACCAAACATTTTTGGTGTCCCATCTGGCCATTCACGATATACCTGTGGAGGCCACAACCCTGATGTCGCTAGGGCGCAAGTGATCGTGTCACACAAATACGAGGCGCATGAGTGATACCATCCAGTCATGCATCAATCTTGCGCGTACCAGGAGCTCGTATGGGATAACTCCTTCTCACAAGGAGTTCCATAATAACCAACCTAGTGGCATATGCTATGATGAATGACTCTTCATAACAAGCATACATATGATGCGTATGGGCATGTATCATGATATAATGAAGTACATATGTATGATTATCTGATAGGGCAGACAACAATAATCCACAATCGACCATCACCACCATGTCACATACTAAAATTATAAACTAAACGACGTGCTCCTTCTACAATTATAGGAGCCCATGTGGTATGTCTTACATTAGCCTTCCAAGGCTCTACATGATCCAAGACAGGGATGACGGGTCTAGTCCATACATCGAGATAGGTTCTACATAGTGGATATACCAAACCTGATACTACATATTCTTCTATCTACAACAAGGGAGGTGATGATGATGTACTAATGTCAAAGATAGGCCTCACACTTGTCCTAAGAAGGTAAATGGACAATGTAAATGATACATACATAACACGAGGTCCTAGCAATCGATTACAAGGTAGGATACATCTCACAGGGTGAGTCAAGCGGGTATACAACAAATGGGCTTTCTCTTTTTCATGAACAATTCGGCTTTCCTATGAGGGCTCGATACGAATACGAGGCGGGTCTAGTAGGATCTACACATTCAGGACTATATAACCCTATAAACGATCCTGCTCATCATTTAAGTGGTCCTCGGGTTTCGGTCACTAAGCTTGGGCAAACACATGTATCTAGGTGGACCACATGTGTTATGGTAGGCCTGGTAATAACACAAGTAGGCTTCAAGGTTTGGGTAGTTCTATAGGGTGTGGTAGAGAGCATTATTATCAAATGGGCCAAACTGCTTAGGTTAGCACAATAAGGTAAAGTGGAAATCGCTACATCAATGTGGGCCCAATGTTTGAGATAGCTCAATAAGGGAAAGATAGGTTTCACTAGCATTAATGGGGGCCCAACGATTTGGGATAGCCTAATAAGGATAGGGTGAAAATGGATATAACGATGGGCCCTAAGGAGGTTTACAACGTGGACATTTAACTACCATTGCTCCTAAGGTGCGACCTATTTGGAATACGGAATCTACCTTATAATGGGGGCCTACGACCCTAATACTATCTAGAAAGTGGATGGACAACGTATACACATTACTCACACATGGTGGGCCTCACAGGGCAACCCTTAACATAGGCATAAAACATATACATCACTATGGGCCTCTTAAGGCGGGCCATGGCCTAGGGAATGTATGGATAGGATACATATAATCATATAAATCAAGGTGGGCTTCTCATGATAAAGGGGCCCATGACCCTGAAACAATGAGTGGGCCGCGTGTGCATCATGGTGGGCTTCACGGGCCAGCTCTAAGGCCTAGAAAATGGGTGGACAATGTGCTTACAATATGCACATCAAAGTGGGCCTCACAACTGCACAATGGGTAGTAAAACATACAACAAGTGGGGCCCTTGCACATCATAAATGGGCCCTACTAAAAGGTGGCTAGTGTGGACATGGTACATACAACATGGTGGACCTTACACACAATCACAATGGGCCACATATATCTTAATAGGCCTCATCATAATGACATCACATACATCTCAATGGCCTCATGCAATCACAATGGGCCCCATACAATCACAATAGTTCATACCATCATAATGGGCCTGACACATCACAATGGGCCTCATATATATCTCAATGGGCTTCACACAAGGGCCTCATATATATATATATATCATATTAGGCCTCATCACATAGGCCTCACATACATCACAATGGGCCTCATCACATAAGCCTCATATATATCACAATGGGACTCATCACATAAGCCTTACATATATCATAGTGGGCCTCATCACATAGGCCTCTCATACATCACAATGGGCCTCACATACGGGCCTCATACATCACAATGGGCCTCACATATGGGCCTTATACATCATAATGGGCCTCACATATGGGCCTCATACATCACAATTAGGCCTCACATATGGCTGGTGGGCCCTGCACGTTCAGATGGACAACATGTATATACAACGCATATATCTCTGGTGGGTCCCATTGTCCATGTGATGGATGGTGTGGATGTAACATGTGTCAAGTGGACCCTACCATCCATGTGCTGGACAGTGTGGATAAAACACTTATATCAGGGTAGGTCCCACAGTCTAGTTGCTAGACGATGGAGATAAAACACATGCCTTAAGTGGGTCCCACATACTGGATGTAGCACATCATCATGGTGGGCCCCATGTCCCATGCACGAACAGTGTGTATGTTCAACATATACATCAGGGTGGGTCCATGTGTACGTGGTCCACCCGATTTGGAATAAAGCAAATATTTATGTTTTGGCTCTCCAGTAGTGCTTGTTGCTGGACGGTGCAGATATAATACATATATTAAGGTGGGGTCCATGTGTACGTGGCCCACCTGTTGTAGATCAAACTGATATTTGTTATTTCCCTTCGTTCGGGCCTGTCCAGACGGATAGCCAGGTGCACCCTGTCCACTGGACGATGTGGATGATACACATCACAGTGGGCCTGCTGCCTTGGATAGCCTGTCTTGCTGACCACTGGTCTATTGGGCTAGACAGTGTGGATATAATTCATCATAGTGGGGCCCACAGAGGTGGTCCACACAGTTGGGAACCACACTAATATTTGTGTTTTACTTAGTCCAAGCTGGCCCAAAAAGAGGAGCAAGATGGGTCCGTTCACAGATAGCGGGTCAGTCTGCTAGATGGACAGCGTAGATAAAACTCATACATCATGATGGTAGGCCATCAACAGGAAAAAAAGGAGAGAGAGAGAGAGAGAGAGAGAGAGAGAGAGAGAGAGAGAGAGAGAGAGAGAGAGAATCAAATGGTGAAGGGAGGGGCTCAGCCACTATGAGCCCTCCCTTAGAAATATAATACATACATCAAATGGGTCCCAACACATGTGGGCCCATAAATCAAAAAGAAATCCATGGTGGAAATCCTAGGATTACCCACCTATTACACTTCTTCTTGGCTCCTTGGAATCCCTAGCTCCTAAGTTTCCTCTTTAATGGAGGATGATGAAAATTGAAGGGTTAGGTTGAGAATTTTGAGGTAGGAAGTGGGCCACACACTTGGGTTAGAGCTTCAACATTCCACTCTTTGGTTGCTTGGAAAATGGTGGAGAAAATGAGAGAGAGAGGAGATGTAAGGAGAGAGGGATGAGTGTGTGTAAGAGAGGGATGGGTGTGTGTACGAGAGAGATGGGTGAGAGTTGACTTTTGGATGAGAGAGGGATGGGTGTCATGCCTTATTGGTAAGAGATGGATGAGCTAGGTATGGGTTGTGATGGGATGCACTTGATTAATTGATGTGATAGGTTGGGTAGAGATTCCTCTATCGGGATTCACAACGTGTGATGTTTCCTTGAAATATATGTGGGCCCACAACTCCTGACCTGGGTATCGCATCGGTGCGCAAGTCGCGGCATTAGAATCACGACGACGATGCAATCGCTGGGGTACAAGTTTCGAGTTGAGCTAACTCAAATCTATTGAATATGACTTAGGGTTGCACACAAATGCTGTCTAAAGGTCGCAGGTCCTCAGAATTCGATGGGGAGAATCGCGAGAGCCTAAGGAACAGTACGGGCTAGGATATGGGCCTTACAGAGAAGGCCTCAATTTATAGGTAAAGAAGTTGTTGCTTCGACTTGTCTAAGACAGTTTTCAACTCGTTTAAGAACACGATTCAGTTCCAACAAATTTTTAAATTTGAGCGCAATAAGATAAAACACATCATCGACTGGTCGAAGGCCCTGCTTGACTGGTTGAGGGCCTTGTTCGACTAGTCGAGCAAGGTCTTCGACTGGTCGAGGGTGTAAGAAATCTGAACTGATTCAGTTGATGGACTTCGACTCGAGCAATCCTTGACAAGTCGAAGGTGTAACAGAAAATCTATTTTTCTTCAATTTGAACTAGGACTAGTCGAACTTTCTTAGACTAGTCGAACATTAGCCAACTATAAACATAAAAGCCCATTTAAAGTTGATTTTGAAAGAACTTAAACCTAACATCTTTCTAGGGTTCATTATACCAGAAATGACTGAACTTTGAAGTAGATTAGATGCTTGACTTTATGGAGCTTGATCTTCTAGTAGATTCCTTAGTAGAGCTTGAATTTCATGATGGAGCTTGATCTTCTACTAGAAGTTTAGTAGAACTTGAACTTAACTTGAACTTTCCATCTTAATCTAAGTATAACTTGAAATTTCCATCTTGATCCATATTCGAAGGCCACTTCATAAGCTATTTTGTCTAAACAAAATTTAATAAACAAGGTGTGCTTTACACATTATAGCACTTACAGTTAACAACCTCTAGTCTGAATTTCCTTTAAGTCACAAATATCTGAGTGTACATGGCCTAAAATTTTGGAATTCCTTTCAACTGATTTAAGGGTCTGTTTGATTTTCCATGATACTTGTAAATCCTGGTAAATAAGCAATTATTACTTTTTCACCTTGTTTGAAAATGTGAGAGTAATTCCACCTTGAAAATCGATACAAAAGTGTTGAATTAAATCTGTGGACCCCATTGTAATGTATATGATATATCCACACCGTTCATTTATTTTATTTGAACAATTTAGGGCACAAGCTGAAAAACGAGGTAGATCCAATGCTCAATTGGCCCACATGAAAGGAAATAGTGTCCTTAAATCATGGATAAGGGAAAAATACAAATATCAGCTTAATCCAAAACTTTTAAGGGCCCTAAGAAGTTTTTAATGATAGGCGTTCGATTCTCGTTTTTTCTTCAGTGTGGTCCACTTGAGCTTTGGATCTACCTCATTTTTTTTGCCCATGCCCTAAATTCAGCTGACATAACAAAATGAGTGGTGCAGTTAAGTCACATACATCATGATGGGCCCCACATTAATTTCATAAAATTCTCAATTTAAGTGTTTAAAAAGTAATTTGTCACATTTACAGTAGGAAAGATGCGGTAATTGCCTAGGTAAATAATTTTTACCTATTTACATGGTAATTACAATTGAGCAGAAAAATCAAATAGGCCCGAAAAGGCTTTCTAGTTATTTTATTCTTACCTGTTCACACCCCAAGTATAGGGTTGTGATGTAGTAATAAACTCGGTAAGTCCAAGGTCGAATCCACAGGAACTGAAACCTGTACGTAATCTGAAAATAACCAGAACTAGAACTAAAGTAAGATTTATTCCAAATTGAATGAATATGAGGGAATAATGGTGAAAATATTAATTTAACATTTGTAGAAATCAAAAGTGGGAAACAAGGGATTCAGAGGATCCACTCGTAGAGATTAGGGAGATCTATGCTTGATTTAACCTTAAGTATTAAATCTGAACTTCGTTTTATCCAGTTTTCAAAAGATGAGAGGTATGAGAATTAAAATTGATTCCATCATAAAACCATGCCCATGAGACAAAGTAAACAACAAAATTTAACCAATCCACAGCCAGTTTGAAAGATTTATGAATGTTAGGAAGGGTTCCATCACTCAACCATGCCTATGAGACGATGATGAACATTAGGGCTTCATAATCATAGTAATGAAAAGGACATGATCAAAGCTATCACAGATCCATTGCAATTTAAGTCACAACAAACCATTAAAAATTAAAGGCATTCCTTATAATCAAACTAAAATAAAAATCAGTTTAGGTTAAACATGAATCAAAAGGCATAAAGAAAAGTCTCCCTTCTCACTACAAGCTTCACCTCTTACCCTAGCTAAGAGGTTTAGCTCATTATAGACATGGTGAACCAAAAATATCTTAAAAGTATTAAAGGAAAGGAAAAAAAAAAAAAACTCAAGAAGGAAGAAGAAGATGCTGCAGTCACCCACACATCAACCTCTCTTTCTCTCCAACGTGCACAAAATCAGATCCATCTCCTCTTTCTTCCTCTCTTTTTTATAGAGAAAATAGTCAGCTGGAGTGGAGCACCGACCCTACTTTCGTAGTAGAAAGCAGATGCATGCACTCTGTTTTTGCGAAGGAACTTCTTGCGCTCAACCCGTGTTTGGCACTGATGGCCGACTAGTTCTTGGAATCTGACTTCATGGTGGGGTTTAAGACCTCCTCTTGTAACTTCTAAACGGTCTAGATCATGTACCCGACCACGATCTTGATCACTGAACCGTCCTATAGCATCCGGTCATGCGGACTGCGTAGCCGACGTAAGGGACCTACACTGTCATGCTTGATGGGCTCTACAGTGATATTTTTTATGAAATCCACCCTGTCCATTAAATTCCCGATGAAAAACCACTCGGGAAGGGGTGGTTTTGGTTAAGTTTTGGTGCTGTCCAATGATGTTTTGCTTCCACCATCCATCCTGCATTTAATCGCAATTTACACGTGTGTGCACGCATGGGAACAAAAGGACACCTAGGCGAGGGTCAGGCCCCACCTTTGGATTGAATGGAATGGACGGTCCGGATCATCGAGATGCATGCTCGGTGGACCCCACTACTGAAAAATAGACAGATAGTGTAAAGACGTTATCCGTTCTTTCGTAGAGGAGAGAGAGGAGACGGGTCAGCGGTCTATTGACCGCTTCACTCGTCTGGTGCGTGTCCAGCACATGTGTGCCTCATGTACGTATGATGTACATGTGGGGTCCACTGTGATGTTTATAAGAAATCCGCTCCATCTATCCATTTTTTCTCCATATTTAAGGGGTCATACCAAATTTGAAGCATATTCAGATATCGGGTGGGCCCCAAATCAGAGATTTGCGGGCTGATGGCTAAAATTTTACGTGTACGGTTAATTTATGGTCCTCAGGCTATATGTGAAGTTTCGAGCCAAACGTATAGTGAGAACTGTGTGATCTTGCATTCTAGATGATTTTTGAGCCCGTTTTACATGAGTGGCTTGATTTTCTTAGATCTCTGGCATTTAATTTCTTCGATCTCGGTCCCTTGGGATCCGTCCCTTACCTTGGTGATTTTAAAGCATTAAATCTATACTTTTAGAACAAGTTTTCAATCCACGCTCCTAAATTCAGCTTGCAGCATAAACACAATTAAAGTAGGGTGTTAAAAGGTATAAAGTTCACAAAATCAAGTAATAACTGAGGTCTAATGTGCAATATTTGACCCTCAACACAACTCCCAACCAACATTTTTCTAGTCCCGAGTGAAGTATGTGAAAAATAAGTTGAGAATTACAGAACAATTTCTATAAACTCGAGTGATTTTTGAAAAACAATCAAGATACTAAAATTCTAAGATTCATGAATGTTTACATTACTCTCTCCTGGACTTAAGCACATGGTAAACTTCATAGTCAAGTTCAAAGTATTAATCCATGATTAGAAAAAGTCTAAACATTAAGTTCTATTGGTGTATAGTGAAACCTAAACTTAACACAATGAAAGGCTCAATTCTTTATTTTCATGATAACATTGATAATTACAAGGGCATTCAGGATAACCATAACCTAAACTAAAACTTGCCTTATAGTTCAAATTTCCATTCTTCCAGCTTTTTATTTTTTATGAATGGCTTTCATGAATTGTAAATTCTTTAAAGGTAAAGACAAAGAGGGGAAACGAACCCTCACCTATAGGGAGCAAACCCATGGTGAAGATCATTCACCCAACCCTTTTTGAAGACAACTATTTTTTAGCTAGGTACTATTTTTTTCTTTGAACATGATGGACAAATTCCCCAGGTTGGATCCTTCCATATCTAGTGACTAATGGGTTAACAATTCATATCGAACTAAAGCTTTAATGTGTAAGCTAGGTGTGATATATGAAATCATGACTCAATCAATGTTTAAAATTTCTAATCATGGATTAACAATTTCGACTTAACTCTAAAAATCTAAAGATGGCTGAATGTAAGAGGCATAAACTACCAACATTAAGTATCTTATACATTTAAATTAAAGATAGCAATCAAAATCACTTCAAATTCACAAGAATTTTCAAAAAAAATTGAAAACATTTCATAATTTTTGCTCAAGACCGAAAAAACTGATTAGGTAACCTAATCTCCCACTACCAAACTAAAATCTACATTGTCCTCAATGTAAAATGAAATAAGCATGCAATACTCGTGGGACAATGAAAGTAAAAGAGGAGAGACGGAAAGATAGTATCTGGATGAAAGAATCAAGATGTTTTCCAAAGATATCAGTGTAAGAGCAGGTCAACACAGGAGAGAAACAAAAAAAAAATGAACTATCCTAAAATAATGTAGAAAGCAAACAAACCTAATGGCATAAAACCGATTAAACCCAAGTCCTATGAAAGCAGTAAACCTACCTATACCTCTGTCAGACTAGGAGATCAATCCTAGTAAACAGGATCATTCAAAGGCATGGACATGTCCTCTGAATCAAATTTCTCAACAAATGGCTTTAATCGATGTCCATTTACTTTAAATTCATGGTCATTGTCTGGATTTCGAATCTCAACAGCCCTATGAGGATAAATATTGATAACGGTGAAAAGGCCGGTCCAACGAGATCGGAGCTTACCCGGAAAGAGATGTAATCGAGAATTATACAAAAGGACTTTCTGACCTAGCATGAATGATTTTCATAGAACGAGTTGGTCATGAAACACTTTCATCCTATCCTTGTAAATTCTCAAGTTATCGTACACATCATTCTAGATTTCTTCGAGTTCATTGAATTGAAGTTTGTGTAGCGAGCCAGCATTGTCTAAATTGAAATTTAGATTTTTGATCACCTAGTAAGCTCTATGTTTCAACTCCATAGGCAAGTGGCAAGCTTTCCCATAGACAAGTCTAAAGGGAGACATTCTAATAGGAGTTTTAAAAGTAGTACGGTAAACCCATAAGGCATCGATCAATCGAATTGACCAATCCTTGTGGTCAGGGTTAACCATTTTTTTCCAGAATGTGTTTGATCTCCCTATTGAAAATCTCAGTTTGCCCACTTGTCTGTGGGTGGTATGGGGTGCTCACTTTATAAGAGATACCATATTTCTTCATTAGACCCTCAAATGGTCTATTACAAAAGTGTGAACCCCCATCACTAATGATGGCTCAAGGCGTTCCGAATCGGGAAAGGATGTTCTCTTTTAAGAATTTAATTATCGTGCAATGGTCATTATTCCGACACAGAATCACTTGGACCCATTTAGTGATATAGTCTACGATGAGCAAAATATATAGATTTTTAAAAGATTGGAGAAATGGTCTCATGAAATCGATGCCCCAACAATTAAATGCCTCTATAATAAGAATGGGGTTCAAAGGCATCATATTTCGATGGGACAATGCTCCCAACTTTTGACAATGCTCACAAGCCTTGCAAAACTCATGAGTATCCCTGAACATAGTGGGCCAGTAAAAGCCACACTAAATAATCTTGGTCGTGGTCTTTTTAGCAAAAAAGTGTCCACCATAGGCCTATGAGTGACAGAAGGAGATGACACTTTGATGCTCATCATCTGGCACAAATCTCCTTAAGATTTGGTCTGGGAAATATTTAAACAATTATAGATCGTCTCAAAAAAATTTACGCACCTCGGTGAAAACTTTCTTCTTATCTTACGTAATACAATATGTTGGTATGAAACCTGTGACAAGATAATTAGCAATATCAACGAACCAAGGTGAATGGGAGACTATGAGCAACCGTTCGTCAAGAAACATGTCAATGATATGTGTCATCTCAAAGGAATGAGAGGGATTAAGGTGGGAAAGGTGATCTGCCACTACATTCTCTATTCTTTTTTTATTTTTAATTTCTAAGTCAAATTCTTGGAGTAGGAGGATCTATCTTATCAAGCGGGGCATAACATCATTCTTAAACAAAAGATACTTGAGTACCGTATGATCTGTGTAAACAATGATTTTGGATCTGATTAAGTAAGACATAAATTTGTCCAAAGCGAACATTACGACCAAGAATTCCTTTTCCGTAGTCAAGAAGTTCACTTGGGTAGGATTTAGAGTCTTACTCGCATAATGAATAACGTAGGGTTTCTTATCTTTTCTTTGTTTTAGAACCGACCCAATAGCATAATCAGATGCATCGCACATAAGTTTAAAAAGAATGCTCCAGTCGAGTGGTTGTATGATAGGTGAACTAGTCAACATGCCTTTAAGCTTAATGAAAGCTTCCTAACATGGCTCAGTCTACTCGTTTAGTGCATCCTTTTGAAGTAGATTACATAAAGGAAGAGAGATGAGACTAAAGTCTTTTATGAATGTTCTATAAAATCGGGCGTGTCCTAAGAAGGATTGCACGTCTCGCATGTTCTTGGGTGGAGGTAGGTTAGAGTTAAGATCGATTTTTGCCTTATCTACCTCGATCCCTTTGGACGAGATAATATGTCCAAGGATAATTCCCTTATGAACAATGAAATGACACTTCTCCCAATTAAGTACCAAGTTTTTTTCTTCACATCTTTTCAGCACATGTTTAAGACTTTCTAAGCACTCACTAAAAGATGGACCAAAGACAGAGAAATTTTCCATGAAGACCTCTAGATATTTCCCCACCATGTTAGAAAAGATACTCATCATACATCGCTAAAAGGTGGCAAGGGCATTACATAGTCCGAATAGCATCTTTCAGTGAGCAAAGGTGCTATATGGACACATAAATGTAGTCTTTTCCTGATCTTCAGGGGCTATCTCTATCTAATTATAGCCCAAATACTCGTCAAGGAAACAGTAGTAGGAATGACCAACTAACCTTTCCAAGATCGGATCAATGAAGGGTAAAGGAAAGTAGTCTTTTCTCGTGACGGTATTTAACTTCTTATAGTTAATACACATTCTCCAACCAGTAGTAACTCTAGTTGGCACAAGTTCATTATTAGCATTGGCTACAATGGTGATTCTAGACTTCTTAGGAACCACCTGAGTTAGACTCACCCATTGACTATCAAATATAGGATATATGATACCCACATCCAATGGTTTAAGAACCTCAGCCTTAACTACTTCTTTCATGTTTGGATTTAATCTACGCTGTGATTGCCAAGAGATTTTCGCATTATCCTCAAGATAAATGCAATGAGTACAAATTAAGGGGTCAATTTCCTTGAGGACTGCAATCATCTATCTAAGGGCTCTCTTATGCTCAATGAGAGTAAATATAAGCATAGTCTCTTATTTTTTCTCTAGGTGGGCAGAAATCACCACCGGGTATGTCTCATCTTAAACTAAATATGCATATTTTAAATCAGAGGGAAAAAGTTTTAGGTCAAGTTTCGATGGCTTGAGGTTAGATGGCAAAGGCACTTCATCAGTTTAGGGCAACTCCTCAAATTGTTGCCTACACCAGTTAACTTCAAGAACCTGTTGAGGGTCAAATATTGCATATCAGACCCCAGTTATTTTCTATATTTACGAGTATGATACTGTTTAAACGGCCTGTTTTTATCCTGTTTATGTTGCAAGGTGATTTTATAAGCTTGGATCGAAATAGGATATTAAAAGCATGGATTGGACACTCTAAAGACACCAAAGCATTGTACGAGACTCCATGGGACCAAGATCGAAGATTTGCACTCCAGAGATCAGAGACATTTCAGCAATTCACTTTCAAATGGCCCGAAATTGGTGTAGAATGCAAGATCACAGGGTTCCCACCATCCGTTCGACTCAAAACTCTATACAGGGCCTGAGGACTCCAAATGAACCGTACACGTTGAAATTCATCCGTTGGATCTTTCTTAAAGTGGTCCAGTGGACTGATCAGCCCATAAATCAGTAAATTGGGGACCGCCTGTCATCTGGAAATGATTAAACTTTGGTATCAACCCTTTAAAAGGGATGACACACTGAATGGACGGTTTGGATTTACTGAAACAACACCTTAGGGGGTCCCACTTACAGTGTGTGTACACCCCATCCACGTTCGCTCGCCATGCACCGGACCGAAGAATCGGTCAAAGTCGGTGTGGACCGACTCTTTCTTCTCAAAATTAAAAACGCAGACAGCGTTCACGCTGCCGACGCTGGGTCCTCTCAGTGGGGCCCACTCCTCATCCCATTCCTCGATCAGGACCGTCCATTCACTCAGGGGCACGGCCACAACCCTCGCCAAGCTTTTCTTTTGGTCCCATGCGTACGATCACTTGATTTCCATCGTTAAATGTTAGATGGACGGCGAAGCAGAATATTCCGTGGGCCAAGCCAAAATCAATCTGAAACTAGTCATTTCTTACTGAAATTCTGAGAGGAATTCGGTGGACCGATTGGATTTCTCAAGTGTCTAATGAAATGGGCCCCACAAGTACCACAGCGGAAGAAGTTTTCATTTTAGTGTCCGCGTAATGCATGGTCGCTGGCCATTTTGCGAAAGCTAGTGGGCCCCACACGTGCCCTGTAAGCTCAATTCAAACCGTCCACCGTGTAGACGGCATTGAATACTTCAAAACCATGTTGTCACTTTTCACCCATGCGTGCACACGTGTGCGTTACAGAGGCCACAAAAGGGCTACCCTGGGACGTTCAAAATTGATCTTTTAGTGATTTCTTCTCTGGGCTTCGTCAATGGACGTTCAAAACTACCCATTTTTTACTGAAATTTCATCCTGAATCCAATGGACGAGGTGAATTTTTTAGAAAATGCTTGTGGGGCCCACCGATCACAACAGCGAAATGGTGCGAAAGGTTTCATACATCCGTGAAATTTGACTTTTCCAGACAGTTTTGGCCCACCATCTTTGATCATATGGCAGATCTGAACTGTCTATCATGTAGAGGACCCAAGAAAGTCCTAAGGGACGGTGTTTCTTTAGAATTTGAGCGAGGAAAGTGGCGTGTTTCGAGGCACCGAACTTGGCTGCGAAAAATCTTTCAATGGGCATGCATAGCTTTTCAAATCCGATTTAAATCTGATTTTCACCACTCCAACAGCTATATAAGGAGGTTTTGGACATGGGGAGAGGGGATTCAGGTCTTGGGGAGGAAGATTCAGAGCTGAGAAGGAAGGCTCAGGTCGGACGTCTGCAAGAGAGAGAGTTGAGTTTGTTTATTTCTTTTATTTTTATTTTATTTTATTTTGAGATATCTAGCCTATTCATGTTGGGCTAAACCTCCTAGCTAGGGCTAGGAGGTGAAGCTTGTAGTGAGATGGGAGATTTTATTTTATTTTTATTTTAATTCATGAATTGACGTTGACTTTAGTTGATTATTATGGGAATGTTTTAGGTTTTTAATGGTCTGTTGTGACTGAAATTACAATGGGTCTGCAATGGCTTTGTATATTTCCGTTCTCCTTAATGTTTATGATGTCAGGAAGTCCTGTTGTTCACCATAGTCTCCTGGGCATGGTTGGATGTCGGTACCCTTCCTAACCTTCATACATGTGATGGGTTAGTAATTAGTTTAATTCTGTTGTTTGCCATAGTCTTTTGGGCATGGTTTGGTGATGGAATCCACTCTAATTCATATGCCTTTCATCTCTTGAAAACTATATCAATGAAAGTTCGGTTAATTTTCATGGATTTTGATACAGGCATAAGATCTCCTTGATCTCTACAAGTGGATCCTCTGAATGCCTAGTTTCCTTTCCTCTGATTTCTATAAATTTTGGATTACTATTTTCACAATTATTCCTCATATTACACTCAGTTTAGATTTCATCTTACCTTAGTTCTAGTTCTAGTTAGTTTTAGATAACGTACAAGTTTCAGTCCCTTGGGATTCGACCTCGGTCTTACTGAGTTATTACTACATCACAACCCTGCACTTGGGGAGTGAACAAGTTTTTGGCGCTGTTGTCGGGGACTGTCGGCTACGTTTTTCTGAAATTAATTAGTTTTAGGATTAGTTTAAGCTTACGTTTAGATTTTTTTGATTTTTAGAAACTAACTTGTCTTCCCTGTTTTGTAGGCTTCTAAGATAGTTTCAAAATTGGTAAATTCTTTCTTAAATTCTTCCTCTCTATTCTAGATTAGGATTTAGTTCTTCTTTTTAGTAGTTGCTAATTCTAACTCTTTTTAGAAATCCTAACTTTGGTTCTTATTATATCTTTTGAATTTTGCTATTTTATAGACTTTTTGTTTAAAAACTAACTTGTTTTGTTTATTCTGCAGGTTCTTAACCTAAGACTTCAAATTTGGTAACTTCTTTCCATCTTTTCCTTTTATTTTCTAGATTTCTTCTTCCTTTTTTCTAGGTTTAAGTTAGAATTTGAGGGCTCAGTGTGTTTCATGCCCCAGTGGGCACGCGACAACACTCGACGTCTCGTGACTGAAGGAGGATTAGTTGAGGGGTTGACTGTTCATCGCAGGACTAGACACCACTTGAATTCTCCTAAGTTAGAGGACGTTATGGCTGAAAATCAACCTCAAGCACTACCCCAACTAAGGGTTGAGGAAGTACATGATGAGAATGAGGTGCATCAGGCACCCCCACCTCGTACTTTATGAGATTATTTACAACCGGCGGGGGTGAGTACGCCCTCATGCATGATTTTTCCTGTGAATACAGGACATATGGACATCAAGCCAGGGGTTATCCAACTCCTTCCCAAGTTCCATGGGCTTGAATCTGAAGAACCATACTTGCATCTGAAAGAGTTCGACGAAATCATAGGCACCTTATATTTCCCTAATGTATCTGAAGATACTATTAGGCTGAAACTCTTTCCATTTTCCTTGAAAGAAAAAGCCAAGACGTGGTTACATGCACTGCGTCCTAGATCCATTGGCACATGGAACGATATGCAGAGGGAATTTATAAAGAAAATTTTCCCACATCATAAGACAATTACCCTCTAGAGAGCAATCATGAACTTTGCCCAAAGGGAAGATGAAACATTCTTCCAATGTTGGGAAAGGTTCAAGGATCTGGTTAATGCATGCCCACAACATGGCTTTGAAATATGGCGCATTACGAATTTTTTCTATGATGGGCTAACCTCTTCCATGCGCCAAATGGTCGAGACAATGTGTAACGGAGATTTCATCAATAAAAATGTCGACGAGGTATGGGATTACCTCGATAGTCTTGCTGAAAAAACACAATCATGGGACTATTACCCAAGGACGAACGCTACGTCTAGGCCAACTCATTTAAGGGAAAAATGAGGAATATATTTCCTGAAAGAGGACGATGATCTTAACGCTAAGGTGGCTAATCTCACCAGAAAATTCGAGGCCATGGAAGGAAAGAAGGAAAAGGTTAATGAAAGTGTTTGCGGCATCTGTGATTGCAACATTCATACTACTGAAAACTATCCTTCAATACCTGCCTTTCGAGAAGTATTGAATGAATAATCTAATGCCGTAAATAACTATCAAAGACCTTTCAATGGACCACCCTCTAATACGTACAATCCTGGCTGAAAAAATCATCCGAATTTTAGTTGGAGGAACGGAAAAACTGCTACCCCTCAAGGTTTTTTCAATCAAAATCCAACTCAGGGAAAACCTCAAGAAGAATCGGTTCAAATTTCCATACAAGAGCTGGCTCGGACAATGCAAGGAATTTTAGATTTTATGCAAAAAATAGATTCACGTATGATGGCTATGGAAAAAGGGATGCTCCTTACACAATCACTCCCTAATCCGAAACTGCAATACGAGACATGTGATCCCAGCTCTTCAAAAAGGGGCACGCTAAATCCATCACCACTCTTAGGAGTGGGAAGGTTATTGATAAAACCCTTCCGGTTAGGCCCGAAAAGCCTCAAGAACCAGAAGAGGATAACAATGATGGATCTAGTGGTGCCCCACAAAAATTTGAACCGGAACCTCTAGAAAAGCCAGTTGCTTCGTTTCCCCAATGGTTGGTTGAACCAAAACGTCTATCTAACTCTCAGGATATCCTAGAGGTGTTGAAATAAGTGAAAGTCAACATTCCTCTGCTTGACGTTGTAAAACAGATTCCTTTATATGCTAAATTTCTAAAGGACTTATGCACTACCAAATGACGGAAAAGTGTTCAAAAGACGATCTCCTTGACTGAGAAAGTGAGTGCCTTCCTGAAACAAGATGTGCCGTAAAAATTCAAAGATCCCGGTTGCCCAACCATATCATGTGTAATCGGGAACTATCGAATTGACCACGCACTTCTTGACTTAGGAGCAAGCGTCAATCTGATTCCCTACTCGGTATACCAACAGTTAGGTTTGGGGGAATTAAAACCCACTCGAACCACACTACAACTTGCTGATCATTCTGTTCGTATACCAAGAGGGATCATCGAGGATGTGTTGGTCCAAGTGGATAGATTCTACTACCCTGTTGATTTTATCATCTTGGACACCGAACCCATCAATGACACGAGCACTCAGATTCCCGTCATTCTTGGTTGCCCATTCCTGTCCACTTCAAATGCAATTATCAATTGCAGGAAAGGTGTCATGACTATGTCCTTTGGAAATTTGACATTGGAATCGAATATCTTTTTCAATAACGGCAGCAACTCAGAGGATGATGACGATTTCCACGATGTTAATATGATTGATTCTTTTGTGGAAGATAGAACGCCTCTCACCTTATCCTCTGATCTTCTAGAGACGTGCCTGGACCACTCTCATGATCTTGATGATGATATAATTAGGAAGACGTGTGCCATGCTTGATACTGCACCGGTACTTGAAGTTAACCGGTGGAGGCCACACATTAAAGAATTGTCCCAAACTGATGTAGTGCCTCTACCATCTAACCTCAAGCCACCGAAGCTTCACCTAAAACCTTTTCCCTCTGATTTAAAATATGTCTATTTAGGTCAAGATGAGACATACCCGGTGGTGATCTCTGCCCACCTGGAGAAAGAACAGGAGAGTATGCTGATATCTACTCTCATTGAGCATAAGGGAGCTCTTGGATGGACGATAGAGGACCTCAAGGGAATTAACCCATCGATTTGTACTCACCGTATATATCTTGAGGACAATGCAAAGGTTGTTCGGCAATCATAACGTAAATTAAATCCAAACATGAAGGAAGTGGTTAAGGCCGAGGTTCTCAAACTATTGGATGTGGGGATCATATACCCCATATCCGATAGTCAATGGGTGAGTCCAACTCAGGTGGTTCCTAAGAAGTTTGGAATCACCATCGTAGCCAATGCCAATAATGAACTCGTGCCAACCAGAGTTACCACTGGTTGGAGAATGTGCATTGACTACAGAAAGCTGAATACCGTCACAAGGAAAGACCACTTTCCTTTGCCCTTCATTGATCAAATATTAGAAAGGCTAGCTGGTCATTCCTATTACTGTTTCCTTGACAGGTATTCAGGTTATAATCAGATTGAAATCGCCCCTGAAGATCAGGAAAAGACCACATTTACATGCCCTTATGGCACCTTTGCTTATAGAAGGATGCCATTCGGGTTATGTAATGCCCCTGCCACCTTTCAGCGATGCATGATGAATATTTTTTCTGATATGGTGGGAAAATATTTTGAGGTCTTCATGGACGATTTCTCTGTTTTCGGTTCATCTTTCAGCGAGTGCTTAGCAAGTCTTAAATGTGTGCTGAAAAGATGTGAAGAAAAAAATTTGGTACTTAACTGGGAGAAGTGTCATTTTATGGTTTCAAAAGGGAATTGTCCTTGGGCATATCATCTCGTCCAAAGGAATCGAGGTAGATAAGAAAAAAATTGATCTTATTTCTAACCTACCTCCACCCAAGAATATCAGAGACGTGCGATCCTTCTTAGGACACGCAGGCTTTTACAGACGATTCATAAAGGACTTTACTCTCCTCTTTCATCCTTTATGTAATCTTCTTCAAAAGGATACACCATACGAGTGGACTGAGCAGTGCCAAGAAGCTTTCACTAAGCTTAAGGGTATGTTAACCACTGCACCTATCATGCAGCCACCCGACTAGAGTCTTCCTTTTGAACTTATGTGCGACGCCTCTGATTATGCTCTTGGAGCGGTTCTAGGCTAGAGAAAAGATAAGTGGCCTTACGTTATTCACTATGCGAGTAGTACTCTAAATCCTGCCCAAGTGAACTACTCGACTACGGAAAAGGAACTCTTAGCCGTAGTGTTCGCTTTGGACAAATTTCGGTCCTACTTGATCGGATCCAAGATCATTATTTATACAGATCATGCGGCACTTAAGTATCTTCTTTCCAAGAATAATTCTAAGCCCTGCCTAATACGATGGATCCTTCTACTCTAAGAATTTGATTTAGAAATTAAAGACAAAAAGGGAGTAGAGAACGTAGTGGCTGATCACCTTTCTCGCCTTAATACCTCTGATTCCCTTGAGGTGACCCATATTAATGACATGTTCCCTGATGAACAACTGTTTAGAGTCTCTCATTCACCTTGGTTCGCTGATATTGCTAATTATTTTGCTACAGGTGCCATACCGACACACTGGACGTCACAAGATAAGAAGAAATTCTTTACCAAGGTGCGTAATTTTTTCTGGGATGATCCATATTTGTTTAAATATTGCCCAGACCAAATCTTAAGGAGATGTGTACCAGACGATGAGCATCAGAGTGTCATCTCCTTCTGTCACTCACAGGCCTATGGTGGTCACTTTTCTGCTAAAAAGACCACGGCCAAGATTCTACAGTGTGGCTTTTACTGGCCCACTATGTTCAGGGACACTCATGAGTTTTGCAAAGCTTGTGAGCGTTGCCAAAAATTAGGAGCATTGTCCCGTCGAAATATGATGCCTTTGAATCCCATCCTTATCATTGAAGCATTTGATTGCTGGGGCATTGATTTCATGGGACCATTCTCCCAATCATTTGAAAATCTATATATTTTACTCTCCGTAGACTATGTCACTAAATGGGTCGAAGCAATTCCGTGCTACAAAAATGACCATCGCACGGTCATTAAATTTTTGAAAGAAAATATCTTGTCGCGGTTCGGAACGCCTCGAGCCATCATTAGTGACGGGGGCTCACACTTTTACAATAGACCATTCGAGAGTTTAATGAAGAAATACGGTATCTCGCATAAGGTGAGCACCCCATACCATCCACAAACAAGTGGACAAGCTGAGATTTCCAATAGAGAGATCAAACATATCCTAGAGAAAACGGTTAACCCTGATCGTAAGGACTGGTCAATTCGATTGACCAATGCCTTATGGGCATACCGTACTGCTTTTAAAATTCCTAGTGGAACATCTCCCTTTAGAATTGTCTACGGAAAGGCTTGTCATTTGCCTGTGGAATTGGAACATAAATCATACTGGGCGATCAAAAATCTGAATTTCAATCTGGACAACGCTGGCTCGCTACGCAAACTTCAATTAAATGAACTTGAAAAAATCCGGAACGATGCGTACGAAAACTTGAGAATTTACAAGGACAGGATAAAGGCGTTTCATGATCAACATATTCTACGAAAATCATTCACGCCAGGTTAGAAAGTCCTCTTGTATGACTCTCGACTATATCTCTTTCCGGGTAAGCTTCGATCTCGTTGGACCGGCCCTTACATTGTTGTCACTGCTTATCCTCATGGGGCTGTCGAGATAAGAGATCCCAACAATGGCAAGGAGTTTAAAGTGAATGGACATCGATTAAAGCCATTTGTCGAGACATTTGATTCAGAGGACATGTCCATGCCTCTGATTGCTCCTGTTTACCAGGACTGATCTCCTAGTCTGATGGAGGTACAGGTAGGTTTATTACTTTATAGGACTAGGGTAGTGATTTATTTTATCTGGCTGAAGACGGTAAACTTAGCACTCTTGGGAGGCAACTCAGCTTTTCATTCCATTTCATTTTTTTTAGTTAGTTAGTTCAATGTTTATGGGTAACATTACTACAAACCCTCATGAGACTACAACTCGTCCACTAGGGGTAACCTAGGGGTTTAAAGGCTTGTTGCATACGCTAAATGTAATCGAGAGCACCTGTGAAAGTGGTATAGGTAGGATTTTATTTTTGTTATTTTTGTTTTACTTTCTCTCTCATGCTGACTGGCGTCCATGCTACGATCTCTTGGAAAATCTCTCTCTCGATTTGTTATCCAGGTACTATCCTCCCATCACTTCTCATTTACTTTCTTTGTCCCATGTGCATGGCATGTTCATTTCTTTTACATTGAGGACAATGTAGATTTTAGGTTGGGGGTGGGAGATTAGGTTACCTAATCAGTATTTTTTAAGTCTTGAGTGAGAGCAAAAATTGTGAAAATTTTTAAAATTTTTTCTGAAAATTCCTGTGAATTCAAAGTGATTTAGATTTTCAAGAAACATGATGTTGGTAATGTATGACTCTTGAATTCAGTTATCTGTTAGATTTCACAATTAAGATCAAATTATTAATCCATGATTAGAAGTTATAAACATTGATTGAGTCATGATTTCACATCTCACATCTCACTTTCACATTAAGGTTTCAGTCTGATATTAAAGGATTAACTTGGTAATCACTGAGCATGAAAGGAACCAGCTTGAAATATCTTGCCATCAGGGTATAAAAATTGAAAAGGTTGGGCAATTAATCTTCACCATGGGTTTGCTCCCTGTAGGTGTGGATTCGATTCCCCACGGTTAACAGTTGGAAAAGAGTTGGGTGACTAGTTTCACCTTAGGTTTGCTCCCTATAGGTGAAAATTTGATTCCCCACTTGATATTCTTTTAATGAAAAAAAAAGAGAGACTGGAAGAATAGAAGAATGACTCATGAGGCAAGACTTGGGTTAGGTTTTGGTTGTCATGAATGACCTTATTGATTACCAATGATATCGTGAAAGAAAGAAGTAAATCTGAATGTAATAAGCCAGGATGACACTATACACCCATGGAACTCAATGTTTAGAAGATTCTCTAATTGATGGATTAATACTTTGACTCAATTATGAGGTTTACCGTGTGATTGAGTATAGGAGAGAATAATGTCCAACACTCATGAATCTTAGATTTCTCGTATCTGAATCGTCGTTCATAAATCACTCGAGTTCATAGAAATTATCCTGTAGTTCTCAACTTATTTTTCACATACTTTGCTCGGGACTAGCAAAATGCTGGTTGGGGGTTGTGTTGAGGGTCAAATATTGCATATCAGACCCCACTTATTTTCTATATTTACGAGTATGATACTGTTTAAACGGCCTGTTTTTATCGTTTTATGTTGCAAGGTGATTTTATAAGCTTGGATCGAAATATAATATTAAAAGCATGGATTGGACACTCTAAAGACACCAAAGCATTGTACGAGACTCCATGGGACAAAGATCGAAGATTTGCACGCCGGAGATCAGAGAAATTTTACCAATTCACTTTCAAATGGCCCGAAATTGGTGTAGAATGCAAGATCACAGGGTTCCCACCATCCGCTCGACTCAAAACTCTATACAAGGCCTGAGGACTCTAAATGAACCGTACACGTTGAAATTCATCCGTCGGATCTTTCTTAAAGTGGTCCAGTGGACCGATCAGCCCATAAATCAGCAAATTGGGGCCCGCCTATCATCTGGAAATGATTAAACTTTGGTATCAACCCTTTAAAAGGGATGACACACTGAATGGACAGTTTGAATTTACTGAAACAACACCTTAGGGGGTCCCACTTACAGTGTGTGTGCACCTCATCCACGTTCGCTCGCCATGCACCGGACCGAAGAATCGGTCAAAGTCGGTGTGGACCGACTCTTTCTTCTCAAAATTAAAAACGCAGACAGCGTTTATGCTGCCGACGTTGGGTCCTCTCAGTGGGGCCCACTCCTCATCCCATTCCTCGATCGGGACCGTCCATTCACTCAGGGGCACGGCCACAACCCTCGCCAAGCTTTCCTTTTGGTCTCATGCGTACGATCACTTGATTTCCATCGTTAAACGTCAGATGGACGGCGAAGCAGAATATTCCGTGGGCCAAGCCAAAATCAATCTGAAACCAGTCATTTCTTTTTGAAATTTCGAGAGGAATTCGATGGACCGATTGGATTTCTCAAGTGTCTAACGAAATGGGCCCCACAAGTGCCACAACGGAAGAAGTTTTCATTTTAGCGTCCGCGTAATGCACGGCCGCTGGCCGTTTTACGAATGCTAGTGGGCCCCACACGTGCCCTGTAAGCTCAATCCGAACCGTCCACCGTGTAGACGGCATTGAATACTTCAAAATCATATTGTCACTTTTCACTCATGCGTGCACACGTGTGCGTTACAGAGGCCACAAAAGGGCTACCCTAGGACGTTCAAAATTGATCTTTTAGTGATTTCTTCTCTGGGCTTCGTCAATGGACGTTCAAAACTACCCATTTTTAACTGAAATTTCGTCCTAAATCCAATGGACGGGGTGGATTTTCCAGAAAATGCTTCTGTGGGGCCCACCGATCACAACAGCGAAATGGTGCGAAAGGTTTCGCACATCCACAAAATTTGACTTTTTCAGGCGGTTTTGGCCCACCATCTTTGATCATATGGCAGATCTGAACCGTCTATCATGTAGAGGACCCAAGAAAGTCCTAAGGGACGGTGTTTCTTTAGAATTTGAGCGAGAAAAGTGGCGTGTTTCGAGGCACCGAACTTGGCTGCGAAAAATCTTTCAATGGGCATGCATAACTTTCCAAATCCGATTCAAATCCGATTTTCACCACTCCAGCAGCTATATAAGGAGGTTTTGGACGTGGGGAGAGGGGATTCAGGTCTTGGGGAGGAAGATTCAGAGCTGAGAAGGAAGGCTCAGGTCGGACGTCTGCAAGAGAGAGAGTTGAGTTTGTTTATTTCTTTTATTTTTATTTTATTTTATTTTGAGATATCTAGCCTATTCATGTTGAGCTAAACCTCCTAGCTAGGGCTAGGAGGTGAAGCTTGTAGTGAGATGGGAGATTTTATTTTATTTTTATTTTAATTCATGAATTGACGTTGATTTTAGTTGATTATTATGGGAATGTTTTAGGTTTTTAATGGTCTGTTGTGACTGAAATTACAATGGGTCTGCAATGGCTTTGAATATTTCCGTTCTCCTTAATGTTTATGATGTCAGGAAGCCCTGTTGTTCACCATAGTCTCCTGGGCATGGTTGGATGTCGGTACCCTTCCTAACCTTCATACATGTGATGGGTTGGTAATTAGTTTAATTCTGTTGTTTTTCATAGTCTTTTGGGCATGGTTTGGTAATGGAATCCACTCTAATTCATATACCTTTCATCTCTTGAAAACTATATCAATGACAGTTCGGTTAATTTTCATGGATTTTGATACAGGCATAAGATCTCCCTGATCTCTACAAGTGGATCCTCTGAATTCCTAGTTTCCTTTCCTCTGATTTCTATAAATTTTAGATTACTATTTTCACAATTATTTCTCAAATTACACTCAGTTTAGATTTCATCTTACCTTAGTTCTAATTCTAGTTAGTTTTAGATAACGTACAAGTTTCAGTCCCTTGGGATTCGACCTCGGTCTTACCGAGTTATTACTACATCACAACCCTGCACTTGGGGAGTGAACAGTACCAGAGTAGCATCAAGCATGACACACGTCTCCTTAATCATGTCATCATCAAAATTAAGGGAGTGGGCCAGGCTTGTCTATAAAGGGTCAGAGGATAAGGTCAGAGGTGTCCTATCTTCCACGAAAGAGTCAATCATGTTAATGTCATGAAAATCATCATCATCCTCTAACCGTCTACCTGTATTGAAAAATATGTTTGACTCCAATGTCATATTCCCGAATCACAGTCATGACACCATTCCTACAATTGATAATTACGTTTGAGGTGGCAAGGAATGGGCGACCAAGAATGATGGGAATCTGAGTGCTCATGTTACCGATTGGTTTGATATCCAGGATGATGAAATCTACCGGGTAATAAAATCTATCGACTTGGACCACACATCCTCAATTACCCCTCTTGGTATACGAACAGAGTGATCAACAATTTGTAGTGTGGTTAGGGTAGGTTTTAATTCACCTAAACCTAGCTGTTTATATACCAAGTAGGGAATCAGATTGATGCTCGCTCCTAAGTTAAGAAGTACGTGCTCAATTCGATAGTTCCCGATTACACATGATATGGTTGGGATACTAGGATCCTTGAATTTCTGCGGCACATCTTACTTTAGGATGGCACTCACTTTCTAAGTTAAGAAGATTTTCTTTTGAATATTCTGCCATCTTTTAGTCGTGCATAAGTCTTTTAGGAATTTGGCATATGAAGGTATTTGTCTCACAGCATCAAGTAGAGGAATGTTGACCTTTACTTGCTTCAATACCTCTAGAATATCCCCGAGAGTTAGAGAGAGGTTTTAGTTTAACCAACCATTGGGGAAATGGAGCAACTGGTTTCCCTTGAGGTTCTAGTTCTAATTCCTGTGGAGTATGACTAGATCCATCATCTTTGTCCACTTTTAGATCCTTAAGCTTTTCAACCCTAACCGGAATGGTTTTGTCAATGATCTTCTCACTCCTAAGAGTGGTGATGGTTTATCTTGTTCCATTTGATTTGAAGAGCTAGGGTCACTTATTTCATATTGCAGTTTAGGATTGGGGAGAGGTTGAGCAGGAAGCATCCCCTTTCCTCCACTTGTTAATTGTGACTCTATCCTTTGAATAGACGATGTAAGCATTCCTAATACTATATGGATATTATGGCACGCTTGTGCCAAATTCTGATTAAGTAGCTCTTGTTCTCAAATATGTTTTTGAACTGGATCCTCTTGAGGTTTCTCTTGATTTAGAGTTTGATTGAAGAAACCTTGAGGAGTAGCCATTTGTCCATTACTCCAGCTAAAGTTTGGATGATTTCTCAAACTGGGATTGTATGTATTAGAGGTAGGTCCTTTGAAATGTATTTGATAATTATTTATGGCATTGGATTGCTCAGTCGACACCTCTTGAAAGGCAGATATAGTTGGACATTTTTCAGTTGTGTGACTGTTACACCCACAAATACCGCAAACAACTTCCTTACCCTTATCCTTCTTTGATTCCATGGCCTCGAATTTCCTTATAAGATTAGCCACTTTAGCATTGATATCATCATCCTCTTTCAGAAGGTATACTCTGCCCCTTTCCTTTGATTAGTGGGCCTAGAAGTGGTACTCGATTTTGGGTATGTGTCCCATGATTGCGCATTTTCAGCAAGTCTATCTAAGTAATCCCACACATCATCGACATTTTTATTCATACATTCTACATTACACATTGTCTTAACCAATTGGTGCATGGAAGATGTCAGTCCATCATAGAAAAAGTGTGTAATGCGCCACGTTTTAAAACCGTGTTGTGGGCATGAACGGACAAGATCCTTGAACCTTTCTCAACATTGAAAGAATGTTTCATCCTCCTTTTGGGCAAAGTTCATGATTGATTTTTTAAGGGTGTTCATTTTATGATATGGAAAGAATTTTTTTATGAACTCCCTTTGCATATCATTCCTTATGCCAATAGATCTAGGACATAGTGAATGCAACCATATCTTAGCTTTCTCCTTTAAAGAAAAGGAAAAGAGTTTCAGCCTGACTATGGTATTATCAGGAAAAAGTGCTCACCCCCGCCAGTTGTAAATAATCTCTTTAAGTGCGAGGCGGGGTTGCTTGATGTACCTCATTCTCATCCTGGATGTCCTCCACCCTAGGTTGGGGTAGAAGAGGTTGGTTTTCAGTCATCATTTCAATTAACTCAAGAAATTTCGAGTAGTGTCTAGTCCTGCAATGGATAGTCAACCTCTCAACCAATCCTCCTTCAGTCAAGAGGTCGAGTGTTGTCACGAGCCCAGTTGGGCATGAAACGCTCACAGCCCTCAATTCAGATTCTAAACATAAACCTAAAAGAAAGAAAGGAAATGAAAATCTAGAAAGAAATAGAGGGTAGGAAAGAAGTTACCAAATTGAAGTCCCTAAGTTAAAAACATGTAAAACAAAACAAAACAAGTTAGTTTCTAAAAATATAAAATCTAAGAATAGAAAGTAAACTATTTTCTAAACGAGGAAGAAGATTCTAAAGATAATAAAAAATAGAAAGTTTCAAAAACTAAATCCCTATTTCTAAAAATAGAAAAAGTAGAGAAATTAGAAATGGATTACCAAATTAGCAGTTTATATCAGGATCTTACAAAACAGAAAAACAGGTTAGTTTCTAGAAATAAAACAGAAAAAAATTTTAACTTAAAATTAAAAAAATCCTAATCTTAAACTAATCCCAAATCTAGTTAATCTTAGAAAAAACGTAACCATCAATCCCCGGCAACGGCGCCAAAAACTTGTTCACACCCTAACTATAGGGTTGTGATGTAGTAATAAACTCGGTAAGTCCGAGGTCGAATCCACTAGAACTGAAACCTGTACGTAATCTGAAAATAACTAAAACTAGAACTAAAATAAGATGAAATCTAAATTGAATGAATATGAGGGAATAATGGTGAAAATATTAGTCCAAAATTTATAGAAATCAAAGGTGGGAAACAAGAAATTCAGAGGATCCACTTGTAGAGATCAGGGAGATCTACGCTTGATTTAACCTTAAGTATCAAATCTGAACTTCCTTTGATCCAGTTTTCAAGAGATGAGAGGTATGGGAATTAGAATTGATTCCATCACAAAACCATACCCATGAGACAAAGTAAACAACAAAATTTGACCAATCCACAGCCAATCTAAAAGAGTTATAAATGTTAGGAAGGGTTCCATCACTCAACCATGCCCATGAGATGATGGTGAACAATAGGGCTTCCTAACTTCATAATCATAGTAATGAAAAGGACATGCTCAAAGCTATTGCAAATCCATTGTAATTTAAGTCACAATAAACCATTAAAAACTAAAGGCATTCTTTATAATCAAACTAAAAGAAAAAAATCAGTTCAAGTTAAACATGAATCAAAAGGCATAAAGAAAAGTCTCCCATCTCACTACAAGCTTCACCTCTTAGCCCTAACTAAGAGGTTTAGTCATCACACACATGGTGAACCAAAAATCTCTTAAAAGCATTAAAGGAAATGGAGAAAAAAACTCAAGAAGGAAGAAGAAGATGCTGTAACCACCCACACGTCAACCTCTCTCTCTCTCTCTCTCTCTCTCTCTCTCTCTCTCTCTCTCTCTCTCTCTCTCTCCAACGTTCACAAAATTGGATCCATCTCCTCTTTCTTCCTCTCTTTTTTATAAAGAAAACGTTCGGCCGAAGTGGAGCACCGACCCTTCTTTCGTAATAGAAAGTGGATGCACACACTCTATTTTTGCGTAGGAACTTCTCGCGCTCGACCCGTGTTTGGCGCAGATGGCTGACCAGTTCTTGGAATCTGACTTCATGGTAGGGTTTAAGACCTCTTGCAACTTCTGAATGGTTTGGATCATGTATCCGACCATGATCTTGATCACCAAAGTGGCCCACAACATCCAGTCATGCGGACTGCATAACTGACGCAAGAGACCTATGCTGTCATGCTTGGTGGGCCCTATAGTGATATTTTTGATGAAATCCACCCTGTCCATTGAATTCCTGGTGAAAAACCAGTCGGGAAGGGGTGATTTTGGTCAAGTTTTGGTGTGGTCCATTGATGTTTTTCTTCTACCATCCATCCTATGTTTAATCACGATTTACATGAGTGTGCATGGATGGGAATAGAAGGACACCTAGGCGAGGGTTAGGCCCCACCTCTGGATTGAATGGACAGTCCGGATCATCGAGATGCATGCTCAGTGGGCCCCACTACTAAAAAATGGATGGACAGCATAAAGACACTGTCCGTTCTTGCGTAGAGGAGAGTGAGGAGACGGGTCAGTGGTCTGTTGACCGCTTGACTCATCTGATGCGCGTCCAGTGCATGTGTGCCTCATGTACGTGTGATGTACATGTGGGGTCCACTGTGATGTTTGTAAGAAATCTGCTCCGTCCATCCATTTTTCTCCATATTTAAGGGGTCGATACCAAATTTGAAGCATATCTAGATATCAGGTGAGTCCCAAATCAGAGATTTATGGGTTGATCTGTCCGTTGGACCACTTTCACAAGGATCTAATGGATGAAATTTGACGTGTACGGTTAATTTATTATCCTCAGGCCATAAGTGAAGTTTTGAGCCAAACGGATGGTCAGAACCATGTGATCTTGCATTTTGGACGATTTTTGGTCTCGTTTTACGTCAGTGGCCTGATTTTCTTAGATCTTTGGCATGTAATTTCTTCAATCTTGGTCCCCTGAGGTCTGTCCCTTGCCTTGGTAATTTTAGAGCATTAAATCCATGCTTTTAGTACTAGTTTTCAATCTAGGCTCCTAAATTCACCTTGCAGCACAAACACGATTAAAGTAGGGAATTAAAAGGAATCAAGTTCAAAAAATTAAGTAATAATTGGGATCTAATATGCAATATTTGACCCTTAACATTACCACAATGCAAACATTTTTCTAATAAACTTTTTACTTAATTTAAGAATGAGTTTCAAGGAACTCGTACATTTTACATATTTCGCATTTATGTAACATAACCTATCATGCCAAACATTCTCATTACAAATGCCAACGATATAAGTAGAAGAAGAAGAAGAAGAAGAAGCTTTATTATAGTTAAAAAAGAGTTTATACATTCCATCTACTTTATAAGCTTTCCCCATAAACTTTCCATTATTGTAAAACACTACTTGTCTACATTCGGTTATAGCCTTAATTCCAGCTTCATCAAGTAAATGATGAGATAAAAGATTTTTTTTTTTTTTTTTAATATCAGGGATGTGCAAAACATCTTTTAGAGCCAGTTCTTATTCAAATGTGAATTTCAGAATCACTGTTCCTTTCCCAACCTCATTCACAGTTGGTGAATTAAATAAGATGAATAACTTGGTGATGTTAGGTTGGTTCGTATTATTTGAACCATGAATGGTCCGACCCAATGTGCCTCATCACTCTTGAGTCGAGCCACCTCCTTAGCTTTATCAACCCATGCCACATTGGCTTGGTTCCTCCACTTACGATGTCTACAATTCCGAGTGAAATGACTTAGAATACCACACACAAAACATCCTGATTTAGCCTTTGTTTTCTTAAATTTTGTGTGTGGTTTTTTTAGGTAATGATTTCCCCTGGCTTTTTGGTTAAATTGGGATGTTTTCTTCAAGTCTGGATTTTGTTATATCTACATTGTGGACCTTAATATGAATGTCTTCTTTGCGGCCTTGTAGTTGTGCCTCTTTTTTTATACAAATGTACATAATTAGCTTATGTCTACAGACTTTCTAGAATTCCTTCCACATATGTGGTAGCTTGTCAATAACAGAGGCAACTAAGTATTGCTCATTTACCTTAATACATTCTTGTAATACCCAATAGAATAGTAATTGAATTTCTTCAGTTTGATTTATGACAGATTTTCCATTTATCATCATATAGCGATTAAAACAAATTATTCTGTATTTCTTAGATCCAACCTCTTTAGTGTGATATTTTTTAGTTAAGGTCTTTCAGATGTCCTTGGAAGATTTGATGGCATAATATAAATCAAACATCGTATTGGCTATACAATTAAGGATGTGATCTCTAAATAGATCATGTCACGTCCTGTAATTTGAATACAGAGTGTGCACCCTTAGACTCAAGTTACGGTCCATGAATCGTACACCAAGTGTATATAAACCAACTCATCATACTGTTACTTGCAAGTATAGTTTAATGTCTCATACATTCACAACTAATTTGCATTTAAACATATGTGCATGCCATACATTCTAACACATTTCATCACTACCACTATCATATTCAAACCATCTTATTCAATAATTAATTGAGTCCACCCATATGGGACTTTATTTAGTCATAATATCCAAAATCGTTCATCATAACAAGTTCATAAATAATGTTTAATCCAACCTAACTATCAAATGCTATAAAGAAGAAACCAAATCTCCTAAATAATAAATCATATGAACCATCTATGAGTCTTGTCCAGCTAGTTCATCATCTATTAAATATGCCCATTAATCCTGAAATTCATCCATCAGCTGGGCCTCATTCTCCAGAATCTAATTTGTCTTTCATGTATAGATCACCTCTGTCCAGATGTCATTTCACAACGTTAGTTGGCCGGGCTAGTGAGTGAACCCATCATGGTTCATACATTACACCAGTAAGATAGTACAAGCAACATCCAAAATATATAAGTGCAAATATGAGCATGCATGCAGGGATGTAATGAGATGCATGTTAAGTGGAATAATCCTCCACTTGCTTGGGTTGGATACCCATCAACCCTCATCTACACCTGGCAGGCTTTTACCATAGGTAGGCATGGGCAAGGCCCACATCACTTTCATAAATTGTGAATATCTGGTAATGAATATACCAGAAAACTATATAAGGATATTCCTCAGGAACCCAAGCATGAGGTGCACTACAATCATCTAAAGTAGGACTCTAGAAATCAGCACGGGAGCATTATGTAATGCATGAAATGCGCAATGCATTGTCATACACAATTGTCATATACATCTCTCCATTCGAGAGGAAACTTATGAAATCATGATTTTGGTGATGTACATGTTCACATATTCAATTCACAATAATGATTGCTCAAATCATGATATCATACATCAAGAATCAACTTAGCATGGTAACACAACAACATAGAAACCATAACAATCATAACATTTATCTTAATCGTATAGATATTAGACATGTTGAGATTTGCTCACATGTTCTCCATATAACTAAATCCACCAAGCAATCATATAGTTTTGAATCTAGAAAATGAATCTTTATTAACATTGTTTAAACACTTATGAATTATGGTCTACCTATTCCATCCAATGGGATCTACCTTTGATCAATTCAAGATGATCCACTGTTAGAGTTCATTAATTAGTAATTAAGTTAAGGAAATTACATGTATTATGCTCTTATTAATACAAATATCTTAGTTTAAAATTATGACAATCAATTCAGGGAATCGTTGATTGATCAAAATAAATCAAAGGCCCTTGATCAATCCCTTCAATCAATTGATTATAGATCAAGGAAATTTGAATTCTACATATTAAGTCTCAAGACACTTTTAGTTACTATCGATCGATTGAAATCCTTGGTCGATCGATCGAGAAATATCAAATTTAATTTAATTTAGTCGTTAGACTAATTTTTCCATCTTTAATCAATAACTTCGACCGATCGAGACTGCTAGAGGATTCCCTCGATCACTCAAAATTAGTTGTCGATCGATTGAGACCAGTCGGGTTCTGCTACAAGATCAGATTTTCTGAAACTTTTAGGGTTTTTTCTTTATATCCATAACTTTCATGGATTAATCATATTGTTAGTGCACTGATTTGTGCATGTTGTTTGTTAATCACATGAGTCCATGTGTCATGTAGTCAGTTAAACCCTTAAAAGCTGAAGACCGAAGACATAAGAGGACGTGGAGCATCAAAAAGTAAAGAACAGGTAAATAAGGTGCCTTGGTGACCCTAACATTGACCCAAAACAACCCCATAACCTTTAGATGATCCTAATCTTACCATGTATACCTTATTAATCATCCATTAGGCTTAGAAGTTTAATTAGAATATGATAAGTATATCTATAAGAGGTGCAAAATTACTATGAAATTATATGCCCAAAACAATAATTTTCGAGTGGTCCTTAATCCCATTGACAGGTTGTTGATGAGACTCGATGGAATCGAATGGCCACTTGATCCAATTTAAGAATGAACCCAACAACTAACAAAGATAATTTTGAATTTTCTTGATGGGATTCATAGAGGGTTCGATTATATTGAAGGACCTTCGGTCCCATCAAAGGCTCTTTCGATCATATTGACAAAGCTATTAACTAACCATTTCATAGCCCTTGCAAATTGGTTTCTTATAAAAGGGCATCCAGTTCTTAGGAAAAATGATGGGTTTTTGGTGCAATAGAAGCTTAGGAAATTCCCTACTCATATCCCATATTCCAAGCCTCTACAACCATTAGATCTAAGTTATGTTTCTTGTTATAGAAATTAGACTTGAACCAATAGTCAAATCATTGTCTAAATCCTTTAGAACACACATCTAGGTGAATCCCTTAAGAAATTACAACATTCCCATATATTGTAGGAGATTCACTCTACTTCCCATCACCTTGGTCACCTCAAAGGAGCATCGCATACAAGGCGTTTGATCTTTGAACTAAAGCATTGGCAATGCATTGACATTAATGATCAGGGGAACAAAAGGGGAGCTGATTAAAGCATGGAAAAGTATTGATCAAGCAACCCAAGAAGGCACTACAAAATGAGCTCAATACGACAAATAAGTTGTCAAATTATAAGAGTCTACACACTCCTTGTGTAGGATTAAATGTAGAGTTTGTAACCCAAACTCATGTTAGTTCTTGTGTAGGAATGTATCACCACCAACATGGGGTATGTACATGGGTAAATTCTTGTGTAGGCCACCAACATGGATGTGTATGTAGGTAAGTCCTTATGTAAGCCACCGACACGGGTGTGTATGTGGGCAAGTCCTTGCATAAGCCACCGACACGGGTGTGTTCGTGGTAAGTGTTTGTGTAGGATACCAACACAAGTGAGTACATGGGTAAGTCCTTATGTATACCTTCGACGAGAGTGTACATTTGTAAACATTAGAGGTGAACCTAATTTAAAAACTTTAACAGTGAAATCTAGTACACGCATGGGTTAAGTGCACCCGCTAAGATTGGAGCAGGAAAATCGAACCCCTATACATGCTTATGTTTAATATTATCATTTAATCACTTATTTAATTATGATTATGTGTTTAATTAGTGAATTATATGTATGCATGATTAGATGAATGCTAAGAGTTAATAGTTAGTAAATCCTACACAATCATCTACACTATTATATATAGACTAGTTGCTTGAATGACATATCTATTATAGCCTATATGATTGGATACATTATTGGCTTCAAAGACTTAGTGTTAAATTGTTTTACTTAGTTTAAATTAGAATATTAGTTTAAGTAAGCAACTGTGTGATAATTGGGAAAAAAAATTATTTGGTCCTAATCACCCCCTATAACATGGCCTTCATTCCTTAGCTCCGCCAAGCTTCCTCATGTAGTTGTGGTATTCTACTCCACCATGCAATTTCACATATACATGGATTAGGTCCAAACCAGCCAATAATTTCTCCATTACTGAGTTTGGAAAACCAAAGGATTGTTCGTATCCGAAGTACCGAGATCGACAATCTTCATCATTAATCGTTCTACATGCTTGGTTTATTATTATTACTATCCAACAATCGTTGTGGACAATCCAGTGGTCAGATCAATCTAGAATTCAGGCCATGGTATGTTTTTCCCTTTTAAAAAAATCCATGATTCAAACTGATTTATATGACCACCATTAGATAGTCCTAAGCTGATCTCTATGACAAGAGATCTCTCACAAAGCCTCTTTCTTTCTTCAAACCTTCATGTAAATCAAAGACGTAAGGCCAATCCACCCCATTCATAATGTAGATTTAGTTTTTAAATCAAAAGTACATAAAAATTTAAATGAATGGGATTAGGAACTTATCAATGAAAGCTCTTTCTCCACAACTCTCCTCTCTCTCTCTCTCTCTCTCTCTCTCTCTCTCTCTCTCCCTCTCTCTCTCTCTCTCTCTTCCTTAGAGTTTTGGTAGGAGAATTCTATATGATTCCCCCCTTTTATAGAGAGAAAGCCCTAGATCTAGAAAGTTCCTTCAGAATTTTGTAATTTTGCATAAAAAGTTAAATACCTTAATGTTAAGATTCAATCTTTTGACCTTACCCTTCACCAAAAGTTCCTCTACCATTGTGCTAAGTGTTTTGGATTTAGTAGTAATCACAAATTTAAATTCTTAATCCTGATTAATTTGGGCTTTATACAATTTAAAAATTTAGGGTCATTATAGTTCATCATCTTTTTCTCATTTTTTCAACTTCTAACTATGATATGGTTATAGCATATTTGAGTCAGGTTCCTTCTTTTTGTGTATATAGAGAAGTTTCTCTTTACGGACAAGAAACTCAATCTTCTTCTCCCATATTTTGCAATTAGACCCATTAAACAAATTTATTATCATAGAAGACTATGACTGATTTTTGGAAAAGGCCATCTTACAGTTCAACTAATATATATATATATATATATATATATATATATATATATATATATATATATATATATATATATATATATATATATATATATATATATATATATATATATATATGTATATATATCAATTGTGTAAGACAAATTAAAGAAGGAAACAAACAATGTTGAAATAATTGAGGAATTAAGCAAACTAATTTGTATCAAAAAATTAGATAGCAATAGATATGTTCTGCAGGAATTATAAGTAATATATGCTAAGAATAAATCTATCAATTGTGCTTAATATTGATAATATACTAAGTAAGAAGATCTAATCACAGTACAGATAATGGACTATATAAGAAGCAGATGGAATAAATTTAAAGAAATCAATTATAATTGATTTTCAATTCAGATCTAAAAACATGTGAAATAGATTTAATTTAATAGATTAGATTAGATCAGATCAAACAGAATGTCAAATTAAATCAGACCAAACAAAAGCATCAAATCATGTCAGATCAGAATAGATTAGAAAAGAAGATTAATTAGATCAAGTTAATTAAAAGATCGGATCACATCAGACACAATAATAAGTTCGAATCAAAATTAAATCAGCTAATAGATTTAAACCAATAAACGCGTCTAGATCAAGTTGAGTAATAGATCTGAAATAAATAGATATTATATGTAGAATAATTAAATAATAGATCTAGAATAATTTAAACCGTAGATTTGGAATTATTAAATAATAGAGGTCAGATCTAAATTAAATATGATAGGCTAACTTACTGAACAAACTAAGGGTGACAAACAATAATTTATCTTTAGATTGTTTTTTAGGTTTTCAGAAATTTAACAAGAGAAGTAATCTGAAGTAGTAAAGAAAATAACATGCAAAAGAGTAATATGAGATCCAAAATGTGTGCATCTAATTTCTACAACAAAATAATAATGAAGATTGTAATGATAAACTAGCAGAGGCACGAACCAGGTCCCTCTCCTGAAGAGAATCCACACCTGATTTTGAAAATAGAAAATGATTCAGATCCAACCCATTGTTGTGATTGCCTTTGGGATACACCTGTCAATCGACTTTAGTGGTCGACACCCACACCACAACAACCTAATGCTCAATATTATATATATAGGAAGAGAAAAAAAAGGTAAAACCTTAAAAAGAAAAAATAAAAACAAATCTCTTTTTATTACAACTTTTGAAGAAGGAAGAGAGTTTGTGACTAGGGTTATGGTTTCTCATTTTTTTTCCACTTTGTTAATCTACTTAAGCAAGATTATATACTAATTACCCTTAAGCCATCTGACATTGAGGTGGTTGCCAATATTACAAAGAACGGTCACTACGCCGCTTTTGTAACATACATCTACCATCCACAAGACTCGGTCAAAGGTCTAAAAACTAAGAGAGAGAAAATAAAAGATTTCATGTAGACAAGCCCGAGCCCAACACGCATGCACACACGATGCGACACGGCTCGATGAGCGAATGTAGCATGCACTTGTAGTCTGTATTATACCACACGAAAGCTAACACAACCTATCCCCATGAACTCTAATATGAAGAATAAAATGTCCTCATATCTATCTGATGTAGGACTATTCTCACAAGCTACATTTTAAAAGGAAAATAACTTTTTCTCCCTTTCTCTCTCTTTAGTTTTTTCTTTTATTTTTAAAAACACCCATTAAAACCAACATTTACCATTGAGGCATGAGTAAGGGCCCAGAGCATACAAGCTATTTAGCTGTTGAGATGGTCATTAAGCTTACCACACTTTTATTATTGAAAGTGCATTTGTTACTCTTGATCCAAATAGCCTAAAGGATAGCCGTAAAGCAAAGGCTTCACCAGCACACACTTCTACCTAGGAATATGCATTTTATAAGCCACCATAAGCTACGAAATATAGGCATCGAACACGCTATCTTAAATTATTAGAGGCACCATTTCCAAATTAGCTCCACTAGGCACATAGAGCACCATTAACCAATATGAAATTACTTGGGCAAAGTTAGACTACTGTCAGAATGCAATCCCTATTAGCTAGCTAGACAAAGACACAATCGTCCTTAGGAAGACCTTTCGATTTCCATATCCAGACCATTGGGGCTGGATGTAAAATCCCGATCGAAAAAGGTCAAGAAACTCTTTCTAAACATCATATCCATCTTGGTTATGGTGATTCATGTGACTTCCATTAGTAAGACTAAAACATGTCATCATCATCAACATCAGTAACATCTAAGCTTTATCCCAACTAACATGAATCTTATACAATATCCATAGTTAGACCATAAGTCGGTATGCCTTTTCTTTCTCCCTCCTTCCATGTTGGCCTTCCCTTTGCTTGTTTAGACCCCTTAACTTGAACCAACTCACTCTAAACTAGAATAGTTCTTTATTTTTGTTACACATGGTCAGACCATTTTAGTCTTTCCCCCATCTTATGAAATACAAAATGAGCTTATGAGTCAACTTTATCATTTTAAGATATTTGTTTATGCAAGAATTATGGCTCATAGATCGAGAGTCAAATATACTGTAACACCCTGTACTTTTCAGTACTTGGGTGTTACCATATAACCTAATGTAGTATGAACACAAACCTAGCTTACTTGAATAGTCGCCCTAAATCTATCCATCTTTACCATCTGGTTTTAGACTATGAACTACACAATCATAAGATTGAGATTGATCTTTCCATTTAAACACCTTAACATAATTAAATTGACCTTGTGCTTAAATAAATAAATAAATAATCCTACCATTAGAATCTGGATTATGATGATATGTCGGGACACTCCTATTTAGTATAACTAAAGCACATAAAGTGAATTAGGGACCAAGGTCCCAAGATCTAGCATTCATCAGGTTACAACATCTCATTGGATTACCCATCCTTTGGAAGCACAAACCGGATCATCTGTCCCCATATTTGACTACCAGATCACACCTAATTTCTTCTTAGGATGCCTAGGACCATCAATGACTAAATATTAGTCAATCCAACCATTGAATTATTTAAATCATTTGGAAATTAAGTGCCAATAAGTGGATGTCCACTTGATATGGCTCACAAACCAATTTAAAATAATCTAATCCTTCTTATCAAGCTCTACAAGCAACTGATTGAGTAAATAAATGGCGTGGATCAAGATGCAAACCACAGTAAATAACTTAGAAAATAATAATAATAATAATAATAATAATAACAACAACAACAATGATAATAATAATAATAATTCTCTCTATGTAGCCCACTTAACAGTTAAAATACTTTAAGAGTTAGACACATGACACGTAGGTTTCGATCTACCGTAAGGGCGGCCATGTTTAGGAGTAGGCCCTACAATTCCAAATTTACGATGATAATAATAATTTGTAATAAGGTAATAATAAAACATTAAAACTATTCATTGTTTAGTAACATATTATGAGGGTATTGAATATACATACGGTCCATTAGTACCTTTTGACCATTAACGATCGAATTAGAATCAATCTGACCATTGGATCATCATAACAGACATCTAAAGATCGTTATTCAGTGGGTATGGCCCACTTGGCCTTTAGAGCTGCCTGAATCTTGGCCAGAGAACTTGATGGAGACCTCCAAAGAGAATGGAAAAGTTAGATCCATTAAAATCATCATGGTGGACCCCATGCACATGGTGCATGTGCAGAGGTTGTGTACTCCCACTGAACACCGGGTCAGGAAGCACAGGTCAAATGGATTTGACCAATGTTTTCCCACAAATGGGAAATGCTTCTCTTCTGTTTTTCTTGCCAGCGAAACAAATGGACGAGCGTTTGATTGTGCTATGGCCCACCATAAGGGACCATCTCAATGATCAAGACTGTTCATCATGGTCAGATGATGACCTTAAACAAACCCTAAGTGGTTTCACTTGCCGGAGTGCACCTACCTGAACACGAGAACTGACAAGCAGGACCTGAAAGAACATACTTTCCAAAAATGGAAACCTATCTCCATGCGACAAGTTGGCAATCCATGTGTGGTGTGTTTGGGGTGATAGGCCATCCCAAAATGAGCCATCTTAGCCATTCATTCCCTCTTTAGAGGCTAGGGTTTTGGGTAGAAAGCTAGCAATAAAAAAAATGGCTCTCATTTAGCTGTTTCCTTCTCCTTTCAACCCACTATCCTAGCTCCAATTGACCTTTAAAAATCCATGTCCACAAGCTCCCTTAATCAAATCATATTACACCTCCAGATCGAAGGAACGAAGCCCCACTTCCAATCTGTCATTAATGTCAGTCCCCTTCTACCTTCGAAACCACCTACGAAACGCGCCTGGAGCTTCATTTTCAAGCTTCTACTAGCTCTTGGTGGTGTATGTGAACCATCTGGAAGCAGTGGGATCAAGAAAGATCCATTAGACCAAGAAGCACCATTGGAGCTCGATCGTCTTCCACAGTGAGCTGCACCATTAGCGCAGCTTGTAATGGTGTCAATTTTTTATCTAGAGTTATTGACATATGGCCCACATCATTGCCATCCAAACGATCTGAGAGAGAGAGAGAGAGAGAGAGAGAGAGAGTAAAGGTGATGAGGAGCGATGCAATGGACTTGCTGACCAGCCACAGCCGTGCTGACTTGGTGAGTTCCATTGAGTTTGGTTCGAGCCAAGGGCTCTGCTAGGCCTCCAGAGAAGAAGGAAAGGCAGAAGAATAGGAAGAGAGAGAGAGTAGGGGGTTGCGGCTGCAACACTACCGCTACAGGTGAGTTCGGACTCAGTTTGGGGCTTGTCCTAGTGACTCAATGGCCCAAGCCCTGACGAGTTTGGAGCTGGCCTAGGAGTCCAACAGGAAAAGAAGAAGAAAAAAAAAAGAGAGAGAAAGGGGGAGATGAACCAGTAGGTAGGAGAGAGAGAGAGAGAGAGAAGTATGGTGAGTGGGTTGAGTTGCTGGCGAGTCGACTGACTCATCTGAGTTGGACTAGGCTGTTCATTGCTAGAGTTCCAGCACACACTCACACAAAGAAAGGGAGAGATGGAAGAAAGGATAAGGAGAAAGGAAAGGAAAAGAAGAGAGAAGGGTGGTTAATTAAACTGAGTCCAGCCAAGTCGAGTTGGGTTTGCATTGTCCAAACTCATGTGGATTTCCAGCATGTGGGAAATAGAAGAAAAGGAGAAGAAGAAAGAGAGAAAGAAGGATGAGAAGGATAGAGAAGAAGGAGAAGAAAGAGAGAGTGAGAGGCGAGTTGTGGCCGTGCTACACCCACAGTCGAGTTTGGCCTAAATTAGGCCGAGCTGGGTACTTGTTGCAGGAGTTCCAGCAAGGGGAGAAAAGAAGGAGAAAGGGAGAAGGAGAATCAACTCAATCGGCTCTAACCGAGTCAACCTAGCGAGTCAAATCGTTAAGTCAAGCTACCGAGTCGACTGTTGTGAGTCAACTCTCTCTTCCCATGTTAGATTTTCTTGCATTACCCTTAGTTTCATTACCATGGATATGATAATTATTAAGCATGAATAGCTAACAGTACACTATTTACTTTAATATTAGCTATTAAAGATGAAACTACTATTAATGATGCTAGTATGACATCCATCACTTGGAAAATATTACCGCTAATAATAGATTTTACTATTTAGTTACCATCGTAATACTTATTATTACCATGGTTGCAAATGGTAGTTATATCATTTAACGATAAATGGTAACTAACCATATTATTACATTTTGTTTAAACTGCACATACATTATAGTTTAACTCCTAGAACTAAATCTTAAAAATCTATCCTAGACCTACACTCTAAGATAAAATTCTAGACCTAAATAACTTAAACTCTAGGCCTATACTTAAGAAATAAATGGTAAGTTAAAGTATAAGTCTAATTGTAGAAATACATAACTCATGGTAGGTCATAGTACCTATTATCATGGCTAGATTCATTATTGAAAGTTATGGCTATTAGTATTCGAAAACATTATCATTTTCCTTATGGGTTAGTGTAATTCTTGTTAATATAATTGTTAGTATTGGTCCTTATCATTGTTAGTGAAAATTTTAGAATCATTACTTGTATTACTTATTAGGTTATTAGTAATTATAGAAAATATTAGATAATGTTGGAATATTTAAATATGAATTTGAGAATCATCATTATCAATATTAATTGATAAGTACTCTCATTATAAATATTATTTACTCCATCGTACAATAATAAAAATAAAAATAATTTAGGATTTAAATCCTAGCATCTAAGCATTTAATTAAACCCTAGAATGAAAATTCAAATTTTACACCAAAACCCTAAAAATAAGTAATCGGAACCCTAAGTTATAATCTCAACCATAAACAGTACGTAGAACATAGATCTAACCATACAACTTACAATTTGTGATAGGATCCAAGTTTAAGGGTGTGCTCTCTTCCTAATAACATTAAAAGGTGAGTCGACAAATAAGATGATGATTTCTTCCCCTTAAGCTTTTCATTTTCCCATTAGCCTAAGTGATAGTTTTATTTTAATTTCAATTAATAATTGATATCTCTATCGTATAATCACATGTGTAATTGTTGAAATTGAATTGCTAGATTACATGCCTAATATTTATCCTGCATATTTTCTCATACTAGTGGATTACTTGTGGTTTGCTTATGAAACTTAAACCGGTACATCAGTGAGAAACCCCCACTTATAAATGTACACCCATACTTGGGATTTAACTCGTTTGAATGTGATTGTAATGGACCTGTGACTTAGTGGTTATTGAGTGGTGGCTTGAATTGAATGATGATGTGGGCATACCATCCACGGGTTTGGTGTGTCTAAGTGATTTTCAAGGATGGTCTTTTATCGCATGGTTTTGATACTTGTCCTATGTGGCTTATTTTGATATTTGCCTATGTGGCTTGTTTTGATATCGTCTTATGTGGCTTTATTTTGATATTTGCCCTATATGGGTTTGATATTTTATATTGTGTAACCATGCGATGGTAAACCTCATATACTATAATATGATTGGTCACTAGTTGACGAATTTTCATTAAATATCCTAAGATGGTAGTCTCATGAGCCGGGGATGGTGGTATGAGACCTGTGCCCGAGCTGTTGGCCTACGCTGGTGATGAGCCCCCGTAGTAACCCTGAGCTTATTTAAATTGGTTGATTGTAACTGAACTAATAATAGTTTGACTAATCATGCATACATGGCAAAGACCAGTATTTATTACTGTTGTACGTGATGTATGTATTTGTCCGACTGGTTGAGCATTCCCAGGTAGATGATTGCATGGGTGGCGAGCCCAACTTCCGCATGGATGTGCATCCCCGGGGCGTTGATTGCATTCACATATCCATACATCTAATAAGACCTGCATCATGTATTATTTTAAATGCTTTGTTTTATAACTATGCTTACCTAATACGGTGGTGTGTAATCTTAAGAAAAATTCACACTGAGTTAGTCACTCATCCATCAAATATATAACCGTATAGGTAGCACAGGTGACTTAATTGATTTTTTGGTTCAAACTAATAAGGAGCAGAGTGCCACTGTTGAAGATGTATAATTGTATTGTAAAGAGTTACTACGTGGCTTTACAGTTCCAGATTTGTTATAATTTTCTTTGTTTAAATGTAAGATCATTTCACTTTGTAATTGTAAGTTTGAGACATTTGTTTATATAAGTCATTATGAGAAATCTTTTGCACATTCTAAATATAAATGTAAATTTTTCATTATGTAATATTTGTCCATTCTATGCTGATCTGCTAACTCTGATGAAAGAAAAAAAATATATGTGAATTTTGGCTCTTTATAGGTTAATACTCGGGTTTTTGGGAAACAGGCCATATACTCGGGTCCTGAAGACACGGGGCATTACAGATGGCATCAAAGCATAGTTTGGACAAACTAGGCCTTGAGAAATGATCTTATACAAACATTAAATATCTCAAGTTAGGGTGTTTAAAGTTGAAAATTTAAACCTAGGTGAATTTTCATTAGACTTATGAGAATGATTGAGAATGTAGAAACTCAAACTTAGGTCTGTTGAAGCATAAAAATCATCATCATCAAGAAAGAATGAACATCAGAAATCAAACAAGGAGTGAAGGAAAGTGAAAGGATTAAGTCCATTGTTTGGCGATTGCACGGGTCGCGTAATAAGAAGTTGTTACACGAATGGCACAACATGTTGTAATAGTTGCGCTGGTGGCACAAACAGTTTGTCATAAAAAAAGAAGCAGATGTTTTCCTTATGCGGGTCGCGCAACTGAATCTAACATTGCGTGAACCATGCAACCAGCTTTTCTATTTATGTGGGTAGCGCAACTGAATGTATCATTGTGCGGACCGCGCAACCAGCTTTTCTGTTGCGCAGGTGGTGCAATTGAGAGCAGAGAGTGATTGAGATGAATGGACAAATCTAATGCACTATGGGCCCCATGGCACGAAGATCAACGGTTGATGCATGTGGGAGGTTTATAAATACCCCACTTGCCCTCTCATTTGAACAACAACAGAGTCTTGAAAGAAGGTCGAAGGTGAGGAGCAGAAGGAAGGATCAGTTGCACGAGCCGCGCAACCCGTGCACCAAGTTACGTTAACCGCGTATCCCATTCATCAAGTTGCGCTGACCGCGCAACTGACATAATGGTTGTGCAGGTCACGCAACCAGGTCACTAGGACCTAGGTGCTACCAAAATTGCTGAAAGCATTTAAGTTCAAAGCTTCATCATTTCAGGCTTTCTCCTTTGACAAGTTTAGAAGAGAGATTAGTCGATCAGTTTGACATTCCACCTAAGTCCTAGGAGATGAACAAAATAGCTATCGAAATACTGTCAGATTCAAGATTTAACATATAAGCTTTGTTAATTACAATTTTTTTATTTCAGATAATCTATCCTGGAATCAAGAGATATTGAACGGATGAGATAAACTCAGAATTAATAATACAATGATTGTTCTATGTATTCTCTTTATTACATTCGAATAAAATAATTCCCCAAATCAGATGCATTTGTTTCTTGTTCGAAATAAAACAAAATGGCGACTCTGATGGGGAATTTTATTTTATTTCGATAACAACATCGAGAGTATTATGAATTTTCATTGTAGTCTGGCGTCATCCGACGCCAAAATGGCGACTCTCAGTGGGAACATCCCCCACTTCATCTCTAAGATAGATTATTTAATTTTCAAATACTAATTATAATTACATTTTGTAATTGAAGGTTTCTGAATTCAACAACAAGTTACAGCTAATGGCAACTCCCACAAGAACAATGAACTTTCATTCACCCCAACAGGTTCATGATAGAGTACGCACTGTACCAACCCCCGGAGTCCAAGACTCGAATTCCTACAAGAAAAAATAACATGATTCGAGTGACTACTGGGGTTGTATCCGCTTCACCTCAACTGCCGAAAGGCGATAAAGGTTGGACCGTTGTAATATCCCACAAGACGACGGTACGAAATGCAAGAAACTCTTGAATGAATCTGTCTTCACCAAGAGTTAGAGGGCCAATAATGCGTAATACAGCTAGGAAGCATCTCGAACTCGCTCCCATGAGATATATCCTAAGCGAATAATTCTGTAGTTGGTATCACACGACTTTCTGGCTTTAGTCACCCCAAGGGTCAAATGGACGAAAGAGCAGAAAGGTAAAGCACTAATGGCAAGTTCACCAATTATATATCGCCTCAGACAAGTTTACCCAAGTCTGTATCACCTCAATTGATTAATAGCACTAGAAGTATAGGGAGGTCAAATGAAACCCCATCCTCTCCTCTCTTCGTAAGCCCTATCGTGTCGACATACTCTCGTCCCACCCCAACTACAGCTTCATCGAAAAGTGGAGAAGCTGTAGTACACATGGCTGGGACAAACTAGGAAAGTATACCGAATACAGAGGATCGCATGAATGCGATGGCAGAAAGCATAAAAAGCACTAATGGAAGAGTGCAGAAACCTCTGTGAGGCCTTAGTGACTTTGGCACATAATGTAGCTCAAATAGCAGCTCCCTCGATGATGGGCACAATGAATGGACTAGAAAATTAGCCCAAAGGCTTACAACCACAGGAGGCAGGATCACTGGGGTCTGTTCCAGCAGCAAGAACTATAACACAGGACGAAGTGAGACAAGTCGTTGAAGCTGTCCAAAAAAAAGAGTGAGAAAATACTGGTCGCTTCAGATATTGAACACCATATCCAAGAGAGGTGGAAGATGTCTCATTTCTAGCCAACTTCAAACATCCAAATTTTCAGAAGTTTAATGGAGAAGGATCGCCAGAAGAACACCTAATGCACTTCATCACTAGCATGGGGAATTTCTCTATGATACCGGAGTATTGCTTGCGATTGTTCGGGTCGTCACTCACACATAAAGCATTTTGATGGTATTCTAGCTTGGCTCCAGGATCGATAGTACTAAGGAACATATGCGGGACGCTTTCATGTCAAACTTCTTCTCTTCAGAGCGTGAGGTTAGTATTACAGAATTGGCTTTCGTATGACAGAGAGAAGGGAAACTAGTAGAAAATTTTATCGACGAATGAATGACATTGGGAGCCTCATGTAGATAACAGCTGGAAGAAAAGAATTAAGTTAAATTGTGTCTAAACTCTATGGAGACAGGGATCGCGTTTGGACTCACCAGCGCCAACATCAGAACTTTCTGTAACCTGGCCACTAAGGCCCATGCTTTGGAATTGATGACCCGTACAATGCCAGCGTTTCACTGTGAGATAGCAAGGAGAATGCCCAGTAAGATGGCCGTAAATACTATCGATCGTGATAAGAGAAGCAAAGATACAAGAGACTTACAAGAGACTCAAGTGAGAAGAGACATGAGCGAAAAGAAGAATGGAGCCAATCAAGAAATAGATACAGTGGAAAGAGGTCTAGGATGCTTAATTCTTATGAAGGATTTGCATTTGATAAGGATGATGTCATTCCTATGATAAACTAATTGTTAAAAGTCGGCACGATCGAGTTACCAAAACCTAGCACCCTGAAGATGTGACAAAAACCAGAGAAAGAGATTTTTGCCGCTATCACCACCTGGTGGGACATCCGACGAAGAATTGTTATACATTGAAGTGTATAATGCAACGGATGATGGACAGGGGCAAAATAGTAATTGGAAAAGAAAAGGAAAGGGGTACAATGGCAACAGTAAGTATGCTTACAGTTTAAGGAAAGGCTAGAGATATGAAAAAAAGAAGATCGTGAGGCAACAAAGAAGGTAGAAGTAATTACGTTGCAATCGGGAAAGAAGATGACAAGCCCTGTGAAGCAGAAAGCAACAATCGTACAAAAAGAAATTATTGAAAAGCAGAATGACGATGATGAAGAAAAAAAGAAGAATGAGACAACAAAAGTGACATATGATGCGGTAAGTCATTTAAAGGGTATACTGGCTCGGCTAAGCATCTATGATGCACTCAAGTTATTAGAGGAATTTCGGCAGAGTTTGGTCAGAACATTGTCCAATTATGATGTAAGAGAGACATTATTAGCAGAAATGGAATGCAAAAGGAACAATGAGGAAGAAAACTGCTTACCGGTCATTTCTTTTTCTGATGACAATTTGATTTGTGAGACAGAGCATAACAGACCGCTATATTTGTGGGAAAAAAGTTATGTGAATTATGATAGAAAATGGGTCGGCAGTGGACCTCTTATCACTTCAATGTTAAGCAAACTAGACTATCATCATTTTGATCTACGCCCTAGTGGAATGATGATAAAGGGCTTTAATCAAGATGGGCAATGTGCACTTAGCAAAATTAAGGTGAAGCTGGAAATAGGTGAGCTGACTGCTAATGTCGTGTGCCACATTATAAGTATTGTGACGATGTACAATCTCCTCTTAGAAAGGCCATGGATACATCAGTACAATATTGTACCCTCTACTTTGCATCAATGCTTTAAATATTGTAAAGGAGGAGTGTAATATAAAATAATGGCTGATACGAAGCCTTACACAGAGGCTGAGTCTTTCTTCACAGACGCCAGTTATTATAAAGGGTTCGCTGAAGAAAAGGGAAAGAATGATGAAAGCAAAGTCCTAAAGGACATTCATGAAAACATGATTAAAGGAGAAACAGAAAAGGGAGGATCATCAAGGACCGCAGAATCAAAGAAAAAATTTTATTTCATGTCAAAATATTTGTGACAACCAGAGTAGCCGCCACTAACACTGTTATCACCTGAACAATTGAGGATCTTGCAGTCTAATTATACAGTATCGTTGCCGTGTATCGAAAGGTAGAGGCCATTTTCAGCCACTCCAGGAAGATTTCAGGTTTAGGCTAGCACAAAATACCTGAACCCAATAGAATTTCATGCTTCAGAAGAAGTAAAGACAGAAGAAATAGCCAAGAATAATGCATGTTGTGAAAGGCTGACATCACTAGATCTTAAAAAGTACAATTCGACAAGAAAGAGAATCATGAGAAGCATGGGTTTTGATCACAAAGAACCCACCGTCTTGAATTAGTGGAGAGGGATTTAGATTCCTATTAGGGTCGGCTAAGAAAAGTGAAAAAAATATCAAGGACTGGGGGTAGGGTCATCAGTGAATATGGTTACAGCCATACAGCTATTGGAAGAAGATTCTAAAACAATTGAACATCCTAAAATGGCTCCAAAGCAATTAAAAGATGGGGAACAACCGACGATAGACAGTTTGCGAGAGATAAAACTGGGAACAGAGGAAGAGCCAAGGAATACATTCATCAGCGCCGGTCTTCCTGAATAAGCGGCTGAAGAATATATTTTTCTTCTTAAAGAAAATAAAGACATCTTCGCTTGGACATATGCAGAGATGCCAGGTTTGGAACCTTCAGTAGCGCTACACCGATTAAATATTTCTAAAGAGAAGAGGCCGATTAAACAAGCGCAAAGGCGATTTCATCTGGATCTGGTTCCTCTGATAGAAGAGGAAGTTAACAAGTTGATAAAGGTTGGATTTATTAGGGAGGTCAAATATCCTAAGTGGATATCAAACATCGTCCCTGTGAAGAAGATGAACAGATAAGTCAGAGTATGCGTTAACTTTAGAGATCTAAATGAAGCCTGTCTGAAAGATGATTTTTCTCTCCCGATCACTAAACTATTAATTGATAGTACAACTCAGTACATTGTCATGTCCTTTATGGATGGCTATGCAAGGTATAATCAGATTAGAATGGCACCTGAGGATGAAGAAGCAACTGCATTCAGAACATCGTTGGGAATTTATTGCTATAAGGTTATGTCATTCGGTCTCAAAAATGTTGGGGCAACGTATCAGCAAGTGATGTAGAATATCTTTCAAGACATGATGCACAAACATGTTGAATGTTATGTTAATGACCTGGTAGTCAGATCAGGAGATCATCAGGAACATCGCGAACATTTAGCATCGATTTTCCGTCGACTCAGAAAGAAACAGCTAAAGATGAATCCAGCTAAATGTACATTCAGGGTGTCCTCAGGTAAATTTCTCAGTTTTGTGGTCCGACATAGGGGGATTGAAATTAAGCTAGGGAAAGTCAGGGCCATCCAAGATATGCCACAATCGAAAACACTAAAAAAATTTAAAAGTTTGCAAGGAAAGTTGGCATATATTCACCGTTTTATTTCAAATTTGGCAGGGAGATGTCAGCCATTTTCCCATTTGATGAAGAAAGGTACAAAATTTTTTTGGGATCAAGCTTGTTAGAAGGCGTTCGACTCAATAAAGGAATTGTTGAAACGGTCGTCGGTATTGACAACCCCAATAAAAGGGAAGCCACTGATTTTATATATATCTGCAACTGAGAATTCTTTGGGCACTTTGTTGGCATAAGTGAATGAGTCTGGGAAAGAGATTGCTCTCTATTATTTAAGCCGAACTCTGATGGGTGCAGAGTGTAATTATTCTCCAATTGAGAAAGAATGTTTGACATTAATATTTGCGATTCAGAAATTGAGACATTATTATCTCTCACATGACATAATGCTAATCTCAAGAGCAAACCCGATAAAAATTTTGATGACAAGGCTAATGTTGTCTGGAAGGTTGGCCAAATGAATGTTATTGCTTTCAGAATATACTATTACGTATGAACTGGCAAAAACAGTAAAATGACAAGCAGTTGCAGACTTCCTTGCGGGGCACCCTATAGCCAAATGTGAAACCATCAGTGATGACTTCCCGGATAAACATGCAATGATGGCTGAGTCGTAAAAGTCATGGTAAATGTACTTTAACGATGCTGCTCGAGCATCAAGAGCAGGGGCAAGAGTGATATTCATTACTCCTCAAGGTGATTTGTTACCTTACTCCTTCACGTTAGCTACTGTATGTACAAATAATAAGGCTGAGTACAGAGCCCTCATCATTGGAATGGAAATGGCTCAAGAAATGGAGATAAAAATGTTGCATATCTTCAAGGATTCTAAATTGATTATAAATCAATTGACGACTGACTTCGAAGTAAGAAAGTAAGAACTTTTATCATATTACTGGAAAGTGTAATAGCTATTAGAGCAGTTTTGTCATGTCGAAATGAAGCATGTACCGCGGTCTGAAAATACAAAAGCAGACGCTTTAGCCAGCTTGGCAGCGGTTCTATCCTGCCCAAATCGAAGCCCTCTCTAAGTAACTATAGAAGAAAGAAGATTTTTGACATCTTCAGAGGTCATCAATGAAACTATTGAGATGATTCTTGTGTCATGTTTAGAAGTGACAACAAATGATTGGCGCCTGCCTTTCATCGATTACCTCAAATATGATATCTCACTAGAAGATCCGGTGCAGAAGTAGCAAATCCAACAAAGGTCAAGCAAATTCATCGTATGCAGCGAGGTGCTATATAAAAAATCTTACAGTGGAATACTACTACGTAGCTTAGATAAACAAGAGGTAGGCGAAACACTACATGAAGTATACTATGGAGAATGTGGAGCACATCAGGCTGGCCAAAATCTATCCCATAGAATACATCGAATGGGATATTATTGGCCTACCATGTTCCAAGATGTGATCGATCATGCAAAGTGGTGTCATGAATGCCAAATTCACGGAGAGGTTATACACGTTCCTCTAGAAGATCTCCATCAATCAGTTACTTCTTGGCCCTTCTCAGCTTGGGGGCTTGATGTCATCTGTCCTATAAATCTGCCTTCGTCCTAAGGAAAACAATATATCTTGGCAACGACAGACTATTTCTCCAAATGGACAGAAGCAAGGGCATTACGTAGTGTCAAAGAAAAGGATGTGGTTAATTTCATCCGACACGTGATAATATAATGCCATGGTATTCCAAAGAAGATTGTTATAGATAATGGCACTCCCTTCAAAAATAGTGGCATGGAAAAGTTATGTTAGAAATTCAATATTCATCATTCGTTTTCAATGCTTTACTATCCACCGGCTAATGGATTAGCAGAGGCATTCAAGAAAACGATAGTCAATATACTAAAGAAAATAGTTACGAGGAACAAGCATGATTGGGATGAAAGATTACAAGAAGCATTATGGGCATACAGGACTACTCACCGAATAGCAACGCGAGCAACACCATATTCACTAGTCTAGGGCGTGGAAGTAGTGATCCCAATTGAAATACAAGTGGTGTCACTCAGAGTGGTGGTACATCAGTCTATTATAGATGATGAAAATGCAAAAATAAGGTTGAAAGAGCTGAATTTTCTTGATGAGAAACGTCTCGCAGCCCAACAACGATTGCAATCGTATCAAGCAAGGGTGTCGGCCACCTTTGATAAATGGGTTAAAGATCGCTCTTTCAAAAAGGGAGATCTGGAGTTGATGTTGAAAAGACCTAAAGTGGTCACCTTCCGAACAGGGGGTAAGTTAGAGCCTAAGTGGGATGGGCCATATATAATAAAAGAGGTGTACTCCAATGGCACATACAGAGTCGTGGATTAAGATGGACAAGGTATCAGTATACTGGTCAATGCTCGCTTCATTAAGAGATATCATCCCTAAAGACACAACTGATTTTGATCTAGAATATTATCAGAATAATACTTATGTACCAAAAGGAGGCAAGAATGACCAAGCCCATAGTTATGTATGATCAGATAAATGAATAAAGAAGAAACTTGCAAGCATATCAAGACTATGTGCCAACAAGTATTGTAAAAATAAAGTGAACATCGTCATCATCAAGCGAGCTCTGTAAAATTCTACTGAAATTGATATCATCACCAAGCTAATATATTATAAACAGCCCATACGATTATAGTTGAAGATATTAGCAGAAGTGGTAATGTACTATTAATCTCAGGAAAATGTGTCAGTACTATCAATCTCAGGCAGATGTGTCTATCGATGACCATCTACTTTTATCTTTCAAAGGCAGTCTAGCCAAGCCAATACGGCCAACTACGCATAAGGCATATCAAGATTATCATTTAGGCAGCGGTGAGAAGTCAGTGGCCCTAAAAATTCTGTGAAGGCCATCGTATGCATACCCATGTAAGCTGCGGATGAAGCCAGTCACCAAAAGCCTAAAAGGCTAAAAAGTCCTCAATGGCTAATCACGCGTTACCCCCATGCCGTCTGTATATCTTTCTTATAGCGTCACAAGGAACGGAGGAAAATGCCCTCCCATGAATGGGCCAGACCTTACAGGTGAAGAAAAAGTGGGTCACAGTGTAAGCTCTTTGGCCATGTCTATAAATAGGCCAACCATGTGTAAGTCTCCCCAGATCTCAGTACTACCTCATGAGGAATGGCTTAAAATTACTCATTGACGGACTGGCAGTCTTGAATTTGGTACCCCAAAGGTAGCCTTGCAAGCCCCGTGAATTCTAAAGAGTTACTGCGGCCAACCATGTGTGTAAATCCAACCGAGTTCACAGCCCTGGTAGCTTCACTGGGCCCTTCTGATGGATCGTAGTTTATGAACTCCCCAGGTAGTGAGAAGTCCAGTGAACTCTTATGAGTTACAGAGACCATCACATGAGACTCGACTCCACTACTCATGAGTCTAAAAAACTGTATTGCTCCACTACTCAAGAGCTTAAACTATGTGTTGCTCCACTACTCAAGAACTTAAATTGTGTGTGACTGACTAAATTAAAATTTAGTACCGCCAACTAAGACAAGGATCATTTAGGAAATCCCTTACTAACAAATCATAAGAGGATCAAACAAAAGCATAATGCAAAAAGCATAATACGTCAATCATAAAGCATTAATCAAAACATTGTGTAAACAAAACAAGAACACCATTATCAAAATGTCATGAGATACTTGTTAACTTGATATTCTGAAAATATTTACAATAGCAAATCAAAAGGGAGATATCAAAGGTATACATCTTATAGTTCCCCTATAATGCCAACGCTACTAAGTATTGTTGGAAATTTTCTTGAAGATCAATTTGAGTAGCCGCATGTTCTAGTCTGGCATTCAAAATCATTATTGCAGGATCTGGGAGGCCAACTAACATCTCTTCCATAAAGGCAATTAGTTCTTCATTCTTCGCCAATTCAGAATTTTCAGAGTCTACAGAATGGAGGTTGCACTCTATCTTCTCTTGTACTCTTTCGATGTTCAAACCCACCTCCAAACTTTGCTTCTCCAATTGTGTGATTTCTTACTTCAGAAGAGTGATATGATCCTGGATTATTGTCTGGTCATTAGTAAAGGTCTTCAGTTGCTCTCTCAAAGATAATTGTTCTTAATCATGGCGAGAGACAATGGGAGCAATCTAGGAAACTTTCTCCTTAGAATAAGCAAGCTGCTTCTTGTATTTCAAAATTTCAGGCGGAATAATCACGGTTTCAACTGATGACAAGGCAATTATTGAATTATGGAATATAAGAAGAGCATTGCGCATAGAAGAAACATCAACTTTGGCCATCCTAGCAGCACTATCCAAGACATCTAAAGCAATGGTCAAGTCAGACCAGTGATTAGGATCCTTGAATATCTCAACAATAGCTAATATAGAGTTTTTTATCAATGCCAATTTGTACACAGAAACCTTCTCAAAGGATAGCACATTTGATGAAGTCCTAATGAGCCAGAACTTTTTGTACCACTCTGAGGTACATTCATTATTAAGAAATAAGAAATATATAGTTATAATAAAATTGTATGTGTAGGCAATATAAAAAGTGTAAACATGGAAAAGGATATACCTTCCACTGGTACCGAAACAGCGAGTAGTTGTGTCTCCCTAGCAAGGGAAGGGTTAGGTTCTACCATCTCCACGAAAGATGGAACCCTATCCTTAGTACTCGAAGCAACAGTAGTGGAAGTGGGTAAAACAGTTGGCTCCACTAGAAAAGTCATTTTGTGTTCAGTACATGAAGCAACCGTGGTGGTAGTGGGCAACTCAATTGGCTCCACTGGATAGGAAATCTTGTGTGTCACCGCTCATAGAGGTATTGAGAATCTTGGTGAGGCTATCGATGCAACAAGGGGCAAATCTAGAGGAGAAGCACTATCTGCCTCCGTAGTTACAGCATGATCACCTGAAATAAAATGTGTAACACAAGAAAGAAGGAAAGAACAAAAGTAGACAACGATAGTAAGACTGTCTAACGTGGTGAATATCTGTATTCCCCATAGTCTAGGGGTTCTTCTTCTTCCCTTACTACAGGCGAAGTCTTTGCAGGAACGACCTTAGAAGTTGGGAGGATATGTCCCTCATCAACGGGAACATCTTCCACAATTATATCATCTTCACCACTAATATCCACTTCTCCCTCCTCATAATCATTCTCTTGATTCTCTCCTTTGATCTCGCTTTCATCAGAAGTAGTATGCCTAGACGAAGAAGTTGAACTTTCACCAATAGTATCTTATGTGCTAAACTCTTCAACGACAACCTGGTTTCCTTTAGAGGGAAGAGACAGGTGACTTTCCAGTTAAGTATCTGCAGTAGCCAAAATCAAAGAAGTAGTAGCAGTGGTCCCTCCTTGTGGAGAATCTTGAGCGCGTGTTCGGGACCTTGTCATCGGAGAGGAAGTTGGTTGCTGTTAAGGGTGAATGGTTCTGAAAACAGGAGAAGAAGTTGGCTGCTATTAAGGGAGTGTAGTCCTGGATATAGGAGAAGAAACGGTTGTTGCTAAGAATGAGTAGAAGAAGAGGGCTGATCTTGGAGACTGACAATATTCTCTGACTGAGGGAAAGCCTCTTCTATGACTTCTTCTCTTTGAGGATGATGGAGATGAATTTGTTCAAATTCACGAGTATCACTATATGTTGTCCATCCTTTGAGAGTATTATCGAGTTTTACATCACAAATAGGTTTGTCCATAGAGATCATGACGTGGCGATGACACTACAAGAAAGAGGGTTTTTAGCAACGAAACTTTTAGCGACGAAATACCTTTTCATCGCTAAAAGTCACTTTTAGCGATGAAATAAGCGATGAAAATTTCGCAGCAAAAAATCATGGATGAGACTTTTAACGACAAAAATTTCGTTGCTAAAGGCTACAAACAATTTTTTTAAAAAAAATGAATGGATTTCTTTTAGCTACAAAAATTTTCATAGCTAAAAATTGTGGATGAGACTTTTTAGTGACAAATATTTTTGTCGCTAAAGGCTGCAAACAAATTTACAAGAAATTTGAATGGATTACTTTTAGCTACAAAAATTTTCGTAGCTAAAAATCATGGTTGAGACTTTTAGCGACGAAACTTTTCGTCACTAAAGGCCAAACAATTTTTCCACCAAATTGGAATGGATTACTTTTAGCTAAGAAAATTTTCGTTTCTAAAAATCATGGATGAGACTTGCAGCGATGAAAATTTTTATCGCCAAAGGCTACAAACAAGTTTATTACTTTTAGCTACGAAAATTTTCGTAGCTACAAATTATGGATGAGACTTTTAGCGACGAAAAGTTTCATCGCCAAAAGCCGCAAACAATTTTTTAAAAAATTGAATGGATTACTTTTAGCTACTTTTAGCTATGAAAATTTTCATTGCTAAAAATCGTGGTTGAGACTTTTAGAAACAAAAAGTTTCATCGCTAAAGGTTACAAACAATTTTTCAATAAATTGGAATGGATTACTTTTAGCTATGAAAATTTTCGTAACTAAAAATCGTGGATGAGACTTGTAGCGATGAACATTTTTGTCGCCAAAAGGCAGCAAATAATTTTTCAAAAAATTTTAATGGATTACTTTTAGCTACGAAAATTTTCATAGCTAAAATATCATGGATAAGACTTTTAGCGACGAAAATTTTCATCGCCAAAAGCTACAAACAATTTTTCAAAAAGTTCGATGGATTACTTTTAGCTACGAAACTTTTCGTGGCTAAAAATCGTGGTTGAGACTTTCAGCGATGAAAAGTTTCGTCACTAAAGGCTGCAAACAATTTTTAAAAAAATTGTAATAGACTACTTTTAGCTACGAAAATTGTCGTAGCTAAAAATCATGGATGAGACTTGTAGCGACGAAAATTTTCATCGCCAAAGGCTACAAACAATTTTTCCAAAAATTTGAAAGACTTACTTTTAGCTACGAACACTTTTGTAGCTATAAATCGTGGATAAGAATTTTGGCAATGAAAACGTTCATCATTAAAGGCTGGAAAAACATTCATAACAATTCGAAAGGATTACTTTTAGCTACAAAAAATTTCATAGCTAAAAATCGTGGATGAGACTTCTAGCGATGAAAATGTTCGTCGCTAAAAGCTGCAAATAAATTTTCAAAAAATTCGAAATGATTACTTTTAGCTAAGAAAATTTTCGTAGCTAAAAAACGTGGATGAGACTTTTAGCGACAAAAATGTTCGTCGCCCAAAGGCTTTAAACACCTTTAAAAAAAAAATCAAAAGGGTTGCTTTTAGCTACGAAACTTTTCGTAGCTAAAAATCCTAGATGAGACTTTTAGCGACGAAAAGTTTCGTCACTAAAGGCTGCCAACAATTTTTCAAAATATTCGAAAGTGCTACTTTTAGCTAGAAAAATTTTCTTAGCTAAAAACGTGGATAAGACATTTAGCGAAGAAAACATTTGTCACTAAAAACGTTAATGAGACTTTTACCTACGAAATATTTCGTAGGTAAAAGTCTCTTTTTAAAAAAAAATATATATTCCATCTCAAATTTCCTAATATACACTTGTTAGAATATAATTCATCATATTCTTCGTGATATACACGTGTTATATAATATATTTCATCATATTCACATTCACACTCACATCCATCTAAACCCAAACTACATAAATTCATCCAGACATGAACTACATTCATCCAAACATAAACTGCATTCATCCAAACACAAACAATCTTATGAAAAAAAATAAATGAAAAGAGAGAGAACATATGAGAGGTGATCCAGACAAATGAAAAGAAAAACAACCTTAACCTAAACCTAAACCTATAACCTACACTTATAGGTTTAGGTTTAGGTTTTAAGTTTAGATTAAGGTTAGGTTACAGGTTATATGTTATGGGTTATTGGTTATAGGTTTTGGTTTAGGTTAAGGTTAGGTTTAGGTTATAGGTTTATGTTTAGATTTAGGTTTATGTTTAGGTTTAGGTTATAGGTTATAGGTTATAGCTTTAAGGAATTGAGAATAGGTTAAGGTTTAGGTTTAAAAAATCAGGTTCTGGTTCGGATTCGATATCAGGCTTAGGTTTCGGTTTTCAAGTTTAGGTTTAAGTTTAGGTTTAGGTTAGGGAGTTGAGATTAGGATTAGGTGTAGGTTTAGGTTTAGGGATTTAAGATTACATTTAGGTTTTAGGTTTAGGTTTAGGTTATAAGAGTAGGTTATAGGTTTAGGTTTAGGTTATAAGTGTCGGTTAAAGGTTTAGGTTTAAGTTTGGTTATAGGTTATAGCTTTAGAGAATTAAGAATAGATTAAGGTCTAGGTTTAGGAAATTGGGTTCGGGTTCGGGATCGGGTTTAGGTTTAGGTTTTCAAGTTTAGGTTTAGGTTTAGGTTAGGGAGTTGAGATTAGGATTAGGTATAGGTTTAGGTTTGGGGATTTAAGAATACATTTAGGTTTTAGTTTTAGGTTTAGGTTTAGGTTTTAGTTTAGGTTAAGGTTATAGGTTTAGGTTAGGTTCAGGTTTAGGTTAAGGTTATAGGTTTAGGTTAGGTTTAGGTTATAGGTTATAGCTTTAGGGAATTGAGAATAGGTTAAGGTTTAGGTTTAGGAAATTGTGTTCGGGTTCGGGATCGGGTTTAGGTTTGGGTTTTTAAGTTTAGGTTTAGGTTTAGGTTAGGGAGTTGAGATTAGGAATAGGTGTAGGTTTAGGTTTAGGGATTTGAGAATACATTTAGATTTTAGGTTTAGGTATAGGTTTTAGGTTATAGGTTTAGGTTTAGGTTATAAGTTATAGCTTTAGGAAATTGAGAATAAGTTAAGGTTTAGGTTTTAGAAATTGGGTTTGGGTTCGGGATTGGGTTTAAGTTTGGGTTTTCAAGTTTAGGTTTAGGTTATGGAGTTGATATAAGTTATAGATTTAGGAATTGAGAATAGGTTATAGGTTTAGGGTGTGGTTTAGGTTAAGGGTATGGTCCTTGTAAATATAGATATAAACATGGCCTGTCCAAATGGCCAGGCCCCTCCAATACTGACCATAGGAAATGAACGGTTTCATCATGGTCATAATAGCGGTTCCCACCTTCTGAGGACCCCCACTCATCCGGATAGCTCCGACGCACATCTGGGTCTGCTCCATTAATTTCGAGCGCATACATAAACACGACCTGTCCAAATGGTCAAGCCCCTCCAATGTTGTCCATAGAAAATGGACAGCTTCATCATGGTCATAACAGTGGTTCCCACCTTCTAGGGACCCCTGCTCATCCAGATAGCTCCGATGCACATCTGGATCTGCTCCATTAATTTCGATCAAATACATAAACACGACCAGTCCAAATAGTCAGACCCCTCCAATGTTGTCCATATGAAATGGATAGCTTCATCGTGGTTATAACAGCGGTTCCCACCTTCCAGGGACCCCTGCTCATCCAGATAGTTTGGAGGCACATCCGGGTCTACTCCATTAATTTTGAGCAAATACATAAACTTAGAGTCCTAAAAATTTTCAAGTAAATTGTAAGAGGTGTACAGTAATCTTAGTGTAAAAAATTTCCAAGTATGTGCATTTCAGTCCGAGCTATTTCTATAATCATGATAGCCTTGAGAGGGTTGATACGAGGGATGGGTTGATTGCAAAAGGGCTTATTAAAACTATATTAAGTTATCTTGCAGGACATAATGATTTCAAGACCAGCAATATAACCCAATATAGTTTTAATTGGCCCTTTCGCAGTCAACCCATCCCTCGTATCAACCCTCCTAAGGCTATCGTGATTAAAGATGGAACTCGGACTAAATGCGTAGACTTGGAAATTTTCTACTCTCCAAGATTACTGTAACCCTCATACAATGTATATAATACAATGTATATAACATGAAATGGTACATGAGTGAGACAAGACAACGTAACCTTTTATATAGAAGCCAGAAATTAATAGGTTAAGATTGTCCTATCGAGGAGATTCTTAGGCGTAGTCCATCTGCTGTTAGGACAAACAGGCATGGGTTTGGATTAGTAGTCCATGGGCCCCACCTGTCATTGAAAACCAAGGATTAAAATTAGTGTATTGGGTATCATATCATTCACCACCGATAAGGCGGACATTTTCATTGATGTTTGGTTTGCAGCCATTTTTTGAGTGGCAGAAAATAATTTCTTTTACATTATAACACAAATAGTGGGGTACAATGTAATTCGAGTCACAATGTACTAAACTGGACATGTGGAGAGAGAGAGAGAGAGAGAGAGAGAGAGAGAGAGAGAGAGAGAGAGAGAGAGAGAGAGAATATTATTTATAAGTCTCTTTTCTCATATGTGAGGGGAAATGGCAAAAAATAAGTTTTTTTTTTTTATCTTGTCTTTTGGTGTAGACAGAAAATAAGTTTTCATCTCATGTTTTTTCTACAAACAGATAGTAAAAAACCCTAAGAATTAGGATGGTCCATACTATTGAGGATACATTGCCAAGGAGAAAATAAACACATTAATTGAAATAAATTTAGTTTCATAAATGCAACCTAACAGATACGATAAGCTTAGAAAAGCTATTTCCACCCCCATTTTAGTATAATTTGCTCTCTCTCTCTCTCTCTCTCTCTCTCTCTCTCTCTCTCTCTCTCTCTCTCTCTCTCTCTCTCTCTCTCTCTCCGTGTGTGTGTGTGTGTATATATTATAAGTGGGAATAACAGTTGTTTCCTTTTAACAATTTCACTGTTTCTAGGACTCTACCTACTTTCTGAATATGTATAAGGTTTCTTTCAAGGCTATTGCATGCTTGTAATAAATGTGTGGGGCTTTATCTTAAATTTAAATTTCAAGAGTATCAATTCAAAATACTCATTTAAAGCATTATACTTCAAACACAGCATGAAATCTCAAAGACAACAAAGGCATGCTTCCATAAGAGGTATGATATCTATATTGTACATCCATGGGTCCACTTGATGTATGTGTTGTACATCCATTTTATTTTTCACTTTTTGTGGCTCATTTTAGGGCATGGTTCCAAAAATAAAATAGGGCCAACTCGCAAGTGCATATATCAAAGCTTGTCATGGGCCATAAAAGTTTTGTATTGAGCTGATATCTGTATTTTCCCTTCATCCAGGTCCGTATCACCTTTTTGGTTTTTTTGGTTTTTAAAGGAAGATCTATAAAAATATTATTATTATAAGCCACGGTTTTATGGCATATATGTTCCACAAAAAGAAGGTTGTCATGGTTCATCCACTTGGATACCTTCTTTAGAAATAACTCATAGTTCTTCATATGCAATGAAAACAAATAAGGTTTAAGTATTCCTGGTTCAATCCCCATGATTCAAACAATAATCTTTGATTTTAAGATAAGAGAAGATCATTTACATCTGGTAATATAATCTCAACATTTGATAGTTGAAGGTTCCTAAGGAATGAATGTGAAAAGCTAGCTGATATAACTTCCTCAATAGGATTCTCTAATTGTATTTAACATGCTTAGAGATTTGTCCTCTCCATTGTTATGAACATTATAGAAACATCATTAGAATTACAAAAATCTGGTTACCTCCTCTTCTATAGACTGAAGGTTTCAAATTCAATTTGAGAAAAAGTGGAACTTGTTGAATTGTCTCGCTGTATAAGGTTTGAGAAATCTGTAGTAACATTAAGAACAAGTCAAGCGACCATACATAGTTAGGTGATGTCAATGATAATGATGACAATGATGTTGGCATTTGTATGTATGCATGAACCAGTATGTACCTCAAGAAGTCCGATGATGATTTAGAATTTTTCTTGAATCCATTGCATGTAAACAACTTGATATTAGTCTCAAAGAGATAGTGCCCGACCATTGTCTATGGTCATGTTCATACTGAAAAAATCATTTCAGTAGAAACTTTAATGCAGTAGATGTTACTGCATGGAGGCAAAATCTGATGATACCAAGAGATGCTACATGAAATTAGTACGAAGAACTCATTGGTTTTAAAACTAGGTAGAGAAATAAATTCACAAGTGAAAGAGAAACTACATATATACAGCATGATGGAGATTCTAAGATTGTTTTCCACAGTTAAAAATATATGTGCCAGAGAATGTAATGGCTGGTTTAAACTCAGTATCAATTTATGATGAAAAAAAAATTAAAGAAACTATCTCATTGACTCCCTTCCAATCTGTGATTCTTTGATGAAGTTGGTGAGCTTACCATTGACCTGACTGAGCTACTGAATAAAAAAATCTGGAGTACGGGCAAAGGTTTTGAATATTGAATGACAAAAGTATCATTTTCAATAAAAGTTCAAGAATCATCTGGACAACCAACTAAAATTTTTAAAAAAAATTCTAATTATGATTCGAGGTATTTATATGACAAAATGAATTTAAATACCTTTATAGTCATTCAAAAAAATTATAAGACTTTTGTTTCTTAAACTTCAACAGCCTCATGTACATATCGCTATATTTGTTTCTTTGTGTTTAAGCTAAAGTCACCAACTGCATCAGATGGGCTGACAATAATTTTGTGTTTTGAACATGGATCAGGGAATTTTCATGCTGGTTTCAGGTTGCAGATCCTCAGGGAAAATGAAAATAAAAATTGCAATACCCAAACCGAGCAATATGCATCTCTATGGATGTATGTAATAACAAAGAGAACAAAAGCTATAAATGCATGACATAGAACTACTACTTTCTTATAGTCATTCTTACGGATGGAAACCATGTGTATTACAACTAAAAGCCCCACCACTCCAAAACACTAGGTTCCACATGTCTACATGTATATATGTATGTATGTATGTATGTTTAAACAAAATTAAAACTCACCTTGCTCCCTTGATTCCATACATATACACACATGCATATATGTATATTTGTATATACCTAAGATGTATGTATATGTATGTACACAAACATCATTTCCAAAGTTGAACTCAAATGTATGGTATATATGTATGTACTCATCCACACATCATTTCCAAAGCTGAAACCATGTACACAACAACAAATACCACTTCAAAAAACCAAACCCATCTCTTTTACCATCTCAACTCAAAAACCCATCACCCCAAATCTCACCTTCTTCTTTATGTCTACACAAACACACATGTATACATGTATATGTATGTATGTGTACAAAAATCACTTTAGAGGCTACAACCCATGTGTACAAAAATAAAAATCACATCTCTTAGCATCTCAACTCAATAATTTTATTTTTTAAAAAAATGGAAGTGAAAAAAAAATGCTAAAAAAGGAAAAAAGAAAAAAAGAAAAAAAGCTGACCTTGCTCTTTGGTTTTTCATGAAGCATGGGCCTTGCTTCAAGAACTCTGTAGTTTCACCAAAAACTGGCCAGGCCATAGTCCCCGGAGGCAGACCCTTCTTCCTGTACCTCACCTCATTCCACTTGAGGAGGCTAGTGCATACACACAGACCCAAAAACACTCCCAAAAACTATCCACCTCTTAACATGCTCATCTACAGCCAGGGATTGAAAACCTTTAGGAAATCCTTAAAAAAAAAAAAAAAAACATACTTTCTCTAACAGACAAGGTATTTGTAGGCTTACTAACATGATGAACCTCTCACTCTCTCTTGGCAATGGGCATCCTTCTCTTCATTTTACATTTATAATTTGCATATGAATTCAATCTCTTGATTTAAGTAGCTGACAGTGGGCCCTAAGATTAGGCCTATCACCTAGTCCACAATCAAAAGCAAGTGGGCCCTAGGATTAGGCCCTAGATCAGTATGAATTTGGCCTATAAAATATGCCTAAAAAAGCATACATGACAAACATGATCTATTTCATTCCACAAAGAAAAAACATTTTCTCATTTTAATCTATCGAAATGCAGACCCTATCTCTAGATCTAGCAAATTCCAATGAAAAAGGGGAAATAATATCCATAGAAACAAATTGAAACACCTTAGGAACCACCGAAATAGATCTCAAGTGTTTGTTGTGAATTAAGTTCAATGAATGTTTATAGCAAATAGCTCAATCATGAGAAAAAGGACCGCCTAGTTAGCAAAGAGATCTAGATGTATAAAAAATTTTAATGGCCAATGTATGGGCCAAAGGTGAGAGATATTGAAATTATTAGATTTGGCTGAAGAATAAAACAACACAGATTGCCACATGGTATTAACTTACGACCAGGACAGATCATCTAAATCAGCAAGAAAATCAAACGTATTACAACACCCACAATTTCTGATGTTGCAAGTGTCCATCATAAGCCACTTGCAGGCACTCACAACCTAGATGGCCAAGGATTTATAGGATTAATAACATTAAATTTCTGGCATTCACCCTATTGTTTGAATGGTCAGGGATTTACCACTAGGATAAACTGTTCGCACAAATATCATCCTAATCTAAAACTTCTGTTACCCCTACAAAGTTTCTGGCATTCAATCCCCATTGTTTCATACAGCATGGTCCACCTAAGTTTTGGATCTTGAGAAACAGCGTGAATTTCTCATGGTGGGCCCAACCCTCTTGATAATGGGACAGGGTAACATGTCGGGCTAACCTATACATCATTTTCCCTGGACAACCACCTTAGGATTTTAAACCTGAGCCCTACCAATTTTAGGGCTTCAGACCCTGCCCTACAGGTTAGGCTGCCCTAAATCAGCATTGAGATTGAGAGAGATTGCGAGAAAGAGAGGGAGAGAGAGAGAGAGAGAGAGAGAGAGAGAGAGAGAGAGAGAGAGAGAGAGAGAGAGAAATACCTCAATATTCCTAGAGATTTGAGCCTTCAACCACAGATTCAGAGAGAGTGAGATGGTGTGCGTGGGTAGGGCAGTCGGCAACAGAATCTTCAGTGGGGATAGAGAGAGACAATGTGAAGAGAGATTGAGCAAGGAAGAGAGAAAGGGGAGGGAGGAAATCAACAGGAAGAGAGACAGAAGGGAGAGATCTGTTGAAAGGGAGAGAGGAGAGAGGGACCAAGGGCGTGCAAAAGAGGGATTAGGGTCAACCTGGGTATCTCTATTTGGGCAAGAAAGAAAATGGATTGGCTACTCCACCATGATGTATGTGGGCTAGTGGTCGGTGCTCTGTGGGCCCCACCATGATGTATGTTTTCATCCATTCCATTCATCCATTTTTATAGATCATTTTAGGGCTTTATCCCAAAAATGAGTGGGATATAAATCTCAAGCTGATCACACCACAGGAAAATAATATTAATTGGTTATCCACCATTAAAATCCTCCTAAGGCCCACTGTACTGTTTATTTGATATCTAATCTATTGATTAGGTCATACAGGCCTAGATGATGGGAAATAACCAAAATCAGCTTGATCCAAAACTTTTATGGCCCCCAAAAGATTTTTAGTGGTCGACGCTCATTCAACACTTTTTCCTGTAATGTGGTCCACTTGAGATTGGGATATACCTCATTTTTGTCCTTATACCATAAAATGATCAATAAAAATACATGGACGGCATGGATGAAACACATGCATCATGGTGGGGGCCACAGATCACCGACCACCAACCATTGGCGAGTGGCAGGGGAGTAACTAATCCGTTTCTGTTCAGTTAGAATCCTATGGTGTGGTTCACTTCAGCCTTTGATCTGCTTCATTTTTTTGTTCATGCTTTAAAATGAGCTGTTAAAATAAATGGATGGCTTAGATAAAACATACACATTTTTTGTGGGCATTATAAAGAACCTTTTTTGGTAACTATCATAACTTTATTATGCATCATGGTGAATGAATGTAATCAAGACAATGATTTTTTTATTTTTTTTGAATGGATAAAATTTATTCATAAAAGCAAAGGATGATACAACAACGCCAACCCTGCAAAAAAAAAAAAAAAAACAACAACCTCAAACAAACAAGTCTAATACCGACAGGGCCAAATGAAGGGGAAAAATAAAAATCAGTTTGATCCAAAACTTTTATGGCCCCAAAATGTTTTTTAATAGTTAACACTCAATCCATTCCCCCTATATGTAGTGTGGTCATTTAATCTTTGGATATGATTCATTTCCTAGATAATTCTCTAAAATTATCTCGAAATATGGATGAACGGTATGTTATGTAGTCTGCTTACAGCGCGACTATCCAAATAAAGGAAGTTAAATGCGTACTAACTCCGTATATTATAGCCTATTGAGTTAACTTTGAGGGCACCAAAATTTATTTAGCTTATTAACGCCATCTATCCATTTTACCAAGAACTTTTAGGGCATGAGCACAAGATCAAAGCATAAATAAAGATCAAGTAGACTACACCCTAGGAAGCTGAAGAATAAACCTCACTGTGGGCATTAGGAAGATTTTCACTAGCCCACATTTATGACACATATATGGTCTATGTTCACTAACATGGATGATTTCAGCTATCTATCAATAAATATAAGAGTGGGTAATGTGAATGTTATCTTATGTTGGCCTAACTTCAATCCGGTTGATCAACTGGTGGCTACCAAAATGAGGGGGGCACACATGATGTACTGTGGAACCTTGCACAAATCATGATGGGCTCCACACATATTGTAGAATAAGCTTATTCTACAAATGTCACTGAAAAGCTATCTAGTTATAGAATAAGCTTATTTTGCTAATGTTGCAGAGAAACCTGCCTAGTTGTAGAATTAGCTTGTTCTGCTAATGTTGCAGAGAAACCATAAGAAAATATATGGTTTTAGTATTTCTTTTGTTAATATAAATCTTATTGCAATGTTGCAACCTAGGTGATTGACTAAATGGCCAAATTCAGGGATGCATATTAAACACCAACGCCTATGGCTTAAATGATCCAGAAAAACAGATGTACCACATGTACAGATAATATATACATTTAAGTGGCTCATATTCGGGACTTCATCACTAAGTTATTGCCTTGCCTAATCTGTGCACTCTCCTTTTCGAATCATCCTCTCCTAAAAGTTACATATACTTGGTATGGCATATACACAATTCGATAAATCCTACATTCTATCAAATGAATGTGCTTCTATAATATTATTTAATCATCTCATTTGCGATGCATTTATTGTGATGAGAAGAAAGTCTCATGTCTGGTTCAACGAGCTGGATGAAAAAAAAAAAACAAAAAACCTATCACACATTTGGGCTTTAATGGTTAAGAGAGTTTTAGAGAGAGAGAAGTTATAATTTTCTTATTTGGGCTTTAATTGGTAAAATTTCATCACATTCTTGCTTTGTGCCATGATTTTCTTGAAAGAATTTTTTTTATATAAATTCATATTGTTCTTTATTAAATTTGATCGTGTGATTGCAATTACTTTGCTTAATTCAACTCCATGTTAGTACTGCAGCCAGTGGATTTAAGGTTATACTTCAATAATCCACCATTGAAGGCAGAATAGGACCAGTTACACCTATACTTAGTCGTTCAGCTAACAGGATGGGCCAGGCCTGGGTTCCAAAATTTAGCTCATGGGTTGTGCTTGGAAGGCCTCAACATAGCCCTACTAATTGTATCGTGGGGCCCATCAGATGAGCAGCGCAGTCAGCTATTATAAGCCTAATAGTTGATTGAGATGGACCACTACAAAATTGCCTTAAAACAAATTCGACTAAAAAGGAAATATTATAAGCCTATGGCTTATCCTTTCACAACCATACATTTGTTCGGTTGACTGAGGCAAACGACCTGATTTTTGGGACAGGGACTCTTTGTATTTTCCCTTCATATAAGTCTGGTTGACATTATTAAGGTTTGTAGGCCCTAGGAAGTTTTTAATGGTGAGCATTTGATCACCACAATTTCCCCTAGATGTGGTCCACCTGATATTTGGATCTGTTCAATTTTTGGAACCACATCCTAGAAGGGACTGGTAAAATGAATGGACAATGTAGATATAAAACACATCTTCACTAGGGCAGGATCTATTTAACATTATGATTTTGGTTAGCACGGGCTCGCCAATCCACAAAGGTAACACCAAAGGCCCATGTGTGTGTAGAATGTAGCTCACGTGTGCCATGCTGGCACGTGTGGCCCCTACATGAGCTGCCTTATACATGCGCAGGCTTGGATAAGTTTTTTTTCTTTGTAAGCTTGTTAGTACACCCATGAGGTCAAGCTGTGTGGGCTCCACCATGACGTGTGTCAAACATCAACACCATGCATTTGATCGGTCCCCTTTAAATTATGGGATATCCCGAAAACCAGCCGTATATGGAACTCTGATGGGCCATATCATCTAAAATCATGTGAAGACATGCCTAAAACATATAAAAGGACTTGGTGGACCCCACCTAAAATTTGGATGCGTCTGAAACTTGGTATGACCCCTCATCCAAGTGGTACACACATAATGGATGGACTGGATTTGTGGACCACATCTCGGTGGGCCCAAAAAATAATTATGAATGTTTTAATGGAGGGTAACCCCTCTCAACTTTTGTATGTGGTGTGTCCCACATAAGTTATAGATTGACTTGATTTTTAATCTCTGGGCCCACCATGGAATGGTGCATTTAACTGATGGGGTAGATGTTTGACACGCATTTTGTTGGGGCCCACACAACTCTCCTGTCGCCTGCCCCAAATCTTAGGCCCACACAACTGATGGGGATATGATAACTTTTTTGGATCAACCTTTAAAATGATTCGTTAAAATGAATGGATGAAGTGGATCAGTAATGTACATCACGGTGGGCCCCACAAATCTCAGCACATTTCTTCCGTCACCGCCCCTAAAACGAAATCCTTTCTAATCCTCCCGCGCACGCCCATCTTCCCAAAACCCAAACCTAAAACTCTCTCTCTGTCTCTCTCACGTGCACCCTCTCCTCTCTGTCTCTGCCTCTCTCTCTCTCTCTCTCTCTCTCTCTCTCTCTCACACACACACACACACACCCTCTCCCTCCTCTCTCTCTATCTCTCTCTTCCTCTCTCTCTGATCTCTCCACTCTACCGTTGTCGAACGCCCTACCCATGCACGCCAACTACTACTCTCTGAAGCTTGGTTGAAGGCTATCTCATTGACAACCGTGAGGTCTCTCTCTCTCTCTCAATCTCTCTCAATCTCAATACCAATTTAGGGATTTGGGGATTTGGGGATTTTAAGGATTTGGGTGCGGTCTAAGATGACGATTTGGGTATTTCATTTGGGGGTTTATGCCATATATATGTCTTTGTAAATTAGTTGATCTAGGCAACCCCTCATCTTTCCTTTTTATTTTTATTTTCTTTCTTTTTTCTATTTTCTTTGATGTGCTTTTGCCCTTTCAACAAATCCATTAATTATTTTTTAAAATGTCTATTTCTGCTAGCAACAGAGATAATCGAGTATTCTCATTGTACTAAAATGTAGGTTGTTTCTCCTTTATTCAACCAAGAAAATCAATCTGTATGCTTAGTGATTCATGATATCGTGACCTTAGTTTACATGAAGCAGGAACAAGAACTCAATGGTTCTTGAAATTTCAAGATGATGGGAAAGCCTATGTTAGCAACTCTATTAAACTGGTATTAAAGAATTTAAATATTCACACATTTAAATCCATAGAAATTAACTTACTGAGTGCCTGTATTCATAGAAACTTAGAATATCCAGTTGTTCTGTTTGGCTTTAAGCTGTAAATGTTTGTCTGTGTTGGATTGCCTTTTGCCTTTAAATTGTTTAGTCCAGTAAATAGAGAGCTTGTAAATGAAATCTGAACTTTTTTTTTTCCTGTAAATGAGATGGGGGTAAATGCTGTAAATAATTTATAGCCCATAAATGATTTACAGGCAAAAAAGGCCATTCAAATGTAGATTGTAAATGATTTACCTGTAAGTCATTTATGACTTGATCCATTTACAGGCATCCAAACGACCCCTTAGCCTTAGCTAGCAATTTCTGTTTGAGTCCAAGAATCTTGTTTTGCCAACCATTACTCAGGCCTTATCTAAAGAAAATGTTGTATTCTCAGTTCTGTTTCATCACCTGGAGCCACGTCTATTTTGGTTTTTCCCTCTTATTTGTTTCATGCCTTTGCAATTTAATTCCTTTGCCTTATCAGGCTGTCTTTAATTTTATTTTATTATGCATGACCAGACCATCTTGATGCACTCTTCATTTTCTCTTATGAGCTACTAGTGCTATTCTTAGGTGGCTTTGGGTGCTCATCATTCTTGATATTATCCTTTGTAGCCTTTTGTCACATCCATCTCAACATTACAATATCTGCAATGCCTCTCCTTTGTTCATCTTTCTTTGAAGTTATGGCTATTATGGTCCATGCAGCGGAATAAAACATTGATGTATCCATCATCTCCTATTTGATTGTCGCACATTAGTACTGCTTCTTTGATGAGCCATAATCTATCCACATCATGCAAGTAAATAATCAGGAAAAGAATGCAGCAAATCAGTAACTATTCACATTTTACATGCAGTAAAAAAGGCCAAAGGGCTAGATGCAGGTGATTTAGAGACCTATAAATCAAAACTTCCTAGATGTATTTTACCCTTAAAGGCTCTAAATTGGTATGGAACTATGACTCATGAAACCTTCTAATATCAGCTGAAAACCATATTCTATGATTGAGAAAATCACTAATGACAGAACTCTACAACTTGCTAATCAAACTAACCCAATTGGGCTTTTGATGGAGTGCACTTAATGGTATGGAACTATGTCTCCTGATGTTTGTTTCCTATTTATGGTTAGTGAATTTGTCACCTTAAAAAAACTCACTATGGCCTGTGAACATGGTAGGTGACTGGATTGATTGTTATTGTGGACCTAGATGCCATCCATAGGTGCGTTGGAGATGTTGGAGACTAGTAAGTGCTCCATGTCCAAAGGGCTCACCACTTAGGCCGAATGGGAGAGACTCCATTCTAATATCAAGCCACTCCCCTTACACAAGATGTCCAATCTAATAGCATAAGTTAGTAATGTATAACCTTAACTTATAAGAAAAGCCTAGATCCAATGATTCGAGAAGTGCACAAAACCAATTAGATCTAGGTCCAGGTCTTCGAAAATAAGATCCGGACCTAAAAGGACTTGGACCTGACAATATCATGTCTTCTCTCTAGTTTTGCATAGCAGAGATTTGGCATAAAACCCATTGGTGAAAAGCTATCCACCTCTTAACATTCTCATCTACAGCCAGGGATTAAAAACCTTGAGGAAATCCTAAAAAAACATACTTTCTCTAACCGACAAGGTATTTGTAGGACTACTAATAGGATGAACCTTTCTCACTCTTGGCAATGGGCATCCTTCTCTTCATTTTACATTTATCATTCGCATATGAATTAAATCTCTTGTTTTAAGTAGCTGACAGTAGCATTGTACATAGGACTTTCTCATCCTCTAGAGCTTTTCTTTCACGTAATAATTTGTTAGAAATGTTGGTTTACTTAACATTGTATTTTTATTCTCAATATGAAGATAAAATGTGTATTTCTGTCGTTGTAAACCTTAATGAGCTTGTATATTATATTTTTTAGTCTTGACTTATTATTGTGATTAATTAGTTTATAGTTGTGACTTGTAATTTATAGATTTATAAGTTAGATAATTAATTACTCTTTTGAGGATTTCTATGGGGCCATACATAAATATGATGTATTTTTGGTGGCATAGAAATCGCTCAAATTGTTCCATTTTTGACAATTTAAGGTTAGATGGATAGTATGCCTTCATATAATTTATTTAGATGTTCATGCCTGATCTGCGGTCCATCTCCTTGTTTCTTTCTAGATATGTTTCTTCTGTTCCATATCCAATGCCAAATATCTTTACATTGTTTTAGATATTTGGCATCGGAATATGACGTAAGATCAACTTATCTGAAGAGGCATGGGGAAATGTTGCCGGATTTTCGACATGGACGTTTAAATGGGAATATGAAAGTATTATAATCTATCCAACCTTGGATGAGTAACTAATTTAGGATTTAATTGTATTAGCTTAGAATTGATTAAGCAGACCCGGATGTACGTCGAAGCTATCCAGATGAGCGGGGGTCCCTGGAAGGTGGGAACTGCTGTTATGACCATGATGAAGCTGTCCATTTTCTATAAACAGCATTGGAGGGGCCTGGCCATTTGGACAGGCCGTGTTTATATATTTACTTAAAATTAATGAAGCGAACCCAGATGTATGTCGGATCTATCCGGATGAGCGGGGCTCCCTGGAAGGTGAGAACCACTGTAATGATGATGATGAAGCTGTCCATTTCCTATGAACAACATTAAAGGGGCCTGGCCATTTGGATAGGACATGTTTATGTATTTGCTCGGAATTAATAGAGTAGACCCGGATGTGTGTCGGAGCTATCCAGATAAGCGGGGGTACCTGGAAGGTGGGAACCGCTGTTATAATCATGATGAAGTTGTTCATTATCTATGAACAACATTGGAGGGGCTTATCCATTTGGACAGACTGTGTTTCTGTATTTGCTTGAAATTAATGGAGCAGACCCAAATGTGCGTCAGAGTTATCCGGATGAGCGGGGCTCGTTGGAAGGTGGGAAGCGCTGTTATGACCATGATGAAACTGTCCATTTCCTATGAACAGCATTGGAGGGGCCTGGCCATTTAGATAGGTCGTGTTTATGTATTTGCTTGAAATTAATGGAGTAGACCCGGATGTGCGTTGGAGATATCTGGATAAGAAGGGGTCCCTGAAAGGTGAGAACCACCTTTATGACCATGATGAAATTGTCCATTTCCTATGAACAGCATTGGAGGGGCCTAGACATTTCTATAAGCCGTGTTTATATCTATATTTACAGGTACCACACCCTTAACCTAAACCTACAACCCCAAACCTATAACTTAAATCCATTCCCAATTCCCTAAAGCTACAACCTATAACCTAACCCTAACCCTAATCCAAAACCTATAACCTAAACTATAACGTTAACATAAACATAAACCTAAACCTAAACCTTAACTTATAACCTAAACCTAAACTTATTCTCAAATCTCAAAACATTTACTTATATCTGAAACCTAAACCTTAACCTTAACCTAAAACCTTTACTTACAACCTTAACTTAAACTTACAACCTATACTTATAACATAAACCTAAACCTTGACCTATTCTAATAACATAGACATAAACCTAAACCGTAACCTATAACCTAAACCTAGACTTGTAACCTTAACCTAAACCTATTCTCAAATCCCAAAACCTATATGTATAACCTAAGCCTAGACCTTGACCTTAACCTTAACCTATAACCTATACATATATCCATAACTTATACTTATAACCTTAACCTAAATCTATTCTCAAAACTTCTAACCTAAACCTAGACCTTAGCCTTAACCTATAACCTCTACTTATAACCTTAACCTAAACTTACAACTTAAACCTTAACCTAAACACAAATCCCTAAACCTTAACCTATAACCCAACCTAAACCTAAACCTATTCTCAAATCCCAAAACCTATACTTATAACATAAACCAAAACCTAAACCTATAACCTACAACCTAAAACCAAAACCCAAACCTAAACGCGATCCCGAACCTGAACCCGATTTCCTAAACCCAAACCTTAACCTATAACCCATACTTATAACCTTAACCTAAATCTATTCTCAAATCCCAAAACCTTAACCTATAACCTAAACTTATAACCTATACTTAACCTATACTTATAACCTTAACCTAGACCTTAACCTTAACCTATAACCTCTACCTAAACTTATAACCTTAACCTAAACCTATTTTCAAATCCCAAAACTTATAACCAAAACCCAAACCTTAACCTTAACCTATAACCTCTACTTATAACCTTAACCTAAACTTATAACCTTAACCCAAACTCAAATCCCTAAACCTTAACTTATAACCCAACCTAAACCTATACTTATAACCTAAACCTATTCTCAAATCCCAAAACCTATACTTATAACAAAAACCTAATCCTAAACTTATGACGTATAACCTAAAACCTAAACTCAAACTTAAACCCGATCCCGAACCTGAAACCAATTTCCTAAACCTAAACCTTAACCTATAACTCATACTTATAACCTTAACCAAAACCTATTTTCAAATCCCAAAACCTTAACCTATAAGCTAAACTTATAACCTATACTTAACCTATACTTATAACCTTAACCTAGACCTTAACCTTAACCTATAACCTATACTTATAACCTAAACTCAAAATTACAACCTTAACCTAAATCTAAACCTTAACCTAAACTCAAATCCCTAAACCTTAACCTATAACCCAACCTAAACCTATACTTAAAACCTAAACCTATTTTCAAATCCCAAAACCTATAACCTAAACATAACCTTTCCCTAAACCTATAACCTACACTTATAACATAAACCTATACCTATAACCTAAACCTAAAACTTAACCTTAACCTATAACCTATACTTACAACCTTAACCTAATCCTAAACCTATAACCTATACTTACAAACTTAAACTAAACTTATAACCTTAACCTAAACTTACAACCTTAACCTATACCTAAACCAGCACCTAAACTCAAATCCCTAAACCTTAACCTATAACCCAACCTAAACCTATACTTATAACCTAAACCTAACCCGAAATCCCAAAATTGATACTTATAACATAAACCTAAACCTAAACCTATAACCAATAACCTAAAAACTAAACTCAAACCTAAACCTGATCCCGAAGCCAAACCCGATTTCCTAAACCTAAAGCTTAACCTATAACCCATACTTATAACCTTAACCTAAACCTATTCTCAAATCTCAAAACTTTAACTATAACCTATACTTATAACCATAACCTAGACCTTAACCTTAACCTGTAAACTATACTTATAACCTACACCTAAACTTATAACCTTAACCTAAACCTATTCTCAAATCCCAAAACTTATAACCTAAACCTAGACCTTAACCTATAACCTCTACTTATAACCTTAACCTAAACTTACAACCTTAACCGAAACCTAAACCTTAACTGTTGAGGGTCAAATACTGCATATTAGACCCCATTTATTACCTGAATTTACGTACATAATGCCGTTTAATGGCCCGTTTTGCCGTGTTTGTGATACAGGGTGTAGTTGAAAGCATGAAATGTAAAAAGTTGCTAAAAGTATGAATTTAACACTCTGTTGACGCCACAGGCAAGGGACACACTCCAGGGGACCAAGATTGACAAATATACACGGTCAGAAATCTGAGAAAAGTTAGAAATTGAAGCTCAAGTGGCCTGAAGGACGTCCAGAATGCAAGATCACGAGGTTCCCACCATCCGTTCGGCTCGAAACTTCATACGTCGCCTGAGGACCATAAATTAACCGTACATATAAAATTTCAGCCATTGAAGATCTCGGAAAGTGCCCCAACTGACAGATCAGCCCATAAACCGTTGATTCTGGGCCCACCTGATATCTGGAACTGCCTCAAAATTATTATTGACGCCTTAAATGAGGAGTCAAAACAGATGGACGGTACAGATTTCTCCAAAATAGTGCAATGGACCCCATATGAGATGAGCGTGTACAGTGCACAGGTGCACTCACCGTGCATGGCAAGTGTCAGAGACGGCTTGACCGTCTCTGACCGAAAGAAAGAAGAAAAAAAAAAAAAAAAAAAAAAAATTTTCGCAGCGGACGCACGGCCGCGGCCGTTTTTGCGAACGGTAGTGGGCCCCATCCATTGCTCGTATGGCCAATCTGATCCGTTCACCGTGTAGAGGGGCTCGAATACTACAAAAACATGCTGAATTTTTGTACCCATGCATGCACACGTGTGAGATACAGAGGCCACAAAAGGGCTGCTCGGTAGCGTTCAAAACTGATTCTTTTGTGATTTCTTCTCTGGGACACGTCAATGGACGTTCAAAACCACCCATTCTTGACTGAAATTTCGTTCTGAATCCAATGGACGGGGTGGATTTTCCAGAAAATACTTCTGTGGGGCCCACCGACCACAACAGCGAAATGGTGCGAAAGGTTTCGCACATCCGCGAAAACTGACTTTTCCGGACGGTTTTGGCCCACCATCTTTGATCATATGGCAGATCTGAACCGTCTATCATGTAGAGGACCCAAGAAAGTATTAAGGGACGGTGTTTTTTTGGAATTTGAGCAAGGAAAGTGGCGTGTTTCGAGGCACCGAACTTGGCTGCGAAAATTGCACTCCGTGTCCTGCTACAACTCTGTCACTGACTCCAGCCTTCCAGCAGCTATAAAAAGAGGTTTTTGGACGTGGGGAGCATTCATTCAAGGTCTTGGGAGGAAGAACAGAGGGCTCGAGCTTGGGTTTGAACGTGATCAGAGGAGAGAGAGAGGAGCTTGGTTTTTTTCTTTCCCTTTTCTTTTCCTTTTCTTTTTCTCTTTATTTATTTGGATTGAGCCCATCCATGGCAGGCTAAATCCTCCTAGCTAGGGCTAGGAGGTGAAGCTTGTAGTGAGATGAGAGATTATATGCTTTTAATTTAATTTTAATTTTTGAATTGAAGTTGGTTTTAGTTTGATTTTAATGGAAATATTTTTGGTCTTTAATGGTCTGTTGTGACTGAAATTACAATGGGTCTGCAATGCTTTGAATATTTTCTTATCCCTTTTATGTTTATGACGTTAGGACGTCCCGTTGTTCACCATAGTCTCCTGGGCATGGTTGGATGACGGTACCCTTCTTAACTTACATACATGTGATTGGGTGGTAATTAGTTTGATTCTGTTGTTTGCCATAGTCTTTGGGCATGGTTTGGTGATGGAATCCATTCTAATTTATCTTCCTTTCATCTCTTTGAAAACTAGATCAACGGCAGTTCAGTAATTTCCATGATTTTTGATGCAAGCATAAGTTCTCCCTGATCTCTACAAGTGGATCCTCTGAATCCCTAGTTTCCTATCTCTGATTTGTTTCCTAAGTTTTAGATTAATTATTCTGCAAGTATTCCACCATTGCTAATTGATTTAGAATTCATCTTAGCCTAGTTCTAGTTAGTTTTAGATAACGTACAAGTTTCAGTCCCTTGGGATTCGACCTCGGTCTTACCGAGTTATTACTACATCACAACCCTGCACTTGGGGAGTGAACATTAACTTAAACTCAAATCCCTAAACCTTAACCTATAACCCAACCTAAACATATACTTATAACTTAAACCTATTCTCAAATCCCATAACCTATACTTATAACATAAACCTAATCCTAAACTTATAACCTAAAACTTAAAACCTTAACCCAAATCTAAACCCGATCCCAAACCCGAACCCAATTTCCTAAACCTAAACCTTAACCTATAACCTATACTTATAACCTTAACCAAAATCTATTCTCAAATCTCAAAACCTTAACCTATAACTTAAACTTATAACCTATACTTATAACCTTAACCAAGACCTTAACCATAACCTATAACCTATACTTATAACTTAAACCCAAACTTACAACCTTAACCTAAACCTAAAACTTAACCTAAACTCAAATCCCTAAACCTTAACCTATAACCCAACCTAAACCTATACTTATAACCTAAACCTATTCTCAAATCCCAAAACCTATAACCTAAACCTAACCTTTCCCTAAACCTAAAACCTACACTTATAACATAAACCTATACCTATAACCTAAACCTAAACCTTAACCATAACCTATAACCTATACTTACAACCTTAACCTAAACCTCAACCTATAACCTATACTTACAAACTTAACCTAAACTTATAACCTTAACCTAAACATACAACCTAAACCTATACCTAAGCCTTAACCTAAACTCAAATCCCTAAACCTTAACCTATAACCCAACCTAAACCTAAACTTATAACCTAAACCTAACCCCAAATCCCAATACCTATACTTATAACATAAACCTAAACCTAAACCTATAACCTATAACTTAAAAACTAAATCCAAACCTGATCCCGAACCCGAACCCGAACCCAATTTCCTAACCCTAAACCTTAACCTATAACTCATACTTATAACCTTAATCAAAACGTATTCTCAAATCCCAAAACCTTAACTATAACCTAAACTTATAACCTATACTTAACTTATACTTATAACCTTAACCTAGACCTTAACCTTAACCTATAACCTATACTTATAACCTATACCTAAACTTATAACCTTAACCTAAACCTATTCTCAAATCCTAAAACTTATAACCCAAACCTAGACCTTAACCTTAACCTAAACTTACTACCTTAACCTAAACCTAAACCTTAACCTAAACTCAAATCCCTAAACCTTAACCTATAATCCAACCTAAACCTAAACTTATAACTTAAACCTAACCCCAAATCCCAAAACTTATACTTATAACATAAAACTTAAACCTAAACCTATAACCTAAAAACTAAACCCAAACCTAAACCTGATCCCAAACCCAAACCCAATTTTCAAAACCTAAACCTTAACTTATAACACATACTTATAACCTTAACCTAAACCTATTCTCAAATCCTAAAACCTTAACTATAACCTATACTTAACCTATACTTATAACATTAACCTAGACCTTAACCTTAACCTATAACCTATACTTATAACCTACACCTAAACTTATAACCTTAACCTAAACCTATTCTCAAATCCCAAAACTTATAACCTAAACCTATACCTTAACCTTAACCTATAACCTTTACTTATAACCTTAACCTAAACTTCCAACCTTAACCTAAACTAAAACCTTAACCTAAACTCAAATCCCTAAACCTTAACCTATAACCCAACCTAAACCTATACTTATAACTTAAACCTATTCTCAAATCCCATAACCTATACTTATAACATAAACCTAATCCTAAACTTATAAACTATAACCTAAGACCTAAACCCAAACCTAAACCCGATCCCGAACCCGAACCCAATTTTCTAAACCAAAACCTTAACCTATAACCCATACTTATAACCTTAACCAAAACCTATTTTCAAATCCTAAAACCTTAACCTATAACCTAAACTTATAACCTATACTTAACCTATACTTATAACCTTAACCTAGACCTTAACCTTAACCTATAACATATACTTATAAGCTAAACACAAACTTACAACCTTAACCTAAACCTAAACCTTAACCTAAACTCAAATCCCTAAACCTTAAACTATAACCCAACCTCAACCTACACTTATAACCTAAACCTATTCTCAAATCCCAAAACCTATAACCTAAACCTAAACCTAACCTTTCCCTAAACCTATAACCTACACTTATAACATAAACCTATACCTATAACCTTAACCTTAACCTATAACCTATACTTACAACATTAACCTAAACCTCAACCTATAAACTATACTTACAACCTTAACCTAAACTTACAACCCTAACCTATACCTAAACTCAAATCCCTAAACCTTAACCTATAACCCAACCTAAACCTAAACTTATAACCTAAACCTAACCCCGAATCCCAAAACCTATACTTATAACATAAACCTAAACCTAAACCTATAACCTATCACCTAAAAACTAAACCCAAACCTAAACCTGGTCCCGAACGCAAACCCGATTTCTTAAACCTAAACCTTAACCTATAACCCATACTAATAACTTTAATCTAAACCAATTCTCAAATCCCAAAACCTTAACCATAACCTAAACTTATAACCTTAAACTAGACCTTAACCTTAACCTATAACCTATACTTATAATATATACCTAAACTTATAACCTTAAACTAAACCTATTCTCAAATCCCAAAACTTATAACCTAAACCTAGACCTTAACCTTAACCTATAACCTCTACTTATAACCTTAACCTAAACTTACTACCTTAACCTAAACCTAAACCTTAACCTAAACTCAAATCCCTAAACCTTAACCTATAACCCAACCTAAACCTATACTTATAACTTAAACCTATTCTCAAATCCCATAACCTATACTTATAACATAAACCTAATCCTAAACTTATAACCTATAACCTATAACCTAAACCCAAACTTAAACCCGATCTCGAACCCGAACTTAATTTCCTAAACCTAAACCTTAACCTATAACCCATACTTATAACCTTAACCGAAACCTATTCTCAAATCCCAGAACCTTAACCTATAACTTAAACTTATAACGTATACTTAACCTATACTTATAACCTTAACCTAGACCTTAACTTTAACCTATAACCTCTACTTATAACCTATACCTAAACTTACAACCTTAACCTAAACCTAAACCTTAACCTAAACTCAAATCCCTAAACCATAACCTATAACCAAACCTATACCAATAATTATTACCTAAACCTATTCACAAATCCCAAAACCTATAACCTAAACCCAACCTTTCCCTTAACCTATAACCTACACTTATAACCAAAACCTATACCTATAACCTAAACCTAAACCTTAACCTTAACATATAACCTATACTTACAACCTTAATCTAAACCTTAACCTAAAACTTATACTTACAACCTTAACCTAAACGTATAACCTTAACCATAAACTTACAACCTTAACCTATACCTAAACCTTAACGTAAACTCAAATCCCAAAACCTTAACCTATAACCCAACCTAAACCTATACATATAACCTAAACCTAGCCACAAATCCCTAAACCTATACTTATAACATAAACCTAAACCTAAACCTATAACCTATAACCTATAACATAAACCAAAAACTAAACTGGATCCCGAATCTGACCCCAATTTTCTAAACCTAAACCTTAACCTATAACCCATACTTATAATCTTAACTTAAACCTATTCTCAAATCCCAAAACCTTAGCCTATAACCTAAACTTATTACCTATACTTAACCCATACTTATAACCTTAACCTAGACCTTAACCTTAACCTATAACCTATACCTAAACTTATAACCTTAACCTAAACCTATTCTCAAATCCCTAAACCTTTACTTATAACCTATACCTAAACCTTAACCTTAACCTATAACCTATACTTATATCCTTAACCTAAACTTATTACCTTAACCTAAATCAATTCTCAAATCCCAAAACCTATACTTATAACATAAACCTAATCATTAACTTATAACCTACAACCTAAAACTTAAACCCAAACCTAAACCTGATCTAGAACCTGAACCCGACTTGCTAAACCTAAACCTTAAACTATAACCCAAACTTATAAACTTAACATAGACTTATTCTCAAATCACAAAACTTATAACTTAAACCTAGACCTTAACCTTAACTTATAACCTCTACTTATAACCATAACCTAAACTTACAACCTTAACCTAAACTCAAATCCCTAAACCTTAACCTATAACCCAACCTAAACCTATACTTATAACCTAAACCTAACCCCAAATCCCAAAACCTATACTTATAACATAAACCTAAACCTAAACATATAACCTATAACCTATAACCTAAACGCAAACCTAAACCCGATCCCGAACTCGAACCTGATTTCCTAAACCTAAACCTTAACCTATAACTCATACTTATAACCTTATCCTAAACCTATTCTCAAATCCCAAAACCTAAACCTATAACCTAAACTTATAACCTATACATAACCTATACTTATAACCTTAACCTAGACCTTAACCTTAACTTATAACCTATACTTATAACCAATACCTAAACTAATAACCTTACCCTAAACCTATTCTCAAATCCCAAAACTTATAACCTAAACCCAGACCTTAACCTTAACCTATAACCTCAACTTATAACCTTAACCTAAACTTACAACCTTAACCTAAACCTAAACCTTAACCAAAACTCAAATCTCTAAACCTTAACCAATAACCCAACCTAAACCTATTCTTATAACCTAAAGCTATTCTCAAATCCCAAAACCTATACTTATAACATAAACCTACTCCTAAACTTATAACCTATAACCTATAACCTAAACCCAAACCTAAACCCGATCCTGAACCCAAACCTGATTTCGTAAACCTAAACCTTAACCTATAACCCATACTTATAACCTTAACCTAAAACTATTCTCAAATCCCAAAACCTTAACCTATAACTTAAACTTATAACTTATACTTAACCTATACTTATAACCTTAACCTAGACCTTAACCTTAACCTATAACCTATACCTAAACTTACAACCTTAACCTAAACCTATTCTCAAAACCCAAAACTTGTAACCTTAACCTTAACGTATAACCTCTACTTATAAGCTTAACCTAAACATACAACCTTAACCTAAACATAAACCATAACCTAAACTTAAATCCCTAAACCTTAAACTATACTTATAACCTGAACCTATTCTCAAATCCCAAAACCTATACTTATAACACAAACCTAATCCTAAACTTATAACCTATAACCTAAAATCTAAACCCAAAATTAAACCTGATCCCGAACCCGAACCCAATTTCCTAAACCTAAACCTTAACCTATAACCCATACTTATAACCTTAACCTAAACCTATTCTCAAATTCTAAAACCTTAACCTATAACCTATACTTAACCTATACTTATAACGTTAACCTAGACCTTAACCTTAATCTATAACCTATACCAAAACTAACAACCTTAACCTAAACCTAAACCTTAACCTAAACTCAAATCCTTAAACCTTAACCTATAACCCAACCTAAACCTATACTTATAACCTAAACCTCTCCTCAAATCCCCAAACCTATAACCTAAACCTAACCTTTCCTTAAACCGATAACCTACACTTATAACCTAAACCTAAACCTATAACCTAAACCTAAACCTTAACCTTAACCTATAACCTATACTTACAACCTTAACCTAAACCTTAACCTATAACCTATACTTATAACCTTAACATAAACTTATAACCTTAACCATAAACTTACAACCTTAACCTATACCTAAACCTTAACGTAAACTCAAATCCCAAAACCTTAACCTATAACCCAACCTAAACCTATACTTATAACCTAAACCTAACCCCAAATCCCAAAACCTATACTTATAACATAAACCTAAACCTAAACCTAGAACCTATAACCTAAAACCTAAACCCGATGCTGAACCCGAACCCGATTTTCTAAACCTAAACCTTCACCTATAACCCATGCTTATAATCTTAATCTAAACCTATTCTCAAATCCCAAAACCTTAACCTATAACATAAAATTATTACCTATAATTAACTTATACTTATAACCTTAACCTATACCTTAACCTTAACGTATAACCTTTACCAAAACTTACAACTTTAACCTAAACCTATTCTCAAATCCCAAAACATATAACTTATAACCTAAACCTTGACCTTAACCTATAACCTATACTTATATCCTTAACCTAAACTTATAACCTTAACCTAAATCAATTCTCAAATCCCAAAACCTATACTTATAACATAAACCTAATCATTAACTTATAACCTACAGCTTAAAACCTAAACCCAAACGTAAACCTGATCCCGAACCCGAACCTGATTTCCTAAACCTAAACCTTAAACTATAATCCATACTTATAACCATAACCTAAACCTATTGTCAAATCCCAAAACCTTAACTTATAACCTATAACCTAAACCTTAACCTTAACCTATAACCTATACTTATAACCTATACCTGAACTTATAACCTTAACCTAAACCTATTCTCAAATCCTAAAACTTATACTTATAACCTAAACCTAGACCTTAAACTCAACCTATAACCTTAACCTAAACCTAAGCCTTAACCTAAACTCAAATCCCTAAACCTAAACCTATACTTATAACCTAAACCTATTCTCAAATCCCAAAACCTATAACCTAAACCTAACCTTTCCCTTAACCTATAACCTACACTTATAACCTAAACCTATACCTATAACCTAAACCTAAACCTTAACCTTAACCTATAACCTATACTTACAACCTTAACCTAAACTTATAACCTTAACCTAAACTTACAACCTTAACCTATACCTAAACCTTAACCTAAACTCAAATCCCTAAACCTTAACCTATAACCCAACCTAAACCTATACTTATAACCTAAACCTAACCCCAAATCCTAAAACCTATACTTATAACGTAAACCTATACCTAAACCTATAACCTATAACCTATAACCTAAACCCAAACCTAAACCCGATCCCGAACCTGAACCCGATTTCCTAAACCTAAACCTTAACCTATAACCCATACTTATAACCTTAACCTAAACCTATTCTCAAATCTCAAAATCTTAACTATAACCTAAACTTATAACCTATACTTAACCTATACTTATAACCTTAACCTAGACCTTAATCTTAACATATAACATATACTTATAACCTATACCTAAACTTATAACATTAACCTTAACCTATTCTCAAATCCCACAACTTATAACTTAAACCTTGACCTTAACCTTAACCTGTAACCTCTACTTATAACCTTAACCTAAACATACAACCTTAACTTAAACTTAAACCTTAACCTAAACTCAAATCCCTAAACGATAACTTATAACCCAACCTAAACCTATACTTATAACCTAAATCTATTCTCAAATTCTAAAACCTATACTTATAACCTGTAACCTAAACCTTAACCTTAACCTATAACCTATACTTATATCCTTAACCTAAACTTATAACCTTAACCTAAATCTATTCTCAAATCCTAAAACTGATACTTATAACATAAACCTAAACCTAAACCTATAACCTAAACCCAAACCTAACCCAATCCCGAACCCGAACCCGATTTCCTAAACCTAAACCTTAACCTATAACCCATACTTATAACGTTAACCTAAACCTATTGTCAAATCCCAAAACCTTAACCTATAAGCTAAACCTAAGCTTATAACCTATACTTTTAACCTTAACCATAACCTATAACCTATAACCTATACTTATAACCTATAACTTAAACCTATACCTGTAACCTTAACCTAAACTTTAACCTATAACCTAAACCTATACTTATAACCTTAATCTAAACCTATTCTCAAATCCCAAAACTTATAACCTAAAGTTAGACCTTAACCTTAACCTATAACCTATACTTATAACCTTAACCTAAACCTATATCTATATTTATAAATTTCTCCTATTATGACTGACATATTGGCTGTAAATATGTCGAGTGCTTCACACAACATGACATATGCTTCTGAAGCATACGATAGCTTACGCAGGGAGTACTTCAGATAGTTTACCTCAAAGTTGTTTCATATTACAATGAAATATATGCATTTAATATAAAATGACAATGTGTAATGGAATTTTCAATGGTTATAGATTAAAGTTGACAGTTTTATTATATTCTACTTGTATTATAGTGTAATGGTCTAATTATATTTTAATCATCTCTCTAATCATAAGCACAAATGCATTATACCGTCAACACTACTTGCATAATGTTTTAGTATATTCCACTTGTATTGACATTGTTTAAATTTATAAGTTCGTAGCTTGCACATATTCAGTGAAGGCACCAGGTGGGAGAGTACGTCATTCGCGCACTGGATCTACCCCTTCTACCCATGATGCGAAGGAGCCAGCATCACCGTCACATGTTGCATCGCAGGCATCTGATCCCTCAGTCGTTCATATACCAAGCACTGCATGTAAGTCTAGACATATATTTCTTTTAATGATTTCTATTTATGTTTAGACTTATATATTTCTTTTGCAACAGCGTCGTCAACCAGCCGACGAGAACGTGGACCCACGCGTGGGTTGCTTTTAAAGCAACTTACGCATGAGGGAAGGGTTATGACAAAGTTCCCATAGGACTGCATTAGACCTGTTGAGAACAATGTTATGTTGTTTACGTCAGAGTCGGTGTCTTATGCTGATCTTTGATCCCCTCGCCACCCCCCATTGGGGAGACATGACAGATGATATGCAGCAACTCATCCATCAGCGTCTTCAGGTAAATTTTAGTAAATTAAAATTTATTTTATAAAAGTTTATTTACGGTTAAGTTATTTTCTTAATAAGTTTATTGTCTTAATCTATTATTTACAAAACTACAGGATAAATTTGACTTGGATTTGAGTGTTCCGCACATCTCTCATGTCGTCGACGACATTATGAAGGAATGGTTCAAGGATTACCACGGTAAGTTACACCAGTAGTACAAGCGGTGCGTGAGCCACGAGGAGGCCGTACAGTCTGCACCACCGCACATGACCGATGAGGACTGGTGGATACTCTGTGATAGGTTTTCTTCTGATTCTTTTCGAGTAATATTTACATATTTATGATATCTCATTGTAATAACTAAATTCATAATTAATAACAATGTATTATGAATAATGTGTTCAGAAGAGGAGCAAAATAAATTCTGATATAGGAGAAAGTTAGCAGTGAACCACGTAGTTAGTTCAAAGTCATTTGTACGACTTCGTCACGACATGGTAAGAAAGTATTGGTAATTATTATGTTTATATATTCTTTTCATGCATTTATATTAACTCTATTGTCCTATTGATTATGCGGCGAGATTCCGTCATTGGCCAAGAGCCCAAACCAGTAGACTTCTACAGAGGGGCTCACTATCAGCAGGTGACGGGATCTTGGGTACATCTTAAAGCCAGCGAGATTTGGATAAAAATCCTTAGATTGTAAAATTTAATTGCATTAAATTATAATAATGTCATTTATTATAAAAATTCATATGTTTTCATTATAGGAGGAGATGGACACCTTACACAGTCAACCCACTTCCGATGGTACTCAGCGCAGTGAGCCAAAGATTCTGACTTAGGTGCATAGCACTCGTTCTGGATATGTGCATGGGCTTGGCCATGGTGCCAAGCTCATGGCACCCGCTAGCGACAGCGTCGTACGCCGAGCTGATACCGCAGAGAGAGAGGTTTAGCAGCTACGGGTCGTCATCAATGACATCAAAGATCAGTTGGACAGGCAGAGAGAGAAGCAGGAGAGGAAGATGATGGATCAACTGGCAAGGCAGAGGGAGGAGCAGGAGAGGAGGATAGAGAAGAAGATGGTAAGGCAAAGGGAGGAGTAGGAGAGGAGGATGGAGGATCAGCTAGTGAGGTAGAGGAGGATGGAGGAGGAGATGGTGAGGTAGAGGGAGGATCAGGAGAGAAGGATGGAGGATCAGCTAGCGAGGCAGAGGGAGGAGCAGGAGAGGAGGATGGAGGAGATATGGGTGAAGCATGAGCGATAGATGGTGGAGATGTTTCAGGCTTTCATTGTACGCTTACCCACCGATGCCCCACCACTTCCGTCTTTATTTTTGTGATTTTTTGTATATTTGTTTATGATTTTAAGTTTAAATTATTTATGCGTGAATGAATGTGATACGGATAAGATTATTTATGTTTGGATGAATGTAGTTTATGTTTGGATGGATTTACTAGTTTAGGTTTAGATGGATGTGAATGTGAATATGATGAAATATATTATATAACGGTGTATATCAGGATGAATATGATGAAATATATTGTTACAAGGTGTATATTAGGAATTTTGTGTGGAATTTTGAGATGAAATAATTTTTTTTTAAAAGAGACTTTTAGCGACAAAACTTTTCATAACTGTAAATGTTTTTTAGCGTTGAAAATGTTCGTAGCTAAAAGTTTTGTAATTTATTTTTAGCAGCGAAAATTTTCACTACTAAAAGTCTTGTAAAGTTTTTTAGCGACGAAAACTTTCATCATTAAAAGTGGAACGAATTCTTTTAGCAGTGAAAATTTTCACTATTAAAAGCCTTGTAAAGTTTTTTAGCGACGAAAATTTTTATCACTAAAAGTGGAACGAATTTTTTCAGTAGCAAAAATTTTCGCTGCAAAAGTCTCGTATAGTTTTTTTAGCGACGAAAATTTTCGTCACTAAAAGTGAAACGAAGTTTTTTAGCAGCGAAAATTTTCGTTGCTAAAAGTCTTGTATAGTTTTTTTAGCGACGAAAATTTTCGTTGCTAAAAGTGGAACAAATTTTTTTAGCAGCAAAAATTTTCGCTGCTAAAAGTCTTGTATAGTTTTATAGCGACGAAAATTTTCGTTGCTAAAAGTGGAACGAATTTTTTTGGCAGAGAAAATTTTTGTTACTAAAAGTCTTATATAGTTTTATAGTGACAAAAGTTTTCGTCGCTAAAAGCGGAACGAATTTTTTTAGCAGCGAAAATTTTTACTGCTAAAAATCTTGTAAAGTTTTTTTAGCGATGAAAATTTTCGTTGCTAAAAGTGGAACGAATTTTTTTAACAGCAAAAATTTTCGCTACTAAAAGTCTTATATAGTTTTTTTAGCGATGAAAATTTTCGTCGCTAAAAGTGGAACGAATTTTTTTAGCAATGAAAATTTTCGCTACTAAAAGTCTTATACAGTTTTTTTAGTGATTGAAATTTTCATCGCTAAAAGTGGAATGATTTTTTTAGTAGCAAAAATTTTAGCTGCTAAAAGTCTTGTACAGTTTTTTTAGCAACTAAAATTTTTATCGCTAAAAATCTTACATTTAGCGATGATTCAAATTTTTCACTGATAAAACCCTTCTGCTTCGGTCTTTTAATGACGAATTTAGCGACAAAAATTTTCTCCGCTAAAACTTTTTAGCTACGAAAATTTGACTTTTAGCAACGAAAATTTTTGTCACTAAAAGTGGGATTTCTTATAGTGTCGAAATCGACTCCCGCTTCAATGATGCGACCATTAAGCCTAGGAGGTGGAAGCCATATGAGCCTAGACATTGGCAGACTTTTTCTAACCAAGTATGACTAGTGCACCCACCATCTCATATGGTTGTACAACGCCCTCGGGGTACGATCGCAGCCTAGAATGGTGAAGGAAGAATTAGCCCGGCCCAATAATTGCTTCCAAACCATTGCCCAATTAAATGGACCAGTGTTGTACCTCCGCATTCTCTGAGTGACTAGCCCACAGTCTTCTGGCACTGCCTGATCGAAGCCAAACTAACGAGCAAAACGGCTAGAATAATATACTTCTCGCCAGAACTCGGTCCCTTATCTCAGTGGGAGATTGCATGATCTAATCGATATAAAAATCCCCCTTTCTGTTGAAGAGAGTGATTCCGTGTCTGCTTTCTCTGTATCTATAGCGTAACGAGGCAGGCCGAAGTAGAAGTAGTTTATCTTGGCATTAGAGGAAATGACATCTTTTGCCCAATCATAAGATTTCTTCGCCATGGATCTCTTTTGCAAAAAAGTAGAGAGGGACCTGGGAAGGGTGGACATAAGCCTTTTTCGGTACTTTGAAGGTCCAGGGAAAGTAGACACCAAGCCAACCAAGAAAATAATGCCATGGCATGTAAGTCAAAGCGGAACCGACAGAAGGGCTTTTTACGTGACATACAATCCCTCCAAAGCCTCTGTAAATAGAGCAAAGAATGGGAGGAGCAAGAGAAAATTTGAGTGCCTCAGCCATAGAACCCGCTACTACAAATAATGAAGGACGAATGGCATCTGTTGATTTAGAACTTGGGAAGACCAATAGGCTTAGCTAATACGCGATGAATGCTTCGAGTTCCCCATAGATAGAATACTCAGCACGACCTTTTAAACCTTTCTGGAGATGTTCAAGCTCTCGTGAACGATTGTCGTTGAACCTAGAAGAAAGAAAAAAAAAAGAGAGATAAATAAATAAAATCAAGATTACATGTATATCAAGTTGCAATAGAAGAGAGAAGAAAGAAAAATTACTTGAAAGCTCTGCTGAAGTGGGCCAACCATTACATAGGATGAATTTTATGGATGTTCAGAAATTTCGATATTTCCTTGAAAAGTTCGATGGTCGACTCCGAAATAAAGGGAGTACGATCAACAGAAGAGATGAAAGAAAATTCCTCATTAGTGGGGACGAATTCATCAAAGAATTGTCCGGTTATCAGCAAACTGGTAATTCTGTGAATATCCCAAAGACTGATACTCATTTCACCTTCAGGAAGATGGAAAGAATTGGTGGACACCAATAGTTAAGGAATGCCTTCAAAATAGAAGATTCCTTGTAGAAGGGATGCGACGTCGCTTCAATTGTGTGAAAAATGTAAGAACCGTATCCTAGGGTGCAAGAAGAAGCTGGTGGGTGATCTTGGATCTCCATTTCTTTATCTTTTTGTGATGTAAGGGTCCATTTATGATGGGACCCACCTTGATGTAGGCTTTGTATCAAAGAGGGGCCCATAGTGGCAAGGCCCCTCCATCTTCGTCGAAGTCTCTCTCTCTCTCTTTCTCTCTTTCTCTCTCTTTCTGTGATTATAGCCCACCTAATGTGTGTATATCATCCATGCCATCTACCGGTGGACCCCATCTATGTGGGACACACCATGATGTTTATATGTCATCCCAACCGTCCATAGGGGGCCCACCTTGAAGTGGCTAACAGTGGGGGTGGCTACCTATGAAGTGTGATCTGACGTGGGCCCACCCAGCTCCATAGCTCATGTGGTAGGCCAAGTGAAAGATGCCATGTTTCAACCCTGGAGGTCTTGGTATCGATCCCTGTGAAGGTGGCTAACATGGAGTATGTGTACTGACGTGGTGGTGTGGATGGACATGGGGTCCATGGGACCCATCTACACCCTCCACCCCACGTGTGGGGCCCACCTTGACGTGATCACTTGCCTAGATCCATAGCTTAACTGGCAGACTGAGTGAAGGATACCTTGTTGCAACACTAAGGTCTTGGCATCGATTTCTTAATGGGGGTGGCTAACTCTGCAGTGTACGATGGAGTCCATGAGACCCACCTACACCGTCCACCCATTCTGATGAACCACATCATCGGGTGTGTTCATCCAAGCCATCCACCGTCTTTGGACGGTGGGACCCACCCCACATGTGGGGCAACACCCTGATGCATGTATTTGTCCAGGCCCTGGATGGCCTGGACGTTAGATATATTATGTATATTATATTATATTATATTATATTATTTATATTATATATTATATTATATAATATATATATATATATGTTATATATTATAGATATGTGATGGTGAGCCCCACGTGGGACCCACCTCTCTCTTTTAAATGCAGAGAAGCTGCACGTATAGCAGCTAATTTTAAATATTAAATATATATGTATATTTATATATATTGCTTATGAGTGTGGGCCCTACGTGGGACCCACCTCTACTCCCTTTAATGCATTTAAGGCCTAAAAGCTACACTGACAGCTACTATATATATATATATATATATATATATATATATATGTGTGTGTGTGTGTGTGTGTGTGTGTGTGTGTGTGTGAGGATGGGGGACCCACCTCTGTTCTCCTTAGAGCAACTATAGCTGTTATGTATGTCCAGCTGGTGGGAACCACTGCCCATTCATGATAGCACATTCCATGGGTCCCACGTGATGTATATATGCCTCTAAACCTTTCTGATGGTGGGACTCACTGCTGGACTAACGTCAGCAAGTTCCATGGGTCCCACGTGATGTGTATGATCATCCTAGCTGTCCTGATAGTGGGACCCACACCTGGGCAATGTATAGATGGTGCTAGTGCACCTAGATAAAAATTTGGATGGTGCTGATGTATATGGACAATGTTTGGGCAGTGCTTTCATCATTAATGGGCCATGTGCCCCATGGGTTAATGGTGTACAGTGATACATGTGTTACACCTACAACTATTGAAATGAGTTTGGTGTGGTCCAAGCACACTTGAGGACCATGGGTGCAGCCCATCCATGAGGCCATCATGATGTATTTTGGCCCATGGGCGGGGCCCACTTATTTGTATGGTTAATCCCATATCGCATGACCCATTTGATGTAATTAAGGCCCAGATACGTGGTCCATTTGTTGTATATGAGGCCCACCTATGAGGCCCATGGTGATGCATTGAATCGGCCCATTTGATTCAACCCATTTTAGTCAGCCCATTTGATTCAACCCATTTGGTCGGCCCATTTGGATCGACTCATTCGAATTGGCCCATCTGATTAGCCCATTCAACAGCCCGATGTGATGTATGTGAGGCCCATAAGCGAGGCCCAATGTGATGTATGTGTGGCCGTTACATTATATATGGATTCCTTATGTAGGACGTGCCTTAGGAGCAATGTTGGTTTGACGTCCACATTGTACGAATAATGTTGGTTAAATGTCTGCATTATAATTCTCCCTAGGGCCCATTGTTAGGCCCATACTTATAGGTCATCTAGGCCTATCTTTGTTATGAACAGCATCCATCACTATATAACATGTTTAGTATAGTTCCATGATTCATAATCATACACATCATTTGTATGCTTGATATGAGAAGTGACTGATCATAGCATATGCCTTCAAGCAGATTGTTTAGGGGCTCCTGGTTCAGCGGTGTTGCCCCACATGAGCGCACGATATGCGCAGGATTGTTGCATGACTTGATAGTGTGATTCATGCATTTCACATTGTGTGACATGGTTACTGTACGCCCTAACGACATCAAGGCTGTAGCCTCCACATGGGTATCATGGTTGGCAGGATTAAATACTAAAAATCTTATTCTACATGGGGTGCTATAGATATCCATAGGTAAAAGTCTCTAAACCCTTATGGTACCAAGAGATTGCTCCAACATCTAGACCAAGTGGGTACATGAGCGCGGAGTGCCGATTACTAGACAGCCACGCTTTCCACTGTGTCGTGGTCGGTTGGAAGGAGTGTGGCCTTACTCGCCAGAGAGGAGGGGGTAAAGGTAGGCTAAGTTTGACCAGCTTGAGGAATGGGTCCGCTATCGACGAGCCAAGTTTAATAATGAGGTCTTTTCCACTCACCTTATTGGGCGCGATGGGGCAGCAATCTGGCTTGGATTGTACTAGACCCCGGTTATATTCCAGAGTTGAGCAGTATTGATATGTGGACTTAGATGAGGATTTTCATGCTTGAGTTGCATCTTGCATCACATGGCCTTGGTAAGGCCAATAGTATTCATGGATCTCTCAGGTTATTCCGCATTACTCTAATATTACATGATCATAATACTACCTTGTGCACACACTTTCACCCTCCTTTAAGCTTTTCATAAGCTTATGCATGACCATTGCGTGCAGGTGACGTTGGACCATAGCAGCACTGAGGTAGGAGCGCTTAGCAGATCTTCTTGGAGCTTTTTGTCCATTATCATTGTATTTCCCTTTATGCTCATTATACTTGTAAAGTTTTTATCATAGTAGAAATGTAATGGAGCTTTTGGTTGTTATTTGTGGGTTATGTGTTTGATTATGCTTATTACGAATCAAACTGATGTTGAAAATCCTCCTCGTAGCATGCCAAGATTCGAACCTGGCGAATGGGCACTAGGAGCCGAGGATGGGGTGCTACGAAGGCTGTCAGCACCGGATTCGGCGATTGAGAATTTTTTGAGCCAAGTTTCTGAGTTTGAGGCATGATAGAAAATATTAATCTTCAACAACGTCTTAGCATGTTTCACCAAAATGCGGTAGCCCATTTAGAATAATAATTGCGAGGAGTTAGAAGACCTATCGTTCTAAATTCTTCTGGGCTCCAGATGAGGCAGCAGTGGCTAAAACGTTACCTGAGTGTTTTATAAAAAAAAATTCGGGTATAGACTATGAACGTCGTAGGAGGGGACAAGGAAAATCATGGAATGAATGTTGCCTATCTTCTGTCTTGGTCTCGGTAGCTGCAGGATGCTTTCTAATAGTCTTAGTTCCTTAAACGACCAAGACTCTGTGTAGGCTAGTCTTTCTGTGGTCAGGTGATCCCTAGGTTTGCAGACCAGCATGGAGTGATGGCGGTGAATACTGATCAAAATTGTGATGACGCCCTATTTGTAGGGGTTGTCAAATTGAATGATACCCTAAACAGCACGGATCGACTTCCAAGAGTTATGGAGTTTTTTCCTATTGTGTTCTTTAATTTTCTCTTGAAACTCCTAGGCCTTGTTTTGACAATGCTTCTTGGGTCTAGAAGGAGGAGGGGTATCTTCTCTGTCAGGCGGCTTCTAGCTGATTGTTTGATAATGCGTTGTTGTCTTCAGCCATTCATCCTAATCGTATTTATGACCGTGTCTTGGAGGCATTTTCAGATCGCCCGTGGCGATAGCCCTGTGGATGGGAGATGATAATGTCTTAATACATGGGGTGAAGTCAAATGTGAGGAGTAATAGTTCTTTTATATAATCAGGACATCTGGTAGTCGTCTTGAATCACTTACGTGGGGGTTGAGCAGGAGAGGATGGTGATTCTATTGCTTAAGGAGTTGCTATTTGATAAGCTTTAGTGTTTGGCAGCTCTTGGTGGGAAGGTTGCTCAGAAGGAGGATTGATGGCAATAAAAGTTCTCTTAGTTCGAGCCATGCTGAAAATGAAGGAAATTGGCTAAGTCTGGAAAATTGGAGAAGTGGTTGTTGCGCGGGTAGCGCAACGGGTTAGCAATTGCACAAGTAGCGTAATGACTCAAGTCCTTATGCTACAAAGAAATCGTTGCGAGGGTCACGCAACCAGTATCAGTTGCGCGGAGGGGAAAACTCTGAGAAATGGAGTCTAGCTGAGAAAATACGAAAGTAAATAAATGAAGTGTTGTGGACTATTTATAAGAATTTGGATCGAGTACCAAACTCGGGTATTCGTTGCGCGGGTCGCACAACAAACGTAAGAAAGTTCAGGAAATTTAGAAATTTTAGAAGATTGATCCTAATTCTTTGATCCAGAGGAACAAAGAACGGATCAAGGGGGTCATCTGCTGAAGCATAAAAATCATCATCATCAAGAAAGAATGAAGATCAGAAATCAAACAAGGAGTGAAGGAAAGAGAAAGGATTAAGTCCTTTGTTTAGCGGTTGCGCGGGTTACGTAACAAGAAGTTGTTGTGTGGATCACACAACATGTTGTAATAGTTACGCGGGTGGTGCAAACAGTTTGTCATAAAAAAGAAGCAGATGTTGTCCTTGCACGGGTCACGTAACTGAATCTAACATTGCGTGGACCATGCAACCATCTTTTCTGATTGTGCAAGTAGCACAACTGAATGTATCGTTGTGCCGACTGCGTAACCAACTTTTTCGTTACGTGGGTGGCACAATTGAGAGCAGAGAGTGATCAAGATGAATGGACAGATCTGATGCACGGTGGGCCCCATGGCACGAAGATCGAGGGTTGACATGTGTGGGAGGTCTATAAATACCCCACTTTCCCTCTAATTTGAACAACAACAATAGAGTCCTGAAAGAAGGTTGAAGGTGAGGAGTAGAAGCAAGGACCAGTTGCGCAAGCCGCGCAACCCGTGTACCAAGTTGCACTAACCGCGCAACCCATTCTTCAAGTTGCACTGACTGCGCAACTGACAAAACGGTTGTGCAGGTCGCACAACCAGGTCACTATGTGGCCAGCTCTAAATGGGGCCTAGGTGCTGTCGAAATTGCTGAAAGCATTCAAGTTCAAAGCTTTATCGTTTCAGGATTTCTCCTTTGACAAGTTCAGAAGAGAGATTAGTCGATCAATTTGACATTCCTCCTAAGTCTTAGGAGATGATCAAAATAGTTGTCGAAATGATGCCAGATTCAAGATTTAACATACAAGCTTTGCTAATTACAATTTTTTTATTCAGATAATCTATCCTGGAATTAAGGGATATTGAAGGGATGTGAATAAACTCAAAATTAATAATACAATGATTGTTCTATGTATTCTCTTTGTTACATTCGAATAAAATAATTCTCCAAATCAGATGCATTTGTTTCTTGTTTGAAACAAAATAAGGTCCTCTTGAGAATTATTAGATTAGTCATTTAAATGTTTGAGGAATTCCCTTAGAATAAGAAAATTTGAAACATAGAAATTTTAGACTCTAAACCCTCTTGGACTTTTTAAGACTAAGCCTTTGGACTTTAAACTCATGTAGGAACCCTTAGAAATTATTAGGTTGGTCCTTGAAACTCATATGAATTTCCCTTGAGATTAGGGGAGGTGGAGAACATAGGAACTTAAAACTTTAGGCTCCCTTGAAAATTTTAGATTTAGTCATTGAATTTAGAATCAAACTTAATTCCCTTGAACATTTTTAGCTTAGTCATTTGAACTTAGAAACAGAAACTTTGGTTCCCCTATAAACTATAGAACCGTTGTTTGAAACTTAGAAATGAAATTCTTGATTCCCATGGGAACTACCAAAGCTACTATCGACCTTAGAACTAAACTTAGGTATCTATGATAACAAGTTCTCACTATGAGGTACGAAATACCAAACAAGAATTCCTTGAACTTGACTCCTAATGAACAAGCTTAAGAAAGTCTAGAATTTCAACTTTTCCATGATTCCTTGAATTAAAAAAAATTGGACATAAGACTCTATGAATGAAATGTATGTAAGAATCATAAGAAACCCCTTACCCACCAGAATATACATTAGATTGAACATGAACGCTCTCTAAATCCAAAAAATCACACTAAGAATCATAATTTAAAAATTTCCCCCTTAATCAGGGACAATGCCCTCATAAATTTCAGCACCTAAGGTTAACTAAAAATGAAGTTAAAGAATTTTTGGGTAAATTTTCAACCCTATACTAAGCATATTAGGATTAGGTTTGAAGTCCCAGATGGATTTAGCAAAATTTCAAAACTCAAACTTCATGTAGAGATCCCGACCTTAAAAACTCCAAGTAGTACTTAGACGATCGAGGTACGCAGTAACAGGATAATGTGCCATGTAGACCTATAAGGTTACATGATATTTCCCAAAGGTCTAGAATGATCGGGATCACGGACTAATGGAACCATGTTTACACGATGTGTACGCGGTTTGATTCAAATTCTAAATCCTAGCAAATCTCAATGATTCTAATGCCCTGATCAAGTAAAGGACTGAGATTTAACAGGATTATGAATTGATACCCAAATCCTTTGCTATACATAGGCAAAGGATCGATATATCAGACTCGAACCTACCACAACCATCTATTCGTGTTAGCTCGAACGCTGAAAAATAGAAAACTGTATCGTACTTTCGACAATGGGGAACTATAATTTAAAGTAAAGAAAAATTAAAGAGAAAGATATATTACTATTAGTTGCCACATAAATGAATTGGTAACCTTAGTAATTGCTATAGGAAAACTTTGATGTTGATGAGCATTAAAACGACTCCCTAGATTTGACTAGTGTTGGAATGATTTCTAACCTTTAGTGTGACTTAGACACCTTAGTTGATTGCTAGATGAGAAACTCAAGGATTGTGAGGAATTTAAATAAAGCTCATTGAGATTTCACATGTAGACATAGGGTACGCCTTTAAGATAATTGAACCACTCGTAATATTAGTAGCGTACATCATTAAATCTTGAAGTATGACTTTATTTATTTTTCTTTAAGGGGGGTAGATGGTATTGACCCTTGTTCTAGTAGTAAGTCATGAGCGCTTACTTATACAAATAAACTTAGTGCGGAGAACTAGCAAACACATATAGACACCGTAAGATAGATTATTGGCCACATTCATAGAGGAAGTATTGAATTTCGGGGGGAGAAATTCTATTTAGGGGGGTAGTTTGTAACACCCCATACTTTTCAGTACTCGGGTGTTACCGTATAACCTAACGTAGTATGAATGCAAACCTAACTTACTTGAATGGTCGCCTTAAATCTATCCATCTTAACCATCTGGTTTTGGACTATGAACTACACAATCGTAAGATTGAGATCTATCTATCCATTTAACCACCTCAACATGATTAAATTGACCTTGTGCTTAAATAAATAAATAATCCTATCATTAGAATCTGGATCATGATGATATGTCGGGACACTCCTATTTAGTACAACTAAATCACATAAAGTGAATTACGGACCAAGGTCACAAGATCCACCATTCATTAGGTCACAACATCTCATTGGATTACCCATCCTTTGGAAGCACAAACCGGATCATTTGCCCCCATATTTGACTACCAGATCACACCTAATTTCTTCTTAGGATGCCTAGGACCATTAATAACTAAAGATTAGTCAATCTAACCATTGAATTATCTGAATCATTTGGAAATCGAGAGCAGGTAAGTGGATGTCCACTTGGTATGGCTCGCTTACCAATTTAAAATAATCTAATCCTTCTTATCAAGCTCTATAGGCGACTGATTGAGTAAATAAATGGCGTGGATCAAGATGCAAACCATGGTAAACAACTTAGAAAATAATAATAATAATAATAATAATAATAATTCTCTCTATGTAGCCCACTTAACAGTTAAAATACTTTGAGAGTTAGATGCATGACACGTAGGTTTCGATCTACCGTAAGGGCGGCCATGTTTAGAAGTAGGCCCTGCAATTCCAAATTTAAGATAATAATAGTTTATAATAAAGTAATAATAAAACATTAAAACTATTCATTGTTTAGTAACATATTATGAGGGTATTGAATATACATACGGTACATTAGCACCTTTTGACCATTAACGATCGAATTAGAATCAATCCAACCATTGGATAGTCACAATAGACATCTAAAGATCGTTGTTCAATGGGTATGGCCCACCTGGCCTTTGGAGTTGCCTGGATCTTGGCCAAAGGGCTTGATGGAGACCTCCAAAGAGAATGGACGGGTTAGATCCATTAAAATCATCATGATGGACCCCATGCACATGGTGTATGTGTATAGGTTGTGTACTCCCGCTGAACACCAGGTCAGGATGCCCGGGTCAAACGGATTTGACCATGTTTTCCCACAAATGGGAAATGCTTCCCTACCATTTTTCTTGCCAACGAAACAAATGGACGAGCATTTGATCGTGTTGTGACCCACCATAAGGGACCATCTCAATGATCAGGACCGTTCATCATGGTCAGATGATGACCCTAAACAAATCCTAGGTGGTCTCATTTTCCAGAGTGCACCTACCTGCACACGAGAACCGACACAAGCAAGACCTGAAAGCACATGCTTTCCAAAAACGGAAACTTGTCTCTGTGTGATAGGTTGGCAATTCGTGTGTGGTATGTTTGGGGTGATCTACGCCGTCCCAAAAGGAGCCATCTCAGCCGTTCATCCCCTTTTTAGAGGCTAGGGTTTTGGGTAGAAAGCTAGCAACAAAAAAAATGGCTTTCCTCTAACCGTTTCCTTCTCCTTTCAAGCCCACTATCCTAGCTCCACTCGACCTTCAAAAATCCATGTCCACAAGCTCCCTTGAACTAAATCAAATCATCCAACACCTCCAGATTGAAGGAACGAAGCCCCACTTCCAATCTGCCATTAACGGCAGTCCCCTTCTACCTTCGAAACCACCCACAAAACACCCCTTGAGCTTCATTTTCAAGCTTCCACTAGCTCTTGCGGGTGTATGCGAACCATCCGGAAGCAGTGGGATTAGGAAAGATCCATCAAACCGAGAAGCACCATTGGAGCTCGGTAGTCTTCCACGACGAGCTGCACCATTAGCGCAGCTTGTAATGATGTCAATTTTTTACCCAAAGTTACGAACGTATGGACCACATCATTTCCATCCAAACGACTTAAGAGAGAGAGAGAGAGAGGGAGAGCAAAGGTGATGAGGAGCGGTGCAATGGACTTGCTGACCAATCACAGTCACGCTGACTCGGTTAGTTCCACTGAGTCTGGTTTAAGCCAAGGTCTCTGCTGGGCCTCCAGAGAAGCAGGAAAGGCAGAAGAATAGGAAGAGAGAGAGAGTGGGGGGTTGCGGCCGCAACACTACAACTATAGGCAAGTTCGGACTTGGTTTGGGACGTGTCCTAGTGAGTCGATGGCCCAGGCCCTGACAAGTTTGGAGTTGGCCTAGGAGTCCAGCAGGAAAAAGAAGAAAAAGAGAGAGAGAGAGAGAGAGAGAGAGAGAGAGAGAGAGAGAGAGAGAGTGAGTGAGTGAGAGAGAGAAAGGGGGAGATGAACCAATAGGTAGGATAGAAAGAGAGAAGTATGTTGAGTGGGTTGAGTTGCTGGCGAGTCGACTCAACTCACCTGAGTTAGACCGGGCTGTTCATTGTTGGAGTTTCGGCACACACTTACACAAAGAAAGGGAGAGATGGAAGAAAGGATTAGGGTTGTAAACTAGTCAAGCTAGCTCGAAAAGCTCGATTGACTCAGCTCATGTCAGCTCGGATTGACTGGGCTTGAATGGCCAACTCGACCCTAGTCAAGCTAAATTTCTGGAGCTCGAGTTGAGTTCAAGCCGAGTTCGAGCAGGGTGCATTTCAACTCGACTCGACTCGAAGCTCGAACTCGAGCTTAACTCGGCTCGAGTAAAATTTTTAATATGTACACACACACACACACACACACACACACTTAAAAGTTTAAAAAAATAATAAAAAAGAAAAAAAACAAACAAATAAATAAACAGACAAACAAACAAGCCCTACTCGACCGCACCGATACCCCTTACCCTCCCTCTCTCTTTTTTTTCCCCTAACCCAACCCAGCCACTGCCCGCCCGTCGATCACCGTCGGCCTGTCCTTTACCCTCACATTCTCCAACTCAGCCTGCTCAACAGTCAGCCCATTCGGCCACCATCCAAGCATTCACAAACAAAGGTAGGTTTATTTTTTATTTAATACAATAATTATATAATTTTAGTTATTTTTAAATTTTTATTTTGAAATAATAATCACATTGGGTGAGGTTGGTCAGTTGGGCTTTGGGCGATGGGTTGGGGTTTGGATCAGGTTGGGGAGGCTAGGTTGGGTCGGGTTAGGGTTTGAGTTGGGTTAACATATAAACATGCTTGAGCTCGACTCGAGGTAAACTCAACTCGACTCGAACCACTAGCTCAACTCAAACTCGACTCGATAGCTTTGGGAAACAAGCCAAGCTTCAATGTTGAGCTTGAGGGCAAGCTCGAGCTCGAGCTCGAACTCAAGTATAACATGGACGAGTCAAGCCGAGCTTGGCCCACCTCGACTCGACTCGGCTCGATGTGTAGCCTTAGAAAGGATAAGGATAAAGGAAAGGGAAAGAAGAGAGAAGGGTGGTTGGTTGAACTGAGTCAACTCAGTTTGGAACCGAGTCTAGCCAAGTCGAGTTGGGTTTGGATTGTCCAGACTCTTGTTGGATTTCCAGCATGTGGGAAATATAAGAAAAGGAGAAGAAGAAAGAGAGAAAGAAGGAGCAGAAGGATAGAGAAGAAGAAGAAAGAGATAGTGAGAGGCGAGTGGTGGTCGTGTTACACCCATAGTCGAGTTCGGCCCAAGTCAGGCCGGGCTGGGTACCTATTACAGGAGTTCCAGCAAGGGGAGAAAAGAAGGAGAAAGGGAGAAGGAGAATCAACTTGATCGGCTCTAACCGAGTCAACCCACCGAATCAAATCGCTGAGTCAAGCTACCGAGTCGACTGTTATGAGTCAACTCTCTCTTCCCATGTTAGATTTTCTTTCATTACTCTTAGTTTCATTACCATGGATATGACAATTATTAAGCATGAATAGCTAACAGTACACTGTTTACATTAATGTTAGCCATTAAAGATGAAACTATTGTTAATGATGCTAGTATGACATCCATCACTTGGAAAATATTACCACTAATAATCGATTTTACTATTTAGTTACCATCGTAATACTTATTATTACCATGGTCGCAAATGGTAGTTATATCATTTAACGATAAATGGTAACTAACCATATTATTACATTTTGTTTAAACTACACATACATTTTAGTTTAACTCCTAGAACTAAACCCTAAAAATCTAGCCTATACCTAGGCTTTAAGATAAAATTCTAGACCTAAGAAACTTAAACCCTAGGCCTATACTTAAGACATAAATAAAGTATGAGTCTAATTGTAGAAATTCATAAATCATAGTAGGTCATAGTACCTATTATCATGGTTAGATTCATTATTGAAAGTTATGAATATTATCATTAGAAAATATTATCATTTTCCTTATGGGTTAGTATAATTCTTGTTAATATAATTGTTAGTATTGGTCCTTATCATTGTTAGTGAAAATTTTAGTATCATTACTTATATTACTTAGTAGGTTTTAGTAATTATAGAAAATATTAGATAATGTTAGAATATTTAAATATGAATTTGAGAATCATCATTATCAATATTCATTGATAAATACTCCTATTATAAATATTATTTGATCCATCATACAATAATAAACATGAAAATAATTTAGGAGTTAAATCCTAGCATCTAAGCGTTTAACTAAACCCTAGAATGAAAATCTTAATTTTACACCAAAACCTTAAAAATAAGTAATTCAAACCCTAGGTTATAATCTCAACCATAAACAGTACATAAAACATGGATCTAACCATACAACCTACAATTTGTGATAGGATCCAATTCTAAGGACGTGCGTTCTTCCTAATAACATTAGAAGGCGAGTCGACAAATAAGGTGATGATTTCTTTTCCTTGAGCTTTCCATTTTTCCATTAGCTTAAGTGATAATTTTATTTTAATTTCAATTAATAATTGATATTTTCATCTTATAATCACATGTTTATTAAAATTGAATTACTAGATATATGCCTAACATTTATCTGCATATTTTCTCATACTTAAGGATTACTTATAGTTTACTTAAGAAACTTAAACTGGTACATTAGTGGAAAACCCCCACTTATAAATGTACACTCATACTTGGGATGTAAATCGTTTAAACGTGATTGTAATGGACCTGTGACTTAGTGGTTATTGAGTGGTAGCTTGAATTGAATGTTGATGTGGGCCTACCATTCAGGGGTTTGTTGTGTCTAAGTGGTTTTCAAGGATGGTATTTTATCGCATGGTTTTGATACTTGCCCTCTGTGGCTTATTTTGATATTTGCCTATAGGGCTTGTTTTAATATCGCCCTATGTAAATTTATTTTGGTATTTTCCCTATATGGGTTCGATATTTTATATTGTGCAACCATGCGATGGTAAGCCTCATATACTGTAATATGATTGGTCACTAGTCGACGGGTTTCCATTAAACATCATAAGATAATAGTCTCATGAGCCGGGGATAGTAGCATGGGACCTATGCCAGAATTATCGGCCTACACTGGTGACAAGCCCCCGTAGTAACCTGGAGCTTATTTAAATTGACTGATTGTAACTGGACTAATAATGGTTTGGCTAATCATGCATACATGACACAGACCATCATCTATTGCTATTGTACGTGATGTACGTATTTATCCAACTGGTTGAGCATTCCTAGGTCGATCATTGCATGGGTGACGAGCTCAACTTCTGCACGGATGTGCATCCCCGAGGCAATGATTGCATTCACGTATCTATGTATCTAATAAGACCTGCATCATGTATTGTTTTGTATACTTTGTTTTATAATTATGCTTACCTAATGCGATGGTGTGTAATTTTGAGGAAAATTCACACTGAGTTTATCACTCATCCATCAAATATATAATCTTACAGGTAGCACAAGTGGCTTAATTGATCTTTCGGTTCAGACTGATGAGGAGCAGAGTGCCACTGTTGAAGATGCATGATTGTATTGTCAAGAGTTGCTATGTGGTTTTACAATTCCAGATTTGTTATAATTTGCTTTGTTAACAAGTAACATCATTTCACTTTGTAATTGTAAGTTTGGGACATTTGTTTGTATAAGTCATTATGGGCAATCTTTTACACATTCTAAATATAAATGTAAATTTCTCATTATGTAAGATTTGTCCATTCTATGCTGACTGCTAACTCTGATGAAAGAAAAAAAAAATGTATGTGGATTTTGACTCTTTATAGGTTAACACTTGAGTTTTTGGAAAACGGGTCGTATACTCGGCTCCTGAAGACACGGGGCGTTACATATACTTGTAAAGAAAATAGGTGAAGTGAATTATAATCATTACATCTTCACATTATAAAAATACCATATTTATTATAATTTATCGATGAAACAATGTAGTCAAATCATCATTACAGTCAAATGTAAATGATGTCACCACGCAATTATAAGAGTAAATAATCATTATCCATTTATAGCTATTTACCATTGTAATTGGAAAACTAAACAAGCCTTATGTTCTCTCGAATGCATGCATTTCTAATTTTGACCTATCATTGTATATTTGTATAAATATAATTGGGCCCTGCTTGAATCGTTTGACCATAAGTATTGACCTTTCCTTTTCACAAGGAATGGTTGTGTGGAGAGCCTAGTCATCTCTAAGCGAGTAGAAAATCAAACTCAAGCTTCGACACTTAACCTATCAGTAAAACAAGTTGGTTGGCCCTTACCCAACTTGACCAACTCTATCCATTGTCATCCTCATTTTCAATTTATCTTCATGAACCACCCCATGGTCATTGTGTAGACACCCCATCAAAAATGAGACTAAACTAATCTTCTGACTTTGGTTAAGCTTTGATAAAATCATCTATGGGCAATTCAAGGACCATTAAAAATCTTATCAATAAAAAAGGCAGGACTCTTAAAATGTCATGAGAACAACAGATGGACCTGATCGGCAGATTTAAAACCTAACAAATCAAACCCTAAAAGATCATCCAGACACCTTCGAAATCCTGATTAGCACCATAAAATCATCTCTATCCAACCCGTAAAACATCATAAATCCAAACGGGTTGCATATTTAGGATTCCCGGCAACGGACTAAATTAACAAAATAAAATCACTAGCTAATGGCTAGTTGACGGTGATGCCATCATCCCTATTCCCATATTTCGCCCCTATACATGTCAAGACTCATTTTATAATGCCACGTGGACCATCAACCATCCACTGGCCGACAAACACCTGCCACCTCCTTCAGCCAATTGGAGATTTAAATACCTGCTAATAGATCTTACATGACAAATTTTTACTAAGTGTCCACTATTGGCCAACCCCTACTCAACGATTTTTCCTTGTAAATTTGAACCCCAATCTTCGATCCAAAGGGAGTGAGGGAGAGGCCCAAAGACAAGTGATGTCGGGGTGGGTCCCTTTCCGAAGACTTCAAATATTTTGAACTGACGCCAAGGCCTTAACCGACTCAGGAAGCTGGCTCTAGAGAAAATAATCCATCAAAGAAGCCAACAAAAGACAGAGTAGGGGTTGGAATCGAGGATATTCAACCATTCATTTGTCAGAAAAGTGAATCAGGTCTCACATTTTCCTTCTCACATCTCGAATCAATTTGCATTTTATTCTACATTTTTCAAATACATCAAAAGTATATACTTACTTTCTTTTATCTTTATTCTACAAATTTCTTTCTATTCTATTTTGCTTATCCATGGTCTTAAACCCCACACAGTAAGGCTAATTTTCTATTTGTACCTACCTAGAGTCTTAAACTCCATAAACACAAATAAATAAAATAATGTCAGAACTCCACTGAATACTCTAAAAACTTATAAAATCTTGTAAAGTAGAGATCATACATCGCATGTGCAGAAAATGATACATAATCCCTTCCTTTTTCCATAACCGAGACCTTTAATCAGAACGTACAGTCGCATACTAACCACTGGAGTTCCTTGAGTTAGAGAATGTTATGATTTTATGACATTTAAGCAATTCTATGATTTTTAGCTTGCTTTAGATTCTAAATTTTCATTGGGCTAATAATAACTCTAAATCAAATGCATTTTCACTTCTAAATCAACTACACCCCACATTTAAATTAAACCAAACCAGACACCGGAGAAAGAAAGCTCACACATCTCCTCTTTTGTTGTCATACCATATACAGGCTAAACAGCTGTCTACATCCAACTAAATGACCAACAAAATTGCCATCCATAGCTTCTTATTTAAATGAACTTTCTTCTACTCTTTCGTTAAGTCCCCCTATGGAGCACGTCAGCACTCACTCCAATTTTCATGATTCTGATCCTATCTTGTGAGTTGCACCATCACACACGCATATAGCATCTGAGCCTTTGAAGTGGTTGGCCCCACCTTGGAAATCATTTGTCACGAAAACTATGAGACCCAAGTGGGCACATTTGATAAAAACTGTAGAGAAAAATCGATAGCCAATACTAAATCACTACACACGTACAGCACATATGATGTTTTTATCTACTATTGTTCAAGGTGGGGGCCTACTGTTTCTGGTGGGCGTGTGTAACACAATGCGGCTAACTCTGCCATCCGTCGCGTTTCATGCCACTCCTTGGAAGGTTTCCAACCAATTGAATAAATTGTTTTCTTAAAAATTCAGCGAGGAGCTTTCACCACGCGGATATGCCATTTCCATAAAATGATATTTTTTTTTTCCATAAAATGATATTTGATTAGATGATCTGAACCATACAAAAAGTAGCCTACAATATCCATCAATTGGGTGGCTTATACATTTTTTTAATAGGTTGCATCCATCAGGTGCGTCGCAAGTGTGTCTTAAATAAAAACCATGGCTGATCCATGTTTTCTAACCGTCCATCCTCTCATACACTGGTGGCCCACCCGATGAGTGGACATGCTTGATGGGTCAGGGCATGTTTGGCCCAACCAGTCTAAAATCGTGGATTTCCTGCAAAAGCCTTTCCCATAAAGATTCTGCACAAGGATGTTGGATGAGGACCACCGGGATGTTTTTGGAAAATCCACCCCGTCCATCCGTTTATGAGTTCAGTTTAGGATGTGCGACAAAAAATGAGGTGTATCCGATACTCAAGTGAGCATGAAAGAGTAAACAGTGGATATTCAGTGAGCACCGTTGAAGCATTCCTATGGCCATAAAAGTTTTGTATAAGGCTGTACTTTTGGTGTTTTCACTTCATCCCATCGGTAATGACCTTGTAAACGGTTTTTGGATAGCATATAAACATTAAGGTGGAGCCCAGGAATATTTCAACGGTTGAAAATTTCCCCCCAACTTTCCCTCTCGTGTGACCTACTTGAGTGTTTTATCCACTCATTTTTGGTCTAATGTACGAAAATGAGCATTCAAAATGATTGAAGGGAATGGATTTTTCACGTACATTACAGTGGGCCCCATCAGCATCCAGGAACTTCCTGCAAAAGGCTTTGGCAGGAAATCCGCGACCCAAGCCCCGCCCATTGCGAGTGTACGAGGATTGGGTAGTGACTAGAACACCACGTAGCTACTCTTTAGGGTTACTGTGATGTTCGTGTTTTATTCAAACAACCGTGATAACGACATTCACCGTTGAAGCCTTCTTAGGTCCACGGTAATATTTATTTGTCATCCAACATAACAGAGAATTGGACGAAGAGAAATCACAAATATTTGCTTGATAAAAGTTCCGTAACTCAAAAGAGTTTTTCAATTGTAAACATTCAATCCTCGCTGTTTCCTATGGTGTGTTCCACTTGAATTTTGATATGTTTAAATTTTGGACTCATGTCCTAAAATGATCTTTAAAAACATATGGACGGCGTGGATCTACTCGACCCCACGGAGTCCTGACATCACGTAGTTAGGTAGTGTTGAAGTTACCACGCATCCCGCGTCCGATCTGCTCGGCCGAGAATAAGTTCAAAATCCGGACCCGATTCCCGCCCATTCCGAGGGAAGCGGATTATTAGGTGCGTTCCTGGCCTCACCCAAGACAGTGCGGCTCTCAATGTGGGGCTCACCTTAACGTATCTATTCCATATCCACGTCGGTCACTCGTTTTGCCAAAATTATTTTAAGACATGAACCCAAAAATGAAACAGGTCCAAAACTCAGACGGATCGCCATGAAAGTTTTGGATCAAGGTAATATTTGCCTTTTCCTTCGTTCAGGATCTTTGGGCCCCATGGTAAGGCCCACACCATCTTTGATGTAGTCAGGCCGCACCTAATTTATCCATTAGAAAATTAACTAAAATAATCTTTAATTATAATGTAATAAAGGTGTTGAATGTAGCATCCAAAACCATTATTTGTTCAGCCATATAGGCATTTTTTGTATTTTTTAAGATGAAAATGCTTATTTACCTGCCATATCTAGTAGTTTTTTGGCTTTTTGAGAATGAGAGTAGGTCATCTCTCGGCCCAGTTTAATTGAATAGTTGTAAACTCATAATAAGGTCACTCATAATAAGGTCATTTTAAAAATTAGAGTTATCTATGGCCGACAACTGCAGTAACATTGTGAGTTAATTCTAAACAGTTTTCTCTAATGTGATCCATCTATGATAAGTTTTGCCCTCAAACTTAGTTAGATGGTATGAAATTAAAATTCCTTTTTATATGGATGGCTTCGATTTACTACAAAAAGATTCAGTAGGACTCACATAAGATGTTAGATGGGTTCAATAGGTGGGTCCCTTGCATAGGATGACCATTTAGCATTTTCTTTCTCTTCTTCTTTATTTTTTCATGGAAGGGGACCATTTGGCCATTAAGACTATTGATACCTCCATGAGATCCACTTCAGTGAGCTTTCGGCACCATTCTCTCCATTCTAGTGAGCTTATGAGTGTTTTTTTTTTATAAAGATTTTTTACCACTCTCAAATGTAGAAGCTACAGTGGCCAAAAGCATATTTAAGTTAGGATAATAAAGGCTTTTGTATTTTTTTAATTGGTGGGTATCAATTATGGGAGTTTGTGAAAGAAATAAGGGTGTGGTGGTTCCCTTTATAATTATTTTTTTATTTTTTATTTTTGATATGAATTGTAGAAGTTTGTGAAATAGATGAATTTTGTAATGGAAGAATGTTGTAATGGATGAATTTTGAAATGGAAGAATATTATTGTAATGCCCCGGCTTTCAAAACCCCAGTAGACTACTCGTTTTCCAAAAACCAAAGTGTTAACCTTTAAAATTTAGTCTAAATTTAAATCGTTTTGTCATTAATCAGATTTAACAACAAACGTAAACGGAGTAAACCATGCATTGTATAAAAACATCCCAACCATAATAAAATTCTAAATGTAGTGCCCATACAAGACTTATACAATCCCAAATAGTAAAATTCATTAAACAAAAACATGAATCATCAACTAGTGATAGAGCTCAATATGGATCGCAGAGACTATCTAGTTCCTCAGCTACCCAATCTGCTCTAGCGATCTAGTGAACAGTATCGGCTCGCTCTACACATATATCAATTGATATAGTTCAATAGCGTCAATGGCTATCGCAGTGAGGAATATCCTCTAAAATTACACACTCATTATTCATAATCTAGAATAGATCACAAGTCATAAGAATATATATGTGAAGCAGCAAAATTCATATTCATAATCATATACTCAAAAAAATTAAGTCAATCAATATAATCTCAACATTAAGGAAATGTAATAGAAATTGCAATGCAAGTGAATGTGTCCAGATAGTCAAATAATGAATCATACAACTTTCTATTGCACTTGGAAATCACATTGTACGCGAACTTCGTAAAATGAGTAGAAAATCAATAAGCGAACTCCTGCTTTAACCGAAAATTACAGTACAAGTAAACACCGCAAAGTGAATAGAAAATCAAGCTTTAAACCTCCACTTCAGATGGATATCATATTGTATGTGAACACGCAAGATGGCTAAAAAATCAATAAGTGAACTTCAGCTCCACCCAGAAATCACGATATGGCTGAACACTACAAGATGAAGAGAGAATTAACATACAAACTTCTACTTCACCTGAAAATCATATCGTACGTAAACACCATAAGATGGTAAGAAAATCGACAAGCGAACTCCCACTCCACCCATAAATCATAGTGCGACTGAACACCGTAAGATGAAGAAAGAATCAACATACAAACTTTATACCACCCAAAAATCATATCATACATAAACACCTAGAAAATTGATAAGCGAACTCCCTCTCTACCCTGAAATCACTGAACACCACAAGATGGCTAGAAAACCAACATAAAAAACTCTACTTCACATAAAAATCATATCGTATGTGAGCATCGCAAGATGGTTAGAAAATCGACAAGCGAACTTCAACTCTACCCAGAAATCACCGTACAACTGAACACCGTAAAATGAAGAGAGAATCAACATAAGAACTCCGGTGTCATTAGGAAATCACATGAACTTCACAAGATGGCTAGAATATTGATAAGCGAACTTCGGCTCCACCTGAAAATCAACAAGATATGCGAATATAACTAACAAGCCACAAAAAGGGCACTAATATTCCATCAAAGCCATGAAGGAAAAATATGCGATCCAAGCCATGTAAGGCAATGTACGATCTAAGTCATGTCAGGAAGATGTGTGATCCAAGCCGCATAAGTCAAATATGAATCGCAAGATGGTAAGTCCATGATAGGTCTCATTCATCCCATCACTTAAGCACAAGTGGTAACATACAGTTAATTAACAAATGCACCATTAAAGATAGCATGTTATCATCAAATCATTTATGTTTGCTATAGTTAAACACATGAAATAGTTATAGAACAAATTAGCATATTCAATAGTGAGGTAAGTAACTCAACGAGAGAAATTATATCATTATCTATGTCCAAATTGATGAACTTAAGTGGGAAGTTCAAAGGGTGAGTCCTCACCTCAAATTTTAATTGAAATGGGTTCAACTCGGATCGCCTTCACAACTATGAATCTAGCATGGTCGAGAAACTAGATGAGGACAAGGAGGAAATGGATAACTATTGCCACCTATGAATTTGATAACTAACATTCTTCTAAAAGGATAATATACAAGGTTTTAACTTACCTTGAGGTGTGGTTTATTTGACGTAACTCACCCGAGTTGACTCGGTAGGTACAACGACCACCCAATCCTTCCTTTCTCCTATCCCAAGCTGGAATCTCTAGCTAGGCCTGGACCAGGCCCAAACCAAACTTGAGTTAGCTGAACTCAGTTTTAGTCGAGTCAACTCAGTAGCGACTCAACTCAACTTGCTCTCGACTCACCCTGTCCCTCTCTCTTTTCTCTTTTTTGTATTCCTTCTTTCTCTCACTTTCTCGCTAGGTCGGATGGTTAGACTCTGTCTAGCAACTCAGTTGGACCGAAACTCAGCTAATGAGTTAGTCCAACTTAGTGCTGCAGCAGGAATGCACTTGTGGGAGTGCGACACCGCCCCACACCTGCTCCCTCTCGCTTTCTCTTCCTCTCTCTACCTTCTCCTCTTATCTTTCTCCCTTCTTCTCTTCATATGCTGGAATGTCAACCAATGGACATCCAGCTCGGCTTGACTTGGGCCAAACTTGGCTGACTCGGTAGTGAGTCAAGGTGTAGCATAGGCACACACTCTCTCTCTCTCACACTTTTTCTTCTTTTCTTCTCCTTCTCTTCGTCTTTCTCCTCCCATCTCTTTTTACCTTCTTCCTGCTTCTCTGGAGACCCAGCAAAGCCCTTGGCTCAAACCAGACTCGGCTTAGTTCGAGATGATGTAACACAGCATCGTCTCTCTCTCTCTCTCTCTCTCTCTCTCTCTCTCTCTCTCTCTCTCTATTCTTCCTCTTCCTTTCTTTCTCTTTCCTTTTCTTCTCCTTCTTCCTTCTCCAGGGACCTCCAGTAGCGAATCTGAACATAACCGAAGTTGGAACGGACTCAAACTGCGATGGTTGGTGCAGAAGAATGGCGAGGAAGAAGACATGGGCGTTAATGGTAGATTGAAATATGATGGACCTTCCTTCGTTCTGCTTCATAGGATCTGTTTTACTTGATCCCAACATGCTTCCCAACCACTGGTTTCAAAGTTTTGAACCAATTTGGATGGTGGGTTCGAGTTTTGGAAGAAACGACTAAGTTTCGATGGTGTGGCTACAAGGAATAAGGCTGTGAACCTCCTGCTATATATGCCCTTCTTTCAAAGCCTTAAGCCACCTGAAACTGTTGGATGGAGACTGCACGGCCTAGATCATATCTGTTTACAATAGCCTCGCAATATAACTGGTAAAACCAAAATCGGCCGTGGTTTTCAGTTGCTAAGGAAGCCCTAAAATGGGTAGCTAGGATCATACCAATGGAGGGTCGAGATTCCCTAAGGCAGTCTCACAGATAGCCAGCGTGGAAAGAAAAATAATTGAAATCTTTCCATTTTCGGAAAGCCAGTCTCATGCAGCGCCGTTCACACCAGAATTCATGTGCATGCACACATGTGATCGTGTGTGAAACAAGATGGGGTTTGGTCGAACCCTCGCCTTGAACATTATGAACGGTTTAGATTGTCCAAACAGGTGATCATGGTGGGCCACCAAAGCAATGAACGACATTTTCAAATTTTGTTGTTAGTGGGATAAAAAGTAGAGAAAAACTCTCTCTCTTTTTTAATGGGAGTCAAGTCAAAATTGTTTGACTAAGTTTCTTGGCTCAGTGGATAGTGGGTGCACGTCCCCTAGTGCACTCGCGAGCCAATAGTGGGGTCCACAGGGGTCCATAGTAGTGATTTTGGCTAATTCACTCTGTCCATCTGTTTTGTTAGCTCTAGTTACGACCCAAACCAAAGGATGGGGCAGATTCGTAGTTCAGGTGGGCCATCTCAACTAAGATATGGCCTTTGAGTGCCAATCACAATCAATTCGACAGCGATCTATGGTCTAATCCCTCGATCAGAACCGTTCATCTAACTGATGAGACACCTAGGGCCACTATCCATTTTACATTAATGTCTTCTTACATGGATAAGCCACACAACATTTACCTTTTTTTGGTTTTATTATGGATTCCTACTGATTAGATGGTCAAATTGCCTCTATGTTTGATATTCCTATTTCCTATGGATTCGCAGTCAGCTTTAAAGGGAACTTACTGGCTAGTTAAGCACTGATCAGTTAGATTGTGTGTTTTAGGTGTAGTTTGATTCGTCGGGCCGTTAAGAACTCGATGAACGGTGAATCTTACGATTCTGAGATTTGTCGTTGATAATGGGTGGTTTGATTTATTTATTAAGGAGATTAAAATCCTAAAAATAGATCTCTTATGGCATGATGGCCCATCTTGAAAGATGACAGTTGGATGGTTTGATCTATGAGTGAAGATCACCCTTAATGGTTAGATTCGGGGTAGAGTGAGGGTGAATGTTCATATGTGTTCATACTAAGTTTGGTCCTCATGGTAACACTTGAGTATTGAAAAGTACGGGGTGTTATAGTTGTAATGGATGAATGTGATGAATATAGAAATGGATAAATATTGCACAAAAGTAGGTCAAAAAATGGGCCACTGTGGATCACCGATACTCACTATGAATTGACAATACCCACGAAAGCTATCATAACTCTCTTGTTACATATTCGATTTGGGTGATCATGTACTCGTTGGAAATGCAATTTGATAAATTTTCAAATGGCTTTGGAATTACCTCATTTGGAAATCATTTAATTACCCACCCAAAGTTATTGTGGATTGTTGATATTCACTATGTATCGTTGGTACTCACTATGGATTGTTGGTCCCACAAAAACAGTCATAACTTCCTCGTTACATTTTTGATTTTATTGATCTTATACTCGTTGAAAATATTTTTTCATTAAATTTCAAATGGCTTTAGAATCATATCATTAAGATAATATTTGATTGCCCAAAAGTGGGTCCAAAGTTATTATGGATCATTGATACTCATTGTGGATGGTCAATACTCAATGTGAATCATTGATCCCACGAGAATGATCATAACTCCCTCGTTAGATGTCCGATTTGGGTAATCATATATTCGTCAGAAAGATAATTTGATAATTTTCAAATGGATTTAGAATCACCTGATTTGGACATCATTTGATTACCTAAAAGTGAGCCCAAATTTCATCATGACATTTATTACCAAACGAGATATCTAAATAAATGAACTTTTGAGCTACTTTTAGGCGATAAATGGCATCTAAATGAGGTAATTCTAATCTCATTTGAAATTTTAACATATTTTCTTTCTAATAAGTATAAGATCACCCAAATCAGATGTATAATAAAAGAGTTATGACCATTTTCATGGGATTTGTAATTCATCAGTGAGTATTGACGATCCATAATAATTTTGGAACCACTTTTAGGCAATAAAATTGTGTCCAAGTAAGGTAATTCTATATTCATTATAAATTTCATCAAATTAGCTTTCCAAATAGTATAAAATCACCCAAATCGAACATGTAACGAGGGAGTTATGAACATTTTCGTAGGACCGACGATTCATAGTAAGTACTAACGATCCATAGTGATTATTGGTGATCTATGGTAACTTTGGGATTACTATTTGGCAATTAAATGGTATCTAAATAAAGTAATTCTTAATTTATTTAAAATTTTATCTAATTACATTTTCAACAAACATAAAATCACATAAATCGAACATGTGACAAGAGAATTATGACTGTTTTTGTGGGATTGGTGATCTATAGTGTGTATTGACATTCCGTGGTAACTATGGGCCCACTTCTAGGTAATTAAATGATGTTTAAATTAGATTATTTCAAAATTATTTGAAATTTCATCAAATTATATTTCCAACAAGTATAAGATCATCAAAATCAAACATATAACGAGGGAGTTATGACCATTTTCATTGGACCGGCGATATACAGTGAATATCAACAATCCACAGTAATTTTGGCCTTACTTTTATATAATCAAATGTTGTCCAAATGAGGTAATTCCAAATTCATTTGAAATTTCATCAAATTACCTTTTCAACAAATATATGATAACCCAAATCGAACATGTATCGAGAGAGTTATGACTATTTTTGTGCGACCTGCGCTGCATAGTTAATATCAACAATCCACAATAACTGTGGGCCAAATTTTAGGCAATTAAATGGTATCCAAATGAGGTGATTCTAAATTCGTTTGAAAGTTCATCAAATTGCCTTTCCAGCACCTATAAGATCACCAAAATTAGACATATAATGAGGGAGTTACGACTATTTTTTATGGGACTAGCGATCCATAATGAGTGTCGACGATCCATACTAAATTTAGGCCCACTTTTGGGCAACATTTATTCATTTTAACATTCATCACATTCATTCATTACAACATTCTTCTATTTTAAAAATCATTTATTATAACATCCTTCCATTACAAAATTTATTCCTTTCATAAACTCCCACCATTTATGCCCATAAAAATAAAATTATAAGGGAAACCACCACACCCTTCTCCCTTTTCATAAACTATCATCATTGATACCCACTAAAAAAAAAAAAAAAAAAGCAACACACAAAAGGCATTATTATTCTAACCTAAACCTAGGTTTGATCGTCATAACTTTTATATGGAAAGTGTGGTCAGAAATTTTCAAAAAAAAAAAAAAACACACTAAGAGGCTTGACAAAATGCAGGGAATAACATCAAAAGCTTACCAAAGTGGGTCCCGTAAAGATGGCAATGGTCCTAACGGTCAAATGGTCCCCTCCTATGGAAAATAAAAAAAAGGAGAAAAAAAATGCTAAATGGCCTTCCTATGCAACAAATCATCTATTGAACCCATCTTACATCTTGTGTGGGCTCCATTGGATCATCTTGTAATAGACCCAGGTCATCCACATGAAAGGGATTTTAATTTCATGGCAGCTGGCCGAGTTTGAGAGCAAAACTCATTAGAATAAACCACATAAGGAAAAAATAGTTCGGAATTAACTCACAACATTAATGCAATTCTAGGCCACGGTCAACTCCAAAAACTTTGGAAAGAACCTTACCTTGGGTTCATGGCTATCTGAATAAAGTGAACAGATGAAATCGGCAGAAAGGTAGCCCTAATCATTGATTTGGTGGGCTCACACCACCATTCTTAAAAGGGCATCTTGACTTCTGTAAAAATCTATTAATATAAGATGCGATAGTTAGTAGAGGGACATTTTCATTCTCCAAAAATATAAAAAGTATCAAAATGTCTAAATAAATAATGACTTTAAATACAAAGTTCAGTACCTTTATTACTTCTTAATTAAAGGTTATTTTAATTAATTTTCCCTACTTGTAGATATCTATCTGAAATGTATGTGTTTTAAATCCACATCGTTCAATCATTTTGAAAGCTTGTACGATCCCATAAATGAAGTTGACTCAAATCTTAGGTGGAACACATGACTAGAAACAGATGTGATTGATCCCCACCATTAAAAACTTCATGGATTCTACTGAAACGTTGATATTTCATCCAACCTATTGATAAGGTCACAAACACCTAGATGAAGAGACCACACAAAATCATCCTGATCCAAAGCTTCCATGGACCACAAGAAGTTTTTAAGGGTCAATCACCATTGTTTCCTGTACTATAGCCAATCTGGGATTTGGACCTACACTTTTTTTTATCATTACGAATGTACGGCATGGATGCAGTCACATGTGTCACAGTGGGGCCCACAGTCAAGGGTCTCACCTACCTTGGTGGATCCGGGGTCTCACCTAATTTGCTCGATTGCGAGGGTTATTTACATTAGTTCATCGCACGTCCAATGGGAACCTGGCTTCGATGGTTTCTAGATACACCGAGGTTGGTGGATCCCTTACTTTGGGGCCACCTTAGTGTATGTGTATTATATCCACTTCATTCATCCGTTTCTGCAACTTATTTTATAGCATGAGCTCAAAAATTCATCACATCTAAATCTCAAGTGGACAACACAACAGGAAACAGTGGTGATTGAACGTTCACCATTAAAAACTTCTTCGGGACCACTGGAATGTTTATTTTCCATCCAACCCATTGATAATTTATGAAGGGACCATACAAATATCAGCTCGATCCAAAACTTTTGTGGCCCTCAAGAATTTTTTTAATGGTCGATCACTACTTTCTCCTATGGTGTGGTCCACCTGAGAATTGTATCTGTTGAATTTTTAGTATCGTGATGTAAACTAAGCTGGAAAAATGGATGCATAGAGTGGATATAAGAAAAATATATCAAGATGGGACCCACAGTATAGGATCCATTGACCTTGGTGGATTCCCGCCACGTCCAGCTAATAGGTAGAAATTGACTACTATAAATGTCACCTTCTACCCAACGTCTTTTCCAAAAACCCCCAAACTTAACTTTCCAAAACTAAACTATTATGTATGGACACACTATTTTTAGATGAAAATACCCTTTCATTCAACATGGATGCATTGTCTAAATCATTAGACCTATGGATACGAATTTAACCATAGCTATAGATAACGTAGACATTGGGGGTGGTGGGGCCACCACCAGTTTGGCATGACCACACCAAGGTCTGAGTTCAGTGTGGCCCCCTTTTAGCCATTTTAGCATTTTTTTTTTTTATAGCCCCCAAACACTTCCATTTCAAAATTTCCCTAATCCCTCTCCCTCAAAACCCAAAAACCTCCCTCTAAGCCTATTCCCTGCATCCAATACTCCCCACCAAACCCCATTTCCATAAATCCTCTTCATCTTTAGGCCATCTATTTACTAAAATTCTTTCTTTCAAACCCAATTCCCTCAAAACCCTTCATTCCCTAAACCCATCTTCCTCAAGGGGGTGTTTGGGGCGGGGTATTAGATGGGATTAACTGGGATAGAATTGTATTTGGTCCCATGCAATTCCATCCATCATTTAGAGAGGATGGGAAAGTTTGGGATTAGTTGGGATGGAATTACATTTAGTCCCATGGAATTGCATTTGGTCTATGTAGGATTTCCGTGGATTTTAAAATCTATTACACATGGGGGTCCCACATTGATGCATATGTTTATCTATGTCGTTCATTCATATACTCCATTTACATATGACATTTTAGTTATATATGTGTACAAGTGAATGACATCTGTTGTGAATTTGGTCCATTTATTACAATTCCATGGTCCACCAAACATGATTTTTCTTAATCCGATGTTTTCCAATAACAAAATTTTTATCCCAAACATGGGATTGGATGGCTACAATACCATAGTATTTATAGACATGCAATCATTGTGCAATAATGGTGTTAATCTCATCTAATACAATTCAATACCATTCAAATCCATAGACCAAACACGCCCCAAGGGGATTACTACTCCAAATTCACGAAGTAGGAAATTGAGCGAGGCAAATTGGAAATTGAGCGAGGCTAACTTGAAATTGATCAAGGCAAACCGGAAATTCAGTGAGGTAAAGAGAAATTGAGCGAGGTAAACATAAAATTGAGCAAGACAAACTGAAAATTCAGCGAGGCAAACATGATAGTGAGCATGGAAAATTGAAAATTGAGCGAGGCAAACAAGAAATTGAGCAAAGAAAACTGGAAATTCAAAGAGGCAAACATGAAATTAAGCGACACAAACTGGAAATTGAGCGAGGTAAAGAGGAAATTGAGCAAGGCAAACTGGAAATTGAGTAAAGCAAACATGAAATTGAGTGAGGAAAACTGAAAATTGAGCAAGGAAAATTGGAAATTGAGCGAGGTAAGTTGAAAATTGAGCGAGGCAAACTGGAAGTTGGGCAAGGAAAACAGGAAGTTGAGCAAGGCAAGCTGGAAATTCAGTGAAGCAAACTGAAAATTCAGCGAGGTAAATAGCAAATTGAGCGTGACAAACTAGAAATTCAGTGAGTCAAGCTAGAAATTCAACGAGTCAAGTTGGAAGAATTTGGGGGAGGCAAATAGAAGTTGGGCGAGGCAAACAGGAAGTCGAGGCAAACAGGAAATTCAGCGAGGCAAACAGGAAATTCAGTAAGGCAACCATGAAATTGAGTGATGCAATCTGCAAATTCAGCGAGGCAAACTGGAAATTAAGTGAGGAAAAATAGAAATTTAGCGAGACAAACTAGAAATTTAGCAAGGCAAACTAGAAATTGAGCGAGGCAACCTAGAAATTCAGCGAAGCAACCATGAAATTCAATGAGGTAAGCATGAAATTCAACGAGGCAAACTGAAAGTTAAGCAAGGAAAAATGTAAATTCAGCAAGGCAAACTAGAAATTAAGATAGCGTTAATATCCCCATTCAATCTTTTAAATTCTCATTGAATATAAACTTTCATTCTGTATAAATTTTACAGAGAAAATCAAAACACTAAATATAATACAACATTTCACAAAAATTCCCTCACATCTTCCTCTCATGCCTACAACAAATATCATTTATAGGTTACAGTCAAACAATCATACGCTATTGACTTCCTCCAAACGGTAGTGAATTTTTGCATATATGTTTCCGCCAAGGTGTGACCGCTACATAATATATCAATGAATTTCATTACAAATATACCATAGTCATAACCATTACTTTGCTTCGGTACTGATTTCTCTTCTTTGGCGGTCCATATCTTTCCTTCAAGCGTAGTCATATTTTCGGTGGCATGGAAGAAAATGGGGAGCGCCTTGGTCATCATTTTGATCTGGAGCTCATTTCTCAAGCTAGCTAAACTTGGATATAGCTGTCTAAAAGCCCATTTACTGAGCCTAGAAAATTAGCATTTTCAAAAATTAAAAATGTAAACCCTATTTTCTCTCACATTCTAAAAAATAAACTTTTCTTTTCCTATTTTCTAAAAATTTAAAGGATGAAAGGTGCAATAAAAAAGAAAATGGGAATTTCCTAAACAGATGTAGCCAACTATCATGCTTCTCCAATCCACCCTTCACCATGTCAAACCACCATTTCAGTGGATACTTAGAGGATGGGTTTGGAAATCCAACAGAAGAATCGTCACCTGCAAACATGAATTGCAAAATATATTAAAATTAAAGTTCACTAGATATTTAGTGACTCATAGTGTAAAAAATCAGACATAATTGAAAACAATCAAGCACTTAATGAATTTGAGCGAGCTTTAGATGAAATCAAATAAGCCTCAATTGAAATTAAGTGAGGCAAGCATGAAATTGATCGAGGGAAGTTGGAATTTGAGCGATGTAAAACAAGGAATTGATCGAGGCAAACTGGAATTTAAGCATTGCAAAACTAGGAATTAAGTGAGGCAAAGTAGAAATTGAGCGAGAGAAGCATGAAAATTGTAAGGCTCATATCTTACTTCGTACTGTTCAATCAACTCCCGCGATCTTTCCCGTCAAATTTCGGCAACCTGCAACCTATAATTAATGTTTGCGCGTGACCCTAAGTCATATCATATAAATTTAAATTGGCTTTATCCGAGACTTGTACCATTACGACCGTACAGTCGTCGCGGTTCCAACGCCGCGACTCGCGCCCCAATCCGATACTCAAATGAGGAGATGTAGACCCGCGTTTAGTTTGAGAAAAAACACCACGCGTTGTAAATCTCAAGAGAATCTCTACAACATATCCCAACAATCCATCAATCAATCATTCAACCCACCAATCCATCAATCACCTCATGTCAAGTACACATCACCTTTCACCCCATCCCCAAGCAACCACCAAGTCAACTCTCTCTCACCCTCTCTCTTACACACCCATACTTGTCAAAGTACACCATCACCTCACCCATCACTCACATCCATCACCCATCCCTCTCTCCTTACAACTCTCTCTCTCTCTCCCTCTTTTCTCACACCATTTTCCAAGCAAGGAGAGAGCCCACACGTCTATACCCTTTTCAAGAGAAAATTGTGAGTTGTGTGGTCCACATTTCCCTTACCAAAAACCTTCATCCTAGCCATCCATTTTTCATCTTCCACCATCAAAGAGAAGCACAAGGAGATAGGTTTTCTAACGCACCGGGAAGATTAATAGGTGGGTGTTTATTAAGCTAGATTTTTCCATGTTTTGATGATGGGCCAAGTGAGGCATACCGATTGATAGTATGGATCTCACTTTGGACCCTAGGTGTGACCGATGACCCACCTTGATCCTCATGATCATTCCATGATGGGGCCATCCTCCATGGACCCCATCATGATGTTTATTTCCTTGCATTAAATAAGTCATCTAGACCGTCCATATTGGTGGGGAAAGGATCTCCACCGTTGATTTTCAATTTCAATGGATCCATGTGTAATGGAACCCACTTGATGTATGATTGAATGCAAGGGAGGGCTCATAGTGGCGGAGCCCTCCATCACACGTGTCCCACTCTCTTCCTTTCTCTCCCTCTCCGTATCATTTTCATATTTTTTTTATGTGATGTTGTGGCCATATAACCCACCCGGATGGACCCCACCATAAGGCATGTATTTTATCCAAGTCATCTATAGGTGGGACCCACTTTATAAGTGTTGTGTCCACCCCCATCCATCATTTGGTGGCCCACGTGGGCAGCCCACTTGAAAGGCAACCGTCCAGCATCCTTGGACGCTGGACGTTGTGTGGAAAACAAAAATGTTAGACTTGGTTCAAGGCTATTTGGGTGAGCTACTTGTGTAAGCCCCACCTTGATATATGTATTCAATCCACGCCATCTATCCCATTTACCAACTCATTTTAGGCGTTGAGCCGAAAAATGAGGTTGATCAGAGTATCTAGTGGGCCATAGTGTTGAAAACAGTGTTATTACCATTGAAATCCATCCAGATTTTTTTTACACACTGAAAGAAGCCCAATATTGGTCTTGATAGATTTGTTATAGGCTGTGGAATCCAATGGCTGGAGTGGATCCTCTTGAAGCGGGCCCTACACAGGAAAAACCGCGGGAAAACCACTTTTTAAAAAAATAAATAAAAGAAGCAGCAAATGCTGCTGCTACCAGAGGCGCAAGCAGCGCCTGCACTCGGACGGCGGGCGTGAGACAGTGACCCACGGCTCTAGCCGTGGGCCCCACCTTGATGTTTATTTGTCATCCAATCCGTTCATATGGTGGGCCCTCAGGGCAGTGGGGCACCCTCCAAAAATCAGGCTCATCTAAGACTCAGGTGGCCCACATCATGGGAAATAGTGTGATTGAATGGTTGCCATTGAAACCTATTTTTGGGTTAACAGAAGTTTTAAATTAACATGAAATTCATTTTTACCCTTCATTCAGGTCCGTGCGACCTTATCAATGGCTTGATGGAAAATAAATATTATGGTGGGCCCCACGTGGGACCCATAGAAATGTATGTGTTTCATTCCCACCGGCCCCACATGGGACCCACAGAAATGTATGTGTTTTATTCCCACCGTCCACTGACCGTGGACGGTGGAACCCCTCCCTGATTTATGCGTTCTATCCACACCGTCCACACTGCACGGTGGGACCCACGCCTACATGTGGGATGATGTGTGTGTGCGTGTGCGTAGTGTGTGTGTGTGTGTGTGTGTGTGTGTGTGTGTGTGTATATTATAGATAATATTGTATATATTATATATATTATATGTAGATTATATATTATGTTATATATAATATATACTTGATGATGGGCCTTCATGTAAACCCCCACTATGATGCATGTGATGCATCCAAGCCATCCAACCCCTTTAGAAGCTCATTTGATGGCATGAGATAAAGACTGAGTCAGATCCATAGTTCATGTGGACCCCACCCTACTTATGTGCCCCAATCATGGACCACCTTAGGCAAGCCCACCATGATGTATGTGTTGGACCCACTATCCATCTATTTTTGCCCAATCATGGGCTACCTTATGAGGCCCACTTTTGATATGTTTATGGCCCATCTGTGAGGCCCACCTTTGATATGTTTATGGCCCATCTGTGAGGCCCATCTTTGATATGTTTATGACCCATGGGTTAAGGCCCATTGTGATGTATTTGGAGGCCATGGGTTAAGGCCCATTGTGATGTATTTAGAGCCCATGGGTTAATGTCCATTGTGATGAATTAGGACCCATAGGTTGAGGCCCATTATGATGTATAAAGGCCCATTATTGAGGCTCACCTTGGTATGTGTATGAGGCTCATCTTGATTTATTTGGGGTCGTTGTTAAGGCCCACCTTGATATGAATGTAAGGCCCATGTAATTGGCCCGTTTTTTATATATTCTAAGGCCCATGGGTTATGGCCCGTTACAATATACATAAGGCCCAATTGGTGCGGTCCATTGATGTGGCCCACTTGATGAATATAGAGCCTATGTGATATGGCCCATTTGATATATTTAAGGCCCAACGGGATGTATCTAAGGTCCATTGTAACGTATGATTCCTCCATGGTTTGTGTAATAATGATGTTTATGGCAGGTCGTGCCTTGGGAGCAATGTTGGTTAGATGTCCACATTGATGTACAATGATGGTTAGATGTCCTCATTGTAACCTTCTCGTAGGCTTTATTAGGCTCATTCGCACCATTCTCTAAGTGGGTTAACCCAAATAAGTAGGCCCCATTCGCTATAGACGGATGACTCTGTGCCATCAGATTTGATATAACCACGGTCGTAGGCTGATCTTATATTATAGTTGATCAGCTGTTCAACTATGGACCCCGCCTTATTTATATGCAGACTGTCGATGCCGATTATCGATGCTGATTATCAGTACCGATTATCGAGGCTAATTTCAATTGTCGAGGTCGATTTCGATTGCCAAGGCCGCTTGTCGAGACCTAATTATGTATATGCAACCCGTAGTTGAGGCCCATTGTGATATTTGATGCCTATGGGCAAGGCCCATTATGATGTATTCAAGGCCCATGGGTAAGGCCCATTGTGATATATTCGTGGCCCATGGGCAAAGCCCATTGTGATGTATATTAGGCCCATGATGCATGACCTATTTGATGTATTCGAGACCCATGTCAAGGCCCACATGTCATGTATTTGAGGCCCATGAGCAGGGCCCACCTATTGTGTATATGTGGCCCTTGAGTAATGCCTAATGTGTCATATATTAAGCTTTTGTGTGGGGTCGTGGACCCATTATATGTAACACCCGCCAATCTGGGATTAGACGTCCTTAGGCAATGGGTCAACTAAAACACCTGAAAAATCGCTTAGAACCCAATTCCATAGCCAAAGAAATCACGTAGGATTAATTCCTTTGAAAAATAAGTGTAAGTTACCTAGCGCGACGCTGGAGTAGCTGGCAAATAGTCCCTGATCACTTTAAATACGTTCTACAAGACCCAAATCGAGTAGAACCAACGACTCTATAATACTCTATAACCTCGGACCAAACTCTAAGCAGGTTTGTTCTCTGGACCACTTTGAATCTTTGTATTGAATCTAAACCACACGTCGAAAGTCCGATACCTCCTATCTTAGACTGTTAGAATCGCCTAGCTGGACTTGACACTCATTTCAAAAATCAAGTCAAACCGATAATCACAGGCCATTTCATTGAGCCCAGACCGAAGAGAGTGCGAATAGGGACATAATTGGAATTTCAAATTCAAATCTGGCACACGACTTGACGCGTCAGTATTGAGCGTTCTGGCCTTCAGAATTCAGCCAGATTAAACCCTCGGATTAGGAGAAATTTTTATTTTATATCATGAGACTTTCAGCCCTGATCTACGTGCGGTGACCGCTGAACTGAAACTGGTCCGCCACGTGCGATCTGCTGACCCAGCCGGACTGAAAACTTAATACGTGCTAGATCTGGTACGCGTGAGCTTAAGTCCGATCGCATTCGGTCAGGGGACCACCAGAAAGCATCTTTTGGACCGAAACAGCCCCGATTTGGATATGCACTAAGTGAACTTTGTACCGGATCCTATTTCGGGCAAGTTTGAGCTTATAAAAGGGGTTGAAACCCTCACTCCTCTCTCCCATCCGAATTTGCAAAAATTTCTAGATTGGGAGAGAGAAAAGGTGAGAGTTTGTGAGAGAGAGTGGGAGTGATTTTCCTGCCACCTGCTGCTATTGCTGCACGTGCTTAGGCGACGCACTCCGATCACTTTTCCGGCGATTCCAACGCACTTCTAGGTAAGGAAAACCCTAACCACTTGCTGATTTGGGAATTTCTTTGATTCAAATAGAATAGTAGCTGATGTACATGTGTATCAGGTTGTCTGATCGCCGTATACGAAACGTATACGCTCCGTTCGAATTTACACATCTATAAGAGACAAGGTGCGGATTTTAGATGCTTTGATTGACGGTTTACAACGCTTTCAATGTCGTTTAATAGTAGATTATCGACGGCATCGCCGTTTGACATGTACAACATGCTCTCCGTTTCCTGTTTCGTAAATTAACGAAGAATATGAGATTTAGGGCATTTTAGTCATTTGTAGGAAGTACGGTCTACATTCATATTTTGCTGACGTGATTGACATGGTTTGTTGTCGCATTAGGAAGTTAGGAATGCGTGCATAATTAGGTTGGCAAAGAGATCCGCCTACTTGCGCACTTTGGGTCGACATACTATATGTAGACTTAAGTGTGTAGTGTATGTGTTTATATAAATGTTTGTATTAGTATGTATTGAATTAAATGATGTTATGAGATAGTTTGAGATTGATTTCTCAATTAATATGCTGACCTAAATGGTTTCCTACATGTTGACTTTATGCACGATTTCATTACAATGCATGGAATGTATGTGTTGAAGATTTGCTTAAGTTGAATGTTATAACATGTGTTAACATGCTCACATGATTGTATTTCAAGTCCAACACTCTTACATAAATTGCTAATGTGATTCCATAAATGTTTCGGACTAGACTTAGTCGAGGCAGTTGGTAACTGAGCGAATTCGTGGCTGATTGGTCATAGCCACGAACGACGCGTCGATAAACGTGATTCGTGTTTGGAGTTGGCGGCAGTGGTTAAGCCACGCGAAGTGTTTTACGCACTTCATGTCGTTCGACTTGAGATGCGATCACGCTAGTCGAGCCCGTCAAGCAACCCGACTGGCCGATGTATGTTCACCTTGTATGAGTCATAACTGCTTGAACCTAGGGTACTGAACTTACCATTGTAAACCCTGTTAACTATGGTACCTTGATCCACGAAGACTCATGAGCCGGGCATGGTGGTATGGGACACCGTGGTCGAGCTGTCAGCCTACGCTGGGGCCACAAACCTCCCCGTAGTGACTAGTGAGCACCTAGACTCGTGAGCAGATTATGGTGGTATGAGACACTATATTCTAGCTGTCGGCCTACACTGATCAGGCGACGAGTCCTTTGTAGTGACCGCGAGCGTATTCTGAGTCTATGGGAGGCGACGACCCTTCCGTAGCAGTAGAGTACAGTAGGCATGTATTGATAAGGTGATGGGGGAGCGGAGCAACGAGTGCGTGCAACAGCCCTGGCAGCCCTTGCAGCGACCTACAAAATATACATCGTATGAGATTACTAGGAGTGACAACCCTAGACAGGATCTGTGTTGGGATTGATACAAGGGAAGTACCTTAGTTTCCCAATTCTGCTGTTTGAATGGACTAATAACAACTCGAAAATCATATCACCATAGCATTGCATGTGCCTGAAAGATGTGGAGCACTCTAGGGAGTGTGGCATGCCGCGGTCGTAAGATGTTGCCGTATGAGGGAGATCGTCGGTGAGGGCATACATCACTTCATGTCATATTGCATTAACAACAGTATTAGGATTGTTTGATTTACTGCTTTACTATTATCGCATGATTGATTTGATAACATGCTAATCTCTGCTCTCTTATCCCACTGAGTTGATCACTCACTCCCACGTTACGGGATGGTGTTTCCGGACACCCATCAGTCCCTATTGTGATTGCAGATGATGACGCGGCCTGCGAGGCAGAGCTGGATTTGATGATGATGAGGAGGATCTCTCCTTTATGCGTGATCTGATTGACGGGATTACAGGGAGGTTGATTAGATACATTGACACTTGTCATCTTATATTTTTAGCGCCCTCATGTATATTCATTTTGTTTACTTTTAAAGTATACATGTATGTGTATAACCTGGTAAAATATTCACACTCTGGAAACATACAACAGTTTATATATGTTATACATACTATCACAGTCTTCCGCTTGCAAATTTAACTGTCTCTGGAGTATGATATGCTGTTCTAGCTTAATCTCACTCATGTTTAATACATTATCACAGACAACATTCAATCATAAATATCTATGTTGCATAAATAACATTTTGGAACTCGGGAGTTGGATTTTTGCTCGACCCCCCCGATTTTCAGGGTGTTACAAGATGGTATCAGAGCATGATTTGGATTAAACCGGGCCTGGGTTATGGTCACGCGACGTACGCTGTCGCTTCCTTTGACTTAGGTGGGTGCGAGAAGGGTCTAGAAATACTCATAGGATCCCAGATTCGCCAATAGGCGAAGTCTATTCATTTCGATCGCGTGATCGAGTCCGTATCGCATCTAGGGTCGCGTAAAGCAACCCGAATAGCTCCTAGGTTGTAGGTAAGTAGGTTGAGACATTCTTTGAATGATTCTAAACCCATTAATGTGAATCCTTGGGCCAGGGGACAACCACGACCCCTGTATTCAATTGTCAGGGCTTAAAAACCCCGTTTTACCGAAAATCTTTGAAATTCTTCCTCTCACCACTCCAATCTTCAATTTTCTCTTATCTTTTTCATGTTAGGCATCAATACTAATGTAAAAATAATATAAAATCATACTTTCACAAAATTTTACAGAGAATAGTAAAAGTTCATGAAAAATGACTATAAGGCCATTCTAACTTCGCTTTCTTTAGCAACTAATGGGCTAGGTGGATGTACTAGATCCTTCTACCCCAAAATCATATGCTGCGTGATAGGGTTTTGTATTCAGGATTACAGATTGGCCCCAAAAATCCTCGGATGGATGTTTGGGCCTCCCTAGGGCAAACTACAATGAACCAAGTTGGGAACCATACCTTTTTGGAATCCCTAGGGCAAGGGGAACCCATCCCATATGGCCTCATTAGCCAATTTGAAAGTTCACCGGCAATGCATCGCCGGTCAAACTTGTCAGATGGGTCTGACCTTTGGGCTGGAGGAGTTTGGGGGCTAGGGTAGCCCCCTAGTATACGGTCCGTACCTTGAAACCCCCTAAAATATGTACTTCCTTCACAAACGGCCCCCATTCCAAGCTCCATTTTCGTTTTTGCTGCCCTATTCCAAAAATCGTGATTTTAAATCACCCCCAAATCCATTCCTGGCCTAAAACGACCACACTCCATCATCCCATTGAAGTTTGCAGCCTTCCCTCTTGAAGATCTCGTTGTTTGGAGCTCTTACAACCCCCGAATCGAGCTGAAATCGTGAGGTGCTCCATTCCCCTTTTTCATTCTCTTTTCTTTCTGAAAATACATCCTAGGGGAGCTTGAAGCATCCCTCTATAACGGCTAGATCTCCCTTTTCTAGTTTGGTTAGCCATTTCCTTACATTTCTCTCATTTTCCATGGCTATTGTTAAGCTGTAACGCCCGTGAAAAATCCATACTTGGGCTCGAGTACCAACTCGACCCGAAATTGCGTAGAATTCATTCCTTTGGAAAATTTGACTAGGTTAGCTAGTGCAACGTTAGAATAGCTGGGAAATGGTCCCTGATCACTTTAAATACGTTCTACAAGGCCCGAAGCGAGTGGAACTAAGGGTGCTATAATGCTCTAAAGCCTCGGATCAAACTCTAAGCCGGTTTGTTCTCTGGACCACTTTGAATCTTTGTATTGGATCTAGACCGCACGTTGAAAGTCCGATACCTCCTATCTTAGACCGTTAGGACCGTCTAGCTGGGCTTGACACTCATTCCAAAAATCAAGTCAAACCGATTATCACAGGCTATTTCATTGAGCCCGGACCGAAGAGAGTGTGAATGGGGACATAGTTGGAATTTCAAATTCAAATCTGGCACACAAATTTGACGCATCAGTATTAAGCATTCTGACCGTCAGAATACAGCCAAATTACACCCTTGGATCAGGAAAAATATCTATTATATATCACGAGACTTATAGGCCTGATCTTGGTGCGGTGACCGTTAAACTGAAACTGGGCCGCCACGTGCGATCTGGGAACCCAACCGGTCTGAAAACTGGATGTATGCTAGATCTAGTATGCATGAGCTTAAGTCCGACCGCATCTGGCCTGGGGACCTCCAGAAATACCCTTTTGGACCGAAACGGCCCCGATTTGGTTAGGCACCAAGTAAACATTGTTCCCAAGCCTATTTTGGGAATGTTTTAGGCTATAAAAGGGGTTGAAATCCTCACTCCTCTCTCCCATCCGAATTTGAGAGAAGCCCTAGCTTGGGAGAGAGAAAAAGAGTGAGAGATTGTGAGAGAGTGAGAGAGTTCTTCCCGCCGCTTGTGCTACGTGTTGCACATGCTTAAGCAACACTCCTCTACCGCTTTCCCGGCGATTCCACCGCAATCCTAGGTAAGTAAAAACCCTAAATAGTTGGTGATTTGAGTTTTCCTTGTTTCCATAGCGATGTAGCTTATGGATCTTATGTATTAGGCTCCTTACTCGCCGTAGACGAAGCATATACACTCCGCTTCAATTCCCGAGTCTACAAGACACTAGGTGAGGATTTTAGACGCTTGGATTGACGGTTCCCAATGATTTCAATGTCGTTTAATAGTAGATTCTTGACGGCATCGCCGTTTGACATGTACAAAATGCTCTCCGTTTCCCGTTTCGTAAGCTAACGAAGAATATGAGATTTAGGGCATTTTAGTCATTTGTAGGAAGTACTGTTTACATTCATATTTTGCTGATGTGATTGACATGGTTTGTTGTCGCATTAGGAAGTTAGGAATGCGTGCATAATTAGTTTGGCGAAGAGATTCGCCTAGTTGCACACTTTAGGTCGACATACTATATGTAGACTTAAGTGTGTAGTGTATGTGTTTGTATAAATGCTTGTATTAGTATGTATTGAATTAAATGATGTTATTTAATAGTTTGTGATTGATTTTTTTCAATTATTATGCCAACCTAAATGATTTTCTACATGTTGACAAAATGCATGATTTCATTACATGCATGGAATGTATGTGCTTGAGGATTTGCTTAAGTTGAATATGCATGGGAAGTATGCCTTGAAGATTTCCTTAAGTTGAATGTTATAACATGTGCTAACATGCTCACATGATGTATTTCAATTCCAATACCTATTTATAGTAATTCCATAGATGTGTGGGACTTGACTTAGTCCAGGCAGTCGGTAACCGAGCGAATTCGTGGCTGACTGGTCATAGCCACGAACGACGCGTCGATGAATGTGATTCGTGTTGAGAGTTGGCGGCAGTGGTTAGGCCACGCGAAGTGTTTTACGCACTTCATGTCGTTCAATTCGAGATGCGGTCGCGCTAGTCGAGCCCGTCAAGTAACTCGACTGGCTGATGTTTGTTCACCTTGTATGTATCATAACTGCTTGAACCTAGGGTACTGAACTTACCATTGTAAACCCTATTAACCGTGGTACCTTGATCCACGAAGACTCATGAGCCGGGCATGGTGGTATGGGACACCGTGGTCGAGCTGTCGGCCTACGCTGGGGCCACAAACCTCCCCGTAGTGACCAATGAGCACCTTGACTCGTGATCAGATTATGGTGGTATGGGACACTATATTCTAGCTGTCGGCCTACACTGATCAGGCGACGAGCCCTTTGTAGTGACCGCGAGCGTATTCTGAGTTCACGGGAGGCGACGACCCTTCCGTGCAGTAGAGTACAGTAGGCCTGTATTGATAAGGTGATGGGGGAGCGGTGCAACGAGTGCGAGCAACAGCCCTGGCAGCCCTTGCAGTGACCTACGAAATGTACATCGTATGAGATTACTAGGAGTGACGACCCTAGACAGGATCCGTGTTGGGATTGATACAAGGGAGGTACCTTAGTTTCCCAATCCTGCTGTTTGAATGGACTAATAACAACTTGGTAATCATATCACCATAACATTGCATGTGCCTGGAAGATGTGGAGCACTCTAGGGAGTGTGGCATGCCGCGGTCGTAAGATGTTGCCGTATGAGGGTGATCGTCGGTGAGGGCATACATCACGTCATATCATCTTGCATTAACAACAGTATTAGGACTTGTCTGATTTACTGCTTTACTATTATCGCGTGACTGAATTGTGAACATGCTAATCTTTGCTCTATGATTCCACTGAGTTGATCACTCATTCCCACGTTACGGGATGGTGTTTGCAACACCCACCAGACCCTGTTGTAGTTGCAGGTGACGATGAGATCCAGGAGGTGGAGCTAGATGATGACGAGGACCAGGATGAGTTCTCGTATATGCAGTATCATGACGGCTTCCCGTAGGTGACCTGGATCGAGGGGATATCAGTGGGACTTTTCTTTTTTGAACATTATTCTTTTGTTATGTATATGTATATGAGACTCAGAGATGTAGTCATACTTTGGAGACAGTTAAGATTACTTTGTTTTTCCATACAGTGATATATATCTTGTTTAGTCTTCCGCTTGCTTTTATCACTGGATCTGAAGTATGAATTGCAGTTTTGGTATACTTTTACTCATGTGAATGCTTTAAATCAGACAACATTGAATCATAACCATTTTTGTTGCATAAGTGACGGTCTGGAACTCGGGAGTTGAGTTTATTCACGACCCCCGATTTTCAGGGTGTTACATAAGCTGTTTTAGCCTTTTTCTCTCTTTTCACCATCCTCCCTCTCAATCCTATTTCTCCATTTTCTTTGCTTAAGGGATACTGAAAATATATGGCCGAGAGAGCTCTAGTGAGCAGCAGACAGTATTAGACTCGACAGGGATAAAGAAGGTAAGTCGGGACTGTGGTAAAGTCCTTTGGTAGAGTTAGGCATCTATGCCTTTGCCCTGTAGATTGTTTGATTTTTGTTTTAAGGATTTCTGTGTTTTGTTGTTATTGGGTCTAGTAATGTCACTGGTAGACAATGTGTTGCGTCAGTGGTTTGGGCTTAGCATAGCCGAATGCATCTCTATCATAATCCATGTGGAACTTTATTCCATATATTGTGACGAAATTTGGTTAGATGGAATACATGCCGTTTCAGTTCGCTGACAGGTATGGTCCCTAGATTGGGAGTATTGTAACTCTCGGGATTTAACCTGCAAATTAATTTTATCCCAACCCACCCTCCTACCAAGCATGCCACTTTCGATCCCGCTATGGGACTAGAAATGCAGTTCCATTTGATACAACTAAACGCTGCTGGCCACATAGGCCCTTGGCGTTTTGGTCCTAGAGTTAGCACTTCTAGATTTGAAGGGTCTGGCGACATGAGAAATCTAATTCTATTTAGACAATCTTGACCCTAATCAATAGAAGAATTCCCTGTAGTAGAAATGGTATGGAAAGCCATTTACCGTATAATCTTAGGCTTTAGATTATAGCTACTGAGTTACAGGCTAGCCTACTAGTTACCTTGAGTAGGGTAAAGCCTGTATATGTTAAGGAATGATAGATTAGATTTGATTGGAATGAGACTCCCTTCCTTGGATAGATCCCCTTATGACTTATAGACTGCTGTTGTTGCCCATAGGAAGGAACCATTCACTCTCAGGGAACATTTATAAATCCCTCAGATTGAACTTAGAATGTACTAGCACGCCCCTTAGAATTGCCTTCCCCAAGGGCTTATTGCATTCGGGAATGCGGAATAAAGGAACTACATGTAAGCGATGTATTCGCGGTTTGAGTCGATTTCTTACTCCTAGTGGTTACCAATGAATCCAATGCTCTGATCAAGCAGAGGATCGACATCGACTCGGATTAAGAACTGATACAACGCATTTTCTGTCCTGATTAGACAGAAGGTTCAACGTATTCGGCTCAGACCCACTACACAACCTTTCTTCCGTGATGGCCCAACCACCTACAACCAAACGGGATCACATTGCCTTTGGGAAATGGCGAGGACTTAAAGCCAGTAGAGAATTCGACATCTTGCCACCAACTCATACCTGCCCCTGACCTTAACCACGATAGAGATTAGGCTCATCTCTATGATCATAGATACCAATACCATAGAACGCATCATTAGCGAAGGGAAAACCACTGTAATGAGAGGTTGTTTCCATTTTAGGTTAAGGATAGCCCCTAAGTTGCACCTCGTTCCGATATACGGAGCGATGCATAGATACTTGAACTTAAGTAAAACCAAGTTTTAAGGGGGGTAGAACGTATGGAGTCCAATCCGGTTAGGTTAGTCAACGCTCCCGTTCGATCAGATTGGCGCAGCGGAAGCGTGGTTGGCCTCTTCCCCACTGGCCCAAGATCGAAACCTTTGAGTTAGGATATACATACGATTAGATTATTAAGTAGGATTGAACCTCCCTTAGAAAAGTATTCCTTGCCCTTCGCCAATGTCGGGGACGACATTGTATTTTAAGGGGGGTAAATTGTAACACCCCGGATTTTGGCCAATCTGGGATTAGACGTCCTTAGGCAATGGGTCAACTAAAACACCTGAAAAATCACTTAGAACCCAATTCCATAGCCAAAGAAATCACGTAGGATTAATTCCTTTGAAAAATAAGTGTAAGTTACCTAGCGCGACGCTGGAGTAGCTGGGAAATAGTCCCTGATCACTTTAAATACGTTCTACAAGACCCAAATCGAGTAGAACCAACGACTCTATAATACTCTATAACCTCGGACCAAACTCTAAGCAGGTTTGTTCTCTGGACCACTTTGAATCTTTGTATTGGATCTAGACCGCACGTCGAAAGTCCGATACCTCCTATCTTAGACTGTTAGAACCGCCTAGCTGGACTTGACACTCATTTCGAAAATCAAGTCAAACCGATAATCACAGGCCATTTCATTGAGCCCGGACCGAAGAGAGTGTGAATAGGGACAGAATTGGAATTTCAAATTCAAATCTGGCACACGACTTGACGCGTCAGTATTGAGCGTTCTGGCCGTCAGAATTCAGCCAGATTACACCCTCGGATCAGGAGAAATTTCTATTTTATATCATGAGACTTTCAGCCCTGATCTACGTGCGATGACCGCTGAACTGAAACTGGTCCGCCACGTGCGATCTGCTGACCCAGCCGGACTGAAAACTTAATACGTGCTAGATCTGGTACGCGTGAGCTTAAGTCCGATCGCATTCGGTCAGGGGACCACCAGAAAGCATCTTTTGGACCGAAACAGCCCCGATTTGGATATGCACTAAGTGAACTTTGTACCGGAGCCTATTTCGGGCAAGTTTGGGCTTATAAAAGGGGTTGAAACCCTCACTCCTCTCTCCCATCCGAATTTGCAAAAATCCCTAGATTGGGAGAGAGAAAAGGTGAGAGTTTGTGAGAGAGAGTGGGAGTGATTTTCCTGCCACCTGCTGCTGCTGCTGCACGTGCTTAGGCGACGCACTCCGATCACTTTCCCGGCGATTCCAACACACTTCTAGGTAAGAAAAACCCTAACCACTTGCTGATTTGGGGATTTCTTCGATTCAAATAGAATAGTAGCTGATGTACATGTGTATCAGGTTGTCTGATCGCCGTAGACGAAGCGTATACGCTCCGTTCGAATTTACACATCCATAAGAGACAAGGTGCGGATTTTAGACGCTTTGATTGACGGTTTACAACGCTTTCAATGTCGTTTAATAGTAGATTATCGACGACATCGCCGTTTGACATGTACAACATGCTCTCCGTTTCCTGTTTCGTAAATTAACGAAGAATATGAAATTTAGGGCATTTTAGTCATTTGTAGGAAGTACGGTCTACATTCATATTTTGCTGACGTGATTGACATGGTTTGTTGTCGCATTAGGAAGTTAGGAATGCGTGCATAATTAGTTTGGCGAAGAGATCCGCCTAATTGCGCACTTTGGGTCGACATACTATATGTAGACTTAAGTGTGTAGTGTATGTGTTTGTATAAATGTTTGTATTAGTATGTATTGAATTAAATGATGTTATGAGATAGTTTGAAATTGATTTCTCAATTAATATGCTGACCTAAATGGTTTCTTACATGTTGACTTTATGCACGATTTCATTACAATGCATGGAATGTATGTGTTGAAGATTTGCTTAAGTTGAATGTTATAGCATGTGTTAACATGCTCACATGATTGTATTTCAAGTCCAACACTCTTACATAAATTGCTAATGTGATTCCATAAATGTTTGGGACTAGACTTAGTCCAGGCAGTCGGTAACCGAGCGAATTCGTGGCTGACTGGTCATAGCCACGAACGACGCGTCGATGAACGTGATTCGTGTTTGGAGTTGGCGGCAGTGGTTAGGCTACGCGAAGTGTTTTACGCACTTCATGTCGTTCGACTTGAGACGCGATCGCGCTAGTCGAGCCCGTCAAGCAACCCGACTGGCCGATGTATGTTCACCTTGTATGAGTCATAACTGCTTGAACCTAGGGTACTGAACTTACCATTGTAAACCTTGTTAACCATGGTACCTTGATCCACGAAGACTCATGAGCCGGGCATGGTGGTATGGGACACCGTGGTCGAGCTGTCGGCCTACGCTGGGGCCACAAACCTCCCCGTAGTGACTAGTGAGCACCTAGACTCGTGAGCAGATTATGGTGGTATGGGACACTATATTCTAGCTGTCGGCCTACACTGATCAGGCGACGAGTCCTTTGTAGTGACCGCGAGCGTATTCTGAGTCTATGGGAGGCGACGACCCTTCCGTAGCAGTAGAGTACAGTAGGCCTGTATTGATAAGGTGATGGGGGAGCGGAGCAACGAGTGCGTGCAACAGCCCTGACAGCCCTTGCAGCGACCTACAAAATATACATCGTATGAGATTACTAGGAGTGACAACCCTAGACAGGATCTGTGTTGGGATTGATACAAGGGAAGTACCTTAGTTTCCCAATTTTGCTATTTGAATGGACTAATAACAACTCGAAAATCATATCACCATAGCATTGCATGTGCCTGGAAGATGTGGAGCACTCTAGGGAGTGTGGCATGCCGCGGTCGTAAGATGTTGCCGTATGAGGGAGATCGTCGGTGAGGGCATACATCACGTCATGTCATATTGCATTAACAACAGTATTAGGATTGTTTGATTTACTGCTTTACTATTATCGCATGATTGATTTGATAACATGCTAATCTCTGCTCTCTTATCCCACTGAGTTGATCACTCACTCCCACGTTACGGGATGGTGTTTCCGAACACCCACCAGTCCCTATTGTGATTGCAGATGATGGCGCGGCCTGCGAGGCGGAGCTGGATTTGATGATGATGAGGAGGATCTCTCCTTTATGCGTGATCTGATTGACGGGATTATAGGGAGGTTGATTAGATACATTGACACTTGTCATCTTATATTTTTAGCGCCCTCATGTATATTCATTTTATTTACTTTTGAAGTATACATGTATGTGTATAACCTGGTAAAATATTCACACTCTGGAGACATACAACAGTTTATATATGTTATACATACTATCACAGTCTTCCGCTTGCAAATTTAACTGTCTCTGGAGTATGATATGCTGTTCTAGCTTAATCTCACTCATGTTTAATACATTATCACAGACAACATTCAATCATACATATCTATGTTGCATAAATAACATTTTGGAACTTGGGAGTTGGGTTTTTGCTCGACCCCCCGATTTTCAGGGTGTTACATTATATGTTTGGCTCTATGTGGCCATTCCTTGGGGGCAATGTTGGTAGAATGTCCACATTGTCGAGGCCGATTATTGATGCTTGTTATTGATACTGATTATGAGTAGGTGACAGCATAGCATCATAATATATACCCATCATCTGTATGTTTGTTATGAAATGTGATTGACCATCGCATATACCATAGGGCAGGTTATTCATGGGGCTCCCTAATAGGTAGGGTTTGCCCCACATAAGCGCACGGTATGCACAGGATTTATGCATTATTGCACTGCGTGACTCATGCATCTCGCATTTGTGTGACATGACCATTGTACTCCGTAGCGACATCAGGGCTGTAGCCTCCACAGGCATATCATGGATGGCCAGATGAGACACCAAAAATGTTTGGTTCGAGCATCGGGCTGCCATAGATGGCTCTAGGTGAAAATCTCTAAAACCCTCTTGGTACCAGAGGACGCTCCAACGTCGAGACCGAGTGGATACATGAGCGCTCGAGTGCCGAATACCAGGAGGTCGTGTCTCCCACTGTGCCTTGGTCGGTTGGGAGGGGCTGTGGCCTTACCCGCCTGAGCACAGGGGGCATTGCTAGGCTAAGTTTGACCAGCTCGTGAATGGGTCCGCTATCGACGTGCCGGATAAGTATTGACAGATTATTGGCCAGACGGATAGTGAGATTTCTTACACTCACTTGGACTGTGCGGCTAAGGAGAGTGACAGTGTCATTTGAAGTGTACTAAACCCCAGCGACGATCCCAGAGATGAACAATACTGATATGTAGACTTATTGAGTAGGACTTGCATAATCATTCATTCATTCATTCACTATCCACTCAGGCTGGTGGTGCACAACTAATTGTTGTGTACCTTCGTATAGCCAAAATTTTGGTTGGGCACGTGACTAACCTGAGATCAGGAGTTTATTACATTGAGTCTGACTATCCAAATTTAGGTATGAGACTGGCTTGGATAGAAGTCCCTTGTGATGGACCCTATAACTTGCGATACTACATACTATCATCCCAACTTCACTCCAGCTTGGTCATTTCATTCGCACCGTATATTACATCGCATCTACAGTACTTAGCATTTTGAGTTTCTATATTTCTACATTGATATGGCTATTAGTACTCATGTCTTGCATCGCATAGCCTTGGTACGGCTGATGGCACTCATAGACTTATCAGTATATTTTCGTTTATTTTGATATTGTATAATTTATGACATTGTATCATCGGCATCTAATATTTGGCTCGTTTTGACTCCTCATTTGTATAGCTGATTTGTATTGCGTACTATGATATTGTATGACTTGTGGACTTACCAGTATAATTTCACTTACGCTGATCTCGTATCTTGTCAGTATTTTCGTTTATTTCATTGTATGATTTATGGCCTTGTATTGCATACTTGACACTTACCTTGTGCACACACTTTCACCACCTTCTAAGCTTTCTATAAGCTTATGCACGATAGATGCTTGCAGGTGGCGTTAGGTTGTAGCAATGTTGAGCTTGGAGCGTAGAACGGACTTTTGGAGCTTTGATTTTTGACATATGTATTTCCCTTTCAGCATTGTATTCAAATATTTATATTAGTGGATATGTGATGATGATGTTGCCTTCGCGATTCGGGTAAACTTGTGGTTATGCTTGTTATGAAACAAATGTACGTTAAAAAAAAAATCCTCCTTTTAGTATCCCAAGATCGAAAATCGGGCGTGTGGACGTCGGAAGCCGAGAATGGGATACTACGGAGGTTGTCGGTACCGGATTTGGCGATCAAGATTCCTGTGAATCCGATTTCCGAATTTAAGGCGTGACAAAAATTGAGCGAGGGAAACATGAAATCGAGCGAGAGAAGTTGGAATTTGAACGAGGAAAATTGGAATTGAGCGAGGAAAAACTGGGAATTAAGCGAGGTAAATTAAAAATTGAGCGAGGGAAGCATGAAAATTCAGCGAGGCAAACTAGAAATTGAGTAAGACAAACTGAAAATTGAGCGAGGCAAACTAGGAATTCAATAAGACAAACTAGAAATTGAGCGAGGGAACCATGAAAATTGAGCGAGGCAAACTAGAAATTCACCGATGTAAACTGAAAATTGAGCAAGGCAAACTAAAAATTGAGCGAGGGAAACATGAAATTGAACGAGGAAAACTAGAAATTCACTAAGGAAAATTAGAAATTCAGTAAGGCAAACATGAAATTGAGCGAGTCAAACTAGAAATTAAGCGAGGAAAACTGAAAATTGAGCTAGGCAAGCTGAAATTTGAGCGAGGCAAACTATAAATTGAGCAAGTGAAACATGAAATTGAGCTAGACAAACTAGAAATTGAGCGAGGTAAATTCAAAATTTATCAAGGCAAACTAGAAATTCATCGAGGTAAACTAGAAATTGAGCGAGGCAAACTGAAAATTGAGCGAGGCAAACTAGAAATTGAGCGAGCCAAACTTAAAGTTGAATGAGGCAAACTAGAAATTGAGCAAGGCAAACTAGAAATTGAACGAAACAAATAAAAAATTTAGCGAGGCAAACGTGCAATTTAATAAGATAAAGATGCAATTCAACAAGCATCAAAAGAAATTTAGCGATGCAAACTAGAAATTCAGCGAGACAAACATGAAATTAAGCAACACAAATATAAAATTCAACAAGATAAACATGAAATTCAACGACCCTTAAAGGAAATTGAATGAGGCAAGCATGAAATTCTATAAGCATAACTTGAAATTGAACAAGGATAAGATGAAATTGAGCGAGGCTAACATCATATTGAGCGAGGCTAGTATCAAATGAAATTAAACAAGCCTAATGTGAAATTGAACGAGCCTATAATGAAATTGAGAGAGGCTAACTTGAAATTCAGCAAATTTAAAATTCTGCAAGGTTAATATGAATTTGAATGAACTTCAAGTGAAATTGAACGATCCTAACACGTAATTGAACGAGCTTCATGTGAAATTCAATGAGTACTTCGTTGAAGTTGACCGAGCAGTTCATGAAATTGATAGAGCGGTTCATAAAATTTATCATTACATTACATGAATTTATGAAAGTTCCCGGTCATATTTTTATCATTTCTCTGTCAATTTTATGAATTGCTAGGGGAATTTCATCAATCATCCATCGGGAATGTCAGCGACGACTTGAACATATTGCTAAGAAGTAGGTCAAATGGATTGAGAACTCTCGCAAAATTGAAATTAAATTGCTCAATATGCTCTTATCATGCTAAGTTAATTGAGTTGGGCACGCCTTGAATGTATGTGGACTATCCATGACGTTCATCCGTTTTTCCATCTAATTCAAGGGTTTGAGCCAAAAATCGTTGCATATCTAAATATCAAGTGGATCATATCACAAGAAACAATAATTCCACCATTGAAACCTTGTTAGGCCCCACAGTGATGTTTTATTTGTCATCCATTATGTTCATAGGATAATGTATACATGGATGAACTGAAAGCCCAGATGCAAGCTTAATCCAACACTTCAATGGCTCACAAAAAAATTACTCAGTTTAGGGCATAATATTAAAATATACCTATGGTGTGTGCCTTCTTCGATGAAGGTACCATTTTAAAAAAATTTAGAAAATGTTGGTGTATAAAGAGGGTGTGATCTAATGGAGGTATATTTTTGTCCAAATAGAGGGATTTCGTATAAGTGAAGATGATGGTGCGATGCAAAGCAGGGGTATTTTCATCCAGAAAAAGGGTTTTCGCGAAAATGGAGGGATGCAACTGGTTGAAGGAATGGGTTTGAAAAAGCAGGGGTATTTTGGTCTAGCAAAGAGTAGGAAGTTTAGTATGGAAAAGGAAGTTTGACATAGACTCTAGCTAAAAGATGACGTTTACATTGGTCAATTTTTGCTAACAGGGGACACTTTGAAGGAGTATGGATATCTATGCGCGTCTATTCAGACTTTGTAATCTGTAGCCAACAATTAGTTCAATCCGAACCGTCCAAATGAGATGAAATCCACTACAAAATTGACAGAAATATACTCATCTTAACTCTAAAGTGGTGCCAGTCAAAAGAAGGTAAAATGATACAAATCAACGGTCCACATTGAAATGTAAATTCCGTTCATTAAAGGCTATCATCATATGGGATGTCTTAAATATTAAAGACACAATCTGGACGGTTAATATTTTATGAAGTATTTTCCGTGACTAAAGCGGATCTATGCATGAGTACAGATTCCTGTACACTGTAAGACTATCATTTACTGTACTGTAACTTTGTGTCGAAGCAAATCCCACACGTTTCTGACTCTTCCATGCACTTTCCCAGAGAAACTCCCATCCTCCATCAAAACCGAACACGTGGCACTCTTTAAAGATCAGGTCCGTACATCTAGTAGTTCCCACAAGAGAGATGCCATGGACCAAAAAGAGAGAATGGTCCGCATTTCAACGGTCAGATTATTCGCTCCATTTAAATTTTGGGCGGTACGGCCAGCGCGTGTGAATTGGCACACGTGTGGGAGATGCTGGACTGTTCATCAGGTGGGCCTTACCTTGAATGTTCCATTTCTGCTTTCGGCTGGAACTTAGATAGATGCGCCTTCAATGTGAATAGGTCCTCTGTTAATCTTCAAATTGAATTATAAAGTGTGGGGCCCCCCTGATGAGCAGGCCGGTACCCAGCCGCCGAGAAATGTCATTCCGACGTTTGTGCGACGCTTCGTCCCTTCCTTAAAAAGGAACTTTAATACTCCGGCGGCGCGTTATAGATGATACGCACATTACTTAGAAATTGCGAAAAGAAATGTCATATTAAACCGTCCAAATTACGCATCTCAGTTTTAGATCCATCGAGGGAAAAAAAAATAAATACAAAAGGTTATTTGATTATCTGACAATTGGATGGGTGGACTTTCATCTGGAGGTTAAAATTAAAAATATCGAATGGCCCTCTTCCAAATTGAATCCGAGTGTCTGATTTTTTATCCAGCTTCGTTCATGTCGATAAAAGCCACGTGTACAATACTGATTGCCTGCGCATCAAGCACCACACTCTGCCAGAACATCAAATAACTCCCTCTTCCCAAAATACCCCTACGCCCACCGCCTTAGAAACCGTCCCCTCCCGCTTTAAAACCAAAAGCCCCATTTCTCCACAGCTTTCCAAAAAACACCATCGGAATCTGACACACCTCGCCCGGAGATCGGTCACCTATGTCGGAGATCGCTTCATTCCCGATCATTTTCTGCGACGGAAAACGCGAATCCGACGCCGGAAACATCCGCCTCGACCCTTCCTCCCTCAGATTCAAGAAATTCGAGTCCATAATTCGTCAGAAGATCGGAATCCCTCATCTCCCAATCTCGATCTCCTTCATCTGCCGGAAAAACCCCACATCAGCACCGGAAAATCGCCGGAAGATCCCGATCCACGAGAAGTCGAGCTTCGCCGCGATCGCCCGCGAGAAAGACGGATACTTCCATGTCGACTTGAAGCCGTCGAAGGTACGAGAGAAACCCTACCGCTATCTCGAATCCGAGGATTTCAAACTCCTCCGGCGGGATCCCGCGGCCGGCTCGCCGGAATCCGGGCGGATCTCGCCGTTATCCGGCGAGGGTTTAGGGTTAGGGCTTAAGGAATACGAGAAGCATCTGGAGTTGCAGAGGCGTAGGGAGGAGTATATGAGGTATACGAATCTGTATGCGCAGATGGCGAATGGGATCGGATACGTAGATTATACGGCGAGAGGCGTAGGTGTGTGTGAGGAATGCATGGGAGCGAAGGAAAGGCCGATACCGTTCCATTCCTGCGTCTACGATACTGTTACGTTTGGGTTTCGGTCGATGGCGGGCCCGATACAGAGGCCGCCGAAGGGGAAAACCGGGTTTTGAGAGGTTTGGGTTAAAAATATTTTTTGAAAAAAAAAAAAAGGGTTTGTGTGTATAGGGAGAAGGTGTAGAGAGAGACACGTGTACTCACCTCACACGTGAGCTCGGAGCCAATCATCAGGTGGGCCATTGGTAGATTTTGATATAGTTTAGTTTTTGTTGACCGTTGAGTTTTTTTGTGCATGCGTGGCCCACCTGATCATCTTATCGGCCTAACTCAGAGACATGGTATTTAGACTATTGGGTACTGTCTGATGTGTGGATCTGATCCCATAACACGTGTGCATTGGTTTCACGTGCCACGCAAGTACAGTTTGGGAGTGGGCCTTGATGAGTCGTCATTCTCCTTGATTTGAGATACGAAAGTTGTACAAAATACAAACGGAGGAAAAATGAAAAAAGAAAAGGTATGCGTGGGGGCTGTAGTGATTATTGATGTTAGCTGAAGTCTGTCTAATTGGGTGTTTTCATTGAAGTGGAACAAATATAAAAGAATGCTATTTCTATCATTGTGATGAAACTTTGTTTTTAGGTTGTAACCAAGGTTTTTAAATTCGTGGGTGATACAAGTATCAGTTTCAATTTAAACCCTGGTTGTGTCAGGGATGAGAGATCCAATCCATTCACCATCTTGGTACAGTGGCAAGGATTGTATGGTGTGCCACTCATTACCCTTTTGATGTCACCAGGTACTGTGGGCCCTACCATGATGTATATATTAGAGATCCAATCCATTCACCATCTTGGTACAATGGAAAGGATTGTATGGTGTGCTACACATTACCCTTTTGATGTTTCTAAGTTCTGCGGTGTGCTACACATTACCCTTTTTATCTCACTAAGTTCCTTGGGCCCTACCATGATGTATAGATAAGAGATCCACTCCATTCACCATCTTGGTACAATGGAAGGGATTGTATGGTGCGCCACACATTACCCTTTTATGTCACCAAGTTCTGTGGGCCCCACCATGATGTATGTATTATATACACACCGTTCATTCATTTTTGGAGATTATTTCAAGGCATGGGATCAAAAAATGAGGCAGATCCAAAGCTCAAGTAGACCACACCATGAAAATTAGTGGGGGGACAATGACACCACTGTCTAGGGCTCATCTTGATGTTTATTAGCCATCCAACTTGTTCATAAGGTCAAACAATCGTTGATAGAGGGAAAACACAAACACCAGCGTACTCAATACTTCTTTTCTTATTTCGGTGGTGTGGTGGACTTGAGCTTTGGATCTGCCTCATTTTTGGGCTCATGCCCTAAGTTGATTTCGTCCATTTTTTTTTGCCGATGGTGTGGATATTACACACACATTATGGTGGGACCCACAACACCTGGTGATATGCATCGGGTAATGTGTATTAATTTCAATTTAAACCTTAGTTGCAACCTTGAGGTTTTAAATAGGTGTAGTGTGTCATTGTTCACCATTGATACAGCCATACGTCATGCGGGGCTATTTTGGGCTGGTGCTGCTATAATCGGTATGGATCGTATGATGTGTATTAGTTTCAATTTAAACCTTGGTTGTAACATAAAGAGCAGCCCTTCTCATGTGGGGAGCAGAATAATAAGCGTCATAAAACCTGATCCATTCACCGCCTTAAACTGAAAGAAAATTAATGTTTGGTGTCCAAATCATGCAGGTTTAACTCGTAGGTAAAGAGAAAATAATAATAATAATAATAATGTTGGGGTTATTCAGAAATTTGCATTTTATAGGCCCATGCCCGGCCATTAGCAGCCCTTCAGATGATCGCCTGTTCGGACGTGGATTTGGATTTCCTGTCAAAGCCTTTTGCAGGAAGTTCCCACCCAAGGATGCTGGGTGGGGCCCACTGCAATGTATGTGAGAAATTCATTCCCTCCATCCGTTTTGCGAGATCATTTCAGGACGTGTGGCAAAAAATGAGGTGGATAAAAAAATCTAGGACGTGTGGCAAAAAATGGGGTGGATAAAAAACTAAAGCGGGTTACACGAGAGGGAAACTTGGGAAAATAAATTCCGACGTTCATGGGGAAATAAATTCCCACGTTTACACTTTCGTCGGCTCCTCCTTGAGGATTGCGTCCTACCCCTGCCCGGACGGTAATCCGTCCGGGCAGAGCTCTGTGGGGTCCATCATGTTTTTTAGTGTTTTATCCACGACGTTAAACGCATTTTTCAATAAATTTAACATATGAACCAAAAAATGAGGCAGGTCCAAGGCTTAAGTGGACCACAAAGTGGGGATTGAACGTTCACCATTAAAAACTTTTAGGGAGGTAGAGAAGTTTTGGATCAAGCTGATAATTTTTACTTCATCCACGTCTACATGACCTTATGAATAGGTTATGTGGTAAAAAAAACATCATGTTGGCCCTTAGAAATGTTTCAACGGTGGGTGCCATCATTAGTGCAGCTTCCTTTGGTGTGATCCACTTAAGCCTTGGAACTGCCTCATTTTTTGGTTCGTATGTTAAAATTATTGTAAAAATGTGTTTAACGGCGTGGATAAAACACTTACAACATGATGGACCCCACAGAGCTCTGCCCGGGCGGATTACCGTCCGGGCGGGGGTAGGACGCAATCCGCGTCCGATGTATTTATGCTATCAAAAACCTTGATATTTACAAGACATGCAAGCTGTTTATAAGGTAATTTCCAATGGGATAAAGAGAAAACACCGGAAAGATAGCCTGATACAAAACTTTTACGGCCATCAGAACGCTTCAACGGAGCTCACTGAATTCCCACTGTTTCCTCTCGTGTGGCCCACTTGAGTGTTGGATACAACTCATTTATGGTCATCCTAAAATGAGCTAGAAAAACGTATGAACGGGTGGATTTCTCGCAAACATCTAGGTGGGCCCCACCCAGCGACCTTGTAGGCTTTTGCGGGAAATCTGCGTCCCGCCTGTTCAAGCATTGAGTTCCACAGATTATTCTTCACTTCCTATGACAAATGTTATCTTGACCGAGAAAAGTATGTTTCCGCACAAAACATTTTCTCACCCTAATGTTTCCAAGGTTTAAAAATAGTTTTCGTGGGGAGCGGATTAGGTGAGACCCGGATCCACCCAGGTGGGTGGGACCCCTGCCTGTGATATATGTCTTAAATCCACACCGTCCAATCATTTTGACAGCTCATTTTAGGGCATGATCCAAAAAAGCACCATTAAAAACTTCTTGTGGGCCACAAATGCATTGGATCAAGATGATATTTGTGTGGTCTCTTCGTCTAGTTGTTTGCGACCTTATCAACAGGTTAGATTGTAAATAAACAATCCATGAAGTTTTTAATCGCGGGGATTCAATTCAATCATGACTGTTTCCTATGGTGTGGTCCACCCAAGATTTGAGACAGCTTCATTTTTTGGATCATGCCCTAAAATGAGCTTTCAAAAATGATTGGACGGTGTGGATTTTAGGAAAATACATCACCCTGAGCCTCTTTGTCGGGGGTTCCACCCAACTCGGTGAATCCGGGTCTCACCTAATCCGCTCTCCTTTCGTTTTGTTGTACCGTATCCGTTGGGTTGTCGGTGGTTCGGGCTCGCGCCAGAAACGTCAGAATTTTAACCATGGGGTGGCCCGAAATAGCTCAACATCCGGGCTGAGACTTAACCCAAGCCCGACCCGTTGATAGCTTATGGAGACGGTAGGTATTTAACAGCCACCATTGAAACATTTATGGGGCCACAAGAAGAGATGTGGACCATGCTAATATTTTGGGATTCCTTTCAAAAACCACAAATCCCTCCAATAACAGGTCTGCCATGAGCAATAAGCCATATGAAGGAGATGGCCCTCAACCATCCATTCGGCTTCCAGATCCTCTTCTATCTAATCCCCAAAGTTCTAACGAGGGTCTCCAGATAGTTGAATTCCCTCCTATCCACCCAAATCGGAATTTTATAAACATGACTCATTCGCAAACGTGTCTGACAGTCTGAATAATTCAAATTGACCAGTAATTGCCCTGTTTGAATGACCGAACAAAGTTTCATGCAGTCCACACCGTGGTCCGATGTTCCTATTTCCACGAAGAAGTTTCCTCGAATCAGATTTTAGGAACGTTCCCTAATCTAAATTGAGAGTGTATATATTATTCCACGTGGATAATTTACGAGTTCGTGCCTGCATATCAAGCATCATATTCTAGAGTAACAAATGATTCAAAGAATCAAATTCAAATTCAAAGTTTCAAACTTGCGAATCACATATTCGTGGAGAAGAACAATACACAGCTTTGTGGGATCCAAACTGTGCATTATGTGTGCCCCACCATAAAAATAAGAAACCTAAATAAGAGGATGATCCAAAACTGAGGCGTGTAAGGAAATAATGTAAGAAATCACCTAAACCTCCAAATTGCAATGGTGTGACCCAAAAGAGTAATTTTTGGGCCTCTCATCTTCTTCATAAAGCACACCTTTTAATGGTTGGATGGGTAGATAGACACAAATGTTGGCCCAAAACACAATTGGATACTATATTATGGAAGTAGATTGGTTGGTGAACCCAACAGCACCCAGCTAGGTGGTGGAAAAGCTTTGCAGGCCCCACCATAATGTATGTGTTTTGTCCATGCCATCCATCTATTTGATAGCCCATTTTAGGGCGTGAAATAATAATAATAATAATAATAATAAGACGTCGGTCCAAAAAACTCAAAGCTCAAGTGGACCACACCACAGGTAAACATGGGGATTGACGCAAAACTTATGCGGGCCGCACCTTTTGGATCAATTGGATGCCGTATACAATCCATGTGAACCCAACCGCTTGAATTTGAGGAATTCTCTTGCAGGTTGTACAATATTTTCCATACCATGGCCCATGAAATGAGTAGATTGGTCTAATTTTTGAGCTGGGTGCACACCAGGGTGGTGTGAACCTTTTGGGTGAATTAGGGCCTGTTTGATTTTCTAATTTTAGAGGTAATTGAAGGTAAATGGGTAATAATTATTCACCCTTTATCACCGGTTGGATTACCAAGGTGACGTTGACTGCCGCCTTTCATTTATAGCACTCCTCGCATCACCAGAGGATAAAAATATTAAATCGTGGGGCCCACCATGATGTGTGTGTCTTAACCGCACCGTTCATCCCTTTACCCAACTCATTTTAGGCATGAGTAGAAAAATGAGGCAAATCCAAAGATCAATTGGACCTCGCCACAGGAAATAATGGAAATTGAACTCCTACCATTGAAAGCTTCTTGACAGCCCATGAGTTTTAAATCAAACTGATATTTTTGTTTCCACTCTATCCATGACTGTGTGACCTATTGAATAGGTTGGATGACAAATAAACATCAATGTGGGCCTAGGGGAGAAAATAACTTTCAACCATTGAATTTTTAATCATCATTTTTTCCTATGGTGTGGTCCACTGGAGCTTTTGATTTTCCTCATTTTTGAGCTCATGCCTTAAAATGTATTTTTTAAAAGGATGGATGGGGTAGATAACTCACATATATCATATTTGGGCCCACATATTTAAATCAGTAATAAAAGAGTTTATATGGACCGATTTTCGAAACGTAATTCCCGGATAATTTCAAACGGGTGGAGTAAGTAATAATTACGTATTTCCGTATATTTGCACGTGGGAAATTTAAAATCAAACAGCCCCTTAGACTTCATAATCACAGTAGCCCGATACCACTGTCATTTACGGTGGAACAAGTACCACTCATGTGCCACTCGGTCGCACTTCTTTCTAACCCCAAAAGCCTCTTTTTCCCCTCCAAAATATACGTAGTCTTAGGTTTATAATCTCTTGTATATAGTGCTAGTGAGGTATGCATGGAGAGACAAATGGGGTATCAATCTCTTCTTTTAAATTTTAAATGGATCATATGATTTTGTTATTTTTGGGATTTTGACTGCACCTGCAGGCTACCCTATTAACGGGCTACCCTCGAAATATTTTGAACTTCCTTTCTTTTAGTGGGCCAGCGTTGCATTTATATGCCATCCAACACCTTCATTAGAGGAGTCCCACTTCCCAGCAGAACGAAGGGGAAAAAACTACATATCAGCCTCATCCAAAACTTCGTTAGGTCCTATATACATTGCAATGGCAGATGCCCCTCCTTACTTTCACTGTGGTGTGGCGCTTTTTAGTTTCAGCTGGGCCAAAATTTTGGGATGAAGTCATACATTGGTCCAAGTTAAAGAATTGACCGAATGAATTTCATATGCACATCATGGTGAATCTTATAGAGGTTTGCACGGAAAATTATTTAGTGTGGGTAAGGCTACAAGTACTTTAGAGAATGCACACTACTCGGCATCCCCATGAGGTCCCATTTGAATTATACATTGTTCTACTTCAGCTATTTATGCTTCAAATAGTTTATTTTATTTATTTATTTATTATTACTAATTCAATAGATAAATATGTTGGGTAAACAACATGCATATGGAGCTCTCTCTCCCTCTCTCAATTTTCACATGGACCAATCGACAACAATCAATTAAACAACGTGGTTGCTCTTGTAAAGGGCAGGGCAACCAATGTTGCTGTTGTTAAGGGTAGTGGTGGCCAATGCTAGAGATGCCACTGCCACTACTAGCAGTGCCCGTGAAGGGAGGTGAGGAAAAAAATAGATGATAAAGAAAAATATGAGAGAGAGAGAGAGAGAGATAAAGAGTAAAAAAGTACATTTAAAATTAAATATTTTTTAAGCATTTTAACAACTTTTAAATTAGGGCTCATTTGGTTTCTTTATTTGAAATGCACTGGATTCCAAATCCCAAATACATTGGAATTCAATGTATTTGAAATTCTGAATTGTGTTTGACATCCTATAATTGAAATGCATTAGAATCCAAAGTTTTTTTTGTTTAGTAACCTATGATATACTAGAATTAAAATATGCATTATATTCATAGAAGCCTGAATTTGATTAACTAAATCATTTGGGTACATGTAACATTATAGATAGTCATTGTAATAGGCACATTAATATATACACTTTGGTTAAAATTAAAGTAATTTTAAGCCCCATGTTGGCTACAACAGTGGGCCCACGAGCATCTAATTGGCTACTTTTCAATATTTTAAATAGGTTCTAGGTCAAAGACAATAGTGTTATGGGACTTTGCACAAAACCTTAGGATCTAGCCTCCCAAAAACATCAGAATTATGGGATAAAAAGCAATGAAATAAATTAAAGCATAAACCACACGACACGAGATTTTTACATAGAAAACTCTTAAAGAGGTAAAAATCACAAGACCTCGTCTAGATCAACAATCCACTATGAAGTAGAACGTTACAGCTGATCAGAAGCACACACTGCTTGGATCAAACCTTCCTCACTCATGCAGGAGCAGATAAATAATAAGAGAATAAAAGAAAAATGGAGAGATCTCATCGATTACGAGGATGTAGAAGCGCTAAGATGTCAAGTGCACAGTAGATTACCTCTACTAGTAGAACCTCCCTTTCACAAGCTTCCTCTCTCTCTCTTTCTCTCTTTCTCTCTCTCACCTTTAATAGTCGTAAACCCTTTAACAAACCTTTGCAAAGCTTTAGAAAACCCTCTTGCATACCCTAAAATAGCCCTAGGGACCCCTATTTATAGTTTAGACAACTCTCTTTCGCACCTCTTACGAAACCGCCTCCAATTTACGCAGTTTGCATAAAATTCAGACTAAATCTACGTAGCCTTGACTAGTCGAGAGAGTCCTCAATTGGTCGAGATTGTTCACTCGATCGGTCGAGCCAGACCCTCGATTGGTCGAACACTGTTCACTGAGCTCGTTGGACTTTGAGTCGGGTGACCCTCGACTGGTTGAACACTGTTCACTAAGCTCGTTGGACTTTGAGTTGGGTGACCCTCGATTGGTCGAGCTGCGTAGTGAAACATTCCTATTTTCAACCGGCTGCACTCTCTCCTCTGAACTGAGGAGAAAATTTTCATCAAATCTCTCCCTTTTTAATTCAGGAGGAATTCACTTTCTTCAAGTCAGCCCGATTTCTATAAACCTCAAACTTACCCTTGAGCAAAGCCTTGGTCATCATGTCTAACCCATTATCGTCCGTGTGGACCTTCTTAAGCTGTAACACCTTCTGTTCCAAAGTATCCATAATCCAGTGATACCGAATCTTTATGTGCTTTAACTTGGAGTGCTGACTTGGATTCTTGTTCAAGTGTATAGCACTTTAACTATCGCAATAGACCACATGCTGCTTCCACTTTAGGCTAAGTTCCTTTAAGAACCTCTTCATCGAAAGCATCTCTTTATATGCCTCTGTGACCATAATGTAGTCGGCCTCTACGTCGACAATGCTACAACCTTCTATAGCTTGCTCTACAAAGAGACCGCTCTCCCTACAAACATAAACATAAATCCCGATGTAGACTTCCTGGAGTCTATGTCACCTGTCATATCTGCATTTATGTAGCCCTCTAACACAAGTTTTCTGTCACCATAGCATAGGCTCAACTTGGATGAGCCTCGTAGATACCGCAGTATCCACTTTTCCGTTGCCCAATACTCTTTACCAGGATTGCCAGGATTGCCAGCTAACAACACCAACCGCATATGCTATGTCTAGGCATGTACACATTATAATATACATCAAACTTCCTACTGCTGACGCGTAGGGTATCTTCTGCATCTCATCCACCTCTGCCTTCATCTTAAGACATTGTCTGTCGCTCAATCTGAAGTGACCATCCAATGGAGTACTAACCGGCTTCGCTGCATTCATATTAAACCACTCTAGGACTTTCTCAATATACTGCTCTTGTGACAGCTAAAGCTTCCTGCTGCTTCTGTCACGGGTTATCTCCATTCCTAGGATTTGTTTAACCGGGCTCAAGTCTTTCATCGCAAACGACTTGCCCAACTCCTGTTTCAGCATGTCAATCTTCTTGATGTCTTTTTCCATGATGAGCATGTCATTAACATATAACTGTGCTCTAGGACTTTCTCAATATACTGCTCTTGTGACAGCCAAAGCTTTCTACTGCTTCTATCACGGGTTATTTCCATTCCTACAATCTATTTAACCGGGCTCAAGTCTTTCATCGCAAATGACTTGTCTAATTCCTGTTTCACATTACGTCAAAACAATGAAAAAAGGACGGTCAAAAATTTTCTCAAAAGGTTAAAAAAGACGGTCCTGGACCGTCGCAACGGCCATCAAATTTTGATGTCATATTTTTTAAAGGACGACCATAAACCGTCTCTAAAGAAAGATGGTCATGGATCGTCTTTAAGGAAGGACGGTCATAGACCGTTTATAATGATACGTAATTAATGGACTTATATGAAGCTGAAAAGGACGGTCCTAGACCGTCCGTAAAAAGGATGGCCCATGACCATCAATAAAAAGGACGGTTATAGACCGTCTCGTATGACCTGTAAAAAGACGGTCATAGACCGTCTCTTATGAATTGGAAAAGGACGGTCATGAACCATCTCTTATGAGTCTGAAAAGGACAGTCATGATACGTCTCTTATGAACCTAAAAAGGACGGTCATGAACCATCTCTTATGAGTCTGAAAAGGACGGTCATAGACTCTCTTATGAACTTGAAAAGGACGGTCGTGAACCGTCTTTTAAAAGGATGGTCTTCAATCGTCTCGTATTTCCATATACACCTGTTACAACATCGTATTCTTCCTTATATATACCTGTTATATAATATATTTCATCATTCACATTCACATCCATCTAAACCCAAACTACATAAATCCATCCAAACATAAACTACATTCATCCAAACATAAATTACATCCATCCAAACACAAACAATTTTATCCACATTACATTTATCTACGCATAAATACGCTCACACCAACCCTGCAAAACTCCAAATCATGAGCCAAAATACCAAATAGTTTCTCATCTAACAAAAATCAAAACTAAATCATAATATTTATACTCTATAGAGACTCTCAAGGTGAAGAATTACCTATAGAATATGATGTGATGAGGCTTCTGTTCCATTGCTTGCCTGAATGCAATCAGTTCTTCTCTGCCAAATACCATAGATATTCTTTAAACACTGAATTCAAACACTTGCACCAAAGATCATACAAAAACAGAGGAGAAAAAGACTTACCGGATCATCCCTTTATTCATAGAACCTCTCTGAGGATCCCACACAACTTGAAAAAGATCTTTTATCAGCTCTTGCCAATGCATTAAGGTTAAGGTTAAGGTTATAGGTTATAGTATATAGATTTAGGTTAAGGTTTAGGTTTAGGTTATAGGTTATAGTATATAGCTTTAGGGAATTGAGAATAGGTTAAGGTTTAGGTTTAGGAAATCGGGTTTGGGTTCGAGATGGGGTTTAGGTTTGGGTTTTCAAGTTTAGGTTTAAGTTTAGGTTAGGAAATTGAGATTAGAATTAGGTGTAGGTATAGATTTAAGGATTTGAGAATATATTTCGGTTTTAGGTTTAAGTTTAGGTTTTAGGCTTCAGTTTAGGTTATAGGTTTAGGTTATAAGTGCAGGTTATAGGTTTAGGTTTAGATTAGGTTATAGGTTAAGGTTTAGGGAATTGAGAATAGGTTAAGGTTTAGGTTTAGGAAATCGGGTTTGGGTTCGGGATTGGGTTTAGGTTTGGGTTTTCAAGTTTAGGTTTAGGTTTAGATTAGGGACTTGAGATTAGGATTAGGTGTAGGTCTAGGTTTAGGGATTTGAGAATACATTTAAGTTTTAGGTTTAGGAAATCGGGTTTGGGTTCGAGATCGGGTTTTAGGTTTGGATTTTCAAGTTGAGGTTTAGGTTTAGGTTAGGGAGTTGAGATTAGGATTAGGTGTAAGTATAGATTTAGAGATTTGAGAATACATTTAGGTTTTAGGTCATAGGTTTTGGTTTAGGTTAAGGTTATAAGCTATAGGTTTAGAGAATTGAGAATAGGTTAAGGTTTAAGTTTAGAAAATCGGGTTCAGGTTAGGGATCGGGTTTAGTTTTGGATTTTCAAGTTTACGTTTAGGTTTAGGTTAGGGAGTTAAGATCAGGATTAGGTGTAGGTTTAGGTTTAGGGAGTTGAGAATACATTTAGGTTTGAGGTTTAGGTTAAGGTTAGGTTATAGGTTATAGGTTAAGGTTTTAGGTCATAGGTTTTGGTTTAGGTTTAGGTTTAGGTTAAGGTTTAGGTTTAGGTTATAAGATATAGGTTTAGGGAATTGAGAATAGGTTAAGGTTTAGGTTTAGGAAGTCAGGTTCGAGTTCGGGATCGGGTTTAGGTTTGGCTTTTCAAGTTTAGGCTTAGGTTTAGGTTAGGGAGTTGAGATTAGGATTAGGTGTAGGTTTAGGTTTAGGGATTTGAGAATACATTTAGGTTTTAGGTTTAGGTCATACGTTAAGGTTTAGGTTTAGGTTTAGGTTTCAGTTATAAGCTATAGGTTTAGGGAATTGAGAATAGGCTAAGGTTTAGGTATAGGAAATCGAGTTCCGGTTTAGGTTTGGCTTTCCAAGTTTAGGTATAAGTTTAGGTCAGGGAGTTGAGATTAGGATTAGGCGTAGGTTTATGTTTAGGAATTTAAGAATACATTTAGGTTTTAGGTTTAGGTTTAGGTTATAGGTGTAGGTTTAGGTTTAGGAATTTGAGAATACATTTAGGTTTTAGGTTTAGGTTTAGGTTATAGGTTAAGGTTTTGGTTTAGGTTTAGGTTTCGGTTATAAGCTATAGGTTTAGGGAATTGAGAATAGGTTAAGGTTTAGGTTTAGAAAATCGGGTTCGGGTTCTGGATCGGGTTTAGGTTTGGGTTTTCAAGTTTAAGTTTAGGTTTAGGTTTAGGTTAGGGAGTTGAGATTAGGATTATGTGTAGGTTTAGGTTTAGGGATTTAAGAATACATTTAGGTTTTAGGTCATAGGTTTAGGTTTTAGGCTTAGGTTTAGGTTATAGGTTTAGGTTTAGGTTATAAGTGTAGGTTCTAGGTTTAAGTTTAGGTTAGGTTATAGGTTTATGTTTAGGGAGTTGAGAATACATTTAGGTTTTAGGTTTAGGTTTAGGTTTTTGGTTACAGGGTAAGGTTTAGGTTTTATGTTTAGGTTAAGGTTAGGTTATAGGCTATAGGTTAAGGTTTTAGGTCATAGGTTTTGGTTTAGGTTAAGTTTATAGGTTTAGGTTTAGGTTAAGGTTAAGGTTTAGGTTTAAGTTATAAGCTATAGGTTTAGGGAATTTAAAATAGGTTAAGGTTTAGGTTTAGGAAATCGGGTTCGGGTTCGGGATCGGGTTTAGGTTTGGGTTTTCAAGTTTAGGTTTAGGTTTAGGTTAAGGAGTTGAGATTATGATTATGTATAAGTTTAGGTTTAGAGATTTGAGAATACATTTAGGTTTTAGGTCATACGTTTAGATTTTAGGCTTAGGTTTAGGTTATAGGTTTAGGTTTAGGTTATAAGTGTAGGTTCTAGGTTTAGGTTTAGGTTAGGTTATAGGTTTATGTTTAGGGAGTTGAGAATACATTTAGGTTTTAGGTTTAGGTTTAGGTTTTTGGTTATAGGTTAAGGTTTATGTTAAGGTTAGGTTATAGGTTATAGGTTAAGGTTTTAGGTCATAGTTTTTGGTTTAGGTTAAGTTTATAGGTTTAGGTTTAGGTTAAGATTAAGGTTTAAGTTTAGGTTATATGCTATAGGTTTAGGGAATTTAAAATAGGTTAAGGTTTAGGTTTAGGAAATCAGGTTCGGGTTCGGGACCAGGTTTGGGTTTAGGTTTAGGTTAGGGAGTTGAGATTAGGATTAGGTGTAGGTTTAGGTTTAGGGATTTCAGAATACATTTAGTTTTTAGGTCGTAGGTTTAGGTTTAGGGATTTCAGAATACATTTAGGGTTTAGGTCGTAGGTTTAGGTTTTGGGCTTAGGTTTAAGTTTAGGTTATAAGTGTAGGTTCTAGGTTTAGGTTTAGGTTAGGTTATAGGTTTATGTTTATTGAGTTGAGAATACATTTAGGTTTTAGGTTTAGGTTTAGGTTTCAGGTTATAGGTTAAGGTTTAGGTTTTATGTTTAGGTTAAGGTTAGGTTATAGGTTATAGGTTAAGGTTTTAGGTCATGAGTTTTGGTTTAGGTTAAGTTTATAGGTTTAGGTTTAGGTTTAGGTTAAGGTTTAGGTTTAGATTATAAGCTATAGGTTTAGGGAATTGAAAATAGGTTAAGGTTTGGGTTTAGGAAATCAGGTTCGGGTTCGGGATCGGGTTTACTTTTGGGTTTTCAAGTTTAGGTTTAGGTTTAGGTTAGGGAGTTGAGATTAAGATTAGGTGTAGGTTTAGGTTTAGAGATTTGAGAATACATTTAGGTTTTAGGTCATAGGTTTTAGTTTAGGTTAAGTTTATAGGTTTAGGTTAAGGTTTAGGTTTAGGTTATAAGCTATAGGTTTAGGGAATTGAAAATAGGTTAAGGTTTAGGTTTAGAAAATCGGGTTTGGGTTCGGGATCGGGTTTAGGTTTGGGTTTTCAAGTTTAGGTTTAGGTTTAGGTTAGGGAGTTGAGATTAGGATTAGGTGTAGGTTTAGGTTTAGGGATTTGAGAATAGGTTAAGGTTTAGGTTAAGGAAATTGGGTTCGAGTTCGGGTTCAGGATCGGGTTTAGGTTTGGGTTTTCAAGTTTAGATTTAGGTTTATGTTAGGGAGTTGAGATTAGGATTAGGTGTAGGTTTAGGTTTAGAGATTTGAGAATACATTTAGGTTTTAGGTCATAGGTTTTGGTTTAGGTTAAGGTTATAGGTTTAGGTTTAGGTTATAAGCTATAGGTTCAGGGAATTGAGAATAGGTTAAGGTTTAGGTTTAGAAAATTGGGTTCGGGTTTAAGTTTGGGTTTTCAAGTTTAGGTTTAGGGTGAGGTTAGAGAATTGAGATTAGGATTAGGTGTAGGTTTAGGTTTAGGGATTTGAGAATTGGTTAAGGTTTAGGTTTAGAAAATCGGGTTTGGGTTCGGGATCGGGTATAGGTTTGGGTTTTCAAGTTTAGGTTTAGGTTTAGGTTAGGGGGTTGAGATTAGGATTAGGTGTAGGTCTAGGTTTAGAGATTTGATAATACATTTAAGTTTTAGGTTTAGGAAATCAGGTTCGGGATCGGGTTTTAGGTTTGAGTTTTCAAGTTTAGGTTTAGGTTTAGGTTAGGGAGTTGAGAGTATGATTAGGTGTAGGTTTAGGTTTAGAGATTTGAGAATACATTTAGGTTTTAGGTCATAGGTTTTGGTTTAGGTTAAGGTTATAGGTTTAGGTTAAGGAATAGGTTAAGGTTTAGGTTTAGGTTTTAAGCTATAGGTTTAAGGAATTGAGAATAGGTTAAGGTTTAGGTTTAGAAAATCGGGTTCAGGTTCGGGATCGGGTTTAGGTTTGGGTTTTCAAGTTTAGGTTTAGGTTTAGGTTTTGGTTAGGGAGTTGAGATTAGGATTAGGTGTAGGTTTAGGGATTTGAGAATACATTTAGGTTTTAGGTCATAGGTTTAGGTTTTAGGCTTAGGTTTAGGTTATAGGTTTAGGTTTAGGTTATAAGTGTAGGTTATAGGTTTAGGTTTAGGTTAGGTTATAGGTTAAGGTTTAGGTTATAAGTGTAGGTTATAGGTTTAGGTTTATATTAGGTTATAGGTTAAGGTTTAGGGAATTGAGAATAGGTTAAGGTTTAGGTTTAGGAAATCGGGTTCGGGTTCGGGATCGGATTTAGGTTTGGGTTTTCAAGTTAGGTTTAGGTTTAGGTTAGGGAGTTGAGATTAGGATTAGGTGTAGGTTTAGGTTTAGGAATTTGTGAATAGGTGTAGGTTTAAGTTTAGGGATTTGAGAATACATTTAGGTTTTAGGTTTGGGTTTTGCTTTTAGGTTATTGGTTAAGGTTTAGGTTTTAGGTTTAGGTTAAGGTTAGGTTATAGGTTAAGGTTTAGGTTTAAGGATTTGAGAATAGTTTTAGGTTATAAGTAAGGTTTTAGGTTTAGGTATAGGCTTAAGTTATAGGTTATAGGTTATTATTTAGGTTAAGGTTTAGGAATTCGAGTTCGGGTTCAGGTTTGGATTCGACTTTAGGTTATAGGTTTTGGGATTTGGGAATTGTTTTAGGTTATAAATAGGTTTAGGTTGGGTTAAAGGTTAAGGTTTACAGATTTGAGTTAAGGTTATAGGTTTAGGTTTAGGTTTTAGGTTTAGGTTAAGGTTAAGGTCTGGGTATTTAAGTTTAGGTTATAGGTTTAGGTTAGGTTTAAGTTATAGGCTTATGTTATAGGTTATGGGTTATATGTTTAAGTTAAGGTTTAGGAATTTACGTTCGGGTTTGGGTTTGGATTCAGGTTTAGGTTATAGGTTTTGGGATTTGAGAATAGTTTTAGGTTATGAGTATACGTTTAGGTTGGGTTATAGGTTAAGGTTTAGGGATTTGAGTTAAGCTTATAGGTTTAGGTTTAGGTTATAGGTTTAGGTTTAGGGAATTGAGTTTAGGTTATAGGTTTAAGGAAAGGTTAGGTTAAGGTTATAGGCTTTGGGATTTGGAAATAGTTTTAGGTTATAAGTATAGGTTTAGGTTAGGTTATAGGTTAAGGTTTAAGGATTTGAGAATAGTTTTAGGTTATAGGTAAGGTTTTAGGTTTGGGTATAGGCTTAAGTTATAAGTTCTAGGTTATATGTTTAGGTTAAGGTTTAGGAATTCAGGTTCGGGTTCGGGTTTGGGTTCGGGTTAAGGTTATAGGTTTTGATTTTGGTTTAGGTTATAGGTTTTAGTTTAGGTTATAGGTTATATGTTATAGGTTAAGGTTTAGGTTTAGGTTATAGGTTTTGGGATTTGAGAATGGGTTTGGGTTTAGGTTATAGGTTTTAGTTTTGGTTTAGGTTATAGGTTATAGGTTTAGGTTAAGGTTTAGGTTTAGGTTATAGGTTTTGGGATTTGAGAATAGGTTTAGGTTAAGGTCATACGTTTAGGTTTAGGAAATCGGGATCGGGTTTAGTTTTTGGTTTTCAAGTTTTGGTTTAGGTTTAGGTTAGGGAGTTATGATTAGGATTAGGTGTAGGTTTTGGTTTAGGGATTTGAGAATACGTTAAGGTTTAGGTTTAGAAAATCAAGTTCGGGTTCGCGATCGGGTTTACATTTGGTTTTAGGTTATAGGTTATAAGTGTAGGTTTAGGTTTAGGTTTTAGGTTTAGGTTATAGGTTAAGGTTTAGGTTTAGGTTATAGGTTTTGGGATTTGATAATAGGTTTAGGTTATAAGAATAGGTTTAGGTTATAAGTATAGGTTTAGGTTTTATGTTTAGGTTAAGTTTATAAGTTTAGGTTTAGGTTTAGGTTAGGTTATAGGTTAAGGTTTAGGGAATTGAGTTTAGGTTATAGGTTTAGGTTAAGTTTTAGGTTTAAGGATTTGAGAATAGTTTTAGGTTATAAGTAAGGCTTTAGGTTTAGGTATAGGCTTAAGTTATAGGTTATAGGTTATATGTTTAGGTTAAGGTTTATGAATTCGGGTTTGGGTTCGGGTTTGGCTTTAACTTTGGGTTATAGGTTTTGGGATTTGAGAATAGTTTTAGGTTATAAAGAGGTTTAGGTTGGGTTATAGGTTAAGGTTTAGGGATTCTCTAGTATTATCTACTATTGAACCTAGTATTATCTACTACATACTAGTAATATACAACCAATATGGGGCACCATACCATAAGCTACAAGAATTTCATGTCCCCCTAAATAAGGTATCCTCCATTGATAACATATATATATATATATATATATATATATATATATATATATATATATATATATATATATATATATATATATATATTATAAGTTTTTTATTTTCATTTACATTCCCAAATACATTCATCATCCATCTAAGAAAATTGAAACAAGTACTGTCAATCTATGACTAACAATTGAAAAGAAAAATCATGCATCTTATCTTATCGACCGCCTTATGTTTCTTTTCACCTTTGTAACTCTCATATTTGTTGCAGCTGCTAGTTCACCATCAGTATTCTACCTAACCAAATCTTTGTGCAGTCCCTCCATTTGAAGCAGTGGCTGAAGTTACAAGAAGTAAGGTTAGGTTATAGGTTAAGGTTTAAGGAATTAAGAATAGTTTTAGGTTATAAGTAAGGTTTTAGGTTTAGGTATAGGCTTAAGTTATAGGTTATAGGTTATATGTTTAGGTTAAGGTTTAAGAATTCAGGCTAATACATTTAAAAATAACATAAATATATCTAAAAACATCTAAATACCTAGGGAAGGTCTTCCATATTTGTATTGTTGGTTACTCATCCCTTTGTCTACAAGTCACAATCGACCAACAATTTCTATCGCTACCTATACTCTGAAACCAATACAAATATAACTGGACCTGTACTCTGAAACCAACACAAATATAACTGGAAAATAATATAAGGAATAAGAAAAAATGAATTTACCTGTACACATCATTAAATGTTTCCCTATAAGGAGGTGATATTATATCTTTGATAGCCATAACCTGTATGACAGAGAAAAATGTAACCGATACACTCTGTTACAATTCAAAGGAGAAAAAAGATTTTTGGCTGCACCGATATTCTAGTACATTACGAACGGCTGCCTACGTACCCAAAAAGTCATATTAGGATCAAGTCATTATATAGTTCTTTTTAATTAACCAAGTTACTAAAGGTTATAAATTTCATATTTAACAAAGTATCATTAAACGTCGTCTCAAATCGTTTCTAGTTGGTGCATTTAAAAAAATTCAAATACACAATCAATGTATATTCTTGTTACATCTCGTATTGTAACAAGAGAGAACATCAATGTATATTCTTATTACATCTCGTACTGCAACAAGAGACAACATCAACGTATATTCTTGTTATATCTCGTACTGCAATAAGAGACAATGTTCTGTCAATACTTCAGTCACATTTGAAATTGAAATCCTTTAGTGACTTGGTTAATAAAAAATAAATGACAACAAGCCATAATTAATAAAAAGGATGCTAAAGATTAAATAAATAAATAAGGCAACTTGATCAAAAAGGGATTTCAGTGAATAATCAAGTTTTCGTCATACAAAATGTCCTAAAGTTCAAAAAGTTAAACAAAACTACTGAATATTCAAATCCTTTAGTGGCTGTAATGAAGTTGTTTTTTTCATTAAAAAGGGCATATATTAACATCTTAAAAGATAACACCAAATTTGAAGTTTTTTTTTTATTATTGAATGCAATGAAAAGGAACAACAAAACCAATAGCTCAATGCCTGCTATCAAAAGTTTACGTCAATTAATCTTTGGTCTTTAAAGGTGCTTTCACCATTTCAAGGGGTGTACTTAGAAAGTAAAGGGCTCTCAAATTTTTGACAAAAAAGCGATGGTCCCTGTTATCCTCTAAATCAGTATATTGAACAATGCATGTAAAAGTTCCCAAATGTCTGATGACTAGATGTGATGTAAAGACATGGGAGTGGTGGTAATTTCCTAGATAACCAAGCAATCTTACCTGCACCACCAAGTCTAGGTTTTGACTACATGACTCCCTATCCATAAATTGATGATGGATCCATTGGCAAGGATCTTTGAGTTACACCCAAGTTGACATTACCTTTGATGTCCTATAAATTTCAAAATGTACATCTCATGGTGTAGATCTAATTAGTAAACTCTAGATTTGAAAGATCTCTTTATATCTTAGCTTTTGTATTTTGGCTTACAAAGTGATCTCTAAGGCCATATGTGTGGATAGAGTTGATCAATAATGAGATTGAAATCTACTTCATAGAGATGCCATATCCAGGTGAACTAACAGGGAATCTACTACACTACAGGAGAAATTACAGCAACTTGTGAATTTTACTGCTTACTAAACCTACATATACATCATGGTGTGGTCCACTTGAGCAGTTTACCAGGTGTGATTCCCAGAAGGATGTAACATTGAAATCCGAAGTTTGATCACAACTCAACAAACAAAAAAGAAAGAAGAAGAATAACAATAACAAACAAAATAAAAAGAAAGCCAATTATAAACCCATATAAATAGCCATTATAGTTTAAAATAAACCTCTCAAAAGAACCACAAGATTATATTTACTTTGGATGATTAGACTGTCAAGGCTCCGTGTTGGCTGACGTTCCGAAATCATTTGGGTGTAGATCATAGATTACCTTGCAGGTCTCATTTTTCTGTTTACATTTTTTCCCCAAAAGGACTCGATGTCCTGAATTGGATCTTATCTGTTCATTGTTAGCTCCAGTAATATGCTTCTTTAAGGGCTAAGGTTTTGACATCTCTTCATCCTTGAGCGCTTTTACGCTTGTCCTTTAGGACCCGACATTGGTTGTTCTGCTCTCTTCACAGTCCTGAAACACTCACTTATGTTAAAAATCCACATCTCATAACCAATGATAACGGACACCTCAATGGGTGGCAAACCATACACCGCGGGACACGTGACAGCATGTCATGTATGTGACATGTAAAAGGCGGGCCCTGGAATGAAGATAATTGGGCTGGTGGATTCATTAGTTAGTTGCACATGTATTTTGAATTACACTTGTAATTCTGATTTAAACCGTCAATGTTGTATGAGATGGCCTGCTCTCTTGGTGATTCGAATTCCTAATGTTTGCGCCTGGGGTTTCATGGTATGGCCCACCTTTTGCATGGATTGGGTGTCATACAAATCTAGGTTGGACAGTAACTTGCCATCCATTGAGGGTTGTTATCATTTTTGTTTTATAATTACAAACAGATAGGGAGGCATAAACAAACACATTAGTAATGATAAACATATCTTGAAGGATTAATTTTCTGAAATGTGACTTGAATGTAACCCTTTTGGTTTCTATCTCTAGCTGCATCAGATGCCTGGTTAGCAAAATCAATGGAGAGCAACTAGGAAAGGATATAGGAATCCTTCCATTATCTGTAAAAGACATATTACAGAAGCCATTATGTATCAATCCAAGTGTAAAATATGGATCTAAACTCAAAAGATACAAAATTATATACAGTTTTTAAGGAAACAGCTAGAAACCATGTAAAGTCTAAGTTGTGGTGGCATGTTTGGCATGAATTGAATAGTTTACTGCTCACTCCATTGACATGAACTACTCTAGCAATGTTTGATATAACATTGAAAAGCAGATTTACTGATTGAAGAAGAAAAAAAGAATTGAAACAAACCTCTATGCTAACCGGAAATGCAGCTTGCCATAAATCTTCCTGCAAAATAGAAACAATCATTTTTAATAAATCTTCCTGCAAAACAGAAACAATCATTTTTAATAAATCTTCCTGCAAAATAGAAACAATCATTTTTAATAAATCTTCCAGTAAAACAGAAACAATCATTTTTAAACAACAGAAAGAAAAAGAACAAATAACATACAACTGTTAGAGGACATGTAATGCTTGTACATTCTTAAAATATGCCTACTCTCATACCATCTCACCTTTTGTCACCTAACTTGGCAACATGCTACTTCCAACCATTATTTGACCTTCAATTCAACAAGTATTTCTAGTGTGCTCCTCCCAAATGCACATATAAGCAAGAACCATTATTTGATTAATCAGAAGAGAAAAGGTTATCCCTGGAGAATCATCACTAAATTTATTCATTCAAATAATCAAGTTATAGATATCTTTATGTTAGTTGACAAGCTTTGGTTGTTCAAAGGAAAATCTTAGCTTCATAGGTGTTAAAATAGACACTACTTTCCATGTATACACAAATTCACTTGGTCATACAGATTGAATGGTCTGGATTGCAGCACTGGGGTGCCACATGTCAAATTCCTGTGGGAGCACAATGGTAAGTAGAAGAGCGGACAAGCCACTTTATTATAAGCTCCCACAAAAATTGAAGGCATGGAACAACAATCAAAGAAAAAAGAAAGAAGAAAAGAAACTAAAGTGCTCTAGGGTGTTAACCTATAAATCAAGATTTAAAATATAATAACTCAAATTAACTCAAGGAACAAAACTTGTTCATATATTCGATCACACTCTTTGTCAAGTACACAATCAAGACTTTCAAGAACATGATCATGTCCAACTATTCTCAGTTAAAGAAAATAACTAAATTACCCAATGTGACCAGAGTCTTGATCAAGTAAACTCTACAAGTTCGTTGAGTAACTTTGCCAATCTACCATTAATCATATCACTTTTCCATGCACTCTTAATAGTACTATAAGTGCAACCCTCTAGAAATTATGCCTTACTAATCCAGGGTTTAAGAGAGTACCACTAATGAGTCAAGGAATCCCAGGACCAATTTACTCTCAGCAGTTAATATCTTTTCAGCATCCTCAGCTGTGGTTACATTGTGAATACCAGGTCCTGTTTTCTTCTTAATCCAAGTAACAATAGCATTCCTGTGTATTAAATTTAGAGAACATTGGCACCAAATCATGTCAGCAAATTCACTGAAGATAACATAATAAAGGCTTGAATAGTGGGTGAAGTTACCAACTCCTAAGACAAACAAGAGGGTACCCATTTAACAACTGGGTGGGCCATTTAACAGGATCTACTGCTGACCTAAAGTATATTAGCTAATCACCCAGATTTGTCACTCTGAAAGATGGGTTAGAAAACTTCAACCAAGCTTTTCAGAGCTGTACATTTGTTTTGCAAATTGTCTCCCACCTGACCGGTGGGTCAACCAGATTCTTGGGTTAGGGCATTAATATAATAGCACCATTCCAATGAATGGCTTGGATCTCAGAACTATCGCACCATGGTGGCACATGAGTGGTATGTACATGAATTTTATTCCACATTTTTGGCTTAACAAAGCTCCATGTAGTGATCTATAGTTGTATACCATGGATGAAAGTAATATTAAAAAAGATTTTTTTTTTTTTTTTAAAAGATAAAAAATCAGGGCAACTTGGAATGGTGATTCATGGAGTAGGAATCTGACCAGTTAAATGGTTGAAGCTGTAATACTTCAAGATTGGAACAGTTACCAAGCTCTGCTGGAATCCCGCCTGATATGTTGTTGCCTAATAGGGAGAGAATCACCAAAGATTGGAGAAACCTGTATGTCATTGGAATGCTGCCGGAGAAGGCATTAGATGTCAGATTCAGGACCTGTAAGCTCAACTAACTGCTGAACCTTCTAGGACATTGCCGAAAAATGAGTTATCAACTAGCTCGAGAACCTGCACATTTGGCAACCTAGATAGCTCCATTGGTAGCTCGCCGGACAGATTCTGGCCACTCAAATCCAGCACCCTTAGATTCAATAGATTACCAATGCTGGTCAGAATCCTGCCAGAGAAACCACTCCTGCTCACAAGCCCCAAATCCCTAACCCCTTTTCTTATCACAAGCCCCAAATCCCTAACCCCTTTCTTGTCACAAAACCACCTCCCGCTGTTGTCATCTCCACTAGCCCTCTACAATCATTGCCATCGCTATCTCTATTTCACTCCCTTCAAACCCACCTCCATCCGTGAGGGAGAGAGAGGGAAATCAGGCGTGAAGCGAGAGAGAGACAGGGATAGAGGTTGAGAGGGAGAGGGAGATAGAGAGAGAGAGATGACTAGGATTTTGAGAGAGGGAGAGGGAGACAGAGAGCGAGCAGAGAGGGAGAGGGAGATGGAGAGGTAAAGAGAGGGAGGGAAGAGGGAGAACACGCACGCGCGTGTGAGAGAGAGAGAGAGAGAGAGAGAGAGAGGGTAGAGGGAGGGCGGCGAGAGATAGCAGAGGGCAGGGGAGAGAGAGAGAGAGAGAGAGAGAGAGGGAGAGAGAGAGAGAGAGAGAGAGAGAGAGGGCAGAGGGATTGGGCGTGCGGCTCTGTTTTGAGCGAGCGCCCAATTTTGGGCGGTTGATGGACGGTGCTCTGTGGGCCCTACCATGATGTATGTGTTTCATCCATTCCGTTCATCCATTTTTAAAGATCAGCTTAGAGCTTTAGGCAAAAAATTAGAGGGATATAAATCTTAGGTGGTCCACATCACATGAGAACAATAGTGATTGGATATCCACCATTAAAATTCTCCTAAGGCCCACTGTACTGTTTATTTGACATCTAATCTGTTGATTTGGTCATACAGGACCAGATGAAGGGAAAAATAAAAATCAGCTTGATCCAAAACTTTTGTGGCTACCAAAATGTTTTTAATGGTCGACGCTCATTCAACACTGTTTCCTGTATGTGGTCCACTTCCGATCTGGATATATCTCATTTTTGGTCTTATATTGTAAAATTATCTGTAAAAATATATGGATGGCATAGATGAAACACATACATCATGGTGGGGGCCACAGAGCATCGACCACCGCCCATTGGCTCATGTCAGGGGGTTGTCAATCCGTTCCAAGCGTACTGAGTAAATCCTGTGGGACCCACCATGATTTATTCATTTTATCCACTCCATCCATCCATTTTAACATATAATTTTATTACATAAGCTAAAAATTGAAGCCTATAAAAATCTGAAGTGGACCACATCATAGGAAACAGTATAAACTGAACGTCTACCATTGAAAAATTTTGGGAGGCCACTGAAGTTTTGGATCAAGTTGATATTTTAGTTTTCCCTTCATCCATGTATTTGTGATCTATTGAACAGGTTGGATGACAAATAAAAATCACTGTAGGCCATAGGAAGATTTCAATGGTGGAAATCATTATTCCCACTGTTTCATGTGGTATGGTCCACTTGAGCTTTGGATATGCTTTAATTGTGGACTCAACCACTAAAATGATCTGGAAAAATGGATTAATGGTATGGATAAACCATAACTTTGGGCCACGAGCTTAAAAATAAAGTCAATCCATGATTTGGGTGGGCCACACCACATACTATAGTTGAGAGGGTTACCCTCCCATTAAAACATTCATAATCATTTATTGGGCCCACTTAGATGTGGTTCATAGATCTAGCCCATTCATTATGTGTGTCCCACTTGGATGAGGAGTTGGCCCAAGTTTCATACACATCCAAAACTCATGTGGGCCCCACCAATTAAATGCTTTTATATGTTTTAGGAATATCTTCACATAGTTTTAGATGCTATGGCCCACTTGAGTTTCGTATACGACTGATTTTTGGACTTAAAGGGGACACATCAAATGCATGGTGTTGATGTTCTACGTACATCATGGTGGGGTGCACACAGATTAATCTCATGGGAAGTTCCCATGAGGTGACCTTATAGTACCATTTCACTATTTAGGTAACTCCTTCAGGGCTCATTTGGCCAGGTGGATTGGAAGGGATTGAATGGTATTAGGGTTGATGGCATGGATTTCAAGGTAATGAATAATGATGGTGTTGTCAGTGGATTGTCTTGGATTGCTATATCCCAGGATTGCTGTATCGAATCTGTTTGGCATGCCCAACCAATCCTGGGATTAAACCTTCCCATCCCTTCCAATCCCTCTAACCAAACACGTCATAAGCAAATTTGAATGGACTAGGGTGGATTGGATGGGATTCAATGGTTTGTTTGGGCGGTGGGATTAGAAGGGATTAGGTGGGATGGGATTAAAAAAATATAATTATTATCCATGGCAGGGATTGTCCCCTATTGCCATGGGATAAAATTAATGTCATGCTTTGTTGATAATACGGTGGTACATTGAATGGATGCACCCATCATCATTTGAAATTTCTGAGAATAACACACATGTGTTATATCTAAACCGTTTATTTGTTTTATAACCTCATTTTATGGCATGGGCATAAAATTGAGGTAGATCCAAAACTTATGTATGTGGCCCCAAAGAATTTTGCATCAGTAAGTATTCAATCCCCGTTGCTTTCTATGGTGGGGTCCACTTGAGCTTTAGATTTACCTGATTTTTTGGCCCATGCTCTAAAATAATCTCGATAAATGAGTGAACAATGTGGATATAGCCCACAAATCATGGTGGGACCTATGTAACTTCCCAAACATTGAGTGAAATTAGCACGGACCCAATGCAATTCCATTTAATGTAATTCCAAGATTTTCCATTCTTCCCAGACATGGAGTGGAATTGGCACAGGACCAGATGAAGCCCATCCCACCTAATCCCTTCTAATCCCACCATTCATACATCATGGTGGGGCGCACACAGATTAACTTCATGGGAAGTTCCCATGAGGTGACCTTATAGTACCATTTCACTATTTAGGTAACTCCTTCAGGGCTCATTTGGCTATGTGGATTGGAAGGGATTGAATGGTATTAGGGTTGATGGCATGAATTTCAAGGTAATGAATAATGATGGTGTTGTCAGTGGATTGTCTTGGATTTCTATATCCCAGGATTGTTGTATCGAGTCTGTTTGGCACGCCCGGCCAATCCCTGGATTAAACCTTCCCATCCCTTCCAATCCCCCTAACCAAACATGTCATAGGCAAATTTGAATGGATTAGGGTGGATTGGATGGGATTTAAAGGTAATGATGGTGTTGTCAATGGATTGTCTTAAGATCCATGGGATTACTATATCCCGCGATCAGGTCACCCAGCCTGTTTGGCATGCCCGACCAATCCGGGAATTTAACTTCCAATCCCTTCCAATACCATCCAATCCCTTCCAATCCGCCCGGCCAAATGGGCCCTCATGGGTGTTACTCTAACCGTGTAGGGCCCACCTTGATATATTTTATGTATATCGACACCGTTCATATATTTTTCCATCATATTTTAGGATGTGATTTCAAATCATAAGAACTCAATAATCTCAAGCGGGTCATACCAATCAAAACAATGATGAATAACTATTAAAAACCTTTTAAAGGCCACAAAAGTTTTGGATCAATTTGATCTTTATGGTTTACCTTTATCTAGATCTTCTTTACATTATCAACAAGTTGGATTGCAAATAAACATTACTAAAACCTTACGATGGGCTCTTTATAATTTTTAATGGTGAGGTATTATATTATCATTCTTTCCAGTGGTGTGGTCCACTTAATATTTAAATCTGCACATTTTTTAATACCCGGCCCAAAAATGGGTTGGAGAAACATAGGGGCAATAAGGATATACAACACATCATCAAAATCTCACTTTTGTTATCTAACTTTTCAATTTTTCTTGTCAAAATATAAAATTTAGTGTTCTTTTTTTAAAAATATATATTTTTATAATTTGTTAATTTTTTCACAATTTTGTTTAATTTTTTAAATTTTCTTTTTCAAAATATCATTTTTTTTTAATCTCAATTTTGTTATATAACTTTTTAAGTTTTCTTGTTAAAATACAAAATCTAGTTTTCTTTATATATATATATATATATATATATATATATATATATATATATATATACAATTTGTCAATTTTTTCACAATTTTGTTTAATTTTTTATATTTTTTTTCAAAATATCATTTTTTTATTGAAATCTTTTCTTCTTTTTTTTTTCAAAGTTATCAACATTATTCAAAGTTCTTAATTATTTTTTTTTTCAAAATGTAGATTTTTATAAAATCATAGTTTTTTTTTTTAAACATTGTTAATTATTTTTTCTAAGCTCCTTAACTATTTTCTATCGCAGGTCATACCTGAGCGTTAGAGACGGTTAAGGACCGTCTCTAATACAGACGGTCTTCCACGGTCCTAGAAGACAGCTAAGGACCGTCTGAAATAGAGACGGTCATTGACAGTCTCTAATAGAGACAATTTTTGACAGGGTAATAAGACGGCTAAGGACCGTCTCTAATAGAGACGGTCATTGACAGTCTCTAATAGAGACAGTTTTTGACAGGGCAATAAGACAGCTAAGGATCGTCTCTAATAGAGTCGGTCTTTGACAGTCCCAGATTACAAGTAAAAGATGGCCAATGACCGTCTCTAATACGGACGGCCAGTGACCGTCTCAGATGACCGCATATAAGATGGTCGAAGACCGTCTCTAATGCGAACGGTCTTTGACTGTCTCAGATGAGGTATATAAGACGGTCAAAGACCGTCTTAAATTATTTACGGATGCAGAACATTTAAAGACAATATTAGGGACGGTCAGGAGCCGTTCCTAATTTTAGAGACGATTTGCGGCCATCTCTAAAGCGTCTTTAAACCAAGTAATTTTAGAGACGGTCCAGAACCGTTTCTAAATCCATCATTTTTTTTTTCATTTTTCACGTAGTGTCAACCTGTCGATCTTCTTGATATCTTTTCCCATAGCGAGCAGCATGTCATCAACATATAATAGTAGAACTAAGAAATCACCATCTGAGAACTTACACATGAACACAGTCGTTCGATTCCGTTCTGTCATGCCCATGCTTCAACATAAATGAGTCGAACTTCTTGTACCATTGTCGTGGATCTTGTTTCAGCCCATACAAGCTCTTCCTCTATACACCATATGCTCTTTGCCTTTGACTTCAAACCCTTCTGATTGGTGCATGTAGATTTCTTCTTTCAGGTCACCATGGAGAAAGGCAGTTTAAACATCTAACTGTTTTATCTCCAGATCCATGCTAGCCGCCAATCTAGACAATACTCGTATGGATGTCATCTTTACCATTGGTGAGAATATCTCCTTGAAGTATATACCTTTTCTCTAACCGAACCCTTTTACTAGGAGTCTGGCCTTAAACCTCGTCTGTGAATTCTTTTACTCAATCTTCTTTCTGAACACCCACTTGTTGCTCAAAGCTTTCTTACCCTTAGTCAGCTTCATCATATCATAAGTGTGGTTCTTATGTAAGGATTTCATCTCCTCATGCATAACTTTCAACCACTCCCCCTTATGCTCGTCAGCTAGGGCCTCAGAATTTTCTTCTAACTTTTCCCCATCAGTGAGCATAATGTACTCATGCGACGAGTACCTCTTGAACGGCTGTCTGTCCCTAGATGACCTCTTCACTTGTGGTTCAACATGTGAATTAAGTGGGGGTTTCTTCCTCGGTTCATCTTCTGTAGGAACTTCCTCGTCTTCTACACCTTGTTGTACTCCCCTATCATCAAACACCACAGGAGAAATAATTGGATTCATGTCTTCTAGCTTACATGAGCCAGGCTAATTCTTCTCTAGCTTACCAATGTCTTTTATACACTGATCTTTAAAGAAAACTACATCTCTACTTCTGATAAGCTTCTTCTCGGTCGGATCCCATAATTTGTAATCGAACTTTTCATATTGTACTCCAAGAACACACTACCTGATCTTCATATTGATCTTAGACCTCGCGTCCTTTGGTATGTGAATGGATGCCCTACATCTAAATACTCTGAGATGACTGTATGATGGATCCTTTCCAGTTCACACCTTCTCAGGTACTTTTTCATTCAATGGGGCTGATGGAGACCTGTTTATCAAATACACTGTAGTGTGCATTGCTCCTCCCTAGAACGTCTTGGGTAACTTCACATGGGATAACATGCATCTGATTCTCTCTATAATGGTGCGATTCATTCGCTCAGCCACACCATTATGTTGGGGGGTCTTGGGAACCATCTGTTCATGCCGTATACCCAGGGTCTTACAATACTCATGAAAGTCATTGTAAGCCCTATATCCTAGACCGTACCGTTCCGTAGGCTTCCACGATCTTCCCAGTCGAATTTCGGCAACCTTCGACCTTTATCCGACATTTACACGTGATCCTAAGCTGAGTCCTGCCAATCCGAGTTGGCTCAATCCAAGACTTGTACCCTAGCGACCGTGCCGTCATCGAGGTTCTGATGCCGCGTCTCGGGCACTGAGGTGATACCCAGGCCAGGAAATGTAGGCCCGGGTTCAATTCAAGAAAAACATCGCACATTACAAAACCCAAGGGAACATCACATCAATCCTATCAATCTCATCAATCAATTACACATCACCTCACATGTCAAAGTATAACCCCATCCGCAAGCAACCCCAAAGTCAAAATCTCTCTTACACAAAGTACACCCACCACATCACTCACCTACCTCTCTTTCGATCTCTCTCTCTCTCATCTCTCTCTCCCTCATTCTCTCCAAGCAACGATCCATGGCTTCCATGGGAGAGAAACTAGTGTGGCCCACCTTCCTGCCTTCCATCTCCACCATCCAAGTCCGATCTCAACCATTGAAGTCCACCCATTTGAGCTCTAGCCTGCATTGGCAGAAGAATGAAGAAGAGATCTAAAGGTGGCTGCTTCTCTCTCTCTATCTTTCTCTCTCTCTCTCTCTCCCATATGTTATGGACCCCACCGAAATATATGCATCCACGTTATCCAACTGTGGGCCGCCCACTGTCCAGCAGCAGCGGCGGCCGGTGCGGATGAAGGGAAAATATAAATGTCAGCTTGATCGTAGGGTGGCCCACTCACTTGGGACTCACCTGATGTGTTGGGTCCACCGTTCAACCACGTGGGACGTGTGGACCCTAGCCATGATGAATGGGTTTTATCCACGCTGCCCGGACCATGGGACCACTGTTGTCCACCGTTGAGCCTACCTTGCTGTCTAGTTGTGGCCTGCGTGACCGGCTGATCACACAGACCCAAACAAAGGGAAAGACACAAATATTCGCTTGATTTGCCAAGCTAGAGGGCCAACTGTGTGGACCCCACCTTGGTGTATGTAGTATAATCCTCACCATCCATCTTTTGACCGTCCATTTGGTGAGAACATGAACCCTGATTGGGGTAGATACAGTGGCAACGAGCAGTAGCAGTCTGTAGCCAGATCGGTTGAAAGGATAACACAGAAATTAGTTTGATCCAAAACTAGGTGGGCCACATGCATGTGAGGCCCACCTTGTAGCGCTTAATCCAACTCGTCTGTCCAGACCAGGGACGTGAGGCCACCTTGAAGTATTTCATCCAGGTCGTTCATCCACTGGATGCCCAGGACCTGAATGAATGAAGAAGAAAATACAAATATTAGCTTTATCAAAAGCTGGTGGGTCCCACACATTTGGACCCACCTACGATGTATATGCTTCAATCCATGCCATCCACCATCCAGGGGTCTGGACGGTGAAGCCTACATATGTATGTGTTTTACTCTCAGGCCGTCTATTACATGGACGCTCTACGAGTATATGTTTGGCCCAGTGTGAGTCACTCTGTGGGAGCAATGTGGATTAGATGTCCACATTAATGGGCAATGATGGTTAGATGTCCTCATTGTGTCCTTCCCTTAAGCCTTGCCAGGCCCATTCTCTTTGTGGGTTAACTCAAATAAGTGGGCCCCATTTTCCGTAGACAGATGACTCCGTGCTATCGGATTTGATATAACCATGGCTGAGTGCCAATCTTTATACTATAGTTGATCGACTGATCATCTATGGACCTCACTTTGTTTATTTGCTGATTATCGGTGCCGATTATCGAGGTCGACGCTGATTATCGACCCTGAGTATCGGTGTCGATTATCGATGTTGATTATTGGTGTCAATTGTCGTGGCCGATTGCCAATTCTGATTGACGTGATCGATTTGTCGATTCCGATTATTGGCCAATTCTGATTGTCGTGGTCGATTGCCAATTATCGATCAAGGCCATTTATTATGACCGATTGCTGATTCCAATTGAGGACACCGATTGCTGATTTCGATTGACGTGATCGATTTGTCGATTTCGATTATTTGTCGATTTCGATTGTCGTAACTGATTTGCTGATTCTGATTATCGATTAATTTTGATTGTCATGGCCGATTGCCGATTCTGATTGACATGACCGATTTGCCGATTCTGGTTATTGACCGATTTTGATTATCGTGGCCGATTGCCGATTAGTGATCGAGGCCGTTTATCATGACCGATTGCCGATTTCTGATTTACATGACTGAATTGCCTATTCCGATTATCGATCGATTCCGATTGTCATGACTGATTTGTCGATTCTGATTGTTGTGGCTGATTGTTAATTTTGATCAACCTGGCCGATTTGCAGATTCCAATTGTCGAGGCCAATTATCGATGTCAATGCCGATTGTTGATTCCAACTCCGATTGTTGAGGCCGATTTTGATTTTGATTTTTGAGGCCGATTCTGATTTGTCAAGGCTGATTATATAGGTCGATTCTGATTGTCGAGGCCGAGTATCGAGGTCGATTCCGATCGTTGAAGCCGACCTCAATTGTTGAGGCCGATTTCGATTGCCAAGGCCGATTGTCATGATTTATATGATGTACATGCAACCCGTAGTTGAGGCCCATTGTGACATGTATTAGGCCCATGATGCATGGCCCATTTGATGTATTCAAGAACCGTGTTTCGGGCTCACACGTCATATATTTGAGGCCCATGGGCAAGGCCCATTGTGATGTATTCATGGCCCATGGGTAAGGCTCATTATGATGTATTCATGGCCTATGGGCAAGACCCATTGTGATATGTATTAGGCCCATGAGCAGGGTCCACATGTTGTGTATTCGAGGCTCGATAAGATGTATGTTGGCCCAATATGACGAGGCTTATGTGACGTAAATGAGGCCCATCATGATTTTACTTGAGGCCATGGGCCCAGTATATGTTTGGCCTAGTCTGGACCATTCCTTGGGGGGCAATGTTGGTTAAATGTCCACATTGTCGAGGCCCGTTGTGGATGCTGGTTATTGATACCGATTATAAGTATGTGACAGCATGGCATCATAATACATGCCCATACGCATCATCTGCATGTTTGTTATGAGATGTAATTGACCATTGCACATGCCATAGGACAAGTTGTTTAAAGGGCTCCCTAATAGGCAGAGTTGCCCCACATGAGAGCATGACATGCACAGGATTGATGCATAATTGGACTGTGTGACTCATGCTTTTCACATTTTGTGTGACATGACCACCATACGCCCTAGCGACATCAGGGTCGTAGCCTCTACAGGTATTTCGTGGATGGCTAGATGGGACACCGAAAATCTGTTCTACATGGGGTGTTATAGATATCCTTGGGTGAAAGTCTCAGAACCCTCTTGGTTCAAGAGGTTGCTCCAACGTTTAGACCTAGTAGATGCATGAGCGCATAAGGGCCGTATACTGTTAGGCCACGTCTCCCACTGTGTCGTGGTCGGTTGGAAGGGGGTGCGGCCTTACTTGCCTAAGAGGAGGGGGCAATGCTACGCTGGGTCTGACCAGCTTGAGGAATGGGTTCGCTATCGACGAGTCGGGCCCGATATTAGCAGGCGGATAGTGAGGTCTCTTCCACTCACCTTGTTGCATGTGATGGGGCGGCTATCTGGTTTGGAGTGTAATAGACCTCGATGATTTCTCAGAGAGGAACTATACTGATATGTGAACTTATTGAGTAGGAGTTGCATGCTCATTCATTCATTCATTCACTCACTATCCACTCGGGCTGGTGGTGCACAACTAATTATTGTGTACCTTCGTTATGACAAGGATTTCGGTTGGGCGCGTGACTAACCTGAGATCAGGAGTTTAATACGTTGAGTCCGACTATCCAAATTTAGGTATGGGACTGGTTTGGATAGAAGTCCCTTGTGGTGGACCTCGTAGCCTGCGATACTACGTACTATCATCCTGACTTCACACTCCAACATGGTCATTTCATTCGCATCGCATATTGCATTACATCCGCAGGCATATGGCATTTTAGGTTGTTATGTTTTTACACTTATATGGCCTAGGTAGACTTAACAAGATTTGTATATTGCATTGCATCCTCGACATCTGATATTTGACTCTTTATGACTCCTTATTGCATAGCTGTTCTACATTGCGTATTCTGATATTGATTTACTTATAGACTTGTCTATACTTCTGCTTACTCTATTATCGTATGATTTATGATCTAGTTAGTATTTCTGTTTACTTTGATAATTCTTGCTCTTGTCAGTATTTCCGCTTACTCTAATAATTCATGATCTTGTCACTATTTCTGCTTATTCTGATATTGTTCGATTTATGGATTACCAGTAGTTCTGGTATTGTATGATTATGGCATTGTATTGAATACTTGGAACTTACCTTGTGCACACACTTACACTACCCTCTAAGCTTTCTATAAGTTTATGCATGATAGGTGCATGCAGGTGAGGTTAGGTTATGTCGGAGTTGAGCATGGAGTGTGCAACTGTCTTTTGGAGCTTTGATTTTATTTTGACATATGTATTTCCCTTTAAGAATTATATTCAAAGTTTATATTAGTGGATATGTGATGATGATGATGTTGCCTTTGTGAATTGGGTAATCTTGTGGTTATGCTTATTACGAGTTAAATGTACCAAAAAAATCCTCTTTGTAGGATCCCAGGATCGAAACCTGGCGTATGGATGCTAGGAACCGAGAATGGGGTACTACGGGGACTGTTGGCACCGGATTCGGCGATCAGAATTCCTATGAATCCGATTTTTGGGTTTGGGGCGTGACAGTCACCAATGTATTCACCACTATTGTTAGTCTGGATGCACTTCAATGATCTACCTGTCTCTCTCTCTCTCGACCATAGCATGAAACAATTTAAACATACCAAAGATCTCGTCCTTGAATTTCGAAGCAAAAACCCAAACCGTCCTATATGCATCATTTATAAAAGTGACAAAATACAATGCCACACCTAAGGTTTTTGTCCTCATAGGACCATAAACATCAGAATAAACCAAATCTAATACATGCACTTTATTAATATGAAAAACAGATTTAACAAATAAAACTCTATGTTATTTCATTGATAAACAATCAATATAGGTTTTGAGAGGTCTACCTGTCATGTCTGGAAGGAGCCGCTTTCTCGCTAGTACATGGAGCCCCTTTTCACTCATGTGGCTTAGACGCCTGTGTCACATGTCAATAGCTGAATCTTCCATTTCATTCAACACATCCTTGCACACACTGACACTTGTCTTGTAAAAAGTGCAACATTTCTTTCCTCTAGCTGCAATCAATGAACCCTTGATGAGCTTTCAGCGCCCACCAACAAATTGGCTTTCATAGCCATCATCATCCAACCTTCCCATCGACATTAAGTTGAGGTGAAAGTTTAGGATATGCCTCACATCCCTAAGAACCAATGTGCAGCCCACATCGATCTTCACACAAATATCATCGACCCTTACAATCTTTAATATGCTAGAATTTTTCATCTTTACGGTCCTAAAGTCACCTGACTTGTAGCTTGTGAAGAAGTTCCTACGTGGAGTCACATGAAATGAGGCTCTCAAGTCTATCAACTAGTTGGTGTCCTGACTCGTAGTCATAAGAAAAAAATCATGACTTGCAGAAAGAATAATTAAAACATGCCATCTGAAGCAACCGCAGTGGAATCTGATTCATCTTCTTTCTCCTTTCCTTTTCTTTTTTTGTCGTTCTTATTATTACGACATTCATACTTAAAGTAACCCTTCTTGCTACAATTATAGCATTTAACATCCTTCTTGGTATTCGACTAGCCTCTTAATTTATCTCGGGCCTTCCCGCCTTTTCTGTTCTTTCCTCTCTCCCATTTTTGTATTACAAGGGCCTCTTGCTGAGTGGACCCCTGAGACTTCCTCATTTTCTCCTCATTGAAGAGACAACTGTTTACCTATTCCATTGACACCTTTCTGTCTGGCGTAGAGTTACTCAAAGACACCACCAATTTCTCCCAATCATCAGTCAATGATCTAGGTAATAACAAAGTCTGTAATTCATTGTCCAAGACCATCTTCATAGCAGAGAGCTGGTTCAATATATTGCTGATTTCATTCATGTGTTCAGCCACAGAACCACCATCTTTGAACTTGAGATTCACAAGTTGTCATATCAGGAAAATCTTATTGTTAACTGTCTTCCTCTCATATAACCCTTGCAGTTTTAGCCATGGGCTAGAGGCTGAGATCTCCGTAGACACATCGTGGAATACGAAATCATTCAACCATTGTTTAATAAATCCCACCGCCTTTCGGTCCAATTTCTTTCAATCATCATCTGTTATATCCTTTAATTTTGTTGATATGCCTTGAATTAGAGAATACAAGTCCTTGCAATAAAGTAAGTCCTCCATCTTAGCCTTCCATATGGTCCAGTTAGAACCATTGAGAGTGATCATCCTTGATGGGTCACCTTCCATAATTTAGAACCGATCCCACTCCATTCAATGAACTTATCTCTGATACCACTTTATTGGGGGCATTTGCACAAAACCTTAGGATCTAGCTTCCCCAAAACACTAGAATTATGGGATAGTAGAGCAATGAATTAAATCAAAGCATAAATCACACAATACATGAGATTTTTATATGAAAAACCCTCAAATAGGTAAAAACCATGGGACCTCATCTAGATCAACAATCCACTATGAAGTAAAACATTACAACCGATCACAAGCACACATTGCTTGGATCAAACCTTCCTCACTCACGCAGGAGTGGATAAACAATAAGAGAATAAAAAAAATGGAGAGATCTCACCAATTATGAGGACGTATAAGCGCTGAGATGTCAAGTGCATAGTAGATCACCTCTACGAGTAGAACCTCCCTTCCACAAGCTTCCTCTCTCTCTCACACCTTTGATAGCCCTAAATCCTTTAGCAAACTCTTGCAAAGTTTTAGGAAACCCTCTTGCATACCCTAAAATAGCCTTAGGGACCCCTATTTATAGTTTAGGCAACTCTCTTTCGCACCTCTTGTGAAACCGCTTTCAATTCCCGCAGTCCGCACAAAATCTGGATTGAATCTATGTAGCCTCAATTAATCGAGCAGAGTCCTTGACTAGTCGAGACTGTTTACTTGACTAGTCGAGCTAAGCCCTCAACTGGTCGAGCATTATTCACTGAGCTCGCTGGACTTTGAGTTGAGTGACCATCAACTGGTTGAGCATTATTCACTCAATTGGTTGAGTAGCGTAGTGAAACACTCCTATTTTCAATTGGATGCACAATATCTCCTCTGAACTGAGGAGGAAAACCTCATCAGATAGCCATGGTGATGTGTATATGAAATCCACTCTCACCATTAAATGGTCCATTATGTTACACTCAGGGCTAAAAATTCAAGCTGATTTGTGATTCAAGTCCATGTAAATCATGAATGGGGCTGATTTTGGGTGTTGGGCCTAACATGGGGTGAAGAAGCACATAAACACTCCAATGGGGTTCATGTGCACTATTGACTCCTATGCATGTGATTCTCCATCTCAATGTTGAAGGTCTCCAATGATTAGAGTAATTGTAATAAGTCTAGAATAATAGCATTTTGTTGTGATTTCAAATCCTTCATTTTCGTGCCTGTTTGGAATGCAGGATTAAATGATATGGAATTGCATTATATATAATTAACATTATACTGCTCAATGATTGGATGTCTAGAAATACCTTGGTATTTTTACCGTTTAACCCAAGTTTGAGATCAAATTCTTTTTTTGGGAAAAAACACTTTATTAAGTGAAGCCTGCATTTGATGGTCCATGAAATTGTAACCAATATACCAGATTTCACGATTGATGCTTGTCACTTGAACACATATGTAACTCAAATATCACTTGTAAAAGGTGTATATGGATGGACAATGTAGACGAAACACATACATGAATATGGGGCCTACAAATGTAGTGGAAATCCACCAGAAATCCTGCAATATCTACCATTTGGATGGATGATATGATACATGTATTAATCCAATAAAAGGAATTTTCCTGGGATCAAATGGAAATCTATGCCACTTTATTTATTTATTAATTTTAAAAAAAAAAAAATTTAACACATACACACATCACGTGGGTGCTCGAATCCATGACCTCAATGTTGAAACTCACAGGGTCTACCACTGAGCGATGAGTAGGGATCCAATTTTATATTCTATACCACCCAATCCCATGTTCGAAAGAGGCCCTTATGGCTTGTTTAGGAGCTTGGATTGGAAAATGCATTGGAATCCAAATGACTATTACATTTAGGGATGTGCATCAAGTTGAATTGAGTCGAGGTGGGCCGAGCTTGGCTTGGCTTGTCCGTGCTCTTCTCGAGTCCGAGCTCAAGCTCGATCTCGAGCTTACTATTGAAGCTTGGCTTGTTTGCCAAAACTTTTAAGTCAAGCTTGAGGTGAGCTACTGGATTGAGTTGAGGTGAGCTTACCTCAATTTAAGTTGAGCTTGCTCCCAACCTAACCCAACCCCTAACCCGCACCTGACTCAACTCGACCTGGCTGACCCAACCCCTAACCCGCACCTGACTCAACTCGACCTGGCTGACCCAACCCCCAAATCAAATATTTAATTAATAATATACATATATAATATTAGATAGAGTCATAGAGGATACCTTGTTGTTGGTGCTGAGAGAGAGAGAGAGAGAGAGAGAGAGAGAGAGAGAGAGAGAGGACCTTGAACGTGATGAGTTAGGTAAGGAAGAGAAAGGGTTAGAGAGGGACGGACGGGTAGGGTTGAGTTTATGTTTTAATTTTTTTTTAATTTTTAAAATTTTTAAATATAATATAATATAATAATAATATATTCAAGTCAATTCGAGCCAAGCTAGAGCTTTGAGTCAAGTCAAACTCCGCTATGTTTGAACTTGGCTTGTTTTCAAAACGAGTCGGGTCATATAAAGCTTGGCTCGCCTTGAATCATCGTTCGAGTCAAGTCAAGTTGAGTTAGATCGAGCCAAGCCGAGCGAACTTTTTGAGCTAGCTTGGCTCGTGTACAACACTATTTACATTAGAATTAAGGGAATTTTGGATCCTTTGTTATGTTAGATTGAAATACACTGGAATCCAAATCTTCCATACGGGAGCTTCTATTTGAAATGCATTGGTGTTATTACAATCATTGTGTCAAACATGACCTAGTAACACTAATTAGGGATATTAAAGTTGATTTAGTAATTAAATTCAAACTCCTATAAACATATCATGCATAGCTACTTTTGGCTTACAGAGAATTCTAAATCCAGGGCGCCTAATGCAACCGAAGGCTTCTAAATCTAGGGTATTTGAAATCCATCGGATTTCTAATCTAGAGTATTTTAAATCCACAATGCCAAACAAGGCCTTAGATTGGAGTTAAATAGAGTCGGAGGTATTTGAAATTTGTGTTTTGTGTGTTTTGAAATCTTAGTAAAATGCTAAGATTTTGGGGTATTCCAAAGGAAATGCCTTTTTTTTTTTTTGTCTCAAAAACACGAGAGTTACATATGTAATGAAGGTGCCTTTAGGCTATTAATCCACACGGTATGTGGCACGTTGATGATACTCTAAAAAATCCAATAATCAGATACAACACTATAATCACATCAATAGAATTATCTAAACCATTCAAACGTTGGACATCTAAATGGATGATTAAAAAATGTCAGTGAGTCGCTTGTTTGTGATCCTTGCATTTGTAGCCCACGCAAAGCTTAGAATTTCCTCTTTTTTAACCAAATTATATATTTTAATGGACTAATTACAATCATTATATCAAATATTACACACACACACTAATTTGGGATATGAAAGTTGATTTAGTTAATCTAATCCAAGTCCTATGAATATACCAAAGAATTCTAATGCCCTCTAAATACAAGCTTCTAAACAAAAGATTTAGATTCTAATGCATTTCAACCAAACACAAATGAGAATTTAGAATTACTTTAATTCCGATGTAAATGCGATTGGATTCCAATTCATTTCAAATCCAAACTTCCAAACGAGCCCTCAAATCTCCAGGCCAAACGACCTGCCAAAATGACATATACAAAAAAATCAGAGATGATCATCTACTGGGCCCTACAATAGGTGAAGTAAAAAAATGATCAACCAGTCCGATGGTCAGATTGTTCAAACATTTATATGATAATTGTAGCCACATTGGTTGTTAACGGGCCAGGCCTAGGGCAAGTCTCGGCCCAAAATTTGAACTGAAGGCTGGACCATTGGGTCAACCCTAATCAAAATTCTGATTTTTAGGCCCAAGCTCAGCCCATTGACACCCCTTCTAGCTACTCACGGGCACGGATTGCCTTTGCGCCATGCACAACAGAGCTATTCCTATGCCCCCCTTGTCTGAAGCTGTGGGGCCCACAGAGTTGCCCGTGACAAATCCACTCCATCCACCAATTTTGCAAGACTGACAATTGTACAATACTTCAAGGGCTTGTTTGGATACCGCCAAATAAGTTACTTTTTCTACTCATAGTAGTAAATAAGTAATTTATTTCAGATAAATAAGTTTAGTTTATAATTAATTATAAATAACTTTTTTAATTAAAAGTACTTGATTATCACAGTTATTATATATATATATATATATATATATATATATAGCTTTTCTACAACTTTTCTACTTTTCATAAGTTGACCAAGAGATGCATGTGAGACCAAAGAGAGGAGATGCTAATGAGTAAGTGGTTTATCATGCATATTTATTTTCTTAATAAGTAGAAATTAGATAAGTTACTTTTAGCATAAGTAACCTATCTTATGCAACTTAATATCCAAACTAGCTTAAAACCCAGGTAGATCGAAAACTTACGTGGGATACATCGAAGGAGACAGTGAGAACGGTCCACAGTTGAAACCTTTCTGGAGCTGAGAATGATCTTTATATGCCATCCAAACGTTACTGTAGGGACAGATATCATCCTGATACATAACTTCTATCGCCCCACAAAATTTCCAATGGTGGGCGTTCAATCCCCTCTCTTTCGTGTGTTATAGCCCCCATGAGTTTTGTATCTGCCTGATTTTTTCCTTACCTGTCCTATACTGGTCTTGCAAAACTGATGGACGGAGTGGATTTATCACGCCCATCTTTGTGGGGCCCACACGGCTTCCGACAGCTGGGGCAGTACAGGGAAATGGATGTGTACGAGTATCTCTGTGCTCCGCTTCCCTACGTACACTATCGAACTGATTATTTGACAGATCTGATTCTGGAACAGGCATACTGACATTGGGGCTGCGTGCCTGGTGAACAGACCTGGTCTCTCACGTGCTTCACATTTTGTCACGCGTGCGACGCATCACCCGCAGTTGAATACAGCATTTCCCAAAACAAACAAAACGAGGAGAAACGATACACTACAGTAGCTACAATTACAGTACGGTACAACCCCTCTTTTCTTGTCACGTGATATCGGTATGTATGAATCGACGCCTCTACTGTAGTGTGGTCCACTACAGATGGTCCCTGATTCGAAAATCAAACAAATCTGGTAATACTAGATATCCATCAAGTTGCCTATACACCAACGGCAGAGAAAAAGACTGGTTAATGGAAGATTAAATTTCCAGCTACTGTCTTATGAGGAGCGTGATTTTTGCAGTGTGGTCCATCCACTAGAATTCTTACAATATGCACGGTTAAGATTGAAATTTTTCTTGCCAAGTTTACTGTGGAGATGGTGGTCTACCATATTCCGGCTATTCCGTATTTGCGAGAAATGACCACTGTAGACAAAACCTTTTACCCAGCGGTTTTTATCGCAGAATACAAACTTAAGTTACCAAATTAGACTAGCACGTGCGGACAGCGACTTTGAGGACGAAACTACCCTTCCTTTTCACTGCGAAGACGAGAGCTGACGCTCCTCCAACTGAGAGTTGTACGAACGGCTTAGGAGAGATCAAAGTTACATGGCCCCACAGCTATGTATTTATCATATCCACAACGTTCATCCATATTTCAAAATCATTTCGGAGCATTATCCAAAAAAAAATAAATCATATCCATAAATCAATGGACCACACCACAAAGAGCAGTGGGAAAATTGATTTTCACCGTTAAAAATTTTTGTAAGGCCCATCGTATAATTTATTTTCCATCCAATCTATTCATAAGGTCACAACGGCCTGGATGAAGAGGAAAAAAAAATTCCATTATGATCCAAAACTTCTGCAACCCCTAAAAGGGTTTCAATGGTAGACATTCAATTCCCCATTACCTTTTACTGTGTGGTCCACTTGATAGCTAGATCTGTCTTATTTTTCATCTCAAGCGTTAATATGAGTTCACCGAATAGATGGACGGTTTGGATATAACATACACCTCATAATGGGACCCACAAAAATCAGTGGGAATTACAACTAGGAAAGGGGGAAAAAAAAAAATTTTGAAAAAGAAGACAGCATCCGGCCGACCGGCCTATGGCTACGGATTATAACCGTAGCCATAATCTGTAGCCTAACTATAATGCTATGCACTTTTTTTTCTTTTTTCTTTTTTCTTTTTTATTTTTATTTTTTACATGGAAAACTTTATAGTACCTACATTTTTCTTTAATACATATTTTTATAAATATGTGTGTGTGTGTGTGTGTGTGTGTATAAATTTTTCTCTTTTTTTTTTTTTTTCATTTCTTTCTTTATTCATTTAACAAGAATATCTTCTAAACTAAAATTAGTTACTTGACATACCACATATGATTTTGGGGTAGGAGAAGCTATTTTAGCCAACCAACCTAGTTATTTTTCAAGATTCCATCAGGTCAATGGTCGAAAATACATTTCATTCACTTCACGATCGATTTCAATCACTTCATGGTCAAACTAAAAATTGAGCGAGGCAAATATGAAATTGAGTGAGTAAATTGAAAATTGAGCAGGACAAGGTATGAATTGAGTGAGGGAAGCTAGAAATTGAGCGAGGTAACATAGGAGTTCAGCGAGGGAATCTAGAAATTGAGCGAGACAACTTAGGATTTGAGCGAGGAAAGCTAGAAATTGAGCGAAGGAACCTAGAAATTGAGCGAGGTTTAAGCTACGTTGAAATTGAGCGATGGAACCTCGCTCAAATCCTAAGTTGCCTCGCTGACTTTCTACGTTGCATCACTCAATTGTTAGGTTGTCTCGCTCAATTCCTAGGTTCCTTCGCTCAATTTATATATTGCCTCACTGGATTTCTAGCTTCCCTCGCACAATTCCTAGGCTGTCTCGCTCAATTCATATATTTTTTCAGATCATTTTATGGTATGAGACCAAAAATGAGATATATCCAGTTCTCAAGTGTACCATATTACAGGAAATAGTGTTGAATGAGCGTCAACCATTAGAAACCTTTAGTGGGCCCACTGTGATGTTTATGAAAAATCCTCCTCGTCTAAGTTTATTCATAGGGTCAAAAAGACCTGGATGAAGAGGGAAAAAAATTTCATAATGATCCAAAACTTCTGTAACCCCTAAAAGGGTTTCAATGGTAGACATTCAATTTCCCATTGCTTTTTACAGTGTGGTCCACTTGATAGTTAGATCTATCTTATTTTTCATCTCAAGCCTTAATACGAGCTCGTAAAATATATGGACGGTTTGGATTTAACACATACATCATGATGGGACCCACAAAAGTAACATAGCAAAAAAAAATAATAATAAATTTCAGTTTGCCCCGCTCAATTTCTAGTTTGCCCCGCTCAATTTCCAGTTTGCCCCGCTCAATTAGAAATTGAGCGGGGCAAATTGATTTATTTTTTTTTTTGGTGGGTCCCATCATGATGTATGTGTTATATCCAAACCGTCCATATATGAGCGGGGCAAACTGAAAATTATGCTGGGCAAACTAGAAATTGAGCGGGGCAAACTGAAAATTGAGCGAGGCAAACTGAAAATTTGGTTATATGTTTTGGTTTAGGTTTAAGTTAAGGTTTAGGTTTAGGTTTAGGTTTATGTTATAGGTTCTAGGTTATAAGTTAAAGCTTTAGGAAATTGAGAATAGGTTAAGGTTTAGGTTTAGGGAATCGGGTTCAGGTTTGAGATCGGATTTAGTTTGGGTTTTCAAGTTTAGATTTAGGTTAAGGAGTTGAGATTAAGATTAGGTGTAGGTTTAGGTTTAAGGATTTAAGAATACATTTAGGTTATAGGTTTAGGTTAAGTTTAGGTGTAGGTTATAGGTAATAGCTTTAGGGAATTGAGAATAGGTTAAAGTTTAGGTTTAGGAAATTAGGTTCGGGTTCGGGATCGGGTTTAGGTTCGGGTTTTCAAGTTTAGGTTTAGGTTTAGGTTTAGGTTATAGGTTTTGGGATTTGTGAATAGTTTTAGGTTATAAGTATAAGTTTAGGTTAGGTTATAAGTTAAGGTTTAGGGATTTGAGTTTAGGTTATAGGATTAGGTTTAGGGATTTGAATTTATGTTATAGGTTTAGGTTTTGGGATTTGAGAATGGGTTCGGGGTTTAGGTTATACGTTTTGGTTTCAGTTTAGGTTATAGGTTTTTGGAGTTGATAATAGGTTCTGGTTTAGGTTATAGGTTTTGGTTTTGGTTTAGGCTATAGGTTTTAATTTAGGTTTAGGTTATAGGTTTTGGTTTAGATTATAGGTTTATGTTAACGTTTAGGTTTAGGTTATAGGTTTTTGGATTTGAGAATGGGTTCAGGTTTACGTTATAGGTTTTGGGATTTGATAATGGGTTTTGGTTTAGGTTATAGGTTTTGGTTTTGGTTTAGGTTATAGGTTTTGGTTTAGGTTATAGGTTATAGGTTATAGGTTTATGTTAAGGTTTAGGTTTATGTTATAGATTTTTGGATTTGAGAATGGGTTCGGGTTTAGGTTATAAGTTTTGGTTTTGGTTTAGGTTATAGGTTTTGAAATTTAATAATGAGTTCGGGTTTATGTTTTAAGTTTAGGTTTAGGTTATAGGTTTTGGGATTTGGGAATAGTTTTAGGTTATAACTATAGGTTTAGGTTAGGTTATAGGTTAAGGTTTTGAGATTTGAGAATGGGTTTGGGTTAAGGTTATAGGTTTTGGTTTTGGTTTAGGTTATAGGTTTTGGGATTTGAGAATGGGTTCGGGTTTAGGTCAAAGGTTTTGGTTTATGTTATAGGTTTTGGTTTAGGTTATAGGTTTAGGATAATGTTTAGGTTTAGGTTATAGGTTTTTGGATTTGAGAATGGGTTTGAGTTTAGGTTATAGGTTTTGGTTATGGTTTTGGTTTAGGTTATAGGATTCAGGATTTGAGAATCGGTTCGGATTTAGGTTATAGATTTTGGTTTTAGTTATAGGTTTTGGATTTTAGAATGGGTTCGGGTTTAGGTTATAGGTTTAGGTTTAGGTTTAGGTTATAGGTTTTGGGATTTGAGAATGGGTTCGGGTTTAGGTCATAGGTTTTGGTTTTGGTTTAGGTTATAGGTTTTGGGATTTGAGAATGGGTTCGGGTTTAGGTCAAAGGTTTTGGGATTTGAGAATGGGTTTGGGTTTAGGTCATAGGTTTTGGTTTCGGTTTAGGTTATAGGTTTTGGGATTGGTGAATGGGTCGGGTTTAGGTCTTAGGTTTTGGTTTTGGTTTTGGTTTTGGTTTAGGTTATAGGTTATAGGTTTAGGATAAGGTTTAGGTTTATGTTATAGGTTTTTGGATTTGAGAATAGGTTCGGGTTTAGGTTATAGGTTTAAGTTGTGGTTTTGGTTTAGGTTATAGGTTTTAGGATTTGAGAATGGGTTCGGGTTTAGGTTATAGGTTTTGGTTGTGGTTTTAGTTTAGGTTATAAGTTATAGGTTTAGGATAAGGTTTAGGTTTAGGTTATAGGTTTTAGGATTTGAGAATGGGTTCGGGTTTAGGTTATAGGTTTTGGTTATGGTTTTAATTTAGGTGATACGTTTTGGGATTTGAGAATGGGTTTGGGTTTAGGTCATAGGTTTTGATTTTGGTTTAGGTTTATAGGTTTTGGGATTTGAGAATGGGTTTGGGTTTAGATTATAGGTTTTGGTTTTGTTTATAGGTTTTTGGGTTTGAGAATCGGTTCGGGTTTAGGTTAAGGGTATGGTACCTGTAAATACAAATATAAACATGGCCTGTCCAAATGGCCAGGCCCTTTCAATGCCGTCCATAGTAAATGGACAGCTTCATCATGGTCATAACAGCGGTTCCCACCTTCCATAGACCCCCCCTCTTCCGAATAGCTCCGACGCACATCCGGGTCTGCTCCATTAATTTTGAGTAAATACATAAACATGGCCTGTCCAAATGGCCAGGCCCTTCCAATGCCGTTCATAGTAAATGGACAGCTTCATCATGGTCATAACAGCGGTTCCCACCTTCCAGGGATCCCCGCTCTTCCGGATAGCTCCGACGCACATCCGGGTCTGCTCCATCAATTTCGAGCAAATAATAAACACGGTTTGTCCAAATGGCCAGACTACTCCAATCATATGCATTCTTGAGTCAAGAGACGTACCAGATGCTTAAATCTGAAATATGCATTTAAACATAAAATGACATTGAGAATCGCTTCTCAAAATCGCAGACTGTTTTCTTTTGAAACTCGTTCATCTCACCTGAAAACCTATCACATAATGAATAACTATAACCACAATGATAACTATACATGTGCATTCTTAACAAGAGACATACCAGATGCTTGAATCTGAAATATACAGCTCTAATCCTCCCACATGCAACATCCACCTGAAATTTCAATGGTATGGACTTCAACAAAATGTTCAGTTCAAGTTACAGTCCGCATTTCAGTTCAAGTTCAGTTCACAAATGAGTTCCAGTTCATAGATTTGTCTGGAGTTTAGTCTATGAATCAGTTGACAAATTAGATTAGGATCTACTGTAATCACATGATACAATCCAGTTCACATGAGTGCATGAATCAGTTTACAAATGAGTGTAAGAAAGAAAAGTAACCATTGATTTGGAAAAAAAATCATTAATGTGCATCACTTCATAAAAACCTACAATCCATCACTGCAATCACAGAACAAGTCAATGAATCACTTCACAACCATCCATCGATCTGCATCACTTCACAAGCATGTGCATTAGTTACAAAAGTCTAGGATCTCTTGTAATAAGGAAAAGTCAATCAGTTACACAAATGAGTTGATGAATCAGGCTATAAATGAGTGCATGAAGCCCAAGAACCCATTCTCAAATCCCAAAACCAATAACCTAAACCAAAACCAAAACCTATAACCTAACCCGAACCCATTCTCAAATCCCAAAATCTATAACCTAAACCTAAACCTTATCATAAACCTATAACCTATAACCTAAACCTAAACCTAAACCTATAACCTATAACCTAGACCAAAACCTATAACCTAAACCAAAACCAAAACCTATAAGCTAAACCCAAGCCCATTCTCAAATCCCCAAACCTATAACCTAAACCGAAACCCAAAACTATAACATAAACTCGAACCCATTCTTAAATCCCAAAACCTATGACCTAAACCAAAACCAAACCTATAACATAAACCCGAACCCATTCTCAAATCCCAAAACTTATGACCTAAACCAAAACTAAAACCTATAACCTAAACCCGAACCCATTCTTAAATTCCAAAACCTGTAACCTAAACCCGAACCCATTCTCAAATCTCAAAACTCAAATCCCAAACCTAAACCAAAACCTATAACCTAAACCAAAACCAAAACTAAAACCAAAACCTATAACCTAAACCCAAATCCATTCTCAAATCCCAAAACCTATAACCTAAACCCGAACCCATTCTCAAATCCCAAAACCTATAACCTAAACCAAAACCAAACCTATAACATAAACCCGAACCTATTCTCAAATCCCAAAACCTATAACCTAAACCAAAACTAAAACCTATAACCTAAACCTAAACCCATTCTTAAATTCCAAAACCTGTAACCTAAACCCGAACCCATTCTCAAATTCCAAAACTCAAACCCAAACCTAAACCTAAACCTATAACCTAAACTTAAATCAAAACCTATAACCTAAACCCAAATCCATTCTCAAATCTCAGAACCTATAACCTAAACCAAAACCTATAACCTAAACCCGAACCCATTCTCAAATCCCAAAACCTATAACCTAAACCAAAACCAAACCTATAACATAAACCCGAACCCATTCTCAAATCCCAAAATCTATAACCTAAACCAAAACTAAAACCTATAACCTAAATCCGAACCCATTCTTAAATTCCAAAACCTGTAACATAAACCCGAACCCATTCTCAAATCCCAAAACTCAAACCCAAACCTAAACCTAAACCTATAACCTAAACCAAAACCAAAACCTATAACCTAAACCCAAATCCATTCTCAAATCCCAGAACCTATAACCTAAACCAAAACCTATAACCTAAACCCGAACCCATTCTCAAATCCCAAAACCTATAACCTAACATAAACCTATACTTATAACCTAAAACTATTCCCAAATTCCAAAACCTATAACCTAAACCAAAACCAAAACCTATAACCTAACCCGAACCCATTCTCAAATCCCAAAACCTATAACCTAAACCTAAACCTAAACCTTATCCTAAACCTATAACCTATAACCTAGACCAAAACCTATAACCTAAACCAAAACCAAAACCTATAACCTAAACCCAAACCCATTCTCAAATCCAAAAACCTATAACCTAAACTGAAACCCAAACCTATAACATAAACTCAAACCCATTCTCAAATCCCAAAACCTATAACCTAAACCTAAACCTAAACCTTATCCTAAACCTATAACCTATAACCTAAACCAAAATCAAAACTTATAACTTAACCCGAACCCATTCTCAAATCCCAAAACCTATAACCTAAACCTTATCCTAGACTTATAACCTATAACCTAAATCTAAACCTATAACCTAAACTCAAATCCCAGCGGGGATTATAACAGGGAAAAGGAAAAAAAAAAATTAAAAAGAAGCCAGAGAGTTGGGGTCGACCGGGTCAATGTAATGCATTTTTTTTATTTTTTTTATTTTTATTTTTTAGGGATTATCCCGAACCCGAACCTGATTTCCTAAATCTAAACTTTAACCTATTCTCAATTTCCTAAAGCTATTACCTATAACCTACACCTAAACCTAACCTAAACCTATAACTTTAACCTAAACCTAAAACCTAAACCTAAACCTAAAACCTAAATGTATTCTCAAATCCTTAAACCTAAACCTACACCTAATCCTAATCTCAACTCCTTAACCTAAACCTAAACTTGAAAACCCAAACTAAACCCGATCTCAAACCTGAACCCAATTCCCTAAACCTAAACCTTAACCTATTCTCAATTCCCTAAAGCTTTAACCTATAACCTAGAACCTATAACCTAAACCTAAACCTAAACCTTAACTTAAACCTAAACCAAAACACATAACCAAATTTTCAGTTTGCCCCGCTCAATTTTCAGTTTGCCCCGCTCATATATGAACGGTTTGGATATAACACATACACCATGATGGGACCCACAAAAGAAAAAAAAAATTCAGTTTGAGCGGGGTAAACTGGAAATTGAGCGGGGCAAACTGAAAATTGAGCGGGGTAAACTGGAAATTGAGCGGGGCAAACTCGAAATTGAGCGGGATAAACTGAAAATTGAGCGGGGTAAACGGAAATTGAGCAGGGCAAAACTGAAAATTGAGTAGGGCAAACTGGAAATTGAGCGGGGCAAACTGGAAATTGAGTGGGCCAAACTGAGTGGGGTAAACTGGAAATTGAGCGTGGTAAACTGGAAATTGAGCGGGGCAAACTGAAAATTGAGTGGGGCAAACTGGAAATTAAGCGTGGCAAACTGAAAATTGAGAGGGGCAAACTGGAAATTCAGCGGGGCAAATTGAGTGGGGCAAACTGAAAATTGAGCGAGGTAAACTGGAAATTGAGCGGGGCAAACTGAAAATTAAGCGGGGCAAACTAGAAATTCAGCGGGGCAAACTGAAAATTGAGCGGGTTAAACGCTCAATTGAGTGGGGTAAACTGAAAATTAAGCGGGGCAAACTGGAAATTGAGTGGGGTAAACGCTCAATTGAGCGGGGCAAACTAGAAATTGAGCGGGGCAAACTGAAAATTGAGCGGGGTAAACTGGAAATTGAAATTGAGCAGGCAAACTGAAAATTGAGTGGGACAAACTAGAAATTGAACGGGGCAAACTGAATTTTTTTTTTCTATGCTACTTTTGTGGGTCCCATCATGATGTATGTGTTATATCCAAACTGTCTATATATTTTACGAGCTCATATTAAGGCTTGGGATGAAAAATAAGATAGATTTAACTATCAAGTGGACCACACTGTAAAAGGCAACCTATGATTTGAGCGAGGTGAGGGAAGCTACAAATTATGCGAGGGAACCTAGAAATTGAGAGAGACAACCTACGAATTGAGCGAAGAAACTAGAAATTGAGAGAGGCAACCTAGGATTTGAGCGAGGGAACATCGAAATTGGAGCGAGGCAACTTAGGAATTGAGCGAGGGAAGCTAAAAATTGAGCGAGGCGAGCGAGGCAACGTAGAAATTGGAGCGATGATTGAGCAAGGGAACCTAGAAATTGAGCGAGGCAACCTAGGAGTTGAGCAAGGCAATGAAAAAAAATCAATGAAGCAACCGAAAAATTGAGCAAGGGAAACATCAATTTGAGCGAGACAAGCTTGAAATTAGGTGAGGCTAACATGAATTGGAATGAACTTTAAATGTAATTGATCTAGCCTAACAATTTTCTTTGTTGAATTTGACCAATCAGTTAATGAAATTGACCGAGATTTACATGAAATTCTCTTCGGTGAATTTGATCGAGCAATTAATGAAATTGACCGAGCGGTTCATAAAATTTTCAGTACGCACTTATAGTGCTGAGTTAACTAAGTTTGGCACACCCAGATCCATAGCTCAATTGGCAGACTGAGTAGAGATACCTCATGTCAACACTTGAGGTCCTGGTATCGATTCCTAGCGAGGGTGGCTAACATGGAGTGTGTGTATTGACATGGGTGTGTACTAACAAGCTAACCTAAAAAAAAAATTAAAAAAAAAATTAATAGTAAAATATTAAAAAAATTAAAAAATTAAAAATATTGAGTTGGGCCCACCTTGAATGTATGTGGACTATCCATGACGTTCATCCATTTTTCCATCTAAAGCAAGGGTTTCAGCCCAAAATGGTGGCATATTGAAATATCAAGTGGATCACACCACAGGAAACATTTTTTCCACCGTGAAAACCTTGTTATGCCCCTACAATGATGTTTTACTTGTAATCCATCATGTTCATAGGATGATTTTCGCATGGATGAACCGAAAATCAAGATGGGAGCTTCATTTGGCATTTCAATGACCCACAAAAAATTTACGCTGTTTAGGTAAATGTATATCATACCTGTCATGCGTATTGTCTTCCGTGGAGGGAACATTTTCAGGAAAAATGAGATAATGTTGATTAGGGGTGTACATTGAGTCAAACCGAGTAAAGTTGGCCTCATGTCGACTTGGCTCGGCCACTGGCTGACCTCAGCTCGAACTCGGCTAGGCTCGGTCCTTGAGCCTGACTGGCCATCTCAGCTTGGTTTAGTCAGCAGCTCGAGCCGAGTTCGCCACTGAGGCATTTTCACAAACACCTGAGTTGCAACTTCAAAATCCCACTATTTTACAAACAAATGCAATTGTTTTATAGGTATTTTATCAAATACCTTCTAAACAACATAAAAATCAAGAAAAACAAAGAGAAAAAAGGTATTTGTTTCATGTACATACTTTCCTTGCCACCGGCCACATTTTGTTGAGTCATTTTATCAGACAGTTGGTGAGCAACATCAATGGCAGAGTAACCGATTCATTGAACTGATCCGATTCGAGCTGGATTCTGTCCAAGTTGAGACGAGCTGAGGCTTGCTCTAACCCATTTTCGAGCTCAAAAAATCAGCTCAACTCAGCTTGAACTTAGCTTTGAACCGAGTTGAATCAAGCTTTTTCAACTCGAGTCGAGCGAGCTAACCGACCTAGCTCGGTTCGTGTACACCCCTAATGTTGATGAATAGAGAGGGTGGGATCCAGCTAGAGCGTGGTGCGATCCAAGCAACATATGTAGCGGTGGAGTTTTCGTCCTTGTTTTTTTTAAAAATGGAGCGAGAGAAGTGAGGGAGAGGAAAAGCAACGGCAGTAAAAAGGAGTGGTAGTTTCGTCCTCAAAGTCGCTGTCCGCACGTGCTAGTCTAAGTTGGTAACTTAAGTTTGTATTTCGCGATAAAAACCGCTGGGTAAAAGGTTTTGTCTACAGTGGTCATTTTCTCCGTATTTCCGATAAAAGCGAGCCGTAGGTAGCGAAACCCGGACGCGGATTGCGTCCTACCCCTGCCCGGACGGATTGGCTCCGTGGAGCCCTCAGTGATGTAAGTATTTTATCCAAACCGTTAATAATTTTTATAAGATCATTTTAAGATTTTAAATAAAAAATTAAGCAGTTACCCATCTCCGGTGGATCACATTAAAGGAAGATGCAGTGATGATGAAAGCCACCGTTGAAACCTTTCTAAGGGCCACCGTGATGTTTTTTTTACCACCCAACCTATTAATAAGGTCATGCAGACATGGATGAAGTTAAAATACAAATTTCAGAGTGATCTGACACTTCTCCAGCTCCCAAGAAGCTTTTAATGGTGAATGTTCAATGTCCATTTTGTGGTCCATTTAAGATATGAAACTATCTCTATTTTTTGCATATAACTTAAAATGACCATATAAAAATTATTAACGGTGTGGATAATATAATCACATCACGGTAGGCCCCACAGAGCCCTACCCGTACGGATTACCGGGTAGGACGCAATCCGCGTCCAGCGAAACCCGTGAGAGGGGAGCGTCAGACGAGCGGTTAGCCGGTTACGGCACCACAACGAGCGAGTGGTCACGTGAGTACGGACTGCCTCAGGACGGGAAAGACCCTGATCCTACTTTAACGAGGGGATCAATGATTCTGAGCCTCAGGACATCACTGTATGGTGGGACCAGATTCCGGTGATCAAGACCATCCATCCGACGTCCTTACCATCCAAGGACCATTTTTTAACCCTTTCATCTGTGGTGTTCAAATAAACGGTTGTGGATAAATGCAGTTACACTCGTATTCGGATGAAGAAGGGTTCAAAATTAGACGGCTAGGATCTTCCTTTCATCGTGATGCCCATAAAACAATGGTGTGGGCCATAGGCTGAGATTTAGATCTGCCTCATTCTTGGGCTCATGCCCTAAAATGAGCTGGCAAAATGGATGGATGGCGTAGATACAACATAATTCATGGTGGAGCCCACAGAGCTTTTCCACTACTTAGTCTAAGTACCCCACTTCAGAAATCATTGGTAGCCGTGGGTCCCATATCTGATGCAGGACTTTGATATGATCTCAACCTTTGATTTGTGGACGCCAGGTGGATGGTTTGGAAGAGGCATGGAATAACGGTTCAGATGGAACTAATTTAATTTTTTTTTTTCAAGATTGGTCGCCGAAATGGTTGGTTTTAGCCTCGTGCGCACTGTGGCAGTGCTATCTGTACAGAAAAATCAGGAGAGCTTTGATACTCTGACAGAGAGTGATGGATGATACAAGGTCCTTAGGCATTATCTAAAAGCTGCACACGTAGCAGACGAGTAATTCTAATTAAACTGTCTAGGTCGCTGTTGAGATGTACCATTAACAAAAATTAGTCGATTGAATGGATACAAATAAAAGACGGCTAGAGTTTGGGGTGCATACGGTTCGGTCCGGTTCAAGGGTGAAGCTGGATTTGAATAGCAACAGTTCGAGGAAAACTAGAACTGGAGCGGGACCGTTCACACCTACAGTTACTGAATTGGAACTGGACCGTAAAAAACCGTTTCAGTTTTAGTGCAGTTTCACTGTTATAAGCTTTTTATAATCCAACCCAGTTGCATGGTTTTTTTCATTCCTTTATTGAAAATTTTCACGGAATTATGGTTTGTTTTTATGAATATTTTTTATTCTTAAAATAATTTTGCTGGTAATGTTCGTGTTTTGATCCATTTGATGAATTGTCTATGTTGGGGAAAAATATGACAAGCACGGGGGCTTGGTTGTAAAATGAACTAATTCTGCTTATATAATCCGAGACAACTGTAAAAGTCGAGAGATGTAAAGCCTCACGGAGAGACTGTATAATATAAATCCTGACCGAAAATAAAAGAGTTAAGAGCCACAGGTGAAATTTGTAAGACATGAAGTTAATTCAGTTAAAGAGACAGCAATGTCTAAAAAGACCGATTAAAGGCCCTAGAGCTAAAAATTACCTGACCGACTATAAAACCGACCCATATGAGGTTGGTTGAAGTGTCGCCTATCAGATTAAGAAAGGGCATCGGTCTTAAACTGATTCTATTTTGTCCGACAGTAGGCAAATAACCTCATCTTTGTAAGCTAGCCGAAACTATATAGTCTATTGAGGCCGAGCTGAACAAAGGAGAAACGATGTAATTTTACACACCGATCCGAAAGTCTTGTAAAAGGATCCCCGACTCCGAAAATTTTTCGATTGGAAAGTATCCGTAAATAAGATGGCAATAAAATCAAATCTCCAAAAAATCATGAGAGAATCCCCTTACGCTGGAGCCTATCATTCCTATAAAAAGAGGACTCTTCAGGAATCAAGGTACGCAAGAAAAATCCTAAAAACTCCTCTTCTTGGATCCCTACTGGCTTAAGCATCGGAGGTTCCCCGGATCTAGCCAGGGTTCTCTTTCTCTCTCATTGCGGTGCAGGTGGAAGTGCAGGAAGAGGTTGATCTAGTTTTTCACATCAACAGATTGGCGCCGTCTGTGAGAAACGATACAAAAAATCATTTTCTGCATTCTACTCAAGGAGTTGTAGATTCATTTTAATGGCAAGAACTCGAAGAATGGGCCCAAAAGGGCCGGATGCTGCTGTCGCTAGACAACCAGGTACAAGCGCGGCCCAAGGGGCTCAAAATCAACCTGATAACCGCTAAGGTTCTACACCCATTTCCACCACTTCTGCGGCAACTAATACCCAGCAGAACCGAAATAATGGACGATTAGATCGGTAAGTTAAAGAGCTCAGAGCCGATGTAAACGTTATGCAACAAATGTTGGAACAGATTCACCAACACAATGCAGTAGTTTTAGCAGGGTCAAGTAATGAATGCTCTGCAACAAGTTGTCGACCCTCAGCCTACCGTTCCGCAATCCCTTTTGCAGCCGAGTCAGCCCCATGGCCCGACCGAGCCAGCACCCGCTCATTCGACAACCGCCGTCCTGCCTCCTACAGATCTTCGGCACAAGATAGATCGGAGGACGCGCAATCAACTTTCGGATTAGGGTGTGGTAGAAAGTGTTGAGCCCTGAAAGCTGACCTTCAGGACTTCAAGAAAGAAGTGATGAAAGAAATGATGGATATGAAACAGGGTCGAGATGCATGTCAAACCAGGCTCGAGGCTAAAGCATCCTCTTTTGTTGATGAAGTAATACAAGATTGGTTACCGGAAAGGTTTTGTCTGCCTCAGATTGCACCATTTACCGGAAAGACCGACCCAACCGAACACCTCGAACGTTTTCGGACGTACATGGAATTGCATGATGCTTCGGATGCTGTGATGTGTCAGGCCTTTTCTCTTACGTTAGCCGACGTGGCTCGGCTCTAGTTCCAACAGTTGAAACCAAAATCAATCAGTTCATTCGAGGAGCTTAACGACGCCTTTCTCACCAATTTTATTGGAGGAAAGAAGAAATTAAAGCCCCCTACACATTTGAACAACATAGTTTAGAAGGAGGGAGAGCTATTGAAAGACTACATCGAGCATTTTAACTTTGAATCGCTACAGGTTTGAAAACACTCAGAAGAAATAACGCTTAAGGTGTTAGGGATTAGCCGTTTCTGGCTTCTCTAGACAAGAATCCACTGATGACTCTGGCCGAGTTCATAACTCGATTAGACAAACACGCAGACGTTGAAGAAACAAGAATCTTGCGTGAAGCTGCTCAGAATGCAAAAACCTTGGCCAAAGAGTCAGCCATAAAGGAAGTTGACTCGGCTAGAGGAAAAAAGCGTAAGGACGACCGAACTTGTGATAAGCGTAAGTCAAGTAAACGACCCGACCAAAAGTTCTCTACATACACTCCACTCAACAAACCGCAAGAGAAGGTACTGATGGAAATCAAGAGTGAAGGGTTTGTCAACTGGCCATATAGGCTTCGAAGCAATCCCAATCGGTGGAATAAAAATAAGTATTGTCATTATCATCGTGATCATGGGCACAATACGAGCGACTGTATCCATCTAAAAGAAGAGATTGAAAGACTCATCAGGGAAGGCCGACTCACAAAACATGTTGAAAGGACCATGACAGTTGAGGAACGCCCAGGTGACAACTGACCCATGGAGGAAATCTGAGCTATTATCGGTGGTCCCAGAGGTAGAGGTGACTCCAACAATGTACAAAAAATCATGCTAGAAGCCTCAGCCGACCCGAGTCCGAACTCCTGGTTATAGCTCGGCCTTCGAAGGAGAAGAAAAAGGAGAAGTACTATATCCCATTTACTGATAAGGATGCCTGAGGCATCTATCACCCTCATGATGATGCGCTAGTCATCACTCTCACCATCGCGAATCGAAAGGTATTCCGTATACTGGTTGACACAGGATCGTCGGTTGATGTATTATTCACTTAGGCATTCAACAAAATGGGAGTTGAACGATCGGCATTGCGACCAGTTCGTACCCCATTGATTGGATTCTCCGGAGGACAGACGCTCCCAGAAGGAATCATCTCGCTACCACTCATAGCAGGGAATCCCCCACATCAGGCTACTGTTATGGTCGACTTTCTGATAGTTGATCAGTCATCTGTCTACAACGCTATACTCGGCTGACCCTCTCTAAGCCTCCTCCAAGCGATGGTATCGACATACCACCTCTACATGAAATTCCTGACCGAGTCGGGAGTAGGAGTCATCAAAAGAGATCAGTAAGACGCGAGGCACTGTTACGCAACTAATGTCAAGATCACCCCCGAGAAAGCTCCACCTGAGGTATTAATGGTCGAGTCGCTGGATCCATGGGTCGAGACTCATGAACGAGGACAACCAGTTGAAGACCTTATCTCGGTGCCTTTGGCTGAGATAGATAGTTGTAAAATGGTGCAAATTGGCTCGTCTCTATGATCGCCCCTCAAAGTCAATTTGATAGCCCCACTCCGACGATAAACTGATGTATTCACATGGAGCCATGAAGACATGAAAGGAATTGACCCGTCTGTAATCACCACCGATTCAACATTGATCTGAGCTACCGGCCGATTCGACAGAAGTGACGGGCACTCGGTCTTGAAAGGTACGCTGTCATTGAAGAAGAGGTCTGCAAGCTTCTTAAAGTAAAATTCATAAAATAGATATACTACCCGGAATGGGTAGCTAATGTCGTACTTATGAAAAAAGCCAATGGAAAGTGACGAGTCTGTATTGATTATACTGACTTGAACAAAGCTTGCCCGAAGGATAGCTTTTCTCTTTCAAGGATAGATCAGATGCTAAATAGTACAACGAGGCATGAACTTCTTAGTTTTATGGATGCATATTAAGGATACAATCAAATTGTAATGCATCAACCTGATAAATCTAAAACTACCTTTATCACTGACAAAGGTCTTTATTGTTACCGTGTGATGCCTTTTGGTTTGAAAAATGCTAGAGCAACTTATCAAAGATTAGTGAACAAAATATTCGCTTGGCTGATCGGCCAAACCATGGAAGTGTACATTGACGACATGCTCGTCAAAAGTGTACACACGGCCGACCATATAGCCGACCTAGAAGAGATGTTCCTGATCTTACGCAAGTATCAAATGAAGTTAAATCCGAACAAATGTGCCTTTGGTGTAAGCTCAAAAAATTTCTTTGGATTCCTGGTCAGTCAGCGAGGGATCGAGGCAAACCCTGAGAAGATAAAAGCATTTCTTGAGATGGAGTCCCCGAAAATGATCAAAGACATACAAAGATTGACTGGACGAGTAGCGACACTCAACCGCTTCCTATCCCGAGCCACCGAAAAATGTTTCCTATTCTTCAAGCAATTGAAGGGAAGAAAGGTAGTGGATTGGACGGAAGAGTGTGAAGCTGCATTCCAGCAATTAAAATCTTATCTCAGATCTCTGCCTCTCTTATCGAAGCTCGAGCCTGAAGAAACCCTACTACTGTATCTCGTAGTGTCCGAGGTAGCGGTTAGTTCGACCTTGATAGGAGAACACGAAGGAAAGAAACTGCCGGTTTATTATGTCAGCAAGGCACTTTTACCGGTAGAGATGAGATATCCACTCTTAGAAAAAGCGGCCTTAGTTCTAGTCGTCTCCTCGCGTCGGCTTCGGCCATATTTCCAAGTTCATACCATTATCGTCATGACCGACCTCCCGCTATGCCAGATTCTGCAGAAACTGGAAGCGTCCGGTTGTCTTACTAAATAAGTAATTGAAGTTAGTGAATTCGACATTCAGTATAAGCCGAGAGTAGCAATTAAGGGACAAGTTGTGGTTGACTTCATTACCGAAGTCACACCGCAAGCCGACACAAATGCTACTGAGACAATTGAAGAACCGACTACCGCTTCTCCCGAGTCTTCTCCCGGCCCAACCCCTTGGAAGTTGTATGTCGATGGCTCCTCAAACTCTAAGGTAAACGGGGCAAGAGTAGTACTAGAGACTCCTGATCAAACCTATATACAGTATGCCTTAAGACTTGGATTTCAAGCCTCGAACAACACAGCAGAATATGAAGCATTGTTACTCGGTCTCCGACTTGTGGCCAACTTAGGTGTTACGTATCTTAACGTTTTCAGCGATTCTCAGTTGGTCGTCAATCAGGTTACGAGTGTGTACCAAACATGGAAAGAATATCTGAAAGCTTATATGGAAAAAGCTAAAGAGTTGATCGGCAGATTTCAACGTTGTATCGTCATTCGAATCCCTCGAACGAATGCCAAGGCCGACATACTAGCGAAAATCGCCTCTGCCGATGAAGATGACATTCCCAGGTCTGTTCCGATCGAGTACGTTGATAAACTGAGTTTCATGGAACCAGTTAGCTTGACCGTACTTGTCATCGATTCGGGACCTACTTGGCGCGACTCGATCGTCCGATATCTCGACAGTGGAGAATTTCCTGAAGATCGTGCCGAGGATTGACGATTGAAAATCCGAGCCTCTTGCTACACAATACTCAATGGGACATTGTATAAGAAGGGTTATTACGCTCCGTTGCTACGGTGCCTAAACCCTGATGAAGCCGACTATGTGTTGCGAAAAATCCACGAAGGGACCTGTGGAAATTACTCTGGAGGGCGGTCTCTCACACATAAAGTCTTACGCCAAGGATACTACTGGCCGACTATCCAACACGACGCTCATCCAGAGATGTGATAAGTGTCAGCAATTCGCGGCTATCCTGAGAAAACCTCCTGAAGAACTAACTCCTATGATTGGTCCTTCGCCCTTTGCATAGTGGAAGTGTATTACTTCATGAAGTGGGCCGAGACAGAACCGTTGACAAAGATAACCAAACAGAAGATCACAGACTTTATACGGAAGAATATCTTCTGTCGGTTCAGCATACCTCAGACTATTATAACTGACAATGAGAAGCAGTTCGACAACAAAAGCTATCGCGAGATGTGCGACAATCTCGAAATCAGAAACGTGTATTCGTCACCTCATCATCCTCAAATGAATGAGCCAAAGGAGCATGGGCCGAGGAACTCCTGAAGACACTATGGGCTTACCGAACTACAGCCCGGACCGCTACAGGAGAGACACCTTTCTCCCTTGCTTATGGCTTGGAAGCCGTTACTCCAATTGTGATCGGGCTGCCTTCAGCCTGAATCTGCTCATTTAATGAGGAAGAAAATGAAGAACTCCTAGCTCTCGAACTCGACCTTGTGGACAAGTAAAGGGAAAAAGCTCGATTACATATGATGGCTTGGCAATAATAAGTAGCTTAGTCCTATAATGCCCGAGTGAAGGTTAGACGTTTTCGAGTTGGAAACATGGTCCTCTGAAAAATTTTCCTCAATACTAAGGAAGTTGGCGCAGGCACACTGGGATCCAATTAGGAAGGACCCAATGTCTTCTCAAGCACCATTCGACCTGGAACGTACCAACTAGAAGACCTGACCGGACGATTACTACCTCATCCATGGAATGCCGAGCATCTAAAAACCTACTATCCTTAAAGTCGGTATGGAAGAGCAATAAAAAAGGCTAAAAAATGACAAACATGTAAACTAAGTAAAAAATGAATAAAATAAAACTGAGTATATTCATTTATCAGTATTTGTTACATCAAGTTATATCTTTCTTTAACATTACATTGTCTGACTAAAAGAGTTAAAGCAAACAAAAGATCGGCCAAAACGTATGAACTTCTTCCTCGGATAAAACTACCCACGGGCTTACTTGGAGCTGATGATGGTACCAAAATGGAGCCGATAATGGTACTAAAATGGACCTGATGATGGTACCAAAATGGAGCTGATGATGGTGCCAAAAATCAAGCTCCGAGACTGTTAAAGGTCATATAGAACGACCTACGGAGTCGGAGCTGCTTTAGACTCGACCTCAGCGCCACCTGACTCGGCCACTTCAGCCGTTGCATCCTCGGGAGGGCCTTCCTCAAATCTTGAGAGATCATGGTTAGAAAATGCTTCATCACTTTGATGCAAGCTGTGTACCCGCTCTCATATAAACGATCCCTCTCATCTTCAAACTCTGAAAACTCAAGGAAGTCCTTTACATCCTTCTCCTTAGCCTCTTTCTTGGCCAACTCGAGTGTCGCTTTTGTATCGGCTTTCAGCCGAGCCAGTTTCTCCTCAGACTTGTCACGAGCTAGGTAGAGTTGTAGACCTTTGTCATGGGCTTCCTTCAGCAGCTGAGCCGACCGAGCACACTCGGCTCTAGCGTCTTCAGTCGCCTTCCAAGTTAAGCTCAACTCACCAGTTAGTTGACCAACACAAGATGAGGTAACCTCGAGTTGAGCCTCTGCCTCTGCTACCTGCTTCCGAGCCGCTTCAACGTCCGCCACGACTCTCTGGACCTTCTCAGCCTCGGACAGATCTCTGCTGGCTCTTAGCAGGCAAAGAGTAAGCTGCATAAGAAAGGGACAAAGTTAGGTCAAAGCTAAAGGAGACAACGAGCTAAGAGATAAGTTCAAACCCTACCTGAAGCAAGACCTTCGCAGCATGGGAGAGTATCCAACTCCCAGGGACTTCGAAGAGGGAAGAAAATTCTTTCTCACTCCCATGAGCGACAGCCTAAGGGACTATGTCTTCCACGACACGACATCTCCTGTTGAGTCATCTCCCCCTTGAGGTCTCCCCTCTCTGCTCCTCTCTTCATCTCGAGACCTGCTCTAAACAGGTCCTGGCATAGAAGTAGCCTGAGACTCAGTAGGAAGAGTGCTCGCATCCTCTGCCCTCTCTTCGGGGTCAGAGAGAATGACAACGGTTGGGGCGGCCGAAACAGGGGCGACTGGGGCGAGAGACTCTACGATCGAAGGAGAAGTCTTCGCCTTCTTTGGAGGCTGAGGCTCTGACAGGGGCACCAACCTAGGAGGAGCTTTCAACTTGCACGACGCCTTCAGAAGGGGTCGAGCTTCAGCCATTTCAGTACCAGACAAAACATAAAGTCAGAAAAATTTCATAAGGGTGTGCCTGAATAACCTAAAGATACCTGTCACAGACGAGTCCAAGTCTGAGAGAAGTAGACGCTCTGGTTGTAGAAGGGTCTTCCAAGACCGATCTTTTGGACTTATCATCCATAGATCTTTGATCCGAGCCAAAGCGTTGGCTCCTAGTTTCGACTTCTTCTTAAAAATTTCTATAAGCCCCGTATCTTAGACCGTACCATTCCATAGACTTTTACGATCTTCTCGGTCAAATTTCCGCAACCTTCGACCTTTAACCGATATTTGCGTGCGACCCTGATTCGTATACCGTCAACCCGTATCGACTCAACCCAAGACCTTTACCATAGCGACCGCGCCGTCGCTGCGGTTCCGATGCCGTGACTCGCGCGCCGAGGCGATACCATGGCCAGGAGATGTGGGCCAACATTCGGTGTGAAAAAAATACCGCGTGTTGCGAAACCCAAGAGAATCTCTACCCAATGTCTCATCCATTAATCCCATCACATCCCATCAATCAAGGTACACATCACACTCCATCACTCACCCATCCCTAAGTACAACCACCCCTCTCCTAAAGTCAACACTCTCTTACACAAGTACACATCACCCATCACACCCATCTCTCTCTCTCTTACCCCTCTCTCTTCTCTCTTTCTCATTATCCCAAGCAACCCATGAAAGTCCATCGTCCAAGCTCCATGAGAGAAGTTTGGCATGGTCCACTCCCTACCACCCAAATCCCACCATCTAAAATCAATCTCGACCATTGAATCGCACCCTTTGGAGCTCATGGGTGCGTTGATGAAAGAAGAAAGTCCAAGAAGAAGGCCGATCGGTGGGTGCTTCTCTCTCTCTCTTCATTTCTTCTTTTATATATATATATATTTTTATGTGATGATTTGGCCGTGTGGCCCACTTGAATGGAACCCATCATGAAGTAAGTATTTTACCCAAGCCGTTTATGAGTGGGGTCCACCTTATGTGTTGTACCCATACCATTCATCATGTGGTGGCCCACTTGAATATAGCCCACCTTTACTGTGAGAACCGTCCAGCATCCAGGGACGCTGGAAGTCTCTGTGAAAACTCAAATATTTGCTTGGTTATAAGCTTATGGGGTGACCCACTCATACACACCCTACCTTGATGTATGTGTTAAATCCACGTCGTCTATCCTATACACCAACTCATTTTAGGCGTTGAGCCAGAAAATGAGGTTGATCGGAGCATCTGATGGGCCATAACTTAGTAAATAGTGATTGTAGCTACCAGCGAAGTGTGATCTGACGTAGGCCCAGCTCCACAGCTCAGGTAGTAGACTGAGTGAAAGATAAATTGTTTCAACACTAGATCCACCCAGCTCCATAGCTCAACTAGTAGATGGAGTGGGAGATGCCTCATTTCAACACTGAGGTCTTGGCATCCATTCCTAGTGGGGGTGGCTATCATGGATACCTAGCTCCATAGATCAACTGGTAGGCTGAGCGGAGATGCCTCATTTCAACACTGAGGTCTTGACATCCATCCCTTGTGGTAGTGGCAGCAGTGAGGAGTAAACTGGCATGGGGACTATGGGACCCACACATGTCATCCATCCATTTTGGTTGGTGCTAGTGTACCTGGGTAAGTTTGAAAGGTGCAGGTTTCTATAGGTAATGTCTGAGCAGTACTGGTCCTCTTTGACGTGCCATGAGCCCCAAGGATTTATAGTATATAAGGATACATGTTATGCGTAAGATGGCCTGACTAAAGAGATGAGCTCGGCTCGACTCACCTGTGTGTTGTTGTTCGGTCAGCTCGGCTCGGCCCACCTGTGTGTTGTTGTTCGCCAAGTCAGCTCGGCTCGACTCACCTGTGTGTTGTTGTTCGGTCAGGTCGGCTCGGCTCGGCCCACTTGTGTGTTGTGTTTGGCCAGCTCGGCTCGGCCCACCTGTGTGTTGTTTTCGATCAGGTCGACTCGGCCCACTTGTGTGTTGTTGTTTGGCTAGCTCGACTCGGCCCACCTGTGTGTTGTTGTTCGCCAGGTCAGCTCAGCTCGCCTCACCTGTGTGTTGTTTTTCGGCCAGCTCGGCTCGGCCCACCTGTGTGTTGTTGTTCACCAGGTCAGCTCGGCTCGGCTCACCTGTGTGTTGTTGTTCGGCCAGCTCGGCTTAGCCCACCTGTGTGTTGTTGTTCGCCAGGTCAGCTCGGCTCGGCTTACCTATGTTTTGTTGTTCGGTCAGGTCAGCTCGGCCCACCTGTGTGTTGTTGTTGGGCCAGCTCAGCTCGACCCACCTGTGTGTTGTTGTTTGCCAGGTCAGCTCAGCTCGACTCACCTGTGTGTTGTTGTTCGACCAGCTCGGTTCGGCCCACCTGTGTGTTGTTGTTCACCAGGTCATCTCGGCTCGGTTCACCTGTGTGTTGTTGTTCGGCCAGCTCAGCTCGGCCCACCTGTGTGTTGTTGTTCACCAGGTCAGCTCGGCTTGGCTCACCTGTGTTTTGTTGTTCGGTCAGGTCGGCTCGTCTTGGCCCACTTGTGTGTTGTGTTCGGCTAGTTTGGCTCGGCTCACCTGTGTGTTGTTGTTCGGTTAGGTGGGCTCGGCCCACCTCTGTGTTGTTGTTCGGCCAGTTCGGCTCGGCCCACTTGTGTGTTGTTGTTCGCCAGGTCAGCTCGGCTCGGCTCACCTGTGTGTTGTTGTTCGGCCAGCTTGGCTAGGCCCACCTGTGTGTTGTTGTTCGCCATGTCAACTCGGCTCGGCTCACCTGTGTGTTGTTGTTCGGTTAGGTCAGCTTGGCTCGGCTCGGCCCACTTGTGTGTTGTGTTCGGCCAGCTCGGCTCGGCCCACTTATGTGTTGTTGTTCGGTCAGGTCGTCTCAGCCCACCTGTGTGTTGTTGTTCCGCTAGCTCGGCTCGGCCCACCTGTGTGTTGTTGTTCGCCAGGTCAGCTCGGCTCGGCTCACTTGTGTGTTATTGTTCGGCCAGCTCGGCTCGGCTCACCTGTGTGTTGTTGTTCGGTCAGGTCGGCTCGGCTTTGCCTACCTGTGTGTTGTTGTTCGGCCAACTCGGCTCGGCCCACGTGTGTTGTTGTTCGCCAGGTCAGCTCGACTCGGCTCACCTGTGTGTTGTTGTTCGGTCAGGTTGGATCGGCTCGGCCCACCTATGTGTTGTTGTTCGGTCGGCTCGGCTCGACCCGCCTGATGTTGATTGTTCGGTCAGGTCGGCTCGGCTCAGCTCGGCCCACCTGATGGTGTTGTTTGGTCAGGTTGGCTTCCCCCTTATGGTATTGTTAGATCATGTAGTGTGGTCCATTTGTTGTATATATAAGGTCACATGTGAGACCTATTTGACTCGGCCAATTGTATCAACCATTTGACTCGGCCAAGTGATTCAACCCAACTGAATCGGCCCATTTTAACTCGGCCAATTGTATCGGCCCATCGATTCGGCCAAGTGATTCAACTCAACTGATTCAGCCCATTTGAGTCGGCCAAGTGATTCAACCCAACTGAATCGGCCCATTTTGACTCGGCCAATTGTATCGGCCCATTGATTCGGCCAAGTGATTCAACACATTGACTCGGCCAATTGTATCGGCCCATTTGATTAGCCCAATTGACTTTGCCCATTTGAGTCGGCCCCTTTGACTCGGCCCATCTGTATCAGTCTATTTAATCGACTCAATTGATTTGAATCCTTTGTACCAGCCCTTTTGATTTAGTCTATTTTGTTCGACCTGTTGACACGGTCGACGTTATGTACGTTGGCCCATGAGTGAGGTCTAATGTGATGTGTATATGCCCCATGAGTGAGGCCCATGATGATGTGTTTTAAACTCTTGTATAAGACCATTGATCCATTATACGATTGACCCTATGAGCGTCATTCCTTAGGAGCAATGTGGTTAAACGTCCACATTGTTGGGCAATGATGGTTGGATGTCCACATTGTGACTTTTCCTTAAGTCTTGTATGAGGCCCGTTGTTGAGGCCCACCTTAAATATATATGAGGCCCATGTTACAAGGCCTATTGTGATATATACAAGGCCCATGGGTCATGGCCCATTGCAATGTATGTAAGGCCCAATTGGTGAGACCTATTCGATATATTTATGAGGTCCATGTCATTAAACCCATCCTGTTGTATTGGTGATCCGTCCATTGAGGCTCACCCGTGGTATATATTTGAGGCCCATGTGTTGGGACCACCTATTGTGTATTTAAAACCCATGGATTGTGGCCATATGTATATTAGGCCTATGTAATGTAGCCCATACTGATGTGTATTAGACCCAGGTATGTGACTCACCTGCGAAGTATATTTAAGGCCCATTGTGATATATCTGAGGCCCATGGGTGCGACCCATCCAGATGTATTTGAGGCCTATGGACAAGGCCCATTGTGATATGTGTTAGGCCCATGAGCAGGGCCCACCTGTTTCGTATATTTGGCCCTTGTGTGAGGCTATGTGCCCATTATATATTTGATTCTATGTGGGCCATTCCTTGGGGGCAATGTTAGTTAAAAGTCCACATTGTCGATGCCGGTTATTGATACCAATTATGAGTATGTGACATCATAACATCATGATACATGCCCATACACATCATTTGCATGTTTGTTATGAGATGTGATTGACCATTGCATATGTCATTAGGCAGGATGATATGAGACTCCCTGATAGGCGGAGGTTATCTCACATGAGTGCACGACATGCGTAGGATTGATACATGACTGGATTGTATGACTCATGCATCTTGCATTGTGTGTTATACGCCCTAGTGACATCAGGGTCGTAGCCTCCACAGGCATATCGTGGATGGCCAGACGGGACACCGAAAATGTTTGGTTCTAGCATACGGGCGCCATAGATGTCCCCGGGTGAAAATTCCTAAACCTCCATGTCCAGGAGATGACTCTAATGTCGAGACCGAGTGGATATATGAGTGCACGAGGGCTGAATATCAGGAGGTTGTGTCTCCCACTGTGTCATGGTCGGTTGAAAAGGGGTGTGGCCTTACTCGCCCGAGGATAGGGGGCAATACTAGGCTGAGTTTGACCAGCTCGTAAATGGATCCGCTATCGACGTGTCGGATAGGTATTGGCAGACTATTGGCTGCGCGGATAGTGAGGTTTCTTACACTCACTTGGTTTGTGCTACTGGGAGAGGGGCAGTGCCATTTGGAGTGTACTAAACCCCGGTGATGATCCCAGAGATGAACTGTATTGACATGTTGACTTATTGAGTAGGAGTTGCATGCTCATTCATTCATTCATTCACTATCCACTCGAGCTGGTGGTGCACAACTAATTGTTGCGTATCTTCATTATGGCAAAGATTTCGGTTGGGGCGCACGACTAACCTCAGATCAGGAGTTTACCACATTGAGTCTGACTATCCAAATTTAGGTATGGGACTGGTTTGGATAGAAGTCCCTTGTGGTGGATCCCGTAGCCTGCGATACTACGTACTATCATCCCGACTTCACACTCCAGCATGGTCATTCCATTCGCACTGCATGTTGCATTACATCTGTAGCATATGGTACGACTGACATTATTTGTGTTATTCATCAGGAATGTATATTACATTGCATCCTCTGCATCTGATATTTAGCTCCTTGTGACTCCTTATCGCATAACTGTTCTATATTGCGTATTCTGATATTGATTGACTTATGGACTTGTTCATACTTTCATTTATTCTGTTATCGCATGATTATAATCTTATCAGTGTTTCTGCTTATTCAGACATTGTATGGTTTATGGATTAACAGTTCTCTGATATTGTATGTTATGACATTGTATTGAATACTTGACACTTACCTTGTGCACACACTTACACCACCCTCTAATCTTTCTATAAGCTTATGCACGATAGATGCGTGCAGGTGATGTTAGGTTGCAGCAGTGTTGAGCTTGGAGGGTGTGGTGGTCTTCTGGAGCTTGATTTTCTATTTATATATTTTCCTTTCAATGTTATACTCTAATGATTATATTAGTGGATATGTGATGATGATGTTACCTTTATGAATTGGGTAATCTTGTGGTTATGCTTATTACTATTTAAATATACAAAAATCCTCCTTGTAGGATCCCAGGATCGGAATCTGGTATATGAATGCTAGGAGCCGAAGATGGGATACTACGGAGGCTGTCGGCACCGGATTTGGCGATCGGTATTCCTGTGAATCCGATTTTCAGATTTGGGGCGTGACAATTTCTACAAAGCACGTTCAGTTAGACTCAGAAGAATCATAATAAGGAAAAATGAGCAAAAGGGCATGCCGAGTCACCTACTTCAGAGAAGGTTCGGGGAACGCGAGGTTCGAACAGTCCAGACTCGACAATCTCCCAGCGACCGCATGCCCAGAATCACCTCTCTCTCCAGTGCTTGTTGGAGGTAGGAGGGTCAGTTATCAAAGAGCCGCCCTTGTTTCGCCAAGCGCTAAAAAAATACTAGCCAGGCTGCGAAGTGTTCGACCGAACTTGATACAAATAGAGGAACTCGTCCATGGTCAGTGGGGGCTGTTCTGCCTCAGCCCACAACACTGCATAACTGAATAAGTTCTTCCATGCATTCAGAACTATTTACCCTAGAGTAATTTTGAGTCGAGAAAGAAAATGTCGAGCAACGGGTTTCAAGGGCAAACGCAAACCACATTGCATGGCGACTTGAAAAATTGTGACCATCCTAGGAGGAGGATGGTTGGGCAATTCATTTGGGAGTGAAAGTCGAAGAATGACTGAGTCGGGAACATGATACCTGACTTGGATCCTATCTAAATTCGCCTCAGTCAAGACTGAGGAGATTGGCTCCTTTTGTTCATCTCCGACCTCCTCAATCTCAGCAGCCTCTCCTTCTTCAGCTGCCAACTCAATAAACCAAGCCGACCTCCTTGGGGGAACCGACTCAGTGGTTCCCCTAAGCTCAGTCCTCCCCAGCCTCTTAGAAGGAGCCGACTCAATAGTGTCTTCTCCCAATTCCTCCTCTTCTTCCAAATCGTCCTCAGGAAAATGAATAGACCTACCAGGGGCATGTCTCAAGTTAGAGAGACCCGCTGGAGTGGAGCATTCCACTGAGGCCCCACTGGATAGCCTAGCACCAAGTTGAAAGGCCTCATTTGTGGTCATCGCCATCTCCATCAGTAAAGAGGGTAATTTTGAGACATTCCAGAGGTGCCTCATTTCACCCTCATCATCAGAAACCCCTTCCCGGGGACTTGAAGCATTCATTATAGCTAAAAAGTTAAAAAGAAAAGAGAGGGAGTAAAAAACTCACTGGAGAGGCGAAAAGCACACAGTTGAGGGAGAAAGAAAATTAAAATGGAGAAGAATGACAAATCGCATAAGTTGCAAGCACAGTGAGGAAGGAAGAAGAAAAATCGGAAGGAGGGAGATTGAGTGGGAGAGGAAAAGTACGAAAATCGCTCCTACACCCCCTTTTATAGTCGAGCCACGTGACAACAGTATTTAAGGAGGAGTCGAATCGACGTCTGCTTCGACTCCCACGCCCTACATGTGGCGCACGCCGACTGACGTAGGTAACGTCCTCGCCACGTGTCTGACGCTCATAAGCGGATGAGGCGACCTGACGGCTATCTACTCGTGTGACCTCGAGTAATGAACCGTCATATGTTAAGGACAATACAAGAAGCATTAAATGCTCCATCATAACTTCAGTTCCTAATATAAACCGACCCAGGAATTCTTATTCCTTTGTGTCGACATGACTAACACAAGTAGGGGGCTTACTGTTGGGAAAAAATATGACAAGTTCGGGGGCTCGGTTGTAAGATGAACTAATTTTGCTCACATAACCCGAGGTAACTGTAAAAGCTGAGAGAAGTAAAGCCTCACGGAGAGACTTAGCTCGGATCTGCAGGATACGAATCCCGACTGAAAGTAAAAGAGTCAAGAGCCACAGGCAAAATTTGTAAGGCATGAAGTTGACTCGGTTAAAGAGACAACATTGTCTAAAAGGACCTATTAAAGGCTTTAGAGCTAAAAGCCACTTGACCAACTATAAAACCGACCCATATGAGGTTGGTTGAAGTGTCGGCTATCAGATTAAGAAAGGGCATCGGTCTTAAACTGATTCTGTTTTGTTCGACGGTAGGCAAACAGCCCTATCTTTGTAAGCTAGCCGAGACTATATAGTCTATTGAGGCCGAGCTGAATAAAGGAGAAACGGTGTAATTTTAAACACCGATCCGAAAATCTTGTAAAAGGATCTCCGACCCCAAAAATCTTGGGATCGGGAAGTATCAGTAAACGAGATGGCAATAAAATCTAATCTCTAAAAAAATCAAGAGAGAATCCGCTCATGTCGGGGCCCATCATCCCTATAAAAAGAGGGCTCTCTAGGAACCAAGGTACGCAAGAAAAACTCTAAAAACTCCTCTTCTTGAATCCCTACTGACTTAAGCATCGGAGGTTCTCCGGCTCTGGCCAAGGTTCTCTCTCTCTCATTGCGGTGCAGGTGGAAGTGCAGGAAGAGGTTGATCCATTTTTTCACATCAACAGTCTAGTTTTTTTTTTATGTTTATTGACCAATGGGTCTGGTTCAGGCTCAGTTCCAGGGTTCGGTTTTATGATCTAGTTCAGGGTTCAGTTCTACATAATCTCAAATTGAAAATGAATCGAACTAACCGATTCTTTAATTTTCATAACTGAATTCCAACCAATGCACAATCAGACCAAACCGTGCATTCTAGTCGATTCCAATCTGTTTACCAGTTCTACCAGTTCTGTGTGCACCCCTAGCTAGGGTGATGTTTCGAGGGTTGCATGTTGCATGTAAGTGGATTGTGTCGTGACCCAGCTTATCGGACGCTGGTCACGACCCCTCTTCCCTACCTATGAATGTACAGGGCCTCAGGCATCATCAAGGTATATGGGTTTAATCCATATCGTCCATTCATTTTTCAGTATCATTTTAGGGTACAAGCTTGCAAATAAGGAAGATTCAAGGCTTAAGTGGACCACACCAGAGGAAGTAGTAGCGGTGATAATGACGCCCACCATTGAAACCTGTCTAGGGCCCACCATGATGATTAATTACCGTCCAACCTCTTTGTAAGGTCCAATAAACGTGGAAGAAGGGAAAACACGAATATCAGCTTGATAAAAAAACTCATGTGCTCTCCCAAAAGTTTTCAACAATAGGTATTTAATCTCCACCACGTTGTCCACTTGAACCTTTGAATTTCTTTTTATTTTTGGCTTATACTCAAAATAACATAGTAAAATGGATGAATGGTATGGATGAAACCCATACATCACGGTGCCCCCTCAAAGCCCATGTTTGTTCCTAGATTGGGATAGGTGGGTAGTATTCTTTGGGGCCCACCCCATTTGAGAACATGAGTTCAAAATTAAAGCATATCAAGGTTAAAATGTACCACAAAATAGGAAACAAGGAGGATAGAACACCCATAGTTGAAAACGTTACGGGCCTAATAAGCTTTGAATTGAGCTAAAATATGCATCAAGCTAATATTTGCATTTTCCTACCATCTTAGACCATGTGACATGTGACCTTATAATAAGGTTGGATGGCAGATGAACTTAGTGGTTGGATGAAAAATAAACATTATGGCAAGCCTTAGGTTTTGAGCGGAGATGTCATTATCAATGTGGTTTACTTCAACTTTGGATATGTTTCATTTTAGGACCCATGTCCTAAAATGACAACATGGATAAAACACGCATCATGGTGGGCCCCATAGAGTCCGGTCATTAGAGATATCCCTGGCATTGGGGTCATGACTTAATTGGCATCCCCAACTCTATGGTCCCACCATGATGTTAGTATAACATCTAAAGACCTCTCGGGTTTAAATTAGGTCACGTGGTTTGTGTGGGTGTTCCAGAATCAAATGTATGGCTCAATCCAAATCAAACAACTAAGACCCGAAGAGCTAATATATGTAGATACATTGGAATCAACTATCTAATCAAGAGCGAATAAAATCGGTCACGTATTCAGCCACTTGCAAAGCCTTGTTCAAGATGATCAAGTAATTATCAAAGGGTGAGGTTCGTCCTTTGAAAATGGGTTGCACTTTTACCTTCTGTATGAAAGGACTTTTCAATACAGATTAAACCAAAAAGAAATTCTTACATTTGGCCGCGATGAATAATTGTAGAGTACCTTTCTGAATCGAGAACTTGCTTGATATTCAAACTGAGTTAAGCGTATGAGCGTAGACCCAAATTATAACTAAAGTTTATAGCTACTTAATTATTGCTACTGATTACACTAAGGAATGTAAATGATTGATAATGCTAAGGAGCACTAAGTAATTAAAAGATACATTTAATTTGATTTGGTTGGTATGAGACGCTTTTTCTATTTAATTCCCTTGCTATTTATAACCTTAGATCAACCATCTAGATGCTTCCCATATTCCCACAGTCACTATAACCGTTTGAGCACTACTAACTTTTTGGAGACTTTCATCTAAGCTTGCCACTTGTCCTGGTAACCACTCTAGGCTTCCTTATTACCTCGACCATATTCCACTTGGCCACTCTTACTTTGTGGATGGCATGGCACCGCTTGATAGACGTCAGCTGTATTGCCACGAAATCCTCTTTAAGTATATGTAGATTTCGCATACACCACGCAACTCTAATAAAACTACATGTATTCCTTTCTAATTGGATCTTGTAGGAATGGGTAGAAATTGGGTAGAACATTGCCCCCATGTCGCTTCGCTTTTGGATAAAAGGTGAAAGCGACATTTGACCCCTCATAAATGCGGTCGTCTTTTAGGCCATGTGGCGGCATTTCATTTTTCATGCCTGATCGAGACAATTCCAAATGATGGTCATGTTTTTCATTTTTTTGAATGGAGAGCTACTCTCATGGAGATGTGTGTATAAGCATCATATCATACCAAAACATGATTATACCCTAATTAATGCACCTGTTTACAGTCAATATAAACCCTATTTGAACACGTTTCCCAATTTCTCACGCTTTCTTCCCCATTTCTTCATCTTCAAAACCCTATCTATCTCATTCCTATGATGGCTGCTTCCACATCCTCTGTTTTCCTAACTTTTTACTAAGATGATCTAATAGATGCATTAGATGACCTTTCTAAAAAGTTCACCAATGAGATCATATTTAAATCACCAATCATAGATTACTACTACCTTAGACTAGCTTTCTTTGCCAAAATTACCCCTGATGAGATCCGTCCACTAAATTATTTCTTTTCAAACTGTCCTAACGATCCTGGCCGAAACCCTTACTAGGATGGCATGATTGGTTTGATCACATCGCTGCACATTATGAAGCTTCTTGGACAGAGATTGACATCTACGAATGCATTAAACTATCAATATTTGATTATGCACCATATTCCCCCTGCTCACTGCAGCATCAACATGTTGGAATTCATCAACCAATATTTTCTTCTTCGGATATAGTCTCATGAGTCCAACAATTCTAGATATTTGTGCTCATACCCAACTTCTACCTTTTGGCAAGACAATTTTTCTTTTTTTTAAAGTTTCGCTCATGATGAAGAAAGACATTTCAGTAATAAGGCCGACAAGGCCTATTCCCATTTCATGCTCCGTACCTTAAACATGAAGGCCGAGTTTAGTATGAAGAACACAAAACCTTCCTATTACTATGAATATGTCATCACTTGCTCTATGCAAACACTCTCCATATTATGAATGAATACATTCAACTGGCCGAGGCACTTGCACATGATAAAAAATAAGTCCTTGTGTGCTTTATACTTAGTCACCTGTACAGAGGCATGTATGATCTAACCACCAAAGGTTTATTTTTTAGTAGAATATTATTTTGACTTCTCCAAATGTGGCTCTATTAAAACTTGCATTCTTTTCTTGTACATTCTCCTCCTCCCTTTGATTTCATTTATATCTCACATGGTCATCTAACATTTATTTTCTTCAAGATGTCCATACGTTTTCTACATATATAGACACTCTTTAGTTTCCTCTCAACATTGGTAAGTGTAATCATACTTTTACTCCTTTCTACTTAAAAAAGTTCGGTCTAGCCTAGTGAACAGGTGATTTTAAAGAAAATGATGAACAAACATCCTCACAAATACTCGATGCTTGGGAAAGATACCTCATATACAGGGATCTCCCTTATGGTAGCATGGTAGAAACTAGAAAAAATGCCAAGGCTGGAACCAAGCAATATTGCCCAAATTTGCTTACTCGATAATTTAGCCTCGTCCAATGTATCCACTATCCATTTACTCAGAAAACTTGCAACCAACATCCTTATTGTCGGTCGATTGTCGATCGGGTTGATCTCTACCATTCTCTCCATTCTAATTTCTAGTCCGCTAGTATGTCTTTTGAACTTCCTACATTTCCAAATCATCCCCAATTGATAAACACTTTTTCTGAATGGTGGGGAACCATTATAAGCAATTGGTCGTTAAACCAGTTGATCACTGATCAACTCTACTCCTTGATGGATTTACAAGGAAAGAAGAAATTGGCATTCCAATTGGTCACAACTTTCGGCTAAAGGACAATCAGGTTGAAGAATATATCGATCGACACTACAACCACAACAATAGCTTAAGTGGCTGAGATTTCTCGTAAGCCAAAACACCAAAAAGTCATGGTGAAGGGGCCTATTTTTTGAAAAACTCAAGCCCAATCTTCTTCATTTTTTACCACATGGATCATTGACCTAAGACCTCCTATAGGTCCAATTGCTGAACCTCCTACTCTAGTTATATCTCGAGTTGGCCTAACTGCACTACCGATATCAACAAGTCAGCTAACATCGACCATAAAATGAAGGCGGATAGTGTCACGGAAATTAAGTACTTCTTCGGTCGACATTGTGTCTTTTGAAGAGTATTTCGAAACTAAGTATTGGCTAGGGCTCTCCATTGAAGATTATGCCACGGAAATCGAGGAATGCCTCAAACGTCATAGAAACGCTCATTATAATCAATGCTGGATCAGATAATGACAAGATAAGGAGAAATTGAGTGACCTGATTCTTCCTTTCAATGAAAAATACATTACACCATATAAACCCAATCCATTACCATTCCCAAATGTTTGCTCAACTGGTGGCAACGATCCTTAAAAATCATCGATCGGTGAACATTCGATTCACCACCATTGCTGTCTATTCCCACTTATGTGGATGTTACTTTCATTCTCGTATGTTCACATTCTTTTTCATCATTTTTCTTTATAACCCTAATCTCTTTACTTGTAGTCACTCGAGAGTTATTGGATGCAAAAAAGCAAGTTGTTCGAGAACCAATACTTCAACAGATCGAATAAGCTGCCGAAGCCATCGAGGCAACATAGTTACAGGCTACCGATTTTGATGGAACTTAAAATAGCCAACTTCTTCATCTACCTTTAACCCTATAAACAATGGTTGACGAGACAAAACTTGTGCATACAGTCAATCAACCTCAGAGCCCACTGTTGTTCTTGACTAAGGGGATGAAGAAGATAAAACTGAAGAGGACATCTGACCACTAGTTGTCACTCCTTAGAGTTCTTGAAGAGTGTCATACTCGCAATCTACTCTGGCGTCCACTCAACATCCATCTCTAGCTTTAGGATTCCTCCATGAAGAAGAAGAACTACTTCAGTCATGTATAACATGCGAGGTCATCACCTTTGGCCAGGCTTTAACTATAGGAGTTCAAACGACCGATGTTTCTGTCCTTCATTCGAAACCAATACCTAATATAGCGCTGATGTTAGATGATGGTGGTTCGATATCTCCTAGGGTGACAGAAGACATGCTTCCAATTAAGGACATTCTCTCATCCCTTCAATGAGCTCTAAGTGGTGATATCTCTATGACCGAGTCTCTTATGCCTTCTACCGAGTTAAAACAGTTTAAAGACAAAATCCAAGTGCTCATATGCTTAGGGGTGTAAGAGACTGCATCGACTGAGTTGATCGAGAAACTTACTGAACTCATAGCTCGCTTCCAAGTCTTCTCTCACTTGAATGACATCCTTGTGGTCCAATTACCAATACTTAGAGAATTTTTGGATCTCATAAAAGAATATTGCAATCTCCACACCATGATCAAGCATCTTGAATCTAAGCAAGTGAATGAAATTTCTTAGGTGGCTACTATTGAGGGTTAAATATTGCATATTATTTCCCATTTATATCTTGGTTTTATGAATATGATACTGCTTAATGTCCTATTTTACTCATATTTGTATTACACGGTAAATTTAAGTGCATGGATTGAAAAAGGTGCTAAAAGCATGAACTTGATACTTAAAGATCACCAAGGTAGAGAATGAATCTTAGGAGAAAGATTGAAGATTTCAAGGTCCTAAGATTCAAGAAAACCAAGTGGAGAAGGAAAGAAGTTGAAAGAACAAGTACAAAATTCTTATTTATTGTGTCATCAATCACCGTTCGATGACATCGAAGCTATATTCGATGAAATCGAACACGGGTCGATGACATCGAAGCTACATTCAATGACATCAAACATGGGTGGATAACAACGAATTCATGGATGGAAATCGAGTTGGTCGCTGAAAAAATTAAAGACATTTCTCGATGACTCAAAGCTTTGCTCGATGGCATGGAAGCCAGTTCGATAACATCGATATTATTGTGAATTTTCGGCAAGACTCACTGGACATATTAGGCACAATGTTCAATTACTCGAAGTCCTCCTCGATGATTTCAAAGACCTAATCGATAACATTGAAGCCCATTCGATGACATCAAATTTTCTGAAAATTATTGAATTAACTCGCTGGACTACTTTGGACCCATTCTCGATTCCTCGAACACCACCGATGACATCGAAGACACCTTCGATGACATAGAAGGTTACGTAGTCCGGACAAGTTACACAGCATAAAAAAGGCATGTATTCAAGACACCTTCGATGACATCGAAGGCAGTTTGATGTCATCGAACGACTTACATAGAGTTATGTGGAGTGTGTAAATTTGAGGCGGTTTTCAGAATTTTTAATGTCGGTTCGGAGCCTGGAGTTTCCCAACTATAAATAGGAGTCCCCAGGGCATCTTTGGGCATCATCTATGGTTTGGAGGAGCAAAGAACAAGGGTGGAGAGCCGTATCCAAGCTTTTTTCTTCATTTCTTCCTTAATTTTCATACTTTTTTAGGGTCTTAGATCCAATCATGTCTATGGTTGTCTAAACCTCTTAGCTAAGGCTAAGAGGTGAAGCTTATAGCATGATTGAGATGTTTGCTTTGCTTTAATTAATGCTATGGTTTAACTCTCTTGGATTCTAGTTTGATTATAAGGAATATTTTTAGTTTTTAATAGTTTGTTGTGACAAATTACAATAGATCTGCAATAGCTTTAAATATCTTCATTTTCTATTTCGAGATTACTGGATTGGTAAATCTTGTTATTTGCCATTGTCCCATGGGCATGGTTAGGTGACGGAATCCCTTCCAATCTTCTCAATTCTCCTTATTTGAGGACTAGATTCATGAGAAGTTCAGAGATCTGAATGTCTCTTCTTTCAACTGGATAAGATAAGACTCTGATTCCAGTTATGTCCTTGAATCAATCATAGTAGCATCCTGAGAAGCTACAAGTGGATCCTTGGAAACCCTAATTCCCACCTTTAAATTTATAAGTTTTAATTAAAAAATTCATAATTACTCTCTCTACAATTTCATATTTAAAATCACATCTTCTTCTAGTTCTACTTCTAGTTGTTCTCAGAATAAACATAAGATTAGTCCCTGTGGATTCGACCTCGGTCTTACTGAGATTATTACTACATCATGACCCTACACTTCGGGTTGTGAACAGCTACAGTTAGCGATATTGCACAGAAGCTATCGGCTAAACATGAAGATTAAAGAAATATGATGCCGAGCTACAAGATATGATCATGTAAATTGTCACTTTGGAAGCACCATTGGAGATGTTGAAGAAGCATTTTGACAAAAAGAAAGAGGCATGTGATTAGAAGAGGAATGTAATTAAAGACTTGACTGTGTTTGCCCAGGCATAAATAGAGGCAATCAGCCAGATTAGGCGTAAAGCCTTGAAACATCAGCTAGTTCAAGCAAAAAAGAAGGATAGATAGGAGAGATTAAAGGACGTGATTGCTTAATTCTTCTTTTTTGAGTTCTAACTTCCATCATGTATATTTAACAATTAATAAAACTGGCCTTATGGCCACCCTTCTGTCTTGCTTTCTCAACCATCTTTTTACTTAACATTTTCTTTCCTTTTGCATACATAACAGCGTTGGTGATGTGGCAAGCAAAGAATGAGGAGTCGTCCACTATTTCAGCTAAAATAAATGCCATGATAATTGCATGTCTCAATTGCTCAGAATATGATGTGTTATTGCATGCCATTATTACTTGTGATGCATCGAACATGGGGGAGGCATTTTTGCCTAAATAAATAGCACTCAATCCCCTGTTGCAGCTCACCAAAACCCACACACTTCCTCACTAAACTTGTCCTATTTGTGACTTACAAATATGGATTTCAACCAGTCCTCTTTTGATTACGAATATATCACCAAGAGTGAAGATTGGTCATAATCACTAAAACCCACACACTTTCTCACTAAACTTCGATTTAGGCCTTACTGATTATGACCAATCTTCCCTCTTGTTCAACACCGTTTTCTTCATTAGCGCTACCTCTGAGGCCACCATTGTTGACAAACCTCTAGGAGAAATCTTGGACGTTTTGAGGAAACTCCATCATCTAAAAGTGACATACTTTCGACTCAAGTTCAAATTACAAAGGGTTTTTGGATATCTAAGACAACTAGCCTCTGTCTAAGAAGAATATGATTCTCTAGGCAAGGCTTATGGGAAAGCATGGAATGACTGCCTTCGCTAAAATAGGGTACACCAATTTAGCAAGACTGTGTTACGAGTAATCCAAACTCGACACACAGAACTCATGAAGGATATTAAGGAGAAAGAATGTGACTATGTTGTAAAGGATCATGCCATCCCAGAAGATCTCATTTCCTTCCCAGACTTGTTGATTGTCAACTACCAGGCTTGTTTGCATGCGAGCTTTGCTGGCAAGAGGGAAGTAGAGTACAACATTTCCTCGATCAACGGTTGTATCGATCAACTCTTGTACTTCCTAAATGTCTTATGGCTGAGGGGTTTCACCAGAAGAACTAAAAGGATACCATGGAGGCTAAAAAGATGCGCGCCATTTGTGAATTTGAGGAAATTAAGGCAGAATATACTTAAGTAGCTTCTCTCAGCCAACGACCATTTCTCTCTCTCTCTCTCTCTCTCTCTCTCTCTCTCTCTCTCTCTCTCTCTCTTTATGTAACTTAGCCAGTGGCCCACCTTTCCTTTGATAAAATCAATTTCTTTTCATATTTTGTGTATCACATGTGTACTGCTACTCACTCGGCCTCATCATTCCCAACATAGAATAATATTATTTCCATTGCGATATTGGCATTTGACATTTCAGGACAAAAATATAGATAGTGGTACTGCTGTTGTGATCAATCGTATCCGATCTTAGATACTTACCCGATAAGAATTTTTCGGTTCTGTGTGCACCATTAAATGAATGTGAAAAAGATCAAGATCACTGCTTTCATTGAAATTTACCTTATTGGCCAACTCCATGTAGAGTAAAATGTTGTCATTAATCAGGTTGTTGACGATTTTCCACTCAATAAAATTGCCCGATATTGTGTCAAATTTCCAGCTTGACCTCTGTCAACACTTGCCCTTTTCCTTTCTTTATTTTGGTCATAACTGCCTGGCTAAAGGGGCATATGAAAATGGGGACTCGTGCTTGCCACATACTTTAATTCGGTTATCCCAACTGCCATATTTATCAAGCATGGGTATTAACTAATTTCAATGACACTTATAAAAGCATCATTCATTCCTATTTCATGTTAATGCAAACCCCAAGTATAGGACTGTGATGCATTTTTAGTCGGTGAGACCGAGGTTAAACTCACAAAAATTTATATTTGTGCATATTTTAAAATACTTTAGAATTATAACTAGAACTAAAACTAACTTATGGAATTTGATTTTAACAAGTAGTATGATTGAAACTTAGAAGAATTCAATAAAACATAACACTAGAGCGCCAAGGATCCACTTATAGTCATTCTTAATATTTAACTCATGTTATTCAATTAGATTAATCAATTGGAATCTAAGTTCTATCCTATCTAGTTGGATAATAGAGTAGTTAAATCATCATTCATAAATCAAAATAGATTTGAACTTTCATTGATTTGGTTTCCACATAAAACACCAAAATATTGATTGCAGGAAATTTAAAGCATTTATCAGGTCCTTAGTTTATGATAGATAAATGAATTTTACAGATTAATCCCTTACAAAATAGATAAACAATCACTCTTAGCTTTCATAAGCATTTAATGTGCCCAGAGTCGACAATGGATTAAAGTAAGATAAAAATAAATCTTCATTTAAACCAATATCAATGAATTGTTTGACAATCAAATAAAATACTTGAATCAAAATGAACTAAGACATCAAAAACCACTACAAGCTTCTCCTTTTGGCCTTAACTAAGATATTTAGCTAACATAGACATGATTGAACTAAACTCAAACAAAATATAAAAATCAAAGTAGAACTGAAGGATTAGTGGGGAATGAGGACTTCATAGAAGCTCCAAAACTCCTTGCTCTCTCTCATTTACCGTAATTCATATATAGGATGACTTGAATCACCCCTTTAAATAGAAAAATTCACACTGACTTAGAACTAACTTTAAATTTACACACTTATGTTATGCTTTGATTGAACCGATGATAGCCTTCAGTTGCACCGAGTCCATCTGAATTTCATCGAAATCTGTCTGAAGTTGAAAAGGCCAAGCTATATGTCCTTGGGGGGGGGGGGGGGGGGGGGGGGGCGTGAATAGGACTATGCCAAATTAAAATGATAACAGCAGAATTTAAATAAATTAAATGCAAATAACAAAGATAATCTCCCAATGTTGAATATAAAAATAACCTCAAATGTATGAGTATTGAGAGGTTGATACAAATGTTGTTCTAAGGACAACCTTACACCAAAAACCAAGGTTTATGGTAGGACAACCTGATTTCTAGAAAGGTCTTTATATCAAAAACTCAAACTAAATATAGAGGAATAAATAAAGAAATAACACTGAAAGAAAATCTAAGTTATTACAACATTCACCACAATGCTTGAAATGTAAAAGATTACAACATTCACATCCACAAATACATCCCACAAGCTTAAATGATAAAAGATGTAAAAAATAAACCACACGTCCAAACACAAAAAATTATAGTGATTCGCCTGTGTGTACGCCAACTGTTAAACAACAGTCACACAGCTACTCCACTCCTAATATCCTCATACAGTGGATATTAGCTTTCACTAGAAAATAAGTTTTTCAGGTTCACCTAAAACCCTTACAATTGTATTTTTCAAGTGGGTTTACACAATTCAAAAAATCACACACTCTGAGTTTTCTGGCTCTTCTCATATGACCAAACAAATGAGATTTTTCTGGCTTAATCTCAACAGAAACAAAAAATAATGGAAATTACAACAATGTAAAATACTTGGATTTCTCCTTTTGTTGCAGCCCGGAAGAACTAAGTTGGAGTAAAATTTTAACGATGAAGTTCAATGTCCAATACTCACATATGAAATGGTTCTAGGTTCTAAATTGATTTTAGAGTTAAAGTACCTTGGGCTAACTTGATTTGATTTTGATTCTAAGAAATGGGAATACCTCTATTGCTCTTTCAAATATAATTGGAATAAGAAAATTTAAAATCAAATGTAAAGAAAGCTACAAAAAGAAAATATTAAATGAATACAATATAACTTAAATAAATTACTAAATTTTCTCTTAAAGTGATTCCTTGATTTTACTTGAATTGAATTACCAAACTCTGAAATTCATTATTTATTTATAAGTGAGCAGATCGCACCTTTGACTGGTCTTGTGGACAGTACGACTGGTCGTACGACCAACGGATTTTTGAAATTTTGAGCGTGATCGAATAAAGCCGTTCCATGACTGGTAGTAGGCACTGCACGACCGGTTGTGTGACCTCAACGATTGGTCGTGAGGAACTAGATTTAGTCGGTGAAGTTTGAATCGTAGTTGCAGGACTGGTTGTGAACGAGTCATGTATTGTTCACACGACAGGTCGAGTAGTCTCCAGGACTGGTCATGGCTCAACAAAAAATTCTAAAAAAATCAAACAAACTTAGGACTGGTCTTGAAATTTTTTGGACTGGTCAAGCTAGTGCTAGGACTAGTTGAACAGAGTCCAAGACTAGTCGAAGAATAGACCAAACACTTATAAAAGGAGCAATTGAATTATGTATTTAAAATGACCTACCCTAAGGTCAATCTAAGGTCATCCAAACCTTGTTAGTGAAGTATGAACATTGAACTTCTTCTCCTTTAAGTTGATAGTCTTTCTTTGAAGTCCATGAAGCTTGCAATCTTAACACATGATGAAGCTTGTACTTGAGATCTTTTGAATCTCACTTTGAGTCTTGAACCATTCACATGTCTACGATGTCGCTTTACAACATTGACAATTGAAGCTTAAAGAAGTGAACAATGTACTTGATCTTGCATTTGAAGTAGATCTTTGTTCTTGACTTGAAGTACTTGACTTGACTTGAACATGTGATGCATTGCCTTGAACACACACACACACACACACACACACACACATATATATATATATATATATCAATGTATTACATAAGACAAAGATTGTGGTTTTAGCACTATAAAATTCGACAATTAAAGGAGCAGAAACTATAGTACTTACAAAAGTCTCTGTCTCCCTTAGGTTGTACAGAACCTCCATTCAATGGTATCGAACATGGCTTTGGTGGAACCTAAGTGTCCGGTTGAATTAATTATGAAAATTACAATTTCTTACCAGACCGTTCTATGCACATTCGGTCAGACCGAACTAACCTCAGGTGGGACAAAATAATCTATTATTTCTATTGACGCACTTTGTGATTTTTTCAGTCTTCTCTCTCTCTCTCTCTCTCTCTCTCTCTCTCTCTCTCTCTCTCTCTCTCTCTCTCTCTTTTGCACTTAATTTTCTTAGATCTTTAGCACTTGAAATCTCCATTAATAACCTCTAAATCTCTAGTTATTCACTTGGTCATTGTTTGAACATTAAATCTTCTAATAAATTATTTTTTCCATCTTAGCTCACCAAATCACCTTACATAGCAAAACACATGTAATTAGATTAATTAAACACATCTATGCTTATAAAGTCAATGAACAATAAGAGAAAATATATAATATTTCATACTCAACACACCTCTCAACTATCATTTTCCTAGTCCCAAGCAAAAAACGTGAAAAACTAATATTCAAAACCCAAACTTCAAACCTGTTTTTGAAAAGCAACACTCTATGCAATCCTATACATATGAAGGTAGAATTCAAAGATAAAAGGATGAAATATTGTTAGTCTAGAACCAATATCACTAGTAAACCATTAAAATAAATTTTCTTTCATTAATCAATTAATAAAATGCAATTAAACAACATGTTCCTAGTGTGCTTAGTGAATCCCAATTTATAATCTATGAGAGACAACTTTCTCTCCATAATGTTAACTATGATGATTACCCAAAAGTGGCTAGATCAATACAAGTTACTAATTTTGAACCATCTCCTTTTTCACATATTTTTTCAGCTTTTGATTTTTTTTCATCGACGAATTTCACACTATTGCCTCTCTTTTTTCTTTCTTTTCTTTCTTATTTTCTTAGTTAGCCACACAATAGGTAGTCATTTTTTATTACACTTTTTTTAGCTGATCTTTTTTTTTTTTTTTTCATACCAATGAAGATAAGGATCTCCAGGCTTGATTCCTAATACTCTTGAGTAATCATCAAACTAAACACTAGGAGTTCAAGTTAACTTTAAAGAATATATGTAAATGTGCACTAGACTCAATTGATGTTGAAATCTTTATATCAATCAATTTATTAAAAGAACTTGTTCAAAAATCTACTAATCAACTAAACTCTAGACTTTTAAAAGTTACTTTATATTTCATTATCCTATACTTAAATACACTTAAGTAAACAAAATATCAATATTTAAAAAGAGCTTTGAAATATGAAAATTTTAAAAATTAAAATAATCTAAAAAACTAAGAAAATATTAATTAATTTCATCAAATCTCACTCTCAACCTAAATTCTACATTATCCTGAATATAAAAAGATATGCAATGCATAATAACATGAGACAATGAAAATAAAATAGGAATGAGTAAGAGAGAGTACTTGAAGAAGATCAATGTCATGACATGAAGTCTCCTTCATTAAAAGGGGTTTCCACTAGACAAAAAAAAATAAAAAAAATCTAAAATATTCCAACGTAATCTTAAGCAATAAATGGATAGATGAACCTCCATCAGATTAGAAGGTCAGTCTTCATAAACAGGATCTTTCAGAGGGATGGCCATATCCTCTGAATCAAAGTTATCAGCGAATGGATTAAGGCGGTGACTATTTACTTTAAAAATATTACCGTTCGCTGTATTTTCTCTCTCGAAAGCCTCATGAGGATAAATTGTTTTGATTTTAAAGGGGTTAGTCTAATAAGATCTCAGTTTACCGGAGAAAAAAGATGAATTCTCGAGTTACACAAGAGGACTTTTTGGTGTGGTTCAAAGGAAGGATGTTCTTGTCATGGAATACCTTCATTATGTCCTTGTATATCTAAGAGTTCTCATAAGCTTCATTCTGAATTTTATCAAGTTTGTTTAGTTATAATTTGCGTAGTAAGCTAACTTTTTCGAGATTGAAGTTAAAATTCTTTATATTCCAATATACCTTATATTCCAACTCCACACGCAAGTCGCAAGCCATCCCATATACAAGTCTATAAGGTGACATACCAATAGGGTTTTGTACGCCATACAATAAGCCCACAATGCATAGGTTAGTCAAAGAAACCAATCCTTGCAATCTAAGTTAACTATTTTCTCCAAAATCTGTTTATCAACTTATTTGATATTTCAGCTTAGCCACTTGTGTGAGGATAATAGGGAGTGCTCACTTTGTGCGAAATACCATATTTTTTCATTAATGTTTTGAATGGTCTATTACAAAAGTAAGATCATCTATTACTTATGATAGCTCAAGGTGTTTTGAATCTATATCAAGGTGTTTTGAATCTATATAAATTATTTTCTTTAAAAAACTTAATGACTGTGCAATGGTCATTATTCCGACATGGAATTGCTTTAACACATTTAAAGACAGTTGACGGTGAGAAGAATATAGAACTTTTCAAAAGATAGGGGGAATGGTCCCATGAAATTGTTGCCCCAACAATTGAATGTTTCAATTATTATAATGGGGTTTAGCGACATCATATTTTGACAAGATAATCCCCATAATTTTTTATATCTCTTGCATGCTTTGTAAATTTTGTTAGTATCCTTGAACATAGTGGGTTAATAAAATCCGTACTGCTAAATTTTGTTGTGGTATTCTTAGCCGAAAAGTGGTTACCACATGCATATTAATGGCAAAAAGAGATGACATTGTGTTGTTCTTAATCATGCACCCATCTCCTTAAGATTTGATCTGGAAAATATTTGAAAATATAAGAATCATCCCAGAAGAATTTGTGTAACTTAGTAAATAATTTTTTCTTATCTTGCACAGTCCAATGAGTAGGAATTGTACCTATGGAAAGATAATTAGCAATGTCAGCATACCAAGATAACTGGGAGACTTTGAAGAGTTGTTCATCAGGAAATATATCATTCATATGCATTGTCTCCATGGAATTGGATAGGACAAGCCGAGAGAGATGGTCAATCACTATGTTTTCTACTTTCTTCTTGTCTTGAATTTCAACTTCGAATTCTTGGAATAGAAGGATCCATCTCAGCAAACGAGGCTTGATATCCTTTTTAGAAAAAAGGTGCTTTAGTGTCACATGGTTTATAAATATGATGATCTTAGATCTAATCAAATAGGACCTAAACTTGTCCAAGGCGAACACTACGGCTAGGAGAGCCCATGAAAGTTTCAACAGTGGAAATTACTTTTCCCAATTCTCACTCTCATGTGACCCACTTGAGTTTTTAATCCACCTAATATTTATTCGCACATCCTAAAATGACCTTGCAAAACTAATGAACGGAATGTATTTCTCACATACAATGCAATGGGCCCCACCTAGCGTCGTGCACAAAACTTACTGCGAAAGGCTTTCACAGGAAATCCGCGTCCGCTATCATGACTCTAAGGTGTTGATGGATTATTTTTATTTTAAACCCTAAACGATGTAATGATATAATTTTCAAACTCTATAAAACGTTCACACATCTTCTCTATTCTTCATTGTTACATTTTTGTTTCACACTCATTTTCTACTCTGGATATCTCCCACCATGCACAAGCTCCAACCACCCCTTATTGCCTCCATCTTCTTCCTACTTCTACCATTACTGGCCACAACATATTGTGAATGCGAATCGGATACTGGAGATCGTAACAAGACGGTCACGCTACGAGAAACTGGCTGCGATCGCTTATATCCTTGTAGCGGGCACAATCGGCGTATGTCTACTGATCTTGGGGAAGTCGATTGAAGCACTTTGGCCAGAGAAAGACATCTTCTTCATGATCAAAGCATTTGTTGCCGGTGTGATTCTGGCTACTGGGATGATACATGTGTTACCAGACGAGTTTGATAACCTAACATTGTTGTGCCTTAAAGAGAATCCATGGGGGGAATTCCCTTTTGCGGGGTTTGTCACCATGTTGACAGCGAGATGTTGATGGTGGATGCTTTTGCTTAGCGGTCGCATTTCAATAAGGCTCTGCCGGTGAGCGGTGGGAATGTTGTAAATGTTGAGTGAGCATTCAGGTCATGTTCATATGCATGCACATGCTACTCATGGGCATGCACATGGATTGGCCCCGACATCTCATGAATTGAATTCTTCCGCCGATCTTAGTCATTTGCCCACAACTGAAGTTTTCCATTACTCTGCATTCTAGGGTGAATTGAAGACCCCTTCCACGATCAGAGCTGTTGGGCTATTATCGTCGTAAACCGTCGATATCCCAATGCCCAAGGCCATCCCGACTGGTGTGGTCAGGGAGAAAAAGAGCACCATGACAACCATGGCTTGGGCTTTGAATCTTTCCTGGAGGAAAAAAAAGAAAGTAGTTTAAGTATGTTAAGCTCAGTTACACGTTAAGATGTGACTAAAGCAATTCATTCAGTCATAAACACATTTTATTCATATAATGGTCCACTATCTACACACACTCTGACTGCTAAATAGATCCTTTTTTTCTTTTTTCTTTTTTCTTTTTCTTTTATATGTTTCTCCTTATTGATTTTAATCAACCAATGTCATGTAATAGGCTATTTATATGTTGGAGTTTTGTGCTCTCATTGTTGTTCCCAAGTTATGTCAGGTTGAGAACTGGGTATGATACTTTTGCAGACCTTAGACTGCTAAATAGGGCCGCCGGGCATGATCAATTCAAAATTCAGGACCGGGCTTGTTTCATTTCCAGGCTTAGATGATGGCTGATTTTTTTTTCTCTTGAATAATATTAGTCAGTTCAAGGACTGAAACCAATAGGGTCCTTACTCATGCCTCAGTGGTAGACTCACAAGAGTTTCAACACGGGGACATGGATTCGAGTACCCAATGTGGTGCAAGACTCAAACAATGAACCTATCCAAGACGCTCCCCACTTTTGTTTTTAAAGAGGAAAGAATAGTGTGTTTAGGTATTAAGAGCTGGTCTAATCCTGGTTTTAGAACTCAAAAATTCAGCTAGAGAGTTTGTGAGCAGGTTGAGCGAGCTCCCTTAACTCAAGAAGAGCCCTTTTGGACGCACCATCGAAAGGGGTGTTTGATACCTATGTGTTGTTATGAGCCAAGCTCTTCTTCCTTTTGTGTGTTGATGCACTTCCACAAAGCCCATTTAATCGGCCACGAGTCTAAATAGGAGCTAAAAATCGGACTCTCCAGAAATTAAGTTGAATTACAAAATTGATACGCACTTACTTTCATGAGAAACCCCATGGCCTTCTGCAGAAGTTGCATCCAACTCGTAACATCCAATAATCTTAAAAAATAAAAAATAAAAAAAACCTAAACATTGTAAATATAAGGAAGCTGAGCTTTAATGGGCTTGTTAAGTTTTCTTGGGTTTTTCAGAACTGTTAAAAAATCAAAAATCCGGTACAACATGGAAGAAGCAAATACATTAATACTCGATATCATTTTCTGAGAGATCATGTGAAGCAGGAAACGATGAAATTAGAATATTGTCATACTACGGAACAGGTGGCGGATATTTTCATAAAGGCATTGCTGACAGACGTATTCAAACGATTAAGAACGATGCTCGGAATGAAGTCGGTTTTTGTTTGAAGGGGAGTGTTGGATACGGTGGAGGATTTGTGCAAATCCAAAACCGTATCCAACAGTTCTGAGTCAATTGAGTCTTGACCAATTCAATTTTTTTTCTTCTTTTTCAAGTCATTTAACAAATGTGTAAATCATACCTAACAATGCATCCACCAAGACCCATGCTTTCAAAGAACTGATGAAATCTCAAGGCAGCTACAGGAGTCCTTATTGTCGACGTTTGGTAGAGATTCCCACCCAACACTCATGGAGTGTGGGTGATTTAGGTGTATATCTCATTTCAAAAAGTGTGTTAAAGATTCCCACACATCACTCATGGACTGTGGGTGATATAGGTGCATAAACTCTCAATTATGATACCATGTTATAAAAGTAATGCATTTGAGAAAATTGTACATTATATAGGGGAAAAAAAAAACTTTCAAAAACCTCGTAGTATGCACAAAGTCCCCTTTTAAGGCCTGTTTCGACTCACTCTCCAAAGGGGAAATTTAACCCCTACACACCGTTTGATTATGGCCCATTTAAGGTGGGACCCCTATAACAATCTAGATCATAACCAATGTCTCTCTATATATATACCTCTATATCACTGAAACCTTAAAATGCGAGAAATCATGAGAAGGTAAAAACCACTCTATCCATGAATCTATTAGCAGCATTCATAACAAAATTAGACCACTTTTTCTCATTTTACCATAAATTAAATAAGATATCTTAGAAAAAAATCCCATTATTAATGAAATTCATCAAACAAACTCCACATTCTATGAAATTCCTTTCTTTTTTTTTTTAAACCCATTAAAATTCAATAAAACCCTACAATTAAAAAGAATAAAATAAAACCCAAACATACCTGGGATACAACACGATGTCGAATAAGATCGGCGGAATAATTCAATTCAGGAGACGTCGGCACCAATCCATGTGCATGCCCATGAGTAGCATCTGTATACATATGAACATGACCTGAATGCTAAGTCATCCTCTTGATATCTACAACATTCCCACTGCTCACCGGCAGAGCCTTATTGAAATGCAACCTGCTTATAATACCCCATCGCAAAAGCATCCACCATCAACATCCCGATCACCGACAACATGGCGACGAACCCCTCAAAAGGGAATTTCCCCAATGGATTCTCTTTAAGACAGGTTATCAAACGCAACTGGTAACACATGTATCATCCCAGTAGCCAGAATCACACTGGCGGTAAATGCTTTGATGATGAAGATGTCTTTCTCCAGCCGAAGTGCTTCAATCGACTTCCCTAAGATCGGTAGACATACGCCGATTGCGCCCGCTGCAAGGATAGAAGCAATGGCAGCCAGTTTCAAACGTAGTCTTGTTGCGATCTCCAATGTCCGTTCGCATTCGCAATCTCCATGGCTAGTGCTTGTTTTCTCACACTCTCCATGATTTAGTTTCCTCCCTCGAGCAAGGTGAATTGAATTGTATTGGGTTTTGCTTGCTTTAAAGGGCTGCGTTTGGGAAGCATTTGGAATGCATGAATGGAATTTTTATTATTTTTTTAATTTTAATTTTAATTTTAATTTTTATTTTTTATGTAACACTTTCTTTACGTGAGTAGAAAATCAAAAGTAATCAAGACATCAAATGTACGTGATGGATTTTGAAGATTTATAAAGGGAGTGGTTGTTGGGTCAATGGCCCCCCACGCCCATTTGATCAGGGGAAGCGGATTGGCTGGTGTACTGCACACCAGCGATATGGCTGGTGTGACCACGTGGGAAGCGGACTGTGCAGTAACTCACTACGCTTACCGTACTAAGTAAACTCCGTGAGGTTCACTATGGTTTCTGTATTTTATTTGCTTCATCTGTACATTTTTTCAGATAATTTTAAAAATTGAGCCTAAAAATGAAATAAATACAGTATTCAATGGGACCACACCACGAGAAAAAGTTGACTTGAACCTCTACCTTGAAAAATTATTAGGGGCACATTAAGTTTTGGATCAAGCTTATATTTATGTTTTTTGTTCATCCATGTTTATATGATAATATAAACAGGTTGGATGACAAATAAACATTTGGTGGAAATCATTATCCCCACTGTTTCCCATGATATGATCCACTTGATCTTTGTTTATGCTTCAATTTTGAACTCAACTCCTTAACTTAGATGGAAAAACGGGTGGACAATGTGGTAGACCACGTACATTTAAGGTGGTCTCAAATGAGTTTACTCAGTACGAAAGAGCATACTGTGTTACTCAGTACGCAATCCAATTTCGACTGTGTCGTGATGGATTGGCCGGTCACTGCTCTGTGGGTCCCAACATGATGTATGTATCTCATGTATGCCATCCATCCATTTTTCAGATAATTTAATGGTATGAAACCAAAACTGAGGTAGATCAAAATCTCAAGTGGGCCATACTGTTGATTGAACTCTCACCATTAAAAACGTCTTGGGCCTACAAAAGTTTTGGATCAAGCTGATGTTTTATTTTTTATTTCCTCCATCCAGGTCTGTATGACCTAATCTACAGCTGTCTAATAAAAATTAGTGTGCCCTAGAAGGATTTTAATGGTAGACATTCAAATCACTAATGTTTTTCCATGGTGTGGTGCACCTGAGATTTTGATCTACCTCATTTATGTCATATATTATTAAAATGATGTATAAAAATGAATGAAGGGTGTAGATAGAACACTTAGATCAGGGTGGCCCATAGAGCACCGACCATAGCCACCTAGGCAGTCGTCACTGGCCAAACCGCGCGCGTCCGCGAAGACGAGCTTTGCAGCTCATGGATCTCCAAGTTGTATGAACGGTTAAAATTATAGCAAAGTTACTTGGCCCCAAAATTGATGTATTTATTATATCCACACCGTTAATCCAATTTTTGAGATCATTTTAGAGGATGATATAAAAAATGATTGGTATCCAAAGCTTAAGTGGACCACACCATAATATCAATGGGGGTAATGATTCTCACCGTTAAAACATTCATAGGGCCCACCATAGAGTTTATTTTCCATCCAATCTGATCATAAGGTGAGGCTAGGAGGGTTTCAATGGTAGACTTTCAATCCCCCTTAGCTTTTGCAGTGTGGCCCATTTGCTCTTTGGATCTATCTTAGTTTTTGGTTCAAGCCTTAGGGAAAGCTCGCCAAATGAAAGGACGGTTGGGATATAACATATACCTTGTGATGGGAACCAAAGACTTGGTGACATCAACACACCAGCCATATCCTTGGTGTGCCATACACTAGACAATCCGCTTCCCCATGCATTCGAGCTTTTTTGTCCGAACCTAGTACGTGTGTAGATAGGGTTGTACACAAGCCAAGCTAGCTTGAAAAGCCTTTTTTTTTTTCTTTTCTTTTCTTTTCTTTTTTTACACATGCACACTCACGTTGGTGGAATTTCACCACCTATGGGTACTCAAACCCTTGACCGGGAGTTGAAACTCCTGAGAGTCGACCACCTGGACAAGAGTAAGCTAGCTCGAAAAGCTGACCCAGCTCCATCTAGCTCGACTTGACTCAGCTTGAACGATGACTCGAGGCGAGCCAAGCTTCATGTAAATCAGCTCACTTTGAAAACAAGCCAAGTTCGATCATAGTGAATATTGACTCGACTCGAATTTGGCTCGGCTCGAAGCTCAAGCTCGATCGGCTTGAATGTGTGTGTGTGTGCGCGTGCACGTGTGTGTATTATATTTAAAAATATTTTTTTTTAAAAGAGTTAAAAACTTAAACCCTACTCTACCTGTCCGTCCCTTTCTTACCATTTCCATTCCTCACCCAGCTAGCTGCGCCCGAGCTCCACAGTCTCTCTCTCTCTCAACACCAATAAAAAGATACCTTCGTGGCTTTATCTAATATATATATATATATATATATATATATATATATATATATATATATATATATATATATATATATATAGGAAAAAGGTACAATGCACTCGAGCTAGTTTTAACGTCCCATGAGGTCGAACTATGTGGGCCCCACCGTGATGTGTTTCAAACATCTACCCCATCAATCAGATACACCATTCCATTGTGAGCCTAGGTCTCAAAAATCAAGTCAATCCATTACTTGTGTGGGCCACACCATATACAGAAGTTGAGAGGGGCCGTGCACCATTAGAACATTCATAATCATTTTTTGGGCCCACCGAGATGTGGTTTGCAAATCCAGCCCATCCATTATGTGTGTCCCACTTGGATGAGGGTTCAGACCAAGTTTCAGATGCATGAAAATTTCAGGTGAGCCCCACCAAGTGCTTTTATATGCTTTTGGCATGTCTTCACATGATTTTAGATGGTATGGCCCACCTGAGTTCCGTATACTGCTGATTTTTGAGATATCCCATAATTTAAAGGGGACCCATCAAATGCACGGTGTTGATGGTCGACACACATCACGGTGGGGCCCACACAACTCGACCTCACGGGAGCTTATCATGAGCTCGAGCGCATAGTACCTTTTCCCATATATATATATATATATATATATATATATATATATATATATATATATATATATATATATATATATATATATATATATATAAGGTCAAGTGCAGGTTGGGTCAGTTGGGTTGGTTGGCTAGGTTGGGTTGAATCGGGTGTGGTTTGGGTCGGGTTGTTGGGTTGAGTTGGATGCAGGTTAGGTTGGGTTGGGAGTAGGCTCGACTCGATTTGAGGTATGCTCACTTCAACTCGATCCACTAGCTTGGCTCGAGCTCAACTCTAATGGTAAGCTCAAGCTGGAACTTGAGGATAGTACCGGTGAGTCAAGCCAATCTTGGCCCACCTTAACTCGACTCAGCTCAATGTACAACCCCATACGTAAAATCCAAACCGCGCAGCAGCTGTGCTAAATCATGAGTGCCATAGACACCAAAAAGCCAGGATGACCCAAAATTCAAGTGGGCCATACGAGAGGAAAATTTGTAAATGGGGATGCCGAGTCAAATATAAGGTGGACCATACCACAGGAAAACAGTGGTGATTGAATGGCCACCGTTGAAAACTTCCTAGGAAAAACACAAATATCGACTTGATCCAAAACTTTTGTGGATCCTAAGAAGCTTTTAGTGGTTGGCGTTCAATCACCAATATTTCCTGTGTTGTGGTTCACCTGAGATTTTCATGTGCCTCATTTTTGGGTTCATGCCATAAATTGAGAAAGCAAAATGGATGGATTGCATGGATAAAACAAATGCATCATGGTGGCCCCACAAAGGTGTCAGTTGACAATCCACGTCCATAAAATCGTTGCTTAAACATTCTTCAATTCATGTTGCGTGGCCCATCTGAATTATGGAACTGACTGATGTCTAAGGCTAGCCCTTCATCTTGGTATTGTACGCCTAATTGCATTGGTTGAATGCAAACAGTCTCTTTTGCTTGTTGACTGTGAATAGTCTTTGTATCGGCTTGCAGTAGCCCATGTGGGAATTATTCATCAGTCAGTTAATACAGATGACTCTACCATATTCAGCTTCTACTGGCTCTAACAGCTCCACCGTCTCACCTCTCAGGATTTGATGGCTAGGATTTTCTAATTTTTAGATTTTAGGCTTGTAGTCTATACAAATTAGGGCCTGTCCTGTTTACAATCTGGATCATTGGGCCGTGGGCCTCAGGCCTACATGTTCTAGGCCTGGTGACGCTGTATGGTGACACTGTATCTACATGTCCGAGGTCGTGTCGACACAGATTTCACAAATGGGTGTAAATTGGCCTCGCTCGCCCGTCGGGCTTACGGACAAAATAATCTAAGCCCATTTAACATAAGGTCTGTCAGCCCGGCCCAGCCCCCTCTTGGGTATTTTCAGGGGCACTTTCATAATACACATTATGCATGTATTCATTGTAAAGTCTTGCTAGAATACATCGGTATTAAGATATGTTAAGACTTCATCCTTTGTATCAGGTAATCATTCAGTGATCCAAACTCAGAGCTTTATCCTTGGAATCCAGGTCATCTTCTAATGAACCAAACAGTTTACATGATGAATCTAGTTTTTTTTTTTTTTTTTTTCCTTCTTGCTTTTAACGGTGGATAGTGTTGCAGTTACACGAGGCAATATATGTTAACGAATAACTCATATTCAATCAAACTTGTGTAATTAGGATAATGTTGAGCGTGCTAGAGTCATATTCTACTCAAGCTTGTTTCAATTATGGCGACTCCAGGTGTCAGATCAAATGTAAATTAGACTTATGAAGCTTAACCTGACCGTACATCCACCAATATTGCAATGATCAAGCAGTTTAGAAGGGGAGGTTAGTCCTTTTAAATGGAAACTTTTTACCTTGAGTTAATAACTATTTTTTTCAATGGTAGTCAAGCGGGCCTTAGGTTTTTCAGTAAAGCAATAATGGATGATTAAAAGTAACAAGTTAAAGGCCGATCATCAATTTTATTAATTTATAATGAAGATGAGTTCAATCCGCAAGAATATAAAATAAGTAGAGAGAAATAAAAGATAAATACATGTAATGGACTGTGTGGACAAACAATCGAGGTGGATACATGCAATGGCTTGTCTGGACAAACAATCGAGGTAGATGGTCAACTGGATGTGATCGATGTGATCTTTCAAGTATGGACTCAGTTGATTGTGATCCAACGATGGTGGGTCGTGGATATTTACACTACTCACAGGTGTATTGCAGAGATATCACTAGATAACAGCAAACTAAACTATGCTAAACTCGGGATTTTCTACAATGGGGTTGGACAAAAGTGGAGGAATTAAGGCTAAAACTTGATGGCTCAATTAGTTTAGATCTCTTTGTTGAATAGTGATTTTATATACTTGAAAAGGTGTTGGTTGTATTGGAGTTTTCTTGTTGTGAAAGATTTTCATGATTGTTGAGAATGTGGAGCCACATTGGGCCGCCTTCGACTGGTCGTAGGACGTCTTCGACTGGTCGTAGTGGCCTACTCGACCGGTCGTGGACCGCTCGACTCAAAGTCCAGCAATGCTGTTTTTTGCTGTTTTGGACCCTAGGACTGGTCGTAGGGACTATAAGACCGGTCGTAGGGGTCCTACGACCGGTCGTAGCTCTCCTAGGACCAGTCGTAGGTTACGCAGATTGTTTCCGAAACTGATACGGATTGCGGATTTTGGTGTCGCCTTTTGCAAGGGTGCGGAAGGGAAGTTACCTAAACTATATATAGGGATTCCTAAGACTTTTCTAGGTAGATGAGAAAGAGGGAAAAATAATTCTAAGGTGTGGGCTAAGGGATTTATCTGTTCTTCAAAGGGAGAGGTTAGTATATTGCCTTGTAATCTTTGTTCTTCTTCATAGTGGAAGTTTGCATCCGTGGTTTTTTACCCTAGTTTGAGGTTTTTTCACGTATATTTTGTCTTGTGGTTTGTTTGGATTGCTTTGATCTGTTTCTAGTTTATATTTTCATCCGTTTATCGTTTGTGGGTGAGGCTTGAGATTGGATCTCGGCCCACTGTGTTGTTGGCATGGTGCGCAACAACTAGTATCAGAGCTATTGGTTTAGTTCTATTGGGAGCGATGGCGGAAGATGGAAAAACTAGAATTGAAAAGTTTGATGGTTCAAACTTTTCCTTCTGGAAGATGCAGATGGAGGATTATCTGTATCAGAAGGACCTCTGATTCCTCTAGAAGGAAAAGAGAAGAAATCAGAAAAGATGACAGATGATGAATGGTTTTTACTGGATAGGAAGGCTTTAGGAGCGATCCAACTCTCTTTGTCTAAGAGCATCGCCTTCGACATATCCAAGGTAAAAACGACAAAAGAATTGATGGAAGCCCTAGCCACCATGTATGAAAAACCCTCAGCATCCAACAAGGTTCATCTTATGAAACAGCTATTCAACATGAAGATGTCAGATGGTGGGAGAGTGGCTGAACATCTAAACGAGTTCAATACAGTCACGAGCCAGTTGGAATCCGTTGGCATCATTTTTTACGATGAGGTCAGGGCGCTATTGATCTTATCCAGTCTGCCAGTTGGGATGGTTTGGTGATTGCTGTGAGCAATTCTTCAGGGTCGATAAAATTAAAATTTGATGATGTGGCCGGTCTAATTCTCAGCGAAGAATCTAGAAGGAAGGCATCAGGAGTTTCAGGGGACTCAGGGAATGCTCTAAGCATTGAAGGAAGAGGAAGATCGTAGAACAGAGGAGGCAATAAACACAGACGTTCTAAGTCAAGGAAGAAATCCAAGGGACCGAAAGACAAAGACGGGTGTTGGCATTACGGTAAGAAGGGGCACATGAAACGTGATTGCAGAGCGCTCAAGAAACAAGAAAGAAGCTTTCAAGGCGGGAAGGATTCAGTGAATCTGTCTGAGGAGAGCGACACAGAGGCGTCGATCTTATCTCTTGATGCAAGGAATGAGTCATGAGTTATAGACTCGGGCTTCGTTTCATGCCACTTCATGTAAGGAAGTTCTGCGTGATTATGTATCGGGTGACTTTGGGAGTCTACCTGGGTGATGATGAGCCATGCAGTATTGTTGGAAAGGGAGACGTTCAGGTCAATCAGAAAGACGGAACAATTTTGAAACTGAAGGATGTTAGACATGTACCGAGTTTGAGAAGGAATCTGATCTCAGTGGGGCAGTTGGCCGATACCGGTTATGTGACGACATTCACCAGTGATTCCTAGAAGATCACAAAAGGTGGCTTGGTGATATCTCGAGGCAAAAAGGAAGACACTTTGTATGTGACTTTAGGATCGTATGGTTCACTCTCAGTCGCATCAACTGAAGTGAATGGACAGTTATGACATCAGATGTTGGGACATATGAGTGAGAAATGGATGAAAGTGTTGTTGTCAAAAGGGAAGCTACCAGGGCTGAAGTCTCTTGACTTGGAATTCTGTGAGGACTGCGTATATGGCAAGAAGAAGAGGGTAAGCTTCAAGAATACAGGACGTGCTCTAAAGATGCATCTATTGGAGCTTGTACACACTGACGTGTGGGGACCGGCACAGGTATCATCTCTTGGTGGTTCACGTTATTTTGTTTCATTTATTGATGTTGCTAGTAGAAAACTGTGGGTTTATTTCTTAAAGCATAAATTTGATGTAATTGATGCATTTAAGAAGTGAAAAGTTATGGTAGAAAACGAGATAGGTAAAACAGTAAAGTGTCTAAGATCTGATAATGGGGGAGAATTTTGTGATAAGAGATTTGAGGAGTATTGTGATAAGAGATTTGAGGAGTATTGTGCAGCAAGTGGAATCAAACATCAGAAAACGATTCCAGGGACACCGCAGCAGAATGGTGTGGCTGAGCGCATTAACAGGACCATCCTTGAGCGCGCCAGGAGCATGAGGTTACATGCAGGGTTGCCCAAGACCTTTTGGGTAGATGTTGTGAATACTGCCGTATATCTTATCAATAGAAGTCCCTCAGCACCATTGGATGGTGGGTTACTAGAAGAAATGTGGACTGGGAAAGAAGTGAACCTTACACATCTTAGAGTGTTCAGTTGCACTTCATATGTTCACATTGATGCAGAGCACAAAAACAAGATGGATGCGAAGTCTAGGAGGTGTACGTTCATAGGTTATGGGCAGGATGATTTTGGCTACAGGTTTTGGGATGCAGAAAATAGAAAAATCATCAGAAGCAAGGACGTAGTCTTCAATGAAAAAGTGATGCATAAGGACAGTGTATAGGAAAATAAGGCCGAGAAAAAGGAATTCGTAGAGTTGAAAGAGTTACCGGACATGGGTGTTACAGCGCCATAGGATGATCGTGCATAGGAGTATTATGAGGCAGAACCACAGACACCGGTTGTGAGGAGGTCTACTCGGGAGAGGAGACCCACGGTCCGATACTTACCCTCCTTACATTATCTACTGCTGATAGATAATGGTGAGCCAGAGTGTTTTGAAGAGGCATTATAGTCAGATACACGGGTTAAGTGGGAGCAAGCCATGGATGAGGAGATGGACTCTCTTGAGTCTAATCGTACTTGGGAGCTAGTCACTTTACCTAAGGGTAAGAAAGCTCTTCATAACAAGTGGGTTTATAGACTGAAGGAGGAGCACGATGGTTCGAAATGGTACAAGGCTAGATTGGTTGTGAAAGGGTTTCAACAACAGGCAGGTATCAATTTCACTGAAATATTTTCACCGGTAGTGAAAATGTCTATGATTCGCATGGTCTTGAGTATAGTGGCTATAGAGAACTTACATATAGAGCAGCTAGATGTTAAGACAGCCTTTCTTCATAGGGATCTTGAAGAAGAAATATATATGCATCAGCCGACAGGATACGTGGCACCAGGTAATGAGAATAAGGTATGCAGACTAAAGAAAAGTCTATATGGCCTGAAGCAGGCCCCGAGGCAGTGGTACAAGAAGTTCGATAGTTTCATGTCGGGAAACGGTTTTAGGAGATGTCATGCAAACCACTATTGTTACTTAAGAAGTTTGATACGTCATACATCATCCTTTTTCTGTATGTTGATGATATGCTTGTTTCCGGTTCAAGCATGGAGGACATGTCAGATCTCAAAAGAAAACTATCTAGAGAATTTGCCATGAAGGATTTAGGAGCTGCAAAACAAATCCTAGGCATGAGGATAAAGCGTGACAGGGAAAACAAGAAATTAATTTTGTCACAGGCAGAGTACATAGCCAAGGTACTTGATCGATTCAATATGGGAGGTGCTAAGCCGATTAACACTCCATTAGCTAACCACTTCAAGCTATCTAAAGAGGAAGGTGCAAAGACGCAAGAGGAATGAGACTACATGGCCAAAGTCCCATATGCGTCAGCGATTGGGAGTCTCATGTATGCTATGGTAAGCACGAGTCCAGACATTGCTCAAGCAGTGGGAGTTGTTAGCAGGTTCATGAACAATCCCGGGAAGGAACATTGGGAAGCTGTAAAGTGGATCCTCAGATACCTAGTGGGTACTAAGGATGTAGGGTTGTGTTATGGTGGATCGAAAATCAAGCTACAAGGCTACGTGGATTCAGATTTGGCAGGAGATATCGACAGTAGAAGAAGCACTATAGGTTATGTGTTTACTCTGGGTAGTGCTGCAGTCAGTTGGGTCTCTCAGTTATAGAAGATAGTATCTATCAGTACGACTGAAACAGAATATGTTGCGGCTATAGAAGCATGCAAGGAGATGGTGTGGATGCAAGGTTTTATGGAAGAGTTGGGTAAGAAGCAAGTAGATTGCAAGCTGTACAGTGACAGTCAGAGTGCAATACACTTGGCTAAGAATTCAGCCTTTCATTCAAGGACCAAGCATATTGCCATCAGATATCACTTTATACGTTCGTTACTGGAAGATGGTTCGATTATTCTGGAGAAGATTCATACAAGTGAGAATCCTGTAGATATGTTGACTAAGGCGGTCACAAGGGAGAAGCTGAGGCTCTGTTCAGCTTTGATTGGTCTTCAAGCTTGAAGACGGAGAGGTGGTGCACTCCGGATGAAGAAGACGATGGTTTATGGCAATGTGTCTCCAAGTGGAAGATTGTTGAGAATGTGGAGCCACATTGGGCCGCCTTCAACCGGTCGTAAGACGTCTTCGACCGGTCGTGGACCGCTCGACTCAAAGTCCAGCGATGCTGTTTTTTACTGTTTTGGGCCCTAAGACTGGTCGTAGGGACTGTAAGACCGGTTGTAAGGGTCCTATGACTGGTCGTAGCTCTCCTAGGACCAGTCATAGGTTACGTAGATTGTTTCTAAAACTGATACGGATTACGGATTTTGGTGTTGCCTTTCGCAAGGGTGCGGAAGGAAAGTTACCTAAATTATAAATAAGGGTTCGTAGGGCTTTTCTAGGTAGATGAGAAAGAGGAAAAAGTAATTCTAAGGTGTGGGCTAAGGGATTTCTCTGTTCTTCCAAGGGAGAGGTTAGTATATTGCCTTATAATCTTTGTTCTTCTTCATACTGGAAGTTTGCATCCGTGATTTTTTACCCTAGTTTGGGGTTTTTTCACGTATATCTTATCTTGTGGTTTGTTTGGATTGCTTTGATCTGTTCTAGTTTATATTTTCATCCGTTTATCGTTTGTGGATGAGGCCTGAGATTGGATCTCGGCCCACTGCGTTGTTGGTGTGCTGCGCAACAATGATCAACTAGGCAAATCTCTTAGATTCTCCATGTAATTTTAACCTATTGCATTGGGTCATGTGTGTAGAAGAGATCATGTAAGCCTCTTTCCATTTCGGTTGTACAACATCCATAGGAGGCTCTGATAGATTCTTGACGTGATTGGACTCTTTCCCTTTGCAATTTTATTTTCGAGACTCTTACTTTATAGAGAGTAGCTTTTCCCGGACTCTAGTCCTGATCTTTCCATCATGAACATGCAACTAGCCTATTGGCTTTGAGATTTATCCTCACCACATGTAACATGGCTATCATGTGACACTTTTTAGACCATCTAATTTGATTGTGATCAGTCGGTTATAAACAATTCCCCCTCACGTCTCTTTACATTTGGAGAATATACTTAAATAATGTGAAGAGATGTTGAATGACTTCTTATAGTTCTTCATTCAATCAGCCATCAGGACAGCCGTTTCTGTCATTAAATTGAATATTATAGCTGTTAATTTGACAATTCTGATTGAATCGGCGGTGAAATTGGACGTGTCGGTTGTGAATTTGGCCATTGTAGTTGAATTGGTCGTGAAATCAAACATTTCGTTTTGCGATAGCATCGTTTATATAGCATGTACTTGGGTAGCATGTCTTTTTGCAGGTTGTCTTCACAAAGAATTGATTTTCGTCTTTGCCTCTAGGTGTCTTTGGACTCGACTTACCCATTTTATTCAGATATATTTTTTGGAAATTATTTTTTTGGATGTCGATCTACTACTTTTAGTCTTTAACTATTTTGATTTTTTTGGATTGGTCATGACAACATTCGTGTCTGTTGAATGTTTAATTAGTAACCCTTTAGTCATGAGACTGACAAGTTCACTTTTGTGTTGAAATGATTATATTTTTATAACCTAATTGTCATAGTTGTGCTGTGAGCGGTGGACTTCGAATTGCTATATTCATGGCTAGTGGGGCCCGAGGTAACCAAGGTTGCCCCCAGGGTGGATTGGCCCTTGTATATTTTGGCGGTATTATCACTAACACACAAAGTTGCCCCCTAGGATTAATGACTTCAGCATAGTAATTCTGAGGTGTCATTAACACGAGTGGTTGTCACCCGAGATGATCAATTCCTTCAAGGAATTGTACCCCAAGCATATAGATTTTTTGGAGGTTTTCTATTCACAACCTCAAGTGTAGGGTCACGATGTAGTAATAATCTCGGTAAGACCGAGGTCGAATCCATAGGGGCTAAACTCGTGCATATTCTGAAAGTAGTTAGAATCAGAATTAGAAGAAGAACTAAATTAAAAATATGAAATAATTAGAAGAGTAATTGTGAATAATGTAATTGAAACTTGTGAATTTAAAGGTAGGAACTGAGGTGTCAAGGATTCACTTGTAGCTATTAAGATGCTACCTTACTTTATTCAAGAGATCCAACTAGAATCAGAGTCATATCTTATCTAGTTAGGGAAAGAAATGGTCAATTTTTTGAACTTCTCATTGATCCAGCCTCAATGGAGGAGAATTGTCAAGATTTGGAAAGGATTCTGTCACCCAACCATGCCTAAGAGATGATGGTGAACAATAAGATTTACCAATCCCACAATCTCAAATGGGAAAAGAAGATATTTAAAGCTATCGCAGTGTCTATTGTAATTTGAGTCACAAAAAACCATAAAAAACTGAAAATATTCCTTAAAATCAACTAGAAATCAATGAACTTCAATCCAAACAAGAATCAAAGCAAAGTAAACATCCCAATCACGCTACAACCTTCACCTCTTAGCCCTAGCTAAGAGGTTTAGTTAACCATAGACATGATTAAACAAAAATCACTTAAAAAAAGTATAAAAACAACTAATGAAGAAGAAAAAAACTCTTAGCTACGGCTTTCCACCCTTTTGCTCCACTCATTAAACCCTAGAAGATACCTAGGAACGTACTAGGGAATCCTATTTATAGTTGTGAATCTCCATCTTACGCATCGACTTGGAATTTCTGCAAACCGCCTCAAGTTATGCAATCCACAACTTTTTCGTGTTACGCTTCGGTCGGATCGAAGATGAATTCGAAGTCAAGTCCGAATCTAGACAGGATTTTATTTTAGTAGTTTCCTAATTTCGGTCGAACCGAATTAACTTCTTTCAGTGCTGGAGCTATTTATGCACTTTGGGTCACATCGAATCTTCTCTTCGGTCGGACCGAATTGTCTATCGGTTGAACCGAATTAGCTTTTTGATTTCAATGTTAGTTACTGGACTTTTTGTGCGATTTCGGTCGGACCGAACATAGGTTCGGTCGGACCAAACTTGTATGTTTTCTACTATAGATTCTGCTATCTTTTGAGTCCTTTTTTTCAGCTTTTGTACTTAGTTTTCTTGGATCTCTGGCATGTGAATTCTTCATTCTTAGTCTTCTAAGGTCTCTCCTTTGCCTTGGTGATTCTTGAGCATTAAATCTATACCTTTAGCATTCTTTTTAATCCAAGCTCTCTGATTTACCTTCCAACCCAAACATGCATAAAATATACCATTAAACATGATCATGTTCTTAAAACTAAGATATAAATAGGGGAACATATGCAATATTTGACACTCAACACACTCCTCAACTAGCATTTTGCTAAATTCGAGAAAAATATGCGTGAAGTGAACCTCAATTCATAAATGTTCACAAAAACAATCTTTTATGTAATCGAGTATGAATGAGTAGAATTAAGACAAGAGAGTGGGACTTTGAAAACTTGGAGCCGAATCATATAAGCAATCAATCAAATAGGTGTTTTATCAATTTCTTCAAAGCATAAGTTCCTATAGCATGCTTTTCCATGTTCTCAGTGAAAATCAAATTACTTCCCATGAGAATACTATCATTTCATAATGTTAGCCATATTCATCATATCAAGAGTAGTAAAAAACTCAAGTGCTAATTCGAAACTTATCCCCTTCTCCTTCTTTTTTCAGTTTTTGATTTTATATTAATGGTCCTTTTTTTTTTAATTCATTCTTTTCAAAAATTTTTATTCTTTTTCCAGTCTTTTCATCATTCATGATCTTTTTGTCGATCTCACTGTTTTTTAACTATTTTTTTTTTCATCTTTTAAGGTGGGAAAAATTCTCCAGACTGAATTCTCAACATCTATCGATGATTTACATATTAACTATTAAAAATTCTAGTGTAATTACAGAAAGCAAATTAAATGTGTCTTGCGATTTAGATCAATCATGATATTCAAAACTTCCTCTTAATCAATTGAGTGTAAGAACTTAGGTGAGAGTATACTTGGTTGATTAAACTCCAACAATTCAAAGTTCAATCATAATCTTATTATACTCAAAACATTCTTAAGTGCACAAACTATCGCCTTCTACATAGATTTTTAAGTTGAGAAATTGAAAATTGTCAAATATTGTTCTCAAAGACTAAGAAAATATTAATTAGTTTACCTAATTATCACCCCCAACCTAAAATCTATATTGTCCTTAATGTAAAGGATATAAGCATGTAATACAAAAGAGGCAACGAAAAGAAAGGAGAAGTGATGGAAAGATAGTACCTAAAGAAGGAATTTTTGAAGCTTTTTCCAAAGATCTCAATATGAAGATGGGTTGACATAAAGACTAAACAAATAGAAAGCAAGCTATCCTAATCCTAATTATGCATTTTCATGACATGTGAACTTTACTGGGTGTTCAATGTAAGACGTCGAGTTTCTTGGGTCACTATGGGATATACCTTAGAGTATTCTATCGGGTGATCCTAAGTTAATACCACATGCATTCTTACCACTATGGGATGTCCTTTTCGCATGTACTTTTTCGGGTGTTTAGTCCTCCATAAGGCGTATCTGTGTGTACTTTTTCGGGAGACTAAGTCACCTTGAGTGTCCTCGTTGCATAGTCTTTTTCGGGTGGCTAGTCCTCCTTAGGAAGAACCTTTGTGTAGTTTTCTGAGTGGCTAGTTCTCCTTAGTTAACTTTTTGCTAGCTGGATGTGCATCCCTAGGTTTGTGAGCATGTGCATGCATTTATGCATTTAAATAAGAATATCTTTATAAAATTTTTTTATGCGTATTTGATAAACTTTGTCTTATTAATATGATTCTTATTGTGAAATATTTATTATAGACTATTCTTGATACCTATACCTTATTATCTTGATGACATGATAAATCTTAGACGTTATACCTCACTGGGATAGCCATTGACACTATCAAACCATATTCAGTGTATAGGAAATGCAGAGGACATACATGCTGGTGTTTATGTGGAATAAGAGGAGCCAGATGATCTTGCAACTCTCTATTCCTGATTTCATTTGTATTTAATTTGTACTGTAATATTTTATAAAAAATTAATACATTATTTTGTATAAGTTTTTGAGCTACCACTCGAATATTTAGTTATGTATATTTGGACTCCCTCTTATACTTGATTTGTTTCCATTCCACTAGATTACTAACTCTGATAATAAAAAAAATGTGCGTGAAGTTTTTAGATATCTTAAAGGTTAACACTCGGGTTTTTAGAAAATGAGTAGTGTACTCGGGTTTCGAGAACCGGGGTATTACAAGATGGTAATAGAGAGAGTTTGGACAAACCTTGCCTTTGGAAAAGAAACTTATACAAACCTTAAATTTATTAAGTTAAGATGTAGGAATTAGAGATTTAAACCTAAGTGAATCTCCCCTAGACTTAGAGAAATTTTTGAGAATGTAGAGACTCAGACGTAGGTCCCCTTTATGAAGTATCAGGCTAATTGTCTGGACTTAAAATCCAAACTTAGGCCCCCTTAGAGTTTATTTTATTTATTTATTTTTTTTTTTAGGAATGCCATTCGAACTTATGTGAAATTTCCTTTGAATTAAGGAAAATTGAGAATGTAGAGATTTAAGATTTTAGGTTCCCTGAAAAATCTTTTGGATAACTATAGAACTTAAAAACAAAGCTTTGGCTCCATTGTAAACTACCAAAATAATTGGTTGAACTTAAAAACTAAACTTAGGTACCGTGGGAGAACAGGTGCCCACTATGATGTGATTAAGATTTGACAAGAACATTACTTGAACTTGAACTTCAAGAAAATTTGTTAGAAATTGAAATTGAAATGCCACAAAACCTCCTTTTAGTTAGAAAACAATATCCTCACAATTTTTGGCAATTAGAAGTAACTATAAGTGAATTGATAAAATTTTGGATAAGTTTTGAACCCTAGATGGAGTATAGATTTGAGAATATATATGAATTTCAAACTCGAATTTTCATGTAGAACTTTAGGTCTTGAAATTTTCAAGTACAGCATTAGGAAATTAGGGTGCGTAGTGAAAGAATGATGGACACTTGGACATGTTCACATAGACTTGAGTGTTCTCATTGTGAAAATAGAAGATTTCATTATAATTCCTAGGAATCTAGGTTGTAAATACACATCTAAATAGATTGAGAGAAGGTACACCATTGGATGATTTGCCCACTTGTAATAGTAATAATTGGGATAAATGTTATCGAATCTCGAGGGCGAGATTCTTCTTTAAGGGGGGTAGATTGTAACAACCCCAAACTTTGATAATTAGTACACACAAATATGCTTCAAAAGGAAAGTAGTGAATGAGTAAAAATATTAAAACAGATATTCATGTTCCTAAGAATAATAGAAATTTTGAGGACAAAATTCTCTTTAAGGGGGGTAGATTGTAACACCCCGTACTTTTTAGCACTTGGGTTTTACCATTTAAATAAAATCTAGCATGAACGCATGATAAAACACACATAACCTATAACTTACACCACGCATGATTACTCATAATCGACCCTTAAATGACCCCTTATGTCTCAACATAGGATTACATCGACACTAACTAGCCAACTCATGATCCAAATCCAACCATTGAGACATGTGATATCACACCTAAATAATTTGAGATCAGCCTATAAACTCAACCGTACAACAATCTAACCATCAAGAATAGTTTTTATCTACCGATTAAACCATCCATCAGTTGATATTAAGATGGACCATCATATCCTCAGAGAAACTTATTTCTAAGATCTCAATCACTTTGATAGACAAGTCAAACCATCCATCATTAATATCGAACTCCTAGGACCATTCTAGATTAGGTTTGGAAACTACCTAACCATCAATTTTATGAAGATTAACAAATTTAGACAGATATAACTAGAAATTCCATAATAAATCATAATAAAATTCATAATCATGCAGTCTGGCCTTCTTACTCACATCATTCACCTTAAAATATGGCTCTAGGTCCCAAGAATCTTTGAATACCAAATTACTTAAGCAATCTGGCCCTTAAAATTGTATTAATAGACACTCAAACCATAAATTTTGATTTATATGGCTCACCTAAGATGTGAATTTGCCTAATACTTGGTTAACGACTATGATTGGGCCCTCTAAATGAAATGGACGGAGTAGATTTTACAAAACATCCACGTGGACCCCACATTCATGGGTGTGTGTGCATAGACTGTGCACAACCACGGTGCACGAAATCCTGGTTAAAGCAGGTTGACCCGAGCTTGAAGGAAAAATTCTTCTCTCTCCTTCGTGTTTTTCACCAGAAAATAGACAACTGACCTTGTTTAGATAATCCAAATTGTCCATCTGGAAAGGTAGACAAATCTGCCCAAAACCCTATTGGAATTTATTGTTACTGCTCACGTATGACCACATAAATTCAAGCGTGAACAACTAAGATATGAGCGGAAAGAAAGAAGTTGATCTAGATTGGGCCACTATATCAACCTATACAAGAAATCTGAGCCGTCCATCATGTCCATGACAAGGATCTGACCAAACTCATGTCTTCCCCACACCATGAAGCACGAATGCATGTGCACATTTTTTGGTGAAAACAAGTGCGGTTGTGGTGGTTTTTGAAAACAAAAAACATTCGACTGACAGACTGGCTAACCACACACGAGATCCTCCTTTAATCCTAGCTGCAAGAAAATCTCAACCATCCATTCCACTCCGCACGAGTTAAGGTTTCCATCGCTTAGCAAGAGCCGCCGCCACATGTTACGCTCAGACCCATTGGGAAAATTTCTAATAATCGTCCATTGGTGGGTCTCACAGTGATCAGGGAACCCATCCAATCCATCCAAAAGCAACGGATAAGAGGATAGGGCCATGGATAAAAAATCACCATGATCGGACCCATCATCAGGTAGTGGGTCCCATTCACTAATCTAAGACATTCATTATGTGGCCCAGGATCCGAGTATTCCATCCATACCGTCCGATAGCAGCCATGCAAGTTAGATCTTGAGCTTTATATGTAAGCTCTCTCGATTAGAGCAAACACTTGTAACTAATCTCATGATTAGTTGATGTCACGCCCCAAACTCGGAAACCGGGCTCACAGAATTCCCGATCGCCGAATCCGGCGCCGACAGCCTCCGTAGTACCCCATTCTCGGCTCCTAGCATTCATATGCCAGATTCCGATCCTGGGATCCTACAAGGAGGATTTTTTTTTTTTTCTTATACATATAACTAATAATAAGCATAACCACAAGATTACCCAATTCACAAGACAACATCATCATCACATATCCACTAATATAATCGTTTGAGTACAATACTGAAAGGGAAATTCATAAATAAAAATCAAGCCCCAGAAGACCACTGCACGCTCCAAGCTCAGCACTGCTGCAACCTAACATCACCTGCACGCATCTATCGTGCATAAGCTTATAGAAAGCTTAGAGGGTGGTGTAAGTGTGTGCACAAGGTAAGTGCCAAGTATTCAATACAATGTTATAATCATACAATACCGGAAAAATTGATAATCCATAAACCATACAATGTCTAAATAAGCAGAAACACTAACAAGATCAGGAATTATCAGAGTAAGCGGAAATACTGACAAGATGTAAGTCATACGATAACAGAGTAAGTGGAAGTATGGACAAGTCTATAAGTTAATCAATATCAGAATACGCAATATAGAACATCTATGCGATAAGGAGTCATAAAGAGCTAAATAGCAGATGTCGAGAATGCAATGCAATATACAAATCCTGCTAAATCTATCCAGGTCATATAAGTGCAGAAATAGCAACCCAAGATGCCATATGCCTGCGGACGTAATGTGATATGCGATGCGAATGAAATAACCATGCTGGAGTGTGAAGTCGGGATGATAGTACGTAGTATCGCAGGCTATGGGGTCCACCACAAGGGACTTCTATCCAAACCAGTCCCATACCTAAATTTGGATAGTCAGACTCATTGTGATAAACTCCTGATCTCAAGCTAGTCGCGCGCCCAACCGAAATCCTTGCCATAACGAAGGTACACAACAATTAGTTGCGCACCACCAGCCCGAGTGGATAGTGAATGAATGAATGAGCATGCATCTCCTACTCAATAAGTCCACATATCAGTACGGTTCCTCTCTGGAAAATCACCGGGGTCTATTACACTCCAAACCAAATTGCCGCCCCATCGCGCGCAACAAGGCGAGTGTAAGAGACCTCACTATCCGCCTGCCAATATCGGGCCCGGCTCGTCGATAGCGGACCCATTCCTCGAGCTGGTCAAACTCAGCCTAGCATTGCCCCCTCCTCTCAGGCAGGTAAGGCCACACCCCCTTCCAACCGACCACGACACAGTGGAGAGCGCAGCCATCTGGTAATCGGCACTCGGCGCTCATCTACCCATTCGGTCTAGACGTTGGAGCATCCTCTGGAACCAAGAGGGTTTAGGGACTTTCACCCAGGGATATCTATAGCACCCCATGTAGAACAGATTTCCGGTATCCCATCTGACCATCCACGATACGTCTGTGGAGGCTACAGCCCTGATGTCGCTAGGGCGTACGGTGGTCATGTCATACAAATGCGAGATGCATGAGTCACACAGTGCAATCATGCATCAATCCTGCGCATACCGTGCGCTCATGTGAGAAAATCTCCGCCTATCAGGAAGTCTCATAACAACCAGTACTATGACATATGAAATGGTCAATCATATCTCATAACAGACATGCAGATGATGCGTATGAGCATGTATCATGGTGCTATGCAGTCGCATACTCATAATCAGTATCAACCATCAGCCTCGGCAATGTGGACATTTAACCATCATTGCCCCAAGGAATGACCCACATAGACCCAAACATATAATGGGCCCACGGCCTCACACAAGGGCCTAATATACGACACAATGGGCCTTACTCAAGGGTTACATGTACACAACGGGTGGGCCCTGCTCATGGGCCTAACACACATCACAATGGGCTCTTTCGCCTGACCCTCAAATACATCACAATGAGTTTCATCACCTAGGCATCAATATACATCACATTGGGCCTTAGACACGGGCTGAATACACATCATGTCGGGCCTCAAATACAGGTCGCATGTACATCACATTGGGCTCCGACAATCGGAATTGGCAATCAGCCACGACGAATCAAAGTCAAAAATCGGTCCTGGTCGATAATCAGCCTCGATCGATAATCGGCAATCGGCCATCAGAATCGGTACTCGGCCTCGATCGATGATCGGCAATCGGCCACGACAAATCAGAATCGGTGATCGGCCCTGATCGATAATTAGCCTCGATCGATAATCAGCAATCAGCCATCAGAATCGGTAATCGGCCTCGATCGATAATCGGTAATCGGCCATCAGAATCGGTACTCAGCCTCGATCGATAATTAGCCTCGATCGATAATCGACAATCGACCATGACACCCAGAGTCGACAATTGGCCACGTCAATCGATAATCGGCCATGATCGGTAATCGGTCACGATAATCGGCCTCGATCGGTAATCGATCAATCGGCCACGACACGTAGAGTCGACAATTGGCCACGTCAATCGACAATCGGCCACGATCGGTAATCGGTCACGATAATCTGCCTCGATCGGTAATCGGTCAATTGGTCAAGACAAACAGAATCGGCAATCGGCCACATAAATCGAAAATCGACCACGATCGGTAATCAGCCTCAATAATCGGCATCGATCGATAATCGGTCAATCGGCCAAGACATGCGGAGTTGGCAATCGGCCACATCAATCAATAATTAGCCACGATCGGTAATCGGTCAATCGGCCACGATAAATAGAAATGAACTCGACAAATCGAAATCGGTGAGAATGGGCCTAACGAGGCCTGAGGGAAGGTCGCAATGTGGACATCCAACCATCATTGTCCATCAATGTGGACATTTAACCAACATTACTCCCAGGGAGTGGCCCATATAGGGCCGAATATACGGTGGGCCCACAGCCTCACACAAGGACCTTATATACATCATCATGGGCCTTACCAAAAATCACGAACACATCGCAGTGGGCCGCATGATATGGGCCTAATAGGTGGGTCACAAACGCATCAATGTGGGCCTCACAGATGTGCCACAAGTATATCAAAGTGGCCCTGATGGATGGGCAACAAAATACATCAAAGTGAGCCTCAAATACACCTCAATGGGCCATGCTAAAAAGGGCCATAAATACGCAAAGGTGGGCCCCGTACATGGGCCTACTATACATAAATAGTGGGCCCTGCACATAGGTCTTATATGAATCAAACGGGCCACGCTAGTGGGCTGCATAAATGGACGGCATAAATATACAATACATTCATCACGGCGGTCCGCACAAAAGGACGGTCATAGATGTAAAATAGATGAGTGGCATGGAATACACCACATAAATCAGATGGACCCCATGGAACTTGCTCGCATCAATACCTCAACTATCAAGCTAGTGTGAGGTACTCCAGTCAATCTGCGTCTACCATACATGGATTGGACAGTGTGGATGCAATATATTGAATCAAGATGGGCCCCACACACTGCCATGGTGGGGCAACGTCCAATGAATGGACAGGGTGGAGAAACGCATACATCATGGTGGAATCTCACCGTCCTTGCACTGGACGGTGAGGATACAAAACTTACATCATGGTGTGGTCCACGGATGACGTGGATAAAGCACTTACATCAGGTGGGAACCACGTCTATAGACGGCGTGGATGAAACACTTACAACTTGGTGGGCCCACGTCCAATGGACTGGACAGCATGGATGTAACTAGTGATACCTCGATCCCACGCATCAGGTGGGTCTCATCCAAAAGGGCAGACGGTGTGGATGGAACGCACACACGTCAGGTGGGCCCCACGGAGCTTGGTGACGTCATTTACACTAGCTATATAGCTTGTGTGAATTACACTAGCCAATCCCCTTCCACTCCTCCACGAAGGGCCCACTTTAATGTACAGTATATATATATATATATATATATATATATATATATATATATATATATATATATATATATATATATATATATATATATATTATAATAATAAATGATAAGCACCACAGCACCATCCGTCCATTTCCAGTAAGTTAGCACCGTCCAGGCATTGGACGGTGCAGATAAGGCACATACATCAAGTGGATCTTCACCGTCAAGGCAGTTGGACTGGACGGTGCAGATAAGAATGCAGCATCAAGGCTGGGCTACATGGGTGGGGTCCACGTTCCAGTAAGGGATGAACGGTTAGGATGAAACCCATATATTAGATGGGTCCCACGTGGATGAAATATATACGTAAAAGGTGGGTCTACACGTGTGGGACCCACCGGCTTTGGCATAAAGCAGGTATTTGTGTTTTTACTTCATCCCGGTCGCTGGACGCCCACTAAACGGACGGCCCTGGATGGGGCACGTCACCGGTGTGGGCCCGAGATGTAACCCATACATCACATGGGGTCCACAGCTGGACGGGGTGCGTCTAAAACATACATTATGGTGGAGTACACAGCACCATCCATTAGGTGAGGTACATACATCAGGGTGGATTTCCACCAAATGGACGGTGGAATGAGACACATACATTAAATGGGCCCCACCATCCAGATGAATGGACGGTGGATAATACACCCACGCCAGTGGATCCCACCGTCATTGATGGACGGTTGAATATATGCAACAAGGTGGGCTCCCACGTGGATGTGATCCCACCGCAATATGCATATGTGTGTGTGTGTATATATATATAAAATACATATGCCACAAGATTCGTTCCAGTGTCCAAACTCTCTGGCTATTCTGGGCTTCTCATACTGCATGGTGGGTCCATGTGGTGTGGCCCACCAGGGATTAGATCAGCTGACATGTGCGGTTGCACATGCCCAGCAGTGCTGTACACATGCAATACATACGTAGATGGTAGGATCCATGCCAACGGGCCACTCCACTGATCGAGCTGATATTGTGTTTTTCCCTTCATCAGATCTGTCCCACAAATGGGCAACAACATGGTGGGCCTCAAGATAGAATGGCAAGAAAAATACATCAAGGTGGGCCATGCAATCAAGGAAAGAGGAGAGAGAGAAGCACCCACCTATGATATTCTCCTCCTTTCACCAAAGTATTGTAGAGCATCAATGGATGAACTTCAACGGTCGAGATTAGATCATAGACGGTGGAGATGGGAGGTGGGCCACACCAAGCTCTCCTCTCTTGGAGATAGCTTGGACGTGGGTTGCTCTCATGGAGCTTAGGAGAGAATGAGAGAGAGAGATGAGAGAGAAAGGTGATGTGAGTGGTGGAGTGATGGGGAGAGAGATGGGTGAGGTGATGGGAGGATTGACTTTTGGGGATGGGTAGTTGTACTTAGGAATGGGTGTACTTTTGACAAATGATGTGATTGATGTGATGGATTTTCTTGGGACTAGCAACACGCGGTATTTTCCTTGAACTGAACGCGGGCCCACATCTCCTGGCCTGGGTATCGCCTCGGCGCGTGAGACACGGCATCGGAACCACGGCGACGACGCGGTCGCACTGGTACAAGTCTCGGGTCGAGCCGACTCAGACCGACAGGATCCGTCTCAGGATTGCGCGCAACGCCGGTTACAGATCGCGAGTCGCCGGAAATTGATCGGAATAACCACGAAAGCCTAAGGAACAGTACGAATTAGGATACGGGTTTTACAGTTGACGCATCCGAACACTCTAGAAGGAGCTTAATATAGTTTATAAGAAGGCTGCATTTTTAGGGCAACCCTTTCCCAAAAAGGAATGCCGAAAAGAGAGGAATGGGCGTCGCTTTTAGAGCTATAATGAGTTGAGTTAACTTAGTTTCAAGTCACCGCAAGTTCAGGCTGAGTCCAACTTCTCTCCAAATCTTCCTACCAAAGAGAGAGTAGTGGAAGGAGTAAGGAAAAGAGAAGAACCGAAAGCAGAAGGAAGAAAAAGGAAGAAGAAGAAGAAAGAGAAGTCAAGAGAGGAGCTGTCTTCGTGCCACATGGGTCGACTAGGTTGTGCTGAGTTCGTGAGACGAGTCTGGCTCGAGTCAAAGGGAACCATTGGGGGCATGGTTGAAGGAGAGAGGAAGTAAAGGAAGGTGGAAAGAAGATAAAAAGAGAAGGGTTGAAGAGTGAGTTGGGGTCGTCATTGTTGTGCTGCATAGGGTCTGGACCAAGTTCGATCCGAGTCAGGTGCGGATTTAGCTTATGTCTAGGTCGTGTTTAGGGCCATAGAGAGAGAGGGAGAGAGAGAGAGAGAGGGAGAAGTAGAAAAGATAGAGGAAGATGAAGAGAGAGAGAGAGAGAGAGAGAGAGAGAGAGAGAGAGAGAGAGAGAATCAGGACAGATAAGTCGTGAACTTGGGTCAGACTGAGTTGCGAGTTGGGCTGGGCTATTGTAACAGTCCACGCCCACACTGTATGATATTGTCCGCTCTGGGCATAGCCCGCAAGGTTTTGTTCTCTGGGTTTCCCCCAAAAGGCCTCATACAGTATAGAGTGACAACTTCACATATAACCACCATTACTTAAGACAACTCTTTCGATGTGGGACAAGTTACACTACAGTCAACTGCAACAGTAACTCACCCAGGCATCCAGCCCTGCCCACATCATGCCCGTCCACATTGAAGTAGTGACCGGGGCATCACGACTACTTCCAAGTGCACTCAGTCTCTCTCTCTCTCTCTCTACAATTCAAGGAAAATAATAGAAGAAGAAGGATAAGAAGAGAGGAGAATGCGATATTGTTCCTCTTTAGACAGTTGTCCAGTCGAGTCGTTGACTTAAGTCGACTCACTGACTCATTTGGGACTCGGTCAGGTTAGGCCCAGCTTTGGTTCAACTCAATTATAGAAATAAAGACAGTAGAAGAATAAGAGAGAAGAAAGAAGGAGAAGAACAAGGAAGAGAAGAGGTTAGGTCCTTTCAAGTCTTGGACCACCAGGTAAACTCAACAACCCACTTAGCTAGGCCAAGTCCAACCCATTAGCAAGTCTAGATGGGAATGGAATTGATCTTAAAGCCATCCACAACTTCTAAACATCACTTGACAAAAAGAGACTTCCCACGTTAAGGTGAGGATTACCTTTAAGCTTTTCTACACCATGATGACTATCTCAGTTCATTTATTTAATTAAGTGCTTAATTTAATATTCAGTCAAAATATAATGAATGCTAGTTTATCCTCGAGTGAATTCTTCATAAATGATTGGTCATTGTATTTATATTCAAATATCTGAATATGTTATGGATCACGAATATCTCTATCCTAGTTCAAATGAAATATCTTATATGGATAAGTGTTATTGATATTGTACGTGGCTTATTTCACCACTTGTGATTACTCTAGGGTGTTTTTGGAAGTCCTCGAACTAGTGGCCACATGAAATTTTATTGTTATGGACTTATTATCTTGTTGATCACTTGTGCCCTTATGGTTTTATGGGGATAATCTCATTTTTATCACATCCTTGGGATGGACTGTTTGCCCTATGCAGCTTGATGAAATATTTTCCCTATGTGACTTTTATGGATTATTTTCATATAACCCCATGATGGTAAGTTTCACTTGTCGAATTATGATTGGTCATTAGTTGAAAAGATTACCTTTAAACATTTTATTTGTTAGTCTCATGAGCCGGGGATGGTGGTATGAGACACTATGCCCGAATTGTCAGCTAATGTTAGGTGATGAGCCCTCCATAAAGACCTTGAACTTTCTAAAAATGGTTGTTTGAAATTAAAATAATAATGGTTGGGCTAATCATGCATTTTCATGGTATACGTACTTTACCGAGTGTTCGATGTAAGACACGGAGTTTCTTGGGTCACTATGAGATGTACCATAAAGTATTTTACCGGGTGATCCTAAGTTAATACCACGTACATTCTTACCACTACGGGTTATTTTTTTTGCATGAACTTTCCCAGTGTTTAGTCCTCCTTAAGGCGTACCTGTGTGTACTTTTTCAGGAGACTAATTTACCTTGGGTGTCCTCGTTGCATAGTCTTTTCCGGGTGGCTAATCCTCCTTAGGGCGTACCTTTGAGTACTTTTTGGAGTGGCTAGTTCTCCTTGGTTAACTTTTTGCTAGCTGGATGTGCATCCCCAAGTCTGTGAGCATGTGCATGGATTCATGCATTTAAATAAGAATATATTTATGGAATTTTTTTTATGCGTATGGATAAACTTTGTCTTATTAATATGATGGTCATTGTGAAATACTCATTATAGACTATTCTTGATAATCGTGCATAATTATCATAATGATACGATAAATCCCGGGGGTTATACCTCACTAGGATAGCCATCGACGCTATCAAACCGTATTCAGTGTACAGAAAATGCAGTTGACGTGCATGCTGGTGTTTATATGGAATAAGAGGAGCCAGATAATCTTTCGACTTTCTATTCATGATTTCATTTGTATTTAATTTGTACTGTGATGTTTTAGTAAAAACTTAAGACATTGCTTTGTATAAGTTTTCAGGCTACCACTCGAATATTTGGTTATGTATATTTGGACTCCTTATACTTGATTTGTTTCCATTCCGCTACATTATTAACTCTGATAAAAAAAATGTACGTGAAATTTTTGAATATCTTAAAGGTTAACACTCGGGTTTTTGAAAAACGATTAGTGTACTCAAGTTTCAGGAACTGGGGTGTTACATATGGCATGATAGACTAGTACATATATAAAATATAGTACCTTAAAATTCATGGCTAAGAATAACTTAATCTCATATACAGATAATAAAAATGATAAATGTGAAGTGTGCATACGATATAAAATGACAAAGAAATATTTTCCTAGTGTCAAGAGATTATCTAAAGTATTGGCTCTTGTGCATAGTGATATCTTTGAGTTAAAAGACATTCTTACTTGTAGAGGAAGAAAGTATTTTATAACCATTATGGACAATTGCTCTTGATATGTTTATATATACCTATTAAAGAGCAAAGATGAAATACTTAACATGTTTAAAGTATATAAAACATAAGTAGAAAATCAATTAAATAAGAAAATGAAAATTCTCCGTAATAATAGTGTAACACCCTGAACTTTTTAATACTTGAATATTGAAAGTTCTTGATATTATTATGAATTTAACTTAATATGTACATTTGTATGATACCAATCTAGCTATCCTAAATTTACATTTATTTTCCAACATGGATCAGACAATTGATAATGATCTTCATTCATAGATCAAGTCATTCGACCGCTGATTTTAAGACATATCATCATATGTCCAAGTATTCTCACTTGTCCTTCATAGTTAACTGTTCAGCCAACTATCTACCAATAGGTAAAGATATTTGACCGTCTACTTTGAAATTCGACCACTCAATCATAGTAAAGTAACTACTTAATATTTGCATCCGTTCGTACACATATCAAATTGAGATTTTGATCCGTTCATATTGTTCATCACCTATGAATATACTTAACTTACCATCAAAACTACAATCTAAGAAACTTATACATATGAACAAGTCACTTGAATCTAACGGTATACATGTTCTCCCTCTTAATCACTCCAAAAAACCCACTTCTGATCATCTGTTTACAAAATTAACTATACACCCACTTATGTTTATGATTAGAGTACTAACCATCAAGTTTTTCTATTTTTAACACGTCATCTGACCATCTATTATGTTGGTTGATATATGTACATTCCCTTAATTAATTTGGTGAATAATTCTTTATTCATAATGATTTAGATATAACTTATTTTATAAAAATTACTTAGAAACGTGTCTATAACTATGTAAGAAACGTGCCTATAACTATGTAGAATCATTAGATTTACTAAAACTTATATATCAGCAGTAATTGTGAAAATGTCATTAACCTAGACCATTGAATTCTAGATCATATGATTCTCATGATCCATTTGATGTGAAATTTTATACCATGTATATGTGTTATAAATTAACCATTCATGTTAAATTTCAGCCCTTAAATCGTTATAAAAGTGACCAATTGACAAATCAGCCCCTTAATTGTTAATTTTGGTGTTCATCAAGTAAAGAAACTTCATGGGTAGTCGTAGTAAGATATTTCTCATCATATGAATGACTTGGATTACTTATAATATGGACCAATTATGAAATATGAAAACCTCACTTTAGTAGGCTTTTCCTTAGGCGTGAAGTTATCCTTTCGAGGCTCATCAACTCTTTATAAATCTATATCTTCCGATTTAATCACTTCTTGCCGTCCATCACAACTCAAATTTGGACTACACTTTGATCTCATATGACTATGAGGTTATACAAAATTTAGAACATAATTTATCATCCTACTCTACTAAATGTTGAAGCAAGTTCCTTCCTTTTGGTGCAAAAGGTGAAATTTCAGATTTATGCCTTTTTCCACCATTAATTAACTACTAACTTTTTTCCAATCGTTTTCCTATCCCGACTATACATTTCTCTTAAAATTGAGCCCTAATCATTAAATGTGGACCATTAAATGAGATTAAGTTCATTTTAGCACCCATTAAGAGAATTTTCAAGATAGGCTAATCTAAATTTCAGATCACCAAGAAAATTATATACCATGACCCTATAGGCTAATCTAAATTTCAGATCACCAAGAAAATTATATACCATGACCCTATTAGACAACCTAGACACACTGAATGAAATGGATTTAAAGAAAGATCGCTATAAAATGTTAAATTGGAGAAACCTAATCCAAGTGGGATGTGAAACACATCCTTTCTCACATGCTCACTCCTTCATAAAAGGAGGAGTGCGTCCCCTTCCCCTCTTACACACCCATAATCCCACGTATAAGAAAGAGAAAGAGAAAGCCTAGTCGCCCATCATCCTCCTCCACACGTGTAGTGTCTCCCTCTTGTTCAAGTGATGTCGTGATTCATATAGAAGCTTTCCTACATTGGGATCTACTTAGGGTTTAAAGCTAAGGCTAAGGTGAGGGATTCCTTTAAGCTTACACTAATTTGAGTCGATATGATTTATCTTTTTTTGCATACTTTTATATTACTGTGATTTTTTATGCAATTGATTAATTTACCGTTATTAATTATTTATCATTTTGAGAATTATGGTTAAAGTATGATTTAATTGTGTGTGATTTTTATGAATTTATGAGGGGTGATGGGTACAAGCCTTGCGCTTTGCCTATTTTAAGAGCAACGCGTGCTTCCACTTTATATTGAGTTGGCATTTCTCCTCTCTCTCTCTCTCTCTCTCTCTCTCTCTCTCTCTTTTTGTAGTTAGCCTATTTGTTATTCTTCTCTTTTATTGATTTGGCTTATTATTACTCTTCTCCTTTATGAGGAAAGCCTTGTGCTACCTCCTATTATGGCTTAGACATGTGTCTTGTAATTTCAAAACTCCAATGGTTCAATTTATTTCTCCTTTGGTGCAAGTGATGTGTTAGAGGTCTCGCATCTAGTGATTCATATATTTTATCATGGACATAATGTGCTCTGCATAGTGACCCTCTTAGTTAATGCATAATTCTATGAATTTTAAATAGTAGTGCACAAATTGATGTAAGTAATCCACAATGCTTGCTACATCACTTCTGGGATTGGATATCGTAAATAGTTGCTCCATAAATAAATCGTGTCACATAATTCATTCGATTTATGTATTGTGCTTCCTCGAGGTGTTCACGTAAATCCATAGTAGTATTGGACACACCTATGAATCTTCGTAGTGTAAGAATGCACGGTAAGCTAGGTTTTCTATGAATTATAATAGTATTGAACACGCCTACGAATCTTCGTAGTGTGAGAATGCAGGGTGAGCCAAGTTTTTTATGAATTATATTCCGCATTATGATGATCACTACCTATGATGGACCACACCCACTTTACTAGGCATGCATTCATATATATATTGGTTGTGCATATTAATACCACTCGTAGTGGTGGAGTATGAGACGTATCAGAACCCCCACATTATTCTTATGAATCTCTTGAATTATTGTTAATATTAAAGGATAACCATCACTATGAGTAGGGCATTGACCCTCTGTAAGTGCTATAGTTTTATGCGCCTTTGGTTGTCAAATTTTATGGTACTAAAACCTTAATCTATGTCTTGTGTAGCTCATTGTTATAAATGTTCAAGATATTTCTTCATCGCTCTAAGAACTTTACTTCAAGTTAAGAACGAAGAACTAGTTCAGCTACTACAAAAGAATGCGAGTACAAATTTCTTCGAAAAATGCAAGTACTAGCTACAACAGTAGAAGTGATCTTGTTCAAGACTCAAGCCAGCATACAACACAAAGATGAATGATTATTTAAACTTTAGAAGATCTCTTGTTTCAAGTGCTACATTATGTTTAAAGATCTCAAGCTTTATTCACAAAGGTCATCTATCATCTGAAGATATGAAGTTTCGAAGTTCATATCTCACTTTCAAGGTAAGATTGACCTTAGATTGTCCTTAGGATAGGTCATTTTAAATACATAATTCAATTGAATCATTTTACATGAATTTGGACTGTTCTAAGACTAGTCCTGAACCGTGTTCGACTAGTCCTAGCACGTCCACGACTAGTCCAAGAGATTCCAAAACCAGTCCTAAGTTTCTTACAATTTTTTAGATTTTTTTTGTTCATCCATGACTAGTCCTGGACTCTGTTCGATTGATTGTGTGAACAGTATCGACTTGTCCTACAACCAATCCTGGTTCTACGACTCAAAGTCTAGCAACAAACTCTGAGTCCTACGACCAGTTGTAAGAATGCTACAACTAGTCGTAGACACCCTATGACCAGTTGTGAAACGGTTTTATCCGATCGCGCTAAAATATTCAAAAATCCGTTCTCCTACGACCAGTCGTAGTGTCCTCAAGACCAGTCGAAGGTTCGATTTCTACAACTATAAATAGATGACGAATTTTAAAGTTTGATACAACAAAAATTCAAGTAAAATCAAGGGATCACTCTAAGATAAGTTTGTGTTCATTTTAAGTTATATTGTACTCATTTAATATTATCTTTTGTTAGCTTTATTAATTTGATTTTGTTTCTACATTCCAATCATAATTGAAAAGAGGAATTGTGATATTCCTTCTTCTTGGAATTAAAATCAAATAGAGCTAAGCCCATTTGGTTTAATTTAAAATTAATTAGAACCTAGAACCATTTTAAAGTGAGTATTTGACTTTGAACTTCTACATTCAATCATCTACTCCAATTGGTTCTTCTGGGCTACTACAAAAAGAGAAATTCAGGTATTTTACATTTATTGTAAATTCTTTTCATTTTAGTTTTATTTGAGGTTAAGCTAGAAAAATCTCAATGTCACACCCCAAACTCGGAAACCGGGCTCACAAAATTCCCGATCGCCGAATCCGGCACCGACAGCTTCCGTAGAACCCCATTATCGGCTCCTAGCTCCCATTCGCCAGGTTCCGATCCTGGGATGCTACGAGGAGGATTTTCAACGTCAGTTTTTTTTTGTAATAAGCATAACCAAAGGCATAACCCACAAACAACAACCAAGAACTCCATTACATTTCCACTATGATCAAAAACTTTACAAGTACAATGAGCATAAAGGGAAATACAATGGTAAAGAACAAAAACTCCAAAACGATCTGCAACGTGCTCCTGCCTCAGCACTGCTGCGAACCAATGTCACCTGCACGCAACAGTCGTGCATAAGCTTATAGAAAGCTTAGAGGGTGGTGAAAGTGTGTGTGCAAGGTAGTAATATGAACATGCAATGTCAGAGTAATGCGGACTATGCAGATGGATCCATAATATCATGAGCCGTACTAAGGTTATGCGATGCAAGACATGAATGGTATCGGTCATCCTAAGGCCATGCGATGTGCAATGCAACTTAAGCATACAGATCCTCATCAATGTCCACGCATCAATACAGCTCAAATATGGAATATCACCGGGGTCTGGTACACTCTAAACCAGATTGCCGCCACATAGCGCGCAATAAGGTAAGTGGAAAAGACCTCACTTTCCGTCTGCCAATATCGGGCGCGACTCGTCGATAGCGGACCCATTCCTCGAGCTGGTCAAACTCAGCCTAGCATTGCCCCCTACTCTCGGGCGGGTAAGGCCGCACCCCCTTCCAACCGACCACGACACAGTGGAGAGCACAACCAACTGGTAATCGGCACTCGGCGCTCATCTACCCACTCGATCTAAATGTTGGAGCAACCTCTTGGTACCATAAGGGTTTAGGAACTTTCATCCAGGGATATCTATAGTACCCCATGTAGAACAAGATTTTCGGTATCCAATCCTGTCGACCACGATGCGTCCGAGGAGGCTATGGCCCTGATGTCGCTAGGGCGTACAATAACCATGTCACACAAATGTGAAATGCATGATTCATGCTATCCAGTCATGCAACAAATCCTGTGCATATCGTGCGCTCATGTAGGGCAACACTGCCTAACCATGAGCCCATAAACAACTTGCCCGAAGGCATATGCTATGATCAGTCAATCCTCATATCAAGCATATATATGATGCGTATGATCATGAGTCATGAAACTATACTAAACATGTAAATGAGTGATGAACCATTCTTACAACGCAGATGGGCCTGGGCGGCCTATACACAGCAAGTACGGGCCTAACAATGGGCCCAAAGGAGAGTCGTAATGTGGACATCTAACCAGCATTACACTCACAATGTGGACGTCAAACCAATAGTGCTCCCAAAGCACGATCTTTGTAAACATCACTACTTAATCTGTGTTGGGATTACACATTGCAATGGACCTTAGGTTCATCCCATTGGGCTTTACATATATATCAAATGGGCCATATCTTATGGGCCTTTTATTCATCAGATGGGCCACATAAATGGGCCACACTAATGGGTCTTAAGTGCGTTGCAATGGGTCAAAATCCATGGACTTTAGATTGCATCAAATGGGCCTAATCTCATGGGTCTTATATGTAATAAATGGGCCACACCCATTGGGCCCCAAATGTACGTCAAATGGACCTTAATCCCATAGGCCCTAGTACATCTCAGTGGGCCTTAACCCATGGGCCCTTAAAACAACAAATGGCCTAATCTCATGGGCTTCAAAATACACCAAATGGGTCCAATTCCATGGACCTTGGAACACATCAAATGGGTCCACTCCCATGGCCTAGAGGCCCACTGAAATGTTTATTTGCCATTCAAACTGGTTGGCAAGGGGCCCACTGTAATGTTTATTTGCAATCCAATATGTTCAAAAGGTCATACGGACCTTGGGCCCACAAATATGATATGTATAATAGTATACATACATTATAATTATAATAGCAACTTATACATTATGGGCATGAATGTATATATAAAATATCTATATATATATAGTTGTTGCTGTAGCTTTTAAAGCAAATTTTTTTTTTGAAGGGAACAGAGGTGGGTCCCACGTAGGGCCCACCACCATATATATATATATATATATATATATATATATATATATATATATAAAGTATATAATAGGTATAATATATGGTATATATAACATAATATATAATATAATGCATATATATATACATAAATATAATGGTGGGACCCACAAAAACTCACTGTTGCTGGGGACAGTGGACCTCACCATCAAAACGGATGGACTGCAGGGGAGAACACAAACGTCATTGTAGCCCCACCGCAAGCTGGACGTGGACAAGGGACACATACATCACTGTGGCTCCCATGTGGGGCCCACCATTAAGTTTATAGGCCATCCAGGCCGTTCATAAGGTCACTCAGACCTGGATGAAGGGAAAACACCAATTTCAGATTAATCTGAAACCTCTATGGCCCCTAAACAGAATTTCAATGGTAGAGGTTCAATTCACTGTTTCCTGTGGTGCGGACCACCTGAGTTTCAGAATCAGCTGAAACTTGGAGGGGGCCCACCTGAGGATGGGGCCCACCTCATGGACGGCATAGATGACATATAAGAATCAAGGTGGGGCCATGTCGTCCGCCCGCTTCCTGCACCAGCGCAGGCGCTGCCTGCGCTGGCCTGACAGCAGCAGTAATGGCTGCCTCACTCTTCCTCTCTCTCTCCTTTAATTTTTATTTTTGCCAAAAATCATGTGTGGGGCCTGCTACCTGGAAATCCACTCCAGCCATAGAGTTCTACAGCTCGCAACAGACAAAAAGAGTCCGAAGTTCAAATTTTTTGGATGCATAGAAACACCAGAAAATTTCTCAATGGTAACCGCCAATGTTTCCCATGCTATGGCCCACAAGATATTCAGATCAGCCCCATTCTTTTACTCGACAGTTAAAACGATGTGGGTAAGAGGATGGACGGCTTGGATCGAATATATACATTAAGGTGGGGCCTACACAAGGGGACCACCCCAAAAGCTTCTCTTTTTCTTTTCTTTTTTGTACAGGGACGTCCAGCGTCCCAGACGCTGGACGGTTTGACCCTTTAAAAAAAAACATTGTGGTGGGCCTATTGAAGTGGGCCACCACTGATGGATGATGGGGGGGGGGGGGGGGGGTACAACATGCAAGGTGGGCCCCACTTGAAGGACTCTTGGACAAAATAAATACCTCAAGGTGAGGTCCATTCAAGTGGGCCACACAACCCTATTGCATAAAATAAAATAAAATAAAATAAAAAGAAATAAGGAGGGAGAGAGACATGGAGAGTGGGACATGCTTTGTGATGGAGGGACCCTGACATTATGGGCCCTCCCTTACAATGAATCATACATCAAGTGAGCCTTAAAGCATGTGGGACCACCGAAATCTAAAATCAACGGTGAAGATCCTTTCCCCACCAACATGGACGGTCTAGATGACCTTTGAAAAGAAAATAAACATCATGATGGGGTCCATGGAGAATGGCCCCATCATGGAATGATCATGATGATCCTAGTGGGCCATCGGCCACATCTTAGGGTCCCAAGAGAGATCCAAACCATTAATCGGTTGGCCTCACTTGGCCCATCTCAAAAATAGGAAAAACTAGTATGATCTAACACCCACCATCCGATCTTCTTGCTCCTAGGGGTTCCTTGGCACCTTAGCTTGGATTTCAATGGAGGAGATGGAGAATGAAAGGTTAGGATGGGGAGATCATGGGGTGAAGAGGTGAGCCACACTTGGAGTTTAGGAAGCTTGGAGAAATTCCATACGTATGGAGCTTGAGAATTTTTGCTTGAGAGAATGAGATGAAAAAATGAGAAAGAGAGAGAATGTTGTAGAGAGAGATAGATGGATGGATGAATGATAGTTGTGTAAGAAAGTCTTGACTTTTGTGGCCTTTTGTGTAAGAGAGGTATGGGAGGTGTAAGAAATTCTTGACTTTTGAGGCCTTTTATATAAGAGAGGTATGGGTTTGAGAGACTTTTGTGGTTGCTTGGGAAAAGGGGTGAAAGTGATGTGTACTTGACATGTGATGGATTGATTGATTGATGGGATTGATGTGATTGATGTGACACATCGTAGAGATTCTCTTGGGTTTCGCAACGCGCGGCGTTTCCTCGCACCGAACATTGGTCTACATCTCTTGACCAGGGTATCGCCTTGGCGCGCGAGTCGCGGCATTGGAACCGCAACGACGGCGCGGTCGCTATGGTATTGGTCTTGGGTTGAGTCGACTTGGTTTGTCGGCATATGATTCAGGGTCCCGCGTCGATATAGGTTAAGGGTCGAAGGTTGCCGGAACTCGACCGGTAAGACTGCGGAAGTCTACGGAAAGGTATGGACCAAGATACGGGTCTTACACTCAATTTATTGGTTATCTAAGGAGAGCCAGAAAACTCAGAAGTGAGGATTTTTGAATTGTGTAAGCCCTTTTTAAATGACACAATTGTGAAAGTATTGGGTGAACCTGTGAAAACCTATTTTGATAATGAATACTAATATCCCCTATGTGAGGATATTAGGAGTGAAGTAGGAATATGTGCGGCTATTTTATAATAGTAGGTGTACACACAGGTGAACCATTATAATTCTTTATTTTGTGGATGTGTGATTTATATTTTCTATCTTTTATTATTCAGAATTGTGGGATGTATGTGTAGATGTGAATGTTGTAATATTTACATGTCAAGCACAGTGGTAAATGTTGTAATAATTTAGTTTTTAATTCCTGCAATTTATTTTAGTTCCTTGCTATTTATTTATGCCTCTTCAGTTTGAGTTTTTGATATGAAGACCTTTCTAGAAATAAAATTGTCTTACCATAAACTTTGGTTTTTGGTGTAAGGTTGTCCTTAGAACAACATTTGTATCAACCTTTCAAGATTTGAATTTTGAGGTTGTATTTTAATTCAGCATTGTGAATTGATTACTTTATTTGGCTATCTCTCTTTCTTTAATTCCGCTGTTATTTTTTTTTTAATTTGGCATAGTCCTTTTCACCCTCTCCTCTAGGACATATAGCTTGGCCATTTCAAGTGGCATCAGAGCCTAATAGCTCATTTTAATTCTTTTTATTTGAATTTATTTCCTGAGCTAATCGATCTAAGCTATATTTAAGATGTCAAATTTTGATAGCCTTTCAGTCACTCGGCCTCCACCTTTCGATGACACCAAATATGCCTATTGGAAAGCTAGGATGAGGATCTTCCTTAAATCCATGGATGAAAGTGTGTGGCTAGCCACAGTGAATGAATGGACCCCTCCTACCACTAAAGTAACTGGGATCAATGGTTCAAAATCAATGAGAGTAACACCTTATTTTTTATGGACCACACTTCATAAAAGTAAGAGTAGTGCAAATGCAATCACTTGCGCACTATCACCGGATGAATTCAAAAGAATTATATCTTTTGATTCTACAAAGCACGATTGAGATATTTTAGAAATGACACACAAGGGTACATTAATTGTCAAGAAATCTAAAGTCCAAATCCTCACAACCAAATTTGAGGAAATACATATGGAAGAAAATGAAATGTTTATAGACTTCTATACTAGATTAAATGACATTGTGAACTCTATGTGAGGTCTTCGAGATAAAATTCCAAAAAGTAAAGTGTGTGCAAAAATATTACGCTCACTTCCTGAACGGTTTAATTCTAAGGTAACTGCGATCCAGAAACTTCATGATGCGGATACTATGAGGGTAGAAGAATTAGTTGAGTCTTTACAAACCTACAAGTTAAATTTTAAAGCTCCTAAAGAAAAATCTATTGCCCTTAAGTCTTTTAAAGATGTTTCTCAAGAAAACAATTTTGATTTAGAAAATTCTAAAGACGATATAGCACTTTTAGCAAAAAAGTTTTATAAAATTTTTAAAAGCAAAAAGAGTATTGATTTTCAAAAAGCTAATGAGAAGAAAAGATCAAAATCTAAATCTAAGCCTTAGAAATCTTTAAAAGAGAATCCATGTTACAACTGTCAAGAATATGGGCATTTAGCAAACAAGTGTCCTAAAAAGGACAAACCCAAAAAGAAGAGTATGTTGGCTACTTGGGATGAATTCTGTAATTCTGAAGCCTCTTCTGATTCAGAAGATTCTGAAACCGAGTCGGGTAATGAAGTGAAAGCCCTTATGACTCTAGCTAAATTCACATTTTCAGATAATGATTCATCAAGTGAAGAAAATCTGAACAGTGAATGTAAAAATGAAGATGATCTTTAAGATGCTTACAATGCCTTATATAAGGAACGTTGTAAAATTGCTGTTAAACTTAAACTTCAAAAAGAAAGATTTTCAAATCTTAGAGAAAATTTTGAATCCCTTGTTTTAGAAAAATTCCATATTTTAGATTGTTTTGAAAAATGCAAATGTGATTTGGATTTCAAAAACTCCCAGATTGAAAGTCTGAAATCTGAAAATGAAAACCTTAAACTTGAAGTCTTTTCTCTTTTAAGTTTGAAGGATACATGGAAGTATGCCCAAGGGGATCCAAAGTTAGAAAAACTTTTATCTGGATCAAGGAAATGTGGCGATCGATCCGGTTTAGGCTACGAGAAAAATTTTCCTCTTAAACAAAAGAATGTCTCCGAAGTTTGTAAAAGGAGAGACCTTGAACTCAAAAGGAAAAAATACAAATCAAGTTTCTTCTAAAATTACTTTTCAAAAATTGAAAAACAATTATAAATATCAGAATCGAAACCCTTTAGATGAGAAAATAGTTGATCTTCTTAAGGAGCTCTTAAAATCTAACTCAGTGGGTCACTCTAACTTTAACTACAATCAAAAGAAGACCCACTATACTCCTAAACCCAAAACTATTATGAAATGGGTTCCTAAGGTTACCTGCTTGGTTGCCCACACTACTTTCAAAGCTACAAGCCATTCAAAGTGGTACTTAGATAGTGGATGCTCTAGGCATATGATAGGCAACAAGGCTTTATTCACTGATATCAAAGATATGACTTATTGGTCAGTCACATTTGGTGATGGTAGCAACTGCAAGATTATTGGCCAAGGTATGGTCAAACTCTATAACCTTCCCTTATTCAAGAATGTTTTATATGTTGAGGGACTAAAACACAACCTGTTAAGCATATCTCAAATATGTGATAACAATCATAGTGTGAAAATTTCCGATCAAGGTTGTGAAATCATAAACAAAAAGGGATCTGTAATATTAATTGGTCTTAGAACTTCTGAAAATTGTTATATTGTAAGTGATGGCAACCCTTCTAGTCAAACGTGCTACATGGTCTATACCGATGAGATAGAATTATAGCATAAACGCCTTGGACATGTACACTACCATAATTTATACAGATTGAGCAAAAGAGAACTAAAAAGAGGTCTACCTAAATTACAAAAGATAGACAAAATATGTGGCGAATACCAGATAGGCAAGTAATCAAGGAGCTCTCACAGGAAGGTGAACTCCAATGCCACATCAAGACCACTTGAGCTTCTCCATATGGATCTTATAGGACCTACCAGGATGAAAAGTCGAGCTGAAAAAAAAATACATCTTAGTAATCGTAGATGATTTTTCCAGATTCACTTGGGTAGCTTTTTTAAGGGATAAATAAAAAACCCTTGATGAAGTGAAAAGGATTATCAGACATATTTAAACAAAAAAAGGTTCTTAAGTCAGTAAAATCTGTAGTGATCATGGATCTGAGTTTGAGAATAGCAGTTTTGAGAAATTCTGTAGCGATCAGGGAATGTCGTATGAATTCTCTACGCCTAAAACACCACAACAAAATGGAATTGTGGAAATGAAAAATAGAGTGCTTCAAGAAATGGAAAATATAATGTTGAATAGTATGAAGCTCCTTAAAAATCTTTGGGCTGAAGCAGTGAATACCGCCTGCTATATTATTAACCAAGTTTATACATGTAAATCTAATAATAAAATGGCTTATGAACTATAGTTCGATAAGAAGTCTACTGTCAAATACTTTCAAATTTTTGGTAACAAGTGCTATATTTTGCGTGACCATGAAAATTTGAGAAAATTTGACACTAAAAGTGACGAATGGATCTTTTTAAGATACTCTTTAAATAGTTGTGCATACCACATACTGAACAAAATGACCGGTGTGATTCAAGATTCCATTAAAGTGGTTATTGATGATCACTTGAATACACCTGTCCCAAGTTCAGACCATGATGAAGTTCTTTTAATCAACAAACCAAATACTTCATCAAATCAAGTATACTTTGAATTAAGGACTGTTAAAGATCATCCAACCACTCAGATTCTTGGAAACCCTCTCACTAGTGTGCACACTCATAGACAATTAGAAGACATGTAATTACGTGTGTTATACATTTCAGATAGAACCGGTAAACGTAAAAGAAGCTCTTTCTTATGAAAACTGGATAGTTGGTATGAAGGAAGAACTTAATCAATTTGTTCGAAATGATGTCTGATATGTTATTCCTAGACGTAAAGATAAACATATTATTGGAACAAAGTGGATATTTAAAAATAAGTTTGATGAACTTGGTAATATTATTCGAAACATGGCAAGACTAGTTGTATAAGGGTACACTCAAATTGAAGGCATTGATTACGATGAAACCTTTGCACCAGTTGTTCACCTTGAATCAATCAGACTTTTTATATCCATTGCATGCTTTAAAAAATTTAAAATTTATCAAATGGATGTAAAGAGTATCTTCTTGAATGGTGATTTACATGAAGAAGTATATGTTGAACAACTTACAGGGTTTGAAGACCCTAAGTTTACTGATCATGTATACCGTCTTAAAAAAGCTCTCTATGGTCTAAACAAGCTCCCACGGCATGGTAGGAGAAATTGACTAAGTTTTTACTCAGTCATAATTTTCAAATGGGCAATGTTGATAAGACGTTCTTTGTTAAGAAACACAACGATAATATCTTAATGGTTCAAATCTATGTTGATGATATTATTTATGGATCAACTTGTACTAACATGACTATTGAGTTTGTAAATTTAATGAAATCTAATTCGAAATGAGCATGGTTGGGGAATTAAATTATTTCCTAGGGTTGCAAGTAAAACAACAACCTGATGAAATTTTTATTTCTCAGACCAAATATGCTCTGAACTTGATTAAAAGTTTTAGATTTGAGAATGGAAAGAATTTTAATACTCTCATGAGTACAACTTTAAGACTCTTAAAGGATTCTACAGGTAAAGATGTGGATCCTAAAGTGTATTGTAGCATGATTGGTAGTTTATTTTATTTAACTGCAAATAAACCTGATATTTCTTTAAGTGTTGGTATTTGTGCTAGATATCAGTCTAATCGTAAAGAGTCACATTTAACGCTGTTAAGCGGATTATGCGATATGTCGCAAGTTCAGTTAATTTGGGTCTCTGGTATCCATATGATACTAGTGTTCAGTTGGCAGGGTATACTGATGCTGATTGGGCTGGAAATATCGACGATAGGAAATCAACCAGTGGTGGTTGTTTTTATATTAGAAATTTCTTGGTTTCTTAGTTTAACAAGAAATAAAGTTCTATATCACTCTTTACAGCTGAGGCTGAATACATCGTAGCTGGAAATGCATGTACTCAGCTTATTTGGATGAAACGTAGGTTAAGTGATTATGGAATTACACAGGATTTAATGGCTTTACATTGTGATAATTCCAGTGCTATAAATATTTCAAAAAAATCCAATCCAGCATTCACGTACCAAGCACATTAACATTAGGTGTCATTATATTTGTGAATGGGTGGAAGAAAAAATAATATCTTTGGAGTACATTCCGACAGAGACTCAACTTGCTGACATTTTCACTAAACCGCTTAACAAAAGCAGGTTTAATAAATTAAAATTTGATCTTGGTATGTGCATTCAAAATTGATTATTTATGCATTTGTGTATCATAGTGTAAATATATTTGAGTATTTACGTGTTTAAATTTCAAATTTTTTTATGATAATTGCATGATTTTTTTGTCGGTACTCGACCAGTCGTGAGTGTACACGACCGGTCGAGGACAGGTCAAGACCGGTCGTGGAGCACGTTGGGTGTTTTAAATTTAGAGAAAATCTCATCTTCCTTATTTCTAACTTCCTCTCCAATGAGCCAACGTCCAACCAGTCGAACCCACCGACCTGATCTTTAAGCTTAGTGCATTTTTTTAATCAATCTAGCAGATTCAAGTTCTATTCTCTTCTGTATTTTCATTGGAGTGCTTAATTTCAAGCTTTGTTGGGTTATTTAGGGTTTTCTTCTCAAATTTCTGATCTTGAGAAAACCCATTTCTCATCTTTTGCATCTCCTTAGTCCTTTGTATTTCTTGTTGCCAATGGATGCTAGAGGGAAAAAGAAAATAGCTCGTGGTCCATCATCCTCTAGATCAACTCCAATAACTCAACGCCATCTTCGTTCACCCGAAAATGATTCCCCATTTGTATGGGATTTACATTTGCGCAAGGTTATTGTTGAAAAAGCTGTTGATCTTAACCACATTACTCCATTTGGTATCTTTCTACTCCTCCAAGCTATGGGATGGGATAACATCTTACATTGGGATGGGCTTGCATACCAATCTATTGCGCAGCCCATGTTTGCATGTATCTCTGAATTTTCTTCTGAAAATTTAACATTTGAAATAAATGCTATAGAAGGCCCTTTTGATGTAGACCGTCATCTAATATCTGGCCTTATGAAAATACTTGTTAATGATAAGAGTATTTCCATTCATGTTCTAACTGAAAAACCCTCAGAAATAGAAAAACGACAGCTTACAAGAGCATTATGTAACATGAATGTGCAATGGACTCATAAAGGGAATGCGCTTCCCTCAAAGTATCTATTACCAAGATACAGAGTCCTCCACAGAATTTTTACTTCTAATCTGTATCCGCGGTCTGGTAATAAAATAAAGTTGACTTCGTTAATGGTTCGTGTTTTGCACTATATTGTTTCCGGTACTAAAGTTTGTCTTCCATCTTTAATTTATCATTCAATCATTCAATTTTGTCTCTATCTAGGTCAGAGAGATATACCGTTTGCCTATCTCATGACTGTGTTGGCTTCTTATATGTTGGTCACTATGCCTGTTAGAGAGGCTCCTATCCATAATCTTATTTTTAACAACTCAAATATAAACAAAATGAAGTTGGAATTGACTTCTGGCTAAGTGGATGGTGGTGATGGAGCTGGAGTTGGGAATGAAGAATAAGCTCATGATATTCCTCCTGATGACATAAAATGGATGATATTTTTGATGAAATTGAGTCTGATTCTACTAATGATCCTGATTATGAACCATTTGAGCTTGATGTGTGTCTGCGTGCACTTGAGGAGAATGTAGAAAATATGAATGTTAAGGTAGATAACATGAATGTTACCTATGATTTACAGTTCAAATATATGCGCAAGTATCTTAGGTGCTTAAACAAGGGCATGCATCAACTTGATCCTACCATACCTGCTTCGTCTTCAGGTTCTGATTGAGTAGTTTTCTCTTTGGTCTGTAATAAGTTTAAGTTACTTTTGTTGGATTGTGAACTTTAAATGGTTTACTGACTTTAGTTTGAACTATTGAAACCTTAATGCTTTGTTAAACTTTTATTTACTTATATCTTGACTCCTTGATTACTACTGTTTATTTTTGTTTTTCATTGTTTTGTTCTTCCTTTGTCATGTTGTGCCAAAAAGGGGGAGAATTTATGGTTTGGATTGTGAGTAGTATCATTGGCATTGCAAGCAACAAGCATTTTTTTTTTTTTGGATATATGTGCTAATCAGGGGGAGTAAGGAGGTGGAATGTAAATGTTTGCCTACTTCTTGAAGTGTGTTTGTTGATGTATCTAGTGCATAACAAACTGGTGCATGATTCTTTAACCAGGTTGGTACTATTTTTTTTATAACCTATGTGCACAATTCTGTATATTAATATTGGTTATATTATTATTGAGTGTTTTGTCACAAATTTGACAAAGGGGGAGATTGTAAGTGCTATGGTTTTATGCTCCTTTGGTTGTTAAATTTGGTGGTGCCAAAACCTTAATTTATTTCTTGTGTAGCTCATTGTTATAAATGTTCGAGGCATTGCTTCATCGCTCTAAGCACTTTGCTTTAAGTCAAGAACGAAAAACTACTTCAACTACTACAGAAGAATGCGAGTACAAACTGCTTCGAGAAATACAAGTATTAACTACAACAGTAGAAGTGATCTTGTTCAAGACTCAAGCCAGCATACAACACAAAGATGAATGGTTATTCAAGAGATACATTATGTTCAAAGATCTCGAGCTTCATTTACAAAGGTCATCTATCATCTGAAGATATGAAGTTTCGAAGTTCATATCTCAATTTCAAGGTAAGATTGACCTTAGATTGTCCTTAGGAGAGGTCATTTTGAATACATAATTCAATTAAATCATTTTACATGAATTTAGACTGTTCAAAGATCAATCCTGAACCGTGTTCGACTAGTCCTAGCACGTCCACGACCAGTCCAAGAGATTCCAAGACCAATCCTAAGTTTTTTATAATTTTTTGACTTTTTTCTTTCGTCCACGACCAATCCTGGACTCTATTCGACCGGTCATGTGAACAATGTCGACTCATCTTACAACCAGTCCTGGTTTTATGACTTAAAGTCCAACAACCAAATTCTGGGTCCTACGACCAGTCGTGAGAATGTTATGACCAGTTGTAGACACCCTACGACCAGTCGTGAAACGGTTTTATCCGATCGCGATAAAATATTCAAAAAATCGTTCTCCTACGACTAGTCGTAGTGTCCTCAAGACCAGTCGAAGGTGTGATTTCTGCAACTACAAATTGACGATGAATTTCAAAGTTTGATACAACAGAAATTCAAGTAAAATCAAGGGATCACTCTGAGATAAGTTTATGTTCATTTTAAGCTACATTGTGCTCATTTAATATTCTCTTTTATTAAGTTTATTAATTTGATTTTGTTTCTACATTCCAATCATAATCGAAAAGAGGAATTGTGATATTCCTTCTTCTTGGAATCAAAATCAAATAGATCTAAGCCCATCTGGTTTAATTTAAAATTAATTAGAATCTAGAACCATTTTAAAGTGAGCATTGAACTTTAAACTTTTACATTCAATCATCTACTCCGATTGGTTCTTCTAGGCTGCTATAAAAGGAGAAATCCAAGTATTTTACATTTATTGTAAATTTCTTTCATTTTAGTTTTATTTGAGGTTAAGCCAGAAAAATCTCAATTTGTTGGTTATTTGAGGAGAGCTAGAAAACTTAGAAGTGAGGGTTATTGAATTGTGTAAGCCCTTTTCTAAAAGACACAATTGTGTAGGTTTTGGGTGAACCTGTGAAAACCTATTTAGATAGTGAACGCTAATATCCCCTGTGTGAGGATATTAGGAGTGGAGTAGCAATCTGTGTGGCTGTTTTATAACAGTTGGTGTAGACATAAGCAAACCACTATAATTCTTTGTGTTTTGTGGATATGTGATTTATATTTCTTATCTTTTATTATTCAGAATTGTGGGATGTATGTGTGGATTTGAATGTTGTAATATTTACATTTCAAGCACAGTGGGGAATGTTGTAATAATTTAGTTTTTAATTTCTGTAATTTATTTCAGTTCCTTGTTATTTATTTATTCCTCTTTAGTTTGAGTTTTTGATACAAAGACCTTTCTAGAAATAAGGTTGTCTTACCATAAACTCTGGTTTTTGGTGTAAGGTTATCCTTAGAACAAAATTTGTATCAACCTCTCAAGACTTGAATTTTGTGGTTGCATTTTAATTCAGCATTGTGAATTGATTTCTTTATTTGGCTATCTCTCTTTCTTTAATTCTGTTATTATTATTATTATTATTATTATTATTATTATTATTATTTTAATTTGGCATAGTCCTATTCACCCCCCCCCCCCCCCCTCTAGGACATATAACTTGGCCATTTCACCCTCTCTAATCATATAGAAGTTGCAGGTGAATTACAGGTTGCCGATACAGATGATAATCATTTTGTGGAAGAAATGTTTGAATAAAGAAGAAAAAAGACACTGAAGTTTATTTGTTTATATGTTTTCTGCTGTTTACTTTAAAATGATATAATAAGTTCCCATTGAGAAGGTGTTTGAAGATGAGTCAGACTCTTTTTACTCTAATAAGAAATACAGTTGATTTTACTTCTGTGAATGTTTACCTTCATGATTGTAACTGGATGTGATATAAATGAAGAAAAGAAACAAGGTGTAATTTTGAAGAATCCAATTTTTACATTATTAACACCTGAAATTCTAAGGCACGAGTATATTTTTGGGCTGTGAAAATTCGAGATGTTATCGGTGGTATCGGAGTATGAGAATGAGATTAACCAGGCCTGAGGGAATGGACCATCATAAGCTTTACATGACTAGGATATGATTATGAATTAGATACATATATTCAATTGAATTCCTAAAGGAACTAGGAAGTTGAGGAATTAAATACTCATATTTAGATTTCCCATTAGAAATACTAAGTCAGATGAGAAATTTAGAGACTATGAATATAGGTACCTTCAAAATAAATGTAAGACCCGTATCCTAATCCGTACTGTTCCGTCAACTCCTGCGATCCTTCCTGTCGAATTTCGGCAACTTACGACCGATAATCGATGTTTGTGCACAAACCTAAGCCGTATCCTATAGAATTGATTTAGCTTAATCCGAGACTTGTACCATTGCGACCGCACAGTCACCACGGTTCCAACGCCGCGACTCATGTACCGATCCGATACCCTAACTAAGAGATGTGAGTCGGCGTTTATTTCGAGAAAACGTCGTGCGTTTGCAATCCCAAGAGAATCTCTACAATATGTCCCATCAATTCCATCAATCACCTCTCATGTCAAGTACAAAGCACCCATGCTTTCTTTCTCCACAAGTCAAGCAAACCCAAAGTCAACCAATCCATCACCTCACCCATCACTCTTACAACCACCCCTTTTCTCTCTCTTTCTCTTTACAAATTCCAAGCCACACCAAGCACCAAAGAAGTACACGTCCAAGCCCTCCCATATGAGAGAAATGTGATTTTTGGTGGCCCACTTTTCCATCCCAAAACCTCCATCCTAGCCATCCATTCTTCATCTTCCACCATCAAAGTGAAGCGTAAGGAGATAGGCGTTCCAACGGACCGCGAAGAACAAATGGTGGGTGCTTTTATAGGTGTAGATTTCTTATTTTTGATGATGGGCCAAGTGAGGCCTACCGATCAATGGTATGGATCTCATTTTGGACCCTAAATGTGGCCAATGTCCCACTTTGATTTCAAGATCAATCCATGATAGGGCCATTCTCCATGGACCCCATCATGATGTTTAATTTCTTTGCATAAATGGTCATTTAGACCGTCCATTTCGGTGGAGAAAGGATCTCCATCGTTGATTTTGACCGGTGGGCCCATATGAAATGGAACCCACTTAATGTATGTTGTAGATCATGCAACGAAGGGCCCATAGTGCCGGGGTCCCTCCATCACATGTGTCCCTCTCAATCTCTCTTTCCCTCTCTTTTATTTATTTATTTATTTATTCTGTATGTGATGATATGGCCGTGTGGCCCACTTGGATGGACCCCTCCATGAAGCATGTATTGAACCCAAATCACTTATAGGTGGGGCCCACTTTATAAGCATGATGTCCACATTAATCATCATGTGGTGGCCCACCTGAGCAGGGCCCACATTGAACACCCATGAGAGCCAGAACGTCCAGCGTCCCTGGACGCTGGACATGAAAGCACAAATATGAGCTTGCTTTCAAGCCTATGGGTTGGGCCACTTGCATAGGCCCCACCTTGATGAATGTATTCAATCCACGCCGTCTATCCCTTTCCTCATGGTATTTTAGGCGTTGAGCCAAAATATGGGGCTAATCCAATCTTCTGACGGGCCATACTTCAGGAAACAGTAATTTTCATCGTTGAAATCTTCCCTGATTTCTCTATGCACCAAAAGAATACCCAACATTGGAGTCGTTGGATTTCTTACGAGTTGTGGAATCTAATGGCTGGATTGGATTGACTTGAAGTGGGCCCTACATAGGAAAAACTGTGGAAAAATCGCTTTTCAAAGAAAAAAATAAGAATACAAAGCAGCAGGGCTGCTGCCTGCACTGTGAGAAGGCGGGCATACGGGCAGGGCCCCACGGCTTCAGCCGTGGGCCCCACCTTGATGTTTATTTGTCATCCAATCCACTCATATGGTGGGCCCTCAGCGTAGTGGGCCACCCTCTAAAAATCAGGTCCAACCAATGCCGAAGTGGCCCACGTGAGAGGAAACAGTATGAATTGAACTCTACCATTGAAACCCTCTTTGGGCCCACAAAGGTTCCGGATCAAGCTGAAATTTGTTTTTCCCTTCAATCCAGGCCTTTGTGACCTTACCAACAGGTTGGATGGTAAGTAAACATTAGGGTGGGCCCCCACGTGGGAGCTCACAGTGATGTATGTGTTGTACCACCACCGTTCAAGCGGACGGTGGAGTCCACAGTGATGTATTTGTTGTATTGCCACCATCTAGCGGACGGTGGAGCCCATTGTGATGTACACGTGTCCTCAGTCCACTGTTTGGACAGTGGGACCCACCATGATCTATGTGTTCTACTCACTCTGTCAGACTGTGTGATGTATATGTATATATATATATATATATATATATATATATATATATATATATATATATATATATATATATTATGTTATATAAAAATTGTATATATTATGTATATTATATATGCATGATGGCGGGCCTTTATGTGGACCCCCCCCCCCCACCACCATGATGCATGTGTTGCTTCCAAACCGTCCATTTATTTTATAAGGTCATTTTATGGCTTGAGCTAAAAATGAGTCAGATTTATGGTTCAAGTGGGCCCACCTTGGTATGTGTATAGGGCCCATGTTGATTCATTTGTGACCTTCTATTGCGGCCCACCTTGGAATATATATATATATATATATATATATATATATATATATATATATATATATATATATATATATATATATATATATATATATAAGGCCCATATGATTAGGCCCATCTTGATGTAGTTATGGCCCATCCGTTGAGACCCATTATGATGTACTCTAAGGCCCATGAGTTATGGCCCATTACAATGAATATAAGGCCCATTGGTGCGACTCATTGATGTGGCTCACCTTGGTATATGTATGAGGCCTATCTTAGTTTATTTGTGGCTGTCCATTGATGTGGCCCACTTAGTATATATAAGGCCCAAGTGATTAGGCTCAGCTCGTTATATTTATGGGCCATTGTTGAGGCTCACCTTGATGTGTATGAGGCCGTGTTGAGGCCCATTTTTGATATGAATGTAAGGCCCGTGTTACGAGGCCCATTGTAATGTATTTAGGGCCGATGAGTTAAGTCTCATTCTAATGTATTTAGGGCCGATGAGTTGGGGCCCATTGTAATGTACTTAGGGCCCATAGGTTGAGATCCATTTGATATATATAAGGCCCATGGGTTGAGGCCCATTGTGATGTGTTTTTGGCTCATATGTTGTGATCCATTTGATATATTTAAAGCCCATGTGAGAAGGCCCATTTGATATACTTAAGGCCCTTGTAAGTAGGCCCATTTAATATATGATTAGGCTCACCTTGATGTATTTGAGGCCTATTGATTGAGGCCCACCTTCATATTTATGAGGCCCATTGTGATGTATTAGGGCTCATGGGTTGAGACCCATTTGATATATATAAGGCCCATGTGTTGAGGCGCATTATGATGTACTTAAAGCTCATTGGTAAAGGCCCATTGTGATATACTTCCAGCCATTCAGCAAGGCCATTATGATGTACTTTAAGGCCCATGAGTTATGATCCATTACAACAAATATAAGGCCCATTGGTGCAGCCCATTGATGTGGCCCACTTGATGAATATAAGGCCCATGTAACATGGCCCATTTAATGTATTTAAGGCCCAATGGGGTGTACCTAAGGTCCATTATAATGTGTCATTCCTCCATGATTTATGTAATGATAATTATGATGGACCAAGCCTTGGGAGCAATGTTGGTTTGACGTCCACATTGTAAGTCTAATGTTAGTTAAATGTCCACATTATGAATCTCCTTAGGGCCCATTAATAGGCTCATACTTGTTGATAGTTCATCACTTTATAACATGCTTAGTATAACTCCATAATTCATGCTCATATGTATCATATGCATGCTTGATATGAGGATTGTTTGATCATAGCATAAGCTGTTGGGCTGAGACATTTGCGGGATTCCTTATGAGATGGAGTGCCCCACATTATCGCGTTGTACACGTAGGATTACTACATGACTGTATAGTGTGACTCATGCATCTCGCATATGTGTGACTTGATCACTACATGCCCTAGCGACATCAGGGCCATGGCTCCACAGGCACATCGTGGATGGCCGTATCGGATACCGAAAATACTTGGTTATAGCATACGGGCATGTAGGATGTCCTTGGGTGAAAATCTTAGTACCTTTTTGGTACCAGGAGTTGCTAAACCGAGTGGATACGTGAGCGCCCAAGTGCCGAATACCAGTAGGCTGCGTCTCCCACTGTGTCGTGGTCGGTTGGAAGGGGGTGTGTTCTTATTCGCCTGAGTGAGGGGGCTATAAGCTAGGATGAGTTTGACCAGCTCGTAAATGAGTCCGCTATCGACGAGTCGGGTAGGTATTGGCAGAATACTGGTCAGGCGGATAGTGAGGTCTATTTCCCTTGCTTGGCTATGCAGCTAAGGAGGAGGCAGTCAGTGTGAGTGTATTAGACCCCAGTGATATCTAGAGAGGAACTGTACTGATATGTGTACTTGATGAGTATTGACTTTCTTGGATTATATTTCGCATATGACATTCGGTTATGTAAGCCTCGCATTAGCATCGGTGTGGCCGATAGCATTCATGTCTCACATCGCATGGCCTTGGTATGGCCGATAACATTCATGTCTTGCATCACATAGCATTGGTATGGTTGATTTTATTCATGGACTTATCGCATACTTCCACATTACTCTGATATTGTACACTTGGCGTTTGCCTTGCGCACACACTTACACCACCCTCTAAGCTTTTGTAAGCTTATGCACGACAGTTGCGTGCAGGTAGTATTGGACAGCAGAAGCACTAAGGCAAGAGTGCGCATCTGGCTATTTTTGAGCTTTTTGTTTATCTTATATTTCCCTTTCTGTATTGTACTTAAAGCCTTGATATAGTGGATATGTGGTGTTGTTATTTTGTGACTTGGTTATACTTGTGGTTATGCTCCATTACAAAAAAAAAAAAAATTCATTTTGAAAATCCTCCTTGTAGGATCTCAGGATCGGAATCTGGCGTATGCTGTGTTGGGAGCTGAGAATGGGGTATTATGGAGGCTGTCGGCACCGGATTCGGCGATCGAAATTCTTGTGAATCCGATTTTCGGGTTTGGGGCATGACAATAAACTTTCAAAATCTCAAATAAGTTTATTGTGGACTAAAATTCATCCTTAAACGGATTTCCAAGCAAGAAAAACAAGTTTCCCAAACCGGAATTGGATATTTTTCTTCTTTTTTTTTTTGTCATTTCGGTGAAAACCGAGGCATTAGGAAACTTCCGGGTCTTGGTAGGTAGACTTATCAGAAAATTTTAAAACTTTTCTGATATCTCAAATAGGTCTCCAAAAACTTTTCTCTAAAATTTCAACTTTATTGGAACTACACAAAATTCTAGAAAAATTCAATAGTGTCAAAATTTGGCAAAAAATATTGTTGGACAACAAGTCTTTTTGTAGCTTACAGGGATGAAAGACTCACCAATTGTAGAATCTTACTTTGAAATATTTTTTGTAGTCTTAAGAATAAGTTAAGGACTTATGTGTAAAATTTCAGATAATTCAGATATATGGTTTAGAAATTAAAATTTTGGGAGTGATAGGCTGTCAAATATAAAACAATTTTGGGAATTTACAACTATTCATATAAACGATTATACTAAAGCTTAGGTTCAACGTGGGATGAACCATTGAAGCTTATCCTTTAAGAAACCTAGGGTCCTTTTACTGTGAAAAAAAGGACATGATATTTCTCAAGGATTTAGAGTGATCGAGTCCACGGACTTATGGAATCATATTCAAGCAAGTTATAAGCGGTTTGATCTAAATACCAAATCTGAAGTGCATACTAATGAACTCAATGCCTTGATCAAAAAGAAGTTCGAGACTCACCCAGAATGAATGATACCAAAGAACTCACCACCTTAGCCAGGCAAGAGTTCAATGTATCAGGATTAGCCATACTATGATTATTTTTCCATGTTGCTCCAAAACACGAAAAACTAAAAAAAAAAAAAACTCTAAATCGTGGGGAAACTAATGTGTGAAATGCTATAAAATTAAATATAAAAATAAATAAAATAATTATATGCATATAAATCTCAGAGTCGAGATTTTCATTTAAGGGGGGTAGATTGTTGTGTCTCGATTTCATGTTGCAAATTATACATACATCTAAACACATAAACTATCTTACAAAGACTACAGTGAAAACTTAAACATAATGAATTGGTGTAAATGGTATAAGTAATGAAATTTCAGAGATGAAATTTTGCTCAAGGGGGGTAAATTGTAACACCACGAACTTTTCAATACCTGAATATTGAAAGTTCTTGAGTGTTACCATAAAATTTAACTTAATATGTACATGTGTACAATACTAATCTAGTTATCCTAATCTTACATCTATTCTCTAACATGAATCTGATTGTTGGGCATGATCTTCATTCATAGATCAAGCCATCTGACTGTTGATTTCAAGACAAGATCGCTATATATATGTCCAAGTATTCCCACGTGTCCATCATAACCAACCGTTCATCCAACTATCCACTGACAGGTAAAGATATCTGACCGTCCACTTTGAATTTCGATCACCCGATCATAGTAAACTAACTACTTAATATCTGTATCAGCTCGTACACATATCAAATTGAGATTATGATCTGTTTGTCTTGTTCACCACCTATAAATATGTTTAACCCACCATCAAAATTACATTACGAGAAACTTACACATGTGAACAAGTCACTTGAATCTAACGGTATATATATTTTACCTCTTGATCACTCCAAAAAACTCACTTGTGATCATTCGTTTACAAAACTGATCGTACACCCACTTACATACATAACCAGAGTACTATTATCAAGTTTTTTTTTTCTATTTTTAACATATCATCTGACCATCTATTATGTTAGTTTATATACGTACATTTCCTTAATTAATTTAGTGAATAATTCTTTGTTCACAATAATTTAGTTATAAGTTCTTTTGTAAGAATTACTTAGAAACATTCTTATAACCATGTAGAACCATTAGATTTTCCAAAAACTCTCATATTAGCAATAATTATGAAAATGTCATTAACCTAGACTCTTGATATAGGATCCTAATCTTTTGTAACACTACTCATGTGCACACGTGTCCCGATCTGCACCGTTGATAGATCATACACCACACCCTACTGCACTCAGCAACCTCACTCAAGTGATTTATTCCGGATGACCTTGAGATCTCTATCATGTGGACCGTGTCATCATTGTAGTCGCAATAGTGAAAACCATGCATCAATTTGACTCTCCGTTAGTGAGATATGACCCATCGAATCCACAGCCCAAATTACATTTCTTATAACAATAAGCAACCTTTATTGTGCTAGGCCCATTGGACTTGGGCTCATGTGGGCTTAAACCCCACTTTCTAGAACATGGATATTATTGTAAGATAGGGCAATCATTACATGGCAAATAAGGAGCTAGCACATATAAGACAATGTACCATAAGAAAAAAATTAGATTATGCTCCAAAACTCATTAGTCCCCTCCCCATGCTTTAGAAACTAATTATGGCCCATGTCCATCTCATCCTGCACATGCATTCAATACATGTCTTGATTTGTTACACATCACTTTAAACAACCAATCGAAACACTCCACTTCATCATTCACCATGCATCACCTACAACACATAACCCTTATCCATCCATTAGCCAATGCATGCCTAGATTTCATCCACCTTGGCCAATGCATGCTTAGCACCAACACCTCATCCATTCACTACCCATACCATAAAATATATTCCACATCACTTTTAGCACCAATAAGACCCCATAAACTTATCACATCATCTTGCCACCTCAACCCTCAATTTCCTAAATAAGAGTAGGAGCTCTCTTACACTCATTCTTTTCCTATACTTAAATTTTTTTTGAGATTTTAAGAGAGAGTGAGAGAGAGTTGGGGTAAGGTGTGGCCCATCATCAAATGTAGAGGGAGTGGACCATACATCATCACTAAGCCATCCATCCATTTGAGGTGAGTCTACACCCCTTCTTTCCATCCTCCTCTTTCTTAATTTTGTATTTTTTTTAATGCATGTAGGGCCCACTGGTGTGGAGCCCCATGGGTTCATATGTTACTGGCTATGGTGGTCAGTAAAGTGGAGCCCCATCCACCTCATCCATTTACTACCCATACCATAAACCACATTTCACATCACTTTTAGCACCAATAAGACTCCATAAACTTGTCACATCATCTTGCCACCTCAACCTCCAATTTCCTATATAAGATTAGGAGCTTTCTTATACTCATTCTTTACCTATACTTAGAAAATTCTGAGGTTTTAAGAGAGTGAGAGAGAGTGAAGCCAAGGTGTGGCCCATTGTCAAACGTAGAGGGAGTGGACCACACATCATCATTAAGCCATCCATCCATTTGAGGTGAGTGCACACCCCCTCCTTCCATCCTCCTCTTTCTTAATTATATATATTTTTTTTATGCATGTGGGGCCTACTGGTGTGGAGCCCCATGGGTTCATATGTTACTGGCTATGGTGGTCAGCAAAGTGGCCCATGTTAATATGGTCCACCATGATTCACATTATATCCACACCCTTTACAAGTAATCTCGTTTTTGTATTTGGATAGCAACTTGTAAAATTTGTATAAAATCAACCATGCTAAGATCTGAATTAAAACATGGTAATAATATGACTCATAATATGAGATAACTCTAGGAAAATTTGCGTACCATCTAATGGTCCAATTATCCATGGTATTAAATTTTCTTAGCTGATGTCCAACAATACACAGAGGGTTCTGATTTTCCAAAAGGGGACCTATTTTTGTTCTTTTTATTAAACTCAATAGAAAGATATATTCTGTTTTTGTCGTAGAAAATCAAAGTAGCTTTTCAACGATATATAATACACCTCAATTAGAGTTCAGATCGCTGAGATGTTGACCTTGTACGAAAATGTATCTAGGAGCTTGTTGTGACCATTTTCGTGTGGGTCATATCCGTGATTCCAATGGTTAGCTGTACTTAATTAATATTTTTTCTTAACTTGCTTAAGATAGGTATTAATCATATGTACAGTCCCTATGGTCATATTCTTTCGTGATAGAATTTAGAACCGATGGATACTCCTGTAAGGATAAACCTTAAATTTCTATATGTGGTCCAGATGGATCCGAGGCCCTACATGGTTAGAAACCTATATATATATATATATATATATATATATATATATATATATATATATATATATATATATATATATATATATATATATATATATATATATCCTAAATAATGTATTCCAAAAGCATCTAATGGCTCGGATTTCCCAATAGAGAATCTGACCACAAAAATTTGATTAATACATTCCATGTGCTACTTGATGTGTATGTTGAAATATCATTTGCACTTTTTGTTAGTTGAAATATTTCTAAATGTTATATTTGATGTCTTAAATCTAATCAGAATCTACACAAATTTTTCGCGCAACTGTGAAAGTGCGGGATTTGTTTCTGATTTCGTTTATGATTCTTTCCAATTTTGTTTGGGATTCTTCCTAAAACTATATATATGGGTGTAAACAGGATTGAGAGGTATTATTCTAAGGGATTCTAAGGCTTTCTAAAAGGGTTCTAGGGTTTCAAAGGGTGTAGCAAGGGTGAGATTTAGGCTTGTTTGAATCGGGTAAGTCTTTTCTCTTTGTAATTTTTACTTTCATAGTGAAGATTTATTACTTTATGTCATGGTTTTTTTCCCGAAAGGGTTTTCCACGTTAAATCTTTGTATTATCTTGTGTTTGCTTAGTGCTCTTGGATTGTTATCCTAGATCCATCTCCGTGTGATTTCGCAGCATAATCCCCAACAATTGGTATCAGAGCAATCATTGAGGCACAAATCTGAATTTGATGGATTAGTAATAATGGAAAATGCTATGTTTGATATTGAGAAGTACTCAGGAAAAAATAATTTTGAGTTATGGAAGGCTAAGATGATTTGCCTATTAACCAAGCAAGGCGAGATTAAGGTTCTTAAGGAGCGAAAATTGATTAAGAAAGATAAAGAATGGGAAACCCTTGATAGTAATGCTGTAGCCTCCATCCGTTTATGTCTCATGGATGAGGTTCTTTATAATGTTTTGAGGGAGAACTGTGGCTGGTTTGTGGGCGAAGTTAGAGAACATCTATGTGAAAAAGTTCTCTAAAAATCGCATATACTTGAAGCTACGGTGATATACCTTCAAGATGGCAGAGGGTGAAGATCAAGAAGCCCACATCAGCAACTTTAAGAAATTGATGTGTAAATTGCTGGATATGGAGGAAGCAGTCAAAGATGAGGAACATGAGTGTATATTGTTGAATTCTCTTCCTACGTCTTATGAGTCATTCAAGGACATGATGTGCACCACAAATAAAGCCCTGAGTGTCAACACCATTATCTCAGCCATTCAAGGGAAGACCATGAGAAAGCTAAACGGCAACATGGGGACGTCTTTCGATGCACTGATTACGAGGGGTTAAGATTCTAAGCGAGGTAAAGGATCTTCTAGACCTAGATCCAAATCAAGGCAAGGGAAAAGGAAAATTAAAGTGCTGGAGCTGTAGGATGTCTGGATAGATGAAGAAGGATTGTAAAAATTCTAAAGCGAAGAAAGAAAATTCAGCGGGTTCTTCCAAGGAGGCCAATGTTGTCATATCTGATGAAGAGACAAGTGGTAGTGATGTACTGTCTGTGTCTATAATCGGACACTTGCACGACAATCATGGAGATGAGTGGATCCTCGACACAGGAGCGTCATATCATATGACTCCTCATCGGAGTTAGTTCGCAGGTTACAAGGAAAGCAATGGTGGACAGGTCTTTATGAGTAATGACAATGCCTGTAATGTTGTAGCTGTTAGTACTGTGAACATTAAGATGTTCGATGGGATGAAGAGTACCTTGACTGATGTCAGGCATGTTCCTGATATGAAGAAAAGCTTGATTTCACTCAGTGCACTCGATGTATAGGGTGCAAGTTTACTGGTATTGATGATGTCCATAAAGTTTTAAAAGGGGCACTCGTGGTTATGAGAGTGCAAATGTATGAAAACCTTTACAGGTTGATCGGGAGCACTTCAGCAAGTGGAGTGGCAATGGTTGTTACAGATTTCACATCTGTACATATGTGGCATGCTCGTCTGGGCCACATGAGAGAGCGGGGCATGAAGGTACTATTTAATCGTTGTTTGATTTCAGCTTTTAAAAATTCTAATTTAGATATATGCGAACATTATATATATGATAAACAATCTAGATCATCTTTTAAAACTGGAAAACATGTATGTAAGGGAGTGCTTGATTATATGCACTTTAAAGTATGGGGGCCATCGCCAGAGGTTTCCATTAGGGGGTTATCATGGTTTGTTTAAATCATTAACAACTACTTTAGAAAATTTTAGGTTTACTTTATAAAACGTAAATCCAAAGTTTTCACCATATTCAAACAGTGGAAGGCAATGGTGAAAAAATAGTCAGGGTGAAAAATAAAGGTTTTAAGGACTGACAAAGGTGGAGAATTTACTCTTTCCCAGAGGAAGTATGAGGTGGTCATAAGATTGACTACTCTGATTTGTGCATATTTGGTTGTGAAGCTTACTCTCATGTACCGCCACTTAAGAGAGATAAGCTAGGCCATAGAGCCAAAAAGTACATTTTTTTTTGTGAAAGGTTACAGGTTATTTGACAAGGTCACAGGCAAGGTCATCTTTAGCAGTAACGATAAATTTGATGAAAGATCCATATTTTGCAAGAATGATCAGGAGTAAAAGGAACCTGAAAGGTTAATCGTAGACGTCCAGATTGACACAAATAATACTTAGGAAAAGATAGATGTGTAAACAGAGATACAAGAAAAACTAGAGTAACCACTTGTGAGAAGAAACTCACCGCGTGATCGCAGGTTACTAGCAAGATACATGGATGACTCTAATATTGCATATGCCCTCATTATAGATGAGGGGGACCCATCTACTATTTAGGAGGCTCTTAATGAGCCTTATTCAGAAAAGTGGAAGGCACCTATGGACAATGAGATGGACTTGTTGCACAAAAACAACACATGGGAGTTAGTAGAGCTTCCAGTGGGTCAAAAAGCGATCAGATGAAAGGGGTTATTTAAAAGGAAATAGGACAGATATAAAAAGATTCTGGTAGCTAAGGGGTATTCTCAGAGAGAAGGAATCCACTTCATAGATAGTCACGCCAGTGGTTAAGTAAGTATCTATTAGATTCGTATTGGTGCTGTTTGCCCAATACGATCTCGAGCTGGAACAGATGGATGTCAAGATTGCATTCCTACACGGGGAGTTAGAAGAGCTGATCTACATAAAGAAATTAAAGGGCTATGAAATTAAAGGGGTAGAGAAAAAAGTTTACAGGTTAATGAGATCGTTGTATGACTTGAAACAGTCACGTATGCAGTGGTATAAAAAATTTGATTATTTTATGTTGAGTCAGAAATTTACTTGGAGTGAATACAATTATTGTGTCCATTATAAGACACTGAGTGATGGTAAATTCATCATCCTAGTATTATATGTTGATCGCCTGTCATGATATGTCTGAAATCAACGTATTGACTCATTTATTAGGGACATTTGAGACGAAAGATCCATGGACTGCAAAAAGGGCTCTCGACATAGATATTCATAGAGCCAGGAAGAAGAGCAGGCTTTAGTTATTAGAGGTAGAATACCTTAAAAAGGTGCTGATCAAGTATGGGATGGACCTATAGGTGGTGAAATCCAACTACGGTGTGAGTATGTGATGGTGTGTGTGTGTATGTGTTTAAAAAAAGTATGGGATGGACCAAACAAAGCCGGTGAGTATTCCCCACGCGGCTCACTTCAAGTTTTCCTTAGAACAATGTCACAAGTCAAATGAGGAAAAGCAGGTTATGCTTCATGTCCCTTATTCAAATGCAGCTGGAAGTTTAATGTATGATATGGTCTACACGAGACTAGATATTTCACAGACAATCGGTGTTGTGAGTAGATACATGTTAAATCCCGAGAAGCAACATTGAGAAGTGGTGAAATGACTACTTCGATATATTCGGGGAACAAAAGACTACGTCTTAAATTTTGAGAAGACAAGAGTAAAGTTGGTAGGGTATGTGGATTCAGACTATGTAGGCAGTGTGGATTCCATAAAGTTAACTTCAAGTTACTCGTTTGTACTAGCGGGTGGAGCAATTAATTGGATGTCGAAGCTTCAGTTCATGGTGGCTCTTTCCATGACCGAAACAGAATATATGGTAGTGACAGAAGTGTTTAAGGAAGGTGTCTGGTTAAGAGGCATGATAAATCAGTTGGAGCTTCAACAAGAGGCTGTGTCGGTTAATTGTGATAGTGAGAGAGCTATTAATTTGGCTAAAAATTTTATTTATCAATCTCGTACTAAACACATTGATGTTCGTCACCACTTTATCTGACAGGTGCTTGAAGAAGGAGGTGTGACTCTAGAGAAGATTCACACCAACGTGAATCCAGTGGACATGCTCATTAAGGTTGCTCCTACAGAGAAGTTTAATTTCTATGCGACTTTTTTGGGCTTGGCGATGACGTAAAAAGAAGACAGGGTGTGCACGAGAAGCATTGATGAAGCTATGATGAGAGGAAGAGATAAGAGAAGAGGATAAAAAGCTACACGTTTGAAGATTGAAGACATGGTGGAGACTATTGTATTTGATGTCTTAAATCTAATCAGATTCTGCACAGATTTTTTGAACAACTGAGAAAGTGTGGGATTTTTTTTCTGATTTTGTTTATAATTCTTTTCAATTTTGTTTGGGATTCTTATATATATATATAAAGGGGTATAAACGAGATTAGGTAGTATTATTCTATGGGATTTTAAGGCTTTCTAAAAGAGTTTTAGGGTTTGCAAAGGGTGCAGCAAGGGTGATATTCAAGCTTGTTTGAATCGGGTAAGTCTTTTTTTCTTTGTAATTTCTGCTTTCATAGTGAAGATCTGTCGCTTTGTGTCGTGGTTTTTTCTTAAAAGGATTTTTCATGTTAAATCTTTGTATTCTCTTGTGTTTGCTTTGTGCTCTTAGATTGTTATCCTAGATCTATCTCTATGTGATTCTGCAGCTCAGTCCCCAACACTAAGTACCTAACTACATTGCACGTAAACATCTTTCACACATTGTGGTGGGCCCCATGTTATGTAGTTAATGGTCCCACTTTGAGGGATATTTAATCCTTATATAAGTCAGATAGGATGGCCCACTTTTTTGTTAGGAATGATCCCCAAGTGTTTGGAAATAGGGCCCTAAATTGTGAAAAATCCCATTGCTGAAAATGGTCTAATTGTTTTTGTGTTTTGTACCAACTTTGAGCCTCTGTAGTGAACCTCACACGCAAGATATGAGTAGGCCACCACTTGAAAACTTTAAGCTAGATCAATTAATAGAGAAATTATATTTTAATTGGGCCAAATCAGAGCTCACATGATCAGAGAGTGGATCCCAAAATGGGGCAAGGCAAAATTGTGCAGAAAATTAAAATACCTATGTTTGGCCCTATACTAAATATTATGTGTGCACACACTACAAAAAAAGTATAGCTGACCCTTTGGCGGATTCATTTGCTGGCGCTCATTAAAATAGGGTGCTAGCAAAAGATCAGTATAAACACAAAACAAGAAAACCCAACAGCCTAAGACTCTCCTTCTCCCCGCCCCCACTCCCCACTCTCTCTCTCTCTACAACTCCACGACAGATGCTGACTCTCTCTCTCTCTGATCTCTCTTTGCAACTCCATGATCCCGACTCTCTCTCTCTCTCTCTCTCTCTCTCTCTCTCTCTCTCTCTCTCTCTCTCTCTCTCTCTCTTCATGTGTCAATCTCGAGCTCAATCTCTCTCTTGAGATCGAGTATCTTCAATGTTAAAACTATAATTAAGATTTTACAATGGTGAATTCCTAATTAGGGATTTATAATGTTAAAACCCTAATTAGGGATTTACAATGTTGAGACCCTAATTAGGGATTGACTATGTTGAATCCAAAGTATATATAATTCACCTGTGACGAAAAATGTTTCAATGTTAGTACTCCATGATGTATCAGAGACTACAAATATATAAAAGTAAGAAAATTGTCAGCAGATGATGTAGTCTCTACACATTCCAAAGTTTCAGACTTTAGTTCAATTGTCAGCTCATCCTCCCTTAATGGTAAACTTTTAGGATCTGGGGAAGGAGGGGCTTCGGAGTGAGTGTTTTCTTTGTCAGTAACAACTACCGAGATGTTGTTATGTAAGGTATTCGCTATTTGTTTTATCAAATGATTGTTTGAATATGCAAAGTGTGCCAAGCAATCATTCAAAGAGTTAGAAATTTTAGTTGAGAGTGACTCATTTTCCACATTGAAGCTTGTGATGATCTGCCCAAGGATTCCATTATCTCTGAAAGTGGATGGATGTATGCTCTCTTGCTCTTGTCCTACACAGACAAACTAAAAATCAAGAGATAAAGTATTGATGTGAGGACTCTGTTCATTGATACTACTCAGAAGAGGTATTGAATCGTCAAAAATTGACATTTCAGATAGTAATCTCAACTGGGTGGTTTTAAATTCTAGAATCTTATTGGGTAATTCGTCCATCTCTCATCTTATAAATTAATTCAGGGGAGTGGTCTAAATATGTATCATAAAGGTTAGAAGGTTTAGGTGAAAGTGGTTCATTCTCGACATTTAAATAGCCATGTTAGATAGGTGAAGTAGACTACTATGGTCGATAACTTCCTGAACCTCTTAATCATTGATATGGACTAAACTTGAGATTAAATCCCAATATGCATCGTCTTCCAATTCAGTGTAATACACACTTAGAATGGGATCGCTTTCCTCACATTCTTTTCCTAGATTGGGTTGAGGTTCAAATAAACTAACCTCTTCCACATCATTAAAATCATGTGTGTCATGTGAGTGAAGTGTATCAATATCATTATATTTGAAAACCAACAGTGTTTCTTAATTATTCATTTGGACCGTCATCAAGATCGAATCATCAAAAAATTGAGCCAGATGCTCATTAATGGATTCCAACTCCTTATTCCAAATTTCAGAGTTTCCCATAAGCAAGTTAGGATCACTCTCTTCGTATTGTGTTTTTGGATGGATTTATGGTTGGGACGAACTAGCCTCCATTATCTCATCATAAGTAGGGAATCCAAAGGAGTAATCAACAAAATCAATTGGTGGTTCATCTCTCCAATGTGTCGAGTTGAAATCACTTTCCTTGCACTGTATTTGTAATTTGGGTTGCGGTTGGGATGAATTAATCTCCATTAGCCTATTAAACCGTGATTCAAGTGCTTCTAATAATTTCCTCATGTCAGTAACATAGTCTATGTAACTCTGATGTGACTCCTCTTGAATCATTTCTAGTGGATATTCAAAAGTGGCTGATCTAAGAGGGTTTTCACCATGATGTTTTACTGACTTAACTTCGAAATGTTTTTATTTCCACTGATCATAATCATACGAGTCATAGGTCGGGAGTTGATTCACGTTATCATTCCAATAATCATGTACTATTTTTTTAACTCGTAGAATGCAATTATTTTCCAGCAGATAATCACCGAAGGACTTCTTAATCGATGGAGCATCATATTTCGATTGCTTGAATAAATTTTCAGAAAATATTTAAGGCATATGCTATTTCCTATCATAATTATCGTACATCCTTTCCCAGGATTTCTTAGTTATCTCAGCATACACATGTGCCCACTCTTGCATGGTGAAGCCTTAACTCTAAATCTATTCCTAAAAGAAAATAAAAGAAAAAACCTATAGCAATAAGAGATCTAGATATAGGAGAAGTTAGAGGAAAAGTTATAAAGAAGTTAGCAGATTGGAGGAGATCTATGTTAGAATCCTATAGATAAAACAAAACAAGTTAGTTTCTAAAAATAAAAATAGAAAAGATGGGTTAGTTTCTAAAACTAGAAAAAGGAAAGTTTCTAAACCTAAAAGTAGAAAACTAAGTTAGATTCTAAAGATAAAAGGAATCCTATAATTAGAAAGTTTCTAAAAATATAAAACAAATCCTAATCTAGAAATAGAAAGGAAGAAAAATTAGGAAGAGATTACCAAATCAGAAGTTTCTATATTAGGATCCTGCAAAATAGAAAGTTAGGTTAGTTTCTAAAATAAACAGAAAAGATCTTAATCCTAAAGAAAATAGAAAAAAAAACCATAATATTAAACTAATTCCAAAACTAGTTAATCTCAGAAAAATGCAACCCTCAGTCCCCATCAACGACGCCAAAAACTTGTTCACAACCCCAAGTGTTGGGTCGCGATCTACTAAGAATCTTGGTAAGACTGAGGTCAAATCCACATAGACTGAACCTTGTACGTAATCTGAAAGTAACTAGAATTAGAACTAGAGGAAGATGTAATCTAAATCTGGAGAATGTATGAGAATAATGGTGAATTATTTAACTAAAAACTAATAAATTTAAAGGTGGTAACTAAGGTGCCAAGGATCCACTTGTAGCAATTGGGAGTACCTTGCATTATTTCAAGGACATAATTGGAATCAGAGTTCTATTCTATCCAATTAGTAAGAAGAGATTTGTCAGATCTCTGAACTTCTCATGGATCTAATCATTAAAGGATGAGAGTGGTGAAGATTTGGAAGTGATTCCGTCACCTAACCACGCCGAGAAAACAAAGTAATCAACAACAATTTACCAAACCCACAACCAATCATAAGAGAATTGAGAAAATTAGGAGGATTTTGTCACCCTACCATGTTCATGGGACGATGGTGAATAACAGGATTTCCTAATTTCACAATCTCAATACATGAAAAGAAGATCTCTCAAGCTATCGTAGATCTATTATAATTTGAGTCACAACAAACCATTAAAAACTAAAAATATTCCTTTATGATCAAACTAGAATTCAAGAGAGTTCAATAAACATGAATCAAAGCATAGAAAAACACCCCATTACACTACAAGCTTCACCTCTTAGCCCTAGATAAGAGGTTTAGCCAATCGTAGTCATGATTAACCAAAAGCTCTTAAAACTAAGATCAAAGGGAAAGAAAAAATGAAGAAGAATGAAGGGAAGAAAAGTGTCGCCGGCCCACGCTCCACACTCCACGGATTTCCTTCACGGCTACCCACATCCTTCAATCCCTCTCTCTCTCTGCTCTTCCACGCCCGAAGATAGATGATTCTTCAGTTCTCTTTCTCTCTCCCTTATATAGAAGCCAGGAGTTCGGTGGCTAGGTCGGTGGAGAAGGTGTTATGCAACTGCGTGCGTAACAGCAACCGAAAACGTGGAGATAGTTGCATTTGGATCGAATTTTGGGACGGTGAACATCTAAGAATCACTTTTTATCTCCATGGCTGGGGTAAAGACCCCCCTCTGAAGGTTCTAGACGATTTGGATCAACCATCAAACCATGAATAGTGGCCTACAACACCCCGTAATGTCTGGGAAAATCGGATGTGCGTACGGTGTAAAAATTCCTGCGTTGTGATGCTCGGTGGGCCCCAGACACTACAAGAAATATGGTTTTTACCTACGAAACTTTTACCTACGAAAATCATTTTCGTAGGTAAAAAAGACTTTTACCGACGAACATGTTTTTCGTAGGTAAAAGTCAACTTTTACCAACGAAATTTGATTTCGTAGCGAAAACAGTCTTTTGCCTTCATCAGTTAATAAAAAATTGAAAACATTACTTTTACCTACAAAATTTAATTTCGTAGGTAAAACATACCTTTACCAACGAAAATATGCGTAGCCAAAGGAATTTTAGAATTTTTTACCGACGAAATATAATTTCATAGGTAAAAACCAATCTATAGCTACGAAAATATTCCTAGCTAATGGGTAACAAAAAATCTCATCTTTACCTACGGAAATATTAGTAGCTAAATGATGTTTTGATTTCTAAAAAAAGGAAAACTTTACTTTTACCTACGAAACATACTTTCGTAGGTAAAACCATATTTACCTACGAAACTGTTAGTAGCCAAAGGGTGTTTTGAATAATCTAACCCATCTTTACCTATGAAACTGTTCGTAGCCAAAGGGTGTTGGGTAATAAAAATTCGATCTTTACCTACGAAAATATTCGTAGCTAAATGATGTTATGAATTTTAAAAAATCAAAACTTTACTTTTACCTACGAAATTATTTTCGTAGGGAAAAACCATGTTTGCCTACGAACATATTCGTAGCTAAAGGGTCCATTCACCTCTTCAAAAATACAATACTGAAACCACTCCTTTTACCTACAAAAACAACTTTCGTAGGTAAAAATATATCTTCACCTATGAATATCTTCGTAGCTAAAGGGTCTTCACACTCCTCTTCATAAACAAAATGAAAGCACACCTTATACCTACGAAATATTCGTCGTTAAAGGGTAAATTGAACCTTCCTTTTTCCTACGAAAATAATTTTCGTAGGTAAAAGATTATATTCACCTACGAAATTTTTCGTAGCTAAAGGGACTGTTAAAATTTGAAATTGCCAGCCTTACTTTTCCCTACGAATAATAGTTTCATAGGGCAAACACTTATTTGCCTATGAAAATATTTGTAGCAGAATGTATGTGAAGGGATAACAAATATTTGCCTACGAAACTATTTGTAGCTGAAGGATATGTGAAAATTTTCAAATAAATACAAATTGCAAATTCATCCTTTTACCTACGAAAGTATAATTCGTAGGTAAAAATGTCTTTAGCTACGAAACTATTCATAGCTAAACGTTCCTTTGATTATAGATTAACGATGTGTGAAATTTTTTAAAGTAAAAAAGAAAATGCAAAGCCTTACTTTTACCTACGAATACTAGGTTCGTAGGTAAAACCTATCTTTACCTACGAAATGATTCGTAGCTGGAGGGTTTTTTGAATTTTAAAAATTGAAAACCTTACTTTTACCTACAAATTATAATTTCGTAGGTAAAACCAGGATTTACTTACGAAACTTTTCGTAGCTAAAGGGCTTTCGAAAATTTCTTCACTTTTGGCGGGGTGGGGAAAAAGTTGGCAGTAAGACTTTTACCGACGAAAATGTTAGTCGGTAAAAGTGTCTTTCCAAAATTTTTTTCCTGACGGCTAAAAACCGTCTGTAATAATGTAAAATTGTTTTAATTTTTTAAATTTTTTGTCTATAACGTAAATGTAAATATATATATATATCTATATATATATATATATATATATATATATATATATAAAATTAAAAGGTAATATTTAAATAATTTAAAATATCACATGATAAAGAATGTTGAAAAGTTTAGAAATTTTAAATATGTTTAAGAAAAATTTTGAGAACAAAATAATGCTTTGAAAGAGAAAAATTGGCATTTTGAAATTTTTGAGAAAAAATCAAAATACGAGAAAAAAATTTAGATTTTGTAAATAAAAATTCAAAATTTGTATTTTAAATATTTTTGAAATATTTTATAATAAAAATGATATTTATTTAAAAGAGTAAAAAAATATACCTTTTGAAGAAAAATGAAGTTAAATTTATTTGTGAAAAATAAATTTACTAAATTATTAGGCACATCCACTAATTGAACTTTAATTATTTTTTGACAATCTAATTAGTTTAAATTAAAGAGTAAATAACTTCAAATGTTGAAATCAAATTTTATTGAAATTGTGGATCAATCTTGTTTGCCCAATATCTTTTTCATATGTAGCTTGATTGAGGCGAGTAACCAGTCAAATTGAGAGTATTGATCAGTAAAATAGGGTGAAAGCACCAAACATGTAAAATGGGCTAAATATTCTGGTCAAAATTGTGACCTAACTTACTGACCTCGTGAGAACCTATGAATTGATGTTAGTAAGTTTTGTGGGCCCCATCATGATGTCTGTCGAACATCAACACCGTGGATTTGATGTCTCCCCTTTGGGTTATGAGATATCTCAAAAATTATCGGTAAACGAAACTCAAGTGGGCCATATCATTTAAAAGTATGTGAAAACATCATATAAAATATAAAGCACTTGGTAGGGCCCACATGAGTTTTGGATGCGGTTAAAACTTGGTCTGACCCCTCATCCAAGTGGGACACATATAATGAGCGGGTTAGATATGTGAATCACATTTGCGCAGGCCCAATATATGATTACAAATGTTGTAAGGAAACCTTTCTCCACTACACTTGAGTTACTCGTTACCTTTACCTAAGTAAACTCTGTGGGGTCCACCATTATTTATCTATTTTATCCACTCCAACCATCCATGTTAACAGATTATTTGAGGTCTAAAGAACAAAAAAGAAGCATATCCAAAGCTCAAGTGAACCACACCACAGGAAATAGTGTGATTGAACCTATACCATTTAAAATTTCTTAGAGGCCATAGAAGTTTTGGATCAAGCTGATGTTTGTGTTTTCTATTCATTCATATATTTTTGATATTGGAGATTGTACGCCCACAGCTGATGTTTGATTGAACACCTTCTATGCATCCATGTCCCACAACCCTAACCACTTCGACGAAAGATTTCCCTTTCATAGTCAGCACCTTTTGGGCTAATGCGGGAGGATTTGAAGCAGCCCTTTGCAGCAGTGGTTGAATGTTGGGCGAATGTGCAGCATGGGCCTTTGCCATTGCTACCATCAGAATCCAACCATCCACCATCTTACCGTCGAGAATATCCAAAGCTGTGTTTGCATTTGCATATTGGAATCTGATGAAGGCATAGCCTGGAGATCTTCTTAGATTATAGTTCCAGGGTATGTAGGCGTCCATAATCTTGCCATGCCTCCTAAAGATTTTGGTAAGATCATCTACTATCATGTCAAATGAAATATTACCATCAAAGAGGGTGAAGGGGTTCATTTTCACTACTTTCTATGGTGTAGTCCACATGAGCATTTGATATACCTGATTTTTGGGCTCAATCCCTAAAATGATCTTTCAAAATGAATGGGTGGCGTTGATAAAATATATACACCACAGTGGGCCTAATAAGACAATCCATCTCTACATACGTCTGGTTACCGGCCCTACCCACTTTATATCACATTACATTGACACTGATTTTAAGGGAAAAGCTTTTTCCATGTGGTTTATATCACCATAAGTTATGTTGGACCACCATGATATATGTGGAAAATCCATTCCATCCATTCATTTTGGAAGATAATTTTCAGACATGAGACAAAAAATTGGATAGATTTAAAACTCAGGTGCACCACACGACTAGAAATAGTTGAAAGGAAATGCCTATCATTTAAACTTTTTCAAGCAGCATTGTGATGTTTATATGTAATATAAAATGTTCATAAAGTGACCCAAATGCTCATAAACTCCTTACCATGAGATTGAACTTGAAAGAATAAAAATATTTTTGTGATCCAAAGCGTCTGCAGCCCTATGAATGTTTCAGCTGTGGGCGTACAATCTCCATTCACTTTAAGAGCAATCAAGATCGTGACCCCAAAAAAAAATCCATGGGACCCAGCTGAAGCTTTTAGGAAGCATGGCCCACAATAGGACCGTGACCCTTAAAACCACACAAACAAAGGCCATGACGTTAAGGACTTTGGCCATCAATGGCAAGACTGGCCGAATGATCATTGCTATGATAGAGATATAGAATGTGACCATGACTACTAAGAGAAAGAATCTGAACGATATAGGCCGTCCACTAAATAGGGTGGCTGGGGTAAGGTTGTCGTTTCCGTTGATTGTATAACTAACACTGAGAAGGCCCACTACGGACGTGAAGGCCGTCCCAACGATTACTTTAGCCCGTGGTTGTGGGACAGTTTTCTTCTCAGATGTCGTTGGTTCTGTGGTGGGGCCCACTTCCTGATCATGGCTGAAGTCTAGAACGAAGTCAGTGACCAAAGTACTACTTATATCTTGGATGAAATCGGTGACTGATGGACTGGAGATGCTGATTGTAAGGTCCAAATGGATTTCATGAGCATCTTGATGGTAAATCTCATCCGTTGATCCGAATGACTAGAAAGATTGTCTAGAACCCTAAAAACAAAAAGAATTTCAATATCATACACGTGGCACAAATATATAAGATCTAGAAATATTCATCTATTGGGCCCTTACATTGGGAGGGAAATCCCCAAAAAAATTTCTCTTTGGTGAATTTTTGTATAAGTCAATAGTCTAGAAACCCTGAATCGACTTGCTCGAGTTGACGCTACTCAACTCAACAAGCTTTTTCAGAGACTCAAAAAAACTCGGTTTGATCACCATTCGGTCAAAACTCAAGAGAGAAACTCAAATTGGTCATAACTCAGTCAAAACTCAAGTGAAACTAAGATTATGGCTTGTACCATCCAAAACATCTATATTATGGCCTGTACCATTCATCCAAACTAATTTTTGTTTTTTCCCTTTTATCTGGCCCTGTATGACCTAATCAGCGTATTGGATGTCAAATAAACAATACAGTAAGCCTTAGGAGGATTTTAGTGATAGATATCCAATTACTATTGATTTCATGTGGTGTGGTGCACCTGAGATTTCTGTGGTGGGGTCCACTACAGATATTTATTTGCCTCATTCTTTAGCTCATGACGTAAAATGATATCTCAAAATGGATGGACGGTGTGGATATAACAAATACATCATAGTGGGGCCCACAAAACTTGGTGGATGTTGGTCGGTGCTCTATGGGTCCCACCATGATGTATGTGTTTCATCCATGTCGTCCATCCATTTTTATAAATCATATTAGGGCTTGACGCCAAAAATGAGAGGGATATAAATCTCAGGTGGACCACACCACATGAAAACCATAGTGATTGGATATCCACCATTAAAACCCTCCCAGGGCCCACTGAACTTTCTATTTGACATCCAATCTGTTGATTAGGTCATACAGGCCCAGATGAAGGGAAAAAAAAACATCAGATTGATCCAAAACTTTATATGGCCCCCAAAAGGTTTTCAATGGTTGACGCTCATTCAACACTGTTTCCTATAATGTGGTCCAGTTGAGATTGGGATATACTTCATTTTTTGTCTCATTCCGTAAAATGAAATGAAAAAATAGATGGACGGCATGGATGAAACACAAACATAATGGTGGGGCCCACAGAGCACCAACCACGCCACTTGCCACCCGCGAGTGAGAGAGACTTAGTCTCTCTCGCTCTCTGACCTCTCTCACTCTCACTCTCTCTCGTGCCCTCTCGCACTCTCGCTCTCTATCCTCTCTCTCTCTCTCTCTCTCTCTCTCTCTCTCTCTCTCTCTCTCTCTCGATACTCTCTCCACCCCGCCAGGCTCTCCACCACACCTCCCTGTCTCTCTCGGTGCTCTCTCTCTCTCTCTCTCTCTCTCTCCACCGCGTCCTCTCTCCACCGTGGCCTCTCTCCACCGTGCTCGGTTGACGGTGATCGGGGATCCAACACAAACAGGTATCTCTCTCTCTCTCTCAATCTCTCTCAATCTCTCTCAATCTCAATACCGATTGAAACGATTTGGGGATTTAGGGATTTAGGGATTTAGGGACGATTCATACATGCAATTTTGTGGTTTTCTTTTTCGGCGATTGGATCTTCTTCTTCTTCTTCTTCTTCTTCTCCTCCAAACAATGCATGAGAAAACCCAACAGTGCATCGTGTAGGGCATCCAGCAGTGCCCATGCCTGTCTACATACGTGTAGGGCATCCAGCAGTGCATCGGATGGGTCCCATTGTATGATGACCTGGCCCACAGTCAGACCAGTCAACTAACTAATCAGGCAGGCTGCACATTTATGTATGTTAAATGTGGACCATTGGACTGTCTCTTGTTTAGATACCTGTGTGGCCCACCTGAGGAGCTCACTAGCCTGATTTTGGGGACTGAGAATTCCATGAAATTTAACATCTGAGAGAGATGTTGGATGATTAGGTATTTTTCCTATTTTTACAGGTAAAACTCCTCAGGTTGCTAGGAATCTTTCCTTCAAGGTTGTTGGAAGAAAGGTCGAGCTAATGTAGTCGACTCAATTGCCCAATTTCCAGTGGAATTCTACCAGTAATATTGTTGTCGAAGATTTTTAGCAGTGTTAGATTTCGACATTCTCCCCAATTAGGTGACAACTTACCAGTAATCTATTGTAACTTAGGTCAATGTACTCTAAAACAGGATATACTCAGAAAACTTGGGATATATTTCCAGTGAGCTGATTATGTTCTAGCCGAACTATTGTTAAGCTGGTGCAGTTTCTCAGGCTTTAAGGAATGGGACCAGTGAAATGGTTGTTACTATTACTATTAGACACAGTGAAGTGTCTAAGTGATCCACCTTGGCATACTTGGGGTAGGTGGCCGAAGAAAAAGTTGTCAGCCAAAAAGAGAATCTCCAAACGTGTTAGATTTGAGATTTCTGGAGGAACTAAACCAGATAACTGATGAATTGAGAGAGTGAGATTTCTGGAGGAACTGAACCAGATAACTGATGAATTGAGTGAGAGAGAGAGAGAGAGCGAGAGAGAGAGAGAGGCTGAACAAAATGCTGTAAGGAGGAATTGGAACAGATAACTGATTATTAATCAGAAAGAGTCAACTTAGGCTGGTCAAATTGCTGAACGATGGAGGAATTGGACCACTGAGCTGATTCCTTACATATATGTAGATGGTACAAATTCTTAAGATTGAGAGATCTGTCCGAAAATCTGATTTTCGCAAAGGTATAAACCTCCAAGTTCAGTTAGATTTCTTAGAGTGTACGGTAGGGAACTAGTGAGAGAAGACGATGCACAATTCACTGCGAATTGAAATGCTGACCTGAACATAAAGCATAACAAGGGACCCATGTGATCTGTGCAGACCTGGGTGTGGATCTTTCCAGTAATTGATGATTGCCACTCTTTTATCTCTTATCTCTTGATGAATTTTTACTAGTTCCATTATATGTATATATCTTAATTTCTCACTGATACATAGATGTGGTCTCAAATTCATAGCTGTGTTTTTAATGGAGTCATTTTGGAATCCTAAGGTAGGTTATATGAAGGAATTCTATAATCTTGGTGCATATTTCTCCTGTGGGTTATGAAACTGGGTATCATGCTTGCTACTTGTATTGGAAATACAAGCTTGGAAAACCATAGTAAATCATCCACCAGAGGATTGTAAATGCAGTTAACAGGTGTACAATGAGTTTTGACATTTTTATTTCTAAAGATGAGTAATTGAATTGAATTGACATGTAACAATATCCAGGTTGATCTGCATCAGGGTTGAAGCTTGATGTTTCAAAACCTGGACTGGAACCAAGTAGGTACTGTTGACGTTTGTTGGTCTTAACCATAGATCTGAAATTCACTGAATGAGACTCAAAACGTATCCAAGTAGAGTCATCTCGGCAATTGAAGTCCCAAGTCTTTTAGTATTGAAAGTGACTTGGCCCTGATTTGGGAAGACTCTTTTAATAAAATGCAGCAGAAGAAATCAAACTCGTAACCCTCTATTTTCTTGCACTTCAACTCCACCAGCAAGCCCCACGCCTGGTTTTGCTGCGTATAGTCTAAATTTTCTATTGCTTGTGCAATATGTGATCTTTGAAATGAGGTCTCAAGTCCAACTGGTTGTACCACGTGTTAGGGTGGTCCGCCCGGTGAATGATACCCAACCTATAAAGTGCATGGAACATGTGTTGATGATGTTTAAATCTGTTCCACTTGGACATGCATTTATGATGCTTAAATTAGCCCACTTGGACATGTGTTTACAATGCTTAAATCAGTCTACTCTATTTGGACATGGGTTTATGATGCTTAAATCAATCCACTTGGATGAGTGGTAACGATGCAATGATCAGCACACTAGAACCATAAGTTTGTTTAAAAACCTTAAATCAGTCCACTTGGACATGTGTTTACAATGCTTGAATCAGTCCACTTGGACATGTGTTTACAATGCTTGAATCAGTCCACTTGAACATGTGTATCTAGATGATTAAATCAGTCCACTGGAACATGTGTTTATGATGCTTAAATCAATCAAGTCGGATGTGTGGTAATGATGCTAAGATCAGCCCACTAGAACATGTGTTTATGATGCTTAAATCAATCAACTCGGATGTGTGATATTGAATGCTTAATAACTAACTTAGCATTGTGTATTAGTTATCCACCAACCAGCCGCTTAGGAAATCAGACATTAGTTCCATATAGCTTATGGTTTATCACACATCTAAAGTAGGGCATACAATTGCATGTAGAAATAAGGGCATTTCAACATCCATGTATAGCTTAGTTCCTCTCTACACTCACATACATGCCAATATACATGTGAGAGATCCCAATACCCACCATATAGATTCCTTAGCACAGAAGTAAATACAGTAAAAACTCATGAGCAGGGCATATAGTATGAGACAAGTAGATGGAAACCATCCATTAGTTTCACACATTGTAGCTCACCTAATGAGTGGATGGCCTCATTTCTGGGCTAGGGTCCAGAAAAATTGACATGACGAAGTCCACATGATGCATAAGCCCGGATGTTTACTACATGGCTAGAGAGGTTTTTTCTCTAAATGTCCTAAGGTACTTGAGATGAGGCACACACTCGACCAAATTCCTTCACTATATATATATATATATATATATATATATATATATATATATATATATATATGGTAGCCATTGCGGCCAACAAGTGGAGATTAGACAAAACTATAGTGATCTATACACTCCAAATATGGTTGTATCACCATCATCATAGCTTGCTAGAAATGATGTGTTTGACTAAAATAGTGATCTATAATGATATATGCACTCCCCCAAATTGAAGTATTTTATTTGACTTTAAGATATTACATTCATTGCCTTCTGTTCCCTAAAATTGTCCTTGCAAACTTTCATGAGCTTGTATATTACATTTTTTATCTTAAATTATTATTGTGATTAGTTAGTTTATAGTTATGACATGTAATTTATAGATTTGTATATTAGATAATTAGTTACTCGTTTGAGGATTTCTATAGGGCCATACATAGATATGGTGTGTTTTTGGTGGCATAGAAATCGCTCAAATTGTCCCATTTTGGACAGTTCAAGGTTAGATGGAAAGTATGCTTTCATACAATCTATTTAAATGTTCATGCCTGATCTGTGGTCCATCTTCTCATTTCTCTCTGGATATGTTTCTTCCATTCCGTATCCAATGCCAAATATCTTTACATTTCTTTAGATATTTGACATCGGAATGTAATGTAAGATCAACTTATCTGGAGAGGCATGGGGAGATGTTGCCGGATTTTCGGCGTGGATGTTTAAATGGGAATATGAAAGTATTACAATCTATCCAACCTTGGATGAGTAACTAATTTAGAATTTAATTATATTAGCTTAGAAAATGTTGGAGCAGACCCGGATGTGCGTCGGAGCTATCCGGATGTTAAGCTTAGAAAATGTTGGAGCAGACCCAGATGCATGATTTTCTTTTTCAACTGTTAGTCATAGAGTGACAGTACTTGTTTCAATTTGAATTGGATGGATGATGAATGTATTTGCGAATGTAAATGAAAATAAACAACCTATTAAAATAAACCTAAACCTAAACTTATAACCTTAACCTAAACCTATTCTCAAATCCCAAAACCTATACTTATAACCTTAACCTAAAGCTATACATAAACCTATAACCTTAACCCAATCCCAAACTCGAACCTTAACGTATAACCTATAACCTATACCTTATTCTATAACCTATAACCTATTCTCAATTCCCTAAAGCTATAAGTTATAACCTAAACCTAAACCTAAACCTATAACCTAAACCTAAACTTAAACTTATATCCTTAACCTAAACCTATTCTCAAATCCCAAAACTTATAAACTAAACCTAAACCTAAACTTATAACCTTAACCTAAACCTATTCTCAAATCCCTAAACCTATACTTATAACCTTAACCTAAACCTAAACCTAACTTATAGCCTTAACCTATACTTATAACCTAAACCTATTCTCAAATCCCTAATCCTATACTTATAACCTAAACCTAAACCTATTCTTAAACCTAAACCTAAACTTAAAAACCTAAACCTAAACTTATAACTTGAACTTAAACCTATTCTCAAATTCCAAAACCTATACTTATAACCTTAACCTAAACTTAATCCTAAACCTAAACCTAAACTTAAAAACCTAAACCTAAACTTATAACTTGAACCTAAACCTATTCTCAAATTCCAAAACCTATACTTATAACCTTAACCTAAACCTAAACCTATAACCTAAACCCGATCCCGAACCCAAACCCTAACCTATAACCTATAACCCAAACCTATTCCCATAACCTATAACCTATTCTCAAATCCCAAAACCTATACTTATAACCTAAACCTAAACTTATAACCTTAACCTAAACTCATAACCTTAACCTAAACCTAAACATATAACCTAAACCTATAACCTAGCTTAATCTTAAAGCTATTTCCGTAAACTGACTCTAATTTTTTCATTTTAAAGATGGATAAGAGTTGGATGCGAGCTAAGAATAGGTTTAGCCCAGAGTATAAACAAGGGGTTCAAGAGTTCATGGAATTTGTGTGAAATCTATCAGATTCAGAGAATAAGATTAGGTGTCCATGTCGAAAATGCAAGAACATCACATATAAGACTTTAGACAAAGTAGAGGACGATTTGTTTATAGTTGGGATTGACCAGGGTTACACTTGGTGGATCTATCATGGTGAAGATATGACCCATAGAGTTGAGGCCACTGAAGTCAACGAATACCCAATTGTGCCGGATGACGAGGATGAAGACGTTGACGAAATGCAAGATATCATAGGTGATGTGTTCAGGGGAACAGTTGCAGATATTGATTTTGCAGCGAAAAGCAGTTGCCAAGATATTCCTCTAATGGGTGAAGTCGAATCAGAAAAGTTGAGTAGATTGTTAAGGGATGCGCAACGTCCACTTTATCCAGGGTGTGAGAACTTCTCCAAGTTGAATTTTCTTATAAAGTTACTTCATTTGAAAATAATAAATCGTTGGAGTAACAAATCGTTCGACATGTTGCTTGAGTTGTTGAAAGAAGCATTACCGGACGGTGAGACATTGCCTAAGTCTCATTACGAGGCAAGATCCTTGATGCGAGACTTGGGCCTTGGTTACACCGTCATACATGCATGTATATATGATTGTTTATTGTATCGGGGAGAGTATGATAAGGCTGATCAGTGTCAAGAATGTGGAGAGTCTAGGTGGAAGAGTAACAAAGCCAGGAGTAAGAAAATCCCATGAAAGGTGTTAAGGTATTTCCCATTGAAACACAGATAGCAAAGATTGTTTATGTCTCGTAAAACGGCTGAAGATATGAGGTGGCATAAGGAGAAACGCGTTCATGATGATACTAAACTGAGGCACCCTATGGACTCTGAAGCCTGACAAAATTTTGACAAGCAACATGACTGGTTTGCAGAGGATTCTCTCAATGTTCGACTAAGTCTTGCAAGTGATGGTTTTAATCCATTTAGTAATATGAGTAGCTCGTACAGTATATGGCCAGTGGTACTTATGCCCTACAATTTACCTCCTTGGTTGTGTATGAAAGAGTCATTTTTCATGATGTCATTACTTATTCGTGGACCCAGGTCACCTGGGAATGACATTGATGTGTATTTGCGACCGTTAGTAGATGAGTTAAATGAGCTATGGATTCAAAGTGTAGAAACGTATGACACATTTACAGGACAGTCATTTCGATTGCATACAGCGGTCTTGTGGACAATAAATGACTTTCCCGAGTATGGAAATTTGTCTGGGTGGAGCACGAAAGGCAAGTTAGCTTGTCCTACATGTGGTGTTGAGACTTGTTCATTGTCATTGAAGCATGGTAGAAAAATGTGTTATATGGGCCATCGTCGCTTCCTTCCAAGCGATCATAGTTGGCGCAGGAAGACGATGATCTTTGATGGCAAACAAGATCATACGCCACCCCCGAAAGAGCTATCTGGAGAAGATGTGATACAACAATTGAGTAACATTAGAGAAGTTAGATTTGGTAAGGCATCGCACTTGAAAAAGAGGAAACGTACAGTATTAGACTATAACTGGAGGAAGAATAACATCTTCTTTGAGTTGCCATATTGGAGTGATTTGAAATTGCGACATAACTTGGATGTCATGCATATTGAGAAAAATATATGTGACAATATTTTCGGAACATTGATGAACATAGAGAAGAAAACAAAAGATAGTTTCAAGGCTCGATTGGATCTACAAGAAATGGGTTTAAGGAAAGAGTTGCACTTGTAACCACATGAAAATTCGTATACTATACTAGTAGCCTGCTACACGTTGACAAAACTAGAGAGAGCATTTATGTGAATAGTTGAGATCAGTGAAGTTTTTTGATGGGTATGCGTCAAACATATCTCGGTGTGTAAACATTACGGACTGTAAGGTAACAGGAATGAAAAGTCATGATTGTCACGTCTTTCTGCAACGCCTACTGCCGGTTGCGATTCATGGATTCCTAAGCAAGGATATTAGTGCGGCGCTGATTGAGTTGGGGATATTCTTTAAGGATTTGTGTTCGAAATCGTTGAATGTAGATGTTATTAAACGACTGGAGAGGGACATTGCCGTAATCCTTTACAAACTTGAAAGAATATTTTCTCTTGCATTTTTCGATGTAATGGTACACTTAGCGATTCACTTACCGCACGAGGCGAAGCTTGCAGGCCCAGTACAATATCGTTGGATGTATCCGATCGAAAGATGGTAGAACCATTTAAAATTTTTATTCATTCCGTAAAATACATATATCCATGTTTTCATACTCTTAACATAGTGGTTTTGTGTACAGATACCTTCATACACTTAAACAATTCGTGAGGAACAAGGCACGTCCAAAGGGATCCATAGTTGAGGCGTACATTGATAATGAGTGCCTTACATTTTGCTTCATGTATCTTCGTGGCATAGAGACTAGATTTAACCGAGAAGATCAGAATGCCGATGAAGGGCAGGAGCATGAACAAGGACTCATATCTGTGTTTGCACATAACATTCGTCCTTTAGGATCCTCGACGTTTCAGGATATGGATGTTGGGGATCTAGCAAAGGCGAGGTGGTATGTGTTGTATAATTGTAAAGAAATAGAGTCATACTTGGAGTAAGTCTTCTCTCGATTATTATTTTCTTTACATACGATGATCTTAATGTTTCTTGCTTCTAACGTGCCATTTATGTGTAGCGAACACATGGACGAGATGAAGTCCAAATTCCCCACAAGTTATGATCGAATGCATCAGGATCAGTTTTCACAATGGTTCGAAAAACGTGTAAGATTTCACACTATCTCACCACACTTAGAATTTTCATTGTACTGTACATTATTTTTACCTAAGAAAATCTCTAAACAATTACATTCTGTACATGATAATAGATGAAGACATTGCGCACAAGAAACTCTGTGGATGCGTCTGATGCACTATACTCGTTAGCGTGTGGCCCTAATAGACGTGTATCTAGATACACAGGTTGTATTGTAAACGGGATTCGATTTCACACCGAAGAACGTGACAAGTGTAGGACCACACAAAATAGTGAGGTGGTTGTGAAGGGAACCAATGAGGAGGATCATATTGACTTTTATGGCATTTTGACGGATATTATTGAGCTGAATTATTGTATAAGAAAGCGGGTGTACTTATTTAGATGTGATTGGTGGGACATTGAAAATAAGAAGTTGGGAATACAGACGGACAACTACTTTACGAGCGTAAATTTATCTCGGAAGTGGTTTAAGGACGACTTATTTGTCCTCGCCAGCCAAGCCGAATAAGTATTTTATCTCGCTGACACCAAGTTAGGCGGCTCTTGGCACGTGGTGCAGAAAATAAAGCCCAAGAATGTATTTGACGTTCCCATACCAGAAGTTGAAGATAGAGAGGATGAGGGAAATGACACGACTAGGGTTGAACACGCATATCAAGAAGACGTGCCGTCTCATGTTGATACAGGGATTGATTCAAGTATTGATATTGATGTGGTGCAATTGGACAGAGATGATGTGCCACCTGATCATGTTGATGCCTCAATAATAGATGACATTGTTAGAGATGATAGTAGTTTCATTGATGACAACGTTGCAGACAATGAAGAGGAGATACTGATCAGCAATAATGATGGTGAAGAAGAAATAGTCCTAAGCGATAGTGATGCAGACAACGATTATTAATGTACACATGATTTACATATCATTTTTTAATTCGAATAATTTATGTATTCCATGTATACATGAAAATTACAAGTCGTGATTTATTCCTCTTATTAACTTGTTTATAATCTACATTTGCAGTTGAGTTAATTTCTGATCATGTCCTCCTCCAATCGGAGTATAGCAGAAGCACGTAGCATACTTCATCAGCTGTTGCAAATGGACGTTTCAGCCCTATCTTCTTCTAGTAGGGCCATAGAGATACCCGGTCTGGTCGATGAGTGTAAAGAAGAATATATCGACAACGACTCAGAAGAAAGATTATACCATCTCAAAGAAATTTCAGAGCTGATGGAGATATATAGCCATGGGAAACGAGATATGGAAGATGCAACTCACTCACTTGCACATCTGAATGGAGTCCTAAGAGATCAGATTTCTCCTATTGTGACTGACATGTTGGTTACAAAAATGTCCAGTGCTTCACACATGATGACATATACTTCTGAAGCATACGATAATTTACGCAGGGAGTACTTCAGATAGTTTACCTCAAAGTTGTTTCGTATTACAATGAAATATGTGTATTTAATATAGAATGATAATATGTAATGAAATTTCTAAGGGTTATAAATTAAAGTTTACGGTTTTATTGTATTCTGCTTGCATTATAGTGTAATGGTCTAATCATATTTTAATCATCTCTCTAAGCATAAGTACAAATGCATTGTACCGTATAACCTTACTTGTATAATGTTTTAGTATATTCCACTTGTATTGACATTGTTTAAATTTATAAGTTCGTAGCTCGCACATATTCAGTGATGGCACCAGGTGGGAGACCACGTTGTTCGCGCACTGGATTTACTCCTTCTACCGGTGATGTGACGGAGCCAGCATCACCGTCACATATTATATCGTAAGCGTTTGATCCCTCAGTCACGCATACACCGGGCACAGCATGTAAGTCTAGACATATATTTTTTTAACTGACTTATGTTTATGTTTAGACTTACATATTTCTTTTGCAGCAGCATCGTCGACCAGCCGACGAGGACGTGGACCCACGCGTGGGTTGCTTTTAGAGCGACTTACGCTGAGGGTAGGGTGACGGTAGAGTTCCCACAGGATTGTATTAGACCTGTTGGGAACAATGCTAGCTTGTTTACGTCGGAGGTCGGTGTCCTATGTCGATCTCTGATCCCCGTCACCACCCCCCGTTGGGCAGATGTGATAGATGATATGCGGCAGCTCATCCGTCAGCGCCTTCAGGTAAATTGTAGTAAATTAAAATTTATTTTATGAAAGTTCATTTACGATTAAGTTATGTTGCTTAAAATTAATAGAGCATACCCGGATGTGCGTCGGAGCTATCCGAATGAGCGGGGGTCCCTGGGAGGTGGGAACCGCTGTTATGACCATGATGAATCTGTCCATTTCCTATGGACAGCATTGGGAGGGCCTAGCCATTTGGACAGGCCGTATTTTGATATTAGCTCAAAATTAATGGAGCATATCCGGATGTGCATCGGAGCTATCTGGATGAGCGGGGGTCATCTGAATGGAAGGTGGAACCACTGTTATGATCATGATGAAGCTGTCAATTTTCTATGGACAGCATTGAAAGGGCCTGGCCATGTTGACAGGTCATGTTTATATCTGTATTTGCAGGGACCTCGCCCTTAACCTATAACCTATAACCTACCTATAACCTTAACCTATAACCTACCTATAACCTTAACCTATAACCTAAACCTTAACCTATTCTCAAATTCCTAAACCTAAACCTACACCTAATCCTATTCTCAACTATCTAACCTTAAACCTAAACCTAAACCTAAACTTGAAAACCCAAAGCAAAACCCGATTTTATTATTGTTGGAGTTGGAGTTAGTGACCTGTTGCAAGCATCCCTTTAGTAATTTTGTCGTTATATTGGGGGTGGCTATAATACCAATCATGCGTTAAGGGACATAATGTTGGGCAGTTAAAGAACAACATGTTCTTAGGATGACTGTAGTTGAAATGAGGATTTTAAGATGGATGATTGGCAACAGAAGGAAAGATAGAATTAGAAATGAATGCATTTAATAGAATTTAGGAGTAGCACTAATAGGTAATAAGATGAGCGAAAGTAGACTTGGATGGTTTGGTCATGTGCAACATTGACGAAGAATTGCATCGGTTAGAAGGAGTGGGTACAAGTTGAAGGCTCTAAAAGGGCAAGGGGAAGGCCTAATAGGATGTATGTGTAGGTAGTAAGAAAAGACTTGAAGACCTATGGTCCAACTATAGTCATGGGCCTTGATAGAGTGTAATGGCATAAAATGATTCATGTGGCCAACCCCAATTTGTTGGGATAAGACTATGGTGATGACAACGACGATGACGATCTCACTTCATCACAATGGGTGTAGAGATGATGGACAATATCCTCCTTTTTTACATATGAAGCCAATGTTAAGGAACCAATTTTTCAGTTCAAGGGAGATGCTCAAGGGTGAGAATTTTGTAGTGAAGTGACGGATCATGGAAAGGCTTCAACTCTACTCCAACCTAACCCAAACAAAGGTGTAAGGAGTTCTCCAGTCCTTTCCATAACATGAAAAAAGATAGAAGGATTTAGATGAGAATCAACTGTCCATGGTCCATTTTCACACCCTTGTGAATCCTTCCTATATCATTCATAAACACCTCATGCAACTTTCTCATTACACTTTTGAACTCTTCCATTTTATCATCTTTGAGAAACCTTTGGAATAAAGGCTCCAAATCAAGATTCTCCCAACATTTGGAACAAATCCTAAACAAGCATGCCTTTCTCCATTGCCACATGAACATGTCTCAAAAATTTGATTGCAAGAGGTTTCTTCCCCAAAGAAACATCATTCCAAAAATGCACCATCTGCCACTTTCCCTCACAAACAGCATGCCTCATCCCTTCTCAAATAAATCCCGTACCCTCAATTGGGGATCCTGAAATAATGAAAGATATCGAGGACCAATGTGGAATATTTGAAAGTGCAGTTGTAAATTAATTTACTATGGGCCTCAACAAAATGTAGCTTCATTTCCAAATAACAAGTTCCATTTCAAATATTTCTAATGAAAACAAAAGTTCCTTTTCAAACAGTTTCTTCAAACATATTCTCGTCGATATTGAATTAGTATTGCTGTCTAGATATAGCCCCTAATGCTTGATCAGCAGACTTACTAATTTGCATCCCCTGTTTTGCTCAAGAATCTTCACTTTCTCTTCTCTATCCTACCCATTTCACTTTTATTAAGATTAACTAAATAGGCATATCAAGGTGTAAACACATTCTGATCTCAAAAGTTTTTTAGACATCCAAATCCATTGTGTGCCACCAAAGTGCACAGTCCAGATCATTGGACCATGGCCCTCACATACTTGTTTGATACATGGAAGAGTGTGATGGGTGATAAGCAGACATTAAAAAATTGTACACATATAGAATACAGTTAAGTGAAAAGGACACGGTTTACCTAGTGACCCCAACACCAACCAGCTGGCTTCTGTCAAATCTCAATCAGCCCCTCCATTTTCCAGCTTATTTTAAGGCATGAAATTAAAAATGAGGCAGATCCCCATCTTAGGCCGTAGAGCACACAATACGGTAAAGATGGGGCCACATTGGCTCAATCACAATGCATGATAGAGCATCCAAATTCCTTGATGTTGATGATTACAAGTTGACATTTCTTTACTTCCATTTAGGTTCGTGTGTCTTTATAGATGTTGGATTCTGAGTTGGCCATTCAAGGGAATTTCATTGCATTGATTATGAACCATTGCAATTGTAATGTTGTTTAATTTCCACTGGTATCCCAGCTGATTTGACGGTTAGGATCGCTTGATTGGTCATTGACAGTCATGGTTTATGTATGTATGCCTCTATGCATGCATTTATGTATGGTACATGGGGCATCCATTTTTTGATGATCCAGTGGATCCACCAGAGATTGGTCGAAGAAAGCCTAGCTCTCCCTTTAAGAGAAAAAAAAATTGTGATCAAAGGAAAAATGCTTAAGAAGCTTTTTCTAGTAGCGTGGGAGGAGACCATTTGGATTTCTTTGGTTGGTGATAATTTCTCTCCCAGAACCCATTGTCATCATAAATCATCTCTAACAGAAATACAATGGGATTTCTCCTATGCAAACAGGTCCTGACTTGTCTGTTGAAGGGAGTTTGATTGTTGTCCTTTACTGTGCTGAAATTGAACTTTCTGTGAAGTTCTTCATTGAGTTTATGGTAGATGAATATAGGGTCCTGATACATCAGGATGCAAATAGTATCCTGAATCAGTGATATGCCCACTTCAGACAAGTGGGTCCCATGGTTCGTGATCCTGTTGATATGATGGCACCACCACTGATGGTGAATGCCTTAAAATTCTTCCAGATTGTATGGTCCTAGCTACGTAATCTTTGGTCTTTATTCTACATTGTTGTATCTTTCTTACCCATCTATTCATAGACCACTGGTTGAAGGGTTAGGAACTTGGGATCTTCCATTCTGAGAGATTTTGAGACACCTGTCCATGGTGGGGCCTCCCATGCCCACAAGGTCGGGATCACATGACCATGGTCCTACCAGGTGAACTGCATGTCAGCATGCATTCAGTCTCTCATTCACTGTTTTCACGTTGAAAATTTTTTAAAAATTTTGAAATAGCTTATGATGATGGATTTCCTGATTTTCCTTGCCTCTTGTTCAAAGTCTGTTGTTCAAAGTTTGTTATGCTTAAATGTATGAGATATTTCATTGTGGCAGCTCTTAACATATAAGAGCAATGCCCTTACTCTTTGAAGAAACTATCCTTTTAAAGATATAATCCTGTTAACCTTCTCTACAAGTCATATGCTGACTTTGGTGTCCTTCCTCTTTTTACATTTCATTGTAATCATGGATGTATGAATACTTACATGCCCCATTTGGAATGTCCATGGGATGTGGATTTGGAAATGCTGTTTACTGCTGATTTCTTCTCAAATGGATGGGGATGACTGTGATTTATCATTTTCAATTCCTCAGTATGCGTAGAATGATATGTGCAAGAGGTTTGCTAAGCCCACAAGTGTGTGCAATAAAGCTCACGTACAGGCCACACATGAACCATGATGGCATGATATGTCCGGGATCCAATCCATCCATCAGAACAGCACCACTGTATTGATGCTCTAGCCCAGGAATCAGTTTGATCCACTGGTCAGGTGGGCTGCAGCTAGTAAAACTAATGTACCACTCTGAAAAACTTGGCTAAGTTTTATAACCCATCCACCTGTTTCCAATATTGGAACCTACATGCTGAGTGGAACAGATTTATTTTTGGGAAAACATGTAAAAGGCCATACCAACCTGATGGGTGGATTGGATCTTGCACCTATGTTCCATGCTGGCACATGTGTCACGTGTCCATGAGCTTTATCACGCACACATGCATGCACAGCAAAGCTCTGTGATGCAATGCAAAATATAGTCTGGAACCCATCAAGTTGACTTGACATAATAACCCATGTCAAGAAATAAGGTTAGCTTCTTGAAATTCTAAAGAACTCGTATGAGAGGTTGAAAAACTTGAACGAGTACTCAAGAAAAACTCAACAACAGAAAATTAGGACCACATCTTAAAGCTTGCTCAAGGGGCATTTGGTTATAGCACTTTTTCATTGTATTAAAAGATGGTGACAAAAATGCCAAAATTTTCCATTGCGTAGCTAGCACCCGGGTGAGATTTAATAAGATTAGAAGCATAGTGGTTGATAGGGTTTGATTGGAAGACAAGCATATTATATCAAATGAGGCCATATGCTACTTTAGTAAACTGCTTCAGGGGGAAGGATGGAAGAGATCCAAACTAGATCACTTGCAGGTGAATCGACTTTCGAGGTGGATGCTAGTTCGATCGAATCCCCGTTCTTTATTCTTGAGGTGAAAGGAACCGTAGATGCGTTGGGAGGGGACAAAGCCCCTGACCCGTATGGCTTTTCGATGGTCTTTTTTCAAACTTTTTGGGATACTTTAAAGGGCGACATGATGGAATTCATGGATGAATTTTATGTTAGAGGAAGGCTATCCAAGGATCTCGGGGCAACTTTTGTTACTTTGATTCCTAAAGTTCAATGGCTTGAATCTCTAAAAGATTTCAGGCCGATCAGTCTTTTACGGGGCCCTTCTAAGATTCTAGATAAGGTGTTGGCGTCTCGTATGAAAGGGGTGATTGGAACTCTCATCTCTGATAACCAAAGTGCCTTCATCCCGGGTCATCAGATAGTGGATAGTGCTCTTATCATTTTTGAAAGCTTGGATTCTAGCCATAAATCTAAATTACAGGGTCTCCTATACACATAGATTTATCATTAGATTTATGCACATATAGAGATTACATGCTATGAGTTATGAGATGAATATACTAGGCAAAATAAATTGCTATGAGTTATGATTTATGCATGCATCAAAGTCTGAACAAAGACATAGGTTGAAAGAGGAAAAAATTACTTGGTAATGTCTGCTGATCCTGCTACTGCAGTTTCACTCTCACTTGGATCAAATACCCGATAAGAAATAACGGAATCAGTTGGCAATAATGGTGATTTACCAGTAAGGGCTCAAACATTAACCAAATCAATCTACAGGGGACTGTTTCGCCAAAGCCCTAGCTATAGGTTGAAGAAGGCCACACTACAGCTACTTTTCTTTTCACCAAATCATGCTAGGATTATAATCTAGGGGTAGAAACTACCAGTCCATTCTTTTAATAATCTTCTTTCTGAGATCGAATACAAAAATAAAATATAGCTGTGGAAAACACAAACACCTTTGGACTACAACATAAAAAGTTTCCTAAACCTAAACCTTAACCTATTCTCAAATCCCTAAACCTATAACCTATAACCTACCTATAACCTTAACCTAAAACCTAAACCTTAACCTATTCTCAAATCCCTAAACCTAAACCTACACCTAATCCTATTCTCAACTACCTAACCTAAACCTAAACCTAAACTTAAAAACCCAAAGCAAAACCCAATCCCGAACCCAAACCCAATTTCCTAAACCTAAACCTTAACCTATTCTCAATTCGCTAAACCTATAACCTATAACCTATCTATAAACTTAACCTAAAACCTAAACCTTAACATATTCTTAATTCCCTACAGCTATAACCTATAACCTTAACCTAAAACCTAAACCTTAACCTATTCTCAAATCCCTAAACCTAAACCTACACCTAATCCTATTCTTAACTACCTAACCTAAACCTAAACCTAAACTTGAAAACCCAAAGCAAAACCCGATCCCAAACCCAAACCCGATTTCCTAAACCTAAACCTTAACCTATTCTCAATTCCCTAAACCTATACCCTATAACCTACCTATAACCTAAACCTAAAACCTAAACCTTAACTTATTCTCAAATCCCTAAACCTATAACCTATAACCTACCTATAACCTAAACCGAAAACCTAAACCTTAACCTCTTTACAAATCCCTAAACCTAAACCTACACCTAATCCTATTCTCAACTACCTAACTTAAACCTAAACCTAAACTTGAAAACTCAAAGCGAAATTCGATCTCGAACCTAAACCCGATTTCCCAAACCTAAACCTTGACCTATTCTTAAATCCCTAAACCTATAACCTATAACCTACCAATAACCTTAACCTAGAACCTAAACCTTAACCTATTCCCAATTCCCTACAGTTATAACCTATACCCTACAAAAAACCCTAACTTAAAACCTAAATGTGTTCTTAAATCCCTAAACTTAAACCTACACCTAATCTTATTCTCAACTACCTAACCTAAACCTAAACCAAAACTCGAAAACTCAAAGCAAAACCGAATCTCGAACCCAAACCCGATTTCCTAAACCTAAACCTTAACCTATTCTCAAATCCCTAAACTTATAACCTATAACCTACCTATAACCTTAAACTAGAACCTAAACCTTAACCTATTCTCAATTCCCTACAGATATAACCTATACCCTACCTAAAACCTAAATTTGTTCTCAAACCCCTAAACCTAAACCGACACCTAATCCTATTCTCAACTACCTAACCTAAACCCAAACCTAACCTTGAAAAATCAAATCAAAACCCAATCTCGAACCCAAACCCAATTTCCAAAACCTAAACCTTAACCTATTCTCAAATCCCTAAACCTATAACCTATCACCTACATATAACCTTAACCTAGAATCTAAACCCTAACCTATTCTCAATTCCCTACAGCTATAACCTATACCCTACCTAAAACCTTAACCTAGAACCTAAATGTGTTCTCAAACCTCTAAACCTAAACCTACACCTAATCCTATTCTCAACTACCTAACGTAAACCCTAACCTAAGCTCGAAAACCCAAAGCAAAACCCGATCCCGAACCCAAACCCGATTTCCTAAACCTAAACCTTAACCTATTCTCAAATCCCTAAACCTGTAACCTATCACCTACCTATAAACTTAATTTAGAACCTAAACCTTAACCTATTCTCAATTCCCTACAACTATAACCTATACCCTACCTAAAACCTTAGCCTAAAACCTAAATTTGTTCTCAAACCCAAAAACCTAAACCTACACCTAATCGTATTCTCAACTACCTAACCTAAACCCAAACCTAACCTAGAAAACTCAAAGCAAAACCTGATCCCGAACCCAAACCCAATTTCCTAAACCTAAACCTTAACATACTCTCAAATCCCTAAACCTATAACCTATCACCTACATATAACCTTAACCTAGAATATAAACCTTAACCTATTCTCAATTCCCTACAGCTATAACCTATACCCTACCTAAAACCTTAACCTAGAACCTAAATGTGTTCTCAAACCCCTAAACCTAAACCTACACCTAATCCTATTCTCAACTACCTAACCTAAACCTAAACCTAAACTCGAAAACTCAAAGCAAAAGCCGATCCCGAACCCAAGCCCGATTTCAAAAACCTAAACCTTAACCTATTCTCGAATTCCTAAACCTATAACCTATAACCTACATATAACCTTAACCAAGAACCTAAACCTTAACCTATTCTCAATTCCCTACAGCTATAACCTATACCCTACCTAAAACCTTAACCTAAAACCTAAATGTGTTCTCAAACCCCTAAACCTAAACCTACACCTAATCCTATTCTCAACAACCTAACCTAAACCCAAACCTAAGCCTGAAAACCTAAAGCAAAACCTGGTACCGAACCCAAACCCCATTTCCTAAACCTAAACCTTAACCTATTCTCAAATCTCTAAACCTATAACCTATAACCTACATATAACCTTAACCTAGAACCTAAACATTAACCTATTCTCAATTCCCTACAGCTATAACCTATACCCTACGTAAAACCTTAACCTAAAACCTAAATGTGTTCTCAAACCCCTAAACCTAAACCTACACCTAATCCTATTCTCAATTACCTAGCCTAAACCTAAACCTAAACTCAAAAACTCAAAGCAAAATCCGATCACGAACCCAAACTCGATTTCCTAAACCCAAACCTTAACCTATTCTCAAATCCCTAAACCTATAACCTATCACCTACCTATTACCTTAACCTAGAACCTAAACCTTAACCTATTCTCAATTCCCTACAGCTATAACCTATACCCTACCTAAAACCTTAACCTAAACCCTAAATGTGTTCTCAAACCCCTAAACCTAAACCTACACCTAATCCTATTCTCAACAACCTAACCTAAACCCAAACCTAAGCTTGAAAACCCAAAGCAAAACCCGATACCGAACCCAAACCCAATTTCCTAAACCTAAACCTTAACCTATTCTCAAATCTCTAAACCTATAACCTATCATCTACCTACAACCTTAACCTAGAACCTAAACCTTAACTTATTCTCAATTCCCTACAGCTATAACCTATACCCTACCTAAAACCTTAACCTAAAACTTAAATGTGTTATCAAACCCCTAAACCTAAACCTACACTTAATCCTATTCTCAACTACCTAACCTAAACCCAAACCTAAGCTTGAAAACCCAAAGCAAAACCTGATCCCGAACCCAAACCCGATTTCCTAAACCTAAACCTTCACCTATTCTCAAATCCCTAAACCTATAACCTATCACCTACCTACAACCTTAACCTAGAACCTAAACCTTAACCTATTCTCAATTCCCTACAGCTATAACCTATACCCTACCTAAAAGCTTAACCTAAAACTTAAATGTGTTATCAAACCCCTAAACCTAAACCTACACCTAATCCTATTCTCAACTACCTAACCTAAACCCAAACCTAAGCTTGAAAACTCAAAGCAAAACCCGATCCCGAACCGAAACCCGATTTCTTAAACCTAAACCTTAACCTATTCTCAAATTCCTAAACCTATAACCTATAACCTACATATAACCTTAACCAAGAACCTAAACCTTAACCTATTCTCAATTCCCTACAGCTATAACCTATACCCTACCTAAAACCTTAACCAAAAACCTAAATGTGTTCTCAAACCCCTAAACCTAAACCTACACCTAATCCTATTCTCAACAACCTAACCTAAACCCAAACCTAAGCCTGAAAACCTAAAGCAAAACCCGGTACCGAACCCAAACCCGATTTCCTAAACCTAAACCTTAACCTATTCTCAAATCTCTAAACCTATAACCTATAACCTACATATAACCTTAACCTAGAACCTAAACCTTAGCCTATTCTCAATTCCCTACAGCTATAACCTATACCCTACGTAAAACCTTAACCTAAAACCTAAATGTGTTCTCAAACCCCTAAACCTAAACCTACACCTAATCCTATTCTCAATTACCTAGCCTAAACCTAAACCTAAACTCAAAAACTCAAAGCAAAATCCGATCACGAACCCAAACCCAATTTCCTAAACCCAAACCTTAACCTATTCTCAAATCCCTAAACCTATAACCTATCACCTACCTATTACCTTAACCTAGAACCTAAACCTTAACCTATTCTCAATTCCCTACAGCTATAACCTATACCCTACCTAAAACCTTAACCTAAACCCTAAATGTGTTCTCAAACCCCTAAACCTAAACCTACACCTAATCCTATTCTCAACAACCTAACCTAAACCCAAACCTAAGCTTGAAAACCCAAAGCAAAACCCGATACCGAACCCAAACCCAATTTCCTAAACCTAAACCTTAACCTATTCTCAAATCTCTAAACCTATAACCTATCATCTACCTACAACCTTAACCTAGAACCTAAACCTTAACTTATTCTCAATTCCCTACAGCTATAACCTATACCCTACCTAAAACCTTAACCTAAAACTTAAATGTGTTATCAAACCCCTAAACCTAAACCTACACTTAATCCTATTCTCAACTACCTAACCTAAACCCAAACCTAAGCTTGAAAACCCAAAGCAAAACCCGATCCCGAACCCAAACCCGATTTCCTAAACCTAAACCTTCACCTATTCTCAAATCCCTAAACCTATAACCTATCACCTACCTACAACCTTAACCTAGAACCTAAACCTTAACCTATTCTCAATTCCCTACAGCTATAACCTATACCCTACCTAAAACCTTAACCTAAAACTTAAATGTGTTATCAAACCCCTAAACCTAAACCTACACCTAATCCTATTCTCAATTACCTAGCCTAAACCTAAACCTAAACTCGAAAACTCAAAGCAAAATCCGATCACGAACCCAAACCCGATTTCCTAAACCCAAACCTTAACCTATTCTCAAATCCCTAAACCTATAACCTATCACCTACCTATTACCTTAACCTAGAACCTAAACCTTAACCTATTCTCAATTCCCTACAGCTATAACCTATACCCTACCTAAAACCTTAACCTAAATCCTAAATGTGTTCTCAAACCCCTAAACCTAAACCTACACCTACACATAATCCTATTCTCAACAACCTAACCTAAACCCAAACCTAAGCTTGAAAACCCAAAGCAAAACCCGATACCGAACCCAAACCCAATTTCCTAAACCTAAACCTTAACCTATTCTCAAATCTCTAAACCTATAACCTATCACCTACCTACAACCTTAACCTAGAACCTAAACCTTAACTTATTCCCAATTCCCTACAGCTATAACCTATACCCTACCTAAAACCTTAACCTAAAACTTAAATGTGTTATCAAACCCCTAAACCTAAACCTACACTTAATCCTATTCTCAACTACCTAACCTAAGCCCAAACCTAAGCTTGAAAACCCAAAGCAAAACCCGATCCCGAACCCAAACCCGATTTCCAAAACCTAAACCTTCACCTATTCTCAAATCCCTAAACCTATAACCTATCACCTACCTACAACCTTAACCTAGAACCTAAACCTTAACCTATTCTCAATTCCCTACAGCTATAACCTATACCCTACCTAAAACCTTAACCTAAAACTTAAATGTGTTATCAAACCCCTAAACCTAAACCTACACCTAATCCTATTCTCAACTACCTAACCTAAACCCAAACCTAAGCTTGAAAACCCAAAGCAAAACCCGATCCCGAACCCAAACCCGATTTCCTAAATCTAAACCTTAACCTATTCTCAAATCCCTAAACCTATAACCTATCACCTACCTATAACCTTAACCTAGAACCTAAACCTTAACCTATTCTCAATTCCCTACAGCTATAACCTATACCCAACGTAAAACCTTAACCTAAAACTTAAATGTGTTCTCAAACCCCTAAACCTAAACCCACACCCAATCCTATTCTCAACAACCTAACTTAAACCCAAACCTAAGCTTGAAAACCCAAAGCAAAACCCGATACCGAACCCAAACCCGATTTTCTAAACCTAAACCTTCACCTATTCTCAAATCTCTAAACCTATAACCTATCACCTACCTACAACCTTAACCTAGAACCTAAAACTTAACTTATTCTCAATTCCCTACAGCTATAACCTAGACCCTACCTAAAACCTTAACCTAAAACTTAAATGTGTTATCAAACCCCTAAACCTAAACCTACACCTAATCCTATTCTCAACTACCTAACCTAAACCCAAACCTATGTTTGAAAACCCAAAGAAAACCCGATCTCGTACCCAAACCCGATTTCCTAAACCTAAACCTTAACCTATTCTCAAATACCTAAACCTATAACCTATCACCTACCTATAACCTTAACATAGAACCTAAACCTTAACCTATTCTCAATTCCCTACAGCTATAACCTATACCCTACCTAAAACCTTAACCTAAAACCTAAATGTGTTCTAAAACCCCTAAAATTAAACCTACACCTAATCCTATTCTCAACTACCTAACCTAAACCCAAACCTAAGCTTGAAAACCCAAAGAAAACCCGATCTCGTACCCAAACCCGATTTCCTAAACCTAAACCTTAACCTATTCTCAAATCCCTAAACCTATAACCTATCACCTACATATAACCTTAACCTAGAATCTAAACCTTAACCTATTCTCAATTCCCTACAGCTATAACCTATACCCTACATAAAACCTTAACCTAAAACCTAAATGTGTTCTCAAACCCCTAAACCTAAACATACACCTAATCCTATTCTCAACTACCTAACCTAAACTTAAGCCTAAACTAGAAAACTCAAAGCAAAACCCGATCCCGAACCCAAACCCGCTTTCCTAAACCTAAACCTTAACCTATTCTCAAATCCCTAAACCTATAACCTATCACCTACCTATAACCTTAACCTAGAACCTAAACCTTAACCTATTCTCAATTCCCTACAGCTATAACCTATAACCTACCAAAAACCTAAATGTGTTCTCAAACTCCTAAACCTAAACCTACACCTAATCCTATTCTCAACTACCTAACCTAAACCTAAACCAAAACTCGAAAACTTAAAGCAAAACTGGATCTCGAACCCAAACCCGATTTCCTAAACCTAAACCTCAACCTATTCTCAAATCCCTAAACTTATAACCTATCACCTACCTATAACCTTAACCTAGAACGTAAACCTTAACCTATTCTCAATTCCCTACAGGTATAACCTATACCCTACCTAAAACCTTAACCTAAAACCTAAATGTATTCTCAAACCCCTAAACCTAAACCTACACCTAATCCTATTCTCAACTACCTAACCTAAACCCAAACCAAAGCTTGAAAACCCAAAGCAAAATTCGATCCCAAACCCAAACCCGATTTCATAAACCTAAACCTAAACCTTAACCTATTCTCAAATCCCTAAACCTATAACCTATCACCTACCTATAACCTTAATATAGAACCTAAACCTTAACCTATTCTCAATTCCCTACAGCTATAACCTATACCCTACCTAAAATCTAAATGTGTTCTCAAACCCCTAAACCTAAACCTACACCTAATCCTATTTTCAACTACCTAACCTAAACCTAAACCTAAACTCGAAAACTCAAAGCAAAAGCCGATCCCGAACACAAACCCGATTTCCTAAACCTAAACCTTAACCTATTCTCAAATCCCTAAGCCTATGACATATAACCTACCTATAACCATAACCTAGAACCTAAACCTTAACCTATTCTCAATTCCCTATAGCTATAACCTATACCCTACCTAAAACTTTAACCTAAAACCTAAATGTGTTCTCAAACCCCTAAACCTAAACCTACACCTAATCCTATACTCAACTACCTAACTGAAACCCAAACCTAAGCTTGAAAACCCAAAGCAAAACCCGAGACTGAACCCGAACCCGATTTCCTAAAACTACACCTAAACCTTAACCTATTCTCAAATCCCTAAACCTATAACCTATCACCTACCTATAACCTTAACCTAGAACCTAAACCTTAACCTATTCTCAATTCTCTACAACTATAACCGATACCCTACCTAAAACCTTAACCTAAAACCTAAATGTGTTCTAAAACCCCTAAACTTAAACCTACACCTAATCCTATTCTCAACTACCTAACCTAAACCCAAACCTAAGCTTGAAAACCCAAAGAAAACCCGATCTCGTACCCAAACCCGATTTCCTAAACCTAAACCTTAACCTATTCTCAAATCCGTAAACCTATAACCTATCACCTACCTATAGACTTAACATAGAATCTAAACCTTAACCTATTCTCAATTCCCTACAGCTATAACCTATACCCTACCCAAAACCTTAACCTAAAACCTAAATGTGTTCTCAAATCCCTAAACCTAAACCAACAGCTAATCCTATTCTCAACTACCTAACCTAAACCTAAACCTAAACTCGAAAACTCAAAGCAAAAGCCGATCCCGAACCCAAACCCGATTTCCTAAACCTAAACCTTAACCTATTCTCAAATCCCTAAGCCTATAACCTATAACCTGCCTATAACCTTAACCTAGAACCAAAACCTTAGCCGATTCTCAATTTCCTACAGCTATAACCTATACCCTACCTAAAACCTTAACATAAAACCTAAATGTGTTCTCAAACCCCTAAACCTAAACCTACACCTAATCCTATTCTCAACTACCTAACCTAAACCTAAACCTAAACTCAAAAACTCAAAGTAAAAGCCGATCCCGAACCCAAACCTGATTTCCTAAACCTAAACCTTAAACTATTCTCAAATCCCTAAACCTATAACCTATAACCTACCTATAACCTTAACCTAGAACCTAAACCTTAACCTATTCTCAATTCCCTACAGCTATAACCTATAACCTACCTAAAACCTTAGCCTAAAGCCTAAATGTGCTTTCAAACCCCTAAACCTAAACCTACACCTAATCCTATTCTCAACTACCTAACCTATACCCAAACCTAAGCTTGAAAACCCAAAGCAAAACCCGATCCCGAACCCAAACCCGATTTCCTAAACCTAAACCTTAACCTATTCTCAAATCCTTAAACCTATAACCTATCACCTACCTATAACATTAACCTAGAACCTAAACCTTAACCTATTCTCAATTCCCTACAGCTATAACCTATACCCTACCTAAAACCTTAACCTAAAACCTAAATGTGTTCTAAAACCCCTAAAATTAAACCTACACCTAATCTTATTCTCTACTACCTAACCTAAACCCAAATCTAAACTTCAAAACCCAAAGCAAAACCCGATCCCGAACCCAAACCTAATTTCCTAAGCCTAAACCTTAACCTATTTTCAAATCCCTGAGCCTAAAACCTATCACCTACCTATAACCTTAACCTAGAACCTAAACCTTAACCTATTCTCAATTCCCTACAGCTATAACCTATAACCTACCTAAAACCTAAATGTGTTCTCAAACCCCTAAACCTAAACCTACACCTAATCCTATTCTCAACAACGTAACCTAAACCTAAACGAAAACTTGAAAACCCAAAGTAAAACCCGATCCCGAACCCAAACCCGATTTCTTAAACCTAAACCTCAACCTATTCTCAAATTCCTAAACCTATAACCTATAACCTACCTATAACCTTTACATAAAACCTAAACCTTAACCTATTCTCAATTCCCTACAGCTCTAACCTATAACCTACCTAAAACCTTAACCTAAAACCTAAATGTGTTCTCAAACCCCTAAACCTAAACCTACACCTAATCCTATTCTCAACTACCTAATTTAAACCTAAACCTAAACTTGAAAACTCAAACCGAAATCCGATCTCGAACCTAAACCCGATTTCCTAAACCTAAACCTTGACCTATTCTCAAATCCCTTAACCTATAACCTATAACCTACCTATAACCTTAACCTAGAACCTAAACCTTAACCTATTCCAATTCTCTACAACTATAACCGATACCCTACAAAAAATCTTAACCTAAAACCCAAATGTGTTCTTAAATCCCTAAACCTAAACCAACACCTAATCCTATTCTCAACTACCTAACCTAAACCTAAACCAAAACTCGAAAACTCAAAGCAAAACTAGATCTCGAACCCAAACCCGATTTCCTAAACCTAAACCTCAACCTATTCTCAAATCCCTAAACTTATAACCTATCACCTACCTATAACCTTAAAATAGAACCTAAACCTTAACCTATTCTCAATTCCCTACAGATATAACCTATACCCTACCAAAAACCTTAACCTAAAACCTAAATTTGTTCTCAAACCCGTAAACCTAAACCTACACCTAATCCTATTCTCAACTACCTAACCTAAACCCAATCCTAACCTCGAAAACTCAAAGTAAATCCCAATCCCGAACCCAAACCCAATTTCCAAAACCTAAACCTTAACCTATTCTCAAATCCCTAAACCTATAACTTATCACCTACATATAACCTTAACCTAGAATCTAAATCTTAACCTATTCTCAATTCCCTACAGCTATAACCTATACCCTACCTAAAACCTTAACCTAGAACCTAAATGTGTTCTCAAACCCCTAAACCTAAACCTACACCTAATCCTATTCTCAACTACCTAACGTAAACCCTAACCTAAGCTAGAAAACCCAAAGCAAAACCCGATCCCGAACCCAAACCCGATTTCCTAAACCTATACCTTAACCTATTCTCAAATCCCTAAACCTGTAACCTATCACCTACCTATAAACTTAACCTAGAACCTAAACCTTAACCTATTCTCAATTCCCTACAGCTATAACCTATACCCTACCTAAAACCATAACTTAAAACCTAAATTTGTTCTCAAACCCCAAAACCTAAACCTACACCTAATCCTATTCTCAACTACCTAACCTAAACCCAAACCTAACCTAGAAAACTCAAAAGCAAAACCCGATCCCGAACCCAAACCCAATTTCCTAAACCTAAACCTTAACATATTCTCAAATCCCTAAACCTATAACCTATCACCTACATATAACCTTAACCTAGAATCTAAACCTTAACCTATTCTCAATTCCCTACAGCTATAACCTATACCCTACCTAAAACCTTAACCTAGAACCTAAATGTGTTCTCAAACCCCTAAACCTAAACCTACACCTAATCCTATTCTCAACTACCTAACCTAAACCTAAACCTAAACTCGAAAACTCAAAGCAAAAGCCGATCCCGAACCCAAGCCCGATTTCCTAAACCTAAACCTTAACCTATTCTCAAATTCCTAAACCTATAACCTATAACCTACATATAACCTTAACCTAGAACCTAAACCTTAACCTATTCTCAATTCCCTACAGCTACAACCAATACCCTACCTAAAACCTTAACCTAAAACCTAAATGTGTTCTCAAACCCCTAAACCTAAACCTACACCTAATCCTATTCTCAATTACCTAACCTAAACCTAAACCTAAACTCGAAAACTCAAAGCAAAATCCGACCCCGAACCCGAACCCGATTTTCTAATCCTCAACCTTAACCTATTCTCAAATCCCTAAACCTATAACCTATCACCTACCTATTACCTTAACCTAGAACCTAAATCTTAACCTATTCTCAATTCCCTACAGCTATAACCTATACCCTACCTTAAACCTTAACCTAAAACCTAAATGTGTTCTCAAACCCCTAAACCTAAACCTACACCTAATCCTATTCTCAACAACCTAACCTAAACCCAAACCTAAGCTTGAAAACCTAAAGCAAAACCCGATACCGAACCCAAACCCGATTTCCTAAACCTAAACCTTAACCTATTCTCAAATCTCTAAACCTATAACCTACAACCTACATATAACCATAACCTAGAACCTAAACCTTAACCTATTCTCAATTCCCTACAGCTATAACCTATACCCTACCTAAAACCTTAACCTAAAACCTAAATGTGTTCTCAAACCCCTAAACCTAAACCTACACCTAATCCTATTCTCAATTACCTAACCTAAACCTAAAGCTAAACTCGAAAACTCAAAGAAAAATCCGATCCCGAACCCAAACCCGATTTCCTAAACCCAAACCTTAACCTATTCTCAAATCCCTAAACCTATAACCTATCACCTACCTATTACCTTAACCTAGAACCTAAACCTTAACCTATTCTCAATTCCCTACAGCTATAACCTATACCCTACCTAAAACCTTAACCTAAAATCTAAATGTGTTCTTAAACCCTTAAACCTAAACCTACACCTAATCCTATTCTCAACAACCTAACCTAAACCCAAACCTAAGCTTGAAAACCTGATACCGAATTCAAAACCGATTTCCTAAACCTAAACCTTAACCTATTCTCAAATCTCTAAACCTATAACCTATCACCTACCTACAACCTTAACCTAGAACCTAAACCTTAACTTATTCTCAATTCCCTACAACTATAACCTGGACCCTACCTAAAACCTTAACCTAAAACTTAAATGTGTTATCAAACCCCTAAACCTAAACCTACACCTAATCCTATTCTCAACTAGCTTACCTAAACCCAAACCTAAGCTTGAAAACCCAAAGCAAAACCCGATCCCGAACCCAAACCCGATTTCCTAAACCTAAACCTTAACCTATTCTCAAATCCCTAAACCTATAACCTATCACCTACCTATAACCTTAACCTAGAACCTAAACCTTAACCTATTCTCAATTCCCTACAGCTATAACCTATACCCTACCTAAAACCTTAACCTAAAACCTAAATGTGTTCTCAAACCCCTAAACTTAAACCTACACCTAATCCTATTCTCAACTACCTAACCCAAATCTTAACCTAAACTCGAAAACTCAAAGCAAAAGCTGATCCCGAACCCAATCCCAATTTCCTAAACCTAAACCTTAACCTATTCTCAAATCCCTAAACCTATAACCTATAACCTACCTATAACCGTAACCTAGAACATAAACCATAACCTATTCTCAATTCCCTACAGCTATAACCGTAACCTAGAACATAAACCATAACCTATTCTCAATTCCCTACAGCTATAACCTATACCCAACCTAAAACCTAAATGTGTTCTCAAATCCCTAAACCTAAACCTACACCTAATCCTATTCTCAACTACCTAACCTAAACTTAAGCCTAAACTCGAAAACTCAAAGCAAAACCCGATCCCGAACCCAAACCCGCTTTCCTAAACCTAAACCTTAACCTATTCTCAAATCCCTAAACCTATAACCTATCACCTACCTATAACCTTAACCTAGAACCTAAACCTTAACCTATTCTCAATTCCCTACAGCTATAACCTATAACCTACCTAAAACCTAAATGTGTTCTCAAACTCCTAAACCTAAACCTACAGCTAATCCTATTCTCAACTACGTAACCTAAACCTAAACGAAAACTTGAAAACCCAAAGTAAAACCCGATCCCGAACCCAAACCCGATTTCCTAAACCTAAACCTTAACCTATTCTCAAATTCCTTAACCTATAACCTATAACCTACCTATAACCTTTACATAAAACCTAAACCTTAACCTATTCTCAATTCCCTACAGCTCTAACCTATAACCTACCTAAAACCTTAACCTAAAACCTAAATGTGTTCTCAAACCCCTAAACCTAAACCTACACCTAATCCTATTCTCAACTACCTAACTTAAACCTAAACCTAAACTTGAAAACTCAAAGCGAAATCCGATCTCGAACCTAAACTCGATTTCCTAAACCTAAACCTTGACCTATTCTCAAATCCCTAAACCTATAACCTATAACGTACCTATAACCTTAACATAAAACCTAAACCTTAACCTATTCTCAATTCCCTACAGCTATAACCTATAACCTACCTATAACCTGATTTCCTATAACCTAAACCTAAAAATAAAAAATTAAACCTAAACCTAAACTCAAAACCTCAATGTATTCTCAAATCCCTAAACCTAGACCTACACCTAATCCTGATCTCAACTCCCTAACCTAAACCATAACCAAAACATGAAAACCCAAACCTAAACTCGATCCTGAACCCAAACCTGATTTCGTTAACCTAAACCTTAACCTATTCGCAATTGTCTAAAGCTATAACCTAAACCTAAACCTAAACCTTAACCAAAACCCATAACCTTAACCTAAACCTAAACCTTAACCTTAACCTTAACCTTAACCTTAACCTAAACCTTAACCTTAACCTAAACCTATACTTATAAATCTTAATTTATTTGATAAAAGTTCATTTACGATTAAGTTATTTTTCTTAATAAGTTTATTGCCTTAATCTATTATTTATGAAATTACAGGATAAATTTGAATTCAATTCGAGTGTTCCGCACATTTTCTATGCCATCGACGACATGATCAAGGAGCGGTTCAAAGAGTACCGCTCATTGTTACGCAAGCGGTATAAGCAGTGCATGAGTAATGAGGAAGGCACACTGTCCGCACCGCCGCACGTGACCCGTGATGACTGGAAGATACTCTATGATAGATTTTCGTCTGATTCTTTTCAGGTAATATTTATATATTTACGATATCTTCAGGTAACAATTAAATTCGTAACTAATAATAATGTATTATGAATAATGTGTTCAGAAGAGGAGCAAAATAAATTCTAACAAAATGGGAAAGTTAGCAGTGAACCACGTAGCTGGTTCAAAGTCATTTGTACAAATTCGTCACAACATGGTAAGAAATTACTGGTAACTATTAAGTTGATATATTTTTTCAATGCATTTTATATTAACTCTATTGTTCTTTCGATTGCGCAGCGAGATTCCGTCACTGGCCAGGAGCCCAATAGACCTCTACAAAAGGACTCACTGTCGACAGGAGACGGGATCTTGGGTGCATCCTAGTGCCGGCGAGATTTGGGTAAAAATCCTTACATTGTAAAATTTAATTGCATTAAATTATAATAATGTCATTTTTTTGAGAAAATTCATATATTTTCATTACGGGCAGTGATGGACACCTTATGCAGTCAGTCCACTCCCAATGGTACTCAGCGGCGTGAGCCAGAGATCCTGAGTGAGGTGCTTGGCACCCATTCTGGATATGTGCGTGGGCTTGGCCATGGTGCCAAGCTCACGACACCCGCTAGAGCTGCTTCCACCCGATCCATCGTCGTTGGCGAGAGTGCCACCCGCCGAGCTGATATCGCTGAGAGAGACGTTCACCAGCTACAGGTCGTCGTCAATGACATCAGAGATCAGCTGGAGAAAAAGAGTGAGTAGTTGGAGAGGCAGATGGAGGAGTAGCAGAGGAGGATGGAGGAGTTGAAGAGTCAGAGGGAGGAGCAGGAGAGGAGGAGGATGGAGGAGCAGGAGAGGCTGAGGGAGCAGGAGAGGAGGATGGAGGAGCTGACGAGGCAGAGGGGGGAGCAGGAGAGGAGGATGAAGGAGTTAACGAGGCAGAGGGAGGAGCAGGAGAGGAGGATGAAGGAGCTGACGAGGCAGAGGGAGGAGCAGGAGAGGAGGATGGAGGAGATGCGGGTGGAGCATGAGCGAAGGATAGTGAATATGTTTCAGGCTCTTGCCGCACGCTTACCCATCGATGCCCCACCACCTCTGCCTTCATCTTCATGATTTTTTGTATTTTATTTATGATGTTAAACTTATATGTATTTATGCATGATATAGTTTATGTTTGGATAAATTTATTTATGTACTTTGGATTTAAATGGCTGTGAATGTGATATGATGAAATATATTACATGACAGGTGTATATCAGGATATATTGTAACAGGTGTATATCAGGTGTATTTCAAGAATTTTGTGCTGGAATATAGGGTGGGAAAAAAAAAAAAAAAAACTTTTACCTACGAAAATTTTTGTAGGTAAAAGAAACGTCCAAGTTTTTACCTATGAAAATTTTCGTAGTAAAAAGTATCACAATGTTTTTACCTACGAAAATATTCATAACTAAACATATTTAAGGTATTTTTACCTACGATATCATTCATAGTTAAACATGTGTATTTTTACCTACGAAAATATGCGTAGGTAAAGGAATTTTTAGCTACAAAATTAGTCGTAGGGAAACGTTTATTAAATATTTTTGTCTACGAATATACCTTTTAGATACGAAAGTATTGGTAGGAAAAAAGTCTTATTAATATTATTAGCTACGAAAGTATTGGTAGGCAAAAAGTCTTATTAATATTTTTAGCTACGAAAGTATTGGTAGGCAAAAAGTTTTATTAATATTTTTAGCTACGAAATTTTTGGTAGCTAAAATGAGTTTAATATTTTTGGCTACGAAATTGTTGGTAGGTAACAAATTTTGTAAATATGTTTAGCTACAAAATTGTCGGTAGGTAAAAAGTGTTTATAATATTTTTTGCTACGAAAGTATTCGTGGGTTAAAAGTCTATATTTAGCTACGAAATTGTTGGTAGGTAAAAAGTATTTGAAATATTTTTGGCTACGAAAGTATTGTATATATTTTTAGCTACGAAATTGTTGGTAGGTAAGTATTTTTACCTGCAAAAATATTCGTAGGTAAAAAGTTTTTTCAATACTTTTACCAACGAAATGCAACGTTGGTAAAATTGTTTGCCTACGAAAAATTTCGTTGGCAAAAGTCTTACCTTTGCCAATGAAATTTTTTTTTCGTGGGTAAAAGGTGCTCCCCTCGGCCTTTTAGCTACAAGTAAAACTTTTTTGCTGTGAAATTATGTCTTTTGCCTACGAAAATTTTCGTTGGTAAAAGTATGTTTTCTTGTAGTGAGAGTGATATTTTTGAGAAAATCCACCCCACTCATTAGATTCCTGGCGACAAACCAGTCGAAAAGGAGTGGTATTGGTCGAGTTTTGGTACAGTCCACTATATCAAATTAACTCACTATTCATCCTGCATTTTCCAACGATCCACATGTGTACGTGTGCATGGGGCCAAAAGGATGTCTTGGCTAGGGTCGTCCCCACCCCGTGGAGCAAATAGATGGTACAGATCTTTAATCTGGATGATGGGTGGGGCCCACTGACCAAACCAGGCAGGACAACATCCGGCTGCTGACGCCTGTGCGAGAGAGAGATGCGTCAGCCTATCTTTGACTAGGCTAACTATCCGGTGCACAGCCGATACGTGTACCCTATGTACACACAATGTGCATGTGGGGTCCACTATGATGTATATGCAAAATATGCTCCGTCCATTCATTTTATCACCCCTTTTAAGGGGTTGAGACCAAAATTGAAGCATATCCAGACATCAGGTGGGCCCCAGATCAGTGGATTGTGGGCGGATCTATTCGTTGGACCGCTTCTATAAAGATTCAATGGCTAAAATTTGACATGTATGGATAATTTAGGGTTCTTAGGCCAGATATAAAGTTTAGAGCCGAATGGATGGTGGGAACCCCATGATATTGCATTCAGGATTACTTTCAGGCCTCTTTATCGTTGACCACTTAATTTTCTCAAATCTTTGGCGTGTAAATTCTTCGATCTTAGTACCCTAAGATCTGGTGATTTTTTAGCATTAAATTCATGCTTTTAGTACATTTTTTCAGTCTAAGCTCCTAAATTCACATTGCAAGACAAACATGATTAAAGTAGGACATTAAACAGTATCATGTTCGTAAAATCATGCAATAACTGGGTTCTGATATACAATATTTGACCCTCAACACTTTCACGTCGACCCAAGGGTCCTAGCGTGGAACTACTAGATATGCCTGTTGAGTCTAAAAGAGAGACGTAGTGTTATTTGTTTTTGTTTAGTAGTCTATTTTTATGCTTATACCTATGAAGGCACTTAATTTAATGGATTTAATATTGAATTCGGTATGCTTATAGGAGTTGAGGCTAGGGACTTTATATTCGGCCCTCCAATTGTGTTAGTGATTGGTGCAAAGTTTGTTCCATTAAGAAAATCAAGAAAATTAATAGGTATTATTCATCAAGAAAATAGTCTCTCTAAAGAAAATATAGCTGCACTCTCATCCTTAAGAGTAGCTGAAATATCATCCCTTAAATAAATTATGGTTGAAATCTCATCCGCAAGATATGCTGAAATTTTTTCCTTATAAGAAAATCTACAAAAAATTGATAGCCACTATGAATAATGCAAGAAATAACCCATCCACAGTATTCAGTGCTGCAGCTAGTTCTAACATGAACCAACCGTCCTCATCATCAAGCCATTTGGTGACATCTCGAGTAATTATATTATATACATTTATATATTTATATATGCATTATGTTCTAGATTATATATAGTTTAGTTGGTATATAATGATTGATATTGATTTATCATTTGCAGAAACACTTAACGAATAGGGGAAAGACCACAAGTTACACTAGTGTCTGGGTAATTCCTTATACTAAGTAAGTAGTTCTTTTATTATATTTTGATGTTATTGTGTTCTTAATTAGATGTGGTATACAAATGAGCGTTTATTTAATACAATGCAATTTGTCAAATAGTAAATTTTATTTTGTAGGATGTGACTAGAGTTCTTCTTACAAGTATCATGAAACCCGGGGTTATGAATATAAATTTTTATCAAACCAAATGGATCTTAAGCCATTTTTTAACTCCATCAATGCAACTACTTGCATTGTCGGTCCCAAGCCCGAGTAAAGGAGAAGGGAGAAGGGCTTGAGCATCGCAAATTCAATAGTAGAGGAAGCTTAGTAGAATTGGCCATTCAAAGTGGACCTGAAATAAATTAGGTATCTTCAAAGTAAGTTTTCTATGATTTTTGTGTTCATATAACAGTCTGGGCCATGATTTGAACCTGATTGTATTTTTACCCCTTAAATGAACTTTTGTTTCTATTAGTTTTCCCTTTAATGAACCTTTTTCTAAAATTTGAAACAAAGATCAATCCATTATCTAGGCTGTCTGGTCGCTCAAATTGTTTTGTAGCATTTCATAGAAGTATTTTGACACCTTCAATGTCAAGGACTGAAATCCTCCTCTCAATGCTTATCTCAGGTGGAAAACCTGGTTGCAGAAATTGTTGATACAAAGTTGGGAAAACAAGTAATTTTTCACTTTCCTGCTCTATAAAAGTTCTGAGCAAATATGTACATTTATGTTTGTGGTCCCTGTATGTACATAAATCTTTATAACACTATTCTGTTATACCTGCAGATCGCAAAAATAAAGCCATCACTAACATTATTGGTGCAGAGGAAGTTATGAACCTTGTAACAGCTCAAAGTATCTTTTCCACCTTGTAACATCGCAAAAATAAAGCAAAAATAAAGTCATCACTAACATATGTTCTAATTGCAGATAAAACATAGAGGCTAGAATTCAGATGTGAAAATATAACATGTATGCTCTCACCTGGTTTTGTCCCTTGACATGTGATTATGGACAGCAATAACAATACATATGAGCTGTGAGCATCCTCTTCATTTTCTTTTGAAATCTTTTACTTTGAGAAAAGTTCACCATTGTTGTAGTACAAGCGTTCTTCTTTCTAACGACTCTATCCATTGTGGGATGTCCATTCCAAAGTTATTATAACTTGTTACTTTGGCATGTAAATTATAAAAACCTTCCGTTATGGTGTACATTCATTTTTTTCATGTGTCGGATTTTTTATTTTTATTTTTTTTTTTAAACCTTGAAAATACATTAGTACCTAAGAAACAAAATTTTGAGTTTTTGAAACTGAAATTCTGAGGATTCTATCTATACAAATTTTTTTCTTCCTCCCTTCTTTGTTTTTTACTTGTCATAATCAGTAAATTTAAACCTTAGCCTGCATACTAATTTTTGTTATCCTAAAGCCTACATGTTTTTCTAGTATATGTTTTATCTTTCATTTTCAACAAGGTAATGCTTCATTTCTATCATTCGGCTTTTGTGCTTCTCGAACTCTCCACGTTCTTTATACTTTACCTACTTTTGGTAAAAAAAAAGGAACCGGTTATTGGTAATATGGTTCTTGCTTTTATGTGGATGTCTCATCTCATGGTGTCACAAGGTCTTACGAAGGTGGATTTTTTATTTTTTTTTTGGTTCAATGGAAATAGATTATGTTTTATATGACATAGAAGCATAAGAACCATCTTGTGTTTTAGATTTGGTCCTGTCAATTTATTTTGGAGCACTCTCTATGACAAAGCAATGACCCTGTTCTTGGCATGCCTCAAGGACTTTGCCGAGTTTCCAAATTCCAGGGATCAAGAAAACAACATACCACTAGAAAAATGTTTCAGCTCCCTTACAAGTGAGTTTTGTTTCTTTCTGTTTTGTTGATGGTCGTTCTCTATAGTATCTGAGGATTTGTTATAATCACAAGGTCCACAACTCGATTAAGCAACACAAAGGATCATCTACTTCCATTACCTTTCAAGAACTTGTGTTAATGTCGCTATAACATCCTGCCACTGATTCTATTACCAATCTTCATGTAAATTTAGAATCTTGCTATTTTCACACCCTTCTTGGTTTAAGCATAGCGTGGATATATTGCCTTAAGGTATGATGCATTAACATCAGCAAGTTTCAGTTTCTAATAGAGATGAGGCCTCTGTTGTCCACACATGTACACCATAACTTAGTTTCTTAACCTATGTTGCTCAATCACCTTGGACACAGAATGAAAAAATTGAAGATTATTAGACATCAAGATCTCTCATAAATAATTAGTGTTTGCTAAAATGACATGAACTTGTTCTTAGGCGTCCACCAAACAGGACCTTTGCAAAAGTTAACGTTCAGTTATTTCCATAAATTATGTGACAGAGTTCAATATTGTGTATTTGCATGCTCCTGTAATCCAATGTATGCAGTTCAAACTGTTCATCCACCTGACAGATGGCCCCTTGAGTTCTATATTTGCTTGACTTGTAGTGATTATGACGAGATGCTCTCCCTGTATTAGCATGTCTGAACAATATGAGAATGCTGGAGCAAGTTCTAGCTCGAGCCTGAGTAGCAGCCTACAAGATACGAAGGATGACAGGATTATTGCCAATATCCTATAAAAGGAACATGTCAGAGAGGATATGAGACTTGGGAAGCATCTATCTCATTTAGATTCCATCCCGGTAAGACCCAAGCTCATACTTTCTTGTAATGTTTCACATACACCGATTTAATGAATTGCCGTGTCTTACCTTTTTGTTTTTGTTTTTGTTTTTGTTTTTTTTTGTTTTGTTTTGTTTTTTGTTTTTTGTTTTTTGTTTTTTTTTTGGTTTGATGTCCCTTTGTGTGAGAAAGCTTTCGTTGTAACTAGTGAGTGGTTGTAAACAAGAGAATGCCTGAAAAGTGTATTTATGCATAGAAAAATGATGGTTAGAAAAAGAAGTTTAAGGTGTTATTTGGCACCATGCATTTGGAGGTATTTGGGTGTAAATGCATAGTTTTATGGCTTGATGCCACGCAATCGGAGTTAAATAGAATAAGTGGTAAATGAAAAGTTATTTTTTGATGTGTTTTGAAATTGTTGTGTTGTGATAGATGTCGTGTATTCTGCATGATGGCATAAGGAAAGTTATAAATATGGCTCCAATGGGGATGAGGGGGCTTGCCCCTGCGTGTGAGATGTGATTTGAAGACCAATTCAGTCAAAAGAAGGTATTTTTGGTATTTCCATGCATGGCCTGTAAGTATTGTTTATGGGGTTGAATTAAGGATATATAAAACCATATAAATTCTTTATGTTTTCTGCATGTTTGGTTTTCTTTATTACTTCAATTTGTTTTCTTACTCCGTGTTGTTGTGAATTCAATGTAATTGATGTTTTATAAACTAATGCAGCTATTGCAACATTTTTTATGTTTCAAATATTAAAAAAATACAGGTTTCAATTGAAATATATATATATATATATATATATATATATATATATATATATATATATATATATATATATATATATATATACTGGCATGCGTGGGGGCCTCTCAAATCTAGCCCTTCTAAAGACTTTTACCGACGCTTGTATAGATTTTTATCGGCGATTTTTCGTGCTTCAAAGTGTCACTTCAGAATACTTTTACAGGCGCTTGGATAAACTTTTGCCGACGCTTTTTTAACTTTTGCCAGGCTTCCTCAGAAATACCAACGGTTGTCAAAAGCGTCAATAAAGTCGTTATGGGCGCTGGAAAAAGATATATAATTGTCGGCGCTTGGATAAGCATCGGTAAAAGTGTATTAGGGTTGGCAAAAGTTTTGCCGACACACCCATCTACCAGCGCTTTCCTAGCGCTAGGAAAAGCAATGTTGACTCTTTTTAGGACTTTTACCGTTGATTTTGACTGCCAGTAAAAGTCCATTTTCTTGTAGTGACAACCAATTGGTCCCATCTTATAATTTTTGAGGTATATATATATATATATATATATATATATATATATATAGAGAGAGAGAGAGAGAGAGAGAGAGAGAGAAAGAGAGAGAGAGTACTACCAAGGGAACCTTACGGCACACTGAAAGGTTGTTCACACCCCAAGTATAGGGTTGTGTGTAGTAATAAACTCGATGAGACCGAGGTCGAATCCATAGGGACTGAAACTTGTACGTAATCTGAAAATAACCAGAACTAGACCTAGAATAAGATGAAATCTAAATTGAATGAATATGAGGGAATATTAGTGAAAATATTAATCTAAATTTTGTAGAAATCAAATGTGGGAAATAAGGGTACCAAGGATCCACTTGGAGAGATCAGGGAAATCTATGCTTGATTCATGAACTCAACTAGACTTCGAGTCCTATCTTCATCCAGTTGGAATCAAATCTGAACTTCTTTTAATCTAGTTTTCAAGAGATAAGACGGATGTAAAATATAATGGATTCCATCACAAAATCATACTAATGAGACAAAGCAAACAACAGAAGCAAACTAATCTATAGCCAATCTAAGAGATGTATGGATGTTTGGAAGGATTCCATCATCCAACCATGTCCAAGGGGTGATGGGGAACAACAGGGCTTCCTAACTTCATAATCAAAATAATGAAAAGTAAATACTCAAAGCCATCACAGATCTATTGTAATTTAAGTCCCAACAAACCTGCATTAAAAACTAGAAGCATTCCTTATAATCAAACTGGAATCAAATTCAGTTCATAAATCAAGCTTCTTCTTTTTTTGCGAAAGAAATTTAAGTGAAAAAAAAAAAAAAAAAAATCTTATCATCTGCAGAAACTAACGTCAGATCAAAACAAGTAGGGGTTTCTTCTTTCAGTCAAACGAGTATGAAAAGAATTGTATCACAAGATTGGTGGGAATTCCATCACATCTTCTTGAAAAACTCAACAAGATTGCCGCACCGAACAAGCAACAACCTGGGCCCACTACCTTAACATTGTCTTCATCAGCTGTGGATTATCACCTAGACAAAATATTCAATTCATAAATCAAGCTTAAATCAAAGGCATAAATGAAAGTCTCCCATCTCATTACAAACTTTACCTCTTAGCCCTAGCTAAGAGATTTAGCCAAGCATAGGCATGATTAGCAATTAACTAAAACAAAGATTAAAGAAAAAGAGAAAACTCCACCGCTAGCCGACCCCTTCTCTCTTATCTCTTTATTTTCATGTGCAAAGAATGGCCTCCACGGCTGCCCGCCTGATCATCCAACCTGCCTCACGTCCTGGAATGCCTTCTCCATACCCTCTCTCTCTCCTTTTATAACATGATGTAGGTCGGTTGGGCTGTTTGTAGAGCAACTGGCGTTGGAAAACCGACTCTCCTTACGCAATGGAATTCCCAAATAGACCGCCCACCTCTGTTCTGCACAATAAAGAAATACAAACTCATTGCATTTGATCTATTTTTCAAAGGAGGAATCACCCACGCCATCCATTCTGACTCCATAGACAGGATTGCCATCTGCTTAGTTGTCATCTGGATGGTCCAGATTGCCAATCTGATCACGAATAGTGGCCCACAATCGCTTGGATTGTCCGGCATTCACGGATGTAGTCCCCATGCAAGAAGTGATGTTGTGATGATCAATGGGCTCCTGTTCAATGCCGACAAGAAAATCCATTCTGCCCAATGGATTCATGTCGAAAAACAGACCAATGAATTCATGTCGAAAAACAAGGCATATATTGACAGTTTTGGATCATTTTATGTGTGGCCCACAGAATTTCTACATTGCCATCCATCTTGCGTTTGAGACTACATGTATGCGAAATTTCGAGAAAATCGGGCCGTAGATCAGGGTACGGCCGGTTTGACCTCCTAAATTCAATGAACGGCGTGGATCATTAAGATGTATAATGATGGTGGCCCACCTGAATCCGTCCATAACTCCCCATTTCAAGTTTTGCAGCTAGAATGAAGGAGTTTCCTTTTTTCGGTCAAAGATGGTTTGACCGTGTGTACTGTCATGGTATACAGCGGTCGTGCATACCTCATGTGTACTCACGACACTGGTGTGGGGCCCACATTGATGTGCATGAGAAATTTGCACTATCCATTTGCCTTCCCATATAATTCAAGGCATTGAGTCCAAAATTGAGGCATATCCAAAGGTCAGGTGGGCCCAAAATTGACGATTTATGGGCTGATCTATCCATTGGTCTACTTCCACAAGGATCCAAGAGCTGAAATTCGATGTGTACGGTTAATTTATAGTCCTCAGGCCATATATAAAGTTTCAAACCAAACGGATGGTGGGAACCCTGTGATCTTGCATTCTTGATGATTTTTGGGCCCATTTAACGTGAATAACGTGATTTTCTCGGATCTCTGACATGTAAATTCTTCAATCTCGGTCCCTTGGGGTCCATCCCTTTCCTTGATAAGTTTAGAGTATTAAATCCAGGCTTGTATTATCCTTTTTTAATCCAAGCTTGTAAATTTACCTTACAACACAAACACGATTAAAATAAGGCATTAAACAGTATAATTTTCAAAAATTCAGGTAATAATTGGAGTCTAATATGCAATATTCGACCCTAAACTCAACCCCCAACCAACATTTTACAAGTCCCGAGCAAAGTATACAAAAAAATAAGTTGAGAATTACAGTACAATTTCTATAAACTTGTGTGATTTATGGAAAACAATCCAGATAATAAAATTCTAAGATTCATGAATGTTGGGCATTACTTTCTCCTGGACTCAAGTGCACAGTAAACTCCATAGTCAAGTTCAAGGTATTAATCCACCAATTAGAAAACTTTTAAAGATTAAGATCCATGGGTGTATAGTGTAACCTCGACTTATCACCCTCAAAGATTCAATTCTCTACTTCATGATATCATTGGTAACCAACAAGAGCATTCAAGACACCCAAAATCTAAACTAAGCCTTACAGATTATCTTTTTCATCGGCAGCTTTCATGTCATGTCAACCTTTGGGGAATCAAACCTTCACTTATGGGGAGCAAACCTATGGTGAAGACCATTCGCCCAACCCTTTCCATAGGCAACTAGTTTTTTTTTTTTTTTTTAGATAGGTATATTTTTTCTTTTCCTTCAATTCTTCTTTTTCTTTTTCTTTTTCTATTGATCGTGATGGGAAAATTTTCCAAGCTGGTTCCATTCATGCTTAGTGATTACTAAGTTAATACTTCAATCTCGAACTGAAGCTTTAACGTGTAAGCCAGGCGTGATGTGTGAAATCATGACTCAATCAATGTTTAGAACTTCTAATCATGAATTAACAATTCAAACTTACTGTGAAATCTAACAGATAGCTAAATCTAAGAGTCATAAATTACCAACATTATATATCTTATAATTATAAATGAAAGATGGCCATCAAAATCGCTTTGACTTCATAAGAATTTCTAGAAAAAAATTTTAAAAATTTTCCATAGTTTTTTTTTTACTCAAGACTAAGAAAGCACCGATTAGGTAACCTAATCTCCCATCCCTAACCTAAAATATATATTGTTCTCAATGTAAAAGATATGAGCATGCAATTCACATGCGACAATGAAAGTAAAAGAGAAGTGATGGAAAGATAGTAGCTGATGACGAATTTAAGCGACTTTTTCCCAAAGAGATATCAGCATGAAGGCAGCTCAGCACAAGAGTTAATCCAACAAAAGCAAACTATCTTAAAATAACTAGCAAGTAAACTATCTTAACGGTATAAAACTATCTTAAAACGACATATCCTCAACTTTGAAAGCACGGGAAAACTACTCTGTTATGCATCCAGGTTCTTCCTTCAGCTAGTATCTTGGTAAATTTCTCAAAAGGTTTCTCAACAAGATCATATAGAAACCCATTTTACAGTAGGCTTGGATGTTTTGGAGCATGAATGTCCAAAGAAATTGATGGACCTCAGCGTAAAGTTTCCTTTTAATCTTCTGAAGTGTCCAAAGTATATACGATTCACCTGTGGCAGAGAAAATTTCAAAGTTAGTACACCATGATGAATCAGAGACTACAAGTAGATGAAATTCAGAAAAGTTTGTAGTAGGTGGTGTAGTCTCCACGCACGCCAAAGTTTTAATCTTCGATTCAATTCTCAGTTCCTCCTCCTATGATGGTAAACATTCAAGATCTAGGGGAGGAGGTACTTCAGAATAAGGGTTCTCTCGATCCGTGACAACTACCGAGATATTGTCTTGTGCGACATCCACTATTTCTTATATCATGGGATTGTTTGAATCTGTAGAGTGTGTCAAACAATCATCCAAAGAGTCAAAATAGTCAGTTGAAAGGAGTTCATTCATCTTATCGAGATCTGTGATGATATGTCTAATAACTCCTTTATCTTCTTCGAGAGTAGAAATGAGCATACTATCTTATTTGTTCTCAAGGTGGGATGAAATTACCACTAAGTATGTCTCTTCTTAACCTAAATAGGCATATTCTAAATCAGAGGGTAAAGGTTTTAGGTCAAGCTTCAGTGTTTTGAGGTTAGATGGTAGAGGCATTGCATAAGTTTGGGATAACTTTTCAAATTGTGGCCTCTACCGATTAACTTCAAGTACCGGCATAGTATCAAACATGGCACTCATCTCCCTAATCATGTCATCATTAAAATCATGGGAGTGGGCCAGGCACATCTCTAGAGGGTTAGAGGATAAGGTCAGAGGCGCACTATCTTCCATGAAAGAGTCAATCATGTTAATATCCTGAAAGTCGTCATCATCCTCAAACCGTATGCCAGTATTGAAAAAGATATTTAACTCCTATGTCATATTCCTGAAAGACATACTCATGACTCCATTCCTGTAATTGATGATTGCGTTTGAAGTGGCAAGGAATGGGCGACCAAGAATGATTGGAATCTGAGTACTCATATTACTGATGGGTTCTATATCTAGGACGATAAAGTCTATTGGATAGTAGAATCTGTCAACCACCCTCAGTACACAAACTGAGAGATCAGTAAGTTATAATATGGTTAGGGTGGGTTTTAATTCACCCAAACCTAACTGTTTGTACATCGAGTAGGGAATCAGATTTACACTCACTCCTAAGTCAAGAAGTGCGTGCGCAATTTGATAGTTCCTGATTACACATGATATGGTTAGGCTAACGGGATCTTTGAATTTTTACGGCACATCTTGTTTTAGGATGACACTCACTTTTTTAGACAAGAAGATTTTCTTTTGAATATTTTGTCATCTTTTGGTTGTACATAAGTCTTTCAGAATTTTGACATATGAAGGTATTTGTTTTACGACATCAAGTAGAGGAATATTGACCTCACTTGTTTCAACACCTCTAGAATATCCTAAGAGTTAGAGAGAGGTTTTGGTGCAACCAACCATTGAAAAAATGGAGCAACTGGCTTGTCTTGAAGTTTCAGTTCTAATTCTTGTGGAGTAATGCTAGGTCTATCAATGTTATCCTCTACCAGGTCCTTAAGCTTTTCAACCCTAACCGGAATAGTTTTATCGATGGTCTTCTCACTCTCAAGAGTGGTGATAGATTTAGCCTGCTCCATCTGATCTGAAGAGCTTGGATCATGTATCTCATATTGCGGTTTGGGATTAGGGAGAGGTTAAGCAGGAAACATCCCCTTTCCCCCAATCATTATGTGTGACTCTATCCTTTGAATGGATGATGTAAGTCATCCTATTGCTGATCTGATATCTTGGTTGAATAGCTCTTAATCTTGAATGTGTTTTAGAATTGGATCCTCTTGAGGTTTTCATTAATTTGGAATTTGATTAAAGATCCCTTGAGGGGTAGCAGTTTGTCAATTCTTCCAACTGAAGTTTAGATGATTTTTCCAACTAGGATTGTACATATTAGGGGTGGGTCTATTGAAAGGACTTTGGTAATTATTTATAGCATTGGATTGCTCAGTCAGTACCTCTTGAAAGGTAAATATAGTTGGATAATTTTCAGTTGTGTGATGTTACAACCACAAATACTACAAACAACTTCCTTACCCTTATCCTTTCTTGATTCCATGGCCTCGAATTTCTTTATGAGATTAGTCACTTTAACATTGATATCATCATCCTCTTTCAGCACGTATACTCCGCCCTTTCCTTTGATTGAGTGAGCCTAAAAGTGGTACTCGATTTTGGGTATGTGCCCCATGATTGTGCATTGTCAGCAAGTCTATCCAAGTAATCCCACACATCATCGGCATTTTTATTCATAAATTCCCCATTGCACATTGTCTCGACCAATTGGTGCATGGAAGAGGTCGGTCCATCATAGAAAAAGTGTATAATGCGCCATGTTTCAAATCCATGTTGTGGCATGAGCTAACAAGATCCTTGAACCACTCCTAACATTGGAAGAATGTTTCTTCCTCCTTTTGGGCAAAGTTCATGATTGACTTTCTAAGGGTGTTCATTTTGTGATATGAAAAAAATTTCTTTATGAAGTCCCTTGTCATGTCATTCCATGTGCCAATAGACGAGGGGACATAGTGAATGTAACCACATCTTAGCTTTTCCTTTCAAAGCAAAGGGAAAGATTTTTAGCCTGACTGTGTCCTCAGACACATTAGGAAAGTATAAAGTGACTATAATTTCATCAAACTCTTTCAAGTATAAATACGGAATTTCATATTCAAGCCCATGAAATTTTGGAAGGAGTTGGATCACCCCTAGCTTAATATTCATGTGTCTTATATTTTCTAGAAAAACCATGCATGAGGGCGTGCTCACCCCCTCCTATTGTAAATATTCTCGTAAAGTACGAGGTGGGGGTGCTTGATGCACCTCATTCTCATCCTGGATGTCCTCGACCCTAGGTTGGGGTAGAAGAGGTTAATTTGTGGCCATAACCTCAGGTAACTCTGAGGATCTCAAGTGGTGCCTAAGCTTACGATGGATAGATAACCCATCAACCAATCCTCCTTAAGACGTAGAGTGTTGTCACGAACCCACTTGGGCACGAAACACTCACAGTCCTCTATTCAAATTCTAAACCTATACCTAAGAGAAAGGAAGAAATACAAATCTAGAAAATAAGAGAAAAGAGTTGGAAGAAAGTTACTAAATTAGAAGTCCTAAATTAAGAACGTGCAAAACAAAACAAACTAAGTTAGTTTCTAAAGATAGAAAGTCTAGAAATAGCAGGATATCCTAAAATAGAAAGTAAATTAGTTTCTAAAAAAGGAAAAAAATTTCTAAAAAGGAAAATAGAAAGTTTCTAAAAACAAATTAGGAAAATTCTAAACCTAAAATAGAAAGAAAATTAGTTTCTAAATTAGAAGAAATCCTAGAATTAGAAAGTTTTTAAAGATAAAACCTAATCTAAAACAGAGAACAGAAAGACTAGAAAATTAGAAAGATATTACCAATTTAGAATGTGTATGCCAAGGTCCTACAAAACAGGAAAATAGGTTAGTTTTTAAAAATCAGAAAAATCTAAACCTAAAGTTAGAAAATCCTAATCTTAACATAATTCTAAAACTAGTCAATTTCTGAAAAATGTAACCGTCAGTCCCCGGCAACAGCGCCAAAAAGTTGTTCACACCCTAAGTATAGGGTTGTGATGTAGTAATAAACTCAGTGAGACCGAGGTCGAATCCACAGGGACTGAAACCTGTATGTAATCTGAAAATAACTAGAACTATAACTAGAATAAGATAAAATCTAAATTGAATGAATATGAGGGAATATTGGTGAAAATGTTAATCTAAAATTTGTAGAAATCAAATGTAGAAAACTAGGGTGCCAAGGATCCACTTGTTGAGGTCAGGGAGATCTACGCTTGATTCATGAACTCAACTGGACTTCGAGTCCCATCTTCATCCAATTAGAAGATATAACCTTGAAAATCAAATCTGAATTTCTTTTGATATAGTTTTCAAGAGATAAGACATATGTAAATTAGAATCGATTCCATCACAAAACCATGCCAATGAGATAAAGTAAACAACATAAGTAAACCAATCCACAGCCAATCTGAGAGATGTATGAATGTTAGGAAGGATTCCATCATCCAACCATGTCCAAGGGGCAATGGTGAACAATAGGGCCTCCTAACTTCATAATCAAAATAATGAAAATAAAATAATCAAACCCATCACAGATTTATTGTAATTTAAGTCATGACAAACCATTAAAAACGAGAAGCATTCCTCATAATCAAACTAGAATCAAATTCAGTTCATAAATCAAGCTTAAATCAAAGGCATAAAGGAAAGTGTCCCATCTCACTACAAGCTTCACCTCTTAGCCCTAGCTAAGAGGTTTAGCCGAGCATAGGTATGATCAGTAATTAACTAAAATAAAGATTAAAGAAAAGGAGAAAACTCCACCGCTAGCCGACCCCCCCCCCCTCTCTCTCTCTCTCTCTCTCTCTCTCTCTCTCTCTCTTCTCTCTTTCTTTTCACGTGCAAAGAATGGCCTCCACGACTGCCCGCCTGATCATCCGAGCTGCCTCACGTCCTGGAATGCCTTCTTCATACCCTCTCTCTCCTTTTATAACTTGATGTAGGTTGGCTGGGCTATTTGTAGAGCAGTTGGGGTCAAAAAACCAACTGTAACGCCCGTGAAAAATCCATACTTGGGCTCGAGTACCAACTCGACCCGAGATCGCGTAGAATTAATTTCTATGGAAATTAAGCGTAAGTTAGCTAGCGCAACGCTAGAGTAGCTGGAAAATAGTCCCTGATCACTTTAAATAAGTTCTACAAGACCCAAATTGAGTAGAACAAATGACTCTATAATACTCTATAACCTCGGATCAAACTCTAAGCGGGTTTGTTCTCTGTACCACTTTAAATTTTTGTATTGGGTTTAGACCGCGCGTCGAAAGTCCAATACTTCCTATCTTAGACCGTTGGAACCGCCCAGCTGGACTTGACAATCACTTCGAAAATCAAGTCAAACCGATAATCACAGACTATTTCATTGAGCCTGGACTGAACAGACCGCGAATAGGGACAGAATTGGAATTTCAAATTCAAATCTGGCACACGACTTGACACATCAGTATTAAGCATTCTGACCTTCAGAATTCATCCAGATTACACCCTCGGATCAGGAAAATTTTATATTTATTATTATGAGACTTTCAGCCCTGATCTACGTGTGGTGACTGCTGAACTGAAACTGGTCCGCCACGTGCGATCTGTGAACCCTGCCAGACTGAAAACTTAATACGTACTAGATCTGGTACGCATGAGCTTAAGTCCGATCGCAATCGACCAGGGGACCACCAGAAAGCAACTTTTGGACCGAAACAGCACCGAAATGGATAGGCACCAAGTAAACTTCGTTCCGGAGCCTGTTTCCAGCATTTTTAAGCTTATAAAAGGGGTTGAAACCCTCATTCCTCTCTCCCATCCAAAAATTGCAAACCCTAGCTTTGGGAGAGAGAAAAGGAGAGAGAGTTTGAGAGAGAGAGTGGAAGGGATTTTTTCCGTCTCCGAGCCACCGACTGCTAGTGCTTCAGTAACTCTTCCCAATCACCTGGCTGGTGATTTCTCCGCTCTATCAGGTATAAAACAACCGTAGAACTTGTTGATTTAGGGTTTACTTGGATTCATAGCATGTTAGCTAACGTACTTCATAAATCAGGTCCTCCTACTGCCGTAGACGAAGCGTACACGCTCCGTTCGAAATCACGCATCCGTAAGAGACTAGGTGAGGATTTTAGACGCTTTGATTGATGGTTCCCAACGCTGTCAATGTCGTTTAATAGTAGATTATCGACGGCATCGCTGTTTGACATGTACAACATGCTCTCCGTTTCCTGTTTCATAAATTAACGAAGAATATGAGATTTAGGGCATTTTAGTCATTTGTAGGAAGTACTGTCTACATTCATATTTTGCTGATGTGATTGACATGGCTTGTTGTCGCATTATGGAGTTAGGAATGCGTGCATAATTAGTTTGGCGAAGAGATTCGCCTAGTTGCGCACTTTGGGTCAACATACTATATGTAGACTTAAGTGTGTAGTGTATGTGTTTGTATAAATGCTTGTATTAGTATGTATTGAATTAAATGATGTTATGTGGTAGTTTGAGATTGATTTCTCAGTTAATATGCTGACCTAAATGATTTCCTACATGTTGACTATGTGCATGATTTCATTACATGCATGGAACATATGTGTTTGAAGATTTGCTTAAGTTGAATGTTATAACATGTGTTAACATGCTCACATGATTGTATTTCAATTTCAATACTCTTACATAAATTGCTGATGTGATTCCATAAGTGTTTGGGACTAGACTTAGTCCAGGCAGTCGGTAACCGAGCGAATTCGTGGCTGACTGGTCATAGCCATGAACGACGCGTCGATGAACGCGATTCGTGTTTGGGGTTTTCGGCAGTGGTTAGGCCACGCGAAGTGTTTTACGCACTTCATGTCGTTCGACTTGAGATGCGATCTCGTTGGTCGAGCCCGTCAAGCAACCCGACTGGCCGATGTATGTTCACCTTGTATGAGTCACAACTGCTTGAACCTAGGGTACTGAACTTACCATTGTAAACCCTGTTAACCATGGTACCTTGATCCACGAAGACTCATGAGTCGGGCATGGTGGTATGGGACACCGTGGTCGAGCTGTCGGCCTACGCTGGGGCCACAAACCTCCCCGTAGTGACCAGTGAGCACCTAGACTCGTGAGCAGATTATGGTGGTATGGGACACTATATTCTAGCTATCGGCCTACACTGATCAGGCGACGAGTCCTTTGTAGTGACCGCAAGCGTATTTTGAGTCCACGGGAGGCGACGACCCTTCCGTTGCAGTAGAGTACGGTAGGCCTGTATTGATAAGGTGATGGGGGAGCGGTGCAACGAGTGCGAGCAACAGCCTTAACAGCCGTTGCAGTGACCTACGAAATATACATCGTATGAGATTACTAGGAGTGACGACCCTAAACAGGATCTGTGTTGGGATTGATACAAGGGAAGTACCTTAGTTTCCCAATCCTGCTGTTTGAACGGACTAATAACAACTTTGAAATCATATCACCATAGCATTGCATGTGCCTGGAAGATGTCGAGCACTCTAGGGAGTGTGGCATGCCGCGTTCGTAAGATGTTGCCGTATGAGGGAGATCGTCGGTGAGGGCATACATCACGTCATGTCACCTTGCATTAACAACAGTATTAGGATTGTCTGATTTACTGCTTTACTATTATCGCATGATTGAATTGTGAACATGCTAATCTTTGCTCTATGATTTCACTGAGTTGATCACTCACTCCCACGTTACGGGATGGTGTTTGCAACACCCACCAGACCCTGTTGTAGATGCAGGTGAGGCTGAGATCTAGGAGGTGGAGCCAGACATCGACGAGGACCAGGACGAGTTCTCGTACATGCAGTATCACGATGGCTTTCCGTAGGCGACCTGGATCGATGGGACTTCAGTGGGACTATTTTGAACATTACATTTTTGTTCATGTATATGTATATGAGACTCAGAGATGTAGTCATACTTTGGAGACAGATGAGATTTACTTTGTTTTTCCATACAGTGATATATATATTGTTTAGTCTTCCGCTTTCTTTTATCACTGGATCTGAAGTATGAATTGCAGTTTTCGTATACTTTTACTCATGTGAGTGCTTTAAATCAGACAACATTGAATCATAATCATTTTTGTTGCATAAGTGACGGTCTGGAACTCGGGAGTTGAGTTTATACACGACCCCCGATTTTCAGGGTGTTACAAGTTGGTATCAGAGCATGAATAAGAGTATACTGGGCCTGGGTTATGGTTTCGTGACGTACGCTGTCGCTTCCTTTAACTTAGGTGGGTGCGAGAAGGGTCTAGAACTAGGACCGCAGATTCGCCATTAGGCGAAGTCTATTCGGATCGATCGCATGATCGAGTCTGTAACGCATCTCGGGTCGCGTAAAGCAACCCGAATAGCTTCTAAGCCATAGGAAGTCGGGTTGAGACGTCCTATGAATGATTTTAAACCCGCAAAGGTAAATTCTTGGGCCGTGGGATGACCACGACTCCTGTAATCAATCGCCAGGGCTTAAAAACCCCGTTTCACCAAAAATCTTCAAAATTCTTCCTCTAAACACTCTAATCTTCATTTATTTCTTATCCATTTCATGTTAGGAATCAAACCTAATGTGAAAATAACACAAATTAGTACTTTCACAAAATTGTACAGTGAATAGTAAAATTTCATGAAAAATGGATTTAAGGCCATTCTAACTTCACTTTCTTTAGCAAATAAGGGTCTAGATGGATGTACTGGATCCTTCTACCCTAAAATCATATGCTGTATCATAGGGTTTTGTATTCGAGATTGTGGAATGGTCCCAAAAATCTCTGAACACATGTTTGGGCCTATGTAGGTCAAAGTACAATGAACCAGGGGTCAGACCGTACCTTTTTGGGGTCCCTGGACCATGGGGGATCGAACCCATCTGTCCCCACTGACCGGATGCATCACCGGTCGGTGATGTCATCGCCGATCCGACGATGCATCGCCGTACAGGTGGGCCCCTTTTGTGTGGTTTTCGGGCGCACGCCCTAAAATACCTAGTACATCGTCCCCACATAGCTCCCGTCCCACGAAAACCCCCAAATCACACCCCTCCTTCACAAACAGCCCTCCCCATAGCTCCATTTTCATTTTTCAGCAACCACCCCCAAAGTTTGTGGTTTCAAATCGCTTCTAGATCCCTCCTTGGCCAAAACCGACCATCATCCATCGATCCTTGGGAGTTGGCAGCCCTTCCTCTTGAAGATTTCGTCATTTGGAGCTCCAAAAACCCCCAAATCGAGCTGAAATCGTGAGGTACTCCATTCCACTTTTTTGTTTTCATTTCTCCCTGAAAATACACTCTTGGAAAGCTTGAAGCATCCCTCTACGATGCCTAAATTTCTTTTTTCCAGATTGGACAGCCACTTCTCCGCATTTTCACCATTTTCCATGGCTTTCGTGGAAGCCATTTTAGGCCTTTTATCACTCTCATCCATCATATCTTTGATGGGTAAGAGGAAAATCGCAACAGACGAGGCTGGGCCGAGCCGCCCTGCTCAATCGAGAAGATCGCGGGGTGGTGCCGTAAGTTCAAGCGCCGCCGCAGGTCCAGCTGCAGTCCTGGAGTGCCATACAAAGCGGGATTTGGATCCCCATGCGCACCTTGGGCGAGCAATTTTATCAGAGATGCCTCATGGCCAATACACTGATCGCAAAGTGTTATTTGAGGCGAACGTAGATGGACGACTATTCGGCGAATATCTGTTGTTCGAACGCATTGAAGCTGCGCATTGGGGTCCGATCTTTGAAGCTCGCGCTCGTGCTAATGTGAGCACCGTTCGTGCCTTCTACGCTAGTATCCAGAATTCTACCTTGGAGCCTTTGCAGTTCAAAATCCCTTTTGGTAGAGATCGGATGGCTACGATCAATGTTCGGTTGATTGCACGACTTCTCAACGTGCCTCTTGGTGATGTGCATCCTAGTGAGAAGAATCTGAGGACTAGGCGTGAACGAGATCGCCGCACTAGGTTTCTGTGCAGTAAGTTGGTTCCATGGCAGCCTAATAATAGCCTCAAGGTGACGTATATGTCTGAGGATTTGCGCCTGCTGCACCATATCTGTACGTACAATGTTTATCCCGGGTCGACGAACCGCATTGAATGTACACGCCTTATGGTCGATTTCTTATATCTGGTGGCCCAGGGAGAGAACGTATGTATGGCCACTTTCATCTTACGGCAGATAGTCCTCATAGCCAAGTCAAGAAGAACATCCGAATCACTTCCTTTTGGCCGACTGGTTTGCAAGATCGCCCTCGAGTTTGCTTACAGACTTGGACCGAAAATGCCAGTTTCGATTCATAGTATCGATGAGTCGACTATGGTCAAGATGAAGATTGGGTCACAGTACCGCGAAAATCAGCTCGAGGAGGACAGCGAAGATAACTTTGATGATGAGGAAGATCAAAGCGAAGAAGAACCTAGAGCAGAGGTTCAGGAAGAAGCTTAGGAAGAGGCAGAAGAGGAGGCTCAGGATACTGATAAGAGCCCTCCTCCTTTTGCGCAGGCTACTATCGACGATCGCATTGCTCGGATGGAGGAGAGTCAGACCGCTTTGTGAAGGGAAGTGCAGGAACTTCGCGCTGAAGTCGAGGATGCCAAGGCCGTTACAAAGAAGAAACTCGGCAAGGTGACTCGCACCATGAAGGCGATCCTGTGTTGCTTACAGGATAAGGGTGCTCCTCCTCCGTCACCAGACTCAGACTAGCGATGCGATCTTTGAGTTATTATCAGTAGTTAGTCATTTCCTGCTTTATGTGTGTAAGCCTGTTAGGGCTAGTGCTTGTTTATGTTGCTGTTGCAATTTTAACTATCTTAGTTCCCATGTATTTCTCGTCATGATGCTTACAAGGATATATCCCTTGTATTGTGACAATTTTGAGTAAATGAAATGAATGGAATGCCTTTGACTCCTTGTGAATGATTGCGCTAAATTTGTGCTATTGAGACTGACAAGGTTGCGCCCTATTTTGAATATAGGGAATACCGCCTAAGACTACGCGGAGCACGGCTCGGCTTGCACTGACTGAGCATATGGATCAGACTCCTTCGCAGTCTGACACTCATGTGTACCCTGCTTTGGGCCCGATTCCTGAGGCAGTTCGATCGTCTCAGCCTGCCACTGGTCCTACAGTTGGACCACCGCCATTTACGCCATCAGTCCGAGAGCCTCATCGCGCATCTACTTCCACACAGCATCCACCACAGCCTGCTCCACCTCCTGACAGATTCGAGCAGATGATTGCTATGATGCTGCAGCAGCAGCAGCTTCTGACTACCATCATGGGGACATTAGCCCAGGGTGGGGGTGCGGCTCCATCTACACCACCTGTACCGCCTACGCATCCAGTTGAGGATGCTTATACATATGCCCAGGATGAGGGCATGGCTCATCCTGTGCCGCCTGCTTACCCTGCGGGGAATCCCGCCGATACACGGAGCCTATTAGAGCGATTTCAGCGCTTACGGCCTCCTACTTTCACGGGTTCTCACAGACCCGAGGAGGCTGAGTACTGGCTCGACCGTGTGTCGAAGATTTTGTGGATGTTACATTGCACTGAGGCCGAGCAGGTAGAGCTGGCTACATTCCTATTTGAGAGAGAGGCCAGCATGTGGTGGGATAGCGTACTGCGAACCGTTGCCGCCGACTATGTATGGACTTGGGCAGCGTTTGAGTTCCGCTTCCATGAGAAGTATTATCCCCAGACTTACAGGCACGACAGGGAGAATGAGTTTCTCCGTCTCAGACAGGCAGCTATGACAGTTACAGAGTATGAGTATCGGTTCACGGAGTTGGGCAGATACGTCCCGACGATTTTGGCTGATGAGCAGATGCGCATACGGCGCTTTTTGGAGGGTTTGCGACCGGACATTCGGTCGAAGATGTGCTGTGTGACCATTCCTTCATATACGGAGTTGATTCACATGTCCATGCGGGCAGAGCAGGATGTGGATCGACTTGCGCGATCTCGTGGCCCTGTTACTTCTAGGCCGCGACCAGACATGCAGGACAGGCCCCTCGCGGGCAAGAGGCCTCGCATTGATCCTCCTACTAGGACTACGGCGCCTGTACCACCGTTTCAGTGCCATGATTTGACATGTACATACTGTGGGAGGTCAGGCCACTTGGCGCAGAGCTGCTTTTCTCGGATGCGGGACAGTGGGTTCTTGCCGTCGCAGAAGATTGACCGTGTGCGTCCACGAGCGATATCAGCACTGCCTATACGGTCAGCTCCTGCGCACCCTACATTCAGACCTACGGTATCGCAGATCAGACAGCCTCCACGGCCCTTGACACAGCGGCCGAACCGGCCACAGCAGGCTCGGGTTCATGCATTGACAGCTGAGGCAGCTGCGACGCCGACTTTCCAGCATTCAGCCTTCGAGGTCACGGCCCATATTGGAGGTACTCCCGTTCTTGTGATGGTGGACACTGGTTCCACGATTTCTTTGATATCGTGTGCCGTAGTCAGGCGTCTTGGGTTACAGACTATCACTATGAATAGCGTGCGAGTCTTTGCAGCTCATGGGGATTATTCGGATGTCACCCAGATGTGTGAGGGTTGTTTAGTTGATCTGGGAGGCAGGACGATGACTCTTGATCTTGTCGTCAATCCCTCGCTCGTTTATCTCGACGTCATTCTTAGCATGGACTAGTTGACTGCAGCGAGAGCCGAGATTGACTGCGAGGCTCGTATGATGACGGTGTACGAGCCTGAGGGCACGCCTTTCACATTTTCAGTGCGGGTAAATCTTCCTTTCCGCATACTTAGCTACGCCACTTTATTGCACGACGCTGGGGCTCAGGTACTTGAGCATACGCCAGTCGTTTTCGAGTTCGAGGATCTGTTCAGGAAGATCCCTAGTTTGCCGCCCTGACGTGAGATCAATTTCACTATCGATCTGGTTCCTGGATCTACGCCCGTCTCATTGCCGACGTATCGCATGGCACCATGTGAGATGGAGGAGTTGAGGACGCAGATTGATGGTCTGCTAGAGCTTGGCCTTATACGGCCTAGCGTGTCTCCTTGGGGAGCACCGGTCTTATTTGTGAGGAAGAAGGATGGTTCGATGCGATTGTGTATTGATTATCGCAGGCTGAACCAGCTCACGGTGAAGAACAAGTACCCTTTTCCCAGGATCGATGACTTGTTCGATCAGCTGAGAGGAGCGCAGTACTTCTCGAAGATTGATCTTCAGTCAGGTTATCATCAGCTGCGCGTCAGGGATGAAGACGTGCAGAAGACAGCATTCAGGACCAGTTTTGGCCACTACGAGTTCCTCGTGATGTCGTTCGGTCTTACGAACGCACCGGCCGTGTTCATAGATCTGATGAACCGGGTATTTCAGCCTTTCCTTTATCGATTCGTCTTTGTATTCATTGACGACATTTTGGTGTACTCTAGGAGTCGAGAGGAGCATGAGGAGCACTTACGTTTGGTCCTGGATACGCTCAAACAGCATCAGTTGTTCACATAGTACAAGAAGTGCGACTTCTGAAAGCAGGAGGTGAAGTTTCTGGGACACGTGATGTCCAAGGATGGCATGGCAGTTGACCTGTCTAAGGTAGTTGCGGTGCAGGACTGGGAGCAGCCTGGTTCTATCACTGAGGTGAGGAGCTTCTTGGGTCTCGCTGGCTACTATCGGCGCTTCATTCAGGACTTCTCGAAGATCGTGAGACCCTTATCTCAGTTGACACGGAAGGATGTGAAGTTCACCTGGAATGACAAGGCGGAGTCAGCTTTTCAGGAGCTGAAGGACAGACTTACGTCCGCCCCTGTGCTAGTATTGCCAGAGCAAGGGGTTAGATACACTATATATACTGACGCGTCTAGCGTTGGTTTGGGTTGTGTCCTTATGCAGAGGAACAGGGTAATTTCGTATGCCTCGAGACAATTAAGGAAGCACGAGGAGAATTACCCTACACACAACCTATAGTTGGCAGCCGTTATATTCGCACTGAGACTCTAGAGACATTACCTCTACGGAGAGGAGTTCGAGCTCTTTTCCGACCACAAGAGCCTCAAGTACATATTCACGCAGCGAGACTTGAATATGAGGCAGCGGCGATGGATGGGGACGTTGAAGGACTTCAAGTTTGAAGTCTCTTACCATCCTGGGAAGGCGAACCTTGTGGCTGATGCGTTGAGCCGCAAGAAGGCGATAGAGTTTGCGGCTCCGCTGATGGTTGCCGAGTGGGATATGGTTGAGTTTTTGCGAGACTTTGAGCAGAAACTCACTGTAGAGGAGCCGTTTGAGTTCATCGCACATGTACAGGTGCGATCTCAGATCGATGACCGAGTCATCGAGACGCAGAGGGACGATGCGCATCTTACTGAGCTTCGAGAGCAGGCCAATGATGATGCTGACGCCGACTGGCGAGTTGGTATGGATGGGGGCTAACGTTACCGTGGCCGCCTATGCGTCCCAGATGTCCCTGACTTGAGACGAGAGATTCTCGAGGCTACGCATTGTACTAGACTCGCGATGCATCCAGGCAGCACAAAGATGTATCGTGATGTGAAGAGGACGTATTGGTGGGAAGGTATGAAGACCCACATAGCTGAGTTCGTGTCCCGTTGTCTCACTTGTCAGCAGGTGAAGGCAGAGCATCGCCGACCACCTGGACTTTTGCAGCCTATGCCGATTGCAGAGTGGAAGTGGGATTTCATTTCCATGGACTTCATTTCTGGGTTGCCGAAGACGAGGAAGGGACATGATTCCATTTGGGTGATCGTCGACCAATTGACGAAGTCGGCGCACTTCCTACCGATCAGAGTTACGAACTCTGTAGACGACCTGGCTAGATTGTACATCAGAGAGATTGTGCGTCTGCATGGAGTTCCGTTGGAGATCGTGTCGGACAGAGACACGCGGTTCACTTCTATCTTCTGGACTCGCATTCAGGAGGCTATGGGTGTGAAGTTGAAGTTCAGTACTGTCTTCCACCCACAGACAGACGGACAGACAGAGCGGGTGAACCAGATCTTGGAGGACATGTTGCGAGCTTGCGCATTGGACTTCAAGGACAGTTGGGATGATTGTCTTGCTTATGCGGAGTTTGCGTACAACAATAGCTTCCAGGCGAGTATCGGTATGGCACCTTATGAGGCGCTGTATGGGCGACCTTGTCGTGCACCGCATTGCTGGTTAGAGGTCGGTGAGCGTAGCTTGATCGGCCCAGAGTTAGTGCAGGCGACGGCAGAGAAGATTGATATTATTCGACGTCGGCTTCTTACAGCGCAGAGCAGACAGAAGAGCTACGCCGATACGAGACGGAGGCCACTAGAGTTCACAGTTGGGGATCATGTGTTTTTGCGAGTTTCCCCTATGAAGGGAGTCCTTCGGTTTGGGAAGAAGGGGAAGCTGGCACCCCGATTCATTGGTCCATTCCAGATCCTCGATCGTGTGGGAGCGGTGGCTTACCGCTTGGCTTTACCCACGCCTCTCGCAAGCGTTCACAACATATTTCATGTTTCTATGCTGAAGAAGTACGTTGCTGATCCTTCCCATATCATCAGATGGGAGCAGGTGCAGTTAGGAGAGGATGTTACTTATATCCTGCGACCGACACACATCCTAGACAGGAAGGAGCAGGTACTGCATAGCAAGGTGATTCCCCTTGTGAAGGTATTGTGGACGCATCACTCTGAGGAGGAGGCTACTTGGGAGACAGAAGCCGAGATTAGAAAGAACTACCCACAGCTTCTCGAGGAGTACGAAAAGGTACAAATTTTGAGGATAAAATTATTTGTTAAGGGGGGTAGATTGTAACGCCCGTGAAAAATCCATACTTGGGCTCGAGTACCAACTCGACCCGACATCGCGTAGAATTAATTTCTATGAAAATTAAGCGTAAGTTAGCTAGCGCAACGCTAGAGTAGCTGGGAAATAGTCCCTGATCACTTTAAATACGTTCTACAAGACCCAAATCGAGTAGAACAAATGACTCTATAATACTCTATAACCTCAGATCAAACTCTAAGCGGGTTTGTTCTCTGGACCACTTTGAATTCTTGTATTGGGTTTAGACCGCGCGTCGAAAGTCCGATACTTCCTATATTAGACCATTGGAACGGCCCAGCTGGACTTGACAATCACTTCGAAAATCAAGTCAAACCGATAATCACAGACTATTTCATTGAGCCCGGACTGAAGAGACCGCGAATAGGGACAGAATTGAAATTTCAAATTCAAATCTGGCACACGACTTGACACGTCAGTATTCAGCGTTCTGACCGTCAGAATTCATCCAGATTACACCCTCGGATCAGGAAAAATTTATATTTATTATTATGAAACTTCCAGCCCTGATCTATGTGCGGTGACTGCTGAACTGAAACTGGTCTGCCACGTGCGATCTGTGAACCCTGCCAGACTGAAAACTTAATACGTACTAGATCTGGTACGCATGAGCTTAAGTCCGATCGCAATCGACCAGGGGACCACCAGAAAGCAACTTTTGGACCGAAACAGCCCCGAAATGGATAGGCACCAAGTAAACTTCGTTCCGAAGCCTGTTTCCGTCATTTTTAAGCTTATAAAAGGGGTTGAAACCCTCATTCCTCTCTCCCATCCAAAAATTGCAAACCCTAGCTTTGGGAGAGAGAAAAGGAGAGAGTTTGAGAGAGAGAGTGGAAGGGATTTTTCCTGTCTCCGAGCCACCGATTGCTAGTGCTTCAGCAACTCTTCCCAATCACCTGGCTGGTGATTTCTCCGCTCAATCAGGTATAAAACAACCCTAGAACTTGCTGATTTAGGGTTTACTTGGATTCATAGCATGTTAGCTAACGTACTTCATAAATCAGGTCCTCCTACTGCCGTAGACGAAGCGTACACGCTCCGTTCGAAATCACGCATCCGTAAGAGACTAGGTGAGGATTTTAGACGCTTTGATTGACGGTTCCCAACGCTTTCAATGTCGTTTAATAGTAGATTATCGACGGCATCGCCGTTTGACATGTACAACATGCTCTCCGTTTCCTGTTTCGTAAATTAACGAAGAATATGAGATTTAGGGCATTTTAGTCATTTGTAGGAAGTACTGTCTACATTCATATTTTGCTGATGTGATTGACATGGCTTGTTGTCGCATTAAGGAGTTAGGAATGAATGCATAATTAGTTTGGCGAAGAGATTCGCCTAGTTGCGCACTTTGGGTCGACATACTATATGTAGACTTAAGTGTGTAGTGTATGTGTTTGTATAAATGCTTGTATTAGTATGTATTGAATTAAATGATGTTATGTGGTAGTTTGAGATTGATTTCTCAGTTAATATGCTGACCTAAATGATTTTCTACATGTTGACTATGTGCATGATTTCATTACATGCATGGAACATATGCGTTTGAAGATTTGCTTAAGTTGAATGTTATAACATGTGTTAACATGCTCACATGATTGTATTTCAATTTCAATACTCTTACATAAATTGCTGATGTGATTCCATAAGTGTTTGGGACTAGACTTAGTCCAGGCAGTCGGTAACCGAGCGAATTCGTGGCTGACTGGTCATAGCCACGAACGACGCGTCGATGAACGCGATTCGTGTTTGGGGTTAGCGGCAGTGGTTAGGCCACACGAAGTGTTTTACGCACTTCATGTCGTTCGACTTGAGATGCGATCGCGCTGGTCGAGCCCGTCAAGCAACCCGACTGGCCGATGTATGTTCACCTTGTATGAGTCACAACTGCTTGAACCTAGGGTACTGAACTTATCATTGTAAACCCTGTTAACCATGGTACCTTGATCCACGAAGACTCATGAGCCGAGCATGGTGGTATGGGACACCGTGGTCGAGCTGTCGGCCTACGCTGGGGCCACAAACCTCCCCGTAGTGACCAGTGAGCACCTAGACTCGTGAGCAGATTATGGTGGTATGGGACACTATATTCTAGCTGTCGGCCTACACTGATCAGGCGACGAGTCCTTTGTAGTGACCGCGAGCGTATTCTGAGTCCACGGGAGGCGACGACCCTTCCGTTGCAGTAGAGTACGGTACGCCTGTATTGATAAGGTGATGGGGGAGCGGTGTAACGAGTGCAAGCAACAGCCCTGACAGCCCTTGCAATGACCTATGAAATTTACATCGTATGAGATTACTAGGAGTGACGACCCTAGACAGGATCTGTGTTGGGATTGGTACAAGGGAAGTACCTTAGTTTCCCAATCCTGCTGTTTGAACGGACTAATAACAACTTGGAAATCATATCACAATAGCATTGAATGTGCCTGGAAGATGTCGAGCACTCTAGGGAGTGTGGCATGCCGCGGTCGTAAGATGTTTCCGTATGAGGGAGATCGTCGGTGAGGGCATACATCACGTCATGTCACCTTGCATTAACAACAGTATTAGGATTGTCTGATTTACTGCTTTACTATTATCGCATGATTGAATTGTGAACATGCTAATCTTTGCTCTATGATTCCACTGAGTTGATCACTCACTCCCAGACCCTGTTGTAGATGCAGGTGAGGCTGAGATCCAGGAGGTGGAGCCAGACATCGACGAGGACCAGGACGAGTTCTCGTACATGCAGTATCACGATGGCTTTCCGTAGGCGACCTGGATCGATGGGACTTCAGTGGGACTATTTTGAACATTACATTTTTGTTCATATATATGTATATGAGACTCAGAGATGTAGTCATACTTTGGAGACAGATGAGATTTGCTTTGTTTTTCCATACAGTGATATATATATTGTTTAGTCTTCCGCTTGCTTTTATCACCGGATCTGAAGTATGAATTGCAGTTTTGGTATACTTTTACTCATGTGAATGCTTTAAATCAGACAACATTGAATCATAATCATTTTTGTTGCATAAGTGACGGTCTGGAACTCGGGAGTTGAGTTTATACACGACCCCCGATTTTCAGGGTGTTACACCAACTCTCCTTACGCAATGGAATTCGAAAACAGACCGCCCACCTCTGTTCTACGTAACAAAGAAACAAAAACTCGTTGCATTTGATCTATTTTTTGAGGGAGGAATCACCCACGCCGTCCATTTAAACTCCATAGATAGGGTCGTGATCTGCTTGGTTACCATCTAGACGATCCGGATTACCAATTCGATCAAGGACAGTGGCCCACAATCGCTTGGATTGTTCGGCTCTCACGGATGCAATCGCTGTGCAAGAAGTGACGCTGTGATGATCGGTGGGCCCCTGTTCAATGCCGATAAGGAAATCCATTCCGTCCAATGGATTCATGTAGAAAAAAAGGGCATATATGGACAGTTTTGGATCGTTTTATGTGTGGCCCATAGAATTTCTATGTTACCATCTATCTTGCGTTTGAGACAACATGTACGTGCAATATTCGAGAAAATGGGACCGCAAATCTGGGTACGATCGGTTTTACCTCCTGAATTGAATGAATGGTGCGGATCATAAATATGTAGTTGATGGTGGCCCACCCGAATCCGTCTGTAACTCCCTATTTCAAGTTTCGCAGCGGGAATGAATGAGTTTTCTTTTTTTGATCAAAGACGGTTTGACCGTGTAATGCCCTAAAAACTGAGGGTTGAGCAGGAGCCCAACTCCCGAGTTCCAGCACATCACTTATGCAAGATAGATAATGATGATTAAATGTTGTCTGTATTAGTGCCCTAAACATGAGTGGGATTATACCAAAATAGCATATCATACTCTAGAGACGGTAAATTACGCAAGCGAAAGACTGTGATAGATATAAAATCCTATAAACTGATGTAGGACTCTAGAGTGTGAACATGTTATCAGGTTAAGTATATACAAGTACACTCAAAAAATGAATAAAATAAATATACATGGGTGTTCCAAAAGTGTAAAAATAATGTGTAATGATATCTAGTCAGCATCCCTGTAAACCCTGTCGATTAGAACATGGTCTACATAGACACGCCTGATAACTGCATGCAGGAGAACTCCTCCTTGTCATCATAAAAGTCTGCCTTTGCCTCGAAAGCATCGCCATCATCTGCATCTACAACAGGTTCTGATTGGTGTTTAAAATACCGTCCCAGAACGTGGGAGTGAGTGATCAACTCAGTTGAGCTATAAAGAAAAGGTTAACATGTTATCAATTCAGTTAAGCAGTAATGATAAAGCAATACAACAATAAGGTCGTAGATTACTCTTGTTAATGCAAGAATGGTATGCGATAATGATGCATGCCCTCGCCTACACTCCCTCAGCGACTTCATCCCATGTTCGCGCATGGCATCCTCCCAAAACGTGCATTTCCTCACCAAAGTACATGCAGTGCGGTGCATGATCATGTTAGCCAATACTTAATTAGGTTTATTCATACAGTAGGTTTAGGAAACTAAGGTACCTCCCTTATATCATTTCCTAAACAATGATTCATCTAGGGTCGTCAATCCTAGTTAATCTCATACGATAAGCAGTTCCAAGTCACTACGGAAAGGCTCATCACCTTAACACAGACTTGGTTTATACTCAAGGTTTCTACGGAAAGTCTCCTCACCTTAATGTAGACCAAGTGTATGGTCGAAGTCACTACGAATAGCTTGTCACCTAATTGTAGGCCGATAGCTCGAATACAGTGTCTTATACCACCGTATTCGGCTCAAGAGTTTGGGTTGCTCATTGAACACTACGGGGAAGCTTGTCGCCCCAGCATAGGCCAACAGCACGACCACGGTATCCCATAACACTATGCCCGGCTCATGAGTCTTAGTGGATCGAGGTACTAAAGTTAAACGAGATTTTCACTTGTAAGTTGGTACCTTAGATTCAAGCAGTTGCGCCCATACATGGTAAACATACAATGAGTAGATCGAGTTACTTGACAAGCTCGATTGGAATGAGCGTACGTTGAATTGGTCGACATAGAGCGCATAAGCACTCCGCATGGCCCAACCACTATCAGCAATCTTCGTACGACTCGGATTCCTCGAACATATCTATGGTGGCGAAATTAATTTTGTCACTCGATTGGGATTTGTACCAATTTCCTAAACTATGTAGCAGTCCCAAACATACTTAAACATAACAAGAAAGCACATGTGATAGGCATATCAACAATAAACAATTAATTCAAACAAAGGAACCACTTGAGCATTTTTATAAAATACAAGTAAACATGCTTTCACACCTATACATTTTATATGTAAATCACATCAAATAATATAAGTTACATGAATAGATTTATATACATGGGAAAGGTAGTTGAGAATCTTATGTCAATACCCATATAAAATACAATTTACCAAATATTTACTCATTCAGACATTTCTACAAACACTTATACTACACACTTCAACATATATGACGTATGTTGGTTATAACATGTATTAGGAAAAATTCTTTCACCAAGGAGTTGTCACATATACAATAATCATATATTCACGATGGATAATCATGGCAAGCATGAATCCAAATTTGATACCCATATAAACATTTTTACAAACACTTAGACTACACACTTCAACATACATGACGTATGTTGGTCATAATATGTATTAAGAAAAATCCTTTCACCAAGGAGTTGTCACATATATAAAAATCATATATTCAAGACGGATAATCATGGCAAGCACAAATCCAAATTCCATACCCATTCAAATATTTTTACAAACACATGAATTACACTATATTCAACACAGTTCATATATATCTGTAAAGTGAGGAAAACATCGTATCTAGCATAAGAAATGGCAACCAAGTCAGTTATAAATCATTAACTGACATTGACAGCCTTGAAAATTATAACCTAAATGTTTATAGTCCGCACCTTTCACTAGTAAACTCATAACAGATTCAGTTTGAACACTCTTGCCTTGTAAACTAGACTTTGGATACCTAATCAATAAAACGGGTTAGCTATTTCACCAAGCTACATATTTGAATTCCTAAAATAGGTTAGGGTTAGGGTTTCTTACCCAAAAATGGAATCAGAATCTCTGGTATAATGACACGGAAGCGGTAGTTACGTACGTAGAGTAGTGGGATCGAATCTCAAGAACTATCTCACACTTGCTCTCTTACTTCTCCACTTTCTCTCTCTTTTCTCTCTTAGGATTTATAATTCATATGGAATGAGAGAGGGGTGGGTACTTATATAGGCTCAGAACTAATCGGAATGGCCCCAGGGCCTTGGTATACTTAAGTTATAGCCAAGGAGGGGCCGTTTCAGTCCAACGGAGCACATCTGGAGGCCCCTTTTCTGTATGCGATTGGACTTAAGCTTCTTGACATTGGATCTAGGTCAGGTTAAGATCTCGGCCTGATCAGATTAGTGGATCGACCGCGGGGGACCTGTTTCAATTCAACGGTCACCGATACTCGATCAGGGTCATAAGTACACTGACCTGTGTTAAAAAAAAAAATTGATCTGAGGGTGTAGTTAGGTCAAAATCTGATGGTCTGAATTCTTAAATTTGGCCTGCAAGCAAAGGACTCAACTCACTTAAGTTTCAGTTCATTTCCTAAAGATATTCGCGTTTCTCACACATTTCGCTCCAAGCTCAAGTTGTGCATTTTTGGGTACTATTAGGACTTGATTTCTAAGATGGTGGTTAAGTCCAGTAAGGTAGTCATAACCGTATAGTTTTGGGATAATCGAACTTTCGACGCATGGTCCAAGTCCGATACGGAGTTTCATGATGCTCCTGAGAGCAACTGGGTTTTGAGATGGATCCTAAGTTCTTAGGTAATGTAGCATTAATCATTCTACCCAGTTTGGATCTTACAGATCATATTTAAAGCGATTCGAGCTAATTCACAATTAATTTAGTTTAGTACTTAACTAAATTTCACCCTAATTACGACAGAATAAGGTCCTAGGGTAGGAGAAACTGATCTTTCCAAATAACCTATTTATTTCGTGATATTACAAAAGGTTAATGGTCAAAAACCCATTATATTTATTTATTTACTATTTATACTAATTTTTAGTTTAAGTATTGTCCTTCATCATCTAAACTTTAGGATTTGTGTCTAATATGAAAGTATTTAGAAAAATTTGAGGAATAAGGTAATGAAAGATAAGATTTTGAATAAAATGGTTTGAAAAGGGAATTTAAGGCTTTAGGATTGGATTTTTGAGAAGTAATTATGGTATTATGATCAACCCATTACCTAAGGACGTCTATCTCCAAGTTGGCAAAAATCTGGGATGTTACAATTTACCCCCCTTAAAAATAATTTTATCTCTGAAATTGCCTAAGGGGAGTACGTAAAGATTTGATTATTTTATTTGCCTAAGTTTTATTGATTTCAAGTTTATATGCGTGGTAAGGTGTATACTGTCTATACTAGTTTAGTACATTTTAGTTTACCCCCCTTAAAAACTTATTTCTTTATCTCTTACTTTATACCCTGATGATTTGCTACAATTTCTTTCTTTATTTATTTGGAGTCTTGACGAAGATTCCCATCTATTTAGAGTAAGATATTTGTTTTCAATGGTCGACCGATACGGAGAAAAAGTTGTAGTGGGCTTGATCCCGATACATCGATCATCTACTTAACCAGGGTAGAAGGCTCACCGTATCCCTTCCTAGTCCTGGTAGATCCTGGTCTTCTGCTCGGTTAAAGCAGTGAGTCCACTGGTAGTCACTCAGGATTGAGAATTAGGTCAAGTCGTGAATGTTTTGTAATTGTACATTTCAGTAACTCTGTAGTACAATCACTCTAAAAGCTTAGGGCATGCCCAGCATTGAAAAGTTCAAATTTCCTATTTATAAGGTTGCCCTTTGGGTTTTGGTATAAGAGAGTCCTCGCCTTAATCTATGTCCAAGGTAGGGGTTAATAAACACCTTAATAGATCATCCTAAAAAGGGTTTCTAATCGTATGGAATTGGTAAAGGCTTCTATTATGTTCATATTTAACAAGCGGATTTGTGGATACATTGACTTTCGCTCATTCCCATTATTAGGCCTATGATTTAATATAAACTGGTTCAACACTTAAGCCCTAATTTCTTTCCTTTAATGACTTCATTATTGGCATTCTAATGAAGATTCAGATCCTATCTAGTGACCTAACCTTACGTATAGCCTAGATCAATTCCCTTCGATCCTGGGCCAGTGGGGCAAAGGCCCACCACGCTTCCGCTGCGCCACTTTGATTAAATGGAAGCATTAGCCGACCTAACTAGATTGGGCTCATAATGTTCTATCCCCCTTTAAATTTTTTTTTCTCAAGGCTCATGAATCTATGTCCGGATTCTCAAGGCTCAAGAAACTGTATATGTCAGAACAAAATACAATTTAGGACTTATCTTTGACATGAACTCAGAAATGATCTCTCAATACTTTGGTCTTCCTTTCATCGATGATGTGTACTAGGGCATTGGTACCTATGGTCATAGAAAGGAGCTAAAAATGATGGATGTTGTGGTTGATTTCAAGGACAAGTGTGAGATTGTGGTAAGATGCCTACCTCTACCAAAGAATGACTTTTTCCACGGTCCCGACTTACCTTCTTTAATCATATTTAGTTTAATATTGCAAGATAATCTATATATTATTAGTACACAAGGAATTTGGACAAAATAGGTTAACGGGCAGACTATCTTTCTAAATTCATATGCACAATATGGATGTCAGAATGGTCTATGACTCGAGACCCTACTCCTAACTGCCTGTTGCCCATTTGAGAAATTTCTTAGGCCTAAAAAGAAAAAATCTCTATCGGCTATATATTCTTAACACTTCTCAAAGGCGAAAGAAATAAACGTTTGGTTGTAAGTGGTCGGGCCAACATGGAAGGAAAGTTATGTAGTGGGTCTGAGCTAAATACTTAAAGAAGCCTATAAGTAGTAAGGGGATCCGACGAAAGAATGAGGTCTCCCTCCAACCTAATCAACCCTACTAACTAAGTGTATCCTTCAATCTGCTAAGGAGGTCCTAGGGTTCACGTTATTAATTTATTGTACTTCCTATACTATCAGATTTTATAAAATTCTCATTCCCAAGGTCCTAGCTCTCATTACTCCGCTCTAAATTTATTGGTTTAGGTCCTTAGACCCGTAAGGTCCGTTTTTGTGGTCTAATACACCCGTATTCGCGCCATTTGGATCCGTTTCAAGTTTGAAATTTATCAATTAATGGCTTAAACCCGTCGACTGACGGCCTAGAGGTGACCTAAGTCGATTCACATGATCGAAGATATATTGTGGATTAAATTACAGTATTTGGTCTCGCTTGTTGACAAAACCTTGGGATCCTAATGTGGTTTTTAGATTTCATCGCCTCCTTCCTAAGTCAGAGTGCGTCAGAGTGTGTCGTGTTACCATAACTTAGGCCCAATTTAATCCAAATCATGCTCTAATACCATCTTATAATGCCTTAAAAGTCGGGGGTCAACAATGGCCTAGAACCAACTTTGCACCAAAAATCAGTTTGACGTAAAATTTATGTGGAGCTACATCAGCGAGGTCCACCACCTTCCCAAAGCATTTAATGTAGCATTTAAACTCTAAAAAATAACTCTCGGGTATTGTTGGGTTCAAAACCTTAAGTGGGTTATCTTGTATGAGTTATCTTATATGGGCCTTACCTTTCATGTAATGAAGTCCACCTAGCATGTTTTGTAAATGGGTGTTATATAACTTGTAAAATATTTAGTGGAGAGATCTTACTATCCAAATGTTCTCTTAAGATATAGGTGGCCTTGGGCCCATCTAAATGATGCAACCCAAAGGCGTAAGTAAGCCCAACACTAAGAGAAATCATTGGGGAGTGAGAAGCCCATAATGTTAACCTTCCTTAAGCCTGTTATGTAAGGCCCGTATCTTAGTCCGTACCATTCCTTAGACTCCCGTGATCCTCCCCGTCAAATTCTCACAACCCACAACCTGTAGACAGTATTTAAATGTAACCATAAGTCACATCCCGTAGATCTAAGTTGACTCGAGCCGAGACCTATACCCTAACGACCACACCGTCACCGTGGTTCCAACGTCGTGTCTTGCGCACTGATGTATACCCAGGCCAGGAGTTGTGGGCCCACATATATTTTGTGAAAATGCCATGCATTATGAATTTCGAGAGAATCTCTACCCACCTATCACATTAATCAACTAAGGACACAATCCATCACAATCCATGCTTTCTTTCTACTCAAGACAAACAACCCTCCCCAAAGTTACCTCTCATGTCACTCACACCCATCACTCCATCTCATCTCCCTCACAACTCATCCTCTTTCCCTCTCTCATTCTCTACCCATTCCCCAAGCAACCCAATGGAGAGTGACCGTCCAAGCATTCTAAGGAGAGGAAATAGCTAAGTATGTGACCCACTTCGTACCCCAAATCTCTCATTCCAACCCTTCAATCTTCATCATCTTCCATCAAAGAAGAAGCCAAGAGGCTTAGTATTCCAAGGAACCAAGAAGAAGTGTTGTTTTGTAAGATTAGATTGCAATTTTAGTGATGAGCAAAGTGGGGCCTACCGATTGATGATACGAATCCTACTTTGGACCCTATATGTGGCCGATGGCCCAACATGATTCATATGTTCATCCCATGATGGGGTCATTCTCCATGGACCCCATCATGATGTTTATTTTTCTATTGAAAAAAGGTTATCTAGACCTTGATCTTGTGGGTGATCCTAGGATTTCCACCCTTGAATTCAATTTAAGGGCCCACTTTTGGTGGAACCCATTTGATGTATGCTTTGTATCATGTAAAGGGAGGGCTCATAGTGGCGGAGCCCCTCCCCTTCACAGGTTTCTCTCTCTCTCTCTCTCTCTCTCTCTCTCTCTCTCTCTCTCTCTCTCTCTCTCTCTCTCTCTCTCTCTCTCTCTCTCTCTCTCTCTCTCTCTCTCTCTCTCTCTCCCATGTTTTGCTGGCCCACTTGATGAGCTTGTTTGATGGATCCAGACCGTCAGGCAGCAAGAACGCCCTTACTGTCCAAGTTGCTGGACGTCCAGCGATCACACCAGATGTGATGAAGGAAAAATATTAGTTTGATCCACATGGGGTGGCCCACTAACGTGGACCCACTTTGTCGTACGTTGAATCTATATAGTCCATCCATCTTCCTAGATCAATGGGGACCTAAGCCGGATGGGCTAGGGGCTACTAGATGGTCTACTATTTAGCAGCAGGCCCTGGATGATGGCAAAAGAAAGGTCAGCTTGACCTTCAAGCTGGTGGGTCACACCACGTGGACCCACCCCTGATGTATATGTATTATCCACCATCCATCTATGGGACCACCTGATGTAAGTGTTTCATCCATGTCGTTCGTCCGTGGGATGTGGGACCCACCTTAATGACGTGTTGCATCCAGCACGTGGGGCCCACTGATGTATGTGTTTCACCCCCGCCATCTAGTAGATGGGACGGTGGGATCTACCCACTAATGTATGTGTATTAACCACACCGTCCACACAATTTCCAGATCATTTTAGGGCCTGGGCCAAAACGGCCAGCGTCTAATAGATGGGACGACACCAATGTATGTGTATTATCCACATCGTCCACATAATTTCCAGATTATTTTAGGGCTTGGGCCAAAACGGCTAGCGTCTAATAAGTTCACCAGCTGTTGGACCAGCGTCCAACAGCAGCTGGGCTGAGGCCCACCATGTTATATATGTTTTATCTTTTTCGTCCATCTATTTTGAGGCCCACCATCCTGGGTGGCCCGCATTCAGTGGGACCCACCATATATGTGTTTCACCCAGGTCGTCCAACCATCTTAGACGCCAGGCTGGGCCAGGATGCTGCTGGACTAACCATCCAACAACTGCCCACTTTAATGCAAGTGTTGTCCATTTAGTTGGGCCCATCTGTAATGTATAGGCCCACTAAGGGTGTGTTTCATTCATGTCATCCAACATGGGACGCCCAGCTAGGGGCAGCCAGGCTCACCATGATATGATGTAGGTGTTGTATATCCTCACTGCCCATTCATTTCGGGAGCATGTGGGCTACCCCATGAGGCCCACTATGATGTATGTGTTACACACACTTTCTACCCATTACTCCTAGGCCATGGGCTGTCTCGTGAGGCCCATTGTGATGTATGTGAGGCCTAAGTGATGAGGCCCATTATGATGTATATGAAGCCCATGTGATGAGACCCAATGTGAGGTATGTGAGGCCCTTGTATGAGGCCCAATGTGGTGTATATGAGGCCCATGTGATGAGGCCCAATATGAAGTATATGAGGCCCTTGTGTGAGGCCCATCATGATGTATATGAGGCCCTTGAGTGAGGCCCAATTGTGATGTATGATTCCACATGATGTGTGTGATAATATTTATGTAGTCCATCTATTTTCTAGCTAGAATAAGGGTCGTGGGCCCCATTGTAGTTAGATTTTAGGTTTCAAATGGGCCACAACTTGGGAGCAATGGTGGTTAAATGTCCACATTATAAATGGTGGTTAAATGTCCACCGTTGGGAACCATACTCGGGCCCTCCATGAAGCCCATCTCCCCATTCTCTCTTTTACCCTAACCTTAAGTAGAGTCCCGCCATAATATATGTGTTATTTATATGTTGTTCATCCACTCTTCTATATCTCATAGGGTCGTGGGCCTCATTGAGAGTCAAATCCAAATCCCAAGTGGACTACACCATAGGAATAGTGGTGGTTAAATGTCCACCGTTGAAAACCATACCTTGTACGGCCCACCATGATACACAATTTTCAACCCACCTTCCCTTATTGGGCTATCCCAAATCATTAAGCCCCGTTGATGTTAGTACTACCTGTCTTTCTTATTGGACTAACCCAAACCGTTGGGCCCCCATTGATACTAGTACCTTCTCGCCATGCCCTGTAGGATTTGAAAGTGCCCTGGTTTGTCAATTAGTGTGAGTGTTGAGTCAGCAAGTCAAGTGAGCCCCATAGGAAAATCATTCAAGCATCTGCTTCAACTAGATGTGTGCCCCGAACTCGTCAAAGGTAAACTTAGCCTCACATCCCATATCCCAAAACACCCAGGTATATAAATTCCTAAAAAATGGATAGAACAACATAGGGTTAAAGTATGAAAACTATTTTGCAAATCAGGAAAATCTCTAAGTTTTCAACTTTTTTCGATATATCGAGATAACTTCGATGAGATTAGACACCGTAGTTATCAATATCCTCGAAATGCAATTGATATCATCAAAATGAAGACCTTGTGTGTCCAGCAACCATCTTGATCTCTAGACTATATTATCGATGAATCGATGGAACATTCGATATCATCGACATTCAAATTTTGAGATCATTGAGACGGCTCAATATAATCAAATTCTGGCCTGATTATGACCAGCAAGCTACTAAGGAAAATCATGCATTTATCGATGACTCGAAGAGAAGCTCGATATCCTCAAAATTCAAATGCTGATGATATCGATGGAGGTTCGATGTTATCGACTTCGGTCCAAACATGTCCAACAAGCTTTCAGGAAAATCCTCTTTAAATGATTCAAGGAATCGAGACTCCCTTTATACAATTGATATTTAAATATCGATCATATTGAATCTAGGTCATTTTCATCGAATTCGGACAATGGAATGTCCAACGAGCTTACAGGAAAATCTTCTATAGAAGATCGATGAATCGAACCAGGCATCAATATCATCGACATTTGAAATTCGATGACATCATGGGAGGATCGATAATATCGAAGACAACTGTCTTATATTTAGCTTGCTCTCTTGATTTTCATTTTTGAGAAATCAAACCGTGGTTCGAAGAAATCGGAGTTCGAAATCCGATGACATTGAAGCATGTTTGATATGATCGATCTGTGTATAAGATATTCAACTATAGTTATCAGAAGAGTTCATATCATTGATCTGTCCCTCGAAGTCTGTAACATCCCGAAAATCGGGGGGTCGAGCAAAAACCCAACTCCCTAGTTCCAAAATGTTATTTATACAACATGGATATGTATGATTGAATGTTGTCTGTGATAATGTATTAAACATGAGTGAGATTAAGCCAGAACAGCATATCATACTCCAGAGACATTTAAAGTCACAAGCGGAAGACTGTGATAGTAGGTATAACATATATAAACTGTTGTATGTCTCCAAAGTGTGAACATGTTACCAAGTTATATACATACATGTATACTCCAAAAGTAAACAAAAGGAATATACATGAGTGCACTGAAAATATAAAATGACAAGTGTCAAGGTATCTAATCAACCTCCCTGTAATCCCGTCAATCAGAATACGCATAGAGGGATCCTCCTCATCATCAACATCATCAAGTCCGGCTCCGCCTTGCAGGCCGCGCCATCATCTGTAATCACAAAAAGGTCTGGTGGGTGTCCAGGAACACCGTCCCGTAACGTGGGAGTGAGTAGCTAACTCAGTGGAATAATAGAGCAAGGATTAATATGTTCTCAAATCAATCATGTGATAATAGTAAAGCAATAAATCAAGCAATCCTAATACTGTTGTTAATGCAATATGACATGACGTGATGTATGCCCTCACCGACGATCTCCCTCATACGGCACCATCTTACGACCACGGCATGCCACACTCCCTAAAGTGCTCCACATCTTCCAGGCACATGCAATGTAATAGTGATATGATTTTCGAGTTGTTATTAGTCCATTCAAACAGCAAGATTGGAAAACTAAGGTACTTCCCTTATATCAATCCCAACACAGATCCTGTCTAGGGTCGTCACTCCTAATAATCTCATACGATGTATATTTTTTAGGTCACTACAAGGGTTGTCAGGGCTGTCGCTCGCACTCTTTGCACCGCTCCCCCATCACCTTATCAATACAGGCCTACTGTACTCTACTTCTACGGAAGGGTCGTCACCTCCCGTAGACTCAGAATACGCTCGCAGTCACTACAAATGGCTGTCAGGGTTGTTACTCGTACTCATTGCACCGCTCCCCCATCACCTTATCAATGTAGGCCGACAGCAAGAATATAGTGTCCCATACCACCATAATCTGCTCACGAGACTAAGTGCTCACTAGTCACTACGAGGAGGTTTGTGGCCCCAGCGTAGGCCGACAGCTCGACCACGGTGTCGCATACCACCATGCCTGGCTCATGAGTCTTCGTGGATCAAGGTACCATGGTTAACAGGGTTTACACTGGTAAGTTTAGTACCCTAGGTTCAAGCAGTTATGACTCATGCAGGGTAAGCATACAACGGCCAGTCGGGTTACTTGACGGGCTCGACTAGCATGATCGCATCTCAAGTTGAACGATATGAAGTGTGTAAAACACTTCGTGTGGCGGCCTAACCACTGCCGCCAACTCCAAAACACGGCTCGCGTTCATCGACGCGTCATTCGTGGCAAAGATAAGCCAACCACGAATTCGCTCGGTTACCGACTGCCTGGACTAAGTATAGTCCCAAACATATGTGAATCCACATCAGCGATCATGTGAGAGTATTGGAAATGAAACACAACCATGTAAGCATGTTAACACATGTTATATCGTACAACTTAAGTAAATCATCTGACACATGCCTTTCGTACATATAATGAACTTATGCATATCGCCAACATATAGGAAATCATTTCCATCAGTATATTAATTGAGAATTCAATCTCAAACTAAATTATAATGAAATCATCAAGCACATGTTATAACATACAGCTTAAGCGAATCGTCAAGCACATGCATTTCATTCATATCATGAAATCATGCATATGGCTAACATATAGGAAACCATTTACACCAGTATATTAATTGAGAAATCAATCCCAAACTAATTCATAACACCATTTAATTCAATACATACTAATACAAGCATTTATACAAACACTTACACTACACACTTAAGTCTACATATAATATGTCGACCCGAAGTGTGCATTTAGGAGAATCTCTTCGCCAAACTAATTATGCACGCATTCCTAACATTCTAATGCGACAACAAATCATGTCAATCACATCAGTAAAATATGCATGAAAACAGTACTTCCTACAAATGACTAAAATGCCCTAAATCTCATATTCTTCGCCGGTTTACGAAACAGGAAACGGACAGCATGTTGTACATGTCAAACGGTGATGCCGTCGATAATCTACTATTAAACGACATTGAAAGCTTTGGAAATGGTCAATCAAAGCGTCTAAAATCCGCACCTTGTCTCTTATGGATGTGTAAATTCGAACGGAGCGTATACGCATCGTCTACGGCGATTAGAGAACCTAATACACAAGTTCTATTAGTTACTTCGTTGGAAACGAAAGGAACCTCAAATCAGCAACTTTTAGGGTATTTTCTTACCTGAAAACGTGGAGGAATCGCCGGGAAAGTGATCGGAGTGCGTTGCCTAAGCACGTACAGCACGTGGCACAAGCAGCAGGGAATTCTCTCCCACCTTCTCTCACAAACTCTCACCTTTTCTCTCTCCCAATCTAGGGATTTTTACAAATTCGGATGGGAGAGAGGAGTGAGGGTTTCAACCCCTTTTATAAGCCCAAACTTGTCCGAAATAGGCTCCGGTACAAAGTTCACTTAGTGCATATCCAAATCGGGGCTATTTCGGTCCAAAAGATGCTTTCTGGTGGTCCCCTGACCGAATGCGATCGGACTTAAGCTCATGCGTATCAGATCTAGCACGTATCAAGTTTTCAGTCTGGCTGGGTCCGCAGATCGCACGTGGCGGACCAGTTTCAGTTCAGCGGTCACCGCACGTAGATCAGGGCTGAAAGTCTCATGATATAAAATAGAAATTTCTCCTGATCCGAGGGTGTAATCTGGCTGAATTCTGACGGTCAGAACGCTCAATACTGACGCGTCAAGTCGTGTGCCAGATTTGAATTTGAAATTCCAATTCTGTCCCTATTCGCACTCTCTTCGGTCCGGGCTTAATGAAATGGCCTGTGATTATCGGTTTGACTTGATTTTTGAAATGAGTGTCAAGTCCAGCTAGGCAATTCTAACGGTCTAAGATAGGAGGTATCGGAATTTCGACGCGCGGTCTAGATCCAATACAAAATTTCAAAGTGGTCCAGAGAACAAACCTGCTTAGAGTTTGATTCGAGGTTATAGAGTATTATAGAGTCATTGGTTCTACTCGATTTGGGTCTTATAGAACGTATTTAAAGTGATTAGGGACTATTTCCCAGCTACTCCAGCGTTGCGCTAGCTAACTTACGCTTAATTTCTAAAGGAATTAATCCTAAGTGGTTTCTTTGGCTATGGAATTGGGTTCTGAACGATTTTCCAGGTGTTTTAATTGACCCACTGCCTAATGACGTCAAATCCCAGATTGGCCAAAATTCGGGGTGTTACAATCTACCGGCCTTAAAACAAAATTTCATCCCCAAAATTAGCGAAGGGCAAGGAGTACTTTTTCTAAGGAAGGTTCAAATCCTATTTAATAACCTAACCGTACATATAACCTAAATCAAATGTTTCGATCTTGGGCCAGTGGGGAAGAGTCTAACCATGCTTCCGCTGCGCCACTCTGATCGAACGGTAGCGTTGACTAACCTAACTGGATTGGACTCAATTCATTCTACCCCCCTTAAAACTTGGTTTTACTTAAGGTTGAAGAATCTTTACATCGATCCGTATATCGGAACGAGGCGCAACTTAAGGGCTATCCTTAACCTAAAATGGAAACAACCTTTCTCTACAGGGTTTTCATTACTAATGATGCGTTCTATGGCATTGGTACCTATGATCATAGAGATGGGCCTAATCTCTATTATGATTGAATTCAGGGGCAGGTATGAGTTGGTGGCAAGATGTCTAATTCTCTACTGGCTTTAAGTCCTCGCCATTTCCCAAAGACAATGTGATCCTGTTTGGTTGTAGATGGTTGGGCCATCACAGAAGAAAGGTTGTGTAGTGGGTCTAAGCCGGATACGTTGAACCTTCTGTCTAATCAGGACAGAAAATACATTGTATTAGTTCTTAATCCGAGTCGATGTTGATCCTCTGCTTGATCAGAGCATTGGATTCATTGGTAACCACTAGGATTAAGAAGTCGACTCAAACCGTGAATACATCGCTTACATGTAGTTCCTTTACTCTACGTTCCCAAATGCAATAAGTCCTTGGGGAAGGCAATTCTAAGGGGTGTGTTAGTTTATTCTAAGTTCAATCTGAGGGATTTATAAATGGTCCCTAAGAGTGAATAGCTCCTTCCTATGGGCAGCAACAAAAGTCTATAAGTCATAAGGGGATCTATCGAAGCAATAAGGTTCTACTTCAACCAAATCTAACCTTCAATTCCTTAGCATATACTGGCTTTACACTATTTAAGGTAACTAGTAGGCTAGTCTGTAACTCAGTAGCTATAATCCAAAGCCTAAGATTATACGTTAAATGGTTCCATACCATTTCTACTACAGGGAGTTGTTCTATTGCTTAGGGTCAAGATTATCTAAATGGAATTGGATTTCTTATGTCATCAGATCCTTCAAATCTAGGAGTGTTATCGCTAGGTCCAAAACGCCAAGGGCCTATTGTATGAAACAAAACTACATTCCTAATCCCATGTTGGGATTGGGAGTAGCATGCGAGTCACAATATGTGGAACAAAGTTCTACACTTTCTACCTCTGACGTTACTAAACCTAACAACAACAAAACACAGAGATCTCAAACGATAATCAAACAATCTACAAGACAATGGCACAGATGCCTAATTCTACCAAAGGACTCTACCACAGTCCCGACTTACCTTCTTTATCCCTGTCGAGTCTAATACTGTCTGTTGCTCACTAGAGCTCTCTCGGCCATATATTTTCAGTATCCCTTAAGCAAAGAAAATGGAGAAATAGGATTGAGAGGGAGGATGGTGAAAAGAGAGAAAAAGGCTAAAACAGCTTAACAATAGCCATGGAAAATGGGGGAAATGTAAGAAAATGGCTAACCAAACTAGAAAAGGGAGATCTAGGCGTTGTAGAGGGATGCTTCAAGCTCCCCTAGGATATATTTCCAGAAAGAAAAGAGAATAAAAAAGGAAAATGGAGCACCTCACGATTTCAGCTCGATTTGGGGGTTGTAAGAGCTCCAAACGATAAAATCTTCAAGAGGAAGGGCTGCAAACCGAAATAGAATGGTGGAGAGTGGTTGGTTGTGACCGAAAATGAGATTGGGAGAGGTTTGACATCAAGATTTGAGGGGAAGGCAGTAAAAATGTGAAGAAAGGAGAGCTTAGAGGGGAATTTTGTGAAGGAGGTACATCTTTTGGGGGATTTCAAGGTACGGACTGCACACCAGGGGGCTACCCTAGCCCCCAAACTCCTCCAGCCCAAAGGCCAGACCCAACTGAAGAGTTTGACCGGCGATGCATCGCCGAATCGGCGATGACATCGCAGGTGAATTTGCAAATTGGCTATTGAGGCCATATGGGATGGGTTCCCCCTGCCCTAGGGACTCCAAAAAGGTACGGTTCCCACTTTGGTTCATTGTAGATTGCCTTAGGGAGGCCCAAACATCCATTCGGGGCTTTTCAGGGCCAATTTGCAAACCCGAATATAAAACCCTATCATGCAGCATATGATTTTGTGGTAGAAGGAGCTAGTACATCCATATAGCCCATTAGTTGCTAAAGAAAGCTAATTTAGAATTGTCTTATGGCCATTTTTCATGAAATTTTACTATTCACAATAAAATTTTGTGAAAGTATGATTTTATGCTATTTTCACATTATTATTGATGCTTAACATGAAAAGGATAAGAGAAAATTGAAGATTAGAGTGGTGAGAGGAAGAATTTTGAAGATTTTAGGTGAAACGGGATTTTTAAGCCCTGACGATTGAATACAGGGGTTGTGGTTATCCCACGGCCCAAGGATTCACATTTACGAGTTTAGAATCATTCAAAGAACACCTCAACCCACTTACTTACAACCTATGAGCTATTCGGGTTGCTTCACGCGATCCTAGATGCGCTACGGACTCGATCACGCGATCGAAATGAATAGACTTCGCCTATTGGCGAACCTGGGATCCTAGAAGTGTTTCTAGACCCTTCTCGCACCCACCTAAGTCAAAGGAAGCGACAGCGTACGTCGCGTGACCATAACCCAGGCCCGGTTTAATCCAAATCATGCTCTGATACCATCTGTAACATCCTGAAAATTGGGGGGTCGAGCAAAAACCCAACTCTCGAGTTCCAAAATGTTATTTATGCAACATGGATATGTATGATTGAATGTTTTCTGTGATAATATATTAAACATGAGTGAGATTAAGCCAGAACAGCATATCATACTCGAGAGACAGTTAAAGTCACAAGCAGAAGACTGTGATAGTAGGTATAACATATATAAACTGTTGTATGTCTCCAGAGTGTGAACATGTTACCAAGTTATATACATACATGTATACTCCAAAAGTAAACAAAAGGAATATACATGAGTGCTCTGAAAATATAAAATGATAAGTGTCAAGGTATCTAATCAACCTCCCTGTAATCCCGTCAATCAGAATACGCATAAAGGAGGGATCCTCCTCATCATCAACATCATCAAGTCCGGCTCCGCCTCGCAGGCCGCGTCATCATCTGTAATCACAAAAAGGTCTGGTGGGTGTCCAGGAACACCGTCCCATAACGTGGGAGTGAGTAGCTAACTCAGTGGAATAATAGAGCAAGGATTAACATATTCTCAAATCAATCATGCGATAATAGTAAAGCAATAAATCAAGCAATCCTAATATTGTTGTTAATGCAATATGACATGACGTGATGTATGCCCTCACCGACGATCTCCCTCATACGGCACCATCTTACGACTACGGCATGCCACACTCCCTAAAGTGCTCCACATCTTCCAGGCACATGCATTGTAATGGTGATATGATTTCCGAATTGTTATTAGTACATTCAAACAGCAAGATTGGGAAACTAAGGTACTTTCCTTATATCAATCCCAACACAGATCCTATCTAGGGTCGTCACTCCTAGTAATCTCATACGATGTATATTTTTTAGGTCGCTCCAAGGGCTACCAGGGCTGTTGCTTGCACTCGTTGCACCGCTCCCCCATCACCTTATCAATACAGGCCTACTGTACTCTACTGCTAAGGAAGGGTCGTCGCCTCCCGTAGACTCAGAATACGCTCGTGGTCACTACAAAGGGCTGTCAGGGCTGTTGCTCGCACTCGTTGCACCGCTCCCCCATCACCTTATCAATGTAGGCCGACAGCAAGAATATAGTGTCCCATACCACCATAATCTGCTCACGAGACTAGGTGCTCACTGGTCACTACGGAGAGTTTTGTGGCCCCAGCGTAGGCCGACAGCTTGACCACGGTGTCCCATACCACCATGCCCGGCTCATGAGTCTTCGTGGATCAAGGTACCATGGTTAACAGGGTTTACACTGGTAAGTTCAGTACCCTAGGTTCAAGCAGTTATGACTCATGCAGGGTGAACATATAACGGCTAGTCGGGTTACTTGACGAGCTCGACTAGCACGATCGCATCTCAAGTTGAACGACATGAAGTGCATAAAACACTTCGTGTGGCCTAACCACTGCCGCCAACTCAAAAATACGGCTCGCGTTCATTGACGCGTCATTCGTGGCAAAGATAAGCCAACCACGAATTCGCTCGGTTATCAACTGTCTGGACTAAGTATAGTCCCAAACACATGTGAATCCACATCAGCGATCATGTGAGAGTATTAGAAATGAAACACAACCATGTAAGCATGTTAACACATGTTATATCGTACAACTTAAGTAAATCATCTGACACATGCCTTTCGTACATATAATGAACTTATGCATATCGCCAACATATAGGAAATCATTTCCATCAGTATATTAATTGAGAATTCAATCTCAAACTAAATTATAATGAAATCATCAAGCACATGTTATAACATACAGCTTAAGAGAATCGTCAAGCACATGCATTTCATTCATATCATGAAATCATGCATATGGCTAACATATAGGAAACCATTTACACCAGTATATTAATTGAGAAATCAATCCCAAACTAATTCATAACACCATTTAATTCAATACATACTAATACAAGAATTTATACAAACACTTACACTACACACTTAAGTCTACATATAGTATGTCGACCCGAAGTGTGCATTTAGGCGAATCTCTTCGCCAAACTAATTATGCACGCATTCCTAACATTCTAATGCGACAACAAATCATTGCAATCACATCAGTAAAATATGCATGAAAACAGTACTTCCTACAAATGACTAAAATGCCCTAAATCTCATATTCTTCGCCGGTTTACGAAACAGAAAACGGACAGCATGTTGTACATGTCAAACGGTGATGCCGTCGATAATCTACTATTAAACGACATTGAAAGCTTTGAAAACGGTCAATCAAAGCGTCTAAAATCTGCACCTTGTCTCTTATGGATGTGTAAATTCGAACGGAGCGTATACGCTTCGTCTACGGTGATTAGAGAACCTAATACACAAGTTCTATTAGCTACTTCGCTAGGAAATGAAAGGAACCTCAGATCAGTAACTTCTAGGGTATTTTCTTACCTGAAAATGTGGAGGAATCACCGAAAAAGTGATCGGAGTGCGTTGCCTAAGCACGTACAGCACGTGGCACAAGCAGCAGGGAATTCTCTCCCACCTTCTCTCACAAATTCTCACCTTTTCTCTCTCCCAATCTAGGAATTTTTATAAATTCGGATGGGAGAGAGGAGTGAGGGTTTCAACCCCTTTTATAAGCCCAAACTTGCCCGAAATAGTCTCCGGTACAAAGTTCACTTAGTGCATATCCAAATCGAGGCTGTTTCGGTCCAAAAGATGCTTTTTGGTGGTCTCCTGACCGAATGCGATCGGACTTAAGCTCACGCGTATCAGATCTAGCACGTATCAAGTTTTCAGTCTGGCTGGGTCCGCAGATCGCACGTGGCGGACCAGTTTCAGTTCAGCGGTCACCGCACGTAGATCAGGGCTGAAAGTCTCATGATATAAAATAGAAATTTCTCCTGATCCAAGGGTGTAATCTGGCTGAATTCTGACGGTCAGAACGCTCAATACTGACGCGTCAAGTCGTGTGCCAGATTTGAATTTGAAATTCCAATTCTGTCCCTATTCGCACTCTCTTCGGTCCGGGCTCAATGAAATGGCCTGTGATTATCGGTTTGACTTGATTTTTGAAATGAGTGTCAAGTCCAGCTAGGCAGTTCTAAGGGTCTAAGATAGGAGGTATCGGAATTTCGACGCGCGGTCTAGATCCAATACAAAATTTTAAAGTGGTTCAGAGAACAAACCTGCTTAGAGTTTGATCCGAGGTTATAGAGTATTATAGAGTCATTGGTTCTACTCGATTTGGGTCTTGTAGAACGTATTTAAAGTGATCAGGGACTATTTCCCAGCTACTCCAGCGCTGCGCTAGCTAACTTACGCTTAATTTCTAAAGGAATTAATCTTAAGTGGTTTCTTTGGATATGGAATTGGGTTCTGAACGATTTTCCAGGTGTTTTAATTGACCCACTGCCTAAGGACGTCAAATCCCAGATTGGCCAAAATCCGGGGTGTTTCAATGTCTTTCAAAGTATACGTTCAATGATATCGAACTCTATCAAAATTTTGACTATTTTATTACCGTTGGGTCTCTTTTCCTATTTAAGGAGAGCTTTCTATTGGTTGTTGTAGTGAGAAAAATATAGAGAGCCTTGAGAGAGTCCTGCATACTATTTACGCTAAGCTCATTTTCTCATGGGAGTTAATCCTACAATCCACCCTCATCATTAATATTCAATAGAGTGGATTAGGGAATGAACTTCCGCATTCAAGGATCATCCAGCTACCACCTTAATGGAAAATCATTGAGCTAGAAGACCTTGAATGCTTGAATGCTTGGAATCACTCCATCTTTAAACTAAGAAGACATTTAATAGAGTAGGATTCCAACATAACCTTGATCCAACCCGTCGCCATACATTGGAGCATCATCAATGTTGTAGTTCAAGGGAGCTGAAGATTCTTCATCATAAAAGGAGGAGATCTTCATCAACGTGCTTAATGGGGCTCATCTACTTATCTGTAAGTCAATAGAGTCCAAAGACCCTGCTGATCATTCTTTTGTGTAGGATTGGGTCATACCCCTTTCAAGCCTCATAGGAGGCCTCCGATGGGAGAATATGTATGGGTGCTATGTGTTGACCCTTACTCTTAATGAGCATAAACTTAGATCCTTAGTGTAAATCCTTATCCTGTGTGGCCTAAAACCCTAGGTGTTGTGTGTTGACCTTTGCTCTTGTGTAAGGCATAAACTCTAGGTTCCTTGTGTGGATCCTTGGCCTATGTGGCCTAAACCCTAGGTTCCTTGTGTGGATCCTTTGCTCATGTGTAGAGCATAAAATCTGGATGTTGTGTGTTAACCCTTGCTCCTATGTGAGGCATAAACTTGTGTCTCATGAAGACATGTTAAGTACCTATTGTAGGTCATAGAGTCAGTCTTGTGTAGGTTGTACTAGTTTGAGGTAAACCTGATTTGAAACCTCCTTTAGTGAAATCTAGTACACTCAAGGGTTGAGTGCGTCCACCAAGAGTGGAGTAGGTAATTAGCCGAACTACTATAAACGATTGTATTTGGGATTGTTATATGCACTTTACTTTTCTGTGTTTACTTTGAATGTTTAAATGATGCATGATGACATGATTATTTAGAACTGATGAGTATCACATTCCACAGATAAGCACTCATTTAATCCATCATAGACTAAATTTATATATTGCTTAGATATTGAATAGTCTTGTGATTGGATCCTCTATTTGGCTTGGAAGCCATTAGAGTTAAGTATCTCAATAAATTGTTATATTAGATCGAGATAATGATGATAGGATTTTAAACTATCATAAAATTTTATGAAGTCCTATTCACCCCCCTTTAGGACACTTTGACCTATTCCTACTTCTACTAAAGCAGTCTTTATTGCATTTTCAATTGATATCAGAGCGGGTCTCTCTTAAGGGCTTCACCGCCTAGAGAGTGATCTTGACTGAAGTTAGAATCGTGGCCAAAGGAGAGGGCTAATTTGTAACTAGACCTCCTATATTTGATGGATCAAATTATGCTTACTAGAAGGCTAGGATACATTACTTTCTGAGATCTTTGGATTACGATGTTTGGGATATTATTGAAAATGGATATGTGCCCCCAAATGATCAGGTAGTACGTGATGATGGCACAACCATATCCAATCCAAAATCTAAAAAGTTGTGATCTACTCATGACAAAGAAAAACAGATTGCGGAGGCAAAAGTAATGAATGTTATTTACTGTGTTGTGTCCCAAGAAGTCTTTAATCAGATCAGTATGTGTGGAATAGCTAAAGAAGCATGGGACTTGCTGAAAATAATCCATGAGGAAACCAGCACAGTAAAAAGATCTAAATTACAACTCTAAACATCATAGTTTAAAAGTCTCAGAATGGAAGAGCACGAAACCTTTATGGAGTTCTTCACAAAACTAAACGTCATTTGCAACTCCATGGGTGGATTAAGAGAAAAATTTCCAGTCCCAAAAATCTATTGAAAAATTCTGAGATCATTACTGGAACAATTCAACTCGAAACTTACAGCCATTGAAGAATATAGAAACATGGATGAAATGAAAGTAGAAAAACTCATAAGTTCCCTACAAACATTTGAACTACACTTCGAGCAAACTCTTAAACCCAAAAATACTGTCCTGAAAACTTCAAAGCATACTACTAATGAGGATGAAAGTGAAGGGGAAAATGAAGATGAAGAAGTGGCCCTTTTGGCTCAATGGTTGAGAAAATTCTTCCATAAACAGTTGGACAAAAAGCATAATATAGGTAAATCTGGTAAAAAGTCTAAAGAGCCACAGTGTTACACTTGTCGAAAGTTTGGGCACCTGTCCACTGAATGCCCCAATAGAAAAACTAAAGGAAAGGTGATGGCAACCACATGGGATTATACTAAAGAGTCAAATTTCGAATGTAGTGACTCACAGAGTGATGGAGACCAAAAATCTCTAAAAATTCTTATGGCCACTACATCGTCCAACATTCCCATAGAGACTAAGAAAATCAAAGAACCTCAAGCCACTGGATCATTTCCATCTGATGATGAGGAAACAGAGAAAGAAGAAGAAGAAAAGGATAAATTACAAGATGCCTATAATCAACTTTATATCTATAGCATCAATATCCTTAAAAGACTTGTGATTAGTGAAAATAAGAATAAATTACTGCAAATGGATCTAAATAAAACTTCAGAAGTCAATACGCACCTGATCAATGATCTTCAGCAATACCACTCTAAAAATGATAAGCTGAAAAGAATCAATCTATCCCTGAAATCTGAATCCTTGAAACTGACCAAATAGATTGAACTATTAAAAGATGAAAATATGCATCTCAAGAATGAGAATCACACACTTAGGTTTGATGCAGAACAATCTAGGAAGTTTGCTGAAGTCTTCTGAACTAAATTACAAATTCTCTCAGAGTAGTGAAAAATTAGAAAGACTCTTAGGGATGGGAAGATGAGGAAAAGACACGAGTGATTTAGGATATGAAAAATTCAAATCAAGTCCTAAAAATGCATACCAATGATTGAGAAATTAGCTGCATCAGGAAGTACAACGAAAGCTACTTCTATCTGTCATTCATGTGGAGACTCAGGCCATTTTAAATTTGAATGTATGGCTCCAAGGTGGACTCAATCCAATTCCGATCCGAATCATATTGATAAATACAGACCAATAGGAAGAACAATACAAAATGCCAAGAGTCCACTAAATAATATGGCAAGAGGCAAAATACATCCATCTCCGCCCAGAATAACCAAGAGAATGGAGGAACAATTGAATCAAGTGGTTAAACTAAATCAGAAAATAAATGATCTAATGAATCAAGGAAAAATGATTTAGTGATCCAATGTACCCCAGACAAGTTCCTGATTAGGTAAAGGAAACATTCTCAAGGAAACTTGCCACAATGTGGGTGGTAAAAGAAAAGAAAATTTTCCTTGTTACTCACTCAAATCATATGATAAGCAGTAGTACTAAGTGGTACCTAGACAGCGGGCGCTCAAGACATGTCACGGGTAATAAATCTCCTCTCAAATTACTCAAATCTTGATGATGGGATAGTTACTTATGGTGATGGAAGCACTGTTGAGGTAATAGGGTATGGAATCATAGAAGGAATGGAGATGCTCAAAAATGAGAATGTATTTTGCATAAAAGGTCTAACTCACAGTCTTTTAAGCATCTCTCAAATATGTGACAACAAGCATGTGGTTACATTTGACAAGCTAAAGTGCAAGATCCTGGACTTAATAGGAAAACCAGTTATGGAAGGTCTTCGCACTAGTGACCACTGTTATTTCATCAATGGCAATGGACAGGTTGATCCATATGCCCAATAATAATTAAGCATGAAAAACAAGTCCAGGTCATGGCATCTAGACCCAGATAGTTGTGTGAAATGATACATCCTTTATAATTATAATGATATATCTGAGGGTCCTATACCTCAAAACTCCTTTTTGTGTATAAGCATGACTAATGTATATAATTATGTGGTCACAAATTTTTGTACAAATTTTGATGTATACAAGCTGATATGAAAATATACTATGATATGCATATATGGTAGATCATCGAAGTGATCAAAGAAATGTCAGACCTTTAAAATAGCGGTGAAGACCGCTTTAGTTGAAGTCGGAATATGCCAATATGTCGTAGAGGGGGGTGAATAGGACTTTTAAAGTTTTTATGATATATTTAAAAAATCCCGTTACACTAATCCTTATATATATGCATTTATTAGGATAACTCAAATGTAACTCTGCTGGCTTCCAAGCCTAGTAGAGGATCCAATCCCAAACTATTCAAGAAACAACAATATATAACTTAGTTCATGATGGAATTGACTTGTGTAAGTGTTGAGGTGTGATCAGATATATAGAGATGGAAGAATATGAATAAATCACACACATAAAAAAATAGCAATCACAAACACAGCCATTTTTATAGTGGTTCGACTACTTGTCTACTCCACTCCAGGTAACCGCACTCAACCTTTGAGTGTATCGAATTTCACTAAGGAGGTTTCACAGTGGTTCACCTCTAACCTAAGGTTTTAAATTAAGTTCACCTTCAACCTTTACAACCTACACTGAAGATGACTAGTTATGCTCTCATGAGCAAGGGTCAACACAATGCACCCACTTTTAGGCAAACTAGCCAAGGATCTTCCATAAGACCCTAACGAAAGTTTTACGCGGTTCACCTCTAACCCAAGGTTTTGACTAGTTCACCTTTAACCAGATGTTTATGCTTTCCACAGAGCACGGGTCCACACAACGTACCCACCACGTACACTCCCACTGGAGGCCTCCTTGAAGACTTCAAGAGTGAGAAATTGTAAGACCCGTATCATAATCCGTACTGTTCCGTCGCTTCCCGCGATCCTTCTCGTCAAATTCGGGCAATCCGCGACCTGTAGTTGACATTGTGCACGACCATAAGTCGTATCCTATTCATTTGAATCGGCTTAATCCGAGACTTGTATCATTGCAACCGCACCGTCGCCGCGGTTCCAACGCCGCAACTCACGCACGGATCCGATACCCAGACGATGAGATGCGGACCCGCGTTCAGTTCGAGGAAAAACACCACGTGTTGCAAATCCCAAGAGAATATCTACAAAGTGTCAAATCAATCCCATCAATCAATCACCCATCAATCACTTTATGTCAAGTACAAACACCCATGCTTCCTTTCTCCACAAGTCAAGCAACCACCCAAGTCAACTAACACATCACCTCACCCATCACTCACATCCATCAACCATCACCCCATCACTCACCTCACATCTTCCTACATCTCATCTCTCTCTCTCTCTCTCTCTCTCTCTCTCTCTCTCTCTCTCTCTCTCTCTTTTCTCACACCAAACCTAAGCAACCAAGAGAGCATCCCACGTCCAAATTTTTTCCAAGGGAAAGTGTGATTTTGGTGGCCCACTTCCCATCCCAAATCTCTCATCTTAACCATCCATTTCCCATCTCCACCATCAAAGTGAAGCTCTAGGAGTGTAGCTTTCCAACGGACCGAGAAGATCAAGTGGTGGGTGTTTCCATAAGCTAGATTTTTATATTTCTATAATGGGCCAAGTGAGGCCCACCGATCAATGGCGTGGATCTCATTTTGGGACCCTAAATGTGGCCAATGGCCCACTTTGATTTCAAGATCAATCCATGATGGGGCCATTCTCCATGGACCCCATCATGATGTTTAATTTCTTTACATAAATGGTCATCTAGACCATCTATTTCGGTGGAGAAAGGATCTCCACCGTTGATCTTTTTCTTGGATGGTCCATATGCAATGGGACCCATTGATGTATGATTGGATGGTTAAAACGGAGGGCCCATAGTATCGGGGTCCCTCCATCACACGTGTGTCCCACTTTACTCTATCTCTCTCTCTCTCTCTTTATATATATATATATATATATATATATATATATATATATATATATATATATATTTATGTTGATAAGGCCATGTGGCCCACTTGAATGAGCCCCACCATGAAATACATATTTTTTTCCAAACCGTCCATGGGTGGGGCCCATCTTAAATGTACATCCATTGGGGTGGCCCACCTAATCAGGGCCCACCTTGAATGTATTTGATATAGCCCAAAAAAAAAAAAAAAGGGAAAAGACGTCCAGGCGCTGGACGTCACTGGAAGAAAATAAAAAATATATATATAAAATGAAGGCCAATGGGGTGGGCCACTTGTACGGGACCCACCTTGATGTATGTTTATAATCCAAGCCGTCCATCCTCTCCCCTGACTCATTTTAGGCGTTGAGCCGAAAAATGAGGTTGATCAAAGTACCTGGTGGGCCATAATGTTGAAAATAATATCAGTACCGTTAAAACCTACCCAGATTTTTATTACACACTGGAAAATGTCCGTTATTGGTCTTGATAGATTTGTTTCGGGCTTGGGAACACAATGGATGGAGTGGATGCATTTGAAGCGGGCCCCCCGTACCAAAAACCTCACAAAAACAGGTTTTTTTTATAAAAAAAAAAAAAAAAAAAAAAAAAAAAAAAAAAAAAGGCAAGCAGCAGAGGCTGCTGCCTCTGGACGTCAGGACGCCAGCGCGTCCTGTGCTCTTCAGCGGGCGGGCGGACGAGGCAGACCCACGGCCCCTGCCATGGGCCCCACCTTGATGTTTATATGTCATCCAATCCATCCAGATGGTGGGCCTCTACCTGAAGAAGGCTCCACCCAAGAATCAAGCCCATTCAAGGCTCAAGTGGCCCACATCATAGGAAACAGTATTGATTGAGTGCCTACCATTGAAACTTTTTCGTGGCCACAGAAGTTTTGGATCACGAAGATATTTGTTTTTCCGTTCATCCAGGCCTTTGTGACCTTACCAACAGGCTGGATGGAAAGTAAACATTATGGTGGGCCCCCACATGGGACCCACAGTGATATATGTGTGGTGCCTCCACCGTCCAGGCGGATGGTGGAGCCTACTATGATATATGTGTTCTATTTGCACGTCCAGTGGACGGTGGAACCCCAATAAAATGTGTTTTATTCGCACTATTTAGTGGTAGTGGGGCTCACCATGATGCATGTGTTGCATCCAAGCCTTCCAACCATTAGGAAAGCTCATTTGTGGCATGAGCTAAAGAATGAGTTAGATCCGTAGTTCAAGTGGGTCCCACCACTATTATTTGAAGTGAGGATCGGTTGATCCTTTGACATGATTCATATACATATATGTATGTATATATGAATGTATGCATGTACGTATATATTTGTGGCCATTTTTAAGGCCCACCTTGGCATTCATAAGGCCCATATGAGGAGACCCATATTGATGTAATGGTAGCCGTTGTTGAGGCCTACCTTGGTATATGTATAAGGCCCAAGTGATCGAGCTCATCTTGTCACAATTATGGCCCATTGTTAAGGCCCACTTTGATGTGAATGTGAGTCCATGTTATACGTCCATTCAATATATTTGTGGCCCGTGATTGAGGTCCACTTTGATAGTTGTAAGGCCCATATTATGAGGCCACTTTGATGTATTTCAAGGCCCATGGATCATGGACCATTGCAATGTACATAAGGCTCATTGGTGAGGCCCATTAATGCAACCCATTTGGTGAATGTGAGGCCCATGTAATACGACCCATTTGATATATCTAGGGCCCAGGGATCGAGGCCCAACGGATGTCCTTAGGGTCCATTGCAATGTACGTTTCTCATGGTTCGTGAAATGATATTTATGGCAGGTCGTGGCTAGGGAACAATGTTGGTTTGACGTCCACATTGTATGTACAATGTTGGTTAAATGTCCGCATTGTAACTCCCCTTAGGGCCCTTTGATAGGCCCATACTCGTTGCTATCCATCGCCTTATAACATGCTTAGTATAATCTCATGACTCATGCCCATACGCATCATCTGTATGCTTGATATGAGTATTGACTGATCATAGCATACGCCATTGGGCAGACTGTTCACTCCCCAAGTGCAGGGTTGTGATGTAGTAATAACTCGGTAAGACCGAGGTCGAATCCCAAGGGACTAAAACTTGTACGTTATCTAAAACTAACTAGAACTAGAACTAGGCTAAGATGAATTCTAAATCAATTAGCAATGGTGGAATACTTGCAGAATAATTAATCTAAAACTTAGGAAACAAATCAGAGATAGGAAACTAGGGATTCAGAGGATCCACTTGTAGAGATCAGGGAGAACTTACGCATGCATCAAAAATCATGAAAATTACTGAACTGCCGTTGATCTAGTTTTCAAAGAGATGAAAGGTGTATGAATTAGAATGGATTCCATCACCAAACCATGCCCAAAAGACTATGGCAAACAACAGAATTAAACTAATTACCACCCAATCACATATATGCAAGTTAGGAAGGGTACCGTCATCCAACCATGCCTAGGAGACTATGGTGAACAACAGGGCTTCCTGACGTCATAAACATAAAGGAGAAAAAGGACATGCTCCAAGCCATTGCAGACCCATTGTAATTTCAGTCACAACAAACCATTAAAGACTAAACAAAACATGCCATTAATAATCAACTAAAATCAACGTCAATTCATGAATTAAAATTAAAATAAAAATATAAAATAAAATCTCCCATCTCACTACAAGCTTCACCTCTTAGCCCCATCTAAGAGGTTTAGCCCCACATAATCATCATTAGGCTAACCATAAACTAAAATTAAACCAAAACAAAAAGGAAAAAAAACTAACTCTCTCTCCTGCTTAGCTTCCACGACCAGGACTGCTCCACGTTTCTCCCCTCCAAGCCAAGGATCTTCCTCCCAAGACCTGAATCTATGCTCCCCACGTCCAAAACCTCCTTATATAGCTACTGGAGTGGTGAAAATCGGATTTGAATCGGATTTGGAAAGCTATGCATGCCTAGTGAAAGCTTTTTCGCAGCCAAGTTTGGTGCCTCGAAACATGCCACTTTTCTCGCTCAAATTCTAAATAAACACTGTCCCTTAGGATTTAATTGGGTCCTCTACATGATAGATGGTTCAGATCTGCCATATGATCAAAGATGGTGGGCCAAAATCACCTGAAAAAGTCGATTTTCGTGGATGTGCGAAACCTTTCGCACCATTTCACTGTTGTAATCGGTGGGCCCCACAGAAGCATTTTCTAGAAAATTCACCCCGTCCATTGGATTCAGAACGAAATTTCAGTCAAGAATGGGTGGTTTTGAACGTCCATTGACGTGGCCCAGAGAAGAAATAACTAAAAGATCAGATTTGAACGCTACCGGGCAGCCCTTTTGTGGCCTCTGTATCTCACACGTGTGCACGCATGGGTGAAAAGAGTCAACATGTTTTTGTAGTATTCGAGCCCCTCTACACGGTGAACGGGTTAGATTTTCCGTACGGGTGACGTGTGGGTCCCACAAAGGTCCGCAAAACGGACCAGAGCCGTCCGTTCGCTACACGTAAGAAATTTTTTTATTTTTTTTTTTTTTCTTTCTTTCGGTTAGAGACGGTCAAACCGTCTCTGACACTTGCCATGCACGGCTAGAGTACATATGCACTATACACACTCATCTCATATGGGGTCCATTGCATTGTTTGGAGAAATCTGCACCGTCCATCTGTTTTGACTCCTCATTTAAGGCATTGACTCCAAATTCGAGGCAATTCCAGATATCAGGTGGGCCCAGAATCGACGGTTTATAAGCTGATCGGTCAGTTGGAGCACTTTTATAGTGATCCAAGGGCTGAAATTTGAAATGTACGGTTGATTTATGGCCCTTATCTCATGTATAAAGTTTCGAACCGATCAGATGTCGGGAACCATGTGATCTTGCATTCTGGATGCATTTCAAGCCACTTGAGCTTCAGTTTCTTAGTTTTCTCAGATTTCTGACCGTGTATATCCGTCAATCTTGGTCCTCAGAAGTCCGTCCCTTGCCCTAGTGATCATCAGAACGTTAAATCCAAGCTTTTGGCATCCTTTTTCAGTCAACTCTCCTAATCACACCCTGCAACAAAACACGATTAAAATTGGGCATTAAACAATATTATGCTCGTAAATTCAAGTAATAAATGGGGTCTAATATGCACTATTTGACCCTCAACACAGACCATTTACGGGACTCATTTTGAGATAGAGTGCCCCACATGATCGCGCAGTACGCACTGGATTTCTGCATGATTTGACGACATGATTCACGCATCCTGCATATGTGTGACTTGATCACTGCACGCCCTAGCGACATCAGGGCCGTGGCTCCACAGGTATATCGTGGATGACCGTATCGGATACCGAAAATACTTGATTCTAGGGCACTTAGGATGTCCTTGGGTGAGAGTCCCAGAACCTTTTTGGTACCAGGAGATGCTCCAACGTCTAGACCGAGTGGATACATGAGCGCCCGAGTGCCGAATACCAGTAGGCCGCGTCTCCCACTGTGTCGTGGTCGGTTGGAAGGGGGTGTGGCCTTATCCGCCTGAGAGAGGGAGCTATAAGCTAGGCTGAGTTTGACCAGCTCACAAATGAGTCCGCTATCGACGAGCCGGGTAGGTATTGGCATACTACTGGTCAGGCAGATAGCAAGGTCTTTTTCACTTGCTTGACTGTGCAGCTAGGGAGGTGGCAGTCACTACGAAGTGTATTAGACCCCGGTGGTATCCAGAGAGGAACTGTACTAATATACGTACTTGAGGAGTACTGACTTGCTTGGATTGTATTTCGCATATGACATTCGGCTATATAGGCCTTGCATTGTATCGGTGTGGCCGATGACATTCATATCTCATCGCATAGCTTTGGCATGGTTGATTTTATAGACTTACCACATACTTCCGTATTGTTCTGATACTGTACACTTGGCGTTTGCCTTACGCACACACTTACACCACCCTCTAAGCTTTTGTAAGCTTATGCACGATAGTTGCATGCAGGTAGTGTTGGACAGCAGCAGCGCTGAGACAGGAGCGCGTATGAGGACCTTTTGGAGATTTTTGATCACCTTGTATTTTCCCTTTCCGCATTGTACTTAAATTTTTGATATAGTGGATATGTGGTGATGTTATTTTGTAACTTGGTTATGCTTGTGGTTATGCTCCATTACAAAAAAAAAAAAATCACTCTGAAAATCCTCCTTGTAGGATCTAAGGATCAGAATCTGGCTTTTGATTACCAGGAGCCGAGAATGGGGCACTACGGAGGCTGTCGGCACCGGATTCGGCAATCGAAATTCATGTGAATCCGATTTTCAAATTTGGGGCGTGATAGAAATACCTTAGACCCAATCCTACAAAGGAATGATCAAAGGGTCCTTTGGACTCTAAATACTTATAGATAAGTTCATGAGTCCTATTTAGCACGATGGCAAAGATCTCCTCCTAGTTCATGAAGAATCTTCTGCTCCCTTGATCCGCAACATAAATGATGTACCAATAAGGTGACAGGTTAGGTCAAGGTTACGATGGAATCCTACTCTCTAAAGGTTTTCCTATTAGGAAGATAGAGCAATTCCAATCATCTATGCGTTCAAGGCATCGCAGCTTAATGATTTTCCATTAAGGTAGTAGCTGGAGGATCCTTGAATGCGAAAGTTCATTCCCCAATCCACTCTATTAAATATCAATGATGAGGGTGAATTGAAGGATGAACTCTATTGAGAAAAAGGACTTTGGGTATATGATCTAAGGTTAAACATATAAAAGCACTCTCTTTTTTCTCTACCAGCAATTAAAAATAAGTTCTCTTTATATAGGCAAAAGCTTCCAACGGATATAAAATGGTCATATTTATGACAGAGTTTGATATCATCGAGCAAGTTCGATATCATCGAGCGTATACTCTAGATCGTATCGATCGTCCGCTCGATGACACAAACTCAATGTCATATGCTTTTGGAAAACCTCTTGCCAGTTGGTCGAGGGAATCAATACTCATGTCGATGCCATAAGTTTTCAAACTTCAATATTATCGATGTAAGTTTCGATTCCTCGACATTTGAAAATGAGAAAGACTTACTTTGAAATTTTTCAGGTCATTAGATATGATCGGGGGATACTCGATATCATCGGAATTTGAATGTCGATGATATCAAAAGTCATGTCGATGCATCGATAAATCTAAAGATTTTATCAGTAAGCTTGTTGGACAACTTTGTCCATTCTTGATGCAATCGATCCAGCCCCGATATCATCGATATTAGAATATCTATTCTATCGAGTGACCCCCAATCAGAGTTGAAAACCACCTGAAAAATGTTACTGGAGAACTTCGCGCCCATGACTAATATCATCGAGATTTGAACTCCGATGGTATCGATGATAGCTCCGATATATCGAAGCATATAAGATTTTCTTGAGTAAAAACAGGGGGCGCTGGATATGCCCGTTGATATTATCAAGCCACCTTCGATGGGCTCAAGATTTAAATATCGATGATATCGATACGTGTGTCGATACATTAATAATTCTATCTAGATATGTATGTGGTTGCTAAACACATTAAGTCCTGATTCAATTTTATCGATTGGTCTTCTGAGGACATCGACAGCACTGGTTGATCATATCAAGATGTGTATCGATACATCGACAAAGCAAGAAAACTTAGAGATTTTTCTGATTGTTGAAAGAAGTTTTCTCACTTAAAAATCCTATGATGTCTATCTTATTTTAAGGGTTTTATTCACCTGGTGTTTTGGGACATGGAATGTGAGGCTTAGATTTACCTATGGCAAGCTTTAACACATCCAGATTGAGGCAATCGCTTGAATTGATCTTCCTGTGAGGCTCCGCAGTCCGACTAACTCAACACACATGCTAATTGACAAATAAGGGCACTAGCAAGGGCACTTTCAATCTCCCCCTTTGTCAATTACGTGACAAAATACCCAAAATACCCTAGGACAGTATCTAGACAGACATATCCTAAATTGTGTGTACATGCATTTTACACAATTTTACAATTTCTAAAGAACCCATGTACACAACCCAGTATCTGCTCCCCCTTACTGTAAAACTCCCCCGTTCTTGGTGCAACTGCTCCCCCTAACACCTGCAACATATTTAAGCAAATTTACAATTTTCCATCTAGGGTGTTTGAAACGTTCTCCCCCTTTTTATCAGTCATTGACAAAGGCATAGCAGTTCAACAGATATTGACTGAAGGTTAAAGACATGTGGGAGAACCAAGATATAGATGTACAAGGATGAGATCAATTTAAAGCATACATTATTGACAAATACTATGGATGCAGAGTAAAGCACATAAAGTAACTATAAAATAGATAAAGTATTCAATGAAATCATATGCGTCACATAGGAGAGTGAATATTAGAAACTAGGGGTCATATATATCAGAGTGGCCATAAGAATAGAATTATGTGCAACCACATTCAACAAACTATCCAACAACACACTGCCCCTCAGGTTGGCAGATGTGTAACATCTATCCCAAACAAAACCTGCTAACCCAAAAAAAAAAAAAAAAAAAAACGTACTGCCCCAGACAGCAGTAGATTGACAGATATTCGAAACAAAATCATCAAGCCCATTCATGGGCAACCACAATCAAACATCAGTTGTTAGCCCATCCCTGGGCAACCAAAAACAACTAGTAGCAGCAAACTCCTACAGAATATATAAAGAAAACTGTCAGAGGATTTATCACATTTGCTCATGAGAGCGTAGAGCACCAAAAAGATACTTATGCTCATACACTAAAATAAGGGTGAGCAAATGTGACAGCAGTCAGGGACTCACACTACGGTGGAGGAGCATAAGTTGATGGTGCCGTATCATCTCGATGATAGGTGATTATCTCGACTAATTGTTATACTTTCTGCTGCACTCCTTGGACCAGCCGTTCCAGAACGGTAAGCCTCTCATGTACCGAATGGACATCCCTTTGAATTACACCAATGTAATCCTGGTGAAACTTAAAACATTTAGCATGACCAGGAGCCGATGTCGATGGTGCTTGATGCGGTCCAAAATCTTCTTCTCCAGCCATCTTAGTCCCTTCCATGGGAGCATCACCTGCCCCACCTTCCCTCTTTGCTTGAATGTCTTTTTCAGTTGGATCCTCAAGATATTTATGAAACCTTAAGTCTATCCTTTGAATGTTGCTTTTATTGAAGGTTTGAAGTGGAAGAAGAGGATCACTTGTAGTTGAGAATCCTATGGCATCACAAATCATACTTATGATCCAAGGATATGGTAGGAATATATCACTGGCCCTATGAAAAGCATACACCAACTGATACACGATGAGAGTAGGCAGAAAGATCTTGATCCTAGAGGCAATTGAATAAATTATCATTGTCATGAAGCCTGTGAGATCTGCCCTATTTTTACCCCTTGAGTAAATGTTTGAAGTAAGAATACCATGCAAGACCCGATAGCGCGGTTCCATGAATCTGACTTTTAAGGCATTCCCTTGGTACCACTGGACATCATGATCATGCCAGAGAAATTTGGTAACCTTGGATCGAACCTCAAGATTTTTCATGTCCATATCTGGAATCCCTTCAGGAGATAAGGTAAGATTGAATATTCCTGCGACAGATTCTGGAGTAATTAGCACGTCATCACCATTGATGGATACGGTGATGGATGGTGGATCAGATACCAAAGAATGACAGATCACAAAGAAGTTATACATCTGTTCGAGTTAATATGGTCCCCCAAAGTCGAGCACAGGTAACCAGTCTATTACGGCAAATAGAGGTTCTAAATTAGTTTAGACAGCTTCTGTCGACTTTTCTCTCAAGAATAACCTTCCATCCAGCAAACTTTACCAAGACCGAATTCACCTGCACTGGTGATGGCACCTATGCCTCAGTCTAGGACCCGCCCTGTCTTGAACGTTGCCTTGTGGGGGTCCCATGCTCTGAGGCCCGTGTGCTTCCTTTTGAAGCAACTACTTTTTGTCAGGTGGATCTTGATGACTCACCCGGACCTGACACTTTTTCCTTGCCTTTTCCCATGTGGATAAAAAGAGTTTAAAGGTATTTGGAAAAGAGAACAAAACCCAATAAAAACATAAATACCCAACAAAAATTTATAATCTCGATGATTAGAAGAATATTACTAAATTTTTTAAGCTTCTGGGTTGGTCTGACAAGGTTTCGAACCGTTCGATTAAGAGGTGCGAGCAGGGAAGAGAGCTTAAAACCCTGGAGAAAAAATCCTCTTTTTCGCATTCCATCGGCTTATATCAGGCGGCATTCGTCGATATCCTCGATCATTATATCGATTATATCGAGGAACCCTGATCAATTTTATCGATCCCCTCTTCGATATCATTCTCGATCATATGGCCTTTCATATTCTAAAAAGTCGTCGATTATATCGACCTTTGATTGATTAATCGAGAATGACCTATCGATAGTCGTATCGAAGGTGAAAGATTTTACAGTTTCAACACCCAGACGACCCTTCAAGTATACTTTTAGTATTTCTATGAATCAATAGTACACTTTAGCAGAATTTATGTACAATCACTGTACACAACAAAAGTATAAACATTTGAATATTTATATACAAAAGATGGAGGTGAATGACATCATATATATCATTTGAAGCTCAGCAAAATTTGCATCATTTCAGCAATTATCCAGATCTAGATGCATGACCTAGGCTTGTCTTTTTATGCTTGATTTTTCAAGGTATGTGAGACTTAATCATTAGACAATTCAGTTTTTCTTTAACTACTCATTGTGAGACAGATTTCTTCATTCTGTCCTTTTCTTTAGGTGGTGATGGATGAGTGTTTTTCCTAAATGAACTTTTAACTTCTTTTGTTTCTCTGATCGATTAGAATTTACTAATGTGATTTTTATCAAAGTTATGTGAAGTTTGTCTAGGTGTCAAGCATTATAATGACCCACATCACCACATAAATGACAGACTGGAGAAGTTCTCATATTGCTACCTGAAGTAGCAAGATTTTCTATTGTTAGAGCTTTATTTCCATTTCTCTTTTTAATTTTCTCATACCCTAGGCCACTCGTCTCTTCCTAGTCTTCTCATCCCTAAAAATTTTAGCTTCTCACCACTCTGAGAAAATTTGTAGTTTATTTCAGCGAATTTTTTAGATTTTTCTAAGTCAATACGGAGTGAGTGATTTTCATTCTTGAGTTGCGAATTATCATCTCTTAATAATTCAACTTGTTTCATAAGTTTTGATAATTCCGTCATTAGGGATAGGTTTTCTCTTTCTAACTTATCATTGTCTGAATGATATTGCTACAAATCATTGATTAAATGTGTGTTAATTTCCAAGGTTTTGTCCAAGTCTTTCTGCAACAATTCCTTCTTATTTTTAGACATTTCAAGTCTTTTAAGTAAGTGGATGCTATGGATATAGAGTTAATTGTAAGCATCTTGCAGTTTATCTTTTTTTTATTTCTTCTTCTTCTTCTCCAGTCTCCTCATTATCAGACAGAAATGATTCAGTGGCTTGCTATTCTTTTTCGTTCTCAGATTCACTGGGAATGATTGGAGTAGTACAGACCATAAGCATTTTCAATGCTTTCTGATCTCTATCACTCTCTGAGTCCTGGATTCTAAATTTGACTCTTATGTATCATCCCACATGGCAGTCATTGCCTTGCCCTTAGTTTTTCTATTTGAGCATTCGGTTGATAGGTATCCATACTCATGACAGGCATAGCATTGTGGTTCCTTGGTTCTTTTACCAAATTTGCCTGTGGAAGGTTTGTTGTTCACCTTTCTTCCTCTGGAAGGACGACCACGATTCTTCTGAAAGAATCTTTTGAATCTTTGTGCCAGCAAAGCCACTTCTTCATCTTCATCTTCCTTTTCACTCCCATTGTCCTCATGTGTTATTTTCTTTGAGGTTTTTAGGACTGTTTTTGAATTTTTAGGACTATTTGAAGTGTAGTTCGAAAGTTTGTAGGGAACCTACTAGTTCTTCTACTTTCGTCTCGTCAATATTCCCACACTCCTCGATTGTTGTTACTTTGGGATTAAATCATTCCGGTAGAGATCTTAGAATTTTTCTATAAATTTTTGGTACCAGAACCTTCTCTCCCAATCCACCCAAAGAGTTACAAATAATATTCAACTTGGTGAAAAACTCCATAAATGTCTCATGCTCTTCCATTCTGAGACTTTCAAACTGTGAAGTCAAGAGTTAGAGTTTGGACCTCTTCACAGTGCTTGTGCCTTCATGGGTTGTTTTCAATAAGTCTCATGCTTATTTGATTGAATATATCCTGGGACACGGCACAGTAGATGGCGTTCATAACTTTTGTTTCAGCAGTTTATTTTTCTTTGTCGAACATCGTTCACTTATCTTTGGGTTTGGGTTTTGTGATGGTTGTGCCACTCTCAAGTGCGATTTGTTCAGATGGTGGCACGCATCCTCTTTCAACTATATCACAAACATCATGGTCCAAAGATCTCAAGAAGTAGTGAGTCCTAGCCTTCCAGTATGTATAATTTGAACCATCAAATACTGGAGGCCTAATGATCGATGAGCCCTCTCGTTTGGCCATATTCCAAACTTCAGTCAAGATCACTCTCTAGGCGGTGAAGCCCTTAAAGAGAGACCCGCTCTGATACTAATTAAAATAGCAGTGAAGACCACTTTAGTTGAAGTCAGAATATGCCAATATGTCCTATAGGGGGGTGAATAAGACTTTTAAAGTTTTTATGATATATTTAAAAAATATCGTTACACTTATCCTTATAGTATGCAATTATTAGGATTACTCAAATGTAATTCTGCTGGCTTCCAAGTCTAATAGAGGATCCAATCACAAACTATTCAAGAAACAATAATATATAACTTAGTTCACGATGGAATTGACTTGTGTAAGTGTGTGAGGTGTGATCAAATATATAGAGATGGAAGAATATGAATAAATCACACATACAAAAAAATAGCAATCGCAAACACCGTCATTTTTATAGTGATTCAACTACTTGTCTACTCCACTCCCGGTAACCGCACTCAACCCTTGAGTGTACCAAATTTCACTAAGGATGTTTCACAGTGGTTCACCTCTAACCTAAGGTTTTAAATCAGGTTCACCTTTAACCTTTACGACCTACACTGAGACTGATTGTTTATGCTCTCATGAGGAAGGGCCAAGGATCATATATAAGACCCTAACGGAGGTTTTACGCGGTTCACCTCTAACCCAAGGTTTTGACTGGTTTACCTTCAACTAGATGTTTATGCTCTCCACAGAGCAAGGGTCCACACAATGCACCCACCACGTACACTCCCGTCGAGGGCCTCCTTAAGGACTTCAAGGGTGAGAAACACCTTAGACCCAATCCTACAAAGGAATGATCAAAGGGTCCTCTGGACTCTAAATACTTACAGATAAGTTGATGTGTCTCATTCAGCACAATGGCGAAGATCTCGTCCTAGTTGATGAAGAATCTTTTACTCCCTTAATCTGTAACACAAATGATGTACCAATAAGGCGACACGTTGAGTCAAGGTTATGATGAAATCCTACTCTCTAAAGGTTTTCCTATTAGGAAGATAGAGCAATTCCAATCATCTATGCATTCAAGGCATCCCAGCTTAATGATTTGCCATTACGGTAGTAGTTGGAGGATCCTTGAATGCGGAAGTTCATTCCCCAATCCACTCTATTGAATATCAATGATGAGGGTGGATTGGAGGATGAACTCCATTGAGAGAAAGGGCTTTGAGTATATGGTCTAAGGTTAAACACACAAAAGCACTCTCTTCTTTCTCTACCAGCAACAAAAGATAAGTTCTCTTTATATAGGCAAAAGGTTCTAACGGATATAAAATGGTCACATTTATGACAGAGTTCGATATCATTGAGCATATACTCTCGATCATATCGATGGTCTGCTCGATGACACAACAAACTCAACGTCATACGCTTTTGGAAAACCTCTTGCCAGCTGGTCGAGGGAATCGATACTCATGTCAATGTCATCAGATTTTGAACTCCGATATTATCGATATAAGTTTTGATTTCTTGACATTTGAAAATGACAGAGACTTGCTTTGAAATTTTTTAGGTCATTAGATATGATCGTGGGATACTCGACATCATTGAAATTTGAATGGCGATGATATCGAAAGTCGTGTCGATGCATCAATAAATCTAAAGATTTTATCAGTAAGCTTGCTAGACAGTTTTATCCATTCTCAATGCAATTGATCCGGCCACGATATCATTAATATTAGAATATCGATTCTATCGAGTGACCCCCGATTAGAGTTAAAAATCACCTGAGAAATGTTGCTGGAGAACTTCGCACCCATGACCGATATCATCGAGAGCCCATCGATATCATCAAGATTTGAACTCCGATAGTATCTATGATAGCTCCGATATATTGAAGCATATATGATTTTTCTGAGTAAAAATAAGAGCGTCGGATCTGCTTATCTATATTATCGAGTCACCTTCGATGGGCTCGAGATTCAAATATGAATGATATCGATACGTGTGTCGATACATAGATAATTTTGTCTAGATATGTATGTGGTTTCTAAACACATTAAGTCCTCATTCGATTTTATCGATTGGTCTTCCAAGGACATCGAAAGTGTTGGTTGATCATATCAAGATATGTATCGATACAATCGACAAAGTAAGAAAACTTAGAGATTTTTATGATTGTTGAAACACTACCAAAAAACCAGGCAACGCCGACGGACTAGGGGTGGCTTTGGCTACGGCTAAAATCTTTCGGCGTTACCGATGGCTAAACTCCATCGGTGAAGGTCAGTAATCCGTCGGCGTAGCTAAATTTTTGAATGGTGGACATCCAACCTTCCAACATTTTCTTATTTTGTGGTCCACTCGAGACTTAATTAGGGCTAAATTTTGGGGATCAATCCCAAAATGATATGGAGAAATGGATGGACGGTGTGGATGAAACATATACATCATGGTGGGGCCCATAGAGCCCTCCCATTTCAAAAGATATGTTTACCGTTTAATTGTTCTGTAAAAAAATAATAATAAATAAATAAATAAAACTTTGAGTTTTGTACATAATGTAGAATAGTGGTGACTCGTTCATGAAAATAGTGGCAATGATATATAGTTATCCAGACCATTGAAATAATCCTTCTAATTGTAAATGTTTAATATTTATAATTTTTTTATATAATAAAATCTTAACCATCCTGAAAATGGTCCCTCTTGCATGTACGTTGTTAACAGAGTTTTTGTTATAAACAGTGGTAAACACACACTGTTTCAGATTTGAAAATTTTATATTATTCAGAAGAGGATTTCTAAAATAACGAGAGTGTCATTTCCTCTCTTATCCCATTTTCAATTTCTTCCTTCGAGCGGCGTTTTCTTCCTTCGAGCGACATAATCTTCCATCAATCTTTCATTGTTGCGATAGAATCTTCCGTTGACAAATCAAACACTATAAACCCCCAAACCCTCTCTCTCTTGATCGACTCTCCCCTTATCTCTCTGATCAATCTCTCTCCCTCTTCCTGTCCTTCTTACATCGGCCAACGGCTTTCTACCACAACCCAGCAGTGCATCAGCCGCATCGTGATGGAGATTCGACTATACCTCAGCATCTAACGAATAGGGTTTCTACCCTGGAAGGTAATTTTTTTTCTTCATCTTGTTTATATGCTTGTAGTGGGGATTAGAATTAGTGTTTTCGATTTGGGATTGGAATTAGGGTTTTTCCTTTTGGGATTGGAATTGGGTTTTTCGTTTGTGATTGGAATTTGGATTGGAATTAGGGTATTTCTTTTGGGATTGGGATTGGAATTGGGGTTTTTCATTTGGGATTGGGATTGGCAAACTTCTCCCCCATCTGATTAGTGGTCTGCAATTGGCCAGCTAGTAAAAGAAAAATCCACCAAATGGCCTGTTGTAATGGATGAGATTTTCGGCCATCTGACTGTAATGAAGGAGATTTTTGGGGCATGGCCTGTTTGTGATGGGGCTCACTAGATGGATGCTGTGGATATTAGGACACGATTGTACAAGTACTGCTGCCACAACTTACTCGAGTTCCCAGCGAAGTGCATCGAAAAGCTCCCTCTTAGTCTCTCTCTGCACCAAGAGTGTTCAGAACTTTACTCTGCTCCACCATTGTGATTGTGTTATTCTTCAACTCTTCCTGCACCCAAAAAAAAATAATAATAAAAAAAAACATCAAAACTCACAGATTGCTGAATGATATGAGATCTTGCTTTGCACTGCTAAAATGAAGTGGTTGTCTCTCTACCTCACAAATTTTGGAGTCAGTCAAGGAAGGCTGTGGCAGTTCCAAGAGTGGTGTTTGCATGGGTAGGATTTTATTGAGCACCTCAGGATGGTCGTGTGTTTTAAATGATAAGGGGCTGAATTTTGCCACTGCCACTTTATAAAACGAATTTGAGATCCCTTCTAAGAAGTTCACTGTGCTGCTTGGAACACTACCCGTTACATGATTTAATTGTGGTCATCATAGAGATTTAAATGGCAAGTGCTGTCAAATTTGGATTTCACCTTTTGGCTTCCAAATGGTATCTTTGAAAGACGAGGACATGAGGGGATAGTCAAATACTTGACCCTATTGATTTAATGGAAGGCATTTCTTACAAATGGCAGAAAGAACTTAACCACAATTTGGTTCAAAACAGACTAGTTTAGGGGATCGGATCTAATTGAAATGTACCACCTGATCAACTTTAGAATTACATTATGAATAAATGGCCAAAGCAGCACACAATCCGCTTTTCTTTTTCAATTCGTACAGGCAGGATAAATTAAGAGCAACAGTGCTAATGGTAATGCACAAACCATCTTTCATACTTACCATGAAGGAATGAGCGGACACATCCGTGGAAAAAGTCAACCATCAATAGCGTTATTAGCAAATAAGGGTACGATTGCAAATTACTTTTTTCAATGAGCGAAATTGCCGTTGGTTGAAATGACCAGACAATGTCATTGCATGGTTTAATGGCACAATTGATTGATTTAATTGGACTTTTTTTAAACGATTTGTATTTTTGGGTGGCATTTTTGTCACGCAATTTTGCATGTTATATGTTGAAAGAAATGAAATTAGAAGAAGTTTGGATCTCTCTCTCAGTTTGCTTTAATACTCTGGCAGAGTGTGATGAATGATACGCAGGATATATAAATGTGTGTGTGTGTGTGTGTGTGTGTGTGTGTAGTTTTGCAATATTCCCCATCTTCTTCCATCTACCACTATGCGTCCAAGTCACAACTACTTAAATGCAGCAAAACTTGCATTTGAAATAACCATATAGTCTTCTAAACATCAGTTAGTTTCAGCTGATCATCAGACTGGTGGAGATTATTTGGATGGTTAAAAGTATGAAATAACCAATGGTCCTATTTTCAATATAGATATAATCAAAGTTGGGATGGCACCATTTTCATTCATGAGAAGACATGACCCAAACCATGATTCCATATGTTCTAAATTGGGCCTAAAATATTTATAAATTACAGTTTGTGCGTCTTCACTCGTTATAAATGGAGTTGGACTAGTACAGCTTTTGCTGTTTTGAATTATTGCAATTTGACTCTTTGACAAATTGCCTCACTTCTCGACAATCTACTGGAAAAAAAAATAAAAAACCAATTTATTACAAGTTTAGGGCATCTGATTGTGCTTAATTTCGTACTCATTGTTGCCTAAAAGGCAATCTAATTGCTGTAAATTTTATTTGGACAGTCCCATTGGATGACAGAGTGATCATGGTGAACATTACAGTCTTTTTGGGTATTGTTCTGTTGTGTCTAGATGAACTCATGCCCTTTTACTTCTTTGTGAACAATGTCACTGGATGGTCCTGATGGATGACCATTACATCACACCACACGATCAACTTCTAAGTGCAAGTGGAAAGGTTCACTTCTGGAAATGCAGTCCTTGACACTATCAGAAAACTGGGCAAAGGCTATAGATAAAAGCCGTAGCTAAAGACTTATGGCTACGGTTAGAGTCCGTAGCACGACCATAGCCATAGGTCTTACAGCTATGGCTACGGATTTAATCCATAGCCATAGAAATAATAGCTATGGATTAAATCCGTAGCCATACTTTCCATTGCTCTAAAGTATATACAGCTATGGATTATATGTGTAGCTAAAAGTGGAGAGAGAACCGTAGCAATAGGCTGAAATTAGCAAGAGCTACAGTTTCTAGATAAAGAGCTACGGTTAATAGCCGTAGCTACTACCATTTTTTTAAAAAAGAATTTAAAAATATAATAATGACATCTCTTACCAACGTAGTACATGCCCTGATAGATCAACTCATATAAGCTAATATATAAAACACTTCATGGCTAAATCATTCATTCATTCGATAAATCAAATATAATCATTCATTCATTCAATCAATCAAATACAATCATTCATTTTAATCCATTTACAAAAGTACAATGTCAACATAATAGTTATATGTTTATTTAAAGTTCTCATTGACAACAAGATCCAATGCCTTCTTGCAGTCAAATAGCTTCTCAACAATCGCAAGCGAGAACTCCATGGATGTGCCTCTACTAGTTATCAATTTTTCGTCAATTAACACCCTATTCTCAGCTTCACTTTGATCCAAAAGCTTACTGCACATGGCCGAAAATCAATTTCATTATACAAACAATATAGTCATATGAAAAAGTTATACCTCAAAACTGAAGAACTAAATTATGGAGAAAGACGACGACGAGATGACACAAAAAAGAAAGACAATACTCAGGAGCATACACTATCTTCTCATTTTTCAACAAGAAAAATCTGCAACAACCAAAGACAAAATAAATATTCAGCTATTCAAAATACCAACTAAATTTGTGAAAACATAATAGATCAACCATTTCAACTAAATTAAGATTTCACTCAACGTATGATTTATTAGTTCACTTGATGGATAAAAGTTCAACAGAATGTGTAAAGAAGACAGTCCCCAAGGAAACTTTGTAAAGAGTGTGACAGAGCAGAAAAAGTATCAAGGAGATAAGTAAAATAAAATTAAAATAATCAAGTATTTCTGATATTTAAAAATCTGTTTGTTGTATTTGAATTGCAATAGATCTTTTTCATATTGATAGTCCATTTTATGATGAGGTCTAGTCCATCAGAATTTTGGAATGAACCTTAATAAAAATGGTTTGCCTTTTTTTTTTTTTTTTGAAAAATGGTTCACCTATCAACATATCTTACAAAGAAAAGCTAGGGGACATTTGAGAACACTTGAGAACATTCATGCCACAGTCTTCATTTAAAAGGCAGTTTAACTCCCATCCTACAAAGCAAGGCTAATAAATTTGATAGCAGCATACCTTAATTGATATCACAAAATGACCTCCATTTTTCAAAAAAAAAAAAAAAAATATATATATATATATATATATATATATATATATATATATATATATATATATATATATATATATATATATATATATGAGGCATTCAAAGCTAAGATCCTCACCTGCAGTTGCAAACGGCCATTTGACCACCTCATGAACCACGCATTACTTTCATACTGCAAAACCAAACTTCATCAACATACAGCAGGTGTGCAATAGTTATGTTAAAATGCAAAATGCAAGATGTCAAAGACAATCCATATGTCAACAATATATACCTTCAGGTTGCTCAGCATTTTCATAGTAGCAGGATTAAAATACAGTTTCATAGAAGGAAATTTAGGTAATTAGATAGCAGGCAAAAAAGAAAAAGAAATAGGTAGGAAGCAGGACTAGGAGCCAGAGTCCAATGCACAGTATACTCAGGTAAGTAGCAATGTTTTTCTTTCACTTTGACTGGGAATTAGAGGGTTAGGTGGTTCTAAATTTACTTGATTGGGAACTAGAGAGCCAAGTTGGTAAGTTTTGTCAACTGCATGATGATGAACAGTAACTCTAGCCAAATCTTCATCTATAAATATTCTCTCATTTCCAACAGTTCATCCAAACGCGATACCCACTAGCTTTGGACATGCTTTATATCTCCCCGTAGGATGCAGGTGGCTATATACAAAATTCTTGTCCTTCCCTGTACAGTGACAAAATATATGCTCAGTTGAGCTATAAAATGTCTGTACAGGTAGAAAGAATTTGTTCTACATACCAGAATGTGGAAATACGTGGAAAATTGGGCTTATAGCATAGACATATGCAGAGCTTCCATAATAACCTTCAATGTTAGACCAGAATCTGTTTAATCCCTTCCCATGAAGAGAAGACCTGAAAAAAATTCAGTCAAGTATACATTTAAAAATAGAACTCAATCAAGCATGAGAATCACAGAATGGCTATAGATTCAATAGAGAACTAATGATTAATGATTAATCTAATATGCCAACAAAAACTAAACAATCGTTATGGCTAAATCCATTAAACTAATTTTATTTAACCATCCATCTTAAACCTCTTATTCAATGGCAAGGATTTTCAAATCAACCTGTTTTTTTTTTATACGGACACCTCCATGGTGGGCCCATGTGATGAGTAGCTAGCATCTTGCACAAAATAAGAGGAGAGAAGATCAGAACCACCGGAACCCTCTTTAATAAGGATTTATTTGGGAGATGGAAAAGGACTAAAATGCAATTCAGGGTAGGCGTACAAATACCACACCCAAACTCCATATTTATAAAAACCTTTTGTTCCTCGTCAACTCAATTGAGAAACTGAAAATTGAATTTAACATTTTTGTTCTTTCTTTTTTTTCTCAATATTCATGTAGATTAGAGATGGAAACAGCTGAGCTGAGATGGTTCAAGATGGTTCAAGATGATCTATCATAACTTATACAAAGTTGGATCTCTCAAAGGGATGGTTCAAGATGATAATTGGACTTATTTTGTTTATATGCTCAATCTTGACTGTCCATTTTCCATGTTATTGATCAGATTCTTGGGATCATTTCCATGTCATGATTTTTTCACATGGTTAGTTGTATGAAAGAATGGTCAGTTCAAATTGATGATTGGTCCTCCCATGTGTCCATTAAAAGCTTTGGGGGCATTGCTCACGTCCCCATTAAGGATTAGTGTGCACTTTATTGGGAAATAAAAAGAGTGGTATCTTTTCACGGGATGATACCGATATGTTATTTTCCCTTTCAATAAGTTATCTTTTTCAGTCCAAGTAAAATACATCTAGGACCCTTTGTTATCTTTAAACACCCTTCTTCTCTGGAATGCCTTGAGTGAATCATTAAATTTCATGAATAAGCTATAGATACCCAACCTGGGGTTCTTTCCTTGTCAATATAAATAATATGAAAACTATATTTAAAGCAATAAAACCATGATGCTCCGATGGTCCAGAACACAAACTACACAATAATGCTGCAGTTTTCATGCTAGTGGAAAATTCAGATTATCTACCACTGGCTCCCATCATTTTTTGGTCCACTCGAAGAGTGAAGCATTTCATTTTTTGTAGGAATATCAAAATTCATTAAATTAGATTTCATAATAGCACTTTCATGTTCAAGAAAATGCAGACAATTCAAACTAACACATTTCTTTCAAACAAAATTGGTCAACCTGGAGGTTTAACAACGAAACTCAGGACCTAATTAACAAAATTGCCCAAATTACTCAGCAACTGGCTGTTTAGTTTGGCCTGCAAGTCTACCCATGTAAACAATGTGTCTAAAACCTGCTTCACACATAAGCAGTAAGCATTTTCCATCATTCCAACACATACAGCAATGTCAACAAACAAGTAAAAGGCAAACCAAACTGTATAGTTCAGTGATAGAACTTGCCTCCAGCCTATTAGTCAGCAAGTAGTACTGCCATACTTTTGTTGGAATGTTTGTATCTTTTTCATCATTGCCAAAAACTCCCACACCCTTACTCTTGGAGAACTTCCCTACATATATGATTCACAGCGGGATGCCAGAGAAAAAAAAAACACTCAGGAGTCTAGAAAGTCAACAGACACAACATGGATATACTATGTGGTTAAAAAATTCGAACTATAACAAAACAGTCAATATGGAAAAGGGAAGATGGTAGTCGTGACACTGTAACAACGAGACATAATTTCACCATCTTTCAAAAGTGAAAACCACTACATTAGTGCTAATGCTGAGAATAATGACAGAATAGCTAAAAAGATCTAACTATTTAACATAATCTTTCAGAAATCCAATTGAATGGTTGAGTGACAGTGCTGGACAGGTTGACCAAGGAACTTCACCTCCTCCTGCCAAAACTCACACTTCTCCAGCTTCGCATACAGCTGGTGGGCATGGAGGGTCTGTAGGGCGATCTCCAAATGCTGCATATGATCCTCACGGGTCCTCGAATATATCAGAATGTCGTCGATGAAGACCACAACAAACTGATCGAGATATGGATGAAAGACCTCTTTCATCAACTGCATGAAGACCGCGGGTGCGTTGGTTAGTCCGAAGGACATGACCTGAAACTCAAAATGACCATAACGGGTCCTGAAAGCCGTCTTTGAGATGTCCTCCTCTCTGACTCGAATCTGATGATAACTGGAACGCAAGTCAATCTTGGAAAAGAACTGTGCACCCTACAGCTAATCAAATAAGTCGTCTATCCTCGGGAGTGGGTACTTGTTCTTGATCGTGACCCGATTGAGCTCACGGTAATCTACGCAGAGCCTCAACGAACCATCCTTCTTTCTGACGAAGAATACTGGCGCTCCCCAAGGCGAACTGCTCGGACGAATGAATCCCAAATCAAGCAATTTGTCCAACTGTTGCTGCAGCTCACGCAACTCCATCGGTGTCATACGATATGGGGCCTTCAAGATAGGTATGGTACCAGGCACGAGATCTATCTGAAACTCTATATGACGGCACGGCGGTAATCCCGGAATCTCCTGAAACACGTCGGGGAAATCACAGACAATCGGCCACTGATCAGTCAAGTAGCAACAGGCTCCTTAACGGCTCAAGACATCAAGTAAGATAACGACTCTCCTCGGGGCTCTACAACGAACTAAAACTGTGGCAAGCCTGGTATATAGAATATGATTGTCCTCGCGGAATAGTCCAAAATGGCTTAGTACTCGGCAAGCCAATCCATGCCCAAGATAACGTCAAAATCTGACATCGACAGCACATACAAGTCGGCAGGCAAGAAAATCTCTCCCACTAACACGGGGCAAGACGAACAGAAGCAACCCAATACTGTGGTCTTCCTCAAGGGCGTCGATACGGTCAATCCCTCACTAGCAGATTTTGTCGACAATCCAGTCGATCGGCAAAAATCCTCAGACATGAATGAGTGTGAAGCACCTAAATCAAATAGTATATGTGCAATGCATGAAGAGACTGGAAGTACACCCTTAACGAATCCTCCGGATGTCTGCAGGTCCTGCTGAGCTGCATAAAATCTAGCTTGAACTGGCTAGGGAGGTGCCTCTCCCCTCAGAGATTGTTGCTGCTGCTGATGTCGCTGAGGTGCTCAAAACTGTTGTCTCGGTTGTAGAGGTCTCGGAGACTGAGGTGGCTGCGGTCGTTGCTGATGGGATCACTGTTGCTGTGGGGGCTATTACGGTGCTCTCGGCTGCTGCTGTGGAAACTCCTGTGGTGCTCTTGGCTACTGCAGATGAGGATGGGGGCACTCAAACAGGCAGTGCCCTGTCCCACCACATCCAAAATAAGTCCCTATAAATGGATGATGGGGTGTCACACCCCAAACTCAGAAACCGGGCTCACAAAATTCCCTATCGCCGAATCCGGCGCCGACAGCCTCCGTAAAACCCCATTCTCGGCTCCTAGCTCCCATTCGTCAAGTTCTGATCCTGGGATGCTACGAGGAGAATTTTTAACGTCAGTTTGATTCGTAATAAGCATAACCAATGGCATAACCCACAAACAACAACCAAGAACTCCATTACATTTCCACTATGATCAAAAACTTTACAAGTACAATGAGCATAAAGGTAGTAAATAACAAAAACTCCAAAACGATCTGCAACGTGCTCTTGCCTCAGCGCTGCTGCGAACCAACGTCACCTGCACGCAAAGTCATGCATAAGCTTATAGAAAGCTTAGAGGGTGGTGAAAGTGTGTGCGCAAGGTAGTAATATGAACATACAATGTCAGAGTAATGCGGAATATGCAGATGGATCCATAATATCATGAGCCGTACCAAGGCTATGCGATGCAAGACATGAATGGTATCGGCCATCCCAAGGCCATGCGATGTGCAATGTAACTCAAGCATACAGATCCTCATCTATGTCTATACATCAATACAGCTCAAATATGGGATATCACCGGGGTCTAGTAAACTCTAAACCAGATTACCGCCGCATCGCGCGTAATAAGGTAAGTGGAAGAGACCACACTATCCGTCTGCCAATATCGGGAGCGACTCGTCGATAGCGGACCCATTCCTCGAGCTGGTCAAACTCAGCCTAGCATTGCCCCCTACTCTCGGGCTGGTAAGGCCGCACCCCCTTCCAACCGACCATAACACAGTGGAGAGTGCAACCATCTGGTAATCGGCACTCAACGCTCATCTACCCACTCGGTCTAGACGTTGGATCAACCTCTTGGTACCATAAGGGTTTAGGGACTTTCACCCAGGGATATCTATAGCACCCCATGTAGAACGAGATTTTTGGTATCTAATCCTGCCAACCACGATCTGCATGTGGAGGCTACGGCCCCGATGTAGCTAGGGCGTACAACAACCATGTCATACAATGCGAAATGCATGAGTCACACTATCCAATCATGTAGTAAATTCTGCGCGTATCGTGCGCTCATGCAGGGCAACACCGCCTAATCGGGAGCCCATAAACAACCTGCCCGAAGGCATATGCTATGATCAGACAATTCTCACGTCAAGCATACATATGATGCATATGATCATGAGTCATGGAACTGTACTAAGCATGTTATAATAAAATGAACTATTTTATAATGTAGATGGACCTGGACGGCCTATACACAATAAGTACGGGCCTAACAATGGGCCCTAAGGAGAGTCGTAATGTGGACATCCAACCAGCATTACGCTCGCAATGTGGACGTCAAACCAACATTGCTCCCAAGGCACGATCGTCGTGAACATCGTTACATACTCTGTGTTGGGGTCACGCATTGCAATGGACCTTAGGTACATCCCATTGGGCCTTAATTATATCAAATGGGTCACATTCAATGGGCCTTATATGCATCAAGTGGGCCTTACGTTTATCAAATGGGCCGCATTACTGGGCTTCACCAATGGGCCGTATGTACATTGCAATGGATCACAATCCAGGGGGCCTCAGAGTATGTCAATATAGGCCTAATCACATGGGTCCGATGCATATCAGATGGGCCTAAACCCATAGGCCTTAAAATACATCAAATGGGCCTGATCCCATGGGCTTTAAATTACATCAAATGGGCCTAATCCCATGGGCTTAGAACACATCAAATGGGTCCAATCCCCTGGGCCTTGGGATATATCAAATGGGCCTAGTCCCATGGACGTGAAACGTATCAAGTGGGCCTAAACCTATAGGCTTTAAATATCAAGTGGGCCTAAGCCCATAGGCTTTACATATCAAGTGGGCCCAAGTCAATAGGCCTTATATGAATCAAATGGGCCTAACCCATAAGCATTTCATAAATCAAATGGGCCTAACCCATAGGCCTTTTGCAATTAAATGGGCCTAACCCATACATGAATGGCCCACCCAACCAACAGCTCATGTCTTAAAATGATCTCACCAAGTGGATGGACGGTCTGGATGCATCACATGCATCATGGCGGGTCCCACTGCCACTGGGCAGTGGGGATGACACATGTATCTCGGAGGGCTCCACCATCCGCTGGACGGTGGAGTCAATACATCATCAAGGTGAGCGCCACCGTCCAGGACTTAAGACACATGCATCATTGTGGGTCCCATGTGGGGCCCACTGTAATATTTATTTGGCATCCAACCCATTAATAAGGTCAAACAGACCTGGTTGAAGGAAAAATACAACTTTCAGCTTGGTTCAAAACTTCTGTGGGCCCTAAAAAAAGATTTCAATGACAGATATTCAATTCCACTGTTTCCTGTGGTGTGGGCCACCTGAGTTCTGGATCGAGCCGAAATTTGGAGGGGGCCCACCTGAGGAGGGGACCCACCTCATGAACAGCGTGGATCAAATATATACATCATGGTGGGGCCCACGGCTGGAGCCATGGGTCCCCTGCTGGACGCCCGCCCGCACGCAGCTGCTGCTGTTGCAGCACCTGTCAGAAGCAAAGAGGCAATGCCTCTTGCAATTTTGGGAAAAACTCGATTTTTCGGGGTATTTCACACGTGGGGCCCGCTTACAAAAAATCTGCCCCGGCCATTGCGTTCAGTGACTCGCAACAGGAGAAAAGAGTCCGAAGTTCAGGATTTTTGGGTGCGAGGTTGCACCAAGATGGGTCCCACTAGCTTTGAATGGTAAGGAATACAATTTCACATAGTATGGCCCACCCGATTAACAGATCAACCTCATTTTTCGGCTCAACGTCTAAAATGAGTTGGAAAAAGGGATGAACGGCATGGATTGAACAAATACATCAAGGTGGGCGCCCTTCCCTTTTCTTTCTCTTTTTCCTTCCTTTTGGCAGGGACATCCAGCGTCTCAGACGCTGGACGGTTAGGTCCTTTTTAAAAGAAACATTGTGGTGGGCCTTGTTTAGGTGGGCCACCACTGATGGATGGTGTGGGTGCAACATATAAGGTGGACCCCACTTGAAGAAAACTTGGACGAAATAAATGTTTCAAGGTGGGGTCCATTCAAGTGGGCCACACCACCCTATTACAAATAAAATAAAATAAAGCAAAAGAGATTAAAAAAGAGAGAGAGAGAGAGAGAGAGAGAGAGAGATAGAAGGTGGGACACGCTTGTGATGGAGGGACCCCAATACTATGGGCCCTCCCTTGCAATGAATCATACAATCAAATGGGTCATTTAGCACATGGGACCATCAATACTTAAAATCAACGGTAGGGATCCTTTCCCCACCAATATGGATGGTCTAGATGACCTTTTTACAATGAAATAAACATCATGATGGGGTCCATGGAGTATGGCCCCACCATGGATGATCATGATGATCAAAGTGGTCCATCGGCCACAACTTAAGGTCCCAAGTGAGATCCAAACCATTGATCGATTGGCCTCACTTAGCCCATCTCAAAAATAGGAAAAACTAGTATGATCTAGCACCCACCGTCCGATCTTCTTGCTCCTAGGGGTTCCTTAGCACCTTAGCTTGGATTTCAATGGAGGAGATGGAGAATGGAAGGTTAGGATGGGGAGATTATAGGGTAGGGAAGGTGGGTCACATTTGGAGCTTAGGAAGCTTGGAGAAATTCCATACGTATGGAGCTCTTTTGCTTGGAGATTTTGAAATGAGAAAGAGAGAAGGAGAGAGAGTTGTAAAGGGAGAGAGAGAGAGTGATGGATGGATGTGGTGATGGGGGTGTAAGACACCTTTTGACTTTTGTGGCCTTTTGTGTAAGAAAAGGCATGGGCATGGGAGACTTTTGTAGCATTTGTGTAAGAAAGGTATGAGTTAGGAAGACTTTTGTGGTTGCTTGGGAAAAGGAGTGAAAGTAATGTGTACTTGACATGTGATGGATTGATGGATGATTGATTGATGGGATTGATGTGATTGATGTGACACATCGTAGAGATTCCTTTGGGTTTCGCAACACGCGGCGTTTCCTCGCACCGAACGTCGACCCACATCTCTTAACTAGGGTATCGCCTCGGTGCGCGAGTCATGGCATTGGAACCGTAACGACGGCGCGGTCGCTATGGTATTGGTCTTGGGTTGAGTCGACTCGGTTTGTAGGCATATGAATCAGGGTCACGCGTCGATATTGGTTAAAGGTCGAAGGTTGCTGGAATTCGACCGGTAAGACCGCGGAAGTCTACGAAAAGGTATAGACCAAGATACGGGTCTTACATGGGGTGGCGGTGAAGGTGCCGCTGGTGCTGCTGGTGCTCTAGTAGATGGGTGGCTCTTGTATCTCTGCAGTCGTCAATGCTGCTGGGGGATACTAGAGGGGGTCTACCTCTTTCAACCCCTCCTCTGATCTCCATCGGCCTGTGTGTCGGCCCACTCAGTCTCATATATCTGAGCCCTCCGCACTACTGTCTGAAAAGTCGGGAGCTCATGCCTAATAACACGGCCTCGAAGACCGTAACGTAAGCAGTTCTCGAAACTGCGGGCCTTCCTCCCCTCATCATCAACTAAATATGGCGCGAACCTCGATAGCGCCACAACATGAGCCCGTACTGTGCTACTAACATGTCTCCCTGTACCAAGGTCTCAAACTCTAGTGTTCTCTGACATCAAATGTGATCAGGAAAGTACTGCTCCTCGAATCTGTCGATAAAGTCCTCCCATGTCCAGACATAATTAGGTCCTGCAACGTGGGTGACGGAGGTCCAACAATGCTCTGCCTCACCCTGGAGAAGGAATACAGTCAATCGGACTCGTTGCTGGGTCGTGCATGACATAGTATCGAAAATCTTCTCCACATTGGAGCGCCAACTCTCAGCTGCAGTCGAATCTAGCTCGCCCTGAAAACACAGAGGGTCGAGCTGTTTGAACTCACAAAGAAGGGTGCTTGCACGCTCCTAGTCTGCCTGTGCTGGTGAAATAACTAGGCATCTGTCCTGTCCTTGAAGTGCAGCCATCATAGCCTATAACATCTGTTGTAACTGAGAGCGGAGAATAGGGATCCGCACCAGTCTCAGGTGGAGGAATGACATCCTCACGCTGGGGAACAGGGATCTCAGGGGGAGGAATAGGAGTCGTAAGTGGTAAGGTGGGTGCCTCAAGTGGTGGAGCAGGAGTCGATCGGGTCACTTTCCTAGGCGGCATGTCCTACAGGAAAGAACAAAGATGTCAATCAACCTTAAAAATCGCATGTTAGGGAACTCAATCGAAAGGTTATGCAATCGAAACCTAATAGTCCTAAACTCATAACAAACATGTAATGTTGTTCTCGGTTATTCCCAAGTTATGCTCTAATACCAACTTCTGTTACATCCCAAACTCAAAAACTAAGCTCACAAAATTCCTGATCGTTGAATTCGGCACTGAAAGCCTCCATAGCACCCCATTCTCAGCTCCCGGCACCCATACACCATGTTCCGATCCTGAGATTCTAAAAGGAGAATTTCAAACATGATTTTGATTCTGTACAAGCATATCCATAAGCTTAACCCACGAACAATAACCACAAGAACACTGTCACAAAATCCACTATAATAAAAAACTTTTGAGTACAATGCATCTGAAGGGAATACAAGATAATGCAAATAATAGAAACTCCAAAAGCTCGACCGCACGCTCTTGCTGCTACTATGCTATGGCTGCTTCCTAACGTCACCTGCACGCATCAATCGTTCATAAGCTTATAGAAATCTTAGAGGGTGGTGTTAGTGTGTGCGCAATATAAGCGTACTCAGAATGCAAGGTCAGAGTAATGCGGAGTCATGCTGATGGGTAAGTGAATGCAATCAGCCGTAACAAGGCTATGTGGTGCAAGATATGAATGTTATTGGCCATAACAAGGCCATGCGATGTGTGATGCAACTCAAGAATACCAATCCTCATTCACATACAGCTCATCAAATATCAATACAGTTCTCAGTCTAGATAATCACTGAGGTTTAGTACACTCCAAATGGCACTGCCGATCTTCCAGCTGCACAGTCCAAGTGAGTACAAGAAACCTCACTATCTGCCTAGTCAATAGTCTGTTAATACCTATCCGGCACGTCGATAGCGGATCCATTCACGAGTTGGCCAAAATCAGCCTAGTAAGGCCCCCTACGCTCAGGCGGGTAAGGCCACACCCCTTTCCAACTGACCACGACACATTGGGAGACGTGGCCTCCTGGTATTTGGAACTCATGCACTCATGAATCCACTTGATCTCGACGTTGGAGTCATCCTCTGGTATCATCAGATTTAAAAATTTTCATCCAGGACATCTATGGCGCCCCGATGCTAGAAACAGTATTTTCGGTATCTAATCTAGCCACCCACGATGTGTCTACAGAGGCTATGACCCTGATGTCACTAGGGCATCTAGTAATCACAATCACACAAATGCAAGTGCATGACTCACCCTACCAGACATGCAACAATCCTGCTCATGTGGGGTAACTCCGCCTATCAGGGAGCCCATAAACAATCTGTCCGAAGACATATGCTATGATCAATCACTCCTCATATCAGGCATACATTTGATGCGTATGAGCATGAACAATGGCTCTATAGTAAACATGTGACAAGATGATGAACTTTGTTCATAACGAAGATGGGTCGGGCCTATACGGCCTATACACTACAAGTATGGGCCTAACGATGGGCCCTAGGGGGAGTGACAATGCAGACATTTAACCAACATCATCCTTATAATGTGGACATCAAACCATCATTGCTCCCAAGGCATGGCCACCAGAACATCATTACATAAGTTATGGTGGAATCACACATTCCAATGGGCCTTATGTACATCCCGTTGGGCCTTGACTCATGGGCCTCAGGTACATCAAATGGGCTACATCATATGGGCCTTATATACATCGCAATGGGCCATAACCCATGGACCTTGAATACATTACAATGGGCCCTCACATGGCAAGTGGGCCACATCACATTGGCCATATGTTCATCAAATGGGCTACACCAATGGGCCCCATGTACATTCAATGGGCCACATCCAAATATAAGTGGTGATACTGATTCTCACCATTAAAATTCCCAAGGCCTGCCATCACATTTATTTTTCATCTAATCTGATCATAAGGTTACAAAGGATTTCAATAGTAGCCGTTTAATACTCGCCGGCAGTGTGGTCCACATGATAAATAGATCTGTCTTATTTTTATCTCAAGCCTTAAATTTGTCTTTAAAAAAATGGTTGGATAGTTTGGATGCAACACATGCATCATGGTGGGTCTCATAGGGGTGGACGGCATAGATGAAGTACTTACCTCATGACGAGGTCCACACTAATGGGAGGTGTGGATTACAATACATACATCAGTGGGTCCCATATAGGGCCCACTAGAATGTTTATTTTCCACCCAGCCTGTTGACAAGGTCACACAGACATGGGGCCCACCGAAATGTTTATTTTCCACCCGACCTGTTGATAAGGTCACGTGGACCTGGGGCCCACCGAAATGTTTATTTTCCACCCAACCTGCTGATAAGGTCACATGGACTTGGGGCCCACCTTAATGTTTATATGCAATCCAAACTGTTGATAAGGTCACAAGACCTGAATGAATAGGAAAAATAAATTTCATATTTGATCCGAAACTTTTGCAACCTAAAAAGGGTTTCAATGGTAGGCGTCAATCCTCACTATTCCCTACCGTGTGGGCCACCTGAGCTCCCAAATATGGCTGATTTAAGGGGTGGCATACAAGTGGAAGAGGGCCAATCAAACGCACGGTGTTGATGTTCAAACACATCATAGTGGGGCCCACGACTGGGACCCGTGGGTCCCTGGCCATTCACCCCCACCACAGGAGCCTAGCAAGACACTGTACAGCATCCTCTGGTGCCAGCAGTAATGCCTACTACCTCTTGCTTAATTTTAAAAAAAAAATGAAATTTTCACGGTTTTTCCCATGTGGGGCCCACATCAGGTGGATCCGACCTAATCATTGGTCCCTGTAGCTCAATACAAACCCATCAAGTCCAATATTGGATGGGTTTTGGGTGTACAAAAATATCAAGGTGTAATTCAACGGTGAACATACTATTCTCCATGCTATGGCCTGTTAGAAAGTTGGATTAACTTCATTTTTGGGCTCAACGCCTAAAATGAGCTGGGGAACGGGATAGACGGCGTGGATTATATACATACATCAAGGTGGGGCCTACATGAGCAGTGTACACTTCACTGTTATCCACGAACCACATCAGTTCACACCGATGTCAATACACGCACTCCATGTTAGCCATGCCCGTCTAGCGTCCAGAGACGCTGGACGGCATGGATATAAAACAATCATCATGGTGGGCTCATGGTGGGCTCATGGTGGGCTCCACACACTGCCATGGTGGGGTCCACATGGCGACCCACCAAGGTTTGGATCAACTGATGTTTGTATTTTCCTTCATCCAAGTTTGGATAGCAAGGTGGGCTTCACCAATGGGTTGTAGTGTGGTCCACTAAATGGACAGCATGGATACAATATATATATCATCGGGTGGGCCATCAACAATGAAAGAGTGAGAGAGAGAGAGTAATAGAGAGAGAGATCGGTGGAGTGGAGGGACCCCTATAACGTCTTGAAAATCAAGGGTCGAGCAGAAGTTCAGCTCCCGAGTTCCAATGCATCACTTATGCAACATATATAAAGATGATTGAATGTTGTTCATGGTAGTGCATTAAACATGAGTGCGATTACACCAAAACAGTAATTCATACACCAGATCAGTTTATATAACGCAAGCAGAAGACTGAAAGATGTATATAAACGAATATAAATCCAAAAGATCGATGTCGATCGTCAGAGTATAAATACATCACTGAGTCATCATATACATGTAATGTTCTAAAAATAAAATGTCAAAAAGAATCCAACTACAATAGTATGCCCTGTAGTCCCGTCGATCAGTACGGCCTAGGCGAAACCGTCAGACAATTGCATATAAGAGAACTCGTCCTGATCATCGTAGTAATCAGGCTCTACCTCTTGAGTCGCATCATCATCTGCAACTAAGACAGAGTCTGGTAGGTGTTCAAAACACCATCCCAGAACATGGGAGTGAGTGATCAACTCAGTCAAATCATAGAGTAAAGATTAACATGTTATCAATTCAGTCAAGCAGTAATGATAAAGTAAACATATTAACCATTCCTAAGTACTCTTATTAATGCAGGGATGAGATGTTTCATGAATGCATGCCCTGGCCTACACTCCCTCATGCGACACCATCTTACGTTTGCGGCATGCTTCCAGCCCTCTGTGCACTTCATCGTCGGCACATGCAGTGCGATGATATGAACATGATTACCAAGTTATTATTAGTCCTTTTCATACAGCAGGATTGAGAAGCTAAGGTACCTCCCTTGTATCATTACCTAAACTATGATCCATTCTCGGGTCGTCAGTTCGAGACAATCTCATACGATAGTATAGTTCTAGATCGCTGTAAAGGGCTCGTCACCAATCAATACAGGTCTAGTTATATCCTATAGACTACAACAAGGCTCGTCACCCCAATGCAGTTTCAGGATATACTCGAGGTCACTACAAAGGGCTCGTCACCAATCAGAGTAGGCCGACAGCTCGAATATAGTGTCCCATACCACCATAATTGGCTCACGAATCTAGGTGCTCACTGGTCACTATGGGGAGGCTCGTCGCCCCAGCGTAGGCCGACAGCTCGACCACGGTGTCCCATACCACCATGCCCGGCTCATGAGTCATAGTGGATTGAGGTACCAAGGTTAACGGGATTGCATTGGTAAGTTTAGTACCCTAGATTCAAACAAAAGCGTTCATACATGGTGAACACACATCGGGTCAATCGGGTTACTTGACGAGCTCGACTAGCTTGATCACACATTGAGTTAATCGACATGAAATGCATAAGCACTCTGCGTGGCCAAACCACTGCCGACAACTCTAGTACGGCTCAGGTTCGTCAAACACGTCCTACGTGGCGAATAAAGCTCAACCACGAACTTAAGCCTGTTACCGAATGCCTGGACCATAACATGGCCTCAATCACGTACATACGATTCAACATCCACGTTCATATAAGCAGGGTATGAAATATAACTTAAACATGAATACTATGCATGGAGGAAATTATACACACAATTAGCAGGAATGAAATAAACTAAACATAACATGAAGGAAAGCATACACACAATTAGCATGAATTGAAATAGGCTAAATACAACATGAAGGAAATCATACATACCATTAAGGTGATTGAGAGTCATCTCTCAATACACTTAAATATCATACTTTACTTATTTCTAACTCATTCAGATATTTACAAAAACACTTAGATTACACTATTCAACATACATTGCGTATGTTGACATATTGTATATTTGGGCAATTCCTATTGCTAAGGAGTTATCGCATACATAACAAGCATGTACTAACAATGATTTATTATGGCAATCACAGATCTAAAATTTATACGTTTACAGGTATTTCAACAAGTACATAAAATACACTACGGCATACATATGTCATACGTATTAGTAACACGAAACAAACAACACGTTTTACATGTGAAATAGCATCCACGTCAATAATAAATTATTATCTGACATTGAAAGCTTTGGAAACCATAACCTATACATCTATAATCCGCACCTTACGCTCATAAACGCATAACGAATTCAGTTTGTTCACTCACACTTCGTCTATGGCCCAACGGCAACCTATTACATGAAATAGGTTAGCTATTACATCACTTTAACTAATTGAAACCCTAAAACTGATTAGGGTTAGGTTTTCTTACCCAATAGTGTATTTGAAATCACCGGAATAGTGATTCGATAATGATGTGTAAGCATAAGGAGTAACAGGAATCGAATCCTAGGAGTAGCTCTCACTTCTCTCTCTTTTTCTTCTCTTCCTTAGCTAGGGTTTCAAAATTCGTATGGTGTATGAGAGAGAGGTTTTAAGATCTTTATATAGGCTTAAAAGTGATGGAAATAGCCCTAAGGCCAAGGTATACTTAGGTTATATCCAAATCGGTCTTGTTCTGATCCAACGGAGCATTTCTGGAGGTCCTGTTACTGAGTGCGGACGGACTTAAGCTCATAGATGCTGGATCTTGATCAAGTTAAGTTTTCAGTTCGATCAAATTTCCAGATCAACCATGGCGGTCCAGTTTCAGTTCAGCGGTCACCGAAACTCGATCAAGGCCACAAATAATTTGACATAAGTGGGCCATCATCCCTGATCCGAGGGTGAATTTTGGTCAAAATCCAACAGTCAGATTGCTTATAAATGTCATGCAAACGACATGACTCAGATTTCTTAAAGTCATATTTAATTTCTTAAAAATCTTCAGTTTCCCACACTCTTCACTCCGGACTCAAGGAAATAGTCTCAGAGCATCGTTTGGACATGATTTTCACGGTGATTGTCAAGTCTAACTACGTGGTCAATATCTTCTAAGTTCATCGTAATCGGACTATCCACGTGCGGTACAGGTCCGATACGAAGTTTCAAAGTGCTCCCATGTGCAACTGGGTTTAGAGTTGAATTCTAGATTTTTGGATAATATAGCATTAACGATTCTACAGGTTTTGAGTCTCACAGATCGTATTTAAAGTGATTAGTGCTAATTTCATAGGTAATCTAGGTTAACACTTAGTTAATTCTCGTCTAGTTTTCTAAAGAATTTAGTCCTGAGGTATTTCTGCCTGAGTTAGTACTTGGGTTTTTGTACGAAATTTTTCGAGTCGTTACAATCTACCACCCTTAAAGAAAAATTTCATCCTCGAAATTAGTACCTTTTCATACTCCTCGAGAATCTGAGGGTAGTTCTTTCTGACCTCAGCTTCTGTTTCCCAAGTAGCTTCCTCCTCAATATGATGTGTCCACAGCACTTTCACCAGTGGAATGACTTTACTGCACAACACCTGTTCCTTCCTGTCTAAGATACGCGTCGGACGCAGTACATATGTAACATCCTCACTCAACTGTACCTGCTCCCATCTGATGATGTAGTAAGGATCATGAACATATTTCTTCAGCATAGATACATGAAATACGTTGTGCACTCCTGCGAGTGGTGTGGGTAAAGTCAGGCGATACGCTACTGCCCCCACTCGATCCAAAATCTGAAATGGACCAATAAACCTTGGTGTGAGCTTTCCCTTCTTGCCAAACCGCAGGACTCCCTTCATAGGAGAAACTCGGAGGAACACATGGTCTCCAACCTCGAACTCAAGCAGTCGCCGCCTCGTATCGGCATAACTCTTCTGTCTGCTCTGAGCTATCAGAAGTCAATGTCTAATAATGTCAATCTTCTCTGAGGTCGCCTGCACTAACTTTGGGCCAACCAAATTGAACTCGCCAACCTCTGCCCAGCAGTGTGGTGCTCGGCAAGGGCGCTCATACAAGGCCTCATAAGGAGTCATGTCAATACTCACCTGAAAACTGTTATTGTAGGCGAACTCTGCATACGGGAGATAGTCATCCCAACTATCCTTGAAGTTCAAGGCATAAGCCCGTAGCATATCCTCCAAAATCTGATTCATCCGCTCCGTCTGCCCATCGGTCTGGGGGTGAAATACGGTATTGAATTTCAACTTCACACCCATCGCTTCCAGGATACGAGTCCAAAAGATAGATGTGAATCGCGTGTCCCTGTCTGACACAATCTCCAGGGGAACTCCATGCAGACGAACTATCTCTTTGATGTAGAGCCTGGCCAACTCATCTGCAGAGTTCGTGACTCTGATCGGAAGGAAGTGAGCCGACTTCGTCAATCGGTCGACGATCACCCAGATAGAATCATGTCCCTTCCTCGTCTTCGGCAGTCCTGATATAAAGTCCATAAAGATGAAGTCTCACTTTCATTCAGCTATGGGCATGGACTGAAGCAGTCCAGGAGGTCGGCCATGCTCTGCCTTGACCTGCTGGCACGTGAGACAACGAGATACGAACTCAGCAATGTGAACCTTCATCTTATCCCACTAGTATGATCTCTTCATGTTTTGATACATCTTCGTGCTACCTGGATGCATCGCAAGCCTCGAACTGTGGGCTGACTCGAGAACTTCTCATCTCAAGTCAGGAATGTTTGGGACGCATAGGCGGCCACGATAACATAAGCCCCCATCCATACCAACACTCCACTCAGAGTCCTCATATGAACTAACCCGCTCTCTCACCTTCGCCAATAGCTCATCGCCTGTCTGAGCCGCGATAATCCTATCATCAATGAGGGGTTGTACACGAGCGTGTGCGACGACTTCAAACGGTTCCTCCACAGTGAGCTTCTGCTCGAAGTCCCGCCCAAACTCTACCATATCCCATTCTGTAACCATCAGCGGAGCCACAAGCTCTATAGTCTTCTTACGGCTCAATGCATCTGCCACAAGGTTGGCCTTGCCAGGATGGTAGGAGACATCGAACTTGAAGTCCTTCAAGGTTTCCATCCATTGGCACTACCTCATATTCAAGTCCCGCTGAGTGAATATATATTTAAGGCTCTTGTGGTCGCAAAAGAGCTCGAACTCCTCTCCATAGAGGTAATGTCTCCAGATCTTTAGTGCGAAAATGACGGCTGCCAACTCCAGGTCGTGTGTAGGGTAATTCTCCTCGTGTTTCCTCAACTGTCTTAAGGCATATGCAATCATCCTGTCCTTCTACATAAGGACACAACCCAGACCAACTCAAGATGCATCAGTGTATATAGTATACTTGACCCCTTGCTATGGTAATACTAGCACAGGGGCGGACGTCAGTATGTCCTTCAGTTCCTGAAAAGCTGCTTCCGCCTTCTCATTCCATGTGAACTTCAAGTCCTTTCAAGTCAAATGAGACAACGGTCTGACAATCTTTGAGAAGTCCCAAATGAAGCATCGGTAATAACCTGTCAAGCCCAGAAAACTCTTCACATCAGTAACTGAACTAGGCTACTTCCAGTCCTGAACGGCGGCTACCTTAGCTAGGTCTACCGCAATCCCTTCCTTGGACACCACATGTCCCAGGAACTTGACTTCCTCCTACCAAAAGTCACACTTCTTATATTGCGCAAACAACAGATTCTTCCTCAGAGTATCCAAGACTGCCTGAAGGTGTCCTTCGTGCTCTTCCCGACTCGCAGAGTATACCAAAATATCATCGATAAATACGATGACGAATCGGTATAGAAATGGTCGAAACACCCGATTCATCAAGTCCATGAACACGGCCGATGCGTTCGTAAGATCGAACGACATCATGAGAAACTCGTAATGACCAAAACTAGTCCTGAATGCAGTCTTTTGCACATCTTCATCCCTGACGCATAACTGATGGTACCCTAACTGTAGGTCAATCTTCGAAAAGTATCGCGCCCCTTTCAGCTAATCAAACAAATCGTCTATTCAGCTGATCAAACAGATCATCCATCCTGGGAAAAGGGTACTTGTTCTTCACAGTCAACTGATTCAACCTACGGTAATCAATACATAACCGTAACAACCCATCCTTCTTCTTGACAAACAACACAGGTGCTCCCCAAGGAGACACACTGGGTCGTATGAAGCCTTTCTCAACCAGGTCGTCAATCTGTTTCCTCAGCTCTTCCATCTCACATGGCGACATATGATACATCGGTAGTGAAACAGGTACTGCACTAGGCATGAGATCAATAGTAAAGTCGATCTCACGCCGAGGAGGTAGCCCAGGTATCTTACTGAACACTTCCCAAAATTTCGAACCACAGTCGTGGTTTCAAGCGCAGAACCAACAGAACTTTCCAATCAAGAAGTGTAGCAATCAAGTCGGGTAGGGTAGTAAATGTCACACCCATAGGTCCATGGGTTGTCACCAGCCTAGTCTCACAGTCAAGCTCTGCTCTCATCTCTGTGAGCCAATCCATGCCAAGGATAATGTCGTAATGATGCAAAGGCGTGACATGCAGGTCAACCAAAACTGTGCCGCTCCCTAGGTCTATCAAGCAACCCACACATACCCTAGTATTGGCAGAAGAGTCCCCTGTAGCAGTAATGAGAGTCACTCCTGTTGTAGGAGTAATAACCAATGCTAGCCGCTTGACTAACACGCATGAAATAAGGGAGGTTGTGGACCTAGTGTCCACCAACAAGAAGACAGGAGTACCTTGAACATGTGCAGTGACCTCAAAAGCCCTGAGTACTGAAAGTGTTGCCTCTGGTACATCCACTGTGAGTGAGTGCACCCGAGCCTGCTGCGGGTGATTCGGCAGAGGTACCATGGGCCGTTGAGGGAGCCTAAAACGAGGTGCTGGAGGTTGAAAAGACGGACGCGCAAGTGCAGACTGTAAAGGTGGAGCTGATATAGCCTGAGGGCGAGGACGATCGATCCTCTACTGCGGTGAGAACCCACTATCTCTCATATGCGTGAAGCAGCTCTCCGCAACATGACCTGGCCTCCCACAATAAGCACAGGTCACACCAAGTCGCCTCATAGATACTAATGGCGTCACGATCCTGGGAAGAGAGTCGATACAGGTCCTCTTGCCGAGGAATGGCCTTCTTGGCATATTTGGTCATGGCCTGGGGATCATAGACCCACGAGAACGTGACAAACGCTCCCCGTCCTGCTCTGCTCGCATAAACATGTGTACTAACTCAGCATAAGATGGTATGCTAATACAACACATCTTCGAGCGAATGTCGGGGCGTAGGCCCTCAGAAAATTGTCGCATGCGCATCCGTGCGTCAATAAACACAGTAGGAACATATCTACCCAACTCTGTAAACTGGTGCTCGTACTCAGTCACAGTCATGCCTCCCTGTCTGAGGCGTAGAAACTCATTCTCCTTCTCGTGCTGGTAAGTAAGGGGATAGTATTTCTCATGGAAGCAGGTCTCGAATGCTGCCCACGTCTAAACATAGTCAGTGGCTACAGTCCGCAGTACACTATCCCACCACAAGCTGGCTTCCTTCTCCAACATAAAGGTCACCAACTCGACCTGCTCCTACTCGGTACAATGCAGCATGCTCAGCATCTTGGAGATGTGATCAAGCCAATACTCGCCCTCCTCAGGTCTGTGAGAACCCGAAAATGTAGGAGGCCGCAAGCACTGGAATTGCTCTAAAAGGCCATTCGTACCCAAGTTCCCTGTAGAGTATACAACAGGGGTAGGCAAGGTCACACCCTCGCCCTGAGCGGAAGGCCCTGCAGCCTCGGCAGGTCGTACAGAAGGTGAAAGTGGAGTCACACTCCCACCCTGAGCTAAGGCTCCTGCAATGGTGGTCAAGAGCTTCTACTGCTGCTGCTGGTGTCGCATCTGCTGCTGCTGATACTACTCCTGCTGCTGGTGCATCATCATCAAAAACTGCTCCAACCTATCTGTAGGTGGGGCTGACGATGGCACATGTTGTGTTGAAGAAGACGCACGGTTCTGCTCACGAACCGGTGGTGTATAAGGTGGCGGCCCAACTATAGGACCAGTAGAAGGCTGAGACTCAGGCATAATTTCACAAACCGGGCCCAAACTAGGGTCTACACAACTATCACTCTAAGAAGGTGCCTGGTCCATCAAATCACTCAATGCGAGGCGTGTCATGCTCCATGTGAACTTAGGTGGCATTCCCTACACAACATAGGGTGCAACCCAGATCAGATTCAACATAAGCACAAACCGATTTACGCAGTATTTACACACAAATTTAAGGCAACTGCATGCATTTCATTACCAAAATTGTCAAAATACATGAGACATAGGTTTTACATGGATCATAACAAAAGATGCATGTGAGCTAATACAACTAAGCTTCAAACACGAAGCTTTAACACTAGAATAGCTATCAAACTATTACACCTATAGAGGCTACACACAAATATAAACAAACTACAACTACAAACAAACAACGACGACTAAAGGAACTATTCGTCAAAATCTAGTGATGGAGAAGGGGCACCCTTATCCTGCAGGCAGCACAGGATAGTCTTCAACGTGTGAGTCACTTTCTTGAACTTGTGTTTCACGAGGCCCCGAAGATCCATAATGTCCTATCGTAGGACAGCCTAACCCTCCTCAAGCCGAGCTACACGGGCATCCCTAGTGGCCTGATCAGTGTCCTACTCCGGTGCCGCAGGAGGAGGACTCTCATCTTTATCCTGAGCCTCCTCTTCCTCTTCGTCTTGTTCTTCTTCCTCTTTTATCTCTGCTCCACCTTCTTCATTGCTCTCCTCTTCTTCTTCGCTTTCAGGCTCATCCTCGCTTTCTTCAAGTTGGGCTTGTCGTTGCCTGCGGCCTGATCTTCATCTAGTTGAGAGTGGTCTCACTGATGTAATGGACCGGTGCTGGCAATTCTGCCCCAAGTCTGTAGCCAAACTCGAGTGCAATCTTGCATATGAGTCGACTAAAGGGGAGTGACTCAGTCGTTCTCCTTGATCGTGTGATAAGGATAATTTGTCACGGTACAAACATAGGCACACACAACTTCGTTCCCTACCCCACTTGGTACAGAAAATCCACCATGAGACGCGTGCACTCACTGCGATTACTCCACCTAGGGTAGACGTTGAATGTGCAGATATGGTGAAGCAGACGGAAATCACCCGACATATGGGTCGCTAAGAGGCTTCTGTTAGGCTACCATTCAACCAAACGACCATAAAGAAACCTGGTGCGGTGACCCCTTTCACGTATACTATTCAGATTTCTCTCACTAGCGTGTACCTCGCCAAGTGGCACATTCAGGAGCCGAGCTATCAACCTAACGTTGATTGTGGCTTTCCGGTCTCTGCCAAAGGGAATCTTGAACTGCAAGGCTCTAGTGTAGGCTCTCGAATGTGGGCATAGAAGGCTCAGACAGTGCTCACATTTGCACGAGACTCAATCTCGATGATCGTTTTCAATCAACTTTTTTCAACAAATAAAACTGAGAGTCCTAAACCTGTTTCTAGATTGTTCTTGCACCCTCCTACGCTATAGTTATGTCAACGTACATCTTGTGACCATAACCTAGGTCCGGTTTAATCCAAATCATGCTCTGATACCAACTTGTAACGCCCTGAAAATCGAGGGTCGAGCAGAAGCTCAGCTCCCGAGTTCCAATGCATCACTTATGCAACATAGATAAAGATGATATGAATGTTGTTCATGGTAGTGCATTAAACATGAGTGGGATTACACCAAAACAGTAATTCATACTCCAAATCAGTTTATATAACGCAAACGGAAGACTGAAAGATGTATATAAACGAATATAAATTCAAAAGATCGTTGTCAATCGCCAGAGTATAAATACATCACTGAGTCATCATATACATGTAATGTTCCAAAAATAAAATGTCAAAAAGAATCCAACTACAATAGTATGCCCTGTAGTCCCGTCGATCAATACGGCCTAAGCGAAACCGTCAGAGAATTGCATATAGGAGAACTCGTCCTGATCATTGTAGAAATCAGGCTCTGCCTCCTGATTTGCATCATCATCTGCAACTAAGACAGAGTCTGGTGGGTGTTCAGAACACCGAACCAGAATGTGGGAGTGAGTGATCAACTCGGTGGAATCATAGAGTAAAGATTAACATGTTATCAATTCAGTCAAGAAATAATGATAAAGAAAACATATCAACCATTCTTAAATACTCTTATTGATGCAGGAATGAGATGTTTCATGAATGCATGCCCTCTCCTACACTCCCTCGTGCGACACCATCTTACGTTCACGGCATGCTTCCAGCCCTCTGTGCACTTCATCGTCGGCGCATGCAGTGCGATGATATGAACATGATTACCGAGTTATTATTAGTCCTTTTCATACAGCAGGATTGAGAAGCTAAGGTACCTCCCTTGTATCATTACCTAAACTATGATCCATTCTCGGGTCGTCAGTTCGAGACAATCTCATACGATAGTATAGTTCTAGATCGCTGTAAAGGGCTCGTCACCAATCAATACAGGTCTAGTTATATCCTATAGACTACAACAAGGCTCGTCACCCCAATGCAGTTTCAGGATATACTCGAGGTCACTACAAAGGGCTCGTCACCAATCAGAGTAGGCCGACAGCTCGAATATAGTGTCCCATACCACCATAATCGGCTCATGAATCTAAGTGGTCACTGGTCACTACGGGGAGGCTCGTCGCCCCAGCGTAGGCCGACAACTCGACCACGGTGTCCCATACCACCATGTCCGGCTCATGAGTCTTAGTGGATCGAGGTACCAAGGTTAACGGGATTGCATTGGTAAGTTAGTACCCTAAATTCAAACAAAAGCGTCCATACATGGTGAACACACATCGGGAGCTCAACTAGCTCGATCGCGCATTGAGTTGATCGACATGAAATGTATAAGCACTCCGTGTGGCCAAACCACTGCCGACAACTCTAGTACGGCTCAGGTTCGTCAAACATGTCCTACGTGGCGAATAAATCTCAACCACGACTTAAGCCTGTTACCGAATGCCTGGACCATAACATGGCCCCAATCACATACATACGATTCAACATCCACGTTCATATAAGCAGGATATGAAATATAACTTAAACATGAATACTATGCATGGAGAAAATTATACACACAATTAGCAGGAATGAAATAAACTAAACATAACATGAAGGAAAGCATATACACAATTAGCATGAATTGAAATAGGCTAAATACAACATGAAGGAAATCATACATACCATCAAGGTGATTGAGAGTCATCTCTCAATACACTTAAATATCATACTTTACTTATTTCTAACTCATTCAGATATTTACAAAAACACTTAGATTACACTATTCAACATACATCGCGTATGTTGACATATTGCATATTTGGGCAATTCCTTTTGCTAAGGAGTTATCGCATACATAACAAGCATGTACTAACAATGATTTATCATGGCAATCACAGATCCAAAATTTATATGTATACAGGTATTTCAACAAGTACATAGAATACACTACGGCATACATATGTCATACGTATTCATAACATGAAACAAACAACACGTTTTACATGTGAAATAGCATCCACATCAATAATAAATCATTATCTGACATTAAAAGCTTTGGAAACCATAACCTATACGTCTATAATCCACACCTTACGCTGATAAACGTATAACGAATTCAGTTTGTTCACTCACACTTCGTCTATGGCCCAACGGTAACCTATTACATGAAATAGATTAGCTATTACATCACTTTAACTAATTAAAACCCTAGAACTGATTAGGGTTAGGTTTTCTTACCCAATAGTGTATTTGAAATCAACGAAATAGTGATTCGGTAATGATGTGTAAGTACAAGGAGTAACGGAAATTGAATCCCAGGAGTAGCTCCCACTTCTCTCTCTCTTTTTCTTCTCTTCCTTAGCTAGGGTTTCAAAATTCGTATTGTGTATGAGAGAGAGGTTTTAAGGTCTTTATATAGGCTTAAAAGTGACGAAAATAGCCCTAAGGCCAAGGTATACTTAGGTTATATCCAAATCAGCCTTGTTCTGATCCAACGCAGCATTTCTGGAGGTCTTGTTACTAAGTGCGGTCGGACTTAAGCTCATAGATGCTGGATCTTGATCAAGTTAAGTTTTCGATTCGATCGAATTTCCAAATCAACCGTGGCGGTCCAGTTTCAGTTCACCGGTCACCGAAACTCGATCAAGGCCACAAATAATTTGACATGAGTGGGCCATCATCCCTGATCCGAGGGTGAATTTGGGTCAAAATCCAACAGTCAGAATGCTTATAAATGTCGCGCAAGCGACACAACTCAGATTTCTTAAAGTCATATTTAATTTCTTAAAAATCTTCAGTTTCTCACACTCTTCACTCCGGACTCAATGAAATTGTTTCAGAGCATCGTTTGGACATGATTTTCGCGGTGATTGTCAAGTCCAAGTACGCGGTCAATATCTTCTAAGTTTATCGCAATCGGACTTTCGACGTGCGGTCCAGGTCCGATACAAAGTTTCAAAGTGCTCCCATGAGCAACTGGATCTAGAGTTGAATTCTAGATTTTTAGATAATATAGCGTTAACGATTCTACAGGTTTTGAGTCTTGCAGATCGTATTTAAAGTGACTAGTGCTAATTTCATAGGTAATCTAGGTTAGCATTTAGTGAATTCTCGTCTAGTTTTCTAAAGAATTTAATCCTGAGGGATTTCTGCCTGAGTTAGTACTCGGGTCTTTGTATGAAATTTTTTGAGTCGTTACAACCCCACCACTATGGGGCCCTCCTTAATCACAAACACATACATCAAGTGGGTCCCATCATAAGTGGGTCCCTTAAAAAGAGAATTAATGCTAGATCACCCACCTATCAGCCTTTTCCTTGATCCCTTGGACTCCTATGCTCCTTGCCTTCACTTTTGATGGTCGTTGATGGAGTTTTGATGGTGGGGATTAGAGATGAGAGGGTGGGAAAATGGGCCACACTTGTTCCTCTTGGAAATGCTTAGGAAGGCTTGGACGTATGGAGCTTGGGAGAGTGTTTGAGAATTGAGATAAAGAAAAAATAAAGGATAAAAGGGATGGGTGGAATGGTGGTTATAAGGAAGGGTGATGGGGAGGCATGGGTTTAGTTTGAAATTTTGTAAAGAGGGATAGGTTTGTTTGAAAACTTGTAAAAGAGGGATGGTGAGGGGAGAGAGAGTTGACTTAAGGGAAAAGGGGGGATGGGTTATTGTACTTAGGGTATGGTGTGTACTTGACTTGGATGATTGATTGATTGATGGGACACATTGTAGAGATTCCCTATAAATTCGCGACATGAGGCATTTTTCTCGAAATAAATGTGGGCCCACATCTTCTAGCCTGGGTATCGGTTCGGTATGCGAGTCACGGCGTTTGAACAGCAGCGACGGCGCGGTCGCTAAGGTACAAGTTTCGGTTCGAGCCGACTTTGATATGCAGGACCCGGCTTAAGATCGCGCGAAAACGTTGGGTACGGGTCGAGAATTGTCAAAATTTGACCTAAAGGACTGCGGAGGCTTACGGAATGATACAGACTAGGATACGGGTCTTACATGCTAGAATCGAATGTGTGACTCAATTCAAACCGAACAACTATGACCCCAAGCACCAATATAGCAAATACGTCGGAATTGACCATATATGAATGGGGTCGAGTAAGATCGATCGCCTATTCATCCACTTGCACAATATTGTTTAATATGATCAAGCAATTATCAGAGGGTAAGGTTCGTCTTCTAAAAATGGGTTACACATTTTCCTCTCGTATGAAAGTACTTTTCAATAAAAAGGAAATTCTTATAGTCGACCACGAAGAACAACTGCAGAGTGCCTTTCTAAACGAAGAACTTACTTGATATTCAAACTGAGTCCAACATATAAAAGTAGACTTGAATTACAACTAAAGTTCATAGCTACTTGATTACTACTACTGATTATACTAAGGAATGTAAATGACTGATACTGTTAAAGAACAAGTAATTAAAAGATAAATTTGATTTGATTTGGTTAGTATGAGACACCTTTTCTACTAAATTTCTTTCCTATTTATAATCTCAAATCGATCATCTAGATTATTTAATTGTTTCAATACTACTGAATTTATGGAGACTTTCTTCTGAGCTTGCCACTTATATTAGCAACCGCTCCAACTTCGACTCAACCATGTTCCGTACTCTAACTCTAACTTCGACTCAACCATGTTCCGTACTCTTAGGCCGTGTTTATTAACGCTGAATTTTTGCACTTAATGCAGAATGGGAAAAATTTTTCATGTTTAGTGGTGTTTGTTAATGCGTTGTTAACGCAGAAGACGGAAAGCGCTAAGTGGTTTTTCATTGAATTCTTTCCGTGATAGGAGTCTGGCTTAATGGTGAACGCGGAATGCGCTCCATGATTTTTCATAAAACAAAAAAAATTTGCTTCCAAAAGTACCCCTTATCAAGTTACGACGGAAATTTTTTCTTTCCATTTATTTGCGCAATACAAAATCAATTTTAACCTGTGAAACTTCTTTATGCCCCACCATGATTTATGTGTTTGATCCACACCGTCCATCAACTTTTTTAGATAATTTAAGATATGATCTAATAAAAGAAGCAGGTCCAATGATTAATTGGACCATAAGGTGGGGATTGAACGTCCACCGTTAAAAACCTCTTGAGAGCTGGAGAAGTTTCAGATCAAGCTGATATTTGTGTTTTCACTTCATCCATGTCTACGTGACCTAATGAATAGGTTGGATGGTAAAAAAACATTACAATGGGCCATGTAACTTTGATTTCTTTGAACCGTTTGTAAAAGGGATGCGGATTGCGTAATACCCCCATCCCTAGCTCCGAACGGGCAGTTCTGTGGGCGGGCCCACCATGATGTATCTATACATCTAAACCCTTTATCCCTTTTCTCATATTATTTTAAGGAATCAAAATAAAAATGAGGCAAATCCAACGATCAAATGGACCACATCACAGATGACTCTTACATTTAATGCAACCAAGATTATTATTTGGTGTGGTCCACTTGAGCATTGGATCTGCCTCATTTTTGTGTTCATACCTTAAAATAATCTGAAAAAATGAATTTATGGTTTGGATGTACATATACATCAAGGTGGGCCCGCCCACAGAACTGCCCATTCGGAGCCAGAGACGGGCGGGGGTAGGACGCAGTTGGCGTCCTCATTGAACACGTCACCGGCCAGTGGCAGACGATTTCCTGCTAAAGTCTTTGGCAGGAAGTTCCTACACTGGGATGCATGGTGGGGACACTGTGATGTTTTTGAGAAATCTAACCCGTCCATCCACTTTTTAAGCTCATTTTAATATATACAACTAAAAATGAGGAGGATACAAGACTCAAGTGGGCCATACTATATGAAACAGTGGGGAAAAGAATGTCTACCGTTGAAACCTTCCTAAGCTCCACCTTGATGTTTATATTCCATCCAAGCCATTTACAAGGTCATTTTCACTGGGATGAAGTGAAAATACCAAAAATTAGACCGATACAAAACCTTTGTGGCCATATAAATATTTCAACAGTGGTCACTACATCTCTACTGTTTCCTCTTGTGTGGCTAATTCGAGTTTTGAATACACCTTATTTTTGGCCACATATCCTAAAATGACCTCTAAAAATGGATGGACGGTGTGGCTTTCTCACAAACATCGCAGTGGGCCCCACCCAGATTCCTTGCGCAGGAAAATCCGTGTCCGCCAGGAACGCGGATTAGATACTGACAAGTTGAGTAGCAGACTCGCCACTGAAGTTATGTCACCAAGTTCCGTGGGACCCACCATGATGTATGTATTGGATCTACACCGTCTATCCATTTGGAGAGATCATTTTAAGGCATGAGATAAAGAACGAGTCAGATCCAAATCTGGAGTGGACCCCACCATAGAAAACAGTGGGGAGAGGGATGCCCACCATTAAAATTTTCTAAGGGTCACAAAAGTTTTCGATCAAGCTAAAATTTATTTTTTCCCTTCTTTCATGTCTGTCTTAACTTATAAACAGGTTGGATCTCAGATAAACATCATAGTGGACCTTAAGATGGTTTCAACGGTGGGCGTCCCTCTCCCTACTGTTTTTTGTGGTGGGGTCCGTTCCAGATTTGGATCTTACTTATTCTTTGTCTCATGCCGTAAAAAAAAATCTTTTCAAATGGATGGACATGGTAGATACAACACATACATCATAGTGGCCCCCACAGAACTTAGTGATGTCACTTCAGTAGCTAGTCTGACTACTCAACCTATCAGTATCTAATCCACGTCCATCCGCCAGTGGCTACTCCCACTGCCACCGGGGTGGCTGTGGTCGGTGCTCTGTGGGCCCTACCATGATGTATGTGTTTCATCCATGCCATCCATCTATTTTTTCAGATCATTTCATGGTTTGAGACAAAAAATTAGGTATATCAAAATCTCAAGTGGGCCACATTACAGGAAACAGTGTTGAATGAGCGTCGACCATTAAAAACCTTTTGGGGGCCATATAAATTTTGGATCAAGCTGATCTTTGTTTTTTCCCTTCATCTAGGCCTGTATGACCTAATAAAAATATTGGATTTCAAATAAACAGTACAGTGGGCCTTAGGAGGATTTTAATGATGCATATCCAAACATTATTGTTTTCCTATGGTGTGGTCCACCTGAGATTTATTTCCCTCTAATTTTTAGCGTAAATTACTAGAATGATCTGTAAAAATGGATGAACGGAATGGATGAAATACATACATCATGGAGGGGCTAATAGAGCACCGACCACGGTGGCTAGGGAGTAGCCAATCCGCTTCCATCCATTCCAGGACACGGATCCCCTGTGAACGGTTTAATAGAGATCAAAGTTGGTGGGAAATCTATATCAGGTATAAAACATTTCCAAACAGGAGATAGGGACAAATGTGTCAAATTAACATATTTCAGACATTTCAGATGTTTGTTAACAAATAGATTGTTTTAAATTCAGTACTTAATTTTCAAACTTCAGCCATAATTATCAAGCAAGTTTTTTGACTTCAGATTTCATATTCAAGCTTCAGGTTTCAGATTCAGCTTCAGATTTCAGTTTCAGGCTTTAGACTTCATATTTAACAAATGGGCCTTACTTTGTAGAAGATCTAGCACGGCTCGATAGTTACCAAGTGTATTACCCTAAAACATATTTTTGTAGATCTCGAGTGCACCAGACGACTCTCGTAGAATGAAAAGTATCTTTTCTGATCGTAGAACAAAGAAAAACACCTGTATGATCAAAAACTCATGTTGACCATTAATATAGTTTCAACAAGGGTAATTCAATCCCACTGTATTTCTTACCGTGTGGCCCACTTGAATTATCATTCTCTCTCGTTTTTGTTTTTCGTACCGTGTGGCCCACTTGAATTATCATTCTCTCACATTTTTGTTTCACATTATAAAATGATATGGTGAAACTGGTGAACGAAATGGAGATCACGCGGAGAACTTGGTGGGACCCACAGATAGCTTTGAGTTAGATGGACTCTCTGTAAGAGGGGTTACAGGCCACATCTCTCTAGTTTCCAACCACGAGCGTCTATAGATCAGCGGTTGGGATTTATGGGATGGCTTCCTTAAGGCGGACCCTCCTTCACCTGCACGAACAACGATGTCAAGGGAACCCTGGCTAGAGCCGGGGAACCTCCGATGCTTAAGTCAGTTATCTGATCAATAGCCAAGAGCTTGTCTCAGTTAGTATTGTGTACCTTCTTCTGTCCCAAGCTTAGAGATTTATACAGTTTACCAACCCTTATCCTCAGAGGATTCTTCTCCTAATTATTCAGAAATTTATCCCGTTCCACGGATTGCTCTGAATCCCGAGAATCTCGGGATTCGCTACCCGTATCCCTGGATTTTCGTAGAGCAGCATCTGTTCTCGTTCCGTCAATCACTGTCTCGGCCAGGTAGTGACCAACTCTGGGGGAGTCTCGGCCAGGTAGTGACCGACTTTGGGGGAGTCTCGGCCAGGTCGTGACCGACTCTGGGGGAGTCTCGGCCGACGCGGGAGGACGGATTCCCGGCCTTTCCACGGACGGAATAATCTCAGTTTTTATCGGTCATTCCTTGCTCCGTGATCGACAGAACCAACTCGTTGAGTCGGTCTTGTTCTATCGGCTGAGTGGCTTTAACGCGCTCGGCCTTTAGTGGGCTCATGCAGGCGAGGTCATCACTCTGACAGAGCGACTTTAAACGTCCTTGCTTACGCCTCCTGGCTTATCCTCTGTTCCGTCGGTGTTGTCTCGGATTCTTCAGGCAGTGTCAGCAAAGCTGACCTACTCTTATCCGAGTCTCCGAGCTTAACACATTTTTTCCCAACAGTGAGCCCCCCTTACTCCTTGTGTCGTCCATGACGTCAAAGAGTACGATTTTCTCAGTCGGTTCGTATTAGCATCTAAGACAATGATGAGGCATTTAATGCTCTTTGAGTCGTCTCTCGCGTACGACATTACGCCTCCCAAGGTCGCACGTGCGACCAGCCGTCAATTCGTTCTGTCCGCGTATGAAAAGTGGACGCGTGGCCACGATTTCATCGCAGTCGTTCAGCGGTTGCCACGCGTCGAGTGGGGGAGCCGAAGCGAATGTCGATTCACTTTAACCATAATTGCCCTGCCACGTGGCGCTGCTATGAAAGGGCCGAGCGGGAGGACAGTGCGAATTTTATTTTCGCCCTTCTTCCTCCCGCCTGTGTCCGATCTCGAGTGCGTTTTCACTTCTCCTTCTCCTCCTCCTCCGTTGTCGCCTCTTTCTCCGTCAATCTTTTCTTGCAGTCGTCGTCAATTTCTTTGGTGAGTCCTTTCCTCTTTCTTTTATCAGCTTTAATGGCCGCATACGGCTCTCAAAGTCCTCGGGAGGAAATGTCGTAGATGAGGGTGTATCCCAACATCTTTGGGACGCTACGAAACCACCTTCACTGTCAGAGAATCCGGTGACTCATCGGCTAGGCATCCTGCCCAGACCGGTCCATCCAGCGGTGGGACATCTCTGGTGACTCGTCCAGGGAGACCTAACTCTTGGGTGGATCAGATGGAGGATGAGGATGGAGAGGATGACTTAATTGTGGGCGAAGGAGCGGCCATTCCATACCCTGTGAACCAAACTGCGTAAGCCTCCGGGTCGTCTTCAAAAGGGGAAGAAGATGAGCCCAGCAGTCTCGTCGCTTCCATTCTAAATGAATCTGACTTAAACCGGATCAGGGCTGGATACCATGTCCCTGACTCGGTCGTCCTCCATCTCCCTAGTCCGAGTGATTTGCCCGACCATCCCCCTGCAGGGATGGTAGCAATTTTCTAAGTCGCGATGCAGTGCGGCTTGCGTTTGCCACTCCAGCCCATTGCTCGTGACTTTCTGTCCTGAGTCAAAATAGCTCCCGGTCAAATTGTTCCGAATGCGTGCAGAAATTTGTTCGGGTGTGCCGTGCTCTGGTCCGAGTTAGAGCAACCTTCCCTCACGGTCGACGAGTTCCTCTATCTGTACCAAGTCCGACCAAACCCTAACTTCTCTGGCCTCTACTTTCTGAGCGCGTGGAGAGGCAAAGGGGGATCTTTAATAACCGACCCACCGACTTCGAACAAGTTCTGGAAGGAAAGGTGGTTCTGGGCGTGCGGTCGGTGGGAGTCGGCCGACACGTGGCCATACGAGCCTCAAGTATCCCGCACGTTCCATAGAGCAGGTGACTCGGTGACTCGGCCCGATGGTCTTTCCTTTTCTTACTCTTTATTTTTATATCCTCTTCCGCTAATCCTGACTTCACAATGTCTTGCAGATATTTTGAAGAGGATAGAGAAGCTCGAGTCTGGGGCTCTGACTCAGATAAGGGAGCTGAGGAAGCTAAGCGTGGTAGAGCGATCTTGGAAGTTGCTTCTGCAACCTGAGCGCCTCCACCTTGCAGGTTTAGACTCGTTCATCTCAGGTAGTTCGTCTTCCTTTTCTTTGTCCTTTTGGTTTCCTGTTCGCTCCATCATTCTTTTCACTCGTCCTTACAAACCTTCCCGAGGCACGCCCATTCTGAGGCCTGTGCCTGAGTGCATGGCCGAGCCTCGCCCCGCCTTGAAGCCACTTTCCAAAGTGAAGGCCCCCTCGAGATCGGCTCAGTTGCCCGGGTCTCGGCCCTCGAAGCAACAGAAGACCACAAGCAAGGGTAAGGAAGCAGTCGTTCCACCTGCTGCTGCACCTGCTGCTCCCCAAGTGGTCATCCTTTCCGACCCTGATGAGAGGGCCGAGGAAGTGGAGCCAACTCCTCCAATGACTCAGTCGACACTCGAGTCGGGGCCTGTTGCTAAGGAGGTCCCAGGGTCGAGGGAGGCCCCGCGTGAAGAATCCCCGAGAAGGGAGATGACTCAACAGGATTCCCCTTTCACGAAGATCATTGCGGGGATGGTTCCTTGGGCGCTTACCCACGAGGGCGAAAGAGACTTCGCCAGTTATTACAACGCTCCGACGGCCCAGACCCTCGGACATGCGGCGAGGTTGCTTTTTGAGGTAAACTTTTCTTCAATCTTGTGTCGCCCCTAGCTAAGTTTTATAACATAGCTCACTGTCTCTTTATCGCAACTGGCACCTTGCCTCGTCAAAGCAAGCTCGGAGCTGACCGCCTCCCAGAAACTTGCATCCGAGGCAGAGACTGTGAGGAGGGTCACTGCCGAGGCTGAGGGCCGTAGAGAGATTGCTGAGAGCCGGATTGGCATCATGACCGGCGATCTCTCTATCGCTCGAAAGCTGGTCGCGGACACCCGTGCAGCTCTCGAAGGGGTTAAGGCCGACAATACTCGTTTGACTTCGCTCCTTTAGGAGGCCGAGGAGAGGGAGTGGCGCCTTTTTCAAGTTCACGGCAAGTGCGAGGGTGCTCTTGCTCGCGCGAAGGCCAAGGCCGCCGGCCTCGTTCAGGAAGCTCAAGACGAAACGCGCCGAGCCAAAGAGGAGCGAGAGCGAGCCGTAAACGCCTTCCTCGAATCTTCCGAGTTTGAAGAGGAGAGGGACCATCTTTATCAAGGTGGTTACAAGGCCTGCGTCTTGGAGATGAGGGCAGCCTTCCCTGATCTCGACCTCTCCGCCTTCGAAGTTGACAGTCCGACCGCCGAGGCTGCTGAGGGCGAAGCCACCGAAGGAGATGTCGCTGCTGACGAGGCCGGTCCTTCAGGCGCTGCGTAGGAGATGGATCCCGACTGAATGGGACAGTCAGATAATGTACTTTTCTTTTTGTGATTTTGTTTTTTTTTTGTTAGTGACCCGTCATCGGGTACTTGTACAAAATAGAACTTTTACGAAATAAAACTTTTATTGAGTCGACTTCAATTATAGCACTTTCTATTCTATCTTACGAGTAATAAATCTTGAGATGCTCGGCATTCCAGGGATGAGGCAACAGCTGCCCATTTAGATCTTTCAGCCGGTAAGTTCTCGGTCGGATGGTGCCTGAGACGACGTAGGGGCCTTCCCAATTTGGCCCTAGTGTACCTGACCCAATTTTCTTAGTGTTTGGGAAGGTCTTTCGGAGGACCATATCTCCGGCTCGGAATCGTCTAATTTTAACTCGGCGATTGTAAAATCGAGACACCTGTCTTTGTCGGGCCATCATCCTCAATCGAGCACTTTCTCTTTTTTCTTCCAACGAATCAAGTTCGAATGAGAGGAGTTCACTATTCTCTTGTCCACTGTATAAGTTGACTCGGGCTGAACCAATACCGATCTCAACCGGTGTGACTGCTTCCGCACCATAACAAAGGGAAAAGGGGGTTTCTCCCGTGGCAGTCCGTGCTGTGGTCCGATAGGCCCACAGTATATTCGGAAGTTTCTCAGCCCATGCTCCTTTTACTTCATCGAGCCTCGTCCGGAGGTGCTGCTTTATAATTTTGTTGACCGCCTCGACCTATCCATTCGTCTGAGGATGATGAGGAGAGGCATACACGTTTCGAATCCTGAGATTGCTGCACATCTTCCGGAATTGCTTGTTATCGAACTTCCTTCCATTGTCGGTAACGATAGTCCGAGGTATATCGAACCGACAGATGATATTCTTCCAAACGAAGCTTGTGATCCTTTGCTCGGTAATTTTCGCCAGTGGTTCTGCTTTGGCCCACTTGGTGAAGTAGTCCACCGCAACCACAGCGAATTTAGTCTGACCCTTTCCCAGTGGAAAGGGCCCGATAATGTCGATCCCCCACTGCGCAAAGGGTCATGGTCCCGACATCGGAGTCAACTCCTCGGGGGGTTGTCTCGGGATTACTGCGAACCGCTGACACTTATCACATCTTTGGACGAACCGTTTAGAATCATGTTGTAAGGTCGGCCAGTAATACCCCTGCCGCAAAACTTTGTTGGCGAGCTAGCGTCCCCCTGAATGGTTTCCGCATATCCCTTCGTGTATATCCCGTAAGATATAGTCGGCTTCTTGGGAGTCGACGCACCTTAGTAGAGGAGCATGAAAACCTTTTTTATACAGAATCTCATTCAAGATGGTGTAGCGCGAGGCTCGAACTTTTAATCGTTGTGCCTCGGCACGGTCTTCTAGCAGTTCACCATCGTTGAGGTAGCGGACGAGTGGGTCAAACCAAGCAGTCGCTGAATTGATGGAAAATAGGGCCGAGACTGTCGGCTCATTTATGCTTGGTTTAGGGACATATTCAATCGGAACCGACCGAGGTATGTCTTTCTCGTCTGCTGAGGCAAGCTTTGCTAACAAGTCAGCTTTGGCGTTATCGGTTCTGGGTATTCGGATTACTTCACATTTCTGAAATCCGCCGATCAATTCTTTAGCCTTTTCCATGTATGCCTTCAGTTGCTCTTTCCGAGTTTGATAAACACCGGAAACTTGGTTAACAACTAATTGTGAGTCGCTGAAAACGTTCAAATGAGTCACGCCCAGACTCCCGGCGAGTCTAAGGCCTAACAATAAGGCTTCGTATTCTGCTATATTGTTGGACGCTTGAAAGCCAAGTCACAAGGCATATTACATACAGGTTTGATCGGGAGTTTCTAATACTACCCCTGCCCCGCTTGCCTTCGAGTTGGATGATCCGTCGATAAATAGCTTCCAGGGTATCGGCCCGAGAGAAGAAGAAGCCTCAGGTACAATAGCTCTCTCTGACTCAAGCATATTGTCACGATTAGGAGCCACCTCGACAAGGAAGTCGGCGACGGCCTGTCCTTTTAAAGCTGTCCTGGGCCTGTAATGTATGTCAAATTCACTTAATTCGACTGCCCACTTTGTAAGTCGGCCGGAAGCTTTCGGCTTTTGGAGAACCTGGCGGAGTGGTAAGTCGGTCAAGACGACAACGGTGTGGGCCTGAAAGTATGGCCGAAGGCGTCGTGATGAAAGCACCAGAGCGAAGGCTACTTTCTCGAGCTGAGGATACCTCGTCTCTGCTGGTAACAAGGCTTTGCTGACGTAGTAGACTGGCAGCTGCTTCCCTTGACTCTCTCATATTAAAGCGGAGCTTACTGTGGCTTCAGACACGGCCAAATATAATAACAATGCTTCACCAGGCTCGGGCTTAGATAGCAGCGGTGGGGATCCGAGATAACCTTCAGATCTTAAAATGCCTTCTCACATTCGTCCGTCCACTCCATCGTCTATCGTCCCTTCAATTGCTTGAAGAACGGGAGACATTTATCTGTGGCTCGGGAAAGGAAACGATTGAGCGCGGCCACTCTTCCTGTCAACCTTTGAATATCTTTGATTGTTTTAGGAGATTCCATTTCGAGTAAGGCTTTGATTTTCTCGGGGTTTGCTTCGATTCCTCGCTGACTAACGAGGAAACTGAGGAATTTTCCCGAGCTCACGCCAAATGCGCACTTACTGGGATTCAGCTTCATTTTATATTTACGAAGAGTCAAGAACATTTCTTCCAAGTCCTGCTCATGGTCGGCTGCTCGTTTACTTTTGACGAGCATATCGTCAATATAAACTTCCATCGTTCGGCCTATCTGCCGAGCGAACATTTTGTTTACTAACTGCTGATACGTTGCTCCGGCATTCTTTAACCCAAACGGCATCACTCGGTAACAGTAAAGGCCTTTGTCTGTGACAAAGGCGATTTTTGATTTATCATTCTCGTGCCTTACAATTTGATTATAGCCTGAATAGACATCTATAAAACTTAGCAGTTCATGACCCGCGGTACTATCAACCAGCTGATCAATGCGAGGAAGAGGGAAGCTATCATTGGGGCAGGCTTTGTTTAGATCTGTATAGTCTATACAGACTCGTCACTTCCCATTAGCTTTCTTTACGAGTACGACATTGGCTATCCATTCCGGATAGTATATCTCTTCGATGAATTTGGCTTTAAGAAGCTTGCCGACTTCCTCTCCAATGATAGCGTACCTTTCCGGGCCGAGAGGACGACGCTTCTGTCAGATGGGTCTGTAGGTTGGGTCAATGTTGAGTCGGTGTGTTATGACCGAGGGATCGATCCCAGGCATGTCTTCACAACTCCAAGCGAAGATATCGGCATACCGTCGAAGCAAGGTGATCGTCCGTTCCTTGAGAGACGGGCTGAAAGATGAGCCGATTCGGACTACTTTCGAAACGTTTGTCTCGATTAAAGGCACCGAGATGAGTTCTTCCATCGGCTCCCCCCACTCTTGAGATCCCATACGGGGGTCCAGCGATTCAATCGTCGAAACCTCAGTCAGGACCTTGACCGCGGTGGCCGTCGAAACCTCAGTCGGGGCCTTGACCGCGATGGCATAGTACTTCCGAGAATCTTGCTGATCTCCTTTCACTATCCCTACTCTCGACTCAGTCGGAAATTTCATGGAGAGGTGTTAGGTAGACACCACAGTTTGAAGGAGGCTTAGAGACGGTCGGCCGAGTATGGCATTATACATCGACGGTTGGTCCACGACCAGGAAGTCGACCATCGCGGTCCTTTGATGGGGCGCGGTTCCGGCGGTAAGTGGCAGTGAGACTATTCCCTCTGGAAGTACCTGTCCACCTGAGAACCCGATGAGCGGGGTTCGGACAGGCCATAGTACCGACCGACCTATGCCCATTTTATCGAATGCTTGGGTGAACAGGACGTCCGCTGATGATCCCGTGTCCACTAGTATCCGGAATACTTTTCTATTCGCGATGGTAAGGGTGACCACGAGTGCATATTCATGAGGATAATGAATGTCTCGAGCATCTTCTTCAGTGAACGAGATACAATATTTCTCTCGTTTCTTCTCCTTGGGAGGCCGAGACAGCAGAAGGACCTCGTACTCGGGGCGATCGAGGCTTCTAGCGTGGTTTCTTCAGGCGTTGTTTGAGTCCCCACCGCCTTGATGACCCCCGATGATCATTCGGATTTCTTCTTGGGGCCGCTCTTCACTCGGTCCTGCTGAGACGCCGGTCCCTACTGTATGTTCTCTTAGCCGACCCTCTTTAATTAGCCGCTCAATCTCGTCCTTTAAGTGATAACAATCACTTGTGTTGTGACCATGGTCACGATGGTAGTGGCAATATTTGTTCTTATTCCGACGATCCGGATTTCCTCGCATTTTTCGGGGCCAGTTGACGAAGCCTTCGGTCTTGATCTCCATTAGTAGTTGTTCAGGAGATTTATTTAGGGGGGTGTATGTAGAGAATCTTCTGTCTGGTCATTTTCCTAGCCTGCTGTCGTCTCGCCCCCTGTCGTCTGTTGGATCAGTCTTTCCGGAGAAAGGAGTTATCTGGGGTAAGCGGAACCTTTCTGGCAACCGAGCCCGCATTACCTCGTCCACAAACGGAGAAGCTTTTTCTTCATATTTGGTCGGATCTGCATTCCGACCATGCTTTATATCCGTCATCTCCTTTTCCATCTTTTCTCGGACTTCGTTCTTGAAGTCCTGTATATCAGCCTTTCAGGGTTCGGCGCTCTCTGCAGTTTCTTCAGCGTCTGCAGGTAGCCGACTTCGCCTCCTCTGATCTATTCTATGCCTTAGATCAGAGGGAGGCAAAATGGCTGTTGCTGAACGGGCAGGCGCTGGGTGACTTAGTTCTCGAGGCTGACTCGGTCGTCTGGGCGACTGTGGCGCGGCAGGCTGCGCTACAGACGCTGGTGGAAGGACTTGTACAGACTCCTGGCGCTGCATCTGCCGGTTACACAATTGTTCTAGCATATGTTTTATGGCAGCCATCTCGGAACGCATTTCTTGAACCTCGCGATTCAGGTGTGCGTTCCCTTGATTAGGCTAGCTTGTAGTCACAGGCGGTGCTGTCGGGGGAGCTCCCTAAGCTGTGCTAGCAGCGGCCTCCCCCGCTTCATCTGGGTCCGTCCTTCTGGTTCTTGCCATTCGAATAATTGGAGAAAATGGCTTTTTGTCCGTATCCCACAGACGGCGTCAAACTGTTGTTGTGCTTTTATGGGATGGCTTCCTTAAGACGGACCCTCCTTCACCTGCACGAACAACGATGTCAAGGGAACCCTGGCTAGAGCCGAGGAACTTCCGATGCTTAGGTCAGTTATCTGATCAATAGCCAAGAGCTTGTCTCAGTTAGTATTGCGTACCTTCTTCTGTTCCAAGCTTAGAGATTTATACAGTTTACCAACCCTTATCCTCAGAGGATTCTTCTCATGATTATTCAGAAATTTACCCCGTTCCACGGATTGCTCTGAATCCCGAGAATCTCGGGATTCTCTACCCGTATCCTTGGATTTCCGTAGAGCAGCATCTGTTCTCGTTCCGCCAATCGCTGTCTCGGCCAGGTAGTGACCGACTCTGGGGGAGTCTCGGCCGACGCGGGAGGACAGGTTTCCGACCTTTCCACGGACGGAATAATCTCAGTTTTTATCGGTCATTCCTTGCTCCGTGACCGACAGAACCAACTCGTTGAGTCGGTTTTATTCTATCGGCTGAGTGGCTTTAACGCGCTCAGCCTTTAGTGGGCTCATGCAGGCGAGGTCATCACTCTGACAGAGTGACTTTAATCATCCTTGCTTACGCCTCCTGGCCTATTCTCTGTTCCGTTAGTGTTGTCTCGGATTCTTCAGACAGTGTCAGCAAAGCCGACCTAATCTTATCCGAGTCTCCGAGCTTAACATATTTTTTCCCAATAGACTTCATATTTAACAAACGGGCCTTACTTTGTAGAAGATCTAGCACGGCTCAATAGTTACCAAGTGTATTACCCTAAAACATATTTTTGTAGATCTCGAGTGCACCAGACAACTCTCGTAGAATGAAAAGTATCTTTTCTGCTCGTAGAACAAAGAAAAACACCTGAATGATGAAAGACTCATGTTGACCGTTAATATAGTTTCAACAAGGGCAATTCAATCCCATTGTATTTCTTACCGTGTGGCCCACTTGAATTATCATTCTCTCTCGTTTTTGTTTTTCGTACCGTGTGGCCCACTTGAATTATCATTCTCTCTTATTTTTGTTTCACATTATAAAATGATACGGTGAAACTGGTGAACGAAATGGAGATCACGCGGAGAACTTGGTGGGACCCACAGATAGCTTTGAGTTAGATGAGGGGTTACAGGCCACATGTCTCTAGTTTCCAACCACGAGCGTCTATAGATCAGCGGTTGGGATTTTTCAAGTAATCAAAAGACAATGATTTCCCAGTTTTTTCGTTTCAGTTTGAGGTGAGGCATGCCTTGTATAGATGGCTGCTCATCAGGTGACCATACGTTGCCGCTGCCATAGCATCAAGATAACATTGTTTCGCGTATTTATCGCGATATTTTAAAAATATCGGAAATACGTGGCGAGAGAGAGAGAGACAGAGAGAGGAGAGAGAGAGAGAAGTCGTAACGTCGTTTTGAAAAGGCTCCCTCGCTCTCTCGCCTCGTTTCCAGCGACCCAAAACCCCTGCCGCCCCCCCCCCCCCCCCCGCTAAAATTCCCCATTTTCGCTCTCTCTCTCTCTCTCTCTCTAATGGCGGATTTCCCTCCCAACTTAGATGACGGAGAGCTCTATCTGCCCTCTGACATCTTCCCAAAAGAGATTCCACCCAACTTCACTACTCCCGACGTGTTCCCGTCCGAGCTCTCCTACATGGAAGACCTCTCCCAACAGCTCTCCTCCTTCAACCTCCCAAACCCCCAACCACCCTTCCCTCCTTTACTGCAGGTACACGCTACTTCAGTGGTCCCTCATTTTTCCTTTCTTCCCTTTAACCGCTCCCGCTTTCCAAACCGGTTCTTATTCTTTCTGGGTTTTTCTTTTTAAAGCAGCTCCGGCCGGTTCAGCGTGTTCAAACCGGGTTTTGCTCCGGGCCTGGCGGGTTTCCTTGTGCTCACTGCGGCCATCCAAGTGTTCGTGGATTCTCTGCTGATTACAGACCCGGTTACCAGTTCCAAACGGCTAAGCCGCATCCGGCCCAGGTAAACTAACCCAAACGGACCGGTTTTTTTTTTTTTTTTCCCTTCTTCTTTTCTTTTTAATGCTCTTTTCTTTTTGGGTTTGCAGTTGGAGCGGTTTGTGCAGGGAAGAGGGAGGGCTTTCCAGGTGCAGACCAGATTTTTGCCGGTTCGGGTTAGCGGTTCGGGTCCGGCTGGGACCGGAGTTTTTCTTCCTCGGGTTTTTAATGCTGACATGAGAAAGAAAGATGGTAAGCTATTGTAATCCTTGAATCCCATTTCGTTCTTTTCAAGGCTTTTTTGGTTCGTGGTGTGATATTTTCACCTGCTTTTTTTTATACATGTACCTCTTCGTATTGTCTTTTCTACTTTTCGTTACTGGTAAGCTGCAAAAGCCTAGAAAACTAGGACAAACGGGGTGCTCTATCAAAAAATAAGGTGAACTTTCAGCTCTTATAATAGCTTGATTGTACTTACTTTTAAGTTGGTGAAAAGCTGCTTGTTATTTATTAAGAAATGCTGTAAGCATGGGAGCATGGAGTTAAAATCCTGGATTTTCAGTTTTTCTCCTGCTCATGCGCTCTAAAATTTTAAATTTTAGAAATTGAGTACAGTAGTTAGCTTTCAAATTTTAAAATTATTTGATATATTCACATAATAATAAATGTGATGAATTAAATATTTTATACCTTCAGCGCACTCGGACGTATAAAGGTTGGGACCCACACTAAAAATGGCAAAGTTATCAATTCACCTGGAAAGAAGTGGATTGCTTCCAACGCATTTCTTCGGGTGCCAATGAAAAAGCATCATTTGTGCATGCATAGGTGTTGGACCCCACTAAAAAGGCGCCTATAAGAGACAGGGAGTGTATTGGGATTACTCCATTCAATGCCAATGAAAAAGCACCACTTATACATGTAGAGGCGTGGGACCCATACTAAAAAGGGCAAAGTCGTCATTTCTTGTAATGAGTTTTACTTTTTTATATGTGGCTCCATGTACGGTGAGGTTACTGTGGGGCCTACCTTGATGTATTTATTATGTATCTACGATGTTCATCTGTTTTTGTAGATCATTTTACAACATGAGCCCAAAATTGAAACATATCCAAAGCTCAGGTATATTGCACCATAGGAAACAACGACGATTAAATACCTATCATTAAAAACTTCATTTGGGGCCACAAAAGTTTTGGATCAAGCCAATATTTGTATTTTCCCTTCATCCAAGTTCATGTGTCTTCATCAACAAGTTGGAGGGTAAGTAAGTAATGCAATGGGCCTAGAAAGTTTTTAAGCCAGTCGTTCAATCATTAGTAATTGTGGCCCGCTCAAGTTTTTTATCTACTTCATGTATTGTTGTCGTGACCTAAAATGAGCTGGCAAAATGAATGGACAACGTGGATATATAATAAATAAATCAAGATAGCTCCCAAGATCACAACCTGACTAAAGTCATTGTTTCCTCGGCATCACCAAATCTACTCTCTTATAAGTAGCCCTAGGTTCAAAATAAGACAATGTAAAGTAATTAGTAGCTTACAAAAGTGAACTTACTAATTTCACATTTAAAACTAAATCATATATAAAAAAAAATTGTGATAAACAATCTATGTTTGTATGAGCTTATGTTTGTTTGTTGTTTTTTTTTTTTTTTTTTTTTTTTGTGGCATCACATCTTTATAGTGTAAATGTAAGTGATAATATTCAACAATGTGAATGAATATGAATACCTTAAAGAGATGGTAATGGTTATAACATTAGAGAAAAAATACTAACAATGGATCACTAGATGAGTATACTACCCTAATTTTTGAGTATGTGTCATTCCTATAGTGCACACTACCGAATTGGGTGCCATCTTGCAGGGGCCCATCATTGAATCACAACCTATTATATTTATTATTACTTGGTAATGTGGATGGTTTAAGTTGGGATTGCTTACATAAAGGCATATATTTACCTTATTATATTTAAACTCTCGAATACTGCAGTGACCCTTAAAGTAGGACACACCGGATAGTAATAGGTGATCCAGACCATCCAAATTACTTCATTGTGGATCGGCATCATCAATATATTTTTGAGTCATGATCCAAAGAGCCAACTGTATGGAAATCTTCCCATGCACCTAGTTACAATACATTTGTACTCGTTGGCATTGACATCATCTCTGGACCGTCCACTCTCCTCTGCTACTATTGAAAAATCCCAGCAATCGAATGCTTCTAAATATTTGTGCCTGTACCTAGCTTCTAAGAGCAATAATCTGGTCCACACATTTCTCCACTGCAATAATTGGTCGGCTTGGATCAACTAATCGTTACAATTTTTAGGCCACTCACTCATTTACCTTTAATTATATTCTTACTGCAAAAATTGTAACCATGAGTAAAAATAATGTGGATGCCTAAATCGCCCATAACATTTATATTTGGAAATTCAAATAGCATTCTCAGGTTGAGCACAAATAGAAAAAATGATTTTATATTTTGGTTGTCTCTGTCGATTTTTAGGGATACACTCATTTAAGGTGCTGAATAGAATAGGCCCACTTATGGTTACAAAATGTTTGACTATGCCATACAATCGACTGTGTGGGCCCCACCTTGTAGTGTGCCAGCCATCTGATCCAAGTTGGACAGCTCACCATGTATGCAAAAATCCAAAACTCAGGTGGGCCATATCATCTGGAACGCTGTAAAAATGTACCTAAAACCTTTAAAATCCTGGAGTGGGGCCTACTATATTTTTAGAATGGCCATTTTTTGTATGCCCCCTCATCCTGGTGGGATGCATGCAATGAACGGGTTGGATGGTGCATAAATATCACGACTGGCCCCATGTGGTAAGTAAAAAAATGGACGTTTGTGATGGAGGCCATTTGAGTTATTGATTAGGCTGATTTTTGGGTCTAGGGCCTAACATGATGGGACCCACCTAATGAACGTCTTGGATCAATGCAACAGAGAGGGGGCCCACAGAGGTGGACAGCGTGGCAACATAGGCTCTTTTGTTTTTTGGTTAGTAAAAGATTAAAGAGATTGTACTTTTGTGGGACAGAAGTGGAAAGGGTTGAGTATTTTCAGTAGTCAGACTGTAAACGTTGCCTCTTTTTTGGGTTTTTTTTTAATTATGGCATTTTATGTATTTCAGGATAGGTTTGTCCTTATCTTTTTAATTCTTACAAATTCCATTAATTTCTTTCCCTCCCAGAGTCATCTCCAACCGTTCAAAATTTTTGGTGGGACTCATGAACAATTTTTGGATGGTGTCTTTTTAAAATGGGGTGGGGTGTTTTCACTACATCCGACATGTCAATCAGATGCATCGCCTCACTTTACTTCCAAGCCTCAAAAATCAACCTAAATGGATACTCAGGTGGGCCACAACACATGGACAAGTTGAACGGGATTGCCCGCCGTTTATTTGTGTGGGGTCCACCATAATGTTTGGAAAAAATCTAGGCCATCCAGATCCTTCCTCTGCCATAGATGAAGTGTCGGGACAAAAATAGGCTGTTATGCCAAGTAGGTGCAAACCGGTGAAATCAAGGGTGGGCGTCACCTTGTTCCCTGTTTTCTGGCCAACCAGGGTTTTGGGTCAAGACGAATTTTGGGCTATGTAGATACCATAAGGGACACATCTAATGGACGGTTTGGATGTGATACATACACCACGTGAGACCCATATCTTCCCGGTAGCATTGTAGCACACCTCTTTTGGCTGATGCTTGCCAACTTGGCTCTGTGGTTATTTAATATAGTTTTCATGAGTATTATTGAAATATAGATTTCAATGAATTTCGTTATTAATAGTGGAAATTTTTTATTTATAACGTGATGATCACTTCATATGTTGTGCAGTGAATTTAAGTATGAAAAGAGTAATTACTGATATTCCTAATTCATTATTTTCTTTGCTAATCAAATATAATTGAATATTCCATCATGAAACAATAATTTGTTTTTACACCTTTCATGTATCATTCTTTAACTCTTTGTTTTCTGTTTGGATTGGTAGAAATGAAAATGTACACACGGAAAGATAACCAAGAACTTAGGAAAAGGAAACGAAAATAACCATTAATTAAGGAAATTTGAGGAAAAGAATAGAACGATATCTTCAATCCTGTTTTTTCCAAACGAGGGTAGCCGTTGTATGAGAAAATTGTTCGGAGTGGAAACTACCTCAAATAATAATCAAATAAGGAATAGAGAATAAAAAATTCAAACAAACACAAAGAACACACGAGTTTTTATATGAAAAATCTACATGGAAAAAAAAAAACCACAGTATAAACGGCGATCAATCCACCATAATCGGAAGAAGATTACAAGAGATAGAACAAATTATAATAGAAACCCTAACTTTTCCTTCAAAATCTTTGGATATTCGTGATAAGCTCCTACAATAACCCTAATCACAATTAGAATGGTATTTATATACTCATGTACATGATTAGGAAACAAAACCCGCACTTACTCAAACTTATGCGTTTCGTCGATCAGATCGATGGGATTTTCAGTCGAACTGACAGAACCAACACATTTATTGATCGAATCGAAAATGTGCAAAAGGTCACAACATGCAATCACCCTCTAATCCGGTTAAACTGCGAGGGACTCCAATCGAACCGACTAAGGTCTTTTCTGCACTAGGATTAAAGGCACCCAATCAACAGAAAACAATTTCATATACTCAATTACCTTTTAGTTTCCACCAATCCAAATGGTCTTAGGCAATTACAATTACAATTGCAATGCAGAATTGAAAGCGAATTTATTATATTTCTTCTCATAAAAAGCTCACATGCTTTCTTGTAAAATTTTCTTTTATGTTTTAAAAAAAAAAAATGTTTTAGATGAATATTAAAGGGTCCTGATAAAACCATTTAAAAGACTTAGACACATCATCATTCATTTTTTAATTTGTATCAAAATTAAATTTACTTTCATGTATTTACTTTATTTTATTTTGCTGTTTTCTTAGGCATGAGAAGTGGAGAACAGATACAACCCATGAGAAATGTGGGTTTGGGAAAACAGGTCACTAAATTTCAACATCCATCCGAGAAGGTTCTGCCTCAGGACTGGACTTACTGACCACTACTACAAAGAAGAAATACCCTTTTTCTGGTAAAGTGGATCAGCTGTCTTGAAGAATAAGATGAAAAAGGAAATGAAATAATAATAATAATAATAATGTGTTTTGATGCATCTATGTAAAAAAAAAAAATGAAACTGGTGTCAAGGAAAAGAAAGCTGAAGTGTTGAACTTCAAGGAGTTATTTTCTTTTTCTTTTTCTTTTTTTTTTTCTTCCTCCTATTTTCCTCTTTAGATTAACATGGCCACCTGGAGTTTGTGAAGATAGGGATACATTTGGTGGGCCACCATACAAATGGACTCTTTAGCTGTCCACTCATAAAGTGTCCTTCCAAAGGATTGCTACCAGAGTAGTAAGCACAGCTGATAGTCAGTTTTTCCCATCATTACTTTTTTAAAGGCAATATAGTGTATCTACGGGATGGCCCACCAGATCAACAGTCTTGATCATCATATATGGACTTTACCCTTTAGATATACGGCCATAATCCAATGATCCTGGTGGGAATCAATAATAGAATCTTTTAAATTAGAATATTTCATCCCTTTGATCATTTGACATGTTTTCTTTTAGATTGTTTCAACAGTTGAAATCATTCTAATTTGAGAGTTATTTAAAATCACCCATCCATGTTAAGGTTCATCATATAAGTTATTTGGTACTCGGGCACTTAGAAATTATACGTCTCATACACTAGCTTAAATTGAAATAAATAGTGTAGTCCGTTCTTAATACCTTGTGTTAGCAATTCATAGGTGGATCGATTGAGAAGGGTGTTGCCCATGAATTCAAACTGGATGGAAGAAATGAAAATGTAACTTGTGGGTGAGTGGTGAGAAGAGCAAGGATAGAATTAAAAATGAATTCATTTGGAGCAAACTATTGCCTATATGCAATAAAATGAGGGAAAGGACAATTAGGGCTTATTTGTTTTACCATTTACTATAGTAAATTTTGGTAAATGGGTAATAATTATTTATCATGGTAAATTCATGCAAGTAGCCTTTCTGACTTGAAAACTTCACTAAAACCAAGGAGAAGAACGAGATATGTAAAATATGTGGGCCCATGTGAGGTATGTATATGATCCATGTCATTCATATGTTTTATCAGATCATTTTAGGGCATTAGCCAAAACAATGAGGTAAATCCAAAGAGCATGTGGACCACACCACAGGCTACAATGAGGATCCAATGGTTGTGGTTGAAAACTTACCAGGAGCTAAAAAAATTTTGGATCAAGATGATATTAGTATTTTTTTTATTTTTTTATTTTTTTTGGTTTCGTGCATGTCTTTCTGACCTTGTGAACAGGTTGGATGATATATGCACACGAATGTGGACCCTACACAAATTTTTGCTTTTAACAGTAGACAACATGATGTCTACTGTTTCCTATATTGCGGTATTCTTGTGCTTATAATCTATTTACTTTTTTATCAAATGCATTAAAATGATCTACTAAAATGGATTGATGGCGTGGATCAAAAATATATCACGATGGGACGTGTGGATTTTACATCGGCATCAGCCTCGGATGCAATCTCTATTCTAAAGGCATAATTACCTTTGTAATTCTTTTCAATTATTGACTTCGCAAATCAAACATGGATGAAAAATAATCATTGCGTATTTATCATTATTCACTGTGGACAAACAGGCCATTAGATGACTTAAAAATGTTAGCTATCACTGAGTTGTTACAAATAGAGGATTCTTAAAAAGTAGTGGAAAAGCTTAATTAAAAGAAATAGATGGAAGTAGCAAGAAAAGACTAAACCTGTGATCTTACTAGGTATAGCCTTTAATAGCATAACAAGATTGGCGTACCCCACCCTAACTATTTGGTATAATTCATAGGTGGTGATGACCGCAAATGATTCAAGTCCAAAATATCACTGGTTGAGATGGTTGATCAATCTCATATTTCATTTGTGGACGCTTTTAGGATAAAATTGTTGAGATTTGTACTGCGGAATCACACAGATTTGGATCTATGATAGCAATCCAAGAGTACCAAGCAATCACAAGAGAACACAAAGATTTAACGTGAAAAAACTCTTTCAGGAAAAAGTCACGACACAAAGCAACAAAATTTCACTATGAAAATAGAAATTACAAAGAAAAAAGACTTACCTGATTCAAACAACCTTGAATCTCACCCTTGCTGCATCCTTTAGAAACCTTAAAACTCTTTTAGGAACCCTTGGAACCCCTTTAGAAAACCTTAGCATGTCTGAAAATGGCCCTAGGGACTCTTATTTATAGATGGGGAAACCCCACTTACACACTTCCTTAGAAACCACTTCAAATTTATGCAGTCCGTGCATAAACTGCACACCGTCTACGTAACCCTTGACTAGTCGAGCCGGGGCTTCAACTTGTCGAAGGACCCCTTCGATTGGTTGAGCCTATCCCTCGACTGGTTGAGCATCACAGAATTTTCAAATATATTGTCGCTAGTGTTGAGGGTCAAATATTGCATATAAGACTCCATTTATTTCCTAGATTTACTAGCATGATACTGTTTAAAGGCCCGTTTTATCGTGTTTATGTTGCAAGGTGATTTTACAAGCATGAACTGCAAAAAGGTGCTAAAAGCATGGATTTAATGCTCTGATGTCACCAAGGCAAAAGGAAAGACCCCAGGGGACCAAGAACGACGAGTTTACACGCCAAAGATCTGAAGAAATCAAGCCGTTCACGTTAAAGAGGCCAGATAGTCGTCCAGAACGCAAGATTGCAGAGTTCCCACTATCTGATCAGCTTTGAATTTCATACATCGCCTGAGGACCATAAATTAACTGTACAAGTAAAATTTTAGCCTTTAGATATCTCAGGAAGTAGGCCAACGGATAGATCAGCCCCTTAATTCATTAAGTGGGACCCACCTACAATCTGGATGTGCTCAAAAGTTGGTCTTAACCCATTTTAGGGGGAGACAAAGCAAATGGATGAATTAGATTTCTGAAAAAACATCAAAGTGGGCCCGTATGTATAGCGTGTGTACATAGTATACACACGTACCAGCGCTGCACCGAAACCACTTAACGCGGTCAGCAGCGCTGACCCGCGCCATCTCTCACACGGAGACAGCGAACGGACAGCGCTGTCCGTTTTTGTATTGTGGGCCCCATTCCTTATCTGGTATGATAAACAGGACCGTTCATTAGTCTCAAGAGACGGCCGAGAGCAATACCTAGGTGACTGTTTGACCCCATGCACGTATACACACGAAACTCGTGATCAAATGCAGGATGAACGGTAGAACGGAAGATCGTATGGGCCATACCTGTTTCATTCCCAAAAGATTCCTTCCCTTACGGTTTTTCGACACGAATATAATGGACGGTGTGGATTTTCCAACCAACGAGGAGCATGGGTCGCACCATCATCACATCGTCCTGCGCAAGCTCTGTTTCGCAACAGAGCTTGCAAAAAATTGTTGTGGGCCACCATCAGGAATCAACGGTTGAATCTGGACCGTCTGTTAGGCTCCCACGGTCTAGCTTACTAAAGCCTAGCTGACAAAATTTGAAGAATTCAAGATTATGAGATCTCATCCATTCAAAAATTGGATTGACGGTGCAATGAAAACATCCATGGACCACACCGAAGTTGATCTAAAAACAGTGATTCCCACCTGATTTTTCGAGGTTAATGTCGTGGACGGAGTGGATTTCATCAGCAGTGGAAGGAGTGGAGCCCATCAAGAAACCAGCGCAGTTTTTTTTCGTTGTTGTGCGTAAAAGCTACGCACCGCCGCTTGTGCGGAAGACCCAACCGACCTCCTTGTGCACTGACCGACTCTAGCTGCTATAAAAGAAAGAGATCTTCATAAGGGAAGAGGATCATCTTGGGACGTGGAGAGCATAGGGAGAGAGGCTGGAGCGTGGAGCATTCTCAACCAGGAGTTTTTCTTCCCTTTGTTTTATTTAGTTATTTATTTATGTTTTTTTTTTTCTATTAAAGATTAGCCCATTCATGTCGGGCTAAACCTCTTAGCTAAGGCTAAGAGGTGAAGCTTGTAGTATGATGGGAGATCCTCCGCTTGTGCTTTTTGTTTAAAACTGAATTGATATTGATTTAAGTTTATTAATGGAATGTTTTTAGTCTTTAATGGTCTGTTGTGACTGAAATTACAATGGATCTGCGATGGCTTTGAGTATTTCTATTTTCTTTCCATGTTTATGACGTCAGGAAGCCCTGTTGTTCACCATAGTCTCCTGGGCATGGTCGGATGACGGTACCCTTCTTAACTTTCATAGTATATTAATTGGTTGGTAATTAGTTTACTTCTGTTGTTTGTCATAGTCTCCTGGGCATGGTTTGGTGATGGAATCCATTCTAATTCATATACCTTTCATCTCTTTGAAACTATATCAACGACAGTTTAGTTAGTTTCCATAAATCAGGCATAAGATCTCCCTGATCTCTACAAGTGGATCCTCTGAATCCCTAGTTACCCTTCTCTGATATCTCCTACATTTTAGATTAATTAACCTACAATTATTTCACAATTGCTACTTAATTTAGAAATCATCTTAATCTAGTTCTAGTTCTAGTTAATTTTACATTACGTACAGTTTCAGTCCCTTGGGATTCGACCTCGGTCTTACCGAGTTATTACTACATCACAACCCTGCACTTGGAGAGTGAACAGCTAGACATCGAGTCAAATGGGCTTTAACCAATCGAAGTAACCTTCGACTAGTCGAGTAACGTGGTTAACAAGATTTAAGACATCTATTTTACAACAATCTCCATCATGTCTTCAATCTTTAATTGTGTCACTTTTTAAACTCTTCTCTTATCTCTGCATCGCATCATGGCTTTGTCGTGCATATTCTATCCTTCTTTTATACCATCGCCAAGTCCGGAGAAGTTACACAGAACTTGAACTTCTCTATAAGAATGATCTTGGTGAGCATGTCCACCAGATTCACACTGGTGTGAATCTTCTCCAGTGTTATGCCTCATTCCTCAAGCACCTGTCGGATAACATGGACATCCAACTAATTGCTCCACCCGCTAGTACGAATGGTAACATGAAGTCGACTTCCTGAAATCTACACTTCCTACATAATCTGAATCCACATACTCTTCCAACTTTGTTCATGCCTTTTCAAAAGATAAGACGCTGTCCTTCGTACCATCTCACCGCTACCCAATATTGCTTACTGGAGTATTTCCTCACAACATCGATAGTGTATGAAATAACTGATTTAATACAGACCATGGCATGCACCGCCAACCACATTCGAATAAGGCTCATAAGACATATCTTGTTTATCCTCATCTATTTTAGGATATGTTCTGAAGAAAACTTGAAGAGAGACGCGTAGGGAACGCTCTTCGGCTTTACCTGGTCCATCACATACTTGATCAATACCTACCCAAGGTATTCTGCCTAAGTTAACCAAAACATACTCCTCTTTCAATCTCAATGTCGAGAACAATCTGTACAGCCCCTCAATCCTTAATCATAATTGTCCCACTTAACCGAGTCTTCAGTACATTGATTTCACACATGTCATAATTGGCGATCTATATGTCATCAACATACAATTCCTGACTCACCATGAAGGAATCAAACCACACTACCTAGGCGACAGGTTGTACCACGACCTCTTGCAAACTCTTTCTCTCAGCTCCTTTAACTTCGAACCGTTATAGTTACTTCATGTAGATCTGCTCTTTCAATTTCTCTTACAGAAGTACAGACTCTACATTCATCCTTTTTAGCTCAAGATTGCATTGGTCAACTAGCGTCAATCACGAATCTAATAAACACTTATTATACAGTCGGCGCGACTATCTCTGAGAAGTCGATCCCTTCTCTCTGAGCATAACCCTTCGCTATCAACCTCGCTTTGTATCTATGTTGTATCTTCCTGAAAATGTACTTACATCCAACCACTTCTCGGCCCATTGGAAGCTCCATCAGCTCCCATGTGTTGATCTGGTTTAACAAGTCCATCACATCGACCATAGTCACCTTCCACTTCTTAGCACTAGGCTCACCCAGAGCCATCTAAATATAGGACAGATCCCCTGTAATATTAGAGTCATCCATATACCTCGTCGATATCCTGCAATTATGCCATGTGATTCTTATCACAGGTGGCTACTCCACCTGCTCTGTATCCTTGTCCGTACATCTTAGCCTTCATGCTCTTCCCGCTCATGTGGCCATGCCCAACATGCCACACACATGCAAAGGTGGAATCTGCTACAGCTACTGGAGCTCCACCTGTTGAAGCACTCTCGATCAACCTGTAAACATTATCGAGTTGTCACGCTTTCATGATTACTCGTGCCCCCTTAGATACTTTAAGTACATCATTAATACTTGTGAACCTCTACCCTATAGCCTCGAGTGCACCGAGAGAAATTAGGCTCTTCTTCATATCAGGAACGTGCCTCACCCCAATCAGGGTACGCTTTGTCCCATCGAACATCTTAACACGCACCATACCAACAGCTACAACATTACAGGTATTGTCATTACCCATAAATACATATCCACTATCGCACTCCCCGTAGCTGGTAAGCTAACTCCGATTAGAAGTCATGTGAAAGGATATCCCTATATCTAGAATCCACTTGCCCTTACGATCATCATATGGGCATTTGATCGTAGATACAGATAAAACATCACCATCACATTCACTTGATCCATTTGACGTGGTACCATTGGTCTCTCTGTACGAAGCCTTAGATTTTTCTCTCTTAGATTTAGGATTTGTACAATCCTTCTTCACATGTCCTTACATCTCATAGTTCTATAACTTTACTTTTCATTTGCCTTTGCCCTTAGATTTGGATCTAGAACCTGAAGAACCTGCTCCATATTCAGAATTTATACCCCTTATAAGCAGTGCATCAGAAGATATCCTCATGTCGACGTTAAGCTTTCTCATAGCCTTTCCTTGAAGGACTGAAATAATAGTGTCGACACTCAGGGTTTTATTCATGGTACACATTGTGTCCTTGAATAACTCATACAATGCCGGAAGAAAATTCAACAACATACATGTTCATTCCTCATCTTTCATCACTTCCTCCATATCCAACAATTTACAAATCAATTTATTAAAGTTGATAATGTGAGCCTTCATATCTCCACTCTCTGTCATCTTGAAGTTATACCACTATCACTTCAATTATAGGTGATTTTTAAAGGATTTTTTCGTATAAACATCTCCTAACTTTGCCCATAACTTAGTCACAGTTTTCTTCCTCATAACATTGTAAAGAACCTCATCCGTGAAACATAAACAAAACGATGATAAGGCCTTCTTATTAAGAGTATTCCAATCATCATCAGTCATTGTAGACTTTCGCTCCTCAAGAGCACCATCTTCGCCTTGCTTGATTAAAGAACTGATCATCTTGATCTTCCATAACTTAAAATTATTTTTCCCTGAATACTTCTCAATACCATACCTAGTGCTTACCATTATTGCTTATCCCCTCAGATTCAGATATATGCCCCAAAATTGCTCTGATACCACTTGTTGAGATTTGTGTTACGAAATTACACAGATTTGGATCTAGGATAGCAATCCAAGAGCACCAAGCAATCACAAAAGAATACAAAGATTTAACGTGAAAAAACCCTTTCGGAATAAAACCACTACACAAAGCGACAGAATTCCACTATAAAAATAGAAATTACAAAGAGAAAAGACTTACCCGATTTGAACAACCTCGAATCTCACCCTTCCTACACCCTTTAAAAACCTAAAAACCCTTTTTAGAACCCTTAGAACTCTTTTAGATAGCCTTAGCATGCCTGAGAATGGCCCTAGGGACTCCTATTTATAGATGGAAAAACCCCACTTACGCACTTCCCTGAAAACCGCCTCAAATTTAAGCAATCCATGCATAAACCACGCACTATCTGCATAACCCTCAATTAGTCAAGCCTGGGCTTCAACTAGTTGAAGGACCCTTTCAACTAGTCAAGCATCCCTAAATTTCCAAATACACCGTCCCTGGACTTCTAGTCAAGCCAGTCCCTTGACTGGTCAAGCAGCGCAGCAAACAAGATTTATGACATCTGTTTTACAACAAAAATAAGAATCATCCAATATATTTTTGACAATTTTGCATAAGAATGTTTATTTAATATATAATTTATATTATGATATTTTTTTTAATAAGCTACTTCATTAATGTAAAAAATTATTATTAGAGTAACTTCCGTTAGATTTATTAACAGTGGTTTAAGATGACGAAGGGAGCAAATAGTTGGGTAGCTCAAGCAATCCTCACCATTATGTTATGTGAAATCTACCCCGATCTTCAGGTGAGTCACCTCATGTTAGCGCCAGGACCTAAAAATCAGCCCCATCCATGATTCCAGTGGTCCACATGATTGGAATCACATGGTGTTGCCCAGCCGAATCACATATGGGCCTTATTTTGTGGCCTAAGTCTAAATTTTAGTGTGGTATTTAATTGTTGGAGCAGATTTTGTATAATCATCAGAGTAGGCCCTATAATAATCAAGAGTGAATGTTTCTCTCCCATCCATTTCATTTGGTTTGGCCCACCTGGATTATAGGTCAGCCTAATTTTTTTTGCCCTAAGCCTAATGTGGGATTATATTTTTAATGGTTGTAGTGGATCTCAAATAATCATTAGGATGTCCCTAAAAATTATGAATGTCCATTATAATTCCCTTTTTTAATATATCAGTAGACCAATTTGGGGAGTGACCTCTACCCTTATTTTTTATAGGGCCCACCTGATATGCCTGTGAAATCCAATCCAACCTTTAAATGTGTGATCCCATGTTAGCTCTTGGGTTTAAAAAAATAAAAAATAAAAATAAAAATAAAAAGAGTCTAACATTAGTTTAAGTGGGCCACACCATACAAAACAATTGGGAGAGAGACATACACCTTTAATTTTATAGGGTCCATTATGATGATTATATGAAATCCACTCTAATCATTAAATGCCACACTAAAATTTAGCCCTTGAGTCTAAAAATCAAGCTCATCTATGATCCAAGTGGGCCACACCAATGAAAGTTTGGAGGATGAGCTTTACCTTGTACACTATTTTCAATGGTTTGGTCTACCTATATCATAATGGTGCAGAGTTTATCGCCCTATGTTTGATAGGCAGTGATGTGTTGAGGGTCAAATATTGCATATTAGACCCCAGTTATTACCTGATTTTACAAACATGATACCGTTTAACACTCTATTTTAAACGTGTTTGTGCTGTAAGGTGAATTTAGGAGCTTGGACTGATAAAGGGTGCTAAAAGCATGGATTTAATGCTCAGAATTCACTAAGGCAAAGGACAGACCCCAGGAGACCAAGATTGACAGATTTGCACATCAAATATCTAAGAAAATAGAGAAACTGAAGCTCAAGTGGCCCGAAATTGGTCCAGAATGCAAGATCACAGAGTTCTAACCATCCATTTGGATTGATACTTCATATATGGCCTGAGAACCATAAATTAACCGTACATGTCAAATTTCAGCCATGGGATCCTTATGGAAGTGGTCCAATGGTTATATCAGCCCATGAATTATTGATTTGGGGCCCTCCTGATATCTGGATATGCTTCAAATTCGATCTCAACCCTTTAAATGGGATGAAAAAAGTAGTTGGACGGAGCAGATATTGGATACACATCACGACGGACCCCACTTAAGGGAGCGTACGTGCACAGCGTATATGTTATAGCTGCGCACTACAACTCAAGAAATCGATCAGTAAGTGTTGATCGATACTTCTTTAAAAAGAAATTCAAAATCAGTCAGCATCTTCCACACCGACCTTCGATTTTGGTAGTGGGCCCCACCCATCATCCAAACGCATGATCCAATCCTTCCATTGTGTCCAAGGGGTGTCCATGACCCTCTCCTATGTGTCTTTTTGCACCTGTACACGTACAGATAGGCAGATTACCATTCAAACGTAGGATGGACGGCGAAAGCAAAACATCAATAGACCACACCAAAACTCGACCAAAACCACTCTTTCCCCTATTGATTTTTCTCCAGGAATCTAATGAACGGGGTGGATTTCTCTGAAAACATCACTGTGAGGCCCACTAAGCATGTCAGCACAAGAAAATTTACATGAAGCCCGCGTCTGTGAAAACCGGCCCCGATGGGGCATTGTACGGCCCATATGATGGTTGGTTGGATGATCTGAACCATCCAAAAGATCGGGCAGGGGGTCTTTACCTTAACCATGGAGCCAGAATGGATTTCTTGGTCGTGTACCGTCCAAAAATCTCATTCAAACGCAACTCGACTGATGTTCTTCTGCTGCTGCACACGTGAACCGACTCCAAACCGACCATGCTCCCTATTGCTATAAAAGGAGACGTGAGAGACAGTTTTGGGATCATCTTTTAGACATGTGGGCAGCCGTGGAGGTGACGTGGAGCAGGCAGAGAAAGAGAGTATTTTCTTTTGATTTTTAGTTTTATTTTATTTAAGATGTTTCGCCTTATCGTCATGTTAGGCTAAACCTCTTAGCTAGGGCTAAGAGGTGAAGCTTGTAGCGTGATGGGAGAACTCTTACTTGTGCCTTTTGTTTAGACTAAACTGATGTTGATTTTAGTTTAATTAAGGGAATGTTTTTAATTTTTAATAGTCTGTTGTGACTAAAATTACAATGGGTGTACGATAGCTTTGACCATGTTCCTTTTCTTTTTATGTTTATGACGTCAGGAAGCCCTATTATTCACCATCGTCTCCTAAGCATGGTCGGATGACGGTAGCCTTCATAACCTCCATACATTGATTGATTGGTTGGTAATTAGTTTAATTTTGTTATTTACTTTATCTCCTGACATGGTTTAGTGATGGAATCCATTCTAATTAATATACTTTTCATCTCTTGAAAACTATATCAAAGAAATTTTCTACCTCTAAATCCCTAGTTTTCTACCTCTGATTTCTATAAATTTTAGATAATTATTTTACCATTATTCCCTAAATTTCATTCGATTTAGATTTCATCTTAATCTAGCTTTAGTTCTACTTAGTTTCAGATAACGTACAGGTATCAGTCCATTGAGATTTGACCTCGGTCTCACCGAGTTTATTACTACTTCACAACCCTATACTTGGGGAGTGAACATGATGCACCTCAGTTGGGGTGGATTTCTCATAAACCTCATTGTGGGCCCCACCCAAGTCAGCTATCCTTTTGCTCGCCCTCCCAACCTTAGCCACATTACCGGATTTAATGGAAGGTGCTCTGATGATAATTACTCACAGTAAAGGATAGAGTTGTACATGAGTCAAACCAAGCCAATCTTGGCACAGCTTGACTCGGCTTGGCCACTAGCTGCTCGAACTCAACTCAGCTTGGGTTGGTCCGTGAGCCTGATTAGTCAGCATTGCTTGATTCGGTCAGCAGTTCGAGCCAAGTTCAAGCCAAGATCGAACTCATACGGCATTTTCTCAAATACATGGAGTGCACCTTTAATTTCTCACAGCAACCGCAGCAGGTTATAAATATTTCCTCAAACACTCAATAGGCAACATCAAAATCAAGATACAAGAATATTCGCTTCATATCCACAACTTCCTCACCACCAACCGATACTTCGTTATTTCATCAAATACTTTGTGAGCAACATCAATATCAAATATAAACAAGTCATCGAACTGGTTTGATTCGAGTTGGGGTTCTATACGAGTTGATTCGAGCTCTGACAAGCTTGAATTCCGCTCAAAAAAAATTTTAGGTGCTTGAAAAATCAACTCAACGTACACATCAAATGAGTATCTTCTAACCTATCAAGTGCATGTGAGATCCAATTCGTCCAATAGGTTGGCCCCACCATGAGTCACACCAAATGAAAATTTCAGCCCTACGTACACATCAAATGATTGACACCATTAAAAAACAATATCTATTTATAAATAGCAAAATACAAGTGCGGTCCACAAAATGAGCACAAGGCGATCCTCATGATAGGACCAACCTATTAAACGGATTGGATGTCGTTCAAACATGAGATGCTGGAAGTTCTCCACTACAACCAGTTGGACTGGAGACCACCTCTTTTTATTTTCAGCCATCGAATAAATGTCCACCAATCCAATTATCGGTTCATGTTACATCTAAAGTGGTCCCATAATTTGGACACTTTAATCTTGAACAAGGGATGATTTGAGAGAGAATGCCCAACCTTGATTTGGGTGGGGCCCCAAAATGTTGTGATACAGAATCCAAGCTGTTACAATGGTTTTGTTTCATCAAACAGTTGTCCAGGAACTAGATGTAATGATTTTGCAGCCAATCAAGTGCTTGTGTATCAAGTGCCATAAGCAGTCGGAGTATCAAAAGGTTTTTCAACTTGAACTCAGAAACTCTGGTGCAACTGGACGCGGATTAGACACTGACAGGTTGAGAAGCGAGACTCGCCTCTGAAGTGACGTCACCGATTTACGTGGGCTCCACCGTGATGTATGTTTCGTACCCACACCGTCCATCCATTTAGAGAAACCATACAAGGGCATCATCAAAAGAGTGAGTCACATCCAAAGCTCGAGTGGACCCACCACAGAAAATAGTGTGAAGAGTGACGAACACCATTAAAAATTTCTAAGGCCTACAAAAGTTATCGATCAAGCTGATATTTGCTTTTTCCCTTCTTTCGTGTATGCGTTAACACATGAACAGGTTGGAGGTCAAATAATCATTATGGTGGACCGTCAGAAGGTTCCAACAGTCACTATCTCCACTGTTTTCTGTGGTGGGGTCCATTACAGGCTTGGATCTACCTCATTCTTTGTATCATGCCCTAAAATTCACTCTCAAAATGTATGTACAATGTGGATACAAAATATAACGGGGCCCTTACTTGGTAACATCATTTCAGTGGGAGTCTCGCTGCTCAACTGCGACCGAAAGGGTTACGATGGATAATGGAAGAGCCATGGGAATCCGGACTGTACATTAGTAGGCCCAGTTTTGGGACGCGGATTAGCTACTGACAGGTTGAGTGGCAATATACTCGATACTGAAGTGTTGTCACCAAGTTACTTGGCCCCACTATAATGTATGTTTTGTGTCCACACCGTTCAACCGTTTGGAGAGATTATACTAGGAAAAGATCTAAAGAATTAGTCAGATACAAAGCTTGATTGGACCTACCATAGAAAACAGCAGGGAGAGTGACGCCCACTACTAAAAGCTTTCGGAAGGACACAAGTTTTCCACCAAGCTGATATATGTGTTTTCCCTTCTTTCATGTCTGCGTTAACACATAAACAGGTTGGATCTCAAATAAACATCACGGTGAACCTTAGGAAGATTTTAAGGTATGTGTCACTCTTCTCACTGTTTTCTATGGTGGCGTCTACTCCAGATTTGGATCTGCCTCATTATTTGGATCATAGTGTAAAATGATTTCTCCAAATGGATGAACGGTGTGAGTACAAAACATACATCATGGTGGGCCAACAGAACTTGGTGATGTAACTTCAGCGGGGAGTCTCTCTACTCAACCTGTTAGTAGCTAATCCGCGTCCCAGTTTTGGATGGCTCTATGCTCCCAGGAAAATGGTTATTAATGGTTTGTTTATTCTACAAGCGAATGATGCTTCACACGTGATAATATGCAGCACATATGCAAGATCTGGGCGGCCAGTGATCTTATACATAGCTGGAAGCAGTGTTTAGGGAATTTTACAAGAACTAAGTAATATGGGATGTACATTTGTTACTTTTTTTATTCAAAAAGCTACCTCATTAATTAATATAATTATCATTATGTTATCTGTCACCACCATACCACGACAAATGGGCCCGTCGCTTGGGTGGCCCCACCATAATATTTATGTAAAATCCATCCTAACCACCGGGTGCATCACCCCATGTTAAGTTAAGATCCTAAAAACCAACTTCATCTGTGATTCAAGTAGACCACAAGATTGAAAATAGTGTCCAGGGAATCGTTCATCCTTTAAACATGTGGACCACATGATTGAAAATAGTGTACAAGGCATTGCTCATCCTTCAAGCAACATGTGGTGGCAGTGACTCATGGATGATTATGATTTTTTTATCTAAAGGCCTAATTTTTGTGTGGAATTTAACAGTTGAAGTAGATTTTATATAATTATCACGGTGCATATAAAAACCAAGGGTGAATATCTCTCTCCCAAATGTTTCCTTTGGTGTGGCCCACTAGAATCACAATCTAATTTTGTCCTCCAGGCCTAATGTGGGTCTAAATATCTAATGGTCAAAGTGGATGCTATATAGAAATCAAGGTGGGCCCCTTCAAAATTAATTAAGATTAGCTTCACACAATTTCATTTATATATATATATATATATATATATATATATATATATATATATATATATATATATATATATATATAATCTCCCCTTATAATTTTGGAGAGAGAAACTTGGATTTAATTTTGGGGGCTCACCATATTGTGTATGCAAAATCCACTAACCATTAGATCTATAACCTTAGTTTCGGCCCAGAGCCAAAGATCAAGCTGACCTTTATTCGGGTGGCCCACTGCAACGAAAACAATTGGGAGAGAGACATCCACCTTGATTTTTACAGGCCCACTGCAAAGATGATCTGAAATCCACTCCAACTACGGTGTCAACAGGCTGGGTTAGAGTCGGGTCAAGCTCTGTCCAAGCCTAGCCTGCATTTTTCAACTTAAAAGCAAACCCAGCCAGGGCTCATGACGGGTCAAAATAGTCCAGCCGGCCTGCAATGTTTATACAGTGTGCGGCTTGAGCCTGAGCCCGAAAATAGTCTAGCCAACTTGTTAAATTTTTAGATAGTTGCAAGCTCATTCTCAGACCAGTTAATTATTGGGTTCAAACCAAAAGCCTTAAGGCAGACTCAACATTAAACCAGGCTATACTTGAGCCGGGGCTAGATTGGGCTGTATGACCTAGTGCAGCCTGATTTTCAACACTTTGAATGAACCAGGCTATATTTGGGCTGGGCCAGACTCACTTTTCCGACCTTGACCTATACATTTATTTCATAGGGACTACTATGAAATGGGCTGGTAGAAAAGATCCATTGGCCTAAGAGTCTCAACCATCGAATCAAGGACTTACAAATGGACAGTAGAAAACATTGTCATGCGTTGAAGACCTCCTTGAGATTATTGAGTTTACGGCCTACCAAGACCAGATTGAGGCCTTTAGAGAGAGAGAGAGAGAGAAAGTGTGTGACAGAAAAAAGCTGGTGGATTGCAATAGCCCAGCAGCAGTGGCATGATTTTCTCACCTCCAAACATTTATAATTAAAAAAATTTATGTAATGAAATAAAAAGCTTGAATTTTGAATCATTTTGGAAGCAGAGAACATTTCCATTTTAAATTTGGGGAGGGAAATTTCGTTTTAAAAATCTTAGTAAAAAAAAAAAAGGCTAGCCCAGGCTTTATAGGTTTTTGGACAGCCAAGTCTAAGTGCAGCCTGTTTGATAAAGTTAAATTTCAAGTCAGACCCTCAACCTTGATACTCTAACCCAAGCCCAGCTCGGGGTAATTCAGCCCAGCCCATTTACTGTCCTCACTCCTACCATTAGATAACACACCAAAATTTAAGTTTTAGATTGTAAAAATCAGGCTCATCTATGATTCAGTTGGGCCATATCATGGAAATTTGTTTGGAGAGCAATCGGTGTCCTGTATGATATTTCCAATCATGTGGTCCACCTAAATCACAAATGAAGTGATTTTTGGGCCCTTTGCCTAACATGAGATAACACACCAGATGTTAAGAGTGGATTTTATATAAAATCCTCACGGGCTTAGTTAAGCAGCTGACATATTTGCTCTACACTCACCAACCAGTCATTAAAGAAATGCCAGGAAATGCATGGAAATGTTTATAGTATCAATGAATGAGGTAGCTTTTTGAAATCCTTCAACGGAATTTAAATTCTATACTAATTAGGTTATTTTATTTTATTTTTAATTCCCTTTGTTTATTATTTAAAAGAGAAAGTCTCAAGTCCAAAGGTCTTTTTTAAATAATAATAAGTGGGTAGAGCCACCATCTTTGAATCAAGTAAACAAAGTGTACAGCCATTCGGGCATACCTGGATACCAAAAGGCGAACGGGTCTTGTCTATCGTATGATGAAAAAAATTACAGAATGGAAGGAGAGGGGGGCTAGGGGAACAAGAGAGGAGGGAGGCAAGGGCCAGCAACAGCGGGGATCAGCTGTAGAGAGGCGAAATCAGCAGCTGCAGCAGATTGGAGTAGGAAGAGCCAGCAGCACCCAAAGATCAGCATTACCATGGTGGCCAATACGAAACAGGTAGACAACAGAAAAATTGGAACCAGTATTAGCATTAGGTAGGTGTGCAAGTAGTAATCTGAGAGAAAAGCAGGGCGACAAGGCTAGAAAAATTGGCCTGAAAAACGGGCCAGGTTGAGGCAGATCAGCCAATCCCTTTATTAACTCGATAGTGTCTGATGAGGCCTATTGTTCACTCCCCAAGTGCAGGGTTGTGATGTAGTAATAACTCGGTAAGACCAAGGTCGAATCCCAAGGGACTGAAACCTGTACGTACTCTAAAACTAAGTAGAATTAGAACTAGATTAAGATGAATTCTAAATCAAATCAATTTAAGGAATAATGATGAAAGTATTAATCTAAAATTTATAGAAATCAGAGGAAAGGAAAATAGGGATTCAGAGGATCTATGTAGAGCGGGTCGCGGACAATTTCATGGCCAAGATGGATCAGAAAAGGCACGATCAGCGACAGAAGTGATCCGGACCATCGGACCTTAGATCGGGCGTATCTCACAATCCGGAATGAGTTATCCGACGTAAAATAAATGATTTTGGGGTAGAACAAGCTACTTTAGCCAACCAACTTGGATATGTTGGGTTGCGCAGCCCGGATTTGCGAGAAACCCCCTGATCGACGGTCGTTTCCTCGTTTTAATTTTGTTTTTACTATAAATAGTAAGTTTTAGTTTGAGTATAACTTTTCATCCGTTGGCCTTTAGGAGTTGTGTCCAACATGAAAAGTGCTTAGGATAATTAGGAGAACAGTTTGGTGAAGCCAAATAGGACACTTACTATTTTCCGAAAACCTTGCGCACTAGTAGACATCATGACCGTCTATAAATAGTAAGTTTACTATTTATAGTAAGTTGCGAATTCTAAGAGTTTTAGTTGTAGTTTGAGTCTGATTTCTTTCTTATTGATTGGTTCCATTATTTAAAGGGTTGTGAACTCGATTTTGGGAATTCATTAATCAATTTCGAATTTATTAGAAATTATTCTTATTTTCTACTTTCTTTCCTCGTGGATTCGAGAAGTCTTTATGAGGAGTCCAGAGAAGTTCCGTGGATTCGGAATATTTATCATCTTGAGGAAGACGGTGCTCGACCTCACGTCCTTCCTTGCATCAGTTTGGTATCAGAGCGAGGTTTTTCCTCAGGCCGATGGCAAACAACGAAGATATGAATCAAAATCCTATGGACGATGATCCAGGGATTCGTTATCTTTCGGAAAGAATGGAAGCTTTCCATCGGGAGAGTCAGTTGACCATGCAAGGGCTGTAGGCAACCCTCGACCGTCTTGCGGATGCGCTATTTCCGCCCCGAGCCCTAGGCGGTGCTCCATCACCTATGGTCGCTTCACCACCCGTGGTTGCTGTACGACGTGACCCTGATTATCGCAGAGTACTACCAGCGGCAAACCGTAGGGCTACACCAGATGACTCTAGTGCCAGCGATGAGGACATTAATGAGGGTTTTGACCGACGGCCAATCCATGGAGGCGATCGTCTAGATCGTGCTGAAAGAGACTATCGAGGTAAGGCTGAACTTCCTAGTTTTAACGGTTTATTACGTATCGAAGATTTTCTCGATTGGCTAGCCGAAGTAGAGAGATATTTGGATTATATGGATGTGCCAGATCATAAAAGGGTGAAATTGGTAGCGTTTAAATTAAAATCTGGTGCTTCTGCATGGTGGGAACAATTGCAACTCTCACGAGCCCGCCAGAACAAGGCACCCATCGCATCATGGCCTCGGATGAGACGTCTTCTTCGTTCACGATTTCTTTCCAGTGATTATGAGCAGATATTATTCCAGCAATACCAGAATTGCCAACAAGGAAATCGAACTGTTACAGATTACACTGAAGAATTCCAACGGTTGGCTACACGAAACGATTTGTCAGAATCTGAGTCACAGAAAGTGGCACAATTTATAGGTGGGTTGCGACCAGTAATTCAGGATCAAGTTCAGATGTACCCAGTCGGGACCGTAGATGAAGCAGTTCAATTGGCAGGAAGGATAAAAACACAGCTTGCAAGAGCTCATGCTCGTCCCTATCCTTCAAATCGACCCCCTATGACAGGTCCCACATAGGATCCAGTGCTGGCTCGAGGAAAAGATCCGGTAGGAGAACGTCCTCAACCTCCTCCACCCGCGAACCGTGATTCGGGGAGCGGACCATCCAGACCTCAACGGGCAGCACCCACAACAGCGGGCCTAAGTAGGATTCCGAATCCTTATGCTCGGCCAAGGCCGAACAATTGTTACCGCTGTGGCCAACCAGGCCACTTATCAAACACTTGTCCTCAACGTCCGGCAGCACACTTGACTATAAACGAAGGGGGCACTGAAGATGAGGCCGCAGAAGAAGATCATGACTTTGATGAATATGAACAAACCACTGAAGAAATAGCAGGTGGCGATGAAGTGACAGGTGAGGATCGTGGCGAATCTCTCATTGTGAGGCGACTACTGTATACCCCAAGAAAGGAATTACATCCACAGCGGCACAATATATTTCGTACTCGGTACACTGTCAATGGAAAGGTCTGTGATGTGATCATAAACAGTGGTAGCAGCGAGAACATCGTCTCAAGAGTGATGGTGGATAAGTTGCAGCTACCAACGACGAAACATCCTTCCCCGTACTCAATTGGCTGAAAAAAAAAAGTGAACGAGACTAAGGTAACTGAACAATTCACTATCTCGTTTTCAATTGGTAAACATTATAAGGATCAGATACTTTATGACGTGGTTGACATGGAAGCCTGTCATATGCTACTCGGTCGACCCTGGCAGTCGAACCGTGATGCGACCCATCGGGGGCGAGACAATGTCTACATATTTGTCAAGGATAGTCAAAAAATAATCCTTGCCCCTATGGCACCAGAGAACCACCCTGAAGCCTCTAAAGTGGAGGGGAGTTCTCTCTTAACCATTCGGAATTTCATGAAGGAGTCTAAGGAAACCGGCGAGGTATATACCGTAGTGGTGAAGGGCAAGAAAGAGGAACCCTCAAACATCCCTCCAAGCTTAAGACTGTTACTAAACGAATTCAAAGAAGTCTGGCCTGAAGATTTACCTGATGGATTGCCCCCCATGAGAGACATCCAACATCACATAGTCCTCATCCCTGGGGCTAGCCTGCCCAATCGCCCTCATTATCGGATGAGTCCGAAGGAGTGTGAGATACTTCAGGGGCAAGTGGAGGAATTGATCCATAAGGGTCTATTGAGAGAGAGCATGAGCCCATGTGCTGTACCAGCATTATTAACGCCAAAAAAAGATGGAAGCTGGCGCATGTGTGTCGATAGCCGAGCAATTAACAAAATTACTATTAAATATCGGTTTTCAATACCACGGTTGGACGACATGCTCGATATGTTAGGAGGGGATAAAGTGTTCTCTAAACTCGATCTAAAGAGCGGGTACCATCAGATTCGTATTTGACCCGGTGATGAATGAAAAACGGCATTCAAAACAAAGGAAGGGTTGTATGAGTGGTTGGTCATGCCTTTCGGCCTATCGAACGCACCAAGTACTTTTATGCGTTTGATGCGTCAAGTTCTAAAACCGTTCACTGGCCGATTTGTGGTAGTATATTTTGATGACATATTGATATATAGCCAGGATGAGGCGGAGCATAAGAAACATCTCAGGCAGGTGCTGCAGGTCCTACAAGATAACAAGTTGTACCTCAACTTGAAAAAGTGTAGCTTTTTAACTGACAGCCTGTTGTTTTTAGGATTTGTTGTAACGTCCACAGGAATTCGGGTGGACGATGAAAAGGTGCGAGCTATTAGGGAATGGTCGATCCCGACAAACATTCATGAGGTAAGGAGTTTTCACGGATTAGTGACTTTTTATCGTCGATTTGTGCGAGATTTTAGCACCATAGTCGCGCCAATAACAGACTGCATGAAAAAAGGGCCGTTCCAGTGGACCGATAAAGCTAACAAGAGCTTTCATGAGATCAAGCATCGTTTGTCTACAACACCGGTCTTGGTGCTTCCTAATTTTGATAAATTATTTGAGGTGGAGTGCGACGCTTCATATGTCAAAATAGGAGGAGTATTATCACAGGAAGGCAGGCCGGTAGCCTTCTATAACGAGAAGCTCAATGAAGCCCGAAAGAAGTGGTCGACTTACGAGCTTGAGTTGTACGCAGTTGTTCAGGCGCTGCGACATTAGCGGCATTATCTGATTTAAAGGGAGTTTATTCTGTACACCGACCATCAGGCATTAAAGTTTATTAATAGTCAGACTAACGTGAATCGTTTGCATGCTAGATGGGTTGCATTTTTATAGGAATTTACGTTTGTTCTGAAGCATAAGTCAGGTCAGCAGAATAAGGTGGCTGATGCACTTACCCGTCGTGCGTCACTACTTGTTACGGTGAGCAATGAGGTGGTCGGCTTTGACTGTCTCAAGGAGCTATATGCCGAGGATGAAGACTTCAAAGATTCTTGGTTGAAGTGCCAAGAAGGTCACTCCAGTGACTTTCATATACAGGATGGTTTTCTCTTCAAAGGGAATCGATTGTGCATCCCCCAAAGTTCTCTAAGGGAGCAGATTATTCAGGAACTACATGGAGGTGGCCTCGGTGGACACCTTGGGCGAGACAAGACGCGAGCTCTTGTGGAAGAGCGGTATTACTGGCCTCAATTAGTACGTGATGTGGGAAGAGCTGCACAACGTTGTCATATTTATCAGACCTCCAAGGGACAATCTCAGAATACGGGCCTCTACACCCCATTACCTGTGCCTGACGGTCCTTGGGAGGATTTATCAATGGACTTCGTACTTGGTCTTCCACGAACACAACGTGGCATTGATTCGATGTTCGTAGTGGTCGATCGTTTATCCAAGATGGCGCACTTTATCCCATGCAAGAAGACCCTCGATGCAACACATGTGACAAATTTATTCTTCAGGGAGGTCGTACGGCTACATGGGGTCCCTAAGACCATTACTTCTGATCGTGATACGAAGTTCATTAGCCACTTTTGGCGGACTTTGTGGACTCGATTCGATACACGACTTCAATTCAGCAGTGCTTACCACCCACAGACTGATGGACAGACCGAAGTTGTGAATCGCACTTTGGGAAACCTCCTTCGATGTATTTCAGGAGAGAAACCGAAGCAGTGGAATTTGGCCTTGTCTCAAGCGGAGTTTTCATTCAACAACATGGTGAACCACTCGACAGGAAAATCTCCGTTCTAGGTTATTTACGGACGAGTACCTCGCCACACACTAAACTTGGTCCCTCTGCCCAAGTTCTCAGGCATGAGTATTGCAGCAGAACATATGGCAGACAGGATCATGGGTATTCATGCGGAGGTGCAGACTAAGCTACATGCCTCGAACGAAAAGTACAAGGAACAAGCGGACAAGCATCGTCGACAAAAGGTGTTCGAGGTGGGCGACCAGGTAATGGTCCATTTGCGAAAAGAAAGATTTCCGACCGGGACGTACAACAAGTTCGACCGATCATCCGAAAGATCAATGACAATGCTTATGTTGTTGATCTTCCAGATGACATGGCGATCTCACGGACTTTCAACGTTGCGGACCTGACCGAGTATCATGAACCAGCGTAGGAGGAGAACTCGAGGACGAGTTCTTTTCAAGTGGAGGGGACTGATGTAGAGCGGGTCGCGGACAATTTCATGGCCAAGATGGATCAGAAAAGGCACGGTCGGCGACAGAAGTGATCCGGACCATCGGACCTTAGATCGGGCATATCTCACAATCCGGAATGAGTTATCCGACGTAAAATATATGATTTTGGGGTAGAACGAGCTACTTTAGCCAACCAACTTGGATATGTTGGGTTGTACAGCCCGGATTTGCGAGAAACCCCCTGATCGACGGTCGTTTCCTCGTTTTAATTTTGTTTTTACTATAAATAGTAAGTTTTAGTTTGAGTATAACTTTTCATCCGTTGGCCTTTAGGAGTTGTGTCCAACATGAAAAGTGCTTAGGATAATTAGGAGAACGGTTTGGTGAAGCCAAATAGGACACTTACTATTTTTGGCCGAAAACCTTGCGCACTAGTAGACATCATGACCGTCTATAAATAGTAAGTTTACTATTTATAGTAAGTTGCGAATTCTAAGAGTTTTAGTTGTAGTTTGAGTCTGATTCCTTTCTTATTGCTTGGTTCCCTTATTTAAAGGATTGCGAACTCGATTTTGGGAATTCATTAATCAATTTCGAATTTATTAGAAATTATTCTTACTTTCTACTTTCTTTCCTCGTGGATTCGAGAAGTCTCTGTGAGGAGTCCAGAGAAGTTCCGTGGATTCGGAATATTTATCATCTTGAGGAAGAAGGTGCTCGACCTCACGTCCTTCCCTGCGTCAGGATCCACTTGTAGAGCTCAGGGAGATCTTATGCCAATTTCAAGAATCATGGAATTTAACTGAACTTACTTTGATCTAATTTAAAGAGATGAAAGGTATGTGAATTAGAATGGATCCCATCACCAAACCATGCCCAGAAGACTATGGCAAACAACAGAATTAAACTAATTACCAACTAATCACATGTTATAAAGGTTAGGAAGGGTACCGACATCCGACCATGCCCAAGAGACTATGGTGAACAACAGTGCTTCCGACGTCATAAACATGGAAAGAAAATAGAAATACTCAAAGCCATCGCAGATCCATTATAATTTTAGTCACAACGGACCATTAAAAACTAAAAATATTCATATAATGCAATTAAATTAAAATCCATTCAGTTTACACAAAAGGCACAAGCATAAATTCTCCCATCATGCTACAAGCTTCACCTCTTAGCCCTAGCTAAGAGGTTTAGCCACTCATAGACATGAGTAGGCAAAAATTCAAAATAAACTAAAAGAAAAAAAAGAAGAAAAGAAAGAAAAAGAAAAGGAAAAGAAAAAGTCTCTCTAGTCTCTCTCTCCTTCTCTCCCACGTCCAAGCTCGAGCCCTCTGTTGATAGATCCCCGTCTCTCTCACTCTCTCTCCTTTTTATAGGCAATACAGGTGGTGGGTGGATGCTGGAGTCGGCGTGCGTGGAGGAAATTCGCAGCAACAGTCGGTTTGTGCAGCAACCGACCTACGTGCGTAAGATACTGTTTTCGCACCGAAAACAGAGGCAGATACTCCCTCCTTCCATTGCTTTCTGTTGAGAAGGAGAACGTCCCCTGGGACGTTTTTGAGCACCCTACACGATGAACGGTTTGGATCTTTAGTCCGATCAACGGTGGTGGGCCACCACCTCTCCAGATCGTCCGGTTCTTCCGGACTGCGTGTAACAGAGACAGCGCATCTTGTGCTCGCTGTTGGTGGGGTCCACATATGCTCTCCTTCTAGGTAATCACTCCCTTCTTCGGACATCTGCATCAGCTCAGGATCACGAGCCCAAGTTTGGTGTGAATCTGTGATTCAGATGGGCCACACCATCAATAGACGCAACAACATTTTCCTTACAGCTGGAATCTTGAATGTGTGCATAGAAGCCTGGAATTGCTCAGGTTACGGTCGAATTAATTTATCTTCTGAGTGCATTGGATGGTTCGGATCATCCGTCCGGGGGATGAATATGGGCCACACATCATCTCAGCGTGATGACTTGCGAACGGACGAACGGCCTGCGTAAAATCTTACGCTAGGATGCACGGTGAGCCTCTGATAGTTTGAAAAGGTGAAATCCACACCGTTCATTGGATTTATAGTGAAATTTTGGTTAGAAATGACTAGTTTTTGTCGATTTTGGTGTGACCCACTGTCTCAACTCAATATGTCGTTCATCCTACGTTTGAAGGTGGAAATCGTGTGATCACATGAATTACAAAAAAAAAAAAAAAAAAAGCTTGGCCAGGGTTTTAGCCACCTTACAAAGCATATGGATGGCTCTGATTGTCAAAATATATGATGGGTGGGGCCCACTAGCAAAAAAATGGAGGCTACGTGAAGATGCTGTTTGCCGTTTCTATTTTGGAAGATGGGAGCCAGTCAGCGTGCTTGCTGACCGAACTCCTTGGCGTGGTGCACTGCGTGTGCACATGTACCCTATGTACATGCGACATACATGCGGGGTCTATCGTGATATATATTTGGAATCCGCTCCATCCATCCATTTTTTCACATCATTTTAAGGGTTGAGACCAAACATGAAGCATATCCAGATATCAGGTGGGCCCTAATTCACAGATCTATGGGCTGATTTGTCTGTTGAGCCACTTTCACCGGGATCCAATGGCCAAAATTCGACGTGTACGGTTAATTTATGGTCTTCAGGCCATGTATATAGTTTCAAGCCAAACGGATGGTGGAAACCCTGTGATCTTGCATTTTGGACCAATCTTCGGTCACTTGAGCTTCAGTTTCTTGATTTTTGTAGATCTCTAACGTGTAAATTCCGTTGATCTTGGTCCCCGGGAGTCCATCTGTTGCCTTGGTGAATTTTGAACGTTAAATTCATGCTTTTAATACCTTTTTGCAGTTCATGCTCTCAATTACACCCTGCATCACAAACACGGTAAAACAGGCCATTAAACAGTATCATGCTCTTAAATTCAGGTAATAACTGGGGTCTGATATACAATATTTGACTCTCAATACAACCCCCAACTAGCATCTTGCTAGTCCCGAGCAAGGTATGAGAAAAATAAGTTGAGAATTATAGGACAATTCCTATGAACTCGAGTGATTTTTGGAAAACAATCCAAATACAAAAATTCTAGGATTCATGAATGTTGGATATTACTTTCTCCTGATCTCAAGCGGTCGGTAAATTTCATAATCAAGTTCAAAGTATTAATCTATCAAATAAAATAATTCTAAACAATGAGTTTCATTAATGTATAGTGAAATCTCGGCTTATCATCATCAAAATTCACTTCTCTATTTCGGGATGTCATTGGTAATCAATAAGAGAATTCATAATAACCAAAATTTATCCCACAACTCATTCTTTTCAGTTTTTCAGCTTTTGATTTTTTCAGTAAAAGTAACGCCAAGAAGGGGATTCAAGTCCTTACCTATAGGGAGCAAACCTATGGTGAAGACCGTACACCCAACCCTTTTCACATATCATTCATGGGGAATTAAATCTACACCTATAGGGAGCAAACCTATGATGAAGATTATTCGTCCAAATCTTTCCAAAGAATTTTTTTTTTCTTTAATTGATCATGACGGGCAAATTTTCAAGCGGTTTCCTCGCATGCTTAGTGATTACCAAGTTAACCCTTCAATATTAGACTGAAACCTTAATGTAAAAGCGAGATGTGACATGTGAAATCATGACTCAATCAATGTTTACAACCTCTAATTCCGGATTAACAATTCAACTTAACTGTGAAATCTAACAGATACTGAATCCAAGAGGCATAAATTACCAACATCACTTATCTTGTAATTCTAAATCCAAAATAGGCATTGAAAATCACTTCGAATTTACAAGAATTTTCAAACAAAATTTAAAAATTTTCACAAATTTTGCTCAAGACCAAGAAAACACTGATTAGGTTTCCTAATCTCCCACCCCCAACCTAAAATCTACGTTGTCCTCAATGTAAAAGATATAAATATGCAATGCACATGGGACAACGAAAGTAAATGAGAAGTGAGGGGAGGATAATTCCTGGATAACGAATCGAGAGAGATTTTTCAAGAGATCGCTGGGAGCGGGTCAGCACAAGAGAGAAAACAAAATAAAAATCATAAAAATAAAATCCTACCTATACCACTTTCGCAGGTACTCTCGATTGCATTTAGCGTATGCAACAAGCCTTTAAACCCCTAGGTTGCCCCTAGTGGACTAGTTGTAGTCTCGTGAGGGTTTGCAGTAATGTTACCCATAAACATCGAATCGATCATGCCGCAAGGTTCTCCTTCCGGCCAATATCTTGATAAGTTTCTCAGTAAGTTCTTCAACATGATCATCCAAAAGCCTTTTTTGCAATAGGCTTGGGCGTCCTGGAGCATGACTTTCCAAAGAGACTTATGTACCTCATAAGAAATCTTCCATTGAATTGTTTGAGGTATCTGTAATATATACGATTCACCTATGACAGAAGAAGTTTCAACGTTAGTATCGCATGGTGAATCAGAGACTACCAGTAAATAAAGTTTAGAAAACTTCTTAAGAAGTGATGTAGTCTCGACACATTCCGAAGCTCCAAACTTCGGTTTAATTTTTCACTCATCTTCCTTTATTGATAGACGTTTAGGATCAGGGGAAGGGAGGATTTCAAAATAAAGGTTCTCTCGGTCAATGATGACTACCAAGATGTTGTCTCGCAAGGCATCCGCTTTGTCTCTTAACATGGGATTGTTTGAAACTACAAAGTGTACCAAGCAATCCCAAGAGTTAGGAAGTTCAGCTGAGTGTGACTTATTGTGGTTCATGATGATGCACGTAAAGAATCCCTCGTCCTTAAAAGTGGATGGAGGTACGCTGTCTTGCTCCAGTCCTGCACAGACAGATTGAAAATCAGTAAGTGAGGCATTGATGTGATCACTCTGTTCATTGAAATTACTCAATTGAGGCGTTGAATTGTCAAACATGTACAACTCAGATGGTGGCCTCAATTGAGTGGTTTCAAATTTCAGGTTCGTAGCGAGCAACTTGTCCTTCTCCTAAATCACATCATCATTCGATTCAGAGGAGTGGTCTAAACATGTTTCATAAGAGTTAGAAGGGTCGGTTGTAAAGGGCTCATTCTCCACCTTTAAATCAGACATATCAAGTGAGGGGAGTGGCTCATTATGACCGACCACTTCGTGTACATCTTGATCATTTACCTAGACCACTCTTGAGATGGATTCCAGAGGAACTATGGCTGCACATTCAGGATCATCATCCTGATACGCATCATCATCCAGTTTCGTGCAGTGCACAGTTGGGATGGGATCGCTTTCCTCACATTCTATTCCTAAATTCCGTTGAGGTTCGAATAAACTAACCTCCTCATCATTGAAATCATGTGTGTCATGTAAGGAAGGTGTGTCATCATCAATGTATTTAAAAGACACCCATGTATCTTCACCATTCTTTCGAACAGTCATCGAGATTGACTCATCAGAAAATTGAACTACATGCTCATTAACGGAATCCAACTCCTCATTCCAAATTTTAGATTCTTTCAAAAGTGAGTGCGGATCACTTTCCTCACATTGTATTTATGGATTGGGTTGTGGTTGGGATGAGCAAGCCTCCTCTATCCTTTCGAGGCGTGAATTGAGTGTTTCCATAGTTTCCATTACTTTTCTCATTTTCACAAGACAGACAGAAATATTACGCTGATATGAATCCTCTTGGATCGTTTCTGGTTGGATCTCAAAGGTTGGGGATCCAAGAGAATAATCATTATAACATGTAGTTGGTTCATTTTCCTAATTTTGATGTTTTCACTGGTTATAGTCATACTAATCATAAGTGGGAGAATCTGCTGGTTGGTAATGCTTATTATCACTCATGATACAATCACGCATTGTTTTATTAGATGGGTGATAATAATTCTCACAACCATAGTTATGATAACCCCAACACTCACATACTGTTTTGTTAATCCGTGGGGTGTAATTGTTCTCCTGCATATAATCACGTAAGGACTTCTTAACCGGTGGATTTTTATATTTTGATCGGTTCTCGATGATAGTTTCAAAAAAGTTTTAAGACATAGGTTGATTTCTATAAGCTATCTCAACATACGGACGTGCCCACTCATTCATGTATATGATGAAACCCTTAATCTGAATCTAATCCTAAATAATAGAAGAAAAGATCCTACAGCAATATGGAAAGTAGATAGAGGAGAAGTTAGAGAGAAGTTACCAGATTGGAGTACTATGTTAAGATCCTGCGAAGGAAAACAAAAGAGATTAGTTTCCTAAAGTAGAAGTAGAAAAGTTAGAAATTTCTAAAAGAAAACTTAGAAGCTAAGTTAGTTTCTAAAACGGAAAACCTAATCCTAAAATAGAAATTTTCTAATAAAGGAAGGATGAGTTAGTTTCTAAAATTAGAAAGAGTTTCTAAAAAGAAAAGAGAAGTTTCCTAACCCTAGAAAATTTCTAACATAGGAAATCCTAGAATTAGAAAGTTTCCAAAATTAAACTAGTTCCTAAAAAGGGGAAAAAGTACAAGAATTGGGAAGGGATTACCGAATTAGAAGTTTATGTCAGGCTCCTACAAAACAGGAAAACAAGTTAGTTCTAAAGAAAAAATAAAAATAAAAATAAAATAAAGTTAGTAAAAATCTTAATCTTAAACTAATCCTAAAACTAATTAATTTCAGAAAAACGTAGCCGTCAGTCCTCGGCAACGGCGCCAAAAACTTGTTCACTCCCCCAAGTGCAGGGTTGTGATGTGGTAACAACTCGGTAAGACCGAGGTCGAATCCCAAGGGACTGAAACCTGTACGTACTCTAAAATTAAGTAGAATTAGAACTAGATTAAGATGAATTCTAAATCAAATCAATTTAAGGAATAATGATGAAAGTATTAATCTCAAATTTATAGAAATCAGAGGAAAGAAAACTAGGGATTCAGAGGATCCACTTGTAGAGCTCAGGGAGATCTTATGCCAATTTCAAGAATCATGGAATTTAACTGAACTTACTTTGATCTAATTTTAAAGAGATGAAAGGTATATGAATTAGAATGAATCCCATCACCAAACCATGCCCAGAAGACTATAGCAAACAATAGAATTAAACTAATTACCAACCAATCACATGTCATGAAGGTTAGGAAGGGTACCGACATCCGACCATGCCCAGGAGACTATGGTGAACAACAGTGCTTCCTGACGTCATAAACATGGAAAGAAAATAGAAATACTCAAAGCCATCACAGATCCATTGTAATTTTAGTCACAACAGACCATTAAAAACTAAAAATATTCCTATAATGCAATTAAATTAAAATCCATTCAGTTTACACAAAAGTCACAAGCATAAATTCTCCCATCATGCTACAAGCTTCACCTCTTAGCCCTAGCTAAGAGGTTTAGCCACTCATAGACATGAGTAGGCAAAAAATCCAAAATAAACTAAAAGAAAAAGAAGAAGAAAAGAAAGAAAAAGAAAAGGAAAAGAAAAAGTCTCTCTAGTCTCTCTCTCCTTCTCTCCCACGTCCAAGCTCGAGCCTTCTGTTGATAGATCCCCATCTCTCTCACTCTCTCTCCTTTTTATAGGCAATACAGGTGGTGGGTGGATGCTGGAGTCGGCGTGCGTGGAGGAAATTCGCAGCAACAGTCGGTTTGTGCAGCAACCGACCTACGTGCGTAAGATATTGTTTTCGCACCGAAAACAGAGGCAGATACTCCCTCCTTCCATTGCTTTCTGTTGAAAAGGAGAACGTCCCCTGGGACATTTTTGAGCACCCTACACGATGAACGGTTTGGATCTTTAGTCCGATCAACGGTGGTGGGCCACCACCTCTCCAGATCGTCCGGTTCTTTCGGACTGCGGGTAACAGAGACAGCGCATCTTGCGCTCGCTGTTGGTGGGGTCCACATACGCTCTCCTTCTAGGTAATCACTCCCTTCTTCGGACATCTGCATCAGCTCAGGATCACGAGCCCAAGTTTGGTGTGAATCTGTGATTCAGATGGGCCACACCAACAATAGACACAACAACGTTTTCCTTACAGCTGCAATCTTGAATGTGTGCATAGAAGCCTGGAATTGCTCAGGTTGCGGTCGAATTTATTTTCTGAGCGCATTGGATGGTTTGGAACATCCGTCCGGGGGATGAATATGGGCCACACATCATCTCAACGTGATGACTTGCGGACGGACGAATGGCCTGCGTAAAATCTTACGCTAGGATGCACGGTGAGCCTCTGATAGTTTAAAAATGTGAAATCCACACCGTTCATTGGATTTATGGTGAAATTTTGGTTAGAAATGACTAGTTTTTATCGATTTTGGTACGACCCACTGTCTCAACTCAATCTGTCGTTCATCCTACATTTGAAGGTGAAAATCGTGTGATCACATGAATTACCAAAAAAAAAATGCTTGGGCAGGGTTTTGGCCACCTTACAGAGCATATGGATAGCTCTGATTATCAAAATATATAATGGGTGGGGCCCACTAGTAAAAAAATGGAGGCTGCGTGAAGACCCTATTTGTCATTTCTATTTTGGAAGATGGGAGTCGGTCAGCGTGCTTGCTGACCGAACTCCTTGGCGCGGTGCACGGCGTGTGCACATGTACCCTATGTACATGCGACATACATGTGGGGTCTATCGTGATGTATATTTGGAATCCGCTCCATCCATCCATTTTGTCACATCATTTTAAGGGTTGAAACCAAACATGAAGCATATCCAGATATCAGGTAGGCCCTAATTCACAGATCTATGGGCTGATTTGTCGGTTGGGCCACTTTCACCGGGATCCAACGGCCAAATTTGACGTGTACGGTTAATTTATGGTCTTCAAGCCATGTATATAGTTTCAAGCCAAATGGATGGTGGAAACCCTGAGATCTTGCATTCTAGACCAATTTTGGGCCACTTGAGCTTTAGTTTCTTGATTTTTACAGATCTCTAACGTGTAAATTCCGTTGATTTTAGTCCCCGGGAGTCCATCCGTTGCCTTGGTGAATTTTGAACATTAAATTCATGCTTTTAATACCTTTTTGCAGTTCATGCTCTCAATTACACCCTGCATCACAAACACGGTAAAACAGACCATTAAACAGTATCATGCTCGTAAATCCGGGTAATAACTGGGGTCTGATATACAATATTTGACTCTTAACACCTATCCTTGTTTTGTCTAAGACCATGGATCTTCTAATGGGCCTGGGAAGCTCAGCGCAGTTAAGGAAGAGCTTGTCGGGGGCACCACTGCTTGCGATATGGCAAGACTATCAGCCACAAAATTACCTTCCCTGTATGTGTGGCTGAATATTAAATTGAGGCCTAGAGAGAGCTGATGAATGATTTCTAGATGGTACCAGAGTTTCCAGCTGCATGAATTGGAGTGGTTGAAGACTACTTCAAAAAGAGTATGGGAATTTGTTTTGACTATGACGGAGGAAAGCCCCATTTCCTCGCAAGCTTAAAGCCATCAACCATCGCTTTGGCTTTTGCTACCATGTTAGAAACCTAATCGTAGCTATTGTTGAAGGCAAAGATTAGATTCTAATGTAGAGCGGGTCACAGACAATTTCATGGCCAAGATGGATCACAAGAGGCACGGTCGGCGACAGAAGTGATCCAGACTGTTGGACCTTAGATCGGGTGTATCTCGCAATCCGGAATGAGTTATCTGACGTAAAATATATGAATTTGGGGTAGAACGAGCTACTTTTGCCAACCAACTTGGATACGTTGGGTTGTGAAGCCCGTATTTGGGAGAAACCCCTTGATCGACGGTCGTTTCCCCGTTTTAATTTCGTTTTTACTATAAATAGTAAGTTTTAGTTTACTTATAGCTCTTCATCCATTGGGCTTTAGGAGTTGTGTCCAACATGAAAAGTTCTTAGGATAATTAGGAGAACGGTTTGGTGAAGCCAAATAGGACACTTACTATTTTTGGCCGAAAAACTTGTGCACTAGTAGACATCACCACCGTCTATAAATAGTAAGTTTACTTTTTATAGTAAGTCACAGATTCTAGGAGTTTTAGTTGTAGTTTGAGTCTGATTTCTTTCCTATTGCTTGGTACCCTTATTTAAAGGGATGTAAACTCATTTTTACGGATTCATCAATTAATTTCGAATTTTATTAGAATTTATTTCTATTTTCCTGCTTTCCTTCCTCGTGGATTCGAGAAGTCTCTGTGAGGAGTCTAGAGAAGCTCCATGGATTCGGAGTAGTTATCCTTGAGGAAGACGGTGATCGACCTCATCACGTTCATCCCTGCGTCAGATTCCCTGTAATATCTCGACAAATACCACCTCCATCACCAGCCCCTAGATTTCCTCGAGCTGAGCCATCAACATTCAATTTACTCTAGTTCCTGGTTACCCATGTTACAATCTTGGCCTTGACTGTTGGAAAATAGGAGGAAGGGGAAGCCATAATGGAGCCTTGGAGAACTTCCCCAATCCATTCCAAATTGCCAGTGATAGTATGTTGAGTACCAATCTCCAAAAGCCAGTTTGAAACTCTGTTAATAATGGGGCTAGTGGAAAAGTGTCTGTTCTCGAATCTGGCTCCATTTCTACCGAGCCAAATTTTCCAGATGGGGCTAGCCCTTTGAGGAATTTCTGGGCTGAGGATCTAGATGCCGAAGTAGTCCATTATTGGATCCAGGATTGTATGGGTTGGTTGGGTCGATGGGATTTGGAAGAGGCAAGCGAAGTGGTTCTAAACTTGTACAGCAATTCTGTCGTGGCAGAGGAGGCGGTGAAGGTCTCCACATGATAGTGGGGGGCGGGGGGGGGGGGGGGGGGAATTACTACACAGGCTAGTGGGACTGATGGAAGCATGTTGCTATGATTGGTTCTGGGCTGTTGGATCTACCTGAAAGGATGGGCTGAAGTTTGAATTGAAAGGCCTGAGTGAAGAGTTTAGGGAGGATGGGCATTACTGCTGCAATCCTGCAGTTAGTGGGCATTGATTCGCAGTGATCGCAGGTTGGAGTAGGGCAGGTTAGTAAAATAGTGGTCGCTACTAGCCATGAGAGGGCTTTGGTCCTGCTAGTGGGTGTGATGGTAAGGGTGGACGTGCTGGGGGCCTACTGGAATCTGTAGAGAAATTGGGAAGATGGACGAGCTGCGGGTGGCTGGAGTAGAAGGGAATCAATGGACGAGGCAGTTGTGTCGCCAGCAGGGTGGTCGCGGTAGACACAGACGGAGGCCAGGCTGATCACAAATGTTGGATTGTTACGTCCACTAGGACAGCGTTGTGCATAACCTTCCAAGCAAAAACTGTTATCTTGGGGGGAGGGAGAGAGAAATTTGTTCCATGCCCATAGGGTCCAATGTCGTTTGGGTCTGGCCGTGCGAATAGCATTCCAAACTAATTTGGTTGAGAACTGGCCATTAGGTGATAGATTCCAGATAAGTTTATCTTTCCTATCAGATTTGAAAACACCGCTATGAAGGATATCATTGGTGGCTTCGGCTGGGAGAATGTCTTGAACTTGGGCCAAATCACAGTTGCCAGAAGAATCCCAAAAGTCAGAGAAGATTTTATCTTTGTCGTGGGGTTGTGGTGGAGAGATTGCATTACAATCAATAGGCCTTTTCCTATCCAATTCTGGATCCAAAACTTGACGTCCCCTTTTCCAACTAACCATCTGGAATTGAGAATAGTGAATGAAAGTTTGCTTTTGACGTCTTTCCAAATACTTGAACTGAAGTTCCTACCAAGCCTAATGGGGTTAAGGTGCCTCTGCATATATTTAGCTGAAAAAAGTTTGGCCCAAAGTGATTTTCCTTGTATCAGGTTCCAAGCCATCTTGCAGCGAAAGGCCTGCATGACTTCGCCTATCCGATGGATCCCTAGGCCACCCAAGGTTACCGGGTAACACATCTTTGCCTAGCTAACCTAGTGGTGTTTCTTGGAGCCTTCCCTAAATCCCTAGAAGAAAGATGCAATTGTTTTTTCAATGAGCCTGATGGCTTTCTCTGGGATGTTGACTGCTAAGAGGATGTGCATTGGAATGCTAGATAAAGCGTGTTTGATAAGAACCAGCCTGGCTACTTGGTTTAAAACCTTTCCTTTCCAGCCAACAATCATATATTCAATCTTCTAGATGAAAGGAAGTAGGTGGATGTACTGGATCCTTCCTTTGAGGAGATGAGAGGAAGTAGGTGGATGTACCGGATCCTTCCTTTGAGGAGAGGGACGCCAAGGTAAAGGATGGAAAGCATTGATGATTGAAAGCCCGAGATGTTTGTGATTTACCTAGTTCTTACAGGTTCTGCTCTTTTTGGAAGGATGAAGCAGCTTTTGGACGGATTGACTTTCTATTCGGACATCTCCTCATATGACTAGATGAATGATAGGAGAGACCGAATCGAAGATACCCTACCATTAAAAAATATTATAGTGTCATCAGCAAATAAGAGATAGGAAATGATGGTGCAGTTCCTTGAGAGATTGTATGGGAGGCAATTCCCAGCAAGGAAGAGCTATTTTAGGCCTCTATTGAGAACCTCTATCATAATGATGAAAATGGCTGGAGATAGAAGATCTCCTTGACGGAGGCCTTTGGAGGACTGAAAGAATCAATACGAATTCCCATTAATAAGGATGGAGAACCGACATCCCTCCCAACATTGCTTAGCTATTTGGATCCAACCTAGATGGAAGCCGAATTTGAGGAGGATGGCATGGATGAACGACCATTCCATCTTATCATAGGCCTTCTTCATGTCAAGTTTAATGATGATATTGTTTTCATGGGCTTTCCGATCTATGTCGCTAGCCATCTCTAAAGTAATGGATATGCTTTCGACAATAGATTGATCTTGACAAAGGCACTTTGCTCTTAAAAAATGATGAACGAAAGGATATTAGACAGCCTGTTGGCAACACTTTTGTGTCCTCACTCTTGCTCGGGTGGTAGACTCTCAAGAGTTTCAACTCCCGGTCAAAGGTTCGAGTGCCCATGGGTGGTGAAATTCCACCAGCGTGAGTGTGTGGGGGTGTGTGTGCGTGTGTAAAAAAAAAAAAATTTGCATAGACTGATTGGCTGGTCAGCAGCAAAAGTCTCCGCACTTTTCTTCTTGGGAATGAAGAAGATGGATAAACATCGGAACTGTTCAAGTGGTTGGTCATAAGTTACTGCCTATGTGGTTGATCATTTCCAACTTGTCATGTACATTTGTCATCTAACCTGTTCAATTGGTCGGCCACGCCATGACGATCACCTTGCAATGAAATCATCTAATTCCACTCATCAAGTGTACCACACCATAGCAAACAATGTATATCCATTAATAATTTAGAAAATACAAGTCAGGACCAGATGAATGGACAGGACTGAATTTTGCGCAAGGTGGTTCTCATTTTGGTGCCAACCTATAGATGTTGAACTCATGTAACAGGTTATCCGCTAGGTGGACTAATTTATTTGGACTTAGACCTCTGCAATAAAAAACTGAACAGATAAAAGGCTAACAAATGGGTTAGTTTTGCAGCATTAGAAAACAGATCCAGACCATCCAAGTCATTTGCCCCACTATGGGTAAAGAAATCACAGTGTGGATGGAGGTTGCTCAATTGCTTCTTTCTAGCATATCCATTGTGCCTAATCTTGTTGGATATAATGATATTATCTTTGAGATTGCCCCAAAGTTCTAAATTGGTAACTTTTCTAAGGTAGTAGATTGTCTTAATAAATTCTAAATTGACTCAAACTCTTTCACATGATTCAAACAAACATCAATATATATATAACTCAAATACTTCAGAAATAGTAAAACCTATGACTTGATTATAAAAATAATAAGTTCTAACTTTAAGCTCAAAACCATCCTTTAAAACTACCCATTTTAGACCAATTGTCATTCATATTGTTCAAGATATAGAACTTGCCAATACCTTTCTAATGATATATCATAAACGCAAAACAGGTAATAGGTCACAAAGTTATACCCATGGGAAGCTATAGTGCACTTTGGTTTTTATTTTTATTTTTCCCATCTCAACCCATTCAACCTTATTACTTTTGAATGGGTCACAAAGTTATAGCCCCTGCTTTGAAATAGCATGATAGGAGAAGTGTGGGAAAGAGTTATTTAATCAGAACCCTGATTTTCTCTTAACACTAGCCAGAGTATGATGGTCAGCATGCAGACAATGATAAATTGTACACCTGGTATATATTAATTCAAATTAGACTAGCTATAAAGTTGTGAAATAGACATTGTAAGTCACATACCCAAAATCAGATTTTTATTTTTATTTTTATTTTTAACAATCTCACCCTCCAATTAGTGGACACTTGTTTATTGAAATAAGATCATTGGATATTTTTTTTCTCTTCAACTGTCTAAATATAAATCCACTAATCTGACAGTCAGATAGTAAAATAAGCATAATTTTTCACTTCATGATGTGTACTCTGCAAACATATGCAATTTTTAAGTAATTCCTATATGCATATCATCCATTCCTCACACATCCAGAGCATCAAAGTTTCGCGCTTGTATGTGCCGATCCTATATGAAGCTGACCCTTCCGACATGACATACAATCTGTAACTACACCTAACCTCACTCACAAAGTTCTTGCATGGGATGAAATGTTATCATGTCTATAATACTACATGGCAATACTCTATTTACTCCTAAATGGCATGAGAAATGATTTAAGAGGTGAGTTACTGCACATGTGCTAATGAGTGCAAGATCGTGGCAGATTGCTAGGTGGGTCGGACCATGATGATGCCCCGACCCAGATATCAGCCCAAACCACTCAATCGCTAGGTTGGCCACAGTTGTTCAAGCGAAAAGGATGGTCTAAGGGTCCATCTTGGGTAGGAGGTACCACGTAATCAAGATCAAGTCTAATCTCGATTTTTGCGGGCCCCATACTCTCTATGGCATATCATTGCACTAAATCAGTGCTTTCTTCTATATAATTGTAATTAACGGCTTTTTTATTTATATTTTTTTTCTAGAACTTCTATAATTGCATTTATGCGGAGGAAAGTACAGTCTAGTGTGGTAAATTGGATGTGGAAGGTATGGGGCCTACCCCAATCAAGATCAGGTTTAATCTCAATTTCGAAGGATCCCCTACCTAAATCCATCATAATGTGATTTCTAACTTTTTCTTCAAAAATCATGTTTGGTATCTTCTCTATTTTTAGTAGCATTTTCCATAGAAAACCTTGGTTTTAATAAGGAATGCAACTTGGGTGGGCTAAGCCAGGTTGACGGTCAACATGAGCCCAACCCAACCTCAAGAAGACCAACCCACAACCTAATGCAACTCGAGTTCCAATACAAAGTGCCTAACCCAAACCAAAGCCGAATTGCTCTATATTGGACCCATCTTGACCCAAATACATGTGACCGTTCCCAACCTGACCTAACCGACATGAATTTGCTGAACCTGAACCCAACCCAATTTCAAACCAGTTTAGTGTTTTCCAACCCAATCCCAACCTGAACTCGATCAGGGTCAGTCAACCTGAACCCCATGTTGCAGCCCTAGTTTTAACAGCCTGACTTTAGAACATAGGACCACTCATTTTTCATGGCTAGAGCTTGTCCATTAACATTATATTTTCAGTTTGTGAAAGTGGAGCTCTCATTGTTTGGTGATCCACATCGTTAATCTTGTGCGAGTGGTCCATGAAAAAAAAAAAAAACCTCTGTTGAAAATTTCAGAAAGAATCACTTAAGAAAGAAGATACATCAACAGTCCCCGTTTAATCAATAAAAGGTCAAATGTTCTATGGCCAGGATCTTTTGGTCTAGTGAATTTTGGTACATGGACGACGCATGGATGGACGTGATGAGGTCGAGCACCGTTTGTCAAAAATAACTACTCCAATTCCACGGAGTTTTTCTAAACTCCTCACAGATTCCTCGAATCCCGGAAAGAAAATAGAAAATAATTCTAATAAAATTCAAAATAAATTGATTGATAAAAAAAATAAAATAAAATAAATAAGAAAGAGAGAGAGAGAGAGAGAGAGAGAGAGAGTTTACAATCCCTTAAAGAATTATATGAACCCAGAAAGAAGTTTCAGAATCAAACTCCAACTCAAACTCTCTAAAATCGTGACTTACCATAACTATTTATAAACGGTCATGATTTCCACTAGGCTTCAAGGCTTTTGGCCAAAAATAGAAAGTGTCATATTCGGCTTAACCATGTTATTCTCCTAATTTATCCAAGCACTTTTCATTTTGGATACAACTTCTAAAACTCAATGGATCAAAAGTTATAATTGAACTAAACTTACAATAAATAGTAAAAACGGAAATAAAATGAATTTTCGACCATCGTCGATATGATTGAATCTCGCAAATTCAGTGTAGGCAACCTAGCGTAATGGGTCGGTTGGCTAAAGTAGCTTCTCCTACCCTAAAATATTATATGGTACAATCGAATAACTCATTCTAGTTTGCGAGATATGCATATTTTAAGGTTCTGATGGTCCGAATTACTTCCACTTTCGACTGGGCCTTCTCTAGTCCATCTTAGCCATGAAATTGCCCGCCACCCGCTCTACATCAATGGCCCTTGCACTATTATTGCCGGCAATGTATTGGACCACTGGACTAGTGCCCCAAAGCCAGAACGTTTTTTTTTGCAATATCTGGGCCCAGCATTGTAAAATATATCTGCAAATAGACAATTAGAAAGACACATTGGGAAAAAGGTTCAATCAATTGATCCATGGCCCACATTTGATGGCTTCCCATAGAAAAGGCATCAATTACGGAATTTTTGGGGCCGTGGTCCACATTTGCACGGTTTCCAATTGTGATTTTTTTTTTTTTTTTTTTTGATAATCCACTTTCGGTGGCTACCATTTCAAATGGTGGGCCCGACTTGATGTTACATGGATTGGATGTCCTACATATATGCCAGGTTGTCATGCATGTTATCATGGGTATGTGCATGGCGGTTATGTAACTATTATGGTCACTATAATCACGATTTTGGTGGGGCCCATGCCCTCCATATAGGATTTCCCGTGTTAATGTGGTGCTTTCCCTCACATAAACGCAATTAGTGGCATTTTTATTTTTGTTTCTGTTTTTCTAAAATTTCCCTAGTTGTTTTTATGCAGAGGAAGCTGCCCTTTAACGCCAAGAATCTTACGCGGAAGGTATTGGCCTTCCCAAATTCAGGACTTCCCAGATGGACTTTTACAAACAATTCGATTTCATTTGGATTCAAATCATCTCCCATTTATAATGGGTGAGGATTGCGTCCAGCAGACGTACGGCATACTTGGTCCATCATCCAGGAAAAAGTTTAATATGCTTTTATACTTGCATGGGGCAAAATGATCATTTTATATAAAGAATTTTTACTTTTTCACGCTGGATCTTGTGTATGATATGCCCACGTGAAGTTTTTTCATTGGCATTGGATGTAGCACATCTCAAACTCTGGTAGACGCAATTTTCATTCGTAAATCGGCGCATAACCATCTCCATGCGCGGGTGTATAATGGTGTAACAGTTATACACACAGACAGAAGGATTATTACCACATATGGACCTTATCACCCATCATAACCGCCCCGCTACCGTCACCCAAATCCATGCCGCCCATCATAGCCGCCCCGCCACCGTCACCCAAATCTATGCCACCCATCGTAGCCATCCCGCCACCCTCACCCAAATCTATGCCACTCATCATGACCACACCCTCACCCAACTCCATGCCACCCATCATGCCCACCCACCACCATCACCCAAATCCACGCCATCCATCATGGATATCCATCCCTCCACCATCAAAAAATCTGGACCACCCATCACCATCATCTCCATACCCATACCATTCATCGCCATCATCACCATATCCATACCACTCAACACCTCGCCCATACTGAGATCCCCTAAAAGCAACCCTCCAAAATTCCAAAACTCTCCACCAAGTGGCCCACTGAATATGAACCCATCCAAACCAACAACAAACCAATCCTCCCCAAATTCATCACCCAATGCCTCTTTAATACCCATCTCCCCTCCATTAATGGTGGTTAGAGCTCCCCCATTAATGATATTCACCTCACCAAAAGGCTCTATCAAACCCTCATTAATGACCTTATCAAAGGGACCTACAAAGATGCTTTCTCTTCCCACGGGCTCTCTATAAAACATATGACAAGATGCTTCATCAGTGGATTTAAAAAACTCCACATTCAACTGCCCTTGGGAGCTACTTTCATCATCAGCTATGGAAAAAGGACAAAAGGAAGAAAACAAGAAAATGAATGGAAAAATAGAGAAGAAGAATGATGGAGAAGGAAGGCAAAAGGAATGACTCGGAGGGGACAATGACGCACTGATGAGATAGAGAGTAATTTCGAAGAGTGGGAAAGAAAACCCCAATTTCTAGAATAAAACCTGATCAGGGGCAGTAATCAGATTACCGCCGAGGGTAATCTAATTACCGTCCACTCTCGACAAATGTGCCCCCTCCTTCTACACACGAAAATCCTATCAAAAAGCCAATAGGCAAGCAGGTGATGTGGCCAATGATAATCCAATTACCACTCTAGCACCAATTCAAGCCAAAATTTACCTGCAACCCTTCCAAAACCTTTAAAAACCAATGGAGTTATTGGTGCAAGAAATGGGACATGATATGTGATGCGATCATCATCAAGCCCATGAGAAACCCACCAACACGAATCAAGTTGACACTGAACATGAGCGGAAAATGAAGGAAGATACTTTCATTAAAAGAGTTTGAAATACAGAATGCACAGACAGAAGAGAGGAAGACCACTACTAATCAAGCATGTACTCGTCCGAGTCCTTTTGACGAATTTTAAGGCCAAGGAGGTTCCCTTCAGCAAAGTGAGCACCACCTCCAGGCGCATATGTGCTCTTTAAAATTGGGTTGATACCAAACTCGTCACATCAAGAGCTATACTCCTGTACCGAGTCAACGAGAGCAATTACATCATAACCTTTCAAAACAGCTGACATCTCATGCTTCGGAACCATTCTCCAATTTATTAGCTCGACATGAGGGTGAAGAGGTACAAGAGGATCGCCAACGAGCTGCCAAAAAAGCTTCTCTCCCAGATACCAATTTAGTCGCTCGTGGGTCCTCCAGAATATGACGACGACAGGAAGCTTGGAAAGTCACCTAGGCCTTAGGAGTAAGAGCTACCGCTGATTGAAAATAAGGCTTAATTCGAAAATAACAAAACAACATAAGGTCAAGCTAATAGCATTTTCAAAAACAAAGGGGGGGGGAGAGAGAGAGAGAAAAAGAAAAGAGTGGAAGCAGTCATATTTACATCATCAAGGATAAGAGCATCTATATTAGATCTCCAAGCTAGGTCCGAAAACTGGCGGGTGCATCTACGATTATTCTTATGCCACATTATTATACAGGGAAAAGGGGGGGATGCCTTATCAAAGTAGGCCCTATGTGAGAGAAGTGGTAAAAAAGTAAGCCTGCAGAAGAATCGACAGTCAAAATGCATACCCATGATGGAAATAATCAAGGCAAAGAGAACCAAGCGCGCCTCGATAACAGGGAAGAAGCCCGTCATTGACTTGTTATCATGACAACTAGCCTTTTTCCAAACCCTCATATAGGTGAGCCAAAAGGGTGACATTCCAATTGTATGATGTGGGGAAGGTAATATCAGCTACAATGATTAAGAAGCGAGAATTCACCAACTCATTTTCATGACTAAAAATCATAGCTCCTAAGGTATAAAAAAACAGGACACGAGCCTTCACTATAGCCTCATCCTTAGTCTGTGGAACTCACCGAGAAAAATTAGTCGATAGTCAAAGTAACCTAAACCGAGTTCGTGAAAATTTTGAATGAGGAATCACCCCTAAAAGGCTTATCCAATCATCATCAGTAGGGAAGGGGGGTCTTCCTCGAAAGGAATGAATCGGAGTTCGTACCGAAGGCCAAGCTGGATAAAAATATCATATGGGGTGATGCCCCACTCACCAAATGATAGGCGAAACGTATAGGTCCAAGCTCGCCATCTCTTAATTAGCGCTGTTAGGAGAGACATGTTCATTTTACCCAAACGAACTCTGAATACGCTATTTAAGGAGGTACGTTACAGCACCTGGGCAAACAAGGGTTGGTGATCCACAAACCAGTCAGGTCAATGCCTATGGACCCCTCACCCCCTCAAGATGGAAAGAGCTCCTCCCTCCAGTGCAACATCTAAAAGATTACGACCTTCCCGATGAAAATAACAAGGATCTGTTGACTGGCTAAAAGAACCAGCCTCACTTCGTCCGCATCTTGACATGCTGCACATCACCACTCACAAGTAAGTGTCTGCCTAGGTAACAATAGGGATAGATGAAAATTCGAGGCGAAGAATTGATCAATTCGCAAGGAGACAAATGTCATTAAAAGAGAGCCCTGCCAAGGAATTCCCCACATCCCTACCCTTAATTTGCCCCATGTTCCTAAACAAGAAGTGTGAATCTCGCTTGAGAATGGATACGACAAAGCATGTTCAAGTGGTGAAAAGAGGGGTTCACAACTATTAGGGGTCGAGGAAGATGAGGTCCTTAACTCTCTTATGGCATGATTTAGGTCAAGATGGATTCATTTGTGCGACTTTGTAGAAAGCCCATTATTAAGGCTCACTTCGAATGCTTGTTTAAAAAACTCACCTTAATAGCCCACATGAAAGCTCAATTTTAAGGTCCATTAAAAGGCCATCATTTAAAGAACCATTCAATGGCCCATTAATGGAAAGATTCATCTAGAGAACCACAAGGTTGGAAATTATGCCCCAAAAGGGATAGAGATCCCCTCTGGAGTAGTGGCCACATCAAGGACCCACGACATTTGAAAATCCCTTACCAAATGGACCGTGACAATTGATCTGGCAAATCAAACGTGAGATCAACCATCAAATCCCTAACCTTCCCACATGGAAATGATCCCTTCCGAGCTGTGAAAGCGAGCAACCATCAAAGGTCACATGATGACCCACCACCTGTCAAGTAAGGATGAACATCTTGATTGCACAACAAAAAGATGTATGAGAGATTACGGGAAACTCTCATGTAAGGTGCAAAAATTTGTAATTCTAAAAACATACAAAATCTGAAAAATGCATGCATAAACAAGGGTGGGGTACTCTTCTTATCACACCCCACTCCAAAGAAAGCAAAAGTTATATGTGTTATGGCCAAATGGGCCTAAGATCTGAGAAAAATAAAAGAATGAAGAATGAAATCCCTTGATGAGAAGGAAAGTTTTTTGTCCAGTAAGGTGAGGGTGCTAGAATTTTAGAAGGACCATCCCCAAGTCCATACAGAAAAGAAAGTTTCCCTCCTGTAGAGAGGAATCCATGCCCATGATAAAGTTGAGCTCAAAATGATAAAATTCCATGGGCATGGGTACCTAAAAGCCAGCAAGAAACAAAGGTGGTGTGCAAATGAAGAATAACCACCTTAGATAAGTAAAATGAGGAATAAAATGGAGGACAAGAATTGCAAGAAGGAAGACGGGTAAAGCTTAGAGAAGCAACAACAGCGTCCCTGGAACACGAGATGAGAAAGACAAATAAGGGGAGGGAAGACGGGCTTTAGACCAGTGCCCCTTGCAAACCAATGAACAAGAGGGATAGTAATCCAATTAGCGCCAGCGATAATTGGACTACCGCCCCCTATTGAATAGCAACACAGCAGCACCTGTTCCCTTGAGATGATGTGAGTTGCACGATGTGATCAGAGAAAAGCCAAAACCGATGGATAAAAGGGAAAAAAGGAGGATATAAAGAGGATTCTCATGAGATTTAAAGAATTATCTTGAGAAAATGGAAAATCTCATGAGAACTTGAATAATCTTGTGGGAATTAGGGAATCTATGATAAATTGAGAGAAATATATGAGAAAATGGAGAAAAAAATGTAAAAGGAAGAAAAAAAAGGAGAGAAAATTCACGAAAAATAGAAAAAAATTTTACAAAAAAAAAAAAATCAATAAAAATTGCTCTCAATCGCAACTATTGGATTATGAAACAACCGATTGGATCATCTTTGAAAAGCAAAAAATTGTATCCCCAGCGAAGCCAATCTCGATCTCATCCATTAAAGTGTGAAACGATGGATTGGATCCTTTTTAGGAAAATATATCTTTTAATAAAATCGATCTTTTGTACAGTTCCAATAAAAATTAGATCTGTTGGAAGACCCACGGATCCTCCAGTGTAGGTAATAAGACCATCTGGACTTATTTCAAAAAATCTTTGCACTAAAAACCATACGAATCATTGATATATATATATATATATATATATATATATATATATATATATATATATATATATATATATATATATATATATATATATATATATATATATATATATATATATATTGTGTGCGTGTAGACCTTTTAAGAAAATCTCAAAAAATCATTACCAATAAAAACTGGCCTTGATCATCCCCACTATCCCTAAGGGAGAAAGACCAGACTTATTCAAAATTTCAAAAAATTTGAAGGTCAAAATAAAAATCAAACAATGAAGCTCTCCTAGAAGATCGGACAGATCTTTCCAACGGCTTAGGAAATTTTAAAAAAAAAACTCGTTGCAATAAATCCCCCAGGGAGTGTAGCCCCTTATGTGAGATAGTTTTCAAAGAAAAATAAAAATAAAAATAGTGCTCGGTATCCAAGGTACTAAGAGGTCTTCTATACCTTTCAGTGGTACCAAGTGCAATAGAAAAATAAGATTCAACCTCTTCCAATTTTTCCAGGAGTTTTCGAATACATATACAATATAAGATCGATTGGCCTGGATTTCAATGTCAGGATGGTCGTGCAACGATGAAGTGCAATACAAGTGATGGTGAACTCGATCCAACCCTAATCAGAGTCACCATTTCAAAAGATTGAAAAAGATCAATTGTAACTGATGTATCGAAATCAGAAGACTACATACCAAAAAAATCACCCGCACATATATAGTTTGGGATGCTTGAAAAGTATGATTGAGTCCAAGTCAGCGTAGGGAGTTCCCTATAAAGCAGTAAAAAGTATAGGGCAGCTAACCACTTTGAGGATCAAATAAAACAAGTACTCCTAGGGTGATCAAGTAGTAAAGGAACATTATAGATCCAAGGGGATCCTCGTAAGGTCGCGAAGCACTGGGGGACTAATTTTTAAATTTACCCTCCAATGCTATTATCAATCCAATACGAAAGGGTTGTGATTTGTGGCCCATAATGCCAAAGAAAGTGCAGGGATAATTACACTATTTTTCTCAAAGCCTCATAATATGTACAAGTTATCTCTTTTTTCGATGGTAAGTTGACAATGATACTATGGTAGGCAACAGATCCAGACCATAATCTTTTCTAACCAAAGGAGTGGGGTGTCCACTCACTTTATCATGCGGCTGCACGGAACCTCTGTCAAAGAGCGGTATCTATAGACACCCCACCTAAGCTAGCAACATGATAAAGCATGGATGATCCTAGAAACTAAACTTAAATCATAAATCCTACTTAAAATTACATCCATTTCTAAGCCAAAGTCAAACTCTAGCTGAACCCTAGACATTATTTAAGCCAAGCCATTACTTAAGCCGAGTCATCCTAAGCTACTCCCAACCCTTAAACCCAAGCCTTAAGACACTCTCCATGCACGAATAAGACAGCTGGCTAAATTGCATAAATAAACAGTAAACAACGATAATCCAATTACCGCCTCTCTCGAAAAATGTGCCCTGAGCTACAATTATTACTTGGTTGAAACTCAATTGTATTAGGATCTACTTAACTCCAAAAATTCTTATTATTTACTATTTTGCCAAATCCTTTAACCCATAAGAAACTGCCATGTGCCATCTCCCTTCCCTCCACCAATCCTCCTGTCACGTTATCATTTGCCTTTTATAATCCTTAGAATTACCAAAAAATCATCCCAATGGGCTATAAAGACCTCCCTCCTCTCTTCATTTCACACCAAGCAACTCCGACCAAGAGAAGGATAGTGAGTGAGAGAGAGTGAGTGAGTGAGAGTGTGAAGGAGTGTTTGAGTTCTTAAGCTCTCATCTTCTTCAGCCCCCTCTAGTCTCCCCCAACCTTCTCTTACGCCCCGTTTGTGAAATCCGACGTCTAAAGACTGAATCTGAAATCTGAAGCCTGAATCTGAAATCTGAAGTAAAAAAACTTGTTTGATAATTATGACTGAAGTCTAAAATTTAAGTACTGAATCTGAAACAAAGTGTTTGTTAACAAACATCTTAAATATCTGAAATATGTTAATTTGACACATTTGCCCCTATTTCTCATTTAGAAATGTTTTACATTATAAAGAAATTATTTTTTATTAAATAAAAATAAAATCATTATATTTAATTCAAATAAACTAAAATACTTAATAAAAAACTAAAATATTACCATAAGGCTCTCAATTCCTCTTAGCAGGAAGGTTGTCACTATGTGTTGTATAGGATTGAACATCAGTGGCAACAAAACCTTCAAATAAGGCCCACCTTATATTTATACATTATCCAAGCCGTTTAGAAGGTCATTCCCAATTGGATGAAGTGAAAACATATTGATCCAAAACTTCCGTTACCTATTTAAGTTTATTTTCCATCCAATATATTCATGAGGCCACAAATACCCGTATGAAGAGGAAAAAAAATCATACTGATCCAAAACTTCTTTGACCCCAAAAAGCGTTTTAGTGTTAGACATTCAATCCTCCACTGCTTTTTGCAGCTCATTTTTTGTCTCAAGCTTTAACACGAGCTCACCAAATGGATGGATGGTTTGGATATAACACATACCTCATGAAGGGACCTACATAACTTGCAGACGTCAATATAGCAGCTATATAGCTGGTATGAGGTACACCAACCAATCCGCATTCTACTTGGATGCGGATTAGCTAATAATAGGTAGGTTGAATAGCAAGGTCTTGGTATCGATCCCTAGCAGGGGTGGCTAACATGGAGTGTGTGTACTGACAACCTAACCCATAAAAAATAAATAAATAAATTTGAATAGCGAGATTTGCTACCGAAGTGACATCATCAAGTTCCATGGGACCACTAGGATGTATGTGGGCCCACTATGATGTATGTGCTTTATCTACACCATCCATCTATTTGGAGATTTAATTTTAGAACATGAGTTAAAGAATGAGGCAGATCTAAATATGTAGTTGACCCCACTACACAAAATAGTGACGAGATTTATGCCTACCGTTGAAACCTTCCTAAGGCTTGATTTTTATTTGAAATCCAACCTGTTTACAAGTCAATACAGACATGAAAGAAGGGAAAAAAACAAATATCAGCTTTATCAAAAACTTTTGTGGCCTATTTAAGTTTTTAATGGTGGGCGTCACTTTCCCCATTGTTTTCTATGGTGAGGTCCACTGGACCTTTGGATTTGGCTCATTCTTTCAATCTTTACCTAAAATTATATTTCCAAATGGATGGACGGCGTGGATACAAAACATACATCATGATGGAGCCCACATAACTTGGTGACATAACTTCAGTGGCGAGTCTCGGTACTCAACCTATTAGTATCCAATCGGCGTCCGTGAAAACAGATTGGCTACTCCCCTGCCACCAGCCAATGGCTGATGGTCGGTGCTATGTGGGCCCCACTATGATGTATGTGTTTCATCCATGTCGTCCATCTATGTTTCTAGATCATTTTATGGTATAAGACCAAAAATGAGGTATATCCTAATCTCAAGTGGACCACATTACAGGAAAATATTATTGAACGAAGGTCGACCATTAAAAACTTTTTGGGGCCATAAAAGTTTTGGATCAAGGTGATCTTGTTTTTTCCATTCATTTAGGTCTATATGACCTAATCAATAGATTGGATGTCAAATAAACAGTACATCGGGCCTTAGGATAATTTTAATGGTGAATAGCCAATCACTATTGTTTTCCTGCGGTATGGTCCACCTGAGATTTACATTCCTCTCATTGTTGGTATCAAGCCCTAAAATGATCTTTTAAAATGGATGAATGGAATGGATGAAACACATACATAATGGTGGGGCATAAAGAAGTTTCGCGGGTTAAAAGTTGATTTTGTATTGTGCAAATACTTCAAGGAGAAAAAATTGTCATAGTAACTTGAAGAATGGTAATTTTGGAAGCAAAAATTTTTGTTTAATGAAAAATTTACTGAGCGCATTCTGCATTCACCACTAAGCGAGACTCATATCGTGGAAAGAATTCAGAGAACAACCACTCAGCGCTTTCCTTCTTCCGCGTTAACGATGCATTATTAAACACCACTAAACACGAAATATTTTTCCAATTCTGCATTAAGTACAAAAATTCAGCGTTAACAAACAGGCCCTTAGTCTCCTAGTCCCACCTAGGTTAACCGTTCTAATTAACCATAGTGCACCCAAACCTCCAAGCCATTTTAAGTGTAAGCTAAAGATTGTGTCATCATCAATAACATTTATATTGTGTCAATCGCATCATTACTTCCCTTCTCAACCCCCTCTGCTTCTCTAGGTTGCCATTGAATGCATGCTCTGTGAATTGCTGGAACTCCGAATCCTATTACATCAGAAACTCATGGTAGTCTAGTCCTCTTACATGTCATTCTAACATCACCACATCATCTCTTAATCCCCTTTCTCCTCTAGACATTCTTTGGACATATGTTTTGTTGCTTGCCGGAATTCTGAACTCTACCAGATCAGAAATCTGAGTCTGTCTAATCTCATTTTAATACTTTATATCCTATCATTTTATCTCCTACGATCAACTTACCACACGAAGTAGAGACTGTACACTCGTACAGGCAAAGAGGGTGTCTAATACCTTCTATCTCTATAACTAAGGTCCCTTAATCAAAATCTCAAGTCGTAGATCAAAAGTCAACTTAAAGCAAGAGAGTCTCCAGATTCTCTGGCTTTTACAGATTCTACAAGTTTTAGTCGATTGCGGAATTTTTAGCTAATTGGCTAGTAGCTACTCTAAGTCTACTACATCATCAATCCAAATCAACCCATACAACCTAAAAAATAAAGCTAAAAAATGTTGGTGCCAATTTTCAACGTTCACACTAACGTTATATAAAAAGAATATACTATTTAAAAACACTTTTAAGTTGTTCCACTCATCATACATGTGTGGTTTAAAGATATAAATTTTGAATCATATTTTAATGATATAGATAATTTTTATGAAGAATATTCCTTTAAAAAAAATCTTAGACTACTATTTTGGACCTTGGATCATTTTACTCTTCAACCATTTTAAATCTCCAATTGTTTTATTAGGGCTATAAATGGTTAGGTTTAGGACAGATTTCGCTAAAACCAAACCCCGCCCATTTACTAAATGGGTCTGGATCTAAATTTTAGACCTGGTCCCTTTTACTAAATGGGCGGATCTAGGTCAGGTCTGAGTCAACCCATCAAACCCATTTATAAATGGGTCTAGAGAGGGAGATCATCCACCCAAACCTATCTATAAATGGGTCGAGTCTAACGAGTCTCGTTTTCCTCTATTACTTGTCAATGTATGTAAGCATTTTTATCAGGTTTAAAATCGAGTCTGAATAGGTCCTTTGCAACATAGACCAAACCCGCTCATTTACTAAATGGGTTCGGGTCAGGTTGGGTCAAGCGTAATATAAAGCAAAATAGATCTAGACATGTTAAACAATTGGATCTGTTCTTAGACCCAGACCCATACCATTTAACAAATGAGTCGAGTCTAAATGGGTTGGGTCTGAGCACCCCCATCATATCTGCTGACCCATTTATAGCCCTACATTTGACCCTTTTACTCATAGGGTTGCTTGAGCAAGGGCCTAATTGCGACTTGAGCTAACCTTAGGAGAAAAGGTATGGGCTAGGGCCATCCACCCTTTTAAGCTAACACGTGTATGTGATAAGTCAGATGTGCAATACACTTGACACCGTAATACACCCTTATCTTTTACTAGACAATTCTAAATAAGAAAATTATATTAGGGTTGTCAATGGGTACTTGGACTTTTGATAACCATTCCACGAACCTTATCTAATTTTAACGAGTGTGGGATCAATTTTTTGGGACCCATTGAGAAATTAGGCCAGGTGTAGGGCTCACATTTTCTCGACCTGGTTAAAATTTGGGTTTGGATTGATGATAACATATAAATATTACATATTTATCATCTGAATTACATTAGTTTTTCTTGCAATTAAGTGTTAATTTGATATAATTATATATGTTTTCTTCATGCGAGGTAATTCGGAAGCCTAAAATAAATATGTGCTTAAAATGAGGATTTAAAACTGAAAAGAATTATTGATGATGAATTGGAGATTTGAAGGTAATTAATAAAAAATCTATATGTCAAAGATCAAAGAAAATGAAGAACAAATGATGGAAAAAAGACTAAAAAATCACTAGGTAATTCAACATAAGTAACAAACTGTTCAATCCCATCTAATGTTGGTTTGGTTCGACCGAATGTTCATAGAACAGTCCAGCATGAAAGTTTGATTTTCAGAGTTAATTCAGCTCGACACTTAGGTGCGACCAAAACCATATTCAACCGACGGAATGAAAATTCGATGCGACCTAAGGGAGACAGATTCTTCAAATGAATATTCAAGAAATTTGGCTGCAACTGAGAGACCCAGTCAGTACAACCGAAGTGATGTTTGGTACGACCGAAGTATAACATGAGTATGTAAATTTAAAGTCAGCTTCAAGTCAGTACGAGTTTTTTCTATTTAAAAGAGTACTGCTTTAGGCTTTCCAAAGCACGAATTAGGACTTGGGAAAAAGATTTAGGGATAGCCGAGCTTCCAAAGGGTCATCCTTCTTCTTCGATCCCTTAAATCTAATTTGTCTTTTTAATTTCTCTTTTATTTTTCTTCGAAGATATTAACCATGTTAAGCTAATCCTTTAGCTAAAGGCTAAGAGATGAAACTTCTAGTTCAATTAAAGTATTTAGTTTATTTGATTGAATAAAAATGGTTTGAATGACGATAGTAAATTAATTTGATTTGAATTTTACTTTGAAGTCTTTGAGTTTTTTATTTCTGAATCTATTGTGCAATCTGGTACAATAAATACTTTGAATTAACAATTATTTAACTTAAATTAGATAAGGATTTAATCTGTATAATTGATTGATCTATTGTCATCTAAGAGTGCTTTAAACATTTTTTATTCCATGATATCGAGATCCGAGTGTTTCATGAGAGAATTTTCAATTGAAATCAAATCTTATTGATGTTAAAAATTAATTTATCAGAATTATCTTCCGACTGATTTAGACAGGACTTCGATTCTAATTGAGTTAAATATTGAATCAGTAAATTGAATATTGTGATTATTATAAATGGATTCCTAAGTCTCTAATTTTTTATTTTTATTGTTAAAATCCTTTTCTAGTTCACTAGATTGAAAATTCAGACAAACATTTACTGTTAGAATAGTTATAGGTTGTGTTCTATATTCCTTGTGGATTTAACATTATTCTCATCAAGTTATTACTACATCGTAGCCATGCACTTGGTTTGTCAACCATTGGCTTAGACAAATAAGTCCAAGTCAAGTTCATCAACTTAAACAGTTAAAATCCAATCAAAATCACTCCAGTGGTGTGGTATAGCTAGTTTTATTATAAATTTTAAAAAAGAAACGATGTTTTCTAAGTAACCCACATGTAAGAGTGCGACTTACACACCAACAAATGCATCAATGTGGCAAACGTGAGTATGTTATAATCCATTTATTGGGTGGGCCTCAACATGTAAATATTCTTATTTAACTCAAAAACTTAGAACCAAAGGCCCAATATGTGTAATCCAGTCCTGACAAGACCTAAACCTAGCTAGAAGCGGATTGCATCCTACCCCATCGGGACAGTAATTTGTCTAGGTAGGGCTTCGTGGGGACCACCATGATTTAATTGTTTTATCCAAGCCGTTCATCATTTTTCTAAGATCATTTTAAGTTTTGGGCCAAAGAATGAGACAGGTCAAGGGCTTACATAGACCACAAAGTGGGGATTGAACTTCTACCATTAAAAACTTCTTGGGAGTTGAAGAAGTTTCGGATCAAGCTGATATTTATGTTTTCATTTCATCCACGTCCACATGACCTTATGAATAGGTTGGATGGTGAAAAAACATCACAATGGCCCTTAGAAAGGTTTCAACGGTGGGTGTCATTATCACTGCCATTTCCTTTGATGTGGTCCACTAAAGATGTAGACCTGCTTCATTTTTTAGGATCATACCTTAAAATGATCCAACAAAATTGATGAACGACATGGATAAAACAATTACATCACTTTGCACCCCACATGGCCCTGATCGGACGGTAATATGTCCGGGCAAGGGTAAGATGTCGTCCGCGTCCAACCTAGTCAAGGTGGGTACGAGTAATATGGACGCGAATTGCGTCCTACCCCTGTCCGAACAGTAATCTTTCTAGACAAGGATCCGTGGAACTCACCGTGATGTAAGTGTTTCATCCATGCCGTTAATCGCTTTTCTTATATCATTCTAAGTATTATCCTAAAAATAAGGCAGGTCCAGTGGACTACACCAAAGGAAGATGTAGTGAAAATGATACTCACCACCGTTGAAACCTAAGTGCCATTATGGTGTTTTTTTTTTTTTTTCCATCGAACCTATTTATAAGGTCATGTGTACGTGGATGAAGTGAAAACACAAATAACAGCTTGATTTGAAACTTCTCCAGCTCTTGAGAAATTTTAAATCATGGATGTTTTGTGGTCAACTTAAGCCTTGCACCTGCCTCATTTTTGGATCATATCTTAAAATTATCATTTAAAAAACGATGAACACTTTGGATAAAACAATTATATCAGCCCCACATAGCTCTGCCCGGGGGTAGGACGCGGGCAATCAGCGTCCGGGTAATATAGGACCCGACCAGAACGTGACCCATTAGCAGCCGTAGATTATATAAATGCACGTGGCCAGCACATTTTGCACAAGTTTTTAATTTCAACAAATGGTTAGGTTACTCATTAATTGAGAGATTAGTCTATTCCATCTGACGGACGATGGAGAAAGATCCTGACAACCCACGCGTTTGAATCCAGACCGTTGCTTTAGTTCTCTCTGGCGCAAACGTCAGTTTGTCTTGTAAGGAAATCTTTGAGTTATAGTTCATCCACGGTGAGACCTAATAAACTAACGGTCTGGATCGCCGAGCAAAAGCCTTGTCAAGATTGAAAACGGGTGTATAATAAAAGATGGGGCCCACATGGGATGTAACTTGTGTGGATAAAGAAGGGCTACCTGAGAATCGAGGTCGTTGGCTCACCAACTACGTCACATCCACATGGTCCCAAGTCCCTATGATTATGACCTTCTACTTGTAGACAGGCATCGATTACGACACCTGGTTTATGTGGTGTCCACCATTCTGTGTATGTAAAATCCACTCCGTCCAATAGGTGGGAAGGATTAATTTGGACCGTAGATACAAAATATAAGATGGATTACTAACTATATGGGCCACCAAATGGGAACAATGTAATCTATGTTTATATGGTGTGGCGCACCTGAGTTTTTTACCGGCTGATTTTTGCATCTTCTCTTCATCCTGGATGTTACATCTGATTAAAGGGTCAGATGAAAGACACGCACCATGGTGGGCCCACAAACAAACCTACGGTTAGCATCTCATCCCCATTGTTTTCCATACGGTGATACCCATCGAGTTGTCGATCTGGTTGAATTTTGGCCTTAGATTGAGGATAGAGCATGATGGACGAAGTAGATTTCACAATACAACATCGTAGGTCCCACTGACCTGAGTGTTTTACGCACTGCGTGAAACAGGTGTTCTGCTCCTCTGCTTGCCAGCTGCCCACCGACAGGAAGGGGAAATGATACGGTAGAACGGAAAGAACGGGAATATGGTACGTCTATCTCTAGCAAAGTACACGTGGCAGAGTCATGTTCCAATCAGGTCCGCCCATATGCCATTCCCTAGCATGGATGGTGAAGTTCTAAAACATCGTACCTGTTAGTCAATCCTGTCCATCTGATCTGCAGATATAAAAATAAAAACAGTTAACGGTAAAAATGCAGTGGGATAAACTTTTTTTTTTAAAAAAGCAAGGATAGGATTGAATCTTGATTTTATTTTTATTTTTTAAAATGAAGATCATCTGTCTTGATACTAGTATATTGGGTGGACCGGATTGATACATCACCGTGCCATGTCTGCATATGTAGAGATGGTTCTACGTTATTCCGGTGCTTTGACCTCTTATGTATTATGTAGCAACAGGAAGATAATGTTCGGGTTTAACGTACTCAGGAAGCCGCCACGTGGCATAATTAGTTGAAAAGTCGTTTTCTCTGCCTACTGGTTTCCGGCAAAGCTTGGAGCCATGCATAAAAGTCCTTTTACCTAATGTTTGTATATAACCATGCAGACAAAAAATTCATGGTGGTTACAGTAATCTAACTGGACAGAAGAGAAATTTACAACTGTACGACCTATTTACGGCCCATTTACGAGCCGAAGCTCATCTCATCTCAATTTACCATGTAAAAACAAGCCCTAGCTGTACGGACGACGTGTAAAAGGTCGAAAATGCCGCTACGTTTTTCCTTCAAGCGGATCGGAAGACGAGCGCTGCGCTCCTCGAACTTCGAGTTGTACGGACGTTTAAAATAGATCAACGTTACATGTGCCCCACAGTTATGTATTTATCATATCCACAACGTTCATCCATATTTCGAGATCATTTCGGACCATCAGCCAAAACCAAAAAAACATTATATCCAAAGATGAACCGGACCACACCACAACGAGCAGCAGAAAATTGATTTTCACTGTTGAAACTTTTGTAGGTCCCACCATAACATTTATTTTCCATCCAATCAAATCACGAGGTCACAAAGACCCGAAAGAAGAAGAAAAATAAATTTCATAATATTCATGAGGTCACAAAGATCCGAATGAATAGTAAAAAAAATTTCGTAATAACTTTGGTGACCCTGAAACGGTTTCAATTGTAAATATTCAAAGCAAAATGGTAAAGTCATTTGCTACGGTCAGACCCATGACTAAGGAATATAACCGTAGCCGTATATACCCTAATATGTAGCAATAGAGTTTTTACGGCGTGGGCTCACCAAATTAGCGGTCCCCTACGCCACTTGTTGGCTTGTCTGGCAGGGCCACGCCCATATGATGGTCCTTTTCGGTATGGATGATAATCGTAGAAAAATCCGTACCTATAGGTTTTTTTTTTTTTTTTTTTTTTTTTTTTTTTTTACATAAAGAATTTTGTTCTACCTATAATTTTCTCTAACACATATTTATATAAATATGTATATATAATCATATAAAAAAAAATTCTCTCTTTTTCAATTTCTTTCTTTTTCATTTAACAAGAATATCTTCTAAACTAAAATTAGTTACTTAATGTACCTTATATGATTTAGGGTTAGGAGAAGCTACTTTAACCAACTAACCTGGTTATTTTTTAAGATTCCATCAGGTCGATGATCGAAAATCTATTTCATTCACTTAGCAGTCAATTTCATTCATTTCATTTACTTCGTGATCAATTTCATGCATTTCAAGGTCAATTCCCTTCACTTCACGGTCATTTTCATGCATTTCACGGTCAATTCCCTTCACTTCACGGTCATTTTCATGCATTTCACGGTCATTTCCCTACACTTCACGGTCATTTCCATGCATTTCACGGTCATTCCCGGCAATTCCGTTTTGATTCATGGTCATTTTCATACATTTCCCGATCAATTCCCTTCACTTCACGGTCATTTCTACGCATTTCATGGTCAATTCGTTTCACTTCATGATCATTTTCATGCATTTCACGGTTATTCCCGGCGATTTCGTGTTGATTCACGGTCATTTCCGCGCATTTCACAGTCCAATCACCTCACTTCGCAGTCATTTCCATGCATATCACGGTCATTCCCGCCTATTTCATGTTGATTCACGGTCATTTTGGCGCATTTCACGGTCATGCCCCTTCACTTCACGGTCATTTGCGCGCATTTCACGGTCCAATCACTACACTTCATCGTGAAATGTGCCAAAATGACCGTGAATCAACACATGGAATGACCGTGATATACATGAAAATGACCGTGAAGTGAAGCGAATTGACCGTGAAATGTGGAGAAATGACCGTGAAGTGAAAGGGCATGACCGTGAAATGCATCGAAATGACCATGAATTAACATGGAATAGGCAGGAATGACCATGATATGCATGGAAATCATGGTCATTCCCGTCTATTCCGTGTTGATTCACGGTCACTTCGGCGCATTTCAAGGTCAATTCCCTTCACTTCATGGTCATTTCCATGGATTTCACGATCAATTCGCTTCACTTCAGGGTCATTTCCATGCATTTTACGGTCATTCCCGCTTATTCCGTGTTAATTCACGGTCATGCCCCTTCACGGTCATTTCTGTGCATTTCACGGTCCAATCGCTAGACTTCACCATGAAATGCGTCGAAATGACCGTGAATCAACACGGAATAGGCAAGAATGACCGTGAAATGCATGGAAATGACCGTGAAGTGAAGCGAATTGAACGTGAAATGCACGGAAATGAGCGTGTAGTGAAAGGGCATGACCGTGAAATGCGTCGAAATGAACGTGAATTAACACGGAATAGGCGGGAATGACCGTGATATGCATGAAAATCACGGTCATTCCCGTCTATTCCGTGTTGATTCACGGCCATTTTAGCATATTTCACGGTCAATTCCCTTCACTTCATGGTCATTTCCATGGATTTCACAGTCAATTCACTTCACTTCACGGTCATTTCCATGCATTTCACGGTCATTCCCGCCAATTTGGTGTTGATTCACGGTTATTTTGGCACATTTCACGGTCATGCCCCTTTACTTCACGGTCATTTCACACATTTCACGGTCCAATCACTACACTTCACCGTGAAATGCGTCGAAATGACCGTAAATCAACACGGAATAGCCGAAATGACCGTGAAATGCATGGAAATGACCGTGAAGTGAAGCGAATTAACCGTGAAATGCGCGGAAATGATAGTGAAGTGAAGGGGCATGACCGTGAAATGCGTCGAAATGACCGTGAATCAACACGGAATAGGCGGGAATGACCGTGATATGCATGGAAATCACGGTCATTCCCGTCTATTCTGTGTTGATTCATGGTCATTTCGGCGCATTTCACGGTCAATTCCCTTTACTTCATGGTCATTTCCATGGATTTCACGGTCATTTCCATGCATTTCACGATCATTCCCGCCTATTCCATGTTGATTCACGGTCATTTCAGCGCATTTCATGATCATGCCCCTCACTTCACATTCATTTCCGCACATTTCACGGTCCAGTCGCTACACTTCACTGTGAAATGCGTTGAAATAACCGTGAATCAACACGGAATAGGCGGGAATGACTGTGAAATGCATGAAAATGACTGTGAAGGGAAGCAACTTGACCGTGAAATGCGTAAAATTGACCGTGGAATGAAGGGGCATGACCATGAAATGCGTCGAAATGACCATGAATCAACACAGAATAAGCAGGAATGACTGTGACACGCATGGACATGACCGTGAAGTGAAGTGAATTGACCATGAAATGCGTAGAAATGACCATGAAGTGAAGGGGCATGACCGTGAAATGCGTCGAAATGACCGTGAATTAACACGGAATAAGCGGGAATGACCATGATATGCATGAAAATCATGGTCATTCTCGTCTATTCCGTGTTGATTCACGGTCATTTCGACGCATTTCATGGTCAATTCCCTTCACTTCATGGTCATTTCCACAAATTTAATGGTCAATTCTCTTTACTTCACAGTCATTTCCATGCATTTCACGGTCATTCCCGCCTATTCCGTGTAGATTCACGGTCATTTCGGTGCATTTCACGGTCATGCCCCTTCACTTCACAGTCATTTCTGCACATTTCACGGTTCAATCGCTACACTTCGCTGTGAAATGCGTCGAAATGACCGTGAATCAACACGGAATAGCGAGAATGAACATGAAATGCATGGAAATAAACATGAATTAAAGCGAATTGACCACGAAATGCGAGGAAATGACTATGAAGTGAAGGGGCATGACCGTGAAATGTGTCGAAATGACAATGAATTAACACGAACTAGGTAGGAATGACCATGATATGCATGGAAATCATGGTCATTCCCGTTTATTCCATGTTGATTCACGGTCATTTTGGCACATTTTATGGTTAATTCCCTTCACTTCATGGTCATTTCCATGGATTTCACGGTCAATTCACTTCATTTCATGGTCATTTCCATGCATTTCACGTTCACTCCCGCCTGTTTCGTGTTGATTCACGGTTATGCCCCTTCACTTCACAGTCATTTCCGCGCATTTCATGGTCCAATCGCTACACTTCACCGTGAAATGCGTCGAAATAACCGTGAATCAACACGGAATAGCCGGGAATGACCGTGAAATGCATGGAAATGACTATGAAGTGAAGCGAATTGACCGTGAAATGCTCGGAAATGACCGTGAAGTGAAGGGGCATGACCGTGAAATACGTCGAAATGACAATGAATTAATACGGAATAGGCGGGAATGACCGTGATATGCATAGAAATCACGGTCATTCCCGTCTATTCTGTGTTGATTCACGGTCATTTCGGCACATTTCACGGTCAATTCCCTTTACTTCATGGTCATTTCTATGGATTTCACGGTCAATTCGCTTCACTTCACAGTCATTTCCATGCATTTCACGGTCATTCCCACCTATTCCGTATTGATTCACGGTCATTTTGGCGCATTTCACGGTCATACCCCTTCACTTCATGGTCATTTCCGCGCATTTCACGGTCCAATCGCTACACTTCACCGTGAAATGCGTCGAAATGCTGTGAATCAACACAGAATAGGCGGGAATGACCGTGAAATGCATGGAAATGACCGTGAAGTGAAGCAAATTGACCGTGAAATGAGCGAAAATGACCGTGAAGTCAAGGGGCATGACCATGAAATGCATCGAAATAACCGTGAATCAACACGAAATAGGCGGAAATGACCGTGATATGCATGGAAATGACCATGAAGTGAAGCGAATTGGCCGTGAAATGCGTGAAAATGATAGTGAAGTGAAGGGGCATGACCGTGAAATGCATCGAAATGACCGTGAATCAACACAGAATAGGTTAGAATGACCATGATATGCATGGAAATCATGGTCATTCCCATCTATTCCGTGTTGATTCACGGTCATTTCGGCGCATTTCACGGCAATTCCCTTCACTTCATGGTCATTTCCATGGATTTCATGGTCAATTCACTTCGCTTCACTTCACGGTCATTTCCATGCATTTCACAGTCATTCCCACCTATTCTATGTTGATTCACGGTCATTTCGGCACATTTCACTATCATGCCCCTTCACTTCACCATCATTTTCGCGCATTCCACAATCTAATCGCTACACTTCACCGTGAAATGTGTCGAAATGACCGTGAATCAACACGGAATAGGCGGGAATGACCGTGAAATGCATGGAAATGACCGTGAAGTGAAGCGAATTGACCGTGAAATGCACGAAAATAACCATGAAGTGAAGGGGCATGACCGTGAAATGCGTCGAAATGACCGTGAATCAACACAGAATAGGCGGGAATGATCATGATATGCTTGGAAATCACGGTCACGCCCGTCTATTCTGTGTTGATTGATGGTCATTTTAGCACATTTCACGGTCAATTTCCTTCACTTAATGGTCATTTCCATGGATTTCACGGTCAATTCGCTTCACTTCACGGTCATTTCCATGTGGTTCACGGTCATTCCCGCTATTCCGTGTTGATTCACGGTCATTTCGGTGCATTTCACGATCATGCCCCTTCACTTCACGGTCATTTCCACACATTTTACGGTCCAATCGCTACACTTCACTGTAAAATGCATCGAAATAGCCGTGAATCAACACGAAATAGCGGGAATGACCAAGAAATGCATGGAAATAACCATGAAGTGAAGCGAATTGACCGTGAAATGCGTGGAAATGACCGTGAAGTGAAGCGGCATAACCGTGAAATGAGTCGAAATGACCGTGAATCAACAAGAAATAGGCAGGAATGACCATGATATGCATAGAAATCACGGTCATTCCCGTCTATTCCGTGTTGATTCACGGTCATTTCAGCACATTTCACGATCAATTCCCTTCACTTCACGGTCATTTCCATGGATTTCACGGTCAATTCACTTCACAGTCATTTCCATGCATTTCATGGTCATTCCCGCCCATTCCATGTTGATTCACGGTCATGCCCCTTCACTTCACGGTCATTTCCGCGCATTTCATGTTCCAATCGCTACACTTCACCATGAAATGTGTCGAAATGACCGTGAATCAACATGGAATAGGCAGGAATGACCGTGAAATGCATGGAAATGACCATGTAGTGAGGCAAATTGACCTTGAAATGCGCAAAAATGACTGTGAAGTGAAGGGGCATGACCGTGAAATGCATCGAAATGACCGTGAATCAACACGGAATAGGCGGAAATGACCGTCATATGAATGGAAATGACCGTGAAGTGAAGCGAATTGGCCGTGAAATGCATGGAAATGACTGTGAAGTGAAGGGATTTGACCGTGTAATGTGTCGAAATGACCGTAAATCAACACGGAATAGGCGGGAATGACCATGATTTCCATGCATATCACGGTCATTCCCGCCTATTCCGTGTTGATTCACAGTCATTTCGACGCATTTCACAGTCATGCCCCTTTACTTCACGGTCATTTCCGCACATTTCACGGTCAATTCACTTCACTTCATGGTCATTTCCATGCATTTCACGGTTATTCTCGGCTATTCCGTGTTGATTCATGGTCATTTCGACGCATTTCACGGTGAAGTGTAACGATTGGACCATGAAATGCGTGGAAATGACCGTGAAGTGAAGGGGCATGATCGTGAAATGCGCCGAAATGATCGTGATTTAACACGTAATAGGCAGGAATGACCATGATATGCATGGAAATGACGGTGAAGTGAGATGATTGGACCATGAAATGCACAGAAATGACCGTGAATCAACACGGAATCGCCGGGAATGACCATGAAATGCATAGAAATGACCGTGAAGTGAAACGAATTGACCATGAAATGCAAGGAAATGACCATGAATCAAAACAGAATCGCCTGGAATGACCGTGAAATGCATGGAAACGACCGTGAAGTGTAGGGAAATGACCGTGAAATGCATAAAAATGATCGTGATGTGAAGGGAATTGACCGTGAAATGCATCGAAATGACCATGAATCAAAACGGAATTGACCATGAAATGCATAGAACTGATCACAAAGTAAATGAAATGAATGAAATTGACTACTAAGTGAATGAAATGAATTTTCGATCATTGACCTAATGGAATCTTGGAAAATAACCAGGTTGGTTGGTTAAAGTAGCTTTTCCTACCCCAAAATCATGTAGGGTTCATCAAGTAACTAATTTTAGTTTAGAAGATATTCTTGTTAAATGCATAAAGAAAGAAATGGAAAAAGAGAAAAACAATTTATATGCTTATATATACATATTTATATAAATGCGTCTTAGAGAAAATTATAGGTAGAATAAAGTTCTCCATGAAAAAAAAAAAAAAAAAAACCTATAGCTACGGATTTTATCTACGGTTATTATTCGTAGCCATAGGAGGCACCATATGGGCATGGCCCCGCCGGATAGGCCAGTAAGTGGTGCAGGGGGCCGCTAGTTCGGCAAGCCTAATCTAGATAGACCTTATTGCTACGGATTAGGGTCTATGGCTACGGTTATGATCCGTAGCTATAGGTCTAACCGTAGCAAATGGCTTTACCATTTTGCTTTTAATGTCTACCGTTGAAACCCTTTCAAGGGTCACGGAAGTTTTGGATCATTACGAAATTTTTTTTTCCTCTTCATCTATGTCTTTGTGACCTTATGATTAGATTGGATGGAAAATAAATGTTATGGTGGGCCCTACAGAAGTTTCAAGGGTGAAAATCAATTTTCTGCTGCTCTTTATGGTGTTTTCTGCTGCTCTTTATGGTGTGGTCCAGTTGATCCTTGGATATGATTTTTTTTTTTAGATAATGCTCCGAAATGATCTCGAAATATGGATGAACGTTTGTGGATGTAATAAATACGTAACTGTGGGGCCATGTAACGTTGATCTCTTTTGAACCGTTCGCATAACTCGGGAGTTTGAGGAGCGTCAGCGCTCACCTTCGTGCAGCGGCCGATCTGCTTGAAGGAAAAAGCAGGGGGCATTTTTTACCTTTGGGAAGGCGTCCGTACAGCTGGGGCTTATTCTTGCAAGGTAAAATGAGGTGGGCTTCGTCTTGTAAATGGGCCATAAATGGGTCGTACAGTCGTAAATTTCTCAGGACAAAAACTCTTTTTTTTAAAAGCAGGTGTAAGAGTGCATGTTAGCACCACTCCTTTGATACAGTAAAGGATCATGACAATTCTTTTTATTCCAAATAATCCAACGGTTATATCCAAATCAATAGTTAACGTGGGGCCCACCTAATAAAATCCTTACAGACCATTCATTTAAAAATTTACTGATGGTTGTTGCACATATGCACTCTGGGCAAGAGATGGCTATTGTTGGTTCAAATAAAAGTACCAAGAGGAAGAATAGAAATTTCGTAAGTAATAAATTATAAAAGATTTATAGAAGAGTTAAGTCACATACGGTTGTTGTCTTAAATACAAATTTGCTTTCACAAATATGATTTTTTATGTATTGGGTTACAATAACTTTGCCATGGAATTAGGGGTGCACACGAAACCAACAGAATTGGGAAACTGGACCAGAACCGATCAGTCCACATGGTTTGGTCTGATTCCGAAGTGCGCCGGTTCCAGTTTCGGTTCCGAAAATCAAAGAACTGGTTAGTCGGTTAGTTTAGTTCAATTCTTGATTTGGGGTTCCATAGAACCAAACTTGGAACCGGATCTCTTGGTCAATAAATATTTAAATTTTATTTTTTAAAAACATAAAAAAACTTGACCATTCATCATATGCATCACGACACAAATAGACATTGGTAGCCAAATCATTTTGAGAACACAAATGGGCCATAAAAAGAAACTATGACAAGATTACTCTCAGTGAAAATTTCTAGTAGAAGAGCTTAGGCTGGATTATAAAAACAAATCATGCAATTGAGTTGGATTATAAAAGGCTCAGAACCAGAACTGAACCCCTTTTTTTCGGTCTTGTTCCAATTCGGTTCTAGGGTGCAAACGGTCTAGTTCCATTTCTAGTTTTCCTAGAATCGTTTAAAACAATTTGGTTCCAATTTCACCCCAAAGTCGGACGAAACAGAACCATGTGCACCCCTACCTGGAATATAACAACCCTCCTTCATGACAGACAGCTTCAATCAGGTGCACACATAATCTCAACTACACAAACATAGGCATGTTCGTAGTGATTTGCCCAAAGAAAATTTTAAGAGAAACCTAGAGAAAAAGAGAGGAAATAGATTTCAGTAGTTTTTGAAATGAGAAAGGAATAGTCTTTATAAGATAAGAAGTAGTGGTTGGGACTCAAGGCGCATGCGCGTGACACATTAATGATGTGTCAATACATATTAGCTCATTTATTATTGTGAGTGCATGGCAGCTCTTTGTCCACATGAATATGCACTTCACCCCACTCTTGTAAAGAAAAATAAAATAGGCCAAATCAAAGACACATCACATCACAACGCACCGCATTGCGGCTCGCCTTGCCTTAACCATGACTGTAACAGAATCAAAGACACACCACACCACGCCGCAGCCGCGGGCCCCATGCACATGCATGTGCGAGGTTTAGTATCATGGCATACTCTTAAATTCCAATGCATATATTAAATGAAAGATTCTCAAATAAAAGTAAAGATAGACTAAAGATAAATTGTAAAAGTAGAGAGATATGTTTGGCGTGGGGCCTCGAGCTCTTCTTCACATGCTTCTTTTATAGCTTGATGAGGCAGCTAAAACCTCACTCGGTTTCCTTGTTAATCTTGGATCTTTAGCTTATTCAGCATATATTCCAAGTAGGAAGGTCTCCGGATATAGATCCAAAAGTGCTGGCTTTTCAGATCTTCTTTTTTGTAGTTGATTCCTTTATGAGAGATCTCCGTAACCCACTAACTGGGTTCGAGAGGGAAGCATTTATCATTGATCCCAGACCTCAAATCAATCATAATCATGCATCTGGATGACCCAATCAAACCACATCCTGTATTTAACCTGAACTCTTGTTCTTTGATGGTTTGGAGTGTTAGAGGAATTAGTTGGACTGAGGCCACCTGATATTGATTTGTTATCGAACGGATCAAATCAGATCAGATCTTTCAGAGCTCTCCCATTCTCTTTATTTCAATTATTGTACAGTTTGGGACTTGATATGCCTGATGTTCACTGTCTCCTGATTTGGGGTCCAAACAACAATGGAATTTGCTTGGATAGATCTGATCTTCGAAGCCTTCCCAAGTTCTTCGACCATCTTTGGGATAATCTCTCATTTTAGGACTATGAGAGACAACCTGACCGAGTATATCATATAACTAGATCAATGATAGGATTTACTCTCTCTCGATGGGTCTTTATAGATATATTAGGCACGATGCCACATTAATTGGCTTGCTAATCGTGGCATGCATTGGTTTTCTCTCTTAAAGGCATGCGTATGTGTTTGTATCTTCGCATTAATAACAAAATGTGTATCGTCGAAGGAAAATCCATTGAACATATCTTCGAGCATGAGTAAGATTTCAGTGAGTACCAAACCTGTAATGTCAACAGGTGACTATTTTCCATTGGTCCACATCAAGGCGTTGAAAATGGGTGCAAACATGTCCTAGAATGTCCCACAATGTAGACTTTGTAGTTTGAGTTAGTGCATGTGACTGTGTACAAGATACCAACGCTTAGCATATCAACCGACACTCTCTGTAGAGTTTTTCTTAGCTAGAAAAAAATCACCATATTTACCAATCTCGCTCCCTGGGTGGGCCACACAATGCCTTAAGATTAATTTTTCTCCCTCACACTTGTTGTGTAAACAAAAAAAAAAAAGAAAAAAAAAAAAAGAAGTCAAGTTGATCCAAAACTTATGCGGGTCACATTGTAGAGAATAATGTCAAGGCTAGTTTGAGAGCTTTTATTCACATTGCGGAGGATCTCAGAAAGTTAAACACGACATGTTCGGAGGAAGATCTCTCACGTAATACGAAATCACCTTACAAGAGGCATTGCCATATACGTCTCTAAGATTAAAAGCCTATAAATATACTTGTTGTCATGAGTGAAGGTATACACAACAAATATTCTTATTCTTCTACACATTCCGTAGATCTACCCTGACTTAGGCATTAGAGGGTCCCCGACCTTAACCGATGCCCGTAATGTCTTCTCTTATTTTTCATTAAATCATAGGTACTCCGGCTAGTAGCAGGTGAGGAAGAATCAACCGAATTTTTGCATCAACAGTTTGGTGCCATATGTGGGAATGACATCAAAGTCATTTCCATCTTCTACAGTGATTGTACTATTGTGAAAAGTAGGAAGAGGGCCCAGGCCATGATCACAGTAGCTGCTCTCTCACCAGCGGAGCAGTCCGGGGACCACGAAGACCTGCACTCACAACTTCAGATTGATTCTACACTCGCAAGCCTTGCTCAGCTATCCCGAAACTGAGGAGGTCGGCTCGTCTCTCAGGAATATCAAGTCAAAGAATTGACCAGTACCATTAACTAGATAATGTAGATCTTGGAGAGGAAAAATCCACCTCCCGACCAGGGGGCAGATGCACAAGCAACTACCGAGGTTTTTTCACCACCTCAAGCATCAATCAACTCGCAAAGAACTAAATAACATCTTGGGCAACCGAGCCATGCGCCCTTCCACACCTCAAGAACCGCCATGCTCACCAACTCTGACTTGCGTCACACGTTGGAAAAGAATACGTGTGGAAAGGCTCACAAGGCAGTATCCAAGAATGAGGGCCCCTGGAAGGCAGAACTCAAGGAACTGTAATGTCATATCAGCGATATTCGCCAAGCATACCGCACCCAAATATTGACCTCCGTCGAGGCTATGCTAGAGGAGACCGAGCCACCATTTACCAACGACATTATAGGAGCCCAACTCCCGTCCAAATTCCAAATGCCACAAATCACCACCTACTCTAGGTCTAGTGACCCAACCAAGCATTTGGAATCATTTATGGCATGGATGTAGCTCCACGACACGTCAAGCTCAGATATGTGTTAAGCATTCTTCTTAACTTTGTTAAGAAATGCACGAAAATAGTACATACAAATAAATTCGAAGTCCATTAGCTCATTCACTCAACTTAGTAAGGCCTTCGTCATACAGTTCATCGATGGGAAAGACAAAAGAAAGTCATCAACTCATCTTCTCACAATCACTCAAAGCGAGGACAAGGTGCTAAAGACTGCATCATTTATTTTAATGATGAAGCTGTCTAGGTTGACAATTATTCTGACCAAATAGCTCAGGCCTTCATGGTAACCGACCTTAAACAAAGAAAGTTCATAATCTCTATTGGTAAGAACCCCCTTACTACCCTTGCTGACCTATTTAACCGTACTAAAAAATATTCTAATGTCGAGGAGTTTTTTAATTCACGAAGAATTACTCGAGAAGGAGACAATTCGGCTAAGGATAGGAAGCGAAGTGAAGAAGGGGAGTCTTCTACTATTAACGCCAAAAGAAAGAAAGAGGACGACCGAGACCGAGACCATCGTACCAACCGACATCCGAAAAGTCACTTCATCGATATACTCTCTTAAACACCAAGCCAGAGTAGGTACTTGAGGAAGCTAGGCTGGTCAAGGAACCTGACGACCAAGCTAAATAATCAACCGAAGTCGGTAATAGGACTCGTTAGCCAACCTCAACCTACTCGACTAATAGCGACCTCCCTTTCTAAAAGAGAAAAAGGTGCTCAAAATTCTACTATTGTGTTTTCTACTACTTTATGGACTTATACAATAAAAGAACTTCTCCGGGTTAGGGGAAGAAAATTCTTTTAAATGATTTTTTGAATATTCAAACTACACTACCGACTACGAGGATTTCTGAAAAGGAGAGATTAAGAAGTCTTAGAGGGGGGAGTGAATAGGATTATGCCAAATAATCGAATAAAGTGCTGAATAATAAATAAATCAGAGATCTCAATTGCCCAAGTATTGAAACGTTGATTCCAAATAATTCGTAGGACAACCACCTAAAAGTTTACGCTGGACAACCTTATTTCATGAATTCCTTTCAAATCAAAATTTCAAACTTTGCAAGAGTAAATAAAAATAAATATTACAATCATTCACCACTTGAACTGAAATGTAAATACAATCATTCACCACATAAAAGATAAAAACATTCACCATATAACTTATATAATTATAGTGGTGCGGTGTGTCAACAACTGTGCTCTAAAACAGTCACACCTACTCTGCTCCCACAATTACTCTTTATGTAATCTTGGCTTTCATTATAAAAAAGATTTTCTTAGGGTCACCTTAAAACTTGATACAGTTCTTGTGATTTTACCAAGCTATCACAATCAAATCCCTCGCTGAGATTTTCAGGCTATCTCAGACAACACCTACGCTGAGATTTTTCAGCTATTTCAGAAAAATCAAATAAAAAATTGAAGGTATACTTATCTTTACCGTAGAAAAAGTTGTAGCCGAAGAACTACTTTCTTGAATGTTGATCGTGCAATGTTCAATCAGATAGAAAATGTCTAGGGTTCTATTGATTTTAATTAAGTTCAAACCAATGGTTACTTGAATTAATTCTCTTAAATCTCAAAAGAAGAGTAGTATTTACTCTCTTGAGAATCAGAATGAAAATATCTGAGATTAAAGGAATTAAACAAAAGCTATAAATAAAATTTATAAATACCGTTCAATAGCTTGTTAATAACTGGAGCTTCTCTCTTTCTTGCAGAAGGATTTTAATAATAATAATTGATATTTCAGATTGAAAGATAAACTCAATTTATAAGCAAAGAAGTTGAATCTTTGACAAGCCCGAGGCGGTCTTTAACTATTCGAAGAAGACCGAATTCGGTTCAACGGATTTCAGATTGCACAGGATAAGATCTATCCAAACTTCGACTAGCCTGAGGACCAGTTCGATGTCACGCCCCAAACTCGGAAACCGGGCTCACAAAATTTTCGATCGCCAAATCTGGCGCCGACAGCCTCCGTAGAACCCCATTCTCGGCTCCCAGCTCTCATTCGCCAGGTTCCGATCCTGGGATGCAACAAGAAGGGTTTTTAACATCAGTTTGATTCGTGATAAGCATAACCCACGGCATAACCCACAAACAACAACCAAAAACTCCATTACATTTTCACTATGATAAAAAACTTTACAAGTATAATGAGCATAAAGGTAAATACAATGATGATGAACACAAAACTCCAAGATGATCTGCAAAATGCTTCTGTCTCAGCGCTGCTGCGCCCCAACGTCACCTGCATGCAACGATCGTGCATAAGCTTATAGAAAGCTTAGAGGGTGGTGAAAGTATGTGTGCAAGGTAGTAATATGATGGTGCAATATCAGAGTAATGCGAAATATGCAGATGGATCCATGAATAGCATTAGCCGTACCAAGGCTATGCGATGCAAGACATGAATGATATCGGCCATACCAAGGTCATACGATGTGAAATACAACTCAAGCATACAAATCCTCATCTAAGTCCACATATCAATACAGCTCAACTCTGGAATATCACCGGGGTCTAGTACACTCTAAACCAGATCGCCGCCCCATCCCGCGCAATAACGTAAGTGAAAAAGACCTCACTATCCGTCTACCAATATCGAGTTCGACTCGTCGATAGTGGACTCATTCCTCGAGCTGGTCAGACTCAGCCTAACATTGCCCCCTACACTCGGGCGGATAAGGCCGCACCCCCTTCCAACCGACCACGACACAGTGAAAAGTGCGACCGTCTGGTAATCGGCACTTGACACTCCTATACCCACTCGGTCTAGACGTTGGAACAACCTCTTGGTACCATAAGGGTTTAGGGACTTTCACCCAGGGATATCTATAGTACCCCATGCAGAATAAAATTTTTGGTATCTAATCCTGCCAACCACGATGGGTCTGTGGAGGCTACGGCCCCGATGTCGCTAGGACGTACAGTAACCATATCACACAATGCGAAATGCATGAATCATACTATCCAATCATGTAGTAAATCTTGCGCGTATCGTGCGCTCATGTACAGTAACACCGCCTAATTGGGGTCCCATAAACAATCTATCCGAAGGCATATGCTATGATCAGTCACTTCTCATATCAAGCATACATATGATGCATATGATCATGAGACATGGAACTATACTAAACATGTTATAAAGTAATGCACTATCCTTACAACGCAGGTGGCCTAGACAACCGACACACAATAAGTACAGTCTATCAATGGGCCCTAAGGAGAGTCATAATGTGGACATCCAACCAACATTATACTCGCAATGTGGACGTCGAACCAACATTGCTCCCAAGGCACGATCGTCATAAACATCGTTACATAATTTGTGTTGGGATCACACATTGCAATGGACCTTAGGTACATCCCATTGGGCCGTAAATATATCAAATGGGCCATATCATATGGGCCTTTTATTCATCAAATGGGCCACATCAATGGGCCGCACCAATGGGCCTTATGTGCATTACAATGGTTCATAACCCATGGGCCTTAGATTGCATCAAATGGGCCTAATCTCACAGGTCTTATATGTAACAAATGGGCCACACCAATTGAGCCCCATATGTACATCAAATGGGCCTCAACCCATGGGCCCCTAAAACATCAAATGGGCCTAATCCCATGGGCCTTAGAATACATTCAAAGGCCTAATTTACATGGACCTTAGAATACATTAAATGGGCCTCGACCTATGGGCCTTACATATATATCAAAGTGGATTTCAACCATGGGCCGTAAATACGTTAAGATGGGTCTCATGCACATCAAATGGGCCACACCCAAACATAAGTGTTGGCAACGATTGCCACCATTAAAATTCCCCAAGGCCCACCATAACATATATTTCCCATCCACCTGATGATTAACATAGTAATGGATGCAGTGGATGCTAATATCAATTTAGTAGAAAGCTACTATGGCCCTTAGAAAGTTTTGAACAGTGGACATCAGTGACCACAACATTGAATGGTGGGGTCCACTTGAACTTTAGATCTGACTCTTTCTTTAGCTTAAGCCATAAAATGAGCTTACAAAGTGGATGGGCGGATTGGATGCAGCACATGCATCATGGAGGGTCCCACTGTCACTGGACAGTGTAAATAAAACACATGCACCAGGGCCCCACCGTCCGCTGGACGGTGGGAATTAAACACATATATCAGGTGGGTTCCACTGTCCGCCTGGACGGTGAGAATAAAACCCGTATATCACCGTGGGTCCCAAGTGAGGCCCACCACATTGTTTACATGCCATCCAACTCGTTGACGAGGTCATACGGACCTGAGTGAAGGAAAAACATAAATTTCATCTTGATCCAAAACTTCTGTGGCCCATAGAAGGGTTCCAATGGTAGACATTCAATCACACTGTTTCATATGATGTGGGCCACCTGAGCGTTGGATGAGGCCCCTTTTTGGAGGGGACCTACCTCAGGAGGGGGCCTACCAAACGAATGGGTTGGATGGAAAATACACATCATGGTGGGGCCCACGGCTGGAGCCGTGGGTGGCTGTACGCCCACTCGTCACACGCGCAGCAGCGTGCAGCTACTGCTATGTCAGAGGGGGCAGCGCCTGCTGCCCCTTATGCATTATTTTTTTTTTTTGAAAAATCTTTAATTTTGAGGTTTTTCGAGTGTGAGGCCCGCTCCAAGTGAATCCACTCCATCCATGGGATTCTACAGCTCATAACGGGAGATATAAGTCCAATGTTCGAGATTTTTGGATGATTGGAAACATCAGGTTATTCTTTTAATGGTAACCACCAAAGTTTCCTATATTATGGTCCACCAGATGATCAGGTCAGCCTCATTCTTCGGCTCAACGGTTCAAATGTCCCAGGGAATGAGGTGGACGGCGTGAATTGAATACATACATCAAGGTGGGGCCTATGAGAGTGGGACACCCCTAAAGCTTGAAAACAAGCTAATTTTTGTGTTTTCACAGAGACGTCCAGCGTCCCTGGATGCTGGATGGTCCTCACCGTAGAGGTGACTTTATTCAAGTGGGCCACCTCATGATGAAAGGTGTGGGTACAACACACATAAGGTGGGCCCCACTCATAGACAGCTTGGGTAAAAATACTTCATGATAGGTTCCATTTAAGTGGGTCACATGGCCAAATCACCACACAAAACAAAAAGAGAGAGAGAGAGAGAGGGGTAGAGAGTGGGACACGCTTATAATGGAGGGACCCCGACATTATGGGCCCTCCCTTGTAATAAATCATACATCAAATGGGTCCCTTTACACATGGGACCACTGAAATCGAAAATCAAGGGTGGAGATCCTTTCCCCACCAATATGGACGGTCTAGATGACCTTTTTAATATAAGAAAATAAACATCATGATGGGGTCCATGGAGAATGGCCCCATCATGGAATGATCATGATGATCCTAGTGAGCCATCGGCCACATCTTAGGGTCCCAAGTGAGATCCAAACCATTGATCGGTTGGCTTCACTTGGCCCATCTTAAAAATATGAAAAATTACTCTTATCAAGCACCCACCGTTCGATCTTCTTGCTCCTATGGGTTCCTTAGCTCCTTAGCTTCGATTTCAATGGATGAGATAAGGTTTGGATGATTGAGATGGGAGATGAAGGGGTAGGAAAGGTGGGCCACACTTGGAGTTTTGAAAGAGAGGGAGAGGCTTGGACGTGGGATGCTTCTCTTGCATGGGAATGTGTTTGAAAATGAGAAAGAGAGAGAGAGTTGTAAAGGGAGAGAGAGAGTGATGGGTGATGGAGTGATAGATGTGGTGGTGATGGGTGTGCAAAACACTTTTTGACTTTGAGGGTTGCTTGGGGAAGGGTGAAAGGTGATGTGTACTTGACATGTGATGGGATTAATTGATTGATTGATTGATTTGACAAGTCGTAGAGATTCCCTTGGGTTTCACAACGCGCGGCATTTTTCTCGCACCGAACATTGGCCCACATCTCCTGACCAGGGTATCACCTCGGCATGTGAGTCGCAGTATGGAAACCGCAGCGACGGCGCGATCGCTATAGTAAAGGTCTTGGGTTGAGTCAATACGGGTTGACGGCATACGAATCAGGGTCGCGTGTAAATATCGGTTAAGAGTCAAAAGTTGCCGGAATTCGACCGGTAAGACCGTGGAAGTCTACGGAATGGTATGGACTAAGATACGGGTCTTACATTTGACTAGTTGAAGAGCTCTATTCAACTAGCCCAAGGACGAGTTCGACTAGTTGAAAAGCTTTATTTGACTAGTCAATTTTGGTCTTCGACTGGTCGAAGATCTAAACTTTGAAAAGTTGTTGTTGTTGGACTTTGAGTCGAATTCTCTGGGGCTGGTCAAAGGTCAAGCTTCGACTAGTCGAACCAAAAATTCGACTGGTCGAATTTGCAACCAAAATTCAGTTTTGCTTCGAATTAAACTTGGACTAGCCGAGAAAACTTAGACTAGTCGAACCAAACCTTAGGCTAGTCGAATTCTAAGCAAACACTAGTATAAAAACCCAATTTAAATAATTTTTGAAAGCACCTAATTCTAAGGTCTTTTTAAGGTTTTATACTACTTAAAATATGTGAAATATCTGAACTTCTTTGTCTTGAACTTGATTATTGACTTCATCTTAGCTTCTGAGCTCGATCTTATACTTGAATATCAGTTGATCATTAGCTTGATCTTCTCTTGAGAATGTACCAGACTTGAGCTTGATTTTCTCTTGATTTTGAGGTTGATCGTTTCTTGATCTTGGACCGGTCTTGAAGATCTCTTGTCAAGTTGTTTTGACTATACGAAATTTGACAACTAAAGTGTTCTTTTAGTACTTATAACTTTCCTTAGTGCAAGGGAAGAAAGTCATCCACTATGAAAAAACCTTCCCAAGTCAAGGGAGGAAAATTTCTTTCAATTTTCGACTATCCAAGCTACGCGATTGATGACTGGGACTTCCCTCAGTTGAAGGGAAGAAAAGTCCGTCCTATTAGTTTTACATCAGCCGACGATTAGGACTTCTCTCAATTAAAGGGAAAAAAACTCACTCTTATTAATTCTACCGTGTGCGATCTACCACTAAACAATCGACTTATCGATCTTATGATTACTCAGCCCACTAGCTCTACTCCGTTCAACCTTTCGACTCCCGACCTGTTCAGCGCAAGGCATCACACAGTGTCAATCCACACTAACTTACTTCCCGAGCTCCTAAAAAATGCTCGGAAGTAGGGAGGCTACTATTGTGGGTAAAATTGGACTGACCAAATGTACAGACTTGAAAATTATGAATTACTTACAGGCCGAAAAATCACCTCTACCTCGATTATCAACCTCAACCTCGGGTACCAACCTCAGCCTCGGATATCAACCACCAGCTCAGACTATAGATATACTTACAATATATTAAGATAAAATTATCCTCTGAGATATTCGTCGAGGATCTCAGGAAGTTAACAACAACACATCCGGAGGAAGATCTCTTTCATAATACAGAATCACCGTGCAAGAGGCATTGTCATATATGTCTCTGAGACGAAAAGTCTAAAAATACACCCGTTGTCATAAGTAAAGGTATACACAACAAATATCTTGATTCTTCTACACTTTTTGCAGACCTATCTTGACTTTGGCATCGGAGAGTCCCCGGCCTTAACTGGCATCCCTAATGTCTTCCCTTGTTTTTAATTAAATCACAGGTACTCTGACTAGTAGAAGGTGAGGAAGGATTGATTGAATTTTTGTATCAACAATTCCAAATTAGTTTACAAATGTGATATTTGATAGAATGGTTGTAATAAGCATATTGAAATACATACTTTGGCCAAAAAAATGAGAAATTTGTGAGGGGGCACACATGTAATAATCACAAATGAGCCACTCGCCATTGGTTTTTACTGCCCATTTGGATGGCCATTGATTAAATAGTTTGAATCATTCTATTACGTAATGTTACTAATACAGTCAATAATTAAATTGTTTGAAGGTATCGTTAGTTGCTGGGCAAGGGCAAAAGAGGTTTCTTTTGTCAAAATCCGTATGTGGCCATAGAGATGCATGTTACAAATTTACTCTCTTGATTAGTCTTTCAAGACTGCAGTACAATGTGAATTTAAAAAACATACAGATCCAGTACTAATGTAAGCTAGCTACACCTAACCGAAGAGTGGGAGTGGAAGCCTCTATCATTGAAAGCTTCTCAAAGCCAACCATGACGTTCATATGCTATCCAAACTGTTCATGGGGTTATCACAACTCAGATAAATTATGGATACACGTCATCTTGATACAAGGTTTATATGGCTCCCACAAAGTTTCTAATGGTGGGCATTCAACCCCTGCCTACTTCTTTGCGTGTTGTGGCCCATAAGAGTTTTGGGTCAATCTGATTTTTAGATTCTTATTGCATTGCAGTCTTGTAAAACCATGGACAGAATGGATTGGTCGAAGGCATATTCGTGAGGCATCCATGGGGACCCACACAGCTTTCAACCACAGTAACTTCGTAGCGATCCGGGTCCATCATCAACATGCCACGCATGTGATACATTAGTAGCCTAACGACATTATTGGCTCTCACGCAACTCTCTTTCCTAACTTAAAATCACATTTGATGTGACTGTAATAAGGGCATGTTTGGGAGGGTAGATTTGGAATCTTTTGGACCCGGAGTCATGGATTTGAAACCCACTTGATTTGACACTAAATTAGGAATCAATTTTAATCCAAAAGTAGCTATGTATGGTATATTTACATAGATTTGAATTTAATTACTAAATCAATTTTAATATCTTGAACTAGTGACATATGTAATGTTTGACATAATGGTTGTAATAAGCCCGTTGAAATATATGATTTGCCTGACAATGATGGAATTCTTAGTCTTAGATAGGCCACAAGCATAAGGTCATGTCCAAGTGACTAACCATTAATTTATATGAACAATGTTTGGATATTGCTGACCATAATATTAAAGTAATTATAGTGAAACAATTGTTAATCTAATTGTTTTAGGTGCTCAATAGAATAATAGTATAATGACACACATGTTACACATGCAACTCTTGAAAAGACTTTAGATGTAATCCAAGTTCTCATAGCAAATTTCACGCCCCACGGATACTTTATGCTACCACACCTCAAATTCCCTGACTCCATGGTACCCAACCACCCCTAAAGATTATTTAAAAATAAAGATTTCAAAACACATGGAAAAGTAAATTTTTATTTACCACCAATCGCATTTACCTCCTACCACATAAGATGCATTACTCACCTTATTCACCAAAATGCCAACGTTGGCCTCCAATTACCGTTAAATACAACCATGTAGAAGATGCTAATATGCTCAAAATCATTTTAGGATATTTAATTCACTTTGTGTGGGCCCTTTGGTTACTTCAGCCGGCCTTTGTGTGTCCACTCATCCTAGTTGGGCAAGTCCGATGAATTTATCATATGATATATGCACAAACAGGTTATCCCCGTAAACAGTTGGAAAGTTTTTATTAGTGGACCGTCATCTCCCAACTGGTCCTTGTGGTGTGGCCTACCTTCATTTTCATTTGGGATGATTCTTTTAGACCCAGGGCCTACCATCAAAGGGCACGTGTAGTCGGCCTGTGAACCTTATGTACAGTTGACATGACCCCACAACAGCTCGATACAACCACATATTGTGGTTGTAGTGTACTTGTACCATGTGAGCGCATCACTTTAAAAGAAATCTGCAGTGTGCATTTTCTCGTTCCAAATGATTTCTTCTTCAGCAAATCTATATTTTGCTGATAGAAGGATTAATTAATTCTGTTCATGTGGGCCCATAGTTTGGTGATCCAGCCGGTTGGTCTGATGGGACAAGTTGTGATTGAAACATCCTAGAAATCTCTCATACTACAGGATGATATAGAGCAGGTCGTGCACACTTTCATGTCCAAGATATACCAAAGAAGGCCCAATCCAAGGTGGAAGTGATTAGGACTTCCTGAACACTAAAATATGCATACTCGTAAATTGAATGAGTTATTCGATGTACTATATATGATTTTGAGTAGGAGAAACTACTTTAGCCCACCAACCCCACTACACCGGATTACCCACACTGAGTTTATGAGAGTCTTTTAGATCATCAGTTGAAAATCCATTTTATTTCTTTTTTTATTCTTTATAGTAAATTTTAATCCAATCATAGCTTTTGATCCATTAAGCTTCGGCAGCCATATCCAACATAAAAAGGACTTTAAAATTTTAAGAGAACAACGTGATCATACCTAATAGGACACTATTTTTGGTCAAAAACCAAAAAGTCTTATGGAATTCATGATCATCCATGAATAGCAAGTTTACTATTTATAATAAGTCACAAGTTTTTGGGAGTTTAATATTGAAACCTCTTTCTATGTTTATTATCACTGTTTAAAAGATTGTTAATTTGATTTTCCGCTTGAATCAATTTATTTCCAATTTATTTCTCTCGTCGTGAAATCATGGAATTTATGAGAAATTCAAGGAAGTTCCATGGATTTAGAGTAATTATCTCCCTAAGGAAGACGTGATCGACCTCATCACACCCATGACTGCATCACAAGATCTCCACCCTTGATGTGGACACACAAAATAGACGGTTGAGAGAGGAAAAGAGTACAGCAAGGTCTACGTCAAACACTAGAGAAGAAAGGCCAAATATCTCAACGTATCTTTTACTAACCGTTTCCCATTTATGTTGGGTCCCATCGAATGAACAGCTATGATCACTAATACATGGGCCCACATGCATGGAACCCTACAAGATTGCAAACAATACATGTGCTGATGAAGACTACCCTGTATCATTTCCTGTTGATGCAGGTAACCTAAGGAGCACGTTAGCAAGATGCCAAGAAAGTCCAATGATGAGCAGGTGCCCTTTCCGCAACCGCAAAGACACTACACGTGCTTATGCCTTTGGTTAATTTTGACCGTCCATCTAGTTCGTATTCGCACTCTCTTGATGGCCCACCGGTGAACATGAAAGGATCAAGATCGATGTAATGCCAGGCCCGCATCATTGCTACAATGTGGGGCCAGGTTCACCGTCCAATGGGCATGCATGTCAAAGATCAGACCATTAATCAGGTAGCGTACACCAGAGACCAGGGAATCAACGGGTAGCCAATGGACCTGACCTGGTTTTAACGGGTCCAGTTTGTACTGCTAAGAAATTGGGTCGAGCTCCGGTCATGACTTTCTTGGATATGTTAAAAGTGGCATAAGGCCAGGCACACCGGAGCAGATTAGGTGCAGTCCCAACCACCATCTATCCATTTTGTCAACTCATTTTAATCGTGAGTCCGAAAACTGTAGAAGATCTAAATCTCAGGTGAACCACATAATACAAAATGGTGGCTGGTGAACGCCTACAGTTAAAAACTTCCTAAGGCCCACGGTAAAACCTGTTAATAAGGTCACATATACTTAGATGAAGGGAAAAGACAAATCTAAATTTGATCCAAAACTCATGCAGTCATATATGAAAATCTTTTAATAGCCAATAACTATTTATGTCATGGCTGGATCTACCTCAGTTTTGAGCTCATTTCCTAAAATGAGAGGCCAGCATAGATATACAATACATGCATCCAGGTGGGCTCCATGGTCAAGGCTGCAGCGCATTGAGTGAGGCCAGGTCTGCATCTAGTTGGCTTCCCGGGCACACCCATTAATTGGGGTAACGTCACATCGAATCGGGTTGAGTAATATTATATATATATATTTAAAAAGTTTATGAAAAAACGACCTAATTATAAAATTTGCCTCTTTACCTTTTTCAAAATGGTTTAAAATAAAATTTAGGTCTCTGTACACTTTTGAAAAAGTTTCCAATAAGCTATCATATTAATTTAAGTAATTATTATCAAAGTATCTTTCATTAACTTCGTTAACAAGTTGAAGGAGGCGAGCTATTCTTTATTAAAATGATCAAAACATGCCTTCTAACAAAAATTGATGGTTTCTTGTACGTGAAGGGTATAACAGCTTGGGTGACCCTTGCAAGTAAAGGGGTTAGTAGCTTGGTGGACCCCACTGTGATATTTATGTGAAATCCATCTTACAGGTTAGGTGCATCATCTCGTGTTAGGCCTAAGGCCCAAAAATCAGTCCCATCCATGATTCACATGGATCACACAATTAAAACATGTGTCTAGAACAACACTCACCCTCTAAGCTAATTCCTTTAGTATAACTTGCTTGAATAAAAAATGGACTTGACTATTGGACCCCAAGCTTAAATTTTAGTGTAGCATCTAATGATTAGAGTGAATTTCATATAACTATTATAGTGGTCTTTATAAAAATAAATTGCACGTGTCTTTTCCAGTTTTTTCTTTGGTGTGGCTCATTTGAATCATAAGCCAACCTGATTTTTAGACTTGGGCTAACTTGGAATTACACGTCTAATAGTCTTGGTGGAATTTCACATACATGTCTTGGTGAGCCCAGTAAAAATCAAAAATAGGTTTCCCATAAAATTCCTTAGAGATGAATATAAACCTTTTAATTTATTGAGAATTAGCTAGCAATCAAATAAATCAGATGCTTGAGAAGATAGCAAGGGCAGTCCACGATCAAACAAATAGGACATGAAAGTGGGTATTATTATGAAAGCTGAGGCAGGCTACATGTGAAAGCAATGAAAGAATAAGAATGATATGGATCTACACAACTTTTTCAATGAATGGACCTTTACTGTACGGCATCATAATAGTGGTACTTCAACACAAGTCTCATCCGCCTCTTTAATCCAAAGAACTTGATGATTTCCACTGTTGCGGTGAATGATGTGCAGAGACGAACGTGCCCTCCTAAGAGAGAATATTCAAAATGGTTTATTTTTTTGTTGTTTGAAATAGAAATATATAAACACATTATCTTAATAGAGAAGAGCCTATTTGGACATTGGACAAAGAAAAATAAATCAAAATCAAAATCAAAATGAAGCATTAATTTTTTCTCAGTCCGGATATTTTACTATATGCTTAGATAACAATGAGAATATTATATATGAAGAAACAATTCTTATCCAAACACCGTGCACAAGATACGAGGTAGCCATAAGTGTTATGAAAATTTTGTGAAATTTTCATTTATCATCCAAACAAGACCCTGATAGAAATAAAATCCATGTTTCAATAGTATTCAGGAAAATTTTGAAAAATTATCATTAGTTAATCATGATATTTTAATTTCTACTTTTCTTTCACCACCGGATGAAAACTTCTTTCCTATTTAGAAATTAATTAGAGCTCAGGGGATTCTTTAATCTCATGAAGCCCTTTATATTTCAATAGGCCTATTTATTGGAATGCACAAAGCCTTCAATCATTGTTTATAATCTATATGGTGGGTCCACATTTCACCATGATTGCTATATTAATGGTGCCACATATCACCATGGTTGCTATATTAAGGTGGGTCCACATTCCTCATCCACCACGTCCAACATACTGAACCACTAACTATCTGGTCGATCAATCAACAATATTTGAAAAAAATTCTTATTTACTCTCTGGATAGTTTTGGACTAGTTCAATTGCTCAAGCTTTAGTCTGCTTGATCTATCGAAGGGTGCTCGATCATTATCGATCAATTGATACTCACATTGACGGCATGCACGGTTCTGCATATGTGGACAATTTGTTTTCTATTCCAGTTTTAATAGTATATATATCGGGTGTAATCAAGATTAAGGCATGCTAAGGGTTTTTTAATACGTTCCTTAGGGTTCTAAAGAAACAAAGTTAGGGTTTTAGGAGACTTGAAGAGGATTCTCATCATTGTAAGTGCATTAACTCTTATAATATCGCTTCATGGTAGATTGTTCTTCGCTTTATGCCTAAATTTTTTCTCACAAAAATTTTTTCACGTAAAATTCATATGTTCTCTGTGTTATGTGTTTTGGTTTGCGTTTGACCTTGTCTTGTTTAATTGATGCATGATCCCTAACAAGTGGTATCAAAACTAACATTGGGGTTTCGAGTTCTAATCTGAAACATGTCAATGAAAGGGTATAAAAAAGTTCACCGATAAAAATAAAAAAGTGAAGATGAGAGGTCAATGAAAAAGTTCACCGATAGAAATAATTTTGAAATATTGAAGGTGAAGATAAGAGGTCTTTTAGTTCAATAAAGATTGCAACACAATCTCCTTTGGAAGGTGAAACGTCCTACATCTATGAGTGATGAAGAGTATGATGAACTTGATGAGAGGGCTACAACCTCAATTCAATTATGTTTAGTGGATAATGTTCTCTATAATATCCTAGATCAAAAGACCATCCCAAGGGTATGGGCAAAACTTAATAATTTGTATATGAAGAAATTCATAGGTAGTTATCTGTATCTTAAAAAATAATTTTACAATTTTAAGATGACAAATGGATCTAATATCAGCAAACACATAAAGACATTCAGTGAATTTTGCTATAAACTGACGAATGCAAATGTTAAGATCGAAGAGGGAGATCAAGTCCTAATTATGTTGAATTTGCTTCCATTGTCTTACGAGAATCTCAAGACACTCTTATCCATAATAAGGATACCATCGATGCTGAAATTGTTATCTCAACCCTTCATAAGAAGCAATTGAGAAGCAAAGACAATCACGAGGGTAACTCTACAGACGCGTTTATTGCTACAAGAAGGAATTCTGAATAAGAGAAAGGGAATTCGCGACATAAATACTGGAATCGTGGCATGATAGGAAATGCTAGAATTGTGGCTTGATAGGACACATGAAAAAAGATTGTCGAAATCCCAAAACTTAAAAGGAAGAAGGAAGCCATCATAGTAAAATTCAGTGAGGAAGTAGATGGTGGTGATGTTCTCACTGTATCGAAATCCAGGTATCTCAATAATGAGTGGGTTTTAAATACGGTGACCTCATACCACATGACTTTTCAATGAGATTGGTTCATCAATTATAACAAGTACGATGGTGGACAAGTGTTTATGAGCAATGATATTTCCTGTAAGGTTTTTAGAATTAATTTGATGTGCATCAAGATGTTCGATGGGGTGGAGTGTATCCTAATGGATGCGAGACATGTTCCTAACTTCAAGATAAATCTTATCTCTCTTGGGCTATTAGATGCACTTAAGTGTAAGTTTACTGATTTTGATTGGGTCCTTAAAGTTTCAAAAAAATTACTCATAGTGATGAAAGCACAATGGAATAACAATCTTTATAGGATGATTGAGAACACTGTATCAAGTAAAGCTGCAACATTTATAACAAAGTTTACTTATAAAGTTTACATCGGCACGTTTATGACATGTGCGTTCAGGTCATATGAGTGAACGCGGTATAAAGGTACTTTCTTATCATAGCTTGATTCTTATTTTTAAAAGCATTAATTTTCATATATGTAAGCATTGTATATATGTTAAACAATTCTGGCTAAGTTTTAAAACTGGAAAGCATGTGTATAAAAGAGTGCTTGAGTATGTGCATTTAGATGTATAGGGCCTGTCGTCATTGTTTTCGCTAGGGATCATCATTTTTTCCCTCATTCATAAGCGACTACTCCAAGAAAGTGTGGGTTTATTTTCTAAAAAATAAATCCGATGTATTTGCCACATTCAATGTGTGAAAGGTAATGGTTGAAAAGCAAACATGGTAGAAATCGAAGGTTCTAAGAACATAGAATAGAGGTAAATTTACTTATAAGGAATTTAACCAGGTTTATCAAAATAGGAGATTATAAGGCAAAATACAGTGAGACATACACCTGAACGGAATAGTGCAACAGAACGTATGAATTGGACTCTCTTCGAGAGAGCCTGAAGCATGTTAAGTAATGTTGGATTGAGCAGGGAGTTATGGACTGAGGCTGTAAATACGACTTATTATCTAGTCAATAGATCACTGTCTACACTGATAGATTGTAAAATTCCTAAAGAAGTGTGGAGTGGTGATGAAGTTAACTACTTAAGCTTGCATGTATTTGGTTGCAACGCTTACTCTCGTGTACAGCTAGTTAGAAGAGATAAGTTAAATTAAAGAGCAAAAAAATTTACCTTTATGGGCTATAGTGATGGCATAAAAGGGTACATATTGTATGATTGGGTCACTCGAAAAATCACTTTAAGCCATGACGTTAGGTTTGATGAGGATTCTTTGTTCCATAAGGATGAAAGCAAGGAACTGGAAAAAATCAATAGTAATTTAAGTTAAAATCGAAAGGGGTAAGACACTGTTTAAAACCGAGCCACAAACATATGTATAAGAGCAAGTGGATCAGTTGACTCTTAGAAAAAATCTGCCGAGAGATCACAAATTACCAGCCAAATACAAAGATGACTCAAATGTTTCATTCGCCATCATTATATATGAGAGGGATCCGTCTACCTTCTAAGAAGCATTGGTTGACCCAGATGTTGAGAAGTAGATGGTGGTCATATATGATGAGATAGAATCTCTACATAAGAATGAGACATGTGAGTTCGTGGAGCTTCCAGTTGGGCATAAATTGATCGATTATAAATGGATTTACAATAAGAAGTAGGATAGATACAGGGAAAGATTAGTCACGAAAAAAGTATGTGCAAAAGCAACGTGTCGACTTTAACAAGATTTTCACGCATGTGGTCAAGTGTCTATCAAATTTTTATTAGTGTTGGTTGCCTAATACAACCTGAAATTTAAATAGATAGATGTAAAGACTATTTTTCTACATGGAGAGTTAGAAGAGCAGATTTACATGAAATAACCAAAATGGTTTGGAGTAAGTGATATTTAACATATAGTAGGTGTTGTGAACATATACATGACTAATCCCAACAAGCAACAGTGGATGGCAGTGAAATGCTTAATTCGTCTTGACATTTAAAAAATCAGAGGATAAGTTGATAGGATATACGGATGTCGGTCACACAGGTAATGTGGATAATAAAATATAAACTTCTTACAATACGTCTATTCTGGTGGGTGGTGTGATCAGTTAGATGTCAAAACTTTAGTCTATGGTGACTCTTTCCACAACTAAAACTGAGTATATGGCAGTGAAAAAGGCATTCAAAAAAAGTATTTGGTTGAGAGGAATGATAAATTAACTTGGGTTTCAGCAAGAGGTTCGGTTAATTGTAACACCGAAAGCAAGATTAATTTGGCTAAAACTCAGTTTACCACTCACATACTAAATATATTAATGGTCGTGATCTTTTTATCTTATGGGTGTTTGAGGAAGGCATCCATACAAGCATAAACTTGGACGACATGCTTATGAAAGTAGTTCTTGCAGAAAATTTTGAATTATAAGTGACTTCTTTAAGCTTGGCGAAGGCTTAATGAAGACGGAGTGAAAATGAGAAGCGATGATGAAGTTATGATGGAAAGCAATTAGAGATAATAATGACATGGTGGAGCAATGGAGTATGAAGATTGAATCCATGGTGGGGATTGTTGAGTGTCTTCAATCTATGTAGAATCAAGGGACATTAATCGATCAACAACCTTGTTCGATCAATCTAACCTCTACAAATTAGACAGATTGCTCATTGGACAGTTTTGGACCATGCTGTCACGCCCCAAACTCGGAAACCGGGCTCACAAAATTCTCGATCACAGAATCCGGTGCCAACAACCTCCGTAGAACCTCATTCTGGGCTCTCAGCGCCCATTCACCAGGTTCCGATCCTGGGATGCTACGAGGAGGATTTTCAACATTAGTTTGATTCATAATAAGCATAACCAAAGGCATAACCCACAAACAACAACCCAAAACTCCATTACATTTTCACTATGATTAAAAACTTTACAAGTACAATGAGCATAAAGGGAAATACAATGATAATGAACAAAAACTCTAAGATGATCTGCAAAGCGCTCCTGCCTCAGCGCTGCTGCACCCCAACATCACCTGCACGCAACGGTCATGCATAAGCTTATAGAAAGCTTAGAGGGTGGTGAAAGTGTGTGGGCAAGGTAGTAATATGCTCATGCAATATCAGAGTAATGCGGAATAAACTGATGGATCCATGAATATAGTTAGTCGTACCAAGGCTATGCGATGCAAAGCATGAATGATGTCGACCATACCAGGACTATGCGATGCAAGATGCAAGTCAAGCATACAATCTTCATTTAAGTCCACATATCAATACAGCTCAACTCTCGGATATCACCAGGGTCTAGTACACTCTAAACCAGATCACCGCCTCATCGCGCGTAATAAGGTAAGTGGAAGAGACCTCATTATCCGCCTGCCAATATCGGGCTTGGCTCATCGATAGCGGACCCATTCCTCGAGCTGGTCAAATTCAGCCTAGCTTTGCCCCCTACTCTCGGGCGGGTAAGGCCGCACCCCCTTCCAACCGACCACAACACAGTGAAAAGCGCTACCGTCTGGTAATCGGCACTCGGCGCTCCTGTACCCACTCGGTCTAGACGTTGGAACAACCTCTTGGTACCATAAGGGTTTAGAGACTTTCACTCAAGGATATCTATAGCACCCCATGTAGAATAAGATTTTCGGTATCCAATCCTGCAATTCACGATACGCCTGTGGAGACTACAACCCTGATGTCGCTAGGACATAAAGTAACCATATCACACAATGCGAAATGCATGAATCATGCTATCCAGTCATGCAATAAATTTTCCGCGTATCGTGCGCTCATGTAGGGCAACACCACCTAACCGGGAGCCCATAAACAACCTATCCAAAGGCATATGCTATGATCAGTCACCTCTCATATCAAGCATATATATGATGCATATGATCATGAGTCATGGAACTATACTAAATATGTAATAAAGTAATGAACTATCCTTACAATGCAGGTGGCCTAGACAATCAATACACAACAAGTACTGCCTATCAATGGGCCCTAGGGAGAGTCGTAATGTGGACATCCAACCAACATTATACTCGCAATGTGGATGTCAAACCAACATTGCTCCCAAGGCGCGATCGTCGTGAACATCACTACATAATCCGTGTTGGGATCACACATTGCAATGGACCTTAGGTACATCTCATTGGGCCTTAAATATATCAAATGGGTCACATCCTATGGGCCTTATATTCATCAAGTGGGCCACATCAATGGACCGCGCCAATGGGCCTTAAATATATCAAATGGGCCACATCCTATGAGCCTTATATTCATCAAGTGGGCCACATCAATGGGCCGCACCAATGGGCCTTAAGTGCATTGCAATGGGCCATAACCCGTGGGCCTTAGATTACATCAAATGGGCTTAATCTCGTGGGTCTTATATGTAATAAATGGGCCACACCAATTGGGCCCCATATGTACATTAAATGGGCCTCAACCCATAGGCCCTACTACATCTCAATGGGCCTTAATTCATGGGCCCCTAAAACATCAAATGGGCTTAATCCCATGGGCCTTAGAATTCATTAAATGGCCTAATTCCATGGGCCTTAGAATACATCAAATGGCCTAATGACATGGGCCTTACATCCACATCAAAGTGGGCCCCAATGAACTACTACAATTACATTAAGATGGGCCTCAAAATAGGGCAAGGTGGGGTTCACTTGGACTATGGATCTGGCTCATCTTTATGCCCATGCCATAAAATGGGCTTTCCAAATGGATGGACGGATTGGATGCAGCACATGCATCATGGAGGGCCCCACTATCACTGGACAGTGTAAATAAAACACATGCACTAGGGCCCCACCGTCCGCCTGGATGGTGGGAATAAAACCCATATATCACCGTGGGTCCCAAGTGAGGCCCACCACAATGTTTACATGCCATCCAACCCGTTGACGAGGTCATACGGACCTGAGTGAAGGAAAAACACAAATTTCATCTTGATCCAAAACTTGTGTGGCCCATAGAAGGCTTCCAATGGTAGACATTCAATCACATTGTTTCCTATGATGTGGGCCACCTGAGCGTTGGATGAGGCCCATTTTTTGAGGGGACTGTCACGCTCCAAACTCGGAAACCGGGCTCATAAAATTCTCGATCACTGAATCCGGTGCCGACAGCCTCCTTAGAACCCCATTCTCGGCTCCTAGCGCCCATTCGCCAAGTTCCGATTCTGGGATGCTACGAGGAGAATTTTCAACGTCAGTTTGATTCGTAATAAGCATAACCAAAGGCATAACCCACAAACAACAACCAAGAACTCCATTACATTTTCACTATGATCAAAAACTTTACAAGTATAATGAGCATAAAGAAAAATACAATGATGAAGAATAAAAACTCCAAAATGATCTACAAAGCGCTCCTGCCTCAGAGCTATTGCGCCCCAACGTCACCTGCACGCAACGGTCATGCATAAGCTTATAGAAAGCTTAGAGGGTGGTGAAAGTGTGTGCGTAAAGTAGTAATATGATCATACAATATCAGAGTAATGCGGAATATGCAGATGGATCCATAATATCATGAGTCGTACCGAGGCTATGCGATGCAAGATGCAAGTCAAGCATACAATCCTCATCTAAGTCCACATGTCAATACAGCTTAACTTTGGAATATCACTGGGGTCTAGTACACTCTAAACCAGATCGCCGCCTCATCGCGTGCAATAAGGTAAGTGGAAGAGACCTCACTATCCGTCTACCAATATTGGGCACGACTCATCGATAGCGGACCCATTCCTCGAGCTGGTCAAACTCAGCCTAGTATTGTCCCCTATACTCGGGCGGGTAAGGCCGCACCCCCTTCCAACCGACCACAACACAGTGAAAAGCACAACCGTCTGATAATCGGTACTCAATGCTCATCTACCCACTCGGTCTAGACGTAGTAGCAACCTCTTAGTACCATAAGGGTTTAGGAACTTTCACCCAGGGATATCTATAGCACTGTCACGCCCCAAACTGAGAAACCGGGCTCACAAAATTCCTGATCGCTGAATCCGAAGCCGACAGCCTCCTTAGAACCCCATTCTTGGCTCCTAGCGCCCATTCGCCAGGTTCCGATCCTGGGATGCTACGAGGAGGATTTTCAACGTCAGTTTGATTCGTAATAAGCATAACCAAAGGCATAACCCACAAACAATAACCAAGAACTCCATTACATTTCCACTATGATCAAAAACTTTACAAGTACAATGAACATAAAGGGAAATACAATGGTAAAGAACAAAAACTCCAAAATGATCTGCAACGTGCTCCTGCCTCAGCGCTACTGCAAACCAACGTCACATGCACGCAACAGTCGTGCATAAGCTTATAGAAAGCTTAGAGGGTGGTGAAAGTGTGTGCGAAAGATAGTAATATGATCAGTCACTTCTCATATCAAGCATACATATGATGCGTATGATCATGAGTCATGGAACTATACTAAATATGTTATAATGAGATGAACTATCCTTACAATGGAGATGGGCCTGGACGGCCTATACACAATAAGTACGGGCCTAGCAATGAGCCCTAAGGAGAGTTGTAATGTGGACATCCAACCAACATTACACTCGCAATGTGGACGTCAAACCAACATTGCTCCCAAGGCACGATCTTCTTAAACATCGCTATTTAATCTGTGTTGGGATTTACACATTGCAATGGACCTTAGGTTCATCCCATTGGGCCTTACATATATATCAAATGGGCCATATCTTATGGGCCTTTTATTCATCAGATGGGTCATACAAATGGGCCACACCAATGGGTCTTATGTGCATTGCAATGGGTCATAACCCGTGGGCCTTAGATTTCATCAAATAGGCCTAAGCTTATGGGTCTTAAATAAATCAAATGGACCTAAGCCCATGGGCTTTATACATAACAAATGGGCCTAAACCCATAGGCCTTATATGAATCAAAATGGGCCTAAACCCATGGGCCTAATATAAATCAAAATGGGCCTGAACAGACCCATAGGCCTTATATGAATCAAATGGGTCCAAACCCATAGGCCTTATATAAATCAAATGGGCCTTAAAACATGCCAAGGTGGGGTCCACTTGGACTATGGATCTGGCTCATTCATTGACTCATTCCATAAAATGATCTTTTAAGATGGATGGACGGGTTAGATGCAACACCTGCGTCAATGGTGGGGGCCCATATGAAGGTCCACCTTCATGTATATTACATAATATAATATAATATGCATATATATATGTATAAATACATATATATGTATATATATAATATACAATATAATATATATATATATATATATATATATATATATATATGTATATATGTACACACATGTGCAACCCTACACATACACACACCCACACGCATGCACCCATGCACCACAGCGGCCCCACCGTCCAGCGATGAAACACAAACATCAGGGTGGGTACCACCGTCCGCCTGGACGGTGGATTAAAAAAAAAAAAAAAAAACACATCCATCGCTGTGGGTCCCATGTGGGGTCCACCACAATGTTTATTTGAAATCCAACCCTTTGATAAGGTCACACATCCCTAGATGAAAGGGAAAAAATTTTTTATCTTGATCTGAAACTTCTGTGGCCCAACGATAGGTTTTTAATGGTAGATGTTCATTCACACTGTTTCCCATGGTGTGGGCCACCTGACTAATGGATGGGGCTGAAATTCGGAGGGGGCCCACTACTGGGGGCGGCCCACCTCGTGGACAGCTTGGATGACAAATAAACATCATGGTGGGGCCCACATGCAGGGCCATGGGCCCCTCAGGCCTGCTCGCCTAACAACGTGCTGCTGCTGCAGCACGTCAGAGAGAGGCAGAGCCTCTTTGCAATTTTTAAAAAATATATTAAAATCCTTTTTTTTTGGGGGTTTTCACATTTGGGGCCCACATCTAGCAGATCCACCCCGTCCATTGGTTTCTACAGGCCATGACAAGTCCAATGAGTCCAGAGTTTGTGATTTTTGGACGTACAGAAACGTCAGAAAAATTCCTCAATGGTAACCACTAACGTTCCCAATGCTATGGCCCACCAGATGCTCAGATCATGACCATCTTTCTACTCAATGGCTAAAATGAGGCTGGTAAGGGGATGGACGGCTTGGATTGTACCCCAACATCAAGGTGGGGCCTATGAGAGGACCTCTCAAAAAGCTTCATTCTTTTCTTCTTCTTTTTTTTTTTGTTTAAACAGGGACGTCCAGCGTCCCAGCGCTGGACCGTTCGGTCCAAATAAAAATACATTATGGTGGACCCTGTTGAAGTGGACCACCACAGATGGATGATGTAGTACAACATTTAAGGTGGGCCCCACTTGAAGAAAACTTGGACCAAATAAATGCTTTAAGGTGGGGTCCATTCAAGTGGGCCACACAACCCTATTACAAATAAAATAAAATAAAATAAAAAGAAATAAAAAAAAAAGAGAGAGATGGAGAGAAAGAGAGAGATGGAGGGTGGGACACGCTTGTGATGGAGGGACCCCGATACTATGGGCCCTCCCTTGCAATGAATCGTACAATCAAGTAGGTCCTTTAACACATGGGACCATCAAAATTTAGAATCAACGGTGGGGATCCTTTCCCCACCAATATAGACGGTCTAGATGACCTTTTCTAAGAAATAAACATCATGATGGGGTCCATGGATAATGGCCCCATCATGGAATGATCATGATGATCCTAGTGGGCCATCGGCCACATCTTAGGGTCCCAAGTGAGATCCAAACCATTGATCGGTTGGCCTCACTTGGCCCATCTCAAAAATAGGAAAAACTAGTATGATTAAACACCCACCGTCCGATCTTCTTGCTCCTAGGGGTTCCTTAGCACCTTAGCTTGGATTTCAATGGAGGAGATGGGGAATGGAAGGTTAGGATGGAGAGATCATGGGGTGAAGAGGTGGGCCACACTTGGAGTTTAGGAAGAGAGGGAGAGGCTCATAAGTAGGAGGGGTTTTTGCTTGAGAGAATGAGATGAGAAAATGAGAAAGAGAGAGAGTGTTGTAGAGAGAGATGGATGGATGGATGAATGATGGTAGTGTAAGAAAGTCTTGACTTTTGTGGCCTTTTGTGTAAGAGAGGTATGGGAGGTGTAAGGAATCCTTGACTTTTGAGGCCTTTTGTGTAAGAGAGGTATGGGCATGTAAGACTTTTGTGGCTTGCTTGGGAAAAGGGGTGAAAGTGATTTGTACTTGACATGGGATGGTTTGATTGATTGATGGATTGATGTGATTGATGTGACACATCGTAGAGATTCTCTTGAGTTTCGCAACACGCGGCATTTTCCTTGCACCGAACGTTTGCTTACATCTCTTGACCAGGGTATCGCCTCGACACGCAAGTCGCGGTATCGGAACCGCAGCAACGGCGCGGTTGCTAGGGTATTGGTCTTGGGTTGAGTCGATACAGGTTGACGGCATATGAATCAGGGTCACGCGTCGATATCGGTTAAGGGTCGAAGGTTGTCGAAATTCGACCGGTAAGACCGCGGAAGTCTACAGAACGGTACGGACCAAGATACGGGTCTTACAAGCACCCCATGTAGAAAGAGATTTCCAGTATCCAATCCTGCCAACCACGATCTATCTATGGAGGCTATGGCCTCGATGTTGCTAGGGCGTACAGTAACCATATCACACAATGCGAGATGCATGAATCACACTATCCAATCATGCAACAAATCCTGCGTGTATCGTGCGCTCATGCAGGGCAACACCGCCTAATCGGGAGCCCATAAACAAATGGGCCTAATCCCGTAGGCCTTGTATAAATCAAATGGGCCTAAACCCGTAGGCCTTATATAAATCAAATGGGCCTAAACCCCTAGGCCTTATATAAATCAAATGGGCCTAAACCCCTAGGCCTTATGTAAATCAAATGGGTCTGGTCCCAAGGGCCTTGGGATATATCAAATGGTCCAATCCCATGGGCCTTACATCCACATCAAATAGGTCCACTCCCATGGGCCTAGCCTAGAGGCCCACTGAAATGTTTATTTGCCATTCAAACTAGCTGGCACAGGGCCCATTATAATGTTTATATTTCATCCAAACTGGCTGGCAAGAGGCCCACTACAATGTTTATTTGTCAACGGTCCAGGGTGTGGGCCAGGGGGCCCACTGAAATCTTTATTTGTCATCCAACGTGTGGGTCAGGGGAAAGCCCACTGAAATGTTTATTTCTCATCCAGCATGTGGGCCAGGGAAGGCCCACTGAAATATTTATTTTTCATCCAGCGAGGGGGGGGGTGGCGTGACCAACACATGCCTTAGGTGGGCTCCACCGTCCAGCGGACGGTGAGAGCCAACAAATACATCACTATGGACTCCATGTGGGGCCCATTGTAATGTTTAAATGCCATCCAGACCGTTCATAAGGTCACTTGGACCTGGATGAAAGGAAAACACAAATTTCAAATTGATCTGAAACTTAGGTGGGCCCAACAATGGGTTTCAATGGTAGAGGTGCGATCCCACTGTTTCGTGTGGTGTGGGCCACCTGAGTTTTAGATCGGCCTCATTTTTGGAGGAGGCCTGCTCCAAGGGGAAACCCGCCATATGAATGGCGTGGATAAAACATATACATCATGGTGGGGCCCACGGCAACAGTCGTGGGATGCTGCTAGACGTCTGCCCGCCAGCTCGCCATACAGCAGGCGCTGGCAGCGCTGACAGCTCCCTCATTCCTTTCTTATTTCTTTTTTTTTGTAATATCGTTTTCCTGTGGTTTCTCACAGGTGAGACCCATGTTCGGAAAATTCATTCCGACCATGGGACTCTATAGCCCGAGACAAACATAATGAGTCCGAAGTTCGGGATTTTTTGGTGTGAAAACAACATTAGACAACCCTCCAACGGTAACCACCAAAGTTCCCTATGTTATGGCCCACCAGATACTCAGATCAGCCCCATTCTTCTTCCCAACGGCTAAAATAATATTGGTAAGAGGATGGACAGCTTGGATTGGATATATACATCAAAGTAGGGCTTACACCAGGGCCCACCCTCAAAGCTTTAAACCAAGCTTGTATTTGTGTTTTCCTTTATACAGGGACGTCCAGCGTCCCAGACGCTGGATGGTGGACCTTGTAATATGCATTGAAGTGGGTCCTGTTTAGGTGGGCCACTTCATAGAGAGTGGGGTGGGCACCATACATTTAAGGTGGGCCCCACTTGAGGATAGCTTGGATAAGGTAATCACTTCAAGGTGGGGTCCATTCAAGTGGGCCACACAAACACAATATGATCTAAAAAAAAATGAAGTAGAGAGAGAGAGAGATAGAGGGTGGGACACGCTTGTGATGGAGAGCTCCGCCACTATGAGCCCTCCATTGTAAGAGATCATACAATGAAATGGGTCTCTCTACACATGGAATTAATAAAAATCTGATTCAACGGTAGAGATCCTTTCTCCACCAATATGGACGGTCTAGATGACCTTTAAATGTAATGAAATAAACATCATGATGGGGTCCATGGAGATTGGCCCCATCATGGATGATCATGATGATCAAAGTGGTCCATCGGCCACAACTTAAGGTCCCAAGTGAGATCCAAACCATTGATCGATTGGCCTCACTTGGCCCATCTTAAAAACATGAAAAACTACTAACATAAGCAGTCACCGTCCGATCTTCTTGCTCCTATGGGTTCCTTAGCTCCTTAGCTTTGATTCTAATGGGTGAGATGAGGAATGGATGGCTAGGATGGGAGATGATGGTGTAGGAAAGTAGGTCACACTTGGAACTTTGAAAGAGAGGGAGAGGCTTGGAGAACTCTCATACGTATGGGATTTCTCTCCTTTGAGATTTTGAGTTTGAAAATGAGGGAGAGAGTTGTAAAGGGAGAGAGGGAGAGAGAGTGATGGGTGATGGATGTGGTGAGTGATGGGTGTGTAAGAAATCCTTAACTTTTGTGGCCTTTTGTGTAAGAAGAGCATGCGCTTGTAAGAAATCTTTGACTTTTGTGGTTGCCTGGGTATGGGTGAAAGGTGATGTGTACTTGACATGTGATGGATTGATGGATTGATTGATTGATGGGATTGCTGTGACACATCGTAGAGATTCTCTTGAGTTTCACAACGCGCGGCATTTTTCTCGCACCGAACGTTGGCCCACATCTCTTGACCAGGGTATCGCCTCGGCGCGCAAGTCGCGGCATCGGAACCGCAGCGATGGCACGGTCGCTATGGTAATGGTCTTAGGTTGAGTCGGCTCGAGTTGACGGCATACGAATCAGGGTCGCGCGTAAATATTGGTTAAGGGTCGAAGGTTGCCAGAATTCGACCGGTAAGACCGTAGAAGTCTACGAAACAGTACGGTCTAGGATACGGGTCTTACAGCTCTCCCCTCCTAATAAAAATTTCATCCTCAAAATTTACACAATCATCGCAAATAGGCATAACTCATGATGAAGAAGAGACATAACATCATCATAAGGAATTAGAGATAGCATACAAAATACAATACATGATCAACCATCAAAGAGATGAGGATAACGCTCTCGAATCTCGGCCTCACGCTCCCAAGAAGCCTCCTCTACAAAATGGTGACCCCACTGAACCTTTACCAATAGAATGACCTTGGTTCTGAGGACCTGCTCCTTCCGATCAAGGATACGGACTGGCCGCTCAATGTGAGAAGCATCCTCATGAGCCTCTAACGGCTGTCAATCAATAACGGAAACTATGTCTGATCCACACTTCCTCAACATAGAGACATGGAAGACGTTGTGGACGCCAGACAACTGAGATGGCAAGGCAAGCCGATACGCCACGGTGCCAACGTGCCCAGTGATCTCAAAAGGTCCTATGAATCTCGGGGCAAGCTTACCCTTCGTTCCAAATCGAATTACACCCTTTATGGGCGAGACCTTGATATACACATGGTCCCCTACATCAAACTCCAAGGGACGACGCCGACGATAAGCAAAACTCTTCTGTCGGCTCTGATTTGTGCGCATCCTCTGCCTGATGATGTCAATAGCCTCTAACGTCTCCTGCATAAGCTCGGGACCTAAGAGAGGGCGCTCTTCAACCTCGGTCCAACAACTCAGTGATCTACATGGTTTGTCATATAGTGCCTCGAAAGGAGTCATGCTGATGGTTGCCTGATAGCTGTTATTGTACGCGAACTCAGCCAATCACAGATGCTCATCCCAGCTACTCCCAAAATCAATCGCGTAAGCTCGAAGCATATCCTCAAGGATCTAGTTGACCCTCTCGGTCTGGCCATCGGTCTGCGGATGGTACGCGGTGCTGAGCTACAAATCAGTCCCCATCGCTTGCTGAAAGCTCCCCCAAAAATGAGACGTGAACCTCGAGTCTCGGTCAGAAACGATCAAGATTGGAACACCATGCAGTGTCACAATCTCCTCAATGAATAATCTCGCAAGCCGGTCCATAGACCAAGTCGCACGCATCGTAAGGAAATGTGCCGACTTTGTCAGACGATCCACAACAATCCAAATGACGTCATGACTGCGCTGAGTCCTCGGTAAACCTATAATGCAATCAGTCGACACGTGCTCCTACTTCCACATCGGGACGCTCAACGGCTGCAATAGACCAGGAGGTCTCCTATGATCGGCCTTGACACGCTGGCACGTGTCACACTCGGCCACAAAACTGGCGATCTGGCGCTTCATCCCCATCCAAAAATACTGTCACCTCATGTCACGGTACATCTTCGTCGAGCCCGGGTGGATAGAAAATCCTGATCTATGTGCCTCGATCATAAGATCTCTAAGCAACTCTGGAATATCCGGGACACATAATCGGCCTCTAAGCGAAGTCCACCGTCTGCACCAATCTATCAATCTGCCTGACTCTCAAATATAGCCTCGGCCATATAACTCTGTAACGACTCATCAGCCTGCTGAGCCTCGATCACCCTAGCGACAAGAGAGGGTTGAATCGACAAGCTCGATAACTGTACGATGGAAGACTGCAGGCCGAACTCAAAATCATACGTTGCGATATCCTCAAGCATCCGCCACTCCTGAATCATCATATGCGCCACTAGGCCTCGTGGCTGATGGCTGAGGGCATTTGCCACCACGTTCGCCTTGCCTGCGTGGTACTGGAGATTAAAATCATAGTCTTTCAGGAGCTCCATCCAGCGTCTCTATCTCATATTCAACTCAGATTGCGAGAAGAGGTACTTCAAGCTCTTGTGATCGGAGAAGAGCTCGAACCTGACCCCGTAAAGATAGTGTCTCCACACCTTCAGTACGAAGATAACTGCAGGCAGCTCCAGATCATGCGTAGGATAGTTCAGCTCATGGACCTTAAGCTGATGAGACGCAAAGGCCACTGGTCTCCCGTGCTACATTAGGACAGCACCCAAACCAATATGCGAGGCATCAGTAAATACAATAAATTCATTACTCCCAGAAGAAAGAGTGAGGACAGGAGTGGACGTCAGACGGTCCTTCAACTCCGTAAATGCTCACTCGTAGGCGTCACTGCAAATAAACTCTGCACCCTTTCGAGTCAACCTGGTCAGTGGGCTGTAATACGAGAAAAACCCTCAATGAAACGCCGGTAATAGCCCGCTAAACCAAGAAAACTACGGATCTCTGTCACAGTAGTGGGCTGACCCCACTGACGCACTGCCTCGACCTTCGAGGGGTCCACTGCGACGCCCTCCCTTGTCACCACGTGACCGAGGAACTTCATCTCCTCCTGCCAGAACTCGCACTTCTCCAGCTTCACATACAGCTGGTGTGCACGGAGGGTCTGCAAAGTGATCTCTAAATGCTGCTCGTGCTCCTCACAGGTCCTCGAATATATCAGAATGTCGTCAATGAAGATTATAACAAACTGATCGAGATATGGGTGGAAGACCTCGTTCATCAACTGCATGAAGAGCGCGAGTGCATTGGTCAGTCCAAAGGACATGACCTGAAACTCAAAATGACCGTAACGCGTTCTAAATGCTGTCTTTGGAATGTCCTCATCTCGAACCCGAATCTGATGATAACTGAAACGTAGGTTGATCTTCGAAAAAAACTGTGCACCCTACAGCTGATCGAACAAATCATCAATCCCAGGGAGCGGGTATTTGTTCTTGATCGTGACTTTGTTGAGCTCGCGATAGTCAACGCAGAGCCTCAATGAACCATCATTCTTCTTCACGAAGAGTACCAGTGCTCCCCACAGTGAACTCCTCGGATGGATAAAACCCAACTCGCGCAACTCATCCAACTGCTTCTACAGTTCCCTCAACTCCAACGGTGCCATACGATACGGGGCCTTTGAAATAGGGGCGGTACCGGGCACAAGATCAATCTGAAACTCGATGAGTCGACGAGGCGGTAATCCCGGAATCTCCTGAAACACATCAGAAAAATCACAAACCATGGCCAAATGATAGATACAAGTGGCAACAGGCTCGTCTATGGCGCAGGACATCAAACAAGACAACCTCTCTCCACTGGGCTTTGCAATGAACTGGAACTGCGGCACGCCGGGTATACAAAACGTGATTGTCCTCGCAGCGCAGTCAAAAATGGCATAGTACTCGGTGAGCCAATCCATGCCCAGGATGACATCAAACTCGGACATCGGCAACGCAAACAGATCGGCAGGCAAAAAGATATCCCCAACTAGAACAGGGCAAGATGAGCAAAATCGGCCCAACACTGCAGTCCTCCCTAAGGGCGTCGATACTGATAAGCTCTCACAAGAAGACTCCAACGGTAAGCCAGTCGATTGGCAGAAGCTCTCAGCCACAAAAGAGTGTGATGCACCGAAATCAAACAACACACGTGCAATGCATGCAGAAACTAGAAGTATACCCTCAACGACTCCTCCAGAAGACTGCGGATCCTGCTGAGCCGCATAAAACCTAGTCTGAGCCAGCTGGGGAGGTGTCTGTCCCCTCTGAGCTTGGTGTTGTTGTTGCTGGGGTCACTGAGGCTGTCGAAACTGCTGCCTCTGAGGCTGGTGCTGATGCTGCTGCTAAGGTGGCCTCGGTGGTGGGGGCTGCTGTTGCTGCTGCTGTGGGGGTCTCTGTTGCAGTTATGGTGGAGGCTGCTATGGAGCCCTCTGCTACTGTGAACCTCTCTACTGCTGCTGGGGGCTGGGACACTCCCATGAACGGTGTCCCATTGCACCGCACCTAAAATAAGTGCCGGTAAACTATCTCGGAGGTGGTGGTGGAGGTGCTGCTGGTGTTGGCGGTGCATGGAAAGCTGGGCGACCTGTACGCCTCTACTGCTATGGTCATCGCTGCTAGGAATCACTGGGAGGAGTCTGCCTCTTCCGGCCTCTCCTCTGACCGTGATCAGACTGAGAACCAGCCCACTCAGCCTCGAAAATCTGAGCCCTCCGCACCACTTCCTCAAAAGTCGGAAGCTCATGCCCAATAACACGGCTGCGAAGACCGTAACGCAAGCCATCCTCGAATCGATGGGCTCTCCGCTCCTCATCATTAACTAAATATGGTGTAAATCTAGACAGTGCAACAAAGCGAGCCGCGTACTGGGCCACTGTCATATCGCCCTGCATCAGGGCCTCGAACTCCAACGCTCGCTGTCGTCGGATGTGATCAGGGAAGTACTGTCGATCAAACCGATCCACAAAATCCTCCCATGTCCATACAAAATCCGCTCCTGCTGCTCGAGAGACTGATGTCCACCAATGCTCAGCCTCACCGTGGAGAAGAATACGGCTAATCTGACTAGCCGCTCAGTCGTACATCTCATAGTCTTAAATATCTTCTCCACATCGGCACGCCATCTCTCAACTACCGTCGGGTCGGCTCACCCTAGAAACGCGACGGATCGAGCCATCAAAACTCACGAAGGAGGGCACTCGCACAATCCTGCTCTGCCTGTGCTGGTGAAACAACTGGTTGTCTGCCCTGTCCCTGAAGTGCAGTCGTCACAGCCTGTAACATCTGCTGCAACTGTGAGGCACTCACGGATATGGTCGGCTCCGCACCGGTCTCTGGCGGAGGAGCAGTATACTCAGGATGGGCAGTAGAAATCTCTGGTGGTGGAACGAGCATCGTAGGTGGTAGTGTGGGAGTCACAGGTGGTTGAGCGGGATCCTCAGGTGGTGGTGCGGGAGTCGATCGAGTCACTCTCCCACGCGTCATGTCCTACAGAAAAGAGCGAAGGCACCTATCAACTTTAAAACTCTCAAAGGAACGCACGTTAAGGGCCTATAACGGAAGGTCGTGAAACTATCCGAACTTTGAAACTTAGCCATTTTATACTCATAGCAAATATGTAATGTTGTTCTCAATTATTCTCAAGTTATGCTCTGATACCAACTTCTGTCACGCCCCAAACTCGGAAACTGGGCTCACAAAATTTTCGACCGTCAAATCCGGCACCGACAGCCTCCGTAGAACCCCATTCTCGGCTCCTAACGCCCATTCACCAGGTTCCGATCCTGGGATGCTACGAGGAGGATTTTCAACGTCAGTTTGATTCGGAATAAGCATAACTAAAGGCATAACCCACAAACAACAACCAAGAACTCCATTACATTTCCACTATGATCAAAAACTTTACAAGTACAATGAGCATAAAGGGAAATACAATGATGAAGAATAAAAACTCCAAAATGATCTACAAAGCGCTCCTGCCTCAGCGTGTTGCACCCCAACGTCACCTGCACGCAACGGTCGTGTATAAGCTTATAGAAAGCTTAGAGGGTGGTGAAAGTGTGTGCGCAAGGTAGTAATATAATCATACAATATCAGAGTAATGCGAAATATGCAGATGGATCCATAATATCATGAGCCGTACCAAGGCTATGCGATGCAAGATGCAAGTCAAGCATACAATCCTCATCTAAGTCCACATGTCAATACAGCTCAACTCTGGGATATCACCGGGGTCTAGTACACTCTAAACCAGATCATTGCCTCATCGCGCGTAATAAGGTAAGTGGAAGAGACCTCACTATCCGTCTGCCGATATCGGGCACGACTGGTCTATAGCGGACCCATTCCTTGAGCTGGTCAAACTCAGCCTAGCATTGCCCCCTACACTAGGGCGGGTAAGGCCGCACCTCCTTCCAACCGACCACGACATAGTGGAGAGCGTAACCGTCTGATAATCGGCACTCAACGCTCATCTACCCACTCGATCTAGACGTTAGAGCAACCTCTTGGTACCATAAGGGTTTAGGGACTTTCACCCAGGGATATCTATAGCACCCCATGTAGAACAAGATTTTCGGTATCCAATCCTTCCAACCACGATCTGTCTGTGGAGGCTATGGCCCCGATGTTGCTAGGGCATACAGTAACCATATCACACAATGCGAGATGCATGAATCACACTATCCAATCATGTAACAAATCCTGCGCGTATCGTGCGCTCATGCAGGGAAACACCGCCTAATCGGGAGCCCATAAACAACCTGCCCGAAGGCATATGCTATGATCAGTCACTTCTCATATCAGGCATACATATGATCCGCATGATCATGAGTCATGGAATTATACTAAACATGTTATAATGAGATGAGTTATCCTTACAATGCAGATGGGCCTGGACGGCCAATACACAATAAGTATGGGCCTAGCAATGGGCCCTAAGGAGAGTCGTAATGTAGACATCCAACCAGCATTACACTCGCAATGTGGACGTCAAACCAACATTGCTCCCAAGGCACGATCGTCGTAAACATCGTTACATAATCAGTGTTGGGGTCACACATTGCAATGGACCTTAAGTACATCTCATTGGGTCTTTTATTCATCAAATGGGCCACATAAATGGACCGAACCAATGGGCCTTATGTGCATTGCAATGGGTCATAACCCGTGGGCCTTAAATTGCGTCAAATGAGCCTAATCTCATGAGCCATATACATATCAAATGGGCCTAATCTCGTAGGCCTTATATAAATCAAATGGGCCTAAATCCCTACGCCTCATATAAATCAAATGGGCCTAAACCCCTAGGCCTTATGTAAATCAAATGGGTCTGGTCCTAAGGGACTTGGGATATATCAAATGGTCCAATCCCATGGGCCTTACATCCACATCAAATGGGTCCACTCCCATGGGCCTAGCCTAGAGGCCCACTAAAATGTTTATTTGCCATTCAAACTGGCTGGCACAGGGCCCATTATAATGTTTATATTTCATCCAAACTGGCTGGCAAGGGGCCCACTACAATGTTTATTTGTCAACGGTCCAGGGTGTGAAATCTTTATTTGTCATCCAACGTGTGGGCCAGGGGAAAGCCCACTGAAATGTTTATTTCTCATCCAGCATGTGGGCTGACAGGGCATGGTGGTATGGGACACCGTGGTCGAGCTGTCGGCCTACGCTGGGGCCACAAACCTCCCCGTAGTGACCAGTGAGCACCTAGTCTCGTGAGCAGATTATGGTGGTATGGGACACTATATTCTTGCTGTCGGCCTACACTGATCAGGCGATGAGTCCTTTGTAGTGACCGCGAGCGTATTCTGAGTCTACGGGAGGCGACGACCCTACAGTAGCAGTAGAGTACAGTAGGCCTGTATTGATAAGGTGATGGGGGAGCAGAGCAACGAGTGCGTGCAACAGCCCTGGCAGCCGTTGCAGCGACCTACAAAATATACCTCGTATGAGATTACTAGGAGTGACGACCCTAGACAGGATCTGTGTTGGGATTGATACAAGGGAAGTACCTTAGTTTCCCAATCCTGCTGTTTGAATGGACTAATAACAATTCAAAAATCATATCACCATTACATTGCATGTGCCTGGAAGATGTGGAGCACTTGAGGGAGTGTGGCATGCCGCGGTCGTAAGATGGTGCCGTATTAGGGAGATCGTCGGTGAGGGCATACATCACGTCATGTTATATTGCATTAACAATACTATTAGGATTGTCTGATTTACTGCTTTACTATTATCGCATGATTAATTTGAGAACATGTAAATCTTTGCTCTATTATTCCATTGAATTAGCTACTCATTCCCACGTTTCGGAATGGTGTTTGCAACACCCACCAGACCCTGTTGTAGATGCAGGTGATGCTGAGATCCAGGAGGTAGAGCCGGACTTTGATGAGGACCAGGACGAGTTCTCATACATGCAGTACCATGACGGCTTTACTTAGGTGGCCTGGGTTGACGGGACTCCTCAGTGCGACTATTTTTGGCATTTTGATTTGTTTATTTACATGTATATGAGACTCAGAGATGTATTCATACTTTAGTGACAGTTGAGATCTACTTTATTTTTTTCATACAGTGATATATATATTCTTTAGTCTTCCGCTTACTTTTATCACTGGATCTGAAGTATGAATTGCAGTTTTGGTATACTTTTACTCATGTGAATGCTTTAACTCAGACAACATTGAATCGTAATAATTTTTGTTGCATAAGTGACGGTCTGGAACTCGGGAGTTGAGTTTATACATGAGCCTCGATTTTCAAAGTGTTACACTTCTAGAATAAGAGTATACTGGGCCTGGGTTATGGTCACGTGACGTACGCTGTCGCTTCCTTTGACTTAGGTGGGTACGAGAAGGGTTTAGAAACACTTCTAGGATCCCAGATTCGCCAATAGGCGAAGACTATTCGAATCGATCGCGTGATCGAGTCCGTAACGCATCTAGGGTCGCGTGAAGCAACCCGAATAGCTCCCAAGTTGTAGCTGAGTAGGTTGAGACGTTCTTTGAACGATTCTAAACTCATAAATGAGAATCTTTGGGCTGTGGGACAACCACAACCCTTGTGTTCAATCGTCAGGGCTTAAAAACCCCGTTTCACCAAAAATCTTCAAAATTCTACCTCTCACCACTCCAATCTTCAATTATTTCTTATTTTTTTCATGTTAGGCATCAATCCTAATGTGAAAATAACATAAAATCGTACTTTCACAAAATTTTACAGTGAATAGTAAAATTTTATGAAAAATGGCCAAAAGGCCATTCTAACTTCGCTTTCTTTAGTAACTAATGGGATAAATGGATGTACTAGCTCCTTCTACCCCAAAATAAAATGCTGCATGATAGGGTTTTGTATTTGGGATTGCAGATTGGCCCCGGAAAGCCCCGAGTTCATGTTTGAGCCTATATAGGGCAATCTACAATGAACCAAGGTGGGGCCCATAGTTATTTGGGATCCCTGGACCATGGGAGACCAGACCCATGTGGTCCCACCGACTAGATCAAGGATCGGTCGGTGATGCATTGCCACCCGGGGTGGCCCACTTAATGTGATCTTTGGTATGTGGGGGTATTTTGGGTAATACACACCCCCCACGTAGTGCCCAACCATAGAAAACCCCAAAAGGATGCACTTCCTTCACAAACAGCCCTTCCCCTACCCCCATTTACGTTTTCTAGCTGCCCTACCTCCAAATCGTGGTTTTAAACCACTCCCAAATCCATTCTAGGCCAAAAACGACCACACTCCATCATTTTATTAAAGTTTGCAGCCTTCCCTCTAACAGATTTCGTCTTTTGGAGCTCTAAAAACTCTCAAATCGAGCTGAAATCGTGAGGTGCTCCATTCCCCTTTTTCATTCTCTTTTCTTTCTGAAAATACATCCTAGGGAAGCTTGAAGCATCCCTCTACAACGCCTAGTTCTCCCTTTTCCAGTTTGGGCAGCCATTTCTTGACATTTTCTCCATTTTTCATGGCTTTTATTGAAGCCATTTTGGGTCTTTTGTCACTCTCCACCATCCTCTCTTTGATGGGTAAGAGAAAGACCGTAACGGATGAGGCTGGGCCAAGTCGCCCTGCTCAATCAAGAAGGCCGCGGGGTGGCGCCGCTAGCTCAAGCGCCGTCGCAAGTCTAACCATAGCTCGAGAGTTCCATACAAAGCAGGATTTGGATCCCCATACTCAACTTGGGTGAGTGATTCTAGCAGAGATGCCTCACAACCAATACACTGACCGTAAAGTGTTGTTTGAGATGGATGTGGAAGGAAGATTATTCGGTAAATTTCTGTTGTTCGAGCGCATTGAAGCTGCGCATTGGGGTCCGATCTTTGAAGCTCGTGCTCGTGCTAATGTGAGCACCATTCGTGCCTTCTACGCTCGTATCCAGAATCCTACCTTGGAGCCATTGCAGTTAAAAATTCTTTTGGTAGAGACCGGATGGCTACGATCGATGTTCGGTTGATTGCGCGACTTCTGAACGTGCCTCTTGGTGATGTTCATCCTAGTGAGAAGAATCTGAGGAGTAGGCGAGAGCGAGATCGCCGTACCAGGTTTCTATGCGGTAAACTGGTTCCATGACAGCCTAATAATAGCCTCAAGGTGACTCATATGTCGGATGATTTGCGCCTACTGCACCACATTTGCACTTTCAACGTGTATCCCAGGTCGACAAATCGCATTGAGTGTACGTGTCTTATGGTTGATTTCTTATATTTGGTGGCCCAGGGAGAGAATGTGTGTATGGCCACTTTCATCTTGCGACAGATTATCCTCATAGAAAAATCAAGAAGAACGTCCGAATCGCTTCCTTTTGGCTGACTTATATGCAAGATCGCGCTTGAGTTTGCTTACAGACTTGGGCCGAAATTACCAGTTCCGATTCACAGCATTGATGAGTCAACTATGGTCAAGATGAAGATTGGGTCTGAGTACCGTGAGAATCAGCTTGAGGAGGATAGCGAGGATGACTTTGATGATGAGGAGGATCCAAGTGAGGGAGAACCTAGAGCAAAAGTTGAGGAAGAAGTCCAGGAAGAGGTAGAAGAGGAGGCTCAGGATACAGATAAGAGCCCTCCTCCTTCTGCTCAGGCTACTGGCGATGATCGCATTGCCCGGATTGAGGAGAGTCAGGTCACCTTGCAAAGAGAAGTTCAGGAACTTCGCGCTGAAGTCGAGGATGCCAAGGCCGTTACGAAGAGAAAATTCGGCTAGGTGACTCGTACCTTGAAGGCAATCCTGTGCTGCTTGCAGGATAAGGGTGTTCCTCCTCTGTCATCCGACTCAGACTAGCGATAATTGTAGATGTTGTTGTTAGTAGTTAGTCGTTCCTGCTTTGTATTTTGTAAGCCTGTTAAGGCTAGTGCTTTACTTATGTTACTGTTGTAATTTTAACTATTTTAGTTCCCATGTATTTCTCGTCATGATGCTTGTAAGGATATATCCCTTGTATTGTGACAATTTTGATTAAATGAAATGCATAGAATGCTTATGGCTCTTATGTGAATGATTGCGGTGTGTTTGTGCTATTGAGACTGACAAGGTTGCGCCCTATTTTGAATATAGGAAATGCCGCCGAAGGCTACACGGAGTACGGCTCGGCTTGCATTGAGTGAGTCTATGGATCAGGCTCCTTCGTAGTCTGATACCCATGCGGACCCTGCTGTGGGCCCGATTCCTGAGACAGTGCATGCGTCTCAGCCTACTGCTGGTCCTACAGTTGGACCACCGCCGTTCACACCGCCCGTCATAGAGCCGTACCGCTCATCTTCTTCGGCGCAGTACACGTCACAGCCTACTCCACCTCCTGACAGATTTGAGTAGATGATGGCCATGATGCAGCAGCAGCAGCAGCTCCTGACTGCTATTGTGGGGACACTAGCCCAGGGTGGGGGTGTGACTCCACCTGCACTACCTGCGCATCCAGCTGAGGATACTGATACTTATGCCCAGGATGAGGGCATGGCTCATCATGTACTACCTGCTTACCCTGCGGGGAATGCCGCAGACACACGGGGCTTGTTAGAGCGATTCCAGCGCTTACGGCCTCCCACGTTTACGGGTTCTCATAGACTCGAGGAGGCCGAGTATTGGCTCGACCGTGTGTCGAAGATATTGCGGATGCTTCATTGTACAGAGGCCGAGCAGGTCGAGTTGGCTACGTTCCTGTTCGAGTGAGAGGCCAGCTTGTGGTGGGACAGCGTATTACAGACCGTTACTGCCGATTATATATGGACCTGGGCAGCGTTCGAGTTCTGCTTCCACGAGAAATACTACCCCCAGACGTACAGGCATGATCGGGACAATGGGTTTCTCCGCCTCAGACCGGGAAGCATGACAGTCACGGAGTATGAGCATCGGTTCACGGCATTGGGCAGATACGTCCCGACTATTTTGGCAGATGAGCAGATGCGCATACGGCACTTTTCAGAGGGTTTGCGACCGAATATTCGGTCGAAGATGTGCTGCGTGAGCATTCCCTCTTATGCAGAGTTGATTCACATGTCTATGCGGGCAGAACAGGATGTGGATTGACTTACCCGAACTCGTGGCCCTGTTACTCCTAGGCCACGACCAGAGATGCAGGACAGGCCCTTTGCAGGCAAGAGGCCTCGCGTCAACCCTCCTACTAAGGCTACCATGCCAGTACCCCCGATGCGGCGCTCTGATTTACTATGCACATATTGTGGGAGAGAGGGCCACTTGGTGCAGAGTTATTTTTCTAGGATGCGGGACAGTGGGTTATCGCCACCGCAGAAGATCGACCGTACACGTCCACAGACGATATCAGCACCGCCTATACGGTTGGCTCCTACGCATCCTTCGTTCAGACCTCTGGTATCGCAGATCAGGCAGACTTCACGGCCCATGGCGCAGCGGCCGAACCGGCCACAACAGGCACTGGTTCATGCCTTGACAGAAGAGGCAGCTGCGACACAGACTTCTCAGCATTTAGCCTTCGAGGTTACTGCCCACATTGGAGGTATTCCTATTCTCGTGATGGTGGACACTGGATCCACGATTTCTTTGATATCACGTGCTATAGTCAGGCGTCTTGGGCTACAGACTATTACTATGGATGGGGTACGAGTTTATACAGCTCACGGGTCCTTTACAGATGTCACCCAGATGTGTGAGGGTTGTTTGGTGGATCTGGGGAGCAAGACGATGGCTCTAGATCTCGTCGTCGATTCTGCTCTGGTTTATCTCGATGTCTTTCTTGGCATGGACTGGTTGACTGCAGCGAGGGCCGAGATTGACTGCGAGACTCGTATAGTGACAACTTACGAGCCAGAGGGTGCATCCTTCACGTTTTCAGTGCAGGTAAATCTCCCTTTCCGCATACTTAGGTACGCCACCTTATTGCGAGATGCTGGTGCCCAGATACTTGAGTATACACCAGTCGTTTGCGAGTTTGGGGATCTGTTCAGGAAGATTCCTGGTTTGCCACCCCGACGAGAGATCGATTTCACTATCAATTTGGTTCCTGGTTCCTCGCCCGTCTCACTGCCTACGTATCGCATGGCACCGTGTGAGATGGAGGATTTGAGGACGCAGATTAATGGTTTGCTAGAGCTTGGCCTTATACGGCCTAGTGTGTCTCCTTGGGGAGCACCGGTCCTGTTCGTAAGGAAGAAGGACGGTTCGATGCGATTGTTTATTGATTATCGCAGGCTGAACCAGATCACGGTGAAGAACAAGTACCCTTTACCCAGGATCGATGACTTATTTGATCAGTTAAGAGGAGCGCAGTACTTCTCGAAGATTGATCTTTAGTCAGGATATCATCAGTTGCGCGTCAGGGATGAGGACGTGCAGAAGACAGCATTCATGACCAGTTTTGGCCACTACGAGTTCCTCGTGATGTCGTTCGATCTCACGAACGCACCAGCCGTGTTCATGGATCTGATGAACCGGGTATTTCGGCCTTTCCTCTATCGATTCGTCGTTGTATTCATTGACGATATTTTGGTGTACTTCAGGAGTCGAGAGGAGCATGAGGAGCACTTGTGTTTGGTCCTGGATACGCTCAGACAGCATCAGTTGTTCGCACAGTACAAGAAGTGCGACTTCTGGAAGCACGAAGTGAAGTTCTTGGGACACGTGGTGTCCAAGGATGGCATGGCAGTTGACCTGTCTAAGGTGGCTGCGGTTCAGGACTGGGAGCAGCCTGGTTCTGTCACTGAGGTGAGGAGTTTCTTGGGTCTCGCTGGCTACTATCGGCGCTTCATACAAGACTTCTCGAAGATCGCGAGACCTTTACCTCAGTTGACACGGAAGGACGTGAAGTTTGCCTGGAATGACCAGGCGGAGTCAGCTTTTCAGGAGCCAAAGGACAGACTTATGTCCGCCCCTGTGCTAGTATTGCCAGAGTAAGGGGTTAGATACACTATATACACTGACGCGTCTAGCGTTGGTTTGGGTTGTGTCCTTATATAGAGGGACAGGGTAATTTCGTATGCCTCGAGACAATTAAAGAAGCACGAGGAGAATTACCCTACACACGACTTAGAGTTGGCAGCCGTCATATTCGCACTGAGACTCTGAAGACATTACCTCTATGGAGAGGAGTTCGAGCTCTTTTGCGACCACAAGAGCCTCAAGTACATATTCACGCAGCGAGACTTGAATATGAGACAGTGGCGATGGATGGAGACGTTGAAGAACTTCAAGTTCGAAGTCTCTTACCATCCTGGGAAGGCAAACCTTGTGGCTGACGCGTTGAGCCGCAAGAAGGCGATAGAGTTTGCGGCTCCACTGATGGTTGCTGAGTGGGATATGGTTGAGTTTTTGCGAGACTTTGAGCAGAAACTCACCGTAGAGGAGCCGTATGACTTTATCGCACATGTGCAGGTGCGATCTCAGATCGATGACCGGGTCATCGAGGCGTAGAGGGATGATGCGCATCTAACTGAGCTTCGAGAGCAGGCCAGTGATGATGCTGACACCGAGTGGCGAGTTGGTATGGATGGGGGCTTACGTTATCGTGGCCACCTATGCATCCCAGATGTCCCTAACTTGAGACGAGAGATTCTCGAGGCTGCGCATTGTACTAGACTCGCGATGCATCCAGGCAATACGAAGATGTATCGTGACGTGAATAAGACTTATTGGTGGGAAGGTATGAAGACCCACATAGCTAAGTTCGTGTCCCGTTGTCTCACTTGTCAGCAGGTGAATGCAGAGCATCGCCGACCACCTGGACTTTTGCAGCCTATGCCGATTGCAGAGTGGAAGTGGGATTTCATTTTCATGGACTTCATTTCTGGGCAGCCGAAGATGAGGAAGGGACATGATTCCATTTGGGTGATCGTCGACCGTCTGACGAAGTCGGCGCACTTCCTACCGATCAGAGTTACGAACTCTGCAGACGAGCTGGCTAGTACATCAGAGAGATTGTGCATCTGTATGGAGTTCCGTTGGAGATCATGTCGGACAGAGACACGCGGTTCACTTTTATTTTTTGGACTCGCATTCAGGAGGCTATGGGTGTGAAGTTGAAGTTCAGTACTGCTTTCTACCCACAGACAGACGGACAGACAGAGCGGGTGAACCAGATCTTAGAAGATATGTTGCGAGCTTGCGCATTGGACTTTAAGGACAGTTGGGATGATTGTCTTGCATATGTGGAGTTTGCATACAATAACAGCTTTCAGGTGAGTATCGGTATGGCACCCTACGAGGCGCTGTATGGGCGACATTGTCGCTCACCGCATTGCTAGGCTAAGGTCGGTGAGCGTAGCTTGATTGGCCCAGAGTTAGTGCAGGCGACGTCAGAGAAGATTGATATTATTAGACGTCGGCATCTCACAGCGCAGAGCAGACAGAAGAGTTATGCCGATACGAGACGGAGGCCACTAGAGTTCACAGTTAGGGATCATGTATTCTTGCGAGTTTCCCCTATGAAGGGAGTCCTTCGGTTCGGAAAGAAGGGGAAGCTAGCACCGAGATTCATTGGTCCATTCCAGATCCTCGATCGTGTGGGAGCAGTGGCTTACCGATTGGCTTTACCCACACCTCTCGCGAGCGTTCACAACATATTTCATGTTTCTATGCTGAAGAAGTACGTTTCTGATCCTTCCCATATTATCAGATGGGAGCAGGTGCAGTTAGGAGAGGATGTTACATATATCCTGCGACCGACGCGTATCCTAGACAGGAAGGAACAGGTACTGCGTAGCAAGGTGATTCCCCTTGTGAAGGTATTGTGGACGCATCACTCTGAAGAAGAGGCTACTTAGGAGACAGAAGCCAAGATCAGAAAGAACTACCCACAGCTTCTCGAGGAGTACGAAAAGGTACAAATTTTGAGGTTAAAATTATTTATTAAGGGGGATAGATTGTAACACCCGTGAAAAATTTGTACTTGGACTCGAGTACCGACTCGACCAGAAATCGCGTAGGATAAATTCCTTTAGAAAATAAGAGTAAGTTAGCTAGCGCAACGCTAGAGTAGCTGGAAAATAGTCCCTGATCACTTTAAATACGTTCTACAAGACCCAAATCGAGTAGAACCAATGACTCTATAATACTCTATAACCTCGGATCAAACTCTAAGCAGGTTTGTTCTCTGGACCATTTTGAAACTTTGTATTGGATTTAGACCGCGCGTCGAAAGTCTGATACCTACTATCTTAGACCGTTAGAACCACCTAGCTGGACTTGACAATCATTTCGAAAATCAAGTCCAACCGACATTCGCAGGCTATTTCATTGAGCTTGGACCGAAGAAAGTGAGAATAGGGCTAGATTTGGATTTTAAAATTCAAATCTGGCACACGACTTGACATGTCAGTATTAAGCGTTCTGACCGTCAGAATTCAGCCAAATTACACCCTCGGATCAGAAAAAATTTCTATTTCATATCATGAGACTTGCAGCCCTGATCTACGTGCGGTGACCACTGAACTGAAACTGGACCGCCACGTGCGATCTGCGAACCCTGTCAGACTGAAAACTTAATGCGTGCTAGATCTTGTATGCATGAGCTTAAGTCCGATCCCGTTCGGCCAGGAGACCACCAGAAATCATCTTTTAGACCGAAACAGCCCCGATTTGGATATGCCCTAAGTAAACTTTCTTCTCGAGCCTATTCTGGGCATTTTGGGCTTATAAAAGGGGTTGAAACTCTCACTCCTCTCTCCCATCCGAATTTGAGAAAAACCCTAGATTGGGAGAGAGAAAAGGTGAGAGTTTGTGAGAGAGAGAAGGAGAGAATTTTCCCGCCGTTGCACCACCTGTTGCAAGTGCCTAAGCAACACACTTCAATCACCTGGCCAGTGATTCCTCTGCATTTTCAGGTAAGAAATAAACCTAAGAAGTTGCTGATTTGAGATTCACTAGGATCCATAGCTTGTTAACCGATAGATCTTCTAAAACAAGTCCTTTATTCGCCGTAGACGAAGCGTATACGCTCCGTTCGAATTCACACATCTATAAGATATAAGATGCGGATTTTAGACGCTTTGATCAACTGTTTCCAACGCTTTCAATGTCGTTTAATAGTAGATTATCGACGGCAACACCGTTTGACATGTACAACATGCTGTCCGTTTCCTGTTTCGTAAACCAACGAAGAATATGAGATTTAGGGCATTTTAGTCATTTGTAGGAAGTGCTGATTTCATTCATATTTTTCTGATGTGATTGACATGGTTTATTGTCGCATTAGAATGTTAGGAATACGTGCATAATTAGTTTGGCGAAGAGATTCGCCTAAATGCGCACTTCGGGTCGACATACTATATGTAGACTTAAGTGTGTAGTGTAAGTGTTTGTATAAATGTTTGTATTAGTATGTATTGAATTAAATGATGTTATGAATTAGTTTGAGATTGATTTCTCAATTAATATGCTGATGTAAATGATTTCCTACATGTTAGTTATATGCATGATTTCATTGTATGTATGAAATGCATGTGCTTGATGATTTACTTAAGTTGTATGTTATAACATGTGTTAACATGCTCACATAGTTGTATTTCATTTCCAATACTCTTATATGAATTGCTGATGTGAAATCATATGTGTTTGGGACTATACCCAGTCTAGGCAGTCGGTAACCGAGCGAATTCGTGGTTAGCTTTTCTTGGCCACGAACGACGCGTCGATGAAAGCGAGCCGTGTTCTGGAGTTGGCGGCAGTGGTTAGGCCACACAAAGTGTTTTACGCACTTCATGTCGTTCGACTTGAGATACGATCGTACTAGTCGAGCTCGTCAAGTAACCCGACTGGCCGTTGTATGTTCACCCTACATGAGTCATAACTGCTTGAACCTAGGGTACTGAACTTACCACTGTAAACCCTTTTAACCATGGTACCTTGATCCATAAAGACTCATGAGCCGAGCATGGTGGTATGGGACACCGTGGTCGAGCTGTCGGCCTACGCTGGGGCCACAAATCTCCCCGTAGTGACCAGTGAGCATCTAGTCTCGTGAGCAGATTATGGTGGTATGTGACACTATATTCTTGCTGTCGGCCTACACTGATCAGGCGACGAGTCCTTTGTAGTGACCGCGAGCGTATTCTGAGTCTACGGGAGGCGACGACCCTTCAGTAGCAGTAGAGTACAGTAGGCCTGTATTGATAAGGTGATGGGGGAGCGGATCAACGAGTGCGTGCAACAGCCCTGGAAGCCCTTGCAGCGACCTACAAAATATACCTCGTATGAGATTACTAGGAGTGACGACCCTAGACAGGATCTGTGTTGGGATTGATACAAGGGAAGTACCTTAGTTTCCCAATCCTGCTGTTTGAATGGACTAATAACAACTCAAAAATCATATCACCATTACATTGCATGTGCCTGGAAGATGTGGAGCACTTGAGGGAGTGTGGCATGCCGCGGTCGTAAGATGGTGCCGTATTAGGGAGATAGTCGGTGAGGGCATACATCACGTCATGTCATATTGCATTAACAACAGTATTAGGATTATCTGATTTACTGCTTTACTATTATCGCATGATTGATTTGAGAACATGTAAATCCTTGCTCTATTATTCCATTGAGTTAGCTACTCATTCCCACGTTTCGGGATGGTGTTTGCAACACCCACCAAACCATGTTGTAGATGCAGGTAATGTTGAGATCCAGGAGGTAGAGCCGGACTTTGATGAGGACCAGGACGAGTTCTCATACATGCAGTACCATGACGGCATTGCTTAGGTGGCCTGGGTTAACGGGACTCCTCAGTGGGACTATTTTTGGCATTTTGATTTGTTTATTTACATGTATATGAGACTCAGAGATGTATTCATACTTTAGTGACAGTTGAGATCTACTTTGTTTTTTTCATACAGTGATATATATATTCTTTAGTCTTTCGCTTGCTTTTATCACTGGATCTGAAGTATGAATTGCAGTTTTGGTATACTTTTACTCATGTGAATGCTTTAACTCAGAGAAAATTGAATCGTAATCATTTTTGTTGCATAAGTGACGGTCTGTAACTCGGGAGTTGAGTTTATACACGACCCCCGATTTTCAGGGTGTTACAGGCCCACTGGAATGTTTATTTGCCATTCAAACTGGCTGGCAAGGGGCCCATTATAATGTTTATATTCCATCCAAACTGGCTGGCAAGGGGCCACTACAATGTTTATTTGTCAACCGTCCATGGTGTGGGCCAGGGGGCCCACTGAAATCTTTATTTGTCATCCAACGTGTGGGCCAGGGGAAAGCCCACTGAAATGTTTATTTCTCATCCAGCGTGTGGGCCAGGGAAGGCCCACTGAAATATTTATTTTTCATCCAGTGAGGGGGGGGTGGCGTGACCAACACATGCTTTAGGTGGGCTCCACCGTCCAGTGGACGGTGGGAGCCAACAAATACATCACTGTGTGCTCCATGTGGGGCCCATTGTAATGTTTAAATGCCATCCAGACCGTTCATAAGGTCACTTGGACCTGGATGAAGGGAAAACAAAAATTTTAGATTGATCTGAAACTTAGGTGGGCCCAACAATGGGTTTCAATGGTAGAGGTGCGATCCCACTGTTTCGTGTGGTGTGGGCCACCTGAGTTTTAGATCGGCCTCATTTTTGGAGGAGGCCTACTCCAGGGGGAAACCCGCCATATGAACGGCGTGGATAAAACATATACATCATTGTGGGGCCCACGGCAACAGTCGTGGGATGCTGCTAGACGTCCGCCCGCCAGCTCGCCGTACAGTAGGCGCTGGCAGTGCTGACAGCTCCCTCATTCCTTTCTTATTTCTTTTTTTTTTAATATCATTTTCCTGTGGTTTCTCACAGGTGGGACCCATGTTCGGAAAATCCATTCCGACCATGGGACTCTACAGCCCGAGACAAACATAATAAGTCCGAAGTTCGGGATTTTTTGGTGTGAAAACAACATTAGACGACCCTCCAACGGTAACCACCAAATTTTCCTATGTTATGGCCCACCAGATACTCAGATCAGCCCCATTCTTCTTTCCAACGGCTAAAATAATATTGGTAAGAGGATGGACGGCTTGGATTGGATATATACATCAAGGTAGGGCTTACACAAGGGCCCACCCTTAAAGCTTTGAACCAAGCTTGTATTTGTGTTTTCCTTTATACAGGGACGTCCAGCGTCCCAGACGCTGGACGGTGGACCTTGTAATATGCATTGAAGTGGGTCCTGATTAGGTGGGCCACTTCATGGAGAGTGGGGTGGGCACCATACATTTAAGGTGGGCCCCACTTGAGGATAGCTTGGATAAGGTAATTACTTCAAGGTGGGGTCCATTCAAGTGGGCCACACAAACACAATATGATCTAAAAAAAATGAAGTAGAGAGAGAGAGAGATAGAGGGTGGGATACACTTGTGATGGAGGGCTCCGCCACTATGAGCCCTCCATTGTAAGAGATCATACAATGAAATGGGTCCCTGTACACATGGAATTAACAAAAATCAGATTCAACGATAGAGATCCTTTCTCCACCAATATGGACGGTCTAGATGACCTTTAAATGTAATGAAATAAACATCATGATGGGGTCCATGGAGATTGGCCCCATCATAGATGATCATGATGATCAAAGTGGTCCATCGGCCACAACTTAGGGTCCCAAGTGAGATCCAAACCATTGATCGGTTGGCCTCACTTGGCCCATCTTAAAAACATGAAAAACTACTAACATCAAGCACCCACCGTCCGATCTTCTTGCTCCTATGGGTTCCTTAGCTCCTTAGCTTTGATTCTAATGAGTGAGATGAGGAATGTATGGCTAGGATGGGAGATGATGGGATAAGAAAGTGGGTCACACTTGGAGCTTTGAAAGAGCGGTAGAGGCTTGGAGAACTCTCATACGTATGAGATTTCTCTCCTTTGAGATTTTGAGTTTGAAAATGAGGGAGAGAGTTGTAAAGGGAGAGAGGGGAGAGAGAGTGATGGGTGATGGATGTGGTGAGTGATGGGTGTGTAAGAAATCCTGGACTTTTGTGGCCTTTTATGTAAGAAGAGCATGGGCTTGTAAGAAATCTTTGACTTTTGTGGTTGCTTGGGTATGGGTGAAAGGTGATGTGTACTTGACATGTGATGGATTGATGGATTGATTGATTGATGGGATTAATGTGACACATCGTAGAGATTCTCTTGAGTTTTCCTCGCCGGCGTTTTTCTCACACCAAACATTGGCCCACATCTCTTGACCAGGGTATCGCCTCAGCGCGCAAGTCGCGGCATCGAAACCGCAGCGTTGGCGCGGTCGCTATGATAATGGTCTTGGGTTGAGTCGGCTCGGGTAGACGGCATACGAATCAGGGTCGCGTATAAATATCGGTTAAGGGTCGAAGGTTGCCGAAATTCGACCGATAAGACCGCGGAAGTATACGAAACGGTATGGTCTGGGATACGGGTCTTACAGGGACCCACCTGAGGAGGGGGTCCATCGTATGGATGGATTAGATGGCAAATACACATCAAGGTGGGGCCCACGGATGGGACTGTGGGTCCCTGCCCGTCTGCTCGTCCATCAGCGCAGCAGGCCTGCGCACGCTAACAGCAGCAGCGTCTGCTGCAAGCATTTTCCATTTCTTCTCTTTTTTTTTTATTTTCCTGAGGTATTTCACCTGTGGGGCCCGCCTCTTTAGAATTCACTCCTCCCATTGGGTTCTAAGCCTCAAAACACATCCAACAAGTCTAATATCTGGCATGTCTAGCATGTAGAAATAGAAAGGTGGGTCCTAAAAAAAACTTAAATGGTAGGAAACACAATCTTCTATGGTATGGCCCGCCTGATTAACAGATCAACCTCATTTTTCGGCTCAACACCTAAAATGAGTTGAAAAAAAAGATGAACGGCATTGATTGAATCCATACATCAAGGTAGGGCCTGTGCAAGTGGCCCACCAATAGTCTAAGAAAAATAAAAGCCTGATGTGAGTACACCTCACTGTCAGCTTACCCTCCAATGAACACGTCCAGCGTCCAGGGACGCTGGACGGACTGTGTTCATGTACGAAGGTGGGTTCCACACAAAGGTGGCCCACTTGATCTTAATGTTTGTATTTCTTACCCTCTAGGCCACCGGATGACCTAGATAAAACGGGTAAATGGCGACAATTAAACGACATCATCAAGGTGGCCATACCGTTTTGGATGGGTGGACAGGGTGAATGATCTTAAGCATCAAGGTGGGCCACAAGCCATCATGCACAAGAGAGAAAGAGGGAGAGAGAGGGAAGGAGAGAGAGACATCGGCGAGGATGGAGGGGCCCCGCCACTATGGACCCCTCTTGCATATAAACATACATCAAGGTGGGTCTCACATATATGGACCCTTAATCAAACAAAATGAATGAAAAAAAAAGGATCTAAGATCACCCACCCACTTCTTCTTGCACCTTAGGCTTCCTTAACTCCTTAGCTTTGATTCCAACTGAGGAGTTGAGGTTTGGATGGTTGAGATGAGAGATCTTGGGATGGAAAGGTGGGCCACACTTAGAGCTTGGAAGAGCTTGTAGAGGCTCATACGTATGGAGTTTTTCTTGCTTGAAAATGATCTTGAAAAAGAGAGAGAGAGAGAGAGAGAGAGAGAGAGAGAGAGAAAGAGAGAGAGGAGTGATGGATGTGGTGGTGATGGGTGTAAGAACTTTTTGACTTTTGTGGCAATTTGTGTAAGAAAGGCATGAGCTTTGTAAAAACTTTTTAACTTTGAGGCTTGCTTACGAATGGGTGAAAGTTGATGTGTACTTGACATGTACTTGACGTGATGGGATTAATTGATTAATTGATCGATTTGACAAGTCGTAGAGATTCTCTTGGGTTTTGCAATGCGCAGCGTTTTTCTCGCACCGAACGTTGGCCCACATCTCCTGACCAGGGTATCGCCTCGGTGCGCGAGTCACAGCATCAGAACCGCAGCGACGGCGCGATCGCTATGGTAAAGGTCTTGGGTTGAGTCGATATGGGTTGACGGCATACGAATCAGGGTCGCGTGCAAATATCGATTAAGGGTCAAAGGTTGCCGGAATTTGATCGAGAAAACTGCGGAAGTCTATAGAACGGTACTGTCTAAGATACAGGTCTTACACATGCTCAATCGATCGAACTATCTGGTTGATTGATCGAAAATATTTGAAAAAATCCTTATTTACTCTTTAGATAGTTTTGAACTAGCTTGATTGCTTGAGCTTTTGTTTGCTTGATCGATCGAATGGTGCTCAATCAGTGTTAATTGATCAACACTTAGATTAACAGTGTGTGTGGTTCTCCATAAGTGTGTGGCTTGTTTCTATTCCGGTTGTGATAGTGTGTGTGTTTGTGCATGCGCGCGTGTGTGGTGTAATCAGGATTGAGGCATGCTAAGGATTTTCTAAGACATTCGTAAGGGCTTTAGAGAAGAAAAGCCATGGTTTTGGGAGATTAACTCATCATTTCTTGTAATATTGTTTCATACTGGATTATTTGTCACTTTATGCCATGGTTTTTTCCCATGAGGGTTTTTCCACATAAAATTTGTGTGCTCTTTGTGTTTTGATTTACGTTTGATCTTGTCTTGTTTAATTGAATTTGGGTTTGCTTCCGCACAATCCCCAACAATACATGTGACTCGTATTCACTTAAATCAAGACTAATTGAATTATGGAATCCAGGGTAGGTTGGAATTCCACATCAATCTTGGACACTTATTTGTTAAATTAGAATAATTAGTTATTTTTCATTTCGATAGCGGATGAGATATTTGTTAAGTTTTTCTCTAATCCAATGTTCAAAAATGTTATTCACGCTTTCTCATGTAATTGTTCAAAGAAAAGAGGTATGAAAATTTGTATGAAGGCCTTGGCCCTTGTCCTAATCAGGCTAAAAAGGCCTTGGCCTTCACCCTAGCTCAATAGGCCAAGGCTTGTAGTGAGAAAGATCTATTCTTAACAACAAGCACGACACTATTGAAATTAAAAGTAAGTAGAAAAAATGTAAACCATAATATAGAAATTTAAATGGTTCCCTTTAGATTAGTCTGTGTCACTCCCCGAACTCGGAAACCGGCTCACAAAATTCTCGATCGTCGAATTTAGTGCTGACAGCCTCCGTAGAACCCCATTATCGGCTCTCAGCGTTCATACGCCAGATTCCGATCATGGGATCCTACAAGGAGGATTTTTTTTTCCAATGTACATTTAACTCATAATAAGCATAATCACAAGTTTATCCAAATCATAAAGGCAACATTATCATATATCCACTAATATAAACTTTGAATACAATACTGAAAGGGAAATACATATGTCAAAATAAAATCAAAGCTCTAGAAGACAGTTGCACGTTCCAAGCTTAATGCCACTACAACCTGTTGAGAGTCAAATATTACATATCTAACCCTGGTTATTTCTTGGATTTACGAGCATGATATTGTTTAATGATCCATGTTAACCGTGTTTGTGATACAGGGTGCATTTACGAGTTTGGGTTGAAATAAGACACTAAAATCACGGAATTAACGCTCAGAATGCACTAAGGTAAGGGAAAGACTCCAGGGGACCAAGATCGACGGAATTACATGCCAGGAATCTGCAAAAATCGAGAAATTGAAGCTCAAGTGGCCCGAAATTGGTCCAAAATGCAAGATCACGGGGTTCCCAATATCTGTTCGGCTCGAAACTTCATACGTGGCCTGAGGACCATAAATTAACCGTACACGTAAAAAATCATCCATTGGATCATTATGGAAGTGGCTTAACCGGCAGATCAGCCCATCAATCTTCAATTTGGGGCCCACCCGCTATCTGGATATGCTTGATAATTGTTCTCGACGGTTAAAATAATATGAGAAACAAAATGGGCGGATTGGATTTCTTGAAAGCATCACAGTGGACCCTATATGTATAGCGTGTGTACATAGTGTACACACGCCCGCCGTGCACAGGACCCGCCAATCAGTCCAAGCAAGTCTTGACCCGACTCTCTCTCTCTCCTCTGAGCAATCACACCAGCGGACGGACAGCGTCCCACCGTTTTTCAGTAGTGGGGCCCACTCGTCATATTTTGTCAAGATTGACCGTCCATTACGTCCGTAGGGGGGGAACAACCCTCACCTAGGTGTCCTTTTAGACCCATGAACGTGTGAACATACAGATTACCGTCCAAAAGGAAGATGGACGGTGAAGCAAACTATTCCGTGGGCCAAACCAAACTCAATCTCAAACCAATCATTTCTTACTGGTTTTTCGACGTGATTTCAATGGACGGCATGGATTTTCCATGCAATGTCTTCCTGGGGCCCACTGACCATCACAGAAGCGAAGCGAAACCTCTGTTTCACGATCGGACTTGCGGTCCTCTGCTATGGGCCACCATCAAGATTCAAAGGATCAATTCGAAGCATTCATTAGATCAATATGGCCCATATTACCACTGCCTAGGTGTCGAAATTGTGAAAGACAGTAAAGAACGATTTTCGATCATCCAAACACAAGACTAATGGTGATTTGAAATCATTCGTGGGACAGCACGAATATGATCCAAAAAACAGCCATGTCTGACCGAATTTTCATGCACAATCCAATGAACGGATTGGATCTTGCGAGAAACTCGAAGAAATGGGCCCCACTCACGGCCAGCGTCGGTCCAATGGCTTTATGACGCACGGACTGCGTAGGGATTTCTGTTTTCCTGGCTGCGAGAGGAGTATTGCTGCGTAGCATCTAGCGTAAGGACTCCACCGCCCTGGCAACTATAAGAAAGAGAGAGAGAGAGAGAGAGAGAGAGAGAGGACATCAGATCTTCATCTACGGCTCGAGCTTGGACGTGGGAGAGGAGGAGAGAGAGACTTTTTCTTTTTCTTTTCTTTTTCTTTCTTTTCTTCTTTTTTTTTCTTTTAGTTTATTTTGGATTTTTGCCCACTCATGTGCGGCTAAACCTCTTAGCTAGGTCTAAGAGGTGAAGCTTGTAGCATGATGGGAACTTTTTGCTTGCGTTTTGTTTAAGACTGATCTGATTTTAATTATAGTTTAATTAATGGTATGTTTTTAGTCTTTAATGGTCTGTTGTGACTGAAATTACAATGGGTCTACAATGGCTTTGAGTATGTTCTTTTCCTTTTATGTTTATGACGTTAGGAAGCCCTGTTGTTCATCATAGTCTCCTGGGCATGGTCGAATGACGGTACCCTTCCTAACCTTCATACATGTGATTGGTTGGTAATTAGTTTAATTCTATTGTTTGCTTTGTCTCCTGGACATGGTTTGGTGATGGAATCCATTCTAATTCATATACCTTTCATCTCTTGAAAACTATATCGATGGCAGTTTAGTTAATTTTCATAGTTCTTGAAGCAAGCGTAAGATCTCCCTGATCTCTACAAGTGGATCCTCTGAATCCCTAGTTTCCTATCTCTGATTTCTTCTACGTTTTAGATAATTATTCCACCATTCTTTTCTAAAATTCATTCAGTTTAGATTTCACCTTATCCTAGTTCTAGTTCTAGTTAGTTTTAGTTAACGTACAAGTTTCAGTCCCTTGGGACTCGACCTCGGTCTTACCGAGTTATTACTACATCACAACCCTGCACTTGGGGAGTGAACACAACCTAATATCACTTGCACGCATCTATCGTGCATAAAGGGTTGTGTAAGTGTGTGAACAGTATATGTATGCTCAGAATGTAATATCAGAGGAAACAGAGATGTTGATAAGTCCAACAACCATACAATTTCAGAGTAAGCAGAAATACTGTTAAGTCCATGGGTCATACAGTATCAGAGTACGCAATACAGATCAACTATGCAAATGAGGAGTCGAAGAGAGTCAGATATTAGATGTCAAGGATACAATGCAATATGTAAATCCTGCTAAGTCCATATAGGCCATATAAGTGTAGAAACATAGCAACCCAAAATGTTATATGCCTGCGGATGTAATGCAATATGCGATGCGAATGAAATGAGTAAGCTGTAGTGTGAAGTCGGGATGGTAATACGTAATATGGTAGGCTATGGGGTCTATCACAAGGAACTTCTATCCAAACTAGTCTCATACCTAAATTTGGATAGTCAAACTCAATGTAGTAAACTCCCGATCTCAAATTAGTCGCGCGCCTCAACCGAAATCCTTGTCATTACAAAGATACACAATAATTGGTTGTGCACCACCGGCCCGAGTGGATAATGAATGAATAAATGAATTAGTATGTAACTCCTACTCAATAAGTCCACATGTCAGTACTGTAAATCTCTGAGATCATCACCAGGGTCTAGTACACTCCAAGTTGGCTACTGCCCCAGCTGGCCGCGTAGCCCAGCGAGTGAAAAGGACCTCACTACCCACCTGTCAGTAGTATACCAATGCCTACCCGACTCGTTGATAGCTGACCCATTTAGGAGCTGGTCAAACTCAGCCTAGCTTACAGCCCCCTCCCTTGAGCGGATAAGGCCACACCCCCTCCCAACCAACCATGACATAGTGAGAGACACGGCCTACTGGTATTCGACACTCGGGCGCTCATGTATCCACTTGGTCTATACGTTGGGGCGTCTTCTAGCCTCGAAGGTTTAGGGACTTTCACCCACGGACATCCAAAGTACTCAAATGCTCGAACCAAACATTTCGGGTGTCCCATCTAACCATCCACGACATGCCTGTGGAGGTCACAGCCCTGATGTCGCTAAGGCGTACAGTAATCACGATCACACAATGCAAGATGCATGAGTCATGTAATCCAATCATGCATCAATCCTACGCTTACCGTGTGCTCGTATATGATAACTTCACCTATCAGGGAGTTTCATAAACCATGTATACTATGGCATATGCAATGGTCAATCATATCTGATAATAAACATGCAGATGATGCGTATAAGCATGTATCATGATGTTATGCTGTCTCATACTCATAATCGGTATCAATAACCGGCATCAACAATCAACCTCGACAATGTGGACATTTAACCAACATTGCCCTCAAGGAATGGCCCACGTAGAGCCTAACATATAGTGGACCCACGACATCACACAAGGGCCTAATATACAACATCATGGGCCTTACTCAAGATCTTAATACACATCACGATGGGCCTCTTGCATGTGCCTAATATACATCACAATGAGCTCCATCGCCTGGCCCTCAAATGCACCACAATGGGCCTCATCACATTGGCCTCATATACATCATATTGGGCCTTAAACACGGGCTGAATACACATCACAATGAACCTCAAATACAGATCAATATACATCACATTAGGCCTTGACAATCACCCTCGACAATCAGAATCGACCTCGACAATCGGAATCGGCCTGTACAATCAACCTCAAAAATCAGAATCAGCCTCGACAATTAGAATCGGTCTCAACAATTGGCCTCGGTAATCAGAATCAACCTCAATAATCAGCCTCAGCAATCGGAATCAGCCTCGACAATCAAAATCAACCTCAATAATCAGCCTCAACAATCAGAATTAGCCTCGATAATCAGAATCGATCTCGATAATTGGAATTGGCCTCGATAATCAGAATCGGCCTTAGCAATCGGAATCAGCCACGACAATCGAAATTGTCGACCTCGATAATTAGAATCGGCCTCAATAATCGAAATCAAGCTCGATAATCACGATCGGCCTCAACAATCGGAATCGGCTTCGACAATCAAAATCGGCCTCAATAATCAGAATCGGCCTCAACAATCGGCCTTAGCAATCAGAATCGGCCTCGATAATCGGAATCGATCTTGATAATCCGGATCAATCTTGATAACCAGGATCGGCCTTAACAATCGGCATCGACAATAGGAATCGGCCTCGATAATTAGGATCAGCCTCGACAATCGGAATTGACCTCGACAATCAAAATTGTCCTCAATAATCAGAATCAGCCTCAACAATCGGCTTCAGCAATCGGAATCGGAATCGACCTCGGCAATCAGAATCACCCTCGATAATCAGAGTCAACCTTGATAATCAGAATCGGCCTCAATAATCGAAATCGACCTCGACAATCAGAATCAGCTTCAATAATCAAAATCGACCTCAACAATCGACCTCAGCAATTGGAATCGGCCTTCATAATCGGAATCAACTTCGATAATCGGCTTAAGGGAAGGTCACAATGTGGACATTTAACCATCATTACCCATCAATATAGACATTTAACCAACATCGCTTCCAAGCAGTGACCCACATACGGCCAGACATATAATGGGCCCATGGCCTGACACAAGGACCTATATGCATCACCATGGGCCTCACTCAAGGGCCCCATATGGGTCATAAACACATCACATCAAGTCTTGCCCATGGGCCTCGAATACATCACAATAGGCCACAACTCATGGGTTTTAAATACACAATAGGTGAGACCTACACATGGGCCTAATATACATCATAGGTGGGCCCTCCACATGGGCCTCATACACATCAAGTGAGTTGCATCAATGGGTCACACTAATGGGCCTCATACACATCAAGTGGGTTGCATCAATGTGCCGCACTAATGGGACTCATACACATCAAGTGGGGCCGCATCATGTAGGCCTTAAATACACAATAGGTGGGCCCTGCACCTGGGCCTCAAATACATCACATGGCCCTCAAATACACAACAGGTGGGCCCTGCACCTAGGCCGCACCAATGGGCTTATATACATCAAGTCGGTCGCATCAATGGGCCTCGTATACATCAAGTGGGCCACATCACATGCATAATGGGCCTCTTTCCTAGGCCTCAAATGCGTCTCAATGGGTTGGGCCCCGCTCATTCCAAATGAGCCCATCAATGAACAACTTAGATAAAACACACACATCACGTAAGGGCCACGTGAATGGATGGTGTGATTACAAAATACATACATCTAGGTGGGCCCCCACCCGTCCAGAAATCAGATGGATGGTGTGGCTGAAAACACATACATCATGTGGGCCCAACACTATCCCACGTTGACGGTGTGGACCGCACACACATCACAGCAGGCCCCACCATTATCCGTGCAAATCAACACCGTCTAAACATTGTTCATGCAGATTAACACATGTCCAACTTACAATACATCTACATCACGGTCAGACCCACACAGATGGACGATGTGGATCAAGACATACACTATGGTGGTCCACAACACCGTCCATCCATTTCCAACACGATCAACACCTGTCCAAGCATTAGACAGTGTGGATGAAATACATAGATCACGGTGGATCTCACACGTGCAGCAAGTGGGGTCCATGGCTGGACGGAGTGGATATAGGATAAATACATTAAGGTGTGGCCCTGCACGCTGTAGGTGAGCTTGCAGATGAATGATCTGTATGAATGAAACACAAATATCATGGTGGCGTCCCACACCACCTATATAGATGGACGGTGTGGATCAAACAGATACATCAAAGGTGCGCCCCACATAACTTGATGGCATCAATAGGCAACAAAAATGATTGCTGGCCCACCGTCTAGATGGACGGTCTGGATTAACACATGCCCTGGTGGGGCCCTCTAAACTTGTTATCGTCAATACATCCACTAAGAAGATGGTGGGGTCCACATAGATGGATGGTTTGGATATAACCCAAACATCATACGGGACCCACAATCTTGCTGACGTCATAGCAGCAGCTGCTGCGCGTGTGGGGCCATAGATGGATGGCATGGATGAGAGTAGGTGCATCGCGTGGGTCCACCGTCAGATGGATGGATGGATGAAACATATATATCATGGTGTGGATCCCACCATCCATTGTTGGACGGTGGTGGTAAAACACCTACATCAGCACCCCCCACATACGGAGGACGGTTGGGATACAGGATACATATATCAAGGTGGGTCCCATCCCACATGAACAACATGTGTGGGGTGGGCCCCACATGAGCCAAAAGGGTGGATGGTGGCATACAGATACATCACAGTGATCCCTGGACAACACTGTCCAGATGGACGGTGCAAATGGCACATACATCACTGAGTGGCCCCACGTGGCAGGTGGGTCCACACGTGTGGGACCCACCAGCTTAGAAGAAGCTGATATTTGTTTTCTCCCTTCATCCAGGGCCTATCCAGGAAGGACGACCTAGATTCAACACGTACATGGGTGGGTCTCACCACCTAGATTTGCTGGACGGTGGAGATTTCTCACATATACCAAAGTGGGCTCCACCATGATGGATGGCATGGATATAACACGCGCATCAGGTGGGCCACATGACATCAAAAAGGGGGAGAGAGAGAGAGAGAGAGAGAGAGAGAGAGAGAGAGAGAGAGAAATCGGAGTAGCGGAGGGGCCCCGCCACTATGGGCCCGTCTCTATCCAATGCATACATCAAGATGGGTCCCACCATATGTGGGCCCTCAAATCATCAAAATCGACAAATAAACTCACCCACCTTGAATTTCTTTATTCCTCCTTCCGCCTATAGGTTCTAGAGCTCTAAGGGTGTCGATCCAATGGTTGAGATTGGTTTTGAAGGGGTTTGATTGGGTGGTAAGGAGTGGGACACACCTAGCTTCTCCATGGAAGCCATAGACGTTGGGTGCTTGGGTTGCTTAGGAGAATGAGAGAGAGATGAGAGAGGGGGGGATGGGTGAGTGATAGGGTGTGATGGGTGATGGATGATGGATGTGTACTTGGATCTAAGAGAGAGTTGACCTTAGGTAAGGTTATGTAAGAGAGGGATGGGGTGGGTTGCTTATGCTTGATTGATGGATTGATGTGACGTGTCGTAAAGATTCCCTCGGTATTTGCAACGCACGGTGTTTTTCTCTAACCGAACGCGGGTTCACATCTCGTGGCCCAGGTACCGCCTCGGCGCGCGAGATGCGGCGTTAGAACCGCGGCGACGGCGCGGTCGGTAAGGTATAAGTCTCGAGTTGAGCCGATGTTGATATACGAGACATGACTCAAGATCACACGTAAACACCGATAACAGATCGCGGGTCGCCGGGATTTGACTCGGGGGACCGTGAAGAGATACGAAACGGTACGAGCTAGAATACGGGCCTTACAGTTTGCGTTTTCATGTCAATCTAATATACTTGAGGAAAAAAAAAAAACTGAATACATATTACCTCAAATAAATCAAAGTTTTCCTAAAAATTTGATGTGAAATTATAAAATAGCCTTTTGAATTGGGGTCACACCCCATAGACCCCCTACAACCCCAATAAGTTCAGCGCATAGCTCAACTTATGAAGTGCTAGTTGAATAAATAATTAAATAATACACTACTTCTGACTAGGCTTCATAGTTCCTATCAAGGCGCCCTATAAGGCAACGAGTAACATTATCAAAAGTTTAAATAGGCTAAGTCTGAGATTTTTTTTTGTCTTACTTACAACAAATTTTTTAATTTTAATTTTTTTTTGCAATAAATTGCATTTATTTTTAATTTATAAAAATATGACAACCCATCAAAGCATGCATTTAAACTACACGTATACATCAAGTAAATTACTCACAAGTATCTTCGACCATCATTCTTTTGTACAAGAGTGACCTACTCAACTATTGAACTGGACCATTCATCATTGGTCCTGGCTCAGAATTTAAGCTACGGCATGGCCCTTGGGACAAATTCAGGGACCCAAGTGCTACCATGGCTCGGCCGTGGCAGGGATACTGGTCCCATTTGAAGGATTGTACCATATCATACGGTTATCAGTTTGTACGAGCTGGGGCTCTGGTTTTTGGCCATGCTTTGATGATCCAGAATGATGATCTTGTGGGACCCACCATGGACAGCCCATGTCCCAAAGATCTCCTCCATTTTAATATCTTAGCCATCCTGCCTTTGGCCTAGTCAATCTACTATAGGGCCTACAGTACCAACGGTCTGGATCATAAAAACATAGCCCACAGTGAAAAAAGCTGAAAATATATGTTTGCTATAGCCTATAGGTATCATCTAACATGAAAGGTGCAATGTATGGGAACATGCGTGCCATGCTCGGATCCTGAGTATGTAATAGTGGGACCCGTGCTCAGTGATCCAGTCCATTTGTCTGATAGGTATCATTCTCACCATTGATGGAAGATAACCTAAAAATCTGATGGATGAGACGAGCTAAACCCTTTTTAGTAGCTGACAGGTACATAATAAAGAAAAAGACGGTCCAAATTCAACTAAAAAGACCAAAATGATATGTTTAAGATATTTAAACCTAAGAGATTTTCGGGACATCCACAATCCACTGTTTTTGTTGTATTAACAGTGGTTTCTAAACCATGGGCCCCACTTGACAACGGACCGTGAGGTCAGGTGGGTGTTAGTCGTGCAACGGTGCACAGGCAGTAGGCAGTGGTGACTCAATCTCTAGCTCTGATTTACAACTGTCCTGTTAAAAATAAAAAAATAAAAAAAATAAAAATAAACAGAAGAAGAAGAAGATGATGATGTACAACCATCCAGACCATGCAGACTCCAGACCCATCGTGATATCCAAAATTAATCCTAACCATCCATTTACTACTATCAAAATGGATGAATAAAAGTAAAATAGTGAGTGGTTTGAATTAGGAAAAATCAAATCAATAATTAATTATTACAGTAAAAAAGAACGCACATTGAGTGATAACCCTGCCACCGTAGACCTCCACGGTGATTGGACTCGGGGAATTTCATTAGGCTACGTGCTGCTACGGAGCCTTCACAAAATATGTTTTAAGTACGTACTCAATTGAGACCCTCTCAGCGAAGTGAATTCCTTCACATTCAGTCACCACATGTCCGTGGTAGAAAGGTTACCCAATAAAATTCTACTACGCCGCGTCACCATGGACATCTAGGGGTGTACATGAGTCCTATCCGAGTTGAGTTTGACATAGCATGACTTCTCTCGGACACTAGTTGGCCCAACTTGAACTCAGCTTGGCTTGGTCCTTGAGCTTGATTGGCTAATTTGGCTTGGTTCGGTCAGCGGCTTGAGCCAAATCGAGCCAAGATCGAGCCGAGTTCACTTATGCAACATTTTCACAAACATATAAACCGCACCTTTAAATTCTCACTTTATGTAAAATACTAGCATCGGTTTTACCGGTATTTTATCAAACACCTTGTAGGCAACATCAAAATCAAGAAAAAAGTATATTTGTTTGATGAAACATATCTTCCCTACCACCAACCAACACTTTCTTGAGTCATTTCATAAAACACTTGGTGAGCAACATCAATATCAAAGTAACTGAGCACCGAATTGGTTCGATCCGAGTTTGATTCGAGTTGGGTTCGAGTTGAGTCGAGTCGAGCTCGAGCAAGCTCAAACTCGGTTTGAAATTTTTTCGAGCTCAAAAAATCAACTCGACTTGGCTTGAACTCAGTTTCGAACTGAGTCGAATCAAGCTTTTTCGAGTCGAGTTGAGTGAGCTAACTGAGCTAACTCAGTTCGTATACAACCCTATTGACATCCTTGGTGGATGTGGATTGCACAGTGACCCAACACCATATAGTTAGGTGGTGTTAGGACGCCATGGGGCCCAAATGTATGTATTTTATCCATGTTGTTAATCAGTTTATCAAGTCATTTTAGGGCATGAGCTTAGAATTGAGGATATGCCTTAGTTGCAACCATGAAACAGTGATATTATAGAGCCCACCAAGATCCATGCATTATATATTCCCATTTTCATAATCCTAAAAATCAAGTAGATACAAGTCTAGTGGACCACACTGCATAAAAAGGTGGTCATTGAACGCCCACCATTAAAAACTTCCCTAGGGTCCACTATAATGTTTATTTGTCATCCAACACATTGATAAGGTCACACAGACCTAGATGAATGGAAACACAAAAATCATTTTCATCCAAGACTTTTGTGGCTCACAAATGCTTTTAAAGGTCAATGACCACTATTTCCTATGGTGGGATCCACTTGAAATTTATATTTGCTTTATTTTTAAGACCATGCTAATTAAAAAATTAAGCCCATAGAATGAATGAACAATGTGGATATACAATGCATAAATCAAGGTGGGCCCCACGGTCAAGTTCCCACCTACTTTCCTAGTTCAGGGTCACAACTAAGTAGCGTCCTAAAATTGGAGCATATTCAAAACTAAAGTGGATTACACCATAGGAAACAGTGGAGATTGAATGCCAACTCTCTAAAATTTCTTAGACTTACATCAAACTGATATTTGTAATAAACATCATTGTGGGCATATAAAGGTTGCATTGACAACACTATTTTTCCCAATGTTTCCAATGGTGTGGTCCACTTGAGCTCTTTAGATATGCTTCGATTTTGGGCTCCCTAGAATGAGTTGGAAAAATGACTGGATGGTGTGGATAAAACACATACATCACAGTAGGCCCCCTAGAATCCCAGCACCATGTAGTTAATATGCATCCATTTGGGAAGCAGGTTCACCACACAACCGGCATCCCTTAAAAGAAGTGCATATCACGCTTGAAAAATCACCATCATTACTTAAATGATGCAAAACTTACACCATTCTATCAAAAGTCACTCACAAGGAAGCTTTGTTTGCTAAAATTACTTGTCTCGTATCCGTAATAGAAGCTGAAGATGATAAGATAGAGGCGAAATAATGAGTACATGGTAGAGCTTTCTCTCTACATAGCACGTGGGCTGTCTAACCATTTGGCTTTGTCATGAATGGCCGAGGTATTGAAAATCATACCTATATATAAAAAAAAGCTTTAGTCATTATTTATCTCTCTCTCAACATTTAATGTTGACTATTAAGTGCTTTCTTTTGGGTAGTTGATTTCAAGGCCACTATTTAAATCATATCATGTAGGTCCTAATAGATGGACAATTGAGATTGAAAGATAACAAATGTCTCAATAATGTAAACATGTGGATCTACCATTAAGGTTCATTTTGGAGCCGCAATGTGATTATGAATCTTCAAGTGTGTTCGACCGCTTGTAACATGGAGACCTTGGAATTCAAAAATAGAATGATTGAAGCTCTACAGTATATTTATAGGAATTTAGATTTTATTACTAAATTAGTTTTAATATCTAAATTAATGCACGTATGTGATATTTGACGAAATGATTGTATTAAGCTTATTGAAATATGTACTTTGAATTGATTGATTCTGAGCCTTGAGGGACCATAACATATAATCTATTTATAGCCTGGTAATTACAGTCGAATCAAATGGCCCAAAAGGTATGACAGTTATATCACATGTGATGTAGATCAACTTCAAAAGGAAGACCTAAATATATGAACCATAGTCTCATTAAAGCAAGTCTCTCTATAAACATTAATTACTGAAGTTTTATAAAAAATGACCTTTGAAGATAGAAAAATTCTAACACGAGACTTCAATAAGCCTTTCTGTGCACGACTAAAATAGCAAGAGGCTTACATGATTTTTTGTGTACACGTGGCTTGACAAAATAGACTATGCTTATATAGATAATCAATAAGATTTACATGCCCAACTATTTAAATCTCTTACAATACAAAATCTCACATAAAGCTACTACCCTTTTAAGTTTATATAAGGAGCACTCGACGAAGGGGTCAGGGCACCAACTGAGTCATCACACATGACCTCTCACAACCCAACGTCGTCAGATCCTAGTTTTAATCTTAGTTTCTCCATTTTTGTACAGCCTCACTACAAAAGGTCCGAAGTTTAGTGTAGCTTAGATCGTTGTTGTCTAATGATATCACTGTAGTATGCTTAGGAGTAATATAAATATCCATGACTTACCCTGTTGAATTCCAATCAATTGAGTTTATAAGATCACACCAATCACATTTACTAACAATTCACCTTAATTGTTTGTTCACATAAGAGATTACATGTATATATCTTTTATTTATTTTTCATTTATATTTATGTTCTCATTGATTATATTAAACTTTATCATAAATTAATAAAAACAACAATTAATCTTAATTTTTAATTTTTTAATTCATCTTTATATTATTGAGAAATCTGATGCTCACAATCATTGTTGGAAGAGAAGTCTTTAACTAAAAGTAAAACAATATCTCTTTTTGAAGGATTAACTATTTCTTTTTAAATTGTCTGATTGTTATAATATTGGTAGTTGAGCAATTAGATCAACCTTCATAGGTTTGATTCTATCGATGATTTCACGTCTAGGGTTGCAAGCATTCAACTGAATTTGAGTCAAATACGATTCTAACATGCCCAACACTAACTTAATCACACACATTTAACCAAATACAAGCTATTTGTTAACACATGTAATCTTGTATCTATTGAACTATAACATAATAATAAATGAATAACTCACCGACGAATTTTCACTATGCATGGATAATGTTTAGGTTAACTTGGTCATACCCCATTATGATGTATGTGACTCATCTATTTTGTCCATCCATTTTACCAACTCATTTTAAGTGTGAGCCTAAAATTGAAGCAAAGTTTTTCTTTTTTTTTTTTACACTCCCCCACACACTCACACCACACGCACACCGTGGGATTTCACCACCTCGGGTACTCGAACCCTTGACCCGGTGTTGAAACTCCAAGGGGTCTACCATCCAAAATTAAAGCAAAGTTGATGATGAATAATCATCACCCTATCATTTTAAGCCCATTAAAAGTATAACCGTGGACCCCATCATCCCACTGCTTTGTGTAGCGTGGTTTACTTGAGCTTAGGATATGCTTTAATTTTGGGCTATGCCCTGAGCTGATCTTATAAATCAATCAGATGGACGGGTGTGGACATACATTTAGTGGGAGCCTCAGAAAAGTTACTGAGGACGCTGCTCAGTACGCAATCCCCGTCGTTTGATCTGTCTGCGTGCGTAAACTTGGAAAGGGTTTCAGGTCAAGGGCCAAACGGATATCCTACGAAGTAGGAGGGCGATGACAAAGTCCAGCTGGCACTGTCGGCGTATTACGAAGCATGGCCTGATGCCCATGCGTCCAAGCTCCGTTAAAAAACACTTGTTTTTCGCGGAATCTAAAATACCCAAGCTTTAGGGTTTCTCCATATTGCATATATAAAATCCACTCCGTCCATCAGATAAAAAACATTATTTGGACCGTCAATATCTAATATGAGATCGATTAAAATCTTATACAGGTCAAATCAATAGAAAAAATAAATTGCTTCTAAAAACCGTTTAGTTCTGATGGTGTGGCCCACCTGAGTTTTCCACCATGGTTATTTTTGTATCTTAGATTATTTCTACTGATTTAAACCAGATTAAAATGTTTGATGAAACATAAACCCCATGGTGGCCCGTACAAAAACCCATGGTTGGAATCCCATCTCCATTGTTCCATTTATCGTGTCTTAAAGAAGTCACAAATCTATATGATTTTTCCTTCATGGATCGAAAATATGAAATAGAATCTGATTAACGGATCGGATTTTAAATATAAGAGATAGTAGGCCACATAGAGCTGAATGTTTTACGGACGGCGTATAACAGAAGATGTTGCAGAGAAATCCAGTCCCATTAAAATCTGCTCTTTCAAAGGGAGTGGAGGGAGAGAAGCAAACGAACCTCTGACGTCCCATCACACTCTCTCTATATCTGACCCAACCATGGTTACCTTCAAACCCTCACCACTGATTAGCTTATACATATATAAATCTCTTACCATTTTCCAACGGAAGCCCTCCGAAAAAAGGAGAAGGAAACAAAAAAAAAAAAAAAAAAAAAAAAGGCCAGTAAAAACGACTTCTCCGACAACACGAAGTAGAAAAACCAGAGAAACGTAGAAGAAGAAAGAGAAAAATCTCCTCATTTTCTCTTCTTCTTGTATTTATGAAGACGTTGTGGAAGATCAATCATAGATTCCGATTCCGGAGCTTTATTTCCTGCTGCATTTCTCCTCGAAACTGGAGAAATTTCCGGCAGAACTAGAGAAATTCGAGTGGATCTGTGGAGTTTCGATTAATTTGGGAGGAGATATTGGGGTTTGATTGGGAAAATTGGCAGGAGATGAATTCTGGTGTCAAATTGTTTTCTTTTTGTGCGGAAAATCAATAAAAGATTCCGATTCGGGAGCTTCAGGTCATACTGCATTTCTACTCGGTCGTGGAGAAATTTCCAGCTGAAGTAGAGAAATCAGAGTCGATCTGGGGATTTTGGACTCGTCTGGGAGGAGATCTTGGGCCCTGGTTGGAGAATGCTGCGTTGGAGCTGCGGTTCGGTGGAATTCTTTTTTCGGGTTTTTGTTTTTGCGGAAAATAATTGCAGATTCTGATTCGGAAGCCTCAGTAATTTCGAATTTTCTGGCAGAAGTAGAGAAATCTGAGTGAATGCTGTGTTGGAGATCTCAGGCCTTGTTCGGGAAAATGCTGTGTTGGAGCAACGGAAGGCAAATTCCGGAGTGAAATCGGTCTATTTTCTTCTTCTTCTTCTTCTTCTTTTTTTTGGGGAAAATAATTACAGATTCCGATTCGGGAGTCTCGGATCCTACTATATTTTTACTCGAAATTGGAGAAATTTCCAGCAGAAATAGAGAAATTTGTGTCGATTTGGTGAATTTTGACTCGTTTGGGAGGAGATCTCGGACCTTGATAAGGAAAATGCTGTGCAGGAGCTGTGGAAGGCGAAAAATCGGTGACTTCTTGGCTATTGAAATGATGTAGAGGTGTTGCGGAGGATTGGCTGCAGTGGGCTGTAAGGAATTCGTTTCTTTTTCTTTCTTTTCGCTGCTGTGGATCAGTGTTTGTCATGGAGTCGCGAATGGATCAGTATGAGATAATGGAGCAGATCGGACGGGGCGCATTTGGAGCTGCGATCCTTGTGAACCACAAGTTGGAGAAGAAGAAGTAGTCTCTCTCTCTCTCAATGTCTCTAATTTTATGCTGTTATATGGGGATTCTTTTGCCAGTTTCGATTTCATTTTCGGTTGCTTTTGATCTTTCCTATTTCAGGTATGTTTTGAAGAAGATCCGGCTCGCACGCCAGACAGATCGGTGCCGTAGGTCTGCTCATCAAGAGGTAGATTAAACGTATGCTGATCTTATCGATTTAGGCGGTTCTGGATTTTACTTACATTTTGGAAATTCTGATGTAGATGGCCCTCATTGCACGGATCCAACATCCTTTTATTGTCGAATTCAAGGAAGCCTGGGTAGAGAAGGTGAGGAAACAGTTCACCTGTTATTTCTTTTCTGTCCAGTTGGTTCCTGAACTAGAGATTGCTGTTGTGTAGGGCTGCTATGTTTGTATTGTCACTGGGTACTGTGAAGGCGGAGACATGTGAGTGATATTGAAAATCAGAAGCTTGGTCTTGATGATTGTGCGTTTTTGCAAATTGTAGTTTAGCATTTATAGCCTTTTTTTTTTTTTTTTTTCCAATTTTAATTTCTAATAATAGGGCTGAGTTGATGAAGAGGACGAATGGGGCATTTTTCCCAGAGGAGGTACATAATCATTATCTTGATCAGTTATGAATAGTGCTTTTAAAGTTTCCATTTGTCTTGTTGACTAATTGATAGTGGTGCTCAGAAACTCTGCAAGTGGTTCACGCAATTATTACTGGCCGTCGAGTATTTGCATTCAAATTATGTCTTGCATCGAGACCTCAAGGTTCGTGAAATATAAGAAGTTTTTTCAGTGAAATTTTGTATGCAACTTTGTAAGAATGTGGAGTGATTTTTCTTTCCTATCTACTTGGCAGTGTTCCAATATATTTCTCACTAAGGACCAGGACGTTCGCCTTGGTAAATGATGAGCTCTATGCATCTGAAAGATTGACTGGTGTATTTCGTTTACTGCGATTGTTCTCATAAGTTTCCGGTTGCGTGCAGGAGACTTCGGGCTTGCGAAAACACTAAAAGCAGATGATTTGGCTTCTTCTGTATGTTTTTCTTTCCTGCTTATTTTTATCTTTGGGTCTTAAATTCACAGTTCCAATCTTTCACTTTCTTGTCACGAGTGTTGTAAGAGAGATGGAAGATATCAAGCTGATTGTACATTGGTATGTGAGGGGATAATGGACTTGTCGAATTCTGTTGTGCTGCGTAGGGTTTTGTGTCTCAGAATATATGGCTGTATAGCACCAGATTTTTTCTGGACGTGCTGTTGAATTGAACTTGGATAACCGGTTTAATAGAGAGAAATGACCAATTTGTGATTACCTCCACTAAGCTCTAACATTAACCATATTATGAAACACTTCAAAGATGAGGGAAACTTCCATCCTGCTGTTTCATGAAATACAACCATTGTAGTCCTAGAGTAGTCATCTATAAGAAAACAAATTACCTAAAACCAACCCCATATGTCAGAGTGCAGAATATGAAAAGGTAAAGGATCTTTTATCACCACAGAAAGGATAGATAACTCTACATTGTCCACAAAGCTGAGAAGTTTCACATTGTAAATCCCTGAATGATATCTATGGACTGAAAGATATTATGAAGTAACAACTGTAACTTTGGCAATGAAGTATGGCCAAGGCGTGAAGGCCATAGGAAAGCACTCTCTTTATCGCTACCGTATGTAGAATAACTAGTAAAAATATTAGTAGAAGAACTGATGAAATTGTCGTTGAATAGGTAAAAGCCGCTCGATTCATATCCCCTAGTAATCATCTTCCTTGTCTCCAAGTCCTCAAAGATAACTATAAGAAGGAAAAAAGTAACTTTATAGTTTAGATTTGGGTCTAATTCCCAGACTTAGTCTAATTGGATTTGGGAATTCCTAGGATTCCCAGACTAGGTCTAATTGGGTTTGTAACGCAGGGGCATTTTCACACCTGGCTCGAGTGGGATGGCCTGTGTGAAGCGGGGGCACACTTGGGGTGGGCGGCCCGGGTGAAGCGAGTGGCACGTGTGAGGTGAGACCCATGTGAAGTGGGCTCGCGAGGGGAGTTTGGCTGAGGGCCTGGCCCATGTGAAGTGGAGCCTATGCTATGAGATAAAGGGATTGATTCGCCATGCTCTATTAGTTCGAGCTTTCAGAGCAAGTGGTTAGTTGTCCTGTGTCAGTTTGGATCTTGCCTGTTCAGATTTTGTTTTTGATGGCCCAGACCTAGATTTGATTCGGTTTGGGTACTCATAGGGTCTTCAGACCTTGGGTTCAAGTCAGGTTTGGGTCAAGCACACGTCCATAAGGGCATTCACATAGCTGGGTCCTCTTGAATGGATGGATTGGACCATGCAACATGTGTGAGTTTGACACATGCTTGGTGTTTTGGCTTGAAAAACCTTATTTTGTTGATATAATAATTAATCAATAGTAAAATATATAGTATTGCTAGTGAAATTAATTGACCTAGGCTAGACATGGCTCAACTCGAACCCAATTAGACCTGTTTTTAATTGGGTCCAAATGGTGGACCTGAACTTGACCCAATTTCTGAATTGGTCTGAGAAATTGAACATGGATCCATTAAAATTGGGTTGGGTTCATTTGGTACCCACTGGTTTGGGTACACCCGTTGACAACCCTAATGTAGAATAGGGTAAAGAGGGAGCCACTCCAAAAGTTTATCTCCGATCCATTAGGGAATCTCACATCCTTCTCAGAACATGTAAGGAGTGAGGAAAAAAATAATACTATTACCTGTCATATTGTCAGAAGCCCCATAATCAATGATCCATTGAAAGATAGACGACGACGACGAGGAAATATAGTAAGCAATGGTAGGGATACCTAATCTATTTGAAGGCACTGTGAGAAGAGCAATCTAAGCAACCTTGTCCTTAGGATGGCAATGAGCTCTAGATAAAAGTCTCAGCTTAAGATCATCAAATTTTCCCTTGGTATCTGAACCATATCACCAGAAATTGACAATGGTTGACTCTCAGGAGCATCTTGAGTAGGAACATTGTCTCTGGTAGTAAAGTGGAGTAGAAGCTACATGGGCAGAAATTCAGGGGGAAGCAATTGGGAGTAAAGAAGGTAAAATATGGCATGGAGTCAAAGAACAAGGAAGGAAAGGTATGGAAAGAGAAAAAAGCGATAGACAAAGGAGTTATAATAAATACGGAGGCGGCACACAGAGTAGCGGTAGTGGGGCTGAGTTCTCAGGGCTAGGGGGCTACGAAATCGTACAAGGAGGCTGTTTCAAACTCTAAATTTGACAATCTGCAGCAGAAGGTTGTTTGGAAGGAAACTCAGAAGGAGGCTTGGTGGTTTGCATTGAAGAAAAGGTGATAGAGGAATCCCTTCAATCGTTTGAAGACTGTTGTGTGGTGGTGACCAAAGCGGGTGTAGAAGAGGAAGCGATCGTTGGATGGATAAGCGACAATCGCCGAAGGATACGGTGGTGAAAAAGCTATCTGAGGAGGTGGTATATATCTCTTTCTGCTCCAAACAAGAGATGGAGAACTTCATTAGCTTATGCAATAGTCATTCCGATGATATAGTCCAAGGGGCTCTGCGTTGGGGGGGTTGGTTGGCTTTCAGTTGGGATGAATGTTGGGTGAAGATTAGGGATCTCACTCTTGAGCTATGGATTGAAGAAATAATGCTTTTGGTGGGAGAGTGCGTGGGGTCGGTGGTGGAAATAGATGAGCGAAGCTTAAACCGTGAAATGATTCGGTTTGCCAAAATCAAGGTTAGGAGGAAGATTTTCGATCTTCCAGAGAGGGTTCGTATTTGAGTAGGCCAGGAGATGGTGGTAAGAATCACACGAGAACAAGGGACTCTCGGAGTGTCGGTGGGAAGGTTGAATCAATGTATTATGGCAAAAGAGGGAGGTGGAGATGGAGCACTTGATCGGAGTTCCTGCAGACTATCGGAGAAAGCGCCTGTTGCGTATCCATTTCCTGATGAGGGAGATGAGAGAGCACGGCTTTGTGAAGGTAATCAAGAGATGCATGGCGTTCTTGGAATGAGAAAGGAGGCCTCGTCAGGAGGTATTTATGAGAGGGAACAGAGCTTTGCTTCCTAGGTGACAGGTGGGCAAGCTCTAAATGAGGAAGAGAGAGAGGTGGCTAGATGTCAACTGAATAGGAGTTTAACTATCATATCTTCTCAAACGTGTGAAGCTAGTGACAACTGTGTGGCCGAAACGCTTGAACTTGCACATGCAATGCTTCTGGGTCACGTGGGACTCTACTTAAAAAGCCACACATGTGTGGGAATGGGGTTTAATCCTCTTCAGCTTCCCATGATGCTTTCGACAGACTCAACATGAAAGCCAGGGTTCAGTGGTTAGGTTCAACGACAGAAATCAGGCTTCGCGCAGTGGGACCTCGATTAGATCAGTGACGATTTTGTAGCGATCCCTATAGACCCGATCGAAGAGAACGTTAATTCACCTTAGGCGAACTCCATGTAGATGACAAGTTCTCGTCAGATGGCGCTCGAAAATCAAAATAGACTCATGCCCAGAGCTCTTAGTGGTGTGAGAGGTAAGCGAGCTGGAAGATTCCTGTGAGAATGGGATTCTTCAATGCAGTAGCAATCCTATGGTGTTTCTTCCGAACAAAGTGCAAGAAGTTAGCCTGCTGGTTGTGATCAGAGAAAAAGGGGGCCTCGAAAAAAGTGGTTTTGACGCAGAAGACAATAGAGGGAAAGTCGGGCAATGACAAGAGGAGGGGGAAAGGTAAAAAAGAAAAGGTGATTATGGCACAGGGAATGAGAAGGGTGAAGAAAGTGGCTAGAGAGAGAGCTCGAATGGTGGGTGTGACTTTCGGGGATAACCCGAAAGATTACGTAGCGTTGTTTGGGTGGGTGGAAGATCGGGGTTGACAAGATTAGACACTTTTGTAGTTGGATATAAAAGTTGTGGGTTCGAGAGCGGGAAAGGAACCCAACAAATGTCTACTTTAGTAGGATTCTCTGTTAGGGAAGTGGGGTTAGTGTGTTTTCTCATGAAGATAGTTTGCTGGAATGTGTGCAAGCTAGGATGCTCCCACAAAAGACTTCAAATTGGGGACCTTTGCAAAAAATACAATGTGCAAATTGCGGCTTTTCAAGAAACTAAGTTATAGGAGATCGATAAAAAGTTGGTAGACTCATTGTGGGGTGGCCACAATGAGGAATGGGAAGTGTTAGATGTAGCCGGTTCGTTAGGGGGTATGCTCATAATATGGAATACTCAGTTTTGGAGTGTGGACGATTAAAGGGGCAATTTTCATTATCATTGTTGTTCAGAGATATCTCGTCAGGGTTCAAATGGTCGTTGACGGTGGTTTACAGCCCAAACAAACCCAATCTCAGGCAGATGTTTTGGGAGGAGCTAGATGAATGTGGCAATAAATGGGCATATCTTTGGTGTGTGGGAGGAGACAAAAATCGAATGGGGGCAGGATTAATCGGAGTATGTGAGATTTTTCAAGGTGGATATAAAAAAATGAGTTGATCAATTTGTTGATGGGGGTGGTGAAGTTCATATGGTCAAATGGGCAGGCTAATCGAATTTAATTAAAGCTAGATAGGTTTCTTCTCTTGTCAGAATTGCTTGATAAGTTTCCGCTCGTGTTTCAAAGGGGATTGCCGAAACTTATATCCAATCATTGTCCAATTTTGTTGTTGGACAAAGAGGACTGGGTCCAATGCCGTTTAGATTTGAGCTCTCTTGGTTAGAAGTGGATGGATTCTCGTCCTTAATTGGAGAGTGGTGGACATCTTTCTCGAATCGAGGGGGGGTAAGTTTAACTTATTTTAGAAGTTGAAACTTCTAAAAGGCAAGATTAATGTGTGGAAAAAGGAAGTCCTTGGTGTTTGAGAAGAGGAATTGGCGGCCATTTTGAATACAATTCAGAATCTAAACTTGAAGGAAGAGTACGGGGAGTTATCAGAGGAAGATAGAGCATGGAGGGAAGCCCATTCAGCTAAGTACTACGCCAGGCTGAGGGAGGACAGGATCAAATGAAGGTAACGATCGAGGGCTATATGGCTTAAAGAAGGTGACAAAAATACTAAGTTCTTCCATAACGCAACTAGCGCGAGGGCTCGAGTAAACAAAATTAAGGCAGTTATGGTAGAGGGACAAAGGATAGAAGGGAAGGCTAACGTCTGTGCGGCAATAATTAACTTCTACAAAAACCTTCTAAAAAAAGGAAGCTTGGTTCCGGTCGAAGTTAGATGATCTGTATTTTGATTCAATTCCTTGGGAGGTGGCGTAAGGCTTAGAACGAGTCTTTTTTCGGAAGAAGAAATAAGGGATCCGGATGGGTTTCCGATTTTGTTCTATTGGAAGTTTTGGGAGGTTGTAAAAAAAGGATGTAATTAGCTTTATTTATGAATTTTATGTTTCAGGTTCGCTATCCCCGAAGCTTGGAGCCATGTTTATTGCTTTGGTCCCCAAGAAGGAAGATGCATAAAGCTTATCGGACTATAGGCCCATAAGCCTCGTTGGTGGGCTGTATAAAATCCTTGCCAAGATTCTAGCATTGAGATTCAAAGAAGCAATTGGGGGAGTCAAATCAAAGTTCCAAGGAGCATTTGGAGCAGGAAGGTAGATTGCGGATAACGCTTTGGAGGCGAATGAAAGTATCGATACTTGTCACAGGAGAAAGGAGAAGGGGGTGTTCTGTAAGCTGAATGTTCAAAAGGTGTACGACCATGTTGATTGGGATTTTCTCGATTACATGCTTCGTCGGTTGGGATGTGGAGAGAGATGGCAGGCTTGGGTCCGTGCATGTGTGGCTTTGACAAACTTTTCAGCCTTAGTGAATGGGCTTGCCAAACAACTACTACTCTTCTAGAGGTTTGCGACAGGGAGACCCATTATCCCCTTATATGTTTGTGGTGGTGTTGGAAGCGTTGAGTAGGATGATTGTAAAAAGGGTGAAGGAGAAGTTGATTAGGGGTTTCGCTATAGATAACTCCGACTTTCAGCTGTCTCACCTTTAATATACGGATGGTACGCTTTTACTTTGTAAGGCCGATGAAGATTTGGTGGAGAATTTACGCTTGATTATCATATGTTTTGGAGTAGTGTTGGGGCTCAGAATAAATATCACAAAGAGTGAATTGTTGGGGGTGGGGCTATCTAAGGAGGAAGTGGTTTCGTATGGAAGGGAGAGATTTCCTGTGAAAGGGAGTGAAAGAAAAACACAAGTTTCATCTTACGAAGTGGGAGGAAGTTTGTAAGCCACGGGACCAAGGTGGCACGGGCTTGAGAAGTTTGGCTACAATTAATGATGCTTTGATGGGAAAATGGGTGTGGAGATTTAGGGTAGAAGAGGATTCCTTATGGAGGGAAGTGGTGGGTAGGAAGTATGGGGTGGATGAAGGGGGTTGGTGGACTTGGTCTTCATCGTTGTATAGGGCTTCCTCGGTGTGGAAAGCGGTAGCTCAATTTAGGAGCAAATTGTGGGAAGGCGTTATTTTCTATTTAGGGAATGGGCTGAAAATTAAGTTTTGGGAAGACATATGGGTGGGGGAGGTATTTCCAAACTTGTCTTTGATTGCTCTGGAGGAGGGGATAGTAGTGGCTAGGTGTTTCTCGATTCTAGGGGAAGTTTGCATATGGTTCATGCCTTGTAGAAGGAATATATATGAAGAAGAGGTCGATGTGCTAGTGGATTTGTTATCCTTTCTTGACAAGATTAGGCTGGTGATATCAAAAGTAGATTCGTTGGTGTGGCGCAAAGAGAGATCCGGGAGATTTTCGGTTAGATCCCTCTATAAGTTTTTGGAGGGAGATGATACAAGTAGCGGGATAAGCCCGTTTGCTTCAGTGGTGGTGTTATGGCGTGCCTTCAAAGGTGGTGGCTTTTGCTTGGTTAGTAGGGTGCAGTAAGGTTCTGATGATTGATAATCTCAGGAAAATGCATATAATCCTCCCAAATGTTCGTTATTTGCTTTCAGAATGAGGAATCAATGAACGACCTATTTATTCATTCGCTTTTGCGAGTCAGGTGTGGCATAAGTTCTACAACCTCTTTGGCATCATGTGGGCTCTGCCAAAATCTATCGTTCAATTCTTCTTTATGTGGCATGAAGGGGTCATCGGGAATCTGGGCTGTAAAGTGTGGCGGCTTGTGTTGGTGGTGGGTTTATGGTTCTTATGGCCGGAAAGGAATAACAGAACGTTCAGAAACCACTTGGGTCGAGTGGAGGATGTGTTTAATGCAGCGAAATCTCATGTAATAGAATGGGCAGTGGCTGCGAAGATCGTAGCTCGATATCCAGCCAATTGGGCTGAGCTATATTAATTCTTGGGTCCTTGTTTAGTTTTCCCTCTTTGTATATTCTGGCTTTGGTTTTTCAATAAAATTTGTTTCTAATTGCTCCAAAAAAAATAAAAAAAAATAAAAAAAAATAAAAAAATACAAAACAAAACAACATTGCCTCTAGTAATAAAAAAATTTAAACTTGCGGATGAGTAACCTAGTATATGAGAGGAGTGTAGTGAATGAGAGGACGAATGCCATGGATGAATGAAAGTTGTAACGTTTATCTTTGGTATGATTTACTTGCTTTAATTTCTCATCAGTACCATTTCCTCGAGTCATATTGGGGCCACTATCTTTTCCTTCTTGTAGCTTTGACCCAAAGGCAAAGCTGATTGCTCCGAAATAATAGTTGTGGGAAACATTGACTGCTTAATGACAATGTTTTCATTGCAGTAGAGCGTACTCGAATGCCCTACGACACTGTTTTCATTGCAGTAAGAGCATACACAATGGTCAAAGGAGAGTCTCATGACCAAGAATCAGTACTCGAATTGACTCGTACTTTGGAGCAGATCCCGCAAGTAACCCGAATGGCCTGGACTCTTTCATTCTTTTCAGTAGCTCCTCTGCATCCTCAGTGCAAGGAGCTACAACAGGCTGATAGTGATGGTGCTCCTCTGACATATCTCCTAGAGAATCATAATACTCGCTGAAGCACCTAATCCCCTCTTGATGTTGCAATATTTCCTGATGCAACTGTCACATCTTCCCATTCTGTTTTCTGTGCATGCATCTGATGAACATTGTCCAATATTTCTTTAATGTTTGAGAAAATATAAACAGTTGACTGATAGCATGTGACATTGTATTCAAAAGCCATGCCATAACTGTGTGTTCTCAACTTCAAGCCAAAGGTAATTAAGACCATCCATAGGTGCTCCTATATAGATTCTGATCGCTACAATAGTTAACATAATTAATTCATTCTCCTCATTTCTCGTTCTGATGAATAATATGCTCCTTTGAAAAGGAATTGAACCCAAAATGAAAATATCACATCCCAATTATAGTTGGAAGCCAAACCCTAGGCCAATCTTTCAATGAGCAGTAAAAGAAGATTCAAGCACACCCACAAAGGGTATCTTTTCTTGCGCATATGATAACTTCCAACATTATTAACAAAAAGACACACAAACTTGGACGAAGTGAATTTTGCTAGTGGAAAGAGGCGTAAAGGGTGATCTTAGTAATTAACATGCCTGAAAGAAATCAATGCAGCATATCGAGTCGATAAAGGATCAAAGCGAAGTCACTTCCATGTGATTTCTTGCTAAAAAATGATCTCACAACAGATTTTTGACCCAATGAAACCCCAAAAATTCTCACTGATCTGAGGAAAAAAAGAACTGACCTTAGATGACTGCAAGAATTTCTGAGAAATGAAAGCATAATCTTCATGGAAGGATAATGCTCTACCCATGGCTGATGTACAATCATTGTTCTGGTTCACAATCTGATAATCTTTATATAGTTTTGAAGCTCTCAATTGATGATGATCCAATTTGATCGTGTTAAAACATGCTCACGAATTCAAGATCTCAAGTTACTGCTCCGAATTGAATACCAAGTTGTAATATGAAAAATAAGGGAAGAACAAGAGAGATGCCAATACTCTGCTGTTATTTGTTTAGTAATATGTATGAAAATAAATCAATTGTAACAATGTACATACACCACTCTTAGGACAAACTCATATCAATCAATGCCCCAACTCTCTATGGGCTGTTCAGTACTCCAAGTGCTGGTCCAACTGATCAGATCCTCTTTGGACCGTTTTGCTTGGAAATTTACCGAGTAAAAAATTATAATTAGAAGTAATTAAGAGGTAATGATGAGGACATCACTTCACGTACACCCTTGCCTACGTATCAGAGGAGGTGGGTCACACCGATTTCCTTGTGGCTAGGCGAGTACCTATGATTGTGTTGAAGACTCCATGTGCATGTGCGAGCATCTGAAAGATTCTACACTGGGAAGATGCACATGAGTTGCTTTATGGAGTGATCTAGACCGTTGGATTGGAGGGACGTGACATTCGGGTTGTTAGATCACATGATCGGGCCATTGATCGTGGAGCGTTCACACTGGAGCGTTTACACTAGTTTTTCTTGAATTTTATCAGCTTATAGGATTTAGTTTTGTTTATGTTATGTTTGGATCCCATTCTAAGTGGTTTTAGTTGATTTTAGTTAGACTAGGGCTATTTTCGTTAAAATTCACAAAAGAAGGTGTTTTTTGAACTTTCTTGGAGCCATAAAAGAAGGTGGGCGTGTGACCCTTTTCCTCATTGGTTTTTGTGATAAAAAAAGAAGAGAAAAGCTCTTGCTTTCTTCTTCTTCTTCTTCTTCTTATTATTTTTTTTTCCATTTTCATGAGATTTGAAGATACTTCCATGTAATTTGGAAGAGAGATTGGTGTGAGGTTAATCTTCATCAACGGAGGTGTGAGTTCTCCATCTATTTCCACATCATCATCTCATTTCCCATCCATCAAGGTATTTTCTTTAAGTTATTCGATTCCCCATCCTAAGCCTTCATCTTCTCCTAAACCCAGCTTTCCTTTACATATCTACAATCCTAAACCCCAAGAGACCTAACCCATCCATCCCACGCCACATGTGTGACCGTACGGCCACACTTATGAACCTTCTGGGTTGGCCATACGGCCACACCTTATCCTTTTTGGCTTCCTTTCACTCTTAAGTCAAAACCCCATTTTCTCTCTACCAAAACCCTAACCCTAAATCTAGAAATCCCCAACTTTCCTAGATTTTCTCAATTTTCTAAAATCTTAATTTTATCCTAGGTTGTAGTAGGCCTTCTACTTTGAAATAGATTATACCTTTTGCTAATTGGATGTCCCTACATCCATTAGATCCTAGTTTCCTTTTATTTAATAATCTTGCGTGGCGATGTTGGTAACTTAGGTTAGGATTATGCATGATGTTATTTTGGTTTTCATGGTATTCATAATGATTATGTTTGTATTTTTTTGTTAATTGTCTTGATACTGCTAGTTGATCTCACATGTTATTTGGTTCATGCATTGGTCCTACATTAGGTAATATGCTTATTAATGGTGGTAACGATGTTCAATTTTTTAGAAGAAGTCATCGTTTTAGCTCTGACTGGTGTTTTTGTAGTTTTCTTAACAAAACAGTTATCCACTTAATTTACCCAGGTTTATCGTGATCTGGCCCATTTTAATGGCCAGTTCTGGTCCAGATCGGTCTGATTGTCTGGTCTGCTTTGGAAAACACTGATAAAAAGTGAAATCTGTTTCCTTAAGGTGATTATCATTAAGCATTTTGTTTCTGGAGCTATTGGTTTGTGCTGGAGTTGGAAATTTGCATCCATATGGCTATTTCGCATGTTGTTCCTTTAGTCGGCTGTTTCCATGGTTTTGATATTGTAATTTATCTATATTGGAAATATTGTTTAGTCTAGTCATGAGAAAATCAAATGGTTGATTGTAGGGAGGTGAAGGAAGCTGTTTACCTTTTTTTTTTTTTTTTTTGTTCTTTTTAAATTTGATTCTATCTAATCTTTGATGTTTGAAGCATGAGTTGCTCCTCTGGGACCACCTATTTTATTTGATTAATTTGCAGTAGCTATTCAAAAAAATAAAAATAAAAAATCATTTGCAGTATTTGTGATAATTTGTGCTGAGATGACAACACTCATTCTGTTGTCTTCAATGCTCCAGGTAGTTGGAACACCCAATTACATGTGTCCAGAATTGCTCGCTGATATTCCCTATGGCTTCAAATCAGATATTTGGTCTCTAGGTATGATGTCTTTGTGGATTTTCCTCCCCAGTATGGGCTGCGTATTTCTATATATATGTCATCATTCTTGCTTCAATTTGCTTATGGTTGAGCAGGTTGCTGTATGTATGAGATGGCTGCCCACCGCCCTGCATTTAAAGCTTTTGTAAGATTTCCACCATTCATTTTACACACTATTTCTTGCAGTTTGAATGAAATAATAGAACATTAATACTCTAATACCCAAGTTTCACCCATGTTGTCTAAGTCTTTGATCAGAATGTCTATCTTGATAATTTGGACAGGCCTAGAAATGACAAGATGAATAGTATTAAATGTTGAAATATCAGAGTTTAAGTTTACCACATTCTGTCTTCTATAAAAATGCATATCCATAAGTGTGGAGCATGATGGTATGCCAATGTTATTACTCAAACAATAGAATAAGTAGAAATCTGTTCTGAAGTTAAGAAAAGGTTGGTACATATTTTCTAAACTATAAGCAAAAAGATAAGTAGATAACATATTCAACCTCAAAATTCATGTATGGAGTTTGGACTGGACCATAGAAAGAACAAGCTGTGTACTCTTATTAAATGAAACAGAAAGGGGTTGCGGAAACCAGCGAATCAAACTAAACCAGATAACATTTTCCATGTCAGGTTGGGCCATACATGCTAATTTGGTTCTCTTTCAAAAATTGGATGAATCGATTTTGGGATTTCAGTTGCATCATTTACTGAAGGAAATAATAAGGTCAATGTTTTAAATATCGACAATCTCGGCCATCATATCCCACGATACATCTTGTATCTCACCTGTGCGATATGAAATGCATAGGTAGTGCCGATATATCTCACATGTTCGATCCGTTGAGCATCTTCAATTTTCAATCTTATTTTTTGAAATCATGTTAAATCAGTGTCAAATGGTTATAAATCCATTGGTTCTTCATTTTTTGCATGAAAAATCCTGGAGTTGGAGCTTTGATTTTGGTATGTATTGGTTCTTCATGTTTTTTTTTTTTTTTTTTTTGAAATTTTCCTTCATCCAGCTGTCAATTGGGACTAATTTCGAAATATTTGATGAAATGATCATCATGTACACACTCTAATTTCAAAATTTGAGTGTAGGCAGTCCTGTTTGGGGAAAATTCAAAATTTTCCCAATTCTCCCAAATTGCTAGCAATGTTGCACTACAAACATGAAATTAAGCATGTATGAGGGTTGATCTACTAATTAGTTAAGTCGTCAATTTTTAGAAAATAAAAATCATTATTTTAGTAAAAATTAATAAAAAATATTAAAATATTATTATTATTATTTTCGAAATTTCCCTTCAACCAGCTGTCAATTGAGACTAATTTTGAAGTATTTAGGAGTGTTTGATGAAATGATCATCACATACACTGTAAATGTTATGCATTCAATTTGAATATATTTGCATTAGTTTAGTCAGACAGCGCATAGCTTACGACTCTATACAAAGAAAACCTATTATGTGCACTTCGTTTTTGAGATGTTATTATTTAAAAGCGTGTATTAAGGTTTTTTTTAAACAATCCTTGAAGTTTTATTGAAAAATTCAACCATTTTCCTAATGTTTCCCAAACAAGGTGTCCCGTATCGGTATCGGTTGGTGTAACGGTGCCCTCCGAAACCGATACGGATACGGGGGCGTAACGGCCCATAACGGCGCAAAATTTTTTTTTTGCCAAAAAAATATGAAAAAATATGGATTAAATCCGGAATATTCTAAGCATTCCAAATATGTATTCATTTATAAATTGGAACATGTTTATGGTGGTGTAACGGTCCACTCTTTGGTCAGAAGTTGTATCGAACTGTCTGATGAATTTATGAACCAGATAACCTGAATTTGACTACAAAATTCATATATTTAATTTTCTAACTATCTACTATCAATGATAGATATATTAGAATGAATGTAATATGAAAATATCTTACATTTAGGTGTTTGCAATTATTTTTAAGGGCCAAAATTCATGCGTAAATAGAAAAAAATATAAAAAACTAAAATAAAATGGCACCCCAAATATGTAAAATGCACATTAACATGTTTTACTATGATTAACACATCACATGACATCATTAAAACAACAAAAGAATCATTAAAAAATGATTTTTCGAATTTTCAAAAAAAGGGCCAAAATAAATGCATAAATAGAAAAAAATATATATAAAATGACACCCCAAATCTGTAAAATGCACATTAACATGTTCTACTATGATTAACACATCATATGACATCATTAAAACAACAAAAGAATCATTAAAAAATGATTTTTTGAATTTTCAAAAAAAGGGCCAAAATAAATGCGTAAATAGAAAAAAATATAAAAAAAAATATAAAATAGCACCCCAAATCTATAAAATGCACATTAGCATGTTCTACTATGATTAACACATCATATGACATGATTAAAACAACAAAACAAATATTAAAAATTGAGTTTTTGAATTTTAAAAAAAGGGGCCAAAATTCATGCATAAATAGAAAAAAATATAAAAAAAATATAAAATGGCACCCCAAATCTATAAAATGCACATTAACTTGTGCTACTATGATTAACACATCATATGGCATCATTAAAACAGCAAAAGAATCATTAAAAAATGATTTTTTGAATTTTCAAAAAAAGGGCCAAAATAAATGCGTAAATAGAAAAAAATATAAAATATATATAAAATGGCACCCAAAATCTGTAAAATGCACATTAAAATGTTCTACTATGATTAACACATCAAATGGCATGATTAAAACAACAATACAACCATTAAAAATTGATTTTTCGAATTTTAAAAAAAATGGCCAAAATTCATGCGTAAATAGAAAAAAATATAAAAAAAATATTAAATGGCACCCCAAATCTGTAAAATGCACATTAACATGTTTTACTATGATTAACACATCATATGGTATGATTAAAACAAAAAAACATATTAAAAAAAGTATAAATACCTATTTTTGACGAATTTCTGAAAAATGGCCCACCGAGCTTTGATTCAAGAAAATCCATAATATAATGTGTTTTTATCTCAAATACTCAGCCAAGGTTGGTCGAAATTAGTAGTAGAAGGAGTGAGAAACATTTTAAAATCAAGAAGTTTCAAAAAAATAGTAAAAACAGAGCTTAAAATGGAAAAATGTCGATACGGGCCTGTTACGGGCCTGTAACGGCCCGTATCGGCCACAGTGTCCCATATCGGTTACGTATCGGCCGTATTGGCCGATACGTAACGGAATCGGTTAGGGTCGATACGCGTATCGGCTGCGTATCGGCCGTTACCGATTTTTGTAACCGTATCGGCCGATACGGGCCGATACGGGGGCGTATCGGACCGTTACGGGGGCGTAACGGTCACCCGTAACGGTCAGAAAACGGTTACTTTTTTTTCTCTTTTTAAGCACTTTTTTTGCTGTTTTTTCCAAACTTCTTGCTTCCAAACTGTTTTTCACTCATTCTAATAGTAATTTCGACCAACCTTGGCTAGTTTTTTGGGACAAAAACACATTATATTTCGGATTTGGTTGAATCAAAGCTCGGTGGGCCATTTTTCAGAAATTCTTCAAAAATAGGTATTTACTTTCTTTAATATGTTTTTCTGTTTTAATCATGCCATATGATGTGTTAATCATAGTAGAACATGATAATGTGCATTTTACAGATTTGGGGTGCCATTTAATATTTTTTTTATATTTTTTTTCTATTTACGCATGAATTTTGGGCCCTTTTTTTAAAATTCGAAAAATCAATTTTTAATAGTTGTTTTGCTGTTTTAATGATGCCATATGATGTGTTAATCATAGTAGAACAGCTTAATGTGCGTTTTACAGATTTGGGGTGCCATTTTATATTTTTTTAATATTTTTTTCTATTTACGCATGATTTTTGGGCCCTTTTTTTAAAATTCGAAAAATCAATATTTAATGGTTGTTTTGCTGTTTTAATGATGCCATATGATATGTTAATCATAGTAGAACATGTTAACGTGCATTTTACAGATTTGGGGTGCCATTTAATATTTTTTTTTATATTTTTTTCTATTTACGCATGATTTTTGGGCTCTTTTTTTAAAATTCGAAAAAACAGTTTTTAATGGTTGTTTTGCTGTTTTAATGATGCCATATGATATGTTAATCATAGTAGAACATGTTAACATGCATTTTACAGATTTGGGGTGCCATTTAATAATTTTTTTTATATTTTTTTCTATTTACGCATGATTTTTGGGCCCTTTTTTTAAAATTCGAGAAATCAATTTTTAATGGTTGTTTTTCTGTTTTAATGATGCCATATGATATGTTAATCATAGTAGAACATGTTAACATGCATTTTACAGATTTGGGGTGCCATTTAATATTTTTTTTATATTTTTTTCTATTTACGCATGATTTTTGGGCCCTTTTTTTAAAATTCGAAAAAATAGTTTTTAATGGTTGTTTCGCTGTTTTAATCATGCCATATGATGTGTTAATCATAGTAGAACATTTTAATGTGCATTTTACATATTTGGGGTGCCATTTTATATATTTTTTATATTTTTTTCTATTTACGCATGAATTTTGGGCCCTTTTTTTAAAATTTGAAAAATCAATTTTTAATAGTTGTTTTGCTGTTTTAATCATTCCATATGATGTGTTAATCATAGTAGAATATGTTAATGTGCATTTTACATATTTGGGGTGTCATTTTATAAATTTTTCTTTGTATTTTCGAATTAGTGACTTTATATTTTATTTGCTTATATTGGACAGGTTTTGGAGCTTCTTAGGGTTTAGTTAGAACATAAAATTATCTTTATTAACATAGGTCATACACTCATACTCATATCCTAAACCTAAAGAAATGTCTGGGTCTGGCCAACAACAAGTGAGTGAGGATATTGGATGGCAACATTGTGAGAGGGTTGGTGGTACTAGGCACCAAATAAAGTGCAAGTATTGTGATAGGATAGTGTCTGGTGGAATTACCCGTCTCAAACAACATTTGGCACATCGAAAGGGTCAAGTTGCGCCATGTGTCAGAGTACCGAGAGAGATAATGCTATTAATGCAAGCTAGTCTGGATGAGCCGAAGGGTAAACGTGCTGTTGTACAAAAGAAGAGAGATGATACTTTAGAAGCAGCTCGACAGGAGGTGTTTGGTCCTGAATATATGGGCGTTCGTGATGAAGATATTATTGATTCTGACGAAGATTCAGATCGGGAATTAACCATAGCTAGGAGAGAGAGCGTGCGTCTAGCTCGTGAAGAGGAAGAACGTCACCGCATGTTTGGCACGCATGGGTCAGTGCGTGATACAGGAGGGGGCAGTGGGAGTGGGAGTGGGACAGGGAGTGCAACTGGAAGTGCAACTGCTTCTGTAGCTGGGACTAAGGGTAGGGGGGTAGGTTTGGTGGGTTACGACGTATATTTGGGAGCCGACGACAGACATCTTCACGTGATGCCCATATACATTTGGATGAAGAAGTAAATGAGCCTAGGAGACCCTCTATTGATCCAATCCTGTTTAGGAAAGAATCAACTAAACAAAAGAAGATAAAACAAATGTGGAGTAGAACTTCCGTTGAGAAATTAGGTAGAGCAGCAGCAAAGTTATTTATACATGCTAACATACCTCCTAACACGGCCAATTCTCCATATTGGCAGGTGGTAATTGATGCAGCAGCAGAAGCAGGTGAAGGAATAAAAGCTCCTACGGCTAAGGAGATTAGGGGGAAATGGACAGATGCAGAGTATGTGGATGTGAAAACATACGTGGCTACCTTTAAACTTGTATGGCAAGCCAGAGGATGCACGATCATGTGCGATGGTTGGACTGGCCCAACCAGACGTAGCATGATCAACTTCATGATGTACTGCCACTTGAGAACTATATATCACAAGTCAATTGATGCCTCAGAAGTAACAAAAAATTCTGATTATATTACTGGACTAATGGATAAAGTTGTGGATGAGATTGGAGAGGAGAACGTAGTTCAGATTGTGACAGATAATGAAGCATCATATAAGCTTGCAGGACATCTGTTGATGAATAAGAGAAAACATCTTTTTTGGTCACCATGTGCTGCGCATTGTATTGATCTTATATTGGAAGATATTGGGAAGAAGAAGAATGTTAAGGAAATGGTCGAAAGGGCAAGGGAAGTAACGGCGTTTATTTACAATCATAATCAAGTAGTCGCAATAATGAGAAAGTTCACGAAAGAACGAGAATTGTTGAGGCCTGCGGCGACTAGATTCGCAACAAACTTTATAGCATTAGAGAGTTTATTCCAGCATAGGGGAGAGTTGAGTGAAATGTTCGCTTCCCGACAATAGCTCAACACAAAACATGGGAAGAAGACATCAGGGACACCGGTCGACGTTGTGAACACCATACGAGACAATAAATATTGGAAGAAGGTTAAGGCGATCCTAAAGGTGATGGAGCCACTAATGAGGGTACTCCGTCTTGTTGAAACCGATGAAGCACCTATCATGGGCTTCCTATATGATGCCATGGATAAGGCAAAGCTTGCAATTCAACGTGATTGTAGAAGCTGGGAGACTTATTGGAAGATGATCGACAGGAGATGGACAAAACAACTCCATCACGATCTTCATGTAGCAGGTTATTACTTAAATCCTAGGTATAGATATGCCCAATCATTTGTTGCGGATGATGAAGTTCGTGTCGGGCTAAAAAATGTGATAAAGAGATTAGAACCTGACTTAGATCTGCAAATAAAGGCGTTGAATGAATTAGATACATTTGGAAATCGCCTTGGTAGTTTTGGAGATGCTCTTGCACAGCATGCAGTATCTAGGTTGCAACCGGCCGAATGGTGAATTAATTTCGGAGAGAGTACGAAGGCTCTCCAAAAAATTGCAGTAAAAGTTTTGAGCCAGACAACATCTTCCTCTAGCTGCGAAAGGAATTGGAGTTGTTTTGCGCTCATTCATTCAAAGAATAGGAATAGATTGCAGACTAGAACATTAGATAGACTTGTCTTCATGCACTACAATATAAAATTAAGAATGCGACGACATCATAGGAGCATTACAGCTACCGATGACGGAGACTACTGTCCAATAAACTTGGATAATATTTATGATGAGGATCACCCACATCTACCTTGGTTGGAAACAAGGGAAAAGCAAATTGACGAGGATAATGAAGAATTGGAAATTGATGACCCAGAAATACGCAAAGCACAACAAGAGAGTCGTGCAGATGTGTTGGACCCAGTAAGAGAGGCAGCGTTTATGCCACGTACGGAAACGGCTCGAGATCAACAAAAGAGTACGAGTAGTGGTAGCGTGTCCGTGTCGGATGATGGTGACGATGACCCCCCTGCCTCTGGTGCTGGCACTTCTGGTGTTGCTCAACGCCCTATTCAGCCGTTTACAGATCGCGATGCCGATGAACATCGACGAGGTGGTACACGAGGTCGAACCTACGAGTGTACCGAGTCACGATACAGCCAGCAGGAGGGTACATCTAGTGGTACACCGCGTCTGGGAGGTCCGGAACATCAGCAGGCTCATGGTCTTGGTTATTATGATGGATATTCTTATGGTCAATTGGATTATAATTATGATGGTTATACTGAGCCCGTTCCATCACATTCATGTTGGAGTAGCCTTCCCGATCAATATTCATATGATTATAGATATCCAGATCCAAATCCAAGTTACTCATCACAGCAGACGCACTCTCAATCTCAAGATTCTCAACAGCCTGAGTATGGTTACCAGTATGGCTATTCGACGGGCACTGGTGGATATCCTTCTCAGGGTCAGAGTCGTTACCTAGTCAGGATCAGTCATCCTCTGGTTTCGTTGATCTAGTATTTCCTTCTGGCACTGGATATTATGGATATGCAGAACCTACACCTATTGGACAGCCTCAGCCTGATGGTGACGATGACGATGATGTGGAGGTCGAGCAACCACAAAAAAGCAGATTTTCATTTTGGTGGTGACTTGTGATTGTGAGTATATATTTGTATTAAGGTAAGTATTTGCATTTTGCAGCAGACAGCTCACAAGTATTATTGCAAGAAGCCATGTAATTATGCACACACTTGACACTGCCGAACTTGTATTTAAAATAGCTCCCCTGACAACCAATCAAGTAATCCTTAATCAAGTTGCAGGGGAGTATATCAGACACTACTAATTTTATTTTTTTTAATATTCTTGACTTGAGGATGACAGGTCATAGACATGAATCACAGTCACCTGCACACTGCACAGGTATGTTCGAGAAATTCCTCAAAAATAATTGCAAACACATACCTAATGTAAGATATTTACATATTATATTCATTTTAATATATCTATCATTGGTAGTAGATAATTAGAAAATTAAATATATGAATTTTGTAGTCAAATTCAGGTTATCTGGTTCATAAATTCATCAGACAGTCCGATACAATTTCTCACCAAAGAGTGGACCGTTACGCCCCCATAAACATGTTCCATTTTATAAATGAATGCATATTTGGAATGCTTAGAATATTCCGGATTTAATCCATATTTTTTCATTATTTTTTGGCCAAAAAAAGATTTTGCGCCGTTACGGGCCGTTACGCCCCTGTATCGCCGTTACGCCCCCGTATCCGTATCGGTTTTGGAGGTCACCGATACGCCAACCGATACCGATACGGGACACCTTGGTATCGGCCCGTATCGGGCCGTATCGGCCCCGTATCGGCCGATACGGTGCAAAAAACCGAATCGGCCGATTCGCGTAACGGTTGCCACCGTTACCGGTACGTATCGGCCGTTACGGCCGATACGTAACCGATTTGGCCCACCCTGTTCCCAAAAAAGTGTGATAAATTACCCGATACAAATGATATATACGGTGCGATTACTGATACATATCTGTATCCCAAGGATGTGATACGTAACATGATACTGATATTTCGAACACTGAATAAGGCATTGAAGCGAATTGAAGTCCTTCAAGTCGTGGCTTTACTGCATCTTTTTTGAGCTTCAAGATGTCATCCTGTCTCAAAACATTTGGAGGGACATCAATTTCAGTTTGAGCTGATGAAAATAAAAAGCAATTATAATGCTACTTGGTAAACTCTTCTTATGTTGAAATATATTCTTTCATAGGTGGTCCTTGTAGAATCTACGATGGTCAGGAATTAACAATTACTGTCTTGAGGAGATTTTTGCCGTTTATTCCACCCACTCAATTATTATTATTATTATTTTCCCCCCCAACTGAAGTTTGGAAGTAGTGATACCTTTTTTCTGAGATGTGAATCTCGTATAGGCTATACTTGAGTTCTATGCATTTATTTAAGCCGCACCTTTACTGCATCTTTTTGGAGCTTCTAGGTGTCATCCTATCTCATAACATTTAGAGGGACATCAATTTCAGTTTTAGCTGATGAAAATCAAAAGCGAGTTATAATGTTTGCTACCTGGTAAACTCTTCTTTTGTTGAAATTTATTCTTTCATAGGTGTTGTCCTTGTAGAATCTATGACAGTCAGGGATTAACAATTACTGTCTTGAGTAAATTTTTGCCGTTTCTTTCTGCCCCCTCAATTATTTCTTATTCTTCTTCCTTCCTTTTTTTTTTTTTTTTTTTCTTGCTTTGTTTTTTTTTTTTTGCCCCAACTGAAGTTTGGAACTAGTGTGAAACCTTTTTCTGAGATGTGAATCTCATACGGGCTATTCTTGAGTTCTATACATTTATTTCGGACCAGGAAAGTGTTTTTCCATGAATTGACACCTCAATACTCTTGACATGATGTACAGGTATTGTATCCCTCCCTGACATAAAAATCATCATCATCTTAGCCTTTCTCCAAGCAAATTGGTGTCAGCTTTTGATGGTGTTGATCGTAAAAGTTTTATGATCAACTGCCCATCGGACATCAAACTTGTTTACCTAGAAGAGGCTCACAGTGACAACACTGATGCCAACATGGTCCCTCGACTGCCCGTTGGGCATCAATCTTCCTTGTTTACCTAGGCTCTGGAACCAGCCATGGGAGAGGCTCACAGTGACAACACTCTTATGCCAACATGGTCCCACTTAGTACAAAACCCTTGGCATATTTGAAAATTAAGTGGGAAGCTGTATTTGCCTGTATACTGGCACTGTGAACAAAGAATGGGCACACTACTGATAGTTGTTACATGCTCATGCAAGAGGGCAAGCAAAGGAAGGTCTAGGACAAGCACACTACTGAGCATAGTTGTTACATGCTCGTGCAAGAGGGCAAGCAAAGGAGGGTTTAGGATGGGCACGCTACTAAGCACAAGGCACACACACAAGCCTGATGATCACTTATATTAGGTAGTAAGCACAGTCAAGTTGGCAACAGGGCATACAAATGTACCAGCATTTGACCAAAAAATGGAAACTTCATTCTCAATCAGTTGCCCACTGAGACATGTTTACTGAACAGACTTACAGGCCAACATGATCATGCCTGACATTGCAAAATCATATCTAACATGATCATGCCTGATGGATGGGCACGGTGGCCTTGTAAAAATAGACCTTTAAGTAGAAAATACAGCAATTGTTGACCTTCAAAGGATTCAATATTCAGGAGCTTCCATTTTGGATGATTTTCGGAGTATTTAAATCTCAATTATTTATTTTTCCTTCTGCTTCCGCAATGAGCAAAAGTCCAATGTTTGTTTAGATTGGACCTGAACCATCCTTCGGTAATGTGCCCAAGAACAATGGCTTATGCTAAGTATTCAACGGCTCCAGTTCTTGCTCAGATTGCATCACAAAACTGCAGAAGCTCGACCCAAACCTTGTCGCACAAGATATTAAGTAGATGACCTCTGTTTCCACTACACTTCGTGACCTTCAGTTGCATTATTCCCAAAATAAGCTGACAAAATATTTAGAGAGAAAAGGAAAAGACAAACATACCCATCATACATAACCAAAATGTCCTACTTGATCCAAATAACTTACTCTTCAATCTCCTGATATTATGTTTTTAGTATTATATGTTATCCTTTATTCTGTGGCAGGCTGGGCTCAGGCTGTTGATGGACTTAGGCCTGTCCTATATTCAATTGATGGACTAAATCTGGGTCCAAGCCTGCATATGTGGTCAAGGACTGCCGTATGACACCTCTTTAGCCCATAACATATCTCGGCCAATCTTAAGCCTGGTTATTAGCACCAAACCCCGGCATGCTCATTTGTACGGTTGTACCCATACTTCTTAGCAATGATTTAGACTGGATTTTTTTTTTATAATTTTTTTGGGCAATCAATTTCCATTAAAAGAGAAGAAAACTGCAAAGAACACAGGAGGAAGCAAACCTGAAATCAAAACACAAACAAGCGAGCAACCACAACACCGATCAACTACTGCCTACCCACATCTGAGGCTATAGCCCGGCAGCCAGCTCTTGAGCAGACACTGGATTGAATTTCAAGTTGAGGAAATTTGTCTAGGGTGCTTGTTCCATGAGGAGAATGATTTTCTTGTAATCAACTCACTGATTTTAATCAAGCTATGTAATAGACTATTAGATAGCACTTGATCGTAATCCACCTATGTAATAGTCTATTACATTGTGCCTGTTGGAATTCTGTGCTTTCAGTGCCAGTCCCAAGCCCAGATAAAGGAGGGGGGTTGTGTTAGGTTGGCAGCTGGCATCAAACTTTTGCCATAACTTCCATCACAAATCTGGACGACATGACATTCTAGAGTAATCTGGACAACATGACATTCTAGAACGGAACAGGATTCATGTAGCCTACTCCAATTAGTTGGGATAAGGCTTAGATAATGATAATGATGACTTGTGCTTCTGATGGATATTTGAAAATTAAATGTAAAAGCTGTATTTTTTTGTATGCTGGCTATCTCCATGGGGTTCTCGGTACCATACATCTGGTTTAAACCATTTCTGTATTGCTTCAAATTCAATGCGAGGTTTGGTGAATGGAAGTCATAATGCCTAAGCCAGAAAACAATTCACACCATTGGATGTAGGATTACCATTGAGTATGGTCACCGGCCTAGATAACATCAAATTCCTGATTACCTCCTTGACACACTTATGAATCAACAATACAAATGAAATAATGAAAAACTTATTTGTTTAGCATTTCCCCTTGAGCTGAGATATAGATTATGTTCATCGAGATCTTGCTCCGGGATTTTTGTTTCCCTTTGATTAGTCTTGTTTCAGCAAACAATAGATGCTTCATCTGGCTTGCTTCAACTTCATGTCTTGCAGAATGATATTTATCTAAATATGTTTCACTTTCCATATTACACTTGGATTGAAGCTGGTTTATTTTGGTTAGCTTGAAGATCTGGGTTATTTCTTTAAGGCAGGCAATGAATTTTTTTTTGATGCAGGACAATTAGCCACTTGCTCTAAAAGCTCGAACTGATAGGGCATGGCGAATTAATCCCTTTATGTCATAAGCCCAGGCCCCACATCCCATGGGTTAGGACCTCGGCCGAACCCCCCTCGTGGGCCCCACATCACAAGGGTATTGCCTCACACAAGCCACCTGCCTTACACAGGTGGGGCCTGCCTCACACTAGACACCTGCCTCACATGACCCGCCCACCCCAAGTGTGCCCCTGCATCCCAGGGGCCACCCCATTTGAGCCCGGTGTGAAAATGCCTCTGCATTAATCACCCCCGGTGAGTAGTCTTGAACATGAGACCTCCCACTTTGATACTAATTTGATGCAGGACAATTAGCCACTTGCTTTAACAGCTCGAATTGATAGAGCATGACGAATTAATCCCTTTATCTCATAGCCCAGGCCTCACATCCTATTGGTTAGGACCGCGGCCAAACCCCTCTCGTGGGCCCCACATTACATGGGTGGGGCTCGCCTCACATGGGCCACCCACCCCGAGTGTGCCCCTGCATCCCACAAGCCACCCCACTTGAGCCTGGTGTGAAAATTCCCCTACATTACTTTTTTTTAAAAAAATCTTTTGCACTTTATATTGAAATACTTCTGCTTTTGCTACTTTGTGATACGTGGTATCTTTGAAAGAAGACAATATCCTGCTATTGGTCTTCGTGATTGAGTTCTCTCCCCGAGTTCCCTTAGTCATCAACGTCAGTGAAGGTTATTGACTTTGTTTTTTGAGTCCTCAACAAGTTGCAATCCATCGTTTTTCTCTTCTTTTACTATAATACCAATTACTAACATAAGTTTGTAGAAAGTAGCCTAAATGGACTAAACCCTGGAGATCTCTAGGACTTTTATCCTTTTGCAGTTGCTAGTTGGAATATTTGAAATGATGGATAATGTATTCAACTATTTTCATTGGTTGGATCAGTTTTGAGATTATGAATGGAACATGCCTTTGACCTAATGTTTCACCAACTTCAAGTTGGCTGCAGTTCCAGTTGCAATGTGGATGATTGCTGAATATAAAGTGGCATTGGTTGGGTCTAGAACCCAAAAATTGGAGACACAATTAAAGGGTAGTAGAGCATTTAGTTCTTGCCACCTCAAGAGGTGTTTTAGACAATTTATATTGTGCAGATGGTTGAGGATATGCACATGAGACTTGACTTCTTCAGATGCTCTCCCTTGGGTGTGCTCTATGTGGTGGTTGCTCTGTTTATTTTTGGAAAGGATGAATGTATATCTTCAATAATTTCAGAAAATTTTGGTTGGGCAGCGGGTTGAGGATGGGCATGTATGGACCTGATGACTCCAACATCCTTAGTGGCAGCTTGCGTTCTTGTTTCCAGAAAGGATGGATTTTACATTCAATAATTTCATTTTTCACATTGTGTTTAGATTTGGGTGTGGAAAGTGGATCCTTCTCCAACTTACAGATTTTGGTGATGGAATCCTTTCCCGATGGGTTCTTTGAGATGAATTGCACAAAGGACTTTGGAGTCTGAAATCTAGATTGACAATTGACTTGACGTTGTTGAGCAAATTTGTGTTGCCTCAAGTTGCATTTAAGTCATTTATTTGTATTTTAAGGGGATGGTTGATAATGGACTATCTGGAGAATCTGGACTTGTGACATGGTTCACTTTTTCTTGCATGTTCTATACAATATGTGACTGCCTTGATGAAATTTTGAGAACACTGACTAGATAGGGACTTCTCATGGCCCCAACACTGTTAGGAGTGAAAGGAATTCATTTTGATATCGGGCTTGTACATCCTCCTGCACTGTATGACATGACATCACACAAACTTATTCAATTCTCATCTAAAGCAAACTTGTAAAAAAGCATATGTGAGTGGATGATGGAATGATGGTAACACAACTTGAAGGCCGAATTCAGTCTTCTTAGTTTTAACAAGTTGCTCAACTAAACCTCGGTTGTGGCACTGAATGATTTTCTGGAAGATACAAGAGAAGGTTCTCAGATCTGTTGAATTAAAATAAGCTGCGATTTCCTCATTTGTCGAGTGGGAGGGAGGGAGGGAGGGATGGATATCTGTTGAACTTGAAACAAGCTGCATCTATTATTCTGTCAATGGATTTCCTCATTTGTTTGGCTTGTAGCACATTCATGCCTGCCCTTGTCTAACTTATTTTGAAGCGCTTAATACTGTAACCAATTTTTTTTGCTTTTCTACCAAGTTGAATGCATTTTACTAATCTCCAAGGGGGCCATAAGGATAGGAATTCTGAGTTGTAATCAGCCCGCTTTTTAGCAGGGCCAGTGGTCTTTGTTTTCCTTGTATTCTTTTCCTGCTTTGCTGTTTTGAGTACGCCTTTAATAAAATTCCTGTTATCCTTCAAAAATAAATAAATAAATAATAAATAATAATCATAGGAATTCTTGAGCTTTGCTTCACCGTTTAAAGTTTCCCGAATGCTTAGTTATTAGTTGTTTACATCTGATTTCAGGATATGGCTGGACTAATAAGTAAGATAAATCGTTCCTCCATTGGTCCTCTTCCAGCATGCTATTCCTCGTCCTTGTAAGTATATATTGTGCCACTACCTCCATTGCATACAGACTATTTTTAGATTCGATGGATCAAATTTAATAACATGGAAGAGTACATTGCTCTTGAATCTTTACTGTTTTTTATAGTACTGCTACACCTTTTTTGGGGATAATTTTAAATAACCTCTCTGGTTTGGATTATCGTGAGTGCCTCCCCTCTGGAATATGCACCAAATTACGAGAGAAACCTCATCTTAAGAGTTCATTTTACCCATATGGGTGCCATTATTTATAAATGGTATCCAACCCATCTAACAGGGTCCATATCGGACGCCCAAAAAATCAGGCTAATCCAATCATTGGGTGGGCAACACCAAACCAAAAAACTCTAAATTTGTGGTGGGCCATCTGATGGGTGGATCAGCCTGATTTTTGGGGCTTACCATTTTCATGGTGGTGTGATCACGTTGAACGGATTGGATGACATACACGTACTATGGTAGGCGATGTGTCTACAACTAGTTACCTATGAGATATGGGTAAACTGATTGATTTCTCAGAGATGTTGGTGCTAATAGACTGGGGGTTGCAATAATCCAAACCAGAAAGGAAGGCGTTTACAATTATAAAAAAAAACACGGGGGTTATTCTATAATGGTAACAGTGGGCACAACGGCCAGCCTTATGGCTGTTACAATACAGGCCGTGATGCCTGTTACAGCCCCGTAACGGTCTCTCTATCTTTTTTTAGAAGGAAACACATATGCCCTGTATTTGCCCATTATGGCCATTACATGCCCCTATGTTTTTTTTTTTTCCCAGAACAGGTGCGACGAACCCTGTATTGAGGAACAACTTCAATTCCTCTTCAACGGCTCCTCAACTCCACGTATGTTGAGTTGCCAGTCACACTGTGACCTGCAAAGAACAGGTGTGAGGAACCCTGTATTGAGGAATGACTTCAATTCCTCTTCAATGGCTCTCGACTCCACGTATTTTGTGTCGCCAGTCACAATGTGACCTGCAAGAAACTATGTTACCAACAACTCCGTCCCTAACAACCCCACCGTTAACCGAGTCACCCAGAATACCATTTGAGCAATCATCTATATTTAGGTGGACTCCACCCCTTATAATTTTCAGGACCTTAAAAACATCTGCCAAAACTTCATTCAAACTACTAAAATCTGACATTCGGACTCCTTTGAACAATTTTCAGGACCTTAAAAACATCTGCCAAAACTTCATTCAAACTACTAAAATCTGACATTCGGACTCCTTTGAACTCAGCTTGGAGTTCCCAATACATAAAATGAAACTTTATCTGATCCTTGATGCAGCACAATGAACAATATCAGATCTCAAGCTGGTATTTTCCAGATCCCCACTTTATAAAATGAAAATTTATCTGATGCTTAGTCACATTCAATAATGCAGTGGTTTTCCTGATGATTCTGCCATTGTGCCTTTTCCAAATACTGACAAAATTTCTAGTTGGAGCATACCCAGAAGGTCGAACCTTGTATTGGGAGGATCCCTTGACAATCCCTTCATAAGGTCTTCCACTAATCTGAAAAAATAAAAAAATAAAAAAATAAAAAAAATCAACAACAGAAAGAAATAGTTGCGTCTCCTTTTCTGCCTTCCAGTTCTCTCCAACACAAATCAACTGCTTGGAAGAGCAAAATTTGTGTGCCGAAGATGGCAGAGAGAACGAATCTTGTTTGCTGATGCTGTCCTATAAAAAGCTGTCACCGTAATGGTTACCTTGGTATGCCGCACTTGGACGTCTGGGAGGACATTTTAAATGTTTTGTGGTGAACCTTCTGAAAGGTACCAAACAACTGACCGGTCTATGTGCCGCCATATCCCATCTGCTTCACACCTGCCACAAGAGTATTCCTTCCGGAAAGGGTGTATAACCTTGGAAATCTTACTCCAAGGGAACTACTAGGCCTCATCCATAATCCTTGACTTTGTTTCAAGGAGTTAAGTATAAACCTATAAATGTATTCCAATAATTGCTCACTAAGTGACTGGTGGGCTTGATCTGTTTGCATACCTATGTAATCAGAGTAAACAGTTCAGTTTGAAATTTTCATGCTGTAATTTCACAGTTGGTAGTGGATGGAATAAATCTGACAGAATAAATGTCTTACCATGTAGAAAAACACTTGTTAAGAGCATGCTGAGAAAGAACCCTGAGCATCGACCGAGCGTAAGCCTTCTCCTTGAGATCTCTTAGTGAAGTTTTTGTTAGTTTTTCACCTTCCACCACCACAACTTCATGTACTGATCTGGATGCTTGCTTGACCAGGCTGCTGAAATTTTAAGGCATCCTTATTTACAACCGTATGTTGATCAATACCGCATGTCCCCTGATTCCATAGCCCATTTGCCAGAGAAGCCCATCAGCTCCACTGCACGAAATGGTCATAAGAAGATGTCAGAAAGCCAAAACAGCAGCATTTCCGGCAGTGACAAGGAGAGTTTGCACTCTAGTGAGAAAAACACTTTGGCCCATGTATTTGACTGTGATCACAAGGCCACTGACACAGATATGGCTTCAACCGATGATGGAGTTGAATGTGATAATAGCTGTATTCAGTTGCCGGCAGCAGACGAATGCCTGCCGGACGATGAACATGTCTCTGTTGTCGCAACTGTTGGGAGCGATGAGCAAGATGCAATAAGATCGCTACTTGGTGGTGACCAGAGGCCTAGAAGTGAACCAAAACAACCTAAAATTATTAAGAATATACTGATAGCTCTGAAAGAAGAAGGGAAAGTCAGAGAAAACAGCTCCCCTGTGAGAGGCACTCGTGTAAAGGCTGGTGGTATTTCCAGCCAAAAGGCCAACACAGAGTCATTGCTGAAGGTGCCCAAGCCCAGTAGCACTGTGTCTGCTGGCATCAGGTCTAATGCAGAGACTCCTGCTGTTGTACCTGCCAAGGCAAATGGTGATTCTGTGAAACGAATGCAGGGCTCCCAGTCATTGAAGCATCTGGTAAGGAGTCTGAATCTTGATTTCTGTCACTCATAATTTATTGGAGTTTGGAAAATATATATTGGCATGAGAGAGTAAATGTGGGGTGTTCATGGTCATCCTACAGTCTGTATATGTGGGCCAATGGCTCTGATGCGCCTCACCATGGATTGGGGATGTCCTGAAAGTCTCGCATACTGGAAGATCCTCACCTTTAAATCTTTTGCCTATTTTTCATTGAACATGGACCATAAATTTGCAGTCCAGAGATCGAAGAGTGAGGACCCTCTAATTTGTGGGACATCTGGGGCATCCCCTCCATCCATGGTAGGGCCTTATCTTATCACAGTAGTCTGGATCACCATGCCATGGGGTCCACATGCATGGTATCTTGTGCCTCAAGAAACCATACATTCGGTATACATTCCTCATGTTAAATGGTTCTTGCTTGCTATTTCTCATCTACATTTCATTATTATTATTATTTTTTGTTCCAGTTACCTGCATTGGAGCCCTCACCGAAGACCAAACCTAGACATGATGGGACTCCACCTTCCGGTCCTATCAAACAAGTTACAGAAGATGTAGTTTCTGTTAAGCCGAGGCAACGGCCTCCACCTTCCAATAGTGCAAGGCGATCTTCATTTCCTGTGCAGATGAAAGCTGCAGGACTTGACATTGCGACCCCCGTTATCAATGGCATCAAGCCTGCTCCGAGTGAGACAATCCGAGAGCGCGAGAGGACTCTGAACTCAACCAGCAATGGAAGCCAAGAGTTGAAAGAGATTCCTGCAGAGCCTTTTAAAAAAGCCCAGATGGATTCAAGCAATTCAAAAGCATTGCCAAAGCTGTTCCAAGGCTTTGGGTGTTCTACTCCAAAGGAGGAGAACACTGCCCCATGTTCAGTACACCCAATACCAAATCATCATGAAAGGCTCATGTGCACTGAGAACTCAGAACCTGATCTGCCGAGTTGCTCGAGTGCTTCATGTAGACATCCTGCCCAGCCTGAGAATCTCCTGGAGGAAAGCCATGCACATCTCGATAGATCCGTATCGTGCTCAGTTGAGGACTCGGTGGTGAATGTGGTTCCTCATGATGGTGATCTGAATAATGATGAAGTTAGCTCAAGCCCAGCTCTAGAGCCACCAGTCCCATGCTCCGAAAAGGGATTTCTTTGTAAAGATGATTTCACCGTTCACAGGACTAATCTAAGCTGTGCATCCACGCCTGGCAGTGATGACAAGTTCACTGTAAGAGAATTCCTGTCGTCCATAGCGGACACTACCATCCCTACTGCAGTGTCAGCTACCCAAAAGAGCTTGGCCCAGGAGAAGGGACCTACACCACCTAGTCCGGCTGTTGAGAAGGCGGCAGCTGCCCATCTACCCCCTGCATTTGATGATGTCATACACGTCATTCGGCACAGCAGCTTCCGAGTTGGTAGTGAGCAGCCGGTGATGGAAACCATGGAAATGGGTGTCCAGAATATGGATGTTGGGAGGCTACTCAATGTGGTTAGGGAGGAGGTCGATATGAGAAACACAGCACCAGCTGCCGCTCTGAAACCATCGAGTTGCTCCGAGGTTGCGACCATGAAATCGAATTTTTCAGAGAATGTTGGCGTCAAAGAGGTGGATGTGAGGAACCCAGCACCTCTGGCCCCAAAACTTGATTGCTTGGAAGCTGTGAGGTCCAGCGGTCCTGAGGCAGCTAACCTTGGTTTGAAGGAAGAGGACGCCCTAGTGCAGGAGGTGCTGGATGTGAAATCTTTTAGGCAGAGGGCGGAGGCACTGGAGGGGCTACTTGAGCTGTCTGCGGATCTCTTGCAGCAGAACAGATTGGAAGAGCTCTCTGTCGTTTTGAAGCCCTTTGGGAAGGACAAGGTGTCCCCACGAGAGACGGCCATCTGGTTGGCGAAGAGCCTCAAAGGAATGATGGTGGAGGATGCAGGGCGGTCTTCGTGAGGGGGAAGCAGAAAGACCCACCTCCTCTTTCTGTGGTAAGTCGGTGTTTCTTCTGAGTTTTCATTGTGTTTGTTTTACGTTGGATTTTTCGTTCTCCTATTCAAAGATTCAAAGTTCCATTTGAATTTCTGAACAAACCAAAACCCGCCTTTCCATTGTCTTCCAGATTCTTTGTGTTTTTTTTTTTTATTTTTCTTGTATTCTTTCTAGTGTAATAGACTTGGTATGTTGTATATAGGGGAATGTACTGTGCACTGAATAAATCTGATTTTTTGCTCCAATGCATCTTCAACTGGAATTACTAGATTTGTAGTGTCGCATCCCTCCCAAATGGCGGCTTTCAGCAGGTATAAATGTGAGTTTTTGACATATACCACCCTTTTTGTCATACACCAAAAACCACCCACCTTGTCCAGTATTGTCAAATAAACCCTCTCATTTTTCACGTGTCCATCAAACCCCATAGTTACTTTCCATCAAGAGTTGACCATTAAAGTAGATAGCTGACTGCATAAAATGACACTTTTCTCCTTGACTTGGCAAAGAAGAGAGAAAATTTCACTTTGGGCAAGATCCAAACCACTTAATTATGCCATGTTCTAATGGTGGACCAGCCATGGCATTTGATCTAAACCATCGAATGGTGGATCAAGCTGTTCAAACATTGTCGCTAACTTAACATGGTTTACATAAGGGCAAAGTGAGAATTTCTTGTCTTTATCAAGTCAAGTGTAAAAGCATCATTTCATATGGTCAACACCCCCTTTTAATGGTCAAATCTAATGGTCTTGTTTTGTGAGTGTTATATATATAAGGTTTGGAGTTATTTGGCAATATTTAAAAGGGAGTGGGTTATTTTGCATATAGCAAAAAGCAGAAAAGGTGGACGGTAAGCGTCAAAAACTCTAATAAGGTGGTATATGCATTGTTTTAAGACTCCTGTGTCGATTGGATTTGGCGGTACCTGATTTGGTTCCGTGCAGGTGAGTCGGACCAATTCAGCCACCAACTTGGCCGATTTGTGCCTCGATTCAGCGCTGAATGAATTGGTCTGAGTCTCTGGGTCTTATTACCATGGGTGTATGGTTTTCTTTCTCCTTTTCTTAATGATCCTATATGCCCATTGATCTGAATTCTAATATGGTTGGCCCAACTGTGGATAGGCCATTGCTGAAAAAAAAAATAAAAATCCTTGATTGGGGCAGCGCTAGTCATCTGATCTGCAGCAGTAAAGTAGGACATCAACGGTTGTCCTGAAATCCGTCTAACAATAGTCTATTGGAGGTTAAGAAAAAATAATATTACATGGTGCAGTTTGTGATTTATTTAGAAAATTTTAAGATGATGGTGGCAGGGAGCTTGCAGATGTAGAGAAACGATCAGATACAGCAGGTGTATCGTAAGTTCTGATGCAGCCAGACATTAGCTGATAATATGTCACTAGTTTAGAATCTTCAATCCCTGCAAAGGGTGTTGTTAGGAATTGGGCCTGTTTAGGCCAATTTCTCGCTCTATTTATCTGTAAATAAGAGGGTGTAGGTAGAAATTTCCATGTCTAATTTCCATAGTCGGATAATTCACAATCCGGATTCAAACTCTTATTTTTGTAACTTTAGCAACGGCTTGTATAGGTAAATCTATGGAGGGTAATATCATTGACTAGCTTCTTCTGAAATAAGCTGGTCTTTGTTATTTATTTATTTATTTACTAGCTTATCCCTACTCATGGGTTGCTCAGGATCTTAATCCTTTTAACTCCTATCCGAGTTATGTTAAAGCCTCTCTCTCTCTCTCTCTCTCTCTCTCCACCACCATCACTGCCTGCGGCCTCATCTTCTGACATTGCCACTGCCTGTGGCCTCCTGTTGTTGGTGTCTCGTGGCTGTCTTCGTGGAGCACCACTGGCTGCCATCATTACTACCGCTCATCTCGGGAAGAAACAAGTTGGGCTGTATCATGTACCAAACGAGCCTTATTAAGATGACTTTGTTGATTCACTCCTTGCAAACTCGAATTAGTATTGGGCTTAGTCTCAAAAGCGAGACTACAAAAGAGTCATGGGACAGCGTCATAACCCAGCTGGGAATTTTCAACTGCATCATGTGTTATCTCACAATGTAGCAAGGAGACTTGTCCATGGAGGAATATTATCCTTCTCTTTACGACTGTCACCGCCGTTGCTACATCCTCTTAAGGGTTCATTTGTTATTTCTTCTTATCATGCATCCCATTCCTTGTCTCATTCTCTAGGGCAACTGATCACATGATCAGTCAACAAGGTAACTTACTATCATTTTTATCTTATCCTCGTTGATAAATCTAGCAGATGGGTCCAATTCCGAGATTTCTGAAAAGGGGGACCATATAAGCTAATTTCTTCAATGACATAATCCCCGGTCTTATATGTTCTTTCATTTTTAGGTTGCCTGTCATTTGTTATGCGCCAAAATTCGGTGCCCAAGTTGGCTAGACCCGACTTTGAATCCCATGTCATGATTTAATATTAAACATTCACTACCACACTTAATTAAAAACTCATTACAATAAACAATATTTATTAAATACAATCTTTAACTATTACAGTCTAAACCAACTTCTAAATTCTTATTATATATTTATTTTTTCATCGGTACAAATAAAAGATAAATGAATTGATGATTGAATTTTCACTCTGCTTTGCCCTTGACTAAAATTCTAATGCCCTGAAATACTGTTATTTTGGGTATGGGGTATGAACACAACAACTCATGAGATTATATCCAACTCAAATATGAAATTTTTAAATTTAAATTTATAACAAATGAATAAATAATAAAATTATATATATATATATATATATATATATATATATATATATTCAAAACATAAATCAAATGTTGAATCTTAAAAATGAGATGGATGAAATGCTGAGAATCGTAAAGATGTTCTGAATGCTACATTTTCATGAATTCCATAAATAACAAAATTAATAACCATAATCTCTGAGAACACTGTACACAAGTAAATGGCCATGTTGCATTAACGCCCATGCACCGGTACCTCATGGTGATGGACTCGTTTATACATTAGCTGGTTAGACTACTACTCCAATTGTATCCCTGACATATGTCCATGCACACAATTGTACTCATACACCGCACACAAAGGAGACTCTGAAGGATCCAATAGGTTCTAAGATCTTTCACTTAAGGGACACGATTGCCCTACTTGCTAGTTTTATGGTCTTTCACTCAATGAACACAATCGCCCTACTTGCTTTCACCATTCTCTTTCCTTTTTTTCCTTTATAATTTCATAATAAATAAAAATACATGTATGTCATGAATGAATTCAAAATCAGTAATGAAATGATTCAATAAATCATATTTCCTTACAATAGTACAGGTTTTATAAAAAAATTACAGAAATTCAATGTTGTTAAAATTCAGTCCCTAAAATTGTTTGAAAAGCTGGACTGTTTACTGTAACAGACAGTAAATTTGAATTTTTCGAGGGTACAAACTGTGTTTCGTACTAGAGTGGAAATTTATACCAAAGCCCATTGACTTTGTTGGAAAATTTATTTGAGTTTTGAATTTGTGATTTAAGAATTTTTTTTTATATATATATTGATAGAACTAATTATTTTCTAAATTTTAAAATAATATTAAAATTCTCACTTAAATAATAAATTAATTATATATACTAAAGTTTAGATTAATCGCTAAACACCAAATTCTATAATTCTCAACAATTTCAAAAATCATCTTAATTTCGTTTAATTAAATTTAAATAGATTTAATTATTAATATTTGAATTAAATTCATATTCCAAGTGAGTGTAATTACTATTAATCTCAAACATAGTAACTACAAACTAAATTATAATATAAACTTATTAAAATTTATAATTTAATAAAATGTCTTAAAATAATTCTTGATTTAAGTTAATAAATTAACTAATCTAAAGTCTTGTATCTATATTTTGTATATGTTAAATTTATTTAATTAATTATTTCAAGATTTTAATCAATACATTAAATTAAAAATTTCAAGACGATTTATACTACTAACATGGTATGCCAAAACGGTTACATATCGGTCGTTACGGTTGATATGTAACAGTAACGAGGGTGACCGTTACACGTTTCGGTGCCATATCGGCCATTTCGAATTTTTGTACCTGTATCGTTCGATACGGGCCCATTACGGGGCGAAACGGCCGTTACTGATCCGTAACGGTCGAAAAACGGTAATAAATTTTTTTTTTTCATTTTAAGCTTCGTTTTTGCTATTTTTTTGAAACTTCTTACTTCCAAATTGTTTCTCACTCCTACTAGTAATTTCGACCAACCTTAATTGGTTATTTGAGATAAAAACACATTGATAAACGGATTTGGTTGAATCAAAGCTTAATGGGTCATTTTTCAGAAATTCGTCAAAAATAGGTATTTATACTTTTTTTTAAAAATATTTTTGCTATTTTAATCATGCCATATGATGTGTTAATCATAGTAGAACATGTTAATGTGCATTTTATAGATTTGGGGTGCCATTTAATATATATTTTTATATTTTTCTATTTACGCATAAATTTTTACCTTTTTTTTAAAAAAAAATTTGAAAAATCAATTTTTAATGGTTGTTTTGCTGTTTTAATCATGCCATATGATGTGTTAATCATAGTAACACATGTTAATGTGCATTTTACAGATTTGGGGTGCCATTTTATAATTTTTTTAATATTTGTTTCTATTTACGCATGAATTTTGGTCCTTTTTTTTTTAAAATTCAAAAAATCAATTTTTAATGGTTGTTTTGCTGTTTTAAGCATGCCATATGATGTGTTAATCATAGTAGCACATGTTAATATGCATTTTACAGATTTGGGGTGCCATTTTATATTTTTTTCTATTTACGCATAAATTTGGGCCCTTTTTTAAAAAAAAATTTAAAAAATCAATTTTTAATGGTTGTTTTGCTGTTTTAATCATGTCATATGATGTGTTAATCATAGTAGCACATGTTAATGTGCATTTTACAGATTTGGGGTGCCATTTTATATTTTTTTCTATTTACGCATGAATTTTTGCCTTTTTTTAAAAAAAAAAAATTTGAAAAATCAATTTTTAATGGTTTTTTTGCTGTTTTAATCATGCCATATGATGTGTTAATTATATTAGAACATGTTAATATGCATTTTATAGATTCGGGGTGCCATTTTATATTTTTAAAATATTTTTTTCTATTTACGCATGAATTTTGGTCCTTTTTTAAAAAAAATTTGAAAAATTAATTTTTAATGGTTGTTTTGCTGTTTTAATCATGCTATATGATGTGCTAATCATAGTAGGACATTTTAATGTGCATTTTACAGATTTGGGGTGCCATTTAATATTTTTTTCTATTTACGCATGAATTTTGACCTTTTTTTTTTTAAATTCGAAAAATCAATTTTTAATCGTAGTTTTGCTGTTTTAATCATGCCATATGATGTGTTAATCATAGTAGGACATTTTAATGTGCATTTTATAGATTTGGGGTGCCATTTTATATTTCTTTTTATATTTTTTTCTATTTACGCATGAATTTTGGCCTTTTTTTAAAAAAAAAATTGAAAAATCAATTTTTAATGGTTGTTTTGCTATTTTAATCATGACATATGATGTGTTAATCATAGTAGAACATGTTAATGTGCATTTTACAGATTTAGGGTGCCATTTTATATATTTTTTTCTATTTACGGATTAGTTTTGACTATTTTTTTCTAAATTTAAAAAATTATTTTTTAATGAATAGTTTGCTGATTTAATCATAGAATTTGATGTGTTAATTATAGTAAAACATGTTAATGTGTATTTTACAGATTTATGGTGTTATTTTATAATTTTTTTATATTTTTAAATTAGTGACTTTATGCTTTTATTTGCTTATATTGGACAGGTTTTGCCTTGGAGCTTCTTAAGGTTTAATTAGAACATAAAATCATCTTTATTAGCATAGGTCATACAGACATACACTCATAGTACTCATATCTAATTATCTAGTATCTACCTAAACTTAAAGAAATGTCTGGGTCTGGCTAATAACAAGTAAGTGAGGATATTGGATGACAACATTGTGATATGGTTGGTGGTACTAGGCATCAAATGAAGTGCGAGTATTGTGATAGACTAGTGACTGGTGGAATTACTCGTCTTAAACAACATTTGGTACATCGAAAGGGTTAAGTTGCGCCATGTAGTAGAGTACCGAAAGAGATAATGCTTTTAATGCAATCTAGTCTGGATGAGTCGGAAGGTAAACGTGCTGCTGTATAAAAGAAGAAAGATAATATTTTGGATTCAGCTCAATAGGAGGTGTTTGGTCCTGAATATATGGGCGTTCGTGATGAAGATATTATTGATTCTGACGAAGATTCAAATCGAGAATTAACTATAGCTAGGAGAGAAAGCTTGCGTTTAGCTCGTGAAGAGGAAGAACGTCGCAACATGTTTGGCACGCATGGGTGAGTGCATGATACAGGGGGGGCAGTGGGAGTGGGAGTGAGAGTGCAACTGGAAGTGCAACTGCTTCTGCGGGTGGGGGTGGGGGGTGAGTTTGGTGGGTTACGACGTATGTTTGGGAGCTGACGTTAGGCATCTTCACATGATGCCCCTATACGTTTGGATGAAGAAGTAAATGAGCCTAGGAGACCCTCTATTGATCCAATCCTATTTAGGAAAGAATCAACTAAACAAAAGAAGATAAAACAAATGTGGATTAGAACTTCCGTTGAGAAGTTAGGTAGAGCAGCAGTAAAGTTATTTATACATGCCAACATACCTCCTAACCCGGCTAATTCTCCATATTGGTAGGTGGTAATTGATGCAACAGTAGAAGCAGGTGAAGGAATAAAAACTCCCACGGCTAAGGAGATTAGGGAGAAATGGACAGATGCAAAGTATGCGGATGTGAAAGCATACGTGGCTATCTTTAAACCTGTATGGCAAGCCAGAGAATTCATGATCATGTGTGATGGTTGGACTGACCCAACCAGACGTAGCATGATCAATTTCATGGTGTATTGCCACTTAGAAACTATATACTATAAGTCAATTGATGCCTAAGAGGTAAAAAAAAATTCTGCTTATATTAATGGACTAATGGATAAAGTTGTGGACGAGATTGGAGAGGAGAATATAGTGCAGATTGTGACAGATAATGAAGCAACATATAAGTTTGCAGGACATATATTGATGGAAAAGAGAAAATATCTTTTTTAGTCACCATGTGCTGCCCATTGTATTGATCTTATATTGGAAGATATTGAGAAGAAGAAGAATGTTAAGGAAATGGTCGAAAGAGCAAAAGAAGTGACGACGTTTATTTACAACCATAATCAAGTAATCGCAATAATGAGAAAGTTCACGAAAGGACGAGAGTTGTTGAGGCTGCGGCGACTAGATTTGGAACAAACTTTATAGCATTAGAGAGTTTATTCCAGCATAGGGGAGAGTTGAGTGAAATGTTCGCTTTCCGAGAATGGCTTAACACAAAACATGGAAAGAAGACATCAGGGACACCGGTTGAAGTTGTGAACACCATACGGGACAACAAATATTGGAAGAAGGTCAAGTCGATCCTAAAGGTGATGGAGCCACCAATGAGGGTACTCTATCTTGTTGAAACCGACGAAGCACCTACCATGGACTTCTTAAACGATGCCATGAATAAGGCAAAGTTGACAATTCAAAGTGATTGTAGAAGCTGGGAGTCTTATTAGAAGATGATCGACAGGAGATGGACAAGATAACTCTATCATGATCTTCATGCAGCAGGTTACTATATAAATTCTAGGTATAGATATGTCCAATCATTTGTTGAGGATGATGAAGTTTGTGTTGGGCTAAAAAATGTGATAAAGAGATTAGAGCCTAACTTAGATATGCAGATAAAGGCGTTGAATGAATTAGATACATTTGAAAATTGCCTTGGTAGCTTTGGAGATGCTCTTGCACAACATGCAGTATCTAGGTTGCAACCGGCCGAATGACGGATTAATTTTGGAAAGAGTACGAAGACTCTCCAAAAAATTACAGTAAAAGTTTTAAGCCAGACAATATCTTCATCTAGCTACGAAAGAAATTTGAGTTGTTTTGCGCTTATTCATTCAAAGAATAAGAATAGATTGCAGACTAGAATATTAAATAGACTTGTCTTCATGCACTACAATATAAAACTAAGAATATGACAACATCATAGAAGCATTACAGCTGTCGATGACGGAGACTCTTATCCAATAAACTTGGACAATATTTATGATGAGGATGACCCGCTTCTACCTTGGTTGGAAACAAGGGAAAAATAAATTGAAGAGGATAGTGAAGAATTGAAAATTGATGACCCAGAAATACGTAAAGCACAACAAGAGAGTCGTGCAGATGTGTTGGACCCAGTAAGAGGGGCAGCGTTTGTTCACTCCCCAAGTGCAGGGTTGTGATGTAGTAATAAACTCGGTAAGACCGAGGTCGAATCCCAAGGGACTGATACCTGTACGTAATCTGAAACTAAGTAGAAGTAGAACTAGGCTAAAATGTAAACTAAATCAATTAGAAATTTAAGGAATAATTGTGAAATTATTATCTAAAACTTTAGAGAATTCAGAGGAGAGAAACTAGGGATTCAGAGGATCCACTTGTAGAGATCAGGGAGATCTTATGCCTGCATCAAAAATCATGGAATTTAACTGAACTACCGTTGATCTAGTTTTAAAGAGATGAAAGGTATATGAATTAGAATGGATTCCATCACCAAACCATGCCCAGGAGACAAAACAAAAAACAGAATTAAACTAATTACCAACCAATCAACATGTTATGAAGGTTCGGAAGGGTACCGTCACTCGACCATGCCTAGGAGACTATGGTGAACAACAGGGCTTCCTGACATCATAAACATAAAAAGAAAAAGGAAATATTCAAAGTCATTGCAGACCCATTGTAATTTCAGTCACAACAGACCATTAAAAACTAAAAATATTCCCATAGTAAAATTAAATCAAATTAAGTTCAGTCTTAAACAAAAGACACAAGCAGCAGGTCATCCCATCACACTACAAGCTTCACCTCTTAGCCCTAGCTAAGAGGTTTAGCAAATCATAGGCCCGATCATGCTAAATCTCAAAAGAACAGAAAACAAGAAGGAAAAAAAAAACAAAAATAACAAAATAAACTCTCCCTTGTGCTTCCCATCCAAGCCCCGAATGGCAAAAATCTGCCTCCCTCTGGTGCACGTCCTCCCCTTTCTCTTTATAGCTCTGAAGATGGTGGAGAGGACCGACCGACCTCCTTTCGCAGTCCAAATCGTAGCAGGAATCGGCCTCTGTTCTGCGTAAGGAGAACACATAAAAACAGCCGCGTTTGAATTGTGTTTGGCATAGACGACCATCTAATCCACTCATTCCGACACCATAGAAAGAAACATGACCCCATTATCAAGACTTTAAGCGGTCTGGATCATGCATCCGATCACACCCTTGGTCGTGGAACTGCCCGGAAGTCTCGGATTCTTGCATCGTGCGTAAGTAATTCCATTAGACTGACGCTGGACGTTGGTGGAGCCCACTTATTGGTGTTTCTCAACAAATCCAGTCCGTTCATTGTATTCCTCATGAAAAACCAGTTGGGAATAGTGATATTGGAATGATTTTAGTGTGGCCCACCAGTTCTTTAATTTTACTGGCCATACAATGTCTGAGACTTCATGTGCGTGCAGTGTTCGAGAAAATCGGGCTTCAGACTATGGTACGGTCGGTTTGACCTCCTGAATTCAATGAACGGTGTGGATCATCTTTTCAACGGATAATGATGGCCCACAACATCCCGCCGTGCGTTGTTTGCGAAAGGATCCGTTTTCGATCCTTTTCTGGAGTCGGTGGGGTCCACTTTCACGTCCCCTATGGAGGATCTAAACTACAATTCTACTTGTTGGGTTAGTGACCAATCGTGGCCCAAAATTTGGAATAGATTCAAGTTCTGAATGGACCACACCACTACTCGATGCCTATAGTATTTCATCGTTTCTGTGAGTTCGGGTGAGTGCGTAAACATTTATGAACAACATGGTTTTGGTCCCTTCGACCTCTTCTTCATGATGGACGACTCGGATCATCCATCTAGATGATCATGGTGGGCCATTGCCGGTCCCAGCGGACGGACATGCGAACGTCTCGTGATGGCAAGAAGAAGGAAATTCTTCTTTCCTTTTTTTTCTCGGTCAAAGACAACTGACCGTCTTTGTTGTTCACAGTGCACAGTAAGTGCACATGAATGGGTACAGCACTGTAAGTGGGGCCCACTGTATTGTTAGGACAATATCCACACCGTCCATTCATTGTGTAATTCCATTTAAAGGGTTGAGACCATAATTTAAGTATATCCAGATATCAGGTGGGCCCCATATCATTATTTTATAGGCTGATCTATCTATTGGGTTACTTTCAGAGGGATCCAATGGCTAAAAATTAACTTGTACGGTTAATTTTTTGTCCTCAGGCCATGTATGAAATTTCGAGCCGAACGGATGGTGAGAACCCTGTGATCTTGCATTCTGGACGATTTTCAGGCCATTTGAGCTTCAGTTTCTCGATTTTCATAAATTCCTGGCATGTAATCCCGTCAATCTTAATCCCTGGAGTCCGTCCCTTACCTTGGTGTCATCAGAGCGCTAACTCCATGCTTTAAGCTCCCTTTTTCAGTCCATGCTCGTAATTACACTCTGCATTACAAACACGATTAAAGTGGGCCATTAAACGGTATCATGTTCATAAATCCATGTAATAATTAGGGTCTAATATACAATATTTAACCCTCAACACAACCCCTAACCAACATTTTGCTAGTCCCGAACAAAGTATGCGAAAAATAAGTTGAGAATTACAGGACAATTTCTATGAACTCGAGTGATTTCTTAAAAAATGATTCAGATACAAGAAATCTAAGATTCTTGAATGTTGGGAATTATTTTCTCCTGGACTCAAGCACACAATAAACTTCATAATTAATATTAATCCATTAATAAAAAAAAATTCTAAACATTGAGTTTCATGGGTATATAGTGTAATCTCGTCTTATCAACATTAAAATTCAGTTCGTTATTGTATAATATCATTGGTAACCAACAAGAGCATTTAGGACACTCGAGTCCTAGACTAAAATGTGTCTAACAGATCATCCTTTTTCTTTCTTCCAGTTTTTGATTTTTTTGATTTTTTTTTATTTTTTTAAAAATTTTTAAATTTTTTTTTTTATTCTTTTAAAGTAACTCTAAGGAAGGGAATCGAGTTCTTACCTATAGGGAGCAAACCTATGGTAAAGATCATACACCCAGACCTTTTTCACATATCATTCATGGGGAATTAACTCCACACCTATAGGGAGCAAACCTATGGAGAGGATTATTCGCCCAAATCTTTCCAAAGATATCTTCTTCTTTTTTTTTTTTTTTTTTTCATATCAATCCTGTTAGGGTTTTTTTCTTCAAATAATCATGACGGGTAATTTTTCAGGCTGGTTCCTTTCATGCTTGTTATTGCCAAGATAACCCTTCAATATCGAACTGAAACCGCAATGTGTAAGCGAGATGTGACATGTGAAATCATGATTTAATCAATGTTTACAACTTCTAATTCTAGATTAACTATTCAACTTAACTGTGAAATTTAACAGATATTGAATCCAAGAGTCATCACTTATCTTGAAATTCTAAATCTAAGATGGCCGTCAAAATCACTTCGAATTCACAAAAATTTTCAAAAAATTTTAAAAATTTTCACAATTTTCTATCAAGACTAAGAGAATACTGATTAGGCAACCTAATCTCCCACCCCCAACTTAAAATCTACATTGTCCTCAATGTAAAAGATATATGAGCATGCAATACACATGGGACAACGAAAGTAAATGAGAAGTGATCGGAGGATAGTACCTGAATAACGAATCGAGAGAGATTTTTCAAGAGATCGCTGGGAGAGAGCAGGTTAGTAAGAGAGTGAAACCAACAAAAATAAAAAAATAAAATCCTACTTATACCACTTTCGTAGGTCCTCTCGATTGCATTTAGCGTATGCAACAAGCCTTTAAAACCCTAGGTTACCCCTAGTGGACAAGTTATAGTCTCGTGAGGGTTTGCAGTAATGTTACCCACAAACATTGAATCGATCATGCCTCAAGGTTCCTCTTCCGACCAATATCTTGATAAGTTTCTTAGTAAGTTCCTCAACAGGATCATCCAAAAGCCCTTTTTACAAAAGGATTGGGCGTCCTGGAGCATGACTTTTCAGAGAGACTTATGTACCTCATAAAAAATCTTCTATTGAATTGCTTGAGGTATTCATAATATATATGATTCACCTATGACAGAAGAAGTTTCAACGTTAGTATCGCATGGTGAATCATAGACTACAAATAAATAAAGTTCAGAAAACTTCATAAGAAGTGATGTAGTCTCAACATATTTCGAAGCTCTAAACTTCGGTTCAATTTTCAGCGTCTCTTCCTTTACTGGTAGATGTTTAGGATCAGGGGAAGGGAAGATTTCAGAATAAGGGTTCTCTCGGTCAGTGATGACTACTGAGATGTTGTCTTCCAAGGCATCCACTTTGTCTTTTAACAAGGGATCGTTTGAAACTGCAAAGTGTGCCAAGCAATCTCAAGAGTTGAAAAATTTAGCTGAGTGTGACTTATTTTTCATATTAGATCTCGCGATGATCTGCTTAAAGAATCCATCGTCCTTGAAAGTGGATGGAGGTACGCTCTCTTGCTCCAGTCCTGCACAGACAGATTGGAGATTAATAAGTGAAGCACTGATGTGATCACTCTGTTCATTGAAATTACTCAATTGAGGTGTTGACTTGTTAAATGTGGACAGTTCAGATGGTGGCCTCAACTGAGTGGTTTCAAATTTCAGAGTCGTGGTGGGCAACTCCTCCTCCCGAATCGCATCATCATTCAATTCAGAGGAGTGGTCCAAACATGTTTCACAAGAGTTAGAAGGGTCGGTCGTAAGGGGCTCATCCTCCACCTTTAAATCAGACATGTCAGGTGAGGGGAGTGACTTATTATGACCGATCTCTTCGTGTACGTCTTGATCATTGATCTGGACCAAACTTGAGAGGGATTCCAGGGTTACCGTGGCTGCACATTTAGGATTGCAATCATGTTCTTGTCTAGTGCAGTGCACATTTGGGATGGGATCACTTTCCTCACATTCTACACTTAGCATGGGTTGAGGTTCGAATAAACTAACCTCTTCATCATTGAAATCATGTGTGTCATGTAAGGAAGGTGTGTCATCATCAATGTATTTAAAAGACACCCATGTATCTTCATCATTTTTTCGAACAGTCATCGAGATTGACTCATCGAGAAATTGAACCACATGCTCATTAACAGAATCCAACTCCTCATTCCAAATTTCAGATTCTTTCAAAAGTGAGTGCGGATCACTTTCCTCGCATTGTATTTCTGGATTAGGTTGTGGTTGGGATGAGCAAGCCTCCTCTATCTTTTTAAGGCACTAATTAAGTGTTTCCATTATTTCTTGAATTTCCTTAAGACAGGCCATGTCACGCTGATATGAATCCTCTTGGATCGTTTCTGGTTGGATCTCAAAGGTAGGGGATCTAAGAGAATAATCATTATAACATGTTGTTGGTTCATTTTCTCAATTTTGATGCTTCCACTGATTGTAGTCATACAGATCATAGGTGGGAGAATCTGATGGTTGGTAATACTTATTATCACTCATGATATAATCACGCATCGTTTTCTTTTTATCGGATGTGTGATAATAATTCTCACAACCATAGTTATGATAACCCCAACACTCACGTACTGTTTTATTAATCTGTGGGGTGTAATTGTTCTCTTGTATATAATCACGTAAGGACTTCTTAGCCGGTGGATCTTTATATTCTGATTGGTTCTCGATGATAGTTTCAGAAAAGTTTTGAGACATAGATTGATTTATATCATCATTATCCCAAAATAGGTTATTTTTCTCAGCATACTGACATTGCCACTCATGCATATACATAATGAAATCCTTAATCTGAATTTAATCCTATGAAAAATAGAAGAAAAAGTTTCTACAGCAATGTGAAAAGTAAGAAGAGGAGAAGTTAGAAGGAATGTACCAAATGAGAAGTTCCTATGTTAAGATCCAAATTAGAACTTATTTCGGGATCATACAAAACAGTAAAACAGATTAGTTTCTAAAAACAGAAAAAGAATTCTAACATAAAATTAGAAAAATTCTAATCTTAAACTAATCCTAAAACTAGTTAATCTCAGATAAACGTAGCCGTTAGTCCCTGGCAATGGCGCCAAAAACTTGTTCACTCCCCAAGTGCAGGGTTGTGATGTAGTAATAAACTCGATAAGACCGAGGTCGAATCCCAAGGGACTGATACCTGTACGTAATTTGAAACTAAGTAGAAGTAGAACTAGGCTAAGATGTAAACTAAATCAATTAGAAATTTAAGGAATAATTGTGAAATTATTATCTAAAACTTTGGAGAATTCAGAGGAGAGAGACTAGAGATTCAGAGGATCCACTTGTAGAGATCAGAGAGATCTTATGTCTGCATAAAAAATCATGGAATTTAACTGAACTGCCGTTGATCTAGTTTTAAAGAGATGAAAGATATATGAATTAGAATGGATTCCATCACCAAACCATGCCCAGGAGACAAAGAAAACAATAAAATTAAACTAATTACCAACCAATCAACATGTTATGAAGGTTAGGAAGGGTACCGTCACCCGACCATGCCCAGGAGACTATGGTGAACAACAGGGCTTCCTGACGTCATAAACATAAAAAGAAAAAGGAAATATTCAAAGCCATTGCAAACCCACTGTAATTTCAGTCACAACAGACCATTAAAAACTAAAAATATTTCCATAGTAAAAGTAAATCAAATTCAGTTCAGTCTTAAACAAAAGACACAAGCAGCAGGTCCTCCTATCACACTACAGGCTTCACCTCTTAGCCTTAGCTAAGAGGTTTAGCAAATCATAGGCCCGATCATGCTAAATCTCAAAAGAACAGAAAAGAAGAAGAAGGAAAAAAAATAAAAACAAAAATAACAAAACAAACTCTCCCTTGTGCTTCTCGTCCAAGCCCCGGATGGCAAAAATCTGCCTCCCTCTGGTGCACGGCCTCCCCTTTCTCTTTATAGCTCTGAAGATGGTGGAGAGGACCGACCGACCTCCTTTCGCAGTCTAAATCATAGCAAGAATCGACCTCTGTTCTGCGTAAGGAGAACACATAAAAACAGCCGCGTTTGAATTGTGTTTGGCATAGACGACCATCTAATCCATTCATTCCGACATCATAGAAAGAAACATGACCCCATTATCAAGACTTTAAGCAGTCTGGATCATGCATCCGATCACACCCTTGGTCGTGGAACTGCCCGAAAGTCTCGGATTCTTGCATCATGCCTAAGTAATGCCATTAGACTGACACTGGATGTTGGTGGAGCCCACTTATTGGTGTTTCTCAACAAATCCAGTCCGTTCATTGTATTCCTCACGGAAAACCGGTTGGGAATAGTGATATTGGAATGATTTCAGTGTGGCCCACCAGATCTTTAATTTTACCTGCCATACAACGTCTGAGACTTCATGTGCGTGCAGTGTTCGAGAAAATCGGGCTTCAGACCATGGTACGGTCGGTTTGACCTCCTGAATTCAATGAACGGTGTGGATCATCTTTTCAACGGATAATGATGGCCCATAACATCCCGCCGTGCGTTGTCTGCGAAAGGATCCATTTTCGATCCTTTTTTGGAGTTGGTGGGGTCCACTTTCACGTCCCCTATGGAGGATCTAAACTACAATTCTACTTGTTGGGTTAGTAACCAATCGTGGCCTGAAATTTGGAATAGATTCAAGTTCTGAATGGACCACACCACTACTCGATACCTGTAGTATTTCATCATTTCTGTGAGTTCGGGTGAGTGCGTAAATATTTATGAACAACATGGTTTTGGTCCCTTCGACCGCTTCTTCATGATGGACGGCTCGGATCATCCGTCCAGATGATCATGGTGGGCCATTGCCGGTCCCAGCGGACGGACGTGCGAACGTCTCGCGCTGGCAAGAAGGAAATTCTTCTTTCCTTTTTTTTCTTGGTCAAAGACAGCTGACCGTCTTTGCTGTTCACGGTGCATAGTAAGTGCACGTGAATGGGTACCCGCACTGTAAGTGGGGCCCACTGTATTGTTAGGACAGTAAATCCACACCGTCCATTCATTGTGTAATTCCATTTAAAGGGTTGAGACCAGAATTTAAGTATATCCAGATATCAGGTGGGCCCCATATCATTGTTTTATAGGCTGATCTATCTGTTGGATTACTTTCAGAGGGATCCAATGGCTAAAAATTAACTTGTGCGGTTAATTTCTTGTCCTAAGGCCATGTATGAAATTTCGAGCCGAACGGATGGTGAGAACCCTGTGATCTTGCATTCTGGACGATTTTCAGGCCACTTGAGCTTCAGTTTCTCAATTTTCAAGAATTCCTGGCGTGTAATTCTGTCGATCTTAATCCCTGGAGTCCGTCCCTTGCCTTTGGTGTCATCAGAGCACTAACTCCATGCTTTAAGCTCTCCTTTTTAGTCTATGCTCGTAATTACACTCTGCATCACAAACACGATTAAAGCGTGCCATTAAACGGTATCATGTTCGTAAATCCATGTAATAACTGGGGTCTAATATATAATATTTGACTCTCAACATTGTTTATGCCAAGTATGGGTACGGCTCAAGATCAACAAAAGAGTACGAGTAGTGGTAGCTTGACCATGTCGGATGATGGTGACAACGACCTCCCTGCCCCTGGTGCTGGCACTTCTGGTGTTGCTCAGCGCCTTATACATCCGTATACAGATCGCGATGCCGATAAACATCGACGAGGTGGTACACGAGGTCGGACCTATGAGTGTACCGAGTCACGATACAGCCAGGAAGAGGGTACATCTAGTGGTGCACCGGGTCCAGGAGGTCCGAAACATCAGCAGGCTCATGGTTTTGGTTATTATGATGGATATTTTTATGATCAATTGGATTATGATTATGATCGTTATACTGAGCCTGTTCCATCACATTCATGTTGGAGTAGCTCTACTGATCAATATCCATATGATTATAGATATCCAGATCCAAATCCAAGTTACTCATCACAGCAGACACACTCTCAATCTCAAGATTCTCAATAGCCTGAGTATGGGCACCAGTATGGTTATTCGACGGGCACTGTTGGATATCCTTACTCAGGGTCAGAGTCGTTACCTAGTCAGGATCAGTCATCCTCTGGTTTCGTTGATCTAGTATTTCCTTCTGGCACTAGATATTATGGATATGCAGCACCTACACCTATTGGACAACCTCAGCCTGATGGTGACGATAACGATGACTTGGAGGTCAAACAAAAAAAAAAATAAATTTTCATTTTGGTGGTGACTTGTGATTGTGAGTATATATTTGTATTAAGGTAAGTATTTGCATTTTGTAGCAGACAACTCACAACATTATTATTGCAAGACGCCATGCAATCATGCACACACTTGGCACTGCCGAACTTGTATTTAAAATAGCTCCCCTGACAACCAATCAAGTAATCCTTAATCAATTTGCAAGGGAGTATATCAGATATTACTAATTTTTTTAAAAAATATTCTTGACTTGAGGATGACAGGTCATAGACATGAATCACAGTCACATGTACAGGTATGTTTGAGAAATTCCTCAAAAATAATTGTAAACACCTAATGTAAGATATTTTCATATTACATTCATTCTAACATATCTATCATTAATAGTAGATAGTTAGAAAATTAAATATATGAATTTTGTAGTCAAATTCAGGTTATTTGGTTCATAAATTCATCAGACAGTCCGATACAACTTCTCACCAAAGTGTAGACCATTACACCACCATAAACATGTTCCAATTTATAAATGAATGCATATTTGGAATGCTTAGAATATTCTGAATTTAATCCATAATTTTTTTATATTGTTTTGGCAAAAAAAATTTTGCGCTGTTACGGGCCATTACGCCCCCGTATCCGTATCGATTTTGGAGGTCACCGTTATACCAACCGATACCGATACGGGACACCTTGACTACTAATTTAATTTATACTATTCAAATTTTCTTACGATTTGTATTTAAGTAGATTAATTTATAACATTAAGGTTTTTTTTTTTCTCTAAAAATTTATGGATTAATTTGAAGTTAAACATAAATGAATTTCAATTAATTAACAAATCCATAAATTTAAGGTGAGTTTTATATTATTGATGGTAAAACATTTAAATTCAAAGGAGTCTATAATTTCTAGTAACTTGAAACCATAGATTTACGTAAGAAATTTCAGCAATAATTTATTTATAATTCTTATGAATTTGCTATTTTAAATTAATTATATATTAATTTTTTATAACAAAATTTAAATAAATAAAAGCTTCTAGAAATTTCAGATATGAGGTAGAATCACCCACGAGGTTGGCTGAATTGATTCAAAAACAATTTAACAGACGGTCCCATTGCTATCTCTCTGCGCTATTTATTATTATTATTTTGAGTTGTCCTATTCACTCCGCCGGTACTGTTGTGAAGATGTGAAGGAGAGTGGAAGGAGAGTTTTGGTAGCAAGGGGTTGACAGAAAACATGTATGTTATATATATATATATATATATATATATATATATATATATATATATATATATATATATATATATATATATATATATATATATATATATATATATATATATATATTATAAGGGGTGATTGATTTGGTAGGACAGTCCAATGGATGGTCTAGATTGTTGATTTGGGCCCCACCGTAATAGGATGAAGATGTGGTGGATCTGGGAATCCACCATGACTAGAGCATTGTAAAAAAAAGATGGAAGTGATAGAGAAATGGGAGAAAAACTCTCTTCATCACGTGCTAACGTGCGATGTTTCCTATGAATGTTTTATTTATTATTATTTTTAACAATTAAAATCAATGGCTCACTATGTTTGCTTAAAAATGTAGGCCATCACCTTGATTTGTCAGATTAAGAAAGGGCATGAGTCTAAAAATGATTAAGATCTAAGACTTAAGTGGGCCACACGCTTGGAGAAATTGGGTAGAGTGACCGTTCATTTCTTAATTTTTTTAATTTTTTTAAATTTTTTAAGAAGCTAATAAGAGAAACCATTTTGAGCTAGAGGAAAATAAGGGATATGAACTCCCACATCGATTCTCTTGGTTTGATAAGTGCGCACATGTATATGTTGTACATGAACACACACTCATATGTACTTAACTAGTGTACCTGTGTGACACATTTACGTAGGGTATGATGTACACAAGCATGCATGAATGAATGCTTTAGAATGAGGACTTGGTTTGGATATATGATTGAGACATATGAATAGCTTAGATGGGTGGATGAATAAATAGGTTGGATTGAAGGGTGGTTGGGAAAATAAGTTTTATTGAATTGCCTTTGATGATGAATGGTTGGGATAATTGATGGGATTGAAGGATGGATGGCTAGATATGAATGAAATGGGTGCATGAACAATACTAATCTATACTTCTCAGTTTCATTTTTTTTATATTACGTTTACACCATCTTATTGTACAAGGTCCATACACTTCATGCCTTTTTCTTTTTTATCTTACAATGTTTAATCAGGTGTATTTTATACTTAGACCATTATATTGGGGTAGAATGACCCACTACTTGATAAGCTCTACATAATGAGTCTAATATCGACCTATGATCCTTGATGATGGACTAAAAATAGAATTTCAATGGCTCCCTCTCTCCCGATCTCACGTGACATGCACGAGGGGTCCATTTGGATACTAACTAATGGATTTAGATTACACTTTATAAGCTATGAAATGGACAGTTTACTTTGATAGTTGGGTGACTCTATTGGAGGATACAAGTGGGATATATGGTTAAATGGTGAGATACGGTTAGGATAATTAGATGTTCAGGAGTGTAATACGGTCACTTTCACTAATAAATAGGTACAAAGTAGGTTTTTTTTTTTTTTTTTGGTGTGTGCGTGTGTGTGTGTGTGCGTGTGTGTGTGTGTGTATATATATATATATATATATATATATATATATATATATATAGAGAGAGAGAGAGAGAGAGAGAGAGAGAGAGAGAGAGAGAGAGAGGCATGCTCACCTACGCACATGCGCACCTTTGCACACGTGTCATAGGTGTCGAATTTGAACAGTCCATAAGATGCAGAATCCCACGAAACCTTAGGGAGTGGATTTTCACCCTGATCTAAGATTCTGGTGGGCCATAGCAAAGAGAAATTCAAATCAAGGGAACAAACTGTTTACATTTTTCATGGCCCATCGAAGTTTTGGATCAAAGTAAAAATTCCTACCAGAGAATTTTATGAGGTTCTGCTTCATGTGGACCATTCAGATTTTCGAGACTCATCAGATATGATGAGTTCTCAAAAAAGTTCATATGTATTACATACGAACTGGTTCGCAGGTGAGCGTTTTCGTGTGTGTGTGTGTGTGTATATACACACGAGATGGTTCATCGAATGAAAAGTTTAGATTGATGGTTAGAGAAATATACCATAATCATGCACATGGATAGATAAGTGGAAAGCTGAGTGAGTTTAATGCATGTTTAACATTTAAGATTGGATGAATTTATAAATAGACGATTGATTTTATAGGCATCAGTGATGAGAGTATAAGTATACATGTACATACACACATATGTCACATAGTTAACAATCACATAAGTCACCCTAATTAGATAGATAATGCATATTAATAGTCACAAGTTTCATAAAATGATGGATGCATGTATGCATGGACTTATGCATGTGTGCTTCAATGAATGCAAGTACACATGCATGCACGTGTACACTTATGCACCTAAATCCTGGGCCATAAATTCTACCACCCTGAAAAGAATTTTTTTCTTAAAACTCAAACGCACCCACCGCAAGAACGGGTGAGGATATTCCTCCTCTGGATCAATGATGTGCTTAGTTTATAATATGTTCCACACGTCATTAGTTCTTGTGCTTATAAGTGTGAGAAACTATCTACATAATTCCTGATTATTACAATTTACTCACCTCACAGGAATCTCATTCCTGAGATTTGATCACGTTAGCAACCACACTTCACATGCATACTCTGATATGCCTTAGCTTACATTATTAGGCAGTATAAAAAGGAACATTGTAACAAAACTACAATTAAAGTACAAATAACATCACAACCAAGACCAACAATCATGCAATATATCAAGAAACCAAGCAGTAATAGTGCAAGCAACAAATTTTTTTTATCATGATGGTACACCCCATCTTCAATGTAACTATGGGCATGCAAACAAAGCCTAATTTCATATTATCTACAAACCACTTCTAAGTTTAATGACTACACTTGATTAATTCCACTACGATCCGTATTTAAGTGCATTAATAAAGACTATTATTGGGTTACCTAAGACTCACACATAAACTCTAGTGTAGCCTACACATAAGGTCCTCAATATATTATAATTCCTAAACTCTGACACCAACCTATCACGCCCTAAAATTTGGTACTCGAGGTAGCTAGACCCGACTCCGAAACCCAGGTTATGATTTAATATTAAGTATTCTCAACCACACTTAATTAAAAACTCATTACAATAAACAACATTCATTACATACAATCTTTAACTATTACAGCCTAAATCCACTATAAAATTCTTGTTATACATTTATTTTTCCATCGGTACAAATAAAAGATAAGTAAATTGATGATTGAATTTTCACTTTGCTTTGCTCTTGACTAAAATCTTATGCCCTGAAACACTGTTATTTTGGATATGAGCATAACAGCTCGTGAGATTATATCCAACTCAAATATAAAATTTCTAAATTTATAACAAATGAATAAATTATATATATATATATATACAAACATGATGGTATATATAAATTATTAATTTTGATATTTATGGAATTCATCAATCAAGATGTTGAATCTTAAAGATGAGATGGATGAAATACTAAAATCGTAAAGATGTTTTGAATGCTACATTTTCATGAATTCCATAAATAACAAAATTAATAACTACTATCTCTGACAACATCGTACACAAGTAAATAGTCATATTACATTAACGCCCACGAATTAGTACCTCGTGGTGAGAGACTCGTTTATACGTTAGCTAGTTAGATTACTAATCTGTTGTTCCTTTAACATATGTCCGTGTAACATCCCGAAAATCGGGGGGTCGAGCAAAAACCCAACTCCCGAGTTTCAAAATGTTATTTATGCAATATAGATATGTACGATTGAATGTTGTCTGTGATAATGTATTAAACATGAGTGAGATTAAGCAAGAACAGCATATCATACTCCAGAGACAGTTAAATTTGCAAGCGGAAGACTGTAATAGTATGTATAACATATATAAACTGTTGTATGTCTCCAGAGTGTGAATATATTACCAGGTTATACACATACATGTATACTTCAAAAGTAAACAAAATGAATATACATGAGGGCGCTGAAAATATAAAATGACAAGTGTCAATGTATCTAATCAACCTCCCTGTAATCCCGTCAATCAGATCATGCATAAAGGAGAGATCCTCCTCATCATCATCAAATCCAGCTCCGCCTCGCAAGCCGCGCCATCATCTGCAATCACAATAGGGACTGGTGGGTGTCCGAAAACACCATCCCGTAACGTGGGAGTGTGTGATTAACTCAGTGGGATGAGAGAACAGAGATTAGCATGTTATCAAATCAATCATGCGATAATAGTAAAACAGTAAATCAAACAATCCTAATACTGTTGTTAATACAATATGACATGACGTGATGTATGCCCTCACCGACGATCTCCCTCATACGGCAACATCTTACGACCGCGGCATGCCACACTCCCTAGAGTGCTCCACATCTTCCAGGCACATGCAATGTTATGGTGATATGATTTTCAAGTTGTTATTAGTCCATTCAAACAGCAGGATTGAGAAACTAAGGTACCTCCCTTATATCAATCCCAACACAGATCCTGTCTAGGGTCGTCACTCCTAGTAATCTCATACGATGTATATTTTGTAGGTCGCTGCAAGAGCTGCTAGGGCTGTTGCACGCACTCGTTGCACCGCTCCCCCATCACCTTATCAATACAGGCCTACTGTACTCTACTGCTACAGAAGGGTCGTCGCCTCCCGTAGACTCAAAATACGCTCGCGGTCACTACAAAGGGCTGCCAGGGCTGTTGCTCACACTCGTTGCACCGCTCCCCCATCACCTTATCAATGTAGGCCGACAGTAAGAATATAGTGTCCCATACCACCATAATCTGCTCACAAGACAGGTGCTCACTGGTCACTACGGGGAGGTTTGTGGCCCCAGCGTAGGCCGACAGCTCGACCACGGTGTCCCATACCACCATATCCGGCTCATGAGTCTTCGTGGATCAAGGTACCATGGTTAACAGGGTTTACAATGGTAAGTTCAGTATCCTAGGTTCAAGCAGTTATGACTCATGCAGGGTGAACATATAATGGCCAATCGGGTTACTTGACGGGCTTGACTAGCGCGATCGCATCTCAAGTTGACGACATGAAGTGCGTAAAACACTTCGTGTGGCCTAACCACTGCCGCCAACTCCAGAACACGGCTCGCGTTCATCGACGCGTCGTTCGTGGCGAAGATAAGCTAACCACGAATTCGCTCGGTTACCGACTGCCTGGACTAAGCATAGTCCCAAACAATTAAGGAATCACGTCAGCAAATCATATGAGAGTATTGAAATTGAAATACAACCATGTGAGCATGTTAACACATGTTATAACATAGAACTTAAGTAAATCATCAAGTACATGCATTTCATACATACAATGAAACCATGCATATAACTAACATGTAGGAAATCATTCACGTCAGCATATTAATTGAGAAACCAATCTCAACTTAATCCATAACATCATTTAATCCAATATATACTAATAAAAGCATTTATACAAACACTTACACTACACACTTAAGTCTACATATAGTATGTCGACCCGAAGTGCGCATTTAGGCGAATCTCTTCGCCAAACTAATTATGCACGCATTATTAACAATCTAATGCGACAACATATCATATCAATCACATCAGTAAAATATAAATGAAATCTATACTTCCGACAAATGACTAAAATGCCCTAAATCTCATATTCTTCGCTAGTTTACGAAACAGGAAACGGACAGCATGTTGTACATGTCAAAACGGCGTTGCCGTCGAGAATCTACTATTAAACGACATTGAAAGCTTTGGAAACAGTCAATCAAAGCGTCTAAAATCCGCACCTTTTTCTCCTAGAAGCGTATCAATTCGAACGGAGAGTATACGCTTCGTCTACGGCGATTAGAGAACCTAATACACAAGTTCTATTAGCTACTTCGCTAGGAAACGAAAGGAACCTCAAATCAGCAACTTCTAGGGTATTTTCTTACCTGAAAAAGTGGAGGAATCGCCGGAAAAGTGATCGGAGTGCGTTGCTTAAGCACGTACAGCACGTGGCACAAGCAGTAGGGAATTCTCTCCCACCTTCTCTCACAAACTCTCACCTTTTCTCTCTCCCAATCTAGGGATTTTTGCAAATTCGGATGGGAGAGAGGAGTGAGGGTTTCAACCCCTTTTATAAGCCCAAACTTGCCCGAAATAGGCTCCGGTACAAAGTTCACTTAGTGCATATCCAAACCGGAAAAGATGCTTTCTGGTAGTCTCCTGGCCAAATGCGGTCGGACTTAAGATCATGCATACTGGATCTAGCACTCATCTGGTTTTTAGACCGGTAGGGTTCGCAGATCACACGTGGCGGGCCAGTTTCAGTTCAGCGGTCACCGCACGTAGATCAGGGCTGAAAGTCTCATGATATAAAATAGAAATTTCTCCTGATCCGAGGGTGTAATCTGGATGAATTCTGATGGTCAGAACGCTCAATACTGACGCGTCAAGTCGTGTGCCAGATTTGAATTTGAAATTCCAACTATGTCCCTATTCGCACTCTCTTCGGTCCGGGCTTAATGAAATAGCCTGTGATTATCGGTTTGACTTGATTTTCGGAATGAGTGTCAAGTCCAGCTAGGCGGTTCTAACGGTAGGTATCGGACTTTCGACGAGCGGTCTAGATCCAATACAAAGATTCAAAGTGGTCCACAGAACAAACCTGCTTAGAGTTTGGTCCGAGGTTATAGAATATTATAGAGTCGTTGGTTTTACTCGATTTGGGTCTTGTAAAACGTATTTAAAGTGATCAGGGACTATTTCCCAGCTACTCCAGCGTCGCGTTAGCTAACTTACACTTATTTTTCAAAGGAATTAATCCTACGTGATTTCTTTGGCTATGGAATTGGGTTCTAAGCGATTTTTCAGGTGTTTTAGTTGACCCATTGCCTAAGGACGTCTAATCCCAGATTGGCCAAAATTCGGGGTGTTACAATCTACCCCCCTTAAAACACAATATCATCTCCGACATTGGCGAAGGGCAAGGAATACTTTTCTAAGGGAGGTTCAATCCCACTTAATAACCTAATCGTGCGTATATCCTAACTCAAAGGTTTCGATCTTGGGCCAGTGGGGAAGAGGCCGACCACGCTTTTGCTGCGCCACTCTGATCGAACGGGAGCGTTGACTAACCTAACCAGATTGGACTCCATATGTTCTACCCCCCTTAAAACTTAGTTTTACTTAAGTTCAAGAATCTATGCATCGCTCCGTATATCGGAACGAGGCGCAACTTAGGGGCTATCCTTAACCTAAAATGGAAACAACCTCTCATTACAGTGGTTTTCCCTTTGCTAATGATGCGTTCTATGGCATTGGTATCTATGATCATAGAGATGAGCCTAATCTCTATTGTGGTTAAGGTCAGGGGCAGGTATGAGTTGGTGGCAAGATGTCGAATTCTCTACTGGCTTTAAGTCCTCGCCATTTTCCAAAGGTAATGTGATCCCGTTTGGTTGTAGGTAGTTGGGCCATCACGGAAGAAAGGTTGTGTAGTGGGTTTGAGCCGGATACATTGACCTTCTGCCGAGACTCTGAAAGAAAATTCTTCATATCAGTTCTTAATCCTAGCCGATGCTGACCCTCTACTTGATCAGAGCATTGGATTTATTGGTAACCACTAGGATTAAGAAGTCGATTCAAACCGCGAATACATCGCTTACATGTAGTTCCTTTATTCCGCATTCCCGAATGCAATAAGTCCTTGGGGAAGGCAATTCTAAAGGGCGTGATAGTGCATTCTAAGTTCAATCTGAGGGAGTTATAAATGTTCCCTGAGAGTGAATGGTTCCTTCCTATGGGCAACAACAGAAGTCTGTAAGTCATAAGGGGATCTATCGAAGGAACGGAGTCCCATTCCAACTAAATCTAACCTACTATCCCTTAGCATATATAGGCCTTACACTGCCTAAGTTAACTAGTAGCCTAGTCTGTAACTCAGTAGCTATAATCCAAAGCCTAAGTTTATACGTTAAATAGTTCCATACCATTTCTACTACAGGGAGTTGTTCTATTGCTTAGGGTCCAGATTGTCTAAATAGAATTGGCTTTCCTATATCGTCAGATCCTTCAAATCTAGGAGCGCTATCTCTAGGTCCAAAACACCAAGGGCCTATGTGGCCACTAGCATTAAGTTGTATTAAATAGAACCGCATTCTTAGTCCCATGGCGGGATTGGAAGTGGCATGCTTGGTAGGAGGGTGGGGTGGGATAAAAACTAATTTGTAGGCTGAATCCCGGGAGTTACAATACTCCCAATCTAGGGACAATACCTTACAGCGAAATGAGACGGCATGCTTTCCATTCAACAAATTTCGGCTACATTAAGCCCAAACCACAACACAAATACATTTTCTACCGGTGACATCACTAGACCCAATAACAACAAAACACAAAAATCCTTAAAATAAAAAATCAAACAATCTACAAGGCAACAACATAGATGCCTATTTCGACTAAAGGACTTCTACCATGGTCCCAACTGACCTTCTTGAATACTATCTAGTTCAGTACTGTCAGTTGCCCATTAGAGCTCTATCGGCCAAGTATTTTCAATACTTCTCAAACGAAGAAAGTTGAGAAATGGGATTTGAGGTTAACACAATTTTTGAGACCCAAAAAGAGGGTAAAGACTCAAATAAAAGGGACATGAGAAGGAGGATGGTGGAAAAGGAGAAAAAGGCTAAAAAAGCCTTAATAATAGTCATGGAAAGCGGAGGAAATGTGGAGAAATGGTCACCCAAATGGACAGAATGAAATCTAGGCATTGTAGAGAGATGCTTCAAGCTTCCCTAGGATGTATTTTTAAGGAGAGATGAAAATGAAAAAGGGGAATGAAGCACCTCACGATTTCAGCTCGATTTGGGAGTTTTTAGAGCTCCAAGAGACGAAATCTTCAAGAGGGAGGGCTGCCAACTTCGAAGGAACGATGGAGGGTGGTCGTTTTGTCTAAGGATGGATTTAGGAGTGATTTAGAATCACGATTTTTGGGATAGGGCAGCTGAAAACGAAAATGGGGCTAGGGAAGGGGCTGTTTGTGAAGGATGTACCCCCATTTGAGGTTTTCTATGGATGAACCGCACATGGGGGGTGTGTACTACCCCAGACGACCACACCCACCAAAAATCAGATCCAATGGGCCACATCAGGCGGCGATGCATCGCCGACCAACTCCCTGTTTGGTCGGTGGGACCACATGGGTCTGGTCCCCCATGGTCCAGGAACCCCAAAAAGGTATGGTTCCCACTTTGGTTCATTCTAAATTGCCCTATATAGGTCCAAACATGTGTTCGGAGCTTTCCAGGGATAATCTACAATCCCGAATACAAAATCCTATCATGCAGCATATGATTTTGGGGTAGGAGGAGCTAGTAAATCCATCTAGACTCTTAGTTGCTAAAGAAAGTGAATTTAGAATGGCCTTATGGCTATTTTTCATGAAATTTTACTATTCACTATAAAATTTTGTGAAAGTATAATTTTATGTTATTTTCTTATTAGGATTGATGCCTAACATGAAAAAGATAAGAAATAATTTAAGATTGGAGTGGTGAGAGGAAGAATTTTGAAGATTTTTGGTGAAACGGGGTTTTTAAGCCCTGACGATTGAATACAGGGGTTGTGGTTGTCCCACAGTCCAATGATTCACATTTATGGGTTTAGAATCATTTAAAGAATATCTCAACCCACTTCCTATGACCTAGGAGCTATTCGGGTTGCTTCACGCGACCCGATATGCGTTACAGACTCGATCGTGCGATCGGTTCGAATAGACTTCGCCTATTGGCGAATCTGCGATCCTAGAAGTGTTTCTAAACCCTTCTCGCACCCACTTAAGTCAAAGGAAGTGACAGCGTACGTCGCGTGACCATAACCCAGGCCCGGTTTAATCCAAATCATGCTCTGATACCATCTATAACATCCCGAAATCGGGGGGTTGAGCAAAAACCCAACTCCCGAGTTCCAAAATGTTATTTATGCAACATAGATATGTACGATTGAATGTTGTCTGTGATAATGTATTAAACATGAGTGAGATTAAGCCAGAACAACATATCATACTCTAGAGACAGTTAAATTTGCAAGCGGAAGGCTGTAATAGTATGTATAACATATATAAACTGTTGTATGTCTCCAGAGTGTGAATATATTACCAGGTTATACACATACATGTATACTTCAAAAGTAAACAAAATGAATATACATGAGGGCGCTGAAAATATAAAATGACAAGTGTCAATGTATCTAATCAACCTCCCTGTAATCCCGTCAATCAGATCATGCATAAAGGAGAGATCCTCCTCATCATCATCAAATTCAGCTCCGCCTCGCAGGCCGCGCCATCATCTGCAATCACAATAGGGACTGGTGGGTGTCCGAAAACACTATCCCGTAATGTGGGAGTGAGTGATCAAATCAGTGGGATGAGAGAGCAAAGATTAGTATGTTATCAAATCAATTATGCGATAATAGTAAAGCAGTAAATCAAACAATCCTAATACTGTTGTTAATGCAATATGACATGACGTGATGTATGCCCTCACCGACGATCTCCCTCATACGGCAACATCTTACGACCGCGGCATGCCACACTCCCTAGAGTGCTCCACATCTTCCAGGCACATGCAATGTTATGGTGATATGATTTTCAAGTTGTTATTAGTCCATTCAAACAGCAGGATTGAGAAACTAAGGTACCTCCCTTATATCAATCCCAACACAGATCCTGTCTAGGGTCGTCACTCCTAGTAATCTCATACGATGTATATTTTGTAGGTCTCTGCAAGGGCTGCCAGGGCTGTTGCACGCACTCGTTGCACCGCTCCCCCATCACCTTATCAATACAAGCCTACTGTACTCTACTGCTACGGAAGGGTCGTCGCCTCCCGTAGACTCAGAATACGCTCGCGGTCACTACAAAGGGCTGTCAGGGCTGTTGCTCGCACTCGTTGCACCGCTCCCCCATCACCTTATCAATGTAGGCCGACAACAAGAATATAGTGTCCCATACCACCATAATCTGCTCACGAGACAGGTGCTCACTGGTCACTACGGGGAGGTTTGTGGCCCCAGCGTAGGCCGACAACTCGACCACGGTGTCCCATACCACCATGTCCGGCTCATGAGTCTTCGTGGATCAAGGTACCATGGTTAAAAGGGTTTACAATGGTAAGTTCAGTACCCTAGGTTCAAGCAGTTATGACTCATGCAGGGTGAACATACAATGGCCAGTCGGGTTACTTGACGGGCTCGACTAGCGCGATCGCATCTCAAGTTGACGACATGAAGTGCGTAAAACACTTCGTGTGGCCTAACCACTGCCGCCAACTCCAGAACACGGCTCGCGTTCATCGACGCGTCGTTCGTGGCGAAGATAAGCTAACCACGAATTCGCTCGGTTACCGACTTCCTGGACTAAGCATAGTCCCAAACAATTAAGGAATCACGTCAGCAAATCATATGAGAGTATTTAAATTGAAATACAACCATGTGAGCATGTTAACACATGTTATAACATAGAACTTAAGTAAATCATCAAGTACATGCATTTCATACATACAATGAAACCATGCATATAACTAACATGTAGGAAATCATTCACGTCAGCATATTAATTGAGAAACGAATCTCAACCTAATCCATAACATCATTTAATCCAATACATACTAATACAAGCATTTATACAAACACTTACACTACACACTTAAGTCTACATATAGTATGTCGACCCGAAGTGCGCATTTAGGCGAATCTCTTCGCCAAACTAATTATGCACGCATTCCTAACATTCTAATGCGACAACATATCATATCAATCACATTAGCAAAATATGAATGAAATCTATACTTCCTACAAATGACTAAAATGCCCTAAATCTCATATTCTTCGCTAGTTTACGAAACAGGAAACGGACAGCATGTTGTACATGTCAAACGGCGTTGCCATCGAGAATCTACTATTAAACGACATTGAAAGCTTTGGAAACAGTCAATCAAAGCGTCTAAAATCCGTACCTTTTTCTCCTAGAAGCGTATCAATTCGAACGGAGCGTATACGCTTCGTCTACGGCGATTAGAGAACATAATACACAAGTTCTATTAGCTACTTTGCTAGGAAACGAAAGGAACCTCAAATCAGCAACTTCTAGGGTATTTTCTTACCTGAAAACGTGGAGGAATCGCCGGGAAAGTGATCGGAGTGCGTTGCCTAAGCACGTACAGCAGGTGGCACAAGCAGCAGGGAATTCTCTCCCACCTTCTCTCACAAACTCTCACCTTTTCTCTCTCCCAATCTAGGGATTTTTGCAAATTCGGATGGGAGAGAGGAGTGAGGGTTTCAACCCCTTTTATAAGCCCAAACTTGCCCGAAATAGGCTCCGGTACAAAGTTCACTTAGTGCATATCCAAATCGGGGCTGTTTCGGTCCAAAAGATGCTTTCTGGTGGTCCCCTGGCCAAATGCGGTCGGACTTAAGCTCATGCATACTGGATCTAGCACTCATCCAGTTTTCAGACCGGTAGGGTTCGCAGATCGCACGTGGCGGGCCAGTTTCAGTTCAGCGGTCACCGCACGTAGATCAGGGCTGAAAGTCTCATGATATAAAATAGAAATTTCTCCTGATCTGAGGGTGTAATCTGGATGAATTCTGATGGTCAGAACGCTCAATACTGACGCGTCAAGTCATGTGTCAGATTTGAATTTGAAATTCCAACTATGTCCCTATTTGCACTCTCTTCGGTCCGAGCTCAATGAAATAGCCTGTGATTATCGGTTTGACTTGATTTTCGGAATGAGTGTCAAGTCCAGCTAGGCGGTTCTAACGGTCTAAGATAGGAGGTATCGGACTTTTGACGAGCGGTATAGATCCAATACAAAGATTCAAAGTGGTCCAAAGAACAAACCTGCTTAGAGTTTGGTCCGAGGTTATAGAGTATTATAGAGTCGTTGGTTCTACTCGATTTGGGTCTTGTAAAACGTATTTAAAGTGATCAGGGACTATTTTCCAGCTACTCCAGCGTCGCGCTAGCTAACTTACACTTATTTTTCAAAGGAATTAATCCTACGTGATTTCTTTGGCTATGGAATTGGGTTCTAAGCGATTTTTCAGGTGTTTTAGTTGACCCATTGCCTAAGGACGTCTAATCCCAGATTGGCTAAAATTCGGGGTGTTACAGTCCGCGTATACAATTGCACTCATATGTTATACACAGAGGAGACTCTGAAAGATCAAACATGTTCTAGGATCTTTCACCCAAGGGACACGATTGCTTTACTTGCTTACTTTATGGTCTTTTACCCAAGGGACACGATTGCTTTACTTGCTTACTTTATGTTCTTTCATCCAAGGGACATGATCTCCCTATTCGCTTTTACCATTTTTTTTCTTTTTTTTTTCCACAATTACATAATAAATAGAAATGCATGTATGTTATAAACGAATTCAAAATCAGTAATGAAATGATTTAATAAATCATATTTTCCTACAATAATACAAGTTTTATAAAAAAAATTGTAAGAATTTAATGTTGTTAAAATTCAGTCCTTGAATTTGTATGAAAAAACTGAACTGTTTACTATAATAGATAGTAAATTGAGATTTTCTAAGGGTACATGTTGTGTTTCGTAATAGTGTAAAAATTTATGCCAAAGCCCATTGACTTTGTTGAAAATTTCATTGAGCTTTTAATTTGTGATTTTCTTTTTATATTTTTATATATTGATAGAACTAATTATTTTCTAAAATTTAAAATAATATAAAAATTCTCACTTAAATAATTAATTAACCATATATACTAAAGTTTAGATTAATTTCCAAACACCAAATTTTATAATTCTCAACAATTTCAGAAATCATCTTAATTTCATTTAATTAATTTTAAATAGACTTAATTATTAAAATTTGAATTAAATTCGTATTCCAAGTGATTGTAATTACTATTAATCTTATAAATAGTAACTACAAATTAAATTATAATATAAACGTATAATTTACTAAAATATCTTAAAATAATTGTTGATTTAAATTAATAAATCTACTAATATAAAGCTATGAATCTATATTTTTTATATGTTAATTTTATTGAATTAATTATTTTGAGATTTTAATCAATACATCAAATTAAAATTTTAAAATTTTCAAGATGATTTATGCTACTAATTTAATTTATCTACGTCAAATTTTTTGACAATTTGTGTTTAAGTTAATTAATTTATAATATTAAGTTTGTTTTCTCTAGAAATTTATGGATTAATTTCAAGTTAAATATTAAAGAATTTTAATTAATTATCAAATTTAAAAATTTAAGGTGGGTTTTATATTATTGATGGTAAAACATTTCAATTCAAAAGAGTCTATAATTTTCAGCAACTTGAAACAATAAATTTATGTAAGAAATTTTAACAATAATTTATTAATAATTCTAAGGAATTTGTTATTTTAAATTAATTATATATTAAATTTTTATAAAAAAATATAAATAAATAAAATCATCCAAAATTTCATATATGATGTAGAATCGCCCACCAGGTTTGCTGAATTGATTTAAACACGACTTGATAAACGGTCTCATTACTCTCTCTCTGCGATTTTTTTCTTTCTTTGGAGTTGCCGTATTCACTCTGCCATTACTGTTGTGGAGATGTGAAGAATGAGCGTGGAAGGAGAGTCTCGGTAGTAATGGGCTGATGAAAAATATGTATGTTATATATATTTTTATATAAGGGCTCATTAATTGGTAGGGCAGTCTAATGGATGGTCCAGATCGTTGGTTTGGGCCCTACCATAATAGGACGAAAATGTGGTGGATTCGGAAATTCACCACGAATAGCGCATTGTGAAAAAAAGACAGAAGCGATAAAGAAATGAGAGAGAAACTCTCCTCATCACGTGCTAACGTATGATGTTTCTTGTAAATATTTTATTTATTATTATTATTAACAATTAAAATTAATGGCCCACTATAACGTTTGCTTAAAAATCTAGTCCATCACCTTGATTTGTTAGATTAAGATAGAGAGTGGGTCTAAAAATGAGGAATGTGTAAGACTTAAGTGGGCCACACACTATTTTTTTCTTTTTAACGGAAATAATAAGAGAAATCGTTTTGAACTGGAGGAAAATAAGGGATATGTACTCCCACATCCATTTTCTTGGTTTAATAAGTGTGCACATGTGTATGTTGTAAATGAAAACACGCACTCATGTTGTGCTTAATTGGTGTACTTATGTGTATCACATTCATATAAGGTGTGATGCACACAAACATGCATGAATGAATGTGACATGAATAGCTTAGATGGGTGTTCACAACCTCAAGTGCAGGGTCGCGATATAGTAATAATCTTGGTAAGATCGAGGTCTAATCCATTGGGATCGAAACTTGTACGTTTCTGAAATTAACTAGAAGTAAAACTAAAAGAAGATGTGAAACTAATTCTAAAGTATTTGAGAGAGTACTTGTGAATAAAGTAATTAAAACTAAGAATTTAAAGGTGGGAACTAGATTGCCAAGGATCCACTTGTAGTGATCAAGGAGCCCACTTGCTTGATTTAAGTAATATAATTGGAATTGGAGTCCTATCATATCGAATTGGAAGATATATCAATAAAACTAAATATGAATTTCCATTGACCTAATTCTCAATAAATGAGAGGTGTGAGAACTGGAAGTGATTCCATCACAAAACCATGCCTAGAGATAAGGCAAACAACAAGATTATTAATCTTACAACCAAACATAAGAGAATTGGAAAGATTAGGCAGGACTCTATCACCCAACCATGCCCATGGGACGATGGTGAACAACAAGATTGCCTAATTTCACAATTTCAATACATGAAAAGAACATATTCAAAGCTATTGCAAATCTATTATAATTTGAGTCACAACTAACCATTAAAAACTGAAAGTATTTCTTAAATATCAAATTAGAATATATGAAGTTCAACATAAATATAAATTAAAATAATAGAAACATCCCATAATGCTACAAGCTTCACCTCTTAGCCCTATCTAAGAGGCTTAGTCAACCATAAACATGATCAGACTAAAGTCTCTTAAGAAAAACATGAAAATAACTAAGGAAGAAGAAGAAAAACTCTTGGCGATGGTTTCTTTACCTTTTTACTCAACTCCTTAAACCCTAGAAGATGCTTAGGTACATCCTAGGGAGTCTTATTTATAGTTGTGGAACTCTAACTTTCGTGCTTAGTTGGAAAACTCTAGAAACCGCCTCAAATTTATACAGTTTTCCAAAATAGACTTCACTCTGCGCAATTTCATTGAATGACTCAAAGTTTCAAAATATGCTTCTTCAGGACAATTTCAAAAATATGTTTGTTTTCAGAACAATTTTAAGATTCCTTTTCTTCACTTCAAATATTTGATTCTCTTCATTCCTCACTTAGTTTTCTTAGATTTTTATCATGTAAATTCTTCAATCTTGGTCTCTTAAGATCCATCATTTTTCTTGGTGATTCTTGAACATCAAATCTATGCTTTTAGCACCTTTTTCAATCCAAACTCTTAAATTCACCTTGCAACACAAACATGGGTAAAATAGAACATTAAGCATTATCATGTTCATAAAATAAAGATATAAATGGGTGATAATATGCAATATTTGACCCTCAAAATAATCCCCAACCAGCATTTTGCTAGTCCCGAGCAAAGTATGTGAAACATATTTCGAGAACCACATGATAATTTCTATAAGCTCAAGTGGTTTACAAAAAAATAATCCATATAATAGAATTCTAAAATATGTCAATATTTTGCATTACCTTTTCCTAAACTCTAGCACTCGGTAAGTTTCATAATCAAGTTCAAAACATTAATTCTTCAATTAGAACAATTCTAAACATTAAGTTCCATGAGTGTATAATGAAGTCTAAACTTATCACAATCAAAGTTTCAATCATCACTTTCATGATAACATTGATAATTGAAAGAGCATTTAGGACAACCAAAACCTAAACCGAAATTTGTCTTACAGTTCATCTTCTAGTTCTCTCTTTTATTCCTCCAGCTTTTAATTTTTTCATCGATGACTTTCGCGCTATGTCAACCTTTTTAAAAATCTTTAATACGTAGTTCTTTTCGACGACAACTGTTTTTTAGCTGGGAATTATTATTATTATTTTTTAAAACATGACAGACAAATTCCTCATATGGGTTCCTTTCATGCTAAATAATCACCAAGTTAATAATTCAATGTTGATTGAAGCTTTAATATGATTGCTAGATGTGACATATGAAATCATGACTCGATCAATGTTTAAAACTTTCACTAATGGATTAATAACTCGAACTTAACTTTAAAATCTCCAAGTAATTGAATCAAAGGGATATAAATCATTAACATTAAGCATCTTATACTTCTATTTTTTAAAAAAATTTCAATTTTCTGTACTTTTTTTTCTACAATTTTTGCTCAAAGACTAGGAGAACAACTAATTAGTTAACCTAATCCTCTATTCCTAACCTAAAATCTACATTGTCCTGAATGTAAAAGAAATAAGCATGTAATGCAAGAGAGACAATAAAAAGAAAATGGAAGTGATGAAAAGATAGTACTTGAAGAAGGAATTTTAAGGCTTTGCCAATGATCTCAGTACGAAGAGGGTTAGTATAAAAGACTCGAACAAATAATAAGCAAAATATCCTTCAACAGCGGAAAGCAAACTATCTTAAACAACGAAAAGCTATAAACCTAACTAGGAAAATAGGGGAAAGCTACTCAGTTATGCCGCACGGTTCCTCCTCCTAATATCTTGATAAAATTCTCAGTAGTTTTCTCAACAAGATCATTCAAAAGCCCTTTTTGCAATAGGTTTGGATGTCCTGAAGCATGAATTTTCAGAGAAATTTGTGGACCTCAACATAAAGTTTCATTTTAATCTCTCGAGGTGTCCAAAGTACATATAATTCACCTGAGATAGAGAAAGTTTCAGAGTTAGCGCAACATGGTGAATCAGAGACTACATGTAGATAAAATTCAGAGAAATTCTCAGTAGGTGATGTGGTCTCAACATATTCTAAAGTTTCAAACTTCGGTTCAACTTTCAGCTTGTCCTCCATTAACGGTAAATATTCAAGATCTTTAGAAGGAGAAGCTTCAAAATAAGGGTTTCCTCAATCAGTAATAACCATCGAGGTATTGTTTTGCAAGGCATCCATTATTTCTTTTATTACGATATCATTTGAATCTGTAAAATATGCCAAGTGATCTTTCAGAGAGTTGAGAGAGGCTCATTTTTCATATTGAGGTCTGTGATGATATGTCCAATGATTCTTGTCTTCTTTTAGAATAGAGGGAAATATGATCTCTTGCTCTTCACCTTGGTGAGAATCAATTGTCATAGGATACATCTCACCCTGCCTTGCATAGACAAATTGTGGATCAGTAAGCGTATTGATGTGAAGACTTTATTCATTATTACTACTCAGTAGAGACATTACTGAGTCAAGTGTTGGCGGCTTAGAAGGTGGCGTTAACTGAGTGGTTTCAAATTCTAGAGTCATCTCGGGCAACTTATCCATCTCCCTAATCATATTATAATCTAAATTAGGGGAGTGGTCTACACACGTCTCAAAAGAGTCATACGGTTCATTTAGAAGGGACTCTTCCTCCACATGTAAATCAAACGTGTCAGATGGGTGGAGTATATCATTATGGTCAACAATGTCCTGTATCTTGTGATCACTTTCCTGAACCATAATTGAAATCGATTTCAGTGAATCTTAGGCTGTAAGCTCATGATTCTCATCCCAATACTTGTCATCTTCCAATTTAGTACAACTCACAAGTGGGATGAGATCACTTTCTTTACACTGTTTTCCTAGGTTGAATTGAGGTTTGAATAAATAAGCCTCTTCCTTCTCATTAAAGTCAAGTGTGTCATATGATTAGAGTGTGTCGGTATCATTATATTTGAAAGACATCCATGTCTCTTAATCATTCCTTTGGACAATCATTGAGATCGACTCTTTAAAAAAATGAGTCGTATGCTCATTAACATAATTTAACTCTTCATTCTCTATTTCAGTACTCTTTATAAGCGAGTTAAGATCACTTTCCTTGCATTGTGTTTCTAGATTGGGTTGAGATTGTGATAACTTAGCCTTTTCAACCTTGTAGAGGCGTAATTCAATCACTTCCAATGATTTCATCATGCCTGTGACAAGTTAGTTGAACTATTTTTGATAATCCGTGAAATTCAAACGTGAATCCTCTTGGATCGTTTCTAGTTGGATTTCAGAAGTGGAGAATCCAAGAGAATAGTCACTATAATCAATTATTGGTTCATCTCTCCAATGTTGATGTTTCCACTAATCATAGTCGTACGGGTCATAGGTGGGAGAGTCTGATGGTTGTTGGTACATATTATCACCCATAATATAATCTTTCATTATTTTCTTCTTATATGATGGGTGATAATAGTTCTCACTCCCATAATTATGATAACCCCAACAATTATGTACCGTTTTCTTAATCTGTGGGGTGTAATTATTCTCCTGCCTATGATCGCATAAGGACACACCCCAAGTATAGGGTTGTGATGTAGTAATAATCTCGATAAGACCGAGGTCGAATCCACAGGGACTGAATCTTGTACGTAATCTGAAAGTAACTCGAACTAGAACTAAGCGAAGATGAAATCTAAATCAGAGGTTTTTAAGAGAGTAATGGTGAAATATTAAACTAAGACTTGAGAAATTCAAAAGTGAAAAACTAGGGTGCCAAGGATCTACTTGTAAAAATCAAGGAGATCTATGCTTGATATAACCTTAAAAATCAAATTCGAACTTTCTTTAATCTAGTTATCAATGGATAAGAGGTATGAGAATTAGACTTGATTCCATCACAAGGCCATGCCCATGAGACAAAGCAAATAACAAAATCTAATTAATTCACATCCAATCTGAGATAGTTATGACATAGGAAAGGATTCCATCATCCATCCATGCCCATGAGACGATGGTGAACAACAGGGTTCCTATGATCATAACCTTCATACATGCATGAAAAATACCAGAAGATATCACAGATCCATTGTAATTTAAGTCACAACAAACCATTAAAAACTAAAGGCATTCCATATAAACAAACTAGAATCAAATAGAGTTCATAAATCAAAATTAAATCAAAAGGCATAAAGTAAAGTCTCCCATCTCACTACAAGCTTCACCTCTTAGCCCTAGCTAAGAGGCTTAGCCAAACATAGATATGATGAGGCTAATATCTCTAAACAACATGATAAACAAATAAAGAAGAAGAAAAAAACCAATGAGGAAGGAGTTGGCCGGCCTCTCTCCCTTGTCCTTTCTTTTCTTCACGTGCAACCAAGATCTCAGATAATAGTCTCTCTCTCTTCTCCTCTCCTTTATATAGGCATCAGGGGCGGTTTAGAGGGCTGGAGGTCGGTGAAATTCGTGTTTACACAGCAAGGACGCAAGAAACGCACTAATTTACGTTTGGACCGAGTTCTCCGCCAATAGATGTCAAAGAAATCAATTTGGACTCCATGGTTGGGGTAAAAACCCCCCCTATGAAGGTTCTGAACTATTTAGATCACCCATCCGACCACAAACAGTGGCCTACAACTCCCCGCAACGTCCGATTTTTCTGGACGTGCATTATCCGCGAAAATCCTGTGTTGATGTGTTCGGCGGGCCACATAGTGGTGTTTTCGGTGAAATCCACCCCGTTCATTGGATTCTTGGAGAAATTTCAGTCAAAAAAGAGTAGTTTTAGTCGAGTTTTGGTGCGGTCCACTGTATAAAATCAATTCACCGTCCATCCTACGTTTTCTGGCGATCCACGTATACACATGTGCAAGGGACTAAAAAGAAAGCATGGTCAGGGTCTTGGCCACCCTTTGGACGCAATGGATGGTCCAGATTAGTGATCCGGATGATGAGTGGGTCCACTGGGCATCGCAACATCGGAAAGCGTTAGACGTCGTCTCCTAGCGCGAGAGGGAGTGGAAAGAGACAGGCGGGGGTTGGTCAAAGAATCTTGATCGATCCCATGTTATGCTCGTGTGCGAGCAATGTGTGCACGCTCAACCCCACATGGGGTTAACTGTGATGTATATGAGGAATTTGTTCCGTTCATCCGTTTTCTCATCTAATTTAAGGGGTTGAGACTGAAATTGAGGCATATCCAGAGATCAGGTGGGCCCTAAATCAGCATTTTGGTAGCTGATCTGTCTGTTGGGCTACTCCATAGGGATCCAATAGCTAAAATTCTACATGTACAGTTAATTTATGGTCCTCAAGCTACATATAAAGTTTCAAGCCGAACGGATGGTGGGAACCTTGTGATCTTGCATTCAGGATGCTTTTCAAGCCTCTTTAATGTCAATGGCTTGATTTTCTCGAATCTCTGGTGTGTAAATTCCTCGATCTTGGTCCCATGGGGTCCGTCCCTTGCCTTGGTGACTTTGGAGTGTTAAATCTATGCTTTTAATACCCTTTTCAGTCCAAGCTCCTAAATTCACCTTGCAGCACAAACACGATTAAAATAGAAGATAAAACATTATCATGTACGTAAAATTAGATAATAATTAGGATCTAATATGTAATATTTGACCCTCAACAGACTTTTTAATGGTGGAGCGTTGTATTCCGGTTGTTTCTCGATGGTATTTTTAGAAAAATTTTGAGACATGTTGTTTCTTATCATAATCATCATACATCCCTTCCCAATATCTCTTAGCTATCTCAGCATACTGACATTTTCGCTCTTGTATAGTGAAACCCTAACTATGAATCTAATCCTAAAAGAGAATAAAAGAAAAAAATTCTACAATAATAAGAAATCTAAAAATAGAAAGAGAGAGAATTAAAAAGAAGTTACTAAATTAGAAGTTTTTATGTTAGGATCCTGTAAAAGAAAAATGAAAGTGAATTAGTTTTTAAAAATAAAAATAAGAAAGTTTCTAAAAATAAAAATAGGAAGATGAGTTAGTGTCTAAAACTAAAAAGGAAAGTTTCTAAAAAAATAACCTAGTTTCTAAAAAGAAGAAAGGAAAGTTTTTAAAAACAAATTAGGAATGTTTCTAAAAAAGCAACCTAGTTTCAAAAAATGAAAAAGGAAAGTTTCTAAAAATAAATTAGGAATGTTTCTAAAAATAAATTAGAAAAGTTTCTAAAAAATCAACCTAGTTTCTAAAAACGAAAAAGGAAAGTTTCTAAAAATAAATTAGCAAAGTTTTTAAAAAAGCAACCTAGATTAGAAAATGAAAAAGGAAGGTTTCTTAAAACAAATTAGGAAAGTTTTTAAAAATGTAACCTAGTTTTTAAAAATGAAAAAGGAAAATTCTTAAACCTAGAAATAGAAACTAAGTTAGTTTCTAAAAATAAATTAGGAAAGTTTTTAAATATAGAAATAGAAAGAAAAGTTAGTTTCTAAAAATAAATTAGGAAACTTTCTAAATCTAGAAATAGAAAGAAAATTTAGTTTCTACAAACAAATTAAGACAAACTGTCACGCCCCAAACCCGAAAATCGGATTCACATGAATCCCGATTGCCGAATCCGGTGCCGACGGCCTCCGTAGTGTCCCATTCTCGGCTCCTGATAATCAAATGCTAGATTCCGATCCTGAGATCCTACAAGGAGGATTTTCAGAATGATTTTTTTTTTGTAATGGAGCATAACCACAAGCATAACCAAGTCACAAAACAACATCACCACATATCCACTATATCAAAAACTTTAAGTATAATGCGGAAAGAAAAATACAAGGTGATCAAAAAGCTCCAAAAGGTCCTGATACGCACTCCTGCTTCAGCGCTGCTGCTGTCCAACGCTACCTACACGCAACTATCGTGCATAAGCTTACAATAGCTTAGAGGGTAGTGTAAGTGGGTGCGTAAGGCAAACGCCGAGTGTACAATATCAGGGTAATGTGGAAGCATGCGGTAAGTCCATGAATAAAACCAACCATACAAATACTATATGATGCAAGTCATGAATGCCATCGGCCATACCGATGCAATGCGAGGCCTACATAGCCGAATGTCATATGCGAAATGCAATCCAAGAAAGTCGGTACTCATCCAGTACACATATCAGTACAGTTTCTCTGTGGATATCACCGGGGTCTAATACACTTCGCAGTGACTGCCACCTCCCTAGGTGCACAGTCAAGCAAGCAAAATAGACCTCACTATCCGCCTAACCAGTAGTCTGTCAATACTTACCTGACTCGTCGATAGCGGACTCATTTATGAGCTGGTCAAACTCAGCCTAGCTTATAGCCCCCTCACTCAGGCGGATAAGGCCACACCCCCTTCCAATCGACCACGACACAGTAGGAGAGGGGGCGTACTGGTATTCGGCACTCGGGCGCTCATGTATCCACTCGGTCTAAACGTTGGATCATCTCCTGGTACCAAAAAGGTTCTGGGACTTTCACCCAAGGACATCCTAAGTGCCCACAATGCTAAAATAAGTATTTTTGGTATCCAATACTGCTATCCACGATGTACCTGTGGAGCCACGGCCCTGATTTCGTTAGGGCGTACAGTGAATCAAGTCACACATATGCGAGATGCATGAATCACACCTTCAAATCATGCAACAATTCTGCACGTACAACGCGATAATGTGGGGCACTCCATCCCATAAGGAGTCCCGTAAATGACTTAGCCCAACGGCTTATGCTATGATCATACAATTTTCATATCAAGCATGCATATGATGCGTATGGGCATGAATCATGTAATTATACTAAGCATGTTATAAAGTGATGAACTATCAACAAGTATGAGCCTATCAATGGGCCCTAGGGAGAGTCGTAATGCGGACATTTAACCAACATTATACTTACAATGTGGACGTCAAACCAACATTGCTCGCAAGGCTCGGCCCGCCATAAGTATCATTACACAAACCATAGAGAAATCGTACATTGCAATGGACTTTAAGGACAACCCGTTGGGCCTCGACCCATGGTCCTTAAATACATCAAATGGGCCACATCATATGGGCCTTTGGTAAATTAAGTGGGCCGCATTAAAGGGGCCTTATGTTCATTACAATAGATCATATCCCTTGGGCCTTTGAATACATCACAATGGGCCTCAACCCATGGGCCTTATATATCAAAGTGTGCCCCAACTACGGGCCACAAATACATCAAATGGGCCTCATATCATGAGCCTTATATTCACATCAAAGTAGGCCTCAACACGGACTCATACACATCAAGGTGAGCCTCAACAATGGGCCTCATGCATATATCAGGGTGGTCCTCAATAACGGGCCACAAATACATCGAGATGAGCCTCAACCAATAAGCCTTATACACATCACAGTGGGTCTCAACCCACGGGCCTTAATACATCACAATGGGCTTCAACCCATGGGCCTTAAAATACATCAAAATGGGCCTAATTTCATGGGCCTTAAATATATCAAATAGGCTACTCTCATGGGCTTTAAATATATCAAATGGGCCACACCGAATAAGAGTGGTGAAAAGATTTCCGCAATTAAAATTCCTAAGGCCCACTATGACATATGTTTCCCATCCAACCTATTCATAAACTATCATAGTGATAGATGAAGTGGGACACAAATATCCACTTAATGGGAAGCTAAAATGACCCTTAGATATTATTTTTTTTTGAACGGTGGGCATCATTGACCACTACCTAAAATGGTGGGGTCCATTTGAACTTTAGATCTGCCTCATTCTTTAGCTCATGCAATGAGCTTTCAAATGGTTGGATGGTTGGATGTAACACATGCATCATGGGGGGGGGGGGGGATCCACACGGATGGGCAGCATGGAGAGAACACATGCATCGTTGGGGTCCCACCGTCCAGCCCTGGACGGTGTGGTGAAGACACACGCACCATGGTGGTTTCCACAGTCCATGGTGGACGGTGTGAATAAAACAAATACACCACTGTGGGTCCCATGTGGGGCCCACCATAACATATATTTTCCGTCCAAACCGTTGGTAAGGTCGTACAGACCTGGATGAAGGGGAAATACAAATTTCAGTTTGATCCAAAACTTCTATGGCCCATGAAAGGGCTTCAATGGTAGGCACTCAATTCGGACTGTTTCCTCTGATGTGGGCTACCTGAGCGTTGGATGCTCATGAAATTTGGAGGGGACCCACCTCAGGGAGGGGCCCACATAATGAACGGGTTGGATGACGTATACACATCAAGGTGGGGCCCACGGCTGGGGGCTGTGGGACCTGCTCGTCCGCCCGCCCGTAGTGCGCAGGCGCTGCCTGCGCCTGGCAGCAGCAGTAGCGTCTGCTGCCTCTTTTCCAAATTTTTTTTTATTTAAGGAAACTTATTTTCTTGAGGTTTTTCGTATCCGGGGCCCACTCCAAGTGAATCAATTCCATTCATTGGATTCTATGGCTCGAAACAGTTTGAATGAGCCCCATAGCCAATTTTTTATTGGCGTATAAAATGACCAAAGTGTATTTCAATGGTAATAGTACTGTTTTCAACGCTATGGCCCACCGGATACTCCGATCAACCTCATTTTTCGGCTCAATGCCTAAAATGAGTCGGGAAAGAGGATGGACGACATGGATTAGAAATGTACATCAAGATGGGGCCTGTATGAATGGGCCACCCCATGAGTGTGGAACCAAGCTAATATTTATGTTTTCCTTTTTGACGTCCAGTGTCCAGGGGACGCTGGACGGTTGGGTGTGCACGAGCCTTGAGGTGGGTCCCGCTTATGTGGGCCACCAATTGATGGATGGTGTGAGTACAACACATATAGAGTGGGCCCCACCCTTAGATGGCTTGGGTAAAGTACTTCATGGTGGGGCCTATTCAAGTGGGCCACACGGCCACATCAATACACAAAGAAAAATAATGAAAAAGGAAGGAGAAAGAGATAGAAGTAGAGTGAGACACGCGTGACGGAGGGACCCCTACACTATGGGCCCTCCCTTACATTCAATTGTACATCGAGTGGGCCCTAATACAAGTGGACCCACCAATTTAAAGATCAACGGTGGAGATCTTTCTCCACTAAAAATGGACGGTCTAGATGACCTCTTTAATGCAAGGAAAGTAAACATCATGATGGGGTCCATGGACAATGGCCCCATCATGGAAGGATATTGATGATCAAGATGGGCCATTAGCCACATCTTAGGGTCCCAAGTGAGATCTAAACCATTGATCAGTTGGCCTCACTTGGCCCATCTTAAAAATATGAAAAATAAGGCTATAGAAACACCCACCACTTGATCTTCTTGGTCCGTTGAAAAGCTACACTCCTTATGCTTCACTTTGATGGTAGAGATGGAAAATGGATGGCTAAGATTAGAGCTTTTGGGATGGGAAGTGGGCCACCAAAATCACCTCTTCTCTCATGGGAATGCATGGACGTGGGATGCTCTCCCTTGCTTAGAAGTGGTGTTGGGAAATGAGGGAGAGAGAGAGAGAATTGTAAGAGAGATGAGGGATGAGTGATGGGTGAGGTGATGGTATACTTGACATGAGAGTTAACTTAGTGGTTGCTTGACTTGTGGAGAAAGAAAGCATGGTTGCTTTGTACTTGACATGAGAGGTGATTGATGGGATTAATTGATGTGATTGATTTGACACTTTGTAGAGATTCTCTTGGGAATGTAAATACGCGGCATTTTTTATAAATAAACGTCGACTCACATCTCTTAGTTAGGGTATCGGATCGGTGCTTGAGTCGTGACGTTAGAACCGCGGCAACGGTGCGGTCGTAATGATACAAGTCTCGGATTAAGTTGACTCAAATGTATGGGATACGACTTACGGTCGTGCGCAATGTCGACTACAGATCGCGGACTGTCGAAATTTGACGAGAAGGATCGCAGGAAGCGATGGAACAGTACGGATTAGGATATGGGTCTTACAGAAATCCTAACCTAAAGATAGAAAGTAAATAAATCATAATCTTAACCTAATTCTAAGACTAATTAAATTCAAAAAACGCAACTGTCAGTTCCCGGCAACGACGCTAAAAACTTGTTCACAACCCCAAGTGTAAGGTTGCAATGTAGTAATAATCTCGGTAAGACCAAGGTTGAATCCACAAGGACCGAAACTTGTACGTTTCTGAAATTAACTAGAAGTATAACTAAAAGAAGATGTGAAACTAATTCTAAAGTATTTGAGAGAGTAATTATGAATAAAGTAAATAAAATTAAGAATTTAAAAGTAAAAACTAGGGTGCTAAGAATCCACTTATAGTGATCAAGGAGCCCTCTTACTTGATTCAAATAACACGATTAGAATTGGAGTCCTATTATATCCAATTGGAAGATATATTAATAAAACCAAATCTGAACTTCTATTGACATAATTCTTAATGAATGAGACGTGTGAGAACTGAAAGTGATTCCATCACAAAATCATGCCCAGGAGACAAGGCAAATAACAGGATTTACCAATCCTATAATCAAACATAAGAGAATTGGGAAGATTAGGCAGGATTCCATCACTCAACCATGCTCATGAACCGATGGTGAACAACGGGATTGCCTAATTTTACATTCTCAATACATGAAAAGAACATACTCAAAACTATCGTAGATTTATTGTAATTTGAGTCACAACAAACTATTAAAAACTGAAAATATTTCTTAAATATCAAATTAGAATCTATGAAGTTCAACATAAACACGAATCAAAATAATAAAAACATCCCATCATGATCAAGCTTCACCTCTTAGCCCTAATTAAGATGCTTAGTCAACCATAGACATGATTGGACCAAAGTCTCTTAAGAAAAATATGAAAACAACTAAAGAAGAAAGAGAAACTCTTGGCGACAGCTTCTCTACCCTTTTGCTCCACTCCTTAAATTCTAGAATATGCCTATGAACATATTAGGGAGTCCTATTTAGAGTTGTGGAACTTCAACTTTCGCACTTACTTGAAAAACTCTAGAAACTGCCTCAAATTTACATAATTTTACAAAATAGACTTCACTCTATGCAATTTCATAGAATGACCCAAAGTGTTAGAATATGCTTCTTCAGAACAATTTTGAAATGTGTTTGTTTTCAGGACAATTTCAGGATTCTTTTTCTTCACTTCTAATATTTGATTCTCTTCATTCCTCACTTAGTTTTCTTGGATATTTGGCATGTGAATTCTTCAATTTTGGTCCCTTAAGATCTATCCCTTGCCTTGGTGATTCTTGAGCATCAAATCTATGCTTTTAACACCCTTTTCAACCCAAGCTCTTAAATTCACATTGCAACACAAACATGGGTGTAAAATAGAACATTAAGCATTATTATATTCATAAAACCAAGATATAAATGGGGGATAATATGCAATATTTGACCCTCAACAATGGGTGAATGAATAAATGGGTTGGATTGAAGGGTAGTTGGAAAAATAGGTTAAGTTAAATTAACTTTGATGATGAATTTGTGATAGTTGATGAGATCGGAGGATGAATGGCTATATATAAATGAAATGGGTGCATGAGCAACACTTATCTATACTTCTTCTTCTTCTTTTTTTCATTATTACTTTTACACCATCTTACTTTATAAGGTCCGGACGCTTCATGTCTTCTTCCTTTTTATCTTTCAATGTTTAATTGGGTGTATTTTATACTCGAACCATTAGATTAGGGTAGAATTTGACTATGGTCCACTACTTGACAAGCTTTACATAATGAGTCTAATATCGACCTATGATCCTTGATGGATGACTGAAAATAGAATTTCAATGGCTCCCTCGCTCCCGATCCACGTGACACGCACGAGGGTTCTATTTAAATACTAACTAGTGGATTTAGATTATGCTTTATAAGCTCTGAAATGGACAGTTTGTTACTGCACTCATTTTTGCACTATTGTTTATCAATCACTTGAATTATTGTGTCAAGTACTTGGTTGAGCCTTTGGAAAGTGAAGACTGAAGACATAAGTAGAACAAAAGTATTAATGAGCATGAACAAGTAAAAGAGATGCCTTGGTGACCCTTACCCTTGACCAAAACAATCCTATAACCTCTAGATAATCTTATCCCAAGTAGAAATATAAATTTGATCATCTGTTAGCCTTAGGAGACCAAGAAAAATATGATAAAGAATGCTAAAAGATGTGCGAATCTGCTGTGTTAAAAATAGCCCAAACCAGCAGATTTCAGGTCGTGTTTGATGGCATCGAAGACCTGACAGATGACATCGATAGAGAGGTAGGAATGTCCAATAGCCAAACTGGATTTATGGCTAGAATTCTCGATGGTATCGTAACTTATGTTTCGATGGCATCCAAACTCATGTTTTGATGGCATCGAAGTCACCTCGATGGCATCGATTGAGACCTTGAAATGTTCAGCAAGGTTTTTGAATTTTTTTTTCTAATTCTTTTGATGGCATTGAAATGTGATTTTCGATGCAATCGAAGATCACATTGATGTAATCGAAATGAATTTAGAATTGTCCAGTAAGCAAACATGAGTTTTAGTTGAAAATCTCGATGACATCGGGGAGACCTTCAATGGCATCGAAGACCCTTCGATGGCATTGACAGGACCACAATCTGCCCATTTTTTAACCGTTGGAGCTCGAACTTTTTATAAAGAGAATTCGATTCTTAGGCTTCAGGATGGATTTTTGGAGCAACTAGAGGTAAGGTGATCCCATAAGAAAATTTCATCACCTTATGCCTTTATTCATATGAGTTTCAAGCAATCTCCCTTGAGATTTCAACTCTAATGGGGATTCTAACCTCACAATTAGAGATGTGCTTGAACTCCTCTATTTCCTAAAACATCTTGGTAAATCATTGTCCAGTTCTTCTAGGAGACCCATCTAGTAAAATCCCCAAAGAAACCAACTACTCATTAATTATAGGAGATTCAACCCACTCCTATCACCTTGGACATCTCGTTGGAGCAACAATAACAAGATGATTGATCATGAAGCTAAAGTCATGGTGAAGCAGTAACAACGTGATCGGGGGAGCATTGGGTAGTTGATCGAAGCACGAGAGAGCAGAAATCAAACAACCCAAGAGGTGCGTTAATCAGGGCTCAATCAAACAAGTGGGTTGTCATTTTTAGAGTCCAAAAGTAGCACTCCTTCCTTGTGTAGATTGGAGTGCTAGATTTTGCTTAACCAAACTCGATTTAGGTTATTGTGTAGGACCTAAGCCTATGTGGCATAAACCCTTAGGTTCTTGGGTAGGACCTTGGCCTATGTGGCTTAAACCCTTAAGTTCTTGGGTAAGACTTTGACCTGTGTGATATAAACCATTAGGTTCTTGCGTAGGACCTTGGTCTCTATGTCCTAATGAGTCAGGTGTTTGTGTAAAACCCTTGTCCTTGTGTAGGACATAAACTCAGGTCCTTGTGTAGGACCTTAGCTTGTGCGGCCTAAATTGTTGGGTGCTTGTGTAAGACCATTGTTTTTATGTAGGACAAACTCTTGGGTGTTTATGTAAGACCATTGTTTTTGTGTAGGGCATAAACTTTAGAGTCCTTATGTAGGGTTGTAAAGGTTTGAGGCAAACCTGATTTAAAACCTCCGATAGTGAAATCCGATATACTCTAGGAGAGAGTGCGTCTGCCGAGAGTGGAGTAGGCATGTAGTCGAACCAATATACATGATTGTGCTTGAGATCGTCATTTGCACAATTATTTAATTATGCTTATGTGTTTGAATGCTTAATTATGAATGCAAGATTAGATAATTGTTTATAATTTATAGGTATCATATCTCACATACACATATTATCGTATAGACTAGTTGCTTATTTACATATCATGTGTAGTCTATGTGATTGGATCCTCTAATGGCTTAGAAGCCTTAGAGTTATATTAATTTAGTTTAATTGGTAAATTATACTAAGTTAGGCATTGTTGTTTTTAATTGGTATAATTTTTAATTGGTCTTAATCACCCGCTCTAGGACTTGGCCTACATTCTCTAGCTCTGCCATATTTCTGCAGTTAGACACATTGCGGCACAAAGACTGTAATTTCATAGTTTACTTTGATAATTGGGTAACTCAATTGAAAGATACAAGTGTAATATATGGTTAGATGGTGAGATATGATTAAGATAATTAGATGTTTATGAGTGTAATCACGTAACTAGATTAACATACGGTCACTTTTACTAATAAATAGGTACGAAGTGGATTTTTTTTTTAAAATTTTTATTTTTATTTTTTATTTTATAGATCTGCCATATAGTTCATCAAATGAAAAGTTTAAATTGATAGTTAGAGAAATATACCATGACCATGCACATGGATAGACAAGTGGAAGGCTGGGTGAGTTTAATGGATGTTCAACAACTAAGATTGACACGCTGATCCATAGCTCAAGTGGTAGCTTGAGTGAAAAAACCTCGTTTCAACACTGAGGTATTGGTATCGATTCTCTAGTGGGGGTGGCTAATAGTGGAGTGTGTACTGACAGACTAATAAGCTAACAAAAAAAAAAAAAAACAGCTAAGATTGGATGAATTTATGAATGGACAATTGGTTTTGTAGGTATTAGTGACGAGAGTGCAAGTATATATATACACACACAAAAATCACATAATTAACAATCATATAAGTCAATATTCACCCTAATTAGATAGATAATGCATATCAATAGTCACAAGTTTCATAGAATAATGGATACATGTATGCGTGGATGCATGGATGTATGCATGGACCTATGCACGTGTGCTTCAATGAATGTAAGTATACATACATGCACATGTACACTTATGCACTGAAATCCTGAGCCATTATACATTTGTTAATGCTCTTACTAAATAAATGGACTGTTACATTGCTTTCTTTTCTCACTTTGTTATACAAAATCTGCGGACTAGAAGGAAAAGTAGTGGTGGATTTTAGGCTTTAGGAATATACAGATGTGAGTGGATCTCTTACTACGTCAGTAGATAAGTTTAGGATAAATAAAGAGCGTGTATATCTCTAGTTTACAAGCTTGAACAATGTGCCCATAAAGTCATATTGTCTTTTTACATCCAAATAAGTTTTCTAATACATTTAAAATTTACAAATTTTCTAAGCTTTCTCAAACCTTATATTCTATTAATGTATCTAAGTCAAGTATTTCTTTTCAAGTAATTCATTCTAATGTGTGGGGTCCTATCCGCACTTTATCATTATTAAGGTACTGTTATTTTTTCTCCTTATTGAGATTTCTATTTGACACTAATAACATAAATACTAGTATTGGTTAAGCTGACATTCATTTCAAGTAACACTCACCAATAAATATAGGATCAAAGATGGGTTACATGGCTATATCTTATGAAAAATAAGAGAAGAATTCTTGTTATTGTTCAACATTTTTTGAATTAATTGAAAATTAATTAAACAAAATGGTCAAAATCTTTCGATTAAATAATGCTGAAGAGTACACTAGTCATATTTTAAGTGACTTAGTGTTACAAGTAACATCTTCCAAATGTTATGTCCATGTATTTAACAAGGTGACCATGCATAAATAATTAACATCTTTTATAAGTAATCCATGTAATAATGGTTGGAACCAGTGTTCCTTGCGTTGTGTTACGTATCGCACCCTAGGGATACGGATACGTATCAGTTATCGCATGAGATATATCGGTTGTATCGTGTAATGTATCACTGTTGTTGGAAGCATGAGAGAACATTAGAAAATTGGTTGAATTTTTCAAAAAAGACTTCAATACACACTTATAAATCAAACCATTACAAAAAAATAAGTGCACATAATATGTTTTCTTTATTTGGTGTCCTAATCTATGTGTAAGTGAATTGATGCAAGTATATTCAAAGTCTATTCATATAATTTATAAATGTAAGAAGACAAGCAATACATTCAAAAGCAAAAGAAGAATCACTAGATTAGGTTACATACGTGTTTTGATTTTTTATGTTTGGACATAGATTACAACTGATTTATGAGAAATTAGAAAATTTTGTTTTTTTTTCAATTTTTCGCAACTTGGCCAATCTTTTCTAAATCTCGAAATCGAAGCTCTCATTCCATGATTTTCCATGCAAAGTATGAAAAATCATGAATTTTTAACAATTTGATAACATAATTTATAGAAAAAAGATATTGAAATTGAAAATGCTTATCGGATCATGTGGGATATATCCCTCTACTTGTGTGTTTCGTATTGCGCAGGTGGGATACAAAGATATATAATGAGATATATCGGTCGATATCGTCCATTCATAAAACACTGTTTCTTACTACCATTTATATGGTTAATAGAATGCCCACTCCCACACTTTTACCCACTAAACATTTTACAACTTGATTTACCCTTGTGTAATCTCTCGTTTAAGGTTTTTGAATATGTATATACTTTATTCACGTTCAAAGGAATTGTTCTGATAAATAAACCTTAGATCAGTTAACTATATCTTCTTGGATTATTATTCAACTCAAAACGGTTTTATATGCTTTTTTCCTCACGGGAGATGGATTTGTTTATAAAAATGTTATATATATATATATATATATATATATATATATATATATAAAGTTGATAATGGTGTGGTTCAAACAACTCTTCCGTTTCTAGTAGACATATCTAATTAAAAAAATATTATTGCCCAATGAGACTACACTTTTACTTAGGGCTGAAAGTCAGACGGGTTGGGTCAAGTTGGTGCTCAACCCTAACCCAACCCAAGGTTCCTATACCTCAACCCTAACCCAACCCAACCCAAGCGGGCTTGGTCGGGGGTATACGTGCTAATATTTTCGTTATTACATTAGTTTATTATAATTCAATATAGGACTTATTTTTTGTATCTATGATTTTATTAATTATATATATGATTATTCCTCGTAAAGAACTTCATTTTTTCTTTAAAAAAAACAAGTTAAAATATAGGACAATTACTCCTTTAAAAGTCATGTAGCATAGCACGCAATCTATTTGGGAGAAAGAAATCCAGCATATCTTGTTAGCTTGAGTCATTCGAAATGACGTGGACAAATGAGACCTAACATCACTAGAGTGCCTTTGACACAAATGATCCACACTCAATTATAATTTATAAGTAACTTATCTATTTATCAGGTTCAGGTTGGGTCGGGCAACCCGATACCTCAACACAAGCCCGACCCAAGTTTTATCGGGTTGGTGTTTGTATAGCCCAAGCTTGAGATTGGACCTGATACATCCTGCCCAAGCCTAACCCAATGTTGGGTCGGTCACGGGTCAGTTGGGTTGAACCAACCCAACTTTCAGGCCTACTTTTACTGGACCCAATTTAGAACCTTCATGAACCAAAGCTTAATTTATCTGTTCCAGAAAGGTATAGATTAATGTTGCTCATTAGGATTTTGTTATACACTTTATCTTTTTCATGAGATCATTGTCTTCACTCTAAGAACTCCTCCCCTTTTGGACTAAGACAATAGTAACGTTTAGTTGGGAAACTGGTATACCTATCTATGACAAGGTTAGAAATTGCCCAGGCAGTTGATCTGATCAACCAGTTCATGCAGACTTTTGTTCTCATCACCTCAAAGCAGTTTATCATATTCTATGCTACTGGAAAGTCATAGGTCGACTAGGGAATTCTTTTCTTAGATTGCGTGCATCTTCATATAAGTGTGTATTTGATACTGGTTGAGTTAGATCATCAAATAATTGCCACTCGCCATTTAATATTGTACTTTTGTTGGTAGTAATTTTGTTTCTTGGAAGAGTAAGAAGTAACTATTGTTGCTCGTTCTTCTGCACGAGAAATATCAGTCCATGGGATGGGATATATGTGAAGTTCTCTAGCTTAGATATTTTCTTTTGGATCCTGGTATTGAAGTTTTTAACTTGATTATTTTCTTCTTTGATCATTTGAGTTGTTGTCTACATTGCCTTGAACCCAGTATTTTATGAATGTATTAAACATATCAAGATAGCCTGTCAATTCATTCCAGAAAAGCTCATCGTCGGTCTTCTTTCTCTGGCTTACGTTCCTTTCAAGAACTACTTAGATGGCGTTCTTATTAAGGTGGTTTCATCCTATAATTTGGCCTGGTATTGTGTTCAAGTTAGGCATGTGTGATATTTATTTTCCAGCTTGAGGGATTGTCGAATTGGGCTATGGTGCCTTGGCCCAATGCTCTCAGGCCCATTTGTTGCTTTATTTATCTATCAGTAAGAGGGGTTGGGTTGAGATTTCCATAACCTTGGGTTCTAATACCTTGAGCCATACCGCTGGATTTCTATTGATTTTGATGTTATGTCCAGCTCAGTGGCTGGATCGATCTGATTTTCATATCAGCTAGTTATGAAGGGGATGGCCCACCTTTGCATAATTTGGATATTCTGCACGATTAGCTAAGGAGAGAGACCACCACACCATTTTCAGAATAGTGGTCGCATATCCACCATGCGTGCGCATGCAATTGTAGGCCTTAGCATGGATGGAGTAACCTGAAAATCACACTGGTGGGTACTGTTCACAGCCATCTGATTTTGCTGGATGAATTTGGAATTCTGACCATCTCTTTTAACTGACCCACTTACAAGCATCAATTAGATAGTTCAAAATTTATTGGTTGATCTTCCATGCATATATGGCTCTACATTTCGGACGGTCAGGATTACATGAATGTAAGCCACTGCTTAGAACTTATTAGTTGAAAAAACAGGCCTGAAACCAACCCAGCCCAGCGCACCTCTGTTTTGTGCAACAGACCTATTTTTAGGAACAGCGGGTCACATAATATAGTTGAACAACAATCCAGACCGTCCAAATTGATAGCAGAAGTGTGGATGAAACACAACCTTAAAATTACACTATAGCCATCTGATTGTGATCTTGACCATCCAAATCGCTGGCCCGGTTGTAGGTGGATCATAAGCCAAAAAGTTACACCAAACAGATGGCAGAGATCATGCGATTTCCCCTATGAATTTGAAGCAGCAGCGATGTTTTATAACCAGGTAGATGGTCAGATTGGTAGATTGGTGTGAGTTTCGAGAGAAGGTCTGGCCCAGATGTTTGATGGTCTAGGTAGCCATACAGACTTCACATGCAAGGATGACCCACCACTGATTTTAGCTTGCAAGGAAAAACTGAGACTTTTTTTTAAAAGTGTTTTAGCTAATGTCATCTGGGGCATGTGTGGTCCCTTGATGATTGCTAAAACCCACTTCTCATTTCCACCATAAATTAGCTATGATTCAATAATCACATCTCAACGTGGTCCTGATCTTTGATTTTGTAGTCAAATATCAGCCCATTCTTTTTCATGTTCTACATTCATCTATAAATAACAAGGTTACAAATCTTTGAAGATGGAAAGAGAATTTTATTTTATTATTATTTTATTTTATTATTATTATTATTATTATTATTATTATTATTATAAAAAACATTTTGAAAGCAGAAGAATGTGTTTTACATGAATAAGAATTAGCTTAAAAAAAAGCCGATTGTGCCAAACAGCATTTGTGAAGGGTCTTCTGCAGTCCAAACACACTAAAAATAAGTTCTTTTGACCAAAACACAAACACCATTGTGGGCGTCCAAACAGGCCCAAATGTGTTCTTCCCCTTATGCATCTGTAGTCCATGCTGTCTAATAGCATGAGCTACAAGACATGATATGCATTTGCTGGGAAGCTGGGGGCAGCATGGGATCCTCCCTTTTTTTTAGCCTGTGCCGTTGTGGATGGCTGAAACTAGTTTCAAAGAAAGCCTGAGACTTCGCACTGCTACAAGGCCCGTGGATGGATCTCAAACTGAAAGGATGCAATTTTATCATTTATCATTGAATATTTGATCATTTCACTCCATCTTCCCAAACCATCTATTTGTAGGCCACTAATTGATGGGTCAGGATTTCCCATTCTTGGAGACTTTCTTTTGCAGTTGCCCACAAAAAAAAGGGGTCCCAAATATGTAAAAATAACGGTACAGAAATTAGGGAGAATGTAACCCTGCAATTCTACTAAAAGAGTCTTCTTGGCAACAACAGAAGCTATCCTCAAGCATCTTATCTTGCACAAGCAATTCAACTACAAATATTACTTGAAAAGGAAAGAAAGAAAGAAGAGGAAAAAAACAACCTCAATACATCTACAATTATACATCAACATAACTCATGCCTTATTTCCTAAACAACAAGAGAATACAATATATGAGCTTCTAATTGTTCAATTGGAATTAACTAAAACAAACCCTCAAATGCACGGCCATCTGTGCCCACTCATTTCAACGGCAGCAAATCATCACTCAATAGTCAACTCTCTCTCTCTCTCTGTGTGTGTGTGTGTGTGTGTGTGTGTGTGTGTGTAAGCAGATTTCAGTAAGATTCCTCTACTAATCAGCCGCCCAAGTCTTGGAAAAGGATTAAAATTCCTTCGGATTCAGTGACTGCTCTGAAATCAAAAGTGGATGGTTGTCCGAAGGGCTCAGATAAAAATAAAAAAAAGGGCTCTAGCATGTTCCAAGGTTCTTTGGTCGTTTTAAAAATCAGCAAATTCTCACTAGTATCAATTAAAATCGAGAGATTTAGCAAATCTTTAGAAGAGACTGGACACAACATACCTCTCCTTTGACAGCTGGATGTGAGCTTCAGTTAATGCATGAAAAGAACTTATCACGAAGACTAGAAAACAGGACCCCACCTTGATGTCTATGTTCATGATGTCTCAGTTTCTCCCACCACAAAGCCCGGTAACACCAACCTGTCCGTATGAACACTTGCACATGCACGTACGAAGAAACAAAATGAACTACCCATCTATTGTTACAAGTTGAATCCAACTTAGATTGCCTGTATTAGTCGACTCCCAACATGCAAATGCCAGAACTCTCAATTTTTTTCCTGTCCAGCAACAGCATGTCAGAAACGGATGGACCAGAGATGGAGTAGTGAAGCTGTGATTTTGATGGCTATCATTGTAATTCATATACCATGATGCATTTCACATGAAAACATTCACTATAAATACACAATATCATTGGATAAAAGACATGACAGCCTACAAGCTCTTGATGCAGCTGCCAGTTTTGGCAGCTGCAGAGAAGATAAAATGCCCATGAAAAAATATTTAAGGTCCTGCCCCTTACCTTGGCCTTTCTACCCCAGCTACCAAGCAGACAAGATTAAAACTGGGTAACTGACCAATCTCAATCATCTGTTTCCGTGTCAACTGCTTGGCGAACAAACTGCCCTTTCAATCGCGGTCGTTGCTCTGCAAGCTTTTTCCTACTATGATATCTAACCTGTCAAGCAATAGTGTTGAGAAGTTGGAAAGGATAATGGATTTGCTTTGATATTAGGGTGTGATGGTTAAATAGATGGTAACAAGGCATCAGATGCAATGACTGAAACTGGAAATGTTCAACCAATCTTACCAATACATGGGAACTGAGGTGAGTCCCATTTCAAGGGGCTTGCAGTTCGCAGGTGGCAATGAGCCACATACACAAGATTGTAGCCATCATCAAGCAGGCCCAGTTGTGCAGATACTGTCTTAAAAACTTTTCTGGTGGGCAGTATGTGAATAAAAGAAACAGTTGGTTAAATGAGATTGAGCAAACGCCCACATTCAGCTTTACAAGTATGACCTGAAGAATGAGTAGACCAGACAGATTTTTGTGCCAGGGCTTCAGCCCTCCTGATGAGTGCACATGGGTTTTCACACCTGTGCCACTTTTGGCATGTGTGGGCTGCAAGTCCCTTGAAATGGTACCAAAATGAATGAATCCCTCACATTTCTCAACCTTTTTGAACAAGCTAGAAATCATATGGAGCTAGTCTGTCATGGTCAAGGACAGGTGCATAATCAAGAAAGTGCATGGCCCACATGTTACCTTCTTCTCAAAGCATCTATCTTTCCTTTTCAAGCGAAATTTAATCAATGCAGCCTCACGTCGAGCACGGTCACGGTCCGATCCTTGGCCACTGCAGCTTTGAAACCCATCCTCGTTTCCACTCTCGAGAGCAGCTCCTGCAATCATGACTGCATTCGTGTCTTCATTACTACCGTTGCTTCCACTGCCTTTGTGAATACTCTTGCTGCAGCCAGCACTTTGGTCTGCTTCCTCAGGAACTTGCAACACAGCTCTAGCATCCATCGTCTCCATATCAACCCTATGATTTACCATTCCTTGCTTTGATTGATGGGGAACACAATTTTGGTCAGATTGCTGACAATTGAAATATTGGAGATTATTAGATAGATGAATGGCAGTATGACCAGATTGATCATAAGGAAATGCCTCTTTTACTTTTTGAACTGCAGCTGAACCATGAACTGGCATTGAAGGGTTGGAATAGAAGATGGGTTGCAGTATGGCACCATAGTCTGTGCAAAAGCTTTGGAAAGGTATTGAGTCAACAGGAATTGGCTGCAGAAAAGTCCCAAGTTGAGAGTGAGAGAGAAACTTCTCAGTGGATGACTGACCAACACAGGCATCCTCCATTGAATGACTGGAGATAAAAGGGTCCACATCTTCGTTATTGCTACCAGACAATGGCTTACAATACATCAGAGCTTCACCTCCACTTCCATTCTTCTCTTTATCCAAGAAAGGAACATTTTTGCCAGCAGCACCAATGTCATTGCTACCAGCTTGTGGGTGACAATTTACACTGCATTCCTTGGTTCTGATGCATAAACTAGCAGGAGAAGATCCTGATTTAGGACAAGAACGACTTCTTGTCTTACCGTACCTGCAGATAGTATACACGAAACAGCACTTGGTCATAGCATAGTTCAACCACCATCATCATAACATTGGACATACCACATTTCAATAGAGAAAAGATGGGGAGGGGGAAGAAAAATAATAATAGAACTTTTTATCCCAAACAAGAAGGATGCTTGAGCAGTGTTAATCCCTTTTATATGAACAAAATCATATACCACTTTCTACAAAATAACCAATATTGGGTTGCGAACCACAAGAAAACAATATGTTAATCCCTTTCATGCATTGGAGAGGTTATCATCCTCAGAACTAGCCTAAAAAGGACACACACATTAGCCCACAAAAGATAATTGTTTTGAGGTGGTGTAATCATTGTTCAAAATGTTGGTGATATTATCAATAACACACATACACATTATCACACAAAAGATAATTGTTTTGAGGTGGTGTAATCGCTGTTCAAAATATCAGTGATATTATCAATAACATTGCCGATCTTATCGGGTATCGCCAACGTGGATACAACAACTCCTGGAAACTAGGGGATTTTCACGTATCGCTGATATTATCATGCACATTGCCGATATATTGATATATCGTTTTTATCATAAATATCATCATTGCAAATCTCTAGAGTGTCAGAGATACAGGCGATATTATTGCTGATACAGGAAGTGCTTCCAGAAAAAAAGTGCAAAATTGGGGGGGGGGGGGGGGGGGGGTGTGAAATCCAAAAAAGAAAAAAAAAAAAAGAAGAGAGGAAGATGCCTATTTTTGAGGTGTTTTTTTTTTCGAGAAAGTTATTTTTGGTTTGAAGCTTGGATTTGGATGAGATTCAAGAGAACGAGAGTGGAAGTGGGCCGGAACTTTGACTATGAGAAATTTTTTGAAAATACCATTTTTTTTCTTAAAATTTTAGCATGGATTTCAACTCAAATCCATGTCTGTGAATGATTCTCTCATCCATATCTATGTATGATTCTTATGCATTGACATGGATTTAAGTTGAAAATATCAACATTTGGGAGTGGAAATTGGGGGAATTTGAGGAAATCCTATTTTCCTTCAATTTCTCCCCTAAAATTAGTAATTGAAGATTGAAATTTAGTATGTTAATGAGAGTTGGCCGATCTAATGATTCAAACAAACTTTTCGACTTTTAGGAATTATTTAATTATTTAAAATTATGAAAACGAATTAAAATTTTGTTTTATTTGGGACAAAAATGTGGTTTCATGTGGAAATTACATATTACTTTTTTTGTTTTTTTTTTTTTTTTGAATGATGAATGATGTCTCCAATCTTGAAAAAAGATTTGTTTTCTCAAAGATTTTAAAAATTTTGAAAATAAAAAATCTATTTATCTATAAAAAAAATCATTATATATATATATATATATATATATATATATATATATATATATATATATATATATATATATATATAATGGATGGATAGATGTATGATGTATTTACGTGCGGATGGATGCATGTACCATACATGCATGGAATGTATGTGTGCTTAAATGGATGGATGATGGATCATGCATTTATGTATGTATGCATGCAGGGATGGATGGATCATGCATGTATGTATGTATGAATGCACGTATGTGTGTACACATGGATAGAGGGATGGTTGTATGCATGCATGGATGGATGTATTAGTGTATCACGTATGCATGATGGATGGATGGATCGATGGATCAACATGTAGGAATGTATGTATGTATCAATGCATGCATGCATGGATGGATGTTTGTATGCATGTGTGCATGGATAAATGTTTGTATTAGTGTCTGTATGCATGGTGAGGGATGTATTAGTGTATGTATGCATGGATGGATAGATAGATTAATGTAAGCATGGTGTGCCGTAACCAGTGTTCGAAGTATCGGTATCGCTACAAGTTTCGTTGGCCAGGGATACAGAAACAATATCGATATTGCCGACAACATCGCTGATGACCAGAAATGTGGGGAAACATGGGAAAAATGGTGGAATTTTCAGAGAAACTTCAAGAGATGTTAAAATGTATATATTTGCATATTTAGAAATAAATAAATCGCAAAAATAATGCATACATAACAAGTTTCCATTTAATGGGGCCTTAAAAGCATGTGCTATTATAAGAAATCAGTCCAACCATCCCATCTGGCCTATTTAATGATCAAACCTTCCATCTAAACATCCATCGATATTGCAAAATATCAACAACACGTGATATTTTACCAAGAAATCATCAATATCGCGCATGTTGTGATATCGATAATATCGAGACATTATCAATATTATCAATGACAAATTGAACACTACATAAAACCATGTGCCCATGAAAAAAAAATTGAAATAATTTTTTTCCTTCTAATGAACAAAATTTTGATGATATGAATACGTTGGTGATATTATTGAATTGTCGATACACTTATGATACAAGCATACCACAAGCTTTATTTTCAACTAAAGAAATAAAATTTAAATGATCCATAGTCATAAAGAACATAGGACAACCGACTTAAGGTCTCCAATTAGTTAAAGTGTAGATTTTGAAGGTTAAATATTTTAAATTCAATAACCTCACCTTGAAAATGCAGAAGCATCAGAGTGACGCAAGACATGCCTTTCCTGAAAGGCATGATCACCCAAGCTGTTGATCTGTGGTCTTCTTAAAGAAAGTTCCCAAAGTGGCGATGAACCAATATTAGACACACTTTCCTTCACACTTGAGAATTCTGTAGCTTCACATAAAACATCTTCTCGGCAACCATTGTCTCCCAAGACTGTGTAACTGCATTGACCAGTTGCAATTGCCCCGATGAAGTCAATGATCTGTCTTGAAGGTTCATTTGGTACATTACTATGATTAGAAGGGTTGGGATGGATATTGAAATCCTCTTTGGACCTTAGTGAGCCCTGGTCCTCTCTACATGAAATTCTATCATTAAAACCATTCTCCTCTTGAATTTTCTCGGTTGATGCAGTTGCTTGTATTAGCGTTACTTTAATGTCCAACCCCATCAATTTATCTGCAAAATAAAGATTGAATTGCAATATTTATGGACCATACAAGAAGGTTACATGACAAAGTACTAACAAGCCAATCACTACCCTTTGCTTCTTCATCCTCTTGCATTGATGGTGTTGGTGCCATCTGTGCTACATCAGCATCATACTTATCTAACTTTGACTCAATTTCCCTTGAGAAACTTCTATTTTCAGTTTGAACAGGCTCCTGTCTCGGTCGCTCACTTTCATTTACTGCCTCTGGTTTACTACATGAGCTCTGTGCAAACAGTAATATCATGTGACTCAGAAACCAAATGCATGCATGCCTTGAGGCAACAACATATTACGACATAAATTATCGAATTCCTTCAAAGACAGTTAAATGTTAGTAGCTTAGATTGAAGTTACCTGAATCGCAAAACCCCTATGTTTCCGGATTACAGGTCCATTGTGTTCAGGAGTGCTTTTTTTTTTTTAATAAAAATTAAAAAATCCCAGAATGAAGTTTATATGCTCTTAGTATTGATTAAGTTGTAAAGTAACTCTATATTTAGAACTTAGAAATTTATAATTTGATTAATGCAGTAGCAAGCATATAACATAATACTATCCATGGGGGATCTATAATAATAGCATTCATCATTTTATATTGGAAATTTTACAAATAACTACCTAATTAATATGGAATTTACAATCTGGTATCTTTTTTAAAAAAGCTACCTCATTAATCCATATAATTATCATTCCACTACCTTCTGTCACAGCCGCTATGAGAGCAAGTGGGTGGTTGGCTCAGGTGGGCCCCATCGTGATGTTTATGTAAAATCCACCCCACCGCCAGGTGAGTCACGCCATGTTAGGTCGAGAGCCCAAAAATCAGCTCCATCTATGATTCAGATGGACCTACATGATTGGAAACAGTGTATAGAGCAAGACTTGCCTCCAAACTGTTTCCATTAGTGTGGCCCACATAAATCATGGATGGGTATGATTTGTGGGACATAGGCCTAAATGTTTGTTTGGAATCTAATTATTGGAGTGGTAATTAGAGTGGATTTCATATAATTATCATGGTGGGCCCCATAAAAATCATGGACATCTCTCTTCCAATTATTTTCTTTGGTGTGGCCCCACCTGGTCGGAGTGGATCTAAAATAAACATCACAGTGGGCCCCATCAAAATCAAGAGTTGCACCCTTGCAGTTCCCTTCTTTCTCTGAATACTCTGTACGGTCGGAGAGGAAAGCGAGGACTTTATTTTTGGCAGAGCTCACCATGATGTTAATGAAAGATCTACTCCGACCATTAAGATGCATAATCCTAGTTTAGGCTTACACTAAAAAAAAGCAGGCTGCCTTGTGGTTCAAGTGGTTCACATTGAAGAAAACAGCTGGGAAAGATGTCTGCTATTGATTTTCACAAGGCCCACCGTGATGATTCTATGAAATCCACTCCAACCATTAGATACCACAAAAATTTAGGCCTGGGGCCTAAAAGTCAGCCCCCTGTACAGTGTTTCCAATCATGTGGTCCACCTAAATCACAAATGGGGGTGATTTTTGGGCCCTTGGCTTAACTTGAGGTGAAGCACTTCGCGTGCCAGATGGATTTTACATAAACATCATGGTAGAGCCCACCCAAGCAACCAACCCATTTGCTTGCACTCCAACCCAATTGGCCGTAATGGAAGGTAGTGGAATGGCAACAAAAAGGTACTGGAATGATAATAATATTGATTAATGAGGTAGCTGTTTGAAAACCTCTTTGAAAAAGGTACCAGAATATAAATTCCATAATTAGGTAGTCATTTGTAAAATTCCCTTTTGCAAGATGATTCGTATATAAATTTATACTGCATATACTTAGTGCATGCACTGGAGCAATCCATCTGCCCTAGTGTACCATAGGGGGAAGTAACACCCCACGTACCAATTCCAGTACCATGTAACAGAGAGATCTGTAATCCAACCAACCAAGTAACTTTGGTTTGGATTTAAGCAACGATGCATCTCATCACATAGATTGCTTTTGTCATTCGCATACATATTTCATTGTTCTTTGTAGTTCTAGAAGAAGGCAGTCAGCATGTTATCAATGTTCCAAATATCGCTAATATTATTGATAATATTGGTAATATTACTGGTATCATCAGATAATATTGCCTGTATCACCAAAATATTGCCGATATATTGCTGACCCGCGAGAACAAATATTTACCTATATTGGTGCTATTGTCAATATTATTGTTGATCCAAGAGATATCATTGAATGATTTAAAAACTTACTTTATTCTTTAAAAAAAATAGTTATTTTCTTTCCTAATTATGTATGCATGTATGTGTGGATGGATGAGTTATGCATATATGGGTGTACCATGTGTGCAATGTATGTATCTATGTATGCGATGGATGGATAGATGGACATATGGATGTATGATGTATGTATGCATGGAAAGTGTTCCAAGTATCAGTAAATTTGGTTTCATTACAAGTTCTGTTGGCCGGGGATATGTAAACAATATCAATATTGCCGACAACTGTAAATGTGGGTAAACATGTAGAAAATGGTGAAAATTTTCAGTGAAACTTTAGGAGATGCTAAAATACACATATTTTTATATTTAGGAATCAAAAAATTGCAAAAGAATGCATACATAATAAGTTTTCATTTAACGGGGGTTTAAAAGCATGTGTTGTCATAATAAATCAGTCCATCCCATCCATCCATCCAACCATCTCATATATTCATCCAACCATCTCATCTATCCATCCAAACATCCATCGATACTTTAGAATATTGACAACACACGATATTTTGCCGAAAAATTGTCGACAACTGGAAACAAAACGAAAAATTGTGGTCTCGATATCGCCCATGTTATGATAACGATAATTTTGTGATATTATTAATATTATCAACTATCGTCAACAAGTTGAACACTACATATGACCATGTGCCCATAAAAAAATTGAAATGATTTTTTTTCATAAACAAAATTTTGGCAATATTGATACATTGCGACATTATCGAAATATCGCCGATATATTGGCAATACAAAGGAGAACTGAAATTTACACAATTGAAAATATTGGCGAAACATTGGCAATACAAGCGACACCTAGAATTTGCACAGTAAAAAATATTAGTGATAAATTGTCGATACCGATACAACGGCAATACTTAGCAATACAACGCCGATACTTGGAATTTCTAATACTTCCAGTGTTATCAGTATCGCCAAAGCTAGAGATACAGATAATAACGGGGATACTTTAAACAATGTGTATGGATGGGTGGGTGGATGCATGGATGTATCATGCATGAACGTATGGATGGATGCATGGATGTATCATGTATGCATGCAATGGGGAGTGGGGTCAGAGATGACAACTTCGAGTTGGCCTCAGATCTCCTTGTGGGTTTGAGGCAAAGGTATGTTTCTTCATTCTCTTTAGTTGTGGATGTATTACCCATGTTTATTACTTCCATTATATGGTATTTGAATGATATGAACTCGTTTTGGTTATAATTGCATTGCTTTTTTGTTCCCCCAACAGCATATGGTTTAGGCCCCTATAAAACAGAAACTTATTAGTATAGTTCTTTTATGAAATATTTTAATTCATATTTGTGTAAACATGTCTTTTAATATCTAATAAAGTTCTACTGAAAGTCTGAAACATCCACCTTTTTCCAAATGATTTCCAAATGTTACCCAAAGTAATATTTTTCCAAATATCAGCGGATGATATCACTTGATATTGATACATGTGATTTTATTCCCAGTCATTGATATATGTAAAAATACAGATGCTCTGAACACTAATGTTATGTTATTGCTCTTGAAATTTGCCAATTTGCAGCAGATGGGATGCACTTCAAATTGCAAGCAGGGTAAGAGTGGCCAAGATTTTATTTTGGAGCAGAAGAAGTGGGAAAATGGATCTTGTCTAATGCAGCATCCATTTATATGCAATCTCAAAGGCAATTCAGATTGGCTGTAATGAAAAAGCAGAACCAATCCTCATATCCAGGAACTACCAAACAGGTCCTTCTGCATGTATTGCAATCAGCACAACAGAAATAATAATAATAATAATAACAGCTTTCCTAGACATCAAAACCAAATATTAGGAGCCTACTAAGATACCTGAGTATCACTATCTTTCTCATAGCTATTCCTCGTCCTTGATTTGTCTCCAGCATTTGCACTTGCATGATTGCTGTCAGCATTGTTGTTGGACATAGCCTCATATCTTTCCTGGTCTGGATTTTCATTTATATATCCATTCCCGCAACGACTGGACTGCAAGAAAGGTATTATCAAGTTCCAAACTGAAATTTCAAGAGTCGGAGATGAAGTTGATTTCTAGAGAAAAAGAACTTACACAATACTTTCTCCAAACATGTTGCCATAAATTTCGCAATTCGTTCTTCCTGACCGGCTTCACTAGAAAGTCCACAGCACCCTTCAACATGCATTTGAATACTATACCAATGGAATCATGCGAAGACATCACTGTTCAACACAGAAGTATAGAAGTAAAGCCATCAGCCATCAATGGATCATAATAGGGCTTTCTCAATATTACATTTATAGCTAGACAGATAGATAGTACCTACGTACATAAATACATACACCCACATGGTACCCATGTGGCAGTACCAGCACTATATGTGGGATACAGAGCTGCCCATATGTGCATGTGCACACATGCATCTGCATGTATCTATATAAGTGTATGTGTGCACGCACATTCATACATATATCTATACAACAAATGCAAGAAAAAAATTATTTCACAATTTGCTATTTTAAAATCACCTTTTTTTTAAAAAAAAAAAGACTTCTATAGTTCCAAAATTTCCTCCATTCTTATCATTATATTCTGTTTCTGCTTTCTATGTTAGGGCTAAAAGCATAACTAACTTCCTTCAGAAAGAGTATTCACTTCTAATCAATGGAATTCTACCACGGCGAGGTAGGTCCCTCTACAAGTGCTGTGTGGGCCCATTGGAGTGTATGTATGGCATCCAGTCCAACAGGGTAGCCCAAACATGAAGTTGGATGCCCCAAAAATCAGCTTGATAAAACCATCTGTGGGCCACCATGTGGATATGAAGGTTTTTAGATAGTTATAAATTGCTTTCTATGGTGGGGCCCATCGCATTGTCAATTTGAAATCTAATCTGTGAATTATGTGAGCCACACTGTGATGCTCCAAAAATCAGTAGGTGGGCCACAGCATAGAAAGCAATGGACAACCATCTAAAGTCCAAATTCTTGTGGTGGCCGACATGATGGTTGGAACAGCCAGATTTTTGGGGATCCAACTTTCACTGTGGGGCAACCTCATTGGACAGGTTGGATGCCATAAAAATACCACGATGGCCCCACGTTCAGCACCTGTAGAACAAGAATCAATTGTAGAATAAACTTGTTCTCCTGGCTTGCAAAGGAACTTACCTCTTCCTATGACCGGAGATGATATGATGGAGCCAGAACAACTGGAATAAGGTAGAGCCATCTCTCTGTGGTACACATGCATGGTGATGTGCAAATCAGATCTGCCCATATATACGGAGCCCTAGCATGGATGGTTTGTTTGAAAAATCACACCTATTAGATGATCTATCCATCTGATATGCGGCCATTAAAGTGATAGTGAGAAACAAAACCAGTTAATGATCACATATGCACTTTGATAAACTATAGAAAAAGTAATGAATAGGATTGTCTCATGGGTTTTGTTTTTAAGATGTAAGCTATAGGAACTAGTGTCAGTATATGGGTGGATCGCAAGGTATTGGTATTTGATACAAGACAATTAACCACTTGCTCTAAAAGCTTGAACTGATAGAGCATAGCGAATTAATCCCTTTATCTCATAGCCCAGGCCCCAAATCCATGGGTTCCGCCTCACATGAGCCACTCGCCTCACACGGGCCCCAAATCCATGGGTTCCACTGGCTGCCCATCCCGTGTACCACTGCATCCCACAGGCCACCCCACTCAAGTCCAATGTGAAAATGCCCCCGCATTAATCACCCTTGGTGAGGAGTCTCGAACACGAGACCTCCCGCTCTGATACTAATTTGATGAAGGACAATTAACCACTTGCTCTAAAAGCTCAAACTGATAAAGCATGGAAAATTAATCCCTTTATTTCATAGCCCAGGTCCCAAATTTATGGGTTAGGTCCTCAGTCGAACCCTCCTTGTAGGCCCCAAATCCATGGGTTCCATGGGCTACCCACCCTAAGTGTGCCCTTGCATCCCACAGGCCACCCCACTCGAGCCCGGTGTGAAAATGCCCCTGCATTAGTATTCCATAATAGTAATGGTGACCGTAACGGCCACAACCATTACCGTTATGATATAGGTAACGGCCATTATAGCCTTTCTTTTCTTCTTATTCTTCTTTTCTTTTACCTGTTTTGGCCCCGTTACAGGCCATTTTTTTCCTATTACGTCTATTATGGGCTTGTAACGAGTAAATGTAACAACCATTACCATTACATAATGCTCGTTATAGCCATCACATAACCATTGTTTAATTCCTCAGTGGATTGCATCAATTCATCACCTTGGTACATGTTCTATGGAGAGATGGCTCTACCATATTCCAATTCTTCCAACTCTATTGTCTCATCCCTCCCACCAACTTGTATTTTAGGGAATGTTTGGTGGAGGCTAGTTCCTCTACTACTATCGAATAAGCTTTTTTTATAACTATATTTTTGGGTCCATGTCCATCATGACGTAGGGCCTACATCCACTCCATCCATTAGATGAGCCCCTTAAATTTCGCTCCTAACCTTAAAAATTAGGTTGATCCAAAACACATGCCGATCACACCACAAGGAACAATTGGGATGAGAATGCCCACCATTAAAACATTCCATACTGTGTTTGGTATCCATTGTGTTTTATATATGTCTTCCAATTCATAAGATGAGCCCCACCAAGATGCCTAGGCACCCAATGTCTTCCATATCAGTATCAATGGGTGTATCGTGCCCTTGGAAAATGGAAACATAATGGAGTCATTGGATGTATTTTGTAATGTTATGTTGTTTTTGGGAAACAATGGGAAATCAGTCAATTTTTGTGAATAAAACTTTTGGTGATGTTAAAAAAGACATCAATATACACTTAGAAACCAAAAGATAACAAAAAACAAGTGGATATAATAGGTTTCTTTTATATAGGGTCCTAAAATATGCATTGTCTAACAGAAGTGATGCAATTTTATTCAAAATCAATTCATATTATTTATAAATCTAAGAACACATGTATGAAAAAACAAGCAATACATTCAAAAGCAAAAGAAGAAGTAGAAAACTAGAAATATATTTGTGATATGTGTGGCGGTGCCTCAGACCCATACGGAGTTACACAGTGGCTCACAATCAATCTCCATCTTGATGGGACTAGCCATAGTACTACTTCACCAAAAACTAATAATATTGTGCCCAAGTCATAGTAGAATGATACCAGTGAAAATATTCTTTGACATAACGTTGATACTTATCCCCTCTTAACCGAATCAATACACCCATCTGTGGATACCATAATCATCACCATTTGATTGGATCTACAATTGGATATAGGATGAGTAGAAATATAAAATAAAAGAAATCTAAAGATGAAAGGAGAGAGGAAGAAGAGAGAGGGAGAGGAAGAAATGGTTGTGTTGTGTTAGTTCTAAAGGCCAACGCAAACACCAATATATATATTATTTGAAGGGAAAAGTTACAATACTCTGTTGGGTACACACACACACACACACACACACTCTTCTACACTTCCCTCAAGCTGAAGCATGTATATTGATCATGCTCAACTTGGAATACATATAAAGTAAATAGTAATAATGAGCATGGAACATTGCTCCCCCTCAAATACAACATGGCAAGATATAGACTTAAGCTTGCACTTCCTTCATTCGTAGAATCTTCTCTTCAAGTACACGGCTATAAGAAAATCGACAACAATCGAGCCAATAACATTCTCTCACAAATATGAGTGTGTATCACGTGCAACACTCAAGAGAACAAATACAAGGTAAGGGTGCATCATGTGTAACTACACTCACAACAAACAACATGGTGGAGGGACACTCACACCATAAACAGGCCTAAGAAAGGAAGAGAAGATGAATTGTGAAGGAAAGAGCCACCATTTGTAAACAGCCCCCATGCAAAGTTGGGTGAAGCATTTCATCAAACACCTTGTGTACGCTGAATTTTCTTAAGCACTGTGATGAGAGTATCAACATTGCAATCACCACCCACATCATGTTACAAGTCATTTGCAGCCCCACAACATCAGATCATGAAGAAGAAAGAAAAATCTAGCAACAAAATCCACAAAATAAGAGACTACGATACCCATCTCTCACAAAGGACATCGTAGTACTAGCAAACCTTGACGAAACTTCATTAATCTTGTTCTTGGTGATTGCTCTTGATCAATCACACCTACCCCTTAGAGAAGAACTGTTCAAAACTCCTTCAGAAAAGCATCACAACAGAAGGACCGAAATCTGGATTTATCTAATTTTTTCTTCATTTTTGCTAAAACGCTGAAAAACACCTAAAAAATGCGGAAAAATCATCATTATTCCTCTAAACTCCCGATTTACCAAATCCCAAACTTCTACTTCAAAAAGACTTCATGGTCGTACATTGTTGACGTCATCTGTGCATATGGACGACGTCAGTAGTGGCCCCCACTACTGCAGGTTGCGGTCAGGTCCCAGATCAGACACTCTGATACTAAGTAGAAATACAAAATAAAAGAAATCTGGAGATGAAAGGAGAGAAGGAAGAAAAGAGAGGGAGAGAGATGATTGGGTTGTGTTAGTTCTAAAGACCAACACAAACACCTACATATATATTACTTGAAGGGAAAAGTTACAGTACTACTCTGGGTATATAATAAACACACGCACATATACATATACTTCCACAGGATGGGGATATATGAAACTCTTGAATGCATTTACCCACAACGATATGATCCATATTCATACTGTATTTGTGATACAAAACTATAGCTACCCTGCCCACCACATCAATGCCCATAGGCCCCATGCTTTGTGCTAAGAAGTCCTCTACACCACTCAGGTGTTGTTTCTTCTTACAACAATGACGTGTAAGGCTTATTTTAGAATAAGATGGAGACGAGGACGAGAACCATGATTTTCGTCCTAGATGATGTGGTGAAAAATCCCTCTCCCTAGTGAACAAGCTAAGAGGGCTCAGACTCCCATACTAGGTTTGACTCTCGACTAGAAGGTCAAGTCTCACTCTCGTTGCATACATCACTATCATCGTCCTTGTTGTCATCGCCATCATCAATAGGCACGTTACCTCCATCACCTTTTGTATTGTTCTTGGTGTCGTATGGAGTGTAGCCACCACGTGTCCCATGAGATAATGACTATTACTGGCTGCCTTCAGCATTCCTCATCAAGTGGAGATCTAGCCTTCCACATTCCTCATCAACCTCATCATTTTTTAAGTATGACGAATTCATGGTGTACCGTAATGACCATTAAGGGGTCCTAAAGGCCATTACATAAAGGTAACGGTGGCAACTATTACATGTTACGAGGTCCTAACGGCTTTCAATGCACGACGAATGGCCCAAACTAGGATGATGCAAATAAATTAATTAATCAATGTAACTCAAAACATAAAATAAAGCCAATCGATCACAAACTTTGAGAAATCAAATATTCAATTAAGCTCAAGTTCTACATCACATCACAATATCATAATATAGATCTTTAAGGTAATTGATCGGACATGGCCCGAGGGAAGGTAGAATTTCCATCTAGCATAGGATTTGATCTAGATTTGAGGATTTACTTGCACTTTGCTAGGGTTTGAATGGGTTAGGATTTGGGTTTGGAAGTCAAGAAATTGAAATTTTAAGGTTTTATAAAAGGCTAGGGTCAGGGTTAGGGTTTTATAAAATAGAGAAGAAGAGAAACGGGGGGGGGGGGGGGGGGAGGTCGTTCGGTTATATAGGCGTTGTACGGACATGTCCATGCAGTGTACGGGTACATCTGTATAGTCATATGGATGGTGCAGAGGCGTTGGGTTGGTTTGGTCGGTGATGAGTTGAGTTGATGATGGAGTTAGGGTTTGAAAAAGAACAGAAAAAATATCCAATTGAAAAGGAGGGTTTGAGAGAGAAAAGAAAGAAATACCCTGATAGGAATAAGAAAGATGACTTGGAATCACTCCAATGGCTTCACACCAAATTCCATTCGCAGGAAGTTTTCTTGCTAAAAAAGAAGCAATGCATAGAAATTTCATTCAATGTGTCCATGATTTCAGGTCTCAAGTCTCAAACAAGTATATATAAGAAAACCTAAGCAAACCTAAGTCTAGAACTATTCTTGATCATCCGAATCTATTAACGGTCAAGATCAAAATATAAATCTCTAATAACCTAAAATAAAACTGAAAAATAAAATAGAAATAAAGATATGTCACATGGCACAAGGATGATCTCAACGTGCAGCAGGTATGTCCATACGTGATCAACAGCCTGGATAAATGTGGTCCAACGTGTCCATAACTCGAATGTGCAGACTAGAGCATCCATACACCTAAACCCGAGTTTCCTAACATATCCAACAGTCCGGATCACCAAATCGATGTCTCCAAGATATCTAACGAAATGGTATAATATTTGCAACGTCTAGATGTGGTCCAGGTCAAGCTGGATGACGTCCAAAGATGTATTAATCAATTCCAAATAAGCAGCCCACATGCATCCTCCCACTGTGGGATCTTAAAAAATACACAGCCATGCATATGGGGTCTTTAACGTGGCTAAGAACTCAAATCGGATCTAATGGGCCCCATATAATGATCATCCAACCATAATGGAACTGGAGCTGGGGCCTTAGCTCTCCTCCTCCTTTGATAAACTCGTGTAGGTGCTCGGATGCTCTCATCAGTCGTAATAGCCGTTACGGAAAAAATGACCCATAACGGTTTGTTGCACCCTGCCATAAAGGTTGTGATGGCCCCATAACGGTCCACTACAGGGACGATACAGGTATTTCAGGTTTTTTTAATTGAAAAAAAGAAAGTGGGAACAACCCGCATCATAGAAGTAACGATAGTGACCGCTCGGCCACCATTACCATTACAGAATACCTTGATGACGATGCATCTTAGATGACAAGTTTGCTAAGATGTGGTCATTATGTTAACGAGTTGAGGTCATCACAGGTTCACAGGAGACGTATGGGGTCACATTGATGCGTGATAGGTGGATGGGACCGACGAGTATGTCCATCATAAATTTCATAGTCTATTGTAGGGGAAGGACCATATTTTTGCAGCCCATTGATGCCAGTAATTAGATTAAAAACTCAAGTTACATCTATGAGGTAATGGCAAATATAATGAAATAAGTTGCGAGAAAGAACATTATGCCACTTGTCACAGAAAATGGAAGCGCATTTGTAAAGGCTAGAAATGAGTTAATGAAGAAATACTTGTAGTGGACACTGTGCGTAGCCCATTGCATAGATATGATGCTTAAGCTGATAGGGAATAGGTCTTCAGTGAAGAGTGTGATTGCAGATTCCCGAGTAATTATAAATTTCAGCTACAACTACACCTGGTTATTAGTTGAGATGTGCGAGAGGTGTGGTAGGGATCTAGTGTGACCCGTGGCGACACAGTTCGCCTTAAATTTTACCACCTAGGGCAGCCTCTTAAAACACAAGCAGGTGCTGAGAGAGCTCTTCAGCTCTAGGGAGTATTCCGAGTAGAATCAGAGTCAAAGAAAAACGACATGGAAAATCAAGGAGCTTGTTTTAAGCATCTCCTTCTAGAAGCACGTACAAGGCATTGTGGGTATTTTAAAGCTCATATATACAATACTAAGAACAATGGATAACAAGATATATTGACAGACTCTTTGTACGAGTCAAGATGTTATTAAGGTTAAAGCCCACTATTCATATGAACAGGCACACAAAAAAATTAATGATCATTAGAAAAGAACTCTCGAGCACTTACTTCACTACGCTAGTAAGTAATTAGATAATTTAATTTTCCACATTTCAATACTTTATTGGTTGTTTGCATAGCATGCATTTCTGTGGTTCTTTTCTTGTACTAATCTGCGAATATGCATTGTGTTAGGTTTCATCATACTTCCTAAATCCCAATTACCACTACAACCATGGATTTAACAAGGATAACAGCTTAAAGAAAGCACTACACAATGTATATAAGAAATTATTCCCCAACTATCCGAGGAAACCAAATTTGGGAATGAGGTAAAGATGATTTGCATTTAGCTCTTGTCTAAGTTCTTGTAACGCTTCATACTCACCATTAATGTTAAATGACATCAACATATTGTCCCCTTCCACAATGTCGAAGGTATGTTTACGTGCAAGGCTGCAAGATCGTCGAGGAAGACGATGATTCTATGTGAATTGTTACATTAGTTAAAGCTTAAAAGTTAATTTTCATGATTTAAAATTACACATGGAACTAATGAAAAAAATGATTAATGTCGCAAGCGAATGGTGGGCCATGTACGGGAGAGACTGAGTCTACAAGACATTATAGCGCCGGCTATACTTGTGCTTGAATAGACGATTTCCTCATCACCTTGTGAGAGAAATTGGAGCACATTCTCTTTTATTCCAAACAAGTAGAATAGATGGGTTATGAGAGGCTTTGAAAGCTACTTTACTATCATTACAATATGATGCTATGAGAGAGGCTACTACATGCAAAAGTTAGAAGAAAAACAGAGGATTGTGGGACTTAATGATGATTAGTCATCATGCATACCATGAAGGAGATACAAAGGACCCACTTAACAAGTGAGCTAAGTCAAATGACCTAGATCAAGTAAATGGCCGACCAGAGCCACATATAGCAGATGAGGCAACGTCATGGGGTGTTGACGTTGACGCTCATGTAGAGGAGGCTAGATCTCCCTCGAAGCTTTCAACCTGTTGGCGAGGATTGTGGAAGGTTGTCAGTAGCAATCACTATCTCATGGGACACATGGGGGCCAAATTATGTCCAACACCGACAACAATATGAAGAGTGATGGAGGTAACAAGCCTAGTGGTGGTGGTGATGATGATGGTATTGGGGACAGGGGGGAGGGGTGAATCTGATGTACGTGATGGAAGTGAGACTCAGTCTCCAATTCAAAGTCAGATCCAATTTGGGTCAAAATTAAAGGTCTCTTAGCCCATTCACCGCGGAGGAATTTTGACCACACCACTCAGGACATTCGCCATCTAATGTAGAATGAGGCTTACTGATGAGGACACCCGAGTACCATACTAGAGGAGGGTTGAGCTAGTCTCCTTGTGGATAGACGACCATTACATGGGGCCCACTTGGCCCAATTCACATTCCTAGCCACATTGAAGAACCCGCGTGCATGTTCGTGCATCCTTGAAGACCCTACACAAGGAAGACGCACATGGGTTGCATATAGGAGCTTGATGGATACATTGGACCATTGCATCATCATCATCGGACATCTTGATTGTGGCCCCCATGGGCCATGAAATAGTTTAGTTGTTTAGATTGTTTACATGCTTCGTTATTTTTTTGTATAACTTATATTTGTGTGGAGATTAAGGAACAACTTTTAATTTATTAGGCATCTTTATGTTAAGAATCTTATCTGAGAGCGCCTTTTTGTAAAAGGTTCTTTCTAAAACTATAAAAGAAAAAGGGAGGGGGGGAGCCCTAATGCCATTATTTTGAAAAAAAAAAAAATAGTTGTGTTTTCTCTTCTTCATGTGATTTAAAGAATACTCTGTCATTTGGAGCTTGAGTGTGGTGTGATTCCTTTTCCCATTCAACGCAGGTGCGAGGCTTCCATATATCTTCGTTCTCTCTTCCTTTAAATCCAAAAAGAGGTATTTTTCCAAAAGCTTCGTCTTTTTTTCTCTTCATATCCAAAACCATCCAAATTATCTTTTTCTTCAATTTTTCATTATCCAACTTTAACCCCAATTAAACCCAACCATTGAGGACCCAAAAACCCTAGCCAACGAACCACACATGCAAGCCCCTAGGATGATAATGCAGGGGCATTTTCACACCGGGCTCGAGTGGGGTAGCCTGTGAGATGCGGGGACACACTCGGGGGTGGGTGACCCATGTGATTTAGGGCCTACAGGGGAGGTCTCGTGTTCGAGACTCCTCACCAGGGGTGATTAATGTGCATTTCACACCGAGCTCGAGTGGAGTAGCCCGTGGGATGCGGGGACACATTTGGTGTGGGTGACCCATGTGATTTGGGGCCCACGAGGGGGGTTTGGCTAAGGTCCAAACCCATGAGATGTGGAGCCTGGGCTATGAGATAAAATGATTAATTCGCCATACTCTAACAGTTCAAGCTTTTAAAGAAAGTGGTTAATTGTCCTGCATCAGATGACCATACAGACAACCTCTCAACCCTTTAATTTCTCCTTGCTTCCCTTATCCAAACTCCTTGATTCCCCATCCCTAACCCCTAGATCACCAATTTTCTATTTTTTCATATTTCTAAAAATTCTAATTCCAAAATCCCTAATTCTCATGAACCTTAATTTTTCAATTTTCAGATTTTCCCCTTCTTAACCCTCATTATAGAACCAACAAGTTAGTCCCTTTAGTGTGGAACATGTCTATTCTAAATTGGAAGTTCTATCATTCCATCGGGCCTAGTTTTAATTGATTTATATGATTTCTAAGCATGCCGGCATGTGATTTAGGTTGAATAAGATTTTATTTCCTATTATTTACTCTGAATTACATGGTGGATTAGCATCTTTTGTTAATTGAATTACTTTTTAGACTCATTCATAATCTCCACGTTGCACACTAGCATTAAATCACGTGTCTTGCATCAAATTTGGTATCAAAGCCATAAGTTTAGCATAGGATTTTTGTGCTACCCTTGGGTTAGAGTCACATCTACAGTAGAACTTACATTAGGGTTATTAGAGTATACATTGCATATAGAATCTAGGATCATATTGTTGATTTTTGTTCCTAGTTTGGAGTGTCCCATTGCTGAATTTTCAGTTAGCGTTTTCCACTTATACTATTGCTGAATTTTTCAGTTAATAATTTTCATATTACACTCTTGATGAAATTCAGCTTGGTACTCTTGGATTGCCATTCTGCTGAATTTTCGGGATAGTATTTCAGGTTAACAGCTATGCGCACTCATTCTGGACGTGGTTTTGGCCTAGATCCCATTATGAATCTATAACAGATTGTTGAGGCCATTAAAGCTACCAACAACCGTCTGACGACCATTGAAGCGCACAATAGGACCACCGACTCGTTGACCATGACTAATGAGTGTCAATCAGCTTGAAGCCTTCCTTGAGGCGAACCCCGACATTGAGAAAGATGTTCAATCACAAGCCGGGGATCAAATTGATGGAGTTGAGACCATGTCATTTGCAATTATTAGCCACACCTTAAGCCAAATTGGAAAAAGTGATGATTAGCATAAGAATTCAATTTTCCACACTTTTGCCAAGTGCGGTGGCAAAAACTAAAAGGTGATCTTTGATAGTGGCATTTGCATTAATGTGGCCTTTGCTAGCATCGTGGACCGCTTAGGTATGCTAGTCATTCTTCACCCTCATCCCTATCGAGTCTCCTGGGTCTATGCGTCTTCGATTCCGGTTTCTCAGCGTTGTCCTATTCCCATTCAGTTTTATTCTTATACAGACACGTGGTGGTGTGATATTTTGCCTATTGATATAGGCCACATCATTTTGGGCAGGCATTGGTTGTATGACAGGGAAGCAACATTATTCGGTCACTCGAAAGCGTATTCGTTTTGTATGAAGGCAAAATGATTGTCTTGAAGCCTCTCCCACCCAAACGCACCCCGGAAAAGAAAGAGGACGTCAAGAAACGTGCTCCTAAAGATGCGACGAAACTCTATCTTGAGTCTCTTCCTATAATTAATGCCAAAGAGTCTGAAAGAGAAACTAAAATTGATTTGATGTTGTATGCCCACGTGGTAAGTGAGGTCACACCTAAGGTTATTATGGAGATGTCACCTAAGGTTACACTCGAGGGTGGTGTAGTGTTATCACCTGAGGTGAGTTTGGTATTGGAGGAGTCTAGTGTTGTTATTCCAAAGGACATACCGGTTGAGCTTACACTCGTGCGGGACATTCACACATTGATTTTACCAAACCTTCGTCACGATCAAATGAGCTTCGAGGAGGAATTGGATTGGGAAAGACAATTAGATGAGCCTTGGACCCCTATAGATTGCATATTCATGTCACTGTTCCATATGCCTTCAGAGTCTACACATGCATCTACACGACAAATACATGACTTGCATGTGGATGTTAGAAAAAAGAATCAATATAAGTAATGAAACATACAAAATGATTGCTGACTCTCACCATAGGTTTAAAGAGTTTGTTGTGAGTGACAAAGTCATAATTAAAATACGTCAAAAAAGGTTTCCACAAGCAATCATAACAAAATTACAAGCCTATAGAGTTTGGATCGTATAAAATCTTGAAAAGACTGGGTCCGAATGCTTACTTGATAGATCTTCTACTTAACATGAATATCATTTCTACATTTAATGTGGAAGATCTTCTGTCGTTTTATGGACCTTTCCCTAACCCTCACATGAACTTTGATGATGATGCCCCTGACCTGTCCCATAACTCGTGCCCATTACCTGACCCATCTTCTCAACCTTTACCACCCATACCATCCATACCTACGAGAAGAGAGGAGATGGAGGATATCTTACATGAAGAAGCAATTTCCACACGACATGGAGGTTACTAGGAGTACCTTGTCAAGTGGAAGGGCAAACCAAAGTTAGACAGCATGTGCATCATAGAGGAAGAGCCTCAACGACAAGACTCAGATCTCCTCAAGCATCACCACATCTTTATTTCGCCAGAGGCAAAATCTCCTCAACTAGGGGGAATTGATGAAGACACTGGAACATCATACCGTAGGAGGGCTAAGCCAATATGCCTATGGCTAGACGACCATTACATGGGGCCCACTTGGCCCAATTCACATTCCTAGCCACATTGAAGCCTCACACGCGCATGTTCGTGCACCTTTAAAGACCTCACATTAGAAAGATGCACGTGAGCTTCATATAGGAGCATGATGGACATTGGACCGTTGGATCATCATCATCGGATATCTTTATCGTGGACCCCCATGGGCCACGAAATAGTTTAGTTGTTTAAATTGTTTACATGCTTCGTTATTTTTTGTATAGCTTATATTTGCGTTGAGATTAGGGACTCAGGAACAACTTTTAATTTATTAAGCACCTTTATGTTGAAAATCTTATCTGAGAATGCCCTTTTGTAAAAGGTCTTTTCTGAGACTATAAAAGAGAAATGGGGGTGTGTGAAGCCCTAATGCTATTATTTTTAAAGAAAAAAAAAAAAAGTGTTCTCTTCTTCATATGATTTAAAGAATGTTCTATGTGACTTGCAGCTTGGGTGTGGTGTGATTCCATTCCCCATTCAATGTAGTCGCGAAGCTTCCATCTATCATCTTCCTTTTCTCTTCCTTTCAATCCAAAAAAGAGGTATTTTCTCAAAAACTCTCTTTTTCCCTTCCCATCTAAAACCATCCAAATCATCTTTTTCTTCAACTTTTCATCATCCAACTTCAACCCCAGCCGAACACAACCATTGAGGACCTTAAAACCCTAGCCAACGACCCACGCGTGCGAGCCCATAAGCTGACCATATGGACAGCCCCTCAAATCTCTTAATTTTTCCTTCCCCCATCAACACTCCTTGATTCCCCATCCCTAACCCTACCCTAAGCCCTAAATCCCCATTTTCCTATTTTTTCCAATTTCTAAAAATCCTAATTTCAAAATCCCCAATTCCCATGAACCTTAATTTCAGACTTTCCCCTTCCTAACTGTAATCATAGAACCTACAAGTCAATCCCTTTAGTGTGGAATGTGTCTATGATAAATTGGAAGTTCTATCCTTCCATCAGGCCTAACTTTTAATTGATTTATGTGATTTCTTAGCATTTGAGCATGTGATTTAGGTTAAATAAGATTTTATTTCCTATTGTTTACTCTTAATTACATGGTGGGTTAGCATCTTTTGTTAATTGAATTACCTTATGGACTCTTTCATAATCTCCACATTGAATACTAGCATTAAATCATGTGTCATGTATCACTTACACTCGTCGTTGTTGTAAGAAGAAGCAATAGTTGAGTGGTGCAGAGGACTCCTTGCATAGAGCATGGGCCCCATGGATGTCGATGGTGGACAAGGTAGCTTTAGTTTTATGCAACAAATATAGTATGCATATGGATCATATGGTAACCATGGACCCCATGCATATGCGACGAGCAACTCCAACAATTATGGCACACTTCTTTTGACTACAGGAAGGAGTATGCTCCACATATAGGCAGGGATATCCACAATATAGCTATTGTAGATGCATTCAGAAGTTTCAGATGTACCACCCATATCTAGTAGTAGATCCATATCGGCCACAAATGGTGACGATTACACAGTACCCACGAATAGGCGTACTCACCCAATTTACATAGGATGTGTACCAACTTCATGCTAGAAAATATCTTCACTGGCATCATTCTACTATGACATGGGCACAATATTGTCAGTTTATAGAGGAACAATACAATGTCCAGCCTCATCAATATGGAAATGATGTTTTTGAGCCACTGCACAACTTTATGCAGGTTTGAGGCACAACCACACATCACAGGTATATTTCTAGTTTTCTACTTCTTTTTCTTCTTCTTTTTTATTTTTATTTTTTATATATTATGTATTGCTTGTATCTCCATACATGTCTTCTTGAATTTATAAATGATATGAATTGATTTTGAATATAGGTGCATCACTTCTGTCAAACAACACATAGTTTAGGACCTTATATAAAAGAAATCTATTTTTTCAAATATTACAAAAATTTATTAAGAAGCCTGCCGAAAGACAAGAAAAGAATACAATGCAAAACAGAGCTAAACAAACAAGAAAAGCACCAGTCGTGGCTGCTATAGCATTAGGGGCCCATCCCTTTACAAGCTCCAAAACTACGCTAATCACCCTGTGAACCAAAGAACTCTTATTTCGAAAGCACTGTGCATTAAACGGAACCTATTACATGCACTTGATTTTATGATCTTTGGATTTCTAAGTGTGTATTAATGTCTTGTTTAACATCCCCTGAAGTTTCATTGAAAAAATCAACCAATGTCCCAATACTTCCCAAAAACAACGAAACATTGCGCAAAACATCCAATATTCCCCACGCGATAACTGATATGCTTCCGTATCCCAAGGATGTGATACATCCGTCGATACCTACATAGAAAACATTGGGTGTGAGCCACTTAAGTTTTGGTTGAATTGATTTTTGGGCTTCGTGGAGAACACAAGGGAGTTCACATGATGGAGGGAGTGGATGCATGCCCTACATTATGATAGATCCAAAACAAAGTTGCATAATAAGCTTATTTTACATAAGGCACCAACTCGTTGTTGAGCCCACATGATTTGGCATACCAATATGCTTTTTTCAACTCTCAAGAATCACTTTGATTCTCGAGAATCACTTTGATTAGGTAATTCTCACCATCTAATCAATGGCTAGAAAATGGATGATCTAGATTAATTATATTGAAAAATATTCGATAATTTAATGACTCAAACATGCAATGATCGTGTATTTGACAGGTGCGCATGCATATGTGTTTGTAAATGTAATTACAATCACATAATGTCAACACTACCGTCACTTAAAGAGTAGGGTAGAGCAAAATGGGGCTTACCATGACATATGCATATGACATCCACTCTGACCATTAGGTGTGCCATTTTTGTCTTGGAGATAAAAATTACACCCATTCCAAACTCAGGAGGGCCATAACGTAAAGAACAACTGGGAGGGGACACCCGCCCATCAAAACCTTCCAGTTAGTGAGCCATTGTAGTGTTTATATGCCATCTAACGATTCATTAGAGGTGCCCCACTAGGATGAAGGGGCATAACAACCCATTCCAAAACTCTGATGGGCCATAACACGTTAATTTCAAGGTTTTTAGGCATTACTTTATACATAAAACATTCTATTCAAAACATACATACATACATATATACACAATCATACATATAGATTACATGCATACATATATACACAAATACATACACATGGAAAATGATCCAGTATTTGTGTAAATATGTACATACACATAATAGGCTTAATGTGTACATAATACACAAACACACAAATATTTGTTTTAAGTAATCAAACGATCACTGATATTATCAGACAATATCAACCAATATTATCGGTATCGCACCTCATGACACGATATATGGGGGTAATAACATAGTTTACAAGCTACCCCAGATATTATAGATAACATCACCGGTATATCACGATGTTTAAAATATTGTGAGATATTGAATGGTTCCTTTTGACATAAGTACATATTATCATTGTTACATTACATGTGATAAGTTTTGTGAATTTTTATTTTCATTTTTTTATTTATTTACTTGGGGGGATATCTTCCCTAGGGTGCTTTTATTTTAAATAAAAACACAAATTTGGAGGAGAAAATCACGACTTGAGACTGGAAATGGGCCGAAACTCGAAGGTGAGAAAATTTTGTGAAAAAATATATATATTTTTAATATTAGCATGTATTCTAATAGAAATTAATGTCTATACATGATCTTCATACATTGATATGGATTTGATGAAAAAATATCAGATTTGGAGCCACGAAAATTGAAAATTAAGGAAATTGGGAAAATTCTAATTTTGTCCATATTTATCCCTTAGAATTGTCATGCAAGTGTGGCAATTTATATGTTGATGAGTGTTGCTTGATCTAAGGATTAGCCATACTCTTCCTTTTTCTGAAAACAAATTATTTTTAAAATAATTAAAAATTAAGAAAAATAGAAAATCTATTTATTTTTAAAAAACTTGTTAAGCATGGTAAAATACAAAATAAATAGGTTGATGAGTGGTTTAATCTAGGAAATGGCCACTCTTTCCTTTTTTAGAAAAATTAAATAATTAAAAATTAATAAAGAAAAAATATTTTTTTATTTTTAAAAATATGTTCATGAGTGCTTGATGAGTGTGGTAAATTTATATGTAGAGTGTTGGCCAATTTACGGATTGGCCACACTTGTTTGAGTGATATGAACTCATTTTAGATATAATTGCATTACTTCTATCCAACATCATACGGTTTAGGCCCCCTTACAATGGAACTTATCATGTATACTTGTTTTTTTTGTAATATTTTGATTCATATGCATGTAATCATGCGTGGTTGAACATTTCCTAATGTACCATTGAAAAATTCCACCATTTTTTTAATTTTTCCCAATGCATCCTCAAGCAAAGATAATGATAGCGGACTACCAACTAGTGCACTAAAAACTCCAGAGTTGATGGGGAAGGACCAGTTTATCCCTATATGGAGGCTCTCCCAGGCAAACTTAGGGAAAACCTCCCCTTGGGCAACCCCTGCTTCGCACGGGTCCCTGAATCACATGGTCCCACAGTGGGCCCTACCACATGGCCATTTTGCATCTCACATATCGCACCTCGTGGGCCACCCCACCCCAATGTGGAGATACAGAGAATCCTTGGATGTCCGCACCAAGATGCCCCCGCCCCCCCCCCCCCCCCCCCCCAATCAGATAAATTCCTATTATTTGCGATCATATCGATAATATCAATACATGTTTTCGTATCCCATGGGTTGATACATGCAACATTAATGATACATCCAAGTTTAAAAGCCTTGAATATGTATATGTATGTATATGTGTGTGTATCTATGCATGTGCAGAGACTTGTGTTCGAAGTATTGGTATCGTTACATGTATCAATGATAAAGGATATGAAAACGTGCATGTATGTGTGTGTGTGTCTGTGCATATGCAGAGACTGGTGTTTAGAGTATTGGTATCATTACATGTATCAATGATCAAGGATATGAAAACATGAATCGGTATCACCGATATTTGAAAAAACATAACTGTCTAAGGGAAACATTAGGAAAAAGGTGGAACGTTGCAATGACACTTTAGGAGATTTTAAAAGACATATTTACCAAGGTGTTCCGTATCCGTTACAATACGCCTATAAAGGCCAATACGTATAGGTAACGGCCGCCATGACCGTTACGCGATACGGGGGTGAAAAGGAGTAGTTAGTTTTTTTAGACCATATCATCCGTTACGGTGGCCGTAAAGGCCGTTACGGTGCATAATGACCATTACTCCCATAATGGTCGAAAAACGATCACTTTTTTTTTTCTATTTAAATTCACTTTTCTCATCTTTTTCACTTTTCTCATTCCAAAAACTCTCCTATTTCATTTTAGGACAGATTTAGACCACTCTTACTATAGCTTTTAAGATTAAAACTGTGGATTGAAGTAATTTGAGCAAATAGAATCTCCGAGGATCTTATTTTCTATTTAAATTCACTTTTCTCATTCCAAAAACTCTCCTATATCATTTTACAACAGATTTAGACCACTCTTACTATAGCTTTTAAGATTAAAATTGTGGATTGAAGTAATTTGAGTAAATAGAATCTCCGAGGGCCTTTTTTAAAAAATTGAAAAACCAATATTTATGCTCTTTTTTTAAAAAAAAAATTCTAGTTCTAATGCTTGATTGTGATGTATAAACATTAGAGACATAATCATATTAAACAATTTACTAGACAACCCAATACGACACTCTCACCAAAGAGCGGACCGTTACACTACCATAAACATGTTTTTAAAAAAATGAATATATATATTTGAAATATTTATATTATTCTTGATTTTCTAGAAATTTTTCCAGAATTTTTCGAGCAAAAGATGATGGGTTTTTTTGACCCGTCGTCCTTTCGCAATTGGGATGCACAAGTCGCACAAATCCTTTCGCAACTGGGATGCGCAAGTCCTTTCGCAACTGGGATGCGGAAAGGAGTTTCCTAAAACTATAAAAAGGGGTCCCTGGGGTTTTTCTAGGGGATGTTGTGTGAAGAAAAAGCACAAGAGGGTTTCTTAAAGGGTTTAGGGATATCAAATGTGAGAGAGTGAGAGAAAAGAGAGAGAGGAAGCTTGTGGAAGGGAGCCGTCGTCTCAGCGCTTCTACGTCCTCGTGATCGGTGATATCTCTGTTTTCCCTTTATTCTATTATTGTTTATCCACTCCTGCGTGAGTGAAGAAGGTTGTATCTTTCTACTTCATAGTGGATTGTTGATCTGGACGAGATCCCGTGGTTTTTACCTCTTTGAGGGTTTTTCACGTAAAAATCTCTTGTATGGTGTATGATTGTGCTTTGATTGATTTTCATTGCATTGTTATTCCATAATTTTGGTTTGTTCGGGAGGCTAGATCCTAAGGTTTTGTGCAAGGCCCCCAATAAAGTTGTATCAGAGCGCTAAGTTCATTGAACGGGTAGGATCAGTTTGGAATTATGGAAGGTGGCTCATCAAGGATGATCAGCCTCAATGGTTCTAACTGGACCATATGGAAGGCTAAGATGGAGGACTTGCTTTATTGTAAGGACCTATATTCTCTAATTTTAGGCATATCAGCAAAATCCAAGGATATGTCTGATGAAGATTGGAAGAAGTTGGACTGGAAGGCGGTGGAGTTTATTAGACAACGGCTGGATGATTCTGTGTTCCACCATGTGTCTACGGAAACCTCAGCCACTAGCTTATGGCTGAAATTACAAGGGCTGTATGAGAGGAAGACAACTGGTAATAAAATTTTTCTGATAAGGCATCTTGTGAATCTCAAGTTCAAAGATGGTGGTTCTATGGCCGAGCACATGAATGAGATCAGCAATATAGTGAACCAACTCTATTCTATGAAGATGGTCCTAGATGATGAATTGCAGGCATTACTATTGCTTAGTTCGTTGCCTGACAGTTGGGAGACATTGGTGGTCTCTAAGTAACTCCGCGAAAGACGGAAAGATATCCATGGAACAGGTTACTAGCTGTCTCTTCAATGAGGAGACAAGGAGGAAGTCTCAGGGGTCTACTCAGCAAGAGGCCCTTATGACACAGGAACGGGAGAGAGGTAAGAACAGGAAGGGCGAGAAGGCCCGAGATAAATCAAGAGGCAAGTCGAGTAACAGAAAAGATGTTGAATGCTGGAATTGTGGCAAGAAGGACCACTATAAGCATGAATGTCGTAAGGCTAAAAACGACAAGAAAGGAAAAGGAAAGGAGAAAGAAGATGAATCTGATTCTACTGCGGTCGCTTTAAATGGCAACGTTGTTATTATTCTTTCCACAGATCACGATGTATGTCTCACGGCTACGAGTCAGGACACCGACTGGGTGATCGACTCAGGAGCTTCTTTACATACGACTCCACACAAGGATTTCTTCACAAGCTACAAGTCAGGTGACTATGGGACCGTGAAGATGAAAAATTCTGGCGTATCGAAGATCGTGGGAGTTGGTGATATTTGTGTGAAGACTGATGTGGGCTGCACATTGGTTCTCAGGGATGTGAGGCATATCCCAGACCTTCGCCTCAACTTGATGTCGACGGGAAGGTTGGATGATGATGGCTATGAAAGCCGGTTTGCTAGTGGGCACTAGAAGCTCATCAAGGGTTCGTTGATTGCAGCCAAAGGAAAGAAGTGTTGCACCCTGTACAAGGCAAGTGTCAGTGTATGCAAGGGTGGGTTGAACGCAGCGGAAGATTCAACTATTGACATATGGCACAGGCGTCTAGGCCACATGAGTGAAAAAGGGCTTCAGCTACTAGCGAGGAAGCGGCTCCTTCCAGACGTGACACGTATACCTCTCAAAACCTGTCTTGATTGTTTATCAGGGAAACAGCATAGAGTTTCATTTGTTAAAACTGCTTCTCATGTTAATAAAGTGCATGCATTAGATTTGGTTTATTCTGATGTGTGTGGTCCTATGAGGACAAAAACCTTGGGTGGGGCATTGTATTTTGTTACTTTTATAGATGATGCATCTAGGAGGGTTTGGGCTTATGCTTTGAAATCCAAGGATGAGGTCTTTGGTGTGTTTAAGTTGTTTCATGCTATGGTCGAGAGAGAGACAAGTAGATCATTGACGTGCATCCGCACTGACAATGGTGGTGAATACATTTGCGACTTTCACGAGTACTGCAAGTCCCTGGGTATACGGCATGAACAGACGGTTCCCAAGACCCCCCAGCAAAATGGTGTAGTTGAGCGAATGAATCGCACCATTGTTGAGAGAATCAGATGTATGTTATCCCATACGAAATTGCCCAAGACGTTCTGGGGAGAAGCAATGCACACGGCAGTGTATCTGATAAACAGGTCTCCATCAGCCCCATTGAATGGAGAAGTGCCTGAGAAGGTGTGGACTGGACAGGATCCATCGTACAGTCATCGCAGGGTGGTTGGATGCAGGGCATCCGTTCACGTACCAAAGAATGAGAGGTCCAAGCTCGATATGAAGATCAGGCAGTGTGTGTTCTTAGGGTACGGTGATGAAAAATTCGGTTACAGATTATGAGATCCAACCGAGAGGAAGCTCGTTAGGAGCAAAGATGTGGTTTTCTTTGAAGATCAATGTATATAAGACATTGGTAAGCCAGAGAAGAACCAGCCTAGTTCAGGTGAGCTAGAGGACATGAATCCAGTCATTCCTCCCATGGTGCCTGATGATGGGGGAGTACAGCAAGATGCAAAGGACGAGGGAGTTCCTTCAGAAGATAGACCAGGGGAACAACCCCCACTTGATCCACCTGTTGAGCCACAGGTGAGCAGGTCATCTAGGGACAGGCAGCCGTCCAAGAGGTACTCACCGCATAAGTACATTATGCTGACTGATGGGAGAGAACCAGAAAATTATTCTGAGGCCCTAGCCGATAAGCATAAGGAGGAGTGGTTGAAAGCTATGCAAGAAGAGATGGAATCCTTATACAAGAACCACACCTATGACATAGTGAAATTGCCTAAGGGCAAAAAAGCTCTGATCAACAAGTGGGTGTTCAGAAAGAAGGTTGAGCAGAAGAATTCACAGACGAGGTTCAAGGCCAGACTTGTGGTGAAAGGGTTTGGTCGGAGAAAAGGTGTTGACTTAGAGGATATATTCTCACCAGTGGTGAAGATGACATCCATACGGGTGTTGCTTGGGTTGGCGACTAGCATGGATCTGGACATAGAGCAGTTGGACGTTAAAACCGCTTTCCTCCATGGTGACCTGGAAGAAGAGATCTACATGCACCAACCAGAGGGGTTCGAAGTCAAGGGCAAGGAGCATATGGTGTGTAGGCTGAGGAAGAGCTTGTATGGGCTAAAACAAGCTTCATGGCAATGGTACAAGAAGTTCGATTCGTTCATGTTACAGCATGGGTATGACAGAACGGAGTCGGACCACTGTGTGTTCACGCGTAAGTTCTCAGATGGTGATTTCATAGTTCTGCTCTTATACGTTGATGACATGCTCATCATGGGAAAAGACGTCAAGAAGATCGACAAGCTGAAACAGGAGTTGGGCAAGTCTTTTGCGATGAAAGACTTGGGATCGGCTAAACAGATCCTAGGAATGGAGATAACCCGTGACAGAAGCAGCAGGAAGCTTTGGCTGTCACAAGAGCGGTATATTGAGAAAGTCCTAGAGCGGTTCAATATGAATGCAGCGAAGCCGGTCAGTACTCCACTGGATGGTCACTTCAAATTGAACTACAGACTGTCCCAAGACGAAGGCAGAGGTGGAAGAAATGCAGAAAATACCCTACGCGTCAGCTGTAGGAAGTTTGATGTATTCTATGGTGTGTACACGCCCAGGCATAACATATGCGATTGGTGTGGTCAGCCGGTATCTTATCAATCTTGGCAAAGAACATTGGGCAGCGGTGAAGTGGATACTGCGGTATCTAAGAGGCTCATCCAGGTTGAGCCTATGCTATGGTGACGGTAAACCTGTGTTAAAGGGCTACACAAATGCAGATATGGCAGGCGGCATAGACTCCAGGAAGTCTACATCGGGGTTCATGTTCACGTTTGCAGGGGGAGCGGTTTCTTGGCAGAACAAGCTACAGAGGGTCGTAGCATTGTTGACTACAGAGGCCGAGTACATTGCAGTCACAGAGGCATGTAAAGAGATGCTTTGGATAAAATGGTTCCTACAGGAACTTAGCCTAAAGCAGGAGGAGCACGTGGTCTATTGCGATAGTCAGAGTGCTATACACTTGAGCAAAAATCCAAGTCAGCATTTCAAGTCAAAGCACATAGAGATTTGGTATCACTGGATCAGGAATACTTTGGAACAGAAGGTGTTACAGCTTGAGAAGGTCCACACGGACGATAATGGGTCAGATATGATGACCAAGGCCTTGCTCAAGGGCAAGTTTGAGGTTTATAGAAACCTAGCTGGCTTAAAGAAGGTGAATCCCTCCTGGGGCAAAAAGGAGGAGATTCGATGAGTTTTTTTGACCCGTCGTCCTTTCGCAACTGGGATACACAAGTCCTTTCGCAATTGGATACGGAAAGGAGTTTCCTAAAACTATAAAAAGGGGTCCCTAGGGTTTTTCTAGGGGATGTTGTGTGAAGAAAAAGCACAAGAGAGTTTCCTAAAGGGTTTAGGGATATCAAAGGTGAGATAGAGAGAAAAGAGAGAGGAAGCTTGTGGAAGGGAGTCGTCGTCTCAGCGCTTCTACATCCTCGTGATCGGTGAGATCTCTGTTTTTCCTTTATTCTCTTATTGTTTATCCACTCCTGTGTGAGTGAAGAAGGTTGTATTTTTCTACTTCATAGTGGATTGTTGATCTAGATGAGGTCCCGTGGTTTTTACCTCTTTGAGGGTTTTCCACGTAAAAATCTCGTGTGGTGTATGATTGTGCTTTGATTGATTTTCATTGCATTGTTATTCCATAATTCTGGTTTGTTCGGGAGGCTAGATCCTAAGGTTTTGTGCAAGGCCCCCAACAAAAGAAAATTTTCAACCATTATGGGAGTCGTAATGCCCGTTATGCCCCCGTATCGGCCTTTATGGATGACACCCATATCGGTAATGGTGGAGACCATTACGGCCACCATTACCGATATGAAATACCTTGATGTTTACACATGTAGGAATCAAAATATTATAAAAGATAACTATACATAATAAGTTCGAACTTTATAGAGGCTTGACCATGTGTTGTTAAAGTAGCGGATCAATAGGTTGGTCAACACTCATTAATGCATAAGATTTCCATATTAGTTAACAGCAAAAAACACATATTTTCAATATAAAAATAGATAAATTAGGATTTCACCAATTCCCCCCATTTTTCACTAAAATTTTTTTCGCCACAAATCTGTCCATATATGAGAATAGTGCATGGACATGGATTTCTATTGCAGTCCATGCTAACATTTGGGGGGGGGGGGGGTTCGTCACCTTTGAGTTTTTGGCCCATCTTCGTTTCAAGTCGAGATTTTTCTCAAATCCAAACCTTGATTCAATAAAAACCAAGAGTGGTTGAAATCATCTAAGGAACAAAAATTCAAAAAAAAAAAAAAATCCCAAAAGAATGGAGGTTTTTGGGTCTTTAGAATTTTCCCAATGGTCTGTCAATTTCGACTATTTGTGGATGTTTTCCTGGTATCAAGAAAATTTATTGATGGTATGAAGGATATCATTGATGGTGTCGCCGATAATAGGGAACTTTTATACGGGATTCTTCACAAAATATCACCAATGTCGATAAAATCGCCAAATATCACTGATATTATAAAATAATATCTGTGATAATTGGAAACTTTTTAACTGTGAACAGTTTTTGTATCTCTAACTTAGCATGATGGTAATATCGGTGATATTATTGATATCGCCGATATTATGAACATTGGCATGGACAAATCTTCAATTGTGGATATGGGTTCCTTGAGAGATTGATGATCTCCTTGTTCCACTTTGGGTTTTGGCCCGTCTTTATTTCGAGTCGAGATTTTTCCTCAAATATAAACTTTGATTCAATAAAAACCAATAGTGGTCGAAATCACCTAAGGAACAAATTTTCAAAAAAAAAAAAAAAAAAAACCCATATCATTGATGGTGTCTCCAATAACAGGGAACTTTTGGAAGGGATCCTTTGCAAAATATCACTAATATCGATAATATCGCTGATATATATATATATATATATATATATATATATATATATATATATATATATATATATATATATATATATATATATATATATCGGTGATATTTGGAAACTTAATGCCAACAATTTCAGTATCACTGACCTGGCATAATGATAATATCGGCAATAATATCCATAAATCGCCAATATTCTGAATATTAGCAGGGATATATCTTCAATTGTGAACTTAAAAAAAAAATCTTCAATTGTGGATATGGGTTCCTTGGGAGATTGATGATCTCCTTGTCCCACTTTGAATAAGAAGCTTCCGATAAAAGCAGAAATCTCTTCTTTTTATTTTTTTATTTCTATATTGGATTTCTGCTTCACAAAAGCCCCATATAGCCCAATTGTAGAGTTGACCTAGGTTGGTTCTCAACTACTCCATGACCAAGGGCCCATAGACAACAAGGATAAACGTTTGTATGTATGCATGCATGCATGATAACTCCAGCAAAGACTTGTCCCATCGTTTTGCACATCTATGTGCATGCGTGTAGGAAACTCGTTGATTGTTATCAACTCAATTATTATAATCAATTTATGTAATAGACTATTAGATCGTGATTGATCGTAATCAACCTATGTAATAGTCTATTACATTGCACATATGGGAGTTTCATGCTCTCACTGCTAGTCCCTAGCCCAAATAAAGCAGGGTTACATCAGGTTGGCTGCCAGCATCAAACTTATGCCATGACTTCATTGGGAATCCAAATAATATGGCATTCCAAACTTATGCTAGGGCGTACCCTGTAAGCAATGTGTTGCATTGGAATCCGGGTGTAGTGAGAAATGAGCAAGAGTTGGCTAGGGCATTGCCTGGAAGCGACACACCTTAACAATGTCCAGTTGCTATGATGCAAGGGTTCTTGCGCCATTTTGGACATGCACAGGTAAATAAGGTAGTCCAAAAGAATAAGTTTCATTTTGCTACATGATATATAGGAACATTGACAGGTAAGAGTATGAAGTTGGTAGATGCAATGAGATGGAGTGTTAACATAGCTTGCGTTCAGGAGACCAAATAAGAAAGGGCCAAAACCAGAAAATTTGATGAGTATAAACTTTGGAATATAGGACAGGACAATAATAAAAATGAGGTAGGATAGTACTAGGTAAAGATTTAAAGAATAAAGTTGTAGATGTCAGGAGAGTAAGTGATAGGATTCTATTAATAAAACTTTTGTTAGGAGAGAACCAATGTTATAATTGCATATGTGCCGCACGTAATGTTAGAGTATAGAATCAAGAGACAAATATGGGAGGATATAGATGGACTAAGGCAAGGAATTCCAAACAGAGAGATTGTTGATCAAGCTATATTCCGAACAGTATGTGGATTGCAATTTTAGTACCAATAGGAGTGAAAATGAGGAATTAGTTAGGATTGGTGACCAAGAAGTTTCCCAAAATGACCACTTTCAATAACTTGGGTCAATAATTCATGGCAGTGGAGAGATTGAGAAGGATGTTGCCCATAAAATTCAAACTAGGTAGGAAAAATGGAGATGTGCCTCAGGAGTTATTACGTGATCTTTGTGTACCACTCGAACTGAAATGTAAATTTTATAGGATAGGTATAAGACATGTCATGCTTTATGGGATAGATTGTTGGGCAGTTAAGGAACAACATGTTCATAGGATGAGTGTAGTTGAAATGAGGATGTTGAGATGGGTGAGTAGTAGGACGAGGAAGGATAAAATTAGAAGTGAATGCATTTGAGGGAACTTAGGAGTAGAACCAATATGTAAAAAGATAGAGGAAAAATCAACTTAGATGGTTTGGTCATGCGTAATGGAGATCAAGAACCTTGCTTGTTAGGAGGAGTGGGACCGGGTTGAAGTCTCTAAAAGGGAAGGGGAAGGCCCAAAAGGATGTAAATGGAAGCTGCAAGAAAAGACTTTAATGGCCTATGGTCTAACTGAAGGTATGGCCCTTGATAGAGTGGAATGGTGGAATGGGATTCATGTAGCCAACTGCTGAACCCAATTAATCGGAATAAGGCTTAAATGATGATGATTTGTATGTATTTAGGTATCCATGTATACAGGTTACTGGATCCAATTCGCATCAAGTAGCATTTAGGAATTGGTATTAACCCTATAACTAATAAGATTGGTGAAGATGTTGATTCATACAAATTACCCAGTGATATGCCACATCAGTGATGATCAATGGTAAAAAAGCATTGATTGGCAGTTCCTAACACTTTGATATATAAACTTTGTTATGGACCTTTCTTGACAATACAAAATAGGTGATGGAAAATGGTTGCAATCTTGACTTTAGATTCTCAATGAGGCAGTCGACTATTTGGATGCCAGTTCCATCGCCAAAAGTGCACTGATCAAAGGATTGTCGAGTAGATAACATTTACAAGATGGCATTAGATGCACGATGGATGCTAAACTTACACACGCATGCACACGGGCATACTCGCACGCATGCATGCACACGCACAAAAACATACACACACACGCACATTATGATATTAATATTACTTACTGATAACTGGAATATGTTTGCAAATGTCATTGTTCACTATCTTGGAAAGAAGACCGATGCCAGAGAGTGAAGGCGTTGCTACTTCTGTTAAAACTAGATCAACATTGTAGTGTTTCTCCTTTAGGAACTCCCAAGCTTTAAGTCCATCCGCAACTGCAGCTACTGCTCACAAAACAAGACAAGGACAGTAGATTAATAAGAAGAGAATAGCATGTTCACCATCAAGATATCCTGAAGCCAATTGCCCAATCGAACAAAAAAAGCCATCATGATAATAAATAATAATAATAAAATATATATAAAAAAAAAGTCATTATAAACCTATAAATCAAATAACCCAAAAAGAAAAATCATCTCTGTTCAGGCCAACACTTTATTGACACAATTCACTACATTAACCCAAAACTTCTCCATGGGATTAAATGGTATGGAATTGCATTAGATGGAATTAACACAATGATTGCATGTCTGGAAATACAATGGTATTTTGACCATCCAATTCCCACATCTAGGATCAAATTCTTCCTTTGAGAAAGACACTACATTAAGGGCCTGTTTGATTTTCCGAATGCAGGGTAAATACCCCGTTATTACAATTTCACCTGTTTGAAAATGCCAGGGAATTCCTGCTATGAAAAACGGTCCAAAATGACTGCATTTATTTGTGGGCCTCACCATCATGTATATGACATATCTGCATCATCCATCCGTTTTACCCTAAAATTTTGAGGCATGAGCCGAAAAATGAGAAAAATCCAACATTCAAGTGTCCCACACCAAAGTAAACAGTGGCCCCAAGAAGTTTTTAACAGTAAGTGTTCAATTACATTTTTACTATGGTGTGGTCCACTTGAACTTTGAATCTACCTCATTTTTTAGCTTTTGTCCTAAATTCAGTTGGCATGATGGATAGATGGTGTGGATAATCCACATACATCATGGTGAGCCCCCCTAATATTTGGCAGCCTCCTCGCTTTTTGCGTTGAAAAAAGCAAGAGTCAAATCAACATAGGTAACGATGAAGGTAATTACCAAGGAAATAATTATTACCCATTTCCACTGCATTTAGATTTACCTAAGAAAATCAAACATGCCCTAAGTGAAACCCAAGTATGGTGGACCATGGAATCATAATCAACAGACCAAATACAGAACTGATGTCGGTCACTTATACACGTATACACCTCAGATTTCACATGTAAAGAGTGCAAATGAATGGATGGCATGGATAAAACACATGCATCAATGTGGGGCCCACAGATGTAGTGGATTTCAAAATCCACTGGAAATCCCACATGGAAGCAAATGCAATTTCATCCCACATAATCCCAATCCTTCCTATCATCTCCAAACACTAGATGTAATTTGCATGGGACCAATAACAATTCCATCCCCCCTAAACCCACTGAAACCCACGTACCAAACAGGCCCTTATGCAGGAAGATGAAATTTAAAAATCAAATTTATCGAACCACCAAGAAATGAAGTCAACATTGTTTTCAAAAAAGAGACTAACAAGGAGTAATTCAACTCACATATTATGAGTGATTTGAACTATGTTATACTTTCCCCCTTTAGGCACCCATCTTTAATAAGATGGCCCCATCAGTTGGGACAACCTGGATAAAGAGAATTAAAAGTAGTCTTTATCATAATAAAACAGCTAACAAGGAACCCCAGATTCCTACATGAGAAAGAAAGGACTTGCAAGGGACCGAGTTATTTAGACAGGAAGGTTGTGGAACCTGCATTAGATGGTCTTGCCCATTCTAATTGGGACAAGATAATATGATAGTAATGTCTTGGTGGCTTCACTCCATGAAACCTTAAATAAGCAAATTATTCATGTATTGTGAATCAACCAGGAAATTTGGGACTCCTTTGTGGCTTCATATTTGGAGAAAACAATGCAGCTAGGGTATTTCAGTTGACGTGGGAAATTGGAAATTTTTGATAGGAGGAGAAATCTTTAGGAGACTATTATATGACACACAGGAATGCGGCTGGAGTTGAGTCACCACAGGCTGATATGGCCATGTTGTGATAAGGATAAGGATAATGGTTTCCAAATCAGTTTCAGTCTCTTGTATCATCACCAGCGATTCCAGTAACTTATGACCTTAACGACTTGAATTTTAACGATTTAATATTTTAAAAACAAATAGTAAATCCACTAAAAATCAGTGGATCTACTACTATAACCTTAACGACTGATTGCGTGTATCCGCAGGGATTAGTCTCACTCAGTGTTCGAAATATCGGTAGCGCACCATGTATCGCACCCTTGGGATACAGATACGTATCAGTTATCGCACTTTTTGGAAAACATGGGGAAACATTGAGAAAATGGTTGAATTTTTTAATGAAACTTTGGGGATTGTTAAAAAAGCCCTTAATACACACTTTTAAATCATAAGAGCTCAAAATAAAAATAAAAATAAAAATGCACATAATAAATTTCCTTTGTATAGGGTCTTAAGCTATGCGTTGTTTAACTGAACTAATGCAACTATATTTAAATTGAATGCATGATATTTATAAAATATATTAAAGTCATGTATGAAAACACAATCAATTCATTGAAAAGCAAAATAAGAAGGAAAATTTGGAAAATATACATATCAATGATGGGATTGGTTGTGGCCTAGACCCACATAGAGTTGCAAGGTGGCTCATAATCATCGTCTCCATCTTGATGGGGCTGGGAATAGTACTGCTGCTTCACAAGTCGACAATATTGTGCCCAGGTCATAGTAGAGTGGTACCAGCTAAGATACTCTCTGACATAACGCTGGTACTTATCCTCTCCGAACTGAATCAATACGCCCATCTATGGTTTCTGCGTAATTGCCAGTCTGTAATTGATATGGATCTGGGAAGGGCACATATGAAGCTCCTTGGTATCCATATTGTTGGTCATATCCATATTGGTGCTTATATCCCTGCCCATATGCAGAAGTGAACTCTTGACCATAGTTGAAAAATGATGTGCCATAACTGCTAGAGTCACTCGCCGCATATCCACTAGGTCCATATCCATGCCCATACTGTGGCGCAGAACTCGAGCTAGTTTGTGATCCGGATTCATGTTGTGGCCTATAACTTGAGCTCTCCTCCCTTATCCGTGATCCAAATCTAGAGCCACCTCGCTTGTCACGAACGCTTGTGTCCCTCATGCATTTTGCCAGCAGCTCCTCAAAATCTGAAAGTTTTTTAGTCATCTTTTTTTGTAATACCTTTTGACGCGTGTATGTCTTATTGTAAACAAGACGGAGTCATGGTTCTCCTGGACAAGAACCATGGTCGGTCCTGCGTGGAATAATCGAAATTCTCCTCTCCAGTGAAAGGGCTAAGAGGCTTCTTATCCTGACTCCCACTCGCACCACCATCATCCCCGTCGCCGCCATCATCATCATCATCATCATCATCTTCCTTACTGTCATCAGAGTCATCTTCACCCTTATCGCCGCCATCACCATCACCAGACTCATTCCCCGCATCACTGTCTGACTTAGTCTCGGTGTCAGACAATGTCTCCCCACCACGTGTCCCGCGTGATGGCGACTGACGCGGGCTACCCACCGGACTCCTCGTCAATAGGTCGAATGCCTCATTAGGAGACCTCTGTTGCTCCACATGTGCGTCAACATCAATCTCTTGTGCTTCTACTTCTGCCGCAACATGTGGCTCTGGTCGACCATCCGAGGTATCTAAGTCATCTGACCTAACCCACTGGTAAACTAGATTATCATTCTCATCCCCAACATATGCATGTTGTTCGACCCTCATCAGGTCCAGTGGGTCTTCCTGCACTTTTCTTCTTCCTTCTACGTGGAGCAGCCTCTCTCGTAACTTCATGTTGTAGTGACAATACACTAGTTTTTAAAGCTTTTCATATCATATTCTATTACGTTTACTTGTATGGATAAGGGAGAATGTACTCCAATTCCTTTCACAGGGTGACGAGGACACCGTTTGTGCAAGCACACGGACAGCCAGTCGCTGTAAAACCTCGCAGTCAGTTCCATACATGGACCACCATTCGCCTGCATATCATAAATTTCTTTCATTATTTTAGATATTCCAAAAGAATATGAAATTTATGTTTATCGCATTAACTCACATACCATCATGGTGTTCCTTGACATCACCGGAGGGTGGCACCCAAACGTTCCAAACGCGTCGCGGAATCTAACAATCTGTTGATGGCGTATAACAGCCAGGATAAGTATGAAATGATTAAGATGAAGATATGGAGAATATAAGTGCGGAACATATTTACCTCAGTACCAAAGGTGCCTTTCCCCAGACAATCAGGGAATAAGTGATCATACACCTCATGTATAGCCCTCTTTAATGAATTATCCTCGTAGAGTTTCCGGCTCTAATGGTATTTGGGATTCAGGAAATACGCTGAAAACCAACATCTATACATCAGTAAAACCCTCGCTTATTATTGCGTATGGTAAAAATTAAAAAAAAATGGTAAATTAAGTATTTACCAGCTTGATGTAATGGGTGATAAAGCGTCTTTTCCCAACGGTCGTCTATTATTGCATGCACCCACTTATAAGCGTTGGGAGCTTTAGCCATGATGGCATCTTTTATCAGCTGTATGGACGGATACAGTGACCCCATTGACGGATTTGTCTCATTGTCCACCATCCTCAACACTATATAAATGGGCTCTAGAATACCCAACACGTTACACACGCGATCCCAGACTTCATTTCTCAGCATCAGCTCCTCGATTCTCCAGGTTACTTTCGTTAATCTCTTTTTTCATTCTTCGTAATCATGAGATGCAAAAAGCTCCCGTAACCCCTGTCTGTGTTTGAGGAGGCTACTTAAGGTGATATAATTTGTGGCGAATCGTGTCGTCCCGGGACGCACTATATCCCCACCACACCTCTCGCGCATCGCAGCTAATAACCAGTTGTGGTTGTATATGAAGTTTGTAATGAGCAGTGCATTAGTAATTACGGTCTTCACCGACGGTCTATCTTCGATTGCCTCCAACATGAGATCGATGCAATGGGCTGCGCAGGGGGTCCAATACATATGATAATTCGCCTGAATATCATTCCCTGCCTTAACAAATGCACTCCTATTGTCTGTAACAAACTGCACAATGTTTCTCCTCCCAACATCTCGCATGACGTTGTGCATTAGTTTGTAGATGTAGTCACCATCTTTAATTTTATTACTCGCATCTATAGACTTTAGGAACACTGCCCATCCCCTGCAATAGACCATAAAATTTATAATCGACATCTTCGTTGGTCCGGTCCAACTGTCGCACATGACGGTGCAACCGTACGTCTCCCATGACTACCGATACGAATCAACGTATGTCTTCATTTCTGCATGTTCATCATCCAAGTATTTCCCCATGATCTGTGCGGGTGTGGATCTGATCGTATGTAAAAAAATTTGCTATAAATTTTTCAACTTTTTTCCTCACATCCCCCCACTAAACATCTCTTTTACTTTCTTTTGTGTCCCTCCTGCCTCTTTATACATCCTCGGATCTAAAGGTGGATCTGGCACCCGCATGCTACTACTCCTACCCATGCCCCATATTCCTCCCCGCCTACTACCCTCCTCTGATCCACCCCTAACACTCTCCCCTGCTCCACTCCCCCCACCACTCTCATGGATAGACCCCTCAAATATAGGCCTATTCGTGTCCCACCTCCTATCCTTATCTCTTTCCCACTGATCCCGGATGGATTCTTAAATTGCGCATCTATAATCGGGATCATCATTGCCATCGAGATCCACGGCATCCTCCTCACCTACATATGTTGGTCGCCCCAACTCTTTAATCTCCCCGTCCCATGCATGTCGTTCATTTTTTGTCTTTACATTTTTTTTCAATATGGCCTCATCTCTTCTAGCACATCCTGTGGGCACTTAGGGCAATCCACAACATTGTGATACCCTCCTGCTAAATGCTCCTTCAAGTGGGTTACCCCCCTCCCCCCCACTCCTTGATACATGGCCACATAAATTACATACACTCCCAAATCGATTATCGGGAGTGGGCCGGCCATATTGTCACCCTTTATTTGGTTGTCTCCCTCCTCTGCCTCCTGACATTTTATCTGTAAAAGAATATTATATTGTGTATGTCCATCATGACATTTCATGAAAGCTTATTCACCAAGTTTCCATATTATACAGGTGGGCCATATTTCATGGTACCTTTTGACAATCACATGGTCTATGTTGGTTATCACATGTTTCACGCATTGAAAAAAAATAAATTAAAAAAACATGATGAAAAAACAATATAATAGAAAATTGGAAAAAAAAAAAAAAAAAAAAGCATAATGAAAATGACAAAGGCTACGTCATAGGGTGGATGAGATGTTTATATACAATAGGAATGTGTACAAAAGAAAATTGCATGTTGGCATGCATGAGTATGAACAAGAATAATATTATATTTTCAACTGAAAACTACTTCAAGAATCCTTGTGCAGCCCACCTTAAGATTATTTTTTATATTCAAGCTAATCATCTGTCTTACTACCTGCTATTTTTCAAGTTATGGTCCATCTACGGTGGGCCTATGATGTGGATGGTGAGGATTGAATTAAATGCAGGCAAGGTGCACAGCAGTGTGCATGTATGTGGATCAGCGTACTCTGTCATGCAATACACATTTGGCCCAGTAGATGATGGTACATGGTGATCCAAACCGTTCATGTGGTGGGCTCCAACTTGGATGGGAAATAGCCTCAAAAATCTCTCCCATTGATCATCTTGGCCATCTGATTTGGCTGCCATTAAATGTGGACCCTTGGATGCACTGTTTCTGGGCTAAATAATAAATCTGCACCACTGTCATTGGATCTTTTGATCCATATATGCTAAGCCAATCCGATCCGGTCATATAGTATCAATTTGAGCTTTGGATATGCTTAAATTTTTGGGTTCAACCCCTAAAATGATCTGGAAAAATGAATGGACGGTGTGGATCAACCACATGCATTCACAGTGGGCCACATGAATTGGCCGTATATCAAAAGCAACTCTGCCTGATTGAATTCAAAATTTTTCTTGTCACACGCAAGCTACTACAGAACGAGTGACAGTGGTGAAAGGTTGAGTACCCAGCAGGACTCTCTGTTGAAGTGACGTCACTAGGTTCCGTGGGACCCACCATGATGTATGTGTTGTATCCACACCGTCCATCAATTTGTAGAGATCATTTTAGGCCATGAGAGAAGGAATGAGTCAGATCTAAATTTGGAGTGGACCCCACCACAGAAAACAGTGGGAAGAGTAACTCCTACCGTTGAAACCTTCCTAAGGTCCACTATGATGTTTATTTGAGATCCAACGTGTTCACAGGTTAATACATACATGAAAGAAGGGAAAACACAAATTTCAGTTTGATCGAAAACTTCCGTGGGCCTTAGAAAATTTTAATGGTGGGCGTCACTCTCTCCACATTTTTTTGTGGTGGGGTCCATTTGAGCTTTAGATCTGACTCATTCTTTGGCTCCTGCCCTAAATTGATATCTCCAAATGAATGGACGGTGCAGATATAACACATATATCATGGTGGGTCCCACAGAAATCGGTCACGTCACTCAACCAGTAGCTAATTGGTGTCCCACGCAGAAACGGATTGGCTACTACCCCTGACACCAGCCGTGGGCCCCATTATGATGTATGTGTTTCATCCATGCCATCCATCTATTTAAACAGATCATTTTACGGTATAATAACAAAATTGAGTTATATCCCAATCTTAAGTGGACCACATTACAGGAACAACGTTGAACTAGCATCGACCATTAAAAAAAAAAAAAAAAAAATTTGGGCCATGGAAGTTTTGGATCAAGCTGATCTTTGTTTTTTTCCTTCATCTACGGCTGTATGACCTAATCAACCTGTTGGATGTCAAATAAACAGTACAGTGGGCCTTAGGAGGGTTTTAATGATGGATTTCCAATCACTATTGTTTTCATGTGGTGTGGTCCAGCTGAGATTTATATACCTCTCATTTTTGGGATAGAGCCATAAAATGATCTGTAAAAATGGATGAACGGAAAGGATGAAACATATACATTATGGTGGGGCCCACAGAGCACCGACCACCAGCGATGGGGCTGGTGTCAGAGGGAGTAGCCAATCCGTTCCCATCCCACGCAGATGAGGAATTCCTGCGAAACATATACATTATGGTGGGGCCCACAGAGCACTGACCACCAGCGATGGGGCTGGTGTCAGAGGGAGTAGCCAATCCGTTCCCATCCCACGCGGATGAGGAATTCCTGCAAAAGCCTTTCGCAAGAAGTTCCTGCGCAAGGATGCCGAGTGGGGCCCAGTGCAATGTATGTGAGAAATTTATTCCGTCCATCTGTTTTGCGAGCACATTTTAGGACGTTATACCAAAAATGAGGTGGATACAAGACTCAAAAGGGGTCACACGAGGGGAAATTGGGGAAAGAAATTCCCACCGTTGAAACCTTCCTAGACCCCACCTTGATGTTTATATGCAATCCAAACCGTTTATAAGGTGATTCCAAATTGGATGAAGTGAAAACACTAAAAATATAGCCTGATACAGAAATTTTATGGCCATAAAAATGTTTCGATGATGCTCACTGAATAACAACTATTTCCTCTCGTGTGGCCCAGTTAAGTGCTTGATACATCTATTTTTTGGTCGCACATCCTAAAATTATCTCTTGAAAAGGATGGATGGGGTAGATTTCACACAAACATATCGGTGGCCCACCTAACATCCTTGCGCAAGAAATCGCATCCGTCCCACGCAAGCCAGCTGTACATAGTTGTGGTAGGTACGTGTCGTGCGAAGACGAGCACGTATGCGCCTCGAGCTCCGAGTTGTACGAACGGCTCAAATGAGATCAAAGTTATATGGACCCCATCATAATGTTAATTTTCCATCTAATCTATTAATAATGCTAAAAATATATGAATGAAGTGGAAAAACAAAATTCATATTCTTACCATTGAAAAATGGACCACACAACATGAAACAGTGTGAATTGAATGTTACCGTTGAAAGATTATTGGGGCCCATAAAAGTTTTGGATCAACATTATATTTGTTTTTTCCCTCCATCCATGTTTAACATGATCTTATGAACCATTTGGATGACAAATAAACTTGATATATTGGCCTAGTAATGTTTCAACGGTGAAAATAATTATTTCCACTATTTCCTGTGGTATGGCCCACATGAGCTCTGGATAAGCTTCAAATTTTTTATCAACCCCTAAACTGATCTGGAAAAACGGATGGCACAAACATTTACAGTGGGCCCAACAGAGTTTACTCAGCGTGATAAGAGCGTACTAAGTAACTCATCCGTGTCCCTCTCCCTCTCATCCGATTTCTCCTCGACCGTCAAAGGACCGAAAACCTCATCCGCGTCCCTCTCCCTCTCATCCGCGTCCTTCTCCCTTTTGAAATGAAAGAGGGTCGCAACGATTACGGCAACGAGATTTCGGCAAGGGTTCCGGAAGCAAAGGGTTTCGAAAGGAAGATGATTCCTCAATCGCATTCAGTCCGGCCCGATTTCTTGCTGGAATCTCCGAGATATCCTATTTCGAAGAAAAAATAGAAGAAAATCGGCAAAGGGAGGGAAATCAAACTTACCTCCGTCAATCGATGGAATGGCCCACCTCCGAATCTCCGATCGCTATGGCCACAGGTTCTCTTAATATTTTTCCTCTTTTTTCTTCAATTTCCTTTTTTTTTTTGATTTTCTGGTAAACACGCAGCCCCTTTTTATCGTCGTTGCGGGTTGTTGGCTACAGTGGACTCGTGAGTCCTCTGCAATGAACCCGTGACTCTGTCAAGCTGAGGATATCGTGAAGATATCAATGATATCGCACGAAATCTGCGATATATTGCGTGATATCGGCCGATATATCGTGTGATAACTGAAATTGCGAAAATTTTTAGGCTTCCGGTCGAAATATTGCGGGTTTCATATCGCTGGGCTGCGATACGAATATTATCGGCCGATATTATTGATATTACGAACACTGGTCTCACTTCAAAAAGAGGTGGGGACACCCTGTCTTCCAAAAAAAAAAATCATTTTTATCTTCTTTTTTTTTTTAGTTTACAGGTTGTCTACAATTTTTCAAAGAAATGCCTGTAAACATTTATGATTTCAAAGAGTGATGAATCTAAAAAGATGAAAGCAATATACAAGATTAGTAACAAAAATTATATAAATTATTACACAAATAAATCATTTTTTAATGATTTTCAAAAACCCCAAAAAGGATGAAAACGATCTCAGAGGGGTGGAAAACCATATATCTAAGTTTTTCTAGGAAGGAGAATTGCAAACAAGAAAAATATGAGAGAACCCATCTTCCTTTGCATTTAAAGGAAACGAGTCAACCAGGTCGCAACTCGCCCGTTTGGCTCATAGAGGGTGAGTCGACCAAGTCAACCGAGACAAGAATGTTTCTACCAAATTTCACAGGGTTTTGACGTGTAGGCATGCAAATTCATATCATCATGTCATCCATGGTTTGGGTGATACGTCGAACCATGATAAGGAATGTAAAATTGGAAATGAGCAATAAATATTTGTTCTTCTTGTGGGGATTAATCCCGAGTATGAGACTATTCGTACTTAGAATCTCAACGAGTCCTTTCACATGCAACTGTCTTCTCATTACTTGATGAGAAAAGAAAGTCACTGAAAGTTTATGTTCTGCACAGACACTAGTACTCTCGAGTGACCTGCCATAGAAAGCTTGGATAGTGGAGGGTGTGGTGGTCAGGACAAAGGAGATAGTGGATAATTTCAAGGGCGACTTGATCATGCTGGACGGTCAGGTGGATACCAGTTGGGCTGTGGTGAATCTGGTCATGATTGTGGAAAATCTTGTAGAGTCACTTGGATGTGGCCATGGAAACCTTTGGAATGAGGAGGACTAGCTTTACTGCACTAATTGTGGGCATACGAAAGAAACATCTTGGGAGTTGGGACTTAGTTGATCAACCACTAAGGCTACAGACTTGATAAAGGGGTGAATGATGAGCCTCATGATCTAATCTTTTCGAGTGGTATTGGCAATTCCGGCAGAAGAAATTGCTAACTTTCATCGTCCCTTGCTATGCTCGAGGGTGCATCCACATCCCATCAGGCTAGGTCTAGCTAGTCAAGTATATATGCATCTGCACATTTAATGTCTACATCATATACGAGTCTGTGTTGGATCATTGATTCCGACACCTTAGATCACATGACTTGTATGAACCCTTAGTTTCTCACTTCTCATTTTCAGTCAAAATAATTGATGGTTCCTACACTCAAGATGAAAGAACAAGAACCATTCATGTTTCTCAATCAATGTCATTGTCCTCTTCTTCATGCGCCTAAGTTGTCATTAATTTATTGCTTGTGAGTAGTCTTACAAATAACTTAATTGCAGTGTCACCTTTCCTTTTCATTGTCTTTCGGGATCCAGTGACTAGACGGAAATTTTGGGGTGGCCATGAGGGTGGGGGACTATCTCCTTCATTTTTCGAGCAACGTTGGATATGCTTTTCAAGCTCTAGGTAGAGAGATATGAACAGTAAAGAGAAAATTAGAGAAAATTGCGCCCATCGTTGCCTTTGGCATATTCCAGCTAGTACTTTAAGATTGTGTGCTAAGTGATGGATTTTGGAATAGAGTTGTAATTTGGTTAGCGTCCTACATCCAATTTACAAGGTGCTAAAGGCTGCAGATAATGAGATGTAACCATCGATGAGGTTCATGTAAAAGCTTATGCGTTGATGAAAGAAGTGACAAGGACTACATCCCCAAATTTGCATAAATGGGTGCTGGACATTTAGATGGACCACGACCCTTAAGCATTTATTTCACCAAGATGGTAAGTTTCTTACATTTAATGTCGTTTATCTCTCAATTGCTGATTAAGTACTACTTTTGTTTCTATGTTAATGTTGTTGATAAATATTGTTTGAGTTTCAGCATATTACTTCAACTGAAGTTCCACTACAAATGTCGGCTTTGGGAGGAAGAACTCAAGATAGCCGTCCATCAAGTTTACGAGAGACTATTCCCCAAGTCGACAAGAAAAACATAATTTAAAAATGAGGTAATAATAAGTTGAGCCTTTTACTTTCTTATAGTCTACTATTTGATGGGTAATTAATATTCATGAATTGTGCTAGACGGCTACTGATTTTTCAAGATGTTAAGGATGCATTCTCGATGTAGTTGCAAGCAGTGTTCGAAATATCGATATCGCACAATGTATCGCACCCTTGGGATACAGATACGTATTGGTTATTGCACGGGATATATTGTTTGTATCGCATAGTTTATCGCACTTTTTGGAAAACATGGGGAAACATTGGGAAAATGGTTGAATTTTTTAATGAAACTTTGAGAATTGTTAAAAAGGCCCTTAATACACACTTTTAAATCATAATATCTCAAAAAAAAAAAAAAAAAGATGCACATAATAAATTTCCTTTGTATAGGGTCCTAAGCTATGCGATGATTAACTGAACTAATGCAACTATATTTAAATTGAATGCATGATATTTATAAATATATCATAGTCATGTATGAAAACACAACCAATTCATTGAAAAGGAAAAGAAGAACTGAATAAGTAAAATTTGAGAAATGTACATATGCTGGGGACTAGTTGTGGTCTAGACCCACATAGAGTTGCACAGTGGCTCGTAATCATCATCTCCATCTCGACAGGGCTGGGCACAGTACTGCTGCTCCACAAATCGACAATATTGTGCCCAGGTCCTAGTAGAGTAGTACCAGTTAAGATACTCCCTGACATAACGCTGCTACTCATCCTCTCCGAACTTAATCAATACGCCCATCCGTGGGTACTGCGTAATCATCACAATCTGTAACTGATATAGATTTGGGAATGGCACATATGAAGCTCCTTCGTATCCATATTGTTGGCCATATCCATACTGCTGCTCATATCCCTGCCCATATTCAAAAGTGAACTCCTGACCATGGTTGAAAAATGATGTGTCGTAACTGTTGGAGTCACTCGTCACATATCCACTAGGTCCATATCCATGTCCATACTGCGGCACAGAATTCGAACTACTTTCCTGTGTTTGTGATCCAGATTCATGTTGTGGCCTGTAACTCGAGCTCTCCTCCCTCGTCCATGATCCAAATCTAAAACCACCTCGCCTTCCACAAACGCTTGTGTCCCTCATGCATTTTGCCAGCAGCTCCTCAAAATCTAAAAGTTTACGAGTCTTCTTTTTCTACAATAGCTTTTGATGCGTGTATTTCTTATTGTAAATAAGACGGGGTCGTGGTTCTCCTGGACGAGAACCATGGTCAGGGTTCTGTGTAGAATGATCGAAATTCTCCTCTCCGGTAAAAGGGCTAAGAGGCCTCTTATCATGACTCTCACCCATGCCACCACCACCACCATCATCATCAACTTTACTGTCATCGTCACCCTTATCCCCACCATCATCATCACCGGACTCATTTCCCACATCACTCTCTGACTCAGTCTCGGTGTCAGACAATGTTTCCCCAGCACGTCTCGCGTGATAGTGGTTGTCGCGTGCTGCCCTCCGGAATCCTCGTCAATGGATCGAATGCCTCATCAGGAGACCTCTGCTACTCCACGTGCGTCCACATCAATCCCTTGTGTCTTTGCTTCTGCCACAATATGTGGCTCTGGTCGCCCATCCGATGTATCTAAGTCATCCAACCTAACCCACTAGTAAACTGGGCCATCCTCTGCATCCTCGACATATGCATGTTGTCCAACCGTCATCAGGTCTAGTGAGTCTTCCTGTGCTTTTCTTCTTCCTTTCGAGCGGAGCAGCCTCTCGTAACTTCATATTATAGTGACAATACACTAGCTTCTAAAGCCTCTCATTCCTATTCTATTACGTTTATTTGTATGCATGAGGGAGAATACTCCAATTCCTTTCATAGGGTGACGAGGACACCGTCTATGCAAGCACACGGACAGTCAGTCATTGTAACACGTCGCAGTCAGTCCCATACATGGACCACCATTCGCCTACAAATCATAAGATTCTTTAATTATCCTAGAATTTTCAAAATAATATAGAAGTTAAGTTTACTACAGTGACTCACATGCCATCATGGCGTTCCTTGACTTCACCGCAGGGTGACACCCAAACATTCCAACCGCGTCGCGGAATTTAACAATCTGTTGATGGCGTATAACAAACAGAATAAGTATTTAATGATTGAGATGAAGATAAGGAGAATGTAAGTGCGAAACATATTTACCTCACTACCAAAGGTGCCTTTCCCCGGACAGTCAGGGAATAAGTGATTGTACACCTCATGTACAACCCTCTTTAATGAATTATCTTCGAAGAGGTTCCGACTGTAGTAGTATTTGGGATTCAGGAAATACGCTGAAAACCAACATATACACATCAGTACAACCCTCGTTTATTATTGCATATGAAGAAAAAATCCATATAGGTACTTACCAGCCTATGTAGTGGGTGAGAAAGCGTCCTTTCCCAACAGTCGTCTATTATTGCATGCACCCACTTATATGCATTGGGAGCTTTAACCATGATGGCCTCTTTCATCAATTGTATAGACGAATACAGCGACCCCATCGAAGGATGTCTCATTGTCCACCATCCTCGACACCACATAAATGGGCTCTAGAATACCCACAACACCACGCACTTTATCCCAAAATGAATTTCTCAGCACCAGCTCCTCGATTCTATAGGTTACTTTCGTCAACCTCTTTTTCCATTCTACGTAATCATGAGAGGCGAAAAGCTCTCGTGACCCCTGTTTGTGTATGAGAAGGCTACTTAAGGCGATATAATTTGTGGCAAACCGCGTCGCTTCGGGGCGCACTATCTCCACCACACCTCTCACACATTGCGGCTAATAACCATGTGTGGTTGTTTACAAAGTTTGTGATGAGCCGTGCATCAGTAATTACAGTCTTCACCGACAGCCTATCCCCGATCCCCTCCGGCATGAGATCGATGCAATGGGCTGCGCAGGGGGTCCAATATATATGATACTTGCTCTGAATATATTTCCCCTCCTTAACAAATGCACTCCCATTATCCGTAACAAACTGCACAATATTTTTCCTCACAACATTTTTTAAGTGTGGGCTTGCTACAGCATTTGCGGGGATTTGATAATATATAAAAAAATTTGCTATAAATTTTTCAACTTTTTTCCTCACATCCCCTCCACTAAACATCTCCTTTATTTTCTTGTGTCCCTCCTGCCTCTTTGTACATCCTCGGATCTGAAGGTAGATCTGGCACCCGTATGCTACTACTACTCATGCCCCATATTCCTCCCCGCCTACTACCCTCCCCTGATCCACCCCTAACACTCCCCTTCTCCACTCCCCCCACCACGCTCATGGATAGACCCCTCAAATCTAGGCCTACTTATGTCCCACCTCCTATCCTGATCCCTCTCCCACTGATTCCGTATGGACTCTTGAATTACGCATCTGTATTCAGGATCATCATCATTATCGACATCCACTACATCATCCTCACCTGCATATGGTGGCCAACCCAACTCCTCTCTAATTTCCCTCTCCCGTGCATGTCGTTCATCTTTTGTCTTCACATTTTTTTCAATATGATCCTCATTTATTCTCGCATATCCTGTGAGCACTTCGGGCAATCCACAATATTGTGATACCCTCCCGGTAAATGCTCCTTTAAGCGGGTTACCCCACCACTCCTCGATACATGGCCACATAAATTACAAATACTCCCAAATCAATTATCGAGAATGGGCCGACCGTACCTCCACCCTATATCAAGTTGCCTGCCTCCTCTTCCTCCTGACATATTTTATCTGTAAAATAATATTATATTACTTGTTAGGGCCCACCTTGGGGCATGTGTTGTATATCCATGACATTCATCCATTTTGTCAAATTATTTTTAAGGAATGGTCCATAGAGCACCATCCACACATACAATTGTTCATGCATGCAACAGTACCACATGTAAAGATGCTAGATACCCTATGCGTACTAACTAAATTCTGTGGGATCACCTTCATTCATGCATTTTATCCAACCCGTTCATCCCTTTCACCATATAATTTTAAGTCTTTAGCCAAAAAATGAAGCTTACTAAAAAAATCAAGTGGACCAATTTTTACAAACAATATTTAACCATACACGCTGGATGGACACTAAAACAGACGGTTATGATTGAAAATTTGTGTAATTTTTTGTGTTATCTAAACATCCATGCTTTTGTCCACATCCGTGCATGTGAATGTATATGGTATTCCATATTCTGGCATGGTATGGCATAATTCTTAAAAAATGTCTTTACCTTTCTTTTCTTTTTTTCTTTTTTTTCTTTTTCATGTTGAGAAAGAAAGGGAAGAGAGTGTACTCTCCAGAAGATGATATGGTAGAATCAGTAGGACTGGAAGTTGGTACACTCACTATTTCAGATTCTACGTTGTAGGAGGATACATCAATCCGAGCCGTCCATCTAGTGGATCCCATCATGGATGGTTTATTTCTAAAAATTATTACACCATAAAAGAACCCCATGCATATGTTTTAGTGTAAATATTGACCGACCATCAAGAATTTTTTGACCATTTCTCTGTAATCCATTGATCAAATGGACAAAATATATATTAGCTGATCTAGATCGACGGTTAAGATAGTATGTCACGCTGCTGCCTCTCTTATGGAAATATGGACGTATACGATTACGGTACATATACAACTAGATCCAGTTGTACGAACTGGAGCCCGAGGAGCATCAGTGCTTGTCTTTGCACGACACGGACGCGGATTTCCTGCGAAAGCCATTCTTTCTCCTGCACTGGAAACCTGGGTGGGGCCCAAGGTGATGTTTTTGAGAAATCCACCTCGTACATCCGTTTTTTGAGGTATCTTAGGACTTGAGACCAAAAGTGAGAAGGATCCAAGACTCAAGTGGGCCACACTAGAGTAAAAGGTGGGTAGGAAAATTCCTACCGTTGAAAACTTTTTGGGGTAGAAAGTGATGTTTACATGACATACATACCGTTAATAACATCATTCCTACTTGGATGAACTGAAAACAGAAATATTAGCCTGATTCAAAACTTCTGTGGCCCATGACTATTTCAATTGTGTACGTTCAATACTCACATTTTAGGTCCACTTGAGTATTAGATATGGCTCAATTTATGCCTACAATGTTAAAAATATCTCAGAAAACGGATAGCCGGGGCAGATTTCTCAAAAACATCACATTGGGCCCACCCATGTTTCCAACATCTTCCTACCAGGAAATGGGCGACCGCACGACACGCGGATTGCGTCCTACCCCTGCCCGTCTCTAGCCCCGAATGAGCAGTTCTGTGGGTGGGCCCACCGTACATTATCTGTACATCCAGGCCGTCAATCCCTTTTGCTCATATCATTTTAAGGCTTGAACACAAAAATGAGGTAGATCCAACGATCAAGTGGACCACACCAAATACCAAATGATAAGCTTAGTTGCATTTAATAACCACGTGTGGGGTCCATTTTAGCGTTGAATCTGCCTCATTTTTGTTTTCATGCTTAAAATAATCTGAGAAATAGGGATGGACGGCTTAGATGAAGGGAACAAACAAGAATCAAATTGATCCAAAACTTTAATGGCCCCAAAATGTTTTTAATGGTCGACGCTCATTCAACACTGTTTCCTGTAATGTGGTCCACTTGCGATTTGGATATACCTCATTTTTAGTTTCACACTGTAAAATGATCTATAAAAAATAGATGAAGGCATGGATGAAACACACACATCATGGTGGGGCCCACAGAGCACTGACCACCAGCGAAAGGCTGGTGTTGGAAGCGGATTGTGTACTGAGTAAACTCTGTGGGGTCCACCGTGATTTATGTATTTTATCCACTTCGTCCATCCATTTTACCAGATAATTTTAGGGCTTGAGCCCAAAATTGAAGTATATCCAAACCTCAATTGGACAACAACACAGGAAACAGTGTGAATTGAACATCTACCATTGAAAATTTCTTGGGGGCCACAAAAGTTTTGGATCAAGCTTGTATTTGTGATTTCCCTTCATCCATGTTTTTGTGATCTTATGAAAAGGTTGGATGAGAAATAAACATCACTATGGGCCCTATAAAGGTTTCAATGGTGGAAATCATTATTCCAACTATTTCCTGTGGTATGGTCCACTTGATCCTTTTGTATGCTTAAATTTTTGTCTCAACCCCTAAAATAAGATGGAAAAATGGATGGACAGCGTGGATAGACTAGATACATTCACGGTGGGCCCAACAGAGTTTACTCAGTGCGACAAGAGTGTATTGAGTAACTCAGTACGCAATTTGATTTCGTTGGTGTTGCGGGGAGTAGCCAATCCGTTTCCGGATTACTAAAGTCACGTCACCAAGTTACGTGGGTCCCACCATGATGTATTTTTTCTATCCACATCGACCATCCATTTGAATAGATCATTTTAGGGCATGAGCCAAAAAATGAGTCAGATCCAGAGCTCGAGTGGAACCCACCACAGAAAACAGTGGAGAGAGTGACATTCACCATTAAAAATTTCTTGAGGGCCACAAGAGATGGATGGTCAAGATGATATTTGTGTTTTCCATTATTCCATATCTTTCTGGACTTATGAACAGATTAGATCACAAATAAACATTATGATGGGCCCTCAAGAATGCTACGAGTTTCAATGGTGGGCGTCACTCTCTCCGCTTTTTTCCGTGGCGGGGTCCACTAAAGATTTATATCTACATCATTGTTTGTGTCATGCCCTAAAAAATTATTTCCAAATTAATGGACGGTGTGGATACGACACACATTACCGTAGGACCCACAGAACACAGACACCACTTTATGCGATTGTACAATAACTCACAACGCTTAGCGTACTATGTAAACTCATGTGAGGTCCTCCACGATTTATGTATTTTATCCGCTTCGTCCATCCATTTTACTAGATAATTTCAGGGCTTTAGCCCAAAAATAAACCATATATAATGTTTAAATGGGCCACACCTTACAAAACACTTGAATTGAACACCCACCGTTAAAATACCCTTTTTGGCCACAGAAGTCTTGGATGATTGGATCAATCTTAAATTCATATTTTCCCTTCATCCACGTCTATATGATCTTATTAACGGTCTGGATGACTAATAAACATCACTGCAGGGCCCAGAAAGGTTTCAACGGTGGAAATCAGTATCACCACTTCCCGTTCTAAGTTTTGGGATCAACCCCTTAATTTAGAAGGGAAAACAGATGGACGGCATGGATGGACCACATACATTAAAGGTGGGCCCAACTGAGTTTACTGAGTACGATAAGAGCGTGCTCAGTGAACTAGCTCCCGCGCCTATCCACATTTCACCCCTCCCACGCCATCTCCTTCATTTTCCTTCTCTGTCACGAGCGCTCTCCCTCTCCTTCACGCAACAAAGGTTCCGGAGGAGGATTTCTCGTTCGTTTCCTCAAATCCGGCCTGATTTCTCGCCGAATCTGCACAAGCACACTCCAACCAGCGAAGAAAGAGAAAAAATGAAGAAAATAGCGAGAAAATTTCGAAGAAAGAAGGATACAGATACTTACCTGTCGAATGGCCCAACTCCGATCACCGTTACAGCCTACGGCTACAGGAAGTCTCCGATTTCTCTGTCTCTCTCTCTTTTTTTCTAATTCAAAATTTTTTGATTTTCCGCAACCCACGGCATCGGCTTTTTATCGTTGTGGGTTGTTGACTACAGTGGGACTCGTGAGTCCCCTACAAACACACCCGTGAGTGTCCGTGACTCTGTTTGTCGATTTCCGACAATAATGAAGGCGGAAATACCGCAATATCGCACGGTGTGGGTTGTATCAGCTATATCAACGATATATCGTGCAATATCAACGATAATATCGTGCAATATTTGAAGTTTTGGATTTTCATTATCTTCCGGGGGTTATCGGAGGTGTTTCGTCTCGCTGAGGCCCGATACCAATAATATTGGCCAATAGTATCGATATTTCAATCACTGGTTGCAGGAGCATTGAGGGATGCGATGATGCCGTGTGAGGATATTTATTCGTTCCAGTATTCAAATAATATAGTTTATGATAGAGCTACTGCATTCCCCATTTAAATTAAGATGTGCTTCTAATGGATCGACAGACAAGTGGTGGACAATGTACGAAGTCAACATTCCCACGCTACAATTGGTCATCCATGTGTTCACCTACATTATCTCCTCTTCGCCCTACGAGAGGAATTGTAACACATGGTCAGTCATTGACATAAACAAGAGGAACAGATGTCATGAGAAGCTGCAAAATCTCGGATATTGTCCCTACAATATGAAGCTAAAAGAAAGGCAACTACAAGCAAAGCACGATACGGAGCCATATTGCTAGACTTGATATCAATAGGCACATAGGCACATCTTATTAACAATGCTAAAGACCAACTTTATGAGTAGATCAAATCAACTAATTTAGATGATGTTGAGGAAGGCCCTGCTCCATTAATAGCCAAAGGAGCAATGCCTCTAGGTATTGACATCGACCAGGTCCTGGACGAGCAGAAGACTCAGGCCAACTCATTCAACACTTTGATAGGGAACCTGATATGTCCTAATGAGGGTAACAAGATATCATCATAGCATACTCCATGACATCGGGTCATATTGAGCGATGATGAAAATGAGATTCTATTCCCATTTGGCAGTAGCAGCAGGAATAATTACAACAATGATTGGGGTGATGGCGATGGTGACAGCTGGGATGGAGGTCAATTCGGCATGAATGGCAATGACAACGATGGGGGTGGAGGTGGAAGCGAAAGGGAAGGCAACAATGATGCGGCTTACATGACGGGTCAAAGTTAGTGATCTACTAGCCAATTCACTAAAGAAGCTCACTTCGACCATGCCACTCAAGATAAAAACCTTGGATCTCGTCCATATTCCTCGCGGAGAGCAAGGGAGCCCAACCAATATTTCCGGCGTCACAATGGTAGGAGGAAAAAGATTACACACAATGACAAGTCACTTGCACAAAGCTTGTCATGGATGGATATTAGTTCAGAGCAAGGGAACTCCACTTCCGTCCTACCTCATGCGCATGGAAGGTACTAAAGGTACGGCTATGGCTACAACACTTGGTCACCGTCATCCAACTATGAATATGGATAATTGCATGTAAAAACTCATGGTTATGGATAAGAAGGGGGATATTCAGGATACCCATCTTATGATTGGAGTAAGTTATTTCCAGAAGTTGAGGTTGGAGTCAACCTATTTCCTGTAGACCCTACTCAGCCACAATCGGTTACCATTACACAATACCCATGTCTTGGCATACTTATACAACTCATGGAGGATAAGTACTGGAAGTTCGGAATTACCTGAGATAGTATCTCCATTAGCCCATGGTTTAGGTCTCTATTAAAAGGAGACTAATTATGTAAATTCTTCTTTTTTTTTCAATATTTTGATTCACAAATATGTAAACATGTGCCTTTTAGCATCTCCCGAAGTTTCACTAAAATATTTCACCTTTTTCTCCATGTTTCCCTCAATGATTGATACGTTTTTGGGTTTCAACAATATTATCAGTGATATCAATACACATTTCCATATCCTCGGTGATACTACGAACACTAGCTCAAGGTAATAGCAGCAGCTTCTGCTTGTTTCTCCTCAAATAGAATACACAAATTTAAGGGAAGGTAGGCTATCCTTCCCAAGAATCTAAATGGCTCATAGTCAGAATGAAGCCCAGCAAGGAATTCAAAGATCCTAGGTTGTCGGTCTACCTCCTTATTTTCTCAGATAAGAGCTAGAGTTTGACAATGGTCCAACTCCTCCCATTTCTTTCTCATGGCAATGAAATATTCCCCCACTGTCATATCTCCCCACCTCATGGCCAAACAATCAAAGTTACTTTCCCTCATCTTATTACCTATTGGTACTAGTGCTAATAATAAATTCCCTCGAATGCATTAATTTCTAATTCTATCATTCCTCGTCTTGCCACTTATTCATCTCAACATCCACATTTCAGCATCCTAGAACATGTTCCTTGACTGGCCAACATTTTATTTTATAAAGCATGACTAATCTTATAGCTATCCTATAAAATCTCCCCTTCGAATGGATTAGGATTAGCGATGACATAAAACTCCAAGGGAAAATCTCTACTTCATTCTTAATCTCTTGATCTCGTGAATTATCAACAATTTTGGGGTACTTCCTAATCAGGAATCATAACTAATTCCCCATTTCCACTCCTGTTGTTACTAAAATTACATTCCATATACTTTATTTTAGTCTGATTGAGTTTAAAACCTTTAAATATGGAGCATCCCTCCATAGTTCTAGCTTTGTGTTTAACCCCTCATCTCATCAATCAAACTATGTCATTTGAAAATAACTTACACCATGGCATCTCTTCCTCCTTAGCCTATCCATAACCAATACAAAAAGATATGGGCTCAATGTTGACCCCTGGTGTAAGCCTACAATAACTGGAAACTCATTTATTACCGTTCTCACATACAATATCCTCTTGAGACTCCTTGATGCAAGACCAATGCATGAAATCAAATCATATGTGAGATCAATCAGCAAAATTAAATTAATTGATGAAAATCACAAATCCTACTAACATCACCACAGATATCAAGATTCTAGGAGGAAGGCATGCATAGTTTAAGCCTAAATTGTCTAGTATCGTCCTACATGATTATTAAATATGTAAAACTAGGATCTAATGGATGTAGAGACATTCAAATAGCATAGAGTTAGGTCTATTATAAAGGGGAATGTCTAATACTACCTAGGGTTTACTAGATTTGGGTGTGGGTGAAGCTAGGGTTAGGGAAGTGTGGGTAAAAGGATGAAATTATGGCTAAATTAGGGAATTTGATGAAAGGATTAAAGGATTTAGGTATTATGAGATGGGAATTAGGGTTTTGGATGAAGGAAAATTAGGGATTTTACGGTAATTGAAGGATTTGGAGATCTTGGGTTTGGAAATTTAGGAAAATTGGGAGATTTGTGGTTTTAGGGTTTGGGTTTTGGAAAGGGATGATAGGGTTTGGAAGGAAGTATCAAATATGCAAAGGGGGAAGGAAAAGTGGGATGTATGGACTAGCCATGGGCCTCGTACATTTGTCCGTACGATCACACGTGTGAGGCTCGGACAGGTAGGGTTTTACCCGCGGTAAAGGGGTTTGATGGAAAGGGGTTATGGGGAAGAAAGGAAGGTGTTTGGAAGGGTTTTGAATGGCTTGGGGTGAAGAAAAGAAGAGATTTCAACAAAATACCTCAAACGAAGAAGGAAGATTCAAAGGTGGATAATTGGAAGCCTCACACTCCCATCACTGAAGATATACATTGCACCGATCTTCATTCCAAATCGCACAGAACAAGTCTTCACATCGCATGAAGAAAAAGAAACAAAGAAGTAGTGGGTTTTTTTTTTTTTTTTTTGGAGAAATCTACCATTAGAGAGAGCTCCCCCCCCCCCCCCCCCCCCCCCGCGGGAAATAGTATGTCTTTTAACCAAAATAAACCTAGTCTAAGAAAAAACATAGAAAACCACTCATAAAGTATCCAAGGGCATAAATCAAACATAAAACAAGATCCTAAAACATAAAAATATCCTATGATGAAAAATGGTCCACGATCAACAACCCGATCATGTAATCAATGCGATCCAACCGTCCAAATCACTCCCTTAAGCAAGTCATGTGCATCTTCCCAGTGTGGGGTCTTCTAGATGCTTGTACATGCACTATAGGGTCTTCAGCATGAATACTCGCCTAGCTACGGAGAGACTGTGGCCCGCCTCCTCCTCTGATACGTGCGCAAAGGCATAGTGATGTAATGTCCTCATCACTCCTTTCCTAAAACCCACCATCTCCTCTCTAAGGACCTATGGTATGCTTTCTTTAAGTCGGTGAAGATTATGTGGAAATCCTCCTCTCCTTATATTTCTCCAAAAGTTGTTTGAGTACAAATGTAGCCTCAATGCTTGACCTTCCTAGCATTATTTCAAACTGATTTTTTGATAAATTCATCTCATGGCTTAATCTTTTCTCAATAACTCTCCCAAAGTTTCATAGAATGACTCATAAGTTTAATCTCCCAATAGTTAGTGTAACTCTACATGTCTCCTTTATTTTCGTGAATAGGTAGTTTTGTACTTTTCCACCATTTGTCTAGCATTTTCTTCAATCTTACAACTTTCTCATAGTTGAAGATGAAGGTAGGTGCTAGGACTAGAAGATTGGAAGAGAGAGAGAGAGAGAGAATAATGAAAAGAGAAAAGGAAAAGTTAGGGCGGCTGCCCTATTCTCATTCTATGCTTTAAAAAAAATAAAAATAAAAAAATAAAAAACTTACAACAAAATTACAAATAAGCCCCTAACATTCCTTTTATTAGAAAGATGCCCTTATAAACTATATCTCAACACTCCCCCTCAAGCTAGGCGTAAATGTCTATCATGCCAAGCTTGCTAAGAATATATGCTAACTTTGTCTTAACAACTCCCCTAGTGAGCATGTCAGCAAGCGGGTTCTCAGTCGTTACAAAGGTAAGAGAAGTTCCTGAGAGAACTTGCTCACAGTCACAGATGAAGTACTCGTCAAGTTCAATGTGCTTGGTATGGTCATGCTGAACTAAATTTCGTGCAATGCTGATGGTTACCTTGCTGTCACAAAACAACTTCATAGTAGAATTCGTTGTGATTTTCCAAATCTTGTAACAGAATTTTCACCCAAAGTAACTCTCCTAAACCATGAGCGATGGTCCCAGAGTAGCTCTCCTAAACCATGAGCCATGACCTGTACTCTGCTATGTGCTAAACTTAGATACTACAGTCTATAGTATGTTTCTTACTTCTCCATGTAACTACGGTTCCTCCCACAAGAGTACAATATCCTATAGTCGACCTTTGATTATCTACATCAATATAAGCTTCTTCGTGGAGATGACCATATTTCACAAATAAGCAGACATTTGCAGGAAATGTCTTTAATACCTCATGATTCTTTTAACAACCTCTAGGTGTGGAACTCATCGTGCCTGTATAAACAGACTCACCACACTTACTACATATGATATATCAGGTTGAGTGAGAGATAAAGTAATCAGTCAACCAATCTTTAATACATCTCTTCATCAGGTAAAAACTCCTCACTCTGACTCAACTTATGATTAACATTAATAGGAGAGTCCGCAGGTCGAGAACCTAACTTGCTAATGTCCTTCAAAAGATCTAAGGTGTACTTTCTCTATGAGATAAATATACCTTTCTTTGATCAAGCCATCTCTATACCCAAAAAAATAATTCAAATTTTCTAGATCCTTAATCTCAAATTCTCACACCAAAAATTTCCTCAAGTCTTTAATTTCTTGGAAACCATTAACTGCAGTCACAATATCATCCACATAAACAATCAAAGTTGCCATCAACTCCCTCCGTTACTTTACAAAGGGAGTATGATCGGTGTGATTCTTAAGAATAACTAATTCTCTTCATTGCCTGACTAAACTTCTCAAACTAAGCCCTAGAAGATTCTTTGAGACTATAAATAGATTTTCTTAACTAGCTAACCATTCTTTTATTGTTGGGGAACCTGAAACCAAGTGGATGAGCCATATACACTTCCTCCTTCAAATCTCCATGGAGAAATGCATTCTTCACATGTAACTAACATAGCAGCCAAGAAAAATTCGCTACAGGGGACAACGAGACCTGCATGGAGTTCATCCTAGCTACAGGAGCAAATGTTTTCTTGTAGTCGACTCCATATATCTGAGTGTACCCCTTAGCAACAAGTCTAGCTTTATATCTTTAAATGGATTCATCTACCTTGTCCGTAAGGACCCATTTGTAAACATACTGGCTCATTTCCTTTAGGTAAGTCTACGAGTTTCGACATGTCATTTTTTGTCAATACCCTCATCTCTTATATCATAGCCTCACACCACTTTAGATCGGAGATCTTAAAGGCAAAGAAGCAAGAAACTGAAGACAAGAAAAAATAATAGCAAAGGGACAAAGTTACACATGAGACGAACTTAGATATAGGATGTGAAGTCACTACCAAATTACCCACGAAAATATCCAACTGTCTTAATTCAAAAAACAAGTTCCCATGAATCAGAGGTTATGATTGTTCAACCAACTCGATCTTTTAAAGGTAACTTCGCAACGGCCAGTTCCACAATTTAGCCAGTTCAATTTTGAGAAAATACATGTCACATGTACCATTTGAGTGCCTGCATATCAAACGCCATACTCTGGCAGAGTATTAAAACTCCCTTAACATATGCTCTGTTTCCAATTGCCCAGTTTATAGATAAACAGAAATACTTCCCTGCTCTGGCAGAGCGTGAAGGACCACACGCCCGCAGTCAGAAATTGCACACATGGTATAAAAATTATTCAACCTAAACCGTCCAGCGTATTGTAACCATTTTAGATGCATCATAAACCAAAATTTACTGTTATTTGATTAGCTAAATATTTGATTGCCTGATATTTATTGGACGGTTAAAAAAGAAAACATTCAATGCACTTAATTTAATAAACAAGTTCCCACAAATCAGAAGCTAAGATTGCTCGATCGATTCGATCTTTAGAAGCCTCCACAATTTAGTCAGTTAATCCTGAGCTAATATTAAGCGCCCGCATAGCAAGTATCATAGCAGCCAGAGTATCAAATAACTCCCCATAGATGGACCATTTTGCATGATCTCAACCGATTTGAAAAGCCGGTGCTCTGTTTTCTCGGAAATGAATTCTCAATCGCATACACGAAAAAAAAAAATTAAAAAAATTAAAAAATTAAAAAATAGAGAAATTTCATAGAAATGAAGTCCATCAGATACACACACACACACACACACACACACACACACACACACAGAGAGAGAGTTGACGAGAAGAAGACCTTGATAGCTGCATTTTCTGAGGAGAGCGGCGACGATGTGGCGAGTGGAGTCGTCGCACTCGACGAGCAAGACCCTCAGGCATCGCCGAGGAAGGAAGCGCTCCCATCGGATCATCTTCTCCCCTCCTCCTTCCTCACCCGTCCCGCCGCTCGACTCGCCCCGATTCCTCGCCGAGGCGCTGTCGCCCCCTCTTATCCTGCGCTCCATCCGCGTACGGGAGACGGACACGGCGTTCGATGCGCCTTCATTCCCATCCTCCCATATCCTGCGCTCCATCGTACGAGCTCACAACGAAGAGAGAGTGAAGAGAGAGACGGAGAGAGAGATTTTTGGGAGGTGTGACGAAGGGTGGTGATGCCACGAGTGCTTGATGTGTGGCCACCGACTATTGGGAAATATCTTCCATGCGATAGTATCTGCCACGTCATCAAGGAGAGATCCAAAGCCTCGCTGCGACGGCACGGCGGCTCGCCTACCTGGCTTTCTCTCGCCCACTCCCTCAAAGATATTTTCTTCCCCAGGGATGTTCACGTGCAACGTTCTGTGACCACTTAACATCCAACGCTTCCTTTTCCTTACACGTATCCCTTTCCTTGGAAATCTGACCCGTCTACAGGGTGGATTCTACCGTAAAAGTCATGTTAAACTAAAACTAGGATTATCTTCTTATCAGAATGTCTAACAGCGTTCAAATCAATGGACAGCCTCTGGTCCATCTCGTATACGGATGCGACGCAACCAGTCACTGAATTGGTCAGTGTATTACATTGTATGAGTTTACTACTGTGGAAAACCACTGGAATGGCTCTGATTTTCTACACGAGTGACACGTGTGGGCACACTGTTGTATGTGAAAGTTCACTTAGAACCGCGCTGATGTACATCGCGGTAGATACCTAGTGGGATTATATTGGCAAACTGAAAGCGATGTGAGTGGAACTTTCGTTAGATCCACACCGTCCATCAAGTAGACTGCCTCCTATTAACCATCGAGATGAAGATTATTAAAATAAAAACTCAGGTAAGCCACAACATAAGGAACAGTTGATATCGAACGCCCACCCTTAGGTTTCTATAGGGCCCACGGTACTGTTTATATGCCATACGATCCATTCATCTGATGTGCCTAATCAGCGTGAAACAATTATCTAAAAATCAAGGTATCCCAAAACTTAAATGGGGGCATGTTGGGTGAACTTTTTTCGGAGGCCCACCTGATTGTTGAATCAGCCTGATTTTTGGAAGAAAGGTTAGAAAATGGGTGGTGTACCTGTTGGACGGCATGGATTTCACGAAAGTTAAGTTGTTTCGCTTGAGAAAGTATTTCCTCTCTTTCCTTTTTTCATCTTTGGACGGGAAATGGTACATCGCTTGATGGACTTTAATCAGGTCAGCAGCTAATCCTGATGTACACGTGTCATAAATCCAGCCAATTTTGAACCGTCCAAATTGCAGGGCCAGTCGTGGATGGATCTTCTGCAGAAAATCACGCTAACAGTAAGATCCAAACAGTCTGATTTCACCTGTTAAACTTGAATGTGGGACCTTTGAACCGTGAGTTTGATGAGAGCGGATTAGGCGAGACGCCGGCCTCACCAAGAGGGTGCGGCCCTTATCGTGGGGTCCACCTTGATGTATGTATTATGTATCCACGCCGTCCATCCGTTTTCCCCGGTCATTTTAGGGAATTATGCCAAAAACAAAGCAGATCCAATTATCAGATGGATCATACCGTAAAAACAGTGTTGATTGACCGTCCTACCATTTAAAATTTCTTACGGCGTAAAAACACCACGGAACTTTCGTTAAATAAACACCAATAATCCGCTCTCGTGTTTGATGATCATTAATTGTACGGCTCAGATTATCCAATCACTTGGATTAAGGAACTTTGATCCATCCACATAGCGACCCTTGATTTAGACAATGGAGATTAGCATGCATGCGTACCATAAATGCAGTTGATGAATTGTCGAAGGAGAAATTTGGGACTGTGGACCCCACCTTTTATCCAGCGGGTTTTATGGGAAGCGGATTGCGTACTGAGTAAACTCCGTGGGCCAGTGTCATTCATGCATTGTATGCGCTACGTCCATCTCTTTTAACAAGTAATTTTAAGGCTTTATTTCGAAAATAAAGTATATCCAAACCTCAAATAGACCAAACCACCGGAAACAGCCGTTGAAATATTCTCGGGTACAGCAAAAGTTTCAGATCAAGCTGATATTTATGTTTTCCCTTCATCCATGTCTTTCCGGTATCACGAACAGGTTGGATGACAAATAAACGTCACTGGAGGCCTTAGAAAGTTTTCAACCGTTGAAATCAATACTTTCACTTTTTTCAGTGATATGGTCTACTTGTGGTTGGTATATGCATTGATTTTGGTTTGAACCCATAAAATGATAAGGAAAAACGAATAGACGGCATGAATAACCACATGCATTAGCTGTGGCGCAACTGAGTTTACTCAGTACGCAATTCGATTTTGGTTTTACGAAGCAATACAAACTTCGCTTGGGAACTTAGACCTGCTCCTATGGACGGCGAATTTGAGGACGAAAATACCTCTCCTTTCACAAGGAGACGGATTGGGTACTCCCCTGCCACCGGTCAATGGCGGATGGTCGATGGTGTGTGGGCCCCATCATGATATATACTTTTCATCCATGTCGTTCATATATTTTTCCACATCATTTTAGGGAATGAGATAAAAAATGAGGTATATCCAAATCTCAAGTGTACCACATTAAAGGAAAAGTGTTGAATGAGCATAGACGATTAAAAACTTTTTGGGGCATAAAAACTTTTTGGGGCCCATGGTGATGTTTGTGAGAATCCTCCCCATCTAAGTTCATTCATAGGATCACAAATACCTGGATGAAGAGGAAAAACAAATTTCATAATGATCCAAAACTTCTATAACCCCTAAAAGGGTTTCAATGGTAGACGTTCAATTCCCTAATTCCTTTTATAGTGTGGTCTACTTGATAGTTATATCTATCTTATTTTTCATCTCAAGACTTAATACGAGCTCGCCAAATAGATGGACGGTTTGGATATAACACAAATCTCATGATGGGACCCACAAAAGAAATGTGATTTCGGAAAGCTGGGTTTTCTATTGCTACAGATTATAACCGTAGCCATAACCGTAGCTCCTACTTTTTCGATAAGTCCTTCGTTATATATCGAAGGTATTTCGATATGTACCTTGATATATTGAAAGTCTTTCAATATTATCGAAAAAGGTCCAAAATTGTACAGCGAGTTTGCCTCAAAACTTCTACAATTTTCGATACATATTGAAGAGTATTCAATATATATCGAAGATGATATACCTATAGCTATGGATTATAACCATAGCCATAATTAGTCTATGTAAATATATATATATATATATATATATATATATATATATATATATATATATATATATATATATATATATATATATATATATATATATATATATATATATATATAGCGGAACGCTTACCTACGAACCAGTTCAAGTGAACTCATCATATGTGATGTCGATCCAAAATCTGAACCGTTCAAGTGAAGTAGCACCTCGTGAAACCCCTTGGGCCTAAGTTTTACTTTCATCTAAAACTTTGATGGGCCATGAAAATTGAAAACATTTTCTTCCCTTGATTTGCATTTATCTTTGCTATGGCCGACCAGAATTTTATATTATGGTGAAAATTTGGCACATAGGGTTTCATGGGATTCCGCATCACATAGACCGTTCAGATTAGACACCCATGGCACATGTGCAAAGGTGCGCACGTGCGTAGGTGCGTAGGGGAGCATCTCTCTCTCTCTCTCTCTCTCTCTCTCTCTCTCTCTCTCTCTCTCTCTCTCTCTCTCTCTCTCTATATATATATATATATATATATATTTATTTATTTATTTATTTATTTTATTTATTTATTTTTTACATGGAGAAATTTATTCTACATAGAATTTTCTCTAATACATATTTATATAAAAATGTATATATAAGCATATAAAATTTTTCTCTCTTTTTTTATTTTTCATTTCTTTCTTTATTCATTTAACAAGAATATCTTCTAAACCAAAATTAATTACTTGACGTACCCATATGATTTTGGGGTAGGAGAAGCTACTTTAGCCAACCAACCTAGTTATTTTTCAGGATTCCATCAGGTCGATGGTCGAAAATCAGCGGGGCAACACATGAAATTCAGCAGGGAAAACATAAAATTGAGAGGGGCTAACGAGAAATTGAGCGGGGCAAACACAAAATTCAGCGGGGCAAATATGAAATTGAGCGGGGCAAACTAGAAATTTAACAAGGCATACATGAAATTGAGCAAGGCAAACTAGAAATTGAGTGAGGCAAACATGAAATTGAGTGAGGGAAACATGAGGTTTGTGTTAAGGACCGAATGCATCTTATATAGGAGAGTGGCAATGGGAGAGAGTTCTATGGGTCTTATCATGGAGTATGTGTTATATCCAGATCGTACATCCATTTGGGGAGCTTGTCTTAAGGCTTGAGATGAAAAATAAGACAGATCTAACTATCAAGTGGACCACACTGCAAAAATCAATAGAGGATTGAATGTTTACCATTGAAATCCTTTTTGGGGTCACAGAACTTTTGGATCAATATGAAATTTGTTTTTACTCTTCATTCAGGTGTTTGTAACCTTATGAATAGATTGGATATAAAATAAATATTACAGTGGGCCCTACAAATTGTTTAACGATGAAAATCATTATTACTGCTACTATTTATGGTGTGGTCCAAATGATCTTTAGATATGATTCAGTTTTTCGATAATGCTCTAAAATAATCTATATATAATAAATACATCACTGTGTGGCTATGTAACTTTGATATCTTTTGAACCGTTCGTACAACTTTGAGATCGAGGAGCGTCAGTGCTCCTCTTCCAATAACACGTACCTACAGCAGCTGCACATCAGCCAATCAGCTTCCCTCTCCGGTACAATACAAGATCATTTGAAGTGCTGACATGTTAAGAAAGCCTAACGGTGGATTAGGTACTGCCTTACCCATTCTGAGTTTCAAACGGACTAGTGCTCCTAGGCCTAATATGTTTATTTGTCATCTAACTGGTTCATAAGGTCTCTTAAACATTAATGAAGGGAAAACACAAATATATTTTGTTTCCTACCATTTGTCCACTCAATTTCATGTTTGCCCCGCTGAATTTCATGTTTGCCCCGCTCAATTTTATGTTTGCCCTGCTCAATTTCGTGTTTACCCTGCTCAATTTTATGTTTGCTCCATTAAAATTCATGTGTTGCCCTGCTGAATTTTTACTTTGCCCCGCTCAATTTCATGTTTGCCTCGCTCAATTTCTTGTTGGTCCCACTCAATTTTATGTTTGTCCAGCTCAATTTCATGTGTTGTCCTGTTGAATTTCATGTGTTACCCTGCTGAATTTCATATTTGCCCCGCTGAATTTCATGTTTGCCCTGCTCGATTTCATTTTTGCCCCGCTGAATTTTCAATTTGACCGCAAAGTGATTGAAATTGATCACGAAGTGAATGAAATGGATTTTCAACCATCGACCCGATGAAATCTTGAAAAATAATTAGGTTTGTTGGCTAAATTAGCTTCTTCTACCTCAAAATCATGTGGTATGTTAAGTAAATCATTTTAGTTTAGGAGATATGCTTGTTGAATAAATAGACAAAGAAATGAATTAAAAGAGAGAAAAAAATTTATATGCTTATATATACATATTTATATAAATATGTATTAGAGAAAAATGTAGGTAGAATAAAGTTCTCCATGTAAACAAAATTTTTTTAAAAATAAAAATGTATAGACTGAAATGGACTATAGTTATGGCTATGGTTATAATCTGTAGCCATAGGGAAAACTGTAGGAATTTTGAGGCAAACTCCCTAGATAATCTAAACCTTTTTTGATATATCGAAAGACCTTTGATACATATTAAAAGCAGGGGCTACGAAAATGGCCACGGTTTTAATCCGTAGCTATAGAAAACACCGTAGCTATAGGTTCCTGTTTTTTATTATTTTATGGGTCCCATCACGAGGTTTGTGTTATATCCAAACCATCCATATATTTGGCAAGCTCATATTAAGCTTAAGACGTAAAATAAGACTGATCTAGCTATCAAGTGGACCACACTGTAAAAGGCAGTGGGGAATTGAATGTCTACCATTGAAACCCTTGTAAGGGTTATAGAAGTTTTGGATCATTATGATTTTTTTTTTCCTCTTCATCCAGGCCTTTGTGACCTTATGAATAGATTGGATGGAAAATAAATGTTATGGTGGGCCCTACAAAATTTTTAACGGTGAAAATTAGTTTTCTTGCTACTCTTTGTGGTGTGGTCCAGTTGATCTTTGGATATGATTTTTATTTTTTGGATAATGCTCCGAAATGATGTCGAAATATGGATGAACGTTGTGGATATAATAAATACATAGTTGTGGGGCCATGTAACTTTGATCTCTTTTGAGCTGTTCGTACAACTCTCTGTTGGAGGAGCGTCAGCGCTCGTCTTCGAAAGGAAGGGAGAGGTATTTTCATCCTCAAATTCGCTGTCGGTACGAGCAGGTCTAAGTTCTCAAACTAAGTTTATATTGTTTCATAAAAACAGCTGGATAAAGGTGGGGTCCACAGTCCCAAATTTCTCGTTGTCCCATGGATTTCCTGCAAAAGGCTTTCCCGAAAGTTCCTGTGCGAGGATTCTGAGTGGGCCCACTACGATGTTTATGAGAAATCAAACCTGTACAACAGTTTTTCGACTTCATTTTAAGACATACTACCAAAAATGAGGAGGATCCAAAACTCACGTGGGCCATAGGTGATAAAACAGCGGGGAAAAGATTGCCTACCACTGAAACCTTCCTAGGCTCCACCTTGCTGTTTATATGCCATCTAAACCGTTTATAAGATTATTTTCACTCAAATAAAGTGAAAAAACCAAATAATTAGATGGTTACAAAACTTTTATGGACATAAATATTTCAAAGGTGGTAACTAAATCTCCACTGTTTCCTCTTGTGTAGCCCACTTGAGTTTTGGATCCTCTTCATTTTAGTCTGTTGTTATAAAATAATCTAAAAAACGGATAAAGGGGTTAGATTTCTCACAAACATCTAAATGGCCCCACACAAAATCCTTGCGCAGTAACTTTGGAAATCCGCGTCCTCGTTGAAGCCAGCGAGTGTGATCCAGCTTGCATGATTTAGCATTTGCCGTTTTCGTTTTTAATGAAAAGAAAGGATAGGGATTCATACGTCAAGGGCGTCCAACTAGCCTCACCTTTATACATTATTATATTATTGTGGTCACGAAAAAAAGGTATGGACGGAAAGTTTCATTGGCAGTGATGACTTATAAATGGTTCCTACAATGTAGCCATTTGATTTGTGTCTTGAAACGTTTTAAATATCCACTATTGTATAAAGAAATGGTTACCCCATTACAGGATATATGGATGAGTTGGTCCAATGTGTAAAAATAATGGATTGTATCAGCTTATATACAGCCTGTATCAGTACCATTGTAGAGTTGATACATCACGGCCCATTTTGAAAATTTTTCTTTGCAATATTATTTAGTTCTTTCACTTCTTTCTTCAATTCAACTAATAAAGAAGCTTAGAAATTAATTTTAAACAAGATCAAGTCATCTAAATACAATTTTTTAGCTGAATGTGAGTAGAAGAGCTATTTTGTGAAATATTTGAATACTGCGTAGATAATTATTTTCTTTTCATTTTTCATATTTTTATTGTGTTTATATCTAACATGCCTTAATCCACCAAATTATGTTTGATTTATGTTTAATAAGAGCTTATTTAATCGATTTTCAAAGGTAAAGTTGATACTACTTCACAAATACCATTCTTAGCAAAGAACAGCCTATTATATCATTAAATACATGTAAAAATAAAAAATAAAAATAAAAAAAATACTTTGAACCCTTTATATATTTTTTTAGGGCCTTTTTCTATATGGCCGCTTGCCTTTTGGGCAGTGGACTTGAAAATTTCTCACTTTTAAACTATTTCTAAGAACCGCTCAGAATTTTCACCGTTAGAGATTAAACCACTTGCATGCTGTTAGTTTACATATAAATTTGTGTATTTTCGTATTAATGGAACTTCTCCCCTTGCGCCTTGGATTTATGGGTGCACCACCTTAACCCCCGACTATACATATGGCCACCTTGGTATTTGTGAAAAATCCTTCATCGCCATCCGTCCAGTTCATTTTAGTACACGAGCTTAAAAATGTGCAAGATCCAAAGTGCAAAGTGGGACTTATGATGGCCCCAAGATTCTTCAACAGGGGACGGACGTTAAATTCCCACTGTTTCCTGTCACTTGGCCCACTAGAGCTTGGTATTGGCCATCAAATTTTAGGTCGAGCCATAAAATTAGCTCAACAAGTGTTTTAACAATGATCTTTTAATCCAGACTATTTCGTGTTCATGAGGCCTACCTGAGATCTTAATCAATCTTATTTTTTATCCCATGCCCTAAAATGAGGTGGCATAACAGATGGACAGAGTGGATTTGGTCACAAACATCACTGTGGGCTCCACTATGGCCGATCAACCTTCGGACTTAATCTGTCATATGGCCCACCGGAGCTTGGTATCGCCCTCATGTTTGGGCACAATCCATAAAATGAGCTGAAAAACGGATGGATGGGGTGGATTAGTAAAAGAAATTATCTTGTGGCTTGACTAATATTGTAATGATGGGTGTTTGATTTTCAATTTCTTATGTTTGTTTGGCCTACTTGATCTTTAGATCAGCTTTATTTTTGGATCCATGCCCTAAAATGAAATGGCAAAATAGATAGTTGGATTGTACTTGTTACATACATCAAGGTGGCCCCACCTAGGTCGAGCAACCCTCCTATGGACTTGAATGTCCATCAAACTTCTTACTCGCCATTGATGGACATTGATTGTCGCGGCCACCTAAATCTAGCTGTTTGTTTTTATCACCTTTATGTTTGTGAAAAACTCACCCTGTTCATTTGTATTTCCAACTTATTTTGGGGCATGCACCCAAAAACGAGGTAGATTTGGAGCTTAAAATGGTCGCACAATGTAAACAAGAAATTTGAGCCCCAAGGAACTTTGCCAACTCAGGACAACACCGAGGTTGGTTCTCTCTTATACATTGATATCTGAGTCTGTCTGGATCATGATATTAGCGTAAATGAGCACCAAGCCAAGGACAACACTGATACATCAATCTTGTCCGTCTGTTGGCTAGCCTAAAAAAACACATTTAAGGTAGAAAAATATAAGTGCATGTGCTCATCGGCCAAATTCATAGCTAGATACATATGATCGGTGTGATTTTGACGATCTAGATCTATCACTGCCGCGTAATCAGTGGATGTTAGTTCAGAAGAGATGTCCATGCAATTAGCAACGTTCACGCATATCACGCCCAGGACGCGGATTCACGTTCACGCATATCACACCCTAGGACGCGGATTCCCTGCAAAAGCCTTTTACAGGAAGTTTCTGCGCTTGGAACTTAGGTGGGTCCACTGAGATGTTTTTCAGAAATCCACTCTGTCTATCCGTTTTTTGAGCTAATTTTAGGAGTTGAAATCAAAATTGAAATGGATACAATACTCAAGTTGGCCGTACTAAAGGAAAAAGGTTATTAGGAAAATTTACACAGTTGAAACCTCCTTAGCTTTTACAGTAATGTTTATATGCCATCCATACCGTTAGTAACGCCATATGTACTGGGATGAACTGAAAACACGAATAATAGCATGATTGAAAACCTTTTTATCCCCACAAATATTTTAACCATGGACGTTTAATTATCACTATTTCAGCCCACTTGAGCATTGGATATGATTTATTTTTGGCCTTGTATCCTAAAATGAACTCAAAAAAGGAATGGACGATGAGGATTTCTCACAAATATGACAGTGATCCCCACCTGGTTCCTGTTGAGAATATGGAGCCACATTGGGCCGGCTACGACCGGTCGTAGGGCCTGTTCGACCGGTCGTGGATCGGTTCGACTCAAAGTCCAGCGAGTTGTACTGTTTTTTTTTTTTCCGTTTAGGACTAGTCCTGGAATTTTTAGGACCAGTCTTAGGGGCCTAGGACCAGTTTTAGGAGAGCTAGGACCAGTCGTAGGGGAGCTAGGACCGGTCGTAGGTTACGCAGTTTGTTCCGTGATTTTGTGCGAAACCGCGGATTTGAGTCCTTTCGCAACTGGGATGCGGGAGGAAAGTTACCTAAACTATAAATAGGGGTTCCTAGGGCTTTTCTAGGTAGATTAAGAATATTGGAAAGTAATTCCAAAAGTGTGGGCTAAGGGTTTTCTATATTTGTAAGACCCGTATCCTAATTTGTACTGTTCCATCGCTTCTCGCGATCCTTCTCGTCAAATTCCGGCAACCCACGACCTGTAGTCGACGTTGCGCACGACTGTGAGATGTATCCTATACATTTGAGTCGGCTTAATTCGAGATTTGTACCGCTGCGACCGCACCGTCGCCGCGGTTCCAACGCCACGACTCACGCACCGATCCGATACCCAGACGAGGAGATGCGGACCCGTGTTTGGTTTGAGCAAAAACACCGCACGTTGCAAATCTCAAGGGAATCTCTACAATATGTCCCATCAATCTCATCAATCAATCCCATCAATTACCTCTCATGTCAAGTACACACACCCATGCTTTCTTTCTCCACAAGTTAAGCAAGCTCAAAAGTCAACTAACCTCTCACTTCACCCATCACTCACCTCATCCATCACTCATTTCACATCACTCCATCACTCTTATAACTCTCTCTCTCCCTCTCATTTCTCAGCACACCAAACCCAAGCAAGGGAGCACTCCCACGTCTAAGCCCTCCTCATGAGAAAAAAAATATGATTTTGGTTGCCCACTTCATATCTCAAAAACTTTAATCCTAGCCATCCATCTCCCATCTCCACCATCAAAGTGAAGCTCTAGAAGATAGGCGTTCCAACGGACCGAGTAGATCATAAGGTGGGTGCTTTTATAGGGTAGTTTACTTATTTTTATGATGGACTAAGTGAGGCCCACCGATCAATGGTGTGGATCTCACTTGGGTCCCTAAGTTGTGGCCGATGGCCCATCTTGATCATCAAAACATTCCATGATGGGGCCATTTTCCATGGACCCCATCATGATGTTTACTTTTCTTGCATTAAGAGGTCATATAGACCGTTCATTTTGGATGGAGATGGATCTCCACCGTTGATCTTTTGTTTGATGGTCCATATGCAATGGGCCCTTTGATGTATGATTGGATGATTGAAACGGAGGGCCCATAGTGCCGGGGTCCCTCCATCACGCGTGTCTCACTCTATCTCTCTCTCCCTCCCTTTCCATTTATTTTATTTATTTATTTTTTTTCTTCTTTGTGTGTGATGAAATGGCCGTATGACCCACTTGGATGGACCCCACCTTGAGGTAAGTATTTTATCCAAGTCATCCATGAGTGGGGCCCATCTTATATATATTATACTCACACCAGCTATCATGTGGTGGCCCACCTAAATAGGGTCCACCCTGAATATGTTGATCAGCCTAACAACGTCCAGCGTCTGGACGTCGCTGGAAAGAAAAACACAAATATGAGCTTTTCCAAGCATTGGAAGTGGGCCACTTATATAGGCCCCACCTAGATGTATGTTTCTAATCCATGTCGTCCATCCTCTTTCCCAACCCATTTTAGGCATTGAGCCGAAAAATGGTGTCGATCCGATATTCAGGCGGGCCATAGCATAACAAACATCGTCTTTACCGTTAAAAATTGGCTAGGGCCCACCTTGAGTCAAAAAAATACCGTTTATTGGACTTGTTTGAATTGTATTGAGCCATGGAATCCAATGGCTGGACTGGATTCATCAGCTACGGGCCCCACACGATAAAAACCCCAGAAAAATGGGTTTTAATATTTTTTTAAAAAATCACACAGCAGCAACAGCTGCTGTGTCAAAAGCTGGCCGCGCCAGCGGCGCTAGCGGGGGGACGGGCAGCAGCCCACGGCCCCAGCCGTGGGCCCCACCTTGATGTTTGCCGTGGGCCCCACCTTGATGTTTATGTTCCATCCAATCCGTTCATGAGGTGGGCCACTCTCTGAAGTGGGCCTCCTCCAAATTCTAGCCATATCCAACGCTCAGGTGGCCCACATCACAGGAAACAGTGGGATTAAATATATGCCATTGAAACCCTTTTTGGATTAACACAGAAGTTTTTGATTAAGATGAAATTTATTTTCCCTTTTTCAGGTCCGTATGACCTTATCAACCGTTGGATGACAAATAAATGTTATGTTGGGCCCCACGTGAGACCCACCTTTACCGTTTGAAGCAGCTGATGCTGCATCGTACAGCAGCTCTATAGCTGCTGTACTAACGTCAGCAGGGCAGTGGGAACGGATTGGCTGGCCCCACAATGATGTATATGTTTAATCTAGGCTGTCCATCATTTGGATGGTGGGGCCACCATGATGCATGTGTGGCATCGAAGCTGTTCAACCATTTTGAAAGTTCGTCTTAAGGCTTGAGACTAAAAATAAGTGAGATCCATGGTTCAAAGTAGACCCCCACCATGATGCATGAGTTGTATCCTAACCGTCCATCCATTTTAATAGCTAAAAATGAGGTAGATCTATGGTTCAAATGAGCCCACTTTGATATGTATATAGGGCCCATGTTGATCCATTTATGGCCATTCATTTAGGCCCACCTTAGTACACATTTAAGGCCATGGGATTTAGCCCATTTGGCGTATGTAATGCCCATGGGATTAAGTCCATTTGGCATATGTAATGCCCATGGGTTTCGACCCATTTGACATATGCAATGCCCATGGGATCCAGCCCATTTATTCCATATAAGGCCCACGGGATTCAAGCCCATTTGATATATATATTATAGCCCATGGGATCAAGCCCATTTGATGTGCATGAGGCACAAATGGAGTGGCCTATTTGATATATTTAGAGCTCATGTGTGTAGGCCCATCTGATATATTTAAGGCCCAGGTTGTGAGGCCCACTTTGATGTATTTCAAGGCCCATGGGTCATGGACCATTGCAATGTACATAAGGCTCATTGGTGAGGCCCCTTAACGCAGCCATTTGATGAATGTAAGGCCATGTGATACGGCCCATTTGATGTATCTAAGGTCCATAGGTTGAGGCCCAAAGGGATGTCCTTAGGGTCCATTGCAATGAGTGATTTCCCATGGTTCATGTAATGATATTTATGGCGGGTCGTGCCTAAGGAACAATGTTGGTTTGACGTCCACATTGTATGTATAATGTTGGTTAAATGTTTGCATTGTAACTCTCCTTAGGGCCCATTAATTGGCCCATACTTGTTAATATTCATTACTTTATAACATGCTTAGTATAATCCCATGATTCATGCTCATACGCATCATATGTATGCTTGATATAAGGTATGTTTGATCATAGCATAAGCCGTTGGGCTGAGACACTTATAGGACTCCTTATGAGACGGAGTGCCCCACATGATCGCGCAGTATGCGCTGGATTGTTGCATGATTTGACGGTGTGATTCATGCATCTCACATATGTATGACTTGATTCACTGCACGCCCTAGCGACATCAGGGCCGTGGCTCCATAGGTACATCGTGGATGGCCGTATCGGATACCAAAAATACTTGGTTCTAGCACTGTGGGCACTTAGGATGTCCTTAGGTGAAAGTCTCAGAACCTTTTTGGTACCAAGAGATGCTTCAATGTCTAGACCGAGTGGATACACGAGCGCCAAAATGTCGAATACCAGTAGGCCGCGTCTCCCGATATTTCGTAGTCGGTTGGAAGGGGGTGTGGCCTTATCCGCATAAGTGAGGGGGCTATAAGCTAGGCTGAGTTTGACCAGCTCACAAATGAGTCCGCTATCAACGAGCCGGGTAGGTATTGACATACTACTGGTCAGGCGGATAGCGAGGTCTTTTCCGCTTGCTTGACTGTGCAGCTAGGGAGGTGGCAGTCACTGCGAAGTGTATTAGACCCCGGTGATATCCTAAGAGGAATTATACTGATATGTGTACATGATGAGTACCGACTTGCTTGGATTACATTTCGCATATGACATTCAGCTATGTAGGCCTTGCATTGCATCGGTGTGGCCGATGACATTCATATCTCGCATCGCATGGCCTTGGTATGTCCGATAGCATTCACGTCTTGCATTATATAGCCTTGGCATGGATGATTCTATTGACTTACCGCATACTTCCGCATTGCTCTGATACTGTATACTTGGCACTTGCCCTATGCACACACTTACACCACCCTCTAAGCTTTTGTAAGCTTATGCACGACAGTTGCGTGCAGGTAGCGTTGGACAGCAGCAGCGCTGAGGCAGGAGCGCGTATCAGACCAATTTGGAGCTTTTGATCATCTTGTATTTCCCTTTCCATATTGTACTTAAAATATTTTGATATAATGGATATGTGGTGATGTTATTTTGTGACTTGGTTATGCTTGTGTTTATGCTCCATTACAAAAAAAAATTCATTCTGAAAATTCTCCTTGTAGGATCCCAGAATCGGAATCTGGCACTTGATTGTCAGGAGTCGAGAATGGGATACTACGGAGGCTGTCGGCACCAGATTCGGCAATCGGGATTCATGTGAATTCGATTTTCGGGTTTGGGGCGTGACAGAAGTTGGTATCAGAGCATAACTTAGGAATACCTGAGGATCACATCACATATCTACTATAAATAGGTTCCGAGTCTGAATGACTTAGCGATTTTCTGACATGAACCCTTAACATTTTCTCCTTCGAGAATTCTCAAGGCTAATATGCCATTGTTCCTTCCTGTAGGACATTATGGTTAGAAGAACGACCCGAGCGAATCCCGCACCACCACCCGCAACTCCTGCTTTACCACCTGCTACTCCTGCTCCACCACCAGATATTCCTACTTTTCAGCCTGAGGATACCACTCCTTTACCTGAGACCGGTGCGGATCCGACCGTACCTGTGAGTGCTACTCAGCTGTAGCAGATGTTGCAGGCGATGACTGCCATTCTTCAGGGGCAAAGCAGACGTCCCACAGTGACACCAGCCGAGGCTGAGCAGGAGCGTGCGAGCGCTCTTCTCAAGAATTTCCGGCGGCACGATCCTCCACGTTTTTGGGGTGAGCCAGATCCTACTGCTGCAGAGATATGGTGCTCCGAGGTGGAGAAGATATTCGACACCATGAGATGTACGACCCAGCAGCGAGTTCCATTAGCTGTATTTCTTCTGTAGGGCGAGGCTCAGTATTGGTGGGCATCTGTGGCCCGATCGATAGCCGCCGATTTTGAGTGGACCTGGGAGGACTTTATAAACCGGTTTGACCGGAAGTTCTTTCCCGAGCATATGCGACAGCAGTGCGCACTAGAGTTTGAGACGTTGGTCCAGGGGGACATGTCTGTGTCCCAGTACGAGGCACGTTTTGTCGCACTATCGAGGTTTGCGACATATCTTGTTGATGATGAGGGGCGGAAGGCCCGCCGTTTTGAGAACGGCTTATGTCCTGCCCTCCGGAGTCGTGTGATCGGACACATGCTTCCGACATTTGAGCAGATAGTAGAGAGAGCCTTGATATATGAGACAGATTGGGCCAGTGTGCAGAGAGCCCGTGACCAAAGAGGAGATCAAAAGAGGAAAGAGCCCTCCAGTAGCTCCCAGCCGCAGCAGCATCATCCACAGCAACGACGCACGACCCACCCAGCATTCCGAGCACCAGCAGTATCCCCAGCACCACCTTCGGGACCGTTCACTAGCACTTGCTTTGGTTGTGGCCGGACAGGACATCGTGTGCATGAGTGTCCCCATCCGCAGCAACAGCAGCCGAGAGCACCGCCTCAGCCTCCACGACAGCCACCACAGCATCAACAGCCGAGGACACCGTATCAGCCCCCGCGACAGCCCCGACAACAGCAGCGATCTCAGCACTAGCCTCCGGGACCTCCACCGCAGCAGTAGAGACCTCAGAGGGGACCTGCACCTCCCCAACAGGCCCAGGGCAGAATTTATGCTGTCCAGCAGGACCCTCAGTCATCAGGAGCAATCGTCGACGATTCGTGTGACTTGACCCCTACACCGTCTAGCTAGATTACTCATGAATGATGCGTCCTGGGAGTTAGAGCCTAAAATCGTGAGCGTTATCCCCATCTCTAAGATGTTTGATGTTGAAGATATGCTGTGTTTTGATCATATATAATGTTAAGTTCCCTATTCCCTCATGAGTTGTGTTTATCTACGATGATAGTGTAAATTTTGAGGATGAAATTTTTATTAGGTGGGGAGAGCTGTAAGACCCGTATCCTAATCTTTACTGTTCCATCGCTTCTCGCGATCCTTCTCGTCAAATTCTGGCAACCCGCGACCTGTAATTGACGTTGCACATGACTGTGAGACGTATCATATACATTTGAGTCGGCTTAATTCGAGATTTGTATCACGCGACCACACCGTCGCCGCGACTCACGCACCGATCCGATACCCAGACGAGGAGATGCGGACCCGCGTTCGGTTCGAGCAAAAACACCGCGCGTTGCAAATCCCAAGGGAATCTCTACAATATGTCCCATTAATCCCATCAATCAATCCCATCAATCACCTCTCATGTCAAGTACACACACTCATACTTTCTTTCTCCACAAGTTAAGCAAGCCCAAAAGTCAACTAACCTCTCACTTCACCCATCACTCACCTTACCCATCACTCACTTCAAGGTCCATGGGTCATGATCGCGCAGTACGCACTGGATTACTGCATGATTTGACGGTGTGATTCATGCATCTCGCATATGTGTGACTTGATTCACTGCACGCCCTAGCGACATCAGGGCCGTGGCTCCACAGGTACATCGTGGATGGCAGTATCAGATACTGGAAATACTTGGTTCTAGCACTGTGGGCACTTAGGATGTCCTTGTGTGAAAGTTCCAGAATCTTTTTAGTACCAGGAGATGCTCCAATGTCTAGACCGAGTGGATACACGAGCACCAGAGTGCCGAATACCAGTAGGCTGCGTCTCCTACTGTGTCGTGGTCAGTTGGAAGGGGGTGTGGCCTTATCCGCCTGAGTGAGGGGGCTATAAGCTAGGCTGAGTTTGACCAGCTCGCAAATGAGTCCGCTATCGACGAGCCGGGTAGGTATTGGCATACTACTGGTCAGGCGGATAACGAGGTCTTTTCCGCTTGCTTGATTGTGCAGCTAGGGAAGTGGCAGTCACTGCGAAGTGTATTAGACCCCGGTGATATCCTAAGAGGAACTGTACTGATATGTGTACATGATGAGTACCGACTTGCTTGGATTGCATTTCGCATATGACATTCGGCTATGTAGGCCTTGCATTGCATCGGTGTGGCTGATGACATTCATATCTCGCATCGCATGGCCTTGGTATGGCCAATAGCATTCACGTCTTGCATTACATAGCCTTGGCATGACTGATTCTATTGACTTACCGCATACTTCTGCATTGCTTTGATATTGTATACTTGGCACTTGCCTTACTCACACACTTACACCACCCTCTAAGCTTTTGTAAGCTTATGCACGACAGTTGCGTGCAGGTAGCGTTGGACAGCAGCAGCGCTGAGGCAGGAGCGCGTATCAGACCAATTTGGAGCTTTTGATCATCTTGTATTTCCCTTTTCATATTGTACTTAAAAGATTTTGATATAGTGGATATGTGGTGATGTTGTTTTGTGACTTGGTTATGCTTGTGGTTATGCTCCATTACAAAAAAAAAATTCATTCTGAAAATCCTCCTTGTAGGATCACAGGATCGGAATCTGACACTTGATTGTTAGGAGCCGAGAATGGGGTACTACGGAGGCTGTCGGTACCAGATTCGACAATCGAGATTCATGTGAATCTTATTTTCGGGTTTGGGGCGTGACAATATTCTTCCAAGGGAGAGGTTAGTATTTTGCCTTGTAATCTTTGTTTCTTCATAGTGGAAGTTTGCATCCGTGATTTTTTATCCCAGTTTGGAGTTTTTTTCACGTATATCTTGTCTTGTGGTTTGTTTGGATTGCTTTGATCTGTTTCTAGTTTATATTCCTTTCTGTTTATCGTTTGTGGGTGAGGCTTGAGATTGGATCTCAGCCCACTGCGTTGTTAGCGTGCTGCGCAACAGTTCCTTCCTGTGAAAGGCTTTGGCAGGAAATCCGCGTCCCCACACCTTGTCTTCATTCATGTGGACACCACCTATCCACGTGCATTTGCAATCCATAGGTCAGTACAAAAGAGGACGAAAAGGGACAATACTATCATTTTGCGAAAGGCAAAACCAAGGGAGGGCATGAAACAATTATTTCTGCAATTAACCAGGGGTAAAACCTTTTGGTAGTTAACAAAAAATAGTGTAAAAGCAATTAGTTTTCCATCTATATCCAAAAAGGTGGGTTGCTATATGGAAAACTCCTTATTTTTACAACTTTATAGCAACTTAAATTTTTTTTTTTTATTATTTTTTTTTTGAAAAAAAAAAAAACTAACTAACTAACAAAGATTGTCGTAGGATTGTATCATATCCATCTAATACCATTATGTAATGACTTAGCTACCTAAGAAGGCTAGATCATGGTATAAAAATAGATGAATGCTGCATTTATGCAATGATTGGACAATGAAATCAATATTATCCTCAATGGAGTTAACAACAAAAATCCATATACCAAATGTTATTCTCCCAAATTCCATCCATAACTTGCAACTAAAGAAGAGATGATTAACTGATTCATCACGCCACTTGCAAAGAATACAAATCGGGTCAATTTCGATATCCAACGTTATAAGCATGTTTGTTATTCCTTTTTTGAAATTTTATTTTTTAAAAATAAATTTAAAAAAAACCTACCTACTTATTATAGATTTGACATTCTTATACTTTTTTAGGTTTTCAATGGGCTATCTAATTAAGTAATAATTAAGTATTTTTTGTTGTTTGATGTCTTCAATCTATGCAGAAAATAGGGGAATGATTGATCGATTAGCTTGGTCGATCAATTGAGTGAGTCCTGAATTTTACAGTATAGTCTCTAAACAGTTTTGAATGATCTTGATTGATCGAACTATCAAGTTGACCGATCTATAGAATTTAGAAAATACTTGTAAACTATCTAGACATTTTTGAGCGCTCGAACATGTGGGGTTGTTCGTTCGATCGATGATTGCCTAATCAATGTTGACGGATCGATGCTAAGATCGACGACAAGCACAGTTTTGCGTATTTGTACAATTAGTTTCCTATTACGGATGTTTTACTATAATGATAGGTGTAGTATGAGATTAAGGTAATAAGGAAATAGCTTAAATGTTTCTAAAAGGGTTTTGAAGGGAGGCTAAGATTTTTTAAAAGGTTTTTCATTCGTAAGTGATTCCATCTCTTATAATTCGTTATTCATTATGGATTTTGTTGTTGCTTTGTGTCGTAGTTTTTTTCCATAAAAATAAAAATTGTGTATTCTTATACATGTGTTTATTGTGTTTATCTTTCACTTATTTAATTCAAATTTACGATTTGTTTCCTTTTCCCCCAATAATTATCATTGAGTGCAATTCCATTAGAAGGTTGAAGTTACTCATGCCAGCAAACGTTTGGGCATGAGTAGGCCCTACCGTGATGTTTATGTGAATTCCCCCCTAATGTCCACGTCTGTCACCCTATGTTAGGCCAAGGCTCAAAAATTTGACCTATTCGTGATTAAAAGCAATGTATAAGGCAATCCTCACACTCTAAACGATTTCCCTTTGTGTGACCCACTGAATCACGGATGGCCCTAATTTATGGGCTTTAAATATAAATTTTGGTGTGGCATATAATAGTTGGAATTGATTTCTTATAATCATCATGGTGGGCCCTATAAAATCAAGGGTGGATGTCTCTCTCCCAAATGTTTCCTTTGATGTGGCCCACTTGAATCATGGGTTAGCCGGATTTTATGGCCTTGAGACTAATGTGGGATTAAGCACTTAATGGCTAGAGTGGATCTCACATACACATTATGATAGACAAATAAAAAAAAAAATCAAGGATGGCGTGCCCTCTCGCATTTATTTAAAAAACGAAGCTTTAACGAGAATTTTAAGGGCCACCTACTCTTGGTTTTTTACAGGTCCACTTGTGATGTGTATGCGAGATTCCCTCTTATCATTAGATATGTAATCCTATTTTAGGCCAAGTAAAATACTCAAGTTGGCTTGTGATTAGGTGTGCTACACCAAAAGTAACAATTAAGAGAGGGATGTCCACCCTTGATTTTTTGTAAGGCACATGACAACAATTATATGAAATCCACTCCATCCATTGGATGTCACCCCAAATTTTAGGTTTTGGGTTCAAACATTAGGCCTATATATGATTTAGGTGGGCCACACGAAATGAAATAGTTTTGAAGGTGAGGGTTGCCCTATAAACTATTCTAATCGTCTGGTCGACTTGAATGATGAATGACATCAATGACTTTTACACCTTGGGCCAACACAAGGTGATGCACCTGGTTGTCAAGGTAGATTTCACATAAACAATACGATGGGGCCCACTCAAGCCATGGATTCCTTTGCACGGGCGACCCAACTTTTGTTGGGAAATCTAAAGGTAATCCAAATATAATTACTTAAACTACTCAGATAATTTATTGAAAACCTTTTTTAAAAAGTAACGGAATCTAAATTACTCAGATAATTTACTTAAATTTCTTCTTTCTCCTCCATTTTCTTATTTTTTTTTTGGTAAATTTCCCTTCGTTTTTTTTCCTTGTGGAGCGTGTCTGCCCATTACCTAACGTATGCGGTGGTGGGACACAATACCAAGGCATACGCTGCATAGAGAGAGTATACATTACCATTATTGGTTGTTTGAGATATTCTTTCTCTAATTGCAAACCAAATAAAGCAGGCTGATAGAATTCCCTATAGACAAATGAATGACACGAAGACCCCATGTGATCTAGAAGATTATGGGTTGGAATTGACATGAGCCGAACTGATATATTGGTTCCAACTCATGCATAATTAGGCCTGGGCCCCTTATCCTTACACATGCATAATTAGGCCTAGGCCCTTTATCAGACACGGTTTGTCTTAATAAAAGGTGGAATAGATCATTGTTTCTCTCTTCCTCTCTCCTCCATTGTTTTTTTTTTCTTCTTCCTTCTTTTCCCTTCTCTTTATCCTCATGCCCGCCGCACGTGCCTGCTATCCATCAGCATCATCCAGAGACATTTTAGATGTAGGATAAAGTCTAAAATATTAAACTTAAGAAGATTAGCTCATCAATTGCAAGAAAATAAAGAAGTGGAACTAGTCAATTTTTCTCCCATATGACATTGGAACAAAGGATCCAGTCTAATGAAGTTGTCATTGGTAACTATGTAAACCTTTGAATTTCCTTGGATACATATACTATAGAAGAAATGAAACAAAGTGCGTACCAGAATCCACCATCAATGGAGCTTGCTTGATTGAGGTGTAAGATGGTGAATGTGTTGAGATTTGGAGCCATATCTGGGTCCGTCTTCGACCGGTCGTGGGCTATGCTCGACCGGTCGTGGACGGGGTCGACTCAAAGTCCACCGAACATCATTTTTTGACTTCGAGGTACTCGACCGGTAGATGACCATGCTCGATCGGTCATGCAGTCTGCTCGACCGGTCGTAGTTACGCAGATTCGTTTCTGAATCCGATGTGGACTGTGGATTTTGATGTCGCCTTTCGCAAGGGTGCGGAAGGAGATTTGCCTAAACTATAAATAGGGGTTCTTAAGACTTTTCTAGGTATGATGAAAGTTATTCTAAGGTGTGGGCTAAGGGTTTTCTATGTTCTTCCAAGGGAGAAGTTAGTATTTTACCTTGTAATCTTTGTTCTTCTTCATAGTGGAAGTTTGCATCCGTGATTTTTTACCTTAGTTTGAGATTTTTCCACATATATCTTGTCTCGTGGTTTGTTTTGATTGCTTTGATCTGTTTCTAGTTTATATTTCTTCCTGTTTATCGTTAATTGGTGAGGCCTGAGATTGGCGTGCTGTGTAACAACTGGTATCAGAGCTATTGGTTTAGTTCTATTGGGAGCGATGGTGGAAGAAGGGAAAACTAGAATTGAGAAGTTTGATGGTTTAAACTTTGCCTTCTGGAAGATGCGGATAGAGGATTATCTATATCAGAAGGACCACTATATTCCTCTAGGAAGAAAAGAAAAGAAACTAGAAAAGATGATAGATGATGAATAGTTTTTACTAGATAGGAAGGCTTTAGGAACGATCCAACTCTCTTTGTCTAAGAGCGTCACCTTCAATATATCCAAGGTGAAAACGACAAAAGAATTAATGGAAGCCCTAACCACCATGTATGAAAAATCCTTTGCATCCAACAAGGTTCATCTTATGAAACAACTCTTCAACATGAAGATATCAGATGGTGAGAGCATGACTAAACATCTAAACGAGTTTAATACATTTACGACCCAGTTGGAATCCGTTGGCAACGTTTTTGAGGATGAGGTCAGGGCACTACTGATCTTATCCAGTCTGCCAGACGGTTGGGATGGTTTGATGATTGCTGTAAGCAATTCTTCAGGGTCGACAAAGCTGAAATTTGATGATGTGGCGGGTCTAATTCTCAGCGAAGAATCTAGAAGGAAGGCATCAGGAGTTTCAGAGGATTCAGGAAATGCTCTAAACGTTGAAGGAAGAGGAAGATCGCTGAACAAATGAGGCAATAAACACGAGCGTTCTAAGTCAAGGAAGAAGTCCAAGGGATCGAAAGACAAAGACGGGTGTTGGCATTGCAGCAATAAAGGAGAAATGAAACGTGATTGCAGGGCGCTTAAGAAACAAGATGGAAGCTCTCAAGGCGAAAAGGATTCAGTGAATCTATCTGAGGAGAGCGACACAGAAGCGTTGATCTTATCTCTTAATGCGAGGAATGAGTCTTGGGTTATAGACTCGGGTGCTTCGTTTCATGCCACTTCGTGTAAGGAAGTTTTGCGTGATTATGTGTCAGGTGACTTCGGGAGAGTCTACCTGAGTGATGATAAGCCGTGTAGTATCGTTGGAAAGGGAGACGTTCAAATCAATCAGAAAGACAGAACAGTTTAGAAATTGAAAGATGTCAGACATGTACCGAGTTTAAAAAGGAATCTGATCTCAGTGGGGCAGTTGGCCGATACCGGTTATGTGACAACATTCACCAGTGATTCCTGTAAGATCAAAAAAGGTGCCTTGGTGATATATCGAGGCAAAAAGGAAGGTACTTTGTACATGACTTTAGGATCGTATAGTTCACTCTCAGTCGCATCAATTGGAGTGAATGGATAGTTATGACATCATAGGTTGGGACATATGAGTGAGAAAGGGATGAAAATGTTATTGTCAAAAGGGAAGCTACCAGGGCTGAAGCCTATTGACTTGGAATTCTACGAGGAATGCATGTATGGTAAGTAGAAGAGGGTAAGCTTCAAGAAGACAGGACGTGCTCCAAAGACGCATCTGTTGGAGCTTGTACATATTGATGTGTGGGGACTGGCACAGGTATCATGTCTTGGTGGCTCACGTTATTTTGCTTCTTTTATTGATGCTGCTAGTAGAAAACTATGAGTTTATTTCTTAAAGCATAAATCTAATGTATTTGATGCGTTTAAGAAGTAAAAAGTTATGGTAGAAAACAAGACAAGTAAAACTGTAAAGTGTCTCAGATTTGATAATGGGGGAGAGTATTATGATAAGAGATTTGAGGAGTATTATACAACAAGTGGAATTAAACATCAGAAAATGATTTCAGGGACACCACAACAGAATGGTGTAGCTGAGCGCATTAATAGGACCATCCTTGAGCGCGCCAGGAGCATGAGGTTACATGCAGAGTTGTCCAAAACCTTTTAGGCAGATGCTGTGAATACCGCCATATATCTTATCAATAGAAGTCCCTCAGCACCATTGGATGGTAGGCTACCAGAAGAAATGTGGACTGAAAAAGAAGAGAACCTTTCACATCTTAGAGTGTTTGGTTGCATTTCATATATTCACATTGATGCAGAGTACAGAAACAAGCTGGATGCAAAGTCCAGGAGTTAAATATTTATAGGCTACGGGCAACATGATTTTGGCTACAGGTTTTGAGATACAGAAAATAAAAAAAATCATCAGAAGCAAGGACGTAGTTTTCAATGAAAAAGTGATGCATAAGGACAGTGTGCAAAAAAATAAGGCCGAGGAAAAGGAATTCGTAGAGTTGAAAGAGTTACCGGACACGGGTGTTACAGCGCCACAGGATGGTCATACACATGAGCATTTTGAGGTAGAGCTATAGACATCGGTTGTGAGGAGGTCTACTCGGGAGAGGAGACCCATGGTAAGATACTAACCCTCCTTACATTATCTACTGTTGACAGATAATGATGAGATAGAGTGTTTTGAAGAGGCGTTACAATCAGATACACGGGTTAAGTGGGAGCAGGCCATGGATGAGGAGATGGACTCTCTTGAGTATAATCGTACATGGGAGCTAGTCACTCTACCTAAGGGTAAGAAAACTCTTTATAATAAATGAGTTTACAGACTGAAGGAGGAGCACGATGTTTCGAAATGGTACAATGTTAGATTGGTTGTGAAAGGGTTTCAACAAAATACAAGTATCGATTTCACTAAAATATTTTCACCTGTGGTGAAAATGTCTACGATTCGCATGGTCTTGAGTATAGTGGCTACAGAGGACTTATATCTAGAGCAGTTAGATGTTAAGATAACTTTTCTTCATGGGGACCTTGAAGAAGAGATATATATGTATCAGTCGACAGGATATGTGGCACTAGATAATGAAAACAAAGTGTGCAGACTGAAGAAGAGTCTATATGGCTTGAAGCAGGCTCCGAGGCAGTGGTACAAGAAGTTCGACAGTTTCATGTTGGGAAATGGTTTTAGGAGATGTCATGCAGACCACTGTTGTTATTTGAAGAAGTTTGATACGTCATACATCATACTTCTTCTGTACATTGATGATATGCTTGTGGCCAGTTCAAGCATGAAAGACATCTCAGATCTCAAAAGACAACTGCCTAGAGAATTTTCCATGAAGGATTTAAGAGCTGCAATACAAATCCTAGGCATGAGGATAACGCGTGATAGGAAAACTAAGAAACTAGTTTTGTCACAAGGAGAGTACATAGCCAAGGTACTTGATCGATTCAATATGGAAGGTGCTAAGTCGGCTAACACTCCATTAGTTGACCACTTCAAGCTATCTAAGGAGCAAGGGGCAAAGGCGCAGGAGGAACGAGACTACATGGCTAAAGTCCCATACGCGTCAGCCATTGGGAGTCTCATGTATGCTATGGTGAGCATGAGGCCAGACATTGCTCAAGTAGTGAGAGTTGTTAGCAGGTTCATGAACAACCCCGGGAAGGAACATTGGAAAGCTGTGAAGTGGATCCTCAGATACCTGGTAGGTACAAATGATGTAGGGCTGTGTTATGGTGGATCGAAAATCCAGCTACAAGGCTACGTGGATTTAGATTTATCAGGAGATATTGACAGCAGAAGAAGCACTACTGGTTATGTCTTTACGCTAGGCAGTGCTATAGTCAGTTGGGTCTCTCAGTTACAAAAGCTAGTATCTATCAGTACGACAGAAGTAGAATATGTTGCGGCTACAGAAGCATGCAAGGAGATGGTGTGGATGCAAGATTTTATGGAAGAGTTGGGTAAGAAGTAAGTAGATTGCAAGCTGTACAGTGACAGTCAGAGTGCAATACACTTGGCTAAGAATTCAGCTTTTCATTCAAGGACCAAGCATATTTCCATCAGATATTACTTCATGCATTCGTTACTAGAAGATGGATCGATTACTTTGGAGAAGATTTATACAAGTGAGAATCTTGCGGATATGCTGACCAAGGCGGTCACACGGGAGAAGCTAAAGCTTTATTTAGCTTTGATTGGTTTTTAGGCTTGAAGATGGAGAGGTGGTGCACTCCGGATGAAGAAGACAAATGTTTATGATGATATGTCTCTAAGTGAAAGATTGTTGAGATGTAGAGCCACATCTGGGGCCGTCTTCGACCGGTCGTGGGCTATGCTCGACCGGTCGTAGGAGCCCGCTCGACCGGTCGTGGACCAGCTCGACTCAAAGTCCAGCGAGCATCATTTTTTGACTCCGAGGTGCTCGACTGGTTGAGGACCATGCTTGACTGATCGTGTGGTCCTCTCGACTGGTCGTGCAGTTTGCTCGACCGGTCGTAGTTATGCAGATTCGTTTCTGAATCCGATGCGAACTGCAGATTTTAGTGTCGCCTTTGGCAAGGGTGCGGAAGGGGAGTTACCTAAACTATAAATAGGAGTTCCTAGGGCTTTTCTATGTATGATGAAAGTTATTCTAAGGTGTGGGCTAAGGGTTTTATATGTTCTTTCAAGGGAGAGGTTAGTCTTTTGCCTTGTAATCTTCGTTCTTCTTTATAGTGGAAGTTTGCATCCATATTTTTTACCCTAGTTTGGAGTTTTTTCATGTATATCTTTCTTGTGGTTTGTTTTGATTGCTTAACTGTTTCTAGTTTATATTTCTTCCTGTTTATTGTTTATGGGTGAGGCCTGAGATTGGATCTAGGCTCACTGCGTTGTTGGCATGCTGCGCAACAGAATGATGCCTTTATCTTCCACCCCTCACACCACACAATAGTCATAACTAAATACTCATTGTAGGAAAATGTAGAAGAGAGGGGACCGAGACTTACATTTCATATATTTTCTTACAAGTTCTAAATAATACCAAACTTCCCAAAACCTATCTACACTTTATGCAAAGAAGGCATCTTCGTAGCTTTCACCACATGACTTGAGAGATGGGTATACCAAAGCCTTATAAAACATTGTATGAACAAATCTGTATGGGATCCTTCTGAATGCTCAAGCGGTCTAGCCATATTGTCCACATCTACCGTATATAGATGTGTAATGCATGGGGACCGTAATCTTACTTGGGTGGTAGACTCTCAGGAGTTTCAACACCGGGTCAAGGGGTTCTGAGTACCCATAGGTGGTGAAATTCCACTACATCGTGCGTGTGGGGGGTGTGTGCCTGTGTGTAAAAAAAAAAAAAAAGATGTGTAATGCATGCAGCCCACTTTAAGAGCGAATTCTAATACACTATTGATAAAATCTCCTATACAAGTTTGGGAAAACTCATGATTATAGTTAAGGTTGCGAACTTATAATAAATTGGTTTTCTATATAAGAGTCTGAAAAGCATGTTTAGCTACCACATCTCATTTTGGTTGGATCCATAGCCTGATGTTCTCTATAATCAAACTATAGTAACTTTAAAATAACACAAACTTGGGCTCCTTTTGAATGCTCAAGAAAACTCTCCATATCATCCGGTCTACCATCTGTAGACATCTATTACATGCGGCCCACCTTAAGAGCGAATGCTAACAAACTATTGATAAAGTCTTATACAAAAGATTTGAGCCCCAGTCCAGGATATTTATCAACCTAGCTCCAAATCAATCTACAATACTAGCCTGCTAGATGCGCAATGTAATGCACTACCTAGTCTATTTGATTTAGAGATGATTTGAACTGGGAAAATTTGAATTCCTAGGTGTTCTACTACCTGCTCATAATTCCAACATTTGTAGGATGATGGGCATTGAAAATCTCAATAATTTAAATGCCTATCGATTGCAACACTTAAAAATTGACATTTTCTATTTCTAAATGTATGATAGGATGGGCAATTAAAGATGTGAGATTCACGTGATGGAAGATTTAAATTAATAAAGACACCAATTATATTTTATGCGTTTTGCAAGAAAATAGGACGCATAGCTAACTTGTCTTGTAGGATATAATTCAGTGAAAAAAAATTGAAGAAAAAATCATCATCTAGGGAAGCATGCTAGAGCATGATGCATGCATAAAATTTGCAATGTCATTTTTGGGCCACATGCATGGAGAATTCAGCTTCATGATCGATTGATTACTACAATCTTGATTTACATATTTCTCATAGAGCAATTATGGGTTAATCTTGTTAAGGGGTACTACAATGCATCTTCATGGGGTATGATGTGTAGAGAAAAAGGTGGAGGTGATTGAATCTATTAATTGAAAAAGTCTACATCTAACTTGAAGTAGTATCAAAATATAAAGCTCTTTTTTATGGTTGAAAAAAACCAATATAACTCTATTAATTAAATCCAATGAATTTGGATTTGAAATTAAAATTTTGGCTTGGGCTCAAGGATGGCATATAAAATTAAGGATGGAAATGGTTTGAGTGACTAGGTGCAAGGATTGAGCCAAGGCCGGATCCTTACTCTTGCTTTGGTGGTAGACTCTCAAGAGTTTCAACGCCCGGTCAAGGGTTCGAGTATCCATAGGTGGGGAAATCCCACTACGGCGTGAGTGTGTGTGTAAAAAAAAGAAAAGAAAAAGGACCGAGCCAAGGCCTGATAACCAGGTCAGACTGGACCTAGTCCAATGATGGCATGCTTTACCTATTTGCCCAGTTTAACCATTGAGTGGACCACCATTATAATGGTTTTAAGACATTTGTAAATGATTCCAAAAATTTTTTAAAAATTCCCATTGGACATACATGCACACTTTCAAGACAATCTTTGAACAAAGTTAAGTTTAATCAAATAAACCTTATTTCAAACCTTTGATTACTTAAATAATTTCCTTATAGGATCGATCTTATAGGGTCAAGCTCATGGCTTAAGGGATTAGGGCTGAGAGGTGCTCTGGTATCGATCCCTAGTGGGGGTGGCTAACATGGAGTGTGTGTACTGACATGGGTGTGTACTAACAAGCTAACCTTTTAAAAAAAAGGGATTAGGGTTGAGATGTGCTTTGGTCATTTTACCCTTGGTCGAGTCCAACTAACTTGGCCCGACTTCATGTGTGTTTATGAATTCCATAGGTATCCAATGGTTGTGTTGCATCAGTAATTTGACAAAACATGGATTTTGCATGGACCATTGGTTGTTGCAAAATGATGTCTTAAATCTTGTTTTTCACTGTGCTGCTCAACCGGTCAAGAGGCCTGTTTGATCGGTCAAGGCCCGCTTGACTCGAAGTCCAGCAAGCATAGTTTTTTGAGTATTTAGGCCACTCGACTAGTCGAGGTTTACGCAGCCCATGCGCAGACTGCCTAAATTTGATGCGGTTTTTGGATTTTTTCAAACTAGGTGAGTAAGTGGAATTTCCTAAACTATAAATAGGGGTCCTTAGGGCTATTCTAGGGTAGGCTAAGGTTTTCTAAAGTTATTCCAAGCATTCCTAAAAGGGTTTTAAGGTTTCTAAAGGGTGTAGCAAGGGAGAGATTCGAGATTGTTTGAATCGGGTAAATCCTCTGTCATTGTAATTTTTTTCATAGTGGATTTCTGTTACTTTATGCCGTAGTTTTTCCCACAAGGATTTTTCACATTAAATCTTTGCATTCTCCTGTGATTACTTGACATTATTAGATTGTTATCTTAGAATTAGATCTGTGTGATTCCATGACACAAATCCCCAACAAGTGGTATCAGAGAACTCGTTGGGCACAGATCTGAATTTGAGAAATTAACATCAATGAGAAGCACTAGGTATGAGATTGAGAAGTACTCAGGAAAAATAATTTTGAGTTATGGAATATCAAGATGATCAGTTCCTTAATTGAGTAAGGCGAAGATGGTACTATTGAGGAGCAAAATTCTACTATGACTGATGATGAATGAAATACTTTTGATAAGAAGGCCTTATTATCGATCCGTTTATGTCTCATGGATGAGGTTCTCTACAATGTCATAAAGGAGAAAACTATGGCTAAGTTATGGACGAAGTTAGAGGAAGTTTATGTAAAAAAATCCTCTAAAAAATGCCTACACTTGAAGCGACAGTGGTATAACTTCAAGATAACAGAGGGTGGAGATCTGGAGGCTTACGTCAGCAACTTTAATGAATTGGTTTGTAAATTGCTGGATATGGAGGAAGTGATGAAAGATGAAGAACAAACATGTATGTTGCTAAATTCTTTTTTGGCATTTTATGAGGCATTTAAGGACACAATGTGTACCATGAATAAAACCTTGAGTGTCGACACCATTATCTCGACCCTTCAAGGGAAGGCTATATGGGGATATCTTCTGATGCACTGCTTACAAGGGGTAGAAATTCTGAACAAGGTATAAGTTCTTCAGGTTTTAGATCTAAATCCATGGGCAAGGACAAGGGAAAGGTAAAGTGCTAGAACTGTAGGATGGAAGGACATGTGAAGAAGGATTATACAAATCCTAAATCTAAGAGAGAACATTCTGAGGCTTCATACAGGGAAGCCAATACTGCCACGTCAAATGGATCGAGTGAATATGATAGTGATGTTTTATCTGTGTCTACAATTAGGCAATTATATGATGATTGTAATGACAAGTGGATTCTAGACACAGGGGCATCTTTTCATATAATTCCTCATCGGAGTTAGGTCACTAGCTATAGGGAGTGCGATGATGGACAGGTATTTATGAGTAATGACAGTGCTTGTAATGTTGTGGATGTTCAAGATGGTTGATGGGGTGGGGTGGAGCATACCTTAACTGATGTCAGGCACGCTCTTGACATGAGAATCTGATTTCTTTTTATGTACTTGAGGCAATGGGCTGAAAGTTCACAAGTATTGATGGTGCTCTTAAAGTATCTAAGGAAGCATAGGTAATCATGAAAGTGTAACGACTTGGTAATATGTACAGGTTAATCGGGAGCACTTCAAAAGGTGGAGCTGCAGTGGATGAAATGGATTCCACCCTGTACGTGTGTGGCATGTTGGACATGGCCACATGAGCGGACAAGGTAGGAAGGTTGAGACGCGTGGACAGGGATACAGAGCAGGTAGAGTAGCCACCTGTAAGAAGAATCACATGACATAATCGCATGATATCAGCGAGGTACATGGACGACTTCAATGTTATAGGGGATTTATCTTCTATTTATATGGCTTTAGGTGAGTCTAGTGTTGAGAAGTAGAATGTGATTATGGGTAATGTGATTGACTCGTTGTACTAGATTGACACATGAGAGCTAGTGGAGTTTCTAGTAGGCCGGAGAGTAGTTGGATGCAGGTGGATCTTTTGGAGGATACAATATATATATATAGTGAGGTTGGTAGTGAATGGTTATGCTCAGAGAAAAGGGATCAACTTCTTAGAGATATTCACGCCTACGGTATAGCAGGTGTTTATTAGATCTGTGATTGGCACTGGCTGACCAATCTGATCTTGAGCTGGAAGGATAGATGTGGAGTCTGCACTTTTGTGCGGAAAATTGGAAGAGCAGATCAACATGAAGCAACCAGAGCGGTTCGAAGTTATAGGGGCTGAGAAAAAGACTTTGCGTGAGGTCGAGGTACGACCTGTCTCCTAGGCAAGTGGTTTAATTCCTTCATGGTGAGTTATGAATTGTATGTTGATGACATGTAGATCGTCAATTATGACATGTTTGAAATTAATGTACCGAAGACTCGGTTAAGTGGGACATTTAGAATGAAGGATCGTGAGCTACAAAGATGGTTCTCAGCATTGAGATTGGAAGAGGAGTAAGTTTTAATAATCACGGGCAGAATACCGTGGGTAGGTATTGATCAAGTATGTGATGAACCAGGCAAAACCAAAGAGTGTTCCCTACGTCTCTCCTCGAGTTTTCCCCAGGACATGTCCCAAAACAGATGATGAAAGGCAGGATATATCTCATGAGTCTTATTTGAATGCGGTTGGCAGTGCATGCTATGGTCTGGATTAGACCGGTTATTTCACAAGCTATCAATGTTGTGAGAAAATACCCCAACAAATAATATTGGGTAGCGGTGAGATGGTAAGAAGACTATGTCTTTTCTTTTGAGAAGACAGGAGCAAAGATGGTTGGGCACGTGGATTCTGATTTAGCAGACATGCTCACCTAGAACGTTCCTGCAGAGCAGTTTATGTTCTGTGCAACTTCTCTGGGCTTGGCTATGGCGTAAAAGAAGGACGAAGTGTGCACGAGAAGCTATGATGTGATGTAGAGATAAGAGAAGAGGTCAAGAAGCTACACGGTTAAAGATTGTAAACATGGTGGAGATTGTTGCAAAAGGATGTCTTAAATCTTGTTTTTCACCGTACTGCTTGACCAGTCGAGGCCCGCTCGACTTGGGTATCTGGGTTGCTTGACCAGTCAAGGGTCAGGCTCGACCGGTCAAATGGGTCCTTCGACCAGTCGAGGCCCTGAATCGACTAGTCGAGATTTACGCTGCCTATGCACGAACTGCGTAAATTTGATATGGTTTTCGGAATTTTCCAAATTAGGTGCGTAAGTGGAGTTTCCTAAACTATAAATAGGGGTCCCTAGGGCTATTTTAGAGTAAGCTAAAGCTTTCTAAAGTTATTTCAAGGGTTCCTAAAAGAGTTTTAGGGTTTCTAAAGGGTGTAGCAATGGTGAGATTTGAGATTGTTCGAATCTAGTAAGTCCTCTTTTTTTGTAATTTTTTTCATAGTGGATTTTTGTCGCTTTGTACCGTGGTTTTTTCCAACAAGGGTTTTCCACGTTAAACCTTTGTGTTCTCTTATGATTGCTTAACATTATTGGATTGTTATCATATATCTAGATCCATGTGATTCCGCAACACAAATCCCCAACATTGGTTTCATTTTTTTTTTTTTTTTTTTTTTTTTTTGCTACATATCTATTCTTTTACATAGTTTAAAAACTCAAAATCTCAACTCGACTCGATATATATTTGGTTCGGGTTGGCTCAAAGACCGACCCTACTTGTCTTGATAATTGATTATTATAAATTAAAACAGGGTTTTGTTAAGGTTTTTTCAAGGTACATTATTAAAGTCCCCAAACCTTTAAAGGTCACAGAGAGTGACCTATTATCGATCTTAACCATTCATTTGTTCATAAAATTAGGAGCAAACTATGGTTAAAAAATCATACCAATAGGGTAATCTTTAGCTTCCAATTAATAGTACCAAAATAGTAGTCAAAATTGACTGAACAAACAAAATAGGTAAAATTATCATCTTAAAACATGTATTAGCTAGCAGATAGATCTAGATTTTGTATTTCTTATGATTCTAAAGTAATATTTTGATTTGATTATTCTAACTATGAGATTTTTGGATTATAAATAATGGATGGTTGTAACAAATCTCCCTATCTAAAGATTAGGATCATCTAATATGTGTGATTCTATGGCTTACTCTTAGCAGTGGATGAATTAATGGTTTAGATAGACTACCTCCCCTTGTGTGCCATTTAAAAAGTTTAGAAGATGTAGAAAAACCACAAAAATATCATGATCAATAAAGATTATTTAAAAAGAGTTAAGCATTTAAGGTAAGTATTATAAAATAAGAAAAATAAAAGATCTAACCATTGTGACGATTTGACTGAGTTAGGGTTAATTAACTCAACGAGTCTTCCCGTGTCAGCACTGAGTCACGCTCAGGAAGTAATTAAGTTTTCTAATGAATTATCTTGAAATCTCACCGCGTCGAGTTGGCATGTCGAAGTTTTGGGTAAAGTGAGAACCATGTTTCTTCTTGCATGTGGCCCACTCGATCGGTCTAATGAATGGATTACAAACGTTAACCATGGAAACAATAAATTGAATTTTGAAGGTTGTTTGGTTGCACAAAATATCAAGAAATTTCGTGATATTTGGTGCAACCAAACGCATACCCAATGACCATAACACCTGGTGTGGAGGAACCATGGCCCAAGACTATTGTCGTTAGGACCATCCTAGCCTTTCAAGTAGTGGGCACGTGGCATGCAAATAGACGCTCAGAGTAGAATGCAACAAGGTCCACATACAATTGATAGAGCCTAGGATTTACTGGCTTAGATATTCCAAACTAGGATTTTTATTTTTTTAAAGGTGTGGTCCACCAATGATGCAGAGCGGGTCATGGATAATTTCATGGCCAAGATGGACCAAAAAAGGCTCGATTAGTGACAGAGATGATTTGAATAGGAAGAATTTAAAATAGACGTATCTCACAAATTGAAATGATCTATCAGACGTACCATATATGATTTGGGGTAAGATGGGCTACCTTAGTCACCCAACTCTGCCATGTAGGGTTGCCCACGCTGAATTTGCGAAATATCATCATATCGACAATTGAATTCTTTTTTTAATTTTGTTTTTACTATTTCTAATAAGTTTATGTTGGAGTGTAACTCTTCTATTAAGCTTTAGGAGCTGTGTTCACTATGAAAGGCACTTTGAATAATTAAGAGAATAGCATGTTTAAACTTTGAATAATTAAGAGAATAGCATGTTTAAGCCAAATAAGACACCAACTTTGGTACAAAAACAACAAGGGCTAGTGGAAATCATAACAGTTTATAAATAGTAAGTCACAATTTATAAGAGTTTTAGTTGTAGCTTAATTTCGAAACTTCTTCCTAGGGTTTATAACCTTATTTAAAGATTGCAAATATTTTAGAATTATTTTTATTTTCTTTTCTCATGGATTCAAGATTTTTTTTTTAAAGCTAGGAATCCAAGTTCTATAAATACGGAACAGTTACTCCCGAGAAAGGCTATGCTCGACCTCATGTCCTTCCCTTCGTCAGCCAAGGAGGGGGATTATTAATGGAAATGATCAAACGAACCGTTGGAGCCCGCTTGCACAACCTCAGTGGTGATATGCCGTGTAGTTGTCTCCCATCCAATGAACCATCCTATTTTGGTCCACTGTACATATGGTGGGGCCCAGTGATTAATGGCCTGGGGCTGCACACATGCCACCCGTGACTAGGAATGTGATTGTGCACGGCTCGTGTGAGATTTCTTTTAGCGGCAGAAGTGCCCATCTGGCACACCTGTGGGCTATCTGAGCAGATCATAAGTGGGGCCTGCCATGGATATATCCTTTCCAAAGAATCAGGCCGGTTTTATCGGGCGAGCAGCACGTGCTTGCTGGATTTGAACACGAATTGCGTCCCTGTGGGGGCCATAGTGATGTATGAGTCTTATCCACTCCGTCCACCGGTTTTTACAGCTCATTTTAGGGCATGAGCCCAAGATTGAAGAATATTCAAAATTCATGTAGACTACACCACAGGAAAAAGTGTAAACTGAACGCTTGCTCACCGTTGAAAACTTCTTAGGACCACATAATTTTTGGATGAAGCTGATATTTGTAATTTTATCTTCATTCATGTCTGCTTGATCTTATGAACATCATCACTGTTGACCTTAGGAGAGTTTTAAGGGTGGATGTGATTGTCCACACTATTTCCCGTGGTGTGGTCCATTTGAGCTTTGGATATGCTTCAAGTTTGGGCTCATGCCGTGAAAAAACGGAGGACGCAGATTGCGTACCGAGTAACTCAGCACGCTAAGTGTATTGAGCAAACTCCTTGGGGTCTACTATGATTTTACATATATTTTTCACTCCGTTCATCTATTTTATCAGATAATTTTAAGGCTTTAGTCCAAAAACGAAGTATATCCAAATCTCAAGTGGATCTTACCACAGAAATCAGTGTCAATTGAAATTTTATCATTGAGAATTTCTTGAGGCCCACAAAAGTTTTGAATCAATCTGTTATTTATGTTTTCCTTTTGTCGATGTTTGTGTGATCTTATGAATAAGTTTGATGACAAATATACATCACTGTAGGCCCTATCAAGATTTCAATGGCGGAAGTCATTATTCCCACTGTTTCCTGTGGTGTGGCCCACTTGAGCTTTGGGAATACTTCAACTTTCCATTCAACCGTTCAAATGAGCTGGAAAAATGGATGGACGGCGTAGATAAGCCACATACATTCACAGTAGGCCCAACTGAGTTTACTCAGTATGAAAAAGGCGTGCTGAGTAACTCAGTACGCAGTACGATTTAAAAAACGGATGGACAGCGCGGATAACACATATACATCCCTCGTGGGCTCCATAGAATTTACTCAGCACACAATCCGCCCTCTGCCCATCTACAATTTTTGAGTGCAAGCATATCAAGTAACATACGCTGCCTGTATCAAATAATTCACATTCCCTAACTATCTATCTTTGTCGCTAATATGTGGCCTTGCCGAAGAGCGTATTCTCCTGGTTTTGGTCCTGGATCAAAATGAGACCCACAAGACAATGATCCGGATCTTTGGCAAACAAGCCATGTTCATGTGTACCGCAAAGAAAACCCTCAATTTCACACCCACGAGTATACTTACTAAGAAAAGACCGCGGTGCCTAATCCAGCAGTATTTAGAACTGAACACGAGTCAAGTTTGAATTGGGCTAATGTAAACAAAAATGCATAATTGTAAAGGACCGTGCTATGCATTAAGTGTGAAGAACAAATAAATTGAATAAAAGGACATAACAAATTGGGATGCCATTGCTATAGGCTTAATGTCATAGTTTTTCACACCTTACATTCTTTAGAGAAGTACCAGGATATGAATAAGATCTTAAGTCGTATGTAGGTTTGGAGACTCAACCCTGCTTACATAATTAAGAGGGTTGAGGAGTTTGAAACCCATCAAAATTCCTCTCCATATAGGCTCCGCATAATTTTGCCAATCCTAGTCCAACTAGAATATGTACACGTGACACAATTGCAGTGCACTACCCCTTAGATGATCTTAGATGAATCACAACTTAATGGGGTCCACTGGTACACCCGATCACACTATTCTGCAATTAGAGAGATGCAAACCATTGATCAATAAGGCCCACCTTATACAATTTTTACATTCTCCCATTTGGGCCACGTTGATCAATGTAAATGATTTTTTTTTTTTTAAATATTTTGAAGACATGTTTATAATATTAAAGAAAATAACCGAATGGTTAACCAATGTAATTGTTGGATAGTACGGGCAATGCTTTTACAAGTTGGTCCATCAAGGATACTAGTATAGGATTGTGGTAGTCATCACAACATTTAGTCTTAAAGAAGTGAGATTAAGCACGGTCACAAATACTAATACTCTTAACAACATAAATCAAGAACTAGGAAGTTTAGTATAAAGATTACATACGTAGTGTGATGATATTTGCCTATCTTTAAGATGTTTAGGAGCTTTCACATGTTTCCAATAAAACATTACTATAATTTCAATTTTTTTCTAAAATGAATTGCGTATGCATAAGAGGAGCAGAAATTAAATTTATATTAAAATCATCAAAACTTTACAAATGAGATATCTTCAATGTTTTCCAAAAATGAATTACATATGCATAAGAGGAGTAGAAATTAAATTTATACTAAAATCACCAAAACTTTACAAATAAGATATCTTCAATGTATATGAAAATAAAACATGCATAACTCCCATTAACGAATACATCTGTGGGGTCAATGACTCCCATGAATGTTACATGCTCCTGAAATAACATGATAGGGAGCCTTTTTGTAAGCGGATGTGCAATCATTTGCGTAGTGTTGATGAATTCTAAGGACACTAGACGATTCTAAATTCTTTCTTTCACAATAAGATACTTGATGTTGATATACTTTAACCTTGATGAATGCTTATTGTTACGAGAAAAGGAAATCGTAATTGAGTTATGTAAAAGATTCTCAATTATTTCGGGATATGCTCGAATACCCATAAACTTCCTCTTAATCGATTAAATGAAAGAACTTAAGTGATAGTCTTATTCAGTTGTCAAACTCCAACAATTTTAAATTCAATCTCTTATTTTATCATCATACTCGAAGTATTCTTAATTCCATAAATAATCATTTCCCAAACTTGTTTTTAGCTTGTAAAATTGAAAAATTTTACAAATTTTTCTCAAAACTAAGAAAATATTAATTATTTTACTTAATCCACACCCCCAACTTAAAACCTACATTGTCCTCAATGTAAAAGATATGAGCATGCAATGCACATGAGACAAAGAAATGAAATGCGAAGTAATGGGAAGATAATAATAGAAAAAGGAGAATTGAAGCTTTTCCAAAGTTCTTAACATGTAAATGGGTTAGTACGAAGACTAAACAAATTGTAATCAAATTATCCTAATCCTAAATCCTATGAAAGCAATAAACTTAACTACACCTTCGTCAGACTAGGAGGTCAATCCTAGTATATAAGATCGGTCAGAGGCATGGACATGTCTTCTGAATCAAACTTCTCAACAAATGGCTTAGGACAATATCCATTCACTTTGAAAACATTGCCATTCGTCGAATTCTTTATCTCTACAGCCTCATTAGGATAGACATTAGTAACAATGAAGGGACTAGTTCAATGAGATTGAAGTTTACCTGAAAAAAGATGTAACCAAGAATTGTAAAAAGGACTTTTTAACTGGTTATGAATGATTTCCAAAAGATGTTTATGTCATAGAATACCTTCATCCTATCCTCGTAAATTCTAGAGTTCTCATAAGCGTTGTTCCGGATTTCTTCGAGTTCATTCAATTGAAGTTTACGTAGTGAGCCAGCGTTGTTCAAATTAAAGTTTAGATTTTTGATAGCTTAGTAGGTTATGTACTCTAACTACACAGGTAAGTGTCAAGTTTTTCCATGAACGAGTCTAAAGGGAGACATTCCAATGGGGGTCTTAAAAACTGTACGGTAAGCATATAAGGCATTATATAAGCAAATTGACCAATCCTAACGGTCAGAGTTAACCATTTTTTTCAGAATTTGTTTAATTTTCCTATTGAAAATCTCGATTTTCCCGCTTGTCTGCGGGTGGTATGGAGTGCTCACTTTATGAGAGATAGCATATTTCTTCATTAAGTTCTCAAATGGCCTATTACAAAAGTATGAACCTCCATCACTAATGATGGCTCGAGGCGTTCTGAAGCAGGAAAGGATATTTTCTTTTAAGAATCGAATAACCATTTTATGATTATTATTCCGGCATAGGATCGCTTCAACCCATTTAATAACATAATCTACTGCTAACAAAATGTAAGTATTCCCAAAGGATTGGGGGAATGGTCCCATGAAATCGATGCCCCAGTAATCAAATGCTTCAATGATAAGAATGAGGTTCAGATGCATCATATTTCGACGGGATAACCCTCCCAATTTCTGACAATGCTCACAAGCTTTTCAAAACTCATGACTATCTCTGAACATCATGGGCTAGTAAAAGCCGCACTACAAAATTTTGGCAGCAGTCTTTTTAGTAGAAAAGTGACCGCCACAGGCTTGAGAATGATAAAAGAAGATGACACTCTGATGTTCATTATCTGCCACACATCTCCTTAGAATTTGATCTGGGTAATATTTAAACAAATAAAGATCATCCTACAAAAACTTATGTACTTCAGTGAAGAATTTTTTCTTATCTTGCGCAGTCCAATATGTTGGTGTGAAACCTGTAGGAAGATAATTCACAATGTCAGCAGACAAAGGTAATTGGGAGAGTTTAAACAATAGTTCATCAGGAAACATATCATTTATCGGTGTCAGCTCAAGGGAATCAGGAAGATCAAGTCTTGAGAGGTGGTCAACCACTACATTCTGTGAGATCCATATCCTCGCATGTACTGTTCTATAGGCTTTCGCGGTCCTCTTGGTTGAATTTCGGCTACCCGCGATCTGTTATCGATGTTTGCACATGATCCTGAGTCGTGTCCCCTATATTAGAGTCGGCTCAACTTGAAACTTGTACCCTTGCGACCGCGCCGTTGCCACGGTTCCTATGCTGTGTCTCGCGTGCCGATCCGATACTCGGGTCAGGAGATGTGGGCCCGCATTCAGTTTGAAAAAAATATCACACATTACAAAACCCAAGAGAAATGTCCCATCAATCACATCAATCAATCAAGTACCATATCACATCATGTCAAGTACTAACACCCATCCCTCTCTCACCTAAAGTTAACACTCTTACAACCAAGTACACCCATCACTGTCACGCCCCAAACCTAGAAATCGGATTCACAGGAATCCCGATTATCGAATCTGGTGTCGACAGCCTCTTTAATACCCTATTCTCGGCTCCCAGCGCCCATATGCTAGTAATTCTGATATTGTATGATTAAGGCATTATATTCAAATGATTAGTGGATATATGATGATGATGTTGTCTTTGTGATTTGACCACACTACAGCAAATAGTGGGTTTGATCGTCTACCATTGAAATCCTTTTTAGGATTACAGAAGTTTTGAACCAATATGATATTTGTCTTTCCTCTAAATCTAGGTCTTTGTGACCTTATGAACAGACTAGATGGGAAATAATCCCTATGGTGGGTTCCACTGGAATTTAACGATGGAAATCTTTATCACCACTATTATTTGTGGTATGGTCCAAATGATCCTTTAGATATGATTTTTAAATAATGCTCTAAAATGATCTCTAACAATGGATGAAAGGTGTAGTTGGTACGACCCATTGGTATGGCCCATTTGATGTATTTGGGGCCCACTTGATGAGGCCTGATGAGATGTATTTCAGGCCCATTTGGTATGACCAATTTGATGTATTTTGGGCCCACTTGATAAGGCCCGATATGATGTATTTTGGGTCCACATGATGCCTCCCATTTGATGTATATGAGCCCATTGGAGTGGCCCACTTGACTCGGCCCATTCGACTCGGCTCATTTGTATCGGCCCATTTGATTGGCCCAAATGATTTAGCCCATTTGTACCGGCCCATTTGATTCGACTTGTTGATATGGCCCAATGTTATATACATTGGCCCATGGGTCGTGGCCCTTGGTGATGTATATTAGGCTCGTGTATGCGGCCCGCCGTGTTGTGTGTATTGTATATTTATGTCGTCCATTCGTACGGCCCGTTGTGTTGTATGCATTGTATATCTATGCCATCCATTTATGTGGCTCGCAGTGATGTATTTACGGCCCATATGATGGGGCCTAATGTGGTATATTGCGGCCCATCCATGAGACCCATCATGATATATCTTTGGCCCAGGTGCAGGGCCCACTTGCTGTGTATATGAGGCCCGTGTGATGAGGCCTATGCTGTGTATTTGAGGCCCTGGTGCAGGGCCCACCTGTTGTGCATTCAAGGCCCGATGTGATATGCGATTTTGCCATTATGTTTGTAATGATGTTTATGTGGGCCACTCCTTGGGAGCAATTGTGAGACCCGTATCTTGGTCCGTACCTTTCCGTACACTTCCGCGGTCGTACCGGTCGAATTCCGGCAACTTTCGACCCTTAAACAATATCGACGTGCGACCTGGATTCTTGTACCGACAACCCGAGTCGACTCAACCCGAGACCAATACCATAGCGACCGCGCCGACGTTGCGGTTCCGATACCGCGACTCGTGCGCCAAGGCGATACCCTGATCAAGAGATATGAGCCAACGTTCGGTGTGAGAAAACGCCGCGCGTTGCGAAAACCAAGGGAATCTCAACGATGTGTCACATCAATCACATCAATCCCATCAATCAATCACCCATCAAGCCATCACATGTCAAGTACACATCACCTCCATCCATTTTCCCAAGCAACCACAAAAGTCTCCCAAACCCATACCTCTCTTACACAAAAAGCCTCAAAAGTCTTCACAACCCATACCTCTCTTACACCAAAGCCTCAAAAGTCAAGCTTTTCTTACACAACCATCACTCACCCATCCATCCATCACTCTCTCTCTCTCCCTTTACATCACTCTCTCTCTTTCTCTCTTTCTCATTTCAAAAAAAATCCAAGCAACTAAAATTGCAAGGGGCTCCCACGTATGGAATTCCCCAAGTCCTTCTAAGCTTCAAGTGGCCCACCTTCCTACCCCAAAATCCCCCATCTCAACCCTCCATTCTTCATCCTAACCGTTGAAGTTGAAGCCAAGGTGCCAAGGAACCCCTAGGAGCGAGAAGATCGGACGGTGGGTGCTTCTATAGGGTAGATTTTCTTGATTTTATGGTGAACCAAGTGAGGCCCACCGATCCATGGTGTGGATCTCACTTGGGACCCTTATTTGTGGCCGATGGACCACTTGGATCATCATGATCATTCCATGATGGGGCCATTCTCCATGGACCCCATCATGATGTTTATTTTCATTAGAAAGGTCATCTAGACCGTCCATATCGGTGGAGAAGGGATCTCCACCGTTGATTTACATTTTCCATGGTCCCATGTGCAAGGGATCCTTTTTTTGTAAAATTTTCTTGTAAGGGAGGGCCCATAATGACGGGGTCCCTCCATCACAAGCCGTGTCCCACTCTCCATGTCTCTCTCTCTCTCTCTCTTTTATTTTATTTTATTTTATTTTATTTTATTTTATTGTAATAGGATGGTGTGGCCCACTTGAATGGATCACATCTTGGTGTATTTATTTTATTCAAGCGGGGCCCACCTTAAACGCTATTCCCATGACGCCCATCATGTGGTGGCCCACTTCCTCAGGGCCCACCATTTAAAAAAAAAAAAATAATAAATAAATAATATTATGGACCGTCCAGCGTCTGGGACGCTGGACGTTGTAAAGAAATTTAGAAAGAGGAAAGAAAAGGAAGAAGGGCTTGGGTAGCCCGCTTGTTTAGGCCCCACCATATTGTACCTAGACAATCCGAGCCGTCCACCCTCTTACTTACAGAGTTTTAACCGTTGGGTGGAAGTTTGGGGTTGATTTGAAGACCTGGTGGGCCATAGCATCAAATAATGCACCTCGACCATTCAAGGATCCATTTTCTCATTTTATCCTTTTTCTAGCGTCAAAAAAATTCAAACTCTGGACTCATTTGGACGGTCTCGGGCCACTGATCGTAATGGCCGGGACGGATTTCAAATTTAGCGGGCCCCACGTGCAAAAACCTTGGAAAAAGGGGTTTTCTTTTTTTTAAAAAATGAAATGGCAGAGGCAAAGCCTCTGCCTCTGCCTGCAGCGCCGGACGGTGGCGTCCAGAGAGGGACCCACGGCCCTAGCCGTGGGCCCCACCTTGATGTTTGCATGCCATCTAAATTGTTCATGAGGTGGGCCGCCCCAGTAGCGGGCCCCCCCTCCAAAAATGGGACAGATCCAAGACTCAGGTGGCCCACACCATGTGAAACAGTAGGAATGAGTGTTGGCCATTGAAATTTTTCCTGGGACCCACAGAAGTATTGAATCAAGCTGAAATTTTTGTTTTCCCTCCACCTAGGCCCGAGAGGCCTTATGAATGGCCCAGATGGTATTTGGGTATCATGGTGGGCCACATCCGTGGACCCCACCATTAATGTATGTGTCTTAACACACCGTCCACCGGCTGTGGACGGTGGACTCCCACCATGATATATTTGTTGTACTCCACCGTCCAGTGGACGGTGGGGCCCCCTTGTGACATATGTGACATATGTGCCTTATTAGCACTGTCCACTGGACAGTGGGACCCACTATGATGCACGTGATGCATCCGAACCGTCGATCCATTTGAATGGTTTAGGCCTTTGGGTTAAGCCCATTTGCCTTACAAAGGACCTATGGGTTAGACCCATTTGATTTATGAAATGTTTATGGGCTAGGCCCATTTGATTCATCTAAGGCCTATAAACTTGGGCCCACCTGATATGTAAAGCCTATGAGCTTAGGCTAATTTGACATTTAAGGCCCAAGAACTTAGGCCCACTTGATATGTAAAGCCTATGGGCTTAACTTGATATTTAAGGCCTATGGTTTTAGGCCCAAAGGATATGATCTAAGGCCATGTGACTAGGCCATTTGATGTACATCTAGGCCCACTTGATTTATTTAAGGCCTATGGGCTAGGCCCATTCGAATTTCAAAAGGGTTAATGATTTATAAAATGCTTATGGGCTAGGCCCATTGGATTCATTTTAGGCCTAGAGCTTAGGCCCATTTGATATATTGTAAGGCCCATGGGACTAAACCCATTTGATTATAAAAGGGCCCATGGGATTAGGCCCATTAGACTTGTTTGAGACTCATGGGTTAGGCCCATTTGATACATATTAGACTCATATGACTAGGTCCAATTGATGCAATCCAAGGCCCACGGGTTTCGACCCATTGCAATGCACATAAGACCCATTGTTATGGCCCATTTATGTGGCCCATCTGATGAATAAAAGCCCATAGGATATGGCTCATTTGATATATATGTGAGATCCAATGGGGACAACCTACGGTCCATTGCAATGTGTAAATCCATTATAGACTAAGTACGATATTCACAACGATCGTGCCTTGGGGGCAATGATGGTTTGACGTCCACATTGCGAGCATAATGATGGTTGGATGTCCACATTACGACTCCCCTTAGGGCCCATCACCAGGCCGTACTTGCTGTGTATTGACCATCCAGGCCCATCTGCATCGTAAGATAATTCATTTCGTTATAACATGTTTAGTATAGTTTCATGACCCATGATCATACGCATCATATGTATGCTTGATATGAGGATTGACTGATCATAGCATTTGCCTTCGGGCAGGTTGTTTATGGGCTTCCGGTTAGGCGGTGTTGCCCTACATGAGCGTACGGTATGCGCAGGATTGGTTGCATGACTGGATAGCGTGATTCATGCATTCTGCATTTGTGTGACATGGTTGTTGTACGCCCTAGCGACATCAGGGCCATAGCCTCCACAGACGCATCGTGGTTGGCAGGATTGGATACCGGAAATCTTGACTTACATGGGGTACAATAGATATCCCTGGGTGAAAGTCCCTAAACCCTTATGGTACCAAGAGGTTGCTCCAACGTCTAGACCGAGTGGGTAGATGAGCGTTGAGTACCGATTACCAGACGGTTACGCTCTCCACTGTGTCGTGGTCGGTTGGAAGGGGGTACGGCCTTACCCGCCCGAGTGTAGGGGGCAATGCTAGGCTGAGTCTGACCAGCTCGAGGAATGGGTCCGCTATCGACGAGTCGCGCCCGATATTGGCAGACGGATAGTGAGGTCTCTTCCACTTACCTTATTGCGCGCGATGTGGCGGCAATCTGGTTTAGAGTGTACTAGACCCCGGTGATATTCCATACTTTGAGCTGTATTGATGTGTGGACATTGATGAGTATCTGTATGCTTGAGTTGCATTGTACATTGCATGGCCTTGGGATGGCCGATACCATTCATGTCTTGCATTGCATAGCCTTGGTACGGCTCATGACGTTTTGGTTCTTTCTGCATATTCCGCATTACTCTGACATTGCATTCATATTACTACCTTGCGCACACACTTTCACCACCCTCTAAGCTTTCTGTAAGCTTATGCACGACCGTTGCGTGCAGGTGACGTTGGACTGCAGCAGCGTTGAGGCAGGAGCGCGTCGCTGATCATTTGGAGTTTTCTGTTATTTACCATTGTATTTCCCTTTATGCTCATGTACTTGTAAAAATTTTTGATCATAGTGGAAATGTAATGGAGTGCTTGGTTGTTGTTTGTGGGTTATGCCTTTGGTTATGCTTATTACGAATCAAACTGACATTGAAAATCCTCCTCGTAGCATCCCAGGATCGGAACCTGGCGAATGGGAGCTAGGAGCCGAGAATGGGGTTCTACGGAGGCTGTCGGCGCCGGATTCGGCGATCGAGAATTCTGTGAGCCCGGTTTTCGAGTTTGGGGCGTGACAGAAGTTGGTATCAGAGCATAACTTGGGAATAACCGAGAACAACATTACATGTTTGCTATGAGTGAAGAATGGCTAAGTTCTGAAGTTCGGATAACTTCACGACCTTCCGAATCAGACCATTAACATGCGTACATTCGAGTGTTCTGGAAGATGATAGGCGCTTTCGCTCTTTCCTGTAGGGTATGGCGCCTGTTACTCGATCGACTCCCGCACCACCACCTGAGGATTCTACCTCACCATCGGAGACTCCAGCTCTACCACCTGCGTCTCCCATTCCACCCTCAGAGATTCCTGCTTCTTCCCATGAGGATGACATTCCTCCACCTGAGACTGATGAGGAGCCGACTGTGACTGTGAGTGCCTCTCAGTTACAGCAGATGTTGCAGGCTGTGACAGCTGCACTACAGGGACAGGGTAGACGTCCAGCTGTTTCACCAGCTCAGGCAGAGCAGGAGCGCGCGAGCGCTGTACTTCGTGAGTTTAGACGGCACGATCCCCCTCGTTTCCAGGGCGAGCCAGATCCGACCGCTGCCGAGAGATGGCGCTCCGATGTGGAGAAGATATTCGATACCATGTTATGCACGACCGAGCAGCGCGTCCGGTTAGCAGTATTTCTCTTCCACGGTGAGGCCGAGCATTGGTGGACCTCTGTCGCCCGTGTCGCCGGACCTGACTATGTATGGACATGGGAGGACTTTGTGGACCAATTCGAGGAGCAGTACTTCCCTGACCACATCCGTCGCCAGCGAGCCTTAGAGTTCGAGACTCTGGTACAGGGAGATATGACCGTGGCACAGTACGCGGCCCGTTTCATGGCACTATCGAGATTCGCACCCTACATGGTTGATGATGAGGGGCGGAAGGCCCGCCGTTTCGAGCACGGCTTACGTTACGGCCTTCGAGGTCGCGTTATTGGGCATGAGCTTCCTACCTTCCAGGCAGTAGTGCGGAAGGCTCAGATATACGAGACTGAGTGGGCCGGTTCTCAGTCTGATCGTGGTCAGAGGGGAGACCGGAAGAGACAGGCTTCTTCCAGTCATTCCCAGCAGGGTCGACCACAGCAGCAGAGGCGCACTGGTCGCTCAGCTTTCCGTGCACCATCAGCACCATCAGCACCTCCACCACCACCTCAGAGACAGTTCACCGGCACTTGCTTCAGGTGCGGTGCGACGGGACACCGTTCATGGGAGTGTCCCAGTCCCCAGCAGCAGCAGAGAGGTCCACAGCAGCAGAGACCTCCACCGCAGCAGCAGAGACCCCCACAGCAGCAGCGACAGCAGCAGCGACAGCAGCCTCTACCACCGAGGCCACCTCAGCAGCAGCATCAGCATCAGCACCAGCCTCAGAGGCCACAGCAGCAGAGGCAGCAGTTTCGACCACCTCAGCGACCCCAGCAGCAGCAGCAGCACGTTCAGAGGGGACAGACACCTCCCCAGCCAGCTCAGGCTAGGTTTTATGTGGCTCAGCAGGATCCGCAGTCATCTGGGGGAGTCGTTGAGGGTATACTGCCAGTTTCTGCATGCATTGCGCGAGTATTGTTTGATTCTGGTGCATCACATTCTTTTGTGGCCGAGAGCTTTTGTCGATCGGCTGGCTTACCGTTGGAGTCTGCTGATGTGAGCCTATCAGTATCTACTCCCTTGGGGAGGACTGCAGCGTTAGGACGATTTTGCTCGTCATGCCCCGTTCTAGTTGGGGATACCTTCCTGCCTGCTGATTTGTTTGTTTTGCCGATGTCCGAGTTCGACGTCATCTTGGGCATGGATTGGCTCGCCGAGTACTATGCCATTTTGGACTGCGCCGCGAGGACCGTCACGTTCTGTATACCCGGCGTGCCACAGTTCCAGTTCATTGCAGAGGCCAGAGGAGAGCAGTTGTCTTGTTTGATGTCTTGCGCCATAGAGGAGCCTGTCGCCGTTTGCATCGACCATTTACCGATAGTTTGTGATTTTCCCGATGTGTTCCAGGAGATTCCGGGATTACCGCCTCGTCGACTCACCGAGTTTCAGATCGATCTCGTGCCTGGTACCGCGCCTATTTCAAAGGCCCCGTATCGTATGGCACCGTTGGAGTTACGGGAACTGCAGAAGCAGTTGGACGAGTTGCGTGAGTTGGGCTTTATCCGTCCGAGCAGTTCTCCATGGGGAGCGCCGGTACTCTTCGTGAAGAAGAAGGATGGCTCGTTGAGGCTCTGCGTTGACTATCGTGAGCTCAACAAAGTCACGATCAAGAACAAGTACCCACTCCCTAGGATTGATGATTTGTTCGACCAGCTGCAGGGTGCACAGTTCTTTTCGAAGATTGACCTGCGTTCCGGTTATCATCAGATTCGGGTCCGAGATGAGGACATTCCGAAGACGGCATTCAGGACGCGTTACGGTCATTTCGAGTTTCAGGTCATGTCCTTCGGACTGACCAATGCACCAGCGGTCTTCATGCAGCTGATGAACGAGGTTTTTCGCCCATATCTGGATCAGTTTGTCGTAGTCTTCATCGACGACATTCTGATCTACTCGAGGACCCGTGAGGAGCATGAGCAGTACTTGGGGACTACCTTGCAGACCCTCCGCACACACCAGCTGTATGCAAAGCTGGAGAAGTGCGAGTTCTGGCAGGAGGAGGTGAAGTTCCTCGGTCACGTGGTGACGAGGGAGGGTGTCGCAGTGGACCCCTCGAAGGTCGAGGCAGTGCGTCAGTGGGGCCAGCCCACGACTGCGACAGAAATCCGTAGTTTCCTTGGTTTGGCGGGCTACTACCGGCGTTTCATCGAGGGTTTCTCTCGTATTGCAGCCCCGCTGACCAGGTTGACTCGGAAGGGCGCAGAGTTTATTTGGAGTGACGCCTGCGAACGAGCATTTACGGAGTTGAAGGACCGTCTGACGTCCGCTCCTGTCCTCACTCTTCCCTCTGGGAGTGACGGCTTCATTGTATTCACTGATGCCTCGCACATCGGTTTAGGTGCTGTCCTGATGCAGCACGGGAGACCAGTGGCCTTTGCGTCTCGTCAGCTCAAGGTCCATGAGCTGAACTACCCTACACATGATCTGGAGCTGGCTGCCGTTGTCTTCGCACTGAAGGTGTGGAGGCACTACCTTTACGGGATTAGGTTCGAGCTCTTCTCTGATCACAAGAGCTTGAAGTACCTCTTCTCGCAGTCTGAGTTGAATATGAGACAGAGGCGCTGGATGGAGCTCCTGAAGGACTATGATTTCGACCTTCAGTACCACCCGGGCAAGGCGAACGTGGTGGCAGATGCCCTCAGCCGTCAGCCACGAGGCCTAGTGGCACATATGATGATTCAGGAGTGGCGGATGCTTGAGGATATTGCTGCATATGACTTTGAGTTCGGCCTGCAGTCTTCCATTGTACAGTTATCGAGCTTGTCGATTCAACCCTCTCTTGTCGCTAGGGTGATCGAGGCTCAGCAGGCTGATGAGTCGTTGCAGGGTTATATGGCTGAGGGCATCTGAGGGTCAGGTTGATTGGCAGATCGGTACAGACGGTGGACTTCGCTTCAGAGGCCGATTATGTGTCCCGGATATGCCAGAGTTACGCAGAGATCTTATGACCGAGGCACATCGATCGCGGTTTTCTATCCACCCGGGCTCGACGAAGATGTACCGTGACATGAGGCGACAGTATTTTTGGGCGGGGATGAAGCGCCAGATCGCCAGTTTTGTGGCCGAGTGTGACACGTGCCAGCGTGTCAAGGCCGATCATCAGAGACCTCCTGGTCTTTTGCAGCCGTTGAGCGTCCCGATGTGGAAGTGGGAGCACGTGTCGACTGATTTCATTATGGGTTTGCCGAGGACTCAGCGCGGTCATGACTCCATTTGGGTTGTTGTGGATCGTCTGACGAAGTCGGCACATTTCCTTGCGATGCGTGCGACTTGGTCTATGGACCGGCTTGCGAGACTGTTTATTGAGGAGATTGTGAGACTGCATGGCGTTCCAGTCTCGATCGTTTCTGACCGAGACTCGAGGTTCACGTCTCAGTTTTGGGAGAGCTTCCAGCGTGCGATGGGGACTGATTTGCAGCTCAGCACCGCGTACCATCCGCAGACCGATGGCCAGACCGAGAGGGTCAATCAGATACTTGAGGACATGCTTCGGGCTTGCGCGATTGACTTCGGGGGTAGCTGGGATGAGCATCTGCGATTGGCTGAGTTCGCGTATAATAACAGCTATCAGGCGACCATCGGCATGGCTCCTTTTGAGGCACTATATGACAGACCATGCAGATCACCGAGTTGTTGGACCGAGGTTGGAGAGCGCCGTCTCCTAGGTCCCGAGCTTGTGCAGGAGACTTCAGAGGCTATCGACATCATCAGGCAGAGGATGCGCACAGCTCAGAGCCGACAGAAGAGTTCTACTGATCGTCGGCGTCGTCCCTTGGAGTTTGATGTAGGGGACCATGTGTATCTCAAGGTCTCGCCCATGAAGGGCGTAGTTCGATTTGGAGCGAAGGGCAAGCTTGCCCCGAGATTCATAGGACCTTTTGAGATCACTGGGCGCGTTGGCGCCGTGGCCTATCGGCTTGCCTTACCATCACAGTTGTCTGGCGTCCACAACATGTTTCACATCTCCATATTGAGGAAGTGTGGGTCAGACATAGTTCCCGTTATTGATTGGCAGCCGTTGGAGGTTCGTGAGGACGCTTCTTACATTGAGCAGCCAGTCCGTATCCTTGATCGGAAGGAGCAGGTCCTCAGAACCAAGGTCATTCCGTTGGTGAAGGTGCAGTGGGGTCACGATTCTGTAGAGGAGGCTTCTTGGGAGCGTGAGGCTGAGATTCGAGAGCGATATCCTCATCTCTTTGATGGTTGATGATCATGTATTGAATTTTGTACGCTGTCCCTGATTCTATATGATGACGTTATGTTTCTTATTCCTCGCGAGTTATGCTTAGTTGCGACGCTTGTGTAAATTTCGAGGACGAAATTTTTATAAGGAGGGGAGAGCTGTGAGACCCGTATCTTGGTCCGTACCTTTCCGTACACTTCCGCGGTCGTACCGGTCGAATTCCGACAACTTTCGACCCTTAAACAATATCGACGTGCGACCTGGATTCTTGTACCGACAACCCGAGTCGACTCAACCCGAGACCAATACCATAGCGACCGCGCCGACGTTGCGGTTCCGATACCGCGACTCGTGCGCCAAGGCGATACCCTGATCAAGAGATATGAGCCAACGTTCGGTGCGAGAAAACGCCGCGCGTTGCGAAAACCAAGGGAATCTCAACGATGTGTCACATCAATCACATCAATCCCATCAATCAATCACCCATCAAGCCATCACATGTCAAGTACACATCACCTCCATCCATTTTCCCAAGCAACCACAAAAGTCTCCCAAACCCATACCTCTCTTACACAAAAAGCCTCAAAAGTCTTCACAACCCATACTTCTCTTACACCAAAGCCTCAAAAGTCAAGCTTTTCTTACACAACCATCACTCACCCATCCATCCATCACTCTCTCTCTCTCCCTTTACATCACTCTCTCTCTTTCTCTCTTTCTCATTTCAAAAAAATCCAAGCAACTAAAATTGCAAGGGGCTCCCACGTATGGAATTCCCCAAGTCCTTCTAAGCTTCAAGTGGCCCACCTTCCTACCCCAAAATCCCCCATCTCAACCCTCCATTCTTCATCCTAACCGTTGAAGTTGAAGCCAAGGTGCCAAGGAACCCCTAGGAGCGAGAAGATCGGACGGTGGGTGCTTCTATAGGGTAGATTTTCTTGATTTTATGGTGAACCAAGTGAGGCCCACCGATCCATGGTGTGGATCTCACTTGGGACCCTTATTTGTGGCCGATGGACCACTTGGATCATCATGATCATTCCATGATGGGGCCATTCTCCATGGACCCCATCATGATGTTTATTTTCATTAGAAAGGTCATCTAGACCGTCCATATCGGTGGAGAAGGGATCTCCACCGTTGATTTACATTTTCCATGGTCCCATGTGTAAGGGATCCTTTTTTTGTAAAATTTTCTTGTAAGGGAGGGCCCATAATGACGGGGTCCCTCCATCACAAGCCGTGTCCCACTCTCCATGTCTCTCTCTCTCTCTCTCTTTTATTTTATTTTATTTTATTTTATTTTATTTTATTTTATTGTAATAGGATGGTGTGGCCCACTTGAATGGATCACATCTTGGTGTATTTATTTTATTCAAGCGGGGCCCACCTTAAACGCTATTCCCATGACGCCCATCATGTGGTGGCCCACTTCCTCAGGGCCCACCATTTAAAAAAAAAAATAATAAATAAATAATATTATGGACCGTCCAGCGTCTGGGACGCTGGACGTTGTAAAGAAATTTAGAAAGAGGAAAGAAAAGGAAGAAGGGCTTGGGTAGCCCGCTTGTTTAGGCCCCACCATATTGTACCTAGACAATCCGAGCCGTCCACCCTCTTACTTACAGAGTTTTAACCGTTGGGTGGAAGTTTGGGGTTGATTTGAAGACCTGGTGGGCCATAGCATCAAATAATGCACCTCGACCATTCAAGGATCCATTTTCTCATTTTATCCTTTTTCTAGCGTCAAAAAAATTCAAACTCTGGACTCATTTGGACGGTCTCGGGCCACTGATCGTAATGGCCGGGACGGATTTCAAATTTAGCGGGCCCCACGTGCAAAAACCTTGGAAAAAGGGGTTTTCTTTTTTTTAAAAAATGAAATGGCAGAGGCAAAGCCTCTGCCTCTGCCTGCAGCGCCGGACGGTGGCGTCCAGAGAGGGACCCACGGCCCTAGCCGTGGGCCCCACCTTGATGTTTGCATGCCATCTAAATTGTTCATGAGGTGGGCCGCCCCAGTAGCGGGCCCCCCTCCAAAAATGGGACAGATCCAAGACTCAGGTGGCCCACACCATGTGAAACAGTAGGAATGAGTGTTGGCCATTGAAATTTTTCTTGGGACCCACAGAAGTATTGAATCAAGCTGAAATTTTTGTTTTCCCTCCACCTAGGCCCGAGAGGCCTTATGAATGGCCCAGATGGTATTTGGGTATCATGGTGGGCCACATCCGTGGACCCCACCATTAATGTATGTGTCTTAACACACCGTCCACCGGCTGTGGACGGTGGACTCCCACCATGATATATTTGTTGTACTCCACCGTCCAGTGGACGGTGGGGCCCCCTTGTGACATATGTGACATATGTGCCTTATTAGCACTGTCCACTGGACAGTGGGACCCACTATGATGCACGTGATGCATCCGAACCGTCGATCCATTTGAATGGTTTAGGCCTTTGGGTTAAGCCCATTTGCCTTACAAAGGACCTATGGGTTAGACCCATTTGATTTATGAAATGTTTATGGGCTAGGCCCATTTGATTCATCTAAGGCCTATAAACTTGGGCCCACCTGATATGTAAAGCCTATGAGCTTAGGCTAATTTGACATTTAAGGCCCAAGAACTTAGGCCCACTTGATATGTAAAGCCTATGGGCTTAACTTGATATTTAAGGCCTATGGTTTTAGGCCCAAAGGATATGATCTAAGGCCATGTGACTAGGCCATTTGATGTACATCTAGGCCCACTTGATTTATTTAAGGCCTATGGGCTAGGCCCATTCGAATTTCAAAAGGGTTAATGATTTATAAAATGCTTATGGGCTAGGCCCATTGGATTCATTTTAGGCCTAGAGCTTAGGCCCATTTGATATATTGTAAGGCCCATGGGACTAAACCCATTTGATTATAAAAGGGCCCATGGGATTAGGCCCATTAGACTTGTTTGAGACTCATGGGTTAGGCCCATTTGATACATATTAGACTCATATGACTAGGTCCAATTGATGCAATCCAAGGCCCACGGGTTTCGACCCATTGCAATGCACATAAGACCCATTGTTATGGCCCATTTATGTGGCCCATCTGATGAATAAAAGCCCATAGGATATGGCTCATTTGATATATATGTGAGATCCAATGGGGACAACCTACGGTCCATTGCAATGTGTAAATCCATTATAGACTAAGTACGATATTCACAACGATCGTGCCTTGGGGGCAATGATGGTTTGACGTCCACATTGCGAGCATAATGATGGTTGGATGTCCACATTACGACTCCCCTTAGGGCCCATCACCAGGCCGTACTTGCTGTGTATTGACCATCCAGGCCCATCTGCATCGTAAGATAATTCATTTCGTTATAACATGTTTAGTATAGTTTCATGACCCATGATCATACGCATCATATGTATGCTTGATATGAGGATTGACTGATCATAGCATTTGCCTTCGGGCAGGTTGTTTATGGGCTTCCGGTTAGGCGGTGTTGCCCTACATGAGCGTACGGTATGCGCAGGATTGGTTGCATGACTGGATAGCGTGATTCATGCATTCTGCATTTGTGTGACATGGTTGTTGTACGCCCTAGCGACATCAGGGCCATAGCCTCCACAGACGCATCGTGGTTGGCAGGATTGGATACCGGAAATCTTGACTTACATGGGGTACAATAGATATCCCTGGGTGAAAGTCCCTAAACCCTTATGGTACCAAGAGGTTGCTCCAACGTCTAGACCGAGTGGGTAGATGAGCGTTGAGTACCGATTACCAGACGGTTACGCTCTCCACTGTGTCGTGGTCGGTTGGAAGGGGGTACGGCCTTACCCGCCCGAGTGTAGGGGGCAATGCTAGGCTGAGTCTGACCAGCTCGAGGAATGGGTCCGCTATCGACGAGTCGCGCCCGATATTGGCAGACGGATAGTGAGGTCTCTTCCACTTACCTTATTGCGCGCGATGTGGCGGCAATCTGGTTTAGAGTGTACTAGACCCCGGTGATATTCCATACTTTGAGCTGTATTGATGTGTGGACATTGATGAGTATCTGTATGCTTGAGTTGCATTGTACATTGCATGGCCTTGGGATGGCCGATACCATTCATGTCTTGCATTGCATAGCCTTGGTACGGCTCATGACGTTTTGGTTCTTTCTGCATATTCCGCATTACTCTGACATTGCATTCATATTACTACCTTGCGCACACACTTTCACCACCCTCTAAGCTTTCTGTAAGCTTATGCACGACCGTTGCGTGCAGGTGACGTTGGACTGCAGCAGCGTTGAGGCAGGAGCGCGTCGCTGATCATTTGGACTTTTCTGTTATTTACCATTGTATTTCCCTTTATGCTCATGTACTTGTAAAAATTTTTGATCATAGTGGAAATGTAATGGAGTGCTTGGTTGTTGTTTGTGGGTTATGCCTTTGGTTATGCTTATTACGAATCAAACTGACATTGAAAATCCTCCTCGTAGCATCCCAGGATCGGAACCTGGCGAATGGGAGCTAGGAGCCGAGAATGGGGTTCTACGGAGGCTGTCGGCGCCGGATTCGGCGATCGGGAATTCTGTGAGCCCGGTTTCCGAGTTTGGGGCGTGACAGCAATGTTGGTTAAATGTCCACATTAATGGGCAATGATGGTTTAATATCCACATTGTGACCATCCCTTAGGCCTTGTTAGGCCCATTTTCATCAAGGTTGATTATCATGGCTGATTTCCAATTTCTATTTTCATGGTCGATTACTGATTTTGATTTTCATGGCCGATTGTCGATTCTGATTGTCATGGCCAATTGCCGATTTCGATTTTCATTGTCGATTGTCGATTTCGATTCTGATTATCGATGCCGACTCCGATTGACGATGCCAATTGTCGAGGCCGATTGTTGAGGCCCATTGTGATGTATATGCGGCCAGTATTTGAGGCCCATTCTGATGAGCATTCAACATCGACTTGATGCATTTGAGGTCTATGTAATGTATGTGAGGCCCATTGTGTTACATTTGAGGGCCAGGCGATGGAGCTCGTTGTGTTGTATATTAGGCCCATGTGAGAGGCCCATCGTGATGTATATTCAACTCTTGAGTGACGCCCATGGTGTTGTATATTAGGCCCTTGTGTGAGGCCATGAGTCCAATATATGTTAGGCTCTATGCGGGCCATTCCTTGGAGGCAATGTTGGTTAAATGTCCACATTGTTGAGGCCGATTGATGATGTCGGTTATTGATACCGATTATGAGTATGTGACAGCATAGCATCGTGATACATGCCCATATGCATCATCTACATGTTTTTTATGAGATTGGGTTGACCATTGCATATATCGTTGGGCAGGTTATTATAAGACTCCCTGCTAGGTGGAGGTTATCTCACATGAGCGCACGGCATGCGCAGGATTGATGCATGACTAGATTGTATGACTCATGCATATGGCATTGTGTGTTGTGAACTGTACGCCCTAGCGACATCAGGGCCATAGCCTTTACAGGCATATCATGGATGGACAGATGGGACACCAAAAATATGTTATTAGCATCAGGCTGCCATAGATGGCCCTGGGTGAAAATCTCTAAACCCTCTTAGTATCAGAGGATGCCCCAACGTCAAGACCGAGTGGATATATATGAGTACATGGGGGTCGTATACCAGTAGGTCGCGTCTCCCACTGTGTCGTGGTCAGTTAGGAGGGGTATGACCTTACCCGCCTAAGGGAGTAAGCATAGCTAGATTGATTTTGACTAGCTCGTGAATGAGTCTGTTATCGACATGCCAGATATTGGCCGACTACTGACCAGGCGGATAGTGAGGTCTTTTCTACTATCCAGTTGTGCGCTTGATGAGGCGACAAGCTGGTGTAGAGTGTACTAGACCCTGGTGATGATCCCAGAGATGAACAGTACTAATATGTGAACTTATTGGGTAGGAGTTACATATTCATTCATTTATTTATTCACTATCCACTCGGGCTAGTGGTGCGTAACTATTTGTTTCTTATGCCTTCGCAAAGGCGGGGATTTCGATTGGGACACGCGACTAACCAGAGGTCAGGAGTTTACCACCTTGAATTTGACTATCCAAATTTATGTATGAGACTGGTTTGGATAGAAATCCCTTGTGATGGACCCCTTGGCTTACGATACTACGTACTATCATCTTGACTTCACACTTCAGCATGGTCATTCCATTCACACCGCATATTGCATTACATCCGCGGCATATGGTATTTTGGGTTACTGTGTTTCTGCATTTATATGGTCTAGATACGACATCTAATATTTGGTTCTTATGACTCCTCATTTGAATAACTGACCTGTATTGCGTACTCTGATATTGATTGACACATGGACTTATCAGTATTTCCGCTTACTTTGATATCGTATGATTTATGATCTTACCTATATTTTTAACATTGTATGATTGTGACGTTGTATTTGTGTGCTGGCACTTATCTTGCATACACGCTTTCACCACCCTCTAAGCTTTCTATAAGCTTATGCACGATAGATGCGTGGGTTGTAGTAGCGTGGATCTTGGAGCATGTAGCTAACTTCTGAAGTTTTAATTTTAACATATATATTTCGCTTTCAGCATTATATTCAAATGCTTATATTAGTAGATATGTGATGATGATGTTACCTTTGTGATTTGGGTAAACTTGTGGTTATGCCTCTTACGAGATAAATGTACGTTGGAAAATCTTCCTTGTAGGATCCTAGGATTGGAACCTGACATATAGGCACTGGGAGCTGAGAATGAGGTACTACGGAGGCTGTCGGCACCAGATTCGGCAATCAGGATTCCTGTGAATCCGATTTTTGGGTTTGAAGCGTGACAATCACTCACTCACCCATCACATCTCATCACTCACCCATCCCTCTCTCTCTTACAACCTCTCTCTCTCATCTCTCTCTCATTTTCTCCCAAGCACCATGAGATCAACCATCCAAGCTTCCATGGAGAAGCTAGTGTGGCCCACCTTCGTACCTTCCATCTCCACCATCCAAGTCCAATCTCGACTGTTGAAAATGCACCCCTTGGAGCTCTAGATCGCATCAGTGGAAGGAAGAGTCCAAGATCTAACGGTGGGTGTTCATTTCATTTGGTTTTTTTATGTAAGGTCCACATGATTTGAGGACCCCTTGATGTGTGCATTATATAGGGAGGGCCCATAGCGGCGGGGTCCCTCCCCTTCACCGATTTCTCACTCCTTTTCTCTATCTCTCTCTCCCTCCTTATTTTTTTTTCTTTTTATGTTGAACATGATATGTGTGTGGCTCGCCTGATGTGATCAATCATCTGGATTGTCCAGATTATTTTTGGGGCGTCCAGCAGATGAGGCCCACCTTGCTGCCCATTTTTGGGCCAGCTAGGATGGAGGGAAACAACAAATATAATCTTGGTTCATGTGGATGCCACCATGATGTATGCTTAGCCACACTAACCAGCCACGTGGACGGTGGATCCCACCACGAGGTATATGTTATATCCCACTATCCATTCATTTCTGGTGGGTCTCACACGTGTGGACCCACCTCTGCCATATGCATTTCATCCAAGGGGCCCCACGTGATGAATATGTTTTATCTAGGCCGACCTTCCAGGGCTGGACTCTAGATCAGATTATAATGTTATATATATATATATATATATATATATATATATATATATATATATATATATATATATATATATATATATATATATATATATATATATTCATGTATGTGTGGTGGGTCCCACGTGGGACCCACCTGCTGTGAGTAGGGCCGAAAGTCGGGCGGGTTGGGTCGGGTTGGTGCTCAACCCTAATCCAACCCCAGGTTCCTATACCTCAACCCTAACCCAACCCAACCCAACCTCGGGTTGGGAATTCTCAACTTAAGCCCAACCCAAGCAAGCTCGGTCGGGTTGATCGGGTTGGTCGGGTGCATACGTGCTAATATTTTTGTTATTAAATTAATTTATTATATTTCAATATAGGATTTAGTTTTTGTATCTATGATTTTATTAATTATATATGTGATTATTCATCTTCATTTTTTTTCTTTAAAAAAACAAGCTAAAATATAGGACTACTACTCCTTTAAAAGTCATATAGCATAGCACCCAATCTATTTGGGAGAGAGAAATCTGGAATACCTTGTTCGCTTGAGTCCTTAGAAATGACGTGGACAAATGAGACCCGACATCACTAGTGTGCCTTCGACACAAACGATCCACACTCAATTATAATTTATAAGTAACTTATATATTGATCGGGTTCGGGTTGGGTCGGGCAACCCGAGACCTCAACCCGAGCCCAACCCAATGTCGGGTCAGTCACGGGTCGGTCGGGTTAAACCTGCCCAACTTTCAGCCCTATCTGTGAGTGGATTGGATGGTCCATCACCACACCAGACATATAATTGGTGTATAGACGTCAACAGTTCTGTGGGCCATTCGTGATGTATGTGTTCATCTAGGCCGTTCGGCCATGTACCCCACCTAATGTGTGTGCGCTGACCACACATGTGGGTCCCACATGATCCTGGTGAGACATCCACACCATCCAATCTCTGGACGTGTGGACAATGCCCTAGTAAATGTGTTCTCCAAGCCGTCCACCTATTTTTCCATGTGGGCCCCACCGTGATGTATTTATTTCATCCACATCGTCCAGATGTGCTGGACGGTGCTGGACAATGTTTGGACAGTGCTGATCATCATTAATGAGCCATGTGCCCCATGGAATAATAGTGTACAGTGAAACACATGTTACACCTACAACTATTGAAATAATTTTTGGTGTGGTCTAAGCCCACTTAAGGCCCAACATGATGTATATTTGAGGCCCATGTGATATGGTCCACCTGCCTTGTATTTAAGGCCCATGTGATAGGGCCCACCTGTCTTATATTTAAGGCCTATATGTTGAGGCCCACCTACTTGTATCTGAGGCCCATGGGCAAGGCGCATTGTGATGTATTCGAGGCCCATGAGAGAGGCCCAATGTGATGTATTCGAGGCCCATAGGCAAGGCCGGATGTACTGTATTAATGGCGTGATGAGGTCCACCTGTTGTGTATTAAGACCCATGGGTTGTGGCCCATTGTTATGTATTTTCGGCCCATATGTGTGGCCTATTGAGTTGTATATGTGGCCATGGAATGAGGCCCATGTGATGTATTTATGGCCCATGTGCAAGGCCCACTTATTGTGTATATGAGACCTATGAGTGAGGCTCAGTGTGATGTATGTGTGGTCCATATGTGAGGCCCATCGTGACGTGTATTAGGCCTTTTTGAGACGCCCATGGTGGTATATATTGGGCCATTGTGTGAGGTCATGGGCCCACTATATGTTTGGCCCTATGAGGGCTAATCCTTGAGAGCAATGTTGGTTAAATGTTCACATTGATGAACGATGATGGTTAAATGTCCACATAGCTACCTTCCCCTAGGCCCTTTGTTAGGCTAATTATCGATTTTGATTATCGAGGCCAATTTTGATTGTTGATGCCGATTCTTATTGTCGAGGCTGATTATCGAGGCCAATTTCGATTGTCTAGGCCGATTTCAATTGTCGAGACTGATTGCTGAGGTCAATTCCGATTGTCGAAACCGATTTTGATTGTCATGGCCGATTATCGAAGCTGATTGTCGAAGCCAATTTTGATTATCGAGGTCGATTCCGATTGTCAAGGCCGATTATATAGGCAGATTATCGAGGTTGATTATCGGTGCCGATTGTCGATACTGATTATGAGTATGTGACAGTATAATATCATGATACATGCCCATATGCATCATTTGCATGTTTGTTATGAGATGTGGTTGACCATTGCATATGTCATTAGACAGGTTGTTATGAGACTCCTTAATAGGCGGAGATTGTCTCACAGGAGTGCACGGTATGCGCAGGATTAATGCATGAATGGATTGTATGACTCATGCATCTTTCATTTTGTATTGTGATTACTATACGCCCTAGCGACATTAGGGTTGTAGGCTCCACAGGCATGTTGTGGATGGCCAGATGGGAACCAAAAATCTGTTACCAGTAGGCATGTCGGGCAACCATAAATGACCATGGGTGAAAATTCCTAAACCCTCTTGGTACTAAATGATACCCCAACATCGAGACCAAGTGAATATATATGAGTTCATGAGGGCTGAATACCAGTAGGCCGCATCTTTCATATATCGTGGTCGGTTGGGAGAGTGAGGGGTAATATCTAGGTTAAGTTTGACCAGCTTGAGGAATGGGTCCGTTATCGACGAGTCGAGCCCAATATTAGTAGACGGATTGTGAGGTCTCTTTCACTTATCCAGTTGTACGCTCGAATATGGGCGACAAGCTGGCGTAGAGTGTAATAAACCCTGGTGATGATCCCAGAGATTTACAGTAATAATTTATGGAGCAGGAGTTATATACTCATTCATTCATTCACTATCCACTTGGTCTGGTGGTACTCAACTATTTGTTATGTGTACTTTTACAATGGCCAGGATTTCGGTTGGGGTGCGCGACTAACCTGAGATCAGGAGTTTACCACATTGAGTCTGACTATCAAAATTTAGGTATGAGACTGGTTTGGATAGAAGTCCCTTGTGGTGGACCCTATCGCTTGCGATACTACGTACCATCATCCCGACTTCACACTCCTGCATGGTCATTCATACCACATATTGTATTTTATCCTCAATATCTGATACTTGACTCTTTATGACTACTCATTTGCATAGTTGATTTGTATTGCATACTGTAATATTGTATGACTCATTGACTTGTCAATATTTTTGTTTACTCTTATATCATATGATTCATGATCTCGTTGGAATTTTTGACATTATATGATTATGACGTTGTATTTGTGTACTTGACACTTATCTTGCGCACACACTTTCACTACCCTCTAAGCTTTCTATAAGTTTATTCACTATCGTAGGTTGCGTTGGTCGCAGCGCTGTTGAGCTTGAGCGTGCAGCTGTCTTCTGGAGCTTCAATTTTATTTTGACATATGTACTTTCCTTTTAGCATTGTATTAAAAGTTTATATTAGTGGATATGTGATGATGATGTTGCCTTTGTGATTTGGGTAAATTTGTGGTTATGCTTATTACGAGATAAAAGTACGTTAAAAAATCTTCCTCGTAGGATCTCAGGATCAAAATCTGGTGTATGAACGCTGAGAGCCGAGAATGGGGTACTACGGATGCTGTCGGCACCGGATTTGGTAATCGAGAATTTTGTGAACTTAATTTCTGAGTTTGAGGCTTGACACATTCTCTACTCCCTTTTTGTTTCTTATTTCTATGTCGAATTCTTGGAGTAGTAATATTTATCTTATTTGGCGAGGCTTGACATCATTTTTGTGAGAATGTACTTTAGCACCACGTGATCAATGTAAATGATGATTTTGGATCCAATTAAGTAAGACCTAAATTTGCCCAAAGCGAATACTATGATTAAGAGTTCTTTTTCCATATTAGAAAAGTTCACTTGGGTAGAATTTAGAGTTCTACTTGCATAGTGAATCACATAAGGCTTCTTCTCTTTTCTTTGGCCTAACACCGCCCCAATAGTATAGTCAAACGCATCGTACATAATCTCAAAAGGTATACTCCAGTCGGGTGGTTACATGATAGGGCTGGTAGTCAACATGCCCTTGAACTTAATCAAAGCTTCATGACATTGTTCAGTTCACTCGTATGGTACATCCTTTTGAAGTAGATTATATAAAGGACCAGAGAGATGGTTAAAGTCCTTTATGAATTGTCTATAAAATCCGTCGTGTCCTAGGAAAGATCGCACGTCACGTATACTCTTGGGTGGAGGTAGGTTAGAGATAAGATCAATTTTAGCCTTGTCTACCTCAATTCCCTTGGACGAAATTATACGTCTAAGAGTAATTCCCTTAGGAACCATGAAATGACATTTCTCCTAATTCAGAACTAAATTCTTTTCCTCGCATCGCTTCAACATATTTTTAAGATTTTCCAAACACTTGCTGAAGGATGGACTAAAAACAGAGAATCATCCATGAAGACCTCTAAATATTACCCCATCATGTCAGAAAAAATATTCAACATGCATCACTGAAAAGTGGCAGGGGCATTACACCGTCTGAATGACATCCTTCGGTAAGCAAAGGTGTCAAATGAAAATGTGAACGTTGTCTTTTCTTGATCTTCAAGGGCTATCTGTATCTGATTGTAGCCTGAATATCCGTCAAGAAAGCAGTAGTAAGAATTACTGGCTAGCCTTTTCAAAATTTGATCAATGAAAGGCAAAGAAAAGTGGTCATTCCTTGTAATAGTATTCAATTTTCTGTAGTCAATGCACATTCTCCAACTAGTACTGACTCTAATTGGCATGAGTTCATTGTTAGCATTGGCTACGATGGTGATTAGGAACCACCTGAGTTGGACTCACCCATTGACTATCGGATATAGGGTATATGATACCCACATCCAGCAACTTAAGTACTTCTCCCTTAACCACCTCTTTCATGTTTGGATTTAATTGACATTGTGATTGTTGGGCAGTTTTTGTACTATCCTCTAGATGAATGCTGTGAGTACAAATTAAAAGATTAATTCCCTTGGGATCCGCAATTGACCATCCAAGGGCTCCTTTATGCTCAATGAGAGTAGAAATAAGTATACTCTCTTGTTCTTTCTTAAGGTGAAAAGAAATCATCATCGAGTATGTCTCATCTTGACCTAAGTAGATATATTTGAGATCAGTGGGCAAGGATTTTATGTCAAGCTTCAATGCTTTGAGGCCAGACGGAAGAGGCACTACATCGGTTTGGGGCAATTTATTAAATTGTGGCCTCCACTGGTTAACTTCAAGTACCGACGTTGCATCAAGCAAAGCATCCATTTCTCGAATCATTCATCATCTAAATTAAGGGAGTGTGCCAATCATGTCTCTAGAGGGTCAAAGTATAGAGTCAAAAGTGTTTTATCTTCCATGAAATAGTCGATCATGTTAATGTCGTGAGTATCTTCTTCATCCTATCTTTTTGCTCATATTGAAAAAGCTATTAAGCTTCAATGTCATATTTTCAAAAGATAGATTCATAATTTTATTCCTACAATTAATGATAGCATTTGATGTATCGAGAAATGAATGACCAAGAATGATGGGTATGTGAGTGCTCACATTCATGATGGGTTGAGTATCCAGAATAATAAAATCTACTAGTTAGTAGAATTTATCAACTTAGACCAACACATTCTCAATCATTTCTCTCGATACACGGACTGATCGATCAGCAAGTTGTAATGTGGTCCTGGTAGGTTTTAATTTACCTAAACCCAATTGTTGGTAAATCGAGAAAGGAATCAGATTTACACTCGCCCCTAAGTCAAGAAGTGCATGCTCAATCCGGTGGTTCGCAATTACACAAGTGATGGTTGAGCTACCGAGATCCTTGTATTTTTGTGGCACATCTTGCTTGAGGATGGAATTCACTTTTTCTGTCAGAAATATTTTCTTTTATATGTTTTACTGTCTTTTATTCGTACATAAATCTTTCAGAAATTTGACATATAAAAGGATTTGTTTAACGATATCCAGTAAAGGAATATTGACATTTACTTGCTTAAGCACCTCTAGAATATCCTGTGAGTTAGATAGAGGTTTTGGTGCAATCAATCGTTAGGGGAATGATGCAATCGGCATGTTTTGAGAATCCAGTTTCATCTCAAGTGGGATGTCGCTAAGCCCATCATTCTTAACTTCTTTGGAGTCTTTAGACTTTTCAGCTCTTGTCAGAATGGTTTTGTCAATTATCTTTCCACTTCTAAGAGTGGTGATAAACTTAGCTTGTTCCACATGTTGATTAGAAGAGCTTGGGTCACTAATTTCGCATTGTGGCTTTGGATTGGGGAGAGGTTAGGCTGGAAAAGTCCATTTCTCCCTAGTCGCTAAGCGTGACTCAATCCTTTGAATTGACAATGCAAACATTCCCATTATTATTTTGAGATCTTAGAATGCTTACACTGTGTTTTGGTTGAAGAGCTCTTGGTTTTACATGAATTTTTGAATCGGATCTTCTTGGGGTTTCCTTTGATTTAGAAGTTGAGTAATGACCTATTGAGGGTTAGTCGTTTGTCCATTTTTCCAACTGAAGTTTGGATGGTTCCTCCAATTGGAATTGTATATGTTTGAGGTCGATTTGTTGAATGGTCGTTGGTAAGTATTTACAACATTTGATTGTTCATTTAATAAATCTTGAAAAGAAGGGTTTGCGGGACAATCCTACATCGCATGTATGTTGCTAGCATAAATACCGCAAACAACTTTCACGACTTCCCTTGGTTTAATAGCTTCCACCTTCTTAAGTTCCATGGCCTCAACTTATTTTCTTGGGAGACTAGCCATCCTTGCACTCATGTTATCTTCTTCTTTTAAGGCATACATTCTTCCCATTTCCTTTGATTGAGTAGGCTTAAAAGTGGTGGGTCTTGGGGAGGTGTCCCATGATTGCGTGTTTTTTGCTAATTAATCAAGGTAATCCCACGCATCATTGGCCTCCTTATTCATGAATTCACCGTTACACATCATCTCTATAAATTGGTGCATTAGCGAAGTTAATCCATTATAGAAAAAGATTATTGTCCGCCAAATTTCATAGCAATGATGTGAACAGGAATTCGTGAGATCTTTGAACCTTTTCCAGCATTAGAAGAATGTCTCTTCCTCTTTCTGGGTGAAGTTCATGATTGCCTTCCTTAAAGTGTTAGTTTTATGAAACAGGAAAAACTTTTTGAGAAATTCCTGGGTCATTTCGGGCCATGTGCTGATAGATCGTGGTTTTAAGGAGTGCATCCATGTCTTAACCTTCTCCTTCAGTGAAAAGGGAAACAATTTGAGTTACACTGTGTCCTTAAACACGTTTGAAAAGTGTAATGCGGTGACTATCTCATCAAACTCTTTGATGTGCATGTATGGATTTTCAAAATCTAGTCTATGAAATTTAGGAAGGAGTTGTATCACTCCAGGTTTAACATCCAAGTTTCCTACATTAAATAGAAACACCATGTAGGAAGGTATACTCACTCCCATCGGTTGTAAATTATAATCTCACAAAGTACGAGGCGGGAGAGCATTATGGATCTCATTCTCATCTTGAAATTCCTCAACTGGAGGTTGAGGTTAATTTGCAGTCATTACTTCAATTAATTGAAAGGATCTTAGGTGGTGTCTAATCCTTTTATGGATAGACAACCCTTCGACTAATCGTCTTTCACTAAAGAAACGTTGTGTTGTCACGAACGCACTTGGGTATGAAACACGCATAGCCCTCAAGCACCAAACAACTAAACCTAGAAGAAAGAAAACTAAAGTAAATAAGAATTCTAGAAAAGAAAGAGAATTGGAAAGAGGTTACCCTATTGGAGTTGTTATGTTGAGATCTTACAAAACAGAACAATGTTAGTTTCTAAAAACAATTTCAGAAAAAATTCTAACCTAAAAAAAAATAAAAATAAAAAGGTAACTCTAATCTCAACCTAATTCTAATACTGATTAATCTCAGAAAAATGTAGCCGTAGTCCACGGCAACGGCGCCAAAAACTTGTTCATAACCCCAAGTACAGGGTCGCGATATAATAATAACTCAGTGAGACCGAGGTCGAATCCACAGAGATTAAACTTGTACGTAATCTGAAAATAACTAGAACTAGAACTATAAAAAGATCTAAATTGAATTCTGGAATAGTTGAGAGGAATTGTGAATAAAGTATCAATAATTAAAAGGAAACTAGAGCGCCAAGGATCCACTTGTAGTTATCAGGATGTTACCTTACTTGATTCAACAAACACAACTGGAATCAAAGTCTTATCCTATCAAATTGGAAGATGAAGTAATTAAATCAAATCTCTGAATTTTTCATTAATCTAATCCTTAATAAAAGAGTATTGTGATGATTGGAATGGAATTCATGCATTCATCATGCCTAGGAGACGATGGTGAATCACGAGTTTTACCAATCTCACAATCTCAAAACAGGAAAAGAAGATATTCAAAGTTATCACAATATTTATTGTAATTTGAGTTACGATAAATCATAGAAAACTGAAAATATTCATTAAATTCAAAACTAGAAATCAATGATGTTTAACATAAACAAGAATCAAAGCAAAAGAAGCATCAAAATAAACTACAGCTTCACTTCTTAACCCTAGCTAAGAGATTAACTAATCATAGCTAACTCAAAAATAAAAGAAAAAGTAAAAGATATACTAGAATCCATGAAGAAATTAAAGTGGAAGAACATTGTTAGTGCTCCGCCTAGGCTTTCTCTCCATTTTCAAACCCTAGAAGATGTTTTGGAACATCTTTGGGACTCCTATTTATAGTTGTGGAACTCCAACTTTCGCACCGAGTTGGAAAAATTCAGAAATCGTCTCAAATTTATGCACTTTGTGCAGTTCCCAAAATATACTTTCAGAACTTTCATTTTTTGGACTAGAGTTTCAGAATATATTTTTCCAGGAAAATTTTCAGGAATATATTTTTTTAGGACAATTTTCAGGATTCCTTTTCTTTACTTCAAATCTTCGATTCTCTTCATTCCTCACTTGGTTTTCTTAGATCTTTGGCATGTGAATTCTTCATTAATGACTTCAAATCTTCGTTTAGTAATCTTTTGAACATAAATCTTCCTTTTGGCATCAATTTCACCTTAAGCTTTCAAAATCACCTCGCACATGAAAACATGCATAATTAGATCGATTAAGCACTATCATTTTTTATAAAACTAAGGTATAAATAGGGAGAAATATGCAAGATTTCATCCTTAACACCCTAGTACTGACATGTATGAAAAATACTTTTTCATTTGATTCTTTTCCAATTATTCTTAAGACGGTGGTACTAATCGAATTTATCACCCTTTAAAATGGGCAATTGTCCAAGACTACAGTTTTGTATGTCATACCTTTGAATTACCCTATTAATATATGCCCTTTATGATAGGTTGTAATTCGCGTGATCTGTCACGACATATCTCAATGTGGATGACATAAGAGGTGTCACCAAGATCTTTCATCTCAAATATTTGAGATAGAAATTTCTTGGGATTGCTCAATATCCTAATATCACTTTTAGCTAATAAAATGTCATCAACGTACAAAACCAATTTGAGAAACTTGCTCCCATTGATTTTGATGTAGATAACATTCATTTGCAGTGGTTTCTATAAAATCATATGAGGAAATCATTCATGAAACTTAAGGCACCACTGTCGTGATGCCCATTTTAACCCATAGATAGATTATTTTACTTTACAAATTATATGTTCTGATTCATTGATTGCATAACCTTTAGGTTGCAATATATATACGTTTTCGTTTAGATCCCTATTGAGAAATGCAGTCTTGACATCCATATGATATAACTCCAAATCCATATGAACTACAAGACCCATTATAATCATGACCAAATTTTTCGTAAATATTTGTTAGAAAGTCTCCTTAAAATCAATTCCTTCATGTTGATTAAAAACATTGGTAACAAGTTTGGCTTTATATCTTTTGACGTTACCCTAGGAGTCCCATTTGGTTTTAAATGCTCATTTACAACCAATCGATTTTATTCCTTAGGGTAACTCAACAAGATAAAATATTTTATTGTCCTTCATGGATTTTAACTTATCCTTCATGTCATCAATCCATCGAGAAAAGTTAGCACTTTATTTGGCTTATGAAAAGGATTCAGGATCCTTTTTCCCTCCTATGTCAAACTCATGCTCTTACAAGTATATAATGTACTCGTCTAGAATCGCAGGCCTATTCTCTTTTTCAGACCTTCTTAATGGCTCATGCTCTTGAGTGTGATTTTAATTTCCTTCCTCAGTGGGTTGTACAAGAGGTTCATTATGGTGATCTGTAGCATCACGGATTTTCACTATTTTGGATTTCAAAAAAATATTGAAATTTTTCGATATAAGTAACTTACGTTGTCACTGACCTTTAATGCTCAAGGTGAGCCCATATGTGAGTGATAGCAGTAAAGAACCACATAAATCTGATTAATCAACCATAGGAAGCCAACAAATCCACCTAGTCACTTGAACCTCGAGTCTAGTCACATGATTTCTTCATCAAGGGCCCAAACCTAGCCGACCTATCATTGAATAATCAAGACAACTGCAACTGAATAAAGACCTACTAAATGCCCATAAAACTAGAGGTCATATCTCAATTAATGAACCAAACTGACCTAGTTACTCCTGCTTAAGAACCAACGTTTTAGGTTGATTACGATCGAATCACTATTTTCGCTCATTACAAATAGGCCACACTATGAGCTAACTAATCCAAACCATAATCATTGCACGTAAAAAATCTCGCTTCCCAATTCATTGCAAAAATGCCTTGATTATTCGAATAAGCTTTATACCACTCATTAGTGGGCCACTAAACCTGATACTATAGAAAGACGTTTGTTTTAGTGAGCTTGAGATCTATCACAAGACATTGAGCTCAGATCACGCCTCGAATCGCTCAACTTGGACTCGTAAGGTCAGTGCATGAGTTGTGCAAATATGCCTACAATTAATCAAGAACTTAAGTTAATTGTCTACTTCCGGTATTTGCCTAAGATATGACTTTCGGGCCATTATATCGCTACCAAATTTAGGACAGTAACCTAGAGTAATGTCTAATGTAAATCCATATAATTGCGGGTGCGATCGATAGTCGGTGACCATCGAATTGACTTCTAATCATACTCGCTAATTGACACATCCAATTGACAGGCCGATCATATCTATATGTATAACATCACTAGGGCCAACCATCCTACGGTGTATATCAACCCATATATCCTATAGTGGACCCTAAAGGTTAGAAACACCCTCTCATATGGGCTAGTGTAATGAAAACCTAGCCCTTATGGCCATCTACATCACTTCTAGCACTATGTAAGGCTCTCATTTGGGCACCTTCTCTCCCCATATGAAGTTTTTCTTAGAAAGAAAGAGAGAAAGAGAGAATGAGAGAGATCTTAGAGTGTTCTTGATGAATTTTCTTCGATTAAACCCCAGACTCGACCGTTCTCCTCCGCCGAATCCATCCCATTCGCGATTAAGAAGTAAGAAACGAACCATACTTTCCAACCTAGGTTTTTCTAAGTGAAATTGCATAAATCTAGGAATCATTTTTCCCTAAAATCTCAAACCATAGAACCTTAAAATCGAAGATTCATTCTTAAAGGCATGGACCGTTATCTCTAGGTTATCTTTTATTGACCCTTGATGGTCTCAGTCAATGATTAGTTGCTTGTAGATGAATTTTTACATACTAATATGTTCACATTTTATTTTTGCTATAATATATGTTATTAGTTAGATATAGATGCTCACATGTTTGATGAAATGTCTAAGTAGTGGAATGTGTTGCTTTGTCGATGCTCACATACTTGATTTAACGTTTAAGTGATTGTATTACTTTATGCATACTTACATGTTTGATTTAATGCTTTAGTAAATGTAGTACCCTATGGATGCCCATGTGTTTGATGAAATGCTTAAGTGGTTGTGTAGTGAAATCTATGCTATAATTACACGATGTAGTATATAGTCGATAACTATACTTGGGATTGCAACGCTGTCGGATTGGTTGGCTAACCACCTGAACTAAAGAGGTAGCCCGAGTTAGGGCAGCCACCCTAGTCTTGTTCAATTGACTTGGGTTGAACATGTACGACTGACAGTAGCTAGACTACACGGGATGCTTTCACTCAATGCCGGTTGTGTTGGGGTTCTCCCATATCAATCAAATTAGTCCAGTGACCGATTGATCATGTATGTTCACAATGTATGACAGACCAAATTGAATCTCAAATACCCCATTTCTAATGGATGAGTCCATTCCTAATCGTTAGTGTAATACGATTCCACACAGACTCATGAGCTAGGCATGGTGGTATGGGACACCATGTCTGAGCTGTCAACTTATGCTAAAGTGACGAGCCTCCTCGTAGTAACCAACGAGCACTAATAGAGGTGATAGATCATTATTCGAATGACCGTAGTTAAATTACTCGATCGATGGTTTTATGCAAGAGTACCGTTTGAACGACCTAAGCGTGAATGAAATTGTGTGATGAGCCATTTCTTTTATGTTAATTTAGTTGTATGTGATAAGCCCGCACCTCGAAACTAAGTAATCATACTCGGTGTTTGGGTGACGACTTATACTGAATTGATCATCAAATCTTTAGGTATCAGGCCTTACCTTTAGAGTTGCTGATTTGTGAGATAAATGGGTAATACCTAACTTTAGATAAAGGGGCACGAGTGAGGAGCCGATACGTGTTGTAATGAGCCACGTGATCTGAATAAGGACTTGTGATATAATGTTGGTATCTTAGCTTCGTCAATCTGTTGTATGAATTAGAATTAATAATCACTTGACTAATCATGCACATCAATCACATTGCACTAGAATATGATATTGCAATTTGACGTTAGAGTTGTATAATGAGGGAGTATTGCCATTCGCAAAATATGTGCTAAAGTCACTTGTGAAGGAGTGTTGAATTGTAAGGCGGATGCATCATTCCATAATCTCATTCGTGCATTTAACAAGATTATATAAGAAACACTTGATTTCTTATTTATCATTAACTGCACTGATTGACTCGATATCATGTGTAACTTAGAACTAATGTAACCACTGAGTTAACTATTCACTCCCATCTGAGATAGTATTTTATAACACTAATCAGGAATTGTTGTTGTTGCAGGTGCTATCAAGGCCTTCGATGGATAGGTTTGAGTTGGTTTACACTTTTGTCGTGATGCTTTCGGAGTGTCAGGCAAAGCTAAAAGACTTTACTTTTATTTTGGTTTTGTGCATGTATATGTTAGAGTCCCCGATCGAGCGTGCTTTATGTGTTAATTTTTTTGTATGTTCATTGTGACTTCTACAATCTTTATTTTGGGCGTCACCACTATTGGAATTGTATTTTTGACTCTTGCCCTATATTTATAGATTTTTGTTACCTCTACCTGACTTCGAATATGCTAAGTTGAATTATACTAGTGTGATTATTCGCGTGTAGAATGAATGTGAATTTGAATGAGGTCATATGTGTATTTTTATTTGGTTCACACCCAGGAACTCGGGACTGGGGTCTTTGTACTCGAGTGTCAATTTTAAGGGCATTACAAGTTGGTATCAAAGTGAAGTACTAAGATAACCAGGACTTTTGGAATAAGGATTATATAAATAATAATGATTGGATATTGGGAGATTTCGAGTTTTGGACTCGAAAGAGGTACTCCTGGATTTGGGAAAGTCTAACAGCATAGGAAATCCCATAAATTAGGGATAATGAACCCCAGTACCGAATTCTCTAGTTTGCTATGTTTTGAAATTAGCAACCTATAAAGTAGAGTATAGTATATAAATCCCCTATTGTTGGATGATGTTGAACTTAAACTTGTAAATGATGAATAAGAGGATCAAATTCCTAATTTTATAATACTTTTAAACTTAAATCTATAAATTTGAATCCTAGGACTACTTTGATTGGTATTGTCATGTGTGAGGTGCTCAAGAGCATAAAAATTCAAGTTAATGCGACTCAATTTTAAGCAGACAACTTTTGACCATTAGTGCCAGAAGAACTGCTTGTATTGGAAATGGAAATCATCCAGCGTAAGAGCATAGACTTTGGATTTTGGCAAAAAATTAGATGTCTGGTTATGCAAAAGAACATAAATGACTGATTATGCTAGGTTTGAATCAAATTTTAAATTCTAGTAGTTATCAATGGACTCAATGCTTTACCGAGCAGAAGATTGAATTTCACCAGGGTTATGATATGATATAATGAACCATCTGTACTAGCCAGGTAGAAGATCTATGTATCAAGCTTAGACCCACTATAGTCGTCTTTTCGTGTTAGCCAACCATTGAAAATCGAGAATTTGTTACCTCAGCTCTTGGGAATCCCTAATAATTCCTAAGGCAGCTGATAGAACCTAAAACCTACATTCAGAATCATGGGGCTAAGACACCCACCAAAGTTATCCCTAAGACAGTCTTAATATAACATAGGGGTTTAGGCCCAAGAAATTACTTCAAATGGGCACCAGATAGTCAGAAATTTAGTTACCAAATTGCAACCCGTTCCGACGTACGGATTGAGATATAAATTCTTAAGCCTTAAGGGTAGATTTGTTTTTAAGGGGGATAGAACGTTGTAAATCCGGGTTAGTCAAGTTGTTGTATATGTCCATCCGATCAGAGTGGCACAACAGAAGCGTAGTATGCCTATAGCCCATTAGCCCAGGATTGAAGGAAATTGATAACGTTATATATAAGATTAGATCACTAAATAGGATTTGAATCGTCCTTAAAATGTCAATAATGAACTTAAGGAAACGCATTTTCAAAGAAGTTAACATCTTAAAACTCTATGATAGAAAAATCATCTAAAGTTAAAAACCTGTAAGCTTTAGTATTAATGCATATCTAACAAATACACAGATATCGGTTCTATCTCTTGACTTATATCTTTTGGGATAAACTAATCTCACATTGGATAAACATCTCCATGTCCTAAAATAGTTTTAAGTTAGGGGCCTTGCCTTTCCATAATTCATTTGAATTTTATATGACTTACAAAAAAGAATTCGATTAAGAACATTGTAGTAAGGATGGCTTCTCCCCATAAATTGTGAGGTGGACCTAAAGAACTGAGTATGTTATTATAACAAGATTTATCAAGTCTTATTTTTTCTCTCAACAACTTCATTTTTCTGCAGATTGGAAGAGGCGGTATACTAGTGTGTAATTCATTTTTCTGCAGATTAGGAGAGGCGGTATACTAACGTGTAATACATTTTTCTGCAGATTAGAAGAGGCGGTATACTAATGTGTAATGCATTGGGATTCATAAAAAACGCTAAATGCGAATGAAGTATACTCAGTATATATCCCCTGTCACTTCTAAGATTTTTATCTTATAGTTAAGTTGTTTCTCTATTTCAACCTTAAAATATTTAAATGTGTCTAAGGCTTCATCCTTGAGCCTAATAGGCATAGGCGCATGGTAATGTTTAGCCACCATCCAACTTGTTGACAAGGTCTCACAAGCATGGATGAGGGGAAAATACAAATATCAGCTTGATCCAAAACTTTTGTGGCTCACAAGTAATTTGTAATGGTCAATCACTATTGTTTCATATGGAATGGTTCACTGAAGATTTAGATCGGCTTAATTTTTGGGATCATGCCTTAAATGATATGGAGATGTGGATGGACAGTGTGAAATAGAATACACACATCAAGGTAAGTCCCATGCCGAGGGCCACACCATCTTAGGTGAGGTCGGACCCCACCTAATTGGTTCGGTATAAAATGGGAGAGTGGATTAGGTGTTATCTGGGTAACACATTAGTATTGTGACCACGGGGCCCAACTTTATATATGTGTTGTATATTCACACTTTTCATAAGTTTTTAATTTTCCCAAGTCATTTTACGGCCTAGTTTCAAAATGAACCAAATCCAAATCTTCAGTGGACAACACTATAGGGATTTGAATACCTACCATCAAAAGCTTCCTGGGGAATATGAATTTTGGATGAAGCTAATATTTATTTTTTCCCATTAATAAACATGGTGGGTCGTATGAAATTTTTAATGGTGGGTGGTCAATGACCATTGTTTCCTATGGTGTAGTCTGCTTACAATCTATATCTGCATCATTTTTGAAACCATGCCTTAAAATGAGTTGGATAAACTGATGGACGGTATGGATATATAGAAAATACATCAGGATAGGCCCCATGGTAAGGGAAACACCCAGTAACATTCATTCGGACAATTCAACCTTCCGAAGCTATTTGAGTCAGAGTTAGCTGACGGCAGTAACATCCATCGCAATGGATGGTCAAGAAAAAATTGACTGAGTGAGTGGCCCATCCTTCCATGTCCATACTAAATCCGAGCCGTCTGAAGCGTTGGGTGCACATTGAAGATCATTTTCAAAAGAAAGAAGGCCAATCCATTCATCAGGTAAGACACAATGATACAAATCGTAGGAATACACTACCTTCCGTGATTGACTCATTGTAGAGATGTTGCCAGCTGATTAACGGATGACTGTGAATTTTGTACAGGCAGAAATAAAAGTGAGAAAAACCTTTTAAGTGGTTGGGATGTTACATAAATTTGATACCCTGGGTATATGGGACTCAATGGACGGAATCTCTGTCATCCCTTGAGCTTTGCCATCCCTGGAGATTGTCCCTTCCAAGGTTAGACACAATTCTCCACTGAACCGGAAGTAGATTGCATGTTGAGTAAACTTGGTGGGGTCCACCATGTATGTATCTTATATTCACCGTCCATTTATTTTTTCAGATCATTTTAAGCCTGGTGTTAAGATTGAATCACATCCAAAGCTCAATGGACCACCCCAAAAGAAACAATGGATATAATTACTGTTGAAACTTTCCAATGACCTACAATGATATTTATTTGTCATCTAACCTGTTCGTGAGGTTACACGGACATGGATGAAGGGAAAATAAAAATATCAGCTTGATCCAAAACTTATATGCCCGCGAGAAGTTTTCAATGGTAGGTATTAAATTAACACTCTTTTCTATGGTGTGGTCCACTTGAGCTTTAGATATGCTTCAATTTTGAGATATCCCCTATAATCAGCTTATAAAAAAGATGAATAGAATGGATAAGACATATACATCACAGTGGACCCTACATACTTTTACAAAGCAGGCAATGTGCTTACTAGCTTTTCTCACTAATAAAATGGCGCTTGTATAGGTTATAGCACATTGTTTCGTGTTACTTGGAAAACACCTAATCCACCCCCCGGGTAAGGTATGACATCCTCGCTAGACTCTAACAGAGGTAGGTGGATGCTGGGCGGTGGGGCTACCATGATTCATGTTCCTTGCATCCACACCATCCATCCATTTTCCAGATCATTATAAAGCATGATTCCAAAAAAAGAAAATTAAAAAAGTGGATTAAAATATCACAACTGAAAACAATGTTTATTAAATATGTATCATTAAAAAACTCTTAGTACCACCCGAATGTTTATTTATATCCATCGATGAAGCTACCATACAAACATTAACTTGATTTAATTTTTTTGTGGCCTGCAGGAAATTTTTTAATGGTCAGTCACCATTGTTTCCCATGGAATGGTCCGCCTCAGATTTTTGATCTACTTCGTTTATTGGATTATACTGTAAAATGAGCTAGAAAAAATGGATCGATATCATGGATGCAAGGAAAATACATCACAATGGGCTCCACAGTTAAGGATCTACTGAAGTTGCCCGCCAGACTCCATTATTTCTTGGTCAACTAAGAGGATCAGGATGTTGTATTTTGTTTTAAAATTTATATTTAAAAAACAAGAGAATTTTAAATATTTTGCAATGATATTTATTTTTCATCGAACTTGGTTGTAAGGTCACACGGACATGGATGAAGGAAAAATAAAAATATCAACTTGATCCAAAACTTGTATGCATGCAAGAAGTTTCCAACAGTAGGTGTTAAATCTACACTCTTTTCTATGGTGTGGTTCACTTGAGCTTTAGAAATGCTTCGATCTTGAGATTATGCCTTAGAATAAGCTTGTAGAAAAGATGGATGGATTTGATATAAGACACATACATCATAGAAGACCCCACCGACTTTTACACAGCAGATAATGTGCTTACCACCTATTCTCACCAATAAAATGGCATTGTATCGAGATTAGTACATTGTTTCATGTTACTCGAAAAACACTAATCCGCTCCACGTAAGGTTATGACATCCCCACTAAACTCTAGCGAAGGTGGGTGGATGGTTGGTCGTGGGGCTACCATGATTCATGTTCCTTATATCCACACCATCCATCCATTTTCCAGCTCATTACAAAGCATGACTGCAAAAAATGAAGTACATCAAAATATCAGATGGACCACAAGATAAAAAATAATGTTTATTGAATATATACCATTAAAAGCCTCTTAGTGCCACCGGAATATTTATTTGCATCTATCGATGAAGCTACCACACAAACATCAGCTTGATTTAATTTTTTATGGTAAGAAATTTTTAATAGTTAGTCACCATTGTTTACTATGGCACGGTCCATCTCATATTTTGATTTACTTCATTTATTGGATTATGCTATAAAATGAGGTAGAAAAAACTGATGGACAACATGGACGTAAGGAAAATACATCACAGTGGGCTCCATGGTTAAGGATCCACCAAAATTGCCTACTAGACTCCAATATTTCTTAGTCAACTAGAAGGACTTAGATGTTGTATTTTGTTTAAAATTTTACATTAAAAAAACAAGAAAATTTTCAATATTTCACAATGATATTTATTTATCATCCCGCCTATTCGTAAGGTCATATAGACATGAATGAATGAAAAATAAAAATATTAGATTGATCTAAAACTTTTATGGCCACAAGAAGTTTTCAACCGTAGGTGTTAATTCTACGCTCTTTTCTATGGTGTGGTCCACTTGAGCTTTAGATATGCTTCAATTTTGAGGTTACGCCCTAGAATAAGCTTGTATAAAAGATGGATGGAATTGATAAGACATACATATTACGGTGGACCCCAAAAACTCTACACAGCAGGTAGTGTAATTACGGCCTATTCTCACTAATAAAACGGCGTCGTATGGGGATTAGCACCTTGATTCGTGTTACTTAAAACACCTAATCTGCTCCTCGTAAGGTAACGACATCCTCGCTAGAATCTAGTGGAGGTGGGTCGATGTTCGACCATGGGGTCACCATGATTCATGTTCCTTACATCCACACCGTCCATCCATTTTCCATCTCATTATACAACATGATTCCAAAAAATGAAGTAGATCAAAATATCAAATGGACCACAAAATAGAAAACAATATTTATTGATTATGTACCATTAAAAAACTCTTGGTGCCACTAGAATGTTTATTCGCATCCATTGATGAAGATACCACACAAACATTAGCTTGATTTAGATCTTTTGTGGCCTGCAAGAAATTTTTAATAGTTAGTCACCATTGTTTCCTATGGTATGGTCCACCTCAGATTTTGATCTACTTCATTTCTTGGATTATGCTATAAAATGAGTCAGAAAAAATGGATGGACAACATGGATGTAAGGATCCACCCAAGCTGCTCGCTAGACTCCATTATTTCTTGGCCAAGCAGAGGACCTAGATGTTGTATTTTGTTTCAAAATTTATATTAAAAATACGAAAATTTTAAATATTTTAATTTCTCTTCAAATTTGAAAATTTTGTTTCTTTTAAGTTGTGGGTTTAATTCCAGATCAAATTTATCTAAGAAAGTTTTTTTGTATATAAGATAAGTTTTTCTGCCTTAGGGCTTAAGATCCATTCAGCGAGCATTTGAATTTGGTCATTGGGGAAGGAGGTATATGCTAATAGATCTAATCTATATATGTCATTACCATACACGCACACGTTCGCCGAGCTGAGTCTGAGTCCATATTTAGGTGTGGGTATGGGTGTACTCGCACGGGTGTATATGCATATGGGTACTCGCGAAACTTTATTTGTAAAAGAATATACTCGCACTTGTGCCTTTTCATTTTGAAACTGAGAGATATGACCAGTCAGTTGCTTGTATCTATTGGGTTTAAATCCAGTGGACCAAACTCTTTTAGAAGGATGCTTAATGCACAACTTTTGAGTATATATAAGGACTTCCGTTCTGTTTTAAAAAAACTATGAAAAGTCTTTCTGCTCTCTCTGTTCCTTTTCTGTTTTATGAGTTTTGGTTGTTGAGTTCATCATTGAGTTAACTCAACACTTTCAGATTAAACTGCAAGTGGTTTAAGCTTGCTTACAGTGAGTGCACTACTGAGACCAGGTCATAGTTATTGTATTTTGGAAGTTGATTGCTTTGAAAATTTATTGCACTTGAAACACTGTCTGTAAGATCCGTATCCTAGACCGTACTGTTCCGTCGACTCCCGCGATCCTTCCTGTCGAATTTCAGCAATCCGCGACCTGTAATCGACATATGTGCATGACCGTAAGTCGTATCCTATACATTTGAGTCGGCTTAATCCGAGACTTGTATCATTGCGACTGCACCGTCGCCACAGTTCCAACGCCACAACTCACGCACCGATCCGATACCCAGACGAGGAGATGTGGGCCCGCGTTCAGTTCGAGGAAAAACGCCGCGCGTTTACAATCCAAAGAGAAACTCTACAACATGTCAAATTAATCCCATCAATCAATCCCATCAATCACCTCTCATGTCAAGTACAAAGCACACATGCTTCCTTTCTCCACAAGTTAAGCAAACCCGAAAGTCAACCAATCCATCACCTCACCCATCACTCACATCCATCAACCATCACCCCATCACTCACCTCACATCTCTCCTTACAACTCTCTCTCTTTCTCATTTCTCACCCTAAAATTTCAAGCAACCAAGAGTGCACAAGTCCGAGGTTTTTCCAAGAGAGAAGTGACCTTGTGTGACCTACTTTCCCATCCCAAAACCTCCATCCTAGCCATCTATTTCTCATCCTCTCCATTAAAGTGAATCACAAGAAGATAAGCTTTCCAACAGACCGAGAAGATCAAGTGGTGAGTACTTCTATAGCCTAGTTTTTCATATTTTTAAGATGGGCCAAGTGAGGCCTATTGATCAATGGTATGGATCTCACTTTGGACCCTAAGATGTGGCCGATGACCCATCTTGATCATCAATATCATTCCATGATGGGGCCATTCTCCATGGACCCCATCATGATGTTTACCTTCCTAGCTTGTATATTGGTCATCTAGACCGTCGATTTTCATGGAGAAGGGATCTCCACCATTGGATTTCAATTCTTATGGGCCCACATGTTATGGGACCTACTTGATTTATGTTGTAGATCATGGAAGGGAGGACCCATAGTGTCGGGGTCCCTCCAAACACACGTGTCCCACTCTCTCTCTCTCTCTCTCTCTCTCTCTCTCTCTCTCTCTCCCTCTCTTTTTCATGTTTTGTGTGATGGAATGGCCATGTGGCCCACCCGAATGGACCCCACCATGAGGCATGTATTGTATCCAAACCACCTACAAGTGGGGCCCATTTTATATATACTGTACTCACACCATCCATCATGGGGTGGCCCACCTAAATAGGGCCCACCTCATGGACGTCGTTGCCCAGACCGTCCAGCGTCCCTGGACGCTGGATGTCAAAATAAAAACACAAATATTGGCTTGTTTCAAAGCCTTTGGAAAGGGCCGCTTGCATAGGCCTCGCCTTGATGTACGTATACAATCCACACCATCTATTCCATTTACCAATTCATTTTAGGCGTTGAGCCGAAAAATGAGGTTGACCGAAGTATTTAGTGAGCCGTAGTGTTGAAAATAATATTAATACCATTGAAATTTATCCAGATTTTTTTTACATGCTGAAAGAGGCCCGATATTTGACTCGCTCGATTTATTATGAGCTGTGGAATCCAATGGCTGGAGTGGATTCACTTGGAGTGGGCCTCGCATATGAAAAACCTCAAAAAAATTAGTTTTTTTTTTAAAATAAATAATAGGGAAGCAACAGGACTGCTGTTGGTCAGAGGCGCAGGCAGCGCCTGCGCTCAACAGGCGGGTGGACGTCAGGACCCATGGCTCTAGCCGTGGGCCCCACCTTGATGTTTATTTGCCAATCTAGCCCGTCCATATGGTGGGACCCTACCTGAAGCAGGCCCCACTCAAAAATCAGGCCCATCCAAGGCTCAGGTGGCCCACATAAGAGGAAATAGTGGTGATGTAAAGCCTACCATTACAACTGTTTTTGGGTCCACAGAAGTTTTGGATCAAGCCGAAATTTGTATTTCCCCTTCATCCAGGTCTGTACGACCTTACCATCAGGTTAGATGGAAAATATATGTTACGGTGGGCCCCATGTGGGAGCCCACGGTGATGCATGTGTTGTACTCCCACCGTCTAGGCGGACGATGGAGTCCACGGTGACATATGTGTTGTATTCCCACCATCTAGCGGATGGTGGAGCCCACTATGATGTATGTGTTTATCCGCACTGTCCACTGTTTGGACAGTGGGACCCACGTGTGTGCGGGTGTTTATAAATATATATTATATTATATATATTATATACGCATATATGTATGATGGTGGACCCTTATGTGGACCCCCCACCATGATGCATGTGTTGCATCCAAACCGTCCATTTATTTTGTAAGCTCATATTATGGATTGAGCTAAAAATAAGTCAAATCTATGGTTTAAGTGGGCCCACCTTAGTATGTGTATAGGGCCCATGTTGACTTATTTGTGGCCATTCATTGAGGCCCGCCTTGGTGTATATTTAAGGTCCATGGGATTAGGCCCATATGACATATATGAGGCCCATGGGATCAGGCCCATTTGATATGTATAAGGCCCATGGGATTAGGCCCATTTGATATATATAAGGCCCATGGGATCAGGCCCATTTGATATGTATAAGGCCCATGTGATCAGGCCCATTTGATATGAATAAGGCCCATGGAATCAGGCCCATTTGATATGTATAAGGCCCATGGGATTAGGCCCATTTTGATGTATTCCAAGGCCGTGGCTTAAGGCCCATTGTGACGTACTCTAAGGCCCGCAAGTTATAGCCCATTGCAATGTACATCAGGCCCATTAATGTGGCCCACTTGCTTGATAACCAGAAGGCCCATATGATATGGCCCATTTAATGTATTTAAGGCCCAATGGGAGGTACCTAAGGACTATTGCAATGTGTGATTCCTCCATAGTTTGTGTAATGATGTTTTATGGCGGGACGTGCCTTAGGAGCAATGGTAGTTAGACGCCCACATTGTTAGTACAATGTTAGTTAAATGTGTGCATCGTATCTCTCCTTAGAGCCCATTGGTAAGCCCATATTAGTTGTATATAGGCCGTCTAGGCTCATCTGCATCGTAAGAGTAGTCCATTACTTTATAACATGCTTAGTATAATTCCATGACTCATGTTCATACGTATCATATATATGCTTGATATGAGTAGTGACTGATCATAGCATACGCCATTGGGCAGACCATTTACGGGACTCGTTATGAGATAGAGTGCCCCACATGACCGCGTAGTATGCGCTGGATTGCTGCATGATTTGACGGCATGATTCATGTATCCCGCATATGTGTGACTTGATCACTGCACGTCCTAACGACATCAGGGCTGTGGCTCCATAGGTATATCGTGGATGACCGTATTGGATACTAAAAATGCTTTGTTCTAGCACTGTAGGCACTTAGGATGTCTTTGGGTGAAAGTCCCAGAACCTTTTTGGTACCATGAGTTGCTCCAACGTCTAGACCGAGTGGATATATGAGCGTCCGAGTGCCGAATTCCAGTAGGCCGCGTTTCTCACTATGTCGTGGTCGGTTGGAAGGGGGTGTGGCCTTATCCGCCTGAGTGAGGGGGTTATAAGCTAGGCTGAGTTTGACCAGCTAGCAAATGAGTTCGCTATCGACGAGCCTGGTAGGTATTGGCAGACTACTGGTCAGGCGGATAGTGAGGTCTATTTCGCTTGCTTGACTGTGCAGCTAGAGAGGAGGCAGTCACTGCGAAGTGTATTAGACCCTGGTGATTCTAGAGAGGAACTGTAAGACCCGTATTCTACACCGTATCGTTCCGTATGGTTCCGCGGTCCTCCCGGTCGAATTCTGGTGACCCGCGATCTATTATCGGCAGTTGCGTACAACCTTGAGTCATATTCTGTATTCTAGAGTCGGCTCGACCTAAGACCCGTATCTTAGCGACCGCGCCGTCGCTGCGGTTCCGATGCCGTGACTCGCGCGCCGAGGCGATACCCTGGTTAGGACATGTAGGCCAACGTTCGGTGTGAGGAAAATGCTGCGCATTGCGAAACCCAAGGGAATCTCTATGAGGTGTCACATCAATCCATTAATCCATCACATGTCAAGTACATGTCAAGTACACATCACCTTTCACCCATTCCTAAGCAACCACAAAAGTCAAGAATCTCTTACAAAGCCCATACCTCTCTTACAAAATCCCTCAAAGTCAAAAAGTTCTTACACCTCTCATGCCTTTCTTACACAAATGGCCACAAAAGTCAAGATTTTCTTACACACCCATCACTCACCACATCCATCCATCACTCATCTCTTTCTTTACAACTCTCTCTCTCTCTTTCTCATTTCTCATCTCATTTTCTCAAGCAACCAAAAATAAGAAAAAAATTCATACGTATGAGCCTCTTCCTCTCTTTCAAAACTCCAAGTGTGGCCCACCTTTCCTACCCCATGATCTTCCATCTTAGCCATCCATTTCTCATCTCCTCCATTAAAATCGAAGCTAAGGTGCTAAGGAACCTATAGGAGCAAGAAGATCAGACGGTGGGTGCTCCTCTAGATGTAAAAATCTGATTTCTATAGCCTAGATGTTTTCTTTCTTTCATGAGGGAAGTGTAGGACCCACCAATCAATGGTGGAGATCCCACACAATCCCATGGTTGTGGCCTAATGGCCTACCTTATGCATGCATGATCCATGCATGGGGCCTTTCTCTATGTGTCCCATCATGGTAGTTTTATTTCATATCATATTATGTTTTGGTCATCTAGACCTTATAACCATGGTGGGGATGACATCCTCACCATACATTTTAATTATAGGCCATGCATGTGCAAGATTCATGTTGTAAATGTAGATCTAGGTATGATGTGTGGGTGTAATTGATCTTGGGAGGGCTCAATAGTGGTGGATCCTTTTCCTTATGGCCGGATTGTCCTTCTATCTCTCTTTTTTCTCATTTTATTTCCTGATGTGTGTGACCCATTTGGTGGGCCTATGACATCCAGAAATTTCAGCAAGGTGGGATGCCCAAACTGTCCATTGTTTGATTTTGGGTATCTTACTTGCTACCCTAATGATGCATGCAAGGTGAGTCGGCTTTAGATTATGACATGAAAATTTGTGGGGCCCACTAAGGAAGGCCACACCATCCTCCATTAATGTATTCCCCTTTTTATTTAACTTATATATTAAATTTTATCTAAGTACATGTTGCTGTCCAGAATTTGTCGGACAGTTTCTGGTTATTTTTGGACCAGATTTTGGGACTGTTTCGGGGACTATTCATACCTATTAAATATACTTTTCTTAAAGGTGGGGATCTCATCTTGATGTCCCCCAAATTTCAGCCCCAACTGACCTTCATTGGGGTCCCAAAGGTGTGGTCCAAGTGAGGTGGACAATCTGGATTTTCTGCAACTGTTCCAGCAACATTCCACCCTGCACAGGTTGGATTTATGGAATTTATTAAAATATTTTTGGGTGTTTAAAAATTATAAAAATTTATAGGGGGTTTTCCACTCATGATAGGATCCACATACAAAATTTTGGGGCCAATGGACGCCTGTACACACCATGGTGGTGGCTGGACCGGCCCATTATAATATGGTGTCCAGATCAGTCTGATTTTCAGGACAGATTGATTTATTTAAATGAATTAAAATATTTATAGATGTCCAAAAATTCTAAAATTTTTTAAGGGTGTGTTCCACTTATGGTAGAATCCACCTACCAAATTTCAGGGCCAATGGACCCCTATACACACCGTGGCGAGGGCCGGACTGGCCCACCATGTTGGGACGTCCGGGTCTGTCCGATTTTTCTGGACAGTCTGTTTTGTTTAAAATACTTAGAGATATCTAAAAATTATGAAATTTTTTGGAGGTGTGACCCACCTATGGAAGTAGCACTCTGTGAAATTTTAGCCTCAAGTGATCCCGTTTGGATATCCAAAAGAATAGGCCAAGATGGTTGGACTCGCAGATTTTTTCTGCTGTGCAGTCCAGCAATATACCTTGATAAAAAATCATAATTCAAAAATATTTCTTCTGATGGTGGGCCACCTTTTTGGGTTTTCTCTCATTGTATGCATGATGAGGGACCTTGGCTCTCAATTTTCAGAGTTTTAGAGGCCTTGGACCCACTCCAATGGAGTGCCCAAATTTAGGACAGCAACATGTTATAATTATGCTGGCCTTAGGCTGAAATTTTGAGGAGTGGGGCCCAACATATTATAAAGATCTTAGAGGAAATGATTTATACCTTTAGTTCCTTAAATGTTGGGCTTAATAAATGCACTTTTGAGGCCCATCACAGTTAAATTTAATTGGGTCCATGAATGTAGTTAGTTGTTGAACTATTTAAGGCCTATAGGGTAGACCCATTTGATGTATTCCAAGGTCCTTGGGATTGGACCCATTTGATGTATTTTAAAGCCCATGGGATTAGGCCCATTTGATATGTATAAGGCCCATGGGTCGAGAACCATTTGATGCAATCTAAGGCCCATGGGTTATGACCCATTGCAATGCACATAAGGCCCATTGGTGCGGCCCATTGATGTGGCCCATTTGATGAGTAAAAGGCCCATATGACATAGCCCATTTGATGTATTTAAGGCCCAATGGGGTGTACCTAAGGTCTATTGCAATGTGTGATCCCAACCTGGTTTACGTAATGTTATTCACTACGGGCTACGCCTTGGGAGCAATGTTGGTTTGACGTCCACATTGCGAGTATAATGTTGGTTAAATGTCCGCATTGCGACTCTCCCTTGGGCCCATTGGTAGGCCCGTACTTGTTGTATGCAAGTCGTCTAGGCCAGCTACGTTGTGAGGATAGGGCATTACTTTATAACATGCTTAGTATAACTCCTTGATGAACAACCCATTTGTATCGGTCCATTTGATTGGCCTGCTCGTATCGGCCATTTGATTGATTAAGCCCATACGATTGATTAGGCCCATCTTGATATATTTGTGGCCTGTTGCTAAGGCCATATATGAGGCCCGTTGTTGAGGCCCACCTTGATGTGTATGAGGCCCATTGTTGAGGGCCACCTTGATGTGTATGAAGCCCGTTGTTGAGGCCCACCTTGATGTGTATGAGGCCCATTATTGAGGCCCACCTTGATGTGTATGAGGCTCGTTGTTGAGGCCGACCTTGATGTGTATGAGGCCCGTTGTTGAGGCCCACCTTGATGTGTATGAGGCCCGTTGTTGAGGCCCACCTTGATGTATATGAGGCCCGTTGTTGAGGCCCACCTTAAATATATATGAGACCCATGTTGCAAGGCCCATGGGTCATGACCCATTGCAATGTATGTAAGGCCCAATTGGTGCGGCCTATTCAATATATTTATGGGGTCCATGTCATTAAGTCCATCCTGTTGTATTGGTGACCCATCTATTGAGGCTCACCCGTGGTATATATTTGAGGCCCATGTGTAGGACCCACCTATTGTGTATTTAAAGCACATGGGTTGTGGCCATAGTGATGTATATTAGGCCTATGTGATATAGCTCATACTGATGTGTATTAGACCCAGGTATGTGACTCACCTGCGAAGTATATTTGAGGCCCATTGTGATATATCTGAAGCCCATGGGTGCGACCCATCCATATGTATTTGAGGCCTATGGGCAAGGCCCATTGTGATATGTGTTAGGCCCATGACCAGAGAGGAACCGTACTGATATGAGGACTGACATGATATTATGACACCCCGTCACTGTTGTGCATGTGGGCGGGCGCACGTGAGCAGACGCTGATGTGGGCGGGGCTGAGGCCTGGGTGAGCTACCACACTAGGCAAGCTACCAGCGGTTGGCAGGCTACTATGCTGACAGGCTACTGAGTAGGAGTTTCATACTCATTCATTCATCCATTCACTATCCACTCGGGCTGGTGGTGCGCAACTAATTGTTGTGTATCTTCGTTATGGCAAGGATTTTGGTTGGGCGCGCGACTAACCTGAGATCAGGAGTTTACCACGTTGAGTCAGAATATCCAAAATTTAGGTATGGGACTGGTTTGGATAGAGGTTCCTTGTAGTGGACCCCGTAGCCTGCGATACTATGTACTATCATCCCGACATCACACTCCAGCATGGTCATTCCATTAGAACCATATACTGCATATTCCATTACATCTTTGGCGTGTGGCATTGTGGGTTGTTATGTTTCTGTATTCCTGTGACTTAGATGAGAGTGATGATATTTGTTAGCTCTTTCAAATTGTGTATTACATTATATCCTTGTCATTCGATATTTGATTATTTATGACTCATCATTTGCATAGCTGTCCTATATTGCGTATTCTGATATTGATTAACTTATGGACTTGTTCATACTTTTGCTTATTCTTTATCGCATGATTATAATCTTGTCAGTATTTCTGTTTACGCTGATAATTCCTACTCTTATCAGTGTTTCTGCTTATTCAGTCATTGTATGGTTTATGGATTAATAGCTTTCCAGTATTGTATGATTATGATATTGTATTGAATACTTGACACTTATCTCGTGCACACACTTACACCACCCTTTAAGCTTTCTATAAGCTTATGCACGATAGATACGTGCAGGTGATGCTAGGTTGCAGCAGCATTGAGCTTGGAGCGTGCAGCTGTTTTCTAGAGCTTTGATTTTGACATATATATTTCCCTTTTAACATTGTATTTAAATGATTATATTAGTGGATATGTGATGATAATGTTGCCTTTATGATTTGGGTAAACTTGTGGTTATGCTTATTACTAGTTAAATGTACATTGAAAAAAAAAATCCTCCTTAGGATCCCAGGATCGAAAATCTGGCATATGAATGCTAGGAGCCGAAAATGGGGTACTATGGAGGCTGTCGGCACCGGATTTGGTGATCGGAATTCCGGTGAATCCAATTTTTGGGTTTGGGGCGTGACAGGAACTGTATTGATATTTGTACTTGATGAGTACTGGTATGCTTGCTTTGCATTTTGCATATGACATTTGACCATATAGGCCTTACATCGCATGGTCTTGGTATGGCTGATAGCATTCATGTCTTGCATCATATACCTTTTGTACAGCTGATAGCCTTTATGGACTTATCCGCATGTTCTGCATTACTCTGATACTGTATACTTGTCACATGCCTTACGCACACACTTACACCACCCTTTAAGCTTTTGTAAGCTTATGCACGACCGTTGCGTACAGGTAGCGTTGGACAGCAGTAGCGCTGAGGTAGGAGTGTGCATCTGACTATTTTGGAGCTTTTGATTACCTTGTATTTCCTTTTCCGCATTGTACTTAAAGTTTTTGATATAGTGGATATGTGGTAATGTTGTTTTGTGACTTGGTTATGCTTGTGGTTATGCTCCATTACAAAAAAAAAATTCATTCTGAAAATCCTCCTTGTAGGATCCTAGGATCAGAATCTAACATATGTTTGTCAGGAGCCGAGAATGGGGCACTACGGAGGCTGTCGACACTGAATTCGGCGATCGGGATTCCTGTGAATCCGATTTTCTGGTTTGGGGCGTGACACTGTCCAAGGGGAGAAAATTCAATTTCAAGTCGTGTAACTCATGTCACCCTTCAACTCAACTCTATAAGTTTTCTATATTAATTTTATTTTCTTTTTAGTTTTCGATTTTAAATAGTGTATTTAATTTAACCAAGTATTCCAACAATCTTGAAATCGAATTTGTTAAATTCAATAGACTATGGCTATCGTAACAATTAATACTTCCACCAAGTTAGCCAAAATTGAATTGTTCGCTGGACAACACTTTAAATGATGGAAACATAAACTTATTTTGCACTTACCACCCTTAAAGTTTTATACATATTGTCTGAATAATTTATTATAAATCCAACAAATCAAACTGATGTAACAGATGAAAATAATTATAAAAATTATATAAACTTTTTGAACAACAAATTATATGATATGCATGCTTCATATAAATTTGTTAAAGAAATATAAATTGTTTTAGAAAAGAAGTACGTTCTAGAAGATGTATGCGCTAAGAAACATTTAATCACTAATTTTCTTTACTATGAAATGATAGATGATAAACCTATCACAAATTAAATTCATGATTTTTAAAATCTAGTTCATAAACTATCGTTAGAATGAATTAAGTTGAATGAGGTGTTTCTATCATACACATTACTAGAAAAGTTACTGCTCTCCTAAAAAGATTATAAGATATAAAAAAGAACAGTATCTCATTGGGATTTACAACAATACACATACGAATAGAGGCCAATAGAAGCATGTACCAAAATGAAAATACAAATGAGATTGATTTAAAGGCGAATCTGGTCAAATCAAGTTAGGAAAATAGTCAGAAAAAAATGAAAGATGTAATAATTGTGGCAAGCCTGAACAATATGCCAATCAATGTAGGCTCAAAAAGAAAAATACAAATAATCAATTCAAGAAAAAAACAAACCGCTATAACTATGGAAAGCCTGAATATCACATTAAAATCTGCAGGCTTAAGAAAATCAAAGATAAGCCCTTGCTAATCTTATAGAAATAGGTAATGAGTTTAACATAACAATAGTTGTAGTGTTAGAAGTCTTTCTTATAAACAACTTGGAGTAGATGCTAGACATTGGTACAACTCGACACGTGTGTAGTATGTTTACCTCATACCAAGTATTAGGGGATTACAAATAAGTATTCATTGGTAATGCTAGAACATATCCAATTGTACATAAATGAAAAGTACTTCTAAAACTCACTTCTGAGAAGATTTTGATGTTAAGTGATATTGTACATATACCTAACATTAGAATAAACTTGATCTTTAATTCTCTCCTCAAAAAGGTTATAGTGTTAATTTATGTTTGATTCAAACAAACTTTTAATGAATAAAAATTGAACTTTTATTAGTAAAAGATATTGTAGTGATGGTTTATTGATTGAAAATGTATCCAATGATAATAATAATAATAATAGGACTTCGATCCAGTTATGTTTATATCATTTAATTCTTTTATCTGTAACATAGTAAATTAGGCCATATGAATGTAGTATCTTTCAAGAAAATGAAAGGTAAAGTTTATTACTTAATATATCAAATGAAGATTTCGATAAATGTGAAACGTGCATAGAATCAAAATTCATTAGAAAACCCTTTAAATGAATATTACGATCATCTATTTTATTAGAGTTGATACACAGTAACTTACGTGATTTTAAAAATCATAAATCTAGAAGTGAAAAATGATATTATATAAATTTTATAGATAATTACTCTAAGTTTACTAAAGTCTTTCAGTTAAGGAACAAAGATGGAGCTTTAAAAGATTTTTCTAAATATAAAACTGAGGTTGAAAATTAGTTAAATATAAAGATTAAAGACTTATAATAGATAGATGAGGGGAGTATAAATCTTGTTAATTTAAAGAATTGTCTAAAAAGAATGAGATGGTTCATGAAACTACAGTTCCTTATATACACGAACATAATGGGATAACATCATGTAAGAATAAAACTCTTAAGAGGATGTTGAATGTTATGTTAAGCAATTAGACATACCATCAAATATGTGGGAAGAAACAATTCTATCAATTTTTTTAAATAACAAAACTTTTCTTTTCCATTCACAAATCAGCTGAATTTACATTCAGGCCATCCCACAACACAAAAAACACTGGGACAGCTTATCATGGCGATAAGCAATGGAAACAAAAAATCAAAAAACTGCACAAAATAAAGAAAACCACAAAAAAGAAGGCCCTTAAGTTCTCTTGATCGAGCCCAGCCCAACCTTATCAAGCAATTTTTTAATTCTAAAGACTAATGATAATATTTTAGATCCTAACACAATTATAGGAGATAGGGACGTAGAATTCTTTAAGAACGTATTTCCTATTAAATCCAAGTCTATCATAATAGAGGAATTTAGTATATCAGATATTATGTTTATTAGTAGAGGTGTTTACAAGTAGGTAGTACAAGAGATAAAAGTAAGAAAAAGTACTAGAATTAGAAGAGAAACTAATTTATGAGAAAAAATTTTCATCTTCTTAATATAAAATGATCCTACAACCTTGTAACGTCTCAGAAAAATCCGTACAAAGATCCAAGTACCACCTCAAGAAGAAATCCTTAAAAATCATATAATGTGAGAATTAGATGAAAATTAATTAAGTGTAAAACTAAGTTAATTAGTGGATTAGCTTGAACCACTATTTATACAAACTGCAAGATCCAAAACCATCAAAATTGCTAACTTAATATCACTTAAAAACCTCAGAAAAATTTCAAAACCCAGTTGCTCTTAGGAGCACATTAAAACTCCGTATCGAACCTGTACCATGCATCGAAAGTCTGATTACCATGAAACTATAAGGTTATGACCGCATCGAAAGTCTGACAACCATCGCGAGAATCGAACCCAAATAGTATCCAGAAACGTACAACTTGAACCTAGAGCGAAGTGTGTGAGAAACGTGAATATCTTTAGAAAATGAACTCAAACTTAAGTGAATTGGATCATTCACTTGTGGGCGAAATTGAGGACTTTAGATCGTCAGTTTCTGACCCAACTATACCTATGGATTAGAAAAATTTTTCTGCACCTATTGGTATACTTGTGGCCCTCATCGAGTAACGATCACTGTTGATCTGATACAGGTCCTTTACGGCCGATCAGTTTTAGATCCATTGTCAAGGAACTTGCTCCATGACTTAGGTGAGAAATGAACCTTCCTAAGGGCTCTTTTTGTCAAAAACAGACACTCTTTGGTTATAACTTAAGTATACCATGGTCCTGAGGCCATTTGCATCACTTTTGAGTCTATATAAGGACCTTAAACCACCTCACTCTCATTTCATACGAATTTCTCAAACCCTAAGTGAGAGAAGAGAAAAAAGAGGAGAAAAGAGTGAGGAGCAGAGAGAAAGATCAGGAGATCGTTGTTGGGATTCACTCCCACTACACCACGTACAGAATCGCCACCCCACCATCGCTACACCGTTGATTCTAACTTCGATTGGGTAAGAAATCTTAACCCTAATCTCGTTGTAGAAATTCAGGTTAGTAGTTTGTCAAAATAGCTTACTTATTTCGATGTTAGGTACCGTTGTTCTATATACGGGGACGTAGGATTCGAACTGAATTCAAAACGAGGAATCCGACGAAAGGTGCAGACTATAAATGTTTAAGTTATGTTTTTTAAGGCTTTCGATGTCAGCGATGATTTATGTCTGACTTGATTGCTACCATATGATCTTAGTTATGATGTATTTGATAAACTATACATGTGTGTAAACTATGTGAATATATAATGCATTCCATGTGTTTGTTGAAATGTTTAAATGAAAGTGTAATTATGATTTTTGCTTGCCATAACTATTAATCTAGAATGCATGTTTGTTGTATGTATGACAACTCCTTTATGAAAGGATTTGTTATAATATATGCTATAACTAATTTAGTTTATATATGTAGTATTATGTAGTCTAAGTATTTGATAAAATGTCTGAATGAGAAATTGTTTGATGAATCGCTTTTAACAACGGTGTTGAGATGAGATTCTCAACTACATTATCTATATTTATAGTTTCCTTCATATAATGTGAATTACTAATATGTGATTTATGGGTGAAATGCATATGTATATTAATATGTTTAATGTGTTTGATAAAATGCTCAAATGAGAATTATGTTTGAATTATTTGTTAAATGTTGTTATGGGTAACATATGTGACTACCTATTGCATTTGAATATGTTTGGGACTACCTCGTAGTCCAGACAATCGGTAATGGTTCCCGATTGAGTGGCCGGACTAGTTTCATTACATTAAATACGTTCGATGAATCCGAGTAGTACGCTGATTGTTGATAGTAGTTAAGCCACGCGAAGTGCTTCATGCTTCATGTCGATTAATTCAACGTACGCTCGCACTAATCGCACTTGTTAAAAAATTCTGTTGGCATTTTGTGTATTTACCATGTATGGACACTACTGTTTGAATCTAAGGTACCACTTACCAATATAAAACTCGTCTCAACCATGGTACCATGATCTGCTAAGACTCATGAGCCGGGTATGATGGAATGGGACACCGTAGTTGCCCTGTCGGGTTATGCTGGGGTGACGAGCCTCCTCGTAGTGCTCAGTGAGTAACCCAAACTCGTGAGCTGAATATGGTGGTGTATGGGATACCGTATTCGAGCTGTTGGCCTACGTTCAGGTGACGAGCCTCCTATAGTGACCTTGAGTATAAATTAGGCCACACTGAGGTGATGAGCCTCCCCGTAATGACTTGGAGTGTAAACTCTTGAACTTTCCTATCCACTGCTTTCATCAAGGATGATGTCCTCTAACTTGCCTATCGTATGCGATTAATTAAGATTGGACCTTAGATGGATCCTTGCTTAGGTAAATGATAAAAATGGAGGTACCTTAGTTTTGTGAATTTGCTGTATGAATAAGCCTAATAAATTACTTGGCTAACACGACCATGCACCGCATTACATGTGCTTTGATGAGGAATCAAACTTTTAAGGAGTTTGTTATGCACGATTGTTAGATGAAGTCACTGAGGGAGTGCAGGTGAGGCCATGCATCATTACATCATACCATCCCTGCATTAATAAGAATAATTAGATTATGTTTATTGTACTGCTTTATCATTATTGCTTGACTGAATTGATAACATGTTAACCTTTGCCTTATAGTACCAATGAGTTAATCACTCACTCCTACTCTGGGGTGTTTTAAAACACCAGCCAGACTCTGTTTTAAATGCAGGTTACGATGAGGATTTTGTAACAGAGCCAGATTTTATTGATGAGGAGGAGTTCTCCTACGTACAGCTCTCAGGCGGGTCTGTATAGACCTAGAGCTGCGTCGCCGGGATTACAAGGATATTAGATTAGTTAAACATTTACATTTTGACATTTTGTATATTTTTGAGGTAAAATATGTATGTATTTAGCCCGGTAATACATTCATACTCTAGAGGTTATGAAACACATATATACTCTATACATTTATCTCAGTCTTCCGCTTGCTTAACCACTTTAACTCTGGACTATGATATGTTATTTTAGTGTAATCCCACTCATGTTTAATGCACTAATATGAACAACATTTATACATCATTATCTATATTGTATAAGTGATACGTTGGAACTTGAGAGTTGAGCTTTGCTTGACCCTCGATTTTTGGGGCATTACAAACCTATATATAAACCATCAACTCTCTAGATGCAACCTTTTAGAAAAAAGTAATAAATGATGAGTTAGAATCTATTATATTTAATAATACTTAGAAACTTGTAGACCTAACACTTAGAAATAAACCAATAAGTTATAAATACGTGTTTAGAAAGAAACTAAAATCAGATGGAACTATTGACAAGTTTAAGGCTAGGTTGGTAGAAAAAGTCTTTGAACAAAAGAAATAAATATATTATTTTAATACATATTGTAAATAGGAATAAAACTATTAGGATCTTAATAGTAATAGCTTCCATATATATGCTGATGGTACACCAGATAAATGTTAAAATGGTTTTCCTAAATGAAAACTTAAAAAAAGAAATATATGTGAAGTAACCTGAGGGTTATAAGATATTAGGTAAAAAAATAAATTGTGTAGATTACTTAAGTTATTAGATGGTCTAAAATAGGCTCATAAACAATGGCATGCCAAATTTGATCGTGTTTTAAAATCAAATGATTATCATATACATAATGTATATGGATATGTATATAATAAATTCTTTGAAAATGATAATGTTATTATCTGTCTTTATGTTAATGACATACTTATTTTTTGAACTAATATTAAATTAGTTATTATAATTAAAAAATTCTTATCATCTAAATTTAACATGAAAGACTTATGAAAGGCTAGTGTAATCATAGGTACTGAAGTAACCAAGAAAGATGGTGGTCTTATATTATTACAATCTCATTATATTGAGAAACTATTGAGAACATTTAACCATTTTGACTGTTTACCTGTCAAAATACCTTATGATTATGGTGTGACTCTCATGAAAAATATAGGTAGTGGTATGTTTCAATTAGAATATTCTAAGATAGTTGGTAGCCTCATTTACTGACAAACTGCACTACACCAAACATGACTTTTATAGTAGGAAAGGTAAATAGATATATCCGTAACCTTAGAAAAGAGTATTGTAATGCGTTGTTTTGGATTTTAATATACCTAAAAGTAAGTATAACTTATGATTTACATTATTATAGTTATCTTGTTGTATTAGAATGATATCATGATGCTAAATAGATCACTAATTCAGATGAAACAAAATATACTAGCGTATGTCTTTACTCTAGGTGGAGGAGCGGTCTCTTAGAAGTCTACCAAGCAAAATTGTATCGCTTGGTCAACTATGAAATCTAAGTTTATTACCTTAGAAAAGACTAGATTAGAAGTTGAGCAACTTAGAAATCTCTTGGTTGATATATCGTTGTGGCCAAAGCCTATATCGGTCGTGTCTATTCATTATGATTGTTAAACAGTTATAACAAAAGCAAAAAACAAAATATATAATGAAAATGGAAGACATATTAGACTCAGACATAACATAGAAAAATACATGTTACGTAATGAAGTCATATCTATTGACTTTATGAGGTCAGAAAAGACTCTGATAGATCCTCTGACCAAATGACTATATAAAAGATTACTCGATGATATATCAAAGGAAATGAGGATAAGCCTAAAATATGAGTTGTCCATGTCAACAACTTAGCATATACAAGTGAAAATTTCATGAGATATGTTTTATTGGTAAATAATAAAATACGAGGCAAACGATTACACTGATATAAATGACCCCCTTCTATGGTATAGCAGTGTGAGCAACAATACAAAAATATGTATTTTTTGAAACTTTTAATGGATCCATAAGAATATATTGGGTAGTGTATACATTTATTGTATACAATTGATGAAATTCACCATTATGGGTGTGGAGGTGGATGTCACTTCTTATGAGAATATATGCGAATTCTCTATATATTCATGAAATTCAGGTAATGGTGTATGACTGAAAAGTACTGAACCATAGAATCACTTACAGATGAAGAGTTGTGTGAATAGCATGTACTTGCAATTCACATTAAAAAGATTCAGGTTCAAGACTAGAATGTCACCTGATTCATGTAAATTTATCTTACTTACTTTAATGTCGGTTGAAGTCTATTGTGACACTGGTACCATTGCACAATTATTACGTGTTAATTGGATAGATTTTTTTTTTGAAACATGTGGGGGAATGTTGTATTTTGTTTCAAAATTTATATTAAAAAAAGACATTTCAAATATTTCAGTTAGCCTCCAAAGTTGAAATTTTCGTTGCTTTTGAGTTATGGGTTTAATCTCACATTAGATTTATCCAAGAAAGTTTTCTTGTATATAAGATAGGTTTTTAGCCTTGGGACTTGAGCCTCATTCAGGGGTATGCAAATTTGATCTTATGGGGACTATGTTAATAGCTTTAATCTATGTCATTGATTATACATGCATACGTGCGTGAAATCGAGCTGAGTCCGAGTCCATGTCCGTGTGCGTGTGCGCAACGGGCTTGGCCGAGGGTGTACTCGCGGGTGTGTGTGTGTGTGTGTGGGGGGGGGGGGGGTACTTACGAGACTTCATTTATGCAAGAGTGTACTCACACCCGCACTCTTTTGTTTTGAAAAAGAAAGATGTGACTGGTCGGATGGTTGCACTTATTGGGTTTAAATCTAATGAAACAAACCCTTTTGAAATGGTGCTTAATGCACCACTTCAGAGTTTATATAAGAACTTCCATTTTGTTTTTAAAAATCATGAAAAAAATTTCTACTCTCTCTGTTCATTTTCTTTTTTATGAGTTTTATTTGCTAAGTTTATTGCTGAGTTAACTCAGTAATTTTTTGTTACTCTGGAAGTGATTTGAGCCCCCATACAGTGAGTGCATCACCGAGACAAGGGTTATAGTCATTGTATCTTAGGGGTCAATTGCTCCGAAAATCTATTATACTTAAAACACTATCCAAGAGAAGTAAATTCGATTTTAAGCCGAGTGACTCACGTCATGCGTTACCTCACTCTATAAGTATTATATCTCAAATTTTATTTTCTTTTGGGTTTTCAATTTTAAATAATCTATTTGATTCAACCAAATATTCTAATACTACATTACCACGTGAGTTGATATGCCATCTTATTCGAGGGCATAAGACAAAAAATGAGGCAGATTTAAATCTTAAGTAGGTCACATCACCGGAATCATGGGGATTGAATGCCTACCGTTGAAAACTTCTTACTTACGAGTCAATGGAGTTTTGGATCAACTGATGTTCGTGTTTTCCCTTCATCCCAGTCTGTGACCTTATGAACGGGTTGGTTGACAAATCATCATGATGGGGCTTAGGATGGTCTCAATAGTGGAAGTGATTTCCCCCCTTATTTATCATCGTGTGGTCTACTTGAGTTTTAGATTGCTTCTTTTTTGGGTTGATGCTCTAAAATGAGCTGGCAAAGTGGATGAATAGAATATACTAAACACATAAATCAAGATGACCTCACAACGCTTTTCCACAGCTAAGAGGTCACCGGCCAACTCGCGTTCCAGAAAACATCATTATTCATTTGGTGGCCCACCTTAAAATTAGATCTCCTAGTTTGTTGGGCATCCATTTTCATGTTTGGTGAGCATAATGCATGGATCCAATGCCATAAGCACAGGGGCTCCACATGTAAGTTGATGGCGTCTTTCTCTGGCATGGATGTAAGTAGGTCCAGGCAAGGCTCCATGGGGCCCACCATAATGCATGGGTTATATCCACTATGTTTATCCATTTTGGCAGATCATTTTAGTGTGCATCCCAAAAATAAGACGGATCCAAGGCTCAAGTGGACCACACACCATTAAAAACTTCTTAAGAGCTGTATAAATTTTGGATCAAGCTAATATTTATGTTTTCCCTTCATCTTGGTCCATGTGACCTTATGAATAGGTTAGATTACAATTACGCATCATAGTGGGCCTACAAAAGACTCAACGATGGGTATCATTTTGACGTCTGCTTCATGTTGTGTGATCTGCATGAGCCTTGGTTCTACCTCATTTCTGGGATCATAATCTAAATGATCTGCCAAAATGGTTAAACGGTGTGGATAAAACACAAACATCTATAATAAATGCAACGAATAGAAATTTTTCGATACTAAAGCTTCCAAGACAATCTCAACACACAAATCCACATGTATGGCCTAAATTCATTTTTAAATAAAATTCAATCCATCCATCATCTAAAAATTATATTTATTACCCTTGGATCACAAAAATAAATATTATCCAAAATTCATGTGGGCCACACAGTGTAAAATCATGCCTATATCCTCTAAATATGAGTTGTTGCAACTTATTTGAGTTTTGTAACGGCCTTAGTTTTCTATTGTTTATTAATCCCCTTCGGACGCATCTTCTGAATGGATTAGATGTAATAATAAAATATGATGGGTCCCACATATAGTGTAGACGGGTTTTAATGGGGGCTCAAATAGGGTTTCTTTTTTTTTTTTTAAATAAAAATAAAATTATACCATAGCTTTAAACTCCAAGGATAAAATCAGTGTCCATGGTCTACAAATAACGAATGGATAAGATGTTAGCAATGTTGGAGGCCTTGCACAAAATCTTAGGATCTAGCCTCCCAAAACAAACCAGAATTATGGGATAATAAAGCAATGAAATAATTCAAAGCATCAATCACACACCACATGAGATTTTTACGTGGAAAATCCTCAAAGAGGTAAAAACCACGGGACCTCGTTCAAATCAACAATCCACTATGAAGTAGAACGTTATAACCTTCTTCACTCACACAGGAGTGGATAAACAGTAAGAGAATAAAAGAAAAATGGAGAGATCTCACCGATCACGAGGACGTAGAAGCGCTGAGATGTTGATTGCATAGTAGATCACCTCCACGAACATAACCTCCCTTCTACAAGCTTCTTCTCTCTTTCTATCTCTCTCTCTCTCACCTTTGATAACCTTAAATCTTTTAATAAACCCTTGCAAAGCTTTAGAAAACCTTCTTGTATTACTTTTTTCATACATGCTCTAGAAAACCCTAGGGACCTCCTATTTATAGTTTAGGAAACTCTCTTTTGCACCCTTGTGAAAGCCACCTCAAAATTTCGAATCTCGCACAAAATCAGACTCAAATTTGTGTAATAAGGACAAGTCGTGTAGGATGCAGGATTAGTCGAGCACTGTTCACAGAGCTCGCTAGACTTTGAGTTGAGTGATCTAGGATTGGTCGAGCACTGTTCACTCGACCGGTCGAGCAGGCTGCAGGACTGGTCGAGCAGCGTGGGGATTCCACTATTTGTAGCATTCGAACCACACCTCATCTCCTCTAACCTGAGGAGGAAAACTCCATTAAATCTCTCCCTTTTTGACTCAGGAGGAATTCTCCTTCTTCAAGCCAGCCAGGTTTCTACAAATCTCAAACTTGCCCTTGAGCAAAGCCTTGGTCATCATGTCTGACCCATTATCGTCCATGTGGACCTTCTCAAGCTGTAATACCTTTTGTTTCAAAGTATCACTAATCCAATGATACTGAATCTCTATATGCTTCGACTTGGAGTGTTGATTTAGATTCTTGCTTAAGTGTATACCACTTTGACTATCGCAATAGACCACGTGCTTCTCCTGCTTCAGGCTAAGTTCTTATAGGAACCTATTCATCCAAAGCATCTCTTTACATGTCTCTGTGACTGTAATGTACTCGGCCTATGTCGTCGACAATGTTACTACCTTCTGTAGCTTGTTCTGCCAAGAGATCGCTTTCTTTGCAAATGTGAACATGAACCCCGATGTAGACTTCCTAGAGTCTATGTGGCCTGCCATATCGGCATTTGTGTAGCCCCCTAACATAGGTTTTTCGTCACCATAACATAGGCTCAACCTGAATGAGCCTCTTAAATACCGCAATATTCACTTCACCATATCATAGGTGTGGTTCTTATGAAAGAATCTCATCTCCTCTTGCATAGCTCTCAACCACTCCCCTTTCTGCTCGTCAGTTAGGGTCTCGGAATAATATTCTGGCTCTCCCCCATCAGTGAGCGTAATGTACTCATGCGGCGAGTACCTCTTGGACGATTGTCTATCTCTAGATAACCTCCTCATTTGTGGCTCAACAGGTGAATCGAGTGGGGGTTGCTCCCCTGGTCTATCTTTTTAAGGAACTCTCTAGTCCTCTGCACCTTATTGTACTCCCCCGTCATCAGGCATCACAGGAGGAATAATCGAATCCATATCCGCTAGTTCACCTGAACTAGGATGGTTCTTCTCTGACTTACTAATGTCTTTTATACACTGATCTTCAAAGAAAACCACATCTCTGCTCCTGACGAGCTTCCTCTTAGTCGGATCCCATAATCTGTTACCAAACTTTTCATCACCGTACCCCAAGAACACACACTGCCTGATCTTCATATCGTGCTTGGACCCCTCGTCCTTTGGTACAATGAACGGATGCCCTGCATCCAAATACCCTGAGATGATTGTACGATGAATCCTGTCCAGTTCACACCTTCTCGGATACTTCTCCATTCAACGGGGCTAATGGAGACCTGTTTATCAGATACGCTGCTGTGTACCTTGATTCTCCCCAGAACGTCTTGGACAATTTCGCATGGGATAACATGCATCTGATTCTCTTTACAATGGTGCGATTCATTCGCTCAGTCACACCATTATGTTGGGGGTCTTGGGAACTGTTTATTCATGCCATATACCCAGGAACTTACAATACTCATGAAAGTCACCAATGTATTCACCACTATTATTAGAGCGGATGCACTTCAATGATCTATCTGTCTCTCTCTCGACCATAACATGAAACAATTTAAACATACCAAAGATCGTTCTTGGATTTCAAAGTATAAACCCAAACCCTCCTAGATGCATCATCTATAAAAGTGACAAAATACAATACCCGACCCAAGGTTTTTGTCCTCATAGGACCACAAACATTAGAATAAACCAAATCTAATGCATGTACTTTATTAACATGAGAAACAGTTTTAATAAATGAAACTCTATACTGTTTCCCTGATAAACAATCAATACAGGTTTTGAGAGGTGTACCTGTCACGTCTAAAAGGAGCCGCTTCCTCGCTAGTAGTTGAAGCCTTTTTTCACTCATGTGACTTAGATGCCTGTGCCACATGTCAATAGCTGAATCTTCTGCTATGTTCAACCCACCCTTGCACATACTGACACTTGCCCTATAAAGGGTGCAACACATCTTTCCTTTGGTCATGGTCAACGAACCCTTGATGAGCTTCCATCGCCCACTAGTAAATCGGCTTTCATAGCCATCATCATCCAACCTTCCCATCGACATTAAGTTGAGGCGAAGGTCTGAGATATACTTTACATCCTTGAGAGCCAATGTGCAGCCCACATCGGTCTTCACACAAATATCACCGAGTCCCACGATTTTTGATGTACCAGAATTTTTCATCTTCACGGTCCCATAGTCACCTGACTTATAGCTTGTGAAGAAGTCCCTACATGGAGTCGCATGAAAAGAAGCTCCCAAGTCAATCACCAAGTCGGTGTCCTGACTCGTAACCGTGAGACATATATCGTGATCTGCTGAAAGAATAACTACAACATCTCCATCTGAAGTAACCGCAGTGAAATCTGATTCATCTTCCTTCTTCTTTCTTTTTTCTTTCTTGTCGTTATTATTTTTATGACATTCATACTTATAATGGCCCTTCTTGCCACAATTTCAGCATTCAACATCCTTCCTGGTACTCGACTTGTCTCTTGATTTTTCTCGGGCCTTCCCGCCCTTCCTATTCTTTCCTCTCACCCGTTTCTATGTCACAAGGGCCTCTTGTTGAATAGACCCCCGAGACTTCCTCCTTATTTCCTCATTGAAGAGACAACTAGTAACTTGTTCCATGAAAATCTTTTCGTCTGGTGAGGAGTTACTTAGAAAGACCACCAATGTCTCCCAATTGTCAGGTAATGAACTAAGCAATAGTAAAGCCTGCAATTCATTATCCAGGACTCTCTTTATAGAGAAGAGATGGTTCACTATATTGCTGACCTCATTCATGTGCTTGGCCACAGAACCACCATCTTTGAACTTGAGATTCACAAGTCGCCTTATCAGAAAAATCTTATTACCGACTGTCTTCCTCTCATACAGCCCTTGTAATTTCAGCCATAGGCTAGCGGCTGAGGTATCCGTAGACACATGGTGGAATACGGAATCGTTCAACCATTGTCTAATAAACTCCACCACCTTTCGGTCCATCTTCTTCCAATTATCATCAAACATATCCTTGGATTTTGCTGATATGCCTAAAATTGGATAATATAAGTAATTGCAATAAAGTAAGTCTTCCATCTTAGCCTTTCATATGGTCTAGTTAGAACCATTAAAACTGATTATCCTTGATGAGTCACCTTCCATAATTGAAAACTAATCCTACCCGTTCAATGAACTTGGATCTGATACCACTTTGTTGGGGGCCTTGTACAAAACCTTAGGATCTAGCCTCTCGAAACAAATCAGAATTATGGGATAATAAAGTAACGAAATAAATCAAAGCATCAATCACACACCATACAAGAGATTTTTATATGGAAAACCTTCAAAGAAGTAAAAACCACGGGACCTCGTTCAGATCAATAATCCACTATGAAGTAGAACGTTACAACCTTCTTCACTCATGCAGGAACGGATAAACAGTAAGAGAATAAAAGAAAAATGGAGAGATCTCACCGATCATGAGGACGTAGAAGCGTTGAGATGTTGATTGCACAGTAGATCACCTCCTCGAGCATAACCTCCCTTCTACAAGCTTCCTCTCTATCTCTCTCTCACACACCTTTGATAGCCCTAAACCCTTTAACAAACCCTTACAAAGCTTTAGGAAGCCCTTTTGTATTATTTTTTTTTCATACATGTTCTAGAAAACCTTAGGGACCTCCTATTTATAGTTTAGGAAACCCTCTTTCGCACCCTTGCGAAAGCCGCCTCAAAATTTCGAATCTCGTATAAAATCAGACTCAAATCTGCATAATCGGAACCGATTGTGTAGACTGCAGGACTGATCGAGCACTGTTCACTCGACTAGTTGAGCCGACCCTCGACTCGTCAAACATTGTTCATAGAGCTTGCTAGACTTTGAATCGAGTGACCCAGGACTAGTCGAGCACTGTTCACTCGATCAGTCGAGCAGGCTGCAGGACTGGTCGAGCAGTACGGAGATTCCACTGTTTGTGGCATCTGAACCGCACCTCATCTCCTCTGACCTGAGGAGGAAAATCTCATTAAGTAAAACATCATCGTGGATCTCACATGACGATTTGTATCAAGGAAATGATACGTTGCCTGAGCACTATAAGCAATTATAGCTATCCATTTTATAAGCTATCAATCACTGGTTAAAAACTTAAAATTGTGGGAGCCGCTTGGATGTTAGCTGGGCAACAACTCAGTGGGTGTTAATCTTACTGTGTGGGGCCACCTCAATGAATTTGCATCTGTTTTTTCAGCTCATCTAAGGAGGTTATCCTAAAGCTTTAGGATATCCAAATCTCTTGTGGACCACACCCTCGAAAAAGCGGTAAACTACAGTTAAAAACTTTTTTAGGTCATAAAAGTTTTGGATTAAACTAATCTTAGTATTTTCCCTTCATCTAGATTTAGTTGACCTTATTAATGTGTTGGATGACAAACAAATATTACGGATCTGTTTGCAGTGGGCCTTAGGAAGTTAGCAACAGTGACCGTCCCGACGGGGCAGGCACTTCCTTTGATGTTTTCCTTACAAGTGTTTGTAGATTAATGGGCCTCTACTTTCCAAATGCAGAACATCTGTAATAAATGCATTCCAGCACCAAAGCTTCCAATACAATTTCAACGCACAAATCTACATGTATGGCCTCAATTTATTTTTAAATAAAATTTAATCTGTCCATCATCTAAAAATTCTATTATTACCCTTAGATCACAGAATTAAATGTTATCCAAAGATCATGTGGGCCAGACCGTGTAAAATCATGCCTAAATCCTCTCAATATGAGTCGCTGCAACTTATTTGAGTTTTGTAACGGCCTTAGTTTTCTATTGTCCATTAATCCCCGTTGGATGCATCTTTTGAATGGATTAAATGGAATATTAAAATATGATGGGTCCCATATATAGTGTAGAAGGTTTCTAACGGTGGCTCAAATAGGTTTTTTTATATACGGTAGCTTTGGAGTTGGGCGTTTGGCACATGGTGCCAATTCCACTCAATGTTTAGGACGAATGGAAAAGCTTGGAATTAGATGAGTTGGAATCGTATTTGGTCCTGCGCTAATTTTACTCAATGTTAGCAAGTTGTGTAGGTCTCACCATGATGTGTGCACTATATCCATATTGTCCCTCCTTTTTTCGAGATCATTTTAGAGTATGGGCCAAAAAATCAGGTAGATCTAAAGCTCAAGTGGACCCCGCCACAGAAAGCAATGGAGATTGAACACCTATTGTTAAAAACTTCTTTGGGGCCACATAAGTTTTGGATCTACCTCATATTTAGGTCCATGTTATAAAATGAGATTACAAAACAGACGAACAATTTAAGTATAACAATTTAAATAAAACGTGTTATTCTCAATAGTTCCAAACGATGGTAAGTATACCTATTCAACATATAACAAGTCAAAAGAATGACTATTACTAACATGGTATGAAATTAGGCTTATCCCTCGGTAACAAATCTAAGATAGCTGAAATGAAATATGTAATAATTATATTTTTTGAATCCCATCCCACCGAATCCTTGGGAATACCATGCGCCAGACACCTAAAGATAAAATCAGTGTCCAGGGTCTACAAATAAAGAATGGACTGGATGTTGGTAAAACATGGAACGATTTATACAAAGGAAATGATTCATTGCCTACCATAAGCAATTATAGCCATTCATTCTATAGGCTATTAATCAGTGGTCAAAATTGTGGGAGCGGCTTAGCTATTACCTGGGCAACAATTCGGTGGGTGTTAATCTTACTGTGTGGGGCACACCTCAATGAATTTGCTTCATATGCAGGCCGTCCATCCGTTTTTTCAGCTCATCCAGGGAAGTTATCCCAAATCTTCAGCATATACAAATCTCTGGTGGACCTCACCCCTGGGAAATGTGGTGAATGACTCTTAAAAGGTTTTTTAGGTCACAAAGTTTTGGATTAAGCTAATCTTTGTATTTTTCCTTCATCTAGTTTTGATTGACTTATCAACGGATTAGATGGCAAGCAAACATTACCGATCTATTTACAGTGGGCCTTGGGAAGTTTTTAACGTCGAGATTGACTTACCGTTCCTTGTGGTATGTTCCACCTGAGATTTTAATATGATTAATTTTTGGAGCCGTGTCCTAAAATGGGCTGTAAAAACGGATGGACCGAGTGGATATACCATATATGATGAAGTGGGCCCTACAACGACTCAGCTTAATGTGATTTTTGTACGGTAACCTTAAAGTATGCTGTGGACCGTCGATATCCTGGATCGGTCTATATACTGACCCGATGCAACACGAGCACTGTAACTTGTAAACTGCCGCGCATGGCGAACGAGGCGGAAACGGATTGGCTACTCCTCCTGCCTCCTGCCATTGGCTGGTGGTCGGTGCTTTGTGGGCTCAACCATGATGTATGTGTTTCATCCATGCCGTCCATATATTTTTATAGATCATTTTATAGTATAAAAGAAAAAAGAAGGAGTTATATCTCAATCTCAAGTGGACCACATTACAGGAAACAGTGTTGAATGAACGTTGACCATTAAAAACGTTTTGGGGGCCATAAAAGTTTTGGATCAAGCTGATATTTATTTTTTCCCTTCATCTGGGTATTTATGACCTAATAAACAGATTTGATGTCAAATAAAAAGTATAGTGGGCCTTATGAGGATTTTAATAGTGGATACCCAATCATTATTGTTTTCCTGTGGTGTGGTCCACCTAAGACTTATATCCCTAAAATTTTCTATAATTTTTTAAAATGATCTCTAAAAATAGATGAACAGGATGGATGAAACACATACATCATGGTGGGGCCCACAGAGCACTGACCGTCAGCCACGGGGCTGGTTTCAGGGGAGTAGCCAATCCGTCTCCGAACGAGGCTGGCCTCACGCAAGTGCCGGAAAGTCAAATTCTCTTTGCGTACATCGCGATTAATAATTCCACTATGTGTCGCATCGGTGGGGCAGATGGAGAAATGGTCCAACGATTTGAACGGCATATTTTCTCAGAAATATAATAAATGGACCATTTTAAGCAAAATATCCACATTTAATTTTTTATGGCGGCCGAAAGTAAGCCATTGTAGAAAGGGGTCTTTCAACGGTCTATATCCATTTACACATATAAATATTTGCAGTAGTTCACTAAATTATAAAATTTTAATTCTAATAGATTATAGATAATTTATTCCACAAATGGACATTTCCGATCATTATAATATTTAAAAATGTGGACCCCAGTGCTCGACATATTTTGGCAATCCTACGTCCGAGACGAACTCAAATTTAAAACTGATACAAAAATAGAAAGTACGTGGGAAAAAACTTCTGATACTGTGACAGAGAGTGATGGATGATACACAGGCACTTCAAAATTGCATATGTAGCATAAGATTTAGTGAGGTTAAACCATCCAAATTATGAAATCCAATATTATATATATACGAAAACCAAAAATTAAGCTAATTAGATTTCCTATATAAAGGAAATCGTGAACATTTATTGGACGGTTAATAATTGGAAAAAACCGAACGGTTCTGTTTCCACAAACAAGTGTCCACGAATCAGAGGTTAGGATTATTTAACCAATATCATCTTGAAATTTTGAATCTAATGGGTTTTATTTTTATAAATATATTACAGGTGTCAATTTAGGAGCGCCTGCATATCGGGCTTCATACGCAATCTAATTAGATCCATAGCTCAACTGGTAGAGTGAGTGGAGATACCTTGTGTTGGGGATTTTGACCTGTGGAATCACACAAATCTAGATCTAGGATAGCAATTCAATGACATCAAGTATACACAAGAGAACTCAGATTTAACGAGGAAAACCCTTGTGGGAAAAAACCGCGGTACAAAGCGATAGATCTCCACTATGAAAACAGAAATTATAAAGAGAGAGGACTTACCCGATTCGAACAACCTCGAATCTCACTCTTGCTACACCCTTTAATTTCCGTATGACCACTTTAGAAAGTTTTATCATACCCTAGAAAAATCTTAGGAATACCTATTTATAGTTTAGGCAACTTCCCTTCCGCATCCTGGTTGCGAAAGGATTCAGATTTCGGCAATCCGCGAAATTACGGAACGAATCTGCGTAACCTACGACTGGTCGTAGGAGAGCTAAGACCGGTCGAGCTACGATTGGTCGTAGGGGAGCTACGACCAGTCGAAGGACTCCTATGACCGGTCGAGCAATCCTTGCGACCGGTCGAAGGTGGTGATGACTTTCTCAATAATCTCCACCAAGTCTTCACCCTTCAACCGTGTAGCTCCTTGACCTCTTTTCTTATTTCCGTATCATATCATATCTTCTTGTGCACACTCCGTCTTCCCAAAAGAAAAGACGTAATCTTCTTACTATCTCACCGTTACCCAGTATTTCTTGCCGGGGTACTTGCTCACAACACTGATAACCTGTGAAATAACTGGTCTCATTCAGACCATGGCATACACTGCCAACCGCATTCGAATAAGGCTCATGAGATATCCTGCTTTTTCTCATCGGTTTTGGGACAATAAATGAGAAAAACTCGAGGAGAGATACGTAGGGAACGCTCTCCGACTTTACCTGGCCCATTACATCCTTGATCAATACCTATACAAAAGGTATTTCTCCTGTGATTACCAAAGCCTACTCCTCCTTCAGTCTCAATGCCGAGAACCATCTTTGCAACCCCTCAATCCTTCATCCTTAATGTCTCATTTAACCGAGTCTTCAGTACATTGATTTCAGACAAGTCATAATTGGCGATCCACATGTCATCAATTCCTAACTCACCATGAAGGAATCAAATCACTGCCTAGGCGACAGGTCAAACTACGACCTCCAGTAAAGTCTTTTCTCATCCCCTTTAACATCGAACCGCTCTGGTTGCTTCATGTAGATTTGCTCTTTACTTTCCCTTACAGAAGTGCAGACTCCACATCCATCTTTCTATCTCAAGATCACATTGACCAACTAGCACCAATCACGGATCTAATAGATCCCTGTTATACTGTCGGCGTGAATATCTCTGAGAAGCCGATCCCTTCTCTCTGAGCATAACCCTTCACTACCAACCTCACCCTGTATCTATGTTGTATCCTTCTGAAGATTCACCTGCATCCAACCGCTTTTCGGCCTCCGGGAAGCTCCACCCGCTCCCATATATCGGTCTGGTATAACGAAATCATCACATCGCCCATAGTCACCTTTCACTTCTCAGCACCAGGCTCACTTAGAGCCATCTGAATAGAAGATGAATCCTCCTACGATATTGGAGTCGTCCTTGTACCTCGCCGATATCTTGCGATCATGCCGTGTGATTCTTCTCACAGGTGGCTGCTCCACCTGCTCTGTATCCCTGTCCGGGCGTCTTACCCTTCCTGCCTTGCTCGCTCATGTGGTCATGCCCAACATGCCACACATGTGCAAAGGTGAAATCTACTACATCCATTGTAATTCCACCTTTTGAAGTGCTCCCGATCAACCTGTACAAGTTACCGAGTCGTTGCGCTTTCATGATTACCCGTGCCCCCTTGGATACTTTAAGAGCACCGTCAATAACTGTGTACTTGCATCCTTTTGCCTCAAGCACACAAGAGAAATCAGATTCCACTTCAAATCAGGAACGTGTCTCACATTTGTCAAGGTACGCTCCACCCCATCAAACATCATAATGCGTACAGAACCAACAGCCACAACATTACAGGCAATGTCATTACCCATAAATACCTATCCACCATTGCACTCCCTGTAACTGGTGAACCAATTCCGATGATGAGTCATGTGAAAAGATGCCCCTGTGTCTAGCATCCACTCATCCTTACGATCATCGTATGACCATCTGAGCAAAGACACAGATAAAACATTATCATCACTTCCATTTGACGTGACAACATTGGCCTCCCTACATGAAGCCTCAGAATCTTTCCTCTTCGATTTAGGATTTTCACAATCCCTCTTCACATGTCCTTCCTTCCCACAATTCCAGCACTTTACCTTTCTTTTGCCCTTGCCCTTGGATTTAGATATAGAACTTGAAAAACCTGTACCTTGTCCAGAATTCCTACCCACTGTAAACAGTGCATCAGAAGATGTCCCCATGTCGCTATGTAGCTGTCTCATAGCCTTCCCTTGAAGGACTGAGATAACGGTGTCGACATTCAGGGTTTTCATGCTGCATATAGTGTCCTTGAATGACTCATAAGACGCCGGAAGAGAATTTAGTAACATACATGCTTGTTCTTCATCTTTCATTACTTCCTCCATATCCAGCAATTTGCAAACTAATTTATTAAAGTTGCTGTTGTGGGCCTGCAGATCTTCACCCTCTGCCATCTTGAAGTTATACCACTGCTGTTTCAAGTGCAGGCGATTTTTAGAGGATTTCTTCGCATAAACATCCTCTAACTTCACCCATAACTTAGCCGCAGTTTTCTCCCTCATGACATTGTAGAGAACCTCATCCGTGAGACATAAACGGACGATGATATAACTTTCTTATCAAGAGTATTCCAATCAGCATCAGTCATAGTAGACTTCCGCTCCTCAAGAGCACCATCTTCACCTTGCTTGGTTAACAGGCTAATCATCTTAACCTTCCATAACTCAAAATTATTTTTTCCTGAGTACTTCTCAATCTCATACTTAGTGTTCACCATTATTACTAATCCCTCAGATTCAGATCCGTGCCCCAACGATCACTCTGATACCACTTGTTGGGGATTTTGACCTGCGGAATTACACAGATCTAGATCTAGGATAGTAATTCAATGACACCAAGCACACACAAGAGAACTCAGATTTAATATGAAAAACCCTTGCGGGAAAAAACCACGGCACAAAGCGACAGATCTCCACTATGAAAACAAAAATTACAAAGAGAGAGGACTTACCAGATTCGAACAACCTCGAATCTCACTCTTGTTACACCCTTTAATTTCCCTAGGACCAATTTAGAAAGCTTTCCCATACCCTAGAAAAATCCTAGGAATACCTATTTATAGTTTATGCAACTTCTCTTCCGCATCCTGGTTGTGAAAGGACTTGGATTTTTGCAATCCACAAAATCACGGAACAAATCTGCGTAACCTATGACTGGTCGTAGGAGAGTTAGAATTGGTCGAGCTACGATCAGTCGAAGAACCCCTACGACCAGTCAAAGGTGGTGAAGACTTTCTTAACACCTCGTTTCAACACTTGAGGTCTTAGTATCGATCCCTAGCGGGGGTGGCTTACATGGAGTGTGTGTACTAACATGGGTGTGTACTAACAAGCTAACCCAAAAAAAATAAAAAATAAAAAAAAAAATGCAATCCGAGTGTACCATACCTCACACTCAAACCATAATAGTTAATTCGTTCTCCTCCTCTTCCTCGATCTCCTCTCCCTCGGACCTAAAGAAATCTCTCTCTCTCTCTCTCTCTCTCTCTCTTCAATCTGAAAATAGAAGGAAGCTCTTCGAAGGAAAAACAGGTGGTGGATTGCTTCAGGTGTTTGAAGGGAAAAGAGGTGGAGAATTACTTCAGCTCTTCAAACGGAAAAGAGAAGATGGAGAATTTCTCCAGTTCTTCAAAGGGAAAAGAGAAGGTGGAGAGCTGCATCTCTTTGCTTTCCTTGGCTGGAGGAGAAGTGGAGGTGGCTGAAATCTTCCTCAAATTCCAAGAAACAGTTGAAAGACATAACCAAAGTTGCACTTCTGCCGCCTAACCTCGCCCTTCTGCACCCCAACCTCTCTCTTCTGAGGGGCGGAAGAAGGAAGCAACATTGTCGTCCTCCAAGCAATGGAGAAAAACCCCAAATCCCATCAAGTCCTTCCACCACTCTTTCCTTGTTACCAATCACCTCTGATTCTTCGCAGTAGCAGCCCTCCCAAAAGAGAGCTCCCAAGAAGAAGAAGGTAGGCCGAACAATTTTATTTTTCTTCTTGTTTGCATCGATTTCGATTCATGCTTTTCACTTCATAATTCCTCCTTTGATTTCTGGAATTTTCTCTTCTGATGTTTTTACCATGTGGATTTGATTTGGCTCCCTTCTTTTGCTCTCTTTTTTTTTGGGTCTCGAATTTATATCGATTCGTGCTTTTTGCTTCACAATTCCTGTTGAGAAAAGTCTTAAATCTGAAGTTTTTGAGGTCGTTTGACCAGTCGTAGGACAGCTTCGACTGGTCATGGGAGGCGCTCAATCGATCGTAGGTTTGAACCCCGGCACGACTCAAAGTCCGGCGAGTTTTTGCTGTTTTTCTCCGCGGTCTTCGATCAGTCGTAGGTGAGCTTCGACCAGCCGTAGGTGGGCTTCGACCAGTCATAGGTGTGCTTCGACCAGTCGAAGGAGGCTAAGATCAGTCCTGGAATTTTCAGTACTAGTCGTAGGTTACGCAGTTTGTTCCGCGATTTTGCGCGAAACTGCGGATTTGAGTCCTTTCGCAACCGGGATATGAAAGGGAAGTTGCTTAAATTATAAATAGGTGTTCCTAGGGTTTTTCTAGGTTAATGGGAAAGCTTTCTAAAAGGGTTCTAGGGAAATTAAAGGGTGTAGTAAGGGTGAGATTCGAGGTTGTTTGAATCGGGTAAGTCCTCTCTCTTTGTAATTTCTATTTTTTATAGTGGAGATCTGTCGCTTTGTGCTGTGGTTTTTTCCTACAAGGGTTTTTCACGTTAAATCTGGGTGTTCTCTTGTGTGCTTGGTGCCATTGAATTGCTATCCTAGATCTAGATTTGTGTGATTTCGCAGGGTAAAATTCTCAACAAGTGGTATCAGAGCTATCGTTGGGGCACAGATCTGATCTGAGGGATTAGTAATAATGGCGAGCACTAAGTATGAGATTGAGAAGTACTCAGGAAAAAATAATTTTGAGTTATGGAAGGTTAAGATGATTAGCTTGTTAACTAAGCAAGACGAAGATGATGCTCTTGAGGAGCGGAAGTCTACTATGACTGATGCTGATTGGAATACTCTTGATAAGAAAGCTTTATCATCGATCCGTTTATGTCTCACGAATGAGGTTCTCTACAATGTCATGAGGGAGAAAACTGCAGCTAAGTTATGGACGAAGTTAGAGGATGTTTATGCGAAAAAATCCTCTGAAAATTGCCTGCACTTGAAGCGACAGTGGTATAACTTCAAGATGGCAAAGGGTGGAGATCTGGAGGCTCACATCAACAACTTTAATAAATTAGTTTGTAAATTGTTGGATATGGAGGAAGTAATGAAAGATGAAGAAGAAGCATGTATGTTGCTAAATTCTCTCTCGGCGTCTTATGAGTCATTCAAGGACACTATGTGCAGCATGAATAAAATCCTGAGTATCGACACTGTTATCTTAGCCCTTCAAGGGAAGGCCATGAGACAACTGAACAGTGATATGGGGACATCTTCTGATGCACTGTTTACAGTGGGTAAAAATTCTGGACAAGGTACAATTTCTTCAGGTTCTAGATCCAAATCCAACGGCAAGGGCAAATGAAAGGTAAAGTGCTGGAATTGTGGGAAGGAAGGACATGTGAAGAAGGATTGTGAAAATCCTAATTCGAAGAGGGAAGATTTTAAGGCTTCATGTAGAGAGGTCAATGTTGCCACGTCAGATGGATCGAGTGGATATGATAGTGATGTTTTATCTGTGTTTTCGCTCAGACAGTCATACGATGATTGTAAGGACGAGTGGATGCTAGACACATGGACATCTTTTTACATGACTCCTCATCGGAGTTGGTTCACCAGCTATAGGGAGTGCGATGGTGGACATGTATTTATGGGTATTGACATTGCCTGTAATATTGTCGTTGTTAGTTCTGTGCGCATCAGGATGTTTGATGGGTGGAGCGTACCTTGACAGATGTGAGGCATGTTCTTGATTTGAAGCGGAATCTGATTTTTCTTAGTGTGCTTGAGACAAAAGGATGCAAGTACACATGTATTGATGGTGCTCTTAAAGTATCCAAGGGGGCACGGATAATCATGAAAGTGCAACGACTCGGTAACTTGTACAAGTTGATTGGGAACACTTCAAAAGGTGGAGTTACAGTGGATGTAGTGGATTCCACCTCTGTACGTGTGTGACATGTTGGGCATGGCCACATGAGCGAGTAGAGTAGGAAGACTGAGACGCGGGGACAGGGATACAGAGCAGCTGGAGCAGCCACTTGTGAGAAGAAACACACGGCATGATCGCGGGATATCGATGAGGTACATGGACGACTCTAATATCACAGGAGTATTCATCTTTTATTCAGATGGCTCTAGGTGAGCCTGGTGCTGAGAAGTGAAAGGTGACTATGGGCGATGTGATGGATTCGTTGTACTAGACCGACATATGGGAGCAGGTGGAGCTTCCAATGGGCTGAAAAGTGGTTGGATGCAGGTGGATCTTTAGGAAGATACAACATAGATACGGGGTGAGGTTGGTAGTGAAGGGTTATACTCAGAGAGAAGGGATCGACTTCTCAGAGATATTCACACCGACGGTATAGCAGGTGTCTATTAGATCCATGATTGGCACTGGTTGGCCAATGTGATCTTGAGCTGGAAGGATGGATGTGGAGTCCGCACTTCTACAAGGGAAAGTGAAGAGCAGATCTACATGAAGCAAACAGAGGCGTTTGAAGTGAAAGGGGCCGAGAAAAGACTTTGCAGGAGGTCATTGTTCGGCCTGTTGCCTTGGCAGTGGTTTGATTCCTTCATGGTGGGTCAGGTATTGTATGTTGATGACGTGTGGATCGCCAATTGTGACATGTCTAAAATCAATGTACTAAAGACTTGGTCAATTGGAACATTGAGAATGAAGGATCGGGGGGTTGCAAAGATGGTTTTCGGCGTTGAGACTGAAGGAGGAGTCGGCTTTGGTAATCACAGGAGGAATACCTTGTGTATAGGTATTGATCCAGGATGTGATGGGCTAGGTAAAGTTGGAGAGTGTTCCCTACATATCTCTCCTCAAGTTTTTCTCAGGATTTGTCCCAAAACAGATGCGAAAAAGTAGGATATCTCATGAGCCTTATTCGAATGCGTTGGGCAGTGTATGCCATGGTCTGGATTAGACCGGTTATTTCACAGGCTATCAGTGTTATGAGCAAGTACCCCAAACAAGCAATATTGGGTAGCGGTGAGATGGTAAGAAGACTACGCTTTTCTTTTTGAGAAGACAGGAGCAAAGGTGGTTGAGCACGTGGATTTTGATCCGACAGACATGCTCACCTAGGTCATTCCTGCAGAGAAGTTCAAGTTCTGTGTAACTTCTCTGGGCTTAGCGATGGCGTAAAAGGAAGAGAGAGTGTGCACAAGAAGTATATGTGATGCAGAGATAAGAGAAGAGGTCAAGGTGCTACACGGTTGAAGATTGAAGACTTGGTGAAGATTGTTGAGAAAAGTCTTAAATATGAAGTTTTTGAGGTCGTTCGACCGGTCGTAGGACAGCTTCGACTGGTCGTAGGAGGTGCTTGACTGGTCGTAGGTTCGAGCCCTGACACGACTCAAAGTCCAGCGAGTTTTTGCTCTTTTTCTCTGCGGTCTTCGACCAGTCGTAGGTGGACTTCGACCATTCATAGGTGAGCTTCGACCAGTCGTAGGTGGGTTTCGACCAGTCCTAGATGAGCTTCGACCAGTCGATGGAGGCTAAGACTAGTCCTGAAATTTTCAGGACTAGTCGTACGTTACGCAGTTTGTTCCGCGATTTTGCGCGAAATTGCGAATTTGAGTCCTTTCGCAACCGGGATGCGAAAGGGAAGTTGCCTAAACTATAAATAGGTGTTCATAGGATTTTTCTAGGTTAACAAAAAAGCTTTCTAAAGGGGTTTCAGGAAAATTAAAGGATGTAGCAAGGTGGAGATTCGAGGTTGTTCGAATCAGGTAAGTCCTCTCTCTTTGTAATTTCTATTTTTCATAGTGGAGATCTATCATTTTGTGCCGTGATTTTTTCCCGCAAGTTGAATCTGAGTGTTCTCTGTGTTCTCTTGTGTGCTTGGTGTCATTGAATTGCTATCCTAGATCTAGATCTGTGTGATTCCGCAGGGCAAAATCCCCAACAATTCCTGGTTTGATTTCTGGGTTTTTCTTTTCTCATGTTTTTATCAAGTGGATTCTAGTCGGTTTCCATCTTTAGCTTGTTTTGAATGACGAAAAAAGATTCACGTACTTGCCCAATTATTTGACATAAGGTTACATGACGAAGATGATGATTTTTATAGGTGGTAATGTGTTAGTTCTATCCATGCCGGTTCAGGCCAAGTTGGGTTAGGTTTTCAGTTGGGCTCAGACAAAAAAAGTAACCCAGTTTGATTTATGGGTCGAGATCAGGTTTAGGCCAACGTAGCTCGATCAGCCTATACATTGAATCAGTGCCGGGCCAAATGACCCCATACGACCCAACTCATAGCCCGAATCAAGTTATACTAACGTACATGTGCGGGTCCCTACTTGTGCTCCGGTGCTTGACTCTAAGGAGTTTCACCGCCTGGTCAAGGGTTCGAATACCCATAGGTGGTGAAATTCCACTAGCCTGAGTGTGTGGGGTGTGTGTGATTACTCTTCTTGGAGTATGTAAATGAGACGAAACATACAAGTGTCATGCAAAAGCTCTCCACCAAGCCTATAGATGAAATATGTGACTGTCATGAAAAATCCAATTCGTATGACCGTGTACTAGTGAGCTTATACACATTAAAACAATAAGCTTGATATGAGGGATGAAAGGCAGTGTGTGTTTTTGGTTGGGAGGGTCAGTTGAGCCTGACCGTTTTGCAATTAAATAGGTCAGGTTAGGTAGGGCTCTAGAAATTTTAAGCGGGTTGGAAGTGGGTCACTAGGAAGCATGTTGGGATAGGGCCACATTTCTTGAACCATCTATTAAATGGGTTAGGCTTTGGCTAACCTCGGTCCAGACCGGACATGACTCATTGCTAGGCCTAATGCTTTTGATGTTTTAGGGCACTTTGATTTATTTATTCTAATGATTATTTTCTTCTTTATATGGTTATTTTGTTGTTTATTTTTCTATTGAAAATTCAGGGTATTTAATATAATTTTTTTGTGGTTTTTCAGTTGAGAAGAGATGAAGGAAATGACATGATAGCTGAGGTGAAAGCAGAACAAGAAAATCCACAACATGTGAGATTTTCTTCTTGGTTTTTTCTTATTTTTCTTTAAGAATAACTTTGATTTTATGATCCTATCCTTCTCATTAATGGTTTTGGTTATGCTAGAAAAAGGTACAATCCTTGATTTGGATCGTACATTGTGTGTGGTCCACCTTTGATGGCCCATCCATTGAAAATCACTTTAACTAGATAATTCTAACCATCTTTCTTACTGGTTAGGAGAATGGATGGACCATATTGATTATTCAATAAAAGATATGATCATTGATTTGGATCGTCTGTGGTGTGCAGCACACCTTTGATGGCCCAAGCTCCTCTGTCATAAATCACCTTGACTAGATGATTCTAACCTTCTGATCAATGGCATGAGAGTGCACCTCCCTATTAACTATAATACAAAAGTTCCGATCAATGATCTGAACCATCCATCATGTGTGCCCGTCTTTGATGGTCTGCACCTGCCAAAAAGTACTTTTGACTGGTTGAATATAACCATTTGATCAATGGTTTGGAGAATGGATGGTCCATATCTATCTACTAAGAAGGGTCCAATCATTGTTCTAGACCATCTACTATGTGTGGCTCACTTGTGAAGGACCATCCCGTCATAAATTCCTTGTCAAATGATCCTAGCCATCTGATCGACGGCTTGGAGAATAGATGGTCCATAATGATTATACTAATAGGTCAGATCATTGATTTAGGACGTCCATCACATGTGGCCACCTTCAATGGTCCATCCCTTTATGTGAACAAACTTTGGAGGGTCCATCTCGAGAAGATCGTTATCTTTTATGGCCTGTTTGGGATCTTGGAATGTATTTGGGTGGAAAAACGCTTTTCCTGATAATGACATTTTTCCTCTGTCTGGGACTTCATTTTTTGGTGGACAACATTTTCTGAGAATGTGTTTTCATATAAAAAAATCCTCTAAAATTTTCCCAAGTTCCCCCTTTTCTTTAAATGTTTTTCTCACCAAATGCTTTCTTGAAAAATAACTTTAAGAGAAAATGTTACTCCAACATTTTCAAGAAAATGACATGGTCCTCTTATTGGGAGTTCATTTTTTGGTGGACAGCTTTTACTTGAACGTGTTTTCGTTATAAGGAAAAAGTGCTAAAAAATTTCAGCAGCCATCCCAACCCCTTTTAAAATTTCCTCCCCAAATGCTTGCTTAGAATATAACTTTCAAAGAAAATGTCAATCTCTCCTTTTATTTTCTAAGCTCTCAAATTTGAGAGCTTGGAATATAGAAAATGACATTTTTGCCTCACTTTTGGGTGGAATCAGCAGACCAATGGTCTCTTTGAAGTTTCCTAATCAGATGGACAGTTGTATTGTAGGATAGTCGTATAATAGGTGGGATTTTTAAAACAGTGATAGAGGTTGGGTCATTAGTTTGACGGGCCTGATTTATAGATCACTCTGTCATGGGTAAATGTGGAGAGATGATCCAACAATATTTTCGGTTCTTTTGTGGGAGTTTTGCTAGGCTAAATCCACACATCTTGTTGTAGAATAGTTCGTGATTTGCCGATATGCACATATGAGGGTGGCTGCCTTGGTTGAGATACATCTTGTTGTAGAATAGTTCGTGATTTGCCGATAGGCACATATGAGGGTGGCTGCCTTGGTTGAGATATTTGCATCCAAAGCAAAAGAGTTAATGAACAAGTGTTAACATATTCCATTTGGGTAGTTTTTATAGATATCCACTATCGACGGCGAGACCTGGCTGAAGGGAAAATCCTTGCAATCGGTTGCTTTGTTTTTTTTTTTGATAGATTTCTAGTAATCGGCACTTGCTTAATTCGAGTTTCCATCTTTTGCAAAAACAGGAATCCTCCCCTGCTTTGGAGCATCAAAAACTTCTGAATCTGGCCAGTCATCAAGTGTCCACATTGCGAGTTGACGATCCATCTTTTCATCATGCGCCCACATTGTCCCACGAAGTAGCAGCATCACGGGTTAGCCAGTGCTTGAAAATGAACACCGGATATCGTAGTCTTCCTGATTTAAACATCCTTGCTGTTTTTGAGGAGCCTAATCTAAATATGGGTACTGTTGGGGAAAAATATACCAAGTCCGAAGACTCAGATATGGAGTGAAACAACTCTATCCCTACTTTTCCGGTCTTCGGAGAAAGCAGTTAGGTCCGACATACTGGTATAATAAGCTAGGATGCAGAGGCGACCTAAGTTGACTCGGTTGACGAGTTAGCAACGTCAGTGTAAGTCGACTAAGGCCAAATAAGTTATAAGCCACCCGACCGACAATGAGAAACTGACTTGATAAGTTGGCTGCGTCGGCTACGGAGTAAGGAAGGATGACGGATAAATACCGAGACTATTCTTCCTATTAGAAGGCAAAAAACTTATTCTCTTAAGCCAGCCGAGACTCTTCCAGAGTCGGTAACGGCCGAGCCGAGCCAAGGAAAGACAGTGTGAATACAAATACCGTTCCGAAAATTCAGAAGTACAGGTGTCCGATCCCGAGGATCTCGGGATCGGGTGAAATCTGTCAAAAGGATCAAATCTCTGAAGATAAAGGAAAAGAATCCTCATACGACAAGATTCTCCCAAGCTTATAAAGCTTCATCTCATTCACGGTAGAAGATACGCAACAGAAAAACCCTAAATCCTTTGCCATTGTTCCCGAGACTGACTTAAGCATCGGAGATTCCCCAGCTCTAGCCAGGGTCCCCTTTGTATTTGTTACTGTGCAGGCGAGGGACGGGCTAAGCAAAAGATCCACTCATAAAAATACACCAACAGTTTGGCATCGTTTGTGAGAAACGTGCAAAAAGTCATTTCTCACGCTTTATCTGAAAAGCTAAAAAATAAATTCTAATGGTGACAACTAGAAGGGTGAAACGGAATGAAACAAACGAAGCCACTGCTAGCGTGGCCTAAGGAGCCCTGCCAGCGGCACCGACAGTAGCTCCGCCCATAGCATCTGCCGCGACTAACAGTCGGCAGGGCTAAGGGAATGCGCGACTGGATCAAAAGGTTCAAGAGATGTGATCCGATATGAATGTTATGAAACAAATGTTGGAACAGCTGTATAATCAACAGATGCGGCAGCATCACGAGACAACACAAGTTCCCTCGCCAGCGTCTGGTGCTCAACATACTGCCCCAGATCGCTTCATCAGCCGAGCCAACACCAAGATTCGGCTGAACCAGCGCTAGCTAGCTCAGTAACAGCCGCATTGCCCCCCTCAAACTTATGTCATAGAATAAATCAGAGGAGGCGTAGTCGGCTTCCTGTGGAGAAAATGGTAGAAAGTGCTGAACCTTGGAGAGTTGATATCCAGGACTTCAAAAAAGAAGTATGGGAAGAAATGGCGAGAGAGATGACGGACATGAAGCATGGTCGGAATACACATCCGACCAATTTTGAGGTAAAAGCTTCCCCTTTCGTGGACGAAGTAATGCAGACTTGGTTACCGGAAAGGTTCCGTCTACCTCAGATTACTCTTTTTACCGAAAAAATCAATCCAATTGAGCATATCGAATGCTTCAAAACTTATATGGAGTTGCATGATGCATCGGATGCTGTTATGTGCCGAGCCTTCTCCCTCACCTTGACCGACATGGCTCGACTTTGGTTTAAACAATTGAAACCAAGGTCTATCAGTTCATTTGCAGAACTCAACGATGCCTTCCTTACTAACTTCATCGGTGGGAAGAAGAAACTGAAGCCGCCCGCACATCTGAACAACATAGTCCAAAAAGGAAGGAGAACTGTTGAAGGATTCCTCAAGCGTTTCAACTTCGAATCTCTTCAGGTTCGAAAACACTCGGAAGAGACGGCACTTAACGCGCTCATGCAAGGAGTCAAAGATAAGCCCTTTCTAGCATCCCTAAATAAAAATCCGCCGGAGACCCTGGGCGAGTTTATGGCTTGCTCGGATAAATATGCTAATGTTGAAGAAACGCGACTCCTGCACGAGACGGTCCAGAGCGAAAAATCCTCTGCTAAAGAGTCGGCCAAGAAAGAAGCCAACTCAGCTGGAGGGAAGAAGCGAAAAGACGATCGGGCGCGAGATGACGATAAGTCAGGAAAACCACCCGACAGAAGGTTTTCTACATACACCCCTCTGAATAAATCTCAGGAGCAAGTGTTGATGGAAATCAAGAATGAAGGCTTTATCAACTAGCTCGAAAAACTACAAGAAAATCCGAATCAGTGGAGTAAAAATAAGTACTGTCACTATCATCGTGACCATGGTCACAACAGAAGTGATTATTATCACTTAAAGGATGAAATCGAGCGGCTCATTAAAGAGAGCCAACTCGGATAACATGTGGAAGGAGCCGACACTGTAGAAGAACTCCCGAGCGAAAACTGACCCACAGGGGAGATATGAACTATTATTGGTGGGCCTCGAGGTGGGGAAGACTCCAATAACACTCGGAAGAATCACGCCAGGAGCATTAATCGTCCTAAGTCCAAGATTCTCCTGCTATCTCGGCCCTCAAAAGAAAAGAGGAGACAGAAGTATTGTATCTCATTCACTGAAGACGACGCTTGAGGCATTCATCATCCTCATGATGATGCGCTGGTCATTGCCCTCACTATTGTTAACAGAAAAGTGTTCCGTGTACTAGTAGATATTGGGTTATCTGCGGACGTATTGCTCACTCAGGCGTTCGACAAGATGGGCATTGAACGATCGGCTTTACGCCCAGTTCGAACCCCACTCATAGGATTCTCTGGTGGACAGGTACTTCCTGAAGGAATCGCTTCATTACCACTCACCATCGGGAGTCCTTCGCACTGGACAACTATAATGGTCGACTTCTTGATCGTTGACTAATCATCCATCTACAATGTCATACTCGGTCGACCCTCTCTAAGCCTCCTACAAGCCGTGATATCCACATACCACCTCTCCATGAAATTTCTGACTGAGTCGGGAGTGGGAATCATAAAAGGAGATCAACAAGATACTCGACGCAGCTATGCAACAACAGTAAAAGTCCCGATGGAGATATCGATGATCGAGTCGCTGGATTCTCGAGTTGGATCTTATGAACGGGGGCAACCGATGGAAGAACTGACTGAACATTGATTCGACCTACTGGCCAATCCGACAGAAAAGATGTCCTCTCGGCCCCAAAAGGTATGCTATCATCGAAGAAGAAGTTGACAAACTCCTCAAGGCTAAATTCATAGAAGAGATATACTATCCGGAGTGGATAGCTAATGTAGTGCTTGTAAAAAAAGCTAACGGGAAGTGGCGTCTTTGTATTGATTATACAGATTTGAACAAAGACTGCCCCAATGACCACTTCCCTCTTCCCCGGATTGATCAGTTGGTAGATAGTACCGCAGGACATGAATTACTTAATTTTATGGATGCCTACTCTGGGTATAATCAAATTATAATGCATCAATCTGATAAATCTAAGACTACCTTTGTCACTGACAAAGGTCTTTATTGTTACCGAGTGATGCGTTTGGTTTGAAAAATGTTGGAACGACGTATCAAAGGTTGATGAACAAAATGTTCACTCGACAGATCAGTCGAACCATGGAAGTGTATATAGATGATATGCTCGTCAAAAGTATACACACGGCCGACCATATAGCGGACTTAGAAGAGATGTTCTTGACCTTATGCAAATGCAAAATGAAGTTAAATCCGAGCAAGTGTGTTTTTGGTGTAAGCTCGAAAAAGTTTCTTAGGTTCCTTGTTAGTCAGCGAGGAATCGAAGCGAATTTCGAGAAAATCAAGGCTATACTCGACATGGAGTCTTCAAAGACGATTAAAGACATACAAAGGCTGACCGGGCGAGTAGCCGTGCTCAACCGTTTCCTGTCCTGAGCTACCGATAAATGTTTCCCGTTCTTCAAGCAATTGAAGGGGCGACAGTCGATGGAATGGACGGAAGAGTGTGAAGCAGCGTTTCAACAATTGAAGTCTTATCTCGGGTCTCCACCCCTATTGTCCAAACCCGAGTCGGGAGAAGCTTTGTTATTATATCTGGTTGTATCTGATGCAGCGATTAGCTCGGCCCTCATATGAGAATGTGACGGAAAGTAATTACCAGTACACTATGTTAGCAAAGCATTACTACCGGCAGAGACGAGGTATCCTCCCCTTGAAAAGATAGCTTTGGTCCTAGTAGTATCCTCGCGACGACTCCGGCCATACTTTCAAGCTCACACCATCGTCGTCATGACCGACCTACCATTGCGTCAGATCCTTCAGAAACCAAAAGCTTCTGGCCAACTTACGAAGTGGGCTATCTAATTGAGCGAGTTCGATATACAGTACAGGCCGAGAACAGCCATTAAAGGACAAGTCGTGGTCGACTTCATTGTTGAAGTAACTCCACAGATCAACAAAATGTCTGAGTCTGATGGAATTATCGGAGCATCGGCATCCTCTTCTCTCGACCCATCACCCGGCCCTGCCCCCTGAAAATTATTTGTTGACGGTTCCTCCAACTCTAAGGCAAGCGGGGTTGGGGTAGTATTAGAGACTCCTGATCAAACCTTTATGCAATATGCCTTACGACTTAGATTCCAAGCGTCGAATAACACAGCAGAATACGAAGCCTTGCTACTTGGCCTTCGACTCGCCGCGAGTTTAGGTGTAACTCATCTCAATGTCTTTAGTGATTCGTAGTTAGTCGTCAACCAGGTCACTGGTATTTACCAGACACGGAAAGAACTACTGAAGGCATACATGGAGAAGGCCAAAGAATTAATCGGTGGATTTCGATAATGCAAAGTAATTCGGATCCCCATGACTGAGAATGCCAAAGCTGATTTGTTAGCAAAGCTTTCCTCAACCGACGAAGATGACATACCCAGATCAGTTCCGATCGAATACGTGGCTAAGCCGAGTATCAATGAACCGGTCGACTTGACTAAATATGCCATTGAGGCAGAACCTACCTGGTTCGACCTTATCATCCATTATCTCAACGAGGGGAAGCTACCTGAAGATTGCACCGAGGCTCAACGGCTAAAGATCCGAGCATAGTGCTACACTATCTTGAACGGGGTATTGTTCAAGAAAGGATTCTATGCTCCTTTACTACGATGTTTGAATTCCCATGAAGCCGACTACCTATTACGGGAGGTACACGAAGGAATATGCGAAAACCACTCAGGAGGATGTTCACTCTCCCACAAAGTCCTGCGGCAAGGATACTACTGGCCGACCATACAATATGACGCTAAGCAGTTCGTCCAAAGGTAAGACAAGTGTAAGCGATTCGCAGCTGTCCTGTGGCAGCCTCCCGAGGACTTGACCCCGATGACTGGTCCTTGGCCCTTTGCACAGTGGGGGATCGACATTATCGGACCATTCCCTTTGGAAAAGGCCAGGCCAAGTTTGCTGTGGTTGAGGTGGACTATTTCACGAAATGGGCCGAAGCCAAGCCATTAGCAAAGATAACTGAACAAAAGGTTACAAGATTTGTTTGGAAGAACATCGTATGTCGGTTCGGGATACTGCGGACTATTATCACTGATAATGGAAGGCAGTTCGAAAATAGACAGTTCCGCAAGATGTGCAGTAATCTTGAGATCCGAAATGTGTACGCTTCGCCTCATCATCCTCAGACAAATGGATAGGTCGAGGCCATTAATAAGATTATTAAAAAGTATCTCCGAACGAGGCTCGATAGAGCCAAAGGAGCATGGGATGAAGAACTCCCGAATATATTGTGGGCCTACCGAACCATAACTCGGACTGCCATGGGAGAAACTCCTTTCTCCCTCTGTTATGGCTCGGAGGCAGTTGCCCCGGTCGAGATCGGGATACATTCGGCCCGAGTTAATTCATTCAGCGAACAGGAAAATAAAGAACTCCTATCGCTTGGGCTTGACTTAGTGGAAGAGAAAAGAGAAGAAGCTCGACTACGAGTGATGGCTCGGCAGAGACGAGTAGCTCGGTTCTACAACACCCGAGTCAAAGTCAGAAGATTCCATACCGGGGATACGGTCCTCCGAAAAATGTTTCCAAATACAAAAGAAGTTGGTGCGGGCACACTGGGACCCAATTAGGAGGGACCATATGTCATCTCGAGTACCATCCGACCTGTAGCGTATCGGTTGAAAAACCTAAATGGATAACTATTGCCTCACCCCTAGAACGCCGAGCATCTCAAAATCTATTACCCTTAAGACGACCATAAAAAAAGAGAGTGAAAAATAAATGTAAACGGCGTTGATTCAATAAAACTGAGAATTTTCATTCATCACTTCTAAGTATTTTACATCAAGTTACATCAGACTCTACTTCGATTATATTGAAGAAGCACATAGTTAGTTCCGACAAAGGGAGTGGTCTCTCTCGGTAATAGATGCTCTTGAATCGGCCCTGGGTAAAAGTTAGATTGAGGAGCTGATGATGGTACCAAAAGAAGCTCAGGCTCGGCCGACACTACACTGGTGTGAGTGCCAAAAATGAAGCATGACCACTACCCCTCGGACGGGGGTACTCCCCAAACAGTCCCAGATTGGACTACTCTCGAAGCAGTCCTAGATTGGACTACTCCCGAAGCAGTCCCAGAGGGATCGGCCTCGCGGTCAGCAGCAGTAGCAGTGGGATCTTCTTCATCAATAGAGGCATCGAAACAACCATCCTCGGTAGCCTCGGCCTCCAGACTGTCAGTCTCAAATGCAGAGAGGTCAAGGTCGGGGAAGGCGGCCCTTATTTTCAGAATGCGGGCCTTGTAACCACCTTGATAAAGGCGATCTCTCTCTTGTTCGAAATCTAAAGACTCGAGAAAGGCATCTATGGCCTGGTCCTGAGCCTCTTTGGCTCGAATGGCCTCCTCTTGAGCCTATTAGATGAGTGCCGTGGCATCGGCTTTGGCCCGAGCTAGGGTGCTCTCGCAAGCACCATGGACATGACGAAGATGTCGATTCTCTTCCTCGGCCTTTGCTAGAAGCGACGTCAAACGAGCACTCTCAGCCTTAGCGCCTTCAAGAGCAGTCTTCGCATCCTCGGAAGCCTTCTTGGCAAGTGACAAGTCACCAGTCATAATGCTGATCTGACCTTCAGTGATCTCGTGGCGTTCCTCTGCCTCGATAGCAAGTTTCTTAGCTGTCTTTGCCTCAACTGCAAGCTTCTGAGCCGCAGACAACTCTAAGCAAGCTTTGACCATGCAGGGGGCCAACTACAAACGAAAAACAGCGAATTGTAACAAGAACCCAAAATCAGAAGTTACAGAAAAATAAAAAGAAAGGATTTTACCTCGAAGAGTAACCTCGCCGTATGACCAAGGGTCAGCAGTGTAGGGGCATTGTAGAAGTTGGCGAAGTCTTTCTCGCTCCCGTGAGCAATGGCCCTAGGGATCATCCCCAAGATAACCTTCTGGAAGGGCGATGACTCCTGTTGAGTCATCTCCCCTCTTAAAGATTCTCTACTCGGCCCCTCTCTCTGCCTCGGAACCTCCTCTGCAAAGAGTCTCGGCTCAGAAGCCGACTGGGACACAGGAGGCGCTCCATCCACCTCTTCCACCCTCTCATCAGGGTCGGAGAGCACAACCATGAATGGAGCAGCCAGAACAGAGGCAGACGAGACAGCTGGCTTCGTTGCCTTTGGAGCTGTCTTTGGTTGTTTTGAAGGCCGAGTCCCCGATAAAAGGGCCGACCTTGGAGGAGCCTTCACTTTAGAGATTGGCTTAAGGGAAGGTCGAGACTCAGGCATGTCTGCGGAGGCCGGCTTCAGAAAAGGTTGAGCCTCAGGTAGATCTGAAAAGAAGAACAAAAGCGAGTTAGACAAAGAGCCGAGAGAACATGACAACATAGTAGGAGTTACCTGATACAAATGAGTCTAAACCTGCAAGGTAAAGACGCTCTGGTTACAGCAGTAACTTCCAAGACCGATCCTCCGCACTTAGTTTTTTCAGATCCCTGATCTGAACTAGGTCACTAGATCTGAGCTTCCCCCTTTTCTTTGATATATGTACAAGACACCATAAGGTCAGATTCGAAGTGTAACAACGTGGAGAAACAAAAGGTATTAAGCCGAGTCACCTACTTTGCAAAACGATCGGGAGACTCGAGACTCAAAGGGCCAAGGATCAGCCATTTCCCAATGTTCACACACCCAGAATCATCTCTCCTTTCAGTGTTTGTTGAAAGTTGGTGGGTCGGTTATAAGAGAACCACCCTTACCTTGCAATGCGCTCAGAAAGTAAAAACTGGGAAAATTTGGATTCAGTTTTACTTGGTATAAGTAGAGGAATTCATCGACTGTTGTTGAGGGTCAAATATTGCATATTAGACCCCAGAAATTGTCTGAATTTATGAACATAATATTGTTTAACGGCCGATTTAATCGTGTTTATGCTGCAGGTTGAATTTAGGAACTTAAGCTGAAAAAGGATTCTAAAAGCTTGGAGTTAATGCTCTGATGATCACCAAGGCAAGGGACGGACCTAAGGGGACCAAGATCTACAGATTTACATGTCAGAGACCTGAGAAAATCGAGAAACTGAAGTTCAAATGGCCTGAAATTGGTTTAGAACACAAGATCACGGGGTTCCCACCATCCGTTTGGCTCGAAATTTTATACATGGTCTTGGGGCCATAAATTAACGGTACATGTCAAATTTCAGCCATTAGATCTCTCTGGAAGTGGTCCAACGGACAAATCAGCCCATAGATCTGTGAATCGGGGCCTGCCTGATATCTAGATCTACTTCACTTTTGGTCTCAACGTCTAAAATGATACGATAAAATGGATGGATGGACCAGATTTCTCATACACATCATTTTGGGCCCTACAGAAAGTTATGTACACCACACTTATCCGTGCACTCGTTGTGCACCGTGACTCCAAAGACAATCAAAACGTTTTTTGACTGCAAGTTCCAGGCAACTTCAAACTTCTTCTCGCTACACAAACAGGGACCTGTGGTCCTTTTTCGTGGACCACCATGATCAAGTATATGTATGATCAAGACTGTCCATAAGACTTCTACGGCCCATATCACTAAGGCCTAGCTGATAGAATTTGAAAAGGACAAAGGAAATAGGATCTCAGCCGTGTAAATGTCGGTCAGACGGTTGAATAGGAAACCCGTGGGCCACGCTAAAAATGGATCTAAAACCGGCCCTCTCTGAACGGTTTTTCAATTAGAACGCAGTGGACGGAATGGATTTTGCAAAACAACAGTGAAGTGGGCCCCACCAGCGTCTCAACAACTGTCTGCGCAAGCCCTGTTACGTAACAGAGGCAGCGGTTGATCTTGCTGGGCCACCATCACTGAGCAGATGGCTGATCCAGGACATCCATCTTCTATTTCAGTCAAAAACGTCCTCAGGGACGTTGATCTTTTGGAGAAAGAAGCATGGAAAGAGGGGAGTTGGGACGTCATTTTTGGCTGTACGTGAGGAAGGAGCTGCGAAACCAACACTGCCTCTTGTGCGTAAAACTGCAGTCGACCTTCTCACCGCCTATCCTGTGAAACTCCAACCATTCGACCGAAATTCCTACAGCTATAAAAACAAAGAGAAGAGAGAGAGACGAAGGATCCAAGCAGTGGGAGAAGCTGGAGCGTGGATGTGGAGCTGTTAACTGTTATTTTCTCTCCTTTATTTTTATTTCCTATTTTTATTTTATTCTTTTTGAGATTAGCCTAGTCATGCTCGGCTAAACCTCTTAGCTAGGGCTAAGAGGTGAAGCTTGTAGCATGATGAGAGATTTGTTGCTTGTGCAATTCATTTAAGACTGAATGATGTTGATTTTAGTTTGATTTTAAGGGAATGTTTTTAGTTTTTAATGGTCCATTGTGACTGAAATTAGAATGGGTCTGCGATGGCTTTGAGCATGTTCTTTCTCTTTTTATGTTTATGATGTCAGGAAGCCCAGTTGTTCACCATCGTCTCCTGGGCATGGTTGGATGTCGGTACCCTTCTTAACCTTCATGCATTGTTGATTGGTTAGTAATTAGTTTAATTCTGTTGTTTGCCATAGTCTCTTGGGCATGGTTTGGTGATGGAATCCATTCTAATTCATATACCTTTCATCTCTTTGAAATTATATCAACGGCAGTTCAGTTAATTTCCATAATTCTTGAAGCAGGCGTAAGATCTCCCTGATCTCTACAAGTGGATCTTCTGAATCCCTAGTGTCCTTCTTTCTAAATTTTGTTAAGTTTTAGATTAATTATTCCACAATTACTAATTGATTTAGAATTCATCTAAGTCCAGTTCTAATTCTACTTAGTTTTAGATAACGTACAAGTTTCAGTCCCTTGGGATTCGACCTCAGTCTTACCGAGTTATTACTATATCACAACCCTGCACTTGGGGAGTGAATAAGTTTTTGGCGCCGTTGTCGGGGACTGACGGCTACGTTTTTCTGAGATTAATTAGTTTCAGGATTAGTTTAAGATTAGGATTTTCTAATTTTAGGTTAGAATTCTTTTTCTGTTTTTAGAAACTAATCTGTTTTCCTGTTTTATAAGATCCTGACATAAGTTCTAATTTGGTAATCCCTTTCTAATTTCTCTACTTTTTCTATTTTTAGAAATAGGATTTTAGTTTTAGAAATTTGAAATTTTTTTTTCCTTTTTAGAAACTAACATTACTTTTTATCTTAGGATTTTTAATTTAGAACTGTCTAACTTTAGGTTTCCTATTTTTAGAAACTAATTTCTTTTATTTTTCCTTTTCAGGATCTCAACATAGGAACTGATCATTTGGTACATTCTTTCTAACTTCTCCTCCTCTTACTTTTCACTTTGTTGTAGGACCTTTTCTTCTATTTTTCATAGGATTAGATTCAAATTAAATTCAAGTTAAGGGTTTCATTATGTATATGCATGAGTGGCAACGTCAATATGCTGAGAAGAATAACTTATTTTGGGATGATGATGATATAAATCAATCTATGTCTCAAAAATTTTCTGAAACTATCATCGAGAACCGATCAGAATATAAAGATCTACCGGCTAAGAAATCCTTACGTGATTATATGTAGGAGAACAATTACACCCCACGGATTAATAAAACAGTACGTGAGTGTTGGGGTTATCATAACTATGGTTGTGAGAATTATTATCACCCATCCGATAAAAAGAGAGTGATAATAAGTATTACCAACCATCAGATTCTCCCCCTATGATCAGTATGACTATAACCAGTGGAAATATAAAAATTGAAAAAATGAACCAACAACATGTTATAATGATTATTCTCTTGGATCCCCTACCTTTGAGATCCAACCCGAAACGATCCAAGAGGATTCATATCAGAGTAATATTTTTTTGGCTTATCTTGAGGAAATGAGAAAAACAATCAAAATAATGGAAACTCTCAATTCGCGCCTCGACAGGATAGAGGAGGCTTGCTCATCCCAACTACAACTCAATCCAGAAATACAATGCGAGAAAAGTGATCCGCACTCATTTTTGAAAAAATCTAAAATTTGGAATGAGGAGTTGGATTCCGTTAATGAGCATGTGGTTCAATTTCCCGATGAATCAATCTCGATGACCGTTCGAAAGAATGGTGAAGATACATGGGTGTCTTTTAAATACCTTGATGATGACACACCTTCCTTACATGACACACATGATTTTAATGATGAGGAGGTTAGTTTATTCGAACCTCAACCCATGCTAGGTGTAGAATGTGAGGAAAGTGATCCCATCCCAAATATGCATTGCACTGGACTAGAACATGATTGCGATCCTGAATGTGCAGCCACAGTCCCCCTGGAATCCCTCTCAAGTTTGGTCCAGATCAATGATCAAGATGTACACGAAGTGGTCGGTCATAATGAGCAACTCCCCTCACTTGACATGTCTGATTTAAAGGTAGAGGATGAGCCCCTTACGACCGATTCTCCTAACTCTTGTGAAACATGTTTGGACCACTCCTTTGAATTGAATGATGATGCAATTCAGGAAAAGGAGGAGTTGTTCGCTATGACTCTGGAATTTGAAACCACTCAGTTGAGGCCACCATCTGAGCTGCACACATTTGACAATTCAATGCCTCAATTGAGTAATTTCAATGAACAGAGTGATCACATCAATGCTTCATTTATTGATCTTCAATCTGTTTATGCAGGACTGGAGCAAGAGAGCGTACCTCCATCCACTTTTAAGGACGATGGATTCTTTGCGCAGATCATCACAAGCCACAATAAATCACACTCAGCTGCACTTCCTAACTCTTGGGATTGCTTGGCACACTTTGTAGTTTCAAACGAACTCATGTTAAGAGACAAAGCGAATGCCTTGCGAGACAACATCTCGGTAGTCATCACTGACCGAAAGAACCCTTATTCTGAAATCCTCTCTTCCCCTGATCCTAAACGTCTACCAGTAAAGGAAGACGAGTTGAAAATTGAACCAAAGTTTAGAACTTCAGAATGTATTGAGACTACATCACTTTTTAGGAAGTTTTCTATACTTTATTTATTTATAGTCTCTGATTCACCATGCGATACTAACGTTGAAACTTCTTCTATCATAGGTGAATCGTATATATTACGGATACCTCAAGCAATTCAATGGAAGATTTTTTATGAGGTACATAAGTCTTTCTGGAAAGTCATGCTTCAGGGCGCCCAAGCCTATTGCAAAAAGGGCTTTTGGATGATCCTGTTGAGGAACTTACTGAGAAACTTATCAAGATATTGGCCGTAAGAGGAACCTTGCGGCATAATCGATTCAATGTTTGTGGGTAACATTGCTACAAACCCTCACGAGACTACAACTCGTCCACTAAGGGTAACCTAGGGGTTTAAAGGCTTGTTGCATACGTTAAATGCAATCGAGAGCACCTACGAAAGTGGTATAGGTAGGATTTTATTTTTATTATTTTTATTTTACTTCTGTTACTTTCTCGTGCTAACCTGCTCTCTCCCAATGATCTCTTGAAAAATCTCTCTCGATTCGTTATCCAGGTACTATCCTCCCATCACTTCTCATTTACTTTTATTGTCCCATGTGCATTGCATGTTATATCTTTTACATTGAGGATAATGTAGATTTTAGGTTGGGGGTGGGGGATTAGGTTACCTAATCAGTGTTTTCTTGGTCTTGAGCAAGAATTGTGAAATTTTTTTAAATTTTTTTAAATTTTCTAATTTTTCTGGAAATTCTTGTGAATTCGAAGTGATTTTGACATCCATTTGTAACTTAGCTTTTCAAGATACGTGATGTTAGTAATTTATGACTCTTAGATTCAGTGTCTGTTAAATTCCATAATTAAGTTTGAATTGTTAATTCAGAATTAGAAGTTATAAACATTGATTGAGCCATGATTTCACACGTCATATCTTACTTACACATTAAGGTTTCAATATGATGTTAAAGGGTTAATTTGGTAATCATTAAGTATGAAAGGAACTAGTCTGGAACATTTGCCTAACAGGATCGATATGAAAAAAAAAAAGATACCTTTGGAAAGAGTTGGGTGAATAATTTTCACCATAGGTTTGCTCCTTATAGGTGAAAGATAATTCCTCAAGAATGACAGTTGAAAAAGGTTGGGTGTACGGTCTTGACCATACGTTTGCTCCCTATAGGCGAAGATTTGACTCCCCTCCTTAGTGTTACTTTTAATAGAAAAAAATCAAAGGCTAAAAGAAAAAAAAAGAATGATTTATGAGGCACGTGTTAGTTTTAGTTTTGGTTGTCATGAGTTCTTTTATTGGTTACCAATGATATCATGAAATTAACGATTGGATCTATTAATGTTACTAAGCCGAGATTACACTATACGCTCATGGATCTTAATGTTTCAAAATTTTCTAATTAGTGGATTAATATTTTGAACTGGACTAGAAATTTACCATGCGCTCGAGTCCAGGAGAAAGTAATGCCCAACATCCATGAATCTTAGAATTCTAATGCTTGGATTATTTTTCAAATATCACTCGGGTTTACAAAATCTCTTATATCAATCTCAACTTAATTTTTGCAAACCTTGCTCGGGACTAGTAAGATGCTGGTTGGGGGTTGTGTTGAGGGTCAAATATTGCATATTAGACCCCAGATATTGTCTGGATTTATGAGCATAATATTGTTTAAGGACCGATTTAATCGTGTTTATGTTGCAGGTTGAATTTAGGAACTTAAGCTGAAAAAGGATGCTAAAAGCTTGGATTTAACGCTCTGATGATCACCAAGGCAATGGACAGACCCAAGGGGACCAAGATCGACAGATTTACATGTCAGAGACCCGAGAAAATCAAGAAACTGAAGTTCAAATGGCCCGAAATTGGTCTAGAACACAAGATCACGGGGTTCCCACCATCCGTTTGGCTCGAAATTTCATACATGGTCTGAGGGCCATAAATTAATCGTACACGTCAAATTTCAGCCATTAGATCTCTCTGGAAGTGGTCCAACGGACAGATCAGCCCATAGATCTGTGAATCGGGGCCCGTATGATATCTAGATCTACTTCACTTTTGGTCTCAACGTCTAAAATGATACGATAAAATGGATGGAAGGACCAGATTTCTCATACACATCAATTTGGGCCCTACAGAAAGTTATGTACACCACACTTATCCATGCACTCGTTGTGCACCGTGACTCCAAAGACAGTTAAAACGTTTTTTGACCACAAGTTCCAGGCAACTTCAAACTTCTTCTCGCTACACAAACAGGGACCTGCGGTCCTTTTTCGTGGACCACCATGATCAAGTGTATGTATGATCGAGACCGTCCATAAGACTTCTACGACCCATATCACTAAGGCCTAGCTGATAGAATTTGAAAAGGACAAAGGAAATGGGATCTCAGCCGTGTAAATGTCGGTCGGACGGCTGAATAGGAAACCCGTGGGCCACACTAAAAATGGATCCAAAACCGGCCCTCTTTGAACGGTTTTTCGATTAGAACGCAGTGGACGGAATGGATTTTGCAAAATAACAGTAAAGTGGGCCCCACCGGCATCACAGAAACTGTCTGCGCAAGCCCTGTTACGTAGCAGAGGCAGCGGTCGATCTTGCTGGGCCACCATCACTGAGCAGATGGTTGATCCAGGCCATCCATCTTCTATGTCAGTCAAAAATGTCCTAACGGACGTTGATCTTTTGGAGAAAGAAGCAAGGAAAGAGGGGAGTTGGGACGTCATTTTTGGCTGCACGTGAGGAAGGAGCTGCGAAACCAACACCGCCTCTTGTGCGTAAGTCTGCAGCCGACCTTCTCACTGCCTATCCTGTGAAACTCCAACCATTCGACCGACATTCCTACAAATATAAAAATAAAGAGAAGAGAGAGAGACGAAGGATCCAAGCAGTGGGAGAAGCTGGAGCGTGGACGTGGAGTTGTTAACTGTTATTTTCTCTCCTTTATTTTTATTTTCTATTTTTATTTTATTCTTTTTGAGATTAGCCTAGTCATGCTCGGCTAAACCTCTTAGCTAGGGCTAAGAGGTGAAGCTTGTAGCGTGATGAGAGATTTGTTGCTTGTGCAATTCGTTTAAGAGTGAATGATGTTGATTTTAGTTTGATTTTAAGGGAATGTTTTTAGTTTTTAATGGTCCATTGTGACTGAAATTACAATGGGTCTGCGATGGCTTTGAGCATGTTCCTTCTCTTTTTATGTTTATGATGTCAGGAAGCCCTGTTGTTCACCATTGTCTCCTAGGCATAGTTGGATGTCAGTACCCTTCATAACCTTCATGCATTGTTGATTGGTTGGTAATTAGTTTAATTCTATTGTTTGTCATAGTCTCTTAGGCATGATTTGGTGATGGAATCCATTCTAATTCATATACCTTTCATCTCTTTGAAATAATATCAACGGTAGTTCAGTTAATTTTCATAATTCTTGAAGCAGGCGTAAGATCTCCCTGATCTCTACAAGTGGATCTTCTGAATCCCTAGTGTCCTTCTCTCTGAATTTTGTTAAGTTTTAGATTAATTATTCCACAATTTCTAATTGATTTAGAATTCATCTTAGTCTAGTTTTAATTCTACTTAGTTTTAGATAACGTACAAGTTTCAGTCCCTTGGGATTCGACCTCGGTCTTACCGAGTTATTACTACATCACAACCCTGCACTTGGGGAGTGAACAACTGTCAGTGGGAGCTGCTCAAGCTTAGCCCATAACATTGCGCACCTGAACAAATTCCTCCACCCATTCGGGACTATCTGGCCGGGAGCAAGCTTGACACGAGATAAAAAATCCCGGTGAATGGGGTGGAGAGGCAGACGTAAGGCACATTGCATCGAGACCTGAAAAATTACAACCATCCCAGCAGGGGGATGATCAGCAAACTCATCCGGACGAGGAAGACAAATTATAATCGAGTCCGGGACATAGTACCCGGCTCAGATTCGATTCAGATCAGACTCAGTTAAAATTGATGCAGTGGGACTGCTCAGATCATCCTCGGGCCCCTCTTCCTCAGAAGACGACTCAGAAGCTTGCGCTAACCAAGTCACGAGGGCCGACACAGCGGCTCCCTCAGCGATCCTTATTTTCTCTTCTCCCTCTTCCTCCAGTGAATCCAACGCGGGATTGGGTCTCCCTGGGCGGGTTACCAGAGATGACCCTCCACTAGAAGGACCGGCCAGAGCAGGACACTCTGCCTACGATTAAGTGGCCCTCCTGACAAGTCGAAAAGCAGCATCCACATCAACGACGATCTCCGTCAGCAAAGAGGGTGGCTCCACAACATTTCAAAAATGTTGCGACTCACCCTCATTACCGGAAGTTCCCTCCCGGGGGCTCTAAGAGCCATGCATAGCCATTAATGTCGATAGAGAGGAAGGAAAAGAACTCACCGGAGAAGGTAGCAATGGACGCAAAAGAAGATGACGGAGAAGAAAATGGTACGAGTGAAGGCCTAGCGAAAAACCACAGAGGAAGAGAAGAAGAAAAGGGGAAAACAGGAAGAGAGCAGAGGAGCAGGAGAGCGAATGGCGAAAATAAAATTTGCACTCTTCTCCCACCCTCTTTTATAGCCTTGCCACATGGCAAGAGCATTAAATGGGCAGACGAAATGATGCCTGCCTCGACTCCCCCGCTCGACACCTTTTGCACACCGTCTGACGTCCATTCGCGGGAATAACGACTTGGCGGTTAACCACTCGTGCGACCTTGGGAATCGAATTGTCGCAAGCTAAGGATGACCCAAAGTGCATTAATTGTCTCATCATAACCTTGACTTCGGTTCCAAACTGACCTAAAAAATCGTTACTCCTTAGTGCTGCAAGAGACACAAGGAGTAAGGAGGCTTACTATTGGGGAAAAATATACCAAGTCCGAAGACTCGAATATGGAGTGAACCAACTCTACCCCTACTTTCCAGGTCTTCGGAGAAAGCAGCTAGGTCCGAGATACTGGTATACGAAACCAGGAGGCAGAGGGGACCTAAGTTGACTCGGTTGACGAGTTAGCAACGTTAGTGTAAGCTGACTAAGGCCAAATAAGTTATAAACCACCCGACCGACAATGAGAAACTGACTTGATAAGTTGGCTGCATCGGCCACGGAGTAAGGAAGGATGACAGATAAATACCAAGACTATTCCGCCCATTAGAAGGAAAAAAACTTATTCTCTTAAGCCAGCCGAGACTCTTCCAGAGTCGGTAACGGCCGAGCCGAGCCAAGGAAAGACGGTGTGAATACAAATACCATCCCGAAAATTCAGAAGTACAGGTGTCCGATCCCTAGGATCTCGGGATCGGGTGAAATCTGTCAAAAGGATCAAATCTCCGAAGATAAAGGAAAAGAATCCTCATACGACAGGATTCTCCCAAGCTTATAAAGGATCATCTCATTTACGGTAGAAGGTACGAAATAGAAAAACCCTAAATCCATTGTCATTGTTCTCGAGACTAACTTAAGCATCAGAGATTCCTCGACTCTAGCCAGGGTCCGCTTTGTATTTGTTATTGTGCAGACGAGGGACGGGCTGAGCAAAAGATCCACTCATAAAAATACACCAACAGGTATTGTTGTCAAGCCTACTCAAATTACCGCTGATGAAGAATCTAATGGTACTGGATTTCAGCATTGCCCCTTTAACATGAACAATGCCACCGCTACTACTATTCAGGCATGGGTGGGGAGGAGGTTTCAGATCAAAGGAAGGAGGTTATTGCGATCGTAACAATCATTTCATAGGCAGAAATGACATATGGCCTTTTTCTCATTTATCTTCGGATCTCTTCTTTTTCTTTCTTCTTCTCTATTCTTTTATTTTTCATCTCTATCTCTGTTTTCTTTTTTAAAATTCATTTTTCAAGTGTAAGATGAAGAAACACATTGAAGAGTTATATAGGGGTTTGATTTTGAATTGTTGGAAGAAAAAATATAACAAGTTCTTGAGTTGGCTTGAGGGTAAGAGGATTCAATGGAGCAATGGCTCGAACTCGTTGGACGCCGAGTCCGCATAAAGCCTGAAGTCCATAAGAACGCTGGATGGAAAGACGTAACTCGGATCGTGAGGCACCTGACCTAACTGTAGCTGAGCATCCTAAGACATGAACCGGAGCCTCTAAGGGAGGAAGTAAACCTCAAGGCTCAATTAAAAACCTCACAAAGGAAAGCCTAAGCCAACCTAAGATTGGTTGGCCCTAGAGCCACCCGAGCTTTAGTCCGACTCAAAGATTGAGTCAGTCAATAAAATGGGTGGAGATTAACTGTAAAACTTGTCACGACACAGACATGTTGAAGAGATAAGAGTCGGCCGAGCTATATCGCTCCATATTCGAAAGTTACCTAGTAAAACTTTGGATCTATACTCGAGATTTTGAAATCCACTCTAATTACGGAAACCCAATAGGGCATGACACCATTATAAATACAAAGACCTTCATGGTAAAAGGTATGTAAAAAATAAAATAAAATAAAACTCTCACCCTAAAACCTCTCCTTTAAGACCCAGGATCTGATTTAAGCATTGGAGGGTTCCCTGCTAAAGCCAGGGTCACCTTTCTCCTTTCACTTGTTGCAGGTCAAAGGGTTACAAAGGGGGCAAGCCGAAAACAACATTAACAGTTTGGTGCCATTTATGGGAAACAATACGAATATTCGTTTTCTCTGAGCACCGAGTAGTCTTCAATCGCGAGAACAAGGAGAACCATTGTAACACCCTGAAATCGGAGGTTGAGCAGAAACTCATCTCCCAAATTCCAATGCATCACTTATGCAACATAGATAATGATGTTTATATGTGTACACATTAGTACATTAAACATGAGTGAGATTATACTAAAATAGTACATCATACTCCAGAGTTAATATAATTTGGCAAGCAAAAGACTAAATTATATGTATTTAATTATGAAAACATTTTACAAATTTTAGAGTATGAGTATGAAATCGGGATAAATATATACATGTGTTGTTTCTAACCATATAAAATGTGAAAAGTAAATGTGTTCACCTAAACAAATATCCTAGTAATCCCTGCGCATCGGTATGAGATCTACATAGATCTGCCTGATAGATGAATATAAGAGAACTCTTCCTCCTCACCTACGAAATCCAACACTGCAGTATAGACCTTACCATTACCTGCATATACAACAGAGTCTGGGTGGTGTTTTAAAAACACCATCACAAGTGGGAATGAGTAGCTAATTCAGTTGAACTATAAAGATAAGGTTAACATGTTATCAATTTATTCAAGAAGTAATGATAAGGTAATATAACAATCAGGTCCTAATTACTCTTGTTAATGCAAGAATGATATGCGATAATGATGCATGCCCTCGCCTACACTCCCTCAGTGACTTCATCTCATGTTTGCGCATGACATCCTCCCGAAACGTGTGCTTCCTCGCCAAAGCACATGCAGTGCGGTGCATGATCGTATTAGCTAATACTTAATTAGGTTTATTCATACAGCAAGTTCAGAAAATTAAGATACCTCCCTTATATCATTTCCTAAACAATGACCCTTCTAGGGTCGTCAATCTTAGTTAGTCTCATACGATAGGTAGTTCCAGGTTGCTACAGAGAAGCTTGTCACCTCAACGCAGACCTGGTTTATACTCGAGGTTTCTATTGAAAGGCTTGTCACCTTAATATAGGCCAAGTGTATGCTCGAGGTCACTGCAAATGACTCATCACCTAATCATAGGCCGACAACTCAAATACAGTGTCCCATACCACTGTATTCGGCTCACGAGTTTGGGTTGCTCATTGGACACTATGAAGAGGCTCCTAGTCCCAGCATAGGCCGATAACATGACCACGGTATCTTATACCTCATGCTCGGCTCATGAGTCTTAGCAGATCAAGGTACCAAGGTTAAATGGGATTTTCATAGATAAGTTGGTATCTTAGATTTAAGCAGTTGCGTCCATATATGGTAAACATACATTGGGTAGATCGGGTTACTTGACAAGCTCGATTGGTACGAGCAAACGTTGAATTGTTTGACACAGAGCGCGTAAGCACTCCGCGTGACCCAACTACTGTCGACAATCTCTGTACGACTCGGATTCCTCGAACATATCTGTGGTGGCAAAATTAACTCTACCACTCAATCAAGAGTTGTTACCGATAACCTGAATTATGTAGCAGTCCCAAACATACTTAAACATAACAAGAAAGCATATGTGATAGGCATATCAACAATAAACAATTAATTCAAACAAAGGTAAACATGCATTCACACCTATACATTTCATACGTAAATCACATCAAATAATCTAAGTTACATGAATGGATTTATACACATAGCTAAGGTAGTTGAGAATCTTATCTCAATACCCATATAAAATACAATTTATCAAATATTTACTCATTTAGACATTTCTACAAACACTTAGACTACACACTTCAACATACGTAACGAATGTTGGTCATAACATGTATTAGGGCAAATCCTTTCACCAAGGAGTTGTCACATATACAACAATCATATATCCACGACGGATAATCATGGCAATCACGAATTCAAATTCCATACCCATTCAAACATTTTTACAAACACATGAATTACACTATATTCAACATAGTTTATATATATCTGTAAAGCGAGGGAAACATCGTATCTAGCATGAGAAATGATAACCAAGTCAGTTATAAATCATTAACTGACATTGACAGCCTTGAAAACCATAAACTAAACATTTATAGTCCTCACCTTTCGCCGGTAAACCCGTACCGAGCTTAGTTTGAATACTACGTCTTTGTCTTCGGCATAATGACTACCTGAATCACGAAATAGGTTAGCTATTTCATCTATTTGGATATCTATATCGAATTAGGGTTAGGATTTCTTACCCAACAACAGGATCGGAATCGCTGGTATAACGATACGGAAGCTGTGATTCAGCCCGTGGAGTGGTGGGATCGAATCCTAGCAGTTATCTCTCACTCTCTCTCACTTTTCCTCATTTTCTCTTTCTCTTTTCTCTCTCTTCTCTCTCCTAGGGTTAGGAATTCGTATGGAATAGAAATGGGGTGGGTTTAAGCCATTATATAGGCCCAGACTGATGAAAATGGCCCAAGGGCCATGGTATACTTATGTTATAGCCAAAAGTCGGCTATTTCGATCCAACGGAGCACATTTGGAGGCCCATTTTCTGCATGCGGTCGGACTTAAGCTCCTTGAGATTGGATCTAGGTCAGGCTAAGTTTTCGGTTTGATCAGGTTTGAGGATTGACTGCAGAGGACCTGTTTCAGTTCAACGGTCACCGGTACTCGATGAGGGCCACAAGTACACTGACATGTGTTGGAAATTTTTCCTGATCCGAGGGTGTAATTGGGTTAGATTTTGACGATCTGAATCCTTAGATTTGGCTTACAAGCGAACCACTCAATTCACTTAAGTTTTAGTTCATTTTCTAAAGATATTAGTGTTTCTCATATACTTCGCTCTGGGCTTAAGTTATGTATTTATGGGCACTATCTGGATTTGATTTTTGAGATGGTAGTTAAGCCCAGAAAGGCAGTCATAACCGTATAGTTTCACAGTAATCGGATTTTTGATGCGCGGTCCAGGTCCGATATGGAGTTTTAAGATGCTCCCGAGAGCAACTGAGTTTTGAGATTGATCCTAGATTTTTAGGTAATGTAGCATTAGCGATTCCAACGGTTTTGGCTCTTGCAGTTCGTATAGAAAGTGGTTCAGGCTAATTCTACTGATTGTTCAGTTTATGACTTAACTAAATCGTGCCCTAATTACGACAGAACAGGGTCCTAAGGAAGTTTTACGTCCAAGGACGTCCATCGCCAAGTTGAAAAAAATCCAGAATGTTACATTCTACCCCCCTTAAAAATAATTTCATCCCCGAAATTATCTAAGGGTAATAAGGAAAGATTTAATTATTTCTTTTGCCTAAGTTCTGTTGATTTTAAGTTTCTACGCATAGTAGGATATATACTAGTTTAGTTCATTTTAGTCTACCCCCCCTTAAAAACTTATTTATTTATCTCTTACCCTTATCTATTTGGAGTTTTGACGACGATTCCCATCTATTTAGAGTAAGATATTTGTTTTCAGTAATCGATCAACATGGTGAGACAGCTGTAATGGGTTTGATCCCGATACATCGATCATCTACCTGACCAGGGTAGAAGGCTTATTGTATCCCTTCCTAGTCTGGGTGAATTCTGGTCTTCTACTCGGTCCAAGCAGTGAGTCCATTGGTAGTCACCCAGGATTGAGAATTAGGTCAAGCCACGAATGCTTCGCAGTTGTATATTTCAGTAACTCCGTAATTCGATCACTTTAAAAGCTTAGGGAATGTGAAATGTTCATATTTCTTATTTATAAGGTTATCCTTTGGGTCTTAGTCTAAGAGAGTCCTCACCTTAATCTTGTTCAAGGTAAGGGTTAATAAACACCTTAATAGATCATCCTAAAAGAGTTTTTAATTGTATAGAGTTGGCCAAGGCTTCTATTATGTTCGTTGTTAATACGAATTGGTTTAACACTCGAACCCAAATTGTTTTCCTTCCAGTAACTTCATTATTGACATTCTAAGAAAGGTCTAGCACTTATTTAGTGACCATTTAGTGACCCAACCTTCGATCCTAGGCCAATGGGGCATGGGCCCACCACGCTTCCACTGCGCCACTTTGATCAAAGGGATGCATAAACCGTCCTAACTAGATTGGGCTCATAATGTTCTTCCCCCTTTATAGCAATTTCTAGTTTCAAGGTGCAAGAATCTATATCCTGATCTGTATGTCAGAACAAGGTGCAATTTAGGACTTATCCTTGACATGAACTAGGAAACGATCTTTCAATACTTTGGTCCTCCCTTCATCGATGACGTATACTAGGGCATTAGTATCTATGATCATAGAAAGGAGCTAAAAATGATGGATGTTGTGGTTGATTTCAGGGACGGGTGTGAATTTGTGGCAAGATGCCTACTTTTACCAAAGGACTTTTGCCACGGTCCTGACTTACCTTCTTTATTCATATTTAGTTTAATACTGTAAGATAATCTATACATGTAACACTCCGGATTTTTGCTAACCTGGAATTAGATATCCTTAGGCAATGGGTCAACCATAACACTCTCAGAGCTCAATCCCAAAGCCAAAGAAATCACTTTTCAACCTATTTCCTTCAAATCTCATCTTTCACCACCTTATTTTTCAAACTTCTCCAAGTACTTTTATATTAGACACGAATCCTCAAGTTTAAATAGTGAAGAACTATACTTAAACTAAAACTCACTGAAAACGGTCGCCGAGATTGAGTCCGTGCACACTCCTGATCACACACAACAACCCCAAATCACTTCTAGACTGTCAATCGAAGGGTTTAGACTATGTTTCATTCCATTCCAAACCTAGAAATGAATGTCCTTAGGTGGTACGTCAACCCCAACATCTTACACTCAATCTTAAAGCCTAAAACCTCTTTTTATCCAATTCCTTCAAAATCTCACCCTCCACCACTTTATTCTTCATTTATTTTTAAGCAAATTCATAATACACACCAATCCTAGGGTATAACTGAGGAAGAACAATACCGAAACTAAAACTTACCATAAATAGTAAATAAATGGATAAAATGGGTTTTGACCCTTAACCTTTTGGAATCTAACAAAATAAATAGGTTAGTTGGATAGATTAGTGTCTCCTACCCTAAAATCATATGCTACACATCATACAAAATCATTCTGATTTACAAATTGGCCCCAAAAATGCCTTAAATGGAGTCAGGGGCCTACCCACGCCAAGCCAGAGAGATCAAGGGTGGGACCCACACTTTTCTGGGACCTAGGGGGCAGGAGGGCCTTACCCAAATGGCGAGACCTCGCCAACCACTCCAGTGGTCAGCGAGCTCGGCCGGGCGGGCCGGTCGAGCCGACGTCATGTGGGGACTTGTGGACCCCCTTAATGCAGGGTTCAACCCTCCTTTCCTCTCGAATCACCTACTTCCTTCAAAAAGTCCACCTCCAAGCTTTCCTTTTCTTGAAAAATCTCTCAAATCTCTCCAAAAGTCTCTCTCCAAACTCTTTCTTTTTCCGTTTCCAAGCACCCTTACTCCACCCTTCAAATCTCATCTCAAACAAAAATCATTAGGGGCTACTTCCTTTAGAAATTAGATAAAATTAATTAGCGCTAAACTAGACGACCTATGAACTTGTCACCAATCACTTTAAATACGATCTGCTAGAGCCAAAACGTGTAGAATAGTTGACGCTACATTACCTTAAAATCTTGAATCAAACTCTAAACCCGGTTGCTCACGGGAGCATTCAGAAACTCCGTATCGGATCTGGACCGCACATCGGAAGTCCAATTATCCCAAACTTAGACAATCCTAACTGCCTAGTTGGACTTGATAATCACCCCAAAAATCAAGTCCAGATGATGTCCCATGACGATTTTCTTGAGTCCAGAGTGAAGAGTATGAGAAATGTTAGAAATTAAATAAAATTTATGAAATCTGGCACGTGTCGCTTGCGCGACATTTTCTAACCGTTCTGACCGTCAGAATCTGATCTAAATTTACCCTTAAATGAGGAAAAATGGCCCACTCATGTCAACGCACTTGTGGCCCTGATCGAGTGCCGGTGACCGTTGAACTGAAACTGGTCCGCCACAGTCGATCTGGAAATATGATCGGACCTAAAACTCAGACTGACCTAGATCTAATGTTAGAGAACTTAAGTCCGACCGCACGTAGAAAGGGGCTGCCAGAAGTGCTCCGTTGGATCAGAACAAGCCCATTTTGGTTATAAAATAAGTATACCTTGGCCCCAAGCCTATTTTCGGCAATTCTGGGCCTATATAAGGACCTTAAAACTCCTCTCTCTCATTTCATACGAATTTCCTAAGCTCTAGGAGAGAGAAGAGAGAAGAGAGAGAGAGAGAAAGAAAAGGGAGAGAGAGAGAGAGATTTGGAGTTTTTCTCCTGGGATTCTTCCCTGTTGCTCCATGTGCCAAGCCGTCCATCTGTGTTGCTCTTTTAGCACTTTCAACGTCATTTTTAGATAAGAAATCCTACCCCTAACCTGTTTAGGTAATCCATGTAGCTGTAGTATTAATATAGCTAACCTATTTTATAGTATAGGTTGGCGTTGAGCCGTTGACGAAGACTTATCGTCTGAATCAACTCCGTTTCGTAATTTCTGGTTTAAGGTGCGGATTTTAGATGCTTAGGTTACCTATTTTCAACGCTTTCAATGCCATTTAATGGTAGATTGTTGAAAAGGATACTATTTGACATGTAAAACATGTTTTCTGTTTTTCATTTCGAATACGTACGAAGAATATGAGATTTAGGGTATTTTAGGTATTTGTAGGAAATACTGTATATGTATGTATTTTACTGATATGATTGCCATGAGTATTTGTCGTGTACCTATGCTAGTTATGCATGTATGTTCTATTTGGTGAAGAGATTTTCCCTAATGCACACTTTGGCCGACATATGCTATGTAGACTAATGTGTGTAGACTAAGTGTTTGTATAAATGTATGTATTAGTAAGTATTGAGTAAATAGTGTTGTAGGTTAGCGTTGAGATTGGATTCTCAACTAATTTGATGATGTACATGACTTCCTCCATGCTTGTTGTAGTTGAATTGATTACTATATGTGTGAAAGACTCGTGTATGGTTAACTGCTTATGATGTATGTTATAACATGCTGGAATTACTTGTATTTTCAATTCTGTCTATCTCATATGATTATTGATTTAGATTACAAGTGGTTGAGACTATACTTCAGTCCAGGCAGTCGGTAACAAATTTAAGCTCGTGGTTGGCCTCTATTCGCCACATAAGACGTGTTTGACGAACCCGAGTCGTGCGTTGCTTGTCGATAGTGGTTACGCCACACAAAGTTCTTATGCATTCATGTCGTACAACTCAACGGGTGCTCGTACTAGTCGAACTCCTCAAATAAGCCGATTGACTAATGTATGTCACCTTGTATTGGTCATAACTACTTGAACCTAGAGTACTGAACTTACCAGTGAAAACCCTGATAACCGTGGTATCTTGATCCACTAAGACTCATGAGCCGGGCATGGTGGTATGAGACACTGTGGTCGAGCTGTTGGCCTACGCTGGGGCCACAAGCCTCCCCATAGTGACCAGTCAGGAACCCAAACTTGTGAGAAGATTATGGTGGTATGAGAAACTATATTCTTGCTGTCGGCCTACACTGATAAGGTGATGGGGGAGCGGTGCAACGAGTGCGTGCAACAGCCCTGGCAGCCCTTTATAGTGACCTCGACCATACTTTGAGTCTACGTGAGGCGAAGACCCTTCCGTAGCAACAAGAGTACAAACTAGGCCTGTATTGATAAAGTGATGGGGGAGCGGTGCAATGAGTGCGTGCAACAGCCTTGACAGTCCTTACAGTGACCTAGAAATATATCATCGTATGAGACTATAGGAGTGACGACCTTAGACAGGATCCTTGTTTGGGAATGATATAAGGGAGGTACCCTAGTTTCCCAATCCTGCTGTATGAAAAGGACTAATAACAATTCGGTAATCATGATTATATCGCACTGCATGTGCCTAGAAGATGTGGAACACTGAGGGAAGAAAGCATGCCGTGGATGTAAGATGGTGTCGCATGAAGGAGTATGTTAGTGAGAGCATACATCATGTCATTTCATCCTTACATTAATTACAGTATTTAGGAATGTTTGATTTGCTTGCTTTATCATTATTGCTTGATTGATTTGATAACATGTTAACCTTTGCTCTATGATTCCATTGAGTTGATCACTCACTCCCATGTTACGGGACGGTGTTGTACACAGTAACCAGACTCTGTATTCACTGCAGGTGTTGGTGATGCTTTGAGGCAGAGCCGGACTATTCGATGACGAGGAGGAGCTCTCGTATGTCCAACTCTCTGACGGGTCTAAGCAGACGTGGAGGTACGCTGGCGGGACTATAGGGTTTGGATAGAAAACACTACTTTTCCTTATTGCACATTTCATGTAATTATTTAACCTGGTGATAATCATACTCCGAGAGCTTACCATCATTTTTATATAATTTATATACATACCACAGTCTTCTATTTGCATAATTTAATTGCCTCTGAAGTATGATTTGCTGTTTGGCTTAATCTCACTCATGTTTACTATACTAATAGACAACATTCAATCATCATCATCATATATGTTGCATAAGTGATGTTTTGGAACTCGGGAGCTGAGTTATGCTCGACCCCTGATTTTTTGGGATGTTACAGATGGTATCAGAGCATGATTTGGATTAAACTGGACCTGGGTTATGGTACCACAACGCACACTGACACACTCTGACTTAGGGAGGGGGCGATGGAATTTAGAGACAACATTAGAATCCCAAGTGTCGCAGATGGGCGAGATTAACTACCGTAGAATAGCCCATATGTAACCGAGACCACGTAAAATGATCTCACATCCCCACGTCTTTTCACTCAAGCTTCTGTCTTCTTCTACATCTTACACCCATTCACCACCATTACCCAAAATCTACTCTGTATAACTCTCCACCTTCCTTATACCCCCCTCATGTGGGCATAAAACCTACATTTTTGTGTCTCATAACCTTCACAACCTCCAAATGATGGGACATTTAGGGCCCGTTCGACCAACTGTACTAAGTACGATTAGGGTGGATGGAATTGTAAAAGGAACAATAAATGCATGTGGGAGGTATTGCCCCTAGATTAGGTGTATCCATGATTTCTAATACCATGTTCAGAATGTATGCAATTACAAGTAAATCCCGGGATCGTGGAATTTGGAAATCCCATCTCCTACTTGCCAACACAAGACTCATTTTCCAAAGTCTATGAATCGATTTAAATCCCATCCCACCCTCCTTCCAAACAGGTCATTTCGACTCCCGCGGTGGGATTAGCAACGAAACCCATTGAATACAATTTAGAGTTTTAGACTTAAAGTTGGACTCGTAGACTTTAAGGATTTGGTGGTGTAGGAAATTCTATAAATTAATGACATGAACCTTAGGACCTTCTTAACTAGAATGAACACATGTGTAGTGTTCGAGTGTAATTAGATTCAGGTCCGGGCAACTCAAATTCAACTAGACAACTTTGACCCTAAGAGATAAAACAAATTCCTTGTATTAGGAAGGGTATGAAATCATTTAGTATATAAACATAGGTTTTAGGTCACAACTAGTGGATCACTGCTACTCCTAAGTTAAGACTAGGTTACTGGTTATACTAAGGAAAGTAAAAGACTGATTACGCTAAGATAATTGGCAAATAGACTTACTTAGTTAGCTTTATTAAGTTAGAGTGAGACCTCGTTCCTTTGTTGAATCCTCTTAATACTTATAGACCACTTTAGTAACTCTTTGACTTAGAAACTCTTCACGCTCAGAGGACACTTATGAATCACTTAGAATTAATGTGAGGTCAAACCAATGCACCCCCTAGAATTACCTTCCCAAGGACTTAGTACGACCAGGGACACGGAGTAGAGAAACTATATATAAGCGAAGTATTCACGGTTTGAATCAAATTCTTAATCCTAGTGGTTACCAATAAATTCAATGCTCTGATCAAGCAGAAGATCGACATCGACTCGGATTAAGAACTGATACAACGAATTTTCTGTCCTAATTAGACAGAAGGTCAATGTATCCGACTCAGAACCACTACGCAACTTGTCTTCCATGTTGGCCCGACCAATTACAACCAACAGTTTGTTAATTCGCCCTTGGAAAGTGTTAAGAACATATAGCCAATAGGGTATAGGTATCTTGCCACAAACTCACACCCGTCCCTGGAATTAACCACAACACTCATGATAGGTCCTAAATTACGTCTCGTTCTGACATATGAATCAAGACATAGATCCTTGACCTTTTAGAGTAGAAATATTTTTTTTAAGGGGGGTAGAACATTATAAGCCCAATCTAGTTAGGTCAGCTAATACAACTGTGAGATCAGAGTGACACAGCGAAAGCATGGTTGGCCCCTTCCACACTGGCCCAGGATAGAAAGAAACTGGTCCAGGTTAGACGAAAACATAGAAACCTTTAACCCCTACTTTGGACATAGAGTAAGACGAGGACTCTTTAGACCAAGACCCAAATAAGAAATTTGAACATTTCATGATGGGCATTCCCTAAGCTTTTAGAGTGATCGGACTATACGGAGTTACTGAAATATACAACTGCGAAACATTCGCGGCTTGACCCAATTCTCAATCTTGGGTGACTACCGATGGACTCACTGCTTGGACCGAGCAGAAGACCAGGATCTACCAGGACTTAGGAAGGGATACGATGAGCCTTCTACCCTGGTCAGGTAGGCGATCGAAGTATCGAGATCAAGCCCACTACAACCGTCTCTCCGTATTGGTCGATTATTGAAAACATACATCTTACTTTATATAGTTGGGAATTGTCGTCAAGACTCTAAAGAGATAAAGAAGTAAATTGTAACAAACCATCAGGGTGTAAGAAATGAATCAAAAAGTAAGTTTTTAGGAGGGTAGACTAAAATGCGCCAGATGAGCATAAATAGTGTACACCCTACCAAGTATAGGAACGTGAAATCAATAAAGCTTAGGCGAACAGAATAATAGGATCTTTACTCATTACCCTTAGCCAATTTCGGGGACGAAATTATTTTTAAGGGGGATAGGTTGTAACACCCTAGATTTTTGTCAACATGGAATTAAATGTCCTTAGGCAATGGGTCAACCATAACACTCTCAAAGCTCAATCCCAAAGCCAAAGAAATCGCTTTTCAACCCATTTTCTTTAAATCTCATCTTTCACCACCTCATTTTTCAAACTTCTCCAAGTACTTTTATATTAGACATGAATCCTCAATTTTAAATAGTGAAGAACTATACTTAAATTAAAACTCACTGAAAACGGTCGTCGAGATTGAGTCCGTGCACACTCCTGATCACACACAACAACCCCAAATCACTTCTAGACCGTCAATCGAAAGGTTTATACTATGTTTCATTCCATTCCAAACCTAGAAATGAATGTCCTTAGGTGGTAGGTCAACCCCAACATCTTACACTCAATCTCAAAGCCTAAAATCTCTTTTTATCCAATTCCTTCAAAATCTCACCCTCCACCACTTTATTCTTCATTTGTTTTTAAGAAAATTCATAATACACACCAATCCTAGGGTATAACTAAGGAAGAATTGTCACGCCCCGAATTTGAAAATCGGATTCACATGAATCCCGATTGCCGAATCCGGTGTCGACAGCCTCCGTAGTGCCCCATTCTCAGCTCCTGACAATCAAATGCCAGATTCCGATCCTGGGATCCTGCAAGGAGGATTTTCAGAATGAATTTTTTTTGTAATGGAGCATAACCACAAGCATAACCAAGTCACAAAACGACATCACCACATATCCATTATAACAAAATTTTAAGTACAATGCAGAAAGGGAAATACAAAGTGATCAAAAAGCTCCAAAAGGTCCTGATGTGCACTCCTGTCTCAGCGCTACTGTCGTCCAACGCTACCTGCACGCAACTATCGTGCATAAGCTTACAAAAGCTTAGAGGGTGGTGTAAGTGTCGGCATAAGGCAAATGCTAAGTGTACAGTATCAGAACAATGCGGAAGTATGTGGTAAGTCCATAGAATCAACCATGCCAAGCTATGCGATGAGATATGAATGTCATCGGCCACACCGATACAATGCAAGGCCTATATAGCCGAATGTCATATGCGAAATGCAATCCAAGCAAGTCGGTACTCCTCAAGCACGTATATCAGTACAGTTCCTCTCTGGATATCACCGGGGTCCAATACACTTGCAGAGACTGCCACCTCCCTAGCTGCACAGTCAATCAAGCGGATAAGACCTCACTATCCGCCTGACCAGTAGTATGCCAATACCTACCCGGCTCGTCGATAGCGGACTCATTTGCGAGCTAGTCAAACTCAGCCTAGCTTATAGCCCTCTCACTCAGGCGGATAAGGCCACACCCCCTTCCAACCGACCACGACACAGTGGGAGACGCGGCCTATTGGTATTCGGCACTCGGGCGCTCATGTATTCACTCGGTCTAGACGTTGGAGCATCTCCTGGTACCAAAAAGGTTCTGGAACTCTCACCCAAGGACATCCTAAGTACCCACAGTGCTAGAATAAGTATTTTCGGTATCCAATACGGTCATCCACGATGTACCTGTGGAGCCACGGCCCTGATGTCGCTAGGACGTGTAGTGATCAAGTCACACGTATGCGAGATGTATGAATCACTCTGTCAAAACATGCAGCAATCCAGCGCGTACTGCGCGATCATGTGGGGCACTCAGTCACATAACGAGTCCCGTAAATGGTCTGCCCAATGGCGTATGTTATGATCAGTCATTACTCATATCAAGCATACATATGATGCGTATAGGCATGAGTCATGAGATTATTCTAAACATGTTATAAGGCAATGAATAGCAACAGGTATGGACCTATCAATGGGCCCTAAAGAGAGTTACGATGCGGACATTTAACCAACATCGTACATACAATGTGGACGTCAAACCAACATTGTTTCCCAAGCACGGCCTGCCATAAATATCCTTTCATGAACCATGAGAAACGTACATTGCAATGGACCCTAAGGACATCCGTTAGGCCTCGATCCCTGGGCCTTAGATATATCAAATGGGTCGTATTACGTAGGCCCCACATTCACCAAATGGTTTGCATTAATGGGCCTCACCAATGAGCCTTGTGTACATTGCAATGGTCCATGATCCATGGGCCTTGAAATACATCAAAGTGGCCTCACAACTTGGGCTTTAAATATGTTAGATGGGCCCATGCACATAAATATATCAACTAGGCTACTCCATTTGTGCCCCATGCACATCAAATGGGCTTGTTCCCATGGGCTTTATATAGAGTAAGTGGGCCGAATCCCATGAGTATTGCATATGTCAAATGGGCCAAAACCCATGGGCATTATAATGCCAGATGAGCTTAATCCCATAGCCCTTATATGTATCAAATGGGCCTGATCATTTAGGCCTCAGATATATACCAAGGTAGGCCTCAATGAATGGCCAAAGTTAAATCGGTAAAGGGCCCTATGCACATGCCATGGTGGCCCATTTACACCATAGATCTGGTTCATTTTGGCTTAAGCCATAAAACAAATAAATGGATGGTTTAGGTGCAACACATGCATCATGGCGGGGGTCACAGGAAGGCCCACCATCATAATCATATTATGTTTATTATACTATATAAATTATATACAGTATGTATATATATATATATATATATATATATATATATATTACACAATATTATATTTAGTGTAATATTATATATACATATTTATATATATATCCACACACACGCACACACACATGTGCACTCAAATGCACTCACACACGCACACACACAAACGCACTCACCCACGCACACACACTGGCAACCGTGGGCTCCACCGTCCGTGCGGACGGTGGACTAGCCACATGCATCACTGTGGGTCCCATGTGGGGCCCACCATAATATTTTTTTTCCATCCAAGACGTTGGTAAGGTCATGCAGACCTGAATGAATAGGAAAAACAAATTTCAGCTTGATCCAAAACTTGTGTGGACCCAAAAAGAGTTCCAATGGTAAGGTTCAATTCTCACTGTTTCATCTCACGTGGGCCACCTATACCTTGGATGGGTCTGATTTTTGGACGGTGACCCATTGCACTGAGGGTCCACCGTTTGGACGGATTGGATGACAAATAAACACCAAGGTGGGGCCCACGGCAGGGGCCGTGGGTCTGCTTCTTCCGCCCGCCCGCTGACGACGCTGGACGCCTGGCGTCCTGCACGGCAGAGGCAGCAGTGCCTCTGCTGCTGTTATATATATATATATATATATATATATATATATATATATATATATATATATATATATATATATATATATATATATATATATATATTTTTGAAATCCATAATTCTTGAGGAATTTCAGGTGTGCGGGCCACCCCAAGTAAATCCACTCCGTCCATCGCATTCCCAAGTCCAAAACAGACCTATCAAGACCAATGATGGACATCTTCCAGTGCGTAGCAAAAATCTAAATAGATGGCAACGGTACTGATATTGTTTTCAACACTATGGCCCACTAGATACCCCGATCAGCCTCATTTTTCGGCTCAACGCCTAAAATGGGATGGGGAAAAAGATAGACGGCTTGGATTGAATACATACCTCAAGGTGGGGCCTATATGGGTGGTCTTCCCCAAAGGCTTAGTAATAAGCCTTTATTGTGTTTTCACCCAGGGACGTCCAGACGTCACTGGACTCCTCTTTGACTAAATGCAAATTTTTTTTTTTAGTGGGCCTTACCTGGGTGGGCCACCACATACTAGGTGGTGAGGGTACAATGCATATAAGGTGGGCCCACTCGTGGATGACTTGGACAAAATACTTACTTAAAGGTGGGATCATCCAAGTGGGCCATACGGCCATTTCATCACATACAAGGAAGTAAATGGAAAGAAAGGGAGAGAGAAATAGAGTGAGACACGCGTGATGGAGGGACCCCGGCACTATGGGCCCTCCGTTTCAATCATCCAATCATACATCAAAGGTCCCCTTGCATATGGACCATCAACAAAAGATCGACGGTGGAGATCCCACCCCACTAGAAATGGACGGTCTAGATGACCTCCTCGTAAACATCATGATGGGGTCCATGGAGAATGGCCCCATCATGGAGTGATCTTGATGATCAAGATGAGCCATTAGCCACATCTTAGGGTCCCAAGTGAGATCCAAACCATTAATCGGTTGGCCTCACTTGGCCCATCTTAACACATAAAAAGTAGTCTAAGGAAACACCCACCACTTGATTTTCTTGGTCCGTTGAGATGTCGGTCTCCTAAAGCTTCACTTTGATGGTAGAGATGGGCAATAGATGGCTAGGATGGGAGATTTGGGAGTGAAAAGTGGGCCACCAAAATCACACCTCTTCCATGGGGAGCCTTGGACGTGGGAGGCTCTCTTGGTTGCTTGGGTTTGGTGTGAGAAAAGAGAGAGAGAGGGAGAGATGAGATGTAGAGAGATGGAGTGATGTGAGGTGAGTGATGGGTGAAGTGAGTGATGGGTGAAGTGAGAGGTTAGTTGACTTAGGTGGTTGCTTGACTTGTGGAGAAAGGAAGCATGAGTGGGTGTACTTGACATGAGAGGTGATTGATGGGATTGATTGATGGGATTGATGGGACATATTATAGAGATTCCTTGGGATTTGCAACGCGCGGTGTTTTTACTCGAACTGAACGTGGGCCCGTATCTCATCGTCTGGGTATCGGATCAGTGCGTGAGTTGCGGCGTTGGAACCGCGGCGACGGTGCGGTCGCAATGATACAAGTCTCGGATTAAGCCGGCTCAAATGAATAGGATACGACTTACGGTCGTGCGCAACATCAACTACAGGTCGCGGATTATCGAAATTTGACGAGAAGGATCGCGGGAAGCGACGGAACAGTACGGATTATGATACGGGTCTTACAACTCTCCCCTCCTAATAAAAAATTTTATCCTCGAAATTTATACTACCATCGCAACTACCCACAACTAAAAAGGAGATAGGGAACATAACATCATATATAATCAAGCATCATAATACATCATACAATCAATCATCAAAAAGATGGGGATAACGCTCGCGGATCTCTGCCTCGCGCTCCCAAGACGCCTCATCCACACTATGGTGGCCCCACTGCACTTTCACCAAGGGAATAACCTTGGTTCTGAGGACCTGCTCCTTTCGATCGAGGATACGAACTGGCTGCTCAATATAAGAAGCGTCCTCACGAACCTCCAACGGCTGCCAATCGATAACAGGAACGACGTCTGACCCACATTTCCTCAACATAGAGACATGGAAGACGTTGTGGACGCCAGACAACTGCGATGGCAAGGCAAGCCGGTAAGCCACAGCGCCAATGCGCCCAGTGATCTCGAAAGGTCCTATGAATCTCTGGGCAAGCTTGCCTTTCGTCCCAAAACGAACTACACCCTTCATGGGTGAGACCTTGAGATACACATAGTCCCCGACGACAAACTCCAAGGGACGACACCGACGATCAGCAAAACTCTTCTGCCGGCTCTGAGCTGTGCGCATCCTTTGTCTGATGATGTCGATAGCCTCTGACGTCTGCAGTACAAGCTCGGGACCTAGGAGACGTCGCTCTCCAACCTCGGTCCAATAACTCGGAGATCTGCACGGTCTGCCATATAATGCCTCAAAAGGAGTCATGCCAATGGTCGCCTGATAGCTGTTGTTGTACGCGAACTCAGCCAATCGCAGGTGCTCGTCCCAACTCCCCGCGAAATCAATCGCGCAAGCCCGAAGCATATCCTCAAGGATCTGGTTCACCCTCTCGGTCTGACCGTCGGTCTGCGGATGATACGCGGTGCTGAGCTGCAAATCAGTGCCCATCGCTCTCTGGAAGCTCCTTCAAAATTGAGACGTGAACCTCGGATCTCGGTCTGAAACAATCGAGACGGGAACACCATGCAATCTCACGATCTCATCAATAAACGTCCTGGCGAGCCGATCTGTATGCCAAGTCTCACGAATCGTAAGAAAATGTGCCGACTTCGTCAGACGGTCCACAACAACCCAGATGGCGTCATGACCGCACTGAGTCCTCGGCAAACCCAAGACAAAATCGATAGATATATGCTCCCACTTCCACATCGGGATGCTCAGCGGCTGCAATAGACTAGGGGGTCTCTGGTGATCGGCCTTGACACGCTGGCAGGTGTCACACTCGGCCACAAAACTGGCTATCTGGTGCTTCATCCCTGACCAAAAATACTGGCATCTCATATCGCGATACATCTTTATCGAGCCAGGGTGGATAGAGAAACGCGATCGATGTGCCTCGGTCATAAGATCTCAGCGTAAAACAAAAATATCTGGGACACACAATCGGCCTCTGAAGCGAAGTCCACCGTCAGAACCAATCTGCCAATCCGTCTGACTCTCAGATGCTGCCTCCGCTCGGTAATCCTGTAACGACTCATCTGTCTGCTGAGCCTCGATCACCCTTGCGACAAGAGAGGGTTGAATCGACAAGCTCGATAGCTGAACAATAGATGACTGCAGACCAAACTCAAAGTCGTACTCTGCTATATCCTCGAGCATCCTCCACTCCTGAATCATCATATGTGCCACCAGGCCTCGTGGCTGACGACTGAGGGCATCCGCCACCACGTTCACCTTGCCCGGGTGGTACTGAAGATCAAAATCGTAGTCCTTCAGGAGTTCCATCCAACGTCTCTGCCTCATGTTCAGCTCGGACTGAGAGAACAAATACTTCAAGCTCTTGTGATCGAAAAAGAGCTCGAATCTCACCCCATAAAGATAGTGTCTCCACACTTTCAGTGCAAAGACAACCGCTGCCAGCTCTAGATCGTGCGTAGGGTAGTTCAGCTCATGGACCTTGAGCTGTCGGGACGCATAAGCCACCGGCTTCCCGTGCTGCATCAGGACAACACCTAAGCCAACTTGTGAGGCATCAGTAAATACAACAAATCCATCACTCCCAGAGGGAAGAGTGAGGACAGGAGCGGACGTGAGGCGGTTCTTCAAATCCATAAACGCCTGCTCACAAGCGTCGCTCCAAAGGAACTCGGCACCCTTCCGGGTCAATCTGGTCAACGGGGTTGCAATGCGAGAGAATCCCTCAATAAAACGTCGGTAGTAGCCCGCCAAGCCAAGAAAACTGCGGATCTCGGATGCATTCGTGGGCTGATCCCACTGACGCACGGCATCTATCTTCGAGGGGTCTACAGCGACACCCTGCCTCGTCACTACATGGCCGAGGAACTTCACCTCCTCCTGCCAGAACTCGCACTTCTCCAGCTTCGCGTAGAGCTGGTGTGCACGGAGGGTCTGCAATGTAATCTCAAGATGTCGCTCATGCTCCTCATGAGTCCTCGAATATATCAGGATGTCGTCAATAAACACCACGACAAACTGATCAAGATACGGACGGAAGACCTCGTTCATCAACTGCATGAATACTGCGGGCGCATTGGTCAGTCCGAAGGACATGACCTGGAACTCGAAATGACCGTATCGCGTCCTAAAGGCTGTCTTCGGGATATCCTCATCTCGAACCCGAACCTGATGATAACCGGACCGCAAGTCTATCTTTGAAAAGAACTGCGCCTCCTGCAGCTGATCAAACAAGTCATCGATCCTCGGAAGCGGGTACTTGTTCTTGATCGTGACCTTGTTGAGCTCGCGGTAGTCTACGCAAAGCCTTAACGAGCCATCCTTCTTCTTTACGAAGAGTACCGGCGCTTCCCACGGCGAACTGCTCGGACGAATAAAGCCTAGCTCGTGCAACTCGTCCAACTGCTTCTGCAGTTCCCGTAACTCCAATGGTGTCATACGATACGGGGCCTTTAAAATAGGCGCAGTACCAGGCACAAGATCAATCTGAAACTCGGTATGCCGACGAGGTGGTAATCCCGAAATCTCCTGAAACACATCAGGAAAATCACAAACAACCGGCAGCTGGTCGATACTCAAAGCAGCTGGCTCCTCAACGGCACACGATAATAGGCAAGAAAGCTGCCCTCCTCTGGGCTCGGCAACAAACTGAAACTCTGGCACGCCGGGTATGCAGAACGTGACTGTCCTCTCAGAGCAGTCTAATATGGCGTAGTACTCGGCAAGCCAGTCCATGCCCAGGATAACATCAAAACCGAACATCGGCAATACAAATAGGTCGGCAGGCAAGAAGATATCTCCAATCAAAATAGGGCAAGACGCGCAAAATCGGCCCAACACTGCGGTCTTCCCTAATAGCGTCGATACTACCAAATCCTCATGGGCAGACTCCAATGGAAAACCGGTCGATCGGCAGAAATCATCGGTGACAAATGAATGCGATGCACCAGAATCAAATAGCACACGTGCAATGCATGCAGAGACAGGAAGAGTACCCTCAACGACCCCTCCTGATGACTGAGGGTCCTGCTGGGTGGCATAGAATCTACCCTGAGCCTGCTGGGGAGGTGCAGGTCCCCTCTGAGGTCTCTGCTAATGCTGTGGTCGCTGTGGGGGCCTAGCCTGCTGCCTCAGCTGCTGTGGAGGAGGTACAGGAGGCTGGTGATGCGGTCGCTGCTGCTGTGGTGGCTGTCGTGGAGGTGGATGCGGTGCCCTCGGCTGCTGCTGCTGCTGCGGATGGGGACACTCGTGCCTATGATGCCCTGTACGACATCACCCAAAGCAAGTACCTGAAAACGATCCCGAAGATGGTGCTGGGGGTACTGCTGGTGCTCGGAATGCTGGGCGGCTCGTGCGCCTCTGCTGTGAACGATGCTGCTGATGGGAGCTACTAGAGGGTGCCTTCCTCTTCTGATCTCCCCTCTGATCGCGGGCTCTCTGCACACTGGCCCAATCTGTCTCATATATCAGGGCTCTCTCTACTATCTCCTCAAATGTCGGAAGCATGTGTCCGATCACACGGCTCCGGAGGGCAGGACGTAAGCCGTTCTCAAAACGGCGGGCCTTCCACCCCTCATCATCAACAAGATACATTGCGAATCTGGATAGTGCGACGAACCGAGCCTCATACTAGGACACAGACATGTCCCCCTGGACCAACGTCTCAAACTCAAGTGTGCGCTGCTGTCGCACATGCTCGGGGAAGAACTTTCGGTCAAACCAGTCTATAAAGTCCTCCCAGGTCCACTCAAAATCGGCGGTACCGATCGGGCCACAGATGCCCACCAATACTGAGCCTCGCCCTGCAGAAGGAATACAGCTAATGGGACTCGCTGCTGGGTAGTACATCTCATGGTGTCGAATATCTTCTCCACCTCGGAGCACCACAACTCTGCAGCAGTAGGGTCTGGCTCACCCCGAAAACGTGGGGGATCGTGCCGTCGAAAATCCTTGAGAAGAGCGCTCGCACGCTCCTGCTCAGCCTCTGCTGGCGACACTGTGGGACGCCTGCTCTGCCCCTGAAGAATGACGGTCATCGCCTGCAACATCTGCTGCAGCTGAGTAGCACTCACAGGTACGGTCGGATCCGCACCGGTCTCAGGAAAATGAGTGGCATCCTCAGGTTCAAAGGCAGGACTATCTGGTGGTGGAGTAGGAGTAGCAGGTGGTAAAGCAGGAGCTGCGGGTGGTGGTGCGGGAGTCGTAGGTGGTGGAGCGGGATTCGCTCGGGTCGTCCTTCTAGCCATAACGTCCCCTACAGGAAGGAACAATGGCCTATCAGTTTTGAGAATCCTCGAAGGCACATACATTAAGAGTCTATGTCGGAAAATCTCTAAATCATTCAGACTCGAAACCCATTTATAGTAGATATGTGATGTGACCCTCAGGTATTCCCAAGTTATGCTCTGATACCAACTTCTGTCACGCCCCGAATTCAAAAATCAGATTCACATGAATCCCGATTGCCGAATCCGGTGCCGACAGCCTCCGTAGTGCCCCATTCTCAGCTCCTGACAATTAAATGCCAGATTCCGATCCTGGGATCCTGCAAGGAGGATTTTCAGAATGAATTTTTTTGTAATGGAGCATAACCACAAGCATAACCAAGTCACAAAACGACATCACCACATATCCATTATAATAAAATTTTAAGTACAATGCACAAAGGGAAATACAAAGTGATCAAAAAGCTCCAAAAGGTCCTGATGTGCACTCCTGTCTCAGCGCTGTTGTCGTCCAACGCTACCTGCACGCAACTATCGTGCATAAGCTTACAAAAGCTTAGAGGGTGGTGTAAGTGTGTGCATAAGGTAAATGCCAAGTGTACAGTATCAGAACAATGCGGAAGTATATGGTAAGTCCATAGAATCAACCATGCCAAAGCTATGCGATGAGATATGAATGTCATCGGCCACACCGATACAATGCAAGGCCTATATAGCCGAATGTCATATGCGAAATGCAATCCAAGCAAGTCGGTACTCCTCAAGCACGTATATCAGTACAGTTCCTCTCTGGATATCACCGGGGTCCAATACACTTGCAGAGACTGCCACCTCCCTAGCTGCACAGTCAATCAAGCGGATAAGACCTCACTATCCGCCTGACCAGTAGTATGCCAATACCTACCCGGCTCGTCGATAGCGGACTCATTTGCGAGCTAGTCAAACTCAGCCTAGCTTATAGCCCTCTCACTCAGGCGGATAAGGCCACACCCCCTTCCAACCGACCACGACACAGTGGGAGACGCGGCCTATTGGTATTCGGCACTCGGGCGCTCATGTATCCACTCGGTCTAGACGTTGGAGCATCTCCGGTACCAAAAAGGTTCTGGGACTCTCACCCAAGGACATCCTAAGTGCCCACAGTGCTAGAATAAGTATTTTCGGTATCCAATACGGTCATCCACGATGTACCTGTGGAGCCACAGCCCTGATGTCACTAGGACGTGTAGTGATCAAGTCACATGTATGCGAGATGTATGAATCACTCTGTCAAAATATGCAGCAATCCAGCGCGTACTGTGCGATCATGTGGGGCACTCAGTCACATAACGAGTCCCGTAAATGGTCTGTCCAATGGCGTATGTTATGATCAGTCATTACTCATATCAAGCATACATATGATGCGTATGGGCATGAGTCATGAGATTATTCTAAACATGTTATAAGGCAATGAATAGCAACAGGTATGGACCTATCAATGGGCCCTAAAGAGAGTTACGATGCGGACATTTAACCAACATCGTACATACAATGTGGACGTCAAACCAACATTGTTTCCCAGGCACGGCCTGCCATAAATATCTTTTCACGAACCATGAGAAACGTACATTGCAATGGACCCTAAGGACATCCGTTAGGCCTCGATCCCTGGGCCTTAGATATATCAAATGGGTCGTATTACATAGGCCCCACATTCACCAAATGGTTTGCATTAATGGGCCTCACCAATGAGCCTTGTGTACATTGCAATGGTCCATGATCCATGGGCCTTGAAATACATCAAAGTGGCCTCACAACTTGGGCCTTAAATATGTTAGATGGGCCCATGCACATAAATATATCAACTAGGCTACTCCATTTGTGCCCCATGCACATCAAATGGGCTTGTTCCCATGGGCTTTATATAGAGTAAGTGGGCCGGATCCCATGAGTATTGGATATGTCAAATGGGCCCAAACCCATGGGCATTATAATGCCAGATGAGCTTAATCCCATAGCCCTTATATGTATCAAATGGGCCTGATCATTTAGGCCTCAGATATATACCAAGGTAGGCCTTAATGAATGGCCAAAGTTAAATCGGTAAAGGGCCCTATGCACATGCCATGGTGGCCCATTTACACCATAGATCTGGCTCATTTTGGCTCAAGCCATAAAACAAATAAATGGATGGTTTAGGTGTAACACATGCATCATGGCGGGGGTCACAGGAAGGCCCACCATCATAATCATATTATGTTTATTATACTATATTCGCCACGCAAGACATGTTTGATGAACTCGAGTCGTGCGTTGCTTGTCGGCAGTGGTTAGGCTACACGAAGTGCTTATGCATTTCATGTCGTACAACTCAACGGATGCTCGTACTAGTCGAACTCGTCAAGTAACCTGATTGACCATTGTATGTTCACCTTGTATTGGTCATAACTGCTTGAACCTAGGGTACTGAACTTACCAGTGAAAATCCTGATAATCGTGATACCTTGATCCACTAAGACTCATGAGCAGGGCATGGTGGTATGGGACACCGTGGTCGTGCTGTCGGCCTACGCTGGGGCCACGAGCCTCCCCGTAGTGACCAGTGAGCAACCCAGACTCGTGAGAAGATTACGGTGGTATGAGACACTATATTCTTACTGTCGGTCTACACTGATAAGGTGATGGGGGAGCGGTGCAACGAGTGCGTGCAACAGCCCTGACAGCCCTTTGTAGTGACCTCGAGCGTACTCTGAGTCTACGTGAGGCGACGACTCTTCCGTAGCAACAAGAGTACAAACTAGGCCTATATTGATAAGGTGATGGGGGAGCGGTGCAACGAGTGCGTGCAACAGCCCTGGCAGTCCTTGCAACGACATAGAAATATATCATCGTATGAGACTACTAGGAGTAACGACCCTAGACAGGATCCTTGTTTGGGAATGATATAAGGGAGGTACCCTAGTTTTCCAATCCTGCTGTATGAAAAGGACTAATAACAACTCGGTAATCATGATCATATCGCACCGCATGTGCCTGGAAGATGTGGAGCACTGAGGGAAGAAAGCATGCCGCGCACGTAAGATGGTGTCGCATGAGGGAGTATGTTGGTGAGGGCATACATCATGTCATTTTATCCTTGCATTAATTATACTATTTAGGAATGTTTGATTTGCTTACTTTATCATTATTACTTGATTGATTTGATAACATGTTAACCTTTGCTCTATGATTCCACTGAGTTGATCACTCACTCCCATGTTATGGGATAGTGTTGTACACACTAACCAGATTCTGTCTTAACTGCAGGTGTTGGCAATGCTTTGAGGCAGAGCCGGACTATTTGATGACGAGGAGGAGCTCTCCTATGTCCAACTCTCTGGCAGGTCTAAGCAGAACTGGAGGTACGCTGGCGGGACTATAGGGTTTGGATAGAAAACACTACTTTTCCTCAATGCACATTTCATGTAATTATTTAACCTGGTGATAATCATACTCCGAGAGCTTACTATCATTTTTATATAATTTATATACATACCACAGTCTTCTACTTGCATAATTTAATTACCTCTAGAGTATGATTTGTTGTTTGGCTTAATCTCACTCATGTTTACTATACTAACGGACAACATTCAATCATCATCATCATATATGTTGCATAAGTGATGTTCTGGAACTCGGGAGCTGAGTTATGCTCAACCCCTAATTTTTGGGTGTTACAATACATTATTAGTACATAAGGAATTTTGATAAATTAGGTTAACGGGCAGACTATCTTTCTAAGTTCATATGCACAATAGGTATGCCAGAATGGTCTGTGATTCAGAACCTAATTCGTAACTGTCTGTTGCCCTAATTTGAATTTAACTGCGCTTGAGAACTACACATATGCTCATACCAGCTAAGGAGGTCCTAGGGTTAACGTTATTAATGGATGGGAGTTCCTATACAGTCATATTTGTTTTAAAATCTAGGAGTGGTTTATATAATCCTCATTCCCAAGGTCCTAGAGTGGTTTTATGCCCTTATCAGGCACTTTTAGTTAGTATATTATTCTAGTAGTTCTTCATTAAGTCTACTTCATCTCTCTCAAGTTTCACTATATTGTAGAAAAATTTTAAAATTCTAGAAACAGCGGCAGTCCAAACGAAGTTTTGGATAGTTGTCACTACGACGTATATTTAACTATATTAAAAAAATTTATTATATTTTTTACTTATTTTTATATGAAACTAGACTTATCAAGATTTAATCTAGATTTTTAATTACCTAAATCATAGTTATAATGAGAGAGATATGATTTTTCGAAGTCGAATGATAAGTGTAGAAAAATCGCAGAAAACGGACTGTTTGGCTCGCTGTGGCCCGACAGGCCCGCTAATCAAATTCGGGGATGCATCCTCGGTCGCTGGATAGTGGAGAGATGCCTCCCCAAATTGGAGATGCTATCCCCCCTGACACCAGATGCGCACGAGACCCACCTCGGGTCCCCCCGATTTGCGTCATTTGGGTCCCCAAGTCTGTTTGATATGGTTTTGCCACCCGATATTTGAAATGGGTGTAGTTTACAAACTATAATGAGTTATTCAATGTGAAATATATGATTTTGAGGTAGGAGAAGCTGATCTATACAAATAGATTACTTATTTCATGAGATTATAAAATGTTAGTGGTCAAAAACTCATTTTATTTGTAAATTTACTATTTATAGTAAGTTTTAGTTCATCATTCAAACTTTAGGATTTTTATCTAATATGAACATACTTAAAACAAGTTGAAGAATAAGGTAGTGAAATGTGAGATTTTGGAGGAAAGGGGTTAAAAAGGAATTTTAAACTTTAGGATTGAGTATGCGCCCATACTTGCACCATTTGGATCCATTTCAGGTTTGAAATTCGTCAACTAATGACTCAAACCGTTGACTGACGGCCTAGAGGCGACCTAAGTTGATCCACTTGATTGAAGATACGTTACGGATTAAATTTCAGTATTCCATCTCGCCTATCGGCAAAACTTGGGATTCCAATGTAGTTTCTACATTCCATCACCCCCTTCCTAAGTTAGAGTGTGTCAGAGTACGTCGTGTTACCATAACCCAGATCCAGTTTAATCCAAATCATACTCTGATACCATCTTGTAACACCCTGAAAATCGGGAGTCGAGCAGAAGCTCAACTCCCAAGTTCCAACGCATCACTTATGCAATAAAGATAATGATGTTTATATGTTTTCCATATTAGTGCATTAAATATGAGTGAGATTATACTAAAACAACACATCATACTCCAGAGTATATGTAATTTGGCAAGCATAAGACTAAAATATATGTATTTAATTATGAAAATGTTTTACAAATTTCAGAGTATGAGTATGAAACTGGGCTAAATATGTACAAGTGTTGTTTCTAACTATATAAAATGTAGAAAGTAAATGTGTTCAACTAAACAAGTATCCCAGTAATCCTGCGCATTGGTATGAGATCTACATAGATCCGCCCGATAGATGAACGTAAGAGAACTCTTCCTCCTCGCCTACGAAATCCAACACTACAGTATAGAGCTTACCATTATCTAAGGTTAACATTATTTGTTTATACAACAAAGTCTGGGTGGTGTTTTAAAAACACCCCACAGGTGGAAATGAGTAGCTAATTCAGTGGAACTATAAAGCTAAGGTTAACATTTTATTAATTCAATTAAGTAGCAATGATAAAGTAGTACAACAATCAGGTCCTAATTACTCTTGTTAATGTAAGAATGATATGCGATAATGATGCATGCCCCCACCTACACTCCCTCAGCGACTTCATCTCACGTTCGTACATGACATCCTCCCGAAACATGTGCTTCCTCGCCAAAGAACATGCAGTGCGGTGCATGATCGTATTAGCCAAAACTTAATTAGGTTTATTCATATAACAGGTTCGGAAAACTAAGGTACCTCCCTTATATCATTTCCCAAACAATGATCCATCCAGGGTCGTCAATCCTAGTTAGTCTTATACGATAGGCAATTCTAGGTCGCTACAGAGAGGCTCGTCACCTCAGTGTAGACCTGGTTTATACTCGAGGTTTCTACTGAAAGGCTCGTCACCTTAATGTAGACCAAGTGTATGCTCGAGGTTACTACGAATGTCTCGTCACCTAATCGTAGGTCGATAGCTCGAATACAATATCCCATACCACCGTATTCAGTTCACGAGTTTGGGTTGCTCATTGGACACTACAAAGAGGCTCATCGCCCCAGCGTAGGCCGACAACATCATCACGGTGTCCCATACCACCATGCTCGGCTCATGAGTCTTAGTAGATCGAGGAACCAAGGTTAAACAGGATTTTCACAAATAAGTTGGTACCTTAGATTCAAGCAGTTGTGTCCATACACGGTAAACACACAATGGGTAGATCGGGTTGCTTAACAAGCTTGATTGGTACGAGCGAACGTTGAATTAGTCGACACAGAGCGCGTAAGCACTTCGCGTGGCCCAACCACTGCCAGCAATCTCCGTATGACTTGAATTCCTCCAACATATCTGTGGTGTCAAATTAACTCTTCCACTCGATCGGGAGTTGTTACCGATAGCCTGGATTATATAGCAGTCCTAAACATACTTAAACATAACAAGAAAGCATATGCGATAGGAATATCAGTAATAAACAATTAATTCAAACAAAGGAACCAATTGAGCATTTTTATGAAGTACAAGTAAACATGCTTTCACACCTATACATTTCATACATAAATCACATCAAATAATCTAAATTACATGAATGGATTTATACACGTAGCTGAGGTAGTTGAGAATCTTATCTCAATATCCATATAAATACAATTTACCAAATATTTACTCATTTAAACATTTCTACAAACACTTAGACTACACACTTCAACATACATGACGTATGTTGGTCATAACATGTATTAGGGAAAATCCTTTCACCAAGGAGTTGTCGCATGTATAACAATCATATATCCATGACGGATAATCATGGCAAGCATGAATCCAAATTCCATACCCATTCAAACATTTTTACAAACATATGAATTACATAAAGCGAGGAAAACATCGTATCTAGCATGAGAAATGGAAACCAAGTCAGTTATAAATCATTAACCGACATTGATAGCCTTGAAAACCATAACCTAAATGTTTATAGTCCATACTTTTCACCGGTAAACCCATATCGAGCTCAGTTTGAACACTACGTCTTTGTCTACGGCACAACGACTACCTGAATCACAAAATAGATTAGCTATTTCATCAATTCATCTATTTGGATATCTATATTGGATTAGGGTTAGGATTTTTTATCTAACAACAGGATCAGAATCGTCGGTATAGCGATACGGAAGTGGTGATTCAGCCTGGGGAGTGGTGGGATCGAATCCCAGCAGTTATCTCTCACTCTCTCTTACTTCTCCTCACTTTCTCCTACTCTTTTCTCTCTTCTCTCTCCTAGGGTTAGGAATTCGTATGGAATAGAAATGGGGTGGGTTTAGGCCCTTATATAGGCCCAGAACTGATGAAAATGGCCCCAAGGCCATGGTATACTTATGTTATTGCTAAAAGTCGACTGTTTTAATCCAACGGAGCACATCTGAAGGCCCATTTTCTACATGCGGTCGGACTTAAGATCCCTGACATTGGATCTAGGCCAGGCTAAGTTTTTGGTCCGATCAGGTTTGACGATCAACTGCAGAGGACCTGTTTCAGTTTAACGGTCAGCAGTACTCGATAAGGGCCATAAGTACACAAACATGTGTTGGAAATTTTTCCTGATGTGAGGATCTAATTGAGTCAGATTCTGACGGTCTGAATCCTTAGATTTGACATGCAAGTTAACGACTCAATTCACTTAAGTTTTAGTTCATTTCCTAAAGATATTAGCGTTTCTCACACATTTCACTTTGGGCTCAAGTTGTACGTTTCTGGGCACTATCTGGATTTGATTTTTGAGAAGGTAGTCAAGCCCGGAAAGGCAGTCAAACTATACGGACTTTCGACGTGAGGTCCAGGTCCGATACGAAGTTTCAAGATTCTCCCGAGAGCAACTGGGTTTTGAGATTAATCCTAGATTTTTAGGTAATGTAGCATTAGTGATTCTAATGGTTTTGGGTCTTACAGTTCATATAAAAAGTGGTTCAAGCTAATTCTACTTATTGTTTAGCTTAGTACTTAACTAAATCGTGCCCTAATTACGACAGAATAGGGTCCTAAGGCAGTTTTATGTCCAAGGACGTTCGTTGCCAAGTTGGAAAAATTCTGGGATGTTATAACTGTCCAGAACAAACCTAGTGAGGTCCCTGTCAATGGACCACCTGCGATAGAGGGCCCGGCGAGCCCAAGGGGCCCAGAACCAGCCCGATAATCGGCAAGGTTCGGTAGCCTGTCAGGCAACCTTCGACTAGGCACACTCAACGGATTTCAGGGAATGGACGTTTGGATAAGGAGGTCCAAGAACTTAAGACCAATATGAATTATATGAAGTAGATGCTGGAACAAATTCATCGACAGTAGGTCCAACTACCCTAGTAAGATGATGGTCAGGTAAATGCCCCATGGTAATTCATTGATCTTTAACTTGTTGCTCTGCGAACTGTTCCTCAGCAAAGCCAACACCAGGGTCCGACTGAGCCTGCACCCTCCCTTATCTCCATAACCACTCCACTGTTTTCCACCAATCTACGATATGAAATAAATCAGAGAAGGCGCAGCAGGCTCCCGATTGAGGGTATGGTTGACAGCGACAAACCCTGGAAGGCTGAGCTACAGGACCTATGGAAGGAAACGTGGGAAAAAATTATAGATATGAAGTAAAAATGCCATGTCAGCTGAAAAGACTCGAGGCGAAGGCATCCCTATTCATAGAAGAGATCATACAAGCTCGGTTATCAGAGCGATTCCGCATTCCTTAGATCACACCCTTCACTGGTAAAATTGACCCGACTGAGCATATTGAATCAATTCAGACCTATATGGAATTGCACGATGCCTCGGATGCCGTGATGTGTCGAGCCTTCTCTCTCACTTTGGCCGATGTAGCTCGGCTCTGGTTCAAACAATTGAAACCAAAATCTATTAGCTCGTTTACCTAGCTCAACGACGCTTTCCTCGCCAACTTCATTGGTGGGAAGAAAAAGTTAAAGTCATCCGTGCACCTGAACAATATAATCCAAAAAAGAGGGAGAGCTGCTTAAGGATTATATCAAACGTTTCAATTTTGAATCGCTCCAAGTCCGAAAACATTCGGACGAGACAACCCTTAATTCTATCATGCAAGGTATTAGAGACAGGCCGTTTCTTGCATCACTGGACAAGAACCCACCCATTACTCTGGCTGAATTAATGGTTCGGTCAAAAAAATATGCGGATGCCAAAGAAACCTGAATACTACGCAAGGCCGCTCAGAATGTAAAAACCTCGACCAAAGAGCCAGCTTAAAAGAAAGTTAACTCGGCCGGTGGTAAGAAGCGTAAGGATAATCCGTCCCATGATGAACGTAGGTCGGGTAAGCGGACCGACCATAATTTTTTGACATACACTCTACTCAACAAGCCACAAGAGCAGGTATTAATGGAGATCAAAGGTGAATGATTCGTCAACTGGCCGGACAAACTCTGAAGTAATTCACATCGACGAAGTAAGAGTAAGTATTGTCATTTCCATCACGATCATGAGCATAACATAAGTGACTACTATAATCTAAAGCATGAGATTGAGAGGCTTATCCAAGAAGGCCACCTCGGTGAACACGTCGACTTAGGAGCCAGAACCAAGGCAAAATGCCCAAATAATAACTGACCTATTGAGGATATTCGAACTATTATCGGTGGTCATATAGGCGAAGGCGACTCAAATAATGCTTGAAAAAACCATGCGAGGAATGTTGGTCGACTTGAGTCCAAAATTATAGTTTTAGCTCGGCCTCCAAAGGAAAGAAAGCTCGAGAAATACAGTGTAACATTCACCGAAGAAGACGCAAGGGGCATTCATCACCTTCATGACGACGCTCTGGTCATCACCGTCACTATTGCCAATCGTCGAGTCTTTAAAGTCCTCGTCGACACAGGCTCATTTGCTGATGTACTGTTTATGTAAGTGTTTGAAAAGATGGGTGTTGAACGATTGGCTCCGAGGCTCGTGAGGACTCCGCTAATTGGGTTCTCGAGCAGGCATATTCTTCTCGAAGGAGCAATTCATCTCCTGCTCACTGCCGAGGATGCCTTAAATCAAGCTACTGTTATAGTCAACTTTCTAATAGTTGATCAGTTTTTAGTTTACAATGTGATCCTTGATCGACCTTCCCTCTGTATCTTTCAAGCCATCATCTCAGCTTATCACCTGTCTATGAAGTTTTCGATTGAAAGTGGTGTCGGGGTCGTAAAAGGAGATCAACACGATGCTCAGTGGTGCTACGCTACCATTCTGCGAGCACCCACAGAAGTGACGATGATCGAGACTCTGGATCTGCCCGACGAATCTCCTAGACGCGGCTAGCCCATGGCGGACCTCATCCTGGTGCCATTGAATGAATTGGATGTCTCGAGGACCATCCAAATTGGCTCGTCCCTAACAACACCATTAAAAGAGAAGCTGGTAGCCTTGCTCCACCGATACGCCAGCGTCTTTCCGTGGACTCATGAAGACATGCCGGACATTAACCTTTGGTTATGAGTCATTGCATTAATATTAACCTAGCTTACAAGTCGATATGTCAGAAACTGCGTGCACTCAGCTCTAAGAGGTACATCGTAATCGAGGAAGAGGTTAGAAAACTCCTTAAAACTAATTTCATTGAAGAAATATATTACCCTGAGTGGGTGGCCAACGTCGTGTTGATCAAAAAGGCTAATGGGAAGTGGCGAGTTTGTATAGACTATACCGACTTAAACAAAGCCTGCCTAAAGGATAGTTTTTCCCTTCCTTGGATTAATCAGCTGGTTGATAGTACTGCGGGCATGAGTTACTTAGCTTTATGGACGCTTACTCTGGTTATAGTCAAATTGTAATGCATCAATTTAATAAATCAAAAACCACCTTTGTCACCGACAAAGGTTTTTATTATTACCGAGTAATGCTATTCGGATTGAAAAATGCTGGAGCGACTTATTAAAGTTGGTCAATAAAATGTTCTCTCGACTGATAAGATGGACAATGGAGGTCTATATCGATGACATGCTCGTCAAGAGCGCTAAAGCGACCGACTATATAGCTGACTTAGAGAAAATGTTCCTCATCCTACGACAATATAAGATGAAGCTTAACCCGAGAAAATGCGCGTTTGGTGTCGGCTCAGGCAAATTCATTGAACTGTTGGTTAGCCAACGGAGAATCAAAGCTAATCCGGAGAAAATCAAGGCTTTACTCGACATGAAATCTCCAAAGAAAATTAAAGATATTCAACGGTTGATTGGGAGGATAGCGGCCCTGAATCGATTCGTGTCTCAAGCTACAGATAAATGTCTCCCTTTCTTCAAATAGTTGAAGGCTCGACAGATTGTCAATTGGACAGAGGAATGCGAGAACACCCTCCAACAACTCAAAGAATATTTAGGATCGCCACCAGTGCTTTCTAAGCCCGAGCCAGGTGAGCCTCTACTGATCTACCTGGTAGTATCTGATGCAGCCATAAGATCGGCCTTGATCAGCAAACATGAAGGCAAATAATTCCTTGTTTATTACATTAGCAAGGCTCTCGTCCTGACAGAGATGAGGTATCAAATCCTAGAAAAAGTGGTCTTGACATTGGTTATATCATCCCAACGCCTACGACCATACTTCCAGGCTCATTCAATCATCGTTATGACCGACCAACCTTTACGCCAAAATGGGTGATTGAACTCAACAAGTTCGACATCCATTATAAGCCCAAGGTAGCAATTAAGGGACAAGTAATGGCAGACTTCATTGTTGAAGTCACGGTGCAAATAGAAATCTCTTCTACTGGCCCAGGAGTATCGTCCGATCAATCCCCTCCCTCCCAACCCGTCTGGTCTCTCTACGTGGATGGCTCTTCTAACTCTAAGGAAAGCAAGGTCGGGGTAGTCTTGAAGACTCCTAATCACATGGCTATTCAATATGCCTTGAGATTTAGATTTCAAGCCTCCAATAATACAATAGAATACAAAGTTCTGCTCCTAGGACTCTACCTAGCAGCTAGCTTAGGAGTCACTCATCTAAACGTGTATAATAACTCTCAACTAGTTGTCAACTAGATAGCCGATATATATTAGGCTAGGAAGGAGAGGTTAAAAGCCTATCTTGTGAAAGCCAGAGAGATGATTGTCGGATTCCACCAATGTTCTGTTACTCGGATCCCAAGGGCCGAGAATGCCAAAGCTGACCTCCTAGTGAAGCTCGCTTCAGCCGACGAAGACGACATCCCCAAATCCGATCCTATCGAATTCGTAGCCGAGACAAATGTCGGGGGAACTAAACCCTCAACCTTACTCCCCATCAATTTCGAGCCATCATGAGTCGATCAAATCGTCAGATTTCTTGAGACCAGCATACTCCCCGAAGATCGTGCTAAAGCTCAATGATTGAAGGACCGTGTAGCACGCTACACCATGCTCAATGGAGTGTTGTATAAGAAAGGATACTATGCACCCCTCCTGCGATGCCTGAGACTGAGTGAAGCTGACTATGCTCTATGTGAAATTCATGAAGGCTTTTGTGGTAATCACTCGGGTGGCCAATCCCTGGCCCACAAGGTTATTCGACAAGGATATTTCTGGCCGACCATTCAGCAAGACACTTGAAAACTCATTCAGGGTTGTGATAAATGCCAGAGATTTTCCACCATCCCTCGATAGCCACCCGAAGAGCTGACGCCAATGGCCGGTACTTGGCCATTTTCCCAATGAGGAATCGACATTATTAGACCATTCTCATTAGGGAAGAGTCAAATTAAGTACGATGTCGTCGCCGTCGACTATTTCACCAAGTGGATCGAAGCTGAGCCCCTGGCCAAGATAACCAAGCATAAGATCACAGACTTTGTTTGGAAGAACATTGTCTATCGGTTTGGGATACCTCGGACTATTGTATCAGACAATGGGAAACAGTTCAACAATAAGCAATACTGGGAAATGTGTCAAAACCTCAGGATCAGGAGCATTTACTCGTCCCCGCGCCATTCATTGGCAAACAAGCAGGTCGAGTACCTTCGGACCAAGCTAGACCGAGCCAAAGGGGTATGAGCTGAAGAACTTCTTAAATTTTTTTGGGCATACCGAACTACGGCCCAAACAACAATAGGAGAAACTCCATTCTCACTAGCTTATGGCTCAGAAGCGATTGTCCCTATGGAGATCAGCCTACCTACTGCTCGAGTAAGTTCGTTCATCGAGCAAGAAAATGAGGAGCTGGTGACCCTCGACCTCGACCTCCTGGATGAAATCAGACAGTTGGCTCGACTTCGAATAACCGCCTATCAATTCCTGGTATCCTGATCTTACAACGCCTGAGTCAAAATCAGGCGATTTCGAACAGGGGACTTAGTCTTCCAAAGAACTTTTCAGAATACAAAGGAAAGTGGTGCAGGAACGTTAGGGCCCAATTAGGAGGGCCCTTACGTAATAGTAAATACTGTCCAGCCAGGTACTTACCGACTAGAAGACCTAACAGGGCGGCTCCTGCCCCATCCTTGGAATGCCTAGCATCTCAAGATATACTATCCCTAGCTCGGTCAAAGAGCAACCCATTCGATTACTTTAAACACTTAGAAAAATCATGAAAAAAATTTATAAAATGCAAAATAAGTAGCAAAAAATATATATTCATTAATCAGTAAAGTGTTACATTATCGGTTCATTATTTACAATTGTATTGACATAACAATAAATGCTCAACATTCGGATATCGCTAAAAGACGACACTCGACGTTGTTGACTTAATCGGCCCCGAAGCTTGGTGTGCTTGAAGTGCTTGAAGCTGATGTGGCGAGCAGAAAGGATTTTTTCTCCACCTCACTAACTTTAAGGCTCGACCTCTCTCACCACACCAGGAGCTAACCTAGGAGATGCTGATGGAGCTGGATCGGGGGCTAATGGAGCTGCATCAGGAGTAATAGCAGAGGCATCGTAAGTGTATGCCTTGGGATTGACCGATGCCTAGCCACCGGACCTTGACTCGCCCTTACTAAAGCTAGACAGATCTAGATGGGGGAAAGCATCTTTCATTACCTTGATGCATTCTGCGTAGCCCTCTCAGTAGATAAGGGTTCGCTCCTCCTTATGGGTTGAAGATGAAAGATATTATTGCACTGCCTCAACCTTTGCAGTCGCGAGAGCAGCCTTAGGCCCCGTCGCAAGCTCCTGAAGCTTCTTGAAAGCCGAGGCACATTTTTTGGTGGCCTGCTCCAAAGGCCAGCCTAGCTTCTTCTAATCGCAAGGCCACGCAATCCCTCTCCGACATGACCGACTCAAGAGCAGCCTTTTCCTTCTCCAGTTATCCCTTCACAAAGATAGCCCGAGACTCAGCGAACAATAGCGAAGCTTCTACTTCCGACCATCGAGCCTCAGCATCTTACAACCTAGGTTTTGCATCCCCGACTCGCCTAGCCAAGGCAAATATCTCGGCACAGGCCTTCAGCATGCAAGGGGCGAACTGCACGATGAGATTTTTTTATTAAAAAAAGAGGAAAATCTAAAACAAAAACAGCTAAGGAAAGTGACGATATTACCTCGAGCAACAATGTCCCGATCCTAACTAGCATGTTGTCCACGAAAGACGCCCACAGAAGGATCTCTTCAACCTTCTAGCAAAAATAAATGTTACGGTGGGCCTTGTAAATTTTAATGGTGAAAATCATTATCCCACTTATATTTAGGGTGTGGCCCATTTAAAGTATACGTAGGGCTCATTGGTGTGGCCCATGTGATGGTGCCAATATGGATGTACTTGTGGCCATCCGTGGAGGCCCATCTTGGTGCAGTTGTAGCCCATATTTATGGCCCGTTGTTGAGGTCCACCTTGAGGTGTATGAGGCTATTGTTGAGGCCCACCTTGCTATAAATGTAAGGCCCATATTATGAGGCCCATTGTGATGTATTTCAAGGCCCATGGTTTATGGCCCATTGCAATGTACATAAGGCTCGTTGGTGAGGCCCATTAATGTGGCCCATTTGATGAATGTAAGGCTCATGTGATACGGCCCATCCAATGTATCCAAGGCCCATGGGTCGAGGCCCAACGGGATGTCCTTAGGGTCCATTGCAATGTATGATTCCCCATGGTTTATGTAAAGATATTTATGGCAGGCTATGCCTAGGGAACAATGATGGTTTGACGTCCACATTGTAAGTACAATATTGGTTAAATGTTTGCATTGTAACTCTCCTTAGGGCCCATTGATAGGCCCATACTTGTTAATAATTCATCACTTTATAACATACTTAGTATAGCTCCATGATTCACGCCATACGCATCATATGTATACTTGATATGAGGAATGTTTGATCATAGCATAAGCCGTTGGGCTGAGACATTTATGGGATTCTTTATGAGATAGAATGCCCCCACATGAGCGCATGGTACGCGCAGGATTACTGCATGATTTGACAATGTGACTCATGCATCCTGCATATGTGTGACTTGATCACTGCATACCCTAGCGACATCAAGATCGTGGCCTCCACAGGCACATCGTAGATGGCCGTATTGGATACCAAAAATGCTTGGTTCCAGCACTGTAGGCACTTAGGATGTCCTTGGGTGAAAGTCTAAGAACCTTTTTGGTACCAGAAGTTGCTCCAACGTCTAGACCGAGTGGATACATAAGAACCCGAATGCCGAATACCAGTAGGTCATGTCTCTCACTGTGTCATGGTTGGTTGGGAGGGAGTGTGACCTTATCTGCCCGAGTAAGGTAGTTATAAGCTAGGCTGAGTTTGACCAACTCATAAATGAGTCCACTATCGATGAGTCGGGTAGGTATTGGCAGACTACTGATCAGGCAGATAGTGAGGTCTATTCCGCTCGCTGGGTTGCGCGGCTAGGGAGGCGGCAGTCGGTGTGGAGTGTACTAGACCCGGATGATATCCAGAAAGAACTGTACTGATATGTGTACTTGATAAGTACCGACTTATTTGGATTGCATCTCGCATATGACATTCGACTACGTAGGCCTCGCATTGCATCGGTATGGCCGATAACATTCATATCTCGCATCATATGGCCTTGGTATGGCCGATAGCATTCATGCCCTGCATCACATAACCTTAGAATGGCTGGTTATATTTATGGACTTACCGCATAGTTCCACATTACTCTGATATTGTACACTTGACACTTGCCTTGCGCACACAATTACACCACCCTCTAAGCTTTTGTAAGCTTATGTACGACCGTTGCGTGCAGGTGACATCGGACAACAGCAGTGCTGAGGCAGGAGCGCGTAACAGACTATTTTAGAGCTTTTTGATCACCTTGTATTTCCCTTTCTGCATTGTACTTAAAAGTTTTTGATATGGTGGATATGCGGTGATGTTGTTTTGTGACTTGGTAATGCTTGTGGTTATGCTCCATTACAAAAAAAAAAATTATACTGAAAATCCTCCTTGTAGGATTTCAGGATTGGAATCTGGCATGTGAGTGTCAAGATCCGAGAATGGGGCACTACGGATGCTATCGGCGCCAGATTCGGCAATCGAAAATTTTGTGAGCCCATTTTTCGAGTTTGGGGCATGACAATGTTGGATGGAGAGATGTAGCTTGGATCGTGAGGCGCCTGGCCCGACCGTAGCCTAAGTGTCTTGAGCCATGAAGCAAAGCCTTTAAGGGAGGAAGTGCACCTCGAGGCTCAATTAAAAGCCTCACAGAGGAAAGCTCAAGCTGACCTAAGATTGGTTGGCCCTAGAGTCACCCGAGCTTTAGTCCAACTCAAAGATTGAGTCAGTCAATAAAGTGGGCGGAGATTAGCTGTAAAACTTGTCTCGGCACAAGCGTGTTGAAGAGATAAGAGTCAACCGAGGTATATCGCTCCATATCTGGAAGTTACCTAGTGAAACTCTGGATCTCTACTCGAGATTTTCGGGAGATAAAGCTAAGATCTCCCAAAAATTCGAGAATACCAGGGATTACGGATCCCCCGGAGTCCTATGGGGCACGACACCATTATAAATACAAAGACCTTCATGGTAAAAGGTATGTAAAAATAAAATAAAAAACCTCACCCTAAAACCTCTCCTTTAAGACCCAGGATCTAATTTAAGCATCAGAGGGTCCCCTGGTAAAGCCAGGGTCACCTTTTTCCTTTCACTTGTTGCTGGTCAAAGGGCCACAAAGGGGGTGAGCCGAAAATAGCATCAACATAAATTATGCGATCTCTCTTTGTAAAAGATCTCTTTGAATTTGGTTAGATTGTATTTAAAGATTTCAAGTGAATTATTGAATGGCTCTTTTAAAATAGAAACCCTAATATTCTGGTGGAGTGATTGTTGTTATGTGGTCACTTAGAAATGGCATACATGACATGCCGATAACTTAAATGAAACCGACTAAATCGTAGGTCTTCATTTAGATTATGTTGCCTTAAAGGCATCATCTTAAGCCTTATTTCAATTAATTGGGATAGTCTACAAGCTGCATAAAAGGGTAACTTTGTGAAAAAACCCTTACTTATCGTTTCTTTCTTTAATGGGTTTTGTGATGATGATTAGAAGTTGTGGTTTGAAGTAATTTTCTTGGGATTTATTTTTTTTTAATTTCTGTTCTTTGTTTTTCCATATGGAGTTTTGGGTATTTAAGGATTCTTTATTAAGTTACGTGGCATTTTTATTTTTATTTTTATTTCATCTTCTATGGTTGTGCTTGAGTCCATCAAGCTCATTGATCTCGGTATAGATTATTCTGCCAATTAGTTTTGATCCAGCCATGAGAAAAAAATAATGAGGTCAAATGCAATACAAAGATTTTTACATTAACTTTACAGCAAGCACCAAAGTGTGTCCAACAGCCATGGCGACATAATCTGTCAGCATCTTTAGCGATAACCCATCTATTCATCAATGGTCCTTTAGCTGGCTCTATTTCTGCTTCAGTACCAGCAACTATAGCTGAATCAGCTCTTGGCGCAAAGAGTGATGTGATGAGGTTGATCACCGTCTTCCTTAGGGGATAACTACTCGAATCCACAGAGCTCTCTGGACTCGTCATAAAGCTTCCTCAAATCCATGAGGGATAAAAGTATGAATACTTCCTAAGAAATTCAAAATAACTTGATTAATGATTAAAAAAAAATGAAAGTACAACTCTTTAAAAAAGGAACTGAAATCTAGGATGAAGTTTTAGACTTACTCCAACTCAAACACCCTAAAAACATGGCTTACTATTTTAGATGACCTTTATTCTTACTAGGCTTTTCAACTAAAAATAGTAAGTGTCCAATTTGGCCAAACCATGTTATTCTCCTAACTTTTTTAAACCCTTCATGTTGGGCACGACTTCTACAACTCAAATGATCAAAAGTTATAATCGAACTAAAACTTAATATTTATATTAAAAACTAAACTAAATGCGACTTTTGTCCGTTAATTTGATGGAATCTTGCAAGTCCAGCATGGGAAACCACATATAGAAAGTTGGTTGGCTTAAGTAATTCCTCATACCCCAAAATCATATATAATTTATCGACAAACTCATCCCAGTTTGGGAGATACGACTGATTTAAGGTTCTGACGGTCTGGATCATTTCTGCCTCCGATCGGCCCTTCTTTGGTCCATCTCTACCATAAAAGTGTCTGCGACCCGTTCTACATCAATTCTAGCTCTAAATCCTCATTTTTTTTTTGGCTTTTGTAACAGTGATGTGCTCCTGGGTTTGTTCTCTGATGCAATAATTTCATTGATTATGGATTTGTGCTATAAATTAGAAGGCGTTCCAAGCTCCTAGGTTTATGCTCTAATTCAAGTTCTTATGAGCAGTTTTAGTGTTACTTGTTCTAGCCTAGCAGTGTGGAGTGGTAGCAACACAGTGGTAGATTAGCTTTGTTGTGGCCCTGTCAATGCATCCAGTAGTAGCAACAATTGGCTTGTTTAGTGGGATTTTGGGTGCAATTCGGGTCTTTGTTAGAGGCTAGGATTCTTCGCATCTTCTCTACGATTATCATTGTCCACAGTATGGATAATCTATTTTTTCTTCCTGGGGATGAATCATAGCATCAAAGCTTGAATAGGATTGTTTTCTTGTATGTGAGATCATACATCAGGTCAGTTTGCTTATTGGCTTCACAACCTCCATCCAAGTTGGGCTCTCTAGTTAATTGTCTGTTGGGGACTTGAGAAAGCACACAGAGATGAATAAAGTAAAATATTCCAATCGCACAATCAATTCTAATCACAAACACTTTGAATTTAATGAGGAAAAATCCTTTCGAAAAAAACCATGGCACAAAGCGACATATATGTTTATGAAAGCAGAAATTACAAGAGATAGAGATTACCCAATTTAAACAAGCATCGAATATGCCCTTACAAGTCCTTGACATCCTTTGGAACGAATTAGAAAGCTATTAGATACACCTTATTCCCGATTACATCCATATATATAACTTCTAGGAGAATCACAATCGAAATAGGAAACAAATCACGCACTTATGCAATTATAGGTAACTCTGTGCGATCGTTCGATAGCACCTTCGATGACACTTCGATGACATCAATAGACTGTTGATGTCATCGAACTAAACAGCAAAACGTTTCAGCAACTAAACATGGATTTTCTGATTTTTTTTATGGTACTTTGATGGCATTGAACGGCCTATCGATGTCATCGAATAGGACGCCTAAAGTGTCCAACAACCAACGTGGAAAATTCTAAATTTTCATGATGTCATCGAGCGGCTATCGATGGCATCGAATGGTGTATCGATAGCATTGAAGGACCTTGTTGTTGAAAAGATTTGAGACATCAACAACATTGTTTGAGCTTAATTTATGAAGTATCTGAATTTTACTTGAGGCTTCTTCAATTCTATAAGTTGTATGTGTGTTAGCCTCACATTTCGCTGAGCTTCGATCAATGGTTGAGTCACAAGCATCATTTAGTTTGATTTTTGTAGGCTGCTGAAGAGTTTTTGGTATGTTGGTTTGGTTTAAGTTCATGTAAGTGCAATATACTCAGACGCACATAGACTCATCTCGGATGGACTTAGTTATTCCTAGATGCACTAAACATGCTCAGATATACATTGACGTACATTATGATCTAGGCTCAAGAACAGTTTGTTGTTTTTGGGATTCTTGCTCCTAGTAAAAATCATGAAAAATAAGATTTCTTCATGATGCAAACAAAATAGAAAAACTCTTTTTATGTAGTGTAGATAAATGTTTAGTGTGTTGATTGCATATATTTCATTATAGAAAAATTTCTATAAACTCACGAACTACGAAATGAGGATCATCTAATGCAGAAATCAATTCCATATACTCATGAGGTGGGCCACACCATAGAAAATAAGTTCTATCCATTGATAAATAGAAACAAAGAAAAGAAAAAACAAGTGTGGCCCATTCAATGAGTGGATTTTAGCTGATTTTTTCCTAAGTTCTCATGATGGGGCCAACTAATTGAATGGATTGGATGTTGCATGTGATAACGCATCATTCTCTTTCATGTATATAGATTTTCCATATATGTAGAAGTAAATTCCTTCCTTGTATATGTTGTATTTGATGTCTTAAATCGAGTCAAATACAGAGCTTGTCAATGCCATCAACAGACTATTCGATGTCACCTTCGATGGTATCAAACAGTGCTCGATCCCATCGAGATTTTTTGAATTTTCTCCAGTTAGTCATTAGACTAACTGGGTGTCTTTTCGATACCATCGGTATGTGTTTGATGACATCAAAGGTTTGTTTGATGCCATTAAACAAGACTCAATGTAATCAGAGAAAACCAGAATTTTCAATTTTGTCACTAAACAGTTTGGGTGTTAGTTCGATGCCATCGAAGGATAAGTTTTAATGACATCAAAGTGTGTCCGATGCCATCAAATCATTGGACACAAAATTATGCAGAGTTGCAATTTCGTGAGATTTGTTTCGGTTTTCGTTTGGGATTCCTTCTTAGCTTATAAATATGGATGTAAACGGGATTAAGAGTGTATTCTAGGATTTTTAAATCGTCCAAGGGTTTCAAAGGGTGTAGCAGGGGTGAGATTCGAGGTTATTCGAATCGAGTAAGCTCTTTACTTTGTAATTTCTGCTTTCATAGTGATCATCTGTCGCTTTGTGCCATGGTTTTTTCCCAAAAGGGTTTTTCTACATTAAATCGTTGTGTTCTTTTTGTGCTTGCTTGGTGCTATTGGATCACTCTCCTAGATTCATCTCTGTATGCTTCCGTAGTCCCCCAACAAGTGGTATTAGAGCTAATGTTGAGGTGTAGGCTGAAATATGAAGGATTACTATTAATGGAAAATCGTAAGTATGATATTGAGAAGTACTCAGGAAAAAATAAGTTTAAGTTTTAGAAGGTTAAGATGATTAGCCTATTAACTCAGCAAAGGCAAGCTCGGCTTGACTCGACCCCACCATGACCCAAGCTTGAGCTAAACTCAACTCGATCTTTGAGTTTAACCCTCTAGCTTGCTAGTTTGAGCCGAGTTGAGCTAGGATCGAGTTGGATCGAGGGAGCTATTTGAGTCAAGTCGAGTCGAATCTTATGAATTTTTTTAATACTATTTTAAGAATCATAATAAAATCATTAAAATGATAAAATCAAGATTGTTAGAACCAAGGTAGGTGTAGTGGCAGTGCATAACAAGTTATTACAAGTTAATAAGTAACAACATGAGAATGTTCATTACTACAACACCTTAAACCCAGTCATCATTCATTAATAACATATTAATATGGTTCATATGAGAAGTGCCACTAGCCGACATCTAAGATAATTACTTTTTTAGATGAAGTCATGAAGCCAACATAATTTATAAGAAATAAATTATAGTAAATTCAAAATTCAAATGTCATTGTCAAGTCACACCAAAAATAACATAAATTAAAGTCTTACAAAACCAAATATGAATTATAACAACTAAAAAGATTAAGATGTGTTAAAAATTTAAAACCACATTTAAATAAATAAAGATGTATTCTCGTCTAAACCCTTGGTCTCGTCCTCTTCATCATTCTCTTCATCAAATGAACTGTCACTCCAAATCGGAGGCAACCAATCTTATATACAAACAAGTGCTTCAATTATTTTAGGTATAAGAGAGATTTTATACTTGTTCACCACTCTACTACCAATGCTAAATGCAGACTCTTATGCCAATGTTGTAATTGGAATTGATAAAATATCTCAGTCCATCAATGATAGTGTAGGGTATATTCCCTCATGATCTTCAGTCTTCCACCAATTTAAGATGTTATGGGAAAACTGAACTGGCCTGCTGTATGAGATATGCAACCAATCATAAAAGGGGTATCTTGGAGTTTTGCCAAATAAGAATACCTGAATGAACTCTTTAATCTATCGAGGCATCAACTGTAAGATGAGCCGACCTCGAAGGACCGACACCGTGCTGAACTACTTAAGATCAGAGCTCAACAACAAGACTCTCCTCCTGAGCTGATTAGATTAATCTCGACTTGAGGCGGGATATCCGAAAAGAATCACACCTCGTACTAAGAAAGGAAAGATTTGACAAGATTTTAGGCGAAGATCATGCTGACTGAGGGCTCGGTGATACTTTTGGAAATAGATCCCCATTCAAATAAGAACCCTTCAACATATTTAGCGTATCCCACCAAGGTATGCAAGTCTAACGTATCCCACTAAGATATATAAGTTTACGAGCCACTTAAGCACCCTATAAATACACCTACAACCAATGGAGGAAGGTAAGCACCAAAACCCTAACTCAAGCCACATTATTACTTTAATTCGACTCATCTGACTTACGCATTGGAGGGTCCCCAACCATAACTGGTGCCCCCACTATCCTTTACACACTAATAGTGCAGGTATTCGTATGCCTACAAGTGTAACTCCTGTCCATCCAGATGCAAGCAACAACATTTTGGCAATGTCTATGGGAAAGACAATAAGCCATTGAGTTCCCCTCAACATCAATGCTACCCATCATCCTTCACCCCTCCTACCCCTAATGGCCAATAAGAAGGGAAGGGCACTGGCTATAGTTGAGCTTGTGCAAGAGGAGTAGTATGAGAGTCCCCATGCTTCATAGTCGGCTCCCCGTTCTCAGCCACCATCAACGGTGATGCACAAAAATTCCAATACTTAGGAAGCCGACTTGTCTCCCTCAAAAACCAAGTATGAGCTTTGACTAAAAACATCGACTATATCATGAAGCTACTGGAAAGGCAACATGTAGCTGTTGAGGGTCAAATATTGCATATTCTCTCTCATTTATATCTTGGTTTTATGAACATGATAATACTTAATGTTCTATTTTACTCATGTTTGTGTTGCAAGGTGAATTTAAGAGCTTGGATTGAAAAGGGTGTTAAAAGCATGAATTCGATGCTTAAGAATCACCAAGGTAAAGGATGAATCTTAAAAGGCCAAGATTGAAGAATTCACATGATAAAGATCCAAGAAAATCAAGTGAGGAATGAAGAGAATCAAATATTTGAGTGAAGAAAAGGAATCCTGAAATTATTTTAAAAATAAATATATTCTTGAAAGTATCCTGAAGAAGCATATTTTGAAACTCTGGGTCATTCTGTGAAATTGCACAGAGTGAAGTTTATTTTGAGAAATTACGTAAATTTGAGGCAATTTCTATATTTTTCCAAGTCGGTGCGAAAGGAGGTGCTGCAAAACTATAAATAGGAGTCCCTAGGACGTCCCTAGGCATCATTTAGGGTTTGTGAAGTGGACCAAAAGCATGGAGAAGCTGTCACTAAGAGTTTTTCTCCTCATTTCTCCGTTATTTTCATGTTTTGTTAAGAGTTTTTAGTTCAATCATGCCTCTAATTGGCTAAACCTCTTAGCTAGGGCTAAGAGGTGAAGCTTGTAGCGTGATTGAGATGTTTTATTTGTTTTGATTCATGTTTTATTGAACTCTCTTGGATCTAGTTTGATTATGAAGGAATATTTTTAGTTTTTAATAGTTTATCGTGACAAATTACAATAGATCTGTGATAGCTTGAGAAATCTTCTTTTCTTGAATTGAGATTGTGAAATTAGAAGATCCTGTTGTTCACCATCGTCCATTGGGCATGGTAAGATGATGGAATCCTTCCTAACCTTCACAACTCTCTTATGATTGGTAGATCCTGTTATTTGCCTTGTCTCCTGGGCATGGTTAGGTGATAGAATTACTTTGAAATTATCATAGCTCTCATCCATTGATGATTAGATCCATGAGAAGTTCAGAAATCTGACCAATCTCTTCATCCTTAAATTTAGTAAGGTAGCATCCTGAGAACCTATAAGTGGATCCTTGAAAACCCTAGTTTTTCACCTTTGATTTTCTTACGTTTTTCATTAAATCTCTCACAATTACTCTCAATCACTTCAGAATTAGTTTTACATCTTTTTCTAATTCTACTTCTAGTTTCTTTCAGAATACTCATGAGATTAGTCTGTGTGGATTCGACCTCGGTCTTAAAGAGATTATTACTACATCGTGACCCTACACTTGGGGTTGTGAAAAGTAGCCCCCGCTGATCAACACATAGAGTTGGAAGCAACAACTGGATAATCTCGTCCAGTGTTAGTGCACTGATTTGTGCATCTTGTTTATCAATCATGTAAGTCCTTATGTCATATAGTCGGTTGAGCCTTTGGAAGCTGAAGACCGAAGATATAAGAATACAAGAGCATCAAGGAGCAAAGAACATGTAAATGAGATACCTTGGTGACCCTAACCCTTAACCCAAAACAACCTTTGAACCTCTAGATGATATTGTCTTAATAGGTAAACCTTGTTGATTAACCATTAGCCTTAAGAACCTAATTGGAATATAATAAGTAAGGCTAGAAGAGGTGTAAATCTGCTATGAAAACATACGCCCAAAACAGTAGACTTTGAGTGGTGCTCGATCCCATCAAGCATACTATGGCATCAAAGATCCCCTTGATGACATTGGTCAAATATGTCTAGTTAGAAATTCACATTTTATCTAATTTTCTCGATGGCATCAAAGTCTCCTTCAATGGCATCGAAACTTACTTCGATGACATTGAAAACTACTCGATGGCATTGAACAAAGAATCAGATATGTCGAGCAAGAAATGAACATTTGATCTAATTTTGTTGATGACATTGAGGTCTCCTTTGATGGCATCGAAGACCACTCGATGCCATTCAAATGTAATTCAAATATTTCTAGTAAAAAATATATCATATTATTTGATTTTCTTGATGGTATCGAGCTACCCTTCAATGGCATCGAAGACCTTTCGATGGCATCGACAGAGCTGTTGTTTATCCATTTTTTGACTCTTAGAACTTGAACTTTTTATAAAGGGCATTCGGTTCCTTGGCATTAATATGGGTTTTTGGTGCAATAGAAGTATAGATGAATATATGTTCATATCCCTCATTCCAAGTCTCTAAAGCAAGGAGTTTTAAGTTATCTTCCTTGAAATTAACACTGTAATGAGGATTTCAACCTTCACCTTAAAGATGTACTTAAACTTCTCAACTTTCTAGAGATTAGACTCAACCTCTATAGGCATACTATCATCTAAATCCTCTAGAAGACCTATTTAGGTAAATTCCCTAGGAAATACAACTTTTCATTAGTTGTAGTAAATTCAACCAACCTCCCATCACCTTAATTACCTCAAAGGAGCACTTCATGTAAGGTGTTTGATCTTAGAATAGAAGCCTTGACAAGGCATCAACATCATGATCAGAGAGAGTAAAAATGAGCTAATTAAAGCTCAGTAGAGCATCAATCAAGTAACCTAAAATGACGCTATGAAAGAGGCTCAATCCGACAAGTAAGTTATCAAGTGTAAGAGTCTGCAAACTCTCATTCCTTGTGTAGGATTGAGGGTAAGAGTTTGTGACCTAAAATTGACTAGGTTCTTGTGTAGGACCTTGGCTCTTATGTAAGACCTAAATCAAGTCATTGTGTAGGCTATTGGGGATGAATATTTATATGTCAGTTTTTATGGGAGCCTTTAGCTGGAGTGAACGTAGGTCCTTGTACTAAGACCGTGGTTATTGGTTAGCATATAGAAAACTAACTAAAGTCTCTTGCTGGAGCCTCTAATGGGAGTGTACGTTAGTCCATTTGTATCAGACTGAAATGTTCTATCTATACTACCTATCTTGTGAAGTTCACACCAGGAATTGGAACGCTCATTACTGATGTGCAAATCATATAGATTCTAGTTCTGATTAGGACCCGTTTAGGCTCATTACACATATAAAGTAATTGGCATGGATTATTAGAATAAGGAAAGTGATACATAACCATTTGTTTCTCATTTCTTCCAACAATCAATACCTACCACCTTCTGGGCCAAATCAGACTATTTAATTGATAATCTGTTGAAGGCATGATTAAAATTGCAATCCTAAGTCCAAATTCATGTGATTAGATTTGGTTTTACCATCCACCATAATGATCTCAATCAGTGAAGATTTTTAATAAATCTAAATTGTAATATTAAGATTCAGTTAATGTATTGCATGCAGTTGCATTTATGTCCAATGCAAACGATGATGAAAATACAAATGATCACTATTTGGCAAGGGCATGAATGGGGTGGATGAAAGACTTATCTTACTCGTAGGTGTTGAGTGTCTTAGATTTACATAATCGGCATCGCTTAGCTTCATATTTAGGAGAGTTACTTGTATGTTATGATTGCTTGCCACAAGAGGAGTGATGATGATGTAACCGATTCTCGCTATGATTGAATGGTTAGGCCCATCTTCATTCAAGGCAGTTTAATTAAAGTTCCAATCAATTGAATTGATAAAATTTTTCTGATATTTAGTTTTATTTATAAATTATTTTATATAAAAAATCTGCTAATGTGAATATATTTTTAATCTGTTACAATTCCAACTCAAATGCATTAAGTTTCTACCTTAACTAGGTCAAATTATGCTCAATGGAAAGATTCTATACAAATTGTCCTATATTTCTTACAATTAGACATTTCCTTGGATTAACTAGAATCTCTAAAATCATTAGAAAATGCTGCTGAGTCAGAGATTAATCATTACGAGGCATGGTACAGGTCCAATCATATGTGTCTCAAAATCATAAAACACTCGATTTCTGAGATAATGAGAGGTGTCATGCCTAATGTAGATTAGGCTAAAGTTTTTTTTATCAAAATGAGAAATCAATTCAAGAAATCAGATAAGGTCGAAGTGAGTTTCTTACAGAATAAATTAACCGATTCATCCTATGATGGAAAAGTAAACATTTGTGAATATATTGTAGAGAAGATTGAAGTGGTTTCTAAGATCCGCTCTTTGGGCCTGTGAATTAAAGATGACCAATTGGTTCACTTAGTCGCGAACAACTTACTTACTCAATACAGTATGTTCGTAGTAAACTATAGTACTCTAAAAGATAAATGGACATTGGACGAACTAATTTCTCAGTGTGTCCAAGAGGAGGATAGGATCAAGACACTAAGCAAGGTATAAAATATTATTCTAGTAACCTTAAGACACGGACATGGACATAGACATTGACATAATGGAAAGAGAAAAAGTAAACAAGGTTTTGATACGAGATCTTTAGATCCTTCGATTGGAAATCATAAAAATCAACTTGAGAATGTATCGAGCAATAAGTGGGCTAAAAAAATAATTGCTTCTTCTGTAAGAAATCAGGCCATCAAAATAAATAATGCATAAAGTACAAGCAGTGGCTTGTAAAGAAGGGTTATGATTCTATTATAGTCTGTTTCGAATCCAATATAATTAATGTATCGGTAGATTTTCGTTAGATATATTCAAGAAAAACTATTCACATATGTACTTCTGTTCAGGACTTGTTACAAAGTAGGCCACCAATTGATGTAGAATGCTCAGTATATGTACGTAATGGCGTTAAAGTTGACGTGAAGGTAGTCAGAGTCTACAGGCTTAGGTTAGGGTGTCAATTCATTTATTGAATCTAGTAGATACATTTCGTGTGCCTTCTATAAAGTGTAATTTGATATCTATTTCTCGTTTGGATAAATTAGGTTATTCTTTTCAATTCGAGAATAAAAGATTGAGTATTTACTTTGATTTAATTAATGTTGGCATTAACTCTATGGTGAATAACCTATACTAACTAAAATTGAATGTCTCATATATTTATAATGTAAATACTCGACATATAAATAAACTAGGATCTAAGTGAAGACTAGAGTATGAAAATTTCTCCATGTTGTGGCTTAAGTTATTATGTCATATCTCTTGTGAGAGATTAGATAGACTAATGTGAGAATGAATTTTTCATTCTCTAGACTTCTCTAACTATAAAATGTGTGTTGATTGTATTAGGGATAAATAGACCATAACCAGAAAAGAAGGGTACAATAAGGAGTATAAGACTCTTTGAGGCAATACACATGAACATTTGTGGTTCATTCCCTATAGCATTTTGGAATGGGCATAAATATTTTATCACCTTTATGATGACTACTCTCGTTTTGGGTGTATTTATCTTATTAGTGAAAAACCAGATGCCCCAGATATTTTTAAAATCCATAAGGCCGAAGTTGAAAATCAACTCGAACAGAAAATTAAGGTCGTCAGGTCTGACAATAGTGGTAAATACTATGGCAGATATGATGAATCATGCTGCAATTGATGACCCTTCGTAAGATACCTATAAGATTATGGCATTGTCTCCTAGTACAACATGCCTGTGACCTCAGAACATAATGGTGTAGCTGAAAGACACAATCGTACCCTTACGAATATGGTGCATAGCATGATAAATAATTTGACATTATCAGAATCTTTGTGGGGTGATGCAATCAAAACTGCAGTTCATATCTTTAACATGATCCCCAGCATGGTAGTATGTAAAACTCATTTTGAATTGTAGAATGAGAGAAAAAAAAGTCTCTGATATCTACATGTTTCGGGATGTCCTACTGAGACCAAATTTTATAACTCACATGAAAGAAAACTCGATCCTAAAACCATAAGTTGTTTATTTATAGGATACCTAGAAAGGTCAAAATGTTATCAGTTCTACTGTCCTTCCCACTCCATCAGGATTATTGAGACTAAGAATGACAGATTCATTAAGGATACTGAAAATAGTGGGAGCATAAACATTAAGAATTTTATATTCGAGGAATAAATGACTGTGACTTTCGTCATGGTCATTCTAGACCTCATTAGTATGAATTCTATAGTTCAGCCTATAGTCATTGTATATCACCACGATAAACTTCTTATACAGATGAAGAAATCAAAATCACACTCAAAAGGATGAGCAATTGAGAATATCTGAAAGAGAGAGGAGGTTTGTGAATCGATATGATTATATCGTATATTTGCATGAGCACGAGTTTGACATAGGGGTAGAAAATGATCCTAAATGCTTTACACAATCTAAATAAAGTGTCAACCATTAGCCAAATAAAGTGTCAACCATTCTTATTGGATTGATGCCATGAAAGATGAGTTGAAATACATGAAGGACAATAAGGTATGGGATCTCGTTGAGCTACTTCAAGGAATAAAACCGATTAGTTGTAAATGAGTGTTTAAAACCAAATGAGACTCTAAAGGTAATGTCGAAAGATATAAAGTCAGGCTTGTTGCCAAAGGTTTTAACCGACATGAAAGCATTGATTTTAAGTAGACATTTTCATCAGTATCTAAGAAAGACTCATTCAGGATCATAATGGCCGTTGTGGCTGATATGTATTTAGAGTTACATCAAATGGATGTAAAGACTATGTTTTTTAATGAAGATCTAAACAAGAACGTATATATGTTGCAACCTTAAGGTTTTGTAGTCGATGACTTAAAATATATGGTTTGTAAACTAAAGAAATCTATCTATGGGTTGAAACATGCATCACGATAGTGTTATCTGAAGTTTCATGAAGTGATTTTCTTATATGGTTTTGTAAAAAATACTGTAAATGATTAATGTATCTACGTTAAAATCAGTGGGAGCAGGTTTGCCATATTGATTTTGTATGTTGATGACATTTTGTTGGCTAGTAGTGACATTAGGATGTTGAGCGACACTAAGAAATTCTGATCTCAAATGTTTAAGATGAAGGACCTTGGTGACGCCTCTTATGTTATCGGCATTAAGATACGCCGTGGAAGATTGTGTGGGCTTCTTAACCTGTTATAAAGAGCCTATATTGATAGGGTACTCAAAAGGTATAACATGTAAATTTATGCTCCTGGACAATCACTCATTGTAAAGGGTGATAAATTTAGCTAGTTCCAGTGTCCCAATAATAATTTAGAAAGAATCGAATGAAGAATTTTTCCTACGCATCAATAGTAGGGAGCATTATGTATGCTCAAGTCTGCACGCTACCGGATATTGCCTTTGTAGTTGGAATGTTGGGCAGGTATCTATCTAATCTAAGGATGCAACATTGGATAGGTGCAAAATAGGTGTTGTTCTAACTGTAAAGTATAAAGGACTTTGGACTCACATACAAAAGATCTTATCACTTAGAGTTGGTTGGATACTCAAACGCAGATTATGCTGGCTGCGTTGATATAAAGAAGTCCACCTCAAGCTACATCTTTATAATGGTTGGTAGGGTTCTGTCTTGAAAAAGCATGAAATAGTTAACCATAACCTTATCCATCATGGAAACTGAGTTCATTGTTTGTCATGAGGTATCTAATCAGACATTGTGGTTATAACATTTTTCTCAAGTTTGCAGGTACTGAAAAATATCGTAAAACCATTAAAAATCTTTGCGATAATTCAGTTACAATTTCATTCTCTAATAACAATAAGCATTTATGAGGGTTGAGGCATATCAATATTAAGTATCTTGTTGTGAACGAAAGAGTTCAGAATCATCTAGTATTTGTGGAGTTCATTGACACTAAGGAGATGATTGCAGATCTGCTCACTAAATGGCTCCCTATCACACCATTTCAGGAGCATGTAATATCCATGAGAATCATTGATCCCACAGGTGTATTCAGTTAGAAGGAGTTAAGAGTATTTTATTTTCATATACATTGAAGAGATCTCGTTAATAAAGTTTTGATAATTCTGATATAAAGTTAATTTCTGCTTCTCTCTATATATGCACAATTTTTTTAAGTAAGTAGAACTAAAGATGTGTCTCATTGAATACATTTAAAAGCTCCAAGATCTCTTAAGAATAGACACATATTATCACACTACGTGTGTAATCTTTATATCACACTTCCTAATTCCTGATTTATGTCATTAAGATTGGTAGTATTTGTGACTACGCTTAATCTTACTTCGCTTATATTAAATGTTGTGATGACTACCGCGATCCGATACTAGAGGTCTTGATGGACCAAATTGTTATAGGATTGCCCTTACAATCCAACAATTGGTTACCATTTAAATTAAAACATGTTTTTTAAAGATTAATCAACGAGATTGATTAATGTAGCCCAAGTAAGAGAATGTAAGAATTCTATAAAGCGGGCCTTATTGATCAATGGTCTAGATTGCCCTAAGGGTTGGATAATGTGATCGGGAATACTAGTGGACGACACTTAGATATGATACATCTAAAAATCGTGTAACGGGTGGTGCACTACAACTGTGTGTGTTCTAGTTGGATTAGGATTACCAAATTCGTGTGGAGCCTTCGGGAGAGGTGTTTCGATGGGTTCCAAACTAATTAACCCTCCAAGCTGTATAAGCAGGGCTGGGTCCCCTAACAGTACATACGACTGAAGCCTCCAATCCTATCCCAGTGCTTCTCTAAAAGTGTAAGGTGTGAAAAATCTTGGCTATCTCCTCGGCTATGGCTTCTCAATCAGGTACGCTTTTAATTTAGTTATCGGATCTTCATACCCGATGCATAGTATGATCCTTTGTAATTCTGCATACAATTTACACAAAGTAGATAATGTGCATTAGTACGAGTAGTGAAAGTGTCTAACCCTTTCTTTTCTTTTTTTTCTATCATCATGATCTCTTACTTAGAATCCTAGGTTGCAAATCAGATGACATCTCATGATAAAAAATTCTTGGATTCTTTTTTTCTTTTTTTTTACACGCACACACACCCCCACACACTCACTCCACACGCGCACACACCGTGGGACTTCACCACCATGAGTACTCGAACCCTTCACCTAGTGTTGATACTCCAAGGAGTCTACCACCTGGGTAAGAGCAAGGACCTTTCTTTGATTCTTTGATTTTTAAAGATTTTACAAGATCTATCCAACTAAAAAAATTTGAGTTAACAGTGAGTCCAAATTAGATATCTAACACTGTAAGTTAAACCACAAAACCTTACCAATAAAAAGCCTAAGAAAGTCACATGTGAGTGAGATCCCTATAACTCTAGCATTCAAAGAATTTGAATTTAATTATCGAATCAACTTTCGTATCCTAAATCAAAGCAGATATGTGATGTTTGACACAATGATTGTGATATTGAAATATATACATTGCTATAAAAAAAATGATGAAATTCTAAGCCTCAAATAGGCCGCAAGTATAGGATTAAAATTAAGCAACTAATCAACACATGGTAACTATTAAATTAATTTTAATAATGCAGTTGATAATTAAATTAATTTGAGATATCATCAGCTAGTCATATATACCATGGACATCGGTTGCGTAGGGAGACATGTTACAGGTGCAACTTTCTAACCTTTAACGATAAGCAAAACAAGGAAGCATGCTGCCAGATGACCCCTGGATTCCAAATACTTTTGAATCCCTCTATCCACGCTGTAAAACGACCCTTCTCCAATTCCTTGAAACGATCCATGAGCTTATTTATCTACGGGCATATATGGGTCCCAGTGTTGTATTCAGGCCATCCAACCTCTCAATCAGACATATCACCTCATATTATTCCGTTTCCCAAACTTTATCCTGGTCTAGCACTTAGGTGGGCCACAACACAGGGAACAATCCAAGAGAGGATACCCACCTTGATTTTCACAACTGCCCACCTGAATTGAAAAAAATCTTGATTTTTGGTCTGACCCTTCATCCAGGGTAGTTGAATGGGTCAGAACAGCCTAGATTCAATATACACAAAACATGCTGGGTCCTCCATTCAAATCAAGGGTGGACGTTCCCTCCCAACTTGTACCCCATCTTGTGGCCCACCTGATTCAGTGATCATCCTAGTTTTCAGGCTTTAAGGTAATAAGCCTCTACTCATCTGATCTGATGGATAGGTTGTGTTTTATACATCCATCACATGGCCCCACATCTGCGCTGTACCACTACCGCTATAGCCCACCTCTGTTTCGAAATAGAAAAAGTAACGTCCTTCAGCTGACCTTTTCCAGGACCATGGAAGTCGCGGCGCAGATCACGTGGTGGTAGATAATTAGGTGCAGCCCCGGCCGCATCCAAGTTGGTGTGTCTTTTACTGTGGGGCCTATCTTGATTTATGTATTCCACATCCACGCCGTCCATCTGTTTTTCTTTTTCATTTTAGCGTTTGAGAGAAAAAATATGGAAACAGATCCAAATCTCACGTGGACTATAGTAGAGGAAACAATGGTGATTGACCATTAAAATTTTTTTGTTGGCCAAAAAAGTTCTGGGTCAATCTGATATTTATTTTTTTCCCTTTATTCACGTTTTTATGACCTTATTAAACAGATTAGATGGATAATAAACATTATGTTTTTTTCTAGGAAGTTTTTAATGGTGGTGCATTCATTTACCACTGAATCCGATAGCATGGTCTATCGGAGACTTGGATATGCTTCATTTTTCGGTTCATGCTTTAAAATGATCTGAAAAATGGATGGACGGTATGGATTTAGAATAAAAACATCAAATATGGGCCTCACAGCCAGGGCCGTACCATCTCTGGTAAGGTGGGGGCCGCACCTAATCCGCTCCCTCAGGTGGTGCTGCCCACGCCACCACAGCGGTGATGTATTGATCGCTGTGGGGTCCACCGTGATAAATTTTTTTATATCCACGCCATCTATCCGGTTTAAAATCTCAATTTAGGTATGAAACAAAAAATTGAAGAATATCTGAATCTCAAATGGACCACACCACAGGAAACAGTGGTGATTGAACGGACACCATTAAAAACTTCTTGGGGCCACCCAAGTTTTGGATCAAGCTGATATTTGTGTTTTCCATTCATCCGGACTGCGTGACTTTATCAACAGGTTAGATAGAAAATAAATATCACGGTCGGCCCTAGGAAGGTTTCAACGGCGGATGTCATTATCCTTACTCTTTCCTGTGGTGTGGTCCACTTGAGATTTTTATCAGCTTCAATTTTCGATTCATGTCCTAAAATGATCTGAAAAATCGGATGGACGGCATGGATATAAAATATATACATCAAGGTGGGTCCCACAGCGCCCAACACATCACCACACCACCTAATCCGCGTCCGAAAGATCAGGACCGATGCCTGTAAAATCCATCTATCCAAGACCTCTCCACTCTCATTTCTCTTGAGAATCCACCAGCAAATCAGTAATGGCGTAATGCGCACCCCATGAGAGAATAGGGAAAATGGGCGTGCAAACCCTAGCAGAGAGAGCGGCCTTCATGAGGGAGTCCCTCCAGAAGAGCCAGACCATCACCGACAGCATGGTCACCATCCTCGGTTCCTTTGATCATCGCCTCTCCGCCCTCGAAGCCGTGATGCGGCCCACCCAGGTCTGTACCCCAATCACATACATATAATCAGCTCACATGGCGTGCCATATGTGGGGGCCATGTGAAGTATTCACACCATCCAAACCGTCCATCAGATGCATCACCTCAAAAGACTACGACCCAAAATTCGGCCGGATCTAAAAATACAGTGGGCCATATTAAAAGGCACAAGCTTAAATTTCACAGGGTAACAGCTGAGTGGTAAAACAGCCAGATTTTTGGCATGACCCTTCATCTGGCCTAGATGAACGTTATGAACGGCCTGGATTCTATACATACAACACGGTAGGCGCCACACTGTCGGAGTTCCTAATCAACATGTTCCATGTGTTATGGCTCACTTGAGTTTTGGATCCGGCTGCATTTTGGAGGCTGAAGGTTTGTTGAGGTGACGCATCTAATGGACGGCTTGGATTCCATGAAATTATTACTGGACGCCCGATCACTTGATCCTTTAGATTGTTTTTTATTTTTATTTTTTATTTCTCTGTTGTTTAACGGTCTTTTGTATTGATTTTAGGTAAGAACACATTCCATTCGGAGAGCGCATGAGAATATCGATAAGACGCTGAAGGCGGCTGGTGTTATTTTGGGCCATTTCGACGTCTCTCGAGAGGTTTGTCATTTTTCCATCATGGAGTTATTTGATACTCTGGCAGCCTATGACGCTCGATACGCTTGCGCTCAGAAATTGTAACCTTAAAGTGGAACAAACCCGACTCTTATTCATTTTTTTATATTTATTTATTTATTTATTTTTTACACCCGCTCACACACACCGTGGGATTTCACCACCATGGGCACTCGAACCCTCGACCCAGTGTTGAAACTCCAATGAGTCTACCACCACCCTTGACCCGTCTCTGATTCATGGTAACCTGACTGTAATACGAAAATGCGTATTCGTCTGCTGACACCCAGGTGGGTCAGGCCATGACCGCGGGACCCACCTTGATGTACATATATTGTATATCCATGCCGTCCCTCTGTTTTTCTAGATTATTTTGGATGATAAGCAAAAAAAAATGAAGGAAATAGAAAGATCAGGTGGATTACACTACTGGAAACAGTGGCCAATGAATGCCTACCATTAAAACTTCCTAAGGCCACAAAAGTGAGCTGATATTTTCCTGTGTGACCTTTTAAACAGGTTGGGTGGTAAATAAACATCACAGTGGGCCATAGGAAGGTTTCAACAGTGGGTGTCATTATCCTTATTCTTTCCTGTGTCGGGGTCCACCTCGGATTTTGATCAGCTTCATTTTTGGAATCATAGCTTAAAGTGAGCTCATAAAATATATGGACGATATGAAAAAATACATCAAAATGGGCCCGGATCCCGCAAATCCACATGCAATAAAATCCCGCCATATCCAAGTGGCCGAGTAGCCAGGCAGTCCGCTTCCATCGTAATGCTGCTTGTTAGTTGCATGTGGGTACACGTGGATGGTCCGGCTGACTGATCTGGGCTGTCCATTACGTCCAGGCTACTTTTCACGGGTTACCATATAAAAATCACCCCAATTTCACAATACCATCTGTTGAAAAAGTAAAGGGTCAAGATCATTTATGAAAAGAGGGGCGTAGCCAACAATCTGAGTCATCTGACCCATTTATATGCTGGTCTATCATGGATTTCTGACGGTTCTAAAGATCATTTTTATTAGAACATGGTAACCTTTCCATCCATGGCTTGGAAGATGGATTGATGCTGAGAAGAAGCCCAACCAATCGATGGATGACGCAGCGATGAACGTGATGAGGTCAATCACCGTCTTCCTTAAGGATAACTACTCCGAACCCACGGAGCTTCTCTGGACTCCTCACAGAGACTTCTCGAATCCACGAGGAAAGAAATCAGGAAAATAGAAATAAATTTTAATAAATTCTAAATTAATTGATGAATCTCCAAAAACGAGTTTACACCCCTTTAAATAAGGGAACCAAGCAACAGGAAAGAAATCAGACTCAAACTACAACTAAAACTCTTAGAATCCGCAACTTACTATAAATAGTAAACTTACTATTTATAAACGGTCGTGATGTCTACTAGTGCGCAAGGTTTTCGGCCAAAAATAGTAAGTGTCCTATTTGGCTTCACCAAACCGTTCTCCTAATTATCTTAAGCACTTTTCATGTCGGACACAACTCCTAAAGCCCAACGGATGAAGAGATATAAGAAAACTAAAACTTACTATAAATAGTAAAAATGAAATTAAAACGGGGAAATGACCGTAGATCAGGGGGTTTCTCGCAAATTCGGACTGCGCAACCCGGCATAGCCGGGTTGGTTGGCTAAAGTAACTCGTTCTACCCCAAAATCATATTTTCTGCGTCGGATAACTCATTCCGGATTGCGAGATACGCCCGATCTAAGGTCTGATGGTCCGGATCACTTATGTTGTCGACCGTGCCTTTTCTGATCCATCTTGGCCATGAAATTGTCCGCGACCTGCTCTACATCAGTCCCCTCCACTTGAAAAGAACTCGTCCTCGAGTTCTCCTCCTGCGCTGGTTCATGATACTCGGCCAGGTCCGCGACGTTGAAAGTTCGTGAGATCGCCAGGTTATCTGGAAGATCAATAACATAAGCATTGTCATTGATCTTTCGGATGATCAGTACCGGTCCAGTCTTCTTATTTTTTAACTTGTTGCATGTTCCGGTCGGAAATCTCTCTTTACCCAGATGGACCATAACGCGGTCGCCCACCTCGAACACTTTTTGTCGACGGTGCTTGTCCGCTTGTTCCTTTTACTTCTCGTTCGAGGCATGTAGCTTGGCCTGCACTTCTGCGTGGATGTCCATGATCTTATCTGCCATATGTTCTGCTACAACACTCGTGCCTAGTTGCTTGGGCAAAGGGACCAAGTCAAGTGTGTGGCAAGGCACTCGTCCGTAGATAATCTGGAACGGCGATTTTCCTATGAGCGGTTCACCATGTTGTTGAACGCAAACTCTGCTTGTGACAAGGCCAAGTCCTACTGCTTTGGTTTTTCTCTTGCAATACTGCGAAGGAGGTTTTCCAATGTGCGATTTACAACTTCGATCTGCCCATCAGTCTGTGGGTGGTAAGCATTGCTAAATTGAAGTCGTGTATCGAATCGAGTCCACAAAGTCCGCCAAAAGTGGCCAATGAACTTCGTGTCACGATTAGAAGTAATGGTCTTAGGGACCCCGTGTAGCCGTACGACCTCCCTGAAGAATAAATTCGCCACATGTGTTGCATCAAGGGTCTTCTTGCATGGGATAAAGTGCGCCATCTTGGAGAAACGATCGACCACTACGAACACCGAATCCATGCCGCGTTGTGTTCATGTAAGATCAAGCACGAAGTCCATTGATAAATCCTCCGAAGGACCATCAGGCACAGGTAACGGGGTGTAGAGGCCCGTATTCTGAGATTGCCCCTTGGAGGTCTGACAAATATGACAACTTTGTACGGCTCTCTCCACATCACGTACTAATTGCGACCAGTAATACCGCTCTTCCACAAGAGCTCGCGTCTTGTCTCGCCCAAGGTGTCTACTAAGACCACCTCCATTTAGTTCCTGAATAATCTGCTCCCTTAGAGAACTTTGGGGGATGCACAATCGATTCCCTTTGAAGAGAAAATCATCCTGTATATGAAGGTCACTGGGGTGACCTTCTTGACACTTCAACCAAGAATCTTTGAAATCCTCATCCTCGGCATACAGCTCCTTCAGACAGTCAAAGCCGACCATCTCGTTGCTCATCGTAACAAGTAGTGACGCACGACGGCTAAGTGCATCAGCCACCTTTTTTTGTTGACCTGACTTATGTTTCAGAACAAACGTAAATTCCTGTAAAAACGCAACCCATCTAGCATGCACACGATTCACGTTAGTCTGATTATTAATAAACTTTAATACTTGATGATCAGTGTACAAAACAAACTCTCTTTGAATCAGATAATGCCGCCAATGTCGTAGCGCCTGAACAACTGCGTATAACTCAAGCTCATAAGTCGACCACTTCTTTCGTGCTTCGCTGAGCTTCTCGCTGTAGAAGGCTATCGGCTTGCCTTCCTGTGATAATACTCCCCCAATTCCAACGTATGAAGCGTCACACTCAACCTCAAATAATTTATCTAAATTAGGAAGCACCAAGACCGGTGTTGTAGACAAACGATGCTTGATCTCGTTAAAGCTCTTGTTAGCTTTATCGGTCCACTGGAAAGGCCCTTTTTTCATAGTCTGTTATAGGCGGGACTATGGTGCTAAAATCTCGTACAAATCGACGATAGAAAGTCATTAACCCATGAAAACTCCTCACCTCATAAATGTTTGTCGGGATTGGCCATTCCCTAATAGCTCACACCTTTTCATCGTCCACCCGAATGCCTTTGAACGTTACAACAAATCCTAAAAATAATATACTGTCAGTTAAAAAACTACACTTTTTTCAAGTTGAGGTACAACTTGTTATCTTGTAGGACCTGCAGCACCTGCCTGAGATGTTTCTTGTGCTCCGCCTCATCTTGGCTATATATCAATATGTCATCAAAATATACTACCACAAATCGGCCAGTGAACGGTTTTAAAACTTGATTCATCAAACGCATAAAAGTACTTGGTGCGTTCGATAGGCCGAAGGGCATGACCAGCCACTCATACAACCCTTCCTTTGTCTTGAATGTCGTTTTTCACTCATCACCAGGTCGGATACGAATCTGATGGTACCCGCTCTTTAGATCGAGTTTAGAGAACACCTTGGCCCCTCCTAGCATATCGAGCATATTGTCCAACTGTGGTATTGGGAACCGATATTTGATGGTAATTTTATTGATTGCTCGGCTGTCGACACACATGCTCCAGTTTCCATCTTTTTTTGGCGTTAATAATGCTGGTACAGCACATGGGCTCATGTTCTCTCTCAATAGACCCTTACGGATCAATTCCTCTACTTGCCCCTGAAGTATCTCACACTCCTTCGGACTCATCCGATAATGAGGGCGATTGGACAGGCTAGCCCCAGGGACGAGGTCTATGTGATGTTGGATGTCCCTCATGGGGGGAAATCCATCAGGTAAATCTTCAGGCAAGATTTTTTTAAATTCGTTTAGCAACAGTTTTAAGCTTGGAGGGATGTTTGAGGGTTCCTCTTCCTCTCCCTTCACCACTACGGCGTATACCTCGCCGGTTTCCTTAGATTCCTCCATGAAATCCCGAATGGTCAAGAGAGAACTCCCCTCCACTTTAGAGGCTTTAGGGTGGTTCTCTGGTGCCATAGGGGCAAGGATTATTTTTTGACTATCCTTGATGAATATATAGATATTGTCTCGTCCCCGATGGGTCGCATCACGGTCCGACTGCCAGGGTCGGCCGAGTAGCATATGGCAGGCTTTCATGTCAACCACGTTACAAAGTATTTGATCCTTATAATGTTTACCAATTGAAAACGAGATAGTGCATTGTTCAGTTACCTTGGTCTCGTTCACTTTTTTTATCCAGCCAATTGAGTACGGGGAAGGATGTCTCGTCGTTGGTAGCTGCAACTTGTCCACCATCACTCTTGAGACGATGTTCTCGTTACTACCACTGTCTATGATCACATCACAGACCTTTCCGTTGACAGTGCATCGAGTACGAAATATATTGTGCCGCTGTGGATGTAATTCCTTTCGCGGGGTATATAGTAATCGCCTCACAACGAGAGATTCGCCACGATCCTCACCTGTCACTTCATCGCTGCCTGCTATTTCTTCAGTGGTTTGTTCATATTCATTAAAGTCATGATCTTCTTCTGCGACCTCATCTTTAGTGCCCCCTTCGTTTATAGTTAAGTGTGCTGCCGGACGTTGAGGACAAGTGTTTGATAAGTAGCCTAGTTGGCCACAGCGGTAAAAATTGTTCGGCCTTGGCAGAGTATAAGGATTCGAAATCCTACTCGGCCCCACCGTTGTGGGTGCTGCCCGTTGAGGTCTGGATGGTCCACTCCCTGTATCACGAGTCACGGGTGGAGGAAGTTGAGGACGTTCTCCTACCGGATCTTTTCCTCGAGCCAGCACTGGATCCTGTGTGAGACCCGTTATAGGGGGTCGATTTGAAGGATAGGGACGAGCAGGAGCTCTTGCAAGTTGTGTTTTTGTCTTTCCTGCCAATTGAACTGCTTCATCTACGGTCCCGACTGGGTACATCTGAACTCGGTCCTGAATTACCAGTCGCAACCCACCTATAAATCATGCCACCTTCTGTGACTCAGATTCTAACAGATCGTTTCGTGTAGCCAACCGCTGGAATTCTTCAGTATAATCTGTAACAGTTCGATTTCCTTGGCGACAATTCTAGTATTGCTGGAATAAGATCTGCTCATAATCACTGGGGAGAAATCGTGATCGAAGAAGACATCTCATCCGAGGCCATGATGCGATGGGTGCCTTGTTCTGGCGGGCTCGTGAGAGTTGTAATTGTTCCCATCATGCAGAAGCACCAGATTTTAATTTAAACGCTACCAATTTTACTCTTTTATGATCCGGTACATCCATATAATCGAAATATCTCTCTACTTCGGCTAGCCAATCGAGGAAATCTTCGATACGTAATAAACCGTTAAAACTAGAAAGTTCAGCCTTACCTCGATAGTCTCATTCAGCACGATTTAGACGATCACCTCCATGGATTGGTCGTCGGTCAAAACCCTCATTAATGTCCTCGTCGCTGGAACTAAAATCATCTGGTGTAGCCCTACGGTTTGCCACTGGTAGTGCTCTACGATAATCGGGGTCACGTCGTACAGCAACCATGGGTGGTGGAGCGACCATAGGTGGTGGAGCACCGCCTAGGGCTCGGGGAGGAAGTAGCGCATCCGCTAGACGGTCGAGAGTTGCCTGCAGCCCTTGCATGGTCAACTGACTCTCCCGATGGAAAGCTTCCATTCTTTCCGAAAGATAACGAATCCCTGGATCACCGTCCACAGGATTTTGATTCATACCTTCGTTGTTTGTCATCGGCCCGAGGGATAACCTCGCTCTGATACCAAATTGACGCAGGGATGAACGTGATGAGGTCGATCACCGTCTTCCTCAAGGATAACTACTCCGAACCCACGGAGCTTCTCTGGACTCCTCACAGAGACTTCTCGAAACCACGAAGAAAGAAAGCAGGAAAATAGAAATAAATTCTAACAAATTCTAAATTAATTGATGAATCCCCAAAAACGAGTTTACACCCCTTTAAATAAGGGAACCAAGCAACATGAAAGAAATCAGACTCAAACTACAACTAAAACTCCTAAAATCCGCAACTTACTATAAATAGTAAACTTACTATTTATAGACGGTCGTGATGTCTACTAGTGCGCAAGGTTTTCGGCCAAAAATAGTAAGTGTCCTATTTGGCTTCACCAAACCGTTCTTCTAATTATCCTAAGCACTTTTCATGTCGGACACAACTCCTAAAGCCCAACGGATGAAGAGCTATAAGCAAACTAAAACTTACTATAAATAGTAAAAACGAAATTAAAACGGGAAAACGACCGTCGATCAGGGGGTTTCTCGCAAATTCGGGCTGTGCAACCCGGCATAGCCGGGTTGGTTGGCTAAAGTAGCTCGTTCTACCCCAAAATCATATTTTCTGCGTTGGATAACTCATTCCGGATTGCGAGATACGCCCGATCTAAGGTCTGATGGTCCGGATCACTTATGTTGTCGACCGTGCCTTTTCTGATCCATCTTGGCCATGAAATTGTCCGCGACCCGCTCTACATCAATGGATCAGATCACTCGATTCTTGTTATTTCACCTTTGAATTATGTAATATATACTCAACCTAATAGACGGTCCAGATTGTTCAATTGGAACGTCAATTCTCTTAATACAACTAGAAGCGCTATAACTTAACAGTACTCTTGAGTGTACGGGATCATTTCTCAATTTTTGATTTCTATAGAACCAGCAACACGTAGCTGCGTGGTTGCAGTACCCTGTGGGGCCACATTGATGTGTGTGTTTTATCCACGCCGTCCATATGTTTGGCAGATCATTTTTTTTTTTGCCATGAGGCCATAACTTACGAATATCCAAAGCTTGAATGGACCACACTACAGGAAAAAGTTCAGATAATGACGGTCACCATTGAAACCTTCCTAGGGCCCACAGTGAGGTTTATTCGTCATCCAACCTATTCATGCGGTCACACAGACCCTGGATAAAGGGAAAACATAAATATCAGCTAGATCCAAAACTTCTTTGGCTCCCAAGAACTTTTCAATGGTAGGATTGCAATCTCCACTGTTTCCTGTGGTGTGGTCCACTTAAGCTCTTTATATTCTATAATTTTGGTTTCCTACACTAAAATGAGCTGGAAAAATGGATGGACGATGTGGATGAAACGTATACAGCGCAATAAACCCCACAAAATTCCAACACCACGCAGTTACGTGGTGTTGGGTCCCCACGCAATCCGCGTCCATCACAATTTTTCTTCTTCTAGATTATGCGAACAAGCAGTCAGGCAAACTTGCATTTGTAGGGCCAGGCTTCTGTTAGCTTGTGGGGCCAACATGGTTCTTGTACGACATCTCTCCTGTTCAGCAAGATTGTCCAATCTTAAAATTGAGATGCTCGAAAAATTAAGTTGATCCAACCACTTAAGTGGGTGCACATTATGGAAAATCACAAACCACCACCTAAAGAACTCCATGTTCTCACTGGGTATCTCATTTTCATGGCCTGATTTTTATAAACATTTTTTAATAAAACCTCCCTCCTTTATACTACAAGAAACCCTATCTAGGTTACACGTCAGATGCTGATTTTATCCCTATTTAAAGAATGATATTTGCTAATTCCAGATGCGTGTGGAACCACAAATCCATAATGGACCGTACTTTGATCTTTTGGCATGAAATCTTGCCATCTCACACCTCAGGTGAGCCACAGCATATACAACGAATGAATGGCTAGAAATTAACGGTTCTCTGTACGTTGGGGCCAGCCACAGGCTTCTTTTTTTTTTTTTTCACGAAAATAAGAAGGAAGAAAGAAAAGGCAAAAAAAGAAGCTAACTACAGATATTAAGCACAGGTGGCTCCTTATAGTGTGTATGAGAAATGCTTCTTTGAGCTTGGTGTTTTAGTGGGTCCTCTCTGTGGCCTCTGGGTCATGGGATATCCCAAAAATCAGTTATATTCGGAACTCAAGTAAAAAACACCATTTGAAACAGTAAAAATCATTAATGAAACATCTAAAGGCACTTGTTGGGGCCTACCTGAGTTTTAGATATTTTCGTGTGACCCTCCTCCGAGTGGGACACATAAAATGGATGGGCTAGATTTTTAAACCATATCTTAGTGGGCCTATAAATAATTATGAAGATTTCAATGGATGGATAACCTCTCTCAACTGTTGTCTATGGTGTGGCGCACCTAAATTATAGATTGGCTCAATTTTTAGGCCCGTGGCTTATAGTGGAATGGTGCATCTGATTAATAGGGTGGATATCCATCACACATCATGGTGGGCCCACGGAGCTTTGGCATCGTGAAAAGCTTCTCATGAGGTCCACCTCGTAGTACCTTTTTCATATGAGAGGGAGATATCCTCCTCTCCTAAGAACTGGTTCTTAGGAGTTCTTAGGAGAACTTTTGAGAACTCATCTCACGTGATGTGATGTGTATATGCAATATAGGCTATACAGGTTATTCATCTAACTTAAATAAAAGATTGGGAAAAAAATCACATTGTTTTGTAACTTAGTAAGCCTTGATGAAAATCAAGGGTGGGAATTCCATCTCACTTTGCTATGATCCATCAAATTTTAGGATCAGGATAACTTTTGGCCCTCAAGAGTTTCAAGAATTTTATGCCCACATCATGTGAGATGAATTCTTAATGAATTCTCATGAAAACCAATTTCCAAGAGAGCATTTCTCTCTCTCTCTCTCTCTCTCTCTAACTACCTATAAATATGATAAGTACATATTGAGCATATTTATACTAGTATCACACATGAAAGATACATGCTAGTATCCCACAATAGGCACCTCGTTGGTGGTCACACCAATTTAAAAGCTTGATTGTAGGGGTGAAGCTCCTTTCATAGCCTCATGGACTTCCATGGCACGCATGACAATGTAGCACATGTGTAGGATGTTTAACATGTGCATAAGGTGGACCCCACCATGAAAAATAAACGGTCTAGAAAACAAATGAAGGCATGAGCTAATGTAAAGAATACCCTTTGAACCATGTAGGCAGAAGAAAAAATACTGAGAGGGCCGCATGAAGACCTGGAAAGCTATCTAGTGGCAGTTGATCAGCTGAGAGATAACGTTCGCTTCTTTGGCTCCAAAAGCTTCAAGACCAATGAAGGAGTCCTCAATCATGCCAATGGTTTGCTTGCTAAGGCTATACTCAAGCTAGAAGACGAGTTTAAGCACTTATTAGTCTCTTACAGGTTTGTTTCCATGGATCTCAAGCTCTGTGGGGCCCACTTTATTAGCCATTATATATCTGATCCATACATAAAATCATGAAACAAGGATGATCTCTGCGTGACATCCGTTCTATCCATCGTTCGGCCTAAATAGCGGATGTGCGAATGACCTATAACCACCTTACATGGCCCATGAAAAATTATCAAGTACACTTGTCAAATGTGGGTAGCAGAAGATAAAAACCGTTGTCACATTGAGATTTTTTTATTTTTTATTTTTTTACTAAAAGCCTCACATCTCACAAATGCATAAGACGGTTTTTCATTGGTCACATGAGGGATTTTTGCATACAATTCACCTCCTTGCATAGCAACTCACAATTGCATGCATGATTCACCCCATCATAGGACCCACGTGATGAGGTGTTCTGATTATGGGAACCGTCATGTTATTTACTCTCTATCAGATTTTGAAAACTCAAGAACTTGATTCAACCTATGCCAGAAACAGATTGGCTGGTGTGGGTATGTGTTGTGCCAAGAGGAGCGCTGATACTCTTCTATCTTGGAACGAACAGTTCAAAGGAGATTGCAGTTACATAGGCCACACAATGATGTATTTATTATATCCACCCCGTTAACTCATTTGGCGAGATTATTTTAGATCAAGAACCCAGAAATGAGTTATATCCAAAGTTCAAGTAGACCACATCACAAATAGCAGTGGGGACAATAATTCTCACCATTAAAACATTTGTAGGGCTCATCATAGCGTTTATTTTCCATCCAATCTGTTCATAAGGTCACTCATACCTGGAGAGGAAAAACAAATGTCGTATTGATCCAAAACTTCTGTGACCTTCAAAATGGTTTCAATGATGAACATGCAATCGCCCACTACATTTTGTAATGTGGTCCACTTAATATTTGGATCTGTCTTATTTTTCGGCTCAAACCTTTCTACGAGCTTGCAAAATGGACGGATGGTTTGAATATAACACATACCTCATAATGGGACCCATATAACTTAGTGACATCAACACACCAGCCATATTGGTGGTGTGTAGTACACTAGCCAATCCGCTTCCACCTATGCCTATCTAGATGGAGTGGGCTCAAAACACTCGATCCAACTCGATTTGACAGTTAATTATTAGAAGATCATGATAATTTTTAAAGTATGATTGCAATTGCACCGACATGGTTGACTATTTCAATGATCAAACCATCTCCATGTGGGAAACGGATTGGCTACTCACCCTGCCACTAGCCAATGGCTAGTGGTCAGTTCTCTGTGGGCCCCTCCATGATGTATGTCTTTCATCCATGCTGTCCACTCATTTTTTCATATCATTTCATGGTATGAGCCCCAAAATAAGGTTGATCCAAATCTCAAATGGACCGCACAGAATTGATTGAACGCCCACCATTAAAAACTTCTTGGCGGCCACAAAAGTTTTGGATCAAGCTGATATTTTTTTTCACCTTCATCCAAGTCTGTATGACCTAATCAATAGCTTAGATGTCAGATAACCATTACAGTAGACCCTAGGAGGTTTTTAATGGTTTACATTCAATCACTACTATTTTCCCATAGTGTGGTCCACCTGAGATTTAGATACACCTCATTTTTAGAATAAGAACCTAAAATTATGTTTCAAAATGGATGGACGGCGTGGATTAAGCACATACATCATGGTAGGGACCACATAGCACTGACCACTAGCCACCTGGCTCGTGGCAGCGTCACTAGCCAAATGGCGTCCCTCTATGTGTGGGCCTAAAGGAGTGAAACATGCTGACTATGAGTGATCCAAAATATTATGAATCTTGAATTAATCTCTGATTCTATTTGAATTTAGCAAACCTGTGGAGGCCGATCGCCTTTACGATTGCCTTCCCAACAATCTACGACCGTCCGTGGGATCACCGGGCCATCAAGGAGAGTCAGGTGGACGGAATCCATCTTCCACCAGTCATTCCGAGCATCATGGCAAAGGTCTAGAAACTGCTGTGTACACAACTCCGACTCTCATTCCGCCTCGGATTCTACCCATGTTACATGATTTAGCCCAACAAATGGTTCAAGCTGGCCATCAACATCAGTGTTTAAAAAATTACAGGTAAACAACTTTTGCATTGGGAATTCGTGAATTAGAGCACTTTTAAGAGATCCAAGCCACTCATTAGGTGGGATCCACAATGCAGATGGCTTGAGCAAAGAATCTATAGCTGGTCTTATTTTTGTGGACCACACATATACAAACATTGATTTTTTTACCATTTGTCAAGAGAGATGATCACATTCAACTAGGGGTGGCAATGGGCTGTGTTTGTGTTGGTCCAGGTTAGTCCGGCCCAAACCCAGAATGGGTCTGACCGCGCCAAGAATGATAAAATTCCTACTTCCCATTTGAAAATTTCCAATTTATCTATTGATCTAGTGGGCCATGCATGTACAAAGAAATAGACATTTTAGAGGAATAAGACCAACCTTCTACGTTCAAGATAGATGGGTTGTCTAATCATGGATTAGAATGGCATATTTATAGGCTATACATAATCTGTTGGGCAAGACTTGGTTGGGATGGGTCTAGCTAAAATGACTTGAGCCCAAGCCCAACCCGAAAATTAGCTGGTCCAAGTTAGGAGGTCCAAGCTGTGCCCAAAGCCAAGTTGGGTGGGCTACCTGCCTTACATCCAACCGGTCGGAGGATAAGTTGACATGCACCCAATGGATAGCTTCCAACCCATCTTGTGCGTGCAATGCTAGGAATAACTTCTAACCTCTTATGTGTTGTGCAACCCTTGCTCATAGTATCAGTATCATTACATGTATCATTGGCCAAGGATATAGAAACATGTATTGATATCGACTGGTATAATTGTTGATATTTGAAAATGCATCACTGACTGAGGAAAACATCAGGTAATATGGGAAAATTGATGAAAATTCTTAATGAAACATTAAGAGACGCTAAAATACACATTTGTATATTTGAAAATAAATAGTTGGTAACAAGTTTTTTTTAATAGGGGCCTAAAAGCATGTAATGTGACTAAGGAAAATATTGGAAAAACATGAAGAAATTTTCAATGATACCTTAGTAAATATTAAAATACACATGTTTACATATTTATGAATCAAATAATAGCAAAAAAAGGTGCATGTATAATAAGTTCCCTTAAATGGGTACCTAAAAGCATGTATTGTTGACTAAAGAAAATATTGGAAAATATGAAAAAAATGGTGGATCGATCATCTATCCATCAAACCATGCATGCATATAAATACATACAAATACATACAAATATGCCGGCATGATCCATCCATCCATGCATTTATCCATTTAACCATCTATGCTTGCATACATGCCTATGTACATATATACAATGGCATGTACATATAAACACATGCATGATCCATCCATGGATGCATGCATGTATGCATACATACACACATCCATCTATCCATTCATGCATGCATGCATACATCCATCTATCCATGATGTGTGTATGTGTGTGCACACATACATGCATTTCATCATACAACCATGCACCCATAAAGAAAATTTTGAAATGAAAAATTTTAATTAATAAATTTCTAGCCATATTGATACACCGAAATAAGCGACATCTGGAATTTATAAAGTAAAAAAATTGCGCCACATTAGCGATACATTGGCAATATATTAGCGATATATCATCATTACCTACAATTTCATATACTACCAGTGTTATCCCAAGTTCGTGATACAGATAGTGATATTCAATATATTGTGTGCAGCATGAAGATTACCTTTTCATTCATCATTGCCTATTAATTTATTTTGTACATGGATGACCTACCTAATGAGTAGACTAGCCTACTTTTTCAACCAAGTCATCTACATGTGGGACCAACCTCTTGAGTGACTCAAAATCTCACACACAAAGGCGACATTGGCATATGTGATGTGCAAGTATAGCCAAATGCTCTAGTGAGAGTGCACATAGCTGGCTAATTTCCATTTCCTTTGCTTATACGCAATGCCATAAAAGTGTTGATCTCTTTTCTATGAGAAATGGTCAAATTCCTCTAAATTGTAATATGCAGGATATTCAATACAATCAAAAGGTGGCCTGGATTGCTGACATGAATATGCCATCAAATAGTGGGAACTAGGCCTTGTATGCAAGATGCTAAGAATTTGAATCCCCTCAATTGATTATGATGAAATTTGTATCCATTGGTTTCCATTAGACATAATTTATGGTCAAGTATAGACTTTGGACAATTTATTTAGCTTCTTTATAAGAGTTTTTCTAATTCAATATGCATTCTATAAGATTTCGTAATTGAACTTGAATTATAGTGTACCATTCAATGACAAAATTAGTGTTGAATGTGTTTTTTCTTTTATTCATTTGATAAGAAAAAAGAGAAATGCATGATTTGTTGGGTTAATGATGGTGCTAGGAATACTAGTGTCACAAAGCACTATGATTTTTAGCTCACATGACATTCAGATGGATATAATACGAAATTTACTCTATGATTGATGGATTTTTGAAATGCAAAAGCGTAAATTTTAAAAATCTAAATTTTAAGCCCAGATCTTATCTATATGCACATGTTATCAAATTTACAGAAATGAATTGAAACAAATGGTTATGATCATATCTTTACTTCTCCAAAAATTGGATGATTTGATGCTATTCCTTCTTCAATGATAGTCTCACCTTGATCTATTTCTAATGACCAGATAAAGAGAGTCCTCGTCTTACCACACTATAGGCTTGTGGTAGAAGAATATAAATCAAGATTTGTTGAAAGGGAAAGGGTGGACTACACTAATGATTATCAAGATGAAAGGGAGGAGATCTCTCTTCTCTCTCTTCTTTTTGTCTCATTTTCTCTTGTTTCTTTCTGCATGGGACTTCCAAGTTGAGGAAAGAAAAGAGGGCATGTGACTCTTGTACCTATTCTCCATAGGGATATAATTCTATATAGCAGGAAATTAAGGAATACAATATGAATATATTATAGTACTCCTAATTCTTATGGACTTCAGTTGCTCTACAGCATCAGAAGTCCATAATCATGCTTAACCCATATACCCAAATGAACCCAAATCCTTTCACTATTAGTAGCATCCTTACGAAAAAGTTCTGTGCAAGAAGAAGAGGTCAACCATAAGAAGATATGACAATTAGATTTCCATCGAATTTAATTAAAACATTTTAACGATAAATTCAAAAGATCTAACAATTGAAATTGAAGGTAATACATGAGATTTTGGCCAACTATTTGTGGCCCAATGAAATATTTAATAGATAAAATACACAATAAACCAAGTCTTGAGCCACTAGTGGATCCCATGTTGACATACATCAGACTTCAACTTAATCTCGATCCATGAATCCAATCATACCTATTTCAACTAATTTTGTGGCATCAAAAAGTATGCCAAAAGACATTATAATGAGAACACAAAGTCCTCTGCAACCTCAATGCAAGGATAAGCCCAAGCTAGTGCATGATCAATTAATCATACCAAGCATAACAGGCCTCTTAATATGTAATATGATGCAATCCATCCGATGCAGACAAAAATTGCACTTGATTATAGTGAAGGGCATAGGCAGTTAGATGCTTTATGGTAGAGATTAATTCATCCCAACTCGTATTTAGTTTTCTTCACATAGGATAGCCAGAAACTAATCTTAGGTAGCTTAAATGGATAGAGTGGTTATGAAATTTAGGGTACTTAAAAAACGATTGTTAACACAACTCTTTCTCAGTCATAATGATAGTTGTGTCTACTTAATTCTTTTCCCCAAAGACTTACTAGATAGATTCTATAAAGGGATCTACATTAACCAACCAAACATAATGTGTCCAAGTTTCCATACATAATTAATAAAGTCATTTATGACTTCACTCTATTCATCGAAATGAGTTACTAATGACCAATTCCATTAAATAAGATCTATTGGCTTTTTAAGGCATGCACACATAACAACAACTCAGTTATTAGTTTTTTCTATTTTTATTTTATTTTCCTATTTCAATAGATATATATATATATATATATATATATATATATATATATATATATTTTATTATTATTTTTTTTTGCTATAATTGATAATTTAAAAATTGATTGGGAATTAAAGAAACTTTAAAACATTAAATGTAATATCTTCAAGTTAACTACAAACTTCTTAAAACACTCATGAGTTCCAACATAAGATCAATATGAAACCATGTATCTGTGTTATTGTTTGAGTTTAAAATATCAAGCCTCTTTCATGTTGCAATAGCGGTTAGATGGACTTCAAAACTACATTGAAGGTTTTACTAGTAGGAGTGATCCTTCAACTTGAAGGCATATAATGTTTATATAATTGCATCAAGGAGGTATAGAGTGGTTCTTCTACAAGAATTAACCAAAGAACATTAAATCTAATTCTTTGTTTGGATGTAAATTTTGATAAAGTCAATTATAGTTGTCTTTAGTTTACAGGAGTACCATGCTGCTAAACCTTGGTTTGAATATTGCACCCATATAAAAATTTACATAACAGTGAAAAATATCCACATATTTTAGAGTTTTCTTATTAAGTTATCTATTATGATAAAGCATTAAACCAATGACACTGCATTTTAAAAAAAAAACATTCTTTTAAAGAAAATTCTTAATAATTTAGCTTAATAAGCTCCTTAAATATTTTATTAATATATTGATTGGCTTCATGAGAATAAACTATAAATCAACTTTAATCATACCTATTTATATGGCATTTAAAATCACAAAAATATGCTAATGGATTTAACTCCATAACCCAAATACCTATTTATATGGCATTTTCACCCCCTCCCTTTCTCCCAAGCCTAATTAATGATATGGATGATGTCTTTGTTACTGGACACGATTTGGAAAAGATATTTTGTATTTCTTTTGAGCCACACACAACCCATATTTATGCTAGAATGGAGGAGAAATAAAAATAAAAAAATGCAGAAGAAGAAGATACAAATGAGCTAGAATACAGAAACGGGAAGATACGAATGAGCTAGAATACAGAAAAGTGAAGATATGGATGAGCTGGAATGAATAAGCTCATATCACGAGTCCGATGGGTTTAGCGTCGGACTTGTTCCCTCAACGCTCCCCCTCAAGCTGGGTCTGAAGACATTTCAAAGGCTAAGCTTGGAAGTGATTGCGTCATGCCAGTCACGTGAAAGAGGTTTAATGAAAACATCTACCAGTTGGTCCCCAATGCGAACATGTGGAGTTACAATTTCATGAGACTTAATTTTCTCTCTAATAAAATGACAATTCACCTCAATATTCTTTGTGCGCTCATGGAAGACCGGATTGGTAGAAATGTGAATGACAACTTGATTATCACACATCATCTGCATAGGTATAAATGGAGAGAAGCCAAGCTTGGTCAGGAATTTCTTTAGCCAAAGTAACTCACAAGTGGTATGGGCCATAGCCCTGTATTCAGTCTTAGCATTGGATCAAGCAACAATTGGTTGCTTCTTACTTTTTCAAGTAACCAAATTTCCTCTCACAAACAAGCAGTAACCAGTTGTAGATTTCTGGTCATCTTTGGCATCGACCCAGTCTACATCAGAAAAAATGGAAATAGATAGGTGTTCATGTTTGGAATAAAGAAGGCTCTTACCAGGAGAGCCTTTGAGATAACGGAGAATATGATAGGCAACATCCAAATGGGCAGCCTCTGGTGAGTGCATAAACTGATTAAGAACACTCACAGGATGAGAGATATCGGGTCTGGTAATAGTCAGGTAAATAAGTCGGCCAATGAGTTATTGATAAGGACCAGGATCAGAGAGAGACTCACCATGGAGAGAGGTGAGCTGATGATTGACCTCAAGAGGAGTAGCAATAGGTTTACAGCTCAGCATGCATGTGTCATTGAGTAAGTCCAGTGTATATTTCCTCTGACATAAGGAAATACCATAACGAGAATGAGCAATCTCAATGCCGAGAAAATAATGCAAGGAGCCCAAATCTTTTACCTCAAAGGTGCTACCAAGATGTGATTTAATGCTGGATATAGTCGTGAAATCATTTCCCATAACAATATGTCATCAACGTAGACCGAGACTACTATGAGCCCATTGGTAGTGCGTTTCCAAAAAATAGAATGATCGGAGCTACACTGGTGAAAGTGGGCAGCCCGCATGGCATGAGTGAATTTGATGAACCATGCCCGTGGTGACTGCTTGAGGCTATAGATGGACTTGTGAAGGCGACAAACTTTATGTTCCTCCCCTTTACGATGAAACCCAGGAGGTAAGGATGTATACACTTCTTCACGAAGGTCACCATGTAAAAAAAACATTCTTGACATCAAGTTGATGCAGTGACCAATCCAAATTTGCAGCTATAGATAAGAGAACCCGAATAGAATTCATTTTTTGCAACCGGGGCAAAAGTCTCTGTGTAATCGATGTCATAAGTCTGTGTGAAGTCTTTTGCAACAAGGCATGCTTTGTACCGATCAATGGTACCATCAGGTTTATGACAATGTAAACCTAGTTACAGCCCAGATAATGTTTTCCGGCCGGTAAATCAACAAGCTCCCATGTTTGATTTTTTATTTTTTTTTACAAGGCATTCATCTCCTCAAGCATAGCATGCTTCTAGTGAATGTGTGTCAATGCCACATCTGCTTGTGTAGGAATAGAGATAGAATCAATATTAGCAAGAAAAGTTCTGTAGGATGGAGATAATGATTGATAAAAAATGAAATGCTGAATAGGATGAAACGTGCAAGGACTAATACCTTTCCCTAGAGAAGAAAAAAGATCCGAGTCAGGAGTAGACCTCGGAGTGCCTGATGATGGTGGAGGCAGTGATATGTTGGCTCGCCCTTTTCTATGGTGATGGTGGAGGAGGTGAGGTAGGGGTCGGTGAGTCTAGCAAAGGGATAGGAGTAACGTGTAGGGATAAGAGGAGAGAAATTGTTCGGAGAAAAGAAACTAAGAAACTCAAAAAATGTTGCATCTAGAGTGACAATGTGATGACCAGTATGAGGATCCACAAATTTATAACCTTTTTAGGCAGGTGAATACCCAACAAACATGCAAGAGATGGATCTATCTGATAACTTTGTTCGAGAGGGAGAGAAGTCATGCACATAAGCAGTTCAACCAATGATGCGAAGAGGAATATTAGTGACATGGTGAACTTTCTTAAACAATGAAATCGGAGTCTAAAGGTTCAAAGTAGAATGAGGCAGTCAATTGGCCAAGTAGCATGTAGTAAGAATTGTATCTCTCCAATAGTGTTTGGGAACATGCATCTCAGTGAGGAGGCAATGAGTGATATTCAATGATTGTTGGTTTTTTCTTTCTGCCATCCCATTTTATTGAGGAGTGGAAACATAAGTGGTGTTCAACTTGATGCCGTGCTGACGAAGGTAGGAAAGAAAAACAGTGGAAATGTATTTGTCACTATTATCACAATGAAGGACCTTGACTTTTACATCAAACTGATTAATTAACCAAACATAAAAAGATTTAAAAGTTTTAAATACTTCACTTTTATTTTTAAGAAGATAAATCCATATTATCTTGGTAGTACAATCCATAAAAGACACAAAATACTAAAATCCCATGGAGGAGGGAATAGGAGCAGGTCTCCAAACATCAGATCGAATGACATAAAACATAGAACCAGAGTCTTTATTTAAGACTAAAGGAAATGAAACACGTTTCTTCTTAGATAAAGCACAAGTACTGCAATGAAAGGTCTTAAAATCTTTGTGGGAAGCTAAAGAAGGAAATAAATTGTGTAAAATAGAAAAGGCGGGATGACTATATCAATAGTGACATTGATAAATATCCTCTTGAGTGACTGAGAGAAGATGGGCTGCAGTTATAGGTTGAACATTAACATCGAATCGGTAAAGACTAGCACGTTCACGCCCACTACCAATCATCTTCTGCATCCTGAGATCCTGAAACATATAGTGAGATGGAAGAAAAATGATAGCACAGTTAAATTGTTTGGTGAGTGTACTAATGGAAAGCAAATTGGAGTCAAGACTCGGTACAAAAGGGGTCTTGTGAAGGGAGATAGTAGAGGTTAGAAGAACAGATCCTGACCCCGCAATGGGAGTAAGGTTTCCATCGGCTAACTTTACTGATCTTAAAGTAGAATTGGAATGAAAAGATGAAAAAAATGTGAGACATACCAATTATATAATTTGTGGCCCCGGTGTCTATGACCAAGGGCTGGGAAGAGGAGGTAGGAGTGGATGTACCTAGCCTCAAGGAACTGGAAGTAGCCATGGATTTTGAGACTGAGAGGCCAGCCTTCTGGGTGATCAGGTTCTCATATTCTTCTTGTGAAATCCGGACCATAGTAGTAGAGGAAGCAGACAATGTCTCTTCAGATTTAGTAGTAGACAAATTGGCCCATCGGCCACCTGACGAATGACGACGTCCATAAGTGAAGCCTCCCCGCATGGGATGTCTACCATGTTTGATCTAGTAATTGTCCACCATATGGTTGGGATGTTTGCAATGAGTGCAAAAAAGAGAACCATGACCATGACCATGACCTCGAGTTCCACGGCCACAACCTCAATCATCAGAAAAAAAGACCATCAGCTTGTGAGGCAGATTGCATGATCGAGGCAGGTTGAATCATAACCTACTTTCATTTTTCTTCTCATGGAATTTGAGCATAAACCTAATTCAAGGTCATCGTCTCAGCATTGTGAATGATTTGTTGTCGGAGTATCTCATACTCATTATTAAGGCCATCTAAGAAGTTGAAGATCTGGCATCGCTCATCCCATTTCTTGATAAGAATCACATCTCGAGAACAATGGGTATCTTCCTCATCATGATAGGCAAGCTCCTCCCATAAACTCTGGAATTTAGCATAGTACTCTGTGAGGCTCTCGTCATTCTGTTGGAGAGAGGCAATCTCCTTCTCTAATCGAAAGATGCATGACATGTTGTGTGTATCGCTATAGAGTTCATGGACCGTGTCCCATATTTCTTTTGCCGTCTTTAAGAAAAGAAAGCCACTTCGGACATTATCGGCCATAGAGTTCCATAACTATGACATAACAATCGTATCATCAGATTCTCACTCTGCTTTCTTGGAATCTCCATCGACTGGATAAGGAAGGGCCCTAAGGATGTGGCCAAGTTTTTGCTTGCCGCCAGTAAAGATGCGGACATCCTATTGCCACTGGAGAAAATTGGGTCCTGTGAGAGGAGATGATGTGATCTTCAGACTATCTGAGATCCATATCATGAGAGGATGAAATATCGTTAGAGTCCTTTAACAATGCTATGGAGAAATACCAAGGTAGAGGAGAACCAATATATATATATATATATATATATATATATATATATATATATATATATATATATATATATATATATATATATATATATATATATATATATATATATATATATATATATATTTCTTTTCTTTTCTTTTCTTCTCTCTCTCTCTCTGTTTTTTTTTTTCAAAATGCAAAATCCACCATTTTTCTAAATCTCATAAAGACAAATATACACCGAATAGAAAAGAGTAACAAATTCAAATTATTTGATTCAAGCCTTCTTTGGGGATTTGGTTGCTTCAGTATTATCCTTAGCTTTATCAAATTTCTTGTGCAGACAAATTGAATGGATGTTGGGAAGAACACCACCATGAGCAATAGTCACACTAGCCAACAGCTTCCCAAGCTCATTGTCATTTCTAATAGCGAGTCTTCTTGTTGTCTCTTGTAGCATTTCTAATGAGCTCTAAAACCTTTGCTGCTAGATACTTAAGAACAATAGTAGTTCGAGTGGCCCGTGTTATTGCCTCTAGTTGAGGCTCAGATCCTACCATCTAAGCCATGGTGGTGTCGCCCTGTTCAAAGGCATGGAGAAGAAGATAGGGATCTGGTTGTGATGCCTGAATCTGGTACGTGACGATCAGGTTGCCGGTTTCAATGGTGATGCGGTGGTGGAGAAGAAGGTGGTGGTGATGTAGTGGCTGACAGAGATGGTGGTGCTGCACTGGAGGAACTCACGTCTCCTCGGGAACAACCCGCTTTGATACCATATTACAGGACACGATTTGGAAAAGATATATTGAATTTCTTTTGAGCCACACATAGCTCATATTTATGCTAGAATGAAGGAGAAATAAAAATAAAAACATGCAGAACAAGAAGATACAGATAAGCTGGAATATAGAAACGGGAAGATACGGATGAGCTGGAATGGACAAGCTCATATCACGAGTCCGACGGATTCGGCGTTGGACTTGTTCCCTCAATAGTCTTGATTAGCTATATTAGGATTGTCACCTATGGATGTAAGGACTCAAAATTATCATTTGCTATCATATGATCTATGTTAGAATTCTCTCCTCATTTTCATGAGTCAAATGATATAACATATTAATATTTTTTCCACTTGATTTATTGTATAAGATGTAGAAATAATATCTATATATATTTTTAAAACTTTTTAGTAATAATTTCAATTGTCTCGTGGCCTTGGTAATCACTTTGATGACTCAAGCCATTATCTAAAATTGTTATTTAGAGAACATTAATGGTCTGTATTTATGTAGGTAGAGAACGTTTTTATGCTAGTTATTTGTTCATTTGTAATTGTGAGGTTATTTATCAGTGCACTAGTGCTTTCATGCATTTGTATTGCTTTATAAACCCATTTTTCCACTTCAAATGGCTTAGAAATGTTCGTGGCAATCATAAATGCTTATTGTCCAAATTTTTTTTATAATTAGTTTCTTTCTTTGCTTAGAGACATCCGTGCTTCTGTTTTGGAACAAAGCCTTCGAAAATTGGGTGTAGAAAAGCTTACTAAAGATGATGTGCAAAAGATGCCATGGGAAGTTTTGGAAGCTAAAATTGGAAATTGGATTCACTTCATGCGGATTGCTGTAAGGATTTGTATGAAACTCAACTATCAAGATATATTTCTTTTTTTTTTTTTTTTCAATTGTTTGATTATGCTTGAAACAGGTCAAATTGTTATTTGCGGCAGAACGCAAAGTTTGTGATCACATTTTTGAAGGTATTAATACTATCAAAGATCAATGTTTTGCTGAAGTAACTTCAAACAGTATGGCTATGCTCCTTAGTTTTGGAGAGGCTATTGCCAAAAGCAAGAGGTCACCAGAAAAGTTATTTGTACTTTTAGACATGTATGAAATAATGCGTGAACTTCTGCCAGAGGTATGATCAAATTTCCATTTATACTATTAATTTGGTAACATGGAAAGCTATTTGTATGATTTTTAATCCTTTTGGAAGAATGCCTTGTAAGCAATGGGCACTTGGATGAATGAAACATAAAATATAGATATAAAAAAATGTACAATAAATCTTAAAAAATAAAAATTTGATTCCACCAGTAAACTAGATGTTTGATTTGGAGTGCAACGTTCTATAAAAATGTTAAAGAGTCAATTTTCAAACAATAAGAAGTTTTTGTAACCTTAAAACTCTACATTTGATAGCTTTTCTTTCTGAAATACGTCGATATTCATAATGTTTTAGTAAAATAATGGAAATTGACTTTTAATTCGGCCAAGTTATATACTTGGCTCATTCAAGTGGACTTCTAAATCAAGTTGTTGAACATTAAACAAGTTATTTCTTTTTTAGAGTGTGGGATATGCTCTACTCTATTTTATACTTCCACTGGTTACAAGTTTAAATAAGGAGTCATCTGGCGATGTATTTAGGATAACTTATATTTAGAGAACCAGGGATATAGGATGTGGCTTTTATTAATTAATGTCAATTTCTATTATAATATATGAAGCTTTTATGTTAATCCATTATTTCAAGAAATGATGCTTATTTGTTGAATTTTCTATATATTGCTTTACTCATTATTTGACCATATACAAATTTATCTATCACCTAAATTAATATTTCGAGCAGATAGAATCTATTTTTGAAGGCAGAGTTTGTACCGAAATGAGAGAATCTGCAGTGCTTTTGTCAAAGCGACTCGCCCAGAGTGCAGAAGAAACATTTGGCAATTTTGAAGAAGCGGTTGAAAAAGATGCTACTAAAACTGCTGTCCAAGATGGAACCGTTCATCCTCTCACTAGTTATGTAATTAACTATGTGAAATTTTTGTTTGAGTAAGTGAACGCCATCATTTAAAAATAAATAAATTAGCAATTCTTTTAAATAGTGGTTTGCAACCTTATTTTACAAGTTTTCCAATATTCTTTCTTTACTTTTGGTTTTACCTTTCTTATAATCTAATTAATATTGTCACTCACCCGACAAATAGTTGTGACATTAAGATGAATAATTTGATTTTGGTTGGTCATCATTCACATGTGTAAGAGTATTTCTTTTATTATTTCTCTCTTAATTATATCTTAATGTAGCCAATCAAAAATCTATATAAGCTTGGTAACTTTACATGCTTCTAAATCTCAATCGTTTTACAATAATGTTAGCACATTTGCCCGCAGCACAATTACAGAATTCATGCCATTCGCAGCACACCTACCATGTTGGATGCCCTAGCTTAAGAATTGGGACATTTCTCTCATTAGGAGTTTACTTAACAAATAATTGGATAAGATACATGGCTCTAAGAAGCTATACGGTATGGTACACTTGATGGATGCTCAGATGTTCCTAGGCATTGGGATGTAGAGATATTAAGATCTATATGCAACTGAATAAGAGTATTTGGTAAAAAGTGGCTTATAGTCTTTTTTTTTCCCCTACAGGTGTAAATGACTTTGAAAGAATGTATTTATGCATTAATATTTTATTTATAATTATAGTGACTAGTTTGTATGATATGATTTAAATATATGTAACTAAACTTGTGAAGTTTTTATATGTTACTAAATGAAGTGGCACTATAAAACCAGTGGGCGATGAGAGGGCAATCGAGAGAGCGCTCGAAGGGACTGTCGAGAGGGCGCCAATGGGGCCGCTTGAGAGCCCATCCCGCATCAGAGGCTCCAGTCCCTGAGTCTTCCACGACCCGGAGAAGGCATGGATCTGAGGCATTTACTCTGTTCATCGGCAACTTGGCGTTCACCTGCTCAACAACTGACCTCTTCCAGATTTTCCAGAAATACGGTCAGGTGGTCGAGGTGCATTTGCCCCTCTTCCATGGCACCGGTAAGCATAGGGGCTTTGCGTTTGTCCGATTCATGTATGAGGATGATGCCAGAGCTGCAAAAGGTGTGCTGGACGGCAAAAGGATCGATGGCAGGGTGGTGTCCATCCAATTTGCTCACCCTAAATCCACTAACCCTAAAAACCCAAACCCGGGACACCCTTCCCCCTACCCACCCAAATCCCCCGATTGTCACCCTATTCCATCATGCCTGCCTTCCGACCACCCTTCCCCCTGCTGAAACCTTATTCCTAGAAGGAGGGGACGTGAACCACTTCCTTCCAACATCGGAACAGCGCGCCATATCCACAGACAAATCTCAGCAGATTCAGTGGAGGTAGCTGCTAGGCTTCAACAACTGGATCTAGGCCTGGTATGTTGGGTAGCGGACATGGATATTTCGGTTACCTATCTCCAGTGTGCTCTTAGAGACACCAGGTTTCGGGCTTCTGCAATTGACATTGTCCGCCTATCCAACTCCATCTTCCTTTTCACCTTCAAATCCAGGGCTGAGATGGTTGATTTTGAGGAGGACTTGACGCTCTGGAAAGCCTTCGGGTTGGCCAGAGTTTCCCCATGGTCCCCAGACATTTATCCCCTGTTCGAAGATGTCTGGGTCAGGTTCTATGGCATCCCTGCACATGCGTGGACCGAGTCTGTGCTCCAGGACCTGGGAGCTACTATAGGCACAGTTCTTCAGATTGACACATGCGCTTGATATGGGATATTCCAGCGATTTGCAAGAATTCTGGTGAGGCTAGAGTTGGGATCCTTTTCTCATTCCCAACTCTCCCTGCTGGTTGCAGGGAAATCTTTTCCGGTTTGGTGCCATCCGGATAGCTCCCACGTCTATGGCTTGGTCCAACCCAAAGGCTCCGGTCGTGTGGTTTCTAATGCGGCCCCTGAATCAACTAGGGAGTGGGTGACCAACAGATTTTTTTGGGGGAAATCTGGCAAAGAGAAGTGCCCCTCAGCTGTTCGGGCTAATGCTCCAACCGGTACTATGCTTACAGTTGGGCATGTTAATGGTTCAGTCCCAGCTATAGTGTTGGACTAAGACCAGTCCTGCTCTCCTCAGAGTGGAGAATTCGTCCTTGAAGCTGCTCCGATCCTTCCACTGCTACCTTAGTCGACTCCTCTTCAACGAGACAGTATTCCCAGTATCTCCTCGGACCTCCTAGCTGTTGATATTGCCCACCCTCCCCCGGCAAAGGTAGATGATATGCACCCCACACTACCAGGTGTTGCTGATGCAGCGACCATTGATAGCTTCGACTATCCTGCTACCGAAACAAATGTCACTTCAGGACAGAGGCTGGCCAATGATCTTCTCCCAGGCTACCTACACTCCCCTCCTTCAGGACAGAGGTTAGCCAACGATCTTCTCCCGGGCTACCTACACTCCCCTCTGAAAGGTATGGAAGCCAACCAGGTGCGCATTTACCTTGATAATTAAATTGTTGAATGCAATACTGTTGATTCCCATCCTCCTGAGATGAACTCAGATCATCAACTTTCGCCTATGGGTGGGGCTTTTCTGATTGCCCGACCCCCGGGAGGATCCAGATTGGCTGGAAACTCTCCTATCTATCCGCTGGAGGATAGCAGTGATGATATCGACTCATTTGGACCTGCCTCACCTCATCATACTCCTCTCCCTACTGACCATTCGGTGGGGCGGACAATGTCGCCTACTTTGTCTGATGGATGTGCCTCTGTCTATCGAAAGTTAGACCTCTCGGCCGATCTCTCCCCCTATCGTCTATCTCACAGTGAAGGGGAAAATTATGGGAACAATCCGCAAGGAATCAGTACTCAGTTGAAGGGTAGCCCTGTCAAAAGTCATATGGGAGTGGAGGCCCCCTGTTCGGGTGATACTCTAAGGTCCATTACAGTCTACCCTCTCAGCCTACGTTCTTCTCACAGCACTGTGCAGCCTGGATGCAGGTCCACTTGCCCTGATTTGGGTAAGAAGACAGGGTGTGCGAAAATTGATACAATCTCTCCGTTGGATAGTGGATGCAGTAAAGGTAGAAATGCTGGTCGGAATGACAAACAATCCAACTCCGAGGGTGTTGTCAATGAATAGCATCCTCATTTGGAATGCCCAGGGTCTGGCCAACTCGGCCACCACCCGCACTGTTCGTAGGTTGATTAAGGGTCATTCTCCTGAGATCTTGGCCATCTTAGAGCCCATGGCAGCTGAGTCAAAACGAGTTGGGATCGGCCTCATGCTGGGTTTTCACCAGTTCTTCTCCAATGAAGGGGAAGGGGGAAAATTTTGGATATTCTACAGCAGCTCCATTTTCATCTCTCTCTTTAATATGTCTAACCAGATCTTTTCCATCGATGTTCGTCAGTCAGGCGGCTATCCCACCTGCAGGTTATCTTTTTATATGGAAAATGTTCCAGGATTGACCGAAGGCTGCTCTGGAATATCCTGTGATGGCAACAAGTTTTTCAGGTCCGTGGGCTATCGCTGGTGATTTCAATGCTGTCCTAGCCCCTGCAGAGAGGATTGGTAGCAGGAACTTTGATCAGACGAGCTCTAGTGAGTTTCGGGATGTTATTGATGCGGCTGGGCTTGTGGACGCGGGTTTCGTTGGGAATTCTTTTACCTGGAGCAACAATTTGTCGGGCACGGCCTGGGTCTGGGAGAGGCTCGATAGAGTGTTATGTAATGGGAGATGGTTAAGTAATTTTCTGGGTTTTCGCGTTCAACACCTTCCGCGGATGAATTTTGACCATTCCCCACTTCTTTTGGACTTCCCGAAGCCCACTCCTTCCGCCCCGAAGCCCTTTAGGTTTCAGAGGATGTGGCTGCTACATGAGTCATTTTATTCAGTGGTCGAGGATGCGTGGAGGCCCCATTTCTCGGACCAGCCTATGCTGAACATTCTCCTGAAGCTAAAGAATGTGAAGTGATATCTTAGAAGTTGGAACCGCGATGTGTTTGGGAATGTTTTCCAAAATATCAAACTTGCAGCTGAAGCGTTAGATCAGCTCGAGGGCGCAGCCCAATCTCCTCTATCCAACATCAGCGCGTAGGAAATTGTAGCAGCTAGATCCAAGTTAGCCCGTATGGAACTCGCAGAGGAGATTTTTTGAAAATAAAAATCTCACAATAGGTGGCTCTCTGAAGGAGATAAAAACACCAAGTTTTTTCATCTCTCAGTCATCGATAAAATCAGGAGGTCGAGTATTCTTTCAATCAAGAGTGATTCTGGTGAGGTGCTGTTGGAGTAGAAGGATATCAAATGCGAAGCTGTCCGTTTCTTTCAAGAGTTGCTGACGGCACCCAGTCCATCTACTAGCTACCCATCTGGGGACATTGCTGATTTTCCTATTCCCTCGCTTGTCACGGAGGTGGATAACGCTTCCCTCATGGCAGTTCCGTCCTTGGAGGAATTTTGAAACGCTGTGGTTACGATCCCTCCAGATAGTGCTCCTGGGCCAGACGGTTTCTCGGGTGTTTTTTTTCTCTAGTTGTTGGGCCATTGTCGGGACCGACATTCACAAAGTTGCAGTCGATTTTTTTCAAGGGGAAGAGATGCTGCGGGCCTTCACCTCCTCCCTTATAGCCTTGCTCCCTAAGTCCACAGGGCCGAAATCTTTCTCAGATTTTTAGCCCATTAGCCTATGTAATTGTATATACAAGATTTTCACTAAGATTGTGGTCCCTAGGCTTAGCTCCATTCTCCCCAGGATGATTTCTAAAGAGCAGGGTGCTTTCGTCAAAGGTAGATCGATTTCAAAAAATATCGCCATCGCCCATGAAGCGTTCAGGGATATAAATAGGAAGGTTAGAGGCGGGAATCTTCTATTAAAACTAGATATGGAAAAGGCCTATGACAAATTGGATTGGTCTTTCCTGAAACGGGTTCTCATTCACTTCGGCTTTGTGCCTTCCTAGGTCCGGATGATTGAATCCTGCTAGCTGAACAATTGGTTTTCCGTCCTTGTGAATAGGGAGAGTTGTGGCTTCTTTAAGTCCACTCGTGGGCTACACCAGGGTGATCCGTTATTCCCATTCCTCTTCATTGTAGCAGCTGAGGCCCTTAGCAGGGATTTTTACCGTTTGATGGCAGACGGGCTTTGCAGTCCTTTCAAGTTGAAACAGGGATGCCTCCAACTTTCTCACCTCCTCTATGCTGACGACACGATTCTCCTCATTAATGGGTCCCGGAGGTCGCTGGTTGCAGTCAGGGATTTTTTGTAAAAATATTAGTTCACTTCCGGACAGTGTGTTAACCAGCGTAAGAGTGCCTTCTTCTGCTCTTTAAAACTCCCGGCTGGTAGAATTAGCCGCACCGAAAGGATCCTAGGCTTTGGGAAAGCCCCTAGAGGCCTCACTTATCTGGGTGTCCCCATTGTGTATGGGAAAACGTCCACTTCAGATTTCAATCCATTAATTACAAAAATTTCATCCAGGATACAGGGGTGGAATGCACGCCTCCTCTCTCAAGCAGGTAGGCTTACTTTAATTTCCTCAGTCCTGTGCAGCGTCCCGGTGCATATCATGTCTGCATTGGTGGTTCCTTCCAGAGCCCTGCAGTAGATTGAAAAGGCTATTGCTAATTTTCTTGTGGGGCTTGAGAGAGGGGAGGAAAAAGGCCCATTGGAAAAGTTGGAGTTTTGTCTCTACCCCCTAAGGCTGAAGGTGGGATGGGAATTCAAAAATTGAAGGATGTTATGAGGGCTCTTCATCTCAAAATGGCGTGGCGGGTCAGAAACAGCGGCGAGGATAATCTGTGGGCTAATTTTATGAAGTCTAAATACAGAGTGTCTGGCCCGAACTCTAAGAGGTTCAGGTCTGGTGTGGGGTGCTTGCCATTTTGGAACAGGCTGGCGCTTCTTTTTCCCATTCTGGACAGGCATGGCCAGTGGGAAATTGGCCACAGTACCTGTAATATGTGGCAGTGCAATTGGTCTGGTCTAGGACCGTAACAAGATGTACCATTTGTCACCATTCCTACTGATAGCCATGATCTGATAGTGGCTGATTTCTTGACGCACAATGGCATGAAGCAAGTCACGTCGGTGGCTCTCCCTCCCTCCATTCAGCCTCATATTGTTAACGGTAGTTTCTGCACTTCAAATATTGAAGACACTCTCATCTGGCCCCATGGCCCAGGTGGATCCTTTTCTGTTAGGTCTGCTTGGGAGGTGGTGCGGGCGCACGGTCAAAAGTTGCCCTGGGTGAAATGGGTGTGGCATCCCTCACTTTCCCCCAAGATCGCTATTTTTGTCTGGAAGGTGTTGATGAGTGCTCTCCCCTTCGACAATAATATCCAGAAAAAGGGTATTTTTCTTGGGTCGAAGTGTGAATGTTGCAAGTTTGGGGTAAATAGTGTTCCTTCTCCTGAATCTCTCTCTCATCTCTTCTTGCGTGGAACCCTTGCTCAGGGGATTTGGAACCTCGCTGCCAAAAAGTTGGGTGTGTCGTTTGCCCCTCATTCCTCCATCCTGCATCGTCGCATGTGGTGGTGGGGCCTTCCTCGCTTGCGCACCTGTCCGTTTTCCACCTTCCGCTTGGCACCTATTTTTCTTTTATGGGAGATTTGGAATGCTAGGAACAAGTCTAGATTTGATGGCCACAAAATATTGATCCAAGGGGTATTCCGTAGAACTTCCTGGTGGTTATGGAATAGAGACGCACGGACCAGATCTTCTCAGTCCTCGCCCTCCAGCCTAACAACGCCTGGATCTAGGTTTGATCAGCCTTCCATCTGTTTAGAGGTTGTCAATTGGCAGAAGCCTCCTGCCGGCTGGTATAAGCTTAATGTCGATGGATCAACCATTGGGAATTCGGGGCCTGCAGGAGGTGGCGATATATGCAGAAACCATAATGGCACCATGATTTTCGCTTTCCACAATGGATATGGAGTCGCTTCCAACAACAGAGTTGAGATGAGGGCTCTCCACGATGGGCTGGAAATGTGCATCAGTCATGGGCTACAAAATGTTATAATTGAATCTGACTCAGGATGGGTGGTTCAAGCCATTCTTGAGCAGTCCACCGTCGAGTGGAAATGGAAATATTGGATTCATAGAATCAGGGAGCTCCTTTCCAAGGGGTCCTATACCCTCGCTCTCATCCCTAGAGAGGCCAACGGCCCGGCAGATTTTTTAGCTAAGCTGAGTAGTAAATCCCAGGACTCCAAGCACCTCTCGGTTCCCTCCGATCTTCCTCCCCTCGCTAGAGGTTCCTTCGTTTTGGACAATACAGGGCTAGGTTCCATTAGGAAGAAAAAGGTTTAGTTGTATAGGATATGATAGGCGGGCCAGCTTTTTGTCGCTGGTCTTCGCCCGAAGTGCCTATTGTAAATTTGACTTCATCATAATATAAAGAAGTAGCTTAAAAAAAAATGAAGTGGCACTACTATAATAATTATTTATTGGTAATAATTAAAGTTGGTAATAAGTCTATAATACTCATTATATATTGTAAATGTTAAATCTAGGTATTTTCTAAACATTGAAAAAGTAATTTTCCCCTTTGTTAGCTAATATATTCATAAGGAAAAAGATAATATCGCAAACAGACAAAGAAATTCTTTTGACAATAAAGTCTTACACATAAAGTTATCTAATTAACTTAGTTCGTTTTTAAATTAGGAGTCACAATTTTTATTTTTTAAATAAATTGAGTTGCTTAAGGTAAGCTTCCATTAATTTTTTGTTCACTCTTAATTGCTCGATTTTATTAGTCCATTTTTCTTTCGTTCACTCTTTTATTGCTTTAATTCATTATCAGAGTTTGCATGTCCTACATAATAGGTTTAATAGTTATTTTTAATGAAATCATATCTTACAAACTTATATAGTAATAATCCTAGCCAAGACCCAATCCATCTAGATGCAATCAAACATGGTTTGGGAATCCAAGGTATGATGAACTAGGAAGCAACAAGTGGAGAAGGAAACTATAAACTCTAGCTGAACTTAAAGAAAAAATCAAATCCTAAACCTAGAGCTTCCAAAAAGATAGGGAGCCAATGTAGTTTCAATCAGTATTGAAAAAAAATGGTACATAATTCCTTTCTTCTTCCTTGTCTATGCAGAACCATCTGTCATTCAATAGAAAGTTCCTCAAATTCATGTAGTATAAGGTTTCCCATTATTGGCTTTGGAATAGAAATTGAAGATCTTGGTAAAGTGTGAGTTGGCAGGGCTAGGTCGGTAGTCACACAAAGAAAAGGGATTGAAAATGATGAGACTTTTTTTTTTTAAAACTCTTGTAGCTAGGTTCACTACTATTAAGACTATGATGGTCGTGGCTCTAAAGAAGGATTTTCCAATGCATCAGATGGATGTGAAGAGTGCTTTTCTCAATGGTGATTTGAATGAAGAATTCTACATAAAACGATCCCAAGGAGTCAAGAAGAGATACACCCTGATCCATAGCTCAAGTGGTATACTAAGTGAAAGATACCTCATTTCAACACTGAGGTCTTGGTATCGATTCCTTAGTGGGGTTGGCTAACAGTGATGTGTGAGTTGACTGTGCGGTGTACAAACAAGCTAACCATAAAAAAAGGAGTTAAGAAGAGATCAACAAAGCTTGTGTGTAGGTTAAAAAAGTCTTTTTATGGCCTTTTGCAATCACCTCACACCTAGAATTAGAAGATATGAAGATAAGTACAAACACAAGTAACACTCATGCTCTGACACAACATTTTAAGCCACACTATGGGAAACTACCTTTAACATTCTACCTTTAATATGTGACAGATCTCGACCTTGAATTTGGAATTTCTTCACAAACTCAAGCCAACCTTCAAACTTCAATCTTCAAGATAGATAATGGTAATGGTGATGGTGCCTCCCCTCATGAACAGCCAACCCGCCCCTCTAGACACAGGAATAGGGATTGGGCTTTGGGGTAGCTTTGTTTTAGCGCTTTCGTTGGTCACAATGTAGCCATAGGGAAACTTCTAGCTAGATTGAATCCTTCCTTCCCTCCACCTGAAGCAATATCCACCTTTTCTTTTTTCCTTTGACAGTAAGGAAAGCAGGACATTAGCTTCAACTAGTTCAGTTTGAGTGTTTTTCAAGAGTTGTTGTATTGCTAGTTGTTAGAAAATTAGTAATGCATTCATTTTCAAACAAACCTTGTACTCCTTTCTAAGCCACCCTCGTTAGCAGGGAATATAGTTCAGTAAGAATAGCTTTATAAGGGGAGCTTGCTTGAAGTTGGGTCTACTTGGTATGGTCTTGGACTGAAGCAGGCATTTTTTCCTCATCTCTAGTAAGCTGACGAATCTATAAGAAGGGAGATGGTGAATGGGGAGCCTACTTAGCCCAATGATCTCAACTCACTTAATCAGCACCTTTTACCCGAGAGGAGCCAGATATGATCATGCAACCCAGAAGTTTGAGTAATCCTTCACCCTATGGAGGAGGCATACTAACCTGAATAAGATGTCAAGCTTCAGAAGAGATAGATAAAATTCAACCTTAACCTCAACACTATCTTATAGGCTTATAGGGTGCTTCTTTTATTCTCTTTGTAAAATCACATCTTGCTTTAAGTTGGGTATGACCAACCACTCTAGACGTACAATAAATGTTAAAAATAAATAATTAGGGCACAACCATCATCTTAATTTAAAAATATGTCTAACAATATTTTAAATATATCAAATGATTCCAAAATATAACATATGAACTGCCTCCAAAATGTGCCCCTTACATTGATATTATACAACAAGTAAAACTAGAGACATCATTTTTCTTAAATAGTTTCATTTATCTCCCTTTACTAAAGCTTTTCAACCACCCCACTGACATGGCGTTGAGATAATTGGGACCGGAAGATGGAGAGCAAACTCAAGGAATGTCATATTCTTTGATCTTCTTAATGAAGAGTCATGCATATAATATGCAGTGTAGAGACTCTAGTGCTTGATTATGTCATAAGGAGCAATTACTGTTAACAATCATTCCTCTATGATCATCAACCCAAGTATAAAATTTTGTATGTCTAAGCTTTCAAAGAAATAAATAAATCTTTTATGTGGTCTACTCATATTTTCTTATCAAGGATCCAAAAGGATAAATGAGTAAAAATGATCCGTGAAGTTTTGTGCAAGGAACCACTTTCAATTAAATTAAATAGTAGATATGCAAAGTAAACTCCTATATTCTCCATTTCATCATAATTCTTAACATGCAAAAAAATTACACCTTGACTCTTATAATAATGATTTTTATCAATCCATTCTTTTTAGTATTTCTCCACCCATCTTAAATTATAAAAATTTCAAATATTGGCTTAGTATCTTTTAGAACATTTAAATCTCTTTTCAATTTTTTACTATTCATTGTTCAAAAATGTTTTCAAGGCTTTTTAAATGATATACTTCTATAAATCTCGATGTCATCATTTGTTTTATAGTTACTATTATGGGTAAATCTGAACCGAACCGCATCAAGGCTAACTCTGGCACCAAAGAGCAATGCCTCAGACTGATAAGCTTTAGACCTAAGGTGAGCATCCGACCCGAGGGCTCTTGTAGAGCTACGACGCCGACCTGGGACTAGGAAGAAGTCTTCGCACCTTCTATGAGTAGAACCTCGGAGCGGTGACAATACGTCCGAGCCTATCCATCCTTTGCAAGAGCTTTCATGAAAGCTCGAAGAATAGTAGCCATCATGCACCCGTTCATCCTACATCTGACTCGAACCTCTCTACTTAGCGTGTCAACTATCAGCTTATCCATGGGCTCTAGTGGTTGAGCAAGATCCCAGCTATGAGGTCGGCTCGGATGGGAACTTGGTCAATGACAGCATTAATAGACAACCCAATAACGCATGACAGGAGTAATGCTTTGTGCACGATCTCCGGGTAACTACAGACGACTGCACGCACGTAGTTCTCGCGTAGTGGTAATTACCATGCTGAGATTATCAGACACGTTCAAGACGACCCTCAGGTATAAATATGAATCATTTATATAGGAATAGGTACGCAATATCTGGTACTCTCACCTTACTCTACACTACTGAGACCTCGTTTCCTAGCCTGACGTTGGCATCGGAGGGTCCCCTTCTCTATCCAGGGTCTCCTTTGTCTTCTATTTGTGCAGGACTAGGGTTCGCTCCGAGCACGTAGAGCTCGGTGGAGGGTGATCCAGATTTTTATATTAACATTTTGGCACCGTCTGTGGGAAAAGAACTAAAGGACAAGTTTTATCGAAAACAGCAAGAGGAAAGAAGAAAACGCTCCCAATAATGGCCACGGAACCTGAGCCGAGTGGGTAACATCATTCATCTTCACTACTGCATATCGAGTTGACTTCGACTAGGCCGTCTCAATGGACCTAAAGCCGAGGAGGTAAATACAGGGCCTTACAGAACGAAGTGCAAATGCTGAGGGACGAGATCAATTGAATGAAGGAACAACAGGTGCCTCTCAACCCAGAAGAGATGGCCTCGGTAGCCAAAGAAGAGCCACTAATCATAAGCACCTGTGCCAAGGCATCCCAGAACCTGTCTGCTCCAGCCCCGGATCCTACATGACATGTAGTACTGACCTACATATCAGCGACCTTGGCACTGGAGAGGAGAAGGAGCAGAATGCCTGAGGTTGAAGTGGAAACTGTGGTGGAAAATTGGAACTCGTGAGAAGCTCAGTTGGACAAGCTCCGAAATCAGATTAAGATTCTACAACGGAACCGACAGACTCCGGCTTCAACTGTAGTGGAAGAGATGATGGAAGAAAGTAAACCTCCCTTCACCAGCGAGGTCATGAGTGTAGAAATACCTCCTAGGTTCAGGATTCCCCCCATCACTCAGTACTCGGGGTCTGTTGACCCCATAAAGCATATGGAATCTTATCGATCGTGGATGCAGATGCAATCCACCTCGGAAGCGATGATGTGCTGAGCCTTCTCAATAACTCTAACTGGGGCCGCAAGGAATTGGTACCGACAGCTTAAGCCAAGGTCTATCAACACCTTTACCGAGCTTAGCAGGTCATTCCTGACCCAGTTTATCGTTACCAAGAAGAGTCAGAAGTCGTCGACCCACTTGCTTACCCTCAAACAAAGGAGCCAGGAATCGCTGAAAAACTACATCTCCCATTTCAATGAAGAGGCTCTACAAGTAGATGACTACTCCAACAAGGTGGCATTGTCTGCAATGATCAGTGGACTTAAGGAAGGGAGATTCTTGTTCTTAATAGGGAAAAACCCTCCACTAACCCTTGGTGAACTTATTAGCCGCACTAAAAAATATACGAATGTCGAGGAGTTCTTCTGCTCACGCAAGAGAAACCAGGTCTCCGAGTCCTCATCTAAAGGGAAGAGGCTGAGGGACGAAGCGCTGCAGCATGCAAATAAAAGGAGGTCAGACGACAATGCCTCCTGGGATAGGAGGCTAGAGAGCAAGTTCAGCTCGTACACTCCTCTCAACATGTCTCTAGAGCAGATCATGCTGGACATTCGGGATCAAAGGTTACTACATTGGCCGAGTTGCATGAAGACAGTGGCAGGCCAGCGAGACAAACGTAAATACTGTCGCTTCTATCATGATCACGACACAACACTAGCGACTGCGTCAACTTAAAGGAGGAGATCAAGACCCTCATTCGCAAGGGTCATTTGCACTAATACGTGAAAGAAGAGAGGCATATTTGGAAGGATGACCAGCCCAGCAAAGCCACAGACGAGGCCAGGGAGATCCAAACAATCTATGGTGGCCCGTTCTGTCACGCCCCCAACTTGAAAATCGGGCTCATAGAATTTTCGAACGCCCAATCCGGCGCTGACAGTCTCCATAATGCCCCATTCTCGGCTCTCGGCACCCATATGCCAAATTTTGATCCTGGGATCCTAAAAGGAGGATTTTTGATATAATTTTTTTTTTATAATGGTGCATAACCAAGTCATAAAACAACATCACCACATATCCATTATAATGAAACATTTAAGTACATACAGAAAGGGAAATACAAATATAGATATCGAAACTCCAAAAGCTCAGCTGCACACTCTGCCTCAGTGCTGTTGTCACGTCCTATCTTCACCTGTATGCAACGGTCGTGCATAAACTTATAGAAAGCTTAGAGGGTGGTGTAAGTGTGTGCGCAAGGTATATGCCAAGTATGCAATATTAGAGTAATGTGGAATATGCTGGCAAGTCCATGAATATTATCTGCCATACCAAGGATATGAGATGTAAGGCATGAATGTTATCAGTCATACTAAGGTTATGCGATGCAAGGCGTACATGGCCAATGTCATATATGAGATATAAAACATGCATGTCAGTCCTCATCAGGTACATATATCAGTATAGTTCCCTTCTGGGATATCACCGGGGTTTAGTACACTCCACACTGACTACCACCTCCCTTATCGCACAACCCAATGAGTGGAAGAGACCACACTATTCGCCTAAATAGTAGTCTGCCAATACCTACCCGGCTTGTCGATAGCGGACTCATTTACGAGCTGGTCAAACTCAGCCTCTATTACAACCTCCTCACTCGAGCAGATAAGGTCACACCCCATTCCAATCGACCATGACACAGTGGGAGATGCGACCTAGTGGTATTCGGTACTTATGCGCTAATGTATCCACTCAATCTAGAAGTTGGAGCTTCTCCTGGTACCAAAAGAATTCTACGACTCTTACCCAAGGACATCCTATGTGCACACAGTGTTACAACCAAGTATTTTTAGTATCCAAATTCGGCCATCCATGATGTGCCTGTGGAGGCCACGACCCTGATGTCACTAGGGCATACAATGATCATGTACACAAGATGCGAGATGCATAAGTCATACTATCCAGTCATGCATCAAACCTGCGCATACCGCACGATCATGTGGGGTAACTCCATCTCATAGGGAATCCCATAAACATCTCAGCCCCATGACATATGCTATGATCAATCATTCCTCATATCATGCATATAAATGATGCGTATGGGCATGTATCATGATGTTATACTAAGTATGTTCTCAGTGTGTCCTACTAGATTAAGTACACTAGCATGATTATCAGATATGGTATGCAAGGATTGGCCTTAACCGGTATGTCACTTACAAGAGTAGGGGCTGAACACTATGCCTCACTAAACATATAAAAGTTATATGGAATGGTCCATGTTAGACTATCATAACCTATTCAAGGTACGAGCATATCATATATTCTAAAGCGGGGCCCCCTACAAGGATGGTGGATCTAACCCACGACTCGAGTTAGGCTGCAACAGTGGATGTACCAAATCTGATACCACATATCCTTCTATCTACGACAAAGGTGATGATGTACCAAACAAAGGATGGGCCTCAAGGTTTAGGTTAGCCCAATGGGTGTCACTAACATAAGTGGGGGCCTAACGGTTTGGGTTAGCCCACTAGGTTAAGGGTGGACATGGGCTTAACATTAAGCCCTAGGAAAGATTACAATAGTGGACATTTAACCACCATTGTCTAAGGTATAGTCCATTTGGGATTGGAAGTCAGAAATTACTACGAGGCCCTCCGCCCTCTAGTATATAGAAAGACGGATGAGCCGCGTATGTATCACATACATCATGGTGGGTCTCACACATCACAATTGGGCCTCACACATACAATGGGCCTCACATGCATTACATTGGGCCTCGTACACGAGCTGCATATACATCACAATGGGCCTCATACAAGGGCCGCATATACGTTACAATGGGCCACGTACATGGGCCGCATATACATCACAATGGGCCCCTCACACAGGACGAATATACATTACAATGGGCCTCTCACACGGGCCTAATATATGTCACATGGGCCACACAATAGGTGGGCCCTGCACAGCTAGCAGGTGGGCCTACACCTCCCAAATGGGCCCCACTAGATGAACATGGACAACATGGATGTACAACGCACACATCATGGTGGACGGTGTGTATACAACACATATTTCATGGTGGTTTTCCATTGTCCAATGAGCTGGATGGTGCAGATAAATCACATGCATCACGGTGGTCCCACGGCCTAAGGTGGACGACTTGGATATACAACACATCATCAGGTGGTCCCACGGCTTGAGGATAGACAATTTGGATATAACTCATACCTCATGAATAGACCCATTGAACTTGCTGACGTCAATACAATAGCTGTGTAGCTGGTGGGTCCCACACATATATGGTTTGGATATAACACATAAGGGAAGGTGGGTCCCACGTCCATCAACTGGACAACATGAATGAAACATGTACATCGTGGCGTACCCCACTGTCCAGATGGACAGTGAGGACAAACACATACATCAGTGGCCCCACCGTCCATTGCTGGATGGTGGTGAAAGCAATACATATATCATGTGGGTCCACATGGTGTGGTCCACGCACTATATATATATTATTACTGTCCTGCTCCAGCGTCCAGGTGCACTAGACGGATGGCCTGGATGTAAGATACATACATTGAGGTGGGTCACCCCGTCTAGGAGGCTGGACAATGTGGATAAATCACATGCATCACAGTGGTCTCACATGGCTGGGCCACACGTGTTTGGATCAAGTTGCTATTTGTGTTTTCCCTTCCAACAGGGCCTACCCAAACAGGCAGTAAGGTGACCAGTAAAGTGGGCCCCGGTTGGATAGTGGGTGCGTCCCACTTGGTTGGACGGCATGGATCATCATATAATATCAATGGTGAGCCATCAAACCAGGGAGAGAGAGAGAGAGAGAGAGAGAGAGAGCGAGAGAGAGAGATGTGCAATGGAGGGCTCAGCCACTATGAGCCCTCCCTTTCATTCAAAACATACATCAAGTGGGTCCCAATACATGTGGGCCCACCAATCAAAATCAACGGTGGAGATCCCTTTTTCATAAAAAATACAAGGACTAGATGACCTTTTCACACTAGGAAAATAAACATCATGATGGGGTCCATGTAGAATGACCCCATCATGGGATGAACATATGAATCATGGTGGGGCCATCGGCCACACCTAGGGTCCAAAGTGAGATCCATACCATCGATCGGTTGGCCCCACTTAGTCCATCATTAAAATATGATTCTACTCCTAGAAAACACCCACCAATTCCACTTTTTCTTGGTTTATGGCTTCCTTAGCTCCTTGGCTTCTTCTTTGATGGAGGTTGATGAAGATTGAAGGGTTGGATGATGAGATTTAGTGGTAGGAAGTGGGCTTTGATCTTAGGTTCTTTCTCTTTTCTCTCCTTAGTCTTTCTCTCTTGGTTGCTAGGAAAAATGATAGAGAATGGAATGAGATGGAGTGAAGGATGGGAGATGTAAGGAGAGAGGGATGGGTGTGTAAGAAGAATGATATGGAGGGTATGAGCTTGGTTGACTTTTGGGTGAGAGAGGGATGGGTGTCATGCCTTGTTGGTAAGAGAGGGATGGGCTAGGTATGGGTTGTACTTGACTTGTGATTGATTGATGTGATGGATTGGGTAGAGATTCTCTCAGGATTCACAACGCGTGACGTTTCCTTAAAATATACGTGGGCCCACAACTCTTGGCCTGGGTATCGCATTAGTGCGTAAGTCGCGGCATTAGAACTGCGGCGATGACACGGTCGCAATGGTATAAGTCTCTGGTCCAGTTGATTCAGATCTATGGGATGCGACTTAGGGTCATGCGTAAGTTTCGATTATAGATCACGGGTTACCAGAATTTGACATTGAGGATCGCGGAAGTCTAAGGAATGGTACGGTCTAAGATATGAGCTTACACATTCGGTGGTGAGAAATCAAATTGGGCTCGTAAAGCCCACTCCAGGAGCACCGACCCCAAACACTACATCTACTCAGCCGAAAGGCCGAGGAAAGAGCTCCGAGTAAGCCCCTGCAGCCTTATGTTTATGGAGGACGACATACGGGGAATCCAGCATCCCCAAGATGATGCACTGGTGATTGCAATGATGATAGCTAACCACAAGGTCTACCGCATCTTGGTCGACACTGGAAGCTTGGTCAATATACTTTACTCCAAGGTGTTCGACAAGATGGGGATAGATGGGTCGCGCCTCCGACCTGTGAAGACTCTGTTGTATGGATTTATCGGAGATAAGGTGATCTCTCAGGGGGATATTTCTCTCCTAGTTACAGTAGGAGAAGGGCAGATCAGGTGACTCTACTAGTGGACTTCCTGGTGGTGAATGTACCATCAGCACATAATGCCATCATGGGTTGACCATCCCTTAACGCCATGAGGGCGGTTGTATCTACGTATCATCTGATGATGGAGTTACCTACCAATGGAGGGGTCGGATATATCCTAGGAGACCAACGTGAGGTACGAAGGTGCTACTTGGTAGCAATAAGAAAGGGCTCTGTAAAGCAAGCCCTCACAATAAATGTACTCGACTACAGGTAAGACAATCCTGATGAGGACTCATCCACCGATGATCTTGTGACTGTCCCGCTCGAGGATGCCGATCCAAGCAGAACAGTTTAGCTCAGGCCGTCACTAAATTTCGAGTAGCGAGCTCAAATGTTGACCTTCCTTCGACAGCACAAAGACGTCTTTGCATGGTCGCACCAAGACATGCCAAGTATTCCTCCAGAGATCATGGTTCACAAGCTGAATGTGGACCTAGAGCACAAACCAGAGAAGTAGAAGAGGAGGGCGTTCTAGCCCGAAAGATATGCAGCCATAGTTAATGAGCTATTGAAGTTCCTCATTGTTGGTTTCATTGAGGAAATCCACTACCCGGACTGGATTGCTAATGTGGTCCTTGTGAGAAAGACCAATGAAAAGTGGTGGGTCTGTGTTGACTACTCAGATATGAACAAAGCCTACCCCAAGGATAGCTTCCCTTTACCTCGGATCGACTAGTTGGTCGATAGCACAGCCGGGCACGAGCTCCTCACCTTCCTGGATGCGTACTCCAGTTATAACCAAATAACAATGTACCCTCAGACAGGCAGAAGACGACCTTCTTCATGGACAAGGGACTCTACTGTTACTAGGTCATGGCCTTTGGCCTGAAGAATGTTGGGGCAACATATCAAAGGTTAGTGATCTAGATGTTCGCCCGACAGATTGGTCGGACCATGGAGGTCTATGTTGACGACATGCTTATTAAGAGTATCAAAGCCTCTGACCACATCACAAACTTCAGAGAAACATTCTCGATCCTCCAAGAATATTGCATGAAGCTGAACCCCGCCAATTGTGTCTTTGGTGTGGATATAGGAAAGTTTCTCAAATTTCAGGTCAGTCAGAGGGGCATTGAGGCAAACCTCAACAAGATTAAAGCTTTGCTCGACATGAGCTCGGACGATGAAAGAAATCCAGTGCCTAACCGGACGAGTCACCCGCTTGGACGGTTCATATCCAGATGCACTAACAGATGTCTCCCCTTCTTCCAGCAGTTGAAGGGTATAAGAAAGCAGAGTGGACCTCAGACTGTGAGTAAGATTTTCAACAGTTGAAGCCGTACTTGGGGTCATCACCTTTGTTGTCCAAGCCCAAGGAGTGCGAGCCTCTGTTTCTCTACTTAGCAATTTCAGCCTCGGCAGTTAGCTTAGCACTCATTAAAGAGGTGGAAGGTAAGAAGCGCCCTATTTACTACAATAGCAAGGCAATGGTCTCGGCCGAGACTAGATACTCGAGCATAGAGAAATTGGCTCTAAGCCTAGTCATCTCTGCTTGGAGGCTGCTGTAACATCCCGAAAATCGGGGGGTCGAGCAAAAACCCAACTCCCGAGTTCCAAAATGTTATTTATGCAACATAGATATGTATGATTGAATGTTGTTTGTGATAATGTATTAAACATGAGTGAAATTAAGCCAGAACAGCATATCATACTCCAGAGACAGTTAAATTAACCAGTGGAAGTCTGTAATAGTATGTATAACATATATAAACTGTTGTATGTCTCCAGAGTGTGAACATGTTACCAGGTTATACACATACATGTATACTCCAAAAGTAGATGAAACGAATATACATGAGTGCTCTAAAAATATAAAATGACAAGTGTCAAGGTATTTAATCAACCTCCCTGTAATCCCGTCAATCAGAACATGCATAAAGGAGGGATCCTCCTCATCATCATCAAGTCCAGCTCCGCCTCATAGGCCGCGCCATCATCTGCAATCACAAAAAGGTCTGGTGGGTGTCCAGGAACACCGTCCCGTAACGTGGGAGTGAGTAGCTAACTCAGTGGAATAATAGAGCAAAGATTAACATGTTATCAAATTAATCATGCGATAATAGTAAAGCAGTAATTCAAACATTCCTAATACTGTTGTTAATGCAATTATGACATGACGTGATGTATGCCCTCACCAACGATCACCCTCATGCGGTAACATCTTACGACCGCGGCATGCCACACTCCCTAGAGTGCTCCACATCTTCCAGGCACATGCAATGCTATGGTGATATGATTTCCGAGTTGTTATTAGTCCATTCAAACAGCAGGATTGAGAAACTAAGGTACTTCCCTTGTATCAATCCCAACACAGATCCTGTCTAGGGTCGTCACTCTTAGTAATCTCATACGATGTATATTTTGTAGGTCGCTGCAAGGGCTGTCAGGGCTGTTGCACGCACTCGTTGCACCGCTCCCCCATCACCTTATCAATACAGGCCTACCGTACTCTACTGCAACGGAAGGGTCGTCGCCTCCCGTGGACTCAGAATACGCTCGCGGTCACTACAAAGGGCTCGTCGCCTGATCAGTGTAGGCCGACAGCTAGAATATAGTGTCTCATACCACCATAATCTGCTCACGAGTCTAGGTGCTCACTGGTCACTACGGGGAGGTTTATGGCCCTAGCGTAGGCCGACAGCTCGACCACGGTGTCCCATACCACCATGCCCGGCTCATGAGTCTTCGTGGATCAAGGTACCATGGTTAACAGGGTTTACAATGGTAAGTTCAGTACCCTAGGTTCAAGCAGTTATGACACATACAAGGTGAACATACATCGGCCAGTCGGGTTACTTGACGGGCTCGACTAGCGCGATCGCATCTCAAGTCGAACGACATGAAGTGCGTAAAACACTTCGCGTAGCCTAACCACTGCCGTCAACTCCAAACACGACTCGCGTTCATCGACGCGTCGTTCGTGGCGAAGATGAGCTAACCACGAATTCGCTCGGTTACCGACTGCCTGGACTAGGCATAGTCCCAAACAATTATAGAATCACATCAGCAGTTGTGTAAGGGTAATGGAAATGAAATACAACCATGTGAGCATGTTAACACATGTTATAACGTACAACTTAAGTAAATCATCCTACACATGTCTTTCACACATATAATGAAATTATGCATATCGCCAACATATAGGAAATCCTCTCCATTAGCCTATTAATTGAGAATTCAATCTCAACTAAATCATAATGAAATCATCAAGTACATGTTGTAGCATACCACTTAAGTGCAACATCAAACATATGCATTTCATACATATAATGAAATCGTACATACGGCTAACATGTAGGAAATCATTTACATCAGCATATTAATTGAGAAATCAATCTCAAATTAATTCATAACACCATTTAATTCAATACATACTAATACAAGCATTTATACAAACACTTACACTACACACTTGAGTCTACATATAGTATGTCGACCCAAAATGTGCATTTAGGCGAATCTCTTCGCCAAACTAATTATGCATGCGTTCCTAACATTCTAATGCGACAACAATTCATGTCAATCACATCAGCAAACTATGAATGAAAACAGTACTTCCTACAAATGACTAAAATGCCCTAAATCTCATATTCTTCGTTGATTTACGAAACAGGAAACAGACAGTATGTTATACATGTTAAACGGCGTTGCCGTCAAGAATCTACTATTAAACGACATTGAAAGCTTTGGAAACAGTCAATCAAAGCGTCTAATAACCGCACCTTGTCTCTTATGGATGTTGAAATTCGAACGGAGCGTATACGCTTCGTCTACGGCGAATAGATAACCTGATTTGCAAGATCTATTAACTAACATGCTTTGAAAGTAAGAAAACCTTAAATCAGCAACTTATTAGGGTATTTTCTTACCTGAAAATGTGGAGGAATCACCGGGAAAGTGATTGGAGTGCGTCGCCTAAGCACGTACAGTAGCAGCAGCAGGTGGCAGGAAGATCTCTCCCACCTTCTCTCACAAACTCTCACCTTTTCTCTCTCCCAATCTAGGGTTTTTTACAAATTCGGATGGGAGAGAGGAGTGAGGGTTTCAAGCCCTTTTATAAGCCCAATCTTGCCCGAAATAGGCTCAGGAACAAGTTTCACTTGAGGGGTAACCAAATCGGGGCTATTTCAGTCCAAAAGATGCTTTCTGGTGGTCCCCTTGTCGAATGCGATCGGACTTAAGCTCATGCGTACCAGATCTAGCACGTATTAAGTTTTCAGTCTAGCAGAGTTCGCAGATCGCACGAGGCGGACCAGTTTCAGTTCAACGGTCACCGTACGTAGATCAGGCCTGCAAATCTCATGATATGAAATAGAAATTTTTCCTGATCCGAGAGTGTAATTTGGCTGAATTCTGATGGTCAGAATGCTTAATACTGACGCGTCAAGTCGTGTGCCAGATTTGAATTTGAAATTCCAATTCTGTCCCTATTCGCAGTCTCTTCAGTCCGGGCTCAATGAAATAGTCTGTGATTATCGGTTTGACTTGGTTTTTGAAATGAGTGTCAAGTCCAGCTAGGCGGTTCTAACGGTCTAAGATAGGAGGTATCGGACTTTCGACGCGCGGTCTAGATCCAATACAAAATTTTAAAGTGGTCCAGAGAACAAACCGGCTTAGAGTTTGATCTGAGGTTATAGAGAGTTATAGGGTCATTGGTTCCACTCACTTTGGGTCTTGTAGAACGTATTTAAAGTGGTCTAAGTTAATTCTACTGAGTGTTCAGTTTGGTACTCAACCAAATTCTACCCTAATTATGGCAGAATACGGTCCTAGGGCCATTCTATCCCCCATTTTGGGAACTTTTAGGTATCATATTATTTTTATTATTTTTTTAGGGGTTCATCATCAAGTTTACCCTAACTCCTTCAAATTTCATAAGATTTCGAGTTGTAGAAAAATTCTAAAAATTCCAGAAGCAGCAGCTGTCCAACAAGTGATTATCGGACAGTTACTCACAATGACCTGATTTAAACTATATTAAATATTTTATTATATTTTTCACATATTTTTATATAAAACTAGACTCATTTATCTTCAATCTGATTTTTGAATCACCTAAATCGGAGTTATAACGAAGGAGATATGATTTTTCAAAGTTCGAAGAAACGCGCAGAAAAAAAAGTACAGAAACTCGCTGTACGGACGAGTTCGGCGATGCATCGCCAAACCGGCGATGGCATCGCCGACCACTGACCTGTTTGGGATGGTTTCTCCGTCTGATATTTGAAATGGGTGTATTTTAGAACCTGGGATGAGTTATTTGACATGCAATATATGATTTTGGGGTAGGAGAAGCTGATCTATCCAATTAGTCTACTTATTTAGTAAGACTTCAAAAGGTTAATGGCTAAAAACCCTTTTCATTTATTTATTTACTATTCATAGTACTTTTTAGCTTAAGTATTGATCAACATCACCTAAACTTTAAGATATGTGTCTAATGTGAGAGCTCTTAGAAAATTTTGAAGGATAAAGTAGTAAAAGGTGAGATTTTCGAAGGAAATAGGGATTTGAGACTTTTGGATTGAGTTTTGAGAAGTTAATCAAGTGTTAGGATAGACTCATTGCCTAAGGACGTCTAATCCCAGGTTGGCAAAAATCCGGAGTGTTACAGCTGCGCTCGTACTTGCAGGCGCATTTAATCATCTTAGTTACGGATTCACCTCTTCGACAGGTCCTCTAGAAGCCAGAAGTACGTAGGCGTCTGACCAAGTGGGCGGTGGAACTTGGAGAGTTTAATATTCAGTATTGAATGAGGACTACGATCAAGGGTCAGACCGTTGCTGACTTTATAGCAGAGTTCAAATCTCCGAGTTACGGGATCGGAGATATAGGCTGGAGATCTTGATCAGTCCCGAGATAGTCCCCGTTGCTCCCCCAACACTATTCGAGAGTGCAGAGACAGAAGAGGGATGTAGCAGATGGACCCTCTTTGTGGACAGGTTGTCTAAATCAAAATAAGTTGGGGTGGGGATCATCTTGGTCACAATTGACTCAACCACTATCTAGTTCACAATTAGGCTCGATTTCAAGGCATCCAACAATGAGGCGGAGTATGAAGCTCTATTGGCTGGACTCAAATTAGCACCTAGTCTGGGAGTTCAGCTCCTCAACGTGCGGTGTGACTCTCAGCTCGTCGTGAATCATATATCAACAAAATATGAAGTTAAGGAAACAAGGATGATAGCCTATTCGGCCGAGGCCCAGAAATTGATGGGAAGATTCAAAGAATGCGCCATCAGCAAGATCTTAAGAGCCAAAAACTCTTAGGCCGACGCCCTCACAAAGCTGGCCTCAACTACCGAGGGGAAGATCCCAAGGATTGCCCCAGTAGAATTCTTGGATAATCCGAGCATCAACTGAGCTGACCATGAGATGATCAACCTAGTACAGGCAACTCTATGCTAGATGGATCCGATTATCAGGTACCTTACCAATGGCGAAGTTCCCCAAGACAAATTGAAGGCTCGACGTTTGAAGATCAGAGCAGCATGGTACGTGATCTTGGATGACACTCTATCAAGAAAGGGTACTCGTAGTCATACCTCAGGTGTCTCCAACCCGACGAAGTAGATTATGTGATCCGAGAAATCCATGAAGGAATTCAAGGAAATCATTTCAGGAGATGTGTCTTGGCTTAGTTACTTCGTTAAGGGTACTTCTGGCCAACGATACGAGAAGATTCCAAGAGCTTTGTCTAGAGGTGCGACAAATGCCAAAGATTCGCTACCATTCCGAGGTAGCCAGCAGAAGAGCTAACCCCTATGAGCAGGCCGTGGCCGTTTGCCTCAGGTGTCTCCAACCCTACGAAGTGAATTATGTGATCTGAGAAATCCACGAAGGAATCTGAGAAAATTATTCCTGGAGCTGTGCCTTAGCTCAGATACTTCGTTAAGGGTACTTCTGGCTAACGATTTGAGAAGATTCCAAGAGCTTTGTCCAGAGGTGCGACAAATGCCAAGGATTTATACCGTTCCGAGGCAGCCAACAGAAGAGCTAACCCCTATGAGCAGGCCGTGGCTATTTGCCCAGTGGGGGATCAACATCATCGGGCCTCTGCCTCCAAGAAAGGGGCAGACCAAGTTCACGATTGTGGCCATTGACTACTTCACCAAATGGATTGAGGCCGAGCCAGTGGCAAAAATTACCAAATAGAAGGTGATAGATTTTGTGTGACAGAACATCATTTGTCGGTTCAAAATCCTGTGCACCATCGTGTCTGATAATGAGAGACAGTTCGACAACGACAGGTTTCGAGGCATGTGCCAGGGGCTCGACATTGCCAACGCATACTCATCGCCTCGTCATCCACAGTCCAATGGATAGGTGGAAGTGTGAATAAGGTCATCAAGCATCACCTTAAGACGAAGCTGAGAAAAGCTAAGAGAAACTGTGCCAATAAGCTTCCATTCATTCTCTGGGCTTATAGGACCACGACTCAGTCATCCGTGAAGGAAACCCTCTTTTTGTTGTCTTACGGCTTGGAGGTCATCGTCCCAGTTGAGATAAGACTCCCCACCATGCGAGTAAGGAGCTAATAAGAAGAGCAGAATGTCGACCAGATTGTGATAAGCCTGGATCTACTTGAAGAAGTACGAGACACCGTCAAACTTTGAGTCGCGGTTCGGCATCAACAGGTTACTTGGTTCTATAACTCTAAAGTCAGGACGAGACCGTTTCAACGAGGAGATCTAATCCTTTGCCGCGTCTTCCAGAACACTACAAAGCCTGGAGTAGAGTCCCTTAGGCCGAACTGGGAGGGACCCTATCAGCTAGTTAGCTCGGCTAAGCCAAGGTCCTACCGTCTAGAAGACTTGGAGGGACGTCCGTTGCCTTATCCCTGGAACACCGAGCATTTAAAAATCTACTATCCATGAGGAGTAAAGCTATGTAGCTATGAACGGATCAAATCTACTAGCCATTTTGGATCCTAATAAAAGATCGCATGCTCTTCTACTCTTCTACTCAGCCTACTATATAGTTACCTCGCTATCTGAGTATGCTACGAAGGGTCATCTCTCATGTGCAGAGATGAACTCCTTAGACGAACCGATCCCTTAAAGAAGGGGTCGGCTCGTCATTCGACAATGGTTTACTAAACAGGAAAGCACGCTGCAAAGGGCCATTTCTCAAGTGCAGAAATGGAATCCTTCGATGATCCGACCCCTTAGTGAAGAAGTCAGCTCGTCATTCAACAAATTTGATTAGCAACAATATAAAAAGAAAACATTCACAGCCCGAGGTCAGATCAACTGGGGTCTCAGCTTCAAGGGCCTTCTCGGCTTCAGTTGTTACTAAGGGGGTCCTCCGCCCCTGCCTCTGGAGAGTCCTCGGCATCATCTGTTGCCAAGACATCAAAGTCCAGCTCAAGATAAGTGTCTCAGATGTCGCTCAAGCACTCTTTGTAAGCGGCGTTGTAGGCGAAGTTGTAAACCTTTCCCAGCTCATCGGCTTGATCCTTAGAAGATTTGAATTCTTCCACAGCCGCGACAGCCTGGTAAGTAGTCAAGGCCTCAAGTTCAGAGCGCTGCTTGCCGAGTCCTTTAGCATCTTCGTGCCTAATAGCCTTAAGCTCTGTAACCAACTGAGCATTGTCCGCCCTCGAGCTTTTAGGTCAAACTCAACCAAGTCAGCGGGAGCCTATAGCTCATTGATCTCCCCATGGTGCCCTAGCTCCCTCAGGTGGCCCTCTCCTAGCTAGACCTTTATCTTCTCAACCTCCTCAGTAGAGGCCTTTAGGCTCTCCTCCAATTCGGTCTTCTCCCTCTCCAGCCGAGTCATCATCCTCAATCTCTCTCTTATTTAGACGAGCTTCAGTAGCACCTGAAAACACAGGCCTAGGAAGTTAGATCAACAATCAGAAAGTTATAAGTAAAGCGAATGAAGCCAAAAGACTTACCATGTAGTAACATGACGCGAAGTCATTTATTACCGACTTAGGCAGTCGGGTCATAGTCCGGACGACAGTCGCCTCGGGTGCGTGCTTGGTTGTCCAGCCGTTCAACATCGACATCTGGTGGCCAGTTACGAGCTCCTGTCCCGCAGAAGGGATCGGGCTCACAGCATGGCAGAGTCCTGAGCCTCAGTCTTAAGCGCAGTGAGACCTCTGATTAGTGCGTCGATTCTGTGGACTAAAATTGTGTTCACCTTCGTAGCGATGAACACAAGGTTGGGTTTGGGATCTATTGCGGCAGTTTCTCCCATGGCCTCCCTCTGAATCTATGGAGGCAGTGATAAGTAGGCCTCGGAGGCTGAGGCTGGTGCTGGTGCTGCGGCTGCCTCGGTCATAGTTGGCTCTGCTGCAGTGGACTCAGTCACAAGAGTAGCAGCCTTCTTCTTCTGGGCCATAATCTTGATCCGGGACTGGCGCTGACACCATGATGACGTCAAGAGGAGGGCCCACCACTGCCCCCCTTTTTCTCTTTAAACCTGACGCCTCAGCCATTCCTGATTAATAAAAACGAGTCAGTCATTTGCTCAGAAAAATCAAGTGCAAAATGTGAAGTTGCAAGGCTTACCCAAGGTGATGGGGAGGGGTCTGAATCTACAGAAATTGGATGAAATGAGGTTGTTCGGGCTGATGATGTAATGCCAGGTGCGATGATCCTCCTTGAGCAGTCGAGCCCTAACTATCTGATCTTGGAGGGGGGAGGATAGTTCTAGCGAGCCCCTTAGAAAATCTACAAGCAAGAACAGATGTTAAAATAAAAAATGAGCAGAGAGCAAACAAATAAGAGGAAAGGTCAAATCTACACAAGTCTACTTGGGGTGGCAAACTTGGTGGGTACTCTGACCCCCAGGTCGAGCTCGGATGCTGGGGCCTCCCACTCTCCCGAAGCCCAGAACCATTTCCCCTTTCAATCTTTGTTGGAAGAGGGGAGCTTGACGATGAGGTCCGGGGTATACTGGGCCCTGGCCAAGAAGTAGTACTAGCATGGCTCGGCTTTGTCGTGTTTGGCCTGGTACATGGCCAAGAACTCGTCTGGCGATAGCTCTTAGCTCTTCAGCTTTTGCTAAATAATGAAGGATGACACCAGGATGCACCATGCGTTTAGGATGAGTTGACTCAAAGCTAACCTCAACCGTGCCATCAACACGCATACAAAGGGATGGATTGGGAACTGAAGTCCACATTGGAGGGCACAGACAAAGATTGTTACTTCCCTGTCAGAAGGGTCTCCAGGTGCATTAAGGGCAGAGGGGGCCCTAATGTGCACAAAGTCTAGGATCTGGAACTCTGCACGGAGACTAGCCATCTGGGACTCAACCAGAACTGAGCCCCCTAAAACTTTAGCTTCAGATTGGCCTCCCAAAGGCTTGGCCAATGCCCTCCCAGCAAGATCTTGAGGTACCCTCCTCGACCCCTTGGCTCGGCCCTTGGACTTTGCGCCAGTGCTCTTCTTGGGCGGAGGGTAGAGCAGGACAGCTTTGAGAGGACTCTCCAAGCTCCCACGCTCGGAGTCTGTGCTCTTGGGCTCAGACTCATTTTCGACCTTGCGAAACTCATTCGAGTTATTCAACATGGTGAAAGAAAAATTTATAGTAAAGAAGTGGAAGACTCACAGGGCTCTACGTGATTTCCTCCAGTGAAAATCTTCCTTTTCCTGCAGACATCTCCAAGTAGAATTCTCTTCGCAATCGACGGAAACCCTTGTCCGGCAGCAAGTTGTCTCAAGAAAGGAAGCAGAGATCAGGAAATCTCAAGAAAATTAGAATGCAGGAGGGGCCAAATGGAAGAACCTCAAGATTTTTATAGCCCGAGCCTGCCGCCTATAATCATGACAAATAACCGTCTCCGAAGCTGCACCGGCTCAGATCCGAGCCTAATTGTACACGTGGCAATTCACGATGCGTGCAACTAAATATCACTCTGACCTGTGCATAGTCAGCATTTAATGCGTCGACACCTCTTCGCTTTTCAAAATCCATGTAGTATCACCCGATTCACTCAGCCAAAGCGTCTCGACATCTCTGGCCACGTGTACAATGCCTAGTGGTTAGAGTAGAGGAAATGACTACCTTCGTGCAGGGCATAGGTCTCGAAGATCATCATGGCAATGCTTCACCCAAGCCCATCATTACATGGAGAGCGGCGGTTCATTTCCCCAAGTCTATTACTCTTTGAGTCCGAGCTCGGACTTAGAGAGTAGGGGACTTCTGTTATGGGTAAATCTGAACCGAGCCGCATCGAGGCTAACTCTGGCACCAAAGAGCAAGGCCTCGGACTGATAAGCTTCAGACCTGAGGTGAGCGTCTGACCCGAGGGCTCTTGTAGAGTTACGACGTAGGCCTGAGACTAGGAAGAATTCTTCACATCATCTACGAGCAGAACTTCGGAGCGGTGACAATACATCCGAGCTGATCCGTCCTTTGCAAGAGCTCTCACAAAAGCTTGAAGAATAGTAGCCATCGTGCACTTGTTCATCATACCTTCGACCTGAACTTCTCTACTTAGCGTGTCAATGATCTGCTTATCCGTGGGCTTGGGTGGTCGAGCAAGATCCCAACCATGAAGCCGGCTCGGATGGGAACCTGGTCAACGACAACATTAATAGACAACCTAATAACATACGACAGGAGTAATGCTCTATGCACAATCTCTAGGTAACTGCCGATGACTACACGCATATAGTTCTCACGTAGTGGCAATTACGATGCCAAGATTATTAGACACGTTCGAGATGACCCTCAGGTATAAATATGAATCATTTCTATTGGAACAGGTACGAAATATCTGGTGCTCTCACCTTACTCTACACTACTGAAACCCCGTTTCCTTGCTTGACTTTGGCATTAGAGGGTCCCCTGCTCTAGCCAGGGTCTCCTTTGTCTTTTATTTATGCAAGACTAGGGTTCACTCCGAGCACGCAGAGCTGATCCAGATTTTTTCATTAACAGTTACCATTTCATGAAGGTATGTAAAATAAAATATTAAAGATACACATCATATTTCCTAATTGCCTCATCAAATTGATCTGTATATTCTGAAGTGTATTATTAGTTGATGATTTCTTTATTTATGAGCACAAACCCTATTTTTAAAATATTTTTAGTATTTTACTTTATTTGCAAATAGAGTGGATGATCATTTAGCAATAATTTACTCCGTAATATATCAGTTATTTTTTCTTTTTTCTTTTCATATTGATCAATAGTTCTCCAGAAATTGAGTCTATATTGCATTTAAGTATTGGTGAACTCCTCATTTCAATATGATCATCGTCATTTCGTTATGACTCTAAGTTTTATTAGCAGTTACTCTAATAAACTAACACTTGTTTCCATATAGACTGAATACCATTTTTGTTATTGCTAAGTCTGACTCTTACCAACAATCATCAACTTGAGATTTAATATTCTGACTTTAAAATCATCATATTTCCTGATTTCTAAAGTTAACTAGATATTTTCAATGGAAAATGAAAAAGGAAAGAACTTCTCACATTTTACCTCATCTTTTAAGAGGATTCGAGAAGATGAAGTTTCCTAATAATTCTCCCATTACCCTTTAAAAGACACCAAAGCTTGGATCGACAAAATTAATTAAAGGTAAAAGGTCATTTAAAATCTACAAATCTGTCACAAATTATATAATTATATTTTTTTGCTAACATGTTTATCTTAAATGAGATTATGATGGCTTGTTTTTCTGACCAAGTCAAATATTTTAGCCATTGGTTCATCACTTCTAATTTTATTAATTCACTTGTTTAATATAATCAGTTCATTAAGTGATTCTTTAATATATCATTTATCCATCTAATTATATGAATTAAACTCAAACTAGTCTAATAAACCAATTCATAATTTTGAATAATATAAAATAATTTAATTAATGCAAGTAAATTTTTTACTAATTTGAAATTATACTTGTGACATTTTTTTATTTTTTATTTTTCTTAAAAATTAGAGTTTTGATTTTTAAATCGACATCTAAAAAGAGGTGGATACTGAGAACTAGTGATCTCTCTGTTAATTGTGAGATATAGGCATGTTACAATCAAGAAACTAACATTTTAATTTTAAAAATGGATTCTCTTTTATCATAAAAATATACTTACTATTTTCATAAGCTTTCTTTAATGATTGAGAAAGTAAAGAAAAATGCTAATGATTATTTATTAATTTTCTTTTATTGATATTTTGTTTTGTTTCAAGTTATTTGGATAATGTTTGTTACTATTAAAATTTACAACTTTCCCATTCCATTAGTCAAGTTGGTATATTTTAGCCTTAAATTTTGTATACATGTATTTATCGAAAATTTCCCACTTTCCTCCAATTATTTCTTTAAGCTTGAAATTTTATTTGTCATGTGCACCGTTAAAGTTAACTTCTTTATTCGGATTTATGTAAATATGCTCATTGGCACTAGACATTCCTTTGGTATGACATGAATTATGTAAATATATTCATCTGACATAGTTATTTATTAAATATGTACAGCTACCAATCAACATTGAAACAACTTTTACAAGAGTTCAATTGTGAAGGAGAACCAAATTCCCAATTAGCAACTTTGACAATACGGATAATGCAAGCTCTTCAAACTAACCTGGATGGAAAATCTAAGCAATACAAGGATGCTGCTCTGACTCAACTATTTCTCATGAATAACATACACTATATGGTCAGATCTGTGCGCAAGTACGTATGCATTAGGCATGGGTGAATGTGAATATGTTGGAATAGTTGTACCATTAACTTTCCTCTATATTACCATCAGGTCAGAAGCAAATGATTTATTAGGCGATGACTGGGTACAGAGACATCGAAGGATTGTGCAACAACATGCAAATCAGTATAAAAGGGTTGCATGGGCAAAGGTTCATTCTATCAACTAGACTCAATATAACCTTTACCACATGATAATATGCTATTACTAGTGAGTTAATGTATTATGCTTAATCGAGACAACATTTATTTTCATGACCCATAGAGGTATAGGCAACCCACATTTTGTGACCTAATCTGTTAACGTTGTTGGGCCCATCATGGAATGCTAATACTCTTTTATTAGATAAACCTAATGATCTGTTAAGCTAAATAATTATCATTCATTAGAATGGGCATTTTCTTATCTATGTTAATATATTGGTATTTTAACTGCAGATTCTACAATGTCTTTCTGTTCAAGGTATGGGTTCATCTGGTGGTGGAGGCGATCTAGGAAATACAAGTGGAATTTCAAGAGCAATGGTGAAAGACAGGTTACAGGAATAAAATTTATGATATTTTTCTCTTTATTTTATGATAAAAACTAAGTGGTATTTTTTCATCAGGTTCAAGACATTTAACATACAATTTGAAGAGCTCCATCAAAGACAGTCTCAATGGACAGTTCCTGACACTGAGTTGAGAGAGTCTTTAAGGCTGGCAGTTGCTGAAGTTCTCTTGCCTGCATACAGATCTTTCATCAGACGGTTTGCGTATGTCACTTCTAATTGATAAAATTTTATTTTTAATTCCTATTTAAATTAGATCAAGCATTTAAGGGTTGCACATGAATTCATGGTTTCAAGCAAGGAATCCTTCGGAGACTCAATAGTTAAGATATGCTTATAAATGCACATACATTTATTTAATGAAGTATGTAAAATTATATATTGTATGCACAATTATTGCTTATTGTTAAAATATGACTGTATGCACTATAGGTAAGTATAATGATGGATTTGGGTGGATACATGTAGATCTTTACAAATTTCATATCGCTTTTTTATATTTTTAGTTATTCTCAACAAAATAATACACACCAATTCTCTATAAAAAATTGAAGTTCCTAAAACCTCAATATACTGTTAGAACCTATGTTTGATTAGACTGTTAATCAAGCCTCTCATCTTCTCTAATCATTGGGTCTATCATTCTCGCCTATTCATACCATCTAACTAGTTTCTTGCTCTTATTCTACCATCATTAGACCTATTTTTCTTTACATTATAATCTCTATTACTATCCCAAATCCGTCTTCCATTGCGGTGGGAAGATATAATCCATACTCAATCCATGCAGTTTTTATGGTCACCACAAAACATATCTATGATAACATGGTGATTTAGAGATTTTTCCTACCTCAAAATGGGTTTAAATTAAGGAATAAAATGTATATACAAGAAAATAATAGATATACATGTAAGATGATAAAGACTATACTTATCCATGAACATTTACAAATGAAAATAATCCATCTGTAACTATCACCACCCCCCTTAAACTGATGTGGGCGATCAACCAATAATAGTTTATGAACGAGGAAAGAATGTATGGTTGTCATTAATCTTCATGAAAATATGTGCAATATGATCCTAAGAAGCCACGTGAAGAAAATAAATAATGCTAGACTAAAACTTTTCTCACATGAAGTGACAACCAACCATAATATGTTTTGTCCATTCATGAAAGACAGGATTAGAAGCAATATGGATAACATTAGTATTGTCTACATGAAGTGAAGTTGGAGTAGTAATACATATTTCAAATTTTGAAAGGAGTCCTTATAACCAAATGATATCACTAGAGGCGGAAGACTTAGCTCGATAGTTAGCCTTTATACTAGACTTGGAGACTGTGGATTACTTTTTATACTTTGAAGATAGAAGAGAAGTACCAAGAAACATATAATACCCAATGATAGATCAACGGGTGTCAGCATAACCGACCCAATCAACATTTACATAGGTAACCAACTCAAGGGAAGATGTAGATAAGAAGAATAAGGATTGGTTTAATGTACCTCTTAAGTAACAGATAATTTATAAGATAGTAATCATATGCGAGGTGTGGGGTTCAATAATGAACCGACTAACTAAAATTGTGTGATTATCTAACATAATGCCACGATATACAGAAGCTTGTGGAGATTAGAAGTATGGCTGAGTTCTAGAGGGGGTGAATAAAAACCACTAAAAATGATTTACCAATTTAATTCAATTGAGTCCTAGAACATAGACTATAAAAGATACAACTAAATGTGCAAAGAATCTATGATGAAAGACGGGAAAATACCAATTATGTGTGCTCTAATCTAAATACCTAACATACAATTTATTTCATACATTTGTATAAATAAATAATTCACAAGCATAAATATAATTACATCAACATAAACAATCACAAACACAATGATGTATAGTGGTTCGGCTAAATGCCTACTCCACTTCCGGCTGATGCACTCAACTCGAGTGTATTAGATCTTACCATCTTAATGGTTTTCTATAGGTTCATCATTAACCTTTACAATGGTTTTCAATGAGTTCACCATAAACCTACACATACACACTCATGTCAGTGGCTCCCTCGGAAACTTACAAGGTTTTCTATGGGCTAACCAAGAACCGATGCAGTCTTACACAAGGACATACGTACACTCCTGCTGGAGGCAGCTCTACACAAGGACCTACATGTACACACCCATGTTGGTGGCGGTCCTACACAATGACCTACACATACACACCCATGTTCTATAGGCTCACTAATAACCTTCGATTATTCCTATACAAGAAGTAATCTACGTACACTCCCGCCGAAGATGGTCCTACACAAGGACCTATTTGAGTTTAGGTTTCAAACTCGATGGACTCTAATTAAAACCTTAAGGCTTGTTTGGGAACTTATAAATGGAGATAAATGGAAAATGGAATTGGAGGTAAATGAATTGAGAGTAAATGGCTTACTCAACATGTGTTTGGATGGGAGTAAATGAAATGCATTTAAAATCCAAATATTTTATTTGGATATGACTAAATGGGAGGATTTGGAATGTATTGAAAATTTTTAATATATTTACAGTAATGTATGTGATATCTTAAATCAACTTTAATATCTCTAATTAGTGTACATATGTGATATTTAATAGATTGATTGTAATAAACCCATTGAAATAAATAATTTAGCCAAAAAAAAAAAAATCATAAGCCTCGTATGGGGCACAAATATAAGGATCACAAGCAAGCAACTTGTCAATTCTTTTAAATGTCCATTTAAATGGAAAACCATTAGATGGTTTAGATCATTTTTTGGTGTAATTTTAGTGATGTAGCTAGTATTTGAATAGTTTTGGAGCATTAATAGCGTGTCATGTGTATGGTGGACATATACATAACGCCACCTTCATTTAGTTGCACTGACTCTCTAAGGGAGCTAAAAAATGCATTTCACCCCATTCACTTCCAAATCCTCTAGTAAGAAAGATTTCATTTACAAGCCCATTCACTTCCATTTCATTTCATTTAAATACATTTACTTTTATTCAAACACACTTAACATACCATTTACTCCCAATTCACTCCATTCACCTTCATTTACTTCTATCAAAATGACCCCTTATACATTTTGGATGAGCCCCGTTGATAGTGCATTCTTAAGGTGCTCGATCAATATTAATGTGCATTCTCTTTTGCTCCCCCAATCTTTGATGTGGATCTTCTTCATCTCCAAGGATCGGCTACGTTGAAATGATCTTCCTATAAGGATGCCAAGGTAATAGAATGGTGGTGGAATCTCATACAACTAATAGGATAGTTTCAATTGAGGATTCACCTAGATGAACATTTTAGAGGATGATAAACATGAGAATTTACCTATAGGATCGGTGTCTAATATCTAGAGAATGCAAGATACCATGTTTATTTTCAAATGGAGTTTGAAATGCTCATTAGAGTGATGAATCACAAGGAATATCATAAAATCTCTTTAGGTGATAGCCTACGAGTAAGGGGAAGGAGTGAGATACACTAGGACTTCTAAATCACCCAAAACCATTAATCTTGCAAAGATCTTAATGTCATTTTTATAGAGAAAAAGCTCCAATGGATTTATAATGGCTAGTTTCGATTAGATTGAGCACATCTTCTATTTGATCGGTAAATTCCATAATTAAGAAGATAGCTCGCTAGATATTTTTGGTCATTCTCGATTAGACTGCTGATCAAATTGACAAGACTTGTTGATTCGATCGACTCGAATTGATGAATTGTCGATTCGATTGATAGTTTTAAAATTGTTGTTGATTGTGATTTCCGATTCTCATCAGATCTGAACCTCTACAAGCCTACCTAAATATATTCATTTTATGACTAAGGCTTGTGATGATCAAACAAGGATTTTTCTATGGGAGAATAGATCATTTAGAGGTAGGTTATTTTGGAACTAAAGAGACATAGGGTTAGTTTCACTAAGGCACCTCAATTTACCTATCTTCAAGCTTTGATGTTACATGTCTTCAAGACTTCGGTCTTCTGATGTCTTCCAGTGAGGGCTCAACCAACTCAAGACATACTAGCACATGTCATTGACAAACTAAGGTACTAACACTAACAACTCGTACAACATAGGTGATATCGGGTCTAGTCATCATCAAGTAAACAAGATTTTTAACAAGTTGACAGAATAAAGTACATTACTTCAAGAGATCTAAAAGATGTCTTGATGGTTTGTTGATTAAAAAGATATGCCAGGTTGATGAGATCTCAAGTTTATTTTTATTGACTAACAAGTATACCTCGATTGGTATGAGGAACTTCCAATTTAAGGAAGTATGTAAAATGGCCTAGATCTTTCATGTGGAAGGATGGTTGGAAAACTTGTTGAAGTTCTGTGATTTTAATTGTGTCACTACCTTGAAAAGTAAATCATCAACATAAACAAGCAAGAACACAATACCACGTAATGAAGATTGTATGAATGAGGGTCATGACCATTTTACCAAAATCTTGCACTACACACAATCTCATGGAATTGTTGAAACCAGGCAAGGGGGACATGTTTTAAGCCATATAATGTTTTTTAAAGTTTGTGCACCAAAATTTTCTAATCCTTCTTGAAACTAGGGGGAAAAGCCATGTACTGGTTTCTTATAAATCTCTATGAAGAAAAGCATTCTTGACGTTAGCGAATAACCCAATTGTCATGCTCTAAACTCGAAAACTGGGCTCATAAAATTCTCGATCGCTGAATCCGGTGCCGACAGCCTTCGTAGTACCCCATTCTCGACTCCTGTCACCCATATACATAGTTTCGATCTTGGGATCCTACAAGGAGGATTTTTAATATAAATTTATTTCAGCATAACCACAAGCATAACCCACGAACAATAACCAGAACGCCATCACACAATCTATTATGATAAAAAACTTTAAGTACAATGCGCATAAAGAAAAATACAATGATAATAATAACAAAACTCCAGAAGCTCTGCAGCATGCTCCTGCTCCTACTCATCTATGGCCTAGTGTCACCTATACGCATCAATCGTGCATAAGCTTATAGAAATCTTAGAGGGTGGTGTAAGTGTGTGAGCAATATAAGCGTGCTCAAGATGCAATATCAAAGTAATACGAAAATATACTTGCAAGTTCATGAATGTTAACAGCCATACCAAGGCTATGCGATGCAAGGCATGAATTCTATCGGCCATATCAAGGCTATGCAATGCAAGGCCTATAGGGCCAATGTCATATGCGAGGTGAAAATCAAGCATACCAAATCTCATCTGAATCTTTATATTAATACAACTAATCTTTGGAATATATATATCACCGAGGTCTAGTACACTAAACACCAGATCATCACTCACTGGACATGCAACCATGTAAGTGGAAGAGACCTTACTATATGCCTACCAATATCTGTTCGCCACATCGAAAGTGGACCCATTTATGAGCTAGTCAAACTTAGCCTAGTTATACCCCCTACCCTCGGGTGGATAATGCCACACCCCCTTCTAACCGACCACGACATAGTGGGAGACGTGGCCTACTAATGTACGGCCCTCGTGCGCTCATGTATCCACTTAGTCTAGACGTTGGAGTCATCCTCTAGTACCATCGGGTTTACCCAGGGACATCTATGGTGCCCCAATGCTAGTAATAGTATTTTCAGTGTCCAATCCTACCATCCACGATATGCCTGTGAAGGCTATAGCTCTGATGTCGCTAGGACGTATAGAAATCATATCACACAAATGCGATATGCATGAATCATACTATCCAGTCATGCAGTAATCATGAGCGTACCGTGCGCTCATGTGAGGTAACTTCGCCTATCAGGGAGTCCCATAAATAACCTGCCTAATGACATAATGCTATGATCAGTCACTCATAACAAGCATGCAGATGATGTGTAAGGGCATGTATCATGATGCTATGCTATCACCTACTCATACTTGACATCGATAATCGGCTTATATATATAAGGCGGGGTCCATAAATAGGCAGCAGACCCATAACATGAGGGTCAGTCGACAACTATGGATATACCAATTTCGATAGCACGAATCCCTTCATCTACGGTGAGGATGAACTCTTCTCAAATCAAGGTTGGGCCTAGGTGGCCTACCTATGATCTTAAGGAACCGGAACGGGCTTCCTTCACCATACCATCATATGGCCCGCTAGATACCCTAGGGGCCCAAACGAGTCCTAGATGGACTCCAAGATTAAAAAGAAATAATCCAACAAGCAACTAATGGGGGCCCAACATCTTGGGTTAGCCCGATATGAATAGATGGGTCATGCACATGTCAATGGAGCCTAAAGATTTGGGTCAACCCACTTAAAGAAGGATGAGAATGGGCCTAACAAAGGCCTATGGGAAGGTCACAATGTGAACATTTAACCATCATTGCCTATCAATATAGACATTTAACCAACATTGCTTCCAAGGAGTGGCCCACATAAAGTCAGACATATAGTGGGCCCTTGGCCTCATACAAGGGCCTCATACACAATATAATAGATCTCACACAAAGGCCTAATATACGTTATGATGGGCCTCACTCATGGGCCACATATGCATCACATTGGGCCTCACTCATGGGCTACATATACATCATAATGGGCCTTATCACATAGGCTATATATATATGACATTGGGCATCATCATATGGGCCTCATATACATCACATCAGGCCTCATCATATGGGCCTTATATCCATCACATCGGGCCTCATCATATGGGCCTCATATACAACACATCGGACCTCTTCATATGGGCCTTATATACTTCACATCTAGCCTCATCATATGAGCCCATATACAACACATCGAGCCTCATCACATAAGCCTCGTACATCACATTGGGCCTCATCATATAGGCCTCATATACAACACATCGGGCCTCATCATATGGGTCTCATACATCACATCGTGCCTTACCAAATGGGCTACATATACATCACATTGAGGTGGGCCTTGCACATTTCCAATGGGCCCCATCAGATGGACATCTTGGATCAAACATGTACATCACATGAGGGCCAAGTGGATGGACGATGTGAATATATAAGACATCACAAGGTGAGCCCCACTTGTCCAGCAAACAGATGGACGACTGGATAAACAATACATACTTTAAGGTGGGCCCCACCTGTCCAGCAAATGGACGGCATGGATAAGACCCATACATCATGGTCGACCCTACACCTATCACCGTCTAGGAATGGACGGTGCATATACAATGCATACATCTGGTGGGCCGTACCCCCCACATGTGTAACATGTGTGAGGTGGGTCTCACACCAGAGAAAATAGGTGGATGGCGTGGCTATAAAGCACATGCATCATGGTGGTGTCCCACAACACCGTCCCAATCAAATGGATGGTGTAGATATAGAATACGTACATCAAGGTGGGTCCCATCCCACACGTGCAGCACGTGTTGGGTGGGCCCCACACATCTGCCAATGGATGGACGGTATGGACATAACACATATCTTGTGATCAGCCCACAGAACTTGCTGATGTCAACTGTAACAGCAAGCTACTGGTCGTCCAATAGATGGATGGCCCAGATATAGAATACATGCATGAGGTGGGTCCACACGTGTGGGACCCACCAGCTTTAGGAAAAAGCTGATATTTGTGGTTTCCTTCATCCAAACCTATCTTGCAATGGACAACAAGGTGGGCTCCACCAACTGGATGCCTGAAAAAAAATGCGGATAGCTTGGATTTTACTAAACACATTAGGTGGGTCACACACCTCATCATCACCATAAAAATGAATGAGAGAGAGAGAGAAAAAAAAAAGAGAGGGAGACACGTGATGGAGGGGAGGGACCCTGTTACTATGGGCCCTCCCTTTCTTACAATGCATACATCAAATGGGTCCCATCGAATGTGGGCCCTCAAATCCTCAAGTCCATGGTAGAAATCCTAGATCACCCACTGATTACACTTCTTCTTGGTTCCTTGGGATGCTAAGCTCCTTAACTTCAACTTTGATGGATGATGAAGAAGATTGAAGGGCTAGGATGAGAGTTTAGGGGGTAGGAAGTGGGCCACACTAGGCTCTCCTCTTAGAAATGCTTAGATGGTTGATCTCCTTGAATTGCTTGGAATGGGTAGGGAAGTGGGATGGGATGGAATGATGGATGGGAGAGAGAGATGGTGTAGTGTAAGAAAGGGATGGGTGATGTAAGAAAGGGATGGGTGGAGAGAGAGAGAGAGTTACTTTAGGAATTCTTGTGTAAGAGAGGGATGGGTTAGGTATGGGTTGTTATGGGATGTGTACTTGATTTGCACTTAATTGATTGATGTGATGTTTGGGTAGAGATTCTCTCAGGGTTTATAAGACGCGGTGTTTCTTTGAAATAAATGCGGGCCCATAACTCCTACCATGGGTATTGCATCGATGCGCAAGTTGATGCATTGGAATCACGGTGACGGCGTGGTCGCAATAGTACAAGTTTTGAGTCGAGTATACTCAAATCTACAGGATGAGACTTAGGGTCACACACAAATACCGACTAAAGGTCACGGGTTGTCAAAATTCGATAGGGAGGATCGCGAGAGTTGGCAGAATGGTACGAACTAGGACATGGGCTTTACACAAACCATGAGTTACGACAATTGTAAGAAGCATACAGGTAATCTTTATCTTGGCTACCGTGGCAAAGGTCTCCTCGTAGTCAATACCATACTTCTACTCACAGCCTTGGGCCAAAAGATGAGCCTTATACTGGTCAAGAGATCTATTCTATTTGTGCTTGATGTAATACACCCATTTACTACCAATCACCTATTAGATAGGTGGGCGAGGAACAAGATTCCATGTCTAATTATCTATTAGTGCCTATAACTCATCTGCATTGTGTCCCTCCGTTATTATTATGCAGAAGCCTGAAAATATGACATAGGTACAGAAATAGGCTTGAGACCAAAAAATATGGAACAAATGATTCTGTTTAGAAGTATGGTGCTTGAGTAGAATGACGTACCTCGAGGATAAAAGGACCGGCTATAAGCTGAGCAATGGAAGGGTGATGAGGCGAGAAAGGTCTCTCTCTCTCTCTCTCTCTCTCTCTCTCTCTCTCTCTCTCTCTCTCTCGTTATTAAGAAATCTACATAGGAACTGGAGTCACATGTGAAGAAGAGGGTAAATTTGGAAACTAAGTCTTGTAGAATGATAAAAATTATTAATTGAAGCCGGTGAGAGTGGAGCATGAAATGGAACATGTTCTAAGAAGACAACATTTCTTGAAATATAAGTATAATGAGCATTAAGGTCATAACAACGATATCCTTTTTGGATATCTTCAAAGCCAAGATATATATAGTGGACAGACCGTGGAGATATTTTATTTCATTTATTTGAAGTAAGATTAACATAACAAACACATAAAAAATGTGAATAATGAGTGAGGAGGAAGTGAACTAAAGAGAGAAAAATAAGGACAAGTATTTTCAAGAATTTTGGCCAGTATACGATTTATGAGATACGTAAAGTGTAATATTCCTCTACTAAGAAGTTATAAGAACAAAGGTATCCACCATTAAAGTGTTGCTCATCTCAATAATATGTTGATTTTTATATTCACTAAGACCATTTTACTGGGGAATATATAGACATATGTTTTAATGAATAATCCCATGATCCCTTAAATAAGCTTCAAATTTTAAAGAGATGTATTCTTTTCTAGAATCTGAGCGAAGAACCTTAATCAATTTTCTTGAACTATATGGCCACCATAGTGTACAATTATTTGCAAAATAAAAGACTTAAGACTTGGAGTACATGAAATATATTTAAGTATGTCTCATGAAATCGTCTATAAATAATATATAATACTACATGCCAGACATGAATAAAACAGGGGATGGCCCTCAAATATCAATATACACTATCTCAAAATGTGCACAAGTACAATAAGTATTTAGAGAAAAAGGAAAACATTTACTTTTAGACAAATAACATGAAGAGCATGATAGATTAAGAGAAGATTTATTAACTTTTAATTTGTCTAAAAAATTTAAAAAAAAAATGATTATTGGTATCAAGATTATTTTTAATCCTTATCATAAAGAGGTATGATCTTGTATACATAATATAATTAATTAAAATGAGTTAAACTCATGTTTAAGTGTCCATTAAACAATCCCTTATAATTCAGAGTGAGGGCTAAGTTAGATTTAAAGTGAATTTAATTATAATAGGACTTCTTCCTCATTACAAATACTAGGAAATGTTATAATGATTATTATTTTTCTTGATTGAACTTCCTCGTTATGAATAATAGAAATAGTATAATAATTCGATCATTTTTATCGATTTTAATATGAATATTCATAACTTGATTCACCTATGCATGCAAATTTATCCCAAGTTCCCAGTAGCTTCTAAAATTTATCACTGGTCATAAATGTTTTCTTATCCAAATTCTCTTTTGTATTATGATTCTAAATGTGGGCTTGCATTCGGTTCAGGCCTATGATCGAGAATGGGAAGAATCCTCAGAAGTACATCAAATACGTTCCAGAGGATCTGGATCGAATGTTGGGCGAGTTCTTTGAGGGAAAGATCTGGAATGAAGCAAAGCGGTAGGCGGAAGTTTCACCGATCGTGTTGAGTTTGTAAGTACACCTATGTGGAATAATTACTCGTTTCTAATTCACTTATATTGATGACTAATACGCAGGTGTTGTTATATCCCCATTTCTTGTAATACTTGCAGGCATCTCTCCCTTATTTTTCTTCCATTTTTTTAGAGAATTCTTTTTAAAAGACGAAAAGTTTCCTATGATGGAGCCTTGGATTGTGTAAGACTCTCAGTGAAGTTTGAAATCTCACAAGTCTTTCTGAGTTTTCCTCTTCAGCCATTTATTCTTATCAATAAAATGAATGATTTTTTTTACCACTAATAATGTATATGCATAGGGATTGAATATCGAAATAGTAGTTATTGATGTAAAAATCATCATAATTTACTCTTCCTTTACCAAGGGTGAGGGTAGTTTGTTTCCTTGGCTCAGGGTATGGGCTTCTCCCTGACCTAGTGCATAGGTTTTCTTTTTCCTCTTCTTTTCTTCTTTTCTTCTTTTCTTGGCTCGAGGTATGGTCCCCCTTTGTAATTTTTGAAACATGTGCCCTTTAGAAGGTAATAAAAGAGTTTACTATCTTTAAAAAATCCATGATTATTTTCATATATCTTTTAATTTGAGGTACATTTGGTTACACTAAATATCATGCAATTTTATGATTCATGAGCCTACTTTAGTATAAAATTTGAGTGATGATTCATAAAATTTGGTGTGATCAAAAATATCTTTGACATTTAAATTTTCATTGATGTGAATTTATTAAAATATATGTAATCAGTAAATTATGGTTTAAACCTTAAGATGGATTTAGTTAAATTTAACCTTAAACCATCTCGAACACGCCCATGAAGTTGAATTAGCCACGAATAATCTTATTTAAGTTTTAAATGATCAAAACACTCTACGTCATATGCATACATGTGTGACATGTTTCATTTAATGTGTACATAGATTTTATGTTGTACCAAAACATATCACATACATGGGCATATGGGTTCATTGTTTAAAAGCATTCTAGTTGTATGTCTTGAATGCAAGATGTGGTAATAAATATTGCACATGTCATGTGCATTTTACGTGGTAACGCATGTCAAACTATGGTATTATGCATGCGTACTAGATGTGTTATGTGCATGATCCTTTAACATATAACGTTATGCCTTCTTAATAAATGGTTGCATGTCATGTGTGTTATTATTACATGTTCTACCTTCTTAATAAATGGTTGTATGACATGTGTTATCATTGCATATTTTGAATGTCATGAAATGGTATACTATATGTTAGATTCCATGCATACGATTCATGGGATGGATAGTTACTATAATAGTGGTAGGTAGCTAGGAATTTGGGCTTGAACTCATGACTTCAATGTTGAAACATGTCTTATCAACCATTGAGTTATTAGCTTGAACCCAAGATTCTATTAACATTCAACTAATAAAAACATGCTCAATGAAAATTTGAACAATGAGTTAAAATTAAGATTTATTTTTTAAAAATGTGGTTAAAACTTGAATTTGAAATATTTTAGAGTACCTGAACCAAAGTACCTTAACCACTAAAGATAGACTTTCGACTTTAATATGAAAATTTATAAAATCATTTTGAGTAGAACCTTATATCACCTAAGATATAATTACGGGGTAGTTTGATTACAATATATATGCTAAGTGAAGAATACAACAACCCATAGAAAAAAGCCAAACATGGGATATTTAGGATCTTCTTGTAAGGTGGAATTTTGAGTCATTCTTTGTCTACCGCTAGTGTCGTAGAAATATGCACTATCTAGATAATAAATTATGCAGTCCACTCATGAAGAATAAGTGAGTCAAGACACTTCACATTTTGGGGATTATAAGTAATTATCACATCGAAAGCATAAATTGTTGACTCATTTAAATTGACTCAAACTCATCAAAATTTGATCTGATCACTCCTTTAAAATATGCCCTCCATAATGACACTTGGATGAGTTTTCCCCTAACTCAGGAAAGTTGTAGCCTGACTCAAGATTAAATGTGCTGCTCCTAGCGCCAAGTTAAAAAGTCATTATCTGAAGCATTCAAATCCATGACATTCATTAATAGGAATTAAAGGGTAAGACATGTATGATGTACATGGAGAGAGAGAAAAAGAAAAGAAACATGAAACAAAAGAGTGCATGTACACATTACACATTCAATGATAGGCATCACATCACACTTTTTTTTCGATATCATAGCCTACTCAAGTTTAGATTTACCTCGTTTGGGGATTGACATTTTAGCATAAGGTGACATGATAGATGTACATAGTGAATTTCATACAATTATCATGATGCCCCCACACATACTTTATTACATGGTTACTTAGCAGTACCATCGAGGTATGCTACACACAAAGAAGATGAGAGAGTAAGGCTACCAAGGGGTTGAGCTTAGGGGTGGATTTTGTATTGTTCAGGCTAGCTCTATTCAAAGTTTTCATTGTGCCTGATCCAAGCTTAACCCATTACAACCTTCTCAATAAAGAATTGGCTAACCTGTTGCATATTTTTTTATGGATGAAATTTAAACTTTCGGCCAACAATAGTTACATTTTTTTAGTTCTAAAATATAACAACTTTTAATTACAATGTCTTCCCATATCCTTTGAATATCTAAAGATCTCCCACCTATTAAAACTAATTGTAGGTGCAAAAAATGCCAAAAATATGCTATGTTATATATTAATAAGAATTTGTACCTAATGAGCAAAAATGTCAAAAGCATCTTAACATGTGCTAAAGGATAAGCATCACATGCTTGGATTTGGGTTGCACACGTAAGATGATGATTCAGTAATTGTAGTTTAAGCATGGATTGACCTTCACCTAAAGGCCTCCCACACGGAAAGCTTTTGGCCACAAATCATAGCCATGTACTAGAGTTTATGTAAGTAAACGTTTAAGCCAATTATTGTGTACAATGCACACTAATGTGTGAGACCCGACCCGAGTTCACATGTGTGCATGTATGTGTGTGAGTATGCATTCCGTTCATCTTGGTCCCGCGGTCCTACCAGTCGAATCCCGGGGACCCGTGACCCTTGGATAGTGTTTGCGGTCATCCGTAAGTCCAGTCATGAAGACCCAACTCAGATCGAGTTGAAACATATGCCATTGTGACCGCATCGTCGTCGCGGTTCCAACGACGCATCTTGTACGTCTATCCGACCTATGGATCAAAAGTTATGAGCATTTTATCATGTGGCCCACTTTTTGTACAAATGCATGTGGACCACCATCACCCTTGGCACAAGTTCCAAGGTACACTACCCACACAAAGATCTATAAGTAACACCACTAACTATAAACACTACCCACAAGCCTAGAAAACCTACCATCCCTATAACTTTGGTTGTATCTTCCTATAGCAATTATCATTCTTCTCTAACCAATGCAAGCATGCCTCCATCTTTCTAGAAATTCATCATTACTCTCATGCTACATCTCTCTCCCTTCCCTCTTTTTCTTTTCATTTTCTCTTCTCCCATTGCTAGAACCTCCAAAACATCTTACCTTTCTAAAAATTCTAGCCACATTTCTTCCCTCTCCTTCCTCATCTAACCCTCAAAAACCCATCCCAACCATTGATCCATCTCCCTTGGAGCTATAAAACCCAAGTATGGAAGAAGAAGGACAAGCTTTGAGGTGGGTGTATCCTAGAATTTAGGATTTATATTTTCATGCTCTTAAACCTCTTTTCTTTTTATATGGGATGTTTAGGACCCACCAATCAATGGTGGAGATCCTACATCATCCATTAGTTGTGGCCAAATGGCCTATTTGATGCATGCATGCCCATGTATGGGGTTTTTCCTCTATGGGCCCCCATCATGGAGGATTACTTGGATTCCATGGCATGATAGGTCATCTAGACCTTAAAATCATGGGTGGGATGACATCCAAACCATTGATCTTGAATCTAGGACATGCATGTGGTGGATCTTTGTTGTAGCACATGAATAGAAGGAATGTATGGTGTGATTGATGAAGGGGAGGGCCTCAATGTGACGGAGCCCCTCCTCTTGTGGCCGATTCTTTATTTTTATTTATGATAGAATTCTGATCTTGCATGTGTGGCCTAGCTTGTAGGCCAACAAAAATCCAGACCAACCATGGAGCTTGGACGCCCATAACGGTCCATCTTTAGATATGTGGCCCCAAAATCTACCTAAATGGGGCACATGCAAGGGGTATTTGATGATGGGGAAGGTCTGGACATCTGTGGGGCCCACTGGAGTGATCCACCATACAAATTCCTGGGGTTAAATCCCATGAAAAATAATGTTTATATTTTAATTCTTTCTATTACATGCTTCTGTCCAAATTGCTGGAATTGTTTCTTTTATGCTGTAATGTATGGGTTGTAGGCATTGTTTATGGCTTCTTTTTCCTTGATTTCTTAGACTTTTCTTTGAGGTGTGGATCTCACCTAAGAGTATATTAAACATCACTCTCATCCGTCCCTGTTTGATCACCCAAAAGGGTGGACCAAGGAGGGTGGACGGTCCAGATTTTCTGGACTGTCCAGCCACTCTGCTTGTTGGAAAAACATAAATGTCAGCAGATTTTTAAAATAGTGGGCCACCTTTGTGGACTCCACCTTATTGTATACTTGTACAGGGATGTTGTCCTTACATTTTTCCAAATTTTGGCAGACCTGGGCCCACTCTAATGGGGTACACAAGTCAGGGACAACAACATTACTGCAGCAGAAAAATAAAATCTGGACCTTGCTGTCCATAATTTGTATGAAATAAATAAAATATTTATACTATCTCAAAAATAATAAAATTTTTCAATGATGTGGCCCACTTATGGTAGGACCTAACTGCAAAATTTTAGGGCTAATGGATCCCATTTGGGCATCCAAACGGGTGGGCCAACATAGTGGACTGCCAGAAAAATTCTGCAGTGCAGTCCAGCAGTATAGTTCCATAAAAATAAAGTTTTAAAAATATTTTTCCCAGAAGGTGGGCTATATTTATGGGTCCCATATTTATGTAGGCTTGATGAGGGACCTTGGGTCCAAATTTCATGAATTTAAGAGGCCCAGAACCCACCCATTGGATGGCCCAAATTTAGGACAGTTACATTCTAACAATAGTTCACCCTTGACAGATTATATTCTTAAAATTTATTAAAATACTCTTGATTATCTAAAAATTATAAAAATTTACAGAAATGTGTTACACTCATGTTAGGACTTACCTGCAAAATTTTGGAGCCATTGGAAGTCTGTAAACACCATGGTGGTGGCTGGACCAGCCCACTAAAATATGGTATCCAGATCAGTCCGAGTTTCAGGATAGATTGTTTTATTTGAATTAATTAAAATACTTTTAGATGTCCAAAAATTATAAAATTTTATGGGGGTGTGACCCACCCATGGAAGGACCACCCTATAAATTTTTAGGTCCATCGGGCCTCTGTACCGACCGTGGTGTGGCCTACAATTTATATCAGTTTTAGGCCAAATACCCAGGCACGCCCCTTACCTTGGGTTCCTGGGCTTGCATTCTAATGGCATGGTCCACTTGAAGTAAGTATTGTATATCTCCCTTCTTATCTGGTGGGGCCCACTATGATATATGTGGATCACCATGGGTCAGTAACCCATCTAAATTAAATAAATTTTTGGACTCCAGCAGGCCCAGGAAATGGGTGGGATGGAATTCCAGTAAGGGGCCCAAAATTTGCTACATGGTTGATTGTTTAGGAACTATTGTGGCATACTAGATTTGAGAGAGTGTTGCACACACTCTTTGCTTTCCTTCCTTAGACATTTTGATCTTAATGAGTGCCCCTGGAGGCCCACCTTTGTGGCGGTTTTGTGGGCTAGCCTTAACCAGAATTTTTAATAGTTTTATAGGCTCAATGAGCTGGGAACTTCTTTCTTGAGCCCAAGATTGTGCAAGGGCTGACCTTATTGATTTATGAGCCCAATGGGCTGTCTATAAGCTGATCATGTGTATTAATGGGCCTTGATGCCCTCATGAAGTGTTTAATTGTGGGCTGACTTGCAAAGCCCACATAAATGCTTATTGTGGTGGGCCTTGTTAAGTCTTTGTTTGATGAGGCAAGGCCCACCTTGTCGGTATAGGTCTCGCCCTTGTATATTCTTGGACTTATGGCTTACCCTTAAATCCAACATAATGTATGAATAAGATGACTTTTGTTTTGAGTCATTTCCTTAAGGTCCATTATGTAATATAGTATATGCATGACCACCCCTTTTGTGGTAGTGATTAGGCCTTTTGGACTCACTTCTTTTGGATAGGCCTATTGATCTTGGGGCTATACTCTCCCGTTTATTTTGATGGGCTTAAGGGCAATAATATGCAAGAAGTTGGGCTCTTGGCTGCCCACTAAATTCACCCCGTGCCTGGGTTAAAAGTGAGGCCCAACTCACTTGTGTTAAATGTAAAACTTACCCATGTAAATGAATTACTGGGCTACCCATGAAGCCCACCACAATATGTGGAATTATGACCTTTGTAGTTGGGCCCAAACCTTACTTGAGGGTCCACTATTTGGCCCATAAGTTGGGCTTGGTGTATGACCCATTAGGCCATGCATTGCGTGGGCTTTAGACCTTATACTATATGAGTAGTGGCGGGCTACCTCTTGGAAGCCAGTTGAGGTTGAACATCCTCCTGGGTGATCCTAAGGTAGGCCCATGGGTTTCTCTATAGATGGTTAAAGGCCCACCATAGACCTTAGGCCATTTGTTTAGGGCTTAATGTGTATGTATGTGGAACCTACCTTAATGTATGTTTGGTCCAGGCCATCCAAGCCTCGGATCGCCTGATTATGGATGTATTCTCTGCCTTGGATTACTGCCGGACTCACAATCCAGTAACAGGCCCACTTGATCTTTTCATGATACATACGCACTCTCCATCTGGTGGGGTCCCCCAGCGAATATAGTTGGCTTTTCTGAGATGATCTCTACATAGTTAACTGATTTCTGGACCTTAGCACGTCTAAGAAGTTAAACTGGCCAAAAGTTTATCAAAGGGCCTTAAATGTAAAATTTTATGCTTAAAACTTTATTTGGCTGTGGGGCCCACCATATTGAGAACTTGTGTACGTGTTACATGCTTATGTTTTCTTATGATCTTTGGAGCGTCTCATGGGCCCAAAGTGGGCAAGGTCGTCCCAGCTTGGCCCAACCATATATTGGGCCTATTTCCACCATTTTGATGGACTTGTGGGCTAAGACAATGATAGTATTGGGCCCTTGGTTGCTCACTTAAATTGCTAAGTTATTGGGATGATGTAGTTGGCCCATTTCATCTAAACTTAAACTTATTTAGTCGTATATTGTGTACGCGGGCTGTCCACCAAGTCTGACTCAATACATGGATTCTATGGCCTATTATGAGGAATATATATATGTATATGGTTGATTACATTTATTTTTATCTTTAATATATGCCTTGGGCCTTCTATCCACATCATTCATGGTTGATATGCCTTTTTGGAGAATGGTGGTTAAATATCCCCATTATGGACCCCTCTAGGCCTGGTTGTATTTAAGAGTGATTGGATGATCATCTTAGACTCTTGTTAGGCTCATTTCTATATCACTTAGACCCGTATTTTGTATACTTAGTCTCGTGGGTTATCCCAGGTAAATGGGCCCCCACTAGAGGTGAGATTCCTTATGGATATTGTCTAAATACCTAGTTTGGTCCCTTCTTGGATAGGAGTGTACTACTTTATATATCACTGCATAATGCGTCTAAACCCATCTTCATGGCCAATGTACATCATTGTATGCTTAGTTGACACTATGTATGTGTGGTCATATTGTGTCATTGAGCATTGCATGATACTTTCCCCGAGGGACGTAGTATCCCCTCTTAAGTATGTTGGATTTTTGGGATTGATGCATGGTTGATTTTGTGTGATTCATGCATCTGCCATTGCATAGCATATGAGCATTATTTCCCTTGCTTCATCAGGGCTATAGCCTCCACAGATATATCGTGGATGACCATGTTTGGACACCAAAAATGTTACTTGAGCATACCGGGTGCATAGGATACCCATGGGTGAAATTCTCAAAACTTCCATGGTACCAAGGATCTGCTCCAGCACCATGACCGGATGGAATATATGAGCGCACGAGGGCCTTATATCGTTAGGCCGCGACTCCCACTGTCATGTAGTCAGTTGGATAGGGGTGTGGCCTTACTCGCTTGATGTAAGAGGGCATTGCTAGGCTGAGTCTGACCAGCTCGTGAATGGGTCCGCTACCTTCAGGCCTTGCTGGTGATTGACTGTCCACAGGCGGGTAGTGAGGTCTTTTACGCTCGTTTGACTGTGCGGGGTCTGTAGAGCGGTAGCCATCCAGTAGTGTAATGGACCTCGGTAATTTCCTTATGATGGAAATGTACATGAAATGTGGATTGGATTTGAGCATTGACATTACTTCGCATTGCATTTGCATTGGCTTTGTAAGCCTCATAATACATCACCTTGGCATGGCGCCCAGTACTCATTGCATTACATTACTCATTGTACTATATAGCCTTGGTACGGATTCCTACATTATCATACTGCCTTGGTATAGCTTCTTATGTTCATGATAGCCTTGATAAGGCTAGTGGTATTGGTATTGATCATGACCCCCTTCTGCATTCTCTATCTTCTTCTGAGCACCATTGTCACACACTTTCACCACCCTCTAAGCTTTTTATAAGCTTATGCACGATTGATGCGTGCGGGAGATCGTAAGTTGGTATCTTAGCAGCGGAGCTTGGATAGGTGTGCGAGCTGAGGACCCAGTGTTATAGATTCTCTTCCTTCTTTCTTCTGTTATCTTATGTATGTCCTTTTGGACCTGATGTAAGCTTGTAAAAGTTTAAATTTATAGTGGATTTTATGATGTGTGCCTTTGTTATTCTCAGATTTACTTGCTATGATCTTGGGTATACTCGTATTGGAAATGATTATATTGTTATGGAAATCCTCCTTGTAGGATCCCAGGATTGGAACCTGCCTCAGGAGCCGAGAATGGGGCACTACGGAGGCTGTTGTGGCCAGAACCGGCCATCGGGTTCCTTGTGAGTCTGGTTACCGAGTCTGGGGCGTGACATAATGATTTCTTGGCTAAGGAACTAACAAATACATGTATCACTTGTGAAATTATGCATTCATTCGTTTCATAAATTGTGAACCATCTGATTAGTAGGTTAGCATAATCTTTTAGCCCAAATGTTTCGTATATAAAAAGAATTGAGGGTAATCCCCAAAAAGAAAAAAAGAAAAAGAAGAAGAAAAAAGAAAAGAAACCTACACCACAAGCCAAGGACAATTGCTCACATCTTGAGCCAGAGAAGAAAAGATAAAGAAAAAGAAAAAGGAAAAGGTCACACCTGAGTCAGGGAGGGACACTCACACCCTGAGCAAGTTGACACATGCATGGGTTACCCTATACACGTGTTGGGCCCATGTATGTACTGAACAATCCTCTATAGGCCTCTCCCAAGACTCAGGTCCAATAATGACCCCTTCGGTGTTGGAAAAGCTCTGTAGGGCCCACCATGATATATATATATATATATATATATATATATATATATATATATATATATATATATATATATATATATATATATATATATATATATATATATATATCATGGTGGGCCCTACAGAGCTTTTATATATATATATATATATATATATATATATATATATATATATATATATATATATATATATATATATATATATATATATCATGGTGGGCCTTATAGAGCTTTTATATATCATCTACATTGTCCATCCATTTTTCTATCTCATTTTAGGGCACAAGCAAAACAATGAGGCAGATTCAAAATCAAGTGTATGTATTGAACAACCCTTTGCAGCCCTCCCTAGGACTCAAGATTTGATAGTGACCCCTTTAGTGCTGGAAAAACTTTCTGGGTCCACAAGGATATATGTGTTTTATCCACGCCATCCATCCATTTTTCCAGCTCATTTTAGGGCATTGGCCCAAAAATGAGGTAGATTCAAATCTCAGGTGGGCCACCTCACATGAAACAATGGTGATTAAATGCTCGACATCAAACGCTTTGTATGACCTACTATAATGCTTTTTTTTCCATCCAACCTATTGATTAGGTCATGTAAACATGGATGAAGGGAAAGCACAAGTATTGGCTTGATCCAAAATTTTTGTTATCTGCACAAATTTTTTAATGGTGGGCATTTAATCACCATGGGTATGGTCAACCTTAGATTTGGATCTACCTCATTTTCAAGCTCATGCCCTAAAAATGAGCTGGCGAAATGGATAGACGACGTGGATAAAACATACATCTTGTTGGATAAAACACATACATCATGGTAGGGCCCATAGAACTTTTCAAACATGGAGGGGTGGGGATTGGCTACTAACCCCACCATGACCTACTTAGAGACGGACGATCCAGTCAAGGGCTCTATGCGACCCACCATGATGTATGTGTTTTATCCATGACGTCCATCTATTTTGAAAAAATCATTTTAGATAGTGATTCAAAAAACCATTCAAATTAAATGCTCAAGTGGACCACACCACAAGAAACTATGGGGATTGAATGCCTACCGTTGAAAACCTCTTGAGTGCCACAAAAGTTTTAGATCAAGCTGATGATTATGTTTTCCCTTCATCTAGGCCTATGTGACCTTGTGAACAGGATGGATGGGAAATAAACATTTAGGTGGGCCCTAAGAAGGTTTTAACAATGGGGGTTATTGTACCACTGCTTCTTGTGGTGTGGTCCACCCGAGCCTTATATATGCCTCCTTTTTGGGCTCAGGCCCTAAAATGATCTTTTAAAATGGATGGACAGCTTGGATAAAACACAAATATCATGGTGAGTCCCATAGAGTCCCTAACAAGACCGTCTTGAAGTAGTGTCCAATCTGCACCCGCATCGGAGGGGTCACTATCAAATCTGAGTTCCTTCCCCCACATAACAATGTGGCACATGGGCAACAAATCCAAGACATCCATAAGGTGGGCCCCATCATCTTGATCCCTTGCCTAAAAGTTACGCTCGGTTCACTTATTATTAGATTTGGTGTATTGAGAGTATATGTCTTATGTAGTTGTGTTAGGATGAGGGTAAAGAGTCGTTTGACATCTTTATTAATAAGAGCTTATTTACTCATTCTTTTTTTTTTTTTTTTTTTTAAAGTGATGCAGAGGTCACTTTTTCTTTTAGAGCTTATTTTGCTTAAGCGGATAGACGTTTTTGGTCAATTTTTTAATAAGTTTGTCCTAAAACATTTTAAATAATTCCCATCTTACCGTCATCTCATGTCTTTACAATCTCTCTAAGGTGGACCCATACTATGAGCAACCCATATTGAAGGTGGGGCTCCACATGATGAATGCTCCACATCAAAGTGGGCTCACATAATGCATGGTCACATCAAAGGCGGGCCCCACTTGATGGATGCCCACATGAAAGTGTGTCCCCACATGAAGGACGACCCATATTAAAGGTGGGAACCACATGATGCATATTGGACTTTCAATGCGGGATCACATGATAGAAGGTTGACATCAAAGGTGGGCCCATGTGATGAACGACTCATATTAAATGTTGGGCTCCACGTGATAGATGGTGGACATTGAAGGTAGGGACCACATGATAGAAAGTTGACATCAAAGGTGGGTCCCACATGACAAATGGCCCACATCAAAATGTGGCCTCACACGATGTACTATCTACATCAAGTGGGCCCCACATAATGGATGGTCCATAGCAAAGGTGGGATCCACGTGATCGATGGTGGATATCAAAGGTGGGCTCCCATGATGAATGATCCATATTGAAGGTTCCCCCCACATGATGAATGGTCCACATCAAGGTGGGCCCACATAATGTATGGATCACATCAAAGGTAGGCCCCATGATAGATGACCCACATCAAAGTATGGCCTAGCATGATGGACTATCCACATTAAGTGGGCCCCACTTGATGGATGGTCCACATCAAAGGTGGGCCCATATGATGAACCATTTGTATTGAAGGGAAGCCCCACATAATGAATAGTCCACATCAAGGTGGCCCACATAATGGAGAGTGTGGGCCACATATGACGGACAGTCCACATCTAAGGTCTTACTGAACCATATATAAAGTGGCCCAACATGATGGATGATCCACATAGAAGGTGCCCCAAATGATGGTGATGGACATCAAAAGTGGGCCCCACATGATGACAACCCACTTCAAAGGTGGGGCCAACATGATAGACACATCAAATGTGGAATCCGCGTGGTGGGTAGTGGACATTGAGGGGCCCCGCATCAAGGATATTAACATTTATTGTGGGCCTCACGTGATGGGTGACCTATATCAAGGTGGTTCCCACATAATGGATGGTCCACGTTAATGGTTAACACCTAATGACGAATGGTTCACATTCAAGACAAGCCTTGCATGATGGACGACCCACATTGAAGGTTTAGCTCATATGATGGATAAGTTACATTAAAGGTGGGCTCCATATGATGGATGATCCGCATCCAACATTTGACATAATGGAGGGCCCAAATTTCTTAAAACATGAAGGTTGTAGCCATCCATTCTTCTACCATTTGGGCCACAGTCAATCTATGATGAGATCCACCAAAACAATTGTCTAAATTGATCTTATAGTGAAGTTGGTGAAATCTTTAAACATGACATCAATTACCCTTAGAAAAAACTTTTAGTTGAACACCAAACTTGCTTACTTCATATAAGAGCTTTTTTTTTTTTTTTTAATACCTGATTTTACTAAACAAGCTTTTTTAAAAAAATAATAGCTATTATAAAAAATAGTTTATTAGAGTATCTCTTATTTGAGAAGCTTTTATTAGATTGTAATAGATATGTCAAATGAACTCTAAATGAAATGCATTTGAAATCTAAATACTCTATTTAAATGGAGTAAAATAGGAGAAATTGGCATTAGAATTTTTCAAGATATTCATAGGAACATATGTGATATATCAAATCAATTTTAATATTCCAAATTAGTGTACATATGTGAAATTTAACAAAATGGTTGTAATAACCCATTAAAATATATACTTTAGCTAAATTGAGAAATTTTGGAGCCTCGAGTGGGCCACAAACGTAAGGACCACAAATAAGTAACTTGACAACATTTTTTAATCGTCCATTTAGATGGCCAACCTTCGGATAATTTTGATCATTCTATTGATGTGGTTTCAGTAATGTAGTGTAACACCCCGGATTTTGACCAATCTGAGATTTGACGTCCTCAGGCAGTGGGTCAAGTAAAACACCTGGAAAATCGCTCAGAACCCAATTCCATAGCCAAAGAAACCACTTAGGATTAATTCCTGTGGAAATTAAGCGTAAGTTAGCTAGCGCAACGCTAGAGTAGCTGGGAAATAGTCCCTGATCACTTTAAATACGTTCTACAAGACCCAAATCGAGTAGAACCAATGACTCTATAATACTCTATAACCTCGGATCAAACTCTAAGCAGGTTTGTTCTCTGGACCACGTTGAAACTTTGTATTGGATTTAGACCGCGCGTCGAAAGTCCGATACCTACTATCTTAGACCGTTAGAACCGCCTAGCTGGACTTGACAATCATTTCGAAAATCAAGTCCAACCGATAATCACAGGTTATTTCATTGAGCCCGGACTGAAGAGAGTGCAAATAGGGACATATTTGGAATTTGAAATTCAAATCTGGCACACGACTTGACGTGTCAGTATTAAGCGTTCTGACAGTCAGAATTCAGTCAAATTACACCCTCGGATCAGGAAAAATTTCTATTTCATATCATGAGACTTACAGCCCTGATCTACGTGCGGTGACCGCTGAACTGAAACTGGACCGCCACGTGCGATCTGTGAACCCTTCCGGACTGAAAACTTGATGCGTTCAAGATCCTGTACACATGAGCTTAAGTCCGATCGCGTTCGGCCAGGGGACCACCAGAAATCATCTTTTCGACCGAAACGGCCCCGATTTGGTTATGCACTAAGTGAACTTTGTTCCTGAGCCTATTTTGGGCGTTTTTGGGCTTATAAAAGGGGTTGAAACCCTCACTCCTCTCTCCCATCCGAATTTGAGAGAAACCCTAGATTGAGAGAGAGAAAAGGTGAGAGTTTGTGAGAGAGATTATGGGAGAATTTTTCTGTCTTTGCACCGCCTGTTGCACGTGCTTTAGCAACACGCTTCCATCATTCAGCCGGTGATTTCTCCGCATTTTCAGGTAAGAAATAACCCTAGAAAGTTGCTGATTTGATGTTTCTTTCGTTCCATAGCTTGATAGTTAATAGATCTTGTAAACCAGGTCCTCTAGTAGCCGTAGACGAAGCGTATACGCTCCGTTCGAATTTACACATCCATAAGAGACAAGGTGCGGATTTTAGACGCTTTGATTGACTGTTTCCAAAGCTTTCGATGTCGTTTAATAGTAGATTATCGACGGCAACGCCGTTTGACATGTACAATATGCTGTCCGTTTCCTGTTTCGTAAACTAGCGAAGAATATGAGATTTAGGGCATTTTAATCATTTGTAGGAAGTGCTGATTTCATTCATATTTTACTGATGTGATTGACATGGTTTATTGTCGCATTAGAATGTTAGGAATAAGTGCATAATTAGTTTGGCGAAGAGATTCGCCTAAATGCGCACTTCGGGTCGACATACTATATGTAGACTTAAGTGTGTAGTGTAAGTGTTTGTATAAATGTTTGTATTAGTATGTATTGAATTAAATGATGTTATGAATTAGTTTGAGATGGATTTCTCAATTAATATGCTGACGTAAATGATTTCTTACATGTTGACTATATGCATGATTTCATTATATGCATGAAATGTATGTGCTTGATGATTTACTTAAGTTGTATGTTATAACATGTGTTAACATGCTCACATAGTTGTATTTTAATTCCAATACTCTCATATGATTTGCTGATGTGATTCCATAATTGTTTGGGACTATGCTTAGTCCAGGCAGTCGGTAACCGAGCGAATTCGTGGTTGGCTTATCTTGGCCACGAACGATGCGTCGATGAACGCGAGTCGTGTTCTGGAGTTGGCGGCAGTGGTTAGGCCACACGAAGTGTTTTACGCACTTCATGTCGTTCGACTTCAGATGCGATCGTGCTAATCGAGCCCGTCAAGTAACCCGACTGGCCGTTGTATGTTCACCCTGCATGAGTCATAACTGCTTGAACCTAGGGTACTGAACTTACCATTGTAAACCCTGTTAACCATGGTACCTTGATTCACGAAGACTCATGAGCCGGGCATGGTGGTATGGGACACCGTGGTCGAGCTGTCGGCCTACGCTGGGGCCACAAACCTTCCCGTAGTGACCAGTGAGCACCTAGTCTCGTGAGCAGATTATGGTGGTATGAGACACTATATTCTTGTTGTCGGTCTACACTGATCAGGTGACGAGTCCTTTGTAGTGACCGCGAGCGTATTCTGAGTCTACGGGAGGCGACGACCCTTCAGTAGCAGTAGAGTACAGTAGGCCTGTATTGATAAGGTGATGGGGGAACGGAGCAACGAGTGCGTCCAACAGCCCTGGCAACCCTTGCAGCGACCTACAAAATATACATCGTATGAGATTACTAGGAGTGACGACCCTAGACAGGATTTGTGTTGGGATTGATACAAGGGAAGTACCTTAGTTTCCCAATCCTGCTGTTTGAATGGACTAATAACAACTCGGAAATCATATCACCATAACGTTGCATGTGCTTGGAAGATGTGGAGCACTTGAGGGACGATTGCATGCCGCGGTCGTAAGATGGTGCCGTATGAGGGAGATCGTCGGTGAGGGCATACATCATGTCATGTCATATTGCATTAACAACAGTATTAGGATTGTCTGATTTACTACTTTACTATTATCGCATGATTGATTTGAGAACATGTAAATCCTTGCTCTCTTATTCCACTGAGTTAGCTACTCATTCCCACGTTTCAGGATGGTGTTTGCAACATCCACCAGACCCTGTTGTAGATGCAGGTGATGCTGAGATACAGGAGGTAGAGCCAGACTTTGATGAGGACCAGGATGAGTTCTCATACATGCAGTACCATGATTGCTTTTCTTAGGCGACCTGGGTTGACGGGACTTCATAGTGGGACTCTTTTGGACATTTATTTCTATCATTTATATGTATATGAGACTCAGAGATGTATTCATACTTTAGCGACAGTTGAGATCTACTTCATTTTTCCATTCAGTGATATATATATTCTTTAGTCTTCCGCTTGCTTTTATCACTGGATCTGAAGTATTAATTGCAATTTTGGTATACTTTTACTCATGTGAATGCTTTAACTCAGACAACATTGAATCATAATCATTTTTGTTGCATAAGTGACTGTCTGGAACTCGGGAGTTGAGTTTATACACGACCCCCAATTTTCAGGGTGTTACAAGTTGGTATCAGAGCGTGAATAAGAGTATACTGGGCCTGGGTTATGGTCACGCGACGTACGTTGTCGCTTCCTTTGACTTAGGTGGGTGCGAGAAGGGTCTAGAAACACTTCTAAGATCCCAGATTCGCCAATAGCCGAAGACTATTCTACTCGATCGCGTGATCGAGTCCGTAACGCATCTAGGGTCACGTGAAGCAACCCGAATAGCTCCTAAGTTGTAGGTGAGTGGTTTGAGATGTTCTTTGAATGATTCTAAACCCGTAAATGATAATATTTGGGCTGTGGGACAACCACAACCCTTGTATTCAATCGCCAGGGCTTAAAAACCCCGTTTTACCTAAAATCTTCAAAATTCTTCCTCTCACCACTCCAATCTTCAATTCTTTCTTATCCTTTTCATGTTAGGCATCAATCCTAATGTGAAAATAATATAAAATCATACTTTCATAAAATTTTACAGTGAATAGTAAAATTTCATGAAAAATGGCCATAAGGCCATTCTAAATTCGCTTTCTTTAGCAACTAATGGGCTAGATGGATGTACTAGCTCCTTGTACCCCAAAATCATATGCTGCATGATAGGGTTTTGTATTCGGGATTACAGATTTACCCCAAAAAGCCCCAAACTCATGTTTGGACCTATATAGGTCAAAATACAATGAACCAAGGTGGGGCCCATAGTTATTTGGGGTCCCTGGACCATGGGGGACCAAACCCATGTGGTCCCATCACCTGAACACTATCGTCCATTTGAGGTGTGCTTTGCTATGTGGGTGTATTTTGGGTACTACACACCCCCCATGTGTGGTTTATGTGTAGAAAACCCCAAAATGATGCACTTCCTTCACAAACAGCCCTTCCTATAGCTCCATTCTCATTTTTCAGCTACTATCTCCAAAATTTGTGATTCCAAACCACCCCTAAATCCATCCTTGGCCAAAAATGACCACACTCCATCGTTCCTTTGAAGTTGGCAGCCCTCCCTCTTGAAGATTTCATCGTTTGGAGCTCCAAAAACCCCCAAATCGAGCTGAAATCGTGAGGTGCTCCATTCCCCTTTTTCATTCTCATTTCTCCTTGAAAATACATCCTAGGGAAGCTTGAAGCATCCCTCTACAACGCCTAGATCTCCCTTTTCCAGTTTGGGCAGCCATTTCTTGGCATTTTCTCTATTTTTCATGGCTTTTGTTGAAGCTATTTTAGGCCTTTTGTCACTCTCCACCATCCTATCTTTGATGGGTAAAAGAAAAACCGCAGCGGATGAGGCTGGGCCGAGTCACCCTGCTCAATCAAGAAGGCCGCGGGGTGGTGCCGCAAGTTCAAGCACCGCTGCAGGTCCAACCACAGCCTGAGAGTTCCATACAAAGCGGGATTTGGATCCCCATACTCAACTTGGGCGAGTGATTCTAGCAGAGATGCCTCACGGCCAATACACTGATCGCAAAGTGTTGTTTGAGGTGGATGTGGAAGGACAACTATTTGGCAAATTTCTATTGTTCGAGTGCATTGAAGCTGCGTATTGGGGTCTGATCTTTGAAGCTCGCGCTCATGCTAATGTGAGCACCGTTCGTGCCTTCTACGCTCGTATCCAGAATCCTACCTTGGAGCCATTGCAGTTCAAAATCCCTTTTGGTAGAGACCGGATGGCTATGATCGATGTTCGGTTGATTGCGTGACTTCTGAACGTGCCTCTTGGTGATGTTCATCCTAGTGAGAAGAATCTGAGTAGGCATGAGCGAGATCGTCGTACCAGGTTTCTGTGCGGTAAATTGGTTCCATGACAGCCTAATAATAGCCTCAAGGTGACTTATATGTCTGATGATTTACGCCTGCTGCACCATATCTGTACGTTCAATGTGTATCCCACGTCGACAAATCGCATTGAGTGTACGCGCCTTATGGTTGATTTCCTGTATCTGGTGGCCCAGGGAGAGAATGTGTGTATGGCCACTTTCATCTTGCGACAGATAATCCTCATAGTGAAGTCAAGAAGAACGTCCGAATCGCTTCCTTTTGGCCAACTGATATGCAAGATCGCGCTTGAGTTTGCTTACAGACTTGGGCCGAAATTGCCAGTTCCGATTCATAGCATTGATGAGTCAACTATGGTCAAGATGAAGATCGGGTCTCAGTACCGTGAGAATCAGCTTGAGGAGGATAGCGAGGATGACTTTGATGATGAAGAGGATCCAAGTGAGGGAGAACCTGGAGCAGAAGTTCAGGAAGAAGTCCAGGAAGAGGTAGAAGAGGAGGCTCAGGATACAGATGAGAGCCCTCCTCCTTTTGCTCAGGCTACTGGTGATGATCGCATTGCCCAGATTGAGGAGAGCCAGATCGCCTTGCGAAGAGAAGTTCAGGAACTTCGCACTGAAGTCGAGGATGCCAAGGCCATGACAAAGAGAAAATTCGGCAAGGTGACTCGCACCTTGAAGGCGATCTTGTGCTGCTTGCAGGATAAGGGTGTTCTTCCTCCGTCACCCGACTCAGACTAGCGATGCGATCTTTGATGTTGTTGTTAGTAGTTAGTCATTTTCTGCTTTAAGTTGTGTAAGCCTGATAAGGCTAGTGCTTTGCTTATGTTGCTGTTGTAATTTTTACTATCTTAGTTCCCATGTATTTCTCATCATGATGCTTGTAAGGACATATCCCTTGTATTGTGACAATTTTGATTAAATAAAATGCATGGAATGCCTTTGACTCCTTGTGTGAATGATTGCGGTGTATTTGTGCTATTGAGGCTGACAAGGTTAAGTCCTATTTTGAATATAGGGAATGCCGCCTAAGGCTACGGGGAGCACGGCTCGGCTTGCATTGAGTGAGCCTATGGATCAGGCTCCTTCGCAGCCTGACACCCATGTGGACCCTGCTGTGGGCCAGATTCCTGAGACAACGCACGCGTCTCAGCCTACTGCTGGTCTTACAGTTGGACCACCGCCGTTCACACCGCCAGTCAGAGAGCCGTATCGCGCATCTTCTTCGGCGCAGCACACGCTACAGCCTGCTCCACCTCCCGAAAGATTTGAGCAGATGATGGCCATGATGTTGCAACAGCAGCAGCTCCTGACTACTAAGGTGGGGACACTAGCCTAGGACGGGGGTGTGACTCCACCTGCACCACCTGCGCATCCAGCTGAGGATGCTGATACATATGCCTAGGATGAGGGCATGACTTATCCTGTACCACCTGCTTACCCTGCGGAGAATGCCGCAGATACACGAGACTTGTTAGAGCGATTTCAGCGCTTACGGCCTCCCACTTTTACGGGTTCTCATAGACCCGAGGAGGCTGAGTATTGGCTCGACCGTGTGTCGAAGATATTGCGGATGCTTCATTGTATAGAGGCTGAGAAGGTAGAGTTGGCTACGTTCCTGTTTGAGCGAGAGGCCAGCTTGTGGTGGGACAGCGTATTACGGACCGTTGCCCCCGATTATGTATGGACATGGGCAGCGTTTGAGTTTCGCTTCCATGAGAAGTATTATCCCCAGACGTACAGGCATGACCGGGAGAATGAGTTTCTTCGCCTCAGACAGGGAGCCATGACAGTTACGGAGTATGAGCATCGGTTCATGGAGTTGGGCAGATACGTCCTGACTATTTTGGCAGATGAGCAGATGCGCATACGGCGCTTTTCAGAGGGTTTATGACCGGATATTTGGTCGAAGATGTGCTGCATGAGCATTCCCTCCTATGCGGAGCTGATTCACATGTCCATGCAGGCAGAGCAGGATGTGGATCGACTTGCGCGATCTCGTGGCCCTGTTGCTCCTAGGCCACGACCAGAGATGCAGGACAGGCCCTTTGCGGGCAAGAGGCCTCGCGTCGACCCTCCTACTAGGGCTACCATGCCAGTACCCCCGATGCGTCGCTCTGATTTACTATGCACATATTGTGGGAGAGAGGACCACTTGGTGCAGAGTTATTTTTCTAGGATGCGGGACAGTGGGTTCTCGCCGCCGCAGAAGATCGACCGTACATGTCCACAGGCGATATCAGCACCGCCTATACGGTTGGCTCCTACGCACCCTTCGTTCGGACCTCCGGTATCACAGATCAGGCAGACTTCACGGCCCATGGCGCAGCGGCCGAACAGGCCACAACAGGCACGGGTTCATGCCTTGACAGCAAAGGCAGCTGCGACACAGACTTCTCAGCATTCAGCCTTCGAGGTAACTACCCACATTGGAGGTATTCCTATTCTCGTGATGGTGGACACTGGATCCACGATTTCTTTGATATCACGTGCTATAGTGAGGCGTCTTGGGCTACAGACTATTACTATGGATGAGGTATGAGTTTATACAGCTCACGGGTCCTTTACAAATGTCACCCAGATGTGTGAGGGTTGTTTGGTGGATCTGGGGGGCAAGACGATGGCTCTAGATCTCATCGTCGATCCCGCTCTGGTTTATCTCGATGTCATTCTTGGCATGGACTGGTTGACTGCAGCGAGGGCCGAGATTGACTGCGAGACTCGTATAGTGACAGCTTACGAGCCAGAGGGTGCATCCTTCATGTTTCCAGTGCAGGTAAATCTCCCTTTCCGCATACTTAGGTACGCCACCTTATTGTGAGACGCTGGTGCCCAGATACTTGAGCATACGCCAGTCGTTTGCGAGTTTGGGGATCTGTTCAGGAAGATCCCTAGTTTGCCGCCCCGACGAGAGATCGATTTCACTATCGATCTGGTTCCTGGTTCCTCGCCCGTCTCACTGCCGATGTATCGCATGGCATCGTGTGAGATGGAGGAGTTGAGGACGCAGATTGAAGGGTCTGACGACATAAGAAATCCAATTCCATTTAGACAATCTTGACCCTAAGCAATAGAAGAATTTCCTATAGTAGAAATGGTATGGAACCATTTAACGTATAATCTTAGGCTTTAGATTATAACTACTGAGTTATAGACTAGCCTACTAGTTACTTTAAGTAGTGTAAAGCCTGTATATGCTAAGGAATTGTAGGTTAGATTTGGTTGAAGTAGAACATTATTCCTTCGATAAATCCCTTTATGACTTATAGACTTATGTTGTTGCCCATAGGAAAGAACCATTCACTCTCAGGGAATATTTATAAATCCCTCAGATTGAACTTAGAATGTACTAGCACGCCCATTAGAATTGCCTTCCCCAAAGGGCTTATTGCATTCGGGAACGCGGAGTAAAGGAAATGTAATTATCAGCGAAGTATTCGCGGTTTGAATTGACTTCTCAATCCTGGTAGTTGCCAATAAATCCAATGCTCTGATCAAGCAGAAGATCGGCATCGTTTAGGATTAAGAACTGATACAGTAAATTTCTGTTCTAGGCAGAAAGTCTATGTATCCGGCTCAGACCCACTACACAACTCTTCTTCCGCGTTGGCTCAACCACATATAACCAAAAGTTATTGCTTTGTCTTTGGGAAATGGCGAGGACTTAAAGCCAGTAGAGAATTCGATATCTTTCCACCAACTCATACCTGCCCCTAAACTTAACCACAATAGAGAATAGGCTCATCTCTAAGATCATAGGTACCAATGCCATAGAACGCATCATTAGCAAGGAAAACCCTGTAGAGAAAGGTTGTTTCCATTTTAGGTTAAGGATAGCCCCTAAGTTGCGCCTTGTTCCGATATACGGATCGATGCAAAGATTCTTCAACCTTAAGTAAAACCAAGTTTTAAGGGGGGTAGAACGTAATGAGTCAAATCCAGTTAGGTTAGTCAACGCTGCCGTTCGATCAGAATGGCGCAGTGGAAGAGTGCTTGGCCTCTTTCCCACTGGCCCAGGATCGAAACAATCGAGTTAGGATGTACGTACGATTAGGTCAATAAATAGGATTGACCCTTTCTTAGAATGTCAATACCAAAGTCTTACTAGATGCTCCTTACCCTTCACCAATTTCGGGGACGAAATTATGTTTTAAGGGGGGTAGATTGTAACACCCCGGATTTTGACCAATTTGGGATTTGACGTCCTCAGGCAGTGGGTCAAGTAAAACACCTGGAAAATCGCTCAGAACCCAATTCCATAGCCAAAGAAACCACTTAGGATTAATTCCTGTGGAAATTAAGCGTAAGTTAGCTAGCGCAACGCTAGAGTAGCTGGAAAATAGTCCCTGATCACTTTAAATACGTTCTACAAGACCCAAATCGAGTAGAACCAATGACTTTATAATACTCTATAACCTCGGATCAAACTCTAAGCAGGTTTGTTCTCTAGACCACTTTGAAACTTTGTATTGGATCTAGACCGCGTGTCGAAAGTCCGATACCTACTATCTTAGACCGTTAGAACCGCCTAGCTGGACTTGACAATCATTTCGAAAATCAAGTCCAACCGATAATCAGAGGCTATTTCATTGAGCCCGGACTGAAGAGAGTGCGAATAGGGACAGATTTGGAATTTAAAATTCAAATCCGGCACAGGACTTGACGTGTCAGTATTAAGCGTTCTGACCGTCAGAATTCAGTCAAATTACACCCTCGGATCAGGAAAAATTTCTATTTCATATCATGAGACTTGCAGCCCTGATCTACGTGCGGTGACCGCTGAACTGAAACTGGATCGCCACGTGCGATCTGTGAACTCTGCCGGACTGAAAACTTGATGCGTGCTAGATCCTCTATGCATGAGCTTAAGTCCGATCGCGTTCGGCTAGGGGACCACCAGAAATCATCTTTTGGACCGAAACGGCCCCGATTTGGTTATGCACTAAGTGAACTTTATTCCTGAGCCTATTTTGGGCATTTTTGGGCTTATAAAAGGGGTTGAAACCCTCACTCCTCTCTCCCATCCGAATTTGAGAGAAACCCTAGATTGGGAGAGAGAAAAGGTGAGAGTTTGTGAGAGAGATTAGGGGAGAATTTTCCTGCCTTTGCACCGCCTGTTGCACGTGCTTTAGCAACACGCTTCCATCATTCAGCCAGTGATTTTTCCACATTTTCAGGTAAGAAATAACCCTAAAAAGTTGCTGATTTGATATTTCTTTCGTTCCATAGCTTGATAGTTAATAGATCTTGTAAAACAAGTCCTCTAGTAGCCGTAGACGAAGCGTATACGCTCCGTTCAAATTTACACATCCATAAGAGACAAGGTGCGGATTTTAGACGCTTTGATTGACTGTTTCCAAAGCTTTCGATGTCGTTTAATAGTAGATTATCGACGACAACGCCGTTTGACATGTACAACATGCTGTCCGTTTCCTGTTTCGTAAACTAGAGAAGAATATGAGATTTAGGGCATTTTAGTCATTTGTAGGAAGTGCTGATTTCATTCATATTTTGCTGATGTGATTGACATGGTTTATTGTCGCATTAGAATGTTAGGAATACGTGCATAATTAGTTTGGCGAAGAGATTCGCCTAAATGCGCACTTCGGGTCGACATACTATATGTAGACTTAAGTATGTAGTGTAAGTGTTTGTATAAATGTTTGTATTAGTATGTATTGAATTAAATGATGTTATGAATTAGTTTGAGATGGATTTCTCAATTAATATGCTGACGTAAATGATTTCTTACATGTTGACTATATGCATGATTTCATTATATGTATGAAATGTATGTGCTTGATGATTTACTTAAGTTGTATGTTATAACATGTGTTAACATGCTCACATAGTTGTATTTCAATTTCAATACTCTCATATGATTTGCTGATGTGATTCCATAATTGTTTGGGACTATGCTTAGTCCAGACAGTCGGTAACCGAGCGAATTCGTGGTTGGCTTATCTTGGCCACGAATGATGCGTCGATGAACGCGAGTCGTGTTCTGGAGTTGGCGGCAGTGGTTAGGCCACACGAAATGTTTTACGCACTTCATATCGTTCGACTTCAGATGCGATCGCGCTAGTTGATCCCGTCAAGTAACCCGACTGGCCGTTGTATGTTCACCCTGCATGAGTCATAACTGCTTGAACCTAGGGTACTGAACTTACCATTGTAAACCCTGTTAACCATGGTACCTTGATCCACGAAGACTCATGAGCCGGGCATGGTGGTATGGGACACCGTAGTCGAGCTGTCGGCCTACGCTGGGACAACAAACCTCCCCATAGTGACCAGTGAGCACCTAGTCTCATGAGCAGATTATGGTGGTATGGGACACTATATTCTTACTGTCGGTCTACACTGATCAGGCGACGAGTCCTTTGTAGTGACCGCGAGCGTATTCTGAGTCTACGGGAGGCGACGACCCTTCAGTAGCAGTAGAGTACAGTAGGCCTGTATTGATAAGGTGATGGGGGAGCGGAGCAACGAGTGCATCCTACAGCCCTGGCAGCCCTTACAGCGACCTACAAAATATACATCGTATGAGATTACTAGGAGTGACGACCCTAGACAGGATCTGTGTTGGGATTGATACAAGGGAAGTACCTTAGTTTCCCAATCCTGCTGTTTGAATGGACTAATAACAACTCAAAAATCATATCACCATAACATTGCATGTGCCTGGAAGATGTGGAGCACTTGAGGGACGATTGCATGCCGCGGTCGTAAGATGGTGCCGTATGAGGGAGATCGTCGGTGAGGGCATAAATCACGTCATGTCATATTACATTAACAATAGTATTAGGATTGTCTGATTTACTACTTTACTATTATCGCATGATTGATTTGAGAACATGTAAATCCTTGCTCTCTTATTCCACTGAGTTAGCTACTCATTCCCACGTTTTGGGATGGTGTTTGCGACACCCACCAGACCCTGTTGTAGATACAGGTGATGCTGAGATACAAGAGGCAGAGCCAGACTTTGATGAGGACCAGGACGAGTTCTCATACATGCAGTACCATGATGGCTTTGCTTAGGCGACCTGGGTTGACGGGACTTCATAGTGGGATGCTTTTGAACATTTATTTCTGTCATTTATATGTATATGAGACTCAGAGATGTATTCATACTTTAGCGACAGTTGAGATCTACTTTGTTTTTCCATACAGTGATATATATATTCTTTAGTCTTCCGCTTGCTTTTATCACTGGATCTGAAGTATGAATTGCAGTTTTGGTATACTTTTGCTTATGTGAATGCTTTAACTCAGACAACATTGAATCATAATCATTTTTGTTGCATAAGTGACGATTTGGAACTCGGGAGTTGAGTTTATACACGACCCCCGATTTTCAGGGTGTTACATGTAGTCAATAATTATATTGTTTTGGAGTATCATCAGTATGCCACGTGTATGACAAACATGTGCATAGTGGCACATTTGTTTACTCATGTGATTCTCTAAGGGAGTTCAAAAGGCATTTTAGCCCATTGACTACCAAATCCTCTCTCAGAGAGAGGACTTCATTTACAACCCATTTGCTCCCATTTTAAATGAAAGGAAATGAGAAATGGATTTAGAGCTAAATGAATTAGGAGTAAATGGCTTACATAGTTGTATTTGGACGGGAGTAAATCAAATGCATTTGAAATCAAAATTTTCTGTTTGGATAGAAGTATATGGGAGGAATTGAAATGCATTTAAATTTTCTAATATGTTCATAGGAATATAAGCGATATCTCAAATCAGCTTGAATATCCTAACTTAGTATACATATGCAATATTTAATAGAATGATTGTAATAAGCCCATTAAAATTTATGCTTTTACAAAAAATGAGAAAATTTTGAGCCTTGGGTAGGCTACAAACATAAAGATCATAAATAAACTTATTAATGTTTTTTAACCATCCATTTAGATGGCCATTGTGAGGCTTGTATCCTGGACCGTACCGTTCTGTAGGCTTCTGCAGTCCTCTGGTCAAATTTTGGTGACCCGTGACGCGTAGATAGCAGTTGCGTATGACCCTTAGTCATATCCCATATTTCAGAATCGGCTCGATCCAAAACTTGTACCCCTGCGACCACGCCGTCACTGCGGTTCCAACGTCATGTCTCACACGTCGATGCGATACCCTGGCCAGGAGATATGGGCCCACACTCATTTCGAGAAAAATGTCGCGCGTACAAATTCTGTGAGAATCTCTACAACATATCCTATCAATCAAGTTAAGTACATCATCCATACCCCATGCCACCTCACCCTACACAAGTACAAGCACCCATTCCCTCTTTTCCCTAAGTCAACTCTCTCTCTCCCCACCCATTCCTCTTTTACACAAAATTCAAACTAACCCATTCCTTCCCATCCCCTTTCTTACAATACCCATTCCACCATTCCTCATCAATCCATCATTCCTCTCTCTCTCTCTCTCTCTCTCTCTCTCTCTCTCTCTCTCTCTCTCTCTCATTCTCTAACAATTCTCCAACTCCCAAGAGAAAGCACTCAATGTCCAAGCTTTCCCAAAGCCAAGTGTAGCCCACTTTCCTAGCCTTCATCTCCCATCTCAACCCTCCATTCTTCATCAACCTCCATCAAGATCTAAGCCAAGGAGCTAAAGAAGGAGGCCATATGTGGGTGATCCACCGTTGATTCTTGTTTTAAGGGCCCACTTATTGTGGGACCCACTTGATGTATGCATTGTATATGGGAGGGCCCAATAGTGGCGGGGTCCCTCCCCTTCAAGTTTTTTTTTTCTCTCTCTCTCTTTATCTTTTTCCTTTGTATGGTGATGATGATGATGAGGTGTGTGGCCCACCTGGTATGTGTGCATGGTCCACCATGATGTGTTATGTCCATGCCATCAAACCATCTACATGTGGGACCCATCTTGCTGGACTGTCCAGTGAACGAGCTTGCTGCCTGACCATTTGGATAGGCCCAGATGAAGAGAAAAAGCAAATATCACCTTGTCCCATAGCTGGTGTGGGTCCCACATGTGTGGACCCACCCAAGATGCATGATCCTTACATCTACATCATCCAGACCCTAGACGCTGGACACCTTTCAAATATATATAATAATATATTATTATAATATATATATATATATATATATATATATATATATATATATATAAAACATTATATGTATATGGTAGGCCCATGTGGGACCCACCTGTTTGAGAAATATTACATAATATAATAATATATACTATGATGGGCTCCCAGATGTATGCATTTTATCTCATCGTTCATCCACTTGCACATGTGTGAGGCCCACCCCACACGTGCTGCATGTGTAGGATGGGACCCACCTTGCTGTACGTGTTATGTGTCCACACCGTCCACTACTGGACGGTGCTGTGTGGGATACACCGGATGTATGAGTCTTATCCACACTGTCCAACAATCTGGATGGGTGGGACCCCCCTCCAATGATGTATCTGTTACATCCAAACCGTCTATGCATTTGATGAAAAATGAAGCAGATTCAATCCTCTGGTGGGCCACGTACGTGGACCCCACCCTGATGTATGTGATTCATCTAAACCGTCCATCCATTGGACTTGCATGTGGATCCCCACTTTACTGGATGTATTTCATCCAAACCATCCATCCTTCTGATGTGCTGGTTGCCCCCACCATTGATTCATGTGCTGCATTTATACCACCCATCAATGGGCCCCACGACATTAGTGATTCTGTGGGGCCTGCTGGTGTATGTGTTACATCTAAACTGTTCATCCATTTGGCGTCATGTCTCAAGGTTTGAGACTAAAAGTAAGACAGATTTAGTATCAAGTGGACCACACTACAAAAGCAGTGGGATTGAATATCTATCATCGAAACCCTTTAGGTTATAGTAGTTTTGGACCAACATGATATTTGTTTATCCTCTTAGATCAGGTCTTTGTGACCTTATGACCAGACTGGATGGAAAATAAATGCTATGGTGAGTCCATTGGAATTTCATCAGTGGAAACCATTATCACCATTGTTATTTGTGGTATGGTCTAGATGATCATTTAGTATGATATAATTTTAAATAATACTCTAACTGAACTCTAAAAATAGATGAATGGTGTAGTGATTCGGCCCATTTGATACAGCCTATTTGATACAACCCATTTGATTCGACCCATTCGGTACGGCCCATTTGATACAGCCCATTTGATTCGGTCCATTTGATTAGGTCCATTTGATATGACCCAGTTGATATAATTGGGACCTATTTGGTGAGGTCCGATGTGATATACTTGGGGGCTCATTTGATAAGGCCCAATATGATATATGAGGCCCTTGTAAGAGGCCCAACTTGTTGTATTTGTGGAGGCCCAACGTGATGTATTGCGACCCTTTTGAGTAAGGCCCAATATGATGCATATGTGACCCATAAGCGAGGCCCATCATGATGTATATTAGGCCCTTATGTGAGGTCATGGGTCCACTATCGTTTGGTCCTATGTGGGCCACTCCTTAGGAGAAATGTCAATTAAATGTCCACATTGAAGGGAAATGATGGTTGAATGTTGACATTGTGACCTTCCCTTAGGCCTTGTTAGGCCCATTCTCATCAAGGTCGATTATCGATGCTGGTTAGTGATACCGATTATGAGCATTTGACAGCATAGCATCATGATACATGCCCATATGCATCATCTGTATGTTTGTTATTAGATGTGGTTGACCATTGCATTTGTCATTGGGCAAGTTGTTATGAGACTCCCTGATAGGCGGAGATTGTCTCACATGAGTGCACGGTATGTGCAGGATTGATGCATGATTGGGTTGTGTGACTCATGCACTCTGTATTTATGTGATGTGATTATTATACGCCCAGCAACATCAAGGCCGTAGCCTCCACAGTCATGTCGTGGATGACCAGATGAGACACACGAAATTTGTTACTAGCATCGGGCTTCCATAGATGGCCCTGAGTGAAAATCCCTAAACCCTCTTAGTACCAAATGATGCCCTAACGTCAAGACCGAGTGGATACATGAGCACTCAAGTGCTGAATACCATAAGGCCATGTCTCCCATTGTGTTGTGGTCAGTTGGGAAGGGATGGTGGCCTTACCCACCCGAGGGTAGTAGGCATATTTAGGCTGAGTTTGACCAACTCGTGAATGGGTCCACTATCAACGTGCTGGGTAGATATTAGCTGACTACTGGCCAGGCAGATAGTGAGGTCTCTTCCACTTACATGATTGTGCGTACAGTGGGTGGCGATTACATGTAAAGTGTACTAGACTCTGGTGATGATCCCAGAGATGTACGGTGTTGATATGTGGACTTATTGAGTAGGAGTTGCATACTCAGCATCTTACTCATTCATTCATTCATTCACTATCCACTCGGGCTGGTGGTGCGCAGCTAATTTGATATGTGTACCTTCATAATGGTTAGAATTTTGGTTAGACGTGCGACTAACCTGAGATCGTGATTCTACCACATTAAGTCTGATATCCACATTTAGGTATAAGACTAGTTTGGATGGAAGCCCCTTGTGATGGACCTGATAGTTTGCAATACTACATACTATCATCTCAACCTCACACTCCAGCCTGATCATTTCATTCGCATTGCATATTGCATTACATCTGCAAGCATATGGCATTTTAGGTTGTTATATTTCTGCACTTATATGGCCTTGATGAACTTAGCAGGATTTTCATATTCTATTATATCCTCAACGTCTGATATTTGGCTCTCTATGACTCCTCATTTGCATAGTTGATCTATATTGTGTACTCTGATATTGTATGATTTATAAACTTGTCAGTATTTCCACTTACTCTGATATCGTATGATTTATGATCTTGCTAGTATTTCTGATATTGTATGATTATGGCATCATATTGAATACTTGGCACTTACCTTGTGCACACATTTACACTACCCTCTAAGCTTTCTATAAGCTTATGCACGATAGATGTGTGCAGGTGGCATTAGGTTGTAGCAGCGTCAAGCTTGGAGCGTGCAGCTGACTTCTGGAGCTTTGATTTAGATATATGTATTTTCCTTTCTGTACTATATTCAAATGTTTATATTAGTGGATATGTGATGATAATGTTACTTTTGTGATTTGGGTAAACTTATGGTTATGCTTCTTACGAGATAAATATACGTTGGAAAATCCTCCTTGTAGGATCCCAGAATCGGAACCTGGTGTATGGGTGCTGGGAGCTAAGAATGGGGTACTATGGAGGCCGTCAGCATTGGATTCGACGATCGAAAATTTTTTGAACCCAGTTTCCAAGTTTGGGGTGTGACAGCCATCCTTTGCATGATTTTGATCATTCTTTTGGTGTGATTTTAGTGATGAAGCTGATATTCACTTTGTTTCATAGTATCATTAGTGTGATATGTATATGACAAACATGCGAGTAGTGACACCTTTGTTTACACATGCGACTTTCCAAGGGAGCTTAAAAAGGCATTTGACCCCATTTACTTCCAAATCCTCTCTCGTATAGAGGATTTCATTTACATGCACATTTACTCCCATTTCACTTCATATACATGCATTTACTTCCATCTAAACACACCTCAAATACCATTCACTCCCAATACCACCCATTTAACTCCATTTACTCCCATCCAAACAACGCACATTTTCATGCATTTACTTACATCTGACACACCCCAAATGTCATTTACTTTTATTTACTCCTATTTTCTCCCACTTACCTCCATTTACTCCCATCTAAAAGTGTCACGCCCCAAATTCAGAAATCGGATTCATAAGAATCCCGATTACCGAATCTGGTGCCGACAGCCTCCGTAGTACCCCATTCTCGGCTCCTAGCATTCATATGCCAATTTCCGATCATGGGATCCTACAAGGAGGATTTTTTTTTTGTACATATAACTAGTAATAAGAATAACCACAAGATTACCCAATTCACAAAGGCAACATCATCATCGCATATCCACTAATATAATCGTTTGAGTACAATACTGAAAGGGAAATACATAAATAAAAATCAAACTCCAGAAGACCACTGCATGCTCCAAGCTCAACACTGCTGCAACCTAACATCACCTACACGCATCTATCGTGCATAAGCTTATAGAAAGCTTAGAGGGTGGTGTAAGTGTGTGCACCAGGTAAGTGTCAAGTATTCAATACAATGCCATAATCATACGATACCGAAAAACTGATAATCCATAAACCATACAATGTCTAAATAAGCAGAAACACTAACAAGAGCAGGAATTATCAGAGTAAGCAGAAATACTGACAAGATATAAATCATACGATAATAGAGTAAGCGGAAGTATGGACTAGTCTATAAGTTAATCAATATCAGAATATGCAATATAGAACAACTATGCGATAAGGAGTCATAAAGAGCCAAAAATCAAATGCCGAAGATGCAATGCAATATACAAATCCTGCTAAATCTATCTAAGCCATATAAGTGCAGAAATAGCAACCCGAAATGCCATATGCTTGCGGATGTAATGCAATATGCGATGCGAATGAAATGACCATGCTGGAGTGTGAAGTCGGGATGATAGTACGTAGTATCGCAGGCTACGGGGTCCACCACAAGGACTTCTATCCAAACTAGTCCCATACCTAAATTTGGATAGTCAGGCTCAACGTGGTAAACTCCTGATCTCAGGTTGGTCGCGCCCAACCAAAATCCTTGCCATAATGAAGGTAACAACAATTAGTTGCGCACCACCAGCCCGAGTGGATAGTGAATGAATGAATGAATGAGCATATAACTCCTACTCGATAAGTCCACATATCAATACGGTTCCCCTCTGAGAAATCACCGGGATCTATTGCACTCCAAACCAGATTGCCGCCCCATCGCGCACAACAAGGTGAGTGGAAGAGACCTCACTATCCACCTGCCAATATCGGGCCTAGCTCGTCAATAGCGGACCCATTCCTCGAGCTGGTCAGACTCAGCCTAGCATTGCCCCCTCCTCTCGGGCAGGTAAGGCCACACCCCCTTCCAACCGACCATGACACAGTGGAGAGCGCAGCCATCTGGTAATCGGCACTAAACGCTCATCTACCCACTCGGTCTAGACGTTGGAGCAACCTCTAGAACCAAGAGGGTTTAGGGACTTTCACCCAAGGATATCTATAGCACCCCATGTAGAACAGATTTTTCGGTGTCCCATCTGGCCATCCACGAAATACCTGTGGAGGCTATGACCCTGATGTCGCTAGGGCGTATAGTAATCATAGCACACAATGCAAGATGCATGAGTCATACAATCCAGTCATGCATTAATCCTGCGCAAACCATGCGCTCATGTGAGACAATCTCCGCCTATTAGGGAGTCTCATAGCAACCCGCACTATGACATATGCAATGGTCAATCATATCTCATAATAGACATGCAGATGATGCGTATGGGCATGGGTCATGATGTTATGTAATCACATACTCATAATCAGTATCAATAATCGACCTTGACAATGTGGACATTTAACCAACATTGCCCCAAGGAATGACCCACACAGGTTTAAACATATAATGGGCCCGCGGCCTCACACAAGGGTCTAATACTCAACACAATGGGCCTTACTCAAGGGCCACATATAAGCAACACAACGGGTGTGCCCTGCTCATGGGCCTAATACCTATCACAATGGGCCTTGCCCATAGGCCATGGATACATCACAATAGGCCTCGCCCATGGGCCCTAAATACATGATAATGGGCCTTATCACATAGACCTCCTATTCATCACATTAGGCCGTAAACACGGGCTAGATACACATCACAAAAGGCCTCAAATATAGCTCGCATATACATCACATTGGGCCTCGACAATCAGAATCGGCGATCAGCCACGACAATCGGAATTGACAATCGACCACGATAATTGGCCTCGATCGATAATCAGAATCGGTCAATCGGCCATGATAAGAAGAATCAGCAATTGGCTACGTCAATCGATAATCGGCCACGATCGGTAATCGATCACGATAATCGGCCTCGATTGGTAATCAGTCAATCGGCCACGATAAGCAGAGTCGATAATCGGCCACGTCAATCGATAATCGGCCATGATCGGTAATCGGTCACGATAATCAGCCTCGATTGCTAATCGGTCAATCGGCCACAATAAACAGAATCAGCAATCGGCCACGTTAATTGATAATCGACTATGATTGGTAATTGGTCACGATAATCGGCCTCGATAATCACTAATCGGTCAATCAGCCACGATCAGCAGAGTCGGCAATCAGCCGCGTCAATCGATAATCGGCCACGATCGGTAATCGATCATGATAATCGGCCTCGATTGGTAATCAATCAATCGGCCACGATAAGCAGAGTCGACAATCGGCCACGTCAATCGATAATCGGCCACGATCGGTAATCGGTCACGATAATCGGCCTCGATTGCTAATCATTCAATCGGCCACGATAAACAGAATCAGCAATCGGCTACGTCAATTGATAATCGACCACGATTGGTAATCGGTCACGATAATCGGCCTCGATAATCAGTAATCGGTCATTCAGCCATGATCAGCAGAGTCAGAAATCGGCCATGTCAATCGATAATTGGCTAAGATCGGTAATCGGTCACGATAATCGGTCACGATAATCGGCCTCGATTGCTAATCGGTCAATCGGCCACGATAAACAGAATCAGCAATCGGCCACGTCAATTGATAATCGACCACGATTGGTAATCGGTCACGATAATTGGCCTCGATAATCAGTAATCGGTCAATCAGCCATGATCAGCAGAGTCAGAAATCGGCCACGTTAATCGATAATCGGCCAAGATCGGTAATCGGTCACGATAATCGGCCTCGATCAGTAATCGGTCAATCTGCCACAACAAATAGAATCGGCAATCGGCCACGTCAATCGATAATCGACAATCAGTTATAATAATCAGCCTCGATCGCTAATCAGCAATTAGCCATGACAGTTGGAATCGACAAATCGGTCATGTCAATCGAAATCATCAGTCGGTCATGATAATCGGTCTCGATACTCTGCTTGACAAAGGACCTAAGGGAGGGTCACAATATGGACGTTTAACCATCATCACACATCAACGTGGTTATTTAACCAACATTGTCCCCCAAGGAACGGCCCACATAGGGCTGAGCATACAGTGGGCCCATGACCTCACATAAGGGCCAAATATACAACACCATGGGCCTCACTCAAGAGTTTAATACACATCACGATGGTCCTTTCACATGGGCCTAAAATACATTACAATGGGTTCTATCGCCTAGCCCTCAAATGCATCACAGTGGGCCTCATATACAACAAGTGGACCACATCAATGGGCCGCACCAATGGGCCTCATACAGATCAAGTGGGCTGCTCAAGGTAATGAAGCCTACAACCCAAAAATAAATGGACAGTGCATGTATAACATATGTATATCATGGTGGATCTCACAAGATAATGGGGCCCACGGCCCTACTGGTAAGATGGATGGATGCTTCGGATACAACACATCGAGGTGGGCCCTGCACATATCAAATAGGCCCCAACAGATGGATAGTGTGACTACTATACACACATCAAGGTGGGCCGCATAAGTGGACAGCATAGATGAAATACGTACATCATGGTGGACCCTGTGATTGCACGGCAAGTGGACCTATCGATCAAGGTCGGGCAGTGTGGATGAATCACATCCATCAAGGTGGGACCAGTAGATGGACGGCGTGGACATAAAATACATACATCATGGTGGAGTCCAGATCACCATCTGAATTGTCCAGCACCATCCAACACTGTCTGGACTGTGTGGATAATAATACACATATCAAGGTGGTCCATCGTCCAGATGCTGGATGCTTGGACAAGGCGCATACATCATATCAGGGCCCCACAGCACCGTATACGGTGCAGATAAATCACATAGATTATGGTGGGTCCACGCCCACACAGCTGGATGGCTTGGATAAACAGATGGATGGCGTGGAGAACACATACACCGTGGTGTGCCCCACGTTCTGAGATGGATGGGCGGTAGGGATAAGATACATATATCACGTGGGCCCCCATAGAGATGGACAACATAAATGAAACATATATATATATATATATATATATATATATATATATCATGGTGGCGTGAACGCTCTAGATGGGACCCATAAAACTTACTGACGTCTGAGGGGCAGCAGCTACTACTGCGTGGGACCCACATCAGATGGATAGTTGGATAACAAATACATCAGGGGTGGGTCCCACCTGATTTGGACGGCCAGAGAAGATAAAATACTTCATCACGGTAGGCCCACAGAGTTTGTTGACGTCAACCATAAGCAAAACGGCTGGTGTGAAGGTCGCTGGCCCACTGTCCCGATGATGGACGGTTTGGATCAAACCTCATGGGATGGTGGGTCACGTGAATGGGATCCACGGATGGATGAAGGCCATACAGTAAAGGTGGATCCCACGTGAGGCCACCATGATATGCAATAATAATAAAATATTATATATATATTAAAATATTATATACATACATGTATCAGCTCCAGGCCCACTGGATGGCCTGGACGTGATATAGAATCAAGGTGGGGTCCACGTCCCACCTGGACAGACCCATCACGTCATCAAGGTGGGGTCCACGTGCCGGATGCACATGTCTTCAAGGTGGGCCGAACATTCAATGGGCCACACGTGCTGCTGCTGTGCAACATGGAAGAAATACATGTATCATGGTGACTACTCAAAGCTCCTGTCGATCCCAGCAAGATGGAAGGACGGTTGGATGGAAAACATCCAGCATGGAGGTCCACGTGCTGCACTCATCACGTCACTAAGGTGGGTCCCACGCCCCCTTCAAAACGGAATGACGGTGAGGATGTACCCCACATCCGGTGGGTCCTACAGATGATGTGTACAAAACACATGCATCACAGCAGCCCACAGGCATGCTGACGTAATCCAGCAGCTATACAGCTGGTTGAGGTATACCAGCCAACCTGTTTCCAGGAAAGTGGGTCCCACGTGTGGGGCCACCAGCTCGAGATGGAGCTGATATTTGTGTTCTCTACGTTAAGGGACGCTGGACGTCCAGGGACGGACGGCCCTAGTGGGGCATGCCTTCAAGGTGGGTCCAGCGTGATGGCCCACGGAGGGTTGGATCAAACTTATATTTGTGTTATCCCCTTCACCTAGGCTAGCTGAATCAGGTAGGTCACATACCCCATCATCCTTAAAGCCATGCAAACAGGAAAAGAGAAGGAGAGAGAGAGAGAGAGAGAGAGAGAGAGAGAGAGAGAGAGAGAGAGAGAGAGAGAGAGAGAGAGAGAGAAGCACCCACCTTGATCTCCCCTTCCTTCTTCCGCCAATGCATGATAAAGCTCCAAAAGTACAATTTCAACGGTTGTGATCGATATTAGAGGGTGGGATTAGATGGTAGGAAGGTGGGCCACACTAGCTCTCTCATGGAGAGCTTGGACGTGGGTGGCTTCCATGGGAGTTTTCTTGGAATGATAAGAGAGAAAATGAGAGAGAGAAGGGTGAAGTGGAGTGATGGGATGAGAGGGATGGTGAGTGATGTAAGGGAGTACTTTTGTTGTAAGAAAAGTTGACTTTTGGGGAGGGTGGTTGTACTTGAGGATGGGTATGAGTGATGGGAGTGATGTGTACTTGATTGATGTGACCGATGTGATGTGTCGTAGAGATTTTCTCGATATTTGCAATGTGCGGTGTTTTCTCGAACTGAACGCGGGCCCACATCTCCTGGCCTGGGTATCGCCTCGGCACGTGAGACGCGGCATCGGAACCGCAGCGACGGCGCAGTTGCAAGGGTACAAGTCTCGGGTTGAGCCGAATCTGGAATGTAAGACATGACTCTGGATCGTGCGCTAACGCCAATAATAGATAGCAGGTTGCCGAAATTCTACCGGGAGGACCGCGAAGGCCTAGAAACGGTACGAGATAGGATGCGGGTCTTACAAAAAGGCTTGTAAAAGTTAAAAGAAAATTATTGGATCTTCTACAAAAAAATCTCATGATTTCACTCTTTAGGTGGCCCACTATGTAAAAGTAAATAAATGGATTAAAAATATCTTCCCTAGACATTAATTTGTTTAGGTATATTATGGCCCACCTAGTGAGTGTAATGGCATGAAGTTTACAAGAGTGGATTGGGTGAGATCTTGAATCCACCGAGGTCGGTGGGACCCGGATTGTGGGGCTCGTAGTGATGTATGTGCCTTAAATCTATTTTAACAGCTCATTTTAGGGCATAATCCCCAAAAATGAAGCCAACTCAAATCTTAGGTGGACCACACCACAAGAAACAATTAATGATTGAATCCTCACCATTAAAAACTTCAAAGATTCCATTGGAATGTTTATTTTCCATCCAACCTATTGATAATGTCAAAAATAACTAGATGAAGAGACACAAATATCATCTTGATCCAAAGCTTTTGTGGCCCACAAGAAGTTTTAAATGGTCAATCACCACTATTTCCTGTACTATGGTCCATTTGGGATTTGGATCTACTTCTTTTTTTTTTTTTGGATCTGTAAAAATCCCACCTCGGGCTGATAAGCTTGATTGAACAGAAACCCTAATCCAAACCATGATCCATGCCCGTAACCCTGATTCATACCCTTAACCCCGATCCATACCATTATCCTTAAGACAAACCTTGATTTATACCCTTAACCTTGATGTAAACCCCGATCCATACCCTTAACACAAATCTAAACCCAAACCCTGATTTAAACCCTAATCCAAACTCTAAAACCTAGTTACCCCAATTGCGATAACCCGACAGAACCTTGAAACCGGTCCTAAACCCCAACTTTAGGAAAAACCTAACCTATAGAGCCAACCTTCGTGTCGACCCACTGAGTCAACTCACCTAGTCAACACATATAGCCTACCCAGTCAACTCACCCTATCAAACTAAGCCCATACCCCATTTTAGCACAAGCCCGTTCTAAAGCCTAATTCAAAGAAGAGGGAAGACATCAAGGAAGCTTCAGAGAATCAGAGTTGTTCAAGTGTACAGGAGGAATCACCATCAGAAGCTGAAGCAAAAAAGAAAGCATGAGCGGCACCCAGGGTGCCATGTGACACTGGACGCACTTCAGTTAGCCACCCACTCATGTGTTGTTGTCCTCCTTGCTTATTTAATGCATATGTAAAATCTAAAAATTACTGTGATATCCTTCCCTTGAGCAAAAATTACACCTTATGCCATCTAAAACAACACATGAGATCATACCACATAGCAATCTCAAATCCTAGCCATCTAAGCCCCTTTTAACCTTAAACTTTGTAGGAATTGCCAGAAAAATGGGCTGGAGGGCAATAAATACACCCCTTCCCTTCATATTTTAAGTATTCCACAAAACCATCCCAAGTATCCACAACCATTTCTTGACAATTCAGGAAGAATCCACTCTCATTTTCAAGCCTTTTCACTCACCCCTTAAGCCCTTAGTCTAGCCACTTCATCCCTCCACCAAGGAGAGGAAAAATCTATAGGAAAGAATCCATCTAGGTACAACTAAGTCAAGCTAAATCCAAAACTACCTAAGCCATGCAGGTCTTAACCTAACCCCTCTTTTCCCAACCTTTGCGACACTACCATCCATACAATCGTTCTATCTTCAGTTAAGCTTCATCCAGCCATAACATTTGTGAAGTGCAATATTCATCTCATCATCCAATACACTTTGCACCAAATTGGCTCAAAAGTATGCTTTGAGGCTTGCCGATTTAATTGGAACCTTCCCAACAGAAAACTTGCCAATTACTTCACATTTTTGCACCAACGTTGCATCCATTCATAAACGAGAACTAAATACTCACTCTTAAGAAGAGTCAAATTCTATGAAGTAAAGACCGTACATCTATACGGGCAAAGCCAGTGCCTAACACCTTCCTTCTCTGTTGCTACAGTCTCTTAGTTAGAATCTCTGATCACATAACCGAAGAGTGATCTTAGGGCAGGAAATCTTTGGAACCCGACCCTAACATTTCTATAGGGCCTAGCCGACTGTAGAAATAGAGAAATTAGCTAGCAACGACTCTGGTTAAACATAACCAATCAATCACAGTGCAAAAGCCCTCGAAAGAGGCAACTCATGGAGCAAAGAGGCCCTTGAGTTGAATCCATCCCGAGATCCCAGTGTCCACAAAATGGTAACTCCATTAGGGACGTGCTAGCCACATCAGTTGAGACCCATCTTGAAAAATAGGATCTTTCCTGTCCTTGAGGGTCAACAGTTCTTAAGCATTTGCATTTGGTTAAAAAAATCCAAAAAAATCTAAAACCATTGCGCCTTAGCGAATAAGGCACTCTCGAAAAAACCTCTCATTCTCTAACATCATTTAAACCAAGTCGTAGACTACCATGGCCAACCATGAGGGAGATGACCAACCCTTTCATGCACTTGATCTCACAAAAGTTCAGCCAGCACAAACGTAGCAGGTAGAAGTCATGCCAGTCATCCAAGAATTGAAACAAGGAGTCAAAGAAATGCATGACATGTTTCAATAATTCATGTAAGCACAAGCCACTGCAGCCAACAACCAAGTTGGACTAGTTCAACAATAACAACAACCAGCTTCAATGTTCTTTCCAGCCTCCAGTTCGAGCCAAGTGTAACAATCAGAATCCGCACAAGATTACTGACACCAGTCAACATAACCCTTGATGATAGGGTACTTTTTTTAATACCCTCCCATAACCAGGAGTCAATCTCAAAATAATACCATAAGTAGGATTCTTAGTCAATTTCTCGCTAACCTCACAATCGGGGCTTCAAATCAATTCTCAACGGATCCTGCAGTCAGGATCCTCAGATAGAACATCCCATAGCCAGGATTTAATTTCAAGCAGGAACAACTTCCCTAACCGGAAGCCCAGGACCAACACTGGCGAATGCCCAAAATTAGGGTCAGTGTCAAGTCCTCTACAACCAGTAGGCAATGGCGAATACCCAAGAAGGGGGTCACTTTCTAGCTTCTAAGCTTCCCCCGACTGGGAGTGCCTTTCAATTCCAGCAATTTCCTATAGCCAGGAACACAATTACATTACAATAAACTCCCCCTAATGGGAGCCATAAGGGCGAAGAAATTGACCACTATGCTGAAGAAGCAAAATATGCTTAGCTGCAAGAGATGCCAGTTTCTCAAACAAATCGAACAAAAATTGAGGTGTTGCGAAAGCAGCTCTAAGCCATGTAGAACCAGCTTCAGCTTTAGCAACAGCAAGAGGTTAACCTCCCCTTGACAAATTTCAGGGACCTGTGTCCCTTCCCAAATACAAGAGTGCCTTAAAACTTTGAGGTTCCTAAGTTCAAGAGATACGATGGCAGTGGTTGTCCTACACCCCATCTCAAGGATTTCTGTGGAGAGTTAAATGTCATGATAGGGAATAACAGAACCCTCATCTGCTTATTCGAAAAAAAATTGAAGGGCGATACTCTAGATTAGTATACGTCATTGGATTGTCACCATATTAGGACTTAGGAACAACTTTCCTAGGCCTTGGTTGATCAATTCGCGTACAATCTCAACATAGCTCTAAGGAGGGAAGATTTGGTTGTCTTAAGGCAGAAAAGCGACAAGACATTGTCAGCTTATGTTGGATGTTGGCAATCTATGGCCGCTTGAATGCGAACCCTCATTGATGACGAGGATCAGATCTCCAGATCATCCACTTAGCAAACCCGAGTATGTTAGGGTACCTGATCTTGTACCCATATGCAAACTTCACCTAGCTTATCTGTGCAGGAGAGTAAGTTGGGGCCAGAATAAGGGCTGGAACAATTTCCCCATGGCCACATCAAACCACTCCAGAAAAATGGAGTAAGCTCGAGGGCAAACCCCCAAGATATAGAAATTGAAATGGTTCGATTCGACGTCCAACAGAGGTCAACAACATCATCGCCATTGCTCAAGGCATTTAGTATGCTCTCCAACAGGGACACCAACAACATCATCAATACCAACCTCAATAACACTAGCAAAGATATGAACCCCATCCATCCCCACAAATATCATAACCATCACCACAGCCACAACCATAGAAAAAGTAGCAGTTCAGGGTTAATGCATAATAACCCTATCAAAAATGATAAATTACGATGGAACCTAGGAAGTTTACCCCGCTCACACAAACATACAACCAGATTATGGCTACGTTGGTTAGAAGCAACATTTGTCTCCGCTACAACTTAGGTTACCTCTGAATTCTCTGCCACCCAACTATAATGAACATGAGTATTGTGCATACCACCAAGGTCGATGGCACAACACAGAAAGATGTTTTCACTAAGGCATATGGTTCAAGATTTGATCAATAATAGGAATATTGTGATCTTGACTCTTAGAGCAACTCCCATAGCTACACCTACCAACATCCTCCAAAATCCTTTGCCACAACATCTGTCATGCCCCAGACTTAGAAATCGAGCTCACAAAATTCTTGATCACCAAATCTGACGTCGACAGCCTCCTTAGTACCCCATTCTTAGCTCCTCGTGCCCATTCACCAAGTTCTGATCCTGGGATCCCACAAGGAAGATTTCTATAACATAAGTATGTTCCTTATACAACATAACCAAGATCATAACTACAGGAACACCATTACAAAATCCACTAGAAATAAAAACTTTTTACAATACAAGATTTTAAAAGGAAAGATACAATGGCTATAAAGCAAAACGACAAAAGATCTGTGGTACGCTCCTGCTCCTGCTACAGCCTAGAATCACCCGCATGCATCAATCGTGCATAAGCTTATAGAAAGCTTAGAGGGTGGTGTAAGTGTGTGCTAGATAGGTGACATGTATGCAATATCATAGTACGCAGAAAATGCTGGTAAGACCATGAATACCAACAGCCGTAACAAGGCTATGCAATACCATGCAGGAGTGCCATTAGCCATCCCAAGGCCAGGCAATACAGGGCCTATATAGCTGAATGCCTTATGCAATGTACAATACAATCATGCTCATCCTCATATCATGTCCACATATCAGTACAGTTCCTCTCTGAAAAATCATCGGGGTTAAATACACTCCACACTAACTGCCGCCTCCCTAGCTGAGCAGTCCAACAAGCATAAGAGACCTCACTACCCACCTGTAGTCAGCCAACACCTACTCGGCACGTCGATAACAGACCCATATACCAGCTGGTCAAACTCAGCCTAGCTTATAGTCCCCTCACTCAGGCGGATAAGGCCACACCCCCTTCCAACCGGCCACGATACAGTGAGAGATGAGGCCTAATGGTACCGGCACTGGTGCTGATGTTTTCCACTCGGTCTCGATGTTGGAGCATTTCCTGGTACCATGAAGGTTCTGGGACTTTCACTTAAAGACATCCTACGTACCCACTGTGCTAGCACCAACATTTTCGGTGTCTAAATTTGGCCACCCACGATGTAACTATGGAGGCTACAACCCTGATGTCGCTAGGGCGTAAAATATCCATGTTATACAAATATGGGATGCATGAATCATACCAATCAACCATGCATCAGTCCTGCACATCCAGCACTCATGTGGGGCAACTCCATTACTTTGGGAGTCCCATAAAACAGTTTGCCCAATGTCATATATCATGATCAATCACTCCTCAATCCAAGCATATATATGATGCACATGGGAATGGTTCATGAAGATGAACCACGCATGACATGCGGTGATGATGTGCTCTCCTCTAAGCAAGGTTGGGTCTAGGTACTTAGACTATTCTACAAGTCAAGGTAAATGCACAACCACAAGTGGGGGCCCAACTATTTGGGTTAGCCCACTAGGACTAGGTAAACAACACTATGGGAGTAATAGATGAGAATGGGCCTAGCAAAGGGGCCCATATGGGTACACAATGTGGACATTTAACCACCATTATCCCCTATAAGGCGTCCCAATAAAGAAGCTAGCTAAAACAAGGTCCAAGGCCCGGATACAACTATGAAAACTAAATGGGCAGCAATACATGTCATTATATATCTCATGATGGGCCTCAAGGAATGGTCTAAAGCCTACATACATTCATATGGGCCAATGGGGTAACCATGGCCCAAGGCATACATCAACATAGGCTAATGGGGCAACCATGTCCCAAGTCTCAATGGCCACCGAATCCATGCATTATGATGGGCTTAATGGGCAGCCCATATGCCCAAAGTACATAGTCAATGGTCAATCCAATATTCATCAACATTACCTTACAAATCTACCCAAAAACTATTATATATATATATATATATATATATATATGGGCAACAAGGATCCATTCTTACACTTCAAATCGAGCTTATAGCCAGCCCATAGGGTCCATTATACAAAGTGGGCAGCCTATACACCAATCTGGGCTCATGGTTGGGTATCCAATCCATTTGGGCCAATTTGGACATCCTAAAAATCTGAACTATTTAGTCCTTAATAATCAACCAAAGGTGGGCCTTATAAGGCATACAAGGAGTCTGATAATCTGAGGAAATCATGAGCAAGGTGGGCATGGAAAGCACCTTCCATCTGGTGGGTCACCCTGTTGAGAATGTGGAGCCACATTGGTCGACCAGTCATAAAATGTCTTCGACCGGTTGTAGGGGCCTGTTCGACCGGTCGTGGACCGCTCGACTCAAAGTCCAGCAATGCTATTTTTTACTGTTTTGGGCCCTAGGACTGGTCGTAGGGACTGTAAGACTGGTCGTACTACGACCGGTCGTAGCTCTCTTAGGACCAATCGTAGGTTACGCAGTTTGTTCCGTGAAACTGCGGATTTGAGTCCTTTCACAACCGGGATGCGGAAGGGAAGTTGCCTAAACTATAAATAGGGGTTCCTAGGGTTTTTCTAGGGTATTCTAAGGAATGAGAAATATTGAGAAATATTTCTAAAGGTGTGGGCTCAGGGTTTTCTATTCTTCCAAGGGAGAGGTTAGTATTTTACCTTGTAATCTTTGTTTCTTCATAGTGGAAGTTTGCATCCATGATTTTTTACCCTAGTTTGGGGTTTTTCCACGTATATCTTGTCTTGTGGTTTGTTTGGATTGCTTTGATCTATTTCTAATTTATATTCCTTTCCGTTTATCGTTTGTGGGTGAGGCCTGAGATTAGATCCCAGCCCACTGCGTTGTTGGCGTGCTGCGCAACACACCCAACTTCAAAATACCCAATTACAAGCAGAATTTTCTAAGGCATTGCTGGACATTTAGCCCACCTAGCTTTCTAGGCCTACTGGAGTCCAGTAAATCATAAATCTGAGTAAAATAGAATTCTCAAGGTGGCTCATACATGTGAAAGTGGGTCCCACCAAATGAAATGTGGAGATACAACACAAAGTATAAGGTGGGCCTGCTACTGGACAAAAGTCCAGCAATACCTAAAATCACTAGGGGCGTCCCATGGGCCTGGACGGTTGACCCCTAAAGAGTGCTCAAGGTGAGCCACACTAAGGACATCCACCAGGGGGTGGACCATGTCCAAGTGTGCCACACTGAGGTGGAAGGACGGTAGGATGAAGCACATCATCATGGTGGGCCTAAAAGCTGGGGACGGACGTCAGCCCAGCTGGAACGTCCAGCACTGCAGCTGAAACGTCCAACAGCTGCTGGTCCAGCAATGATAACCCCCAAATGGGGTGGTTTAGATGGCCCATATGCACATGAAGTGGGTCCTAGAAAGGTGGGCCATAAGAAGGGTAACTTAGGGATCCATTAATACATGTTTTATCAGTTAACAAAAAAGGACAGCAAGGTTGAATTAAAATTTTGCTGCAGAAATTATGGTTGTCCCCAACTTGGACACCCAATGGGGTGGGCCCAGGCCTTCTAATCAAGGGGGGAGAAGGGTGGAATACATGATCCCATAAAGGAACATCAAATGGGGTCCACAAAAGTGGACCACCATCCCCAAGGCACATGCAGAAATTTAGGCTTTCCATAATATATGGGCATGTTGGACAGTCCAGAAACTTGGACTGTCCAGTCCTCTTAGGCTTACCCCATGGACTCCAATTAAGGACCAGATGAGGTGGGATTTAACATACATCAAGGTGGGGTCCACACCTCAGAGAAATTTCCAAGAAATCAGGGAGAAAAGATCCATAAATAGGGCCTACATTCCAAACATTTCAGCAACATGAAAATTCTAGCAATCTGGACAACAACATGTTGCTGTCCAGACCAACCTAAGAGATGAATAATAGGGGAATAAATCACGGATTCCTCAAGGTGGGGTCCACCTAGATGGGTCACACAACTCTCGTACCCGAGACCCTTCCAAGATTAGCCATAAAATTAGGCCCAAAGGTCATCCAAATCATGCCAACAAAATGGGGCAACAAGGTTGGGCCTGGACGTCCAGCAACTTGGGCCTGGACATCGCAACAACTTGGAGGTCTGGTTACATGGCACATCAGGTGGGCCACACATACATCAAATCCACATCAGAGAAAGGGAAGAAAAGACAAAGAAAGGATACAATCTGGCCATAGGGAGGGCTCCACCACTATGAACCCTCCACAATCAAGGAATCAACATGTACATGTAAGAGGAACAAAGGTCTCATGCTTGCATGGGCCCTACAAATCAACATCTAAGGTGGGGATGCCATCCCCACCAACGATCTAGGGTCTAGATGACCCAAAGACTATAGACCAAAGAGAAGAATCATCAAGATGGGGTCCATGGAGGATGACCCCATCATGCATGCAAATGGTGGGCCAATGGCCATACCCAAGGTGTTGTGTAGGATCTCCACCATTGATTGGTGGGTCCTACACTCTTCACATGAAGCAAAAGAAAGGTCTATGAAGAAAAAACAATGAAACCTATCATAGATGCTCACCCACCTAATGGATCTCAATCAAACTTCAACACCAAGCTCCTTAGGCACCAAGGGATGATGATCTATGGGTGAGATGATGTTCCAAGGACTAGATGATGAGAGATTAGGATGAAATGTAGCTAGAAATGGAGGAAAAGGTTGGACGTTGGGTCTCTTACAAGGGAGAGAAGATTGAGAAAATGAGGGAGAACGAGGAGGGAAATAGATGTAAAGGAGGAATGATGAGAATTGCTAGGGAATAGGGAGATGTAGCATGAAAAGATGAATTTTCTAGACAAAGGAGGCCTTGGTTAGAGCAATGCATGATGGTTTTCTAGAGAAAGAGGCTCAAGATTGTCTAGGCTAGAGAAAACTCATAGTAGCTAGCTATGTAGGGTGTAAGTGTAGGCTAGGCAATAGGTTAGGTTAGGCACGTACGAAATGATGACTCTTAAGGCAGGCCTTGCTACCTAAGGAAACGTGCACACCCCCTAAAGTAGGTCCCACATTAAATTAAGGGCTCAAATAATATAAAGGGTACATCTTTTGATCTACCCATCGGATTGCCGCATGAGATGCGACATTGGAACCGCGGCGACGATGCAGTCGCAATGGCCCAAGTTTTATGTCGGATTGGATTGGGTTTACAAGACGGAACTTAAGGATCATTGCAAATGCAACCTATAAGTCGTGGATTACCAGAATTTGACTGGAAGGACTGCGGGACCTAATGGAATAGAATGGATACTAGGTTAAGGGTCTGACAGCATCAAGCAGGCTTTAACACATCAAGCGGCCCTGCTATTAACTTCCTTGAGGAGGAGAGCATCGATCTATTCTTTTTCCCTATTCAATCCATCCATACTATTACAAACACCCCATTGGTCTTACCAAGGGCACCACATGCCCCACCTCTAGAGCTCGAGCTAGTAATACTCTAAGGGAGACACGATCGTCATCTCCCCGTACCAATTGCCAGCAGCAGTGAACCATGGGAGTTTGTCATGCTTGAGGGCGCTCCCTCCCATTTCAAGCCAATCATCTTACAAGGGACATTCCTAGCACCTGAACCACTAATCCTGGAGGGGGCCTTCTTCCCACATTTGTCAACATTCCCACTGATCAAATAAATGGTTATACCAGAAAAGTTGGTGATCTTAAAAGGAGATCCATCAGTATATGAGCTAGTTATCCTATAAAGGGTAGCCAAAGAATGAGTCGGCTTCCCCAGAACCTTTCCTCTCATGCTACATCAACTAGCCCACTGTGGAAGACCGACAGAAGAACAGCAGGTGACTATACAAAGATACTTCATTGGGCTGATAGTCAATCCCTAGGGAGCTCTATTATTAAGAGCGGTTATCCTAGAGATATAGGGTCACCATGACAAGGTAACCCTCCCATGGAATTACTTGGAATGCGACGAGGTGGGGAACATGAACCCCAATGGGCGGTGCATTCAAAGAGATGGATCAAACTAAAGCGACTCGAAAGGTGCTCTATCCATTTTGGGCAACAAAGGAGAGGCAACATATGATGTGATAACACAGCTGAAGACAATCCTAGCCTAAATCTCTGTCTGGAAATTACTATGCACATCACACATGCACAGAGAATTATTTGTTAAAACTCTGAGAGACGTGCATATTGCCTCGGATACTCCACCCGAGATGATCGTGCTTATGATCGAATAGCTTCTTATGCCTTGGACCATCATGTTTACTGACAATGAGCTACCTCCTAGAGGCCGAAAACATGGAAAATTATTGAACATAGCCTTACGCTATAAGGACTTACAAGTCCCACTGGTCCTTCTTGACAACGGCTCAAGCATGAATGTGTGCCCACTTCAAATTATTGTGCACTTGGGAATCGAGCCATCTTCCTTTTGGCTAAGAAACATGAATGTCAGAGCCCTCCATAACTCCCATCGGACTGTAGAATGGGAGATAGACATCAAAGAACAAATTGTTCCAAATGTTTCCATCATCACTTTCCATGTCATAGATATCATTGCCTCATTCAACATGCTCTTGGGAAGGCCCTAGCTTCACAAGGTTGGAGTTATCCTCCACCCATCTCATCATCTTCAGTTGAAAGGGCTAGGGGTCCTAGGTGGACTTCGGTCCCTTGACAATTGAATCGCCCGTTGATCTATCTAAGGGCACTAGTCCAAAAAAATGCCCATTAGTATTTAACATCCATAACTAGGTCGGCCTCAATCATGGTTTGTAATGCTAATCTATTCTTGATCCTTAGAGCTAAAAATTCCAAAAAAAAAATAAAAAAATAGAAAACTTTCAAAATCCAAAAACATTAAACATTTCATCTTTACAAAACACCAAAACATAAAAAAAAAAATCTCTTAAAACATATATGCAATAATGTGCCTAGTTCGTTTATGAGGCCCCATGAGCTCGAGGTCAACACATATGATTTTGACATTGAGTTAGTGTAACACCCTAAACTTTTCGATACTAGAGCATCGAAAGTGTCACGCCCCAAACTCAAAAATAGGGCTCACAAAATTCTTGATCACCGAATCTGGCGCCGAGAGCCTTCGTAGTACCCCATTCTCGGCTCTTGGCACCTATTTACCAGGTTCCGATCCTAAGATCCTACAAGGAAGATTTTTAACATCAGTTTGATTTGTAATAAGCATAACCGAAGGCGTAACCCATAAGCAACAACCAAAAACTCTATCACATTTCCACTATAATAAAAAACTTATAAGTACAGTACGCATAAATGAAAATACAATGATGATAGACAAAAGCTCCAAGATGATTTGCTATGCGCTCTTGCCTCAGCGCTGCTGCAATCTAACGTCAACTGCACGCGACATCATGCATAAGCTTACGGAAAGCTTAGAGGGTTGTGAAAGTGTGTGTGCAATGTATTACAATATGATTATACAATATCAGAGCAATACAGAATATACAGGTGAATCCATAAATACTATCAGCCGTACCAAGGCTATACGATGTAAGGCATGAATGATGTTGGCCATACCAAGGCCATGCGATGTGAGATGCAACTCAAGAATAAAAATCCTCATCTAAGTGCACATATCAATACAGCTCAACTCTGTAATATCACCGTGATCTAGTACACTCCAAACCAGATTGCTGCCACATTGCGTGCAATAAGGTGAGTGGAAGAGACCTCACTATCCTCCTACCAATATCAAGCTCGGCTCGTCAATATCTGACCCATTCCTTGAGCTGGTCAAACTCAACCTAGCTTTGCCCCCTCCTCTCGAGAGGATAAGGCCGCTCTCCCTTCCAACCGACCATGACACAGTGAAAAGTGCGTCCTCCTGATAATCTACACTTGGCCTCATGCATCCACTCGGTTTAGACATTGGAGCAACCTCCTAGTACCAAAAGGATTTAGAGAATTTTACCCAGGAACATATATAGCACCCCATATAGAATAACATTTTCGGTGTCCAATCCTGCCAACCACGATACGCCTATGGAGGCTACGGCCCTGATGTTGCTAGGTCATACAGTAAACATGACACACAATGTGAAATGCATGAATCACACTATCTAGTCATGCAACAATCCTGTGCGTATCACACTCTCATGTGAGCAACTACCCCTATCAGGGAGTACCATAATAATCTGCCCAAAGGCATGTGTTATGATCAATCACTCCTCATATCAAGCATATATATGATGCGTATGGGCATGGATCGTGGATCTATATTAAGAATATTATATGATGATGATGTACTCCCCCTTATATCTAGGTTGGGGCTAAGCGGCCTACCCACAATCCTAGGGATTTGGAAAGGGTTCCTTCACCATACTATTGCATGGCCCACTAGATGCCCTGAGGGGCCCAAGTGAGTCCTTGATGGACTCTAAAATTAAAGAAGTAATCCCATTAACAACCAATTGGGGTCCAACATCTTGGGATAGCCCAATGTGAATAGATGGATCATGCAAATGGGACCCAAAAATTAGGGTTAACCCACTTAGAGAATAGTGTGAATGGGCCTAACAAGGCCTCAGGGAAAGTCACAATGAGGACATCTAACCATCATTGCCCATTAATGTAGACATCTAACCAACATTGCTCCCAAGGAGTAGCCCACATAAGGGATTCATACACAACGTAATGGCCACACATACATCACATTAGGCCTCATTCAAGGGCCTCTCATATATCGCATTGGGCTCATACAAGGGCCTCAATGTATCACAATGGGCCACACCCATGGGCCTCAAATGCATCACAATGGGCCTTGCCCATGGGCCTTGAATACATCATATTGGTCTCGCCCATGGGCCTTGGATACATCTCAATGAGCCACACCCATGGGCCTCAGATACATCATAATGGGCCACGTCCCATGGGCCTCCAACTTATTGCAATGGGCCTCATCAAATGGGTCATAAATGCATCACCATGGGCCTCATATATAACAAGTGGGCCGCACTACTTAGGCCTCATATACAACAAATGGGCCACGTATCTGGGCCTAACAATTCAAACAGGTGGACCCCGCCTGTGGGCTAAAGTATATTATGATAAGCCTCATGGATGGGCCGCACCAATGGGCCTCAAGTGGGCTTGGACCACATCAAAAATCATTTTGATAGTTATAGGTGTAACATGTGCATCACTATACACTATCATTCCATGGGGCACATGGCTCACTAATAAAGATCAACACTATTTAAACATTGTCCAAGTATAGCAGCACCATTCAAACATTGTCTATGTAAATCAGCACCCTCCAAACATTGTCCAGCATCGTCTAACACCATCTAGATGAGGTGGATGGAATAAATACATCAGGGTGGTCCACCAAGGGATGGACGATTTGGATCTACCACATACCACAATGAGAGTCCCACATACAGCATCTGTATAGCTGTTTGAGGCACCCCAACCAATCTGTTTCCCATACCAGGTGGGTCTCACGTGGGACCCATCATAATATATTATATTACATTATATTATATATATACAAATACATATATCATGGTGTATCCCACCTAGATCGTCTAGATGGATGGCTGGGAATCACGCACACCACGGTGGCCCCATCATCAAAACGGATGACAGCAGGATGAAACACACACGTCATGGTGGAGCTACACAGGACACCATCTAGATGGACGATGCAGATGAACACATACATCCTGGTGAGGTCCACGTGGTGGCTCACCAGCTATTTGGATCCACTTCAATCCCTGATCCGTGGCCAAGGACGGATGGAGTGGATGGGGTGCACGCTGCATGTGGGTCCACGTGGTGTGGCCCACATATGATATATATATAATATTTATATTATTATATATATTATATATTTATTTTATTATTTTTTTATAAAAATAACATCCATCGTCTAGACCTGGACGGATGCTGGATGTACATGTACGCCATGGTGGGGTCCATCGTTCTCTAATGGCTAGACAGATAGGATGTAAGGTGGGCCCCACCCACCTAGCTGCTACTGCTGCAAGAGATGCACGACGTGGATGAAGCCCACATCATGGTGGGGACCAACCGTTCAAGCAAATGGATGGTTGGGATGGAAGGTGGGTCCCATGTGTATGGACCACACACATCAGAGGTGGGTCCACACTTGTGGACCCACAAGCTTCGGAGGCAGCTGATGTTTGTGTTTTACCCATGTCCAGCAGCGACTATTACTGGATGGTGCACGTGCCACCCATGTAAACAGTGGGGTCCACATTAATGGACGACATGGATAAGGTCATGCATCAAGGTGGGCCGCAAACCATCACACTAAGAGAGAGAGAGAGAAAGTGATATCGACAGTGATGGAGGGCCCTGCCACTATAGGCCCCCCTTTGTTACAAAGCGTACTTCAAGGTAGGTCCCACCATATGTGGGCCCTTAAATCATAAAAATAAAATTGAAAAATGTAGATATAAGATCACCCACCATCGATCTCCTCTTCCTTCTTCTACCAACACGATCTAGAGCTCCAAGGGGTGGATTTTAACGGTTAAGATGGACTTTTGATGGTGGGATTTGGTGGTAGGAAGCTGGGCCACACTAAGCTCTCTTGAAGGTTTGAAAGAGCTTGGACGTTGGATTTTTTTTTTTGGGTTGCTTGAGAATGAGAGAGATGAGAGATGTGAGAGAGATGAGAAAGATGAGAGATGTGAGTTATGGATGGGAGAGAGAGACGGGTTGTGTAAGAGTTTTGTTGACTTTTGGGATAGCTTATGTAAGAGAGGTATGGGTTGTGATGGGTTGAGTGATGTGTTGAGTGATGGGTTGAGTGATGTGAGTACTTGACTTGTACTTGACTCTTGATGGAATTGATGTAACATTTGGGTAGTGATTCTCTTGCGTTTTTGCAATGTGCATCGTTTTCCTTGAACTGAACGCTGGCCCACATCTCCTGGCCTGGGTATCTCCTCGGCGCATGAAACACGACATCGAAACCGTGATGATGGCGCGGTCGCTAGGGTATAAGTCTCGGGTTGAGTCGACTTAGGTTGACAATGTGTGTCTCAGGGTCGTGCATAAATATCAATTACAGGTCATAGGTTGCTAAAATTCGACAGGGAGGATCGTGGGAATCTATTGAAAGGTACGAATTATGATACGAGTCTTACAAATCTCCCCACCTAATAAAAATTTTATCCTCAAAATTTACATAATCATCGCAATTCGAAATAACTCATGAGGAAGAAGAAACATAACATCATCATATAAAATCAGAGACAACATACAAAATATATCACATAATCAAGAGATGGGGATAACACTCTCGAATCTCGGCCTCGCGCTCCCAAGAAGCCTCCTCAACAGAATGGTGACCTCACTGAACCTTCACCAACTAAATGACCTTAGTCCGAAGGACGTGCTCCTTCCGATCAAGGATAAGAATTGGCTGCTCAATGTAGGAAGCGTTCTCATGAACCTCTAATAGCTGTCAATCAATAACAGGAATGATGTCTGACCCACACTTCCTGAACACATAGACATGAAAAATGTTATGGACGTCAGACAACTGAGATGGCAAGGCGACCCGATAGGCCACGGTGCCAATGCTCCCAGTGATCTCAAAAGGTCCTATGAATCTCGAGGCAAGGTTGCCCTTCGCTCTAAATCTAACTACACCTTTCATGGGCAAGACCTTGAGATACATATGGTCCCCTACAGCAAACTCCAAGGGACTTCACCGACGATCAGCAAAACTCTTCTGCTGGCTCTAAGCTGTGCGCATCCTCTGCCTGATGATATCAATAGCTTCTGACATCTGCTACACAAGCTCGCGACCTAGGAGACGCCGCTCTCCAACCTTGGTCTAACAACTCGGAGATCTGCACAGTCTACCATATAATACCTCAAAAGGAGTCATGCCAATGATCGCCTGATAGTTGTTGTTGTATGCGTAGGTGCTCTTCCCAGCTACTTGCGAAGTCAATCACACAAGCCCGGAGTATATTCTCAAGAATCTAGTTGACCCTCTCAGTCTGACCATCGGTCTGTGGATGATATGCGGTGCTGAGCTGTAAAATAGTCTTCATCGCTCTTTGAAAGCTCCTCCAAAACTGAGACGTAAACCTCACGTCTCAGTCAGAAACGATTGAGAATGGAATGCTATGCAGTCTCACAATCTCCTCGATAAATAACCTCGTAAGCCGGTCCATAGACTAAATCACACACATCCAAGAAAATGTGCCAACTTCGTTAGACGATCCACAACAACCCAGATGGTGTCATGAACACACTAAGTCCTCGATAAGCCCATATGAAATCTGTTAGCACATGCTCTCACTTCCACATCCGGACACTTAACAGCTGCAATAGACCAGGGGATCTCTGATGAATGGCCTTGACATGCTGGCATGTGTCACAAAAAACTGGTGATCTGGTGCTTCATCCGCACCCAAAAATATTGTCACCTCATGTCATAGTACATCTTCGTCGAGCTAGGGTGGATCGAAAACCGCGATCGATGTGCCTTGGTCATAAGGTCTCTGCACAACTCAGGAAGATTTGGGACACATAATTGACCTCTAAATTGAAGTCCACCATCAGAATCAATCTGCCAATCTAACTAACTCTCAGATGCCACCTCAGCCCTATAACTCTGCAATGACTCATCAGTCTGCTGAGCCTCGATCACCCTTGCGACAAGAGAGGGTTGAATCGATAGGCTCAATAAATGCACGATAGAAAACTGCAGACCGAACTCAAAATCATACTTGGTTATATTCTCGAGCATCCTCCACTTCTAAATCATCATATGACCATCGGGCCTCTTGGCTGATAGCTGAGGGCGTCCTCCACTACGTTCGCCTTGCGTGGGTAGTACTGAAGATCAAAATCATAGTCCTTCAGGAACTCCATCCAGTGCTCTGCCTCATGTTCAACTCAGACTACGAGAAGAGGTACTTTAAGCTCTTGTGGTCAGAAAAGAGCTCGAACCTAACCCCAAAGAGATAGTGCTTCCGCACCTTCAGTGTGAAGACAACTGTTGCCAACTCCAAATCATACGTGGGGTAGTTCTGCTCGTGGACCTTGAGCTGGCGAGACGTGAAGGCCACCGATTTTCCATGCTACATTAGGACAACACCCAAACCAATATGTGAGGCATCAGTAAAAACTATGAATCCATCACTCCTTGAGGAAAGAGTGAGAACAGGTGCGGACATCAGACGATCCTTCAGCTCTGCAAATGCCTGCTCACTAGGGGTGCACACGGTCAATTTGGTCCAGTTCTAGGGTGAAATCGGAACCAAACCTTTCCTAACGGTTCCACCATTTTTAGAACCGAAACTGAACCGTTGGTACCCTGGAACCGAACCGGAACCGGACCATGAAAAACAGTTCGGTTCCGGATCGGTTCCACGGTTCTAGCCTTACCGGGAAAATCCAAAAATTAAAAAAAAAATTAAAAAAAAAAAACATAGCTGGTGCGAGTGTCATGGCTCATATTTCACCCACAAAATCTTACCAATGGTTTATATTTTAACCCGAAAACCTACACTCATTTTCTCCCCAATTCCTCGTGTAGTAAAATTTGAACAATTCCTTGCCAAGTAGCTTCTAATAACCACTGTTCATAAGCCTTATTAAGAGGGGGAAAATGTCCAGAATACCTGACATTATGTTCTATATAGCTACAGAAATGAACAGATGACAGGCCTAGGAGATGAAGGGTTAGTACTAGAATAACTGCAATGCCATCGGGAAATCTCTTGAAAGGACACGTGGAAGGGTGATGTATTGATCTGGTCCAGCCATGTACTGGCAACAGGATGGACAGATTTTAAGTAAACCCATCAGACAATCCAATCCATTAATTTATGTAGAGTTTACTACACAACCGTTAACTGTTTTTATTTTCCACTGTTGCTTTAATGGCCACATATCAGATGGATATGATTGTCTAAATAGGTGAAATTTTTAAGATGTGAACCATCCATACTGACCCTACATTTGTTTATTTGCAGCTGTAGTGTGGAGATATGGGTATACCATATTCCAGTTCTTCCACCCCCACCACGTCATCGACTACACCACTGACCCCCTACTAAACAGGCCCCAAAATATGTTAGGAAAAAAACAACAAAAGGGAATTACAGTAAGACACCCACAAGCCAATATCGGCCATTTGATGGAAATTCCAAATAGGACTCACATTCACGTGGCCATTTAACAGTCACCACCAACATCGCTGCATACCCAGCAACAACAAAGCAGTTTGTGTTTCCCTAATAGAAAAGAATAGAAACAAGGAGGAAGAAAATCACTGCACCAGGTAATAACAAAGCAAATAAACAAATATCACAGGTCCATAAACAACATGTTGAAGATAACCTTACTTTTTTATTTTTTATTTTTTATAGTCAAGGCACGGTTTGATGGTCTGGATCGAATGTTGCGGTAATGGTTCAGATCTACGATTCGGGCCACGTTTCGGATCAACGGTTCGGTTTTGCACAACCTTAAATCAGAACTGATCCGTATCCAATGTTTCTCCAAATTTTGGAACCGGAACTGGTGCTATCGAGAACCGGACCAAACTGGACTGATCCAATGGTTTTGGTTTGGTTCCACGGTTCTACTGGTTTAATGTGCACCCCTACTGCTCACATACGTCGCTCCAAACGAACTCTACACCCTTCCGTATCAACCTAGTCAATGGAGCTACAATACGAGAACAGCCCTCAATGAAACGCCGGTAGTAGCCCGCCAAACCAAGAAAACTGTGGATCTCGGATGAGTTCATGGGCTGGCCCCACTGACGCACTGCATCAATCTTCAAGGGGTCCACTGTGACGCCCTCCCTTGTCACCACGTGACCGAGGAACTTCACATCCTCCTACCAGAATTTGCACTTTTCTAGCTTTGTATATAGCCGGTGTATGCGGAGGGTCTGCAAGGTAACCTCTAGATGCTGAACATGCTCCTCACGGTCCTCTAATAAATCAAGATGTCATTGATGAAGACCACAACTAACTGGTCGAGATATAGGCAGAAGACCCTGTTCATCGACTGCATGAATACCGCGAGTGCCTTGGTCAGTCTGAAGGACATAACTTGAAACTCAAAATAACCATAACGCGTCCGGAAAGTCGTCTTTGGGATGTCCTCCTCTCGGACCCGAATCTAATGATGGCCGAAACACAGGTCAATCTTCGAAAAGAACTGTATACCCTGCAACTAATCAAATAAATCATCAATCCTCGGGAGTGGATACTTGTGCTTGATCGTGACTTTATTGAGCTCGCAGTAATCCATGCAGAGCCTTAATGAGTCATTCTTCTTCTTCACGAAGAGTACCGGCGCTCCCCACGGTGAACTGCTCAGACGGATAAAGCCTAACTCGTGTAACTCGTCCAACTGCTTCTGCAGTTCTCCCAATTCTAATGGTGTCATATGATACGGGGCCTTCGAAATAGGCATAGTACTAGGCACGAGATCAATCTGAAACTCAGTGTGTTAGTGAGGAGGTAATCTCAGAATCTCCTAAAACACATCAGGAAAATCACAAATCACAGACAACTGGTCGATGCTCACTGCTATGGGCTCCTCTATGGCACACGACATCATACAAGACAATGGCTCTCCTCTGGGCTCGGCAATGAACTAGAACTGTGGCAAGCCGAGTATATAAAAAGTGACTATCCTTGTGCAGCAGTTCAATATGGCGTGGTACTCGGCAAGCCAATCCATGCCCAGGATGACATCAAACTCATACATCGGCAATGCAAACAGATCGAAAGATAAAAAGATATCCCCAACTAAAATGGGGTAAGGCGAGCAAAATCGGCCCAACATGGCAGTCTTCCCTAAGGGAGTCGATACTGACAAGCCATCATGAGAGGACTCTAAGGGCAAACCAGTCGATCGGTAGAAACTCTGGCCACAAAGGAATGTGATGCACTAGAATCAAACAACACGTGTAATGCATGCAGAAACTAAAAGTATACCCTCAACGACCCCTCCGGATGACTGTGGGTCCTACTGAGCCACATAGAACCTAGCTTGAGCTGGATGGGGAGGTGTCTGTCCCCTCTGAGCGTGTTACTGTTGTTGTTGTCACTGAGGAGATCGAAACTGTTGCCTTTGCTATTGTGGCCTCAAAAGTTAGTGTTGATGCTTCTGCTGAGGGGACTTCGATGGTAGGGGTTGTTGTCGCTGCTGTTGTGGTGCTCTCTGTTGCTGTTGAGGTGGAGGCTGCTGTGAACCTCTCGACTGCTGTTACTGCTGCTAGGGACAGGGACACTCCCAGATACAGTGCCCCATCGCACCGTACCCAAAACAGGTGTCGGTAAACGACCTTGGAGGTAGAGATGGAGGTGGTGTTGTCGCTTGGAAGGCTGGGCGACATATGTACCTCTGCTTTAGTTGACGCTGCTAGGAGTCACCGGAGGGAGCCTGCCCCTTCCAGTCTCTCCTCTGACCACGATCACTTTGAGAATTGACACACTCAGCCTCAAAAATTTAGGCCTTCCGTATCACCTTCTCAAAAGCCGGGAGCTCATGCCCAATAACAAAACCTACAAAATCGTAACGCAAGCCATCCTTAAAACGACAAGCTCTTTGCTCCTCATCATCTACCAAGTACGGTGCAAATCTAGACAGCACTACAAAACAAGCCGCATACTGAGCTACCGTCATATCAGCCTGCATCGGGGCCTCGACCTCCTACGCTCGCTGTTATTGGATGTGATTAGGAAAATACTATCGATCAAACCGATCAACAAAGTCCTCTCAGGTTCACTCAAAATTGGCGCCTGCTGCTCGGGAGATTGATGTCACCAGTGCTCAGCCTCTCCCTGGAGAAGAAATACTGCTAACCGGACCCACCGTTGGGTCGTACATCCCATTGTATCAAATATCTTCTCCACATTGGAGCGTCATCTCTCAGTTGCTGTAGGGTCTGGCTCACCCTGGAAACGTGAGGGATCGAGCTGACGGAACTCTCGAAGAAGGGCGCTTGCACGCTCCTACTTTGCCTGGGCTAGTGAAACAATGGGGTGCCTACCCTGTCCCTAAAGAGCATCCGTCATAGCCTACAACATCTGTTGTAACTCAGAGGCACACACGGGTACGGTTAAATTTACACCGGTTTTTGATATAGGAATGACATCCTCAGGCTAGGGAGTAAGAATCTCTAGTGGAGTGGGGATCGTACGTGGTAGGGCGGGAGTCTCAGGTGGTGGAGCGGAATCCGTTCGGGTCACTCTCCTGAGCGGCATGTCCTATAGGAAAGTGCAAAGGTGCCTATCAACCTTGGAAACTCTCGAAGGCACGCACATTAAAGGTCTATAACAGAAGATCGCTAAGCTATCCAAACTCGGGACTTAATCATTTTAAACTCATAGTAGACATGTAATGTTGTTCTCAGTTATACCCAAGTTATGCTCTGATACCAACTTTTGTCACGCCCCAAACTCAAAAACTGAGCTCACAAAATTTCTAATCACCGAATCCGGCACTGACAACCTTCGTAATACCCCATTCTCGGCTCTTGGCACCCATTTACCAGGTTCCAATCCCGGGATACTACAAGGAGGATTTTTAACATCAGTTTGATTTATAATAAGCATAACCAAAGGTATAACCCACAAACAACAACCAAAAACTCCATCACATTTCTACAATGATAAAAAAAACTTATAAGTACAGTGCTCATAAAGGGAAATATAATAATGATAGACAAAAGCTCCCAGATGATCTGTTATGCGCTCCTACCTCAGCGCTGTTACGATCCAAGGTCACCTGCATGCAACGGTCATGCATAAGCTTATGGAAAGCTTAGAGGGTGGTGAAAGTGTGTGTGCAATGTAATAATACAATTATACAATATCAGAGCAATGTGGAATATACAAGTGAATCCATGAATACTATTAACTGTATCGAGCCTATGCGATGCAAGACATGAATGATGTTAACCATACCAAGGCCATGCGATGTCAGATGTAACTTAAGCACACCAATTCTCATCTAAGTTCACATATTAATACAGCTTAACTCTGGAATATCACCGTGGTCTAGTATACTTTAAACCAAATTGTCGCCCCATTGCGTGCAATAAGGTGAGTAAAAGAGACCTCAATATCCACCTGCCAAAATTAGGCTCGACTCATCAATAGCAGACCCATTCCTCGAGCTAGTCAAACTTAACCTAGCTTTGCCCCCTCCTCTCGGGCGGGTAAGGCCACACCCCCTTCCAACCGACCACAATACAGTGGAAAGCATGACCTCCTGGCAATCAACACTCGGTGCTCATGCATCCACTTAGTCTAGATGTTAGAGTAACCTTCTGGTACCATAAGAGTTTAGGGAATTTCACCCAAGGATAGAGTTGGGCATTCTTGACCCGATTCGGTGGATCAGACTCGATTAGACCTGATCCGACTCAATCAGAACCAAAACGACCTGGATCGGTGCAGATTGAGTAAGATTAATCAGATATGAACATCTTTCGGATCGATATCAGATCGTGGTCCATCCGGATCGATCCAACCCGAAACCCGAACCGAATGGATCCGATCTGAACCGATCCTACCTGATCCGGGACGGGTACTTCTTGTATATATAACTTTTAAATTTTTTACCCTAATACTTTTACCCCTCTTTCTTTCTTACCTAACTCATCAAATGAATTTTTACCTTCTTTCTTTCTGACCTTACCGATTGAACGATCCTCTCTTCTTCTAACCCCACAGTAACAAGTCTAGTCGTCCCTGATTCAAAGAAGACAGGTATGCTTTTTTATTTTTTTAATATCTTTTCCCTAAGTCCATAACCAAACGATTCCAAACCCTAACAAAAGTCAGATAATCAGATCCACTAGGTTGAAAGTCAGAACCATCATGAGCTTCATCTGGTGTAAAAATCATCTGGTGTAAAAATCAACCCTATCTGCTCCTCAGGTGGGCCACACATGAGAACAATGCGTAGCCATTGATAAATAGAAAAATGTAAATGTGGTCCACCTGATGAGTCGATATAGAATATTTGCATATAAGGTGATCATCATGTTGGTGCCAACCTATTGGATAGTTTGGATGTTGTACAAACATGAAAGGTTGGAAGTTATCTACTAGTTGTTCCATAACTTACAGTCTGACCCGTTGGACTTAAGACGTGTTATATGTATAAATATCAGTCAAACTGTCAGAAATCCGATTGCGTATTGAGTTACACCTTTATGCTTTTATCATACTGAGTAAACTCAGTTGGGCCCACTGTGAATGTATGCGGTTTATCCACACCGTCCATCAATTTTTCCTGCTAATTTTAAGGGTTGATCCCAAATTTTAAGTAAATCCAAAGCTCAAGTGGACCATACCACAAGAAACAGTGTGGAATAATGATTTCCACCATTGAAACCTTCCAAAGGCCCACAGTAATGTTTATTTGTCATCCAACATGTTGGTAGGATTAGAAAAACATGGATGAAGACAAACCCCAAACATCAGTTTGATCCAAAACTTTTGTGGCCTCCAAGAAATTTTCAATGGTAGAGGTTCAATCACACTGTTTCCTGTGGTGTGGTCCACCTAAGATTTTTATAAGCTTCCGTTTTGGGCTCTAAGTCCTAAAATTATCTGTTAATATGGACGAACGGAGTGTATAAAATACATAAATAATGGTGGACCCCACAGAGTTTACTAAGTACGGTAAGGGTGAGTTACTCAGTATGCAGTCCACTTCCAACCTGTCAGTAGTTAATCTGCGTCCCTCATGCCAGCTGCAGTTGACAAGCTGTTGCTTGTTGTAAATACGTGTCATGCAAAGATGATCATGTACGCACCTCAAGCTTCGAGTTGTACGAACGACTCAAATGAGATCAAAGGTACATGGCCCCATCATAACATTTATTTTCCATCTTATCTTTTAATAATATTAAAAATATGAAGTGATAAAACAAATTTCATATGGATCTGAAACTTTTGTGATGCAAAAAAGGATTTCAATGGTAAACGATCAATCCCCCATTATTTTTTGCAATGTGGTCCTACTGATCTTTAGATCTGTCTTTTTTTTTTGGCTCAAGCCTTAAAACAAGCTCTCCAAATGGATGAATGGTTTGGATAAACACATACCTCATAGTTTGACTAAAAAAACTTACCGATGTCAATACACCACCACCACAATACACCCCCACCAGCCAATCTGCTTCCAGTTAACTGTATCGTCCACTTCTATCTTCCGATCCGGACATTATTCAACTCGATCCAATACGGTTTTTCTGATCGATTCGGACTCGGTTCGGGTCAGGCTAGCAGTGCATCAGATCGGTTTGAGTCAGATGACCCGGATCTGGTCCAGGATCGGATTGAGTTCGGATTTAGCCATGTACAATGCGGACCGAATCAAGTTGGACCCAATGCGGACCGAATCAAGTTGGACCCAATCCGGTCCGATGCCCAGCTCTACCCAAGGACATCAATAACACCTTATGTAGAATAAGTTTTTCAGTGTCCAATCCTGTCAACCGTGATACGCCTATAGAGGCTACGGCCTTAGTGTCGCTAGAGCATACAGTAAATATGTCATACAATGTGAAATGCATGAATCACACTATCCAGTCATGCATCAATCCTACGTGTATCATGCTCTCATGTGAGCAACTCCCTCTATCAGGGAGTACCATAATAATCTGCCCAAAGGCATATGTTATGATCAATCACTCATCATATGAAGCATATATATGATGCGTATGGACATGGATCGTGGATCTATACTAAGTATATTATACGATGATGATGTATTCCCCCTTATATCTAGGTTGGGCCTAAGCAGCCTACCCACAATCCTAGGGATCCGAAAAGGGGTCCTTCACCATACTATTGCATGGCTCGCTAGATGCCGTAGGGGGCCCAAATGAATCCTAGATGGACTCTAAATTCAAAGAAGTAATCCCACTAACAACTAATGGGGGCCCAACATCTTGGGATAACCTAATGAGAATAGATGGATCATATAAATGGGGCATAATAATTAGGGTCAACTAACTTAGAGAATGGTGCGAATAGGCGTAACAAGGCCTAAGGGAAAGTCACAATGAGGACATCTAACTATCATTGCCCATCAATGTGGACATCTAATTAACATTGCTCCCAAGGAATGGCCCACATAAGGGATTTATACACAACGTAACGGCCACACATACATCACATTAGGCCTCATTCATGGGCCTCTCATATATCGCATTGGGCTTCATACAAGGGCCTTAAACGTATCACAATGGGCAACGCCCATGGGCCTCAAATACATCACAATGGGCCTCGCCCATGGGCCTTGAATACATCATATTGGGTCTCGCCCATGGGCCTCAGATACATCTCAATGGGCCACGCCCATGGGCCTTGGATACATCACAATGGACTGCGTCCCATGGGCCTCCGACCTATCGCGATGGGCCTCATCAAATGAGTAGTAAATGTATCACCATGGGCCTCATACATAACAAGTGGGCTACACTGCTTGGGCCTCATATACAACAAATGGGCCACGTATCTGGGCCTAACAATACAAACAAGTGGGCTGCACCCATGGGCCAAAATACATCATGATGGGCCTCATGGATGGGCTGCCCCAATGGGCCTCGAGTGGGATTGGACCACACCAAAAATCATTTCAATAGTTGTAGGTGTAACATGTGTATCACTGTACACAATCATTCCATGGGGCACATGGCCCACTAATGATGATCAGCACTGTTCAAACATTATCCAGGTAAAGTAGCACCAGCCAAACATTTTCTATGTAAATCAGCACCCACCAAACATTGTCCAGCATCATCCAACACCATCTGGATGAGGTAGACGGAATAAATACATCAGGGTGGTCCACCAAGGGACGGACGGTTTGGATCTACCACATACCGCACATGAGAGTCCCACATACAGCATCTGTATAGCTGTTTGGGGCACCCAACCAATCTGTTTCCCATACCAGGTGGGTCCCACGTGGGACCCATCATAATATATTATATTATATTATATTATATATATACAAATACATATATCATGGTGTATCCCACCCAGACCGTCCAGATGGACGGCTGGAAATCACGCACACCGCGGTGGCCCCATCATAAAAAAGGATGCATGGTAGGATGAAACACACGTCATGGTGGAGATCTAGACGATGAAGATGAACACATACATCCTGGTGAGGTCCACGTGGTGGCCCACCAGTGATTTGGATCCACTTCAGTCCTTGGCCCGTGGCCAGGGACAGATGGAGTGGATGGGGTGCACGCTGTATCTGGGTCCACGTGGTGTGGCCCACACATGATATATATATATATATATATTTATTTTATTATTTTTTTGTAATGAACAACATCCAGCGTCCAGACTTGGACGGACACTGGATGTACACGTACGCCATGGTGGGGTCCACCATTCTCTAACGGTTAGACAGATGGGATGTAAGGTGGGCCCCACCTGCCCACTGACGTCAGCAGCAACAACTACTGCTGCTGCTGCAAGAGATGTATGACGTGGATGAAGCCCACGTCATGGTGGGGACCCACCATTCAAATGAATGGACGGCTGGGATGGAAGGTGGGTCCCATGTGTATGGACCACACAAATCAGAGGTGGGTCCACACGTGTGGACCCACAAGCTTCAGAGGGAGCTGATGTTTATGTTTTACCCATGCCCAGTAGTGACTACTGTTGGATGGTGCGCGTACCACCCATGTAAACGATGAGGTCCACATCAATGGACGGCGTGGATAAGGTCATGAATCAAGGTGGGCTGCAAACCATCACACTAAGAGAGAGAGAGAGAAAGAAATATTGGCGGTGATAGAGGGGTCCTGCCACTATGGGCCCCTCTTTGTTACAAAGCATACATCAAGGTGGGTCCCACCATATGTTCGCCCTTAAATCACAAAAATAAAATTTAAAAATGTAGATCTAAGATCACCCACCGTCGATCTCCTTTTCTTTCTTCCGACAACATGATCTAGAGCTCCAAAAGGTAAATTTTAACGATGAGATGGACTTTGGATGGTGGGATTGAGTGGTAGGAAGGTGGACCACACTAAGCTCTCTTGGAGGTTTAAAAGAGCTTGGATATTAGATTTTTTTTGGTTGCTTGAGAATGAAAGATGTGAGAGAGATGAGAAAGATGAGATATGTGAGTGATGGATGGGAGAGAGAAATGGGTTGTTGTAACACCCTGAAAATCGGGGGTCGTGTAGAAACCCGACTCCCGAGTTCCAGACCATCACTTATGCAACAAATATGATTATGATTCAATGTTGTCTGAGTTAAAGCATTCACATGAGTAAGATTATACCAAAACTGTAATTCATACTCCAGATCCAGTGATAAACGCAAGCGGAAGACTGAAAAATATATATATTACTGTACAAAAATAAAATAATCTCAAACTGTCTCCAAAGTATGAATACATCTCTGAATCTCATATACATGTCGTAAAGTAAAAATAAATGTCAGGTGATAGTCCAACTAGCATGTCCCGCCGATCCAGGCCACCTACGCAAAGCCGTCGGAGAACTGCATATATGAGAACTCATCCTGATCCTCGTAGTAATCCGGCTCAGCATCCTGAATCGCCTCATCACCTGCATCTAAGACAGGGTCTGGTGGGTGTTACAAACACCATTCCGTAACGTGGGAGTGAGTGATCAACTCAGTGGAATAATAGAGTAAAGATTAGCATATTATTAAATCAATCACGCGATAATAGCAAAGCAATCAATCAAACATTCCTAAATACTGTTGTTAATGTATGCATGAAATGACATGATGAATGCCCTCACTGACATACTCCCTCATGCGGCACCATCTGCGTCCGCGGCATACTTTCTTCCCGCAGTGCTCAACATCTTACAGGTATATGCAGTGCAATATGGATTATGATTACCGGGTTGTTATTAGTCCTTTTCATAAAGTAGGATTGGAAAACTAAGGTACCTTCCTTATATCAATCCCAACACAGATCCTGTCTAGGGTCGTCACTCCTAGTAATCTCATACGATGTTATATTTGTAGGTCGCTGCAAAGGCTCCCAGGGCTGTTGCTCGCACTCGTTGCATCACTCCCCCATCACCTTATCAATACAGGCCTAATGTACTCTCGTCGCTACGGAAGGGTCGTCGCCTCCCGTAGGCTCAGAATACGCTCGCGGTCACTACAAAGGGCTCGTCACCAATCAGAGTAGGCAGACAGCTCGAATGTAGTGTCCCATACCACCACAATCGGCTCACGAGTCATAGGTGCTCACTGGTTACTACGGAGACGTTTGTGGCCCCAGCGTAGGCCGACAGTTCGACCACGGTGTCTCATACCACCATGCCCGGCTCACGAGTCTTTATGGATCAGGGTACCATGGTTTACATGGTTTCCAATGGTAAGTTCAGTACCCTAGGTTCAAGCAGTTATAACTCATACAGGGTGAACATACAATGGCCATTCGGTTTATTTGACGGGCTCGACTAGTACGAGCGCATCTCAAGTCGAACGACATGAAGTGCATGAAACACTTCATGTGGCCTAACCACTGCCGCCAATTCAAAACACGACTCACGTTCATCGACGCTTCCTTCGTGGCAAATAGAAGTCAACCACGAATTCAATCCATTACCGACTGCCTGGACTAACGTATAGCCCCAAACACTTGAATATCAACATCAGTAATCATATGAGAGTAACAGAAATGAAATACAACAATGTAAGCATGTTAACACATGTTATAACATACAACTTAAGCAAATCATCCAACACACGCATTTCATGTATATAATGAAATCAATACTTATAGCCAACATGATGGAAATCATTTACATCAGCATATTAATTGGGAATTCAATCTCAAAACTCATTCACAACACCATCTACTCAATACATACTAATACAAGCATTTATACAAACACTTAGCCTACACACTTTAGTCTACATAGTGTATGTCGACTCAAAGTGCGCATTTGGGCAAATCTCTTCGCCAAACAGATCATGCATGCATTCCTAATATCCTAACATGACAAATGACCATGGCAAACACTTCAATAAAATGTGGATGTAAACAGTATTTCCTACAAATGACTAAAATGCCCTAAATCTCATAGTTTCCATACGTATACGAAACGGAAAACGGACAGCATGTTCTACATGTCAAACGGCGTTGCCATCGATAATTTACTATTAAACGACATTGAAAGCTTTGAAATCAGTCAATCAAAGCGTCTAAAATCCTCACCTTTCGCCCTAGACGTGTATCGATTCGAACGGAACGTATACGCTTCGTCAACGGCGAAAAGGCGACCTAATGCACAAGATACATAAGCTACTTCGCTATTTGAATCGAAAGAATCCCAAAACAGCAAGTAGTTAGGATTTTTCTTACCTAGGAGTGTGTTGGAATCATCGGAAAAGTGATCTGAACGCGTTGCTTTGGTATGTGCAAAAGCTGGTGCAAGTGGAGGAAAATCTCTCCCACAAGTCTCTCACTTTCTCTCACTTTCTCTCTCTTTCTATCTAGGGTTTGTTGTAAATTCAGATGGGAGGGCTGTGAGAAAGTTTAAAGCCCTTATATAGGCTAAAACCTCACCTATTTAGACTTAGGAACAAAGTATACTTAGGTTATAACCAAATCGGGGTTGTTCCGATCCAAAAGAGGGTTTCGGAAGGTCCCCTTGCCGAACGCGATCGGACTTAAGCTCATGGTCACTGGATGTTGCTCACACCAAGTTTTCAGTCTGGTAGAGTTCTCAGATCGCACGTGGCGGTCTAGTTTCAATTCAGCGGTCATCGTACCTAAATTAGGCTTACAAGTCTCATGATATGAAAGAGAAATTTTTCCTGATCCGAGGGTGAAATTTGGCTGAATTCTGACGGTCAGAATGCTTAATAATAACGCGCAAAGACTCGTGCCAGATTTGAATTAAAATTTCAAATCTTTACCCATTTCTCACTCTCTTCACTCCAGGCTCAATGAAATAGCCTCAGAGCATTGGTTGGGCTTGATTTTTGAAATGATTGTCAAGTCCAGCTAAGTAGTCATAACCGTCTAAGATTGTAGACATCGGACTTTCGACGCACGGTCTAAATTAAATACGAAGTTTCAAAGGGTTCCTAAGAGAAAACGGGTTTAGAGTTTGATCTTGGGTTTCGGGGTATTATAGCGTCATTGATTCTACAAGTTTTGGGTCTTGCAGAACGTATTTAAAGCGATTGATGCTAATTTTATAGCTAAACTAGCGTAGTGCTGGTTAACTTACACTTATTTTCTAAAGGATTTAATCCTAAGTGATTTCTGATCGAGTTGGTACTCGGGTCTCAGTACGGATTTTTTCGAGGCGTTATAGTTGTGTAAGAGTTTTGTTGACTTTTGGGGTAGCTTGTGTAAGAGGGGTATGGGTTGTGATGGGTTGAGTGATGTGTCGAGTGATAGGTTGAGTGATGTGAGTACTTGACTTGTACTTAACCCTTAATGGGATTGATGTAATATTTGGGTAGAGATTCTCTTAAATTTTTGCAACGCGCGACATTTTTCTCGAATTAAACGTGGGCACACATCTCTTGGCCTAGGTATCGCATCGGCGTGTGAGAGATGGCATCGGAATCGCGGCGATGGCGCGGTCGCTAGGGTACAAGTTTCGAATTGAGTCCACTGGGGTTAACAGTGTGTCTCATGGTCGCATGTAAATGCCGGTTACAGGCCGTGGGTTGCCTGAATTTGACAGGGAGGATTGCAGAAATCTACAGAATGGTACGGACTATAATACAGGTTTTACAAAAAGTTCTCAAGCGTTACCACAAGATTCAACGTAACATATATGTATGTACATTACCAATCCAACTATCATAGTCTTACATCCTCACCTTAACCCAAATCTAACCGTTGGGAATTACCTCCATTCATAGATCCGAAAAATTGACCGTTGATTTTGAGACAAGACCATCCATCATGTGATTTGACATATATACCTTCCCTTAAATGAATTGGTGAATAACTCCTTATCCAATATGATTTATGATTTAGATATAAGTTATTTTATAAGAAATACCTAGAAACATGTCTACTACCATGTAAAACCATTGGATCTCCCAAAACTCCCATATCAACAATAATTACAAAAATATTACTAACCTAGACCCCTAAATTCTAGATCACATGGTTCCCACTATTCGATTAATGTAAAATTTAATACCATGCCTAATTATCATAAATTAACCGTACACGTTGAATTTTAGCCCAAGATCATAGTCAAATAGCTACTTGATCTCTACATCTGTCCGTACACTTATCAGATTGAGATTCTGATCCGTTCATCTTATTCATCCAATATGAATATGCTTAACCTACTGTTAGAAGTATAATTTGAGAAACTAACACATGTGAACAAGACACTTAAACATAAATATGCACATGTTCTACTCCTGATCACTCCAGAAACCCACTTTATGTCCATCTGTCTACGAAACTGACCGTATACCCACATACATACATGGTCAGAGAGCTAACCATCAAGTTTTCTTATTTTTAACAAGTCATCTAACCATCCATCATAAATGGATCCGCTAAATGGACCATCCGAATATTGGGATAAACTAATCATCATGAATATCATTGGTTATAAGTCCAAAGTATTTGGTAGCTTGTCAATTAAATGTGTACAAACATTATTTTGAAATATAGAGTGTGTTAGTCATTAAAAGAGCATCTTAGTAATTCTCGAGAGATCAAGGCTTAAACTAGGGTGCTAGAAAGATCGTGAAAAATAACAAGCAGTGGTGAAATTTTATCTCATTTGGACGATGCAATCAAGAGGTACGAAGGATATAAGTTGTGACAAAGGAAAAGGGCGAGACTGTAATTATGTAACATCCCGAAAATCGGGGGTCGAGTAAAAACTCCACTCCCGAGTTCCAGAACATCACTTATTCAACATAAATGTGTATGATTGAATGTTGTCAGTGTTAATGTATTAAACATGAGTGAGATTAAGGCAGAACAGCATATCATACTCTAAAGACAGTTAAATTTACAAGCGGAAGACTGTGATAGTATGTATATCATATATAAACTGTTGTATGTCTCCAGAGTGTGAACATGTTACCAAGTTATATACATACATGTATACTCGAAACGTAAATAAAAGAATATACATGAGTGCTCTAAAAATATAAAATGACAAGTGTCAAGGCATCTAATCAACCTCCCTGTAATCCCGTCAATCAGAACACGCATAAAGGGGGAATCCTCCTCATCATCATCAAGTCCAGCTCCGCCTCGCAGGCCGCGCCATCATCTGCAATCACAATAGGGACTGATGGGTGTCCGGAAACACCATCCCGTAACGTGGGAGTGAGTGATCAACTCAGTGGGATAAGAGAGCAGAGATTAGCATGTTATCAAATCAATCATGCGCTAATAGTAAAGCAGTAAATCAAACAATCCTAATACTGTTGTTAATGCAATATGACATGACGTGATGTATGCCCTTACCGACGATCTCCCTCATACGGCACCATCTTATGACCGCGGCATGCAATCGTCCCTCAAGTGCTCCACATCTTCCAGGCACATGTAATGTAATGGTGATATGATTTTCGAGTTGTTATTAGTCCATTCAAACAGCAGAATTGGGAAACTAAGGTACTTCCCTTATATCAATCCCAACACAGATCCTGTCTAGGGTCGTCACTCCTAGTAATCTCATATGATGTATATTTTGTAGGTCGCTGGAAGGGCTGCCAGGGCTGTTGCTCGCACTCGTTGCACCGCTCCCCCATCACCTTATCAATACAGGCCTATTGTACTCTCACAGCTACGGAAGGGTCGTCGCCTCCCGTAGACTCAGAATACGCTCGTGGTCACTACAAAGGACTCATCACCTGATCAGTGTAGGCCGACAGCAAGAATATAGTGTCCCATACCACCATAATCTGCTCACGAGACATAGGTGCTCACTGGTCACTACGGGGATGTTTGTGGCCCCAGCGTAGGCCGACAGCTCGATCACAGTGTCCCATACCACCATGCCCGGCTATGAGTCTTCGTGGATCAAGGTACCATGGTTAACAGGGTTTACAATGGTAAGTTCAGTACCTAAGGTTCAAGCAGTTATGACTCATACAAGGTGAACATGCAACGGCCAGTCGGGTTGCCTGGCTCGACTAGCACGATCCCATCTCAAGTCGAATGACATGAGGTGCGTAAAACACCTCGTGTGGCCTAACCACTGCCGCCAACTCCAAAACACGGCTCGCGTTCATCGACGCGTCGTTCGTGGCAAAATATATTTCAACCACGAACTTGCTCGGTTACCGACTACTTGGACTAGGTATAGTCCCAAACAATTATGAATCTACATCAGCAATCATAAGAGAGTATTGGAAATGAAATACAACCATGTGAGCATGTTAACACATGTTATAGCATACAACTTAAGTAAATCTTCAAGCACATGCATTTCATACATATAATGAAATCATGCATATAGCTAACATGTAGGAAATCATTTACATCAGCATATTAATTGAGAAATCAATCTCAAACTAAATCATAACACCATTTAATTCAATACATACTAATACAAGCATTTATACAAACACTTAAACTACACACTTAAGTCTACATATAGTATGTCGACTCAAAGTGCGCATTTTGGCGAATCTCTTCGCCAAACTAATTATGCACGCATTCCTAGTATTCTAATGCGACAAGAAGCCATGTCAATCACGTCAGCAAATTATGAATGAAAACAGTACTTCCTACAAATGACTAAAATGCCCTAAATCTCATATTCTTCGTCGGTTTACGAAATAGGAAACGGACAGCATGTTGTACATGTCAAACGGCGTTGTCGTCGATAATCTACTATTAAACGACATTGAAAGCGTTGGAAACAGTCAATCAAAGCGTCTAAAATCCACACCTTTTCCCTTATAGGTGTGTGAATTCGAACGGAGCGTATACGCTTCGTCTACGGCGAATAGGGAACTTGATTTACAAGATGCATCAGTTATCTCGCTATGGAAACGAAGGAACACTAAATCAGCAACTATTAGGATATTTTCTTACCTAGAAAAGCAGAGAAATCACCGGCAAAGTGATTGAGTTGCGTTGCTTAGGCACTTGCAACAGGTAGCACAAGCGGCAAGGAATTCTCTCCTACTCTCTCTCACAAACTCTCACCTTTTCTCTCTCCCAATCTAGGGTTTTTCTCAAATTCGGATGGGAGAGAGGAATGAGGGTTTCAACCCCTTTTATAAGCCCAAATGTGTCCGAAATAGGCTCGGGAACAATGTATACTTGAGGTGTATCCAAATCGAGGCTGTTTCGGTCCAAAAGGACATTTCTGGTGGTCCCCTGGCCGAATGCAATCGGACTTAAGTTCAGCTCGTCGGATGTCACTCTCATCCCGTTTTCAGACCATCAGTGTTCGTAGATCGTACGTGGCGGTCCAGTTTCAGTTCAGCAGTCACCGCACGTAGATCAGGTCTGCAAGTCTCATGATATGAAATAGAAATTTTTCCTGATCCGAGGGTGTAAGTTGGCTGAATTCTGACGGTCAGAACGCCTAATACCGACGCGTCAAGTCGTGTGCCAGATTTGAATTTCAAATTTCAAATCTAGCCCTATTCTCACTCTCTTCGGTCCAGGCTTAACGAAATAGCCTGCGAATGTCGATTGGACTTGATTTTTGAAATGATTGTCAAGTCCAGCAAGGTGGTTCTAACGGTTTAAGATTGTAGGTATCGGACTTTCAACGTGCAATCTAGATCTAATACAAAGTTTCAAGGAGGTCAAGAGAACAAACCTGCTTAGAGTTTGATCCGAGGTTATAGAGTATTATAACATCACTGGTTCTACTCGATTTGGGTCTTGTAGAACTTATTTAAAGTAATCAGGGACTATTTCCCAGCTACTCTAGCGTTGCGCTAGCTAAATTATGCTTATTTTCTAAAGGAATTAATCCTAAGTGATTTCTTTGGCTATGGAATTGGATTCTGAGCGATTTCCCAGGTGTTTTAGTTGACCCATTGCCTAAGGACGTCTAATCCCAGGTTGGCAAAAATCCAGGGTATTACAAATTATAAGCTTAGAGGTTATATACACAGTAACATGGTTTCACATAGGTTTTAATAGTGGGTTTCACCCACCCACATGCTTTTGCAACATATGGCTCACTTGAAGCTCAGATCAACTTCAAACTTCAAATTTGGTCGTGAGTCAACATGACCCGACCCAAGTAACGAATGGGATGGATTTTGACAAATACATTGGGTAGGACCCACCTGATTTTGCCCTAACTGTTCATGAGAGCCAAGATGTTACATGAAATTAATGCACGTAACTGACTTCCCTAGTTCGACGTGAACACGGTCCCATGTTGATTAAAGTGTGGCCCACCTAATACTTGGATATGTTTCATATTTTGGCCCCTAGCTTAAAATAACCTTACAAAACTAATGAAAAGATTAGATCTCTGGGAATGTCATCAAAGTGGACCCCATATACCTTCACTGCCAAACCAAAAAGGTGCATCCTTCCGCCCGCAACAGCGGTAGCACAGGGAACCCACCACAACACGAACTGCACCACTGGATCCCGATCCAAGTATGATCTAGGCCATCCAAAAGAATGAGGAGGGACTTCCAATCTCCTCCATGTCGACCTAAAAGAGAGGAGAAGTGGGGGCTGAGAAACAGCATTTGTTTCTTAGTTACGCTAATTAAATTTGTGTAAGAGAGTTTCCTAAGTCGTCTGTGTTGTGTAAACCGAGTCAATGCAAGGGATTTGCAGCCAACCTGGAGCTTTCATGGCCGTAAAGGGGCCTCCAACGTCAATTGAGATAGAGAAAGAAAGAAGGAGATAAAGACAGAGAGAGACGAACAACCCCTTGCTAGGCGGAGCAGCAAGAAGAAGAAAATGAAAAGAAAAGAAGAAGAAAAGAAAAGAAAAGAAAAGAAAGAGAATAGAAAAGAAGAATAAAGAAAAAGGAAGAAAAAAGAAGGAGAAGAAGAAGTAAGGAAAGGAGTGTTGAGCCGAGGTGATTCAGTGAGTCGACTCAACAAGGATATTTTGTTAATTTCGGGTTGCCCTGATAGAGTCTAACAACGTATAGTGTGATTGGATTCAAGAGGTGATGGTTTTATCCTTTAAGCTTACGTTAATTGAAGTTGATATATTATCCTGCCCTTTTATGCCTTCAACTATTTTTACCGCGCCTTTTATGTACCTTTTTTCTTAATCGAGTTAGGCATTTTCTCTTGCCTTTACAATTGTCCTGTACATGCCTTTATCTAATCTCAGATTTCTATTACTTTTCCTTTGTTCTCATTTTTTTTTTTTGTTATCCTCAACTATTGGCCCTTTGAGATTTTTACATAATATTCATGGCAGGGAGCTTTCCTTAGATTATGTGAGGCTATGGATATAAGCCCTGCTCTTACCTTTAATCATCATGAGTTGGCCTTAATCACTCTCTTCACGTTTGAGTTGACCTTTATCACTCGTCTCTTATTCGAGCTAGTTATCGTCACTTGCAGTTGGCCTTAACCACTCTCCTCACGTTCAAGTTGACCTTTGTCACTTGCCTCTTATTCGAGCTGGTTATTATTACACACTTTTTTACCTTAAGGGCTTGGTAGGCGTCTTGATATTCTTAACCTTCCATAGACTAATGATTACTCCTTGATGCAAGTACTATGTTAGGAATCTCTTCCCTAGCGACCAATTAAATATCATGGACGTAATGCGCTTTCGATAGCGGCCCTGGGGTGATACGTAATTCTATGTTTCTTGGGTTGATGGTGTCTTGGTTGGTGTACGTCAGACATTTTGTATACACAGTACATCAATTCTGAGTTATGAGGGGTTAGTTGTCGCAAATAATCGCTCCAATCTTTGGGGGAGTATTCTCTTGGTTCATGTGTTATGGCCATCTTAGGACAACCTCATAAACCATGTTAAGCGTGGGACACGTCAGCGAATATTCGTAGTATGAGATGCGGGTCAAGTCAGATAACTATAACTGCATTCCACATTGTGGTGATCGCTAAATGTGATTCAACGCATATACTTTGCTAGGCATGCATTTCATATAGATTAATTGCACATTGATACCTCTTGTAGTGTGGAGTACTTGACATATCAGAACCATCACATTATTTTATGAATCTCTTGAATTAGTGTTAATCTTAAAGGATAACCATCACTATGAGTAGGGCATTAACCCTCTCCCAATCGTACAGTTGATGCAGGTGATATACAGATTAAAGACTTAAAGAATGATGGTGGAGGCCCCATGTCTTCTTAGGCGTGGCCATTAGCCCATCCTTTTGTGCATGCATAACCCATGGGTGCAGTCATTCTCTATGGACCCCACCATGGACTTTTTTCTTAATTAGAAGGATCTTTAGGTCATCTAGATCCCTGATCCTTGGTGGAGATGGCATCTCCACACATTAGATTTTGATTAGAAGATGCATGCATAGGTAGATCTTGTAATCCCATCAATATATTGATATGTGTGGTTTGTGATGATAGGAAGGGCCTCAATGTGACGGAGCCCCTTCCCTTTTGGTCGATTCTTACTCTTCTTTTATTAATCTATTATTCTCAGATGTGTGTGGCCCACCTTATGGCCTGAAAGTATCCAGACCAACCAAAGAGAGTGGACGCCCATGGCTGTCCACTCTATGAACATAGGTATCCCATTTGCCCCTTTTTGGACACATGCAATGGATTTTATGGTATGGATTAGGTCTGGATATTTGTGGGCCCACTGAGGTGGACCAAAACTTAGATTCCATGAGGTGATTTCTCCTTATTTTGGTTCCTATGCTCATTTTATTTCATGTGCATGTTGCTGTCCAGAAATTTTTTAGACAGTTTCTGGTTTGTTTTAGGTCAAATTTTTAAACTGATTGGGGGACTGTTTTTACCCATTTGATAGACTTTTCTTTAAGATGTGGACCCCTCCTAGATGTACCCTAAATTTTACCTCCATCTAACCTTGATTGGGGTCCCAAAGGAGTCGCCCAAGTGGGGTGGACAGTCTAGATTTTCTAGACTATCTAGTAACATTTCAATTTAGAAATCCATAATTATAAAATATTTTTTATAATGGTGGGCCACTTTTGTGGACCCTATATTGTAGTACACTTGTATGGGGAGGTTAGAATTATTTTTCTCCAATTTTTGGAGAACTTGGGCCCACCCTTTTGGGGTGCTCAAAATAGGGAAAGCACTACTTTAATTTTCTGTTGTATTTTCTTTTACCTTGCTATCCATGCATGTTTACCTGGGCCTTTGTGTGGTGATGGCCTTCACATTCACCCAATTTGTGGTCCACCTTGTAGAGGTGTAATAACCGTATCATAGATCGTACCATTCCATTGGCTTCCGCGATCCTACCGATCGAATTTCGGCAATCCTCAACCCATATCCGACGTTTGCGCCCGATCCTAAGCCGAGTCCCGTATATCGAAGTCGGCTCGAACCAAAACTTGTACCTTAGCGACTGCGCCGTCGCCGTGGTTCTAACACCGCGATTTGCACATCGAACCGATACCCAGGTTAGAAGTTGTGGGTCCTCGTTCATTCCGAAGAAACGTCGTGCGTTGCAAACTTCGAGGGAATCTCTACGACCTATCCCATCAATCAATCAATCAATGTCAAGTTAAGTCACTCCATACCTTAAGTACAACAACCCATACCCTACCCTTACCTCTCTCTTATACAAGCTACCCAAAGTCAACTCTTACATCACTTCATTCATCACTAAACCCATCACCCATTACACCTCACCCATCCTTTTCACCCATCACTTCTCTCTCTCATTCCATCTCTCCACTTCTAAGCAACCCAAAATTTCACACGTCCAAGCTCTATCTCCCAAGCCAAATGTGGTCCACTTTCCCCATCCTCTTATCTCTCATCCACACCATCAAGACCCCATCAACCTTCATCAAAAGTGAAGACAAGGAGCATCGGAATGCAAGAGATTAAGGAGGAGTGCAAGAGGTGGGTGATCGACCATTAAATTTCTTTTTGGGACCACATGTGATGGGACCGGTTTGAAACATACAATGTAAGGAATGGAGGGCCCATAGTAGCGGGGTCCCTCCTCTTCATCATGATCTCTCGTCTCTTCTTTTCTCTCTCGTTCTCTCTTTCGTTTTGAGTTGATTTGGCCATGTGGCCCACCAGGATGGACCCCACCACAAAGTGTATCTTTATCCATGCCATCCACTTTCATGTGGGACCTGTCATTTGGATGTGTGGATCTACACCATCCAGCCCATTAGTGGGCCCGGATGGAAGGAAAAATACAAGTATTAGGTGATCCAAACAGGTGGGCCACGTCCATGTGGGACCCACCATGTTGCTGTGTTAATCCATGTCGTCCAACGTCCCTGGACGCGCTGGACATAGGAGGAGGCCAGCACGTGTACTGACATGGATGTGTACTGACAAGCTAAATAATATATATATATATATATATATATATATATATATATATATATATATATATATATAAATAAAATATAATATAAAATAATATACTTGAGTTTTTGGGATGGCCTCTCATACAGGCCTCACCTAATTGTATTAAGTTAATCCATGTCGTCTATTTCATTCTACAACTCTTTTTAGGCGTTGAGCTGAAAAATGAAGCAAATACGATTATCTGACAGGCCATAGTATAGAAAATAGTTGTTATTACTATTAAAATGCACTTTGAAGCCTTCTATACACCAAAATACCCCAAATATTGGTCTCGTTCGGACTGTTTTGAGCCATGGAATGCAATGGATGGAGTGGATTCAATTGATGTCGGCCCCATCTATGAAAAACCTCAAAATACGTATTTTAAAAAATATATATATACATCAAACAGCAACAGCATTGCTACCGTTGACAGATGACGCCAGCGCTGTCAGTGCATCTGTGCTGTCGTGCCGAGGGTGGGTGCGAGTTAGGGACCCACGGTCCCAGCCGTGGGCCCCACTGTGATGGGAGTTGCCATCAACACCGTGCAATAGGTGGGCCCCTAGGGCAGTGGCCCCCCTCCCAAAAATCAGCCCCTCTAGGGACTTAGGTGGCCCACGCCACAGGGAACAGTGAGGATTGACGCTTACTATTGAAACCCTTGTGGGTTGCAGGATCAGATATGAAATTTATTTTTCCTATTCGTCCAGGTCCATGTGACCCTATGAACAGTTTGGATGGCAAATAAATATTATGGTGGGCCCAAGTCTATATGACCTTATTAACGGGTTGGGCGGAAAATAAATATTATAGTGTGCCTCAGGTTAGGTGCAAATAAACATTACAATGGGCCCTGGTCTGTCTGACCTCACCAATAGGCTGGGGTGCAAATAAACATTATGGTGGACCCCTGGTCCGTGTGACCTCATCAACAGGCTAGATGAAAAATAAACATTATGGTGGGCCCCAGATGGGACCCACTGATGTATGTACTGTGATCCACACCTTCCATAGTGTGGGCCCCCACCATGAGATATGTATCTCATCTATGCCGTCCATCCTTCCCATATGGAATCTACCATGATGCATGTGTTGCATCCAAACCGTCCAACCATTTTGAAAGCCTGTCTCACGGCTTGAGACTAAAAATGAGGCAGATCCTGGTATTAGATGGACCACACTACAGTGAAGTGAGGATTAGGCAGCTACCATTGAAATCCTTTGAGAACTTACGATTAGATTGGAAGGGAAATAAATGTCATGGCAGGCCTTTGGAATTTTAATGGTGAAAATCATTATCACCACTTATATATTTGGGTGTGGCCCATTCGATATACATGGGGCCCATTGGTGTAGCCCATTTGATATTCACATGGCCCATGTGGTGTGGCCCACTTATCATACCTATGGCCCATTTTTTAGGCCCACCTTAATTTGTATAAGGCCCATTGTGATGCATGTAAGGCCCATGGGTTATGGCCCATTACAATGTACGTAAGGCCCATTGGTGCGGCCCATTGATACGGCCCACTTTGATATATATGAGGCCCATGTGGTTAGGCCCATCTTGATGTATTTATGGCCTGATGTTGAGGCCCACTTTAATATATACGAGCCCCAATTGATATATTGGAGGCCCTTGGGTCGAGGCCCAATAGGATGTACATAAGGCCCATTGAAATGTGTGATTCATGGCAGGTCATGCCTTGGGAGCAATGTTGGTTTGACGTCCACATTGTAGAGAATAATGTTGGTTGAATGTCCACATTATAACTCTCCCTAGGGCCCATTGATGGGCCCATATCTGTAGTGCGTAGGCCGTCTAGGCCCATCTTCGTTCTGATCAAAGCCCATCACCACATAACATGTTTAATATAGATCCATGATTCATGATCATATGCATCATATGTATGCCTGATATGAGAAGTGACTAATCATAACATACGCCTTCGGGTAGATCGTTTATAGGCTCCCTGATAGACAGATTTGCCCTACATGAGTGCGCGGTACGTGCAGAATTGTTGCATGTCTGATAGTATGATTCATACACTTGAACTTATGAGATTATGATTATTATATGCCCTAGCGACATCAGGGCCATAGCCTCCACAGACACGTCGTGGGTGGCTAGAATGGATACCGAAAATATTGTTACTAAGCATCGAGGTGCCATAGATGTCCCTGGGTGAAAATTCTTAAACCCGATGGTACCAGAGGATGACTCTAACATCGAGACCAGCGCACGAGGGCCAAATACCAGGAGGCTGCGTCTCCCACTGTGTCATGGTCAGTTGGAAAGGGGTGTGGCCTTACTCGCCATAAGATAGGGGGCAATACTAGGCTGAGTCTAACCAGCTCGTGAATGGGTCCGATATCGACGTGCCGGATAGGTATTGGCAGACTATTGGCCAGGCGGATAGTGAGGTTTCTTACATTCACTTGGACTGTACAGCTGGGAGAGCAGCAGTGCCATTTAAAGTGTATTGAACCTCAGTGATTATCCAGAATGAGAACTATACTGATATATGATGAGGATTGGCATGCTTGAGTTGCATCTCGCATCGCATGGCCGTATTATGGTCGATAGCATTCATATCTTGCATCGCATAACCTTAGTATGGCTAATTGCATTCATGTACTCATTAGTATGTTTCCACATTACTCTGACCTTGCATTCTGAGCACGTTTATATTGCGCACAAGCTTACACCACCCTCTAAGCTTTCTATAAGCTTATACACGATTGATGTTTGTAGGTGACACCAGGACGCAGTCGTAGCATAGTAGCAGCAGGAGTGTGTAGTCGATCTTATGAAGTTTTCATTATTTGCATTATATTGTATTTCCCTTTCATATGCCTTGTAGTCAAAGTTTTTTATCATAGTGGATTTTGTGATGGTGTTCTTATGGTTATTGTTCGTGGGTTATGCTTTTGGTTATGTTCATTACAAATCAAATTAATGATTCGAAATCCTCCTTGTAGCATCCCAGGATCAGAACCTGGTGTATGGGTGTCGGGAGCTGAGAATGGGGTACTACGGAGGCTGTTGGCGCCGGATTCGGTGATCAGGAATTTTGTAAGCCCGATTTTCTAGTTTCGGACGTGATAAGAGGATAACCCCAAGTACTTGTGGGCCACATTTCTAATCATATTTTGGGGTGTTTAGGGTCTAGGATAGCAACACCTTGCTGGACATCCATCTGGGTTGAATGTCCAATAATGGGCTGGCCATCCACCCCACCTTAGGCCCACTTATGTACATGTTTTTCCCATCCATCCACCATTGAGGTGTGACGTCCCAAAGTGGGGCCCACCTGGACCTTGGAAGGGGCCAGCCTTCCCACCCTTGGGATGCCCAAGCGGTGGTTTGTTGTCCCACCTTAAGGCCCACTTGATGTATGTGTTTTATCCAGGCCGTCCTCCCGTGGGGTGGCCCATGATGTGTGGACCACTCCCTAGAGGGATACCCACCATTAGACCCACCTTGTTGTATGTTGTTCAGGCAATTCAGACCCTTGGGATGCCCAAGCCCACTAGGACTTCCAACACTCTTGGGGTGTTGCTAGACTTGCAATCCAGCAATAGGCCCACCTCGTTTCATCTATTATATCCACTCCTTTCATCTGTTGGGACCCACTATGATAACTAAGGGCCATTATAAGAATTATTTCTTCTAAAACTCCCATCTGTTGGACCTCTGCAGGCCCAGGAAGCTGGGTGGGCCGAAAGTCCAACAATGTACTAAGGGATGTATGATACAAGTTGTGGGATATTTTAAGGATGTGAGGCCCACCAAATAGATAGTGTTGAGTACACACATAATCAGTTTATTTCTGAGATATTCTTGGGCTTAATTAATGCCTTATGAGACCCACCCTTAGTTATATATTGTGGGCCATCCATAAAACAGATTTTTAATGGTCCAATAGACCCAGATGGGCTGGTAGTCCATTATTTGAGCCCAGTACTGTATAAGGGCTGACCTCTTTGTATTATAGGCCCAATGGGCTACCTGTAAGCCCAACATGAGTGAATGAACATTATATGCTCACATTTAAACTCCTAGTATGACTGACTTGCAAGGCCCACCTTGAAACTTTTTGTATAGGCCTTGCTAAGTCTTGAGCTGATGTTGTGAGGCCCACCTAAATGATCTAGGCCTTGGCTTGTATTTTTGGGCTTGTGGGTTGCCCATTAGATTCGTTTAATACATGGATCTGGTGGTCATTGAGGGTTGGGCCATGGTCGCGTCACGTGGCCCATAATGATGTGTACTTGTGCCATGATATGCCCTTATTGGGTCCATGATAATATATGGAGGCTTTGGGCCTTTCTCTTAGGGCCTATTATGTGTTGTGATATGTAATTATTGTTGCTCATTGTATTTATATGGTGGTATTCGGGCCTTAGGCCTTATTTTGGCTAATTTTCTTATTAGGCCACCTTCTTGGGGATAATGGTGGTTAAATGTCCCCATTGTGGACCCCTCTAGGTCTATTGGTGGTTGAATGTCCACCTTAGGCCCATTTGTTAGGTCCATTCTCATTTATTGGTGGTTGGATGTCCACCTTAGACTTTGTTTGGGCCCATTCTCACCCTTTAGGTCCATAGTAATGTTTTCTTAGACTTTGTGGGCTACCCTAAACTGTAGGGCCCCCACCATTGGTTATAGCTCTTACACACCATGATAAATGTGTGTTACACACACTATCCATTTATCCTTAGGGTCGTGGGCCCCATTGCCTCGTGAGACCCACTATGAGCTATGTGTATATGCATGCTGCCCATTTATTCTTCTGGGCCATGGGCTGTCTCATGAGGCCTATGTGATGAGCCCAATGTGATGTATGTGAAGCCCATGGGATGTGACCCAATGAGATATATGTGTGGCCCATATGTGCGGCCCAATATGATTATGTGAGGCCCATATGTGTGGCCCATTGTAATGTTTGAGAGGCCCATATGATGAGGCCCACTATGATATATGTGAGGCCCATATGATAAGGCCCACTATGATATATGAGAGGCCTATATGATGAGGCCCACTGTGATATATGTGAGGCCCATATGATGAGGCCCATTGTGATATATGGTAGGCCTATGTGGTGAGGCCATAATAATGTATAAGATAACATGAGAGAAGTCCATATTATTCCCAGCCATTTAAGGGCTATGGGCTATTTCTTTACACCCTTGTGCGAGGCCCACTATGTTATGTATGAGTCCATTTGTGAGACCATGGACCAACTATAGGTTTAGCTCTATGTGGACTACTCGTTGGGAGCAATGTTGGTTAAATGTCCACAACGATGGGCAATGATGGTTAAATGTCCACATTGTGACATTCCCTTAGGCCTTTGTTAAGCCCTTTCTCATCCTTCTCTAAGTGGGTTGACCCTAATCATTGGACCCCATTGATAATTACATGATCCATTTATTCATATTGGGCTAACCCAAGATATTAGGCCCGCATTGGTTGCTAGTAGGATTGTTTTAATCTTGAAGTCCATCTAGCACTTATTTGGGCCCCTAAGGCATCTAGCCATATAATAGTATGGTGAAGGAAGCCTGTTCCAAATCCTTAGGATTTTAGGTAGGCCACCTAGGCCCAACCTTCATATGAGGAGAGTGCATCATCACTGTAGATGGAAGGATCGATGGTATCGGATTCAGTATATCCACTGTTAAGGACTGATCCTCATGTTATGAATTAGATCTGTTATCCTTGTATAAACCCCGCCATATAGACGGATTATCGATTACAACTATGTTGGTACACGTACTGAGTATGTGGTAGCATAGTATTATGATCGTATAAGGCCCATTAGAATTGTATGAGACCCATTGTGATCGTATGAGGTCCATTGTGATTTTATGCAGCCTATTATGATTGTATGAGGCCCATTGGGATTGTATGAGGCCCATTGGGATTATATGAGGCCCATCTTGGTCGTACGAGGCCCATGTGATTAGGCCCCTTGTGATGTATGAGACCCTTGTGTAAGGCTTATTGTATGGGTGAAGCCCAATTGTAACGCGTGAGGCCCACCATATGTGTGTCATTATGTGCACACCACCCATTCATTATTACGAGCCATGGGCTACCTTATACAGGCCCACCATGATGTATGTGATTATATTCATGCTTGGTACACTTCATGATACATGCCCATACACATCATCTGCATATTTGTTATGAGGAGTGACTAAGCATAGCATGTGCCATTGGGCTTGTTGTTTATGGGATTCCCTGATAGGTGGAAATGTCACACATGAGCGCGCTGTATGCACAGGACTGATGCATAGTTGATTGGTATGATTCATGCATCTCACATTTGCATGGGACAATTATTATTCTCCCTAGCATCATCAGGGTCGTAACCTCCACAGGCACATCGTGGATGGCCATATTTGGACACCGAAAATATTAGTTTGAACATTGTGGGCACGTAGGATGTCCTTGGGTGAAAGTCATAGAACCTTCATGACACCAGGAGATACTCCAACGCTGAGACCGAGTGGAAAACATAAGCACCGGTGCCTTTACCATTAGGTTGCGTCTCCCATTATATCATGGTCGGTCCTTACCCACCTAAGTGAGGGGGCAATAACTAAGCTGAGTCTGATCAGCTCGTAAATGGGTCCACTACTGTCGTGCCTTTTTGGTACTGGCTGTCCACAGGCAGGTTTTGACGTCTCTTACACTCGCTGGGCTATGCGACTAGGAGAGCGGTAGTCGGTAGGTAGTGTATTTGACCCCGGTGATTTCCTTGAGAGGAACTATACTGATATGTGGACTTGATATGAGGACTGGATCGCATTGCATCTTGCATATGACATTGGCTATATAGGCCTTACATTGCATCGTATGGCCTTGGTGTGGCCACTAGCATTCAAGACTTGCATCGTATAGTCTTGGTACGGCCGGTAGCATTCATGTCATGAATTGCACAGCCTTGGGACGGCCGATAGCATTCATGCCTTGCATCGCATAACATTGGTACGACAGATAACATTCATGCCTTGTATCGCATAGCCTTAGTATGGCTGAAAACATTATACTAGTCCCCAGTGATGATCCTAGAGATGTTCGGTACTGGTATTATGACAAACCATCACTATTATACACGTGGGTGGGCAAATGTGGGCGAACGCTTATGTGGACGAGGCCTAAGGGCCTGGGTAAGCTACCAGTGGTTGGTAGGCTACTGTGCAGCAGTTTTCATACTCAGTATTTGACTCATTCATTCATTCATCCACTATCCACTTGGGCTGGTGGTGTGCAACCAAATCATTACGTGTACCTTTGCAGTGGCAGGGATTTTAGTTGGAGCGCACGACCAACCTGAGATTAGGAGTTTACCACATTGAGTTTGGCAATCCAAGTTTAGGTATGGGACTAGTTTGGATAGAAGTCCCTTGTGATGAACCTCACAAGCTTGTGATACCACGTACTGTCATCCCGACTACACACTCCAACATTGTTATCCCTTTGCATTGCATATTGCATTACACCCTCAATATATGACATTTGGGTTGTTATGATTCTACATCACATGGTAGTTATGGACTTACCAGTATGCTTCTGTATTACTTTGATATTGCACCTTGAGCACGCTTATATTGCGCACACACTTATACCACTCCCTAAGCTTTCTATAAGCTTACGCACGATAGATGCGTGCAGGTTTCGATAGGACGAAGCCAAGCTGAGGTAGGAGCGTGCAGCTGAGCTTGTGGTGAAATCTGGAGGCTTGTTATCTATATTGTATTTTCCTTTAAGCATTGTACTCAAAGCTTTTGATTATAATGGATATGTGGTGAGGTTGTTGTTTGTATTTGAGTTATGCTTATGGTTATGCTCCGTAAAAAAAAAAAACTATGTTGAAAATCCTCCTTATAGGATCCCAGGATCGAAAATCTGGCATATGAGATCAGGAGCTGAGAATGGGATACTACGAAGGTTATCGGCGCCGGATTTAACGATCAGAAATTTTGTGAGCCCGGTTTTCGAGTCTGGGGAGTGACAGAAAGCTTCTATTTATAGCCAAATATATTGGAAATTTAGTTGGCCTAATTTTAGGTTCAGTTAGCCGAATACATGGTTCAACTAGCCGAATCTCAATGAGATTTGAAATCTTATCTTGCTAGAAACTTGACCGAACATCCTTTGGGCTGGCCGAACTTGCTCCAGAAAATTTTTGTCTTATTATATAGTTGCCCGAGTAATGTTGGGTTGGCCAAAGGTGTCACGCCCCAAACTCGAAAATTGGATTTACAAGAACCCCGATCGCCAAATCCTGTACCGACAGCCTCCGTAGTACCCCATTCTTGGCTCTTAGCGTCCATACACCAGATTCTGATCTTGGAATCCTACAAGGAGGATTTTTTTTTAATGTAAATTTAACTCGTAATAAGCATAACCACAAGTATACCCAAATCACAAAGGCAACATCATCATCACATATCCACTAATATAAACATTTGAATACAATGCTGAAAGGAAAATATATATGTCAAAAACCAAGCTCCATAAGTCAGCTACATGCTCCAAGCTCCACACTGCAGCGACCTAACATCACCTGCACGCATCTATCATGCTTAAGCTTATAGAAATCTTAGAGGGTGGTGTAAGTGTGTGCAAAAGGCAAGTGCCAAGTATTCAATACAATGCCAAAATCATACAATATCGGACATACTGATAAGATCATGAATCGTACGATATCAGAGTAAGTGAAAATACTACAAGTCTATAAATCATACAATATCAGAGTACGCATTACAGATTAGCTATGCAAATGAGGAGTCATGGATAGCCAAATATCAGATGTCAAAGATACAATGCAATACATAAATCCTACTAAATCCATCTAGGCCATATAAGTACATAAAACATAATAACTTAAAATGACATATGCCTGTGGATGCAATATATGATGTGAATGAAATGACCAAGCTAGAGTGTAAGGTCAGGATGATAGTACATAATATCACAGGCTATGGGATCCATCACAAGGGACTTCTATCCAAACCAGTCCCATACTTAAATTTGGATAGTCAGACTCAATGTGGTAAATTCTTGATCTCAGGTTAGTCATGCGCCCCAACTGAAATCCTGGCCATTGCGAAGGTACACGTACAAATAGTTACACACCACCAACCCGGGTGGATAATGAATGAATGAATGAATGAATATGTAACTCCTGCTCAATAACTCCACATATTAGTACGGTTCCTCTTTAGGATCATTACCGAGGTCTATTACACTCTACGCCAGCTTGCCACCCCTATCCAAGCACACAACTGAGTAAGGGGAAGAGACCTCACTATCCGTTTGCTAATATCAAGCTCAACCCGTTGATAGCGGACCCATTCCTCAAGCTGTTCAAACTCAACCTAGACATTGCCCCCTCACTCAGGCGGGTAAGGTCACACTCCCTCCCAACTGACTGTAACACAGTGGGAGATGTGGCCTACTGGTATATGGCCCTCATGCGCTCATATATATTCACTCGGACTCGATGTTGGGGCATCCTCTGGTATCAAGAGGGTTTAGGGATTTTAACCCAAGGCCATCTATGGTAGCCTGATGCTAGAACAAATTTTCAATGTCCCGTTTAACCATCCACGACATGCCTATGAAAGTTACGGCCCTAATGTCACTAGGGTGTACAGTAATCACCACACAATGTAAGATGCATGAGTCATACAATCCAGTCATGCATCAATCCTGCGCATACCGTGCTTTCATGTGAGATAACCTTCGCCTGTCAGAGAGTCTCATATCATCCTGCCCAGTGATATATGCAATGGTCAATCCCATCTCATAACAAACATGCAAATGACGCGTATGGGCATGTATCATGATGATATGCTGTCACATACTCATAATTGGTATCGACAATGTGGACATTTAACCAATATTACCCCCAAGGAATGGCCCACAAAGAGTCAAACATATAATGGGCCCACGGCCACCCACAAAGACCCAATATATAACACAATGGGCCTTACTCAAGGGCCACATATACACAATAGGTGGGCCCTGCTCGTGGGCCTCAAATACATGACATGTGGGGCCTGCACATGGGTCTCGAATACATCAAATGGGCCATGAATCATGGGCCTAATACATATCACAATGGGCCTTGCCCATAGGCCATGAATACATCACAATGGGCCTTGCCCATGGACCTCAAATACATCACAATGGGCCCCATCACATAGACCTCCTACTCATCATATTAGGTCTTAAACATGGGCTGAATACATATGACAATGGGCCTCAAATACGCGTCGCATATACATCATATAGGTTTCGACAATCAACCTTAGCAATCAAAATTGGTCTTGACAATCGAAATCGGCCTATACAATCGGTCCTGACAATCGGAATCGGCCTCAATAATCAGAATCGATCGATAATCAGCACCAATAATCAGAATATAAACAAGGTAGGGTTCATAGATGATTATTCGATCAACCATAGTATAAAGATCGACACTCGGCCGTGGTTATATCAAATCTGATAACATGGAGTCATTCGTTTATAGTGAGTGGGGCCCACTTATTTGAGTTAACCCATAAGAGAATGATGAGGATGGGCCTAACAAGGCCTAAGGGAAGGTCACAATGTGGACATCCAACTGCCCATCAATGTGGACATCTAACCCACATTACTCCCAAGGAGTGGCTTACATAGGACCAAACACATAGTGGGCCCATGGCCTCACACAAAGGCCTAATATATATCGCAAGGGGCCTCATGGCATGGGCCTAATATGGCATATTGGGCAGTATCAAATAGGCTGAATCAAATGGGCCAAGTCAAATGGATCAAGTCGAATGGGTGGAGTCAAATGGGCCTAATACACAACATTATGGGCCTTCACCCATGGGCTCCAAATACATCACAATGGGCCTCTACCCATGGACTCCAAGTACACAAATGGGCCACGACATATGGGTCTAGTATACATCTCATTGGGCTACAACCCATGGGCCGAGTATACATCAGAAGGGTCACACGTCATAGGCCTAATACATGTCACAATGGGCCTTCCCATCATAAGGGCTGCACCAATGAGCCAATGTAACACCCTGAAAATCGGGGGTCGTGTATAAACTCAACTCCCGAGTTCCAGACCGTCACTTATGCAACAAAAATAGTTATGATTCAATGTTGTCTGATTTAAAGCATTCACATGAGTAAAAATATACCAAAACTGCAATTCATACTTCAGATCCAGTGATAAAAGCAAGCGGAAGACTAAACAATATATATATCACTGTATGGAAAAAACAAAGTAAATCTCATCTGTCTTCGAAGTATGACTACATCTCTGAGTCTCATATACATACACCTAAACAAAAAAAATAATGTTCAAAATAGTCCCACTGATGTCCCCTCGATCCAGGTCGCCTACGGGAAGCCGTCGTGATACTGCATATACGAGAACTCGTCCTGGTCCTCGTCGATCTCTAGCTCCACCTCCTGGATCTCGGCCTCACCTGCATCTACAACAAGGTCTAGTGGGTGTTGCAAACACCATCCCGTAACGTGGGAGTGAGTGATCAACTCAGTGGAATCATAAAGCAAAGATTAGCATGTTCACAATTCAATCACGCGATAATAGTAAAGCAGTAAATCAGACAATCCTAATACTGTTGTTAATGCAAGATGACATGACGTGATGTATGCCCTCACCGACGATCACCCTCATGCGGCAACATCTTACGACCCCGGCATGCCACACTCCCTAGAGTGCTCCACATCTTCCAGGCACATGCAATGCTATGGTGATATGATTTCCAAGTTGTTATTAGTCCATTCAAACAGCAGGATTGAGAAACTAAGGTACTTTCCTTGTATCAATCCCAACACAGATCCTGTCTAGGGTCGTCACTCCTAGTAATCTCATACGATGTATATTTCGTAGGTCACTGCAAGGGCTGCCAGGGCTGTTACTCGCACTCGTTGCACTGCTCCCCCATCACCTTATCAATACAGGCCTACTGTACTCTACTGCAACGGAAGGGTCGTCGCCTCCCGTGGACTCAGAATACGCTCGCGGTCACTACAAAGGGCTCGTCGCCTGATCAGTGTAGGCCGACAGCTAGAATATAGTGTCTCATACCACCATAATCTGCTCACGAGTCTAGGTGCTTACTGGTCACTACAGGGAGGTTTGTGGCCCCAGCGTAGGCCGACAGCTCGACCACGGTGTCCCATACCACCATGCCCGGCTCATGAGTCTTCGTGGATCAAGGTACCATGGTTAACAGGGTTTATAATGGTAAGTTCAGTACCCTAGGTTCAAGCAGTTATGACACATACAAGGTGAACATACATCGGCCAGTCGGGTTACTTGACGGTCTCGACTAGCGCGATCGCATCTCAAGTCGAACGACATGAAGTGCGTAAAACACTTCGCGTGGCCTAACCACTGCCGCCAACTCTAAACACGAATCACTTTCATCGACGCGTCGTTCGTGGCTATGACCAGTCAGCCACGAATTCGCTCGGTTATCGACTGCCTGGACTAAGTCTAGTCCCACACATCTATGGAATCACATTAGCAATATATGTAAAGGTATTGGAATTTAGATACAATCATGTGAGCATGTTAACACATGTTATAACATTCAACTTAAGCAAATCTTCAAACACATACATTCCATGCATGTAATGGAATCATGCATATGGTCAACATGTAGGAAATCATTTAGGTCAGCATATTAACCAAGAAATCAATCTCAAACTACTACATAACATCATTTAATTCAATACATACTAATACAAGCATTTATACAAACACATACACTACACACTTAAGTCTACATATAGTATGTCGACCCAAAGTGCGCAACTAGGCAAATCTCTTCGCCGAACTAATTATGCAAGCATTCCTAACTCCCTAATGCGACAACAAACCATGTCAATCACGTCAGCAAAATATGAATGTAGACCGCACTTCCTACAAATGACTAAAATGCCCTAAATCTCATATTCTTCGTTAATTTACGAAACAGGAAACGGAAAGCATGTTGTACATGTCAAACGGCGGTGCCGTCGATAATCTACTATTAAACGACATTGAAAGCGTTGTAAACCGTCAATCAAAGCGTCTAAAATCCTCACCTAGTCTCTTACGGGTGCGGGATTTTGAACGGAGCGTGTATGCTTCGTCTACGGCAGTAGGACCTGATTTACGAAATACGTTAGCTAACACGCTACGAATCCAAGTAATCCCTAAATCAGCAACTTTTAGGGTCGTTTCATACCTGAAAAAGTGGAGAAATCACCGTCCAGGTGATTGGGAAGAGTTGCTGAAACAGCAGCTATCGGTGGCTCGGAAGCGAGAAAAATTCCTTCTTCTCTTTCTCTCAAACTCTCTCTCCTTTTCTCTAGGGTTACAATTTTCGGATGGGAGAGAGAAATGAGGGTTTCAATCCCTTTTATAAGCTTAAAAATGCCGGAAACAGGCTCCGGAACGAAGTTTACTTGGTGCCTATCCATTTCGGGGCTGTTTCGGTCCAAAAGTTGCTTTCTGGTGGTCCCCTGGTCGATTGCGATCGGACTTAAGCTCATGCGTACCAGATGTAGCACGTATTAATTTTTCAGTCTGGCAGGGTTCGCAGATCGCACGTGGCGGACCAGTTTCAGTTCAGCGGTCACCGCAAGTAGATCAGGGCTGAAAGTCTCATGATAATAAATAGAAATTTTTCCTGATCCGAGGGTGTAATCTGGATGAATTCTGACGGTCAGAACGCTTAATACTGACGCGTCAAGTCGTGTGCCAGATTTGAATTTGAAATTCCAAATCTGTCCCTATTCGCGGTCTCTTCAGTCCGGGTTCAACGAAATAGTCTGTGATTATCGGTTTGACTTGATTTTCGAGATGATTATCAAGTCCAGTTGGGCGGTTCTAACGGATTAAGATAGGAGGTATCGGACCTTCGACGCGCGGTCTAAATCTAATACAAAAATTCAATGTGGTCCAGAGAACAGACCTGCTTAGAGTTTGATCCGAGGTTATAGAGTATTGTAGAGTTGTTTGTTCTACTCGATTTGGGTCTTGTAGAACGTATTTAAAGTAATCAGGGACTATTTCCCAGCTACTCTAGCGTTGCGCTAGCTAACTTACGCTTAATTTCCATGGAAATTAATTTTACGCGATTTCGAGTCGAGTTGGTACTCGAGCCCAAGTACGGATTTTTCACGGGCGTTACAGCCAATATGCATCAAGTGGGCTACATCAATGGGTTGCATAAGTGGGCCATATACACATCAAGTGAGCTACACCAATGGGCCGCACAAGTGGGCCATATACACATCAAGTGGACCGCATCCATAGGCCACACCAATGGGCCTCATATATATTGAGTCGGCCATATCACATGGGCCGCACCAGTGGGCCTTAACAAATGGGCCACAAATACAACTTATTGGGCCTCTCAAATATAATAAGTGGGCCGCACTACTTGGGCTGCACCATCTATATCGTTCATCTATTTTTAGAGATCACTATAGAGTATTAACCAAAAATGAATCATATCCAAAGATCATCTGGACCATACTACAGATAACAGTGGAGATAATGATTTGCACTGCTTAAAATTTCTAAGGCCCACCATAACGTTTAGTTTCCACCCAATCTATTTCATAAGGTCACAAGGACCTGTATTAAGAGGAAAACAAATTTCATAATGATCCAGAACTCTTGTGACCCAAATGGGTTTCAATGGTGGACATTCAATCCTTCATTGATCTGTAGTGTGGTCCACTTGATAGATGGCGCAGGTAAAATACTCATACCATGGTGGGGTCCACTACATAGACAGTACAGATAAAATACTTATACCATGGTGGGGTCCACTGCACTAATGTATGGCTTGGAATAAGACACATATATCATGGTAGGCACCACATAGCACCATAGATGCACTGAGTGGATACAACACTACATCCAGGTGGGTTTCACGCACCCTGTGCAGATGGACAGCATGGATACAAAACACATACATTAGAGGGGGTCCCACATGGACGGTGTGTATAAGACACATACACTGCAGTGGAGTTCACATAATGTTATATGGACGTTGTGGATATAAAATAAATGCATTAAGGTGGGTCCCACCTGCCCACACGTGTCACACGAGTGGGGAAAGTCCCACGTCCACATCGGGTGTACGAGGTCGCTATAAAACACATTCATTAAGGCGGATCCCACCCGTTCAAAATGTTGAACGGTCTGGATCAGACCCATAAACAAGTGTGTCCCACCATTGGATGAACAATTGGGATATATACATGCCTCATGCTGGGACCCACAGAACTTGCTAACGTTAGTGGCAACAGTGGGTCCCACCGTCTCCAAACGGATAGACGGTGTGGATGCAAATGGATGAGTGGTTGGATATCACGAATACCACATGTGGGTCCCACAGACCCTGTTGAAGTCAATACAGGTGGGACCCACAGAACTTGCTGATGTCATGATAGCAGCTATATTGCTACTGTCAGCGCACACCAAACAACCCGTTTCTAAATAGGGTGGGATCCCACGTAGGGCCTACCTTATATATATAATGTATAATATTATTATAATAGATTATTATTATTATAATAATACTGCATCATAATACTACATCCAGTCCAGCATCCAGATGCTGGACGTTGGATGGACGGTGCTAATATCGACACATACATTATGCTGGATAGGCCCCACTGTTTGGACGGTGTGGAGAAAACATATACATCATGTGGGCCCATGTACGGACGGTCTAGATAGACCACAGACATCAAGGTGGCTAATCAAGGCTCCTTCCCATCCCAACTAAGTGGAGGGATGGTGGGGTTAAATATATACAGAAGGTGGTACCCTTGCTGCTATGATAAAAAAAAGGTTTCAATGGTAGACGTTCAGCCACACTGTTTCCTGCCGCATGGGCCACCTAAGCTTCACCTACGGCTGATTTTTGGAGGGCCCACTGCACTAAGGGGTCCCATCAAAATGTATGGTGTTAATGTCCACACACATCACGGTGGGGCCCATGGCTGGGACCTATCCTTCTGCTCACGCAACAACGTGCGATGCTATGCGTCTGTCAGCAGCAGCAATAGATGTTATTGTTTTATAAATATATATATATATATATATATATATATATATATATATATATATATATATATATATATATATATATATATATATACATTAAAAAAAAGGGGTTTTCTTGTGGTTTTTCCTAGGTGGGGCCCGCATCAGGTGAATCCAACCCAACCACTGGATTCCAGGACTCAAGACGGACCAAACAAGCCCAATATGCAATGTGTTCTTGGAGGGTAAAAACATCAAGGTGGATTTTAATAGTAAAAACCATTGCTTTCAATGCTATGGCGTGCCAGATAGTTAGATTGGCTTCATTTTTCGGCTCAATGCCTAAAAGGAAATGGGGAATGGGATAGATGGCGTGGATTGAATTCATACATCAGGGCGGGGCCTGTATGAGCAGCCCTCTCTCAAAGCTTGTTGAATTAAGCTAATGTTTTATTTTTCATTTCAAGTTCAACGTCCCTAGACACTGGATGATTTGGGCACAATGCATGTATAAGGTGGGCCTTGCTCAGGTGGGCTACCAAATGCATGAATGGTATGGATAAGACATACATCAAGATGGGTCCCACATATGTGGGCCATCAATCCACAAATCATCTCAAAAAAACACCCACCTCGAGATCTTTTCTTCCTTCTTCCGCCAATGCATGATAGAGTCCCAAAGAGACAATTTCAACAGTTGAGACGGGCTTAGGATGGTGGTATCGGGTGATAGGAAGTGAGCCACACTAGCTTCTCCATGGAAGCTTGAGAAGCTTGGACTTTGGGGCTTGGATTGCTTGGGAGAATGAGAGAGAGAGAGAGAGAGAGAGAGAGAGAGAGAGAGAGAGAGAGAGAGGTAATGGGAGCGAAGTGATGTGAGTGATGGAGTGATGGGGAGAGGGATGGGTGTAACGCCCTGAAAATTGGGGGTCGAGTATAACCTAACTCCCGAGTTCCAAAACATTACTTATACAACATTTTTAGTGATGGATGTATGTTGTCTAAATTGGTGCATAAAACATGAAGTAGATTAAGCCAAATCAGTAAAAAATAATCCAAGGACAGTTATAATATACAAGCAGAAGACTGAAATAAATATATAAACCAGTACAAGTCCCCAAAATATGTAAGCTCTGCCAGGTCAATAGTTACAAGTAAAGTTTCAAAATACAAATGTCAAAATGTGATAGTCCTCTATAAAGCATAAACCCTGAAGTCTCGATAATTCAGAATGGTCTAAGTGAACCCGCCTGAATACTGCATACATGAGAAAGCCTCCTCGTCATCCTCGAACTCCGGCTCTGCCTCTCATGTCGTATCAACATCTGCATCTAAGACAGAGTCTGGTTAGTGTTTAAGCACTATCCCAGAACGTGGGAGTGAGTGATCAACTCAGTGGAGCTATACAGCAAAGGTTAACATGTTATCAATTCAGTCAAGAAGTAATGATAAAGAGTACAACAAACAAGTCCTAAATACTCTGATTAATGCAAGAATGAAAAGTAACAATGATGCATGCCCTCGCCTGCACTCCCTCAGCGTCTTCATCTTACGACGTGCATGGCAACCACCCGAAAGTGCTCTTCCTCGCCAAAGCACATGCAATGCGGTGCATGGACGTGATTACCAAGTTCTTATTAGTCCTTTTTATACAGCAGGATTGGGAAGCTAAGGTACCTCCCTTACATCAATTCCCAAACAATGATCCATTCTACGGTCATCAGTCCTAGTAACTCTCATACGATGTTACAGTTCTAGGTTGCTATAAAGGGCTCGTCAGCAATCAATACAGACCTAGTCATACCCTAGATACTATGATAAGGCTCGTCGCCTCATTGCAATTTCAGGATATGCTCGAGGTCATTACAGAGGGCTTGTCACCAATCAGTGTAGGCCGACAACATGAATACAGTGTCCCATACCACCATATTCGGGTCACGAGTCTGGGTTGCTCACTGGTCACTACGGGGAGGCTCGTTCCCCAACGTAGGCCGACAACTCGACCACGATGTCCCATACTACCATGTCTGACTCATGAGTCTTATCGGATCAAGGTACCATGGTTAATAGGATTTCACTGGTGAGTTTGGTAGCTTAGATTCAAGCAGTAGCGTCCAAACATGATGAACATACATCAGGTCAATCGGGTTAATTGACAAGCTCAACTAGGATGAGCGCACGTTGAGTTGATTGACATGAAATGCATAAGTACTCCGTGTGGCCTAACCACTGTCGACATCCTAAGTACGGCTCGGATTCGTCGAACACATCCTGCGTGGCGAAAACAACTTCAACCACCAGTTCGAAGACTGTTGCCGATTACTTGAACTGTGATATAGTCCCAACCACGTACAATTACAATGATGAATATTTAATTCAATCTACAATCATATGAACATGTTATGGAATATAACTTAAACATGAATACACAGTACATGGAGAAAATCATACACATAGTTAACAGGAATAAGTAGGCTATACAGTTCATGGAGGAAATCATACACACAGTAAAGGTAGTTGGGATTCATATATCAACTCCCTTATAAATCACACTTTACTAACTACTAACTCATTCAGACATTTTCACAAACACTTAGACTACACTTTTCAACATACATCACGTATGTTGGCCATATTACGTATTAGGGCAAATCCTTTTACCAAGGAGTTGTCGCATACATAACAACCATATACCTACGATAATTAATCATGGCAATCACAACATCAGATTCCAAATGCATGCAAACATTTCAACAAACACATGAAATACTCTATACACAACATAGTTCATACATATACGTAAAATGGAACAGATATCATATTTGGCATGTGTAATGGCACCCACGTCAGTAATAAATCATTAACTGACACTGAAAGTCTTGAAAACCATAACCTAAACGTATATAGTCCTCACCTTAAACCGATAAATGCATAACGGATATGATTTAGACATTTAGTCTTCGTTAACGGCGGTTTAGCAACCTAAAGTACGAATTTGGTTAGCTATATCATCACTTAAACTATTGAAAACCCCAGAACAGGCTAGGGTTAGGATTTCTTACCCAAGTATGGAATTAGAATCGTCGGAATAGCGATCCGGTAGCAATGGATAAGCACGTAGAGAGGCAGGGTAGAATCACTAAGAGAATCTCCAATTCACTCTCTCTCTTTCTCTCTCGTTTCTTAGCTAGGGTTTTAGAATTCGTATGGATTATGAGAGAGGGTGTTTAAAGCCCTTATATAGGCCCAGAACTAACGGAAACAGCCCCAAGGCTAAGGTATACTTAGGTTATATCCAAATCAGGCTTATTTTGATCCAACGGAGCATTTCTGGAGGTCCCTTTGCTGAATGCGGTCGGACTTAAGCTCACAAAAATTGAATCTTGATCCAGTCTGATCGGGTTTACAGATCAACCGTGGCGGACTTTTTTCAGTTCAACGGTCACTAATACTCGATCAGGTCCACAAGTATATTGGCACGTGTGGGACAGCTCCCCTAATTCGAGGGTATATTTGGGTCATATTCTGATGGTCTGAATGCTTATAATTGGCCTGCAAGTGACATGACTCAGATTACTTAAATTCAGATTTGATATCTAAAAATATTCACTTTTCTCACACACTTCGCTCCGGACTCAAGTAAATCGTCGTGGGATACTGTTTGGACTTGATTTCAGAGGTTGTTGTCAAGTCCAACAAGGCGGTCGTATTTGTCTAAGTTCGTCATTATCGAACTTTCAATGTGCGGTCTAGGTCCGATATGGAGTTTCAATGTGCTCCTAAGAGCAATCGGGTTTAGCGATGAATCCTAGGTTTCAGGGTAATGCAACATTAACAATTCTACAAGTTTTAGGTCTTACAAATCGTATTTAAAGTGATTTATGATAATTTCACAGATAATTTACTTTAACACTAGTTAATTCTCGTTAAATTTCTAAAGGATTTGGTCCTAAGTGATTTCTGCTTGAGGTGGTACTTGGGTGTTCGTACGGATTTTTCTAGGACGTTACAATGGGTGAAGTGATGGAAAGTTGACTTTTGGGAATGGGTAGTTGTACTTGGGAATGGGTGTGAGTGATGGGAGTGACGATACTTGATTGATGTGATTGATGTGACGTTTAGTAGAGATTCTCTCGGAATTGTAATGCACGGTATTTTTCTCGAACTGAACGTGGGCCCACATCTCTTGGCCCGGGTATTGCCTCGGTACGCAAGATGCAGCATCAGAACTACGGCGACGACGCGGTCGCACTGGTACAAGTCTTGGGTCGAGCAGACTTTGATATACGGGACACGACTCAGGATCGAGCGTAAACGCCGATAACATATCGCTAGTTGCCAGAATATAACCGGGAGGACCGTGAAAGCCTACAAAATAGTACGATCTAGGATACGGGTCTTATAAAAGGTAGTTAAGCTGGCCAAACCTGAGGTCAGGCTAGCCTAACTCTATTGTATTTTACTTAGAATAATATGTTAGCATGATATTATGTGAAATACACCTAACTAGGTTCAATCTAAGGTAATACCACCGATGATTGACACATACAAAGTGTTCTGTTCTTCAAACCATGTAAGGCTTTAAAAGCTTGAGATGTTAAGTCTTCCTTGAAATGTTGATCGAGTCTTTACAAGGTCTTCATGAGTTGTTGAAGTGTATCTTCATGAGTGTTTGTACTCCTTTCAGGACTATGAAATTTAACAATCTTAATTGTGCTTAAGTATAAACACTTACACTTTCTTTATGTGAAGATTTCTACATATTACCCAATGCCTTATAAAATTCACTAAGACAGGCATGAAACTTGAATTTTTTACTATTCTTCTTTTTGTTGCTCATGCTCGATCATGCTTCAACATCATATTATCTTGGAGGACATCGCTGATGTCCAAAAGCCTCTTCCATACTACATTTTAAGGCGAGTTGGAGTTGATCTTCTTCTAAAGCTTTTAAACTGGCTTCCTCCTATGCCTATTTCATAGTTCTCCGTGTATTAGAAGGTTTGGATGAAATGGAAGGTTTACTATTCGAATCTAAAATGACCTGAAAAAGAATTTGGACATTCTTTGGGGCATTAGGGCACGGTTTTGTATCACCACCTCGACATGTCAAGTGTAACCGAAGTCGATTAGTTTCATTAACAAACTTTGTCCCACATAATATTTGTTCTTCCAAACTTTAGAGATCTAACTAGGGAACCGCAATCCTAAATGTTGGTCGATTGGTCGAACGATGACATATTTACACTCAATTTTTTTAAAAATAGTATGTTGAAGATTTATAAAGATAAATAGAAATTAGAAATGAATAACTTGATATAAGAGAAAAATAGAAGTAATATGAATATATGATAAACAAAAGCAAATAACCAATAGTGAGTAAAAGTCACATTTCACTACTTTATACTTAAGTAACATTACATCGTATTTAAGTTTCAAAAAAAAATAATAATTTATAATAACCTTCATGTAGTTGTTGTTGTAGGTATAGTCTCGTCATAACTCTTGATCTCTTCCTCTTCCTTATCATGAATATTATCTCTTCCCGATATTGGACGCACCAATCTTGTGTATAAATTAATGCTTCGACAGTTTTTTGTAAAAGTGACCTTTGATGCTTACTCATAACCCTACTCCCCGAAGTAAAAGTGGATTCTGATGCCATTGTTGAATTTTGTATTCATAATATGTCCCGTGCCATCATTAATAATGTAGGTTATTTTGATTAACTGACTCTTGTCATCCACCATTCCAAAATATCAAAGTCTGATTGCTTTACGATTGGCTCTTTTAGATATAATTTTAGCTCTACTTTCTTTATCTGAACTTCTATTTCTTCTTGTGCTAAGTAAGACGTGTATTCATTGATTACATCATCATCGCTTATAGAAACATTCATATCTCTAACTTCTTTAACAGTTGCTATAGGTAAAGTAGTGGCATACGAATTTTACAAATCTTCGAGTGCTTGATGAACCTTGAAAGTCTCCATCACCGCTCTTTCAGCAAAATAAATTTTCATAAAAATAAACTTGACTAAGCCCATATTACAACAAGGATCAAGAACAACTACGAAGGTTATTAACAAATGACATTCATCCTAATACTTTTTAAACTTCATTTACATACCAATTGTCATCTGTCGTATAAAATCTGGACCCTTACTGGCATTTTTTTGTAAGGCATCATTAATCTCTTAAAGAGATGGAAGAAACAGATTCGCAATTGGATACTTATTTCAGAAAAAATCTTCATGCAATCATAAAAAACTTTGAGAAAATTGTGAACTTGTTTTAATTAGCTCCAATCATCTGCACTCAGCAATCAAGAATATGTTTTTTCATACACTGCATATTTAGAAAATGTAAGCTCTAATTTCATTGTAGTATCTAACATTTCATAAGTCGATTTTCAACGTGTACATACATCTAACTTTAATATTTTTTGAGATGGCACATTCAAACGTTGGATGATGTCAATCTATATGCTCGATCTTAAAGGTGACCCCCTTATATATTTCACACTTTCTCTTGTGTTCTCTATAGTGTGGTCAGTTGTTTTCATCCCTTCTTGTATAATCAAGTTTAGAATGTGGGCACAATACCTAACCTATAATATTTTTCATGAAAAAATAAATTTTTATTTGCCTTGAACTAGTTACACAGACATGAAATTATACCATCATTTGTTAAAGCATTATCGAAACTTATGATAGAAATTCTCTTCTTAATGCCCTAGTCTTGTAAACATTTGTAGATGCAATCTAAAATAAGTAAACCGGTATGAGGATGAGGAAGGTGACAGAAGTTTAAAATTATCTTACAAAGTTTTCAATCTTTATCGACGTAGTGTGCAGTTAATAAAATGTATCCCTTTCTTTGATTGGACACCGTCCATAAAGTAGACGTCAAACTTATCATGGAGACTGATGCCAAAACTTTTTTTAGTTTCTTCTTCTCATTTGTATACATCTTCATGCACTCTCTATACAATGACAGGAGAGACCTTAACTCAAGGGTTAGGGAATTGACAAAAAGGCATGAATACTTTACTTTCTATCATTATAAAAGATTTTTCTTCAATGATCACTAATCTATCATACCACTCTTTCAGCTTCACTTTCTCAAAATTATGAGTATAAGCTATTACTTATGAGTCATCCCCTTCCGACTTAGTCAATGACAACAACCATTGGCCTAGTGGTGGGAGTTTTCGCATCTCAGAATAATTTTTCTTGTGTCTGTTTAAATGTGTCATTAACTCCCTTAATGTCACGCCCCAAACCCGAAAATCAGATTCACATGAATCCCAATTGCCGAATCCGGTGCCGACAGCCTCCGTAGTGCCCCATTCTCGGCTCTTGACAATCAAATGCCAGATTTTTGATCCTGGGATCCTACAAGGAGGATTTTCAGAATGATTTTTTTTTTGTAATGGAGCATAACCACAAGTATAACCAAGTCATAAAACAACATCACCACATATCCACTATATCAGAAACTTTTAGTACAATGAGGAAAGGGAAATACAAGGTGATAAAAAAAAAGCTTCAAAAGGTCCTGATACGCGCTCCTGCCTTAGCGTTGCTGCTGTCCAATGCTACCTGCACGCAACTGTCGTGCATAAGCTTACAAAAGCTTAGAGGGTGGTGTAAGTATGTGCGTAAGGTAAACGCCAAGTGTGCAGTATCAGAATAATGCGGAAGTATGTGGTAAGTCCATAGAATCAACCATACCATGGCTATGTAATGCAAGGCATGATGCGAGATATGAATGTCATCGGCCACACCGATGCAATGCAAGGCCTACATAGCCAAATGTCATATGCAAAATGCAATCCAAGAAAGTCGGTACTCCTCAAGTACATATATCAGTACAGTTCCCCTCTAGATATTACCGGGGTCTAATACACTTCTCAGAGACTGCCACCTCCCTAGCTGCACAGTCAAGCAAGCGGAATAGACCACACTATCCGCCTGACCAGTAGTCTGTCAATACCTACCTGGCTCGTCGATAGTGGACTCATCTGTGAGCTGGTCAAACTCAGCCTAGCTTATAGCCCCCTCACTCAGGCGGATAAGGCCACACCCCCTTCCAACCGACCATGACACAGTGAGAGACGCGGCCTACTGGTATTCATCACTCGGGCGCTCGTGTATCCACTCGGTCTAGACGTTGGAGCATCTCCTGGTACCAAAAAGGTTCTGGGACTCTCACCCAAGGACATCCTAAGTACCCATAGTGTTAGAATCAAGTATTTTCAGTATCCAATACGGTCATCCACGATATACCTGTGGAGCCACAGCCCTGATGTCGCTAGGGCGTGCAGTGATCAAGTCACACATATGTGAGATGCATGAATCACGCCGTCAAATCATGCAGAAATTCAGCACGTATTACGTGATCATGTGGGGCACTCCGTCTCATAACGGGTCCCATAAGTGGTCTGTCTAATGGCATATGCTATGATCAGTCACTACTCAAATCAAACATATATATGATGCGTATGGGCATAAGTCATGAGATTATACTAAGCATGTTATAAAGTGATGAATAGTAACGAGTATGGGCCTATCAATGGGCCCTAAGGAGAGTTACAATGTGGACATTTAACCAACATTATACTTACAATGTGGACGTTAAACCAGCATTGCTCCTAAGGCATGGCCCGCCATAAATATCATTACATGAACCATGTGAAGTCACACATTGCAATGGACCCTAAGGTCATCCCGTTGGGCCTCGACCCATGGCCATAGATACATCAAATGGGCCGAATTACATGAGCCTTACATTCATCAAGTGGCTGCATTAATGGGCCTCACCAATGAGCCTTATGTACATTGCAATGGTCCATGACCCATGGGCCATGAAATACATCAAAGTGGGCCTCACAACTTGGGCCTTAAATATATCAAATGGGTCACTCCATTTGCGCCCCATGCACATCAAATGGGCTTGATCCTATGGTCTTTAATATGTAATAAATGGGCCGGATCCCATGGGCATTGCATATGTCAAATGGGCCCAAACTCATGGGCCTTATATATGTCAAATGGGCTTAATCCCATAGGCCTTATGCATGCCAAATGGGCTTAATCCCATAGGCCTTATGTGTGCCAAAGTGGGCCTTAATGAATGGTTACAAATAGGCCAACATGGGCCCTATACACATACCAAGGTGGGCCCACTTGAACCATAGATCTGGCTCATTTTTAGCTCAAACCATTAAAAAAATGATTTTTACAAAGTAAATGGACGGTTTAGATGCAACACATGCACCATGGTGAGGTCCCACCTAAAGGTTGGACGATGTACATGGAACACATAAATCTCGGTGGGCTCCATCATCCACTGGATGGTGTGGCTAGAACTCATACATCACAGTGGGATTCCACCGTCCAGGCGGACGGTGTGAATAAAACAATTACATCATTGGTAGGTCCCACCCATGCCAGCACAGACCACACGTTAGCCACCACCAGGGATCGATACCAAGACCTGTTGAAATGAGGTATCTCACTCAGTCCACCAGTGCTAGGGACTGGCGTGGATAGTGGGTCCCACGTGGGGCCCACCATAACATTTATACTCCATCCAAACCGTTGACAGGGCCACACGGGCCCTGGGTGCATGGGAGACACAAATATCAGATTGTTTCAAAACTGCCGTGGGCCTAAAAATATTTCAATGATAGGGTTCCATCATCGCTGTTTCATGTGGTGTGGGCCACATGAGAGCTGGATCAAGCTAATTTTTAGGTGGGGCCTACTTAAGGTAGGGACCCACCAAATGGATGGGTTGGATTGGAAAACAAACATCAAAGTGGGGCCCACGGCATCAAAGTGGGGCCCACATGAGGATCCGTGGGCCCCTGGCGTCCGCCCGCCCACGCGAGCGCAGGCGCTGCCTGCTCCTCTGTCACGCAGCAGCGTCTGCAACTTGTTTTTTTTTAAATACGTTTTTCTGTAGTTTTTCAGGTGTGAGGCCCGCGTTTGATGAATCCATTCCAGTCATTTGATTCCATTGCCTATAACAAGTCTATCAAGACCAATATCGGACCCTTTCCAGCGTATAGGAAAAAACTGGATAGATTTTAATGGTAAAAATGCTATTTTCAACATTATGGCCCACTAAATGCTCCGATCAACCCCATTTTTCATTTCAACGCTTAAAATGATCCGTTAAATGGGATGGACGGAATGGATTGAAAACATGCATCAAGGTGGGGCATTTACAAGTAGCCCACCCAAATTTAAAAATAAAAACTGATATTTTTATTTTTATCCAGGTGACGTCCAGCGCCTGGACGTTTTCTTCTTCTTCTTCTTTTTTTTGAGCTTAACAAATACATTCAAGGTGGGCCCTGTTTAGGTGGGCCACTCCAAATGGATGTACATTTAAGATGGGCCCCACCCATGGACGGCTTAGATAAAATACATATTTTATGGTGGGGCTCATTCAAGTGGGCCACATAGCTACATTAACATACAAGAAAAATAAATAAAGAAGAGAGGGAGAGAGAGAGAGAGTAAAAGAGTGGGACACGCGTGATGGAGGGACCCCGGCACTATGGGCCCTCCGTTTCAACCATCTAATCATACATCAATAGGTCTCATTGTATATGGGCCTTCCAAATAAAAGATCAACGATGGAGATCCCACTCCACTAAAAATGGACGGTCTAGATGACTCCTTTATGCAAGAAAGTAAACATCATGATGGGGTCCATGGAGAATGACCCCATCATGGAATAGTTTTGATGATCAATATGGGCCATTGGCCACATCTTAGGGTCCTAAGTGAGATCCAAACCATTGATCGGTTGGCCTCACTTGGCCCATCTTAAAAACATAAAAAGTAGTCTAAAGAAATACCCACCGCTTGATCTTCTTGGTCCGTCGAGATGCCGATCTCCTAGAGCTTCATTTTGATGGTGGAGATGGGAAATGGATGGCTAGGATGATGGATTTTGGGATGGAAAAGTAGGCCACCAAAATCACTATTCTCTCTTAGAAATGCATGGACGTGTGGGCTTCTTGGTTACTTGAGAAGTGAGATGAGAAATGAGAAAGGGAGAGAGAGTTTGTAAGAGGGATGTGAGGTGAGTGATGGAGTGATGTGAGTGGTACTTGACATGTAAGGTGGTGTAAGAGAGAGAGAGGGAGAGAGTTGACTTTAGGTAAGGGTGATGTAAGAGAGGTATGGTTGCTTGTACTTGACATAAAGTGATTGATGGGTGATTGATTGATGGGATTGATTTGACACTTTGTAGAGATTCTCTTGGGAATGCAAACGCGCGGTATTTTCTCGAAATAAACGCTGGCTCACATCTCTTAGTCAGGGTATCGGATCGGTACATGAGTCACGGCGTTGGAACCACGGCGATGGTGCGGTCGCAATGATACAAATCTCGAATTAAGCTGACTCAAATGTATAGGATACGACTTACGGTCGTGCGCCACATCGATTACAGGTCGTGAATTGTCGAAATTCGACGAGAAGGATCGCGGGAAGTGACGGAACAGTACGGATTAGGATACAGGTCTTACACTTAGGATTCTTACTATATAATGACTTACAATGAATACATTTAATCTTTAACACACCATTAACAATGACTTCTTCAAAGTCATCCCACACTACTGAGCTTTTCTTTCCTATGACTATAGTAGAAGACGTGTTTCCCTCCACAATAAGAGGATATGTGGTTAATGCACTCATATCGAGGGTATTTAGGGCTGTTGAATTAATGCACTTTTGTGAAAAGGTTCATGTCTCTTTGTTGAAGAGTTACATGTCCCTTAGTTGAAAAGGTTCATGTCTCTTAGTTAAAGAGTCATGTCCCTTGGTTGAAAAGGTTCATGTCTCTTTGTTGAAGAGTCATGTCCGTTAGTTTTTATGCTATAAATATGTGTATCGATTTCATTTATATATGAAGAAATACTACAACAAAAATTAGTTTTTTTCTCCTATTCCTTTCTAAGTTTTTTTTTTTTAGTAAAAACGCTACAATAGCCTATAAAGTGGTATCAGAGCCACGTTTCGGGTCTTGACTGGGTGTTAGAAACTTCTAAAGAAGTAGAATCGATGGCAACGAATGGTGCAACGATTCATCCCATAATTCCCATTTTTGGAGGGGAGAACTTTAATCATTGGAGCATCAAAATGAAGACCTTATTCCAATCTCAAGGGCTATGGGAGATTGTTGAAACCGGTTATCCAACTACAACTGATCTCACTTCTCTCTCAGCCATACAACAAGAACAACTGAAGGAGAATAAGAAGAAAGATGCGAAGGCCCTCTTCTTCATCCAACAAAGTGTCTCTGGTTCTATCTTCTCTAGAATCATTCCTTCTCAAACTTCAAAGCAAGCTTGGGACACTTGACGACAGGAGTTCAAAGGTATGTCTAAAGTGATTGTCATCAAGTTACAAACTCTGCGAAGGGAGTATGAAAATTTGAAAATGAAAGACTCGGAAAAGATGAAAGATTATCTTTCACGAGTGATTGAAGTGGTGAATCAGATTAGGATTTATGGAGATTCTATTTCTGATGAAAAGGTGGTTCAGAAGCTTTTAATAAGCCTCCCTGCAAAATATGATGTAGCCGTTACTGCAATAGAGGAATCTAAGGACCTTTCAACCTTATCATTGGTTGAGTTGATGGGCTCTTTAGAATCACATGAACAAAGATTGTTGAGGCGTGAAGAAAAATCAGTTGAAAGTGCGTTTCAAACAAAACTTTCAATTGGTTCACAAAGTTCTTCCGAGAAGACACAAGCTGGTCCCGGAAAGAATCAAGGCAATTACAAGAAAGGTGGAAAATTGATGCAAGGGAAATGGCAAAATTGAAACAAAGGCAAAAATTCAAATCTTACCTGCGATTTTTGTAAAAATTCTGGCCATATTGAAAGTGAGTGTTGGAATCGAGGCAAACCTCAGTGTTTTAATTGTAAAAAGTTTGGACACGTAAAGAAGGATTGTCGTTTCAAGGACAATCAGCATGCTGCAAACTTCTCTTAAGAAAAAGTTGAAGAAAACATGTTTTTTGCATGTCAGTACTCACTCACTCAAACTGAAGACATATGGTACTTGGACAGTGGATGCAGTAATCATATGACAGGTGATGATCGGATATTTATAAATATCGACTCATCCGTCAGATCTCAAGTCGGTATGGGAAATGGTGCTATTGTGGAAGCAAATGGAAAGGAGACAATTGCCATTGAAACCAAGAAAGGGGTCAAGTACATAAAAGATGTTTTACTTGTTCCTAACTTGGATCAAAACTTACTAAGTGTTGGGCAACTTGTTCAAAATGGGCACTCTATATTCTTCGAAAATGATTCTTGCATTATCTATGACAAGAATGGCATAAATCAAGTGATTGCTAAGGTGAATATGGAGAAAAATCGTAATTTTCCTATTAAGTTGCGATATTCGATCGATTGTGCACGGAAAGTCGAGACACTTGATGAATCTTGGCTTTGGCATAAAAGATTGGGGCATTTGAGCTTTCACGGATTGAAGTTGATGGATCAGAAGAATCTGGTAGATGGTTTACCATCTATCAAAATTAAAAATGACATTTGCTCGGGTTGTGCATTAGGAAAACATCATCATGCACCTTTCTCAAGAAGCACGTGGAGAGCAAAGGCGCCCTTGGAGTTGATCCACACTGATATTTGTGGAAAAATGCAAACTCCATCACTTAGTGGAAGCTTGTATTTTATCATCTTTGTTGATGATTATACAAGAATGATGTGGGTGTACTTCATAAAGCAAAAGTCAGAAGCTCTTTCGATCTTTAAGGGATTCAAATCACAAGTTGAGAGACAAAGTGATCTCAAAATCAAGACACTGAGAAGTGATCGTGGCGGCGAGTATGTCTCTAAGGAATTTGAGACATATTATGAAGAAGAAGGAATCGAGAGGCAACTGACTGTTGCTTATACACCTCAGAAAAATGGCGTTGCAGAACGGAAGAATAGAACAATTGTCGAAATGGCTCGTTCTATGTTGAAGGAGAAAGGTATCCCAAATACTTTTTGGGCTGAAGCTGTGTCTACAGCTGTTTACTTTCTTAATCGGAGTCCTACAAAAGCTGTGGATGGCAAAACACCGATTGAAGCATGGTCAGGTCACAAGCCTTCTGTAAAACATCTCAAAATTTTCGGTTGCATTTATTATGTTCATATTCTATCTCAAAAGCGTCAAAAACTTGATGAAAAATCTGAAATTTGTATTTTCATTGGTTATAGTACTTCGTCGAAAGGTTATCGAGTATATAACCTTGAGACGGGGAAGCTAATGATTAGTCGAGATGTTTTGTTTAGTGAAAGTACAGGATGGGATTGGAAAAAGAAAAATATACGAGAACAAGCCGTTCTTATACAAGAAGATGAACCAAAAAGCACTCAAGATGTGGAAGAAGAAACAGAAGCAGAAAATGATGAAGAAGATTATGGACCCACAACTCCATTCTCTTCACCAGAAGCTACTCCATCCGCATCATCAAGTTCTCCATCAACAAGTTCAAGTATTTCATCTGAATCGCCCCCGAGAAAAATGAAGAGTCTGAGAGACATCTATGAGCGTTGTAATTTTTCGGTTGTAGAACCGGAAAGCTTTGAAGTTGCAGCTCGAGAAGACAATTGGGTGAAAGCTATGGAAGAGGAAATTTGCATGATCGAGAAGAACTCTACTTGGGAGTTAGTTGATCGTCCAAGTGGCAAAGATGTTGTTGGAGTAAAATGGGTTTACAAGTCTAAACTCAATATAGATGGCTCAATCCAAAAATATAAGGCAAGGCTCGTTACAAAAGGTTTTACACAACAACCTGGCATCGATTATAATGAAACATTTGCACCGGTTACTCGATTGGAGACTATACGAACTCTCATTGCACTTGCAGCTCAAAGGAAGTGGTCCATTTTTCAGCTTGATGTCAAATCAGCCTTCTTGAATGGTGTCCTCGATGAAGAAATTTATGTTGCTCAACCATAAGGATTTGTGGTAGAGGGCAAAGAAGATAAAGTCTATCTGTTGAAGAAAGCGTTATATGGACTAAAGCAAGCGCCGCGTGCTTGGTATAGCCAAATCGATGGTTATTTTGCCAAGAATCAGTTTCATCGGAGCAAGTGTGAGGCTACCTTATATGTCAAGACTGAAGGTACATCTATTCTCATCGTACCATTGTATGTTGACGATTTGATACTCATGGGAAATGATCATAGTATGCTCCATCAGTTCAAACTCGATATGATGAAGACATATGAGATGAATGATCTTGGCATGATGCATTATTTTTTGGGAATAGAAGTTTCTCAAGACAAAAATGGAATCTTCATTTCTCAAAAAAGGTATGCTGAGTCTATTCTTACAAAATTCAACATGGAATGATGCAACCCAGTTATTACTCCTCTTGTAGTAAATGAGAAGCTGAAAAAAGACGATGGTTCAAAAAAGGTGGATGAATCATTGTACAAAAGTATCGTTGGAAGCCTCTTGTATCTCACTACTACATGGCCTAATATTATATTTGCTGCGAGTTTACTCTCGAGATTCATGAATTGTCCAAAGCAAACTCACTTAGGAGTTGCAAAAAGGGTGTTACAGTACATCTAAGGATCGTTGGATTATGGAGTCATGTATACTCCTATTCCAAACTCAAAATTGGTAGGATATACAGATAGTGATTGGGCAGGATCCATAGATGATATGAAATGCACATCGGCATACACTTTCTCTCTTGGATCCGGGATAATTTCTTGGGTGTCAAAGAAATAAAGTACCATTGCTCAATCTACAGCAGAAGCAGAGTATGTGGCAGCATCTCTTGCAGTTTCTCAAGCAATATGGTTATGAAGAATTCTTGAAGATATTGGCGAAAAGAAAAATGAAGGAACTACTATATATTGCGACAACATGTCAATCATTTCAATTGTAAAAAATTTAGTATATCATAACAAGACGAAGCATATTGTGATCAAGCATCACTTCATCCGTGAAGTTATTGAGAGTGGTGAGATCGAGTTGAAGTATTGCAAGATAAAAGAACAAATGGCCGACATGTTCACCAAAGCACTCCCTAAAGAAAGTTTTTGTCATCTTCGAGAGATGTTGGGAGTAATTCAGAAAGTGCATTAAGGGGGAGTGTTGAATTAACGCACTTTTTTGAAAAGGCACTTTTGTGAAAAGGTTCATGTCTCTTTGTTGAAGAGTTACATGTCCCTTAGTTGAAAAGGTTCATGTCTCTTTGTTAAAGTGTCATGTCCCTTGGTTGAAAAGGTTCATGTCTCTTTGTTGAAGAGTCATGTCCATTAGTTTTTATGCTATAAATATGTATATCGATTTCATTTATACATGAAGAAATACTACAACAAAAATTAGTTTTTTCTCCTATTCCTTTCTAAGTTTTTTTTTATTAAGTAAAAAGGCTACAATAGCCTACAAGGGCTTCCTCACTATTCATCTATAAGATAAAGTTTTTAATATGTTATAATATTCACCACACCACTTTATAGAATTGCAAGATGTAATGCTTACCTAGACCTAGATGGTCATACTTGCCTAACTATCTAAATTAATCACTTATTCAAAGTTGGATAGATTGTAATACCTTCATTTTTCAATTTAAATGTCACACCAAACTTTTGGCGCATCTCCCATTATCTTTTCAGAATATATTTAACCTAAATTTAATTTTCATGTCAAGCATCAACACAAAGTGTGGACATTTGACGATAGAAATAAATGCATGAAATATAACCAGAGAGAAAAATAAGAGATGAACCAGAATAGGCATATGCATTCTAATTGGAATAAATGAAGACAATACAATCTAACCCTTAACTATCTAAAATGGCATAATTTAAGAATTTTTACCTTCAAGAACACATTATATCTATGTTTGGCAACATAGAAATGTAACGTCTTGAAAAAATCCGTACAAAGATCTGAGTACCACCTCTAGAAAAAATCCTTTAGAACCTAATCCTTTAGAAATCTAACGAGACTTAACTAGCGCCAAACTAGATAACCTATGAAATTAGCACTAATCACTTTAAATACGATCTGTAAGACCCAAAACCTATAGAATTAGTAACGCTACATCACCCTGAAATCTAGGATCCAACTCTAAACCTAGTAGCACTCGGGAGCATTCAGAAACTCCGTAACGGATTTGGACCGCATGTCGAAAGTCAGATAGCAATGAACTTAGACAATTTTGACCACCTAGTTGGACTTGACTATCACCTCAAAAATTAAGTCCAGATGAGGTCCTGAGACGATTTGCTTAAGTCCGGAGTGAAGAGTGTGAGAAAGGTGAATCTATTTAGAAATTAAATATAAATTTAAGTAATGTGAGTCGTGTCGCTTGTGCTCCATTTTAAGCATTCTCACCATTGGACTCTAACCTAAATTCACCCTCGAATCAGGGAAGATGGCTCACATATGCCAATATACTTGTGGCCCTAATCGAGTTTTGATGACTGCTGAACTGAAACTGGTCCACCACGGTCGATCTGGAAACTCGATCGGACTGAAAACTTAACTTAATCAAGATCCAATAATTGTGAGCTTAAGTCCGACCGCATTCAGTAAAGGGACCTCCGAAAATGCTCCGTTAGATCGAAATAAGCCTGATTTGGTTATAACCTAAGTATATCATGGCCCTGAGACTAATTTCATCAGTTTTGGGCCTATATAAGGACCTCAAACCCTATCTCACAAATTTCATACGAATTCTCAAACCCTAGTTAAGAGAGAGAGAGAAACTGAGAGAGAAGTTGGTGATTCATCTTAGAATTCTTCCCAGCTACTCTACGTGCCTAATCCATCGCATCTAAATCGTTATTCTGACGATTCTAATTCTATTTTTAGGTAAGACAATCAACCCCTAACCTATTTTGGAACTTAGAATAGTCTAAGTGTTGATGTAGCTAACCTAATTCATGCCTTAGGTTGCCTATTTGCCGTTAACGAAGACTTATCATCTAAACCATATCCGTTTCGCATTTTTTGGTTTAAGGTGTGGACTATATACGTATAGGTTATGATTTTTAAGAATTTCATTGTCTGATAATGATTTATTATTGATGTGAATGCTATTACACATGCTAAATGCGCTATCTGTTTTGTTTTACGTATATGTCTAACCTATGTTGTAAATAGGGTATTTCATGTGTTTGTTGAAATGTTTGTATGCATAAGGAATTTGATGTTATGATTTCCATGATTATTTTTCATAGGTGTATGATTGTTATGTATGTGAAAACTCCTCGACAAAAGGATTTGCCCTAATATGTAATACGACTGACATACGTGATGTATGTTGAAAAGTGTAGTTTAAGTGTTTGTGAAAATGTCTGAATGAGTTAGTAGTTAGTAAAGTATGATTTATGAGGGAGTTGAGATATGAAATCCCAGCTACCTTTCTTGTGTGTATGATTTCCTCCATGAACTGTTTAGCTTACTTATTCATGTTAACTGTGTGTATGATTTCCTCCATGTATGGTATATTCATGTTTAAGTTATATGTCATAACATGTTCATATGACTGTAGGATGTTCATAACACTTACATGTTTATTATTGTGATTGTACATTATTGGGACTGTATCACAGTCCAGGTAATCGGTAATAGTCCTTAAACTCGTGGTTGAGGATGTTTTCACCACGCAGGATGTGTTCGACAAAGCCATACTTGGGATGTTCGACAGTGGTTAAGCCACACGTAGTGCTTATGCATTTCATGTCGATCAACTTAACGTGAGATCATCATAGTCAAGCTCATCAATTAACCCGATTGACCAATGTATGTTCACCATGTTTGGGCGCTACTGTTGAATCTAATGTACCAAACTCACCAGTGAAACCCTGTCAACCTTGGTACCACCATCCCTAAGACTCATGAGCCGATTATGGTGGTATGGGACACTGTGGTCATGCTGTCAGCCTACGCTGGGGCGACGAGCCTCCCCTAGTGACCAGTAGGCAATCTAGACTCATGAGCTGATTATGGTGGTATGGGACACTATATTCACGCTATCGGCCTACTCTGATTGGTGATGAGCCCTTTGTAGTGACCTCAAGTATATCCTGAAACTGTATTGGGGCGACGAGCCTTATTGTAGTATCTAGGATATAACTAGACTTGTATTGATTGGTGACAAGACCTTTACAGCGATCTAGAACTATAATATCATATGAGATTGTCTAGGACTGACGACCTTAGAATGGATCATTGTTTGCATATTGATATAAGGGAGATACCTCCCAATCCTGTTGTATGAAAAAGGACTAATAAGAACTTGGTAATCATGTACATGCACCGCACTGCATGTGCATTTGGCGTTGGGCAGAGCACTGAGGAAGTGACTGACATGCGCGACAGTAAGATGAAGATCGCAGAGGGAGTGTAGGGGAGGGCATGGATCATTACTCCATACATACTTGCATTAATCAGAGTAATTAAGGATGTTTGATTATATTGCTTTATCATTACTGCTTGATTGAATTGATAACATGTTAACCTTTGCGGTATAGTTCCACTGAGTTGATCACTCACTCCCACATTCTGGGACGGTGCTTAAACACCAACCAGACTCTGACTTAGCTGCAGGTGATGGTGATGCCTGTGAGGCGGAGCCGGAGTTTGATGATGACGAGGAGGCATTCTCGTTTATGCAGTTTTTGGGTGGATTCGCATGAGCCGAGTCCGGATCGACGGGACTTCAGGGTTTACACTTTATTGAGGACCATTACATTTTGTCATATGTATTTGAAGCAAACTTTATACTTATTAACCTAGAAGAGCACTCATATTTTAGGGACTTGTATTGATGTATTTATGTATTTCAGACTTCCGCTTGCATTTTCTCATTGTCCCTGAATTATGATTTGGTGATTTGGCATAATCTATTTCATGTTTTATGCTCTAATACAGCCAACATTCATCCATCATTGAAAATGTTGCATAAGTGATATTTTGGAACTCAGGAGTTGAGCTATACTCGACCCTCGATTTCTAGGGCATTACAAGTTGGTATCAGAGCATGATCTGGATTAAACTAGACTTGGGTTATGGTCACACGATGCACGCTGACACCACTTTAGCATAGGATGGTATGAGAAAAATTTAGAAACAAGTGTAGGATTCTCAGTTTCACCAATTGGCGAAAGTTTACTGAAAATGATCACCGAGATCGAGTCCGTGCACACTCCTGATCACACACAATGACCCTAAATCACTTCTAAACCGTCAATCGACGGGTTTAGGCCATGTTTCATCCCATTCCAGCTGTTAAAAAATTGGTAAATGTGATTATGTATCAGGTTTTATTCGAAATGACCCGAAACGAGTTAAAACGGAGTAAGGGCCTAATCGGGGCACTTCCAGGGGGACCCAGGGTGGGACCCATGTATTTTTGGACTTAGGGGGGAGGACCTCGCCCCACCAGCAAGCCATCATCGGTTAGTCCAGAGACCGGCAAGGCCCTCGCCGCCCGGCTTGGGCCGATGTTCCTAGGGCCTAGTGTGGCCCACTCCTCCATGGTTGGTCGATTAAAACCCCTCCCAAATCGCCTCCTCTTCATAAATCACTCCTCCAAGCTCTCCTTTCTCCAAAATTTTTCTCAAAACTCCACAAAATCCCTCTTCAAACCCTTTCTTCTTCCATTTTAGTGCACCCTCTCTATACCCATTTCAAAAATCACCTCCAGTGCTGATTTCTCTTTCTTTTCTTTCCATTTGAGCACTCAAATCCCTACTTTGAGTCTCAAATTCATGGGAACCCTCTATATCATCCCATTCTTCTTGTTTCTTTCATTTTTCGTGGCCCTATTCGAGCTTATTACGGCCATATTTTCTATTTCTACCATTCTCTCTTGCATGGGAAAGAAGAGAGCTCCCGTAGATGAAGCCAGGCCTAGTCGCCCCACCCGTTCAAGAAGGCCGAGAGGTGTCGCTGCCAGTTCAAGCGCCACTCGAGAATTACAAACGAAGCGGGATCTAGATCCCCATGCTCCCATAGGAAGGGCTTTATAGGCGGAGTTGTCTCATGGAGTTTATGAGGGTCGTAGGGTCCTCTTTGAAGCTCATGTAAATGCACGACTATTTGGAGAATTCTTGTTATTCGAGCGCCTGGTAGAAGCCAAGAGGGGTCCGCTATTTGAGGGTGAGTATCGTACAAATGTAGGTACAGTCTGAGCTTTCTACGCCAACATTCGAGAGCCAACATTAGAGCCCTTACAGTTTAAGATACCATTTGGAAGAGACTGGGAGGCCACAATCAACGTTGCTTTGATATCTCAGCTTTTGAACGTACCACTTGGTGAGGTTCATGCTAGTGAGAAGAATTTGAGTAGTGCACGTGAAAGAGATCGCCACATACGGTTCCTTTGTGTTCGTCTGGTTGAATGACAGCCTAACAAAAGCCTTTTAACGACCAACATGACAGATGATTTTCGTCTGCTTCACCATATCTGCACATTCAACATTTATCCTAGGTGGAGCAACCGCAATGAGTGTACGCGCCTGATGGTGCACTTCCTGTATCAGGTGGGACAGGGAGAGAAGTTGTGTGTGCCTACGTATGTCTTGCGACAGATAGTCCTTATCGCACGTTCGAATAAAATGACTGAATCACTCCCATTCGGCTGACTCATATGCAGGATTGCACTTAAGTTTAACTACAAACTCGGGGTGAAATTATCGGCGCTGATCCACTACATCACCGAGACTACTCTCAATCAGATGGATATCAGGCCACAACAACGACAAGCCCTACTTGAAGAGAGTGAGGATGAGACAAAAAGTGAAGAGGAAGAGAGTAACGAAGAAGGTGGAGCCGAAATAGAAGAAGAAGAAGAGCAGGATGAGGAAGAGGAGGCTCAGGATACGGATGAGAGTCCTCCTGTGACTAATGAGCATGATCCTGATCGGGTTGATAGGGAAGCCCATTTAGTTAGACTTGAGGAGGGTCAGGCCACTCTATGGCAGGATATTATCGACCTGCGGGGCCTCGTGAAGCACAAGTTTAAGAAAGTAACCCGCACTTTGAAGTCTATCCTGTGTTGTCTGCAGGATAAGGGTGCCCCTCCTCCATCGCCAGATTCTGATGAATAGTCCTTTATGTAGTCATTGTTTATTTATTTTGTTGCTTGTTCTAGTGTGTAGCCTTTATAGGCATAGTAGTTTAGTAGTTGTTTGGGTGTTTGAAGCTTAGTTGTATTAGCTCACATGCTTTCTCTGTCGCGATCCATGTAATGCTGCACTTGGTGTATTGTGACAATTTTATTAAATGAAATGCATGTTATTTCTTTGAGTTGAGATGTGAATGCTATGTGGATGGATTGTGTGAATGCTTAATCTCACTGGTTGCACCCTCTGTTGTATGTTGGGTATGCCACCTAAGGGCACGAGGACTTCTATCCGTCTCTCTTTGGGTGAGTCACTTGACGGGGCCCTTCCCCTGAGCGATAGCTATACGGACCCCCGTTCGGGCCCGTCTCACTCAGATCCTATGCCGAATTCTCAGCCGAATTCTGGCCCCACTACTGGGCTGACTCCTGTGACACCATCTATGGTTCCTCCTATTACACCTTTGGTTCCTAAGCAGAACCGTGCATCTGTGTCGACGCCTCATGCATCACAGTCCACTCCACCTCCTGATAGGCTAGAGTAGATGATGTTGTTGATGCAGCAAAAACAGATACAGCAGCAGCAGCAGTAGCATCATCAGATCCAGCAGTAGCAGCAGCAGCAGTTCTTGACCTCCATGGCTGGTATCTTTGCTCAGTCGATGGGGACGACTCCACCTGCTTCACCTATGCACCCAGTTAGAAACGCTAGTGCCAACGGCACATTTGAGCGATTTCGGCACTTGTGTCCTCCCACTTTCGCGGGTACTCATAGACCCGAGGAGGCTGAGTATTAGATTGACCGCATCTCTAAGATGCTGAGGCCGCTACACTGTTCCGAGAAGGAGCAAATCGAGCTTGCCACCTTCATGTTTGAGAAGGAGGCCATTTTATGGTGGGATAGTGTTCTCCGCACGGTTGCGGAGGGTTTTGTGTGGACGTGGGAGGCTTTTGAGGATCACTTCCATGAGAAGTAATTTTTTAGTCACTTACTGACACGAGAAGGAGAGTGAGTTCCTTCACCTCCGTAAGGGAGGGATGTCGGTGAAAAAATATGAGAACCGGTTTACGGAGCTGGGCAGGTATGCTCCTTTGCTTTTGGGTGATCAGCAGTTGCGGATGAAGCATTTTTCTGAGGGTCTGCGGCCCGAGATCCGATCGAAGATGTGTTGCGCTAGCATATCTTCTTATGCTAAGTTGGTGAGCATGTCCCTGCGAGCTGAGCAGGATGGGGACAGGATGTCCCATATGCGTGCACCTATGGTTCCCAGGCCGTGACCTGACTTTCCGAGTAGGCCTTTCCTCGGTAAGAGGCCTCGTGTAGACTCACCACCAAGGTTCATAGCATCTCCTGCCCCTATGAGGCGACCAGATGTGTGGTGTGCTTATTGTAAGAAACTAGGCCACACTGAGATAAATTATTTCACCAGGATGCGAGATAGTGATTTTTCGCCACCTCAGAGGATCAACCGTCTGATGCCTCAGGCCATATCAGCACCACCCCATCGATCGGCACCACCTCATCCATCCTTCAGGCCACCCGCACCTCACTTCAAGCCAACACAACGGCCCATGGTACCTCTACCGAACCGTCCACAGCAGGCTCAGGTTCATGTGCTTACAACTGAGGCACCCGAGGTAGATTTAGCATCGAGATCTTTCGAGGTTCCAGCTCATATCCAAGGTATGCTTGTCTTCTTATTGGTGGACACTAGGTCTACTATTTCGATCATCTCTTACGCTGCAGTCAAGCTGCTAGGATTGGTTACTACTCCTACGAAGGGAATGAGACTCACGACAGCTACGGGGACCTTTTCAGACATTTCACAGACTTATGAGTCTTGCTCAGTAGATTTGGGTAGCAGGACAGTGGTTGTTGACTTGATTGTCACTCCACTGTGTTACTACGACGTTATTCTTGGGATGGATTGGCTTACCAAGATGAGAGCAGAGATTGATTGCGAGGCCAGAGTCGTGATAGCCTACGGACCTGAGGACACAGTCTTTACATTTCCAGTTCAGGTCAGTTGGTTCTGTCGAGTTAATAGCTACGCTTCTTTGTTAGAGAGTCTTGATGATTCGACATTGGGGGATATGACAGTGGTTTGAGATTTTTCGGATGTATTTGAGAAGATCCTGGGACTACCTTCTCGGCGCGAGATTGACTTTACTATCGATCTTGTGCCCGATGTGACACCCATTTCCTTACCGACGTATTGTATGCCTCCATGTGAGATGGAGGAATTGAAGAGACAGATTGATGCATTGATAGATGCGAGCTTCATACGACCAAGTGTGTCACCTTGGGGAGCGCCTGTTTTGTTTATGAAGAAGAAGGACAGTTCCCTGGGATTATGTATTGACTATCGCAGGTTAAACCAGGTGACAGTGAAGAACAAGTATCCCTTGCCCAGGATTGATGATCTATTTGATCAGTTAAAGGGGGCACGATATTTTTTGAATATAGATTTGCAGTCTGGGTATCATCAGTTGCACGTCAGGGATGAGGACGTGCAGAAGACAGCCTTCAGGACTAGCTTCGGTCATTATGAGTTCCTTGTGATGTTGTTTAGACTTACAAACACTCCGGCCGTGTTCATGGATCTGATGAACAGAGTGTTTTAGCCGTTTCTGGTCCGATTCATCATTGTGTTTATTGACGATATTCTGATATTTTTCAAGAGTCAGGAGGAGTATGAAGAGCATCTGCGAGCTATCCTTGACACTCTCAGAAAGAACCAGTTGTTCACACAGTACAAGAAATGCGACTTCTGGAAAGAGGAAGTCAAGTTCCTGGGACATGTGGTGTCCATGGAAGGTATAGCAGTCGACCTTGCTAAGGTAGCCGCGGTTCAGGATTGGAAGCAACCCGATTCAATTACTGAGGTGAGGAGTTTTCTTGGTCTGGAAGGATACTATCGACGATTCATTCAAGACTTTTTTAAGATTTCCAAACCGTTGTTACAGTTGACACGGAAGGACTTGAAGTTTTCCTGGAATGAGAAGGCCGAAGCAGATTTTCAGGAGCTGAAGGACAAGTTAACGTCTGTCCCTGTGCTAGTATTACTAGAGTAAGGGGTTAAGTATACGATATATACTGACACCTCTCGTGTTGGTCTGGGTTGTGTCCTTATGTAGAAGGACAGGGTGATTGTATACTCCTCAAGACAATTGAGGAAGCACGAGAAAAATTACCCTACACACGACCTAGAGTTGGCAGCTGTCATTTTCGCACTAAAGCTCTGGAGACATTACCTCTATGGAGAGAAGTTTGAGCTCTTTTGCGACCACAAGAGCCTTAGATACATTTTCTCACAGCGAGACTTGAATATGAGGTAGCACCGATGGATGAAAACCTTGAAGGATTTTAAGTTTGAGGTCTTCTACCATCCGGGCAAGGTAAACCTTGTGGTAGACACGTTGAGCCGCAAGAAGACTATAGAGTTTGCAGCTCCGTTAATGATAACAGAATGGGACATGGTGGAGTTCGTGCGAGACTTTGAGCAGAAACTCATGGTAGATGAGTCATATGAGGTTATTGCACATGTTCGAGTACAGCCCCTCATTGATGGCAGGATCATCGAGACTCAGGAAGACGATGAGCTCTTGGCGAAGATGAGAGAGCGGGTTGGTACAGATGAGGACTTAGAGTGGACTGTTGGTACGGATGGGGCTTACGTTATCGTGGCCGCCTATATGTCCCAAACATCCCTAACTTGAGACGAGAGGTTCTCAAGTCGGCCCACAATTCAAAGCTTACGATGCATCTAGGTAGCATGAAGATGTATCAAGACATGAAGAGATCGTACTGGTGGGATAATATGAAGGTTCACATTACTGAGTTCGTATTCCGTTGTCTCACGTGTCAGCAGGTCAAGGCAGAGCATCGCCGACCTCCTGGACTACTTCAGCCTATGCCCATAGCCGAATGGAAGTGGGATTTTATCTCTATGGATTTTATTTCAGGGCTACCGAAGACAAGGAAGGGACATGACTCCATTTAGGTGATCATCGACCGATTGATGAAGTCATCTCATTTCCTACCGATTAGAGTTACTAACTCTGCAGACAAGTTGGCCAAATTGTACATCAAGGAGATTGTACGTCTGGATGGAGTTCCCTTGGAGATCGTGTCTGACTGAGACACATGATTCACATCTATCTTCTGGACTCGTAGAAGTGGGCGAGAAGACTCTGATTGGCCCAAAGTTGGTTCAAGCGACTTCAGAGAAGATCGACATTATTAGGTGTCGACTTCTGACAACACAGAGCAGGCAGAAGAGCTACGCCGATACGAGACGGCGAAAGCTTGAGTTTGGAATTGGGGACCATGTATTCCTTAAAGTTTCCCCCATGAAGGGAGTTCTTCAGTTTGGTAAGAAAGGGAAGCTCACGCCGAGATTCATTGGCCCATTTCAGATACTTGATAGAGTGGGGGCAGTAGCATATCGCCTTGCTTTGTCCATACCACTTGCAGGCGTGTATAACGTATTCCATGCGTCCATGTTGAAGAAGTATGTTCCTGATCCTTCGTACATTATTAGTTGGGAGCAGGTGCAGTTGAGCGACGATGCCACCTATGTACTGCGACCGACACGTATCTTGGATAAGAAGGAGCAGGTATTACGTAGCAAGGTCATCCCACTTGTGAAGGTACTGTGGACGCATCACAGTGAAGAAGAGGCTACTTGGGAGACTGAAGCTGAGGTCAGAAAGAGCTACCCTCAGATCATCGAGGAGTATGAAAAGGTACAAATTTCGAGGATGAAATTTTTCTTTAAGGGGGGTAGATTTTAACGTCCTGGAAAAATCCGTACAAAGATCCGAGTACCACCTCTAGCAAAAATCCTTTAGAACCTAATCCTTTAGAAATTTAATGAGACTTAACTAGCGTCAAACTAGATTACCTGTGAAATTAACACCAATTACTTAAAATACGATCTGTAAGACCCAAAACCTATAGAATTAGTAATGCTACATTACCCTGAAATCTAGGATCCAACTCTAAACACACAATAAAAGTCTGATAGCGGACCTGGACCGCACGATAAAAGTCTGATAGCAATGAACTTAGACAATTATGACTGCCTAGTTGGACTTGACTATCACCTCAAAAATCAAGACCAGATGAGGTCCTGAGACGATTTGCTTGAGTCCGGAGCGAAGAGTGTGAGAAGGTGAATTTATTTAGAAATTAAATATAAATTTAAGTAATCTGAGTCGTGTCGCTTGCGCGCCATTTATAAGCATTCTGACCATTGGATTCTGACCCAAATTCACCCTCGAACCAGGGAAGATGGCCCACATATGCCAATATACTTATGGCCCTGATCGAGTTTCGATGACCACTAAACTGAAACTGATCCGCCATGGTCGATCTGGAAATCTGATTGGACTGAAAACTTAACTTGATCAAGATCCAATAATTGTGAGCCTAAGTCCGACCGCATTTAGTAAAAGGACCTCCAGGAACACTCCGTTGGATCGGAATAAGCCCGATTTGGTTATAACCAAAGTATATCAAGGCCTTGAGACTAATTTCATCAGTTTTGAGACTATATAAGGACCTTAAACTCTCTCTCACAAATTTCATACGAATTCTCAAACCCTAGCTAAAAGAGAGAGAATGTGAGAGAGAAGTTGGTGATTCATCTTGGGATTCTTCCCAGCTACTCTACATGCCTAATCTATCGCATCTGAATCATTATTCCGGTGATTCTAATTCCATTTTTGGGTAAGACAATCAAACCCTAACCTATTTTGGAACTTAGAATAATCTAAGTGTTGATGTAACTAACCTAATTCATGCCTTAGGTTACCTATTCGCCGTTGATGAAAACTTATAGTCTAAATCATATCTGTTTCACATTTTTTAGTTTAAGGTGCAGACTATATACGTATAGGTTATGGTTTTCAAGACTTTTAATGTCTGATAATGATTTATTACTGACGTGGACACTATTACACATGCTAAATGCGCTATCTGTTTTGTTTTACGTATATGTCTAACCTATGTTGTAAATAAGATATTTCATGTGTTTGTTGAAATGTTTGTATGCATAAGCAATTTGATGTTATGATTGCCATGATTATTTTTCATAGGTATATGATTGTTATGTATGTGAAAACTCCTCGACAAAAGGATTTGCCCTAATATGTAATACGACCGACATACGTGATATATGTTGAAAAGTGTAGTCTAAGTGTTTGTGAAAATGTATGAATGAGTTAGTAGTTAGTAAATTGTGATTTATGAGGGAGTTGAGATATGAAATCCCAGCTACCTTACTTGTGTGTATGATTTCCTCCATGAACTGTTTAGCTTACTTATTCATGTTAACTGTGTGTATGATTTCCTCCATGTATGGTGTATTCATGTTTAAGTTATATGTCATAACATGTTCATATGACTGTAGGATTTACCTTACATGTTTATTATTGTGATTGTACATTATTGGGACTGTATCACAGTCTAGGTAATCGATAATAGTCCTTAAACTGGTGGTTGAGGATGTTTTCGCCATGCAGGATGTGTTCGACGAATCCGAGCCATACTTGGGATGTTCGACAGTGGTTAGGCCACACGGAGTGCTTATGCATTTCATGTCGATCAACTCAACGTGCGATCATCCTAGTCGAGCTCGTCAATTAATCCGATTGACCAATGTATGTTCACCATGTTTGGGCGTTACTGTTTGAATCTAAGGTACCAAACTCACCAGTGAAACCCTATCAACCTTGGTACCACGATTCCTAAGACTCATGAGCTGATTATGGTGGTATGGGACACCATGGTCGTGCTGTCGGCCTACGCTGGGGCGACGAGCCTCTCCATAGTGACCAGTGAGCAACCTAGACTCGTGAGCCGATTATGGTGGTATGGGACACTATATTCGAGCTGTCGGCCTACTCTGATTGGTGACGAGCCCTTTGTAGTGACCTCAAGTATATTCTGAAACCACATTGGGGCGACGAGCCTTATTGTAGTATCTAGGATATAACTAGACCTATATTGATTGGTGACAAGCCCTTTACAGTGATCTAGAACTATAATATCTTATGAGATTGTCTAGGACTGACGACCCTAGAATGGATCATTGTTTGAGTATTGATATAATGGAGGTACCTTAGCTTTTCAATCCTGTTGTATGAAAAATGACTAATAAAAACTTGGTAATCATGTACATACACTGCACTGCATGTGCCGTTTGGCGTTGGGCAGAGCACTGAGGAAGTAACTGACATGTGCGACCGTATGATGAAGATCGCAGAGGGAGTGTAGGCAAGGGCATGCATCATTACTCCATACATACTTGCATTAATCAGAGTAATTAGGGATGTTTGATTGTATTGGTTTATCATTACTACTTGATTGAATTGATAACATGTTAACCTTTGCGACATAGTTCCACTGAGTTGATCACTCGCTCCCACATTCTGGGACGGTGCTTAAACACCAACCAGACTTTAACTTAGCTACAGGTGATGGTGATGCCTGCGAGGCGGAGCCGGAGTTTGATGATGAGGAGGAGGCATTCTCGTTTATGCAGTTTTCGGGCGGATTCGCGTAAGCAAAGTCCGTATTGACGGGGCTTCAGGGTTTACACTTTATTGAGGACCATTACATTTTGTCATATGTATTTGAAGCAAACTTTGTACTTATTGACCTGGCAGAGCACTCATATTTTAGGGACTTGTATTGATGTATTTATGTATTTCAGACTTCCGCTTGCATTTTCTCATTGTTCCTGAATTATGATTTGCTGATTTGGCTTAATCTATTTCATGTTTTATGCACTAATACAGCCAATATTCATCCATCATTGAAAATGTTGCATAAGTGATGTTTTGGAACTCAGGAGCTGAGCTATACTCGACCCCCGATTTTCAGGGTGTTATAAGAAATCCTCTATTGGGTAACTAATTATCTATCCTTCTTCCTTACAATCTATTTAAAAAATCCCACAAAAATAATCTCACAATTTAACAAATTAAAAACAATTTAACTAAAAAACAACTTAATAATTTAACAATTTAACATATTAACACTTACATCTATCTAACAAAAACAATCTCACAATTTAACAAATTAAAAATAATTTGACTAAAAAATAACTTAACACTTTAAAAACAATCTAACAAATGAAAGCCCTTTAACAAACTAACACTTACATCTATCCAACCACCCAACCAAATCATTCATACATGATACATCCATCCATCCATTGACCCAACCATCCCATACATCCATCCATCAATATATTTAGTGTAACATGAAGTTATTTGATACTCTGGTAGAGTATGGCGCTTAATATGCAAGCACTCAAAAGCTATACATGGTACACGTGGGGTGTATTAACTCAATCTAAAGCAACAAAATTGTGGAGCACACTTTTGCTAAATAACATGCCAAAATCATATATGTGGTGCAATTCTAAGCCATTCAATAAACGTCCACCATTCCTATATTCAGATAATTAAATAAGTAATTAAGCATAATTTATATACGTATTATATTATATATATATATATATATATATATATATATATATACTATAAATATTCTGTATATTACATATTATATATATATATATATTAATAATTTAATATTATATATAAATTATAATATTTATAGAATATTATATAATATTCTTAGTGGGCCACCGGGCCAGTTGTTGGGTGGGGTCCGACCGTCCGAGTGGGCCACAACCACTAGGCCAGTGGTCGAGTGGGGTTCAACAGTCAGAGTGGGCCACAACGACCGGGCCAGTAGTTAGGTGGGTTCGGAGAATCAGACAGACATTACTCGCCACAACCCAACCCAAAGGGACAAGGGGAGGGAATAGGATAAATAGAGAGAGAGGAAGAGAGTACGTAATCAGTGACCAGTTGCACAGTCAGACACTAGAGACTTGAGAAAAAGGAGAGGAGAGGAGAGAGGGTACTGGTCGAGTTGGGCCGATCCGGAGTTGTAGAACAGAGAAAGACGAGAGGAGAGAGGGTAGTGGTCGGTCAGACGCTGGAAAGAGAGGAAAGGAGAGAGGGTCGTCGTCGGGTGGGGTCAAGCGCTGGAGAGTTAAATTAGGATTTATGGTTTTTTAATCTATTTGGACGCCCAAGTATTTATATACTAGGTCAATTGGTTTCGATCTTAGCTGAACCTAGTCAAGTTTAAGCCCAAGACCGAGTCAAGTCAAGTTGAGCTCGAACTTGAATCGAATTTTTTCGAGCATAAAAAATTGGCTTAACTCGACTCGAACCCAGTTTCGATCTGAGTCGAGTTGAGCTTTTCCAAGTCAAGTCGATCGAGTTAACCGAGCTAACTCGGATCGTGTACAGCTCTAAGGAAACCCTTCATCAACAAGAGGATGAACGATTTCCTTGACAAATTCAAGATTCAATAGCATTGGTTTAGCTCTTATCGTCCTCAGATGAATGGAGGGGTTAAAGCCACCAACAAGACGCTCGTCAGAATACTTGAGAAGATAGTCAAGACATATCAAGACCAGTCAGAGATGCTTCTATATGCACTCTAGGCCTATTAAACGCCTATATGGTCTACTACAAATGAACTCTTTTTTAGCTTGCATACAGAATGGAGGAAAATCTACTTGTCGATATAGAAAATTCCATTACTACAAGTGTTGGTGGAAATTGAAGTCAAGGAAGGGTAGTGGAAACAAGCCAGATACGATTAATTGCACCTTGTAGACGAAAAGCACATGCGTGCATTAAGCCACTCCCAATGCTATAAGAAAAGAATCGCTTGAGCCTACAATAAGAGAGTCTGAAAGAGAAGCTTCAAGGTGGGCGACATGGCCATAAAGTGCATTCTTCCATCGCACCCACCTGATCCCTGAGGAAAGTTCAAACCCTCATGGGAAGAACCACTTATCATCAGAGAACTACTTCTGGGAGGCACCCTCTGACTAACCAACATGAAGGGAGATGATCTTTCGAAGCCAATCAACACTAATAATGTAAAAACCTTTCACGAATAAACTTGTTTTATCTCATCTATAGTTACATTAGTAAAGTTGAAGTCAAAAGACCAGGGCCAGCTATCCTCAAAAGCGTCCCTCCCATCCACTAATAAGTGTCATAAATGAAGGCTCTAACCAGAAAAAGAGTGAAAATACAAAAGAGAAAGAGACAGAGAGGAAATAAGTATGAAATAAAGAGCGTGCAGTCCAAAAGAAAAAAAGAAACAAATTTACCCCATAACATAAACAATCGCCCCTTCATCTCAGGATAAGCCTGGCTAAAGTCAACAACTTTACTATTGTAACTCAATAAGAGGTCAGAACGAATCCTAGTCGGTCGGCAATGATAGAATTCTACCCCCTTAACCTCTGAAGGAAAAAAAAAGAAAAAGAAAAAGAAAATAGAAATATGTTCCTAAACAAGGGAGGAGCGAAAACCCGGAAGGGCACTCCGAGTAAAAGTAGTGGGCACATAACAGACTTGGTGAAAACTCGAAAAGGCGTCAAGGGTAAAAATAGCATAGCTACCAAGGGGTAAGTAAGATCAAACACTCGGGACGTGGTGAAAATTCAAAAGGTGCAACTGACAAAAATGACAGGAAAAGCCGACTATAGTGAAAACCTGAAAAGGAGCTATAGGCAAAAATGGCTTTAAAAAGCAAGTGCTCGAAGATGGCTCAGATAGTCTAAGGCAGCTTAAAAAGCCCAAGGTAGCATAAACAAAGAGCTAGAAAGTACAACTAAGGGTACAAAATCTATAGGACATGTCAAAATCATGAAAAATCAATGAATACCATTGCTTAGTCCCTTGGAAAATCAAAGGCCCTTGAGAGATCAACTCAAGGCCACAAGTCATAGCATAAGCTAAAGCTACAATTCTGATTCCCACATCCTAGCACAAAAATCCAAAAACATGCATACACAGACAACAAAAGCACAATAGTTTTCAAAAGTTTTCCTTCCATTTCATCTATATTCTTTACATGTATATGTCTTTTCTTTTTTCCAAAAACAAAAAATATATATAATCATTTGGCTATTGTTCGCATACCATACAAAAAGTGCGTACAAACACCCTAATAAACCTCCTAAAAATCAAAGCAAAACCCTTTCACTCATCAGATCCCCCACTAGGTAAGTATCTTTCCCTTGCCTCATAAACTGCCAAAATCTCCCTCAGTTGATCTACCTCCATGCACAAGTAAACCGTCTCATCTATCATCATACAACAAAGGACCCTCTCCTCCTCGTCAGCACAACGAGAAGCGGCCAACCGAAGGGACCCACCTATTCCAGCCATCATGTCCCTTAAATTTCCATCTTTAGTAGCCCAATAAAGGAAATAAAAAAAAAGAAGACAAAACAAGGAGAAGGGATAAGATAAAGGAAAGATTCATAGTCAGAAATCAAAATAGATGAAACGAGAATATGCTGAAAGGACAGAGATGATCTTGAGATGAACCGAACCAGGATGAGCTGAAGTAGCTCGTGTACTAAGGGACGAGCGGCCCCCAGGGTGCCTCTCACCAATCAGTTCTGCTCCCGCCTTCATGAGATTGGTTGATGGGCCCCATGGTAGGTGAAATGATAGTGTCACATTAGCAAACGACACACAACAACCGCTAGTACCTCTAAAACACTCCAGATTCTCTTAGAATGCAATCTAGACCATCCAAAATCTCCCTTTGATGCAAAGATATGAAGAATCTACCCCAAAATTGCATTGTCAAGCTTAAAAGTAGCCCACCACTAGTTAAAATGGGCCACCGGTGATTTGAACCATTAGATACAGGACATACATAATCTGAACCATCCAAATCATGATCCAAGGCATCTAGAACTACAAAAGCATCGAGATCAAGCATCAAGAAGCATAACGAGTGCCCTAACCCTCAATCGAAAGCCACCACATGATCAGAATCATCAAAACATGATCCCAATCATTCAAGGGTATCCAAAGCCATTCCAAAGCAACAAATTATGAAGAAATTGCATCTAAAAAATCTAAAGAAACATAATTCATTAAAGCAATTGGAACCATATAAAGGATTGTCATGCATAAGAACCTTGTAAGATGATGAGGACCGTATAAACAAAGGCCAAAAGTAAAAAAGTACAAACAAGAGAGGGATTGCATGTCACCCATGCAATCATCATCATCTCCCTTCTCCTGTTGTTGTTGATGATGTTAGTCCATCAATGGTGTTGTCACGGAACCATTGACATAACGATGGTTCTCACGGGCATTATAGAGTGATGGACAAATAGGATCATTTTCACGCCCTAAACTCGAAAACCGGGCTGACAGAATTCCTGATTGCCGAATTTGGTGCCGACAGCCTCCATAGTACCCCAATCTCGGCTTTCAGCACTCGTATGCCGGATTCCGATTCTAGGATCCTACAAGGAGGATTTTCAGTATGAATTTTTTTCTTTTTGAAAAGTTAATGTGTTTAGGCGATTACACATTTTGTACATGGTATCAACACATATTGAAGAGACAAACCTTTTTGATATATCATACATAATTAGGTGCACCAGCTCAATAGTAATGATGGAAACAATAGCAACTCCAACAGCTCTTGCATGCATCCTAAAAAAGTGTAAGTCATCTATATGAGAAAACCACAGCTCGTAAGTCTACTGCGTGCTGGGAATAAAAACACGGCTTATCAGGGAGCACCCGTAAAGACATCTAAAACAACCATAGGCATGTTATCAACGCATATTATCATATGTGAGCAGGTTGTCAATTAAGCATGTCATATAACTACACAGGTTATTATGAACACGACATCAATAATAGGCATGTCACTCAACAAGAGACCATGAATCATTAAAATAGCTAATCATTATGAACAAGATGATCAAATTCCATTTTCTACTATATTACATATGATGGAAAGGCAATGGTAGAGCTGGCATGTGGAGTCATAGTAAGCCAAATGCAATATACTGAGGGTGCAATGCAATATACAATTCCTGACGAGTCCACAAATATCATTAGCCTTATCTAAGCTATGTAATGTAGAAATATAGTAACCTAAATGTCATATACCAAGGGTGTAATGCAACATGCAATGCAAGGGAATGACGAAGCTGGAGTGTGTAGTCGGGATGATAGTGTAAGTGCTATAGTTTATAGCCCCTTGTTATTATCAAATTTGTGGTGACAAAGACACTACTTTGAAGCTTTCAAGATTTCAGAAATATTCAAGTTCAAGAAGCTTTCAAGATCTCAGAAGTGTTCAAGTTCAAGAAGCTTTCAAGATCTCAAAAGTGTTCAAGTTCAAGAAGCCTTCAAGTTCAAAGATCTCAGGCATTGTTACACTCAAAGGTCACTTGTCTTCAAGTTTCAATGTCCTTGCTTCACTATTGAGGTAAGACTGACCTTAAGTTGACCTTTAGAGTAGGACATTTTGGATACATAATTCATATGTGTTTTATACGTAAATTTGGTCTGCTCCAAGACTAGTCCTAGACCTTATTTGACTAGTCCTAGCACTACTTCAACCAGTCCAAGAAATTCCACGACTAGTCCTAAGTTGTTGAGAATTTTCAGAAATTTTTGGTTACTCTTCGACCAGTCTTGATGACTGTTCGACCAGTAGTAGGAACAGTGTCAACTGGTTCTTCGACCAGTTGTAGACCTTCAACTTAAAGTCTAGCAATGATTTTCATAGGTCTACGACCAGTCGTGTGGAACCTATGACCGGTCGAAGGTGACCAACGACCAGTCGTAGGGTACCCACGACCGGTCGTGAAACTGAAAAATCTTATTGCACCCAAAATTTTAAATTTCTGTTGGTTCTAAGACCAGTCGTAGGGGTCTTAAGACCAATCGAAGACGTGATTTTCTTGCTTATAAATTGAACACGAATTTCATAGATTTGATATGTAATTCAAGTATATTCAAAGCTCCACTCTGAGATAAGTTAGTGTTCATTTTAAGCTACATTGTGCATAATTTCTATTCTCTTTTGTTAGCTTTTATTATTTAATTTTGTTCCTGAATTCCATTCTAATTTGAAAAGAGGAATTGTTGTATTCCTTCTTCTTAGAATTAAAATCAAATAGAGCTACACCCAATTTGGTTTAATTTAAAATCAATTTAAACTAGAACCATTGTAAAGTGAGTTTGGACATTGAACTTGGACATTCAATCATTTACTCTGACTTGGTTCTTCTGGGCTGCTACAACGAAGGAGATATTCAGGTATTTTACATTTAATTGTAAATTCCTTTTTATTTTGGTTTTGTTAGGGATTTGCCAGAAAAATCTCATTGTATTGGTTATCTAAGGCGAGCAAGGAAAACTCAGAAAGTGGAGTTTTTTTAATTGTCTAAGCCCACATAAAAAGACACAATTATAAGGTTTTGGGTGAACCTGTAAAAACCTAATTTGATAGTGAATGCTAATATCCCCTGTGTGAGGATATTAGGAGTGGAGTAGCATTCTGTGTGGCTGTTATTGAACAGTTGGTGAACAAACAGGCGAACCACTATAATCCCTTGTGTCTCTTGGTTGAATGGTTTATATTTCATATCTTATATTATTCATTTGTGGGATGTATATGTGAATGTGAATGCGGTAATCATTTATTTCAAGCATTGTGGGAATGTTGTAATAATTTAGTTATTATTTCTTTCGATTCTTTTATCAGCATTCTTATTTGTTCTAGTAAAGTTGCCCTGCCATTTTTATGGTGCATAAATGTCTTTAGAACAGTATATAATTGATTGCAGTTTATTTTTCTACACTGTTTGTATTTAATTTTCTTTTCCTCTTTGATTTGAGTTTTAATACAAAGACCTTTCTAGAAATAAGGTAGTCCTACCATAAACTCTGGTTTTTGGTGTAAGGTTGTCCTTAGAATAACATTTGTATCAACCTCTCAAGATCTAAATTTTGAGGTTTCTTTACATTCTTTATATTCCTGCATTGGGATCGGTTTACTTTAATTGTTGGCTATTGTATTTGTTTAATTTTCACTGTTACAAATTTTATTTAGCATTATCCTATTCACACACCCCCCTCTAAGACATATAGTTAGGCATTTTCAGATAGTACGTGCTATCGTAAGTCTTAGGGTTCATCACAAGGGACTTCTATCCAAACCAGTCTCATACTTAAATTTAGATAGCCAGACTCAATGTGGTAAACTCCTGATCTCAGGTTGGTCGCGGTCCCCAACCGAAATCATGGCCAATGCAAAGGAACACATAATAATTTAGCTGCATACCACCAGCTCGAGTGGATAGTGAATGAATGAATGAGTCAAATGCTGAACATGCAACTCCCACTCAATAAGTCCACATATCAGTACAACTCATCTTTGAGATCATCACCAAGGTCTAGTACAATGCTGTCAGCCATACCAAGGCTATACGTAGCCAATATCATATGCGAGATGCAATCATAAGTCATGGCAGTCCTCATCTGAATCCTCATATTAGTACAATTCCTCTCTGGACAATCATCGAGGTCTAATATACTATACATCACATTGCCGCCCTACACTAGACGCACAACCTTGTAAGTGGAAGAGACCTCACTATTCGTCTGGCTAATAGCCTGCCAATATCTATCTGGCATGTCGATAGCGGACCCATTTACGAGTTGATCATACTCAGCCTAGCAATTGTCCCCTACCCTTGGGTGGGTAAGGCTACACCCCCTTCCAACTGACCAGACACAGTGGGAGATACTGCCTCCTGGTATTTGGCCCTCATTTTCTCATACATCCACTCGGTCTAGACATTAGAGCATCCTTCATGGTATCATAAGGGTTTGGAGACTTTCACCCTAGGATAACCTTCGTGCCTCCGTACTTAACAAGAATTTCTGGTGTCCAATCCTTCCATCTATGTTATATTTGTGGAGGCTACAGCCCTGATGTCACTAGGGCATACAGTAATCATAACACATAATGTAATATGCATGAGTCACACAATTTAGTCATGCATCAATTCAGCGCATACAGTGAGCTCATGCGGGACAACTCCGCCTATTAGGGAGTCCCATAAACAACCTGCCTAATAGCACATGCAATGTTCAACTACATCTCATAACAAATATGTAGATGATGCATATGAGCATGTATCATGATGCTATGCTATCACGTACTCATAATTGATATTAATAACCAGCCTATATACAAGGCAAGGTCCATAGATGGATAGTCGATCTAAACCATAATATAAAGATCGACCCTCGACTATGGATATACCAAATTCGATAGCACGAATCCCTCCATCTACGGTGATGATGAACTCTCCTTGTATAAAGGTTGGGCTTAGGTGGCTTACCTATAATCCTAAGGATCTGGAATGGGCTTCCTTCACCATATTATTATATGGCCCACTAGATACCCTAGGGGGCCTAAATAAGTCATAGATGGACTCCAAGATTAAAACAATCCTACTAGCAACCAATGGGGGCCCAAATCTTAGGTTATACCATTATGAATAGATGGATCATGCACATACCAATGGGGCCCAATGATTAAGGTCAACCCACTTAGAGAAAGATGAGATGGGCCTAAGAAAGGCCTAAGGGAAGGTCACAATGTGGACATTTAACCACCATTAACCATCAATGTGGACATTTAACTACCATTATCCATCAATGTGGACATTTAACCAACATTACTCCTAAGGAGTGGCCCACGTAGAGCCTAATATATAGTGGGGCCCATGGCCTCACACAAGAGCCTCATACACAACATAATGAGCCTCATACAAGGGCCTAATGAAACAGCCCATAGCCCTCAAATGACTGGAATAAAATAGACTTCTCTCATGTTATCTCATACATTATTATGGCCTCAACACATGGGCCTCTCATATATCACAATGGGCCTCATCATATGGGCCTCTTAAACATTACAATGGGCCGCACATATGGGTCACACAAACATCATATTGGGCCACACATATGGGCCACCCAAACATCATATTGGGCCTCACCATGAGGGCTACACAAATATTATATATTTATCATCATCCGTACATCAAGCAAAATATAGTTACCTTGTCCACAATATCATCACGACAATCAATACGTGCATTATTATCACTTGGATATCCAACATGGTGGTCAACTAGAACATTTTATCATCATGCATATAAATATATAATATCATTATCATTACTATGAAGATAATCTTCACTTCATGATTAACATAAGAAATGTCATAAGTAACGCGAATAATTACTCATCCATCATCAATGCATATGCCATAATTCATCATCCATTAAATCATATCTATCATTTCAATCAACAACTCATAATTATCATTATCACATTACCATATATGTATCATCATCTCACCCATTACTAGGTGCGTCTTACGTAGTGCGACTCCCACACTAGACTTAAACTACATGCAAGGCATGGGGTCGTATAGGTCAAGTGTGAGTCCCACTTGGTAAATCAATAAGCCAACCCAAGAGCATAAATGACTAACCACAACACTTTCAATGGTGTGGATTTAATTCCACAACTAAGTGGGCGCCACACATTCCACCAACTAGAAATAATGCACAATCTCAAACATAAAGGATAACATGCTAACATCTATCATGTCATATATCATATTGGGCCCACTAGCTACTTACAAAATAAACCAAGAAAAAGCTCAATAATATCTGAGGGTTATTTTTCAGAGTTTAGCTGCTGCATAAAATGCTTTGGGAAGGTGGTGGACCATACTAACATGGCCCCACATAAATTTTACATCAAACAAATTTTTACACAAATGTTGGTTTCTGGCCATCTTCAATTCAGATTTATGATCATGTGGGACCCACATATGGGGAAAGGAAGGGTCCATTTGGTAGCTCTATGTATGGGCTCTAAGAGGTATAAGGCGAGCCTCATTGGTTGGGTCTGTACAATTTACGATGTTGACCCAAACATATGTACTTGGAGAAACTGTACAGGAAATATAGTGCAGAATTAGTTTTGGCCCGATCTTGAGTACGTCCCATTATCACAGGGGACCACCTTTCAATGTGCCGTCAAGTGCCCTTGGTTATTCTATATGTGCACTTCAAAAATTATAAGTTGGGACCAACTAGCTGTGCACACGAAATATTTGGTATAGGACCAAACATAGGCACTTTAATTTTTTGCACAACCATACCTGGCCCCATTTTGGATCCACTCCCTGATCATGTGAGGTCTGATTTGGCCCAATTAAAATATTATTTATCTATTCATTAGTGTAAGTTAAAGGTTCTAAGTGGTGGCCTACTCAAACCTCCAACATGTGGTCCACTAAAGAGGCCCAAAGTTGGTACAAAACACAAATAATCAAACGGTTTTCAGAAATGGGGTTTATCACAACTTAGGGCCCAATTTCCAAACACTTAGGGAATCATTCCTAACAAAAAGGTGGGACATCCCATCTCACATATATAAGGATTAAACATCCCCCAAAGTGAGACCCTTAACTACAAAGTGTGGGGTCCACTACAATGTGTCAAAGAGGCCTACATGCAATAGAGTCAAGTACTTAGAAAATTTTCAGCAAACAGAAAGTGTAAAGGGAATGAAATAGATCCAATGGCAAGTGGGGCCCATATGCTAGCAAACCATAGATAAGATACACACAAAAATATATATGGGTTTCCAAATTGGATGAACTAATAAAATGCATAAATCACAAGTGATCTCATGCCTAAGTGGGGGGATGAATGTTGTGTACAACATATATCCAACATACACATCTAGTAGCACATAAAATATATTAATCAAATCTCTATGATCAGATTCTCTATTGGAAAATTCGATCCAATGGATGGATTAGTAATACATCATTTAGGCTGTATATAGGTTCCCAACTAAATGGAGCCTTGGATCCATCTGGACCACACATAAAAATTCAAGATTTATCCTTACAAAGGTATTTATCGGTCCAGACTTTTCTAAATCTTATTATGAAAAAATCTGACCATAAGGACCATACATATGATTATTAGCTATCTCAAGTAAGTTAAGAGCAAATATCAAATACATTGGACCATTGGACTCATGGATATGGCCCAAACAAGAATGGTCATCAAAACCTCCCAAAATACATCTATTGTATAAGGCCAAGATCTCAGTCGTCCAAACTCCGATTGAGGGTTATTATATACTGTTGGAAAGCTAGTTCGATTTTCTACAAATCCAATGAAACATATATTTTTAATTCATTCATTAAAAGAGTTAAAAATGGGTCCATTTTAGGTAAATCGGAATCCATCATGTGTTGTTGGACAGTAGCCAAGTAAACTTGATGTTATGGATGATCGAACCGTTAGATAGATACGAAATTTGGCCTGGGGTTAGATCATATTGTGATTCATATTATTCCTAAGTTTCAACTCCGATCTTAACACGATTGATTTTATATGATTTTTAGAACTTACTATCTAGAAAAAAAAAAAAAAGAAAAAAAAAAAAGAAGGATTACATATAAAGGGTGTGGATATGATGCTCATCATGGTGGACCATACTGACATGGACCACTTTGCTGACCACCATAGATATAAATACATACACACAAGAACTCCACACTAGTGGGGCCCACACCTATCGAGAAAATAAAAAGAGGAAGAAAGAGGAGGATGAGGAAGATGGAAGGAGGGGTGTAGACTCACCTCAATGGATGGATGGTTGGATGATGATGTGTGGTCCACTCCCTCTTGATAAATGGTGAGCCACACCTCCACCCCACTCTCTCTCACTCTCTCTAAAAATTTCAGAATTTTTTCTAAGTATAGGAAAAGAATAAATGCAAGAGAGCTCCTACTATTATATAGGGAATTGGGGCTTGAGGTGGCAAGATGATGTGGTAAGTTTATAAGATCTTATTAGTGCTAAAAGTAAGGTAGAATGTGATGTATGGTATGGGTAGTGGATGGATGAGGTGGATGGTGCTAAGCATGTATTGGTCAAGGTAGAAGAGATCTAAACATGCATTGGCTAATGGATGAATAAGGGTTATGGGTTGTAGGTGATGCATGGTGGATGATGAAGTAGAGTGTTGCAATTGGTTATTTGAAGTGATGTGGCACAAATTAAGACATGCATTGGATGCACGTATAGGATGAGGTGGACATGAGCCATGATTAATTTCTAAGGCATTGGAGAGAGAGCTAATGATGGGTTTTGAGATAGAATCCAATTTTATTTTATAATGCATGTCTTAAATGTGCTAGCTCATATTTTTGTCATGTAGCAATTGTCCTATTTGTTGGTAATTTTCATGTTCAAAAAGTGGGCTTTAGGCCCACATGGGCTCAAGCCCAATGGGCCTAGCATAATAAAAGTTTCTTGTGCTACAGGATACATAATTTGGGCCTTACATTCGATGAGTCATATCTCACTAACGGAGTGTCGAATTGATGTGCGGTTTTCACCATTACGATCGCAACGACGACACGGTCTACATGATAGAGGTCTCAAGATCGTTCGGAACAAATCACTTGGGTGAATTTTCTAGGTGCACTAGGGTGCAGTGTATAGTCTATCAATGGTGTGAGTTGGGACACGTGTGCACACGAGCGATGTTGAAAAAGACCGGGATCCCACAATCATGACCGAACTCCACATATCATTGTTATAATTTAGGATCACAAAATTGTATGCAAGAAGACCAGCACGTGCATCCTTGGGAATTTGATCATCGCGACCTAGTTCGGGTGGAGGAGAGAGTGGCACAGATGAAACACCGATAGTTTAATGAAGCAGGTGCTGTCGAGGTACCATTTAAAGGCATCAGGGTCATTGAGCAAGTATTAATAGTAGGATGCCTCGTAAGCCTCAATCCACTAAGGAGACAGATACGTATGTGACTTAATGTATGACTATAGAATAAACTATTACAAAAGAAGCACAGTCAGCCTAAATGCAAGCTCGAAAGAATGCATACAAGATTCAAGAAGTGAGTATATACATCTCAAGGGTCAAACAATCGAGTTCAACTTGCCAATTATCGCTCAAGATACGGGAACTGCTGATACGAAAGCATGAATCAGCAGGGTAATGGATCATTATTCTTCAAAGGTGGCACCAAGTGTGCGAAATGATCATAAAAGTGACTCTGAATGATGTCAAAGAAGAGGTCAAAAAAGGGGAGATTATTGCCAAGATTGGAGCCAGGGGAGGAAGATCATCTCAACGAGTAGCTAGAAACCCATAAAAGACTTGGACTCTCACAAAGATTTGTCCAAACCATGGCACAAGCGAACTAAAAGCACGACATTCTAGTTATAGGGGAAAGATATTCGCAAGAAGATGAATCAGGTGAAGAATCATATGCTCATTCCTGTGGATAAAGATAATGACACCTAAAGTAAATAAAATAAGGGCCCTGATTTTGTAAACCGCCATTTGAGTGGTGGTAGGAACATGGGGGAAAAAGTATTGTTAACCAATGAATCTTCGATTAGTTGTTGAGGGTCAAATATTGCATATTATCCCTCATTTATATCTTGGTTTTATGAAATGATAATACTTAATGTTCTATTTTACTCATGTTTGTGTTGCAAGGTGAATTTAAGAGCTTAGATTGAAAATGGTGCTAAAAGCATAGATTTGATGCTCAAGAATCACCAAGGCAAAAGATAGATCTTAGGAGACCAAGATTGAAGAATTCATATGCCAAATATCCAAAAAAAATAAAGTGAGGAATAAAGAGAATCAAAGATTTGAAGTGAAGAAAAGGAATCCTAAAATTGTTCTAAAAAAGCATATTCTGAAACTCTGGGTCATTTTGTGAAATTGTGCAGAGTGAAGTCTATTTTAGAAAACTACGCAGAGTGAAATCTATTTTAGCAAATTGCATAAATTTGAGACAGTTTCTAGAGTTTTCCAAATAAGTATGAAAGTTGAAGTTCCACAACTATAAATAGGACTTCGTGAGATGTTCCTAGGCATCTTCTAGGATTTAAAGAGTGGAGCAAAAGGGTGGACAAGTTGTCGCCAAGAGTTTTTCTTCTTCTTCCTTAGTTGTTTTCATATTTTTCTTAATAAACTTTGATCCAATCATGTCTGTGGTTGGCTAAACCTTTTAACTAGTACTAAGAGGTAAAGCTTGTAGCATGATGGGATGTTTTTATTGCTTTGATTCATGTTTATGTTGAACTCCATAGATTCTAATTTGATATTTAAGGAATACTTTCAGTTTTTAATGATTTATTGTAACTCAAATTATAATAGATCTGCAATAGTGTAAGACTCGTATCCTAGCCTGTACTGTTCCATAGGGTTCCGCGGTCCTCCCGGTCAAATTTTGGCAACTCATAATTTATAATCGATAGTCGCGCGCGACCTTGAGTCATATTCCGTATTCCAGGGTCGGCTCGACCCGAGACTTATACCCTAGTGACCGCATTGTCGCCGCGGTTCTGACGCTGTGTATTACGCACCGAGGCGATACCCAGGCCAGAAGATGTGGGCCCGCGTTCAGTTTGAGAAAACGCCGCGGATTTACAATCCCAAGAGAATCTCTACAACATGTCAAATCAATCCCATCAATCTCATCAATTACCACATCATGTCAAGTACAACCACCCCTCCCATAAAGTCAACTCTCTCTCTTACAAACCCATCCCTTACATGTCAAGTACCCATCACCCATCACTCACACCCATCTCTCTCTCTCTCTCTCTCTCTCTCTCTCTCTCTCTCTCTCTCTCTCTCTCATTCTCGCTCCTTCATTCTCTCTCTTTCATCCTCCAAGCAAGAAACCATCCATGGCTTCCATGGAGAAGCTAGGTGTGACCCACCTTCCTACCATCAAATCCAACCCTTGGATCATCATCTCAACCATTAAAAATGTCCTCTTGGAGCTCTAGAGTGCATAGGCGGAAGAAGGAATAGGCAATTAAAGGTGGGTGCTTCCTTCTTTCTTTCTCTCTCTCTTTTTCTTTTGCCTTGTGGGTGATTTTATGATTTTCGCTGTTGTTTTTATTATGATTTGAGGGCCCACATGGTGGGACCCATTTAGATGTATGCTTTGTATCAAAGAGGGACCCATAGTGGCGGGGTCCCTCCATCACCGCTCATCTTCTCTCTATCTCTCATATGTTGTGTACCCTACTGAAATATATACATCCACGCTGCCTAGCTGTGGGCCGCCCACTGTCCAGCAGTAGCGCCCACCTTGCTGCTGACCGGCATGGATGAGAGGAAATATAAATGTCAGCTTGATCGTGGGGTGGCCCACTCACTTGGGACCCACCTAATGTGTTGGGTCCACTGTCCAGCATGTGGGACGTGGACCCCACTTTGAAGATGTGTTATATCCAAAACATTCATCTGGGCGTGGGGCCCACTTGAGTGGCATCCACGCCATCCATCCATTTGGACCATGGACCCACCTTGGCTGGCATACCGCACACCAGCTATGTTATTGCTATAGATGGAGGTAAATCCACACCGTCCATTAATAAGGACAGTGGGTTCCAGCAGCTGCAAAGCTGCTATAATATTGGCGTCAGCAATTCCAGTGGGGCCCACATGCCATGTGCATGAGATCCACCGTCCAGCAGCAAGGCTGCTGCAGTGGGTCCCGTTTGATATATGTGTTCTAACCACACTGTCTATCCAGGACATGGGACCCACTCCACACGTGTTGCACATGTGGAGGTGGGACCCACCTTGATGTATTTATTCTGATCCCACCGTCCATCCCTCTTTGGATGATGGGTGGACACCATGATGTATGTGATCTGCACCGTCCATCTGGACGGTGCTGTGTGTACAGGCCACTTTGATGTACGTGTTTTATCCACATCAGCCACCTGTAGACGGTGGACCCTACACTTTGATGCATGTATTTTATCCCACCGTCCACCTCAGGGACGTGTGGACCCATCTGGACGGTGGGCCAATAGGCCACACCACGCAGCAGTAGCTGCCTGTGAAGTCAGCAAGATCTGTGGGTCCCACACGTGATCTTGTATATCCACAGTCGTCTGTCCATCTGGATAGAATCGTAGGGCCCTGATGTATTTTCCCATCAACGTCGTCCATCCAATTCCAGGTAGATTCAAATCACCAGTGGGCCACACGTGTGGACCCACCTGATACATATGTTATATCCAGTCCATCCGTCCAGTAAGAGGACGGTGGATGCCCACCTCTGATGTATGCTTTCCATCCATGTAGTCCACCGTCCACACGTGGATGGTGGGACTCATGTGATGCATGTGGATTAAATCCGGGCAGTCCATCCAGATGTGGACCCACCTGATGCAGGTGTTGAATCCAGACCGTCCAAGGTCTGGACGTGGCCCACGCTATGATGTATTTGTTTCATCCACACCGTCCAGACAATCTGGACGGTGCTGGACAGGTTGGACGGTCCTGTGGGACCACGCCATGATATATGTATTTTGCCTCCACGTCGTCCATCAGTTTTGCATCCCCACTGTCCATCTGTTTTTACTAGTGGGCCAGCAGCTAACACCTTGCTGCTGCTGTATCATGTCAGCAAGTTCCGGGCCCACCATGATGTAGTGTTGTATTCATACCATCCAAATCTAAACAGGTGCTAGGTGGGATGCACCATGATGCTTGGATTTCATCCACTCCATCCAGCTGATGAGCGTGGGTCCACTTTGATGTATGTAGTATATCCACACCATCCATCTTCTGATCAATCAGGAACGCCTGTTAGGCTGACCCAATGGTCAGGACGACCACCCGCCAGCAGGCCTGTTTGATAAGGGGTCTCAATACCTACTTGATCTTTTGAGTGGGGTGGCCCATCTACGTAGACCCTCTATTCAAATAGTGGGGACAGTGACATCCACCGTTCAAAACTTTTTTAGGGCCACCGAACTTCTAATCAAGCTGAAACTTTATTTTCACTTCATCTATCTCTGTGCTTAACTGACGAATAGGTTGAATCTCAAAATACAAAACGGCGGGTCATATAAATGCTTTAACGGTGGGTGTGGCTGCTCTCACTGTTTTCTGTGGTAGACCCTATAGGATTTTAACGGTGGAAATCTTTATCTCCATTGCTAGTTGTAGTATGGTCCAGATGATCTCTTGATATGATTCATTTTATGGGAATGTGTGCGGCCCACTTGATGTGTAAGGCCCATTAGTGCGGCCCATCCATGAGGCCCATCATGTTACATTTTTGGCCCATGTACGAGGCCCACCTGTTTTGTGTTTGAAGCCTATATAACGAGGTCTGACTTGCTGTACACGAGGCCCATTGTGATGTGTATTAGGCCCATTTGAGTGGCCTGTTGTGATGTGTACCAGGCCCATTTGGCGAGGCCCACATTGATGTATATATATGGCCCACGTAAGGAGGCCCACCGTGATGTGTTTATGACCTTTGACGAGGCCCGACGTGAGGTATATGAGAGGCCCATGTGATGAATTTGGGGCCCATGTGATGAATTTGGGGCTCATGTGCAGGGCCACCTATTGTGTATTTGAGGCTCGTATGATGTACTTGAGGCCCGGGTGCAGGGCCCACCTGTTGTGTATCCAAGGCTCAATGTGATGCGTGATTTTGCCATGATATGTGTAATGGTGTTTATGTGGGCCACTCCTTGGGAGAAATGTTGGTTAAATATCTACATTGATGGGCAATGATGGTTGGATGTCCCCATTGTGACCTTCCCCTAAGCCTTGTTAGGCCCATTCTCATCATTCCCTTAGTGGGCTAACCCAAATAAGTGGGCCCCATTCGCCGTAGTCAGATGGCTCCGTGCTATCAGATTTGATATAACCACAGCCGACTGTCGATCTTTATACTATGGTTGATCGGCTGATCATCTATGGACCTCGCTTTATTTATCTACTGATTATCGGTGTCGATAGTCGAGGCCGACGCTGATTATCGATCCTGATTATCGATGTCGATTATCGATTAATGTGGCCGATTGTCGATTCTGCTTGTCATGGCCGATTGACCGATTACCAATCGAGGCCGATTATCGTAACCGATTACCGATCATGGCCGATTGTCGATTGTCGATTCTGTTTGTCGTGATCGATTGATCGATTACCGATCGAGGCCAATTATCATGACCGATTATCGATTGTGGCCGATTATCGATTGACGTGGCCGATCACCGACTCTACTTGTCGTGGTCGATTGACCGATTACCGATCGAGGTTATCATGACCGATTACTGATCGTGGCCGATTATCGATTGACATGGCCGACTACCGATTCTTCTTGTCATGGCGGATTGACCGATTCTGATTATCGATGCCGATTATCGATCGAGGCCAATTATCGTAGCCGATTGTCGATTCTGATTGTCATGGCTGATCGCCGATTCTGATTGTCGAGGCCCAATGTGATGTATATGCGGCCCGTATTTGAGGCCCATTGTGATGTGTATCCAGCCTGTGTTAAAGGCCCAATGTGATGTATATGAGACTTATGTGATGCGGCCCACCGTGATGTATTTGAGGGCTAGGCGATGGAACCCATTGTAATGTATGTTAGGCCCATGTGAAAGGCCCATCATGATGTATATTAAACTCTTGAGTGAGGCCCATCGTGTTGTATATTTGGCCCTTGCGCGCGGCTATGAGTCCACTATATGTTAGGCTTTATGTGGGTCGTTCCTTGGGGGACAATGTTGGTTAAATGTCCACGATGTCGATTGTCAATGCTTACTATTGATACCGATTATGAGTATGTGACTGCATAGCATCATGATACATGCCCATACGCATCATCTGCATGTCTGTTATGAGATATGATTGACCATTGCATATGTCATAGTACTGGTTGTTATAAGACTCCCTGATAGGTGGAGATTGTCTCACATGAGTGCACAATATGCGTAGGATTGATGCATGATTGAATTGTATGACTCATGCATCTTATATTGTGTGTTGTGATTACTATATGCCCTAGCGACATCAGGGCCGTAGCCCCCATAGACATATCGTGGATGGCCAGATGGGATACCGAAAATCTGTTCTACATGGGGTGTTATAGATATCCTTGGGTGAAAGTCTCAGAACCCTCTTGGTTCCAGAGGTTGCTCCAACGTCTAGACTGAGTGGCTAGATGAGCGTCGAGTGCCGATTACCAGATGGTTACGCTCTCCACTGTGTCGTGGTCGGCTAGAAGGGGGTGCGGCCTTACCTGCCCGAGAGGAGGGGGCAATGCTAGGCTGAGTCTGACCAGCTCGAGGAATGGGTCCGCTATTGACGAGCCGGGCCCAATATTGGCAGGCGGATAGTGAGGTCTCTTCCAATCACCTTGTTGCATGCGATGGGGTTGCAATCTGGTTTAGAGTGTAATAAACCCCGGTGATTTTTCAGAGAGGAACCATACTGATATGTAGACTTATCGAGTAGGAGTTACATACTCATTCATCCATTCATGCACTATTCACTCGGGCTGGTGGTGCGTAACTAATTGTTATGTACCTTCGCTATGGCAAGGATTTCGGTTGGGCGCGTGACCAACCTGAGATCAGGAGTTTACCACGTTGAGTCTAACTATCCAAATTTAGGTATGGGACTGGTTTGGATAGAAGTTCATTGTGGCGGACCCCGTAGCCTGTGATATTACGTACTATCATCCCGACTTCACACTCCAGCATGGTTATTTCATTCACATCGTATATTGCATTACATCCGCAGGCATATGGCATCTTGGGTTGCTATTTCTGCACTTATATGGCCTAGATAGATTTAGCAGGATTTGTATATTGCATTGCATTCTCGGCATCCGATATTTGGCTATTTATGACTCCTTATCGCATAGTTGTTCTATATTGCGTATTCTGATATTGATTGACTTATAGACTTGTTCATACTTTCGCTTACTCTGTTATCGTATGATTTATATCTTGTCAGTATTTCTACTTATTCTGATAATTCCTGCTCTCGTCAGTGTTTCTGCTTATTCAGACATTATATGGTTTGTGGATTACCAGTTTTTCGGTATTGTATGATTATGGCATTGTATTGAATACTTGGCACTTATCTTGTGCACACACTAACATCACCCTCTAAGCTTTTGTAACACCCTGAAAATCGGGGGTCGTGTCTAAACTCAACTCCCGAGTTCCAGACCGTCACTTATGCAACAAAAGTGATCATGATTCAATGTTGTCTGAGTTAAAGCATTCACATGAGTAAAAGTATACCAAAACTGCAATTCATACTTCAGATCCAGTGATAAAAGCGAGCGGAAGACTAAAGAATATATATATCACTGTATGGAAAAACAAAGTAGATCTCAACTGTCACTAAAGTATGAATACATCACTGAGTCTCATATACATGTAAATGACAGAAATAAATGTCCAAAAGAGTCCCACTATGAAGTCCCGTCAACCCAGGACACCTAAGCAAAGCCATCATGGTACTGCATGTATGAGAACTCGTCCTGGTCCTCATCATAGTCTGGCTCTGCCTCCTGGATCTCAGCATCACCTGCATCTAAAACAGGGTCTGGTGGGTGTTGCAAACACCATCCTGTAACGTGGGAATGAGTGATCAACTCAGTGGAATCATAAACCAAAGATTAGCATGTTCACAAATCAATCATGCGATAATAGTAAAGCAGTAAATCAGACAATCCTAATACTGTTGTTAATGGAATATGACATGACATGATGGATGCCCTCACCGACATTCTCCCTCATACGGCACCATCTTCGTCCGCGGCATGCGTGCATCCTGCTCAGTGCTCCACATCTTCCAGGCACATGCAATGGTATGGTGATATGATTTCTGAGTTGTTATTAGTCCATTCAAACAGCAGGATTGGAAAACTAAGGTACTTCCCTTATATCAATCCCAACACAGATCCTGTCTAGGGTCGTCACTCCTAGTAATCTCATACGATTTATATTTTGTAGGTCTCTGCAAGGGCTGTCAGGGCTGTTGCACGCACTCGTTGCACCACTCTCCCATCACCTTATCAATACAGGCCTACTATACTCTACTGCTACTGAAGGGTCGTCGCCTCCCGTAGACTCAGAATACGCTCGCGGTCACTACAAAGGACTCGTCGCCTGATCAGTGTAGGCCGACAGCTAAAATATAGTGTCCCATACCACCATAATCTGCTCACGAGACTAAGTGCTCGCTGGTCACTACGGGGGGGTTTGTGGGCCCAGCGTAGGCCGACAGCTCGACCACGGTGTCCCATACCACCATGCCCGGCTCATGAGTCTTCGTGGATCAAGGTACCATGGTTAACAGGGTTTAAAATGGTAAGTTCAGTACCCTAGGTTCAAGCAGTTATGACTCATGCAGGGTGAACATACATCGGCCAGTCGGGTTACTTGACGAGCTCGACTAGCGCGATCGCATCTCAAGTCGAACGACATAAAGTGCGTAAAACACTTCGCGTGGCCTAACCACTGCCGCCAACTCCAAAATACGGCTCGCGTTCATCGACGCGTCGTTCGTGGCCAAGATAAGCCAACCACAAATTCGCTCGGTTACCGACTGTCTGGACTAAGTTTAGTCCCAAACAATTATGGAATCACATCAGCAATTATATGAGAGTATTGGAAATGAAATACAACCATGTGAGCATGTTAACACATGTTATAACATACAACTTAAGCAAATCTTCAAACACATACATTTCATGCATATAATGAAATCATGCATATAGTCAACATGTAGGAAATCATTTACATCAGCATATAAATTGAGAAATCAATCTCAACTAATTCATAACACCATTTAATTCAATACATACTAATACAAACATTTATACAAACACATACACTACACACTTAAGTCTACATATAGTATGTCGACCCGAAGTGCGCATTTAAGCGAATCTCTTCGCCACACTAATTATGCACTTATTCCTAACATTCTAATGCGACAATAAACCATGTCAATCACATCAGAAAAATATGGATGAAATCAGTACTTCCTACAAATGACTAAAATGCCCTAAATCTCATATTCTTCGCTGGTTTACGAAACAGGAAACGGATAGCATGTTGTACATATCAAACGGTGTTGTCATCAATAATCTACTATTAAATGACATTGAAAGCATTGGAAACAGCCAATCAAAGCGTCTAAAATCCTCACCTTATCTCTTGTAAACGTGTGAATTCGAACGGAGCGTATACGCTTCGTCTACAGCGAATAGAGAACCTAATTTACGAGTTATATCAGTTTACATGCTATGGAACGGAACGAATGCTAAATCAGCAACTTATTAGGGTTATTTCTTACCTAAAAATGTGGAGAAATCACCGGCCAGGTGATTGAGGTGGGTTGCTGAAGTACGTGCAACAGGTAGCACAAAGGCAGGAAAATTCTCTCATACTCTCTCTCACAAACTCTCACATTTTCTCTCTCCCAATCTAGGGTTTCTCTCAAATTCGGATGGGAGAGAGGAGTGAGGGTTTCAACCCTTTTTATAAGCTCAAAAATGTCCAAAATAGGCTCAGGAACAAAGTTCACTTAGGGCATATCCAAATCGAGGCTGTTTCGGTCTAAAAGCACATTTCTGGTGGTCCCCTGGCCGAACATGATCGGACTTAAGCTCATGCATACAGGATCTAGCACGCATCAAGTTTTCAGTCCGGCAGGATTCGTAGATCGCATGTGGCGGTCCAGTTTCAGTTCAGCGGTCACCGCACGTGGATCAGGCCTGCAAATCTCATGATATGAAATAGAAATTTTTCCTGATCCGAGGGTGTAATTTGGCTGAATTCTGACGGTCAGAACGCTTGATACTGACACGTCAAGTCGTGTGCCAGATTTGAATTTTAAATTCCAAATCTGTCCCTATTCGCACTCTCTTCAGTCCGGGCTCAATGAAATAGCCTGTGATTATCGGTTGGACTTGATTTTCGAAATGATTGTCAAGTCCAGCTAGGCGATCCTAACGGTCTAAGATAGTAGGCATCGGACTTTCGGCGCGCGGTCTAGATCCAATACAAAATTTCAAAGTGGTCCAGAGAACAAACCTGCTTAGAGTTTGATCCGAGGTTATAGAGTATTATAGAGTCATTCGTTCTACTCGATTTGGGTCTTGTAGAACGTATTTAAAGTGATCAGGGATTATTTCCCAGCTACTCTAGCGTTGCGCTAGCTAACTTACTCATATTTTCTAAAGGAATTAATCCTACGCGATTTCTAGTCAAGTCGATACTCGAGTCCAAGTATGAATTTTTCCCGGGCGTTATAGCTTTCTATAAGCTTATGCACGATAGAAGCGTACAGGTGATGTTAGGTTGCAGCAGTGTTGAGCTTAGAGCGTGCAGTGGTCTTCTGGAGCTTGAATTTCTATTTATGTATTTCCCTTTCAGTGTTGTAATTAATGATTATATTAGTGGATATATGATGATGATGTTGCCTTTGTGAATTGGGTAATCTTGTGGTTATGCTTATTACTAGTTAAATATACATTGACAAAAAAAATCCTCCTTGTAAGATCTCAGGATCGGAATCTGGCATATGAATGCTAGGAGCCGAGAATGGGGTACTACGGAGGCTGTCAGCACCGAATTCGGCAATCAAGATTCCTATGAATTCAATTTTCAGGTTTGGGGCGTGACAAATAGCTTTGAGTATATTTTTTTCCTAATTTGAGATTGTGAAATTAGTAAGTCCTGTTGTTCACCATCGTCCCTTAGGCATGGTAGGGTGATGGAATCCTTCCTAATCTTCATAATTTTCCTACTTTGAGATTATGAGATTGGTAAATCCTGTTGTTGTCATTGTCTCCTAGGCATGGTTTGGTGATGGAATCCCTGCCTGTAACGCTCCAAACTTTTCAATACTCGAGTATTGAAAGTTCTCGAGCATTACCTAAAAACTTACTCATATGTGCATGTGCATGATACCAATCTGACAATCCTAGCCTTACATCCTCACCCTGACACAAACCTAACTGTTAGGAATGACCCTCATTCATAGATTAATCCATTCGATCGTTGATTTCCGGGCAGGACCATCCATCACATGATTTGACGTAAGTACCTTCCCACAAAGGGCATGACGAATAACTCCCTATCTGTAGCGATTTAAATATACATTCCTTTATAAGAATTTCTTAGAAATGTGCATATAACCATGTGGAGCCATTGGATTTCCCAAAACTCATAGATCAGCAATAATTATGAAAATACCATTGACCTAGACCCTAAATTCTAGATCACATGGTTCCCACAATCCATTCCATGTGAAATTTTATACGAACCCTAATTATCATAAATTAACCATACACGTCAAATTTCAGCCCTTAGATCGTAGCAAATTGGCTACTTGATCTCTATATCCGTTCGTGCACTTATTAGATCAAGATTCTAATCCGTTCATCTTGTTCATCACCTATGAATATGCTTAACCCACCATTAGAACTATGATCTGAGAAACCTACACATGTGAATAAGACACTCTAATCTGACTATACACATGCTCTACCCCTAATTACACCAGAAACGGCTTTATGTCCATCCATTTACGAAACTGACCGACATCCACCTACATATATCATCAGAGTGCTAACCATTAAGTCCCCTTATTTTTAGCAAGTCATATGACCATTCTTCATGTTTGGATCTGCCAAACGGGTCACACGAACATCATGGTAAACCGATCATTATGAAGATCTTAGGGTTTAGGTCCAAACCACCCGACAACTTATCAATTAGAGGTATATAATTATTATTTTAAATTTCAAAGTGTGTTAGCCACTAAAGGATCATCTTGGTCATCCTTGATGGATCAGGGCCCAAATTTAACCTATTAAGAGGGAGTGAAAAATAATGACCACACGTCAAATTTCACCTCGTTTAGACAATAAAGTTGTGAGTTACGGACAGCAAAAGTTTAAACAAAAGAAAGGATAAATTTATAAATAAGATTATGCATGGCACTGTGCGGAGGAGAATTTCAATTTAGCTTAAGGGTGAATGTTCATGAGACTCGGTTGAACCCTGTGGACCGCCCGATCAACTGAACCATTTCATTTTTGACCTTGTGTCCTAAAATGGCGTAACAAATTGGATAGACAGAACGGATCCTCAAAATAAACATGTATGTGGGCGCCACATGATACATAGTCAATCACGTAACTTTCGTTATATGGATTCAGGAATCTTTAGCCGTTAGGAAGCGTCTACCTACCACGTGTATTGTGGCCCACTAAAGACTTGGATCTACTCCATCTCTTGACCCATGGCACAACATGATCTTCTCATGCTAATGAAGGGATATGATTTTCCTAAGCGACATCACAAGTGAACCCAATCGATCCAATAAACCGAATCAAAGCCAGATTTCCAAGACACGTTGTAACAGTGTCCGAAGAATGCATAACAGCGAGGATCTTCCACTGGAACTCTGACTTTGGCTCCTTGTGCAAGATCTAAACCGTCTAATCTCTACTGGAAGGAGTTCCGATCCCAGGCCACTCGACAACAAATCCAACCATCCAGAGGGTCGATAGGGATTGAAAAGTTGGGCAACAAGAAATTCTATTAGAAACAAGACCATCCTTCCCGAGTGAATGTGTGACGTTAGATGTTGCCCTAACCCAATCCTGACCATCAAAACTGTAATGCCCGTGAAAAATCCATACTTGGGCTCGAGTACCAACTCGACCCGAAATTGCGTAGAATTAATTCCTATGGAAATTAAGCGTAAGTTATCTAGCGCAACGCTGGAGTAGCTGGGAAATAGTCCCTGATCACTTTAAATACGTTCTACAAGACCCAAATCGAGTAGAACCAACGACTCTATAATACTCTATAACCTCGGACCAAACTCTAAGCAGGTTTGTTCTCTGGAACACTTTGAATCTTTGTATTGGATCTAGACCGCGCGTCGAAAGTCCGATACCTCCTATCTTAGACCGTTAGAACTGCCTAGCTGGACTTAACAATCATTTCGAAAATCAAGTTAAACCGATAATCACAGGCTATTTCATTGAGCCCGGACCGAAGAGAGTGCGAATAGGGACAGAATTGGAATTTCAAATTCAAATCTGGCATACGACTTGACGCGTCAGTATTAAGCATTCTGACTGTCAGGATTCAGCCAGATTACACCCTCAAATTAGGAAAATTTTCTATTTTATATAATGAGACTTTCAGCCCTGATCTACGTGCGGTGACCGCTGAACTGAAACTGGTCCCCCACGTGCGATCTGCGAACCCTGCCGGACTGAAAACTTAATACGTGCTAGATCTGGTATGCATGAGCTTAAGTCCGATCGCATTCGGCCAGGGGACCACCAGAAAGCATCTTTTGGACCGAAACAGCCCCGAATTGGATATGCACTAAGTGAACCTTGTACCGGAGCCCATTTTCGACGTTTTTGGGCTTATAAAAGGGGTTGAAACCCTCACTCCTCTCTCCCATCCGAATTTGAGAGAAACCCTAGATTTGGAGGGTGAAAAGGTGAGAGTTTGTGAGAGAGAGTAGGATAAATTTTTCCAGCCTTCGTGCCACCTGTTGCTAGTGCCTAAGCAACACCTCCTGATCACCAAGCCAGTGATTCTTCCGCATTTTCAGGTATGAAACAACCCTAGAAGTTGCTGATTTAAGATTCACTAGGATCCATAGCTTTTTAACCAATAGATCTTGTAAAACAGGTTCTCTTATCGCCGTAGACGAAGCGTATACGCTCCGTTCAAATTTACGCATCCATAAGAGATAAGGTGAGGATTTTAGATGCTTTGATTGACGGTTTCCAACGCTTTCAATGTCGTTTAATAGTAGATTATTGACAGCATCGCCGTTTGACATGTACAACATGCTATCCGTTTCCTGTTTCGTAAATCAACGAAGAATATGAGATTTAGGGCATTTTAGTTATTTGTAGGAAGTACTGATTACATTCATATTTTGCTGATGTGATTAACATTTTGTCGACATACTATATGTAGACTTAAGTGTGTAGTGTATGTGTTTGTATAAATGCTTGTATTAGTATGTATTGAATTAAATGATGTTATGAATTAGTTTGAGACTGATTTCTCCGTTAATATGCTGACGTAAATGATTTCCTACATGTTGACTATATGCATGATTCCATTATATGCATAAAATGTATCTGCTTGAAGATTTGCCTAAGTTGTATGTTATAACATGTGTTAACATGCTCACATGATTGTATTTCAATTCCAATACTCCTAAATAAATTGCTGATGTGATTCCATAATTGTTTGGGACTAGACTTAGTCCAGGCAGTCAGTAACCGAGCGAATTCGTGGCTGGCTGGTCTTGGCCACGAACGACGCGTCGATGAACGCGAGTCGTGTTTGGAGTTGGCGGCAGTGGTTAGGCCACGCGAAGTGTTTTATGCACTTTATGTCGTTCGACTTGAGATGCGATCGCACTAGTCGAGCCCGTTAAGTAACCCGATTGGCCGATGTATGTTCACCCTGTATGAGTCATAACTGCTTGAACCTATGGTACTGAACTTACCATTGTAAACCCTGTTAACCATGGTACCTTGATCCATGAAGACTCATGAGCCGGGCATGGTGGTATGGGACACCGTGGTCGAGCTGTCGGCCTACGCTGGGGCCACAAACCTCCCCGTAGTGACCAGTGAGCACCTAGTCTCGTGAGAAGATTATGGTGGTATGGGACACTATATTCTAGCTGTCGGCCTACACTGATCAGGCGACGAGTCTTTTGTAGTGACCGTGATCGTATTCTGAGTCTACGGGAGGCGACGACCCTTCAGTAGCAGTAGAGTACAGTAGGCCTGTATTGATAAGGTGATGGGGGAGCAGTGCAACGAGTGCGAGCAACAGCCCTGGCAGCCCTTGCAGCGACCTACAAAATATACATCGTATGAGATTACTAGGAGTGACGACCCTAGACAGGATCTATGTTGGGATTGATACAAGGGAAGTACCTTAGTTTTTCAATCTTGCTGTTTGAATGGACTAATAACAACTCAAAAATTATATCACCATACCATTGCATGTGCCTCGAAGATGTGGAGCACTTGAGGGTCGATTGCGTGCCGCGGTCGTAAGATGGTGCCGTATGAGGGAGATCGTCGGTGAGGGCATACATCACGTCATGTCATCTTGCATTAACAACAGTATTCGGATTGTCTGATTTACTGCTTTACTATTATCGCATGATTAATTTGTGAACATGCTAATCTTTTCTCTATGATTCCACTGAGTTGATCACTCACTCCCACGTTACCGGATGGTGTTTGCAACACCCACTAGACCCTGTTGTAGATTTAGGTGATGCTGAGATCCAGGAGGCAGAGCCAAACTTCGACGAGGACCAGGACGAGTTCTCGTAAATGCAGTATCATGATGGCTTTGCGTAGGTGACCTGGGTTGACGGGACTTCAGTGGGACTATTTTGAACATTTTGATTTTGTTCATGTATATGCTTATGAGACTCAGAGATGTATTCATACTTTAGAGACAGATGAGATCTACTTTATTTTTTCATACAGTGATATATACATTGTTTAGTCTTCCGCTTGCTTTTATCACTGGATCTGAAGTATGAATTGCAGTTTTGGTATACTTTTACTCATGTGAATGCTTTAAATCAGACAACATTGAATCATAATCATTTTTGTTGCATAAGTGACGGTCTGGAACTCGGGAGTTGAGTTTATACACGACCCCCGATTTTCAGGGTGTTACAAGTTGGTATCAGAGCATGAATAACAGTATACTGAGCCTGGGTTATGGTCTCACGACGTACGATGTCGCTTCCTTTGACATAGGTGGGTGCGAGAAGGGTCTAGAAACACTTCTAGGATTGCAGATTCACCGATAGGCGAAGTCTATTTTAATCGATCGCACGATCGAGTCTGTAACACATCTCTGGTCGCATAAAGTAACCCGGATAGCTCCTAGGTTGTTGGTGAGTGGGTTGAGACGTTCTTTGAACGATCCTAAACCCATGAATGTGAATCCTTGGGCCGTGGGATAACCACGACCCCTGTATTCAATCGTCAGGGCTTAAAAACCCCGTTTCACCAAAAATCCTCAAAATTCTACCTCCCACCACTCCAATCTTCAATTATTTCTTATCCTTTTCATGTTAGGCATCAAACCTAATGTGAAAATAACATAAAATAATACTTTTACAAAATTTTATAATGAATAGTAAAATTTCATGAAAAATGGCTATAAGGCCATTCTAACTTCACTTTCTTTAGCAAATAATAGTCTAGATGGATGTACTAGCTCCTTATACCCCAAAATCATATGCTGCATGATAGAGTTTTATATTCGGGATTGCGGATTGGTCCCGGGAAGCCCCGAACACATGTTTGGGCCTATATAGGTCAAAATGCAATGAACCAAGGTTGGGACCGTACATATCTGGGGTCCTCGGACCATGGGGGACCAAACCCATGTGGTCCCACTGCCCGACCAGAGGTTTGGTCGGCGATGCCATGGCCGATCCGGCGATGCATCGCCGGCCAATGTGGTCGATTGGATGTGTGGTCCGAGATCTGAGGGTGTTTTGGGTATTTCACACCCCCCATGTATGGTTCATGGGTAGAAAACCCCTAAAACTTGCACTTCCTTCACAAACAGCCCTCCGCATAGCTCCATTTTCATTTTTCAGCAACTATCTCCAAAATTCGTGATTCCAAACCACCCCTAGATCCATCCTTGGCCAAAAATGACCACCCTCCATCATTCCTTTAAAGTTGGCAGCCCTCCCTCTTGAAGATTTCATCTTTTGGAGCTCCAAAAACCCCCCAAATCGAGCTGAAATCGAGAGGTGCTCCATTCCACTTTTTCATTTTCCTTTCTCCTTGAAAATACATCCTTGGGAAGCTTGAAGCATCCCTCTCTGACGCCTAGATCTCCCTTTTCCAGTTTGGACAGCCACTTCTCCGCATTTTCTTCATTTTCCATGGCTTTCGTAGAAGCCATTTTAGGCCTTTTATCACTCTCCTCCATCTTAACTTTGATGGGTAAAAGGAGGACTGCAGTAGACGAGGCTGGGCCAAGTCGCCCTGCTCAATCGAGAAGACCGTGGGGTGGTACCGCAAGTTCAAGCGCCGCCACAAGTTCACCCACAGCCCGAGAGTGTCGTATAAAGTGGGATTTGGATCCCCATACTCACCTTGGGCGAGTAATTCTATCAGAGATGCCTCACGGCCAATACATTGATCGCAAAGTGTTATTTGAGGCAGACGTGGAAGGGCGACTGTTCGGTGAATTTTTGTTGTTCGAGCTCATTGAAGCTGCGCATTGGGGTCCGATCTTTGAAGCTCGCGCTCGTGCTAATGTGAGCACCATTCATGCCTTCTACGCTTGTATCCAGAATCCTACCTTGGACCCATTTCAGTTCAAAATCCATTTTGGTAGAGATCGGATGGCTACAATTGATGTGTGACTGATTGCGCGACTTCTGAACGTACCTCTTGGTGATGTTCATCCTAGTGAGAAGAATCTGAGGAGTAGGCGTGAACGAGATCGTCGCACCAGGTTTCTGTGCGGTAAGTTGGTTCCATGGCAGCCTAATAATAGCCTCAAGGCGACATATATGTCTGATAATTTGCGCCTGCTGCACCATATCTGCACGTTCAATGTTTATCCCAGGTCGACGAATCGCATTGAATGTACACGCCTTATGGTCGATTTCTTATATCTAGTGGCCCAAGGAGAGAACGTATGTATGGCCACTTTCATCTTACGACAGATAATCCTCATAGCCAAGTCAAGAAGAACATCCGAATCGCTTCCTTTTGGCCGACTGATATGCAAGATTGCGCTTGAGTTTGCTTACAGACTTGGGCCGAAATTGCCAGCTTCGATTCATAGCATTGATGAGTCGACTATGGTCAAGATGAAGATTGGGTCTCAGTACCGTGAAAATTATCTTGAGGAGGATAGCGAGGATGACTTTGATGATGAGGAGGATCCAAGTAAGGGAGAACCTGGAACAGAAGTTCAGGAAGAAGTCCAGGAAGAGGTAGAAGAGGAGGCTCAGGATACAGATGAGAGCCCTCCTCCTTCTGCTCAGGCTACTGGCGATGATCGCATTGCTCGGATCGAGGAGAGTCAGATCGCCTTGCGAAGGGAAGTTCAAGAACTTCGCGCTGAAGTCGAGGATGCCAAGGCCGTTACGAAGAGGAAATTCGGCAAGGTGACTCGCACCTTGAAGGCGATCCTGTGTTACTTGCAGGATAAGGGTGTTCCTCCTCCGTCACCCGACTCAGACTAGCGATGCGACCTTTGATGTTGTTGTTAGTAGTTAGTCATTTTCTGCTTTATATTTTGTAAGCTTGTTAGGGCTAGTGCCTTGCTTATGTTGCTGTTATAATTTTAACTGTCTTAGTTCCCATGTATTTCTCATCATGTGCTTGTAAGGATATATCCCTTGTATTGTGACAATTTTGATTAAATGAAATGCATGGAATGCCTTTGACTCCTTGTGTGAATGATTGCGGTGTATTTGTGCTATTGAGACTGACAAGGTTGCACCCTATTTTGAATATAGGGATTGCCGCCTAAGGCTACGCGGAGCACGGCTCGGCTTGCATTGACTGAGCCTATGGATCAGGCTCCTTCACAATCTGACACACATGCGGACCCTGCTGTGGGCCCGATTCCTAAGACAGTTCGTGCATCGCAGCCTACTGCTGGTCCTACAGTTGGACCACCGCCGTTCACACCGCCAGTCAGAGAGCCTTATCGTGCATCTACTTCGACGTAGCACATGCCACAGCCTGCTCCACCTCCTGACAGATTTGAGCAGATGATGGCTATGATGCAGCAGCAGCAGCAGCTTCTGACTACCATTGTGGAGAATTAGCCCAGGGTGGGGGTGTGACTCCACCTGCACCACCTGCGCATCCAGCTGGGGATGCTTATACATACGCCCAGGATGAGGGCATGGCTCATCCTGTACCACCTGCTTACCCTGCGGGGAATGCCGTAGATACACGGGGCCTATTAGAGCGATTCCAGCGCTTACGGCTTCCCACTTTAACTGGTTCTCATAGACCCGAGGAGGCTGAGTATTGGCTCGACCGTGTGTCGAAGATATTGCGGATGCTTCATTGCACAGAGGCCGAGCAGGTAGAGCTGGCTATATTCCTGTTTGAGCGAGAGGCCAGCTATGGTGGGATAGCATATTGCGGACCGTTGTCGCCGACTTTATATAGACATGGGCAGCGTTTGAGTTCTGCTTTCACGAGAAGTATTACCCCCAGACGTACAGGCATGACCGGGAGAATGAGTTTCTCCACCTCCAACAGGGAGCCATGACAGTCACGGAGTATGAGCATCGGTTTACGGAGTTGGGCAGATACGTCCCGACTATTTTGGCTGATGAGTACATGCGCATACGGCACTTTTTGGAGGGTTTGCGACAAGATATTCGGTCGAAGATGTGCTGTGTGAGCATTCCCTCATATGCGGAGTTGATTCACATGTCTATGTGGGCAGAGCAGGATATGGATCGACTTGCGCGATCTCGTGGCCCTGTTGCTTCTAGGCCACGACCAGACATGCAGGACAGGCCCTTCACGAGCAAGAGGCCTCGCGTCGACCCTCCTACTCGGGCTCTAGCGCCAGCACCATCGTTTCGGCGCCCCGAGTTATCGTGCACATATTGTGGGAGGTCAGGCCACTTGGCGCAGAGCTGTTTTTCTCGGATGCGGGACAGTGGGTTCTCGCGGCCGCAGAAGATTGATCGTGCACGTTCACAGGCGATATCAGCACCTCCTATACGGTTAGCTCCTGCACACCCTTCTTTCAGACCTCCGGTATCGCAGATCAGACAGCCTCCACGGCCCATGACACAGCGGCCGAACCGGTCACAATAGGCACGGGTTCATGCATTGACAGCTGAGGTAGCTGCGACACCGACTTTTCAGCATTCGGCCTTCGAGGTCACTGCCCATATTGGAGGTACTCCTATTCTCGTGATGGTGGACACTGGTTCAACGATTTCTTTGATATCACGTGCTGTAGTCAGGCGTCTTGGGTTACAGACTATTACTATGGATAGGGTGCGAGTCCTTGCAGCTCATGGAGATTATTCAGATGTTACCCAGATGTGTGAGGGTTGTTTGGTTGATCTGGGAGGCAGGATGATGGTTCTTGATCTTGTCATCGATCCCTCTCTCGTTTATCTCGACGTCATTCTTGGCATGGACTGGTTGACTGCTGGGAGGGCCAAGATTGACTGCGAGACTCATATGGTGACGGTGTACGAGCCACAGGGCACGCCATTCACATTTTCAGTCCGGGTAAATCTCCCTTTCCGCATACTTAGTTACGCCACTTTATTGCGAGACGCTGGTGCCCAGGTACTTGAGCATACGCCAGTCGTTTCCGAGTTCGGGGATCTGTTCAGGAAGATCCCTGGTTTGTCGCCCCGACGAGAGATCGATTTCACTATCGATCTGGTTCCTGGTTCTATGCCCGTCTCACTGCCGACGTATCGCATGGCACCGTGTGAGATGGAGGAGTTGAGGACGCAGATTGATGGTCTGCTAAAGCTTGGCCTTATACGGCCTAGTATGTCTCCTTGGGGAGCACCGGTCTTGTTCTTGAGGAAGAAGGATGGTTCGATACGATTGTGTATTGATTATCGCAGACTGAACTAGATCACGGTGAAGAACAAGTACCCTTTACCCAGGATCGATGACTTGTTTGATTAGCTGAGAGGAGCACAGTACTTCTCGAAGATTGATCTTCAGTCGGGATATCATCAGTTGTGCGTCAGGGATGAGGACGTGCAGAAGACAGCATTCAGGATCAGTTTTGGCCACTACGAGTTCCTCGTGATGTCGTTCGGTCTCACGAACGCACCAGCCGTGTTCATGGATCTGATGAACCGGGTATTTTGACCTTTCCTCTATCGATTCGTCGTTGTATTCATTGACGACATTTTGGTGTACTCCAGGAGTCAAGAGGAGCATGAGGAGCACTTACGTTTGGTCCTGGATACGCTCAGACAGCATCAGTTGTTCGCACAGTACAAGAAGTGCGACTTCTGAAAGCAGGAAGTGAAGGTCCTGGGACACGTGGTGTCCAAGGATGGCATGGCAGTTGACCTGTCTAAGGTAGCTGCAGTGCAGGACTAGGAGCAGTCTGGTTCTGTCACTGAGGTGAGGAGTTTCTTGGGTCTCGCTGGCTACTATCGGCGCTTCATACAGGACTTCTCGAAGATCGTGAGACCCTTATCTCAACTGACACGGAAGGACGTGAAGTTCGCCTGGAATAACAAGGCGGAGTCATCTTTTCAGGAGCTGAAGGACAAACTTACGTCCGCCCCTGTGCTAGTATTGCCAGAGCAAGGGGTTAGATACACTATATATACTGACGCGTTTAGCGTTGGTCTGGGTTGTGTCATTATGCAGAGGGACGGTAATTTCGTATACCTCGAGACAATTAAGGAAGCACGAGGAGAATTACCTTACACACGACCTAGAGTTGGCGGCCGTTATATTCGCACTGAGACTCTGGAGACATTACCTCTACGGAGAGGAGTTCGAGCTCTTTTGCGACCACAAGAGCCTCAAGTACATATTCACGCAGCGAGACTTGAATATGAGGCAGCGGCGATGGATGGAGACGTTGAAGGACTTCAAGTTTGAAGTCTCTTACCATCCTGGGAAGGCGAACCTTGTGGCTGATGCGTTGAGCCGCAAGAAGGCGATAGAGTTTGCAGCTCCGCTGATGGTTGCTGAGTGGGATATGGTTGAGTTTTTGCGAGACTTTGAGCAGAAACTCACAGTAGAGGAGCCGTTTGAGTTCATCGCACATGTAAAGGTGCGATCTCAGATCGATGACCGAGTCATCGAGGCGCAGAGGGACGATGCGCATCTGACTGAGCTTCGAGAGCAGGCCAGTGATGATGCAGACGCCGACTGGCGAGTTGGTATGGATGGGGGCTTACGTTATCGTGGCCGCCTATGCGTCCCAGATGTCCCTGACTTGAGACGAGAGATTCTCGAGGCTGTGCATTGTACAAGACTCGCGATGCATCCAGGCAGTACGAAAATGTATCGTGACGTAAAGAGGACGTATTGGTGGGAAGGTATGAAGACCCACATAGCAGAGTTCGTGTCCCGTTGTCTCACTTGTCAGCAGGTGAAGGTAGAGCATCGTCGACCACCTGGACTTTTACAGCCTATGCCGATCGCAGAGTGGAAGTGGGATTTCATTTCCATGGACTTCATTTCTGGGTTGCTGAAGATGAGGAAGGGACATGATTCCATTTGGGTGATCGTCGACCGTCTGACGAAGTCGGCGCACTTCCTACCGATCAGAGTTACGAACTCTGCAGACGAGCTGGCTAGACTGTACATCAGAGAGATTGTGCATCTGCATGGAGTTCCGCTGGAGATCGTGTCAGACAGAGACACGCGGTTCACTTCTATTTTCTGGACTCGCATTCAGGAGGCTATGGGTGTGAAGTTGAAGTTCAGTACTGCCTTCTACCCACAGACAGACGGACAGACAGAGCGGGTAAACCAGATCTTAGAGGATATGTTGTGAGCTTGCGCATTGGATTTCAAGGACAGTTGGGATGATTGTCTTGCATATGCGGAGTTTGCGTACAACAACAGTTTCCAGGCTAGTATCGGTATGGCACCTTATGAGGCGCTGTATGGGTGACCTTGTCGCGCACCGCATTGCTGGGCAGAGGTCGGTGAGCGTAGCTTGATTGGCCCAGAGTTAGTGCAGGCGACGTCAGAGAAGATTGATATTATTCGACGTCGGCTTCTTACAGCGTAGAGCAGACAGAAGAGTTATGCCGATACGAGACGACGGCCACTAGAGTTCATAGTTGGGGATCATGTGTTTTTACGAGTTTCCCCTATGAAGGGAGTCCTTCGGTTCAGGAAGAAGGGGAAGCTGGCACCGCGATTCATTGGTCCATTCCATATCCTCGATCGTGTGGGAGCAGTGGCTTACCGATTGACTTTACCCACACCTCTCGCGAGCGTTCACAACGTATTTCATATTTCTATGCTGAAGAAGTACGTTGCTGATCCTTCCCATATCATCAAATGGGAGCAGGTGCAGTTAGGAGAGGATGTTACTTATATCCTGCGACCGACACGTATCTTAGACAGGAAGGAGCAGGTACTGCGTAGCAAGGTGATTCCCCTTGTGAAGGTATTGTAGACGCATCACTCTGAGAAGGAGGCTACCTGGGAGACAGAAGCCGAGATCAGAAAGAACTACCCACAGCTTCTCGAAGAGTACAAAAAGGTACAAATTTTGAGAATAAAATTATTTATTAAGGGGGGTAGATTGTAACGCCCGTGAAAAATCCATACTTGGGCTCGAGTACCAACTCGACCCGAAATTGCATAGAATTAATTCGTATGGAAATTAAGCGTAAGTTAGCTAGCGCAACGCTGGAGTAGCTGGGAAATAGTCCCTGATCACTTAAATACGTTCTACAAGACCCAAATCGAGTAAAACCAACGACTCTATAATACTCTATAACCTCGGACCAAACTCTAAGCAGGTTTGTTCTCTGGACCACTTTGAATCTTTGTATTGATCTAGACCGCACGTCGAAAGCCCGATACCTCCTATCTTAGACCGTTAGAACCGCCTGGCTGGACTTGACAATCATTTCGAAAATCAAGTCAAACCGATAATCACAGGCTATTTCATTAAGCCCGGACTGAAGAGAGTGCGAATAGGGACAGAATTGGAATTTCAAATTCAAATCTGGCACACGACTTGACGCGTCAGTATTAAGCGTTCTGACCGTCAGGATTCAGCCAGATTACACCCTCGGATCAGGAAAAATTTCTATTTTATATCATGAAACTTTCAGCCCTGATCTACGTGCGGTGACCGCTGAACTGAAACTGGTCCGCCACGTGCGATCTGCGAACGCTGCCGGACTGAAAACTTAATACGTGCTAGATCTGGTATGCATGAGCTTAAGTCCGATCGCATTCGGCCAGAGGACCACCAGAAAGCATCTTTTGGACCGAAACAGCCCCGAATTGGATATGCACTAAGTGAACCTTGTACCGGAGCCCATTTTCGACGTTTTTGGGCTTATAAAAGGGGTTGAAACCCTCACTCCTCTCTCCCATCCGAATTTGAGAGAAACCCTAGATTTGGAGGGTGAAAAGGTGAGAGTTTGTGAGAGAGAGTAGGATAAATTTTTCCAGCCTTCGTGCCACCTGTTGCTAGTGCCTAAGCAACACCTCCTGATCACCAAGCCAGTGATTCTTCCGCGTTTTCAGGTATGAAACAACCCTAGAAGTTGCTGATTTAAGATTCACTAGGATCCATAGCTTTTTAACCAATAGATCTTGTAAAACAGGTTCTCTTATCGCCGTAGACGAAGCGTATACGCTCCGTTCAAATTTACGCATCCATAAGAGACAAGGTGAGGATTTTAGATGCTTTGATTGACGGTTTCCAACGCTTTCAATGTCGTTTAATAGTAGATTATTGACGGCATCGCCGTTTGACATGTACAACATGCTATCCGTTTCCTGTTTCGTAAATCAACGAAGAATATGAGATTTAGGGCATTTTAGTCATTTGTAGGAAGTACTGATTACATTCATATTTTGCTAACGTGATTGACATGATTTTTTGTCGCCTTAGAAAGTTAGGAATACGTACATAATTAGTTTGGCGAAGAGATTTGCCAAATTGCGCACTCCGGGTCGACTTACTATATGTAGACTTAAGTGTGTAGTGTATGTGTTTGTGTAAATGCTTGTATTAGTATGTATTGAATTAAATGATGTTATGAATTAGTTTGAGACTGATTTCTCAGTTAATATGCTGACGTAAATTATTTCCTACATGTTGACTACATGCATGATTCCATTATATGCATAAAATGTATCTGCTTGAAGATTTGCCTAAGTTGTATGTTATAACATGTGTTAACATGCTCACATGATTGTATTTCAATTCCAATACTCCTAAATAAATTACTGATGTGATTCCATAATTGTTTGGGACTAGACTTAGTCTAGGCAGTTGGTAACCGAGCGAATTCGTGGCTGGCTGGTCTTGGCCACGAACGACGCATCGATGAACGCGAGTCGTGTTTGGAGTTGGCGGCAATGGTTAGGCCACGCGAAGTGTTTTACGCACTTCATGTCGTTCGACTTGAGATGCGATCGCACTAGTCGAGCCCGTCAAGTAACCCGACTGGCCAATGTATGTTCACCCTATATGAGTCATAACTGCTTGAACCTAGGATACTGAACTTACCATTGTAAACCCTGTTAACCATGGTACCTTGATCCATGAAGACTCATGAGCCGGGCATGGTGGTATGCGACACCGTGGTCGAGCTGTCGGCCTACGCTGGGGCCACAAACCTCCTCGTAGTGACCAGTGAGTACCTAGTCTCGTAAGTAGATTATGGTGGTATGGGACACTATATTCTAGCTGTCGGCCTACACTGATCAGGCGACGAGTCCTTTATAGTGATCGCGAGCGTATTCTGAGTCTACGGGAGGCGACGACCCTTCAGTAGTAGTAGAGTACAGTAGGCCTGTATTGATAAGGTGATGGGGGAGCGGTGCAACGAGTGCGAGCAACAGCCCTGGCAGCCCTTGCAGCGACCTATAAAATATACATCGTATGAGATTACTAGGAGTGACGACCCTACACAGGATCTGTGTTGGGATTGATACAAGGGAAGTACCTTAGTTTCCCAATCCTGCTGTTTGAATGGATTAATAACAACTCAGAAATCATATCATCATACCATTGCATGTGCCTCGAAGATGTGGAGCACTTGAGGGTCGATTACGTACCGCGGTCGTAAGATGGTGCCGTATGAGGGAGATCGTCGGTGAGGCCATACATCACTTCATGTCATCTTGCATTAACAACAGTATTCGGATTGTCTGATTTACTGCTTTACTATTATCGCATGATTGATTTGTGAACATGCTAATCTTTGCTCTATGATTCCACTGAGTTGATCACTCACTCCCACGTTACGGGACGGTGTTTGCAACACCCACCAGACCCTGTTGTAGATGCAGGTGATGCTGAGATCCAGGAGGCAGAGCCAGACTTCGACGAGGACCAGGACGAGTTCTCGTACATGCAGTATCATGATGGCTTTGCGTAGGTGACCTGGGTTGACGGGACTTCAGTGGGACTATTTTGAACATTTTGATTTTGTTCATGTATATGTTTATGAGACTCAGAGATGTATTTATACTTTAGAGACAGATGAGATCTACTTTGTTTTTCCATACAGTGATATATATATTGTTTAGTCTTCCGCTTGCTTTTATCACTGGATCTGAAGTATGAATTGCAATTTTGGTATACTTTTACTCATGTGCATGCTTTAAATCAGAAAACATTGAATCATAATCATTTTTGTTGCATAAGTGACGGTCTGGAACTCGGGAGTTGAGTTTATACACGACCCCCGATTTTCAGGGTGTTACAAAAACATCCATCTGATGGCCTCCATCAAAGAAAATCCCCACATAAAGTCAATCTGATCAAAAGTTATAACAAAATTGTGATTACAAAATCACTATCTGCCAGTTACGCAGCTCTGCTACGAAACAGAGTGCATAAGTGTTACGCCGTCTTTCCTGTTGCATAAACAAGTTTATGCAGAGAAGGGCCTAGAAGGTCCTCATCCCTATAAGTAAGCTCCTAATCGACATCCAGAGGAGAAAGAACGAGAACAAGAGAGACACTTCAGCCAAACGGTAGCAGAGAGAGAGAGAGAGGCTCCGTCCATTGGTACTATAACCGTCTAGCAAGGAGAGAAAGAAAGAAAAGAAAAGAAGAAGAAAAGAAAAGAGAAGAAAAAGAAGAAAGGAAAGGAAAGGAAAAGAAAAGAGAAAGAAAGAGAAAGAGGAGAAAGAAAGAAAAGAGAAAAAGAAAAGAGGGAAAGAGAGATCTCGTGTGGTGAAGTGCACCACGGCGAGTCAAACCGAGTTAACTCTGCTGAGACTCACTGAGTGGCTACCCCAGATGGGTTCAGGTACGAGGCAAAGTTTCCTATCCATGCAACACTGTGTAACCTATAGTTAATTTAATCCTTAACTAGATAAACCGTGTAACCTGTAGATGAAGCTGAGGTCCACAACACATGTACAAGTTCTTAGTTAATAGGTGAAGATGATTCAACCATAAAAAGGTGAGGGTTTTATCCTTTAAGCTTGTAGTAATTTATATTGTTATATTTATCCTACCTTTCCATGCTTTTAAAGATGCGAATTATCCTGCCTTTTCATGCCTTTACTGATGTGAATTATCTTGTCTTTCTATACCTTAATGATGTGAATCATCCTGCCTCTCTCATGTTTATATTTTCTAGAAATTATCTTATCAATTGATTCAATTATTATCATTACCATTATTAGCCCTGCAGGAATTATGACATCATGTCAAATACAATTGATTTCTTTGAATTTATGTGAGGTCATGGATACAAGCCTTGCCCTTGCCTCGCCTCTTTATTTGAGTTGGCCCTGCCACTGTCTCTATATGGAGTTAGCCATTGTCACTCTCCTTATTATTAAATTGACCATTGTCACTCTTCTCTTATTATATTGGTCATTGCCTCTGTTAAGTTGACCATCGTCACTCTTCTCTTTATTATATTGGCCTAGTGTCGTTTATCTTTACGGCTTGGGCATCTGTCTCGCTATTCCAGAATCTCCATATTTCAGTTGATATTCTTCATGATTTAGATTCAGTTATATTCTTTATGTTTCAATTTATCTCTGTAAGTGCAAGTGATGTGTAAGATGTATCACAACTAGTGATTCAAATATTCTATCATGGACGTAATGCACTCTGGGTAGAGACCCTCTTGGGGCACGTAAGTCCTTAAGCCTTCGGGTAGTAGTGCATAAATTGATGTGTGTAAGTCATAACAACGTCACATCACCTCGGGATTGGATGTCGCAAATAGTCACTCCATGAACAAGTCGTGTCACATAAATCACCCAATCCATGTGTTGGGCGCTCTGAGGTCCCCTAGTAAATTCACAGTAGCATTGGTCATGCCAGCGAATATCTGTAGTTATGGGATGTGAGTCAAGCCGATTATCTATAAATTGTATTCCACATTGTGATGATCACTATATATGATGAGCTCCACATACTTTACTAGGCATGCATCTCATGTAGGTTGTTTACACATGTTAATACCCTCGTGTTAGTGGAGCACAGGACATATCAGACCTTTACTTTACCTATCATGTATCTCTTAAATTATTGTTAATCTTAAAGGATAACCTTCACTATGAGTAGCACATTGACCCTCTCCCAACCGTACAGATGATGCAAGTGACGTAGAGATTGAAGACTTAGATGATTACTTCCGTATAGAAGATTATCTTGAAAGACTAAAAAGATAATTTTACCATTTAGTTTATACTTCCGCTGTAAACTCTTATGCCGTAATAAACCTTCCATTATGAGGCCTTGATTATTCCTTTTACTCTAATGATATATAATCATTTTATTCTTGTGAATGTTACCTTCATGAATGCATCTAGATGTAAACCAACGAAAAAAATAGAGTGCGATTTCAGAGCATCCAGTTGTACATTATTAACATTCGATTTCCTCGAACACAAGTACATACTCTGGCCATGAAAATTTGGGATGTTACAGTTGGTATCAGAGCATGAGAATGTGATTAACGGGGCCTAAGGGGAGTGGATGACCATAAACTTTTAGGATGTATAATGAATTAGATACATATGCTCGGATGAATTTCCCTACATAAACTAGGGAGTTGAGGAATTAGAAAACCATAATCAGTTTCCTCATTAAAAATATTAAGTTAGAGATGGAATCTAGGAACTACGAATCTAGGTCCCCATCAACCTTCCTCAGAAAATTTCAAATCCATTTTCATCTAATCCGATTAGGATACCTAGTTTTCACCCAGATGACCCAGGTTCGAATCCTAGTAACGGAACCATAATTAGGAACGGCATAAGGGGACAAATTCAAATTATCAAATCTTGGGGTCAAGATTTTGTTTAAGGGGGGTAGAATGTAGCATACCGAATCATACGCTCATGTAGACATGTATGGACCTGCCCCATGAAGAATGCCCTTATATATCCACTCGGTCTAGGCATTGGAGCATCCACCATGGTACCATAAGGGTTTAGGGACTTTCACCCTGGGACATCTATAACGCCCCCGTGCTTTAACAAGTATTTTCAGTATCTAATCCTATCATCCACGCTATACCTGCAGAGGCTATAGCCCTGATGTCACTAGGGCATACAGCAATCATAACACACAATGCAAGATGCATGAGTCACACAATTCAGTCATGCATCAATCGTGCACGTACCATGCACTGATGTGGGACAACTTCGCCTATCAGGGAGTCCCATAAACAACCTATCCAATGGCATATGCAATGGTCAACCACATCTCATAACACGCATGCAGATGATGCGTATGGGCATGTATCATGATGCTATACTAAGCATACTCGTAATTGGTATCGATAATCAGCCTATATACAGGACGGAGTCTATAGATGGATAGTAAATCCAAACATGAGGGTCAGTCCTCAATAGTGGATATACCAAACCTGACAGCACGAATCCCTCCGTCAACGATGATGATGAACTCTCCTCATATCAAGGTTGGGCCTAGGTGGCCTACTTATATCGTAAGGATTCGGAACAGGTTTCCTTCACCATACTATCACATAGCAAGCTAGATGCCCTAGGGGCCCTAAATAAGCCCTAGATAGACTCCAAGATTAAAATAATTCTACTAGCAAGTAATAGGGACCCAACATCTTAGGTTAGCCCTATGAGAATAGATGGATCATGCAAATATTAATGGGGCCCAATGATTAGGGTCAACCCACTTAGAAAATGATGAAAATAGGCTTAATAAAGGCCTAAGAGAAGGTCACAATGTGGACATTTGACCATCATTTCCTATCAATGTGGACATTTAACAAGCATTGCTCCCAAGGAGTGGCCCACATAGAGCTAAACGTATAGTGGGGCCCAGGCCTCCCTCAAGGGCCTAATATACATCATATTAGGCCTCATCATATGGGTCATATATACATCGCATCGGGCCTCATCACATGGGCCTCTCGTACATTACATTTGGCCTCATCATATGGGCCTCTCATACATCATAATGGGTCTCACCAAATGGGTCACATATACATCATAATGGGCCTCTCTCATGGGCCACATAAACATCACATTGGGCCTCACACATGTGCCACATATACATCATAATGGGCCTCACTCATGGGCCACATATACATCACATTAGGCCTCATTTAAGGGCCACATATACATCATAATGGGCCTCATCATATGGATCTCTTATTGTAACATCCCGAAAATCGGGGGGTCGAGCAAAAACCCAACTCCCGAGTTCCAAAATGTTATTTATGCAACATAGATATGTATGGTTGAATGTTGTCTGTGATAATGTATTAAACATGAGTGAGATTAAGCTAGAACAGCATATCATACTCCAGAGACAGTTAAATTAGCAAGCGGAAGACTGTGATAGTATGTATAACATATATAAACTGTTGTATGTCTCCAGAGTGTGAACATGTTACCAGGTTATATATATACATGTATGCTCCAAAAGTAAACCAAAAGGATATACATGAGTGCTCTCAAAATATAAAATGACAAGTGTCAAGGTATCTAATCAACCTCCATGTAATCCCGTCAATCAGATCATGTACAAAGGAGAGATCCTCCTCATCATTATCAAGTCCAGCACCGCCTCGCAGGCCGCGCCATCATCTGCAATCACAATAGGGACTGGTGGGTGTCCGGAAACACCATCCCGTAACGTGGGAGTGAGTGATCAACTCAGTGGGATGAGAGAGCAGAGATTAGCATGTTATTAAATCAATCATGCGATAATAGTAAAGCAGTAAATCAAACAATCCTAATACTGTTGTTAATGCAATATGACATGACGTGATGTATGCCCTCACCGACGATCTCCCTCATACGGCAACATCTTACGACCGCGGCATGCCACACTCCCTAGAGTGCTCCACATCTTCCAGGCACATGCAATGTTATGGTGATATGATTTTTAAGTTGTTATTAGTCCATTCAAACAACAGGATTGGGAAACTAAGGTACTTCCCTTGTATCAATCCCAACACAGATCCTATCTAGGGTCGTAACTCCTAGTAATCTCATACGATGTATATTTTGTAGGTCGCTGCAAGGGCTGCCAGGGCTGTTGCACGCACTTGTTGCACCGCTCCCCCATCACCTTATCAATACAGGCCTACTGTACTCTACTGCTACTGAAGGGTCGTCGCCTCCCGTAGACTCAGAATACGCTCGCGGTCACTACAAAGGGCTGCCAGGGCTGTTGCTCGCACTTGTTGCACCGCTCCCCCATCACCTTATCAATGTAGGCCGACAGCAAGAATATAGTGTCTCATACCACCATAATCTGCTCACGAGACAGGTGCTCACTGGTCACTACGGGGAGGTTTGTGGCCCCAGCGTAGGCCGACAGCTCGACCACGGTGTCCCATACCACCATGCCTGGCTCATGAGTCTTTATGGATCAAGGTACCATGGTTAACAGGGTTTACAATGGTAAGTTTAGTACCCTAGGTTCAAGCAGTTATGACTCATGCAGGGTGAACATATAACGGCCAGTCGGGTTACTTGACGGGCTCGACTAGCACGATCGCATCGCAAGTCGAACGACATGAAGTGCGTAAAACACTTCGCGTGGCCTAACCACTGCCGCCAACTCCAACACGACTCGCGTTCATCGACGCGTCCTTCTTGGCCAAGATAAGCTAACCACGAATTCGCTCGGTTGCCGACTGCCTGGACTACGTATAGTCCCAAACACATATGAATCCACGTCAGCGATCATGTGAGAGTATTGGAAATGAAACACAACCATGTGAGCATGTTAACACATGTTATATCGTACAACTTAAGTAAATCATCTAACACATGCCTTTCGTACATATAATGAACTTATGCATATCGCCAACATATAGGAAATCATTTTCATCAGCATATTAATTGAGAATTCAATCTCAAACTAAATCAAAATGAAATCATCAAGCACATGTTATAACATACAGCTTAAGCGAATCGTCAAGCACATGCATTTCATTCATATCATGAAATCATGCATATGGCTAACATGTAGGAAACCATTTACATCAGCATATTAATTAAGAAATCAATCTCAAACTAATTCATAACACCATTTAATTCAATACATACTAATACAAGCATTTATACAAACACTTACACTACACACTTAAGTCTACATATAGTATGTCGACCCGAAGTGCGCATTTAGGCGAATCTCTTCGCCAAACTAATTATGCACGTATTCCTAACATTCTAATGCGACAATAAACCATGTCAATCACATCAGCAAAATATGAGTAAAAACAGTACTTCCTACAAATGACTAAAATGCCCTAAATCTCATATTCTTCGTTGGTTTACGAAACAGGAAACGGACAGCATGTTGTACATGTTAAACGGCATTTCCGTCAAGAATCTACTATTAAACGACATTGAAAGCTTTGGAAACAGTCAATCAAAGCGTCTAAAATCCACACCTTTTCCCTTTTTGGGGTGTAAGTTCGAACGGAGCGTATACGCTTCGTCTACGGCGATTAGAGAACCTAATACACAAGTTCTATTAGCTACTTCGCTAGGAAATGAAAGGAACCTCAAATCAGCAACTTCTAGGGTATTTTCTTACCTGAGAACGCGGAGGAATCACCGAAAAAGTGATCGGAGTGCGTTGCCTAAGCACGTACAGCACGTGGCACAAGCAGCAGGGAATTCTCTCCCACCTTCTCTCACAAACTCTCACCTTTTCTCTCTCCCTATCTAGGAATTTTTGCAAATTCGGATGGGAGAGAGGAGTGAGGGTTTCAACCCCTTTTATAAGCTCAAACTTGCCCGAAATAGGCTCCGGTACAAAGTTCACTTAGTGCATATCCAAATCGGGGCTGTTTCGGTCCAAAAGGATATTTCTGGTGGCCCCCTGGTCGAATGCGATCGGACTTAAGCTCATGCGTACCAGATCTAGCACGTATTAAGTTTTCAGTCCGGCAGGGTTCGCAGATCACACGTGGCGGACCAGTTTCAGTTCAGCGGTCACCGCACGTAGATCAGGGCTGGAAGTCTCATAATAATAAATAGAAATTTTTCCTGATCCGAGGGTGTAATCTGGATGAATTCTGACGGTCAAAACGCTTAATACTGACGCGTCAAGTCGTGTGCCAGATTTGAATTTAAAATTCCAATTCTGTCCCTATTCGCGGTCTCTTCAGTCCGAGCTCAATGAAATAGTCTGTGATTATCGATTTGACTTGATTTTCGAAATGAGTGTCAAGTCCAGCTAGGCGGTTCTAACGGTCTAAGATAGGAGGTATCGGACTTTCAACGCGCGGTCTAGATCCAATACAAAGATTCAAAGTGGTCCAGAGAACAAACCGGTTTAGAGTTTGATCCCAGGTTATAGAGTATTATAGAGTCATTAGTTCTACTCGATTTGGATCTTGTAGAACGTATTTAAAGTGATCAGGGACTATTTCCCAGCTACTTTAGCATCGCGCTAGCTAACTTACACTTATTTTCCCAAGGAATTTATCCTACGTGATTTCTTTGGCTATGGAATTGGGTTCTGAGCGATTTCTCAGGTGTTTTAGTTACCCCATTGCCTAAGGACGTCTAATCCCAGATTAGCCAAAATCCGGGGTGTTACACTTATACATCATAATGTACCTCACTAAATGGGCCACAAATACATCACATTAGGCCTCATTCAAAGGCCTCATATACATCACTTTGGGCCTCAACATATGGGCCATATATACATCACATTGGGCTGCACATATGGGCCACACATACATCAATTGGGCCTTAAGGGGCAACCCATAACTTGGTAAAAATAGAGGGGCAACATGTACAACATACATCTCAAGGTGGGCCTTGCACAAGTAGTAGATGGGGCCCTACACATCCAACAAATGGACGGTTGGCGTGGGATGAAACATATACATCATGGTAGACCCCACGTCCCATGGACAGTGTGGATATACATCATGGTGGGGTCCACGTTCAGGGATGGACGGTATGAATATACAGCACATACATTATGGTGGCCCCACGTTCCACAGGCCGGACGGAGTGGATACAACACCTTCATCAAGGTGGGACCACCCCCACATGTGCAGCACATGTGAGGTGGGTCCCATGTCTAACAAATGGGCAAATAACATGGTTAAAACACATATATCATAGGTGAGATCCCACCGTTTAGAGGGCTGGACGGTGTAGATGCAGAATATATACATCATAGGTGGACCCCACCCCCGCACGGGTTGGATATAACACATACCTCATGATCAGACCCACAAAACTTGTTAGTGTCAATACAGCAGCCATGTGGGACCCACTGTCCCTACTAGACAGTGGATGGGACCCATACACTAAGGTGAGTCCACATGTGTGGGGCCCACCAGATTTAAACAAAGCTGATATTTGTGTTTTCCCCCACTGTCTAGGCCAGTCCAAAATGGACAACAATGGTGGGCCCCGGATATGGCAGCAAGGTGGGCCCCTCTTGAACAGTGAGTGCATCCCACTTGGTGGACGACATGGATAAAAATACATACCTCATAGGTGAGCCATCATGCAAGGATCAAAAGAGAGAGAGAGAGAGAGAGAGAGAGAGAGAGAGACAGAGAGAGAGAGAGAGATGAGAGATGAGAGATGGAGGAATGTGGAGGGGAGGGACTCCGCCATTATGAGCCCTCCCTATCGTACAATGCATACATCAAATGGGTCTCATTGAATGTGGGCCCTCAAATCCTCAAATCCATGGTAAAAATCCTAGATCACCAACTGATTTCACTCCTTCTTGGCTCCTTAGAATGTTGAGCTCCTTAGCTTCAACTCTGATGGAGGATGATGGAGATTGAAAGGTTGGATTTAGAGTTTAGGGGGGTAGGAAGTTATCCACACTTGTCTCTCTTGGAAATGCTTGGACGTCGACTCTCTTTGGTGCTTAGAAAATGGTGGAGAAAATGAGAGAGAAAGGAGATGTAAGGAGAGAGGGATGGGTTGTTGTAAGAAAGGGATGGGTTATTGTAAGAAAGAGTTGACTTTGGGGATGGCTTGTGTAAGATAGGGATGGGTGTGATGGGTGGAGTGATGGGTTATGTACTTGACTAGTACTTTATTAATTGATGTGATGTTCGAGTAGAGATTCTCTCAGAATTTGTAATTCACGGCATTTCTTCGAAATAAACATGGGCTCACAACTCCAAGCCTGGGTATCGCATCGATGTGCAAGATGCGGCGTTGGAACCGCAGCAATGGTGCGGTCGCTAGGGTATAAGTTTTAAGTCGAGTTGACTCAAATCTACGGGATGCAACTTAGGATCATGCGTAAATACCGACAACAGATCACGAGTCACCAGAATTCGACAGGGAGGATTGCTGGAGTCTAGTGAACAATACAGTCTAAGATATGGGCCTTACAACGTGAGTGTCGGGTTATCATAACTATGAGAGTAAGAATTATTATCTAAGAATTATTATCACCCATCAAACAAGAAGAAAATAATAAGAGATTATATTATGGGTGATAATATGTATCAACAGCCATCAGATTCTCCCACCTATGACCCGTATGACTATAATCAGTTGAAACATCAATATTAGAAAGATGAACCAGCAATACATCATAGTGACAATTCTCTTGGGTCTTTTACCTTTAAAATTCAACCAGAAATGATCTAAGAAGATTCACTTCAGGGTGACACAGACGATTTTGTTTACTATAAAAAAATGATAAAAGTGCTTGCATCGCTCCTCGATAAGCTAATGGAGGCTAGTTCACCCCAGCCTCAACTCAATTCAATTCTTCATTCCCAACTTCCTACTTATGATCAGTGGAAACATCAAGATTAGGAAGTTGAATCAACAATGCATTATAGTGACAGTTCTCTTAGGTCATATACCTCTGAGATCTAACAAAAAATGATCCAAGAGAATTCACTTCAGAAATCCACACAAACTCTAGAGCTCATCCAACAAAACACATTCCAAACATTATAAAAACTTATAAAAGATATACAATAGTTAAGTTCACGTGATGCAATTATGGAGAATACTGAAATTGAGAATGAGGAGTTGAATTTTGTTAATGATCATATGATTCAATTTTTTGGAGAGTCGATCTTGATAACTGTCCAAAATAAAGATTAAGAGACATGAGTATCTTTCAAATATAATGATATTGACACGCTTCACTCACATGATACACTTGGCTTCAATGAGGAGGAAGAGGCTAGTTTATTCAAGCCTCAACCCAACCTAGAAACAAAATGTGAAGAAAGCGATCCCATCCTACTTGTGAACTATACTGAATTAAAAGATGGTGAGTATTGGGATGACAGTTATGAGTTTACAGCCCAAATTTTCCTGGAATCGATCTCAAGTATGGTTCAGGAAAGTGATCAAGAGATACAGGGAGTTTTCGACCATAATGATCTCGTTCACCCATCTGACACACCTGATTTAAATGTGGAGGATGAGCCTCTTTCAATTGACCCTTCCAGCTCTTTTGAGGCCTGTGTAGACCACTCCCCTGATTTAGATTATAATATGATTAGGGAGATGGACGAGTCGCTCAATATGACTCTGGAATTTAAAACTACCCAGTTAAGGCTATCATCTGAGCTATCAACCCTTGACAATATAGTGCCTCTACTGAGTAGTAATAATGAGCAGAATCTTCACATCAATGCGCCTACTGATCCACAATCTATCTATGTAGGGCAGGGTAAGATGTATCCAGTGACAATTGGCTCTCACCAAGGTGAATGGCAAGAGATCATGTTTTCCTCTATTCTAAGAGAAGATGAAGGAATTATTGAGCATATCATCATAGACCTAAATGTGAAAAATAAGCCTCTCTCAACTGACTATCTCAACTCTCTGAAAGATCACTTGGCATATTTTGCAGATTCAAATGATTACATGATAAAAGAAATAATGGATGTTTTGTAAAATAATACCTCGGTGGTTGTTACCAATTGAGAGAACCCTTATTCTGAAGCCCCTCCTTCCACAGATCTTGAATATTTACTATGAAGGGAGAGGGAGCTGAAAGATGAACCAAAACTTGAAACTTCAGAATATGTTGAGATTACATCACCTACTAAGAATTTCTCTGAATTTTATCTACTCGTAGTCTTTGATTCACTATGTTGCACTAACTCTAAAACTTTCTCTATCTTAGGTGAATCATATGTACTTTGGACACCTAAGGAGATTAAAAGGAAACTTTATATTGAGGTTCACAAATTTATCTAAAAAATCATGCTTCAAGACATTTAAACATATTGCAAAAAGGGCTTTTGGATGATCTAGTTGAGAAACCTACTGAGAAATTTATCACAGGAGAAACCAAAAGCATGACTGAGTAACTTTCCTCTGTTTTCCTAGTTAGGTTTACTGCTTTCAAAGAATTTAGGATTAGGATAGTTTATTTTCCACTGTTTAGGACAGTTTTCTTATTATCTGTTAAGTCTTTTATGCTAACCCATCTTCACATTGAGATCATTGGAAAAACCTCAAAAATTCCTTCTTCAGATATTATCCATCACTTTCCTTTTCTTTTCAATGATTCTTTTGAATTACATGTTTATCTCTTTTACATTGAGGACAATGTAGATTTTAGGTTGGGGTGTGGATTAGATAAGTTAATCAGTGTTTTCTTACTCCTTAAGCAAAAATTGCGAAAAATTGAAAAAATTTTGAAAAATTAGAATTACAAGATGTTTAATGTTAATGCCTTATGTCTCTTAGAGTTTTGTCACTTAGGAGATCTCAAAACTAAGTTAAGTCATTAATTCTCGATTAGAAATTTTAAACACTGATTAAGTCATGATCTTATATGTCACATCTAGTTTACATAGTAAAGTGTCAGTGTCATATTGAATTGTTAACTTGATGATTATTACACATGAAATGAACCAACATAGGGAATTTGTCTATCATGTTCAGTAAGAAGAATTGAAAAGAAAGAAAAATAAAATACTCAACTAAAAAAACAGTTGTCGTCGAAAAGGGCTACCTATTAAAAATCCTTAAAAAGGTTGACATAACATGAAAGCCATAAATGAAAAAATCAAAAGCTGGATGAACAAAAGAGGAAATTAAAAGATGAACTGTAAGGCAAGTTTCAGTTTTGATTTTGGTTGTCCTGAATGCTCTTTTAACATCAATGTTATTATGAAAGTGAAGAACTGAACCTTAGATTGTGATAAGTCTAGACTTCACTATACACCCATGGAACTCAATGTTTGGAATTATTCTAATTGGTGGATTAATGCTTCGAACTTGATTATGAAACTTACCAAGTGCTAGAGTTTAGGAGAAGGTAATACACAACATTAATGTATTTTAAAATTCTATTATCTGGATTGTTTTATGTTAAAACCACTTGAGCTTATAAAAATTATCTTGTGGTTCTCAAAATATTTTTCGCATACTTTGCTCAAGACTAGCAAAATGCTGGTTGAAGATTGTGTTAAAGGTCAAACATTGCATATTATTCCTCATTTATATCTTGGTTTTATGAACATGATAATGCTTAATGTTCTTTTTTACTCATATTTGTGTTGCAAGGTAAATTTAAGAGCTGAGATTGAAAAAGGTACTAAAAGCATGGATTTTATGCTCAAGAATCACCAAGGCAAGGAATAGATCTTAGGAGACCAAGATTGAAGAATTCACATGCCAAAGATCTAAGAAAAATCATGTGAGGAATGAAAAGAATCAAAGATTTGAAGTGAAGAAAAGGAATCCTGAAATCATTTTGAAAAAGTATATTCTCAAACTCTATGTTGTTTTATGAAATTGTGCAGAGTGAAGTCTATTTTAAAAATTTATGCAGCATAAAGTCTATTTTAGCAAACTATGTAAATTTGAAGTGGTTTCTAGAGTTTTCCAATTAGGTGTGAAAATTAGAGTTCCACAACTATAAATATGACTCCTTAGGATGTTCCTAGGCATCTTCTAGGGTTTAAGGAGTAGAGTAAAAGGGTGGAGAAGCCGTCGTCAAGAGTTTTTCTTCTTCTTCCTTAGTTATTTTCGTAATTTTCTTAAGAAACTGTAGTCCAATCATGTCTGTGGTTGGTTAAACCTCTTAGCTAGTGGGTGAAGCTTGTAGCATGATGGGATGTTTTTATTGCTTTGATTCATGTTTATGTTGAATTTCATGGATTCTAATTTAATATTTAAGGAATACTTTCAGTTTTTAATAGTTTATTGTGACTCAAATTACAGTAGATCTGCAATATCTTTGAGTATATTCTTTTCTTGATTTGAGATTGTGAAATTAGTAAATCCTGTTGTTCACCATCGTCCCTCGGGCATGGTAAGGTGATGAAATTCTTCCTAATATTCACAATTCTTCTACTTTGAGATTATGGAATTAGTAAATCCTGTTGTTGCTATTGTCTCCTAGGCATGGTTTGGTGATAGAATCTCTGCCAATTATCATAGTTATCCTTTATTGAGAATTAGGTCAATGAAAGTTTAGATTTTATTTTATTGATATATTTTCCAATTGGATAGGATAAGACTCTAAGTATAATTGTGTTACTTAAATCAAGTAAGAGGGCTCCTTGATCACTACAAGTGGATCCTTGGTACCCTAGTTCCCACCTTTAAATTCTTAGTTTTAATTAGTCTATTCAAAATTACTCTATCAAATACTTCAGAATTAGCTTCACATCTTCTTCTAGTTAATTTCAGAAACGTACAAGTTTCAGTCCCTGTGGATTCGACCTCGGTCTTACCGAGATTATTTGTAAGCCCCGTATCCTAGACCGTACAGTTCCATAGACTTTCGCGGTCTTACCGGTTGAATTCCGGCAACTTTCGACCCTTAACCAATATTTACGTGTGACCCTGATTCGTATACCGTCAACCCATATCGACTCAACCCAAGACCTTTACCATAGCAACCGCGTCGTCGCTGCAGTTCCGATGCCACGACTTGCGCGTCGAGGCGATACCCTGGTCAAGAGATGTGGGCCAACGTTCAGTGCGAAGAAAACGCCGCGCGTTGCGAAACCCAAGAGAATCTCTACGAGGTGTCACATCAATCCCATCAATCCATCATCCATCAATCCATCACATGTCAAGTACACATTACCTTTCACCCATTCCCAAGTAACTACAAAAGTCAAGAATCTCGTACAAGCCCATACCTCTCTTACACCAAAAGCCCTCAAAGTCAAAAAGTTCTTACACCACCCATGCTTTTCTTACACAAATGACCACAAAAGTTAAGATTTTCTTACACTCATCATTCACCACATCCATCACCCATCTCTCTCTCCCTTTACAACTCTCTCTCTCTCTTTCTCATTTTCAAACTCAAAAAAAAAAATCTAAGGAGAGAAATCCCATACGTATGAGAATTCTCCAAGCCTCTCCCTCTCTTTCAAAACTTCAAGTGTGGCCCACTTTCCTACCCCATGATCTCCTATCCTAACCATCCATTCCCCATCTCCTTCATTGGAATCAAAGTTAAAGTGCTAAGGAACTCATAGGAGCAAGAAGATCGAACGGTGGGTGCTCCTCTAGATGTAAAAAATCTAATTTTTATAGCCTAGATGTTTTCTTTCTTTCATGAGGGAAGTGTAGGACCCACCCATCAATGGTGGAGATCCCACACAATCCCATGGTTGTGGCCTAATGACGTACCTTATGCATACATGATCCATGCATGGGCCTTTCTCTATAGGCCCCATCATGGTAGTTTTATTTCATATCATATTATGTTTGAGTCATCTAGACCTTATAACATCCTCACCATGCAATTTAATTATAGGCCATGCATGTGCAAGATCCATGTTGTAAATATAAATCTAGGTATGATGTACGGGTGTGATTGATCTTGGGAGGGCTCAATAGTGGCGGAGCCCCTTTCCCTATGTCCGGATTGTCCTTCTATCTCTCTTTTCCCTCATTTTATTTTCTGATGTGTGTGGCTCATTAATGTATTTCCATTTTTATTTAACTTATATAATAAATTTTATCTAAGTACATGTTGCTGTCCAGAATTTTCTGGACAGTTTCTGATTGTTTTTGGACCAGATTTTGGGACTGTTTGGGGGACTATTCATACCTATTAAATATACTTTTCTGAAAGGTGGGGATCTCATCTTGATGTCTCCCAAATTTCAGCCCCAACTGACCTTCATTGGGGTCCCAAAGGTGTGGTCCAAGTGAGGTGGACAGTCTGGATTTTTTGCACTGTTTCAGCAACATTCCACCATAGACAGTTGGATTTTTAAAATTTATTAAAATACTATGGGTGTTTAAAAATTATAAAAAATTTCAGGGGGGTGGCTTACTTATGGTAGGACCCACCTACAAATTTTTTGGACCAATGGACGCCTGTACACACCATGGTGATGGCGGGACCAGCCCATTATAATATGGTGTCCAGATCAGTCCGATTTTCAGGACAGATTAATTTATGTAAATGAATTAAAATATTTATAGATGTCCAAAAATTTTAAAATTTTTTAAGCGTATGGTCCACTTATGTTAGAACCCACCTACCAAATTTCAGGGCCAATGGACCCCTGTACACACCGTGGTGGGGGACGGACTGGCCCATCACGTTAGGACGTACAGGTCTGTCCGATTTTTCTGGACAGTTTATTTTGTTTAAATTAATTAAAATACTTAGAGAAATATAAAAATTATGAAATTTTTTGGGAGTGTGGCCCACCTATGGAAGTATCACTCTATGAAATTTCAACCTCAAGTGACCCCGTTTGGGTATCCAAAAGAATGGACCAAGATGGTTGGACTCCCAGATTTTTTCTGCTGTGCAGTCCAGCAATTTGCCTTGATAAAAAACCATAATTCAAAAATATTTCTTCTGATGGTGGGCCACCTTTTTGGGTTTTTTCTCATTGTATGCATGATGAGGGACCTTGGCCCTCAATTTTCAGAGTTTTAGAAGCCTTGAACCCACTCCAATGGAGTGCCCAAATTTAGGAAGCAACATGTTATAATTATGCTGGCCTTGAGCTGAAATTTTGAGGAGTGGAGCCCACCATATTATAAAGATCTTAGAGGAAATGATTTATACCTTTAGTTCCTTAAATGTTGGGCTTAATGAATGCACTTTTGAGGCCCACCACAGTTAAATTTAATTGGGTTCATGAATGTAGCTAGTTGTTGAAATATTTAAGGCCCATAGAGTGGACCCATTTGATGTGTTCCAAGGCCCATGGGATTAGGCCCATTTGATGTAATTTAAGGCCCATAGAGTGGACCCATTTGATGTGTTCCAAGGTCCATGGGATTGGACCCATTTGATGTATTTTAAAGCCCATGGGATTAGGCCCATTTAATATGTATAAGGCCCATGGGTCGAGAACCATTTGATGCAATCTAAGGCCCACGGGTTATGACCCATTGCAATGCACATAAGGCCCATTGGTGCGGCCCATTGATGTGACCCATTTGATGAGTAAAAGGCCCATATGACATGGCCTATTTGATGTATTTAAGGCCCAATGGGGTGTACCTAAAGTCCATTGCAATGTGTGATCCCAACCTAGTTTACGTAATGTTATTCACTACGGGCTACACCTTGGGAGCAATGTTGGTTTGACGTCCACATTGTGAGTATGATGTTGGTTAAATGTCCGCATTGTGACTCTCCCTAGGGCCCATTAGTAGGCCCATACTTGTTATATGCAAGCCGTATAGGCCAGCTGCGTTGTAAGGATAGGGCATTACTTTATAATATGCTTAGTATAACTCCATGACGCACAGCCCATTTGTATCGGTCCATTTGATCGGCCTGCTCGTATCGGCCATTTGATTGATTTAGCCCATATGATTAATTAAGCCCATCTTGATATATTTGTGGCCTTTTGCTAAGGCCATATATGAGTCCCGTTGTTGAGGCCCACCTTGATGTGTATGAGGCCCGTTGTTGAGGCCCACCTTGATGTGTATGAGGCCCATTGTTGAGGCTCACCTTGATGTGTATGAGGACCGTTGTTGAGGCCCACCTTGATGTGTATTAGGCCCGTTGTTGAGGCCCACCTTGATGTGTATGAGGCCCGTTGTTGAGGCCCACCTTGATGTGTATGAGGCCCATTGTTGAGGCTCACCTTGATGTGTATGAGGACCGTTGTTGAGGCCCACCTTGATGTGTATTAGGCCCGTTGTTGAGGCCCACCTTGATGTGTATGAGGCCCGTTATTGAGGTCCACCTTAAATATATATAAGGCCCATGTTGCAAGGCCCATTGTGATGTATGCAAGGCCCATGGGTCATGGCCCATTGCAATGTATGTAAGGCCCAATTGGTGAGACCTATTCGATATATTTATGGGGTCCATGTCATTAGGCCCATCCTGTTGCATTGGTGACCCGTCCATTGAGGCTCACCCGTGGTATATATTTGAGGCCCATGTGTAGGGCCCACCTATTGTAAATTTAAAGCCCATGGGTTGTGGCTATAGTGATGTATATTAGGCCTATGTGATGTAGCTCATACTGATGTGTATTAAACCTAGGTATGTGACTCACCTGCGAAGTATATTTGAGGCTCATTATGATATATCTGAGGCCCATGGGTGCGACCCATCCAGATGTATTTGAGGCCTATGGGCAAGGCCCATTGTGATAAGTGTTAGGCCCATGACCAGGGCCCACCTGTTTAGTATATTTGACCCTTGTGTAAGGCCATGTGCCCATTATATATTTAATTCTATGTGGGTCATTCCTTGGGGGCAATGTTGGTTAAAAGTCCACATTGTCGACATCGATTATTGATACCGTTTATGAGTATGTGACATCATAACATCATGATACATGCTCATTCGCATCATCTGCATGTTTGTTATGAGATGTGATTGACCATTGCATATGTCATTGGGCAGGATGATGTGAGACTCCCTGATAGGTGGAGATTATCTCACATGAGCGCATGACATGCACAGGATTGATGCATGATTAGATTGTATGACTCATGCATCTTGCATTGTGTTGTGATTACTATACGCCCTAGTGACATCAGGGTCGTAGCCTCCACAGGCATATCGTGGATGGCCAGATGGGACACCGAAAATCTGTTCGAGCATCGGGGAGCCATAGATGGTCCTAGGTGAAAATTCCTAAACACCCTCTTGGTTCGAGAGGATGCTCCAACATCTAGACCAAGTGGGTAGATGAGCGTTGAGTGCCGATTACCAGATGGTTGCGCTCTCCACTGTGTCGTGGTCGGTTGGAAGGGGGTGCGGCCTTACCCGCCCAAGGGAGTAGGCATGGCTAGGCTGAGTTTGACTAGCTCGAGGAATGGGTCCGCTATCGGTGAGCCGAGTAGGTATTGGCAGACTACTGACAGGAGGATAGTGAGGTCTTTTTCACTTACCCAATTGTGTGCTTGATTGGGGCGGCAGGTGGTGTGAAGTGTAATAGACCCCGGTGATTTCCCCAGAGAGGAACCGTACTGATATGAGGACTGACATGATATTATGACACCCCGTCACTGTTGTGCATGTGGGCGGGAGCACGTGGGCGGACGCTGATGTGGGCGGGTGTGATGTGGGCGGGGATGAGGCCTGGTGAGCTACCACACTGGGCGAGCTACGAGCGGTTGGCAGGCTACTGTGCTGACAGGCTACTGAGTAGGAGTTGTATACTCATTCATTCACTATCCACTCGGGCTGGTGGTGCGCAACTAATTGTTGTGTATCTTCGTTATGGCAAGGATTTCGGTTGGGCGCGCGACTAACCTGAGATCAGGAGTTTACCACGTTGAGTCAGACTATCCAAATTTAGGTATGGGACTGGTTTGGATAGAGTTTCCTTATGGTGGACCCCGTAGCCTACGATACTACGTACTATCATCCCGACATCACACTCCAGCATGGTCATTCCATTAACACCATATACTGTATATTTCATTACATCTTTGACGTGTGGCATTGTGGGTTGTTATGTTTCTGTATTCATATGACTTAGATGAGAGTGATGATATTTGTTAGCTCTTTCAAATTGTGTATTACATTATATCCTTGTCATTCGACATTTGATTATCTATGACTCATCATTTGCATAGCTATCCTATATTGCGTATTCTGATATTGATTAACTTATGGACTTGTTCATACTTTCTCTTATTCTGTTATCGCATGATTATAATCTTGTTAGTATTTCTGTTTACGCTACTAATTCCTGCTCTTATCAGTGTTTTTGCTTATTCAGTCATTGTATGGTTTATGGATTGATAGCTTTTCGGTATTGTATGATTATGATATTGTATTGAATACTTGGCACTTATCTCGTGCACACACTTACACCACCCTCTAAGCTTTCTATAAGCTTATGCACGATAGATGCGTGCAGGTGATGTTAGGTTGTAGCAATATTGAGCTTAGAGCATGCAGCTGTTTTCTGGAGCTTTGATTTTGACATATATATTTCCCTTTCAGCATCATATTCAAATGATTATATTAGTGGATATATGATGATGATGTTGCCTTTATGATTTGGGTAAACTTGTGGTTATGCTTATTACTAATTAAATGTAAAAAAAAAAAATCCTCCTTGTAGGATCCCAGGATCAAAATTCTGGCATATGAATGCTAGGAGCCGAGAATGGGGTACTACGGAGGCTGTCGGCACCGGATTCGGCAATCGGGATTCCTGTGAATCTGATTTATGGGTTTGAGGCCTGACATTATTACTACATCACAACCCTACACTTGGGGTTGTGAACATTGATTAAAATGAAATTCATGCCCAGGAGGAACCGCACCAAGGAAATGCTCCTAAACATCCTTTGTGACAAGAGGCGGGCTTTGAATCGATGGTACTGGAGGGCCACAAAAGGAAAGCCCAATATGCATGAATACATCCAGAGGAGTGATCCCCCACTCTCCACAAGGCAACTAGAAAGTATGAGTCTCATCCCTCCATCATTTACAAAAGGGTTGCCATCAAAAATCAGTTGGTGATATTATTACGGAATCTCAGGGAGAGAAAACTCGAAAAGGGCGAGTCAGCAAAGACAACATCGAGAAGGGGTAGAGGGCCCAAAAACCATTCATCCCACCAATCACGAACCTTGTGACCCTACATGTCAGGCAAGGGTGTTCCCTCACGAGCATGGGAAGACAAATGGTGGTTAGACAGAGGAATGCAGGCCGGGTTTGTCTCTTGCCCATTAGAATGAATGAAGCGACTCCATCTTCCTCCAGACATGGTTACAGAAAGGCAAGAATGAGGTAAGTATTGAATCCCATACCTTTAAAAAGATCCAGAGTATTTCCAACATTTGAGTGGACAATGGAAGACCACATGAAAAGCTATCTCATCCCATGGCCCACTTGAATAGGAAGGAGTCCGAGTGTTCCTCCATGTGTACTAAGGAGAGTGGACCATAACCCCCACTCTAACCAAAAAATTCGAAAACCTTGAGGTCCCCCAAAGTACCTAACTCAAGGGGAAACTGTCTCATGTCTTAGCCCATGGAAATGGGCCAAGGCCCATGAAGATGTACAAATGGGCAAGCTCTCTTCAATCATTCATAACTCATGGGAGGAGTCACGTAAAATTTAGAAAAACCAAATCCCTTCATCCACATTCACATGGGCCCAAAAGCAATTCAAGGTCCACTTGAATCTCAAACCAAAAGAGAGGGATATGGATGTTCTAAATGAAGCCACAAGAAAATCATTGAAAGGACTACCTATATGCCCATTCCTGCATGGGCCCGACGAACTCCTAAGGCCCATTTGAGACAAAATACGATCCAATGGGTCACAGGACATTCTCTCATGTGTACGAGTAAACTCAAATCCTTTCACAAAAGTCTTAGCAAACAAAAATCTGATGTGGGCCTCCTAAACTTCATATGGGCCCAACAAGAAATGAAAAGGAAAGGGAAAGAAAAAGTACATAAAAAGAAAGAGAGAGGGAACCAAAACGAACCTTGGGCCCACCCAAATACACATGGGGCCCAAAGGTTCACTTTGGAACCATTTTTACATGGTAAAGTCTCCTCCCCAAAAATGAAATCCTCCCCTTGCACACTTGATAAACATGGAAAAAACAACATTTGTACAAAGCAGGAGATAAAATATATAAATGAAAATGGAAGAAATATGAAAGGAAAAATGCTTCAACTTCAATGTCCATACACCACATTTGTGACTTGAAAAGTACTTGCACTTGCTGCCCTTGGTCTCCTTTGATCAATCCAAACATAGCCTAAGGAAGGAAGAAAAAAGGAAGAAAAGGAGAATGAAAAGAAAATGAGAAGGAAAGAAAAGAAGAAAATGAATGAGAGGGATGATGAGAAAGTTTACCTAAGCCACCTTGCTGTCCAAAGCTCCTCAAAATGCCCACCATTCATTTTCTTCTAAAAAACTAAGGGAGATGAGGAAAGAATGAAAAGGGAAGAGAGAAAATGAGAGAGGGAGAATAAGGAATTGTTGAAATAGATAATGGGACGACCACCTCTTGGACCACCATATATAAAAAAGCCCCATGCACCTCATTAACCAATGCCTAGAAAAAAATCAGGTGACAAAGAGAGGACAAGTGACGCCCTGTAAGCCGCTGATTGCTTGCCTCCAAGTGCAGAGGTTCGTAAGTAATATCCTATAAATACAGGGTCGATCCCACAAGGAGATGAGCTATGAGAATGAAAAAATCAAATGAAAAATTAACTAAGTAATGGAAACCAAACAAATGAAATGATTTTGAAAGTATGAAATTTAACAGAATTAAAACAACACCTAAGCTTTAAAGTTCCACACATAGGTTAATGATAAATAAACTATGATGACTTTGATAATGCAATTAAGATCCGAGCACTATAGTTAGCCTAATCGGAAAAAAAATAGTTTAAATATTTTAATAAATGATATAAAAGATTAGATAATCATGGATTAACACCTTTAATTTATATTCTCAAGTGCTAGTGATTTTAAGCATTCAATATTCATGAGATAATGAATGAAAGAAATGTAACAGGTTAAGAACATCTCTCATCTAAGAAATCTAATTGATCCATGTTAAGCCTATCTATCAATATGGATCTCACATGATGGAAACATATGGATCTCACATGAGGATAAAAAACCTAAACCTAGATAATTGATAATATGTATATATCATTCATCTCATCATTAAAAACAATCAATCATCATAAATTATGGTATCAATAAACCATTGTGCTTCCCTTCTAGCATGGGCTAAAGGGAATTAGAAAAATGTAATTAAAAATATAAATACAAAGAAAATAAAAAACAAGTACATAAACAAATAAAGATCTAAGGAACTTGTAAAGAAAAACAAAAACTAAAACTATGAAACTTAAAAATTTTCTATAAAAAAACTAGAATGCTCTCCAAAAACTCTAAATCTTGCCCTTGAATGCTCTGAATGATGCTTAGGAATGCCCTAGGAAGCCCTATTTATAAGTAGGGAACTCCCTCCTTCAAATTGATTTGAAATTTTCAGAAATCGCCTCAAATTTTCTTACTCCGTGTAGGCTCTGCGTAAACCCTTTGATAACATTGAACTGTTTTCGATGTCATTTAAGATTGGCTTCGATGTTATTGAAGATTGTATCCAATTTGTCCAGCAACCAAACTTGATTTTTCTATAATTCTTCGATGTTATCTAAGACTTCCTCGATGTCATCGAAGACTGGCTTCGATGTTATCGAAACTAGTTTGATGTCATCTAAGCTCAAATCCTGTGAATTTCTACACTAATTTCTACACTCCCTTCCTTTTTCACTTGGTTTTCTTAACTCTTGAGGTCTTAAAATTTTCAATTTTGGTCTTCAAATGTCCATTCTTTGCCTTGGTGATTCTTGAGCATTAAATTCACACTTATAACATTGTTTTCACTCTAAGCCCTCAAGTTCACCTTGCAACACAAACATGAGTAAAACATAACAGTAAGTAGTAAATGTTCATAAAACTAAGATATAGATTGTGAGACCCGTATCATAGCCCATACTATTCCGTGGGCTTTCGTGATCCTCCCGGTCAAATTCCGGCGACCTGCTATCTGTTATCGGTATTTACGCATGATCTTGAGTCATGTCCCGTATATCAGAGTCGGATCGACTCAAAACTCGTATCTTATGACCGCATCGTCGTCGTGGTTCCAACATCATGTCTCGCACACCGATGCGACACCCAGATCAGGAGATGTGGGCCCGCATTTAGTTCGAGAAAAACGTTACACATTTACAAACTTAAAAGAATCCATCACATCAAATGTCAAGTACACATCCCATCACTCACACCTATCCCCAAGTACAATACCCATCCTCAAAGTCAATTATATCAAGTACATCCATCAGCTTTCACTCATCCCTCTCTCTCATCACTTCTCTCTCATCTCCTCTCTCTCTCTCTCATTCTCTCTCCATTTTCAAGCAACCCCAAGGAGAGGAGAAAACTCCAATGTCCAAAGAAGAGAAGCTAGGTGTGGCCCACTCCCTACCACCCAATCCAACCATCCAATCTCCATCATCCTCCGTTAAAGTCGAAGTTGAGGAGCTAGGGATTTCATCGGACCAAGAAGAAATGAAAATGGTGGGTGATTTCATGACTTCCACCATTGTTATTGTGATTTGAGGGCCCACATATGGTGGGACCCATCTTAATGTATGCATTGTAGAGGGAGGGCCCATAGTGGCGAGGTCCCTCCCCTCCACTAATTTCTCTCTTTTTCTCTTTTTCTCTCTCTCTTTCTCTTTTTGATGTGTGGCCCACCATGATGTTGGCCAGTGGAGATCCACCACACTATGATGTATGTGTGCATCCAGTCATCCATCTGCTGGACCGGCTTAGACAGTGTTGTTGGGTCACATAGTGATGTATTTATTCCATCAACACCATCCAGGCCATCTGGACGGTGCTGGACCAGCTTGGATGGTGGGAATTCATCCCACATGTGGGGCCCCTTTTTTTTAAATGGAAGTGGATTGGCTGGCATACCTCGCCAGCAGCCATTGTTTCTACTGCGTTTGACGTCAGTAAGGTCTGTGGGACCCTCATGACGTATGTGTTTCATCTATGCCATTTACACCGTCCACGTAGGGATGGTGGGGCCCTAATGAAGTGGTCGTCCACACGTGGGACATGTGGACCCCACCTCAATGTGTGGGTTTTATATCTATACCATCCATTACTAGACGGTGGTAGATGGGGCCCACCTTGATGTATTTATTCTAATCCAGGTTTTCTATCTGCCTTAAATCCAGACCGTCCATAGTGGACCCCACCTTGATGTTTGCATTTTATATTCACACTGTCCTTCTGGACGGTGCTGTGCAGGCCCTGCCGTGATGTATTTGTAGCCACACTATCCATCTATGTTTTGGACGTGCAGGGCCCACCTTAATGACGTGTTGTATATTCACACATCCATCCGTTTTTCCCTAACAGCTGGTGGGACCCCCCCCCCCCCCCCCCCCCCTCTTGCAATGCATGTGTTTGTACACCACGCCGTCCATCTATTTTCTAGGGTGGGACCCACCTTTAATGCATCTATTGTATCCAAATCGTTCACACACCTTGATGTATGTGGTGTATGCACACCGTCCAGCAGATCTAGATGGTGGACCACACCTTAATGTATTTATTATATCCATATCATCTAAGGGGTGGGGCTCACCCTGATATATGTGTTTTACCCAAGCCGTCCACCTATTCTGCCAGCATGGGGCCCACCATGATGTATTTATTTCATCCACACTGTCCAGATTGTGCTGGATGGTGCTAGATAATGTTTGTACAGTACTGATCATCATTAGAGTGTCATGTGCCCCATAGAATGATTGTGTATAGTGATACACATGTTACACCTGCAACTATTGAAATGATTTTAGATGTAATCCAAACTCTCACTTGAGGCCCATGGGATGCAGCCCGCTTTGATGTACATAAGGCCCAGGTATAAGGACCACTTGATTATATTAGGCCCATGTGATGCGTCCTACTTGATGTGTATATAGGCCCACGTAATACAGCCCATTATGGTGTATTTCTGGCCCATTTGATAAGGCTCATTGTGATGTATGTGCAGCCCATGAGTGAGGCCCAATGTGATGTATTTATGGCCCATGTGTCGAAGCCCATTGTGTTGTATGTGCTACCCATGAGTGAGGCCCAATGTGATGTATTTATGGCCCATGTGCTGAGGCCCATAATGATATGTATTAGGCCCTTAAGTGAGGCCCATGGTGATATATATTAGGCCCTTTTGTAAGGCCATGGGCCTACTATATGTTTGGCTCTATGTGGGTCACTTCTTAGGAGCAATGTTGGTTAAATGTCCACATTAATGGACAATGATGGTTAAATGTCCTCATTATGACCTTCCTTTAGGCCATTTGTTAGGGCGATTATCGATGCCGATTAGTAATACCGATTATGAGTATGTGATAGCATAACATCATGATACATGTCCATACGCATCATCTGCATATTTGTTATGAGACGTGATTGACCATTGCATATGTCATTGGGAAGGTTGTTATGAGACTCCCTGATAGGCGAAGATTGTCTCACATGACCGCATAGTATGCGCAAGATTGATGTATGACTGAATTGTATGACTTATGCATCTTACATTGTATGTTGTGACTACTGTACGCCCTAGCAAAATCAGGGTCATGACCTCTATAGGCATATCGTGCATGGCCATATGGGACACTAAAAATGTTTGGTTCTAGCATACGGACTCCATAGATGTCCCTCGATGAGAATCGCTAAACCTTCGTGGCTAGGGGACCTCCTAATGTAGAGACTGAGTGAATATATAAGAGCGCATGACGGCCGTATACCAGTAAGTTGCATCTCCTACTATGTCGTGGTCAGTTGGGAGTGGGTGTGACCTTACCCGCTTAAGTGAGGGGGTAATATTTAAATTGAGTTTGACCAGCTTGAGGAATGGGTCCACTATCGACGAGCCGGACCTGATATTGACAGGCGGATAGTAAGGTTTCTTCCACTCACCCAGTCGTGCGCTCAGATAAGGGAGGTAAGCTGGCGTAGAGTGTAATAGACCCAAGTGATTATGCTAAAGATGTGGACTTATTGAGAAAAAGTTGCATACTCATTCATTCATTCATTTATTATTCACTCGGGCTGGTGGTGCATAACTATTTATTATGTGTACCTTCGCAATGGCCAGGATTTCGGTTGGGGCGCGCGACTAACCTGAGATAAAGAGTTTACCACATTGAGTCTGACTATCCAAATTTAGGTATGGGATTGGTTTGGATAAAAGTCCTTGTGGTGGACCCCATAGCCTGCGATACTATGTACTATCATCTCGACTTCACACTTCAGCTTGGTCATTTCATTCCCATCGCATATTACATTGTATCCTCAGCACATAGCATTTGGTTCACTGTGCTTATATATTGCATAACCAAATTAAGGTTGAAGGTATTCGTGAACTCGGTATCTGATATTTAGCTTACTATGTCTCTGCATTGCATAACTGATCTACATTGCTTCCTCAGTATATGATATTGACCAATTATGTTTTTGCATCACATAGCCTGAATAAGGCTGATGGTATTTTCGCTTACTTTGATATCTATATACTTAGCACTTACCTTGTGCACACATTTACACCACTATCTAAGCTTTTGTAACACCCTGAAAATCGGGGGTCGTGTATAAACTCAACTCCCGAGTTCCAGACCGTCACTTATGCAACAAAAATGGTTATGATTCAATGTTGTCTGATTTAAAGCATTCACATGAGTAAAAGTATACCAAAACTGCAATTCATACTTCAGATCCAGTGATAAAAGCAAGCGGAAGACTAAACAATGTATATATCACTGTATAAAAACAAAGTAATCTCATCTGTCTCCAAAGTATGACTACATCTCTGAGTCTCATGTACATATACATATCAAAAGAATAATGTTCAAAAAGAAAGTCCCACTGATGCCCCCTCGATCCAGGTCACCTACGGGAAGCCGTCATGATACTACATATACGAGAACTCATCCTGGTCCTCGTCAATCTCCGGCTCCACCTCCTGGATCTCGTCCTCACCTGCAGCTACAACAGGGTCTGGTGGGTGTTGCAAACACCATCCCGTAACGTGGGAATGAGTGATCAACTCAGTGGAATCATAGAGCAAAGATTAGCATGTTCACAATTCAATCACGCGATAATAGTAAAGCAGTAAATCAGACAAATCCTAATACTATTGTTAATGCAAGATGATATGACGTGATGTATGCCCTCACCGACGATCACCCTCATGCGGCAACATCTTACGACCGCGGCATGCCACACTCCCTAGAGTGCTCCACATCTTCCAAGCACATGCAATGCTATGGTGATATGATTACCAAGTCGTTATTAGTCCATTCAAACAGCAGGATTGGGAAACTAAGGTACTTCCCTTGTATCAATCCCATCACGGATCCTGTCTAGGGTCGTCACTCCTAGTAATCTCATACGATGTACATTTCGTAGGTCACTGCAAGGGCTGCCAGGGCTGTTGCTCGCACTCGTTGCACCGCTCCCCCATCACCTTATCAATACAGGCCTACTGTACTCTACTGCACGGAAGGGTCGTCGCCTCCCGTGGACTCAGAATACGCTCGCGGTCACTACAAAGGGCTCGTCGCCTGATCAGTGTAGGCCGACAGCTAGAATATAGTGTCCCATACCACCATAATCTGCTCACGAGTCAAGGTGCTCACTGGTCACTACGGGGAGGTTTGTGGCCCCAGCGTAGGCCGACAGCTCGACCACGGTGTCCCAGACCACCATGCCCGGCTCATGAGTCTTCGTGGATCAAGGTACCACGGTTAATAGGGTTTACAATGGTAAGTTCAGTACCCTAGGTTCAAGCAGTTATGATACATACAAGGTGAACAAACATCGGCCAGTCGGGTTACTTGACGGACTCGACTAGTGCGATCGCATCTCAAGTTAAACGACATGAAGTGCGTAAAACACTTCGCGTGGCCTAACCACTGCCGCCAACTCTCAACACGAATCACGTTCATCGACGCGTCGTTCGTGGCTATGACCAGTCAGCCACGAATTCGCTCGGTTACCGACTGCCTGGACTAAGTCTAGTCCCAAACACTTATGGAATCACATCAACAAACTATGTAAGAGCATTGGAATTGAAATACAATCATGTGAGCATGTTAACACATGTTATAACATTCAACTTAAGCAAACCCTCAAGCACATATATTCCATGCATGTAATGAATTCATGCATTTAGTCAATATGTAGAAAATCATTTAGGTCAGCATATTAATTGAGGAATCAATCATAAACTATTACATAACATCATTTAATTCAATACATACAAATACAAGCATTTATACAAACACATACACTACACACTTAAGTCTACATATAGTATGTCGACCCAAAGTGCGCAACTAGGCGAATCTCTTCGCCAAAATAATTATGCACGCATTCCTAACTTCCTAATGCGACAACAAACCATGTCAATCACATCAGCAAAATATGAATGTAAACAGTACTTCCTACAAATGACTAAAATGCCCTAAATCTCATATTCTTCGTTAATTTACGAAACGGGAAACGGAGAGCATTTTGTACATGTCAAACGGCGATGCCGTCAAGAATCTACTATTAAACGACATTGAAAGCGTTGGGAACCGTCAATCAAAGCATCTAAAATCCTCACCTTATGTCTTGTAGACTCGGGAATTGAAACGGAGCGTATACGCTTCGTCTACAGCGAACAAGGAGCCTAATACACAAGATCCATAAGCTACATCGCTATGGAAACAAGGGAAACTCAAATCAACAACTATCTAGGGTATTTACTTACCTAAGATCGCGGTGGAATCGCCGGGAAGATGGTAGAGGTGCGTTGCTTAAGCACGTGCAACACGTAACACAAGTGGCAGGAAGAACTCCCCCACTCTCTCACAATCTCTCACTTTTTTTTCCTCTCCCAAGCTAGGGCTTCTCTCAAATTCAGATGGGAGAGAGGAGTGAGGGTTTCAACCCCTTTTATAGCCTACAACATGCCCAAAATAGGCTTGGGAACAATGTTTACTTGGTGCCTAACCAAATCGGGGCCGTTTCGGTCCAAAAGGGCATTTCTGAAGGTCCCCTGGCCAAATGCGGTCGGACTTAAGCTCATGCATACTGGATCTAGCACACATCCAGTTTTCAGACCGGTAAGGTTCCCAGATCGCACGTGGCGGTCCAGTTTCAGTTTAACGGTCATCGCACCAAGATCAGGCCTATAAGTCTCGTGATATATAATAGATATTTTTCCTGATCCAAGGGTGTAATTTGGCTGTATTCTGACGGTCAGAACGCTCAATACTGATGCGTCAAATTGTGTGCCAGATTTGAATTTCAAATTCCAATTCTAACCCTATTCTCACTCTCTTCGGTCCGGGCTCAATGAAATAGCCTGTGATTATCGGTTTGACTTGATTTTTGGAATGAGTGTCAAGTCCAGCTAGACGGTTCTAACTGTCTAAGATAGGAGGTATCGGACTTTCGACGTGCGGTCTAGATCCAATACAAAGATTCAAAGTGGTCCAGAGAACAAACCTGCTTAGAGTTTGGTCCGAGGTTTTAGAGCATTATAGCACCAGTGGTTCCACTCGCTTTGGGCCTTATAGAACGTATTTAAAGTGATCAGGGACCATTTCTCAGCTATTCTAACGTTGCACTAGCTAACCTAGTCATATTTTCTAAAGGAATGAATTCTACGCAATATCGGGTCGAGTTGGTACTCGAGCCCAAGTATGGATTTTTCACGGGCGTTACAATCTACCCTCCTTAACAAATAATTTCGTCCTCGAAATTTTGTACCTTTTCGTACTCCTCGAGAAGCTGTGGGTAGTTTTTTCTGATCTCAGCTTTTGTCTCCCAAGTAGCCTCCTCCTCAGAGTGATGCGTCCATAGTACCTTCACAAGGGAAATCACCTTGCTACACAGTACCTGCTCCTTCCTGTCTAAGATGCGTGTCGGTCGCAGGATATAAGTAACATCCTCTCCTAACTGCACCTGCTCCCATCTGATGATATGGGAAGGATCAGCAACGTACTTCTTCAGCATAGAAACATGAAATACGTTGTGGACGCTCGCGAGGGGCGTGGGTAAAGCCAATCGGTAAGCCACTGCTCCCACACGATCGAGGATCTGGAATGGACCAATGAATCGCGGTGCCAGCTTCCCCTTCTTCCCGAACCGAAGGACTCCCTTCATAGGGGAAACTCGCAAAAACACGTGATCCCCGACTGTGAACTCTAGTGGCCGTCGTCTCGTATCGGCGTAGCTCTTCTGTCTGCTCTGCGCTGTAAGAAGCCGACGTCGAATAATATCAATCTTCTCTGACGTCGCCTGCACCAACTCTGGGCCAATCAAGCTGCGCTCACCGACCTCTAACCAGCAATGCGGTGCGCGACAAGGTCGCCCATACAGCGCCTCATAAGGTGCCATGCCGATACTCGCCTGGAAGCTATTGTTGTACGCAAACTCCGCATATGCAAGACAGTCATCCCAACTGTCCTTGAAGTCCAATGCGCAAGCCCGCAACATGTCCTCCAGGATCTGGTTCACTCGCTCCGTCTGTCCGTCCGTCTGTGGGTGGAAGGCAGTACTGAACTTCAACTTCACACCCATAGCCTCCTGAATGCGAGTCCAGAAAATAGAAGTGAACCGCGTGTCTCTGTCCGACACGATCTCCAACGGAACTCCATGCAGACGCACGATCTCTCTAATATACAATCTAGCCAGCTCGTCTGCAGAGTTCGTAACTCTGATCGGTAGGAAGTGCGCCGACTTCGTCAATCGGTCGACGATCACCCAAATGGAATCATGCCCCTTCCTCGTCTTCGGCAACCCAGAAATGAAGTCCATGGAAATGAAATCCCACTTCCACTCTGCAATCGGCATAGGCTGCAAAAGTCCAGGTGGTCGGCGATGCTCTGCCTTCACCTGCTGACAAGTGAGACAACGGGACACGAACTCAGCAATGTGGGTCTTCATACCTTCCCACCAATACGTCCTCTTCACGTCACAATACATCTTCGTACTGCCTGGATGCATCGCGAGTCTAGTAGAATGCGCAGCCTCGAGAATCTCTCGTCTCAAGTCAGGGACATCTGGGACGCATAGGCGGCCACGGTAACGTAAGCCCCCATCCATACCAACTCGCCAGTCGGCGTCAGCATCATCACTGGCCTGCTCTCGAAGCTCAGTAAGATGCGCGTCGTCCCTCTGCGCCTCGATGACACGGTCATCGATCTGGGATCGCACCTGTACGTGTGCGATGAACTCAAACGGCTCCTCTACGGTGAGTTTCTGCTCAAAGTCTCGCAAAAACTCCACCATATCCCACTCGGCAACCATCAGCGGAGCCGCAAACTCTATCGCCTTCTTGCGGCTCAACGCATCAGCCACAAGGTTCGCCTTCCCAGGATGGTAAGAGACTTCAAACTTGAAGTCCTTCAGCGTCTCCATCCATCGTCGCTGCCTCATATTCAAGTCTCGCTGCGTGAATATGTACTTGAGGCTCTTGTGGTCGCAAAAGAGCTCGAACTCCTCTCCGTAGAGGTAATGTCTCCAGAGTCTCAGTGCGAATATAACGGCTGCCAACTCTAGGTCGTGTGTAGGGTAATTCTCCTCGTGCTTCCTTAATTGTCTCGAGGCATACGAAATTACCCTGTCCCTCTGCATAAGGACACAACCCAAACCAACGCTAAACGCGTCAGTGTATATAGTGTATCTAACCCCCTGCTCTGGCAATACTAGCACAGGGGCGGACGTAAGTCTATCCTTCAGCTCCTGAAAAGCTGACTCCTCCTTATCATTCCAGGCGAACTTCACGTCCTTCCGTGTCAACTGAGATAAGGGTCTCGCGATCTTCGAGAAATCCTGAATGAAGCGCCGATAGTAGCCAGCGAGACCCAAGAAACTCCTCACCTCAGTGACAGAACCAGGCTGCTCCCAGTCCTGCACCGCAGCTACCTTAGACAGGTCAACTGCCATGCCGTCCTTGGACACCACGTGTCCCAGAAACTTCACCTCCTGCTTCCAGAAGTCGCACTTCTTATACTGTGCGAACAACTGATGCTGTCTGAGCGTATCAAGGACCAAACGTAAGTGCTCCTCATGCTCCTCTCGACTCCTAGAGTATACCAAAATGTCGTCGATGAAGACAACGATGAATCGATAGAGGAAAGGCCGAAATACCCGGTTCATCAGATCCATGAACACGGCCGGTGCGTTCGTGAGACCGAACGACATCACGAGGAACTCGTAGTGGCCAAAACTGGTCCTGAATGCTGTCTTCTGCACGTCCTCATCTCTGACGCGCAGCTGATGATATCCTGATTGAAGATCAATCTTCGAGAAGTACTGCGCTCCTCTCAACTGATCAAACAAGTCATCGATCCTGGGCAAAGGGTACTTGTTCTTCACCGTGAGCTGGTTCAGCCTGCGATAATCAATACACAATCGCAGCGAACCATCCTTCTTCTTCACGAACAAGACCGGTGCTCCCCAAGGAGACACGCTAGGCCGTATAAAGCCAAGCTCTAGCAGGCCATCAATCTGCGTCCTCAACTCCTCCATCTCACATGGTGCCATGCGATACGTCGGCAGTGAGACGGGTGTAGAACCAGGAACCAGATCGATAGTGAAATCGATCTCACGTCGGGGCGGCAAACCATGGATCTTCCTGAACAGATCCCCGAACTCATAAACAACTGGCGTCTGCTCAAGTACCTGGGCACCAGCGTCGCGCAATAGAGTGGCGTAGCTAAGAATGCGGAAAGGAAGATTTATCCGCACTGGAAATGTGAAGGATGCGCCCTCAGGCTCGTACGCTGTGACTATACGAGTCTCGCAGTCAATCTCGGCTCTCGCTGCAGTCAACCAATCCATGCCAAGAATGACGTCGAGATAAACGAGTGAGGGATCGACGACCAGATCAAGAGTCATCGTCCTGCCTCCCAGATCAATCAAACAACCCTCACACATCTGGGTGACATCCGAAAAATCTCCATGAGCTGCAAAGACTCGCACGCTATCCATAGTGATAGTCTGCAACCCAAGACGTCTGACTAAGGCACGCGATATCAAAGAAATCGTGGAACCAGTGTCCACCATGACAAGAACGGGAGTACCTCCGATATGGCCCGTGACCTCGAAGGCTGAATGCTGAAAAGTCGGCGTCGTAGCTGCCTCAGCGGTCAGTACATGAACTCGAGCCTGCTGTGGCCGGTTCGGCCGCTGTGTCAAGGGCCGTGGAGGCTGTCGAATCTGTGATACCGTAGGTCGGAAAGAAGGATGCGCAGGAGCTGACCGTATAGGCGGTGCTGATATCGCCTGCGGACGTACACGATCAATCTTCTGCGGCGGCGAGAACCCACTGTCCCGCATCCTGGAAAAGCAACTCTGCGCTAAATGGCCCGTCCTCCCACAGTATGTGCATGATAAATCAGGGCGCCGAAACGGTCCTACTGGCGCCGTAGTCCTGGTGGGAGGATCGAAGCGAGGCCTCTTGCCCGCGGAGGGCCTGTCTGGCAAATCCGGTCGCGGCCTAGAAGTAGTCGGGCCTCGAGATCGCGCAAGTCGATCCACGTCCTGCTCTGCCCGCATGGACATGTGAACCAACTCCGCATAGGAGGGGAAACTGACACAGCACATCTTCGACCGAATATCCGGTCGCAAGCCCTCCAAAAAGTGCCGTATGCGCATCTGCTCATCAGCTAGAATCGTCGGGACGTACCTGCCCAACTCTGTGAACCGATGCTCATACTCGGTAACCGTCATCGCTGCCTGCCTGAGACGGAGAAACTCATTCTCCCTCTCGTGCCTGTAGGTCTGGGGATAATACTTCTCATGGAAGTGGAACTCGAATGCTGCCCACGTCCATACGAAATCTGCGGCAACAGTCCGCAATATGCTATCCCACCACATACTGGGCTCTCTCTCAAACAGGAAGGTAGCCAGCTCAGCCTCGGTACAGTGCAACATCCGTAGAATCTTCGACACTCGGTCGAGCCAGAACTCAGCCTCCTCGGGTCTGTGAGAACCCGTGAAAGTAGGAGGCCGCAAGCGCTGAAATCGCTCCAGAAGGCCCCGAGTGTCGGCAGGATTCCCCGCAGGGAAAGCAGGCGGCGCAGGATGTGCTATGCCCTCATCCTGGGCGTAAGTATAGGCATCCTCAGCTGGATGCGCAGGTGGTGCAGGTGGAGTAGATGTAGTCGCACCCCCACCCTGGGCTAAAGTCCCAACTATGGTGGTCAGAAGCTGCTGCTGCTGTAGCATCATAGCCATCATCTGCTCGAATCTATCAGGGGGTGGAGCAGGCTGTGGCGGATGAGGTGCGGAAGTAGATGCGCGCTGTGGCTCTCTAACTGATGGTGTAAATGGCGGTGGTCCATCTGTAGGACCAACAGCAGGCTGAGATGACCGAACCGTCTCAGGAATCGGGCCCACAGCAGGGTCCGGACGAGTGCCAGACTGAGAGGGAGTCTGATCCATCTGCTCTGACAATGAAAGCCGAACCGCACTCCTCGTAGTCTCAGGTGGCATTCCCTATATTCAAAATAGGGCGCAACCTTGTCAGTCTCAATTGCACAAATACACCACAATCATTCACTAAAGAGTCAAAGGCATTCCATGCGTTTCAATTAATCAAAATTGTCACAATACAAGGGATATATCCTTACAAGCATCATGACTAGAATGACATGGAAATTAAGACAGTTAAGCAACAGCAACATAAGCAAAGCACTAGCCCTAATAGGCTTTACACACATAAAACAGGAAATGGCTAACTACTAATAACAACGTCAAAGATCGCATCGCTAGTCGGAGTCTGGTGACGGAGGAGGAGCACCCTTATCCTGTAAGCAACACAGGATTGCCTTCAAGGTGCGAGTCACCTTGCCAAACTCCTTCTTTGGAACAGCCTTGGCATCAGCGACTTCCGCTCGAAGTTCTTGGACTTCCCTTCGCAAAGCGGTCTGACTCTCCTCCATCCGAGCAATGCGGTCGTCGATAGTAGTCTGCGCAGAAAGAGGAGGGCTCTCATCAGTATCCTGAGCCTCCTCTTCTGCTTCTTCCTGAACCTCTTCCTGAACCTCTGCTCTAGGTTCTTCTTCGCTTTGATCTTCCTCTTCATCAAAGTCATCCCCACTATCCCTTTCAAGTTGATTTTCACGGTATTGCGACCCAATCTTCATCTTAATCATTGTCGACTCATCGATGGTGTGAATCGATACCGACAATTCGGGTCCAAGTCTATAGGCAAACTCAAGCGCAATCTTGCAAATGAGTCAGCCAAAGGGAAGGGATTCGGATGTTCTCCTCGACCTGGCTATGAGAACTATCTGCCGTAAGATGAAAGTAGCCATACATACGTTCTCTCCCTGGGCCACCAGAAATAAGAAATCGACCATAAGACGTGTACATTCAATGCGGTTCGTCGACCTAGGATAAACATTGAACGTGCAGATATGATGCAGCAGACGCAAATCCTCAGACATGTACGTCGTCTTGAGGCTATTATTAGGCTGCCATGGAACCAACTTACCGCACAGAAACCTGGTGCGGCGATCTCGTTCACGTCTAGTCCTCAAATTCTTCTCACTTGGATGCACATCACCTAGAGGCACGTTGAGAAGTCGCGTAATCAACCGGACGTCGATCGTAGCCATCCGATCTCTACCAAAAGGGATTTTGAACTGCAAAGGATCCAAGGTAGGATTCTGGATGCTAGCATAGAAGGCACGAACAGTGCTCACATTAGCACGAGCGCGAGCTTCAAAGATCGGTCCCCAGTGCGCAGCTTCAATGCGTTCGAACAACAGATACTCGCCGAACAATCGCCCATCTACGTCCGCCTCAAATAACACTCTACGATCAGTGTATTCACCATGAGGCATCTCTGACAGAATGGTTCGTCCAAGGTGTGCATGGGGATCCAAATCTCGCTTTGTACGGCACTCCAGGACTGCAGCTGGACCTGCGGCGGTGCTTGAACTTGCGGCACCACCCCGCGGTCTTCTCAATCGAGCAGGGCGGCTCGGCCCAGCCTCGTCTGTTGCAATTTTCCTCTTACCCATCAAAGACAGGATGGATGAGAGTGACAAAAGACCCAAAATGGCTTCCACAAAAGCCATGGAAAATGCCGAAAATACAGAGAAATGGCTGCCCAATCTGAAAAAAGAAATCTAGGCGTCGTAGAGGGATGCTTCAAGCTTCCCAAGGCTGTACTTTCAGGGAAAAATACAAACAAAAAGATGGGATGGAGCACCTCACGATTTCAGCTCTATTTGGGGGATTTTGGAGCTCCAAATGGTGATATCTTCAAGGAAAGAGGCTACCAACACCCAATAAATGATGGGTGGTGGTCGGTTTTAGCCAAGGAAGGTTTTAGAAGTGGTTTGGGACGCCGGGGTTTGGAATGGGTTGCTGAAAATCAAATCTAGGGCTATGTAGGGGGCTGTTTGTGAAGGAGAGGTGGGATTTGGGGGTTTTCGTGAGGTGGGAGGTACCTAGGGGTGATGTGGACCCTATTTAAGGGGGTGCGCCTGAAGGACGGCCCCATCGGAGATCGCCGGCCGGCGATGGCATCGCCGGCCAACTCTCAAGTTGGCTGGTGGGACCCCATGGGTCTGGTCCCCTATGGTCCCAGGGTCCCAAAAAGTTAGGTCCCACCCCCTGGTTCATACTAATTTGGTCTCTATGAGCCCAAACATGTGTTCGGGGCTTTTCGGGTTCACATCGCAATCCCGAATACCAAACCATATGATGCAGCATATGAATTTGAGGTAGAAGGAGCCAGTACACCTATCTAGCTCCTTAGTTGCTAAAGAAAGTGAAGTTAGAATGGCCTTATGGCCATTTTTCATGAAATTTTACTATTCACTGTAAAATTTAGTGAATGTACTAATTTGTATTATTTTCACATTAGGTTTGATGCCTAACATGAAATGGATAAGAAAAAACTGAAGGTTGAAGTGTTTAGAGGAGGAATTTTGAGAATTTTTTACAAAACGGAGTTTTTAAGCCCTGGCGATTGATTACTGGAGTCGTGGTCATTCCACGGCCCAAGGATTCACTTTTGCGGTTTAAAACCGCTCATAGGACGTCTCAACCCGACTTCCTACAGCTTAGAAGTGATTCGGGTTGCATTACGCGACCCGAGATACGTTACAGATTCGATCTTGCGATCGATCCTAATAGACTTCGTCTATCGGCGAATCTGCGATCCTAGAAGTGTTTCTAGACCCTTCTCGCACCCACCTAAGTCAAAGGAAGCGACAGCGTACGTCGCAAGACCATAACCCAGGCCCAGTATACTCTCATTCATGCTCTGATACCAACTTGTAACACCCTGAAAATCGGAGGTCGTGTATAAACTCAACTCCCGAGTTCCAGACCGTCACTTATGCAACAAAAATGGTTATGATTCAATGTTGTCTGATTTAAAGCATTCACATGAGTAAAAGTATACCAAAACTGCAATTCATACTTCAGATCCAGTGATAAAAGCAAGCGGAAGACTAAACAATGTATATATCACTGTATAAAAACAAAGTAATCTCATCTGTCTCCAAAGTATGACTACATCTCTGAGTCTCATGTACATATACATATCAAAAGAATAATGTTCAAAAAGAAAGTCCCACTGATGCCCCCTCGATCCAGGTCACCTACGGGAAGCCGTCATGATACTGCATATACGAGAACTCATCCTGGTCCTCGTCAATCTCCGGCTCCACCTCCTGGATCTCGTCCTCACCTGCAGCTACAACAGGGTCTGGTGGGTGTTGCAAACACCATCCCGTAACGTGGGAATGAGTGATCAACTCAGTGGAATCATAGAGCAAAGATTAGCATGTTCACAATTCAATCACGCGATAATAGTAAAGCAGTAAATCAGACAAATCCTAATACTGTTGTTAATGCAAGATGATATGACGTGATGTATGCCCTCACCGACGATCACCCTCATGCGGCAACATCTTACGACCGCGGCATGCCACACTCCCTAGAGTGCTCCACATCTTCCAGGCACATGCAATGCTATGGTGATATGATTACCAAGTCGTTATTAGTCCATTCAAACAGCAGGATTGGGAAACTAAGGTACTTCCCTTGTATCAATCCCATCACGGATCCTGTCTAGGGTCGTCACTCCTAGTAATCTCATACGATGTACATTTCGTAGGTCACTGCAAGGGCTACCAGGGCTGTTGCTCGCACTCGTTGCACCGCTCCCCCATCACCTTATCAATACAGGCCTACTGTACTCTACTGCACGGAAGGGTCGTCGCCTCCCGTGGACTCAGAATACGCTCGCGGTCACTACAAAGGGCTCGTCGACGAGTCAAGGTGCTCACTGGTCACTACGGGGAGGTTTGTGGCCCCAGCGTAGGCCGACAGCTCGACCACGGTGTCCCATACCACCATGCCCGGCTCATGAGTCTTCGTGGATCAAGGTACCACGGTTAATAGGGTTTACAATGGTAAGTTCAGTATCCTAGGTTCAAGCAGTTATGATACATACAAGGTGAACAAACATCGGCCAGTCGGGTTACTTGACGGGCTCGACTAGTGCGATCGCATCTCAAGTTAAACGACATGAAGTGCGTAAAACACTTCGCGTGGCCTAACCACTGCCGCCAACTCTCAACACGAATCACGTTCATCGACGCGTCGTTCGTGGCTATGACCAGTCAGCCACGAATTCGCTCGGTTACCGACTGCCTGGACTAAGTCTAGTCCCAAACACTTATGGAATCACATCAACAAACTATGTAAGAGCATTGGAATTGAAATACAATCATGTAGGCATGTTAACACATGTTATAACATTCAACTTAAGCAAACCCTCAAGCACATATATTCCATGCATGTAATGAATTCATGCATTTAGTCAATATGTAGAAAATCATTTAGGTCAGCATATTAATTGAGGAATCAATCATAAACTATTACATAACATCATTTAATTCAATACATACTAATACAAGCATTTATACAAACACATACACTACACACTTAAGTCTACATATAGTATGTCGACCCAAAGTGCGCAACTAGGCGAATCTCTTCGCCAAAATAATTATGCACGCATTCCTAACTTCCTAATGCGACAACAAACCATGTCAATCACATCAGCAAAATATGAATGTAAACAGTACTTCCTACAAATGACTAAAATGCCCTAAATCTCATATTCCTCGTTAATTTACGAAACGGGAAACGGAGAGCATTTTGTACATGTCAAACGGCGATGCCATCAAGAATCTACTATTAAACGACATTGAAAGCGTTGGGAACCGTCAATCAAAGCATCTAAAATCCTCACCTTATGTCTTGTAGACTCGGGAATTGAAACGGAGCGTATACGCTTCGTCTACGGTGAACAAGGAGCCTAATACACAAGATCCATAAGCTACATCGCTATGGAAACAAGGAAAACTCAAATCAACAACTATTTAGGGTATTTACTTACCTAAGATCGCGGTGGAATCGCCGGGAAGATGGTAGAGGTGTGTTGCTTAAGCACGTGCAACACGTAGCACAAGTGGCAGGAAGAACTCCCCCACTCTCTCACAATCTCTCACTCTTTTTTTTTTCCTCTCCCAAGCTAGGGCTTCTCTCAAATTCGGATGGGAGAGAGGAGTGAGGGTTTCAACCCCTTTTATAGCCTACAACATGCCCAAAATAGGCTTGGGAACAATGTTTACTTGGTGCCTAACCAAATCGGGGCCGTTTCGGTCCAAAAGGGCATTTCTGAAGGTCTCCTGGCCGAATGCGGTCGGACTTAAGCTCATGCATACTGGATCTAGCACACATCCAGTTTTCAGACCGGTAAGGTTCCCAGATCGCACGTGGCGGTCCAGTTTCAGTTTAACGGTCATCGCACCAAGATCAGGCCTATAAGTCTCGTGATATATAATAGATATTTTTCCTGATCCAAGGGTGTAATTTGGCTGTATTCTGACGGTCAGAACGCTCAATACTGATGCGTCAAATTGTGTGCCAGATTTGAATTTCAAATTCCAATTCTAACCCTATTCTCACTATCTTCGGTCCGGGCTCAATGAAATAGCCTGTGATTATCGGTTTGACTTGATTTTTGGAATGAGTGTCAAGTCCAGCTAGACGGTTCTAACGATCTAAGATAGGAGGTATCGGACTTTCGACGTGCGGTCTAGATCTAATACAAAGATTCAAAGTGGTCCAGAGAACAAACCTACTTAGAGTTTGGTCCGAGGTTTTAGAGCATTATAGCACCAGTGGTTCCACTCGCTTTGGGCCTTGTAGAACGTATTTAAAGTGATCAGGGACCATTTCCCAGCTATTCTAACGTTGCACTAGCTAACCTAGTCATATTTTCTAAAGGAATGAATTCTACGCAATATCGGGTCGAGTTGGTACTCGAGCCCAAGTATGGATTTTTCACGGGCGTTACAGCTTTTTATAAGCTTGTAATGCCCCAAAAATCGAGGCTCGAGCAAAGCTCAACTCCCGATATCTATCGCATCACTTATACAACATAGATAATAATGATTATATGTTGTCCACATTAGTGCATTAAACATGAATGAGATTACACTAAATCAATATATCATAGTCTAAAGATGATTAAATTTAGCAACGAAAACTGTGATAGATATATAAAGTATATAAGTGGTTATAAATCCCCAAAGTATGATCATGTCACCAGGCTAAATATATACCTGTTTGTTCCAAAATATACAAAATGACAAAGTATAATGTCCAACTAATTCGTATTCCTGTAATCCCGTCAATCAATACATGGTCTACATAGACCCGCCTGATAGCTGTATATAAGAGAACTCCTCATCTTCATAGAAGTCAGGCTCTGCTTCGTAAGCCTTGTCATCATCTGCAGCTAAAACAGAGTCTAGTTGGTGTTTTAAAACACCATTCTAGAGTGGGAGTGAGTGATCAACTCAGTGGAGCTATAAGGTAAAGGTTAACATGTTATCAATTCAGTCAAACAGTAATGATAAAGCAGTACAGTAATCATGTCTAAGTACTCTTGTTAGTACATGAATGATATGTTATAATGATGCATGACCTCACCTGCACTCCCTCAGCGACATCATCTTACGATCGCACATAACAAACTCCCTAAACGTGCGCTTCCTCGCTAAAGCATATGCAATGCGGTGCATGGTAATGTTAGTCAATTAATTTATTTAGGCTTATTCATACAGCAAATTCAGGAAGCTGAGGTATCTCCCTATCATTTACCTAAATGATGATCCATTTAGGGTCGTCAATCCTAGTTAATCACATACAATAGGCAAGTTATAGGGCAATATTAACCTTTATTTAAAAGCAGTGGATAGGCAAGTTGAGGTCGTTATGGGAGGCTCGTCACCTCAGCGTAGGCCTAGTTTATACTTGAGGTCACTATGCGAAGACTCATCACCTCAGCATAAGTCGACAGCTCGAATACAGTATCTTATACCATCGTATTCGGCTCATGAGTTTGGGTTGCATACTGGACACTACGGGGAGGCTCGTCACCCCAATGTACGCCTACAGCTCGACCACGGTGTCCCATACCACCATGCCCGACTCATGAGTCTTAACGAATCATGGTACCAAGGTTGAAACAGGCTTTACATTGGTAAATGGTACCATAGATTCAAGCAGTAATGTCCATACATGATAAACACATGATAGGCCAATCGAGTTATTTGACAAGTTCAATTAGTACAAGCGCACGTTAAATTAATCGACATGGAGCGTATAAGCACTCCACGTGGTCTAACCACTGTCGACAATCATCGTACAACTCGGATTCGTTGAACGTATCCAATGTAGCGAATCTAGTTCGACCACTCAACCGGGAACCGTTACTGATTGCCTAGACTATGTAGTAGTCCCAATCATATTCAATTATAATAGGTAATCACATGTGATAGTCATAACAACATTTAACAAATAATTCAAATACAATAATCATTTGAGCGTTTTATCAAACACATAAAGCATGCTACTATACGTGACATTTTTATACATAAATCACGTATGTGAAATTAAGGTTACATGAAAGAATTTATACACATAGGTAAGGTAGTTAAGAATCCTATCTCAACACCCTTAATAATTACAATTCAATAAACAATTATTCATTCAGACATTTTATCAAACACTTAGCCTACACATTACTACGTACGTGCCCTAACTTAGTTATAACATATATTATAGCGAATCCTTTCGTAAAAGAGTTGTCATACATACACTAAACATGTATTTTAGATTAATAATCATGGCAAGTACAATTCATGATAGTAATTTCATTCAAACATTTCCACAAACACATGGAATGTATTATATATCCACATAGTTTACACACATATATAATTTAACGAACACATCATAACTAAGATCATATGGTAGCAATCAAGTCAGACAGAAATCATTATTGACATTGAAAGCTTTGAAAACCATAACCTAAAATTTATAGTCTGTACCTTTCGTCAGTATGCTCGTTACGAACTTGGTTTGTACACCACATCACAACGGCTACCTAAACATTGAAATAGGTAACTTATTTTACCAATTTCTCTATTTGGATTCCTAAAACAGATTAGGGTTAGGATTTCTTACCCAAAAATGAAGTTAGATTTTATAGTGTAGGGACACAGGAGAGATGATTCGTTATGTGGAGTCGTGGGAGTGAATCCCAGCAACGATCTCCTAATCTCTCACTCTTCTCCTCACTCTTTTCTCCTCTTTTCTTTCTTCTCTCTCCTAGGGTTAGAGAAAATTCGTATGAAATGAGAGAGGGGTGGGTTTAGGGCATTATATAGGCCCAGAAGTGATGTCAATGGCCCCAGGGCGTATACTTAGGTTATATCCAAAAGGCATCTGTTTCGGGCCAACGGAGCTCATCTGGAGGTCCATTGCTCACATACGGTCTGAAGAAAGTTCTCTGACAATGGATCTATATCGGGTAAAGGTTTCGGTCTGATTGGATTAGTGGATCAATCATGGGGGACCCATTTCAGTTCAATGGTCATCGTCACTCGATCAGGGCTACAAGTATACTAATGGGTGCAAGAAAATTTCCCTGATCTAAGGGTGTAGTTGGGTCAGAATCTGACGATCTGAAACCTTAAATTTAGCCCACAAGCGAACGACTCAATTCACTTAAGTTTGAGTTTATTTTCTAAAGATATTCGCCGCTCCAGTATTACGTTGTGCGTTTCTGGATACTATTTAGACTCGATTCCCGCAATAGTTGTCAAGCCTAATAAGGTAGTCATAATCTTATAGTTTCGCAGTTATTGGACTTTCGACGCGCGGTCCAGGCCCGAGAAGGAGTTTTAATGTGCTCCCGAGAGCAACTGAGTTTTGAGATTGATCATAGGTTTTTAGATAATGTTAAACTAGCAATTCTAATGGTTTTGGGTCTTGCAGTTAATATAGAAAATGGTTCGAGCTAATTCTCTGATTTATTTAGTTTAATACTTAATTAATTTTCATCTAATTTCTACAGAATTCATTCCTTAGTGATTTCTACCTGAGGTGATACTCGGGTCTTTGTACGGCTTTTTCTGAAACGTTACAAAGCTTATGCACGATAGATGCGTGCAGGTGATGTTGGGTTGCAATAGCATTGAGCTTGGAGCATGTAACGGTCTTTTGGAGTTTTAATTTTCAATATATGTATTTCCCTTTCGGCATTATATTCAAATGTTTATATTAGTGGATATGTGATGATGATGTTGCCTTTGTGATTTACATATACCTGTGGTTATACTTCTTACGAGATAATGTACATTGAAAAAAAAATCCTTATTGTAGGATCCCAGGATCGAAATTTGGTGTATAAGCGATAGGAGCTGAGAATGGGATACTACAAAGGCTGTCAACACTAGATTCGGTAATTGAAAATTTTGTGAGCCTGGTTTTCAAGTTTGGGGCGTGACATAGATGGAGGAAAATATGCAATATTTGAGCCTCAACAGCCGCTCATCGCTTTACAGGTGATGAGATTGGGCATAACCCTCTCCCTTTGGGAAGATAAGAACTTTATGAAGGGATTTTGCAAGGGAATCTTACACAAATGGAAGAGTGAAATGATAGAAGAGGGGAGAATAAATTCAAAAAATAGAAGAAGAATTCAAAACAAATTCAAATATGAAATTCTCATGAGAAATTGAGGAGAAATTGCAAGGGAGAGAAAAAGGCTTTTTCGAACTTTCAAAATTCACAAAAATATTTCTATAAAAACTAGCATCGATCATGATTGTGGATTTAGTGATCTGATAAACTGGATCATTTCTAAAAATAAAAAATATCTCAAATAAAAATCAACATATATTGCGACCATCAATTTTACGATCCGATGGATTAGATTATCTTCATATATATATATATATATATATATATATATCCAATAAGAACCAACATCGATTGCAATGGTCGACTCGCTATTTGATGGATTAGATTATTCTGTAAAATTATTTAAAAAAAAACACCTTTTAAATCCTTAGAGAGTCACAGTGTATAGGATGACAGATTCGATCAGTCATGGATTGGAATCTTGACCACAACCCAGCGAGACGATGGATTTAATCAATCGTAGATATGAATCTTGACTGCAAACCAACAGGACGACGAATTCGATTAATCATAGAATAGAATCCTGATCCCAATCAAGTGGGACGATGGACCCTATTAGTCACATATTGAAATCCTGATCACCAACAATGGACAAATCTTCACCATCCAAGTCGGAATTGATCACAACTAATGGTCCGAATTAGCCCAAAAATAATCAAGTCGGATAACCCAATGAGACAATGGAACCGATCAACCATCCCTGATAAATCAAATTCTTGATCAAAACTAGTAATCAGACTTGTGCTTAATGAACCATCCCCAACCGATCTTAAGTCTAATATTGGTAACCAAAATCTAAGCAATAAAAGCACAAAATCCTAAAAATCCACAATCCCTATCTATGTCAATTCAAATCGCAACCATCATATGCAATAGCCCCTCCCATATTTTCAATAAAAATCAACTTATTTGAAGTCCCATAGGCATCCCTATTGGAGATGACCAGTAAGCTAGACACGTTTTAAAATCATTTTGCAATTAAAAAAACCCCTCACGGAGTATTACTCCCTAATGTGAGGCGACTTTTATAAGAAAACTTTAAAAAGAGCGTCAGGCTTCCGAGGTAATAAGAGATCTTCCATATCTTTGACTGGGGACCAACGTAAAAACAAATAAGATCTGACGACTTTCAGTTTCCTTGGAACCATTGGATCCTCATGCGCAAATCATGGTCAATCTAAACTTAGAGTGACATAATAATCATACTCAATGTTGATGCTATGAACAGATGATAGGCCAAGTCCTAGTTAGAAGAAATTATTTGAAAAAGGTAGAAAAGACAAATTGTAACCCAAGTATCAAAACAAACAAACTGCATGAAAAATGATCACATGCACATACCTAGTTTTGGATATTTGCGTACCTTGATCGATTCCAAGTCAGCGTAGTGAGATCCCCCGTAAGGTTGCGAAAGAGCAGGGTAAGCTAACCACTTTGATGATAAAATGAAACAAGTAATCCTGAGGTGATTTGAGAAGCAACAAACATTCCAGTTCTAGACAGTATCCTTGTAAGGCCGCAAAAAGCGCATGGGCTCTATTGTACTGGGTTCTTCTGATGTTAATACGAATCAGGAATGAAAAAGTTGCGATTGGTTACTCGTAAAGTCATAAAAGGCGCAGGGACAATCATAATATTTTTCCAAATCCCCGTGACATATGCAAGTCATCCACTTGTGAATAATCGACTGACTCATGTACAAAGATAGGCAATAAGTCCAAACCGCATCTTAATTTAACTAAAGAGGGTGGGGTGTCCACCGCTTTGGCATTTGGTTGCACCTAACCTCTGCGAAAGAGGGAGATCTATAGACACCCCATCTCAAGGCGATAAGCTTACTTAAACAGAAACCCTGCTCCAAACTCTAATCCATACCCTTAACCTTAATCCATACCCTTAACCCTGATCCAAACCCCGATCCATATCCTTAACCCTAAGCCAAACATTGATCCATACCCTTAACCCTAATCCAAACCCCGATCCATACCCTTAACCCTGATCTAAACCCCTATCCATACCCTTAACCCTAATACAAACCCCAACCATACCCTCAACCTTAATCCAAACCCCAAACCCTAACCTGAACCCTAATCAAAGCCCTAAAGCCTAGTTAACTGTAACACCCTGAAAATCGGGGGTCGTGTATAAACTCAACTCCCGAGTTCCAGACCGTCACTTATGCAACAAAAATGATTATGATTCAATGTTGTCTGATTTAAAGCATTCACATGAGTAAAAGTATACCAAAACTGCAATTCATACTTCAGATCCAGTGATAAAAGCAAGCGGAAGACTAAACAATATATATATCACTGTATGGAAAAACAAAGTAGATCTCATCTGTCTCTAAAGTATGAATACATCTCTGAGTCTCATATACATATACATGAACAAAATCAAATGTTCAAAATAGTCCCACTGAAGTCCCGTCAACCCAGGTCGCCTAAGCAAAGCCATCATGATACTGCATGTACGAGAACTCGTCCTGGCCCTCATCGAAGTCTGGTTCTGCCTCCTGGATCTCAGCATCACCTGCATCTACAACAGGGTCTGGCGGGTGTTGCAAACACCATCCCGTAACGTGGGAGTGAGTGATCAACTAAGTGGAATCATAGAGCAAAGATTAGCATGTTCACAAATCAATCATGCGATAATAGTAAAGCAGTAAATCAGACAATCCTAATACTGTTGTTAATGCAAGATGACATGACATGATGTATGCCCTCACCGACGATCTCCCTCATACGGCACCATCTTACGACCGCGGCATGCAATCGACCCTCAAGTGCTCTACATCTTCCAGGCACATGCAATGGTATGGTGATATGATTTTTGAGTTATTATTAGTCCATTCAAACAGCAGGATTGGGAAACTAAGATACTTCCCTTGTATCAATCCTAACACAGATCCTGTCTAGGGTCGTCACTCCTAGTAATCTCATACGATGTATATTTTGTAGGTCGCTGCAAGGGCTGCCAAGGCTATTGCTCGCACTCATTGCACCGCTCCCCCATCACCTTATCAATACAGGCCTACTGTACTCTACTGCTACTGAAGGGTCCTCGCCTCCCGTAGACTCAGAATACGCTCGCGGTCACTACAAAGGACTCGTCGCTTGATCAATGTAGGCCGACAGCTAGAATATAGTGTCCCATACCACCATAATCTGCTCACGAGACTAGGTGCTCACTGGTCACTACGGGGAGGTTTGTGGCCCCAGCGTAGGCCGACAGCTCGACCACGGTGTCCCATACCACCATGCCCGGCTCATGAGTCTTCGTGGATCAAGGTACCATGGTTAACAGGGTTTACAATGGTAAGTTTAGTACCCTAGGTTCAAGCAGTTATGACTCATACAGGGTGAACATACATCGGCCAGTCGGGTTACTTGACGGGCTTGACTAGCGCGATCGCATCTCAAGTCGAACGACATGAAGTGCGTAAAACACTTCGCGTGGCCTAACCACTGCCGCCAACTCCAAACACGACTCGCGTTCATCAACGCGTCGTTCGTGGCCAAGACCAGCCAACCACGAATTCGCTCGGTTACCGACTGCCTGGACTAAGTATAGTCCCAAACACATATGAATTCAGATCAGCAATTTATGTAGGAGTATTGGAATTGAAATACAATCATGTGAGCATGTTAACACATGTTATAACATACAACTTAGGCAAATCTCCAAGCATGTACATTTTATGCATATAATGGAATCATGTACATAGTCAACATGTAGGAAATCATTTACGTCAGCATATTAATTGAGAAATCAGTCTCAAACTAATTCATAACATCATTTAATTCAATACATACTAATACAAGCATTTATACAAACACATACACTACACACTTAAGTCTACATATAGTATGTCGACCCAAAGTGCGCAATTTGGTGAATCTCTTCGCCAAACTAATTATGCACGTATTCCTAACTTTCTAATACGACAACAAACCATGTCAATCACATCAGCAAAATATGAATGTAATTAGTACTTCCTACAAATGACTAAAATGTCCTAAATCTCATATTCTTCGTTGATTTACGAAACAGGAAACGGATAGCATGTTGTACATGTCAAATGGCGATGCCATCGATAATCTACTATTAAACGACATTGAAAGCGTTAGAAACCGTCAATCAAAGCGTCTAAAATCCTCACCTTATCTCTTATGGATGCGTAAATTTGAACGGAGTGTATACGCTTCGTCTACGGCGATAAGAGAACCTGTTTTACAAGATCTATTGGTTAAAAAGCTATGGATCCTAGTGAACCTTAAATCAGCAACTTCTAGGGTTGTTTCATACCTGAAAAAGCGGAAGAATCACCGGCTTGGTGATCAGGAGGTGTTGCTTAGGCACTAGCAACAGGTGGCACGAAGGCTAGAAAAATCTATCCTACTCTCTCTCACAAACTCTCACCTTTTCTCCCTCCAAATCTAGGGTTTCTCTCAAATTCGGATGGGAGAGAGGAGTGAGGGTTTCAACTCCTTTTATAAGCCCAAAAACGCCGAAAATGGGCTCCGGTACAAGGTTCACTTAGTGCATATCCAATTCGGGGCTGTTTCGGTCCAAAAGATACTTTCTGTTGGTCCCCTGTCCGAATGCGATCGGACTTAAGCTCATGCGTACCAGATCCAGCACGTATTAAATTTTCAGTCCGGCAGGGTTCGCAGATCGCACGTGGCGAACCAGTTTCAGTTCAGCGGTCACCGCACGTAGATCAGGGCTGAAAGTCTCATGATATAAAATAGAAATTTTTCCTGATCCGAGGGTGTAATCTGGCTGAATTCTGATGGTAAGAACGCTTAATACTGACGCGTCAAGTCGTGTGCCAGATTTGAATTTGAAATTTCAATTCTGTCCCTATTCGCACTCTCTTCGGTCTGGCCTCAATGAAATAGCCTGTGATTATCGGTTTGACTTGATTTTCGAAATGATTGTCAAGTCCAGCTAGGCGGTTCTAACAGTCTAAGATAGGAGGTATCGGACTTTCGACGGGCGGTTTAGATCCAATACAAAGATTCAAAGTGGTCTAGAGAACAAACCTGCTTAGAGTTTGGTCCGAGGTTATAGAGTATTATAGAGTCGTTGGTTCTACTCGATTTGGGTCTTGTAGAACGTATTTAAAGTGATCAGGAACTATTTCCCAGATACTCCAGCGTTGCGCTAGCTAACTTACGCTTAATTTCTATAGGAATTAATTCTACGCAATTTCGGGTCGAGTTGGTACTCGAGCCCAAGTATGAATTTTTCACGGGCGTTACATTAACCTAGTCATAGTAATCCGACTTAACCTTAGAATTGATCCCAAACCCCAACTTTAGGAAAAACTCAACCTATATAGTTAATCCTTATGTCAACTTACCTAGTCAGCCTGCATAGCCTACCTAGTTAACTCACCTTATTAAACTAAGCCTATAACCCATTTTGGTCCAAGCCTATTTCAAAATCCAATTCGAATAAGAGGGGAGACAACAAGGCAACTTCGGCCGGCCAGAGCTGTCCACGTGTATAAGAAGAACCACCGTCCGAAGCTGAAGTAAAAAAGAAAGGATGAGCGGCACCCAGGGTGCTGCTTGCTGCGTGGCACTGGACGTACTTCAGCTGCTGCCTACTTGTGTGATGTTGTACTCCCTAATTATTTCATGCATGCGCAAAATCTAAAAATTACTCCGATGCCCCTCTATTTAGCCAAATTTACACCTTATGCCATCCAAACCAATACATGAGATTTTACCACATGACAATCTCAAATCCCAACCATTCAAATCCCCTTTTTACCTCAAGCTTCGCAGGAAATAACCATTCCTTAATAATCCAGGAAAAAACAACTCTCATTTTTAAGCATTTTCACTCACCCCTTAAGCCTTTAATCTAGCCAATTCATCCATTCACCAATGAAGGGAAAGAGCTATAGGAAAGAGTCTAGCTAGGTACAGCTAAGTCCACCAAATCCAAAAATACCTAAGCCATTAAGGTCTCGACCTAACCCCTATTATCCCAACCTCTGTGATAATACCATCCATCTAACCATTCTATCTTCAGTTAAGCTTCATCTAGCCATATCATTTACATAACGCAACATTCACCTCATCATCCAACACACTTTGCACCAAGTTAGCGTGAAATTATGCTATGAGGCTTGATGATTTAATCGGACCATGCCCAACAAAAAATGTGTCAATTACTTCACATTTTGTCACTAACATTATATCCATTCATATACAAGAATTGAATCCTCACTCTCAAGAATAATCAAAATCTATGAAGTAGAGACTGTAACAGGCAGAATGTATGCCTAACACATTTCTTATAACCGCGGTTCCTTATAATTTTGTATCGAAGAATTGAAGAGTCATTTTGGGGTAGGAAATTTTCGAATCCTTACCCTAACATTTTTATAGGGTCTAACCGAATGCAAAAACCAAAAAAAAATTGGCGAGTCACATGTGACAACTATAGTTAAACGTAACCAATCAATCCTAACGCAAAAGCCTTTGAAAGAGGAACTCCTAAAGCAAAGTGGCCGTCCAGTTGAGTCTGCCCGGAATCCCAACGTCCACCGAATCATACCCTAAAATGAGCTTTAGGTGGACGGCGTGGGTGTAGCAAGTACATCAAGTGGGCCACACAGCAATGGGTCCAACCCACCTCGGTGAATCCCGGGTCTCACCTGATCCGCTCCCGAATTTTGCGGTAGTAAATCTAAGCAGCGTAGCGCACCCGATGGAAAGCTCGGATCTGAAAGACGTGTTACATCCTCACACGCGCTCGCGTGTGGATGTGTATGGCTCTACGCGTGTGGAAGTAGCAAAACTCCCCTTGTATTATATTTAGAGAAGCCTAGGGTTTCTGGCAGCTTCATCACATCCATCCTTTGGCTCCGACGAGAACCCTTCCAGTCAGCGAAAATGGTACGTAGAATCTTAACGTACGCATGTGTTCTACTGCCTTATCCTGCGCATACAGATAGCTCGTTCATGTTATTTATTTATTTATTTTTCAAATTCTCGTCCGAAACAGATTTTTCCAAGCAATGGGAAGTCTGATTTGGAATCGTTTGGCTCTGTAGGAATCTTTAAAGGTGGAGTGGAACCTGTTTCCGGGAAACGGATTCTCTGGGAAAGAGATTCCTTATCTTGTGTTTTGGTGCTGGGAACACCGTTCTCGAGGATTCAGAAACCGTGTTCAGGAAACCGGGAATTCAAAAAATTATGACCGTTTGGAGGGAATTATAACTGTCTCGAAAACGTGAAATGGGTTCCGGCAGGAATCCTTTTCCAATCGTTTCCCAGCACCTAAACGTGAGCAAACGCCCTTATGGATTCCGTAGGCGATGTGAGGTCATTGCTTTTGATGTGGTTGTTGCTGAATATTTACAGAAGTGGCATTGTTTGTGCAAGAACAGCTTTTGATAAGGCCACAGGTGTTTAAGGCAGCCCATCTACACGCCACCACATGTGCCAGTGTCGCACTTGGACGTGAAATCCAAGCGGGCCATGTGGTGGGCCCCATTGTATTAGATGCCTTGGCCCAAAAATTGGGTTGGTTCACTTATTAGTTGGGTCACAGTCTATGAAACAAATGGATGGATGGGAAAAAATGGGCAACTTTCCACCTCTTTTGAACATTGTGATCCGTCTGATGAGTGGACAGCCTGACTTTTGGTCCATGACATCCATACATTGAGACCTTGGTGTGGTTCCTCTATGGCCAGGACACCAGAATATCGGACCATGAATGAAGAGAGGCATGGGAGAAAGGCATATGTATATAGATCGTAATTTGAAGAAGAGAAGGAAGGCGGCTTCAAGTTGCTATATGTAGTCGCATTTCTTACGATAATCTTTGTGGCACTAGCTTCAAGTTGCTATATGTAGTCGCATTGCTTAAGATAATTTTTGCAGCACTATGGATGAAAATATGAATTGGTAATTCGGATTACCAATAACTTGTCCCCAAGATGCAATAAGCCCATATCTATGTTGTTCTTCAGCAAGAACAGTTGTTTGATTGACCTTGAATGCCTCTTACAACAAATGGGACTAGTACTCACCATTATCTGTTTCTCCAGTGGTGGAATAATGTACACTGAAAATAATACAATTTGTTCTGGAAAACATGAGCATAATGAGAGTTTTGAAAACGCAATTTTGAACGAGTGATTATTAAAATGCTTAAAACCCCCTCCTAGACCCTTTATTTCGGCACAGACAATTGCTTTGGCCATTGGTCAAATGCTTAAGTCTCCCTGCCATGTCACCCATTCCAACAATCAACATAATTGCCACCTCATTCAATGGTCCATGTATTGCTACCGGGTGCACCATGTCACACAACAGTCAATTCAAGTCAACTATCTTTTGAGGTGCCAAATTATTGGGCTGATCCTTCCACTCAAACCGTTCACTTGAGCCGCCCCAAGCTGTGGGAGAGACCCATGGTTCCTGTTGTGGCTTGACCCTGGTCAAGGTTGTATTGGGGAAAGTCTAAGGCTCATGCACTTGGCAACAATTGGCCCGTGCGAAGTGCGGAGTGCACCAAAGGTACCTAGACACCATACATCACGCCACGTGTGCATGTGCAAGTGCAAGTGATGATGACGCTTTGCACCGTCCTTACCAAGACTTCAACCTTGCATTTTGGTGGCAAAAACTCCATCAAACCACTCTTCCTTCTTTTGAGAGGCCAGCTTCATTATTCGCTTTGCTTAGTGAGAATTGCTTTGTTAAAACATATAAGGAATCTTTTGGAATTGCTTTTGCAAAATATAAGGGTGGCCCATGCGTTTGATAAATAACCTTGGAGTGTTTTGATTTTGGAGATACATAATAGGACCCTCTGATGACTGTGTTGGATCTCATGCTTGCACGTCCCATTCGAGAACATTTTGTTGCATGTAGGTGGCTTGTTTTATACATGTTTGTAAAATTATGAAAGTTATTACCGGGTTTGAGCACAAAAGAAACCACCAATAATCAAATTTTAAGCACAAAGAAAAATAATAATCATATTTTGTGCATAAAGTAAACCACCAATAATCTTTACAAGATCTCATGCAAAAATTAATTTTATGATGATAATAATAATCTATCCCTTTATTTGCTATTGAATAGAACTATCTTATCACTTATCAGTCTCTCCCTCGTATCTCTCAACCTCCAAACAACTCTGCCTTCTTAAGGATGAAGTCGTGAGAGGAAAAAAATCCTACTTCAACTGCGTACTCAAAAAAAAAAAAAAAAAAAAAAGAGAGAGAGAGAGAAAAGAGAGGAGAGAAAGAGAGATCAGAGGAAGAAGGGCCCACAAGATTAATACTTTATTGAGTATTATTTTTCTAAGTACGCAGTCGGAGTAGGATATTTTCCTCTTGCGACTCAATCCTTTAGAAGGCAGAGTTGTTGGGAGGTTGAGAGATACGAGGGAGAGATATCGATAAGGGATAAGATAACTCCTACAAAATCTCTCTCTCATATTCAACTAATAATAATAATAATAATAATAAATTTAATTATTGTTGTTGTTGTTATCAATGTTGTCAAATCACATATGCCATTGTATGCGATTAGCATATGCTGTTCGCATATGCCATCGCACAATCGCATATGCCATGGCATATATTTTATAAAATAAAATAAAAAATAAAAATGAAAAAAAATTTAAAAAATTTTAAAAATCTTAAAAAATAGGAAAAACTTGCCTAATTAGTATACATGATTAGATTGAGTTATTTTACTTATTTCATTATAGTTTGAGTGTTTCATTAAGTTATATATTTAATTACTTATATTATATTATATAAATTTTAACAAAACAATCAAGCTACATTAAAAGAGAACTAATTATTATAAACTTTGAGCAAAGAAATTTTACTGATAAATGGATAACTTGAAACAACTTACAAGTTATAACTTACAACTTAATTTACAAAAAGTAAGCACAATTTATAAAATACATAAAATAAACATACTTGAAGTAATTGTAGAGAGATTAGAGTAAGAGAGAGAGAGAGAGAGTAATAGATTTAGAGCTTTAGAGTAGAGAATAGTGAAAATGGAAGGGATATGAGTGCCTATAAATAGGCAAAAGTTCTCCAAATTGAAAAAATAAAAAATAAAAAAATTGCTTCCACACTGATTATTAGGAAATATTCGATCGCATATGCAGTATGCGATCGCATACTTGCCAAGATCGCATATGCCATCGTGGCATATGCGATTCGATCAGCAGTATGCGCATATGCGATCGCATGCTGCATATGGTCTAGATCATAGGCCGTCGGATAGATCTAGGATGGATGTAAGATTTTAGGGTTTGATGATGATGAACTCAACGATACAGATCTTCTTGTGAATGGACGGGTTGGGTTTTACAAGCAAGTTGTGATGTATAGTTGAGATGGATGATGAAATTGATAAATACATGGATGGCTAGGATTCACGTGCTAAGAGATGAGATGTATGGTTCAGATCACCATGATGAAAGGATGGTTGGTGGCTGATTGTGGGCCGTTGGATGAAAAGGTTTGGACGACTGGGATGTGGTAGAGGTATATCCCATAGATCGTGGGCTGTTAAGAACGGATAGAAGTTTCTGTTTCTAGATTTCTTTGGTTTGCAGAAGTGAGATAGACCTGCCTACACATGATTAGGTGGGTTCCATCAAGTTATCTGATGAGAGATCCACTACGTTCATCGTGTTGGTGGGTCAAGTTTGGATGGGAACTCAAAAATAGGCTAGATCCGTATCTTTAGGTGAGCCACAAAATGGGTCATGAAATACATATTGTCGAATCTTCACTTGGAAGAGAGGTGTTATACACAACTTCAAAAAATTACATTTTTGCCACTCTAGTTAGCCGAGACTTAAATCTTACATAACCTATGATTGCATTGTTTGTTCGAGGTGAATCTTTACTCCGACCCACCATTTTGTATGCTCTATCAACAAACTAAATTACATTTTTGCCACTCTAGTTAGCCGAGACTTAAATCTTACATAACCTATGATTGCATTGTTTGTTCGAGGTGAATCTTCACTACAGCCCCCCATTTTGTATGCTCTATCAATAAACTAAATTTGGGCCTTGATCTCCCAAAGTTGACCAAGATGTGCTCTTAATGAACTAATTTCTCTCCATGATCTAGATCATAGATTGTAACCACGTGATAGGAAAGTCAACCGGTAGACTTGACAAATACCCTACAATCTTTACAATGATTGGTTTATTCCGATATCTGTGGTGGCCCATTTGGCGGATACGAATATGATCGATGGCTAGATGATGGCCTACAAGTGATGTAAGTGGATGGTTACGATTTTAATCATGTTTATAGGTTATGCACAAAGTGGTTTTAGCAAGTGATCTATATTAAGAATGCGCACTGTTTGATTGGAACGACTTGTTCACGTATGCAAATTACCTAGATTGTAGTATTGATGGTAGATTAAGCCACTTTTTAAGTAACGTACAAGATATACAAATCAAATTCTAAATTTGATGTGTACGAACGGATATAAGGTTAGATAGTTTGTTTACTATGATTGGGTGGTCCAAATTCAAAATGGACGGTTAGATGTCTTCATCTGATGGTAATAGGATATTTCTACGGTTGGTTTTGATAATCGAGTGAGAATACTAGGGCATTCGGGGGTTTGTCCTATTAGTCAACGGTCGGCTGACTTAATCTGTGGATGAAAAGTTCTCCCTATGGTTTAGATTTAAGCTACACTATAGATAGACAGTTAAAATTAACGGATCTACAAGTGTATAATTGAACAAGTGTAATCGTACATTCTCACGTATGGGTAAACTCACACCCAAAATTCTGGGTTGATACGCTTCTTCTTTGCAATGTCTAGCAAGTTGCTGGACTAGACTAACCTTCTCTCTCTCTTTAAGATGTTGGAAGTCCAATGTCCTCATGGGCTGGCGTTATAGAGAGAGAAGAAGAAGAAGAAGAAGAAGAAGGTTAGTATGGTCCCACAACTTGCTCGGCGTTGCAAAGTAGTAGTAGAAGAAGAAGAACGAAACAAAGAAAAAAATATATTTGTTGAGACCCTTTTCTAGGTGAGTGGATCCATAGTATATTCCTCTTTTTTTAATTAATTATATATTTTTGGTTTATTTTCAAGCCGTCTACTTCAACATGGTGTTATATCGATTTCTAGAAAATGTAGAACTGGGCTATCTCTTGAGATCAATGAACATTGATGTATTTGTCTATTCTTTTATCCATGAGCATTACTTTAATACGTAGTTTATTTTATAGCAAACTAGGTCTTTCTAGTCATAGTATCCATTATTCCAAGATTGTTTAATTTAGTTATAGTCAATACCGTTTAATCTAATCAATGTACAAGGTTTGCCAATGTTGGAGTATTTTCTTGTACTTTAGCATGCTTTAGATTTATTTTCTTACTGAAAGTTTTGTGTTAAGATGTGAATATTGTTGAAGTATATCAAGCCTGTTAATCCTAATCAATGTGTATATGATGATGGAAACATTATGTCGCAAAACCTTATGAAAACCAAACGATGTTGGAAACATTATGTGATCTTAAATCAGCAACTAAATAAAGCAGAAACCCTTTTGTGCAATGAGAATGCACCCGGATTCCATTACCATACCAATATATGCATGATATTCTACACCGTGATGCAATCTTTTTACATTGTTGGAATTTATATGAATTTCTAGAAAAATCCTGCCGTCTTTTTATGATTTTCATTAAGTCTTTACGGTTTTAAGTTTATTGCATTACTATGGTTTTGAGAGCATGTGTATGCATGCAATGATGATTGTATGTTCAATATAAAATTCCAGTGGAACTTGTATGGAAAAGTCTTGGAATGTTGATTATGATATATGAGTTATGAGAAGCATGTATATAAGGAAGAGTACATTTTATGTACAATTGTATGGAAATCATGCATTGAGTATTTTGAAATACTTGCTTGCATGTTGGGCTAGTCCCTGAGTGAAAGTCGCTAAAGCTAACATATCGGGCCAATCCTTGGGTGAAAGTTCCAAAAGTTATTATGATGGGTTGAAGTCCCTAAAGTGGATATCAAATATATCAGGCATGGTCCCTAGGTTTAAGTCCCTAAAGCGGATATATCGGGCTTGGTCCCCAAGTTGAAGTCCCAAAAGCTCACTTGATATGCATTGTGATTTATATATATGCTGGTGTGCTCTCATGTTCCAAATGGTTAATACAGTTCATTTTTGTTTTAATGCTAATCTATTGAAAACCTTCCTTAATTGTAAACCTGCCATATTTGGAATTATCTTTCTTGTATAGTCGATATATTTGGGAGTTTATTATTGTAGAGTCTTATGTTTGAAAAACCTGCTATTGTTGGGAAAATATCTATTTTTGGAAAGTACTTAATTTTTGGAATCTAGTATGGATCTCTCTTTGGGCTTCACAACTCACCCTTGTTAGGATTTTAAAATATCAGTTTCAAGATCAGGATCAGGATCAAGTCAGGAGAGCGAATGGAGTGGAGTTTTAAAAGATAATTTTTTGTTAGCTAGTGTAGTTTTCTTTTGGGCCGAGTTTATTGTAAAGGAACTATAGTGGAAGAGCGATTGTGTTCTATGTTAGTGGTGAATGAATATTTATTTGTTATATTCATAAAGTGTATGTATTGTGGAATGATAATGTGTGGTTTGACGTTTTGAATTGTAGTTATTCTTCATATATATATATATATATATATATATATATATATATATATATATATATATATATATATATATATATATAGTCATGTCCTGGGATCGGGGTCTGGCTAACCCGGGTGTTGGATTTTGGGGTGTGACATTTACAATTTCCGTGTCCCTAGGATTTCATGTCCATATTTTGGTTTCTCTATCAAAACATCCCCTAAAAGAACTCTACTTAATGATAAAACAAGTATCATGCGTATTATGGGCTTATACACAACCGCAAGTTGGGCTGTACACGAACAGAGTTAGCTCGGTTAGCTCGCTCTACTCGATTTGACTCGGTTCGAAACCAAGTTCGAGTTGAGTTGAGCTGATTTTTTGAGCTCGAAAAAATTTCAAACCGAGTTCAAGCTTGCTCGAGCTCGACTCGACTCGGATCGAACCCAACTCGAATCGAACTTGGATCGAGCCAGTTCAGTGACTCGGGTACTTTGATATTGATGTCACTCATCAAGTGTTTGATGAAATGACTCAACGAAGTGTTAACTGGTGCAAGGAAGGTATGTTTTATCAAGCAAATACCATTTTTTCATGATTTTGATGTTGCATATAAGGTGTTTGATGAAATACTTGTAAAACCAATGCTTTTGTTTTACATATAGTGAGAATTTGAATGTGCAGTCCATGTGTTTGTGAAAATGCTGCACAGGCGAACTCAGCTCGAACTGGCCCAAGTTGTTGACTGAACCGAGCTAAGCTAGCCAGTCAGGCTCGAGGACGGAGCTGAGGTTAGCTAGTGGCCGAGCCGAGTCGAGCTGTGCCTAGCTCGACTCGGATCGACTGGTGTACACCTCTAATCGCAAGGTTGGTATCATGACTATCAAATAGGAAACCAAGCTGCAACTCCTATAAAATGGAAATCTCCTGCAAAATATGCATTATATACATTCATTGCGACTTGCAACAGCTGTATGGCTTTGAAAATTTATATGGTTTGTATATTTCCTTTAAAATAGGAATAATATGCGGCCATATGCCTCTTAAAAAAAAAAAAGATGAGAAAAAAAGGCGTTTGAATGCACAAACTGGCATGTGCTGCTGTATATCTTGCGGTTCAGAGCAACCAGTTGAAAACGGGATTGGTTCTCAATTTGATTTGATTTGATTTAGTGTACCCCATAGCTAGGGTTGTCAACGGGTATCCGAGGAGCCCAACCTGATCTAAATGGTTATTGGTGTGATTTTCAGACCGTTTTAAAAACTAAGTTGGGTTTGGGTCTAGCACCATATACTTGTTTAGAAATTAGGTCCGATTAGGTTGGCTATTGGGTACCCCACCATATCCGGTTAATCATGGTCATGATCATCATCATCATCATCGTCAAAGGCTTATAATAAGTAGTTGGAGCTTGCTACATGAATCCTGTTACGTCATTCTACTCTATCATGGACCATATCCTCAATTAAACCATAGGTCCTCAAGTCTTTTCTTGGTACCTCCGCCCACATCCTTTGCAACTTCCCTTTGCCCTTTCCAGAGCCTTTAACTTGAATCGATCCACTTCTAGCCAATGTAGTTCTTGGTCTCTGTTGTATGTTGCCAATCCATCTAAGTCTCCCTTCTCTCATCTTATTACATATTGGTGCTACTCTTAAGTTCCTTCCAATGCATTCATTCCTAATACTATCCTTCCTTGTCTTGCTACTTATCCATCTCACCATCCTCATTTTTGCTAAGCTCATCCTATTAACATGTCATTCTTCATCTGTCCAACATTTTGTCCCATAAAGCATAGCTAGTCCTATAGCTAGCCTATACAATTTCTCCTTTGTTTTCATTGGTATTTGATAATCACAGAAAACTCCATATGTACATCTCCACTTCATCCACCCTCCCATGAGTAACATCCTTCTCAATCACCTTGCTCTATTAAATTATTGACCCAAGATATTGAAAATGGTCGTTTTTGGGTACCTCTTGTTAAGCAATCTTAACTAATTCCTTGTTTTCACTACTGTAGTTACTAAAATTGCATTCCATATACTCCGTTTTTATCCATGCCCGATTAATACATATATACTAGTATATATACATCATTGTATTGGGATATTTAATGCCATAATATGAAAATTAATTACGACAATTAATGCTGTAAATCATGTTGGACTTAGGAGTTTCTGAGAGGATTTTGCTAAGCCTGCACGAATGTGAAACTTGGCCACCTACAATTAATCACACGTACCCATATAGAACACGTGTTTAACATTCGAGCTTTCCATCTAGTGGGACACCTTGTCATGTTTTATGGCCTAAAAAATCAGGTCATTTCATTTAGGTGGACCACAACGCACAAAATCTTCAACAAAAAATTCTACTCATCCATTTGATTGTATGTTGTGTCAAAGTGAGGAGTGAAAACAACCTGAAGAGTGCTTAATAGGTAGCTCTAAATGCAAAGGGAAGGGCAGGAGGAATTCTGGTTGCGTAGAAGTCGTCATCTTGGTCCCCGGAGAAAAGCTAGTATGGAGCTTTCTTAGTTTCTATTATTCTAAAAGAGGTATCTTCTGACTTCTGTTGTCTTATTACTTCACTTTATGGTCTTAAATGGTGGAAAGCTGTAGAGCTAAGATTGCTTAGTGGCCCTATCCAGAATGTTGAGAAAAGGACAAGGCGAATGCATCATTAGTGGCCTTAGAGTGGGAGGAATGGATACACCGATATCCCATGTTCAGTTTGTAGATGACACACTATCGTTTTGTGAAGTAGATTAGGAAAAAGTGAGTAATTTACCTACTACAATTTGGTATTTTGAGGCAGTTCTGGGTCTTCAAGTCAATATGACAAAATCCAAGATGTTCGGGGTGAATATGGAGGAAGAAGAGATAAGGAAATTCGCCGATTTCTTTGATTGTTTAGGGGGTCGCCTCCCGACCATGTTCGTTGGTCTTCCGTTGTGTATAGGGAAGGCCCCGAAGTCCTTATGGGACAAGGTCATCAACAGATTCGAGGCGTACCTCGCAAGATGGAAATGCGGATACTTATCTCTAGGCGGGCTTCTCACTCTAATAAAGGCGGCGCTTTCGAATCTGCCTCTATACTTAATGTAGAGCGGGTCGCGGACACTTTAATGTCCAAGATGGACTAGAAAAGGCCCGATAGAAAGCAGAAGTCATCAAGACCGTCATAACCTTAAAACAGGCATATCTCGCAAACCGGAATGAGTTACTCGACGTACCGTGTATGATTTTGGGGTAGGATGAGCTACTTTAGCCATCCAACCTGGCTATGCCGGGTTGCCCGTGCCAAATTTACGAGATTCCATCATATCGACGGTCAAATTCCATATTTATTTCCTGTTTTACTATTTTTAGTAAGTTTTAGTTTGATTATAACTCTTCATCTGTTGGGATTTAGGAGTTGCGCCCAACATGAGTAGTGTTTAGAAAATTTAGGAGAATAACGTGGTTAAGCCACATAGGACACTTACTGTAAATAAAAAATTTACTATTTATAGTAAGTTACGAATTTTAGGGAGTTTTAGTTATAGTTTAATTCCTAAACTTATTCCAAGTCTTGGTATCCCTATTTAAAGGGTTATAGACTCATTTATTTTAGCTATCAATATTCAACAAATTTATTTCGACTTTCTAGAATTATTTCTAGTTTCTATTTTTCCTCGTGGATTCGAGAAGTCTCTGTGAGGAGTCCAGAGAAGCTTCGTGGATTCGAAGTAGCTTTCCCCTTGAGGAAGACGGTGATCGACCTCATCATGTTCATCCCTGCGTCAATACTTCATGTCCCTATTCAAATGTCTGGCATTGATATTGGCAACTCTAGAAAAGTAAAGACGAGACTTCCTATGGCATGGGGAGGAAGAGAATAAGAAATTTCACATGGTTGATTGGAAGGAGGTGTGTAAGCATGTCCAAGAAGGTAGAGTAGGTGTAAAAGACCTCAAAATAATGAACCGGGCCCTCTTAGGCAAGTAGACTTGGAGGCTCGGGACTGAAAATGGGACTCTTTGGAATATGTTAGTCAAGAGTAAGTATGGGCGCTCAGAGGGAGGTTGGTGGATCAAGGACTCGTCAATCTATAGAGCATCTGCTCTTTGGAGAGGTGTGTTATCCATTAAGGAGGAGGTTCTCAAAGGTATTGGAATCGCTATAGGAAACGACGAAAACACTCGTTTTTGGGAAGACATTTGGGTGGGAGAAGTAGCTCTGAAAGAGGACTTCCCAAGCATCTTTCCCCTTACCCCAAATCAGTCCATTGTAGTAGCTGGTTGCTACTTCGTTCTCGGGGGTGAAGTAGTGTGGAATCCTGTATGCAGAAGAAATCTCTAAGATTGGGAGATTGAAGATTATGTGGCTCTCCTTAGTCGCATTTACAATAGTAAGCCGGACCAACGCATTGATGACAGTTTAGTTTGGAGAATTGACAAATCCAGCATATTCTCAGTAAAGTCTTTATTCAACTTTATTGGCAGCAATCCCTCTACAAGAGGAGACATTGACAGATCATGTTTGGAAAAACGAAGTCCTGCCTAAGATAGCGGCCTTTGGATGGCTCGTTGGCAAGGAGAAGGTTCTCACAGTCGACAATCTGAGAAATAGGGGAATAATATCACAAACGTGTCTATTCTGTATGGCAGACAGAGAATCGTTGGACCACCTTTTTATACACTGTCCTTTTATTAACCAGATTTGGCCAGAAATTTTAACTCCTTTCGATATTATTTGGTCCTCCCCAAATTCAGTAGGCCGGCTCCTCAAGGCCTGTCATGGTGCTAGATTAGGCAAACAAAGGACTGTGTTATGGAGAATGGACCTCCTAGCTGTCTGGTGGTCTGTGTGGGAAGAAAAGGAATGGGAGGTGCTTCAGCGGTGTTTCCAACTCGGTGGAGTCCGTAGTTCATAGAGTGAAGCAGTTAATGATCGAGTGGGCTTCCAAGGTTGAAAAACTAAAGGGCTGTAATCTGCACTTTTTAGGAGTGTAGCTGGTTTGCTATCTCAGCGGCTTGGCTCTCCCTTTGTGCTCTTTTTTGGCTTTTAATAAAGTATTCGTCATCTTTCAAAAAGAAGAAGAAGAAAACAACCTGAATGAGGTTTGGGCGAATGGGTTTGCTCCCTATAGGTGAGGGTTCGATTCCCCTCCTTGGCTTTACCCGATGCATGTGGTTGTGGGTGATTGCGTGTATCCACAGGGATTAGTCTCACTTCAAAAAAGAGGTGGGGACACCCTATGTCTTCAAAAAAAAAAAAAAAAAAACCCCTGAATGTTAATAAAGAGGATTTAAACAATGTGGACTGCTTGTTAGAAAGTTATGGTCTTGCAGACATTTTACATGTTGTTACTTGTGCTTGCAGATGGATATGCAAGTTACGCATGTGTGTACGGTTAGCAAACATCCTTGCTTGAGAGATGGAACACCACTTGGTTCATGAGAGTAGAAGAAAGATGGATAAAGGTTTCACTGCTCATAACAAAAACAGGAAAGAGAATAGTTTACATGCCATTCAGCAACACCACAAAAGTTCTCTTTACATGCTCCTTTACACTGGGCACACCTGCCAGCATGCTATGCGTGCTTGACATCTGATCCTTTAAAAAACCACCACTACCAAATTAGGGTCATAAGACCTGAAGAGAACTTGAGTTAGACTAGATCAGGGTTTACCCTTTAAAAAAAGAAAAGAAAAATAAAGAAAAAGGGAAAAAAGAAAAGAAAAAAAGAGACTAGATCAGGGTCTGAGAACTAAAATATGGTACCTAGACCTGACAGGACCCAACCTGGAGCCCGATATGTTCAATTATGGGTGCAGCTGGCTTCAATCTGAACCTGATCCATTGAAAGCCTATCCATAGACTCATAGCTTGATCAGTGTTTTAAATAGCGGTAGTGTGATGCGTAGCGCTCAGCCCTCTATAGCATGTAGCGTAAGCTACACGATACTTTTATTTTTTAATTTAAAAATAAGACAAATATAATAGATAGTAAAAAAAAAGGAAAAAAATATAAAAATGCCTAAAAGATGATTCATTTCATCAATTATAAGCATGTTCAAAAAATTTATTAGTTATCATTTATCAAAAGCCAATACACACATATAAGCCAAATCAAATAATTATCACATCAACAACTTTCTAAGCAAACCACTTTAATTAACAATGTTTGCTTGAAACCACAAGTCACAATTATGAAAAGAAATAAAAATCCCATAGGTTAAAAGTACCAAGTATAATACAAGTGTCACATTCCTCAACATTAGAAACAAAGAAAATGTGAAAAAAATAATTAAAAAAATAAAATAGTGAAAAAAATACATTGTAGGTTATGCTACGGACGCTACGCGCTACGTAGCTGTAGCGTACGCTGCGACCCTTGTGGTGTATGTTGCTGGGGATTTATGCTATTTGGGACGCTACTTAGCGCTACGGCCATGCTACGCTACTTGAAACACTGAGCTTGATAAATAGATCGAATGCATCAATTTCCTGTCTTCGAAAGAACTACCCTCAAGATAGAGCTGTGGTAATCCATTGTAAGGATCTGCTACCCATAGCCCCTCATAGCCTGGTTAATGGCTTGGATGCATTTATTATCCTTGGCTTTGAAAGAACTATCCTCGAGATAGAATCAGACTAATCCATCATAAGGTTCTGCCTACCCATAGCCTCTCAGAGCCAGGTGAATGGCTTGAATGCATCAATTCCCCCTGGCTTGAATGCATCAATTCCCCTTGGGTTTGAAAGAAGTACCCTCGAGATAGAGTCAGGCTAATCCATTGTAAGGATCTGCTTTGTCACGTTATTTCCAGCTTAAGTGGCAGTTGATAGTGAATGCCTACATGTCAGATTACATCGATTCCCATATGGTTCCAGATTAACGTGGTGTCAGTTGTCTTACCTATTCTCAATCTCGAGATGCTCTATCTTTGTTTTTCCTTGGGTGTTGTCTCCAACTAAATTGGTTATTTTTGAGATGTGATTGCACATCCTTCACAGTTTCAACGCATTTCCTTGTAAGAATTCACCAATTTAATGCTGGCTGTGTATCCATTGGTGGATAAAAATGTCCCCCATTACTCATGTTATATATCTAATAAACATATCCATGCTTGCATGCATTTGCTGATATTTTGAATGTTAGGGTAATGTTTGGATGTCTGAGAGAAGTCGGGCACCCACCCTTCTAGCAATTGTGGTACATCCAAACACGCCCGTGTCCATGTTTCCATGGTTCATCTAATCAATATCCGTTTCTCTGTTGAGGTTTGTTGCGGACGCAGACCAAGCGTACGAAGAAGGCTGGGATCGTCGGCAAGTACGGTGAGTGTTGGCATCATCGTTATTGATCTTTGATAAGAACAAAATACCATTACTAACACAATTCAACATTTCAGGCACGAGATATGGTGCCAGCTTGAGGAAGCAGATCAAGAAGATGGAAGTGAGCCAGCATGCAAAATACTTCTGTGAGTTTTGTGGGAAGGTATCTTTATATGCCAATTTTTTCTCATGTCATTCTTGTTGCTTATGATTCTTGGATACCTAAATAGGCCTGGAGTATAATTATCTGGACGATAAGATACAGATACGGGCATGGGTTACAATATGATATGGTAGTATCTGCATCCTATTGGTAGTATGTATGCAAGAAAGATGAAATAATAAATGGATGATCTTATGTTTTATCCATAGATGTAAAACTTGCAGACTTGACTCAAAACTCGGCCGAGTCAACTTGGCTCGGCGAGATTTTGAGCTGAGTTGCTGGGAAACTTGGAAGTGTAACTGACTTGACATTGAATTGGGAAGACTCAACGAGTTGACTCAATGCCTTGATCAATTTTTCATGACTCAACGTGACGTGAATTGAGTCACTCACATTGATAGTGTTTTTCAAAATAAAAATAAAAATACATGACTGGGGCGAGCGGGATTGACACCCATACCTTGGAAAGGTTGTTGAGACTCGTAACCAGCAAGGAAATTGGTTTGTTGTTGCTTTTGCTTCTGTTTTTTATTACTTATATAATATTCCTATTTGAGATGTTTATTACATCTCAAACTTTTTTTATTTATATAGTTATTAAAATATTGAGTTGATTCAAATTGAGTCTTCAAGTCAACCGGGTCAGGCGGAATATTGAGTTGAGTAGAGTTTTTGGGTGAACTATGGCTTTTTCTAGAGGTTTGAGTTCCTGTTTGTACTGAGTAAGTACATGTGTGGCCCATGTTTGGTTTATCCAAGCATTGATCTGATGGCCCCTATCATGGATGAACCATTTACAAAAAAAAAAAAAATCTCTCTTCAATTAGTCAATTTTAACCTTCCCGTTGTTGGCATGTAAATACATGGTCAGGAAGAAATGCGGCAGCAGTCCACATTCAATGGAGAAAAGGCAAGATATTTGATGGTTAGGGTCTCTTCCAATTTAGGAAATTTTTTGGGCATGGTCCGTCTTCCAATATTCAGTGGTTGGATAAACCATGGATCCAGCATGTACAACTTGGAAAAATTGTTTGTTTGCTCCCCCTGTTTTTTTATTATCTCTTGGACTCTTTTAGCTCTCAAGGAAAGAGAGAAAAAAGGAGGAAAAAGCATGATAGTCTCATTTTTAAGAAAGGGGGCGCTCTCCAGTGGTCACTACCACTGTAAGCTATGGTGGTTACTGGTACAGAGCAGATGTGGTACCTGTCTATCATATGCTTCAGCACGTCACCTCTAGGGCCTTAAAACTCAACCCAACACAGAATCAGGTGGGCGATACAACAGGGAACAAGTTGGGAGCAAGGCTCACCCTTTATTTGCTTTGTGGGCCCTACATGTTGTATGTATGAAATCCAGGCCATTCAGACCCTTTATCTGGTCTTGGATGAAGGGTCAGGCCAAAAATTAGTCTATTTTGAAATTCAGGTAGGCCTGTGTAAATCAATGGTGGGCATTCTATCTATTCTTGCATTGTTTCCTATGTTGTGGCCCACTTGAGTGTTGGATGCAAGTGATTTTTGGCACTTGGGGCTAATGAGGTGACACATCTGATGGACGGGTTGGATGCCTTCATCCATTGCATGGACCTCACATCTGATGAACGGGTTGGATGCCTTCATTCATCGCATGGACCTCACATCTGATGGACAGGTTGGATGCCTTCATGCATCATGTGGTCCTCACATCTGATGGATGGGTTGCATGCATTCATGCATCACATGGGCCTCACATCTGATGGATGGGTTAATGAGTTGACGCATCTGATGGACAGGATGAATGCCTTCGTTCATCATGTGGGCCTCACCTCTGTGTTGCACTCCCATAAGCATAAGGTGGTAGTGGTGCCACTTGAACTCAACTCACCCCTTAAGGAAGAGCATGAATGACAATAGCTTTCCTACATGTGGGAAGGGTGACCCATATCCAAGTCTTTTAATTAGAAACCGCTGATTCGCTTGAACCCACAAATTTGTATGTCTTTCTGTGATTGCTTCATGCCAATGATTTTAGTTGTGGATGTGCTGAATGCTCGCATATGTATTGGACAGTACGCAGTTAAGAGAAAGGCTGTTGGAATCTGGGGTTGCAAGGACTGTGGCAAAGTTAAAGCTGGAGGCGCTTACACATTGAAGTAAATATTCCTCTCTTCTCATGTTCTTTCCACATTAGGACTCATTTGGATGCAACCTTGATAGGGGCCTTTGATGACAAAGCGCTGTTTTAAGCCAAACTCCAAGTTGTTTGTGTGTTTGGATGCACTTTTGCAAACTGTTGTCTAATCCAACACTCGTGAAATAAGCGCTAAAGAGCCCACTTGCCGTCGGCCCGAAAAATTGCAGTAAACCCACTTTTGTGGGAAACTCTCTTCTGCATGAGCTGCGTTCAAATGGGCCCTTAAGATATTCAACTGGTGTAGTTGCTGAGCGGTCGTTTTCCCCTTCTTTTTCCATGTTCTTAGTACTGCGAGCGCTGTAACTGTGAGGAGCACAATCCGACGGTTGAGGGAGCAGACCGAGGGATGATGAAATGGTCTCCAATCTTCCCTTTATATATTCTTCTATTGACATTTGGAAATTACTTGTTTAGATCTGAAACGCTCGAAAGTGTTAGAGATCAGATTCTGGTTTGTTGATTTAAAGGTAATAGATAGCACTACTAGCACCACTGTTCTGGTTATTGCTGTCTACTGTCCTTTGGATTTAGTGACTCAAAAGCCAGCTCGTATTCAGCTGTAGCTGGGCTATTTGAGCGGATAAACCTATAGTTCCAAAACCCATGACTTGGTAACTCTGCCTGACTTGGTAAAATTTCGAGCAGAGTCATCAGGAAGCTCGCTCCCTAGCATGACTCTGTATTGACTCGGCCGACTGGAGACTGATTTCAGTTTTCAGGTTTTGAAACTGTATTGAATGGATGTCCATTTGAAGTGCATGATTGACCGCTCCAAATGCTAGTGTTTGGTGTATGAGATTTCAAGCTGGTCTGTTTGGATGCACCTGCAATTTGGGATTGGTTTCATTATCCCAGTGGGACAGTTGAACTGTCCTCTTAAGTGAGGTACATCCATTAGCGCTGGTGTGGGAACATCCAAACATACCCGACGATGGTAAGGTGGATCAAACTCTGAGATGCTGTTGGTATGCATTGCAGTATTCTGGAGAAAAATAGTGGGTTTGTTGTCCACCAAAGTGCTCAAATGATTGGGTATCGTTGAAGAATTGTAGCAACTCAAACTGTCTTGTCTAGTCTTGAGTCAGGTTGTGATTTGCCCGAGTCAGGGTTCCATCAGTGCGGCCAAGTATGAGTCAACTTGGACAAGACGCTGCAAAGAAATTTTCTCAGTTGAGCCTTAAAACCATTCAAGATGCTGCAAGGAAATTTTCCCAGTTGAGCCTTGAAACCATTCAAGATGCTGCAAGGAAATTTCCTCAGTTGAGCTGGGAAGATTGAAGATCCATTCAGTGTGCCTGTTTGTTTTCCAATTTACAATGTAAATGGGTTTTATTCCTTTTCCTTGCATTTACATTCTACAGCCATCACTTGATTTGACTTGATGTTGCCAGTAAACTTGTTTGGAACAACTGGAAAAAAGAAGATTTTTTTTTCCTAATAATTTACCTTGGGGCTCACTGTTATGCATGCGTCTGATCCATGCTGTCTGTTTTTTTAGCCCAAAAATGAGGCAGATCCAAAGCTCAAGTGGACTACACCACAGGAAATAAGGGGAAATCTGTTTTTTTGAGCTAAAAAATGAGACAGATCCAAAGCTCAAGTGGACTATACACAGGAAATAGGGGCAGTTAAACGCTCATCTTATCATTGAATTCTTTTTATGGGCCATAGAAGTTTTGGATTTATTGTGTGGTCCCTTTGAGACATACATAATGGTGGCCCCAACAGATTTTACAAGCAGAAAATCCATTTGATTCGAACATATTGATGTCACGGTCAGGCCTAATTACACTGGTAACACCTCATCTACCATCTAAATTGAAAATCAAACAGGCTTGAGTGATTGCATTGTGTTGAACCCTACCATTGTTATACAGGATATGGCTTTGATTTACGGTGCATTCTTGGTTCCAGGTGGGATTTTTTTCGAGTTTCCGTTTTGCCTTTGGTCTGGGTTAACTCGGTCGGCTTGGGAGATGATTTTCATCATCGAGATTTGCCCTTAAGCAGCTCAGCTCAAGGTCGGTTCATGGCTCCTTTTTCTAAAAAGGAGCGTCACTATATCTTCTAAGCTCAATGCCTAATCAGCTTGGGAAGCTTATGTTGGTATTCTAATCAGCTAAGTTTTAAAGCATTTCTCTTATGATTGGTTGCATTTTCTGCACAGCAGGCCAGTTCGGTCTCCCCCCACAACAATACAGAATATGACTTTGATCTGCGGTGCATTCCTGGTCATCGTGGAGCTCGCTTGAAGCAAACACGTCTTGCGTGCATTTCTGTCAATTTTTCTCATGATTTCCTTCTACCCGGACTGTTAGAAAGGCCCATGCTTGCATCCCACATTGGTGCACCCATCGTTGCTGGCGGTTTTGCTTTAAAAACCCAAAATTTTGACTCAATTTATTAGTCAAAGACTCTGGCAAGTCTTATATATATATATATATATATATATATATATATATATATATAGGGAAAAGGTACTATGCCCTCGACCTCACGAGTCCTTCCCATGAGGTCGAGCTGTGTGGGCCCCTCTGTGATGCGTTTTGAACATCTACCCCATCAGTCAGATGCACCATTCCATCGTGGGCGTAGGTCTGAAAAATCAAGTCAATCCGTGACTTGTGTGGGCCACACCATATACAGAAGTGGAGAGGGGCTGTGTACCATTAAAACATTCATAATCATTTTTCAGGCCAACTGAGATGTGGTTTGCAAATCCAGCCCATCCATTATGTGTGTCCCACTTGGATGAGGTTTCAGACGAATTTTCATCAGCATTCAAAACTCAGGTGGGCCCCACCAAGTACTTTTATATGTTTTAATGGTGTCTTCACATGATTTTAGCTGCTATAGCCAACCTAAGTTCTGTATACGGCTGATTTTTGGGATATCCCATAATTTAAAGAAGACTCATCAAATTCACGGTGTTGATGGTCGACACACATCACGGTGGGGCCCACACAACTCAACCTTACGGGAGCTTATCGTGAGGTTGAGCGCATAGTACCTTTTCCCCCCACACACACACACACATATATATATATATATATATATATATATATTGCGAAGGTAAGCTTGTGCCCAACGTGGTCCCGCTATGATGTTTATCAGATATTCACCCTAAGAAATTTTTAATGGTGGGCGTCACTCTATCCACTGTTTTCTTTAGTGGGTCTATTCGAACTTTGGATCTGACTCATTCTTTATCTCATGTTTTAAATTAATACTCTCAAGTGACGGTATGGATATAACACATACATCAGTGAGTCCCCTATAACTCTGTGATGTAACCTGTCCGTAGCTGATGATCTGCGTCCAGCTAGCGTTGCAGGGAAGGGACGCAGATTGCGTCCTACCCCGCCCGGACAGTAATCCGTCCGTGCAGGGATCTGTGGGGCCATTGTGATGTAATTGTTTTATCCACGCTGTTCATCGTTGGATTATTTTAAGCTCTTAAGTAAAACATGAGGCAGGTCAAAGGCTTAAGTGGACCACAAAGTGGGCATTGAACGTCTACCATTAAATGTTTCGGATCAAGCTGATATTTTTGTTTTCACTTTATCCACGTTTACATGACCTTATGAATAGGTTGGATGGTAAAAAAAACATCACGGTGGCCCTTAGGTTTCAACGGTGGGTGTCATCATCATTGCAGGCTCCTTTGGTGGTCCACTGAAGCTGTGGACATGCCTCATTTTTAGGATCATAGCTTAAAATAATAGTAGAAAAGCTATGAACGGCGTGGATAAAAAACTAGCTTAATGGTGGGCCCCCAGAGCCCTGGCCGGACGGATTACGGACGGTAATCCGTCCGGGCGGGAGTAGGACGCATTTTGCCCCCGAAGGGAAGCGGACTGGCGGGTGTACCACACACCAATATAGCTGGTGTCGTCGTCCGAAGACGAGCGCCGACGCTCCTCGAGCTCCGAGTTGTACGGGAGATTAAAGGTACATGGCCCAAGAATGATGTATTTATTATATCCTGATGTATTTATTATATCCACACCGTTCATCCATTTTTCGAGATCATTTTAGAGCATTAGACAAAAAATCAATCATATCCAAATCTCAGATGGACCACACCAAAAATAGAAGCGAGGATAATGATTTTCACCATTAAAAAATTCGTAGGGCCCACAAAAACGTTTATTTTCCATCCAATCTGTTAAAAATGTCACAAGTACATGGATGAAGAGGAAATATAAATTTCATATTGATCAGAAACTTCTGTAACCCCTAGAAGAGTTTCAATGTTAGACGTTCAATATTCCACTGCTTTTTATAGTGTGGTCCAATTGAGCATTATATCCTTCTTCTTTTTCAATTTAAGCCCTACGACGAGCTCGCAAAATGGATGAATGGTTTAGATATAACACATACTTCACGATGGGACCTAAAGAACTTGTGAACGCCAATCCGGCCATTCCGCTTCCGCGTCAGGGTCCATTACGGGAGCGGTTTGGCTACTCCCCCAGCCACCAGCCCCGTGGCCGGTGGTTGGAGCCATGTGGTCCCCACCATCATACACGTGTTTCATCCATTTTTAGATATCATCTTAGGGTTTGATCTCAAAAATAAAGGAACATAAATATCGGGTGGACCACACCGTAGAAAAACAATATTGATTGGATATCCACCATTAAAATACTCCGAAGGCTTACTCTACTGTTTTTTTGACATCCAATCTGTCATACAGACCCAGGTGAAGGGAGAAAACAAAGATCAAACTTTTATTGCCCCAAAAAGTTTTAATGCTCTACTTTCATTCAACACTGTTTCATATAATGTAGTACAATTGAGATTGAGATATATCTCATTTTTGGTCTCATGCCATAAAATGATCCAGAAAAATAAATGGACGGCATTGATGAAACAAATACATCATGGTGGCCCCACAAAGAACTGACCATCAGCCCTTGACCGGTGGCAGGGGAGTAGCCAATCCGTTTCCTTTTAAAACGGATGTGGTTGCACGCGGATTAGATACTTACATGTTGAATTGCGAGTCACCAATTTCTGTGGGCGCTACCATGATGCATGTGTCCATACGTTTTGAGATATCATTTTAAGGCATGAGCCAGATAATGAGGCAGGTAGAAAGCTGTAGTGGACCCCACCACAGAAAACAGTGGGGAGAGTGATTCCCACCGTTGAAACTATCTCTAGGCCCACAATAATGTTTATTTGAAACCCAACGTGTTCAAAAGTTAAAAAAGACATGAAATAAGAGAAAACACAAATATTAGCTTAATCTAAAACTTTTGTGGTCTTTAGAAGTTTTTAATGGCGGGTCCGTTGAAGGTTTGGATTTAACTCATTCCTTGCATATTGCCCTAAAATAATCTCTCGAAATGGATGGGTGGTGTGGATACAAAATATACATCATGGTGGGGCCAACCGAACTTGGTGATATCACTTTAGGTGCGAGTCTTGCTACTCAACGTGTCGGTATCTAATCTACACCCAAAGTGGATAGAAATATTGTGAATTGAACTTCTATCACTGATCCTTAGTGGGGGTGGCTAACATGGAGTGTGTGTACTGGCATGGTTGTGTACTAATAAGCTAACCGAAAAAAAAAAAAAAAAAAAACCTCCTACCTGGCTCAAGGTTGCACTATGTTTGGCAAAAGCCAACTATACTATTTGGGAGAAATCTACCTTGTCCATCAGTTTTTGGAGATCATTTTAGGACATAAGGCCAAAAATGATCCGTATCCAAGACTCAAGTGGGCCGCATTAAAGGAGAAGGTGGGTAGAGAAATTCTTACCGTTGAAACCTCCCTGTGTTGAAAGTGATATTTCAATTGCATCCATGCTGTTCGTAGTAATATTTCTACTGAAATGAACTAAAAACTCAAATATTATCCTGATTTAAAACTTCTGTGGCCCCACGAATATTTCAACTGTAGATGTTCAATCCTCACATTTTTAACCCATTTGAGTCTTCGATCCGGCTCATTTTCGACCTTTTGACTTAAAATGATACGGAAAAACATATGGATGAAGTGGATTCATAAAAAAATAATAATCATGGTAGGCCCCTTAAGTTTCTAGCATGAGGATTTTTGCAGAAAATACGCATGAGAACCATAGAGGTGGAGGGATATTTTAATAACCGGTTTCACTATTTTGTTTATTCAGTTTCCATATAAAATCTCACCATTTATTTAAAATTTTTACTATCCTGATGAATAACATGTTAGCAGCACTCGACCTCATAGAAAGATAACATATGGTAGAGCACGTAGTACCTTTATATATATATAATATATATATATATATATATATATATATATATATATATATATATATATATATATATATATAGAGAGAGAGAGAGAGAGAGAGAGAGAGAGAGAGAGAGAGAGAGAGAGAGAGAGAGAGAGAGAGAGAGAGAGTCATGCTTTCCTACGCATGTGCGCACCTTTGTACACGTGTCATGGGAGTTAAATCCGAACGGTCTATAAGATGCGGAATTCCATGAAACCTTAGGAGGTAAAATTTCACCCTGATCTAAGATTCTGGTGGGCCATAACAAAGAGAAATGCAAATCAAGAGAGGAAACTGTTTCATTTTTCATGGCCCATCAAAGTTTTAGATCAAAGTAAAACTTGGGCCCAGGAGGTTACACGAGGTTCTGCTTCACATGAACGGTTCAGATGTTGGATCTACATCACGTGAGAACTGGTTCATAGGCGAGCATTTCCATGTATGTGTATGTATATATATATATATATATATGAAAATAGTTCCCATGAGGTCGATCTGTGTGGGCCCCATCGTGATGTGTGTCAAACATCAACACCATGCATTTGATGGGTCTCCTTTAAATTATGGGATATCCTAAAAATCAGTCGTATACAGAACTTAAGTGGGCCATTCCATCTACAATCATGTGAAGACATGCCTAAAACATATAAAACCACTTGGTGGGGCCTACCTGAAATTTGGAGGTGTCTGAAACTTGGTCTAACACACGTAATGGATGGGCTGTGTAAGGCCCGTATCTTAGTCCGTACCTTTCCGTACACTTCCGCGGTCTTACCGGTCGAATTCCGGCAACTTTCGACCCTTAACCAGTATCGACGCGCGACCCGGATTCATGTGCCGACAACCCGAGTCGACTCAACCCGAGACCAATACCATAGCGACCGCACCGTCGCCGCGGTTCCAATACCGCTACTCGCGCGCCAAGGCGATACCCTGGTCAAGAGTTATGGGCCAACGTTCGGTGCGAGAAAACGCCGCGCGTTGCGAAAACTAAGAGAATCTCTACGATGTGTCACATCAATCACATCAATCCCATCAATCAATCACCCATCAATCCATCACATGTCAAGTACACATCACTTCCATCCCTTTTCCCAAGCAACCACAAAAGTCTCCCAAACCCATACCTCTCTTACACAAAAAGCCAACAAAGTCTTCTTAACCCATACCTTTCTTACACAAAAGGCCAAAAAGTCAAGTTTTTCTTACACCACCATCACTCACCCATCCATCCATCACTCTCTCTCTCTCCCTTTACATCACTCTCTCTCTTTCTCTCTTTCTCATTTCAAAATTTTCAAGCAACAACAATTCCAAGGGCTCCATACGTATGGAATTTCTCCAAAGTCCCTAAGCTCTAAGTGGCCCACCTTCCTACCCCAAAATCTCCCATCTCAACCCTCCATTCTTCATCTTAGCCATTGAAGTTGAAGACAAGGTGCCAAGGAACCCCTAGGAGCGAGAAGATCGGACGGTGGGTGCCTCTATAGGGTAGTTTTTATTGTTTTTATGGTGGACCAAGTGAGGCCCACCGATCCATGGTGTGGATCTCACTTGGGACCCTTATTTGTGGCCGATGGACCACTTGGATCATCATGATCATTCCATGATGGGGCCATTCTCCATGGACCCCATCATGATGTTTACTTCCATTTGGAAAGGTCATCTAGACCATCCATATTGATGGGGAAAGGATCCCCACCGTTGATTTTTAGTTTTGACGGTCACATGTGCAAAATGACCCATTTGATGTATGATTTCATGTAAGGGAGGGCCCATAATGACGGGGTCCCTCCATCACAAGCCGTGTCCCACTCTCCATGTCTCTCTCTCTCTCTTTTATTTTATTTTATTGCAATAGGACGGTGTGGCCCACTTGAATGGATCCCACCTTGAGAATTATTTCATTCACATTTTTATTTAAGCGGGGCCTACCTTATATGTGTATCCATGTCACCCATCATGTGGTGGCCCACTTCATCAGGGCCCACCGTTTCAAAAAGAATTTTTTTGTAACGAACCGTCCAGCGTCTGGGACGCTGGACGTTGTGATAAAAAAAAAAAGAAAAAGGAAGAAAGAAAGGGAGTTTTTGGGTGGCCCCCCTTGCATAGGCCCCACCTTGATGTTTATTCTAGATCCAAGCCGTCCATCCTCTTACCCATCCCGTTTTACGCGTTGAGCCAAGTGATGGGGCGGATTGGAAGGCCTGGTGGGCCATGACATTAGAAAGTTGCACCTTTACCATTCAAAATTATTATCTTATTTTATTTTACTGTCCATGCATCAAAAAAATTCGAACTTTGGACTCTTTTCGTCTGTTGCGAGCTGTAGAACACTATGGCTGGAGTGGATTTCCAGATGGCGGGCCCCACACATGATCTTTGGCAAAAAAATTAAATTCAAGGAGAGAGAGAGGATGTGGCAGCAGGGAGCTGCTTGCGTCAGGAGCGCTGGCAGCGCCGCACAGCTGTCAGGCGGGCGGGCGGACGAAGTGGACCCACGGCCACCAGCCGTGGGCCCCGCCTTGATGTTTATATGCCATCAAAACCGTTCATGAGGTGGGTCCCACCCTCAGGTGGGCCCCCTCCAAATTTCAGCGAATTCCAAAACTCAGGTGGCCCGCACCACAGGAAACAGTGAATTGAATATCTACCATTGAAAGTTCCTTCTGGGCCCACGGAAGTTTCAGATCAATCTGGAATTTGGGTTACCACTCATTTCAGGCCTAAGTGACCATATGAACGGGTTGGATGTCATCTAAATACTTCAGGGTGGGCCCCACATAGGACCCACAGTGATGAATGTGTTGTGTTGTGCGTGTGCCATTTCTCACCGTACAACGGACGGTGGAACCCACGGGACATTGTGCCCTTGTCATTGCCGTCCATCTGTTTTGATGGTGGGGCCCACTGTCCCCCAGCCACAGCAACTTATGTGGGTCTCACCATTATATATGGATACATATTACCTATTATATATTTTATATCTTATATTATATATTTCATAATATGTATATAGTGGTGGGCCATACGTGGGACCCACCTCTATTCCCTTTTTAAATGCTTAAAAATCTACAGCAGTAGCTATTTATAGATGGTTATTTTATATACATTTATTCCCTTAATGTATAAGTTATTGTTGTAGTTATAATGTATGTACATTACTATACATATTATATATGTGGGCCCAAGGTCCGTATGACCTTTTGAACATATTGGATTGGAAATAAACATTTCCGCGAGCCCCCTTACCAATCAGTTTGAATGGCAAATAAACATTTCAGTAGGCCTCTAGGCCATGGAAGTAGACCCATTTGATGTGTTCCAAGGCCCATGGGATTGGGCCCATTTGGTGTATTTTAAAGCCCATGAGATTAGGCCATTTGTTGTTTTAAGGGCCCATGGGTTAAGGCCCACTGAGATGTACTAGGGCCCATGAGATTAAAGTCCATTTGATGTACTTTTGGGGACCAATTGGTGTGGCCCATTGGTCATATATAAGACCCATGAGACTAAGCTCATTTGATGTAATCCAAGACCCACGGGTTTAACCCATTGCAATGCACATCAGACCCATTGGTGTGGCCCATTTAAGTGGCCTATCTGATGAATAAAAGGCCCATAGAATATGACCCATTTGATATATATGTGAGGTCCAATGGGGACAACCTACGGTCCATTGCAATGTGTAAATCCATGACAGACTAAGTACTGATGTTTACAAAGATCGTATCTGGGAAGCAATGTTGGTTTGACGTCCACATTGCGAGCGTAATGCTGGTTGGATGTCCACATTACGACTCTCCTTGGGGCCCATTTTTAGGCCCGTACTTATTGTGTATAGGCCATCCGCGTCCATCTGCATTGTAAAGTAGTTCATTTCATTACAACATGTTTAGTATAGTTCATGACTCATAACCATACGCATCATATGTATGCTTGATATGAGGATTGACTGATCATAGCATATGCCTTCGGGCAGGTTATTTATGGGCTCCCGGTTAGGCAGTGTTGCCCTACATGAGCGCACGATATGCACAGGATTGGTTGCATGACTGGATAGCGTGACTCATGCATTCCGCATTTGTGTGACATGGTTATTGTACGCCCTAGCGACATCAGGGCTGTAGCCTCCACAGACGCATCGTGGTTGGCAGGATTGGATACCGGAAATCTTGTTCTACATGGGGTACTATAGATATCCCTGGGTGAAAGTCCCTAAACCCTTATGGTACCAAGAGGTTGCTCCAATGTCTAGACCGAGTGGGTAGATGAGCACCGAGTGCCGAATACCAGTTGGCTGTGCTCTCCACTGTGTCGTGGTCGGTTGGAAGGGGGTGCGGCCTTACCCGCCGGAGAGTAGGGGGCAATGCTAGGCTGAGTTTGACCAGCTCGAGGAATGGGTCCGCTATCGACGAGTCGCGCCCGATATTGACAGACGGATAGTGAGGTCTCTTCCACTTACCTTATTGCGCGCGATGTGGCGGCAATCTGGTTTAGAGTGTACTAGACCCCGGTGATATCCCGTATTTTGAGCTGTATTGATTTGTGGACATAGATGAGGATCTGTATGCTTGAGACTGCATTGCACATCGCATGGCCTTGGGATGGCCGATATCATTCATGTCTTGCATCACATAGCCTTGTTACGGCTCATGATATTATAGTTCCATCTGCATATTCCGCTTTACTCTGACATTGCATGTTCATATTACTACATTGCGCACACACTTTCACTACCCTCTAAGCTTTCTGTAAGCTTATGCACGACCGTTGCGTGCAGGTGACGTTGGATCGCAGCAGCGTTGAGGCAGGAGCACGTTGCTGATTATTTTGGAGTTTTTCTGTTATTTACCATTGTATTTCCCTTTATGCCCATTGTACTTGTAAAGTTTTGATCATAGTGGAAATGTAATGGATTTCTTGGTTGTTGTTTGTGGGTTATGCCTTTGGTTATGCTTATTACGAATCAGACTGACATTGAAAATCCTCCTCGTAGCATCCCAGGATCGGAACCTGGCGAATGGGAGCTAGGAGCCGAGAATGGGGTTCTACGGAGGCTGTCGGCGCTGGATTCGGCGATCGGGAATTCTGTGAGCCCGGTTTCTGAGTTTGGGGCGTGACAGGCTGAATTTGTGAACCACGACTCGGTGGGCCCAATAAATGATTATGAATGTTTCAATGCAGGGTAACTCCTCCCAACTTTTGTATGTGGTGTGGTCCACACAAGTCAAAGATTGACTTGATTTTAAGCCCTAGGCCCACCATGGAATGGTGCATCTTACTGATGGGGTAGATGTTTGACACACATCACAGTGGGCCCACACAACTCGACCTCATGGGAAGTTCCCATGAGCACGGCCGCAGGGAACCTTTTCCATTCTATGTACACACACGAAAGTATATAAATAATGGAAGAATATGCAACTTCGTGGTACTTGGCTTGTTAGTTATTAGTTGTAAAATATTTTTCACCTTTTTATGAAAAACCCAACTCAAGCTACTCACTGGTAAGTGCTCAAGTCATCCAGTTGACTAGGCTGAGTTTCAAGTTAAGCCAACCAGTTTTTGGACAACTATGCTCGTGGTTTCCTTTTAATATTTTAAAAGATACACCCTTTGTATTGAAACTAAGTAGAAATGTATTAAGAATTTTTATATTTTTATACTGAATTCATCGCCGAGTTCACAACTTCGAGCGAGGAGCAAATCAGTAAAGAAGTCGAGATGAGGCCGCCCATCCCGTTAAGCGACTAAGAGGTAATGTCGGATCCAGGATAAGTCCTTTATGTTGATGGGTCATCCAACATTAAAGAAGCAGGAGCCGGTGTCGTCCTGGTCGCACTTGACTCAACGACAATCCAGTATGCAATCAGACTTGGATTCAAAGCTTCTAACAATGAGGCGGAATAGAAAGCATTGTTAGCAGGACTCAAGCTGGCGGCAAACCTGGGTGTTTAGACTCTGCAGGTCTGATGTGATTCGCAGCTGGTAGTAAATCACATCTCTTCGGAGTATGAAGCCAAAGAAGTTAGAATGATAGCCTACCTCGAAGAGGCGAGAAAACTTATCGAGAATTTTTGGAGTTGCACCATCCGACAGATCCCTAGAACTGAAAATTCATGGGTCGATGCCTTGGCAAGACTCGCCTCGGCCTCCGAAAGAAAGATCCCGCGTTTCGTTCCTGTCGAATTCATTGAGCATCCGAGCATTGACCAGTCGGAAAAGGTCAATCCTGTCCAGTCCATTCCAAGTTGGATGGACTCGATTTTTAATTATCTATTGTCCAGCGAAATCCCCTCGGACAAGCTAGAGGCGAGACATCTTAGGGTCAGAGCGGCCCGATATGTTATATTGGACGGAGTGTTGTACAAGAAGGGGCACTCCCAGCCTTATCTTTGATGTCTCCGACCGGATGAGGCTGACTACGTGATTCGGGAGATTCACGAGGGAATCTGCGGGAACCATTCTGGCAGTCGCGCCCTGGCCCTGAAGATACTTCATTAAGGGTATTTCTGGCCAACTCTTAAGCAGGACTTAAGGGACTTTGTCCGAAAATGAGACAAATGTCAGCGTTTTGCACCTGTTCCGAGGCAACCAGCGGAAGAGATGACTCCCATGAGTGGGTCGTGGCCTTTCGCCCAATGAGGGATCGACATCATTGGCCCTTTGCCAACGGGGAAGGGACAAGTCAAATTCGCTATAGTTGCAGTCGACTACTTCACCAAGTGGGCCGAGGCTGAACTTGTTGCGAAGATCACCGAGTAGAAAGTGATCGACTTTGTGTAGAAAAATATCATCTGCCGGTTGGGAATCCCACGAACCATCGTATCTGATAACGGCCGACAATTTGATAATGACAAGTTCTGAGGTATGTGTCAGGGACTTGTCATCATCAACGCCTATTCATCGCCTCGGTACCCGCAGTCAAATGGGCAGGTGGAAGCGGTTAATAAGATCATTAAGCACCATCTCAAGACAAAGCTTGAGAAGGCAAAGGGAAACTGGGCCGATGAGCTCCTCTTTGTCCTCTGGGCTTAAAGCACCACAGCCCAGACCACAATGGGTGAAACCCCATTTTCGTTTTCCTATGGCTCGGAGGCAATTATGCTAGTAGAAATCGGACTCCCTAAGGCACGAGTGAGGAACTTCGAGGAAAACCAAAACTCCGATCAGATCGCCGCTAATCTGAATTTGCTCGAGGAAGTCACAGATGTTTCCAAGATCCGAGCGGCGGCTCGACATCAGCAGGTAGTGCGTTTTTACAACTCAAAGGTCAAGTTCAGGCGTTTCCGCCCAGGGGACTTAGTCCTTCGTCGGGTCTTCCAGAACATAGTCGAACCGGGAGCAGGAGCACTCGGACCCAACTGGGAAGGACCATATCGCGTGGTCAGATCTGCCAAACTGAGCTCGTATCACTTAGAAGACCTCGAAGGTCGTCAGCTCCCTCATCCTTAGAACGCTGAACACCTGAAGATCTACTACCCATGATGAACTAGCCTTTAAGGCTCCCAATAAAGTGTACGCCTCCGAGTGATTAGCCTTTAAGGCTTTCAATAAAAGTTTCATCTCTACTTCACAAATGTCTACTTAATTGCTATATCAGTACGGGCACAAACTTAATGGTCCGATCCTTTTAAGTAGGGGTCAGAGCCTAATCCTATAAAGGTACGACAAGGCATTCCCTTGAGGGAGAAAGCCTAACAACGACCCGACTCTCCAACGGAGAACTCGGCTCATCATACAACATAATGAAAGGTCTTCGCCTGACAAGCGACCAGCTGAGTACCCTAAAAGATCGGACCCAACTAAGATTTGGGCCGGGGGGGCTCGAAAAGCCTACTAAACAATAATGAAAGGGCTAGACCCGTAAAGTGGTCAGCTCGGCAAAATCACAGAATAAGTTGACAGGGACAAACTAACCTGGTTGCACTATATTATCAAAAACATGCCTATTCATCCCCCTTGGAAGGGTAGAAGTACATCAACAGTAAAAAAAAGTGATAAAACATGTTTTCACGCGGGAGGAGCTTGGGCGTCGGGGGCTTGATCCGAACGGCAACTTCGGCAGGGGCGTCTTCAGGCTCCTCAGGCAGTAGAGGATCGAGATCGAGGTCTGGGTATAAACCTAAGACCGCCTCGAGACAAGCATCGAAGCCGCAATTGTAAAACGTCGCAGCTTCGGCGTCCCTCTCCTTAGAGGTCTTGAAATCTTCAATCGCGACGGCAACCGCTACTGCCAGAGAGGCCTCGTCTTTGACCCGCTGAGCTTCCACGGCCTGACCAATGGCCCGGGTCCGCTTTTCAGTCGCCTCAGCCTTGGTGAGTTCCAAGGCCTCACCCAGCCGAGTGGTCTCTACGGCTAAGGAATCAGCGTGAGCCCTGGCACGGGTCAGCTCAGCGGTCACTGCATCGTTGTTGGCTTTGAGATTATCCACATTTTCTTGCAGCTGCAGCTCCCTTGCCTCCAGGTCTACCACAACCCCCTGCAACCGACCTACTCTGACCTTCTTGACCGAAAGTTACCGTTGCAGCTCACTCTGCTCAGACTTCGAGAGGGCAAACTCATCTCGTAAAGCCACAATCTCAACCTTGAGAGCCTCAAGCTCCATCTCCCTCCTCTGATGCTCCCGCGCTCTCTCCCGAATTGAAAGCAACACCAGGACAGCCTGAATAGGAAACAAGGATCAATATCTAAGAAAATATATGCAATGATAATACGAAGGAAAAAAGAATCCACTTGGAGACGTACCGTGTAACACACGATAGCTAAGTCGTTCAGAAAGGAGCTGTCCGACCTGCCGAGGTTTCGAGTTATGTCCTCCTCGGGGGCATGCTTGGCAGCCCACGGAACCAGGCAGGCCATATGATAGCCCGGCTGGAACCTCCCACCGCTCGTACCCACCTGTGGCGAGGCCACAACCTCCTCAACCCCTACCCTACTGTCGGCCGAGTTCTGACCCTCGGCGCAGACATCTCCCCCGACCTCGGGGGGGGGGGGGGGGGGGGGGGGGGGGGGGGGAAGCATGTTGTCGGCCATTCTAATGGCCTCCTGTTCGGAGGAAGAAGAAATAATAATGGGGGGCTCGGGGGCTTCAATAGGAGCCTCCGCGGTGGAAGGAATGACGATAGAAGGAGCAGAGCTCGGAATGGCTGGGGCGCGAGGAGTAATAGAGCTTGAAATGACTAGGGCGCCGGCCACAATCGTTCGGACAAGCATCGGGGGAGGAGCTACCACCAGGCGCGGGACTGCCAGAGGAGCCATGGCAGCACTAGGGCGCATCGGGGTCGGCGCTGCACCCGACGACTGTGGGTGAGCAGGCACCGCAAGAGCAGAGCCGGCGAGTCTCGGAGCTGGGGCTGCCGGGATTGGCACGACGGAGGATTTCCCCTCGCGAGGAGGGACCTGCTTCCTCCGAGTGATCTTCACTCGGGGGGCCTCCTTCAACAACTCCGCAGCAGTCGGAGTTGCCTTTTTGTTCAGAGCGCCAGACGCCTCGGCCATGCCTGTAAGATAAATGACAGTATCAGCAACCAAGTAGGCAAAACTGAGCTCATCAGAAAGATTGGGATAACTTATTGAAGGACGTGGGCAAGGGTTGTGTCTTGCAAAGCCCAGACCAATGAAGATTGACCGTGATGATCAGATCAGTCTAGGAGCGAAGCGTCTCCGATCGTGCCATGGCCTTCGCAATGAGGTTCTTCTGTGCCGGGTCGATGAGCGGTAGCCCCTTCGGGAAAGCTGCAGAAGGAAATGGAAAAGCTTTATTTCAATTGAAACAAAAAAAAGGCAAAGGCAGTGATACGGATTCTAGATGAAGTCTGACCTGGTTTTGTGAAGTGGGTCAGAACCCGTGGTGTCAAGATTTCGAGTTCCGCCGTCGGTGCTTCCCACTCGCCTGCCGCCTAGAACCATTTATTTTTTTAGTCCTTATTAGAGGACGAAAGATTCATCACTAGCCCCGACCCCTTGCTGCCTCGAGTCGCGAAGTAGTACCATGGGTCGTTGCTATCGTGTTTGACCAGGTACAGACTCATCAGCTCTTCTGGGGTCAGCTCGGGGTTCCCAACTTGTCGCCAGATGATGAAGGCGGAGATCAGCACCCTCCAGGAGTTGGGAGCGAATTGCCTAGGGGCCAGCACGAGGTGGGCCGCAACCTTCCTGATAAAGGGGTGGAGTGGGAGCCAAAGCCCACACTACAACGCTCAAAGAAAGATTACGACTTCCCTCTCGGCAGGAGCACCAGCCACTTCCATTGGCCCAAGGGCCCTAATCCGGATGAAGTTAGGAATTTGGAACTCCGAACGGACCCAATCCATCTGAGATTCCGACATAACAGAACCTCACGGGACTACTTCTGCAGTGCGTAAATTCGCTGGCATTTCAGTGCTGACTCGGTGGGCGCGGGTAGCTTTCTTCTTGCTGGGCTGCTTGATCCTGACACCCATCGTCTTTTGTCTCCGAGGCGAGGGGTATAGGGGTGTGGTTTCGAAGGGGCCTTCGGAAGCTCCACTTCCATCCTCTAAACTCCTCGGCTTGGAGTCCTAAGCATATTCGCGTACCATTTCGAGGTCGGAAGACATTGTGAAAAAAGACGTAGATCAGCAAAGGGGACTCACCGGACGACTACCGAAAATCGCCTTCTATCGAAAAAGGGAGATCAGTCGGAATCACCCGCTGAAAACTTCAAATTCGAACGGAATCGCCTCGTCGAAAATCGCTTCTTCCGGTACGCTCTCCACCGCCGATCCGCAGACACACGTGGCCACACCTCGTTGGGGGATACTCAACCAGCGTTACGGCTCTGACATCGGGCAGCGTGCTTCGATATGCGAGGCGACGCCCGGGCAGTGGGAGCCATCGCATACACGCCTCCTCAGACCTGCGTAGCAACCTCTCATAGGCCGGAGGGAGATTTTGAATCATAACCGTCGTCACGCGTTGACCAAAGCGACTCGTGCGCGCATAATCTAGAAACATGACGCTTTGAATTCGAAAATCGCTATCAATACAGTATGGGCGGGAGATCTCTTACTTGAGTACTCTCCGAGTTTGCAAGAAGACTCGAAGAATAGGGGGCTTCTGTTATGGGGAGATCCGAGCCCACGACGAAACGCTAGTCCGAGCGCCGGTCTGAACCGACTCGTTGCCACGACGTCTGAGGCATGATGCGTCCGACCTGATTCGAGTATCCTGTGAAGGTCCGAGCGCATGAAAAGTCCGAGGCAACAAGAGCCTCGGAGAAGAGAGCCTCCTGCTTCGGCTCGGACCAGTTGGACTAGTGAGATCAGCTCGGACCTATAAGGTTAGAGCGGTCATGGAGTTTAACCGGATCTGGAAATTGTCCTTGTCCACCCGAACGAACGCAGAGTCAGAGAGTTGGACTAGCCGAGCCGAGCCGAGGATATACTCCGAGGCGTATGTTCTCCTCGACGAACATGGAAACTGTCATATTCGAACGTGTCCGATAACTTTGCTCACAAATACGCACTACTTGCCTGATACGCCGCGCGATCAGTAGATTGCGGGCAGTATCTCCACGATCCGGGAATCCCCTTGATCGTGCCGAGATTATTAGATCCAGACCATTCCATAAGCAAGTATAAATAGCACATGACTCCATGTTTACAAGTACGCAAGAGCACGCTCTCTCTCCCCTCTACTTTCTACTTAGACCCGGATTCCCTTGACCTGACTTAGGCATCGGAGGGTCCCCCGGCTTAGCCAGGGTCACCTTTGCCAGTTCTCTCGGTGCAGGTTCCAGGGGTGTGACGTTGAGACGAAGACGACGTGGAAGGAGAGTCGACCGGATTTTGACATCAACAAAAATGTATTAAGAATTTTTATATTTTTATACTGAATTCATCCAGGTTTGATGGTGGTCCTGCTTACGGAGTTAAATCATTAATGCATTCTAAGAAGAAATATTTGAATATCAAAATCTTATCGATCAATATCATATTAAATCCCATCAATCAAATCTATTCATTGATCATGCAATCTTTCGGCTTCGATCCTACTTTAACTGTGGGACCCACTTCAAATGAGATGTGGCCCCAAAACCGAATAACTTTCACGATCCTAATCCACTATCAACGCACATCTATTTGTTGATTTTGCATTAATTAAATTTGCGTTCGTTTCATTTTTAATCAAGCATTTGATGGAGAGTTAGGATCATATGTTCAATTTAACTCAAATCATACCGTCCAAATTGCTAGTCACAAATTACATTGATCATAAGTTGAAGATTGCATTGGTCCAATATTGTAATCGCATGATTGGTGGACATTTAATGGACGGTTGAAACTAGAAGCACTAAATGATCCAAATTCAACAAACAAATGTCCGCTAACCAATCAGAGTTTAAGATCATTCCATTTCTGATTTTGGGTCATAACCCATCAATAGTGTGTTCCACAGTTTGGACAGTTTAATTATGTTAATACATGCCACGTGTACAATTCATCAGGTGCCTGCGTATCAACCATCAATATTCAGCCAGAGAATAAAAAAGCTTCCGCCATCTGCTAATATTGGACCTCAGTCGAGGAACTTGAATGTCACATGCATAGCGGCTAGTGCATAGTTACAGGAATAGGCTAGAGTTCTAGCTGTGACTCGACTCGAAATTCGTCCGAGTCAACTCGACTCGGCGGGATTTTAAGCCGAGTCATTAAGAAGCTCGCCCATGAGCCCAACTCGGTTCCAATGACTCATTGAGCCGACTCACCGACTTGGTTGACTCGATGCGACTCGGCATGACTCCTGTTATGATTTTAAATGCTTCTGTAGTTAATTATTATATCGAGCTGATTTGAGTTGTTGAGTAAGCCCAATCTGGATGCATCTCCACTCGAGTTATGGGGTTTTTGAACAATGGTACAGGCCATGTCTCTGTAGCACGCGTGGCAGCTTTACATGTGCGGAATCGGTCAAGTCGGATGAGACCGCGGAGTGTTTTTTTTTTTTAAATTAAAATTTAATACACATGCACTCACTCCGGAAACGGATTCCCCTGACACCAGCTCCGTGGCTGATGGTCGGTGCTCTGTGGGCCCTACCATGATGTATGCGTTTCATCCATTCCGTTCATACATTTTTACATATCATTTTATTTTTTGACACCAAAAATGAGAGGGATATAAGTCTCAGGTGGACCACACCACATGAAAATAATAGTGATTGAATATCAACCCTTAAAATCCTCCTAAGGGCCATTATACTGTTTATTTGACATCGAATCTGTTGATTATGTCATACAGGACCAGATGAAGATAAAAAACAAATATCAGTTTGGTCCAAAACTTTCATGGCCTCCAAAATGTTTTTAATGGTCAAACCTCATTCAACACTGTTTCCTGTAATGTGGTCCACTTTAGATTTGGATATACCTCATTTTTGGATTTATACCGTAAAATGAACTGTAAAAACGGATGAATGGCATGGATGAAACACATACATCATGGTGGGGCCCACATAGCACCGACCATCAGCCATTGGCTGGTGTCAGGGGGAGTAGCCAATCCGTTTCCCTCACTCCCCACTGATGTAGAGTGGGTCGCAGACGCTTTTATGGCAAAGGCCCGATTGGATGCGGAAATGATCTGGACCGTTAGAACCTTAAATCAGTCCTTTCTCGCAAACTGACTAGGATGAGTTTTTTGACATGGTATATATGATTTTGGGATGGGAGGACCCATTTAAGCCAACCAAGCCAGTTATGCGGGGCTGTCCACACTGGATTTGCGAGATGCGATTGGATCAACGGTCAAAAGTCTTATTTAGTTTTGTTTTTATTATAAATAGTAAGTTTTAGTTTGAGTATAACTTTTGACCCTTTGAGTGGTAAAAGTTGTGCCCAATATAAAAGGAATTAAAAAAGTTAGGAAAATATTATAGTTGGGCCAAATTAGACGCACATGTTTTTAGGGTGTTTGAGTGAGTCTTAAGTCTAAAATTCTCCCCTCCTTCATCCCTCGTGGATTCGAGGAAGCTTTGTGAGGAGGACAGTGATCGGCCTCATCACATCCCTTCCTATTCAACCCACACACCCACATGCTCACACTGGAGTAGGTTTTCACCATAATGGGTACTTGAGCGTATTACCTGATGTTGAAACTCTTGCGAGTTTACCACTGAGGCATGAGTATGAGTAAGGACCCGAGTCTACCTCTGAGGTATAAGTAAGGACCCCCGGTTTGGTTAGGCCATGACCTTCGTGTACGTGTTGTATATCCACCCACCTACCCATTTTACCAACTCAATTGAGGGCATGAGCCCAAAACTGAATTGGATCCAGGTGGATCACACTATAAGAAACCATGGTGATTGACTATTAAAAGCTATTCCAAAGTTTTGGATGAGGATGATGTTGATGTATATTTACGGGACGGCTCTCTCGGGTCGGATCTTCTTCCACCTACACAATTCACAGTACAAAGGGGACCCTGGCTAGATCCGGAGAACCTCCGATGCTTAAGTCAGTCTCTTGAACAGTGGCAAAGGGTTTTTTCAGTTCTGTATTGCGTACCTTTATCTGTAAAGAGCTTGGATATTTATAGATCTTAAGAGTCCTCATCATACGAGGATTCTTCTCCTGATTATCTGGAGATTTAATCTTCTTCACTGATTGCGCTCGATCCCGAGGATCTCGGGATCGGACACTCGTATTCCTAGATTTTTGAAACGGTATTTGCATTCATACCGCCTTCTCCTGTCTCGGCTCGGTCGTTACTGACTCTAGGAGAGCCTCGGCCGTCTCAGGATCATAAGTTTTCTGCCTTCTCACGGATGGAATAGTCTCGATGATATCTGTCGTCCTTCCTTACTCCGTGGCCGACAGAACCAACTCATTAGGTCAGTTTTATTCTATCGGTCGGGTGACTCATAAATTTCTCGGCCTTCTGTGAGCTTATGCAGACGAGGTTATCTCTCCGACAGAGTAACTTTAGTCATCTTGTGCTTATGCCTCTTGGCCTATCCCTTATTCTCTCGGCTCTTACCTTTGTCTCGGACTCTTCAGGCAATGCCGGAGGAGCCGACCTACTTGAAATCCGAGTCTCCGGACTTAACATATTTTTCCCCAACAGTAAGCCCCCCTTACTCCTTGTGTTGTTCACGGCATCAAGGGGTAATGAGTCTTTAAGTCGGTTCGTATTAGAGTCCGAGGTCATGATGAGGCATTTAATGCCCTTTGCGTCGTCCCTAACGTGTGACGGTGCGTCTCCCGAGGCCGCACGTGAGGCCAGCCGTCAGGTCGCTTCGTCCGCTTATGGGAGTTGGACATGTGGCGATGACGTTACCGCGGTCAGTCGACGTGCGTCACGTGTCGAGCGGGGGAGTCGAGACGAACGCCGTTTCACTTTTTCATTAATTATCTCTGCCCCTTTGAATCCTCTTTCAAACTTTTTTTCCTCTTCTTCTTCCTTCCCTCCGCTGTCGTCTCCTCCTCCGTCAACTCCTATCGCATCTGCTGCTATCTTCCCCGGTGAGTTCTTTCCTCCCATTCCTATAGACATAAATGGCGGCGCGTGGCTCTCAGAGCCCCCGGGAGGGGATGTCCGGTGATGAGAGTGTGTCCCAACATCTCTGGAATGTTGCGGAACCACCCTCTTTACTGACGGAGTTCGCCGTGGGCGCGGATGCCGCATTCCGGCTTTTAAGGGGGGCTGATGACTCATCGGCTGAGCGTCCCGTCCAAGCAGGTCCTTCCGGTAGTGGAGTGTCTCTGGTAACCCGTCCAGGGAGACCTAATCTCGGGATGGATCAATTGGAGGAAGAGGGAGAAGATGAAATAATTATAACTGAAGGGGTGGATGTTCCAGATCCTGTAAATCCAGCTGTAGAAGCTTCTGAATCCTCTTCCAAGGGAGAAGGAGCCGAAGACGATTCGAGCGGTCTGGTCGCCTCAATTTTAACTGAGTCTGACCTAAATCGAATCCGGGCTGGATTCCATGTTCCTGACTCAGTCATTCTTTGTCTTCCTTGTTCGGACGATTTGCCCGACCATCCCCCTGCGGGGATGATCACTATTTTTCAGGTCGCGATGCAATGTGGCCTACGCTTACCACTTCAGCCCATTGCTCGTGATTTCTTGTCCCGAGTCAAACTCGCTCCCGGTCAGATTGTTCCAAACGGGTGGAGGAATTTGTTTGGGTACGCCGTGCTGTGGGCCGAGTTAGAGCAGCCTTCGCTAACAGTCGACGAGTTCCTTTACCTCTATCAACTTAGACCAAGCTCAAATTTTCCTGGCCTATACTTCCTGAGTGCGTGGAGAGGCAAAGGTGGGTCTCTGATAACCAACCCACCCAGTTTTAACAAATACTGAAAGGAGAGGTGGTTTTAGGTGTGCGGACAATGAGAGTCGGCCGATGCGTGGCCTTACGAACCTCGAGTCTTTTGCTCGTTCCGAAAAGCAGGTGACTCGGTGACTCGGCCCGATAATTTTTATTCTTCCTCATTGTCTCATGCTAACTCTGACCTCATGATGTCTTGCAGATATTTTGAAGAAAAGAGGGAAGCTCGGGTCCGGCGCTTTAGCTCGGATCAGAGAACTGAGGAAGCTGAGTGCAGGAGACCGATCTTGGAAACTGCTGCTAAAACCCGAGCGTCTTCATCTCACGGGTTTAAACTCGTTTGTCTCAGGTAACTCATCTCGCTCTTTCTCATTCTCTCGGTTTCCTGTTTAATCCGTCTTCATTCTTCTTTTCAGATCTTCCCGAGGTTCGTTCGTACCTTAGGTCGGCTTCTGATAGCATGGCCGGGTCTCTTCCATCCCTAAAGCCAATCTCTAAGGTTAGGGCTCCTCCGATGTCGGCCCTTTTGTCAGGATCTCGGCCTTCGAAGCAACAGAAGACCGTTGCAAGGGCCTAGGAGCCAGCTGCCCCATCTGCTCCTGTCTCCGCCGCCCCGCAAGTCGTCGTGCTCTCTGACCCTGATGAGAGGGTAGAAGAAATGGAGCCGAGCCATCTGGTCTCTCAGTCGGCTCCTGAACCAGGACCTATGGTAGAAGAGGTCCCGAGACAGAGAGAGGCACCAAGCGAGGAATCCTCAAGAGGGAAGATGACTCAACAGGAGTTGTCTCCCTTTTCCAAGGTCATCTCGGGGATGATCCCTTGGGCCATCGCCCATGGGGGAGAGGACTTCGCCAGATTCTACAATGCCCCGACTGTGTAGACTTTCGGGCATACGGCGAGGATACTCTTTGAGGTAAAATTCTTTCTTTTCAATTCTCTGTTACTTTCGGCTAAGTTCTTGGTCATAACTTTATCATCTCTCGTTCGCAGTTGGCCCCATGCATTGTTAAGGCCTGCTCAGAGCTGACCGCTGCCCAAAAACTCGCGACCGAGACAGAGACAGAGAAGAGGATTGCGGCCTATACGGAGGGTCGCTGAGAGATCGCCAAGGGTCGCATCGGCATTATGACTGGCGACTTATCAATTGCCAGGAAGGCATCCGAAGACGCTAGGAAAGCGACCGAGGATGCACGGATGGTTCTTGAAGGGGCCAAAGCTGATAATGCCCATCTGACCTCACTCCTAAAGGAGGCTGAGGAAAGGCATCAGCATCTTCTTCAAATTCACAGCGCGTGCGAGAGCACTCTCGCTCGGTCGAGGGCCAACGCTACAGCCCTTATCTAGGAGGCTCAGGAGGAGGCGCGCCGAGCCAAGGAGGCACAAGAACGAGCCGTGGACGCCTTCCTTGAGTCGTCAGAGCTTGCAGAAGAAAGGGACCGCCTTTATCAAGGTGGTTATAGGGCCTGTATTTTGGAGATGAAGGCTGCCTTCCCTGACCTCGATCTCTTTGCTTTCGATGCCGATAGTCCTGAGGCCGAGGCTACTGGTGTTGAGGTTGCCGACGGAGAAGCTCCTGCCGTGGACGCTGCTGCTGACGAGACTGGCCCTTCTAGCTCAGTCTAGGAGGTGATCCCCGGCCGAGAGGGGTCAATTATACTGTCGGGAATTGTGTCATCCCTTTTTCTTGTAGTGTTACCTTATGTTGTAATCCGATGCTAAGCACTTAGAAAAAATGAAACTTTTGATTTTATTAAATTAGCTTCAATTACATCTTTCTTCCATTATTCTTTAGCACCTTCTACTCTGCCTTATGGGTAATAGACCTTGAGATGTTCTGTATTCCAAGGGTGAGGCAACAGCTGCCCATTTAGGTCTTCCAGCCGATACGTTCCTGGGCGGATGGTGCTTGAGACGACATAGGGACCTTCCCAATTGGGTCCCAATGTGCCCGCTCCCACTTCCTTTGTGTTCGAGAAAGTCTTTCGGAGGACCATATCCCCGGCTCGAAATCGTCTGACTTTGACTCAGTTGTTGTAAAACCAAGACACTTGCCTTTGTCGAGCCATCATCCGTATTCGAGTTCTTTCTCTTCTCTCTTCCAGCAAATCGAGTTCGAGTGATAGGAGTTCATCATTTTCTTGTTCACTGAACGTGTTAACTCGAGTCGAGCTAATGCCGATCTCAACCGGGGCAACTGCCTTCGAGCCATAAGAAAGGGAGAAGGGAGTTTCTCCCGTGGCAGTCCGAGCTGTAGTTCGATAGGCCCACAATATATTTGGAAGTTCCTCGGCCCAGGCTCCCTTTGCCTCATTGAGCTTCGTTTGGAGATGTCACTTTATAATTTTGTTAACGGCCTCGACCTGTCCATTCTGAGGATGATGAGGCGAGGCGTACACGTTACGGATCTCGAGATTGCTGCACATATCTCGGAATTGCTTGTTATTGAACTGCCTCCCGTTATCTGTGATGATAGTTCGAGGTATCCTGAATCGACAGATAATATTTTTCTAAAAAAATTCTGTGATTTTTTGCTCGGTAATCTTTGCTAATGGCTCGACTTCGGCCCACTTCGTGAAATAGTCTGCTGCAACCACAACAAACTTGGTCTGACCCTTCCCCAAAGGGAAGAGTCCGATGATGTCGATCCCCCACTGTGCGAAGGGCCATGGTCCAGACATCGGAGTCAGTTCCCCGGGGGGCTATTTCGGGATTACCGTAAATCGCTGACACTTGTCGCACCTTTGGACGAACCTCTTGGTATCATGTTGTATAGTCGGCCAGTAATACCCCTGCCGTAATACTTTATTGGTGAGCGAACGTCCTCCTGCGTGGTTTCCACATATTTCTTCGTGTATCTCCCGTAAGACATATTCCGCTTCATGGGAATCCACACATCTTAGCAAGGGAGCGTAAAACCCTTTCTTGTATAGAACCCCATTTAAGATGGTGTAACGCGACGCTCGAACCTTTAGCCGTCGTGCCTCGGTGTGATCTTCCGGCAGCTCTCCATCGTTGAGATAACGGACGATGGGGTAGAACCATACAGGTTCCGAGTCGATGGGGAGTATAGCCGACTCTATCGGCTGATTTATACTCGATTTGACTACATACTCGATTGGAACCGACCGAGGTATGTCGTCTTCGTCGGCTGAGGCGAGCTTTGCTAACAAGTCAGCTTTGACATTGTCGGTTCTGGGTATCCGAATCACTTCACATTTCTGGAATCTACTAATTAACTCTCTGGCCTTTTCCATGTATGCCTTCAGTTGTTCTTTCCGAGTTTGATAGACACCAGAAACTTGGTTAACGACTAGCTGCGAGTCGCTGGAAACACTGAGATGAGTTGCACCTAAACTTGCGGCAAGTCGAAGGCCGAGTAATAAGGCCTCGTATTCTGCTGTATTGTTCGACGCTTGAAATCCAAGTCGCAAGGCATACTGCATACAGGTTTGATCAGGAGTTTCCAATACTACCCGGCCCGCTTGCCTTAGAGTTAGATGAACCGTCAACGAATAACTTTCAGGGAACTATGTCAGGTAATGGGCCGAGAGAAGAAGAAGCTGCTGCTTCAGTAACCTTTTCAGAGTCAGACATTGTGTTATGTTTGGAGGTTACTTTAACAAGGAAATCGGCAATAACTTACCCTTTTATGCCTACCCTCAGCCTGTACTGTATGTCAAACTCGCTTAATTCGACAACCCACTTTGTAAGTCGACCGGAAGCGTCTGATTTTTGAAGAATCTAGCGCATAGATAAATCAGTCACAACGATGATGGTGTGAGCTTGAAAATATGGCCTGAGTCGTCGCTAGGATACCACCAAGGCTAAGGATACTTTCTCGAGCTGAGGATACCTTGTCTCTGCCGGTAGTAAGGCTTTGCTGATGTAGTACACATGTAATTATTTTCCTTCGCGTTCTCGTAAGAGGGCCGAGCTAATCGCTGCTTCGGATACAGCTAGATATAGCAATAGATCCTCTCTTGACTCGGGTTTGGACAATAGCAATGGAGAAGCAAGATAAGACTTCAATTCTTGAAATACTTTTTCACACTCTTCCGTCCATTCCATCGTCTGTTGTCCCTTCAATTGCTTGAAGAAGGGGAGACTTATCTGTGGCTCGAGAGAGGAAGCGGTTAAGCGCGGCTACTCTCCCTATCAGCCTTTGAATGTCTTTAATTGTCTTCGAAGATTCCATGTCGACAAAGTTTTGATTTTCTCAAGATTCGCTTCGATCCCTCGCTGACTAACTAGGAAACCGAGGAATTTTCCCGAGCTAACACTAAAGGCACATTTGTTAGGATTCAACTTCATTCTGTACTTTCGTAAAGTCAGAAACATTTCTTCTAGGTTTGTCACATGGTCTGCTGCGTGTACGCTTTTGACGAGCATATCATCTATATATACTTCCATAGTTTGGCCGATCTGTCGAGCGAACATTTTGTTCACTAACCTTTGATACGTTGTTCCGGCGTTCTTCAAACCAAACGACATCACTCGGTAACAGTAAAGGCCTTTGTCGGTGACAAAGGTAGTTTTTGATTTATCAATCTCATGCATTACAATTTGATTGTAGCCTGAATAAGCGTCCATAAAACTAAGCAATTCATGGCCTGCAGTACTATCCACCAACTGATCAATACGGGGAAGAGGGAAGCTATCCTTGGGGCATGCTTTATTCAAATCTGTATAATCTATATAGAGACGCCACTTCCCATTGGCTTTTCTCACGAGCACGACATTAGCTATCCACTCTGGATAGTAAATCTCTTCAACGAATTTGGCCTTAAGGAGCTTGCCGACTTCCTCTTCAATGATAGCGTACCTTTCTGTGCCGAGAGGACGTCTCTTCTGTCGGATTGGCCTGTAAGTCGAGTCAATGTTAAGTCGGTGCGTTATGACCTAGGGATCGATCCCGTGCATGTTTTCGTGGCTCCATGCGAACACATCAGCATACCGCCTAAGCAGGGCGATCAGTTCTTCTTTGCGAGGTGAAACTAAAGATGAACCGATTTGCACTACTTTCGACTCGTCTGTCTCAGTTAATAGTTGTGAGATGAGTTCTTCTATCGGTTACCCCCGTTCGTGAGATCCGATAAGCGGGTCCAGTGATTCGATCATCGATATTTCCATCGGCGCTTTAACTGCGGTCGCATAGCATCACCGGGCGTCTTGTTGATCGCCTTTCACGATTTCTACTCTCGACTCGGTCAGAAATTTCATGGAAAGGTGGTAGGTAGATACTACGGCTTGAAGAAGGCTTAGAGATGGCCGACCGAGTATAGTGTTATACACCGAAGGTTGGTCGACGACCAGGAAATCAATCATCGCAGTTGCCTGGTGAGGTGCAGTTCCTGCAGTGAGTGGCAATGAAGCAATTCCTTCAGGAAGTACTTGTCCACCCGAGAATCCTATAAGCGCGTTTCGGACTGAACGTAAAGTCGACCGTCCAATTCTCATTTTGTCGAATGCTTGGGTGAACAACACATCCGCTGACGACCCAGTGTCCACTAGTATTCGGAACACTTTTCTGTTTACGATGGTGAGAGCAACGACAAGTGCATCATCATGGGATGATGAATGCCTCGGGCGTCATCCTCAGTGAATGAGATGCAATATCATTCTCTCTTCTGCTCCTTGAAAGGTCGGGACAGCAATAGAATTTCAGATTCCGGACGATCGATGCTTCTGGCGTGATTCTTTCACGCATTGTTAGAATCTCGACTGCCCTGATGTCCTCTAATGATCGTCCGAATTTCTTCCGTAGGTCGATCTTCGCTCGGTTCTGTCGCCGTACCATGTCCTTCCGTATGTTCCCTAAGTCGGCCCTCCTTGATGAGTCGCTCGATTTCATCTTTCAAGTGATAACAATCACTTGTATTGTGGCCGTGGTCACGATGATAATGACAGTACTTATTCTTATTCCGTCGATTCGGGTTTCCTCGGAGTTTCCCGGGCCAGTTGACGAAGCCCTCATTTTTTATTTCCATCAACACCTACTCCTGAGACTTGTTCAGAGGGGTGTATGTAGAAAATCTTCTATCGGGGCGTTTGCTAGATCTGTCATCGTCTCGTGCTCGATCATCTTTTCACTTTTTTCCTCCGGCTGAGTCGGCTTCTTTCTTAGCCGACTCTTTAGCCGAGGGTTTTGCGTTCTGAACCTTCTCGCGCAGGAGTCGGGTTTCTTTAGCGTCGGTATATTTGTCCGAACGAACCATAAACTCTCCTAGAGTATCAGGCGAATTTTTGTCTAAAGAAGCCAAAAAGAGCTTATTTCATACTCCTTGCATGAGTGCGTTTAACGCTGTCTCCTCTGAGTGTTTCCGAACCTGTAGAGATTCAAAATTAAAACGCTTGATATAATCTTTCAACAACTCTCCTTCCTTCTGAATTATGTTGTTCAGATGTGCGGGCGGCTTTAGCTTTTTCTTTCCGCCGATGAAGTTGTTGAGGAAAGCGTTGCTGAGTTCAGTAAATGACTTAATCGACTTCGGTTTCAATTGTTTGAACCAAAGCCGGGCTACGTCAGTCAGTGTGAGAGAGAAGGCTCGACATATAACGGCGTCCGAGGTATCATGCAGCTCCATGTAGGTTCTGAAGCATTCGATATGCTCTGTTGGGTCGATTTTTCTGGAAAAGGGAGTTATCTGAGGTAAGAGGAACCTCTCCGGCAACTGTGCCTGCATTACTTCATCCACAAATAGAGAAGCTTTTATCTCGGATTTGGTCGGCTTTGTGTTCCGACCGTACTTTATGTCTGCCATCTCTCTCTCTCCATCTTTTCCCGGACTTCATTTTTGAAGTCCTGTATATTGGCTTTCCAAGGTTCCGCACTTTCCGGCGTTTCTTCTATAGGAAGCCGACTTCGCCTCCTCTGATCTATTGTATGCCGCAAATCAGAGGGAGGTAAAGCGGCCGTTGCAGAGCGAACCGGCTCTGGCTGATCAGTCCTTAATGCTGACTCGGTCCTTGATGCTGAGTCGGCTCTCGAGGCGACCGTGGAGCAACTGGCTGTGCTACATATGCCAGCGGGAGAACCTGCGCTAACTCATGATGCTGTTGCATCTGCTGATTACACAGCCGCTCCAGCATGTGCTTCATAAAAGCCATCTTGGAACGCATCTATGGGACTTCTCGATCCAACTGTGCGTTCCCTCGATTCGGGTGGCTAGTAGTCGGAGCAGAGGTCGCAGGCGGTGCCACTACAGGTATCATTGGGGGAGCTCCCTGAGCTGTGCTGGCAGCGGCCTCCCCCGTTTCATCTTGATCCGTCCTCCTAGTTCTCGTCATTCAACAGATTGTAGAGAAACGGCTTTTTGCTCGTATCCCACAGACGGCACCAAGCTGTTGACGTATTTTTACGGGACGGTTCTCCTGGGTCGGATCTTCTTCCACCTGCACAATTCACAGTACAAAGGGAATCTTGGCTAGAGCCGGGGAACATCTGATGCTTAAGTCAGTCTCCTGAACAGTGGCAAAGAGTTTTTTCAATTTTGTATTGCGTACCTTTCTTTATAAAGAGCTTGGATATTTATATATCTTAAGAATCCTCATCATACGAGGATTCTTCTCCTGATTATCCGGAGATTTAATCTTCTTCACTGATTGTGCCCGATTCCGAGGATCTCGGGATCGGACACCCGTATTCCTGAATTTTTGGAATGGTATTTGTATTCATACTGCCTTCTCCTGTCTCGGCTCGGTCGTTACTGACTCTAGGAGAACCTTGGCCGGCTCAGGATCATAAGTTTTCTGCCTTCTCACGGATGGAATAGTCTCGATAATATCTGTCGTCCTTCCTTACTCCGTGGCCGACAGAACCAACTCATTAGGTCGGTTTTATTCTATCGGTTGGGTGACTCATAACTTTCTCGGCCTTCTGTGGGCTTATGTAGACGAGGTTATCTTTCCGACAGAGTAACTTTAGTCATCTTCTGCTTATGCCTCTTGGCTTATCCCTTATTCTCTCGGCTCTTACCGTTGTCTCAGACTCTTCGGGTAGTGCTGGAGGAGCCGACCTACTTAAAATCCGAGTCTCCGGACTTAACATATTTTACCCCAACAGATGATATTTATATCTTTTTCCCTTGATCCAGGTTTATGTGACCTTATCAAGCTAGTTGAATGGCAAATAAACATGACGGTGAGCCCTAGGAAGTTTTTGAACGTGGGAGTTCAATCACCACTGTTTCGTGTGGTGTGGTCCACCTAGGATTTCGTTCTGCTTAGTTCTAGGGACTCACTAAAATGAGCTGGAAAAATGAATGAACGGCCTCTATATATATATATATATATATATATATATATGTATATATATCATGTTCATTGCTTTTCCTGCAATGAACCAGAATACGCAGCCATGTCTCCCCAGCACATGCGACAGAGTAATGTATCAATCAGGTCCGTCCATCTAATGGGCCATATAGTGGGTACCCTTTTTAGCCAAAAGGCCACAACAATCAAACATTGCCATCCATCAGTTTCCTTCGTCTTCCCCACTGACTATTGGAGAGCAAAATGTTTTTTTCCCACCATAGTGCAACAATCCAACGGCTATGATCGATCATCTGATTAATGTAAACTTCGAACCATAATCCATCCACAGTAGAGTTGACTCCATGAACGGATCTGATTGACACGTCAGCATTCATGTGACCGAAGACGACATAAGAAAATCGAATCCGACTAATCTACTCAATTATACTCATGAAAGAGACAAACACATGTTTTTTTTTTTAATTTTATTAATTGTAAAAACCTCCCATCTGGTTTGAATTATTACAAGTAGCTCCCGTCTGCTTCTGTGCGTCAGAGGAATCTACACCAATTGACAAAACTACCCTTTTCCTAGAAGTTCGTCGGAATCTACTCCAAATGACAAAAATACCCTTTTCCTAGAAGTTGTTCGGCCCGAACCAGGGGGGTATCTGAAATTATCAGAAACCAGGGGGGGGGGGAGGAGTTTGCAATTATTCATTTCCATGCACATTTACAATCCAACCATTTGATCCTCGTTTTCCGTCAAAAGGACAAAACCAAATCAAACGGCGCTAAGACGGAGCCGTCCGTCCGTCAGACGTCAGTGCTGCACGTTGCTGGCTGCTGCAGGCTGAAGATGGGACCCGCTCTTCCATCCTTGCCAACACACGTCAGGTAAGCCGGGCAGCTGACGTACAGCTGGTATTGCCCAGACACCCACGTCCCGACCTTCCACTTCAAAAGGCCTTTTATCTTCACCGTGATAACGGCAAGCCCGACGGCCTGGTCACGGTCGAATGCCACGCCGAGGAACGGCGAGACAGGAATGGACGCTCCACACAGAAGCGGGGACCAGATGCTAACGTCGTTATCACCCTGGTAGACGGACGGCAAGTCGGTCGATAACGTGATCTGCTCGTTGTGGTAGGAAGCGTACATGTCGAGACGATCGTAGTAGATGCCGACGCGGGAGTTGGGATTGCGGGAGTACAGAGAGACTTGGAAAGTGGACGTTAGGAAGTTGGGGGAGGTCATGTTGAATTGGTAGACCGTCGCGTCTTGGATGAAGAAGCTGGGTTTGGTAGGGCGCAGGGCTAGGTAAATGACGAGGATTATGAATAGCACGGCGATTACGAAGGCGAGGAGGCTGAACAAGAGGGGACGGTAGAGCTTCTTCCACTTGCAGTCGTGCTTCCCGCAGTCTTGGCGGAGAGCCATGATCGCGCCGAGGATTTGAAGAGGACTCGGAGATCTGTCGAGCGAGTGCGAGAGGGTGGTAGAAATATGCAGGACTTTGTTTTAGGTCCGTCGCGACTTAGAAACGGTATTCTCGCCATCCAATGGGATCCATATGATGAACTGATCTTGAAATTTGAACCGTCCGTTTTCTTTATACTAATATAGATAAACCATAAACCTATAATCTTACCTTAGAAACAATCCTTTCTATTAATTTTTTTAGTTTAATTATATCCATTGAAAATTTTATTTTCGTTTATTTAAAATTATCCGACAATTTTATTTTATATTGTGGTGATGATGAGAAGGTTCCACATATGAACGGTCCAGATCAATGGAATACTTAGTGTAATTAGATCCAGTAGGCAGCAACACGTAGTCTTTTCTGAGTCGCGACATAGACAAAACAAACTCGCCACACAGAAAGACAGGACTGGTGTCGTTGACTTAATTGGAACCGGTTTCGTCGGGCCACTGCGTGTACGGAGTCGGTCCAGGCAGTAGCTCTGTGGGGCCCACCGTGATGTATCAGTTTTATCCAGGCCGTCCATTTATTTTTCCATACTATTTTAGGATATGAGCCAAAAAAAAGGCTGAAGTGGATGACACATAGGAAGCAGCATAGATAGTAACACTCACTATTGAAACCTTCCTAGCGTAGCGCCCACCATGTTGTTTATTCCAACTGTTCATAAGTTCACATGGACCTTAGATGAAGGGAAAACAAAAAAAATCTGCTTGATCAAAACTTCTGCGGCTCCCAAGAAATTTTTAATGGCTGTTGTTCAATCCCCACCGTGTGGTCAACTTGAGATTTAGATCTGAATCGTTTTTGGTTTAATGCCGTAAAATGATCTGAAAAAATAGATGGCCAGCATGGTTAAAAACCATGCATTACGATGAGCCCTACAAAGGTACGGATTGCATATTGACCTTGTACGGACGTAGCTACTTGTTGGTGCTACGTGCGCCTCACCGTGATGTATGTGTTTTATCCACGCCGTCCATCCATTTCGATTTCATTTTACGGCATGATCCAAAAACTAATGCAGATCCAATTGATCAGGTGGATCATACCACCTGAAACAGTGATGATTAAAAGGGTCCACAAAAGCATTGGATGAAGCTGATATTTGAGTTTTCCCTTCATTCACATGTCCGTGTGATATAGGATCCTTGCTCTCCGGTTAAAGCCTGCTACCGCATGAGTGTGCGCGTGTGTAAAAAAAAAAAAAAAGAAGGATCCGTGTGACCTAATCAATGGCAAATAAACATTACAGTGGATCCTAAGAAGTTTTTAATTGTGAGCATTTAATCACGGCTAATTTCCTGTGGTATGGTCCACCTTATATTTGGATCTACCTCATTTTTGAGCTCATGCCCTGAAATGATATGAAAAAATATATGAACGGCATGGGTAAAGCACACATTATGGTGGGGTCCACAGATCACCGACCAGCAGCGACGTCGTTTTGGGGCAGGGTCAGTGTTCATTGTTCAATGCGCATTCATCCGTTACACAGTCACACTGCGGGCCGTCGCTGGAGCAGTTTCATAAGTGTGCTCTTGTCCCACGTCCCACGCGGTCAGATCTCAGATCATTAGTCAATCCTCACTGTGTAAATGCCACGTGCCAGAATACCAGACCGATGGTAGTGAGGTGGGCTATATATATATATATATATATATATATATATATATATATATATATATATAAAACTTCTGTACCTTGTACATATGGCCCATCAGGTGATCATAGTTAGCCTTAGTTACATCCCGATGTATTGCAAATGCATAGACGGGGACTTTTAGCCGTTGGATCGGTCTTCTTGTCAGGGATCCAAACTATTTCTAGGATTGGCCTCATTCTCGACTGTGTTTCAAGAAAAACCCCCCCGTGTTGAAAGATATTAAATCTTTCATTATTCGAAGCTTCGCTAGACCGTTTATCTTGGAAGCAAAGAGATCAAGTACGGCCTGTTTGGATTCGCGTATGGTATTGTATTGTATTGTATTTGGGTACTGTTCATATATACAGCGGATGGTTTTCATAATATATACAAATCAATCATATACTAATCAATGTTTGGATAGAAAGTATTGTTTGGCATAGTATACAATACGTTATACAGATCAATGTTTGGATAAGACTTATTATGTCTACGTATTGTACAATCTTAATTGAGTTGGGTCGCCAGTTTGACATATAGAACTTTATGATTTCTAACCTAGATGATTTTCACATTGAAATGTACTAAATGAACAGTCCCGATCTTACACTACATAAGTACTAGATATCTTGTAATCGTACAAATTTCAAACTTTCATCTGTTACCGAATGCAGCGCAATGAATACGAAGTATTGACGGCAGTAGAACCACTACCAATACTCTGTAGTCGGATCAAAAATTTAGTTAGAGTTTGTATGCACACGCATGGGATTCAACTCCTATTCACTCCAATCCAAACACGGTAAACGTTAAATCATAACTTCTAATATGATACAATACATTCCAAAACATATATCCAAACAGGCCCTAAAGAATTGAATATACTACCATCTAAGATACGTAATTTAGTTTTTTTTTTTTTTTTTTCCCATCATATGAACGGTTTCGATCATTTAAAGATCACCGCGTATCAAAAATCTGAACTCCATACATACAATATAGTAATAGGTCGTACTGTAGCAGATCACCGTGATCGCGGACGCCAGTTGCGGGCACAAGAAGTTCATATGGTCAGAAGCTGCGTGTGGCCCACAGAGAGGCCTGAGACAAATCCACTCTGTCCATCAGTTTTTCAAGATATTAATAAAATAAAAATATAAAAATCAGTCAGATGTAAAATTCACGTGGAACACACCAAACGAAAAAATGGCTACGAAAATGTACATAGTTGAAACCTTCCTGGAGCTGACCATTACGTTTATATGCCATCCAAACCGTTCATAGGATTATTCCCACTCAGATAAACTGTAGACACAAATATCATCTTAATAAAAAAACTTCTGTAGTTCCCAAAAAATTTCCATTGGTGAACGTTGGATCCCCGCTGTTTCGTTTGTTTTGGCTCACATGAGTTTTTTAATCTACCTGAATTTTAGAATTCTGTACTCTCGTGGTCTCGAGAAACGGATGGACGGAGTGGATTTTCCACGGGCATCTTTATGGGGCCATGCAGCTTCCTACTACGCGAACTTCACGTGCCAGGCAATCCGCGTACCGCGATTGCTGGCCGTGTTGCTCTGATTCGATACATGTCGAGAATACACGATGTATGCTAATTTTTATTTTTATTTTTTTTTAATTATTTTACACACGCACACACACCCCCCACACACTCACGCCATACGCACACACACCCCACACACGCACACCGTGGGATTTCACCACCATGGGTACTCGAACCTTTGACCCGGTGTTGAAACTCCAAGGAATCTACCACCCGGGTAAGAGTAAGAACCCACGATGTATGCTATTTGCTCACGTCCATCTCCACATGAAAAAAGGCCAATTCTACGGCACGTGCCGATATGGCACACGTGTGTGATATCCTCAGCATAGGAGGTGACTGTTCCTTACCTAAATAGTCCAGCTGGTCCATTCATCCAGTGGGCCATTAATGTTACGGAAATTGATAAAAAAAAGAAAAAAAAAGGAGTGACTAATGGTCTACATCGAGTGGGAACGGGTTAATGAACATATGTGGGGCGTTTGCGTTTGGCGCGTTTTTGACTTGCTAAAGTACATCCTGACTTTTGTTTTCAAGGGACGCGGATTGACTAGAAGCTAGGTGGGCCCACTGTCATGTTTGTGAGAAATTTGCCCGGTCAATCCGTTTGGCCCGCTCAAGTTACGGTAACGGCCAAAAATGAGTCAGATACAATACTCAAGTGGTCTAGACAACAGCAAACGGTAGGGATTGAATGCCTACCGTTTCAACAGTCTTAGGGTCAGTTTGGGCGGTGGAATTAGGAGGGATTAGGTGGGAGGATTCATATGATCCTGTGCCAATTCCATTCCATGTTTGGAATGAATGGAAAAGCTTTGAATTAAATTAAATGGAATTGCATTGATTCTCATGCCAATTTCACTCCATGCTTGGGAAGTTGTGTAGGTCATGTGTGGGCTATATCCACACTGTCCACCCATTTATTGAGATTATTTTAGAGCATGGGCCAAAAAATCAGGTAAATCTAAAGCTCAAGTAGACTCCACCATAGAAAGTAACAGGGATTGAATACTTACCGTTGAAAACTTCTTTGGGGCTACATAAGTTTGGGATCTACCTCATTTTTAGGCCCATGCCATAAAATGAGGTTACAAAGCAAATGAACGGTTTAGATATAACACGTGTGTTATTCTCAATAATTTCAAATGATGGTGGGTATATTCATTCAATATACCACCATACTATCAACAAAGCATGGCATTAATTTAACCCATGGCAACAGGGGACAATCCCTGCCATGCGTATCAGTGATGTTTTTCGAATCCTATCCCACCGAATCCCATCTAATCCGACCGCCCAAATTGACCCTTAGGGTAATAGAAGCTCTGGATGAGGCTAATATTTGTGTTTTCAGTTCATCCCTGTAGGAACGTTGCTATGAACGGTTTGGATGGCATATAGATATTACGGTGGAGCTTGGAAGGTTTCAGCGGTAGCCATTTCTCCCCCACTTTTTCGGGTCATGTGGTTCACTTGCATTTTGGGGCTGCGTCGGGATTTAACGGTAGCCATTTCTCCCCCACTTTTTCGGGTCGTGTGGTTCACTTGCATTTTGGGGCTGCGTCGGGGTTTGAGATCTTGTACTAACATGAGATGAAAAATAGATGTACTCGGTGGATTAAAAAAACATAATTATTACGTGTGGCGGGGATTGTCCCCTACTAGTATGGGATAAACTTAATTTCATGTTATGTTTGTAATACGGTGGTACATTGAGTGAATATACCCATCATCATTTGAAACTATTGAGAATAGCATATATGTGTTATATCTAAATTGTTCATCCATTTTGTAACCTTGTTTTATGGCATGAGCTTAAAAATAAGGTAGATTCAAAACTTATGTGGCCCCAAAGAAGTTTTCAACAGTAGATATTCAATGTCCGCTGCTTTCTATGGTGGGGTCCACTTGAGCTTTAGATCTACTTTGAGTTTTTGGCCCATGCTCTAAAATGATCTCGAAAAATGGGTGGACGGTGATGGTGGGACTTACACAACTTGCTAACATCGAGTGAAGTTGGCACTAGACCCGATGAATTCCATCTAATCTAATTCCAAGCTTTATTAGTCTACCCAAACATCGAGTGGAATTGGCACGAGGACAAATGCAATTCCATCCCACCTAATCGCATCTAATACCATGCTCCAAACACCCCAAGGGTTTTAATAGGCTTCCGTTGTAAAGAGCGGGATTGTGGATTGCGGGGAGACCCGATTACCAAGAATATCGCTGATGACATAACTCTTTGGGGCTACCCCGCTATATGTGTTTTATCCACGCCGTCCATCTTTTTTCCAACCTCTTTTAAGAGATGAGACAAAACAATGAGGCAAATCTAAACTCAAGTGAGTCACACCATGGAAACAGTAGGCATTGAACACGTACTGGCTTTGGAGCCTTGCTCACCTTGTAGCCACCACCATAACCACACCAATATGAAAGAATTTGGGATGGGCTTAGCCCAGTATTAACCTAGACTGTGGACACTCTTTGAGGCCATGGAAGTTTTGGATGAAGTTAATATTTGTGTTTTGAGATTTTTCCCACACTAAATTTCACCTTTTATGCACCGATTTTTTCAAATGCTCCTAAACTTTACTTTTCATGACTAAACCATTATGTACAAACATACTATTTGCATACGAAAATACCCTTGCTTTCACGATGGCACCGTGATATCCATGGTAGCACTGTGGGACTCTGTCCACGGTGGCACCAGGGAAACCATGGTGGCACCATGGATACCACGGTGGCCATCGTATACTACTAGAAAAAAGGCCAAAGGCTGTACCTAAAGATATGTGGCTATGGATTATAACTGTAGCAAGGCCGTAGCCATTGGTAGCATAGCCATTGCTTCATTAGTGTCGTAGCCATTAGTTCTATGGCTTAGCGAAAAGTACATACTGTTGTAAAATATTGATTTTAATAAAAAATATTTTAATAATAAAATATATGAAAAGTTGTTTTTGAAAAAACTTTTGGAGCTTTGGAAATAGTCCCACATGGGAAAGAGAAGAGAAAGAAAAGTGGTTTAAATGATAATAGTAGAGTACCATAATATTTGCCTACCTAGTCCGTGGACCATGGGACTTGCGTGTTCCAGTGCGAAGCACTGGAATACCGCGCACGCGCTCGGGCTCGGTCTCGGGCTCGGTCACGGTCTCGGGCTCGGTGCGAGGGCATGTGAGGCAGTGTGGCTGTAGAGGCGCTAGTGGCGCACTTTGCACTTCGCACGTGCGCATCGTGTCGCAGAGGGTCGCTCATCTCAACTCACTCCAGCAACTCCATACGAATTCTAGAAAAACAGCCTCTCCACTCATACATTCTAAGTATTATCCAGCAACACAGCAAGGCGTCAACCTTAGCTTGAAGGATAGACCAGCGGTGTGGTCTAGGACGGTTCAACCGAACCAGCGGCTGAAGATTAGAACCTAATTGAGCAGAATTCTAAATCACTTTTCTATTTTCTTCTTTTCTTCTTTTGAGATTTTTTCCTTTATATTGTAATACTGTCAGAAATAGTGAAATCGAGTTCCATTTGGTGGGCCTTCGTGTTTGCTGAACGCAGACCCACACCAGGCTCGTCGTATCCGAGAAGCAATTTGCCTGTAACCTATCAGCATACTCAATTTACTTGAGTTGGGGCAAATAACGCTTTAAGGACAGCGTTTTCAAACGTGTTTCAGCCTGTCCATATTATTTTCGGTTTCCATATTATACAGAAACTACATTAATCTGTATAAATTTTCCAACAAACTTAAAGCGTTATTTCCTAAAATGGAAGCCGATAGCGTTTCATCTATTAAGTTGATGAATCAGGACTTGATACGTCTTGATCGATTCGATGGAATCAATTTTACAAGATGGCAAGACAAGCTGAAATTTCTCCTGACGGCGCTGAAGATCTACTACATACTAGATCCAAATCTGCAAGCACTGCCTGAAGCAACCGACAAAGACACACCTGAGCAGGTGGCTGCTCGCGCTAAAAGAGCCGAAGGCGAACTCGTGTCGTGGACACATTCTGAACGCACTCTCCGACCGCCTGTACGATCTGTACCAACAGACATCATCAATAAAGGAGATCTGGGCCGCACTGGAATTCAAGTACAAAGCTGAAGAAGAAGGGACCAACAAATTTCTCATCGCCAGCTATTTTGACTTCAGCATGATAGATAATAAACCGATGCTGCCCCAAATCCAAAAACTGCATCTAATAGTAAACAAAATCAAAACGATCAAAATCGATCTTCATGAATCATTCCAAGTCGGGGCTATAATCGCTAAATTGCCACCGATGTGGAAAGACTATAGAAAGAAGTTGCTGCATAAAACCGAGGACTACACACTGGAACAAATTCAGAAACACCTAAGGATTGAGGAAGAATCCCGTAACCGCGATAAAAAGAATAATAACGGGAATGCCTCGTCCAAGGTACATGAAGTAGAAAACACCAATAACAAGAATCCTGAGAAGGACGATTCCCTAAAACCCAATAAAGGGAAATTCAAGAAAAACGCCCAAAAGAAGAACGAAAAGTTCAAAGGCCCATGCCATGTCTGTGGAAAAACCGGGCACTATGCTCGAGTATGCCGATATCACAAATCTAAAAAAGAGGCAAGTGCAGTAGAAGAAGGCGATATCGTGGCTATGATCACTGAAGTGAATACCATCCAAGGCAAAGTTCCAGGCTGGTGGTATGATACTGCCGCTACAGTACATGTGTGCTACGACAAATCAGCCTTCAAAACCTATGAGGAATTGACCGATGGTGAAGAAGTCCAAATGGGTAATGAAGTCCGATCGAAGGTCGTCGGCAAAGGAACTGTCGAACTGATATTCACTTCTGGAAAGAAAGTGATTCTGACTAATGTACTGCACGTCCCAGACATGAGGCGAAACTTAGTTTCTGGGGATCTTCTGGGAAAACCAGGTATAAGGGTGGTATACGAGTCAGGAAAACTGATTCTATCCAAGAATAGAAATTTTGTTGGAAAGGGATATGCTTGTAACGGGATGGTTAAGTTTTCTCTGAATGAAAGTAGCACTTCTGCGTATATGGTTGAATCTGCTGGACCGTGGCATGATAGACTAGCCCATATAGGGTATAGTACTTTGAAGTTCATGGCTCAGAATGGTTTAATCTCATACACAGATAATGAAACTGATAAATGTGAAGTGTGCATACGATCCAAAATGACGAAAAAACCTTTTCCAAGTGTTGAAAGATCGTCTCAAATTTTAGATCTTGTGCACAGTGATATCTGTGAGTTAAACGACATTCTTACTCGTGGAGGTAAACGGTACTTCATAACCTTTATAGATGATTGTTCTAGATATGTGTATGTTTATCTATTAAAGAGCAAAGATGAAGCATTGAACATGTTTAAGATATATAAAGCAGAAGTAGAAAATCAACTAAGTAAGAAGATAAAAATTCTCCGTAGCGATACATTAATGAGCCAATGAGGAGGTATACATGGAACAACCTGAAGGTTTCGTTCTACCAGGAAATGAAAACAAAGTATGTAGATTAGTCAAATCGTTGTATGGATTAAAACAAGCACCTAAACAATGGCATGAGAAGTTTGATTCCAAAATACTATCTCATGGTTTCATGCATAATGTAGCTGATAAATGCATATATTCAAAAAAAGATGGTAGTTATATCATTATTATCTGTCTATATGTTGATGATATGTTAATAATAAGTAATAAAATGGAAGGTGTGACTGAAACAAAGAAGTTTCTTTCTTCCGTATTTAAAATTAAGGATCTTGGACAAGTTGATACCATCTTAGGTGTCAAAGTTAAAAAACATTGTGGGGGTTATGCTTTGTGTCAATCTCATTATATTGAGAAGATACTAAACAAGTTTAACCATCTAAATATAAAGGAAGCAAAAACCCCATTTGATCTAAGTATCAAACTAAAAGAAAATACTGGAAGAACAGTTGCACAATTAGAATATGCGAGTGCTATAGAAAGTCTTATATATGCTATGCAATGCACTAGACCTGATATCGCATATGCTGTGAGTAAACTTAGTAGGTTTACTAGTAACCCCAGTAATGAACACTGGAATGCAATCAGCAGAGTCCTTAGTTACTTAAAAGCAACCAAAGACTTAGGACTATTTTATTCAGAGTTTCCTGCCGTATTGGAAGGATATACCGATGCGAGCTGGATATTGAGTGCAGGGGACAACAAGTCTACTACAGGGTGGGTATTCACCCTAGGAGGTGCTGCTGTATCTTGGGGATCCAAGAAACAAACTTGCATAACGCACTCGACTATGGAGTCTGAATTTATAGCCCTAGCTGCAACAGGCAAAGAGGCTGAATGGCTAAGGGATCTTTTATTAGAAATTTCTTTTTGTGTAAAGCCTATATCGGCTATATCACTACATTGTGATAGTGAAGCCACATTAGCTAGAGCCTATAGCGGCACTTATAATGGTAAGTTTAGACATATTAGTCTTCGACATGATTATGTCAGACAATTGATTAAAGATGGAATCATTGCTATTTTCTATGTGAAATCAAGCAATAACCTGACAGATCCTTTCACTAAATCTTTACCGAGAGAGGTAGTAAAGACTACATTTAGAGGAATGGGGTTGAAACTCTTCAACCAAAGTTCCACTAGTGATGGTAACCCAACCTAAAATCAGAAAATCTCTAATCTTGGGTTTAATGGGTAAGAACAAGTCACTGATAAGTGGAAAGTTTTCAGCACTAAATTATATAACCTCATCCATAATAGATAAGTGTTGAGCGTTACGAAAGAGAGTTGAGTCTTAAAACTCTTAATGAATTTCAGTCTCTAGGACAAGTGTCTTATAGTAACGGAGACACTGGAAGGATTTCACCTATATGAACGTAGAGATGGTGCCGTCTCTCATGAGAGTTAAAGAGTTTTCTCTCGGGATCGTTCACGAATTAGGATAAGCACATGGCCATTAATTGTGCTGAGCAAGATTATGGGAACTCTAACAACACATAGCAAATATGTGTGTGGTTTCTCCAACTCTATTATCTAGAAATAACTGGTTCAAAGCTGCAGCTACCAGTCATTTCGATAAAGTTTTGAGATACTTACACTAAGGGAAGATTAAAATCGAAAGATATCTTTCTTTATGCATATAAGCTAATTATTCTGACAGTATGTTTAACCGAGAAAATATTTTTATAAAAAAAAAATCAAGTGGGGGATTGTTGTAAAATATTGATTTTAATAAAAAATATTTTAATAATAAAATATATGAAAAGTTATTTTTGAAAAAACTTTTGGGGCTTTGGGAATAGTCCCACATGGGAAAGAGAAGAGAAGAAAAAAGTGGTTTAAATGATAATAGTGGAGTACCATAATATTTGCCTACCTAGTCCGTGGACCATGGGACTTGCGTGTTCCAGTGCGAAGCACTGGAACACCGCGCACGCGCACCCGCACGCGCTCGCGCTCGCTCTCGGTCTCGGTCACGGTCTCGGGCACGGGCTCGGTGCGAGGGCGTGGACATGTGAGGCAGTGTGGCTGTAGAGGCGCTAGTGGCGCACTTTGCACTTCACACGTGCGCATCGTGTCGCAGAGGGTCGCTCCCTTCGCGAACCGGAGCGAGACGTGTGCAAGTCGCGGTGCGACTAGTGGTTAAGGCAGATGGTTGGTTGGACGAAAAAATTAAAGGACTGAATGAGAGTCCCTCAGAATATATAGAGGGCTGAAAAAAGAGCTGTTGCAGAAAATCTGTAACAGCTGTGCAATAAGTGCAGGGTCCAGCTGAAACTGCTGCATGGCTAGCCCCAACAGCTATAAAACGGCTAGCTGCTGTCTCACAACAGTCAGCATGCAGCAGCTTAATGGCCCATGCACAACAGTCAGAAAACGGCCATAAAACGGCTAGTTTTCTCAACAGCCAGAAAACGGTCATGGGATTTATTTCCCTGGACCATAATAGCCTATAAAAGGAGGGCCTGGATGGGTTTCAAAACCATCTCAACTCACTCCAGCAACTCCATACGAATTCTAGAAAAACAGCCTCTCCACTCATACATTCTAAGTATTATCCAGCAACACAGCAAGGTGTCAACCTTAGCTTGAAGGATAGACCAGCGGTGTGGTCTAGGACGGTTCAACCGAACCAGCGGCTGAAGATTAAAACCTAATTGAGCAGAATTCTAAACCACTTTTCTATTTTCTTCTTTTCTTCTTTTGAGATTTTTTCCTTTATATTGTAATACTGCCAGAAATAGTGAAATTGAGTTCCATTTGGTGGGCCTTCGTGTTTGCTGAACGTAGACCCACACCAGGCTCGTCGTATCCTAGAAGCAATTTGCCTGTAATCTATCAGCATACTCAATTTACTTGAGTTGGGGCAAATAACGCTTTAAGGACAGCGTTTTCAGACGTGCTTCAGCCTGTCCATATTATTTTCGGTTTCCATATTATACAGAAACTACATTAATCTATATAAATTTCCCAACACATACAACTATGGATAATTGAGCGAGCCTAATATGAAATTGATCCAACTTCAAATGAAATTGAGTGAGGCTAACATGAAATTGAACGAGCTTCAAATGAAATTGAACGAGCCTAACATGAAATTGAGCAAGCTTCAAATGAAATTAAGTGAGCTTCTCATGAAATTGAACGAGCTTCAAATGAAATTGAGCGAGCCTAACATGAAATTCAATGAGCATTACGTGAAATTGAGCGAGCCTTACATGAAATTCAACAAGCCTCAAATGAAATTAAGCGAGCTTCGCATGAAATTCAACGAGCTTCAAATGAAATTGAATGAGCATCACATGAAATTGAGCGAGCTTAACATGAAATTTAATGAGCTTCAAATGAAAATGAGCAAGCTTCACAAGAAATTCAGCAAGCCTCAAATGAAATTGAGCAAGTTTCACATGAAATTCAACGAGCGTCACATGAAATTTAATGAGCATCATATGAAATTCAATGAGCTTCAAATGAAATTGAGCATGGATTCCTTAACAAGGTGCACTACTAGAAAACAAGGAAAAAAACCGTCGGCAATGACCTTCCCCGACGGATTTTAGCCGTCGCAAGCTCTGTTGCCAAAGGATGCGTCGGCATTGCTCGCCGACGGATTAAAACCGTCGATAACGGCCAAAACAGTCGGTGTTTTCGCCGGCTAAAACCGTCGGTGTTGCCGACGGTAAGGGTGACGGCCATAACCGTCGGCGTTTTCGATGGTTTTTAGCCATTGGCGATTCTCATTATGTTTATTTATTTTTTTTTAATGAAATGTATAATATATCATTCATTGAATTTGGATGATATATTTCTTGCTTTTCTAATGTATAGATTTACCTTCTCAAATAGTTTAGTTCGTTCAGGGCTTTAGAGAAATAGCTATATCTAGATATGGATGTGTGCGTTGATCAACCTATATAGCTATCTAGATATAGCTATTTCTCTAAAGCCCTGAACGAACCAACCTATATAAGAAGGTAAGTCTACACAATAGAAAAGCACATGCATGGCATACCGAACCAACCTATCACATAAATGTTCAAATGGAGTCAAATAGTTATCATGGTTCTTGCTACAGTCAATTCAAATGGAAGCAAATAGTTATCATAGTTCTCGCTATAGTCTGTTCAAATGGAATCAAATAGTTATCATAGTTATTGCTATAGTGTATAATTCTAGAAAAGCACATGCATGACAATACCACCAGAACTACTATGTAGCATAATCTTAGCCGTGTCTGGTGGCTGCAAGTGAACTTGAAAAGGAAATATCACCTATGAACAATGAACAAAGTCCATCAATTCTGTGGCTAAGATTTTCTGATGTGGGAGATTCCTCGGGCATTGCCCATTATGATGGGAAGATTGTGTAAACACTGTTTCAAGGAGAGATGGCCCAACTTGTATGTTTTCTGGCCAAGAAAAAAAAGAAGAAGCATCGTCTTGCTAGTCGAACATTGCCTATTTCCTCATTATGCATGCCTACTGATAATTCCCCATTTTTAGTTATTTTGTGTCTTTTATTTTTTTTATGCTCTTTAGTCACTGCAGAAGGAAAGAGAAACTATTTGATCCTCCGGTCTTGGGCATTGAATTTGTACAAGTGGAGCCCATGGTTCGGCTATCCAGACTGTTAATCTGATAAGTCCCACTGCAGATGGATTAAATGATCCTAGTTATCCAATCTTTAGCCCTTTGTGGTATTATTTTTCTTCACCTCTATTCTCAACGTCATGAAGGATTAAGATCGTTTGAAAGGATGACTCGTTGGGTCATGCTGCATCCACAGTACAGCCCATCAGATCAATAGTTTGGAATCTGGATCACTAAACCATGGGTCCCACTTGCCCAAGCTCAATATACAAAAAACAAGTTGTCATCGTCGTCATCTTATCCTTTCTCTCAGAAATTTGTTGCAAGCCCTTAAATGGTAGACCGGCGAAAGTTCTACAATCAGCTGCTCATCAAACATCAACCTTGCTTTTTATGCAGGCCCTTGGGACTGGCCATTGCAAATTGAAGATTGACATCACTTGCACAAGCACAACCCAAACAGTACTGACCCCCAACCCATCTATTACATGTACATTCCTACAGGGAATATGTATTCCGGGATCATTCTATTGTAGTCTACACAATAGAAAAGCACATGCATGGCATACCGAACCAACCTATCACATAAGTGTTCAAATGGAATCAAATAGTTATTACATGCATGGCATACTGAACCAACCTATCACATAAGGAATACCTGTTCTTCCAACTGCATCTCACATAGAAAAGGGAACAATGGAAATCAATCTATTTGAATTGTGAAAAGTGAGAGGCAGCCCATGATGAATAACAAGATATGACTCTAATGTGGGTAGGTTAAGATGAATTGTATTTGCTGGAACTGATTATCCAAATGAAGAGATAAAACCCTGCTAGTATGCCATGGAACTGGCCATGAGAATGATGCTGATAAGGATCAGCAAAGTAGACACAAACACAACAGGCAACCTAATGGTGAACTAGTGATCTGTACTCAATTACTGGAATAAATCTAGCAATGAACAATGGTGAGTTAATAAAGGGAATCAAATTCAGTGGTCTCTTCCAAAAAAACATCGACGTCGATATGATCTCGGAATACATATTCCCAGTGTGTTGCCTGTGTGCTTGCTTAACATTATATTGCAAACATTCAGACCCTTGAGTGGCCAATGTAACATCCTAACAGGTGTTGTTTACAGTAGATCTGCTTCTGCTCATAAAAGTCAAAACACAATCGTACTAAGTTAAAGGAGTTCAGTTTTACTCACAACAAGAATCATAGGGAACATGTGCATCAAAAGAGAGATGTTTTGTGTGTCCTTTTGCAACTTCAGAAAAAAGAGAGTGATAGTTCCACCTACAAAATTACAAGAAAAGGCAAAAAAAAATCTCTCTGTGGCGACATAGACATGGCACATCTAAGAAACTACCCAATGCAACTTTTATCGATTTAGGGACAACAAGTTAACCTGTATATCAGTTGCAGAGGTTACATTCTCATGTTCAAAGATTTGTGAAAGCATTCAACATTTCTATGTTACAGATTGCATAAGAACAAAGCAACAAAAAAAGTACCCAAAAGAGAAAAAAGAAGAAGAAAATGATATGTAGCAAGTACCTGAGAGAAAATTCTATGGAATGAATCAGAGAAATCGTCTTGATAAGCCTCCCTAAACCCCTCTGCATCATATTGTGCTCTCTTTTCGGGATCTCGTAATGTCTACAATTACCTTTCAGAGGAGATGCAATTAAATTATTGAACTAATAGAAAAGCACAAATACAAAGCTTTAACAACACTATTCCATAATATTCAATATTATGAGAGAACAAAAACAATGAAAAATAGGACAAATAAGCACTACATAACTAGTCATCCCGTGCACAAACCTCATACGCATCTCTTATCTCTTGAAACTTCCTCTTTGCCGCAATATTATTCTTATTCGCATCTGGATGGTACTTCTTTGCAAGCTGAATGATGTTAGAAGGGTATTAGTTCAACAAGTAGATACAAGGGCACACAAGATAATGAGGGAGCATATATAACATTATTATATATGCGTTGCATGTGCAATACCCACTAGTAAAAGAAATAAAAACTAAAATCCCGCACACAACATAAAACCACCTGCATTCAACTTCAAAACAGTCTCAATTACCTGAAAACAACAATTTTGCTCAAATTTTTGTTTAAAACCGCAGTGCCTATAAAAATAGCATACATCAACAACTTGATCTTAGAAACAGCACAAAACATCTTTAGTTGTATGCTTTGAACTTCAAAAACAATCCCATTAACTAAATATGAAAGAGTCTGCTCTGATTTGCATTTGGAAAATGTAATTCCTAAGAAAATGTAATTCAGGCTGTTTCATGCTGATTCTTTGTACAGTGTGTAGTCTTTACTCTTTAGGTTTCTTTTCTTTATTATTGGTGTTTTTGTGTTTGTTTTGCCTCTTTTTGATTCTTTGTACAGTGTGTAGTCTTAATTACCATGAGCATCAACACAAACAAGTAATTAAAAAAAAATAATCACAAAACAACTAGCCGTAAGATAAAATGGGCTCTCTGTAAAAAAGATGTTGAAGGTGTTTTGATGTCAGGCCTTTGGAGGGATTGGAAAACTATCAGGAGAATGAGCCAATGTATGGAAGATAGAGGTTGAGTTGCCTACTCACTGGAGTTGAATTTTGATGGTAACTTGTTAGCAATTCAGGCTCACCCAGGTTGGGTAGTGTTCTTAGAAGGAACCATCTTAATGACTTTCTGCGAGCTATATCAATAGGGAGATTCTAGTGAGGTAGATGCAGAAGCTCGTCCGTAGGGTTGAGGTTTTGTTCTCAACCTAATTACTTCAAGGAGTTTATAAATTTTTTCTCCTGGGTGCTTTAATTCTGAAGAAATTTATGAGCTTATTGACAGGCTAACATTTTGTTTGCTCATATTCAGCGGAGGCCATTGATGTGGCCGGATGGTTTGGCTAGAGGACTTGTCATGTGCTTTAGGCTGTGTTGGGATAATGGTATTAAAAAATGGTTATGGTACAGATGTAACGGCTGTCATGTAACAGTAATGGTGGTGCTGTAATGGATTGATATGGGCCCGTAACGACTAACAACTGATACACAGCCTATATATTTTTCCCTTCTAAAAAATTTCGGTCTTTACATGGCTGTAGTGGGCATTATGCCTGTATCATAACAGCCATAAGGTTGGCTGTGACAGCCACTGTTACTGTTATTGAATACCTTGGCTGGGATTCTGGAATGGCACATGCAATGACCAGAGAGAGAGAGAGAGAGAGAGAGAGAGGCTGGTTTCAATGGGGGGCATGCCATCTCACTTCTTCGAGTGTTGTAGTCTACTTGAATTTTAGATCTTCCTTGTTTTTAGGCTCACATCCTAACATGAGCTGTTGCTACTGATGGATGGAGTGGATGTCACACAGACATCGGGGTTGGCTTCATAGAGATTTTATTGCACATGCTCCCTAAGTATTCCTGGTCAAGAGAGGTGGGTGTGGGCTATACCCAAAAGGAAGAGGAAGTGCTAGCATGCTACTCACCATACAAAAAGGAATAGGTAGTGAGAAGGGATATGAAGGCTCGCTCACCTACTGAGGATAAAACTTTAGGCAAAACAAGTGTCTTAAATCTAACTGCAAGTGGTTCGGATAAGGCTATGATAGTAATGATTATTCTAATGAATAACCGCAACTCAATTTAGTTGTGCATCCACATGCACCCTAAGTGCGATTTTGATATAATGCAAGGCCCTGCATCGCAACTACTATGTAGGCCTCAATCCCACAATCAGATAGCACACATGCCAAAGATCTGACCATTCATCAAGTAGTGTAAACTGTGAACATGCCTGAAGCAGTTACCTTGAAAAAAAACCATCTAATATTGTAGCATAATTGCAATGAATTACCTCTAATGTCCCCAACAACTGTCCCAACATTTTTCTGTTCCTCTTAAACAAACTCAAGTCTTCATCTTTCGGCAAGACTAAGGCCCCTGTTTGGAAACAAGCACTAATAAAATATTGTAACGAAGGCGGGAAAACATAAATAGACTAAGGCCCTGTTTGGAAGAAGCCTTAATTAGTCAGCTATTGCACGGTATATGAACCTCAGGGGTTAGAAAAGTTCTTAACTTTGACTCATATCAAATTAAGGCTAATGACTTTGATTCATATTGCACAACATATGCTTAGAAAAGTTCTTAACAAAGTTGAAATCATCAATAGATCAAGATCTGGTTCACCAAACTTTGATTCACATCAAATTGAGGCTAATGACTTGCAGTCAGCTATTGCACAGTATATGAACCTCAGGGGCACCACAAAGGTATACATAGTATTGCCATCCCAAGTTGAATATCAACACCCTATTTCAGCCAGCAAGAAAAAATAAAAGGTGAAGAGTGCCATGAGTGACTTGTCTATTTACACAACAAAATGTAGTAATTTATTCTGTTTACAAAACGTTACACAAATATACATATGCACCCCCTAAGGTCAAAATCTGGCTACAAAAAATGATGTAGATCCATCAATTAGAAAAACTTGCATCTATTCTCAAGAAGTCATGGTCGTCTTTGTATTTCTATAATTTAAATGTGGCCCACATTGGCAATTGATGAAAACCTAGGAAAACCACAATGAATAAATAAATAAATAAACCTCACAAAAATCACCATGAAGAGATCAATAAGATGGTAGCAGAAATCATCAGCAAAGAAACAGTAATATGGAAATTAAATGCACCCAAATTTGACTTTTGACAAAGACAAGCAGATATCTTGTCCTTGGCTAAAAAATATAGTCAATCTAACCACATGCATCAATCCAACATGCGACTAATTAACCATATTTCTTCTCATCAAAGCTATAGATGAATTATTGAAAATGGCCCGCATGATCATCACAGTTTATTTTCCTCAAAAGATCAAATTGAAGCAAAGGATAATGTTGATTGTCGAGACTCTATAATGAAAAAATGTACAACTAGCTGTGATGGGGCCCACCTTGGTGTATGTCAGTCATCCAATCCAATCCATCCAATAGAATTGTACCACCATGAAATAGATTGGCCCAAGGATCATGCCAATACAATCATCATGTGTGCCACACAAAAGAAAACAATGGACAACCATCCGAAAACCTCCAAATCAAGTGGAGGCCCACTTGATGGTTGGATTGGCATGGCTTTCAAGCACTCGCAGAGACCGGAATTCACCCATGTCATTTCTTATCACCACCATTTTGAGCTCTAATGAGAACCATCATAATTTAGTTTCCAACCCATGACTGATTGCCACTTTCATATTTTTTATAATTATTTCATTGTACCGTCTTCACTTCCATTGCGTTCAAGTCTCTTAATTCTCTGATTTCGTACAGTTGTACTTCATACTTGGACCAATTCCTTCTCCATGTAGTCCTACATTTTGAAATGAGTAACCAAAACCAACTCATTTGTGACCCTACTCAAATTTTATGGGAAAATGAGTTGAGGCAATTGATTAATTAAAAAAGATAACATCTCACGTTGACTTTGTGATGCAGGTGACTGTGTTCAAGTTAGGATCTAGCCATTCTCAATCCGATTTTTTTCCTTTTCTTTTCTAATCAAGTCATAAATACTTAAATCAGCATTTAGTTCAGCAAACTTGTCGTAACATGACAAAATTTGCATGAACAGTCCACTCAACATGAATTCTAACATAGAAGTGAAAAATCAGAGTACATCAATTAAGAGTATTTATACTTAGACAATATCTACAAGCAGGAGCAATGGGCCAGCACTAAATATCCATAAACTCTAGTGAGAAAATTAAATTGTGAGGTAAGAGGAAGGCTATATAAAATTTGCAAAGCGATGTATTGATGTATTGAACGATGTTACAGAATTGGCAAGTACCAGGCCTAATGCTTGTAGAGAAAGAGCTCACAGCACTCCGACATGTCTACTGGAATACAAATTACACATCAGATCGAAAACATTACAAGTCAAACAAAATCATGAAGATTATTAACAACGTGAGGAGAAAAAAAAGTGTAGTAGGTGAAACACGAAAAATTTCAGAAACAATAAGGAAACATAGTCAAAATTCGCATGTTTTCAATCTCTTCCTCCCCACTTTTCAGAAACGGCAAGTGTCTAGGACATTGAGCGACACATGAAATGGCCTCCCCTATGAAGATGACCATACACGAAAGAGGAAAACTTCAACAAGCATTAACAACCAAGAGGAATTATAAATAAGAAAAAAAAATAACCGTCTTTTTTTTTTCCAACCATTAACAAGCCAGAGGAATTACATGACAGGCAGCCCAGGTCCATTGACATTACACACAGGTTTTTCAATCCTGAGAACCAAGGTTCATGGTTTGGTAGTCCAGAACATGGGTCGGTTGCTTCCCACTCCGACCATGGATGGACCATGCCCACTAACCTCCTCGATTGGAAGATCCCATCAACCAATCTGGAAAATTTTTCCATTGAATGTGAACCATAGATAACAAACCCATCGCCCAGACTACCAGGTTTGACAATGCTAGAAGCCAAGTCATATCTAACAAAAGTGAAATAAAAGTTGATGTGGAATTCCGAACAATTCTAGTGAGGAATGGTTAATTGATTCAAATTAACATATCATGCAGCATACTTTTCTAGCTCATGTCTGATGTCAAGTACTGCTTCTTTGATAGCAATTACCTTACAAAGGCACTTGTAATGGAGGGAGTGCGCGTGTGACAAGAGAGGGAAATGAAATGATGGAAATGAAAATTTTCCCTCTGCGTTTTTTGTTTCAATAGCATCGTTTCACCGGCAGCCATGTTTCAGAAACAGGGGCATTTTTGGATGGCTGCCAGTGATTCCCATGATCACCGACAGTTATATATGGCCGCCGGTAAAAATAGACACCCTGTATGCCACTCTTTCTTGTAGTGAATTATATATACAAGCAACTTAGTATATACACATGGATGGGGCCGGATGACTTTTTTTTGTCATTTGTAGTTCTTCTTCTTCTTCTTATTTTTTGCTATTTCCTGATCTTATTTTCAGTTATCATCCTACAAGGCACCTCATGACATTACTAGGAAGTATGGCGCTGTTAAAGAGGTTGGTGATTCTTCTATAAAGGCATGGCTTGAAAAGATGCGGACACTGTTTATCAGGAAGGGATCAGGGTTCTCTTCTCGTAGTGTGATCAGTGGGGATGCATATAAAGGGATTCATGAAATCGGTTAACCATTAGAAATTTCTCAAAAGATCACATTTGAAGCGAAGGTCACGGCATACAACATGGATCATTTACAAAAACTAGTGGATGACAAATTATGTGTAACATATAGAGATGGTTTAGCCACTTATGCAATTAGGGAAGGTTCAAATGGACATACATATTTGAAAGTTGGCAAAATCATAAACAGGCGTATTATGGATGGAGACATTGTTTTCATTAATAGGTCGCCTAGTACTCATAAACATTCATTGCAAGCATTAATTTTCTGTCTATGTGCATGATGACCATACTGTTAAGATCAATCCTCTTATTTGCGCTCCCCTAAGTGTGGATTTTGATGGGGATTGCGTTCATATGCTACTTCATAAATCATACTCTGAGATAAAAGGTGTCAATATTTAAAAAAATAAAATTATAGTTCAAAAGCAGACAATAAAGAGCACAAATTCTGATTATAAAGGTGATATTTAGAATTAAGCTTACCATCATTATCATGTTGAAACCGTTCCTTGAATACGGGGACGTCCCTTATTGATCTAAAACAATCAAAGAGAATTACAATTAAAAGAAAGAAAAATAAAATAAAAGAAAAGAAGGCAAGAAGGTAATTAGACACTCAAATGCTACCAAAAAGAAAAATATAAACTTATCTAGTTAACTCCCCCTGAAGTGACACCTACACAAGCTTGCAACAATGGAAACCAGATTAGTCCCAAATGTGTACTTAGCAATCAAGGCATCAAAAAATGTAAGAGTACCTTTGGGGTGAGAACCAGCCAGTATAGCTTCAACAGCTGCCACAACTTCTGGAGTACGAAGATCTGCAACACCCAAAACCAAATCCTGCAAATAAGAGTACCCCACTTGATGGTTGGATCCACCTAATTTTTTGGGCATCCCATTTTCATAGTGGGAGAACCTTAGCATATAGGTGAGATGTCATACAAATACCATGGTGTTCCCCACATGCCAAAATAGTTAGACAAACTTAAATGGCATACATAAGTGTTTACAGGAAATTCTGAGCCTTCTCTCACTTAGCAAAGCTAGTTTTTATCAGGTGTTCACCAAGTAATAGGTGAGAACAATCTAAATGCTACTTTAAAAAAAAAAACTTACATATATATATATATATATATATATCATAGTTCAGTTACCATTGGGAGCATGAAATGGATGGTTTTTGATCTCATGCTTATGTTCTACATGTTCAGAATAACATCAGGAGTTTCAACACCCGGTCAAGGGTTCAAGTGCCCACAGGTGGTAAAATCCCCACTACGGTGTGAGTGTGTGGGGGTGTGTACATGTGTAAAAAAATAAAAATTTTAAAAATTTTTTAAAAAAGAAAAACTATTCTTAGCCGGACCTAAATTGGCTAAGGCCGGGAAATACCACCTGCACCTGCACCAATCAAATATAGCTTTTGGGGAACCATCATATCCACTGAATCCGCATCCGTTTGAAGGTGGTTCAGAGTAATACGTCACAAGGTAGCTCATCCATTACCTCAAGGATGGGTTGTACCAATGAGAGCCCTCCTAGTCAGGCCTTAACAAACTCGACATGGGGCCAGTATAAACATCATGATTGGTCCACCAACACTTCAAATAGGCTTCATTTTTCAGCTCATGGCTAAAAATGGATAGAAGGCGTCCATCATACAGCGATGGGTGTTACAAAGCTTTCAACAGTAGACGATAAAACAGGGTGGACACCATTCATTCATTTTTCCAGATCATTTTAAGGCATGAGCCTAAAAATGCACGAAAATGTTTACAGTGATCAGGTAATGCATCTCTCACAAAAATGCCACGTTAGTGCTTATGCAGCGAGGCCACCCCATCACCAACATGTGCAAGTTTCATTCACATTCCTCGATGGAACATACAAACAGTAAAGAGAACTTGACACTTCACAACATAGAATGAAAGCCCAACATTCAATCCCATAAACAGCCATTACGGCCATTTCAATTGTGGAGTAAAGTCCTCCATTCAAAAATCATGTTTGTGTGTTGTGTTCACAAGATAAGGAAATGAAAAATTAAAAACAGGGGCTGAAACCCCTGCCTCAATGCCCATTTGGTAGTTCAAGTATCATTTTCTAGAACACGTTAAAAGGCCTATTTGGTAGATGCCTAAAAATGGGATCATCTCATTTTAGTTAAATAGTAACTACACGTTAGAGATCTTGTTGTTGGTTATCATGATTATTTTAATCCTAAAGACCCTGTTTGGTAGACACCTAAACATGAATTCATCTCAATTTAGCTGACACTGACAGTAATTATGTATTGTAGGTGTTGACCTCTAATACAAAATGTGTTCCTCTCATTTTAGTTAACAACAATCATTATCTCCAATACATAATTACTGTCAGCCGAAATGAGATGAACTCATTTTTTAGGTGTTTGCTAAATAAGGCCTCACCCAAAAAGTAATATGACCTCTAATACATAAACACAATTAACTAAAATGTGATGAACTCAGGTTTAGGCATCTACCAAACAGGGCAGCCCTAGAAAACATGTTATGGTAGGGAAGTAGCATAGCATTTCTAATACCAACAACAGAAAAGGAGATGGATGCATTATGAAAGGGGCCTATTGATATCAGTATATATAAAGAGGTAAATATCCAGTCAGAATTTTTGTGAAGGAACATCAAATAAATTAATCTTCTACATCACCAAAAAGCATGTGTCAATGCATGCATTCATAATGAATAAATGAGCATGCATGTATGTATGTGGTATATATGCTGGGTTAGAACCCATGAAATTGCATATCACCAGAGGCTTACACAACCTGAGTAATTCTTTTTCTCCATGGGAAATATGGGTGTAGGCATTGATTTTGCTTGAATACAAAACTACAAGCTACACAAACAAATAACATATGCATGAAATGATATGCCATTCAACCAAATGTCGATCTCTATATGAATCCCAACCCGGAGCCAAAACCTCGACTTGGAACCTAACCAGGAATCGAAGCCTCAGCCTGAACCTTAACCCGAAACTGAAAACCCCAAAAGCAGCATCCCAAAAACCCCGACCCAATCAAGCCAACCCTTCAGACCATCCAAACACCAAAATAGGGCCAAATGACCTCCCAACACAGGCAGAAATTGGATTTTCGCCTAAACAATTTTCCAATCCCAACACCCTATCGCAATAATGGAAGACTGATGTCTGTGATACAAACTGTCTACGGTACCTCGGGCCTTAAATTAAGTATGACAGTGGAATTGGAATTTTACCGCTGCACGTTCAACCTGAACCCCAACACCCTATAACAACAATGGAAGATTGATGGAAGACGATGCCGCTCGAAGGAAGAAGATGCCGCTCGAAGGAGGAAGAATGAAAATGGGAAAAGAGAGGAAATGACGCTCGTTATTTTAGAAATCCTCTTCTGAATAGTATAAAAAATTCAAATCCGAAACAGTGTGTGTTTACCATTGTTTATAACAAAAACTCCGTTAGCAATCGTACATGCAAGAGGGACCATTTTCTGGATGGTTAAGATTGTATTATATAAGAAAATTATAAATATTAAACATTTACAACTAGAAGGATTATTTCAATGGTCTGGATAACTCTATATCATTGCCATTATTTTCATAAATGAGTCACCACTATTTTACATTTTGTACAAAACTCACAATTATTTGTTTATTTATTTATTTATTTATTATTTATTTTTTTTTTACAGAACAAAAAATGGTAACCATAGCTTTGGAAAGGGGAGGGCCATATGGGCCCCACCAAGATGGATATGTTTTATCCACGCCATCCATCCATTTCTTCACATTATTTTGGGATTGATCCTTAAAATTGAGCCCTAAATAAGTCTCGGGTGGACCACAAAATGAGAAAACACTGGACGGTTGGATGTCCACCATTGAAAACTTGTGGAACACTAATGGATTATTGGGTTACGCTGACGGATTTTAGCTGTCAGTAATATCGACAGATTTTAGCCGTAGCCGAAACCACCTTAAGTTCGTCGGCTTTGCCCAGTTTTTTGGTAATGATGGCAATAAAATTTCATTTGAAGCTCACTCAATTTCATGTTAGGCTCACTTAATTTCATTTGAAGCTCGTTGAATTTCATGTGATGCTCATTGAAATTCAAGTGAAGCTTGCTTAATTTCATTTGAAGCTTGCTCGATTTCATGTGATGCTTGTTGAATTTCATGTGAAGCTCACTCAATTTCATTTGAGGCATATTGAATTTCATGTGAAGCTTGCATAATTTAATTTGAGGCTAGTTGAATTTCATGTGAAGCTCGTTGAATTTCATGTGAAGCTCATTGAATTTCATGTTAGGATCGCTCAATTTCATGTTAGCCTCACTTAATTTCATGTTAGCTTCGCTTAATTTCATATTATGCTTGTTCAATTTCATTTAAAGCTCGCTTAATTTAATGTTAGGCTCGCTCAATTTCATTTAAATCTCGCTCAATTTCATGTTAGGTTCGCTCAATTACCTGTAGTTGTATGTACTTTTCGCTACAGAAGCAATGGGTACAGATTAGATCCATAGCCACAGAACTAATGGCTACGAATCTAATGAAGCAATGGCTACGCTACTAATGGATATGGTTATAATCCGTAGCCACATGTATTTAGCCATGGCCTTTGGCCCTTTTTTTGGTAGTGGACGTTGGCACTCTAATATCCATGGTGCCACCGTGGACAAGGACAATCCCACGGTGGCACTGTGGATATCATGGTGCCACCGTGAAGGCATGGGTATTTTTTTCTGCAAATAGTGTGTTCGTACATAATGGTTTAGTATTGGAAAGTAAAATTTGGGAGCATTCGGAAAAGTTGGTGGGTAAAAAGTGAGATTTATGATGGGAAAAGTATCTTGTGTTTTCCTTATAACAATCAAACTTACTGCAGAAGCCTTTCACAAAAAGTTCTTGTACTCTGGAAACTTAGGTAGACATACCATGATATTTTTGAGAAATCTACTCTATCCATCCATTTCATGAGATCGTTTTAATACTTGATACAAAAAATGATAAGTATCCTAGACTCAAGTGGGCTGCACTAAAGGAAAGGGTGGGTAGGGAAATTATTATCGTTGAAACCTCCCTAGGGTTGACAGTAACGTTTACATGCAATGTACACTGTTCATAACATAATTCCTAATGAGATGAACTGAAAACAGAAATATTATATTGATTCAAAACTTTTATGTGCCCATGAATATTTCAACCGTGGACGTTCAATCCTTGCATTTTCGGCACTATTGAGTATTGGATCTGGTTATTTTGGCCCCATGTCCTTAAATGAACTCAAAAATCTAATGGAGTCAATACAAGAAAGAGGGTTTTTAGCAACGAAACTTTTAGCGACGAAACAATTTTTTGTCACTAAAAGTCACTTTTAGCAACGAAAATTTTCATCGGTAAAAGCTTACTTTTAGCGATGAAAGAAATTTTTGTCAGTAAAAGTTTACTTTTAGCGACAAAATTGTAAATTCGTAGCTAAAAGACACTTTTAGCGAAGAAAATTTTCGTCGCTAAAGGTTGTAAACATTTTTTGAAAAAAAATCCAAAGGTTTACTTTTAGCTACGAAATTTTTCATAGCTAAAAAATGTGGATGAGACTTTTACCGACGAAACTTTTCATCGCTAATGGTTATAAATGATTTTTGAAAAAATTCAAAGGTTTACTTTTAGTTACGAGTGGATGAGACTTTTAGCAACGAAAATTTGTGTCGCTAAAGGCTGTAACCGATTTTTGGAAAAAAAATTCAAAGGTTTACTTTTAGCTACAAAAATTTTCGTAACTAAAAAACGTGGATGAGACTTTTAGCGAAGAAAATTTTCGTTGATAAAAGCTGTAAACCATTTTTGAAAAAAATCCAAAGGTTTACTTTTAGCTATGAAATTTTTCATAGCTAAAAAAAGTGGATGAGACTTTTAGCGACGCAAATTTTCATCGCTAAAGGCTATAAACAGTTTTTAAAAAATAATCCAAAGGGTTACTTTTAGCTAAGAAAATTTTTATACCTAAAAAATGTGGATGAGACATTTAGCGACGAAAAGTTTTGTCGCTAAAAGTTGTAAACAATTTTTTTTTAAAAATCCAAAGGGTTTACTTTTAGTTGCAAAAATTTTCATAGCTAACAAACATGGATGAGGCTTTGAGCAATGAAAAGTTTCGTCGCTAAAGGATATAAACTATTTTTGAAAAAAATTGAAAGGTTTACTTTTAGCAACGAAAATTTTTGCAGTTAAAAACTATGGATAAGACTTTTAGCGATGACTAGTTTCGTCGCTAAAGGCTGTAAACGATTTTGAAAAAAATCCAAAGGGTTACTTTTAGCTAAGAAAATTTCTGTAGCTAAAAAATGTGGATGAGACTTTTAGCGATGAAAATTTTCGTCGCTAAAGGCTGTAAAAGGTTTACTTTTAGCTACGAAAATTTTAGTAGGTAAAAACTGTAGATGAGACTTTATCAATGAAAAGTTTCATCGCTAAAGGCTTTAAACAATTTTTCAAAAGAAACGAAAGGTTTACTTTTAGGTACGAAACTTTTCGTAGCTAAAAACCGTGGATGAGACGTTTAGCGACGAAAATTTTCGACGCTAAAGGCTTTAAATACAAAATCAAAAGGTTTACTTTAGCTACGAAAAGTTTCATTGCTAAAAAATGTGGATGAGACTTTTAGCGACGAAAATTTACGTCGCTAAAGGCTATAACCGTTTTTTGGAAAAAAAATCCAAAGGTTTACTTTTAGCTACAAAACTTTTCGTAAATAGAAAACGTGGATGAGACTTTTAGCGAAGAAAATTTTCATTGATAAAAGCTGTAAACCATTTTTGAAAAAAATCCAAAGGTTTACTTTTAGCTACGAAATTTTTTATAGCTAAAAAAAGTGGACGAGACTTTTAGCAACGTAACTTTTCATCACTAAAGGCTGTAAACAGTTTTTAAAAAACAATGCAAAGGGTTACTTTTAGCTAAGAAAATTTTTGTAGCTAAAAAATTTGGATGAGACTTTTAGCGACGAAAAGTTTCATCGCTAAAAGCTGTAAACAATTTTTGAAAAAAAATCCAAAGGGTTTACTTTTAGCTACAAAAATTTTCATAGTTAAAAAACGTGGATGAGACTTTGAGCAACGAAAATTTTCGTCACTAAAGGATGTAAACTATTTTTGAAAAAAATTGAAAGGTTTACTTTTAGCTACGAAAATTTTCGTAGCTAAAAACCATAGATGAGACTTTTAGCGATGACAAGTTTCGTCGCTAAAGGCCGTAAACGATTTTGAAAAAAATCCAAAGGGTTACTTCAAGCTAAGAAAATTTTTGTAGCTAAAAAATGTGGATGAGACTTTTAGCGACGAAAAGTTTCATCGCTAAAGGCTGTAAACAAGAACTCGAAAAGGTTTACTTCTAGCTACGAAAATTTTAATAGGTAAAAACCATGGATGAGACTTTTAGCGACAAAAAGTTTCATCGCTAAAGGCTTTAAACAATTTTTCAAAAAGAAACGAAAGGTTTACTTTTAGGTATGAAACTTTTCGTAGCTAAAAACCGTGGACGAGACGTTTAGCGAGGAAAATTTTCGACGCTAAAGGCTTTAAACACAAAATCGAAAGGTTTACTTTAGCTACAAAAAGTTTCGTTGCTAAAAAACGTGGATGAGACTTTTAACGACGAAAATTTGCGTCGCTAAAGGCTGTAACCGATTATTGGAAAAAAAATCCAAAGGTTTACTTTTAGCTATAAAAATTTTTGTAACTAAAAAATGTGGATGAGACTTTTAGCGGAGAAAATTTTCGTTGATAAAAGTTGTAAACCATTTTTGAAAAAAATCCAAAGGTTTACTTGTAGCTACGAGATTTTTCGTAGCTAAAAAAGTAGATGAGACTTTTAGCGATGCAAATTTTCATCGCAAAAGGCTGTAAAAGGTTTTTAAAAAACAATCCAAAGGGTTACTTTTAGCTAAGAAAATTTTTGTAGCTAAAAAATGTGGATGAGACTTTTAGAGACGAAATGTTTCGTCGCTAAAAGCTGTAAAACAATTTTTGAAAAAAAATCCAAAGGGTTACTTCTAGCTAAGAAAATTTTTAGAAGCTAAGAAAAAAATCCAAACTTTTCGAAGCTAAAAACCGTGGATGAGACGTTTTGCGACGAAAATTTTGGACGTTAAAGGATTTAAACACAAAATCGAAAGGTTTACTTTAGCTACAAAAAGTTTCGTTGCTAAAAAACGTGGATGAGACTTTTAGCGACGAAAATTTGCGTCGCTAAAGGCTGTAACTGATTTTTGGAATAAAATCCTAAGGTTTACTTTTAGCTACAAAAATTTTCGTAACTAAAAAATGTGGATGCGACTTTTAGCGAGGAAAATTTTCATTGATAAAAGCTGTAAACCATTTTTGAAAAAAAGTCCAAAGGTTTACTTTTAGCGAAGTAAATTTTCGTCGCTAAAGGCTGTAAAAGGTTTTTAAAAAACAATGCAAAGGGTTACTTTAATCTAAGAAAATTTTTGTAGCTAAAAAATGTGGATGAGACCTTTTGCGACGAAAAGTTTCGTTGATAAAATCTGTAAACAATTTTTGAAAAAAAAATCTAAACGGTTTTCTTTTAGCTACAAAAATTTTCATAGATAAAAAACGCGGATGAAACTTTGAGCAACAAAAATTTTCATCGCTAAAGGATGTAAACTACTTTTGAAAAAAATCGAAAGGTTTACTTTTAGCTACGAAAATTTTCGTAGCTAAAAACTGTGGATGAGAGTTTTAGCGACGACAAGTTTCATCGCTAAAGGCTGTAAACGATTTTTAAAAAAATCCAAAGGGTTACTTCTAGCTAAGAAAATTTTTGCAGCTAAAAAATGTGGATGAGACGTTTAGCGATGAAAATTTTCATCGCTAAAGGCTGTAAACAAGAACTCCAAAAGGTTTACTTTTATCTATGAAAATTTTAGTAGGTAAAAACCGTGGATGATACTTTTAGCGACGAAAAGTGTCATCGCTAAAGGCTTTATACAATTTTTCAAAAGAACCGAAAGGTTTATTTTTAGGTACAAAACTTTTCGTAGTTAAAAACCGTGGACGAGACGTTTAGGGACTAAAATTTTCGACACCTAAAGGCTTTAAACACAAAATTAAAAGGTTTACTTTAGCAACGAAAAGTTTCATTGCTAAAAAACGTGGATGAGACTTTTAGTGACGAAAAGTTTCATCTCTAAAGGCTTTAAACAATTTTTCAAAAGAGACGAAAGGTTTACTTTTAGGTACGAAACTTTTCGAAGCTAAAAACCGTGGATGAGACGTTTTGCGACGAAAATTTTGGACGTTAAAGGATTTAAACACAAAATTGAAAGGTTTACTTTAGCTACAAAAAGTTTCGTTGCTAAAAAACGTGGATGAGACTTTTAGCGACGAAAATTTACGTCGCTAAAGGCTGTAACTGATTTTTGCAATAAAATCCAAAGGTTTACTTTTAGCTACAAAAATTTTCGTAACTAAACAATGTGGACGCGACTTTTAGCGAGGAAAATTTTCATTAATAAAAGCTGTAAGCCATTTTTGAAAAAAATTCCAAAGGTTTACTTTTAGCTACGAAATTTTTCGTAGCTAAAAAAGTAGATGAGACTTTTAGCGACGTAAATTTTCGTCGCTAAAGGCTGTAAAAGGTTTTTAAAAAACAATCCAAAGGGTTACTTAAAGCTAAGAAAATTTTTGTAGGTAAAAAATGTGGATGAGACTTTTTGCGACGAAAAGTTTCGTTGCTAAAAGCTGTAAACAATTTTTGAAAAAAAATCCAAAGGGTATTCTTTTAGCTACAAAAATTCTCACAGATAAAAAACATGGATGAGACTTTGAGCAACAAAAATTTTCATCGATAAAGGATGTAAACTATTTTTGAAAAAAATCGAAAGGTTTACTTTTAGCTACGAAAATTTTCGTAGGTAAAAACCGCGGATGAGACCTTTAGGGATGACAAGTTTCGTCGCTAAACGCTGTAAACGATTTTAAAAAAAATCCAAAGGGTTACTTTTAGCTAAGAAAATTTTTGTAGCTAAAAAATGTGGATGAGACTTTTAGCGACGAAAATTTTCGTCGCTAAAGCTGTAAACGAAAACTCGAAAAGGTTTACTTTTAGCTACGAAAATTTTAGTAGGTAAAAACCTTGGATGAGAGTTTTAGCGACGAAAAGTTTCATCGCTAAAGGCTTTAAACAATTTTTCATAAGAAACGAAAGGTTTACTTTTAGTTACGAAACTTTTCGTAGCTAAAAACCGTGGATGAGATGTTTAGCGACGAAAATTTTGGACGCTAAAGGCTTTAAACACAAAATCGAAAGGTTTACTTTAGCTACGAAAAGTTTCGTTGCTAAAAAACGTGGATGAGACTTTTAGCGACGAAAATTTGTGTCGTTAAAGGCTGTAACCGATTTTTGGAATAAAATCCAAAGGTTTACTTTTAGCTACAAAAATTTTCGTAACTAAAAAATGTGGATGTGACTTTTAGCGACGAAAATTTTCATTGATAAAAGCTGTAAACCATTTTCGAAAAAAATTCGAAAGGTTTACTTTTAGCTACGAAATTTTTCGTAGCTAAAAAAGTAGATGAGACTTTTAGCGACTTAAATTTTCGTCGCTAAAGGCTGTAAAAGGTTTTTAAAAAAGAATCCAAAGGGTTACTTTAAGCTAAGAAAATTTTTGTAGCTAAAAAATGTGGATGAGACTTTTTGCGACGAAAAGTTTCGTCGCTAAAAGCTGTAAACAATTTTTGAAAAAAAATCCAAAGGGTTTTCTTTTAGCTACAAAAATTCTCACAGATAAAAAACATGGATGAGGCTTTGAGCAACGAAAATTTTCATCGATAAAGGATGTAAACTATTTTTGAAAAAAATCGAAAGGTTTACTTTTAGCTACGAAAATTTTCGTAGCTAAAAACTGTGGATGAAACTTTTAGCGATGACAAGTTTCGTCGCTAAAGGCTGTAAACGATTTTAAAAAAAATCCAAAGGGTTACTTCTAGCTAAGAAATTTTTTGTAGCTAAAAAATGTGGATGAGACATTTAGCGATGAAAATTTTCATCGCTAAAGGCTGTAAACTAGAACTCCAAAAGGTTTACTTTTAGCTACGAAAATTTTAGTAGGTAAAATCCGTGGATGAGACTTTTAGCGACGAAAAGTTTCATCGCTAAAGGCTTTAATCAATTATTCAAAAGAAACGAAAGGTTTACTTTTAGGTACGTTACTTTTCGTAGCTAAAAACCGTGGACGAGACGTTTAGGGACTAAAATTTTCGACACCTAAAGGATTTAAACACAAAATTGAAAGGTTTACTTTAGCAACGAAAAGTTTCATTGCTAAAAAACGTGGATGAGACTTTTAGTGACGAAAAGTTTCATCTCTAAAGGCTTTAAACAATTTTTCAAAAGAAACGAACGGTTTACTTTTAGGTACGAAACTTTTCGAAGCTAAAAACCGTGGATGAGACGTTTTGTGATGAGAATTTTCGACGTTAAAGGATTTAAACACAAAATCGAAAGGTTTACTTTAGCTACAAAAAGTTTCGTTGCTAAAAAACGTGGATGAGACTTTTAGCGACGAAAATTTGCGTCGCTAAAGGCTCTAACTGATTTTTGAAAAAAAATCCTAAGGTTTACTTTTAGCAACAAAAATTTTCGTAACTAAAAAATGTGGATGTGACTTTTAGCGAGGAAAATTTTCATTGATAAAAGCTGTAAACCATTTTTGAAAAAAATTTCAAAGGTTTACTTTTAGCTACGAAATTTTTCGTAGCTAAAAAAGTAGATGAGACTTTTAGCGACGAAAAGGCTGTAAAAGGTTTTTAAAAAACAATCCAAAGGGTTACTTTAAGGTAAGAAAATTTTTGTAGCTAAAAAATGTGGATGAGACCTTTTGCGACGAAAAGTTTCGTCGATAAAAGCTGTAAACAATTTTTGAAAAAAAATCCAAAGGGTTTTCTTTTAGCTACAAAAATTTTCATAGATAAAAAACGTGGATGCGACTTTGAGCAACGAAAATTTTCATTGCTAAAGGATGTAAACTATTTTGGAAAAAAATTGAAAGGTTTACTTTTAGCTACGAAAATTTTCTTATCTAAAAACTATGGATGAGAGTTTTAGCGATGACAAGTTTCGTCGCTAGAGGCTGTAAACGATTTTTAAAAAAAATCCAAAGGGTTACTTTTAGCTAAGAAAATTTTTGTAGCTAAAAAATGTGGATGAGACGTTTAGGGACAAAAATTTTCATCGCTAAAGGCTGTAAAGAAGAACTCCAAAAGGTTTACTTTAAGCTACGAAAATTTTACTAGGTAAAAGCCGTGGATGAGACTTTTAGCGATGAAAAGTGTCATCGCTAAAGGCTTTAAACAATTTTTCAAAAGAAACGAAAGGTTTACTTTTAGGTACGTAACTTTTCGTAGCTAAAAACCGTGGACGAGACATTTAGGGACTAAAATTTTCGACACCTAAAGGCTTTAAACACAAAATCGAAAGGTTTACTTTAGCAACGAAAAGTTTCATTGCTAAAAAACGTGGATGAGACTTTTAGTGACGAAAAGTTTCATCTCTAAAGGTTTTAAACAATTTTTCAAAAGAAATGAATGGTTTACTTTTAGGTACGAAACTTTTCGAAGCTAAAAACCGTGGATGAGACGTTTTGCGACGAAAATTTTGGACGTTAAAGGATTTAAACACAAAATCAAAAGGTTTACTTTAGCTACAAAAAGTTTCGTTGCTAAAAAACGTGGATGAGACTTTTAGCGACGAAAATTTGCGTCGCTAAAGGCTGTAACTGATTTTTGGAATAAAATCCAATGGTTTACTTTTAACTACAAAAATTTTCATAACAAAAAAATGTGGATGCGACTTTTAGCGAGGAAAATTTTCATTGATAAAAGCTGTAAACCATTTTTGAAAAAAATTCCAAAGGTTTACTTTTAGCTACGAAATTTTTCGTAGCTAAAAAAGTAGATGAGACTTTTAGCAACGTAAATTTTCATCGCTAAAGGCTGTAAAAGGTTTTTAAAAAACAATCCAAAGGGTTACTTTAAGCTAAGAAAATTTTTGTAGCTAAAAAATGTGGATGAGACCTTTTGTGACGAAAAGTTTCGTCGATAAAAGGTCTAAACAATTTTTGAAAAAAAATCCAAAGGGTTTTCTTTTAGCTACAAAAATTTTCATAGATAAAAAACGTGGATGAGACTTTGAGCAACGAAAATTTTCATCGCTAAAGGATGTAAACTATTTTTTAAAAAAATTGAAAGGTTTACTTTTAGCTACGAAAATTTTCGTAGCTAAAAACTTTGGATGAGAGTTTTAGCGATGACAAGTTTCGTCGCTAAAGGCTGTAAACGATTTTTTAAAAAAATCCAAAGGGTTACTTCTAGCTATGAAAATTTTTGTAGCTAAAAAATGTGGATGAGACGTTTAGCGATGAAAATTTTCATCGCTAAAGGCTGTAAACAAGAACTCGAAAAGGTTTACTTTTAGCTACGAAAATTTTAGTAGGTAAAAACCGTGGATGAGACTTTTAGCGACGAAAAGTATCATCGCTAAAGGATTTAAACAATTTTTCAAAAGAAACGAAGGTTTTACTTTTAGGTACGTAACTTTTCGTAGCTAAAAACCTTGGACGAGACATTTAGGGACTAAAATTTTCGACACGTAAAGGCTTTAAACACAAAATTGAAAGGTTTACTTTAGCAACGAAAAGTTTCATTGCTAAAAAACGTGGATGAGACTTTTAGTGATGAAAAGTTTCATCTCTAAAGGCTTTAAACAATTTTTCAAAAGAAACGAAAGGTTTACTTTTAGGTACGAAACTTTTCGAAGCTAAAAACCGTGGATGAGACGTTTTGCGATGAAAATTTTGGACGTTAAAGGATTTAAACACAAAATCGAAAGGTTTGCTTTAGCTACAAAAAGTTTCGTTGCTAAAAAACGTGGATGAGACTTTTAGCGATGAAAATTTGCATCGCTAAAGGCTGTAACTGATTTTTGGAATAAAATCCAAAGGTTTACTTTTAGCTACAAAAATTTTCGTAACTAAAAAATGTGGATGTGACTTTTAGCGAAGAAAATTTTCATTGATAAAAGCTGTAAACCATTTTTGAAAAAAATTTCAAAGGTTTACTTTTAGCTACGAAATTTTTCGTAGCTAAAAAAGTAGATGAGACTTTTAGCGACGTAAATTTTCGTCGCTAAAGGCTGTAAAACGTTTTTAAAAAACAATCCAAAGGGTTACTTTAAGGTAAGAAAATTTTTGTAGGTAAAAAATGTGGATGAGACCTTTTGTGACGAAAAGTTTCGTCGATAAACGCTGTAAACAATTTTTGAAAAAAAAATCTAAAGGGATGAGACTTTTAGCGACGCAAACTCAAAAAGGTTTACTTTTAGCTACGTAAATTTTAGTAGGTAAAAACCGTGGATGAGACTTTTAGCGACGAAAAGTTTCATCTCTAAAGGATTTAAGCAATTTTTTAAAAAGAAACGAAAGGTTTACTTTTAGGTATGAAACTTTTCATAGCTAAAAACCGTGGACGAGATGTTTAGCGATGAAAATTTTGGACGCTAAAGGCTTTAAACACAAAATCGAAAGGTTTACTTTAGCTACAAAAAGTTTCGTTGCTAAAAATCGTGGATGAGACTTTTAGCGTTGAAAATTTGCATCGCTAAAGGCTGTAACCGATTATTGGAAAAAAAATCCAAAGGGTTACTTTTAGCTACAAAAATTTTCGTAACTAAAAAACGTGGATGAGACTTTTAGCGAAGAAAATTTTCGTTAATAAAAGTTGTAAACCATTTTTGAATAAAATCCAAAGGTTTACTCTTAGCTACGAAATTTTTCGTAGCTAAAAAAGTAGATGAGACTTTTAGCAGCGCAAATTTTCAATGCTAAAGGCTACAAAAGGTTTTTAAAAAATAATCCAAAGGGTTACTTTTAGCTAAGAATTTTTTTGTAGCCAAAAAATGTGGATGAGACTTTTTGCGACGAAATTTTTTTAAAAAAATCCAAAGGGTTTACTTTTAGCTACAAAAATTTTCATAGCTAAAAAATGTGGATAAGACTTAGAGCAACAAAAATTTTCATCAGTAAAGGATGTAAACTATTTTTGAAATAAATCGAAAGGTTTACTTTTAGCTAAGAAAATTTTCATAGGTACAAACCGCGGATGAGACTTTTAGTGATGACAAGTTTCGTCATTAAAGGCTGTAAACGATTTTGAAAAAAATCCAAAGGGTTACTTTTAGCTAAGAAAAGTTTTGTAGCTAAAAAATGTGGATGAGACTTTTAGAGACAAAAATTTTCGTCGCTAAAGTTGTAAATGAAAACTCGAAAAGGTTTACTTTTATCTACGAAAATTTTAGTAGGTAAAAACCATGGATGAGACTTTTAGCGACGAAAAGTTTCATCTCTAAAGGCTTTAAACAATTTTTCAAAAGAAACGAAAGGTTTACTTTTAGGTAGAAACTTTTTGAAGCTAAAAACCGTGGATGAGATGTTTAGTGACGAAAATTTTGGACGTTAAAGGAATTAAACACAAAATCGAAAGGTTTACTTTAGCTACAAAAAGTTTCGTTGCTAAAAAATGTGGATGAGACTTTTAGTGACGAAAATTTACGTTGCTAAAGGTTATAACCGATTTTTGGAAAAAAAATCCAAAGGTTTACTTTTAGCTACAAAAATTTTCGAAACTAAAAAATGTGGATGAGACTTTTAGCGAAGAAAATTTTCATTGAAAAAAGCTGTAAACCATTTTTGAAAAAAATCAAAGGTTTACTTTTAGCTACGAAAATTTTCGTAGCTAAAAACCATGGATGAGACTTTTAGCGATGACAAGTTTCGTCGCTAAAGGCTGTAAACGATTTTGAAAAAAATCCAAAGGGTTACTTCTAGCGAAGAAAATTTTTGTAGCTAAAAAATGTGGATGAGACTTTTAGCGACGAAAAGTTTCATCGCTAAAGGCTGTAAACAAGAACTCGAAAAGGTTTACTTTTAGCTACGAAAATTTTAGTAGGTAAAAACCGTGGATGAGACTTTTAGCGAAGAAAAGTTTCATCGCTAAAGGCTTTAAACAAATTTTCAAAAAGAAACGAAAGGTTTACTTTTATGTACGAAACTTTTCGTAGCTAAAAACCGTGGACGAGACGTTTAGCGACGAAAATTTTCGACGCTAAAGGCTTTAAACACAAAATCGAAAGGTTTACTTTAGCTACAAAAAGTTTCATTGCTGAAAAACGTGGATGATACTTTTAGCGACGAAAATTTGCGTCGTTAAGGCTGTAACCGATTTTTGGAAAAAAATCCAAAGGTTTACTTTTAGCTACAAAAATTTTCGTAACTAAAAAAAGTGGATGAGACTTTTAGCGAAGAAAATTTACGTCGTTAAGGCTGTAACCAATTTTTGAAAAAAATCCAAATGTTTACTTTTAGCAACAAAAATTTTCGTAACTAAAAAAAGTGGATGAGACTTTTAGCGAAGAAAATTTTCGTTGATAAAAGTTGTAAACCAATTTTGAAAAAAATCCAAAGGTTTACTTTTAGCTACGAAATTTTTCGTAACTAAAAAAGTAGATGAAACTTTTAGCGACACAAATTTTCGATGCTAAAGGCTACAAAAGGTTTTTAAAAAATAATCCAAAGGGTTACTTTTAGCTAAGAAAATTTTTGTAGCCAAAAAATGTGGATGAGACTTTTAGCGACGAAATGTTTCGTCGCTAAAAGCTGTAAACAATTTTTTTTTAAAAATCCAAAGGGTTTACTTTTAGCTACAAAAATTTTAGTAGGTAAAATCCTTGGATGAGACTTTTAGCGATGAAAAGTTTCATCTCTAAAGGCTTTAAACAAATTTTCAAAAGAAACGAAAGGTCTACTTTTAGGTACAAAACTTTTCGAAGCTAAAAACCGTGGATGAGACGTTTAACGACAAAAATTTTGGACGTTAAAGGATTTAAACACAAAATCGAAAGGTTTACTTTAGCTACAAAAAGTTTCGTTGCTAAAAAATGTGGATGAGACTTTTAGTGACGAAAATTTACGTCGCTAAAGGTTGTAACCGATTTTTGGAAAAAAAATCCAAAGGTTTACTTTTAGCTACAAAAATTTTCGAAACTAAAAAATGTGGATGAGACTTTTAGCGAAGAAAATTTTCATTGAAAAAAGCTGTAAACCATTTTTGAAAAAAATCAAAGGTTTACTTTTAGCTACGAAAATTTTCGTAGCTAAAAACCATGGATGAGACTTTTAGCGATGACAAGTTTCGTCGCTAAAGGCTGTAAACGATTTTGAAAAAAATCCAAAGGGTTACTTCTAGCGAAGAAAATTTTTGTAGCTAAAAAATGTGGATGAGACTTTTAGCGACGAAAAGTTTCGCCGCTAAAGGCTGTAAACAAGAACTCGAAAAGGTTTACTTTTAGCTACGAAAATTTTAGTAGGTAAAAACCGTGGATGAGACTTTTAGCGACGAAAAGTTTCATCGCTAAAGGCTTTAAACAAATTTTCAAAAAGAAACGAAAGGTTTACTTTTATGTACGAAACTTTTCGTAGCTAAAAACCGTGGACGAGACGTTTAGCGACGAAAATTTTCGACGCTAAAGGCTTTAAACACAAAATCGAAAGGTTTACTTTAGCTACAAAAAGTTTCGTTGCTGAAAAACGTGGATGATACTTTTAGCGACGAAAATTTGCGTCGTTAAGGCTGTAACCGATTTTTGGAAAAAAATCCAAAGGTTTACTTTTAGCTACAAAAATTTTCGTAACTAAAAAAAGTGGATGAGACTTTTAGCGAAGAAAATTTACGTCGTTAAGGCTGTAACCAATTTTTGAAAAAAATCCAAAGGTTTACTTTTAGCAACAAAAATTTTTGTAACTAAAAAAAGTGGATGAGACTTTTAGCGAAGAAAATTTTCGTTGATAAAAGTTGTAAACCAATTTTGAAAAAAATCCAAAGGTTTACTTTTAGCTACGAAATTTTTCGTAACTAAAAAAGTAGATGAAACTTTTAGCGACACAAATTTTCGATGCTAAAGGCTACAAAAGGTTTTTAAAAAATAATCCAAAGGGTTACTTTTAGCTAAGAAAATTCTTGTAGCCAAAAAATGTGGATGAGACTTTTAGCGACGAAATGTTTCGTCGCTAAAAGCTGTAAACAAATTTTTTTTAAAAATCCAAAGGGTTTACTTTTAGCTACAAAAATTTTAGTAGGTAAAATCCTTGGATGAGACTTTTAGCGACGAAAAGTTTCATCTCTAAAGGCTTTAAACAATTTTTCAAAAGAAACGAAAGGTTTACTTTTAGGTACAAAACTTTTTGAAGCTAAAAACCGTGGATGAGATGTTTAACGACAAAAATTTTGGACGTTAAAGGATTTAAACACAAAATCGAAAGGTTTACTTTAGCTACAAAAAGTTTCGTTGCCAAAAAACGTGGATGAGACTTTTAGCGACGAAAATTTGCATCGCTAAATGCTGTAACCGATTTTTGAAAAAAAAATCCAATGGTTTACTTTTAGCTACAAAAATTTTTATAACTAAAAAACGTGGATGAGACTTTTAGCGAAGAAAATATTCGTTGATAAAAGTTGTAAACCATTTTTGAAAAAAATCCAAAGGTTTACTTTTAGGTACGAAATTTTTCGTAGCCAAAAAAGTAGATGAGACTTTTAGCGATACAAATTTTCATCGCTAAAGGCTGCAAAAGGTTTTTAAAAAACAATCCAAAAGGTTACTTTTAGATTTGAAAATTTTTGTAGCTTAGAAAATTTTTGTAGCTAAAAAATGTGTATGGGCTTTTTAGCAACGAAATGTTTCGTCGCTAAAAGCCGGAAGCAATTTTTTTTAAAAATCCGAAGGGTTTACTTTTAGCTACGAAAATTTTCGACGCTAAAGGCTTTTAACACAAAATCGAAAGGTTTACTTTAGGTATAAAAAGTTTCGTTGCTAAAAAACGTAGATGAGACTTTTAGCGATGAAAATTTGCGTCGCTAAAGGATGTAACCGATTTTTGGAAAAAAAATCGAAAGGTTTACTTTTAGCTACAAAAATTTTTGTAACAAAAAAACGTGGATGAGACTTTTAGCGAAGAAAATTTTCGTTGATAAAAGCTATAAACCATTTTTGAAAAATATCCAAAGGTTTACTTTTAGCTACAAAATTTTTCATAGCTAAAAAAGTAGATGAGACTTTTAGCGACGCAAATTTTTGATGAAAAAGGCTACAAAAGGTTTTGAAAAAATAATCCAAAGGGTTACTTTTAGCTAAGAAAATTTTTGTAGCTAAAAAATGTGGATGAGACTTTTAGCGACGAAATGTTTCGTCGCTAAAAGCTGTAAACAATTTTTTAAAAAAAATCCAAATGGTTTACTTTTAGCTACAAAAAATTTAATAGCTAAAAAATGTGGATAAGACTTAGAGCAACGAAAATTTTCATCGGTAAAGGCTTTAGACAATTTTTCATAAGAAACGAAAGGTTTACTTTTAGTTACGAAACTTTTCATAGCTAAAAACCATGGATGAGACGTTTAACGACGAAAATTTTGGACGCTAAAGGCTTTAAACACAAAATCGAAAGGTTTCCTTTAGCTACAAAAAGTTTCGTTGCAAAAAAACGAGGATGAGACTTTTAGCGACGAAAATTTGTGTCGTTAAAGGCTGTAACCGATTTTTGGAAAAAAATCCAAAGGTTTACTTTTAGCTACAAAAATTTTCTTAACTAAAAAATGTGGATGAGACTTTTAGCGAAGAAAATATTCATTGATAAAAGCTGTAAACCATTTTTGAAAAAAATCCAAAGGTTTACTTTTAGCTACCAAATTTTTCGTAGCTAAAAAAGTAGATGAGACTTTTAGCGACGTAAATTTTCGTCGCTAAAGGCTGTAAAAGGTTTTAAAAAAATAATCCAAAGGGTTCCTTTTAGCTAAGAGAATTTTTGTAGCTAAAAAATGTGGATGAGACTTTTAGCGACGAAAAGTTTCGTCGCTAAAAGCAGTTAATAATTTTTGAAAAAAAATCCAAAGGGTTTACTTTTAGCTACAAAAATTTTTATAGCTAAAAAACATGGATGAGACTTTGAGCAATGAAAGTTTTCGTCGCTAAAGGATGTAAACTATTTTTGAAAAAATTCGAAAGGTTTTCTTTTTAGCTACGAAAATTTTCGTAGCTAAAAACCGTCGATGAGAATTTTAGCGATGACAAATTTCATCGCTAAAGGCTCTAAACGATTTTGAAAAAAATTCAAAGGGTTACTTCTAGCTAAGAAAATTTTATTAGCTAAAAAATGTGGATGAGACTTTTAGCGACAAAAAGTTTCATTGATAAAAGCTGTAAACCATTTTTGAAAAAAATCCAAAGGTTTACTTTTAGCTACGAAATTTTTCGTAGCTAAAAAAGTAGATGAGACTTTTAGCGACGCAAATTTTCATTGCTAAAGGCTACAAAAGGTTTTTAAAAAACAATCCAAAGGGTTACTTTTAGGTAAGAAAATTTTTGTAGTGAAAAAATGTGAAAGAGGCTGACAAAAAGTTTCGTCGCTAAAAGCTGTAAACAATTTTTGAAAAAAAATCCAAAGGGTTTACTTTTAGGTACAAAAATTTTCATAGCTAAAAAACGTGGATGAGACTGTGAGGAACGAAAATTTTAGTCGCAATAGGATGTAAACTATTTTTGAAAAAAATCGAAAGGTTTAGTTTTAGCTACGAAAATTTTCATAGGTAAAAACCGCGGAAGAGACTTTTAGCGATGACAAGTTTCGTCGCTAATGACTGTAAACGATTTTGAAAAAAATCCAAAGGGTTACTTTTAGCTGAGAAAATTTTTGTAGCTAAAAAATGTGGATGAGACTTTTAGCGATGAAATGTTTCGTCGCTAAAAGCTGTAAACAATTTTTTAAAAAAATCTAAAGGGTTTACTTTTAGCTACAAAAAATTTCATAGCTAAAAAATGTGGATAAGACTTGGAGCAACGAAAATTTTCATCGCTAAAGGATGTAAACTATTTTTGAAAAAAAATTGAAATGTTTACTTTTAGCTAAGAAAATTTTCGTAGGTAAAAACCGCGGATGAGACCTTTAGGGATGACAAGTTTCGTCGCTAAAGGCTGTAAACGATTTTGAAAAAAATCCAAAGGGTTACTTTTAGCTAAGAAAATTTTTGTAGCTAAAAAATGTGGATGAGACTTTTAGCGACGAAAATTTTCGTCGCTAAAGCTGTAAACGAAAACTCGAAAAGGTTTACTTTTAGCTACGAAAATTTTAGTAGGTAAAAACCTTGGATGAGAGTTTTAGCGACGAAAAGTTTCATCGCTAAAGGCTTTAAACAATTTTTCATAAGAAACGAAAGGTTTACTTTTAGTTACGAAACTTTTCGTAGCTAAAAACCGTGGATGAGATGTTTAGCGACGAAAATTTTGGACGCTAAAGGCTTTAAACACAAAATCGAAAGGTTTACTTTAGCTACGAAAAGTTTCGTTGCTAAAAAACGTGGATGAGACTTTTAGCGACGAAAATTTGTGTCGTTAAAGGCTGTAACCGATTTTTGGAATAAAATCCAAAGGTTTACTTTTAGCTACAAAAATTTTCGTAACTAAAAAATGTGGATGTGACTTTTAGCGACGAAAATTTTCATTGATAAAAGCTGTAAACCATTTTCAAAAAAAATTTGAAAGGTTTACTTTTAGCTACGAAATTTTTCGTAGCTAAAAAAGTAGATGAGACTTTTAGCGACTTAAATTTTCGTCGCTAAAGGCTGTAAAAGGTTTTTAAAAAAGAATCCAAAGGGTTACTTTAAGCTAAGAAAATTTTTGTAGCTAAAAAATGTGGATGAGACTTTTTGCGACGAAAAGTTTCGTCGCTAAAAGCTGTAAACAATTTTTGAAAAAAAATCCAAAGGGTTTTCTTTTAGCTACAAAAATTCTCACAGATAAAAAACATGGATGAGGCTTTGAGCAACGAAAATTTTCATCGATAAAGGATGTAAACTATTTTTGAAAAAAATCGAAAGGTTTACTTTTAGCTACAAAAATTTTCGTAGCTAAAAACTGTGGATGAAACTTTTAGCGATGACAAGTTTCGTCGCTAAAGGCTGTAAACGATTTAAAAAAAAATCCAAAGGGTTACTTCTAGCTAAGATAATTTTTGTAGCTAAAAAACGTGGATGAGATGTTTAGCGACGAAAATTTTCATCGCTAAAGGCTGTAAACAAGAACTCCAAAAGGTTTACTTTTAGCTACGAAAATTTTAGTAGGTAAAATCCGTGGATGAGACTTTTAGCGACGAAAAGTTTCATCGCTAAAGGCTTTAAACAATTTTTCAAAAGAAACGAAAGGTTTACTTTTAGGTACGTTACTTTTCGTAGCTAAAAACCGTGGACGAGACATTTAGGGACTAAAATTTTCGACACCTAAAGGATTTAAACACAAAATTGAAAGGTTTACTTTAGCAATGAAAAGTTTCATTGCTAAAAAACGTGGATGAGACTTTTAGTGTCGAAAAGTTTCATCTCTAAAGGCTTTAAACAATTTTTCAAAAGAAATGAAAGGTTTACTTTTAGGTAGGAAACTTTTCGAAGTTAAAAACCGTGGATGAGACGTTTAGCGATGAAAATATTGGACGTTAAAGGATTTAAACACAAAATCGAAAGGTTTACTTTAGCTACAAAAAGTTTCGTTGCTAAAAAACGTGGATGAGACTTTTAGCGACGAAAATTTGCGTTGCTAAAGGCTCTAACTGATTTTTGAAAAAAAATCCTAAGATTTACTTTTAGCAACAAAAATTTTCGTAACTAAAAAATGTGGATGTGACTTTTAGCGAGGAAAATTTTCATTGATAAAAGCTGCAAACCATTTTTGAAAAAAATTCCAAAGGTTTACTTTTAGCTACGAAATTTTTCGTAGCTAAAAAAGTAGATGAGACTTTTAGCGACGTAAATTTTCGTCGCTAAATGCTGTAAAAGGTTTTTAAAAAAGAATCCAAAGGGTTACTTTAAGCTAAGAAAATTTTTGTAGCTATAAAATGTGGATGAGACCTTTTGCGACGAAAAGTTTCATTGATAAAAGCTGTAAACAATTTTTGAAAAAAAATCCAAAGGGTTTTCTTTTAGCTACAAAAATTTTCATAGATAAAAAACGTGGATGAGACTTTGAGCAACGAAAATTTTCATCGCTAAAGGATGTAAACTATTTTGGAAAAAAATTGAAAGGTTTACTTTTAGCTACGAAAATTTTCTTATCTAAAAACTGTGGATGAGAGTTTTAGCGATGACAAGTTTCGTCGCTAAAGGCTGTAAACGATTTTAAAAAAAATCCAAAGGGTTACTTCTAGCTAAGAAAATTTTTGTAGCTAGAAAATGTGGATGAGACGTTTAGCGACAAAAATTTTCATCGCTAAAGGCTGTAAACAAGAACTCCAAAAGGTTTACTTTTAGCTACGAAAATTTTACTAGGTAAAAGCCGTGGATGATACTTTTAGCGACGAAAAGAGTCATCGCTAAAGGCTTTAAACAATTTTTCAAAAGAAACGAAAGGTTTACTTTTAGGTACGTAACTTTTCGTAGCTAAAAAAAGTGGACGAGACGTTTAGGGACTAAAATTTTCGACACCTAAAGGATTTAAACACAAAATTGAAAGGTTTATTTTAGCAACGAAAAGTTTCATTGCTAAAAAACGTGGATGAGACTTTTAGTGTCAAAAAGTTTCATCTCTAAAGGCTTTAAACAATTTTTCAAAAGAAATGAAAGGTTTACTTTTAGGTACGAAACTTTTCGAAGCTAAAAACCGTGGATGGGACGTTTAGCGATGAAAATTTTGGACGTTAAAGGATTTAAACACAACATCGAAAGGTTTACTTTAGCTACAAAAAGTTTCATTTCTAAAAAACGTGGATGAGACTTTTAGCGACGAAAATTTGCGTCGCTAAAGGCTCTAACTGATTTTTGAAAAAAAAATCCTAAGATTTACTTTTAGCAACAAAAATTTTCGTAACTAAAAAATGTGGATGCGACTTTTAGCGAGGAAAATTTTCATTGATAAAAACTGTAAACCATTTTTGAAAAAAATTCCAAAGCTTTACTTTTAGCTACGAAATTTTTCGTAGCTAAAAAAGTAGATGAGACTCTTAGCGACGTAAATTTTCATCGCTAAAGGCTGTAAAAGGTTTTTAAAAAACAATCCAAAGGGTTACTTTAAGCTAAGAAAATTTTTGTAGCTAAAAAATGTGGATGAGACCTTTTGTGACGAAAAGTTTCGTCGATAAAAGGTCTAAACAATTTTTGAAAAAAAATTCAAAGGGTTTTCTTTTAGCTACAAAAATTTTCATAGATAAAAAACGTGGATGAGACTTTGAGCAACGAAAATTTTCATCGCTAAAGGATGTAAACTATTTAAAAAAAAAATCGAAAGGTTTACTTTGAGCTACGAAAATTTTCGTAGCTAAAAACTGTGGATGAGAGTTTTAGCGATGACAAGTTTCGTCGCTAAAGGCTGTAAACGATTTTTAAAAAAAATCCAAAGGGTTACTTCTAACTATGTAAATTTTTGTAGTTAAAAAATGTGGATGAGACGTTTAGCGACGAAAATTTTCATCGCTAAAGGCTGTAAACAAGAACTCGAAAAGGTTTACTTTTAGCTATGAAAATTTTAGTAGGTAAAAACCGTGGATGAGACTTTTAGCGACAAAAAGTGTCATCGCTAAAGGCTTTAAACAATTTTTGAAAAGAAACGAAAGGTTTACTTTTAGGTACGTAACTTTTCGTAGCTAAAAACCTTGGACGAGACATTTAGGGACTAAAATTTTTGACACCTAAAGGCTTTAAACACAAAATTGAAAGGTTTACTTTAGCAACGAAAAGTTTCATTGCTAAAAAACGTGGATGAGACTTTTAGTGACTAAAAGTTTCATCTCTAAAGGCTTTAAACAATTTTTCAAAAGAAACGAAAGGTTTACTTTTAGGTACGAAACTTTTCAAAGCTAAAAACCGTGGATGAGACGTTTTGTGACGAAAATTTTGGACGTTAAAGGATTTAAACACAAAATCGAAGGTTTACTTTAGCTACAAAAAGTTTCGTTGCTAAAAAACGAGGATGAGACTTTTAGCGACGAAAATTTGCGTCGCTAAAGGCTGTAACTGATTTTTGGAATAAAATCCAAAGGTTTACTTTTAGCTACAGAAATTTTCGTAACTAAAAAATGTGGATGTGACTTTTAGCGAAGAAAATTTTCATTGATAAAAGCTGTAAACCATTTTTGTAAAAAGTTCCAAAGGTTTACTTTTAGCTACGAAATTTTTCGTAGCTAAAAAAGTAGATGAGACTTTTAGTGACATAAATTTTCGTCGCTAAAGGCTGTAAAAGGTTTTTAAAAAATAATCCAAAGGGTTACTTTAAGCTAAGAAAATTTTTGTAGCTAAAAAATGTGGATGAGACTTTTTGCGACGAAAAGTTTCGTCGCTAAAAGCTGTAAATAATTTTTGAAAAAAAAATCCAAAGGGTTTTCTTTTAGCTACAAAAATTTTCATAGCTAAAAAACGTGGATGAGACTTTGAGCAACGAAAATTTTCGTCGCTAAAGGATGTAAACTATTTTTGAAAAAAATCGAAAGGTTTACTTTTAGCTACGAAAATTTTCATAGGTAAAAACCGCGGATGAGACTTTTAGTGATGACAAGTTTCGTCGCTAAAGGCTGTAAACGATTTGGAAAAAAATCCAAAGGGTTACTTTTAGCTAAGAAAATTTTTGTAGCTAAAAAATGTGGATGAGACTTTTAGAGATGAAAATTTTCGTCGCTAAAGCTGTAAACGAAAACTCAAAAAGGTTTACTTTTAGCTACGTAAATTTTAGTAGGTAAAAACCGTGGATGAGACTATTAGCGACGAAAAGTTTCATCTCTAAGGGATTTAAACAATTTTGTAAAAAGAAACGAAAGTTTTACTTTTAGGTATGAAACTTTTCGTAGCTAAAAACCGTGGACGAGATGTTTAGCAACGAAAATTTTGGACGCTAAAGGCTTTAAACACAAAATCGAAAGGTTTACTTTAGCTACAAAAAGTTTCGTTGATAAAAAACGTGGATGAGACTTTTAGCGATGAAAATTTGCATCGCTAAAGGCTGAAACCGATTATTGGAAAAAAAATCCAAAGGGTTACTTTTAGCTACAAAAATTTTCGTAACTTAAAAACGTGGATGAGACTTTTAGCGAAGAAAATTTTCGTTAATAAAAGTTGTAAACCATTTTTGAAAAAAATCCAAAGGTTTACTTTTAGCTACGAAATTTTTCGTAGCTAAAAAAGTAGATGAGACTTTTAGCAGCGCAAATTTTCAATGCTAAAGGCTACAAAAGGTTTTTAAAAAATAATCCAAAGGGTTACTTTTAGCTAAGAATTTTTTTGTAGCCAAAAAATGTGGATGAGACTTTTTGCGACGAAATTTTTTTAAAAAAATCCAAAGGGTTTACTTTTAGCTACAAAAATTTTCATAACTAAAAAATGTGGATAAGACTTAGAGCAACGAAAATTTTCATCGGTAAAGGATGTAAACTATTTTTGAAATAAATCGAAAGGTTTACTTTTAGCTAAGAAAATTTTCATAGGTACAAACCGCGGATGAGACTTTTAGTGATGACAAGTTTCATCGTTAAAGGCTGTAAACGATTTTGAAAAAAATCCAAAGGGTTACTTTTACCTAAGAAAAGTTTTGTAGCTAAAAAATGTGGATGAGACTTTTAGAGACAAAAACTTTCGTCGCTAAAGCTGTAAACGAAAACTCGAAAAGGTTTACTTTTAGCTACGAAAATTTTAGTAGGTAAAAACCATGGATGAGACTTTTAGCGATGAAAAGTTTCATCTCTAAAGGCTTTAAACAATTTTTCAAAAGAAACGCTTTGTTTACTTTTAGGTAGAAACTTTTTGAAGCTAAAAACCGTGGATGAGATGTTTAGCGACGAAAATTTTGGACGTTAAAGGAATTAAACACAAAATCGAAAGGTTTACTTTAGCTACAAAAAGTTTCGTTGCTAAAAAATGTGGATGAGACTTTTAGCGACGAAAATTTACGTCGCTAAAGGTTGTAACCGATTTTTGGAAAAAAAATCCAAAGGTTTACTTTTAGCTACAAAAATTTTCGTAACTAAAAAATGTGGATGAGACTTTTAGCGAAGAAAATTTTCATTGAAAAAAGCTGTAAACCATTTTTGAAAAAAATTAAAGGTTTACTTTTAGCTACGAATTTTTTCGTAGCTAAAAAAGTAGATGAGACTTTTAGCGACGCAAACTTTCATCGCTAAAAGCTGTAAAAGGTTTTTAAAAAACAATCCAAAGGGTTACTTTTAGCTAAGAAAATTTTTGTAGCTAAAAAATGTGGATGAGACTTTTAGCGATGAAAAGTTCCATCGCTAAAAGCAACAAAACAATTTTTGAAAAAAAATCCAAAGTGTTTACTTTTGGCTACAAAAATTTTCTGAGCAAAAAAACGAGGATGAGACTTTGCGCAACGAAAATTTTCGTCGCTAAAGGCTGTAAACTATTTTTGAAAAAAATCGAAAGGTTTACTTTTAGCTACGAAAATTTTCGTAGCTAAAAACCATGGATGAGACTCTTAGCGATGACAAGTTTCATCGCTAAAGGCTGTAAACGATTTTGAAAAAAATCCAAAGGGTTACTTCTAGCTAAGAAAATTTTTGTAGCTAAAAAATGTGGATGAGACTTTTAGCAACGAAAAGTTTCGTCGCTAAAGGCTGTAAACAAGAACTCGAAAAGGTTTACTTTTAGCTACGAAAATTTTAGTAGGTAAAAACTGTGGATGAGACTTTTAGCGACGAAAAGTTTCATCGCTAAAGGCTTTAAACAATTTTTCAAAAAGAAACGAATGGTTTACTTTTAGGTACGAAACTTTTCGTAGCTAAAAACCGTGGACGAGACGTTTAGCGACGAAAATTTTCGACGCTAAAGGCTTTAAACACAAAATCGAAAGGTTTACTTTAGCTACAAAAAGTTTCATTGCTAAAAAACGTGGATGATACTTTTAGCGACGAAAATTTGCGTCGTTAAGACTGTAACCGATTTTCGGAAAAAAATCTAAAGGTTTACTTTTAGCTACAAAAATTTTCGTAACTAAAAAAAGTGGATGAGACTTTTAGCGAAGAAAATTTACGTCGTTAAGGCTGTAACCAATTTTTGGAAAAAAATCCAAAGGTTTACTTTTAGCAACAAAAATTTTCGTAACTAAAAAAAGTGGATGAGACTTTTAGCGAAGAAAATTTTCGTTGATAAAAGTTGTAAACCAATTTTGAAAAAAATCCAAAGGTTTACTTTTAGCTACGAAATTTTTCATAACTAAAAAAGTAGATGAGACTTTTAGCGACACAAATTTTCGATGCTAAAGGCTACAAAAGGTTTTTAAAAAATAATCCAAAGGGTTACTTTTAGCTAAGAAAGTTTTTGTAGCCAAAAAATGTGGATGAGACTTTTAGCGGCGAAATGTTTTGTCGCTAAAAGCTGTAAACAATTTTTTTTTAAAAATCCAAAGGCTTTACTTTTAGCTACAAAAATTTTAGTAGGTAAAATCCTTGGATGAGACTTTTAGCGACGAAAAGTTTCATCTCTAAAGGCTTTAAACAATTTTTCAAAAGAAACGAAAGGTTTACTTTTAGGTACAAAACTTTTCGAAGCTAAAAACCGTGGATGAGACATTTAACGACAAAAATTTTGGACGTTAAAGGATTTAAACACAAAATCGAAAGGTTTACTTTCGCTACAAAAAGTTTCGTTGCTAAAAAACGTGGATGAGACTTTTAGCGACGAAAATTTGCATCGCTAAAGGCTGTAACCGATTTTTGAAAAAAAAATCCAAAGGTTTACTTTTAGTTACAAAAATTTTCATAACTAAAAAACGTGGATGAGACTTTTAGCGAAGAAAATATTCGTTGATAAAAGTTGTAAACCATTTTTGAAAAAAATCTAAAGGTTTACTTTTAGCTACGAAATTTTTCGTAGCTAAAAAATTAGATGAGACTTTTAGCGATACAAATTTTCGTCGCTAAAGGCTGCAAAAGGTTTTTAAAAAACAATCCAAAAGGTTACTTTTAGCTTAGAAAATTTTTGTAGCTTAGAAAATTTTTGTAGCTAAAACATGTGGATGGGACTTTTAGCGACGAAATGTTTCGTCGCTAAAAGCTGGAAACAAATTTTTTTAAAAATCCAAAGGGTTTACTTTTAGCTATGAAAATTTTCGACGCTAAAGGCTTTAAACACAAAATCGAAAGGTTTACTTTAGGTACAAAAAGTTTCGTTGCTAAAAAACATAGATGAGACTTTTAGCGATGAAAATTTGCGTCGTGAAAGGCTGTAACCGATTTTTGAAAAAAAAATCCAAAGGTTTACTTTTAGCTACAAAAATTTTCCTAACAAAAAAACGTGGATGAGACTTTTAGCGCAAAAAATTTTCGTTGATAAAAGCTGTAAACCATTTTTGAAAAAAATCCAAAGGTTTACTTTTAGCTACGAAATTTTTCGTAGCTAAAAAAGTAGATGAGACTTTTAGTGACGCAAATTTTTGACGAAAAAGGCTAGAAATGGTTTTGAAAAAATAATCTAAAGGGTTACTTTTAGCTAAGAAAATTTTTGTAGCTAAAAAATGTGGATGAGACTTTTAGCGACGAAATGTTTCGTCGCTAAAAGCTGTAAACAATTTTTTAAAAAAAATCCAAAGGGTTTACTTTTAGCAGAAAAAAATTTCGTAGCTAAAAAATGTGGATAAGACTTAGAGCAACGAAAATTTTCATCGGTAAAGGCTTTAAACAAATTTTCATAAGAAACGAAAGGTTTACTTTTAGTTACGAAACTTTTCGTAGCTAAAAACCGTGGATGAGACGTTTAGCGATGAAAATTTTGGACGCTAAAGGCTTTAAACACAAAATCGAAAGGTTTACTTTAGCTACGAAAAGTTTCGTTGCTAAAAAATGAGGATGAGACTTTTAGCGACGAAAATTTGTGTCGTTAAAGGCTGTAACCGATTTTTGGAAAAAAATCCAAAGGTTTACTTTTAGCTACAAAAATTTTCTTAACTAAAAAATGTGGATGAGACTTTTAGCGAAGAAAATATTCATTGATAAAAGCTGTAAACCATTTTTGAAAAAAATCTAAAGGTTTACTTTTAGCTACAAAATTTTTCGTAGCTAAAAAAGTAGATGAGACTTTTAGCGACTTAAATTTCATCGCTAAAGGCTGTAAAATGTTTTAAAAAAATAATCCAAAGGGTTCCTTTTAGCTAAGAGAATTTTTGTAGCTAAAAAATGTGGATGAGACTTTTAGCGACGAAAAGTTTCGTCGCTAAAAGCAGTTGACAATTTTTGAAAAAAAATCCAAAGGGTTTACTTTTAGCTACAAAAATTTTCATAGCTAAAAAACATGGATGAGACTTTGAGCAACGAAAATTTTCGTTGCTAAAGGATGTAAACTATTTTTGAAAAAATTCGAAAGTTTTTCTTTTAGCTACGAAAATTTTCGTAGCTAAAAACTATGGATGAGAATTTTAGCGATGACAAATTTCGTCGCTAAAGGCTGTAAACGATTTTGAAAAAAATTCAAAGGGTTACTTCTAGCTAAGAAAATTTTATTAGCTAAAAAATGTGGATGAGACTTTTAGCGACGAAAAGTTTCATTGATAAAAGCTGTAAACCATTTTTGAAAAAAATCCAAAGGTTTACTTTTAGCTATGTAATTTTTCGTAGCTAAAAAAGTAGATGAGACTTTTAGCGACGCAAATTTTCTTCGCTAAAGGCTGCAAAAGGTTTTTAAAAAACAATCCAAAGGGTTACTTTTAGCTAAGAAAATTTTTGTAGTTAAAAAATGTGAAAGAGGCTTTTAGCGACGAAAAGTTTCGTCGTTAAAAACTGTAAATAAATTTTGAAAAAAAAATCCAAAGGGTTTACTTTTAGCTACAAAAATTTTCATAGCTAAAAAACGTGGATGAGACTTTGAGGAACGAAAATTTTCGTCGCTAAAGGATGTAAACTATTTTTGAAAAAAATCAAAAGGTTTAGTTTTAGCTACGAAAAGTTTTGTAGGTAAAAACCGCGGATGAGACTTTTAGCGATGACAATTTTCGTCGCTAAAGACTGTAAACGATTTTGAAAAAAATCCAAAGGGTTACTTTTTGCTAAGAAAATTTTTGTAGCTAAAAAATGTGGATGAGAATTTTAGCGATGAAAATTTTCGTCGCTAAAGTCTGTAAATAAAAACTCGAAAAGGTTTACTTTTAGCTACGAAATTTTTAGTAGGTAAAAACCGTGGATGAGACTTTTAGCGATGAAAAGTTTCATCGCTAAAGGCTTTAAACAAATTTTCAAAAGAAACGAAAGGTTTACATTTAGGTACGAAACTTTTCGTAGCTAAAATTTTCGACGCTAAAGGCTTTAAACACAAAATCGAAAGGTTTACTTTAGCTACGAAAAGTTTTGTTGCTAAAAAACGTGGATGAGACTTTTAGCGATGCAAATTTTCGTCGCTAAAGGTTGTAAACAATTTTTCTAAAAAATCGAAAGGTTTACTTTTAGCTAAATAATTTTCGTAGCGAAAAATCATGGATGAGACTTTTAGCGACTAAAATTTTCGTCAATAAAGGCTGTAAACAATTTTTGATCAGGAACGAAAGGTTTACTTTTAGCTACGAAAATTTTTGTAGCTAAAAAATGTGGATGAGAGTTTTAGCAATGACAAGTTTCGTCGCTAAAGGTTGTAAACAGTTTTTGAAAAACAATCCAAAGGGTTACTTTTAGCTACAAAAATTTTTGTAGCTAAAAAATGTGGATGAGACTTTTAGCGACGAAAAGTTTCGTCGCTCAGAGTTGTAAACAATTTTTGAAAAAAATCTAAAGGGTTACTTTTGGCTATGAAAATTTTTGTTGCTAAAAAACTTGGATGAGACTTTTAGTGACGAAAAGTTTCATCGCTAAAGGCTGTAAACAATTTTTGAAAAAAATCCAAAGGTTTACTTTTAGTTACAAAAATTTTCATAGCTAAAAAATGAGGAAGGGACTTTTACCGACGAAACTTTCCGTCGCTAAAGGCTGTAAACAGTTTTTGAACAATAATCCAAAGGGTTACTTTTAGCTAAGAAAATTTTTGTAGCTAAAAAATGTGGATGAGACTTTTAGCGACGAAAAGTTTCATCGCTAAAGGCTTTAAACATTTTTTTATAAGAAGTGAAAGGTTTACTTTTAGGTACGAAAATTTTCGTAACTAAAAACCTTGGACGAGACTTTTAGCGATGAAAATTTTGGACGCTAAAGGCTTTAAACACAAAATCGTAAGGTTTAGTTTAGCTACGAAAAGTTTCGTTGCTAAAAAACGTGGATGAGACTTTTAGCGATGCAAATTTTCGTCGCTAAAGGTTGTAAACAAATTTTCAAAAAAATTGAAAGGTTTACTTTTAGATACAATAATTTTCGTAGCTAAAAATTGTGGATGAGACTTTTAGCGACTAAAATTTTCGTCAATAAAGGCTGTAAACAATTCCAATAGGTTTACTTTTAGCTACCAAAACTTTCGTAGCTAAAAACCGTGGACGAGACTTTCAGCGACGAAAAGTTTCGTTGCTAAAGGCTGTAAGCAGGTTTACTTTTAGCTACAAAAATTTTTGTAGCTAAAAAATGTGGATTAGACTTTTAGCAACGCAAAGTTTCGTTGTTAAAGGCTGTAAACAATTTTTCGAAAAAATCGAAAGGTTTACTTTTAGCTACGAAAATTTTCGTAGCTAAAAATAGTGGACGAGACTTTTAGCGACGAAAATTTTTATTGCTAAAGGCTGTAAAAAAATTTTAAAAAAATCGATAGGTTTACTTTTCGTAGCTAAAAAACGTGTATGAGACTTTTAGCGATGAAACTTTTCATTGCTAAAGGCTATAAACCATTTTTCCGAGGGCTACAGAAGTCTTGGATCAAGCCGATATTTGATTTTTCTCTTCATCCATGTCTTTTAAAAAAAAAACTTATTAACAAGTTAGATCTCAAATAAACATCATAGTGGCCCTAGGAAAGTCTCAACGGTGGGTGTCACTGTCCCCACCGTTTTTTGTGGTGGGGCCACTTGAGATTTGGATCCGACTCGTTCTTTTGATCATCTCATAAAATGATCTCTCCAAATGAATGGATGGTGTTGATATAATACATACATCATGGTGAGGCACACAGATCTGACTCATTTTTTGGATCAACTCTTAAAATAATCTGTAAAAATGAATGGATGGAGTGGATAAATAACATACATTACGGTGAGCCCTACAAGACTTAAAAACTAGGAGACGGATTGACTACTCCCCTTGACACCAGCCTCGTGGCTGGTGGTCGGTGCTCCGTGGGGCCTACCATGATGTATATGTTTCATCCATTCCGTTCATCCATTTTTACAGATCATTTTAGTAATTTACAAAATAAAATAAAATTATAAGGATATAAATCTTAGGTGGACCACACCACAAGAAAAAAATAATGGTTGGATATCCACTATTAAAATCCTCCTAAGGCCTAATGTACTGTTTATTTGACATCCAATCTGTTGATTAGGTCACAAATACTCAGATGAAGGGAAAAAAATAAATTTCAGCTTAATCCAAAACTTTTATGGCCCTCAAAACATTTTTACTGGTCAACATTCATTAAACATATTTCCTGTAATGTGGTCCACTTGAGATTGAGATATAACTCATTTTTTCCATAGGAAACCGTGGGAATAATGTTTCCACCATTGAAACCTTTCTACGGCCCACGATGATGCTTATTTGTCATCCAACCTGTTCGTAATATCACAAAGACATGGATGAGAAAACACAAATATCAGATTGATCTAAAACTTTTGTGGCCCCCATGAAATTTTCAATGGTAGATGTTCAATTCGCACTCTTTCCGGAGTGTGGTCCATTTGAGCTTTGGATATGCTTCATTTTTAGCCCATAGTGATGTAAATGTTTTATCCACATTGTCAATCCATTTTTCCAGATCATTTTAGTGGTTGAGCCCAAAATTAAAGAATATCCAAAGCTCAAGTGAACCATACCACAGGAAACAGTGGAAATAATGATTTCCATCGTTGAAATCTTCCTATGGCCTATAGTGATTTTTATTTGTCATCCAACTTGTTCAATAGATCACAAATACATGGATAAAGGGAAAACTAAAATATCAACTTGATCCAAAACTTCAATGGCCTCCCAAAATTTTTCAATGGTAGACGTTGATGTGGTCCACTTCAGATTTTTATAGGCTTCATTTTGAGCTCATGTAATAAAATTATATGTTAAAATGGATAGATGGAGTGGATAAAATGAATAAATCATGGTGGGCCCCATAGGATTTACTTAGTACGCTTGGGAACAAATTGGCTACTCCCCCCCGACACTAGCCAATGGCTGGTGGTCGGTGCTCTGTGGCCCCACCATGATGTATGTGTTTCATCCATGCCGTCCATATATTTTTACTGATGATTTTACAATATGAGACTAAAAATGAGATATATCCAAATCTCAAGCGGACCACATTACAGGAAATAGTGTTGAATGAGCGTCGACCATTAAAAACATTTTAGTAGCCATCAAAGTTTTGGATCAAGCTGATTTTTATTTTTTCCCTTCATCTAGTCCTGTATGACCAAATCAACAGATTGGATGTCAAATAAACAGTACAGTGGGCCTTAGGAGGATTTTAATGGTGGATATCCAATCACTATTGTTCTCATGTGGTGTGGATCACCTGAGATTTATATCCATCTAATTTTTGGCATAAAGCTCTAAAATGATCTTTAAAAATGGATGAACGGAATGGATGAAACACATACATCATGGTAGGGCCCACAGAGCACCGTCCATGGTCTCGTCCAAAATTGGGTGCTCACTCAAAACCAAGCCACGCCCAATCTCCCCCCATTCTCTCACTCGCCGCCGCCGCCCCCCCCCCCCCCTCTCTCTCTCTCTCTCTCTCTCTCTCTCTCTCTCTCTCTCTCTCACCCCTGCCATCTACCATGTGTAGCCCTCAAAAACCACCGCTCCATGTATTACATCTCATTCTTATCATCTCTGTCGATCGAGGTAAGTATCTACATCTCATTCCTATCATGAATCTCCCAAAGCCCTAGTGACCTCTCGATTCTTCAATTCCCTTTTTAAAAATGAGTAGTATGAAGGAAGAGGAGAGGAGCGAGAAGATCATCATAGGTCTTATGAAACTACCTCAAATCGGAGATGCATCAACTATAGTAGGGGTGTTTTTGCCCTAACCTTGGCTCGGATCTTGAGATGTTTATGGCTTAATCATACTTTTTTTAAAAAATACTTTCGTAGCTCTGATCTAGTCGAAATGTTAGGGTTTTAATTGTTGATTGTAGTTCTGGTTTATGTGAGTGTGTGTGTGTTTTTTTTTTTCCAGCCAAAAGATTTGATTGTAAGAAGACTAGAAACAGAGAATACCTTCATGAGCAGCCACCTCAAGAAAATATGTTATACTGTGCCTTGTGTTATAATCAGGGTCGTTTGCATGGGAACTTCTTCTTCTCTAGTTTTGTTGCAGGCAAGATAACCTTTCTATTAACCTAGAGGTTTAGGTTGATTTTACAAAATGGGATTGACTCTTTTTATTTGGTATATATGCACTGGATTAATTGAAAAATAAGGTCATAAAGGTTTTTCAAGTTTAAGATTCAGATGTTGATCTATTAGAGCAATCAGTGAAACAAAATCATAATTGATGTATCATCCATTGATTACAAGAAATAGGAAACTTTCAGATATATCACAAGCTCACGTGACACAATCTGGTGACTATTAAAGTAGTAACCCATGACAATTATATCCAAAGATTAAATGGACCACACCAAAAATAAGGGAAACAGATTGGCTACTCTCCCTGACACCATCCAATGGCTGGTGCTTTGTGAGTCGTACCATGATGTATGTGTTTAATCCATGTCGTCTATCAATTTTTAAAGATCATCTTATGGTATGAGGCCAAAAATGAGATATATCCAAATCTTAAGTGGACCACATTTCAGGAAATAGTGTTAAATGAGCGTCAACCATTAAAAAACATTTTGGGGCCATAAAAGTTTTGGATCAAACTAATTTTTGTTTTTACCCTTCATCTGGCCTTGTATGATCTAATCAACATATTGAATGTTAAATAAACAGTACAGTGGGCCTTAGGAGGATTTTAATGATGGATATAATATATATATATATATATATATATATATATATATATATATATATATATATATATATATATATATATATATATATATATATATATGGGAAAAGGTTCCATTTGGTCGAGCTCATGGGAACTTCTCATACTGTCGAGCTGTGTGGGCCCCATCGTGATGTGTGTCGAACATCTATCCAATTAGTCAGATGCACCATTCCATGGTGGGCCAAGGGCTTAAAAATCAAGTCAATCCATGACAACTCATTTTAAGGCATGAGCCCAAAAAAGGAGGCAGATCGAAGGCTCAAGTGGACCACACCGTTGGAAATAGTCGATATTAAGTCGCCACCATTTATATTTGTATGATCCACATGGTCCTTTGATCTGCCTCCTTTTTTTTTTTATCATGCATATAATTAGATTCTAAAATGAATGAATGGATTGGATAAACCATGTATATCATGGTGGGCCCCATGACCCCATGACAGGACCATCCATGCAATGGCGGTCCCCAAAATTTTAGCTCATTCTTTTGGTAAAAGAAACCTCCGAACACTCCCGCACTCACTTTCTGTTTCCCTCTCCCTCTCCCTCTCCCTCTCGCCCTCACTTTCCCTCTCCCTCTCCCTCTCCCTCTCGTCCTCACCTTCCCTCTCTCGCACTCCCTTGCCTCCGCTCGCCCTCGCCCTTCTCTCTCTCTCTCTCTCTCTCTCTCTCTGCGTATTGTCTCTAGCATCATCTCCAGATTTGGTGCGGCCAGCAGCCTCCACCCTTCACCTCTTCCCCAACCAGGTACTCATCTCTCTCAAATGGAGATTTAGGGTTTTTATTTCTAGATCTGCAAATCTGCATATTATCATATTTTACAATATTTGAATTAGGGCTTTCGTAAAATCTGTAATGGGAAAAGGACTTGGGCTTTCGTAAAAATCACTTTTATGGTTTATTTTTCTTAATCTGTAATGGGAAAAGGATCATCTTTTCCATTCATTTCGTGGGTGGGATTTTTTTTTTTTTTTTTTTTTTATAATAATTTTGGGGTCTGATCGTGTTGGGTTTGAGGGTGGGTTCTTTTTGTTGTTTGTTTCAACATTTTCTTTTGGGGGTATGATGGGTTTTATGTTTTGGGGATTTGGGTTCCTGGGTTTATGGTAATTTATGCTTTCTTGATCTATATAGCACAAACAGTTTATGAGCATAGTACAATCATTCTTTCTGGGTAGAACGATTGTCCTCTCAATAGGAGCAGCTGGGTTTGTTTTGGTCATTTTCCTATAAATAAGCATATGGGCCTATCTTTACCTTCTTTTTTTTTTTTTTCAAAAAACCTGAGATATATTCATTCTGGACAAGAATTACAATGATTCGGGCCAACCTCCAAAAAAAGACCAAAGGAAGACCTATCGTAAGGCGGAACAAAGGAAAAGAAAAAAAGAAGCAGGGAGGGGCAGAGCTTAAAGCTTCCTCTCTCTAATCGCACCGAGCCCCACCTTGTCGAGGAGAAGGACGCCCAACAAATGTCGTGGAAGAGCAGCAGGGTAGGGGAAAATTAATCTTGATTGGAACTCGCTTCCCACATGAGCAAGGCCATCCGCCATGCCGTTGCCCTCCCTAAAAATGTGCTTAAAATCTACAGAAGCAAAAGAACGGAGTCTGTAAGTAATGGATTTCCAACTTTTCCGAGCCCAGCCAATATCTTTACCTTTACCATAACAGCCAAGATGTAAATGCAGGCCAGGGACAAACCAAACAACCCTCCCAACCAAAACCTGGAAAGCAGAGGATCAAAACGTAAGAGGGAATAAAACCTCGACATGCCTTGTTAAGTATTACAACTTCTGGGTCACTGGCAGATAAGGAGATGTTTGAACACAGTAGCTGTGCTAAGCTCACGAGAGGCGCATATGGTAACCATGTGAGGGACATCTCAGCCATGTGAGAGGGTTCTACCCTTCAGATGATCTGGTCTGAAAATCAGGCAGGCCATGCATGCTTGAACACAATGGATGGTTTAGTGAATATTGCCAAAGGCCCACATTGAATGCACACGTGTGGCTCACTAGATGACTGGACTAGCCTGATTTATGGGCCCGATTATCTGCATGGTGAAGCTCACCTGATCAACAACTCATATATCCCACAAGCCAGGTGGCATGTATGGCCACATACAGAGGTACATGCAACCTTAACAAAAACTAACACAGAATTAGTAAAGCATGAAAGAAACAAACTAGTTGGACAATCCTGACTTTAGTTTAGAATAAAGCAGAAAATGAAATAAAAAGGAAGCGACCGTTGCAAGACCAGGAAAATATCACAAGCGAATAACAGATGCTCTAAAATACATGTTTGTCCAATTGCTTTTGTTGAATCGTTAATGCTGCATTTGGTTATTCAACTGAATTGAATTACAATAATTCAATTCAATACTGTATGTCACGAAAGTGGATCTGCCAATTCCAGCATAGCGCCACAAATAGAAAAACTCCTTTTTTTTTTTTTTTTCCTTTTTTCTTTAATAGCAAAAACTCAGATCGTTTCAAGTCTAACTTGAAATGTGAGGAATTGTTACAAAGGACTGGTCATCATTATGACATAAAATGGCCTCACCTCCATTTTGATCATTGTAACAAAGGAATGGCCATTGCGATGGGTGTGCCAGTGAAGCAACCTAATGGTAGTTACCATTCTTCTTCGCTAGACAGATCTTAACGAAAAATTCCTGGATTTTCGATTTCCATTTCCATCTGTAGACAATTTAAGGCCAGAATGGAAAATTATGAATGCATTCTTGAAGACAAGCAAAGTCCTCAATCTCTTCATCAGATAAATTCCTATGGACATGTTGAACCAAGAAGCAATATTCCCTACCAGAGCAACCCATTGAGCGATGATGACTCCAACCCATCAGCATTTCTACACAAGGATATTCTAAAACAAAAGGTTTAGGAACAAACTGAAGATCCAACCAAAAGAACCAAAACAGATGAGAAACAATTCAGAATGGCAAAATCGATGACCCTGGATAACAACTCACAAGGTAGCTTGATCTGTTGTCTATTGCTCGAGACCCATATCAACATAAGGGCTGTGAATGGGCTGGGCTGGTTCTGGGAAAGGCGAACTCAAAATTCAAAAGGACTCGGCCTGACCAATTGAAAATCTAGAGCCAAAGCAACCCAAGACTAGCTCATTGACAGTCTAAGATACCATTTACTAAATTTTATTTGATCCAAAATGTGAGATAGCACATTAGTTTTCAAAAAGGAAGTCACAAAGTGAGTAGTTTTTGTCTTTTTCTCTTTCTTTGCTGTTTATATACTTTTTTTTATTTTTATTTTTATTTTTTTATTTTTTATCTTTTCATTTCATAGATGCTAGGACTCTTTTCTTCATCATTGTATTCTTAAGTGCATATAGTACCTAAAAATTCACTCTCATTGTTCTTTGAACAAGATTGTATCATATTCAATTTCTTTTTGGTTAATTTTTTCTCATTGTAATCAAAACGTTACACTGGCTTCTAGAATTAGCATATGCATGAATTTCTTAGTGCCTTAGTGTGTAAGTGATATTGAAATAGGTTGATTTTCTTGAACTTGTAATCCATGCTACCTGTTTTACCCGTGTGATTATACCAAAGTTTTATACCTAGGACTGCAAAATACAACCGAGTAAAGAACCTATTTGCAAATTAAAGCAGCCTGGGAGAAACAAGTATAAAAATGGATATACAATAAAACCTTAGGGTCAATTTGGGCGGCCGGATTAGACGGGATTAGGTGGGATAGGATTTGAAAAACATCACTGTTACACATGGCAGGGATTCTCCCCTGTTGCCATGGGGTTAAATTAATGCCATGCTTAGTTGATAGTATGGTGGTATATTGAATGGATATATCTATCATCATTTAAAATTATTGAGAATAACACACATGTGTTATATCTAAACCGTTCATTTGTTTTGTAACCTCATTTTATGGCATGAGCCTAAAACTGAGATAGATCCAAAACTTATGTAGCCTCAAAGAAGTTTTCAACAGTAAGTATTCAATCCCTGTTACTTTCTATGGTGGAGTTCACTTGAGCTTTAGATTTACCTGATTTTTTGGCCCATGCTATAAAATAATCTCAATAAATGGGTAAACAGTATGGATATAGCCCACACATCATGCTGGGACCTACACAACTTCCCAAGCATTGAGTGAAATTGGCATGAGAATCAATGCAATTCCATTTAATTTAATTCAAAGCTTTTCCATTCATTCCAAACATGGAATGGAATTGGCACGGGATCATATGAATCCCATCCCACCTAATCCCTTCTAATTCCACCGCCCAAACTGACCCTAAGACTGTTGAAACGGTAGGCATTCAATCCCCACCGTTTGCTGTTGTCTAGACCACTTGAGTATTGTATCTGACTCATTTTTGACCGTTACCGTAACATGAGCGGGCAAAACGGATTGACCGGGCAAATTTCTCACAAACATGACAGTGGGCCCACCTAGCTTCTAGTCAATCCGCGTCCCTTGAAAACAAAAGTCAGGATGTACTTTAGCAAGTCAAAAACGCGCCAAACGCAAACGCCCCACATACGTTCATTAACCCATTCCCACTCGATGTAGACCATTAGTCACTCCTTTTTTTTTTTTTCTTTTTTTTAATCAATTTTCGTAACATTAATGGCCCACTGGATGAATGGACCAGCTGGACTATTCAGGTAAGGAACAGTCACCTCCTATGCTGAGGATATCACACACGTGTGCCATATCGGCACGTGCCGTAGAATTGGCCTTTTTTCATGTGGAGATGGACGTGAGCAAATAGCATACATCGTGGGTCCTTACTCTTACCCGGGTGGTAGACTCAGTGGAGTTTCAACACCGGGTCAAAGGTTCGAGTACCCATGGTGGTGAAATCCCACGGTGTGTGTGTGTGGGGTGTGTGTGCGTATGGCGTGAGTGTGTGTGGGGTGTGTGTGCGTGTGTAAAATAATTTTAAAAAATAAAAATAAAAATTATACATCTTGTATTCTCGACGTGTATCGAATCAGAGCAACACGGCCAGCAATCGCGGTACGCGGATTGCCTGGCACGTGAAGTTCGCGTAGTAGGAAGCTGCATGGCCCCATAAAGATGCCCGTGGAAAATCCACTCCGTCCATCCGTTTCTCGAGACCACGAGAGTACAGAATTCTAAAATTCAGGTAGATTAAGAAACTCATGTGAGCCAAAACAAACGAAACAACGGGAATCCAACGTTCACCAATGGAAATTTGTTGGGAACTACAGAAGTTTTTTATTAAGATAATATTTGTGTCTACAGTTTATCTGAGTGGGAATAATCCTATGAACGGTTTGGATGACATATAAACATAATGGTCAGCTCCAGAAAAGTTTCAACGATGTACATTTTCGTAGCCATTTTTTCGTTTCGTGTGTTCCACGTGAATTTTACATCTGACTGATTTTTATATTTTTATTTTATTAATATCTTGAAAAACTGATGGACAGAGTGGATTTATCACAGGCCTCTCTGTGGGCCACACGCAGCTTCTGACCATATGATTCTCTAGTTTCGATGCTCAATTGATTTTCTTTGTTTTTTACTCTTGTTGTTTGTCTGCCTGTCAGAAAGATGATCTGAATACAATGGTTTCTTTTTTTACGGAGCAACCAGCAAATTTAATGCTTAGGGCTTTTGTGGCGGATCAATGGGTGCCGTCACGAGGTGGGTATACGTCATCCTCTATTTAATGATTTCTTACACTGCTACACTCACGAGGCATTCTTAATTAGTTTTACAATGAAGACAACCATTCCGGTTGTAAAAAATATGTATTTGTATCGTATTATCAGATGGTGAAGTAAGGAATTCCCACATTGGCTTAGCATCGGTATAATGTAATAGTAAGAAGTGCTCCCTTGTTGCTTCATTACTTGAGAAAGAAAAGGAGCTTGAACTTCTCTCTGACTGGTCCAATTCCTCCTACTTTGGGTAATGTGACCATTGTCAAAATTTTGTATTTTTCTATAAATCAGATTTCAGGTACAATTCTTACGGAATTAGGAAATCTCAAGAATTTGGTTGAGTTGACGTTGCAACGAAACAATCTAACTGGTTTGATTCCTCATGCTTCGAGTAATTTGAGAAACCTTGCATTGTTACCTTACAATGTTGTTGGTTCGATTACTCTTGCAGCTAAGCTTGCAACAGTAATTTGTTTATAACTGCAGGTATATGTGTGGCTTTTTGGATTATTAATAAAATTCCATCATTTAAAAAAATGACACAACTCTATAAATATCTAGGATGATTACATAGTTGAAATGAGAATGTTTAGATAGATTATTAGATATTTCTCATATTATTTATGTGAAGTATATCATTTCATGATTTAGATAATGCTGCTTGTTTATTTAGTGTCTAATTTGACAGAGTTGTTTTGCCTTCTATTTTTCAAGGTCTGCAAAGTGGCTCCCATTCTAGGTGAGACCAAGGTGTGGCAGTGCATAACACTAACGAAACGTATCTTTTTAATCGATTTTCTTGGAGTTGTTTATCACAACAAGGACATTGAAACAGATATTGTACTTAAGGGTGTGGTACGTACTCGCTGCTTGCACTTTTCTGTAGAAGTTAATGCTTAGATCTCGTTTGGATGAAAAATCAGAAATTAGTTCTGAAAATCACATTATGTGAAACTGTAGTTCATCAAAACTCATTTTATCAGAAGATACTGTTTGGAAGACAAGTGTCCATTTCTTTTTGCAGTTCACCATCATTGAATAGTTGGTAGTTTTTTTTTTTTCTTTAGGTTAAGTCATATGTATGTGTTTGACACACAAAAGAATCCAAGAGTTGACTCTCTTTTGCATGCTGAGATCAATCCTCTAAAACAGACATTTGCAGAATTGGAAAATATATGGGTTCCCCATGAAGATGTGACACTTGTGCTTGTTGCACGGGCTTATACCAGCTGTTTTTAGGACTTTTAGGGGCGGTTTTGGCCACTGATAATGCCTATTTTTCTTGTAGTGTGATGCTTGATGTGGAAATCTAGCCCTTTTGAACCTTCCCTAATTGCATAAGTGGCTGAACTAGCTCTGTATGTTACACATAATTTGTCATCCACTAGTTTCTGTAAATGAAGATAAGAGGATTGATCTTAACAGTATGGTCGTCATGCACATAGACAGAAAATGCTTGCAATGAATTTTTATGTGTACTAGGTAGCCTATTTATGAAAGCAGTGTCTCCATCCATAATACGTCTGTTTATGATTCAACCAATTTTCAAATATGTATGTCCTTTTGAACCTTCCCTAATTGCATAACTGGCTGAACCATCTCTATATGTTACACATAATTTGACATCCACTAGTTTTTATAAATGAAAATAAGAGGATTGATCTTAACAGTATGGTCGTCATACACATAGACATAAAATGCTTGCAATGAATGTTTATGAGTACTTGGTAATTTTGGACTCATTGGTTAGGGTTTGGGCTAAAAGTATGAGTGTTGGAGCTGACGTTTTCGAAATTCAAACTCATTCTTTTGAAAAAAAAGAAAAATAGGAATATTAGTAAATATGGATTTTCTTGTTAAAAAGAAAATGGAAGGTAAAGAAGAGACATAACTGAAATCTTGTACTGTGAAAAGTAATATTAACTATCTTACTTTCCACGTTGAATTTGACGTCCAGGAAATGGATCTTTTTTCCAAAAAACCATGGATTTAAAACCATTAAACCTTCTAAAAAATCTGAGTTTATTGAACTGAATTGAATTATTACAATTCGATTTTGTTGAATATCCAAACGCAAGGTTTCCATGAATTATGTAAATGAATTCATTCTAACCCATTTTGTTGAATATCCAAACGCAAGGATTTTTTATTATTTATTTATTATTATTATTTTTATTTTTTTGTGATATGCAATAGCTTTTCAGAATTCATATGTAGGTGCATACTTGTGCTCATTCACATGGACTTTAACTATCTTTCTTAAATTTCTTTGATTTTTCTAATTTTTGTATCTAATTTTGAATTTCTAGGCCCTACAACAAGATTCGAGGTGTCGTCAACAATGCTAACAGAATCCTCCAGGTTAGATTGTTGATTGGACTTGATTTTATTTAAATGATCTTGATTATCCATTTTATTTAAATAAGAAGACCCGGATGTGCGTCGGAGCTATCTGGATGTTGAGCGGGGGTCCCTTGAATGTGGAAACCGCTGTTATGACCATGATGAAGCTGTCCATTTTCTATGGACAGCATTGGAGTGTCTTAGCCATTTGGATAGGCCGTGTTTATATCAGTATTTGCTCAAAATTGATGGAGCAGACCCGGATGTGCGTCGGAGCTATCCGGATATTGAGCGGGGGTCTTTGGAATGGGGGAACCGCTGTTATGACCATGATGAAGCTGTCCATTTCTTATGGACAACATTTGAGTGGCCTGACCATTTGGACAGGCCGTGTTTATATCTGTATTTGCTCGAAATTGATGAAGCAGATTCGGATGTGTGTCGGAGCTATCCGCATGTTAAGCGGGGGTCCCTCGAAGGTGAGAATCGCTGTTATGATCATGATGAAGCTGTCCATTTTCTATGGACAACATTGGAGTAGCTTGACTATTTGGACAGGGAGTGTTTATATTTATACTTGCAGGGACCACACCCTTAGCCTATAACCTAAACCTATTCTCAAATCCTAAAACCTATAACTACATCCTAAACTTATAACCTATAACCTAAACTTATAACCTAAACTCAATTCCCTAAACTCTAACCTACAACCTAACCTAAACCTATACTTATAACCTAAACCTATTCTCAAATCCCAAAACATATAACCTAAACTTAATTCCCTAAACCTTAATCTATAACCTAACCTAAACCTATACTTATAACCTAAACCTATTCTCAAATCCCAAAACCTATAACTATAACCTAAACCTTAAGCAAAAATCTATAACCTATAACTTAAACTCAATTCCATAAGCCTTAACCTACACCCTAACCTAAACCTACACTTATAACCTAAACCTATTCTCAAATCCCAAAACCTATAACTTAAACCTAAACCTTAACCTAAACCTATACTTAACACCTAAACCTATTCCCAAATCTCAAAATCTATAACTATAATCTAAACCTTAACCAAAAACCTATAACCTATAACCTAAACCTATAACCTAAACTCAATTCTCTAAACCTTAACCTACACCCTAACCTAAACCTATACTTATAACCTAAACCTAAACCTATAACTTAATGCTATAACCTATAACCTAAACCTAAAATCTAAACCTAAACTAACACTTATAACCTATAACCTAAACCTAAACCTAAAAACCAAACGTAAACCTGATCTCGAACCCGAACCCGATTTTCTAAACCTAAACCGTAACGTATTCTCAAATCCCTGAACTTAAACCTATAACCTAAACTCAATTCCCTAAACCTTAACCTATAACCTAACCTAAACCTAAACCTATAATCTACACTTATAACCTAAACCTAAACCTATAAGCTTAACCTAAACCTAAAACCTAAACTTAAACCTACACTTATAACCTATAGCCTAAACCTAAACCTAAAACCCAAACATAAACCTGATCTCGAACCCAAACCTAATTTCCTAAACCTAAAACTTAACATCTTCTCAAATCTCTAAACCTAAACCTACACGTAATCCTAATCTCAACTCCCTAACCTAAACCTATACCTAAACTTGAAAACCCAAACCCGAACCGGATTTCTTAAACTTAAACTTATAACCTTAACCTAAACCTATTCTCAAATCTCAAAACCTATAACCTAAACCTAAACCTATATAACCTTAACCTAAACCTAAAACTTAACCTCTAACTTAACCTCTAACCTAAACCTTAACCTATAAACTTATAACCTAAACTCAATTTCCTAAACCTTAACCTATAACCTGAACCCGATTTCCTAAACCTAAACCTTAAAGTATTTTCAAATCCCTAAACCTAAACCTACACCTAATCCTAATCGCAACTCCTGTCACGCCCCAAACCCAAAAATCAGATTCACAGGAATCCTGATTGTCGAATCCGATACTGACAGCCTCCGTAGTACCCCATTCTCGGCTCCTAGCATTCATATGCCAGATTCCGATCCTTGGATCCTACAAGGAGAATTTTTTTTTTCTTTGCACATTTAACTCGTCATAAGCATAACCACAAGATTACCCAATTCACAAAGGTAACATCATCATCACATATCCACCAATATAATCATTTGAGTACAATGCTGAAAGAAAAATACATCAATCGAAAATCAAGCTCCAAAAGACCGCTGCACGCTCCAAGCTCAACACTGCTGCAACCTAACATCATCTGCACGCATCTATCGTGCATAAGCTTATAAAAAGCTTAGAGGGTGGTGTAAGTGTGTGCACAAGGTAAGTGTCAAGAATTCAATACAATGCCATAATCATACAATACTAGAAAAATAGTAATCCATAAATCGTACAATGTCTAAATAAACAGAAATACTGATAAGATCATGAATTATCAGAGTAAACAGAAATACTAACAAAGTCATAAATCACACGATAACAGAGTAAGCGAAAATACTGATAAGTGCGTGAGTCATACAATATTAGAATACGCAATAAAGAACAACTATGCAAATGAAGAGTCATAGAGAGCCAAATGTTGGACGCAAAGGATGCAATGCAATATAAATTCATGATGAGTAACATAAACAGCGTCAATCGTACCATATGCCATGGATGTAATGAAACATACAGTGCGAATGGAATGATCATGCTGGAGTGTGGAGTCGGGATGATAGTACATAGTATCGCAGGCTATGGGGTCCATCACAAGGGACTTCTATCCAAACCAGTCACATACCTAAATTTAGATAGTCAGACTCAATGTGGTAAACTCCTGATCTCAGGTTAGTCGCGCACCCAACCGAAATCCTTGCCATAATGAAGGTACATAACAATTAGTTGTGCACCACCAACCCTTGTGGATAGTGAATGAATGAGCATGCAACTCCTACTCAATAAGTCCACATATCAGTACAGTTCCTCTCTGAAAAATCACCGGGATCTATTACACTCCAAACCAGATTTTTGCCCCATCACGCGCAACAAGGTGAGTGGAAGAGACCTCACTATCCACTTGCCAATATCGGGCCCGGCTCGTCGATAGTGGACCCATTCCTCGAGCTGGTCAGACTTAGCCTAGCATTGCCCCCTCCTCTCGGGCAGGTAAGGCCGCACCCCCTTCCAACCAACCACGACACAGTGGGAGCGCAGCCATCTGGTAATCGACACTTGGCGCTCATCTACCCACTCGGTCTAGACGTTGGAGTAACCTCTGGAACCAATAGAGTTCTGGAACTTTCACCCAAGGATATCTATAGCACCCCATGTAGAACAGATTTTTGGTATCCCATCTGATCATCCACGATATGTCTGTGGAGGTTACAGCCCTGATGTCGCTAGGGCGTATGGTGGTCATGTCACACAAATGCGAGATGCATGAGTCACACAATGCAATCATGTATCAATCCTGCGCATACCGTGCTCTCATGTGAGACAATCTCCGCCTATCAAGGAGTCTTATAATAACCAGCACTATGACATATGCAATGGTCAATCATATCTCATAAAAGACATGCAGATGATGCTTATGGGCATGTATCATGATGCTATGAAGTCACATACTCATAATCGGTATCAATAGCAAGCATTGACAATCGACATCGACAACGTGGACATTTAACCAACATTGTCCCCCAAGGAACGGCCCACATAAAGCCTATCATATATTGGACTCATAGCCGCACACAAGGGCCAAATATACAACACCATAGGCCTCACTCAAGAGTTTAATATACATCACGATGGGCCTTTCACATGGGTCTAACATACATTATAATGGGTTCCATCGCCTAGCCCTCAAATGCATCACAGTGGGCCTCATCACATAAGCCTCATATACATCACGTTGAGCCTTAAACACGAGCTGGATATACATCACAACGGGCCTCAAATACGGCTTGCATATACATCACATTGGGATAAAACACATGCGTCATTGTGGGGCCCACAAAACTTGGCGACATTAATTTGATAGTGAGTCTCGCTACTCAACCTCCGTGCACAGAAAAAGGTAGCAAATAAAAAAAAGGAGACGGTTGGGGTTCCCTATGGACGCGAGCTAATGCCTCCGTCTACTAACGTGGCCGCGTGACTTGTGACGTAACCACTTACCACCACTCAACGAGCTACACGTCCAGCTTGTCCTGAGCTCCAGACGGGCGGGGGTAGTACCTAATTTGCGCCGGATGCGGATTGTGTCATACCCCCGCTCGGACAGTAATCCATCCGGGCAAGGCTCTATGGGGCCCAAAGTAATGTACGTGTTATCCACGCCTTTAATTACTTTTCTCAAATTATTTTAAGATATTACATAAAAAATGAGGCAGGTCCAGGTTTTTTGTGGACCACAAAGTGGGGATTTAACTTCCACCATTAAAAACTTCTTGGGAGCTTGAGAAGTTTTGGATCAAGATGATATTTGTGTTTTCACTTCATCCACGTCTTCATGAAATTATTAATAGGTTGGATGGTAAAAAAATAAATCATGGTGACCCTTAGAAAGGTTTCAACAGTGAGAGTCATTATCACCGCAGTTTTCTTTGATGTGGTCCACTGGAGGTGTGGATCTGCTTAATTTTTTGCCATATAACTTAAAATGGTCTGAAAAAAGTTATTAAAGGTGTGGATAAAACACTTACATTACTTTGAGCCCAACCCTGCCCGGACGGTAAGAGCCCTGCCCAGACGGATTACCGTCCGGGCGGGGGTAGGTCGCAATCCGCGTCCATCCGCGCCCGTACTAACAAGCTTTAAAAAAAAAAAAAAACTCTTTTTTAACGGTTGTATCACGATCAAGTCTCTTTTGAGTGATCCAAACCATTGTTATACGATGGGCTGGTCCATGGTTAAAACCCAGACCACGTCGTGGACTGTAAGGGGTGTGGCACCTCTGATACGTGAATACCATCCCTTAAAAGGTGAGTTAATTGACATGCTGGCAGAGTACAACTGTCCATGCACATGCATAGTCAAAACATGTTCCTCAACTGATGTTGTTCAACAAGGGTCCCAACAACAGTATGGATGTTATTTGACGGTAGGACAGAGTGTGATGGTTGTACGGATGTTATTTGATGGTAGGATGGAGTGTGATGGTTGTACGGATGTTACACAATGGTTGCTTGTTTGGAAATACTGGAAGCGGATTGGCTGGTGTACCACACACCACCAACCTGGCTATGTGTTGACGTCACCAAGTTTCGTGGGTCCCACCATGAGGTATGAGTTATATCCAAACCGTTCGTCCACTTGGCAATCTCTTCCTAATACTTAAGCCTAAAAATAAGACGGATAAAAAATTCAAGTGGACCACGATATAAAAAGTGGGGATTGAACGTATACCACTGAAACCTGCTTGGGGGTCATAGAAATTTTGGATCAATATGATACTTGTTTTTCCTCTACATTCAGGTATGTGTGACCTTGTTAACGGATTAAGTGGAAAATAATTTCAACTTATGGTAGGCTCTATGTGTTGATGCTTGAATCTCGTCAACTCTTCTTTACTGGGCCTTTTGGATACCAGCCAAAGAGAAAGAAATGGTGAACAAAGAGACATTGGGGGTGCTGGTTATAGCCGGGGACCCTTTCGATGCTTAAATTAGGGTAGGCTCATATTGTGCATAGTTGGATCAGGATAGTTGTGCATACATTTTCCTCATGGCATGGAGTGTATTTATAGACTTTTTGGGTGGTTTGCATATCCGAGTGGATTTGCTAGATACACTGGAAGGACCCATATTTTAGTGTAAATCTACTCTCGGATATTTCTTCGATTATGCTTTGATTGGCATGATCCTCGACTGAGATCTCGCTATGCAGTCCTGCCTATATATGGTATGAGATTCTCTCTGAATGTTTCTATTCCGAGATTGAGGCCGGTACTTGAGGTTGAGTGTTCACACCCCAAGTATAGGGTTGTGATGTAGTAATAATCTCGGTAAGACCGAGGTCAAATCCACAGGGACTAAACCTTATACGTAATTTGAAAGTAACTTGAACTAGAATTAGATGAAGATGTAATCTAAATCAGAGGGTTTTAAAAGAGTAATGGTGAAATATTAAACTAAACTTGTGAAATTCAAAGGTGAGAAACTAGGGTGCTAAGGATCCACTTGTAAAGATCAAGGAGATCTATGCTTGATATAACCTAAAAAATTAAATTCGAACTTCTTTTGATTTAGTCATCAATGGATAAGAGGTATGAGAATTAGACTTGATTCCATCACAAGGCCATGCCCATGAGACAAAGAAAATAACAAAATCTAAATAATTCACATCCATCTAAGAGAGTTATGAACATTAGAAAAGGTTCCATCATCCAACCATGCTCAGGAGACGATGGTGAACAACAGGGCCTCTTAATTTCATAATCATAATAATGAAAAGGATATGCTCAAAGCTATTGCAGATCTATTGTAATTTAAGTCACGACAAACCATTAAAAACTAAAGGCATTTCTTATAATCAAACTAGGATACAAATTAGTTTAAAAATCAAAATTAAATCAAAAGGCATAAAGGAAAGTCTCCCATCTCACTACAAGCTTCACCTATTAGCCCTAGCTTAGAGGTTTAGCTAATCATGACCATGATTAAATAAGAAATCTTAATAAAAGCATAAAGAAAATTAATTAAGATAAGAGAAAAAAAAACTCTTTGCCTGCACCCGTTCTCTGCTCTAAGGATGCCTAGCTCTCGAGATGATGCTCTCTACATCTTTCTCTCTCCTTTATATAGATAGTAGGATGGCAGTGGATAAGCTGAAGTCGGTGTGCATAACTCGTGCGTAAGGCTTTCACAGTTCGTAGCCAAATAGAACTCTGTTTTTACGCGAGAAAACACACCAACAGCTGCATTTGATTCATTTTTGGAAAGACATATTGCTCCACTCAAGCAATCTGATCACGTAAGGACGGTCGAAATCCTCATATCAAGCTTTTAGACGATCTGGATTATCGTCTTGATGTCCGAGTTTGATGTGCAACACACCAGATCACCCAGATTTCTCAGACGTTTGCAGATTGCGCACCATTAGTTACGGTGGATGGTGTGGGGTCCACATTCATTGATGGCGAAGAAATCCACTTCGTCTATTGGATCGCCATCAGAATTTTGGCCCAATACGGTACGTTCTTGATCTGAGTTCGGTGTGGCCCTCAAAGTTAAACCCACTGCGATGGTTTGAACGCTACAAATTAGGACCTCTTGTTACTGCTATAGTAAGCACATGTGCATGCTTGGGCGTACGTGATCAACATGGTTTAGATCGGGTCGAGCTATTCTACAAGATGGACGACTCAGATCATCTTCTTGGGCCATGACGGTGGCCCATAGCCTCTCTTAAGATGGATGTGGTCTGTTTGTTGCGAAACAGAGAGAGAACTCTCTGTTGTGTTCGAACAAGAGTCGGTTAGCGTGTGTTGACCGACTTTGTTGACTCAGTACACGTCGGTAGCACTTGCAAGGTGTGCACCTTATTCACAGGTAGGATCCATCGAACTGTCAGTGGAAAAATCTACACAGTCCATCCATTTTTTCAGGCCAATTTAAGGGTTGATCCCAAAGTTGAAGCATATCTAGGTATCAGGTGGGCCCCAAGATCAGTGTTTTATGGGTTGATATGCCTGTTGGGCCACTTCCATAAAGATCCAATGGCTGAAAATCGATGTGTATGGTTTATTTAGGGTCCTCAGGCCAGATATAAAGTTTCAGACCGAACGGATGGTGGGAACCATGTGATCTTGCATTCAGGATGACTTTCTGGCCACTTGAGCTTCAGTCACTTAATTTTCTCAGATATCCGGCATGTAAATTCTTCGATCTTGATTCCCTAGGGTCCGTCCGTTGCCTTAGTGATTTTTGAGTGTTAAATCTAGGCTTTTAACACTCTTTTAAGTCTAAACTCCTAAATTCACCTTGCAACAAAAAACACGATTAAAATATGATGTTAAACATTATCATGTTCGTAAAATCAAGTATTTACTGGGGTCTAATATGCAATATTTGTCCCTCAACATAATCCCCAACCAGTATTTTGCTAGTCCCGAACAAAGTATACAAAAAATAATTTAAGAAGTACGGGACAATTCTAATAAACCCGAGTGATATTTGAAAAATAATTCAGTCAATAGAATTATAGGATTCATGAATGTTAGGCATTACTTTCTTTTGGACTCAGGCGCACGGTAAACTTCATAGTCAAGTTTAAAGTAGTAATCCATTGATTAGAAACATTCTAAACATTGAGTTCCATGGGTGTATAGTGAAATCTCGGCTTGTCACAATCAAAGACTCAATTCTTTATTTTCATGATAACATTGATAATCACAAGAGCATTTAGGATAACCATAACCTAAACCAAAACTTGCGTTACAGTTCAGCCTTTTTATTCTTCCAGCTTTTGATTTTTTCATCAATGACTTACATGTTATGTCAATCTTTTAAAGGTAAAGCCAAAGAGGGGAAATGAACCCTTACTTATAGGGAGCAAACCCATGGTGAAGACCATTCGCCCAACCCTTTCCGAAGACAACTGTTTTTTAGCTAGGTATTATTTTTTCTTTAAACATGATGGAAAAATTCCCCGGTTTGCTCCTTTCATGTCTAATGACTATCAAGTTAAGAATTCAATATCAAACTGAAGCCTTAATGTGTAAGCTAGGTGTGACATGTGAAATCATGACTCAATCAATGTTTAAAACTTCTAACAATTTGACTTAACTATGAAATCTAATAGGTAACTGAATCCAAGAGTCATAAATTACCAACATTATGTATCTTATATGTCTAAATCAAAGATGATCGTCAAAATCAATTCGAAGTCACAAAAATTTTCAGATTTTTTTTCTTTTAAATTTTAACAAATTTTGCTCAAGACTGAGAAAACACTGATTAGGTAACCTGATCTCCCTTCCCCAACCTAAAATCTATATTGTCCTCAATGTAAAAGATATAAATATGCAATGCACATGAGACAACAAAAGTGAAGGAGAAGTGATGGAAAGATAGTACTTGATGACGGAGTTTAGCAGCTTTTTCCCGAAGAGATTTCAGCGTGAAGGTGGCTTGGCAAGAGCTAATACAACAAAAGCAAACTATCTTAAAACAATTGGAAAGTAAACTAACCTAACGGCATAAAGCCAACCAACCTAGAACGATAAAATACAAACTACCCTGGTCCTATGAAAGCAATAAACCAATATATACCTCTGTTAGACTGGAAGATCAATCCTGGTAAACAGGATCATTCGGAGGCATGGACATGTCTTCTGAATCAAATTTCTCGACAAATGGCTTTAATCGATGTCCATTTACTTTAAAGTCATGGCCGTTATCTAGATTCTGAATCTCGACAGCCCCATGAGGATAAACATTGATAACGATGAAAGGGCTGGTCCAACAAGATCGGAGCTTACCTGGAAAGAGATATAACCGAGAATTATACAAATGAACTTTCTGACCTGGCATGAATGATTTTCGTAGAATATGTTGGTCATGAAACGCTTTCATCCTATTCTTGTAAATTCTCAAGTTCTCATATGCATCGTTCTCGATTTCTTCAAGTTCATTTAACTAAAGTTTATGCGGCGAGCCAGCATCATCTAAATTGAAATTCAAATTTTTGATCGTCTACTAGGCTCTATGTTCCAACTCTATAGGCAAGTGGCACGCCTTCTCATAGACGAGTCTAAAGGGAGACATTCCAATAGGGATCTTAAATGCGGTATGATAAGCCCATAAAGCATCGGTCAATCAGATTGACCAATCCTTATAGTCAGGGTAACTATCTTTTCCAAGATATGTTTGATTTCCTTATTAGAATTCTTTGCTTTATAGTAAGCCCATAAAGCATCGGTCAATCGGATTGACTAATACTTATAGTCAGGGTTAACTGTCTTTTCCAAGATATGTTTGATTTTCTTATTAGAATTCTTAGCTTGCTCACTTGTTTGTGGGTAGTATGAGGGGTTCACCTTATGAGAAATATCATATTTCTTTATTAAACTCTCTAATGGTCTATTACAAAAGTGTGAGCCCCCATCACTGATGATGGCCCGAGGCGTTCCGAATCGGGAAAGGATTTTCTCTTTTAGGAATTTAACGACCATGTGATGGTCATTTTTTCGACACAGAATCGCTTCGACCCATTTAGTAACATAGTTTACAGTGAGCAAAATATATAAATTTCTGAAAGATTGGGGGAATGATCCATGAAATTGATGCCCCAACAATCGAATGCTTCTATAATAAGAATGGGGTTCAAGAGCATCATATTTAAACAGGACAATGTTCCGAACTTCTAACAACACTCACAAGCCTTGCAAAAACTCACAAGTATCCTTAAACATAGTGGGCCAGTAAAAGCCACAATGCAGAATTTTGACCATGGTCTTTTTAGTAGAAAAGTGACCACCACAAGCTTGTGAGTGACAGAAGGAGATGACACTCAGATGCTCATCATCTGGCACACATCTCCTTAAGATTTGGTCTAAGAAATATTTAAACAAATATGTATTATCCCAGAAAAAGTTACGTACCTCAGTGAAAAATTTCTTCTTATCTCGTGCAGTCCAATGTGTCAGTATAAAACCTGTGACAAGATAATTAGTAATGTCAGCGAATCAAGGTGAATGAGAGACTCGAAACAATTGTTCATTAGGGAACATGTCATTGATATGTGTAGTCTCAAAGGAATTAGAGGGGTTAAGATGAAAAATATGGTCAGCCACTACGTTCTCTACTCCCTTTTTATCTTTAAATTCTAAATCAAATTCTTAGAGTAGAATGATCCATCTTATCAAGTGGGGCTTAACATCATTCTTAGCAAGAAGATACTTGAGCAACACATGATATGTGTAAATGATGATCTTGGATCTCATCAAGTAGGACCTAAATTTGTCCAAAGTGAATGTGGCGGCTAAGAGTTCCTTTTCTATAGTCGAGTAGTTCACTTGGGTAAGATTTAGAGTCTTACACGCGTAATGAATAACGTAGGGTTTCTTATCTTTTCTCTGGCCTAAAATCGCCCCAAGAGCATAGTCAGGCATGTCACACATAAGTTCAAAAGGAATGCTCCAGTCGGCTGGCTGTATGATAGGTGAACTGGTCAACATGCCTTTAAGTTTAGTGAAAGCTTCCCGACATGGCTCAGTCCACTTATATGGTGTATGCTTTTGAAGTAGATTACATAGAGGATGAGAGATGAGACTAAAGTCATTTATGAATCTTTTATAAAACCCAGTGTGTCCTAAGAAGGATCGCACATCCCCTATGTTCTTAGGTGGAGGTAGGTTAGAGATAAGATTGATTTTTGCCTTATCCACCTCGATTCCTTTGGATGAGATAATATGTCTAAGGAGAATTTCCTTATGAACCATGAAATGACACTTCTCCCAATTAAGTACTAAGTTCTTTTTTTTTTCATTTAAGACTTTTTAAGCACTTGTTGAAAGATGGACCGAAGACAGAGAAATCGTATATAAAAACCTCTAAATATTGCCCCACCATGTTAGAAAAGATACTTATCATACATCCCTAAAAGGTGACAGGGGCATTACATAGTCTGAAAGACATCATTCGGTAAGCAAAGGTGCCATAAGGACATGTAAATGTGGTCTTTTCCTGATCTTCAGAGGCTATCTCTATCTAATTGTAGCCCGAATATTCGTCAAGGAAACAGTAATAGGAATGACCAGCTAACCTTTCCAAAATCTGATCAATGAAGGGCAAAGGAAAATTTTCCTTCCTCGTGACGGTATTCAACTTCCTATAGTCCATGCACATTCTCCAACCAATAGTGACCATTGTTGGCACGAGTTCATTATTGGCATTGGCTACGATGGTGATTCCAGACTTCTTAGGAACCACCTGAGTTGGACTCACCCATTGACTATTGGATATAGGGTATATGATACCCACATCCATTAGTTTAGAACCTCGACCTTAACCACTTCTTTCATGTTTGGATTTATTCTACATTGTGATTGCATAAAGGTCTTTGTATTATCCTCAAGATAAATGCGGTGAGTACAAATCGAAGGGTCAATTCCCTTGAGGTTCACAATCGTCCATCCAAGGGCTCCCTTATGCTCAATGAGAGTAGAAATGAGTATACTTTCTTGTTCTTTCTCCAGGTGGGAAGAAATCATCACCGGGTATGTCTCATCTTGACCTAAATATGCATATTTCAATTCAGAGGGCAAAGGTTTTAGGTCAAGATTTAGTGGCTTGAGGTTAGACGGTAGAGGCACTTCATTAGTTTAGGGCAACTCTTCAAATTGTGGCCTCCACCGATTAACTTCAAGTACCAGCACAGCATTAAGCATGACACACGTCTCCACCGATTAGACGGTAGAGGCACTTCATTAGTTTAGGGCAACTTTTCAAATCGTGGCCTCCACCGATTAACTTCAAGTACCAGTGCAGCATCAAGCATGACACACGTCTCCCTAATTATGTCATCATCAAATTCATGGGAGTGGTCTAGGCACGTCCCTAGAGGATCAGATGATAAGGTCAAAAGTGTCCTATCTTCCACAAAAGTGTTAATCATGTTAATGGCGTGGAAATAGTCATTATCCTTTAACCATCTGCCTGTGTTGAAAAGATATTCATTTCTAATGTCATATTCCTGAAAGACATACTCATGACACCATTCCTGTAATTAATAATTGTGTTTGAGGTGGCAAGGAATGAGTGACCAAGAATGACGAAAATCTAAGTGCTCATGTTACTGATGGGTTCGGTATCCAGGATGATCAAATCTACAGGGTAGTAAAATCTGTCAACCTGGACCAACACATCCTCAATTATCCCTCTTGTTACATAAATAGAGTGAAAAATAAGTTGTATGTGGTTAGGGTGGGTTTTAATTCACCAAAACCTAACTGTTTGTATACCGAGTAAGGAATCAGATTGACGCTCGCTCATAAGTCAAGAAGTGCATGCTCAATTCGATATTTCTCGATTAGACATGATATGGTTAAGCTACCAGGATCCTTAAAATTTTGCAGCACATCTTGCTTTAGAATGACACTCACTTTCTCAGTCAGAAAGATTTTCTTTTGAATATTTTGTCGTCTTTTGGTCGTGCATAAATCTTTCAGGAATTTGACATATAAAGGTATTTGTTTCATGGCATCAAGTAAAGGAATGTTGACCTTCACTTTTTTCAACACCTCTAGAATGTCCTGAGAGTTAGAGAGAGAGGTTTTGGTGCAACAAACCGTTGCACTACAGGAAATTGCTCTTTTACCGATGACATAATTCGTCGTTATTTTATATTTTTTTTGTTGGTAATAATTATTATAAATGAAATATGTCATCAGAAAGCTCATCACGATAAGACCGTGGCTAAAGGATTTTCCCGACGAAATATTACTTCATCGGCAATAGTAAAACATATATTGACGAAAAAAATCGTCGAAAAAACATGTTACTTTTGGTAGAAAAAATAATATATTTCATTGGTAAACACAGATATAGATCGATTTTTACCTACTGAATATTTCGTCGGTATAGACTATTAGCTATGAAATATTTTGTCAGTATAAACTATTACTTACGACCTCTTTCATCGGTATAAACTATTACGTAGGAAATATATTCATCGGTAAAACCATTTACCTACAATATATTTCGTCGGTATAAACTATTAACTATGAAATATGTTTGTCGGCATAAGACCGCTATTATTGATGAAATTAGTCATCGGTATATCTCATATATAAATCATTGGTATAAATATTTGTATTAATTTCTACCTACGAAATGTTTCATCGAAATAAGATTTAAACCTACTATTACTAACGACATATTTCGTCGGTATAAATTTTTATATTAATTTCTACCCATAAAATATTTTGTTTGTATAAGTTAAGTTTTCAACTCACTATTACCAATGAAATATTTTTTCGATAATAGTTTCTTTTTTTTTTTTAAAAATAAAATTCAGAAAAAAATTCCTGATATACACCTATAAATACACCTATTACAATACATTTTCATCATATTCACATCTACATCTATCCAAACACAAACCACATCCATTCAAATACAAACAATCCTATCCACATCCAAATATATACAACCTACATTCATCCACGCACAAATAAATATAAGTTTAACATTTGTATATAAAATACATCGTAAAAAAAAAAATCACGAAAATGAAGGCGGAGGTGGTGGGGCATCGGTGGAAAAGCGTGCAGTGAGAGCCTGAAACATTTCTTGCATCCGTCGCTTATGCTCCACCTGCATCTCCTCGATCCTCCTCTCCAACTCCTCCCGTCGCTTCTCCTCCTCTCTCAGCCTCTGCTCCTCCTCCCTATGCCTCTGCTCCTCCTCCCTCTGGCTCTCCAGCTGCTCTCTGATGTCATCGATGACGAGTCGTAACTGCTGAACCTCTCTTTTCGCCATATCAGTTCGGCGTAGGGTGCTCTCCCCAGCAATAGATCGGATGAAGGCAGCTTTAGTGGGTGCCATGAGCTTAGCACGATGGCCAAACCCACGCACATATCCAGAATGGGTGCTAAGCACCTCGCTTATGATAGCTAGCTCACTCCCTGACTACCATCGGGAGTGGGCTGACTGCGTATGGTGTCCATCACCGCTTGTAATAAAAACATATGAATTTTCATAACGAATGACATTATTATAAATCAATGCAATTAAATTTTACATGTAAGGATTTTTACCCAATTCTCGCTGGCTCTAGGATGAACCTAAGATCCTGTCGCCTGTCGATAGTGAGTTCCTCTGTAGAGGTCTATTGGTCCAGGCTCCTGGCCGGTGACAGAATCTCATTGCACAATTGAAAGGACAATAGAGTTAATATAAATGCATGAAAATATTATATCAACTTAATAATCACCAGAAATTTCTTACCATTTCGTGACGATGTTGTAGAAGTGACTTTAAACTAGATAAGTGGTTCACTTCTAACTTTCCCTTGTTCATAGAATTTATTTTGCTCCTCTTCTGAACATATTATTTATAATACATTGTTACTAATTATGAATTTAATTGTTACCTTAAGATATCGTAAATATGTAAATATTACCTAAAAAGCCTCAGACAAAAATCTCTCGCAGAGTATCCGCCGGTCGTCTGTAGTCACATGTAGCGGTGCGAACAGTACGGCCTCCTCGTGGGTCTTGCACTGCTTATGCCGTTGGTGTAACTCCCTGCGGTACTCCTTGAACTGCTCCTTGACCATGTCGTCGATGACATGAAAAATGTTGGGAACACTCAGATCGAAGATAAATTTATCATGTAGTTTTGTAAATGATAGATTAAGGCAATAAATTTATTAAGAAAATAACTTAACTATAAATGAACTTTCATAAAAGAAAATTTAATTTACTAAAATTTACTTGAAGGCACTGGCGTATGAGCTGTCACACATTATCTGTCATGTCTACCCAACGGGGGTGGTGGCGGGGATCAGAGATCGGCATAGGACACCGACTTCCGACATAAACAACTGACATTGTCCCCAACAGGTCTAAGGTAGTCCTATGGGAACTCTATCGTCACCCTACCCTCACGCATAAGTCGCTCGAAAACTAAACCACGCGCGGGTCTATGTCCTTGTCGGCTAGTCAATGATGTTGTCATAAAAGAAATATGTAAGTCTAAACATAAATAGAAGTCACTAAAAGAAATATATGTCAACACTTACATGTAGTGCCCAGTGTATGCTCAACCGATGGCTCTGACGCCTGTGATGTAATATATGACGTCAATGTTGTCTCTGTCGCATCATGAGTGGAAGGGGTAGATCCAGTGCACGAACGACCTGATCTCCCACTTGTTGCCATGATTGAATATGTATGAACTACGGACTTATAAATTTAAACAATATCAGTACAAGTGTATGAACATCAATATAATAAACACATTAAACTTTATAGTGCAAGTGGAATATACTAAAACATTATACAAGTAGTGTTGATGGTATAATAATTTTTGCTTATGCTTATAGATATGATTAAAATATAATTAGACCATTACACTATAATGCAAGCAGAATATAATAAAATCATAAACATTATAGTAAAATTTAAAAATTCCATTACGCATTGTCATTCTATATTAAATACATATATTTCATTATAATACAAAATAACTTCGGATCAACTATTCGAAGTACTCCTTGCGTAAGTTATCGTGTGCCGCAGAAGTATATGTCAAGTTGTGTGAAGCACTTGACACTGTTACAGCCAATATGCCAATCATGATAGAAGAAATCTGGTCTTTGGACTCCATTCAAATGTGCAAGTGACAAAACTGCATCTTCCATACGAAGTTTTCCATGGTTATTTTCCCCCATTAGGTCCAGAATTTTTTTAAGATTGTATAATCTTTCATCTGAGTCATCGTTGATATATTTCTCCCTGCACTTATCGACCAGACTGGGTATCTCTTTGGCCCCACCAGAAGAAGATAGGGCCGGAAAGTCCATCCTCAACAGTTGATGAAGTATGCTGCGTGCTTCCGCTATGCTCCGGTTTAAGTAGGACATTATTAGAAATTGACTCAACTGCAAATGTGGATTATAAGCAAGTCAATTAAAGGAATAATTCATGACTTGTAAAATATGTATACATGTAATAATCAAATTATTCAAATTAAAAAATGACATATAAATCATGTGTACATTTAATAATCGTCATCTGTATCACTATCGTTTAGGACTATTACTTCTTCACCATCACTATCGCTGATCAGTATTTTCCTCTTCATCGTCTGCAGCGTCATCATCAATGAAACCGTTATTATCTTTAACAATCTCATGTATTATTGAGGCATCAACATGATCAGGTGACATATCATCTTTGTCCAACTGGACCACATCAATATCAACATTTGGATCAGTCCTTCTATCCTTAGATGACATCTCTTCTTAATATGCTTGTTCAACCCTAGACGTTTCATTTCCCCCGTCCTCGTTATCTTTAGCGTCTAGTTTGAGAACGTCAAATATGTTCCTGGGCTTTATTTTCTGCACCACATGTCAAGAGCCGCATAACTTGGTGTCATCGAGGTAAAATACTTATTCGTCTTGGTTGGCGATGACAAATGAGTTGTCCTTAAACCACTTCTGAGATAAATTTACGCTCGTAAAGTAATCGTTAGTCTGTGTTCCCAACTTCTTATTTCCAATGTCCCACCAATCGTATTTAAACAGATACACTTGATTTCTCATACAATAACTAAGCTCAATAATATCCATCAAAACGCTATAAAAGTCAATTTCAACCTCCTCATGCATTCCCTTCACAACTACTCCACTATTTTGTGTGGCCCTCTACTTCTCACGTTCTTCAATGTGGAATCGAATCCTGTTTACAATACAACTTGTATATCTAGATACACGTCTATCAGGGCCACACGCTAGTGAGTAGAGTGCATCAGACGCATCCACAAAGTTGCTAGCGCGCAACATATTCATCTATTATCGCATACAGAACGTAATTATTTAGAGATTTTCTTAGGTTTCAATATTGTACAATCACTACAAAAAAATTGAGCAAAGGCTACGGACTTTGAAATTTTTTGGCTACGGATTTAATCCGTAACAATTATGCTACAGATCTAATCCGTGGCTAAAACTTGATTGATCCATACCTAAAGCCTACCTCATCATCATTGCCGTATTAGCTATTAATGGTGCTTAAGGGACTCCATGGGGCCCATTGAAATATATGTGTTTGATCTAAGCCGTCTATAGATTCTGATATATAATTTTAGTGGATTAAGCCAAAAATTATGTATATTAAAGGTCTAGGTGGAACACACAATAAGAAATCATAAAAATTAAATTTCTATTGTTAATATGTTGTGTGGTATTCTTATAGCATCGATTTGACTCATTTTTTGCATCAACCCTTAAAATAATATTTTAAAATTAATGGACAGAGTGGATAAATAACATACATGGTGGGCCCCATGGTCCTAAAATCCATGGTCCTAATGGGCCGTCCGTCATGCACCCCTCCCCAAATGGAAATTCATTCCAGCATTTTCTCCCCTCCGCATATGTAACATCCCGAAAATCGGGGGTCGGGTAAAAACCCAACTCCCGAGTTCTAAAATGTCACTTATGCAACATAGATAATGATAAATGCATGTTGTCTGTAGAATGGCATTAAACAAGACTGAGACTAAGCCAAAACAACATATCATACTCTAGATACAGTTAAATTATGCGAGCGAAAACTGTGATAGTATGTATAACATATATAAACTGTTGTATGTCTCCAGAGTGCGAACATGTTACCAGGTTAAATATATACATGTATACTCCAAAAATGATCAAAAGAATATACATGAGTGCTCCAAAAATATAAAAATGACAAGATTCATGGTGTCTAATCAACCTCCCTGTGATCCTGTCGATCAGAACACGCATAAAGGAGGGATCCTCCTCCTCATCATCAAGTCCGGCTCCACTTCACAAGCAGCGCCATCATCTGCAACTAAAATAGGGACTGGTGGGTGTCCGGAACACCATCCCGTAACGTGGGAATGAGTAATCAACTCAGTTTTATCATAGAGCAAAGATTAGCATGTTATCAAATCAATCACGCGATAATAGTAAAACAAACAATCAAACATTCCTAGATACTGTTGTTAATGCATGCATAAAATGACATGATGGATGCCCTCACCGACATACTCCCTCATACGGCACCATCTTACGCCCGCGGCATGTTTGCGTTCCTCAGTGCTCCACATCTTCCATACACATGTAATGCGATATGAATAATGATTACCGAGTTGTTATTAGTCCTTTCATTCAGCAGTATTGGGAAACTAAGGTACTTTCCTTATATCAATCTCAACATAGATCCTGTCTAGGGTCGTCACTCTTAGAAATCTCATATGATGTTGTATTTGTAGGTCGCTGCAAGGGCTGCCAGGGCTGTTGCTCGCTGCAAGGGCTGCCAGGGCTGTTGCTCGCACTCGTTGCATCGCTCCCCCATCACCTTATCAATACAGGCCTAATATACTCTTGTCGCTACAGAAGGGTCGTCGCCTCCCGCAGACTTAGAATACGCTCGAGGCCACTACAAAGAGATCGTCACCTAATCAGTGTAGGCCGACAACAAGAATATAGTGTCCCATACCACCATATCTGCTCACGAGTCTGGGTTGCTCATTGGTCATTATGGGGAGGTTTGTGGCCCCACCGTAGGCCGACAGCTCGACCACGGTGTCCCATACCACCATGCCCGGCTCATGAGTCTTTATGGATCAAGGTACCATGGTTAACAGGGTTTTCAATGGTAAGTTCAATACCTTAGGTTCAAGCAGTTATGACTCATGCAAGGTGAACATACAATGGCCAGTCGGGTTACTTGACGGGGTCGACTAGAACGAGCGCATCTCAAGTTGAGCGACATGAAGTGCATGAAACACTTCGTGTGGCCTAACCACTGCCGCTTGCCCAAAACACGACTCGCGTTCATCAACGCGTCCTTCGTGGTAAATAGAAGCCAACCACGAATTCGATCCATTACCGACTGCCTAGACTAGGTCATAGCCCTAAGCATTTGTATATCAACATCAGTAAGCATATGTGAGTAACAGGAATGAATATAAACAAACAAGCATGTTGACACATGTTATAACGCACAACGTAAGCAAATCAACCAACACATGCATTCCATATATGTAATGAAATCAATTCATATAGCCAACGTGGTGGAAATCATATACATTAGTATATTAATTGAGAATACAATCTCAAAACTACTTCACAACACCATTTACTCAATACATACTAATACAAACATTTATACAAACACTTAGTCTACACACTTTAGTCTACATAGCATATGTCGACCCAAAGTGCGCATTAGGGCGAATCTCTTCGCCAAACGGATCATACACGCATTTCTAATATCATAACACGACAAATAGCCATGGCAATCATTTCAGCAAAATACGGACGTATACTGTATTTCCTACAAATGACTAAAATGCCTTAAATCTCATATTCACTGTACGTATGCGAAATGAAAAATGGACAGCATATTCTACATGTCAAACGGCGTTCTCGTCGATAATCTACTATTAAACGACATTGAAAGCCTTGAACTCAGTCAATCAAACCGTCTAAAATTCGCACCTTTCACCTTAGACGTGTATCGGTTCGAATAGAATGTATATGCTTCGTCAACGGCGTAAATGCGACCTAATGCACAAGTACATAAGCTACTTTGCCATTTGAATCGAAAGAATCCCTAAAACAACAAGTGGTTAGGGTTTTCTTACCCAGAACGAAGTTGCAATTGCCGGAAAAGTGATTTGAATACGTTGCTTTGGTCCGTGCAAAGGATGGAGCAAACGGCAGGAAGTTCTCTCACAACGTCTCTCACAATCTCTCACTTTCTCTCTCTCTCAATCTAGGGTTTCAAGCAGATTTGTATGGGAGAGATATGAGAGGGTTTAAAGCCCTTATATAGGCTAAAAACTAACCTAAATAGACTTGGGAACAAAGTATACTTGAGTTATAACCAAATCGAGACTTTTCCGATCCAAAAGAGCGTTTCAGGAGGTCCCCTGGCCGAACGCGGTCGGACTTAAGCTCATGCATATCGGATCCTGCTCACATCAAGTTTTCAGACTAGTAGAGTTCCCAGATCGCACGTGGCGGACCAGTTTCAATTCAGCGGTCACGGAGACTCGATCGAAAATTCTAAGTTCATTAACCTGGGTGAGAAATGTTTCCTGATCCGAGTGTGTATTTGGGTCAGATTCCGACGGTCTGAATGCTTATACTGATCCCGCAAGTGAAACGTGCCAGATTCATTTAAATCCCACTTAAATTTTTATGAATTTCACTCTTTCTCACACTCTCTGCTCCAGGCTTAAAGAAATAGCCTTAGAGCATCGGTTGGGCTTGATTTTTGAAACGATTGTCAAGTCCAGCTAAGCGGTCATAACGGTCTAAGATTGCAGATATCGGACTTTCGACGCGTGGTCTAAATCAAATACGAAGTTTCAAAGGGTTCCTGAGAACAAATCGGTTTAGAGTTTGATCCTGGATTTCAGGGTAAGATAGCGTCATTGGTTCTACAAGTTTTGGGTCTTGTAGAACGTATTTAAAGCGATCAGGGACAATTTCACAGTTAATCTAACGTAGCGCTAGTTAACTTACGCTTATTTTCTAAAGGAATTAATCCTAAGTGATTTCTTTGACTTTGGAATTGGGTTTTAAGAGGTTACCAAGGTGCTATGGTTGGCCCATTGTCTAAGGACGTCTAATCCTAGGTTGGCAAAAATCTGGGGTGTTACAATCTACCCCCCTTAAAATAAAATTTCATCCCCGAAATTGGTTAAGGGTAATGAGTCCCTAGAGAGACTTTAGTATTGGAATTCTAAGGAAGGTTCAGATCCTGTTTAGTGACCTAACCTTACGTATAACCTAAAATAACTGTTTCGATCCTGGGCTAGTGGGGAAGGGGCTAACTACGCTTCCGCTGTGCCACTCTGATCTAATGATTGCATTAGCTGACTTAACTAGATTGGGCTCAAAATGTTCTACCCCCCTTAAAACTTAGTTCTACTTAAGGCTCAAGAATCTGTCTCGATCCGTATATCGGAACGAGGTGTAACTTAGGGCCTATCCTTGACATGAAATGGGAACCAACCTCTCGCTACATTGGTCTTCCTTTGCTAATGATGCGTTCTATGGAATTGGCACCTATGGTTGTAGAAAGAAGCCTAATTTCTATTGTGATTGAGTTCAGGGGCAGGGGTGAGCTTGCGGCAAGATGTCTAATTCTCTACTGGATATAAGTCCTTGCCATTTTCCAAAGACAAAGAGATAACTTTTGGGTTGTAGGTGGTTGGGCCAACACGGAAGAAAAGTTATGTAGTGGGTCTGAGCCGGATACATAGACTTTCTGCCTAGAACAGAAAATTTACCGTATCAGTTCTTAATCCTAGACGATGCCGATCTTCTGCTTGATCAGAGCATTGGATTTATTGGCAACTATCAGGATTGAGAAGTCAATTCAAACCGCAGATACTTCGCTTATATATATGGTTCCTTTACTCCGTGTTCCCGAATGTAATAGGCCCTTGGGAAGGAAATTCTAAGGGGAATTCTAAGGGGCGTGCTGGTTTATTCTAAGTTCAATCTGAGGAATTTATAAGTTTTCCTTGAGAGTGAATGGTTCTAAGTTAAAACAACTTTCCTATGAGTTATAACAGAAGTCTATAAGTATTAAGGGGACCTATTGAAGAAATGAGGTCCTACTCCAACCAAATCTAACCTACTATTCCTTAGCATATACAGGCTTTACACTACTTATTATAACTAGTAGCCTAGTTTGTAACTCACTAGCTGTAATCCAAAGCCTAAGCTTATACGTTAAATGGTTTCATACCATTTCTAATACAAGGAATTGTTCTAACGCTTAGGGTCACGATTGTCTAAATGGAATTGGATTTCCTATATAACTCTAGGTCCAAAACGCCAAGGGCATATGTTGCCAGTGGTCTTTAGTTGTGTTAAATGGGACTGCTTTCCTACTCCCGCCTAAGAATTGGGAATGACATGTTTAGTAAGTGGGTGAGTTGGGATTCAAATCAACTTCGTAGGCTTTGAAAAATGGGCCTTGTGTTGGAAAGCGTGAGATGTAGCATAGTAATAAACAATCTCTCAAGCATTCCACACACTTCATAGCAAAAGGGACTGCATGCATTTCATTAAATCAAAATTTATCACAATACAAGAGATATATCCTTACATGCATCATGACAAGAAACACATGAGAACAGAACTAAGTTAGCCAAAGCTACAATTGTAACATAAGCAAACTACTAGCCTTCTCAGGCTTACACACAAAAAGCAGGAAACACCAACTACAACTAACAACATCTAAAACCTAATTGCTAATTCGAGTCTGGCGATGGAAGAGGAGCACCCTTATCCTGCAGACAACACAGGATGACCTTCAAAGTACGAGTCACCTTGCCGAATTTTCATTTCATGACGGCCTTGGTATCCTCAAGATCCTGTTTCACCTCAACCCGGAGTTCTTGGACTTCCCGTTGCAAAGTAACCTGACTCTCCTCAAGTCGGGCTATGTGAGCATCTCTAGTAGCCCGTGTCACAGGAGGAGGGCTCTCATTAGTATCCTGAGCCTCCTCTTCCTCTTCTTCCTGGACTTTTTCCTCTATTTCTGCTCCAATTTCTTCTTCACTTGCATCCTTGTCGCTATCATAATCGCCCTCACTGTCATCATCAAGCTGAGCCTCACGCTGCCGAGGCCCTATCTTCATCTGGTTCATGGTAGCCTCATCAATGAAGCGAATCGGCACGGGCATCTCCGGCCCAAGTCTGTAAGCAAACTCAAGCGCGATCTTTCATATGAGCCGGCCAAAAGGAAGTGACTCAAACGTTCTTCTCGATTTTGCTATGAGGACGATCTGTCACAACACAAAGGTGGCCATGCACACATTCTCTCCTTGGCCCACTTGATACAGGAAATCGACCATGAGACGCGTACATTCACTGCGGTTGGTCGACCTAGGATACACATTGAACGTGCAAATGTAGTGCAACAGGCAAAAATTATCCGACATGTGGGACGCTAAGAGGCTCTTGTTACGTTGCCACGGAACCAAACCACCACATAGGAACCTGGTGCGACAATTTCTCTCACGAACACTCTTCAGATTCTTAACACTTGGATGTACTTTACCAAGAGGCACCTTCAGAAGTCGGGCTATCAATCGAACATCGATCGTGGCTTCCCGATCTCTATCAAAGAGAATCCTAAACTACAATGGCTCTAACGTAGGATCTTGAATATGAGCATAGAAGGCATGAACAGTGCTTACATTCGTACGAGACTGGGCTTTAAAGAGCGGACCCCAGTTGGCAGCTTCGATGCGCTCAAATAATAGAAACTCAGCAAAGAGCTGCTCCTCCACATGCGCCTCAAATAGAACCTTGCGATCAGTATACGCGCCGGGCTAAGTCCACCAACAATGCACGCTCTATATGCACACGGGGATCCAAATCCTGCTTCGTATGTAGCTCTCTGCTAACACTTGGACTAGCGGCGGCGCCACCTCTCGGCTTCCTCGATCGTGAGGGGCGACTAGGCCCAACTTCATCTGCGGCGGTCTTCTTCTTTCCCATGAGAGAGAGGATGGTGGAGAAAGAGAAAAAGGCTAAAATAGCCTTAACAATAGCCATGAAAAATGGAGGAAATGGGGAGATAGGGCTGCCCTAATGGACTGAATCGAATCTAGGCCCTGTTGAGGGGTGAATCAAGTTCCCAAAGGCTGGATTTTCAAAGAGAAAAGAGCAAGATAAGATGGAATGGAGGTCCACATGATTTTTAGCCTTCAATGGAGGTTGTAGGAGCTCCAATCGATGAGAATGGAGAGAGAGGGGACTGCCTACTGATGTGGACAATGGGTCAGGTCTGTTTTAGCAGAAAATGGGATTGAGAGAGGTTTGACATCGAGATTTGAGAGAGAGGCAGCAAGAAAATTGAAAAGGGAGAGCTTGGAGATGGTAGATTGGGGCTGTTTTGAGGGACGTCCCATGTATGGGGGAGGTGCCCTAGCCATTTAAGGGCGTCGGCCTGAAGATCAGCCCGAGTGGGGCCCATCGTACGGCGAGCGCTCGCCGGTGAACTTGAAAACCGACAACTCCGGCCATAGGGGCTGGGTTCCCCTTGCTCTAGGGGCCCCAAATATATGTGGGAACCACCCTGGTTCATTGTATTTGGGCTTGGATAGGCCCAAGACTCCATTTGGGGTATTTTGGGGCCAGTTTGTAAACCAGAATGAGTTTATACATTATGTGGCATATGATTTTGGGGTAGGAGAGGCTAATCCATCCAACTAACCCATTTATTACAAGAGATTCCATAATTAGAATGACCAAAAGCCCAATTATTACATATATTTACTATTTCTAGTAAAAATTTTATTTACGCATGATTCACTATCATTCACACATTAGGATTTATGTGTAGTAAGAAAGGACTTAGAAAAAGTTGAAGAATGGGGTGGTGAAAGGAAAGATTCTGAGGGAATTGGATGAAAATGAGTTTTTAAGCCTTGAGATTGAGTGTAAGGGTTGTGGTTGCCCCACAACCCAAGGACATGCATTTTCGGGCTTGGAATTCTTTTGGGATCATCTCAAACCCGCCAACTAACGACCTAGAGGTGACTTAGGTCGCTTCACGCAACCGAAGATATGTTATAGACTCAATCACCGTATAGTCTCACCTGTCGGTGAAACTTGGGATTCTAATGTGGTTTCTAAATTTCCATCACCCCCTTCCTAAGTCAGAGTGCGTCAGTGTGCATTTTGTAACCATATCCGAGGTCCGGTCTAATCTAAATCATGCTCTGATACCATCTGTAACATCCCAAAAATCGGGGGTCGGGTAAAAACCCAACTCCCGAGTTCTAAAATGTCACTTATGTAACATAGATAATGATAAATGCATGTTATCTTTAGAATGGAATTAAACAAGACTGAGACTAAGCCAAAACAGCATATCATACTCCAGAGACAGTTAAATTATGCGAGCGAAAAACTGTGAAATCTCATACGATGTTGTAGTGTGCATTCTTGCTGTCGGCCTACACTGATCAATCCCACACTATATTCTTGCTGTCGGCCTACACTGATCAATCCCAACACTAGATTCTGTTTAGGGTCATCACTCCTAGAAATCTCATACGATGTTGTATTTGTAGGTCGCTGCAAGGGCTACAAGGGCTGTTGCTCGCACTCATTGCACCGCTCCCCCATCACCTTATCAATACAGGCCTAATGTACTCTTGTCGCAATGGAAGGGTCGTCGCATCCAGCAGACTCAGAATACGCTCGAGGTCACTACAAAGGGCTCGTCACCTGATCAGTGTAGGCCGAAAGCAAGAATATAGTGTCCCATACCACCATATCTGCTCACGGTTTGGGTTGCTCACTGGTCACTACGGGGAGGTTTGTGGCCCCAGCATTGACTGACAGCTCGACCACGGTGTCCCATACCACCATGCCCGGATCATGAGTCTTTATGGATCAAGATATCATGGTTAACAGGGTTTTCAATGGTAAGTTCAGTACCCTAGGTTGAAGCAGTTATGACTCATGCAAGGTGAACATATAATGGCCAGTCGGGTTACTTGACGGAGCGCATCTCAAGCTGAGCGACATGAAGTGCATGAAATACTTCGTGTTGCCTAACCACTGCTGCCTGCCCAAAACACGACTCCCGTTCATCGACGCGTCCTTCGTGGTAAATAGAAGCAAACCACGAATTCGATCCATTACCGACTGCCTGGACTAGGTCATAGCCCCAAGCATTTATATAACAACATCAGTAAGCATATGTGAGTAACAGGAATGAATATAAATAATACAAGCATGTTGACACATGTTATAACGTACAACGTAAGCAAATCAACCAACACATGCATTCCATATATGTAATAAAATCAATTCATATAGCCAACGTGGTGGAAATCATATACATCAGTATGTTAATTGAAAATATAATCTCAAAACTACTTCACAACACCATTTACTCAATACATACTAATACAAACATTTATACAAATACTTAGTCTACACACTTTAGTCTACATAGCATATGTCGACCCAAAGTGCGCATTAGGGTGAATCTCTTCACCAAACGGATCATACACACATTTTTAATATCATAACACGACAAATAGCCATGGTAATCATTTCAGCAAAATACGGACATATACTGTATTTCCTACAAATGACTAAAATGCCCTAAATCTCATATTCACCGTACGTATGCGAAATGGAAAACGGACAACATGTTCTACATGTCAAAACGGCGTTCTCGTAGATAATCTACTATTAAATGACATTGAAAGCTTTGAAATCATTCAATCAAAGCGTCTAAAATCTGCACCTTTCGCCTTAGACATGTATCGGTTCGAATAGAATGTATACGCTTCGTCAACGGCGTAAATGCAACCTAATGCACAAGTACATAAGCTACTTTTCCATTTGAATCGAAGGAATCCCTAAAACAGAAAGTGGTTAGGGTTTTCTTACCTAGAACAAAGTTGGATCGCTGGGAAAGTGATTTGAATACGTTGCTTTGGTACGTGCAAAGGATGGAGCAAACGGCAGGAAGTTCTCTCACAACGTCTCTCATAATCTCTCACTTTCTCTCTCTCTCAATCTAGGGTTTCAAGAAAATTCGGATGGGAGAGATATGAGAAGTTTTAAAGCCCTTATATAGGCTAAAAACTAACCTAAATAGACTTGGGAACAAAGTATACTTGAGTTATAACCAAATCAGGACTTTTTCGATCCAAAAGAGCGTTTCGGGAGGTCCCCTGGCCGAACACGGTCGGACTTAAGTTCATGCATATCGGATCCTGCTCACATCAAGTTTTCAGACCAGTAGAGTTCCCAGATTGCACGTGGTGGACCAGTTTCAGTTCAGCGGTCACGGAGACTCAATCAAAAATTCCAAGTACACTGACCTGGGTGAGAAATGTTTCCTGATCCGAGGGTGTATTTGGGTCAGATTCCGACGGTCTGAATGCTTATACTGATCCCGCAAGTGAAACGTGCCAGATTCATTTAAATCCCATTTAATTTTTTATGAATTTCACTCTTTCTCACACTCTCTGCTCCAGGCTCAATGAAATAGCCTCAGAGCATCTGTTGGGCTTGATTTTTGAAACGATTGTCAAGTCCAGCTAAGCGGTCATAACGGTCTAAGATTGTAGATATCGGACTTTCGACGCGCGGTCTAAATCAAATACGAAGTTTCAAAGGGTTCCTGAGAACAAACCGGTTTAGAGTTTGATCCTGTATTTCAGGGTAAGATAGCGTCATTGGTTCTACAAGTTTTGGGTCTTGCAGAATGTATTTAAAGCGATCAGGGATAATTTCACAGCTAATCTAACGTAGCGCTAGTTAACTTACACTTATTTTCTAATGGAATTAATCCTAAGTGATTTCTTTGACTTTGAAATTGGGTTCTGAGAGGTTACCAAGGTGCTATGGTCGGCCCATTGTCTAAGGACGTCTAACCCCAGGTTGGCAAAAATCCTGGGTGTTACAACATTCCTCCCAAAACTAGGGTTTTTATGTCTTCCCATTTTTGGCTCTCTCCATCTCCCAGGCTCCCTCACCCTCTCTCTCTCGCACTCAGCCTCTCCCTCTCCATCTCACTATCTCTCGCTCTTCCTCACCTTCTCCCTGTCTCTCTGCTGCATTCCCCTCTCTTTATTTCCCAACCCCTCTCTCTCTCTCTCTCACTAGCGTTTTCAAAACCCCCTTTCGCCGCAAGAAGGAGAAGAACAATCTCTCTATCTCTCTCTCTCTCTCTCTCTCTCTCTCTCCACCCAGGATTCCTTTCTCTCTATGTGTATGTTAGATCCAAAGAAGGGAGGGAGTCAGATATGCCAGCATCTGGGTTCCAAAATCACAGCCACCGAAGTTCGATTTGTCACTACTGACTCAAATCAAAGCAAGATTTATGGGCCGCACACCTCTAATGGTAGTCACCACTCATCTGTTAAACCTTCTTCTTCCTCCCATCTATGGTTTGAGAACCCCCTTTATTTTATTATTTATTTATTTATTATTATTATTATTATTATTATTATTATTATTGCTCTAAGAGCTTGTTGTTGCCATTAATGGCTGCCGCAAGCTCGACGGCGATGATGGTTGCCAGTATGATATGGAAACAGGGGTGTCTCTTTTTCAGCATGGACAACCAGATTCCATGGCTGTGATTTTTCAATAGTGTATGGCCACCGAAAAATCCTTAAATCAGTAATGGGTTTAAAATCCTTCAATCAGTAATGGGTTTAAAATCCTATCAAGCCTTCCACAAGGACAAGTGAAATGATATGGAAACTAGTAGAAGAGGGAATGAATGTAGCATGACTAAACACGTCCCATTGGGACCCTTCAGAAAAGAAAAAAAAAGAAAAAAAAAAGAAAAAAGAAAAAAAAAAGAAAAGAAAAGAAAAGAAAAAGAAAGAATGCAAAAAAGACAATGGTGTCTCATTTGCTGACCATCTTGAGCAGAGTTAAAGGCCTCTTTCATGGATGAATGTTGTTCTCATTGAAATTCGTTTATTTTCCCTTCCTCCTTTGTCACTAGTTTAATCACTTCTTCCCCACCTTCTTTGCTATATAAGTTGTTTCTGATAGAGTCCCATTACATTTTGCAGATTTATGCAATGTCTACTACAATTCGTATTGTGGTAAGTAATCTGAAAGAAATATATTAAGCTTAATCATGTAAATGTCATATGGATGTACCTACAGGCTGTAGTTAGTACTACGAAGCTTGCTCCTGAGGTTGCTTTTTATATGAGTTGAGCATGTTGTGATTCATTTTTGAAACCATCTAACTTAATATGCTTGGATTCATTTAAATAAGTGTTGGGTGGTCTTGTTTCCCTTATATATGCACCTTTTTGTGGCATTGCAGTTTCTCTTTTCATGATGTTCATGTCAATATTCTCCACTTGCCTTTTATGTAGGATAAGAGCCCAATTTATGAGCCAAACCGCAAGAAGCAACTCAAAAGCCTTGGTATGGTTTTTCAAAGGAATCGACTTCCTTAATGCCATTAGCCAATATATTACTTGTTCTGACTTCAACATTGTCCCATGCGTACTCAAATAGAAAGAACCATTAAGTATGGAGCATGGGTACGAAGCTGCATGATCATTATAGGAGTGAACTTGCAGTTAAGATCATCGATTGTTATTGGCTTCCATTTTCATTGTTAACTAGTAGCATCTATTATAATCATCTAACATGATGAGTTCCCTTCATTGGACTTACGTCGATCATTTTATGAATATTTTATAAATTTTCATATAGTAATTGCAATACAGTTTTGTAGAGAGTTTTGTGCATTAGGATGCATTCGTCGACAAGAATATCATCTTCTATAGCCCTCCCAATAAAAACATATTTTTTATTTAAAATCTTTTTTTTAAAATTTCAAAGTATGTAAGCATTCCATTTTTTGTGAAAATTTTCTCATTATGCATGTGGGATTGGATATTTGTGGAAACATGAAGCTGTAGTTATGGTCTTTGGTGTTGGTCATTGACTTCAAATTTGGTGGTTAGGATAGGTCGAGTAGAGCAACTTTTTGTTAGTGGCCAAACAATGGAGGCCCAAAGGATGGTGTTACGGATCATCACACAAATATGTTGTGTGTATTGTCGATAATGTGGAGACACAAAAAGAAAATGCCATGACTCCGGAGGCAGTACTGGATGAACTACCTATAAACAACTACATTAAACACTCTAACTCCCTTATCTTCTTAAGGCATCACAAGAATCTTGCAATTTCGGTTGTTTCTTGTACCCATCTAATAGATTGGATTTGTAACAGTCACCACATTTATCAGAATCTATCCTTTGAATCTTATTTTGTCTTTCTTTTCTAATGGATGAAAAATCTACAGGTCCCTTAGGTCATGGTACATGTGGCCCTAATGGATGAAACATATCTATCACACTTACGGTTTATATCTCAATATTTACTCTTGGGTGGGTAGCCTACGTTTCATTTTACATACATTATGAAGTTCCAATCAAAGTGTTGTATTAGTAGATAGTGCTTTCTTTATTATTATTATTATTATTATTAATTTTTTATAAATTTATATCTGTGTTCCTAATTTTTGTTCTTAATTTATATCTTTGTGGTCCTGCAATTGTTCGCTTATGCGGTGAACTTCCCATTACTGAGCTGGCTTTTGGACTGAGTTGTCTTGTAGATTGGAATGTACTAGATTTGGACATCAACTCAGTTGACTCGCCCTTGATTAATTGTATATAGACACTTTAATCACTTATTAATAATATAAATATTATTAGACTATTTATTAGATATCAAGATGAGTCAAGTAAAGTCTTGTCGGAGTCTTCAAGTCGAGTCACCCTTGCTGGACATTGAGTCGAGTCCATACTTTGAGCTTTTGAATTATAATCTGGATCCAACCCATTGGGAGACTCGTTTTACAATATTTATGTTAATATCTTTTTGCTAAGACATTGTCAGTTTGGTTATAGCTTGGAGTTCTGGTACTATACTGCAGTGATCCTTTTAGTGGGTTCCTTGAAAAATAAGCCAAAAATAGTTGTTGATGCTGTCTCTATCTGGTGAGTTACTCATACATTTCCTACCCATTCACATCTAATGTAATTTTTTTTAGTGGTTCTTGAATTCTTCTGGACCCAAATTTACCTTTATAATCTTTTTTTTTTTCTTTTGTAGTGTGAACTTGGAGCTGTGGACACTGATGGTTGCAATCGGTTTCAATGCGGCTATCAGGTTGGTGATCTCTCTCTTTGATTATGGTTTGGGTCATTTGCAATGATTAAGCTATTGTTTGTATACACCCCAATCACAATTGGATTGGATATCCTTGGCAATTTTAAATGAGCATCTAAAGAAAGGGCTATTGATTTGCCAATTTCTGGATTGACATTCAAAAGAGTTGCATTTCCACTTTCAAATGACTAGCATCCTAAAAAGGTAAGAACACCCAAACACTTTATTCTTATCTAATTTCAATTTCCTTACAGCGTGTGTGTCTTGAATGAACTAGGGGCTGGCCGTCCAAAAGCGGCAGAGTTTTCAGTAGTGGTGGCTGTTTCTATGTCGGCATTGTTTGGAATTCTCTTCACAGTTGCAGTTCTCATCGCCAGTAGCCACTTCCAAAAGTTGTTCACTGATAAACCAGGGGTCAAAAGAGAAATAATCAACCTCGAGCATCTTTGGCGGCCACAATATTTCTCAACAGCATTCAACCTGTTCTACATGGTAACTTTTTTGGCATGGCTCTATAACTCATTTAAGAAACAGAGCTCCAACAGATGGGATTAAGCATTTATGAAATGTATGATCTTCAGCCCTTTATATGTTCAAAACATTTATCCATATCTATGTGCATTCTATTTATAATGCCCATATACACAAACAATTCTAGTACATACACATTGCACCTTAGCTCTCATGCATCCACATGTTTGCAAGCATGCATATATCATGTAAACTCGACAATCCCCCTTGACTGACACAATGAATGATTTGGTTAATCTTTTGATATTGGAAAATTTAGGGGTTGAAAAAATTTTAACACGATCTGAGAGTCGCGGGAGGAGAATAACATGAGATAGTGATGCAAATGGAGATGTGGCAACATGTCTTCTTCTTCTTGTTTGGGAACGTTAACATATTTCTTTAACACTGTGAAGGTTAACAAAATACTTCTCATGATCTGTTTGCATGGAAAACGTGCTTAATGTTGATGCCCATATAGAACGTCAAAGTAATGTGTGTGTTTCAAAAGTGCTATGTGTCAACGATTCTTTTCTTGAATATCTTTACATTGAGAGAATACAAATAAATAGGAAAACTTGCAATCCTATTTTTGTCTATTACAGATATCTTGGCAAAGATTATGAGAATTCTATATTTATGTCTACAGTTATATCTTACAGCTATGTCTTTCCTAAGTTGGTTTCTAACAGCTCACACCAACACTCCCCCTCAAGTTGATGCAAACAAATCTCTGATGCGAAACTTGTTGAGTGAGTTGTGAAACTCTTTACTTGATACCGCCTTTATGAGTATGTCTGCTAGTTGATCTTTGGACTTCACAAATGGAAATCGAATTATTTTTGCTTCCAGATTTTCCTTGATAAAATGTCGATTCACTTCCACATGTTTTGTACGGTCATGTTGGATTGGGTCATGTGATATTGCAATAGCAGCTTTATTGTCACAAAAGAGATTCATTGCTGACGTAGAGGCAAAGCCTAGTTCAGTAAGTAGTCTCTTGATCCAGAGTAGTTCACAAAGCCGTTTTGCCATTCCACGGAATTCTGCTTTGGCACTAGAAAGTACGACCACCTTTTGCTTCTTGCTTCTCCATGTAACTAGATTTCCCCCAACAAACATAAAATAACCTGAAGTAGACCTTCGGTCTGAGATATTTCCAGCCCAGTTTGCATCTGTATAGCCATTAATTCTTAAATGATTATTCTTTGAAAACATAAGTCTCTTCCCAGGCAAGGACTTCAAGTATCTTAGTATCTTGGTTACAACATCCATGTGATCTTCACTAGGATTATGCATGAATTGGCTAACCACGCTTACAGCGTATGCAATGTCAGGCTGAGTACGTGAGAGGTATATAAGTTTGCCAACTAACCTTTGGTACCTCTCTTTATCTGTTGGTGCTTGATTTGAGTATTTTCCAAGTCTGTGGTTTTGAACAATTGGAGTATCTACTGGTTTGCACTTCAACATTCCTACCTTAGTTAATAAATCCAACACATACTTCCTTTGGGAAAGAAATATTCCTTGTTTGGATCTGGAAACCTCAATTACCAGAAAGTACTTGAGTCCTCCCAAGTTCTTCATCTCAAATTCGGTGGCCAACTCCTTCTGTAGTCTGGATATTTCTTCTTCATCATCTCCTGTGATAATCATGTCATCCACATAGATTATCAACACGGTTACCTTGCCCAATTTGTGCTTTATGAACAGTGTGTGGTCTGAGTTACTTTTCTTGAACCCGTATTTCCTCATTTCCAAATTAAATCCCCCAAACCACGCTTGAGGTGATTGTTTTAATCCATATAGTGCTTGTTGCAGTTTGCACACGACCTTAGTTTCAGTGGATGCCGTGTATCCCGGAGGAAGGTCCATGTACACTTCTTCTTCAAGATCACCGTGCAGAAAGGAATTTTTTACATCAAATTGATGTAATGGCCAGTCACGGTTGGCTGCAATAGATAACAATATCCTTACAGTGCTCAGTTTCGCAACGGGTGAAAAAGTTTCTTGGTAGTCTACCCCATATGTTTGTGTATAGACTTTTGCCACCAGTCTCTCTTTGTACCTTTTGACCGATCCATCTACCTTGTGTTTGATGGAAACTACTCATTTGCATCCTACTACTTTCTTCGCTTCAGGTAACGGAACTATGGTCCATGTGTCATTCTTTAGTAGTGCCTTCATTTCTTCCTTTATTGCCTGAGTCCATTTCGGGTCAGACAAAGCTTCCTGAACTTTAGCTGGTACTTGACTTGTGGAAAGTACATGCACAAATGCTCTAAGGGGTTCAGGTAATTTCTTGGTAGACACGTAGTTGGCATTTGGATACTTCGATCTTCGCACTTCAATATTAGGAGAGTATCTATTCGATGGCTTGCCACGATTTTCCCTGAAGGGAAATGTATATCCAGCAGGAGTATTCAAGTCACTTATATTTGAAGGCATATCGAGAGTGCTTACCTCAGGGATATTCTCAGGAGATGGGTCTGCAGGTACTGAGGAAGGGGGGAGCTTGGTTTAGATGTATTCTGCTCTGTAGGTGCATCCGGTCCTATGGGCTCAACCAGCCCTGGGCTTGGTGCTTCGTTCGCCATTGTTTCATTGTTTGACCAGTCAAAGTGCAACCAATTTTGCTGTTCATCTCGTGTCTCCCCCTGAAGAGAAGAATGGGGGGCTGGGAAAAAGGTGTTGGACTCTAGGAAGGTGACATCCATAGTCACATAGGTGCGTCGGGTAGAGGGATCATAGCATCGATAGCCCTTCTGATGCACGGCATAGCCTAAGAAGAGACAGCAGAGAGCACACGGATCCAGTTTGGTTCGTTGAGTTTTGTGAAGATGCATATAAGCCACACACCCAAACACTCAGGGATGGAGCATTAGGGCTGTGGGAAGGGAAACATGGGACTCTAGAACCTGGAGCGGAGTGTGAAAATTTAAGACTTTTGAGGGTAGTTTGTTGAGTAAATGTACAACAGTAGACACCGCAACAGACCGATATTGAGTCGGCACATGAGTTCCATGTAATAAAGCTCGTGCAGTTTCGAGAATATGGCGGTTCTTCCGCTCAGCTACGCCGTTTTTCTGAGGGGTCTGAGGACACGATGTCTCATGAACGAGTCCATGGTGTTCGAAATAGGTGCGAAAGCGCTTATTAACATATTTGCCGCCATTATCAAAGCAGAGAACTCGTAGTTGTGTGGAAAACTGAGTTTCGATCATCGTATGAAATGATTGAAACATGTGTAGCACTTCATCTTTATGTTTCATCAAGTAAATCCAGGTCATACAGGTACAGTCATCAACAAAAATAACGAACTAACGAACACCAGAACCACTAGACATAGGAGAGGGACCCCACACATTTGAGTGAACTAAAGCAAAAGGGAATAGTTCTTTTATTCATACTTAACAGATAGGAAATACGGTGACTTTTGGCTAAAATGTAGGTATTACATTTAAGATCAGACAACACCATATTAGAAAAAAGATTAGGTAGTAAATTTTTTAGATAACCAAAATTTGGATGTCCTAAACGTCGATGCCATAGCCAAATTTTTCGTTCCTTCCCATCACTCTGTATGTGATGAGCATGACCCATGCTTACATCTTCCATGTAGTATAGGCCCCCCTTTTTAGTACCACGCCCAATTATCTCCTTGGTGAGAATATCCCGAAGAAGACAAAATGTAGGATAAATGAGGACAACACAATTTAATTCTGTAGTAACTTGACTAACAGACAGTAATTTATGCGAGAGCGATGGTACAAGTAACGTATTCGACAATTGGAGGGAAGGAGACAGATACACAGATCCGGCCCCTTTGACCAGAGAGACAACCCCATTAGCATTTGCAACACTGGTGCGTCGCGGTGGAGATGTTATAGTAAAATCGGCAGCTGCAAAAGTCATGTGGTCTGTGGCTCCAGAGTCAAGGAGCCAGGCACCATGATCAACATTACATGAGGAGGTAACTAAACCAGAACCAGAGTTACCTATATCGGAGACGGGTCCCGCATCCTGAGAAGACTCAGCCTAGGGAATCAAGGAAAGGTGGGGTTCAGATGACACTACAGCCACCTTGCCTATGTTCACAACTGCACCAGCCGAGTCCTTCTTTTTCTTTGCTTGCAACTCATACCACCAATCAAGATAGCCATTTTTTTAAAATAATTTTCACTTGTGTGGTGATGGTTGCCACAATGGGAGCATTTCGTTCCATCAGGAAGAATCCGTGACTTAGAGGCTGTAGTGGATTTCCCAGTGTGCTGGTTGGAGATCGCAACAGAAGGTGAGATGGCGGAACTCAGTTTCAGCCCCTTGGTGGCCAGAACCGCTCCGGAGGTATTTTCAGGGTCGCCAGTGCTCATGACTGCCTGTCGAAGAGCCTCCCTGTGAACATGAGCATAAGCTTGCTCGACGGAAGGAAATGGGTGCATCTGAAGCACATCTCTACGGATGTTGTTGAGGCGATCATCAAGACCATTGAGGAAGGTGTAAACACAATCCTCTTGGAGTAGGTTATTGCAGTGTTGGATGTCGGTGGAGCATTCCATCGGATTCGGACGCGGAAATCAATTTCCCGCCAAAGTCCTTGTAGTTCGGTGTAGAACTTCTCAAGGGAGCCGCAGGCTTGTTGCAGGCGAGCCACACGTCGCCTGAGTTCGTAGACTTGAGAAGTATCGCTACCATCGAAATAAGTCATAGAAATGGCATTCCATACCGATTTTGCAGTGGGAAATCAGATGAAATTGCCAATAAGTGTTGGGTCCATAGAGTTTATGACAATGGCAATATCGATACGCCTTTTTTGAAAGGATGGATCTGCCTGCAACGGTGGTGGACAGTCGCCGTTGATGTAGCCCAGTTTTTCTTTGCCGGAGATGTACATCTCGACAACCTGGGACCAAAGGGCATAGTTGGAACCATCCAACTTGATGCCGATTGGAGCGGTTGAGTTTTCGGTGGTCGAAGTCGGGACCTGGACTTTGGATAAAGCTTCAGTCATTTGGTCGGTAAGGGTGGTGAGGATGAGTTGGTATGTGGTGGAGGGTCACCAGCGCTGGTGTCGGCCATAGCTAGAAGGCAAGGATCAAACAGAGAAAGCTAGGTTTTTTTCCAATGGAGGGAGCCAAGGATCGGATGTCTCTGATACCATGTCAACGATTCTTTTCTTGAATATATTTACATTGAGAGAATACAAATAAATAGGAAAACTTGAAATCCTATTTTTGTCTATTACAGATATCTTGGCAAAGATTATGAGAATTCTATATTTACGTCTACAGCTATATCTTACAGTTATGTCTTTCCTATGTTGGTTTCTAACAGCTCACGCCAACACTATGCATCAGTAGAGAATCCTATGCTTAATTGGTTGATTCCTCTACTGATGCATGAATACCCTGGCACATAAACCAAGTGTACTAATCTAGTTTATAACTAGAGGCCTTGATTAGGTAACTTCTATTTTGATACATTGTAGAATTAGTCAAACAATCTCATCAATTCCATTATATTGGTAAATGATTTCTTAAATAGTGGAACTCTTATTAGTTGGGTTTCAGGTGGTGTTCTCTTTAAGGTGTATATTTTTGGGGAAGCCATAAAGGTAGTGCGGTGGTTTTCCCTACCGGTTGTCAATAATGCTGGTGGTGTATTTTAGTTCGCAAGAGTTTCTTGCATATGAATATGCATCTTTATTTATTTTGGTTTTCTTTTTAGCTACTAGGAAAGTGCCTTTCCTTTCTCCTTTCTTCTCTGTTTTTTAGATTCTAAATAACTAGTCAGGCTAGAGTAAGAAACACAAGTGAAGTAAAAAGTCTTTACAATTTGAAAACTCAAAATTTCTTTCCTACCAACATTGTATTGCTACAACTGAGGTTTTGGCAAGATCAACGGCATGGGTTGGATTACAGATAGATATTACGAAATCCCTATGATGTCCTTTAGAACTTTTAATGGTGATCGACTTGATTACTACTCTTTCTTGTTGTGCTTCTTTGAACTCTACCTACAGGTAGTATAATAATTAGAGAAAACCATACAACACAACACCCTCCATCCTCACTAAACTAGTCTTAAAATAAAATATCATCACAACACTAGCTAAAAGCCAACTCAGCACACAAACCCAATTTAGATTGGTCCAACAATCCTAAGCTCAAATTTAGGGACACTTGTTTGTTAAAATAAAAACATTGATTTTTTTCTTCAATCAATAAATGTCCACCAATCTAATAGTCAAATAATCAAATAAGTGCCTTATTATCATGATGACATGTTGTTAGAGTATCTAAATTTTATCAAATATTTGTCTTTTAGAATTAAAATTTAATTCTAGAGCTACTTTAGAATTTTGGCAATGCAGAATTTAGCTGGAATTCAATTTTTGATTTTAAGCCATTTACAACTCTTCCTGAAAAGCAACTTTTCAAATTCTTAGAAATAGGATTCAAATTCCAAAGTATCAAACATAACTTGACACATGAAATTCTCAAGAATCCAATTACTAGACTTGGATTCTTTAAATATCTATTTCCTAAACCACCCCTAAGTTTCTTTGAAGATGTCTCTAACCTCTCTTCCATATCTCTTCACTCTTTGAAGTTTCAAGTGCTGCCAAAGAGGACGAAGAGGAGGAAAAAGAATAAGGTATGTTTTTTTCTTTTTTAATTTTCAATCATTTGTCACATTCTCTTCACACAACATTTTTTGGCTTGAATGCCTTCACGTAATTTTATATGTTGTATAATAATACAAGTAAAAAGAAGACATGATGGGTGTATTTTTATAGGGGTGGCAACAGTTAGGGTACATTCTTAGATTAATTTGAACCATTTATGTTCTTACCACTACCATAATCTTATGACATTTGTACACCTAGGAATAGTTGTTGTTGTAAGTAAAAACTAATCTTTATGAAGTTACAACTTAGAAGAGGTTACTAATGACTTCAATATATTGTATTGTGAACATGACGTAATTTTACTATGATGGTCCAGGTAGGTTATTAAACCAAGTGTTATTGGGGGGGTTTGAAAATGCAATAGTGATTGCAAAATGGGCACAACAACATGAAAAGATGGCTGTTATCAGTGCTGCATATGAAAGTAGCCTAAGTTTAGCATCATATGTTCACTTTGCATGCTATCTTGAGCAGCAAAACACGGAGATTTGCAAGATGAAGAATAAGGAATAGCTCCCAACTATAGCCCATGACCTTATGAAGAATGAGGGTGGAGGTGTTTTCTGTTGTTCTTTTCTAATGTGGGCAACTATTATATGTTTTTGGTCATATTCTTGGTCATATTCTTATGAATTAGGTTTGTGTTGAGCCCTCCCTACCATGGGGAATTTGAGGATTTGACTTTCCAAGAGGCAAATGAAAATCTGTTAGTTGCTAAAACACTCTCTATGCTCACTTTCTTTTGATTGAATGAAGGATTGTAATTGATTCATTATTGAATGAATGAATGATTGTAATGATTGTAATTGAATGCATGAATGAATGAATGATTATGCAGGTGGTAATTGAATGAATGAATGAATGATTATGTAGGTGATAATTGAATGAATGAATGATTGTTATTTTTTTTTTAATGTAGGCAATAGCCACGGATATTAACCATAGCTGGTAATCTGACAACTGTAGCTGTTATAAAATTTGGCATATTACTACAGATCTAACACTACTTTTAGCTACTAATAATATCCGTAGCTGTAGGTGCTTTTGGCTACAGAAATATTTGCTACGGATTAGATCCGTAGTTATTTTAAGCTATAACTACGGATTAAATTCGTAGCCATAAGTTTTAGACCTATTGGCTTGGCACCTACGACGACGGCCGTGCTACGAATTTAATCCGTAGCCATAGGTCTATGGCTATGGATTAAATCTGTAGCCTTTACCCATTTTTCTGGTAGTGAATACAATAAAATTCTAAGTATAGTGAGATACAAGGTGAAATCTTACATGTTTTGCGAACCATTCTGGAAACTGATCTTGATGCATTCGATCATAATTTGTTGGGTATTGGGACTTCATCTCCTCGGTGTGTTTGCTATACATAATTGGCATGTCATCAGTAAGAAACATTAAGACCATCGTATGTAGAGATACAATTATCGAGGGAAGACTTACTCTAAGTACGACTCTATTTCTTCACAATTATGCACTACATACTACCATGCCCTTGCTTAATCCGCAAGGTCCACATCCTGAAACATCGGGGATACTAAAGGATTGACGTTATGTGTGAATACAAATATGAGTCCTTGCTCATGCTCCTGCCCTTCATCGGCATTCCGATCTTCTCGGTTGAATCTAGTCTTTATGCCACCAAGATACATGTAGCAAAATGTTAGGCACTCACTATCAATGTACGCCTCAATAATGGATCCCTTTGGACATGCCTTATTCCTCACAAATCATTTTAGTGTGTGAAAGTATGTGTATATAAAATCACTATGTTATATGTATAAAAACATGGATATATGTAGTTTATGGAATAAATAAAATTTTTAATAGGTTCTAGTAGCTTTCGATCGGATACATCTAACGATATTGTACTGGGCCAGCAAGCTTCGTCTCGTGTAGTAAGTGAATCACTAGGTGTACCATGACATCAAAAAATACAGGTGAAAAATTTTGTAAAGGATTACGACAATGTCCCTCTCCAGTCGTTTAATAACCTCTACATTCAATTATTTTGAAAACAAGTCCTTAAAGAATATCCCCAACTCAATCAACACTGCATTGATATCCTTGCTTAGGAATCCATGAATCACAAATGGTAGTAGATGTTGTAAAAGGACATGACAATCATGACTTTTCATTCCTTTTACCTTAAAATCTGTAATGTTTACACGCCAAGATATATTTGACTCATACCCATTGGGAAACTTTACCGATCTCAACTATACACGTAAGTGCTTTTTCTCTAGTTTTGTCAATGTGTAGAAGGCTACTGGCATAATATATGAATTTTCATGTGGTTGCAAGTGTAACTCTTTCCTTAAATCCATTTCTTGTAGATCCAATCGAGCTTTGAAACTTCTTTTTATTTTATTCTCTATGTTCATCAATGTTCCAAAGACATTATTACATATATTCTTCTCAATATGCATGACATCCAAGTTGTGTCACAATTTCAGATTACTCCAATAGGGCAAATAAAAAAAATGCTCTTCTTCCTCCAATTATACTCCAACATTGTACGTTTCCTCTTCTTCAAGTGTGGTGCCTTACCAAATCTAACTTCTCCAATGTTACTCAGTTTTTATATCACATCTTATCTAGATAGCTCTTTCGATGGTAGCCTATGATCTTGTTTGCCATTACAGATCATCGTCTTCCTGTGCCAACATAATCGCTCAGAAGGAAGTGACGATGATACATATAACACATTTTTCTACCATGCTTTAATAATAATGAACTAGTTTCAATACTACATGTAAGACAAGCTAACTTTTCCTTTGTGCTCAACCCAGAAAAATTCTCATGTGGGGAAGTCATTTATTGTCTACAAAATCACTGCATGCAATCGAAATATTTGTCCTGCAAATGTGTCATACGCCTGTATACCTTGACTCCACAACTCATTTAACTCATCTACTAACGGTCGCAAATATACATCAATATCATTTCCAAGTGACCTAGGTTCAGGAATAAGCAATGACATCATGAAAAATGACTCCTTCATACACAACTAAGGAGGTAAATTATAGGGCATGAGTACCACTGGCCACATACTGCTACTTATATTACCAAATGAATTAAAACCATCACTTGCAAGACCTAATCGAACATTACGAGAATCCTCTATAAACCAGTCATATTGCTTGTCAAAATTTTACCAGGCTTTAGAGTCCGTATGGTGCCTTAGTGTACTATCATCATGAACGAGTTTCTTCTTATGACACCTCATATCTTCAGCCGTCTTGTGAGATGTAAACAATCTTTGCAATTTGGGTTTCAATGGGAAGTACCTTAACACCTTTTGCAGAATTTTCTTACGCTTGACTTTGTCATACTTCCACCTCGACTCTCCACATTCTGAACACTCTTCAGCATTTTCATGGTCTTTCCAATACAATACAAAATCATTTATACATGCACGTATGGGGATTTAATCAAGGCCCAAGTCTTGCATCAAGGATTTTACCTCGTAATGAGACTTAGGCAATGTCTCACCGTCCGGTAATGCTTCTTTCAACAAGTCAAGCAACATGTTGAATGATTTATTACTCCAACGATTTATTTTCTTCAAACGAAGTAACCTTGTAAGAAAATATAACTTGGAGAAGTTCTTATACCATGGATAAATTGGACGTTGTGCATCCTTCCAAAACCTAATAAACTTTTTTGATTCGTCGTTACCCATATGAGGAATATCTTGGCTACTACTTGTCACGACAAAATCAGTATCCGTAATTGTTCCCCTGAACAAATCCCCTATGATATCTTACATTTTATCAACATCTTCGTCCTTGTCATCCGACACAATTAGGTCAGTAAGGACTTAAGTGGCCTCAACTCTTTAGTGGATATTTTCACCATGATGGATCCACCAAGTGTAACCCTGGTCAATCCTAACTATGAACAAATCATCTTCTACTTTGTCTAAAGCCTTATGAACCATGTTCTTGTATTTTCAACATGGACCTAATCCTATTGCCTGAATCTGCCTGATTTCGTGCAAATTCCATGAACTCTTGAACCCCTTGTTCATACTCTGGGCCAAACCTGTTCTTATCTCGCATCCAACTCTTATCCATCTCTACAATGAAAAGATTAGAGTCAGTTTATGAAAATAGGTTTAAGATTAGGTTAGGGTTATAGGTTTAGAATTGGGTGTAGGTTTAGGCTATGGTTATAGGTTTAGGTTTAAGTTGTAGTTTTAGCTTATAGGTTTAAGTTTAGGTTATAGGTTTAGGATATAGGTTTAGGTTATGGTTATAGGTTTAGGTTTAGGTTAAGGTTATAATTTATAGGTTATAGGTTTAGGTTTAGGTTATAGGTTTAGGTTTAGGTTATAAGTATAGGTTATAGGTTTAGGTTTAAGTTATACGTTTAGGTTATAGGTTTAGGTTTAGGTTATAGGTATAAGTTTAGGTTATACGTTTAGGTTTAGATTATAGGTTTAGGTTATGGTTATAGGTTTAGGTTTAGGTTTAGATTATGGGTATAGGTTATAGGTTATAGGTTATAGGTTTAGGTTGTATAGGTTTTAGGTTTAGGTTTTAGGTTTTAGGTTATACGTTTAGGTTATAGGTTTAGGTTTATGTTTAGGTTATAAGTTATAGGTTTATGTTTAGGTTTAGGTTATAGGTTTAGGTTTAAATTTAGGTTATAAGTTATAGGTTTAAGTTATTGTAACACCCCGAAAATTGGGGGTTGAGCAAAGCTTAACTCCTAAGTTCCAACGCATCACTTATGCAACATAGATAATGATGTTTAAATGTTATTCATATTAGTGCATTAAATATGAGTGGGATTACACTAAATCAGTATATCATAATCAAGAGTTAATGTAATTAAGAAAGCGAAAGATTGAGATGAATATATAAAGTATATATGTGTTTCATAACCTCCAGAGTATGAACGTGCTATCGGGCTGAATATATACATGTTTTACTTCAAAAATATATAAAATTTCAAAATACAAGTGTTCAACTAATATAATATCCTTATAATCTCGACGACGTAGCTCTAGGTCTACACAGACCCGCCTGAGAATTGCACGTAGGAGAACTCCTCCTCATCAATGAAATCTGGCTCCATTGCGAATGCTTCACCATAATCTGCATCTAAATCAGAGTCTGGTTGGTGTTTTAAAATACCGTCCCATAGTGGGAGTGAGTAATCAACTCAGTGGTACTATAAGGCAAAGGTCAACATGTTATCAATTCAGTCAAGCAGTAATGATAAAGTAGTACAACAATCATATCCTAAGTACTCTTATTAATACAGGGATGGTATGCTGTAATGATGCGTGCCCTCGCCCGCACTCCCTCAGTAACTTCATCTTATGATCATGCATGACAAACTCCCGAAAGTGTGCTTCCTCGCCAAAGCACATGCAATGCAGTGCATGGTCATGTTAGCCAAGTAATTTATTAGGCTTATTCATACAACAGATTCGAAAAGTTAAGGTACCTTCATTTTTATCATTTATCCAAGTAAGGATCCATCTAGGGTCGTCAATCCTAGTTAATCACATACAATAGGTAAGTTATAGGGCATCACCCTCGATAAAAGCAGTGGATAGGTAAGTTCACGAGTTTATACTCGAGGTCACTACAAAGAGGCTCGTCACCTCAACGTAAGCCTAATTTATACTAGAGGTCACTATGGGAGACTCGTCACCTGAACTTATGCCGACAGCTCGAATATGGTGGTGGTATCCCATACACCATCATATTCGTCTCACGAGTTTGGGTTGTTCACTGGTCATTACAGGGAGGCTCGTCACCCTAGCGTAGGCCAACAGCTCGATCACGGTGTCCCATTCCACCATGCTCAGCTCATGAGTCTTAGTGGATCGTGGTACCATGGTTGTGACAAGTTTTACATTGGTAAGTGGTATCTTAGATTTAAGCAGTAGTGTCCATACATAGTAAACACACAAGAGGCCAATCGAGTTATTGGACAAGTACGATTGGTACGAGTGCACGTTGAATTAATCGACATGAAGCGCGTAAGCACTCTGCGTGGCCTAACCACTGTCGACAACCAGCATACGGCTCGAATTCATTGAACGTATCTAATGTGGCGAAACTAGTCTGGTCACTCAATCAATAACCATTACCGATTTCTTGAACTACGTGGTAGTCCTAAACATACTCAAATGCAATAGTTAGTCACATATGTTTCTGATAATAACATTTAACAAACAATTCAAACATAATTCTCATTTGAGCATTTTATCAAACACATTGAACATGCTAATATACATATGCATTTCATCCATAAATCATATAGTAGCAATTCACATTATATGAAGGAAACTATAAATATGGATAAGGTAGTTGAGAATCCCATCTCAACCCCCTTGTTAAAAGCGATTCATCAAATAATTTCTCATTCAGACATTTTATCAAACACTTAAGCTATATAATACTACATACATAACAAAATTAGTTATAACATATATTATGGCAAATCCTTTCATAAAGGAGTTGTCATATATACAACAAACATGTATTATAGGCTAATATTCATGGCAATCACAAATCATAAATTCAATTTCATTCAATCATTTCAACAAATACATGGAATGCATTATATATTCACATAGTTCACACATATGTATAGTTTATCAAATACATCGTAACTAAGATCATATGCCAGTAATCAAGTCAGATATAAATCATTGATGACATTGAAAGCCTTGAAAACCATAACCTAAACATTTATAGTCCTCACCTTTTGTCGGATTCCTCATTTCAAACTTAATTCGAATCCTACGTCCCCGTATACAGAACAACGGTACTTAAACATCAAAATAGGTTAGCTATTTCGCTGATTCCTCTACTTGGATTTCTAAATCAAGATTAAGGTTAGGATTTCTTACCCAAATCAAAGTTAGAACCAATGGTGTAGCAATACGGAAGAGGTGATTCAGCTCGTGCAACAATCTCCCTATCCTCTCTCTTCTCCTTACTCTTTTCTCCTCTTTTCTCTCTTTTCTCTCCTGGGGTTAGAGAAATTCATATGAAATGAGAATGGGGTGGTTTAAGGGCATTATATAGGCCCATAACTGGTGTAAATGGTCCCATGGCTATGGTATACTTAGGTTACAGCAAAAGGATGACTTTTTTTAACAAACATGGCCCTTAGGAAGGGCCATTTCTCACCTAAGTCATGGAGTAGGTTCCCTAACAATGGATCTAATTCAGGACTGTATTTATGGTGCGATATGACAAACAATCGGTCATAAAGGACCTGCATCAAATCAACAATCGTCGTTACTCGATCAGGCCACAAGTATACCAATAGCTGCAAGGAAATTTTCCTAATCCATGGATGTAGTTGGGTCAGAAACTGATGGTCTGAAGTCCTCAATTTTGCCTACAAGTAATGGTCCAATTTACTTAAGTTTGAGTTCATTTTCTACAGATATTCGCGTTTCTCACACACTTCGCTTTAGACTCAAGTTGTGCATTTCTAGATGCTATTTGGGCTTGATTTTCACAATGGTTGTCAAGCCCAATAAGGTGATCATAACCTTACAGTTTCGTGGTAATCAGACTTTCGACGCGCGGTCCAGGTCCGATACGGAGAGCAACTGGGTTTTGGAATTTCTCTTAGGTTTTTAAGTAGTGTTGAGTCATTAATTTTAATGATTTTGGGTCTTACCATTTGTATTAATAGTGGTTAAAAATAAATTTACTGATTATTTAGTTCAACACTTGATTAATTTTTATTTAATTCCTAAAGAATTTGTTCCTTAAGGATTTCTTCCTGAGGTAGTACTCAGGTCTTTGTACGGATTTTTTTTCAAGATGTTATAGTTATGGTTATAGGTTATAGGTTATAGGTTAAGGTTTAAGCTATAGGTTTAGGTTATAGGTTAAGGTTAAGGTTATAAGTTTAGGTTTAGGTTATAGGTTTAGCTTATAGGTTTAGGTGTAGGTCATACGTTTAGGTTATATGTTTAGGTTTTGGTTTAGGTTATAGGTTATGGTTAAGGTTAAGGTTATAGGTTTAGGTTTAGGTTATACATTTAGGTTATAGGTTTAGTTATAGGTTTAGGTTATAGGTTTAGGTTATGGTTATAGGTTTAGGTTTAGGTTTAGGTTATGGTTATAGGTTTATGTTATGGTTATAGGTTTAGGTTTAGGTTGAGGTTTAAGTTATGGTTGTAGGTTATAGGTTATAAGTTGAGGTTTAGGTTTAGGTTATAGGTTAAGGTTAAGGTTATAGGTTTAAGTTATAGGCTTAGGTTTAGGTTATACGTTTAGCTTATAGGTTTAGTTTAGGTTATACATTTAGTTTATAGGTTTAGGTTATATGTTTAGGTTATAGGTTTAGGTTATGGTTATAGGTTTAGGTTTAGGTTTAGGTTATGGTTATAGGTTTAGGTTTAGGTTATAGGTTTAGGTTATATAGGTTATAGGTATAGGTTTAGGTTTAGGTCAAGGTTTTAGGTTTTAGGTTATGGTTATAGGTTTAGGTGTAGGTTTAGGTTTAGGTTTAGGCTATAGGTTTAGGTTTGGGTTATAGGTTTAGGTTATAGGTTTAAAGATTTGAGAATAGGTTTAGGTTTAGGAATTCGGGTTCGGGTTTAGGTTCGAGGTCGGGTTAGGGTTAGGGTTATAGGTTTGGGTTTAGGTGTAGGTTTAAGTTAAGTGAATTAAGTTTAGGTTCAGGTTATATGTTTAGTTTAAGGTTATAGGTTATAGGTTATAGGTTATACATTATAGGTTTAGGTTATGGGTTATAGCTTATAGGTTTAGGTTTAGGTTATGCGTTATAGGTTATAGGTTATAGGTTTAGGTTATCGGTTTAGGGATTTGAGAATAGGTTTAGGTTATAGGTTTAGATTTAAGTTATAGGTTTGGGGATTTGAGAATAGGTTATAGGTTTAGGTTTAGGAATTAGGGTTCGGGTTAGGGTTATAGGTTTGGGTTTAGGTGTAGGTTTAAGTTAAGTGAATTAAGTTTAGGTATAGGTTTAGGCTTAGGTTAAGGTTATAGGTTATAGGTTTAGGTTATATAGGTTATAGGTTATATAGGTTATAGGTCATAGGTTTAGACTATAGGTTATAGGTTATACGTTTTAGGTTTAGGTTATAAGTTTAGGTTTAGGTTTAGGTTTAGGTTTGGGTTTAGGTTATAGGTTATTGGTTTAGGTTATATAGGTTATAGGTTATAGGTTAAGGTTTAGGTTATAGATTTAGGTTTAAGTTATAGGTTTAGGTTAAGGAATTCAGGTTTGGGTTCGAGTTTGGGTTACGGTTATAGGTTTGGGTTTAGGTGTAGGTTTAAGTTAAGTGAATTAATTTTGTGTTTAAGTTATAGGTTATAGGTTTATGTTTAGGTTATAGTTTTAGGTTTAGGTGTAGGGAGTACCTGTTCACAAAATCACATAGACAATGATGAAGGGAAAAAATAAATATCAGTAGTTCCCACCCTCTAGGGACTCCTGCTCAACATCCGGATAGCTTTGACGTACATCCGGGTTTGCTTCATCAATTTCGAGGTAATATATAAACACAGGACTATTCAAATGACCAGGCTATCCATATTGTTGTTTATAAGAAATTGACAGCTTCATCATGGTCATAACAGCAGTTCCCACCTTCCAAGGAGCCCCACTCAACATCCAGATAGCTCTGATGCACATCCGGGTTTACTCCATCAATTTCAAGCTAATACATAAACACGGGTCTGTCCAAATGGCCAGGCCACCCATTTTATTATCCATAGGAGATGAAAAGCATTGTCATGGTCATAATAGCGGTTTTCACCTTCTAGGGACCACCGCTCAATTAAATCCTAAATTAGTTACCGATACAAGGTTGGATATATTGTAATACTTTCATATTCTTATTTAAACATCTACGTTAAAAATCCTGCAACATCTCCCCATGCCTCTCTAGATAAGTTGATCTTATGTTACATTCTGTTGCCAAATATCTAAAGCAATATAAAAATATTTGGCATTGGATACGGAATGGAAGAAACATATCCAGAGAGAAACGAAGAGATGGACCACGGATCAGGCATGGATATTTAAATAGATTATATGAAAGCATACTATCCATCTAACCTTGAACTGTCCAAAATAAGACAATTTGAGCGATTTCTATGCCACCAAAACACACCATATCTATGTATGGCCACAAAGAAATCCTCAAATGTGTAACTAATTATCTAACTTACAAATCACAATCACAAGTAACAACTATAAACTAACAAGTCACAATAATAATTTAAGGAAAAAAATGTAATACATATTAAGCATCACCAAGTGAAAGTATAATAGTTGCCACATCAATGCACCGCAAAGTTGGTGGGGTATGGTAGACCCCTGCCACAGTACCATATGGGATGGATTTTCACCCTTGATCGCACTTAGATGCTGATCTCAATCTTTCATTGTGAAGCTATAATTATGCGATCATACTTTATTGGTGATGTAACCTTGGACTTTCCTTGTTTCTTATTATTACATAGAAGCTATAATCATGTGATCATACTTTATTGGTGATGTAATCTTGGACTATTGGATTTGAATATGATAAATTTAAAGTTTACTTTTCATATTCAAAATTAATCTTCATATATAATCATTCACTCAACATATATTTCTTAAGATGAGCCTTATATCATAGATCCCACAACACCACCAGTTCATATATCATCATCTAAGATGCAATAGGGTGATATTTTTTAGCACACTGTTTCTAATTGTACGATCGACCTAAACCACCAGTGGGGTTGATTTTCAGTCCATAAGTCTATCATCGGGTGACACACGTGATGGTCGGATGGATTTTACATTAACACCACAATAGGGCCCCACCCAAGCCAGTAACCATTTTGAAAGACCCGTTTGAAAGGTAATGTTAAACAAAGTCCTATCTCTCTTTAACATTAATTAGCATCAATTAATAGAACTAGTTGGACGGTCCAACTAGTTGTGTGTGAGCATTTCTTATATATATATATATATATATATATATATAAATGCTCACACAAAGCTAGTTGGACGATTCAAATTGGTCCAACTAGCCGTGTCATTTAATGAGCAGTTAATGTTAATAAATCTTTCATACAATTGATGAAAATAAGTTGTTTGTTTGGGTCGGGCCAGTGTAGCATTAATGTGAAATCCGCCCAATCATTAGATGAGTTACTGAATGTTAGACCCAGTGCCAAAAGATCAGCTCCATCCCTAGTTCACGTGAACCACACAGTTGGAAAAAGTATAGTAGAAAGCTTACCTTCCAAACTCTTTCTCTTGGTGTGGGCCACTTGAATTATTTATGGTCTTGATTTTTAGGTACGAGGCCTAAAATTTGATGAAGCAACTAATGGTTAGAATGGATTTTACATTCTCTGGGCCTTGTAAAAATCAAAGTTGGATGTCTGTCCCGACTGTTTCAATTAGTATAAACCACTTAAATCATTGATTAGCTTGATTTATTTTTATTTTTATTTTTATTTTTGCTCTGAGCTCAACATGGCATTAGACATCTAATGATTGGAGTGGATTTCTTGAACACATCATGGTGGGCCCTTTTAAAAAATTGAAAGTGGACGTCCATCAAACCATTGTTGGTTCCCATAAAAATGTTAATTTGTCCCGAGAACAATAAAAAGTGGATTATGTGTTACCTAAGCAACATAAGCTCTCAAGTGGACCACACCACAGGAAACAATGGATATTAAATGCCCACCACGCCACAATAATTTTTATTTTCCATCCAACCTATTCATAACGTCATACATACCTAGATGAACTTTAAACAAAAATTTGTACTTGATTCAAAACTTCTATACCCCCAAGAAATTTTCCATGGTAAGCTCAATCCACACTAACTTTTATACACCCTATTTCATATGATGCAATAAAATAATTAAATTTAAATTCAAGATAAAATATTTTTCATTGATATTGGTATCCAACTAGTGTTGAACATTGGTCCACGACACCTTAGAACCTCGTTATTTATGGAGACTTTAATACTCTGTCAAAGTGGGAAGGATGACACACATGCACTTAAATATTACTTAGAAAATGCATACTTGGAATAAAAATAATTCACATTAAACTGTTTAAATTATTGGTCCTAGTTTACATGTATCATTAAAGAAAGTGCATTCATCTAGACCATAGCACAAATAGTAGTGGAGATAATGATTTTCACTGTTAAACAAATCACAGGGCCCACCATAACATTTATTTCCCACCCAATCTGATCATAAGGTCACAAAGACATGGATTAAGAGGAAAAACAAATTCCATATTGATCCAGAACTTTTATGACCCAAAATGGGTTTCAATGATAAACGTTCAATCCTCCACTGTTTTTTTTTTTTTTTTTTTTTTTTTTTTTTTTTTTTTTTTTTTTTTTTTTTTTTTTTTTTTGCAGTGTGGTCCGTCTGATAGATAGATCTATTATCTTAATCTCAAGCCTTAAGACGAGCTCGTCCAACATATGGACGGTTTGGATGTAACACATACATCATGCGGTGGGTCTCATCCAGGTGGATGGACGATATAAGGTGAAATACATACATCATGTGGGACCCACAGAACCTCATGAGTAGAGTACATCAGCTATATAGCTGGTGTGAAGTACACCATCCAATCAGCTTCCCATTAGATAGTTCCCACGTGGCACCCACCATAACATTTATATATTATAATATAGAAGTATTATATATATATATATATATTGAATAGCTCTAATGTCCAGGCCCTAGGTAGCATGGATGTAAAACACATACATCATGTGGATATGCATCAGGTGTGGGCCCCACACGAATGAACGATTTGGGTATAAAACATATCTCATGATCAGGGCCCACAGAACTTGTTGTTGTCCTTACAGATGGACGGTGTGGATGGAATTGACATTACAAATCCCTAATTTGGGATTCGAAAACTCAAAAAAAAGAAGCCCAAATTGATGAAATGGATATATAAGAAGAGAGAGAGAGATACCGAGTGACAACGAGAGTGAGAGAGAGCTAAGAGGGAAAGGGGAGAGAGATCGAGAGCGGAGAGGGAAAGGGGATAGAGAGATCAACTGAGGAAGATGAATGGGCGCTGGAGTCAATTCAGCTTAAAACATAACCTTATTGTCGATGAAATTTTTCGTTAGTAATAGTTGTCACCATTTGTCGGTAAAAGGCTGTAAAAATATTTGGGCCCACCCATGCTCTATCAGCCCCATCCACTCTGTAGACATGTTTTTAAATATACTTATTAGCTACACCAAAAACAAAAATTACAAATCAACATCTATGACCAACCACACAAAGTGAAATAATATGTCCACCGTTCATTTTGTTCGCCTTTACCAATGATAGTTTTCGTCAGTAAAAATCTCCTTTACCGACGATATTGTATAATGTCGGTAAAATATCCTCTCGGCGGGAATCTATTTGGTATGGGCTGGAATCTTTTGTCAATGAAATATGATTTCGTCAGTAAAAGTAATATTTACCGACGAAATCAATTTTGTCAGCAATAAGTTACGGGGCCCACCGTGATGTAATTATTTTATCCACTCCTTTCATCACTTTTCTCAGATCATTTTAAGGTATGCTCCTAAAAATGAAGCAGGTTCACAGCTCTTATGGACCACGCTAAAGGAAGCTGTAGTGATAATGACACCCACCATTAAAACCTTTCCAAGGGACACCGTGATGTTTTTTTACCATCCAACCTATTCATAATGTCATGTAGACATGGATGAAGTGAAAACACAAATATCAACTTGATTTGAAACTTCTCTAACTCTCAAGAAGTTTTTTTAATGGTGGACGTTCAATCCCCAATTTGTGCTCTAGTACTTAAGCCTTGGACCTGTCTCATTCTTAATCATATATTAGGTCCACCTAGATGTGATTCACATATCCAGCCGATTAATTATGTGTGTCCCACTTGGATGAGGGGTCATACCAAGTTTTAACCGCATCCAAAACTTATGTGGGCCTCACCAAGTGCTTTTATATATTTTAGTATGTCTTCATATAGTTTTAGATGGTATGACCCACCTGAGTTTTGTATACTGATGATTTTTGAGATATCTCATTACCTAAAGGGGACACATTGAATGCATAGTGTTGATGTTCGACACGCATCATGATGGGCCCCACAAAACTTACTAACATCAATTCTTACGTTCTCAGGGGGTGAATATGTTGGGTCACAATTTTGACCAGAATATTTGGCCCATTTTATATGTCTAGTCCATTCACTCTATTTTATTGATCATTACCCTTAATTTGACTAATTACTCGCCCCAATCATGTTACATATGAGAAAGATATTGGGCATACAAGATTTATTAACAATTTGAGTGAATTTTGATTTAAACATCTGAAGTTATTTACTCTTCAATCTGGACTGATCAGATTGTCCAAAAATGGTGAAAGGTTGTTCAAAATATCAAAAAGATATGAATGAAGAGAAAACACAAACACCAGCTTGATCCAAAACTTCTATGGCCTCCAAGAAATTTTCAATTGGTAGAGGTTCAATCACACTATTTCTTGTGGTGTGGTCCACTTGAGCTTTGGATATTCTTCCTTTTTGTTTTTTAGACCTCAAATTATCCGTTAACATGGATGAATAGAGTGGATAAAATAAATAAATAATGGTGGACCACACAAAATTTACTCGGTATGATAAGGGTAATGAGTAACTCACCTAAATGTAGTGGAGATGGGTTTCCTTAAAACAGTCATAATCATATATATATATATATATATATATATATATATATATATATATATATATATATATATATATATATATATATATATATATATATATATATATATATATATATATTGTGCCCACTTAAATGTGATTCACATATCAAACCCACTCATTATGTGTGTCCCACTTGGATGAGGGGTTAGACCAAGTTTCAGTCGCATCCAAAACTCATGTGGGCCCCACCAAGTGCTTTTATATTTTTTAGGATGTCTTCACATAGTTTTAGATGGTTTGGCCCGCCTGAGTTTTGTATACGGATGAGTTTTGAGATATCTCATAACCTAAAGGGGACACATCAAATGCACGGTGTTGATGTTCGACACACATCATGATGGGACCCACAAAACATACTAACATCAATTCAAAATGCCAATTTTTGCATCAATTCAAAATGCTGATTTTTGCCGATGATGTATCTATTTCATTGGTAAAAGTTCCTTTATCGACGAATGTTTTTGTTGGTAAAAATATCCTTTACCGAAGATATTGTATAACATCGAAAAAATAGCCTCTCCAATCTTTTGTCGATGAATTATGTGGTTCGTTAGGAAAAATTACATTTACCGACAAAATGATCATCGGGAAAAGAGTTTTCACTGACAATACATAATTTCATCGATAAAAGTTTTCAAGTCGTCGTTGTAAATGGTGGCAGGAACATATTCGGTCATGGTGGGAATCTTTTGCTGACAAAATCATATTTCATTAGTGAAAGTCATGTTTACTGACGAAATTGATTTCGTCAGAAATAAGTTCATCAGTAAAAGGCCAATTTCTTGTAGTATTGGAGAAATGGAGCAAACGTCTTTCCTTGAGGTTCCGATTCTAACTCTAGTGGGGCATGGCTAAATCCATCTTGTTTGTCCACTTCCGAGTCCTTTGGCTTTCAGCTCTATTCGGAATGGTTTTGTCAATGATCTTCCCACTCCTAAGAATGGTTATAGATTTAGCTTGCTCCATTTGATTTAAAGAGCTTGGGTCGATAACTTCATATTATAGCTTTGGATTAGGAAGAGGTTGAGTTGGGAGGCTCTCCTTGTTCCCAATCGTATTTTTAGCCTTAAGTCCTTGTATCACTTTTGTAAGGTCTTGAAAGGCTTATAACATACCCTGATTGAAAAGCTCTTGCTTTTGAAAGTATTTTAGAATCGAATCCTCTTGAGGTTTCTTTTGAATTGGAATTTGATTTAGGAAACCTTGAGGTGTAGCGGTTTGTCTATTCCTCCAACTAAAGTTTGTATGTATTAGAGGTGGGCCCACTAAAAGGTCTTTGGTAATTTCTTATGGCATTAGATTCCTCATTCAGTAGCTCTTCAAAGACAGATATAATTGGGCAATTTTCAGTAGTGTGACTGTTGTAACCACAAATATCGCAAACAATTTCCTTAGCCTTATCCTTCTTTAATTCCATGGCCTTGAGTTTTCTGGTGAGATAAGTCATTTTAGCATTGATATCATCATCCTCTTTCAAGAGATACATTCCACCCCTTTCCTTGGAATAAGTCGGCCTAGACGTAGTACTTGGTCTAGGGGAGATGTCCCATGATTGTGTGTCCTCAGCAAGCTTATCAAAGTAGTCTCACACCTCATTGACACCTTTATTCATAAACTCCCCATTACACATCGTCTCGACTAATTGGCACATGGGAGCTGTCAGTCCATCATAGAAAAAGTTTGTGATACGCCATGTTTTAAAACCATGTTGTTGGCATGAACCGATAAGATCCTTGAACCATTCCCAACATTAGAAGAATGTTTCATCTTCCATTTGGACGAAGTTTCCTGATCAACTTTCTAAAGGGAGTTTGTCTTATGGTATGGGAAAATTTTCTTTATGAACTTCCTTGTCATGTCATTCCATCTGCTAATAGATCGAGGACGTAGTGAACGTAACCACGTCTTAGCTTTCTCTTTCAAAGAAAAGGGAAAGAGTTTCAACCTGACTGTGTCATCAGACACGTTAGGAAAGAATAAAGTAGCTATGATCTCATCAAACTCTTTCAGATGTAATATGGATTTTCTGACTCAAGCCCATGAAATTTAGGAAGGAGTTGGATCACTCCTGGCTTGATATCCATGTGTCCTGCATTCTCAGGAAAAACCATACATGAGGACATACTTAATCCCGCCGGTTATAAATAATCTCGTAAAGTTCAATGCGGGGGTGCTTGATGCACCTTATTCTCATCTTGGATGTTCTCCACCCTAGGTTGGGGTAAAAGAGGTTGGTTTTCTACCTTCACTTCAATTAACTCAGGGGATCTCGAGCGATGTCTAGTCCTGCGATGGATAGTTAACCCCTCAACCAATCCTCCTTCAGTCAAGAGACATCAAGTGTTGTCACGAACCCACTTGGGCATGAAACACTCACAGCCCTCAATTCAGATTCTAAACCTAACCTAAAAGAAAGAAAGGAAATAGAGATCTAGAAAGAAAGAAGAAAACAGTTGGAAAGAAGTTACCAAATTCAAAGTCCCTTAGATCCAGCTAAATAAAACAAAACAAGTTAGTCTCTAAAAATATGTAGTCTAAGAACAGAAAGTAAACTATTTTCTAAAAAAGGAAGAATTCTAAAGATAACTAAAAATAGAAAGTTTTAAAAAACAAATTAGGAAAGCTCTAAGCCTAAGTTAGAAAGTAAGAAAGTTTCTAAAAGAAAACCTAGAATTAGAAAGTTTCTAAAAGTAAAATAAAGAAAAGATGAGTTAGTTTATAAAAAGGGAAATAACTAACCTAGGTTCTAAGAATTAATCAGAAAAGTACTAACATAAAATTAGAAAGTAAAGAAGTTTCTAAAAATAATAAAAGAAATCCTAGAATAGAAAATTTTTTTAAAAATAGAAAAAAAGAACCTAATCTAAAAATAGGAGATGGAAAAACTAGAAAATTAGAAATGAATTACCAATTTAGAATGTTTATCTCAAAATCCTATAAAATAGGAAAGTTAGGTTAGTTTCTGGAAATCAAATAGAAAAACCTAAATTTAGAAAAACCCTAATCTTAACCTAAATCTAAAACTAGTTAATCCCAGAAAAATGTAACCATCAATCCCCAACAATGGCGTCAAAAAGTTGTTCACACCCCAAGTATAGGGTTGTGATGTAGTTATAATCTCGGTAAGACCGAGGTCAAATCCATAGGGATTGAACCTTGTACATAATCTGAAAGTAACTAGAACTAGAACTAGGCGAAGATGTAATCTAAATCAGAGGCTTTTAAGAGAGTAATGGTGAAATATTAAACTAAACTAATGAAATTCAAAGGTGAAAAACTAGGGTGACAAGGATCCACTTGTAGAGATCAGGGAAATTGATACTTGATATAACTTTAAAAATAAAATATGAACTTCCTTTGATCTAGTCATCAATGGATAAGAGGTATGTGAATTAGACTTGATTCCATCATAAGGTCATGCCCATGAGACAAAGAAAACAACAAAATCTAACTAATCCACATCCATCTAAGAGAGTTATGAACATTAGGAAGGGTTCCATCATCCAACCATGCCCAGGAGACAATGGTGAACAATAGGGCCTCCTAATTTCATAATCATAATAATGAAAAGGACATGCTCAAATCTATCACAGATCTATTATAATTTAAGTCATAACTAACCATTAAAACTAAAGGTATTTCTTATAATCAAACTAGGATAAAAATTAGTTCAAAAATCAAAATTAAATCAAAAGGCATAAAGGAAAGTCTCCCATCACACTACAAGCTTCACCTCTTAGAGCTAAGAGGTTAGGCTAATCATGACCATGATTAAACAAGAAATCTTAATAAAAGTATAAAGAAAACCAATTATGGAAAGAGAAAAAAACTCTCTTCTTGCTCTCGTTCCCTGATTTAAGGATGCGTAGCTCTCCAGATGATGCTCTCTACGTCTCTCTCTCCCTCTCCCTTATATAGACAGCAGGAGGGCAGTGGAGAAGCTGAAGTCAGCATGCGTAACTCATGCGCAAGGCTTTCACAGTTTGCAGCCAAACAGAACTCTATTTTTGCTCGAGAAAACCCACCAACAGCTGCATTTGATTCATTTTTGGGAAGACAGATTGCTCCACTCAAGCAATCCGATCATGTAGGGATGGTCAAAATCCTCATATAAGCTTTTACATGGTTTGGATCATCGTCTTCATGTCCGAGTTTGATGCGTAACGCACCAAATAGTTCAGATTTCTCGGACGTTCGCAGATTGTGCACCGCCAATTGCGGCGGATGCTGTGGGGTCCACATTCGTTGATAGCGATGAAAACCACTTTATCCATTAGATGAACGACAAAATTTAAGCCTAATACGGTATGTTCTTGATTTGAGTTCGGCATGACCCTCAAAGTTAAACCCACTGCGATGGTTTGAACGAAGTAAATTAGGACCTCTTGTGACCACTCTAGCAAGTACATGTGCATGCTTTGGCGCACGTGGTCAACATGGTTTTGACCATGAGCTCTTCTACAAGATGGATGACACGGATCATCTTCTTGGGCCATGGTGGTGGCCCATAGCCTCTCTCAAGATGGACGTGGTTCGTCCATTGCGAAACAGAGAGAACTCTCTGTTGTGTTTGAGCAAGAGTTGGTCAGCATGCACTGATCGACTTTATTGACTTGGTACACGTCGGTAGCACTTGCAAGGTGTGCACCTTCCTCATAGGTGGGGTCAATCGAACTATCAGTGAGGAAATCTACACCGTCCATCCGCTGTCTTGCCAATTCAAGGGTTGATCCCAAAGTTGAAGCATATCCAGGTATCAGGTGGGCCCCCATATTAGTGTTTTATTGGCTAATCTGCCCGTAGGCCACTTCCACAAAGATCCAATGGCTAAAATTTGATGTGTACGGTTAATTTAGGTTCCTCAGCTCAAATATAAAGTTTTAAGCTGAACGGATGGTGGGAATCCTTTGATCTTGCATTCAGGACGACTTTCAGCCTACTTAAACTTCAATCACTTGATTTTCTTGGATCTCTAGCATGTAAATTCTTCAATCTCGGTCCCCCAGGGTCCTTCCTTTACCTTGGTGATTTCTGAGCGTTAAATCTTAACTTTTAGCACTCTTTTAAGTCCAAGCTCCTAAATTCACCTTGCAACCAAGAACATGATTAAAATAGGACGTTAAACATTATCATGTTCATAAAATCAAATATTTATTGGGGTCTAATATGCAATATTTGACCCTTAACATTGAGATCAGTATCCGAGGTCGAGGTCAATACCTGAGGTCGGGTCGGTACCTAAGGTCGGGTCGGGGGCCGAAGTGACAACTGAGGCTAAGGTAGAAAGTAGCCGACACCGAAGGTCGGGGTGATTTTTTGATCCTCAAGTGATATATAGAGTTATTGAGTCTTGCTGCTCAATTGATTTGTCTCATACATCTATTTAACTTCATTTTACCTATAAAAGTGGCCCCCTACTTTCGAGCTCTATATTTTATGAGCTCGGGAAGTAACTTTTGAGCTAGTGCATGAATGAGAAGTCTTGATTATTAAACTAGAGAAGGTTAGCTCGTTCCATGTGTGTTCCTCAATTTTGTACCTAGTAGTTAATGAGGGAATTGGAAAGGGATGACGCCTGTTATGGTGATCGAGGAGGATATTACGACAATATCTTTGCACGAGGAGTCATGCACACAGTGGTGAGCGTTGTTTTGTCTTTATGTGTGGGTGGTCGTGTATGATGACTTAATAGATATGATAGTCAAGCATGTAGGTTTTTAGGTCGCATAACTAGTAAACAAAATATTAAGAACGAGGAACCTTTTCCCTTCAACTAGGGGAGGTTCCTCATGGTCGAGCATGCATGCCTTAATAGACCAAGTAGTAGAAATGAAGAAAAGAACCTTCTTCCCTTTGAATGAGGGAGGTTCCTTATGGTTGAACGTGTAAGTCACGAGCATAGTAGGGAAAATCATAGGAATGAAAAAGAGCACCTTCGTCTCTTTAACTAAGGGAAGTCACTCACAGTCGAGCATATAGATAAAAACTGTAGATAAAATAGTAGAAATAAATGGGAGAACCTTCTTCCCTTTAACCATGAGAGGTTTCACATAGTCGAGCACGAGTAGCTTTTATGGAAACAATTAGTCGAGCACAATCATTTCACCTGTTGAAGTTCCTCATGGGTAATAGATCTTTAGATACTCAATGTTCCATGTATGAGGTAAGAGCTTACCCTCCATGTCTTCTAGTCAATACGTCCCTCATAATGCCTTCATGTCTTTTACTCGATATGTTCCTCAGTATTCGAATTGAGTTCGGTACCCTAGGTCGAGGTTACGGTTGGCTGATGAGCCTTATTACCGAGCTTGGTTGACTGGTTCAGCTCAGTCATCGAGTTTCCTTGCTCAGCCCAGCTTCCCTAGGTACCTACTCAGACGTGATGTTCAAGGGAGTGTATCACTGGAAGTGACTTTCTAGACATTGATTGGTATGCTGGCCTCGATTTTGGTCATCCTCCTTTCATTTGGAATTAGCGTCAGAGGGCTCCCCTTATTCTTTTCTCTTCTTATCCTTATTTAAGTTTTTTCCTCCTCGAGTAGCTCTTTGTGAATTGAAGAGCTCCTCGACATTGGAATATTTTTGAGCTCAGTCAATTAGGATGGTGAGGGTAGTCGGGGGGTTCTTACCAATAGAGAAGAGAAACTTTCCTTATTTAAGGTCGGCTACCATGGCAGCCAGAGCTATTTGGTCGGAGTAACCATCGACTTATATGGCTTCAATGTTGAAACGAATGATGCAGTCTCTTAGTAGCTCATCCTCCTTCTGAATCATCATAAGGAGGTAGGTTGATGTCTTTCTCTTGTCTTTCCCACTGATGAACTAAGTGATGAAAGTCTTGTTGAGTTGAGTGAAGGAACTGATGGATTTCAGATTTAGATGCCTTTACCATTTTTGTGCAATGCTTGATATAGTCAGGGAGAATGCCCTGCACTTTATGACTCCATAAGCAACAAGGAGCTCTGTCACACCCCAAACTCGGAAACTAGGCCCACAAATTCACAATCACCGAATTCGGTGCCGACAGCCTCCTTATTACCCCATTCTCAGCTCCCAGCATCCATACACCAGATTTTAATCCTGGGATCCTGACTATGCCAAAAAAAATAAAAAAAGGACGGTCCAAAACCATCTCAAATGACCAAAAAGGACGGTTATTGACCGTCGCATGGGCCGTCATATTTTGCGGTGTCGTATTACTTAAAGGACAGTTGAAAACCGTCATTCTTATTGATGTAAAAAGGACTGTCATGGACCATCCTTAAAAATGATGGTCATGGACCGTCTTTTATAAGCCTTCAAAGGACGGTCATGGACCATACTTTAAAAGGACTGCTATGGACCGTCTCTTATGAGCCTTTAAAGGACGGTCATGGACCGTCCTTAAAAAGGATTGCTATGAACTGTCTCTTATTAGCCTTCAAAGGACGGTCATGGACCGTCCTTAAAAAGGACTGCTATGGACCCTCTCTTATGAGCCTTCAAAGGATGGTCATGGACTGTTCTTAAAAAGGACTGCTATAAACCGTCTCTTATAACCCTAAAAGGACATTTTCAAATTTGAGACGGTCAATATACACCTGTTACAAGATATTTCATCCTATTCTTCCTGATATACAATATATTTCATCATATTCACATTCACATCCATCTAAAACCCAAACTACGTAAATCCATCCAAACATAAACTACATTCATCCAAACATAAAGTACATTCATCCAAACACAAACAATCTTATCCACATTATATTCATCCATGCATAAATACATATAAGTTTATTGTCATAAATAAAAAAAAGAAAAAAAATCAGCAACAATTTTCTTTTTGTGTCTTTCATCTAACAAAAAAATTTTCAACCAACAAAACATTATAATTCAAAATCATGAAGAATTGCAGAAACTTCTTCCAAAAAAGTGGGCACTTTTTTAAAATAAAATTGATCATTAAAATAAAACTAATGCAAGCAAATAATGCAAAAAAGTGTTTCAATTCAAGTTAATAAAAACAACAATAAAAATTAAAGCTTTGTAAAAAGGGGCATGTGTTAAAAGGGATACATTCTTGTTTGTTGCCATGTGATTGGGCTACATTATTACCGTAATCGAGTTCGGGTTCGGGATCGGGTTTAGGTTTGGGTTTTCGAGTTTAGGTTTAGGTTTAGGTTTAAGTTAGGGAGTTGAGATTAGGATAATGTGCAGGTCTAGGTTTAGGGATTTGAGAATACAATTAGATTTTAGGTTTAGGTTTAGGTTTCAGGTTATAGGTTTAGGTTTTAGGTTTTAGGTCTAGGTTAAGGTTAGGTTATAGGTTATAAGTTTAGGATATAGGTTATAGGTAAAGGTTTAGGTTTAGGTTAAGCTTTAGGTTTAGGTTACATGTTTGGGTTAAGGTTTAGGTTTAGGTTATAGGTTATAGTATATAGGTTATAGCTTTAGGGAATTGAGAATAGGTTAAGGTTAAGGTTTAGGTTTAGGAAATCGAGTTCGGGTTCGGGATCAGGTTTAGGTTTGGGTTTTCAAGTTTAGGTTTAAGTTTAGGTTAGGGAGTTGAGACTAGGATTATGTGTAGGTTTAAGTTTAAGGATTTGAGAATACATTTTAGTTTTAGGTTTTAGGCTTAGGTTATAAGTGCGGTTATAGGTTTAGGTTATAGGTTAAGGTTAGGTTATAGGTTAAGGTTTAGGTGTAGGAAATCAGGTTCGGGTTCGGGATCGGGTTAGGTTTAGGTTATAAGTTTAGGTTATAGGTTATAGGTCATAGGTTTTGGTTTAGGATAACGTGATAGGTTTAGGTTAAGGTTCAGGTTTAGGTTTAGGATAAGTTTAAGGTTTAGGTTATAAGCTATAGGTTTAGGGAATTGAGAATAGGTTAAGGTTTAGGAAATCGAGTTTGGGTTCGGGATCAGGTTTAGGTTTGAGTTTTCAAGTTTAGGTTTAGTTTTAGGTTAGGGAGTTGAGATTAGGATTAGGTGTAGGTTTGGGTTTAGGGATTTGAGAATACATTTAGGTTTTAGGTTTAGGTTTAGGTTATAGGTTATAGGTTAAGGTTTAGGTTTTAGGTTAAGGTAAAGGTTAGGTTATAGGTTATAGGTTAAGGTTTTAGGTAATAGGTTTCGGTTTAGGTCATGGTTATAGGTTTAGGTTTAGGTTAAGGTTTAGGTTTAGGTTTAGGTTAAGTTTTAGGTTTAAGCTTAGGTTATAAGCTATAGGTTTTAGGAATTTAGAATAGGTTAAGGTTTAGGTTTAGGAAATTGGGTTCGGGTTCAGGATCGGGTTTAGGTTTGGGTTTTCATGTTTAGGTTTAGGTTATAAGCTATAGGTTTAGGGAATTGAGAATAGGTTAAGGTTTAGGTTTAGAAAATCGGGTTCGGGTTCGGGATCGGCTTTAGGTTTGGGCTTTCAAGTTTAGGTTTAGGTTTAGGTTAGGGAGTTGAGATTAGGATTAGGTGTAGGTTTAGGGATTTGAGAATACATTTAGGTTTTAGGTTTAGGTTTAGGTTATAGGTTAAGGTTTAGGTTTTAGGTTTAGGTTAAGGTTAGGTTATAGGTTAAAAGTTTAGGTTATAGGTTATAGGTTAAGGTTTTAGGTCATAGGTTTTGGTTTAGGTAAAGGTTATAGGTTTAGGCTTAGGTTTAGGTTAAGTTTTAGGTTTAGGTTTTAAGCTATAGGTTTAGGGAATTGAGAATAGGTTAAGGTTTTGGTTTAGGAAATCGGGATCGGGTTTAGGTTTGATTTTCAAGTTTCGATTTAGGTTTAGGTTAGGGAGTTGAGATTAAGATAAGGTGTAGGTCTAGGTTTAGGGATTTGAGAATGCAATTAGGTTATAGGTTTAGGTATAGGTTTAGGTTTAGGTTTAGGTTTTAGGTTTAGGTTAAGGTTAGGTTATAGGTTATAAGTTTAGGTAATAGGTTATAGGTAAAGGTTAAGGTTATAGGTTTTGGTTTGGGTTTAGGTTAAAGTTTAGGTTTAGGTTAAGGTTTAGGTTGTAGGTTATAGTATATAGGTTATAGCTTTAGGAAATTGTGAATAGCTTAAGGTTAATGTTTAGGTTTAGGAAATCGGGTTCGGGTTCGAGATCGGGTTTAGGTTTCGGTTTTCAAGTTTAGAATTAAGTTTATGTTAGGGAGTTGAGACTAGGATTAGGTGTAGGTTTAGGTTTAAGAATTTGAGAATACATTTCGATTTTAGGTTTAGGTTTAGGTTTAAGTTATAGGTTTAGGTTTGGTTTGGTTATAGGTAAAGGCTTAGGGAATCGAGAATAGGTTAAGGTTTAGGTTTAAGAAATCGAGATCGTGTTCGAGATCGGGTTTAGGTTTGGGTTTTCAAGTTTAGGTTTAGGTTTAGGTTAGGGAGATGAGATTAGTATTAAGTGTAGGTTTAGGTTTAGGGATTTGAGAATACATTTAGGTTTTAGGTTTAGGTTCAGGTTATAGGTTATAGGTTTAGGTTTAGGTTTAGGTTTAGGTTAAGGTTTAGGTTTGGGTTGAGGTTTAGGTTTAGGATTAGGCTATAAGCTATAGGTTTGGGGAATTGAGAATAGGTTAAGGTTTAGGTTTAGGAAATCGGGTTAGGGTTCGGGATTGGGATCGGGTTTAGGTTTGGGTTTTCAAGTTTAGGTTTTGGTTTAAGTTAGGGAGTTGAGATTAGGATTAGGTGTAGGTTTAAGTTTAGGGATTTGAGAATACATTTAGGTTTTAGGTATAGATTTACGTTATAGGTTATGGGTTTGGGTTTAGGTTAAGGTTTAGTTTTAAATTTAGATTATAAGTTATAGGTTTAGGGAATTGAGAATAGGTTAATGTTTATGTTTAAGAAATTAAGTTCGGGTTCGAAATTGCGTTTAGGTTTGGGTTTTCAAATTTACGTTTAGGTTTATGTTAAGGAGTTGAGATTAGAATTAAGTGTAGGTTTATGTTTAGGGATTTGAGAATACATTTGTAAGTGCTATGATTTCATATCCCTTTAGTTGTTAAATTTTGTGGTGCCAAAACCTATATCTATGTCTTGTATATCTTGTGTTTTATGTTTGAAGTCTATTCATTGCAATCAAGACATATCAAGACATTGCATTTCAAGACAAGATCTTAAAAGAAGAAAGTATTCAAGTTTGCATGTTCAAGGTTTGATCAAGTTTAAGTTTTATAGAAGACTTTGTCAAGTCAAGATTAAGCTTATGAAGGCCTACTACAAGTGTTGAATATTCACAAGCTTCTCTTAAGGGTCATCTGAGTGTTAAGACTTTCAAGTCCATCTCACTTTTAAGGTTTGTTTGACCTTAGATTGACCTTAGGATGGGCTTTATTGTATGTCATTCCGGATACATAACTCATATATTTTTATATGCTTGTTTGGAGTGTTCTAAGACTAGTCCTAGGGACTTCAAGACCAGTCCTAGCTTTGCTACGACTACTCTTAGGTTTTTCAGGACCAGTCTTAGGTAGTTGAAGATTTTTGGATCTTTCTAGCTGTCTTACGACCAGTCCTGGACATCCTACGACCAGTCCTGAAAGTTCTACGACTCATCCTTCGACCGGTCGTAGCCCTATGACTCAAACTGCAGCAACCATTTTTGGGGTCCTACGACCGGTCGTAGGTGGCCCACGACCGATCGTAAACCACCCAGGACCAGTCATGGAACTGAAAATTAAATCCTGCCAAAATCTTTCGAAAATCTTTGGAGCTACGACCAGTCCTAGGATCCTAAGACCAGTCGTAGACGGGATTTTTTAGTCTATAAATTGAGCACGAACTTCAGAGTTTTAGCACTTCAAATCAATTCTATTCAAGCATTCTTTAGGCTATTCTCTGAGAAAAGTTTGTGTTTATTTTAAGCTGCTTTGTGCTTATTTAATATTCCTTTTGCTAGCTTATTTTTATTTGATTTTGATCTACATTCCAATCTTATTAGAAAATGGAAATTTCTGATACTCCTTCTTCTATATTCAAAATTAAATAGATCTAGCCGTTTGATCTAAAATCAATTAGACTTAGAATCATTCTTAAAGTGAGTATTGGACTTTGAACGTCGAATCGAACTTCTACTCCGATTGGTTCTACCAGGCTTCATCAAAAGGTGACTCAGGTATTTTATATGTTTTGTAATTTACTTTCTCTGGTTTTTGTTTGAGATTCGCCAGAAAAATCTCATTGTAGTGGTTATCTGAGGAGAGATAGAAAACTTAGATTGTGGAGTTTTTGGATTGTGTAAGCCCGAGATTAAAGACACAATTGTGAAGGTTTTAGGTGAACTTGTGAAACCTATTTTGATAGTGCATGCTAATATCCCCTGTGTGAGGATATTAGGAGTGGAGTAGCAATCTGTGTGGTTGTTGGATAACAGTTGGTGTACACACAGGCGAACCACTATATATCATTGTGTTGTGGATGTGCTTTATTCTTTCATTCTTTTATTCATTCTGTTTTGTGGAGAGTGTTTGTGGATGAATATTGTAATCACTTCAAGCAAGTGTGGATGAATGTTGTAATAACTTAGGATTTATTTTTCGCAAGTTATTTTGATTTCATTGCTTATTATTCCTCTTTGGTTTGTGATACAAGGATGTTCTAGAAATAAGGTTGTCTACCTTAAACCTCTCGTTTTTGGTGTAAGGTTGTCCTTAGAACTGATAAAGTATCAATCTCTTTATTTTAGGCTATTGTGATTGTTTTATATTTAGCATTGTGCTTTAAATCTTTTATTATTCCGCTGTTATTAGTTTTATTTGGCATTGCCCTATTCACCCCCCCTCTAGGGCATATAGCTAGGCCCTTTCAACATTTAGGTTTTAGGTTTAGGTTTAGGTTATAGGCTATTGGTTTTGGTTTAGGTTTAGGTTAAGGTTTAGGTTTAGGTTTAGGTTTAGGTTTTGGTTATAAGATATAGGTTTTGGGAATTGAGAATATGTTAAGGTTTAGGTTTAGGAAATTGGGTTCGAGTTCGGGATCGGGTTTAGGTTTGGGTTTTCAAGTTTAGGTTTAGGTTTAGGTTTGGGAGTTGAGATTAGGATTAGGTGTCGGTTTAGGTTTAGGGATTTGAGAATACATTTAGGTTTTATGTTTAGGTTTAAGTTATGGGTTGTAGGTCTAGGTTAAGGTTTAGGTTTAAGTTTAGGTTATAAGCTATAGGTTTAGGGAATTGGAAATAGGTTAAGGTTTAGGTTTAGAAAATCGGGTTCGGGTTCGGGATTAGGTTTAGGTTTGGATTTTCAAATTTAGGTTTAGGTTTAGGTTAGGGAGTTGAGATTAGGATTAGGTGTAGGTATAGTTTTAGGGATTTAAGAATACATTTAGGTTTTAAGTTTAGGTTTAAGTTATAGGTTTTAGGTTTTGGTTTAGGTTTAGGTTAAGGTTTAGGTTTAGGTTGTAAGATATAGGTTTAGGGAATTGAGAATATGATAAGGTTTAGGTTTAGGAAATCAGGTTCGGGTTCGGGATCGTGTTTAGGTTTGGGTTTTCAAGTTTAGGTTTAGGGATTTGAGAATACATTTAGGTTTTAGTTTTAGGTTAAGGTTTAGGTTTTAGGTTTAGGTTAAGGTTAGGTTATAGGTTATAAGTTCAGGTTTTAGGTCATAGGTTTTGGTATAAGTTAGGTTATAGGTTTTGGTTTTGGTTTTGGTTTAGGTTAAGGTTTAGGTTACGTTATAAGCTATGGTTTAGGGAATTGAGAATAGGTTAAGATTTTGATTTAGGATATCAGGATCGGGTTCGGGATTGGGTTTAGGTTTGGATTTTCATGTTTCAATTCAGGTTTTGGTTAGGGAGTTGAGATTAGGATTAGGTGTAGGTCTAAGTTTAGGGATTTGAGAATGCAATTAGGTTTTAGGTTTAGTTTTAAGTTATTGGTTATAGGTTATAGGTTTAGGTTTAGGTTTTAGGTTTAGGTTAAGGTTAGGTTATAGGTTATAAGTTTAGGTTATGCTTTATAAGTAAAGGTTAAGGTTATAGGTTTTGGTTTAGGTTTAGGTTAAGCTTTAGATTTAGGTTATAGGTTTAGGTTAAGGTTTAGGTTTAGTTTATAGGTTATAGTATATAGGTTATAGCTTTAGGGAATTGAGAATAGGTTAAGGTTATGGTTTAGGTTTAGGAGATCGGGTTCGGGTTCAGGATCATGTTTAGGTTTGGATTTTCAAGTTTAGGTTTAATTTTAGGTTAGAGGGTTGAGACTAAGATTAGGTGTAGGTTTAGGTTTAAGGATTTGAGAATACATTTCAGTTTTAGGTTTTGGTTTAGGTTTTAGGCTTATGTTTAATTCTAAGTTGTAGGTTTAGGTTATTAGTGTAGGTTATAGGTTTAGGTTTAGTTTAGGTTATAGGTTAAGGCTTAGGGAATTGAGAATAGGTTAAGGTTTAGGTTTTGGAAATCGGGTTCGGGTTCGGGATTGGGATCGGGTTTAGGTTTGGGTTTTCAAGTTTAAGTTTAAGTTTAGGTTCGGTAGTCGAGATTAGGATTAGGTTTAGGTTTAGGTTTTGGGATTTGAGAATACATTTAGGTTTTAGGTTTAGGTTTAGGTTATAGGTTATAGGTTATAGGTTTTGGTTTAGGTTTAGGTTAAGGTTTAGGTTTAGGTTTGGGTTTAGGTTATATACTATAGGTTTAGGGAATTGAGAATATGTTAAGGTTTAGGTTTAGGAAATCGGGTTCGGGATCGGGTTAAGGTTTGAGTTTTCAAGTTTAGGTTTAAGAGTTGAGATTAGGATTAGGTGTAGGTTTAGGTTTAAGAATTTGAGAATACATTTAGGTTTTAGGTTATAGTTTATAGGTTTAGTTTTAGGTTAAGGTTTAAGTTTAGGTTTAGGTTTAGGATTAGGTTTAGTTTTAGGTTATAAGCTATAGGTTTAGGGAATTGAGAATAGGTTAAGGTTTAGGTTTAGGAAATTGGTTTCGGGTTCGGGATCGGGTTTAGGTTTGGGTTTTCAAGTTTAGGTTTAGGTTTTGGGAGTTGAGATTAGGATTAGGTGTAGGTTTAGGTTTAGGGATTTGAGAACACATTTAGGTTTTTGGTGTACATTTAGGTTTTAGGTTATAGGTTTAGGTTTAGGTTTTGGTTAAGGTTATAAGCTATAGGTTTAGGGAATTGGTAATAGGTTAAGGTTTAGGTTTAGGAAATCGGGTTCGGGTTCACAATCAGGTTTAATTTTGAGTTTTAAAGTTTAGGTTTAGGTTTAGCTTAGGAAGTTGAGATTAGGAATAGGTGTAGGTTTAGGTTTTAGGATTTGAGAATACATTTAGGTTTTTGGTTTAGGTTTAGGTTATAGGTTATAGGTTATAGGTTTAGGTTAAGGTTTAAGCTTAGGTTATAAGCTATAGGTTTAGGGAATTGAGAATAGGTTAAGGTTTAGGTTTAGAAAATCAGTTTCGGGTTCATGATCGGGTTTGGGTTTGGGTTTTCAAGTTTAGGTTTGGAAGTTGAGATTAGGATTAGGTGTAGGTTTAGGTTTAGGGATTTGAGAATACATTTAGGGTTTAGGTTTAGGCTTAGGTTATAGGTTATAGGTTTAGGTTTAGGTTCAGGTTAAGGTTTAAGTTTAGGTTTAGGTGTAGGTTATAAGCTATAGGTTTAGGCAATTGAGAATAGGTTAAGGCTAAGGTTTAGGTTTAGGAAATCGTGTTTGGGTTCGGGATCGGGTTTAGGTTTGGGTTTTCACGTTTAGGTTTAGGTTTAGGTTAGGGAGTTGAGTTTAGGATTAGGTGTAGGTTTAGGTTTAGGGATTTCAGAATCCATTTAGGTTTTAGGTTTAGGTTTTGGTTATATGTTATAGGATTAGGTTTAGGTTTAGGTTATAAGATTTAGGTTTAGGGAATTGAGAATAGGTTAAGGTTTAGGTTTAGGAAATCGGGCTCGGGTTCGGGATCGGGTTTATGTTTGGGTTTTCAAGTTTAGGTTTACGTTTAGGTTAGTGAATTGAGATTAGGATTAAGTGTAGGTTTATATTTAGGCATTTAGGAATACATTTAGGTTTTAGGTTTAAGTTTAGGTTATGGTTATAGGTTTAGGTTTAGGTTATAAGCTATAGGTTTAGGGAATTGAGAATAGGTTAAGGTTTAGGTTTAGGAAATCGCGTTCGGGTTTGGGATCGGGTTTAGGATTGGGTTTTCAAGTTTAGGTTAAGGAGTTGAGATTAGGTTTAGGTGTAGGTTTAGGTTTAGGGATTTGAGAATACATTTAGGGGTTAAGTTTAGGTTTAGGTTATAGGTTATAGGTTTATGTTTAGGTTTAGGTTTAGGTTTAGGTTTAGGTTATAAGCTTTAGGTTTAGGGAATTGAGAATAGGTTAAGGTTTTGGTTTCGATGTAGGAAATCGTGTTCAGGTTTAGGTTTGGGTTTTTATGTTTAGGTTTAGGTTTAGGTTAGGGAGTTGAGATTAGGATTTGGTGTAGGTTTCAATTTTAGGATTTGAGAATACATTTATGTTTTAGGTTTAGCTTTTTGTTATATGTTATAGCATTAGGTTTAATTTTAGTTTAAGGTTTAGGTTTAGGTTTAGGTTATAAGCTTTAGGTTTAGGGAATTGAGAATAGGTTCAGGTATAGGTTTAGGAAATCGCGTTCGGGTTTGGGATCAGGTTTAGGATTGGGTTTTCAAGTTTAGGTTAGGGAGTTGAGATTAGGTTTAGGTGTAGGTTTAAGTTTAGGGATTTGAGAATACATTTAGGGGTTAAGTTTAGGTTTAGGTTATAGGTTATAGGTTTATGTTTTGGTTTAGGTTAAGGTTTAAGTTTAGGTTTAGGTTTAGGTTTAGGTTATAAGCTTTAAGTTTAGGGAATTGAGAATAGGTTAAGGTTTTGGTTTCGTTTTAGGAAATCGTGTTCAGGTTTAGGTTTGGGTTTTTATGTTTAGGTTTAGGTTTAGGTTAGGGAGTTGAGATTAGGATTTGGTGTAGGTTTCAATTTTGGGATTTGAGAATACATTTATGTTTTAGGTTTAGCTTTTCGTTATATGTTATAGCATTAGGTTTAATTTTAGTTTAAGGTTTAGGTTTAGGTTTAGGTTATAAGCTTTAGGTTTAGGGAATTGAGAATAGGTTCAGGTTTAGGTTTAGGAAATCGAGTTCGGGTTCGGGATCGGGTTTAGGTTTGGGTTTTTAAATTTAGGTTTAGGTTTTGGTTAGTGAGTTGAGATTAGGATTAGGTGTAGGTTTAGGTTTAGGGATTTGGGAATACATTTAGGTTTTATGTTTAGGTTTAGGTTATAGGTTATAGGTTTAGGTTTAGGTTTAGGTTTAGGTTATAAGCTATAGGTTTAGGGAATTGAGAATAAATTAAGGTTTAGGTTTAGGAAATCGGTTTCAGGTTGGGGATCGGGTTTTGGTTTGGGCTTTCAAGTTTAGGTTTAGGTTTAGTTTAGGGAGTTGAGATTAGGTGTAGGTTTAGGTTTAGGGATTTGAGAATACATTTAGGTTATAGGTTTAGGTTTAGGTTATAGGTTATAGGTTATAGGTTTAGGTTTAGGTTTAGGTTAAGGTTAGGTTTGGGGTTTAGGTTTAGGTTATAAGCTATAGGTTTAGGGAATTGAGAATAGGTTAAGGTTTAGGTTTAGGAAATTGGGTTCGGGTTCAGGATCAGGTTTAGGTGTGGGTTTTCAAGTTTAGGTTTAGGTTTAGGTTAGGGAGTTGAGATTAGGATTAGGTGTAGGTTTAGGTTTAGGGATTTGAGAATACATATAGGTTTTAGGTTTCGGTTATAGGTTATAGGTTATAGGTTATAGGTTATAGGTTTAGGTTTAGGTTTAGGTTAAGGTTAAGGTTTAGATTTAGGTTTAGGTTTTGGTTTAGGTTTAAGTTATAGGCTATGGGTTTAGGGAATTGAGAATAGGTTAAGGTTTAGGTTTAGGAAATTGGGTTCGGGATCGGGTTTAGGTTTGGGTTTTCAAGTTTAGGTTTATGTTTAGGGAGTTGAGATTAGGATTAGGTGTAGGTTTAGGTTTAGGGATTTGAGAATATATTTAGGTTTAGGTTATAGGTTATCGGTTAAGGTTAAGGTTTTAGGTTTAGGTTTAGGTTATGTTTAGGTTATAAGTTTAGGTTATAGGATATAGGTTAAGGTTTTAGGTCATAGGTTTTGGTTTAGGTTAAGGTTATAGGTTTAGGTTAAGGTTAAGGTTTAGGTTTAGGTTAAGTTTAAGGTTAGGTTATAGGTTTAGTTTAAGGTTAGATTATAGGTTATAAGTTTTGTTTGTAGGTTCTAGATTAAGGTTTTAGGTCATAGCTTTCGGTTTAGGTCAAGGTTATAGGTTTAGGTTTAGGTTAAGGTTTAGGTTTAGGTTTAGGTTAAGGTTTAAGTTTTGGTTATAAGCTATAGGTTTAGGGAATTGAGAATAGGTGAAGGTTTAGGTTTAGGAAATCGGGTACGGGTTCAGGATCGGGTTTAGGTTTGGGTTTTCAAGTTTAGGTTTAGGTTTTGGTTAGGGAGTTGAGATTAGGACTAAGTGTAGGTTTAGGGATTTGAGAATATATTTAGGTTTTAGGTTTAGGTTTTGGTTAGGGAGTTGAGATTAGGATTAGGTGTAGGTTTAGGGATTTGAGAATACATTTAGGTTTTAGGTTTAAGTTTAGGTTATAGGTTAAGGTTTAGGTTTTAGGCTTAGGTTAAGGTTAGGTTATGGGTTATAATTTAGGTTATAGGTTATAGGTCATAGGTTTTGGTTTAGGTTAAGGTTATAGGTTTAGGTTTAGGTTTGGGTTTGGGTTTAAGTTTAGGTTGTAAGCTATAGGTTTAGGGAATTGAGAATAGGTTTAGGTTTAGGTTTGGGAAATCGGGTTTGGGTTTAGGATCGGGTTTAGGTTTGGGTTTTCAAGTTTAGGTTTAGGTTAGGGAGTTGGGATTAGGATTAGGTGTAGGTTTAGGTTTAGGGATTTGAGAATACATTTAGGTTTTAGGTTTTAGGTTATAGGTTAAGGTTTTGGTTTTATGTGTAGGTTAAGGTTAGGTTATAGGTTATAAGTTTAGGTTATAGGTTATAGGTTAAGGTTTTAGGTTATAGGTTTTGGTTTAGGTTTAGGTTATAGGTTTAGGCTTAAGTTAAGGTTTAGGTTTAGGTTATAAGCTATAGGTTTATGGAATTGAGAATAGGTTAAGGTTTAGGTTTAGGAAATTGGGTTCTGGTTCGGGATTGGTTTTATGTTTGAGTTTTCAAGTTTAGGTTAGGGAGTTGAGATTAGGATTAGGTGTAGGTTTAGGTGTAGGGATTTGAGAATACATTTATGTTTTAGGTTTTGGTTTAGGTTTTTGGTTATTGGTGAAGGTTTAGGTTTTAAGTTTAGGTTAAGGTTAGGTTATAGGTTATAAGTTTAGGTTATAGGTTATAGGTTAAGGTTTTAGGTCATAGGTTTTGGTTTAGGTTAAGGTTATAGGTTTAGGTTTAGGTATAGGTTTAGGTTAAGGTTACAGGTTTAGGTTTAGGTTATAAGCTATAGGTCTAGGGAATTGAGAATAGGTTAAGGTTTAGGTTTAAGAAATCGAGTTCGGGTTCTGAATCAGGTTTAGATTTGGTCTTTCAAGTTTAGGTTTAGCTATAGGTTAGGGAGTTGAGATTAAGATTAGGTGTAGTTTTAGGTTTAGGGATTTGAGAATACATTTAGGTTTTAAGTTTAAGTTTAGGCTTTAGGTTATAGGTTAAGGTTTAGGTTTTTGGTATAGGTTAAGGTTAGGTTATAGGTTATAATTTTAGGTTATAGGTTATAGGTTAAGGTTTTAGGTCATAGGTTTTGGTTTAGGTTAAGGTTATAGGTTTAGGTTTAGGTGAAGGTTTTATATTTAGGTTAAGGTTAAAGGTTTAGGTTTAGGTTAAGGGTTTATGTTTAGGTTTTGGTTATTAGTATGGGTTTTGGATTTTAAAAATAGGTTTAAGTTTATAGATTTGAGAATACGTTAAGGTTTAGGTATCGAAAATCAAGTTCGGGTTCAAGATCAGGTTTACGTTTGGGTTTTAGGTTTAGGCTATGGGTTTAGGGATTCAGATTCGGGTTCGAAATCGGGTTTAGGTTTTACGTTTAGGTTAAGGTTATTGGTTTAGGTTATAGGTTTAGGTTTAGGTTATAGGTTTAGGTTAGGGTGTGGTTTAGGTTAAGGGAATTGAGAATAGGATTAGGTTATAGGTTTAGGGTGTGGCTTATGTTAAGGGTGTGGTCCCTGTAAATATAGATATAAACACGTCCTGTCCAAATGGCCAGGCCCCTTTAATGCTATCCATAGGAAATTGACAGCTTCATCATGGTCATAACAGTGGTTCCCACTTTCTAGGGACCCCTGTTCATCCGGATAGCTCCGACGCACATCCAGGTTTGCTCCATTAATTTCTAGCAAATACATAAACACAGCCTGTCCAAATGGTTAGGCCACTCCAATATTGTCCATAGAAAATGGACAGCTTTATCATGGTCATAACAGCGGTTCCCACCTTCCAAGGATCCCTGCTTAACATCCGGATAGCTCTGACGCACATTCAGGTCTGCTCCATCAATTTTCAGCAAATATAGATATAAACACAGCCTGTCCAAATGGCTAGGCCGCTCTAATACTGTCCATAGGAAATGGACAGCTTCATCATGGTCATAACAGTGGTTCTCACCTTCCAGGGACCCCCGCTTAACATCCGGATAGCTTCGACGCACATTCGGGTTTGCTCCATCAATTTCGAGCTAATACATTTAAAAACAACATAAATATATTTAAAAGCATCTAGATATCTCGGGAAGGCCTCCCATATTTGTATTATTGGTAACTCATCCCTTTGTCTACAAGATACAATCGACCAACAATTTCTATTGCTACCTGTACTCTGAAACCAACACATATATAACTGGAAAACAATACAAGGAATAAAAAAAAAGAATTTACCTTTCAAAAAAAAAGGATAAAATAAATTTATAGAGCTTTAAGAAAATGGGAATTAACTGTCATAACCATCTGCACTTTTTAGGTCATGTTTGGAAATGTGGAGTCCAAGGAAAAGAAAGGAACAAAATATATCTAACAATGGTTTAGGTTTAGGTTATAGGTTTAGGTTTAGTTTAATGTTGTAGGTTATAGGTTTAGGTTAAAAGTTTAACTTTGTGATTTTTATGATTTTTCTAATGATGAGTTGATTTTGGTAATCAGTTTTTGATCTATCTAATTCTACTCTAAATAAAGCAATCCTTATGAGAAGCATTCACCTTGATTTTTTATTTCCAGTTTTCATTTTTGGTACAGTTCTATGTTTCCACACCAGGATTCTACTTTTACAATTACAAGTGGTGGTTTGTGCTTCTTGCCTTGTTTGGCTTGTGTATATTTTTTGGCACCACCTCAGCGCCTTTCAAGGAAAATTTCTTGCTATCTTTCAAAAGAAGTGGTGGCTTGTGATGTGAGTGATGTTAATGTGTGCCTCTACCATTGCTGGTCCCAAAGCCAGTGTAAAAGAGTAATAATCATGTCAATTACAATTGCATGTCTTATCATGAATGAAACATCCTAATTAAATCCAAGATGAAAAAAAAATTGGAAAGCCATTTCCAAAAAAAAATAGAAGGAAAGAATGTCAAAGAAATAAATAATGGAAACTATATATAGAGTGGAAAATTGAACTTACTTGACATGCATGCCTTCTTCAATATCTGTTGGTGAAACTTTATCGCCCAAACCAACAACAAACTGCGAGTACAGAAAGAATTAGGTCCATCAAAATGTGCCAAGATTCTTTAGTTATACCAACCTAAAATAACAAAACATCGCATAGATAATATACCTTGGCAATTTGCTTAACATTTATTACATACTTTGCTTCCTCAGAATTCTGGTTGATTATTTTTGTGCATCTTGCAACCTGCTCAAAACATAAATAAACACATATGTAAGGTCAAACAACATACCATGTAGTTATAATCACAACAACGGGCAGCTCTCTTAAAGATTACCTGAAGAGGCTGCTCCTCTTACATCATTTGTTTATCAGAAACAAGATTCCACTAGCTGGGTGCAGCTAACCCAGTGTTTGAATCTTTTATTCCTGTTGTTTAAATGAAACAAAATCTTCCTATTCAAAAAGTTTTATAATGCAGATAGAGGGGCAGATGCTAAGAAAAGCCCATAAAAGGGTATTTTCCTGTAGTGTGAAGATAAGTATTAACCATGTTGGAGAATGTGCTGCTTTGTACTTGTTGTTATTGGAACCAGATCCAGACCATAATTTAGTTGTGTTTGGCGTGGATGGGCTATGTTGGACAAGCTTAGACCCTGTTTGATAGATGCCTAAAAATGAGTTCAACTCATTTTACTTAGCAGTAATTATGTATTAGAGATCTTAATCTCTGACACATAATTTCTGTTAACAACATATAAATAACATATCCGGTCCATTTTGTACATCTAAGCTCTTTCCTTCCTCATGTGAAAAATCATGTTTATCAGCACTCAATTCCACTCCCATGCTATTCTTAGCTTCATGTGCCTCCACAACATAATGAGCATCTCCATATCGTTGCACATAATGTGCTTCTGAATTTTGGGTAGCTTCTGTCAACCCAGTGGCAATGTTGAATCCTATTTCAGTTGTGAAAACATTCTTTACATCTAAATCTGAATCCATATTGTTCCTCTTATCTTCATTCACACATGAGATATCCTGTGTAACTGGTGGCGAAACCCTTACGGGGCTGACAACTTCTAGGCATGTGCCTTTATCATCGTCAGCACCATCATCAGAAGCATAATCCTGTATGAGTTTGAATGGACTCCCATCTTTAATAATTACCCTTAGTATCTCCTCACTATTGCCACCTTTAGCAGGTAGTGAAACCTTGACAGGACTTGAATATTCAATGAGACGCTTATTAGATGCCTGCATGTTGCTATCTAAGGTGCATTTAATAACTTTGGATGAACTCCTAACCAGGCTAAGATCTTCAGTATGTGACCTTGCAAATGTAGATTGGTCATCTTCTGGAAAGCATTGTTATGGGTTAGAAAATAAAGTGAGAAATAAACTTATGCCATGACCATGCTATATACATGTGATTTATTGCAAGAATGTATAAAGAAAGGTCCAAAAGAGCTAAATTGCTAAATGTGGGATATTTAAATGATATCAAAATATAACAAACCAGGCATTGATGCAGGGGCTGAAATTGCATATTTATGGGTTCAAATCAGGAGGAAACTGCAAATATTTCCTATGCTTTAACATGAAAATCCCAAAAGCAGAATTGTAAGATATTGTAGTAAATTTTAGAAGATCATAAATGCTAAAAAGTATTTTAGGAGCACTGATGGGTGAAAAAGGAATGTTATTAGAGTCTTTTACAAGGAAATGGAAGTTTAGGGCCTCGATTGTGCAGTGCCAAATTCTAAAAGAAAAAATCTATCCACAACATATAAAAAACCCAACATTACAAAAATTTCATGTAAACTGACACCCAACATTGCCTTACTTTTCAACCAATTGCATAAAGTTTTATGGGACTTGATGATGGTCAACTCACCAAGTGAATAGCCAGAAAAAGCTTCCTTGGGGGGTAAGAGAACGGGCATGGCCTTCAATCGGTGCAAGACTGCATTTTTTTTTTATGATGCGTGAACTTGTAACTAACGATGGAATATGGAGCCCTTGCAAAGGTCTAGAAATATGACATGTGGCCATGCATTTCAAAGAGAGAATACTTACATAAAATTTGAGAGTAACGGCTGAGATATGAATTCTTTAGAGCTCACAAGATAGTAGAGTTTTAACTTTGATGGATTATAAAAGGTCCTTGTATTATTATATTTCTAGAGTAAGGGAAACCGCAAATCTTCTATATAAATCTGTTCCTAATGTCATTGGAGAGAACAATGTCAGCCTGTTGATGCTTACATAAAATTAGACAGTACAGCTGAGAAATGAATTCTTTAGGGCTAACAAGAAATGAATTCCATAAAAGATATTTTTTTTAATGGAATTCGTATACCAATCATTGTCATCTACAAGCTATAAAAGATGCATGCAAAGGAGGTCAACAAGATGTAACATGTGATATATCTTATCACAATAAGTTCAAATTGGGGGCACAAACACAAAACACAGTAATTTGCTAACAGAAAATGGGAATGAATGATGAAAATAAATAAATAAATCAAATTCAAGATAAATGCAGGCCAACACATGTGCATATTCAATTAAATAGCCAAAATTAGATGGATGATTAGGCCAACACTGTTAATTCCCATAGTTGGTATCGGAGCCACTGTATAAAGGCATGGATGATCAGATTCAGAGTCACCCATTATAGATTCATATTCAAAATTTTAGATTTTTGAATTCCCAAATCAGGTAAATTGGGATTTCGAATTTAATTTAATTTTTTTTTTTGGATTTTTCCCTGAATTCAGAAATTAAGACATCTAGATTATGGGTTTTGAATTTGGAATCCCCAAATCATCAATAAGGGATTTTCGGATTCGGAATCCCCAAATCAAAAATTTGAGATTATTCGAAACCCTAATCAATCGAGTCAATCAGGGATTTTCGAATCCCTGACTTTAGAAATCAGAAATTAGGGACTTTCGGAATCCAGATCCCCAAATCCAGATTAATTGAGGATTTCAGATTCAAAATCCCTAAATCTAGTTAAATTAGGGATTTGGATTCGAACCCCTAAATGCAATCCTTTAATTAGGGATTCCAGATTTGTGATTTCAAAGCCCATATTTGAAACCGATAATCCCAAATTGGGGATTTTATATACCCTTACCCGTGTTATCAATGGAGGCAACCATAGAAGCTCTGTCCAGCACTGGCACTGTGTATAATCTCCGATTCATCCCAATTGGGTTTCTTCTGCCTCCACGCATGGCCTTATAAACCTTGTCGTGCTCGTCCTCTTCATCTTCAGCCGTGGTAGCCATTGTCATGGTTGTAGGTGTATGCTTCTTCTCTTAGCCATGAGGAAGAAACCACTTGTGTCAAATTCAAGAAGGATGGCAGCGATGAGAACTCTCGATTCGGCCATGGGTTTTTAGGGAGGGGCGGGCACGAGAGAGAGGGTTTGGGTTTTGGGAGAGGCAGGCTCGCGAGAGTGAGGGATTTGGGAGAGGGACGCGTGCGGGCTGATTATATTATGGGGGTGGGAAACGGATTGGTTACTCCCCCTTCCACTAGCCCCGTGGTTGGTGGTCGGTGCTCTGTGGGCCCTACCATGATGTATGTGTTTCATCCATTCCGTTCATCCATTTTTAAAGATCATTTTAGGCCTTGATCCCAAATATTAAAGGTATATAAATCTCAGGTGGTCCACACCATATGAAAACAATAGTGATTGGATATCCACCATTAAAATCCTCTTAAGGCCCATTGTACTGTTTATTTGATATCCAATCTGTTGATTAGGTCATACAGGCCCAGATGAAGGGAAAAAGCAAAAATCAGCTTGATCCAAAGCTTTTATGGCCCCCAAAATGTTTTTAATGGTCGGCGCTCATTCAACAATGTTTCCTGTAATGTGGTCCACTTGAGATTGGGATATATCTCATTTTTGGTCTCATACCGTAAAATGATCTGTAAAAATAGATGGACAGCATGGATAAAACACATACATCATTGTGGGGCCCATAGAGCACCGACCACCAGCCATTGGCTGGTGTCAGGGGGAGTAGCCAATCTGTTCCTGGGGGTGGGGGTGACGGAGGGTATTTTAAGTCTTGAGTTTTAGGTCTTGTGGGGCCCACCATGATGTATGTTATTTATCTACTCCATCCATTCATTGTAAATGATCATTTTAAGGGTTGATCCAAAAAAGGAGTCATATCGAAGCTGTAAATGGACCACATAAAGTATTAACGATAAAAATTTATTTTTTATTATTTTTTATGGTGTGGTCCACTTAGACCTTCAATCTACTTACTTTTTAGGCTCATCCACTGAAATTATATATCAGAATTTATGGGCAGCTTAGATAAAACACATATATTCCAATGGACCCCATGAACAGGTTGGATGACAAATAAACATCACTGTGGGTCATGGGAAGATTTCAACGGCGGAAATCATTTTTCCCACTCTTTTCTATGGTGCGTCCACTTGAACTTTAGATCTGCCCCGTCAGTCAGATGCACCATTCCATGGTGGGCCACAAGCTTAAAAATAAAGTCAATCCATGACTTGGGTGGGCCACACCACATACTATAGTTAAGAGGGTTGCCCTCCCATTAAAACATATATAATCATTTATTGGGCCCACCTAGATGTGGTTCATAGATCCAGCCCATTCATTATGTGTGTTCCACTTGGATGAGGAGTCAGACCAAGTTTCATACACATCTAAAACTCATGTGGGCCCCCACCAAATGCTCATAAAAAAAAGTGTGGAATAATGATTTCCACCGTTGATACCTTCCTTGGGCCCACGGTAATGTTTATTTGTCATCCAACATGTTCATAATATCAAAAAAAATATAAATGGAGGGAAAACACAAACATCAGCCTAAATGTGGGTCACACCACATAATATAATGGAGGGGTTTCCTTAGAACATTCATAATCATATATTGGGTCTGCCTAAATGTGATTCACATATCTAACCCACTCATTACGTGTGTCCCACTTAGATGAGGGGTCAGACCAATTTTCAACTACATCCATGTCTGTATTAACTTATAAACGGGTTGGATCTCAAATAAACATCGTGGTGGGCCCTAAGAAGGTTTCAATAGTGGGTGTCACTATCCTACTCTTTTCTATGGTGGGTCCACTTGAACCTTGGATCTGCCCTGTCAGTCAGATGCACCATTCCATGGTGGGCTACGACCTTAAAAATAATCATTTATTGGGCCCACCTATATGTGGTTCATAGATCCAGCCCATTCATTATGTGTGTCTCACTTGGATGAAACACATACATCATGGTGGGACCCATAGAGCACCGACCAACATCCACCAAGTTTTGTGGGCCCCACTATGATGTATTTGTTATATCTACACCATTCATCCATTTTGAGATATCATTTTACGTCATGAGCCAAAGAATGAGGCAGATAAAAATCTGTAGTGGACCCCACCACAGAAATCTTAGGTGCACTAAACCACATGAAGTTAATAGTAATTGGATATCCATCATTAAAATCCTCCAAAGGCTTACTGTACTATTTATTTGACATCCAATATGTTGATTAGGTCATATAGGACCAGATGAGGGAAAAAATAAAAATCAACTTGATCCAAAACTTTTATGGCCCCAAAATGGTATGACATCCAATATTGTACTGTTTATATTTTTTAGATGTCTTCACATAGTTTTAGATGGTAATCAACACCTAAGTTTCATATACAGATGATTTTTGAGATATCTCATAAGCTAAAGGGGAGACATCAAATGCATGGAGTTGATGTTCGACACATATCATGATGGGCCCATTATACATGTCTAGTCCATTTACTCTATTTTACTGATCATTACCCTCAATTTGACTAGTTACTCACCTCGATCATACTACATATGAGAAATATATTGGGCAAATAGGATTGATGAACAATTTGAGTGAATTTTGATTTAAACATCTGAAGTTATTTACTTTTCATGTCCAGAGTGATCAAATTGTCCAAAGACAGTTAAAGGTTGTTCATAATATCAAAAATATATAAATAAATAGAAAACGCAAACATCAGCTTGATCCACAACTTCCATGGCCTCCAAGAAATTTTAAATGCTAGAGGTTCAATCACACTATTTCCTGTGGTGTGGTCCACTTGAGCTTTGGATATGCTTCCTTTTTGTTCTTTAGACCTCAAATTATCTGTTAACATGGATGAATGGAGTGGAGAAAATACATAAATAATGGTGAACACCCCCGAGTTTACACCGATAAAGGTAACGAGTAACTCACTTAAATGTAGTGGAGAAAGGTTTCCTTAAAACATTCATAATCATATATTAGGTCTGCCTAAATGTGATTTACATATCCAACCCACTCATTATGTGTGTCCCACTTAGATGAGGGGTTAGACCCGCATCCAAAACTCATGTGGGCCCCACCAAGTGCTTTTATATTTTTTAGGATGTCTTCACATAGTTTTAAATGGTATGACCCACTTAAGTTTCGTTTACCAATGATTTTTGAGATATCCCATAATCGAAAGAGGACACATCAAATCCATGGTGTTGATGTTCGACACACATCATGATGGGGCCCACAAAACTTACTAACAATAATTCTTAGGTTCTCATGAGGTCAGTAAGTTGGGTTAGAATTTTAACCAGAATATTTAGCCCATTTTAGATGTCTATTCCATTCACTCTATTTTACTAATCAATACTCTCAATTTAACTAGTTACTCGCTCAATCAAGCTACATATGAGAAAGATATTGGGCATACAAGATTGATCAACAATTTCAGTGAAATTGGATTTAAACATCTGAACTTATTTACTCGTCAATTTAAACTGATTAGATTGTCCAAAAATGATTAAAGGTTCAATAAGTGGATGTACCTAATAATTTAGTAATTTTATTTTTCACAAATAAATTTAACATTTTTTTTTCAAAATGTATATTTTTTTTTACTCTTTTAACTAAATATCATTTTTATTATAAATAAATTTAACATTTTTTTTTTTACAAAATTTATTTTTCTTTTTTAAAAAAAAATATATTTTTTACAATTTGTCAATTTTTTTCACAATTTTGTTTAATTTTTTAAATTTCCTTTTTCAAAATATCATTTTTTAATCTCACTTTTGTTATATAACTTTTTAATTTTTCTTGTCAAAATACAAAATCTAGTTTTTTTTTTTTAAAAAAAAAAATTATTTTTTTTACAATTTGTCAATTTTTTCACAAATTTGTTTAATTTTTTTAATTTTCTTTTTCAAAATATCATTTTTTATCGAATTTTTTTTTTCAAAATTATCAATATTATTCAAAGTTCTTAATTTTTTTTTTCAAAATCTAGATTTTTATAAAATTAAAGTTTTTTTAAAAAAATTTAAATTTTTCTTAAACATCGTTAATTATTTTTCTAAGCTTCTTAACTTTTTTTTTTTTTCAAAATTCATAATTTTTTTGAGCTTCTTAATTTTTGACCTGAGCATTAGAGATGGTTTAGGACAGTCCTAAACCGTCTCTAATAGATACGGTCTTTGACAGTCTCTAATAGAGACGGTTTTTGGCAAGGCTATAAGATGGCTAAGGATCTTCTCTAATATAGACAGTCTTTGACAGTCTCAGATTATAAGTAAAAGACGGCCAATCACCGTCTCTAATGTAGACGACCAATGACCGTCTCAGATGACCGCATATAAGACGGTCAAAGACCGTCTCTAATGCGGATGGCCAATGACCGTCTCTAATGACCACATTTAAGATGGTCAACGACCGTCTTAAATGATTTGTGGATGTTCAAATTTTTAAGATAATATTAAGTATGGTCAGGGGCCGTCTAAAATTTTAGAGACGGTTTACGACTGTCTTTAAAGCGTCTTTAAACCAAGCAATTTTAGAGACGGTCTAGAACCGTCTCGAAATCTGTCCTTCTTTTTTTTTCCATTTTTCACGTAGTGCCTACAAGGAAGATTTTTCAACTTATATTTAACTCGTAATAAGTATAACCACAAGTTTACCAAAATCAGAAAGACAACATCATTATCACATAACCACTAATACAAACATTTAAATACAATGCTGTAAAGGAAAAACATTTGACAAAGTCAAAGCTCCAGAGGTCCGCTGCATGCTCCAAGTGTCAACGCTGCTGTAACCTAACACCACTTGCATGCATCTATCGTGCATAAGTTTATAGAAAGCTTAGTGGGTGGTGAAAGTGTGTGCACAAGGTAAATGTCAAGTAAGCAATATCAGAGTAATCTGAGTAAGCGAAAATACTAATAAGCCCATAATCATACAATATCAGAAATACTGGCAAGATCATAAATCATATGATATCAGAGTAATGTGAAAACATGATTATAGGCCCATAAGTACCATCAGCCTTATCCAGGCTATGCGATGCAAACATATAATAAAATAATATCATATACTCATGAAACAATGTAGACAACTATGCGATGTAGGGACAATGAGCCAAATATCAGATGCTGATGATGCAATGCAATATACGGTGAGAATGAAATGACCAAGATGGAGTGAAGTCGAGATGTTAGTCCATAGTATCACAGGTTATGGGATCCATCATAAAGGACTTCTATCCAAACCAGTCTCATACATAAATTTGGATAGCCAGACTTAATGTAGTAGATTCCTGATCTAAGGTTAGTCATGGGCCCAACCGAAATCCTTGTCATTACGAAGGTACACAATAATTATTTACGCACCACCAACTTAAGTGGATAGTGAATGAATGAATGAATATGCAACTCTTACTTGATAAGTCCACGTATCAGTACGGTTTCTCTCTAGGATCATTACCGGGGTCTAGTACACTCTACATGCAAATCGCAACCCACTAACGCGCGACCATGTAAGTGGAAGAGACCTCATCATCTGCCTGGCCAATAGTCAACCAATATCTACTCGGCATGCCAATAGCGGACCCATTCATAAGCTGGTCAAACTCAGCCTAGCAATGCCCCTACTCTCGGGCGGGTAAGGCCACACCACCTCCCAACCGACCACAACACAGTGGGAGACGCGACCTCCTGACATTCGGCCCTCATGCACTCATGTATATATCCAGATGGTCTTAATGTTGGGGCTTCTCCTGGCCACCGAGGTTTAGGAATTTTCACCCAAGGACATCTATAACGCCCATATGCTAGAACCAAACATTTTCGGTATCTCATCTGACCATTCATGATATGCTTGTGGAGGCTATGGCCCTAATATCGCTAGGGCGTACAGTAGTCACAACACACAATGCATGATGCATAAATTATACAATCCAGTCATGCATCAATCCTGCGCATACCGTGAGTTCATGTGAGATAACTTCCACTTATCAGGGAGTCTCATAATAACCAGCCGAATAACATATACAATGGTCAACCACATCTCATAATAAACATACAGATGATTCGTATGGGCATGTATCATGATGCTATGCTATCACATACTCATAATCGGTATTAATAACCAGCATAAGCAATCGACCACGACAATATCGACATTTAACCAACATTGTCCCTAAGGAATGACCCACGTGGACCCATGGCCTCGCACAAGGGCCTAATATACAACACCATGGGCCTTACTCAAGAGCTTAATACACATCACAATGGGCCTCTCACATGGGCCTAATATACATCACAATGAGCTTCATCGCCTAGCCCTCAAATGCATCACAATGGGCCTCATCACATAGATCTCATATTCATCACATAGCCCTTAAACACGGGCGGAATACACATCCCAATGGACCTCAAATACAAGTCGCATATACATTACATTGGGCCTCAAACAAGGGCTGTATATACATCATATGGGTCTCGTCAATTGGCCTCAGCAATCAAAATCGGCCTCAACAATCGAAATTGGCCTTGATAATCAGAATCATCCTCGACAATCAGAATCGATTATCAGCATCGACAATCAACATCGATAATCGACATTGATAATTAGCATACAAATAAGGCGGGATCCATAGATGAACAATCGATCAACTATAATATAAAGATTGGCCCTCTGCCGTGGTTATATCAAATCTGATAGCTTGAAACCATTCATCTATGGAAAATGGGGCACACTTGTTTGGGTTAACCCACAAGAGAATTATGAGAATGGGTCGAACAAGGCTTAAGGAAAGGTCGCAATGTGGACATCCAACCATCATTACCCATCAATGTGGACATCTAACCAACATTACTCCCAAGGAGTGGCCTACATATAAAGCTAAAACATATAATGAGCTCGTAGCCTTACATAAGGGCCATATACACATCAAGTGGGCCGCATCGCATGGGCCTCGAATACGTCATAATGGGCCTCAAATACATCACATTGGGCCTCGCCCACAGGCCTCGAATACATCACATTGGGCCTCACCCACCAGCCTCAAATTCATCACATTGGGCCTCGCCCATGGGCCTCGAATACATCACATTGGGCCTAGCCCATGGGCTTCAAATACATCACATTGGTCCTCGCTCACGGGCCTCGAATACATCACATTGGGCCTCGTCCATGGGCCTTGAATACATCACATTGGGCCTCGTTCACGGGCCTTGAATACCTCACATTGGGCCTCACCCATGGGCATCGAATACATCACATTGGGCGTTGCCCATGGGCCTCGAATACGTTACAGTCGGTCCACACAAAGGCCTCACATACGTCTCATTGGACCTCATATAAATTAAATGGGTCGATCAAAGGGCCTGATCAAATGGACCGAATCAAATGGGTCGAATTAAATGGGCCATATCAAACAGTCCAGATCAAATGGGCTAATTCAAATGGACCGATTCAAATGGGATGATTCAAATGGGCTGAATCAATGGGCTGGATCAAATGGGCCAATTCAAATCGGCCAAATCACTGTGATGCATCAAATCGGGCAATTCAAATGGGGCAACTGAATAGGCCGAATCGAATGGGCCGAGTTGAATAACCTGATTCAAATGGTGAATTGAATAGGCCGAGTCGAATGGCCGAGCGAATAGGTTGAGTCAAATGGCAGAGTTGAATAGGCTGAGTCAAATAGGCCAAATCAAATGGCCGAGTTGAATAGGCCAGGTTGAATGGGCTGAGTCAAATGGGCCTCAAATACATCTCATTAGACCTTATAAAATGGCCCCCAGATACATCAAATCGGCCTCATCAAGTGGGCCCCTAACACATTAAATGAACCATACCAATGGGCCGTACCAACTACACCTGTTATCCATTGTTAGATATCATTTTAGAGCATTACTTAAAAATCATATCCAAAGGATCATTTAGAGCATACCACAAATAATAGTGGTGATAAAGATTTCCACCATTAAATTCTAGTGGGCCCCACTATAGTATTTATTTTCCATCCAATTTGTTCATAAGGTCACAAGGACCTAAAAATGGAGGGAAAAACAAATATTATATTGATTCAAAACTTCTGTAATCCCAAAAGGGGTTTCAATGGTAGACGTTCAAATCCACTGTTGCTGTAGTATGGTCCACCTAATAACTGGATCTGTCTAATTTTAGTCTCAAACCCTGAGACGAGCTCGCCATATGAATGGACGGTTTGGACATAATGCATACATTAGTGGGCCCCACGCAGGGGAACAAATAGACAGCGTGGATATAATAAATACATCATCATGGGGCATGCAGTTGCTGCTACACGTGCAGCAGCATACGTGTGGGGTCCCACCATCCTGTGGTGTGGACGGTGCGAAATACAAACATCAAGTTGTGGGGTGGGCCCCACCTACTTGCCGATGTCAATACATCAGCTATATAGCTGATGTATGGATGTCCAACAATCCACTTCAATGTGGATGATTGCCACGTGGGGCCCATAGCAATGTAATATATATATTATATTATATTATTATTATTATTATATATTTTTTTAAAAGAAGGTTGCAACATCCAGCGTCCAGATGGACGGCTGGAAAAAATGCACACATCAAGTGGATGAAATCCACTTCAACGTGGGTCCCACATGGGAGTAGCTCATCGTAATATATATTTATATAATATATATAATATAATATACCATTTAATATACACATATGTGGGTGTGTGAGAGAGTGAGGACTTCAGCGTCCAGCCACGGTCCAGCCACCGTTCAGCAAGTCGGACGGTGTTGGATGATGTATATACATCATGGTGGTCCCATGTAGTGGGCCACTAGATTTGGATTAAGTTGATATTTATTTTTCCCTTTCATCCGGTCCTAGGTGACTGTCCGATCATGTGGGCCCCAAATCGGGATCAAGGTGCCCCACTTGTTAGATGACATGGATAAAATACACACATCAGAGGTGGGCCATTGATCATAGAGAGAGAGAGGGATGTGCGATGAGGGACCCCGCCACTATGGGCCCCTCATGATTATAGTACATATATTATATTGGGTCCCACCTATAAGTGGGCCCTCAAATGCAAATCGACGGTAGATCATCCACCTATCGGCCTTCTTATTTAGCTCCTTGGACTTGATGCTCCTTACTTTCTATTTTAATGGAGGTTGATGAAGAATGAATGGTTGAGATAGGAGATGAGAGGGTAGGAAAGTGGGGCACACATGTTTTGGCAGAGAGATTGGATGTTGGAAGCTCTCATGGGAGATGGGAGGTTACTTAGAAAATGAGAGAGAAAGAGAGGTCGTGGATTGATATGGGATGGGTGGAATGAGTGTTGTAAGGAATGGGAATGGGAAAGCATGAGTTTGTTTGAATTTTGGTTAAAAGAGAGATGGGTAGGGAGAGAGAGACATGACTTGTGGAAAAGAGGGAATGGGTATTTATACTTGGGATAGGGTGAGGTGGCATGGGGTATGGGTGGTGTACTTGACTTGATTTGATGTGACATGTTGTAAAGATTCCCTCAAAATTTGCAACGCGCGACTTTTCTTTAGAATGAAAGCAGGCCCACTTCTCCTGGCCCGAGTATCGAATCGGTGAGCGAGTCACATCGTTAAAACCGCAGTGATGACGCGGTTGCTAGGGTACAAGTTTCGGGTTAAGCCGACTTTGGTATATAGGACTCTGTTTAGGATCTCACACAAATGTCGGATACAGGTCAAGGGTTGCTAGAATTTGACCGGGAGGACTGCGGAAGCCTGTGGAATGGTACGGACTAGGATACATGTCTTACAAGCTCCATCCAAGCACTACAAGAAAAGTCACTTTTACCTACAAAAATTTTCATAGGTAAAAGCCTGTTTTTCCTAGGCAAAAAATTTTTCCAATGAAAATTTTCGTCGGAAATTTCGTTGCCAAAAGATCGAGGGAGAAAACATTTAACAACGAAAAAAAATTCCGTTGGTAAAAGTAAGACTTTTGCCGACGATTTTATTTCGTAGGTAAAAATTATGCAAACACTTTCACCTACAAATAATTTCGTAGGTAAAAATATGTACAAAAGTTTTACCAACGAATTTGTTTCGTAGGTAATAATTATGACAAAACTTTAACCTATAAATAATTTTATAGCTAAAAATATTACATAAGTTTTTCCTACGAATTGTTTTCATAGGTTAAAATTATTGCAAAATGTTTACCTACGAATTTATTTGTAGGTTAAAATTGTCGCAAAAGTTTTACCTACTAATACTTTCGTAGCTAAAAATATTTTCAAAACTTATACAACGAATTTTTTCGTAGGTAAAAATTGTTATAAAAGTTTTACCTACTAATAATTTCGTAGTTAAAAATATTTTCAAAACTTTTACCTACGAATATTTTGGTAGTTAAAAATATTTACAAAACCTTTACCTATAAATAGTTTCGTAAGCAACTCGTAGCTAAAAAATTTTACAAAAATTTTACCTATGAATTGTTTGGAAGGAAAACCATTTTGAAAACATATACCAACAAATATTTTTGTTGGTAAAAATATTTTCAAAACATTTCCCTACGAATATTTTCGTATTAAAAAAATTATTGAACTTTTCCCTACGAAACTATTTGTAGGTAAAAACGTGTATGAGACTTTTACCAACGAAAATTTTCATTGGTAAAAGTGTCTTTTTTTTTTTTAATATGCCTACAAAATATTCCTGATATACACCTATTAATATTCTTGATATACACCTGTTATATATAAATATTTCATCATATTCACATTCACATCTATTCAAACCCAAAGTACGTAGATCCATCCAAATATAAACTACATCCATCAACATAACATTCATTCACAAATAAATACATATAAGTTTAACATCATAAATAAAATACAGAAAATCATAAAGATGAAGGTGTAGGAGGTGGAGCATCAGTGGTTAAGCGTGCAACAATAGCCTGAAACATCTCCGTCATCCGTCGCTCATGCTTCACCCACATCTCCTCCATCCTCCTCTCATGCTCCTCTCTCTCCCTCACCTGCTTCTCCATCCTCCTCTCCTGTTCCTCCCTTTGCCTTGTCAGATCCTTCATTCTCCTCTCCTGCTTCTTCCTTTGCCTCATTAGATCCTCCATCTTCCTCTCCTGCTCCTCCATCTACCTCTCCAGCTGCTCACTCTTCTTCTCCAGCTACTCTCTGATGTCATGAATGATAACTCGTAGCTGCTGAACCTCTTTCTCTGCAATATCAGCTCGGCGAGTGGCGCTCTCGCCAACGACGATGGATCGGGTGGAGGCAGCTCTAGCAGGTGCCATGAGCTTGACACCATGACCAAGCCCACGCACATATCCAGAATGGGTGCCAAGCACCTCACTCAAGATCTCTGGCTCACTTCGCTGAGTATCACGGGAGTGGGCTGACTGCGTAAGGTGTCCATCGCCGCCTGTAATGAAAATATATGAATTTTCTCTAAAAAATGACATTATTATAATTTAATGCAATTAAATTTTACAATGTAAGGATTTTTACCCAAATCTCGCCAGCTCTAGGATGTACCCAAGATCCCGTCGCCTGTTGACAGTGAGTCCCTCTATAGAGGTATACTGGTCCAGGCTCCTGGCCAGTGACGGAATCTCACTGCGCAATCGAAAGGATAATAGAGTTAATATAAATGAATGGAAAGAATATATCAACTTAATAATTACCAGTAATTTCTTACCATGTTGTGACGAATTTCTACAAATGACTTTGAACCAGCTACGTGCTTCACTTCTAACTTTCCCCTGTTGTAAGAATTTATTTTGCTCTTCTAAACACATTATTCATAATAGATTATTATTAATAGCGAATTTAATTGTTACCTTAAGATATCGTAAATATGTAAATATTACCTGAAAAGAATCAGACGAAAATCTATCGCAGAGTATCCGCCAATCGTGATCGGTCATGTGCGGTGGTGCGGACAGTGCACCCTCCTCGTGGCTCATGCACTGCTTATACCGCTATAGGTTAAGGTTATAGGTATATGTTTAGGTTATAGGTTAAGGCTCAGGTTTAGGTTAAGGTTGTAAGTCTAGGTTATAGGTTAAGGTTAAGGTTTAAGTTTTGGCTATAAGTATAGGTTTTGGGATTTGAGAATAAGTTTAGGTTAAGGTTATAGGTATAGGTTTTGGGATTTGAGAATAGGCTTAGGTTATAGGTTAAGGTTTAGGTTTAGAAAATCGGGTTCAGGTTCGAGATCGGGTTTAGGTTTGGGTTATAGGTATAGATTTTGGGATTTGAGAATAGGTTTAGGTTAAGGTTATAAGTATAGGTTTAGGTTATAGGTTAAGGTTATAGGTATATGTTTAGGTTAAGATTGTAACTATAGGTTATAGGTTAAGATTAAGGTTTAGGTTTCAACTATAAGTAGAGGTTTTGGGATTTGAGAATAGGTTTGGGTTAAAGTTATAGGTATAGGTTTTGAGATTTGAGAATAGGTTTAGGTTAAGGTTACAAGTATAAGTTTAGGTTATAGGTTAAGGTTTAGGTTTAGGCTAAAGTATAGGTTTAGGTTATAGGTTAAGGTTTAGGTTTAGGAAATTGGGTTCACGTTCTGGATTGAGTTTAGGTTTGGGTTATAGGTATAGGTTTTGGGATTTGAGAATAGGTTTAGGCTAAGGTTATAAGTATAGGTTTAGGTTAAGGTTATAAGTATCGGTTTAGGTTATATGTTAAGGTTATAAGTATATGTTTAAGTTATAGGTTAAGGATTAGGTTTAGGTTAAAGTTGTAAGTATAGGTTATAGGTTAAGGTTAAGGTTTAGGTTTCGGCTATAAGTATAGGTTATGGGATTTGAGAATAGGTTTAGGTTAAGTTTATAAGTATAGGTTTTTGGATTTTAGAATAAGTTTAGGTTATAGGTTAAGGTTTAGGTTTAGGCTATAGGTATAGGTTAAGGTTTAGGTTTAGGAAATCGGGATCAGGTTTCGGTTTGGGTTACAGGTATAGGTTTTGGGATTTACAAATAGGTTTAGGTTAAGGTTATAAGTCTAGGTTTAGGTTTAGGCTATAGGTATAGGTTTAGTTATAGGTTAAGGTTTAGGTTTAGGAAGTCGGGTTCGGGTTCGGGATTGAGTTTAGGTTTGGGTTATAAGTATAGATTTTGAGATTTGAGAATAGGTTTAGGTTATAGGTTAACATTTAGGTTTAGGAAATCGGGTTTGGGTTCGAGTTTGGTATTGGGTTTAAGTTTGGGTTATAGGTATAGGTTTTAGGATTTGAGAATAGGTTTAGGTTAAGGTTATAGATATAGGTTTAGGTTATAGGTTAAGGTTTAGGTTTAAGAAATTGGGTTCGGGTTCGGGATTGGGTTTAGGTTTGGGTTATAGGTATAGGTTTTGGGATTTGAGAATAGATTTAGGTTAAAGTTATAAGTATAGGTTTAGGTTATAGGTTAAGGTTTAAGTTTAGGATATAGGTATAGGTTTATGTTATAGGTTAAGGTTTAAGTTTAAGAAATCGGGTTCGGGTTCGGGATCAGGTTTAGGTTTTGGGATTTGACAATAGGTTGAGGTTATAAGTATAGGTTTAGGTTATAGGTTAAGGTTTAGGTTTAGGCTATGGGTATATGTTTAGGTTATAGGTTAAGGTTTAGGTTTAGGAAATCAGGTTTGGGTTTGGGATTGGGTTTAGGTTTGGGTTATAGGTATAGGTTTTGGGATTTGCGAATAAGTTTAGGTTATAGGTTATAAGTCTAGGTTTAGGTTATAGGTTTAGGTTTAAGTTTAGGTTATAGGTATAGGTATAGGTGATAGGTTAAGGTTTAGGTTTAGGAAATTGGGTTCGGGTTCGAGATCGGGTTTAGGTTTGGGTTATAGGTATAGGTTTTGGGATTTGAGAATAGGTTTAGGTTATAGGTTAAGGTTTAGGTTTAGAAAATTGGGTTCGGGTTTAGGTTTGGGTTATAGGTATAGGTTTTGGGATTTGAGAATAGGTTTAGGTTAAGGTTATAAGTATAGGTTTTATGATTTTAGAATAGGTTTAGGTTATAGGTTAAGGTTTAGGTTTAGGCTATAGGTATAGGTTTAGGTTATACGTTAAGGTTTAGGTTTAGGAAATCGGGTTTGGGTTCGGGATCGGGTTTCAATTTGGGTTATAGGTATAGGTTTTGGGATTTACGAATCGGTTTAGGTTAAGGTTATAAGTCTGGGTTTAGGTTATAGGTTAAGGTTTAGGTTTAGGCTATAGGTATAAGTTTAGGTTATTGGTTAAGGTTTAGGTTTAGGAAGTCGCGTTCGGGTTCGGGATTGGGTTTAGGTTTGGGTTATAGGTATAGGTTTTGGGATTTGAGAATAGGTTTAGGCTATAGGTCAACGTTTAGGTTTAGGAAATCGGGTTTGGGTTGGGGTTGGGTATCGGGTTTAGGTTTGGGTTATAGGTATAGGTTTTAGGATTTGAGAATAGGTTTAGGTTAAGGTTATAGGTATAGGTTTAGGTTATAGGTTAAGGTTTAGGTTTAAGAAATCGGGTTCAGGTTCGGGATCGAGTTTAGGTTTGGGTTATAGGTATAGGTTTTGAGATTTGAGATTAGGTTCAGGTTAAGTTTATAAGTATAGGTTTAGGTTATAGGTTAAGGTTTAGGTTTAGGCTATAGGTATAGGTTTAGGTTATAGGTTAAGGTTTAGGTTTAGGAAATTGTGTTCGGGTTCGGGATCAGGTTTAGGTTTTGAGATTTGACAATAGGTTAAGGTTATCAATATAGGTTTAGGTTATAGGTTAAGGTTTAGGTTTAGGCTATGGGTATAGGTTTAAGTTATAGGTTAAGGTTTAGGTTTAGGAAATCAGGTTGGGGTTCGGGATCGGGTTTAGGTTTGGGTTATAGGTATAGGTTTTGGGACTTGAGAATAGGTTTAGGTTATAAGTTATAAGTCTAGGTTTAGGTTATAGGTTAAGGTTTAGGTTTAGGCTATAGGTATAGGTATAGGTTTAGGTTTAGGTTATAGGTTAAGGTTTAGGTTTAAGAAATCGGGTTCGAGTTCGGGATCGGATTTAGGTTTGGGTTATAGGTATAGGTTTTGGGATTTGAGAATAGGTTTAGGTTAAGTTTATAGGTATAGGTTTTGGGATTTGAGAATAGGTTTAGGTTATAGGTTAAGGTTTAGGTTTAGGAAATCGGGTTCGGGTTCGGTATCGGGTTTAGGTTTGGGTTATAGGTATAGGTTTTGGGATTTGAGAATAGGTTTAGGTTATAAGTATAGGTTTAGGTTTAGGGATTTGAGTTTAGGTTAAGGTTTAGGTTTAGGTTATAAGTATAAGTTTTGGGATTTGAGAATAGGTTTTGGTTATAAGTATTGGTTTAGGTTTAGGTTTATGTTATAAGTATAGTTTTAGGTTTGGGTTTAGGTTATAAGTATAGGTTTAGGTTGGATTATAGGTATAGGTATAGGTTTTGGTTGTAGGTATAGGTTAAGGTTATAAGTTGGGGTTAGGTTATAGGTTATAGCTATAGAGGAATTGAGAATGGGTTTAGGTTATAGGTTTGGGGTTACAGGTTTAGGTTAAGGGTATGGTACCTGCAAATATAGATATAAACACGGCCTGTCTAAATGGCCAGGCCCCTCCAATGCTGTCCATAGGAAATGGACAGCTTCATCATGGTCACATCCAGTGGTTGCCACCTTCAAGAGACACCCGCTCATCTGGATAGCTCCGATGCACATCCGGGTCTCCTCCATTAATTTCGACCAAATACATAAACCCCTCCAATGCTGTCCATAGGAAATGGACAGATTCATCATGGCCATAACAACGGTTCCCACCTTCCAGGGACCCCTTCTCAACATCCGGATAGCTCCAACTCACATCTGGATACATAAATGGGTACAGTTTCACAGAACATTATTAGCAATTTTTCAAATGCATACCTCCCTTAGAAAGTCCTTCAATTGATCCTCATGAAAGTCCTGATTTGTTAGAACCTTAACAGCAACATCCTGCATTCCATGATTGAATAAATAAGAAGATGCATCACCTTTACTTTCAAGTCATACAAAAATGGGACAGAGAAACATATAAGAAACACGAAGAAAAATGTGAATTTCTTTGAATATGATAGAGAGATTAGTCTAGGAACTAAACCACAAATTACTCTCATCAGGTTAGTGAACAGAATAACATTTCCAGAGAAGCTTCCTGCATTAAACACTTGCCTATGTAATTCAATTATCTTCAGTAAAATCAAATTACTGTCTTAAAAGAAATGCACGCCACGTATGCGAAACGTCATTTTCAAACCAAATTGCACTCATTATTTTCAAATCTCACGCGGCCACTTCATTCCCCCACTATCTCCCTCGATTTCCCCACTGTCACCTCTCCGTCTCTCTCTCTCTTGAAGTAAAAAAAGAAGGAAAAAAAAATCATTTTTATGTTTTTTCAATCCATCTTCCATTTTCTTCTCAACAAGAAAATCCTTATTTACTAATATTTCCTTTTTTCTATTTTTCAAAAGAATGAGTTCGGACTCCGAAAGCGTCCACTCTAGCACTTGTACTTTTAGCCCAAACCCTAATCAAGGACTCTAAAATTACCAAACTGCCACTGTGCGGGAACCCTAATTTTATAATATGTGTACTGATTTTATATTATATCAATTTAAATGAGGATGTACTTTTACACTTTACATTACATTAAGAAAAGCATCCATAACAATGCATTTTCAATTTAATCTTGACAATGACCACCAAGATACAAGAGACAATATTCAGAGTATACTAGAAAACACTAGCTCATAAAGCAGTTTACAAACCTTCAAAAGATTTCCATACTCTGAACGAGCACACCCTCATCATCCCATTGCATATCCTTAGCTTTGGAATGTGGGTCCTTTCCAACTAATTGAAGAGGCACGTCTAGCTGCAGAGGTGTCTGCAAATAAATTAAGATGACTCCTCAAGAATTCTTATACAGAACCATGCATAAAAAATTCAGATTGATACTTAAGGGTGAAAAAAAAGAAGCCAAGTTTTTTGGTATTCATTGACTCAACAAGTGAAATTCATAAACTAGAATAAGAAAACTTACTTTGTTCGGGATTGTTATATTTCTTGATGACACCTCAGATTGCATATGGTCATGGTTCAAATGTAAAATGGTAACACAAAAATAAAAAATTAACATCACTATCATACATGGAATTTGACAAAAATGAACTAGGCTCATGTATCAATTCCCTAAACCTTAAAAGTAGTTAGAAATTTAAAGAGAGAGAGAGAGAGAGAGAGAGAGAGAGAGAGAGAGAGAGAGAGAGAGAGTTGTGAAAAATAACTAAAGGGGAAAAAAACACAAACTTTCCATGTGTTAATTAGACGTACACTACTGAAAGTTGAATTTAGAATAGTATGAAATTTGATAGTTATGTTCTTAGATATCATTAACTTGTTGCCTAATTTGAACTCATTTGTGACCGAGTTGCCTAAATGATCACAATTCAAAATTATCTTTCTCGAATAAAGAGTAACAACCAACACTCATCATGATCATCTTAGCCTTATCCCAATAATTCAGGTTTAAAATAGTCTGGCAGCTCTACATACAGCTTCTCACCAATCATCGACCTACCAAGTTAGACTCTTAGGAACTGGTAATGGCAGTCAGGTACTCAGGTTATGATCTCTCCATGCCAAGTAGTGGCTTGGCACCAATCTCCACCACACAAGCAGCCTATACATGGGCATTATAACTGTAAACTAATGGAGTCCATGCTCCTTTGAGCAAAAATCACACTGACTAGATGGAATTCAAGCTGCCCAATAAATCGCCTGTAGGCAGTTCCGGGTCAACTCAATGGCAAGTTTAGTACAGTTTCCCATCTATGATTAGCCCCATTGTATGTATGATTACTTCACATGGTGACATGCATCATGAGATTTAGTTGACATACTTCTTCAAGTTTTTTTTCAGATTCCAAGTAAATTAAGTTGTGCCTAAAAATTGACTCATGTCTCAAGCGAGTCAAGCCAACTTGTTGAGTCTTGTCAATACATAAATTGACATAATAGCCAAACATTCACCAATGCTTCTGGGAAACACTATAACATATGACCATCAAAGAACAAACAAGAATAAATATAAATACTATGCATGTGCATATCATGTATATGGAACAAAGTAATAACAGCTTCCCACGGAGACTGAAAGAGTACCCACAAAAAAAGTCCGCGCCATCACGGTATGGATCGTACAATGTGTTGAAGGGTAGAGAAGGTTCTTTATGTGTAGCTCAAGAGCATTGATCTCTTTTCCAGATGGATCTTTAGCAACCTATTCACAATAAATAAATAAATAAATAAAGCTCTACTTTAGACCCGAAAAAACTCAACCACAAATGCGACCTTAGGATTACAAGTGCAGATTAATTGTGAGAGGCAAAGTGCATTTCAACATTGAGGTCATGGGTTCAATCGCCCAGGTTAACTTCCCAAAAAAAATGGGAGGGCTGTTATCAACCCCAATAAAGAGGAACAGAAGATTCTGCTATTCTTTAATTAATAAAGATCGTGTTACTACTTGCTAGGCCCAACCAACTACACCAGAAATGGCCAACAAGATTAACAGAACGCACATGCATTGCACTGAAAAGAGAAATATATCTTGTGACGACTTTATTTTATTTTATTATTATTTTCTCAAAAAAAAAAGAAGAAGAAGAAAAAAAGGGAGAAATAGGTATGCAAGAAGATTTTTAAATTGCACCTATGTCAAGTGCAGTTAACAACCATAACTCAAAATCCGAAACCCAAGTGGCCATAACAGATCCAAAAACCAAATGTCATAATCAAAAATTGGAATTTTTGAATGTAAGATTCTGGATTGAATGGGAACTTGCTGACGAAATGGGTAGATCATTGTAAAATCAGGTTAGTTAAAGAAACAACTGTTGTGTTAAAAAATAAAAATAAAATGACCACATCACTTGAAATGCGAAACCACAAATAGTACTTACAAATCAAATGCTCTAACAGTAGTTTAACAGCAGATTGGTTGCTAATTCCTTCTGTTCTGATTGTTTTGGATCAAGTAGATATCTGGGCCAAAATGGCCTGGTTTTAGAACATTGTTATAATTGGATCAATATATATTGGCCCACAAGAATTACAAATGGAAAATATCATAGGTCAAAATGTTGATCGATCATTTTAAGTTGCTAAAAATCAATAAGAATACGCTTCACATGCTGGAAAAAGAAAAAATTGCAAGATCTAATCTGAGATCAAACTCAAAAGGCTATGTCTGGATCTCTCAACTGGAAACCAATGTTTGTATGTAAAATTCTAAATCTACAAACCTGCAACCTCACACAAATTCAGATCAGAGACAACCAATCCCTTCAAAAATTCTCAAATCGAAACAGAAAATCATAGATCTAAGTTAGAAACTGCTATATTGCCGAACAACAGAACTGTAAGATCGCATAGTGGATCAAAATTAAATGTGCAAAAATTCCAAAACACACACGTGTGTGACACACACACAAGCATTAGCCTACCAAAAAAAATAGAAGATCCATTCACAAAACACCCTAAAATCCACATAAATCCAAAGATCCATAAAAGAAAAAAGATCAACAATTTTTTTTTTTTTAAAATCCAATCTTTCTTAAAATTCAGGAAAACCCAGGTCAAAAAACACCCAAAAATAAAATTCCAAAACCCCATCACTGTCCTTAAAAAATCAACAAATTTCTAAAGAAAAAAGATTAAATAAAAAACCTAAAATACCTATATCCAAAAACACCCAAAAAATAAATTTAAAATCCCCAAATCTCGTCTTCCTTCTAAAAATCAACAAATTAAATATAAAAAACATCAAACAAAAAACCCACAAAGAATCCATACTTTCACCCAAACCCCCAAAAATCCCAGATCCAAAAACACCCAAAAAAATGACTTCATCTTTCTACTTAAGAATCAGCAAATTCAAGAAGAACCCATCAAAGAAAACTCCTCAAATATCCGATGTTCCACCCAATCATGAAAAACCTAGAACAAACAAGAATAAATATATGGTATTTGAGGAGCTGCAAAGATTAGTGTTAAAAGAATCACCAGTTCATCAAAAAATGATGTATCCCATTCAAGCCCAGGGTTCAGCAATGACACCTACAATAGAGAATAAGAAGCGGGCCAATCAAATTGTTGCTAGCACTGTTGTATTAAAGAAATATGGAAGAAAAGGACACAACTCACCTTGACGCCCTTCTTCCTCCTCCTTTACCCAAGCTTGGGATCGGCAATGCAAGAAGTTACATTGGCGAAGTTAAAAAAGGGCTTAAGCTCCATTTGGTTTAAGAAAAAAATTATATGCATAAAAATTGATGTGATGACCAAATGGAGCCCAAGACTTATAACACTAAAAGGTACAATAGGAACTCTTACACTACAAATATGATGACCAAGTGACCACCTATAAAAAGAAATGAAGTGTACGTGTTGGTGCCAAAAGGATGGAGAACATATATAAATACTTACCAATCACATTCCATTCCAGCTCCAAATGGAATGCTGAATAGGCACAAAAATCATCTAAGCAAAAGCCAAGATCATCCACAAATGAAGGTTAGCAAGATTTGAAAATTAAATTAGAAAATGATTGAAAGATCAGAGCAAAACCATATTTTAAAGGTACTTCCACACTGTGATTTCAAGTAAATACTAAATTCATTTGTTCATCCAAACAAAAACTTAGTAAATTAAGGTACTTGTAATTACATCATACCCAGCTTTCTTTTTTTTCTTGATTTCAAGTGAATACCATTAAATTTTATCATTTCCTTGATTGAACTGAATTCATAATTGAATTCATATGTTCTTCTACCAAACACAGACTTAGAAAATTAAGGTACTTGCAATATCATCAGAAAGGACATTTCTACTTTTTTTTTTTTTTTTTTTCTGAAAAATGGGTATGGTTCAATTTTCACAGGAAATTCATCAACTGAAAATACAAAGAAATTGAAAAGACCCTAAATGTGTCTAGTGAGTACCAAATGATAAAGGAATAAATGAAAATCCTTTTTAGATTCAAGCATTTTATTTTTAACAAGGGACTTTCATCAAGTGAGATGCAGCCATTTAAGTTTTGTACACCAACAAAAAGATTATAAGGAAAAAGAACCTTCATTTACGGCATTTTTGTGTAAAAGAAGTCAAAAATTCTTTTTGATTCTGACATGAATAGGTGGCAGACATGCTAACACATCAGATTTTCAGTCCATGCCAAAAGGATCAACAGAAAAAGATACAACCATAGCAAACAGTGAGCTGATCAAACACCATTTAGTACTTTTTGTAACGATTTTGGTGTGTGAATGTAGGTTCATTCATCTAATTTTCTTTTCCCAGGCCTAACCCAACCTCAAGAGGATCCAACCCATAACCCGAGCCAACCTGAATTCCTTGATACTCAACCCAAATACATGGGATTGTTCAAAGCCGGACCTAACATGACAGAAACTTGCTCAACATGAACCCAACACGATTTCAAATTGGGTTGGTGTTATAGATTGATGGTAACAACTAAATGATTGTTGCACAGTTGGTTATGTTTGGTTTGTATAAGGCTGGTCATGGGCCTGATGAGCATTGAATCCCTTGAAGCATAGAAAATTTGCCTGACCTATAGCCCATAAAATGAGAGAAGAGCACAAATGAAAGGACTAAGAAAGGGTGAAAATCAATCAGTATATTGAAATGAACAATCATACAGCTCAATAGAGTTTAAAGAATTAAACATTCAACATATAAATCCATGTTTCTAAAGTTACTTAATCAAAGCCTACATTTACAAGATGATAAGAGAACAAATCAAACAAATTTACAATTCAATCAACACAAAAGAATGAACTTTGAACCCATTTGAACCACCTCAAGTTTCTTACAAACATGCAAAAGCATTACATCATCTCTGCCAGCAAATGTTCAACACATTCAGGCACAAGCATGAAGAACACAAGTACATAAAAAACAAACTATTTCACTCTCACCCAACAGAGAATGCATCCAGCTCCTTGGACAAAGTTATCTTGATCATTGACATGTGCCTTGTGATTTCAAGGCTAAAAGGCGTACAAAAGATACTTATCAGATACCAATATAATAACCACAACAAAGGAAACAATAATAATATTATTAGTAGTAATAGTTGTAACAGACCATAATAATAAGGTATGCACACAATTATATAAAAGATAATGCAACCATCCATTTCACGTATATATCTTTAAATTTTCCAATCATTCATTATCTGTATATATTTTCTGGAGATCTGATTTCAGGTACTCCCCCATCACTCCCATGCTGAATCTTCTTTGCCCCATGACATCAAGAAGCTCATTCTGCAAAATCATGTACAAACATTGAGAGAAAGCAATCACTTGGCTTGTTCAAGTTTGTCAAACTGCATATAAACAAAATAAATTAGGTGAAAAATGGAAAAGACAAATGAATTTGTAGGATTTTAGTTTTAAAGCACTCCTTTATCAAAGACAAACTTCCACTAAGGATGCAATAAAGTGCCCCATCACCATCCATTTTTATTCTTCTTCATTCTTTTTTCCCTAATTCATGCAAAACAAGTATATGATTGACAAATGGTCATATTAGTGGCAAGTTGCATTTCATGACAAATGGAAATAGGAGCATTGTATTTTTTTTCACTTTACAGCAGCTAAAGCAGAGCTTCCATGTCTGGCTTTCATCTCTTTCTCATCCGTTCTGAACCAAATCGCGGCCTCTGGAGCGGAACCCAACTTGGAAAAGATGCAAAATCAGTTGCAGGAGTTGGAAAGACAGTTGTTGGACGATAACGACGATGAAAACTCTATTTCTCTGCTCAAGTGCACTCCAGAAACATAAATGACAAAAAGGAAAAGGCAATAAAAATCAAAATATCCCTGCATTGAAGAATACAAGAAACAAACCTTAGATGGAGGACATCTAGGGCTTGCGGCTGGCAATGAATCTAAGAATGATACAGAATCCGATCGAACCATTACATGACGAAAGAAGAGAAAAGGAGCGATCCAAGCAGTTGATGATCGATTCAATGTATGGAAATCAGATCTAGGGTTTTTTAGAAGAAACCGTGAGAGATGTTGGAGAGAGAGAGAGAGAGAGAGGAATTTTAGGAGTAGAGAGATTGGGCACAAACGAGGGTTTTTATGATTTTTTTGGGCATGAGGATTCTCTGATTTTGGGGGGAAGGGCGCGATTTGTTTTTAGGGAATGCGGGAAGGCATGGGGTTTGGTCTTTTGGGAGAGACCGGTTTGGCTTGCGATGCTACCACGGGCGTGGATTAGCTACTGACCGTTTGAGTAGCGATCACCAAGTTCCGTGGGCCCCACCATGATGTATGTTTTGTATCCACACCTTCCATCCATTTGGAGAGATCATTTTAGGTCAATATCCAAAAAATGAGTTAAATCCAAAGCTCCAGTTGACCCCATCACAGAAAATAATGGGGACAGTGACACTCACCATTAAAAACTTTTAAAGGCTACAAAAGTTTTAGATCAAGCTGATATTTGTGTTTCCCCTTATTTTGTCTTTTTTAACTTTTGAACAGGTTAGATTTCAAATAAACATTATGGTGGGCCTTAGGATAGTTTCAACGGTGGGAATCACTCTCATTGTTTTATGTGGTAGGGTCTACTACAGTTTTTTATCTTCCTCATTCTTTAGCTCATGCCCTAAAATGATATTTAAAAATATATAGATGGTGTGGATACAACATATACATCATAGTGGGGCCCACAGAACTTGGTAACAAAAAATCCTCGCCTCTTGCACTTGTCATGGCTGCATATGGAAGAAGAGAAGAAAACTCCTCACCTCTTGCAATTCCTCTCTTGTTATTTTCCCATCTGCATTGCTATATACCCTACGAAAACACCATAATTTACAACTCGCGAAAATATCTAATGTTCCATAATTTTTGACTCAAATTGTCAATGGTATTATAAGTACTAATGTTCCATAATTTTCATGCCCTTTGAATTGTTAATGTCATCGGTAAAACTTTTCTTCTGTGACACTTACAGGTGGAGATCTATATGGAGAAAGTAAGGTTTGTAACTTACTAAAAGCCAGCAGATAGATTACCTTTAAAGTTCTCTAACCTTGGAACATAATATGTGCTCTTTCACAATTTTGCATATCCTCATTTTTTGGATATGTACTTCCTCTTGATTTTTTTTTTTTTAAATTACACTACTGATAAAATAAAAATAAAAATACAAAGATTAAGAAAGCTACAAATTATTAAATTATGTTTCAATGTAAGAAGTATATATATATATATATATATATATATATATATATATAAATCAATTATAAAATTATTATATATCCAACATAAAAATCCTCCTAAGGCCCACAATACTGTTTATTTGACATCCAATATGTTGATTAGGTCATACAGGGCCAGATGAAGGGGAAAAACAAAAATCAGTTTGATCCAAAACTTTCATGGCCCCAAAATGTTTTTTAATGGTTGACGCTCATTCAACCTTATTTCTGGAATGTGGTCCACTTAAGATTTGGACATCCAATTGACGAACATCAACACCATAGATTTGATGTGTCTCCTTTAGGTGAGTTACTTGTTACTCTTATTAGAGTAAACTCTGTGGGGTCCACCATTATTTATTTATTTTATCCACTCCGTTCATCCATGTTAACAGATAATTTGAAGTCTAAAGAACAAAAAGGAAGCATGATGTATGTGTTTAATGCTCACACAAGCCAATGGCTAGTGGTTGGTGCTCTGGGGGCCCCACCATGATGTATGTGTTTAATCCATGCCGTTCATCTATTTTTAAAGATCATCTTACGACATGAGATAAAAAATGAGGTATATCCCAATCTGAAATGGACCATATTACACAAAACAGTGTTGAATGAGTGTCAACCATTAAAAAACACTTTGGGGCCATAAAAGTTTTAGATCAAACTGATTTTTGTTTTTACCCCTCATCTGGCCCTGTATGACTTAATCAACACATTGGATGTCACATGAACAGTACAGTGCGCCTTAGGAGGATTTTAATGATGGATATATAATAATTTTATGATTTATTATATATATATATGGGAAAAGGTTCCATACGGTGGAGCTCTTGGGAACTTCTCATACGATCGAGCTGTGTGGTCCCCACCGTGATGGGTGTTGAACATCTACCCAATCGGTCAGATACACCATTTCATGGTGGGCCTAGGGCTTAAAAATCAAGTCAATATGTGACTCTTTTGGGCCACACCATGTACAAAAGTTGAGAGGGGTTACCCTCCATTAAAATATTCATAATCATTTGTTGAGACCACCAAGATGTGGTTCACAAATCCATCCCATCCATTATGTGTTTCCCACTTGGATGAGGAGTCAGACCAAGTTTCATATTCATCAAAATTTCAGGTGGGCCTCACCAAGTGATTTTATGTTTCAAGCATTTCTTGACATGATTTTAGATGGTATGACCCAGCTAAGTTCCGTATACAGCTGATTATTGGGATATCCCATAATTTAAAGGGGTCCCATCAAATGCATGGTGTTGATGGTCTACACGCATCACAGTGGGGCCCACACGACTCGACCTCGTGGAAGCTCCCATGAGTTCGACCAGATAGAACCTTCTCCCTGTATACCCGACCCCACCTGACCTAGCCCCCTTTCCCTTTATTCTCTTTCTCCACCCGACGCCTGACCTAAACAGAAATCCCTCCTCTCTCACTCTCTCGCACCCTCTCCCTCCTCTCTCTCTCTCTCGCACCCTCTCCCTCTGTAAGACCCGTATCTTGGTCCGTACCTTTCCGTAGACTTCCGCGGTCTTACCGGTCGAATTCTGGCAACCTTCGACCCTTAACCGATATCAACGTGCGACCCTGATTCATGTGCCGACAACCCGAGTCGACTCAACCCGAGACCAATACTATAGCGACCACGCCGTCGCCACGACTCACGCGCCGAGGCGATACCCTGGTCAAGAGATGTGGGCCAATGTTCGGTGCGAGAAAATGCCGCGCGTTGCGAAACTCAAGGGATCTCTACGATGTGTCACATCAATCACATCAATCCCATCAATCAATCAACCCATCAATCCATCACATGTCAAGTAAACATCACTTTCATTCCTTTTCCCAAGCAACCACAAAAGTCTCCCAAACCCATACTTCTCTTACACAAAAAGCCACAAAAGTCTTCACCACCCATACCTCTCTTACACAAAAGCCTCAAAAGTCAAGCTTTTCTTACACAACCATCACTCACCACATCCATCCATCACTCTCTCTCTCTCTCTCTCTCTCTCTCTCTCTTTCTCATTTCAAAAATCCCAAAGCCAAAGAGATCCCACGTATGGAATTTTGCAAGAACTCCTAAGCTCCAAGTGGCCGACCTTCCTACCCCATCATCTCCCATCTCAACCCTCCATTCCTCATCTCATCCATTAGGATTGAAGCTAAGGTGCCAAGGAACCCCTAGGAGCAAGAAGATCGGACGGTGGGTGCTAGATCATACTAGTTTTTCTTATTTTTATGATGGGCCAAGTGAGGCCCACCGATCAATGGTGTGGATCTCACTTGGGACCCTAAAATGTGGTCGATGGACCACTTGGATCATCATGATCGTTCCATGATGGGGCCATTCTCCATGGACCCCATCATGATGTTTTTTTTCATTTAGAAAGGGTCATCTAGACCGTCCATATCCGTGGGGAATGGATCTCCACCGTTGATTTACATTTTTGATGATCCCATGTTCAAAGGGATCCGTTTATTGTATGATTTCATTCAAGGGAGGGCTCATAGTGGCGGAGCCCTCCATCACAAGGCGTGTCCCACTCTCCATGTCTCTCTCTTTCTTCTATTTCTTTTATTTTCTTTTATTTTCTTTTATTTTTTATGCAATAGGATTGTGTGGCCCACTTGAATGGATCCCACCTTGGCATTATTTTCTTTTAGATTTATTCAAGTGGGGCCCACCATGTGCGTTGTACACTCATCACCCATCAGTGGTGGCCCACTTCATCAGGGCCCACCATTATCAAAAAATAAAATAAAATACTAAAAACCGTCCAGCGTCTGGGACGCTGGACGTTTCAAAAGAAAGAAGAAAAGGGAAAGAAGAAAGAAGGGCTTTGGTGGTCCGCTTGCTTAGGCCCCATCATGATGTATTTGAACAATCCAAGCCATCCATCCTCTTACCTACAACATTTTAGCCGTTGGGTAGAAGTTTGGGGCTGATTGGAAGACCTGGTGGGCCATGGTGTCGAAGAACGCATCATTACCATTCAAGGATCCTTTTTCTTATTTTATTTCATTTTCTTTCATCAAAAAAATTCAAACTCTAGACTCATTGGATCGGTCTTGAGCCTCTGAAGCCAATGGACGGGGTGGATCTGCTGGATGTGGACCCCAAATGTAAAAAACCCCAAAAATATGGGTTTTCAATTTTTTGTTAAAATATTGTAAAGAGGCTAAGCCTCTGACACTGCACAGGAACTGCAGGCGGGCGGGCGGGCTGCCGTGCAGCCACCCACGGCTGCTGCAGTGGGCCCCACATGATGTATATGTCTTATCTGCGCCGTTTATGAGGCGGGTCCCCTCCTCAGGTGGGCCCCCTCCAAATTTTGGCCAGATCCAAAACTCAGGTGGCCCACACCACATGAAATAGTGAGATTGAGCATCTACCATTAAAATCTTTCTAGGGCCCACAGACGTGTTGGATCAAGCTGAAATTTATGTTTTCCCTTCATCCAGGTCCGAGCGACCTTATGAACGGGTCGGATGACATCTAAATATTACTGGGTGGGCCCCACATGGGACCCACAATGATGTATGCGTTGAGTCCACCGTCCAGACGGACGGTGGAACCCACCTTCTATATGTGGGGTCTCCACCGTCCAGCAGACGGTGGGGCCCTTGTGATGTATGTGTTCTATTCGCGCCGTCCATCCCTGGATGGTGGGCCCCCCCATGTTTTATGTGTTACATCCGCACCATTCATCCAGCGAACGGTGGGACTTACCCCTGACCGTGAGCCCTATGAACAGTTTGGATTGTAAATAAATATTACAGTGGGCCCACGGTCCACGTGACCTTATGAAAAGATTAGGTTGCAAATAAATATTGTAGTGGGCCCTATGAACAGTTTGTATTGTAAATGAACATCATGTTGGGCCTAGTTTTGATGGAAAATAAACATTTTGTTAGGCCCATGGTATTGGACCCATTTAATGTATTTTAAAGCCCATAGAAGTAAGCCCAATTGCTATGTTCTAAGGCCATGAGACCAGGCCATTTGATATATTGTAAGGCCCATGGGACTAAACCCATTTGTTTATAAAAAGGGTCCATGGGATTAGGCCCCATTAGATTTATTTGAGACCCATGAGTTAGCCCATTTTATTTGATTAAGGCCTAGGGGTTTAGGCCCATTTGACTCATGTTAGGTCTATGGGTTGAGGCCCACTTGATCTACATGTGGGACCCAATTGGTGTGGCCCATTGGTCATATATTAGATTCATGAGACTAAGCTCATTTGATGCAATCCAAGGCCCACGGGTTTTGACCCATTGCAATGCACATAAGACCCATTGGTGTGGCCCATTTATGTGGCCCATCTGATGAATAAAAGGCCTATAGGATATGGCCATTTGATATATATATGAAAAGCCCAATGGGATGAACCTAAGGTCCATTGCAATAAGTAATCCCATACCGATTATGTAGTGAGGTTTAAGAAGATCGTGCCTTGAGAGCAATGTTAGTTTGACGTCCACATTGCGAGTGTAATATTGGTTGGATGTCCACATTACGACTCTCCTTAGGGCCCATTACTGGGCCATACTTATTGTGTATAGGCTGTCCACGTCCATCTGCATTGTAAAATAGTTCATTTCATTATAACATGTTTAGTATAGTTTCATGACTCATGATCATACGCATCATATGTATGTTTGATATGAGGATTGACTGACCATAGCATATGCCTTCGGGCAGGTTATTTATGGGCCCCTGGTTAGGCAGTATTGCCCTACATGAGCGCATGATATGCGCATGAATTGTTGCATGACTAGATAGCGTGAATCATGCATTTCGCACTTGTGTGACATGGTTATTGTACGCCCTAGCGACATCAGGGTTGTAGCCTCCACAGATGCATCGTGGTTGGCAGGATTGGATACCAGAAATCTTGTTCTACATGGGGTACTATAGATATCCCTGGGTGAAAGTCCCTAAACCCTTATGGTACCAAGAGGTTACTCCAACGTCTAGACCGAGTGGGTAGATGAGCGTTGAGTGCCGATTACCAGACGGTTACGCTCTCCACTGTGTCGTGGTCGATTGGAAGGGGGTACGGCCTTACCCGCCCGTGAGTAGGGGGCAATGCTAGGCTGAGTTTGACCAGCTCGAGGAATGGGTCCGCTATCGATGAGTCGCGCCCGATATTGTCAGACGGATAGTGTGGTCTCTTCCACTTACTTTATTGCGTGCGATGTGACGGCAATCTGGTGTAGAGTGTACTAGACCCCAGTGATATCCCATATTTTGAGCTGTATTGATGTTTGGACATAGATGAGGATCTGTATGCTTGAGTTGCATTGCACATAGCATGGCCTTTGGATGGCCGATACCATTCATGTCTTGCATCGCATAACCTTGGTATGACTCATGATATTATGGTTCCATCTGCATATTTCGCATTACTCTGACATTACATGTTCATATCATTACCTTGCGCACACACTTTCACCACCCTCTAAGCTTTCTGTAAGCTTATGCACGACCGTTGTGTGCAGGTGACGTTGGATAGCAGCAGCGCTGAGGCGGGAGCACGTTGCAGAGCGTTTTGGAGTTTTTGTTCTTTACCATTGTATTTCCCTTTATGCTCATTGTATTTGCAAAGTTTTTGATCATAGTGGAAATGTAATGGAGTTCTTGGTTGTTGTTTGTGGGTTATGCCATTGGTTATGCTTATTACGAATCAAACTGACATTGAAAATCCTCTTCGTAGCATCCCAGGATCGGAACCTGGCGAATGGGAGCTAGGGGCCGAGAATGGGGTTCTACAGAGGCTGTCGGCGCCGGATTCGGTGATCAAAAATTTTGTGAGCCTGGTTTTCAAGTTTGGGGCATGACAGAAGTTGGTATCAGAGCATAACTTGGGAATAACCGAGAACAACATTACATGTCTGCTATGAGTGAAGAATGGCTAAGTCCCGAAGTTTGGATAGCTTCGTGACCTTCCAATACAGACCATTAACGTACGTACCTTCGAGAGTTTTGAAGTTGATAGGCACCTTCGCTCTTTCCTGTAGGACATGGCGCCTGGGAGAGTTACCCGATCGACTCCCGCACCACCACCTGAGGATTCTGCTTCACCATCGGAGGCTCCAGCTTTACCCCCCGCGTCTCCCGTTCCACTCTCAGAGATCCCTGCTTCCTTCCCTGAGGATGACATTTGTCACGCCCCAAACCCAGGAATCGGATTCATAAGAATCCTGATTACCGAATCTGGTGCCGACAGCCTCCGTAGTACCCCATTCTCGGCTCCTAGCATTCATATGCCAGATTCCGATCCTGGGATCCTACAAGGAGGATTTTTTATTTTTTTTTACATATAACTAGTAATAAGCATAACCACAAGATTACCCAATTCACAAGGGCAACATCATCATCACATATCCACTAATATAATCGTTTGAGTACAATACTAAAAGGGAAATACATAAATAAATTTAAAAAAAAATCAAGCTCCAGAAGACCACTGCACGCTCCAAGCTCAACACTGCTGCAACCTAACATCACCTGCACGCATCTATCGTGCATAAGCTTATAGAAAGCTTAGAGGGTGGTGTAAGTGTGTGCACAAGGTAAGTGCCAAGTATTCAATACAATGCTATAATCATACAATACTAAAAAAATTGGTAATCCATAAACCATACAATGTCTAAATAAGCAGAAACACTAACAAGAGCAGGAATTATTAGAGTAAGCAGAAATACTAACAAGATCATAAATCATACGATAACAGAGTAAGCGAAAGTATGGTCAAGTCCATAAGTCAATCAATTTCAGAATACGTAATATAGAACAATTATGCGATAAGGAGTCATAAAGAGCCAAGTATCAGATGTCGAGGATTGCAATGCAATATACAAATCCTACTAAATCTATCCAGGCCATATAAGTACAGAAATAGCAACCCAAAATGCCATAAGCCTGCGGATGTAATGTAATATGCGATGCGAATGAAATAACCATGCTGGAGTGTGAAGTCGGGATGATAGTACGTAGTATCGCAGGCTATGGGGTCCACCACAAGGGACTTCTATCCAAACCAATCCCATACCTAAATTTGGATAGTCAGACTCATTGTGGTAAACTCCTGATCTCAGGCTAGTCGCGCGCCCAACCGAAATCCTTGCCATAACGAAGGTACACAACAATTAGTTGCGCACCACCAGCCCGAGTGGATAGTAAATGAATGAATGAGCATGCAATTCCTACTCAATAAGTCCACATATCAGTACGGTTCCTCTCTGAGAAATCACCGGGGTCTATTGCACTCCAAACCAGATTACCGCCCCATCGCGCGTAACAAGGTGAGTGGAAGAGACCTCACTATTCGCCTGCCAATATCGGGCCCGGCTCGTCAATAGTAGACCCATTTCTCGAGCTGGTCAGACTCAGCCTAGCATTACCCCCTCCTCTCGGGCAGGTAAGGCCGCACCCCCTTCCAACCGACCACGAAACAGTGGAGAGCGCAACCATCTGGTAATCGGCACACGGCGCTCATCTACCCACTCGGTCTAGACATTGGAGCAACCTCTGGAACCAAGAGGGTTTAGGGACTTTCACCCAGGGATATCTATAGCACCCCATGTAAAACAGATTTCCGGTGTCTCATCTGGCCATCCACGATATGCCTGTGGAGGCTACGGCCCTGATGTCGCTAGGGCATACAGTAATCACAATACACAATGCAAGATGCATGAGTCATACAATCCAGTCATGCAACAATCCTGCGCAAACCGTGCGCTCATGTGAGACAGTCTCCTTCTATCAGGGAGTCTCATAATAACCAGCACTATGGCATATGCAATGGTCAATCATATCTCATAACAGACATGCAAATGATGCGTATGGGCATGGATCATGATGCTATGCAGTCACATACTCATAATCGGTATCAATAACCGGCATCAACAATCGGCCTCGACAATGTAGACATCTAACCAACATTGCCCCAAGGAGTGACCTCACAGATCCAACATATAATGGGCCCACGGCCTCACACAAGGGCCTAATATACAACACAATGGGGCTTACTCAAGGGTTATATGTACACAATAGGTGGGCCCTGCTCATGGGCCTAACATGCATCACAATTAGTAATCAGTCTCGATCGATAATCGTCAATCGGCCACGACAAATCAGAATCGGTAATCGGCCTCGATCGATAATCGGCAATCGGCCATGAAAAATAAGAATCGGTAATCGGCCTCGATCGATAATCGTCAATCGGCCATGACAAATCAGAATCGGTAATCGGCCTCAATCGGTAATCGGCAATTGGCCACGACAAATTAGAATCGGTAATCGGCCTCGATCGATAATCGACAATCGGCCACGACCAGTAGAATCGGCAATCAGCCACGTCAATCGATAATCGGCCATGATCGGTAATCGGTCACGATAATCGGCCTCGATCGGTAATCGGTCACGATAATCGGCCTCGATCAGTGACCGGTCAATCGGCCACGACAAGTAGAATCGGCCTAAGGGAAGGTCACGATGTGGACATCTAACCATCATTGCCCATCAATGTGGACATCTAACCATCATTGCTCATCAATGTGGACGTTAAACCAACATTGCTCCCTAGGAGTGGCCTACATCGGCTAGACATATAGTGGGCTCATGGCCTCGCGTACAATCATGATGGATCTCATTTACGTGACATAGGCCTCGTCACACGGGCCAACATAAATCACATCAGGCCTCGAATACACACAACAGGTGGGCCTCACACCAGGGCCTTAAATATATCTCATGGGCCTCTTTCGTCAAGTGGGCCACATCACATGGGTCTAATATACATCGCAACGGGCTTTGCATGCATTAAGTCGGCTGCATCAATGGGTCGCACTAATGGGCCTCATACACATCAAGGGGACTACATCAATGGACTGCACTAATGGACCTCATACACATCAAGTGGGGTACATTAATGGGCCGCACTAATGGGCCTCGATTTATGACTTTATAAACATCACCATGTGGGGTCCACGGACTAGACAGTGCTAATGAAACATGTACATCACGTCAGGGCCACAAGGAAGGACGGTGTGAATACAACGCATCACAAGGTGAGCCCCTCCCATCCAGCAAACGGGCGGCATAGATATATATCATCTGGGTGGTGTCTGGACGGTGTGGATGAATATAAAACACATGAATCAAGGCAGGCCACACCGTCCCTCGTTTGCACGATGTCGGTATATAACATATCGAGGTGGGACCCACCGTCCACGAGCTGGACAGTGGATGCAACACATAACACATATATATGGTGGGCCCTACGCCCCAGGACAGTTGGGATGTAACACGCATCTCACGCAGGGACCCACGGAGCTTACAGACGGCGATACAGCAGCAGCTGTACCTGCTGGGGTCCATATGGATGGACAGTGTTTGATAAAAACACATGCATCTAGGTGCGTCCCACCTGGATAGCCTACACATCAGTAGGTGCGTCCCACATGCATCTAGGGTGGGTCCCACACCCTATAAAATTGATAGACAGAATGTATATAATACGTATATTACGGTAGGGTTTACCATTTTCAAACGGATGAACGGCAAGAATAATACACATACGTCATGGTTGGCCATGGACGGTGGATGCAATCGCATCATCAAGGTGGTGCCACGTGGTGGCCCATTGATATATGTGTTTTCTCTTCGTCCAGATGGACGGGCAGTGTGAATAAAGTACACGTATCATGTGGGTCCATGCAAATGGACGGTGTGGATTAAACCCACAGAACTTGCTGACGCAAGTGCAGCAGCAGAGTTACTGCAGTCCCATTGCCTTGATCCCACGTTTGGGGCCAGCAGCATAGATACTTAGTTCACGGTGGATCCACGTCCTCAAATGGACGGTGTGGATTACATCATCCACGTGGGTTCCACACACAGCAGGTGGGGTCCAGTCCACGTCCAGAGACTGGACGGTTATATAAAACACCTATATTAGGTGGGACCCACATAACTTCTGACATCACACATCAGCTGTATAGCTGCTAAGGTACACCGGCCAATCGACTTGGTGGGTCCCATGTGGGGTCCACCACAACGTTTATTTTACATCCAAACTGTTGATAGGGTCACATAGACATGGGTGAGGGGGGAAAAATAAATTTCAGCTTGATCCAAAACTCCTGTGGACCCCAAGAAAAAGGGTTTCAAGAGTAGGCATTCAATCTCACTATTTCCAGTCGTGTGGGCCACTTGAGTTACGTAAATAGCTGATTTTTAGACTGGACCGCTGCCCTAGGGGGACCCAACAAATGCACGGTTTTGATGATCAACATATAACATAGTGGGGCCCATGACAGGGACCCATCGTACCTGCCTCTATCGTCCACACGCAGCAGCCAGCGGCTGATTGGTCACCACCGTTCCATGGATGGTGGAATACAATACATATTATGGTGGGTCCACGTCAGTGTGGCCCACGCCATCAGATCAACTGACGTTCTTGTTTTGCCACCGTCCAGGCCTAGTGGACGGTGAGGATGGAGCACATACCATCCATACACGTCCATAGAGCCTGGCGACGTCTCTACCAACAGCTGTCTAGCTGTACGAGGTACACCAGCCATCCCTTTCTCCACATCAGGTGGGTCCCACATGGGGCCCTCCACATATATTATAATATAATATTATTTAATATATGTGATTATTATTATTATTTTTTTTTTTTTATTATTTATTTATTTACCTTGAAATGGGGGAGCGTCCAGGCCTTGTGGACGGTCTGGACAGCAGGCCGCCCAACCGTCCCTGGCCCATTTGGCCGTTAGATCTGGCCACCGATGGATGGTCTAGATATGCAGCGCATACGCAAAAAGTGGGGTCCACATCAACGTGGTCCACACGTGCAGGATCCACATGGATCAAACTGATACTTGTGCTCTCCTCCGTGCCAAGATCTGCTGTTGGACAGTAATCCGTCCAGCAGGATGTGAGCACCTGCCCCACTTTATGAATGATCAAGGGATGGGCGGCGAGGATGGAAGGCATACCTCAAGGTGACGTCCACACAGGTGGGCCACACGGCCCCGGATCAAGTGAGTTTCCAAACAGTCAAGCCTGTATGGCTGCTGGACGTCCAACACTTGGATAGCAAGGGCGTCCTTGCTGCTGGATGGCCAAGATCCCCCTCACATTCATCAGGTGGGCCACGAAATATGGGAAGGAAAGAGAGGGAGAGAAAGAGAGAGGGAGAGAAGCACCCACCTATGATATTCTCCTCCTTTCACCAAAGTATTGTAGAGCATCAATGGATGAACTTCAACGGTCGAGATTGGATCATAGACGGTGGAGATGGGAGGTGGGCCACACCAAACTCTCCTCTCTTGGAGATAGCTTGGACGTGGGTTGCTCTCATGGAGCTTAGGAGAGAATGAGAGAGAGAGAGATGAGAGAGAAAGGTGATGTGAGTGGTGGAGTGATGGGGAGAGAGATGGGTGAGGTGATGGGAGGGTTGAATTTTGGGGATGGGTAGTTGTACTTAGGGATGGGTGTACTTTTAACAAATGATGTGATTGACGTGATGGATTTTCTTAGGATTAGCAACGCGTGGTGTTTTCCTTGAACTGAATGCGGGCCCACAACTCTTAGCCTGGGTATCGCCTCGGCGCGCGGGACGCGGCATCGGAACCGCGGCGACGGTGCGGTCGTCAAGGTACAAGTCTCGAGTTGAACTGACTCAGACTCACAGGATCCATCTCAGGATTGCGCGCAACACCGGTTGCAGATCGCGAGTCACCGAAAATCGATCGGAATGACCGCGAAAGCCTAAGGAACAGTACGAATTAGGATACGGGTTTTATAACATTCCTCCACCTGAGACCGATGCGGAGCCGACCGTGACTATGAGTGCCTCTCAGTTACAGCAGATGTTACAGGCTGTGACAGCCGCACTCCAGGGACAGGGTAGATGCCCAGTTGTTTCACCAGCTCAGGCAGAGTAGGAGCACGTGAGTGCCTTACTTCGTGAGTTCAGACGGCTTAATCCCCCACATTTCCAGGGTGAGCCAGATCCGACTGCAACAGAGAGATGGCGCTCCGATGCGGAGAAGATCTTCAATACTATGTCATGTACGACCGAGCAGCACGTCCGGTAAGCAGTATTTCTCTTTCAGGGTGAGGCCGAGCATTGGTGGACCTCTGTTACCTGTGTTGCCGAACCTGAGTATGTCTGGACATGGGAGGACTTTGTGGACCGATTCGAGGAGAAGTACTTCCCCGACCATATCCGTCGTCAGCGAGCATTAGAGTTCGAGACTCTGGTGTAAGGAGACATGACTGTGGCGCAGTACGCGGCCCATTTTGTAGCACTATCAAGATTCGCACCGTATATGGTTGATGACAAGGGGCGGAAGGCCCGCCGTTTCGAGCACAGCTTACGTTACACCCTTCGAGGTCATGTTATTGGGCATGAGCTCCCTACTTTCCAAGCAGTAGTGCGGAGAGCTCAGATTTATGAGACTGAATGGGCCGGTTCTCAGTCTGATCGTGGTCAGAGGAGAGAGCGGAAGAGGCAGGCTTCTTCCAGTGATTCCCAGCAGCGTCGACCACAGCAGCAGAGGCGTACAGGTCGCCCAGCTTTCCGAGCACCATCAACACCAGCAGCACCTCCACCACCACCTCAGAGGCAGTTCACCGGTATTTGCTTCAGGTGCGGTGTGACGGGACACCGTTCATAGGAGTATCCCAGCCCCCAGCAGTAGCAGAGAGGTCCACAGTAGTAGAGACCTCCACCGCAGCAGCAGAGACCCCCACAGCAGCAGCAACAGCAGCCTCCACCACCGAGGCCACCTCAGCAGTAGCATCAGCATCAGCACCAGCCTCAGAGGCCATAGCAGCAGAGGCAGCGGTTTCGACCGCCTCAGCGACCCCATCAGCAGCAGTAGCATGCTCATAGGGGACAGGCACCACCTCAGCCAGCTCAGGCTAGATTTTATGCGGCTCAGCAGGATCCGCAGTCATTCAGAGGAGTCGTTGAGGGTATACTTCTAGTTTTTGCATGCATTGCACGAGTGCTGTTTGATTCCGGTGCATCGCACTCATTTGTGGCCGAGAGCTTCTGTCGATCGGCTGGCTTACCGTTAGAGTCTGCTGATGAGAGCCTATCAGTATCGACTCCCTTGGGGAGGACTGCAGCGTTGGGACGATTTTGTTCGTCTTACCCCGTTCTGGTTGGGGATACATTCCTGCCCGCTGATTTATTTATTTTGCCAATGTCCGAGTTCGACGTCATCCTGGGCATGGATTGGCTCGCTGAGTATTATGCCATTTTGGACTACGCCGCGAGGACAGTCAAGTTCTGTATACCCGGCATGCCACAGTTTCGGTTCGTTGCAGAGGCCAGAGGAGAGCGGTTGTCTTGCTTGATGTCCTGCGCCATAGAGGAGCCTGTTGTCGCTTGCATCGACCATTTGCCCGTGGTTTGCGATTTTTTCGATGTGTTCCAGGAGATTCCGGGATTACCGCCTCGTCGACTCACCGAGTTCCAGATTGATCTCGTGCCTGGTACCGTGCCTATTTCGAAGGCCCCATATCGTATGGCACCGTTAGAGTTACGGGAACTGCAGAAGCAGTTGGATGAGTTGCGAGAGTTGGGTTTTATCCATCCGAGCAGTTCACCGTGGGGAGTGCCGGTACTCTTCGTGAAGAAGAAGGATGGCTCGTTGAGGCTCTGCGTTGACTATCGCGAGCTCAACAAAGTCACGATCAAGAACAAGTACCCGCTCCCTAGGATTGATGATTTGTTTGACCAGCTGCAGGGTGCACAGTTCTTTTCGAAGATTAACCTGCGTTCCGATTATCATCAGATTCGGGTCCGAGATGAGGACATTTCGAAGACAGCATTCAGGATGCGTTACGGTTATTTTGAGTTTCAGGTCATGTCCTCCGGACCAACCAATGCACCCGCGGTCTTCATGCAGCTGATGAACGAGATTTTTCGCCCATATCTGGATCAGTTTGTTGTAGTCTTCATCGACGACATTCTGATCTACTTAAGGACCCGTGAGAAGCACGAGCAGCATTTAGAGATTACCTTGCAGACCCTCTGAGCACACCAACTGTATGCGAAGCTGGAGAAGTGCGAGTTCTGGCAGGAGAAGGTGAAGTTCCTTGGTCACGTGATGACGAGGGAGGGTGTCGCAGTGGACCCCTCGAAGGTCGAGGCAATACGTCAGTGGGGCCAGCCCACGACTGCGACAGAGATCCGTAGTTTTCTTGGCTTGGCGGGCTATTATCGACGTTTCATTGAGGGCTTCTCTCATATTGCAGCCCCGCTAACCAGGTTGACTTGGAAGGGCGACGAGTTTATTTGGAGTGACGCCTGCGAGCGAGCATTTACGGAGTTGAAGGACCGTCTGACTTCCACTCCTGTCCTCACTCTTCCCTCTGGGAGTGACGGCTTTATTGTATTCATTGATGCCTCGCATATCGGTTTGGGTGCCATCCTGTTGCAGCACGGGAGACCAGTGGCCTTTGCGTCTCGTCAGCTCAAGGTCCATGAGCTGAACTATCCTCCGCATGACTTAGAGCTGGCTGCAGTTGTCTTTGCACTGAAGGTGTGGAGGTACTACCTTTACGGGGTTAGGTTCGAGCTCTTCTCTGATCACAAGAGCTTGAAGTACCTCTTCTCGTAGTCTAAGTTGAATATGAGACAGAGGCGCTGGATGGAGCTCCTGAAGGACTATGATTTCGACCTCCAGTACCACCCGGGCAAGACAAACGTGGTGCAGATGCCCTCAGCCGTTAGCCACGAGGCCTAGTAGGGCATATAATGATTCAGGAGTGGTGGATGCTTGAGGATATTGCAGCGTATGATTTTGAGTTCGGCCTGCAGTCTTCCATTGTACAGTTATCGAGCTTGTCGATTCAACCTTCTCTTGTCGCTAGGGTGATCGAGGCTCAGCAGGCTGATCAGTCGTTGTAGAGTTATATGGCTGAGGTGGCATCTGAGGGTCAGGCTGATTGGAAGATCGGTACAGACGGTGGACTTCGCTTCAGAGGCTGATTATGTGTCCTGGATATTCCAGAGTTACGCAGAGATCTTATGACTGAGGCACATCGATCGCGGTTTTCTATCCACCCAGGCTCGACGAAGATGTACCGTGACATGAGGCGACAATACGTTTGGGCGGGGATGAAGCGCCAGATCGCCAGTTTTGTGGCCGAGTGTAACACGTGCCAGCGTGTCAAGGCCGATCATCAGAGACCTCCTGGTCTATTGCAGCTGTTGAGTGTCCGATGTGGAAGTGGGAGCACGTGTCGACTGATTTCATTATAGGTTTGCCGAGGACTCAGCGCTGTCATGACGCCATTTGGGTTGTTGTGGATCGTCTGACGAAGTCGGCACATTTCCTTGCGATGCGTGCCACTTGGTCTATGGACCGGCTTGCGAGATTATTTATCGAGGAGATTGTGAGACTGCATGACGTTCTAGTCTCGATCGTTTCTGATCGAGACTCGAGGTTCACGTCTCAGTTTTGGGGGAGCTTCCAGCGTGCGATGGGGACTGATTTGTAGCTCAGCACCGCGTACCATCCACAGACCGATGGCCAGACCGAGAGGGTCAATCAGATACTTGAGGATATGCTTCGGGCCTGTGTGATTGACTTTGGGGGTAGCTGGGATGAGCATCTGCGATTGGCTGAGTTCGCGTACAATAACAGCTATCAGGCGACCATCGTTATGGTTCCTTTTGAGGTACTATATGGCAGACCATACAGATCACTGAGTTGTTGGACTGAGGTTGGAGAGCGTCGTCTCCTAGGTCCCGAGCTTGTGCAGGAGACTTCAGAGGCTATAGATATCATCAGGCAGAGGATGCGCATAGCTCAGAGCCGACAGAAGAGTTCTGCTGATCGTCAGCGTCGTCCCTTGGAGTTTGATGTAGGGGACCATGTGTATCTCAAAGTCTCACCCATGAAGGGCGTAGTTCGATTTGGAGCGAAGGGCAAGCTTGCCCCGAGGTTCATACGACCTTTTGAGATCACTGGGCGTGTTAGCGCCGTGACCTATCGGCTTGCCTTGCCATCATAGTTGTCTGGCATCCACGACATTTTCCACATCTCCATATTGAGGAAGTGTGGGTCAGACATAGTTCCGTTATTGATTGGAAGCCGCTGGAGGTTCGTGAGGACGCTTCTTACATTGAACAGCTAGTCCGTATCCTTGATCGGAAGGAGCAGGTCCTCAAAACCAAGGTCATTCCATTGGTAAAGGTGCAGTGGGATCACCATTCTGTAGAGGAGGCTTCGTGGGAGCGTGAGGCTAAGATTCGAGAGCGTTATCCTCATCTCTTTGATGGTTGATCATGTGATGTATTTTGTATGCTATCTCCGATTCTATATGATGATGTTATGTCGTTTCTTCTTCATAAGTAATGCTTAGTTGCGATGCTTGTGTAAATTTTGAGGACGAAATTTTTATAAGGAGGGGAGAGCTGTAAGACCCGTATCTTGGTCCGTACCTTTCCGTAGACTTCCGCGGTCTTACCGGTCGAATTCCGGCAACCTTCGACCCTTAACCGATATCGACGCGCGACCCTGATTCATGTGCCGACAACTCGAGTCGACTCAACCCGAGACCAATACCATAGCGACTGCGCCGTCACCGCGGTTCTGATGCCGCGACTCGCGTGCCGAGGCGATACCCTAGTCAAGAGATGTGGGCCAACGTTCGGTGCGAGAAAATGCCACACGTTGCGAAATCCAAGAGAATCTCTACGATGTGTCACATCAATCACATCAATCTCATCAATCAATCAACCCATCAATCCATCACATGTCAAGTACACATCACTTTCATTCCTTTTCCCAAGCAACCACAAAAGTCTCCCAAATCCATACCTCTCTTACACAAAAAGCCACAAAAGTCTTCACCACCCATACCTCTCTTACACAAAAGCCTCAAAAGTCAAGCTTTTCTTACACAACCATCACTCACCACATCCATCCATCACTCTCTCTCTCTCCCTTTACAACTCTCTCTCTCTCTCTCTCTCTCTTTCTCATTTCAAAAATCCCAAAGCCAAAGAGATCCCACGTATGGAATTTTGCAAGAACTCCTAAGCTCCAAGTGGCCGACCTTCCTACCCCATCATCTCCCATCTCAACCCTCCATTCCTCATCTCATCCATTAGGATTGAAGCTAAGGTGCCAAGGAACCCCTAGGAGCAAGAAGATTGGACGGTGGGTGATAGATCATACTAGTTTTTCTTATTTTTATGATGGGCCAAGTGAGGCCCACCGATCAATGGTGTGGATCTCACTTGGGACCCTAAAATGTGGTCGATGGACCACTTGGATCATCATGATCGTTCCATGATGGGGCCATTCTCCATGGACCCCATCATGATGTTTTTTTTCATTTAGAAAGGGTCATTTAGACCGTCCATATCGGTGGGGAATGGATCTCCACCGTTGATTTACATTTTTGATGATCCCATGTTCAAAGGGATCCGTTTATTGTATGATTTCATTCAAGGGAGGGCTCATAGTGGCGGAGCCCTCCATCACAAGGCGTGTCCCACTCTCCATGTCTCTCTCTTTCTTCTATTTCTTTTATTTTCTTTTATTTTCTTTTATTTTTTATGCAATAGGATTGTGTGGCCCACTTGAATGGATCCCACCTTGGCATTATTTTCTTTTAGATTTATTCAAGTGGGGCCCACCATGTGCGTTGTACACTCATCACCCATCAGTGGTGGCCCACTTCATCAGGGCCCACCATTATCAAAAAATAAAATAAAATACTAAAAACCGTCCAGCGTCTGGGACGCTGGACGTTTCAAAAGAAAGAAGAAAAGGGAAAGAAGAAAGAAGGGCTTTGGTGGTCCGCTTGCTTAGGCCCCATCATGATGTATTTGAACAATCCAAGCCGTCCATCCTCTTACCTACAACATTTTAGCCGTTGGGTAGAAGTTTGGGGCTGATTGGAAGACCTGGTGGGCCATGGTGTCGAAGAACGCATCATTTCCATTCAAGGATCCTTTTTCTTATTTTATTTCATTTTATTTCATCAAAAAAATTCAAACTCTAGACTCATTGGATCGGTCTTGAGCCTCTGAAGCCAATGGATGGGGTGGAACTGCTGGATGTGGACCCCAAATGCAAAAAACTCCAAAAATATGGGTTTTTAATTTTTTGTTAAAATATTGTAAAGAGGCTAAGCCTTTGACGCTGCACAGGAGCTGTAGGCAGGCGGGCGGGCTGCCGTGGGCCCCACATGATGTATATTTCTTATCTAGGCCGTTCATGAGGCGGGTCCCCTCCTCAAGTGGGCCCCCTCCAAATTTCGGCCAGATCCAAAACTCAGGCGGCCCACACCACATGAAACAGTGAGATTGAGCATCTACCATTGAAATCTTTCTAGGGCCCACAGACGTGTTGGATCAAGCTGAAATTTATGTTTTCCCTTCATCCAAGTCCGAGCAACCTTATGAACGGGTCGGATGGCATCTAAATATTACTGGGTGGGCCCCACATGGGACCCATAATGATGTATGCATTGAGTCCACCGTCCAGACGGACGGTGGCACCCACCTTCTGTATGTAGGGTCTCCACCGTCCAGCGGACGGTGGGGCCCTTGTGATGGATGTGTTCTATTCGCGCCGTCCATCCCTGGACGGTGGGCCCCACCATGTTTTATGTGTTACATCCGCACCATTCATCCAGCGAACGGTGGGACTTACCCCTAACCGTGAGCCCTATGAACAGTTTGGATTGTAAATAAATATTGCAGTGGGCCCATGGTCCACGTGACCTTATGAAAAGATTGGGTTGTAAATAAATATTGTAGTGGGCCCTATGAACAGTTTGTATTGCAAATGAACATCATGTTGGGCCTAGTTTTGATGGAAAATTAACATTTTGTTACGCCCATGGTATTGGACCCATTTAATGTATTTTGAAGCCCATAGAAGTAAGCCCAATTGCTATGTTCTAAGGCCATGAGACCAGGCCATTTGATATATTGTAAGGCCCATGGGACTAAACCCATTTGTTTATAAAAAGGGTCCATGGGATTAGGCCCTATTGGATTTATTTGAGACCCATGAGTTAGGCCCATTTTATTTGATTAAGGCCTAGGGGTTTAGGCCCATTTGACTCATGTTAGGTCTATGGGTTGAGGCCCACTTGATCTACATGTGGGACCCAATTGGTGTGGCCCATTGGTCATATATTAGATTCATGAGACTAAGCTCATTTGATGCAATCCAAGGCCCACGGGTTTTGACCCATTGCAATGCACATAAGACCCATTGGTGTGGCCCATTTATGTGGCCCATCTGATGAATAAAAGGCCCATAGGATATGGCCATTTGATATATATATGAAAAGCCCAATGGGATGAACCTAAGGTCCATTGCAATAAGTAATCCCACACCGATTATGTAGCGATGTTTAAGAAGATCGTGCCTTGAGAGCAATGTTGGTTTGACGTCCACATTGCGAGTGTAATGTTGGTTGGATGTCCACATTACGACTCTCCTTAGGGCCCATTACTGGGCCGTACTTATTGTGTATAGGCTGTCCACGTCCATCTGCATTGTAAAATAGTTTATTTCATTATAACATGTTTAGTATAGTTTTGGTGACGTTGGATCGCAGCAGCGCTGAGGCAGGAGCACGTTGCAGAGCGTTTTGGAGTTTTTGTTCTTTACCATTGTATTTCCCTTTATGCTCATTGTATTTGCAAAGTTTCTGATCATAATGGAAATGTAATGGAGTTCTTGGTTGTTGTTTATGGGTTATGCCATTGGTTACGCTTTTTACGAATCAAACTGACATTGAAAATCCTCCTCGTAGCATCCCAGGATCGGAACTTGGCGAATGAGAGCTAGGGGCCGAGAATGGGGTTCTACGGAGGCTGTCGGCGTCGGATTCGGCGATCAGAAATTTTGTGAGCCCGATTTTCGAGTTTGGGGCGTGACACCCTCCCCTCTCTCTCTCTCTCTGTCTCTCTCCCTCTCTCTCTAGTCTCTACACCCTACCGTTGTCGTACGCCCTACCCTACCGTTGTCGCACGCCCTACCCACGCACGCCCTCTCTCTGTCTCTAAAGCTCGGTGAGGTATCTCTCTCTCTCTCTCAATCTCAATACCGATTTAGGGATTTCGGGATTTAGCAATCTGTGGATTTGGGGATTACTACAATTAGTTGAGCTTGGTCCAGTTTTATTGTGTTCATGACTAGACAATGTGGTTCCTTTTAAGAAAAAGAAAGGTGATTTCCTGTTCTCTCTAAATGAATAGTAGCTAAATGATGTGTTTTGAGTTTTTTTGGATGTTCCATCTTGTATACGGAAGGATGCCCATCTTCTCCACTTCATTTAAGTAATTACCCTGTCACTGCATTGCTGACTTTCCTATCTTGATTTCTTGTATCTGGTGCCTTTCCATTTTCAATCAATTCTTCATCTCTTTACAAGCTACAAATTTGTACTTTTAGAGACTAGCAGCTGATGAATGGTTTACTGCTCGAGTTTCCTCTTATGGACTGTTTCATATTGCTTACCCAAGTGCACCAGAGTTGTTGAAGGAAAACCTATGTTCCATATATAGTCAATTGTGTTAAGATGATATGCCCATGGTGAGAAGATCTGCTGCATCAAACTTAGGAAAGTTTGTTACTACGGTTGAACCTAACCATTTGAAGACTGATATCATGTCGATATTTTTGGATCTAACACAAGATGGTTTGGATTCTTATGATGTTTGTTGGAGCTTGTAAATACTTCTGATTTATTTTACTCTCTGTAATCAGTTAATATGCTGGTTTATTTTTTCTTCCAGTAATTTGACTGTATGGTTGTGAAATTTTATCGAATACTCGCTGAAAATGCTATCTGATTAGTGTTGATCATGACTTCTTATAATGATGAATGTTATCTGCTTTATAGTTTTAGAAGTGTATATAGTCTTAAATGTTAGTCTTAAATGTTCTGTTTTTTGATCTTCGAGCAACTTAATTTTGACTGGAGAAAGGAAAATAACAGAACAAAGAATGAAAGGAAGGGGGGGAAAAAAAGAAAAAAAATTCTGGCCTTTTCAACTTGGTGATTTTTATTTTGTTTTTGCATGCCATCCTGCTTGTACCTTTTGTTGTTGACTTTCTTACTTTGCATGCGCTATCTGGCTGCTAGCAGCATAACTATCCAATTTGCTGCATTTCAGATCAAAATTCTGTGCGACTGTTGGCTGTTGAGGGTTGTGCAACACTTGGGAAACTATTGGAACCCCAAGACTGTGTAGCACACATCCTTCCTGTCATAGTTAACTTCTCTCAGGTATGCCCATTAGGGATGCAAATGCCTCTTATATTTCTAATGGTGGTTTGGCTTATGCATTTTTGTTGTTCCTCGTTTCTAGTGTCTACTTGCTTGCATAAGCATCTATAAGAACTTAAAATGTTACTTTATGTTAAGAAAAATAAAGGAATTAGCTTCTTCGTGTGTATTTATATTTAACAACAATATAGGAATTAGCTTGTTCAGTGACTTACACTAGAAAGTTAGAATATCTAGAGTCAAAGTTGGCAGAAACTACTACCATTACAGATACAATTGAGTTAATTGTGGTTCGATGGAATCATGATGATGGTAGTTGGTACAACCAAGAAAGAGTTGGAGCAGGAGGGCCATACTAAGTAGAAGATTCCTGTTGCTAAGGTTTTTAAATGACCAACTTGACTCTTACAAGTCAATCTGCGGATTTTGCAAACAGCAGAAGTATACTTTGGTACTACGTATCACATGCAATTTCCATGTTTTCTACAATATACCATTTCTAAATAGTGTTTGTCTGAGGTAAGCTTATGATGAATGGGTTTTTACTAATCAATGAAAGGTTTTAATTTAATTTATTAGCTCTTTACTATGTGTATTTAGGATCTTGAACATCTTTGGACTCTGATCAAGGATTAGATGGTTGGGATTGTTCTATGGAGGAGATCCCATTGAAAGCTTTCATTTTAGAGAAATTTCCGTTCCACTTGGAATCAAAACCTATTAAAAGCTATCACTTGAGGAATAAAGATAGATCCCATTCAAAGCTATCATTTGAGAGAAATTTCCATTCCACTTGGAATCAAAACCTATTAAAACTCAACCACATCATCAATGGGTACTTAGTTTTGGACCATGACTGCATATCTTCTTTAAAAAGGAAGTTATTTGATACTCTGGCTGTGCACAATGCTTGATATGCAGGTCCTTAATTAGAAATGGCACTTGTGTCATGTATTAAGTCAAGTTCAACAGGCTAAATTGTAGAACCCACTGTCCCCAAGTTACAGTCCAAAGGTTAGACTGGTTGCACCACCCTAGACACTTTTTTCTTGAAATAAGACCATTGGATATTTATTATCTTAACCGTCCAACAAATGTCCACAAATATGATGGTAAGATAGCCACATGAGATTCTTTTTTTTTTTTTTTTTTTTTTTTATGATACATACTGAATGGTTTAAATCAAAATACTTGTAAGTCAGATACGTAATATCTAATTAGTAATTTGTAAATGCATATGCATCATTCATATGCATGGATGGATGATTGGATTGGATGCATTGATATTATACAAACTCATTATTAGATGGTACAATACTATCCAACTTGTGTGGTAAGATTGAAGTCTGCAAACTCATTGATATTATACAATATGCATGGATGGATGATTGGATTGGATGCATTCCACCATTGAAGCCCGGGGCAGATGCCGCCACCCATTCTTATTGTTTATTCTCCCAGTTCTTCTTGATGAAGTTTCTATTCAAGTGAATTTAACATTCCCCTATGGCAGTTCCCAATAGGGCCAAGGCTTCTATGGAATCTCAGGGGTGCTTAAGAAAGGCGATATTAGTCCAAAGAGTCCATCACAGGTAACTTTCTTAAGTTTCTTAGAAGTTTCGTATCCATCTGAAAGTGAGCCATGCTCGGATGTCTACTGGAATTACAGCAATCACATCGATTTATAGATAGATAGTGTTGACAAATGTCAATTGTTTGTGTGGGTGTAGAGATGCAGGATGGATGTTTAGAAACTCCTAAAATCAATGATGAAACTATTGGTAGCCCAATGAGAAGCAAGGCGCCACCATTCTGCAACTGATCCTTACCACTATCATCATTATTATTGTACCATGAATCCAGAATCTGTAGCAGTGAATTGTCTTCATCACTTCCATAGTTCTTCTCCCCCTGCTCTTGGCCCTCTGCATCACCTATCTACTCCGTCCATTAGGTCAAGTCCACTCTTCTTGGGCTGCCTTAAAAATTCATAGTTACCAGATGATTGATGTGCTTTTTTTTATGCATAGTAGTGGAAGAAGAATGGGTTAGACCTAATGGATGGTCCAAGTAGGTGATGTGCTCATGAGGCCAAATGCAACTGTGTATGGGAAGGTTTCTATACACTTCGCCCACTAAATTATCTCTTTAGGAAAATTGCTGGTATTGTGTTGCCATTCACAAAATTGATCATTGTTGGTTCTCTTCTTCTTCTTCTTCTTTTTCCCAAATAGCAACCCTTGGTCTATTCTCAATTGGAAAAAAAAAAAAAAATCTGTGTCACAATGACACTCTATAAACTTTGAAGTTGATGTTTTTTTAATAATCGGGAAAAAACATCAGCATTGCATTGTTTGACATCTAGGTCTTGTAATCATTTCATCAATGAATTAAAGGTCATTGTTTTATGTCCAAAAATGTGTGGGCTTTCTCATTCCTACTATTCCCTGTGGTGTGGCCTAATTGAGTTTTATATCAACCTGAGTTTTGGGATTATGTCCAAAAATGATATGATGCAACTGATGGATGTAGTGGATGTCTAACACACTTCATGGTTGGCTCCACAGACCTTTTTGTTGTAGATGCGAGTCACTCAGGCAAATCTCTGTAGCATTGCTCAATTTCATTTTCCATTTAAAACATGTTATAAGCTTCACTTTTAATTTTGTTGCTTGCAGCTGAGCATCATTGTTCTACTGACAAGAACCCCAGAAGTCCATTTAATTTCTCAAGAGAATATCATGGACAGTATAGCTCCTGACAAGAATAGAGACTAGCATGGTTGGAGAGATGTGCTTACAACCTCAAGGACAAAATGTTGATGGTTGAGACTTGGCTAGAAAAAATGCGCATAAATACATATTGTTAAAGACATATTTGTAGAGCCTACAAATGTTGTAGTATTTGTTTATTCATTTGGGTGTTTTTCCTTGTTTTGAATGATGGAATAGGATCCCAAGGAATGGCCTGTTAGAGCCATTGCCTTCGTATGGGCATGGGAGGGAGAGATTAGGAGGCCGACATATTAGCCTAATACATGGAGATTATCTCAATGATGTTGTTGTTATAGGTAATCCAACTTATCTATTTGTTCTTATTTGTTTTGGAAATTAATGTATACAATCTACATTGGTTGATGTTCATACGCCCTTTTTAAAATATTTTGGGAATTGAAATAGTTCATTGTAATATGGTTGTTTTATATGCAAATCAATCAGGTGTTGTGGACATTGGTTCCATTTCTTTATAAGCCTAAGCATTTTATGAAGAAGTCAACATCTTTTAATATTCATATATTTTTTTGGTTAACGATTTAAATAATTCCTTCCCTTCTCTAATACAATGTTATCAATTGGGTTGCTTTATTTATTCTACCAATCTGCCCGAAAATGGGCTAGCTGGCTTTGGCTCAAGCTTGTGATGGAGCTGGACTAGTGGACCCACACTGTCAAACCCATCTGACAAATGAGTTCGAAAATCAGAATTTTGAAACAATTCAAAATCCGGCCCAAGACCTACACCAGGCCTAGCCCATTGACAGCCCTAGGTACCAATGCCATGTAAGTGCACCCCTATATATATATATATATATATATATATATATATATATATATATATATATATATATATATCTGTGTGTGTATGTATCTTTCAATGTACGTGTATATATATATATGTGTGTGTGTGTGTGTGTGTGTGTGTGTGTGTGTGTGTGTGTGTGTGTGTGTGTGGACACACACACCTGCACATGCACATAGACATATATGTTGAGGTGCACATGAAATAGACACACACGGCCAGGCATATATGTTGAGGTGAGCATGAAACAGACACACACAAAGATAGGCATATATGTTGAGGTGAAACAGATGTCAACCCAACTCTTGTATCAATCCTACCCCTATCAAGCATTAACCCTGTTCATCACCGGTCCATTTCTTGATGGGCTTTTGACAAATCAAAATGTTTTTACTTTCAAATATGCACCTCAAGTGCTGGTAAGTATTGAAAGAATGTTCTATTGTTATTTATCTTCCCTCAAGTTCTATGTTTGAAATTTCTCATAGCCATATTATTTTTATTGCAGGTTTTCATTGTTCTCTCTTACTTGATCTTTATTTTTATATTTTTAAGGTCGATTATAATCTTTATATGTCATTCTACCCATTTATAAGTGACTCCAACATTCATGTTGTAATTACAGTTATCTATAATAATAATAATTTGTTCATTGTAGTGCATTCATAATAGTTATCATTGTGGTTATAGTTATTCATTATGTGATAGGTTTTCAAGTGAGATGAACGAGTTTCAAAACAAAATAGTCTGCAGTTTTGAGAAGCGATTCCCAGGACGTATATGTGTTTCAATGGCCATCTGCACCTTGGAAGCATACAATGGAAGGTAAGGAAAGCATAAACCATTGGAGTGGCCTGGCCATTTGGACAGGCCGTGTTTATATATTTGTTCAAAATTAATGGAGAAGACCCGGATGTGCGTCGGAGCTATCTGGATGAGCGGGGGTCTATGGAAGGTGGAAACCGCTGTTATGACCATGATGAAGCTGTCCATTTCATATGGATAGCATTAGAGGGGCCTGACCATTTGGACAGGTCGTGTTATTATATTTGCTCAAAATTAATAGAGCATACCCGGATGTGCTTCGGAGCTATCCGGATGAGCGGGGGTCCCTAGAAGGTGAGAACCGCTATTATGACCATGATGAAGCTGTCCATTTCCTATGGATAACATTGGAAGGGCCTGGCCATTTGGACAGGACATGTTTATATCTTATTTATATTTGTATTTGCAGGGACCACACCCTTAACCTAAACTACACCCTAAACCTATAACCTATAACCTTAACCTAAACTTATAACATAAACCTAGACTTATAACCTTAACCTAAACCTATTCTCAAATCCCAAAACCTATACTTATAGCCGAAACCTAAACATATACCTTAACCTATAAGCTATACTTACAACCTTAACCTAAACCTATTCTCAAATCCCAAAACCCATACCTACAACACAAACCTAAACCTGATCCCGAACCTGAACCTGATTTCCTAAACCTAAATCTTAACCTATAACCTAAACCTATACCTATAGCCTAAACTTAAACCTTAACCTATAACCTAAACCTAGACTCATAACATTAACCTAAACCTATTCTTAAATCCCAAAACCTATACCTGTAACCCAAACATAAACCCGAACCCGATTTCCTAAACCTAAACCTTAACCTATAACCTAAACCTATACCTATAGCCTAAACCTAAACCTTAACCTATAACCTAAACCTAGACCCATAACCTTAACCTAAACCTATTCTCAAATCCCAAAACCTATACCTATAACCCAAACCTAAACCTGATCCCGAACCCGAACCCGAACCCGATTTCCTAAACCTAAACCTTAACCTATAACCTAAACCAAGACTCATAACCTTAATATAAAACTATTCTCAAATCCCAAAACCTATACTTATAGCCGAAACCTAAACCTTAACCTTTACCTATAACCTATACTTACAACCTTAACCTAAACCTATTCTTAAATCCTAAAACCTATACCTATAACCCAAATCTAAACCCGATCCTGAACCCGAACCCAATTTCCTAAACCTAAACCTTAACCTAAAACCTAAACCTATACCTATAGCCTAAACCTAAACCTTAACCTATAACCTAAACCTAGACTCATAACCTTAACCTAAACCTATTCTCAAATCCCAATACCTATACTTATAAACCAAACCTAAACCCAATCCCGAACCTGAACCCAATTTTCTAAACCTAAACCTTAACCTATAACCTAAACCTATACCTAAAACCTAAACCTAAACCTATAACCTAAGCCTAGACTTATAACCTTAACCTAAACCTATTCTCAAATCCTAAAACCTATACCTATATCCTAAACCTAAACCTTAACCTAGACTCATAACCTTAACCTAAACCTATTCTCAAATCCCAATACCTATAGCTATAACCCAAACATAAACCCGATCCCAAACCCAAACCCGATTTTCTAAACCTAAACCTTTACCTATAACCTAAACCTAGACTTATAGCCTTAACCTAAACCTATTCTCAAATCCCAAAACTTATACTTATATCTGAAACCTAAACCTTAACCTTAACCTATAACCTATACTTACAACCTTAACCTAAACTTATTCTCAAATCTCAAAACTCATACCTATAACCCAAACCTAAACCCGAGCCCGAACTCGAACCCGATTTTCAAAACCTAAACCTTAAACTATAACCTAAACCTATACCTATAGCCTAAACCTAAACCTAAACATATAACCTAAACCTAGACTCATAACCTTAACCTAAATCTATTCTCAAATCCCAATACCTATACCTATAAACCAAACCTAAACCTGACCCGAACCTGAACCCAATTTCCTAAACCTAAACCTTAACCTATACTTATAACCTTAACCAATACTTATAACTTTAACTTAAACGTATTCTCAAATCTCAAAACCTATACCAATACTCAAATCTCAAAACCTATACCTATAGCCTAAACCTAAACCTTAACCTAGACTCATAACCTTAACCTAAACCTATTCTCATAACCTATAACCTATACCTATAACCCAAGCCAAAACCTGATCCCGAACCCGAACTCGATTTCCTAAACCGAAACCTTAACCTATAACCTAAACCTATACCTATAACCTAAACCTAAACCTAAACCTTAACCTCTAACCTAAACCTAGACTTATAACCTTAACCTAAACCCATTCTCAAATCCCAAAACCTATACTTATAGCCGAAACCTAAACCTTAACCTTAACCTTAACCTATAACCTATACCTACAACCTTAACCTAAACCTATTCTCAAATCCCAAAACCCATACCTATAACCCAAACTTAAACCCGATCCCGAACCCGAACCCAATTTTCTAAACCTAAACCTTAACCTATAACCTAAACCTATACCTATAGCCTAAACCTAAACCTTAACATATAACCTAAACCTAGAATCATAACCTTAACCTAAACGTATTCTCAAATCCCAAAACCTATACCTATAACCCAAACCTAAACCTGATCCCGAACCCAAACCCGATTTCCTAAACCTAATCCTTAACCTATAACCTAAGCCTATATCTATAACCTAAACCTAAATCTAGACTTATAGCCTTAACCTAAACCTATTCTCAAATCCCAAAACCTATACTTATAGCTGAAACCTAAACCTTAACCTTAACCTATAACCTATACTCACAACCTTAACCTAAACCTATTCTCAAATCCCAAAACCCATACCTATAACATAAACCTAAACCCGATCCCGAACCCGAACCCCATTTCCTAAACCTAAACCTTAACATATAACCTAAACCTATACCTCTAACCAAAACCTAAACCTTAACCTCTAACCTAAACCTAGACTTATAACCTTAACCTAAACCTATTCTCAAATCCCAAAACCTATACCTATATCCTAAACCTAAAACTTAACCTAGACTCATAACCTTAACCTAAACCTATTCTCAAATCCCAATACCTATAGCTATAACCCAAACATAAACCCGATCCCAAACCCAAACCCGATTTCCTAAACCTAAACCTAGACTTATAGCCTTAACCTAAACCTATTCTCAAATCCCAAAACCTATACTTATATCCGAAACCTAAACCTTAACATTAACCTATAATCTATACTTACAACCTTAACCTAAACTTATTCTCAAATCCCAAAACTTATACCTATAACCCAAACCTAAACCCGATCCCGAACCCGAACCCGATTTTCAAAACCTAAACCTTAAACTATAACCTAAACCTATACCTATAGCCTAAACCTAAACATAAACATATAACCTAAACTTATACTCATAACCTTAACCTAAACCTATTCTCAAATCCCAATACCTATACCTATAAACCAAACCTAAACCTGATCCCGAACCTGAACCCAATTTCCTAAACCTAAACCTATACTTATAACCTAAACCTAAACCTTAACCTATACTTATAACCTTAACTTAAATGTATTCTCAAATCCCAAAACCTATACCAATACTCAAATCTCAAAACCAATACCTATAGCCTAAACCTAAACCTTAACCTAGACTCATAACCTTAACCTAAACCTATTCTCATAACCTATAACCTATACCTATAACCCAAGCCTAAACCCGATCCCGAACCCAAACTTGATTTCCTAAACCTAAACCTTAACCTATAACCTAAACCTATACCTATAACCTAAACCTAAACCTTAACCTCTAACCTAAACCTAGACTTATAACCTTAACCTAAACCTATTCTCAAATCCCAAAACCTATACTTATAGCCAAAACCTAAACCTTAACCTTAACCTTAACCTATAACCTATACTTACAACCTTAACCTAAACCTATTCTCAAATCCCAAAACCCATACCTGTAACCCAAACCTAAGCCCGATCCCGAACCCGAACCCGATTTTCTAAACCTAAACCTTAACCTATAACTAAACCTATACCTATAGCCTAAACCTAAACCATAACCTATAACCGAAACCTAGACTCATAACCTAAACCTAAACGTATTCTCAAATCCCAAAACCTATACCTATAACCCAAACCTAAACCCGATCCCGAACCCAAACCTGATTTCCTAAATCTAAACCTTAACCTATAACCTAAACCTAAACCTATAACCTAAACCTAAACCTTAACCTATAACCTAAACCTAGACTTACAGCCTTAACCTAAACCTATTCTCAAATCCCAAAACCTATACTCATAGCCGAAACCTAAACCTTAACCTTAACCTATAACCTATACTCACAACCTTAACCAAAACCTATTCTCAAATCCCAAAACCCATACTTATAACCTAAATCTAAACCCGATCCCGAACCCGAATCCCATTTCCTAAACCTAAACCTTAGCATATAACCTAAACCTATACCTATAACCTAAACCTAAACCTTAACCTCTAACCTAAACCTATTCTCAAATCCCAAAACCTATACTTATAGCCGAAACCTAAACCTTAACCTTAACCTTAACATATAACCAATACTTACAACCTTAACCTAAACCTATTCTCGAATCCCAAAACCCATGCATATAACCCAAACCTAAACCCGATCCCGAACCTGAACCCGATTTCCTATACCTAAACATTAACCTATAACCTAAACCTATACCTCTAGCCTAAACCTTAACCTTAACATATAACCTAAACCTAGACTCATAACCTTAACCTAAACCTATTCTCAAATCTCAAAACCTATACCTATAACCCAAACCTAAACCCGATCTCGAACCCGAACCTAATTTCCTAAACCTAAACCTTAACCTATAACCTAAACCTATACCTATAACCTAAACCTAAACCTTAACTTATAACCTAAACCTAGACTTATATCCTTAACCTAAACCTATTCTCAAATTCTAAAACCTATACTTATAGCTGAAACCTAAACCTTAACCTTAACCTATAACCTATACTTACAACCTTAACCTAAACCTATTCTTAAATCCCAAAACCCATACCTAAAACCTAAACCTAAACCCGATCCCAAACCCGAACCTGATTTTCTAAACCTAAACCTTAACCTATAGCCTAAACCTATACGTATAGCCTAAACCTAAACCTAGACTCATAACATTAATCTAAACATATTCTCAAATCTCGATACCTATACCTATAAACCCAACCCAAACCCGATTTCCTGAACCAAAACCATAACCTATAACCTAAACCTATACCTATAGCCCAAACCTAAACCATAACCTATAACCTAAACTTAGACTCATAAACCTAACCTAAACCTATTTTCAAATCCCAATACCTATACGTTTAACCCAAACCTAAACCCAATCTCGAACACGAACCCGATTTCCTAAACCTAAACCTTAACCTATAACCTAAACCTATATAACTTAAACCTAAACCTTAACCTATAACCTAAACCTAGATATATAGCCATAACCTAAACCTATTCTCAAATCCCAAAACCTATACTTATAGCCGAAACCTAATCCTTAATCTTAACCTTTAACCTATACTTACAACCTTAACCTAAACCTATTCTCAATTCCCAAAACCCATACCTATAACCCAAACCTAAACCCAATCCCGAACTTGAACCCAATTTTCGAAACTTAAACCTTAACCTATAACCTAAACCTATACCTATAGCGTAAACCTTAACTTATAACCTAAACCTAGACTCATATTCTTAACCTAAACCTATTCTTAAATCTCAAAACCTATACTTATTGCTGAAACCTAAACCTTAACCTTAACCTATAACCTATACTTCCAACCTTAACCTAAACCTATTTTCAAATCCCAAAACCTATGCCTATAACCCAAACCTAAACCTGATCCCGAACCCAAACCCGATTTCCTAAACCTAAACCTTAACCAATAACCTCAACCTATACCTATAGCCTAAACCTAAACCTTAACCTATAACCTAAACCTAGACTCATAACCTTAACCTAAACCTATTCTCAAATCCCAAAACCTATACCTATAACCCAAACCTAAACTCGATCTCGAACTCGAACCAGATTTCCTAAACCTAAACCTTAACCTATAACCTAAACCTATACCTATAACCTAAACCTAAACCTTAACTTATAACCTAAACCTAGACTTATAGCCTTAACCTAAACCTATTCTCAAATTCCAAAACCTATACTTATAGCCGAAACCTAAACCTTAACCTTAACCTATAACCTATACTTACAACCTTAACCTAAACCTATTCTCAAATCCCAAAACCCATACCTATAACCTAAACCTAAACTCGATCCCAAACCCGAACCTGATTTCCTAAACCTAAACCTTAACCTATAGCCTAAACCTATACGTATAGCCTAAACCTAAACCTAGACTCATAACATTAACCTAAACCTATTCTCAAATCTCGATACCTATACCTATAAACCCAACCCAAACCCGATTTCCTGAACTTGAACCATAACCTATAACCTAAACCTATACCTATAGCCCAAACCTAAACCATAACCTATAACCTAAACTTAGACTCATAACCCTAACCTAAACCTATTTTCAAATCCCAATACCTATACGTTTAACCCAAACCTAAACCCAATCTCGAACACGAACCCGATTTCCTAAACCTAAACCTTAACCTATAACCTAAACCTATATAACTTAAACCTAAACCTTAACCTATAACCTAAACCTAGATATATAGCCGTAACCTAAACCTATTCTCAAATCCCTTAACCTATACTTATAGCCGAAACCTAATCCTTAATCTTAACCTTTAACCTATACTTACAACCTTAACCTAAACCTATTCTCAAATCTCAAAACCCATACCTATAACCCAAACCTAAACCCAATCCCGAACCCGAACCCGATTTTCGAAACTTAAACCTTAACCTATAACCTAAACCTATACCTATAGCGTAAACCTTAACTTATAACCTAAACCTAGACTCATAACCTTAACCTAAACCTATTCTTAAATCCCAAAACCTATACTTATTGCTGAAACCTAAACCTTAACCTTAACCTATAACCTATACTTCCAACCTTAACCTAAACCTATTTTTAAATCCCAAAGCCTATGCCTATAACCCAAACCTAAACCTGGTCCCGAACCCGAACCCGATTTCCTAAACCTAAACCTTAACCAATAACCTCAACCTATACCTATAGCCTAAACCTAAACCTTAACCTATAACCTAAACCTAGACTCATAACCTTAACCTAAACCTATTCTCAAATCCTAAAACCTATACCTATTACCCAAACCTAAACTCGATCTCGAACTCGAACCAGATTTCCTAAACCTAAACCTTAACCTATAACCAAAACCTATACCTATAACCTTAACTTATAACCTTAACCTAAACCTATTCTCAAATCCCAAAACCTATACTTATAGCCGAAACCTAAACCTTAACCTTAACCTATAACCTATACTTACAACCTTAACCTAAACCTATTCTCAAATCCCAAAACCGATACCTATAACCTAAACCTAAACCTGATCCCGAACCTGAACTCGATTTTATAAACCTAAACCTATACCTATAGCCTAAACCTAAACCTTAACCTATAACTTAAACCTATACTCATAAACTTAACCTAAACCTATTCTCAAATCCCAATACCTATACTTATAGCCGAAACGTAAACCTTAACCTTTACCTATAACCTATACTTACAATCTTAACCTAAACCTATTCTCAAATCCCGAAACCTATACCTATAACCTAAACCTAAACCCGTTCCCAAACCCGAACCTGATTTCCTAAACCTAAACCTAGACTCATAATCATAACCTAAACCTTTTCTCAAATCCCAAAACATATATCTATAACCCAAACCTAAACCCGATCCCGAACCCGTACCTGATTTCCTAAACCTAAACCTTAACCTATAACCTAAACCCTAACCTTAACCTATAACTTAAACCTATACCTATAACCTAAACCTTAACCTTTACCTATAACATAAACCTAAACCTAATCGTATAACCTTAACCTATTCTCAATTCCCTAAAGCTATAAATAAAACCAAAATGTATTCTCAAGACCCTAACCTAACCCTAAACTTAAAAACCCAAACCTAAACCCGATCCCGAACTCGAACCTGATTTCGCAAAGCTAAACCTATAACCTTAACCTAAACCAAAACCTATGAGCTAAACCTTAACCTAAACTTATATCCTATAACCTAAACCTTAATCTATAACCTAAAACCTAAATCTAAACCTAAAACCCAAATGTATTCTCAAATCCCAAAACCTAAACCTACACCTAATCCTAATCTCAACTCCCTAACCTAAACCGAAACCTAAACCTAAACTTGAAAACCCAAACCTAAACCTGATCCTAAACCCGAACCCGATTTCCTAAACCTAAACCTTAACCTATTCTCAATTCCGTAACGCTATGAATAATTTTTTATATTTTATTTATGATGTTAAACTTATATGTATTTATGCGTGGATGAATGTCATATGGATAAGATTGTTTGTGTTTGGATGGATGTAGCTTATGTTTTGATGAATGTAGTTTATGTTTGGATGGATTTAGCAGTTTGGGTTTAGATGGATGTGAATGTGAATATGATGAAATATATTATATAACAGGTGTATATCATGAAGAATATGATGAAATATATTATATAACAGGTGTATATCATGAAGAATATGATGAATTATATTCTAACAGGTGTATATCAGGAATTTCGAGTCGAAAAATTTTTAAACAGAGAAGGCTTTTACCTACGAAATTTTTCGTACCTACGTAACATTTCGTAGGTAAAATTCAGAACCGTTTTTTACCTACGAAAGTTTTCATAGGCAAAAGTCTAAACGCTTGAAAATTAAGTTAAATATTATATTTTTACCTATGAACCATCTCGTAGGTAAACGTCTGATACACATTTTTTACCTACACACATTTTTGTAGGGATTATATTTTTACCCACGAACAATTTCGTAGGTAAGAGTGTGATACATGTTTTTTACCTACGAACATTTTCATAAGTAAAGGTCTGATACACATTTTTTACCTACGAAAATGTTCGTAGGTAAAGGTCGCAACTACATTTGAAGTTTATGTTAGAGATTATATTTTTACCTACGAAACATTGTGTAGGTAAAAGTCTCCAACACGTTTTTTAGCTACGGAATCCTTCATAGGTAAAAGTCTCTCGAATATATTTTACCTATGAAAATAGTGGTAGGTAAAAGCCTCATAGACATTTTTTGCCTACGAAATCATTGGTAGGTAAAAGTAAACTTTTCAGTTTTTGGTTTTTTTAAAAATTTAAAACACCTTTACCTACAAAAATATTCATAGGTAAAGATCACTTTTACCTACGAAATTATATGTCATCGGTAAAAGTAAACTTTTCGAGTTTAAATTCAAAACACCCTTTATCTACGAACATTTTCGTAGGTAAAGACAGCTTTTACCTACGACATTATATTTCGTAGGTGAAACTAAACTTTTTTATTATTTTGAATTGAAAACACTGTTTACCTATTTCATAGGTGAAAATAGCTTTTACCTACGAAATTAATTTCGTCGGTAAAAGTAATCTTTTCGATTTTTAAGTTATTTTAAAAATTCAAAACACCCTTTACCTGCGAACATTTTTGTAGGTAAAGATGTCTTTTACCTACGAAATTGTATTTTGTAGGTACAAATAAACTTTTTGTTTATTTTGAATTGAAAACACCCTTTGCCTACAAAAAGTTTCATAGGTGAAGATAGCTTTTACCTACGAAATTAAATTTCATTGGTAAAAGTAAACTTTTCAATTTTTAATTTATTTTAAAATTTTAAAACACCCTTTACCTATGAACTTTTCGTAGGTAAAGATGTCTTTTACCTATGAAATTATGTTTCGTAGGAAAAAGTACACTTTTCGTGCCTCTACCAAAGGAAAAAGGGAAAAAACCCTTTACCTACGAAAATTTTCATAGGTAAAGATGACTTTTACCTACGAAATTTAATTTCATCGATAAAAGTTCAATTTTGCCTACGGAAATAAATTTCGTTGGTAAAAGTCATCTTTACTTATGAAAAAAATTTTCATCGATAAAAGTTTCGTTGGTAAAAACCATATTTCTTATAGTGAAGCTCTGAAAGATTTTATGTGTTCGGTCGGGTCTCTTAACCCTGTATAGGGGGTAATTTGGGGCATCTAGAACCTATACGATAGTTGGGATCTCATGATGTCGTTCTTGAATGGGGGCTCATCTTCATCTAGCAGTGCATCAACAAAGGAAGAGGCCTTCACTTGGTAAGATTGCTGGATGTCTCCGAGTTGGTCTTGAATCTCCCTCAGCTCTGCTTCCCATGGGACTTCGCTTTCTACTGTGGCCTCGGGATCCTTTCTGTAAGTGCTATAGTTTATAGCCCTTGTTATTGTCAAATTTGTGGTGATAAAGACACTACTTTGAAACTTGTGTATGTGATGAACAAAACATCCATTCAAGGCTTGAAGAGTCACGATGAAAGTCTCAAAAGCTTTTCAAGTTCAAGGCCTCAGAAGCTTTTCAAAGCCTTAGAAGCTTTCAAGTTAAAGATCTCAAAAGCTTTCACATTCAAGATCTCAGGCTTCATTATACTCAAGGTCTCTTGTCTTCAAGTTTCAATGTCCTTACTTCACTATTGAGGTAAGGCTAACCTTAGGTTGACCTTTAGAGTAGGCCATTTTGAATACATAATTCATATATATTTTATAAGTAAATTTGGTTTGTTCTAAGACTAGTCCTGGACCTTGTTCGACTAGTCCTAGCACTGGTTTGACCAGTCCAAGAAATTCCACAGCCAGTCCTAAGTTGTTGAGGATTTTTAGAATTTTTTTGTTATGCTACGACCAGTCTTAGAGACTGTTCAACCAGTCGTAGGAACAGTGTCGACTGGTTGTTCTACCAGTCATAAACCTTCAATTCAAAGTATAGCGTTGAATTTCGGCCACTTACGACTAGTTGTGTGTGACCTACGACCAGTCGCAGGGTACCCACGACCGGTCGTGCAACTGTAAAATCTTATCGCGCTCAAAAATTTAAATTTCTGTTAATTCTTTGACTAGTCATAGAGGTCCTAAGACCAGTCGAAGATGTGATTTGCTCCGCTATAAATAGAGCATGAATCTCAGAATAAAAGATAGAATTCAAGCTAATTAATTGGCCTTCTGATAGATAAGACTGTGCTTCATTCTAAGCTAAGTGTGCATATTTAATATTCTCTTTCATTATCTTTATTAATTAATTTTGTTTCTTGTATTCTAATCTAATCTGAAAAGTGGAATTGCTGTTTCCCTTTCTTTGGAATCAAAATCAATTAAAGCTAGCCCATTTTGATTTAATTTAAAATCAATTAGAACTAGAACCATTGTAATGTGAGTTTGGACATTGAACTTGGACATTCAATCATCTACTCTGACTTGGTTCTTCTGGGCTGCTACAACGAAGGAGATATTCAGGTATTTTACATTTAATTATAAATTTCTTTTTATTTTTAGTTTTGTTTGGGATTTACCAGAAAAATCTCATTGTATTGGTTATCTAAGCAGAGCCAGGAAAACTCAGAAGTGGGGTTTTTTTTAATTGTGTAAGCCCACATAGAAACACAATTGTAAGGTTTTGGGTGAACCTGTAAAAATCTAATTTGATAGTGAATGCTAATATCCCTTGTGTGAGGATATTAAGAGTGGAGTAGCATTCTGTGTGGCTGTTGTTTAACAGTTGGTGAACACATAGGCGAACCACTATAATCCCTTATGTTTCGTGGTTGAATGGTTTATATTTCATATCTTTTATTATTCATTTGTGGAATGTATATGTGGATGTGAATGTTGTAATAGTTTAGCATTTATTTCTTATAATTCCTTTATCAGCATTGTTAATTGTTCTAGTAAGGTTGCCCTGCCATTTCTATGGTGTATGGTTGTCCTTAGAACAGTATATAATTGATCACAATTTATTCTTCAGTGCATTTTGCATTTTATTTTCTTTTTCTCTTCAATTTGAGATTTGATACAAAGACCTTTCTAGAAATAAGGTTGTCCTATCATAAACTCTGATTTTTAGTGTAAGGTTGTTCTTAGAATAAGATTGGTATTGACCTCTCAAGATTTGAATTTTGAGGTTGCTTTACATTCTTTACATTCTTGCATTGAGATTTTTTTACTTTAATTGTTAGTTATTATATTTGTTTAATTTTCACTGTTATATGCATTATTTGGCATAGTCCTATTCACCCCCCTCCCCCCCCCCCCCCCCCCCCTTTAGGACATATAGCTAGTCCTTTTCACTTTTCACATCTCTTCTTCTCCAGGGTGTGGCGTAGATCGGACTTGGTGAGCTTTGTTGCTTCCACGGTTTGCGCAGGGATGCACTTGCTTTATGTTGGTCTATCCTTTAACACATAGAAGTCGCGAGGTGGTTGTGGAGGTCGAGACTAGGTAAAAGTTTCTCCTGATGTCGCGAAATGGATGGGGAGGGGGTGTTGTCACTATAATATGCACATGATTCGATCGACATTTCAGGCCAAGGCCTCAACTTGGTTTTCTAGAGAGATGAGCTGCCCTCCTTAATTTTGGGATCTCTGCGCAACCACCGGTGAAGGAAGGTTAGGCTGAAGGTCTGACTACGACATTTGTGAGGTCTTAAATTGGTCTTATGGTATGGTTAAGGCTCAATAATGGTAGCCAAAGCCTTTTTCTTTCCTTTAGCCATCACTGGGCAGATGAAAGGCTGATGATTCTCTTAATGTAAAGGGAACTTTTAAGGTGGTTTTACCATTGTTCCCACAAATGGCGCCAAAATATTGATGCTTAAATTTGGTCAATCTTCCTTCTCTTTTTGTGAGCCTTTTGGATACCTGCAAAAGGGATGGTGAACAAAGAGACACTGGGGGCACCAATTGTGGTCGGGGACTCTCCAATGCCTAAGTTAGGGTAGGCTTATAGTGTGCGTAGTTGGATTAGGATAATTATGAATACCTTTTCCTCATTGCCGGAAGTGTATTTATAAAAATTTTGTGTTGTTTGTGTATCTAGGTGGATTTACTGGAGGGACCCGTATTGTACCGTGAAAATTCTCTTGGATATTTCTCTGATTGCACCTCAATTAGAGTGATCCTCAGCTGAGATATCGCTAGGTAGTCCCGCCCATATGTGGTGCGAGATTCTCTCTAGATGTTTCTATTTCGAGGTCGAGGTCAGTACCTGAGGTCGAGTCGATACCTGGGGTCGACATCAGGTCAATACTTGAGGTCGGGTCAGGGACCAAAGTGACAACTGAGGTCGAGGTAGAAAGTAGCCAACACCGAATGTCGGGATGATTTTCTGACCCTCAAACAATATATAAAGTTACCGAGTCATGCTGGTTGGCTCATCTGTCTCATACATCTGTTTAGTTCCATTTTACCCATAACACTACGAATGTTTAATCAGTGAGAATTATTGTCCCACTATTACTTGTGGTGTGGTCCACTTGATCTTTGGATATGACTCATTTTTTGGGATTTAGATCTAAAATGATCTCACCAAATGAATAAATGGTGTGGATATGATAAGTACATCATTATGGGTCCCATGTACCTTTGATCTCCTTTGAACTGTTCGTATAACTCTGAGTTGGAGGAGCATCAGCACTCGTCTTCGCACGACACGTACCCACACCAACTAGGTTGGTGGTGTGTGGTACACTAGCCAATTCACTTCCACTTAGGATCTTTGGGATGAATGCGAGTTTGATTACCCTTTCTAGGATGACCGCACATGGCTTTTCATGATTATGTGCATTGCAAGACTAATCTCGCCTCTAAATGAGGTGGGGACACCTTAATGTCATAAAAAACAATATTTTTTAAAAATACTTTGTTATGGGTAAAAATGGATTGACCAATAAGACAAGGTCATGTCAGACACTTGCGTACAACATGAGATCGACCAACACCGATTATGATCAAGGAGCCCCTAAATGGCTAGAAAGCAACAACACCCTGCTAAGGAAATGGCCTACCTCTTGAGCTCAGTCACCAGAAGATGAAGTACCTCTACTTCCAGCAGACACCGAGCTCTTCCACGGTCCCATATATTTCTGAGCTGCCGGTCGGATTGTTTCTTGAAAACAAATCCTGTCCCATGCGATAAGCTGGTCATCCCGGAAAGGAGCTCGGCCCTTGTGCTCAGACAAAGGCAAGTCGGCAGGGCGACCATGCACTTAATACCGAGTGAAGCCTGACCACGGTTCATAAGACAATTTAGGTCAGCAAGCCACTCTTAGAAGCAAACATATGGGTCATCTCAAACTCTCCACCTCAGTCTCCTGCCATGCGCTTCTAGTAGTTCTGACCTAGTATCGACTGTCCAGATCATACCAAACTTACTTATCCAAGATCCTAGCCAAGAATCTAGGGGGACGACTGCAACACGGGTCTATCCAAGATCTTCGCTGAATATCTCGAAAGATCATTACGATATGCCAATGATCTGAATCCCTCTATAATACTTCCCTACTAAATAGGGAGATCTCCTTTTACAACACAGTCTTCTCTCAACTATAAAAAGAGCATCCCTAATGGTGAAAAGTACGCATAATTCAACTTAGAAAATACTCCTAAAAACCCTACGTTCAACTAGACCTACCTTGTATATTTGATTTTGGCATCGGAGGGTCCCCTATTGCAGCCAGGGTCTCCATCTTTATCTTGTTTTGTAGGTCTCAAGTGGTTTAAGGAGGACGTCCATATTTTTGCATCAACAGTTTAACACCGTTTGTAGGAACGACATTGAAATTTGTTCTCTTCCTATCATGCTTCCACAATGTTGAAGGGGAGAAAGAAAGCTTAGATCACCATCGTTGTGCCCAGCCCTACGCTGCCAGAATATTCTGTGGATCATTGGGATCCATTTTCCCAACCTCAGGTTGATTCTGCACCTGTAGGCTAGGCGCAATGATCCCAGAACCGAGGAGGTCAGCTCGTCTCTCTAGAACACCAAATCAAAGCCTTAACTAACAATGGCGATCAGATAAGGTGAATGCTAGAGCGATAAATCCCCCCACCCGACCGAGGGGCTGAGGAGGTTATCGCTCGAGTAGCCACTGAAGTTTCCATAACAACTCAAGCACCCATTGGATTCTGGAGGAACACATAGGTCAGCGAAGCACCGATATGAGCGCTTTTCCATGTTTCAGGCATTGCCCCGCTGGATGCCTCTGACTTACGTCATGAGTTAGAGAAGAAGAGGCGTGACAAAGCTCTTGAGACCGTGGCTGAGGTAGTAGCTGAGAACGAAGACCCCTAGGAGGCCAAACTTAACAAGTTGTGAGGTCAGATTGGTGACATATGGCAAGCCTACTGTGCACATACTCTGACCTCGATAGAATCCAGGTTGGAGGAATTAGAGTCGCTGGTCACTGCTGACATCATCCATGCTTAGCTCATGCCCATATTCCGGATGCTGTAAATCACCCTTTATTCCGGGGCCACCGACCCAGCCGAGCATATAGAGTCTTTCCAAGAGTGGATGGAGATTCATGGAGCATCGACTGCAGTGATGTGTTAAGCATTCTGTAAGTGCTATTGTGTTAAGCACACATGAATTGTGAAATTTTGTTATACAAAAGCGTTTTAAGGTCAAATCATGAGTATGGAATCACAACTACTCTACATGCTTGAAGATTAACTCAAGATCAGTTTATGATCAAGTCAAGATTGACACATCTTCTTAAAGAAATCAACGCCTGTATTCAAGACAAGGTCAAGTCAAAGTTTAAGACAAGGTGACTCATGTTGTTAAAGCACAGGTGATATAATCATAGAAAGACCTTATAATTATGTACTTTAAAAAATTCTCTATCTTAGGTTTTTATAACTGTTTTTGTTATGGAATTAGGCCAGCCTAACTTCTAGTTTGACAAGCTTAACTTCCTCGGATAGCCCAACTTCAAGCCCAAGCAAAATAACTTTTGTTAAAAATTTGGCTAGCCTAAGTTCTGGTTTGGCTAGCTTAAGATTGAAATTCGGCTAGCCCGAGAAAGTTCAGGTGAAATTTCAGCAACATAATCTTTTGATTTTTGTGAGAATTCGACCAGCCGAGTGACAAATTCGGTTAGCAAAATTGTTATTTTCAACTAGTCGAATTTGACCTCGGGCCAGCCAAATTTTGGATAAATCTTATCCCGCGCAATCTGAGTGTCATTGGAACAAATCCAATGGACTCCGATCAGCCGAAGCCAGTCATAGGATAGCCGAAGTTTTAACCTGTTTTCTTATAAATTGAGTCTTTCTCTTATTCTAAAAGATAACAAAAGGTTACTATAATCCTTCTGCAAGAGAAAGAAGCTCAAGTCCTCGGCAAAGCTATCCGTGTTGTATTTATAAATTTTAATTTATAGCTTATTCAATTCACATTTTCTCAAGATTATTTAAGTCTTATTCTAATAGAGTAACCTATACTCTTCTTTGAGATCTAAAATAATTGAATCAAGTAGCATTTGTGCTTTTCATTTATAAAATCTATAGAACCCTATACTTTTTCTGTCTGATTGAACAATGCACCATCTATGTTCAAGAAAGAAGTCCTTCTGCTACAAAATTTAACCATGCCATCGAATCTATATTTGAAGATAAGTATATTTATTGTATTTCTTTTTAGGTTTTTCTGAGATAACTTGTGAAAATCTTAGTAAGGTTTTATCTGAGGTAGCTATGAAAATCTCAGTAGGGTCTCTATTTGTGACAGCTTGTGAAAATCACAAAAGGATTTTTTTTTTTTTTTTTTTTTTTTTTTTTTTTTTTTTTTTTTTTTTTTGTTATTGTGATAGCCTATGAAAATCACAAGGAACTATATCAAGTTGTAAAGGTGAACCTGTGAAAACCTTATTATAGTGAAAGTTAAAATTACGAGGGTAGTAATTTTGGGAGTAGAGTAAGTGTGGTTATTTTTAGCACCGAACCATTATAACTCCTTATGCCATGTAGCGAATGCTTTATCATTTTTAGTGATTGGATTTACTTCATTCTTGTGGTGAATGTTGTAATATTTTTATATTCTCTTGCTAATTTGAAAGATTGATTGTAAAGACTTTCATGAAATAAGGTGGTCCTACCTAATATTTTAGGTGAAGGTTGTCCTACGAATTATTTGGAATTAAGGTTTCAATACTAAAGTGATTGAAATTTTTGTAATCTTTACATATTCCGCATTTATTTCGATTATTTAGTACTGTCCTATTCACCCCCCTCTAGGACATCGTTAGCTCTCCATTTCAAATGGTATCAGAGTGGGTTGCTTCTTTTTTTTTTTTTTTTACCTCTTTGAGCTAGATCCAGAGCTAAAGGATGTCAAATTTTAAAGGCTTATCTATTACCATGCCTCCTGCCATTGATGACTTTAATTATTCTTATTGAAAATCTAGGATGAGGATTTTCCTCAAATCCATTGATAAAAGTGTGTGGCAAGCTACTGTACCTAAATGGATCCTTCCTATGATGAAAGTAGTAGTCGATGATGGAACCATATCAATGAAAGAAACCACATGCAATTTTTGGACTAATGTTTAGAAAAGTAAAAGCAGTGCAAATACAAAAGCCTTAAATGCAATAACTTGTGCTCTATCGCCGGATGAATTCAAAAGAATCATTTTATGCAATACAACTAAACAAGCATGAGATATTCTCGAAATGACACATGAAGGAACCACTATTGTTAATAAAAAAGAAAAATCTAAAATCCAAATCCTCACAACCAAATTTGAGAAAATTCATATGGAAGAAAATAAGTCTTTTATGGATTTCTATACGAAACTAAATGAGATGGTAAATTCCACGTGGGGCCTTGGTGATAGAATCCCTAAAAATAAGGTTTGCACAAAAATACTACGATTACTTCCTGATAAGTTTAATTCAAAGGTTACTGCTATACGAGAATTATGGGATACAAATACTATGAAAGTTGAAGAGTTAGTTGGTTTTCTTCAAACATATGAACTGGATTTCAAAGCTCTTAAAATCAATCCCATTGCTCTTAAATCTTCTAAATATAATTCAAAAGAATCTAATGTAAATTTTGATTTTGAAGAAAATGAAGATGATATGGCCATGTTGGCAAAGAAGTTTTATAAAAATTTCAAAAATAAGAAAACAGATTTTAACAAACCATTTGATAGGAAAAAGGAAATTCAAATTTTTTAAAATTTAAAACAAAAGACACCTAATGTTTTAACTGTTCTGAATATGGGAATTTAACTTTTAAATGTCTTAGAAATGATAAATCTAGAAGAAAAGGCATGATAGATACTTGGGATGAATCATCAGAGTCTGAAACTAATTCTGAAACTGATGAATCAGACCAGGAAGATACAAATGATTTGAAAGCCTTTATGACTATAGCCAGAATCACTTCCTCAGATAACTGTGATATATCTAATTATGAAACTCTAAGAAGTTAATCTGAAAACGAAGATGATCTTCAGGATGCATATGATGCCCTATACAAAGAAATTTGTAAAATTGTGAATAAATTGAAATTTTAAAAAGAAAATCATGCTAAACTATAATTAGAACTTGAAAAAGTTGTTTTAGAAAAATCTCATTTTTTCTGATTTTTTTGAAAAGACTAAATTAGATTTAAGTTTTAAAACTTCTGAATTGTAAAAACTTAAATCCAAAAATGAGAAACTAAAACTCGAAGTTTCCTCTTTTCAGAGTTCAAAGGACACTTGGAAATATATCCTTGGTGACTAGAAACTTGAAAAACTATTAACCTCATCTAGACAATGTGGTGACAAGTCTGGATTAGATTATATTAAAAATAACTTTTTGAAATATAAGGATTCTGCTCCTACCATTGTAAAAAGAGAATCCGCGAACTCTAATGCAAAGATTCTAAAAGATTCAAACTATAAAAAGAATAACTTCAAAAACTCAAAACCTTTTCAAGTCTCTAAAATAAATAATAATGCCAACTACTATAAACATTAAAGAAATAATAACATAAATCTTTCTTTAGCTAATAAAATTATGGACTTGCTTAAAGAGCTATTGAAATCCAACTCTAGTAATACTGAAGTATATAGAAAAATATAGAAAATGGAGATATCCTAACTCCCAAACACAACGTAAAGCAAGAGATCCTCCTAAACATAGAACCGTATTGAAATGGGTTTCAAAGGTTAAGTATTTTATAATTCACACAAATTTCAAAACAATTAGTCATTCAAGAGGGTACCTACATAATGAATGTTCGAGACACATGACAAGTGATAAGGCTATACTCTTAAACATCAACCAAATATATGACGGAGATGGAAGCAAGTGGCCAAGGTAATGTACAACTTCTTAACTTACCTCTATTTGAAAATATTCTATATGTTGAAGGATTAAAACATAATCTTCTCAACATATATCAAATTTGTGATAATAAATATAATGTAAAATTTTCAGATCATGGATGTGAGATAATAAATTAGAAATAAAATGTAATATTAAATGGTCACAGTACTTATGAAATTTGCTATATAATTGATGACTCTTACTCAACGAATCATTTGTGTTACATGATCCAAACAGACGAAACTGAACTATGACATCAACATCATGTATATATAAATTATAGAGATTTATATAATTCAAGTAAAAGAGATCATTTATGTGATCTACCCAAACTACAAAATATAGAAAAAATATGCGGCGCTTATCAAATAGGTAAACAAATTAGAAGTAGTCACAAGAAAGTGAACTTCTTACTACTGCAAGACCTCTTGAATTTTTCCATATGAATTTAGTCGGACTAACTACAATAAAGAGTAGAAAAGATAAAAGCCATTTGACGAACCTTTTTCAACAAAATCCGGGTCTAGATTATGACTTTGAGACGGTATGCCACGGTCGAGAGGGTTTAGCTTTAGTCAATTGCATGTATATTGCTTTTTGTGGCTATGTATTAAGCAACATAGATTGCCAGAGTACCAGGTACTCATCACTTAAAAAAGCTAAAGAAAGACTCGAACGAGCTCTTTAAAATATTCAACCAGCATGGCCTACCTCTCCCCAGCGGTCTCTCCGTTGGCATAATTTCTAATACTATTTAATTAGCGTCTCGAGTTTGTGAAGCTTGGATCCACCGTGATGTATGTGTTTTATCCATGCTGTACATTGAATTTTTTTTCCTATTATTTTAAGCTTAATCCAAAAAATGAGGCAGATTTAAATCCCAGGTTGACCACACGACAAGAAAACAATAGTGATATTGAATGTCCACTGTTAAAAACCTCCTAAGTCACACTGTAATGTTTATTTGACATCTAACCTGCTGATTAAGTCATACAGACCTGGATAAAGGGACAAAGTAAATATCAACTTGGACCAAAACTTTTGTAGCTCCTAAGAAGTTTTTAATAGTGGGCGATCAATCAACATTGTTTCTTACATGATCCATTTAAAATTTGGATCTATCTCATTTTTGGGCTAATAACATAAAATGATCTGAAAAAATAGATGGGCAGCATGGATGAAACACATATATCATAGTGGGGCCCAGAGGGAAATGGATTGCATAGTGAGTATACTTCCCGCTTAGCTTATTGAGTAAACTCTATGAGGTCCACCATGATTTATGTATTTTATCAGCTCCGTCCATCGGTTTTACTAGATAATTTTATGGGAGAACTCAAAAATGAGGCATATCCAATGTTCAAATGGACCACACCAAAGGAAACAATTGAATTGAATGTATACCGTTGAAAAATTATTGGGGGCTACAGAAGTTTTGGATCAATATTATATTTATTTTTTTCCTTACATCCATGTCTTTGTGATCTTATGAACAGATTGGATGAGAAATAAACATCACTGCAGGGCCTAGAAAGGTTTCAACGGTGGAAATCATTATGCCCACTGTTTCCAGTGGTATGATCCTCTTGATCTTTGGATATGCTTTAATTTTTGGCTCAACCACTTAAATTAGATGTAAAAATGGATGGATGGCATGGATAAACCACATACATTCGAGGTGGGCCCAACTGAGTTTACTCAGTACGGCAATCCGATTTCGTTCTGACGTATGTGTGGGGCCTACTTATGATGTAGGCATGGAATCCGAACTGCGAGCGACTATTAGGAGCTCCATGTCCACCGGCAAGAGTCTGAGTCCCGAGTTTGCTCACTTCTGTTAAGAACGTGCATACTGAAAGTATCATAAGCCTCGTGGCTACTGGGAGGTGCTCTGTGGGTCTCACCCTGATGTACTTATTTTATCCACACCATCGATACCTTCTGGAACATTATTTTAGTACAATACCTAAAAAATGAGGTAGATCCGAATATCAGGTCGACCACACCACAGGAAAACAGTGGTGATTGAATGCCCACCATTAAAAACTTTCTAGAGCCTACTGTAATGTTTATTTGCTATCCAACCTGTTTATTAGGCCAAAGAGATATGGATAGAGGGAAAACAAAAATATCAGCATGATTCAAAAGTTGTGGCTCCTAAGAAGTTTCTGACCGTGGTTGTTCATTCACTACTTTTCCTTTTGTGTGGTCCACCTTACATTTGGATATGCCTCATTTTTGGGTTAACACCTTAAGATGAGTTGGAAAAATGGATGGACGGCATAGATATAGTACATGCATCATGATGGAGCCCCCGTATCACCGTCCCTACTCGTGTCAGCATGCAATCCGCCTCCCATAGTTAATTCTCGTATTCACTGTACATTTCTCTCGCCACGCTATAGAAAACTAAAGTAGGGCGTACCAAACTATGAGTAATTTATAATCCTACAGATCATGTAAGTATTCACATGCTGTAATGAGGAGCATGTGAGTTTTCAAGTATAATTTTCAAGCATGGGATATTAAATTCTGTTGGACATGGTGGTGGATTTGTGAAAATCCAAAACCGTGTGAGAACCGTGTATGCTAGCTATGTGTTGGGATTTTTTCTAAGTTTAGAATACTAGACAGGTTAAGATAATAGTAAATATTTTGTTTTTAAATTTTTTCTATGTTTACCTATCCCTAGGAAGCAACTACATAGAGATATCTTAGTCATTTCACGTAGGGAGAAAAGCCTATAAAAGGCATCATTGTATTAATTTCTTACTCAATTTAAAATACAACAATTCAGCTCTCTTCCTCTTTTAAGTTTCTGTTTTCTATTCTATGGTGGCTGCAACCACACGTCAGCAAGAAGTTGGGTTTTAAACCCAACAAATTGGTATTAGAGCCGTTGATCTTTAGGCCTCATCAGCGAGAAGCGAGTCCCCTTCGAAATGAACAACAAACGTCACTTGCACCAACCACGTTTTCTCCTTGTTTGGTTTTGAAAAACCCAACAAGCAGCAAAAAAAAAAAAAAGAAAAGCCCAAATTTCATTTGGGCCTTGATAACAAAAATTGCTGAATTTTTTTTTTTTTTAAAGCCTTGATAAATAAAAAAAAAAAAAAAAAAAAACTACTCAGATTTATTTTTATTTTATTTTATTTTATTTTATTTTATTTTTTCCTTGATAGCAAGAATGTCCAGATTTTTTTATTGCCTTGATAGCAAGAACGTCATCAAACTATCCATATTTATTTTATTTATAAAATTTATTAGTTTTTTCTTTCAAGTGGTGGATGGTCTTTGAACTCTTGCAAGTTCTAGAAATCCATCAGTTTTTTCCTTCCTTTTTTTTCATCATCTCAAGTGGTGGCCGGTCTTTAAACTCCAGCAGCATTTATATTGAAATATTTTAATGGCAAGTACAATACAACCTCAAATACTTAAGTTATTTAAAGACAATTACGAAAACTGGTGCATACAAATGAAAGCCTTATTTGGATTTCAAGATCTTTAGAAAATCATCACCGACGGGTACAAATAGCCCACAATGAAGCAATAAGCCGCCTACACCACCGAACAAAAGACCAATATTAAGGATCAAAGAAAGAAACATAAAAAAGTTCTTTTCCTCAGTTATCAAGGGTTGGATGATTCTACCTTTGAACGGATCACTGAAGCAACATCATGTAAGCAAGCATGAGAGACCTTTAGCACCATCTTTAAGGGTGTTGATCGTGTTAAAAGGGTTCAATTCCAAACCCTTAGAAGGGAGTTCGAAGCGACTCACATGAAGGAAGGTGAGAATATTTGTGATTATTTTTCGTGATTGCTTGTAACTGTCAATAATCTAAAAAAATGGTGAGAAGATTGAAGATGTCTGAGTTATTGAAAAGTTACTTCGATCCCTCACAACCAAGTTTGAGCATGTGATTATGGTGATCGAAGAATTAAATGATATTGAGGAACTTTTCATTGAGGAGTTGATGAGATCGTTGTAAGTTCATGAGTAACGAATATAGAAGAATGCTAGTTCTATGCTGATGGAACAAGCTTTGGAGTCAAGATTTACTCTGAATGATAACAATGGTAGATGTGAAAGTTTATAACGTGGTGGATGTATTGCTAGCAATCGAGTAAAAGGCAAAGGGTGTGGACACCAACAAAGTCATGACCAAAACCAGTAGAAAAATACTAATTTTCGTGGAAGAGGAAATGGTAGAGGCAGATCGATGCATAAACAGAAAAGTACAAAGAACATCCAGTGCTATAATTGCAACAGGCATGACCACTATGCATCTGATTATTGTTGCAAGCCAGTGAATCAAGACGAGCGATCCAACTATGTCGAAGCATTAGGAAATCAACAAGAAAGCTCCACACTTCTCCTTGCACAAGAGAAAGGCAGTGATCAGCAGGATATATGGTATCTTGACACAGGTGCAAGTAATCATATGTGCGTCGATAAGAAAATCTTTGTGAAACTCACAGAAGGAGTTTATGGCGATGTAATGTTTGGAGATTCATAAAAAACACCGGTGAAAGGTAAAGACAAAATCAAAATTTTTTAGAAGAATAATGTTTCAAACTATATCTCTAATGTGTACTACATGCCCAATATGAAAAGTAATATACTGAGTATCGGACAACTCCTCAAAAAAGGGTATGTCATACACATGGAAAACTCTTCTTTTTCTATAAGAGATATGCATGGATGTTTGATTGTGAAAGTCGAGATGGCGAAGAATCATATGTTTCCTCTCCATATAAACACAATGCTTGAGAAGTGTTTTTATGAAAAAGCAAAGAATGATTCTTGTATGTGGCATCTTCGCTTTAGCCATCTAAATTTCATTGGCCCAAAACTTTTTTTTCTCATCAAGCATGGTGCATGGCTTGCCTGCTATTGAAGCTTTAGAGCATGTATGTGAGGCGTGCATACTTAGGAAACAACAAAGGAACACCTTTCCGAGTGGAGTATCCCGAAGTGCAAGAGAACCGTTGTAGTTGGTTCACACTGACATTTGTGGACCATTGGAGCCAATTTCTCTTGAAAGTAATAAATACTTTATTACCTTCATTGACGATTTCAGTAGAAATTTATGGGTGTATGTAATCAAAGAGAAGTTTGCTGTTTTTACTATTTTAAAAAATTTTAAGGCCCTTTTTGAAAAAGAAAGTGGACTTAAAATCAATACCCTTAGATCTGACAGAGGTAGGGAGTACACCTCAAATGTTTTCCGAGAATATTGTAGGAAACATGACATTAAGCAACAACACACTGTAGCATATATACCATAACAAAATGGAATTACAGAATAGAAGAACCGCACCATCCTTGACATGATGAAGACCATGCTAAAGGAAAAAAGTCTGTAAAAGAATTTTTGGGCAGAGGTAGTTGCATGTACTGCCTATCTGCTTAATAGGTGTCCGACTAAGAGTGTTAGATTCAAGACACCGTAGTAAGCATGGAGTGGATATAAGCCGAGTGTGGCGCACCTTAAGATCTTTGGGTGTGTCGCCTACGCTCAAGTTTCAAAAGTGAGAAGAAAAAAAGATTGATGATCATGGCGAGAAGTGCATCTTCATCGGCTACAGTGAAGAATCGAAAGCGTACAAGCTCTATAACCCATTAACCAATAAGGTGGTGGTAAGTAGAGATGTAGTGTTTTGCGAGGAAGAATCCTGAAAGTGGAGCTAAGAAGATTCGGTCAAAGAAAGTCAGGTCGAGGCTGCAGAAGATGAAGAAGAGACGTATGTGAATCAAGAGCAGACACCCACATCATCCCCTTCGGATCGTAGAAGTCTAGGAGTACGTTTCCTCTCCCCTATAAGCACTTCATCAAATTAGAATTCAGCTAGCACATCTTCATTCAATTCTCGTTCACCCTTGGCTCCTATAAAAATGAGATGCCTCAACGACATCTACGCAGAAATTGAGGAAGTGAATTTATTCTACCTGTATGCAGACCACGAGCCTCTCACATTTGAGGAGGCTGTAAATGAAGAATGTTGGAGAAAGGTTATAGAAGAAGAGATTCATGCCATCGAGAAGAATCGAACATGTGAGCTGACCTCACTCCCTAAAAGCTAGAAGACCATTGGTCTCAAATGGGGATACAAAATCAAGCGAAATTCGGATGGTAAGATCGAATGATATAAGGCAAGGCTTGTAGCCAAAGGTTACAAACAAAAGTATGGGGTAGACTATGAAGAAGTTTTCGCCCTTAACATTGTAAGAATGATTACCTCCCTTGCAGTTCATCATAGCTAGATGATCTACCAATTGGATGTGAAATCTGCATATTCCTAAATGGAGTACTTGAAGGGGAAGTCTACGTTGACTAGCCTGAAGGCTTTGTCATGCAAGGGGAGGAACACAAAGTGTATTGACTGAAGAAAGCCCTGTATGGGTTGAAGCAAGCTCCTCGTGCTTGGAATGCATGGATCGACAACTATTTTTAAGGGAATGGTTTCGTCAAATGTCCGTTTAAGCATGTCGTCTACACAAAGAAGAATGCCCGTGGTTATATGCTTATAGCTTGTTTATATGTTGATGATCTGCTGTTCACTAGGAATAGCTAGGCGATGCTTGAAGAATTCAAGTAGGCTATGTTCGAAGAGTTCGAGATGAATGATGATGGATTGATGTCCTTCTTCTTGGGCATTGAAGTGAAGCAACAAGTCAGTGGCATTTACATATCCTAGAAGAAGTACACAAAGGAACTTCTTGGGAAGTTTCAGATGGTCGACTGTAAAGCTGTAAATACACCTGTTACAACAGGGCTAAAGCTTACAAAAGATGGAGAAGGAAGAAATGTCAACTCAACCATATTTAAGAGCCTAATCGGAAGCTAGGTACCTTACAATCACTGGGCCAAATATAGTCTATAGTGTTGGGTTTTTAAGCCGGTATATGGAAGCCCTAAAAGAGTCACACTGGCTAGCTGCAAAACGAGTACTGAGGTATATCAAAGGTACTATTGAATTCGGTCTCTTTTATCCGTACGTTGATGATGCGATGCTGTATGAATACTCTGATAGTGATTGGGGTGGTGACCAAGTTGAAAGAAAAAGCACCGTAGGCTATGGTTTCTATCTTGGGTCGACGACATTCACATGGAATTTAAAGAAGCAGAGTGTGGTTGCCCTGTCCACATGTGAAGCTGAGTACGTAGCAGTTTCATCTACTGTATGTGAGGCGATCTAGCTAAGGAATCTGCTAAAAGAGCTGAAGCATCCATGGGAGGAATCCACTGTTATATACGTGGACAACAAGTCGGCAATTGAACTTGCCAAACATCCAGTTCAGACACAAGATATCACTTTCTTAGAGATTAAGTAAAGTAGAAATTGATTAAGCTGAAATACTGTCACACCACTGAACAAGTGGTAGACATCTTCACTAAAGCATTGCCAACTGACACATTCAGGAGACTTAGATCAATGCTCGGAATGAAGCCGGTTTTGGTTTAAAGGAGAGTGTTGAGCACGGTGGTGGATTTATGCAAATCCAAAACCGTGTGAGAATCGTGCATGCTAGCTATGTGTTGAGATTTTTGTCTAAGTTTAAAGTGCTACGTGGGTTAAGATAACAATAGATATTTTTTCTGAATTTTTTCTATGTTTAGCTACCCATAGGAAGCATCTAGATAGGGATATCTTAGTTATTTCACATACGCAGAAAATCTTATAAAAGGAACCATTGTATTCGTTTCTTACTCAATTTAAAATACAGCATTTCAGCTCTCTTCCTCTTTTAAGTTTCTGTTTTTTGTTCTATGGTGGCTACAGCCACACGTCAGCAAGAAGTTGGGTTTTAAACCCAACAAATTCATTCTGGGTTTTAAGTTAGAGGAACCATCTAAATTGCGGCCCACAAATCAAACAGTTTGATTTAGGTTAATATACCTAGTAGCTTGCACCTTATAGCACATGCCAAAGGCAGTTTGTTGAAATGCCAACCCTGCTCCGCAAGTTGAAGCAGTCCTCTTGTCCGCTAGATTTAACTATTTTTGATCTTCAATAATTATAAATATTGGTGTTAATCGTCTGTGTAGAGAAATTCTAGACCATCCCTTGTTGAATTTCTCTCTCACGAATAAGTTGCGTACTATATAGCACAATTTTTAATTTGTGGGCTAGTCTCAGGCGCTCCAAGACCAGATGGATTCTCAAGTACCTTTTTCTCAACTTGCTGAGAAGTTGTGGGACAGGATCTCCTGTAGGCCAAAAAGTCTCTCTTTCAGTGTGGGATCATACCTAGAGCCTTTACAACCTCCTTAATTTGTCTCATCCCAAAAGCTACCAATTCAAATAAGTTCTCATATTTCCACCCCATAAGCCTTTGTAACTGCATTTACAAAATATTTTCTAAAATCATTGGTAACAAGTTAAATGTGTTGTTGCCCAAACTCATTTCTACAGAGCAAGGGACTTTTGTCAAGGGTTGCTCCATGGTGAAGAGCATAGCTCTAGAGTAAGAGGTCTTTCAGGAAATTGATAGAAAAGTTAGGGAAGGCAACATTTTGTTAAAGCTAGATTTGGTGAAGTCCTGTGATAGAATAGATTGGAGTTTCCTAGAAAAAGTGCTCTTAAAGTTCTGTTTCAGCCGAGAGTAGGTCTAGCTGGTCGAAATTTTTTGGAATAACTGTTGGTTTTTAGTGCTCTTAAATGGGGATAGTTGTGGCTTCTTCAAACCTTCTCGAAGCCGGAGGCAAGGGGACCCAATCTCTCCAAGCTTATTCATTTTTAGTTGTTGAAGTATTTAGCCGAATTTTTCGTAAATTGGTGAGGATTTTGTAAGGCCTTTCAAATGTAGTGAGGTTACCCTCTTATCTCCCACCTACTCTATACAGATGATACAATTATTTTTGCTAATGGAATCAGCTACTCCCTAAGGGCAGTCAGTAATTTTCTCATTCAATTTAAAAGGGTGTTGGGATAAAGAATTAACAAGTTAAAGAGCAAACCATTTTTCTTCGCCAAGCTTCCAGAAAATAGGATCAGAAGAATCGAGAGGGTGATCGACATCCCTAGATCTTCAATCTCACTCCTCTACTTGGGTGGACCAGTGTTCAAAGGGTGACCTAAAGGTGTATTTTTCCAACCTGTGATAGGAAAAATCCAGCATAAATTATAAGGTTGGTCAGCCAAATTTCTATCTCAAACGGGTATATTGACGCTTGTTAATCATGTTTTCTCCAACATTCCTATCCACATTATTGCTATAGCAGACATTCTGGTGACAATCTTGGCATCCCTGGAGAAGCAATTTATAGACTTCCTATGGGGATGACAGGCAGGAAGAAAGAAGTTATACTTGTTGAGTTGGAAATGCACGTCCTTACCAAAGTCGAAAGGAGGGTTAGGAAGTAGAAAGCTCAAGGATATCATGCTTAGTCTCAGGATAAAGATTGCATGGTCTGCCCAATTCAGCGATCTTGCCAGTTGTGGGGATCTTTCATTAGGACAAAGTACGCAGCTGATTTTCCCAACACCCTCATCTTCAACAGCACTTTCCCCCTCCCCCTTTTGGAATTAAATTAGAAACTTTTTCCCCAATTTGAATAACCACTCAAGGTGGTTAATTGCCCCTCCTAGAAGAGCAGATGATAGGAGACATTTTAATAACCCAACAAGATTTGCGTATGAAGGAGGTATTGGGACCATACGGTCTCAGGACACAGACCCTTATCTCCACCAATTTACTGCAACAAATGTGAGATTACATCAAGGAAGTGGGATTTTTCACATCAGATGTAAGCGACAAGTGTGTTTGGACTGCTTCCTTCTCTGGTGAATTTGACGTCAAATCATCCTGGAACTTATGTAGGAGTGGGTCTAGTTGGAAAGCATGGGCTAGATGGGCGCGGAACTCTAAATTTCCACAAAAAATTTCTATGTTCGGGTGGAGGGTTCTCCATGGAGCGATTGTAGTGGATGAGGGAATTAAGGGGAAAGGAATCAGCATGGCATCCCGGTGTGAATCCTACCCCGAAACTAGCAATCATTCGATGTAGTGTGAATCGATGGATCATCTCATGGCCACGCGATATCTCTAGACGCAGGTTTGGAGTTACTTCAGTATTCACTTCAACCTACCTATCCTTCAGCTCAGTCAGCGTTTTTGCGGGCAAATTACTAGTGGAGATTGACAGTGTCCTCGGACTACTTCCTCTCTTTGAGGGGCCTCATGTCGTGCCTGAATTTTTTTTAAAATTTGGTTGGATAGAAACAAATCCATATTCGACACAAGGCCAGTTAATGGTAACTTCACAATAGGCAGGGTTTTGTATTAGGCCCGTCTTATCTCCCTAACCTTTCCCGGTCCAAAGACAAACAGCCTTTTGCGCCAGCTAGCACATTAGGCATTGGGAATGAGATCATGCCCTCACCAAAACAAGGTGCCAATGGTTGTGAAATGGATCAAATCAGAGGAAGGCTGGGTGAAGATTAATGTTGATGGTTCCAGCTGGGCAAACCTCGATCAATCGGGGGGCGGAGGGCTTTACAGAGGGAGTGACAGTGACTTTATCTTTGGCTTTTTAACAGGCTATGGGATCAGCACAAACTCCAGGGTAGAAGCTAGGGTGTTGTTGGATGGCCTATCCATGGTAGTCGAGAGATGCATCTCAAGAATCATTTTGGAAAGAGATTCCAAGTGTTTGGTGGCCTTACTCAACAAGAATTGCGCCCCGGGCTAGACCTTTTGGTATGTCTGGTCCAGGGTGTCTCACATAAAAAAAGGTAAGTTTGAGGATCATGTTCTTGCCGAGAGAGACAAATGGAGTGGCAGACGGCTGGCCAAACTAGGGAGTGAAACCTAACAACAGATTCTATTTCATGTTGCCTCCGACCTCCCAGCTGCTTCCCGAGGGATTTTACTTTTAGACAAGGTGGGCCTGGGTGCTCTAAAGAGAGGATGACTACAACCCCAAACATCGCTTGCTACTTCTATCCTGTCTGATAGGGCTAGGAGCAGGAAATTGTGCTGAAAATTTTGTGAAAGCTAGTCTCTAATGGTTTATGGATTTGGGTTGCTGGACTTTAGAGACCGTGGTTTCTTTTTCCGTCTAGAGGCAGACTAGAGTTGAGTCTCCCTACTGGCTAGAGAATACAATCATGTGCTCTGTATTTTTTTTCTTAGTGGCTTCGGCTTCTCCCTTTTTCTTTACTATGCAGCAGTTTGGGGAAGGGTTCGGTAGAGTTGTCAGCAGGTCATCCTCTTCGCATGCTTCTTCTGGGGATCCTCATCACCAATAGACAAGTATAGTTTGCTGCAAATACAGGGCTTCAATGCAGAAAAAAATTATAAATATAAGGCTAGAGTGGGCAGATAAAGATAATCCTCGCAACAACTTGAAGCATCAGGCATAGTTGTTATGGAGATCTGGATGTTTAATAGCCTAAGCTCAGGTAGCTGAGTTCATTGCATATGGGTCTTTGGTAGTCAGATGTGGCCTGTCTATGGAGTGTGGAGTGTAGTGGAGTGTGGGTCAGGTTTTAATGGTGTTGGCACAGCGCTTTCATAATATAAAGCTACAGAGGCGTCTTTCAAAATTTAGATCCTTATAGCCAAAAATTGACCATACTCACCTCGAAGTTTGGGTCAATTACCTAGAAAGCTATGTAATTCCATATATCTTAAGAGTCACCTTCTGACAAGCTTTCAAAAATTACTTGGACCAAAATGCCCTTTCCTTATTTCAGTAGTTATATGGTTTTCTAGGGAATAAAAAGTTACGTCGTATTTAATGCCAAGAAAGTGATGTGTACGGAGCCCTTTTTTGGACAGAGGTAAGGACCAAACTCGTGGGCCTCATGTTGATGTATGTGTATAATCCATGCCGCCCATCCTTTTTGCCATGTCATTTTAGGCTAGGGCCCAAATATTAGCCTGATCCAAAGCTCGTGTGGGTCACATAATCGAAAATAATGGTGAGAATGGAACTCGCTATTGAAACTTTCCAGGCTCACTATGATGTTTGTTAAAAGTGGATGCTGCCCAAGTAATGTCTTTTGGGCCCACGGTGAGCACGCCGACAAGGTGGACGGAACGGATCACCCCATTGTGGGCCTTAGATATCCTTTCATTTGGTAGTAAAGGAAGTGAACATGTAACAATCGCGACCCATATCACATGAGAACCACGACCCATATCACATGAAAGTACGCCCTACGACAACCACGACCCATGACAACCACGACTCATATAACATGAGAACCACGACCCATATAACATGAAAACCACGACCCATGACAACTACGGCCACTACCACATTACAACCACGACCCTTACTATATTACAACCACGACCCAGGTATGGGTCATGGTTGCCATGTTATATGGTTATTGTTGTCATGAGGTAAGGGTCGTCATTGTTATGAGGTAACGGTCATCATTGTCATGCTATACGGGTTGTAGTTTTCATTTTACAAGCCTTGGCAAGGAGCAATTAGTGGGGCCTACATTAATGTATGTGAATAATCTATGCCGCCCGTCCTTTTTTGTTGTGTCATTTTAGGGCTAGGTTCTAAATATCAGCTTGATCCGGAGCTCGTGTGGGCCACATAATAGAAAATAATGGTGACAATGACACCCACTATGGATATTTAAGCCCTCACGAGCTCTGAATCAAGCTAATATTTGGGTACTAGCCCTAAAATGACACAAAAAAAAGGATGGGCGGCATGGATTATTCACATACATCAATGTAGGCCCCACTAGATGGTCCTTGCCAAGGCCTATCATAATGAAGACTTTGACCTGTATAACATGACAACTACGATCCTTACTCTATGAAAACCATGACCCTTTCCTCATGAAAACCACGACCCGGGTGATTGTAATGTGGTGAGGGTTGTGGTTGTAATGTGGTAGGGGTTGTAGTTGTCATGGGTCATGGTTCTCAGGTTATATGGGTTGTGGTTCTCATGTTATATGGGTCGTGGTTGTCAAGGGACGTAGTTATTATGTTATATAGGTCATGGTTGTCATGTTATATAGGTCATGGTTAATATAGGTCGTGGTTCTCATGTTATATGGATCGTGGTTGTCAAGGGACGTAGTTATTATGCTATATGGGTTATGGTTGTCATGTTATATAGGTCATGGTTGGAATGTTATATGGGTCGTATTTGTCATATTATAGGGGTTGTGGTTGTCACGGGTCATAGTTATCATGTTATATGGGTCATGGTTGTAATGCGGAAACGGTCGTTATTGTAATGTGGTAAGGGTCGTAGTTGTCATGGATCGTGGTTGTCATGGGTCATAGTTGTCATGGATCTTATTTATTATGTTATATGGGTTGTGGTTCTCATGTTATATGGGTCGTGATTGTCATATTATATGAGTCATAATTGTTATATTATATGGGTCGTGGTTGTAATGTGGTAGGGGTCATAGTTGTTATGGGTCGTGGTTTTCGTGGGTCATAGTTATCATGTTATATGGGTCGTGGTTCTCATGTGATGCTTGTTAGAAGTGGATAATGTCCAACTCAGGACTTTTTAGGCCCACAGCAAGCTAGCCGACAAGGTGGATGGATCAAATCACCCCATTGTGGGCCTTAAGCTATGGTACTAATGGTTTGGAAGAAAAGGGAGTGAACACGTTGTAAAGCATGAACCATGCAACATGACAACACGACCCATATAACATGGCAACTATGACCCATGTAAACCACGACCCAAATGGGCCCACATTAATGTATGTGAATAATCATGCCACCCATCCTTTTTGTTGTGTCGTTTTAAGAGTAGGGTCAAATATCAACCACGACCCCTTGTGGATGAAAACCACGATCTATTATGCATGTGAACCACGACCCTTTGAATGGATCATGGTTGTCATGTAGCAAGGGTCGAGGTTGTCATATTACATGGGTCGAGGTTGCGAAGTGTCACGCTCCAAACTCAGAAACTGGGCTCACAAAATTCCTGATCGCCGAATCTGGCACCGACAGCCTCCATAGAACCCCATTCTCGGCTCCCAGCGCCCATTCACCTGGTTCCGATCCTGGGATGCTATGAGGATGATTTTTAACACCAGTTCGATTCATAATAAGCATAACCAAAGGCATAACCCACAAACAATAACCAAAAACTCCATTACATTTTCACTATGATCAAAAACTTTAGAAGTACAATGAGCATAAAGGGAAATACCATGATGATAGACTAAAAGCTTTAAAATAATCTTCCATGTGCTCAAGCCTCAGCGTTGCTGCGATCCAATGTCACCTGCACGCAACGGTTATGCATAAGCTTATAGAAAGCTTAGAGGGTGGTGAAAGTGTGTGCGCAAGGTGGTAATGCAGTTATGTCATATTAGAATAATGCAGAACATGCTGATGAAAGCCAAGAATACCATTAGTCGTACCAAGGCCATGAGGTGCAAAGCATGAATGATGTCGGCCATACCAAGGCCATGCGATGCGAAATGCAACTCATGCATACAAATTCTCATCAAATCCACATATTAATACAACTCAAATATGGGATATCACTGGGGTCTAGTACACTCTAAACCAGATCACCACCCCATTGCATGCAATAAGGTAAGTGGAAGAGACCTCACTATCCGTCTGCCAATGTCAGGCTTGACTTGTCGATAGCGGATCCATTCCTCGAGCTGGTCAAACTCAGCCTAGCTTTACCCCCTCCACTCGGGCGGGTAAGGCCGCAATACCCTTCCAACCCACCATGACACAGTGAAAAGTGTGACCGTTTGGTAATCGGCACTCGATGCTCCTGTACCCACTCGGTCTAGACGTTAGAGCAACCTCTTAGTACCATAAGGGTTTAGGGACTTTCACCCAGGGATATCTATAGCACCCCATGTAGAATAAGATTTTCAGTATCTAATCCTGTCATCCACGATACGCTTGTGAAGGCTACGGCCCTGATGTCGCTAGGGCGTATAGCACCATATCACACAATACGAATGCATGAATCACACTATCCAGCCATGTAGTAATCCTGCGCGTAACGTGCGCTCATGTAGGGCAATACTGCCTATCCGGGAGTCCCTAAACAATCTGCCCAAAGGTATATGCTATGATCAGTCACTTCTCATATCAAGCATACATATGATGCATATGATCATATATCATGGAACTATACTATTCATGTTATGAAATAACGTACTATTCTTACAATGCAGATGGCCTAGACTGCCTACACACAACAAGTACAGGCCTAACGATGGGTCCTAGGGAGAATCGTAATGCGGACATTTAACCAACATTATATTTATAATGTGGACGTCAAACCAACATTGCTCCCAAGGCGTAGCGTGTCGTGAAACATCCTTACATAAACCATGTTGGGATCACACATTGCAATGGACCTTAGGTACATCCCATTGGGCCTTAAATACATTAAATGGGCCATATCATATGGGCCTTTTATTCATCAAGTGGACCACATTAATGGGCCGCACCAATGGGCCTTATGGGCATTGCAATGGGCCATAACCCGTTGGGTCTTGAATACATCAAATGGGCCTAATCACATGGGTCTTATGTGTATCAAATGGGCCACACCAATTGGGCCCCATATGTACATCAAATGGGCCTTAACCCATAGGCCCTAACACATATCAATAGGCCTTAACCCATGGGCCCCTACTACATCAAATGGGCCTCAACCCATGGGCCTTACATGTATATCAAAGTGGGCCTCAATCATGGGCCACAAATACATCGAATGGCCTCATGACATGGGCCTTACACCCACATCAAAGTGGGCCCTAATGGACTACCACGGATACATTAATATGGGCCTCATAACATGCCAAGGTGGGGTCCACTTGGACTATGGATCTAGCTCATTCTTTAACTCATACTATACAATGAGCTCTTAAAATGGATGGACGGTTGAATGCAGCACATGCATCAAGGGTCGGGTCCACTGACCTATGGACCTAACTCATTCTTTAGATCATGCCCAAAAATGAGCTTTCAAATTAGCTGGATGGATTGGATGCAACACCTGCATCATGGAGGGCCGCATTGTCATTGGACAGTCTGAATAAAACACATGCATCAGGGCTCCACCGTCCAGGCCGACGATGTGAATAAAAACCCATATATCATGGTGGGTTCCACCGTCCACATCCGTGGACGGTGTGAATAAAACACTTGCATCATTGTGGGTCTCACGTGGGGCCCACCATAATATTTATTTTCCATCCAATCTGTTGGTAAGGTCGTACAAACCTGGATGAAAAGGGAAAAAAATAAATTTCATATTAATCTAAAACTTCTGTGGACCCCAAAAAGGTTCCAATGGTAGACACTCAATCAACACTGTTCCTTGTGGTGTGGGCCGCCTGAGGTTTGGATGCTGCTAAAACTTGGAGGGGACCCACCTCATGAACAGGTCAGATGACAATAAACATCAAGGTGGGGACCACGGCTAGAGCCATGGGTTCCCTGGTGTCCGCCTGCCTACAGGACCGTAGGCACTGTCTGCGCTGGCAGCAGCAGCAGCTGCTACTAATAGTTTATTTTTTAAAAAAAAAACCTTTGTTTTTGAGGTTTTTCGAGTGTGGGGCCTGCTCCAAGTGAATCCACTCCAGCCATAGGATTCCATAGCTCGTAACAAATCCAACGAGCCTAATATTGAGTATTTTTCGATGTATAAAAATTTCAGGAAAGATTTCAACGGTGAGAACCATCATTTGCTATGCTATGGCCCACCAGAACCTCAGATTGACTATGTTTTTCTGTTCAACGCCCAAATGAGGCAAGGAAAGAGATGGATGACATGGATTGAATACATAAATCAAGGTAGGGTGTGTATGAGTGGGCCACCCCATGAGCTTGTAACCAAGCTAATATCTGTGTTTTCACAGAGACGTCTAGCGTCCCTAGACGCTGGACAGTCCTCACAACAGAGGTGGGCTATATTCAAGTGGGCCACCACATGATGAATGGTGTGGGTACGACACACATAAGGTGAGCCCCACTCATAAACGGCTTGGGAAAAATACTTACTTCATGATGGGTTCCATTCAAGTGGGTCACACGGCCAAATCATCACACAAAAATATTTTAAAAAAAAGAGAGGGGAGAGAGAGAGATTGAGGGACACACGTGCATGGAGGGCTCCGCCACTATGAACCCTCCCTTCCATACATCCATTGCATGTGGGCCCGCCAAATCAAGAATCAATGGTGGAGATCCCCTCCCCACCAAAATGAAAGGTCAAGATGACCTTATTCAACTAAGAAAGTAAACATCATGATGGGGTCCATGGAGAATGGCCCCATCATGGAATGATATTGATGATCAAGGTGGGCCATCGGCCACATCTTAGGGTCTAAAGTGAGATCCAAACCATTGATCGGTTGGCCTCACTTGGCCCATCTTTAAAACATGAAAAATTACTCTTATCAAGTACCCACCATTCGATCTTCTTGCTCCCTTGGATTCCTTAGCTCCTTAGCTTCGACTCCAATGAAGGAGATGATTTGGATGGTTGAGATGGGAGATCTTGGGATGAAAAGGTGGGCCACACTTGGAGCTTGGAAGAGAGGGAGGGGCTTGGACATGTGAGGCTTTCTCTTGCTTGGGAATGAGTTTGAAAAAGAGAGAGAGAGACTTGTAAAGGGAGAGAGAGAGAGAGTGATGGGTGATGGATGTGGTGAGTGATGGGTGTAACAACTTTTTGACTTTTGTGGCTTTTTGTGTAAGAAAGGCATGGGTGTGTAAGAGACTTTTTGAGTTTAGGGGTTTCTTGGGGAAGGGTGAAAGGTGATGTGTACTTGACTTGATGGGATTGATTGATTGATGGATTGATGGATTGATTTGACAAGTTGTAGAGATTCTCTTGGGTTTTGCAACGCGTGGCGTTTTCCTCGCACTGAACGCTGGCCCACATCTCCTGACCAGGGTATCACCTCAGCGCGCAAGTCATGACATCGAAATCACGGCGATAGCATGGTCGCTATGGTAAAAGTTTTGGATTGAGTCGACTTGGGTTGACGGCGTGTGACTTAAGGTTGCGCGCAAATATCGGTTAAGGGTCGAAGGTTGTCGAAATTTGACCGAGAAGACCGCGAAATCTATGGAATGGTATGGTCTAGCATACGGGGCTTACACCAAGTTATATGGGTCATGGTTGTCATGTTATATAAGTCATGATTGTCATGGGCCGTAGTTTTCATGTTACATGGGTCGTGGTTGTCACGGGTCGTAGTTATCATGTTATATGGATCATGGTTGTCATGTTATGTGGGTCGTGGTTGTCATTCCCTAAAAAGTTTTCAATAGTAGGTTTTCAATTTCACTCCTTTCTATGGTGTAGTTCACATGAGCCTTTGATATGCCTCATTTTTTGGCTCATTTCAAAATGAATGGACAACATGGATAAAATATATACATCAAAATGGGCCCAATAAGATCGTTCATCTCTACATATATTGGGATGTGTAAGTCGAGTAACGTGACTTACTAAAATAGCCTTCCCGAGGTCTCGGGAATCTAGACTCCTCGAAGACTCCTACAGCTACATGTAAGTCAAGTAACTTCTAATCCGCTTCAGAAGTAGAAGTAGATTGGTTGGTGTACCACCATGAATGTTTGTGGCCTACCCATACCATCCATCCATTTTTCCATCTTATTTTAGCGGTTGAACCCAAAATTTAATTATACCCAAAGATCAAGTGGACTTTACCATACGAAATAATTGGAATAATGATTTTCACCGTTGAAACCTTTTTAGGGCCCACAGTTATGTTTATTTCTCATCAATCCTGTTAATATGATCACAAGGACATGGATGAAGGGAAAAAAAGAAAATATAAGCTTGATCCAACACTTCTGTAGCCTTGAGAAATTTCCAATGGTAGGTTCAATTCACTCTGTTTCCTATGGTGTGGTCCATTTAAGGTTTTTATATACTTCATTTTTATGTTCTATCCCTAAAATTATCTTTTAAAATCAATTGATGGAGTGGATAAAATTAATAAATCACAGTGGACCCCAAAGAATTTACTCAGTACGCTTAGGGTACTGAGTTATTCAGTACGAAATTCGCTTCCAACTCGGCGTCCGAAAGCGAATTTCTTATGAAAGCCTTTCGCAGGAAGTTACTGCGTAAGGATTCTGGATGGGGCCCATTGTGATGTTTCTTAGAAATCCAACCCGTCCATTGGTACATGAGACTAAAAGTGATTAACATCCAAAACTCAAGTGGGCCATACTAGATGAAACTGTGGGGAAAGGAATTCCTACTGTTAAAACCATCCTAGGATCCACCTTGATTTTTATATTCCATCCAAACCATTTATATAGTCATTTTCATTGAGATGAAATGAAAAAGTCATGAAATTAAACTGATACAAAACTTTTGTGGCCATATAAATGTTTCAATGGTGATCACTAAATCCTCACTGTTTCCTCTCGTGTGGCCCACTTGAGTTTTTGATCTCCTCATTTTTTGTCACATGTCCTAAAATGAACTCAAAAAATGGATGGAAGGAGTGGCTTTCCCACAAACGTTGTAGTGGGCCTCACATAGAATCTTGCCTGTGAAAGGCTTTCATAGGAAATCCGTGTCCCCGGCATACTTTGTAGGTACGGGTCGTGGGAGGACAAGCACTGATGCTCCTCGAGCTCCGAGTTGTATGAATGGTTCAAAGTAGATCAAAGTTACATGGCCCATTGTGATGTATTTATTATATCCACACCGTTCATCTATTTTTTGAGATCATTTTAGAGCATTATCCAAAAAATGAATCATATCCAAAGATCATATGGACCACACCACAAATAGCAGTGGAGATAATGATTTTCACCGTTAAACATTTTGTAGGCCCCAACATAACGTTTATTTTCCATCCAATATGTTCATAAGGTCATAAAAACCTGAATTAAGAGTGAAAACAAATTTCATATTGATCCAAAACTTCTATAACCTAAAAAGGGTTTCAATGGTAAACGTTCAATTCCCCACTGCTTTTTGTAGTGTGGTCCACTTGATATTTATATCTGTCTTACTTTTCGTCTCAAGCCTTAAGATGAGCTGGAAAAATGGATGGATAGTTTGGATATAACACATACCTTATGATCAGACCCACAAAAATTGCTGACATCTACAACAGCTGGTTTGAGGTACGCTAGCCAATCCGCTTTGATTGATGCGGGCGTAGATTCCGGAAGTTCCTGTGCTAGAAACCTAGGTGGGGCCAAGTGATGTTTTTGAGAAATCCACCTCATGCATCCATTTTCTAAGCTCATTTTAGGACTTGGAGACCAAAAGTGAGAAGGATCTAAGACTCAAGTGGGCCGCACTAGACTAAAAGGTGGGTAGGAAAATTCCTACCGTTGAAAAATTTTTGGCGTAGAAAGTGATGTTTACATGACATCCAATAGTTAATAACGTCATTCCTACTTGGCTGAACTGAAAACACAAATATTAGCCTGATTCAAAACTTTTGTGGCCCACAAATATTTTAATTATGTACATTCAATACTCACATTTTAGGTCCACTCAAGTATTGGATACAACTCATTTTTGGCCTATCATCCTAAAAATGTCTAAGAAATCGGATGGCCGGGGTGGATTTCTCAAAAACATCACATTGGGCCCCACCCAGGTTTCCAGTGCAGGAACTTCCTGTGAAAGGCTTTCAGAGGAAATCCTGGACAAGGATTAGATACAGGTTGAGTAGTTAGTCGGCTACTGAAGTGACGTTACCAAGTTCTATGGGCCCCATTATGATGTATGCGTTGTATTTACACCGTCCATCCATTTTGAGATATCAATTTTAGGGCATAAGCCAAAAGAATGAGGCTTAGTGGTGGGCGTTACTGTCCCCACTATTTTACGTGATGGGGTCCACTGGAGCTTTGGATTTAACTCCTTTAGATACTGCCTTAAAATGATCTATCCAAATGGATGGAAGGTGTGGATACAAAACATACATCATGGTGGGCCCATGGAACTTAGTGACGTCTCCCTACTCAACCTGTACCTGATTAGATACGAACAGGTTGAGTAGCAACTCTGGATACTCAACCTATCAGTAACAATCCGTGCTTGCAAGTAGCGAGTTTATATACTCAACCATCCAGTAGCAATCCATTTTTCTTTCTTTCCCAGTGTAAGTTGCGCGCTAGAGAGGAAATCAGATTGAGTACTTAGTTAGGCCCACCTTAAATATATGCGGTCTATCTATGCCATCCATCCATTTTTCCATCTAATTTAAGGGGTTGAGCCCAAAATTGAAGCATATCCAAAGATCAATTGGATTATACCACGACCTTAATCTGTAGCCTTTGATCCATTTACATTACCAAAAGTAGATCATGGTTATCATGGGTCGTAGTTGTCATGTTATATGGGTCGTGTTTATCATGTTATATGGGTCGTAATTATCATGGGTTGTGGTTGTCATGTTATATGGGTCGTAATTATCATGGGTTGTGGTTGTCATGTTATATGGGTCGTGGTTGTCATGGATCGTGGTTGTCATGTTATATGGGTCGTGGTTGTCATGGATCGTGGTTGTCATGTTATATGGGTCGTGGTTGTAATGTGGTAAGGGTCGTAGTGGTCATGGGTCGTGGTTGTCATGACATATGGGTTGTGATTGTCTTGTTAAATGGGTCGTTCTTGTCATGGGTCATAGTTATAATGTTATATGTGTCGTGGTTCTTATGTAATATGGGTCACGATTGTTACACGTTCACTTCCTTTACTACTAAATGAAAGGATAGCCATTGGTACAATAGCCTAAGGCCAACAATGGGGAGATCCGTTCCATCTACCTTGTCGACCAGCTCGGTGTGGGCCCAAAAAGTCCTGACTTGGGCAATGTCCACTTCTAACAAGCATCACAATGAGCTTGAAACGTTTCAATAGTGGGTTCCATTGTCACCATTATTTTCTATTATGTGGCCCACATGAGCACTGGATCAGGCTAATATTTGTGCCCTAGCCCTAAAATGACACGACAAAAAGGATGGGTGGCATGGATTATATACATACAAAATGTGGGCCTCGATGTATGGTCAAATTCTCAGGTCGTGGTTGTAAGGTGGTAAGGGTCATAATTTTCATGGGTCACGGCTATCATGTTATATGGGTTGTGGTTCTCATGGGTCGTAGTTGTCATGGATGGTAGTTGTCATGGGTCGTAGTTGTTATGGATCGTAGTTATCATATTATATGGGTCGTGGTTGTGTAGTTTATATGGGTCATGGTTGTTATGTTATATGGGTCGTGGTTGTCTTATATGGGTTGTAATTGTCATGGGTCATGGTTGTCGTGGGTTGTACTTATCATGTGATATGGGTCGTGATTGTTACATGTTCACTTCCTTTACTACCAAATGAAAGGATAACCATTTGTACAATAGCCTAAGGCTCACAATAGAGTGATCTGTTCCGTCCACCTTGTCAGCCTACTCGTCGTGGACCCAAAAAGTCATGACTTGGGTAGTGTCCACTTCTAACAAACATCATAACGAGCTGAAAAGTTTTAACAGTGGATTCCATTGTCACCATTATTTTTTATCATGTGACCCACATGAGCTCTGGATCAGATTGATATTTGGGCCCTAACCCTAAAATGACATGGCAAAAAGGATGGGCAGCATGGATTATACACATACATTAATGTGGGCCCCATGAGTTTCATCCTTGCCCCATGCAAAAAAGGGTTCCGTACGCATCACTTTCTTGGCATTAAATATGATGTAACTTCTTACTCCCTAAAAAACTGTACAACTACTGAAACATGGAAAGGACATTTTAGTTTAAGTAATTTTTGGAAGCTTATCAGAAGGCCACTCTTAAGATATATGGAATGATGTACCTTTCTAGGTAATTTGCCCAAACTTCGAGGCGAGTACGGTCAATCTCCCGCCTGCTGGGGGCTTGCTTTATTGTTAATTTTTATATGCAGCAAGTTCAGTAGCAGCCTCTAGCTATGGGTTTATGTGAATCCCAATCAGTTGCGTAGCAAGGATATGTCTCTTTATAGGTCATACAAAGGAGTGGAGATGGCTTGCTTTGCACAAGGGTTTCCTCAAGTCGAATCCTTAGATCTTGAAGGGATAGTTCAATTAAAGGAGTGGAGAGTAGAAGAAGGAGCTATGCCAAGTCTTTTACATTTACATATCAATGGTTGTTGCGGACTGAGGATGCTTCCAGAAGGACTGCAACAAGTGACTACTCTTAATAAATTAGAGGTGTTGTACATGGATTCAAAATTTAATGAAAGGCTTCAAGAAGACGAGGGAGTGGATTGGCATAAGATTCATCACGTACCCTTCATCTACATACACACTATGTCACGTCCTGATGCAGGAGTTCGATTGAGTGTAGGCTTGGGAGGAGGTCCATAATGTTTCATAAAGGAGTTTACAAGGATGCATGATCAAAGCTTGTCATCAAGTGCAAGACACAGTCTAGCTTTCTTTGTACAAAATTCAGGGATTATTTGCTAAAATGTTATAGTTCTTCTGCTTGGCTTTGAGGGTGGTTGCTTGTAGAGGTTACCTAGAAGGGGCTGTTTGCAGGGGTTGGTTGCAGGGCAAGTAGTGTGAGGGGTGGAATGTTGGGTATATGGTTTTCCTGGAAGTTTGGTCTTTTGGGTGGCTGGTCTTATGTCATCAGTAGAAGCACCTTCATGGAGTTGTTTGGGGCTAATGGTTCATTTGGTAGGCTTCGTCTAGCCCCAGTTCTTGTTTAACAACTCCCTCTTCTTCCTTTTTTTTTTTTTTTTAAGAAAAAGAAAAAAAAAAGAAAATAGTGTGGTATTATATATCATGCTCAAAAAACTGTACACATCTAGGATAGACATTCAGGCACCCTATCCAGAAAAAAGAGAGGAGGCCGCCTATCGTATGATAGCAATCTACAAAAGAGCCCCAAGAGGAATTCTTAAACTAGTTTCCTAACTGATCATAGCCCAGTTCTGTCCAGCACTATCTGCCTTCTAATATGAATTGAAAGATCATTCAGAGTAGAAAAGGAGTTCCCCTGGGAGGCACTGCCAAGACCGGCCAAGGCATCCGCAGGAGCATTTTCTTCCCTTGGAATATGACGTAAGGAGAAAGAGCCCTAGTCATAAGGTCATCCATTCTTCTAAGCCATTGCCTCCTAGACCAATTATGTTGGGAATAACCACCAATGAGGTCAATGAAAACCTTCGAATCATATTCCACCTTAACCCTTGAGAGGCCCTAGGCCAGGTAAAGAGAGAGGCCGCATAAAAAGCTCGCAGTTCTGCTCCATTGTTCTACCCTTCACCAAAACCCACTGCAAACACAAAAACAAGGTTCCCCTCTGAGTTTCTACATAACCCTCCACCACCTAACTATTGGAGTTGCAAACTAAAACTGGCATTTTCTAGCAACAGTCGGTGACCATTGAACTCCCCATTCATAATAGCTGCAACCCTAAAGGAGCTGTTTTGGAAGATGAATGGCGAATGTAAGTTTCCAGGAATATTAAATAATGGAAGAGTCTAGGAAGGGTATAGTAGTCATTTCATAGTAGGTGTAAAAGCCTATAAAAGGCACATTGTGCATCATTGTGAAAAGCAAGTGAAAAGCAAGTAGCAAAACAATTCAATATAAAAGGTGTTCATTTCTATCTTTGTGATGTGTACGGTTTTAAGGATTTCTAAAGCCAACAAACCAATTGTTCTAAGGCTTTGTAAAGCCAACAAACTAGTATCAGAGCGAGACGATCCTGTGGGACCGGGTATAGTTTGAAGGTACAGATCGTGTGATCAAGGTGTTGCCACTGCTACATCAAGAAAAGGCGTTATTGTTGATCCGTGGTGTGAAGAAGTGATGGTGTCCTCGATCCAACCACATATTCCAAAGTTATCTAAGGATAACTATGAAAACTGGTGCATCCATATGAAGGCTTTATTTAGATCTCAAGATCTATGGGATATCATCAGTGATAGGTATGTAGAACCCACAATGGAGCAAGAAGCTTCCTATTTTGTCAAACATAAGACTACTCTCAAAGATCAAAGCAAAAAGGACAAGAAGGCTTTATATATATATATATATATATATATATATATATATATATATATATATCAAGGGTAGGATGACTCCACCTTTGAACAAATTACCAAAGCTACGACATGCAAGCAAGCATGGGAGAGTCTCAACACCATATTCAAGGGTGTTGATCGTGTTAGGAGGGTTCGACTCCAAACCCTCAGAGTTGAGTTTGAAGCTGCACACATGAAGGAAGGTGAGTCTATTTCAGATTATTTTTAAAAATTGCTTGTTATAGTTAACAATTTAAAAAGAAATGGTAAAAAGTTTGAAGATATTAGGGTAGTATGAAAAAATACTCCGATCTCTCACAACCAAATTCGAGCATGTGATTATGGTCCTTGAAGAATCAAAGGATTTGGAAATCTTGTTCATCGAAGAGTTGATGGGATCATTGCAAGTGCATGAGCAACGAATGCAGAAAAATAATGCATTAATGTTGGAAAATGCCTTAGAGTCTAAGCTGACTCTAAATGATCAAAGTAGTGGTCATACAAATTGTGGAGGTCGCATCACCAACACTAATGCAAGAGGAAGGGCACATGGATATCATCTTAACCATCCACAAAATCAATAGAAATTTACCAATTTCTGTGGAAGAGGAATTGTAGAGGTCGATCTGTATGTGGTTGCGAAAATATGAGAAATATTCAATGCCAGAATTGTAACAAATTCAGCTATTATGCCTCATTTTGTTGGAGCAAGTCAGTGGATCTCTATGAACGATCCAACTATGTTAAAGCATTGAGTCATGATCAGGAAGACTACACAGTGCTCCTTGCACAAGAGAAAGGATGTGATCAACCAGATGTATGGTATCTCGACACAGGTGCGAGCAATCACATGTGTGGGAACAAAAACCTAGTTGAGGAACTCATAGAAGGAGTTCATAGTGATGTGACATCGATGACTCGTCAAAGATGCCAATAAAAGGTAAAAGAAAAATCAAAATCTTTCAGAAGAATGGTGTTCTAAACTACATCTCCAATGTGTACTATATGCCCAACATGAAAAGTAATATACTGAGTCTCGAACAACTCCTCGAAAAAGGGTATGTCATACGCATAGAGAATTCTTATCTTTCCATAAGAGATATGCATGGATGTTTGATTGCGAAAGTCTAGATGGAAAAGAATCATATGTTTCCACTGCATATAAACATAAAGCTCGAGAACTGTTTTTATGGAAAAGCAAAGAATGATTCTTGGATATGGCATCTTCGCTTTGGCCATTTAAATTTAAGTGGCTTGAAACTTCTGTCGTCATCAAGCATGGTGCATGGCTTGCCTACCATTAAAGCTCCAGAACAAGTGTGTGAGGCGTGCACACTTGAAAAATAGCAAAGGAACTCATTTCCAAGTGGAGTATCCCGAAGAGCAAGAGAACCATTGCAGTTGGTTCACACTGACATCCGTGGACCATTGGAGCTAATCTCTCGTAGAGGTAATAAATACTTTATTACCTTCATTGACGATTTCAGTGGAAAATTATGGGTATATATAATCAAAGAGAAGTATGTTGCTTTACTATTTTTAAAAATTTTAAGGCCCTTGTTGAAAAAGAAAGTGGTCTTAAAATTAAAATTCTTAAATTTGACAGAGGTAGAGAGTATACCTCAAATGCCTTTCGAGAGTATTGCAGAGATTAAGGAATTAGGAAAGAACACATTGCAGCCTACAAGCCACAGCAGAATGGAATTACGTAACGAAAAAATCGTACCATTCTCAACATGACAAGGACAATGCTGAAGGAGAAAAGTCTACCGAAGAATTTCTGGGCAAAGGCAGCTACATGTACTGCCTATCTTCTCAATAGGTATCCAACCAAGAGTGTCAGATTCAAGACACCGCAAGAAACATGGAGTGGATACAAGCTAAGCGTGGCACACTTTAAGATTTTTGGGTGTGTCTCTTATGCTCAAGTTCTAGAAGTAAGAAGAAAGAAGCTTGATGATTTTGGAGAGAAGTGCATCTTCATTGGCTACAATGAAGAGTCAAAGCCATACAAACTCTACAACCCACTACCCAATAAAGTGGTGGTGAGTAAAGATATAGTATTCAACGAGGAAGAAGCTTAAAAATGGAACGAGGAAGATTCGGCCAAAGAAAATCAAATCGAGGTTGAAGAACATGAAGAAGAAAAGCATGAGAACCAGGAGTAAACACTCGCAACACCCTCTTCCGCTGAACCGTTTGAATGCAGAAGTCCAGTGATACGTTCCATCTCCTCTGGAAGTATTCCATCAAATCAAAATTTAACTAACACGTCATCATCCAGTTCTCCTTCACACTTGGCTCCTATCAAAATGAGGAGCCTCAACGATATCTACACCGAAACTGAGGAAGTAAATTTGTTCTGCTTGTATGCGAACCATGAACCACTTACATTTGAGGAGGTTATAGAAGAAGAATGCTGAAAGATGGCTATGGAAGAGGAGATCCAGGCCATTAAGAAGAACCATAGTTATTAGTGTCAAATGGGTGTACAAGGTCAAGCGAAATGTTGATGGTGAAACTGATAGCTGCAAGGAAAGACTCGTAGGAAAGGGTTATAAACAGAAATACGAGGTGGATTATGAAGAAGTCTTCGCTCTTGTTGCTCGCCTTGACACTGTGAGGATGATTATCTCCCTTGTAGCCCATCACAGTTGGATGATCTATCAACTAGATGTGAAATTTGCATTCTTGAATGGAATTTTAGAAGAAGAGGTCTATGTTGACCAGCCTGAAGGTTTTGTTATTCAAGGGGAGGAACACAAAGTGTATCGACTGAAGAAAGCCCTTTATGGGTTGAAGCAGGCTCCTCGTGCCTGGAATGCACGCATTGACTACTATCCGCAAGAAAATAGTTTCATCCAATGTCCGTATGAGCATGCATTTTGTGTCAAGATGAACACTCAATGCGATATACTTATAGCATGCTTGTATGTAGATGATTTTCTATTCACAGGGAACAGCTAGTCGATGTTTGATGAATTCAAGAAGGCCATGTTTAAGGAGTTTGAGATGACTGATGATGGACTTATGTCTTTCTTTCTATGCATCGAAGTGAAGTACTAAATGGAGGCATCCATATATCTCAGAAAAAGTATGCTAAGGAGTTTCTTGAAAAGTTCAAGATGGTAGACTGCAATGCCATGAACACGCCTGTAGCAACAGGCCTAAAGCTAATAAAAGAAGGAGAAGGAAGAAGTGTGGACTCGACTCTGTTCAAGAGTCTGATTAGAAGCCTAAGGTATCTCACAATCACAAGGCCGGATATCTTCTACAGTGTTGGACTTCAAACCAGCTACATGGAAGCGCCAAAAGAGTCATACTGTCTTGCTACAAAAAGAATCCTCAGGGCGTGTTTGGGTGGTGGGATTAGGTGGGATGGGATTCAAAAAACATAATTATTACCCATGGCAGGGATTGTCCCATGTTGCCATGGGATAAGATTAATTCCATGCTTTGTTAGTAATATGGTGGTACATTGAATGGATATACCCACCATCATTTGAAATTATTGAGAATAACACACGTGTTATATCTAAACGTTTATTTTTTTTGTAACCTCGTTTTATGGCATGGGCTTAAAAATGAGGCAGATCCAAAACTTATGTGGCCCCAAAGAAGTTTTCAACAGTAAGTATTCAATCTCCGTTGCTTTCTATAGTGGGGTTCACTTGAGCTTTAGATTTACCTAATTTTTTGGCCCATGCTCTAAAATAATCTTGAAAAATGGGTTGACCATGTGGATATAGCCCACACATCATGGTGGGACGTACAAAACTTGCTAACATTGTGTGAAATTGGCATGAGACCTAATACAATTCGATCTAATCTAATTTCAAGCTTTTCCATTCTTCCCAAACATGGAGTGGAATTGGCACAAGACCAAATGCAATTCCATCCCACCTAATCCCTTCTAATCCCACTGCCCAAACATGCCCTCAGGTATGTCAAAGGAACCATGAAATTTGGTCTCTTTTATCTATACGATGACGTGGTGATTCTGTATGGATACTCTGATAGTGATTGGGGAGGTGACCAAGATGAAAGGAACACCATTGGCTATGTATTCTATCTCGGGTCAACTGCATTCACGTGGAACTCAAAGAAGCAAAGTATGGTTGCTTTGTCCACATGTGAAGCAAAGTATGTGGCAGCATCGTTCACAGTCTGTGAAGCAATATGGTTGAAGAACCTGCTAAATGATTTGAAACATCCATAGGAGGAATCCACTATTATATATGTAGATAACAAGTTGGCAATCGAACTTGCCAAAAATCTAGTACATGAAGGAGCAAGCACATTGATACGACGTATCATTTCCTGAGAGATCAAGTGAAACAGAAATCAGTGAAGCTAGAGTATTATCATACCACTGAAAAAGTGGTGGATATTTGCACAAAAGCATTGTTGAATAATACATTCAAGAAACTTAGATTGATACTTGGAATGAAGACTGTTTTAGTTTGAAGAGGAGTATTGGAGTTGAAAACTAAAACTGGCATTTTCCAGCAACAGCCGGTGACCATTGAACTCCTCATGCTTTAATAGCTACAGCTTTAAAGGAGTCATTTTAGATGATGAATGGCCAATCTAAGTTTCCAAGAATATTAAATAATGGAAGAGTATAAGAAGGGTATAGTAGTCATTTCAAAGTAGGTGTAAAAGCCTATAAAAGGCACATTGTTCATCCGTGTGAAAAGCAAGTGCAAAGCAAGTAGTAAAACAATTCAATACAAAAGGTGTTCATTTCTATCTTTGTAGTGTGTATGGTTCTAAGGCTTTGTAAAGCCAACAAACCTACTGTTCTAAGGCTTTGTAAAGCCAACATGACATACCTGGGTTCCCATGGGCAGAGTCATCAACATTAAGCTTGGCCCATCCCAACCTCAGTAACTTCCACCTCACCAACTCAAAATGAGCCTCGGGCTGAGGTTTGCGCACATTTGGAAAGAGCAGATTAAGCCACCATATAATATGGGCTACAGTGACAGTGCTCGAATCAACTCTTCCTTCCATCTTCATAGAGTTTCTGGATCACCTGATCTCCCAGAGAATGAGGCTAGGGGCCACCTTGATACGTTGTATGTTGCTGCCTGAGGAAAATGCCAGCCACCACTGATTCAATCTAGCCTCCATAGAGAGGGTTATTAGATAGGGGATATCAAACTTGGCTCCAAACAAAGTCCAAACCTTGGACGTCAGCGCACCATGGAGGAAGACATGACTTGTTGGATCTAGAAATGTGGCCTGCTGGAGTTACAATTTAGAATGCTTGAGGATGGCTCAGGTGTCGTTGGTTGTGTGACAAGCTAGCCCATTTGTCCCTCCTCAATTCGGCATTTCATGTGGCTGGATTGCTGGTTGTTCAAGTTCCCAAGGTAGTTGGAGTTTGTTGCTATATTTAATTGTTATGGTTGTTCACTAGGTCAGATTTCTGCTAGTGCTTTACTTCCTGCTGGAGTTTGTTTAGTTCAAGATGTTGCTAGGGCATGTTGAGAGACATTTTTTTTGAGTCCACCTAAAATACAAGGCTGTAAATTTTCCTTTAGCAATTGTTGAGGCATAAAAAAATTCCATGTCCAGGGGTATTTTGGTAATTTTCATGTACGGGGATATTTCAGTAATTTCCATGTCCGGGGGTATTTTGGTAATTTCCATGTCTGGGGGTATTTCAGTAATTTCCATGTCGGGGTATTTTGGTAATTTTCATGTCCGGGGTATTTTGATAATTTCCATGTCCGGGGGTATTTCGGTAATTTTCATGTTTGGGGGTATTTCGGTAATTCCATGTCCGGGGGTATTTTGGTAATTCCATGTCCAGGGATATTTTGGTAATTTTCAAGTTCAGGGGTAGTTTAGGTATTTTGGTTAAATTCCATGTCTAGGGGTAGTTTAGGTATTTTGGTAAAATTTTAAGTCCAAACGTAGTTTAGGTATGTTGGTAAAAAAGCATTGGAAAGGGTAGTTTTGTAAAAAAGGGTGCAAAGGTGTCATTTGAAAGGAGAAAGGTGGTACACCACCATTTGAGAGGAAGCTTGGTGGTCACCATGGTTTAAGGAAAGAGAAAGTCCATATGTGAAGAGATAAGTGGTGGTGATCACCACTCTGTAAGAGTGGTGGGGCCTATAAATACCCCTTTCCGCTTCAATTAGAGGGGTTGGATCGGCTAGATCAGATGGTGGGCCAAAGAAATGAGGAAAAGAAGTCAGGAGAGAGAGAGAGAGAGAGAGAGAGAGAGAGAGAGAGAGAGCTTGGCTGTTGCGCCAGCCGCGCAAGAGGAAAGTTTACTGTTGCGCCTGTCGCTTAAGGGAGTTCCTGTTGCGTCGTCCGGGCAACGACGAAGGTTGCTACACCATCCGCGCAAGGGAGAGCTGCAGCTTCGTGAGTCGCGCAAGGAATTCTGCCGTTGCGCTAGCCGCCCAACCAGGCGGAGCTACAGACATGCGTAAAGAGGAAGAAAGATTCTTCCTTCTACTATGACACTATTAATGCCCAGTACGATCATCTTTTGAGAGATCCACACCGTCTAATATCTTCCTCTCAGAATTTCGACCGTGAAAGACTGGTTTTGATCAACTAATGATGTGGCCCACCATGATAATCAAGCTGCAATGGAAGCTCAACGGTCCGTTTACAATCGCCATAACGATCATATGGATGAGCATGATCGTCAAAGCTCAACATGAACCTGATTGGTTTTTCTTCCTCTATTTGATAGACGGCTCGAATTAAGCTCTCGCTGCATGATGGTGGTCCACTACGAAAGCACGGAGCCTCTGTTTTGTAATAGAGTCGACGTACGTCGACTCTGTGAAACGAGATGGCCCACTTATCGAAGCTAGGTAGAAGATCCACCCCGTCCATTCGATTCAAGGTGAAAAACCATCGAGGAAGGACTACTTTTGAAGTGAAATCAACGCGGTCCGCAAGGTTATCTACTTCGCCGTCCATTCCGTATTCAATAGTTAAGATCTTGCAATCACTTGCATGGAGACAAAAGGAGAGCTAGGCGAGGGTAATGCCCATCCTCTGAAGAGAATGGACGGTTCAAATCACTCAATGGAGTAGTGAGTGGACCCCACTACACAAAAACGGTAGTTGCAGTAAAGACGCTGTGTGTATTTGAAATTTAAAGAAGAAGAAGTCGGTCAGCATCCGCTGACCGACCTTGGGAGATCCCATGCACGGCTCGTGCACTTGGACTTCATGTACATGCAATGTACATGTAGTGCCAACGTGATGTTAGTGAGAAATTTGCACCGTCCATACGCTTTGTCATTGCATTTAACACTTTGGGACCAAATCTGAAGCATATCCAAATATCAGGTAGGCCTCAAATCATGATCTTAGGGGCTGATTTGTCAGTTTGGCCATTTCTACAAGGATCCAGAAGCTAAAATTTCGCGTGTATAGATAATTTGTGGTTTCAATGCTGCACATAAAGTTTCAAGTCTAACAGACGGTAGCAACCCCATGATCTTACATTCTGGGAGACTTTTCAGGCCTGTATAGCATGATCGGCCTAATTTCCTCAGGGCCTAGCCACACTTCAACGGGCTGCTGTATATTTTAAGGAAGAATGACAGGAAGGATGCTCCATCTCATTGAAGACTAGTTGATCAGATCAGTAATTCCTCCTAAGTACCTAAGAGATGACCGAAATAGCGTCAGAATGCTGCTGAAATTTCTATCTCCTTGGAGATTGGCTGATCGATTCGTCAATTCCTCCTAAGTATCTAGGAGATGACCAAAATAGCATCGGAATGCTGCCAAAATTTTCATCGAGCTATCTTCTCTCTCATTACATTGCATTAATTGTACTTTATTTTAAGAATCAAGGGAATCAGAGGATGTAAATGAACTCAGATAAATGTGATCAATGTTCTCTCATTAAAGTTCTTTGTTATCATTGAATAAATTCCCCAAATAAAATGCATTTGTTTTCTTGTCGAAACAAAATGGTGACTCTGTTGGGGAATTTATTATTTGATGGTAACTTGGAAAATATTAAGAGAATATTTATCACTTTTTGGCATCTGTATAGATGCCAAAATGGCGACTCTCTGCAGGAACATCCACCCCTTCATCTCTGAAAATAAAGTATGATTTATTTAATAAATTAGCTAACGCTCTATTCTGAATGACAGATATACCACATCCAATAGACTTCCATAAAAAAAAAGTGTGTCAGAAATGATCAAATCATTTTCAATCAAAGACAAATAATGCCAGAACGATGACAGTTATCGGAGAAAGCTAGCTTCTTGTAAGAAAGCGATACAAACATCAGCTAGTATGTCTAAGGAAGAGGAACAGGCTGCCTTGATCTATCTCAGATGAAAGGCTTCTTCAAAAGTGTTGTGTGGCTCCCACAAATGGCCAGTTAATAGATCGAACAGAGGAAGGGTGGAGCACTTGTGAATCTTCCAAGACTGGAAAAGGGAAACATCTGGAGTCAGCTATCGATTCAATTATAACACATCCAATCGATGAAATATTGGCACAATGCTATTAAAAGAGAATTGAATGATATCACTAAAGGAACAAGGAAAATGCAACTTTCAGGAGATTTTCTGATTTATTAGCTTTCAATGACAGGTTACAATTCATTGCCGGAGTATGCATCTTCCATGGCGTTGCTGAGGATGAAGTTATATTCCCGGCTGTAGATGGGGAATTATTGTTTGCTCAGGAGCATGCTGAAGAAGAAAGCCAATTCGACAATTTTAGAGGCTTGATAAAAAGCATTCAGAGTTCTGGAGCCAATTCAAATTCACCTGGTATTTATACAAAGCTGTGCTCAAATGCTGACCAAATAATAGGGTATCATACAGAAGCACTTCCATGGCGAGGAAGTATGGAGAGATGTTGGAAGATCAATTCGTGTTCTTGCTACAGAAATACCTTGGAAACTACGTGAGAGGCCTTAACAAGGAAGCTCTTAAGATCAGCGTCTGGCAAGGTGATGTGGAGCTCATAAATATGCATCTTAAGTCAGAGGCACTTAATGCCTTGAAGTTGCCTGTGAAAGTTAAGGCATGATTTCTTGGATCTGTGAAGCTCAAGGTTCCACGGAGCAAGCTAGGTCAAGAACCAGTCTTAGTCTATTTGGATAAGATTTTCATAATTAGTTGAGCCTGCAACACAGGTTAAAGGATGTAGTGAGGACACTGTCCAGGAAGCAAAAAAAAAAAGGACTAGAATAAGGGAAATGGAAATGAAGCTGTTGGAGAGTAGGAAACAACTGAAATCTGAAGTGAATACATCAAGGCTGGGCTCTTTGATCAACACGATAATAGGGAACCTGAAGCTCTGTCATGCCCCAAACCCAAAAATCAGAATCACAGGAATCCCGATCACTGAATCCGGTGCCAACAGCCTCCGTAGTACCCTATTCTCGGCTCCTAGCATTCATATGCCAGATTTCGATCCTGAAATCCTACAAGGAGGATTTTTTTTCCAATGTACATTTAACTTGTAATAAGTATAACCACAAGATTACCCAATTCATAATGGCAACATCGTCATCACATATCCACTAATATAATCATTTGAGTACAATATTGAAAGGGAAAGTACATAAATAGAAAATCAAGTTCCAGAAGACCACTACACGCTCCAAGCTCAGCACTGCTGTAACCTAACATCACCTGCACTCATTTATCATGCATATGCTTATAGAAAGCTTAGAGGGTGGTGTAAGTGTGTGCACAAGGTAAGTGCCGATATTCGATATAATGCCATAATCATACAATATCAGAAATACTGGTAATCCATAAATCGTACAATGTCTGAATAAGAAAAAATACTGATAAGATCATGAATTATTAGAGTAAATAGAAATAGTGATAAGATCAAAAATTATTAAAGTAAACAGAAATACTGACAAAGTCATAAATCACATGATAACAGAGTAACCAGAAATACTAACCAGTGCATGAGTCATACAATATTAGAATACGCAATAGAAATCAACTATGCAAATGAGGAGTCATAGAGAGTCAAATATCAAATGCAGAGAATGCAATGCAATATACATTCCTGATGAGTAACACAAACAACATTAGTCGTACCATGTGTCGCGGATGTAATGCAACATGCAGTGTGAATGGAATGACCATGCTGGAGCGTGAAGTCGGGATGATAGTACATAGTATCACAGGCTATGGGGTCCATCACAAGGGATTTCTATCCAAACCAGTCTCATACTTAAATTTGGATAATCAGACTCAATGCGGTAAACTCCTGATCTTAGGTTAGTCGCGCGCCCCAACCGAAATCCTGACCATTGCGAAGGTACACATAACAAATAATTGTGCACCACCAGTCCAAGTGGATAGTGAATGAATAAATGAATGAGTATGTAACTCCTGCTCAATAAGCCCACATATCAGTATGGTTCATCTCTGGGATCATCACGGGGGTTTAGTACACTCCAAATGGCACTGTCCCTCTCCCAGCAGCACAGTCCAAGCGAGCATAAGAAACCTCACTGTCTGCCTGGCCAATAGTCTGCCAATACCTATCCGGCACGTCTATAGCGGACCCATTTACTAGCTGGTCAAACTCAGCCTAGCTATGCCCCCTACCCTTGGGCAGGTAAGGCCACACCCCCTCCCAACCGACCACGACATAGTGGGAGATGCGGCCTCCTGGTATTCGACACTCGGGCGCTCATGTATCCATTCACTCTCGACGTTGGGGCATCTCCTGGCCTGGAGGTTTAAGGATTTTCACCCAGGGATATTTACGGGGCCCGTATGCTAGAACCAAACATTTTCGGTGTCCCATCTGGCCATCCACGATATGTCTGTGGAGGCTATGGCCCTGATGTCGCTAGGTCATACAGTAATCACAACACACAATGTAAGATGCATGAGTCATACAATCCAGTCATGCAAAAATCCTGCCCATAGCATGCGCGCATGTGAGATAACCTCTGCCTATCAGGGAGTCTCATAACAACCTGCCTAATGACATATGCAATGGTCAACCACATCTCATAACAAACATACAGATAATGCGCATGGATATGTATCATGATGTTATGCTGTCACATACTCGTAGTCAGTATCCATAACAGATGCTGATGATCGACATCGATAACCGGTCTAATAAAGAGGTCTATGAAAAGGCCACAATGTGGCCATTTAACCATCATTGTCTATCAATGTGGACATTTAACCAACATTACTCCCGAGGAGTGGCCCATGGCCTCACACAAAGGCCTCACATACACACCGCCGTGGGCCGCATTAAATGAGCTTCATATACAACACATCGAGCCTCATCAAATGAGTCATAAATACATCACATTGGGCCATACTACCGGGCCCTCGAATACATAATAAAGGGGGCGCAACACATTGGCCGTAACAATGGGCCTCCAATGCGTCACTATGGGCCCCAACTCATGGACCACAATACATCACAGTAGGCCACCACCCATGAGCCTCAAATATATCATAATGGACTTCGTATACATCAAGTGGGCCGCATCAATGAGCCACACTAATGGGCCCTCATATACATTACAGTGGGCCACAACCCATGGACTTCATACTAGGTTCTCAAGAAATAGCCCAGGGCCCACACAATAAATGAGCATTATCCACAATATTCTACACACTATGTTGGGCCCTAAGTAATGGCCCCCAAGGCCTAAATACATCAAAATGGGCTACATGTGGGGCAGGCCATGGCCCAAGACATCATGGCTAAGGAGAACATCCTTCTCATGCATCATGTTGGGCCTCATGGGCAACCCACATGCCCCAATTAAATGGCCAAGGTGTAACCAACATCCACCAATGTGTGCTTTAAAAATCAGCCCAAAACTAAGCAAGTTGGGTGGGCGGTAAAGATTGAGTCACATATATCACATTGGGCCCTTATGAGGTGGCTCATGAAATCCAACAAAATAGATGGGCAGCATGTGCAACATATACACTATAACGGGCCCTCATGAAGCAACCCATGGTCCAAAGAATTGATAAACAGTGTGTTTCCTATACATCAAGGTGGGCCTCAAAACTGTACAATGGGCGGCCAATCATACAATAAATGGGGCCCTTGCACATCATAAATGAGCCTCAACAAAAAGGTGGCTAGCATGGATATGGTACATTTAACATGTTGCGGCCCATTTGGAATATGGAATCTAACTCATAATGGAATCCACGGCCCATACACAATCTAGAAAACGGATGAACAACATGGGCATAGAACTTATATATATATATATATATATATATATATATATATATATATATATATATATATATATATATATATATATATATATATATATATATATATATATATATATATATATATATATGGCAGCCCCATGGTGGGATGTCCCATCCCAACACACATCCTGATGGGCGCCCACCAGATATTTGGACCTGCTACAGCTGTGTGGGCTCACACTACAAAGCGGCCCATACCGCATCAACAGCAATGGGCCTCACACTGATGGCCAACGTGAATTTACAACGCTCACAGAAAGATGGGCCATCTGGTGGGCGGTCAGCCCAACAAGATGCTGGACCTACTAGATGGGTTGGATGGAATATAAGATGGGCTTCATCAGTGGACTCATACATCATCAATGGACCTCAGTTACATCAAATGGGTCAAATCAATCCAATGGGCCAAACCAAGTGGGCCGATTAAATGGCTGAATTAACTGAGTCGATATAAATGGTCCGAATCAAATGGACCAAGTTGAATATGCCGAATCGAGTGGGCTGCTCCAATGGGCTCATATATGTCAAATGGGCTGCATCATGTGGGCTCAAAATACATCATATCGGGCCTTATCAAGTGGGCCCCAAATATATCAAATGGGCCTCATCAAATGGGCCCTTATTAAATGGGCCATACCATCTACATGCTTAAACCATTATTAGAGATTATTTTAAAGCATTATATATAAAAATATCATATCCAAAGATCATCTGGACCATACTATAAATGGCAGTGGTGATAATGATTCCCATAGTTAAAAATTTAGAGGGTCCACCATAGCATTTAATTCCCATTCAACTGCTCATAAGGTCACAAGGACCTGATTAGGGAGGGAAAGATAATAAATATTATATTGATTCAAAACTTTGTAACCCAAAGGGGTTCCATTGGTAGACGTTCAACACCACATTTTTCTGCAATGTGGTCCATATGATAACTAGATCTGTCTCATTTATGGTCTTGAGATGAGTCTTGCCAAATGGATGGACAGTTTAGATATCACACATACACCAGGGGGCCCCATAGAATTTTTGGTGTCATGGGGCCCATTGAAAGATGGTATATATGCAGCACATGCATCAATATGTTGGACAATGTAGATACAATACATGCGTCATGATGGGGCCGCACCTAGCACCATCCAAACAGATGGTGCAGATGAAACCCATAAATGCAGGTGGGGTCCACAAGTGTGGCCAGTGGCTAGCGTGACAAATGGGTAGACGGTTGGATGCAACACATGCAACATGGTGGATTCCATATGGGAAGGATGGACGACTAGATGAGGTACATACCTCATGGTGGGGCTCACACTATGGAAGGTGTGGATATAATAGATACATCAGGGAGGGGTCCCACGTGAGGCCCACCATAATGTTTGTTTGTTTTTTTTTTTTCATCCAACCTGTTGACAAGGTTATGCAGACCTGGGACCCACCAAAATGTTTATTTCCCATTTAAACCTGTTGATAAGGTCATATAGACCTGGGGGCCCACAGGAATGTTTATTTTCCACCCAACCTGGGCCCACTGTAATGTTTGTTTGCATCCAACCTATTGATAAGGTCAGGTGGACCAGGGGCCCACGGCGATGTTTGTTTGCCATAAAAACTGTTCATAAGGTCACGTATACATGGGGCCCACCGTGATATTTATCTGCCATCTAAACTGTTCATAAGGTCAAGTGGACCTAGACGAATAGGAAAAACAAATTTCATATTTGATCTGAAACTTCTTCAAATCCAAAAAGGGTTTCAAGGGCAGACGTTTAATCCTCACTGTTTCTTGCGATGTGGGCCACCTGAGCACCATCTATGGCTAATTTTTGGAGGACAGCCTATTGCCCTGACGCCCTACAAAATGGCTAGCGTGGAAATAGAAAACACAGATCATGGTGGGGCTCATGGCTAGACCATGGGTCCAGCCTATCCGTTGGTCTGCATGCCAGCGCAGGACGCTGCTACGTCCTCAACAGCAACAACAGTTGTTGTTTCTATTTTTTTTTAATATATAAAAAAATAAGTTTTTCTTATGGATTCTTTAGGTGGGGCCCTTATCAGAGAAATTTGTCCCACCCATTGCACCCTACAGCTCAAGACCGACCCAATGAGTCCAATATACGATGTGTTTTTGGCAAATAGAAGGATCAAGGTGGGTTTCAATGGTAATACTGCTATTTCCTATGGTATGGCCCGCTTGATTATCAGATTAGCCTCATCTTTTGGCTCAACGTCTAAAATGGGCTGAGAAGTGAAATGGACGGCGTGGATTATGTACATGTATCAAGGTGGGGTTGCATGAGCATCCCACCTCAAACTTTAAATTTATTATTATTATTATTATTATTATTATTTTAACTTGTCAGTACATGCCCATGCCAGTACATGCACTCTATGTTGGTTACCCCTGCCTCACATCGACTGGGATAAACACATCACGGTGGGTCCTACTTGCATATATATACATAATATATATATATATATATATATATATATATATATATATATATATATATATATATATATATTATTCCATAAATATAATATATATTATATTATATATCATATAGATATATTATATAAAATATAATATATAAAAAGAAGGGGGGTATTGGATCCATCTAAACAGTGGATGGTGTGGATCATCACCTGCAATAAGATGGGCCACACCATCTAATGTTGATGGACGGGGTAGATATAACACATATTGGTGGGATACACACCATCACAATAGAAAGAGAGAGAGAGTGAATGAGAGAGAGAGAGACACCCACATCTTTTGCTTCTTCGTAGGCTCCTCCTCATCTTAGCTCCAATGGGTCTTGATTCAACGGTCGAGATCGATTTTGAAGGGTGGAGATGGGAGATAGGAAGGTGGGCCACACTAACACTCTCATGGGGAGCTTGAACGTAAGTTGCTTGGGAGGAAAAATGAGAGAGATAAGAGAGATGAGAGAGATGAGAGATGTGATGTAAAGAGAGAGAGAGAGGGATGGTTGAGAGAATGATAGGTGATGGGGAGAGTTGACTTTGGGGAGGGTAGTTGTACTTGGGGATGGGTGTGAGTGATGGGATTGATGGGGTGTGTACTTGATATTTGATGGGACATTTTCTTGGGGTTTGCAACGTGCGGCGTTTTTCTCGAACTGAACGCGGGCCCACATCTCCTGGCCTGGGTATCATCTCAGCGCGTAATACGTAGCGTCAGAACTACGGCGATGGCGCAATCACTACGGTATAAGTCTCAGGTCAAGCTGACTTTGACATACGGAACACGACTCAGGATCGTGCGCAAACACTAACAATAGATATCGGGTCAACGAAATTCAACCGAGAGGACTGCAGAGGCCTACGGAATGGTACGGACTACGATACGGGTCTTACAAGCTCTCCATTACTAATATCTACATTAGATATGAGGATCTTGAAGCAATCCTAGTCATCTATTTGCAGCAGGCGTGGCACTGACAAAACTTTCAGCAGTAAGGGTTGACGATGGTGGAAAAGAAACTTTTATTATAGGGGGTGCATTAGAGCAAATTCAGAAGTCTGTGAAACTTAAATGCCTGGCTCTTTATTTCGATTCTGATATTCATCCATGCAATGTTAATAAACCATGGGAGGACTTACTCCCTTTAAAATGGAGTCAGGTATTTGAAATTGTGAGTCAAGATGGTAAACCTGATGTTGTTCTTCCAAAAGAGCACAGTTACATTCTTTAACCAGTAACAGGAAATGCCAAGTATTCAAAGCTTTAGCCTGATGTATCTCAGAGTGTGGGACAACCACTACAAAAAGCAGCAGTTATCTTGGATGATGTTACATTGTGTTTATCAAAGGATGGATACAGGGACATATTGAAGTTGGTAGATAACTTTTCTTCCTTTAATCAACATCTGAAATATGCTCATTACCGCCCACTTGTCCCAATAAAAACTGACCCCCGTCTTTGGTGGAAGTATGCTTACAAAGCTATGTCTGACCAGATGAAGAAAGCAAGTGGGAAAATGTCATGGGAGCATATTCTGAGGTATGCCAGGCTTCGCAAGAGATATCTCTCTCTTTATGCTTCTCTCTTGAAATTTGATGTTACTCGATTAGTAGTGGATGATGACAAAGACATCAAGGAACTAGATTGTGAATTTGACATTGAACTCATACTTCACCGGAGGATGTTGGCCCATGAATTTGTTGAGTAGTCAGTAGAATATGACGAAAACTTGAAGAAACAAAAGACAAAGAGATCTTGGTGGTCCGAGCAGCCCAGTAAGGATGGAAGTGAACCAGTGCGTTTCAGTGAGGAAGACTAGGAACAATTAAATAAGGTCATTGGTTACAGGGAAGGTGCGGATGAGCATTTGGTGGAAACTCAGGACCGAGAGAACATGCTTCATACCCTTTTGGAAATCCATATGAAGCACTTCCATGGCGAGGAATTTGAGGTTCTTTCTCTTGCTCGTGAACATTTCAGTCCTACAAAATAGCAAGAGCTTCTATGTGAAAGGTTGTGTGTGATATCACTGAAATTGATATAACACGTCTAGCCACGGCTGGTCGGATCACTTAGTGAAGAAGAAGTGAGGTAATGTCGAAAGTATTAAAAATAAAACCAATGTCGAAAAGTAATAGGGAAGATCAAATCAGTTGCGATCAAGAAACAGATAATGCCAGGTAGTGTCGAAAGTAGTTTTTACTTCATCAGTAGCGTGGCGAAATAATGAAGGATGGATGATAGTGTGTTAACGCACAAAAGTATACAAAGTTTCCATCATACATTGCCTTTGAGAAATGAGAGGATATTGGAGACAAGAAAGAAAGAAGAAAGAAGATTAGAAAGAAAGGATATGTAAAGAAGAATGAGACCTGCGTAAAAGTTATAGGGTACTGCGTGTTCAAGGACAGTGGTGTTTAGATTAAGTTGACAGAGACGATTGAGACTTGGTGCAAGGAATATCATCCTGCTGAGTACGGATAACAGTACATTCGAAGTGTGTAGAAAATAGAAAATTCTCCAACAAGGTGTTCATCATCCTTCACCAAATGAATGTGTTACTGAAGACCCTACTCTTTCAACAGCGACTACCATGAATAACAGTAAAGCTTGAAGGAAAACCCTCAGAGGAGAAGTCAGTTCAATTGAATCAGGCGTTGCTCGCCAACAAGTAAATAGATCAATTGATGAATTAACGAATTCATCGGTCAATAGAGAACCCTGGGGGCATCGTCATAACTTGCCAGAGTAAAAAAAAAATTTACTTGAAAGTCTTACAAGAATAGCAGATCTAAGAAAGAATGCAAAATAAGTGACTGTCAAAGGTAAATGGTTGAAATTCCGCTAAAGAGAACAGTGATGATTTTACAAACAAGAAAGTAAAGAAAGGATTCAGACAATTCAAAGACTACATAAAACATGCAGCTGAAGAAGGCAATATACTGCTTATGAGGAATCAATTGTTAGCTGTAGAGATAATTAAATTGCCATAGTTAAAGTATTAAAGGAAATAAAACAAAGAAGAAAGAAGGATAGGAAAGTAGAAAGCGAGACAGCGTGTTAATTCAAAAGATTCACGGCATAATTATTCAGGGAGCAGACAAAGGCATGCAGGATACGTTATCATTTAAGATAAGCTACAGTTCTGATGCTTCCAAATCAAAAAAAAAGAAGGAAAAGATAAGAAAAGTCTCAGAATGACAAAATCTCAGAATCCCAAATGAGGTAATTTTTGACTCCCCGAAATGATAATTGTTTATAATAATTGTCTATATCAATTTTCACAGGGTAAAGTTGGGGCAAAAGCAATTGATGAGTGCTATCAAGCATTGACGATCGTCACTGACAATTCAAAGAGCAAAAGGATTGTGAAAGACAAGGTCATGTACTCTCCCTTATGCGAATGAATTAAAGAATAAATTTTCAATTAACTTCATATTTCAGGAGAAATTCAGAAGATACAATTAAAGAAGAAAAGAAAAGCGAATGGCTTGAAGAATAAGTTACAGAAGAAGATTGATAAAAAAAATTGTTAAGGTATATGACATAAAAAAGGAAAGTACACGGGCTTGACAAGTTCGAGACTAGGGGCAAAGCTGATCTTGAGAAAACGTATGAGATGATGCGACGTCAGTATATTTGTTAAAGGTCGCAACATCATGATTTTGATTACAAAAATTCCCAGAGCAATGCTTCCTAATCAAAAGGGGGCAAGACAGGTAAGCAAGAAAGATGAGTAAGAAACTATGAAATATATTTCTCACCATAGAATGTATTTCTTTTGTGTATATAAATGAAATGAAGGCTTTCAAGCATATCATGTCATCGCCAAAGAAAGACAGGCTTTCGAGCATATTAAGTCATTATTAAACACGAAGCGCTAATGATGATCGCCACCAAGCGCTAATGATGATTGCTACTAAGCATTAATGATCACTACCAAGCATTGTTGATCACCACCAAGCGCGTTGACGATTACTGTCAAGCATTACTATCAAGCGGCCAAACATTGACGATTGCCAATGACGTCAAAGATTTTTGTTGGTAACTACCGATGATTATCGCCCAGATTGATAACTATTACTGATGTCATCAATCGCTTATCAAAATTACTATCATTGCCAAGCTGATACACTATTTCAAACATGATATGAATATTCTCAAAGTATTATCAGCAGCGGCAAAATATCAATGTTTGATCATCTTTTGGCAGTGGAATAAACTATATAGCCAACCACATATAAAGTTGACGGCAGTGATGGTTGCTTATCATTCAAGGTAGCCTAGCCAAGCCTATATGGCTAATTACACATAAGACCTATAATCATTTAAGGCAGTCTAGTCAAGTCCCAAAAAGGCCAAGTCCTAAAAGGACCAAGTCTTCAAGACTTAAAAAGGCCAAGTCCTAAAAGGACCAAGTCTTAAAAGGGACCAGCTACGCATAAGACCTATTATTTTTGTCATTCGGGCAGCGGCGAGAAGCCAGTGGCCCTAAAAAGCCCGTGAAGTCCATCGTACGCATACCCATGTGGGCAGTTGATGAAGCCAAGGACTTACAAAAAAGTAAAGCCTAAAAGGCCAAAAGTCCGCGAAGGCTAGTCACGCGAGTAAGCCCCATGCCGTCTGTGTAGCTTTCCGACAGCGTCATGGGGAACAGAGGTAATTATCCTCCCGTGAATGGGCCCGACCTTGCAGACAAAAAAAAAGCGGGCCGCAATGTGAGCTCTTTGGGCCATGTCCATAAATAGGCCATCCATGCATAAGACCCTCCAGATTGAGGGAATCGATTCCAGTAGTAACTCATGAGGAAGGGCCTAAACCTACTCATTGATGGACTGACAGCCCTAGATTTGGTACCCCAAAGGTAGCCTTGTGCGCTCTGTGAACTCTAGAGAGTTACCGCGGCCAACCCTGTACGTAAATCCAACCTGAGTTCACAGCCCCAGTAGCTTCACTGGGTCCCTCTGATGGATCGTAGTTTGTGAACTCACTAGGAAGTGAGGAGTCCAGCGAACTCATAAGAGTTACAGAGACCATCACGTAAGACCAGACTCCCACAAGAGTCTAAGAAGTTGCTAGCTCCACTACTCAAGAGCTTAAACTGTGTGTGCTCCACTACTCAAGAGCTTAAACTATGTGTGCTCCACTACTTAAGAACTTAAATTGTGTGTGTAGGTGTCTGTCCAGTGGTGTCAGTCCAGTAGTATCAGTCTAGTGGTGCCAGTTCAGTTCAGTCGAGTCTGGTCGAGGCAAGTCAAGTTAAGTCAAGTTTAGTCTTGATTCAGTCAGAGTATGGTTAGTCAAGAGTATACTATCTCCATTGCTCGAAAGCACAAACTAATTTTAGCATTCAAAATGCTACAAATACATATTTCACTATAGATATGCTCAAACATGCAAAGCATAAACTATGCCTAGCATTTAAAAAGATGTAGATACATATTTCAATTTAGAAATGCTCAAATATGCAATTGTCTGATGAACATTTTAAATAGACAAAATGCAAAAATATGTTTCTCTTGAATCAGGCTCAAATCAGCAAAGATTATACATCCTTCAAGGGTATCAGCAGACTTCACTTTGAACATATTATCTTCTGAAGAAATCTTTATGCGACATTGACTAGGAAAAGGGGGCAGGATCTATGCCTCCAAAGTAATTTATGCCTTGGTCTTTCTGATAATCTCTTATACGCGGCAAGGGAATTCATATGCTAAGTATTATGAATAATAATATCGCAAGACTGGATCAGATCTGATGGAGATGAAGAACAAACAGAATCATCATCATCAGTAGCTTCTATGACCTTTGAAAAATTATTAAATGAAAATTGAAAAGAAGTGTTGTTTATTTTTCAATTTTTCAGAATCAGCAAAGATCCAAAAAAAATTCTATGAAGAAATGCTAAGGAGCACAAACTAGAGAAGTCTCAGTAAAAAGATTCAGCGATTGAACCTTTGGAGCTAAATATGAGATCTCCAAGAGTACAATATAAAGAACATAAAGAATACAATGCGAAGCACGATGACAAGCATAAAGATGAAATGATTAAATCATTATCATATTACGAATATCACAATCGACCTAAAAAGAGAAGAAACTCTCAATCTATTTTAAAAAATTATCAAGATTACATAAAGCTAGATTGAAAATTATAATGAATTAAGATACTAATTCTGATTAATTTGGCAGGAAAGATCATCATTTGAAAGCTTGGGTTATGCAGATTATGAATCAAGGAAACCATCGAAAAAGTTATTGCGGCAGGAGCAGCATTAAAGAATGACCCCAGATACAGAATTGAAGGAAAAAATCATTGGAGTTGATCAAAGAGACTGTTGCAGCAGTAACGGTGTTGAAAGACAGTTCTCTAATCAAGTTGCTCAAATACTAAGTCTTCATAGCTGTTGTAGAGATGTGCTTCGATGAAAAGAGCATTTTATCCTCTCTAGTGAACAGCCGCTCGACACTACTAGCTGGGGGCATCCAGTCTTCCGTTCGAGCGCCATTATTCAAGTCTTCCATTCGAGCGCCCTCATCAAATTTTTCGTTCGAGCACCCTCATCAAGTTTTCCGTTCGAATGCAATCATCAAGTTTTCTGTTCAAACGCCATCATTAAATCATCCGCTTGAATGCCATCATTCAAATCTTCCGTTCAAGCGTGATCATTCCGGTCTCTCATTCGAACGTGAGCATTCAAATCTTCCATTCGAGCGCGAGCATTCCAGTATTTCAATCGAACGCGATTATTCGATCTTCTGGTCAAGTATGATCATCCAGTCTGCCATGCAAGTATAATCATCCAGTCATCCTTCAGTTGCGGTTTATTCAAGTTCTTCAGGTGGAGGAAGATCGATCCTCCATTTGATTTCAGGAATCAATCAAAGAAGGATCGAGGGGGCATCTGTTGAGGCATAAAATATTCCATGTTAGGGGGTATTTCGGTAATTTTCATCTCTGGGGATATTTCAGTAATTTCCATGTCAGGGGTATTTTGGTAATTTCTATATCTGGGGGTATTTTTATAATTTTCATGTCCGGGGGTATTTTGGTAATTCCATGTCTGGGGGTATTATGGTAATTTCCATGTTCAAGGATATTTTGATAATTTCCAAGTCTAGGGGTAGTTTAGTTATTTTGGTAAAATTCCATGTCTAGGGGCAGTTTAGGTATTTTGGTAAAATTCCAAGTCTAGAGGTAGTTTAGGTATGTTGGTAAAGAATCATTGGAAATGGTAGTTTGGTAAAAAAGGGTGCAAAGGTGTCATTTGAAAGGAGAAAGGTGGTACACCACCATTTAAGAGGAAGCTTGGTGGTCACCATATTTAAGGAAAGAGAAAGTCCATATGTGAAAAGATAAGTGGTGGTGATCAGCACTCTATAAGAGTTGTGGGGCCTATAAATACCCCTTTCCGCTTCAGTTGGAGGGGTTGGATCTGCTAGATCAGATGGTGGGCCAAAGAAATGAGGAAAAGAAGTCAGGAGAGAGAGAGAGAGAGAGAGAGAGAGAGAGCTTGCTGTTGCGCTAGCCACGCAAGAGGAAAGTCTGCAGTTGCGCCTGTCACGTAAGTGAGTTCCTGTTGTGCCGTCTGTGCAACGGATAAAGGCTGCTACACCATCCATGCAAGGGAGAGTTGTAGCTGAGCGAGTCGCACAAGAAAGTCTGTCGTTGCGCTAGCCGGGCAATCGTACGGAGCTGCAGACATGCGTAAAGAGGAAGAAAGATTCTTCCTTCTACTATGGCACTGTTAATGCCCAGTACGGTCATCTTTTGAGAGATCCACACCATCTAATATCTTCCTCTCAGAATTTTGACCGTGAAAGACTGGTTTTCATCAACTGATGATGTGGCCCCCCATGATAATCAAGCTGCAATGGAAGCTCAACGGTCCATTTACGATCGCCATAATGATCATATGGATGAGCATGATTGCCAAAGTTTAACATGAACCTGATTGGTTTTTCTTCCTCTATTTGATAGACAGCTTAGATTAACCTCTCACTGCATGATGGTGGTCCACTATGAAAGCACGGAGCCTCTGTTTCATAACAGAGTCGACGTATGTTGACTCTGTGAAACGAGATAGCCCACTTATCGAAGCCTGGTAGAAGATCCACTCCGTCCAATCGATTCAAGGCGAAAAATGATCGAGGAAGGACTACTTTGAAGTGAAATTAACGTGGCCTGCAAGCTTATCTACTTCGCCATCCATTCCATATTCAACGGTTAAGATCTTGCAATCACTTGCATGGAGACAAAAGGAGAGCTAGGGGAGGGTAATGCCCATCTTCTAAAGAGAATGGACGGTTTAAATCACTCAATGGAGTAGTGTGTGGACCCCACTACACAAAAACGGTGGTTGCAGTAAAGATGCTGTGTGTATTTAAAATTTAAAGAAGAAGAAGTCGGTCAACAGCCGCTGACCGACGTTGGGAGATCTCATGCACGGCTCGTGCACTTGGACTTCATGTACATGCGATGTACATGTAGTCCCAACGTGATGCTAGTGAGAAATCTGCTCAATCCTTATGCTTTGCCATAGCATTTAACACGTTGGGACCAAATCTGAAGCATATCCAGATATCAGGCGGGCCCCAAATAATGATCTCATGGGCTGATTTGTCAGTTTGGCCATTTCTGCAAGGATTCAGAAGCTAAAATTTGGCTTATAAGGCTAATTTGTGGTTCTAATGTTGCACATAAAGTTTCAAGCCAAACGGATGGTGGCAACCCCATGATCTTACATTTTGGGAGACTTTTCAGGCCCGTTTAGCATGATTGGCCTGATTTCCTCAGGGCCTAGCAACACTTCAACGGGCTGTTGTATATTTTAAGGAAGAATGACCAGAAGGATGCTCCATCTCATTGAAGACTGGTTGATCAGATCAGTAATTCCTCCTAAGTACCTAGGAGATGACCGAAATAGCATCGAAATGCTGCCGAAATTTCTATCTCCTTGGAGATTGGCTGATCGATTCATCAATTCCTCCTAAGTATCTAGGAGATGACCAAAATAGCATTGGAATGCTGCTGAAATTTCCATCGAGCTATCTTCTCTTTCGTTACATTGCATTAATTGTACTTTGTTTTAAGAATAAAGGGAATCAGAGGATGTAAATGAACTCAAATAAATGTGATCAATGTTCTCTCATTAAAATTCTTTGTTATCATTGAATAAATTCTCCAAATAAAATACATTTATTTTCTTGTTGAAACAACAATAAAATACGGGTGTGGGTAATTCCACCTGTTTCTTAAAAAATAAAAAAATAAAAACTTTTAATGTGTGAAACATCTTTGGTTCACTATAATTTATGTCTTAGATCCTTACTGTCGATCAATTTTTTTCAATCATTTTAGAGCGTGAGCTTGAAAATGAGGCACATCAAAAGTTCAAGTGGACCACACCATAAAGTAGCGGGGATTGAACGACTACTATTGAAACCTTCCTTGGGTCCACCTTAAGGTTTATTTTCCATCTAACCTCTTCATAGGGTCACACAGACCTGGATGAAGGAAAAACACAAATATTAGCATGATGACAACCTTATGTGGCCCAACAAATATATCATGGTTGCAATCCAATTCTCATTGTTTCCTATAGTGTGACCCACTTAAACATTGGATTTGTTTCTTTCTTCTTCTTTTACTCTCTCTCTCTTTATATATATATATATATATATATATATATATATATATATATATATATATATATATATATATATATATATATATATATATATATATATATATTTGCATGTTCTTTGTTTTTTTGTCTTATGCCCAAAAATGACATGAAAAAATAGATGGATGGCGTGGTGTGGATCTACACCACACAGGCAAGCAATAGTTGTCACGTGTGAATTTTCATGAGCCTCACAATAATGTTTTCCTTAAATCCACATGGTTCATCCATTTTTTTTTTTTCAAATCATTCTCGGATATGTGCCAGAAAACAAGGTTGATGCAAATCTCAAGTAGACCACATCACATAAATAGTAGGAATTGACACCCACTGTTGAAAGTTACTTAGGGCCAGAGAAGGGCTCTGATCAAGCTAGTATTTTTGTTTTCCCTTAATCTAGTTTTATGTGACCTTATTAACAGGTTGGGTGGCAAATAAACCTCATGGTTGGCCTATGAAAGTTTCAATGGTAGTTCATTCAATTCCCACTGTTTTGTGGTGTTGTCCACTTGAACTTTGAATGTGCCTAAATTTTGGGCTCATTCTTTATAATGATTTGGAAAAATTGATGGACGGTGTAGATCTAACACAAATCATGGTGGGGTTAGGGAAGCTCCCCATGTTAAAAGTTTTGTAGCACACTAATGCAGTGGGTGAGTGAATCGGCATGTTTTGTGAGCTTCCGTGATAGGTAATGAGGTTTACCAATGATAAGTAAAGGCTCAAGAATTCCCTATTGTAAGTGCTATAGTTTTTGCTCCTTAGATTGTCAAATTTTGTAGTGACAAAACCACAATCTGTGTCATGTGTAATAGATTGATTTATATTTTCAAGGATAATACAAGGACAATGCTTCAAGACAAGGTCAAAGATCTACTTCAAGTAAGGCAAGATCAAGTACATTGTTCTCACCTTAAGCTTCAATGTCTCAAAGAAACATCAAAAATTAAGTGATTCAATCGTACTCAAGAGTCAAGATGAAGTATAACTTAAGTACCACAAAATCAAGTTTCAAACGATCTGTAAGACCCGTATCCTAGACCGTACCATTCTGTAGACTTTCGCGGTCTTACCAGTCGAATTTCGGCAACCTTCGACCCTTAACCGATATTTACGCGTGACCCTGATTCGTACGCCGTCAACCTGAGTCGACTCAACCCAAGACCTTTACCATAGCGACCGCGTCGTCGCTGCAGTTCCGATGCCCCGACTCGTGCGTCGAGGCGATACCCTAGTCAGGAGATGTGGGCCAACGTTCGGTGCGAGGAAAACGCCGCGAGTTGCGAAACCCAAGAGAATCTTTACTACTTGTCACATCAATCCATCAATCCATTAATCTCAACATGTCAAGTACATGTCAAGCACACATCAACTTTCACCCATTCCCAAGTAAGCCTCAAAAGTCAAAAAGTTCTTACAAATCCCATGCCTTTCTTACACAAAAGACCACAAATGTCAAAAAGTATCTTACACACCCATCACCACCACATCCATCACTCCATCAACCATCACTCTCTCTCTCCCTTTACAACACTCTCTCTCCTTCATTTTGAAATCACTTCCCAAGCTAAAGAAAACCTCCATACGCATGAGCCTCTCTAAGCTCTTTTAAACTCCAAGTGTGGCGCACCTTTTCATCCTAAAATCTCTCATCTCAACCATCCAAACCTCATCTCCTCCGTTGGAATCGAAGCTAAGGAGCTAAGGAACTCAAGGGAGAAAGAAGATCAAACGGTGGGTGCTTGATAAGAGTAGTTTTTCATGTTTTTTAAGATGGGTCAAGTGAGGCCAACTGATCAATGGTTTGGATCTCACTTGGGACCCTAAGATGTGGCCGATGGCCCACTAGGATCATTATGATCATTCCATGATGGGGCCATTCTCCACGGACCCCATCATGATGTTTATTTCCTTGTATTAAAAAGGTCATCTAGACCGTCTATATTGGTGGGGAAAGGATCTCCACCGTTGAATTACGATTTCGGTGGTCCCATGTGTAAAGGGATCCATTTGATTGTATGATTTCTTACAAGGGAGGGCTTATAGTGGCGGAGCCCTCCATCACACGCGTGTCCCACTCTTTTTCTCTCTCTCTCCATCCCTTTTCAGTCTTTTTCTCATGTGTTGATAATGTGGTTGTGTGGCTCGCTCGGATGGACCCCACCACGAAGTATGTATCTTGTCCAAGCAATCTATAAGTGGGTCCCATTTTAAATGTGTTGTACCAATGTCATACATCACTTGGTGGCCCACCTGAGCCGGGCCCACCTCAATGCATAATTGCCCAACCGTCCAGCGTCTGGGACGCTGGACGTCAACTGGGAAAACACAAATATATTAGCTTGTTCCAGGCTTGTGGGGTGACCCACTCATATTGGTCCCACCTTGATGTATGTATTCAATCCACGTCATTCATCTCATTCCCTGAATCATTTTAGCCGTTGAGCAGAAGATTGAGGCTAATCTGAACATCTGGTGGGCCATAGCATAGGGAACGTTGGTGGTTACCATTGAGAAATTCCCTGATGTTTCTATACACCCAAAAATCTTAAACTTTGGACTCATTTCGTCCGTTACGAGCCGTAGAATTCTATGGCTTGAGTGGATTCACTTGGAGTGGGTCCCACACTTAAAAAACCTCAGAACAATGGTTTTTTTTTAAAAAAAGATAAAATGCAAAGGGGCAGCAGGTGTTTCCCGCTCTGATACAGCAACAGCCGCACGCTGCTAAGCGTGCGATGGGCGGGCGGACAGCCACCCATGGCTCCAGCCGTGGGCCCCACCATGATGTGTATTTTCCATCCAACCCATTTATATGGTGGGCCACCCCTGAGGTGAGTCCCCCTCCAAAAATGGGTCCCATCTGGTGTTCAGGTGGCCCACATTAGTGGAAATAGTGGGATAGGGTGGCTGCCTTTGAAATTATTTCAGGGCCCACAAAAGTTTTGAATCAAGATGAAATTTGTGTTTTCCTTTCACTCAAGTCCGTGTGACCTCGTCAATGGGTTGGACGACATTTAAACATGGTGGTGGACCCCACGTAGAGCCCACAATGATGTATGTTTTATCTCCACCGTCTGCCTGGACGGTGGAGCCGCTGATGCATGTGTTTTATTCATACTGTCAACTGACAGTGGGGCCCACCATGATGCATGTGTTGCATCCAGTCCATCTATCCATTTTAAAAGCTCATAACATGAGCTAAAGAATGAGTCAGATCCTTAGCTCATGTGGACCCCCACCGTGATACATGTATTGCATCTAAACCGTCTATCCATTTTAAAAGCTCATTTTATTGTATGAGCTAGAAAATGAGCCAGATCCATAGTCCAAGTGGACCCCACCTTGGCATGTTATGAGGCCATCTTAATGCCTTTATGGTAGTCTATTGGGGCCCACTTTGATGTGGATGTAAGGCCCACGTCATGGGGTCATTCGAAGTATTTACGGCCCATGGTTGAGACCCACTTTGATACATATGTAAGGCCCATGGGTCGAGGCCCATTTAATGTATTCTAAGGCCTATGGGATTAGGCCATTTTAATGTACTCTAAGGCCTATGGGATTAGACCAATTTTTATGCATTTAAGGCCCATGGGATTAGGCCCATTTGATGTTTTAGGGGCCCATGGGTTAAGGTCCATTGAGATGTACTAGGGCCTATGGGTTGAGGCCCATTTAATGTGCATATGGGGCCCAATTAGTGTGGCCCATTTGTTACATATAAGACCCATGAGATTAGGCCCATTTGATGCAATCTAAGGCCCACAGGTTATGACCCATTGCAATGCACATAAGGCCCATTGGTGTGGCCCATTGATATGGCCCACTTGATGAACATAAGACCCATATGATTAGGCCCATTTGATGTATTTAAGGCTCAATGGGATGTACCTAAGGTCCATTGCAATGTGTGATCCCAACACGGATTATATAATGATGTTTACGACGATCGTGCCTTGGGAGCAATGTTAGTTTGATATCCACATTGTGAGTATAATGTTGGTTGGATGTCCATATTTACGACTCTCCCTAAGGCCCATTATTAGGCCCGTACTTGTTGTGTATAGGTCGTCTAGGCCCATTTGCATTATAAGGATAGTTCATTACTTTATTACATGTTTAGATAGTTCCATGACTCACAATCATACGCATCATATGTATGCTTGATATGAGAAGTGACTGATCATAGTATATGCCTTCGGACAGGTTGTTTATGGGCTCCTGGTTAGGCGGTGTTTCCCTACATGAGCGCATGATACGCGCAGGATTTCTTGCATGACTGGATAGCGTGATTCATGCATTTCGCATTGTGTGATATGGTTACTTTACGCCCTAGCAACATCAGGGCTGTAGCCTCCACAGGTGTATCATGGATGACAGAATTGGATATCATAAATCTTATTTTACATGGGGTGCTATAGATATCCCTAGGTGAAAGTCTCTAAATCCTTATGGTACCAAGAGGTTGCTCCAACGTCTAGACCGAGTGGGTGCATGAGCGCCGAGTGCCGATTACCAGACGGTTATACTTTTCACTGTGTCATGGTCGGTTGGAAGGGGGTGCGGCCTTACCCCCCAGAGAGTAGGGGGCAAAGCTAGGCTGAGTTTGACCAGCTCGAGGAATGGGTGCGCTATCGATGAGTCGAGCCCAATATTGGTAGATGGATAGTGAGGTCTCTTCCACTTGCCTTATTGCACGCGATGGGTCAGTGATCTGGTTTAGAGTGTACTAGACCCTGGTGATATCCTAGATTTGAGCTGTAGTGATATGTGGACTTAGATGAGGATTTATATTCTTGAGTTGCATTTCGCATCGCATGGCCTTGACATGACGGACATCATTCATGCTTTACACTGCATGTCCTTGGTATGGCCAATGGTATTCTTAGCTTTCATCTTTATGTTCCGCATTACTCTGATACTGCATAACTACATTACCACTTGCGCACACACTTTCACCACCCTCTAAGCTTTCTATAAGCTTATGCACGACCGTTGCATGCAGGTGACGTTGGATCGCAGCAGCACTGAGGCTTGAGCACGTGACAGATTATCTCAGAGCTTTTGGTTTATAATCATTGTATTTCCTTTTATACTCATTGTACTTGTAAAGTTTTTGATCATAATGGAAATGTAATGGAGTTTTTGGTTGTTATTTATGGGTTATGCCTTTGGTTATGCTTATTTTGAATCAAATTGACTTTAAAAATCCTCCTCGTAGCATCCCAGGATTGGAACCTGGCGAATGGGCGCTGGGAGCCGAGAATGAGATTCTACGGAAGCTGTCGGTACCAGATTCGGCGATCGAGAATTTTGTGAGCCCGGTTTCTAAGTTTGGGGTGTGACATGATCACAAGTTCAAGCTTCATCATATGTTCAAGAACTCAAGCTACATGAACTTCATCATATGTTCAAGAACTCAAGCTTTATGAACTTCAAAGACCATCCAACATCTGAAGATAAAGAAGGTTTAATGTTCATACTTCTTGGTTAAAGTATGAATGACCTTAGATTGACCTTATGGTAGGTCATTTCAGATATATAATTCAATTTCTTATTTTATTAGTGTTTTGGTTTGTTCTTAGACTAGTCTTAGACTCTATTCGACTAGTCCTAAGATTGTTAAAAAAAATTAAAATTTTTTATTGAGCCGCCACCAGTCTTGGAGACTGCTCGACCGGTCGTGTGAATAGTGCACGACTTGTCCTCGACCAATCCCGTAACTACGACTCAAACTCAAGTGACTATTCCAGGCTACATACGACTAGTTGTGGACAAGTCACAACCAGTTGTGGACAAGTCACAACCATTCGTGGAGGTTCCTCAACCAGTCGTGGATGGCCTACGACCAGTCGTTGAACGATTTTATCCGATCGTGCTCAAAATTTCAAAAATCAGTTCGACCTACGACCATTCATAGTGTCCACAGGACCAATCAAAGGTGCAACTTCTGCACTAATAAATAGAACATGATTTTCAGAGTTTAATAAATGAAGGCATCACTCTGAGAGATAAGTTTGTATAGTTCTTAAGCTAGATTGTGATTATTTAATATTCTCTTTTTATTAGCTTTTTATATTTGATTTTTTTTTTACTGCATTCCAATCTGATTTGAAAGAGGAATTGTGATATTCCACTTCTTGGAATCAAAATCAAATAGAGCTAGCCCAACTTGGTTTAATTTAAAATCAATTAAAACCTAAAACCATTTCAAAGTGAGTATTGAACATTGAACTTTTACTCCGATTTGGTTCTTTCGGGCTGCAACAAAAGGGAGAAATCTAGGTATTTTACATTATTATAATTTCCTTTGCTTTGGTTTCTTTTTAGATTAAGCCAGAAAATTCTCATTGTTTTGGTTATCTAAGGAGAGCCAGAAAACTCAGAGAGAGAGATTTTTTGAATTGTGTAAAGCCCACTTGAAAGACAATTGTGAGGGTTTTAGGTGAACCTGAAAAACCTATTTGAATAGTGAACGCTAATATCCACTATGTGAGGATATTAGGAGTGGAGTAGTTGTGTGGTTGCTGTTTAACAGTTGGTGTACACACAGGCGAACCACTATAATTCTTTGTGTTTGGATGTGTGGTTTATTTTCTATATCTCTTTCCATTCAATATTGTGAGATGTACTTATGGATGTGAATGTTGTAATATTTACTTTTCAAGCATTGTGGGGAATGTTGTAATAACTTAGACTTCATTTCCTTATTATTTATTCTTTTATTTATTCCTCTGTATCAAGTTTAAGTTTTTGATACAAAGACCTTTCTAGAAATCAGGTTGTCCTACCATAAACCTTGGTTTTTGGTGTAAGGTTGTCCTTAGAACAACATTTGAATCAATCTCTCGATACTCATACATTTGAGGTGGCTTTACATTTCTGTATTGTGGATTGATTATAATGCTATCTTACTTTTAATTGTTTAAATTCTATTGTTATCATTTTAATTTGGCATAGTCCTATTCAACCCCCCCCCCCCCCCCCCCCCCCTCCTTTGGGACATATAGCTTGGCCTTTTCAAATGGTATCAAAGCCTAATAGCTCATTTTAATTTTTATATTTTTAGATTTATTTCCTAAGCTAACCGATCTAAGCTATTTATAAGATGTCAAATTTTAACAGCCTTTCAGTCACTAGGCCTCCACCATTTAATGGCACTAACTATGCCTATTGGAAAGCCAGAATGAGGATTTTTTTAAAATCCATGGATGAGAATGTGCGGCAAGCCACAGTGACTAAATGGATCCCTCTTACCACTGAAGTGATTGGTATCAATGGATCAAAATCTATGAGAATAACACCTTATTTTTCATGGACCACTCATCAGAAAAATGAGAGTAGTGCCAATGCAAAAGCACTAAATGCAATCACTAATGCACTATCACCGGATGAATTCAAAAGAATTATATCATGTGATTCTGCAAAGCAAGCCTAGGATATTTTAGAAATGACACATGAGGGAACTTCAATTGTAAAGAAATCTAAAGTCCAAATCCTCACAACCAAATTTGAGGAAGTACGTATGGAAGAAAATAAAATGTTCATGAACTTCTATATAAGATTGTATGACATTGTGAACTCAATGTGGGGTCTTGGTGATAAAATTCCCAAAAGTAAAGTGTGTGCAAAATACTACGCTCACTTCCTGAACAGTTTAATTCTAAGGTTACTGCGATATAGGAACTTCACGATACAGACAACATGAGGGTAGAAGAATTAGTTGGCTCTTTACAGACTTATGAGTTAACTTTTAAAGCTCCTAAAGGTAATTCTATCGCCCTTAAATCTTCTAAAAATATTTTTCAAGAAAATAATAGCAATTTTGATTTAGAAAACTCTGAAGATATGTGGCCCTTTTAGAAAAAAAGTTTTACAAAATTTTTAAAAGTAAAAAGAGGGTTGATTTTAAAAAATCTAATGACAAGAAGAAATTTAAAACTAAAGCACGAAAATCTTTAGAAGACAATAGGTGTTACAACTTCCATAAATATGGGCATTTGGCAAACAAATGTCCTAAAAAGGACAAACCTAAAAAGAAAGGAATGTTGGCTACTTGGGATGAATCCTCTGACTCTGAAGCCTCTTCTAAATCAGAAGATTCTAAAACTGAGTCGGACAATGAAGTTAAAGCACTTATGACTCTAGCCAAATTCACTTTTTCATATAATGATGATTCAACGAGTGAAGAAAATCTGAATAGTGATCCTAAAAATGAAGATGATCTTTAATTTGCTTATAATATCTTTTACAAGGAGAGTTGTAAAATTGTTGTTAAACTAAAACTTCAAAAAGAAAAGTTTTTAAAACTTAAAGAAAATTTTGATTCTCTTGTTTTAGAAAATTCCCACATTTTAGATTGTTTTAAAAAATCAAAATGCGATTTAGATTTCAAAACTTCTCTTATTGAGAATCTTAAATCTAAAAATGAAAAAATTAAACTTGAAGTCTCTTTGTTTTTGAGTTTAAAAGATACATGGATGTATGCCAAAGGTGATTCAAAGTTAGAAAAACTTTTATCCGGATCAAGAAAATGTGGTGACCGATCCAGTTTGGGTTACGATAAAAATGTTCATCCTAAACAGAAGAACACTCCTCCTAAGTTTGTGAAAGGAGAGTCTTCAAACTCAAAAGAGAATGGTTCAAATCAATTTTTTTTTTAAAATGCTAAAACTTTTCAATCTTTCAAACCTAAAAGTAACCATATCAACTATAAAAATCAGAACCGAAACCCTTTAACTAAGAAAATAGTTGATTTACTTAAGGAGCTCTTAAAATCTAACTCAATGGGTCATTCTTACAACAACTACAAATACAAGAAGACCAACTATACTCCTAAACCCAAAATAGTTATGATATGGGTTCCTAAGGTTACTTGCTTGGTTGCCCACAATACTTTCAAAGCTTCAAGCCATTCAAAGTCGTACCTGGACAGTGGATGCTCCAGGCACATGACTGGTGACAAAGGTATGTTCACTACTCTTAAAGACATGACTGATGATTCAGTCACATTTGCTGATGGTAGCCATTGTAGAATTATTGGCCAAGGTACGGTTCAACTTTCTAACCTCCCTTTGTTTGAGAATGTCTTATATGTAAAAGGTCTAAAACATAACTTGTTAAGCATTTCTCAAATATGTGATAAAAATCACAGTGTAAAATTTTCTAACCAAGGTTGTCAAATTTTAAACAAAAAGGGTTCTGTAATTTTAACTAGTCACAGAACTTTTGAAAACTGCTAAATTGTTAGTGATTCTAGCTCATCTAGTCAATCGTGTTACATGGTCCATACCGATGAGACTGAGTTATAGCATAAACACCTTGGACATGTACATTGCCATAATTTATATAGATTGAGCAAAAGAAAACTGATAAGAGGTCTACCTAAATTATAGAAAGTAGACAAAATTCGTGGCGAATGCTAGATTGGTAAGCAAAATAAAAGTACTCATAAAAAGGTGAACTCCATGTCACATCCAAACCAATCGAACTTCTCCACATGGATCTCATAGGACCAACCAGGACGGAGAGTCGAGGATGCAAAAAATACATACTGGTAATAGTGGATGACTATACCAGATTCACCTGGGTAGCCTTTTTAAGGGATAAATTAGAAACCCTTGATGAAGTGAAAAGAGTTCTTAAATGAATCCAAATTGAAAATGGTTCTCAAATCTATAAGATCCGTAGTGATCATGGATCAGAATTTGAGAATAGTAGTTTTGAGAAATTCTGTTGCGATCAGGGAATATCATATGAATTCTTCGCACCCAAAACTCTACATCAAAATGGAATTGTTGAAAGAAAAAATAGAGTGCTTCAAGAAATGGTTAATGTAATGTTGAATAGTCTGAAGCTCCCTAAAAATCTTTGGGCTGAATTTGTAAATACTGCCTGCTATATAATCAACTGAGTTTATACAAGTAAGTCAAACAATAAAATGACTTATGAAATGTGGTTCGATAAAAAGCCTACTGTCAAATACTTTCGAGTTTTTGGCAGCAAGTGCTATATTTTACGTGACAGTGAAAATCTGGATAAGTTTGACATTAAAAGTGATGAAGGGATCTTTTTAGGGTATTCTTTGAATAGTCGAGCGTATCGAGTACTGAATAAGAGGACTGGTGTAATTCAAGAGTCCATCTATGTGGTCATTGACGATCACTTGAATATACCTACCTCAAGTTCAGATAATGATGAAGTTCTTCTAATTGACAAACCAAATACTTCATCATGTCAAAATAATTCTAAACTGAGGACTGTCAAAGATCATCCAACCACTCAGATTCTCGGAAACCCTCTCACTGGTGTGTGCACTCATAAACAACCAGAAGATATATGTAATTACGTGTTTTATATCCTAGATAGAACCGGCAAACGTAAAAGAAGCTCTTACTGACGAACACTGGATTGTTGCAATGCAAGATGAGCTTAATCAATTTATTAAAAATTATGTTTGGTATCTTGTTCCTAGACCTAAAAATAAACCTATTATTAGAACTAAGTAGATTTTTAAAAATAAGTCTAATGAACTTGGTAATATAATTCAAAATAAGGCTAGACTGGTTGTACAAGGGTACACTCAAATTGAAGGCATCGATTATAATGAAACCTTTGCCCCAGTAGCTCTCTTGAATCTATCAGACTATTTATATCCATTGCGTGCTTTAGAAAGATCAAAATTTATCAAATGGATGTAAAGAGTTCTTTCTTAAATGACAACCTATATGAAGAAGTGTATGTTGAACAACTAACGGGTTTTGAAGACCCTACGAATGCTGATCATGTCTATCGCCTAAAAAAGACACTCTACAGTTTGAAACTAGCGCCCAGGGCATGGTACGAAAAATTGACTAAGCTTTTACTAAGTCATATTTTTCTAATGGGAAGTGTTGATAAGACTCTTTTTGTTAAGAAACATAACGATCATATCTTAATGGTGCAGATCTATGTTGATGATATTATTTATGGATCTACTAGTACTAACATGACCATTGAGTTTACAAATTTAATGAAATCTAAGTTTGAAATGAGCATGGTTGGGGAATTGAATTATTTTCTAGGGTTGCAAGTAAAACAACAACCTGATGGTATCTATATTTTTCAAACCAAATATGTTATGAACTTAATTAAAAGTTTGGATTTGAGAATGAAAAAAATTTTAATACTCTTATGAGTACAACATTAAGAATCTCAGAAGACTCTACAGGAAAAAGTGTGGATCCTAAATTATATCGTAGTATGATTGACAGTTTACTTTATTTAACTGCAAGTAGACCTGATATTACTTTTAGCGTTAAAATTTGTACTATATATTAATCTGACCCTAAAGAGTCACATTTAACTGTTGTTAAGTGGATTATGCGATATGTCACAAGTTCAGCTAATCTAGGTCTTTGGTATCCACATGATATTAGTGTTCAATTAGCGGGGTACACTGATGTTGATTGGGCTGGTAATATCGATGATAGAAAATAACCAGTGGTGGTTGTTTCTATATTGGAAACTGTTTAGTTTCTTGGTTTAGCAAGAAACAAAGTTTCATATCGCTCTTAACTACTAAGGATGAATACATTGCAGCTGGAAATGCATGTACTCAACTTGTATGGATGAATAGAATGTTAAGCGATTATGGAATTGCACAAGATTCAATGGTTTTATATTGTGATAATTTCAGTGCTATAAATATATCTAAAAATCCAATCTAACATTCACGAACCAACCACATTGACATTAGATATTACTACATTCATGAATTAGTAGAAGAAAAGACAATTTCATTAGAATACATTCCAACCGAGACTCAACTTACTGACATTTTCACTAAATCACTCGACAAAAGCAGGTTTAATAAATTAAAATTTGATCTTGGAATGTTTAATTTAAATTAATTAATCATGTATTTCTGTATTATAGCATATTTATTTGTTAATTTATTTATTTATATTTCAAAATTATGTGAAAAAATGCATGTTTTTGTGTTTGCACGACCAGTCGAGGATGTACTCAACCAGTCGTGTAGCGCGCTTGACCTTTTTAATTTAGGAAAAACTCTTTCTTCCTTATTTCCTCTTTTCTCTCTAATGGGCCGTGGCACGACTAGTCGTACCCAACTTATTGATTCATCAAGGTTAGTGCATTATATCCATTTTTCTTATAGATTCAAGCCCTTTTCTTCTATGGAGTGATTGATTTCAAGTTTTCTTGAAGATTTGGGGGTTCTCTTCTCCAAAGTCTATTTTTATGGAAACCCATTCCACATCCTTTGCAACTCCTTGTTTCTTTGATTTTCTAGTGGCAAATGGATGTTATAGATAGAAAGAAAACTTCTCGTGGTGCATCATCTTCTAGGTTGACACCCATCACACAGCGCCACCTTCGGTCACCTGAAGATGATCCTCCCTATATAAGAGATTTGAGGATGCGCAATGTGATAATTGAGTGACCTGTAGATGTTGCACATATTGCTTTTTTTTTTTTTTTTTTTTTTTCTCTTTTCACTTCTCCAATCTGTAGGATGGGATAACATTCTACATTGGGGTGGGTCGGCATACCGGTCTATTGCATAGTTTATGTTCGTAAGCATTTTTTATTTCTCTACAGAAAATTTAACGTTTACAATTGCTACTAGAGAAGGCCCATTTGAAGTTAATCGTCATCTGATATCTGGCCTAATGGATTTACTTGCCCATGATGAGGGTATTCCTATTAGCTCTCTAGTTGAGAAACCTTCTGAATCAGAAAAATAGATGCTTACTAGAGCATTATGCAACATGGATGTGCAATGGAGCCAGAATGGGAATGCGCTTGCTTTAAGGTTTTTGTTACCCAGATACAGAGTCCTTCATAGGATTTTTATTTCAAATATCTATCCTAGGTCTGGCAACAAAATCGAACTCACTTCTTTCATGGTTCAGATTTTGCATTCCATCATATCTGGTGTTAATGTTTGTCTTCCTTCATTAATTTGTCATTCTATTATCCAATTACATCTCCATCCTGGCCATAGCGATATTCCTTTTGCATACCTTATGACTGTGTTGGCTAATAACATGCTAGTTGTTATGCCTGTTGAAGAGGCACCCATTCATCATCTCATCTTCAACAAAAAAAAAAATATAAACAAGATGAACTTGCAATTGGCTGAGGGCTAAGTGAATGTAGGTGGTGGTGGAGCTGAAGCAGTGAATGAAAAAGAAGGTGGTTTACCTAATGATGTTAACATAGATAATATATTTGATGAACTTGATTCAGATTCTGAGGCTGACCCTGACTATCAGCCATCTGATTTTGATGTGCGTTTACGTGCACTTGAGGAGAAGGTAAAGAACATGAATGTTACCCATGATTTGCCGTTTAAATATATGCGTAAGTATCTTAGGCACATTAACAAGGGCCTTCATCAAATTGATCCTACCATACCTGCTCCTTCTTCAGGATCTGATTAAGTATTTTCTTATTTGGTCTATAATAACTTTTGATACTTACTCTTTACTTTCAGTTTTTAAAACCAACTTCAGATGAATTTGGTTTATGCTGATTAATGATGTGTGATCTTTGAATTTGCTTATATCTTTCATATCTTGTCTATGTTTGCTTCATTATTCCTCTTTTAGTTATTTTCCTCTTCCATATCTTCGGTTCTTCCTTTGTCATATTGTGACAAAAAGGGGGAGAATATTTTTTTTATGCTTGAGCTTGAGCTGATATGCATGGATATGGATTGTGGGGAGTAGCATGTTGGTAGTAAGATTTTTTTTTTTTTTTGTGTGTGTGTGCTACTCAGGGGGAGTAAGTAAGGAAGTGTCTTGGATATTTCATGATGATTTGTTGTGCATTATACTTTCTTGTGTATATATGGTGCATGATTCTTTATTGAGCATGTTATGCACCTCTTATTTTTAATGGAGTGTGTTTTGTCACAAATTTGTTAAAGGGGGAGATTGTAAGTGCTATAGTTTTTGCACCTTAGATTGTCAAATTTTGTAGTACCAAAACCATAATCTGTATCTTTTGTAGCACATTGATTTATATTGTTAAGGACAATACAAGGACAATGCTTCAAGACAAGGTCAAAGATCTACTTCAAGTAAGGAAAGATCAAGTACATTGTTCTCACCTTAAGCTTCAATGTCTCAAAGTAACATCGAAAATCAAGTGATTCAATCGTACTCAAGAGTCAAGATGAAGTATAACTTAAGTACTACAAAATCAAGCTTCAAACGATCACAAGTTCAAGCTTCATCATATGTTCAAGAACTCAAGCTTCATGAACTTCATCATATGTTCAAGAACTCAAGCTTCATGAAGTTCAAAGACCATCTAACATCTGAAGATAAAGAAGGTTCAATGTTCATACTTCTTGGTTAAAGTATGAATGACCTTAGATTGACCTTATGGTAGGTTGTTTCGGATACATAATTCAATTGCTTATTTTATAAGTGTTTTGGTCTGTTCTTAGACTAGTCCTGGACTCTGTTCAACTAGTCCTAGTATTGGCTCAACCAGCCTAAGAAATTCCTTGACCAGTCCTAAGATTGTTGAAAACTTTTAAAAAAAATTTGTTGTGCCATGATTAGTCCTGGAGACTGCTCGACCAGTCGTGTGAACACTGCACGACTCGTCCTCGACCAGTCCTACAACTATAACTCGAACTCCAACGACTATTTCAGGCTCCATACAACCAGTCGTGGACAGGTCATGACTAGTCTTAGAGGTCCCTCGACCAGTCGTGGATGGCCTACGACCAGTCGTAGAACAGTTTTATCCGATCGCGCTCAAAATTTTAAAAATCAGTTTGACCTACGACTAGTCATAGTGTCCACAGGACCAGTCGAAGGTATAATTTTTGCACTTATAAATAGAGTATGATTTTCAGAGTTTGATATTCAATTCAAGTAAAATCAAGGCATCACTCTGAGAGATAAGTTTGTAAAGTTCTTAAGCTAAATTGTGCATATTTAATATTCTCTTTTTATTAGCTTTTTATATTGAATTTTGTTTCTACATTCCAATCTGATTTGAAAGAGGAATTGTGATATTCCACTTCTTGGAATCAAAATCAAATAGAGCTAGCCCAACTTGGTTTAATTTAAAATCAATTAGAACCTAGAACCATTTCAAAGTGAGTATTGGACATTGAACTTCTATTCAAACTTCTACTCCAATTTGATTCTTCCGGGCAACAACAAAAAGGAGAAATTCAGGTATTTTATATTAGTGTGATTTCCTTTGCTTTGGTTTCTTTTGAGATTAAGCAAGACAAATCTTATTGTTTTGGTTAGCTGAGGAGAGCCAGAAAACTCAGAGAGAGGGATTTTTTGAATTGTGTAAAGCCCACTTGAAAGACACAATTGTGAGAGTTTTAGGTGAACCTGAAAAACCTATTTGAATAGTGAATGTTAATATCCACTGTGTGAGGATATTAAGCGTGGAGTAACTGTGTGGTTGTTATTTAACAGTTGGTGTACACACAGGTGAATCACTATAATTCTTTATGTTTAGATGTGTGGTTTATTTTCTATATCTCTTTCCATTCAGTATTGAGGGATGTACTTGTGAGTGTAAATGTTGTAATATTTACATTTAAAGCATTGTGGGGAATGTTGTAATAACTTAGATTTCATTTCTTTGTTATTTATTCCTCTGTATCAAGTTTGAGTTTTTAATATAAAGACCTTTCTAGAAATCAAGTTGTCCTACCATAAACCTTTGTTTTTGTTGTAAGGTTATCCTTAGAGCTACATTTGTATCAACCTCTCAATACTCATACATTTGAGGTAGCTTTACATTTCCATATCGTGGATTGATTATATTGCTATCTTACTTTTAATTGTTTAAATTCTGCTGTTATCATTTTAATTTGGCGTAGTCCTATTCACCCCCCCCCCCCCCCCCCCCCCCTCCTCCAGGACATATAGCTTGGCCTTTTCACCTATGCCTTAAATAGAGACAATCCATACTCAATTAATATTGTTGATGAAAAGCAATAATTACAATGTATATAATGTACTTATACAAGCAAAAGTAAACTTAGATTCTTAATTTAACTCAAAATTGGAGACTATCTCAAAATAGTAAAATTTACAAAAATAATAAAAAGAGATGTGTCATTCTACCAAAAGTTATAATCAACCCTTTAAACAACTAAAACACGTACTTGGGACCCCATCTGGACTCTTAAAACATTAAAACTACAAAAAAAAATGGAACTTATTAAGCTAATAAATTTCATTTTTTTAAAACACACTCATGCACTCACAAGGGATACTTGAACCTGTGACCTTATGTTAAAACTCCAAAAAGTCTACCACTAGCTTTCAACTTAAAACCCTAATAGTACCCTCAAAATACTTAATTTTTATAAAGCCGTCTGGGGGCTAACAAACTTACGGTGGTTGACAGGGCATATAGCTTATCAATAGCTTTCCATTAGCATATTATAAATGTAGATAACTGATTGCAAAGTTATGGCAGTAAGAATCCATAATGCTTGTTCATGAAGTTTTCGGCTCACCCCCCCTTTCAGCACTTGAGCACTTAGTACCTGCATAGAAAGGGGACAATGGAGACCCTGGCTAGTTCAAGGGACCCTCCGATGCCTAAGTTAGGCCTGGAATCTAGGTCTAATTGTAAAGATTTAGAGGTGAGGGATAGATGCGTTGTTTCATACCTTTTACTCTAGGTAGGTCCTCTATATATAGAGGCAATGCAATCCCATGCAATATAGAACTTTCCCTGAAGAGATTGATCGATATCTTTTAAGCATTTTAATATCTTTGATCTCTAGATTTTTGGAATCGAAGTTTATCCTCTGAAGATCTTGGAGGGAGATGGAACCGCCTTCCAAGCTCGGTTCTAATTCTATAGGAGGCCGATCATTCACTAATCTTGAGGAGGCTGACCATTCACTAATTGACGGCTGACCCATGGTCAACCTACAAGATAGCTCGAGCTAATGTAAGGCTAAAGCATGGTTTATAGCTAATTAATGTACAGAGTCAGCCTTAAGTCACCTCTGAAAGGCCTCTTGAGTGTCTGTAAAGGTGTATTGGCCTCCGTGGAGGTCTTTCCCTTTGACTCGGGACATGTAGGCCATGGGCAGGCCTAACACCTGGTAAGTCCGGGCCATGTCTCTCTTGTCAGCGTTTTGGACATGTGGGCATCGGTCAGGCTCGGTGCCTGAGGAGTCCGAGCCATGTCAATATAGTTTGTTCACTCCATAAGCTGACTCATTTGACTTGTCATATTATCCCCCCAACAGTTAGCCCCCCTACTCCTTGTGCCTGTTTGCAGAGGCCGGGGAGTAGATTAGTGTTCGGTCGGATTATGCGTGGTCTGAGCTTATGATGGAGCATTTATTGCTAGCTGGTATGACGACTAGATCAAATTTCGAAGCAGACTACCTCGTCTCGGACTTGCTTCAGTTCAGTTTTTAAGGCTACACGAGCGAGAGGCCGTCGTCTCAGCGGTGGGGTGAATGAACGTTGGACGTGTGGCAGGGCGTTTGATGGCAGAACTGTATGGCGTATGGCATGACACCACGTGTCGGACTGGGGAGTCTGAAGAGATGTCGAGTCGGCTTCTCATTTAATTCGTGCACTACGTGGCACATTTATAAAAGGAACGCCCTAGCCTCTGAACCGTCCCCATTTTTGTGCATCTTCTTTTCTTCTCTTTTCCTGTCACTTTCTCTACCCTCTTTGCATTTTCCTTCCATCGTTGTAAACTTCGATGAGCATTTCTCTCTCCCTTTCATTTAATTTTGAACAATGTTAGGCTCCGTAAGCCCTCGGGAGGGAGTGTACAGTGAAGAGGGTGGAACAACCAGCTGCTGGGCTGCTTCGGAACCGCCCATGTTACTGGCGGAGATGGTGGTCGATGCTGATGCTGCATTCCGGCATTCGTAAAGGGTGATGAAGTCCCCGACACAAACGTTTGTGGCATTTTCTAGGGCATCTAACTAGTCTCTTAGGTGGGGGACAGTGATAGAAACTTTTCTAGGCAGGCCTAACCCTCCTGCCGTGGACGAGGATGACAAAACTGAGGAAGCCGATGAAATCGCAGCTTAAATAACTGTGGCCAAGGAAGGATCGAGGGGGGCAGTACCCTCACTTTTGACTGAGGACGACCTGATTCAGATCCGTGTTGAGTATCATATCCCTGACTCTATCGACCTTAGCCTTCCTCGGCCGAATGAATTGCTCGACCGACCCCCTCCCGAGGCTGTCATGATTTTTCATGTCGCACTACAGTACGACCTCCGTTTACCACTGTAAGAGATCACTCGGCGCCTTATGGGCTCTTCGGTCTGGCTTCAGGCAAATAGTCCCGAATAGGAGGAGGTACTTGTTCAGTTGTGCAGTCCTGTGGGCTAAGATAGATCAACCAGCACTAACCATTAACGAGTTCCTCCATCTGTACTAAGTTCGGCTGAATCCTCAGCAGCTTGGCTAGTATTACTTCTGCTCTTGGCGGAGGAAAGGAGGAGCTTTGATAACCAACCCTTCTTCTTCCATCAAACACTACAGGGTAGGTGGTTATGGGCTTGCGGTACTGGGAGATGGCCGGGTCAGAGCCATTCGTACCTTTTGTTCCTCGGGCTTTTTCCGAGCTAGGTGACTTTGCGTCTATTATTTTCCTTCTTAGTTGGCTGAGCCATTTTAATGTGTTCTCTGACCATCTATGCTCCTTCAGTACTCCCCTCGCATCATCAAGGAGTCAGACTAAGCTCGGAGGCTCGAATCAAGGATCTGAGAGCGCTGGATCCGGAGACGAGGTCTTGTAAAAGACTTCTCTAACTAGAGCACCTTTTTGTGTCTGGCTTGGACTTGGCTCCAACAGGTACGACCCATTGCTAAGCATTTGTACTCGGTATAATTTTTTCTCTTTTTTGTTTGTTAACACTTGTTGAATCTTACTTCTAATGTAGAAATGTCTAAGGCTCGGCCGGTTCTCCATCCTCTTTCCAAAGTGAAGGCTCCTCCTCTTGGCGAACCTCGGGTCGACACTTGGCCCTCAAAGAGGTAGAAGGCAATCTCCAAGAGCTAGGGGAAGGCTGCCCCTCCTCCTCCAACCATTATAGAAGTCGTGGATGAGGGTATGAGGTGGCAGAGGCCGTTCCACCCAAGTCTCAGGAGGTTTTTGAGCCAGGACTTGTTGCAGAATAGGTCCTTGAGAGGAGAGAGGAAGGGGAAGGGGATGAGCCCCCTAGCGGAGAGGCGGCCGAGGGAGAAAGGATGGGCTTCCTTCAAAGTGTTGAAGGGATCCTTCACTAAGCGAGTCCCTAGAGGATCGAGGAGGATTTTTCCGTCCTCTTCGAGTCTTTCATGGAGTGGATGCTCGCCAAGATGACGAGGATGCTCCTCGAGGTAAGATCGAAATCTTCCGTTCTTCGTTTGGCTTCTCTATCCGATAGTAATTTCTCTTTTCTTTTTTGCAGTTCACACCATGTGCACTGAAGGCTCGTGTCGAGCTGTCTAAGGCCAATAAGCGCACAGATGATGTAGAGTCTCGTGTTTCCACTGTAATGGCTGATCTTGCATCGGCGATGACGTCCCTCGATAAGGATGCGACGAAGAATACTCATCCGGCCTCATGATTGGAAGAGGCTAGGGTGACATACGATAAATGTCACGCCTAGTATGTCTGAGTTTGTGAGGAGGCGAACTGGATCAAAATGGAGACCAAGGCCGCTCTTGTCATTGCGCAAGATCAGGCATAGGAGGAGGGACGAGCAGCGGTTGTGGAAGCCTTTCTCTAGTCCCAAGCTTTCACAGAGGAGCGGGATCCCCTCTACCGAGACAGTTACACTAAATGCGTGAAGTTGATGAGGGAGAGCTTTCCTTAGCTCAACTTCTCTAGCTCCGACGAGAGTGGGTCGAGATCCGGTGATCTGTGAACTGAGGGGGATGCTAATCCCTAGGCTGAGTCGGTTGCAACTAGTCCTTTGGTGGTCGTAGTTAACCCTGAGGCAACTTTTGAGGCTGCTCCTGAGTTAGCTCCTGATGAAGCGACTGAGTCTTGAAGTTGAATTTGCAAAGCAAAATTCCTTTCTGCTCCCCTTTTTAAGCTTCAAGCACACCGAGCGCTAAGCTCAAGAGCATCTGCAACCCCAGATGCCGTCGATCCTCGATACTTGTACATTTTGTGCGTCTCCTTATTTGTTAATGTAATACTGATGTACATGATGATGTGTTCTTGATGTAAATATTATTCTGATAAATGAATACACTTTTTTCTCACATTCAATTGTCTGATTTACATGGTTATGAATTTTTCACGTGTTTATCAATAGAACTCGAGTGATGCTTTGTCTATTGATCGCTTTAGGGATAGTAGATCTTGAGATGCTCAACATTCCAGGGGTGTGGCAGTAGTTAGTCAGTTAAGTCTTCCAGTCGATATGTGTCAGGTCGGATGGTGTTTGCAATTATGTAAGGCCCTTCCCAATTGGGCCCAACGTGCCCGCACCGACCTCCTTAGCATTTTTGAATGTCTTTTAAAGGAACAAGTCTCCAAATCAGAATCTTCTTACTTTAACCCATGCATTGTAAAATCATGACACTTGTTGTTGACCGACGATAGTCCGGAGCAAAGTTTATTCCCTATGTTCTTCCACGAGATCGAGGCCGAGCACCAGAAGTTCTTTATTGTCTTGTTCCTCGAATGAGCTTACTCGGGTGGTCGGCAGTACGATCTCGACCAGGGTGACGGTTTCTGTTCCATATGCTAAGGAGAATGGGATCTCTCCCATTGTAGTCTGGGCTGTAGTTCAATAGGCCCATAAGACTTTCGAAAGTTCATCAGCCCAAGCTCCTTTGTCTCGATCAAGCTTAGTTCAAAGATGTTATTTGATGATCTTGTTGACTGCTTCAACCTACCCGTTCGCCTAAGGATGGCACAGAGATGAATATACATTTTTGATTCCAAGGTTCTCACACATCTCTCAGTACTGCTTATTGTCGAACTGTTTCCTATTGTCAGAGATGATGGTCCGAGGCACACCAAATTAATAGATGATGTTTTACCAAACAAAGATAGCAATTTTTTTCTCAGTTATCTTGACAAATGGTTCTGCTTCTGCCCACTTGGTGAAGTAGTCCATGGTAACAACGGCGAACTTCGTCTGATCCTTTCCTGTAGGAAAAGGTCCGATGATGTTGATTCCCCATTGAGCGAAAGGCCATGGGCCGACCATAGGGGTGAGTTCTTCGGGTGGTTGCCGAGGGATGGTCAAGAACCTTTAACATTTGTCACAACTCTAGACGAGCTTCCGCGCATCATGTTGGATGGTTAGCCGGTAATATCCTTGTCATATCACCTTATGCGCCAAGGATTGTCCTCCAGAGTGATTTCCACAGATGCCTTCGTGTATCTCCCTTAGGACTTAGTCAAACTCGTCCGGTCGCAAGTGCCTAAATAGAGGCGCGTAGTACCCTTTCTTGTAAAGTATCTCATTAAGAAAGGTGTAACGGGAAGATTGAATCTTCAGTTGTTAGGCTCCGTTTTGATCTTTCGGTAGCTCGTCAGCTTCAATCTAATGAATGATAGGATCAACCTAAGAGGGTCCCAAATTAATCAAGAGTACGGTTGCAGCCTCAGTCTCATCGATGCTCGGCTTGGCAACGCACTACATCGGGATGGACCAAGGGATCTTATCTTCATCAGTTGTGGCGAGCTTAGCCAACAAGTCGGCTTGGGCATTCTCTACTCACGGGATCTGGATGATGGCACAGTGTTGAAAACTGTCGATAAGTTCATTTGCTTTTTGGACATAAGCATTCAGCCGCTCTTTCTTAGTCTGGTAGACATCGGCAATTTGACTGACGACCAACTGTGAGTCGCTGTATACGTCAAGGTGAGTGACCCCTAAGCTAGCCACTAAACGGAGTCTGAGGAGCAGTGCTTCATATTTCACTGTGTTATTGGAAGCTTAAAATTTGAGTCTCAAGGCATACTGCATGCATATATGATTGAGAGTTTTTAGGACAACCGCTGCCCTACTTATCTTGGAGTTGGATGAACCATTGACGTATAGTCGCCAAAGGGGTTGGGCGGGAAGGGTAGCGAAATCGGACTGTTTTGAATTCGGACCATTAGGCGAGCCTTCAGGTGGATCGACCTGGTGAGGATCGGCCACGATTGGCTTAGACTGCTGTGTGACTTCAACGATAAAGTTGGCTACTCCTTGGCCTTTAATTATGACTCAGGGCTTGTACTGAATGTCAAATTCGCTTAGCTTAATCGCCCATTTAGTGAGGTGTTCAGATGCTTCTGGTTTCTAGAGTATCTGTCGTAACGGTTGGTCGGTCAAAACAATAATCCAATGGGCTTGGAAGTATGGTCGTAAGCGTTGGGATGAGATAACTAGTGCTAGGGCCAATTTTTTTAAGGTCGAATATCTTGTTTCTATTGAGACCAGTGCTTTGCTAACGTGGTAAACCATAAATTATTTCCCCTTATATTCACGAATAAGAACCGAGCTTACAGTTGCATCGGATACTACTAAGTAGATCAGCAATGTTTTACTTAGCTCAGGCTTGGAGGGCAATAGTGGCAATCCCAAGTATTGTTTCAACTGCTGGAAGGCTATCTAGCATTCTTTTATCCAATTCACCATTTGTTGTCCCTTGAACTGTTTGAAGAAGGGGAGACATTTATCTGTGGCTCGGGACATGAAACAGTTGAGTGCAATAACTCTTCCAGTCAGCCGCTAAGTATCTTTGATTATCTTTGGCGAGTCCATGTTGAGCAGAGCCTAGATATTCTCTGGATTTGCCTCGATCCCTCGCTGGCTGACTAGAAATCTGAGAAACTTACCCGAGCTTACGCCGAATGCACACTTGCTCGGGTTCAACTTCATCTGTTATCTTCGAGGTCGGCAATATGCTCAGTTGCTTTAATGCTTTTGACGAGCATGTTGTTGATGTACACTTCCATTTTCTGCCCTATTTGTTAGGCGAACATTTTATTGACCAACCTTTGGTAGGTCACTCCTATATTCTTTAAACCAAATGACATCACTCGGTAACAATAAAGACCTTTATTAGTGACAAAGATGGTTTTTAATTTATCAGAGGGGTGCATTACAATTTGGTTTTATCTTGAGTAGGCATCCATAACGACTAACTAATCAATCCTAGTGTAACACCCCGGATTTTGGCCAATCTGGGATTTGACGTCCTTAGGCAGTGGGTCAATTAAAACACCTGAAAAATCGTTCAGAACCCAATTCCATAGTCAAAGAAACCACTTAGGATAAATTTCTTTAGAAACTAAGCATAAGTTAGCTAGTGCAACGTTAGAATAGCTGGGAAACGGTCCCTGATCACTTTAAATACGTTCTACAAGGCCCAAAGCGAGTGGAACCAATGGTGCTATAATGCTCTAAAACCTCGGACCAAACTCTGAGCAGGTTTGTTCTCTAGACCACTTTGAATCTTTGTATTGGATCTAGACCGCACGTCGAAAGTCCGATACCTCCTATCTTAGACCGTTAGAACCTTCTAGCTGGACTTGACACTCATTCCAAAAATCAAGTCAAACCGATAATCACAGGCTATTTCATTGAGCCCGGACCGAAGAGAGTGAGAATAGGGTTAGAATTGGAATTTGAAATTCAAAACTGGCACACAATTTGACGCATCAGTATTGAGCGTTCTGACCGTCAGAATACAGCCAAATTACACCCTTGGATCAGGAAAAATATCTATTATATATCACGAGACTTATAGGCCTGATCTTGGTGCGATGACCGTTAAACTGAAACTGGGCCGCCACGTGCGATCTGGGAACCCAACCGGTCTGAAAACTGGATGTGTGCTAGATCCAGTATGCATGAGCTTAAGTCCGACCGCATTTGGCCTGGGGACCTTCAGAAATGCCCTTTTGGACCGAAACGGCCCCGATTTGGTTAGGCACCAAGTAAACATTGTTCCCAAGCCTATTTTGGGCATGTTTTAGGCTATAAAAGGGGTTGAAACCCTCACTCCTCTCTTCCATCCGAATTTGAGAGAAGCCCTAGCTTGGGAGAGAGAAAAAGGTGGGAGATTGTGAGAGTGTGGGAGAGTTCTTCCTGCCACTTGTACTACGCATTGCACGTGCTTAAGCAACACACCTCCACCGCTTTCCCGGCGATTCCACCGCGATCCTAGGTAAGTAAAAACCCTAAATAGTTGTTGATTTGAGTTTCCCTTGTTTCCATAGCGATGTAGCTTATGGATCTTGTGTATTAGGCTCCTTACTCGCCGTAGACGAAGCGTATACGCTCCGTTTCAATTCCCGAGTCTACAAGACATAAGGTGAGGATTTTAGACGCTTTGATTGACGGTTCCCAACGCTTTCAATGTCGTTTAATAGTAGATTCTTGACGGCATCGCCGTTTGACATGTACAAAATGCTCTCCGTTTCCCGTTTCGTAAGCTAACGAAGAATATGAGATTTAGGGCATTTTAGTCATTTGTAGGAAGTACTGTTTACATTCATATTTTGCTGATGTGATTGACATGGTTTTTTGTCGCCTTAGGAAGTTAGGAATGCGTGCATAATTAGTTTGGCGAAGAGATTCGCCTAGTTGCGCACTTTGGGTCGACATACTATATGTAGACTTAAGTGTGTAGTGTATGTGTTTGTATAAATGCTTGTATTAGTATGTATTGAATTAAATGATGTTATCTGATAGTTTGTGATTGATTTTTCAATTATTATGCTGACCCAAATGATTTTCTACATGTTGACAAAATGCATGATTTCATTACATGCATAGAATGTATGTGCTTGAGGATTTGCTTAAGTTGAATATGCATGGGAAGTATGCCTTGAAGATTTGCTTAAGTTGAATGTTATAACATGTGCTAACATGCTCACATGATGTATTTCAATTCCAATACCTTTTTATAGTGTTAATGTAATTCCATAGATGTGTGGGACTTGACTTAGTCCAGGCAGTCGGTAACCGAGCGAATTCGTGGCTGACTGGTCATAGCCACGAACGACGCGTCGATGAATGTGATTCGTGTTGAGAGTTGGCGGCAGTGGTTAGGCCACGCGAAGTGTTTTACGCACTTCATGTCGTTCAATTCGAGATGCGATCGCGCTAGTCGAGCCCGTCAAGTAACCCGACTGGCCGATGTTTGTTTACCTTGTATGTATCATAACTGCTTGAACCTAGGGTACTGAACTTACCATTGTAAACCCTATTAACCGTGGTACCTTGATCCACGAAGACTCATGAGCCGGGCATGGTGGTATGGGACACCGTGGTCGAGCTGTCGGCCTACGCTGGGGCCACAAACCTCCCCGTAGTGACCAATGAGCACCTTGACTCGTGAGCAGATTATGGTGGTATGGGACACTATATTCTAGCTGTCGGCCTACACTGATCAGGCGACGAGCCCTTTGTAGTGACCGCGAGCGTATTCTGAGTTCACGGGAGGCGACGACCCTTCCGTGCAGTAGAGTACAGTAGGCCTGTATTGATAAGGTGATGGGGGAGCGGTGCAACGAGTGCGAGCAACAGCCCTGACAGCCCTTGCAGTGACCTACGAAATGTACATCGTATGAGATTACTAGGAGTGACGACCCTAGACAGGATCCGTGTTGGGATTGATACAAGGGAAGTACCTTAGTTTCCCAATCCTGCTGTTTGAATGGACTAATAACAACTAGGTAATCATATCACCATGACATTGCATGTGCCCGGAAGATGTGGAGCACTTGAGGGAGTGCGGCATGCCGCGGTCGTAAGATGTTGCCGCATGAGGGTGATCGTCGGTGAGGGCATACATCACGTCATGTCATCTTGCATTAACAACAGTATTAGGATTGTTTGATTTACTGCTTTACTATTATCGCGTGATTGAATTGTGAACATGCTAATCCCTGCTCTCTTATCCCACTGAGTTGATCACTCACTCCCACGTTACGGGATGGTGTTTCCGGACACCCACCAGTCCCTTTTGTGATTGCAGATGATGGCGCGGCCTGTGAGGCGGAGCTGGACTTGATGATGAGAAGGAGGATTCCTCCTTTATGCGTGTTCTGATTGACGGGATTGCAGGGAGGTTGATTAGATACTTTGACATTTGTCATTTTGAATTTTTAGCGCCCTCATGTATATTCATTTTGTTTACTTTTGAAGTATACATGTATGTGTATAACCTGGTAATATATTCACACTCTGGAGACATACAACAGTTTATGTACGTTATACATACTATTACAGACTTCCGCTGGTTAATTTAACTGTCTCTGGAGTATGATATGCGGTTCTAGCTTAATCTCACTCATGTTTAATACATTATCACAGACAACATTCAATCATACATATCTATGTTGCATAAATAACATTTTGGAACTCGGGAGTTGGGTTTTTGCTCGACCCCCCGATTTTCGGGATGTTACAGATGGTATCAGAGCATGAATGAGAGTATACTGGGCCTGGGTTATGGTCTTGCGACGTACGCTGTCGCTTCCTTTGACTTAGGTGGGTGCGAGAAGGGTCTAGAAACACTTCTAGGATCACAGATTCGCCGATAGGCGAAGTCTATAAGAATCGATCGCAAGATCGAGTCTGTAACGTATCTCGGGTCGCGTAAAGCAACCCGAAGCACTTCTAAGTTGTAGGAAGTCGGGTTGAGGCATCCTATGAGTGGTTTTAAACCGCAAAAGTGAATCCATGGGCCGTGGAATGACCACGACTCCTGTAATCAATCGCCGGGGCTTAAAAACCCTGTTTCACCAAAAATCTTCAAAATTCCTTCTCTAAACACTTCAACCTTCAGTTCTTTCTTATCCATTTCATGTTAGGCATCAAACCTAATGTGAAAATAACATAAATTAATATATTCACCAAGTTTTACAGTGAATAATAAAATTTCATGAAAAATGGCCATAAGTCCATTCTAACTTCACTTTATTTAGCAACTAAGGAGCTAGAAAGATGTACTGGCTCCTTATACCCCAAATTCATATGCTGCATCATATGGTTTGGTATTCGGGATTGCGATATGGACCCGAAAAGCCCCAAACACATGTTTGGGCTCATACAGACCAAAATACTATGAACCAAGGGGTGGGACCTAACTTTTTGGGACCCTGGGACCATGGGGGACCAGACCCATGGGGTCCCACTGGCCAACCTGAAGGTTGGCCGGCGATGCCATCGCCGGCCGGGCGATGCATCGCCGGCCGGCGAGCACGGTTGGTGCCGTCCTTCGGGCGCACCCTCCTAAATAGGGTCCACATCACCCCTATGCACCTCCCATCCCACGAAAACCCCTAAAACCCACCTCTCCTTCACAAACAGCCCCCTTGCATACCCTAGATTCGATTTTCAGCACTCCATTCCAAACCCCGGCGACCCAAACCACTCTTAAACCCCTCCTTGGCCAAAACCGACCACCACCCATCAGTTATTGGGTGTTGGCAGCCCCTTTCCTTGAAGATTTCCCCATTTGGAGCTCCAAAATCCCCCAAATATAGCTGAAATCGTGAGGAGCTCCATCCCATCTTTTTGGTTGTATTTCTCTTTGAAACTATAGCCTTGGGAAGCTTGAAGCATCCCTCTACAACGCCTAGATCTCCCTTTTCTACTTTGGTTAGCCATTTCCTTGCATTTCCCCCATTTTTCATGGCTATTGTTAAGCCGTTTTAGCCTTTTTCTCTCTTTTCACCATCCTCCCTCTCAATCCTATTTCTCCATTTTCTTTGCTTAAGGGATACTGAAAATATATGGCCAAGAGAGCTCTAGTGAGCAACAGACAGTATTAGACTCGACAGGGATAAAGAAGGTAAGTCGGGACTGTGGTAAAGTCCTTTGGTAGAATTAGGCATCTATGCCTTTGCCCTGTAGATTGTTTGATTTTTGTTTTAAGGGTTTCTGTGTTTTGTTGTTGTTAGGTTTAGTGAAGTTACAGGTAGAAACTGTGTTTGTGTTGTGGTTTGGCCTTATCATAGCCGAATTTTGTTGAATGAAATGCATGCCGATTCATTTTGTTCTGAGGTATTGTCCCTAGATTGGGAGTATTATAACTCCCGGGATTCAGCCTACAAATTAGATTTTTATCCCACCCCACCCTCCAACCAAGCATGCCACTCCCTATCCCGCTATGGGACTAGGAATGCGGTTCCATTTAAGACAACTAAACGCTACCGGCTACATAGGCCCTAGGCGTTTTTGGATCTAGTGTTAGCACTCCTAGATTTGAAGGATTTGACGACATAAGAAATCCAATTCCAGTTAGACAAATCTTGACCCTAAGCGATAGAAGAATTTCCTGTAGTAGAAATGGAATAGAAAGCCATTTACTGTATAATCTTAGGCTTTGGATTATAGTTACAGAGTTACAGACTAGGCTACTAGTTGTCTTAGGCAGTGTAAGGCCTATATATGCTAAGGGATATTAGGTTAGATTTGGTTGGAATGGGACTCCCTTCCTTCGGTAGATTCCTTTATGGCTTATAGACTTCTGTTGTTGCCCATAGAAAGGAACCATACACTCTAAGGGAACATTTATAACTCCCTCAGATTAAACTTAGAATGTACTAGCACAACCCTTAGAATTGCCTTCCCCAAGGACTTATTGCATTCGGGAACGCAGAGTAAAGGAACTACATGTAAGCGATGTATTCGCGGTTTGAGTCGATTTCTTACTCCTAGTGGTTACCAATGAATCCAATGCTCTGATCAAGCAGAGGATTGGCATCGACTTGGATTAAGAACTGATACAACGCATTTTCTGTCCTGATTAGACAAAAGGTTCAACGTATCCGGCTTAGACCCACTATACAACCTTTCTTCTGTGATGGCCCAACCATCTACAACTAAACAGGATCACATTGTCTTTGGGAAATGGCGAGGACTTAAAGCCAGTAGAGAATTAGACATCTTGCCACCAACTCATACCTGCCCCTGAATTCAATCATAATAGAGATTAGGCTCATCTCTATGATCATAGGTACCAATGCCATAGAACGCATCATTAGCAAGGAAGACCATATAGAGAAAGGCTGTTTCCATTTTAAGTTAAGGATAGCCCCTAAGTTGCGCCTCGTTCTGATATACGGATCGATGCAAATATTCTTCAACCTTAAGTAAAACCAAGTTTTAAGGGGGGTAGAACGTATTGAGTCCAATCCAGTTAGGTTAGTCAACGCTACCGTTTGATCAGAGTGGCACAGCGGAAGAGTGGTTGGCCTCTTTCCCACTGGCCCAAGATCGAAACCTTTGAGTTCGGATATACATACGATTAGGTTATTAAATAGGATTTGAACCTTCCTTAGAGAAAGTACTCCTTGCCCTTTGCCAATGTCGGGGACGACATTGTGTTTTAAGGGGGGTAGATTGTAACACCCCGAATTTTGGCCAATCTAGGATTTGACGTCCTTAGGCAGTGGGTCAATTAAAACACCTGAAAAATCGTTCAGAACCCAATTCCATAGTCAAAGAAACCACTTAGGATAAATTTCTTTAGAAACTAAGCATAAGTTAGCTAGTGCAACGTTAGAATAGCTGGGAAACGGTCCCTGATCACTTTAAATACGTTCTACAAGGCCCAAAGCGAGTGGAACCAATGGTGCTATAATGCTCTAAAACCTCGGACCAAACTCTGAGCAGGTTTGTTCTCTAGACCACTTTGAATCTTTGTATTGGATCTAGACCGCACGTCGAAAGTCCGATACCTCCTATCTTAGACCGTTAGAACCTTCTAGCTGGACTTGACACTCATTCCAAAAATCAAGTCAAACCGATAATCACAGGCTATTTCATTGAGCCCGGACCGAAGAGAGTGAGAATAGGGTTAGAATTGGAATTTGAAATTCAAAACTGGCACACAATTTGACGCATCAGTATTGAGCGTTCTGACCGTCAGAATACAGCCAAATTACACCCTTGGATCAGGAAAAATATCTATTATATATCACGAGACTTATAGGCCTGATCTTGGTGCGATGACCGTTAAACTGAAACTGGGCCGCCACGTGCGATCTGGGAACCCAACCGGTCTGAAAACTGGATGTGTGCTAGATCCAGTATGCATGAGCTTAAGTCCGACCGCATTTGGCCTGGGGACCTTCAGAAATGCCCTTTTGGACCGAAACGGCCCCGATTTGGTTAGGCACCAAGTAAACATTGTTCCCAAGCCTATTTTGGGCATGTTTTAGGCTATAAAAGGGGTTGAAACCCTCACTCCTCTCTTCCATCCGAATTTGAGAGAAGCCCTAGCTTGGGAGAGAGAAAAAGGTGGGAGATTGTGAGAGTGTGGGAGAGTTCTTCCTGCCACTTGTACTACGCATTGCACGTGCTTAAGCAACACACCTCCACCGCTTTCCCGGCGATTCCACCGCGATCCTAGGTAAGTAAAAACCCTAAATAGTTGTTGATTTGAGTTTCCCTTGTTTCCATAGCGATGTAGCTTATGGATCTTGTGTATTAGGCTCCTTACTCGCCGTAGACGAAGCGTATACGCTCCGTTTCAATTCCCGAGTCTACAAGACATAAGGTGAGGATTTTAGACGCTTTGATTGACGGTTCCCAACGCTTTCAATGTCGTTTAATAGTAGATTCTTGACGGCATCGCCGTTTGACATGTACAAAATGCTCTCCGTTTCCCGTTTCGTAAGCTAACGAAGAATATGAGATTTAGGGCATTTTAGTCATTTGTAGGAAGTACTGTTTACATTCATATTTTGCTGATGTGATTGACATGGTTTTTTGTCGCCTTAGGAAGTTAGGAATGCGTGCATAATTAGTTTGGCGAAGAGATTCGCCTAGTTGCGCACTTTGGGTCGACATACTATATGTAGACTTAAGTGTGTAGTGTATGTGTTTGTATAAATGCTTGTATTAGTATGTATTGAATTAAATGATGTTATCTGATAGTTTGTGATTGATTTTTCAATTATTATGCTGACCCAAATGATTTTCTACATGTTGACAAAATGCATGATTTCATTACATGCATAGAATGTATGTGCTTGAGGATTTGCTTAAGTTGAATATGCATGGGAAGTATGCCTTGAAGATTTGCTTAAGTTGAATGTTATAACATGTGCTAACATGCTCACATGATGTATTTCAATTCCAATACCTTTTTATAGTGTTAATGTAATTCCATAGATGTGTGGGACTTGACTTAGTCCAGGCAGTCGGTAACCGAGCGAATTCGTGGCTGACTGGTCATAGCCACGAACGACGCGTCGATGAATGTGATTCGTGTTGAGAGTTGGCGGCAGTGGTTAGGCCACGCGAAGTGTTTTACGCACTTCATGTCGTTCAATTCGAGATGCGATCGCGCTAGTCGAGCCCGTCAAGTAACCCGACTGGCCGATGTTTGTTTACCTTGTATGTATCATAACTGCTTGAACCTAGGGTACTGAACTTACCATTGTAAACCCTATTAACCGTGGTACCTTGATCCACGAAGACTCATGAGCCGGGCATGGTGGTATGGGACACCGTGGTCGAGCTGTCGGCCTACGCTGGGGCCACAAACCTCCCCGTAGTGACCAATGAGCACCTTGACTCGTGAGCAGATTATGGTGGTATGGGACACTATATTCTAGCTGTCGGCCTACACTGATCAGGCGACGAGCCCTTTGTAGTGACCGCGAGCGTATTCTGAGTTCACGGGAGGCGACGACCCTTCCGTGCAGTAGAGTACAGTAGGCCTGTATTGATAAGGTGATGGGGGAGCGGTGCAACGAGTGCGAGCAACAGCCCTGACAGCCCTTGCAGTGACCTACGAAATGTACATCGTATGAGATTACTAGGAGTGACGACCCTAGACAGGATCCGTGTTGGGATTGATACAAGGGAAGTACCTTAGTTTCCCAATCCTGCTGTTTGAATGGACTAATAACAACTAGGTAATCATATCACCATGACATTGCATGTGCCCGGAAGATGTGGAGCACTTGAGGGAGTGCGGCATGCCGCGGTCGTAAGATGTTGCCGCATGAGGGTGATCGTCGGTGAGGGCATACATCACGTCATGTCATCTTGCATTAACAACAGTATTAGGATTGTTTGATTTACTGCTTTACTATTATCGCGTGATTGAATTGTGAACATGCTAATCCCTGCTCTCTTATCCCACTGAGTTGATCACTCACTCCCACGTTACGGGATGGTGTTTCCGGACACCCACCAGTCCCTTTTGTGATTGCAGATGATGGCGCGGCCTGTGAGGCGGAGCTGGACTTGATGATGAGAAGGAGGATTCCTCCTTTATGCGTGTTCTGATTGACGGGATTGCAGGGAGGTTGATTAGATACTTTGACATTTGTCATTTTGAATTTTTAGCGCCCTCATGTATATTCATTTTGTTTACTTTTGAAGTATACATGTATGTGTATAACCTGGTAATATATTCACACTCTGGAGACATACAACAGTTTATGTACGTTATACATACTATTACAGACTTCCGCTGGTTAATTTAACTGTCTCTGGAGTATGATATGCGGTTCTAGCTTAATCTCACTCATGTTTAATACATTATCACAGACAACATTCAATCATACATATCTATGTTGCATAAATAACATTTTGGAACTCGGGAGTTGGGTTTTTGCTCGACCCCCCGATTTTCGGGATGTTACACCTAGGAAGAGGAAAACCGTCCTTCAGGCAAGCTTTATTTAAGTTAGTATAATCCAAGCAAACCCACCACTGCCCACTGGCCTTTTTTACGAGCACGATGTTAGATACCCAGTCGAGGTAATACACTTCTTTGAAAAATTTGTCCTTGAGGAGCTTGTTGACATCTTCCTCAATGATGACATACCTCTCAGGGCCGAGTGCATGCTGCTTTTGTCAAATCAATGTTAAGGTGATGAGTGATGATCGAAGGGTCGATCCTGGGCACACTACGCCAAAACAGTGAAAAAAGGACAGTCAAAAATCGTCTCAAAAGGCCAAAAAGGACTGTCTTAGATCGTCGCAACAGCCATCAAATTTTAACATGTCATATTTTTTAAAGGACGGCCATAAACCGTCTCTAAAGAAGGACAGTCATGGACCGTCTCTAAAGAAGGATGGTCTTAGACCATCTATAATGGTACATAATTAGTGGGCTTATATGAAGTTGAAAAGGATGGTCTATGACCGTCTGTAAAAAGAACGGTCCTAGACCGTCCGTAGAAAGGACAACCCATGACCGTCAATAAATTAGACAGTTATAGACCATCTCGTATAACCTACAAAAAGATGGTCATGAACCGTCTCTTATGAGTCTGAAAAGGACGGTCATGGACCGTCTCTTATGAACCTGAAAAGGACGGTCATGAATCGTCTCTTATGAGTCTGAAAAGGATGGTCATAGACTGTCTCTTATGAACCTGAAAAGGACGGTCTTAAACTGTCTCGTATTTCCATATACACCTGTTATATACACCTGTTACAACATCGTATTCTTCCTGATATACACCTGTTATGTAATATATTTAATCATTCACATTCACATCCATCTAAACCCAAACTACATATATCTATCCAAACATAAACTACATTAATCCAAACATAAAATACATCCATCCAAACACAAACAATCTCATCCACATTACATTCATCCACGCATAAATACGCTCACACCAACCCTGCAAAACTCCAAATCATGAGCCAAAATACCAAATAGTTTCTCATCTAATAAAAACCAAAACTAAATCATAATATTCATACTCTATAGAGACTCCCAAGGTGAAGAATTACCTATAGAATATGATGCGATGAGGCTTCTGTTCCGTTGCTTTCCTGAATGCAATCAGTTGTTCTCTACCAAATACCATAGATATTCTTTAAACACTGAATTCAAACACTTGCACCAAAGATCATACAAAAACAGAGGAGAAAAAGACTTACCGGATCATCCCTTTATTCATAGAACCTCTCTAAGGATCTTGCACAACTTGAAAAAGATCTCTTATCAGCTCTTGCCGATGCGTTAAGGTTAAGGTTAAGGTTATAGGTTATAGTATATAGGTTTAGGTTTAGGTTAAGGTTAAGGTTTAGGTTATAAGTTATAATATATAGGTTATAGCTTTAGGGAATTGAGAATAGGTTAAGGTTTAGGTTTAGGAAATCGGGTTTGGGTTCGGGATGGGGTTTAGGTTTGGGTTTTCAAGTTTAGGTTTAAGTTTAGGTTAGGGAATTGAGATTAGGATTAGGTGTAGGTTAGGTTAAAGGATTTGAGAATACATTTCGGTTTTAGGTTTAAGTTTAGGTTTTAGGCTTTGGTTTAGGTTATAGGTTTAGGTTAGGTTATAGGTTAAGGTTTAGGGAATTGAGAATAGGTTAAGGTTTAGGTTTAAGAAATCAGGTTCGGGTTCGGGATCGGGTTTAGGTTTGGGTTTTCAAGTTTAGGTTTAGGTTTAGGTTAGGGAGTTGAGATTAGGATTAGGTGTAGGTCTAGGTTTAGGGATTTGAGAATACATTTAAGTTTTAGGTTTAGAAAATCGGGTTCGGGTTCGGGATCGGGTTTTAGGTTTGGGTTTTCAAGTTTAGGTTTAGGTTTAGGTTAGGGAGTTGAGATTAGGATTAGGTGTAGGTTTAGGTTTAGAGATTTGAGAATACATTTAGGTTTTAGGTCATAGGTTTTGGTTTAGGTTAACGTTATAGGTTTAGGTTAAGGTTATAAGCTATAGGTTTAGGGAATTGAGAATAGGTTAAGGTTTAGGTTTAGAAAATCGGGTTCAGGTTCGGGATCGGGTTTAGTTTTGGGTTTTCAAGTTTAGGTTTAGGTTTAGGTTTAGGTTAGGGAGTTGAGATTAGGATTAGGTGTATGTGTGGGTTTAGGTTTAGGGAGTTGAGAATACATTTAGGTTTTAGGTTTAGGTTTAGGTTTTAGGTTTTAGGTTAAGGTTTTGGTTCTAGGTTTAGGTTAAGGTTAGGTTATAGGTTATAGGTTCATGTTTTAGGTCATAGGTTTTGGTTTAGGTTAAGTTTATAGGTTTATTTTTAGGTTTAGGTTTAGGTTATAAGATATAGGTTTAGGGAATTGAGAATAGGTTAAGGTTTAGGTTTAGGAAGTCGGGTATGGGTTCGGGATAGGGTTTAGGTTTGGGTTTTCAAGTTTAGGTTTAGGTTTAGGTTAGAGAGTTGAGATTAGGATTAGGTGTAGGTTTAGGTTTAGGGATTTGAGAATACATTTAGGTTTTAGGTTTAGGTTTAGGTTATAGGTTAAGATTTAGGTTTAGGTTTAGGGAATTGAAAATAGGTTAAGGTTTAGGTTTAGTAAATCGGGTTCGAGTTCAGGATCGGATTTAGGTTTGGTTTTTCAACTTTAAGTTTAGGTTTAGGTCAGAGAGTTGAGATTAGGATTAGGTGTAGGTTTAGGTTTAGGGATTTGAGAATACATTTAGGTTTTAGGTTTAAGTTTAGGTTATAGGTTAAGGTTTAGGTTTAGGTTTAGGTTTAGGGAATTGAGAATAGGTTAAGGTTTAGGTTTAGGAAATCGGGTTCGGGTTCGGGATCGGGTTTATGTTTGGGTTTTCAAGTTTAGGATTAGGTTTAGGTTAGGGAGTTGAAATTAGGATTAGGTGTAGTTTTAGGTTTAGGGATTTGAGAATACATTTTGGTTTTAGGTCATAGGTTTAGGTTTTAGGCTTAGGTTTAGGTTATAGGCTTAGGTTTAGCTTATAAGTGTAGGTTCTAGGTTTAGGTTTTGGTAAGGTTATAGGTTTATGTTTAGGGAGTTGAAAATACATTTAGGTTTTAGGTTTAGGTTTAGGTTTAAGGTTATAGGTTAAGGTTTTTGCTCATAGGTTTTGGTTTAGGTTAAGTTTATAGGTTTAGGTTTAGGTTTAGGTTAAGGTTTAGGTTTAGGTTATAAGCTATAGGTTTAGGGAATTGAAAATAAGTTAAGGTTTAGGTTTAGGATATTGGGTTCGGGTTTGGGATCGGGTTTAGGTTTGAATTTTCAAGTTTAGGTTTAGGTTTAGCTTTGGGAGTTGAGATTAGGATTAGGTGTGGGTTTAGGTTTAGGGATTTGAGAATACATTTAGGTTGTAGGTCATAGGTTTAAGTTATAAGCTTAGGTTTAGGTTATAGATTTAGGTTTAGGTTATAAGTGTAGGTTCTAGGTTTAGGTTTAGGTTAGGTTATAGGTTTATGTTTAGGGAGTTGAGAATACATTAGGTTTTAGGTTTAGGTTTGGTTATAGGTTTATGTTTAGGGAGTTGAGAATACATTTAGGTTTTAGGTTTAGGTTTAGGTTTTAGGTTATAGGTTAAGGTTTAGGTTAAGGTTAGGTTACTGGTTATAGGTTATAGGTTAAGGTTTTTGGTCATAGGTTTTGGTTTAGCTTAAGTTTATAGGTTTACGTTTAGGTTTAGGTTAAGGTTTCAGTTTAGGTTATAAGCTATAGGTTTAGGGAATTGAAAATGGGTTAAGGTTTAGGTTTAGGAAATTGGGTTCGGGTTCGGGATCGGGTTTAGGTTTGGGTTTTCAAGTTTAGGTTTAGGTTTAGGTTAGAGAGTTGAGGTTAGGATTAGGTGTAGGTTTAGGTTTAGGGATTTGAGAATACATTTAGGTTTTAGGTCATAGGTTTAGGTTTTAGGCTTAGGTTTAGGTTATAGGTTTAGGTTTAGGTTATAAGTGTAGGTTCTAGGTTTAGGTTTAGGTTTAAGTTAGGTTATAGGTTTATGTTTAGGGAGTTGAAAATACATTTCGGTTTTAGGTTTAGGTTTGGGTTTTAGGTTATTGGATAAGGTTTAGGTTTTATGTTTATGTTAAGGTTAGGTTATAGGTTATAGGTTAAGGTTTTAGGTCATACGTTTTGGTTTAGGTTAAGTTTATAGGTTTAGGTTTAGGTTTAAGTTTAGGTTAAGGTTTAGGTTTATGTTATAAGCTATAGGTTTAAGGAATTGAAAATAGGTTAAGGTTTAGGTTTAGGAAATCGGGTTCGGGTTCGGGATCGGATTTAAGTTTGGGTTTTCACGTTTAGGTTTAGGTTTAGGTTAGGGAGTTGAGATTAAGATTAGGTGTAGGTTTAGGTTTAGGGATTTGAGAATACATTTAGGTTTTAGGTCATAGGTTTAACTTTTAGGCTTAGGCTTAGGTTTAGGTTTAGGTTATAAGTGTAGGTTCTAGGTTTAGGTTTAGGTTAGGTTATAGGTTTATGTTTAGGGAGTTGAGAATACATTTAGGTTTTAGGTTTAGGTTTAGGTTTAAGGTTATAGGTTAAGGTTTAAGTTTTATGTTTAGTTTAAAGTTAGGTTATAGGTTATAGGTTAAGGTTTTAGGTCATACGTTTTGGTTTAGGTTAAGTTTATAGCTTTAGGTTTAGGTTTAGGTTAAGCTTTAGGTTTAGGTTATAAGCTATAGGTTTAGGGAATTGAAATAGGTTAAGGTTTAGGTTTAGGAAATTGGGTTCAGATTTAGGATCTGGTTTCAGTTTGGGTTTTCAAGTTTAGGTTTAAGTTTAGGTTAAGGAGTTGAGATTCGGATTGGGTGTAGGTTTATGTTTAGGGATTTGAGAATACATTTAGGTTTTAGGTCATAGGTTTAGGTTTTAGGCTTAGGTTTAGGTTATAGGTTTAGGTTTAGGTTTAGGTTATAAGTGTAGGTTCTAAGTTTAAGTTAGGTTATAGGTTTATGTTTGGGAGTTAAGAATACATTTAAGTTTTAGGTTTAGGTTTATGTTTAGGTTTAGGTGTTTAGGTTTGGGTTTTCAAGTTTAGGTTTAAGTTTAGGTTAGGGAGTTGAGATTAGGATTAGGTTTAGGTTTTAAGGATTTGAGAATACATTTTGGTTTTAGGTTTAGGTTTTAGGCTTAGGTTTAGGTTATAGGTTTAGGTTATAAGTGCGAGTTATAGGTTTAAGTATAAGTTAGGTTATAGGTTAAGGTTTAGGGAATTGAGAATAGGTTAAGGTTTAGGTTTAGGAAATCAGGTTCAGGTTCGGGATCGAGTTTAGGTTTGGGTTTTCAAGTTTAGGTTTAGGTTTAGGTTTAGGTTAGGGAGTTGAGATTAGGATTAGGTGTAGGTTTAGGTTTAGGGATTTGAGAATAGGTTAAGGTTTAGGTTTAGGTTTAGGTTTTAGGATATAGGTTAAGGTTTAGGTTAAGGTTAGGGTTTTAGGATATAAGTTTAGGTTATAGGTTATAGGTTAAGGTTTTGGGTCATAGGTTTTAGTTTAGGTTAAGGTTATAGGTTTAGGTTTAGGTTTCAGTTAAGGTTAGGTTTAGGTTTAGTTTATAAGCTATAGGTTTAGGGAATTGAGAATAGATTAATGTTTAGGTTTAGGAAATCGGGTTCGGGTTCGGGATCGGGTTTAGGTTTGGGTTTTCAAGTTTAGGTTTTGGTTTAGGTTAGGAAGTCGAGATTAGGATTAGGTGTAGGTTTAGGGATTTGAGAATACATTTAGGTTTTAGGTTATTGGTTAAGGTTTAGTTTTTAGGTTTAGGTTAAGGTTAGGTTATAGGTTATAAGTTTAGGTTATAGGTTATCTGTTAAGGTTTTAGGTCAATGGTTTTGGTTTTAAGGTTATAGGTTTAGGTTAAGGTTTAGGTTTAGGTTTAGGTTTAGGTTATAAGATATAGGTTTAGGGAATTGAGATTGTGTTAATGTTTAGGTTTAGCAAATTGGGTTCGGGTTTGGCATCAGGTTTCGGTTTGGGTTTTCAAATTTAGGTTTAGGTTTAGATTAGGGAGTTGAGATTAGGATTAGGTGTAGATTTAGGTTTAAGGATTTCAGAATACATTTAGGTTTTAGGTCATAGGTTTAGGTTTTAGGCTTAGGTTTAGGTTTAGGTTACAAGTGTAGGTTATAGGTTTAGGTTTAAGTTAGGTTATAGGTTAAGGTTTAGGGAATTGAGAATAGGTTAAGGTTTAGGTTTAGGAAATCGAGTTCGGGTTCAGGTCCAGGATTGGGTTTAGGTTTGGGTTTTCAAGTTTAGGTTTAGGTTTAGGTTTAGGTTAGGGAGTTGAGATTAGGATTACGTGTAGGTTTAGGTTTAGGGATTTGAGAATAGGTTAAGGTTTAGGTTTAGGAATCCGGGTTCGGGTTCAGGATCGGGCTTAGGTTTGGGTTTTCAAGTTTAGGTTTAGGTTTAGGTTAGGGAGTTTAGATTAGGATTAGGTGTAGGTTTAGGTTTAGGGATTTGAGAATAGGTTAAGCTTTAGGTTTAGGAAATCGAATTCAGGTTCGAGATCGGATTTTAGGTTTGGGTTTTCAAGTTTAGGTTTAGGTTTAGGTTAGGGAGTTAAGATTAGGATTAGGTGTAGGTTTAGATTTAGAAATTTGAGAATACACTTAGGTTTTAGGTCATAGGTTTTGGTTTAGGTTAAGGTTATAGGTTTAGGTTTAGGTTATAAACTATAGGTTTAGAGAATTGAGAATAGGTTAAGGTTTAGGTTTAAAAAATCGGGTTCGGGTTGGGGATCGGGTTTAGGTTTGGGCTTTCATGTTTAGGTTTAGGTTTAGGTTAGAGAGTTGAGATTAGGATTAGGTGTAGGTTTAGGTTTAGAGATTTGAGAATACATTTAGGTTTTAGGTCATAGGTTTTGGTTTTGGTTAAGACTATAAGTTTAGGTTAAGGTTGAGGTTTAGGTTTAAGTTATAAGCTATAGGTTTAGGGAATTGAGAATAGGTTAAATTTTAGGTTTAGGAAATCGGGTTCAGGTTTAGGATCGGGTTTAGGTTTGGGTATTCAAGTTTAGGTTTAGGTTTAGGTTAGGGAGTTTAGATTAGGATTTGGTATAGGTTTAGGTTTAGGGATTTGAGAATAGGTTAAGGTTTAGGTTTAGGTTTAGATTTTAGCTTATAGGTTAAGGTTTAGGTTATAGGATATAAGTTTAGGTTATAGGTTATAGGTTAAGGTTTTAGGTCATAGGTTTTGGTTTAAGTTTAGATTAAGGTTTAGGTTAAGGTTTAGGTTATAAGCTATAGGTTTAGGGAATTGAGAATAGGTTAAGATTTAGGTTTAGGAAATCGGGTTCGAGTTCAGGATTGGGTTTAGGTTTGGGTTTTCAAGTTTAGGTTTAGGTTAGGGAGTTGAAATTAGGATTAGGTGTAGGTTTAGGTTTAGGGATTTGAGAATAGGTTAAGGTTCAGGTTTAAGTTAAGGTTTTAGGTTATAGGTTAAGGTTTAGGTTATAGGATATAAGTTTAGGTTATAGGTTATAGGTTAAGGTTTTAGTTCATAGGTTTTGGTTTAGGTTAAGGTTATAGGTTTAGGTTTAGGTTTAGGTTAAGGTTAAGGTTAAGGTTTAGGTTTAGGTTATAAGCTTTAAGTTTAGGGAATTGAGATTAGGTTAAGGTTTGGGTTTAGGAAATCGGGTTCGGGATCGGGTTTAGGTTTGGGTTTTCAAGTTTAGGTTTAGGTTTAGGTTACGGAGTTGAGATTAGGGTTAGGTATAGGTTTAGGTTTAGGGATTTGAGAATACATTTAGGTTTTAGATTTAAGTTTAGGTTTTAGGTTATTGGTTAAGGTTTCGGTTTTAGGTTTAGGTTAAGGTTAGGTTATAGGTTATAAGTTTAGGTTATAGGTTATCTGTTAAGGTTTTAGGTCAATGGTTTTGGTTTTAAGGTTATAGGTTTAGGTTATAAGCTATAGGTTTGGGGAATTGAGATTATGTTAATGTTTAGGTTTAGGAAATTGGGTTCGGGTTTGGCATCGGGTTTAGGTTTGGGTTTTCAAATTTAGGTTTAGGTTTAGGTTAGGGAGTTGAGATTAGGATTAAGTGTAGATTTAGGTTTAAGGATTTGAGAATACATTTAGGTTTTAGGTCATAGGTTTAGGTTTTAGGCTTAGGTTTAGGTTTAGGTTATAAGTGTAGGTTATAGGTTTAGGTTTAAGTTAGGTTATAGGTTAAGGTTTAGGGAATTGAGAATAGGTTAAGGTTTAGGTTTAGGAAATCGAGTTCGGGTTCGGGTTCAGGATTGGGTTTAGGTTTGGGTTTTCAAGTTAGGTTTAGGTTTAGGTTAGGGAGTTGAGATTAGGATTAGGTGTAGGTTTAGGTTTAGGGATTTGAGAATAGGTTAAGGTTTAGGTTTAGGAATTCGGGTTCGGGTACAAGATCGGGCTTAGGTTTGGGTTTTCAAGTTTAAGTTTAGGTTTAGGTTAGGGAGTTTAGTTTAGGATTAGGTGTAGGTTTAGGTTTAGGGATTTGAGAATAGGTTAAGGTTTGGGTTTAGGAAATCGGATTCAGGTTCGAGATCGAGTTTTAGGTTTGGGTTTTCAAGTTTAGGTTTAGGTTTAGGTTTAGGTTAGGGAGTTGAGATTAGGATTAGGTGTAGGTTTAGACTTAGAAATTTGAGAATACACTTAGGTTTTAGGTCATAGGTTTTGGTTTAGGTTAAGGTTATAGGTTTAGGTTTAGGTTTAGGTTTAGAGAATTGAGAATAGGTTAAGGTTTAGGTTTAAAAAATTGGGTTCGGGTTGGGGATCGGGTTTAGGTTTGGGCTTTCACGTTTAGGTTTAGGTTTAGGTTAGAGAGTTGAGATTAGGATTAGGTGTAGGTTTAGGTTTAGAGATTTGAGAATACATTTAGGTTTTAGGTCATAGGTTTTGGTTTTAGTTAAGGCTATAAGTTTAGGTTTAGGTTTAGGTTTAAGTTATAAGCTATAGGTTTAGGGAATTGAGAATAGGTTAAAGTTTAGGTTTAGGAAATCGGGTTCAGGTTCAGGATCGGGTTTAGGTTTGGGTTTTCAAGTTTAGGTTTAGGTTTAGGTTAGGGAGTTTAGATTAGGATTTTGCGTAGGTTTAGGTTTAGGGATTTGAGAATAGGTTAAGGTTTAGGTTTATGTTTAGGTTTAGATTTTAGCTTATAGGTTAAGGTTTAGGTTATAGGATATAAGTTTAGGTTATAGGTTATAGGTTAAGGTTTTAAGTCAGAGGTTTTGGTTTAAGTTTAGATTAAGGTTTAGGTTTAGGTTTAGGTTATAAGCTATAGGTTTAGGGAATTGAGAATAGGTTAAGATTTAGGTTTAGGAAATCGGGTTCGAGTTCAGGATCGGGTTTAGGTTTGGGTTTTCAAGTTTAGGTTTAGGTTAGGGAGTTAAAATTAGGATTAGGTGTAGGTTTAGGTTTAAGGATTTGAGAATAGGTTAAGGTTTAGGTTTAGGTTAAGGTTTTAGGTTATAGGTTAAGGTTTAGGTTATAGGATATAAGTTTAGGTTATAGGTTATAGGTTAAGGTTTTAGTTCATAGGTTTTGGTTTAGGTTAAGGTTATAGGTTTAGGTTTAGGTTAAGGTTAAGGTTTAGGTTTAGGTTATAAGCTTTAAGTTTAGGGAATTGAGAATAGGTTAAGGTTTGGGTTTAGGAAATCGGGTTTGGGATCGGGTTTAGGTTTGGGTTTTCAAGTTTAGGTTTAGGTTTAGGTTACGGAGTTGAGATTAGGGTTAGGTGTAGGTTTTGGTTTAGGGATTTGAGAATACATTTAGGTTTTAGGTTTAAGTTTAGGTTTTAGGTTATTGGTTAAGGTTTAGGTGAAGGTTAGGTTATAGGTTATAGGTTATAGGTTAAGGTTTAGGTTTAAGGATTTGAGAATAGTTTTAGGTTATAAGGTTTTAGGTTTAAGTATAGGCTTAAGTTATAGGTTATATGTTATGTGTTTAGGTTAAGGTTTAGGAATTCGGGTTCGGGTTCGGGTTTGGATTCAACTTTAGGTTATAGGTTTTGGGATTTGAGAATAGTTTTAGGTTATAAATAGGTTTAGGTTGGGTTATAGGTTAAGGTTTACAGATTTGAGTTAAGGTTATAGGTTTATGTTTAGGTTTTAGGTTTAGGTTAAGTTCTAGGGATTTGAATTTAGGTTATAGGTTTAGGATTAGGTTATAGGTTTAGGTTTAGGTTTAAGTTATAGGCGTAGGTTATTGGTTATAGGTTATATATTTAGGTTAAGGTTTAGGAATTCGGGTTCGGGTTCGGGTTCGGGTTTGGATTCGGGTTTAGGTTATAGGTTTTGGGATTTGAGAATAGTTTTAGGCTATAAGTATAGGTTTAGGTTGGGTTATAGGTTAAGGTTTAGGGATTTGAGTTAAGCTTATAGGTTTAAGCTTAGGTTATAAGTTTAGGTTTAGGGAATTGAGTTTAGGGAAAGGTTAGGTTAAGGTTATAGACGAGTGACATTAGAGAAAAGAGGGAATTGGAAACGAGAAGAGGAAATTGGAATTAAATCCCTCTTAAAAAATGAGATGTTAATTTCAAATCCGCAAGTTGTGAGTTTTTCATAATTTAACACATTAACTACATTAATAGCCCTACATTTAAGGGACCATTTAATAGATGATTAAGATAGTTTTATATAATAAAAAGTTTAAATATTAATCATTAATAATTAGCCCATTATTTAGATGGTCTGGATAAATCTATATATCATTGCCACTATTATTAAGAATGAGTCACCACTATTTTACATTAAACACAAAACTCACGCATTGTTTCTATACACCAAATAACGTCACTTGCGCTTTAGATCTGGTATGGCTCTATGGGCCCCACCATGATGCGTGTCGAACATCTACTCCATCAGTTAGATGCAACATTTCATGGTGGGCCTAGAGATTGAAAATCAAATCAATATGTGACTTGTGTGGGCCACACCACATATAAAAGTTGAGAAAGGTTACCCTCCATTAAAACATTCATAATTATTTTTTGGGCCTACAGAGATGTGGTTCACAAATCCATCCCATCCATTATGTGTGTGCCACTTGGATGAGGGGTTATACCAAATTTCAGATGCATCCAAATTTCAGGTGGGGCCCCACCAAGTACTTTTATATGTTTTAGGCATGTCTTCACATGATTTTAGATGGTATGACCCACTTGAGTTCCGTATACTGCTGATTTTTGGGATATCCCATAATTTAAAGCGGACCCATCAAATGCATGGTGTTGATTTTTGACACACGTCATGGTGTAGCCCACACAGCTTGACCTCATAGGGGAGTTCCCATGAGCTCGACGTACAGAACCTTTTCCACACACACACACACACACACACACACACACACACACACATATATATATATATATAATATTTAAAAAAATATAAAAACCTATGATGTATTTGTTATATCCACACCATCCATCCATTTTGAGATATCATTTTAAGTCATGAGCCAAAGAATGAGACAGATAAAAATTTGTCGTGCACCCCACCATAGAAAACAATGAGGAGGGTGATTCCCACCGTTGAAACTATCCTAAGGCCCATCATAATGTTTATTTGAAATCCAACTTCTTAAAAAGGTTTTTTTTTTTTTTTTTTTAAATGGTTGCCCTAAAATGAACGTTTGTGCTGGGGTCGATCATCTGTGCTGGGGTCCATTGGAGCTTTGGATTTAACCCGTTCTTTGGACATTGCCCTAAAATGATCTCTCCAAATAGATGGACAACATGGATTAAACACATACATCATGATGGGGCCCAAAGAGCACCAACCACCAGCCATTGGATGGTGTCAGGGGGAGTAGCCAATTTGTTCCCCTTATTTGTGGTGTGGTCCATTTAATTAATCTTTGGATATGAATCATTTTTTAGACAATTCTTTAAAATGATCTCAAAAAAATGGATGAATAGTATGGGTTGATCCTGAATTTTTGGTAAATCCAAAACTCAAGTGGACCATGCTACACGAAATAGTGTGGAATAATGATTTCCACTGTTGATACCTTCCTTGGGCCTATAGTAATGTTTATTTGACATCCAACATGTTCATAATATCAAGAAGATATGAATGAAGAGAAAACACAAAAAGATATGAATTATTGTAGGCCAACTTTGTGGTCCATTTAATCTTTTTACTTGCCTCATGTTTAGAAAGTACAGGAGATCATGGTGAGAGACGAATACTAGAAAATAGTAATAAAAGAAATCATATAAAACATGTTCAAGGCTATTTTCGTTTCAAAAATTTGAAAAAAAGAAGTCATATAAATTAAAAATGTTCAAGGTCATTTTCATCTCAAAATTTTGAAAAAATAGAAATCGTATAAAAAATGTTCAAAGCCATTTTCGTCTCAATTTTTTTTTTTTTTTAAAAATAAAAATCGTATAAATAATGTTCAAGGCCATTTTCGTCTCAAAAATTTGAAAAGGTGTTCCATTTGTACGGATGAAAAAACTGAATAATTAGAGCCTTTACTTGGCAGTAGACGAATGAACACAAAAAAGATAAAATCTAGTAATGGATTCTGTTCAGGAAGAAAAAGGCTCAATTAATAAACATCTAAGATAGTATAATCATTTAAATTTTAGTTAAAGGTCAATCAATGGTCGATTCCACAAGATTAAATTTCTCACATCAACTTGATCCAAAACTTTTGTGAATGTTATTTTTAATGGCGGACATTCGATCCCCACTTTATAGTCCACTTAAGCCTTCAACCTGTCCCATTTTTTAGTTAATATCTTAAAATGATCCGAGAAAAGCGTTGAACGATATGGAGAAAGTCAATCCATGACTTGGGTGGGCCAAAAGCTTAAAAATAAAGTCAATGCATGACTTGGGTGGGCCACACCACACAATATAGTGGAGAAGGGTTTCCTTAAAAAATTCATAATCATATATTGGGCCTACCTAAATGTGATTCACATATCCAACCCACTCATTATGTGTGTCCCACTTGGATGAGGGGTCAGACCAATTTTCAGCCGCATCCAAAACTCATGTGGGCCCCACCAAGTGCTTATATATTTTTTAGGATGTCTTCACATAGTTTTAGATGGTATGACCCACTTGCATTTCGTATATAGATGATTTTTGATATACCTCATAACCTAAAGGGGACACATCAAATCCACAGTGTTGATGTTCGACACGCATCATGATGGGGCCCACAAAACTTACATCAATTCTTAGGTTCTCACGAGGTCACTAAGTTGGGTCATAATTTTGACCAAACTATTTGGCCCATTTAACATGTCTGGTTCTTTCACTCTATTTTACTGATCAATACCTTCAATTTGACTAGTTACTTGCCTCAATCATTTTACATATGAGAAAGATATTAGGCATACAAGATTGATCACACAATTTCAGTGAAATTTGATTTAAACATCTGAAGTTATTTATTCTTCAATCTGAACTGATTAGATTGTCCAAAAATGATTAATGGTTCAACTAGTGGATGTGCCTAATAATTTGGTAATTTTATTTTTCACGGATAAATTTCAATTTCCATTTAAAAATAACATTTCTTTTCAAAACGTATATATTTTTACTCTTTTAACAAAATATCATTTTTATTATAAAATATTTCACTTTTTTTATCTAACTTCTCAATTTTTCTTGTCAAAATACAAAATCAAATTTTCTTTTTAAAAAATATATATATTTTTTACAATTTGTCAATTTTTTTCACAATTTTGTTTAATTTCTTAAATTTTCTTTTTCAAAATATCATTTTTTAATTTCACTTTTGTTATATAACTTTTCAATTTTTCTTGTGAAAATAAAAAATCTGGTTTTCTTTTTTAAAATATATTTTTTTATAATTTGTCGATTTTTTCATAATTTTGTTTAATTTTTTAAATTTTCTTTTTCAAAATATCATTTTTTTTTATAGAAATCTTGTTATATAACTTTTTAATATTTTTTGTGAAAATAAAAAATCTAGTTTTCTTTTTTTAAAAAAATATATTTTTTTACAATCTGTCAATTTTTTCACAATTTTATTTAATTTTTTATATTTTCTTTTTCAAAATATAATTTTTTTATCGAAATCTTTTTTTTTTTCAAAGTTATCAACATTATTCAAAGTTCTTAATTTTTTTTTTCAAAAAATAAAATTTTTTAAAATCACAGTTTGTTTTTTTTTTTAATATAAAATTTTCTTAAACATTTGTTAATTATTTTTTCTAAGCTTCTTAACTATTTTTTCTTTGAATTTTAGTATTAGAGACGGTTTAGGACCGTCTCTAATAGAGACGGTCATTGACAGTCTCTAATAGAGTAATAGAGATGGTCTTTGACAGTCTAGAATAGAGACGGTCTTTGACAGGGCTATAAGACAGCTAAGGCCCGTTTCTAATAGAGAGGGTCTTTGACAGTCTCTAATAGATACGGTCTTTGACAGTCTCTAATAGAGATGGTCTTTGATAGGGATATAAGATGGCTAAGGACTGTCTCTAATAGAGACGATCTTTGACAGTCTCAAATTACGACTAAAAGACGGCCAAGGACCGTCTCTAATGCAGACGGCCAAAGACCGTCTCAGATGACTGCATATAAGACGGTCGATGACCGTCTCTATTAGAGATGGTCTTTGACTATCTCAGATGGCCGCATATAGACGGTCAACAACCGTCTTAAATGATTTGTGGACGTTCGAATTTTTAAGACAATATTAGGGCTGGTCAAGGGCCGTCTAAAATTTTGGAGACGGTTTACGGCCGTCTCTAAAGCATCTTTAAACCAAGCAATTTTAGAGACGGTCCAAAACCGTCTTGAAATCTGTCATTTTTTTCCATTTTTCACGTAGTGGAATGTCTTAGTGTGACCATGCAAAGACGTCGGTGTATCAGCGCAGTAAGGCGACCAACTTCTGTTTCAGCGGTGGAGTTAGGGACGAGCCAACTCGAACAGTTCTGGAGAGGTCAGACTCAACCAGAGGGACCTGGACAAGGTTTTTCACTGGCTGGCCTTGTTCGGGAGTTTTATCACGCAGGTCCAGGGACTCGATCGTTGCCACTTTTGATGGAGCTTTTAGGGCGGTGGCATAGCAACACCGAGCGTCGTGTTGATCTCCCTTGATGACTCCAACTCCTGACTCAGTCGAGAACTTTATAGAGAGGTGGTATGTCGAAATTACTGCTCGAAGAAGGCAAAGCGAAGGACGGCTGAGAATACTATTGTAGACCGAAGGTTGGTCGACTATCGACTATTAGGAAGTCGACCATAGTTGCCACTTGGTTCGGCGCGTCCCCAGCAGTGAGTGAGAGCTGAATGATTTCCTTGCGTAGGACTTGTCCGCCTGAGAATCCAATAAGAGGAGTTCGGACAGGCTGCAATGTGGACGGTTCAATGCTCATTTTGTCCAACGCCTGTGTGAATAGCCCATTGGCGGATGACCCTGTATCAACGAGGAGCCTGAAGACTTTGCGATTAGAAAATGTGACAGTGACGACTAAAGCATCATCATGTGGATGACGGATGCCTCGGGCGTCAGCCTCGGTAAAGGTCATGCTATACTTCTCTAGTTTCCTCTCTTTCGAGGGCCGGGCCAGGATCATGAACTCAAACTTAGGCTGGCTCATGTTTCTTGCATGAGTTTTTTGAGTATTGTTTAAGTCGCCTTGGCCCTTGTGACCTTCGACGATGGTTCAAATTTTTTTATTAGTCGGTTATCACTCGGGCGTTCTTTTGAGATGCGGTCCTGTCGGCTCATTGGTCCACATGCTCACCAAGGTGGCCTTCACGAATGAGCCTTTCGATTTCCTGCTTAAAAGTGTAGCAGTCACTTGTGTTGTGTCTATGATCAGGATGGAAGTGGTAATATTTATTTTTGCTCTGTCGGTCAGGATTGCCTCACAACTTATTCGGCCAGTTGATGAATCGTTCACCTTTTATCTCCATCAAAACTTGTTCCTCGGGCTTATTGAGAGGAGTATAGTTGGTGAACTTACTGTCGAGTCATTTGTTTGACCTTCGTTTGTCTCGATGCCGATCTTCCTTTCACTTTTTTCCAGCGTTGGACGAGTCAGCTTCTTTCTTCTTCGATCCCTTGGCCGAGGAACTTCTCTTCTGAGCTGCTTCTCGTAAGATTCTAGTTTTCGAGCTCTCTGTACTTTTGGACCACATTGTTGAGATGAGCCGAGGCTTTGAGCCTTTTCTTGCCCCTTATGAAATTCATGACAAAGGCCTCGTTGAGCTCGTCGAACGAGCTAATGGACCTCGGTTTCAATTGCTTAAACCAAAGTCAGGTAGCATCGGTTAAGGTGAGTGAGAAGGCGCGACACATCACCTCATCTGAGATGTCATGCAATTCCATATAAGTCCGGAAGGACTCTATATGCTCAGTAGGGTCGGCTTTCCCATTGTATGATGCGATTTGGGGTAAGTGCAACTGATTAGGGAGCCGAGCGCAAAATATGTCAACCACGAATGATGATTCCTTCTCTTCTATCCTGGATGTATTGCTCGTTTGACTTTGCTTCATGTCCATAATTTCCTTCTTCAGAGCCAGGAACGCGGCCTTCCAGGGTGCTTCACTATCTGTCATTCCTTCGGCCGTCGATCTGTTAAGTCTCCTCCAGTCTATCTCGTGCCGTAAGTCGGAAGAGGGCAGTGGAACTGTTTGTGAGACATGAGTAGGAAAAGGCTCGGGTGGCCCTTGATGCTTGCTCGGCTGGGGAGTGGCCTGGGGAGGTAGACAATTGAGGATTGGTGAGCTGTCGGAAGTCACTCGACCATTCTACCCCTAGATTGGGCCGCTATATTTCTGAGGTTGCATCCGTTCCAACATCTACTTCATGTAGTTCATGTCGACCCTCATATCTCTGACTTCTCTTTCTGTTGAATCACGTCACATACTCTCGCCGATGTCTTGCTACCCATACCTAGATGGGCCAGAGGTGGCTCTTTGAGCCGGAGAACCTTGACAGCTCTCTTATCATTCTAGCCGGTCCACGGTTTGTCAGCCACGTTCTGTCGGCGGCAAGGTTATGATCGAAAATGCCTCTGGAGGGGTTTAGGCTTTCTTCTTTCCTCTTGTCATGGCAAGTTGTAGGTTTTGATAGAGTGGAACGCCACGTGTAATGTCGATTCCCACAGACGGCGCCAAACTGTTGATGTAGTTTTCGGCTCACCTTACCTTTTAGCACTTGAGTACCTGGTACGTGCACAAAAAAGGGACAAAGGAGACCCTGGCTAGTTCAGGGGACCCTTTGATGCATAAGTCAGGCCTAGAATTTGGGTCTAATCGTAAAGATTTAGGGGTGAGGGATATATGTGTTTTTCATACCTTTTATCGTGGGTAAGTCTTCTATTTATAGAGGTAGTGCAATCCCGTGGCGTATAGAACTTTAACTAAAGAGATTGATTGATATCTTTTAATGATTTTAAGATCTTTAATCGCTAAATTTCTAAGATCGGAGTTTATCCTCCAAAGATCTTGGAAGGAGATGGAACCGCCTTTTGGGCTCAATTCTAATTTTGTAGGAGGCCGATCATTCACTAATCTTGAGGAGGCTGACCGTTCACTAATTGACAGCCGACCCATGGCCAACCTACAAGATAGCTCGTGCTAATGCAAGGCCAACGCTTGGTTTGTAGCTAATCAATGTACCGAGTCGGCCTGAAGTCACCTCTGAAAGGCCTCTCGAGTGTCCATAAAGGTGTATTGGCCTCCATGGAGGTCTCGCCTTTTGGCTCGGGACATGTAGGCCCAGGGCGGGCTCGACACCTGGTAATTCTGGACCATGTCTCTCCTTTTGGTGTTCTGGACAAGTGGGCATCGATCAGGCAGTATAAGAAAATCCACTTTTACCGACGAAAAAATTCGTCGCTAAATGACCATTTTTCATAAGTAATGGGTTTTACCAATGAATTTTTTTTATCGGTAAATTCATTAGTAAAAGACTGAGGGTATAGGCTTTTACCGAGGAAAAAAAATATCACCGGCAAAGGTAAGAATTGTACTGACGAAATTTTTCCTAGGTAAAAAATATTTAGATAACTTTTACCTACGAAAATTTTCGTTGGTAAAAACTATGCAATTTGGTTTTGTTGGCATTGGTACGACTTTTACCTTTGAAATTGTCCATAGGTAAAAAATTTTTCCCATGAAATTTTTCGTAGATAAAAATGTGGTTGAATCTTTTACCTATGAAAGTTTCTGTAGGTAAAAAACGTGGATGAAACTTTTACCTATGAAATATTTTGTAGGTAAAAGTCTCTTTTTTTTTTTCAATATTCGGGAAAAAATTCCTGATATACACCTATTACAATATATTTCATCATATACATCTATTATAATATATTTCATCATATTCACATTCACATCCATCTAAACACAAACTACATACATCCATCCAAACATAAACTACATCTATCCAAACACAAACAATCTTATCCACATCACATTCATCCACGCATAAATACATATAAGTTTAACATCATAAATAAAATATAAAAAACTATTCATAGCCTATTTCCTGGTGGGGCTCACAAAATTCAGTGTGGTCAACACACCGCTAAGGTTAGTGTGCACACACACCTAGGTCCTTACTCAAGCCTTAATGGTAGATTCAAAATAGTTTCAATATAAGGTCATGAGTTCAAGTACCCATTGTGGTTGTAAGTGATTCTGGTGTGTGAGTGTGTGTTAAAAGAAAAAAGAAAGAAAGAAAATGTTGATTTATCTTTTGGGTTGAGCCTAATGATACTTGGTGATTTCTCATCAGGTAAAAATTATTATTAGTTGTTTTTAGAAAGGTGAGATTAAGCTACTTATAATTATATTAACATGATAAAATGTTGTACGTATATTTAAGTAGACACCACAAAATAAACAATCCTATGGAAAAAAAAATAAATGAAAAGAGAGAGAGAACATATAAGAGGTGATCCTTATCTCCTCTGATGGATTCAAGCTGCATGTGCCCTACCCAACTTCCTATAATGAGAAGTTATATGGGTCTTGGAATAATGTTGGTGACAAATCCACCTTGTCTATTAATATTATCATATTGTGTTAGGACATGACTCTAAAAATGAGATAAATCCAAATCTCAAATAATCTATGTTATAAGAGATAGTGGAGATGGAAATAGATGCATTGTGATGCTTGAGTTCGAGTATGCTTGCTAACAAAGTAAGATTTTCTTATTTGTTGCCATGTGATTGGGCTACATTATAATATACTCCATTTGATGCAGCAATGCTGACAACGTTAATGATGACTAGGACTTGCACTCACAATGCAAGAAAACGAGAAATTTCTATTTGTATCAATGGTAAGCAGAGGATCTAGATTCGTGATGCTCATATGTCATCCAAATTATTTATAAAGTCATTACCACTAAAATAAACTGAAAAAAATACAAAAGTTTGCTAATCCTAAACTCTTATATCCCAAAGAAGGTTTGAATTTAGGCGTTCAATCTCTATTCTTATTTTCCATGTAATTCATTTGAGTATGGATTTACTTCATTTTTAGGCACTTGTCCTAACATCAGCTTATAAAATTGAAAGACAATGAGTTTCTCAAGAATATCAGAGTGAGCCCCACCTAGATTCCACATTGGTGGGGAACACGCACAATTCGAATCCCCTAGGTTATAGGTTTAGGTTTAGGTTATAAATGTAGTTTATAGGTTTAGGTTTAAGGATTTGAGAATACATTTAGGTTTTAGGTTTAGGTTTACGTTAAGGTTACAGGTTTAGGTTTAGGTTATAAATGTAGGTTATAGGTTTAGGTTTAGGTTAGGTTATAGTTTAAGGTTTAGGGAATTGATTTTAGGTTTTGTTATAGGTTTAGGTTATAAGTTATAGGTTATAGGTTAAGGTTATAGGTTATAGCTTTAGGGAATTGAGAATACATTTAGATTTTAGGTTTAGGTTTAGGTTTTATGTTTAGGTTATGATTATAGGTTTAGGTTATAGGTTTAGGTTTAGGTTATAAGTGTAGGTTATAGGTTTAGGTTTAGGTTAGTTTATAGGTTAAGGTTTAGGGAATTGAGTTTAGGTTATAGGTTATAGGTTTAGGTTATAGGTTATAGGTTATAGGTTATAGGTTATAGGTTAAGGTTTAGGTTTAGGTTATATGTTTTAGGATTTGAGAATAGGTTTAGGTTAATGTTGTAAGTTATAGGTTTATGTTGATGTTGTAGGTTATAGGTTATAGGTTTAGGTTTAGGTTTAGGGATTTGAGAATACATTTAGGTTTTAGGTTTAGGTTTAGGTTATAGGTTTAGGTTTAGGTTTTACATTTAGGTTAAGGTTTCAGGTTTAGGTTATAAGTGTAGGTTATAGGTTTAGGTTTAGGTTAGGTTATAGGTTAAGGTTTAGAGAATTGAGTTTAGGTTATAGGTTTTAGGTTTTGGGATTTGAGAATAGGTTTTGGTTATAAGTATAGGTTTAGGTTAATGTTGTATGTTATAGGTTTAGGTTTAGGTTATAAGTTTATGTTAATATTGTAGGTTATAGGTTTAGGTTATGGGTTTAGGTTTAGGTTTAGGTTTAGGTTATAGGTTATAGGTTATAGGTTATAGGTTATAGCTTTAGGGAATTGAGAATAGGTTAAGGTTTAGGTTTAGGAAATCGAGTTTGGGCTTTGGTTCGGGTTTAGGTTTGGGTTTTTAAGTTTAGGTTTAGTTTAAGGAGTTAAGATTAGGATTAGGTGTAGGTTTAGGTTTAGGGATTTGAGAATGCATTTAGTTTTTAGGTTTAGGTTTAGGTTTAGGTTTTAGGTTTAGGTTATGGTTATAGGTTTAGGTTATAGATTTAGGTTTAAGTTTAGGTTTTAGTTATAGGTTGTAGGTTATAGATTATAGCTTTAGGGAATTGAGAATAGGTTAACATTTAGGTTTAGGAAATTGGGTTCAGGTTTGGGATTGGGTTTAGGTTTGGGTTTTAAAGTTTAGGTTTAGGAAATTGGGTTCAGGTTTGGGATTGGGTTTAGGTTTGGGTTTTAAAGTTTAGGTTTAGATTTAGGTTAAGGAATTGAGATTAGGATTAAGTGTAGGTTTAGGTTTAGGGATTTAAGAATACATTTAGATTTTAGGTTTAGGTTTAGGTTTTAGGTTATAGGTTTAGGTTATAGGTTTAGGTTTAGGTTTTAGGTTTAGGTTAAGGTTAGGTTATAGGTTATAAGTTTGGGTTATAGGTTATAGGTTATAGGTTAAGGTTTAGGTTATACGTTTTGGTTTAGGTTAAGGTTATAAGTTTAGGTTTAAGTTTAGGTTATAGGTTGTGGCATTTGAGAATAAGTTTAGTTAGGTTTAGGTTTAGGTTTTGGGTTGATCCAAAGCTCAAGTGGACCTCGAAACGAATTAGGGCCACAAAAGTTTCCGATCAAGCTGATATTTGTGTTATTCCTTCTTTAGGTTTAGGTCTGTGTGAACTTACCAACCGGTTAGATCTTAAATAACCACCATGGTGGGTCCCAGGGAGGAATCAAAGGTCGGGGACACTGTCCCCTCCATGATGTTTAGTTTTAGATGTAGGTTTAGGTTTAGGATTATACTAGGGTATGTTCTAACAATTTTGAGCTAATAAATAAACACGGCCTGTCCAAATGTCCATGCCACTCCAATGCTGTCCATGGAAATTGGAAAGCTTCATCATTCTCATAACAGCGGTTTCCACCTTCTAAGGACCCCCGCTCAACATCCGGATAACTCCAATGTTCATCCGGGTATACTCCATCAATTTCGAGCAAATATATAAACACGGCCTGTCCAAATGGCCAGGGCACTCCAATGTTGTCCATAATAAATGGACAGCTTCATCATGGTCATAACAGTGGTTCCCACCTTCTAGGGACCCCTGTTCAACATTCAGATAGCTCTGACGTACATCCGGGTCTGCTCCATCAATTTCGAGCTAATACATTTAAAAACAACATAAAAGGTAAGTAAAGCAAGAAACATCTATATGAAGATATTGAGGGGAATTACTAGTGTATCTATATCCCTTCTATGTACTAGGTTGATTTTGAGTTGATTATGACTAAGATGTTGATATTACATTATATGTGATGAGGGTTGCATTACTAGTGTATCTATATTCCTTCTATGAACTAGGTTGATTTTGAGTTTTTACTTAAATGATAAAACTTAATATCATTTCATTGTAGGGATGGATACCTTAAGGCATGTCATTATTCGTTCATATTGCATCCCTATGACATGGTGAATTTTCGTTGCCATGAGTTGAAGGAAACTTGATACATACTGTACATTATATGAGATTAGGCATAGGATGTCTCAATCAATGGGAGGAAATACATACCATAATCAGTTTAGGTTAGAGCTCATACTTGAAGATGTTTATGTTAAAATAACCTTGGGTATAAGTATGACTTTAGATCCACTTGTGTGGATGTACGACTTCTCAATTATGATAACATCTTATATATCGAGTTGTAAACACAAAGTAGATAAAAAAAAAGGTGAGTTTTTCATTTTTCAAGTCACCACTTTCCTGCTACAATTGGTCTACAAGTGATGCAATTTATTACCATTAATCTACAAGATATTCCAATAAAGAAGTAGGAGTTCTATGAAATCATTGAAATGTCACCTGAAAATGTTAAATTAACATAGCAACACCAACATTAAATGGACATGGAAGAACATCTCATTAAGAAAATTAAGATTAGCAAAGGAACCTTTTGATATGCGTGTTCTATTATGCAATGATGGTAGGTTACTAGTATACATGTAAGACATGACTCCAGTCCTAACTAAATCACTTTCTTTCTCTAACTAGTTTCCTCTTTGCAAACCTATAAAAATCAGGCCACATATTCAAATACACCATGTTGTGGCCCTACATTCACAGTTGAATACTCCAATGGCCACATGATGGAAATTATGAAAATAGAGGTATATTTGTTGCATTTTGAATCTGTTGCACCTTATTGAAAAAAAATGGGCATATTCAATTAAATAGCCCAAATTAGATGCTAGAACATGTTATAATGAAAAATTCATTATGAAACAAAAGTAAAGATGGATGAGGGAGAAATTTTTTAAATCAAATGGTCCTAAAAAAATGCATGGACCCTGTAGAAATTCATGCAATGAATTCTCAAAAATGGCAATACAGGCCTTCCAATAATCCAACCCCAATGCATGGACCCTGTAGAAATTGCCAGTACCTACACACTTCAATAGCTTACTATTCATGCAATGCATTCCCAAAAATGGCACAACAAAATAAAAAAACATTACAACACTCTCTACCCATCGAAATAAAAAATAAAAAATCAAGCCATTCGTCTTATTCATCAATCAAGTGTCCCAAAGTAGAGCCTAGGATTGCTGAAATACACGCTCATGGTGGGCGTGGATGAAATACACGCATCATGGTGGGCCCATAGCTTTTCCAGTCGCACACAGGACGGACGAAATTGTGGGCCATGCAATGTGTGCCTCACACTCTATTAGAATAGGTCGGGTGTACCAAAATCCCCAATTTTAAAACCCCCAAATTCAAAATGTGATTAGGGTACCATAATCCCCAAATTTGAAGTGGGAGTTGGGTACCCAAATCCCCAATTTCAAAACCACCAAATTCGATTTGGGATTAGGGTACAAAAATTCCCAAATTCAAAATGGGATTAGGGCCCTACATGTGCAAAATGACCTTGTAAATGGGTTAGGGTTTTTACCTTTCGAGGTGAGAGGAAAAGAACGAAAGGAGGGTTTGAGTTGGAGCCCCAATCCAGTTTTCAAACTTTGAGGAGACGGATTGAGAGCGTTGAGATAAGAGATCATGATTAGGATCTCCAATCGGTTTTTCGAGCTCTGAGAAGAGAGAGAGAGAGAGAGAGAGAGAGAGAGAGAGAGAGAGAGAGAGAGAGAGAGAGAGAGAGAGACTAGCGTAGGGCCTCCTAGACGGAAGCGGATTGTGTACTGAGTAAACTCTGTGGGGCCCACCGTCATTCATTCTTATATCCACTTCATTCATCTATTTTATCATATAATTTTAGGGCTTTAAACCAAATATTAATCATATTCAAAGTTCAAGCAGACCACACCACTTGAAACAGCGTGAATTGAAGTATACCATTGAAAAGTTCTTGGGGGCCCACAAAAGTTTTTGATTAAGATGATATTTGTGTTTTCCTTTCTTCTATTCGAAGTGTGATCTTATGAACAATTTGGATGATAAATAAACATCACTGGGTGCCTTAGAAAGGTTTCCAATAGTGGAAATCAATCCTTCCACTGCTTGCTTTAGTATGGTCTACTTGAGATTTTGATATACTTTAATTTTGGGCTCAATCCTTAAAATGATCTACAAAAATGGATGGACGGCATGGATATACCACATGAATTCACAGTGGGCCCAACAAACTTTTGTTGCCTTTAGAAGTTTTTAATGGTGGGCATCACTATCCCACTTTTTTTTTGTGCTGAGGTCCACTGGAGCTTTGGATTTAACTCATTCTTTAGATATTGCCCTAAAATGATCTCTCCAAATGGATGGTAGGTGTGGATATAAAACATATATCATGGTGGGGCCCAAAAATGAGAGGTATATAAATATCGGGTGGACCACACCACATGAAAACAATAGTGATTGGATATCCATCATTAAAATCCTCATAAGGCCCACTGTACTGTTTATTTGCCATCCAATCTGTTTATTAGGTCATACAGGCCTAGATGAAGGGGAAAAACAAAAATCATCTCGATCCAAAACTTTTATGGCCCCCAAAATATTTTAAATGGTTGACTCTCATTCAACACTATTTCCTGTAATGTGGTCCATTTTAGATTATGATATGCCTCATTTTTGTCTCATACCATAAGATGATCTTTAAAAATAGATGGATGACATGGATTAAACACATACATCATAGTGAGGCCCACGCAGCACCAACCACCTGCCATTGGATGGTGTAGGGGGAGTAGTCAATCCATTCCCCTTATTTGTGGTGTGGTCCATTTAATCTTTGGATATAATTCATTTTTTGGATAATTCTATAAAATCATCTCGAAAAATGGATGAACGGTGTGGGTTGATCCCAAATTTTTGGTAAATCCAAAACTTAAGTGGACCATGCCACACAAAACAGCGTGGAATAATGATTTCCATCGTTGATACCTTCCTTGGGCCCAAAGTAATATTTATTTGTCATTCAACATGTTCATAATATCAAAAAGATATGAATGAAGGGAAAACACAAACATTAGCTTGATCCAAAACTTCTATGAATGTTTGTAACACCCTGAAAATCGGGGGTCGGGTTTATTCATGATCCCCGATTTTCAGGGTGTTACAAGTTGGTATCAGAGCATGAATGAGATTATACCGGGCCTAGGTTATGGTCACACGACGTACGCTGTCGCTTCCTTTGACTTAGGTGGGTGCGAGAAAGGTCTAGAAACCCTTACAGGATCGCAGTTTCTCCAATAGGCGAAGTCTACTCGTATCGATCGCTTGATCGAGTCCGTAACGCATCTAGGGTCGGGTGAAGCGACCTAAGTAGCTCCTAGGTTGTAGGTAGGTGGGTTGAGACATTCTCTGAAAGGTTCTAAACCCATAAATGTAAATCCTTGGGCTGTGGGGTAACCACAACCCTTACATTCAATCGCTAGGGCTTAAAAATCCCGTTTCACCTGATTTCTTCAAAATTCTTCCTCTCACCACTCCATTCTTCAATTCTTTTTCTGACCTTTCAAGTTAGGCATTGATCCTAATGTGAAAATAATATAAAATCATACTTCGATAAAATTTTACAGTGAATAGTAAAATTTCATGAAAACTGGCCATTAGGCCATTATAAGTTTGCAATCTTTAGCAACTAATGGGCTAGATGGATGTATTAGCTCCTTATACCTCAAAATCATATGCTACATGATAGGAGAATATATTCAAGTTTACAGATTGGCCCCGGAATGCCCTGAATGGAGTTTTGGGCCTCCCTAGGTCAATATTCAATGAACTAAGGTGGGGCCCATATATATTTGAGGTCCCTAGGGCAGGGAGGACCCAACCCATGGGGTCCCACCAGCTGGATTAATGACCGGCCGGCGATGCCATCGCCGATGGGTGGGCCCCACTTGCATTGAATTTTTGGCACGGGGTGTTTTTAGGGTAGGGCACCCCTCCCATGTGTGGTCTGTCCGTCAGAAACCCCTAAATGAGGTACCTCCTTCACAAAAAATGCCCAAATGCCCTCCCTTTCACGTTTTTCCTGCTGCCCTCTTTCAAAATGCAGCTCCAAATCCCCTCCAATCTCACCAATTGCAGAAAACGACGCCTGTCCATCCTTCTAGGGTGATTAGTAATCCTCTCCCTCTCCGATTTCATCGTTTGGAGCTCCTACAACCCCCAAAACGAGCTGAAATCGGGTGGAGCTCCATTCCCTTTTCCCTTCTCTTTTCTTTTTAAAAATTAAGCCTTAGGGAGCTTGAAGCATCCCTCTATAATGCCTAGATTTCTTTCTATCCGTTTGGGCAGCCATTTCTTCCCATTTTCCTCACTTTCCATGGCTATAGTTGAAGCTATTTTGGGTCTTTTATCTTTCTCCACCATCCTCTCTTTGATGGGAAAGAGAAAGACCGTAGCGGATGAGGCTGGGCCAAGTCACCCTGCATAATCAAGAAGATCGAGGGGTGGCGCCGCTAGCTCAAGCGCCGCCACAAGTCCAAGCACGGCCCGAGAGTTCCATATAAAGCAGAATTTTAGATCCCCATGCTCAAATTGGGCGAGTGATATTAGCAGAGATGCCTCACGGCAAATATACTGACCGTAAAGTGTTATTTGAGGCGGACGTGGAAGGGCGAATCCTCAGCGAATTCCTATTATTCGAGCGCATTGAAGCTGCACATTGGGGTCCGCTCTTTGAAGCCCGTTCTCGTGCTAATGTGAGTACCGTTCGTGCCTTCTACGCTCGTATCCAGAATCCTACATTGGAGCCATTGCAGTTCAAGATTCCTTTTGGTAGAGACCGGATGGCTACGATCGATGTTCGGTTGATAGCGCGACTTCTGAACGTGCCCCTTGGTGATGTTCATCCCAGTGCAAAGAATTTGAGGAGTAGGCGTGAGCGAGATCACCGTACCAGCTTCCTATGCTGTAGTTTGGTTTCATGGCAGTCTAACAATAGCCTCAAGGTGTCTCATATGTCTGATGATTTGTGCTTGCTGCACTACATTTGCACATTCAACGTATATCCCAGGTCGACAAATCGCATTGAATGTATGCGCCTTATGATTGATTTCTTGTATCAGGTGGCCCAAGGAGAAAATGTGTGTATGGCCACTTTCGTGTTGCGATAGATTATCCTCATAGCAAAATCAAGGAGAACGTCTGAGTCGCTTCTTTTTGGCCGGCTTATATGTAAGATCGCGCTTGAGTTTGCTTACAGACTTGGGCCGGAGTTGCCAGTTCCGATTCACTGCATTGATGAGTTTACCATGGTCAAGATGAAGATCGGGTCTCAGTACCGTGAGACTCAACTTGATGAGGATAGCGAGGATGATTTTGATGACGAAGAGTATCTAAGTGAAGGAGAACCTGGAGCGAAAGTAGAGGAAGAAGTCCAGGAAGAGGTAGAAGAGGAGACTCAGGATACTGATGAGAGCCCTCCTCCTTCTACTCAGGCTACTAGTGATGATCGCATTGTCCGAATTGAGGAGAGCCAGGTCGCCTTACGAAGGAAAGTTCAGAAACTTCGGGCTAAGGTCGAGGATACCAAGGCAGTTATGAAGAGAAAATTTGGAAAGGTGACTCGTACCTTGAAGGCGATCCTGTGCTGCTTGTAGGATAAGGGTGCTCCTCCTCCATCACCCGACTCAGACTAGCGATGAGATTTTAGTTGTTGTTGTTAGTAGTTAGTCATTTCTTGCTTTATGTTGTGTAAGCCTGTTAAGGCTAGTGGTTTACTTATATTGCTGTTGTAGCTTTAACTGTCTCAGTTCCCATGTACTTCTTGTCATGATGCCTGTAAGGAGATATCCCTTGTATTGTGACAATTTTGATTAAATGAAATGCATGGAATGCCTTGGACTCTTTATGTGAATGATTACGGTGTGTTTGTGCTATTGAGACTGACAAGGTTGCGCCCTATTTTGAATATAGGGAATGCCGCCGAAGGCTACATGGAGCACAGCTCGGCTTACATTAGGTGAGCCTATGTATCAGGTTCCCTTTCAGTCTGGTGCTCATTCGAACCCTGCTGTGGGCCTGATTCCTGAGATAGCACGTGAGTCTCAGCCTCCTACTGGTCATGCGGCTGGACCACCGCCTTTCACACCGCCCGTTAGAGAGTAGTACTGTGCGTCTTCTTCGACGCAGTACATGCCACAACCTGCTCCACCTCTAGATAGATTTGAGCAGATGATGGCCATGATGCAGCAGCAGCAGCAGCTCCTGACTACTATAGTGGGTGCTCTAGCCCAGGGTGGGAGTGTGACTCCACCTGCACCACCTGCGCATCCAGCTGAGGATGCCTATACATATGCTCAGGATGAGGGCATGACTCATCCTGCATCACCTGCTTACCCTGCGGGGAATGCCGCTGACACACAGAGCTTATTAGAGCGATTTCATCGCTTACGGTCTCCCACTTTTACGGGTTCTCATAGACCCGAGGAGGCCGAGTATTGGCTCGACCGTGTGTCGAAGATACTACGGATGTTGCATTGCTCAGAGACCGAGCAGGTTGAGTTGGCTACGTTCTTGTTCGAGCAGGAGGCCAGCTTATGGTGTGACAGTGAGCTGCGGACCATTGCCGCTGATTACATCTGAACCTGGGCAGCGTTCGAGTTCCTCTTCCACGAGAAATACTATCCCCAGACATATAGGCATGACCAGGAGAATGAATTTCTACGCCTCAAACAGGGAAGCATGACGGTGACTGAGTATGAGCATCGATTCACTAAGTTGGGTAGATACGTCCCGACTATACTGACAGATGAGCAGATGCTCATATGGCACTTTTCTGAGGGTTTACGACCGGATATTCGGTCGAAGATGTGTTACGTGAGCATTCCCTCGTACACAGAGCTGATCCACATGTCCATGCGGGTAGAGCAGGATGTGGATCGACTTACGCGATCTCGTGGCCCTGTTGCTCCTAGGCCACGACCAGAGTTGCAGGACAGGCCCTTTGCGGGAAAGAGGCCTCGCGTTGACCCTCCTCCTAGGGCTACAGCGCCAGTACCCTCGATGGGGTGCCCCGATTTATCATGTACTTATTATGGGAGAGCGGGCCATTTGGCACAAAGTTATTTTTCTCGGATGCGGGACAGTGGATTTTCGCCGCCGTAGAAAATTGACCGTACACGCCCACAGGCTATATCAGCACCGCCTTTACGGTTGGCTCCCGCGCACCCTTCCTTCAGACCTCCGATATCTCAGTTCAGGCCGTCTCTACGGCCCGTGGCACAGCGGCCGAACCGGCCACAGCAGGCGCGGGTGCATGCCTTGACAGCTGAGGCAGCCGAGACAAAGACTTCTGAGCATACGACCTTTGAGGTCACTGCCCACATCGGAGGTATTCCTATTCTCGTGATGGTGGATACTGGATCCACACTTTCTTTGATATCACATTCCATAGTCAGGCGTCTTGGACTGCCGACCATTCGTATGGATGGAGTGCGAGTCCTTTCAGCTCATGGGAATTTTTCTGATGCCACCCTGATGTGTGAGGGTTGCTTGGTGGATCTGGGAGGCAGGACGATGGCTCTTGATCTTGTCATCGATCCCTCTCCGTCATTCTTAGCATGGACTGGTTGACTGCTGGGAGGTCCGAGATTGACTGCGAGACTCGTATGGTGACGGTGTACGAGCCAGAGGGCACGCCTTTCACATTTTCAGTCCGGATAAATCTTCCCTTCTGCATACTTAGCTATGCTTCTTTACTTCGGGACGCTGATGCCCCGATGCTTGAGCACACGCCAGTCGTTTGTGATTTTAGGAATCTGTTCAGTAAGATCCCTGGTTTGTCGCCTCGACGAGAGATTGATTTCACTATCGATCTGGTGCCTGGTTCTGCGCCCGTCTCACTGCCGACGTATCGCATGGCACCGTGTGAGATGGAGGAGTTGAGGACGCAGATTGATGATTTGTTGGAGCTTGGCCTTATACGGCCTAGTGTGTCTCCTTGGGGAGCACCAGTCCTGTTCGTAAGGAAGAAGGATGGTTCGATGCGATTGTGTATTGATTATCGCAGACTGAACCAGATCACAGTGAAGAACAAGTACCCTTTACCCAGGATTGATGACTTGTTTAATCAGTTGAGAGGAGCGCAGTACTTCTCGAAGATTGATCTTCAGTCAGGATATCATCAGTTGTGCGTCAGGGATCAGGACGTGCAGAAGACAGCATTCAGGACCAGCTTTGGCCACTACGATTTCCTTGTAATGTCGTTCGGACTCACGAACGCACCAGCCATGTTCATGGATCTGATGAACCGGGTATTTCAGCCTTTCCTCTATAGATTCGTTATTGTGTTCATTGACGACATTTTGATATACTCCAGGAGTCGAGAGGAACATGAGGAGCACTTGCGCTTGGTCTTAGATACTCTGAGACAGCATCAGTTGTTCGCACAGTACAAGAAGTGCGACTTCTGGAAGCAGGAAGTGAAGTTCCTGTGACACGTGGTGTCTAAGGATGGCATGACAGTTGACCTGTCTAAGATAGCTGCAATTCAGGACTGGGAGCAGCCTGGTTCTGTCACTGAGGTGAGGAGTTTCTTGGGTCTCGCTGGCTATTATCGACGCTTCATTCGGGATTTCTCGAAGATCGCGAGACCTCTATCTTAGTTGACACGGAAGGACGTGAAGTTCGCCTAGAATGACAAGGCGGAGTCAGCTTTTCAGGAGCTGAAGGACAGACTTACGTCTGCCCCTGTGCTAGTATTGCCAGAGCAAGGGGTTAGATACACTATATACTCTGACGCGTATAGCGTTGGTCTGGGTCGTGTCCTTATGCAGATGGACAGGGTAATTTCGTATGCCTCGAGACAATTAAGGAAGCACGAGGAGAATTACCCTACACACGACCTGGAGTTGGCAGTCGTCATATTCGCACTGAGACTCTGGAGACATTACCTCTATGGAGAGGAGTTCGAGCTCTTTTGCGACCACAAGAGCCTCAAGTACATGTTCACGCAGCGAGACTTGAATATGAGGCAACGGCGATGGATGGAGACTTTAAAGGACTTGAAGTTCGAAGTCTCTTACCATCCTGGGAAGGCGAATCTTGTGGCTGATGCGTTGATCCGCAAGAAGGCGATAGAGTTTGCGGCTCTGCTGATGGTTGCTGAGTGGGATATGGTTGAGTTTTTACGAGACTTTGAGCAGAAACTCACTGTAGAGGAGCCGTATGAGTTCATCGCACATGTGCAGGTGCGATCTCAAATCGATAACCGGGTCATCGAGGCGCAGAGGGATGATGCACGTCTAACTGAGCTTTGAGAGCACGCCAGTGATGATGCAGACGTCGAGTGGCGAGTTAGCACGGATGGGGGCTTACGTTATCGTGGCCGCCTATGCGTCCCAGATATCCCTGACTTGAGACGAGAGATTCTTGAGGCTGCGCATTGTACCAGACTCACGATGCATCCAGGCAGTACGAAGATGTATCGTGACGTGAAGAGGACCTATTGGTGGGAAGGTATGAAGACCCACATAGCAGAGTTCGTGTCCCGTTGTCTTACTTGCCAGCAGGTGAAGGCAGAGCATCGCCGACCACCTAGACTCTTGCAGCCTATGCCGATCGCAGAGTGGAAGTGGGACTTCATTTCCATGGATTTCGTTTCAGGGCTGCTGAAGACGAGGAAGGGACATGATTCCATATGGGTGATCGTCGACCGTCTGACGAAGTCAGCGCACTTCCTACCGATCAGAGTTACAAACTCTACAGACAAGCTGGCTAGACTATATATCAGAGAGATCATGCGTCTGCATGGAGTTCCGTTGGAGATCATGTCGGACAGAGACACGCGGTTCACTTCTATTTTCTGGACTCTCATTTAGGAAGCTATGGGTGTGAAGTTGAAGTTCAGTACTGCCTTCCACCCACAGACAGACGGACAGACAGCGGGTGAACCAGATCTTAGAGGACATGTTGCGAGCTTGCGCATTGGACTTCAAGGACAGTTGGGATGATTGTCTTGCATATGCGGAATTCGCGTACAACAACAGTTTTCAGGCGAGTATCGGTATGGCACCTTACGAGGCGTTGTATGGGTGACCTTGTCGAGCACCGCATTGCTGGGCAGAGGTCGGTGAGCGTAGATTGATTGGCCTAGAGTTAGTGCAAGCAACGTCGGAGAAGATTGATATTATTAGACATCGGCTTCTCACAGCGCAGAGCAGACAGAAGAGTTATGCCGATACGAGACGGCGGCCGCTAGAGTTCACAGTTGGGGATCATGTATTTCTGCGAGTTTTCCCTATGAAGGGAGTCCTTCGGTTCGGGAAGAATGGGAAGCTGGCACCGCGATTCATTGGTCCGTTCCAGATCCTCGATCTTGTGGGAGCAGTGGCTTACCGTTTGGCTTTACCCATGCCTCTCATGAGCGTTCACAACGTATTTCATGTTTCTATGCTTCCCATATCATCAGATGGGAGCAGGTATAGTTAAGAGAGGATGTTACATATATCCTGCGACCAACGCATATCCTAGACAGGAAGGAGTAGATACTGCGTAGCAAGGTGATTCCCCTTGTGAAGGTATTGTGGACGTATCACTCTGAGGAAGAGGCTACCTGGGAGACAGAAGCCGAGATCAGAAAGAACTACCCACAGCTTCTCGAGGAGTACGAAAAGGTACAAATTTTGAGGAAGAAATTATTTGTTAAGGGGGTAGATTGTAACTCCCTGAAAAAATCCATACTTGGACTCGAGTACCAACTCGACCAGAAATTGCGTAGGATAAATTCTTTTGAAAAATAAGTGTAAGTTAGCTAGCGCAACGCTAGAGTAGCTGGGAAATAGTCCCTAATCACTTTAAATACGCTTTACAAGACCCAAAGCGAGTAGAACCAATGACGCTATAATACTCTAAAACCTCGGATCAAACTCTAAACCAGTTTGTTCTCAGGACCTCTTTGAAACTTTGTATTGGATTTAGACCGGGCATCGAAAGTCCGATACCTACAATCTTAGACCGTTATAACCGCCTAGCTGGACTTGACAATCATTTCGAAAATCAAGTCCAACCGACATTCAGAGGCTATTTCATTGAGCCTGGAGTGAAGAGAGTGAGAATAGGGTTAGATTTAGAATTTAAAATTTAAATCCGGCATACGACTTGACCCGTTATTATTAAACGTTCTGACCGTCAGAATTCAGCCAAATTACACCCTTGGATCAGGAAAAATTTCTATTTCATATCATGAGACTTGTAGACCTGATCTACGTGCGGTGACCGCTGAACTGAAACTGGACCGCCACGTGCGATCTATGAATACTACTGGTCTGAAAATGGGATGTGAGCGACATCCGACATGCATAAGTTTAAGTCCGATCGCGTTCGGCCAGGGGACCACCAGAAATGTCTTTTTGGACCGAAACAGCCCCGATTTGGTTAGGCATCAAGTGAACATTATTCCCAAGCCTGTTTTGAGTAAGTTTTAGGTTATAAAAGGGGCTTAAACCCTTACTTCTCTCACCCATCCGAATTTTCTAGAAACCCTAGCTGGTGTGAGAGAAAAGGTGAGAGATTGTGAGAGAGAGTGTGAGAGAATTTCCTGCTGCTTGCACTACCGGTTGCACGTGTTTAAGCAACGCGCCTCAATCACTTTCCCGACGATTTTGCCGCATTTTTAGGTAAGAAAATACCCCAAATACTTGCTGATTTAAGGTTCCTTTGGTTCCTTAGCATGGTAGCTGATACATCTTGTAAAATAGGTTCCCGGTTCGCCGTAGACGAAACGTACACGCTCCGTTCGAATCAATACACTTCTAGGATAAAAGGTGCAGATTTTAGACGCTTTGATTGACTGTTTTCAACGCTTTCAATGTCGTTTAATAGTAGATTATCGACGGCAACGCCGTTTGACATGTACAACATGCTGTCCGTTTCCTGTTTCGTAAGCAGACGAAAAATATGAGATTTAGGGCATTTTAGTCATTTGTAGGAAATACTGTTTTCATTCATATTTTGCTGATGTGATTGACATGGCTTCTTGTCGCATTAGGATACTAGGAATGCGTGCATAATTAGTTTGGCGAAGAGATTCGCCTAAATGCGTACTTTGAGTCGACATACTATATGTAGACTTAAGTGTGTAGTTTAAGTGTTTGTATAAATGTTTGTATTAGTATGTATTGAATTAAATGGTGTTATGAACTAGTTTGAGATTGAATTGTCAAACAATATGCTGATGTAAATGATTTCCTATGTGAGATCCAACCCGAGTTCGCATGTGTGCATGTGTGTGTAAGTATGCATTCCTTCCATCTTGGTTCCGCGGTCCTACCGGTGGAATCCTGGCGACCTGTGACCTTGGATAGTGTTTGCAGTCATCTATAAGTCCAGTCATGAAGACCCGAATCAAATCGAGTTGAAACATATGTCATTGCGACCACATCGTCGTCGCGGTTCCAACACCGCGTCTTGTGCGTCCATCCGATATGTAGATCAAAAGTTGTGTACATTTCATTATATGACCATTGATTATGTGGCCCACTTAGGTGGAGTGCATGTGTGGACCATCACCTTTCTTGGCACAAGTTCCAAGGTACACTACCCACACACTACACAAACATCCATAACTTACACCACTAACCAAAAACACCACTAAGAGACCTACTAAGCATAGCACTTTGTTATTGTCACCATAGGCCATTATGGTTTCTCTAACCAAGGAGAGAGAGGCCATGATTACCTCCCTACAAGTCTCTCTCTCTCTCTTTCCCTCTCATTTCTCTCTCTCTCTTCTCTTCTTCCTTAGCAACTCCCCTCCAAAAAATCCAGCACCTCTTCCCTCCATTCCAGCCCCTTCTCCTCCTTTTTCTTCTCAATCCCTCCATTGAAAACTCATCCCAACCATTGATCCATGTTGCTTGGAGCCTCTAAATGATGGTGATGTAAATTTCAAGGTTTATCTAAGTGGGTGCTTTCTTCATCAAGTAAATCTTTTCTCTCCTCATGTAATCTCTTTCCTCTCTCTCATTTGGATGTGTAGGACCCACCAATTAATGGTGGAGATCTTGCACAACCATCTAGATGTGGCCATGAGGCCCACATTGTACATGCATGTCCATGCATGGGATTCTTCCCTTAATGGACCCCTTGCATGTAGATTTCTCTTATTTTTCTAAGTATGATGGGTCATCTAGGCCCTTGCATGTGGCTGGGATGGCATCCCAACCACTCATTTCAAAGATCTAAGTCATGCATCATAAGATCTAGTTGTACAATGTGTTTATATTATTGTTTGTGGTTGTGATTGTATGGGGACGGCTTAATAGTGGCGGAGCCCTCCCCTGATGGCCAGATGCTCTTCCTTCTCTTTCCTTAGTTAGAAATCTGATGATATTATGTGTGGTCCACTTAGTGGGCCTGGATTGCCCAAAAGAAAAAGCCTAGGAAGAAAGGAACATCTATATTCAACCTAAATCATGGTTTAGATGCCTCTTTTGCCACCTTAAATGTTCTTGTAAGGGTGAAAATTTGAGAGTTTGTTCTGAAAAATTATGGGGCCCACTAGTGTGGGCCATGACACCCAATTTATGGGCAAATCCCTTTCTTAATAGGCCCATAAATTTATTTTATTCCATGCATGCATTGCTGTTCAGAAATTTCTGAACAGATTTTTTTTGTTGGACTTGGGCTTGAAATTGGGACTGATTAGGAAACCTTTTGTACCCATCAAATATATTTTTCTGAAATTTGAGGATCTCATCTTCATGTGCCCCACATTTCAACCCCATCCAATCTTGATAGAGGTCCCAAAAGTGTGGTCCAAGTGGGGTGGACAGTCTGGATTTTCTACACTGTTCCAGCAACATTACACCCTAGACAAGTTGGCAATTCGAAATTTATTAAAATATTTTTGGGTGTCTAAAAATTTTAAAAATTTACAGGGATATGGTCCACCCTTGGTAAGAAATACTTGCAAAATTTTAGGGCCAATGGACCCCATTTGGGCATCTAAACGGGTGGTCCAACATAGTGGACTGCCAGAAACATTCTGCTGTGCAGTCCAGCAGCATAGTTCCATAAAAATAAAATTTTAAAAATATTTTCTTAGAAGTTGGGCTATATTTATAACCTCCATATTAATTTAGGCTTAATGAAGGACCTTGGGTCCAAATTTCAGGAATTTTGGAGGCCAAGAATCTACCCATTTGGCTGGCCCAAATTTATAACAGTTACATTCCAACAATAGTTCATCCTGGACAGATTACATTCTTAAAATTTATTAAAATACTTTTGAGTGTCTAAAAATTGTAAAAATTTATAGTGATGTGTTAAACTCAAGTTAGGACCTACCTACAAAATTTTGGAGCCATTGGATGCCTGTACACACTATGGTGGTGGCTGGACCGGTCCACTATTATATGGTGTCCAGATCAGTCCGAGTTTTAGGACAGATTGTTTTATTTGAATTAATTAAAATATTTTTAGATGTATAAAAATTATAAAATTTTATGGGGGTGTGACCCACACATGGAAGGACTATTGTATAAAATTTCAGGGCCATCGGCCTTCTGTACCGACCGTGGTGTGGGCTGCAATTTCGACCAGTTTTGGGTCAAATACCCAGGCACACCCTTACCTTGGGTAGTTGGGCCTGCATTCTAATGGCATGGTCCACTTGAAGTAAGTATTGTATATCTCTTTTTTATCTGGTGGGGCCCACTATGGATCACCATGGGTCAGTAACCCATATAAATTAAATAAATTTCTAGACTCCAGCAATCCCAGGAAAAGGGTGGGCTGGAATTCCAGCAAGGGGCCCAAAATTTGTTACATGGTTGATTGTTTAGGAATATTGTGGCACACCAGATTTGAGAGAGTGTTGCACACACTCCTTGCTTTCCTCCCTTAGACATTTTAGGCTTAATGAGTACCCCCTTGAGGCCCACCTTTGTGGTGATTTTGTGGGCTAGCCTTAACCAGAATTTTTAATAGTTTTATAGGCTCAATGGGCTGGAAGATTCTTTCTTAAGCCCAAGATTGTGCAAGGGATGACCTTATTGATTTACGAACCCAATGGGCTATTTATAAGCTGACCATGTGTATTAATGGGCCTTGATGCCCTCATGAAGTGTTTAATTATGGGCTGACTTACAAAGCCCACATAAATGCATATTGTGGAGGGCCTTGTTAAGTCTTTGTCTGATGAGGCAAGGCCCACCCTATCGGTATAGGTCTCTCCCTTGTGTATTCTTGGACTTATGGGTTGTCCTTAAATCCATCATAATAAAGGAATTGGATGACTTTTATTTTGGGCCCATTATGTAATATTGTATATGCATAGCCGCCCTTTTTGTGTAGTGATTAGGCCTTGTGGACACAGTTCTTTTGGATAGGCCCATTGATCTTAGGCCTATACTCTCCCATCTATTGTGATGGGATTAATGACAATAATATGCAAGGAGTTAGGCTCTTGGTTGCCTACTAAATTGACCTTGTACTTGGGCCAAAAGTGAGGCCCAACTCACTTGTGTTAAATGTAAAACTTGCTCATGTAAATGAATTACTGGGCTACCCATGAAGCCCACCACAATATGTAGAATTATAACCTTTGTGGTTGGGCCCAAACCTTACTTGAGGGTCCACTATCTGGCTTATAAGTTAGGCTTGGTGTATAGCCCATTAGGCTATGCATTACGTGGGCTTTAGACCTTATACTATATGAGTAGTGGCGGGCTACCTCTTGGAAGCCAGTTGAGGTTGAACGTCCTCCTGGGTGATCTTAAGGTAGGCCCATGGGTTTCTCTATGGATGGTTAAAGGCCTACCATGGACCCTAGGCCATTGTTTAGAGCTTAATGTGTATGTATGTGGAACCTACCTTAACGCATGTTTGGTCCAGGCCATCCAAGCCTTAGATCGCCCGATTATGGATGCACTGTCTGTCTTGAGTTACTGCTGGACTCACAATTCAGTAACAGGCCCACTTGATCTTTTCATAATATATACGCACTCTCCATCTGGTGGGGTCCCCCAGCGAATATAGTTGACTTTCATGAGATTATTTCTACATAGTCAACTGATTTCTGGACGTTAGCAGGTCTTGGAAGTTAAACTGGCCAAAAATTTATCAAAGGGCCTTAATGTAAAATTTTATGGTTGAAACTTTATTTGGTTGCAGGGCCCACCATTTGAGAACTTGTGTACATGTTGCATGCTTATATTTTCTTATAATCTTTGGACTTAATCAGTGTATTCTTTTGGGTCACCTTTAATGATTAGATGAGGACTCCATCTTAGATCAGATTTTTTGGGGCATCCCATGGGCCCAGAGTGGGTAGGGTCGTCCCAGATTGGTCCAACCGTATATTGGGCCGACTTTCACCATTTTGATGGACTTGTGGGCTGAGATAAGGATAGTATTAGGCCCTTGGTTGCCCACTTAAATTATTAGTTATTGGGCTGATGTAGTTGGGCCCATTTTCTCCAAACTTAAACTTATTTTCGGGCCGTATATTGTGTACGCGGGCTGCCCACCAAGTCTAACTTAATGCATGGATTCTATGGGTATTAGAAATTGAGCCTTGGACCTTAATTTCCCTCTTGGGGCCCATGTTGTTAAAGGTGGTATTATATCCTTTTCTCATGGCCTATTATGAGGAATATATATGTATATGGTTACCTGTGTTTTTATCTAAATGTAGGCCTTGGGCCTTCTATCCATATAGTTTATGGTTGATATGCCTTTTTGGGAAATGGCGGTTAAATGTCCCCATTATGGACCCCTCTAGGCCCGGTTATATCTAAATGTGATTAGATGCTCATCTTAAACTCTTGATAGACTCAGTTCTGTATTACTTAGACACATAGTTTGTATGCTTAGTCTCGTGGGCTAGCTCAGGTAAATGGGCCCCCACTAGAGGTTGGATTCCTTAAAGATATTGTCTAAGTATCTAGTCTTGGTCCCTTCTTGGATAGGAGGAGTGAACTACTTTGTATATCGCTGCATAATGTGTCTAGACCCATCTTCATGGCCCATGTACATCATTGTATGCTTGGTTGACACTATGTATGTGTGGTCATATTGTGTCATTGGACATTGCATGATACTTTTCCCGAGGGACGTAGTGTCCCCTATTGAGCACGTTAGATGCTTGGGATTAATGCATAGTTGATTGCGTGATTCATGCATCTAGCATTGCATAGCATATGAGCATTATCGCCCTTACTTTATCAGGGTTGTAGCCTCCACAGATACATCGTGGATGGCCATGTTTGGACACCGAAAATGTTATTTGAACATACCGGGTGCATAGGATGCTCATGGGTGAAATTTCTAAAACTTCCATGGTACCAATGATTTGCTCCAGCACCGTGACCGAGTGGAATATATGAGCGCACGAGGGCCTTATACCGTTAGGCCGCGACTCCCACTATCGTGTAGTCGGTTGGATAGGGGTGTAGCCTTACTCGCATGATGTAAGAGGGCATTGTTAGGCTGAGTCTGACCAGCTCGTGAATGGGTCCGCTACCTTCAGGCCTTGTTGGTGATTGGCTGTCCACAGGCGGGTAGTGAGGTCTCTTACGCTCGTTTGACTGTGCGGGGTCTGTAGAGCGGCAGTCATCCAGTAGTGTAATGGACCCCGGTGATTTTCTTATGATAGAAATGTACTTGATATGTGGATTGGATATGAGCACTGGCATTACTTCACATTATTGCATTTGCATCGGCTGTGTAAGCCTCATATTGCATCGCCTTGGCATGGTGCCCAGTACTCATTGCATTACATTACGCATTGCACTATATAGCCTTGGTATGACTTCCTGCATTATCATACTGCCTTGGTATAGCATTCTTATGTTCATGATAGCCTTGGTAAGGTTAGTGGTATTAGTATTGATCGTGACTCCCTTTTACATTCTCTATCTTCTTCTGAGCACCATTGTCACACACTTTCACCACCCTCTAAGCTTTCTATAAGCTTATGCACGATTGATGCGTGCAGGAGATCATAAGTTGGTGTCTTAGCAGCAGAGCTTGGATAGGTGTGCGAACCGAGTACCCAGTGTTGCAGATTCTCTTCCTTCTTTCTTCTGTTATCTTACGTATGTCCTTTTGGACCTGATGTAAGCTTGTAAAAGTTCAAATTCATAGTGAATTTTGTGATGTGTGCCTTTGTTATTCTCAGATTTACTTGCTGTGATCTTGGGTATGCTCGTATTGAAAATGATTATATTGTTGTGAAAATCCTCCTTGTAGGATCCCAGGATCGGAACCTGCCTCAGGAGCCGAGAATGGGGTACTACGGAGGCTGTTGCAGCCAGAACCGGTCATCGGGTTCCTTGTGAGGTCCGGTTACTAAGTCTGGGGCATGACACCTACATGTTGGCTATATGTATGAAATGCATGTGTTATATGATTTACTTAAGTTGTATGTTATAACATGTGTTAACATGCTCACATTGTTGTATTTCATTTCCATTACTCTTACATGATTGCTGATGTGAATTCAAAAATGTTTGGGACTATACCTAGTCCAGGCAGTCGGTAACCGAGTGAATTCGTGGTTGGCTTATCTTTGCCATGAACGACGCGTCGATGAAAGCGAGCCGTGTTTTGGAGTTGATGGCAGTGGTTAGGCCACACGAGGTGTTTTATGCACTTCATGTCGTTCGACTTGAGATGCGCTCGTACTAGTCGAGCCCGTCAAGTAACCCGACTGGCCATTGTATGTTCACCTTGTATGAGTCATAACTGCTTGAACCTAAGGTACTGAACTTACCACTGTAAACCCTATTAACCATGGTACCTTGATCCATAAAGACTCATGAGCCGGGCATGGTGGTATAGGACACCGTGGTCGAGCTGTCGGCCTACGCTAGGGCCACAAACCTCCCCGTAGTGACCAGTGAGCACCTATGACTCGTGAGCAGATTATGGTGGTATGGGACACTATATTCTTGCTGTCGGCCTACACTGATTAGGCGACGAGTCCTTTGTAGTGACCGCGAGCATATTTTGAGTCTACAGGAGGCGACGACCCTTCCGTAGCAGTGAGAGTACAGTAGGCCTGTATTGATACGGTGATGGGAGAGCGGTGCAACGAGTGAGAGCAACAGCCCTGACAGCCCTTGCAGCGACCTACAAAATATACATCGTATGAGATTACTAGGAGTGACGACCCTAGACAGGATCTATGTTGGGATTGATATAGGGAAAGTACCTTAGTTTTCCAATCCTGCTATTTGAATGGACTAATAATAACTTGGTAATCATATCACCATCACATTGCATGTGTCTGAAAGATGTGGAGCACTGAGCAGTATGCAAGCATGCCGCGGATGCAGATGGTGCCGTATGAGGGAGAATGTCGGTGAGGGCATCCATCATGTCATGTTATATTGCATTAACAACAGTATTAGGAATGTTTGATTTACTGTTTTACTATTATCGCATGATTGATTTGAGAACATGCTAATCTTTGCTCTATTATTCCACTGAGTTAGCTACTCACTCCCACGTTACGGGATGGTGTTTGCAACACCCACCAGACATTGTCTTAGATGCAGGTGAGGCAGCGATTCAGGAGGCAGAGCCAGATTATGATAAGGACCAGGACGAGTTCTCATATATGCAGTACCACGACGGCTTTGCTTAGGTGGCATGGATTGACGGGACTTCTCAGTGGGACTATTTTTGATCTTTTGATTCTGTTTATTTAAATGTATATGAGACTTAGAGATGTATTCATACTTTGGAGACAGTTGAGATCTATTTTGTTTCCCATACAGTGATATGTATATCTTTTAGTCTTCCGCTTGCTTTTATCACTGAATCTGGAGTATGAATTGCAATTTTGGTGTAATTTTACTCATGTGAATGCTTTAACTTAGACAACATTGAATCATAATCATTTTTGTTACATAAGTGACGGTCTGGAACTCGGGAGTCGGGTTTATACATGACCCTTGATTTTCAGGGTGTTACAATGTTATTTTTAATGGTGGATATTCAATCCCCACTTTGTAGTCCACTTAAACCTTGGACCCACCCCATTTTTTAGTTAATATATTAAAATGTTTCGAGGAAAGCATTGAATGGTATGAAGAATGTCAATCCATGACTTGGGTGGGCCACGACACATAATATAGTGGAGAGGGGTTTCCTTAAAACTTTCATAATCATATATTGGGCCTGCCTAAATGTAATTCACATATCTAACCCACTCATTATGTGTGTCCCACTTGGATGAGGGGTCAGACCCAGTTTTAGCCACATTCAAAACTCATGTGGGCCCCACCAAGTGCTTTTATATATTTTTAGATGTCTTCACATAGTTTTAGATGGTATGGCCCACCTGAGTTTGTATGCGGATGATTTATGAGATATCTCATAAGCTAAAGGGGACACATCAAATGCATGGTGTTGATGTTCGACACACATCATGATAGGCCCCACAAAACTTACATTAGTTATTAGGTTCTCAGGGTGTCAATAAGTTGGGTCACAATTTTGACCAGAATATTTAGCCCATTTTACATCTCTGGTCCATTCACTCTATTTTACTAATCATTACCCTCAATTTGACTAGTTACTCGCCCCGATCATGCTACATATGAGAAAGATATTGGGCAAATAAGATTGATCAACAATTTGAGTGAATTTTGATTTAAACATCTGAAGTTATTTACTCTTCAATATGGATTGATCAGATTGTCCAAAAATGGTTAAAGGTTTTTCATAATATCAGAAATGTATGAATGAATAGAAAACATAAACATCATCTTGATCTAAAACTTTTATGTCCTTTAAGAAATTTTAAATGGTAGAGGTTCAATCACACTGTTTCATGTGGCGTGGTCCACTTGAGCTTTGGATATGCTTCCTTTTTGTTCTTTAGACCTCAAATTATCTGTTAAAATGGATGAAGGTAGTGAATAAAATAAATAAATAATGGTGAACCCCACAGAGTTTACTTTGGTAAGGGTAACGAGTAACTCACCTAAATGTAGTGGAGAGGGGTTTCCTTAAAACATTTATAATCATATATTAGGCCTGCCTAAATGTGATTCACATATCTAACCCACTAACCCACTCATTATGTGTGTCCCACTTAGATGAGGGGTCAGACCAATTTTCAGCCGCATCCAAAACTCATGTGGGCCCCACTAAGTGTTTTTATATTTTTGGGATGTCTTCACATAGTTTTAGATGGTATGGCCCACTCGAGTTTTGTGATGGGGCCCACAAAACTTACTAACATCAATTGTTAGGTTCTCACGGGGTCAGTAAGTTGGGTGACAATTTTGACCATAATATTTGGCCCATTTTACATGTCTAGTCCATCCACTCTATTTTATTGATCAATACTCTCAATTTGACTAATTACTTGCCTCAATCAGGCTAGATATGAGAAAGATATTGGGCATACAAGATTGATCAACAATTTCAGTAAAATTTGATTTAAACATCGGAAGTTATTTACTCTTCAATCTAAACTAATTAGATTGTCCAAAAATGATTAAAGATTCAATTAGTGGATGTGCCTAATAATTTAATAATTTTATTTTTCACAGATAAATTTCAATTTCCATTTAAAAATAACATATTTTTTTTTCAAAATGTATATTTTTTTACTCTTTTAACAAAATATCATTTTTATTATAAAATAAAATTTTAAAAAAATTTAAAATACAAATTTTGAATTTTTATTTTCAAAATCTCAAAAATATTTCCAACAGTTTTACCAATGAAATCTTTTGTCGGTAAAAACATTATTACCGACGGTTTGTAGTCGTCGGGAAAACATTTACCAACGAAAAAAAAAAATAGTCGGTAAAGTAGTGTTTCACCGACGAATTTTTTTTCATCGGGGAAAATATTATTCGCAACGATTTTAGTTCATCGGTAAAACTCTTATCGCGAAAATTTTATAAATTATAATAGTTTTGCCGATGAAAATTTTCGTCGGTAAAAACATTATCACCAATGAAAAAAAAAAATTCATCAGTAAAAGTAGTGTTTTACTGACAAAATTTTTTTCATCGGGAAAAAACATTATTCTCGATGGTTTTAGTTTGTCGGTAAAACTCTTACTCCAAAAGTTTTCAAAATAGCACGAAAATTTTCTTTCTTAAAAATTATAACAGTTTTACCGACGAAACTTTCTGTTGGTAAAAACATTATTACTGACAGAAAAAAATTTCGTCGATAAAAGTAGTGCTTTATTGACGATTTTTTTTTCCTTGGGAAAAACTTTATTCTCGATGGTTTTAGTTCGTTAGTAAAACTTTTACCGCGAAAGTTTTCAAAATAGTGTGAAAATTTTCTATGTTAAAAATTATAACAGTTTTACAAACGAAAATTTTCGTTGGTAAAAACATTATTACCGACAAAAAAAATTCGTCAGGAAAAACATTATTCCCGATGGTTTTAGTTTGTCGGTAAAACTCTTACCTCGAAAGTTTTCAAAATAGCACGAAAATTTTCTATCTTAAAAATTATAACAATTTTACCGAAGAAAATTTTCGTCGGTAAAAACATTATTACCAAGGAAAAAAAAAATCATCTGTAAAAGTAGTGTTTTACCAACGAAATTTTTTTCGTTGGGAAAAACATTATTCCTGACGGTTTTAGTTCGTCGGTAAAACTCTTACCGCGAAAGTTTTCAAAATAGCGTGAAAATTTTCTATCTTACAAATTATAATAGTTTTACTAACCAAAATTTTCATTGGTAAAAACATTATTACCAACGAAATAAAAATTCCATCGTCAGGAAAAACATTATTCCCGATGGTTTTAGTTTGTCGGTAAAACTCTTACCGCGAAAGTTTTCAAAATAGCGCGAAAATTTTCTATCTTAAAAATTATAACAGTTTTACCGATGAAATTTTTTATCAGTAGAAACATTATTACTGACGAAAAAAAAAAATTGTCAGTAAAAGTAGTGTTTTACCGATGAAATTTTTTTCATCGATAAAAGTGTTATTTTGCCGACGGAAAAAAATTTGTCAGTAAAACACTACTTATACCGACCAAATTTTTTGCATCGGCAAAAATTTCATTGTAAAAGCACTATTTCTTGTAGTGGGGCTCGACTCTTGAGGAGTCTGAGCCATGCCAATATAGTTGGTTCACTCCATAAGTTGACTCATCTGACTTCTCATATTTTTCCCCCAACAATGCTCATGGCTTAATGGTAGGCTCACACGAGTTTCAACAATGGGTTCAAGTATCCATTGTGTGTGGGTGTGTAAAAAATAAAAAGGCCTTGGATTGAACTTTCTAACCGATTTCCTTCTATTCATACGATTTTCATTAACCTAGTCCTACATCACTGTAGTTGTAGGGAAATCCAAGGGCTCCCTTGATCACAATTAGGATAAAATAAAACTTGTCTTTTTAAGGGTGAAATTATATTTTCAATGTTGGAATTGAGAAGAAAATAGAGGAACAGAGAGGGTTCTCCTTCTTCCTTGAAAATGGGTTCAAGTGTTTGGGTAAAATTCCGTCTCCTTTTACTTTACTTTGATATGGTTTTCTTCTAGTTTTGTTTCACTTCCAAATAGGCATGAGTGATCAAATGGAATAGAGCAGCTTAATGAGAACCCGTTGCTAGAGTCACATAATATAACCTAGCTAAGACGATGTAGAATAGGTTAAACACTTCTTATTGTCTTTTCTAGCAAGAACCACAGTTGCACAAGGAGCACCTAATGGTAATTGTTGGATAAAAAATAGTCAAGTCGCTAGGTCAACTTATGGAATGGACCAACTCTACTAAATAGCATGGGCCCTTTTGGCATCCAAGCCCTAAGGGTCATCTATGTCTAGAAACAGGCCGATCTCCTAGGGGGTCGATGTACCTGTGAGGACACTCAAAGAGGAGGCAACTGTAAGTCCACTCAAATGGTCAATTGCCGACCTAACCTATAGGTCGATCATAGCTCGGCTATAGGTCGGTCATAATTCAGTTGAAGGTCGACCAGAGCTCAATCATAGCTCGGCTATAGTTCGGGATAACCTCCGGGAAAAGGAAAATTCCAGTTCCATGGAGATCTTGATAAATGACTGATCCTCGAAATCAACGATCTGAATCTCTCTAATGGCCCTAAGATCTCTCCCAAGATCTTCGGAGGGTCAGATCGAATCCTGAGAATTTCGGGATCAGATAAGGATCTTGAGTGGATTTCGTCTCCAGCTTATTAGAAAAGATTCCCTATCATGTATGTCTTCCCTCTCCTATAAATAGAGATATCCCCAGTCAAAGTAAGGTTCGTACATTCATACCCTAATTCTTGACTGGTAACTCTTTTCCAAAGATATACTACCCTACAAAAGACTCCAAAGATCTGACTTAAACATCGGAGGGTCCCCTGCACTAGTCAGGGTCTCTTTTGTCTCTTGCTTTTCTTTGTGCAGGTTCACATGGGCTAACCAGGGAAGGTTTACTGGAAAACTGCATCAATAGTAATCAGGCCCTCCATGGTTCTGTTTTGAGAAGATAGTGTGAATTTGCACCATTTGAGCACCAACTTCCAGCTTCATATTCAGAGTAACCCTCCTTTTCCTATTGGAGGAGATAGCGTTTTCATTTAAGTAGAATTATATGATAGCTTTCTTGTAGAACATAAATGATGACCACAGACTTGCATTCATCCACAACAAACATGGAATGTACAGAACCAAACCATCCAAATGGTGGGCTCCAATTCAAATGGGGTCTAGTATTATTAAACAATAAAAGACTAAACAGTCAAACCATAGCATAAAAAGCAAAGCAAAAAATGTATAATCAACGAATAAGAACTAATAAAAAAGAAACATTGGATGGTGGTCAGAAATCGACGTCGCACTTGGTCCCAGTAAATTCGGCCGTTGAGGAGCTGCCATTGATCGTCAAAGGGACCTTCAACTTGCATTCGAAATCCGGCTTGTAGTGATTCGTCTTGAGTGGTCCGATCTTAAACCTAATCCTTGCATAGATCTTAACATTAATGGAGAAAAACCCTTCTCCCTTCTCCCTATTGAAATCCACAACACCAGAACTCTTCAGTGGAATGGCTACCTGCCCGGAGAAAACTGGATGGATGTCGGTGGTGTTCTTATGGCTTTGATAGAAAGTCGGCAAAGGGGCGTAAGCAAATCGCTCTCCTTCGTAGTAAGCTCTAGCTTCAAGATTATCGTAGTAAAAGCTGATCCGCTTGTTAGGGTTCCTTATGGAAACATCTAGTGCAAGGTTGTAATGGAGAATGTTGTTGTTGGTGAGATTGAATTCAGTAAGCGTGGAACTGCCGACATACACTCTCATCTTTGAAGGGCGGTAAATGAGCCATAGAACAAGGGCGGTGATTCCCAGACTAGTGATGAGCTTGAACAAGGTGCTCAGTAGGCAGCACGGGCCACAAGATCCACTCCGTCCATGACGCTGCTTTGTCTCAGCCATGGAGAGAGAGAGAGGGGGGTGTGGAGAAGAGAAGAAACGAGGAGGCTCTTTTATTAATAAGGTGTTTGAGGGGGATTGGCTGGTGTACCACACACCACCGAACTGGCTGGTCTGTTTAGGCCACCAAGCTCCGTGGTCCTACCACGAGGTATCTGTTATATCTAAATTGTCAATCCATTTGAAAAGCTTTTTAGAAGGGAACCTGAAAGTAAGACAGATCCAAACATCAAGTGGATCACACTGCAATTGAGCATAAAACATTGAAATCCTTTCACAAAATATTTTTCTCCCCTTTGTCCTGGTGTTTGTAATCTTTTGAACAGATTGGATGTAAAATAAGCATCATTGTGGGCCTATGAATGTTTTAACAGTGAGAATCATTCTTCCGCTGTTAATTGTGGTGCGGTCCAATTGAGCTTTAGACATGATTCATTTATGAAATTGTGCTCAAGAATGATCTTGGTAAATGGATGAATGGTGTGGATATAATAAATACATCATTTTCAACTTTGATCCCATTTGAACCATCGCTATAATATCCGGGAGCCCGAGTGTCAGTGCTTGTATTCGCACAGCACGTTTACACACCAGCCAGGTCGATGGTGTGTGTGGTACACCAGCCAATTCGCTTGTAGGTGCAGGTTGTGCAAAGACGAGTGACGCTTGTTGAGCTTCAAGATTTATGAACGGTTCAAAAGGAGATCAGAGTTACATTGACCTACAATGATGTATATACTATATTAAAACCGTTCATCCATGTGGTGTGATCATTTTAAATCATGAACCAAAAAATGAATCATATCCAAGTTCTAAGTGGGCCACCACATACAAAAGTGAGGACAATGATTCTTGTTGATGCAAAAATATGGTCTATGATTTTGAAGCTATTGTACCGTCAAGCACATGCATAAGGAGAAGATAAAGGAAACCTTAGCTAGAGCAAAGAACCCTCCAATGCAAAAGTCAGTCTAAAAATCTAGGTTTAATAGTATTGATGGGTGTTGAGTGAGAGATTATGCATACATTTTCATATAGACGGACCCTTTATTTATAGTGGAGGTAGGCTAGAGTTAATTCGTAATCCTAAGCGCGATTCGATGGTGCAATCTAGGCATTAAGTTTCTCAACCGTTTCACTGAATTTATGTGAGTGATAAATAGTGACATAGTTGACCTTAAAATCATGCAACGGGTGATTGAGGCCGAGTTGAGTTGAATTCTTGATTATCTAGACTGAGGTCGAGCTGAGCTGATCCAAAGGCTGACCAGATAGAGGCTGACAATCAGCCCAAGTGAGCTCCTACAGTGATCGTTACTGATCGACCTTTCATGCATCTTGACCCACCTATGTGCCGAACTTATGAGTCAGGTCCATCTACCCAGTGAAACCGTCCTTGATAGACTGTCCCATTGATCTTGCCGAGCTGACTAGTCTTCTAGGCATCTTTTGATCATAGGTATTCGGACGATCCCAAGACATGCGCATATAGGCTTCGTAGAAGCTCGGTCACACACAACGTCTGAGGACTAAGCTTGGGAGTATCCTATCCATGGAACAATCTGAGAGGGGCAATTTAGGACCTATTTTATTCTGGGAACAGGTATGATGAGATAGCAAGTCCGTGCCCGCCCCATGCATGGTCAAATCACTTTTATAAGACTCATAATAAAGTTTATTTTCCCTTCAATTTATCAATAAAGTTACACGGACCTAGATGAAGAGGAAAAGAAAACATTATATTGATCCAAAACTACTGTAACCCTAAGAAGTGTTTCAATGGTAGACGTTCAGTTCCCACTGCTTTTTGCAGTGTGGTCCGTATAATCATTGGGTCTCTCTTGTTTTTTGGATCAATACTTAAGACTAGCTCTCAAAATGTACAGACGCTTTGAATATAACACATACATCCTCGTGATGGACCCACAGAACTTCGTGACTCAACAGACCACTGAGGTCTGATCCAAAGCTAAGTGGTAGACTGAGTGAAAGATACCTTGTTTCAACGCCTAGGTCTTGGTATGGATTCCCCAGTGGAGTACTACCAGGCTAACATAAAAAAAAATAATAATAATAAATAATAAAAAAATAAAATAAAATGTGAGTAGTATGTGGTACACCAGCAATCCGCTTCCATGTTTGAGACGTTCTCTTTCAACGAAACTTCTAGACCGCGTTTTCTTATTTTGGCTGTTCTTAAGACGCTCTCTTTCAAGGAAAGGACCGCTTTTTCTTCTTTTGGCCAGTCGTCGTATTTCACCATACATGTTTGGCAAACGGAGGAATAAGCCCGGAGTAGTCTACAAGACGACGCGTTTTACGGACGCAAGCTCTTTGGGCTCAGTATATGAAATCCACTCCGTCCATCAGCTGAGAACCATCGTGTTCATTGTACATCAAGGCCAAACATATGAAAGATGTAAAAATGCTCACATACAAAATTCTTAACTGAAGGATCAATAAGAGGATTAGGTGCACTAACTCGGTTTTTTTAATATATGCGAGTAAGTGATAGACTAAATTTCTTTGTTGAATGTGTCAAAATAGGCGGGGGCAAACGAATCTCTACTTGTCTTTTTCATGTGTTTATTTTTTTACGTATCAATCTTGTTATTAATTATATTTTTTTAAAGGATAAGAATCGGATAGGATGGGGATTAGGTCCATGCTCTGTGGGCGGCCCACCATGATGTGAGTGTTTCATCCATGCCGTCCATTCATTTTTATAGATCATTTTATGTTATGAGTCCAAAAATAAAGTAGATCCAAATCTCAAGTAGACAATAGTTGATTGAACGCCACCATTAGAAACTTCCCGAGGCCACAATAGTTTTGAATCAATCTTATATCTGTTTTTTCCATTCATCCACATATTTATGACGTGATCAACAGGTTGGATGTCAAATAAACATTATAGTGTGCCTTCAGAGGAGGATTTTAATGGTGGATATTTAATCACTATTTTTTTCCTATGGTGTGGCCCACCTGATATTTATATCTACCTCGTTTTTGGAATCAAACCCTAAAATGATCTCCAAAAATGAATGGACAGCGTGGATAAAATGCATACATCATAATGGGGCCCACAAACCACCAACCACTAGCCACCTGGCCAGTGGCAGCGCCACTAACCAAACCGCGTCAAATTGAATTTGTCCTTATTTTATTTTATTTTTTTATTCTTTTTCTATTTTATTTTTTAAAATTATTGGTTAGTACGTTAGTACACCAAACCGCGTCCAATTGAATAGGTCCTTAATTTTTTTAAAAATTCTTTTTCTATTATTTAAAATTATTGGTTAGTAGGCTACTACACAGCCCACTGTTAGCCACACACCAATATTAAGACATCTTAGTTGAAACGAGGTTATTTATTATTATTCAAAAATTAAATACCTCCCAAGTCCACGCAGTGTGACCCTCGGAGTTTTGAATCAGGATGATTTTATATCTTCCACTGCATCCTGGTGGACCACACCTGATGAAGGGGCTTGATAAAAGATACACATCATTTGGGTTCCACACACAACCCTATGGCCGGTGACCCATCCCGTTGTTATATATCTGTTTTGTGGCCCATGTGAATTCTGGATCCGACTATTTTTTATCCTACAATCTAAGCATGGAGGAGTGAACCTGGTGGACGGAGTGGATTTCATAATTGGACTCCCTGTTTTACGGACCCAAATCGTCTAAAGAAACGTGAAACACCCAAGCTGTGGGATCCACATCTTATATGTAAATCCATTATTTTAACCGTACATACTAAAGAACAACCTAGTAAAAGCTCTGATGGGTCACACTGTTGCTGTTCAATCCACGTGTTACGCAATTACAAATAGTGTTGGACCTAAAAGCTTTAATGGGTCACGTGTGCTTCAATTGGCTTAAACATGTGAGATTAGGAATAATATTGATAATAGAATCGTACCTACTCATATTGATTAATTAATACTTTGTGACTCTAGACACTGAACTATATAAGATTAGACCAATGAAGGTTAATCTAAATATTTAGCCACTAATTGACAGTAGAGTTCAAGCGAAAGGCGTCACCTTGGCCTCTAGCTGTAGATGCTGTCCCCGAGGTATGAGCGTTTCTCCTCATCAAGAATCAATTCCCCACCTCTTCCTTTTTGGTCGCCACGCAAAGGAACTATGGATGTCTTTCGGATCGTTGTGTGGCATTCCTCCCCTACTCCACAGCTCGGTTGCAAGAAAGTTGGCCCACTGGAGACATGCCTCCGCTCATGGCGCGATTCATAAATCGGTTAGATGCTTGCTGCCCATCCTGATTATGTGGGAGATTTGGCGCTCCCGAAATGAAGCAGTTTTCAACAGTTCCCCAATGACCCTTGGTAAGTTAGTGGCTCGTATTAGATGGTGGGCAAGACTAATCCTTGGGACAGAATTACAGGACGATGCTGGATGGAATAATGGGCTGAACCCAAAGGTTTCGAAAGTGGGTCAGATTCGTAGTACCTCTTCTGTGGTGAAGTGGAGACAACCAACCCCAGGTTGGGTTAAATTAAATGATGATGGCTCGGTGAGGGGTAACCCGGGTCCTTCAGGCGGGGGTGACATTTATAGGAATGACAACAGAGTTTTTCTGTTTGGCTTTGCGTTTGGCCACGAGGTTGGGTCTAATAATATGGCAGAACTTCGAGCTATTCATGGCGTGATGTTGCTTTGTTTGGAACGGAGCCTAGACAGGGTCATGGTTGAGTCTGACTCTCAACTGATAATTAATAGCCTCACTACTCTCTGTAAAACCCCTTGGAAGTGGAAGTCGTGGCTGTCCAGAATCAACTGTCTTTGCTGCCTGGGAAACTTTTCCTTTGTGCACAACTTCAGAGAAGGCAACAGTCCGGCTGATGGACTGGCTCGGGAAGGGAGCCTCCTTCAACAGACTTCATTCTACCTCCACTCCAGATGCCTCCCTCAACATCTCCGAGGCATGATCTTTTTGGATAGGATCAGGCTAGGTGCGCTCAGATCCAACACCTAGCTCGATCGTTTTGGGGTTTTCCTTAGTCCTTTTTGTAGTTACGTGGCCGTTTGAGTCCTTTGTCTCCTTGTGGATATGTTTTCCTCGCGTTAGGAGTGGCTGCTAGGGACAGCCCTCCTGTTTTACTTATAAATCCCCTGTTTTAGCAATGACATTTTGAAAAAAAATTATTTAGCCACTAATTATTATGGGTGATTAAGAAGAGGGGGGATATTCCTTAATAACAAGATCTGATTAAAGACTTTTTTTTTAACAATGATAGCGTATCACATTTCTCAGTTAATTAATAATGGATGGATAAAATTAAAAATAAGGCTAACTTTAGATTTTATTGATTTGCATGTAAAAACAGTGCAATCAATAAAAAGAAGAAAAATAAGCTAGTATAGAAGAGGATAAGTACCTACAAGTGCTTGTGCTAATAAAATAACTATGAAAAAAATACCAACCGGTTGTAATATGTTATGGTGAGGGAGCAGATCTCTTCTTCAAATGCTGCTTTTATACACTTTTGAAAGGTAGTGGTTGTGATTTAATTTTCATGTGAATCTTTGATTGCATGTTTGTCGTGTCCTAATAGCGTTTGAATTCCTTACTGCGTGATGGCATTATGATTTTATTTAGTTCTAATTTCTAATGAACTTTCTGTTAGCTATGCTAATCATTTTCTACCTTTTGTACAATATCAATAGTCTCATATATATATATATATATATATATATATATATATATATATATATATATATATATATATATATATATTCCTTTCTAATGATTTGTTTCTGATTAGGGATGGTCATGTCATGTGTAAGATGGATTGCAATGAATTTACCATCTATAGGTCTTAAGAAACTTCTTATGCACAATAAAGTTAAAATGTCAAGCATGTATTGTCATGTATCCTTCAAATGGTATCCATCATTTCTGTCGCAAATATGTGTACGACTCTTTGCTAGCTTACTTTTGGCAACTTACGTGTCATTGGTTGATAAGTGCTTGTGGCTTTTTTCTAGCATGAGTATGATTTTCTTTTTATTTATATATGAGTGCTGACACGTGTAAGCTTCTCATTGGGTATCATGGACAATGATAAGCCATGTGTAAACAATGCCCCTCATGGCACTTTACATTCGAAGAATGTGAAGGATGTTGCTATATTTTAGTTTTGGCAGTTGTTCAACTAATGACATGTGGTAATACAGGATCTCTCAGTCATCCTACTCAGCCTCTGGCACAAAAAATTGTCTGTCATTTATGACATGGCGAGCGCTTTGACGGGCATGACTCTGTATAAATGGAGACCCCCATTATTGCTGGTTTTACACTCTTATCTTCGCAGCTCTCTTCTTTTATTCTCAGCTTCATTTAGCCACCATTCATGGTGTCAGTGCTTCTGTTGTTGCTTGCATGGTAGCGGAAGTTTGGAAATATCACGCTCTCTACGAGTGGCGACCAAAGCTTAAGGCTTGGCTCCTATTTTTCAAAAATAAAAATGAAGGACTCCTCTCCTAAAGGACGATTGGCTAGAGATCAAAATAATCTCTCTTTTCTTCTTTTTCTCTTTTGTTATAAATATCTTTTAGATGCTCTCTCCGTGAAAGAGAGTTTTGTAATGGTTTAATTTCATGTAAGACTAATTTAAGGGAATGAAAATACTCCTTTTTAGACACTATCTTCTTCTTCCCTTTTTATTGTTCTTCATCATCAACTTACTACCTGGTCGATCCTTCCTATCTCTACATGGATTCCCAAAGTATAGGAAAACATTTCTTTAAGTAATGATCGTTAGTAATATTTTTTACTTTCTTGGCCATCAAAATCTTGCAACAAATAAGCTCCTTCAACACCCTTTTACGATAACTGGGCCCACCCAAGTTGGAGACCACTTTATGAATTTATGACATTTTGGTGTCATGGGCAGTATGGTTTTCCAAACTAGCATTTTTTCAATTAATGAAAGATTTCCCCTTTGTTTCTTACTGTAGGCCTCGACAATCTTTGAATTTTGAACTTTTAATGAATCGAGGGCATGCAATCGGACATTGTCGAGCTTCTCTTACTCCATTAACATTGCATTAATAGTGCTCTAGTACTCCCAAGGAGTAAATTGATTTTAAAATGCTACCCAAAGTGAAGCAATGTTCACCTCCATGGGTAATACAACTTCATGTCCTTACATTAAAGCGGACAACATGATTTATGTGCTTGTTCTTTGGGACGTCTGATATACTCAAGTACTTCAGATAATGTCACAGGCAACAACCATTGATTGCCTTCTATCATACACTTGATCATATTTTTCAAGATCTTGTCGGTTGCCTTGACCTGCCCATTTGCCTGAGCATGGTACAACATATGATAGACCATCTTAAACTTGTAGGCATTGGCAAGAGCATGGATTTAGGCACCTATAATGCTGCTTCTCGTTTAACCATGATAGTTTTAGGGATACCCAATTGGTAAATGATATGTTCTTTAATAAAATCATTAACTTCTACATGACTGGTTCTTCTCGTCAGTCGTGCTTCATCCTATTTAGTAAAATAAGTGGTCTGACAATGTTAAAATTATGCTACTCTAAGAATGTGGGATATATTTTTCAAATGAGATCAATGACCCATCAACGAAATAACCATGGTTTAATGAATGGATGAAGTTTAGATGTCGACACATATTGTAATGGCCCATGCTTTTGACAAGCTTGACATCCTTTCACATATTTCATAGTCTTTCAATATGGTTAGCCAATAATGTAACACCCCGGAAATTTTAGTACCCAAATGCCACCATAATCTCTAAACGAGCGAAAAACACACATTCAACCAATATGGACACTTCCCCATTCTTATGGAATCTAACCTACACGAGTGATCAAGAATAAGAATAGGTATCAAATCACTATAAAACAAATATAAATAGAGTGTTGACAACTAGATTTAGGGAAATCTACTGTAAAAAACCCAAGAATCTAATCTAATAGATGGAGCATGGCCCACTAGAACGATAGGTCAGATATGCTCTTGGAACCTGGAAGTCACGTAAACACTAAGGAACTAAATGGATGGAATGGATTGAGCAAGATCACGCCAACCTCTACCGTAAGGGGGCTGCGTTTGCACAAAAGCTTGTACAGCCGCAGAACACCATAAACCAAAACTGGTCAAACAGAGTTTGACCTGACAATTCGTGAAGGAGAGTCCATCTCCTTCACCCCTTTCCACCCGGACTATTTCAAAACAAGGAATTCCACACCATAGCTGATGTGGGCCACCATCACGAGTAAATGGGAAATTAGGACCGTCCACTGACCACTAATCCAAACCCTGTCCAAGAAGAAACATATACACAAGATAAAAATAGCATCCACACGCTGATCAAAACCATCCAAATCGCGCAGGTGTTGCAACAGCAGAAACTACATTTGCAAATCCACTTACGCACTTAACCAGAAAATGTGGTATCCGCATGCTCTCCAAACAAGATCTGCTAGTTTCCACGAATTCCACTAGATTCCATGCCTTCTTGCGAAACGAATCCTTCGCGTAGTGGGTCCACAAGTCCCACTTTCACAGTAGATCGGATGGCTAGAGAGCATCGGACGGCTAATCCTATAACATCCTGAAATCTTCATGGCCAATGTTTATACTTGTGTTCGAGAAAATCAAGTGTTAATAATGTATAAATTGGATGCTTCAAAAATCGTACCTCATTTTTTCATTTAAATCACATCCAGTTACATTCATGAAGGTAACCATTCACGAGAATAAAATCGTCTATATTTATTATTTCATCAAAGTAAAAAAATTCAATAAATCATCAAATGCCCTCTCAATGGGAGCTTATTACATTATCAAGCTCATAGCAAAAATATAAAACTAAATCGTGAAACTGTGTTCTTATTTATTCAGTGTAATCGTCCATAGGGAGATGGTCCTCTAGGTCTTTTTCCTGTATATTACCTGCATCATCTGTACGGTTGGAGAAGAGACGCACATTCCTTTTATAAAGGAGTGAGCGTGTGAGAGAGGAGTGTGTTTCCCATCCCACTTGGATTGGGTTTCTCTAATTTGTTCCTTTTTAATGATCTTTCTTTAAATCTAATTCATTTATTATTTCAGAGTCTTCTAATAGATTCAGGGTATATAATTTTCTTGGTGATCCAAAATTTAGATTGGCCAATTTTGAAAATTCTCCTAATGGGTGCCAAAACGAACTTAATCTCAATTAATGGTCCACATTTAATGATCAGGGCCCAATTTCAGAAAATATGTATAGTTAGGATAAGTAAACGATTGAACAAAATTTGGTGGTTGATCGATGGTGGAAAAACCTAAATCTAAAATTTCACATTTATACCAAAAAGAATGAACTGGCTTTAACCTTCAATGGTGTAGGATCATAGATCGAGGCCTAAATTTTGTATAACCTTATAATCATATGAGACCAGAGTGTGGTCAAAATTTAAGTTGTGATGGACAAAAAGAAGTAGTTAAATCAGAAGATCCAAATTTATAATGAGTTGGTAAGTCTTTACAAGATAAGTTCGTACCTAAGGAAAAGCCTACCAAAGTGGTGTCTTCATATTTCATACTTGGTCTATATGATGGGCAATGCAAGTCATTCATATGAAGAGAAATATTCTACTATGACTACCAACGAGATTTCTTCACTCAATGGACACTAAAATCAACGGTTAAGGGGTTAATTTGTCAATCGGGTCACTTTTACAATAATCTAGGGGCCAAAATTTTACATGTACAGTTAATTTAAGATATATAGGCATGCTATGAAATTTCACATCAAACGGACTGTGGAAACCATGTGATCTAGAATTCAGGGGTCTACGTTAATGGCATTTTCATAATTATTGCTAATATGAGAGTTTTGAGAAATCTAATGGTTCTACATAGTTGTAAGCACATTTATAAGTAATTCTTATAATAAAACTTATATCTAAATAGTTATGAATAAGGAATTATTCACCAAAGTAATTAAGAGAATGTACATATATTAATCAACATAATGGATGGTCAAATGACATGTTAAAAATAGAAAAACTTGATGGTTAGTACTTTGATCATGTATGTAAGTGGGTGTACAATCAGTTTTGTAAGCGGATAATCACAAGTGAGTTTTTGGAATAATCAAGAGTTAGAACATGCATACCATTAGATTCAAGTGACTTGTTCACATGTGTAAGTTTCTCAGATTGTAGTTTTAAGGATGGGTCAAACATATACATAGGTGGTGACCAAGATAATGGATCAGAATCTCAATTTGACATATGAATAGGTGGATGATAAGATCAAGTAGCTAGTTTACTATGATCAGGTGGTCCAAACTCAGACTGGATGGTCAGATATCTTTACTTGGCGGTGAATAGTTGACTGAACGGTTGGTTATGATGGATAAGTGAGAATACTTGGGTATATGAGATATTATTCAAAATCAAAGATCAAATGACTTGATCTATGAATGGAGATTATTCCCAACAGTCAGATTCATGTTGGAGAATGGATGTAAGGTTAGGATAACTAAATTAGTATCGTACATATGTACATAATAAGTTAAATTTCATGGTAACAATCGAAAACTTTCAATACTCGAGTATCGAAATGTTCGAGGTGTTATAAATCTGACCCACCTAGAGATGTCCAAACGTAAAGAAAAAGGATTGAAATCAATCCACCATTAAAGCCTATGCAATTCTCCACCAACAAGGTCATCTGATCAGCAATCCAAAGATAAACCGCTGATGGGCCATTAGATGTTCAGTGGCTAGACGAAACGGATAGGAGAAAGAAACAGAAAACTCAATTACATTGCTCTCACACCTTACGTTAACCGGATCTGCTATTACTCTCTACATAATTAAATCTACGCAAGAAGCCTCCAGAACCTGACCATGTAAGAAATTATAGATTCGAATTGGCTATAAAAATCCTTGCCCGTTCCACAAGAAAGAAAAATAAGAGAGAGAGAGAGAGAGAGAGAGAGAGAGAGAGAGAGATAGCTGCGGGTGAAAGAAGAAGAAAGGAAGAGCCTCAGTTTGAGTTCAACCAATCCCTGAGCCTCCACCGGATCATTGATTCGACTACAACAGATCCAAGATGCCGTCGAATCACGGTTCAGATATTAACTCCTCCCTTTCTTCCTTCCTTTCCTATTCCAAATTCTTCCCATACAACAGGGTACCATCATACCTAATCGAGTCGACTAGGTGGTAGAATGGACCTAAAACATATTTATTAATTAAAACCTATCATCCCAAGATTCATTGAACCTAATTGAAATTTAATATAAAATAGGTGATTAAAGTAGAATTTAACCACCTGGGGCTCCAACTTTTCGGCATTCCAAATCGATCACTTGCCACGGATTAACTCGGACCACTGCGCTTTGCTACTGTCCTTCCCTCCTCAACTACCAAGCAAACCAAAACCATTCAGATTTCAGAAGATGTGGATGAAGGACAACGCGTTCTTGTAGGTGGTCAAGGAGGCCCGGTGTAACATCCCAAAAATCGGGGGTCGGGTAGAAACCCATCTCCCGAGTTCCAGAACATCACTTATGCAACATAGATAATGATAAATGCATGTTTTCTGTATAATGACATTAAACAGGATTGAGACTAAGCCAAAACAACATATCATACTCCAGAGACAGTTAAATTAGCAAGCGAAAGACTGTGATAAATACATAAAATATATAATTAATTGTAAGTCTCCAGAGTGTGAACATGTTACCAAGTTAATTAAATACATGTATACTCCAAAAATGGAAAGAAAAGAATATACATGAGTGCTCCAAAAATATAAAATGACAAGTGTCAAGGCGTCTAATCAACCTCCCTGTAATCCCGTCGATTAGAACACGCATAAAGGAGGGATCCTCCTCATCATCATCAAGTCCGGTTCCGCTTCACAAACAGCGCCATCATCTGAAACTAAAATAGGGACTGGTGGGTGTCCGGAACACCATCCCGTAACGTGGGAGTGAGTAATCAACTCAGTGGAATCATAGAGCCAAGATTAGCATGTTATCAAATCAATCACGCGATAATAGTAAAGCAATCAATCAAACATTCCTATATACTGTTGTTAATGTATACATGAAATGACATGATGGATGCCCTCAGTGACATACTCCCTCATACGGCACCATCTTACGCTCGCGTCATGCTTTCTTCCCATAGTGCTCCACATTTTCCAGACACATGTAATGCGATATGGATAATGATTACCAAGTTGTTATTAGTCCTTTTCATACAGCAGGATTGGGAAACTAGGGTACCTTCCTTATATCAATCCCAACACAGATCCTGTTTAGGGTCGTCACTCCTAGTAATCTCATACGATGTTATATTTATAGGTCGCTGCAAGGGCTGTCAGGGCTGTTGCTCGCACTCGTTGTACCACTCCCCCATCACCTTATCAATACAGGCCTAATGTACTCTTGTCGCTACGGAAGGGTCGTCGCCTCCCGCAGACTCAGAATACACTCGAGGTCACTACAAAGGGCTCGTCACCTGTCAGTGTAGGCCGATAGCAAGAATATAGTGTCCCATACTACTATAATCTGCTCAAGAGTCTGGGTTGCTCACTGGTCACTACGGGAAGGTTTGAAGCCCCAGCGTAGGCCGACAACTCGACCACGGTGTCCCATACCACCATACCTGGCTCATGAGTCTTTATGGATCAAGGTACCATGGTTAACAGGGTTTTCAATGGTAAGTTTAGTACCCTAGGTTCAAGCAGTTATGACTCATACACGGTGAACATACAATGGCCAGTCGGGTTACTTAACGGGCTCAATTAGTACGAGCGCATCTCAAGATGAGCAACATGAAGTGCATAAAACACTTCATGTGGCTTAACCACTGCCGCCAACTCAAAACACGACTCACGTTTATCGACGTGTCCTTCGTGGCAAATAGAAGCCAACCACGAATTCAATCCATTACCGACTGCCTGGACTAACGTATAGCCCCAAACACTTGAATATCAATATCAGTAATCATATGAGAGTAACAGAAATGAAATACAACACTGTAAGCATGTTGACACATGTTATAACATACAACTTAAGAAAATCATCTAACACATGCATTTCATGTATATAATGAAATTAATACATATAGCCAACATGATGAAAATCATTTACATCAGCATATTACTTGAGAATTCAATCTCAAAACTCATTCACAACACCATCTACTCAATACGTACCAATACAAGCATTTATACAAACACTTAGCCTACACACTTTAGTCTACATAGCGTATGTCGACACAAAGTGCGCATTTGGACAAATCTCTTCGCCAAACAGATCATGCACGCATTCCTAATATCCTAACACGATAAATAAGCATGGAAAACATTTCAACAAAATATGGATGTAAACAGTATTTCCTACAAATGACTAAAATGCCCTAAATTTCATATTTTCCATACGTTTACGAAACGAAAAACGGACAGCATGTTCTACATGTCAAACGGCGTTGTCGTCGATAATCTACTATTAAACGACATTGAAAGCTTTGAAATCAGTCAATCAAAGCGTCTAAAATCCTCACCTTTCGCCTTAGACGTGTATCGATTCGAATAGCACGTATACGCTGCGTCAACAGTGTAACGGCGACCTAATGCACAAGATACGTAAGCTACTTCGCTATTGAATCAAAGGAATCCCTAAATCAGCAAGTAGTTAGGGATTTCTTACCTAAAAGTACATTGAAAATCACCGGTAAAGTGATTTGAATGTGTTGCTTTGGTACGTGTAAAGGATGGAGCAAACGGCAGGAAGTTTTCTCACAAAGTCTCTTACAATCTCTCACTTTCTCTCTCTCTCAATCTAGGGTTTCAAGAAAATTCGAATGGGAGAAATATGAGAGGGTTTAAAGCCCTTATATAGGCTAAAACATAACCTAAATAGACTTGGGAACAAAGTATACTTGGGTTATAGCCAAATCGAAACTTTTTTGATCCAAAAGAGCATTTCAAGAGGTCCCCTGGCCGAACGCGGTCGGACTTAAGCTCATGGTCACTGGATGTTGTCCACACTAAGTTTTCAAACCGGTAGAGTTCCCAGATCGCACGTGAAGGTCCAGTTTCAGTTCAGCGGTCATCGTACCTAAATCAGGTCTACAAGTCTCATGATATGAAAAAGAAATTTTTCCTGATCCGAGGGTGAATTTTGGTTGAATTCTGACGGTCAAAATGCTTAATAATAAAGCGCAAAGACACGTTCTAGATTTGGAATTAATTTCCTAAACCTTTAGCCATTTCTCACTCTCTTCAGTCCAGGCTCAATGAAATAGCCTCAGAACATCGGTTGGGCTTGATTTTTGAAATGAATGTCAAGTCTAGCTAAGCGGTCATAACCATCTAAGATTGTAGATATCGGACTTCTGACGCGCAGTCTAAATCAAATACGAAATTTCAAAGGGTTCCTGAGAATAAACCGGTTTAGAGTTTGATCCTGGATTTCAGGATATTATAGCGTCATTGATTCTACAAGTTTTGGGTCTTGTAGATCGTATTTAAAGTGGTTGGTGCTAATTTCACAGGTAATCTAGTGTGGCGCTGTCTAATTCACGTTAAATTCTACAGAATTAAGTTCTACATGATTTCTTTGGCTTTGGAATTGGGTTCTGAGAGGTTACCAAGGTGTTATGGTCGACCCATTGCCTAAGGACATCTAATCCCAAGTTGGCAAAAATCCGGGGTGTTACACTCGGGACAAGGTGGACTCTTATCACCCAGTTCTCAACGTCCTTGTTAAGCTGAAGAGTGTGAAATCACAGCTTAAATCCTGGAACAAAGAGCACTTTGGAGATGTTTTTGAGAGGATAAAGGAAGCAAAAAATGAAGTGGCAGCCTTAGATCTTCAACTCCAACTGTCAGATTCTAGTCAGGGAATTAACATGAACCTGCAACTCAAATTTCAGGAGGCTTCTGAGCAGCTGAACCAGTGGGAGGCTAAACATGAAATCTTTTGGAAACAGAAGTCCAGAGTAAGTTAGTTAGACGAGGGGGACCGTAACACCAAGTTTTTTCATGCCACAGTGACTGAAAGACAAAGAAGGGCCAGAATTTCTAGTATTCTGTTAGTAACAGAGGAGGTAGTGACAGAGAATGAAGAAATCAAGAAAGATGCAATCCGCCATTTTGATGAATTATTTAAAGGTAGAAACAGCACAGTAAATTCAAATTTTCTTCAATGGGTGCCACATCTAGTGACGCAGGGGATGAATGAGTGTCTCATGGCGTCGCCTTCCATCCATGAAGTGAAATCAACTATTTCCTCCATTCCGTCAGAAAGTGTGTTGGGCCCGGACAGTTTTTCAGGTGTATTTTATTCGGTTTGTTGGGATATTGTCGGCCTGGACATTCATAAAGCAATGGTCTACTTCTTCCAGGGAGGGAAGATTCCTCGGGCTGTCAACTCCTCGCTGATATGTCTCATTCCCAAAGGGGCTGCTCCTAGGAAATGGGCTGACTACCGCCCTATGAGCTTATGCAATTGCCTATATAAGATCTTCTCTAAGATCATAGCTGTCAGGCTCAACCAGGTCCTCCCCTCTCTGATCTCCCTAGAGCAAGGGGCTTTTATCAAAGGCTGGGCCATCTCGAAAAACATTGTGCTCTCTCATGAATTGTTCAGGGAGGTCAATAGGAAGACCAGAGGAGGGAACGTCGTGATAAAGTTAGATATGGAAAAGGTGTATGACAAAGTGGATTGGGCTTTCCTAAAGCTAGTTTTGAAGCGTTTTGGGTTTTGTGATAGGTGGGTCAACATCGTGGAGAACTGTTTCTCGAGTTGTTGGTTCTCTGTCTTGATAAATGGGGAAGTGATCGGTTTTTTCAAGTCCTCTTGTGGGCTGAGGCAAGGAGATCCGCTATCGCCAAGTTTGTTCATTCTGAGGGGTGGAAGTTTTAAACTGATGCCTCCATCACCTAATGGAGACGGGTAGATGTGCTCCTTTCTCTATCGGGAGAGGCTGCTTGATTGTTTCACATTTACTCTATGCGGATGATACTCTCCTCTTTCTGAACGGAGGTATGCCTTTGCTAAGAAGAATTTCAGCCTTGTTGGAGTACCAAAACGCCTCGGGCCAATGTATTAACAACATGAAAAGCTCCTTTTATTGCTCTGATAAGATTCTTCTTGCCAAGATTCATCTTATGTCCACTTTGCTCGGCATCGATAGATCCACAGGCCCTTTTCTATATCTTGGAGTCCCCTTGGCAGTGGGAAGGTTGAAAGCTTGTGCCTTTCAGCCCTTGGTGGATAAAGTGGAAGGTCGGATAAGGGGTTGGCGATCCAGGTTTTTGTCACAACCAGGGAGAACAGTCCTTATCAAGCATGTTTTGAGTAGCATTCCTATACACACTATGGCAGCGTCTTGCATTCCTAAACAGGTGCTATCCGCGATAGAGAAAACTTTCACTTCCTACTTTTGGGGGTGGGCAAGTGGTAAACGTAAACTGCATTGGAAGAGTTGGAAGTGCATATCAAGGCCGAAAGATGAAGGAGAATTAAGCATCAAGAAGCTAGTTGAGGTGATGGAAGCCTTCCAGATTAAAATGGCTTGGGTGCTTCAGTTCCGCAGGGATTCCAGCTTATGGGCCTCCTTCATTGCAGCAAAATATAATTTTTCTCAGGACGTGTCGGTGGCTAAAAGCAGTTTTAGGCGTGCTTCCCCCTTTTGGAAGAAGATCTTGAAAGTTATTCCTTTCCTGCTTGAAAGGGTCCAATGGAGTGTAGGCGTGGGAGATAGCAGTTTTTGGAATTGTAATTGGACCGGTCTTGGCCCTCTTCAGAATTTGTTGACTTCAAAAACCTCTACCGAAGTTCACTCATTGCAACTTAACCATGTTTTGGGCCCCTCAAGTCCTCTCCTGCCGTCGGTGGCGTTGTCCATGCTCCCCAGTGACGTCGTTAATCATATATTCCAGCGCAAATTTTGCGTCTCAACAGGTCCAGATTATCCTCTTTGGCCCTTCACTACTTCATGTGACTTCTCTGTTAAATCTTCCTGGGACGTCAGAAGGGCCATTGCTCCCAAAAAGGACTGGGCTCGATGGGTTTGCCACGGGAATCTTCCGCCAAAAATCTCCTTGTTTATCTGGAAAATCCTCCACAATGTTATTCTTGTGGAGAAAATAGTTCAATCAAGGGGAGTCTCTCTAGCTTCTAAGTGCGGCTGCTACAGGGATGACTCTGAGCAAGGCCCAACTGAAGAGTCCGTGTCTCATCTCTTCCTGAACGGTCAACAAGCCTCATCAGTCTGGGAATTTTTTGGCATACAGGCTGGAATTTCCATCATGCATGCGTCAACGATGGAAGCAAGGATTAGGCAGTGGAGGTGAGCCTGCGTAAACAGAAGAAGTACGTCGGTTGCCATGCTTCTCACACCAGCCTTCATTCTTTGGGAGATGTGGAAATCTAGGAATGGGGCCGTTTATGATTAAAAAACTATGACGATTCAACCAGTTATTGCTAAAGTCTCTTGGTGGCTGAACACCACCAGGTCTGTTGTCATCAAAAGGAGGTCAGTGCAGCTGCATCCTCCGTAGCAGTCCGTGGTCTTATGAAAAAAACCCCTTGCAGGTTGGGTGAAAGTTAATGTTAATGGATCCTCTAGGGGAAATCCGGGATTCGCAGGGGGTGGTGACGTATGTAGAAATGATAAGGGAGAATTCTTATTCGGCTTTACTTTTGGCTATGGGGTGATATCGAATATCGGAGCAGAGGTCTGCGCAGCTCATGACGGGCTTCTTCTGTGTTTAAAAAAGGGCTTTTCCAAAATTGTGGTGGAATCAGATTCTGATTTGGTGATTAGGGTATTTAAAGAGGAAGCAAACATCGGTTGGAAATGGAATGGATGGAAAGCTAAGATGAATAGTCAGCGGGATCTCGCCTCGGTGGAGTTCAATCATGTGTTAAGGGAAGGCAACACGTCAGCTGATGCGCTCGCGCGAAAAGGAAGTGAGTCCCAAGCTCATTTCTTTACTTCTAGCAGGGTAGATTTCCTTAGCAGGTGAGGGGTTTACTCTTCCTAGATAAGGTTGGCCTTGGAGCGATCAGAGAGAGGAAGATTTAAGGCCTGACTTCCTTTTGAGGTTCCTTTTTGGGTTTTCGCATTTTCAGTCTGGTTGTCCCGACCTTTTACGATAGGTCTTCTATGGGTCCTTTTTTCCTATGAAGACCCGAATTTTGTAATTTTTGTCCAGAAATGTATATACCATTTTCCTTTGAAAAAAAAAGTAGAATCTAACTATGAAGTGCATCCCAAATTATCAACAAACTAAGGTGAGGATCCTTCCTTTAAAATTTGCAATATAATTGGTTATACATCTTTTTTCTGTTTCAAAGGTATTTTACTGTTTATAACCTCCCTATAAATCATCGCCATAGAAATTCACAACATTTTTGTTATCTTGCACACAAGTATCATGTTGGGCATCCCATCTTAGACAGTCATCATAAATTTGTGGACGTAATGCATTACGGGTAGTGACCCTCTTGGTCAGCACATAATTCCATGGGTTGATTGGCATGGTGTACAATTGATGTAAGTAAGACGCCATGCGTGTTGCATCATTTCTCAGGATTTGATGTCACAAATAGTCGCTCCATGAACATATCATGTCATGTAAATCCCTCAAACATGTTGTTGTGTCGCCTTAAGATGTTCACGTAAATCCACGGTCACGTGGGATACATTGGCGAATCTCCATAGGGTGGCGAATCCCATGGCGTGCATGTGTGGGGTGTGTGTGCGTGTGTAAAAAAAAATGTGGTGCAAGTCATATGTATTAAATTACCTTCCACATCATGTTCATGATTGCTGAGTGTGATGGATCACATATATTTTAATAGGCATGCATACCATATAGAATGTTGCACATATCGCTTATATGTGGAATATGAGAAGTATCGGTGCCTTTTTAAAATCCATGTGAATTGATTTAATTATTGTAAACTTTAAGGGAATGATCATCACTATGAGTAGGGCATTAACCCTCTCCAACCGTACAAATGATGTAGGTGGTGAACAGATTGAAGACTCGAAGAATCACTTCCCTGAGGAGGACTATATTGAATAAACAAGAAAATAGTTTCATAAATTAGTTTTATTTACGTGCTACACTTGATTTGTAATAAGCTCCCATCTGAGTGAGCAATTGATGATTTATTGAACTTTTCTTCCCTATCAAATAGAATGACAAAATGCAAAGAATTTCTTTTTTATGAATTGGTACTTGAATGTTCAGAATGTATTAATTTAATCACACTATCTGAATGACATGTGAATGGAATTAACATCAGAATTCCTAGGGCGAGCAAGACTTAGGCCTCAGAAATTTTGGGTGTTACAGCTGGTATTAGAGCATAAAAAATGAGATTAGCTAGGCATGAGCGCATGGACCATCGTAAACTTTACGCGACTTTAATCAAACGAGAAATTAGAAACTAACACATAAATTGACCTCGGTTTGAAACTAGGAAGAATGAAGAATTAGGAACCCATATTCAGGTTTTTCATTAATCTACTAGACATGAAACGTAGGAGTAATGAATCTAGAAACCTTGGATTAAATTCCAAAAATCCTAAAAGAAACTATCCTAAAACTAAAATTTTAAGAGTTCATGACTGCCCGAAAAACTTGTACTTACCACACTAGAAATTTCCCCAAGGTAATAAACATCTCTCTAACCAAATGTCCACATACACAGAAGGTATGGCTCCCAAAAGAAAAATGATTCAAGCAAATTCTATACCTCCATGACATATGACTGAGGAAATGACTATGATAGAGTGAACGCCATCTCTGTCGATGACCCATCAAGAAGCCACACTCCCAGGACCACCCCTAAGACTAACACCCCTTAATAATTAGGCGTGGGCACCATTCTACTCCATCATGGGGAGGATAGAGGCATTCATGCAGAAGACCCAACAAACCATGGATAACCTACAACAACAGGTTCACAATACTATCCCAAGGGCCGCCATGCCTCCCGTACCATCCGCTTGCACCATCCCACCGGCTCCACTACGTTCAGAATACCATGATGAGTATGCCTTGCTAGAAAGGTTCCTAAAACTATTCCCCCCCGAATTCTTAGGCACCCCCAATCTAGTAGCGGCAGAACACTAGGAAAAATAAATTAAAAGGACGTTAAACACTATGTGATGCCTAGAGAATTTAAAATTTTCCCTAGCCACATTTATGTTCGAAGGAGAGACTATCATCTGGTGGGAACCAATAGAAAGGACTGTGTTTGAGAATCACACTTGGACTTAGGAGGAATTCCAAAAGAAATTCTTCGAAAAATATTTCTCGAAGTCATATCAAGATGAACAAATGTCTGAATTCCTGAAACTCACCCAATGCGAAATGAGTGTCACATAATATGAGGCCCGATTTATGGAATTATCGTGATATGTGCTTAAATTAGTTGAAGATGAGGACTTCAGAATTAAACGATTCGAGGACTGATAAGATATGCTATCTGGATTTGACAAGCTACGTTGATGTCATTGATAAAGCCACTCAAGCCGAGAGTGATGATGATCGTAGGACGTGGACTAGACTACAACACGAAGCAGGGAAGAGGTTTAAGACTAACTTGATCATGACATAGATAACAGATAAAAGGCTAATGTAAGACCCGTATCCTAATCCATACTGTTTCATCAACTCCCGCGATCCTTCCCGTCAAAGTCCGGCAATCCACGACCTGTAATCGATGTTTACGCAAGACTGTAAGTCGTATCCTATACATTTGAGTCAGCTTAATCTGAGACTTGTATCATTGCGACCGCACCGTCGTCGCGGTTCTAACGCCGCAAATCACGCACCGATCCGATACCCAGAAGAGGTGATGTGGACCCACTTTCAGTTCGAGGAAAAACACTGCGTATTTCAAATCCCGAGAGAATCTCTACAACATGTCAAATCAATCCCATAAATCACCTCTCGTGTCAAGTACAAAGCACACATGCTTTCTTTCTCCACAAATTAAGCAAACCCCCAAGTCAACCAACCTCTCACCTCACCCATCACTCACCTCACCCATCACTTACTTCACATCACTCCATCACTCTTACAACTCTCTCTCTCTCTCTCTCTCTCTCTCTCTCTCTCTCTCTCTCTCTCTCTCTCTCATTTCTCAACAATTCCAAGCAACCAAGAGAGTGCACGTCCATGGATTTCTCAAGTGAGAGAAAAATGTGATTTTGGTGGCCCACTTTTTCATCCCAAAGCCTCCATCCTAGCCATCCAAATCTCATCATCCACCATCAAAGTGAAGCATAAGGAGATAGGCTTTCCAATGGACCAAGGAGATCGCTAGGTGGGTGCTTTATAGGCTTAGATTTCATTTTGATGATGGGCCAAGTGAGGCCTACCGATCAATGGTGTGGATCTCACTTTAGACCCTAAGATGTGGCCGATGGCCCACCTTGATCTTCATGATCATTCCATGATGGGGCCATTCTCCATGGACCCTATCATGATGATTTACTTTCTTAGTTGAATGCGGTCACCTAGACCTTTCATTTTGGTGGAGAAGGGATCTCCACCGTTGATCTTGATTTGGTGGGTCCACGTGTAATGGGACCCACTCGATGTATGGTTGATTTCAAAGGAGGGCCCATAGTGTCGGGGTCCCTCCATCACACGTGTTGATCTCTCTCTCTCTCTCTTGATTTTATTTGTTTTTGTGTGTGAAAATGTGATTGTGTGGCCCACCCGGATGAACCCCACCATGAAGTATGTTGTAGATCCAAGCCGATTATAGGTGGGGCCCACTTTATATAGGGGTGGTATCCACGCCATCTATCATTTAGTGGCCCACATAAGCAGGGCCCACCTTAATATACGTGCAGGCCAAAAATAAAAAGAAAAGGAGTCCAGAGACATTGTCTTTGGACGTGAATGTGAAAGCACAAATATTGCCTTGGTTAAGGCATTTGAGGTGGGCCACTTATATAAGCTCCACCTTGATGCATGCTTCTAATCCAAACCATCCACCTCACTCCCTGACTCATTTTAGGCGTTGAGCTGAAAAATGAGGTTGATCGGAGTATCTAGTGGGCCATAGTGTTGAAAATAATATCATTACCGTTGAAATCCATCAAGATTTTTCTTACACGCTGAAAAAGGCCCAATATTGGTCTTGATAGACTTGTTATGGGCTGTGGAATCCAATGACTGGAGTGGATTCATCATATGCGGGCCCCACGCATGATGAATCGTGAAAAACCACGATTTCAAAAAAAATAAAATAAAAGAAAGCAGTAGACGCTGCTGCTGCCAGAGAGGCGCAGGCAGCGCCTGCGTCAGGATGGGCGGACGGAGGCAGACCCATGGCTCCAGCCGTGGGCCCCACCCTGATGTTTATTTTCCATTTAATCCTTTCATCTGGTGGGTCCCCTTCTCAGGTGGGTTCCCTCCAAGTTTCAGCCACGTCTAAGACTCAGGTGGCCCACACCATTTGAAACAGTGTGATTGAATGTCTACCCTTGAAAACCTTTTTGAGGCCCATAGAAGTTTTGGATCAAGCTGAACTTTGTTTTTCCTCCTCACCCAGGTCTATGTGACCTTATCCATAGTTTAGATGTAAAATAAATGTTATAGTGGGCCCCACATGGGACCCACAGTGATGTATGTACTTTGCTTCCACCGTCCAGGCAGACGATGGGAGCCCACTACAATTTATCTGTTTCAGTCACACCGTCCAGCGGACGGTGGGACCCCCCCTGTTCTGTATTCATGCAGTCCATCTATATGGGCCCATCATGATACACATGTTGCATCCAAGCCATCCATCCAATCGGGAAGCTCATTTAAGGCTTTAGCTCAAAAAACTATATAAGTAAATAAATAAATAATAAGTCAAATCTATGGTTCAAGTGGGCCCACCTTGGTATGTGTATAGGACCCATGTTGACTTATTTGTGGCCATTCATTGAGGCCCACCTTGGTGTACATATAAGGCCCATGGGATTAGGCCCATTTGACATATATATGGCCCATGGGATTAGGCCCATTTGACATATATAAGGCCCATGGGATCAAGCCCATTTGATATATATAAGGCCCATGGGATCAGGCCCATTTGACATATGTAAGGCCCTTGTGATTACGCCCATTCGATGTATTTGTGGCCCATTGTCGAGGCCCACTTTGATATATCTAAAGCCCATATTGCAAGGCCCATTGTGATGCATTTCAAGGCCCATGGGATTAGGCCCATTTGACATATATAAGGCCCACGGGATTAGGCCCATTTTGATGCATTCCAAGGCCCATGGGATTAGGCCCATTTGACATATATAAGGCCCATTGATGTGGCCCACTTAATTAATATAAGGCCATGAGATACGGCCCACTTGATGCATTAAGGCCCAATGGGATGTACCTAAGGTCCATTGCAATGTGTGATTCCACCATGATTTATTGAATGATATTTATGGCGAGCCGAGCCTCGGGAATAATGCTGGTTTGACGTCCACATTTTAAGAGTAATGTCGGTTAGATGTTCGCATTATAACTCTCCCTAGGGCCCATTGATAGGCCCATACTTGTTACTAATTCATCACTTTATAACATGCTTAGTATAGCCCCATGATTCATGCTCATACGCATCATATGTATGCTTGATATGAGGAATGCTTGATCATACATAAGCCGTTGGGCTGAGACTCTTATGAGACGGAGTGCCCCACATGATCGCGCAGTACACGCTGGATTGCTACATGAATTGATGGTGTAATTCATGCATCTCGCATATGTGTGAGTTGATCACTGCACGCCCTAGCGACATCAAGGTCGTGGCTCCACAGGTACATCATGGATGGCTGTATCGGATACCGAAAATACTTAGTTCTAACACTGTGGGCACTTAAGATGTCCTTAGGTGAAAGTCCCAGAACCTTTTTGGTACCAGGAGATGCTCCAACGTCTAGACCGAGTAGATACACGAGCACCCGAGTGCCGAATACCAGTGGGCCGCGTCTCCCACTGTGTCGTGGTCGGTTGTAAGGGGGTGTGGCCTTATCTGCCTGAGTGAGGAAGCTATAAGCTAGGCTGAGTTTGACGAGCTCGCAAATGAGTCCGCTATCGACAAGCCGGGTAGGTATTGGCAGACTACTGGTCAGGCGGATAGTGAGGTCTATTCCGCTTACTTGGTTGTGCAGCTAGGGAGGAGGCAGTCAGTGTGAGTGTATTAGACCTTGGTGATATCCAGAGAGGAACTGTACTGATATGTGTGCTTGATGAGTACCGACTTTCTTGAATTACATTTTGCACATGACATTCGGCTATGTAAGCCTCGCATCGTATCGGTGTGGCCGATAGCATTCATGTCTTGCATCGCATGGCCTTGGTATGGCTGATGACATTCATGCCTTGCATCACATAACATTGGTATGGTTGGTTGTATTCATGGACTTACCTCATATTTTTGTATTACTTTGATATTATATACTTGACACTTGCCTTACGCACACACTTACACCACCCTCTAAGCTTTTGTAAGCTTATGCACGACCGTTGCATGCAGGTGTCATTGGATAACAACAGCGCTGAGGCAGGAGCGCGTATTAGGCCATTTTAGAGCTTTTGATCATCTTGTATTTTTCTTTTCCGCATTGTACTTAAAGTTTTTGATATAGTGGATATGTGGTGATGTTATTTTGTGACTTGGTTATGCTTGTGGTTATGCTCCATTATAAAAAAAAATTCATACTGAAAATTCTCCTTGTAGGATCCCAGGAATGGAACCTGGCATGTGAGTGCTGGGAGCCGAGAATGGGGCACTACGGAGGCTGTCCGCACCGGATTCGACGATCAGGATTTCTGTGAATCCAATTTCTGGGTTTGGGGCGTGACAGCCAAGAATATCACCCTCAAAGAGAAGAAGCAACGGGATAACCTCCTTGGTTGTGGTTACTGCAAAAAAATGGGTCACGATACAAAGAACTGTTATAAGAAGATGAACGACGAAGGCTACATCGTCCTAGCTCAAGTGCGTTCGGCTACCTCTTCACCATGACATCACCTGGGGACCCCAAGACTACTCCTGGCTTAATAAAAGGTATGAATTTCATTAAGGCTACCCCAGTTGTACTTTTGCTATCACTTATATCAACTTCTATAGTAGAGCGTTTGGGTTTAGAATTGAAATATATGAAGGGACCCATCACCATGGCCTCAACCCTTGGAAAGATAGTAGAACATACAGAATACTGCGAAAAATGCCTCATCACCATAGCACACATTGAAATCTCTACCAATTTAGTTAAGATGAATATGAAAGGGTTTGACGTGATCCTTTGGATGGACTAGCTCAATGAGGCAAAAGTAATTATAGAAAGTAAAATCGGAAGAGTCACGTTCACCCTACCTGGACCGGCCCCCACTATGGTACAAGGTAAAAAGAAAAAAAGAAGCACTGGAACGAGTGATGGCCTTAGAGGAAACCTCCATAGAACACATTCCCATGGTCAAGGAGTTTCCTGAAGTGTTCCAGGATATACCAGGATTACCACCCCAAAAGAGAAGTAGATTTCAGTATTGATCTAATACTAAGAACCGCTCCCATCGCATTGCCCGCTTTCCATATGGCACCAATCAAGCTGGAAGAACTCAAGAAACAAATAGAATAGCTCTTGGACCAGGGATTTATTTGACTAAGCGTGTCTCCCTAGGGTGCTCTGGTTTTGTTCGTAGAGAAGAAGGATGGATCCTTATGATTATGTATCGACTATCATCGCCTAAACCAAGCGATGATAAAGAACAAATATCCCTTTCCCCGCATAGGCAACCTCTTTGATCAACTTAAGGGAGACCGTTTCTTTTCAAAGATCTACCCGAGGTCTGGATACCATCAGTTGAGGATCAAAGACAAGGATATTTACAAGACCACATTTATGACCATGTATGGATACTATGAATTCTTAGTAATGCCCTTTGGCCTCACAAACGCGTTAGATGTCTTCATGGATCTCATGAACTGTGTATTTCAACTATACTTGGATCAATTTTTCATAGTCTTCATCAATAACATCCTAATATATTCCCGAAGTGAGGAGGAACACAAAACACACCAACAGGTAGGGATGTACACGAACCGGGCTAGCTTGGTTAACTCACTCGACTCGGCCCAACCCGGAACTGAGTTCGGGTCACGATAGGCCATTTTCTTCAACCTGAAATTGAGTTCGAACTGAGTTTGGCCCGACTCGATCCGAAACCCGAATTGACTTGGCCTGATTCAACCCGACCCGGCCCAACTCGGTCGAGTGGTGTATATATATATATATATATATATATATATATATATATATATATATATATATATATTTTATTTTTATTTTTTTTTTCAAAACCCTACCCGTCCATTCCCCTTTACTCTTCTGAAATAGTTCACTGCCATCTTTGAAGTGACAATGACTCATCTACCTCACTGACGTATAACTTGAATGACCTAGATTCATCTAAATACAAAAAGGAATTATAATGTCCTGACTAGTTTGATTTTTTGTGGAGTCTATACTTCAACTATCTAAACCGTTGATTGAGGGCCTTGTAATGGGACGTGGATTACCTGTCAAAGCCCTTCCCATGGACTTACTGTAAGGTTTGAAACTAGCCCGAACTCGCCTGTTTGTTGACTGGGCTGAGTTCGGGCTGGATATGTTAGCCCGATGACCGGGTCGGGCCGGGTTCGGCTGGTGACCGGGCCGGGCTGGGTTGAGCCCAGTTCGACTCGGATTGACTCGTGTACACCCCTACCTACGGGTAGTCCTAGAATCATTTAGGAAGAATCAATTATAAACCAAATTCTCAAAGTGTGAGTTCTGAAAAGAGAAAGTTAAATTCCTATGACATGTCATGAATCACCAAGGTATAGTGGTAGACCCGGCTAAAGTTAAAGCCATACTTTAGTGAGCTAGACCTGAAACTATCACCGAAATCAGAAGCTTCCTTTGATTGGCTAGATACTATTTTCGCTTCATCAAGGAATTCTCCAAAATTACTTGTTCATTAACCAACCTAACTAAGAAGAATGCACGCTTCCAATGGGACGAAAAATCTAACGAATCCTTTCAAGAGCTTAAGAAAATACTAACCTCTTCCCATGTGCTCACACTCCCTGAGGAAGGAGTTGATTTCACACTTTACACAGACACCTCACACGAGGGAATGGGAGGTGTACTCATACAAAATAATAGAGTGATAGCATATGCCTCTCGGCAGTTGAAGGCACACAAACAGAATTACCTGAGTCATGATTTAGATTTGGCAGCTGTAGTATTCGCTCTTAAAATGAGGAGGCATTACTTATATGGCAAACAATTCAAGCTTAACATGGATCATAAGATCCTCAAATACTTATTTGACCAGAAGGACCTAAACATGCACCAACACCGATGGATGGAGACCCTCAAGGACTATAAATTCAAGATACAATACCATCTCGAAAAAGAGAATGTAGTAGCTGATGCACTCAGTCGCAAGAAATGTCACACCTCGGCAGCTTCATTCGCACTAGAAGAATGGAGGATGATGGACCTCATAAAGGACTTCAATGTCCAATTAAACATCGAAGAAGGGAATACACTTTTGGGGAATCTGTCCATAGAATTGTCCCTATTATGCCAAATCATCGACGTATAAGAACAGGATGAAGAATTGCAAGAGTGTTATCTGAAGGCCCAAGCCAAAAAGGATCCCCAATGGCATGTCGACATGGACAGTGGTATCAAGTGTCGTAATAGAGTATGTGTACCAAACTTACTTGAACTAAGACAAATAGTGCTAGACAAGGCCCGCCGATCCAAACTAACCATCCACCCTGGAAGTACCAAGATGTACCAGGATGTAAAATGCCACTATTGGTGGGACAACTTAAAGTGAGAAATAGCCGCATATGTGGCTAAATGCCTCACCTGCTAACATGTGAAGGCAGAACACCAAAGATTGGTAAGATTACTATAGCCTCTCAACATACCCCCGTGCAAGTGGGATTTCATATCCATAGATTTTATAGTAGGACTCCCCAAGATGCGAAGAAATCATGACTCAATATGGGTGGTAGTGGATCAACTAACAAAATCATCCCACTTCATTCCCATATGAATCACTACCTCAATGAACGAGCTGGAAAAAATCTACCTAAAGCACATGGTCCAGCTTCACGGAATCCTGACGACAATCATATCAGACAGAGATGCCCGCTTCCCATCAAATCTCTTGACCAAGCTGTAAACTGCATTAGGGACCTCCTTGAATCATAGCATTGCGTTCCAACCCCAGACAGACGGGCAAATAAAAAGGGTAAATTGGGTATTCGAAGATATGTTGAGAGCCTGTGTCCTAAACTTCAAGGGCAGCTGGGACGACTATCTGTGCCTCGCCGAATTTTCTTACAACAACAGCTTTCAGGCAGGCATTGGCATGGCCCCATTCGAGGCCCTATATAGATGGCCCTGTTGCGTCCTAGATTGATGGGCAGAGGTGGGAGAAAAGAGTGTTCTAGGACCCGAAGTCGTCCAGGTTACTTCCGAGATAATTGATACAATAACTAAATGCCTCCAAGCTGCACAAATCAGACAGAAAAATTATGTAGATGTGTGACAACGAACACTCAAGTTTTACGAAGGAGACCATGTATTCCTGAAGGTGTCCCCCATTAAGGGCATGATGTGCTTTAGAAAGAAGTGCAAACTCGCACCATGATACATTGACCCATTTAAAATACTAGAAAGAGTAGGGGAAGTAGACTATCACCTCGCAGTACTACCGTAACTGGCTAATGTTCACGATGTCTTCCATATCTCCATGCTGAAGAAGTACGAACTTGACCTATCTCACATCATCAACTGGGAGAAAATAAAGGTAAGAGACAATACCACCTACATGGAAGAAGCCTTACAAATTCTCGATAGCAAGGAACAAATCCTTTGAAGAAGATCATTCCGCTAGTAAAGGCCCTATGGTCATACCACGACAAGGAAGAAGCAACATGGGAACATGAGGAGGAAATTAAAGAAAAGTACCCCAGCCTCTTCAACAAGAACTGATACTTAAGGTAAGGAAATTTCAAGACAATTTTCTTTAAGGAGGGTAGATTGTAACACCCCCAAAATTTTAGTACCCAAACGCCATCGTAATCACCAAACGAGCGGAAAACACACATATAACTAATATGGACACTTCCCCATTCTTATGGAATCCAACCTACTCGAGTGATCAAGAATAAGAATAGGTGTCAAATCATTATAAAACGAATCATAAACAAAGTAGAGTGTTGACAACAAGATTTAGGGAAATCTACCGTAAAAAACCTACAAATCTAATCCGAAAGATAGAGCATGACCCACTGGAATGATAAGTCAGATCTACTCTTAGAACTCGGAAGTCACGCATACACCAAGGAACTAAATGGACGGAGCGGATCGAGCAAGATCACCCCAACCTCTACCATACAGGGGCTGCGTGTGCACAAAAGTATGTACAGCCGCAGAACACCGTAAGCCAAAATATGTCAAACAGAGTTTGACCTGAAAATTCATGAAGGAGAGTCCATCTCCTTCACGCCTTCACTCCCGGACTATTTCAAAACGGGGAACTCCACACCATAGCTGGTGTGAGACACCATCACGAGTAAATGGGAAATCAAGACCATCCACTGACCACTAATCCAAACCTTCTCCATAAGGAAACATATACACAAGATAAAACCAACATCCACATGTTGATTAAAACCATCCAAACCGTGTGGATGCTGCAACAGCAGCAATTACATTTGCGTATTCACTTATGCACTTAACAAGAAAACATGGTACTTGCATCCTCTCTGAACAAGGATATACTCACTGACTCTCACAACAAATCTATCCGTTTTCATGAATTCCGTTGGATTCCACGCCTTCTTGTGAAATAAATCCTCCGCGTAATGGGTCCACAAGTCCCACTTTTACAGCAGATCAGATGGCCAAAGAGCATCGGACGGCCAATTCGACCCACCTAGAGATGTCCAAACTTGATGAAAAATGGATCAAAATCAATCTGCCATTAAAGCCGACGCAATCATCCACCAACAGGATTGTCCGATCACCAGTCCAAAGATAAACCGTTAATGGGCCATTGGATGCCTAGTGGACAGACAAAACGGATAGAAGAAAGAATCTCAAGAAAGAAACAGAAAAGTTAACTATGCTGCAGTCACACCTTACATATATCAGATCTACTGTTATGCTCTACTGTAACACCCCAGATTTTTGCTAACCTGGGATTAGCAATCCTTAGGCAATGGGTCAACTAAAACACCTGGAAAATCGCTCAGAACCCAATTTCATGGCCAAAGAAATCACTTAGGATTAATTCATTTAGAAATTAAGCGTAAATTAGCTAGCGCTACGCTGGAGTAGCTGTGAAATTGTCCCTGACCGCTTTAAATACGTTCTACAAGACCCAAAATTTGTAGAATCAATGGTGCTATAATACCCTGAAACCTAGGATCAAACTCTAAACCCGTTTGCTCTCAGGAACTCTTTGAAACTTTGTATTGGATCTAGACCGCGCGTCGAAAGTCCAATACCTACAATATTAGACCGTTATGACCACTTGGCTGGACTTGACAACCGTTTCGAAAATCAAGCCCAACTGATGTTTAGAGGCTATTTCATTGAGCTTGGAGTGAAGAGAGTGAGAATAGGGTTAGATTTAGAAATTTTAATTCAAATCTGGCACGTGACTTGGCGCTTTATTATTAAGCGTTCTGACCGTCAGAATTCAGCCAAATTACACCCTTGAATCAGGAAAAATTTCTCTTTCATATTATGAGACTTGTAGACCTGATCTTGGTGCGGTGACCGCTGATCTGAAATTGGACCGCCACATGCGATCTGAGAACTCTAGCAGTCTGAAAACTTGATGTGTGCTAGATCCAGTATGCATGAGCTTAAGTCCGACTGCGTTCGGCTAGGGGACCTCTAGAAATGCTCTTTTGGACCAGAACAACCCCGAATTGGTTAGACCTCAAGTAAATATTGTTCCCAAGCCTAATTTGGGAAGAAATTAGGTTATATAAGGGCTTTAAACTCTCACTTCTCTCACCCATCCGAATTTGCTAGAAACCCTAGCAGAGTGAGAGAAAAAGTGAGAGATTGTGAGAGAGGGTGGGAGTGATCTTTCTGCCACCTGCACCAGTTGCTTCACGTGCTTAAGCAACGCATCTCAATCACTTTTTCGGTGATTCCGTCGCATTTCTAGGTAAAGAAAGACCCTAACTACTTTCTGATTTGAGGTTCCATCATTTTCATAGCAAAGTAGCTTACAGATTTTGTATATTAGGTTGCCTGTTCGACGTAGACGAAGCGTATACGCTCCGGTCGGAACGATACACATCTAAAGTGAAAGGTGCGAATTTTAGATGCTTTGATTGGCTATTTTCAACACTTTCAATGTCGTTTAATAGTAGATTATCGATGGCAATGCCGTTTGACATGTACAACATGTTGTCCGTTTCCCGTTTCGTAAGCAGACGAAAAATATGAGATTTAGGGCATTTTAGTCATTTGTAGGAAATACTGTTTGCATCCATATTTTGCTGATATGATTGACATAGCTTTTTATCGTCTTAGGATATTAGGAATGCGTGCATAATCAGTTTGGCAAAGAGATTCACTTAAATGCGCACTTTGAGTCGACATACAATATGTAGACTTAAGGGTGTAGACTAAGTGTTTGTATAAATGTTTGTATTAGTATTTATTGAATTAAATGGTGCTATGAAATAGTTTTGAGATTGAATTCTCAAATAATATGCTAATGTAAATGATTTCCTTCATGTTGGCTATATGTATGATTTCATCATATGTAAGAAATGTATGTGCTAGATGATTTACTTAAGTTCTATGTTATAACATGTGTTAACATGCTCACATTGTTGTAATGCATTTCCATTACCTTTATATGATTGCTGATGTGGATTCATAAATGTTTGGGACTATACTTAGTCCAGGCAGTCAGTAACTGAGTAAATTCTTGGTTGGCTTATCTTTGCCACGAAGGACGCGTCGATGAACGCGAGTCGTGTTTTTGAGTTGGCGGCAGTGGTTAGGCCACACGAAGTATTAGATGCACTTCATGTCGTTCAGCTTGAGATGCGCTCGTGCTAGTCGAGCCCGTCAAGTAACCCGACTGGCCATTGTATGTTCACCATGTATGAGTCATAACTGCTTGAACCTAGGGTACTGAACATACCATTGAAAATCCTGTCAACCATGGTACCTTGATCCACAAAGACTCATGAGCCGGACATGGTGGTATGGGACACCGTGGTCGAGCTGTTGGCTTACGTTGTGGCCACAAACCTCCCCGTAGTGACCAGTGAGCACCGATGACTCGTGAGCAGATTATGGTGGTATGAGACACTATATTCTTGCTGTCGGCCTACACTGATCAGGCGACGAGCCCTTTGTAGTGACCGCGAGGGTATTCTGAGTCTACGGGAGGCAATGACCCTTCCGTAGCAATGAGGGGACAGTAGGCCTGTATTGATAAGGTAATGGGGGAGCAGTGTAACGAGTGCGAGCAACAGCCCTGGCAGCCCTTGCAGCGACCTACAAAATATACATCGTATGAGATTACTAGGAGTGACGACCCTAGACAGGATCTGTGTTGGGATTGATATAAGGAAAGTACCTTAGTTTTCCAATATTATTGTATGAAAAGGATTAATAATAACTTGGTAATCATATCACCATCACATTGCATGTGCCTGAAAGATGTGGAGCACTGTGGGAAGAAAGCATGCCGCGGGCGTAAGATGATGCCATATGAGGGAGATCATCGGTGAGGGCATCCATCATGTCATGTCATATTGCATTAACAACAATATTTATGAATGTTTGAGTTATTGCTTTACTATTATCACATGATTGATTTGAGAACAAGCTAATCTCTGCTCTATTATTCCACTGAGTTGATCACTCACTCTCACATTACGAGATGGTGTTTCCGGACACCAACCAGTCCCTATTGTGATTGCAGATGATGGCGCGGCCTGCGAGGCGGAGCCGGACTTGATGATGATGAGGAGGATCCCTCCTTTATGCGTATTCTGATCGACGAAATTACAGGAAGATTCATTAGATGTCATGACACTAGTCATTTTATATTTTCAGAGCACTTATGTATATTCTTTCTTTCTATGTTGAGGTATACATGTATATGTTTAACCTGGTAACATGTTCACACTCTGGAGACTTCTCATCAATTATATATTATATGTATCTATCACAGTCTTCCGCTTGCTAATTTAACTGTCTCTGGAGTATGATATGCTGTTCTGGCATAATCCCACTCATGTTTAATACATTAACATAGACAACATTCAATCATACACATTTATATTGCATAAGTGATGTTCTGGAACTCGGGAGTGGAGTTTTTACTCGACCCCCGATTTTCTAGATGTTACATCTACGTAATCAAATCTATGTAAGAAGCCTCCAGAACCTGGCTGTAACACCCCGAACTTTTTAATACTTGAGTATTAAAAGTTCTCGAGTGTTACCATAGAATTTAACCTGTTATGTACATGTGTACGATACCAATCTATCTAACCTAATCTTACATCTATTTCCCAACGTGAATCTGACCATTGATAGTATTCCCCATTCATAGATCAAGCTATCTGACTGTTGATTTTAAGACAAGACCATCCATCATGTGATTTAACATATGTACCTTCCATTAAAATAAATTGGCTAATAACTCTTTATCCATAATATTTAGATGTAAGTTCTTTTGTAAGAATTATTTAGAAAAGTGCATATAACCATGTAGAACCATTAGATTTTACAAAACTCTTAGATCAGAAATAATTACGAAAATATTATTAACCTATACCCTTGAATTCCAAATCACATGGTTCTCATGATTTGCTTCATGTGAAATTTTATACTAAGACTAATTATCATAAATTAACCATGCACGTCGAATTTTAGCCCTTAGATCATTGTAGTAGTCAGATTAACAAATCAGCTCTTAATCACTGATTTTGGTGTTCATTGAGTGAGGAAAGCTCATAGGTTGTTGTAGTAGAAAATTTTTCTCCATATGAACGACTTGGACTGACCATCATATAGACCAAGTGTAAAACATGAAGATCCCACTTTGGTAGGCGTTTACTTAGCCACCGAGTTATCCTTTTAGGGCTTACCAACTTTGTATAAACATAGATCTTCAGATTTAACTACTTTTCGTCTATCAGAGTTCAAACTTGGACCACGCCCTGGTCTCACATGACTACGATAGCATACAAAATTTACACCTCGATTTATGATCCTATACCATTGGATGCTAAAGTTAGCCCCACAAAATATGACATTTTAGATTTAGACCGATCCCAGCATACATTAGCCACCAAAATTTGTCCAACAATTTACCTATATTGACTACACATCTTTTCAAAAAATGGGCCCTAATCAATGAACCTAGACCATCAATTAAGATTAAGTTTGTTTTGGCATCCACTAGGAGTAACTTCAAGATAAGCCTCCTTAAGCTTCAGATCAACTCCATATTTAGTCCTATGATGCAACATGACATACCGAAAATGGTGAAGGGCATGGATCTCCCGAAAAGTCATCAAAAGTGGACCCCACCTATCTCGAATAACCCAAATTAAATGTATCCTTCCATGCAGACAACCAAGAATAGGTTGGTTTTTTCTTTTTTCTTTTTTTCTTTTTTTCTTTTTTTATTTTTTATTTTTTTTTAACACACGCACACACACCCCCACACACTCACGCCACACGCACACACACCCCACACACGCACACTGTGGGATTTCACCACTATGGGTACTCGAACCCTTGACCCGGTGAGTCTACCACCCGGGTAAGAATAGGTTGTGCAATGGATTTTATCCCATCTCTCTGCTCCATATGTGGACCGTTCAATCAACAGATCCACCTACAATTTGTGCCCATATGTCAAAACGAGGCAAGGAAGCTAATGGAAGGTGTGGATTTCCCGAAGACACACCATAAGTGGACCCCACTTACCCCTTACAATTGGACCAGAAGGCTAGGAGTCTCTGCACGATGTTACAGCACTCAAAAGAGTCCACCTAAAAAATGTGTTGGTGAGAGAAAGTTGCCATAAACAACTCCCAATTTTGGGAATCTAGAGCCGATCTGAACCGTCCAAATCCTGGTGGAATGAATTCCAACTCGAGCAGGAACGACGAAGGTGGAGTGAAAATCCTATTTCACTAAAAATGAGAGGTTTCCGGGCTTGGGCTATGAAGTCACCAGCGAAACCTCTATCGCAAGGAAACGTGGATCCAACCGGACGAACTGGATCTAACGCTTCAGCATGGTGGGCAAACGACCATCGGTGGATCCATTCGGATCATCTGGATATGACAACAAAAAAAATTCTGAAACAGAGCAAGAACCACCGTTGAAACAGAGACCACTTCCACGTACAAAAAGGAAATCCTAAGTGGTAGAAACTAACACCATTGAGAGATCTGAGTCGTTCAGATGGTGGCCCCTCCAAAACTGATCTGATCTCCAAAGGAAGGGGGAGTCCCACAAGGACTCGAATCAATGGATGCACGGTTCACACTTGGGTCATTCCTTCTACACACCGCACCCAGCGTACGTGTTACGCAAGAATTGGCTCGATGCGTTGAAACACCATAAGATCTCTCTCTTGCCGCTAGAAGAGATATAATATGCACTTTATATAGAAGGAGAGAGAAATAAGTGGGAGTAAGAGAGAGAGAGAGAGAGAGAGAGAGAGAGAGAGAGAGAGAGAGAGAGAGAGAGAGAGAGGAGCAAAGCTGTGACTCACTCAGCCCAGCAATGAGTCAAGACCGAGTTGCAGGTTTCATTAGAGGCAATCTCAATTGTCATTACTCTTTATTGTGCTTTGGGAGTGATCATCTTTGGACAGTCAGGAGTCACTTAGTCAAACCATTCAGTAATTGGAGCGTTGTCATAATTTATGCAATTTCATTTGTGTTAGCGTTCGTCTCCGTAGGAATGTATTTCAAGACGACATCATCAAAGTTGATCATTAACTACACTATGTGTTACCCTGTAATATGATGTTAATGCCCATCTTGAACACTTGTATAAACTGAATAGCTTGTCGATTACCAGCTATGAATCTCTGATACTATATGTTCCTTGCCCCTATTCATGTCTGTTTTGGCCGAGACCTGTTTCGACTAATTAGGGTCATTTAGGTGTGATCTGTACGGATATTGACATTGGGATGAGCGTGATGAAGTCGATCACCATCTTCCTTAAGGATAACTACTCTGAATCCACGGAGCTTCTTTGGACTCCTCATAGAGACTTCTTGAATCCACGAGGAAAAAGCAAGAAAAATAGAAATAAATTCTATAAAATTCATAATTTGATTGATGAATGAAATAAATGAGTTCATAACCCTTTAAATAAGGATACTAAACAATGAGAGAAATTTCAGAATCAAACTTCAACTAAAACTCCTAGAATTCACAACTTACTATTTATAGACAGTCGTGATGTCTACTAGTGTGCAAGGTTTTCGGCTGAAAATAGTAAGTGTCCTATTTGGCTTAATCACGTTGTTTTCATAATTATCATAAGCACTTTTCACATTGGGCACAACTCCTAAAGCCCAATAGATGAAGAGTTATAATTAAACTAAAACTTACTATTTATAGTAAAAATAGAATTAAAACAGGGAAACGACCGTCGATCTAATGGTATTTCACAAATTTGTCTTGTGCAACCTAGCATAGCGGGTTTAAGTGGATAAAGTAGCCCGTCCTACCCTAAAATCATATATTTTATGTCCGATAACTCATTCTGAATTACGATATACGTCCGATTTAAGGTCTTATGGTCCGGATCACTTCTACCGTTGACTGGGCCTTTTTTGATCTATCTTGGCCATGAAATACTCCGCGACCTACTCTACATCAGTCCCCTCCACTTTAAAAGAACTCATCCTTGAGTTGTCGTCCTGCTTTAGTTTCTGATACTCAGTCAATTCCGCGACGTTGAAAGTTTGTGAGATCATCATGTCATCTGTAAGATCAATAACGTAAGCATTGTCATTGACCTTTCAGATGATTGGTACCAGTCCAATCTTCTTATTCTTCAATTTATTATACGTCTCGATAGGAAATCTTTCTTTACATAAATCAACCATAACGTTGTTGCCTACCTCAAACACTTTTTTTCGCCGATACTTGTCATCTCGCTCCTTATACTTCTTGTTCGAGCATGTAGCTTGGTTTGCACCTTCGCATCAATGCCCATGATCCCATTTGTCATATGTTCTGTTTCAATGCTCATACTTGGCAAGGCACTCGTCCATAAATAATCTGGAATGAGGATTTCCTTGTCAAGCGGTTCACTATATTGTTGAAAGACAAATTGGCCAGTGAACAATTTTAGCACTTGATTCATCAAATGCATAAAAGTGCTTGGTGCGTTTGATAGGCCGAAGGGCATGACCCAGCCACTCATACAACCCCTTCTTGGTCTTGAATGCCATTTTCCACTCATCACCAGGTCGGATATGAATCTGATGGTACTCGCTCCTTAAGTCTAGTTTAGAGAACACCTTAATCCCTTCTCACATATCAAGCATATCGTCCAACTACAGTATTGGGAACTGATATTTGATTGTAATTTTTTTGATTTCCTAGCTGTCAACACATGAGCTCATGCTCTCTCTCTCTCTCTCTCTCTCTCTCTCTCTCTCTCTCTCTCTCTCTCTCTCTCTCTCTCTCTCTCTCTCTCTCTCTCTACCCTTATGGATCAATTCCTCCACTTGCATTTGAAGTATCTCGCACTCTTTCAAACTCGTCTGATAATGAGGGCGGTTGGTTAAGGTAGCCCTAGGGACGCGGTCTATGTGATGTTGCATGTCCCTCATGGGGGTCAATCCATCAAGTAAATCTTCAAACTAGACTTCTTTGAATTCATTTAATAATAGCTTTAAACTTGGAGGAATGTTTGAGGGCTCCGATTCGTGCCCTTTACCATTATGGTGTATACTTCGATAGTTTCCTTAGATCCCTTTATAAAATCCCGAATAGTCAGAAGGGAAATTCCCTCAACTTTAAAGGTATTAGGGTGGTTCTCTAGTGCTATAGGAGCAAGGATTATTATTTTTTACTATCCTTTATGAAGACGTAAACATTGTCTCATCCTCGGTGGGTCACATTATGTTCTGACTGCCATGGTCAACAGAGTAACATATGGCATGCTTCCATGTCGACCACGTCAAAAAGTCTTTGATGCTTATAATTTTTTTCAACTGAAAATGAGACAGTGCATTGTTCAATTACCTTTGTCTCGTTCACCTTTTTTATCAAGCCAATTGAGTACGACGAAAGATATTTTGTCGTGGGTAACTGTAACTTGTTTACTATCACTCTTGAGACGATGTTCTCGCTACTTCCACTGTCTATGGTTACATTACAAACTTTTCCATTGACAGTGCACATCATATGGAATATAGTGTCGTTGCGGATGTAGTTCTTTCCGTGGGGGTGTACAGTAATCGCCTCACAACTAGAGATTCGCCACGATCCTCACCCGTTATTCATCGCCATCTGCTCCTTCAGTGACTTATTCATGTTCATTAAAGCTAGGATCTTCTTCTGTAGCCTCACCTTTAGTGACCCCTGTGTTTATGGTCAAGTGTGCTACGGGATGTTGAGGACAGGTGTTTGATAAGTGACCCGGTTGGCTACAATGGTAACAATTGTTCGACCTTGGTTGAGCGTAAGGATTTGGAATCCTACTTGAGCTCACTGTTGTGGGTGTTACAGTTTGAGGCCTAGATGAATCACTTCCCTTATCACGGTTTGCGGTTGCAGGAGGTTGAGGATGTTCTCCTACTAGCTCTTTTCCTTATGCCAGTACTAGATCCTATATGGGACTCTTCATGGGGGGTCGAGTTGAAAGATAAGGTCAAGTTGGAACTTTTGTAAGTTGTGTTTTTGCCCTACCTGCCAATTGAACAGCTTCATCCACGGTCCCGATTCGGTGCATCTGAACTCGGTCCTAAATTGTCGATCGTAACCCACTTATAAATCATGCTTCCTTCTATGATTTAGTTTCTAACAGGTCATTTCGCATTGCTAGCCATTGGAATTCTTCGGTGTAGTCAGTGACGATTCAACTCCCTTGTTAGCAGTTTTGGTATTGCTGGAATATTACTTGCTTGTAATCATTGGGAAGGAATCGTGATCAAAGAAGACATCTCATTCATGGCTATGATGAGATGGGTGCCTTATTTTTTTAGGCAAGTGAGAGTTGTAATTGCTCCCACCATGAAAAAGTACCTGATTTTAATTTAAATGCTACTAATTTTACCCTTTTATGCTCTGACACGTCCATGTAATTAAAATATCATTTTACTTCAGCTAGCCAGTTGAGGAAACTTCTATGCATAATAAACCATTAAAATTAGGAAGTTTAGCCTCACCTTAATAGTCTCTTTCAGCACGATCTAGATGATCGCCTATATGTATTGGTTGTCAGGCAAAACCTTTATTAAGGTCCTCATCGCTAGAACTTGAATCATTTAGTGTAGCCCTATGATTTACCATCAGTAGTGCTCTATATAAATCAAGGTTGTGCCGTACAATAATCATAGAAGGTGGAGCACCACCTAGGGCTCAAGGCAGAAGTGATGCATCTATAAGACGGCCGAGGGTTGCTTGCAACTCTCGCATGGTCAACTTACTCTCCCGATGAAAATCTTCTATTATTTTCGAAAGATAATGAATCCTTGGATCACCGTCCACAAGATTTTGGTTCATACCTTCTTTTTTTTCCATCGACCCGAAGGGAATCCTCTCTCTGATACCAATTAATGTAGGGATGAACATGATGAGGTCAATCACCGTCTTTCTCAAGGATAACTACTCTGAATCAACGGAGCTTCTTTGGACTCCTCACAGTGACTTCTCGAATCCACGAGAAAAAAGCAAGAAAAATAGAAATAAATTCTATAAAATTCGTAATTTGATTGATGAATAAAATAAATGAGTTCACGACCCTTTAAATAGGGATACTAAGCAATGGGAGAAATTTCATTATCAAACTACAACTAAAACTCCTAGAATTTGCAACTTACTATAAATAGTAAGCTTACTATTTATAGACGGTCATGATGTCTACTAGTGCGCAAGGTTTTCGTCCAAAAATAGTAAGTGTTCTATTTGGCTTCACCATGTTGTTCTCCTAATTATTCTAAGCACTTTCACGTTGGCTGCAACTCATAAAGCGCAACGGATGAAAAGTTATAATTAAACTAAAACTTACTATTTATCGTAAAAATAAAATTAAAATAAGGAAATGATCGTCGATCTGATGGTATTTTGCAAATTTGGCTTCTGCAACTCGGCATGCGGGGTTGGGTGGCTAAAGTAGCTTGTCCCACCCCAAAATCATATAGTTTACATTCGATAACTCATTCCGGATTGTGAGATACGTCTGATATTTAAGGTCTGACGTCTGGATCACTACTGTCGTCAACTGGGCCTTTTTTGATCTATTTTGGCCACGAAACTATCCGCGACCCGCTCTACATTCGATACGCATGGTGCAGTCAGAGGCTTTCATACAGATATGTATGGTTATGTCTTGGATAGCGGAGCCACAATGTATTAATTACTACCGAATGTTACTAAAGCAGTCGAGAGGACAAATCACCGAGCATTGATGATTAAACAATAGGTGCTAAACAATCGAGTTCGCACGGTTGCTTAATATGTGGTTATAGGAATTCAGAATGGTTAAATTAAAGCTATAAATAGAAGAAAATTGTAGTAAAATAATTTATCTCAAATCAAATCAATTATCTTTCAATTACCAGTCTCTTTACATTCCAATGTGTAATCCTTTACTTTCCTTGTCAAGCGAATTACATTTCTCAGTGTAATCTTTACGTTTCAACTTCCTATTTTGCATTCCACAAGTCGAGGTTGCGGCTGATTCACCGGTTGATTTATAGGTTGATTCGTAGCCAGAACCTCAATTAACTCTGAGGATCTCGAGTGGTGTTTAACCCTGTGAAGGATAGATAACCCCTCAACTAATCCTCCTTCACTCAAAAGACGTCGAGTGCTGTCACGGACCCACTTGGGTATGAAACACTCTCAGCCCTCAATTTCAGAATCGAACCTAAACCTAAAATGAAAAAGAAGGAAATATAAACCTAGAAATAGAAAGAGATAAAATTAGAAAAAAGTTACTTAATTAGAAGGTTCTATATTAGGATCCTGTAAAAGAAAAAGGAAAGTGAGTTAGTTTCTAAAAAGAAATAAGAAAGTTCCTAAAAATAGAATTAGAAAAATGAGTTAGTTTATAAAACTTAAAAGGAAAGTTTTTAAAAAACAACCTACTTTTTAAAAACTTATTAGGAAGTTTCTAAACCTAGAAATAGAAGCTAAGTTAGTTTCTAAAATAATTTAGAAAACCCTAATCGTAAAAATAGAAAATAGAAAAATACTAATCTTAAACTACTTTCAAAACTAGTTAATCTTAGAAAAACGCAACAGTTAGTCACCGGAAATGATGCTAAAAACTTGTTCACTACCTCAAGTGTAGGGTTGTGATATAGTAATAATCTCAGTGAGACTAAGGTCAAATCCACAGGGACTAATCTCGTATGTAGTCTGAATTTAACTAGAACTAGAACTAGAAGAAAATGTGATTATAAATTTGAATTTATTGAGAGAGTAATTGTGATTGAAGTGATTAAAACTAACAAATTCAAAGGTGGTAACTAAAGTTTCCAAGGATCCACTTGTAGATATCAGGGAGCCCTCTTACTTGATTTAAGTCACACAATTGGAATTGAGGTCTTATCTTATCTAATTGGAAAATATATAATTAAGATCAATCTGAAATTTCCTTGACCTAATTCTCAATTGAGGAGAATTGTGATAATTGGAAGAGATTCCATCACCAAGCCATGCCCATGAGATGATGGCTAACAACAGAATTTACCAATCCCATAATCTCAAAGTCAGGAAAAGAAGATACTCAAAGCTATTGTAGATTTACCGTAATTTGAGTCACAATAAACCATTAAGAACTGAAAGAAGTCCTTTAAAATCAAACTAGAATCAAAGAAGGTTCAACATAAACATAAATCAAAGTAAAAAATATATATATATCCTATCACGCTACAAGCTTCACCTCTTAGCCCTAGTAAGAGGTTTAGCCGACCATAGACATGATTGAACTAAAATCTCTTAAGAAAGACATAAAAATAAAGAAAAAGGAAGAAGAACTCTTGAAGATGGCTTCTCTATGCTTTTGCTTCACTCCTCAAACCCTAGAAGATGCCTAGAAACATCCTAGGGACTCTTATTTATAGTTTTGCAACACCTCCTTTTGTACCGATTTGGAAAAATTCAGAAATCGCCTCAAAGTTACGCAATTCGCGCAAAATTTGTGTAACCTTAGACTGGTCGAGGGCACTTTCGACTAGTTGGAGGTTTCCTTCGACTGGTCAAGTATGATGGGAAATTAGAGGATTTTGTTATTGGAGTTCGAGTCGAGGATTCCTCAACTAGTCGAGCAGGAGCCTTCAACTGGTCGAAGGAGGGCTTAGACTAGTCGAAGGAGGCAGATTTTTAGGGTTCTTTTTCTTCACTTCAAGTCTTCAATACTCTTCATTCCTCACTTAGTTTTCTTGGATCTTTGGCATGTGAATTCTTCATTCCTGGTCTCATAAGATCCATCCTTGGCTTTGGTGATTCTTGAGCGTTAAATCCATGCTTTTAGCATCCTTTTTAATCCAAGCTCTTAAATTCACCTTGCATCACAAACATGATTAAAATACAACATTAAGAATTATTATGTTCATAAAACCAAGTAATAAATAGGGCATAATATACAATATTTGACCCTTAACATAATCCCCAACCAGCATCTTGCTAGCCCCGAGCAAAGTATATAAAAAATGAAATTCAATGCGCAATGTTCAAAACCTTTTTCAGAAAATAATCTTTTATGTAATCAATTATGAATGAGTAGACTCAAGATGAGAAAGTGAGTTTTAGAAACGTAGAATCGAATCACATAAGCAATCAATCAAGTTCTCTATCCATTAAGTCAATGCATAATTCGCATATCAAGTTTTTCAATGTGCTCAGTGAAAATAAACTTACTTCTCATAAAAATACTACCTTTTCATAATATTAGACATGCTCATCACTTCAAGATTGGTTGAAAACTCAAGTACAGATTCCAAACTTATCCCCTTTTCCTACTTTTCCAGTTTTTGATTTTATATCGATGGTTAGTTTTTATTCATTCTTTTTATTTTTGTATTCTTTTCTAGATTTTTCATTCTTTTCATTCTTTTTCATGACCTCTCTATCGATCTCCTGTTTTTTAAACTGGTTCTTTTCTTTTTTTAAGGTGGATAAAATTCTCTAGACCTGATTCTCGCCATCTATCAATGATTCACATACTAACAATTAAAACTTCTAGTACATCTTACAGAAGATAAATTGAAAGTGTTTTGTGATTTAACATGATATTCAAACTTCATTTTAATTAATTGAGCACAAGTACTTCAGTGATAAATTACTTAGATGACTAGACTTTAGTAATTCAAAATTCAATCTCTATCTTATCATACTTAAAGCATTCTTAAGTACACAATTTATCACTTCTCAAACCAATTTCAACTTGAAACATTGAATTTTTTAAAAACTTTTTGCTCAAAATTGAGAAAACATTGATTAGGTTACCTAATCTCCCATCCCCAACCGAAAAGTCTACATTGTCCTCAATGTAAAAGAATTAAGCATGTGATGCAAAAGAGACAATGAAAAGAAGAGGGAAGTGATGGAAGGGTAATACCTGAAGAAGGAATTTTGAGGCTATTTATTTCAATGATCTTAGTACAAAGATGGGTTAGCACAAAGAAAACTCAACAGAGTATAAGAAAACTATCCTAAACAGTAGAAACAAATTACCCTAGTCCTATGAGAGTAATAAACCTACCTATACCTCCATCAGACTAGGAGATCAATCCTGGTACATAAGATCAGTTAAAGGTATAGACATGTCCTCTGAATCAAATTTCTCAATAAATGGCTTCAATTGATGTCCATTTACTTTAAAAGCATTACTATTGTTTGGATTCTTTATCTCAACAGCCCCATGAGGATAAACATTAGTAATAGTGAAAGGGTCGGTCCAACGAGATCAGAGCTTACCTAGAAAGAGATATAATCGAGAATTGTACAAAAGAACTTTTTGATCAACTAAGAATGATTTTCGAAGGATGTTCTTATCATGGAACACTTTCATCCTGTCCTTGTAAATTCTCAAGTTCTCATATGTGTCATTCTGGATCTCCTCGAGTTCATTCAATTGTAGTTTACGCAGCGAGCCAGCGTTGTTTAAATTGAAGTTTAGATTTTAATCGCCCAGTAGGCCCTATGTTCCAACTTCGTAGGTAAGTGGCAAGCCTTCCCATAGACAAGTCTAAAGGAAGACATTCCAATAGGAGTTTGAAATGTAGTACGATTAGCCTATAAAGCATTGGTTAATTGGATGACCAATCCTTTCAATCAGGGTTAACCGTTTTCTTCAAAAATGTTTTTAGTCTCCCTATTAGAAATCTCTGCTTGTCCACTTGTTGGTGAGTGGTATGGAGTGCTCACTTTGTGGGAGATGTCATATTTCTTCATTAAGTTCGTAAATGACCTATTACAAAAATGTGAACCCCAATCACTAATGATGGCTCGAAGCGTTCCGATCTAAGAAAGGATGTTCTCTTTTAAAAACTTGATGACCATTTAACGGTCATTGTTCCAGCATTAGATCGCTTCAACCCATTTAGTGACATAGTCTACTGCTAGTAGAATGTATAAATTCTCAAAGGATTGAGGGAATGATCCTATGAAATCAATGCCCCAACAATCAAATGCTTAAATGATTAGAATGGGGTTTAGATGCACCATATTTCGACGGGACAATGCTCCTAACTTTTGAGAACGCTCACAAGCTATGCAAAACTCATGAGTGTCCTTGAACATCATGGGATAGTAAAAACTACACTGCAGAATCTTAGCCATGGTCTTTTTAGTAGAAAAATGAATACCACAGGCCTAATATTGACAGAAGGAGATGATACTTTGGTGATCATTGTTTGGCACACGTCTCCTTAAGATTTGGTCTGAGAAATATTTAAACAAATATGGATCATCCTAGAAGAATTTACATACCTCGATGAAGAATTTTTTTCTTATCTTGCGTAGTCCAATGTGTCGATATGAAACCTGTAGCAAGATATTTAGTGATATCTGCAAACCAAGGTAAATGGGAGACTTTGAACAATTGTTCGTCAGGGAATATGTCATTTAAATGTGTCATCTCAAGGGAATCAGAGAGATCAAGGTAGGAAAGATGGTCAACCACTACGTTCTCTACTCCATTTTTATTTTTTATTTCCAAATTAAATTCTTGGAGTAGGAGGATCCATCTTATCAGGCAGGGCTTAGCATCATTCTTAAAAAGAAGATACTTGAGCACCGCATGATCTATGTAAATGACAATTTTGGATCCAATCAAGTAGGACCTAAATTTGTCCAAAGTGAACACTACGCCTAAAAATTCCTTTTCCGTAGTAAAGTAATTCACTTGGGCAGGATTTAGAGTTCTACTTACATAATGAATAACATAGGGTTTTTTTTCTTTTCTCTAGCCTAAACCACCCCAAGAGCATAATCAAATGCATCGCACATCAGTTCAAAAGGAAGGCTTCAGTCAAGTGGCTGCATGATAAGTGCAATGGTTAACATGCCCTTGAGCTTAGTAAAAACTTCTTCACATTGCTCAGTCCACTTGTATGGTGGATCCTTTTGAAGTAGATTGCATAAACATGGGTTTTGAGTGTGAAGAACCAACCAGCTTAATTAATGGAAAAGATATTTTAGTCCCAATTGGAGTCAATGAAGAAAAACGAGAGAAATTTCATGGATTAGGGGAAGAATCTTTAGTAAATATGGTTACGGTCGGATCAATAGAAGAGACAGACTCTGAAATAATCAAGCATCCTAAGTAGCTTTGAAGCAGATAAAAGATGGTGGGTAACCGACAATCGACAGTTTGCAAGAAATAAATCTGGAAACAGAAGAAGAACCACAAAACACATTTATAAGTGCCTATCTCCCTGGACAAGAAGCTTATTAGTATATTAAGCTTTTAAAAGAAAACAAAGATGTGTTTTCCTAGACATATGCAGAAATGCCAGGCTTGGAACCATCGGTGGCAATGCATCGACTGAACATCTCCAAAGACAAAAGACCGATTAAGTAAGCGTAAAGAAGTGAAAATCTAATTAAAGTTAGATTTATCAGAGAAGTCAATTATCCTAAATGGATATCAAATATCGTCCCAGTGAAAAAGAAAAGTAAATAAATCAGAGTATGTGTCGATTTTAGAGATTTAAACGAAGTGTGCTCGAAAGATGACTTCCCATTGTCGATAACTGAGTTATTAAATGACAATACAACTAAATATGTTGTTATGTCCTTCATGGACGATTATGTTGGATATAACCAAATAAAAATAGCTCCTAAAGATGAGGAAGGTACGACATTCAGAATGTCTACTGTTATAAAATCATGTCGTTTGGTATCAAGAATGCTGGCACGACATATCAGAGTGCAATGATAAATATATTTCAAGACATGATGCATAAGCATGTCGAATGCAACATAGAAAACCTAGTAGTCAGATCAAATGATCATGAAGAACATCACGAACATTTAACTTCAGTATTTCGTCAGCTAAAAAAGAAGCAGCTAAGAATGAATCCGTCTAAATGTGCTTTTAGTATCCCGTTAGGAAAGTTTCTCAGTTTTGTTGTCAGGCACAGAGGAATTAAAATCGATTTGAGGAAAATTAGAGCTATTCAGGAAATGCCACCTCCAAGAACGTTAAAAGAATTAAAAAGTCAGAAAGAAAAGTTAACATATATTCATCGTTTCATCTCTAATCTTGCTAAAAGATGTCAGCCGTTTTCTCATCTAATGAAGAAAGGGACAGAATTTGTATGAGATCAATCGTGCAAGAATGCATTTGATTCAATTACGGAATTGTTGAAATAACCCCTAGTATTAGCAGCTCCTGTGAAAGGCAAACTCCTCATCCTTTATATCTCTGCGGCAAAAAATTCTTTAGGGGCTTTACTAGCACAAATGAACGAATAGGGGAAAGGAATCGTGCTATATTATTTGAATAGAACTCTAATAAGCGTTGAATACAACTACTCACCCATCAAAAAAGTATGCCTAGCATTGATACTTGTAGTATAGAAGTTAAGACATTACTGTCCTTCTCATAATATAATTCTAATCTCGTGAGTCGACCCCATAAAATTCTTATTGACAAGACCGATGCTATGAGGGTGGTTGCCTAAATGGAAGCTTCTACTTTCAGAATATACAATCACTTATGAACCGACAAAAGCAATGAAGGGACAGGCAATAACAGATTTTTTAGCAGCTCACCCTGTACCAGACAAGGAAATAATCAGCGATAATTTTCCAGATGAACAAGTAATGATCAAAGAATCACCTAATTTGTGGAAAATATACTTTGATGGTGCTTCCATGACTTCAAGAACTGGTGCCAGAGTGATAATCAAAAGTCCTTAGGGTGACCTATTATCATATTCCTTTACATTAGATATGACATGTACTAATAATGAAGTTGAATATAAAGCCCTCATTATAGGAATGGAAATAGCTCAAGAGATGAAAATAAAAGTGCTACGAATCTTCAACGATTCTAAGTTGGTGATAAATACTACGCCAAAATCATGAATTTACGATGGACCAAATCCGTCGTAAAATCAAATAAACGACGGATTTTGTCCGTCGCTTGGTCTGTCACTGTTTACTGGGCCTTTTTTTATTTTTGACGAATAAAATCCGTCGTTTAATCTGCGTCGGATATGGTCCGTCACATAGTAGTGACAGATAAGATCCACCGTAAAAAATAAAAAATCCGTTGCAAAAATTTAAAAAAACCGTCATCATTAAAATTATTAGATATGACGAGCGATGGACCCAAATCTGTTGAACTTGTTCAAAAATTAGCGACGGATTTGGTTCATCACTAAAATATCTATAAATTAATAAAAATATCGTCAGATTTATTATTTTTATTATTTTGAATCTTACACCTGATAGTCATTCAAAAAATAATTCATACAATTATTTGATAAGAATTCTATTCACAAAATAAATCCTATTCACATGATTGTTTAATAAGAATCCTATTCATCAAACCAAAAAGCTCAATCGTACTGAAAATAAAAATTCCTTGCCAAAGCATTATATGATACCTCATGAAAAATGCATGCACATAAATGGAATCCACTAAATATGATACCTCATATTACAGCCTGCAACTCCCTAATGAAATCTAATATATACTTGCATACTACTAGGAGATGGGAGCTTTTGATGGGACACTTCTTTCTTCTAGCGCCAATCCATAGCTTTGTCTACCATGGGAACATATTCATCAAACTATGAGCATGTCAAAAACTACTGCTCGACACATTGTCACAGTATTTCTAGAAGACAGAACATTAATTAATTAAATACAAATAGAAGAAAAGCCTCATTGAGAGTACATGAATCTTTGAAGTAGTTTTTGTATTGATAAAAGGCTTAATTTTCCTCCACAGCAGCCTAAAACCAGGGCCAGCATTGATGATAAACATTCGACACAGTGTCAGTACAAAAGCAAGTCCAATGTTATCGGCAAGCACTATCTAGATGCACATTTCCATTAACAACTCGAATTTGTATTTAATTTCTGGTCTGAACCAAATAATGATTACACCCCATCTTGTCCATTTCAATCCCGTATAGATCCATTTCTGTCCCATTTTCAGTCCTCAATCAGTCAAGTGACTCATTTCAGGTCAAACCAAAAACGATAAGACTGGACGACACCAAGTTTTATCGGACATCATTTAAAACCATGTTAATAGGTGGGTGATGTAAGGGAGTGTAGAGTTAGAAAAACTCTATACACAAGAAAAATGAAAAAGATGCAGAAAATAAGAGGTAGAGCAGAATTACAACATCAAACTTCCATTTAAGCTTTTTAACAAGCTCAGCTCATCCATTATAGATGCAACCAAGGAAGTCTGAGAGCCTTAAAGAACCATGAATTTTGTAAGAAACAAATGCAAGTAGAAGGATACAGATGCACCAGATTGTGTAATTAAATACCAAAAGAAAAAATGGAGAAAGTGATGCCAAAGCAAAGCCAAACTTGATATCTTTAGCTATCACAGTGTTTCCATCTTCAACGCCAAGATGGTGTAGTACCACTTCTTCTAACCGGCCATCACGGTATGCATCCTGAAATAATAAAATGCATGAAATCAAGCCCTGAAAAATTGTCATGCTGTAATGAAACAATTACCATAACAGGTATGCTACAACTGGAAGACACAAGACATGGAACCCATAGCATGCAATTATCCGGGGAAAAGGCAATGATCCCTCCCGCTCTCTCAATCCCTTGAAAAGATTCACACAGGTTACAAGGAAGCTAACACTTAACAAAACATGACAAAATTAATAAAAACAATTTCATGATGGAGTTCCACATTAACTAGAGATAATTTGATTTCACTACTAATAGCAGGGATGGATGTTTCATATGATAAACAAACCATCGAAGCCACTAACCAATAGTTTGCACGACGTATCCCTTCTCATAGATTACATTTGTTATCTATCATGAAACTTTATGAGGAAGCAACTGGATCCTACCATGGAATTTTCAATAGGATAAGCTTCATAATGCTTGGACAAAGATCTATCCTAATTTTCTATATAGTTTACAAAAACTTACAGGGGAAAAAAGGGATACATTGGCTTCTAGATTTAGGATGCTTAAATATTCTTTTCATGTTAGTATCACATTAACTTAAGATTCACTACATTTGGTCCTAAATACAGATTTGATTGGCTGCATTTTTCTAAATAGAACATCAAAAACAAGGCCAAAGGTATAACTCATAAATTATTATACCATCTCTGAACTAAAACTTAGGAGGTAGATAAAAAAGACCCACATGAATCTACGGTGCCATACTTTGAAATAAATATCCAAGAAATTATGAGTGGACAAAACTAAAAGATCATCTTGAAGAGTCCTGTGAATCAATGCCATCTGCATTAATAGAGAAACCATCTTTAGCATTAAGCCACCATACTCACTAAGTGACCTGGCCAAATAAGCAAGTTACCTTCCTCAAACCAAGACAAAGCCAAATGTGACAAGTAACAGATAATCCATGTGCCATTGACTTCGGACGAAAACACACACACACACACACATACACACACACACACACACACAAAACCGGTCTCATGGGAGCAAGACCATAAATGGCTTGTCATGCAAGCAAAGGGTTGGCCGGATGGGGTGGACCCCACCATGATCTGTTTCCCAAATCTGCTCCAACCATTAGATGGGTGACCCATTTTTTGCTTATAGTTAAAAAACCGGCCCAATCAGTGCTTCAAGTGGACCACACAATTGGAAATAGTGTACTAGGAAACACCCACCCTCCAAACTGTTTCCCTTGGTGTGATCCATTTGAATTATGAATGGGCCTAATTTTTTAGCCGCAAGCCTAAATTTGGTATGACATCTAATGGTTGGAGTGGATTTCACATAACCATTATGGTGAGCCCCTGTTAAAAATAAAAAATAAAAAAATCAATGGTGGTCGTCTCTCCCAATTATTTCCTTTGGTGTGGCCCACTTGAACAGTAGGTTGGCCTAATGGCCCTAAGCCTAACATGGGCACAAGGCCAAAAATAAAGCAGGTCCAAATCTTAGGTGAACTATATGGTAGGAAGCATGGGTGATTGACAATCATAAACATTTTATGAGCCACAAAAGTTTTGGACTCAGCTGATATTTGTTTTTCTCTTTATCTAATTGTGTGGCCTTATCAGCTGGTTGGATGTCAAATAAACGCTACGGAGGACATTAGGAAGTTTTTAACAGTGGGGCATTCAATCACCATTTTTCCTTTCATTAGTCCACTAGATATTTAGATCTGCTGTACTTTTCGTCTCATGCCCTAAAATGATATCAAAAAATGGATGTACAGGTGGATGCACACCCCCACGGTAAGGGCCCCACCATCTTGGGTGAGGCTCGGGCATCACCAAATCCATACTCCCACCAAAAGTAGGAAGTGGACTAAGTGGTTACCGGTATTATGTTAATGGGTGTTGGACTAACCATAAGCATGTCTTTGTCTTGATGTATTTGTTGTATATACGCGTCATCCATTAGTTTTCCAAGCTCTTTTTAGAGTGTAATAAAAAAAATGAAGCACATCTAAATCTCAAGTAAACCACACCACAGCAAAATAGAGTTCATCCCATCGTTAAAATATTTTGAGACCCTACTGAAATTTTTATTTGTCATCTACATGATTTTAAGCACATGAGAAAAGCCTGCATTAACAGTAAATATCTTGAAAATACCTTGCAACATGTATGTATCTTGGAGCTGAGCAAGTTACGAACATAGATGTTGAATAGTCTGAAAAGGAAAAGAAAAGATATGAAAACCATCATCCTGAATAAAACCATGGTGAAGGTAAATGACAAATTCTGTTAGCAAAATTATAAAGATGGAAATGGGCATGGAGCTAGTTATCACTATATACCTCTTTAGATGTTTGTGTATGAAGTAACAAAAAGAAGGGTCCATTTGTATATTTGTTCTGAATTGGTCACTAAGCTGAGCTGGTTATCACAATTATTGGAATCACTTTCTGTAAGCCCCGTATCCTAGACCGTACCATTTCACAGACTTCCACAGTCTTTCCAACCTTCAACCCTTAACCAGTATTTGCACGCAACCTTAATTCACATGCTATCAACCTGAGTCAACTTAACTTGAGACTTGTACTCTAGTGACCGCTTCGTCACTGCGGTTCTGATGCCGTGACTCGCGCGCCGAGGCGATACTCTGGACAAGAGATGCGGGCTAGCGTTCGGTGCGAGGAAAACACTGTACATACGAATTCTGAGAGAATCTCTATGACTAGTCACATCAATTAATCAAGCAATCAATTTCATCATGTCAAGTACACATCACCCTTCATCCATTCCAAAACAACCACAAAAGTCAAAAAGTTCTTACAAAGCCCATACTTTTCTTACACCATTTGCCACAAAAGTCAAAAATCTCTTACACACCCATCACTCACCACATCCATCACTCCATCACCCATCACTCTCTCTCTCTCTCCCTTTACAAGTCTCTCTCTCTCTCATTTCCAAGCAAGGGAAACCACACGTCTAAGCCCCTCCAAGCTCTCCCAAGGAACAAGTGTGGCTGAAAGGGCCTAGCTATATGCCCTAGAGGGGGGGTGAATAGGGCTATGCTAAATAAAACTTATAACAGCGGAATAATAAAATAAAATAATCCACAATGTTGAATTAAAAAAGTAACCTCAATAAACTAGTATTGAGAGGTTGATACTAATTCAGCTCTAAGGACAACCTTACACAAAAAACCAAAAGCTTATGGTAGGACAACCTTATTTCTAAAATGTCCTTTGTATCAAAAAATCAACCGAGATGAATAAATAAAGCAAGGAAATAACTTGCAGGAAATTAAACCTAAGTTATTACAACATTCCCCACACTGGCTTGAAATAAAATGATTACAACATTCAACCACAGATATAATCCACAAAACTGAATGAATAAAGGAATGAAAAAATAAAGCACATCCACAACACAAATATATATAGTGGTTCGCCTGTGTGTACACCAACTGTTATCCAACAGCCACACATAATGCTACTCCACTCCTAATATCCTCACACAGGGGATATTAGCATGCACTATCAAAATGGGTTTCACAGGTTCACCTAAAACCTTCACAATTATGTCTTTTTATCACGAGCTTACACAATCCAAAAACCCACACAATCTGAGTTTTCTAGCTCTCCTCAGATAACTAAAATAATGAGATTTTTCTGGCAAATCTCAAACAAAATCAAAGAATATAAATTACACAAATGTAAAATACCTGAGTCTCCTTTTGAAGTAGCTCGATAAAACCAATCGGAGTAGAACTTTGATTCAACGTTCAAAGTCCAATATTCACTTTATGAATGGTTCTAAGTCTAATTGATTTTAAATCAAAAGGGCTAGTTCTATTTGATTTTGAATCCAAGAAGAAGGAATATCAAAAATTCCTCTTTTCTGGTAAGATTGGAATATAGATCAAAATCAAATACAAAACAAGCTATCAAAAGGAATATTAAATGAGCATAAAGTAGCTTAAAAAATAAACACGAACTTATCTCAGAGTATGGCCTTAAGATTGCTTGAATTGAATTGAAAAACTCTGAAATTCGTGCTCTATTTATAGCTTGAAAAATCCCATCTACGACTGGTCTTAGGATCCCTAGGACTGGTCGTAGCTTCAACAGATTTTTAAAGATTTCTATAGGATAAGGATTAGTTGTTCCACGACTGGTCCTGGGTAGCCTACGACCGGTCCTGGGTCACCTACGACTGGTCGTAGGACCCCCAGATTAGTTGCTGAAATTTGAGTCATATGGCTAAGACTGGTCAAAGGACGAGTTGTACAGTTCACAGGACTGATCGTAGGACAACCAGAAAAATTTAAAAATGTGCAATAACCTAGGATTGGTCCTAAAAAACTTAAGACTGGTCGTAGTAAAGCTAGGACTGGTCTTGAAGTCCTTATGACTGGTCTTAGAACAGCCCGTACAAGCATATTTAAAATATACAAATTATGTATCCAGAATGACCTACAATAAAGCCCAACCTAAAGTCAATCTAAGGTCAAACAAACCTTGAAAGTGAGTTGAACATTGATAGTCTGTACTCTCAGATGACCCTTAAGAGAAGCTTGAGAATTTACGAATCTTGTTGTAGGCCTTCTCGAGCTTGAACCTTTCTTGACTTGATAAAGTCTTCTTCTATTCTTGTACTTGTTAGAATCTTGAACACGCATACTTGAAAACTTCTATTCTTATATACTTCATCCATGACTAGACTTAAAACTTTCTTCATTTAAGTTCTTGTCTTGAAATACGATGTCTTGAAGCAATGGATAGTCTCAAACATGAAACACAAGATAAAAAAGACATAGATATAGGTTTTGGCACCATAAAATTTGACAACCAAAGGGATATGAAATCATAGCACTTACAATCTCCCCCTTTGTCAAATTTGTGACAAAAAAGATATCATAAAAGATAAGATAAAAGATAAGAGTAACATTTGCTCAATAAAGAATCATGAGCCATAAAAGCAAAAATTACTCTACTCCCCCTGAGTAATACGAGCACTGCTCATGAAAATAATAAAAAACATGTATACATAAAGACTCCATATTATCAATCAATCCACACATATTCAACTACAAGTACTCCCCCTTTCCATACTACTGCCCCTTTTTGTCACAAAATGACAAGGAAAAGTCACAATAGGAAAGAGAACAACAACATAGAGAGTAATAAAAAGCAGATAGTTAGAAAGGAATATGGAAGGAAATAGCATATCTCAAAATATAAATCCAGAATCATTAAGCCATAGCCTAGTTAATACAATATCCAAAATAAAAGATAGGATAATGTTATACAATCCAAAAGATAATCCGCCTAATCAGATCAAGAGGAGGGAGCAGGAATAGTAAGATCAATTTGGTGTAAGCCCCTATTAATGCGACGAAGATATTTTCGTATATATTTAAATTACATAACGTGGGCTACACTCTTGTTATCAACCTTCTCCTCTAATGCACGAAGGCATGCATCATAACTAGATGGATCGTAATCAGGATCATTCGGCGAATCAGTTTCTATCTCATCAAATAACTCATCCATATTAACATCCTATTGAGGAAGATCGTCAGCTTCCCCTTCATTTCTAACTTCACCACCATCACCACCAACACCACCTTCATCAACTTGACCAGGAAGCAAATCCAACTTCATCTTATTAAGATTGGCTTTGTTGAAAATAAGATGATGAATGAGTGCCTCATTAATAGGTGTATCGACAAGCATATGAGTGGCTAACACAGGCATAAGATAACCAAATGGAATATCACTGACCCGGATTGAGACGAAACTGTATGATAAAATGACAGATCAATGAAGGAAGGCAGACCATGGTACCACAAGCAATAGAATGCAACACATGAACTATGAAAGAAGTCAACTCAGTTTTATTATCGGACCGAGGATATAGATTTGAAATGAAAAAATGATGTAACACTCTTTATCTAGGTAACAGATACTTTGAAGGGAGCACATTCCCTTTGTGTGTCCATTGCACATTAATTTTGCATAAGTCTCTTGTTAACATGCATTTTTCTGATTTAAATAGTTTTTTAGTTAGTGTATGAATCGAAATACCTTCTTCATTAATGGGTATATCCATAATACCTGATATCAAATGACGGTCTACTTCAAATTTTCCTTCTCTAGTATCAATTGAAAAAGTTAAATTATCAAGGGAGAAATCTGAGATACATGCAACCATTAATTGTGCAATTGACTGGTATGCAGGCCCACCCCAAAAGTAAAATGTTAGCCCAGCCAACAGATTCAAGGAGAGGAACAATACCATATGGAGCAATGTGATTGAGATCAGCGGGATGCTCAATGATAACCTTACGGACACGCAAATCCCGTACATCTTGAGGATCATCTTCGGGTGACCGAAGGTGCCGTTTTGTTATCAATATAGATCTAAATGAGGATGGACCACGGGATATTTTCTTCTTCCCTATAGCATTCATCTTCAACAAGATATACTAAGAGCAAGAGAAATGCACAACAAGAAGAATGAGTTTTCTCTAGATCAGCAATTTGAGAAGAAACCCTTGAAAAACCCAACAAAAAGATGAAATCAAGCTACACAATGATCAAATCAAAGCATAGAGAACATCAAACTTCAAGAAAAATGAAGAAATATGACTAACCTTGAAGAAATACAAGAAATCCTATGACTGGTTGAGCCATGACTCGTCGTAGGTCGGAGTGGAAGTGAAGAAGAAGGAGATTTTTCCCAAATTATATCATGTTCATGAGTTCCACGACCGGTCGAGTGCTGTGTACGACCGGTCGAGCTTCGACCAAAAATGCATATTTAATGTAAAAAATTAAAATTTCAACACATATAATACTAAATATAATACACTATGATACATGCAAGCAAGAATACTCAATGTAAAATGCACATACCAAGATCAAATTTCAATTTATTAAACCTACTTTTGTCGAGTGGTTTAGTAAATATATCAGCAAGTTGAGTTTCGATTGGTATATATTCCAAGGAAATAACTTTTTCTTCAACCAACTCACGAATGTAATGATACCTAATGTTAATGTGCTTAGTACGTGAATGCTGGATTGGATTTTTAGAAATATTTATAGCACTGGAATTATCATAATGTAAGATCATTGAATCTTGATTAATTCCATAATCGCTTAGCATGCGTTTCATCCAAACTAGTTGAGTACATGCATATCCAGCTGCAATATACTCAGCCTCAGCAGTGGAGAGAGATATTAAGCTTTTCTTTTTGCTGAACCAAGAAACTAAGCAATTTTTAATGTAAAAACAACCACCACTGATTGATTTTCAAACTAGTTGAGTACATGCATATCTTACTGCTTTTTACTGGCCTAATCAGCATCTGAGTATCCAGCTAATTGAACACTAGTATCAAAAGGATACCAAAGACCCAGATTTATAGTACTTGTGACATATCTAATAATATGTTTAACAGCAGTAAGATGTGATTCCTTAGGATTAGACTGATATCTCGTACAAATACCAACACTAAACGCGATATCAGGTCTGCTTGCAGTTAGATACAACAAACTACCGATCATACTACGATATAGTTTAGGATCTATATCATTACCCGTAGAGTCTTTTGAGAGTCTTAACGTTGTACTCATAGGAGTATCAAAGTTCTTACCATTCTGAAATCCAAACATTTTAACCAAGTTCGTAGCATACTTGGTTTGGAAAATGAAAATTCCATCAGGTTATTGTTTTACTTGCAACCCTAGGAAATAATTTAGTTCACCAACCATGGTCATTTCAAACCTTGATTTCATAAGATCTGTAAACTCGATAGACATGTTAGTGCAAGTTGATCCATAAATAATATCGTCAACATAAATTTGAACCATCAAAAAATCATTGTTATGCTTCTTAACAAAGAGCGTCTTATCGACACTTCCTACTTGAAAGCTATGACTAAGTAAGAATTTAGTCAATTTCTCATACCATACCTCGGGCGCTTGTTTTAGACCTAGAGAGCCTTTTTGAGACGAAATACATGGTTAGATAACTTGGGGTCTTCAAACCTTGAAGGTTGTTCAACATACACCTCTTCATGTAAATCATCATTCAAGAAGGCACTCTTTACATCCATCTGATAAATCTTAAATTTTCTAAAGCATGTGATGGAAATAAAAAGTCTGATTGATTCAAGGTGAGTGACTAGAGCAAAGGTTTCATCGTAATCGATGCCTTCAATCTAAGTATACCTTTATACAACCAGTCTGGCCTTGTTTCGTATTATATTTTCAAGTTTATCAGACTTATTTTTAAAGATCCATTTTGTTCTGATAATGTATTTATCTTTAGGTCTAGGAATAAGATACCAGACATCATTACGAATAAATTGATTAAGTTCATCCTGCATAGCAACTATCCAATTTTCGTCAGAAAGTGCTTCTTTTACATTGACCGGTTCTATTCGGGATGTAAAACAAACATAATTACATATGTTCACAAGTTGTTTGCGAGTATGAACTCCAGTGAGAGGGTTTATAAGAATTTAATTTTTGGATGATCTTTGATAGTCCTTGGTTCAGATTCTTTTTGACTTGATGATGTATCTTGATTGTCGATAATAAGAACTTCATCATCATCTGAGCTCGGGGCTGGTGTATTCAAATGATCATCAATGACCACATTGATGGACTCTTGAATCACACCAATTCTCTTATTTAGAGCCCTATAAGCTCGACTGTTCAAAGAATAACTAAGAAAAATACCTTCATCACTCTTCGTATCAAACTTTCTCAAATTTTCACGATCTCGAAAAATATAACACTTACTGCCAAAAACTCGAAAGTATTTGACATTAGATTTCTTTTCAAACCATAGTTCATAAGCATTCTTATTATCAGATTTACTGGTATAAACCTGATTAATAATATAGCATGCGATATTAACTGCTTCAGCTGAAAGATTTCTAGAGAGCTTCATGCTATTCAACATAACATTAGCCATATCCTGAAGCACTCGGTTTTTTCTTTTAACTATACCATTTTGTTGCTGTGTTTTGGGTGTAAAGAATTCATGCGATATTCCCTGATTGCTATAAATTTTTTCAAAACTACTATTTTTGAATTCGGATCCATGATCACTACGGATCTTACTAACATGAGAACCTTTCTCATTTTGGATTTGTTTAATGACCTTTTTCATTTCATACAAGGTTTTAGTTTTATCTTTTAAGAATGATACCCAAGTGAATCTGGTATAGTCATCTATGATAACCAAGATATATCTTTTACCTCCTCGACTCTCCGTTCTGGTTGGTCCAATAAGATCCATTAGAGAAGCTCGAGTGGTCTAGATGAGGTATTGGAGTTCACTTTCTTGTGAGAGCTCCTAGTCTGTTTGCCCAACTGGCATTCATCACATATTTTATCTACTTTTTGCAATTTGAGTAGGCCTCTAATTAGTTCTCTTTTTCTCAATCTAAATAAGTTCCGGTAGTATACATGTCTAAGGCGTTTATGCCATAATTCAGTCTCATCGGTATGAACCATGTAACACGATTGAGTAGATGAGCTTGCATCAGTAACAATGTAGCAGTTTTCAGAAGTTCTGCGACCAGTTAATATAACAGAACCCTTTTTATTAACTATCTCACAACCTTGATTAGAAAACTTCACATTATGGTTATTATCGCATATCTAAGAAATGCTTAGTCGGTTGTGTTTCAAGCCCTCAACATATAAAACATTCTTAAATAAGGGAAGGTTATAAAGCTGAACCGTACCTTGGCCAATGATCTTGCAATTGCTTCCATCACTAAATGTGATTGACTCGTCAGTCATATCTTTTAGATCGGTGAATAAAGCCTTATCGCCTGTCATATGCCTAGGGCAACCACTATTTAGGTACCACTTTGAATGACTTGTAGCTTTGAAAGAGTGTGGGCAACCAAGCAGGCAACTTTAGGAACCCATTTCAGAATTGTTTTGGGTTTAGGAGTATAGATGGTCTTTTTCTTTCTGTTGTTATAGGAGAGACATATAGAGTTAGACTTTAATAGCTCCTTAAGTAGATCAATTATTTTTTCAGCCAATAGATTTCAGTTTCAAAAATCAAAGTTGACATGGCTACCTTTAGGTTTTTGAAAAGTCCTTGAATTTTTGAAAAAACCTTGATAAGTATTCTTTTCTTTTGAGGTTGAAGACTCTCCTTTTACAAATTTAGGAGCAATATTCTTTTGTTTAGGAGATGTATTCTTATCATAGCCTAACCCGGATCGATCGCCACATTTTCTTGATCTGAAAAATAATTTTTCCAATTTAGGATCACCTTGGGCATATCTCCATGTGTCTTTCAAACTCAGAAGAGAAGCTACCTCATTTTTGAGTTTCTCATTTTCGGATCTCAAATCTTCAATTTTGAAGGTTTGAAATCTAAATCACATTTGGTCTTTTCAAAAGAATCAGAAATATGAAACTTTTCTAAAATGAGAGACTCATAATTTTCTTTAAGCTTAGAAAATTTTTCTTTTTGTAACTTAAGCTTGACGGCAATTTTACAACTCTCCTTATAAAGGGAATTATAAGAATCCTGAAGATCATCTTCATTATCGTAATCACTATTAAGATTTTCTTCACTAGATATATCATCATTATCTGAAAAAGTGATCTTGGCTAGAATCATAAGGGCTTTAACATCATCGCCCGACTCGGTTTCAGAATCTTCTGATTTAGAAGAGGATTCAGAATCAGACGATTCATCCCAAGTAGCCAACATGCTTTTCCTTTTTGATTTGTCCTTTTTAGGACATTTGTTAGCTAAGTGCCCATACACTTGACAGTTGTAACATTGGCTTTCTTTCAAAGATTTTCGAGCTCTAGGTTTAGATCGTCTCTTATCATTTGACTTTTGAAAATCAACTTTTTTCTTGCTTTTGAAAATTTTGTAAAACTTTTTTGCTAAAAGCGCCATATCATCTTCGGAATTTTTTAAATCTGAAGTGCTCTCTTGTGAAACATTTTTAGATGATTTGAGAGCAATCGACTTTCCTTTAGAAGCTTTAAACGATAACTCATAGGTTTATAGTGGACCAATTAGTTCTTCAACCCTCATGGTATCCGTATCACGAAGTTCCTGAATCGCAGTTACTTTAGAATTGAACCGTTCAGGAAGTGAGGGTAGTATCTTTGAGCACACTTTACTTTCTGGGATTCTATCACCAAGACCCCACATAGAGTTCACAATGTCATTCAATCTAGTGTAGAAGTCCATAAACATCTCATTCTCCTCCATATGAATTTCTTCAAATTTAGTTGTGAGGAGGTTGACTTTAGATTTCTTGACAATTGATGTAACCTCATGTGTCATTTCTAATACATCCCATGCTTGTTTTGCATTTTCACAAGAGATGATTCTTTTGAATTCATCTAGTGATAATGCACAAGTAATTGCATTTAGTGCTTTTGCATTGGCACCACTCTCACTTTTCTGAAGTGTGGTCTAAAGAAAATAAGCCATTACTTTCATTGATTTTGAACCATCGTTAACCATGGTACCTTGATCCACGAAGACTCATGAGCCGGGCATGGTGGTATGGGACACCGTGGTCGAGCTGTCGGCCTACGCTGGGGCCACAAACCTCCTCGTAGTGACCAGTGAGCACCTAGACTCGTGAGCAGATTATGGTGGTATGGGACACTATATTCTAGCTGTCGGCCTACACTGATCAGGCGACGAGTCCTTTGTAGTGACCGCGAGCGTATTCTGAGTCCACGGGAGGCGACGACCCTTCCGTTGCAGTAGAGTACGGTAGGCCTGTATTAATAAGGTGATGGGGGAGCAGTGCAACGAGTGCAAGCAACAGCCCTGACAGCCCTTGCAGTGACCTACGAAATATACATCGTATGAGATTACTAGGAGTGACGACCCTAGACAGGATCTGTGTTGGGATCGATACAAGGAAAGTACCTTAGTTTTCCAATCCTGCTGTTTGAATGACTAATAACAACTTGGAAATCATATCACCATAGCATTGCATGTGCCTGGAAGATGTGGAGCACTCTAGGGAGTGTGGCATGCCGCGGTCGTAAGATGTTGCCGTATGAGAGAGATCGTCGGTGAGGGCATACATCACGTCATGTTATCTTGCATTAACAACAGTATTAGGATTTTCTGATTTACTGCTTTACTATTATCGCATGATTGAATTGTGAATATGCTAATCCTTGCTCTGTGATTCCACTGAGTTGATCACTCACTCCCACGTTACGGGATGGTGTTTGCAACACCCACCAGACCCTGTTGTAGATGCAGGTGAGGCTGAGATCCAGGAGGTGGAGCCAGACATCGACGAGGACCAGGACGAGTTCTCGTACATGCAGTATCACGACGGCTTCCCGTAGGCGACCTGGATCGATGGGGCTTCAGTGGGACTATTTGGAACATTACATTTTTGTTCATGTATATGTATATGAGACTCAGAGATGTATTCATACTTTAGAGACAGATGAGATTTACTTTGTTTTTCCATACAGTGATATACATATTGTTTAGTCTTCTGCTTGCTTTTATCACTGGATCTGAAGTATGAATTGGAGTTTTGGTATACTTTTACTCATGTGAATGCTTTAAATCAGACAACATTGAATCATAATCATTTTTGTTGCATAAGTGACGGTCTGGAACTCGGGAGTTGAGTTTATGCACGACCCCCGATTTTCAGGGTGTTACAAGTTGATATCAGAGCATGAATGAGAGTATACTGGGCCTGGGTTATGGTCTCACGATGTACGCTGTCGCTTCCTTTGACTTAGGTGGGTGCGAGAAGGGTCTAGAAACACTTCTAGGATCGCAGATTCGCCGATAGGTGAAGTTTATTAGAATCGATCACAAGATCGAGTCTGTAACGCATCTCGGGTCGCGTAAAGCAACACGAATAGCTTCTAGGCCATAAGAAGTCAGGTTGAGACGTCCTATGAGCGATTTTAACCCGTAAAAGTGAATCCTTGGGCCGTGGGATGACCACGACTCCTGTAATCAATTGTCAGGGCTTAAAAACTCCGTTTCACCAAAAATCTTCAAAATTCCTCCTCTAAACACTCCGATCTTTATTTATTTCTTATCCATTTCATATTAGGCATCAAACCTAATGTGAAAATAATATAAATTAGTACTTTCACAAAATTTTACAGTGAATAGTAAAATTTCATGAAAAATGGCCATAATGCCATTCTAACTTCACTTTCTTTAGCAACTAAGGATCTAGATGGATGTACTAGCTTGTTCTACCCTAAATTCATATGCTGCATCATAGGGTTTGGTATTCGAGATTGTAGAGTGGTCCCGAAAAGCCCTGAACACATATTTGGGCTCATATAGATCAAAATACAATGAACCAGGGGGTGGGCCACATATTTTTGGAGTCCCTGGACTATGGGGGACTAGACCCATGTGGTCCCATCGGCCAACTGGGAAGTTGGCCGGCGATGCCATCGCCGGTCCGGCGATGCATCGCCGACCGGTGGGGCCCGTTGGCCTTGATTTTCGGGCGCACGCCCTAAATTTCCTAGCACACCCTCCCCATATACCTCCTGTCCCACGAAAACCCCTAAAACATCCCCCTCCTTCACAAACAGCCCTCCCCTAAGCCCTATTTTCAATTTTCAGCAACTATCTCCAAAGCTTGTGGTCCCAAATCACTCCTAGATCCCTCCTTGGCCAAAACCAACCGTCATCCATGACTTATTGGGAGTTGGCAGCCCTTTCTCTTAAAGATTTCACCATTTGGAACTCCAAAAACCCCCAAAAAGAGCTGAAATCGTGAGGTGCTCCCTTCTACTTTTTTTGTTTACATTTTTCCTTGAAATTACAGCCTTGGGAAGCTTGAAGTATCCCTCTACGATGCCTAGATTTCCTTTTTCCAGATTGGACAGGCACTTCTTCGCATTTTTATCATTTTCCATGGCTTTCGTGGAAGCCATTTTAGGCCTTTTATCGCTCTCATCCATCATATCTTTGATGGGTAAGAGGAAAACCGTAACAGACGAGGCTGGGCCAAGCCGTCCTGTTCAATCGAGAAGACCGCGGGGTGGTGCTGCAAGTTCAAGCGCCGCCGCAGGTCCAGCTGCAGTCCTGGAGTGCCGTACAAAGCAAAATTTGGATCCCCATGCACACCTTGGACGAGCAATTTTATCAGAGATGCCTCATGGCCAATACACTAATCGCAAAGTGTTATTTGAGGCGGACGTAGATGGACGACTATTCGGCGAATATCTGTTGTTTAAACGCATTGAAGCTGCGCATTGGGGTCCGATCTTTGAAGCTCGCGCTCGTGCTAATGTGAGCACCGTTCGTGCCTTCTACGCTAGTATCCAGAATCCTACCTTAGAGCCTTTGCAGTTCAAAATCCCTTTTGGTAGAGATCGGATGGCTACGATCGATGTTCGGTTGATTGCGTGACTTCTCAACGTGCCTCTTGGTAATGTGCATCCTAGTGAGAAGAATCTGAGGACTAGACGTGAACGAGATCACCGCACCAGGTTTCTGTGCGGTAAGTTGGTTCCATGGCAGCCTAATAATAGCCTCAAGGCGACGTATATGTCTGAGGATTTGCGCCTGCTGCACCATATCTGTACGTACAATGTGTATCGCAGGTCGACGAACCGCATTGAATGTACACGCCTTATGGTCGATTTCTTATATCTGGTGGCCCAGGGAGAGAACGTATGTATGGACACTTTCATCTTACAGCAGATAGTCTTCATAGCCAGGTCAAGAAGAACATCCGAATCGCTTCCCTTTGGCCGACTGATTTGCAAGATTGCGCTTGAGTTTGCCTATAGACTAGGGCCGGAAATTCCGGTCTCGATTCATAGTATTGATGAGTCGACAATGGTCAAGATGAAGATTGGGTCACAATACCGTGAAAATCAACTTGAAAAGGATAGTGAGGATGACTTTGATGATGAGGAAGATCAAAGCGAAGAAGAACCTAGAGCAGAGGTTCAGGAAGAAGCTCAGGAAGAGGCAGAAGAGGAGGCTCAGGATACAGATGAAATCCCTCCTTCTGCGCAGGCTACTATCCACGATCGCATTGCTCGGATGGAGGAGAGTTAGACCGCTTTGCGAAGGGAAGTCCAAGAACTTCGCGCAGAAGTCACGGATGCCAAGGCCGTTACAAAGAAGAAATTTGGCAAGGTGACTCGCACCTTGAAGGCGATCCTGTGTTGCTTACAGGATAAGGGTGCTCCTCCTCCGTCACCAGACTCTGACTAGCGATGCGATCTTTGATGTTATTATCAGTAGTTGGTCATTTCCTGCTTTATGTGTGTAAGCCTGTTAGGGCTAGTTCTTTGCTTATGTTGCTGTTACAATTTTAACTATCTTAGTTCCCATGTACTTCTCGTCGTGATGCTTGTAAGGATATATCCCTTGTATTGTGACAATTTTGATTAATTGAAATGCATGGAATGCCTTTGACTCTTTATGTGAATGATTGCGGTGTATTTGTGCTAATGAGACTGACAAGGTTGCGCCTTATTTTGAATATAGAGAATGCCGCCTAAGGCTACGCGGAGCATGGTTCGGCTTGCATTGACTGAGCATATAGATCAGACTCCTTCGCAGTCTGGCACCCATGCAGACCCTACTTTGGGCCCGATTCCTGAGCCAGTTCGATCGTCTCAGCCTGCCGCTGGTCCTACAGATGGACCACTACCATTTACACCGTCGGTCAGAGAGCCATATCGCGCATCTACTTCCACACAGCATCTGCCACAGCCTACTCCACCCCCTGACAGATTCGAGTAGATGATGGCTATGATGCTGCAGCAGCAGTAGCTTCTGACTACCATCGTGGGGACATTAGCCCAGGGTGGGGGTGCGGCTCCATCTACACCACCTGCACCGCCTGCGCATCCAGTTGAGGATGCTTATACATACGCCCAGGATGAGGGCATGGCTCATCCTACGCCGCCTGCTTACCCTGCGGGGAATCCTGCCGATACACGGGGCCTATTGGAGCGATTTCAGCCTCCTACTTTCACGGGTTCTCACAGACCCGAGGAGGTTGAGTACTGGCTCGACCGGGTGTCGAAGATTTTACGGATGTTGCATTGCACCGAGGCCGAGCAGGTAGAGCTGGCTACCTTCGTGTTTGAGAGAGAGGCCAGCATGTGGTGGGATAGCGTACTGCGGACCGTTGCCGCAGACTTTGTATGGATGTGGGCAGTATTTGAGTTCCGCTTCCATGAGAAGTATTATCCCCAGACTTACAGGCACGATAGGGAGAATGAGTTTCTCCACCTCAGACAGGCAGCGATGACAGTTATAGAGTATGAGCATCAGTTCACGGAGCTGGGCAGGTACGTCCCGACGATCTTGGCTGATGAGCAGATGCGCATACAGCGCTTTTTAGAGGGTTTGCGACCGAATATTCGGTCGAAGATGTGCTGTGTTAGCATTCCCTCCTATGCGGAGTTGATTCACATGTCCATGCGGGCAGAGCAGGACGTGGATCGACTTGCGCGATCTCGTGGCCCGGTTGCTTCTAGGCCATGACCAGACTTGCCAGACAGGCCCTTCGCGGGCAAGAGGCCTCGCATTGATCCTCCTACTAGGACTACGGCGCCTGTACCACCGTTTCGGCGCCCCGATTTGACGTGCACATACTGTGGGAGGTCAAGCCACTTGGCGCAGAGCTGCTTTTCGAGGATGCGAGACAGTGGGTTCTCGCCGCCGCAGAAGATTGACCGTGTACGTCCACAGACGATATCAGCACCGCCTATATGGTCAGCTCCTGCGCATCCTTCATTCAGACCTCCGGTATCGCAGATCAGACAGCCTCCACGGCCCTTGACACAGCGGCCGAACCGGCCACAGCAGACTCGAGTTCATGCATTGACAGCTGAGGCAGCTGCGACGGGCACTTCTCAGCATTCGGCCTTCGAGGTCACCGCCCATATTGGAGGTACTCTTATTCTCGTGATGGTGGACACTGGATCCACGATTTCTTTGATATCGCGTGCTATTGTCAGACGTCTTGGCTTACACACCATTACTATGGATGGAGTGCGGGTTTATACAGCTCATGGGTCCTTTACAGATGCCACCCAGATGTGTGAGGGTTGTTTGGTGGATCTGGGGGGCAAGACGATGGTTCTAGATCTCGTCGTCGACCCTGCTCTTTATTATCTCGACGTCATTCTTGGCATGAACTGGTTAACTGCAGCGAGAGCCGAGATTGACTGCGAGACTCGTATAGTCACAGCATACGAGCCTGAGGGTGCAACCTTCACATTTCCAGTGCAGGTAAATCTCCCTTTCCGCATACTTAACTACGCCACTTTATTGCGCGACGCTGGTGCTCAGATACTCGAGCATGTGCCAGTCGTTTCTGAGTTCGGGGCTCTGTTCAGGAAGATCCCTGGTTTGCCGCCCCGACGTGAGATCGATTTCACTATCGATCTGGTTCCTGGTTCTACATCCGTCTCATTGCCGATGTATCGCATGACACCATGTAAGATGGAGGAGTTGAGGACGCAGATTGATGGTCTGCTAGAGCTTGGCCTTATACGGCCTAGCGTGTCTCCTTGGGGAGCACCGGTCTTGTTCGTGAGGAAGAAGGATGGTTCTATGCGATTGTGTATTGATTATCGCAGGCTGAACCAGCTCACGGTGAAGAACAAGTACCCTTTGCCCAGGATCGATGACTTGTTCGATCAGCTGAGAGGAGCGCAGTACTTCTCGAAGATTGATCTTCAGTCAAGTTATCATCAACTGCGCGTCAGGGATGAGGACGTGCAGAAGACAACATTCAGGACCAGTTTTGGCCACTACGAGTTCCTCGTGACGTCGTTCGGTCTTACGAACGCACCGGCCGTGTTCATGGATCTGATGAACCGGGTATTTCGGCCTTTCCTCTATCGATTCGTCGTTGTATTCATTGACGACATTTTGGTGTACTCTAGGAGTCGAGATGAGCATGAGGAGCACTTACATTTGGTCCTGGATACCCTCAGACAGCATCAGTTGTTCGCACAGTACAAGAAGTGCGACTTCTGGAAGCAGGAGGTGAAGTTTTTGGGACACGTGGTGTCCAAGGATGGCATGGCAGTTGACCTGTCTAAGGTAGCTGCGGTGCAGGACTGGGAGCAGCCTGATTCTGTCACTGAGGTGAGGAGCTTCTTGGGTCTCGCTGGCTACTATTGGTGCTTCATACAGGACTTCTCGAAGATCGCGAGACCCTTATCTCAGTTGACACGGAAGGACGTGAAGTTCGCCTAGAATGATAAGGCGGATTCAGCTTTTCAGGAGCTGAAGGACAGACTTACGTCTACCCCTGTGCTAGTATTGCCAGAGCAAGGGGTTAGATACATTATATACACTGACGCGTCTAGCGTTGGTTTGGGTTGTGTCCTTATGCAGAGGGACAGGGTAATTTCGTATGCCTCAAGGCAATTAAGGAAGCACGAGGAGAATTACCCTACACACGACCTAGAGTTAGCAGTCGTTATATTCGCACTGAGACTCTGGAGACATTACCTCTACGGAGAGGAGTTCGAGCTCTTTTGCGACCACAAGAGCCTCAAGTACATATTCACGCAACGAGACTTGAATATGAGGCAGCGGTGATGGATGGAGACGTTGAAGGACTTCAAGTTTGAAGTCTCTTACCATCCTGGGAAGGCGAACCTTGTGTCTGATGCGTTGAGCCGCAAGAAGGCGATAGAGTTTGCAGCTCCGCTGATGGTTGCCGAGTGGGATATGGTCGAGTTTTTACGAGACTTTGAGCAGAAACTCACGGTAGAGGAGCCGTTTGAGTTCATCGCACATGTACAGGTGCGATCCCAGATCGATGACCGAGTCATCGAGGCGCAGAGGGACGATGCGCATCTTACTGAGCTTCGAGAGCAGGCCAGTGATGATGCTGACGCCGACTGGCGAGTTGGTATGGATGGGGGATTACGTTACCGTGGCCGCCTATGCGTCCCAGATGTCCCTGACTTGAGACGAGAGATTCTCGAGGCTGCGCATTCTACTAGACTCGCGATGCATCCAGGCAGCACAAAGATGTATCGTGACGTGAAGAGGACGTATTGGTGGGAAGGTATGAAGACCCACATAGCTGAGTTCGTGTCCCGTTGTCTCACTTGTCAGCAGGTGAAGGCAGAGCATCACCGACCACCTGGACTTTTGCAGCCTATGCCGATTGCAGAGTGGAAGTGGGATTTCATTTCCATGGACTTTATTTCTGGGTTACCGAAGACGAGGAAGGGACATGATTCCATTTGGGTGATCGTCGACCGATTGACGAAGTCAGCGCACTTCCTACCGATCAAAGTTACGAACTCTGTGGACGAGCTGGCTAGATTGTACATCAGAGAGATCGTGCGTCTGCATGGAGTTCCGTTGGAGATCGTGTCGGATAGAGACACGCGGTTCACTTCTATCTTCCCGACTCGCATTCAGGAGGCTATGGGTGTGAAGTTGAAGTTCAGTACTGCCTTCCACCCACAGACGGACGGACGGACAGACAGAGCGAGTGAACCAGATCTTGGAGGATATGTTGCGAGCTTGCGCATTGGACTTCAAGGATAGTTGGGATGATTGTCTTGCATATGCGGAGTTTGCGTACAACAATAGCTTCCAGGCGAGTATCGGTATGGCACCTTATGAGGCGCTGTATGGGCGACCTTGTCGCGCACCGCATTGCTGGTTAGAGGTCGGTGAGCGTAGCTTGATTGGCCCAGAGTTGGTGCAGGCGACGTCAGAGAAGATTGATACTATTCGACGTCGGCTTCTTACAGCGCAGAGCAGACAGAAGAGCTACGCCGATACGAGACGGAGGCCACTAGAGTTCACAGTTGGGGATCACGTGTTTTTACGAGTTTCCCCTATGAAGGGAGTCCTTCGGTTCGGGAAGAAGGAGAAGCTGGCACCGCGATTCATTGGTCCATTCCAGATCCTCGATCGTGTGGGAGCAGTGGCTTACCGATTGGCTTTACCCACGCCCCTCACGAGCGTTCACAACGTATTTCATGTTTCTATGCTGAAGAAGTACGTTGCTGATCCTTTCCATATCATCAGATGGGAGCAGGTGCAGTTAGGAGAGGATGTTACTTATATCCTGCGACCGACACGCATCTTAGACAGGAAGGAGCAAGTACTGCGTAGCAAGGTGATTCCCCTTGTGAAGGTATTGTGGACGCATTATTCTGAGGAGGAGGCTACTTGGGAGACAGAAGCCGAGATCAGAAAGAACTACCCACAGCTTCTCGAGGAGTACGAAAAGGTACAAATTTTGAGGACGAAATTATTTGTTAAGGGGGGTAGATTGTAACGCCCGTGAAAAATCCGTACTTGGGCTCGAGTACCAACTCGACCCGAAATCACGTAGAATTAAATTCCATGGAAATTAAGCGTAAGTTAGCTAGCGCAACGCTAGAGTAGCTGGGAAATAGTCCCTGATCACTTTAAATACGTTCTACAAGACCCAAATCGAGTAGAACAAACAACTCTACAATACTCTATAACCTCGGATCAAACTCTAAGCGGGTTTGTTCTCTGGACCACATTGAATTCTTGTATTGGATTTAGACCGCGCGTCGAAGGTCCGATACCTCCTATCTTAGACTGTTAGAACTGCCCAGCTGGACTTGACAATCATCTCGAAAATCAAGTCAAACCGATAATCACAGACTATTTCGTTGAACCCGGACTGAAGAGACCGCGAATAGGGACAGAATTGAAATTTCAAATTCAAATCTGGCACACGACTTGATGCGTCAGTATTAAGCATTCTGACCGTCAGAATTCATCCAGATTACACCCTCGGATCAGGAAAAATTTCTATTTATTATCATAGGACTTTCAGCCCTTATTTACGTACGGTGACCGCTGAACTGAAACTGGTCCGCCACGTGCGATCTGCGAACCCTGCCAGACTGAAAACTTAATACGTGCTACATCTGGTACGCATGAGCTTAAGTCCGATCGCAATCGACCAGGGGACCACCAGAAAGTAATTTTTGGACCGAAACAGCCTCGAAATAGATAGGCACCAAGTAAATTTCGTTCCGGAGCCTGTTTCCGGCATTTTTAAGCTTATAAAAGGGGTTGAAACCCTCATTTCTCTCTCCCATCCGAAAATTACAAACCCTAGAGAAAAGGAAAGAGAGTTTGAGAGAGAGAGTGGAAGGAATTTTTCCCGTCTCCGAGCCACCGATTGCTACTGCTTCAGCGACTCTTCCTAATCACCTGGCTGGTGATTTCTCTGTTCTTTCAGGTATAAAACAACCTTAGAACTTGCTGATTTGGGGTTTACTTAGATTCACGACGTGTTAGCTAACGTAACTTGTAAAATAGGTTCTCCTACTGCCGTAGACGAAGCGTACATGCTCTGTTCAAAATCCCGCATCTGTAAGAGATTAGGTGAGGATTTTAGACGCTTTGATTGACGGTTTACAACGCTTTTAATATCGTTTAATAGTAGATTATCGACGGCATCGCCATTTGACATGTACAACATGCTCTCCGTTTCCTGTTTCGTAAATTATTGAAGAATATGAGATTTAGGGCATTTTAGTCATTTGTAGGAAGTATGGTCTACATTCATATTTTGCTGACGAGATTGACATGGTTTGTTGTCGCATTAGGGAGTTAGGAATGCTTGCATAATTAGTTTGGCGAAGAGATTCGCCTAGTTGCGCACTTTGGGTCAACATACTATATGTAGACTTAAGTGTGTAGTGTATGTGTTTGTATAAATGTTTGTATTGGTATGTATTGAATGGAATGATGTTATGAGATAGTTTGAGATTGATTTCTCAATTAATATGCTGACCTAAATGATTTCCTACATGTTGACTGTATGCATGATTTCATCACATGCATGGAATGTATGTGTTAGAAGAGTTTCTTAAGTTGAATGTTATAACATGTGTTAATATGCTCACATGATTGTATTTCAATTTCAATACTCTCACTTAAATTGCTGATGTGATTCCATAAATGTTTGGGACTAGACTTAGTCCAGGCAGTCGGTAACCGAGCGAATTCGTGGCTGACTGGTCATAGCCACGAACGACGCGTCGATGAACGTGATTCGTGTTTGGGGTTGGCGGCAGTGGTTAGGCCACGCGAAGTGTTTTACGCACTTCATGTCGTTCGACTTGAGATGCGATCGTGCTAGTCGAGCTCGTCAAGCAACCCGACTGGCCGATGTATGTTCACCTTATATGAGTCATAACTGCTTGAACCTAGGGTACTGAACTTACCACTGAAAACCCTGTTAACCATGGTACCTTGATCCACGAAGACTCATGAGCCGGGCATGGTGGTATGGGACACCGTGGTCGAGCTGTCGGCCTACGCTGGGGCCACAAACCTCCCCGTAGTGACCAGTGAGCACCTAGACTCGTGAGCAGATTATGGTGGTATGAGACACTATATTCTAGCTGTCGGCCTACACTGATCAGGCGACGAGTCCTTTGTAGTGACCGCGAGCGTATTCTGAGTCCACGGGAGGCGACGACCCTTCCGTTGCAGTAGAGTACGGTAGGCCTGTATTGATAAGGTGATGGGGGAGCGGTGCAATGAGTGCGAGCAACAGCCCTGACAGCCCTTGCAGTGACCTACGAAATATACATCCTATGAGATTACTAGGAGTGACGACCCTAGACAGGATCTGTGTTGGGATCGATACAAGGAAAGTACCTTAGTTTCCCAATCCTGCTGTTTGAATGGACTAATAACAACTTGGAAATCATATCACCATAGCATTGCATGTGCCTGGAAGATGTGGAGCACTCCAGGGAGTGTGGCATGCCGCGGTCGTAAGATGTTGCCGTATGAGGGAGATCGTCGGTGAGGGCATACATCACGTCATGTCATCTTGCATTAACAACAGTATTAGGATTGTCTGATTTACTGCTTTACTATTATCGCATGATTAAATTGTGAATATGCTAATCCTTGCTCTGTGATTCCACTGAGTTGATCACTCACTCCCACGTTACGGGATGGTGTTTGCAACACCCACCAGACCCTGTTGTAGATGCTGGTGAGGCTGAGATCCAGGAGGTGGAGCCAGACATCGACGAGGACCAGGACGAGTTCTTGTACATGCAGTATCACGACGGCTTCCCGTAGGCGACCTGGATCGATGGGGCTTCAGTGGGACTATTTGGAACATTACATTTTTGTTCATGTATATGTATATGAGACTCAGAGATGTATTCATACTTTAGAGACAGATGAGATTTACTTTGTTTTTCCATACAGTGATATACATATTGTTTAGTCTTCCGCTTGCTTTTATCACTGGATCTGAAGTATGAATTGCAGTTTTGGTATACTTTTACTCATGTGAATGCTTTAAATCAGACAACATTGAATCATAATCATTTTTGTTTCATAAGTGACGGTCTGGAACTCGGGAGTTGAGTTTATGCACGACCCCCGATTTTCAGGGTGTTACACTTGTTGAGTCGACTTAGTTTGACTCAGCAAGAACCAAGTCTACACTCATTGCCTTGGAAATCTAGGGTTGAACGAAATTTATGTAAGGATCTCTATGGAAATCAATCTGGACGATCTTCTTACCTTTACCTTTAAGACGTTGGATTCAACTTGAACACGTTCCTGACCTCAGATTCAGTGAGTCGTGGCTCAATCCACAACACACACTCACTCTCTCTATCTTTCCTTTCTCTCTCTCTCTCTCTCTTGAATTCTTCTTCCTTTCTTTCTTTCTTCTTTTTCTGTTTCATGACACAACACACACTCACTCCTTTTCTTTTCTTTCTTTTCTTTTCTTTTCTTCCTTTCTTCCTCCCCTGCTCGACGGCAGCAGACCTGACACAGTGAAAGCTGGTGTTCGGCTGCCCTCTTTCTCTTGTTTCTCTCTCTTTCTCTCCCCCATTTCTCTCTCTTTCTCTCATTCTATCTCCAATCGCTGATCATGTACTGTCCTTTATAGGGCGCAACGCACTTTCCAGAATACTCTACAAAGGCTTTCACAGATCGCTTGCGCAACCCCTGTTTCTGGCGCGATGAAATTGTGAAGGCAGTCTTACGTGCAGTAATTGTTCCAAGAATTCGAGATCAGTTATACCTGATCAGATTTCTTGGGGCCAATAGAGTCCCCCTTCTGGAGCATTTGGATGGTCTGGATCAGGTTCTTGATTCCTTGTTTAGCTACCCATTTGACTGGATGGTCCAGATCGCTCGGACATTCGCACCTTGTGGAAAGATGATTTACGGAGATATCAGTGGGGCCTTTATCCAATGTTGTTTGAGAAATCCATGCCTTCCATCAGTTGCATGGTGGAATTTTGGTCAGGGATTACGTGTTTCGACTTACAGTTAGCGTGGCCCACCTGGCGAATCGTGTGGTGATAGTTCTGACGTTTAGTAAGCTAGTGACCGCTCCCTAGCATGTTTTAGATCGATCTCACCTAGGTCTTGGTCCTACCTTTGATCCGGTTCGAATGGATGGTCCGGATGGGGCTTCCCGATGAAGCTAGTGACCCACTGCAACGGATTGCAACTCCTTGTTGCGGCATAAATTCGGAGATAGTAAAATCGAGTTATGATTCTGCGGTCTTACATGCTTTGACTGGAGTTTCTGGTCCATTGCACGACGGTTGTGCACCGTTTGTGCACACTTAATTCGGTTGTGGGGTCCACGGTGATGCATTCGAGAGATCTACTCCATCCATCTGTTTTTCCATTGAATTTAAGGGGGTTGGCCCAGTGTGGTGCATAATCTAACATCAGGTGGACCCTAAGATTGTTGGTTAATAACTATTTCATCCATTGGGACACTTCTACAATGGTCCAAGGATTGATATTTGACATGTATGGTTATTTTAGGCTAACTAAGCATGGTATAAAGTTTCATGCTAAACGGGTCGTGGGAGCTGGGTTAACTAGGATTCCAAGGTCCAGGTTAGTAGCATTGTTGTAATTATCGTTGATCTTAGAGTTTTTGTGAAATCTAATGATCCTACCTTGTCGTAAGAGTGTTTCTAAACAATTCTTACAAGGGGTCTCACATTTGAATCATCCTGAATAAGGAGTTATTAGTCAGTTCATTTGAGGAGAGGTGTGTACGTCAATTTCTTATTGGAGGGTCTCATTACAAAATCAATGGTTAGATGGCTCGATCTATGACTGGAGATCATTTCCAAATGGTTAGGATTGTGTCATGGCAAGGGTGTAAGGCTAGGATAGATGAATTAGCATCGAGCACATGTATATATTATGTTGTATCTTATGATAAGGCTCGAGAACTTTCGATGCTCAAGTATCAAAAAGTTCAGGGCATTACATTATGTCAAAAAAATCTCGTTGTTTTGGTTTGTCTGAGGTGATCCAAAAAACTCAAAGTGTGGGGTTTTTGAATTGTGTAAGCCCACTTGAAAGACACAATTGTGAGGGTTTCAGGTGAAAATTGAAAAATCTATTCTCATAGTGAATGCTAATATTCACTGTGCGAGGATATTAGGAGTGGAGTAGTTGTGTGGTTGTTTTTCTAAACTATTGGTGGACACATAAGCGAACCACTATAATTTCTGGTCTTGTGGTGATTGATTGAATATTTCATTTTGTGGATGTTGTAATTTCCCTTTACGCTTTTGTGGAGAATGCTGTAATAGCTTAGTTATTTCTTTTTCTATTTATTTCTTTATTCCTCTGTATCGGTGTGAGATTTTAATACACAGATCGTTCTAGGAATCAGGTTGTCCTACCATAAACCATTAGTTTTTGGTGTAAGGTTGTCCTTAGAACAACATCTGTATCAACCTCTCAATACTTGTACTCTTGAGGTTATTTTACATTTCTGCATTGTGAGAATGTTTATTGCTATTAGTATTTATATTTTTTTAAATTTGATTTTTATTTTTTTAATTTGGCATAGTCCTATTCACCCCCCCCCCCCCCCTCTCTAGGACTCATAGCTCGGCCTTTTAAAGTGGTATCAGAGCCAAATAGCTTGTTTTAATTATTATTTCTTTTAAATTCATTTCCTGAGCTAATCGATCTGGGCTTTATAAGATGTTAAATTTTGATAGTCTTTCAGTCACTAGGCCTCCACCATTTGATGGCTCCAACTATGCCTATTTGAATCCAGAATGAGGATTTTCTTAAAATCCATGGATGAGAGCGTGTAGCAAGCTACATTGACTAATTGGACCCCTCCTACCACTGAAGTAATTAGTACCGACAGATTCAAAACTATGAAAGTCACAGCTTATTTTTCTTAGACCACTCTTCAGAAAAGTGTGAGTAGTGTCAATGCAAATGCTCTAAATACAATCACTTGCGAACTATCATAGGATGAATTCAAGAGAATTAAATCCTGTGATACTACAAAGCAAGCCTGAGATATTTTAGAAATGACACATGAGGGAACAAAAATTGTCAAGAAATCTAAAGTCCAAATCCTCACAACCAAATTTAAGGAAATATGTGTGGAAGAAAGTGAAACTTTCATGGACTTCTATATAAGATTAAATGACATTGTTAACTCTATATGGGGTCTTGGTGATAGAATCCCAAAAAGCAAAGTCTATGCAAAAATACTGCACTCACTACCTGAACGGTTCAATTTAAAGGTGACGACGATTTAGGAACTTCATGATATAGATAATATGAGGGTAGAAGAATTAGTTAGTTCCTTGCAGACTTATGAGTTAAACTTTAAAGCTCCTAAAGGTAAATCCATCGCTCTTAAATCTTATAAATGTATTTCTCAAGAAAATAGTAGTAATTGAAAGGGCCTAGCTATATGCCCTAGAGGGGGGGTGAATAGGGCAATGCCAAATAAAACTTATAACAACGGAATAATAAAAGATATAAAGCACAATGCTGAATATAAAACAATCACAATAGCCTAAAATAAAGAGATTGATACTTTATCAGTTCTAAGGACAACCTTACACCAAAAACTAGAGGTTTAAGGTAGGACAACCTTATTTCTAGAACGTCCTTAGAATCACAAACCAAAGAGGAATAATAAGTAATGAAATCAAAATAACATGCGGAAAATAAATCCTAAGTTATTACAACATTCATCCACACTTACTTGAAGTGATTACAATATTCATCCACAAACACAAACCACAAAACTGAATGAATAAAGGAATGAAAGAATGAAGCACATCCAAAACACAACGATATATAGTGGTTCGCTTGTGTGTACACCAACTGTTATCCAACAGCCACACAGATTGCTACTCCACTCCTAATATCCTCACACAGGGGATATTAGCATGCACTATCAAAATAGGTTTCACAGGTTCACCTAAAACCTTCACAATTGTGTCTTTGATCTCGGGCTTACACAATCCAAAAACCCCACAATCTGAGTTTTCTGGCTCTCCTCAGATAACTACTACAATGAGATTTTTCTGGCGAATCTCAAACAAAAACCAGAGAAAGTAAATTACAAAACATGTAAAATACCTGAATCACCTTTTGAAGAAGCCCGGAAGAAACAATCAGAGTAGAAGTTTGATTCGATGTTCAAAGTCTAATACTCACTTTAAGAATGGTTCTAAGTCCAATTGATTTTAGATCAAACGGGCTAGATCTATTTGATTTTGAATCCAAGAAGAAGGAATATCAGAAATTTCCCTTTTCTAATAAGATTGGAATGTAGATCAAAATCAAATAAAAATAAGCTAGCAAAAGGAATATTAAATAAGCACAATGTAGCTTAAAATAAACACAAACTTATCTCAAAGAATAGCCTAAAGAATGCTTAAATAGAATTGATTTGAAGTGCTAAAACTCTGAAGTTCGTGCTCTATTTATAGCCTGAAAAATTCTATCTACGACTGGTCTTAGGATCCTAGGACTGGTCGTAACATCAAAGATTTTTGAAAGATTTCCGCGGGATAAGATTTTCAGTTCCACGACCGGTCCTGGGTGGTCTACGACCCATCGTGGGTCACCTACGACTGGTCGTGGATCACCTACGACCGGTCGTAGGACCCCAAAAATGGTTGCTGGAGTTTGAGTCGTAGGGCTACGACCGGTTAAAGTATGAGTCGTAGAACTTCCAGGACTGGTCATAGGATGTCCAGGGCTAGTCGTAGGATAGCCAGAAAGATCCAAAAATCTTCAACTATCTAGGACTAGTCCTGAAAAACTTAAGATTGGTTATAGCAAAGCTAGGACTGGTCTTGAAGTCCCTAGGACTGGTCTTAGAACACTCCAAACAAGCATATTAAAATATATGAGTTATGTATCCGGAATGACCTACAGTAAAGCCCATCCTAAGGTCAATCTAAGGTCAAACAAACCTTAAAAGTGAGATGGACATTGAAAGTCTGTTCTCTCAGATGACCCTTAAGAGAAGCTTGTGAATATACAAAACTTGTAGTAGGCCTTCATGAGCTTGATCTTGACTTGACAAAGTCTTCTAGTAAACTTGAACTTGATCAAATCTTGAACATGCAACCTTGAAAACTTCTATTCTTGATTTCTTCATCCAAGACTTGAAAACTTTCTTTATTTAAGATCTTGTCTTGAAATGCAATGTCTTGATATGTCTTGATTGCAATGACTAGTCTTCAAACATAAAACACAAGATATACAAGACATAGATATAGGTTTTGGCACCACAAAATTTGACAACTAAAGGGATATGAAATCATAGCACTTACAGTAATCCAGATTTAGAAAATTCTGAAGATGATATGACCCTTTTAGGTAAAAAGTTTTTTAAGATTTTTAAAAGTAAAAAGAGGGTTGATTTTCAAGAACCTAATGAAAAGAAAAGATCTAAATCTAAAACTTGAAAATCTTTAAAAGACAGTTAGTGTTACAACTGCCATGAATATGGACAATTAACGAACAAGTGTCCCAAAAAGGACAAACCTAAAAAGAAAGGTGTCACGCCCCGAACTCGGAAACCGGGCTTACAAAATTCCTGATTTCCAAATCCTGCACCGACAACCTCCGTATTACCCCATTCTCGGCTCCCGACACCCATACACTAGGTTCCGATCCTGGGATGCTACAAGGAGGATTTTGAATCATCAATTTGATTTGTAATGAGCATAACCAAAAGCATAACCGAAGAACAATAACCACAAGAACACCTCACAAAATCCCCTATGATTAAAAACTTTGAGTACAAGGCGTATGAAAGGGAAATACAATATAATGAAAATAAGGAAAACTCCAAAAGCTCGACTGCACACTCCTACTGCTACTATACTACGACTGTGTCCTGGCATCACCTGCATGCATCGATCGTGCATAAGCTTATAGAAAGCTTAGAGGGCGGTGTAAGTGTGTCCACAGTATAAGCGTGCTAAGAATGCAAGGTCAGAGTAATGCGAAAACATGCTGATGAGTACATGAATGCAATTAGCCGTATCAAGGCTATGCGGTGCAAGATATGAATGCTATTAGCCATATCATGACCATGTGATGCGAGATGCAACTCAAGCATGTCAATCCTCATCATATATTAGTATAGTTCGCATTCTGGATAATCACTAGGGTTTAGTACACTCCAAATGGCATGCAGCTCTCGCAGTCGCACAGTTCAAGTGAGCATAAGAAACCTCACTATCCTCCTGACCAATAGTCTGCCAATACCTATCTGACATGTTGATAGCGAACCCATTCATGAGATGGTCAAACTCAGCCAAGTATTGTCCCCTACCCTCGAGCGAGTAAGGCCACACCCCTTTCCAATCGACCATGACACAGTGAGAGACGCGGCCTCCTGGTATTCGGCCCTCATGCACTCATATATCCACTCGGTTTCGATGTTGGAGTCATCCTCTGGTACCATCGGGTTTAGGGATTTTCACCCAAGGACATCTATGGTGCCCCGATGCTTAGTAATAATATTTTCAGTATCCAATCTAGCCACCCACGATATGTCTGTGGAGGCTATGGCCTTGCTGTCGCTAGGGCATATAATAATCACAATCACACAAGTGTAAGTGCATGAATCATACTATCAGACATACAACAATCCTACGCGTACCTCACGCTCATGTAGGGGCAACTCCGCCTATCAGGGAGCCCATAAATGATCTACCCGAAGGCATATGCTATGATCAGTCACTTCTCATATCAGGCATATATATGATGCGTATGATCATGAATAATGGATCTATACTAAACATGTTATGTGGTGATGGGCTCTGATCAGAACGAAGATGGGCTTAGACGGTCTACGCACTACAGGTATGGGCCTATTAATGGGCCCTAGGGAGAGTCATAATGTGAACATTTAATCAACATTATTCATACAATGTGGACATCAAACCATCATTGCTCCCAAGGCATAACTCGCTATAAAGGTCAACACATATACCATGGTGGAATCATACAACACTGGGCCTTATGTACATCTCATTGGGCCTCGACCCATGGGCCTCCAATACGTCAAATGGGCCTCATACTATAGGTCTTATATATATCAAAGTGAACCTCAGTAGGCGGGCCACAATTACATAAAGTTGGGCCTAATCACATGAGCCTTGCATACATCACAATGTGCCTCATAACATGGGCCTTATATCTATTAAGGCAGGCCTCAACAACGGGCCTTATATAAACCAAGGTGGGCCTCAACAATGGGCTATAATTATATTGAGATGGACTTGATTGTATGGGCCACTTGTAAATCAAGGTGGGCCACAACAACGGTCCACAAATACGTCAAGATGGGCTTAGTCACTTGGGCCTTATATACATACCAAGGTGGGCCTCAACGGACAGCCACAAATAAATCAAGATGGGCCTCATACATATACTAAGGTGGGGTCAACTTGAACTATAGATCTATCTTATTTTTAGTCTCAAGCCTGTTAAGATAAGGTTGCCAAATGGTTGGACGGTTTGGATGCCACATGCATCAAGGGTGGGGCCCATATGAACAATGGATCTAACTCAGTCTTTAGCCCCTTCCATAAAATGGGCTTCTAAAATGGTTGAATGGTTTGGATGCAGCACATGCATCACGGTGGGTCCCATAGGGATGGAAGGGATGGACGACATAGATGAAGTGCATACCTGATGGTGGGGCCCACACTAATGGGAGGTGTGGATTACAATACATACATCAGGTGGGTCCCATGTGGGGCCTACTATAATGTTTACTTTCCATCCAACCCACTGATAAGGTCACTCAGACCTGGGGCCCACAATAATGTTTATTTTCCACCCAACCTGGGCCCACTGTATGTTTATTTGCATCCAATTTGTTCATAAGGTCACGTGGACCAGGGGCCCACCATAATGTTTATTTACATCCAATCTATTCAGGGGCCCACAACCATGTTTATTTACCACCCAAACTGTTTGTAAGGTCACGTGGACCTAGAGCCCACGGTGATGTTTGTTTGTCATCCAAACTGTTCATAAGGCCACGTGGACCTAGGGCCAATAGTGATGTATTTTTGTCTCCCAACCATTCATAAGGTCACGTGGACCTGTATGAAAAAGAAAAATAAATTTCATATGGTCTAAAACTTCTGACCAAAAGGGTTTCAATGGCGGACGTTCAATCTAACTGTTCCCTATGATGTGGGCCACTTGAGTTCCAAATATGGCTAATTTTTGGGGTGGCCCGCTGCCCTAAGGGAGGCCCACCAAATGCAAGGTGTTTATGATCGACACTCATAACTGTGGGGCCCACAGCTGGGACACACAGTCCCTGGCCATCGTCCGCATGCAGCTGACACTGCCTGCGCTTTTGACAGAAGCAGCATCAGCTGCTGCATCTCTTTATTTTTTTTAAAAAATAAGTTTTTCTAGGAAATTTTATAAGTGGGGTCCTCATCAGGGAAATCCGCCCCGCCCATTGGCTTCTACGGCTCAAGACAAGCCAACAAGACCAATATGCAGCATATTTGATGAATTAAAACATCAAGATGGTTTCTTTAATAGTAATCACTACTATTTCATATGGTATGACCCACTTGATTGTCAGATCAGCCTCATCTTTTGGCTCAACGCCTAAAATGGCCTGAAGAAAAGGATGACGGCTTGGATTGAGTACATACATCAAGGTGGGGCCTTCATGAGTGGCCTACCATTCCCTTCTCTTCTTCTTTTTTTTTGTTAGCTTGCATGTACACCCCCATGTCAGTGCACATACTCCACGTTAGCCACACCCGTCCAGCGTCCAGGGACGCTAGACGACATGGATAAACACATGCATTATGGTGGGTTCCACATGGACGTGGCCCACCATTCTAACCAAGGTGGGTCCCACATAAACGTGGCCCACTTAACTTAGATCAATATGATATTTATGTTTTCCTTCCATCCGGGCCCGCTAATGGGCTGGATGGGGTAGATCCAACACATCCATCTGATGGGTCCCACATGAAATATATGATTCATGGTGGGCCACACTCACCCCTTCATCATCATCATTATTCAAAGAAAGAGAGAGAGAGAGAGAGGTAGAGAGAGAGAGAGATGGTGATAGAGAGGAGGGACCCCGCCACTATGGGCCCTCTATTGATACAACACATACATTAAGTGGGACCCACAACAAGTGGGCCCTTAAAGTTGAAATAAACGATGGATCACCCACCTCTATGCCTTCTCCTTGCTCCCTTAGGCCCCTAAGCTCCTTGCCTTCAACTTTGATGGAGGTTGATGGGGTTTTGATGGTGTAGATGAGAGATGAGAGGGTGGGCCACACTTGGTGTTTTGGAAAAAACTTGGAAATTCTTGTATGTGTGGAGATTTTTTTGTTGCTTAGGAGGTTTGAGAAATGAGAGAGAGAGAGAGAGTGAGGTGATGGGAATGGTAAGAGGCGATGGAGTGATGTGGTGGTTGTAAAAAAAAGGTGATGGGAGGTATGGTTGTGGTTGAAAATGGGATAAAAGAGGGATGGTGAGGGGAGAGAGAGAGTTGACTTTTAAAAAGGAAGGGATGGGTTATTGTACTTGAGGTATGGTTGTGCTTAACATTGATTGATTGATTGATGGGACATTGTAGAGATTTCCTCGATATTCGTAATACGCTGCGTTTCTTTGGAATGAACGCAGGCCCACATCTTCTAGCCTAGGTATCGGTTCGGTACACGAGTCACGGCGTTGGAACACTGGACGTTGGACGTTGGACGCTGAACGGGTGTGGCTAATGTGGAGTATGTGCACTGACATGGGTGTGTACATGCAAGCTAACAAAAAAAAAAAAAAGAAGAGAAGGGAATGGTGGTCCACTCATGAAGGCCCCACCTTGATGTATGTACTCAATCCAAGCCGTCCATCCTTTTCTTCAGGCCATTTTAGGCGTTGAGCCAAAAGAAGAGGCTGATCTGACAATCAAGTGGGCCATACCATAGGAAATAGTAGTGGTTACCATTAAAGAAACCATCTTGATGTTTTTATTCACCAAATATGCTGCATATTGGTCTTGTTTGGCTTGTCTTGAGCCATAAAATCCAATGGGCAGATTTCCCTTATGAGGGCCCCACCTATAAAATTTCCTAGAAAAACTTATTTTTTTAAAAAATAAAATAAAGAGATGCAGCAGCTGACTCTACTGCTGTCAGAGGCGCAGGCATCAACAGCTGCGTGCGGACGGTGGCCAGGGACCATGTGTCCCAGCTGTGGGCCTCACCATGATGAGTGTCCATCATCAATACCTTACATTTGGTGGGCCTCCCTCAGGGCAGCAGGGCATCCCAAAAATCAACCATATTTAGAACTCAGGTGGCCTACATCACAGGTAATAGTTGGATTGAACATCCTCCATTGAAACCCTTTTGGTCAGAAGTTTTGGACCATATGAAATTTATTTTTCTTTTTCATACAGGTCTACGTGACCTTATGAATGGTTGGGAGGCAAATAAACATCACCGTGGGCCCTAGGTCCATGTGGCCTTATAAATAGTTTGGAAGGAAAACAAACATCACCGTGGGCTCTAGGTCCACGTGACCTTATGAACAGTTTGGGTATAAATAAACACGACCATGGGCCCCTGAACAGATTGGATGTAAATAAACATTACAGTGGGCCCAAGTTGGATGGAAAATAAACATTACTGTGGGCCCCAAGTCTGAGTGACCTTATCAATGGGTTGGATGGAAAATAAACATTATAGTAGGCCTCACATGGGACCCACCTGATGTATGTATTGTAATCCACACCTCCCATTAGTGTGGGCCCCACCATGAGGTATGCACTTCATCATGCCATCTATCCCTTCCATCCCTATGGGACCCACCATGATGCATGTGCTGCATCCAAACCGTTCAACCATTTTGGAAGCCCATTTTATGGCAGGGGCTAAAGACTGAGTCAGATCCATTGTTCATGTGGACCTTACCCTTAATGCATGTGGCATCCAAACTGTCCAACCATTTGGCAAGATTGTCTTAACAAGCATGAGACTAAAAATAAGATAAATCTATAGTTCAAGTGGACCCCACCTTAGTATATGTATGAGGCCCATCTTGATTTATTTGTGGCCATCCATTGAGGCCCACCTTGGTCTGTATATAAGGCCCAAGTGACTAGGCCCATCTTGACGTATTTGTAGACCGTTGTTGTGGCCCACCTTGATTTACATGTGGCCCATACGATCAGGCCCATCTTGATATAATTATGGCCCATTATTGAGGCCCACCTTAGTTTATATAAGGCCCATTATCGAGGCATGCCTTAATAGATATAAGGCCCATGTTATGAGTCCCATTATGACATATGTAAGGCCCATGTGATTAGGCCCAACTTAATGTAATTGTGGCCGACCTACTGAGGCCCACTTTGATATATATGAGACCCATGGTATGAGGCCCATGGGTCGAGGCCTAATAAGATGTACATAAGGCTCGGTGTTGTATGATTCCACCATGGTATATGTGTTGACCTTTATAGTGGGCTATGCCTTAGGAGCAATGATGGTTTGATGTCCATATTATATGGATAATGTTGGTTAAATGTTCACATTATAACTCTCCCTGGGCCCATTGATAGGCCCATACCTGTAGTGCGTAGGCCATCTAGGCCCATCTTTGTTCTGATCAGAGCCTATCACCACGTAACATGTTTAGTATAGATCCATGATCATACGCATCATATGTATGCCTTATATGAGAAGTGATTGATCATAGCATATGCCTTTGGGTAGATCGTTTATGGGCTCCCTGATAGGCAGAGTTGCCCTACATGAGCGTGCGGTACGTGCAGGATTGTTGCATGTCTGATAGTATGATTCATGCACTTATACTTATGTGATTGTGATTATTATATGCCCTAGCAACATCAGGGCTATAGCCTCCACAAACACATCGTGGGTAACTGGATTGGATACCAGAAATATTGTTATTAAGCATCAGGGCGCCATAGATGTCCCTGGGTGAAAATTTCTAAACCCGATGGTACAAGAGGATGACTTCAACTTTGAGACCGAGTGGATATATGAGCGCACGAGGGCCGAATACCAGGCAGCCATGTCTCCCACTGTGTCGTGGTCGGTTGGAAAGGGGTGTGGCCTTTCTCTCCTGAGGGTAGGGGGAAATACTAGGCTAAGTTTGACCAGCTCATAAATGGGTTCGCTTTCGACGTGCCGGATAGGTATTGACAGACTATTGGACAGACGGATAGTGAGATTTCTTATGCTCACTTGGACTGTGCGGCTGGGAGAGCGGCAATGCCATTTGGAGTGTACTAAACCTTGGTGATTGTTTAGAGTGAGAACTATACTGATATATGATGAGGATTGACATGCTTGAGTTGTATCTCACATCACATGGTCTTGATATGGCCGATAGCATTCATTTCTTGCACCGTATAACCTTGATACAACTGATTGCATTCATGTACTCATCAGCATGTTTCCGCATTACTCTGACCTTGCATTCTGAGCACGCTTATATTGCGCACACAATTACACCGCCCTCTAAGCTTTCTATAAGCTTATGCATGATCGATGCATGCAGGTGATGCCAGGATACAGCTGTAGCATAGTAGCAGTAGGAGCATGCAGTCGAGCTTTTGGAGTTTCTGTTATTTGCATTATATTGTATTTTCCTTTCATATGCCTTGTACTCAACATTTTTTATCATAATGAATTTTGTGATGGTGTTCTTATGGTTATTGTTCGTGGGTTATGCTTTTGGTTATGCTCATTACAATTCAAATTGATGATTCGAAATCATCCTTATAGCATCCCAAGATCGAAACTTGGTGTATGGGTGTCAGGAGCCGAGAATGGGATAATACGGAGGCTGTCGATGCCGGATTCGGTGATCGAAAATTTTGTGAACCTGATTTTCAAGTTTGGTACATGGCAAAAGGTATGTTGGCTACTTGGGATGAATCTTCCGGCTCTGAAGCCTCTTCTAAATTAGAAAATTCTAAAACCGAGTCGGGTAATGATGTCAAAGCCCTTGTGACTCTAGCCAAGTTCACTTTTTCAGATCATGATGATTCAACTAGTGAAGAAAATCTGAATAGTGATAATGAATATGAAGAAGATCTTTAAGATGCTTATAATGCCATATACAAGGAAAGTTGTAAAATTGTTGTAAAACTAAAACTTCAGAAAGAAAAGTTTTCAAAAGTTAAAGAAAATTTTGATAATCTTGTTTTAGAAAAATCTCACATTTCAAATTTTTTTGAAAAAACTAAGAGCGACTTATATTTCCAAAAATCCCAAGTTTAAAGCTTAAAATTTGAAAATGTAAAACTAAAACTTGAAGTCTCTTCACTTTTGAGTTTAAAAGATGCTTGAAGGTATGCCCAAGGTGATCCTAAGTTAGAAAAACTCTTATCCGGATCTAGAAAATGTGGCGACCAAACTAGTTTGGGCTATGACAAAAGTATTCTTCCCAAACATAAGAATACTCTTCCTAAGTTTGTGAAAGGAGAGTCTTGAAAATCAAAAGGGAAAAGTCTAAATTGAAATTATCATAAAATGCTAAATCTTTTCAATCCTTAAAACCTAAAAGCAACTATCAACTATAAAAGTCAGAAGGGTAATCCTTTAGTTGAGAAAATTGTTGATTTACTTAAGGAGATCTTAAAATCTAACTCAATAGGTCGGTCTTATAACAACTACAAACATAAGAAGACCAACTGTACTCCTAAACCCAAGACTGTAATGAAATGGGTTCCTAAGGTTACTTGCTTCTTTTTTTTTTTTGGAAAAAACCTTTGTTTCATTTCATGGGAGGTAAATACATAGACTGTATTTCGGGATGACCTTGGGCCAGTAAAAAAAATAAAGCCTCGAGCAACCTATCGTTAAAGGAAAGAAAAAACTATATAGGGTCCACCATTCTAATAGCACCCAAACAAACTTTTTCCAGAACCACCAAGCCACGATTCTCACGAGGAAGGTCCTAGGAGGTGTGAAAGTCCGTGTTGATCTAGTTGGTGCTTCCTAACAGGGCAAGAGCATCTGCTAGCATGTTCCCTTGTCTGAGAATGTGAGAGAAGCAGAACGAACCCTTTAAATTTAGGGAGAATATACATGTCACCCAATGATGCCACTTCCACCCCACCTTAGAGATGTTGTTGAGCATATCCATCACTAGTTTCGAGTCTAACTCGACCATCACATTCCAAAGCTCGAGGCTCATGCAAATAGAGAGGCCCTAAAAAACCACTATAAGTTCCAACTGGTTATTTGAACCAATACCGTAACCATGAGAGAAGGTGAACAACATATCACCATTATCTTTCCTGTAAATACCACCTACCCCTGAAGGCCTTGGGTTGTGCAAGGCCCAGCCATTGATGTTCAACTTGACCTAGCCATGATCCGACCTACTCCAGTCCACCAAAATAGCTCTTTTATTCACCAGCAGAGTCACAGGAATGTGGAGATTCCTGAGTTGGATTTGGTCCAACTAAGATGGCCGGTTGAAAACCATCTAAGTACCCCCACATAAAATCCTTCCAAGCTACCAATTAGTTCAAGTGATCACGACCCCAATATTCATCTTCTTGTTATCAAATCTAGACGAGTTGTGAGCCTTCCAAATTTCCCAAAGAAGGAAAATGGGAGTGAGGGCTCGGATATGACGAACTTGGCCCCTAGCTGAAAAGGCCCCCCACCATTGATTTAATCTTTCCAACGAAGATGTGCACTCAATGAGGGAAATCCCAAAAATGCCACTGTAATGGTGCCAAGTTACCGAAGCCAGGTGACTTGATACAGAAAGATGCCTTAGAGATTCCTGATGGCTGGCAGTTGGACAACACACACACTGAGAGGCCATAGAGATGCCTTTAGATTGGATGCGATCATCAACCGGGATTGCCCCTCTAAACTGCCTTTAAACAAAGATAAAAAATTTGGGCGGGATTTGAGGGTGCCATACCCATCTCGTCAATTCACACTTGTCCCTTGTCATCCTGAGATTGAGCCATGTAGACTATATAGAGAAAGAACCCGAAGGAGTAAAAGGCCAAATGTAAGAATTGTCAGAGGTGGTTGTGCAAAGGCCACTCTAGAAGATGAAGTTGATGGATTCCGGAGAGAGATATTTGAGGATTGAGGAGGGAGGGGATGACCCTTGTCTTCCAATGAACTCTTTGACCTTCATGCGACGTAGGGCATGGGGTATTTGATTGGAAACAGCACCCTGCATGGGACCCAAACCAGTCCAATTAACTTCCCACACATTACAGTCACCCCTCCTTATTAGGCATCTGACATTAGCTTTCAGAAAAGGAAGCAGGCCGAGGATGCTATTCTAGATGGGGGAGGAGATGGATCTGATACGCCTGACATCAGGAGAAACATTGTCAAGGTCAGTGGGGATCTCGTATTTGTCCCCTATATACTAGCCCAGATGCTCCTACTATTGCCATGTGTGATCACCCAGGCCATCTTCATTCCGAGAGCCTTCATCATGTCGCGCAAGCTTCTTATTCCCAAGCCGCCTTCTGAAAAAAGGGGTCGTAATCTTCTTCCACCTGATCCAATGAATCTTTTACTTGCCCTCTCTCCATCGCCAGAAGAAATTAGCGAAGCATTTCTTCATATTTGAAAGGCATCTAGCAAGAACAGGAGAGGCAACCATAGTGTGGACTGGAATAATGCCAAGGATGTGCCTAATGAGCGTTTCTCGACCTAGCTTCCATAGAATTCAGGCTTTCTAACCATCCACCTTGGATGTGATCCTATCCAGAAGTGGCTTGAAAGCGTCTCTAGGGTACCTTCCCTTCACAATCGGAACTCCTAAGTAGTGAGCAGTGGTGGACGCCTTGGGAATATTGAGGAAGTTGTCAATACATCTGACTCAACCCACAGGAAGCTTGGAGGAGCAGTAGAAGTTACTCTTGGCGTGGTTGATCTTCTGACCCGACACCTATTGGAAGAGTAAGAAAATCCTTGATCGCAACCAAAGAGGTAGCACTGCCATTAGCAAAGAGCAGAGTGTCATCTGCATATAATAGGTGGGATATGATAGGACATGCCCTCTTAAGCTTGAAGGGCTGGTAGAGTTGAAGCTTAAACAGATTAGAAATACCACTGCTAAAGACCTCTACCAAAATAATGAAGAGGCTAGGGGAGAGAGGATTGCCTTGTCACAGCCCGTGCGATGATTTAAAGTACCCCTTCGCTTCAACGTTAAGCAGCACAGAGAACCAATAGTTGTTTTAGCATTTATCCAAAATACAGACACACCTACTACTAAAGCCAAATCGAAGAAGAACAAGCTTGAGAAAGCTTCAATTGACCTTATCATAAGCTTTTTCCATATCAAGCTTAATCGCGATGTTACCACCTTGCACTTTTCTACCTATTTCCCTGAAAAATTCATGAGCCAGCGCGATATTTTCTGTAATATTATGGCCCGGAATGGACGCTCCTTGTTCAGGGGAGATGATGTTGGACAAGATAGCATCCAGTCTAGTAGTAAGCCCCTTGGAAATATTTTTATAGATACAGTTACAGAGGCTTATAGGCCGAAAATGGTTAAAGGAAGATGCGCTTGCTGCCTTAGGGATGAGGCATATTAAGGTGGATGTGAAGGCTCTAGGGATCATCCCCTCATTGAACAAGAAGATGCTGGCTGTAAGAATATCAGGCCCAATTGTTTGTCAGCACTCCTTGAAGAAGGCACCACCAAAGCTATCCGGGCCTGGGGCGCTGTCAGTTGGCACCGAAAAAACTGCTCGACGGACCTCCTCCATGGTGGGCGGCTTCAGCAGAAAGGTGTTATCCTCATTTGAGACACTACGAAGGATGTGGGCTAACAAACCTTCAATCTGCTGGGTGAAGGCTTGATTAGCGACAACCAGCTAATCATCAGACATCAGATTACTGAAGAATAGGACTGCTGCATCTTGAATTTCTTGTGGATCATTTAGCACCATGTCATCTTCCAATATGATTTCCTTGATGATCGCTCTCCTGACATGGTCCATGATTGCCAGGTGGAAGAATTTCATGTTGTGATCTCCCTCCCATACCCAGTTATTACGCACCTTCTGTTTCCAGAAAATTTCCTTTGCTAGTTCCCACCTAACAAGGGAATTTCTAGCAGCCAAAATCTCCTCTTTCGGGTAGGGGATGACATCGTCCTGCGGGTTTGAGAGCCTCTGATCAGCCTCCTTCCGCTTAGAGAAAACATTCCTAAATTTTTCCCTATTCAAGGTATTGAGAGCCTGCTTTACTTTCCTAAGTTTGAGCATAACCGAGATCATAGGATAATTAGAGACTTCACAATCCCAAGCAGTCTTAACAAGTTTCTGAAAATCTTCATGAAGACAACACATATGTTGAAAGTGGAAAAATTTTGCATGAGCTGGAGGGGGGCATGGGATAAAAATCATCAAGGGGGCATGATCAAAATTTGTGCGAGGTAGGTGGGCTACCTGGAAGAGGGGAAAAGACCTGAGCCATTCAACTTTAGAAAGAGCCCTACAAAGCCTTGCCCATATATGTTTCTGTTCTGATTGTTGCTCCATGTGAATCTATTTCGAAAAAAACCAGTGTCAATCAACCCCGCATCGTCAACGGCCGTTGCAAAATCCTCGTCACATGGGCTAAAAAGGGACCTTTTACCATGGCGTTCAGCTGCATTTTTCACGGCATTAAAATTGCTAGCAACTAGCCAAGGGCCAAGAACCATTCTACTAGCATTAGCTATCTCATTCCATAAGTTACGTCTAACAGATCTATTACATTTGGCATAGACGAAGGAAAGAAGGACAAACTCCTGCATGTTAAGCAAAGAGCATCTAATAGAAAGCATTTGGTCAGAACATAATTCAACATTTATAGTAATAGAGGAACAAAAACAAACCCAGATTTTGCCACTAGCCTCCCCGTTGGAGGACGAGTGGAAACCGACCTTTAGACCTGTGACCACCCTCCTTGCATCCCTGAGCATAGGCTCAAGGACAGCAACAATTCGGGGCTTATGAATTAAGATCAGCCTCTTCAGAGATCTGATGGTAGGGGGTTCCCTATGCCGCGAACATTCCACACTAGGAAGCTATCCATTAGTGATGCATCCAGTGTTGACGGCTCTTCTCTTTAGACGCCTCAAATGATCATTCCAAGAAGTTGTACAAGGGAAGCGTATGGGAAAAACTCCTACCTTAACTCTGCCTCTTAGCCTTCCTTTAGCTACAGTCACTCTGACCTCGCCCTCATTAGTGGTTTCTGGGTTATCCCCCTGCCCAAGAGGCCGAAGGGTGAGGTTCTCAGCCTCGGTGCCTTGAATGGCATCCTATCACTGATGAGCGGAGAAGACTGTGTTCAGTGGTCTGTCGGGCCCTTCACTAGCAATGGATTTTTGATCTGACCCAATCTTCTTGACGGTGGTCGAATATGGGGATAAGTCCACCATTATATTAATTCCCTCATTGGCTAGAGCAGCACACTGAGGAGACCCTCCATAGTCCTTAACATTGTTAGGGGCAGTTGGCGACAACACCTAGGTGTGATTTTCATAGTCTCCATTGCTATCTTCAGAAAAGTGTGCAGGGGAGCTTCCAACTGACTTCACCCTAGTCCTTCTCAATGCTAGGGGTGGGAGCATAAGGGCCTGCATTTTCAATGTTGTCTGATCACTCGCCATAGCAACCTGATCTAGCATTACTAATGTAATGGGGTCATCCCTACCCAAGATGTATAGAGGGTCTGCTTCGGCAATGGTTGTAACCAAGGGAAAGGAACAATCAAAAGCCTGGGGTAGGGGTGGAGGGTTAGGGGCCTCTGGCGAGGAAACCAAATTTGGCAGAGGCTCATCAGTTGCAGTGGCAGTAGCCAAGGGAGATGGATGATCTGAGACATGGGGAGGGATGGGTAGGGTAGGAGAGGTAGTGATAAGAGCCATGAGCCCCGCCTGTTCCTCAATGGATAGATCACGATCATCTTCCTGGGCATATCTACAAACAGGTTGGCTGTGAGCTATGTCTATGTTACCTGTTGATGCTAGGTTTCTATCCTCCTGGGCATTTTAACAAATAGGTTGGCTGTTGCTGAGATCTTTGTCAATGGTACCGGCTATTGCAACGCTTATTTTCTCCTGGGCATTTTGACAAACAAGTGGACGGTGGTCTTTATCTGTGTTAGCAACTGTTACAAAGCTTCTATTCACCCATTCCCTAGTGGTTTCCGAAGGTTGTCGAGTACTGATATGTCTTCTTTTTTAGCTTTGCAGGTTGGACAGGGTTTCCATTTCCACACCCACATAGAAAGGAATCCCTTCGACGATTAGTTTTTAAGTCCAAATGAATGTTATGCCTGGTTGTAGAATAACCCTTATCTGGGCAAATGCCTGAAACAATCCATATCTACTGTTGGAATCAATCTGGGTGATAATGCTATATTTGTTACCAAGTTCACAAAGGACCTGTTCCTCCCAGGCATACATTGGGATCCGAAGAAACCTTAGCTAATGACCCTCATAAATCGGGGTATGATCTGGTGTCCAATGGATCACTTCGCATAGCCCCATTGACTGGTGTAGACTGTGGTCAGTAGAGAATCACACTCTGTCTTTCTCCTCGAAGCCGAGTAGAAAAGAGTCCCTAGATAATCTAGTGACATCCACCGCAGAGGTGTTGAAGTTAGAGTTCCTGATCATCTCCATAAGATGGAGGATGGAGGTTTTAGGCTCCACAACTCTGCCGATGAAGGCAATCTAGAGCTCCACCCGGGCATTCTGAAGGGCCTACTGGTTAACCCTTTTGCAATCTTCAGGTGGAGGTGGAGGGACCTGATGGTGTAGGGGCGATCGAGATGCCCTACTTCTGAGCGAAGATTGGGCTCTGCGTTGAATGGTAGATAAGGAATCTGGCCTTGGTGGGGCTGCTGGATGGATTGTACGTTGGGAGCGCACTTCACTTCGGACCGCCTGCACTGTCATAATTCTGCCATCAATCTGTTTCCCATGGAGGACACCAATCGCTGCTCTAGCATCATCTTCATATTGAAACCTCACGAAAGCAAAACCTCTAGGTTTGATCATTCCCGGAAAGAGAGGGAGGTAGACATCTACCACCCTTCCATATTTTCAGAAGATCTTAACCACATCCACATTAGAGCGTGAAAAGGGGAGGTTCCCTACAAAGAGATTGAAAACTCCCCTGTTGCTTGCTTTGTTTTGGGGAGGTAATGGTGTTTGGATAGAGGACCTACCCATCTCTTTGGCACAAATATCTACCCAGCGTCGAGATTAGTCGCCTCTCGATGGAGCTCTGCTTCTGCGTCACCGATCGTCTCTTGATGGAGCTCTGCTTCTGCGTCATCGATCGCCTCTTGATGGAGCTCTGCTTCTGAGTCGCTGATCGCCTTCCCTATGGGACCAAATCCAAGGCATTTTTTTTACTGCGTTCTCTCTCTCTCTCTCTCTCTCTCTCTTTTCTTAGCATGGTTACTTGCTTGGTTGCCCACATCGCTTTCAAAGCTTCAAGCCATTCAAAGTGATACCTAGACAATGGTTGCTCCAGACATATGATAGGCGACAAGGATTTGTTCACCAATCTTAAAGACACGACTAATGGTTCAGTCACATTCAGTGATGGTAATAACTGCAGAATTATTAGCCAAGGTACAGTCCAACTTTTTAACCTCCCTTTATTTAAGAATGTTTTATATGTAGAAGGGTTAAAACATAATTTATTAAGCATATCTCAAATATGTAATAATAATCATTGCGTAAATTTTACTAATATAGGGTGTGAAATTTTAAATAAAAATAGTTCTGTAATATTAACTGGTCGCAGAACTTCTGAAAATTGCTACATTGTAAGTGATTCAAGCTCATCTAATCTAACATGCTACATGGTCTACACCGATGAGACTGAGTTATGGCATAAACGCCTCGAACATGTATACTACCGTAACTTGTATAGATTGAGAAAAAGAGAGTTAATAAGAGGTCTACCTAAACTACAGAAAGTAAATAAAATATGTGGTGATTGTCAGATTGGCAAACAAACTAGGAATACTCACAAAAAGGTGGACTTCAATGCCACATTTAAACCACTTAAACTCCTGCATATGGATCTTATTGGACTAACTAGAACAGAGAGTCGAGGTGGCAAGAAGTACATTCTAGTAATCGTTGATGACTTTACCAGATATACATAGATAGTCTTCTTAAGAGATAAATTAGAAACTCTCGATGAAGTAAAAAGGGTATTTAGATGTATCCAAACTGAAAAAGAGTCTCAAGTCTGTAAGATGCGTAGTGATCATGGATTAGAATTTAGGAATAGTAGTTTTGAGAAGTTTTGCAGTGATCAGGGAATATTACATGAATTCTCTGTACCTAAAACACCATAACAAAATGGTATAGTAGAAAGAAAAAATAAAGTGTTTCAAGAAATGACAAATATAATGTTAAATAGTATGAAGCTCCTTAAAAATCTTTGGGTTGATGCCATAAATACTGCATGTTATATAATTAACCATGCTTATACTAGAAAATCAAATAGTAAAAAAATTTATGAAATGTGTTTGATAAGAAGCCTACTGTCAAATACTTTTGAGTTTTTTGCAATAAGTGCTATATTTTACATGACCGGAAAAATCTAGGTAAGTTTAACACCAAAAGTGATGAAGGTGTATTTTTAGGGTATGCTCTGAATAATCGAGCATATTAGGTTCTTAATAAGAGGACTGGTATTATTCAAGAGTCTATTAATGTGGTTATTAACAATCATTTGAATACACCTGTCTCAAGTTCAGAAAATGATGAAGTACTTCTAATTGATAAACAAGATTCTTCATTAAGTCAAATAACTTTGAACTGAGAACATTTAATGACCATCCAACTAATCAATTTCTTGGAAACCCTCACACTAGTGTGTGCACTCATAAATAACTAGAAGATATGTGTAACTACGATTTATATCTCAGATAGAACCAGCTAACGTAAAAGAAGCTCTTACTGACTAAAACTGGATAGTTGCTATGCAAGAAGAGCTCAATCAATTTGTTAGAAATGATGTTTAGTACTTGTTCCTAGACGTAAAGATAAAGCACATTATCGAAACTAAATGAATTTTCAAAATTAAGTTTGATGAACTTGGTAATATTATTAGAAACAAGGCTTGACTAGTTGTATAAGGGTACACTCAAATTGAAGGCATCGATTATGATGAAACCTTTTCCCCAGTAGCCCATCTTGAATCAATCAGACTATTTATATCCATTACATGCTTTAGAAAGTTCAAAATATACCAAATGGATGTAAAGAGTGCTTTTTTAAATGGCGATTTACATGAAGAAGTGTATGTTGAACAACCGACGGGTTTTGAAGACCCTAAGAATGCTGATCATGTATACAGTATAAAAAAGGTCCTTTACGATTTAAAACAAGCTCCCAGCGCATGGCACGAAAAGTCTAAGTTTTTACTAAGTCATAACTTTATAATGGGAAGTGTTTATAAGACATTATTTGTAAAGAAACATAATGATAACATTTTAATAGTACAAATTTATTTTGATGATATTATTTGTGGATCTACCTATGCTAACATGACTGTTGAGTTTCCAGATCTTATGAAGTTTAAGATTGAAATGAGCATAGTTAGAGAATTGAATTATTTTTTAGGATTGTAAGTTAAATAGCAACCTGATGGTTTCTTTATCTCTCAAACCAAATATGCTCTGAACTTATTTAAAAAGTTTAGATTTGAGAATGTGAAAAATTTTGATACTCCTATGAGTACCACCTTAAAACTCTCAAAAGACTCTACAGGTAAGAGTGTGGATCCTAAATTGTATCGCAGTATGATAGGAAGTTTGTTGTATTTAACTGCGAACCGACCTGATATTGCATTTAGCATAGGAATTTGTGCTAATATCAATCTGACCCTAAAGAGTCACATTTAACTGCTGTTAAGCGAATTATGCGATATGTTACAAGTTCAAAAAATCTTGGTCTATGGTATCCACATGATACTAATGTTCAATTACCTGGTTACATTGACGCTGATTGGGCTGATAACGTTGATGAAAGGAAATCAACCAGTGGTGGTTGTTTTTATGTTGGGAACTGTTTAGTTTCTTAGCAAAGTAAGAAATGAAGTTCCGTATTGCTCTCAACTGCTGAGGCTGAATACATTGCAGCAGGTAATGCATTACTCAACTTATATGGATGAAAAGAATGCTAAGCGATTACGAAATTGCACAAGACACTATGGTTCTATATTGTGATAATTTCGGTACTATTAATATATCTAAAAATCCAATTCAGCATTCACGAACCAAACACATTGACATTAAATATCACTACATTCGTGAATTAGTGGAAGAAAAGATAATTTCTTTGGAATATATTCCGAATAAGTCTCAACTTGTTGAGATATTCACAAAATCGATCGATAAAAGTAGGTTTTCTAAATTGAAATTTGATCTTGGTATATGCAATTTGAATTGATAAATTACGTATTTCTGTATCATAATGTATATATTTGTTAGTTTAAATGTTTAAATTTTAAAATTTTATGAATATTGCATATTTTGGGCTATGCACGACCAGTCGAGTGCATACTCGACTAGTCGTGGCATGACCAGTCGAGCATGTACTTGACCGGCCGTGTAGCGCAAGTTACTACTTTATTTGGGAGAAAAATTCCTTTTTCTTCATTTTGAGTTTCTTCTCCAATGGGTCCTAGGTCGACCGGTCGACCCCATCTCCTAGTTCTTCAAGGTTAGTGTTTTATTTACGTTTTAATTGTAGATTCAAGTTCTTAACACTCCGTTTTCATTATTGGTGTGATTTATTTCTTGATTCATAGTGGTTTTGTGGGTTTTCTTATCAAAAATCTGATCTAGTGAAAACCCACTCTACTTCTTTTACAATCTCTTTGTTCTTTGATTTCTTTGTTACAAATGGATAGTAGAGTAAAAAAGAAAGGCGCTTGTGGTTCTTCAACTTCTAGGTCGACTCCTATCATAGTGCGCCACCTTCAGTCACCCGAAGATGATCCATCTTATGTGTAGGAAATTAGGTTGCCCAATGTTATAGTTGAACGACCTGTTCATGTTGAACATCTAGCTCTATTTGATATCCTTCCTCTTCTCCAATCTGTAGGATGGGATAACATTCTACATTGGGGTGGGTCGGCATACTGGTCCATTGCGTAAGCTATGTATGCTTGTATTACTGATTTCTCTACTGATAATCTGACATTTATTATTGAGACTGGAGAAGGTACAATTGAAGTAGACCGACATCTGATCTCTAGTTTAATGGACGTACCTGTCAATGATAAAGGTATTCCCATCAGTACTCTAATGGCTAAACCATTTGAATCTGAGAAGTGTATGCTTACTAGAACTTTGTACAATATAGATGCGGATGGAATACTTTTAAAAATGCGCTTGCCTCAAGGTATTTGTTACCTAAATATAGAGTCCTTTATAGGATATTCATTTCGAATGTCTATCCTTGTTCTGGTAATAAAACTGAACTCACTACTTTCATGGTTCAAATTCTTCATTCCATCATCTCTAGTATCTCTGTATGTCTTCCTTCCTTGATTTGTCATTGCATCATTCAGTTTCGTCTGCATCCAGGGCACAATGACATTTCCATCACTTATCTTATGAATATGTTGGCTACCCATATTTTAGTGGCTATGCCTATTGGAGAAGCTCTCATTCAACACCTAATCTTCAACAACTCAAATATAAAAAAAATGAATCTGAGGTTGGCTGCAGGCCAAGTCAATGTGGGTGTTGGTGGAGCTAATGCAGTAAATGAAGAGGAAGGTGATTTACCTCTAGATGACATTAACATGGATGATATTTTTTATGAGATCGAATTTAATTCAGTAGATGATTTTGATTATCAGCCATTTGACTTTGATACGCAATTGCGCTCACTTGAGGAGAAGGTAGAAAACATGAATGTGTCCCATGATTTACAGTTCAAATATATGTGCAAATATCTTAGACGCCTTAACAAAGGACTTTATCAACTTGATCCTACCATACCTGCTCCTTTGGGTTCTAATTAGTATTTTCTCATGCGGTTTGTAATAACTTTAATGATACTTGGATTTCTTTTATTTTCTAGGTTGAACTTGGTTGATTATGCTTGATAATGCTTTCTTAAGGATTTCATATCTTGACTATCTTGATCATTTATTCCTTAATACTCTTCTTATTCTTCCTTGTTTATCAATGCCCATTTCCATTTATTGGTTTCTTCCTTTGTCATATTGTGACAAAAAGGGGGAGAATTTTTATCATGCTTGTGATATATGGCATGTGGATTGTGGATAGGTAGGTAAGTAACCTTCTTTTTGTAAGGGGGAGTAAGTAAGGGGGAGTTTTATTTTTTATGTAAATTTTTGACCTATTTATAACTGGTGCATGATTCTTTAACCAGGTTGTAACTGGTTTATATTGATAACTGGTGCATGATTCTTTGTGCGTATAATGCATATGTTATTATTAAGTGTGTTTTGTCACAAATTTTACAAAGGGAGAGATTGTAAGAGCTAAGTTTTCTAGTTCCCATTATTGTCAAATTTTGTAGTGCTAAAACCACTTGAAATCTTTATCTTATGTTGCGCATCTACAAATTCAAGACATTGCATCTCATGTTCAAGGTTAAAGGTCTTGTCGTCAAGAACTTCAAATGCAAGATTACATGGTCATGTTCAAGTACAACACTAAGTGTGAATTCAATCTTTCAAGCTTTAATAGTTCAAGTTTTCAAAGATTCGGCCAAGTCAAGACAAACTTCTTTACTTTGAACTTCAAGCTCGAGCTTCAATGGTAGTCATATTCAAGCTTCAAAAGTCTCAAGTCAAATTTTAAGATCTCAAGCTTCGTGAACTTCAAAGAACGACTATCAACTGAAGTAAAAGTAGTTTCAATGTTCATACATTGCTTACAAGGTATGAATGACCCCAGATTGACCATAGGACAGGTCATTTTGAATACATAATTTAATTGAGTCATTTTATAAGTGCATAATCTGTTTCTCGACTAGTCTTGGACTAAGTTCGACTAGTCCTAGCACTGGTTCGACCAGTCCATGAATTCCTCGACCAGTCCTAAATTTGTAACTTATTTTTGAGAATTTTTGTTAAAGCCCTGACCAGTCATGGAGACTGCTCGACCGGTCGTATGAACAGTACTCGATCTATTCTCGACTAATCCTGCAGGCTTGACTCAAAGTCTAGCAACTAAATTGGGTTCCACATGACTAGTCGTGGACACGACTCGACCAGTCGATCAAGTCTATTCTCATTTCTTGGAATCAAAATCAAATCAAGCTAGCCCAAGGTGATTTAATTTAAAATCAATTTAGAACTTAGAACCATTTCCCAAGTGAGTGTGAACATTGAACTTCTACGTTGAACGTCTACTCCGAATTGGTTCTTCCGCACTGCATCAAAAGGAGAATATCCAGATAAGTATTTTACAATTTTTTAAATTCATTCTTTGGGTTTCATTGAGATTGTGCCAGAAAAATCTTGTTGTTTTGGTTTGTCTGAAGTGATCCAGAAAACTCAAAGTGTGGGGTTTTTGAATTGTGCAAGCCCATTTAAAAGACACAATTGTGAGGGTTTTAGGTGAACCATGAAGAACCTATTTTCATAGTGAATGTTAATATCCACTATGTGAGGATATTAGGAGTGGAGTAGTTGTGTGGCTATTTTTTTAAACAATTGGTGGACACACAAGCGAACGACTATAATTTCTTGTCTTATGGTGATTGATTGAATATTTCATTTTGTGGATGTTGCAATTTTCCTTTATGCATTTGTGGGGAATGTTTTAATTTCTTTTATGCAAGTGTGAGAATGTTGTAATAGCTTAGTTATTTTCTTTATTATTTATTTCTTTATTCCTTTGTATTAGTTTAAGATTTTGATACATAGACCGTTCTAGGAATTGGGTTGTCCTACCATAAACCATTGGTTTTTGGTGTAAGGTTGTCCTTAAAACAACATCTGTATCAACCTCTCAATACTTGTAACTTTTGAGGTTGTTTTACATTTCTGCATTGTGGGATTATTTATGACCATCGGTATTTATATTTGTTTAAATTCCATTATTATTATTATTATTATCTTGTAATTTGGCATAGTCTTTTTCTCATAGCTTAGCCTTTTCACTATGATTGTTAGAGGTAGTATTGAGCCTACTTCCTTATACCTTTTGTGGGACCTATGTGTATATGGTTTGGATATGAGACTTGGGCCCTATGTTTATGTGGTTTGTGGATTAGATGCCTTGGGGCAATGGTGGTTGAAAGTCCCCATTTGGTCCTCTCTAGGTCCATTAGTTACTAAGTGTGGTTGAATGCCTACCTTAGTCCCTTGCTAGGCCCATTTCTATATTATCTACGCCTTAGCTTTGTATGCTTTCTCTCGTGGGCTACCCCAAGTAAATGGCCCCCCACTAGAGGTTGTATTCTTTATGAGGAATTGGTTAAGTACCTAGACTCTGTTGGTTAGGTAGAGAGTACACCTTCTCATTCACTTCATTGGCGCATTTATTCATCTTCATGGCCCACTCCCATATACATCATATGCATACTTGGTTGATGTATGATTGGCCATGGTTGTGCCATTGTGTAAGACATGTTAGTATCTCTCCAAGGGATGGAGTTTACCCTCTTGAACATGGTGGATACTTGGGATTGATGCATGGATGATTGTGTGATTCAGGCATCTGACATTGTATAGCATATGGATATTCTCTCTTGCTTCATCAGGGTCGTAGCCTCCGTAAAGATATCATGGATGGCCATGTGTGGACACTAGAAATGATTCTTGAGCATTTGGGGTGCATAGGATATCCCTGGGTGAAAGCCCCTAAAATTTCATGGTACCGAGAGAACGCCTCAACGCCGAGACCGAGTGAAAAACATGAGCGCCGATTGTCTTACACCGTTAAGCTATGACTCCCGCTATTGCGAGGTCGGTTGAGATGGGGTTTGGCCTTACCCGCCTAAGTGAGGAGGCATATCTAGGCTGAGTTTGATCAGCTCATGAAATGGGTTCGCTACCATCGAGCCTTGCTGGTGATTGGTTATCCATAGGTGGGTAGTGAGGTCTCCTATGCTTGTTTGACTGTATGAGTCTTGCAGAGCAGTAGTCATCCTTAAGTGTACTTGACCTTGGTAGATTCCTTATAATGGAACTGTACTTGATATGTGGACTAGATATGAGGATTGACATTAATTTACATTACATTGCATTTGCATCGACTATATAAGCCTTATATTGCATCGCCTTGGTATGGAGCCCAATACTTATGTATTACATTGCATGGCCTTAGAATGACTTACTGCATTCATAGCTTAACCTCGGTACGGCTAGTGACATTGGTATTATTATTATTTCCTTTTGCATTTTTCCCTATCTTCTTCTGAGCACCATTGTCATACACCTGATACTACCCTCTAAGCTTTCTATAAGCTTATGCATGATTGATGCGTACAGGAGATCCTAGGTCAGCGCAGTAGTGGAGGAGATGTGGATTGGATAGGCGTGAGTTGAGGACCTATTGCAGACCTTTCCTTTCCTCTTTCTATATTATGTATTTCCTTTTGAGCCTTGTACCTATAAAGTCTAAATTCATAGTGGATTTTGAAGTGTGTTCCTTGGTTTATTTCTGAGATTTACTTACTATGATCTTGGTTATGCTCGATTTGGTTTGGAATTGTAATATGGAAATCCTCATAGGATCCCAGGATAGGAACCTGTGATGGGATCCGAGAATGGGCTGCTACGGAGGCTGTTGCAGTCAGAACCAGCTATCAAATTCCTTGCAAATCCGGTCACCGAGTATGGAGCGTGACAATGCGTAAGACTTATCATCATCGATGATGGAGATACAATGAGATTATTTGGGTAGCAGTGAGAAGCCTGTGGCCCTAAAAAAGCCCACAAAGAGCATCACATGCACTCATGCTCGCAGTTGATGAAGCAATCACATAAGACCTATACCATCTGTATAGTTTCCGACAATGTCATGAGGTCTAGCACGAAAATGCTCTCTTGTGAATGGGTCTAACCTTGCAGACGAAGAAAAAGTGAGTCTCTGAAGCAAGATGACTCCCCATATCTCTGGCTTAATTTCAGTAGCAACTCACGAGGACATGTCTTTGAAGCAAGATGATCCCTCATTAATGGACTAGCGGCCTTAGATTTGGTACTTGAAGGTAGTCTTACGTGCCCCATGAACTCTAGAGTGTTACTATGGCCAACCTTGTGCATAAAGCCTACTAAGTTCACTACCCTGGTAGCCTCATTTGGCCCCTCTAATGGATTGCAGTTTGTGAACTCCCCGGCTGCGATAAGTCTAGTGAACTCTGGAGAGTTATAGAGACCATTCGCATAAGACATGACTCCAACCACTTATGAGTTTAAAAAACTATGATCACTCCACTACTCATGAGCTTAGACTGTGTGAGACTAACTAAAATCGAAACTTAGTTCCTCCCATTTAAAAATGCCATATACTTGTTAAATACGCTTACAAGAACCGATCATTTCGCATCAATCACCAAAAGGAATATGATTATGAGTTTTTAATTAGTGTATAACTTTGTGAATGCATATGTTCATTCATCGCATATAAAGATGCACTATTAAATATTGTATCTTTTTCTGAATTAGATTTCAATTATAGCAATATCCCAAAAAAAAATGCATTTAAAATGTTTACAGTATTTTACTCAAAAGTTTGACATTCTGGAGTAACTATTAATCAATTATAATATGTTTACCTTTTTTATAAGAGCTATGAGGTTTTTACAAGGAAGATAAATTGTCCCACAAAATTCTTAAAGGCAATGAAGGATGAAATCGCAAAGAATTGTCATTGTCTTCTAGAAGGTTCGATGATTTGAATATATTCTCTGAATTCCTCAAAGGGTCACTAAAAGCTATACATCCTTTAAGGGTATCAACGAACTTTACTTCATGAATAATATCTTCTAGAGAAATTCTTACGTAAAGCTGACCTGGATAGGGGGCATGATTTATCTCTTCAAAATAACCTAAGCCTTATTCTTTCTAATAACTCCTTAGCTATGGTGGAAGGATGTATATGGCATGATCTGTTGGATAATATTTAGATGCCAGGTAGTATTGATGAGCCCACCATTGCATCCAGAAATAAGAAGTATGGACTGGATGATCATAGTCGGGAATTAAGAAACGAGATCCAGTATTGACATTTAAGAGTTGTCTCCATATCAGAACCCAATTATATGGCTCGATACCAAAACCTCTTATAGGTCTCATAACGATGTCGCAGGTCTTCGGCATAATCTGATCAAATCCAAATTGACGAGCAAATCTACTCGGATAATACGGCTCATGCCAGAATTTGCTACCTTCTCTCACTGGTAAAGTACTAAATATAATGGAAACAAGAGATGAATGTTCACCAAAAGAGATGGAATCGTCATCAACAACTTTTATGCCTTCTAGGTGGCTAGCGAACGGAAATTGATGAAAGTCGATAGGGTCACCATCTTCTATCTTCCGAGTGACCCAACCATTCGATTTCTCAATCATCCTCATTAGTTGGTAATGTTGAAGAGGGAGTCGATGAGGGTTTGAATATGCCCTTCTTGAGTCAACAAAGGTCCAAGGGAAGTACGCTCCTATCCAACCTATGAAGAAATGCTAAGGAGTGCAAACCGAAAAAGATTTGATCGATAAATCTCTAGGATCGGAGACGATGTCCCCAAAAGCGCAATACAGGGCATAGAGCTGGGGGAGCTAGTAAATATTTTTGACCCTCCATCATTGCACCCGCGACCACGAAGAGAGATGGTCTAATGACATCTATTTGTTTCGAGTCGGGAAATATCACTAAACTCAGCAGTAAGCTAGAAAGGTGGCTAATTCGCAAGAAGGGCTGTATTCGGTGGTACTCATAATGTCTTCATGAATGGTCTTGAGGTCCCGATGATTATGGCCTATAAATCTATTTATGAAAAATAATATGCTTATTAGAAGAAAGAGGAAGATTCGAAAGAGGGAAGGCAAGAGAAAGAAACATACCATAATTTTCGTGAGAAATGAGCTAGCCATTCAAGGGAATTGATGTGTTCAGGCTGTGGGAAGTTGGCCAGTTCTCTGAAGAGTTTAAGTGTGGTCTTTGAAATCTCAGATTTGCTATCTCCCGTAAAGGCAAGAGAAAAATCTTTGTTTGAAGGGATATAAGGATCAAAGATATCGCCCATGATGGGGAGACCTACTATGCAGAGAAGATCCCATAGAGTAATACTCATTTCGCTCAAAGGTAGGTGAAATGAATTGGTGATTGGGGACCAGTGATTGAGAAAACTCCTGAAGATGGTTGTATCTCCATAAAAATGTTCTGATGTGGCTATGATTGCATCAAAGAGATTAATTTGTTCCAGAATGGCAGTATGTTTTTAAGCAATGGTCCGAGCCCAAGCACTATAGAAATTTTAAGGAGATAAAAGACCCTTAGCTAGAAAATCATCTGTTCTCAAGGTTGTATGACCATTGAAGAAATACTGCTGAGCGGTTTCAAAGAAATAGGTCAGAAATGGTTGATGAGGATTATAACAAGGACTTAAAAATTACATTTTATATATCATGCCAGCTTTTTGATGAGATTCATTCCCTTCCAAGCGTCCTTCCAGAATCCTTGGTTCATCCAGTTGTCTATAGAAACAAGGCTGCTTCGATAGGTGGGTGGTTCCCTATGTAGAATCGACTAATGACGTTGCAAATTTATAGGGATGGTAATTGTGTCACTCGCAGAAGGGTGGCGAAGCTCCAATATTTCTTGATTGATCTCTATATTATCCCAAGTATGTTGAGAAGGCTGTTTAAATTCTGAAGAGGATGAAGGATCCATTCTTCTTAAAGACGAAGCCTTTGAATAAATGACTAAGGGATAAAAATTATAAGATCGAATATGAGATTTTAAGAAAATGGAAGAAACTTGAGGTTTAGAAGAAAATTCAGTGGAGTTTCAGAACAAGAAAATCTGCACTAAGTGTAGAGAAGTTGCGCGGACTACAAGTTGCGTGGATAGTGAGTAGCGCGGGTTTTAAGTTGCATGGAAAAGGGTTCTGGGCAAAAGGAAATTCTGCAGTGAATAAATGACTATGGGCTTAGTATTTATAGCCGGCCTAGACCCGATTGGAGTTCTGCGGGATTCGATGAAAGGAAGTTATGCGCAGCCATGCAACTTGCTCATAGGCAAGTAATTTTGATCCTTCTAGTTTACTTGATGAGCGGTCACATTTCGGATCAAGGGGGTATCTGTTAAAGCATAAAATTTGGTTAAGGAAAGGAATCTAAGGAGATAAATTGAAGACTGAGGTGGGATGTAAAAAGAGAAGAGAAGTCAAGTTACGCGGATCACATGTTGTGTTGGACCGTGCAACTCATCATGGTTGCACCGACCCTCACAACTCCTAGAAGGCACAATTGGGCTGGAGCTTGTGGAGTGGTGCGAAGTGGGGTCCATAGCATAGGATTCGAGGGGCCACACATGTAGAAGCCTATAAATACCCCCTACCCCCTTATTTGAGAGATCAGATTTCTAAAAGACAAGTGCCTCTGAAAGGTACTGGAGAGAGAAGAAAGAGAAGGCCAACCGCGCCATTCCTTGTGAGTTGCGAGGGCTCGAGCAACTCCTCGGCCCGTGCAGCTCGTCAGCCCGCGTAACTCTTCAAGGAGTTACAAAGATGAATTGTGAAGTAGTACTGTTATTTTCTTTAGAATATTTTAAGCTATTACAAAATTCTACAGATATTCTTGGTATCCTTTCATTATATTAACGAAGGAAGAAGCGTATGTGGACAAGATCCGTACGACTCATCTCTTGTGGAGACATGAATGATATGAGCCGGATTACTGTTGAAATTTATATTTGAATCTATCAGCACTTGTACTTTTTGTTGTAAAGAATCTATCCTGGAATCAAAGGCTAAAAGGATGTGATGAATTCAGAATGAATAAATTTGATGATTATTCTCTCTATTCTTTCTCTTTGTTACTATTAAGTACGATGATTCCCTAAATCAAATGCTTTTTGTTTCTGGTCGAAATAGTTGGGTAAAGTCAGTTAGGTTGGCCGAACCAGTCATCAAGCTAGCATAACTTGAGTGTATTTAACATGAAATATGATTATAGTTATGCATGTGTGAAATACACTAAACCTATGGTCAATCTAGGTTCATATCACCTGAAGGTTAACTTATACGAAGTGTTTCTGAACTTTGAACCATGAATGATCTTGCCTTGAGACATTGAGACTTCTTTCCAGATGCTTGATTGAGTTGATAACTTGTCATTAGTCAAGCTTGTGATCCTAACAGGACTACAAAATTTGACAAACTATAATGTGATTTAAGTATAAGCACTTACAAAAGAGAATACCGTGGTAAGGGTTGAGGCCGCCATGGGTCGATACACTCGGCTTCCAATTGCCATTTATGCTGGGGACCACCCCTAAGAAGGATGGAAAAGCCTCCTACCACACAAGAGGGGGTATGGAAACAAGTTATTCACCCAAACTTTCCAACAATACTGGAAGCTTTGGCAAAGACTCAGAAATGCTGGTGGCAAAGGTAGAGGGTAGTTGCAAGAAGGGAAATGGAAGGGGAAGGAATGTTCCCTCGACTGGAAGCTAGACTCTTTTTCCCATTTTGGAAAGTTCTCATGCTTGACGAGCCAGTGGCTATGAATACGGTCAAAGCTGTGATACCAGTTACAATAAAGAAAAATGAAGATGCACTCGATAACATGACTTAATTGAGAGATTTCAAAGAGGAGGACAATTGTGTTAACTTGTCGGACTACCTCAGTGAAGATTGTTTTCCAACAGAGGAGTGGCTAGTAAACGAACTCTTAACGACCACAAATACTAGAAAGAGTTCCCTGACTGTCGACCTCTCCACTGACCCCATGACTGACTAACACCCTTGTCAGATAAAAGAAATCGAATATGAAATACTAGGGGATAATGTTTGAGTGGTGAAATTGTGTTTGGTTCGTTGTCACCAGTGGCATTCCATTGTAACATGGTTTTTACATTGCCATCCAGCTTTCGGGCATGACCCACTCAAAAAAACACAATGTCAGTAGATGTGGAGGAACATGCTCCTCTAGTAATAATTCAACATGCTTCCTTCCCATTTGAGGAGTATATGGTTGGCAAAACACCACGTGTCAACACAGTTACTGCATAAGCTGGGGATATATCCAAAAGGATTATCATTGACAAGCCCACCCAAGATATGACACAACAACTCTAGTCGCTGTACATATCAGCTCACTTCGATGGTTGCCCGGTCACCAGAATTCTAATCGATAATGGGGTTGCAATGAATTTGTTACCAAAGAGGATGATGGCTAGATTAGGAATTACGGTCGATCTAATCCCCTCAAAAGTGATCGTTAGCAACTTTGCTAGCCATTTGATGAATACACACGGAGTCCTACCAGTTGACTTAACCATAGGCACTAAGATAGTTCTGGCACCATTTTTTTGTGGTAGATACCTCGTTAAGCTATAATGCATTATTGGGAAGGGATTGTATCCATTCCTTTGCATGTATCTCATCTTCTCTCCATCAGTTCGTGTCTGGAACCAGGATAAGGTTGAGTTGGTTTTGGCCGATAATAAACATTTCTTGGTGACATCGAATGCCAATGAAGCTTATTATTATGGTGAAGAAGTGGGGCCCATCATATTTACCGAGTGAAAAAATCTTGTCTGTCCTACTGGGATCATAGTGAAAAGAATTAAGATAGTATTGTACAGGATATTTCGGAAGTGACTGGGACCAATGATGCTCAGTCAAAGGACATCATTCCTTATCATCCGACTGCTCACTATATCATCGAAGAGGTACCATGATAAGGAGATCCAGGAGTGAAGTCCACGGGGCTGACTTCAAGGCCAGAATAAAGAGGCTTGAAGAAAGGATAAAGGAAACTGATAAAGTTAGTTTTGTGAACTTGGCTGATATAAATGGATTGGTCAAAGAAGATAATTTTAAGCTTGAAGACCTCTTAAAAGAAAAAGAAAATAATCGACCAAAGGTGTAGGGTCCACTGGTCGAAATTAACATGGGGACGGATCAAGATCTGAAACAAACTTTCATGAGCAACTTGTTACGACCACCTAAAAAGTATTAACAAATTTTCTCTTAGAATTCACTGACTATTTCGCATGGGATTACCATGATATGTTAAGGCTTTATAGGTCCCTATTCGAGTATAGATTGCCCATGAGAGAAGGTTGTAGGCCGTATAAGCAGCTGCTAAGGCAGATGACGGCCGAGGTCACCCTTAAGATCAAGAAAGAGATAGAGAGACTCCTAAAGGTCGGTTTCATTCGACTAATCAAATATGCATAATGGATATCAAATGTAGTCCTGGTGATGAAGAAGAGTGGCACGTGAAGAGTGTGCATTAATTTCATAAATTTAAATCTAGGTACGTCAAATGACAAATACCCCATGTTGTGGCCGATTAGCTTATCGATCGGGCCGTTAGACATGGAATTACATCCTTTTTGGATGGGCATTCTGGATATAATCAAATCTATATAACGTTGGATGATGTTCCAAAAATGGCATTCATATTTCCAGGGCCTTTGGGGATAGATCGTTGGGTAGTGATGCCCTTTGAGTTGAAAAATACAAGGACAACATAGCAAATGGCAATGAATGCTATCTTTCATGACATGATCAGTCTATTTATAGAAGTCTACATAGACAATGCAATAGTAAAGTCAACCAATGCAAATGAGAATTTGGTCCACTTGCATAGATCCTTTGAGCGGACGAGGCTTCATAAATTGAAGATGAACCCTTTAAAGTGTGCTTTTGAGGTCTCAACCGGTAATTTCTTAGGATTCTTAGTACATTAAAGAGGGATTGAAATCGATCAGAACAAGGCCCATGTTGTGATTAATGCATGACCATCAGGAAACAAGGCTAAACTACAGAAGTTCTTAGGCCATGTCAATTTTTTGAGGTGTTTATATCCAACTGTGTAGATAAAACTAATATTTTTTCTCCATTATTGAAATTGAAACAGAGAACCGAATTCATGTGGGAAGTAGAGCACCAGCTGACTTTCAATATAATCAAGGTGTCTCTAATGAAGCCTCCTATGTTGATGCCCCTAAAAAAAATTGACCGCTCAAACTATATGTCACGGCCTTATTAGATTCGATTAGAGCTCTTCTAGCACAAGACGACGACATGCACAAGGAAAGGGTGGTCTCTTACTCGAGTTGGACGTTGTTTGATGTGGAGAGGCGATATTCGTCCAAGGAGAAATTGTGCTTATCATTATACTTCAAGTCACTTAGTTAAGGCACTATTTATTGGCGGAGAGGGTAAATGTAATAGCTGTGACTGATTTAGTGAAATTTATGCTAAACTAGTCAATTTTAAGTGGCTAAATTGGTAAACGGGTGTTGGCTTTATCTAAGTTTGATTTAAATTATGTTCTACAGAAAGCAGTAAAAGGTTGTGCCATAAGAGACTATTTGGCTGATCACCCTTCTGATATAGAGGAGAAAATTCCTCCCGCTATCCTAGATCTATATTATGTGCATCTCACACCATAAAAATTAATTTTTGACGGATTGAGGACACATGCGATGTCTGGAGTCGAAGTCATATTGATCGCCCATAATGGTAATCAGTGGGAATTTGCTTTCCATTTGGAATTCGAATGTACTAATAATCAGGCTGAATATGAAGTTATGATAATCCACCTATAGTTATTAATGGAATTACGAGTGAAAAATGTGATGGTGATCAGAGATTCATAATTGGTAATAAATCAGATGACAGGATTGTTTAAGTGCACCAGCCTGTTGTTATTACCATATGATGTTGTAGCGATCCAGTTACTCGACTAGCTTAAGGAGGTCAAATTGATGCACATTACCAAGGAATATAAGGCAAATGCCAACGAGATGACACGATTAACTACAAGTCTAGAAGTCTAGAAGGCATTGGCCGGTCGGTCGATTACGATCCAGAGAGGATCTCTACCTTATGTTTTTTAGATGGAAAATATAATGAAAATATGCTAAATAGAAATGGAAGAGGATGATTGGGGAGCTTCTCTCATGGAAAATTTGCAAAGTCCACGTGCACGTACCAAGGCTGATAGGAAGATACAAAGATCAGCAAAAAAATTATGTGATGATCGGTAATGAAATTTATCGAAAAGGGCCTGATGGAGTTTTACTTTGGTGTTTATCGAAGAAAGAAACCACGTTAGTTATGGAAGGAGTTCACGAAGGAAAAATGATTTTAGACTTACTACAACATGGTTGGAAAAAAGTAGAATATTTAAGTTAAGAAGCTAAACTAAGGAGAAGTAGCGTTGCGTTGTAGAGATTGATTATGTGTGGCAATGTCCTGAAGCTCTTCTTTGAGTGCGGCTTTTATAGGCTTCTGAAAGGTAGTGGGCATGCTGTAATTTCGTGTGAATTTTTTTATTACACATCGGCCATGTCCTCGCAGAATTTGGATTCCTTGATGCATGATGCAATTATGATTTGATTTACTTCTAATTTTAGATGGACTCTCTGTTAATTACTCTAATCCTCTGCCGCCTTCTATGAAATGCCAATCGTCCCAGGGAAATTTCCCGTTTCTATGGATCTATCTCTAATTTTGTATGACCATGCAATGTGTGAGCTGAATTGCAAGGAATCCACCATTATGATCAGATCTTTGGAAACTTCTTACACATGATAAAGCTACATATGTTGAGTGTGTGTCAGTCAGATGTCCTTCGAATGATATTTGCCTTTTCTATTGCAAATGTGTGTACAACTCTAAGCCATCTTACTTTTGGCAGGCTACATATTAATGCTGATCGCTAAATGCTTGTGGATCTTCTCTAATTTAACCATGATTTCCTCTATCATTCGTATATGAGTGCTAAAATGTGACAATTTCTCATTAGGTAGCATGGACTCAATCAGGCCAAGTTTAAAGACACATGAAGAGGATCTAAGTAAAATGGTTCCTAAAACCTCTAAGGTTATATGGTGTGGGCCATTTGATATTTTGATCAACTTTTTTTTTTCTTCATTTTTTTAACTTCATTTTGGTGAGTTACGTCTGATAAACAATTTTGAGAGAAGATACATACCATGGTACACACAGTGGTAGGCTCACAAAGAAACCTATGATTAGGATCTCATCCCCATTGTTCTACATTGTGTAACCTATATGAGTTTTTGATCTAGTAGACACTTGTTTTTGGGGCCTAACATCCAACATGATGGACATAGTGGATTTCTTATTTAAAATGTGGTCATCCCCACATAAAAAAGGTCATCTCCACAGACTAGGATGTTTTATGGACTATACGTAAGATAGGTGTTACATAAGATTTTGGTCTAAAGATGGGGAGTTGGAGAGAGCAGAAGAGAGAATGTCTGGGACCTGCCCATCAGAAGCTCTTTAGGGCCCATTATGATGGCCATAAGAAATTCATATCATCTATCACTTTCTAAATCTTATGCTAAGACCTTAGCCTAAAAGTAGGGTAGATCTAAAACTCAAGTGGACAACGTAATAGGAAACAATATTTAATTCTTGCTTGACCTTGAGATTGTTCTTCCTCTATATGAATAGATAGCTTTAAATTGAATTTCTCTAATCGGCATTATCCCAAGGAGAATCAGAATGTCCTCAGGTCACGGGTTTGAGTACCCATTGTAGGAGTACCCACACTCATAACATACTGTGTTATGTTTGAGTGTGAGTACACTCCTATATGTACACACTCGAACCACATTTAGAGTGTAAGAAATGTCATCTTCATCTAGAAGACATCTCATAGTATGGATCGGTCTTAATAGTTATTGTTAGAAATTTTTGACCTTGAGTTGTTTAGCGTTTAATGCTTTAATGGCGATCTCTAGATTGCAAAAGTATACTATTTAGCTATGATCTAAGGGTAGTAACACTAATCATTAGATTTCACATGTTATGCAAATCTTTAAATTAAAATGAGATTTGAAAGTCCACATGCCTAAATGGGTGTTGCATATTAATCAAAATTTTTAAAGTAGATAAATACAATATTTTTATGAAAATCTATTGGTATAATGTATGCAACCTTTCATTATGGGTGCATGCATCATTCTATATTTTAGACGAGCTCCCACATAAGTTATGTACAACCTTAATTACAAGAATAAACTTAGCATTAAGGTTTCAGAGTTATAATGATAAAAATGGGCATTAATTTGAGCATATTAAGCCAATCATATTATCATAGGTAACATCATAAGAATAAATGAAAATAATGCAAGTCTAACCTATCAAACCAAACATTATTATTGAACATTACCATCGATAATGGGTCTAATTATCATTGTTCATGATGCATCCGATCGTCAACGTTGTCATCACCATTGATGATAGTCCAGCTTGAGGATCCATGATTAATAGCAATTAAATGGTCATCAATAGGGATATTCATACATTTATACAGACATGCAATTTTATTGTGAAATGATATATAATATCACACATTTTGGTCATCTACTCTCAAAATGTATATCTCACCACGTATAATGGCATTATAACACATGATCACAATATCATTAAGACCTAAAAATATATATATATTGTGTCCAATTTATATTATTATTTTATGACTTTTATTTTTAATCAATATATTGATCGTTATCATCTAAGGAGATTTGGAATGTTAAACACAAAAATAGGTCAAATTATCAGTAAGATCTCACCCAAAAACCCTAAGTCACTTCTTAGCACTTGATGTACATTAACCCACATATGGCTGATTAAAGATCCTTAGAAAGATACATTTAATCTTTTTATTAAAAAAAAAAACTTAGGCTTTTATGGCCAATTAAAGGTCCTTATAAAGATACATTTACTCCTTAAAAAAAAAGAACTTGTAATTTTATTTGAGCCCACCTCTCTTTGGGCATAAATGTGGGGCTTATTTTTGCTATCCATATGTTAGTGGACAACAAAGGATAGTACCAAATTGTGACACTAGGAATGGGATAAAGGGTGATCATCAAGACCATTAAAATGCCATGTAATTTTTTTTATATAACATTAATATTGAAGCTCAAGCTCTTCTCTTTTTCTTTTCTTTTTTTGTTTTTTGAAAAAGGAAACTGCTTGCCTGTATATTGAATCTGAGGAAAATACAGCCAGGAAAAAAATAAATTTAGGTGAGCCCAAAAGAGTACAATATTTCAGGTCGACCTAAAGAAGCAGAAAGAATACATCCTAGATAGGAAAGGAGGAAAAGAAGAAGAAGAAGAAGAAAGATCTGCTAGAAATGGGGCCCGAACAATCCTCTAAGACAAGGGAAGGTTGCCCGAGAAGGAAATTTGAAGAAAAATGCAAGAAATGTTCCCACCCTCAACCAAAGAACTAGGACCTAACCAAAACGAGGAATTAGGCTGATCAGCCAGTACCCTTTTTTGGTTTGTTGTGTCTGATTTGGCCCAAGGAGGCTTTATTTAGGAGATAGGATCCTCTGATGTATCTAGGGAGGTCGGCCGAAGCAAGGAAGAGCTTGTTTTGGGGAGTCATTGCTAGTGGTTGTGGCGAGACCATCCGCCAATGAGTTACCCTCTCGAAATGTGTGAGAGAATCAAATGCGCATGGGTTGAATAAGTTGTTGAATTATTCCCAAGAAAAACTAGATTTTCTAGCAGCAGGAAGGGTTGGATTTGAGAAGCACATCATAGATAACGCGAGAGTCTGTCTCTGCTATAATGTTTGATAGCCCCATGTCCCTATAGAGTTGCGGACCATCTGTCATTGCTTGGGCTTCTTCTACTGTAATGGAGAGTGAACCATAGTGGTTGTGGAATGCAAAAATCATGCTACCCTTGTGATCTCTACAGACGCCACCACCTCCTCATATCCTAGGGTTTCCCCTAGCTAAACTATTAACATTAAGTTTTATCCAAGACAGCAAATGTCTCTTCCATGTAATGATAAGAGATCTGTTAATGCTAGCAGGGGGATGTGAATCCATGCCAAATGCCTATTAGATGATTTTCCCTTGAGATGAGGTGATTTCAGATGAAGACAGGTGGGAGCCTAATTCCTGGAGCCATCTGGTGACTTTGAAGGGGAGATTCTCAAATCTGGTCGCGCTCCTTCTAAGCCAAAGCTCCCGAATAATGATGTAGGGGGCCATACCTCGGAGATATTTCCATGATGAGGATCGTCTAGCTACCGTAAACCACTGCTAGAGTCAAGATTGAATGGAACCTGAAAAAGATGAGTGAAGTGGCACCAAACTTGTGTGGTGTGAGACCCGACCCGAGTTCACATGTGTGCACGTGTGTGAGTGAGTGTGCATTTCATTTCTTGTGGTCCTGCGGTCTTACCAGTTGAATTTTGACGACTCGTGACCTTCGAATTGTGCTTGGAGTCATCCTTGAGTCTGGTCATGTAGACCCGACTCGAATCAAGCCGAAACTTGTTCCATTGTGACAGCATTGTTACCGCTGTTCTAACGCCGCGTCTTGTGCATCCATCCGATGTGTGGATTATAGGTTGTGTATGTTTCATTCTATGGCCCTTAATTTTGATCATGTGGCCCACCTTTGAGTGGTGCATGTGGCCCACACTCCCTCTTTTGCATAAGTTCCAACACACAAAACACACACCACCTAAATCTTTATAACTCACACTACCAAGACCTTACACATCACCCACACCTAACCTACCCTAACAAACATTGTTTGTATCACCATAGGTTAATGATTACTTCCCTTAAAAAGCTTTTCCCTCTCTTTCCCTCTCATTTCTCTCTCTCTCTTCTCTTCTTCTCTAGTAATTTCCATCCATTTATTCACCCCATTTTTTCAGCCACCTTCCTCCTTAATCCCCCACCATCTAACCCTTGAAACCCCATATCCACCATTGATCCATCTCACTTGGTGCTAAAGGACCTTAGTGTGAAAGTTTAGTGGTCATCTTTGATGTGGGTGACTATTCTTTGGTTGAATTCATTTCTTTTCCTTAATCTCATTATTTCTTCATGGATGAATCATAAGGACCCACCAATCCATGGTGGGGATCCCATTTGATCCCATGGATGTGGCCCTTTGGCCCATCCTACATGTATGTCATGATCCATGATGGGGTCATTCTCCATGGACCCCATCATGATGTATGTAATGATCCACTCCATCTCAAGGTCATCTAATCCTTAAGGATCATGTTGGGATGACATCCCAACCATCCATAACAATTATATATCATGCATGTAGTAATTTTATATTGCATGTACAATCAATGTAGTTGCATGGGTATGATTCATTCTTGGGAGGGCTCATTAGTGGAAGGGCCCTACCCCGTGGCCGGATTTTGTTTCTTCTCCATCTTTTCTTTCTGTCTTTATAGTGAATCTGATGTATGTGTGGCCCATTTGATGTGTCATGCAACTAGGCCCAAGTGGTTAGACATCCAAGCCCATCTTGTTGCCCCATATTTTTGGCATGTTTTGGACAACCTTTGGGCTTGATTTTATGGATGATCTTGGAAGGGGATTGGGTCTGAGAGTTGTGTGACCCATCTAGGTGGACCCCACATGGAGAAAATGGTGATTTATTTCCCTTTTAATTATCTTTTGGGGTGGTTTGGATAGTAACATGTTGCTGTCCAAATCTGCTTGGACAGATTTTTGGGCCACCTTGGGGCCTGGTTTCTGGATCTTTTATGGGAATAATAAAATAAATTAATACATGATTCTTATATCCTCATGATCCACCTACAACCATACCAAATTACAGCCCCATCTGTCATTCATTGGGTCCCAAAGGTGTGGTCCAAGTGAGGTGGACAGTAAGGATTTTTCTGCACTGTTCTAACAACATTCCACCTTGGACAGGTTGGCATTCCAAAATTTATTAAAATACTTTTGGATGTATAAAAATTATAAATATTTATATAGAGGTGGCCCACCCATTTTAGGACCTACCTACCAAATTTTGGGGCCAATGGACACCTCTACGTACCATAGTGGTGGCTGGACTGGCCCACTATAATATAGTGTCCAGATCAGTCCGATTTTCAGGACAGATTGATTTCTTTAAATGAATTATAATATTTATAGATGTCAAAAAATTATGAAATTTTTTAAGGTTATGGTCCACTCATGATAGGACCCACCTACCAAATTTTAGGGCTAATGTACCCCTGTACACATCGTGGAAAGGGCCGAATCGGCTCAATACATTGGGACATCTAGGTCTGTCCGATTTTCTGAAAAGAATGTTTGTTTAAATTAATTAAAATACTTATGAATATCTAAAAATTATTAAATTTTTTTTGGGTGTGGAACACCTATGAAAGTATAACTCTGTAAAATTTTAGCCCCAAAGCACCCCATTTGGGCATCCAAAATAATGGGCCAAGATGGTTGGACTGTCAGACTTTTCTATTGTGCAGTCTAACAATATGCCTTGATAAAAACCACAATTTAAAAATATTTTCTCTGATGGTGGGCCAAATTTTTGGGTTTCCTCCTATTGTATACATGATGAGAGACCTTGTCCCTCAATTTTTAAAATTTTAGAGGCGCTGGACCCACTCCAATGGAGTGCCCAAATTTAGGACAACAACATGCATTACAGAAATTTTTTGTACATTCTTGTCCCTTGTTATTTTAGAACTTTGGGCCCCAGCCCATTGGGATTTGTGTGTGATTAATTGGAGACCCATTCCTGATGTTGTAGGGCCCATTGGGGCCATGATTATGGGGCCTTCCATATTGAGAAAGTTGGGTATCTATTACTCCTTTATATTTTAGAATATTCTTAGGCTTAATTAAGGCCCTTTTGGGTCTCCATTGATGATCATTTGTGGGACCCAAATATAAATCAGATTTTAGGACTTTCTAGTGGGCCGAGATTGGGCTAGAACGTCCCAGCTTGGCCTAGCCATATGTTGGGCTGACTTCCACCATTTTGATGGACTTATGGGCTGAGATAAAGGTGGTATTAGGCCCTTAGTTGCCCACTTAGATTGCTAGTTGTTGGGCTGATGTAGTGGGGCCCATTTCACCCAACTTAAATATATTTTTTTAAGTCATATTTTTGTGCTCATGGGTTGCCCATTAAGTTCTTTTAAATGTATAAGTCCTATGGCCACTAGGGCTTGGGGCTTGGGCCTTGGGCCTTGATTCCCCTCCTTGGGCCCATGTTGTTGAAGGTAGTATTGGACCCTTTTTCTCATGCCTTTTGTGGGGCTTATATATGTAGTTTGGATGTGGGCCTTGGGCCTTATAGCTATATGGATTATAGTTGGTTATTCCTTGGGGAAATGGTGGTTAAATGTCCCCATTATGGACCCCTCTAAGTGTGGTTGAATGCCCACCTTAATTTCTTGCTAGGCATATCTCTATATTATTTAAGCCCGTAGCTTGTATCTTTAGTCTCGTGGGCTACCCCAGGTAAATGGGCCCCCACTAGAGGTTGTATCCCTTATGTGCTCGTAACACCTGTACCTCCAGTTGCTCCAGTTCCCCCAACTATTCCTCCTCCTCAGCTTGTTGTTACAGTTACTGAGGCTCTTATCTCGTCGGCCTCACCGGTGCCTTCGCCTGAGGCGAGTGTCGTCCCTGCCTTTCCGACAGTACCTATAGGAGCTGAATATTTTCAGTAGTTGATGCAGCTTGTTGCCACTGCATTGCAGACCCGTCAGCCAGCTACCGCTAAGGCTTTCAGACAGTCTGACTTACCACGTGCTAGTGTCATAGCCCGAGAGTTCTGAGAGCATGATCACCCGAGGTTTAGTGGTGACCCTGACCCTTCTGCCGCAGAGGCTTAGTGCACTGAGGTTGTGAGAATTTTTGACACCATGCGGTGTCCTGCAGGCCAGAGAGTATCCCTTGTAACCTATCTTCTTCAAGGTGAGGTCTGTCATTGGTGGTCATCCGTATCTAGGATGGTCGGGCCTCAGTTCATTTGGACATGGGAGGAGTTCGTGGTCCGTTTCGACCAGAAGTTCTTCCCTGAGCATGTTCAAATTCAGCGAGCGATCGAGTTTGAGACCCTAGTGCAGGGTGATATGGCTGTATCTCAGTATGAGGCCTGTTTCTTGACCTTGTCTAGATTTTCTCCTCATCTCACCAGTGATGAGAAGATGAGGGCCCGTCATTTTGTGACTGGGTTGCGTCTTTCCCTTCGTAATTTTGTGGTAGGGCATTGTTTGGAGACGTACGACTAGGTTGTTCATTGATCACTGGTTTATGAGGAGGACTGGGCTATGACCTAGAGGTTGAGAGAGAAAAGTTCTGATGGAGACCAGAAGAGGAGAGTGCCAGCCGATAGTTCTAGGTAGCACCGTCAGCAGAGATGGAGGGGTAGATCGGGATTTCAGCAGCCTGTGGTTCAGACAGTAGCTTCTTTCTCATCATCAGCATTGCCAGTCGCTTCATCTTCCAGCCCCTTTTCTGGTGTATGCTTTGGCTGTGGACAGGCCGGGAATCAGAGGCATGAGTGCCCTCTCCCCATTCAGCAGCAGAGGTCACCGGAGTTGCCTCCTCCTCGTCCTCCTCAGCAGCAGCAGAGAGCACAGTTTTCACCCGCTGCTCCTAAGGCTCCTCCTCAGCAGGAGAGGTAGTCAGGCAGACCTCCTCAGCAGAGACAGCACCAGCCGCAGTACCAACAGAGAGGATATCCGTATGTTGTTCGATCCCTAGGTCCAGTGTGTATAGCAGCCCAATAGGCTCAACTCAGGACCCTCAGTCTTCCGGTTTTCTTCCCCTGCCAGCTCAGGGCCATTTTTATTTTGTGCAGCAGGTGCCAGGCTAGGACCTGCAGTTATCGATCGGTGGAGTCGTTGAGGGTATTCTTCTTGTTTCTACTTTCATTGCTCATGTTTTATTTGATTTTGGTGCTTCCCATTCTTTTGTGGCCAAGTAGTTTTGTCGATCGACCGGTATTCCATCGGAGTCTGTGTCTGAGGCCTTAACCATCTTGACTTCCATGGGGAAGTTTGTGATGTTGACCCGTCACTGTCCTTCTTGCCCGGTGTTGGTGGGCTAGATGTTTCTTCCTGCCAACCTGTTCGTGATGCTGATGTCAGGATTTGATGTTATTATGGGTATGGATTGGCTTGCGGAGTATCATGCCATCTTAGACTGTGCTGTGAGGATAATTGTAACACCCTGGATTTTTGTCAACATGGGATTAGACATCCTTAGGCAATGGGTCAACCAAAACACCTTGGTAACCACTCAGAACCCAATTCCAAGGCCAAAGAAATCACTTAGGATTAATTCCTTTAGAAATTAAGCGTAAGTTAGCTAGCGCTACGTTGGAGTAGCTGTGAAATTGTCCCTGACCGCTTTAAATACGTTCTACAAGACTCAAAACTTGTAGAATCAATGGTGCTATAATACCCTGAAACCTACGATCAAACTTTAAACAAGTTTGCTCTCAGGAACTCTTTGAAACTTTGTATTGGATCTAGACCGTGCGTCCAAAGTCCGATACCTACAATCTTAGACCATTATGACCGCTTAGCTGGACTTGACAACTGTTTCGAAAATCAATGCCAATCGACGTTCAGAGGCTATTTCATTGAGCCTGGAGTGAAGAGAGTGAGAATAGGGTTAGATTTGAAAATTTTAATTCAAATCTGGCACGTGACTTGACGCGTTATTTTTAAGTGTTCTGACCATCAGAATTCAGCCAAATTACACCCTCGGATCAGGAAAAATTTCTCTTTCATATCATGAGACTTGTAGACCTGATCTAGGTGTGGTGACCGCTGAACTGAAATTGGACCGCCACGTGCGATCTGCGAACTCTTCTGGTCTAAAAACTTGATGTGTGATAGATCCAGTATGCATGAGCTTAAGTCCGACCACGTTCGGCTAGGGGACCTCCAAAAATGCTCTTTTGGACCAGAACAGCCCCGAATTGGTTAGACCTCAAGTAAATATTGTTCCCAAGCCTAATTTGGAAAGAAATTAGGTTATATAAGGGCTTTAAGCCCTCACTTCTCTCACCCATCCGAATTTTCTAGAAACCCTAGTAGAGTGAGAGAAAAAGTGAGAGATTGTGAGAGAGGGTGGGAGTGATCTTCCTACCACCTGCACCAGTTGCTTCACGTGCTTAAGCACGGCATTCGGATCTCTTTTTCGATGATTCCAATGCACCTCTAGGTAAGGAAAACCTTCAACACTTGCTGATTTAAGCTTCCGTTGATTTTAATAGCAAAGTAGCTTATACATCTTGTGTATTAGGTCGCCTGATCGTCGTAGACGAAGCGTATACGCTCCGTTCGGAACGATACACATCTAAAGTGAAAGGTGCAGATTTTAGACGCTTTGATTGGCTATTTTCAACGCTTTCAATGTCGTTTAATAGTAGATTATCGACGGCAACGCCGTTTGACTTGTACAACATGCTGTCCGTTTCCTGTTTCATAAACATAGGAAAAATATGAGATTTAGGGCATTTTAGTCATTTGTAGGAATTACTGTATACATCCATATTTTGCTGAAATGGTTGACATGGATTTTTGTCGCATTAGGATATTAGGAATGCGTGCATAATCAGTTTGGAGAAGAGATTCTCCCAAATGTGCACTTTGAGTCGACATACACTATGTAGACTTAAGTGTGTAGACTAAGTGTTTGTATAAATGTTTGTATTAGTATGTATTGAGTATATGGTGTTGTGAAATAGTTTTGAGATTAAATTCTCAAGTAACATGCTGATTTAAATGATTTTCATCATGTTGGCTAAGTTATGGATTTCATTGTATGTACAAAATGCATGTGTTGAATGAATTGCTTAAGTGGTATGTTATAACATGCAACAACATTCTTATATTGTTGTATTTCATTTCCATTACTCTTATATGATTGATGATGTGGAATCATAAATGTTTGGGGCTATACTTAGTCCAGGCAGTCGGTAACAGAAAAAATTCGTGGCTAGCTTATATTTGCCACGAAGGACACGTCGATGAACGTGAGTCGTGTTTGGAGTTGGCGGCAGTGGTTAGGCCACGCGAAGTATTTTACGCACTTCATGTCGTTCAACTTGCGATGCGCTCGTGCTAGTCGAGCCCGTCAAGTAACCCGACTGGCCGTTGATTGTTCACCCTATATGAATCATAGCTGCTTGAACCTAGGGTACTGAACTTACCATTGTAAACCCTGTCAACCATGGTACCTTGATCCACAAAGACTCATGAGCCGGGCATGGTGGTATGGGACACCGTGGTCAAGCTATCGGCCTACGCTGGGGCCACAAACCTCCCCGTAATGACCAGTGAGCACCCTACTCTGAGCAGATTATGGTGGTATGGGACACTATATTCTTACTGTCGGCCTACACTGATCAGGTGACGAGCCCTTTATAGTGACCTTGAGTTTATCCTGACACCGCATGGGGGCGACGAGTCCTGATGTAGTCTTAAGGATATAATAGGCCTGTATTGATAAGGTGATGGGGGAGAGGTGCAATGAGTGCGAGCAACAGCCCTGGCAGCCCTTGCAGTGACCTACAAATATACATCGTATGAGATTGCTAGGAGTGACGACCCTAGACAGGATCTGTGTTGGGATTGATATAAGCAAGGTACCTTGATTTCCCAATCCTGCTGCATGAAAAGGACTAATAATAACTCGGTAATCATATCACCATCACATTGCATGTGTCTGGAAGATGTGGAGCACTATGGAAAGAAAGCATGCCGCGGGCGTAAGATGGTGCCGTATGAGGGAGATCGTCGGTGAGGGCATCCATCATGTCACGTCATATTACATTAACAACAGTATTTAAGAATGTTTGATTAATTGCTTTACTATTATCGCATGATTGATTTGAGAACATGCTAATCTTTGCTCTATTATTCCACTGAGTTGATCACTCACTCCCACGTTACGGGATGGTGTTTTTGGACACCCACCAGTCCCTATTATGATTGCAGATGATGGCGCGGCCTGCAAGACGGAGCCGGACTTGATGATGATGAGGAGGATCCCTCCTTTATGTGTGTTCTGATTGACGGGATTACAAGGAGGTTGATTAGTTGCCTTGACACTTGTCATTTTATATTTTTAGAGCACTCATGTATATTCTTTTTGTTTACTTTTGGAGTATACATGTATGTATATAACTTGGTAACATGTTCACACTCTGGAGACATACAACAGTTTATATATGTTATACATACTATCATAGTCTTCCGCTTGTTAATTTAACTGTCTCTGGAGTTGATATGTTGTTTTGGTTTAATCCCAATCTTGTTTAATGCCTGTTTACTGACAACATGCATCTAATATTATCTATGTTGCATAAATAACATTTTGAAACTCGGGAGTTGAGTTTTTTACTCGACCCCCGATTTTCGGGATGTTACAAGTTACATTTCATATTCCAAGCTTGCCAGTATTCCAGTTCATCGCCGAGCCGAGAGGAGAGCCGTTATCTAGTTTCTTAGCTTCACTCATTGAGGATTCTATGGCAGAGAGTATTGAGCAGTCGCCAGTTGTTTGTGAGTACCGGATGTGTTTCAGGAGATTTCAGGTTTTTCGCCGTGTCGGTAAGTGGAGTTCCAGATTGATCTGGTGCCCGGTACCATGCCTATCTCAAAGGCCCCCTACCGGAGGCACCGTTGGAGTTGAGAGAACTGCAGGAGCAGTTGGATGAGCTCCGAGAGTTAGATTTCATTCGTCCCAACAGTTCGCCTTGGGGAGCCCCAGTATTGTTTGTGAAGAAGAAGGATGGTTCGTTGCGACTCTGTGTAGATTATCGTGAGCTCAACAGAGTCACCATCAAGATTCGATACCCACTTCCCTGTATTGATGATTTGTTCGACCAGTTGCAAGGTGCACAATATTTTTCCAAAATAGACTTGTGTTTCGGTTACCATCAGATTCTGGTCCTAGAGGAGGACATTCCGAAGATGGCTTTCTGGACACGTTATGGTCACTTTGAGTTTCTGGTCATGTCGTTTGGGCTAACCAACGCGCCCGCCGTATTCATGCAGCTAATGAACGAGGTTTTTTGGCCATTCCTTGATCAGTTCGTGGTGGTATTCATTGATGATATTCTTGTATATTTGAGGACCTGAGAGGACCATGTTGAGTACCTGCGGATTGTGTTTGAGACCCTCCGTGCACACCAGCTGTATGCGAAGTTGGAGAAGTGTGAGTTTTGGCAGGAGGAGATGAAGGTCCTCGGTTATGTGGTAATGAGGGAGGGTGTCATTGTAGACCCTTTGAAAGTTGATGCAGTGCGCCAGTAGGGCCAACCCACGAACGTGTCCGAGATTCACAGCTTCCTTGGCCTAGCGGGATATTATCGACGATTTATCGAGGGTTTCTCCCGTATTGCAATACCGTTGACCCGGTTGACGCGGAAGGGCGTCTAGTTCGTCTGGAATGATGCTTTCGAGAAAGCATTTACAGAGTTGAAGGACCGCCTCACGTCCACTCCTGTTCTTACTTTTCCTAATGGGAGTGAGGGTTTTGTTATTTTTACTGATGCCTCTAGAGTTGGCTTGGGTGCTATACTGATGCAGCATGGGAAGCCAGTGGCGTATGCCTCATGCCAGCTCAAGATCCATAAGTTGAACTACCCCACTCATGATTTAGAGCTTGCAGCAGTTATCTTCACATTGAAGGTGTGGAAGCATTATCTATATGAGGTCAGGTTTGAGCTCTTCTCAGATCATAAGAGCTTGAAGTATCTATTTTCGCAGTCCGAGTTAAACCTGTGGCAGAGGCGATGGATGGAGTTACTGAAAGATTATGATTTTGACCTTCAGTACCACCCGGGCAAGGCAAATGTGGTGGTGGACGCGCTCAGCCATCATCCACGAGGTCTAGTGGCATAGATGATGGTGTGAGAGTGACAGATGCTCGAGGATGTTTCAGAGTCTAAGTTCGGTCTGCAGTCTTCCATTGTTCAGCTTTCGAGCGTTTCGATTTAACCCTCTTTGGTGGCTAGGGTGATCAAGGCTCAGCAGACGGAGGAGTCACTTCAGGAGTACCAAGCAAAGGTCGCCTTCGTGGAGCAACCAGACTGGCAGATTGGTTCTGATGGTGAATTATGCTTTAGAGGCCGATTTTGTGTCCCGAATGTGTCAGAGTTGCATCATGATCTGATGACCGAGGCACATCGATCGAGACTTACTATCCACCCTGGCTCCACGAAGATATATTGTGACATGAGAAGATAGTACTTCTGGTAGGGAATGAAGTGTCAGATCGTGAGTTTTGTAGTCGAGTATGATACATGCCAGCGTATCAAGGCCGATCATCAGAGATCCCCTGGTACCTTGCAGCTGTTGAGCATTCCGGAGTGGAAGTGGGAGCACGTATCGATGGACTTCATCACAGGTTTTTGGAGGACTCAGCGTGGTTACGATAATATCTGGGTTATCGTCGATCGTCTGACGAAGTCGACTCATTTTATTCTAGTACGTGTTACCTGGTTTATGGATCGGTTGGCGAGGATATTCTTTGAGGAGGTAGTGAGACTACACGGTGTTTCAGTTTCGATCGTTTCAGACCTACACTCCAGATTTACGTCTCAATTTTGGAGGAGTTTTCAACAGGCATTGGGGGTCACTTTGCATCTCAGCACCGCTTATCATCCATAGACAGATGGGTAGACCGAAAGGGTCAATCAGATCCTTGAGGATATGTTCAGGGCTTGTGTGATTGACTTTGCGGGTAGTTGGGATGAGCAACAACAGTTATCAGGCGACTATCGGCATGACTTCTTTTGAGGCACTTTAAGGCAGACCGTGCAGATCTCCTAGTTGTTGGACTGAGGTTGGAGAGCGTCGTCTCTTAGGTTCAGAGCTTGTGCTGCAGACGTCAAAGGCTATTGATGTTATTAGGCAGAGGATGCGCACAGCTCAAAGCCGACAGAAGAGTTTTGCTGATCGTCGGCGTTGACCCCTTGAGTTCGCAGTCGGGGACATGGTGTATCTCAAGGTCTTGCCTATGAAGGGCGTGGTTTTCTTTGGTGTGAAAGCCAAGCTCGCCCTGAAATTTATTGGACCTTTTGAGATTACCGAGTGCATAGGCGTTGTGGCCTATAGGCTTGCCTCATCTCCTTAGTTGTCCGCGATCCACGACGTGTTCCATATTTTTATGTTACGGAAATGTGGGTCCAACACTATTCCTCTGATTGATTGGCAGCCACTTGAGGTCCGTGAGGATGCTTCTTACATTGAGTAGCAGATTCGTATTCTTGATTGGAAGGAGCAGGTCCTCCAGACCAAGGTCATTCCCTTGGTGAAAGTGCAATGGGGTCATCATTCAGAAGCTGAGGCATCCTGAGAACTTGAGGTTGAGATTAGAGAGCGTTATCCCTATTTTTTTGATGATTAATTGATATATGATTGTTTGTATTGCCTTTCTTATATGATGATTGTTATATGATGGTGGTGTTTGGTCTTTTCTTTGGTCTTGAATTGGTCAATTTCAAGGATAAAATTTCTTTGTTAGTGGGGAGATTGGGAGACCCGACCTGAGTTCGCATGTGTGCATGTATGTGTGTGAGTGTGCATTTCATTTCTTATGTTCCCGTGGTCCTACCGGTCGAATTCTGACAACGCGTGACCTTCGAATTGTGCTTGCGGTCATCCTTGAGTCCGGTCACATAGACTTGACTCGGATCGAGCCGAAACCTGTGCCATTGAGACCGCATTGTCACCGCGGTTCCAACACCTCATCTTGTGCGTCCATCCAATGTGTGGATCATAGGTTGTGTACGTTTCATTCTATGGCCCTTGATTTTGATCATGTGGCCCACCTTTGAGTGGTGCATGTGGCCTACACTCTCTCTTTTGCACAAGTTCCAACACACACTACACACCACCTAAATCTCCATAACTCATACTCCAAGACCTCACACACCACCCACACCTAACCTACCCTAGCAAACATTGTTTGTATCACCATAGGTTAATGATTACTTCCCTTAAAAAGTTTTTTCCTCTCTTTCCCTCTCATTTCTCTCTCTCTCTCTCTCTGTCTCTCTCTCTCTCTCTCTCTCTCTCTTCTCTTCTTCTCTAGCAATTTGCCTCCATTTCATCAGCCCATTTTCCTCCATTTTTCCAGCCACCTTCCTCCTTAATCCCCCACCATCTAACCCTTGAAACCCCATCTCCACCATTGATTCATCTCCCTTGGTGCTAAAGGACCTTAGTGTGAAAGTTTGGTGGTCATCTTTGATGTGGGTGACTATTCTTTTGTTGAATTCATTTCTTTTCCTTAATCTCATTATTTCTTCATGGATGGATCACATGAGACCCACCAATCCATGGTGGGGATCCCATTTGATCCTATGGATGTGGCCCTTTGGCCCATCCTACATGTATGTCATGATCCCTGATGGGGCCATTCTCCATGAACCCCATCATGATGTATGTAATGATCCACTGCATCTCAAGGTCATCAAGACCTTAAGGATCATAGTGGGATGACATCCCAAACATCCATATGAATTATAGATCATGTATGTAGTGATTTTATATTGCATGTACAATTAATGTAGTTGCATGGGTATGATTTATTCTTGGAAGGGCCCATTAGTGGCGGGGCCCTATCCTGTGGCCGGATTATGTTTCTTCTTCATATTTTCTTTTCTGTATTTATAGTGAATCTGATTTATGTGTGACCCACTTGATGTGTCATGCAACTAGGCCCAAGTGGTTAGACATCCAGGCCCACCTTGTTGCCCCATATTATTGGCATGTTTTGGACAACCTTTGGGCTTGATTTTATGGATGATCTTGGAAGGGGGTTGGGTCTGAGAGTTGTGTGACCCACTAGGTAGACCCTACCCTGAGAAAATGGTGATTTATTTCCCTTTTAATTATCTTTTGGGGTGGTTTGGATAGAAACATGTTGTTGTCCAAATCTGCCTAGACAGATTTTTGGGCCACCTTGGGGCCTGGTTTCTGGATCTTTGGTGGGAATACTAAAATAAAATAATATATGATTCTTGTAGGCTCATGACCCACATATAACCATACCAAATTTCAGCCCCATCTATCATTCATTCGGGTCCCAAAGGTGTGGTCCAAGTGAGGTAGACAGTCTGGATTTTTTTGCACTGTTCTAGCAACATTCTACCCTGGACTAGTTGGAATTCTGAAATTTATTAAAATACTTTTCGGTGTCTAAAAATTATAAAACTTTATAGAAAGGTGGCCCACCCATGTTAGGACCTACCTACCAAAATGTGGGGCCAATGGACACCTTTACGCACCATAGTGGTAGCTGGACTGGACCACTATAATATAGTGTCTAGATCAGTCTGATTTTTAAGAAATATTGATTTCTTTAAATGAATTAAAATATTTATAGATGTCCAAAAATTATATAATTTTGTAGAGGTTTGGTGCACTCATGGTAAGACCCACCTACCAAATTTCATGGCCAATGGATCCCTGTACACACTGTGGCAAGGGCCGGACTGGCCCACCACTTTTGGACGTCCAGGTCTGTCCGATTTTCTGGACAAACTGTTTTGTTTAAGTTAATAAAATACTTATGAATATTTAAAAATTCTGAAATTTTGTGGGGGTGTGTCTCACCTATGAAAGTATAACTCTGTATAATTTTAGCTCTAAAGGACGGCATTTAGGCATCCAAAATAATGGGCCAAGATAGTTGGACTACCAGACTTTTCTGTTGTGCAGTCCAGCAATATACCTTGATAAAAACCATAATTCAAAAATATTTCCTCTGATGGTGGGCCACATTTTTTTGATTACTCCTATTATATGCATGATGACAGACCTTTGACCTCAATTTCTAGAATTTTAGAGGCCCTGGACCCACTCCAAGGGAGTTCCCAAATTTAGGACAACAACATGCATTGGAGAAATTTTCTGTACATTATTGTCCCTTGTTATTTTAGAAATTTGGCCCCAGCCCATTGGGCTTTGTGTGTAATTAGTTGAAGACCCATTCCTGATGTTCTACGGCCTATTGGGGCCATGATTATGGGGCCCACCATATTGAGAAAGTTGGGTATCTATTACTCCCTTATATTTTAGAATATTCTTGGGCTTAATTAAGGCCATTTTAGGTCTCCATTGATGATCATTTGTGGGACCCAAATATAGACCAAATTTTAGGACTTCCTAGTGGGCCGAGATTGGGCTGAAACGTCCCAGCTTGGCCTAGCCATATGTTGGGCTGACTTCCACCATTTTGATGGACTTATGGGCTGAGATAAAGGTGATATTAGGCCCTTGGTTACCCACTTAGATTGCTAGTTGTTGGGCTGATGTAGTGGGGCCCATTTCACCCAACTTAAACATATTTTTTTAAGCCATGTTTTTGTGCTCATGGGCTGCCCATTAAATTCATTTAAATGTATGAGTCCTATGGCCATTGGGTTTTGGGCCTTGGGCCTTGATTCCTCTCCTTGGGCCCATGTTGTTGAAAGTAGTATTAGACCCTTTTTCTCATACTTTTTGTGGGGCTTATGTATGTGGTTTGGATGTGGGCCTTAGGCCTTATAGCTATATGGATTATGGTTGGTTATGCCTTGGAAAAATGGTAGTTAAATGTCCCCAATATGGACCCCTTTAAGTGTGGTTGAATGCCCATCTTAATTTCTTGCTAGGCCCATCTCTCTATTATTTAAGCTCGTAGCTTGTATCCTTTGTCTCATGGGCTACCTCACGTAAATGGGCCCCCACTAGAGGTTGTATCCCTTATAAGGAATTCGTTAAGTACCTAGACCCTCCATAGTTAGGTAGAGAGTTCATCTTCACCTCGTTGGCACTCCTAATCATCTCCATGGCCCACTCCCATATGCATCATATGCATGCTTGGTTGAGGTATGATTGACCATGGTTGTGCCATTGTGTAGGATGTTGGTATCTCCCCGAGGGGTAGAGTTCTCCCCTCTGGAGCATGATGGATGCTTGAGATTAATGCTTGGGTGATTGTGTGATTCATGCATCTGGCATTTGTATAGTAAGTGGATATCTGCCCTTATTTCATCAGAGCCTTACCTCCACAGGAATATTCGTAGATGATCGCATGTGTGGACACCAAAAATATTAGTTGAGCATACCGAGTGCATAGGATGCCCATGGGTGAAATTCCTAAAACTTTCATGGTACCAAGGATCTGCTCCAACGCCGTGACTGGGTGGAATACATGAGCGCACTAGGGCCTTATACCGTTAGGCTGTGACTCCCACTGTCATGTAGTCGATTGGATAGGGGTGTGGCCTTACCTGCCTAGTGTGTAAGGGGCATTGCTAGGCTGAGTCTGATCAGCTCATAAATGGGTCCGCTACCATCAGGCCTTGCTGGTGATTGGTTGTCCATAGGTGGGTAGTGAGGTCTCTTACGCTCGTTTGACTGTGAGGGGTCTGTAGATCGGTAGTCATTCAACAGTGTAATGGACCCCGATCATTTTCTTATGATTGGAAATGTACTTGACTTATGATTTAGATATGGGCACTGACATTACTTGCATTGCATTAACATTGGCTGTACAAGCCCCTTCATGTATTTTCTTGGTATGACATCTAGTACTCATCGCATCGTATTTATGATAAGCCTTGGTAAGGCTAGTGATTTTTCCATTGAGCATATTTCCCTTCTTACATCTTCTACTATTCTTCTGTTCACCATTGCTACACACTTTCACCACCCTCTAAGCTTCTATAAGCTTATGCACGATTGATGTGTGTCGAAGACTATAAGCAGGTGTCGTAGCTGCAGGGCGCAGAGTTGAGTTGAGCTTAAGGACCCGGTGTTGCTGATATTCCTTTCCTTCTCCTAACATCTTATATATGTCCTTTGTACCTTCTGAAAGTTGTAAAAGTTCAAATTTATAGTGGATTTTGTGATGTTTGCCTTTATTATTCTCAGATGTACTTACTGTGATCTTAGATATGCTCATATTGGTAATGATTACATTGTTATGAAAATCTTCCTTGTAGGATCCCAGGATCGAAACCTATCTCAGAGCTGAGAACAGGGTACTATGGAGGTTGTTACGACCAGAACCATCCATCGGTTTTCTTGGGATTCGAGTTACCGAGTCTGGGGTGTGACATGTGGTGACCAGACCGTTGCACAGGAGATGATCTAGATCCTTCACACTAAATGTTGGGGGAGGCTGAGATTGGTTTGAAAGGGGGTTGGCCATTGGAGAGGGGAGATGATAGGAAGGGGATCGATGGTTGGCTTGTGGATTTGGGGGGGGGGGGGGGGGGGGGGGGGTTGTTCATCCTATTTTGGGGTTAGGTGATGAAGGAAGGGGCCAAAACATGGTTGAAGGGGTTCGGCCGGTCTTGGTGGGAATGCGACTAATTGATATGGTCGATATGAGCTAATGGTGATGGGTGGGCTGAGGGTCTTACTGATGGAGGGTGGGTGGACTGATGGGGATGGGTAGGCTAATTGGGATGAGTGGGCTTAAAGGCTTGATGAAGAGGGATGGGGCTCGGATTTGGGATTGTTGAAGAGGGAATGGGAGGGGATTGGTTCGGTTCGTTTGGCTAAGAATGACGCTGATGATGATGGTGAAGATATGCTAATGGGGATGGGTTGGCTAAGTGGCTTGCTGATGTAGGGTGTGTGGAGTGATGGGCAAGGGGAGGCTAGTGAGGATGGGTATCTTGTGCGACTTGCTAAAGAGGGTTGGGGCACTGATTTGGGACTAGGATACGCCTGTCCCCATTGGGCTGAAGATGAGCAGAGGAGAAGGGGACCGATTGAGGTTGCAGAATTCCTTAGGCGCTTGTTGCTTGGTCTGAATCGTGGTTTTCACAACACATGCATCTTAAAGCTAAGTTGATCCCGACTTTCTGGATGGCTGAATCAACTGGAATAGAATTGTGCATCACTTCTCAGAGGAAGATGGCTAGCTTGGTGGGTAGTAGCTTGTTCCAAGCCCAGGATGTCCAGGGCTGCTTGGGCCTGGATGATCTAATAACGTCCTAGGCTAACTTTGTAGTGAACTTGCCAGAAGGATTAAGATTCCAGATAAGCTTATCTTTCCTGTAAGAGGGGAAGACCCCGCTGTCTAATATGGATTGGATTGTAGCTGGGGAGAGCATATCATCTAGAAGCGTGAAGTTCCAGGATCCAGAGGGTTCCCATAAGTCTTGAAGCAAAGCTTCCCTGAAAGGGGCGTGAGGCAGGGTGGATGCAGCACTAATGAGGAGACCGTTTCTTGTCCAATTGTGAGTTTAAAATTTGAATTTTCCTTCACCAACTATCCATCTAGAGTTGTGAATGCAAAAGAAGAGGTTGGATCTAATGTCTTTCCAGATGCTGGATCTTGCAGATATGTCGTGGTTGATGCTAAGAATGAAATTGGGTAAATACTTGGTCGAGAAAAGTTTAGCACAAAGTGATTTGCCAATGAGGAGCCTCCAGGCCATTTTGCAATGGAAGACCTGCATAATATCAACCATTCATCTAATTGTTGGAGCATAAAAAAATCATCATAAAAGAAAATCCAAAGATGAGAAAAAAACCATACAAAGTGACGAAATAAAGAAGAGAACAAACGATGTTGCGTAGGTTGCGTAACCAGTCTTGTTGTTACGCGGCTCACGTAATCGATAGAAAGGATCGTAGGCATCGGGCATCCAGAACAGGCGTTGTGCGAGTGGAAAAGATTATTTGACCCTTGCGCGGATCGCGCACCAGACAACCATTGCGCGGGTCGCACGTCTATCATTACCCTTGCGCGGGTCGCGCAACTATAAACAGACGCAGATCGAGATGAACGGCTGGAGTTGATCCAAAGTGGGGCCCATGGCACAAGAAATGAGGGTTGGCGTGTGTGGAGGCCTATAAATACCCCACTCCCCTCCTCATTTGGGACGAAAAGTTTTCCGGAGAAAGTTAGAGCTCTGAAGGTAAAATGAAGTTGAGGAGCAGAGTCAGTTACACGGGTCGCGCAGCTGGGAATCTACGTTGTGCGGATCGTGCAACGAAGGAGAGAAGATGCACGGATCGCATATCTCGACCGCTGTATTGCGCCGACCATGCAACCGATGCGCTGACCGCGTAACTAGGTCATCATGTGGCCAAGGCAAAAAGGGGTCGAAATGCTGTCGAAATCATTAGAGTTCGACCTTCGCTGCTTCAAGCCCTCTCCTTGGCACAATGAATGAGATCAAAAAGAGGAAAATTGGTTGATTAAATTCAACATTCCTCCTAAGTACCTAGGAGATGACCGAAATAGCACTGGAATGCTGCCGAATTTGAGATTTGACACAATCTTATCAATTACCATTTGTTTAATATTTTATCTTATAATCAAGGGATTTGGAAGGGATGTATATGAACTCTGAATCAATAATGCCATGATTATTGTATGAAATCTCTTTGTTAATATTGGAATAAAATAAATTTCCCAAATCAAATGCATTTGTTTCTTGTTCGAAAACTAATTCCTAGCCCTCCCTCAGCCAGAAGGGTGCAGATATTGCTCCATTTGGTCCACTGATGTCTGGTTCCTATCTTCGAGTTTCCAAAAAAAAAGCCACCAGCATCTACTCAATATGATGACATGCTTTTTTCAGGATGTTGATGGCTAATGGGAGATGTATGGGAATGCAACCGAGGACATTTTTCATGAGAACAAGTTTGGAGGCCTGGTTGAGAAGCTTAGCTTTCCATCGTGCAATTATGAGCTACACAACGAGGCTCCAAGATAACTCTCCCTTTGACCAATGAGGCTCCAAGATAAGTTAAATGGAAGGAGGATTGTTGGAAGCATGAGATAACAGACATTTGTCTTGCCCTACCCAGCGTGTCTCTCTTAGGGAGAAGGAAGCAACTCTTGGATGGATTAACTTTCTAACTATATCCCATCTCACAGGACTTGATGAAGGAGAGTAAGGAGCAAATTAATGAGATCCTACCATTTAGAAAAATAATACTATCATCAACAAATAAAAGGCGGGAGATGACTGAGCTATTCCTATGTAGCTTGTATAGAAGGCATGTTCCTGATAAGAAGAGGCAGTTGAGTCCTCTACTGAGGACCTCCGAAGCGATGATGAAGATGGCCGGGGAGAGTGGATCTCCTTAGCAAAGACCCCTAGATGATTGGAAGAAACCAAATGGTCTTTTAGTGATGATGATGGGGAACCAGTAGCCTTCCCAAAATTGTTGGGCTAAGCTGATCCAGTCCAGGCTGAAGCCAACTATATATAGGATTTCCTTATTGAAGCACCATTCCATTCTATCATAAGCCTTCTCCATGTCTAGCTTGATAATGATGTTCTCGCCATGGGATTTTCAATCTGAGTTAAAGGCCATTTCTAAGGCTATGGAGATGCTCTCAGCTATGGATCTGTCCTTAATGAAAGCACTTTGCTCTTCTAAAATAATGGATGGAAGGAGTTTTGATAGCCTTGAAGCTATAATTTTGGAAAAGATCTTCTGTGTCTAGTTGCATAGGCCTATGGGCCTATAGCCTACAAAAGTGGTTGCATTAGTCTTTTTAGGGATGAGGAAAATTGATGTACATGGAAGGCCCTAGGAACTTGTCCTCCCTTGAATTCACAGGCCGGTCTGTGGATATCCTCCTTGATGATGTCCCAACAGGTTGTTTAAAAGCCTCCAGAAAATCCATCAGGTCCTGGCGCACTATTAGGTGGAATGGCAAAAATGGCAACTTTCACCTCTTCTAGATTTGGTGGGGTCAGAAGGTGAGAATTCATGTGATTTGAGATAAGAGTAGGAATGCAATCAAGAAGGCCTAGGTGGGTAGTGGAGGCCTCAGAGGTGAAAAGAGTAATACATGACAACTTCACCTATCTCTGAATCTGTGAGAAGATATGAACCTGAAGGGAGTTAGATGAACTTTATAACTGATCTCCTTCTTCTATCTATCACTGAGGCATGGAAAAATCTTTTATTTACATAACCTTCCTTCAACCATGAAATTCTTGACTTTTTCTTCCAATAGATCTCCTCCTATAGAAGGGCTTTCTTGAGAGCTACTTCAGCCTTGTTCAGCTTCATTCTATCTGCATTTGATATGGAGAGGATGAGGGAAAATTTTGCCCTGCTGACCTCATCTTCCACAATCTTAACTGCTTGAAAGATGTTGTCAAAAACTATTGTCAAAAACTATGTTATTCCAGTTCCTCAAGGTAACCTTAAGCCTTTTTAATTTTAGAAACAAACTGAGCATTAGAGTGTCTTGCTCCTCTTGTTCCCATGAGTCACACACCACTGTTAGGAAGCCTTCGTGAAGCGTCCACATGTTTTAAAACTTGAATGGAATGGGCCTTGAAGATGCCCCTTGTTCGAGCGAGAGGAGGAGAGGGGAGTGGTCCGAGAATAGATGAGGGAGGCATTCAACTTTACTTATTGGAAAAGCCTGGAGCCAATCTAGATTAAACAACATCCTATCCAATCTGGCTTGACATCTGCTCTGACCCGTTTTATTATTACAGCAGGTGAATTTCGATCCCACAAAACCCGCATCTAATAGTCTAGCATCCCTGATCGTTGTCCTGAAGTCTTCCATGTTTCTGTTGTCGTAAGAGAGGGTCCCAATCCTTCTTCTTAACTGATTATGGTATTAAAGTCACTGTAAAGAAACCATGGGCCGTCACAGATCTCGAAATGGAAGAGATCTCTTCCCATAGAGCTTCTCTATTTTGTTTGTTGCATGCTTCATAGACGATTGTAATGAGATTGGAACTATTGTTGTCCTCAACTAAAGCTAGAAGAGTGATGCTTTGTTTGGTGGCTGCAACGATGTGAAGGTTGTAAGGAGGATTGAAGAGAATTCAAATCTTGCCTTCCACAGTCTCTTCCACAATGAAATGTTGGAAACTCATCTTGGCTGTAACCACTTTCCTCTTAGATGGCCTGACATAGGTTTGTTGAAGGAAGATAACAATCCTCTTAATCTGGATCAATCTTTTCAGGTATCTTAAGGTTGGTAGATTGCCAACCCCATGCACGTTCCATGACAGAAGACGAGTCATCTGATTCTCATCCTTCGGTAGTGGCCCTTCTCTTAAGTCTAGCAAGGCAGAAGCTCCTAAGCGTCGCTTTCTTATTTTTCTAGATTTAGGCTGAGTGATGGTGGATGGTTGGCAAAGAGGCCATTGAGGATGCTAGAATGATAGAGGGAAGTTAATGTAGTTGTTGCTGTCCTCTGATGTCTACCCAAAGATCAAGACTTGCAGGAGTACGAGAAGCATCGATGAATCGACGAGAATCAGATTGGGAATCTGAAGCATAGCTGTCACGCCCCACATTCAGAAACTGGGCTCACAAAATTTTTGATCGCCAAATCCGGTATCGACCACTCCGTAGTACCCCATTCTTGTCTCCTGACACCCATTTTCACTATGTCAAAATTAGAAAAAAAAAGGATGGTTGAAAACCGTCTCAAAAGATAATAAAGGACGATTTTGGACCATCGCAAGGGCTGTCCTATTTTGGGCCATCGTATTACTTAAAGGATGGTCATGAACCGTCATTTCTGTGGACATTTAAAGGACGGTTATGGACCATCTGTAAAGAAGGATGGTCATGAACCGTTAATGAATATAAATGTTATAAGGTCTCTGATGAACCTTAAAAGGACGGTCATGGACCGCCCTTAAAAAGGACTGTTATGAGCAGTGTCTGATGAACCTTAAAAGGATAGTTATGAAACGTCTCATATTTGAATATTTAGAAACATATGGACGACCTAAAGCCGTTAGAAAATTTCTTGCATTAAAAATTAAAATAAAAAGAAAAAATTCAGCAACAATTTTCTTTTTATGTCTTTCATCTAATAAAAAAAATATTCAACCAACAAAACATTATAATTCAGAATCATAAAGAATTACAGAAACTTTATTCATTTTTTTTTCTAAAAAAGTGGGCACACTTTTTTAAAGTAAAAGTGATCATTAAAATAAAACTAATGCAAGCAAATTATGCAAAAAAGTGTTTCAATTCAAGTTAATAATAAAAAAAAAAAATTAAAGCTTTGTAAAAAGGGACTTATGTTAAAGGGATACATCCTTGATTCCAATGCATGAGAGTCCAATGATGATGAGAACAAGAATCGCAGCACAAGGGCTCATAAATACGGCAATGCTATCCTACGAAGGAGTAGGATAGCATTAGATATTAATGCACTTGATCAGATTGCACATAAAGTTTTGATTAGAGTTACATTTTAGTAAAGGTTTGCAGTGCCATGAATGGATGATAAGGAAGCTTAAAAGAACTCAAAAACTAAGTCCTTTTCTTTTCCTTTACAACAGATTATGTGCAATCTTATTGAAACTAAGCAATGAATTAAAAGAATTTAAAAGAAATATAGAAACAACAATATTCATTTAATGAGATGACTTTCACGGTCTACAAACTTCTAGTATAATGACATTATAAAATCTAGTAGCATAAAACAAAAGGCCACTTATCAGTTAGAAATTATTATTATTTGTTTTTAGAAAGGTGAGATTAGGCCACTTATTATTATATTAACATGATAAAATGTTGTACGTGAGTAGACACCACAAAATAAACAATCCTATGGAAAAAAAAACAAATGAAAAGAGAGAACATATGAGAGGTGGTCCTTATCTCCTTTGATGGATTCAAGCTGCATGTGCCCTACCCAACTTCCTATAAGGAGAAGTTATATGGGTCTTGGAATAATGTTGGTGACAAATCCACCTTGTCTATTAATATTATCATATTGTGTTAGGACATGACACTAAAAATGAGATAAATCCAAATCTCAAATAATATATGCTATAAGAGATAGTGGAGATGGAAATAGATGCATTGTGATGCTTGAGTTCGAGTATGCTTGCCAACAAAGAAAGATTTTCTTATTTGTTGCCATGTGATTAGGCTACATTATTACATCAATCAGGTTCTGGTTTAGGATCAGGTTTATGTTTGAGTTTTCAAATTTATGTTTAGGTTAGGGAGTTGAGATTAGGATTAGGTGTAGGTCTAGGTTTAGGGATTTGAGAATATATTTAGGTTATAGGTTTAGATTTAGGTTTTAGGTTATACGTTTAGGTTTTAGGTTTAGGTTAAGGTTAGGTTATAGGTTATAAGTTTAGGTTATAGGTTATAGGTTAAGGTTTAGGTTATAGGTTTTGGTTTAGGTTAAGGTTATAGGTTTAGATTTAGGTTAAGATTTAGGTTTAGGTTTAGGTTATAGGTTTAGGTTTAGGTTATAGGTTATAGTATATAGGTTATAGCTTTAGGGAATTGAGAATAGGTTAAGGTTTAGGTTTAGGAAATTGGGTTCAGGTTTGGGATCGGGTTTATGTTTGGCTTTTCAAGTTTATGTTTAAGTTTAGGTTAGGGAGTTGAGATTAGGATTACGTGTAGGTGTAGGTTTAGGGATTTGAGAATACATTTAGGTTTTAGGTTTAGGTTTAGGTTTTAGGCTTAGGTTTAGGTTTTAGGTTTAGGTTTATGTTATAAGTGTAGGTTATAGGTTTAGGTTTATGTTATAAGTTGTAGGTTATAGGTTTAGGTTTAGGTTAGGTTATAGGTTATAAGTTAAGGTTTAGGGAATTGAGAATAGGTTAAGGTTTAAGTTTAGGAAATCAGGTTTGGGTTCGGGTTCGGGTTTGGGTCTGGGTTTTCAAGTTTAGGTTTAGGTTAAGGAGTTGTAATTAGGACTAGGTGTAGGTTTAGGTTCAGGAATTTGAGAATGCATTTAGGTTTTAGGTTTAAGTTGTCAGTGATGGCTTTAGGGAATTGAGAATAGGTTAAGGTTTAGGTTTAGGAAATCGGGTTCGGGTTTGAGATCGGGTTTAGGTTATAGGTTATAGGTTTAGGTTATAAGTTAAGATTTAGGTTTAAGTTTAGGTTTGGGTTTAGGTTATAGGTTATAGGTTAAAGGTTTAGGTTTAGGTTATAGGTTTAGGGATTTAAGAATATGTTTAAGTTATAAGTTTAGGTTTAGGTTTAGGTTTAGGGATTTGAGAATAGGTTTAAGTTTAGGTTTAGGTTATAGGTTTAGGGATTTGAGAATAGGTTTAGGTTTAGTTTTAGGTTTGGTAATAGGTTATAGGTTTAGGATAAGGTTATAGGTTAAAGGTTAAGGTTATAGGTTTAGGAATCGAGTTATATGTTTGGGTTAAGGTGTAGGTTTAAGTTAAGTGAATTAAGTTTAGGTTATAGGTTTAAGTTTAGGTTTTGGTTTAGGCTAAGGGTTTAGGGATTCAAATTCGGGTTCAGGATCGGGTTTAGGTTTGGGTTTTCAAGTTTAGGTTTAGGTTTTGGTTAGGGAGTTGGGATTAGGATTAGGTGTAGGTTTAGGTTTAGGGATTTGAGAATACATTAAGGATTTAGGTTTAGTGTTGAGGGTCAAATATTGCATGTTAGACCCCAGATATTATCTGGATTTACGAATATAATGCTGTCTAATGGATCGTTTTCTCATTTTTGTGTGGCAAAGTGATTTTATGAGCATGGATGGAAAAAAGACGTTAAAAGTTGAGATTTAACGATCTGATGATGCCAAAGGCAAGGGACACACTCCAGGAGACTAAGATTGACAAATATACACGGTCAGAAATCCGAGAAAAGTTAGAAATTGAAGCTCAAGTGGCCTGAAGGACGTCCAGAATGCAAGATCACGAGGTTCCCACCATTCATTCGGCTCGAAACTTCATACGTCGCCTGAGGACCATAAATTAACCGTACATATAAAATTTCAGCCATTGAAGATCTCGGGAAGTGCCCCAACTGACAGATCAGCCTATAAACCGTTGATTCTGGGCCCACCTGATATCTGGAACTGTCTCAAAATTATTATTGACGCCTTAAATAAGGAGTCAAAACAGATGGACGGTGCAGATTTCTCCAAAACAGTGCAATGGACCCCATATGAGATGAGTGTGTACAGTGCACATGTGCACTCGCCGTGCACCAAATTTTCCAAAAGTCGGTCAGCGCAGCTGACCGACGTTTCCGTCTACAACTCAAAAAAAAAAAAAAAAAAAAAAAAGTGCAGTGGACCCACGGCCGCTGGCCGTTTTTGCGATCAGTTGTGGGCCCCACACGTACCCCATAAGCTCAATCCGATCCGTCCACCGTGTAGAGGGCTTCGAACACTACAAAACCATGTTATCACTTTTTACCCATGCGTGCACATGTGTGAGATACAGAGGCCACAAAAGGGCTGCTCGGTAGCGTTCAAAACTGATTCTTTTGTGATTTCTTCTCTGGGCCACGTCAATGGACGTTCAAAACTACCCATTCTTGACTGAAATTTCATTATGAATCCAATGGACGGGGTGGATTTTCCAGAAAATGCTTCTGTGGGGCCCACCGATCACAATAGCGAAATGGTGGGAAAGGTTTCGCACATCTGCGAAAATCGATTTTTCCAGACGGTTTTGGGCCACCATCTTTGATCGTATGGCAGATCTGAACCGTCTATCATGTAGAGGACCCAATGAAATCCTAAGGGACGGTGTTTCTTTGGAATTTGAGCAAGGAAAGTGGCGTGTTTCGAGGCACCGAACTTGGCTGTGAAAAAGCTTTCAATGGGCATGCATAGCTTTCCAAATCCGATTCAAATCCGATTTTCACCACTCCAGCAGCTATATAAGGAGGTTTTGGACATGGGGAGCATTCATTCAGGTCTTGGGAGGAAGAACAGAGGGCTCGAGCTTGGGTTTCAACGTGGGCAGAGGAGAGAGAGAGGAGCTTGGTTTTTTTCTTTCCCTTTTCTCTTCCTTTTCTTTTTCTCTTTATTTATTTGGATTGAGCCCATCCATGGTAGGCTAAATCCTCCTAGCTAGGGCTAGGAGGTGAAGCTTGTAGTGAGATGAGAGATTATATGCTTTTAATTTAATTTTAATTTTTGAATTGAAGTTGGTTTTAGTTTGATTTTAATGGAAATATTTTTGGTCTTTAATGGTCTGTTGTGACTGAAATTACAATGGGTCTGCAATGCTTTGAATATTTTCTTATCCCTTTTATGTTTATGACGTTAGGACGTCCCGTTGTTCACCATAGTCTCCTGGGCATGGTCGGATGATGGTACCATTCCTAACTTTCATACATGTGATTGGGTGGTAATTAGTTTAATTCTGTTGTTTGCCATAGTCTTTTTGGGCATGGTTTAGTGATGGAATCCATTCTAATTCATCTTCCTTTCATCTCTTTGAAAACTAGATCAACGGAAGTTCAGTTAATTTCATGATTTTTGAAACAGGCGTAAGATCTCCCTGATCTCTACAAGTGGATCCTCTGAATCCCTAGTTTCCTTTTCTCTGATTTCTCCTAAATTTTAGATAAATATTTCATCATTATTTCTTAAAATTACATTTAATTTAGATTCCATCTTATTCTAGTTCTAGTTCCAGCTAAATTTAGATAACGTACAAGTTTCAGTCCCTTGGGATTCGACCTCGGTCTTACCGAGTTATTACTACATCACAACCCTGCACTTGGGGAGTGAACATTTAGGTTTAGGTTTTAGGTTATAGGTTAAGGTTTTATGTTTAGGTTAAGGTTAAGGTTAGGTTATAGGTTATAATTTTAGGTTATAGATTATAGGTTAAGGTTTAGGTCCTAGGTTTTGGTTTTGGTTAAGGTTATAGGTTTAGGTTTAGTTTTAGGTTATAGGTTTGGGTTAAGGTTTAGGTTTAGGTTATAGGTTAAAGCTTTAGGGAATTGAGAATAGGTTAAGGTTTAGGTTTAGGAAATCGGGTTTGGGTTCGGGATTGGTTTTAGTTTTGGGTTTTCTAGTTTTGGTTTGAGTTTTCAAGTTTAGGTTTAGGTTTAGGTAAGGGAGTTGAGATTAGGATTACGTGTAGGTTTAGGTTTAAAGATTTGAGAATACATTTAGGTTTTAGGTTTAGGTTTATGTCTTAGGTTTAGGTTATAGGTTTAGTTATAGGTTATATTTTTAAGTTATAGGTTTAGGTTAAGGTTAGGTAATAGGTTATACGTTTAGGTTATAGGCTATAGGTTAAGGTTTAAGTTACAGGTGTTGGTTTAGGTTAAGGTTTAGGTTTAGGTTATAGGTTTAGGTTAAGGGTTAGGTTTAGCTTATAGGTTATAATATATAAGTTATAGCTTTAAGGAATTGAGAATAGGTTATGGTTTAGGTTTAAGAAATTGGGTTTGGGTTCAGGATCGGGTTTAGGTTTGGGTTTTCAAGTTTAGGTTTAAGTTTAGGTTACGGATTTGAGATTAGGATTAGGTGTAGGTTTAGGTTTAGGGATTTGAAGATACATTTAGGTTTTAAGTTTAGGTTTAGGTTTTAGGCTTAGGTTTAAGTTATAGGTTATAAGTTTAGGTTTAGGTTAGGTTATAGGTTAAGGTTTAGGGAATTGAGAATAGGTTAAGTTTTAGGTTTAGGAAATCAGGTTCGAGTTCGGGTTCGAGGTTAGGTTTGGGTTTTCATGCTTAGATTTGGGTTTTCATGTTTAGGTTTGGGTTTTCAAGTTTAGTTTTAGGTTTAGATTAGGGAGTTGAGATTAGGATTAGGTGTAGGTTTAGGTTTAGGGATTTGACAAGACATTTAAGTTTTAGGTTTAGGTATAGGCTTTAGGTTTAGGTTATAGGTTATAGGTTTAGGTTTAGATTTTAGGTTTAGGTTAAGGTTATGCTATAGGTTATAAGTTTAGGTTATAGGTTATAGGCTAAGGTTTAGGTTATAGGTTTTGGTTTAGGTTAAGGTTGTTTAGGTTTAGGTTAAAGTTTAGGTTTAGGTTATAGGTTTAGGTTTGGGTTATAGGTTATAGTATATAAGTTATAACTTTTGGGAATTGAGAATAGGTTAAGGTTTAGGTTTAGGAAATTGGGTTCGGGTTCGGGATCGGGTTTAGGTTTGGATTTTCAAGTTTAGGTTTAAGTTTAGGTTTGGAAGTTGAGATTAGGATTAGGTATAAGTTTTGGTTTAGGGATTTGACAATACATTTAGGTTTTAGGTTTAGGTTTATGTTTTAGGTTTAGGTTTTAGGTTATAGGTTTCGGTTATAGGTTTACGTTAAGGTTTAGGTTTACATTATATGTTATAGTATATAAGTTATAGCTTTAGGGAAATGAGAATAGGTTAAGGTTTAGGTTTAGGAAATCGAGTTCGGGTTCAGGATCGGGTTTAGGTTTGGGATTTCAAGTTTAGGTTAAGTAGTTGAGATTAGTATTAGGTGTAGGTTTAGGTTTAGGCATTTCAGAATACATTTAGATTTTAGGTTTAGGCTTATGTTTAGGTTAAGGTTGTCGGTTTAAGTAATAGGTTTTGGTTTAGGTTATAGATTTAGGGAATTGAGAATATGTTAAGGATTAGGTTTAGGAAATCGAGTTCAGGTTTAGGATCGAGTTTAGGTTTGGGTTTTCAAGTTTAGGTTTAGGTTAAGGAGTTTAGATTAGGATTAGGTGCAAGTTTATGTTTAGGGATTTGAGAATACATTTAGGTTTTAGGTTTTAGGTTTAGGTTTTAGGCTTAAGTTTATGTTATTGGTTTAGGTTTAGGTTATAAGTGTAAGTTTAGGTTAGGCTATAGGTTAAGGTTTACGGAATTGAGAATAGGTTAAGGTTTAGGTTTAGGAAATCAAGTTCGGGTTTAGGTTTGGATTTTTAAGTTTAGGTTTAGGTTTTCAAGTTTAGGTTTGGGTTTTCAAGTTTAGGTTTAGGTTTAGGTTACAGAGTTGAAATTAGGATTAAGTGTAGGTTTAGGTTTAGGAATTTGATAATACATTTAGGTTTTAGGTTTAGGTTTAGGTTTAGGGTTTAGGTTATAGGTTTAGGTTTTAGGTTATTAATTTAGGTTATAGGTTTTGGTCAAGGTTTAGGTTTAGGTTATAGGTTATAGTGTATAAGTTATAGCTTTAGGGAATTAAGAATAGGTTAAGGTTTAGGTTTAAGAAATCGTGTTCGGGTTCAGGATCGGGATTAGGATTGGGTTTTTTAGTTTAGGTTTAAGTTTAGGTTATGGAGCTGAGATTAGGATTAGGTGTAGGTTTAGGTTTAGGGATTTGAGAATACATTTAGGCTTAAGATTTAGGCTTAGATTTGGGTTAAGGTTATAGGTTTAGGTTTAGGTTATATCTTTGGGGAATTGAGAATAGGTTAAGGTTTAGGTTTAGGAAATTGGGTTTGTGTTTGGGATCGAGTTTAGGTTTGGGTTTTCAAGCTTAGGTTTAGGTTAAGGATTTGAAATTAGGATTTGGTGTCGGTTTAGGTTTAGGGATTTGAGAATACATTTAGGTTTTAGGTTTCGGTTTAGGTTTTAGGCTTAGGTTTAGGTTATAGGTTTATGTTTAGGTTATAAGTGTAGGTTTAGGTCAAGTATACATTAAGGTTTAAGGAATTGAGAATAGGTTAAGGTTTAGGTTTTGGAAATCAGGTTCGGTTTGGAGTTCGGGTTTAGGTTTGGGTTATCTAGTTTAGGTTTGGATTTTCAAGTTTATGTTTGGGTTTAGGTTAGCGAGTTGAGATTAGGATTAGGTGTAGGTTTAGGTTTAGGGATTTGAGAATACATTTAGGTTTTTGGTTTTAGGTTTAGGTTATAGGTTATAGTATATAAGTTATGGCTTTAGGGAATTGAGAATAGGTTAAGGTTTTGGTTTAGGAAATAGGGTTTGAGTTCGGGATCAGGTTTCGGTTTAGGTTTTCACGTTTAGGTTTATGTTTGGGTTAGGGAGTTAAGATTAGGATTAGGTGTAGGTTTAGGTTTAAGGATTTGAGAATACATTTAGGTTGTAGGTTTAGGTTTATGTTTAGGTTTAGGTTTAGGTTATAGCTTTATGGAATTGAGAATAGGTTAAGGTTTAGGTCTAGGTTTAGGAAATCGGGTTTGGGTTTGGGATTGGGTTTAGGTTATGGAGTTGAGATTAGGATTAGGTTTAAGGATTTGATAATACATTTAGGTTTTATGTTTAGGGTTGGGTTTTAGGTTTTGGTTTAGGTTTAGGTTATAGGTTTAGGTTATAAGTGTAGGTTTAGGTTAGGTTATAGGTTAAGGTTTTGGAAATTGAGAATAGGTTAAGGTTTGGGTTTAAGAAATTAGGTTTGGGTTCAGGTTCGGGTTTAGGTTTGGGTTTTTAGGTTTAGGTTGGGTTTTTAAGTTTAGGTTTAGGTTTAGGTTAGGTAGTTAAGATTAGGATTAGGTGTAGGTGTAGGTTTAGGGATTTGAAAATACATTTAGGTTTTAGGTTTAGGATTAGGTTTTAGGTTTAAGTTTTAGGTTTAGGTTTTAGGTTATAGGTTTAGATTATAGGTTTTGGTTAAGGTTAAGATTTAGGTTATAGTATATAAGATATAGCTTTGGGGAATTGAGAATAAGTTAAGGTTTAGGTTTAGGAAATCGGGTTCGGGTTTGGGATCAGGTTTAGGTTTGGATTTTCAAGTTTTGGTTTAAGTTTAGGTTTGGGAGTTGAGATTAGGATTAAGTGTAGGTTTAGGTTTAGGGATTTGAGAATGCATTTAGGTTTTAGGTTTATGTTTTGGTTTTAGGTTTAGGTTATAGGTTTAGGTTTTACATTATAGGTTTAGGTTATAGGCTATAGTATATAAGTTATAGCTATAGGGAATTGAGAATAGGTTAAGGTTTATTTAGGAAATTGGGTTCAGGTTCAAGATTGGGTTCAGGTTTCGGTTTTTAAGTTTAGGTTTAAGTTTAGTTTAGGGATTTGAGATTAGGATTAGGTGTAGGTTTAGGTTTAGGGATTTGGGATTACATTTAGGTCTTAGGTTTAGGTTTAGGTTTAAGGTTTAGGTTATAGGTTTAGGTTTTAGGTTATCGGTTTAGGTTATAGGTTTAGATCAAGGTTCAGGTTTAGGTTATAGGTTATAGTATATAAGTTATAGCTTTAGGGAATTGAGAATAGGCTAAGGTTTAGGTTTAAGTTTCAGAAATCATGTTCGAGTTTAGGTTTGGGTTTCAAGTTTAGGTTTATGTTTAGGTTAGGGAGTTGAGATTAGGATTAGGTGTAGGTTTAGGTTTAGGGATTTGAGAATACATTTTGGTTTTAGATTTAGGCTTTGGTTTAGGTTAAGGTTATAGGTTTAGGTTTAGGTTTAAGTTTAGGTTATATCTTTAGGGACTTGAGAATAGGTTAAGGTTTTGGGTTAGGAAATCGGGTTCGGGTTTGGGATCGGGTTTAGGTTTGGGTTTTTAAGTTTAGGTTTAGGTTAAGGAGTTGAGATTAGGATTACGTGTAGGTTTAGGTTTAGGAATTTGAGAATACATTTAAGTTTTAGGTTTCGGTGTAGGTTTTAAGCTTTAGTTTAGGTTATAGGTTTAGGTTTAGGTTTGATATAAGTTAAGGTTTAGGGAATTGAGAATAGGTTAATGTTTAGGTTTAGGAAATCATGTTCTTGTTCGGGTTCGAGTTTAGGTTTGGGTTTTCAAGTTTAGGTTTAGGTTTAGGTTACATAGTTGAGATTAGGATTAGGTGTAGGTTTAGGTTTAGGGATTTTAGAATATATTTAGGTTTTAGGTTAAGGTTTAGGTTTTAGGTTTAGGTTTTACGTTATAGGTTTAGGTTATAGGTTATAGTATATAAGTTATAGCTTTAGGGAATTGAGAATAGGTTAAGGTTTAGGTTTAAGAAATCGGGTTCGAGTTTAGGTTTGGGTTTTCAAGTTTAGGTTTAAGTTTAGGTTAGGGAGATGAGATTAGGATTAGGTTTAGGTTTAAGTTTAGGTTAGGGAGATGAGATTAGGATTAGGTTTAAGTTTAGGTTTTGGAATTTGAGAATACATTTAGGTTTTATATTTATGCTTAGGTGTAGGTTAAGGTTATAGGTTTAGGTGATAGGTTTAGCTTTAGGTTTTAATTTAGGTTATATCTTTATGGAATTGAGAATAGGTTAAGGTTTAAGTTTAGGAAATCGGGTTCAGGTTTGGGATTGGGTTTAGGTTTGGGTTTTCAAGTTTAGGTTTAGTTGAAGGAGTTGGGATTAGGATTTGGTGTCGGTTTAGGTTTAGGGATTTGAGAATACATTTAAGTTTTAGGTTTCTATTTATGTTTTATGCTTAGGTTTAGGTTTTAGTTTTAGGATTAGGTTATAAGTGTAGGTTTAGGTCAGGTATAGGTTAAGGTTTAAGTATAGGAAATCAGGTTCGTGTTCGGGTTCAGGTTTAGGTTTGGGTTTTCAAGTTTAGGTTTATGTTTAGGTTAGGGAGTTGAGATTAGGATTAGGTGTAGGTTTTGGTTTAGGGATTTGAGAATACATTAAGGTTTTAGGTTTAGGTTATAGGTTTAAATTTTAAGTTATAGGTTTAGGTTATAGGTTATAGTATATAAGTTATAGCTTTATGGAATTGAGAATAGGTTAAGGTTTATGTTTAAGAAATCAGATTCGGGTTCAGGATTGGGTTTAGGCTTGGGTTCTCAAGTTTAGGTTAGGGAGTTGAGATTAGGATTAAGTGTAGGTTTAGGTTTAGGGATTTTGGAATACATTTAGGTTTTTGGTTTAGGCTTAGGTTTTGGTTATAGGTTTAGGTTTATGTTTAAATTTAGGTTATAGCTTTAGGGAATTGGGAATCGATTAAAGTTTAGGTTTTGAAAATCGGTATTGGGTTTGGGATCAGGTTTAGGTTTGGGTTTTCAAATTTAGGTTTAAGTTAAGGAGTTGAGATTAGGATTTGGTGTCGGTTTAGGTTTAGGGATTTGAGAATACATTTAGGTTTTAAGTTTCTATATATGTTTTATTCTTAGGTTTAGGTTTTAGGTTTATGTAACATCCCGAAAATTGGGGGGTCGAGTAAAAACTCCACTCCCGAGTTTCAAAATGTTATTTATGCAATATAAATGTGTATGATTGAATGTTGTCTGTGTTAATGCATTAAACATGAGTGGGATTAATCCAAAACATCATATCATACTCTAGAGACCGTTAAATTAGCAAGCGGAAGACTGTGATAGCATGTATAACATATATAAACTGTTGTATGTCTCCAGAGTGTGAATATGTTACCAGGTTATATACATACATGTATACTATAAAAGTAAACCAAAAGGATATACATGAGTGTTCTAAAAATATAAAATGACAAGTGTCAAGGTATCTAATCAACCTCCCTGTAATCCCGTCAATCAGAACACACATAAAGGAGGAATCCTCCTCATCATCATCAAGTCCAGCTCCACTTCTCAAGCAGCGCCATCATCTGCAATCACAAAAAGGGACTGGTGGGTGTCCGGAAACACCATCCCGTAACGTGGGAGTGAGTGATCAACTCAGTGGGATAAGAGAGCAGAGATTAGCATATTATCAAATCAATCATGTGATAATAGTAAACCAGCAATTCAAACATTCCTAATACTGTTGTTAATACAATTATGACATGACATGATGGATGCCCTCACCGACGTTCTCCCTCATATGGCACCATCTTCGTCCGCGGCATGCGTGCATCCCGCTCAGTGCTCCACATCTTCCAGGCACATGCAATGTAATGGTGATATGATAGCCGAGTTGTTATTAGTCCATTCAAACAGCAGGAATGGGAAACTAAGGTACTTCCCTTATATCAATCCCAACACAGATCCTGTCTAGGTTCGTCACTCCTAGTAATCTCATACGATGTATATTTTTTAGGTCGCTGTAAGGGCTACTAGGGCTGTTGCACGCACTCGTTGCTCCGCTCCCCCATCACCTTATCAATACAGGCCTACTGTACTCTACTGCCACGGAAGGGTCGTCGCCTCCCGTAGACTCAGAATACGCTCATGGTCACTACAAAGGACTCGTCGCCTGATCAGTGTAGGCCGACAGTAAGAATATAGTGTCCCATACCACTATAATCTGCTCACGAGACTAGGTGCTCATTGGTCACTACGGAGAGGTTTGTAGCCCCAGCGTAGGCCGACAGCTCGACCACGGTATCTCATACCACCATGCCTGGCTCATGAGTCTTCGTGCATCAAGGTACCATGGTTGACAGGGTTTACAATGGTAAGTTCAGTACCCTAGGTTCAAGTAGTAATGACTCATGCAGGGTGAACATACAACGGCCAGTCGGGTTACTTGACGGGCTCGACTAGCACTATCGCATCTCAAGTCGAATGACATGAAGTGCGTAAAACACTTCGTGTGGCCTAACCACTGCCACCAACTCCAAAACACGGCTCGTGTTCATCGACGCGTCGTTCGTGGCCAAGATAAGCCAACCACGAATTCGCTCGGTTACCGACTGCCTGGACTAGGTATAGTCCCAAACATATGGAATCACATCAGCAATCATATTTGAGTATTGGAAATAAAATACAATCATGTGAGCATGTCAACACATGTTATAACGTACAACTTAAGTAAATCATCTTGCACATGTCTTTCACACATATAATGAAATTATGCATATCGCCAACATATAGGAAATCATCTCCATCAGCATATTAATTGAGAATTCAATCTCAAACTAAATCATAAGGAAATCATCAAGCACATGTTATAACATACCACTTAAGTGAAACATCAAGCATATGCATTTCATACATATAATGAAATCATGCATATAGCTAACATGTAGGAAATCATTTACATCAGCATATTAATTGAGAAATCAATCTCAAACTAATTCATAACACCATTTAATTCAATACATACTAATACAAGCATTTATACAATCACTTACACTACACACTTAAGTCTACATATAGTATGTCGACCCGAAGTGCGCATTTAGGCGAATCTCTTCGCCAAACTAATTATGCACGTATTCCTAACATTCTAATGTGACAATAAACCATGTCAATCACATCAGCAAAATAGGAATGAAAACAGTACTTCCTACAAATGACTAAAATGCCCTAAATCTCATATTTTTCGTCTGCTTGCGAAACAGGAAACGGACAGCATATTGTACATGTCAAACGGCGTTGCCGTCGATAATCTACTATTAAACGACATTGAAAGCGTTGAAAGCAGTCAATCAAAGCGTCTAATATCCGCACCTTATCTCTTATAAACGTATCATTTCGAACGGAGCGTATACGCTTCGTCCACAGTGACTAGACAACCTGTTTTACAAGATGCATCAGCTATCTCGCTACGGAAATGAAGGAACACTAAATCAGCAACTTCTAGGGTATTTTCTTACCTGAAAACACGAAGGAATCACTAGCCAGGTGATTGAAGTGTGTTGCTAAAGTACGTGCAACAGGTAGCACAAGCGGCAAAGAATTCTCCTCTAATCTCTCTCACAAACTCTCACCTTTTCTCTCTCCCAATCTAGGGTTCTTCTCAAATTCGGATGGGAGAGAGGAGTGAGGGTTTCAACCCCTTTTATAAGCTCAAAAATGCCCGGAATAGGCTCGGGAACAAAGTTTACTTAGGTTATATCTAATTCGGGGCTGTTTCGGTCCAAAAGTACAGTTCTGGTGGTCCCCTGGGCAAATGCGGTCGGACTTAAGCTCATGCATACTGGATCTAGCATACATCAAGTTTTCAGTCCGGCAGGGTTCGTAGATCGCACGTGGCAGTCCAGTTTCAGTTCAGCGGTCACCGCACGTAGATCAGGCCTGCAAGTCTCATGATATGAAATAGAAATTTTTCCTGATCCGAGGGTGTAATTTGGCTGAATTATGATGGTCAGAACGCTTAATACTGACACGTCAAGTCGTGTGCCATATTTGAATTTCAAATTCCAAATCTAACCCTATTCTCACTCTCTTCGGTCCAGGCTCAACGAAATAGCCTGCGATTATCGGTTGGACTTAATTTTCGAAATGATTGTCAAGTCCAGTTAGGCGGTTCTAATGGTCTAAGATAGCAGGTATCGGACTTTCGGCGCGCGGTCTAGATCCAATACAAAGTTTCAAAGTGGTCCAGAGAACAAACCGGCTTAGAGTTTGATCCGAGGTTATAGAGTATTATAGAGTCATTGGTTCTACTCGTTTTGGGTCTTGTAGAACGTATTTAAAGTGATCAGGGACTGTTTCCCAGCTACTCTAGCATTGTGCTAGTTAACTTATGCCTAGTTTCTAAAGGAATTAATCCTAAGTGATTTCTTTGGCTATGGAATTGGGTTCTGAGCGATTTCCTAGGTGTTTTAGTTGACCCATTGCCTAAGGACGTCTAATCCCAGGTTGGCCAAAATCTAGGGTGTTACAATCTACCCCCCTTAAAACACAATTTCATCCCTGAAATTGGCGATGGGTAACATTCTAAGAAAGGGTCAATCCTATTTATTGACCTAACTGTACGTACATCCTAACTCAAATGTTTCGATCCTGGGCCAGTGGGAAAGAGGCCAACCACTCTTCCGCTGCGCCACTCTGATCGAACAGTAGCATTGACTAACCTAACTGGATTGGACTTAATACGTTCTACCCCCCTTAAAACTTGGTTCTACTTAAAGTTCAAGACTCTTTGCATCGCTCCGTACATCAGAACGAGGTGCAACTTAAGACCTATCCTTGACATGAATTGGGAAACAACCTCTCATTACAATCATTTTCCTTTGCTAATGATGCGTTCTATGGCATTGGTATCTATGGCAATAGAGATGAGCCTAAGCTCTATTATGGTTGAGTTCGGGGGTAGGTATGAGTTGGTGGAAAGATGTCGAATTCTCTACTGGCTTTAAGTCCTTAACATTTACCAAGAGCAAAGCAATAACTTGTGGTTGTAGGTGGTCGGGCCAACACGGAAGAATAGTTATGTAATGGGTCTGAGCCGGATACACAAACCTTCTGCCCCGCGATGACAGAAAAGTTGTTGTATCAGTCCTCAATCCTAGTCGATGCCGATCGTCTGCTTGATCAGAGCATTGGATTCATTGGTAACTACTAGGATTAAGAAGTTGATTCAAACCGTGAATACTTCGCTGATAATTGCATTTCCTTTACTCCCCGTTCCCGAATGCAATAAGCCCTTGGGGAAGGCAATTCTAAGGGGCGTGCTAGTACATTCTAAGTTCAATCTGAGGGATTTATAAATGTTCCCTGAGAGTGAATGGTTCCTTCCTATGGGCAACAATAGAAGTCTGTAAGTCATAAGTGGATTTATCGAAGGAATAAGGTTCTACTTCAACCAAATCTAACCTACAATTCCTTAGCATATACAGGCTTTACACTACTTAAGGTAACTAGTAGGCTAGTCTGTAACTCAGTAGCTATAATCCAAAGGCTAAGATTATACAGTAAATGGCTTTCCTATACCATTTCTACTACAGAAAATTGTTCTATCGATTAGGGTCAAGATTGTCTAAATGGAATTGGATTTCTTATGTCGTCAGACCCTTCAAATCTAGAAGTGCTAACTCTAGGACCAAAACGCCAAGGGCCTATGTGGCCAGCAGTGTTTAGTTGTATCAAATGGAACTGCATTCCTAATCCCATATTAGGATCAGAAGTGGCATGTTTGGTAGGAGGGTGGGGTGGGATAAAAATCTAATTTGTAGGCTGAATCTCAGGAGTTACAATACTCCCAATCTAGGGACAATACCTTACAGCGAACGAAACGGCATGCATTCCATTCAATAAAATTTACCACACTACATAGAATAAAGTTCCACATGAATTATGACAGGAACACATTCGGCTATGCTAAGGCCAAACCACTAACACAAACACATTTTCTACCTCTGACTTCACTAAACCTAACAACAACAAAACATGAAAATCCTTAAAACAGTAATCAAACAAGCGAAGAACGTGGAGGAATGGGATGGGTAGGCAGGTTTCCACGAGTCTGAGGATCAAATAAAAGGGACATGAGAGAGAGGACGATGGAAAGGGAGAAAAAGAGCTAAAACAGCCTTAACAATAGCCATGGAAAGCGAAGGAAATGCGGAGAAATGGTTGTCCAAATGGACAGAATGAAATCTAGGCCCTGTAGAGGGATGCATCAAGCTCCTAAAGGCTGGATTTTCAAGGAGAAAAGAAAATAAAAAAGGGGAATGGAGCACCTCATGATTTCAGCTCATTTTGTGGATTGTAAGAGCTCCGAACAATGAGATTTTCAAGAGGGAAGGCTGAAAAATTCAATGGAGTAATGGAGTGTGGTCGTTTTTATCCAAGAATGGATTTGGGAGTGGTTTGGAACCACGAATTTGGGTTAGGGCAGCTAGAGAACCAAAATGGAGCTAAGGGAGGGGCTTTTTGTGAAGGAAACACCACTTTTTGAGGTTTTCTACGGTCGGACCCTACATGGAGGGGGTGTACTACCCCAAAAGACCACACATGCCAACTTTCAGCTCAAGTGGGCCACCCCGGGCGGTTCGACAATGGCATCGCCGACTGTCCGGTGATCTGATCGGTGGGATCACATGGGTCTGGTCCCCCATCGTCCAGGGACCCCAAAAAAGTATGATCCCCACCTTGGTTCATTCTAGATTGCCCTATATAGGCCCAAACATTTGTTCAGAGATTTTCGGGGCCAATCTGTAATTTTGAATACAATTCTCTATCATGCAACATATGATTTTGGGGTAGAAGGAGCTAATACATCCATCTAGCCCATTAGTTACTAAATAAAGCAAATTTAGAATGGCCTTATGGCCATTTTTCATGAAATTTTACTATTCATCATAAAATTTTGTCGAAGTATGATTTTATGTCATTTTCACATTAGGATTGATGCCTAACATGAAAATGATAAGAAATAATTGAATATTGGAGTGGTGAGAGGAAGAATTTTGAAGAATTTAGGTGAAACGGGGTTTTTATGCCCTAGCGATTGAATGCAAGGGTTGTGGTTGTCCCACAGCCCAAGGATTTACATTTACGGGTTTAGAATCATTCAAAGAACGTCTCAACCCAACTACCTATAACCTAAGAGCTACTTAGGTCGCTTCACGTGACCCTAGACGCGCTACGAACTCGATCGCACGATCGATATGAATAGTCTTCGCCTATTGGCGAATCTGCGATCCTATGTGTTTCTAGACCTTTCTCGCACCCTCCTAAGTCAAAGGAAGCGACAGCGTATATCGCGTGACCATAACCTAGGCCCGGTTTAATCCAAATCATGCTCTGATACCATCTGTAACATCCCGAAAATCGGAGGGTCGAGTAAAAACTCCACTCCCGAGTTCCAAAATGTTATTTATGCAACATAAATGTGTATGATTGAATGTTGTCTGTGTTAATGCATTAAACATAAGTGGGATTAATCCAAAACATCATATCATACTCTAGAGACCGTTAAATTATCAAGCGGAAGACTGTGATAGTATGTATAACATATATAAACTGTTGTATGTCTCCAGAGTGTGAATATGTTACCAGGTTATATACATACATGTATACTATAAAAGTAAACCAAAAAGATATACATGAGTGTTCTAAAAATATAAAATGACAAGTGTCAAGGTATCTAATCAACCTCCCTGTAATCCCGTCAATCAGAACACACATAAAGGAGGAATCCTCCTCATCATCATCAAGTCCAGCTCCACTTCTCAAGCAGCGCCATCATCTGCAATCACAAAAAGGGACTGGTGGGTGTCCGGAAACACCATCCCGTAACGTGGGAGTGAGTGATCAACTCAGTGGGATAAGAGAGCAGAGATTAGCATATTATCAAATCAATCATGTGATAATAGTAAACCAGTAATTCAAACATTCCTAATACTGTTGTTAATACAATTATGACATGACATGATGGATGCCCTCACCGACGTTCTCCCTCATATGGCACCATCTTCGTCCGCGGCATGCGTGCATCCCGCTCAGTGCTCCACATCTTCCAGGCACATGCAATGTAATGGTGATATGATAGCCGAGTTGTTATTAGTCCATTCAAACAGCAGGAATGGGAAACTAAGGTACTTCCCTTATATCAATCCCAACACAGATCCTGTCTAGGGTCGTCACTCCTAGTAATCTCATACGATGTATATTTTTTAGGTCGCTGTAAGGGCTACTAGGGCTGTTGCACGCACTCGTTGCTCCGCTCCCCCATCACCTTATCAATACAGGCCTACTGTACTCTACTGCTACGGAAGGGTCGTCGCCTCCCGTAGACTCAGAATACGCTCATGGTCACTACAAAGGACTCGTCGCCTGATCAGTGTAGGCCGACAGCAAGAATATAGTGTCCCATACCACCATAATCTGCTCACGAGACTAGGTGCTCATTGGTCACTACAGGGAGGTTTGTAGCCCCAACGTAGGCCGACAGCTCGACCACGGTGTCTCATACCACCATGCCTGGCTCATGAGTCTTCGTGCATCAAGGTACCATGGTTGACAGGGTTTACAATGGTAAGTTCAGTACCCTAGGTTCAAGTAGTAATGACTCATGCAGGGTGAACATACAACGGCCAGTCGGGTTACTTGACGGGCTCGACTAGCACTATCGCATCTCAAGTCGAATGACATGAAGTGCGTAAAACACTTCGTGTGGCCTAACCACTGCCACCAACTCCAAAACACGGCTCGTGTTCATCGACGCGTCGTTCGTGGCCAAGATAAACCAACCACGAATTCGCTCGGTTACCGACTGCCTGGACTAGGCATAGTCCCAAACATATGGAATCACATCAGCAATCATATTTGAGTTTTGGAAATGAAATACAATCATGTGAGCATGTCAACACATGTTATAACGTATAACTTAAGTAAATCATCTTGCACATGTCTTTCACACATATAATGAAATTATGCATATCGCCAACATATAGGAAATCATCTCCATCAGCATATTAATTGAGAATTCAATCTCAAACTAAATCATAAGGGAATCATCAAGCACATGTTATAACATACCACTTAAGTGAAACATCAAGCATATGCATTTCATACATATAATGAAATCATGCATATAGCTAACATGTAGGAAATCATTTACATCAGCATATTAATTGAGAAATCAATCTCAAACTAATTCATAACACCATTTAATTCAATACATACTAATACAAGCATTTATACAAGCACTTACACTACACACTTAAGTCTACATATAGTATGTCGACCCGAAGTGCGCATTTAGGCGAATCTCTTCGCCAAACTAATTATGCACGTATTCCTAACATTCTAATGTGACAATAAACCATGTCAATCACATCAGCAAAATAGGAATGAAAACAGTACTTCCTACAAATGACTAAAATGCCCTAAATCTCATATTTTTCGTCTGCTTGCGAAACAGGAAACGGACAGCATATTGTACATGTCAAACGGCGTTGCCGTCGATAATCTACTATTAAACGACATTGAAAGCGTTGAAAGCAGTCAATCAAAGCGTCTAATATCCGCACCTTATCTCTTATAAACGTATCATTTCGAACGGAGCATATACGCTTCGTCCACAGTGACTAGACAACCTGTTTTACAAGATGCATCAGCTATCTCGCTACGGAAATGAAGGAACACTAAATCAGCAACTTCTAGGGTATTTTCTTACCTGAAAACACAGAGGAATCACTAGTCAGGTGATTGAAGTGTGTTGCTAAAGTACGTGCAACAGGTAGCACAAGCGGCAAAGAATTCTCCTCTAATCTCTCTCACAAACTCTCACCTTTTCTCTCTCCCAATCTAGGGTTCTTCTCAAATTCGGATGGGAGAGAGGAGTGAGGGTTTCAACCCCTTTTATAAGCTCAAAAATGCCCGAAATAGGCTCGGGAACAAAGTTTACTTAGGTTATATCTAATTCGGGGCTGTTTCGGTCCAAAAGTACAGTTCTGGTGGTCCCCTGGCCAAATGCGGTCGGACTTAAGCTCATGCATACTGGATCTAGCATACATCAAGTTTTCAGTCCGGCAGGGTTCGTAGATCGCACGTGGCAGTCCAGTTTCAGTTCAGCGGTCACCGCACGTAGATCAGGCCTGCAAGTCTCATGATATGAAATAGAAATTTTTCCTGATCCGAGGGTGTAATTTGGCTGAATTATGATGGTCAGAACGCTTAATACTGACACGTCAAGTCGTGTGCCATATTTGAATTTTAAATTCCAAATCTAACCCTATTCTCACTCTCTTCGGTCCAGGCTCAACGAAATAGCCTGCGATTATCGGTTGGACTTAATTTTCAAAATGATTGTCAAGTCCAGCTAGGTGGTTCTAATGGTCTAAGATAGCAGGTATCGGACTTTCGACGCGCGGTCTAGATCCAATACAAAGTTTCAAAGTGGTCCAGAGAACAAACCGGCTTAGAGTTTGATCCGAGGTTATAGAGTATTATAGAGTCATTGGTTCTACTCGATTTGGGTCTTGTAGAACGTATTTAAAGTGATCAGGGACTGTTTCCTAGCTACTCTAGCGTTGCGCTAGCTAACTTATGCCTAGTTTCTAAAGGAATTAATCCTAAGTGATTTCTTTGGCTATGGAATTGGTTTCTGAGCGATTTCCCAAGTGTTTTGGTTGACTCATTGCCTAAGGACGTCTAATCCCAGGTTGGCTAAAATTTAGGGTGTTACAGTTTAGGATTAGGTTATAAGTGTAGGTTTAGGTTAGGTATAGGTTAAGGTTTAGGGAATTTAGAATAGGTTAAGGTTTAGGTATAGGAAATCAGGTTTGTGTACGGGTTCAGGTTTAGGTTTAGGTTTTCAAGTTTAGGTTTAGGTTTAGGTTAGGGAGTTGAGATTAGGATTAGGTGTAGGTTTAGGTTTAGGGATTTGAGAATACATTAAGGTTTTAGGTTTAGGTTTAGGTTTTAGGTTTAGGTTATAGGTTTAGATTTTATGTTATAGGTTTAGGTTATAGGTTATAGTATATAAGTTATAGCTTTAGGGAATTGAGAATAAGTTAAGGTTTATGTTTAAGAAATCAGGTTCGGGTTTGGGATCTGGTTTAGGCTTGGGTTTTCAAGATTAGGTTAAGGAGTTGAGATTCGGATTAAGTGTAGGTTTAGTTTTAGGGATTTTAGAATACATTTAGGTTTTTGGTTTAGGCTAAGGTTTTTGTTATAGGTTTAGGTTTATGTTTAGGTTTAGGTTATAGCTTTAGGGAATTGGGAATCGGTTAAGGTTTAGGTTTTGAAAATCGGTATTAGGTTTGGGATCGGGTTTAGGTTTGGGTTTTCAAGTTTAGGTTTAGGTTAAGGAGTTGAGATTGGGATTAGGTTTAAGGATTTGATAATACATTTAGGTTTAGGTTTAGGTTTTAGGTTTTGGTTTAGGTTTAGGTTATAAGTGTATGTTTAGGTTAGGTTATCGGTTAAGGTTTAGGGAATTGAGAATAGGTTAAGGTTTGGGTTTAAGAAATCAGGTTCGGGTTTAGGTTTGGGTTTTCAAGTTTAGGTTTGGGTTTTTAAGTTTAGGTTTAGGTTTAGGTTAGGGAGTTGAGATTAGGATTAAGTGTATGTTTAGGTTTAGGAATTTGAGAATACATTTAGGTTTTAAGTTTAGGTTTCGGATTTTGGTTTAAGTTATAGGTTTAGGTTTTAGGTTTTAGGTTTAGGTTTTAGGTTTTGGTTAAGATTTAGGTTTAGGTTATAGGTAGTATATAAGTTATAGATTTAGGGAATTGTGAATTGGTTGAGGTTTAGGTTTAGGAAATTGTGTTTGGGTTTGGTATTGGGTTTAGGTTTATGGTTTTGAAGTTTATGTTTAAATTTAGGTTAGGGAGTTGAGATTAGGATTAGGTTTAGATTTAGGTTTAGGGATTTGTGAATACATTTAGGTTTTAGGTTTAGGATATAGGTTTAGGTTTAGGTTTAGTTTTAGGTTATAGCTTTAAGGAATTGAGAATAGGTTAAGGTCTAGGTTTAGGAAATCGGATTTGGGTCTGGGATTGGGTTCAGGTTTGAGTTTTCAAGTTTACGTTTAGGTTACGGAGTTAAGATTAGGATTAGGGGTAGGTTTAAGTTTAGGGATTTGATAATACATTTAAGTTTTAGGTTTAGGTTTAGATTTTAGGTTTAGGTTATAGGTTATAGGTTTCGGTTTAGGAAATCGAGTTCGGGTTCGGGATTGGATTTAGGTTTTGGTTTTCAAGTTTAGGTTTTGGTTTAGGTTAGGGAGTTGAGATTAGGATTAGGTGTAAGTTTAGGTTTAGGGATTTGAGAATACATATAAGTTTTAGGTTTAGGTTTAGGTTTTAGGTTTAGGTTATAGGTTATAGGTTTAGTTTTAGGAAATCGGGTTCGAGATCGGGTTTAGATTTAGGTTTAGGTTAGGAATTTGAGATTAGGATTAGGTGTAGGTTTAGGTTTAGGTTTAGGGATTTGAGAATACATTTAGGTTTTAGGTTATAGGTTTAGGTTTAGGTTATAAGTTTAGCTTATAGGTTTAGGTTTAGGTTAGGTTATAGGTTATGGTTTTGGGAATTGAGTTTAGGTTATAGTTTATAGGTTTAGGTTATAGGTTATCGGTTATGGGTTATATGTTAAGGTTTAGGTTATAGGTTATGGTTTAGGTTTAGGTTAGGGCATTAAGATTAGGATTAGGTTTAGGATTAGGTTTAGGGATTTGAGATTACATTTACATTTTAGGTTTAGGTTTAGGGTAAGGTTACTGGTTTAGGTTTTGGTTATAGGTTTAGGGAATCAAGTTCGGATCGGGTTTATGTATTCTCTAGTATTATTTACTATTGAACCTAGTATTATCTATTACGTACTAGTAACATACAATAAATATTGGGGCACCATACCAAATAAGCTACAATAATTTCATGTCTCTCTAAACAAGGTATCCTCCATTAGTAACATATGTATAATATATATATATATATATATATATATATATATATATATATATATATATTATTTATTTTCATTCACATTCACAAATACATTCATCATCCAACCAACTATTGACAACATTTATAAAAAATAAAAGATATCCAACTAACTCTTTATAATAATTTGCAACTTAACCTATTGCGAACCATTATGCATTGTAATGGCCTGTCCAAATGGCCAGGCCACCACTCCAATGCTGTCCATAGGAAATGGACTACTTCATCATGGTCATAATAGCAGTTCCCACCATCCAGGGACCCCCACTCAACATCCAGATAGCTTTGACGCACATTTGGGTTTGCTACATGGGCAATATCTGGTGATGGACCGCTTGGTGGATGTCGGGTGGGGTCCTGTATTTGAAGGTAAGGCAAAGGCAAATGTGAAAAATGTTAGGGCTTTTATGTGCATATTCGGGACCTACATTGGAGCCTTTGTAGTTCAAGTTCCCTGTGGGAAGGCGAGATCTCATAGTCGATGTTGCCTTGATAGCCCGAGTCATAGGATTTCTATGTGGTGAGGTCCATGCTAGTGAGAATAACCTTTTAAGTGCACATGAAAGGGACCGCCACACATAATTCCTTTGTGGCCACCTGGTCCAGTGGAATCCAAACAATAGCCTCTTAACGTCCAAGATGACCGACGACTTTTGTCTGCTCTACCACATCTTCACGTACAATGTGTACCCTAGGTGGAGAAATCGCAGCGAGTGTACGTGCTTGATGGTTGATTTCTTATACCGTGTTGGGCAAGGAGACAACCTGAGCCTGCCTACCTTCATCCTGTGAGAGATAGTCCTGATCGTATGCTCTAATAGGATGGTCATTTCACTTCCATTTGGGTGACTCATATGCAAGCTTGCACGTGAGTTCAGCTACAGACTCAGCGCAGAACTTCTGGTGTCGATTTGCTTCATTAATGACACTACTCTCCATAACATAGAGATTGGGCCACGACAGCATCGAGCCCGACGTGAAGAGAGTGAAGATAAGGTAGAGAGTGAAGAGGAAGATACTGACGAAGAGGCTGATGAGATAGAGGGAGAGCAAGAAGGAGAGGAAAAGGAGGCCCAAGATACTGAAGAGGGCTCTCCTCCTATTACTCAGGTGCACGACCGTAAGCGGGCTGTCAGGGAAGCCCACTTGGCTTAGCTGGAAGAGGGCCAAGCTGCCCTGCGATAGGAGATCACGCGGGTCAGAGCTAAAGTTGAGGAGACCGAGGCCTTCATGAAATGGAAATTCAAGAAGGTGTCTCGCATCTTGAGGGTTATCTTGTGCTATGTACATGACAAGAGTGCACCTCCACCATTGTCAGATTTTGACAACTAGTCCTGCACATAGTCATCCTTTTAGTTACTTTGTGTATTTCTTTCCTTGTTTTTCTGTATGGCCTCTATAGGCTTAGTAGTGTGGTGACTTGGTAGCATGTTTTAGTGTATGAAGTCTTGGTTGTATTATCTTACATGCATCTTCTGTCATGATTCATGTAATGCTGTGTCTCATGTATTGTGATGATTTTGGTAAATAAAATGTATGAAGTTTCTTTAATCTGTGTGTGAATGCTGCGTAAATAAGTTTGTGAGTATGCTGAATCTGACTTGGGTTGTACCCTATGTTGTATATAGGGAATGTCACCTAACGCTGCACGGAGTATGACACATCTCACTGTTAAAAATTCAACTGACGGGGCACCTCCCCTGAGCGATAGCCGGACAGACCCTAGTTCAGGCTTGACTCATGCTACTATGCTGGATTCTCAGCCAGCCACTGGAACCACTAATGGGCCTGCATCTTTTACACCATCGATTCCAGAGTAAAGTCGTGCATCTACTTTGATGCCGTGTATGCCCCAGTTTGCTCCCCCCACTGATAGAATGGAGCAGATGATGCTCTTGATGCACCAGCAGCAACAGTTCCTAATCGCCATGGTGGGTATCTTTACCCAGAGCATGAGTGTGGCTCCACCTGCACCTTATGTACATCCTGTAGGGAATGCAGGTGCTAGCGACCATTTCGAGCTATTTCAGCACTTTGGCACCCTACTTTTACAGGTACTCATTGACCTAACGAGGCCGAATATTGGCTCGACTGTATCTCTAAGATGTTAAAGCCACTGCACTATATTGAGGCTGAGCGGGTGGAACTGGTCACCTATATGTTTGAGAAAGAGGTCAGCCTTTAGTGGGACAGTGTCCTACGGACTATTGCGGCTGGATATGTATGGACGTGGGCAGCTTTTGAGACCTGCTTCCTCGAGAAGTACTATCCCCTCACTTATCGACACGAGAAGGAGAGTGAGTTTCTTCACCTCCATCAGGGGGAATGTCGGTGTCAGAGTATGAGAACCGATTCACGGAGCTGGGCAAGTATACTCCATTGATACTAGGAGATCAGCTGATGTGGATTCGGTGATTTTCTGAGGGTTTGCGACCCGAGATCCACTCGAAGATATGCTGCGCGAGCATATCTATCTTTGCTGAGTTAGTAGGTATGCCTTTGCGGGTTGAGCAGGATGGGGACAGGTTATCCCATACACGGGGGTCTATGGCTCCTAGGCCTCGACCTGATCTACTGAGTAGATTGTTTCTCGATAAGAGGTCGCATGTAGACTCACCGCTAAGGCTTATGGCTTCACCTTCGTAGATGAGGCGACCAGACGTGTAGTGTACCTACTGCAAGAAGCCTAGCCATACGGAGATCACTTGTTTCACCAGGATGAGGGATAACGGGTTCTCACCACCTCAAAGGATCAATCGCTAGTTTCCTCAGGTCATATCAGCACCACCTCTGCGATCGACACCCGCACATCCATCTTTCAGACCACTTGCTCCTTAATTTAGGCCACCTTAATGACCTATGATACCGCAGTCGAACCGTTTGCAGCAGGCTTAGGTGCATTCACTCACAGCTGAGGCATCCGAGATAGTAGACCTAACACCGAGAGCTTTTAGGTCGCAGCTCATATCCAAGGTACTCTAGTCTTCTTATTGGTGGACACCGGGTCCACTACCTCCATCATATCATGCGCGGCCATCAAACGACTAGGTTGGACACTGCTCTTACGAAGGGAGTGAGGGTCCTCACTGCCACCAGGACTTTTACTGAAATTATCAGGATTTATGAGGGTTGCTCAATAGACTTAGGGAGCAGGACGGTACTAGTTGACTTGATCATCCTACCCCTAATTTCATTACGATGTTATTCTCAGTATGGACTGACTCACTTAGATATGAGCAAAGATCGATTATGAAGCTAGGGTGGTGATAGTTCATGGATCTGTAGGCGCGGATTTTACTTTCCCTGTTCAGGTCAGTCACCCTTCCCGTTTGAGTTATTATGCTTCTCTATTGGAGAGTATTGATGATCCGACATTGGGAGATACGCCTGTGGTTCAGGATGTTATAGACATATTCAAGAAGATCCCGGGACTACCTCCTCGGTGCGAGATCAACTTTATTATCGATCTTGTGCCCAGTGAGACACCTATTTCATTACCAATATATCGCATACCTCCCTGTTTGATGGAGGAACTAAGAAGATAGATTGATGATTTTTTAGAGGCAGGCTTCATATGATCGAGTGTGTCTCCTTGGGGAGTTCCCGTGTTATTCGTGAAGAAGGATGGGTCACTGTAATTATGTAATGATTATCGTAGGCTAAACCAGGTGACGGTAAAGAACAAGTATCCTTTGCCCAGGATTGATGATCTGTTTGATTAGTTGACAGGGGCACAATACTTCTCAAAGATAGACTTATAGTCAGGGTATCATCAGCTGCGCATCAGGGAAGAGGACATATAGAAGATAACATTTAGGACCATCTTCGAGCATTATGAGTTTCTTATGATGTCGTTCGGTCTTACAAATGCACCGGCTATGTTCATGGACCTGATGAACAGGGTGTTTTAGCCATATCTATTTCGATTCATCATCGTGTTCGTTAATGACATCCTGATATACCCTAAGAGTCGGGAGATCATCAGTAACACCTACAAGCAGTCTTGAGTACTCTGAAGAAGAACTAGTTGTTCACACAGTACAAGAAGTGTGACTTCTAGAAAGATTACGTCAAGTTCTTGGGACATGTGGTGTCCAAGGAAGGGATAGCCGTTGACCTCTCTAAGCTAGTCGTGGTTCAGGATTGGGCGTAGCCCGGTTCGGTTATTGAGGTGAGGAACTTTCTTGGTCTGGCAGGGTACTACCATCGATTTATTAGGGACTTCTCCAAGACTGTCAGACCGCTATCTCAGTTGACACAGAAAGATCTAAAGTTCGCCTGGAATGAGAAGGCAGAAACAACTTTTCAAGAGTTGAAGGAAAAACTAACGTCTGCCTCTGTGCTAGTATTACTAGAGTAAGGGGTCAAGTATACTATATATACCGACGCATCTCACATTAGTCTGGGTTGTGTCCTTATGCAGAAGGACAGGGTGATTACTTATGCCTCGAGACAGTTGAGGAAACACAAGAAGAACTACCCTACACACGACCTGGAATTAGTGGTCATCATCTTTGTGCTGAAGCTCTAGAGACATTACCTCTACAGAGAGGAGTTCTAGCTCTTTTACGATGAGAAGAGCCTCAAATACATATTCACTCAGCGGGACCTGAATATGAGGCAACGACGATGGATGAAAACTTTGAAGGACTACAAGTTTGAGGTTTCCTACCATCCGGGCAAGTCTAACCTTGTGGCTGACGCGTTAAGCCGTAAGAAGACCATAGAGTTTGTGGCTTCGCTAATGGTGGTAGAATGGGGTATGGTAGAGTTCGTGTGGGACTTTGAGTAGAAGCTCATTGTGGAAGAGCCATTCGAGAGCATCACACATGTTCATGTGCGGCCACTTATTGATGATAGGATCATTGAGAAGGATGATGGACGATTATCTGAGCTTTGAGAGCAGGATAGCGACGATGAGGATGTCGAGTGGAGAGTTGGTATGGATGGGAGTTTACGTTACCGTGGCGGCCTATGCATCCTAAATATTCATGACTTAAGACAGGAGGCTCTTGAGGCTGCACATAATTCGAAGATGGCAATGCATCCTGGCAGTATAAAAATATACCGCAATATGAAGAGATCCTATTGGTGAGACAACATGAAGGCCCACATAGAAAATTATGTGTCCCGTTGTCTCACCTGCCAGTAGGTCAAGGCTGAACATCACCGACCTCCTGGATTGCTTTGGCCCATGCCCATAGTTGAATGGAAGTGGGATTCCATCTCTATGGATTTCATATCAGGGCTGCCGAAGACGAGGAAGGGACATAACTCTATTTGGGTGATCCTGGACCGGTTGACAAAATTGGCTCATTTTCTCCCCATCAGAGTTTCGAATTCTGCGGACGAGTTGGCCAGGTTGTACATCAAGGTGATTGTGCGTCTGAATGGAATTCCCCTAGAAATCGTGTCGGACCAAGACACGCGATTCACATTTATCTTCTGGACTCGTATCCAGGAGGCAATGGGTGTGAAGTTAAAGTTCGGTACCACATTCCACCCACAAACTGACGAGCAGATGGAATGGGTAAATTAAGTATTAGAAGATATGCTGTGAGCTTATGTACTGGATTTCAAGGATAGTTGGGACGACTGTCTCCCTTACATAGAGTTTTCTTACAACAGCAGTTTTCAGGTGAGTATTGGGATGGCTCCATATGAGGCCTTATATAGGTGTCCCTTTCGGGCAGCGCATTGCTAGGCAGTGGTTGGTGAGAAGAGTATGAATAGCCCAGAGTTAGTTCAGCAATTTCAGAGAAGATTGACATTATCAAGCATCGACTTTTAGAAGCACAAAGCAGACAGAAGAGCTACACCGATATAAGGTGGTGACTGCTAGAGTTCAAGGTCGGGGACCATGTATTCCTTAGGGTTTTCCCGATGAAGGGAGTCCTTTAGTTTGGCAAGAAGGGGAAACTCATGGTGAGATTTATTAGCCCATTCCAGATACTGGATCAAGTGGGGGCGGTAGCATACCGCCTAGCTTTGCCCACACCACTCGTAGGCGTGCACAATATATTACATGTGTCTATGCTGAAGAAATACGTTCCTAATCCTTCACACATTATCAGATGGGAGTAGGTGCAGTTGAGCGAGGATGCTACGTATATACTGCGTTCGACGCGCATCCTAGATAGGAAGGAGTAGGTGTTGTGTAGTAAGGTGACTCCACTTGTGAAGGTACTGTGAACATATTACACGGAGGAGGAGGCTACTTGGGAGACGGAAGCTGAGGTCCAAAAGAACTACTTTCAGATTCTCGAGGAGTACGAAAAGGTACTAATTTCAAGGATAAAATTATTCTTTAAGGGGGGTTAGATTGTAACGTCTCGAAAAAATCCGTACAAGGACCCAAGTACACCTCAGGCAGAAATCGCTAAGGACCAAAGCCTTTAGAAATTAAACGAAACATAACTAGTGCTAAACTAGATTACCTAAGAAATTAGCATTAATCACATTAAATACGATTTGTAAGACCCAAAACTAGTAGAACTATTGACACTACATTATCGTAAAACTTAAGATCCATCTTAAAGCCCAGTTGCTCTCGAGAGCATTACGAAACTCCGTATCGGACTTGGACTGCACGTTGAAAGTTTAATTACCCTGAAACTATACGGTTATGACCGTTTTTTTGAACTTGACAACCATCTCAAAAATCAAGTCCTAATAGTACCCAAAAGGGCACAACTTGAGCTCGGAGCAAAGTGCGTGAGAAAAATGAATATCTTTATGAAATGAACTAAAACTTAAGTGAATTGAGTCAGTTTACTTGTAGGCCAAATCTAAGGATTCAGACCATCAGAATCTGACCCAACTACACCCTTGGATCAAGGAAAATTTCCTACATATGTCAGTAGACTTGTGGCGTTGATCGAGCATCGGTGACCGTTGAACTAAAACTAGTCCACCGCGGTCGATCTGCAAACCTGATCGGATGTAAAACTTAGCTTGACCAGGATCCAATTTCAAGAAGATTAAGTCTGATCGCATTCAGCAAAGGGGCCTCCAGAAGTGCTCCATTGGATTAGAACAGACGTTATTTGGCTATAACCTAAGTATAGCTTGGCCCTGGGGCCATTCCCATCACTTCTAAGCATATATAAAGGGCTTAAACTCCCTCTCTCTCATTCCATACGAATTTGGAAAACCCTAAGGGAGAGAAGAGAGAAAAGAGAAGGAAAGAGAGAGAAAGTGAGGGTAAGAGTTGGAGTTCATTCTTGGGATTAAATCCCGCTGCTCCACGTGCTTCACTACCATTCCTGTATTGCTATACGGGAGATTCGGATTCCGTTCTTAGGTAAGAAAACCTAACCCTAATCTGTTTTAGGATTTCAAATAGTGTAAGTGATGAAATAGCTAACCTATTTCATGCTACTGGTGGTCGTCGTGTCATAGATAAAGGCTTGATCTACAAACTGAGTTTGATACTTGTTTATCGGCGTAAGGTGCGAACTATAAATGTTTAGGTTATAGTTTTCAAGGCTTTCAATGTCATTAATGATTTATGACTGGCTTGATTGCTATCACAAGTACTTAGATACAAGGGTTTTTGTGTATTATGCATCCATATATACTATGTTGATTTATAATGCATTTTATGTGTTTGTTGAAATGACTGAATGAATATGGATTCATGATTTGTGCCTACCATGTGTATGGAATGTAAGAACATGATTGATGTGTATTAGACAACTCCTTGGTGAAAGGATTTGTCCTGTTATATGTTGAAATCAACTTACATCATGTATGTCGGTTATGTGTAGTCTAAGTGTTTGACAAAATGTCTGAATGAGTTGTTGTTAGATGAATTATAGTTAATAAGGTTGTTGAGATAGGATTCTCAACCACCTTAACTATGTACATAAATCCCTTCAAGTAGCTGTAAATCTATATGGTGTGTTTGAGTAAAATAAGTATATGCAAAATGGCATGTTATATGTGTTTCATTGTATTTTTAAATGTTATCGATGGTTACAATGGTTGTCAAGTGTTGTATGATTATAACATGTACATATTTCTTACATCGTAATGTGTTTGGGACTACGGTATAGTCCAGGCAATCAGTAACAGGTCCTAATTAGATGGCTAAGGTTGTTTCGCAACACAGGACGTGTTCGATGAATCCGAGCCATTCTTCGGTTGTCGATAGTGGTTAGGCCACATGGAGTGTTTATGCACTTCATGTCGATTAACTCGATGTGCGCTCGTACCAATCGAGCTCGTCAAGTAACCCGATTGACCCAATGTATGTTCACCATGTATGGACGCTACTGCCTGAATCTAAGGTGCCAAACTCACCAGTGAAAAACCGTTAAACCATGGTACCTCGATCCGCTAAGACTCATGAGCCGGGCATGGTGGCATGGGACACTGTGGTCGAGCTGTCGACCTATGCTGGGGTAACGAGCCCACCCGTAATGACCAGTGAGCAAAACCTCCTCGTGAACCGAATACGGTGGTATGGGACACTGTATTCAAGTTATCGGCCTACGACTAGGTGATGTGCCATTCGTAATGACCTCGAGCATACTCTGAGACAGCGCTGAGGTGACAAGCCTTTTCATAGCAACTAGAGTATAAGATAGGCCTGCATTAAGGTGACGAGCCCTTTATAATGACTTGGAACCGCACCATCGTATGAGACCAGTTAGGATTGACGACCCTAAAATGGATCATTATTTGGGAAATGATATAAGGGAGGTACCTTAGCTTCCCAATCCTACTGCATGAAAAGGCCTAATAAGAACTTGGTAATCAGGCTCATGCACCGCATTGCATGTACCTTTGGCATTGGAGATGAGCACTATGGGATTCATGCCGTGACCATGAGATGAAGTTACAGAGGGAGTGCAGGCAAGGGCATGCATCATTAATACATATCATTCTTTACATTAATCAGAGTATTTAGGGATACTTGATTGTATTGCTTTATCATTACTGCTTGACTGAGTTGATAAGATGTTAACCTTTGCTTTATAACTCCACTGAGTTGATCACTCACTCCCACGTTCTGGGATGGTATTTTAAACACTAACCAGAACCTATTGTTGTTTCAGATGATGGCGTAGCCTGTGAGGCAGAGCTAACCTTCAAGGATGATGAGGAGGCATTCTCGAATATGCAGTATTCAGGCGGGTTTATATAGACCGTCCTAATCGATGGGGGCTACAGGGCTTATCATTGTAGTTGGACTATCTCTGATATTTTTTATTTTGTACTAATACATGTAATATTTGACCTGGAAATGTATTCATACTCTGGAGACTGGTAATGGTCTATACGTACCATATATGCTTATATACATCTCTCAGTCTTCCGCTTGCATTATTTAACTGCCTCTGGAGTATGATATACTGATTTAGTATGATCTCACTCATGTTTAATGCACTAATACAGACAACATTCAATCATCATCATATACGTTGCATAAGTGATGTTTTAAAACTCGAGAGTTGGGCTCCTGCTCGACACCCGATTTTCAAGGCGTTACATGAGGAGAGGCTTCCAACGCCACTTCTACCAGAAAAATGGGTAAAGGCTACAGATAAAATACGTAGCCATAAACCTATGGCTACGATTTTAGTCCACAGGTAGTCAGTGGCACGACCGTAGTCGTAGGTGTCATAACAATAGGTCTAGAACCTATAGCTACGGATTTAATCCATAGCTATAGGTTACAATAGCTACAGATATAATCCATAACAATTATATCTATAGCGATAAACATAAATAGCTAGGGATATTATTTATAGCTAAAAGTCCATGGCAATATGCCAAATTTAATAATGGCTATAGCTGTTAGATTATCGCCTACGGTCAATATCCGTAGCTATTTTGTACATTAAAAAATATATAATCATTTATTCATTCAATTACCACCTGCATATTCATTCATTCATTCCATTACAGTCATTCATTCATTCCATTACAATCAATTATAATTCTTCATTCAATCAATTACAATTACAATTACAATAATGCTGAAATACAAATCTTTGGCTTCATTAGAGAAATATGCTCAACTTTACCGTGAAACTTCAATGATAAAGAATTGAAAGAGAAGATATATTTTGACGGTATGAAATTTTTTTCACAAGTAAATAGGCCTTTTTCAGCCATCAGTCCATCACCCACCTGAAGAATCAAAAACTGATTGTTGTCCAAGTCCACTCCGTTTCCTTTCAATTTCTTAGTGACCTCTGTAAAATTTCTTCCACAATCATTTATGTAGACATTGAAGAGTTGTCTCGAAATGCAACTCTAGTAATGACAAAGTCACTTCCTGTAACAGCTTCGTATATTCCATCATCCTACAAATAGTCATGACATTCATAAATCAGAGTGACCATTGGGGGAAACAAAGATAAAGTGAAAGAAGTGTATCATGTATAACCATTTTCTTTTTTATTCTTAATGAATTAATAAAAACTCAAAGAGGAGTAAAATTGACACAAAAGGAATGGTCTCACCATATGGTTTGTAGAGCCAAAATAAACATCTGGATGATTTCTGCAAGGAGAACCATCGGTAGCCACAAGTACCCACTTCCCAAGTGGAATAGATACTAACCACGAGTATCTGTGACCTGAAAAATGTGCAAGAAGAGTTGACCATCATGAAAAGAAAATCTCCATTTTCTTGTTAATTACAAGTAGGACATGCCAGTGATTAGTGGCAATGCCTCGAGTTCTAGATAGTTTATAGGTTTTGGGATTTGAGAATAAGTTTAGGTTATAAGTATAAGTTTAGGTAATTGTTGTAAGTTATAGGTTTAGGTTATAAGTTTATGTTAATGTTGTAGGTTATAGGCTTAGGTTTAGGGATTTGAGAATACATTTACGTTTTAGGTTTAGGTTTAGGTTTTATGTTTAGGTTAAGGTTACAGGTTTAAGTTTAGGTTATAAGTGTAGGTTATAGGTTTAGGTTTAGGTTAGGTTATAGGTTAAGGTTTAGGGAATTGATTTTAGGTTATAAGTTATAGGTTAAGGTTTATGTTATATGTTAAGGTTTAGGTTTAGGTTTAGGTTATAGGTTTAGGTTTAGGTTATAGGTTTTGGGATTTGAGAATATGTTTAGGTTGTAGGTATAGGTTTAGGTTAATGTTGTAGGTTATAGGTTTAGGTTATAAGTTTATGTTAATGTTGCAGGCTATAGGTTTAGGTTTAGGTTTAAGGATTTGAGAATACATTTAGGTTTTAGGTTTAGGTTTAGGTTAACATTATAGGTTTAGGTTATAGGCTTAGGTTTAGGTTTAGGTTTAGGTTATGGGTTATAGGTTATAGCTTTAGGGAATTGAGAATAGGTTAAGGTTTAGGTTTAGAAAATTGAGTTCGGGTTCGGGATCGGGTTTAGGTTTGGGTTTTCAATTTTAGGTTTTTAAGTGAAGGGTTGGGAGAAATCCCAGCCCAAGAGAGGCTGGGAGCATCCTGCACTCAACCGGTTCAAGGATCCTTACCCCCTTGGAATGATAGTTGCAGACCCATCCGAAGTTTCTAGGAAACTAAGAGATCTAGATCTGGGGTTACAGGGTACCTCTTGCAAGGAGAACATCTCCATCCTTTGTCTGATCGATGGCCTTAGAGCCTCTAGATTTTAGTCCTCTAGCATGACGTGTCGAGGATCTTAGATTCCCGATTCCTCATTCTATTCAAATCCAAAATTGAGCTTCGAGATTTTGTTGAGGATCGCCCTTTCTGGAAGGAGCTAGGGCTAATAGAGGTTTCCCCATGGTCTCCTGACATGCAAGCATCCTAGGAAAAGGTGTGGACCCGGATCTTAGGGATTCCGACCCACGCCTGATTTGAATATGTGCTTAGAGATCTTGGCTCCGCTTTTGGATGGGTCTTGCAGATCGATATACTCTCCAAATATGGGATTTTCTAGAAGTTCGCAAGAGTGAAGGTGAGGGAGGAGGTAGGCTCCAGCAATAAACCACCCCAACTCCTCTAAGTTTCTGGCAAGATTTTCAGGATTTCAGTCCAAATATAAGATTCCACTCAGATAGAAGCAGCTTCCTTTCCCTCCCAATCTAGGCCGAGGTAGAGGTCAGCCAAAGAGTCCACTAAGGACTGGGTCTCAAAAGCATTTTCCAGTCACCAACCCTCAGCAGCTAGTGGCCTGGCAGGTGTTTGTGAAAATGTCCAGCCTACTATACTAACCACTCCTTCCGTATCCCTGCTCCCTCTTCCTTGCCCTGTGGATTCCCTCATCCCAAGGCCAATTCCCCCTGCTGTCCACCTCCTTCTTAAATAAGGATCAGCTAATCCCTCCATTAGTTCTTCTCCAAACCTGCAGTTATGTTTATTCCAACCTCATCCTCTCAAGCCCCTGGACACCTCAGATGCTTCCTCCCCTCCCATGTTGGGAACCTAGTCTTCAGACTAGGTTCCTTCCCTATCCCATGAGCCATTGATAGTTCCCTTACCCCCTCCAGACTGAACATTATACACTCCTCCCTTCTACCCAGCAACATCCCCAATAGAGCCCCATTATTCAGACTATCTTAAGGTTAAAGGTAGTAAACTGAGCAAATCAGTTGGTGACTCTCCCATTAGCCCGATGGGGAACAATGACTCCGTAGGAGACCCTCCTTTCGAGGACTCCCCAATTCACACCCCCTCTCTTTAGGTGGATGAAGAAGGAATTTCCCTGCCTCTCAAAAGTCTCACAGATGGCTGTATTTCGGTCTACAGGAAATTGGACCTCTTAGTTGATTTCTCACCATATCGTCGTACTCACAGCAACAAGGTTATCCGGTGCATCAATCCTCAGTCCACAGATGGAGTGACCAGAGATCACTCTGTGGAGATCCTAGTTTCTCCAACCATCTACCAAATCCTAGTCCATCAAATTTCTTAATTACTTCATCAGACTGCCACACTGACAGGGGTCTAGTCTGCCCTCCAGGGAGAGCTAGGCTCCGTAATTAGAGCTCCCCTCAGGACTGGGAAGATAACATTTCTGGATAGGAAGTTACAAAGAGTGGAGTATCGCACACCTAGGAGGAAGAGTTTTACCTTTGCACAGATCAATCGGGCTAGTATCTCTAGTCTAGTTATTAATGGATAACATCCTCATATGGAATGCCTGTAGCTTGGCCAACTCGGCCACAATCCACACAGCTAACAGGATTATCAGAGAGCAAGCTCCTTCTATAGTAGCCATCCTAGAGCATATGGCTAGAGATAACAAGCGAGTTTCTATAGGCCTAAGGCTAGGCTTTCACTCTTCCATCTTTAACGATGTGGTGGGAGGTAAAGTATGGATCTTCTACATAAACCTTCTCCCTATCTCTATTTTTGAAATGTCTGATCAATTTATCACTATAGATGTTTCGCATTCTAATTGTCTGGTCAGCTGTAGACTTTCTTTTGTGTATGCTAAGTGCTTTAGACTTAGCAGGAGAGCCCTTTGGGACTTCATTGCGTCCCTTGCAGCTTCTTCAGATGGTCTGTGGGCTATAAGTGGGGACTTTAACGTAGTTACATAAGTCGTAGAAAGGAGAAACAACAGAAATTTTGACCTAGAAAGTGCGGTAGAATTTCAAGATGCGATCGATAAGGTTGGCCTCATAGATGCAGGGTATGTGAGGAGTTGCTTCACCTGGTGCAACAACTAGGCAGGGTCTTCTAGAGTGTGGACTAGATTGGATAGAGTTCTTTGTAATGGGAATTGGATCAATCAATTCCCAGGTTTCCAGGTGAAGATTCTGCCTAGGATTCAATCGGATCATGCTCCTCTCTTGATATATTTTCCTAACCCCACCCCTCTCCCTCCCAGGCCTTTCTGATTTCAATGGATGTGTCTCCTTAATTGCTCCTTCCTGCAGGTGATTGAAGAAGCTTGGGCTAGCCAGCTATCTGATCAGCCCATTGTAAATCTATTGTTGAAGCTCATGAGAGTCAAGCTTCATTTGAAAATTTAGAACCGAGATGTTTTTGGTAACATCTTCCAAAACATCAAGTTGGCATAATAGGATGTGTGCTTGCTGGAATCGTTGGCTTAATCCCCTGGCTCCAAAATTAGCTCGTCAGCCATCTCAGAAGCTAAGTTATAGCTAGCTCACTAGGAGCTAAAAGAAGAGATTTTTTAGAAGCAAAAGGCCCGTAACAACTAGTTGTCTGAAGGTGATAGAAACACCAAATTCTTCCAGCTTTCTATATCCAAAAAAATTAGAAGACCCGGGATTAAAGAAATTAAATTAGAATCATGGGTTTCCACTGCAGACCAAACCATTATCAAGGAGGAAGAAGTTTTATTTTTCCATAAACTGTTAACGTCGGACCGGTCCTCTCCGTTGTCCGTTTCAGCCCCCCCTGTTATCCTACATCCCCTCATTAGTTTCTCAGGATGAAAATGGCATCCTCATGGGTCTCCCTTCCAGGGAGGAAGTGAAGCTAGCTGCCATGTCCCTCCCTTAAGATGGTGCGCCCAGCCTAGATGGGATGTCAAGGGCATTTTTTACTGGCTACTGGGAAATTATGGAGCAAGACATCTTTGCTGTGGTGGTTCATTTCTTTTAGGGTGGTTCTCTCCCCAGGGCATTCAACTCCACCCTCATCGCTCTAGTGCCAAAATCTACTAACCCTAAATCCTTCTCCAATTTTCAGCTGATTAGCCTATGTAGTTGTGTTTATAAGATTTTCGTTAAGGTGCTAGCTAATAGGCTAAGTTCCCTCATCCCAAAACTTATCTCCTTGGAGCAAGGGGTTTTTGTAAGGGGCCACTCCATTGCTAAGAAAATCGTCATCGCCCAAGAAGACTTTAAAGATATTAACAAAAAGGTCAGGGGAGGGAATTTGGTCCTTAAACTTGATATGAAAAAAGCATATGAAAGGGTGAATTGGCATTTCCCGAAGCTAGTCATGCAAAAATTTAGTTTTGGGCCTAGTTGGATCGGGTTGGTCGAAGCATGCTGGAATAATAATTGGTTCTCGATCCTTGTTAACAGAGAAAGTTGTGGATTTTTCAAATCTTCTCAAGGCCTGCAGCAAGGAGACCCTCTATCCCCTAGTCTTTTCATCCTAGCAGCGGAGGCTTTTGACAGAGGTTTCTCCCACCTACTGGATCAAGGGTTGTGCTCTCCTTTCAAATTGAAGGTCGGGTGTCCTCTAATTTCCCATCTTCTTTATGCTGATGATACAATTCTCTTCTCCAACGGATCCTAGAGATCCCTGACCATCCTCCACGACTTCCTGTTTGCCTACCAGCTAGTTTCAAGCTAGCGGGTTAATGTGGGGAAAAGTTCTTTCATCTGCACTTCTAACCTCAAAATCAGCCGAATTAGGAGCATTGAGCACGTCCTGGGTTTTCATCACTCTATAGGGATTTTCACTTATTTGGGGGTCCCGATTGCTTAAGGCAGGATTAAGTGTAACATCTTCAGCCCTCTTTTGGAGAAGATCTCGTCTAAGATTCAAGGGTGGAACGGAAGGCTCCTCTCTCAAGCAGGAAGACTCACTCTCATCTCCTCGGTCCTTAGCAGTATCCGAGTCCACTCAATGGTAGACACGGTGATCCCGGTTCAGGTCCTCCTAGAGAGGTTAATTGCTAACTTTTTTTAGGGCTGGAATGATGGTAAAAGAAAACTCCACTGGATCAGTTGGGTGTACATATCTATCCCTAAGGACAAGGGGGTATTGTCATCAGAAAATTTAAAGATGTCTTAAAGGCCTTACACCTGAAAATGGCATGGAGTATCAGATTTGGGCCCCCAGGTAGCCTTTGGGCGTCTTTCATGTCAACTAAATATCTGCAATCCTCTGCTCATCCCGCTCCTTCCACTTCATACTTGTGTCTTGGCTCTCTAATATGGAAAACTATGCTTAAGCTTTTCCCAATTCTCGACAGATTAATCCAATGGGAGGTGAAGGGCCTTTACAATATGTGGAGCTGCAACTAGACTAGGCTGGGCCCTTTGGTTTCAAACCCTTCCCACGTGATTCCTGAGGAGATAAGATCCCTTTCCGTATTAGATTTCATCGATGCTAATGGCCTGAAGTTGGCAATCCCTCTTGAGCTACCTAGCTGGTTAAGGAGGCATATTGTGCAGGGCGGTTTTTATACTTCTGACTCAGATAACAATTGAATTTGGCCCTTTGATCCTAGTGGGGAATTCATTGTCAAGTCAGCTTGGGGGGTGATTAGAGACGTTAAACTAAAGAGGGTTTGGGCTAAATGGGTGTGGCACCCTCTCATTTCTCCCAAGATTTCCCTGTTCTTATGGAGGCTAATTCTTGGATCTCTCCCTGTCAATGTCCGAATCCAAAACAGAAGCATTCAACTAGCTTCTAGATGCTCATGTTACTTGGTTAGGCAGAGCTCCTCCCTCTCCTTCGAATCCCTGCTCCACCTTTTCCTGGAAGGATCACTATCCGTTTGCATGTGGAATCAGCTGACAGATTCTATTGTCACCCCGCTACCTCCTCACTCCTGTCTCATGGATTGTCTTCTTTGGTGGTAGCAGCTGGCCTCCCCTCAGATTTTAACAACCAAGATCCTTCAGCTGGCCCCTGCGTTCCTTCTTTGGGAAATCTACAAGGCAAGAAACAACTTCAGGTATGAGGGTTTGCCCGTCTCCTCTCTAGGAGTTTTCAAGAAATCCTTGTGGTGGATGGACTCCTTGTCTTGTCCCAAACACTCTGGAGGATGTTCCTCCTCCCTCCTCTCATCTTCTTCTCCCATGGATCATGCGCGCCCTCTCCGCACTCCTCCTCCCTTCACTATTGTTAGGTGGGTCAGGCTAACGGCGGGCAGCATGAAGCTCAATGTAGATGGATCTGCGCTGTCTAACCTAGGGCCAGTGGGAGGAGGAGGTATCAGTAGAGATAGCAACAGTAACCTTCTATTTGCATTCGTCAAAGGTTATGGATCCTCTTCAAACAACAGGGCCGAACTGCGTGTGCTGCATGACGACTTGGAGCTTTACATCAATCATGGTTTGCTCAGAGTCTCCATTAAATCGGACTTAAAATGGGTGTTATACTACATCAATAGGAGGTCCTCATTTGCATGGAAATGGAAGTATTGGTTTTCTAAGATCCAAAAGCTTTCCCTGAAAGGTTCCTTTCGATGATCGCTCATCCCTAGTGAGGCTAATGGTCCGGCCAATGGTTTAGCCATGTTGGGTAGTTATATCTCAAGCAGAATCTTTTTTCCTTCAAGTTTCCAACCTTCCTCGCTTGCTCTAGGGTCATTTTCTCCTGGAAAAAGAAATTCTAGGTTCAGTTAGGAAGGCTTTCTAAGCTCGTTTACTAATTTCTCTCATGGTGGACCAGGGATTTTTATCCTTGGTCCTACTAGCTTCCTTATACCTGTAAATTTTGATATAGCAATGAAATGAATCTCTTCTGTAATAATAATAATATTAATAATAAAAGATGAAGGGAAAAAAATAAAGATCAGCTTGATCCAAAACTTTTATGGCCCCTAAAAAGTTTTTAATGGTCGTCGTTCATTCAACACGGATTCCTATAATGTGGTCCGATTGAGATTAAAATATACCTCATTTTTTGTCTCATACCATAAAATGATCTAGAAAAATAGATGGACAGCATGAATGAAACACATGCATCGTGGTGGGGCCCATAGAGCACCAACCACCAGCTACAGGATTGATGGCAGGGGGAGTAGCCAATCCATTTCCCACTCATGAAAGGGTTACCTAAATAGGAAAATGGTATGGTAAGGTCAACCTCATGGGAATTTCTCATTAGGTCGAGCTGTGTGGGCTCCACCATGATGTGTGTAGAACTGTGCATTTGATGTGTCCCCTTTAGGTTATGAGATATCCCAAAAATCAGCCGTATACAAAACTCAAGTGGCCCATAGCATCTAAAACTATGTGAAGACATCCTAAAACATATAAACCCAATGCATGATTATGAATGTTTTAATGGGAGCGTAATCCCTCTAAATTATGGTATGTAGTGTGCCCAATCCAATTCATGTATTGACTTTATTTTTAAGCCCATGACCCACCATGGAATGGTGCATCTGACTGATGGGGCAGATCAAAAGTTGAAGTAGAGCCCACCGTAGAAAAGAGTGGGATAGTGACACCCACTGGTGAAACCTTCTTATGGATGGAAGTGGATTGGCCAGGTACCACAGCCCACCGACCTTGTTGGTGTGTTAATGTCACTAAGTTCTATGAGTCTCATCAAGAGGTATGCGTTTTATCCAAAGGGAAGTGGTTTCATTTTTCCTCTCTTTACTTTCCTCAGACTCCTCCTCTGACCATTCTGTAGTTATGGGAGAGCTCGTGGAATGCATCCCCTCCCTCATTTCAAACGATGAGAACATGGCCCTCTTGAGTTCCCCTTCCTTGGAGGAGGTGAGCAGAGCTGCTCTAGCCCTCCCTAAGGACAGCATGCCAGGCCTAGATGGCCTATCAGGAGCTTTCTATTCAGGTTGTTAGAGTATCATCAAGCATGATATTCATAAAGTGGTTGTGGAGTTCTTCCAAGGAGGGCTCCTTCCCAGGACCTTCACATCTGATCTTATCATACTTGTGCCCAAAAGAATGGGGCATAAATCCTTCGCTGATTTTTGCCCGATAAGTCTATGTAAATGCATTTACAAAATCTTTGCCAAGGTCATTGTCAATTGGCTTAGCCCCTTGCTCCCGAAGTTGATATCCCTTGAGTAAGGAGCTTTCGTTAGGGGTCGTGCTATAGCTGAAAATATTTCCCTCGCCCAAGAAATATTCAGAGATATTAATAGGAAAGTTCATGGGGGAAACATTATCCTGAAGCTAGACATGGAGAAGGCTTATGATAGAGTGAATTGGTGTTTCTTGAAGTAGGTTTTGATTAAGTTTGGTTTCTGCTCCAAATGGGTGGAGATATTGGAGTCTTGTTGGAATAATAATTGGTTCTCGGTACTTGTTAATGGTAAGAGTTGTGGATTCTTTAGATCCTTCAGAGCCTTGAGACAAGGTGACTCCATCTTCCCTATTCTCTTCATTCTTGTAGCTGAAGCTTTTAGTAAGGGGATTTCTAAGATGGTATCTAGTGGCTAGTGTCGGCCTTTCAAGCTCAAATGGGGATGCATTTAGATATTCACTTACTTTCTGCTGATGACACGGTATTATTTCTTAATGGCTCCCTTAAGTCCCTGGCAGACATGTAACATTTCATTTCAAATTACCAATAGGTTTCTAGTCAAAAAGTTCACTACAGGAAGAGCTCTTTCCTTTGTTCTTCTAAGATGCCAGCTAGCAGGATCAGAGCCATTGAAAGGATTCTGGGTTTCCCAAAATCGATGGGTAATTTCACATACCAGGGGGTTCCAATTGTGAAAGGTAGACTTAAGTGTTGTGTTTTTAGCCCGCTGCTTGACAAGTTGAAGGCCAAAATTCAAGGCTAGAATGCAAGAATCCTCTCTCCAGTAGGTAGGCTTACCCTGATTTGTTTGGTTCTTGGTAGCATCCCAATCCACACGATGTCAGCAACTGTCGTTCCTAAGAAAGTGCTAAAAGACATGGAAGTTTCTTTTACTAATTTCTTTTAGGGGTGGTATAATGGGAAGAAAATGCTCCACTGGGAAATTTGAACCTCTATATGCCTTCCAAAGGATGAGGGTGGGTTGGGTATCAAAAAAATGAAAGAAGTCATGCGAGCTTCGCAGTGCAAGATGGCCTGGTCAACTAGATACGGTAGGAAAGAAAGCTTATGGGTGAATTTCATGAGAGAGAAATATCAAATAGCTGAGGACGCTACTGCCTACAACAGTCACATTTCTTTTGTATCTCCTTTTTGGAAAATCATTGTGGGCCTTTTTCCTTTCCTAGACAGGAACATCCAATGGGATGTGGCCCATGGCCATTGCAATATATGTGGTCCTGCAATTGGACCGGTCTGGGCCCTCTGGAAGCTATCCCCTCTCTCTCAATCCCTCCAAACCTCCAAAGTCTCATTGTTGCTGATTTCTTTGATGAGGACGGGCTGAAACCTGTTGCCTCTGTGGTCCTTCCTGATTGGATCAAGGTTCACTTACATCAAGGAGGTTTCTGTGTCTCTGAGGATGAGGACCAATGTTTCTAGCCCCACGCCCCTTCAGGTATACTTTTAGCTAAATCAACTTGGGGCATCATCAGAGTTAAGGGGCTGAAGAAGGCCTGGGCCAGGTGGGTGTGGCACCCCAAAATTCCTCCAAAGATCTCCATTTTCTTGTGGAGAATGATGCAAGGTATTATGCCTGTCGATAAAAATATTCAACACGGAGGAGTTCTCCTAGCTTCTAAGTGCAGCTGTTGCGCCGACGGCCAGGGTCACGGGCTACAATCAGAATCTCAAGCGCACCTTTTCCAGTAAGGTAATCTAGCTGGTAATATTTAGGATCATATTGTAGGTATGTTTGGGTTCCCCCTCTTCCTTCAATCATCAGTCTAGGACAGGCTTGTTTAGGGCTGGTAAAGGCCTTTTCCCTTCTTAAAGTTCTCAACCCCCTCCCGTTTACCCCTATCTTTTTTCTATGGGAGATTTGGAGGGATAAAAATGAGGCTAGATTTGAGGGTCGCACCATTTCAACTCAAGTTGTGCTTAGAAAAGCCAAATGGTGGTTGATCACGTTGTTCTCTAACCCCTAAAACTGTTTAAATCTGTTGTCAGCTGACCATTCTAATCTCATCAATATTCTTCAATCCCATCCTACTCGTATTTCCCAAAAATTTGCAATCGTCAAGTGGATCAAACCCAAATTGGGGTGGTACAAGCTAAACATGGATGGATCAACCCTGTATAACCCTGGGCCTACAGGGGGAGATGACATCTGTAGAGATAACCTTGGCCTTATGATTTTCACTTTTAGCAATGGGTATGGGAATGCTTCTAACAACAAAGGTGAACCTAGGGCCGTTCACGATGGCATGGAGCACTGTATAATGGTTTAAACAGTGTGATGATAGAATCAGATTCTAAATGGGTGGTGGACTGCATCATCACTAATTCCATTAACTCTTGGACATGGAAATACTGGCTATCCAGAATTCGGAGACTCAATCTCAGGGGAAATTTTTGAATCTCTCATATTGCTAGAGAAGTTAATGGCCTAGTCGATGGATTAGCAAAGCAGGGAAATCTGTCTCAAGCCATCCAGCTCTTTAGGGAAGTTTCAAATCTCCCCAGGCTAGTTAAGGGCCGCTACCTTTTGGATAAATCTGGTTTGAGCACTCCTAGAAAAGTTAGGGAGTCTTTTTCTGTATAGATATGATAGGTAGGCCAGCCTTTGTATTTGGTGGCCACACGAATGAGGTTCATTTTGGTGAGCCCCGATCATTTTGTGGTGCCCTCCCATACGTTGTAAACATTCTTTTAATCAATGAATCCCCGGTGATGTGATCCCACCTTTCTTTTTTAAAAAAAAAAATGTGTTATATCCAAATCGTCAATCCATTTGGAGAGGTCTTCATAAGTCTTGATCTGAAAAATAAGACAAATCCAAAGATCAAGTGGACCACACTATAAAAAGCAGTGGGAGAATGAACGTCTACCATTGAAACCCTTTTGAGGGTCATAGAAGTTTTGGATCAATATGATATTTATTTTTCCTCTTCATCCAGGTATGTGTGATATTATTAACAAATTAGATGGAAAGTAAACATTATGGTGGGCCTTGCAAATGTTTTATCCATGAGAATCATTATCCCTAAGCGACACGGATTTCCTATAAAAGGAAGTTCCTGTACAAGGATGCCGGTGGGGCCCACTGCAATGTACGTGAGAAATCCATTCCATCCATCCATTTTGTGAGCTCATTTTAGGATGTGAGACAAAAAATGAGGTGAATACAATACTCAAGTGGGTCACACGAAAGGGAAATTTGGGGAAAGAAATTCCTACTGTTGAAACCTTCCTGGGCTCCATCTTGACGTTTATATACTATCCAAACCGTTTATCAGGTCATTCCCAATGGGATGAAGTGAAAACACTAAAATTATTTGGTAAAAGGTATCCCTCCTCTCACCCCACTACCCATGCACGCCCTCTCTCTCTGTCTGTCTCTCTCTCTCTCTCTCTCTCTCTCTCTCTCTCTCCCTCTCTCTCTCTCTCTGAAGGAATTATTCTCTCTCAATCTGAATCTCTCTTATTCAAACAAACCCATAGTCCAACTAGTTGGACTGAGAGTGCTCATGAGTTCTCACCAAAATCAATTTCCATGTGAGCATTTTACTACACACATGGAAAGTAATTCCTAAAACATTTAAAAACACCACTTGAGTTTTGGAATGGCCTAAAATTTAATGTGACCCGTCGTCCAAGTGTGACAGACAATGTATAGGACTAGATGTCTAAACCACATCTTACTATGCCATATATACAATCAGGAAAGTTTCAATGGGCAGGCATCAACTCTTAAGTGTTCTTTGTGGTGTGGCTCACTTTAAGTCATGGATTGACTTAATTTTAGGCCCATGACTTGCCATGAAAAGGTGTATCTGATTTACGGGATGGAAAAGCTCCTTCCTGGCTTCGAAGCATCTCACAGTTGCCAGAATCTGAAGCATGGAAAACTGCCGATCCAACCTATCTGGGTGTCCCCATATCTAGAGGTAGGGTCAGCCGACTGATCTTTCAGCCTCTAGTCCACAAAATTAAAGCCCATATTAGCGGTTCGAAAGCCAGGTTCTTCTCCCAAGCTGGGAGTGCCACCCTCATTTGTCATGTGTTATGTAACATCCTAGTTCATACGCTAGCTGCCTCTAACGTTCCTGCTTGCATTCTAGGCACGCTTTAAAGGAGTTTTTCTTTTTTCTTCTGGGGATGGGCTGATGGGTCCAAAAAAATGCATTGGGTTAATTGGAAGAGGATTTCTACTCCAAAGGCCGAAGGTGGGCAAGGTTTTCTTCCTTTACAAGACATCATGAAGACATTCCGGATCAAGCTTTCTTGGGCCATTCGATTCAGGGCTGAGAACAATCAGTGGGTGGAGTTGATGAAGGCCAAACATCAGCGGGACTTGGTTCCCTTTTCCTCCGGTCCAACCATGGCTTCCGCATGCTCTCCAATGTGGAAATCAGTTAGGGAATGCCTCCCCCTGGTTGATAGGATTGTGCAGTGTAGGATTGGGCAGGGTAATGGTAGTCTGTGGCGAGACAACTGGTCCAATCTTGGCCCTCTTCATCTCCTAGCTTCCAACCCCATCCCCGAGTGGCTGTGGGATATGCAAATCAAAGATTTTTTGGGCCCTAACGGCCCTATCCCTCTATCAACAGTTTTATCTCTTCTCCCACAAGAGGTTATCAACCACATCTTTCAAGGTGGTTTCTGCACCTCGGATCTCCCTGACTCGCACGTCTGGCCTCTTGATCCGTCAGGGTCCTTCTTGTCAAGTCCTCCTAGGGTGTGATTCACCCCTCCAGGCCGAGGAAGGGCTGGGCACGGTGGGTTTGGCACTCGTTGATGCCCCTAAAAATCTCCTGTTTTGTGTGGAGAGTCCTTTTGGAAGCGGTCCCGGTGAACACCGGGGTGAAGAGCAAAGGAATTTCATTCGTATCCAAATGCGTTTGCCATGCTCCATCCGCCTCGGTGGCTCCCTCGACTAAATCTCTGACCCACCTGTTTATCCATAGTTCTCTTGTAAAAGATGTCTGAAATCATTTTGGGGCCCTACTCGGCATTTCAATGGGGGCTAATCCTTCGGTGGAAATCATGTTGTATGCGTGGTGAGGAGCATACACGACAGCTGGCAAGATCTCGACTGCATAGGGCCTCCTTCCCATGTTCATCTTATGGGAAACCTAGAAGGTAAGGAACAAAGAGAAATATGAGGGGAAGGCAGCCTTCCCTTTGGATGTTATTGGTAGGGTCGTTGGATGGCTTAAATCCATTAGCCGGGCATATTCTCCTTGGCCATGTCACTCGTCTGCTAAAGGTAAGGTGATGGCATCTTTGGGCATTGTCCTGCCTACCCCTCCCAAGATGGCTCCTCTTTTAGTTAAATGGATCCCACCTACGGAGGATTGCTTTAAGCTCAATGTTGATGGATCCAGTAGAGGAAACCTGGGTCGTTCAGGCGGTGGTGGCATTTGCAGAGGGGCGGGAGGTAATTTTTAGTTCACTTTTGCCATCGGGTACAATGTCGTTTCCAACAACATGGCCAAGTTTAGGGCCATTTTGGATGGGCTACTATTGTGCCGACAGAAGGGCATCTTGAAGGTTTAGGTTAAATCGGACTCCAATCTCATTGTGGACTTGCTGACTGGTATCAGCCAGGCTTGTGCGAGGTGGGGCTACTAGATGGATCGCATTCTCTCTTTGTGTAGGGGTGTCCATATATCCTTCTCCCACGTCTTCCGAGAAGCGAATTCCGCAGCGGATGGGCTAGCTAAACTTGCGAGCTCCTCTTAGGCACACTTCTATTTATAAAAATTCGTTGATCTCCCTCGCCTTGTGCGGGGTTCTATCCTCCTTGATAAAATAGGCCTCGGCTCCCTCAGGAGCAGTCATGAAGATTGGAGGAGAAATTAGTTCTTTGATTGTGGGGTTTTCTTTCACTTTGCAGCGCTCTCTTTGCTTAGCGGTCTGGACCTTTTGTTGGGGCCCACCTCTTTCAGTGTATATCCTTTTTGTCTACACTACAACAGTGGGATTATCCCATCTTTTCGTTAAAAGGGGGGGGGGGGGGGAGGGATGGAAGTACGTCGCACATCATCACATGGCCCACAAAGCTTGACTTGATAGGAAGCAAACCCTCCAGTGTTTCGATTAGTGACCTCTCAAAAAAGGAATCTTTCTCAAATAACATCTTAGAGTTGAAAGAAGGAAAAAAAAAATAAAGACTTTCACAAGAGGCCCTTTATAATTTTAACAAGCCCACAATAATATCAATGCAAGATCCACAGTCGAGAATATAGTTTTTTAATTTGTAGTAAATGTGGATTGTATTTGACTTTATTTTGGATATTGTTTGACTAAAACTTTATTTTCGATTTCTAGGGTTTTCGTAAAAGACTGAAGAGAAAAACCCATTTCATTCTACCATTCATACTTACAGTATTTCCCTAACTATTTCAGACTATTGGATGAAAAGAATACATGGCTCGAAAGCTTCCTTCAGTTTCTAGCTCCCTCATGCTCTTAGCTAACAAATTCTGTTTTTCAATTATGCACAATTGGCAATCTGCACTTTTGAAATAGAGGGTTGGGATCTCCCTTATCAATGACTGAGATGAGAGAAAACTCGGTCACTTGGATTGCCAACATAGCAAATAAAATAGGATTTCCATTTGGAAAATTTGCTCATGCACAACCCATCTTTGGCTAGAGATTTTTTTTTTAAAAACAAAATATGTCTTCATTAATAGAAAATTCCATAGATTGTGTGTACATACATGTGTACATATGTTTGTAGAAACATGCAGAACTAGTTGGGTTTTGTTTGAAATTGGATGCCCGACAAAATGAATAGTTCAAATCATTGAAATGATCACGAGTGGTGAGCCACAATTCAAATGAACAGATGGTGTCCGATTTGAATGGTTATGGAGAAAAAAGGAAAGGAAGTGGTAATTGTTTCCTCTTCGGTATGGCTCAGTCAAACCTAGTTTGATAGGATTTATAGTCTAGTGCACTGCGGGTGCATGCCCATTAGAGCACATGCTCAAGAAGCATGGGGTCCACAGTAATGTTATAATAAATCCATTCCATCCATTCAATTTGTAGGTTCTAATTAAGGCATCTGACCAAAGATTATGCATATCCAAAGCTCAAGTGGGCCATACCAATGAATTTTGTCTATTTTATTGATTTTAATCGATCCAATGGTCAGATTTATAAGTGCTATGATTTTAAGCTCTTTTGGTTGTCAAATTTTATGGTGCCAAAACATCAACCCGTGTCTTGTGTAGCATAAGGAGATATACATGTTCAAGACACTGCATCACAATGTTACAAGTTGAGAATGAAGATGAAGCTCTACTTCAAGGCATGTAAGGTCATATATGTTGTTCACTCCTGTAAACCTCAATCAGAGTCTTTTAAAAGAGCTACAGCAAAAGACAAGTTCTGCTCAAGACTCAAGTAAAATTTAAGAATGAGTACAACTCAAGATGAAGTTCTCAAGTTCTAGAAGATCTCAAGTTCAAGCTACATCAAGAGAAGAGATCTCAAGCTTCATAATCTTCAAAGGTCATACATCATCTAAAGAAATGAAGTTTCAATGTTCATACTTCATGTCCCAGGTATGAAAGACCTTAGATTGACCTTAGGTTAGGTCATTTTGGATACATAATTCAATTACACATTTTTATAAGTGTTGTAGTCTGTTCTAAGACCAGTCCTGGACTTTGTTCGATTAGTCCTAGCACTGGCTCGACCAGTCTAAGATATTCCAGGACCAGTCCTAAGTTTGTTGTAAATTATTAAAACTTTTGGTTGTGCTACAACCAGTCCTGGAGACTGTTCGACCAGTCATATAAACAGTGCATGACTCATCTACGACCAGTCCTGGATCTACAACTCAAATTACAGTAACTAAATTTGGTGTCTCATGACCAGTCGTAGGGTACTTATGACCAGTCATGGATAGCCTACGACCAGTCGTAGATGACCTTCGACTAGTCGTGGAACGGTTTTATCTGATCGCACTCAAAAATTTAAAAATTCATTTCTTCTATGACCAGTCGTAGTGTCCACAAGACCAGTCAAAGATGCGATTTCTACAGCTATAAATAGATGACGAATTTCAGAGATTGATAACTCAATTCAAGAAAAATCAAGGGACCACTCTAAGATATGTTTGTGTTTATTTTAAGCAACATTGTGCACATTTAATATTCTCTTTTGTTAGCTTTCTAGATTTGATTTTGTTTCTACATTCTAATCTTAATTGAAAAGAGGAATTGTGATATTCCTTCTTCTTGGAATCAAAATAAAATAGATCTAGCCCAACTGGTTTAATTTAAAATCAATCTAGAACCTAGAACCATTTTAAGTGAGTATTCGATATTGAACTTCTACATTCAAACTTCTACTCCGATTGGTTCTTTCGGGCTGCTACAAAAGTAGAAATCCAGGTATTTTACTTTATTGTAAATTCCATTCTTTTTGGTTTTATTTGAGATTAAACCAGAAAAATCTCATTGTGTTGGTTATCTGAGGAGAGTTAGAAAACTCAGAAGTGGGGTTTTTTGAATTGTGTAAGCCCATTAGAAAGACATAATTGTGAAGGTTTTGGGTGAACCTAAGAAAACCTATTTTGATAATGAACGATAATATCCCATGTGTGAGGATATTAAGAGTGGAGTAACAGTTGTGTGGCTGTTGTTTAATAGTTGGTAAACACACAGGTGAACCACTATAACTCTTTGTGTTTTGTGAATGTGTGTTTTATTTTTCTATCTTTTATCATTCCGAATTGTGGGATGTATATGTGAATGTGAATGTTATAATATTTATATTTCAAGCATTGAGGGGAATGTTGTAATAGTTTAGATTTTAATTTCTGTAATTTACTTCAATTCCTTGTTATTCTTTTATTCCTCTTCAGTTTGAGTTTTTGATACAAAGACCTTTCTAGAAATAAGGTGGTCCTACTATAAACTTTGGTTTTTTGTGTAAGGTTGTCCTTAGAACAACATTTGTATCAACCTCTCAATACTTGTTTATTGAGGTTCTTTTCTTTTTCAGCATTGTGAATTGATTTTCTTTATTTGGCTAACTATAAGAAATCCCACCTTTAGTGATGAAAATTTTCATTGCTAGAAAATAAATTTTCATAGCTAAAACATTTTAACGACAAAAATTTTCGTCGCTAAAAGACCGAAGCAAATGGTTTTTAGCGATGAAAAATTTTAATCGTCGCTAAAGGGAGCTTCCCTTTAGCGACGAAAATTTTTATCCCAAAAAAAAGCTTTTAACGACGAAAATTTTCGTCGCAAAAAGCTTTTATAAAACTTTTAGCAACAAATTATTTCGTCAATAAAAAATAAATGTTAAACTTTTAGGGACAATTTTCATCGCTAAAATATTTTGCAAAACTTTTAGCTATGAAAATTTTCATCGATAAAAATATTTGCATAACTTTTAGCTACAAAAATTTTCGTCGCTAAAAAATATTTGCAAAACTTTTAACTATAAAAATTTTCGTCGTTGAAAAATATTTACAAAACTTTTAGCTAAGAAAATTTCTGTCGCTAAAAATATCTTCCAAAAATTTTAGCTATAAAAATTTTTGTCTCTAAAAAATATTTGCAAAACTTTTAGTTACGAAAATTTTTGTCCCTAAAAATATTTTCCAAAACTTTTAGCTACGAAAATTTTCATCACTAAAAAATTTTGCATAACTTTTAGCTATGAAATTTTTCGTCGCTAAAAGTCTCTTTTTAAAATAAAAATGTTCTTGCACAAAATTCTTGATATACACCTGTTACAATATATTTCATCATATTTATCCTGATATACACCTGTTAAAATATATTTCATCATATTTATCTTGATATACACCTGTTACAATATATTTCATCATATATAACCTGATATACATCTCTTATATAATATATTTCATCATATTCACATTCACATCCATCCAAACCCAAACAAGTAAATTCATCCAAACATAAACTACATTCATCCAAATACAAACAATCTTTTCCACATCACATTCATTCACGCATAAATACATATAAGCTTAACATCATAAATAAAAATACCCTAAACCTAAACCTAAAATCTATAACTTATAACCTAAACCTAAACCTAAACTATAACCTTTAAGTTTAGGTTTAGGAAATCGGGTTTGGGTTCGGAATCGGGTTTAGGTTTGGGTTTTTAAGTTTAGGTTTAGGTTTAGGTTTAGGTTATAGGTTTTAAGATTTGAGAATAGGTTTAGGTGAAGGTTATAAGTTTAGCTTTAGAAAATCAGGTTCGGGTTCGGGATCGGGATAAGGTTTGGGTTTTTAAGTTTAAGTTTAGGCTTAGGTTACTGAGTTCAGATTAGGATTGGGTGTAGGTTTAGGTTTAGTGATTTGAGAATATGTTAAGGTTTAGGTTTAGGAAATCGGGTTCGAGTTTTTAGTTTAGGTTTAGGTAAAGGTTTAGGAAATTGAGTTTAGGTTATAGGTTTAGGTTATAAGTTATGGTTATAGGTTAAGGTTTAGGTAATAGGTTAAGTTTTAGGTTTAGGTTATAAGTTTTGGGATTTGAGAATAGGTTTAGGTTAAGGTTATAAGTTTAGGTTTAGGAAATCACGTTCGGGTTCGAGATCGGGTTTAGGTTTGGGTTTTCAAGTTTAGGTTTTGGTTTAGGTTAGGGAGTTGAGATTAGGATTAGGTGTAGGTTTTGGTTTAGGGATTTGAGAATATGCTAAGGTTTAGGTTTAGGAAATCGGGTTCAGGTTATAGGTTTAGATTTAGGTTAGGTTATAGGTTAAGGTTTAGGAAATTGAGTTTAGGTTATAGGTTAAGGTTAAGGTTAGGTTTAGATTTAGGTTTAAGTTTAGGTTTAGGATAAGGTTATCGGTTTTGGAATTTGAGAATAGGTTTAGGGTAAGGTTATAAGTTAAGGTATAGGAAATCGGGTTCAGGTTCGGAATCGAGTTTAGGTTTGGGTTTTCAAGTTTAGGTTTAGGTTTAGGTTTGGGAGTTGAGATTAGGATTAGGTGTAGGTTTAGGTTTAGGGATTTGAGAATACGTTAAGGTTTAGGTTTAGGTTAAGGTTTTAGGTTAAGGTTTAGGTTATAGGTTAAGTTTTAAGTTTAGGTTAAGGTTATAGGTTTAGGTTTAGTTTATATGTTTTGAGATTTGAGAATAGGTTTAGGTAAAGGTAATAAGTTTAGGTTAAGAAAATGGGATTTGGGTTCGGGATCGGATTTAGGTTTAGGTTTTGAAGTTTAAGTTTAGGTTTAGGTTAGGGAGTTGAGATTAAGATTAGATGTAGGTTTCGGTTTAGGGATTTGAGAATACGTTAAGGTTTAGGTTTAGGAAATCAGGTTCAAGTTATCAGTTTAGGTTTAGGTTAGGTTATAGTTTAAGGATTAGGAAATTGAGTTCAGGTTATAAGTTAAGGTTATAGGTTAAGGTTTAGGTTATAGGTTAAGTTTTAGGTTTAGGTTAAGGTTATATAGGTTTTGAGATTTGAAAATAGGTTTAGGTTAAGGTTATAAGTTTAGGTTTTGGAAATCGCGTTTGGGTTCGAGATCGGGTTTAGGTTTGGGTTTTCAAGTTTACTTTTATGCTTAGGTTAGGGAGTTGATATTAGGATTAGGTGTATGTTTAGGTCTAAAGATTTGAGAATACGTTAAGGTTTAGGTTTAGGAAATCGAGTTTGGGTTATAGCTTTAGGTTTAGGTTAGGTTATAGGTTAAGGTTTAGGAAATTGAGTTATAGGTTATAGGTTTAGGAAATCACCAGGGTCCATTACACTACTGGATGACTGTCGCTCTACAGACCTTGCACAGTCAAAGGAGCGTAGGGGACCTCACTACCTGCCTGTGGACAGCCAATCACCATCAAGGCCTAAAGGTAGAAGACCTATTCACGAGCTGGTCAGACTCAGCCTAGCAATGCCCTCTTACATCAAGCGAGTAAGGCCACACCCCTATCCAACCGACTACATGGCAGTAGGAGTCACGGCTTAACGGTATAAGGCCTTCGTGTGCTCATATATTCCACCCGGTCACGGCACTAGAGCAGATCCTTGATACCATGGAAGTTTTGAGAATTTCACCCATGGGCATCCTATGCACCCGGTATGCTCAAGTAATATTTTCGGTGTCCAAACATGGCCATCCACATTATATCTGTGGAGGCTACAGCCCTGATAAAGCAAAGGCGATAATGCTTATATGATATGTAATGTTAGATGCATAAATCACACAATCAACCATGCATCAATCCCAAGCATCCAACGTGCTCGAGAGGGGATACTACATCCCTCGGGGAAAGTATCATGCAATGCCCAATGACACAATATGACCACACACACATAGTTTTAACCAAGCATACAATGATGTACATGGTCATGAGGATGAATTCAGTCACACTACAGGGTGATATGCAATGTATATTACATTCCTCATATCCAAGAAGGAACCAAGACCAGGTACTTAGACAATATCTTTAAGGAATCCAACTTTTAGTGGGGGCCCTTTTTGCCTGGGGTAGCCCACGAAACTAAGTGTACGAGCTATGGATCTAAGTAATATAGAAATGAGACTAGCAAGAGTCTAAGATGAGTATCCAATCACTCTTAAATATAAACGGGCCTAGTGGGGTCCATAATGGGGACATTTAGCCATCATTTTTCAAAAAGGTATATCAACCATGAATGATGTGGATAGAAGGCCTAAGGCCTACATTTAAGATAAAAATAAAGGTAACCATAGACATATATTCCTTATAATAGGCCATAAGAAGATAAAATACCACTTTTAACAACATGGGCCCCAAGAAAGGAATTAAGGCCCAAGGCTCAATTTCCAATGGCCATAGAATCCATGCATTGATTCAAACTTGGTGGGCAACCCGCGTACATAATATACGACTAAATAAGTTTAAGTTTGGATGAAATGGCTCCAACTACATCAACCCAATAACTTAGCAATTTAAGTGGGTAACCAAGGGCCCAATACTATCATTATTTTAGCCCACAAGTCCATCAAAATGGTAAAATTTGGCCCAATATATGGTTGGGCCAAGCTGGGATGACCCTGCCCACTCTGGGCCCATGGGATGCCCTAAAAAAATTTGATCTAAGATGGGGTCCTCATCTAATCACTAAAGGTGACCCAAAAGAATGCATTGATTAAGCCTAAAGATTATAAGAAAACATAAGCATGTAACACGTACACAAGTTCTCAATATGGTGGGCCCCACAGCCAAATAAATTTTTAACCATAAAATTTTACATTTAAGGCCCTTTGATAAACTTTTGGTCAGTTTGACTTCCTAGACCTACTAAAGTCCAGAAATTAGTTAATTATGTGGAAATAATCTCATGAAGGCCAACTATACTCACTGGGGGATCCCACCAAATGGAGAGTGTGTATATATATCACGAAAAGATCAAGTGGGCCTGTTATTGGATTTTGAGTCCAGTAGTAACCCAAGGTAGAGAGTACATCCATAATCGGGTGATCCAAGGCTTAAATGGGCTAGACAAAACATGCGTTAAGGTAGGTTCCACATACATACACATTAAGCCCTAAATAAATGGCCTAGGGTCTATGGTGGGCCTTTAACCATCCATAGAGAAACCCATGGGCCTATCTTAGGATCACCTGGGAGGACGTTCAACCTCAACTGGCTTCAAAGAGGTAGCCCGTCACTACTCATATAATGTAAGGTCTAAAGGCCACGCAATGCATGGCCCAATGGGCTATACACCAAACCCAACTTATAGGCCAAATAGTGGACCCTCAACTAAGGTTTGGGCCCAACCACAAATGTCATAATTCCACATATTGTGGTGGGCTTCATGGGCAGCCCAGTAATTCATTTACATGGGCAACTTTTACATTTAATACAAGTGAGTTGGGCCTCACTTTTGTCCCAAGTACAGGGTCAATTTAGTGGGCAGCTAAGAGCCCAACTTCTTGCATATTATTGCCCTTAAGCCCATCATAATAGATGGAAGAGTATAGCCCCAAGAACAATGGGCCTATCCAAAAGAATTAAGTCCAAAAGGCCTAATCACTACCAAAAAAGGGGCGGCCATGCATATACTATATTATATAATAGCCCCTAAGGAATTGGCCCAAAACAAAAGTCATCCAATTCATACATTATAGTGGACTTGAGGTCAGCCCATAAGCTCAAGAATACACATGGGTAAGGCCTATACTGAAAGTGTGGGCCTTGCCACATCATCCCAAAGACTTAGCAAGGCCCTCACTATAAGAAATGCCACTTTTACCAACGAAAATTTTCCTAGACAAAAGTATAAATTTCGTAGGCAAAACGTTTTACCAGCAAAATTTTTCGTTGGCAATTTCCTCGCTAAAAGTCCGAGGGGAACGCCTTTTACCCACGAAAAAAAAATTCGTTGGCAAAAGTAAGACTTTTGCCGATGAAAGTTTTCGTAGGTAAAACTTTTTACCAGCACTAATTTTTGTTGGTAAATGTATTGACAAAACTTTTTACCTACGAATACTTTAACAGGTAAAAATATATACAATACACTTTACCTACCAACAATTTCTTAGCTAAAAATATATACCAAACTTTTTACCTACAAATACTTTCGTAGCCAAAAATATTTAAAAAAAAATTTACCTACCAACAATTTCGTAGCTAAAAATATTTAAAAGACTTTTTACCTACGAATACTTTCATAGCCAAAAATATTAATCCTTTTTTTACCTACCAACAATTTCATAGCTTCAAATATTTAAAAGAATTTTTACCTATGAATACTTTCGTAGCCAAAAATATTAAAACAGTTTTACCTACCAACAATTTTGTAGCTAAACATATTTACAAGATTTTTTTACCTACCGACAATTTCCCAGCCAAAAATATTAAACACTTTTTTAGCTACCAACAATTTCGTAGCTTAAAATATTATCAATACTTTTTACCTACCAATAGTTTCGTAGCTAAAAGATATAAGATTTTTGTGAAAACTTTTCCCTACCACCAATTTTGTAGCTAAAGACTCCTTTACCTACGCATATTTTCGTAGGTAAAAATATTTACCAAACATTTTCCTACGAATAGTTTTGTAGCTAAAATATTTACAAAAACGTTTAACTACGAATGATATCGTAGGTAAAAAGAACTACAAAATGTTTAGCTACAAATAGTTTTGTAGCTAAAAACCTTTGTGTAACTTTTAACTATAAAATTTTTCGTAGGTAAAAACTTGGGAAAGACTTTTACCTACGAAAATGTTCATAGGTAAAAGTTTTTTTTTTTTTTTTCACCACCCTATATTCCAGCACAAAATTCTTGATATACACCTGATATACACCTGTTACAATATAATTCCTGATATACACTTGTTATGTAATATATTTCATCATATTCACATTCACAGCCATTTAACTCCAAAGTACATAAATAAATCTATCCAAACATAAACTACATCATGCATAAATACATATAAGTTTAACATCATAAATAAAATATAAAAAATCACAAAGATGGAGACAGAAGTGGTGGGGCATCGATGGGTAAGCGTGCGGCAAGAGCCTTAAACGTATTCGCTATCCATCGCTCATGCTCCACCCGTATCTCCTCCATCCTCCTCTCCTGCTCTTCTCTCAACCTCGCATGCTCCTCTATCCTCATCCTCTCCTGCTCCTCCCTCTGCCTAGTCAGCTCCTCCATCCTCCTCTCCTACTCCTCTCTCTGTCTCGTCAGCTCCTCCATCCTCCTCTCCTGCTCCTCCATCCTCCTCCACTCCTGCTCCTCCCTCTGACTGGTCAGCTCCTCTATCCTCCTCTGCTGCTCGTCCATCTGCCTCTCTAACTGCTCACTCTTCCTCTCCAGCTGATCTCTGATGTCATTGACGATGACTTGTCACTGTTGTACCTCTCTCTCAGCGATATCGGCTCGGCGGGTGGCACTCTCGCCAACGACGATGGATCGGGTGGAAGCAGCTCTAGCGGGTGTCGTGAGCTTGGCACCATGGCTAAGCCCACGCACATATCTAGAACGAGTGCTAAGCACCTCACTCGGGATCTTTGGCTCACTCCGCTGAGTACCATCGGGACTGGGCTGACTGCGTAAGGTGTCCATCGCTCCCTGTAATGAAAACATATGAATTTTCTCAAAAAAATGATATTATTATAATTTAATGCAATTAAATTTTACAATATAAGAATTTTTACCCAAATCTCGTCGGCACTAGGATGCACCCAAGATCCCGTCGCCTGCCAACAGTGAGTCCCTTTGTAGAGGTCTATTGGTCCGGGCTCCTGACCAGTGAGGGAATCTCACTGCGCAATCGAAAGAACAATAGAGTTAATATAAAATGCATTGAAAGAATGTATCAACTTAATAGTTACCAGTAATTTCTTACCATGTCGTGATGAATTTGTACAAATGACTTTAAACCAGCTACGTGGTTCACTGCTAACTTTCCCCTGTTGTTAGAATTTATTTTACTCTTCTTTTGAACACATTATTCATAATACATTATTATTAGTTGCGAATTTAATTGTTACCTTAAGATATCGTAAATATATAAATATTACCTGAAAAGAATCAGAAAAAAATCTATCGCAGAGTATCTTCCAGTCATCACGGGTCACGTATGGCGGTGCGGACAGTGCGCCCTCCTCGTTACTCATGCACTGCTTGTACCTCTTGTAAAACAAGGAGTGGTACTCCTTGAACCTCACCTTGATCATGTCGTCGATGGCATAGGATATGTATGGAACACTCGAATCCAATTCAAATTTATCATGTAATTTCGTAAATAATAGATTAAGGCAATAAACTTATTGCATGAACTGAGAACACATTTAGGTTTTAGGTTTAGGTTTTAGGTTAAGGTTAGAGGTAGGTTATAGGTATAGCTGTAGGGAATTGAGAATAGGTTAAGGTTTAGGCTTTAGGTTAAGGTTATAGGTAGGTTATATTTTATAGGTTTAGGGAATTGAGAATAGGTTACGGTTTAGGTTTAGGAAATCGGGTTTGGGTTCGGGATTGGGTTTTGCTTCGGGTTTTCAAGTTTAGGTTTAGGTTTAGGTTACGTAGTTGAGAATAGGATTAGGTGTAGGTTTAGGTTTAGGGATTTGAGAACTAGTTGAGAATAGGATTAGGTGTAGGTTTAGGTTTAGGGATTTGAGAACACATTTAGGTTTTAGGTAGGTTATAGGTAATAGTTATAGGGAATTGAGAATAGGTTAAGGTTTAGGCTTTAGGTTAAGGTTATAGGTAGGTTATAGGTTATAGGTTTAGGGAATTGAGAATAGGTTAAGGTTTAGGTTTTGGAAATCGGGTTTGGGTTCGGGATCGGGTTTTGCTTTGGGTTTTTAATTTTAGGTTTAGGTTTTGGTTAGGTAGTTGAGAATAGGATTAGCTATAGGTTTAGGTTTAGGGATTTGAGAACACATTTAGGTTTTAGGTTTTAAGTAGGTTATAGGTTATAGTTGTAGGGAATTGAGAATAGGTTAAGGTTTAGGCTTTAGGTTAAGGTTATAGGTAGGTTATAGGTTATATGTTTTGGGAATTGAGAATAGATTAAGGTTTAGGTTTAGAAAATCGAATCTGGGATTAGGATCGGGTTTTTCTTTGGCATTTCAGGTTGGGATTTAGGTTTAGGTTAGGTAGTTGAGAATAGGAGTAGGTGTAGGTTTAGGTTTAGGGATTTGAGAACACATTCAGGTTTTAGGCAGGTTATAGGTTATAGCTGTCGGGAATTGAGAATAGGATAAGGTTTAGGCTTTAAGTTAAGGTTATAGGTTGGTTATAGGTTATAGGTTTAGGGAATTGAGAATAGGTTAAGGTTTAGGTTTAGGAAATCGGGTTTGGGTTCGGGATTGGGTTTTGCTTTGGGTGTTCAATTTTAGGTTTAGGTTTTGGTTAGGTAGTTGAGAATAGGATTAGCTGTAGGTTTAGGTTTAGGGATTTGAGAACACGTTTAGGTTTTAGGTTTAGGTATTAGGTAGGTTATAGGTTATAGCTACAGGGAATTGAGAATAGGATAAGGTTTAGGCTTTAGGTTAAGGTTATAGGTAGGTTATAGGGTATTTGAGAATAGGTTAAGGTTTAGGCTTTAGGTTAGGGTTATAGGTAGGTTATATGTTAAAGGCTTAAGTAATTGAGAATAGGTTAAGGTTTAGGTTTAGAAAATCGGGTTTGGATTCGGGATCGGGTTTTGCTTTGGGTTTTCAAGTTGAGGTTTAGGTTTTGGTTAGGTAGTTGAGAATAGGATTAGGTGTAGGTTTATGTTTAGGGATTTGAGAACACATTTAGGTTTTAGGTTTATGTTTTAGATAGGTTATAGGTTATAGCTGTAGGGAATTGAGAATAGGTTAAGGTTTAGGCTTTAGGTTAATGTTATAGGTAGGTTATAGGTTATAGGTTTATGGAATTGAGAATAGGTTAAGGTTTAGGTTTAGGAAATCGGGTTTGGGTTCGGGATCAGGTTTTGCTTCGGGTTTTCAAGTTGAGGTTTAGGTTTAGGTTTGGTAGTTGAGAATAGGATTAGGTGTAGGTTTAGGTTTCGGGATATGAGAACACATTTAGGTTTTAGGTTTAGGTTTTAGATAGGTTATAGGTTATAGCTGTAGGGAATTGAGAATAGGTTAAGGTTTAGGCTTTAGGATAAGGTTATAGGTAGATTATAGGTTATTGGTTTAGGTAATTAAGAATAGGTTAAGGTTTAGGTTTAGGAAATCGGCTTTGGATTCGGGATCAGGTTTTACTTTGGGATTTCAAGTTGAGGTTTAGGTTTAGGTTAGGTAGTTGATAATAGGATTAGGTGTAGGTTTAAGTTTAGGGATTTGAGAACACATTTAAGTATTAGGTTTAGGTTTTAGGTATGTTATAGGTTATAGCTATAGGGAATTGAGAATAGGTTAAGGTTTAGGCTTTAGGTTAAAGTTATAGGTAGGTTATAGGTTATAGGTTTAGGGAATTGACAATAGGTTAAGGTTTAGGTTTAGGAAACCGGTTTTGGGTTCGGGATCGGGTTTTTCTTTGAGTTTTCAAGTTGAGGTTTAGGTTTAGGTTAGGTAGTTCAGAATAGGATTAGGTGTAGGTTTAGGCTTAGGGATTTGAGAACACATTTAGGTTTTAGGTTTATGTTTTAGATAGGTTATAGGTTATAGCTGTAGGGAATTGAGAATAGGTTAAGCTTTAGGCTTTAGGTTAAGGTTATAGGTTATAGATTTAGGGAATCGAGAATAGGTTAAGGTTTAGGTTTAGGAAATCGGGTTTGGGTTTGGGATCAGGTTTTGCTTCGGGTTTTCAAGTTGAGGTTTAGGTTTAGGTTTGGTAGTTGAGAATAGGATTAGGTGTAGGTTTAGGTTTAGGGATATGAGAACACATTTAGGTTTTAGGTTTAGGTTTTAGATAGGTTATTGGTTATAGGTGTAGGGAATTGAGAATAGGTTAAGGTTTAGGCTTTAGGATAAGGTTATAGGTAGATTATAGGTTATAGGTTTAGGTAATTAAGAATAGGTTAAGGTTTAGGTTTAGGAAATCGGCTTTGGGTTCGGGATCGGTTTTTACTTTGGGATTTCAAGTTGAGGTTTAGGTTTAGGTTAGGTAGTTTATAATAGGATTAGGTGTAGGTTTAGGTTTAGGGATTTGAGAACACATTTAAGTATTAGGTTTAGGTTTTAGGTATGTTATAGGTTATAGCTATAGGGAATTGAGAATAGGTTAAGGTTTAGGCTTTAGGTTAAGGTTATAGGTAGGTTATAGGTTATAGGTTTAGGGAATTAACAATAGGTTAAGGTTTAGGTTTAGGAAACCGGTTTTGGGTTCGGGATCGGGTTTTGCTTTGAGTTTTCAAGTTGAGGTTTAGGTTTAGGTTAGGTAGTTCAGAATAGGATTAGGTGTAGGTTTAGGTTTAGGGATTTGAGAACACATTTAGGTTTTAGATTTAGGTTTTAGATAGGTTATAGGTTTTAGCTATAGGGAATTGAGAATAGGTTAAGGTTTAGGCTTTAGGTTAAGGTTATAGGTAGGTTATAGGTTATAGTTTTAGGTAATTGAGAATAGGTTAAGGTTTAGGTTTAGGAAATCGGGTTTGGGTTGGGGATCGGGTTTTGCTTTGGGTTTTCAAGTTGAGGTTTAGGTTTAGGTTAGGTAGTTCAGAATAGGATGAGGTGTAGGTTTAGGTTTAGGGATTTGAGAACACATTTAGGTATTAGGCTTAGGTTTTAGGTTGGTTATAGGTTATAGCTGTAGGGAATTGAGAATAGGTTAAGGTTTAGGCTTTAGGTTAAGGTTATAGGTAGGTTATAGGTTATAGGTTTAGGGAATTGAGAATAGGTTAAGGTTTAGGTTTAGGAAATCGGATTTGGGTTTGGGATTAGGTTTTGCTTTGGCTTTTTAGGTTGAGGTTTAGGTTTAGGTTTGGTAGTTGAGAATAGGATTAGGTGTAGGTTTAGGTTTTTGGATTTGAGAACACATTTAGGTTTTTAGTAGGTTAAAGGTTATAGCTGTAGGGAATTGAGGTTATGGTTTAGTCTTTAGGTTAAGGTTATAGGTTGGATACAGGTTATAGGTTTAGGGAATTGAGAATAGGTTAAGGTTTAGGTTTAGGTAATCGGGTTTGGGTTCGGGATTGGGTTTTGCTTTGGGTTTTCAATTTTAGGTTTAAGATTTGGTTAGGTAGTCGAGAATAGGATTAGCTATAGGTTTAGGTTTAGGGATTTAAGAACACATTTAGGTTTTAAGTTTAGGTATTCGGTACGTTATGGGTTATAGCTGTAGGGAATTGAGATAGGTTAAGGTTTAGGCTTTAGGTTAAGGTTATAGGTAGGTTATACGTTAAAGGTTTACGTAATTGAGAATAGGTTAAGGTTTAGGTTTGGGAAATCGGGTTTGGGTTCGGGATTAGGTTTTACTTTGAGTTTTCAAGTTGAGGTTTAGGTTTAGGTTAGGTAGTTCAGAATAGGATTAGGTGTAGGTTTAGGTTTAGGGATTTGAGAACACATTTAGGTTTTAGGTTTAGGTTTTAGATAGGTTATAGGTTATAGCTGTAGGGAATTGAGAATAGGTTATGGTTTAGGCTTTAAGTTAAGGTTATAGGTAGGTTATAAGTTATAGGTTTAGGTAATTGAGAATAGGTTAAGGTTTAGGTTTAGGAAATCGGGTTTGGGTTCGGGATCGGGTTTTGCTTTGGGTTTTTAAGTTGAGGTTTTGGTTTAGGTTAGGTAGTTGAGAATAGGATTAGGTATTAGTTTAGGTTTAGGGATTTGAGAAGACCTTTAGGTACTAGGTTTAGGTTTTAGGTAGGTTATAGGTTATAGCTGTAGGGAATTGAGAATAGGTTAAGGTTTAGGCTTTAGGTTAAGGTTATTGGTAGGTTATAGGTTATAGGTTTAGGGAATTGAGAATAGGTTATGGTTTAGATTTAGGAAATCGGATTTGGGTTTGGGATCGGGTTTTGCTTTGGCTTTTCATGTTGAGGTTTAGGTTTAGGTTAGGTAATTGAGAATAGGATTAGGTGTAGGTTTAGGTTTAGGGATTTGAGAATACATTTAGGTTTTTGGTAGGTTATAGGTTATAACTGTAGGGAATTGAGAATAGGTTAAGGTTTTGGCTTTAGGTTAAGGTTATAGGTTGGTTATAGGTTATAGGTTTAGGGAATTGAGAATAGGTTAAGGTTTAGGTTTAGGTAATCGGGTTTGGGTTCGGGATTGGGTTTTGCTTTGGGTTTCCAATTTTAGGTTTAGGTTTTGTTTAGGTAATCGAGAATAGGATTAGCTGTAGGTTTAGGTTTAGGGATTTGAGAACACTTTTAGGTTTTAGGGTTAGGTATTAGGTAGTTTATAGGTTATAGCTGTAGGGAATTGAGAATGGGTTATGGTTTTGGCTTCAGGTTAAGGTTATAGGTAGGTTATACGTTAAAGGTTTAGGTAATTGAGAATAGGTTAAGGTTTAGGTTTAGGAAATCGGGTTTGGGTTCGGGATCGAGTTTTGCTTTGGGTTTTCAGGTTGAGGTTTAGGTTTAGGTTAGGTAGTTGAGAATAGGATTAGGTGTAGGTTTAGGTTTAGGGATTTGAGAACACATTTAGGTTTTAGGTTTAGGTTTTAGATAGGTTATAGGTTATAGTTGTACGGAATTGAGAATAGGTTAAGGTTTAGGCTTTAGGTTAAGGTTATAGGTAGGTTATAGGTAATTGGTTTAGGGAATTGAGAATAGGTTAAGGTTTAGGTTTTGGAAATCGAATTAGGGTTTGGGATCGGCTTTTGCTTTGGCTTTTTAGGTTGAGGTTTAAGTTTAGGTTAGGTAGTTGAGAATAGGATTAGCTGTAGGTTTAGGTTTAGGGATTTGAGAACACATTTAGGGTTTTGGTAGGTTATAGGTTATAGATGTAGGGAATTAAGAATAGGTTAAGGTTAAGGTTATAGGTTGGTTATTGGTTATAAGTTTAGGGAATTGAGAATAGGTTAAGGTTTAGGTTTAGGTAATCGTGTTTGGGTTCGAGATTGGGTTTTGCTTTAGGTTTTCAATTTTAGGTTTAGGTTTTGATTAGGTAGTCGAGAATCGGATTAGCTGTAGGTTTAGGTTTTGGGATTTGAGAACACAATTAGGTTTTAGGTTTAGGTATTCAGTAGGTTATAGGTTATAGCTGTAGGGAATTGAGATACGTTAAAGGTTTAGGTAATTGAGAATAGGTTAAGGTTTAGGTTTAGGAAATCGGGTTTGGGTTCGGGGTCGGGTTTTGCTTTGAGTTTTCAAGTTGAGGTTTAGGTTTAGGTTAGGTAGTTGAGAATAGGATTAGGTGTAGGTTTAGGTTTAGGGATTTGAGAACAGATTTAGGTTTTAGGTATGTTATAGGTTATAGCTGTCGGCAATTGAGAATAGATTAAGGTTTACGCTTTAGGTTAAGGTTATAGTTAGGTTATAGGATATAGGTTTAGGGAATTGAGAATAGGTTTAGGTTTACGTTTAGGAAATTGGGTTTGGGTTCGGGATCAGGTTTTTCTTTGGGTTTTCAAGTTGAGGTTTAGGTTTAGGTTAGGTAGTTGAGAATGGGATTAGGTGTAGGTTTAGGTTTAGGGATTTGACAACAGATTTAGGTTTTAGGTATGTTATAAGTTATAGCTGTCGGCAATTGAGAATAGGTTAAGGTTTACGCTTTAGGTTAAGGTTATAGTTAGGTTATAGGTTATAGGTTTAAGGAATTGAGAATAGGTTAAGGTTTACGTTTAGGAAATTAGGTTTGGGTTCGGGATCGGGTTTTTCTTTGGGTTTTCAAGTTGAGGTTTAGGTTTAGGTTAGGTAGTTGAGAATAGGATTAGGTGTAGGTTTAGGTTTAGGGATTTGAGAACACATTTAGGTATTAGGTTTAGGTTTTAGGTAGGTTATAGGTTATAGCTATAGGGAATTGAGAATAGGTTAAGGTTTAGGCTTTAGGTTAAGGTTATAGGTAGGTTATAGGTTATAGGTTTAGGGAATTGACAATAGGTTAAGGTTTAGGGTTAGGAAATCGGTTTTGGGTTCGTGATCGGGTTTTTCTTTGAGTTTTCAAGTTGAGGTTTAGGTTTAGGTTAGGTAGTTCAGAATAGGATTAGGTGTAGGTTTAGATTTAGGGATTTGAGAACACATTTAGGTTTTAGATAGGTTATAGGTTATAGCTGTAGGGAATTGAGAATAGGCTAAGGTTTAGACTATAGGTTATGGTTATAGGTAGGTTATGGGTCATAGGTTTAGGGAATTGAGAATAGGCTAAGGTTAAGGTTTAGGAAATTGAGTTTGGGTTCAGGATGGGGTTTTACTTTCGGTTTTCAAGTTGAGGTTTATTTTTAGGTTAGGTAGTTGAGAATAGGATTAGGTGTAGGTTTAGGTTTTGGGATTTGAGAACACATTTAGGTATTAGGTTTAGGTTTTAGGTAGGTTATAGGTTATAGCTGTAGGGAATTGAGAATAGGTTAAGGATTAGGCTTTAGGTTATGGTTATAGGTAGGTTATAGGTTATAGGTTTAGGGAATTGAGATTTGGTTAAGGATAAGGTTTAGGAAATCGGGTTTGGGTTCAGGATGGGGTTTTGCTTTGGGTTTTCTAGTTGAGGTTTAGGTTTAGGTTAGGTAGTTGTGAATAGGATTAGGTGGAGGTTTAGGTTTAGGGATTTGAGAATACATTTAGGTTTTAGGTTTAGATTTTAGATAGGTTATAGGTTATAGCTGTAGGGAATTGAGAATAGGTTAAGGTTTAGGCTTTAGGTTAAGGTTATCGGTAGGTTATAGGTTATAGGTGTAGGTAATTGAGAATAGGTTAAGGTTTAAGTTTAGGAAATCGGGTTTGGGTTGGGGATCGTGTTTTGCTTTGGGTTTTCAAGTTGAGGTTTAGGTTTAGGTTAGGTAGTTGAGAATAAGATTAGGCGTAGATTTAGGTTTAGGGATTTGAGAAAACCTTTAGGCATTAGGTTAAGGTTTTTGGTAGGTTATAGGTTATACCTGTAAGGAATTGAGAATAGGTTAAGGTTTAGGCTTTAGGTGAAGGTTATAGGTAGGTTATAGGTTATAGGTTTAGGGAATGGAGAATAGGTTAAGGTTTAGGTTTAGGAAATCGGATTTGGGTTTGGGTTCGGGTTTTGCTTTGGCTTTTTAGGTTGAGGTTTAGGTTTAGGTTAGGTAGTTGAGAATAGGATTAGGTGTAGGTTTAGGTTTAGGGATTTGAGAACACATTTAGGTTTTTGGTCGGTTAGAGGTTATAGCTGCAGGGAATTGAGAATAGGTTAAGGTTTAGGCTTTAGGTTTAGGTTATAGGTTAGTTATAGGTTATAGGTTTAGGGAATTGAGAATAGGTTAAGGTTTAGGTTTAGGTAATTGGGTTTGGATTTGGGATTGGGTTTTGCTTTGGGTTTTCAATTTTTGGTTTAGCTTTTGGTTAGGTAGTTGAGAATAGGATTAGCTGTAGGTTTAGGTTTAGGGACATTTAGGTTTTAGGTTTAGGTATTTGGTAGGTTATAGGTTATAGGTGTAGGGAATTGAGAATGGGTTAAGGTTTAGGCTTTAGGTTAAGGTTATAGGTAGGTTATACGTTAAAGGTTTAGGTTTAGGAAATCGGGTTTGGGTTCGGGTTCAGGTTTTGCTTTGGGTTTTCAAGTTGAGGTTTACGTTTAGGTTAGGTAGTTGAGAATAGGATTAGGTGTAGGTTTAGGTTTAGGGATTTGAGAACACATTTAGGTTTTAGGTAGGTTATAGCTTATAGCTGTTGGGAATTAAGAATAGGTTAAGGTTTAGGCTTTAGGTTAAGGTTATAGGTAGGTTATAGGTTATAGTTCTAGGGAATTGAGAATAGGTTAAGGTTTTCATTTAGAAAATCGGGTTTGGGTTCGGGATCAAGTTTTTCTTTGGGTTTTCAAGTTGAGGTTTAGGTTTAGGTTAGGTAGTTAAGAATAGGATTAGGTGTAGGTTTAGGTTTAGGGATTTGAGAACACATTTAGGTTTTAGGTAGGTTATAGCTTATACCTGTTGGGAATTAAGAATAGGTTAAGGTTTAGGCTTTAGGTTAAGGTTATAGTTAGGTTATAGGTTATAGGTTTAGGTTATTGAGAATAGATTATGGTTTAGGTTTAGGAAATCGGGTTTGGGTTCGAGATCGGGTTTTGCTTTGGGTTTTCAAGTTGAGGTTTAGGTTTAGGTTAGGTAGTTGAGAATAGGATTAGGTGTAGGTTTAGGTTTAGGGATTTGAGAACACATTTAGGTTTTAGGTAGGTTATAGCTTATACCTGTTGGGAATTAAGAATAGGTTAAGTTTTAGGCTTTAGGTTAAGGTTATAGTTAGGTTATAGGTTATAGGTTTAGGTTATTGAGAATAGATTATGGTTTAGGTTTAGGAAATCGGGTTTGGGTTCGAGATCGGGTTTTGCTTTGGGTTTTCAAGTTGAGGTTTAGGTTTAGGTTAGGTAGTTGAGAATAGGATTAGGTGTAGGTTTAGGTTTAGGGATTTTAGAACACATTTAGGTATTAGGTTTAGGTTTTAGGTAGGTTATAGGTTATAACTGTAGGGAATTGAGAATAGGTTAAGGTTTAGGCTTTAGGTTATGGTTATAGGTAGGTTATGGGTTATAGGTTTAGGGAATTGAGAATAGGTTAAGGTTAAGGTTTAGGAAATCGGGTTTGGGTTCAGGATGGGGTTTTGCTTTGGGTTTTCAAGTTGAGGTTTATTTTTAGGTTAGGTAGTTGAGAATAGGATTAGGTGTAGGTTTAGGTTTTCGGATTTGAGAACACATTTAGGTATTAGGTTTAGGTTTTAGGTAGGTTATAGGTTATAGCTGTAGGGAATTGAGAATAGGTTAAGGTTTAGGCTTTAGGTTAAGGTTATAGGTAGGTTATAGGCTATGGGTTTAGGGAATTGAGAATAGGTTAAGGTTTAGGTTTAGGAAATCGGGTTTGGGTTCGGGATTGGGTTTTGCTTTAGGTTTTCAAGTTTAGGTTTTGTTTTAGGTTAGGTAGTTGAGAATAAGTTTAGCTGTAGGCTTAGGTTTAGGGATTTGAGAACTCATTTAGGTTTTAGGTTTAGGTTTTAGGTAGGTTATTGGTTATAGCTGTAGGGAATTGAGAATAGGTTAAGGTTTAGGCTTTAGGTTAAGGTTGTAGGTAGGTTATAAGTTATAGGTTTATGTAATTGAGAATAGGTTAAGGTTTAGGTCTAAGAAATCGGGTTTGGGTTCGGGATCGGGTTTTTTTTTGGGTTTTCAAGTTGAGGTTTAGGTTTAGGTTAGGTAGTTAAGAATAGGACTAGGTGTAGGTTTAGGTTTAGTGATTTGGGAACATATTTAGGTTTTAGGTAGGTTATTGGTTATAGCTGTAGGGAATTGAGAATAGGTTAAGGTTTAGGCTTTAGGTTAAGGTTGTAGGTAGGTTATAGGTTAAAGGTTTAGGTAATTGAGAATAGGTTAAGGTTTAGGTTTAGAAAATCAGTTTTTGGTTCGGGATCGGGTTTGGTTTCGGTTTTCAAGTTGTGGTTTAGGTTTAGGTTTGGTAGTTGATAATAGGATTAGGTGTAGGTTTAGGTTTAGGGATTTGAAAACACATTTAGGTTTTAGGTAGGTTATAGGTTAGGTTATAGGTTATTGCTGTAGGGAATTGAGAATAGGTTAAGGTTTAGGCTTTAGGTTAAGGTTATAAGTAGGTTATACTTATTGGTTTAGGGAATTGAGAATAGGTTAAGGTTTAGGTTTAGGAAATCGGGTTTGGGTTAGGGATTGGGTTTTTCTTTGGGTTTTCAAGTTTTGGTTTAGGTTTAGGTTAGGTAGTTGAGAATTGGACTAGGTGTAGGTTTAGGTTTAGAGATTTGAGAACACATTTAGGTTTTAAGTTTAAGTATTAGGTAGGTTATAGATTATAGCTGTAGGGAATTGAGAATAGGAGGTTAGGTAGTTGAGAATAAGATTAGGTGTAGGTTTAGGTTTAGGGATTTGAGAAAACCTTTAGGTATTAGGTTAAGGTTTTTGGTAGGTTATAGGTTATAGCTGTAGGGAATTGAGAATAGGTTAAGGTTTAGGTTTAGGAAATCTGGTTTGGGTTCGGGATCGTGTTTTACTTTGAGTTTTCAAGTTGAGGTTTAGGTTTAGGTTAGGTAGTTGAGAATAGGATTAGGTGTAGGTTTAGGTTTAGGGATTTGAGAACACATTTAGGTTTTAGGTATGTTATAGGTTATAGCTGTAGGGAATTGAGAATAGGTTAAGGTTTAGGCTTTAGGTTAAGGTTATAGGTAGGTTATAGGTTATAGGTTTAGGGATTTGAGAATAGGTTAAGGTTTAGGTTTAGGAAATTGGGTTTGGGTTCGGGATCGGGTTTTACTTTGGATTTTCAGGTTGAGGTTTAGGTTTAGGTTAGGTAGTTAAGAACAGGATTAGGTGTTGGTTTAAGTTTAGAGATTTGAGAACACATTTAGGTTTTAGGTAGGTTATAAGTTATAGGTGTAGGGAATTAAGAATAGGTTAAGGTTTAGTGTTTAGGTTAAGGTTATAGGTAGGTTATAGGTTATAGGTTTAGGGAATTGAGAATAGGTTAAGGTTTAAGTTTAGGAAATTGGGTTTGGGTTCGGGATTGGGTTTTGCTTTGGGTTTTCAAGTTTAGGTTTAGGTTTAGGTTAGGTAGTTGAGAATAGGATTAGGTGTACGTTTAGGTTTAGGGATTTGAGAACACATTTAGGTTTTAGGTTTAGGTTTTAGGTAGGTTATAGGTTATAGCCGTAGGGAATTGAGAATAGGTTAAGGTTTAGGCTTTAGGTTAAGTTTATAGGTAGGTTATAGGTTAAAGGTTTAGGGAGTTGAGAATAGGTTAAGGTTAAGATTTTGGAAATCGGGTTTGGGTTCGAGATCGGGTTTTTCTTTGGGTTTTCAAGTTTAGGTTTAGGTTCAGGTTAGGTGGTTGTGAATAGGATTAAGTGTAGGTTTAGGTTTAGGGATTTGAGAACACATTTAGGTTTTAGGTAGGTTATAGGTTATAGCTGTAGGGAATTGAGAATAGGTTAAGCTTATAGGTAGGTTATAAGTTATAGGTTTAGGGAATTGAGAATAGGTTAAGGTTTATCTTTAGGAAATCGGGTTTGGGTTTGGGATCGGGTTTTTCTTTGGGTTTTCAGGTTGAGGTTTAGGTTTAGGTTAGGTAGCTGAGAATAGGATTATGTGTAGGTTTAGGTTTAGGGATTTGAGAACACATTTAGGTTTTAGGTTGGTTATAGGTTATAGTTGTAGGGAATTGAGAATATGTTATAGGTTCAGGTAATAGGATTAGGTGTAGTTTAGGTTAAGGGTGAGGTCCCTGGAAATACAGATATAAACATGGCCTTTCAACATGGTCAGGCCCTTCCAATGTTTTGCATATGAAATGGACAACTTCATCATGTTCATAACAGCGGTTTAACCTTCCATTCAGATGACCCCCGCTCATCCGGATAGCTCCGACGCACATCAAGGTATGCTCCATTAATTTTGAGTTAATACCAAAATACGGCCTGTCCAAATGGACAGGCCCTCCCAATGTTGTCCATAGGAAATGGACAGCTTCATCATGGTCATAACAGCGGTTCCCACCTCCCAGGGACCCCTACTCATCCGGATAGCTCCGACACACATCCGGGTATGCTCTATTAATTTTAAGCAACATAACTTAATCGTAAATGAACTTTTTTAAAATAAATTTTAATTTACTACAATTTGCCTGAAGGCGCTGACGGATGAGCTGCTGTACATCATCTGTCACGTCTGCCCAATGGGGGGTGGTGGCGGGGATCAGAGATTGACATAGGACACCGACCTCCGATGTAAACAAGCTGGCATTGTTCCCAACAGGTCTAATATAATCCTGTGGGAACTCTACCGTCATCCTACCCTCACGTGTAAGTCGCTCTAAAAGCAACCCACACGTGGGTCCACGTCCTCGTCGGCTGGTCGACGATGCTGCTGCAAAAGAAATATGTAAGTCTAAACATAAACAAAAGTCAGTTAAAAAAATATATGTCTATACTTACATGCTGTGCCCGGTGTGTGCGTGACTGAGGGATCAGACGCCTGCGATATAATATATGACAGTGATGCTGGCTCCGTCGCATCACGGGTAGGAGTAGATCCAGTGCGCGAACAACGTGGTCTCCCACCTGATGTCATCACTAAATATGTGCGAGCTAAGAACTTATAAATTTAAACAATGTCAATACAAGTAGAATATACTAAAACATTATACAAGTAGGGTTATACGGTACAATGCATTTGTGCTTATGCTTAGAGAGATGATTAAAATATGATTAGACCATTATACTATAATGTAAGCAAAATATAATAAAATCGTAAACTTTAATCTATAACCCTTTAAAATTCCATTACATATTGTCATTCTATATTAAATACACATATTTCATTGTAATACGAAACAACTTTGAGGTAAACTATCTGAAGCACTTCCTGCGTAAGTTATCGTATGCTTCAGAAGTATATGTCATCATGTGTGAAGCACTGAACATTTTTGTAACCAACATGTCAGTCACAATAGGAGAAATCTGATCTCTCAGGACTCCATTCAGATGTGCAAGTGAGTGAGTCGCATCTTCCATATCTCATTTCCCATGGCTATATATCTCCATCAGCTTTGAAATTTCTTTGAGATGGTATAATCTTTCCTCTGAGTCGTCGTCGATATATTCTGCTTTACACTCATCGACTAGACCGGGTATCTCTATGACCCTACTAGAAGAAGATAGGGCTGAAACGTCTATCTACAACAGCTGATGAAGTATGTTACGTGCTTCTGGTACGCTCCGATTGGAGGAGGACATGATCAGAAATTGACTCAACTGCAAATGTGGATTATAAATAAGTCAATAAGAGGAATAAATCATGACTTGTAATTTTCATGTATACATGGAATACATAAATTATTTGAATTAAAAAATGATACGTAAATCATGTGTACATTAATAATTGTTATCTGCATCACTATCGCTTGAGACTATTTCTTCTTCACCATCACTATCGTTGATCAGTATCTCCTCTTCATTGTCTGCAATGTTGTCATCAATGAAACTACTATCATCTCTAACAATGTCATCTATTATTGAGGCATCAACATGATCAGGTGGCACATCATCTCTATCCAATTGCACCACATCAATATCAATACTTGAATCAATCCCTGTATCAACATGAAATGGCACATCTTCTTGATATGCATGTTCAACCTTAGCCGTGTCATTTTTTTTATCCTCCCTATCTTCAACTTCTTGTACGGGAACGTCAAATACATTCTTGGGCTTTATTTTCTGTACCACGTGCCAAGAGCCACCTAATTTGGTGTTAGCGAGGTAAAATACTTATTCGGCTTGGCTGGCGGGACAAATGGGTCGTTCTTAAACCACTTCCGAGATAAATTTATGCTCGTAAAGTAGTTGTCCGTCTGTATTTCCAACTTCTTATTTCTAATATCCCACCAATCACATCTAAATAAGTACACCTGCTTTCTCATACAATAATTCAGCTCAATAATATCTGTCAAAATGCCATAAAAGTCAATCTGATTCTCCTCATTGGTTCCCTTCACAACCACCCCACTATTTTGTGTGGTCCTACACTTGTCATGTTCTTCGGTGTGGAACCGAATCCTGTTTACAATACAACCTATGTATCTAGATACACGTCTATCAGGTCCACACGCCAACAAGTATAGTGCATCAGACGCATCCGTAGAGTTTCTTGTATGCAACATCTTCATCTATTATCATGTACAGAATGTAATTGTTTAGGAATTTTCTTAGGTTAAAATAATGTACAGTACAATGAAAATTCTAAGTGTGGTGAGATAGTGTGAAATCTTACACATTTTTTAAACCATTGTGGAAACTGATCCCGATGCATTCAATCATAACTTGTAGGGAATTTGGACTTCATCTCGTCCATATGTTCGCTACACATAAATGGCACGTTAGAAGCAAGAAACATTAAGATCATCGTATGTAAAGAAAACAATAATCGAGAGAAGACTTACTCCAAGTATGACTCTATTTCTTCACAATTATGCAACACATACCACCTCGTCTTTGCTAGATCCTGTTCACTCCCCAAGTGCAGGGTTGTGATGTAGTAATAAACTCGGTAAGACCGAGGTCGAATCCCAAAGGACTGAAACTTGTACGTAATCTAAAATTAACTGGAAATAGAACTAGAATGAGATGAAATTTGAATTGAATTATAAATTGAGGAATAATTGTAAACTATTAATCTAAAATTTATAGGAGAAATCAGAGGTAAGGAAACTAGGGATTCAGAGGATCCACTTGTAGAGATCAGGGAGATCTTATGCATGTTTTATGGAAATTAACTGAACTGACATTGATCTAGTTTTCAAGAGATGAAAGGTATATGAATTAGAATGGATTCCATCACATGTATGAAGGTTAGGAAGGGTACCGTCATCCGACCATGCCCAGGAGACTATGGTGAACAACAAGGCTTCCTGACGTCATAAACATAAAGAAGAAGAAGGAATACTCAAAGCCATTGTAGACCCACTGTAATTTCAGTCGCAACAGACCATTAAAGACTAAAAACATTCCCATAATAATCAACTAAATCAACGTTAATTCATGAATTGAAATTAAATTAAAATCATAAAATCTCCCATCTCACTACAAGCTTCACCTCTTAGCCCTAGCTAAGAGATTTAACCAGCCATGAATGGGCTGGATCTCTTCAAAAATTATAAAAGAATAGAAAAGAAAATAAATAAATAAAAACTAAAATTACTCTCTCTCTCTCCTCCCTAGATGATATGCACGTCCAAGATCCTAGCCTCCAAGCTCTGATCTTCCTCCCAAGACTTTCATCCCCCCTCCCCACGTCTAAAATCTCCTTATATAGCTTCTGGAGTGGTGAAAATCGGATTTGAATCGGATTTGGAAAGCTATGCATGCCCATTAAAAGCTTTTTCGCAGCCAAGTTCAGTGCCTCGAAACACGCCACTTTCCTGGCTCAAATTCTAAAGAAACACCGTCCCTTAGGATTTTATTGGGTCCTCTACATGATAGACGGTTCAGATCTGCCATATGATCAAAGATGGTGGGCCAAAACCGCATAGAAAAGTCAGTTTTCGTGGATGTGGGAAACCTTTCGCACCATTTCGCTGTTGTGATCGGTGGGCCCCACAGAAGCATTTTCTAGAAAATCCACCCCGTCCATTAGATTCGGAACAAAATTTCAATTAAGAATAGGTGATTTTGAATATCCATTGGCGTGTCCCAGAGAAGAAATAACTAAAAGATCAGATTTGAACGCTACAGGGCAACCCTTTTGTGGCCCCTGTATCTCACACATGTGTTTGCATGAGTGAAAAGTTTAAACATGGTTTTGTAGTGGTCACGGCTGTCTACACGGTGGATGCTTTGGATTGAGCTTACAGGGCATGTGTGGGGCCCACTATCATCCGCAAAACGGCCAGCGGCCGTTCATTCGCTGACGCAAAAACTTCCATTTTTTTTAAGACGGTCGCGGAACACTTCCGCTGTGACTTGGTGGAGCCCACTTCTTTTGGCGCCTGCGAAATCCAGTCCATCCATCGAACAAAGCTCGAAAAACCGGTCGGGTATAACGTTTTTAAAGTGAATTTCGTCGCAGCCCACGGATTAATTCAGTTCACCGTCCATCTTCCGTTTGACAGAAAGAATCTTCTGATCGCTCGCATGGGAGAAAAAGGTCTCCTAGGCGTGGGTTACATCCACCCTATGAATGCAATGAACGGTCCAGATTCATGATCTGGGTGAGGAGCGGGCCCCACTGATCTAAACTGGCGGGCGTTCGTGCGTCCGCTGGAGCTTTACATAGAGAAGACGGGTCAGCGACGCTGACCCGTTTTTTTAATTTTAGGTGTATGGCCAGTGCTCTGTACATGGTGTACATTCACTGGCCAAGTGGGGTCCATCGTGATGTATGTTCGCGATCCACACGGTCCATCTGCTTTTTCATATCATTCGAACCGTCAAGACCAAATTTAAAGCATATTCGGATAACAGGTGGGCCCCAGTTCAAGATTTTATGGGCTGATATGTCCATTGAGCCACTTTTACAATGATTCAATGGCTGAAACTTGACATGTACGGTTAATTTGTGGCATTAAGACTATGTATGAAGTTTCGAATCGAACGGATGGTGGGAAACATGTGATCTTGCATTTTGGATGAGTTTTAGACCATTTGAGCTTCAGTTCTTTGATTTTCTCGGCTCCCTGGCGTGTAATTTCAGTCGATCTTGGTCCCCTGGAGTGTGTCCCTTGCCTTGGTGCATCTTGAGCGTTAAAATCATGTTTTTAACACCCATTTCCAGTTCAAGCTCATAAAGACCCCTGCATCACAAGTACGATTAAATCGGGCTATTAGACAGTACAATGTTCGTAAATCCAGGTAATAACTAGGGTCTAATATGTAATATTTGACCCTCAACACAACCCCGAACCAGCATTTTGCTAGTCCCGAGCAAATTATGCGAAAAATAAGTTGAGAATTATAGGAGAACTTTCTATGAAATCGAGTGAGATTTTGAACAAGATACGAGAAATTTAATATTCATGAATGTTAGAAATTGTTTTCTCTTGAGCTCAAGCGCATGGTAGACTTCATAATCAAGTGTAAAGTATTAATCCATCAATTAGAAAAATTTTAAATATTGAGATCCATGAATGTATAGTCTTATCTCGGCTTATCAACATTAAGACATCCAATCGTCAATTTCATGATATCATTGGTAACCAACAAGAAAATTCATGACAACCAAAACCTAATCCAAAACTTGCCTCATAGATAACCTATTAACTTGTGATTTTTCTATTCAAAGTAATGCCAAGAAAGGGGAATCAAATCCTCACCTATAGGGAGCAAACCTATGGTGAAGATCGTACACCTGACTCTTTTTCACATATCATTCATGGGGAATTAACTCTACACCTATAGGGAGCAAACCTATGGTGAAGATTAATTATCCAACCTTTTCAATTTTTATACTATGATGGCAAGATATTTCAGGCTAGTTCCATTCATGCTTAGTGATTACCAAGTTAATCCTTCGATATGGAACTGAATCTTAATGTGTAAGCAAGACGTGTCCCAAATCATGATTCAATCAATGTTTAAAATCTCTAATCATGGATTGATAATTCAAAATCAACTATGGAATCTATCAAGTAGCTAAATTCAAGAGTCATAAATTCCAACATCATGTATCTCGTAATTCTAAATCAAAGATAGATGTCAAAATCACATTGAATTTACGAGAAATGTCAGAAAAATTTTAAAATTTTCATAATTTTCACAATTTTTGCTCAAGACCAAGAAAATACTGATTAGGAAGCCTAATCTCCTTCAACCCCCAACCTAAAATCTACATTGTCCTCAATATAAAAGATCTAAACATGGAACAACAAAAGTAAAGTGATGGAAAGATAGTACCTGGATAACGAATCAAGAGAGAGACTTTCCAAGAGATCATAGCATGGAAGCTGGTTAGCACGAGAGAAAAAGAAAAATAAAAATGACTAAAATAAAATCCTACCTATACCACTTTCGCAGGTGCTCTCGATTGCATTTAGCATATGCAACAAGCCTTTAAACCCCTAGGTTACCCCTAATGGACGAGTTGTAGTCTCGTGAGGGTTTGCAGTAATGTTACCCACAAACATTGAATCATCTACTAGAAAAATGAAATGAAAAGCTGGGTTGCCTTCCAGGAGCGCTAAATTTACCGTCTTCAACCAGACAAATAAAGCAACAATCCTAGTCCTATGAAAGCGATAAACCTACCTATACCTCCATCAGACTAGGAGATTAGTCCTGGTAAACAGGAGCAATCAGAGGCATGGACATGTCCTTTGAATCAAATGTCTCGACAAATGGCTTTAATCGATGTCCATTTACTTTAAACTCCTTGCCATTGTCGGGATGCCTATCTCGACGGCCCCATGAGGATAAGCAGTAACAACAATGTAAGGGCTGGTCCAACGAGATCGAAGCTTACCCGGAAAGAGATACAGTCGAGAGTCATACAAGAGGACTTTCTGACTTGGCGTGAATGATTTCCGTAGAATATGTTGATCATGAAACGCCTTCGTCCTGTCCTTGTAAATTCTTGAGTTTTCGTACGCATCGTTCTGGATTTCTTCAAGTTCATTTAATTGAAGTTTGCATAGCGAGCCAGCGTTGTCCATATTGAAATTCAGATTTTTGATCGCCCAGTATGCTTTATGTTCCAATTCCACAGGCAAATGACAAGCCTTTCCGTAGACAAGTCTAAAGGGAGATGTTCCAATAGGAGTTTTAAAAGCAGTATGGTACGCCCATAAGGCATCGGTCAATCGAATTGACCAGTCCTTACGATCAGGGTTAACCGTTTTCTCTAGGATATGTTTGATCTCTCTATTGGAAATCTCAGCTTGTCCACTTGTTTGTGAATGGTATGGGGTGCTCACCTTATGCGAGATACCGTATTTCTTCATTAAACTCTCGAATGGTCTATTGCAGAAGTGTGAGCCCCCGTCACTAATGATGGCTCGAGGCGTTCCGAACCGCGACAGGATATTTTCTTTTAAAAATTTAATGACCGTGCGATGGTCATTTTTGCGGCACGAAATTACTTCGACCCATTTAGTGACATAGTCTACGGCGAGAAAAATATATAGATTTCCAAATGATTGGGGGAATGGTCCCATGAAATCAATGCCCCAGCAATCAAATGCTTCAATGATAAGGATGGGATTCAAAGGCATCATATTTCGACGGGACAATGCTTCCAATTTTTAACAACGCTCACAAGCTTTGTAAAACTCATGAGTGTCCCTGAACATAGTGAACCAGTAAAAGCCACACTGTAGAATCTTGGCCGTGGTCTTTTTAGCAGAAAAGTGACCACCACAGGCCTGTGAGTGACAGAAGGAGATGACACTCTGATGCTCATCGTCTGGCACACATCTCCTTAAGATTTAGTTTGGACAATATTTAAACAAATATGGATCATCCTAGAAAAAGTTACGCACCTTGGTAAAGAATTTCTTCTTATCTTGTAACGTCCAGTGTGTCGGTATGGCACCTGTAGCAAGATAATTAGCAATATCAGCGAACCAAGGTGAATGGGAGACTCTAAATAGTTGTTCATCAGGGAACATGTCATTAATATGGGTCGCCTCAAGGGAATCAGAGGCATTAAGGCGAGAAAGGTGATCAGCTACTACATTCTCTACTCCCTTTTTGTCTTTAATTTCTAAATCAAATTCTTGGAGTAGAAGGATCCATCGTATTAGGCGGGGCTTAGAATCATTCTTGGAAAGAAGATACTTAAGTGCCGCATGATCTATATAAATAATGATCTTGGATCCGATCAGGTAGGACCGAAATTTGTCCAAAGCGAACACTACGGCTAAGAGTTCCTTTTCCGTAGTCGAGTAGTTCACTTGGGCAGGATTTAGAGTCCTACTTGCATAGTGAATAACGTAAGGCCGCTTATCTTTTCTCTGGCCTAGAACCGCTCCAAGAGCATAATCAGAGATGTCGCACATAAGTCCAAAAGGAAGATTCTAATCGGGTGGCTACATGATAGGTGCAGTGGTTAACATGCCCTTAAGCTTAGTGAAAGCTTCTTGGCACTGCTCAGTCCACTCGTATGGTGCATCCTTTTGAAGAAGATTACATAAAGGATGAGAGAGAAGACTGAAGTCCTTTATAAATCGCCTGTAAAATCCTACGTGTCCTAAGAAGGATCGCACATCTCTGATGTTCTTGGGTGGAGGTAGGTTGGAGATAAGATCGATTTTTGCCTTATCTACCTCGATTCCTTTGGATGAGATGATATGCCCAAGGACAATTTCCTTTTGAACCATAAAATGGCACTTCTCCCAGTTAAGTACCAAATTTTTTTCTTCACATCTTTTCAGCATACATTTAAGACTTGCTAAGCATTCGCTGAAAGATGAACCAAAAATAGAGAAATTGTTCATGAAGACCTCTAGATATTTTCCCACCATGTCAGAAAAGATACTCATCATGCATCAATGAAAGGTGGCAGGGGCATTACATAACCCGAATGGCATCCTTCTGTAAGCAAAGGTGCCATAGGGACATGTGAATGTGGTCTTTTCCTGATCCTCAGGGGCGATTTCAATCTGATTATAACCTGAATACCCGTCAAGGAAACAATAATAGGAATGACCAGCTAGCCTTTCCAGGATTTGATCAATGAAGGGCAAAGGAAAGTGGTCTTTCCTTGTGACGGTATTTATCTTCCTGTAGTCAATGCACATTCTCCAACCAATAGTAACTCTAGTTGGCACGAGTTCATTATTGGCATTGGCTACGATAGTGATCCCGGACTTCTTAGGAACCACCTGAGTTGGACTCACCCATTGACTATCGGATATGGGGTAAATGATCCCCACTTCCAATAGTTTGAGAACCTCGGCCTTAACCACTTCCTTCATGTTTGGATTTAGTCTACATTGTGATTGCCGAACAGCCTTTGCATTGTCCTCAAGATATATGCGGTGAGTACAAATTGATGGGTTAATTTCTTTGAGGTCCACTATCGTCCATCCAAGAGCTCCCTTATGCTCAATGAGAGTAGATATCAGCATACTCTCCTGTTCTTTCTCCAGGTGGGCAGAGATCACCACTGGGTACGTCTCATCTTGACTTAAATAGACATATTTTAAATCAGAGGGCAAAGTTTTTAAGTCAAGCTTCGGTGGCTTGAGGTTAGACGGCAGAGGCACTATATCGGTTTGGGGCAACTCTTCAATTTGTGGCCTCCACTGGTTAACTTCAAGTACCGGTGCAGTATCAAGCATGGCACACGTCTCCCTAAGTATATCATCATCAAGATCATGGAAGTGGGCCAGGCACGTCTCTAGAAGATCAGAGGATAAGGTGAGAGGTGTTCTATCTTCCACAAAAGAATCAATCATGTTAACATCGTGGAAATCGTCATCATCCTCTGAGTTGCTGCCGTTATTGAAAAAGATATTCGATTCCAATGTCAAGTTTCCAAAGGACATAGTCATGACACCATTCCTGCAATTGATAATTGCATTTGAAGTGGACAGGAATGGGCGACCAAGAATGATGGGAATCTGAGTGCTCGTGTCGTTGATGGGTTTGGTGTCCAAGATGATAAAATCAACAGGGTAGTAAAATCTATCAACCTGGACCAACACATCCTCGATGATCCCTCTTGGTACATGAACAGAACGATCAGTAGGTTGTAGTGTGGTTCGAGTGGGTTTTAATTCACCCAAACCTAACTGTTGGTATACCGAATAGGGAATCAGATTGACACTTGCTCCTAAGTCAAGAAGTGCATGATCAATTCGATAGTTCCCGATTACACATGATATGGTTGGGCAACCGGGATCCTTGAATTTTTGCACATCTTGTTTCAGGATGGCACTCACTTTCTCAGTCAAGGAGATCTTCTTTTGAACACTTTTTCGTCGTTTGGTAGTGCATAAGTCCTTTAGAAATTTAGCATATAAAGGAATCTGTTTTACAACATCAAGCAGAGGAATGTTGACTTTCACTTGTTTCAACACCTCTAGGATATCCTGAGAGTTAGAGAGACGTTTTGGTTCAACCAACCGTTGGGGAAACGGAGCAACTGGCTTTTCTAGAGGTTCCGGTTCAAATTTTTGTGGGGCGTCATTAGATCCATCATTGTTGTCCTCTTCTGGTTCTTGAGGCTTTTCGAGCCTAACCGGAAGGGTTTTATCAATAACCTTCCCACTCCTAAGAGTGGTGATGGATTTAGCGTACCCCATTTGATTTGAAGAGCTGGGATTACCTGTCTCGTATTACGGTTTAGGATTGGGGATTGGTTGTGCAGGAAGCATCCCCTTTTCTATAACCGTCATACGTGAATCTATCTTTTGTATAAAATCTCGCATTCTTTGCGTCAGCTCTTGCACAGAATTTTGAGCCGGTTCTTCTTGAGGTCTCCCCTGATTTGAATTTTGATTGAATAAACCTTGAGGGGTAGCAGTTTGTCCGTTCCTCCAACTAAAATTCGGATGATTTTTCCAGCCAGGATTGTACATATTAGAGGGTGGTCCATTAAAAGGTCTTTGATAGTTATTTACGGCATTAGATTGTTCATTCAATACTTCTCGAAAGGCAGGTATTGAAGGATAATTTTCAGTAGTATAAATGTTGCAATCACAGATGCCGCAAACACTTTTATTAACCCTTTCCTTCCTTCCTTCCATGGCCTCAAATTTTCTGGTGAGATTGGCTACCTTAGCGTTAAGATCATTATCCTCTTTCAGAAGATATATTCCCTCCTTTTTCCTTTGATTGAGTCGGCCTAGACGTAGTGTTCGTCCTTGGGTAATAGTCCCATGATTGTGTTTTTTCAGCGAGACTATTGAGGTAATCCCATACCTCGTCGACATTTTTATTGATGAATTCTCCGTTGCACATTGTCTCGACCATTTGGCGCATGGAAGATGTTAGCCCATCATAGAAGAAATTCGTAATGCGCCATATTTAAAGCCATGTTGTGGGCACGCATTAACCAGATTCTTGAACCTTTCCCAACATTGGAAGAATGTTTCATCTTCCTTTTGGGCAAAGTTCATGATTGCTCTCCTGAGGGTAATTGTCTTATGATGTAGGAAAATTTTCTTTATAAATTCCCTCTGCATATCATTCCATGTGCCAATGGATCTAGGACGCAGTGAATGTAACCACGTCTTAGCTTTTTCTTTTAAGGAAAATGGAAAGAGTTTCAGCCTAATAGTATCCTTAGATACATTAGGAAAGTATAAGGTGCCTATGATTTCATCGAACTCTTTCAGATGCAAGTATGGTTCTTCAGATTCAAGCCCATGGAACTTAGGAAGGAGTTGGATAACCCCTGGCTTGATGTCCATATGTCCTGTATTCTCAGAAAAAATCATGTATGAGGGCGTACTCACCCCCGCCGGTTGTAAATAATCTCGTAAAGTACGAGGCGGGGGTACCTGATGCACCTCATTCTCATCATGTACTTCCTCAACCCTTGGTTGGGGTAGTGCTTGAGGTTGATTTTTAGCCATAACGTCCTCTAACTCAGGAGAATTCAAGTGGTGTCTAGTCCTGCGATGGACATTCAACCCCTCAACTAATCCTCCTTCAGTCACGAGACGTCGAGTATTGTCACGTGCCCACTGGGGCATAAAACACACTCAGTCCTTAAATTTTAACTTAAACCTAAGAGAAAGGAAGAAGAAATTTAGAAAATAAAAGGGAAAGATGGAAAGAAGTTACCAAATTTGGAGTCCTAGGTTAAGAATCTGCAAAACAAAACATAATAAGTTAGTTTCTAAGAATAGAAAGTCCTAATTAAGAGTAAACTAATTTCTAGAAAAAAGAAGAAATTTCAAAGAAAGAGAAATTAGAAAGAGCTTACTAAATTAGAAGTTTCCTACAAAGCAGAAAAAAAAATTAGGTTAGTTCTAAAAATCAGATAGAATGAAGAATAGCAAGTTTCTAACGTTAGGAAAAATTTCTAACAAGGAAAATAACTACTTCTAAACCTATAATTAAAAATTCTAAAGAAAATCTAATCTTAAACTAATCCCAAAACTAATTAATTTCAGAAAAATGTAGCCGACAGTCCCCGGCAACGGCGCCAAAAACTTGTTCACCCCCCAAGTGCAGGGTTGTGATGTAGTAATAAACTCGGTAAGACCGAGGTCGAATCCCAAAGGACTGAAACCTGTACGTAATCTAAAATTAACTAGAAATAGAACTAGAATGAGATGAAATCTGAATTGAATTATAAATTGAGGAATAATTGTAAACTATTAATCTAAAATTTATAGGAGAAATCAGAGGTAAGGAAACTAGGGATTCAGAGGATCCACTTGTAGAGATCAGGGAGATCTTATGCATGTTTTATGGAAATTAACTGAACTGACATTGATCTAGTTTTCAAGAGATGAAAGGTATATGAATTAGAATGGATTCCATCACATGTATGAAGGTTAGGAAGGGTACCGTCATCCGACCATGCCCAGGAGACTATGGTGAACAACAAGGCTTCCTGACGTCATAAACATAAAGAAGAAGAAGGAATACTCAAAGCCATTGCAGACCCACTATAATTTCAGTCACAACAGACCATTAAAGACTAAAAACATTCCCATAATAATCAAATAAATCAACGTTAATTCATGAATTGAAATTAAATTAAAATCATAAAATCTCCCATCTCACTATAAGCTTCACCTCTTAGCCCTAGCTAAGAGGTTTAGCCAGCCATGAATGGGCTGGATCTCTTCAAAAATTATAAATGAATAGCAAAGAAAATAAATAAATAAAAACTAAAATTACTCTCTCTCTCTCTCCTCCCTAGATGATATGCACGTCCAAGCTCCTAGCCTCCAAGCTCTGATCTTCCTCCCAAGACTTTCATCCCCCCTCCCCACGTCCAAAACCTCCTTATATATTTGCTGGAGTGGTGAAAATCAGATTTGAATCGGATTTGGAAAGCTATGCATGCCCATTGAAAGCTTTTTCGCAGCCAAGTTCGGTGCCTCGAAACACGCCACTTTCCCCGCTCAAATTCCAAAGAAACACCGTCCCTTAGGATTTTATTGGGTCCTCTACATGATAGACGGTTCAGATCTGCCATATGATCAAAGATGGTGGGCCAAAACCGCCTAGAAAAGTCAGTTTTTGCGGATGTGCGAAACCTTTCTCACCATTTCGCTGTTGTGATCGGTGGGCCCCACAGAAGCATTTTTAGGAAAATTCACCCCGTCCATTGGATTCAGAACAAAATTTCAGTCAAGAATAGGTGGTTTTGAATATCCATTGGCGTGTCCCAGAGAAGAAATAACTAAAAGATCAAATTTGAACGCTACAGGGCAACCCTTTTGTGGCCCCTATATCTCACACATGTGTTTGCATGAGTGAAAAGTTTAAACATGGTTTTGTAGTGGTCACGGCTATCTACACGGTGGATGGTTTGGATTGAGCTTACGGGGCACGTGTGGGGCCCACTATCATCCGCAAAACGGCCAGCGGCCGTTCATTCGCTGACGCAAAAACTTTCGTTTTTTTTTAAGACGGTCGCGGAACACTTTCGCTGTGACTTGGTGGAGCCCACTTCTTTTAGCGCTTAGAAAATCCAGTCCGTGCATCGAACGAAGCTCGAAAAATCGGTCGGGTATGACGTTTTTGAAGTGGATTTCATCGCAGCCCATGGATTAATTCAGTTCGCCGTCCATCTTCCGTTTGACAGAAAGAATCTTCCGATCGCTCGCATGGGAGAAAAAGGGCTCTTAGGCGTGGGTTACATCCGCCCTTTGAATGCAATGAACGGTCCAGATTCATGATCTGGGTGAGGAGCGGGCCCCACTGCTCTAAACCGGCGGGCGTTCGTGCGTCCACTGGAGCTTTACATAGAGAAGACGGGTCAGCGTCGCTGACCCGTTTTTTTGATTTTAGGTGTATGGCCAGTGCTATGTACATGGTGTACATTCACTGGCCAAGTGCGGTCCATTGTGATGTATGTCCGCGATCCACACCGTCCATCTGCTTTTTCATATCATTTGAACCGTCAAGACCAAATTTAAAGCATATCCAGATAACAGGTGGGCCCCAGTTCAAGATTTTATGGGCTGATATGTTCATTGGGCCACTTCTACAACGATCCAATGGCTGAAACTTGACATGTATGGTTAATTTGTGGCATTAAGACTGTATGAAGTTTCAAACCGAACGGATGGTGGGAAACATGTGATCTTGCATTCTGGATGAGTTTTACACCATTTGAGCTTCAGTTCTTTAATTTTCTCGGATCCGTGGCATGTAATTTCAGTCGATCTTGGTCCCCTGTAGTGTGTCCCTTGCCTCGGTGCATCTTAAGCGCTAAAACTATGTTTTTAACACCCATTTCCAGTTCAAGCTCATAAAGACCCCTGCATCACAAACACGATTAAATTGGGCTATTAGACAGTACAATGTTCGTAAATCCAGGTAATAACTAGGGTCTAATATGTAATATTTGACCCTCAACAGATCCCCAACGTCCATATCCTAAAACTTTGAGGATCTTAAAGGACGAACGTTATGTGCAAACACAAATATGAGTCCTTGTTCATGCTCCTGGCCTTCATCGACATTCCGATCTTCTCGATTAAATCTAGTCTATATGCCACGAAGATACATGGAGAAAAATGTAAGGCACTCATTATCAACGTACACCTCAGCTATGGATCCCTCTGGACGTGCCTTGTTCCTCATGAATTGTTTGAGTGTGTGAAGGTATCTGTACACAAAACCACTATGTTAAGAGTATGAAAATATGAATATATGTAGTTTACGAAATGAATAAAAATTTTAAAAGGTTCACCACCTTTCGATCGGATACATCCAACGATATTGTACTGGGCCTGCAAGGTTCGCCTCGTGCGATAAGTGAATCGCTAGGTGTACCATGACATCGAAAAATACAGGAGGAAATATTCTTTCAAGTTTGTAAAGGATTATGGCAATGTCCCTCTCCAGTCATTTTATAACATCTACATTCAACGATTTTGAACACAGATCTTTAAAGAATATCCCCAACTCAATCAGCGCCGCACTAATATCCTTCCTTAGGAATCCACGAATCGCAACCGGCAGTAGGCATTGTAGAAAGACGTGACAATCATGACTTTTCATTCCTGTTACCTTACAGTCCGTAACGTTTACACACCGAGATATGTTTGACGCATATCCATCGAAAAACTTCACTGATCTCAACCATTCACATAAATGCTTTCTCTCTAGTTTTGTCAACGTGTAGCAGGCTACTGGTATAGTATACGAATTTCTATGTGGTTGCAAGTGTCACTCTTTCCTTAAACCCATTTCTTATAGATCCAATCGAGCCTTGAAACTGTCTTTTGTTTTCTTCTCTATGTTCGTCAATGTTCCGAAGACATTGTCACATATATTTTTCTCAATATGCACGACATCCAAGTTATGTTGCAATTTCAAATCACTCCAATAGGGCAACTCAAAGAAGATGCTCTTCTTCCTCCAGTTATAGTCTAATATTGTATGTTTCCTCTTTTTCAAGTGCGATGCCTTACCAAATCTAACTTCTCCAATGTTACTCAATTGTTGTATCACATCTTCTCCAGATAGCTCTTTCGGGGGTGGCCTATGATCTTGTTTGCCATCAAAGATCATCGTCTTCTTGTGCCAACTATGATCGCTTGGAAGGAAGCGACGATGGCCCATATAACACGTTTTTCTACCATGCTTCAATGACAATGAACAAGTCTCAATACCACATGTAGGATAAGCCAACTTGCCCTTCGTGCTCCACCCAGATAAATTTTCATATGCAGGAAAGTAATTTATTGTCCACAAGACCGCTGCATACAATCGAAATGACTGTCCTGCAAATGTGTTATACGTTTCTACACCTTGACTCCACAACTTATTTAACTCATCTACTAACGATCGTAATTACACATCAATGTCATTCCCAGGTGACCTGGGTTCAGGAATAAGCAATGACATCATGAAAAATGACTCTTTCATATACAACCAAGGAGGTAAATTGTAGGGCATAAGTACCACTGACCACATACTGTATGAGCTACTCATATTACCAAATAGATTAAAACCATCACTTGCAAGACGTAGTCGAACATTGCGAGAATCCTCTGCAAACCAATCATGTTGCTTGTCAAAATTTTATCAGGCTTCAGAGTCCGCAGGGTGCCTCAATGTAGTATCATCATGAACGCATTTCTCCTTATGCCACCTCATATCTTCAGCCGTCTTACGAGACATAAACAATCTTTGTAATCTGGGTTTCAATGGGAAATACCTTAACACCTTTCGCGGGATTTTCTTACTCCTGGATTTGTCATTCTTCCACCTAGACTCTCCACATTCTTGACACTGATTAGCTTTATCATACTCTCCCTGATATAATAAACAATCATTTATACATGCATGTATGATGGTGTAACCAAGGCCCAAGTCTCGCATCAAGGATTTTGCCTCATAATGAGACTTAGGAAATGTCTCACCGTCTGGTAATGCTTCTTTCAACAACTCAAGCAACATGTCGAACGATTTGTTACTCCAACGATTTATTATCTTCAAATGAAGTAACTTTCTAAGAAAATTCAACTTAGAGAATTCTCACACCTCGGATAAAGTGGATGTTGTGCATCCCTCAACAACCTACTCAACTTTTCTGATTCGACTTCACCCATTGGAGGAATATCTTAGCAACTTCTTGTCACTACAAAATCAGTATCTGCAACTGTTCCCCTGAACACATCGCCTATGATATCTTGCATTTCATCAATGTCTTCATCCTCGTCATCCGACACAATTGGGTCTTCGTTGACTTCAATGGCCTCAACTCTATGGGTCATATCTTCACCATGATAGATCCACCAAGCGTAACCCTAGTCAATCCCAACTATGAACAAATCGTCCTCTACTTTGTCTAAAGTCTTATTTATGATTTTCTTGCATTTTCGACATGGACACCTAATCTTATTCTCTGAATCTGCCAGATTTCGTGCAAATTCCATGAACTCTTGAACCCCTTGTTTATACTCTGGGCTAAACCTGTTCTTAGCTCGCATCCAACTCTTATCCATCTCTAAAATGAAAAAACTAGAGTCAGTTTACGGAAATAGCTTTAAGATTAGGCTAGGTTATAGGTTTAGGTTATATGTTTAGGTTTAGGTTAAGGTTATGAGTTTAGGTTAAGGTTATAAGTTTAGGTTTAGGTTATAAGTATAGGTTTTGGGATTTGAGAATAGGTTATAGGTTATGGGAATAGGTTTGGTTTATAGGTTATAGGTTAAGGTTCGGGTTCGGGATCGGGTTTAGGTTATAGGTTTAGGTTTAGGTTAAGGTTATAAGTATAGGTTTTGGAATTTGAGAATAGGTTTAGGTTCAAGTTATAAGTTTAGGTTTAGGTTTTTATGTTTAGGTTCAGGTTTAGGTTAAGGTTTTAGGTTTAGGTTATAAGTATAGAATTGGGGATCTGAGAATAGGTTTAGGTTATAAGTATAGGTTAAGGTTATAAGTTAGGTTTAGGTTTAGGTTGAGGTTATAATTATAGGTTTAGGTTATAAGTATAGGTTTAGGGATTTGAGAATAGGTTTAGGTTAAGGTTATAAGTTTAGGTTTAGGTTTAGTTTATAAGTTTTGGGATTTGAGAATAGGTTTAGGTTAAGGATATAAGTTTAGGTTTAGGTTATAGGTTAAGGTTTAGGTTTAGGTTATAGGTTATAGCTTTAGGGAATTTAGAATAGGTTAGAGGTTAAAGGATAAGGTTTAGGTTATAGGTTATACGTTAATGTTCGAGTTTGGGATTGGGTTTAGGTTATAGGTTTGTATTTAGGTTTAGGTTAAGGTTATAAATATAGGTTTTGGGATTTGAGAATAGGTTTAGGTTAAGGTTATAAGTTTAGGTTTAGGTTTATTTTAATAGGTTGTTTATTTTCATTTATATTCGCAAATACATTCATCATCCATTCAATTCAAATTGAAATAAGTACTGTCACTCTATGACTAACAGTTGAAAAGGAAAATCATGCATCTAGATCTGCTCTAACATTTTCTAAGCTCAACATCCAGATAGCTCCGACGCACATCCGGGTCTGTTCCAACATTTTTTAAGCTAATATAATTAAATCCTAAATTAGTTACTCATCCAAGGTTGGATAGATTGTAATACTTTCATATTCCCATTTAAACGTCCACGTCGAAAATCCGGCAGCATCTCCCCATGTCTCTCTAGATAAGTTGATCTTACATCACATTCCGATGCCAAATATTTAAAGTAATGTAAAGATATTTGGCATTGGATACGGAATAGAAGAAACATATCCAGAGAGAAATGAGAAGATGGACCACGGATCAGGCATGAACATTTAAATAGATTGTATGAAAGCATACTTTCCATCTAACAATGAACTGTCCAAAATGGGACAATTTGAGCTATTTCTATGCCACCAAAAACACACCATATCTATGTATGGCCCCATAGAAATTCTCAAACGAGTAACTAATTATCTAACATACAAATCTATAAATTACATCTCACAACTATAAACTAACTAATCACAATAATAATTTAAGACAAAAAAATATAATATACAAGCTCATGAAAGTTTACAAGGACAATTTTAGGGAACAGAAGGCAATGGATGTAATATCTTAAAGTCAAATAAAATACTTCAATTTTGAGGAGTGCATAGATCATTATAGATCACTATTTTAGTCAAACACATCATTTCTAGCAAGCTATGATGATGGTGATACAACCATATTTGGAGGAGTGCATAGATCACTATAGTTTTGTCTAATCTCCACTTGTTGGCCGCAATGGCTGGCATATATATATATATATATATATATATAATGAGTGGAGGAATTTGGTTGAGTGTGTGCCTCATCTCGGGTACCTTAGGACATTTAGAGGAAAAACCTCTCTAGTCATATAGTAAACAACTGGGCTTATGCATCATGTGGACTTCGTCATGTCGATTTTTCTAGACCCTAGCCCAGAAATGAGACCATCCACTCATTAGGTGAGCTATAATGTGTGAAACTAATGGATGGTTTCCATCTACTTGTCTCATACTATATGCCCTGCTCATGAGTTTTTACTGTATTTACTTTTATGCCAAGGAATCTATAACCTTTGGGGATTGGGATCTCTCACATGTATATTGGCATGTGTGCGAGTGTAGAGAGGAACTAGGCTATACATGGATGTTGAAATGCCCTTATTTCTACATGCAATTGTATGCCCTACTTTAGATGTGTGATACGTGGTCATCCCATATTATTCCAAGTTCAAAATATAAGTTCCTTACATGATTTAGGTGGTTTATATGATTAAAAACAATGCTCATGAAACCACTCCTCCTTTAAACTAATTTCATTGGTGTTGCCCAAGTGAATCATGGATGAGTATCATTTTTGGGCCATAAGTATAAATTTTTGTATAGCATCTAATGTTTAGAGTGGGTTATATATAATTATCATAATGGTTCATATAAAAATTAGGGGTGAATGTGTCTCTCATGACTGTTTCCTTTGATGTGGTTGATCAAAATCATTGATCAATCTGATTTTATCCCTGGGCTTAACATGGAACTAACTAAATATTCAATGGTCGGAGTGAATCTTAAGTAAATATCGCAGTGGACCGTCAAAATTAAGAGTAGTGCAATTTTTTATTTTTTATTTTTCCTTTTTGAAAAAATAAAAAAGACTAACTCTCTTATTACTTACACAAGGTGAGATCAAGAATAAATGTAATTTTTTTTTTCTCTAATCTAATTACACAATTGTATGCCCTTATCTCTCACATCCTATAGAGGCACAACATTTGTGTGCCTCCAGATTGTGTACCACGTGCATCACATATGTATGCTAATCTGAACTATGAATACTGCTTGCTCCACTAATGGTTGGCCCCTAACAAAATTTCCATTGTTAATTTTGGTTAGAACTTAGAACCATCCAACATTGTTTTGGGCCACAGATCTATTGGAAAAATGAAATTACTAGTTTTGTTCTCATCTATGTACTCCACATGTGCAGAAATGACATATGAGCATGAAAATGCCATGAGTGCCAAGTTTTCTCATGCACACACACACAGGCATGAAAATGTCATAAGGTACCAAATCTGCCTTGCACACATGCACACACACGTACAAAAAACACATGCACACGAACGCAATGAAAAATAATTGAAAATAATTATTTTTGGTTGGCCATTACCATAGTATACGGGGCACATGGAACTCAAGAGTTATTTCAAAATAAGATCGAAAAGTGATTATTTAGAAATATATATTGTAATTGGCTGTTATCATAGAATACTAGGCACTGAATCAGAGTTATTTCAGGGTGGATGTTGGGGAGAAAATTCAGTGCCTTTGGACTCTGGAGGCATAGTATTTTTGTGCCTCCATATCATTTTTACACAAATGACATATGTGGGCAAAATCGAAGATGTTCACTTGGTAATTTCAATAATGAATGGACCTTGATCAAAACTGAAGATGTTCGCTTGGTTATTTCATAGTGAATGGACCTTGAACAAAACCACAATGTTTAAATGATCTTAGCATTCTAATCAGTGGTATACCAATGAATCCTAATATATATATATATATATATATATATATATATATATATATATATATAGAGAGAGAGAGAGAGAGAGAGAGAGAGAGAGAGCAATTGCTCACATTCAGTGAGAAAAAAGTCCAGTCATTCACACAAATATGTGTTTGATGATGATCCCATTCAGTGATAAAAAAGTCCATTTATTGGACGGTTAAGATAATAAAATTGAAGCATTTTTTAGTCATGGGCTACTCAATGGTGGAGCTTGAAGGATGTCTGGATTAGACCATCATACAAATGTGCCACATGTACGGTATATAATTTGGAGGCACGGGCTTGTAGGATGTTTGGTTTAGGTCATCATACACATGGGCCATGTGACTAATACACAATTAGGAGGTACAATTTAGCTTGCGGGATGTTTGGTTTAGATCATCATACACACGTGCCACAAGTCTGGTTCATAATTTGGAGACATGAAACTGTCGTGCCTCCAGACGTATAGAACCCGCTATACATACATCCACACCCACACATGCAAATGTGTGTATGCAGGCAAGCATACAGACAAACACACACAGCAGGTCACAGCAGATCCCATTCCTGACCAGTTGGACCATAGTTATAAATGTTAACACGTCAAGTGAGTACCACATTCAGCCAGTCAAGAAGGTAGGCTCCACCATGAAGAATCTTATGCAAAAATCAAACCAACCCACTCATCATGAGGGCCACACCATATAAAATAATTGACAACCACCTTCAGCATGGTCAAAAATACATGTCCGCCACCTGACAAGTTGATTGGTCTGATTTGCGTGCTCGGTTATTTCCATGGTGGACCTAACCCGTTGTATAGCCAAAAGTCATCCACGTAACACAAGCAGTTATGCAATGGTTGGATGGTAACAATATCCTCCAACTGGTTGTACATGATAAGGATTAGAGTACCGTCCAAAACCAACACGTCTTCTGATATGAACTAGTTTTGTCCAAAGACAATCCAAAACACATGTACACGAACGCAATGAAAAATAATTGAAAATAATTATTTTTGGTTGGCCGTTACCATAGTATACGGGGCACGTGGAACTCAAGAGTTATTTTAAAATAAGATCGAAAAGTGATTATTTAGAAATATATATTGTAATTGGCTATTATCATGGAATACTAGGCACTGAATCAGAGTTATTTCATAATATTACCACCCTGAGTCCCTGATAATGTCCTATCATAATATCCAAATCTTAGGTGGGCCATACCACTAGAAATAGTGATTAACTGTACCAAATCTATGTTGGAGCTGTTACTTTAGGCCCTCAATTCATCGGTTCCCAGCAGAGATTTAAAAGGGTAGGATCTCCAGGTGGTACTCTTACAACAACGAATTGATTCAGTTGTGGCTTGAGTAATATCAATCAGGACAATACAATACATCCTCGGATTCAAAGTCCATAATTTATGCTAGGGGATCATACTTGAAAAAGGTTTGAGGATGTTCTTGCTTCTGTTGAGTTGGAATTGGATACCTTTCAGGGCTACTGCTACCCTAATGGCAGCAGCAGTTACACAAATTTTCTGCCATCTACCATTTCTTCTCAACCTCAAGCATATAGCCAGTTTCCCACTCCACAGAATGTGTGTCACGCCCCAAACTCAGAAATCAGATTCACAAGAATCTCGATCATCGAATCCGGTGCTGACAGCCTCCGTAGTACCCCATTCTCGGCTCCCGACGTACATATGCCAGATTCCGATCCTGGGATCCTACAAGGAGGATTTTCTAGTGTACATTTATCTCGTAATGAGCATAACGACAAGATTACCCAAATCATAAAGGCAACATCATCATCATATATCCACTAGTATAATCGTTTGAATACAATAAAAAAAGGGAAATACATCTCTCTATATATATATATAAAGTCAAAGCTCCAGAGGTCTGCTACATGCTCCAAGCTCAACGTTATTGCGACCTAATGCCACCTGCACGCATCTATCGTGCATAAGCTTATAGAAAGCTTAGTGGGTGGTGAAAGTGTGTGCACGAGGTAAGTGCCAAGTAAGCAATATTAGAGTAATTAGAGTAAGCAAAAATACTGGTAAACCTATAATCATACGATATCAGAAACACTGGTAAGATCATAAATCATACAAAATCAGAGTAATATGAAAACATGCTGATAGACCCATAAATACCATCAGTCTCATCCAGGCTCTGCGATGCAAAAATATAATAAAAACAATATCATATACTGATGATGCAATGTAGATCGAATATGCAATACGAAGACAACAAGCTAACTATCAGATGCCGATGATGCAATGCAATATACAAATCCTGATGAGTCCACAAATACCGCCAGTCGTATCTAGGCAATATAAATGCAGAAACATAGTAACCCAAAATGTCATATCCGTGTGGATGTAATGCAATATGCGATGTGAATGAAATGACCAAGCTGAAGTGTGAAGTCGGGATGATAGTACGTAATATCGCAGGCTACGGGGTCCATCACGAAGGATTTCTATCTAAACTAGTCTCATGCCTAAATTTGGATAGTCAGACTCAACGTAATAAACTCCTGATCTCAGGTTAGTCGCGCGCCCAATCGAAATCCTTGTCATGCGAAGGTACACGTAACAAATAGTTGCACATAACCAGCCTGAGTGGATAGTGAATGAATGAATGAATGAATAAGTATGCAATTCCTGCTCAATAAGTCCACGTATCTGTACGGTTACTCTCTAGGAAATCATCGGGGTCTATTACACTCCAAATGGAACTGCCGCTCTCCCTAGCCGCACAGTCCAAGTGAGCATAAGAAACCTCACTATCCGCCTGGCTAATAGTCTACCAATACCTATCCGGCACGTCGATAGCGGACCCATTCCGCAAGCTGGTCAGACTCAGCCTAGCTTTGCCCCCTGCGCTCGAGCGAGTAAGGTCGCACCCCCTTCCAATCGACCACGACACAGTGGAGAGCGCAACCATCTGAAAATCGACACTCAACGCTCATCTACCCACTCGGTCTGGACGTTGGAGCATCCTCTGGTACCAAGAGGGTGTTTAGAGATTTTTACTCAGGGCCATCTATAGCAACCCGATGCTCGAATAGATTTTCGGTGTCCCATCTGGCCATCCACGATATGCCTATGGAGGCTATGACCCTGATGTCACTAGGGCGTATAGTAATCACAATACAATGCAAGATACATGAGTCATACAATCCAATCATGCATCAATCCTGCGCATGCTGTGCGCTCATGTGGGAGAACCTCCGCTATCAGGGAGTCTCATATCATCCTGCCCAATGACATATGAAATGATCAATCACATCTCATAACAAACATGTATATGATGCGTATGGGCATGTACTATGATGTTGTGTAGTCACATACTCATAATTGGTATCAATAACTGGTATCGACAATCAACCTCGATAATATAGACATTTAACCAACATTGTCCCCCAAAAGAAAAATGAGCCATATAGAGCCTAACATACAGTGGACTCATGACCTCACACAGGAGCCAAATATACAACATCATGGGTCTCACTCAAGAGCTTTATACGCATCACGATGGGCCTCACTCATGAGCCACATATACATCAAGTGGGTCGCATCTTACGGGTCTAATATACATCACAATGAGCCGCTCCCACGAGCTTAATATACATCAAGTCGGGCCTCACTCATGGCCTCATATACCACAGGTGGGCTGCAACAATGGGCCGCACTAATGGGCCTCAAGTATCTCAAAATGGACCTCATCACATAAGCCTTACATGCATCACGTTAGTCCTCACACAAGGCCATATATAACATCATAATGGTCCCCATATATGGGCCACCTGTACATTACAATGGATCATATCCCATGAGCCTCGAATACGTCATAATGGGCCACATCCCATGGGCCTCGAATACATCACATTGGGCTACGTCTCATGGGTCTTAAATATATCACAATGGGCTACAACCCATGGGCTTTAAATACACAATAGGTGGGCCTTACACATGGGCCTAACATACATTATAATGGGTTCCATCGTCTAGCCCTCAAATGCATCACAGTGGGCCTCATCACATAAGCCTCATATACATCACATTGGGCCTTAAACACGGGCTGGATACACATCATAACGGGCTGCATATATATCACATTGCGCCTCGTCAATCGGAATCGGCGATCAGCCACGATAATTGGCCTCGATCAGTAATCGGCCTCAATAATCAAAATCGATCAATCGACCATGACAAGCAGAATCGGCAATCGGTCACGTCAATCGACAATCGGCCACAATCGGTAATCAGTCTCGATCGGTAATTAGTCAATCGGCCACGACAATCAGAATCGACGATCAATAGATAAACAAAGTGGAGTCCATAAATGATCAGCCGATCAACCATAGTATAAAGATCGGTACTCGACCGTGGTTATATTGAATCTGATAGCATGGGGTAATCCATCTACGGTGAATGGGGCCCACTTATTTGGGTTAACCTACTAAGGGAATGATGAGAAAAGGCCTAACAAGGCTTAAGGGAAGGTCACAATGTGGACATCCAACCATCATTGCCCATCAATGTGGACATCTAACCAACATTGCTCCCAAGGGGTGGCCTACATAGGGCCAAATATATAGTGGGCCCATGCCTCAAGTACAATCACGATGGGCCTCATTTACGTCACATGGGCCTCGTCATATTGGGCCAACGTACATCTCATCGGGCCTCGAATACATAACAAGTGGGCCTCGCACCTAGGCATCGACTACATCACACTGGGCCTCTTATGTCAAGTGGGCCACATTACATGGGCCGCGTTATATGGGTTACATCACATGGCCTTTAAATACACAATAGGTGGGCCCTACACATGGGCCTCAAATATATACAACAGGTGGGCCTCAATGGACGGGCCACAAATACATCAAGATGGGCCTACTCACATGGGCCACATATACATAGCATCGGGTCTCGAATACACATCAGGTGGGACTCGCACCAGGGCCTCAAATAAATCACAATGGGCCTCTTATGTCAAGCAGGCCACATCACATAGGCCACATTACATGGGCCGCACCAACGGGCTTCATGTTTATCAAATAGGCCACACTGATGGGCCTCATTTATATCAAATCGGGCCCATCCTTATGTATATTTGAGATCTGACCTACTCATAGGTTAACATAGAGATAAATGAAGTGAAAACACTACCAGCTTAAATGGAAAACTACCACGGCCCTTAGAAGTTTGAACGGAGGATGTCACTGTCCCCAATAATTTTCAATGGTGGGGTTCGCTTGAACTTTAAATCTAATTCATTCTTTCGCCCATGCCGTAAAATGATATCTTAAAATGGTTGGACAGAATAGATACAACACATGCATCATGGTGGGGTCCCCACCGTCCAGATGGATGGTGTGGATGAAATACATACATGAAGTGGGTCCCACATGGTGGGCCACCCTCCTTGTAATATAAAGCAATAATATTATATTACATATTACATGAGGTGAGTCCCACGTGGTGGGCCACCCATATATAATATATTAGAGTATTATAATAGTTATTATTATTAACAAATCCAGTGGTCCCCACACGTCCAGCGTCTGGACGCGGTGAAAAAATAAAATGTACATAATTGTGGGGCCCTCATTTGGTCGGTGTGGATCTCACACATCCAATCAAATAGATCCACACGTGTGGTTCTCTGGATAGACAATGTGAATAAACCCATACGTACATCACCTCACGTGGATGATATCCCACCGTCCAGATGATGTACGGTGGAGATACAACGCAGGCATCAAGGTGGGTGTCCCCACAACAAATGCTGACGTGAACACATCAGCCAGTAGCTGGTGTAAGGGTACACTAGCCAATCTATTCCATATCAGGTGGGTCCTACGTGGGGCCACCACACATATAATATTATATTTTTATTTATTTATTTAATAATTATTATATATATATATATATATATTTAAAAAAAATATGCCAATGTACAGGCATCCGAACAAACGGCTTGGATATTCAATGCATAATCAAGGTGGGTCCCACCTTCCCACACACGTCACACGTGTGGGGTGGGCCCACTCCATCATCAGATGGACTCAGTGAATAAAGCACATACAGCATGGTGGCTCCCACCGTTCCTGATGGACAGTGAGTAGTATACCTCATATTCATCAAAGATAAATTCCCACCGTCCAATCCTCTGGACGGTGAGGATGGATGGATGAAACAGATATATCTGGTGGGTCCCACGTAGGACTCACCATCTATACATATTGTATTATTATAATATATATATATAGTTTATTTATTTATGATTATTATTTAAAAAAATATATTTTTAAGAAGGCAGGGTCCAACAACCGTGTGGACAGTACATCACAGTGGGCCCCACGTCCTGAGGTGGACGGTATGGATCAACATCAAGGTGGGTACCCACCGTCCAGAATTGCTGGACGGCTGGGGTATACAACAAATCCTGAAGGTGGGCCCCATGGCCTACTGACGTTACAGCAGCAGCTGTAACTGCTGACTGCGGGCAGCTGGCCCACCAGCCGAATGGATGGACGGTCTACATATAAAACAGATGCATCTCAGTGTGGCCCACCGTCCAGATCTGCTGAACGGTGCAGATGTAATAAACACATCAGGGCGCGGTCCACATAACAGATGGATGGCCTGGAGAAACAATACATCAGTGGGTCTCACATATTCCAAGGTGGGCTCCACCATGATGGATGACATGGATGCACGCATCAGGTGGGCCATCAAACAGTAAAAGAGAGAGAGAGAGTAGCACCCACCTTTTATCTCCCCTTCATTCTTCCGCCAATGCTTGATAGAGCTCTAAAGGTACGATTTCAACGGTTAGGATCAATTTTGGAGGGTGGGATTGGGTGGTAGGGAGTGGGCCACACTAGTTTTCTCTCCCATGGAAGCCATGGATGGTTGCTTGGAGAGAATGAGGGAGAGGGAGATGAGAGAGAGAGGTTGTAAGAGAGAGATGGGTGAGTGATGTATGAGTGATGAATGAATGATGGGAGAGTTGACTTTAGGGATGGGGGTTGTACTTGGGGATGGGTGAGTGATGGATGAGTGATATGTACTTGATTAATGGAATTGATAGGATTGATGTGATGGATTCTCAGGATTGCAAACACGCAGCGTTTTTATCGCACTAAACGCTGGCCCACATCTCCTGACCAGGGTATCTCCTCAGCGCGCGAGTCGCGACATCGGAACCGCGGCGACGGCGTGGTCGCTATGGTAAAGGTCTTGGGATGAGTCGACTCGGGTTGACGGCAAGTGAATCAGGGTCGCGTGCAAATACCGTTTAAGGGTCGAAGGTTGTCGAAATTTGATCGGGAAGACCGCAGAAGTCTACGGATCGGTATGAACTAAGATACGGGTCTTACAATGTGAACCTGAATATGCCTCAATTTGGGAATCTCACTGTGAACTATAGAAATTTGGATCCATCAGACAATGGTATTCGTCAATATCCCTCATCAGCAGACCCCCCTCTTCTAAACACACTGCCATCCAAGGTGCCACCCGGCATGCAGGCTGATCATCAGCATCTCCAGAGCTATTTGGGATCCTCAGATTTTCATCTTGATGGCTAGATGTATAACATGGGAAATCATCTGGTGGAAAACCCCTGGGATCTGCTCCTGTCTAACTCGAATTTTGGCTTACCTCAACCAATGATGTCGGAACCAGCTAGAAACAGTGATAAATCTCAGGTGGGCCACACCATTGTTTCCTGTGGTCTGTAGAAATGGATGGACATAGTGAATATACAACAAATCATCAAGGTGGGTCCCACGGTAAGGTTAATCCCTGAATCCCCAAATCCCCAAATCATTTCAATCGGTATTGAGATTGAGAGAGAGAGAGATACCTGTCAACCAAACATTAGAGAGGGCGGTGGAGAGAGGGCGCGGTGGAGAGAGAGAGAGATCACTGAGAGAGAAGAGAGACAGAGAGAGAGGTCGTGGTGGAGAGAGGGCCGAGAGAGAGAGAGAGAGAGAGAGAGAGAGAGAGAGAGAGAGAGAGAGAGGGCGTGAGTGAGAGTGAGAGAAGACAGAGAGCGAGAGACTGAGAGAGGGCGTGAGTGAGAGAAGACGGAGCGAGAGAGACTTAAGTCTCTCTCGCGAGTGGGCCGGGTGACGTGGTCGGTGCTCTGTGGGCCCCACCATGATGTATGTGTTCCATCCTTGCCGTCCACCTATTTTCCCCTTTCATTTTATGGTATGACATAAAAAATGAGGTATATCCCAATCTCAACTGGACCACATTATAGGAAACAGTGTTGAATGAGCGTCGACCATTAAAAACCTTTTGGGGGCCATATAAAGTTTTGGATCAATCCGATATTTTTTTTTCCTTCATATGGGCCTGTATGACCTAATCAACAGATTGGATGTCAAATAAAAAGTACAGTGGGCCTTAGGAGGGTTTTAATGGTGGATATCCAATCACTATTATTTTCATGTGGTGTGGTCCACTTGAGATTTATATCCTTCTAATTTTTAGCGTCAAGCCCTAATATGATTTGTAAAAAAGGATAGACGGCATGTATAAAACGCATACATCATGGTGGGACCCATAAAGCACCGACCAACATCCATCAAGTTTTGTGGGCCCCACTATGATGTATTTGTTATATCCACATCGTCCATCTATTTTAAGATATCATTTCATGTCATGAGTCAAACAATGAGGCAGATAAAAATTTGTAGTGGACCCCACCACAGAAATCTCGGGTGCACCACACCACATGAAATCAATAGTAATTGGATATCCATCATTAAAATCCTCCTAAGGCTTACTGTATTGTTTATTTGACATCCAATATGTTGATTACGTCTAGAGCTGTACACGAGTCGAGCCGAGTCAAGTATCACCCTAATCGTACTCGACTCTTAATGCCCGAGTCTTACTCGTACTCAACTCTACTCGGGCATCGAGCATGGATTCACTACTCGTGCTCTACTCGGCCGAGTACGAGCAGAAATCGAGTCTAGTCGAGTCAAAATTTTTGGTGGATTTCAAAGGTTGGGGTGAACTAGAATTTATAGCATTTAGGTTAGCGTGGCGATCAAGTTAGGACTTTTTGGATGGAGTTCTCTTTACGTCCGTCGTGAACATAATCCAATGTTTGTTGCCACCCACTGGGGCCCACATTCTGAAATGGTCCAGTGATTTGAACTGTCTATATCACTGCTACTACTACATATAAGGTATTCTACAAATTCCTGACAATGACCTTTGATTTTTAGATTTCAATGAGAGTCATTGAAAGTTTATTTTGATTGTTCTAAATTCATCTCTAGAAGATGATAGTCAGAATCAGTGTCTCAGAGAAATTTTCTTAAAGTAGCCCACGTAGCATAGTCAGATTTCATAACACGGACGGTTCTGATCATCAGAACACTTAACCTATGGGCTCCAGTGGGCAGCGACACACGATGAATCATAAGCTGCAGCAGAAGGAAAATAAACTCTTTATGGCACGTTAGTCACACGTGTCGATTTTGGTTGGAGCAATGAAGGTCGATACATGCAGACGTGGATTGCGTCCTACCCCCGCTCGTCTCTACCCTGAACATGTGAGCGGGCCCACCGTGATGTATCCATTTATCCAAGCCGTTCATCTTTTTCTCGTATCATTTTAAGGCATAACCATAAAAATGAGTCTCGAGTACGAGTTAAGTACAGAGTCGAGTACCAATTCGGGTATACAAGTCAAGTACTACCCAGCTCGTACTCTACTCAAAATCATAATGAGTAGAAAAAAATCCACTTGTACTCATCTCAAACACCTGACAAGTCAAGTCAAGCGAGTACCTGAGCTTACTCTGCTCGTGTACAGCTCTAATTAGGTCATACAGGGTCAGATGAAGGGAAAAAACAAAAATCAACTTGATCTAGAACTTTTATGGCGATAAAAATGGTGTGTCATCCAATATTGTACTGTTTATATTTTGTAGATGTCTTTACATAGTTTTAGATGGTATGGCCCACCTGAGTTTCGTAACGAATGATTTTTTAGATATCTCATAAGCTAAAGGGGAGACATCAAATGTACGATGTTGATGTTCGACACACATCATGATGGGCCCATTTTACATGTCCGGTCCATTCACTCTATTCTACTGATCATTACCCTCAATTTGATTAGTTACTCGCCTCGATCATACTGTATATGAGAAAGTTATTGGGCAAATAAGATTGATCAACAATTTGAGTGAATTTTGATTTAAACATCTGAAGTTATTTACTCTTCAATCTGGACTGATCAAATTATCCAAAAATGGATAAAGGTTGTTCATAATATCAAAAATATATGAATGAATAGAAAACACAAACATCAGCTTGATCCAAAGCTTCTATGGCCTCCAAGAAATTTTAAATGGTATAGGTTCAATCACAATATTTCCTATGGTGTGGTCCACTTGAGCTTTGGATATGCTTCTTTTTTGTTCTTTAGACCTCAAATTATCTGTTAACATGGATGAATAGAGTGGATAACATAAATAAATAACGGTGGACCCCACAGAGTTTACTCTGGTAAAGGTAATGAGTAACTCAAATGTAGTGGAGAAAGGTTTCCTTGCAACATTTGTAATTATATATTGGGCCTGCTTAAATGTGATTCACATATCCAACCCACTCATTATGTGTGTCCCACTTAGATGAGGGGTCAGACCAAGTTTCAACCGCATCCAAAACTCATGTGGGCCCCACCAAGTGCTTTTATATTTTTTAGGATGTCTTCACATAGTTTTAAATGGTATGGTCCACTTGAGTTTCGTTTACCGATGATTTTTGAGATATCTCATAACCTAAAGGGGACACATCAATTCCACAGTATTGATGTTCGACAGACATCATGATGGGGCTCACAAAACTTACTAATATCAATTCATAGGTTCTTACGAGCCCAGTAAGTTGGGTCACAATTTTAACCAGAATATTTGGCCCATTCATGAGTCTCCGAAAAAGCTTGTTGAGTTGAGTAGCGTCAACTCGAGCAAGTCGATTCAGAGTTTCTAAACTATTGAGTTATACAAAAATCCACCAACAAGAAATTTCTTTGGGGATTTTTCCCTCAATGTAAGGGCCCAATAGATGAATATTTCTAGATCTTATATATTTGTGCCACGTGTATGATATTGAAATCCTTTTTGTTTTCAGGGTTCTAGACAATCTTTCCGGTCATTCGGATCAACGGATGAGATTTACCATCAAGATGCTCGTGAAATCCATCTGGGCCTTCCAATCAGCATCTCCAGTCCATCAGTCATCGATTTCATCCAAGATATAAGCAGTCCTTCGGTCACTGACTTCGTTCTAGACTTCGACCATGATCAGGAAGTGAGCCCCACTGTAGAACCAACGGCATCCGAGAAGCAAACTATCCCACAACCATGAGCTAAAGTAATCGTTGTGATGGCCTTCACGTCCGTAGTGGGCCTTCTCAGTGTCAGTTACACAATCAACGGAAATGACAACCTTACCCTAGCCACCCTATTTAGTGGACGGCCTGTATCGTTTGAATTCTTTCTCTTAGTAGTCATGGTCACATTTTATATCTCTATCATAGCAATGATCATCCGGCCAGTCTTGCCATTGATGGCTAAAGTCCTTAACGTCATGGCCTTTATTTGTGTGGTTTTAGGGGTCACGGTCCTGTTGTGGGCCATGCTTCCTAAAAGCATTAGCTGGGTCCCATGGATTTTTTTTGGGGTCACGGTCTTGATTGCTCTTGGAGTGATAGCTTATGAGTGGTTTGTTTATGTAAAGAAGGTTAAAGAGAAAGGGACTATAATAAGGCCCACTATGTATATAGATGAATGGTATAGGCCATAATATAAATGTTTTGGATGGACTGTATCATAATATTAATAGTTTGGATGGTCTCGATCATAATATCCACAGATTACAGTTTAGATAATAAAATCGATGGTTTGGATTGTCTTGATCATAATATCAATTTTCCAGATGGTCTAGACAAGAATATTGATGGTTTGAATGGTCTGGATCATACAATCAATGGTTTAGATGGTTTGCATCACATTATTGATGGTCAAGATGGTTTGGATCATAATACCCACGGTTTCAATGGCCTGAATCATAATATCAGTTGTGCTCTGGATCATAGTATTCATGGTCAAGATGATATTGGTAATAGCATCAACAATCTAGATGGTATGGATAATTGTATTGATGGTCGAAATGGTCTACATCATAATATCTGTGGTGGTTTAGTTGATTTGGATCATATAATATTGATGATCTAGATAATGGTATTGACGATCATCCGTTATGAAACTCAGGTGGGCCATACCATCTAAAACTATGTGAAGACATCTAAAAAATAAATCTTCACATAGTTTTAGATGGTATGGCCCACTTGAGTTTCGTAATGGATGATTTTTTAGATATCTCATAAGCTAAAGGGGACACATCAAATGCACGGTGTTGATGTTTGACACACATCATAATGGGCCCATTTTACATGTCTGGTCCATTCACTCTATTCTACTGATCATTACCCTTAATTTGATCAGTTACTCACCTCGATCATACTGTATATGAGAAAGATATTGGGCAAACAAGATTGATCAACAATTTGAGTGAATTTTGATTTAAACATCTGAAGTTATTTACTCTTCAATCTAGACTAATCAGATTGTCCAAAAATGGATAAAGGTTGTTCATAATATCAAAAATATATGAATGAATAGAAAACACAAACATCAGCTTAATCCAAAACTTCTATGGCCTCCAAGAAATTTTAAATGGTATAGGTTCAATCACACTATTTCCTGTGGTGTGGTCCACTTGAGCTTTGGATACTCTTCCTTTTTGTTATTTAGAGCTCAAATTATCTGTTAACATGGATGAAATGAGTAGATAAAATAGATAAATAATGGTGGACCCCACAGAGTTTACTCAAGTAAAGGCAACAACGAGTAACTCAAATGTAGTGGAGAAAGGTTTCCTTACAACATTTGTAATCATATATTGGGCTTGCCCAAATGTGATTCACGTATCTACCCCGCTCATTATGTGTGTCCCACTTGGATGACGGGTCAGACCAAGTTTCAACCGCATCCAAAACTCATGTGGGCCCCACCAAGTGCTTTTATATTTTTTAGGATGTCTTCACATAGTTTTAAATGGTATGGCCCACTTGAGTTTCGTTTACCAATGATTTTTTAGATATCTCATAACCTAAAGGAGAGACATCAAATCCACGGTGTTGATGTTCTACAGACATCATGATGGGGCCCACAAAACTTACTAACATCAATTCTTAGGTCCTAACGAGGTCAGTAAGTTGGGTCACAATTTTAACCAGAATATTTGGCCCCATTTTACATGTCTGGTGCATTCACTCTATTTTACTGATCAATACTCTCAATTTGACTAATTACTCGCCTTAATCAGGCTACATATGAGAAAGATATTAGGCATACAAGATTGATCAACAATTTCAGTGACATTTGATTTAAACATCTGAAGTTATTTACTCTTTAATTTAAACTGATTATATTGTCCAAAAACGATTAAAGGTTCAATTAGTGGATGTGCCTAATAATTTAGTAAATTTATTTTTCACAAATAAATTTAACATTTTTCTTTCAAAAGGTATATTTTTTTTACTCTTTTAAATAAATATCATTTTTAGTATAAAATATTTTAAAAATATTTAAAATATAAATTTTAAATTTTTATTTGTAAAATCTCAATATTTTTCTCATATTTTAATTTTTTTCTCAAAAATTTCAAAATGCCAATTTTTCTCTTCAAAAGCATTATTTTATTCTCAAAATTTTTCTTAAACATATTTAAAATTTCTAAACTTTTCAATATTCTTTTTCATGTGACATTACAAATTATTTAAATATAACCTTTTAATTTTATACACACACACACACACACACACACACACACATTTAGGTTATAGGGAAAAAAAATGTTAAAATTAAAACATTTTTACATTATTACCGACGGTTTTTAGCCGTCGGAAAAAAATTTAGGAAAAACACTTTTACCGACGAACGTTTTCGTCGGAAAAAGTCTTCCCGCCACCCTTTGCATGTACCCCATGAAAATTTGAGGTGAAATTTTGGTTTTCAATTTTTAGGGAGGAAATTCAAAACAGCTTTTAGCTACAAATACTTTCGTAGGTAAATATTGTTTTACCTACGAAATTACAATTCGTAGGTAAAAGTATAAAAGACAAAACGAACCCTTTAGCTACGAATGCTTTCGTAGGTAAAGATGTTTTTTACCTACGAAATTATAGTTCGTAGGCAAAAGTTACGTTTTCTCCTTTTTAGATGAGTTGAAATGTTGAGAAGACCCTTTAGCTACGAATTATTTGGTAGGTAAAGATGAATTTTACCTACGAAAGGAAATTTCGTAGGTAAACATAAAGTTTTCAATTTTTGGTTTTTTATAAAAATTGAAAACACCCTTAAGCTACGAATATTTTAGTAGGTAAAGAATGGTTTTACCTACAAAATTACATTTTGTAGGCAAAAGTAACGTTTTTGATTTAATGGTAGTTTTGAAAAATTCAAAAGACCCTTCAGCTACAAATATTTTCGTAGGTAAAGATGTTTTTACCTACAAAATTACATTTCGTAGGTAAAAGTAAGGTATTCTAATTTTTGTTGTTATGGAAAATTCAAAAACCCCTTCAGCTACGAATATTTTCGTAGGTAAAGATAAGGTTTTCGATTTTTGATTTTTTAATTATTCAAAAAACCCTTTACCTATAAAATTAGAATTCGTTGGCAAAAGTAATGATTATGTTTTTCAGCTACGAATATTTTCGTAGGGAACTATTGTTTTTACCTATGAAATAATTTTGTAGGCAAAAGTAAGGTTTTCAATTTTTTAGATTACAAAACATCATGTAGCTACGAATATTTTGGTAGCTAAAGATTTACCCTTTGGCTACGAAGAGTTTCGTAGGTAAAGTTAGTAAGTAATTCAAAAGCCACTTTGGCTACGAACAGTTTCGTAGGTGAATATGTGTTTTTTCCTACGAAAGTATATTTCGTAGGTAAAAATTAAGTTTTCGATTTTTAAGAATTCAAATCATCATTTAGCTACGAATATATTCGTAGGTAAAGATGAGATTTTTTTTGATTAAGCAACACCCTGTGGCTACGAACAGTTTCATAGGTAAAGAAGGGTTAAAAAATTCAAAACACTCTTTGGCTATGAACGTTTTCGTAGGTAAATATGGGTGTTACCTACGAAAGAATATTTCGTAGGTAAAAGTAAAGTTTTCAATTTTTTAAAATTCAAAATATTATTTAGCTATGAAAATGTTCGTAGGTAAAGATGAGATTTTTTAAATACGTATTAGCGAGGAATATTTTCGTAGCTAAAGTTTTATTTTTACCTACGAAATTGCAGTTCGTAGGTAAAAAAATAAAACAGCCTTTTGGTACTAATATTTTCGTTGGTAAAGGTGCTTTTTACCTACGAAAATAAATTTCATAGGGGAAAGTATTGTTTTCTATTTTTTATTATTTGAAAAAGGTAAAAGATCGTTTACCTACGAAAATTTTCATAGGTAAAGATGGTCTTTCCCTACGAAATCAAATTTCGTTGGTAAAAGTTATCTTTTACCTACGAAAATAATTTTCGTTGGTAAAAGTTATCTTTACCTACGAAAATAATTTTCGTAGGTAAAAGTTTCGTAGGTAAAAATCATATTTCTTGTAGTGCCTTCACAATATACATTTATGTGGGCCTTGCAAGTCAGCCCACAATTAAGCATTTTATGAGGGCATCAAGGCTAATAAATACATATGATCATCTTGTAGATGGCCCATTGGGCCCATAAAGTAATAAGGTCAGCCCCTGCATAGTCTTGGGCTCAAGGAATAGGTTTCTAGCCCAAATGTCCCATAAAACTACCAAAATTTTGGTTAATGCTAGCCCATATTATCACTTCAAAGATGGGCCTTAAGAGGCACTAATTACACTAAAAAAAATGTCTAAGGAAGGAAAGCAAGGAGTGTGTACAACACTCTCTCAAATCTGGTGTGCTACAATAGTTCTTAAACAATCAACCACGTAGCCCCTTGCTGAAATTCCAGCCCACCCATTTCCTGGGCCTGATGGAGTCCAAAAATTTATTTAATTTAGATGGGTTACTGACCCATGGTGATCCACATATATTGTAGTGGGCCCCACCAGATAAAAGAGAGATATACAACACTTACTTCAAGTGGGCCATGTCATTAGAATGCAGGCCCAGTAACCCAAAGTAGAGGCCTGCCTGGGTATTTGGTCCAAAACGGATACAAATTGCAAGCCACACCACGGTCGGTACAGAGGCCTGATGGCCCTAAAAATTTATAAGGTGGTCCTTCCATGGGTGGGTCAGACCCCTTTAGAATTTTATAATTTTTAGACATCTAAAAATATTTTAATTAATTCAAATAAAATAATTTATCCTGAAACTCGAACTGATCTGGACACTGTATTATAGTGGACCGGTCCAGCCACCACCATCGTGTGTACGGGCGTCCAATGGCTCCAAAAATTTTTAGGTAGGTCTTAATATGAGTGTAACATATCTATGTAAATATTTATAATTTTTAGACACTCAAAAGTATTTTAATAAATTTTAAAAATATAATCTTTCTAGGGTGAACTATTGCTGGAATGTAACTATTTTGAATTTGGGCCAACCAAATGGGTAGGTTCTGGGCCTTCAAAATTCATGAAATTTGGACCCAATGTCCCTCATCAAGCATACATCAATATAGGACTCAGAAATATGGCCCACCTTCTGAGAAAAATATTTCTAAAATTTTATTTTTACGGAACTATACTGCAGGACTACACAGCAGAATTTTTCTGGCAGTCCACTATGTTGGCCCACCTGTTTGGATGCCCAAATGGGGTCCATTAGACTAAAATTTTGCAAGAAGGTCCTACCATGGGTGAGTCACCTCTCTGAAAAATTTTATAATTTTATACAATAAGGTGGGGTCCACAAAGGTGACCCACCATTTCAAAAACCAGCTGACATTTATATTTTTCCAGCAAGCAGAGTGGCTGGACAGTCCAAAAAATCTAGACCGTCAAACCTCCTTGGCCCACCCTTTTGGGTGATCAAATAGGGACGGATGAGGGTAAAATTTGTCATACTTACGAGTGGTGTCCATACCTTTAGAAATAATCAAAAAGTGGAGGTAAAACATCCTCCAAATCAGCCCATAAACTATGCCAAAAACAATCCAAAAATAGTCCAAAATTTTTCTGGACAGCAAGGTCTATCTGAAAACAATTGATTATAGCTATTGAATAAAGGGGGAAATACCTCATAAAATTTGTGTTGTGGTCCACCTCAGTGGGCCCCATAAACTTTCAGATAAAAACCCCTTCATAAAACCCATTTCATGCATCCAAATAGGAGCAAATGGGGTGTCAACGTCCAAGGGAATGGACTGCCATGGGCATCCACCTTGCTTGGACGGTTTGGATATTCCGGTGCCAATAAGTGGGCTACACATGTCAAGAAATCAAGAGTAAAATAATAGAAAATAATAATCCAGCCACAAGAGAGGGAAATGACATGCATCAAAGGAAGATGCCATGATGGGGTCCATAGAGAATGGCCCCATCCACGAATCATGCATGCAAGGAAATGGGCCATTGGCCTCAATCATGGAGACATGGGGGACCTCCATCATCACTTGACGGGTCCCACAAGTTCCTAAGGAAGATGAATGAGAATTTAAGAGCACCCACCTCAAAGCTTATCCTTCTTCTTCCACACTTGGGTTCTATAGCTCCAATGGTGAAGTTTTAATGGTTGGGATGAGTTTTTTAAGGGTTAGATTGAGAGAGATCTAGCTTGGAAGGGGCTGGAGGAATGGGTTTTCATGGACATCCAAGGACTTTTTCTTGGTTTTCTAGAGGAGAGAAATGAAGGAAATGAGAAGAAGATGGAGTGTTATAGATAACTCATCATAGCAATGTAAGGAAATCATTGCTTTTTGGGAAGAAAGCTCATGATGACTATTTGGGAAGAAGGCTCATGATGACTTTTTGGGGAAAAAATCCATAATTGCTAGGGAGTAGGGTGGTAGAATTCATAGGTATATGCTTTCTAGAAAAGTACACCTAGGTGGGGCCCACCATGGAAAATGTGCAAACCAGGTGGGTCACATCGGAATGCAATCAACGGTCTAAAAAATGCGCAGCCCATAACTTTTAATGGACATGTTGAATTTACGCACGAGACACAACGTTGGAACCGCGGTGACGATGTTGTCGCAACGGCATAGGTCTCGGGTCAATCTGAGTCGGGTCTATGTGACCGAACTCAAGGAAGACTGCAAACACTATTCAAGGGTCGTGGGCCACCGAAATTTGACCGGTAGGACCGCAGGACCAAAATAAATGAAATGCATACTTACATACGCACACATGTGAACTCGGGTCGGGTCTCACAGTTTTATAACAGTTGGTGTACACACAGGCGAACCACTATAACTCTTTATGTTTTGTGGATGTGTGATTTATTCTTTCTATCTTTTATCATTCAAAGCTGTGGAATGTACGTGTGGATGTGAATGTTGTAATTTTTTCATTTCAAGCACAGTGGGAAATGTTATAATAATTTAGATTTAAATTTCTGTAATTTATTTCAATTCCTTGCTATTTATTTATTCCTCTTTGGTTTGAGTTTTTTATACAAAGGACGTTCACGAAATAAGGTTGTCCTGCCATAAACCCTTAGTTTTTTATGGTGTAAGGTTATCCTAAGAACTGAATTCGTATCAACCTCTCAATACTAGTTTATTGAGGTTGCTTTTATTTCAGCTTTAGGAATTGAATTGTTTCTATTTGGCTATCTCTTGGTTTTATTCCGATGTAATACTTTTAATTTAACATAATCCTATTGACCTCCCTCTAGGACATAGCTAGGCCATTTTAGTTTATAGGTTTTAGGATTTAAGAATAGGTTTAGGTTAAGGTTATAAGTTTAGGTTTAGGAAATCGCATTCGGGTTTGGGATCAGGTTTAGGTTTGGGTTTTCAAGTTTAGGTTTAGGTTTAGGTTAGGGATTTGTGATTAGGATTAGGCATAGGTTTAGGTTTAGGGATTTGAGAACACATTAAGGTTTAGGTTTAGGAAATTGGGTTTGGGTTATAAGTTTAGGTTTAGGTTAGGTTTTAAGTTAAGGTTTAGGAAATTGAGTTTAGTTTTTAGGTTTAGGTTATAGGTTAAGGTTTAAGTTATAGGTTAAGTTTTAGGTTTAGGTTAAGGTTTTAGGTTTAGGTTTAGGTTAAGGTTTTAGGTTTAGGTTTAGGTTATAGGTTAAGGTTTAGGGAATTGAGTTTAGGTTATGGGTTCAGGTTGTACATTATAGATTTTGGTTAAGGTTTAGGTTATAGGTTTTGGGTTTTGAGAATAGGTTTAGGAGTATAGGTTTAGGTTAGGGTGTAGGTTAAGGTTTAGGAAATTGAGTTTAGGTTAAAGGTTTCGGTTATATGTTATAGGTTATAGGTTTTTGGTTAAGGTTTAGGTTATAGTTATAGGTTTTGGGATTTGAGAATAGGTTTATGTTATAAGTATGTTTAGGTTATAGGTTAAGGTTTAGGGAATTGAGTTTAGGTTATCGGTTCAGGTTATAGTTTATAGGTTTAGGTTAAGGTTTAGGTTATAGGTTTTGGGATTTGAGAATAGGTTTATGTTATAAGTATAGGTTTAGGTTAGGTTATAGGTTAGAGTTTAGGGAATTGATTTTAGTTTATAGGTTTAGGTTATAGGTTATATGTTTAGGTTAAGGTTTAGATTGTACTTATAGGTTTTGGGATTTGAGAATAGGTTTAGGTTATAGGTTAAGAGTGTGGTCCCTGCAAATACTGATATAAGCACGGCCTGTCCACATGACCAGGCCACTCTAATGCTGTCCATTAGAAATGGACAGCTTCATCATGGTCATAACAGCGGTTCCTACCTTTCAGGGACCCTCGCTCAACATCCAGATAGCTCCGAAGCACATCCGAGTTTACTCCATCAATTTTGAGCAAATACAGATATAAACACGGCTTGTCCAAATGGTCAAGCCACTCCAATGTTGTCCATAGGAAATGGATAACTTCATCACGGTCAAAACAGTGGTTCCCACCTTTCACGGATCCCCAACGCCTAGTCGGGTCTACTCATTTAAATAAAATGGATTATCAAGATCATTTAAATAAAATCAGGTCCAATCAACAATCTAACCTGGAGGATTCTATTAGCATTGTTGACAGCACCTCGAACCTTGTTTAAATCCAGGTTACAATCTGTGGCCACTGATACTATTTGTCTTCCTGTGAAGTTTGCGACGAATTCTGCATCAAACCCGGTGAAAGCAGCCCTAATGATAAAGAACATTTCTTTCCATGAATTCATTATCTCTCTCTCTTTTAATTTTTTAACTTTCCATTACAATAATAACTACCTGAAATCATGGCATTTTCTCAATATAGAAGTCCAATCCATCCCAACTTGTGCACCTGTTAGGACAAGCAATTCAAACAACATACTTAGGTTATAAGTATAGGTTATAGGTTTAGATTAAGGTATGGTTCAACTAAGCCTATTTTTGTTTAGGAGAAGTTTAGAATCATGACAAACAAAGTCACTGGGCAGAATTCAAAGTGGATCACAGATAATTATTTTTTTGCCTTGAGAATGATGGATCATAGAGCTATAAGCATTGAATCAAAAAAATCACCTCGATTATTAACTCTTTCGAATCTATTTCCCAGCTCTTAATGCTTGATTCCTGCCAATCGTGAACTTCCTAAGCCAGCTACCAAGATTTTTTAGTAATGAACGCTCTTCTGAACTTAATTTTATAAGCTTTGATCTTAGAAGAACCTAAAAACAGATAAAGAAAAACTTTTTTTTTAATAAAAAAAGTAAAATGTGTATGGGGACAATGACAACCAGGGGCAGCCAAAAAGTTTTGCAAAGGCACCTTGCAATTCTCATAAGTAGCTTTGACAATCTCCTTATTCAACAATCTTGAATTAAATTTCCCCAAGAACTTCAAGTATAGCTCATGAAAATTTGGCTCAATGCTTGCTCTATCAAATATAATGTCCTAGTAAAGTAAAAATCATCTGATGAAACTAAAGGTTTGAAGCTGAAATCTTATTAATAAAAAAATACAATCGAGATAATGCATGAATAGTAAAATAGCATAGAGTAAGCACAAAACCACAGAGACGCGACTTTTGTCAGCTCAACCCAAACCCGACTGGCCCAAGCTAATTGGTCTTGACTCCAATCTAGAAAGACCATCCATAGTGAGGACCTTCGTATCAATGGTCTAGATCAAGTTTCATTAACCACATCTAGAAATTCAGGTTGGGGAATATGAAAATCAATTGGGCTTTTGCTAATATGGTCAGGTAAGGTTTGGATTAACAGCTGAATCGTTCAGGCCAGGTTCAGGTAAACCCAAACAGATTTGCAGCCTTCTAAAATACAAAGAAGTACTTGGGTGAGATACCTCTATTGGAGTATCCCTTCTCCTAGCAGCATTAACTAGTGTTTCAATATTCAGAGTAGTTCTAAAACTTACTATAAATAACAACCTATCAACCAAAACAGTGTAGAATAATTGAAAATCTAAACAACAAAATCAATGAATATTCATCAAATAACTTGAAACACCAAAAACTCCATATCTCTTAGCACTAAAATCATTGAAAACAAGTATCCATCACACTAAACTCCCATAGATTTTCATCAAATAATAAAGAACATTTCAAAAACAAATTAAAGTAATCACATGAGATTTCCTTATCTACAACAGAAAAGATGTACAAGTACTTTGTCTTTAAGTATTCAAAATTCCAAAGAACATCAAAATCACTCAATGTGCAACAAATAATTAAAAACATAGAAGAAAAATCAATACATTCCATTGAGTTTTTGTCCAAAAAACACTTGAAAACAAGTACACATCATCCTAATCTATCATTGATTCTCACTGCATAATCACACAAACTACAAAAACAGACAAAAGGAGAAGTATTCACATTAGATGTCCTTTTAATAACAGAAAACCCATATAGAACTGCCATGTCTTCAAGTAATCAAAATCAGAAAAACATTAAAATCAATCAACGTGCATCAGATAACTAGAAAAAGCCCCTAATTACCTTAGTTCCATTCAAAACACCTGAAAACAAGTACCCGGCATCCTGAACTCCCATTGATTTTCATCAAATAAACACAAACTTTAAAAACTAATAAACAGAAAAGTATCTACATGACCACTACATTTTTCAGATAATCCAAGTACGAAGAACATCTGGGTCAACACATATGCATCAGATTGCTTGAGAACATCCCAAATTCCCTTGATTTTGGTCTGCTCCCCCCCCCCCAAAAAAAAAAAAAAAAAACCAGAAACAAGTATCCATCATCCTAAATTCCCATCAATTAATATAACATGATCACATAAACTTCAAAAAATGCCAAATGCAAAAGTACCCGCATGAGATTCCCTTACATGTAACATAAATGATGTGTACAACACTCCATTAATTATGCCAAGTCCAAATAACACTTAAATCAATCAACTAGCATCAAATAACTTGAAAGTGCCCCAAAATTCCATTGGTTTTAGTCCAAGAACACCCAAAAGCAACTACTAATATTCAAAAACTCCCATTGATTCACATCAAGTAATCCCACAAATTTTAAGAATTGATAAATGCAAAAGCACCCACATGAGATTCCATCGTCTAAACCACAAAAAATTATAATAAATCTGCATAACACTTCATTTTTCAACCAATATGCATCAAATTGCTTAAGAACATCCCAAATTTCATTGGTTTTTCATCCAAAACAATTGAAAGTAGCCCACACATCATCCTAAAGTCACATTGATTTTCACCAAATCAAAGAAAGTTCAAAAGGAGAGATACCCATATGAGATTTCCTTCTTGACAATAGAAAAATTATTATGGTAGAATCCAAATGGATTCACATCAAATGATTACATAGACTTGAAGAACTAATAAATGTAAAAGCATTCAAATGAGATTTTGTTACATATAATAGAAAAAAACCCACATAATACTCCATTTTTAAACTAATCCAAATCTGATGAACATCGAAATCGAAAAATATGCAAAAATTGCTTCAAAACATCCCAAATTTCACTAATTTTCCAAAAAAAAATAAAAATATAAAAATAAATACAACTACACATCTACTAAAATCAAATTAATTTTAACCAAAAAAAAATAAAGAAACTTAAAAAATAGAGATACCCAAGTGAGATTCCCTTCCATAAACAGAAAACTAATTGCAACAGAATCCAAACAGATTCACACATGAGATTTCCTTCTGTACAATAGAAAACTAATCTAGAATAGAATCTAAACAGATGCAAAAGAAATATTCAAAAAGCTTATACGTCATGAACAAAGAAAATTCAGGATTTTTTCTCTTCTTTTTTAATTTGGAAAGATGAGATCTTCAATCATAGCTGAAAGCTATCATTGCTAATCCAACTTCAAAGAAGGAAGAAGTATATGAAATGGACCCTAAACAACATGCCCAGCATCACACACATTTCATTTGGGCCCTACAGATAGGATTTTAAGAAGAAAACCTAGCAAGGAAAGAAAGAAGTATATGAAATGGGGGAAATTTTTGTTAGATAGCTTCAAGCTTTCAGTTAACATTAATTGTGAATCTATGCTATTCTGGGAAGATGAAGGGCTAGGGAACTATCCTCCAGCAATCAGGTTGACAATGGCTCGGGTCCGTACCTAGACCCAGCTAAGAGACATGGGTCATTTTGCACACGAGCTTGATATCAAGGTCTATCTTGCACATGCATGAGTGTGTGATCTAGCCCATCAACCTTGAGAATCCCGCCATGTAGATGCCTTGGCCCTAAAATCAAGATCGCCCTCACAAATGGACAACATCATCAACAAAAACATCTAAAGTATAACAGAGATGCATGTGACCACACTTGAACACTAAAAGATAGTAACCATGATACCAGACTGCACTTAAAAGTTGGTGATAAAATTAGTTTATCCGCCTTAAATGTTACCATGAATCATTTCCAAGCTATTTACCGATCAAATCAACCGACAAAGGAATTCTCAAGAACCACGTGAAAGATTGACAAGCAATTTTCATTAGAACCTAATGCATATGCACAGACAAACTAATGGTGTGGTTGTGTTATGCAACTACCTGATACTAAAAGGATGAACAAGCTCAAATCACAGCTTTCTCTCGTGCATGCCTGAACTATTACTATCAACTTGTAAGATTTATGTTTCACGTCTTATAAAGAGTACAAATACATAATCTATCATGCCCAATTTTTTCTTATAGGTATAGCTAGTGAACAATTTCTAGGTTATTTTCAACACTAGGGGTGGCAATGGTCTAGATTTGATTTGGACTAGAATTTTGAACAGCTCTGGACTGGGAGCTGCACCTGTGAACAACTCTGAGTGAAACTAATGCCATTCATTAGGTGGGCACATACAAATATAGAATGTGGACTGTTCGTCGATTCCTTTTTATTGTCCAAATGAATGAGGCCCACATGATGATCAAGCAAGCCTGATTTTCGGGCCACAACATGTACATAGTGGGGCCTACATGATGAATGGTCAGTCCTCACACAAACACTGGCACAAGTTGGATAAGTAGTATACACTGGCCTTCATTATTCAAATGTTCAAATGCTGATCCAAAAGTAAGGTTTATCATATGAGCATCTTAACATTCTCTGCTTGATTCCCCTATTTCTTTTCTAAATGTCTTATAGACTGTTAGTGAAGGTTGAATGGAGAAAAAAATTACCTGAACTAAGAACATTGATCTTAGTGGGATCTTCACTATTGAAGGCACCTCCAACACAGGCCTGGTTTGGTTTTTGGGTGCAAATGGAATAAAGAAAGAGATTCTAACAGTCACCACCAGCAACAGGTAGAACCACCATTTAGGAATGTCCTTGTACTTCCTCATCAACCTGGTGTGGATGTCTTCCTTGCCTTTATAGGTAGCTCAAAAATGTTCATACACCTCCATATGTGCATTGTTTCACAATTGAGAAATGGGGCTCCTATGTGCTATATTGGAAAGAAAGGGCTCTTTCACATCCATATGTGTATTGTTTCATAATTTTTAGAACTTGTAAAAAAAGTAGAAATACTGATAATCATGAATTATTTTTCTCATGGTCCTAGCCAAATACAAGTTGAGGCTTTGTATTTATATTGTATGTGAATACTAAGTTTGTACTCATTAAAAACTTTATAGTTAGCCAAATAAGTTAAGTTATTTATTAAAAATTATTCACTTATTTATTAGAAAATGAAAATAATTTAAAATTTAACAGTCATCCAAACGACCGTTGTCTTTTTTGTTTAAGAGAAACAGAGAAGCTAATGTAACAGAGTCCTCAGATTCCTTTTTCACTATCCACCTGTCTAGTAACTTCTGAATCAGAACTGTATAACTAGTGGAATATACAATGGGTGGAAAGTCTTGCACCATCTGATAGAGATTTGATCTGGTTCATTCACCAGTATGATAATGATGTGTAGGAAGTCACGGAAACATAGACCATCAATTCCAAGTCGTTTAATAGTTTTATTTATCAATTATTTAATCATAGGGATTTGTTAACCTTCACATGGTGAAGTGTGTACCAGAGATCTGGTAGAATGCTACCCTGTTGTATAGGCTGCTACAAAAATAAAAACTAAATCTTGAAAACCTGGGGGTGTGCCAGATCTGGACCATTCATCAGGTGGGCCATCCTAGTGCATTTTCAGTGGCCCAAAAACTAGGCCTCTCCAATCATCAGTTGGACTAATCCCCTGCCCAAAAATCATGCCTATAGTAATCTGGGTGCCAAATCTTGACCATTCATCAGGTGGGTCATCCGACTATATTTGCCAGTAGCCTGAAAATCAGGCCTATTTGGTCATCTGATGGCGCACATGTGCACATGGATTTGAGCGCATGCATATGCACCACCTAATTTTGGTCATTAATGGTGAGGCCTGTCTGATGAACCATCCGTATATCTATAGCACATTTTTGACACTGGCTCAACAAAAACCTTTGTATATCTCTTTTGATAATGATCATCCATAGGAGCATTAAATTCTTGACCATTCATCAGGTGGGCCATACGATTGTATTTGCAGTAGCCTGAGAATCAGGCCTATTTGGTCAACTGTTAGCGCACACGTGCACATGAATTTGAATGAATATGTGACACCTAATTTTGGCCATTACTGGTGAGGCCCACCTGATGAACCATCCATATCTCGCACACATTTTCAAATGTCTAATAATGATCATCATGTAGGACCATCAATCAAGCATGTCAGCGAGGATCGTGATCAAAATCTATCTTTGGAAGATGTTGCCACTATTATTCCTGTGAAAGATGTTTCCGGTGGAAATCGAGCCGCTGATGAAGCCCAGAAACATCATGACTACTTGTACTGCTTGTGGATTAAAATTGCCATTGACAACCACCAGGGCTCTCATCATAAAAAACGTCTGAAGTATAGCTAAGGTAGGAGGGACATGTATTATTTTTATGGAGCTAGTTATAGAGGGCCATCATGATGTATGTGTTTCATTAGAGCATCGTCTTTCAAATCCAGATTGAAGATTAAGGGTAGGGGAAAGAGAAGCTCACCTATTTGAAGATGATGCTCGGCAACGACGCTCGATGGAAGATTGATGCTCGGCAATCCTCCATCACAAATCCTCTTTTGGATGGAAGATGAAATGGAGCTCATCGAAAATGATTTTAGGATGGAAGATGAAATGGCGTTCATCCGAAATCCTCTTTTGGATATGATAATGAATTTAAATCCGTATTTTGTGAGTTTAACATTATTTATAACACAAGATATATTAATAGTTGTACATGCATGGGACCATTTTCTAGATGATTAAGAATCTATTATATAATAAAATTATCAATATTTACCATTTACAACTAGACTGATTATTTGGATGGTCTGGATAACTCTAAATCTTTACCATGATTGTTATGAATAAGTCACCATTATTTTAAATCAAATTCAAAATGGTTACTTGATCTTTGGATCTGGTATGACTCTGTGGGCCCCACCATGATTGATTTTCTTCATCCATGCCGTCCATCCATTTCTTAACATAATTTTATTATTTGTCTTAAAAATGAGGTTGAACAAAATCTTAGGTAGACCTCACAATGCGAAAACAATAGTGAATTGGATGTCTACCGTTAAAAAATTGGTTGTGTACTGACATGGGTGTTTACTAACAAGCTAACCTTAAAAAAAAAGGGTCACTACCTTAACCGATTGGCTTTAGCTCTTATTACGAGGTCAATGTACGGGTCGATAAAGCAGACGTAATCAGGAATCTTTAGGTGCAGCTGTTAATTCTTGCACGGGCTAATAAGGGATCCACTAGTTTACATAGGAATATGTTTATGTCTTTGATTTCAATAGATTAGGGACTCATCAAATATTTTTATTTTTATTTCTTGTGCCTAGCATTCTAAATATTTTAATTGATTTTCTAATATTTTTAACCGTTGAAGTTTTATTAACCGTTAAAACTACTTTAATAACACTTGATAATAATTTGAGGGCTCAGATCTAATCCTTCACTTCTAATTTGTATAGAATATTATCATTATTGGATACATCGTGGCAGTGGAGAAATTATACTCGTGAGTATATGCACGGTTGAGGCAAATTGACAAGTTTCCTTTACAGAAAGTCACATCTTCGTAAGGTGCCTAAGGTGGGGAAGCACCATATCAGTTGCACTCCTAAAATCCTAACCGTATGGGAAGTTCCCATGAGCTCGACCACATGGAACCTTTTCCCATATATATATATATATATATATATATATAATAAATTATAAAATTATTATATATCCATCATTCAAATCCTCCTAAGGCCCACTGTATTGTTTATTTGACATCCAATAGGTTGATCAGGTCATACAGGGCCAGATGAAGGGGAAAAACAAAAATTAGTTTGATCCAAAACTTTTATGGCCCCAAAGTATTTTTTAATGGTTGACGCTTATTCAACATTGTTTCCTTGAATGTGGTCTACTTAAGATTTGGATATATCTCATTTTTGGTCTCATACTATAAGATGATCTTTAAAAATAGATAGACGACATGGATTAAACACGTACATCATGGTAGGGCTCACAAAGCACCAACCACTAGCCATTGGATGGTGTCAGGGGGAGTAGCCAATTTGTTCCCTGTATTTGTGGTGTGGTCCATTTAATCTTTGGATATGATTCATTTTTTGAATAATTCTCTAAAATTATCTCGAAAAATGGGTGAACGGTGTAGGTTGATCCCAAATTTTTGGTAAATCCAAAACTCAAGTGTACCATGCCATGCGAAACAGTGTGGAATAATGATTTCCACTATTGATACCTTCCTTGGGCCCACAATAATGTTTATTTGACATCTAACATGTTCATAATATCAAAAAGATATAAATGAAGAGAAAACACAAACATCAGCTTGATCCAAAACTTCTATAAATGTTATTTTTAATGGTGGACATTCAGTCCCTACTTTGTAGTTCACTTAAGCTTTGGACTCGCCCCATTTTTTGGTTAATATCTTAAAATGATCTAAGAAAAGCATTGAACGGTATGGGGAAAGTCAATCCATGACTTAGGTGGGCCAAGAGCTTAAAAATAAAGTCAATCCATGACTAGGGTGGGCCACACCACATAATATAATGGAGAGGGATTTCCTAAAAACATTCGTAATCATATATTGGGTTTGCCTAAATGTGATTCACATATCCAACCCACTCATTATGTGTGTCCCACTTAGATGAGGGGTCAGACCAATTTTCAGCTGCATCCAAAACTCATGTGGGCCCCACCAAGTGCTTTTATATTTTTAGGATGTCATCACATAGTTTTAGATGGTTGGCCCACTTGAGTTTCGTATACAAATGATTTTTGAGATATCTCATAACCTAAAGGGGACACATCAAATCCACAGTGTTGATGTTCGACACACATCATGATGCGGCCCACAAAACTTACTAACAATAATTCTTAGATTCTCACGAGGTCAGTAAGTTGGGTCACAATTTTGACCAGAATATTTGGCCCATTTTACATGTTGGGTCCATACATTCTATTTTACTGATCAATACTCTCAATTTGACTAGTTACTCGCCTCAACTAAGCTACATATGAGAAAGATATTGAGCATACAAGATTGATCAACAATTTCAGTGAAATTTGATTTAAACATCTGAAGTTATTTACTCTTCAATCTGAACTGATTAAATTGTCCAAAAATGATTAAAGGTTCAATTAGTGGATGTGGCTAATAATTTAGTAATTTTATTTTTCACAGATAAATTTCAATTTCCTTTTAAAAATAGCATTTTTTTTGAAAATGTAAATTTTTTCTCTTTTAACAAAATATTATTTTTATTAAAAAATATTTCAAAAAATATTTAAAATACAAATTATGAATTTTTATTTTCAAAATCTCAAAAAATTTCTCATATTTTAATTTTTTCTTAAAAATTTCAAATTACCATTTTTTTTTTTTAAAAGCATCATTTTGTTCTCAAACTTTTTCTTAAATATTGTTAAAATTTCTAAACTTCTCAATATTCTTTTTTATGTGATATTACAAATCATTTAAATATTACCTTTTAATTATATCTATAAAAAATTTCCACTCATATGATATAAAAACTATATATATATATAGGCACACACCCACACACATTTTTACCGACAAAATTTTTTTAAAATTACAACATTTTTACATTATTATCGACGGTTTTCAGTCGTCGGGAAAAAGATTTAGGAAAAACACTTTTACTGATGAAAACGAATTTTTTTGTTAAAAATTAAAACAGCCTTTAGCGACGAAAATTTTTATCGCTAAAAGTCTTAGCCACGTTTTTTAGCTACGAAACGTTTTGTAGCTAAAAGTAAACCTTTGGATTTTTTTTGAAAAACTGGGTACAGCCTTTAGCGACAAAAAATTTCATCACTAAAAGTCTCGTCCACGTTTTTTAGCTACGAAACTTTTCGTAGTTAAAAATAAACCTTTGGATTTTTTCAAAAATTGTGTACAGCCTTTAGCGACGAAAATTTTCGTCGCTAAAAGTCTCATCCACCTTTTTTGGCTATGAAAATTTTCATACCTAAAGCTAAACCTTTGGATTTTTTTCAAAAATTGTGTACAGCCTTTAGCGACGAAAATTTCCGTCGCTAAAAGTCTCATCCACATTTTTTAGCTACGAATATTTTCGTAGCTAAAAGTAAACCTTTGGATTTTTTCTCAAAAATTGGTTACCACCTTTAGCGATGAAAATTTTCATCACTAAAAAGTCTCATCCACGTTTTTTTAGCTATGAAAAGTTTCCTAGCTAAAAGTAAACCTTTCAAATTTTTTCAAAAGTTGTGTATAGCCTTTTTGTCGCTAAAAGTCTCATCCATGTTTTTTAGCTATGAAAATTTTCGTAGGTAAAAGTAAACCTTTGGATTTTTTTTCAAATTTTGGTTACAACCTTTAGCGATGAAAATTTTCATCGCTAAAAGTCTCATCTACATTTTTTTAGCTATGAAAATTTTCTTAACTAAAAGCAAACCTTTGGATTTTTTTCAAAAATTACGTATAGCCTTTAGGCATAAAAAATTTCATCACTAATGTCTCGTCCACGTGTTTTAGCTACAAAATGTTTCGTAGCTAAAAGTAAACCTTCAAATTTATTTATTTTCAAAAATTGTGTACAACCTTAACGATGAAAATTTTCATCGCTAAAAGTCTCATCCACATTTTTTAGCTACTCAATTTTTCGTAGCTAAAAGTAAACGTTTGTTTTTTTTTTCAAAAATTGTGTACAGCCTTTAGCGACGAAAGTTTTCATCGATAAAAGTCTCATCCACGTTTTTTAGTACGAAAATTTTCGTAGCTAAAAGTAAACCTTTGGATTTTTTCCAACGAAAACTTTCATCGCTAAAAGTCTCATCCACGTTTTCTAGCTACGAAAATTGTCGTAGCTAAAAGTAAACCTTTGGACTTTTTTCAAAAATTGTTTACAACCTTTAGCAACGAAAATTTTCGTCGCTAAAAGTGACTTTTAGCTGCGAATTTACAATTTCGTTAACGAAAATTTCTTTCGTCGCTAAAAACCCTCTTTCTTGTAGTGTTATCTCATTCTTTAATTTCGTTATCATTATTATTTTAAATTTGGCATAGTCTTATTCACCCTCCCCCCCCCCCCCCCCCAAGGACTTATAGTTAGGCCTTTTCAAGTGGTATCAGAGCCTAATAGCTCGTTTTAATTCTTTTTATTTGGATTTATTTCTTGAGCTAATCGATCTAAGTTATATTTAAGATGTCAAATTTTGATAGCCTTTCAGTCACTAGGCCTCCACCTTTTGATCGCACCAATTATGCCTATTGGAAAGCCAGGATGAGGATTTTTCTTAAATCCATGGATGAAAGTGTGTGGCTAACCACAGTGAATGAATGGACCCCTCTTACCATTAAAGTAACTGGAATCAATGGATCCAAATATATGAGAATTACACCTTATTTCTCTTGGACCACACTTCAGAAAAGTGAGAGTAGTGCAAATGTTTAAGCACTAAATACAATCACTTGCGCACTATCACCGGATGAATTCAAAAGAATTATATCCTGTGATTCTGTAAAACAAGCCTGGGATATTTTAGAAATGATACATGAGGGAACATCAATTGTTAAGAAATATAAGATTCAAATCCTCATAACCAAATTTGAGGAAATACATATGGAAGAAAATGAAATGTTCATGGACTTCTATATAAGATTAAATGATATTGTGAACTCTGTGTAGAAAAATTTGTGCAAAAACAGTGCGCTCACTTCCTGAACGGTTTAATTCTAAGGTAACTGCGATATAGGAACTTTGTGATACGGACAATATGAGGGTAGAGGAATTAGTTGGCTCTTTATAGACATATGGGTTGACTTTTAAAGCTCCAAAAGGTAAATCTAATGCCTTAAAATCATCTAAAAATAATTTTCAAGAAAATAATAACAATTCTGATTTGGAAAACTCTAAAGATGATATGGCCCTTTTAGCAAAAAAGTTTTACAAAATTTTCAAAAGTAAAAATAGGGTTAATTTTCAAAAATCAAGTGATAAGGAAAAAGCTAAACCTTAAACTCAAAAATCATTAAAAGACAGACAGTGTTACAACTCCCATGAATATGGGCATTTAACAAATAAGTGTCCTAAAAAGGACAAACCCAAAAAGAAGGGTATGTTGGCTACTTGGGATGAATCCTTTGATTTTGAAGCCTCTTCTGAATCAGAAGATTCTGAAACCGAGTCGGACAGTGAAGTTAAGCCCTTATAACTCTAGCCAAATTCACATTTTCAGATAATGATGATTCAACAAGTGAAGAAAATCTGAACAGTGATTGTGAAAAGGAAGATGATCTTCAAGATGCTTGCAATGCCCTGTACAAGGAAAGTTGTAAAATTGCTATGAAACTTAAACTTCAAAAAGAAAATTTTTCAAAGCTTAAAGAAAATTTTGAGACTCTTGTTTTAGAAAAATCTCATATTTCTGATTGTTTTGAAAAGACTAAATACAATTTAGAATTCAAAACCTCCCTAATTGAAAATCTTAAATCTGAAAATGAAAATCTTAAACTTGAAGTCTCTTCACTTTTGAGTTTAAAGGATACATGGAAGTATGCCCAAGGAGATCAAAAGTTAGAAAAACTTTTATCTGGATCAAGAAAATGTGGTGATCTATCCGGTTTAGGCTACGATAAAAATGTTCCTCTTAAACAGAAGAATAAGTCTCCTAAGTTTGTAAAAAGAGAGACCTTAAACTCAAAAGGGAAAAGTACAAATCAAGATATTTTTATAAATACTAAAACTTTTCAAAAACCTAAAAGCAACTACATCAACTATAAAAATCAGAATCGAAAACCCTTAACTAAAAAAATAGTTGATTTTCTTAAGGAGATTTTAAAATCTAACTTAGTAGGTCATTCTTACAAAAACTACAAACAAAAGAAAACCAACTATACACCTACACCCAAAACAGTTATGAAATGGGTTCTTAAGGTTACCTGCTTAGTTGCCCACACTGCTTTCAAAGCTACAAGCCATTTAAAGTGAGACCTAGAGAATGGATGCTCAAGGCATATGACTGGTAATAAAGGTCTATTCACCAATCTCAAAGACATGACTGATGGTTTAGACACGTTTGGCGATGGCAGCAACTGCAAGATTATTGGCCAAGGTACGGTTCAACTCTATAACCTCCCTTTGTTTAAAAATGTTTTATACGTTGAAGGTTTAAAACATAATTTGTTAAGCATATCTCAAATATGTGATAACAATCATAATGTAAAATTTTCTAACCAAGGTTGTGAAATTTTAAATAATAAGGGTTCAGTAATCTTAACTGGTTGAAGAACTTCTGAAAACTGCTATATAGTTAGTGAATCCAGCTCATCTAGTCAAACGTGTTACATGGTCCATACCAAAGAGACAAATTTGTGGCATAAACGCCTTGGACATGTATACTACCGTAATCTTTACAAATTGAGCAAAAGAGAGCTAACAAGAGGTCTACCAAAATTATAGAAAGTAGATAAAATATGTGGCGAATGCCAGATTGGCATGCAATCAAGGAGCTCTCACAAAAAGGTGAACTTCTATGCCACATCAAGACCACTCGAGCTTCTCCATATGGATCTTATTGGACCTACTAGGATGGAAAGTCGAGGTGGCAAAAAATACATTTTGGTAATTGTAGATGATTTTACCAAATTCGCTTGGGTATCTTTCTTAAGGAATAAATCAGAAACCCTTGATGAAGTAAAAATAATTCTCAAACAGATTCAAATAGAAAAAAGTTCTCAAGTCTATAAGATTCATAGTGATCATGGATTTGAATTTGAGAATAGTAGTTTTGAGAAATTTTGTAGCAATCAGGGGATATTACATGAATTCTCTGCGCTTAAAACTCCACAACAAAATGGAATTGTAGAAAGAAAAAATAGAGTGTTTCAAGAAATGGCTAATGTAATGTTGAATAGTATGAAGCTATCTAAAAATCTTTGGCTGAAGCTGTTAATACTGCATGTTATATAATCAACCGGGTCTATACGAGAAAATCCAAGAATAAAACTGCTTATGAAATGTGGTTCGATAAGAAGCCTACCGTCCAATACTTTCAAGTTTTTAGCAATAAGTGCTATATTTTACGTGACCGAGAAAATCTGGAAAAGTTTGATACTAAAAGTGATGAAGGGATCTTTTTAGAATATTCTTTAAATAGTCACATATATCGTGTACTGAACAAAAGGACCGATGTTATTCAAAAATCTATAAATGTGGTCATAGATGATTACTTGAATACACCTGCCCTAAGTTCAGATAATGATGAAGTTCTTTTAATTGACAAACCAGATACTTCATTAAATCAAACTGATTCTGCATTGAGGACTGTTAAAGATCATCCAACCACTCAGATTCTTGGAAACCCTCTCACTGATGTACGCACTAGTAAACAATTAGAAGATATATGTAACTACGTATGCTTTACATCTCAGATTGAACCTACTAATGTAAAAGAAGGCCTTTCTGACAAAAACTGGATAGAGTTGTGATGCAAGAAGAGCTTAACCAATTTGTGAGAAATGATGTTTGGTATCTTGTTCCTAAACCTAAAGATAAACATATTATCGGAACTAAGTGGATTTTTAAAAATAAGTCTGATGAACTTGGTAATATAGTTCAAAATAAGGCTAGACTGGTTGTACAAGGGTATACTCAAATTGAAGGTATTGATTATGATGAAACCTTTATCTCAGTAGCTCGTCTTGAGTCAATCAGACTATTTATATCAATTGCTTGTTTTAGAAACTTTAAAATTTATCAAATGGATGTGAAGAGTGCCTTCTTAAATGGTGATTTGCATGAAGAAGTGCATGTAGAACAACCAATGGGTTTTGAAGACCCTAAAAATACTGATCATGTTTATCGCCTTAAAAAGGCTCTCTACGGCTCAAAACAAGCTCCCAGGGCATGGTACGAGAAATTGATTAAGTTTTTACTAAGTCATGAATTCCAAATGGGAAGTGTAGATAAAACTCTTTTTGTTAAGAAATATAATAATCATAGCTTAATAGTGCAGATCTATGTTAATGATATTATTCATGGATCTACCTATTCTAACATGACTATTGAGTTTGCAAATTTAATGAAATCCAAGTTTAAAATGAGCATGGTTAGGAATTGAACTATTTCCTAGGGTTGTAAGTAAAACAACAACCAAATGGTATATTCATTTCTTAGACTAAATATGCTCTGAACTTGATCAAAAAGTTCAGATTTGAGAATGGTAAGAATTTTGATACTCCTATGAGTACAACCTTAAGACTCTTAAAGGACTCTACAGGTAAAAATATTAATCCTAAATTATATCACAGTATGATTGGAAATTTACTTTATTTAACTACTAGCGGACCTGATATTGCTTTAAGTGTTGGTATTTGCACTAGATATCAGTCTGATCCTAAAGAATTGCATTTAACTGTTGTTATGAGGATTATGCGATATGTCGTAAGTACAGTAAATATGGGTCTTTGGTATCCACATAAAACTAGTGTTCAATTGGCAGGGTACTCAGATGTTAATTGGGCTAGAAATATTGATAACAGGAAATTAATCAATGGTGGTTGTTTTTGTATCGAAAATTGTTTAGTTTCTTGGTTTAGCAAGAAGCAAAGTTCTATATCACTTTCAACTGTTGAAGCTGAATACATCGCAGCAGGAACTACATGTACTCAGCTTGTTTGGATGAAACGCATGTTAAGTGATTATGGAATTGCACAAGATACGATGGTTTTATATTGTTATAATTCAAGTACAATAAATATTTCTAAAAATCCAATCCATCATTCACGTACTAAGAATATTGACATTAGGTTTCATTACATATTTGAATTAGTGGAAGAAAAGCTAATATCTTTGGAATACATTCCTATCGAGACTCAACTTACTGACATTTTTACTAAACCGCTTGACAAAAGCAGCTTTAATAAATTGAAATTTGATCTTAGTATGTACAATTTAAATTGAATCTTCATACATATGAGTATCATAGTGTATATATATTTGATAATTTATGCGTTTAAATCTCAAATTTTTATAAAAAATGCATATTTTTGGTGGTACACGACCAGTCATGGTTGTGCTCGACCGGTCATCGTATGACCGGTGGAGAACATCTCAAGACCGGTCGTGGAGCACGTTGGGTTTTTAAAATTTGAGAAAAATATCATCTTCCTTATTTCCTATTTCCTCTCCAACGAGCCGACACCCGACTAGTCGAACCCACCGACCTAAATCTTCAAGGTTACTGCGTTATTTGCTTTTTTCTTGTAGATTCTAGTCTATATTACTTCATTTTCATACTTGGAGTAATTTATTTTTTGATTCATTGAGGTTTTAGAGTTTTTATTTTGAAAAATCTAATCTAAGCAAACCCCACTCTATCATCTTTGCATCTTCTTATTTCTTTGTGTTTCTTCTTGGAAATGGATGTTAAAGGGAAAAAGAAAACTTCTTGTAGTCCATCTTCTTCCAGATCTACTCCAATAACTCATCACCACCTTCTATCACTTGAAGATGATCCTTCATTTGTTTGAGATTTAAGAATGCGAAAAGTTATTATTAAGTGACCTGTATTTCTAGATCATATTGCTCCATTTGGTATCCTTCCACTCTTCCAATCTATAGGATGGGATAACATCTTACATTGGGGTGGGCCTGCATACCAATCTATTTCTCAGTCCATGTTTGCATGTATCTCTGATTTTTCAATTGAAAATTTAACATTTTAAGTTAATGTTAGAGAAGGTCCATTTGAAATTGACCGCCACCTGATTTCAGGACTAATGGGCATACTTGTTAATGATAAGGGTATTCATATTCATGTTCTAACTGAAAAACCCTCCAAATCAGAAAAATGCATGCTTACTAGAGATTTATACAACATGAATGTGCAATGGACTCATAAAGGGAATGCGCTCCCCTTAAAGTACCTGTTACCCAGATACAGAGTTCTCCACATAATTTTTATTTCAAATCTATATCCATGTTCTGGTAACAAAACAGAACTGACTTTCTTTATGGTTCATGTTTTGCACTCTGTTATCTGTGATATTAAAGTTTATCTTCCTTCTTTGATCTGTCATTCCCTCATTCAGTTTCGTCTCCATCCAGATCATAGTGATATTCCATTTACCTATCTTATGACTGTTTTAACTTCTCATATGCTGGTTGTTGTGCCTATTAGAGAGGCTCCCATCCATCATCTTATTTTTAACAATTCAAATATTAACAAGATAAAGTTGGAATTGGCTCCTGGCCAAGTGGATGTGGGTGGTGGTGGTGGAGATGAAGCAGGGAATGAAGAAGATGTTGATGATGTTCCTCCTGATGATGTTAATATGGATGATATTTTTAATGAACTTAAATTTGATTCTACTAATGATCTTGATTATGAGCCATCTGACTTTGATGTTCATCTTCATGCTCTTGAGGAGAAGGTAGAGAACATGAATGTTGGTCATGATTTACAGTTTAAATATATGCGCAAGTATCTTAGGCGCTTACACAAAGGCCTTCATCAACTTGATACTTCCATACCTACTCCTTCAAGTTCAAATTAAGTGATTTACTATTTTGTCTGTAATAACTTTAAGTCTAACTTGTATTGGTTTGTGAACTTTATCTGGTTTACTGACTTTTGTTTGAACTAGTTAATGGTCTGTGAACTTTATTACTCTTGTTTCTTATCCTTTTCCATTTTATTTCTTCCTTTGTCATATTGTGACAAAAAGGGAGAGAATTTATATGGTTTTGTGGATTGATTGTGAGTAGTAGCATTTTCTTTTTTCATATATATGTGCTACTCAGGGGAAGTATGTGAGGAGATGTTTTCATAATGTTCTGTGCTAGTTGATGATAACTGGTGCATGATTCTTTAACCAGGCTGTAACTGGTTTCCTCTTATAACTTGTGCATGGTTATTGTATTATTGAGTATGTTTTTTCATAAATTTGACAAAGGGGGAGATCGTAAGTGCTATGATTTTAAGCTTTTTGGTTGTCAAAGTGGTGCCAAAACATCAACTTGTGTCTTGTGTAGCATAAGGAGATATACATGTTCAAGACATTGCATCACAATGTTACAAGTTGAGAATAAAGATGAAGCTCTACTTCAAGGCATGTAAGGTCATGTATGTTGTTCACTCCTGTAAACTTCAATCAGAGTCTTTCAAAAGAGCTACAACAAAAGATAAGTTTTGCTCAAGACTCAAGTAAAGTTCAAGAATGAGTACAACTCAAGATGAAGTTCTCAAGTTCTAGAAGATCTCAAGTTCAAACTATATCAAGAGAAGAGATCTCAAGCTTCATAATCTTCAAAGGTCATACATCATTTGAAGAAATGAAGTTTCAATGTTCATACTTCATGTCCCAGGTATGAAAGACCTTAGATTGATCTTAGGTTAGATCATTTCGGATACATAATTCAATTACATGTTTTTATAAGTGTTGTACTCTATTTTAAGACCAGTCCTGGACTTTGTTTGACTAGTCCTAGCACTGGCTCGACCAGTCTAAGATATTACAGGACCAGTCCTAAGTTTGTTGTGAAATTTTGAAACTTTTGGTTTTGCTACAACTAGTCCTGGAGACTGTTCGACCAGTCATATGAACAGTGCACGACTCATCTATGACCAGTCCTAGATCTACAACTCAAATTATAACAACTAAATCTGGTGTCTCACGACCAGTCATAGGGTACTTACGACCGATCATGGACAGCCTACAACCAGTCGTAGATGACCTTCGACCAGTTGTGGAACAGTTTTATCCAATCGTGCTAAAAAATTCAAAAATTAGTTTCTCCTACGACCAGTCATAGTGTCCACAAGACCAGTCGAAGATGCAATTTTTGTAGCTATAAATAGATGACGAATTTCAGAGATTAATAACTCAATTCAAGAAAAATCAAGGGACCACTCTGAGATAAGTTTGTGTTTATTTCAAGCTACATTGTGCACATTTAATATTCTCTTTTGTTAGCTTTCTAGATTTGATTTTGTTTCTATATTCTAATCTTAATTGAAAAGAGGAATTGTGATATTTCTTCTTCTTGGAATCAAAATCAAATAGAGCTAGCCCAACTAGTTTAATTTGAAATCAATCAGAACCTAGAACCATTTTAAGTAAGTATTAGACATTGAACTTCTACATTTGAACTTTTACTCCGATTGGTTCTTTCGGGCTGCTACAAAAGGAGAAATCCAGGTATTTTACTTTATTTTAAATTCCATTCTTTTTTGTTTTATTTGAGATTAAGCCAGAAAAATCTCATTGTGATGGTTATCTGAGTAGAACCAGAAAACTCAGAAGTGGAGTTTTTTGAATTGTGTAAGCCCATTAGAAAGACACAATTTTGAAGGTTTTGGGTGAACCTGAGAAAACTTATTTTGATAGTGAATGTTAATATCTCCTGTGTAAGGATATTAGGAGTGGAGTAGCAAGCTGTATGGCTGTTGTTTAACAGTTGGTGAACACACAGGCAAAGCACTATAACTCTTTGTGTTTTGTGGATGTGTGTTTTATTTTTCTATCTTTTATCATTCAGAATTGTGGGATGTATATGTGAATTTGAATGTTGTAATACTTACATTTCAAGCATTGTGGGGAATGTTGTAATAATTTATATTTTAATTTCTGTAATTTATTTCAATTCCTTGTTATTCTTTTATTCCTCTTCAGTTTGAGTTTTTAATACAAAGACCTTTCCAGAAATAAGGTTGTCCTACCATAAACTTTGGTTTTTGGTGTAAGGTGATCCTTAGAACAACATTTATATCAACGTCTCAATACTTGTTTATTAAGGTTGCTTTTCTTGTCAGCATTGTGAATTGATTTTCTTTATTGGGCTATCTCATTCTTTAATTTCACTGTCATTATTATTTTAAATTTGGCATAGTCCTATTCAACCTCCCCCCCCCCCCCCCCCCCCCCCCCCCTCCCCAGGACTTATAGCTAGGCCTTTTCAAGATTTATTCTAAATTGAACATGAATGGTCAGCAACACCTGATGACCAAAAATACGGGTGTTACAGTTGCGATGCTTAATCTCACTTACCAGCATTTGAGAGAGATAAACTAGACCAAAGCACTAGAAAGTACGTCTTTGTCGGCTATAGAAATGGTGTGAAAGGGTGCGGGCTATATGACCTGGTCACATGAAAAATCATCCTTAGTCGTGACATCAGATTCGACAAAGGACCCTTATTTCATAAGGATGAACACAGGAAGGAGGAAAAATCAATTATGGACATTCGGATAGACAAAGATGAGACACAAGCTGATATTGAGATGCAGATAAAGGTACATGAACAAGTAGAGTAGCCACTTGTGAGAAGGAATCTACCAAGGGATCGAAGGTTATTGACGAGATACATGGATGACGAAAATGTTGCATTTTCCCTCATCAAGGATGAAGGGGATCTATCTACTTTTTAAGAGACTATTGGCGATGTAGATGTTGAAAAGTGGAAAGTGGCAATGCATTACGAGATGAACTCCCTGTACAAAAATGATATATATGAGCTGGTGAAGCTTTCCATCGGCTGTAAAGCAATCAGGTGCAAATGAAACTTAAAGAAGAAACATGATATGTAAAAGACAAGGCTAATAGTGAAGGGATATGCTCAAAGAGAAGGTGCTGACTTCACAAAGATATTCACGCCTGTAGTGAAATAAGTATCTATTAGATTCATATTGTCATTAGTTGCCCAATACAATTTATACCTAGAATAGGTAGATGTGAAGACTGCTTTCCTGCCTGGGGAATTGGAAGAACAAATTTACATGAAGTAACTGGAAGGTTTCAAAATACAAGCAGTAGAGAACAAGATTTGCTGGTTAAAGAGGTCGTTGGATGTCAAAGCTTCAAGTTGTGGTGGTACTTTCTACAACCGAAGATGAGTATACGATGGGGATCAAATTCAAAGAAGGTGTTTGGTTGAGAGGGATGATAAATCAATTGTAACTTCAACAGGAAACCATGCTAGTTAATTGTGACAAAGAAAGCATAATTAATTTAGCAAAAAACTCTATTTATCACTCATTGATGTGCATCATCATTTTATCTGGCAAAGTGCCTGAGGAATGAGGTGTGACTCTTGTGAAGATACACACAAGCGGGAATTCAACTGACATGCTTACGAAGGTGGTTCCCATAGAGAAGTTCAAGTTATGCACAACTTCTCTGGGCTTAACGAAGTCTTAATGAAGATGAAGTGTGCACGAGAAGCGAAAATGAAGCTATAATGGATGGCAATTAGAGATGGTGATGGAAAAGGAGCAATGAAAAATGAAGATTGAAGACATGTTGGATATTGTTGTCTAATGTTTTAAATCTGTCTGTAACAGGGTTTGTCGATGTCATTGACAGGCCAGTCGATCCCATAGAGAAAATACTGATGCCATCGACAAATGTTTGATCTCATCGAGAAAATTCAAAAAAAATCCTATTTGATTGCTGAATAATTTTGGAAGTTGCTACTTGATGACATCAAAGGTCCCATCAAAGGCGCACACAATTTTGTGTAAGTGCGCGATTTGTTTCCTATTTCATTTAGGTAGTATATATGTCAGGTGTAATTGGAATTAGGGAGAGGATTAGGGTTTTATAAGCTATTCTAAAGGGTTCAAGCATAGCTAGGGTTTTAAAGGAGATTCGAGGGTTGTTTGAATCGGTAAGATTTATTATCTCTTATAACTTTTCTTTCATAGTGCATTACTCCTCACTTAGTGCTGTGGTTTTTTTCCTGCAAGAAATTTTCCATGTAAAATTTGAATTGCCTTCTTATTGAATTTGTTTATGTGATAACGATTACTTTACTTGATTGTAATTTGTGTGTTTCTACGAATCCCAATAATCCTCTTTTTTCTAAAATGGATGTAATGAGGGATCCCTCTCCCTTATAATTAGGGAGGAACCATATAGTTTGGATGAGTCCAAAAAATAAAGGTGAAAGAATAATTAGAAGAAAACTATTGTGGGAAACACCGACTAGTGGTTGCCCACCAGTGAGCCACACATGCCATATCCAATGAAGATTGGGTGAATTTGGATTGTTTGGGGGCCACCTTTGATCTTTAAATTTATCTTAGTCTTTCTTATTCCCATTGGAGTTTGGGTTTTCATTTAAATAGTTATATGATACCTTCGGTTGGGGGACCATAGAAGATCACAAAGGTGAATCAAGAGATGTAATCTAATTTCACTAATCAAACACAAAGAGAACACAATGATTTAACATGAAAAAACCCTTGTGGGAAAAGACCACGGCACAAAGAGACAAATAGCACTATGAAAGCATAAAATTACAAAGGAAGGGAGCTTACCCAATTCAAACAACCTCGAATTAAACCCTTGCTACACCCTTAAAACCCTAGAATGAATTAGAAATCCCTTGGAATACATCTTAAACATGTTTACACCCATATATAGCATATGGAAGAATCTTAAATGAAATCGAAAATAAATATCACAAATTCATAGTTCTGCGAAAATTTATGCCGATTCCGTCGATGGCATCGAACAGGCTTTGATGTCATCAAAACTAATCCTTCAATGGCATCGAAGCCACATCGATGACATCGAAATAACACCTCAACTGTCTAGAGACAAAACATGATTTTATGAAAATTCTCAATTGCATCGAGCCATGTTCGATGGCATCGAACATCTCCTTTGATGTCATCAAACACCCTTTGATGACATTGAAAAGATACCCTGATAGTCCAATGACCAACTAGAGAAAATTCAAAAATTCTCAATGAGACCGAGAATTGTTCGATGTCATCAAAGGTGACATCGAACAGTCTATCGATGGCATCGACAGGCCTTATATTTGACTTAATTTAGGACATTAAATACAACAATCTCCATTATGTCTTCAATCATCGAACGTGTAGCTTCTTGTCCTCTTTTCTTATCTTTGCCTTTCATCATAGCTCCATTTTCACTTCTCTGAAAAGGCCTAGCTGTAAGTCCCAGAGGGGGGGCGAATAGGACTATACCAAATTTAAAATAATAACAGTGAAATTAAAGAATAAGATAGCCAAATATAGAAAATCAATTCACAATGCTGAAATGAAAAGCAACCTCAATAAACAAGTATTGAGAGGTTGATACAAATGTTATTCTAAGGATAACCTTACACCAAAAACTAAGGGTTTATGGTAGGACAACCTTATTTCTAGAAAGGTCTTTGTATCAAAAACTCAAACTGAAGAGGAATAAATAAATAGCAAGGAATTGAAATAAATTACAAGAATGTAAATCTAAATTATTACAACATTCCCCAAAATGCTTGAAATGTAAATATTACAACATTCACATTCACATATACATCCCACAATTCTAAATGATCAAATATAGAAAAATAAAACACACATCCACAAAAACAAAGAGTTATAGTGGTTCGCTTGTGTGTTCACCAACTGTTAAACAACAGCCACAAAGCTTACTACTCCACTCCTAATATCCTCACACAGGGGATATTAGTGTTCACTATCAAAATAGGTTTCTTAGGTTCACCTAAAACCTTCATAATTGTGTCTTTCTAATGGGCTTACATAATTAAATAAAAAAACCCCACTTCTGAGTTTTCTGGCTCCCTTCAGATAACCAACACAATGAGATTTTTCTAGCTTAATCTCAAATAAAACCAAAATAAAAGAAATTTACACAAATGTAAAATACCTGGATTTCTCCTTTTGTAGTAGCCCGGAAGAACCAATCGGAGTAGAAGTTAGAATGTAGAAGTTTAATATCTAATACTCACTTTGAAATGGTTCTAAGTTCTAATTGATTTTAAATTAAACCAGTTGGGCTTAGCTCTATTTGATTTTGATTCCAAGAAGAAGGATTATCACAATTCCTCACTACCAAAAAATTGAGCAAAGGGTATGGAAGTTGAAAGCATTTAGCTATGAAATAAATCTTTAGAAAATTTACTACAGATTTTTTCCATAGCTAAATCCTAGCTGATCCGTAGCTAAATCATAACTCCTCACCTATACCATATTAAACATAGATGATGCTTATGAGGCTCCATGGGGTCATCTAAGCCGTCCATTAGTTTTGATATATAATTTTAGTAGATGAGCTCAAAAATTATATAAATTAAATGTTTAAGTGGACCACACCATAAGAAATAATAAAAATTAAATATCTACTATTAATATATTGTGTGGTTTTCTTAAAAATTCAATCTGACTCATTTTTTGTACCAACATTTAAAATAATAATTTAAAATTAATGGATGGAGTGGATATGTAAAATACATATCTAGTGGGCCCCACGGTCCTAAAATTCAAGTCTCGGGGGGCCGTCCGTCAGCGCCCCATGCTAAATGGGTTTTTTGAATGTACGTACGGTGTAGTACACTCCTATAGTACTTATTAAACTCAATTAGACCCACTGTGAATGTAATTGTCTAATCCACTCCATCCATCCATTTTTTCAGATCATTTTAGCCGTTGATACCAAAATTGAGATATATATAAAACTCAAGTGAATACATACCATAGGAAACTATGAAAATAATGATTTCTACCGTTAAAACATTTCTATGGCCCTCCTGATGTTTATTTATCATCCAACCTGTTCATAATATCACAAAGACATGGAAGAAGTGAAAACAGAAATATCATATTGATCTAAAACTTCTATGGCCCACCATAAAATTTTCAATGGTAGATGTTGAATTCACACTGTTTCCAGTGGTGTGGTACATTTAGGCTTTAGATATGCTTCATTTTTAAGATAAAGATCTAAACTTATCTTCTAAAATGTATGGACGGAGTAGATAAAATTCAAGAAATATTGTGGGACCCACAGAGTTTAGTTAGTACACTAACTGTATTGAGTTAGTACGTATGCAACCTGCTTCAAAACTCCCTCCCCAAACCGAGCGTCCGCCATTTTCTCTCGCGCTCGAAACCCATCTCTCTCTCAATCTCTCTCTCGCAGTCAGCCGCTCTCTTTCCCTTGCCCTCTCTCGATCTCCCACTCTTCCTCACCCTCTCTCCCTGTCTATTGGTCGCATTCCCCCATCTCTGTTGTCAAAACCCCCTTTCACTGCAAGAAGGGGAAGAAGAAGGAGAAGGAGAAGGAGAAGGAGAAAGAGAAGGAGAAGAATGAGGTAAGTTTCTCTCTCTCTCTCTCTGTTTCTGAAATCTGTGGTGATTTTTTTTTTTTTTGATTTACACACGCGCACACACCCCCACACACGCATGCCACACGCGCACACACCCTACACACGCACACCGTGGGATTTCACCACTGTGGTGATTAAATGCCCACCATTAAATCTGTGGTATTTTATTTTATTTATTTTTTATTTTTTTTAGATTTTGAATGCCCACCATCAATCACTGCTGCGGGGTGGTCCGTTGAGATTTGGATCTCTTTTTTGGGCGCACGGCTTCGATTAATCCCTGAATTGTGGGGCCCACTATGATGTATGTCCCTTACGTCCACACTGTCCATCCATTTTGGTAGTTCATTTTAGTGCATGATCCCAAAAATATGAAGTACATTCAAATCTTAGGTGAGCCACACCACAGGAAACAACAGTGATCAAGTACCCACTGTTAAAAACTTCTTGGGGCCACCATAGCCACCATAATACTTATTTCTCATCCAATTCTATTGATAAGGTCACAGACTTGGATGAAGGGATCACATAAATATTAGCTTGATCCAAAACTTTTGTGGCCCACAAAAATTAAGTTTTTAATGATCAATCACCACTGTGTCCTGTTTTGTGGTCCACCTAAACTGTCAAAATAGATGATAGTGTGGATGTAGGGTACATACATCATGGTATGCCACCACAAGGATCCACCGACCATGGTGGATTTAGGGTTCCACCGAAGCTGCACCCATTTTTTTGGATTATGTCTAAAATGAGGTGACAGTGTGAATAAAACACACATTAAGTCTAGAACACTTTTCAATGGCTACCACGTATTATAAGTCAGTCTTCTTGATTGATTAAATCCATCTTAATTGAGCTATTTTTATTATTATTTATTTATTATTTATTTTTATAGTTGTTGGAACTCATGGATAGGATTGTTATTAATGTCTAACACAAGTGATTCTTTAGAATCAAAAGCAATCTATGATGGGAGCAATCAAATAGATAGATGGCATTGTTGGTTAATACTTATTACTGTCTGACATTTCCATGCTAGCCTATGAATTTTTTTGTTGAACATGATGGACAGTCAAGAATGAATGGTAAGTAACCAAGAGAACTAACCCTTAAAAGTTGTGTGAGAGATCTTGAGCATTGATCTCTCTTTAAGTGCAGATAGTCTTCATTGAAGGCATAAGAAATTCCAGTGTTATGGCTTCTCATTGTCCCCATAATTTTTATGTTAAATATACACCTTCCATCAAAATTATCAGATAATTTTATAGCACAATCCCCAAAATGAGGTACATCCAAAGCTCAACTAGATCAGACCACATAAAGCAATAGGGATTGAACAAACTACCGTTGAAACTTTCCTAGGGCCAACCGTCAGGCTCATTGTCCATCTAACTTGTTCATGAGATCACACTTAGCACAAATATCAGCTTGATCAAAGCCTTTTCTAACCCCAATAAATTTTCAATGGTAGCATCAATTCCTACAGTCGAAAAAAATTGGATGGACAGTGTGAATCTAATAAATACATTATCTTGAGCCCATGTGAAATTACTTGTTGTGTTGTGCAAGGGAGCAGATTAGATGAGACCCAGCCTCACCCAAGAGGGTTCAGCCCTTACCGTGGAGCCCAGCTGATGTGTCTACTCTTTATCCACTCTGTCCATCTAATTTTTACATATCATTTTAGAGCATTATATAAAAAATTAAGAAGATCCAATTATCAAGTGGACCATACTTTAGGAAACAGAGGTGATTGAACACCATATTATTAAAAACTTCTTAGGGCACACTTTAATGTCTCTGATAGTATTTACTTTCAATCCAATCTGTTGATAAGTTCACATAAGCTTGGATGTAGAATCCTTGCCCCACCTTTTTCTGCACAGCGCATGGGCTCAGTCTATATGGGCCCATTTTACTGCAATATTCGGTCTAATGCTAGTGTGGGCCCTTTATGTGGAGACGTAGCTGAAAAATTGGTGGCGCTCCCCATCTTCTGGCAGGTCATTGGGGCCATTTGAGCTGCTAACTCCGTGCTTAATCCTATGGGAGTTATCGAAGGGATGAAACGATACCAGGATGGAAGGCAAGGTAGTTCCGGTTGGAGTCCAGATCTCTCGGATCAAAGGCTGGATCCATGCTATTGCGGTCAGGTGGCCTGCTTCAAAAGTGGGAACTTCCTCCTGTGCGCTTGTGGCATTGGGGATTACACCACATCCTCCTCCCGAAAAAAGTCTCCGCATGGTTAAGTGGTTTAGGCCGCCCCCTGGATGGGTTAAGCTGAACGTAGACGGGTCGTCTAAGGGGAATCCTAATTTGTCAGGCAATGGGGGCATTGGCAGAGATGATAGAGGAAACTTCCTCTTCGGTTTCTATGAAGGTTATGGTAGGGCCTCCAACACATAGTAGAATATGCATATGGGTGTTCCCTGATAGATATCTACATATCTAGTCTAAGCATACATAAAGCTGCATACACTAATCTTAATGGGTGCACTTTCATCTTCATGGTGGGACCCATGAAATAGCTAGGTTGGCACATGTGCCGCATGGGGATGAGAAGGAGTGGACTAGTGGACCTTTGCTAAGCATATGTATCTTCTGTGCAAGTAAGGGAGAAAAACAAGCACTTAGTCATTGTACTTCAAAATGTTTAAGGTTTATTGCATGAGTCTCATCCATGAAAGCTACTACTAAAAGGTTGCATGATGTGAAACCAAGGGTATGGCATGTGCAATGCACATGGACCAAGGAATAGAGAAAGAAAAGGTCACACAATAGATGTATGGAGCAAATTAACGTCACATCCATCACAGTGGACCCACAGAGCCTTTCTTGCATGGTCTCTTTAATGAGATGCTTCACGTGGGTTACAATGAGAAGTGGAAAAGTCAGTGTGGGATACACACATTAGAAAAAGTGAAAGGAAGCTGGTACAATCTGTGTCCCTTGTGTGGTGAAGTCTTTAACTGGTACAATCCATCGTTTAGCTTGATATATTAGAAATGCATGCGAGACTTTTCATCTATGCAAGTGGTTTTAGATTTTACTTATAAATTACATTATTAATTTATTGTAAAAATACAATGATTGCAAACTCCTTAATACATTGTATTTGGTAGATAATATCTATATGGGTCCAATCATCTGATAGTACTTCCTTCATTTCCAACTTTGAATTGGATGGTGCATTAGGCTAATTTCCAACTTTAATTTTTGGTAAGGTGCAGGTTGAAAATGAGCCCCTTGGTTAATTAAGATTCGACTATAATGAATAGGGAGTGGATGACACAAAGTTTCCCAGACCCACGTTTTATTTCTAGAATAAGAAATTTCTCAAAGTTTGCATAAGAAAATCTTCCTGGTAGAGAATCTGTTCCTTGTCCATTCACCACTTCCAGATGTGCACATTTTTTGGTTTCTTATGATGATATGGAAATACATCTAATGAAAAATGGATTCGACCCAAGCTATACGATTTGGAACATGCATGGGGAGCATGTATCACCTAAGTGTATCGTACGTGAATCAAGTTCGCAACAATATCATAGTGTCCCGAACTTAAATGAGGTTCACAACATGATCGTTCAAGAACTTGGTGGTAATAACCTAGATGAAGTTATACAGGATGAGCCGAATGTGACCCCTGTAGTAGAAGTTGTCTTTGGAGAAAATGAAACTAATGATTTTGAGGCAAATCTACGAGACGCAATGACTGAGCTATACCCTGGGACCCAAGATTTCACCGTGCTGACTTTCATTGTACAGCTTTTCAAATTAAAGGTGAATCATGGATGGAGTGAAAAAAGCTTTACAGAGCTCCTTCAACTACTAAAAAAGGTGTTACTGTAACGCCTTGGAAAAATCCGTACTTGGACTCGAGTACTAACTCAACCAGAAATTGCATAAGATTAATTCCTTTAGAAAATAAGTGTAAGTTAGCTAGCGCAACGCTAGAGTAACTGGGAAATAGTCCCTGATCACTTTAAATACGTTCTACAAGACCCAAAGCGAGTTGAACCAATGACGCTATAATACTCTAAAACCTAGGATCAAACTCTAAACCGGTTTGTTCTCTGGACCTCTTTGAAACTTTGTATTGGATCTAGACTGCGCGTCGAAAGTCTGATACCTACAATCTTAGACTGTTATAACTGCCTAGCTGGACTTGACAATCATTTCAAAAATCAAGTCCAACCGACATTCACAGGCTATTTCATTGAGCTTGGAGTGAAGAGAGTGAGAATAGGGTTAGATTTGGAATTTGAAATTCAAATCTAGCAAACGACTTGACGCGTCAGTATTAAGCGTTCTGACTGTCAGAATTCAGCCAAATTACACCCTTGGATCAGGAAAAATTTCTATTTCATATCATGAGACTTGTAGACCTGATCTACGTGCGGTGACCACTGAACTGAAACTGGACCGCCACGTGCGATCTACGAATACTGCTAGTCTGAAAATGGGATGTGAGCAACATCCGACGTGCATGAACTTAAGTCCGATCGCGTTCGGCCAGGGGACCACCAGAAATGTCTTTTTGGACCGAAACAGCCCCGATTTGGTTAGGTATAAAGTAAACATTGTTCCTAAGCTTGTTTTGGCGAGTTTTGGGTTATAAAAGGGGCTTAAACCCTCACTCCTCTCACCCATCCGAATTTGTTAGAAATCCTAGCAAGAGTGAGAGAGAAAGTGAGAGTTTGTGAGAGAAGGTGGGAGAGCTTTTCCTGCTGCTTGTACTACCTGCTGCACGTGTTTAAGCCACGCAATCCAATCACTTTGCCGGTGATTTCGCCGCAATTCTAGGTAAGCAAATACCCTAAATACTTGCTGATTTGAGATTTCATCATTTTCATAGTGAAGTAGCTTATGGATCTTGTGTATTAGGTTGCCTGTTCGCCGTAGACGAAGCATATACGCTCCGTTCGAATTGATACACTTATAGGAGAAAAGGTGCGGATCTTAGATGCTTTGATTGACTGTTTCCAACACTTTCAATGTCGTTTAACAGTAGATTATCGACAGCAACGCTGTTTGACATGTACAACATGTTGTCCATTTCCTGTTTCGTAAGCAGACGAAAAATATGAGATTTAGGGCATTTTAGTCATTTGTAGAAAATACTGTTTTCATCCATATTTTGCTGATGTGATTGACATGGCTTCTTGTCACATTAGGATACTAGGAATGCGTGTATAATTTGTTTGGGGAAGAGATTCGCCTAAATGCGCACTTTGAGTCGACATACTATATGTAGACTTAAGTGTGTAGTTTAAGTGTTTGTATAAATGCTCGTATTAGTATGTATTGAATCAAATGGTGTTATGAATTAGTTTGAGATTGAATTCTCAAATAATATGCTGATGTAAATGATTTCTTACATGTTAGCTATATGCATGATTTCATTATATGTATGAAATTCATGTGCTTGATGATTTACTTAAGTTGTATGTTATAACATGTGTTAACATGCTCACATTGTTGTATTTCATTTCTATCGCTCTTACAAGATTGTTGATGTCAATTCATAAATGTTTGGGACTATACTTAGTCCAGGCAGTCGGTAACTGAGTAAATTCGTGGTTGGCTTATCTTTGCCACGAATGACGCGTCGATGAACGCGAGCCGTGTTTTGGTGTTAGCAGCAGTGGTTAGGCCACACGAGGTGTTTTACGTACTTCATGTCGTTCGACTTGAGATGCGATCGCGCTAGTCGAGCCCGTCAAGTAACCCGACTAGCCTTTGTATGTTCACCCTGTATGAGTCATAACTGCTTGAACCTAGGGTACTGAACTTACCATTGTAAACTCTGTCAACCATGGTACCTTGATCCATAAAGACTCATGAGCCGGGCATGGTGGTATGAGACACCGTGGTCGAGCTGTCGGCCTACGCTGGGGCCACAAACCTCCTCGTAGTGACCAGTGAGCACCTATGACTCATGAGCAGATTATGGTGGTATGGGACACTATATTCTTGCTGTCGGCCTACACTGATCAGGCGATGAGTCCTTTGTAGTGACCGCGAGCGTATTCTGAGTCTACGGGAGGCGACGACCCTTCCGTAGCAGTGAGGGTATAGTAGGCCTGTATTAATAAGGTGATGGGGGAGCGATGCAACGAGTGCGAGCAACAGCCCTGGTAGCCCTTGCAGCGACCTATAAAATATACATCGTATGAGATTACTAGGAGTGACGACCCTAGACAGGATCTGTGTTGGGATTGGTATATGGGAAGTACCTTAGTTTCCCAATCCTGCTGTTTGAATGGACTAATAATAACTCGGCAATCATATCACCATCACATTGCATGTGCCTGGAAGATGTGGAGCACTGAGCGGCACACAAGCATGCCGAGGGCGTAAGATAGTGCCGTATAAGGGAGAATGTCGGTGAGGGCATCCATCATGTCATGTCATATTGTATTAACAACAGTATTAGGAATGTTTGATTTACTGCTTTACTATTATCGCATGATTGATTTGAGAACATGCTAATCCTTGCTCTATTATTCCACTGAGTTAGCTACTCACTCCCACGTTACGGGATGGTGTTTGCAACACCCACCAGACCCTGTCTTAGATGCAGGTGAGGCAGCGATTCAGGAGGTAGAGCCGAACTATGATGAAGACCAGGACGAGTTCTCATATATGCAGTACCACGACGGCTTTGCTTAGGTGGCCTAGATTGAAGGGACTTCTCAGTGGGACTACTTTTGACATTTTAATTTTTTCTTATTTACATGTATATGAGACTTAGAGATGTATTCATACTTTGGAGATAGTCGAGATCTACTTTATTTTTCATACAGTAATATATATATTCTTTAGTCTTCCGCTTGCTTTTATCACTGGATCTGGAGTATGAATTGCAGTTTTGATATACTTTTACTCATGTGAATGCTTTAACTCAGACAACATTGAATCATAATCATTTTTGTTGCATAAGTGACGGTCTGGAACTCGGGAGTTGAGTTTATACACGACCCCCGATTTTCAGGGTGTTACAGTTACCTTCCGGTAACAAGGCCCCAACTAATACCTACCAAGCGAAGAAGATCATTACAAAGTTGGGTCTTGATTATGTGAAAATCCATGCTTGTCCAAATAACTGCATCTTATACTGGAGAGAGAACAAGATAAAAACCATTTGTCCAAATTATAAAACTCCTAGGTACAAGACTAAAATGGATTCTGAGAAAAAATGATCTCAAATACCTAAAAAGGTGTTAAGGTATTTTCCATTAACACCAAGGCTACAAAGAATGTTCAGTGTGACATGGTTGGCGAAAGAAATGTCTTGGCACTCAACCAGGAAATTTTAACATGAAAAGATGGAGCATCCGGCCGATTCTATTGCATGGAAGAATATTGATGACAAGTATACAGATTTTTCATCTGAGCCTCACAATTTTCGATTGGGTTTGGCTACAGATGGGTTTAACCCATTCGGCGCTTTCAGTATGTCGCATAGTTCATGGCCCGTTATGTGTGTGACGTACAACCTTCCACCAAAGCTTTGCATGAAACCTCAGTTTACTATGTTGACTTTGCTCATTGAGGGATCGCGACAACCAGGAAAGGATATTGATGTTTATTCACAGCCATTGATTGATGAATTGTAAAAGTTATGGCAAGAAGGAGTCACAATGTTCGATGCATACCATGAAAACAAATTCAACATGCGTGTTGTTCTACTTTGGACAATCCATGACTTTCCAGCATATGGTAATGTTTCTGGTTGTAGGACAAAGGGTAAGTATGGTTGTCCTGTATGTGGTCCCAACACAGATTCTTTGTGACTCAAATATGAAAAGAAACATGTTTATATGGGCCATAGACGATGGTTGCCAATGTCAGAACAGGCTAGGAAGGACACAAGTGCCGGCACGTTCAACAATAAGGTCCTTGATGTCATGCATGTTGAGAAAAATATATGTGAAATCCTTCTTGCCTTGATGTTGAATCACCGTGGTTCTTCAAACGGTCTATATTATTTGATCTGGAGTATTAGAAAGATATTCCCGTGCGTCACAACCTTGATGTCATGCATATTGAGAAAAATATATGTGAAATCCTTCTTGCCTTGATGTTGAACATGCCTAGCAAAACCAAGGATGATGCTAATGCATGCAGGGACCTGAAACAACTAGGAATTAAGAAGCGTCTATGGCTGAAAAAGAATAATGGTAAGGTGATTCAAAAATAAGGTCCTTTTTGTCTAAGAAAAGAAGAGAAAAAACTTTTCATCCAGACTTTACATGAGCTGCGTGTTTCGATCGGTTTTAGTGCGAATTGGAAGACCATTGTAAAGGAAGATTGCATGAATTTAAAGGGAATGAAGTCTCATTCTTACCATGTGTTGATGCAACATCTGCTCCCAGTTCTCATCCAGCATGCATTTAGGGATAGGAAGGTCATTCGTCCTATAATTACAAGCTTTTGCACATTCTTTAATGCCTTGTGCTCGACAACCGTAGACCTTTAAACACTCCTTACTCTCGAGAGGGGCATGGTGAGGATGTTATGTCAGCTTGAAACTATATGCCCTCCATCGATATTTGTCATTATGATGCATTTGTCGATCCATTTGGCTTACAAGGCTCGCATATGTGGTCCTGTATACTATTGATGGATGTATCCATTCGAACGGTACGCTGTGAGTTTAATAAGAATAAATCAGCTTAACATCTACATTTCGATGTATATATAATGTATCATTAACTTTGTCAGGTTCATGAAGACATTCAAGTCCTATGTTCGTAACAAGACACGACCTGAGGGTTGTATTGCAGAGCAGTATATCCAAGAGGAGACAGTTATATTCTGCAACCAATATAAAGGAAAATGAAAACAAGCTTACTGGAAAAGCTGAAAAAATGGTTTAATGGAGTCATTCCAGGACTACGTAAGTTGGAAGATATCGTTGATGATGACCTTAATGATGACGACATTGGTCCAGTAGGTTCGGGTCAAAGTGTTATCCTAGCGGGTATTGAATACGAATAAGCTCGTACATGGGTACTGAAGAGTCATCCTAGCTATGACGAGTGGGAAGGGTATGTACAATAAGCTAATATATATATATATATATATATATATATATATATATATATATATATATATATATATATATATATATATATATATATATATATATATATATATATCTTCCTTATTTTATGCGATTTCAATATAATAATGTTATCGAATATCGCGCAGGAAACACAAAGATTTCTTACAGCGATGCTATAAGAGGACTAACAGGGTGCCTAGCGAGGACGAATTCATATCTTGGTTGAATCTAACGATAATGAATTTAAAGATGTATTGAGAGGACCTCTAGCTTTTTCTATACAATACAATAAATATTGTATTAATGGTTTCCTCTTTGTCACTAAGGACTATGAGGAGAATAAAACGAACCAAAATAGTGGGGTTAGGACAGAGGGCATGATAACCTTCCAATCAAGTGCTAAGGATATGAATACAATGGATGAAAATCAACCTTACTACGGAGTCCTTCGTAAAATCATCCAATTGGAGTACCGAACAGGGTACAAGCCCGTCCTATTTAAGTGTGATTTGGTGAAAGTGAAACATCATGGTGTTTCTTTTGATGTCGAAGTGAATTTGAGATTAGTAAATTTGTCTAGTCTTTACAGTTCAGACAAAGTCGGTGACGAGCCCTTCATTCTTGCAGAGCATGCCACGCAAGTTTTCTAGATCTAAAAAATCCTGACTGGCATGTGGTCTTGGAGGTTCCAAAAAAAATATTTGTCGAAGAAGAGATGTGCATTCTATCGAAACGATTAAAGGCTGTAAGTAATGCCGATGCAGGACCTGATCTCACCTCATTAGCAATGATTGATGAGTTGGTATTCAATGAATCTGAAGATGTCAGTGTTGTGGTTGAGAAAATAAAGAAAAGAAAACAATCAAAGAGAATCTACTGATTTGTTTGTATTTTCTAAGCATGTAATAAAATGATATTTATTGGAGGAAATCTAATCAAGGTTTGGATAATATAGTGAATTTTTTATACTTTATCTGTGATCTAAATAATTTCTTAACCATTAGCTATTTTTTTCCTTTTCTTTTCATATTAAGGAAGAAATAGGCACATGGATTCACAACCAGAGGTATTGAGTGCACAGGTGCTTGGGAATACAGATTCAAGCAACACCAAAGGTAATAAGATATTTCTCCTTAATTATATATGTAAGTTTCCTTTTTCTTATATATTGGCGGTAATCAATGATGTGTATATATAACTGTTATTCTTTTTATGTAATTGTGTCAGCTTCTTCTTCATATAAAAAGAGAGGCATTACTAGGGGGGTCTCTTTACTTGTCCAACCTGATAGGAAAAAAGTCTTAAAGATGAATGAATTCGGGCAACCAAATGAGGACTGTTCTGATCACAGAGACTTTGCATCGCATGTCGGTGTCCTCACCCGTTCTCATATCCCGTTCATATACTCGGACTTTCGCCAAGTGCCTCATGAACAAATTCATATGGTCACAGAAAGATTGTCACAGCTTTATGAGTTTGAGGGTCAAAGTTGGGATATAAGTCTTGATTACGTTACGAAATGCATCAATGAAGCATGGAGGAATTACAAGAGAAGATTGACTGCAAAATATATTAACAACAAGGATCCTATTGCTGTGAGAGATGGTCCGGCCCCCCCAGGTATCCCTATGGAGGATTGGAGGATCTTCGTGGATCAACGTAGCACCGAGGAATTCAAGAGGGTAAGCGCAAGGAATAAAGTCAATCGGGCCAAGCTAAAAGGACTCTCGCATCTTGGGAGGCACAACATGGTTGTTACTCGCCATACAATGGTATGTATTTAAAAATAGATATTATAGTTTAAAATTGAATTTAAATTTGAATTATCATTCATCTAAATCTATTAATAAGGTGTATTTGAATGATATGTAATGTGGCAAAGGCGATGGAGAAGAATCTTACCTTTGATGCCGAGATAAGTAGAGTGAAGTCTTCTTAAGAACCCATACTCGAAAGGACAAAGTTGTCCAGTATCCTGACCTTGCTGTAAGTGCATCCCTCGTACCACTAACTAGTACCCTTATGAAAAGCCTATGTATAACTTTCAATTATATTGCATTCATTTATATTTTTTCACAGGAAAAAGTAGATGAGCTCTATAGTAGAAATCTTCCTTCTAGGATGACCGGCATGGATGATGCCCTTACAGAGGTACTAATAAAATTTAAAAATTACTCAAGTTTTATGGTAATTATGAATATCCTAATAACTTGATTTACAATATTTTACAGTTGGTTGGTTCTGACAATAGAGGGCGAATACGGGGTCTAGGTTGCTCAATAACCAAACTAGGACTGAAGAAGTCAGCCCCTGCTCATTCAAAGGTAGAGCATGTGACAAAAGAAAAAGAGAGCATAACTCAAGAGTTATTTTAGGTGAAGAAAAAAAATGGATGATATGAGTCAAGATATAGTTGAGATGAAGAAAACATTGGGCAATATGGAGAAAGAGGGACACTGTACTCAAAATCTCTCATCACTAACAGTCGTTAAATCTACTCAGGCATTGTCAGTATGCGAGTATAAATTTTTTGTTATATTGAGCTTACAATTATATTATAAATGCTAACAATACCAATGTCATTTTATGTGTAAATGTAGCCGGATATTATATATATCGGTAAGAGATGCGACTTGCTTGGTTTTAAAAAATGTGGTGTAGTTGCTCGTGGTGAAGTACATGAAGTTAATCCAAATGCAACTGTCTATTGCCAACCATTGGAGGATGGAGCTTTTGTTGTTGTCCTGACTGAGGTTATACAACCTCACGCTCCTTTGTGGAAAGAAGATGGGTTCGCATCTACACTTGGAGAGGCTAGTCTAGGATCATTTGTGCAATGGGGGAAAGAGGCTTTGAGAATCCTATAATTTGAACAATGTTGGTACTCTATAATTGAACATGTGCAGTGTGTGCATTTTGAATTAATTTTGAGCGTGTAGTGTGCATTTTGAACTAATTATGAACTAATTTGGCACTTATTTTTTTTTTTAATTAAATATTGAATGAATTTTGTACTCTATAATTGAATGTATTTATAGTCTTAGACTCCATTTGGTCATCACATTAGTATTTATGAAAATATTTTTTTTGAAAACCAAATGGAGCCTGAGCCCTTTTTTAACTCCGCCAATGCAACTCCTTGCATTGTCGGTCCTAAGCCCGGGTAAAGGAGGAAGGAGAAGGGCTTTAGAATGAGATCGTTAATTATGGAGGAGATCCTGAAAATGTAGTGAGTATCTCTGGTTTTATGGTTTTACTTGTACATTTCTGTATTGATTACTCAAGCATGATGGTTATGTGCATTCTTTCAGGTCGATGTTGCATGTGGGAGGATTGGAGCTGCATATTTTAGATTCAAGCATCTGGTACGTCTCTTGTCAAGAATGCACACGTGTAGTTATCATTATGGTTATAGTTATTCATTATGTGATAGGTTTTCATGTGAGATGAACGAGTTTCAAAAGAAAACAGTCCGCAGTTTGGAGAAGCGATTTTCAATGCCATTTTATGTTTAAATGCATATTTCAGATTCAAGCATCCGGTACGTCTCTTGACTTAAGAATGCATATGGTTAGAGTGGTCTGGACATTTGGACAAACTGTGTTTATGTATTTGCTTAAAATTGATGGAGTAGACCCGGATGTGCGTCGGAGCTATCCGGAAGAGCAGGGGTCTCTGGAAGGTGGGAACCGCTATTATGACCATGATGAAGCTGTCCATTTCCAATGGACAGTATTGGGAGGACCTAAAAATTTGGATAGGCCGTATTTTTGTATTAGCTCAAAATTAATGGAGCATACCCGGATGGGCGTCGGAGCTATCCGGATGGGCGCCTGAGAGGTGGGAACCGCTGTTATGACCATAATGAAGTTATCCATTTTCTATGTACAGCATTGGGAGGGCATGGCCATTTGGACAGGCCGTATTTTGGAAGCTCCTGGCCATTTGGACAGGCCATGTTTATATTTGTATTTGCTAGTACGATACCCTTAACCTAAACCCGAATCGATTCTCAAACCCAAAAACCTATAACCTAAACCAAAACCAAATCCAAAACCTATAACCTAAACTAAAACCAAAACCTATGACCTAAACCCGAACCCATTCTCAAATCTAATAACCTATAACCTTAACCAAAACCTATGACCTTAACCTAAAATAAAAACAAACCAAAACCAAAACATCTGACCTAAACCCCAACCGTAAACCCTATCCCAAAACCTATAACTTAAACCAAAACTAAAACCAAAACCTATAACCTAAACCCGAACCGATTCTCAAATCCTAAAACCTATAACCTAAACCAAAACATATGACCTAAACCCGAACCCATTCTCAAATCCCAAAACATATGACCTAAACCCGAACCCATTCTCAAATTCCAAAACCTATAACCTAAAACTTATCCTAAACCTATAACATATAACCTAAACCAAAACCTATAACCTAAACCTAAACCTAAACCTTATCCTAAACCTATAACCTATAACCTAAACCAAAAACTATAACCAAAACCAAAACCAAAACCTATGACCTAAACCCGAACCCATTCTCAAATAGTAAAACCTATAACCTAAACCAAAACCAATGACCTAAACCCGAACACATTCTCAAATCCCAAAACCTATGACCTAAACCCGAACCCATTCTCAAATCCCAAAACCTATAACCTAAACCAAAACCTATGACCTAAACCCGAACCCATTCTCAATTCCCAAAACATATAACCTAAACCTAAACCAAAACCTTATCTTAAACCGATAACCTAAAACTTAAACTAAAATCAAAAGCCATGACCTAAACCCGAACCCATTCTAAAATCCCAAAACCTATAACCTAAACCAAAACCTATGACCTAAACCCAAACCCATTCTCAAATCCCAAAACCTATGACCTAAACCCGAACCCATTCTCAAATCCCAAAACCTATGACCAAAACCTATAACCTAAACCTAAACCTAAACCTATAACCTATAACCTAAACCCGAACCCATTCTCAAATCCAAAAACCTATAACCTAAACCTAATCTTATCCTAACCCTATAACCTATAACCTAAACCAAAACCTATGAACTAAATCCAAACCCTAAACCCTATCCCAAAACCTATAACCTAAACCTAAACCAAAACCAAAACCTATAACATAAACCCGAACCGATTCTCAAATTCTATAACCTAAACCTATAATCTAAACCTAAACCTAAATCCCAAAACCTATAACCGAAACCTAAACCTAAACCTCATCCTAAACCTATAACCTAAACCAAAACCTATAACCTAAACCAAATCCAAAGCCTATGACCTAAACCCGAACCCATTCACGAATCCAAAAACCTATCAGCTAAACCAAAGCCTATGACGTAAATCCGAACCCATTCCCAAATCCCAAAACCTATGACCAAAACCGAAAACCATTCTAAAATCTCAAAACCTATGAGCTAAACCTAATCCTTATCCTAACCCTATAACTTATAACCTAAATAAAAACCAATGACCTAAACCCGAACCTTAAACCCTATCCCAAAACAAATAACCTAAACTAAAATTAAAAGCAAAACCTATAAGCTAAACCTAAACCGATTCTCAAATCCTAAAACCTATAACCCAAACCGAAACCTATGACCTAAACCCGAACCCATTCTCAAATCTCAAAACCTATGACCTATACCCGAACCCATTCTCAAATCCCAAAACCTATGACCTAAACTCGAACCCATTCTCAAATCCCAAAACCTATAACCTAAACCAAAACCTAAACCTTATCCTAAACCAAAACCAAAACCTATGACCTAAACCCGAACCCATTCTCAAATCCTAAAACCTATAACCTAAACCAAAACATATGACCTAAACCCGAACCCATTCTCGAATCCTAAAACCTATGACCTAAACCCGAACCCATTCTCAAATCCCAAAACCTATAACCTAAACCAAAACCGATGCCCTAAACTCGAACCCATTCTCAAATCCCAAAACCTATAACCTAAACCAAAACCTATGACCTAAACCTGAACCCATTCTCAAATCCCAAAACCTATGACCTAAACCCAAACCCATTCTCAAATCCCAAAACCTATGACCTAAACCTATAACCTAAACCTATAACCTATAACCTAAACCCAAATAAATTCTTAAATCCAAAAACCTATAACCTAATCCTAATCCTTATCCTAACCCTATAACCTATAACCAAAACCAAAACATATGACCTAAACCCGAAGCCTACACCCTATCTCAAAACCTATAACCCAAACCTAAACCTAAACCAAAACCTATAACCTAAACCCGAACCGATTCTTAAATCCTAAAACCTATAACCTAAACCTATGACCTAATCCTAAACCTAAATCTCAAAACCTATAACCTAAACCTAAACCTAAACCTAAACCTAAACCTTATCCTAAACCTATAACCTAAACCAAAACTAAAACCTATGACCTAAACCTGAACCCATGCTTAAATCCTAAAACCTATAACCTAAACCAAAACCTATGACCTAAACCCGAACCCATTCTCAAATCCCAAAACCTATGACCTAAACCGGAACCCATTCTCAAATCTCAAAACCTATAACCTAAACCTAATCCTTATCCTAACCCTATAACCTATAACCTAAACCAAAACCTATGACCTAAACCCGAACCCTAAACCCTATCCCAAAACCTATAACCTAAACCGAAATCAAAACCAAAACCTATATCCTAAACCCGAACCCATTCTCAAATCCTAAAACCTATAAACTAAACCAAAACCTAGGACCTAAACTGGAACCCATTCTCAAATCCCCAAACCTATGACCTAAACCCGAACCCATTCTCAAATCCCAAAACAAATGACCTAAACCCGAACCCATTCTCAAATCCCAAAACCAATAACCTAAAAATAAACCTAAACCTTATCCTAAACCTATAACCTAAACCAAAACCTATAACCTAAACCAAAACCAAAACCTATGACCTAAACCCGAACCCATTCTCAAATCCTAAAACCTATAACCTAAACCAAAACCTATGACCTAAACCCGAACCCATTCTCAAATCCCAAAACCTATGACTTAAACCCTAACCCATTCACAAATCCCAAAACCTATAACCTAAACCAAAACCTATGTCCTAAACCCGATCCCATTCTCAAATCCAAAAGCCTATAACCTAAACCTAAACCTAAACCTTATCCTAAACCTATAACCTATAACCTAAACCAAAACCAAAACCAATGACCTAAACCCGAACCCTTTCTCAAATCTCAAAACCTATAACCTAAACCAAAACCTATGACCTAAACCCGAACCCATTCTCAAATCCCAAAACCTATGACCTAAACCCGAACCCAATCTCAAATCCCAAAACCTATGACCTAAACACGAACCCATTCTCAAATCCCAAAACCTGTGACCGAAACCTACAACCTAAACCTAAACCCAAACCTATAACCTATAACCTAAACCCGAACCCATTCTCAAATCCAAAAACCTATAACCTAAACCTAATATTTATCCTAACCCTATAACATATAACCTAAACTAAAACCTATGACCTAAACCAGAACCCTAAACCCTATCCCAAAACCTATAACCTAAACCTAACCTAAACCAAAGCCTATGACCTAAACCCGAACCCATTCTCAAATCCCAAAGCCTATAACCTAAACCCGAACCCATTCACAAATCCCAAAACCTATGACCTAATCCCGAACCCATTCTCAAATCCCAAAACCTAGAACCTAAACCTAAAACTAAACATTATCCTAAACCAATAACCTAAACCAAAACCTATTACCTAAACCAAAACCAAAACGTATGACCTAAACCCGAACCCATTCTCAAATACTGAAACCTATAACCTAAACGAAAACCTATGACCAAAACCCGAACCCATTCTCAAATCCCAAAACCTATGACCTAAACCCGAACCCATTCACAAATCTCAAAACCTATAACCTAAACCTAAACCTAAACCTTATCCTAAACCTATAACCTAAACCAAAACCTATAACCTAAACCAAAATCAAAACCTATGACCTAAACTCGTACCCATTCTCAAATCCTAAAACCTATAACCTAAACCAAAAGCTATGACCTAAACCCGAACCCATTCTAAAATCCCAAAACCTATGACCTAAACCCGAACCCATTCTTAAATCCCAAAACCTATGACCTAAACCCGAAGCCATTCTCAAATCCCAAAACCGATAACCTAAACCTAAAACTAAACATTATCCTAAACCTATAACCTAAACTAAAACCTATAACCTAAACCAAAACCAAAACCTATGACGTAAACCCGAACCCATTCTCAAATCCTAAAACCTATAACCTAAACCAAAACTTATGACCTAAACCCGAACCCATTCTCAAATCCCAAAACCTATGACCTAAACCCAAACCCATTCACAAATCCCAAAACCTATAACCTAAATCTAAACCTAAACCTTATCCAAAACCTATAACCTAAACCAAAACCAATAACCTAAACTAAAACCAAAACCTATGACCTAAACCCGAACCCATTCTCAAATCCTAAAATCTATAACTTAAACCAAAAACTGTCCTAAACCTGAACCCATTCTCAAATCCCAAAACCTTTGACCTAAACCCAAACCCATTCTCAAATCCCAAAACCTATAACCTAAACATAAACCTAAACCTTATCCTAACCCTATAACCTATAACCAAAACCAAAACCTATGACCTAAACCCGAACCCTAAACCCTATACCAAAACCTATAACCTCAACCCGAACTGATTCTCAAATCCTAAAACCTATAACCAAAACTAAAACCTATAACCTAAACCCGAACCCATTCTAAAATCCCAAAACCTATGACCTATACCTGAACCCATTCTCAAATCCCAAAACCCATAACCTAAACCTAAACCAAAAGCTTATCCTAAACCTATATCTTAAACCAAAACCTATAACCAAAACCAAAACTAAAACCTATGGCCTAAACCCGAACCCATTCTCAAATCCTAGTACCTATAACTTAAACCAAAACCTATGACCTAAAATCGAACCATTTTCAAATCCCAAAACCTATGACCTAAACCCGAACCCATTCTCAAATCCCAAAACCTATAACCTAAACCTAAACCTAAACCTTATCCTAAACCTATAACCTAAACTGAAACCTATAACCCAAACCAAAACCCATACCTATGACCTAAACCCGAACCCATTCTCAAATCCTAAAACCTTTAACCTAAACCAAAACCTATGATGTAAACCCGAACCCATTCTCAAAGCCCAAAACCTATTACCTAAACCCGAACCCATTCTCAAATCCCAAAGCCTATAACCTAAACCTAAACCTAAACCTTATCCTAAACCAATAACCTAAACCAAAACCTATAACTAAAACCAAAACCAAAACCTATGATGAAAACCCGTACCCATTCTCAAATCCTAATACCTATGACCAAAACCAAAACCTATGACCTATACCCGAATCCATTCTCAAATCCCAAAACCTATAACCTAAACCAAAACCAAATCCAAAACCTATAACCTAAACTAAAACCAAAACCTATCACCTAAAACCGAACCCATTCTCAAATCCAATAACCTATAACCTTTACCAAAACCTATGACCTAAACCTAAAATAAAAACAAACCAAAACCAAAACCTACGACCTAAACCCCAACCGTAAACCCTATCCCAAAACCTATAACCTAAACCAAAACTAAAACCAAAACCTATAACCTAAACGCGAACCGATTCTCAAATCCTAAAACCTATAACCTAAACCAAAACCTATGACCTAAACCATAACCCATTCTCAAATTCCAAAACATATGACCTAAACCCGAACCCATTCTCAAATTCCATAACTTATAACCTAAACCTTATCCTAAACCTATAACATATAACTTAAACCAAAACCTATAACCTAAACCTAAACCTAAACCATATACTAAACCTATAACCTATAACCTAAACCAAAAACTATAACCTAAACCGAAACCAAAACCTATGACCTAAACCCGAACCCATTCTCAAATACTAAAACCTATAACCTAAACCAAAACCAATGAACTAAACCCGAACCCATTCTCAAATCCCAAAACCTATGACCTAAACCCAAACCCATTCTCAAATCCCAAAACCTATAACCTAAACCAAAACCTATGACCTAAACCCGAACCCATTCTCAAATCCCAAAACATATAACCTAAACCTAAACCAAAACCTTATCCTAAACCGATAACCTAAAACCTAAGCTAAAACCAATAGCCATGACCTAAACCCGAACCCATTCTAAAATCCCAAAACCTATAACCTAAACCAAAACCTATGACCTAAACCCAAACCCATTCTCAAATCCCAAAACCTATGACCTAAACCCGAACCCATTCTCAAGTCCCAAAACCTATGACCAAAACCTATAACCTAAACCTAAACCTAAACCTATAACCTATAACCTAAACCCGAACCCATTCTCAAATCCATAAACCTATAACCTAAACCTAATCTTATCCTAACCCTATAACCTATAACCTAAACCAAAACCTATAAACTAAATCCGATCCCTAAACCCTATCCCAAAACCTATAACCTAAACCTAAACCAAAACCAAAACCTATAACCTAAACCCGAACCGATTCTCAAATCCTATAACCTAAACCTATAATCTAAACCTAAATCTAAATCCTAAAACCTATAACCGAAACCTAAACCTAAACCTCATCCTAAACCTATAACTTAAACCAAAACCTATAACCTAAACCAAATCCAAAGCCTATGACCTAAACCCGAACCCATTTACAAATCCTAAAACCTATCAGCTAAACCAAAGCCTATGACCTAAACCCGAACCCATTCTCAAATCCCAAAACCTATGACCTAAACCGGAAACCATTCTAAAATCTCAAAACCTATGACCTAAACCTAATCCTTATCCTAACCCTATAACCTATAACCTAAATCAAAACCAATGACCTAAACCCAAACCCTAAACCCTATCCCAAAACCAATAACCTAAACCAAAATCAAAAGAAAAACCTATAACCTAAACCCGAACCGATTCTCAAATCCTAAAACCTATAACCTAAACCAAAACCTATGACCTAAACTCGAACCCATTCTCAAATCTCAAAACCTATGACCTAAACCCGAACCCATTCTCAAATCCTGAAACCTATGACCTAAACTCGAACCCATTCTCAAATCCCAAAACTTATAACCTAAACCTAAACCTAAACCTTACCCAAAACCTATAACCTAAACCAAAACCAAAACCTAGGACCTAAACCCGAACCCATTCTCAAATCCTAAAACCTATAACCTAAACCAAAACCTATGACCTAAACCCGAACCCATTCACAAATCCTAAAACTTATGACCTAAACCCGAACCCATTCTCAAATCCCAAAACCTATAACCTCAACCAAAACCTATGCCCCAAACTCGAACCCATTCTTAAATCCCAAAACCTATAACCTAAACCAAAACCTATAACATAAACCAAATCCAAAGCCTATGACCTAAACTCGAAACCATTCACAAATCCTAAAACCTATCAGCTAAACCAAAGCCTATGACCTAAACCCGAACCCATTCTAAAATCCAAAAACCTATGACCTAAACTGGAAACCATTCTAAAATCTCAAAACCTATGACCTAAACCTAATCCTTATCCTAACCCTATAACCTATAACCTAAATCAAAACCAATGACCTAAACCCAAACCCTAAACCCTATCCCAAAACCAATAACCTAAACCAAAATCAAAAGCAAAACCTATAACCAAAACCCGAACCGATTCTCAAATCCTAAAACCTATAACCTAAACCAAAACCTATGACCTAAACCCGAACCCATTCTCAAATCTCAAAACCTATGACCTAAACCCGAACCCAATCTCAAATCCCAAAACCTATGACCTAAACTCGAACCCATTCTCAAATCCCAAAACCTATAACCTAAACCTAAACCTAAACCTTATCCTAAACCTATAACCGAAATCAAAACCAAAACCTATATACTAAACCCGAACCCATTCTCAAATCCTAAAACCTATAAACTAAACCAAAACCTATGTCCTAAACCCGAACCCATTCTCAAATCTCAAAACCTATGACCTAACCCCGAACCCATTCTCAAATCCCAAAATAAATGACTTAAACCCGAACCCATTCTCAAATCCCAAAACCAATAACCTAAAAATAAACCTAAACCTGATCCTAAACCTATAACCTAAACCAAAACCTATAACCTAAACCAAAACCAAAACCTATGACCTAAACCCGAACCCATTCTCAAATCCTAAAACCTATAACCTAAACCAAAATCTCTGACCTAAACCCGAACACATTCTCAAATCCCAAAACCTATGACTTAAACACGAACCCATTCTCAAATCCCAAAACCTATAACCTAAACCAAAACCTATGACCTAAACCCGATCCCATTCTCAAATCCAAAAACCTATAACCTAAACCTAAACGAAAACCTTATCCTAAACCTATAACCTAAACCTAAACCTAAACCATATCCTAAACCTATAACCTATAACCTAAACCAAAACCAAAACCAATGACCTAAACCCGAACCCATTCTCAAATCCCAAAACCTATAACCTAAACCAAAACTATGACCTAAACCCGAACCCATTCTCAAATCCCAAAACCTATGACCTAAACCAAAACCTATGACCTAAACCCGAACCCATTCTCAAATCCCAAAACCTATGACCTAAACACGAACCCATTCTCAAATCCCAAAACCTGTGACCTAAACCTACAACCTAAACCTAAACCCAAACCAATAACCTATAACCTAAACCCGAACCCATTCTCAAATCCACAAACCTATAACCTAAACCTAATCTTTATCCTAACCCTATAACATATAACCTAAACCAAAACCTATGACCTAAACCCGAACCCTAAACCCAACCCCAAAACCTATAACCTAAACCTAACCTAAACCAAAACCTATGACCTAAACCCGAACCCATTCTCAAATCCCAAAACCTATGACTTAAACCCGAACCCATTCACAAATCCCAAAACCAATGACCTAAACCCGAACCCATTCTCAAATCCCAAAACCTATAACCTAAACTTAAAACTAAACATTTTCCTAAACCAATAACCTAAACCAAAACCTATTACCTAAACCAAAACCAAAACGTATGACCTAAACCCGAACCCATTCTCAAATACTGAAACCTATAACCTAAACCAAAACCTATGACCTAAACCCGAACCCATTCTCAAATCCCAAAACCTATGACCTAAACACAAACCCATTCTCAAATCCCAAAACCTGTGACCTAAACCTACAACCTAAACCTAAACCCAAACCTATAACCTATAACCTAAACCCGAACCCATTCTCAAATCCAAAAACCTATAACCTAAACCTAATCTTTATCCTAACCCTATAACATATAACCTAAACCAAAACCTATGACCCTAACCCAAACCCTAAACCCTATCCCAAAACCTATAACCTAAACCTAACCTAAACCAAAACCTATGACTTAAACCCGAACCCATTCTCAAATCCCAAAACCTATGACCTAAACCCGAACCCATTCTTAAATCCCAAAACCTATAACCTAAACCAAAAACTAAACATTATCCTAAACCAATAACCTAAACCAAAACCTATTACCTAAACCAAAACCAAAACGCATGACCTAAACCCGAACCCATTCTCAAATACTGAAACCTATAACCTAAACCAAAACCTATGACCTAAACCCGAACCCATTCTCAAATCCCAAAACCTATGACCTAAACCCAAACCCATTCACAAATCCCAAAACCTATAACCTAAACCTAAACCTAAACCTTATCCTAAACCTATAACCTAAACCAAAACCTATGACCTATACTTGAACTCATTCTCAAATCCCAAAACCTATAACCTAAACCTAAACCTAAACCTTATCCAAAACCTATAACCTAAACCAAAACCTATAACCTAAACCAAAATCAAAACCTATGACCTAAACCCGTACCCATTCTCAAAACCTAAAACCTATAACCAAAACCAAAACCTATGACCAAAACCCGAACCCATTCTCAAATCCCAATACCTTTGACGAAAACCAAAACCTATGACCTATACCCGAATCCATTATCAAATCCCAAAACCTATGACCTAAACCCAAACCCATTCTCAAATCCCAAAACCTATGACCTAAACCTATAACCTAAACCTAAACCCAAACATATAACCTATAACCTAAACCCGAACCCATTATCAAATCCAAAAACCTATAACCTAAACCTAATCCTTATCCTAACCCTATAACATATAACCTAAACCAAAACCTATGACCTAAACACGAACCCTAAACCCTATCCCAAAACCTATAACCTAAACCTAACCTAACCCAAAACCTTTGACCTAAACCCGAACCCATTCTCAAATCCCAAAACCTATGACCTAAACTCGAACCCATTCTCAAATCCCAAAACCTATGACCTAAACCCGAACACATTCTCAAATCCCAAAACCTATGACCTAAAGCCAAAGCCATTCTCAAATCCCAAAACCTATAACCTAAACCAAAAACTAAATATTATCCTAAACCTATAACCTAAACTAAAACCTATGACCTAAACCCGAACCCATTCTCAAGTCCTAAAATCTATAACTTAAACCAAAACCTAAGACTTAAACCCGAACCCTTTCTCAAATCCCAAAACCTATGACCGAAACCCGAACCCATTCTCAAATCCCAAAACCTATGACCTAAACCCGAACCCATTCTCAAATCCCAAAACCTATGACCTAAACCCGAACCCATTCTTAAATCCCAAAACCTATAACCTAAACCTAAAACTAAATATTATCCTAAACCTATAACCAAAACCAAAACCTATGACCTAAACCTGAACCCATTCTCAAGTCCTAAAACCTATAACCTAAACCAAAACCTATGACTTAAACCCGAACCCATTCTCAAATCCCAAAACAAATGACCTAAACCCGAACCCATTCTCAAATCCCAAAACCAATAACCTAAAAATAAACCTAAACCTTATCCTAAACCTATAACCAAAACCAAAACCTATGACCTAAACCCGAACCCATTCTCAAGTCCTAAAACCTATAACCTAAACCAAAACCTATGACTTAAACCCGAACCCAATCTCAAATCCCAGAACAAATGACCTAAACCCGAACCCATTCTCAAATCCCAAAACCAATAACCTAAAAATAAACCTAAACGTTATCCTAAACCTATAACCTAAACCAAAACCGATAACCTAAACCAAAACTAAAACCCATGACCTAAACCTGAACCCATTCTCAAATCCTAAAACCTATAACCTAAACCAAAACCTATGACCTAAACCCGAACCCATTCTCAAATCCCAAAACCTATGACTTAAACCCGAACCCATTCTCAAATCCCAAAACCTATAGACTAAACCAAAACCTATGACCTAAACCTGAACCCATTCTCAAATCCAAAAACCTATAAGCTAAACCTAAACCTAAACCTTATCCTAAACCTATTACCTATAAACTAAACCAAAACCAAAACCAATCACCTAAACCCGAACCCATTCTCAAATCCCAAAACCTATAACCTAAACCAAAACCTATGACCTAAACCCGAACCCATTCTCAAATCCCAAAACCTATGACCTAAACCAAAACCTATGACCTAAACCCGAACCCATTCTCAAATCTCAAAACCTATGACCTAAACACGAACCCATTCTCAAATCCCAAAACCTGTGACCTAAACCTACAACCTAAACCTAAACCCAAACCTATAACTTATAACATAAACCCGAACCCATTCTCATATCCAAAAACCTATAACCTAAACCTAATCTTTATCCTAACCCTATAACATATAACCTAAACCAAAACCTATGACCTAAACCCGAACCCGAAACCCTATCCCAAAACCTATAACCTAAACCTAACCTAAACCAAAACCCATGACCTAAACCTGAACCCATTCTCAAATCCCAAAACCTATGACCTAAACCCAAACCCATTCACTAATCCCAAAACCTATGACCTAAACCCGAACCCATTCTCAAATCCCAAAACCTAAAACCTAAACCTAAAACTAAACATTATCCTAAACCAATAACCTAAACCAAAACCTATTACCTAAACCAAAACCAAAATGAATGACCTAAACCCGAACCCATTCTCAAATACTGAAACCTATAACCTAAACCAAAACCTATGACCTAAACCCGAACCCATTCTCAAATCCCAAAACCTTTGACCTAAACCCGAACCCATTCACAAATCCCAAAACCTATAAGCTAAACCTAAACCGACACCTTATCCTAAACCTATAACCTAAACCAAAACCTATAGCCTAAACCAAAATCAAAACCTATAACCTAAACCCATACCAATTCTCAAATCCTAAAACCTATAACCTAAACCAAATCCTATGACCTAAACCCGAACCCATTCTAAAATCCCAAAACCTATGACCTAAACCCGAACCCATTCTCAAATCCCAAAACCTATGACCTAAACCCGAAGCCATTCTCAAATCCTGAAACCTATAACCTAAACCTAAAACTAAACATTATCCTAAACCTATAACCTATACTAAAACCTATAACCTAAACCAAAACCAAAACCTATGACGTAAGCCCGAACCCATTCTCAAATCCTAAAACCTATAACCTAAACCAAAACCTATGACCTAAACCCGAACCCATTCTCAAATCCCAAAACCTATGACCTAAACCCAAACCCATTCACAAATCCCAAAACCTATAACCAAAATCTAAACCTAAACCTTATCCAAAACCTATAACCTAAACCAAAACCAATAACCTAAACTAAAACCAAAACCTATGAACTAAACCCGAACCCATTCTCAAATCCTAAAATCTATAACTTAAACCAAAACCTATGTCCTAAACCCAAACCCATTCTCAAATCCGAAAACCTTTGACCTAAACCCAAACCCATTCTCAAATCCCAAAACATATAACCTAAAAATAAACCTAAACCTTATCCTAACCCTATAACCTATAACCTAAACCAAAACCTATGACCTAAACCCGAACCCTAAACCCTATACCAAAATCTATAACCTAAACCCGAACCGATTCTCAAATCCTAAAACCTATAACCTATACTAAAACCTATGACCTAAACCCGAACCCATTCTCAAATCCCAAAACCTATGACCTATACCCGAACCCATTCTCAAATCCCAAAACCCATAACCTAAACCTAAACCTAAACCTTATCCGAAACCTATATCCTAAACCAAAACCTATAACCTAAACAAAAACCAAAACCTATGACCTAAACCCGAACCCATTCTCAAATCCTAATACCTATAACTTAAACCAAAACCTATGACCTAAACCCGAACACAATCTCAAATCCCAAAACCTATGACTTAAACCCGAACCCATTCTCAAATCCCAAAACCTATAACCTAAACCAAAACCTATGACCTAAACCCGATCCCATTCTCAAATCCCAAAACCTATAACCTAAACCTAAACCTAAACCTTATCCTAAACCTATAAACTAAACCGAAACCTATAACCCAAACCAAAACCCATACCTATGACCTAAACCCGAACCCATTCTCAAATCCTAAAACCTTTAACCTAAACCAAAACCTATAACGTAAACCCGAACCCATTCTCAAATCCCAAAACCTATGACCTAAACCCAAACCCATTCTCGAATCCCAAAGCCTATAACTTAAACCTAAACCTAAACCTTATCCTAAACCTAAAACCTAAACCAAAACCTATAACCAAAACCAAAACCAAAACCTATGACCAAAACCCGAACCCATTCTCAAATCCTAATACCTATGACCAAAACCAAAACCTATGACCCATACCCAAATCCATTATCAAATCCCAAAACCTATGACCTAAACCCGAACCCATTCTCAAATCGCAAAACCTATGACCTAAACCTATGACCTAAACCTAAACCTAAACTTATAACCTATAACCTAAACCTGAACCCATTATCAAATCTAAAAACCTATAACCTAAACCTAATCCTTATCCTAACCCTATAACATATAACCTAAACCAAAACCTATGACCTAAACACGAACCCTAAACCCTATCCCAAAACCTATAACCTAAACCTAACCTAAACCAAAACCTTTGACCTAAACCTGATCCCATTCTCAAATCCCAAAACCTATGACCTAAACCCGAACACATTCTCAAATCCCAAAACCTATGACCTAAACCCGAACCCATTATCAAATCCCAAAACCTATAACCTAAACTTAAAACTAAATATTATCCTAAACCTATAACCTAAACTAAAACCTATGACCTAAACCCGAACCCATTCTCAAGTCCTATAATCTATAACCTAAACCAAAACCCATGACCTAAACCCAAACCCATTCTCAAATCCTAAAACCTATAACCTAAACCAAAACCTTTGACCTAAACTCGAACCCATTCTCAAATCCCAAAACCTATAACCTAATCCTAAACCGAAACCTTATCCAAAACCAATAACCTATAACCTCAACCAAAACCTATACCAAAACTAAAACCAAAACATATGACCTAAACCCGAACCCATTCTCAAATCCTAAAACCCATAACCTAAACCAAAACCTATGACCTAAACCTGAGCCCATTCTCAAATCCCAAAACCGATGACCTAAACACGAATCCATTCTCAAATCCTAAAACTTTAACCTAAACCAAAACCTATGACGTAAACCCGAACCCATTCTCAAATCCCAAAACCTATGACCTAAACCCAAACCCATTCTCAAATCCCAAAACCTATAACCTAAACCTAAACCTAAACCCTATCCAAAACCTATAACCTATAAACTAAACCAAAACTAAAACCAATGACTTAAACCCGAACCCATTCTCGAATCCCAAAACCTATAACCTAAACTAAAACCTATGACCTAAACTCGAACCCACTCTCAAATTTAAAAACCTATGACATAAACCCGAACCCATTCTCAAATCTCAAAACCAATAACCTAAACCAAAACCTATAACCTAAACCAAAACCAAACCTATGACCTAAACCCGAACCCATTCTCAAATCCGAAAACCTATAACTTAAACCAAAACCTATGACCTAAACCCGAACCCATTTTAAAATCCCAAAACCTATGACCTAAACCCTAACCCATTCTCAAATCTCAGAACCTATAACCTAAACCTAAACCTAAACCTTATCCAAAACCTATAACCTAAACCAAAACCAAAACCTAAGACCTAAACCCGAACCCATTCTCAAATCCTAAAACCCATAACCTAAACCTAATCTTAAACCTTATCGTAAACCGATAACCTAAAAAAAAACCTATAACCTAAACCAAAACCAAAACCTAAGACCTAAACCCGAACCCATTCTCAAATCCTAAAACCTATAACTTAAACCAAAACCTAAGACCTAAACCCGAACCCATTTCTAAATCCTAAAACATATGACCTAAACTCGAACCCATTCTCAAATCCCAAAACCTAAAACCTAAACCTAAACCTAATCCTTATCTCAAACCTATAACCTAAACCAAAACCAAAACCTATGACCTAAACCCGAACCCTTTCTCAAATCCTAAAACCTATAACCTAAACCAAAACCTATAACCTAAACCGGAACCCATTCTCAAATCCCAAAACTTATGTCCTAAACACGAACCCATTCTCAAATCCCAAAATCTATAACCTAAACCTAATCCTTATCCTAACCCTATAACCTATAACCCAAATAAAAACCTATGACCCAAACCCGAACCCTAATCCCTATCCCAAAACCTATAACCTAAACCAAAATTAAAACCAAAACCTATAACCTAAACCCGAACCGATTCTCAAATCCTAAAACCTATAACCTAAACTAAAACCTATGACCTAAACACGAACCCACTCTCAAATCCCAAAACCTATAACATAAACCGGAACCCATTATCAAATCCCAAAACCTATAACCTAAACCAATACCTATAACCTAAACCAAAACCAAAACCTATGACCTAAACCCGAACCCATTTCCAAATCCCAAAACCTATGACCTAAACCCTAACCCATTCTCATATCTCAGAACCTATAACCTAAACCTAAACCTAAACCTTATCCTAAACCTATAACCTAAACCAAAACCAAAACCTAAGACCTAAATCCGAACCCATGCTCAAATCCCAAAACCTATAACCTAAACCTAAAACTAAATATTATCCTAAACCTATAACCTAAACTAAAACCTATGACCTAAACCCAAACCCATTCTCAAATCCTAAAACCTATAACCTAAACCAAAACCTATGACCTAAACCCGAACCCATTCTCAAATCCCAAAACCTATAACCTAATCCTAAACCGAAACCTTATCCAAAACCTATAACTTATAACCTCAACCAAAACCTATACCAAAACTAAAACCAAAACATATGACCTAAACCCGAACCCATTCTCAAATCCTAAAACTCATAACCTAAACCAAAACCTATGACCTAAACCTGAACCCATTCTAAAATCCCAAAACCGATGACCTAAACACGAACCCATTCTAAAATCTTAAAACCTTTAACCTAAACCAAAACCTATGACGTAAACCCGAACCCATTCTCAAATCCCAAAACCAATGACCTAAACCCAAACCCATTCACAAATCCAAAAACCTATAACCTAAACCTAAACCTAAACCTTATCCTAAACCTATAACCTATAAACTAAACTAAAACTAAAACCAATGACTTAAACCCGAACCCATTCTCGAATCCCAAAACCTATAACCTAAACTAAAACCTATGACCTAAACCCGAACCCACTCTCAAATCCCAAAACCTATGACATAAACCCGAACCCATTCTCAAATCCTAAAACCTATAACCTAAACCAAAACCTATAACCTAAACCAAAACCAAAACCTATGACCTAAACCCGAACCCATTCTCAAATCCTAAAACCTATAACTTAAACCAAAACCTATGACCTAAACCCGAACCCATTTTAAAATCCCAAAACCTATGACCAAAACCCTAACCCATTCTCAAATCTCAGAACCTATAACCTAAACCTTATCCTAAACCTATAACCTAAACCAAAACCAAAACCTAAGACCTAAACCCGAACCCATTCTCAAATCCTAAAACCCATAACCTAAACCTAATCCTAAACCTTATCGTAAACCGATAACCTAAACCAAAACCTAAAACCTAAACCTAAACCAAAACCTAAGACCTAAACCCGAACCCATTCTCAAATCCTAAAACCTATAACTTAAACCAAAACCTATGACCTAAACCCGAACCCATTTCTGAATCCTAAAAAATATGACCTAAACTCGAACCCATTCTCAAATCCGAAAACCTAAAACCTAAACCTAAACCTAATCCTTATCTCAAACCTATAACCTAAACCAAAACCAAAACCTATGGCCTAAACCCGAACCCTTTCTCAAATCCTAAAACCTATAACCTAAACCAAAACCTATGACCTAAACCGGAACCCATTCTCAAATCCCAAAACTTATGTCCTAAACACGAACCCATTCTCAAATCCCAAAATCTATAACCTAAACCTAATCCTTATCCTAACCCTATAACCTATAACCCAAATAAAAACCTATGACCCAAACCCGAACCCTAATCCCTATCCCAAAACCTATAACCTAAACCAAAAATAAAAACCAAAACCTATAACCTAAACCCGAACCGATTCTCAAATCCTAAAACCTATAACCTAAACTAAAACCTATGACCTAAACCCGAACCCACTCTCAAATCCCAAAACCTATGACATAAACCCGAACCCATTCTCAAATCCCAAAACCTATAACCTAAACCAAAACCAAAACCTATGACCTAAACCCGAACCCATTCTCAAATCCTAAAACCTATAACTTAAACCAAAACCTATGACCTAAACCCGAACCCATTTTTAAATCCCAAAACCTATGACCTAAACCCTAACCCATTCCCAAATCTCAGAACCTATAACCTAAACCTAAACCTAAACCTTATCCTAAACCGATAACCTAAACCAAAACCAAAACCTAAGACCTAAACCCGAACCCATTCTCAAATCCTAAAACCTATAACCTAAACCTAATCCTAAACCAATGACCTAAACCGGAACCCATTTTTAAATCCTAAAACATATGACCTAAACTCGAACCCATTCTCAAATCCCAAAACCTAAATCCTAAACCTAAACCTAATCCTAATCTCAAACCTAAAACCTAAACCAAAACCAAAACCTATGACCTAAACCCGAACCCTTTCTCAAATCCTAAAACCTATAACCTAAACCAAAACCTATGACCTAAACCGGAACCCATTCCCAAATCCCAAAACCTGTGTTCTAAACACGAACCCATTCTCAAATCCCAAAATCTATAACCTAAACATAATCCTTATCCTAACCCTATAACCTATAACCCAAACAAAAACCTATGACCCAAACCCGAACACTAATCCCTATCCCAAAACCTATAGCCTAAACCAAAATCAAAACCAAAACCTATAACCTAAACCCGAACCGATTCGCAAATCCTAAAACCTATAACCTAAACTAAAACCTATGACCTAAACCCGAACCCATACTCAAATTCTAAAACCTATGACCTAAACCCGAACCCATTCTCAAATCCCAAAACCTATAACCTAAACCAAAACCTAAACCTTATCCTAAACCTATAACCTAAACTAAAACCTATTAGCTAAACCAATACCAAATCCTATGACCTAAACCCGAACCCATTCGCAAATCCCAAAACCTATGACCTAAACCAGACCCATTCTCAAATCGCAAAGCCTATAACCTAAACCTAAAATTAAACCTTATTCTAAACCTATAACCTAAACCAAAACCTATATCCTAAGCCAAAACCAAAACCTATGACCTAAACCCGAACGCATTCTCAAATCCTAAAAGCTATAACTTAAACCAAAACTTATGACCTAAACCCGAACCCATTTTCACATCCCAAAACCTAAGACCTAAACCCGAACCCATTCTCAAATCCCAAAACCTATAACCTAAACCTAAACCTTATCCTAAATCTATAACCTATTAACTAAACCAAAACTAAAACCTATGACTTAAACCCGAACCCATTATCAAATCCCAAAACCTATAAACTAAACCAAAACCTATGACCTAAACCCGAACCCATTCTCAAATCCCAAAACCTATGACATAAACCCGAATCCATTCTCAAATCCCAAAACCTATGACCTAAACCCAAACCCATTGTCAAATCCCAAAACCTATGACCTAAACCCGAACCCATTCTCAAATCCTAAAACCTATAACTTAAACCGAAACCTATGACCTAAACCCGAACCCATTTTAAAATCCCAAAACCTATGACCTAAACCCTAACCCATTCTCAAATCTCAGAACCTATAACCAAATCCCAAACCTAAAGCTATAACCTAAACCAAAACCTATAACCTAAACCAAAACCAAAACCTAAGACCTAAACCCGAACCCATTCTCAAATCCTAAAACCTATAACTTAAACTAAAACCTATGACCTAAACCCGAACCCATTTTGAAATCCCAAAACATATGACCTAAACTCGAACCCATTCTCAAATCCCGAAACCTATAACCTAAAACTAAACCTAATCCTAAACCTAAACCTATAACCTAAACCAAAACCAAAACCTATGACCTAAACCCGAACCCATTCTCAAATCCTAAAACCTATAACCTAAACAAAAACATATGACCTAAACCCGAACCCATTCTCAAATCCCAAAACCTTTGACCTAAACCCGAACCCATTCTCAAATCCAAAAACCTATTACCTAAACCTAAACCTAAACCTTATCCTAAACCTATAACCAAAACCAAAACCTATAACCAAAACTAAAACCAAAACATATGACCTAAACCCGAACCCATTCTCAAATCCTAAAACCTATAACCGAAACCAAAACCTATGACCTAAACCGGAACCCATTCTCAAATCCCAAAACCTATGACCTAAACACGAACCCATTCTCAAATTCTAAAATCTATAACCTAAACCTAATCCATATCCTAACCCTATAACCTATAACCCAAACCAAAACCTATGACCCAAACCTGAACCCTAAACCCTATCCCAAAACCTATAACCTATAACAAAATTAAAACCAAAACCTATAACCTAAACCTGAGCCGATTCTCAAATCCTTAAACCTATAACCTAAACCAAATCCTATGACCTAAACCTGAACCCATACTCAAATTCCAAAACCTATGAACTAAACCCAAACCCATTCTCAAATCCCAAAACCTATAACCTAAACCTAAACCTAGACCTTATCCTAAACCTATAACCTAAATCAAAACCTATAACCTAAACCAATACCAAATCCTATGACCAAAACCCAAACCCATTCTCAAATCCCAAAACCTATGACCTAAACCCGAACCCATTCTCAAATCCCAAAGCCTATAACCTAAACCTAAACTTAAACCTTATTCTAAACCTATAACCTAAACCAAAACTTATATGCTAAACTAAAACCAAAACCTATGACCTAAACCCGAACCCATTATCAAATCCTAAAACCTATAACTTAAACCAAAACTTATGACTTAAACCCGAACCCATTCTCAAATCCCAAAACCTATAAACTAAACCAAAACCTATGACCTAAACCCGAACCCATTCTCAAATCCCAAAACCAATGACATCAACCCGAATCCATTCCCAAATCCTAAAACCTAAGACCTATACCCGAACCCATTCTCAAATCCCAAAACCTATGACCTAAACCCGAACCCATTCTCAAATCCTAAAACCTATAACTTAAACCAAAACCTATGACCTAAACCCGAACCCAATTTAAAATCCCAAAACCTATGACCTAAACCCTAACCCATTCTCAAATCTCAGAACCTATAACCTAAACCTTATCCTAAACCTATAACCTAAACCCAAACCTATAACCTAAACCAAAACCAAAACCTAAGACCTAAACCCGAACCCATTCTCAAAACCTAAAACCTATAACTTAAACTAAAACCTATGACCTAAACCCGAACCCATTTTGAAATCCCAAAACATATGACCTAAACTCGAACCCATTCTCAAATCCCGAAACCTATAACCTAAAACTAAACCTAATCCTAAACCTAAACCTATAACCTAAACCAAAACCAAAACCTATGACCTAAACCCGAACCCATTCTCAAATTCCAAAACCTTTGACCTAAACCCGAACCCATTCTCAAATCCAAAAACCTATTACCTAAACCTAAACCTAAACCTTATCCTAAACCTATAACCAAAACCAAAACCTATAACCAAAACCAAAACCAAAACATATGACCTAAACCCGAACCCATTCTCAAATCCTAAAACCTATAACCTAAACCAAAACCTATGACCTAAACCGGAACCCATTCTCAAATCCCAAAACCTATGACCTAAACACGAACCCATTCTCAAATTCTAAAATCTATAACCTAAACCTAATCCATAACCTAACCCTATAACCTATAACCCAAACCAAAACCTATGACCCAAACCTGAACCCTAAACCCTATCCCAAAACCTATAACCTATAACAAAATTAAAACCAAAACCTATAACCTAAACCTGAGCCGATTCTCAAATCCTAAAACCTATAACCTAAACTAAAACCTATGACCTAAACCCAAACCCATACTCAAATTCCAAAACCTATGAACTAAACCCGAACCCATTCTCAAATCCCAAAACCTATAACCTAAACCTAAACCTAGACCTTATCCTAAACCTATAACCTAAATCAAAACCTATAACCTAAACCAATACCAAATCCTATGACCTAAACCCAAACCCATTCTCAAATCCCAAAACCTATGACCTAAACCCGAACCCATTCTCAAATCCCAAAGCCTATAACCTAAACCTAAACTTAAACCTTATTCTAAACCTATAACCTAAACCAAAACTTATATCCTAAACTAAAACCAAAACCTATGACCTAAACCCGAACCCATTATCAAATCCTAAAACCTATAACTTAAACCAAAACTTATGACTTAAACCCGAACCCATTCTCAAATCCCAAAACCTATAAACTAAACCAAAACCTATGACCTAAACCCGAACCCATTCTCAAATCCCAAAACCTATGACATCAACCCGAATCCATTCCCAAATCCTAAAACCTATGACCTATACCCGAACCCATTCTCAAATCCCAAAACCTATGACCTAAACCCGAACCCATTCTCAAATCATAAAACCTATAACTTAAACCAAAACCGATGATCTAAACCCGAACCCATTTTAAAATCCCAAAACCTATGACCTAAACCCTAACCCATTCTCAAATCTCAGAACCTATAACCTAAACCTTATCCTAAACCTATAACCTAAACCCAAACCTATAACCTAAACCAAAACCAAAACCTAAGACCTAAACCCGAACCCATTCTCAAATCCTAAAACCTATAACTTAAACCAAAACCTATGACCTAAACCCGAACCCATTTTCAAATCCCAAAACATATGACCTAAACTCAAACCCATTCTCAAATCCAAAAACCTATTACCTAAACCTAAACCTAATCCTAAACCCAATCCTATAACCTAAACCAAAACCAAAACCTATGACCTAAACCCGAACCCATTCTCAAATCCTAAAACCTATAACCTAAACAAAACATATGACCTGAACCCGAACCCATTCTCAAATCCCAAAACCTTTGACCTAAACCCGAACCCATTCTCAAATCCAAAAACCTATTACCTAAACCTAAACCTAAACCTTATCCTAAACCTATAACCTAAACCAAAACCTATAATCAAAACATGTGACCTAAACCCGAACCCATTCTCAAATCCTAAAACCTATAACCTAAACCAAAACCTTTGACCTAAATCGGAACCCATTCTCAAATCCCAAAACCTATAACCTAAACACGAACCCATTCTCAAATTTCAAAATCTATAACCTAAACCTAATCCATATCCTAACCCTATAGCCTATAACCCAAACCAAAACCTATGACCCAAACCCGAACCCTAAACCCTATCCCAAAACCTATAACCTATAACAAAATGAAAACCAAAACCTATAACCTAAACCCGAACCGATTCTCAAATCCTAAAACCTATAACCTAAACTAAAACCTATGACCTAAACCTGAACCCATACTCAAATTCCAAAACCGATGAACTAAACCCGAACCCATTCTCAAATCCCAAAACCTATAACCTAAACCTAAACATAGACCTTATTCTAAACCTATAACCTAAATCAAAACCTATAACCTAAACCAATACCAAAACCTATGACCTAAACCCAAACCTATTCTCAAATTCCAAAACCTATGACCTAAACCCGAACCCATTCTCAAATCGCAAAGCCTATAACCTAAACCTAAACTTAAACCTTATTCTAAACCTATAACCTAAACCAAAACTTATATCCTAAACCAAAACCAAAACCTATGACCTAAACCCGAACCCATTATCAAATCCTAAAACCTATAACTTAAACCAAAACTTATGACTTAAACCCGAACCCATTTTCAAATCCCAAAACCTATGATCTAAACCCGAACCCATTCTCAAATCCCAAAACCTATAACCTAAACCTAAACCTAAACCTATCCGAAACCTATAACCTATAACCAAAACCAAAACCTATAACCAAAATCAATACAAAAACCTATGACCTAAACCCGAACCCATTCTCAAATTCTAAAACCTATAACCTAAACCAAAACCTATAACCTAAACCTGAACCCATTCTCAAATTCCAAAACCTATGACCTAAACACGAACCCATTCTCAAATCCCAAAACCTATAACCTAAAACTAATCCTTATCCTAACCCTATAACCTATAACCTAAACCAAAACCTACGACCTAAACCTGAACCCAAAACCCTATCCCAAAACCTATAACCTAAACCAAAATCAAAACCAAAACCTATAACCTAAACCCAAACTGATTCTCAAATCCTAAAATCTAAAACCTAAACTAAAACCTATGACCTAAACCCGAACCCATTCTTAAATTTTAAAACCTACGACCTAAACCCGAACCCATTTTCAAATCCCAAAGCCTATAACCTAAAACTAAACCTAAACCTTATCCAAAACCTATAACCTAAACCAAAACCAAAACCTATGACCTAAACCTGAACCCATTCTCAAATCCTAAAACTCATAACTTAAACTAAAACCTATGACCGAAACACGAACCCATTTTCAAATCACAAAACCTAAGACCTAAACCCGAACCCATTCTCAAATCCCAAAATCTATAACCTAAACCTAAACCTAAACCTTATCCTAAACCTATAACCTAAACCAAAACCTATAACCTCAACCAAAACTAAAACCTATGACCTAAACCCGAACCCATTATCAAATCCTAAAACCTATAACTTAAACCAAAACTTATGACTTAAACCCGAACCTATTTTCAAATCCCAAAACCTATGATCTAAACCCGAACCCATTCTCAAATCCCAAAACCTATAACCTAAACCTAAACCTAAACCTATCCGAAACCTATAACCTATAACCAAAACCAAAACCTATAACCAAAATCAATACAAAAACCTATGACCTAAACCCGAACCCATTCTCAAATTCTAAAACCTATAACCTAAACCAAAACCTATGACCTAAACCTGAACCCATTCTCAAATCCCAAAACCTATGACCTAAACACGAACCCATTCTCAAATCCCAAAACCTATAACCTAAAACTAATCCTTATCCTAACCCTATAACCTATAACCTAAACCAAAACCTACGACCTAAACCTGAACCCAAAACCCTATCCCAAAACCTATAACCTAAACCAAAATCAAAACCAAAACCTATAACCTAAACCCAAACTGATTCTCAAATCCTAAAATCTAAAACCTAAACTAAAACCTATGACCTAAACCCGAACCCATTCTTAAATTTTAAAACCTACGACCTAAACCCGAACCCATTTTCAAATCCCAAAGCCTATAACCTAAAACTAAACCTAAACCTTATCCAAAACCAATAACCTAAACCAAAACCAAAACCTATGACCTAAACCTGAACCCATTCTCAAATACTAAAACTCATAACTTAAACTAAAACTTATGACCGAAACACGAACCCATTTTCAAATCACAAAACCTAAGACCTAAACCCGAACCCATTCTCAAATCCCAAAATCTATAACCTAAACCTAAACCTAAACCTTATCCTAAACCTATAACCTAAACCAAAACCTATAACCTCAACCAAAACTAAAACCTATGACCTAAACCCGAACCCATTATCAAATCCTAAAACCTATAACTTAAACCAAAACTTATGACTTAAACCCGAACCTATTTTCAAATCCCAAAACCTATGATCTAAACCCGAACCCATTCTCAAATCCCAAAACCTATAACCTAAACCTAAACCTAAACCTATCCGAAACCTATAACCTATAACCAAAACCAAAACCTATAACCAAAATCAATACAAAAACCTATGACCTAAACCCGAACCCATTCTCAAATTCTAAAACCTATAACCTAAACCAAAACCTATGACCTAAACCTGAACCCATTCTCAAATCACAAAACCTATGACCTAAACACGAACCCATTCTCAAATCCCAAAACCTATAACCTAAAACTAATCCTTATCCTAACCCTATAACCTATAACCTAAACCAAAACCTACGACCTAAACCTGAACCCAAAACCCTATCCCAAAACCTATAACCTAAACCAAAATCAAAACCAAAACCTATAACCTAAACCCAAACTGATTCTCAAATCCTAAAATCTAAAACCTAAACTAAAACCTATGACCTAAACCCGAACCCATTCTTAAATTTTAAAACCTACGACCTAAACCCGAACCCATTTTCAAATCCCAAAGCCTATAACCTAAAACTAAACCTAAACCTTATCCAAAACCTATAACCTAAACCAAAACCAAAACCTATGACCTAAACCTGAACCCATTCTCAAATCCTAAAACTCATAACTTAAACTAAAACCTATGACCGAAACACGAACCCATTTTCAAATCACAAAACCTAAGACCTAAACCCGAACCCATTCTCAAATCCCAAAATCTATAACCTAAACCTAAACCTAAACCTTATCCTAAACCTATAACCTAAACCAAAACCTATAACCTCAACCAAAACCAAAACCTATGACCTAAACCCGAACCCATTCTCAAATCCCAAAACCTATAACCTAAACCTAAACCTAAACCTTATCCTAAACCTATAACCTATAACCTCAACCAAAACCTATAACCAAAACCTATGACCTAAACCCGAACCCATTCTCAAATCCCAAAACCTATGACCTAAACCCGCACCCATTCTCAAATCCCCAAACCTATGACCTAAACCTATAACCTAAACCAAAACCTATAACCAAAACCAAAACCAAAACGTATGACCTAAACCCGAACCCATTCTCAAATCCTAAAACCAATAACCTAAACCAAAACCTATGACCTAAACCCGAACCCATTTTCAAATCCTAAAACCTATGACCTAAACTCGAACCCATTCTTAAATCCCTAAACCTATAACCTAAACCAAAACCTAAACCGGATTCTAAACCTATAAGCTAAACCAAAACCAAAACCTATGACCTAAACCCGAACCCATTCTCAAATCCTAAAATGTATAACCTACACCAAAACCAATGACCTAAACGCAAACCCATTCTCAAATCCCAAAACCTATGACCTAAACTCGAACCCATTCTCAAATCCCAAAACATATAACCTAAACCTAAACCTAAACCTTATCCTAAACCTATAACCTAAACCAAAACCTATAACCTAAACCCGAACCCATTCTCAAATCCTAAAACCTATAACCTAAACCAAAACCAATGACCTAAACCTGAACCCATTTTGAAATCCCAAAACCTATGACCTAATCCCGAACCCATTCTCAAATCTAAAAACCTAAACCTAATCCTTATCCTAACCCTATAACAGATAACCTAAACCAAAACCTATGACCTATACCCAAACCCTAAACCCTATACCAAAACCTATAACCTAAACCAAAATCAAAACCAAAACCTATAACCTAAACCCGAACCGATTCCCTAATCCTAAAACCGATAACCTAAACTAAAACCTATCACCTAAACCCGAACCCATTCTCAAATTCCAAAACCTATGACCTAAACCCGAACCCATTCTCAAATCCCAAAACCTGTAACCTAAACCTAAACCTAAACCTTATCCTAAACCTATAACCTTAACCAAAACCAAAACCTTTGACCTAAACGCGAACCCATTCTCAAATCCAAAAACATATAACTTTAACCAAAACCTATGAACTAAAACCGAACCTATTTTCAAATCCCAAAACCTATGACCAAAACCCGAAACCATTCTCAAATCCCAAAACCTATGACCTAAACCCGAACCCATTCACAAATCCCAAAACCTATGACCTAAACACGAACCCATTCTCAAATTCCCAAACCTATAACCTAAACCTTATCCTAAACCTATAACATATAACCTAAACCAAAACCTATAACCTAAACCTAAACCTAAACCTTATACTAAACCTATAACCTATAACCTAAACCAAACACTATAACCTAAACCGAAACCAAAACCTATGACCTAAACCCGAACCCATTCTCAAATAGTAAAACCTATAACCTAAACCAAAACCAATGACCTGAACCCGAACCCATTCTCAAATCCCAAAACCTATGACCTAAACCCGAACCCATTCTCAAATCTCAAAACCTATAACCTAAACCAAAACTTATATCCTAAACCAAAACCAAAACCTATGACCTAAACCCGAACCCATTATCAAATCCTAAAACCTATAACTTAAACCAAAACTTATGACTTAAACCCGAACCCATTCTCAAATCTCAAAACCTATAAACTAAACCAAAACCTATGACCTAAACCCGAACCCATTCTCAAAGCCCAAAACCTATGACATCAACCCGAATCCATTCTCAAATCCCAAAACCTATGACCTAAACCCGAACCCATTCTCAAATCCCAAAACCTATGACCTAAACCCGAACCCATTCTCAAATCCTAAAACCTATAACTTAAACCAAAACCTATGACCTAAACCCGAACCCATTTTAAAATCCCAAAACCTATGACCTAAACCCTAACCCATTCTCAAATCTCAGAACCTATAACCTAAACATAAATCTAAACCTTATCATAAACCTATAACCTAAACCAAAACCTATAACCTAAACCAAAACCAAAACCTAAGACCTAAACCCGAACCCATTCTCAAATCCTAAAACCTATAACTTAAACCAAAACCTATGACCTAAACCCGAACCCATTTTTAATTCCCAAAACATATGACCTAAACTCGAACCCATTCTCAAATCCCAAAACCTATAACCTAAACCTAAACGTAATCCTAAACCGAAACCTGTAACCTAAACCAAAACCAAAACCAATGACCTAAACCCGAACCCATTCTCAAATCCTAAAACCTATAACCTAAACAAAAACATATGACCTAAACCCGAACCCATTCTCAAATCCCAAAACCTTTGTCCTAAACCCGAACCCATTCTCAAATCCAAAAACCTATAAGCTAACTTACGCTTAATTTCCATAGGAATTAATTCTACGCAATTTCGGGTCGAGTTGGTACTCGAGCCCAAGTATGGATTTTTCACGGGCGTTACAATCTACCCCCCTTAACAAATAATTTCATCCTCGAAATTTGTACCTTTTCGTACTCCTCGAGAAGCTGTGGGTAGTTCTTTCTGATCTCGGCTTCTGTCTCCCAGGTAGCCTCTTCCTCAGAGTGATGCGTCCACAATACCTTCACAAGGGGAATCACCTTGCTACGCAGTACCTGTTCCTTCCTGTCTAGGATACGTGTCGGTCGCAGGATATAAGTAACATCCTCTCCTAACTACACCTGCTCCCATCTGATAATATGGGAAGGATCAGCAACGTACTTCTTCAGCATAGAAATATGAAATACGTTGTGAACGCTCGCGAGAGGCGTGGGTAAAGCCAATTGGTAAGCCACTGCTCCCACACGATCGAGGATCTGGAATAGACCAATGAATCACGGTGCCAGCTTCCCCTTCTTTCCGAACCGAAGGACTCCCTTCATAGGGGAAACTCGCAAGAATACATGATCCCCAACTGTGAACTCTAGTGGCCTCCGTCTCGTATCGGCATAACTCTTCTGTCTGCTCTGCGCTGTAAGAAGCCGACGTCGAATAATATCAATCTTCTCTAATGTCGCCTGCACTAACTCTAGGCCAATCAAGCTACACTCACCGACTTCTGCCCAGCAATGCGGTGCGCGACAAGGTCGTCCGTACGGCGCCTCGTAGGGTGCCATACCGATACTCGTCTGAAAGCTGTTGTTGTACGCAAACTCCGCATAAGCAAGACAATCATCCCAACTGTCCTTGAAGTCCAATGCGCAAGCTCGCAACATGTCCTCTAAGATCTGGTTCACCCGCTCTGTCTGTCTGTGGATGGAAGGCAGTACTAAATTTCAACTTCACACCCATAGACTCCTGAATGCGAGTCTAGAATATAGAAGTGAACCGCGTGTCTCTGTCCGACACGATCTCCAGCGAAACTCCATGCAGACGCACAATCTCTCTAATGTACAGTCTAGCCAGCTCGTCTGCAGAGTTCGTAACTCTGATCGGTAGGAAGTGCGCCGACTTCGTCAGACGGTCGACGATCACCCAAATGGAATCATGTCCCTTCCTCGTCTTCGGTAGCCCAGAAATGAAGTCCATGGAAATGAAATCTCACTTCCACTCTGCGATCGGCATAGGCTGTAAAAGTCCAGGTGGTCGGCGATGCTCTGCCTTCACCTGCTGACAAGTGAGACAACGGGACACGAACTCTGCTATGTAGGTCTTCATACCTTCCCACCAATACGTCCTCTTCACGTCACGATACATCTTCATACTGCCTGGATGCATCGCGAGTCTAGTACAATGCGCAGCCTCGAGAATCTCTCGTCTCAAGTCAGGGACATCTGGGACGCATAGGCAGCCACGATAACGTAAGCCCCCATCCATACCAACTCGCCAGTCGGTGTCTGCATCATCACTGGCTTGCTCTCGAAGCTCAGTCAGATGCGCATCGTCCCTCTGCGCCTCGATGACCCGGTCATCGAATTGAGATCGCACCTGTACATGTGTGATGAACTCATACGGATCCTCTACGGTGAGTTTCTGCTCAAAGTATCGCAAAAACTCAACCATATCCCACTCAGCAACCATCAGTGGAGCCGCAAACTCTATCGCCTTCTTGCGGCTCAACGCATCAGCCACAAGGTTCGCCTTCTCAAGATGGTAAGAGACTTCAAACTTGAAGTCCTTCAACGTCTCCATCCATCGCCGCTGCCCCATATTCAAGTCTCGCTGCGTGAATATGTACTTGAGGCTCTTGTGGTCACAAAAGAGCTCGAACTCCTCTCCGTAGAGGTAATGTCTCCAGAGTCTCAGTGCGAATATAACGGCTGCCAACTCTAGGTCGTGTGTAGGGTAATTCTCCTCGTGCTTCCTTAATTGTCTCGAGGCATACGAAATTACCCTGTCCCTCTGCATAAGGACACAACCCAAACCAACGCTAGACGCTTCAGTGTATATAGTGTATCTAACCCCTTGTTCTGGCAATACTAGCACAGGGGCGGACGTAAGTCTATCCTTCAGCTCCTGAAAAGCTGACTCCACCTCGTCATTCCAGGCAAACTTCACGTCCTTCCATGTTAACTGAGATAAGGGTCTCGCGAGCTTCGAGAAGTCCTGTATGAAGCGCCGATAGTAGCCAGCGAGACCCAAGAAACTCCTCACCTCAGTGACAGAACCAGGCTGCTCTCAGTCCTGCACCACAGCTACCTTAGACAGGTTAACTGCCATGCCATCCTTGGACACCACATGTCCCAGGAACTTCACTTCCTGCTTCCAGAAGTAGCACTTCTTGTACTGTGCGAACAACTGATGTTGTCTGAGAGTATCCAGGACCAAACGCAAGTGCTCCTCATGCTCCTCTCAACTCCTAGAGTACACCAAAATGTCGTCAATGAATACAACGACGAATCGATAGAGGAAAGGTCGAAATACCCGGTTCATCAGATCCATGAACATGACTGGTGCGTTCGTGAGACCGAATGACATCACGAGGAACTCGTAGTGGCCAAAACTGGTCCTGAATGCTGTCTTCTATATGTCCTCATCCCTGACACGCAAGTAATGATATCTTGACTGAAGATCAATCTTCAAGAAGTACTGCGGTCCTCCCAACTGATCAAACAAGTCATCGATCCTGGGTTAAGGGTACTTGTTCTTCACTGTGATCTGGTTCAGTCTGCGATAATCAATACACAATCGCATCAAACCGTCCTTCTTCCTCACGAATAAGACCGGTGCTCCCCAAGGAGACACACTAGGCCGTATAAGGCCAAGCTCTAGCAGACCATCAATCTGCGTCCTCAACTCCTCTATCTCACACGGTGCCATGCGATACGTCGGCAGTGAGACGGGCGTAGAACCAGGAACTAGATCGATAGTGAAATCGATCTCTTGTCGGGGCGACAAACTAGGAATCTTCCTGAACAGATCCCTGAACTCGGAAACAACTGGCATATGCTCAAGTACCTGGGCACTAGCGTCTCGCAATAAAGTGACGTAACTAAGTATGCAGAAAGGGAGATTTACCCGGACTGAAAATGTGAAAGGCGTGCCCTCTGGCTCGTACACCGTCACCTTACGAGTCTCGCAATTAATCTCGGCCCTCCCAGCAGTCAACCAGTCCATACCAAGAATGACGTCGAGATAAACAAGAGAGGAATCGATGACAAGATCAAGAGCCATCGTCCTGCCTCCCAGATCCATCAAACAACCCTCACACATCTGGGTAACATCTGAATAATCTCCATGAGCTGCAAGGACTCGCACCCTATCCATAGTAATAGTCTGTAACCCAAGACGCCTGACTACAGCACGTGATATCAAAGAAATCGTTGAACCAGTGTCCACCATCACGAGAATAGGAGTACCTCCAATATGGGCAGTGACCTCGAAGGCCGAATGCTGAAAAGTCAGTGTCGCAGCTGCCTCAGCTGTCAATGCATGAACCCGAGCCTACTGTGGCCAGTTCGGCCGATGTGTCATAGGCCATGGAGGCTGTCTGATCTGTGATACCGGAGGTCTGAAAGAAGGGTGCGCAGGAGCTAACCATATAGGGGTTGCTGATATCGCCTGTGAACGTGCACGGTCGATCTTCTGCGGCGGCGAGAACCCACTGTCCCTCATCCGAGAAAAACAACTCTGCGCCAAGTGGCCCGTCCTCCCACAATATGTGCACGATAACTCGGGGCGCCGAAACAATGGTGCTAGCTTTGTAGCCCTAGTAGGAGGGTCGACACGAGGCCTCTTACCCAAGAAGGGCCTGTCCTGCATGTCTGGTCGTGGCCTAGAAGCAACAGGGCCACGAGATTGTGCAAGTCGATCCACATCCTGCTCTGCCCGCATAGACATGTGAATCAACTCCTCATATGAGGGAATGCTCACACAACACATCTTTGACCAAATATCCAGTCGTAAACCCTCCAAAAAGCGCCGTATGCGTATCTGCTCATCAGCCAAAATAGTCGGGACGTATCTACCCAACTCTGTAAACTGATGCTCATACTCCGTGACTATCATGGCTCCCTGTCGGAGGTGGAGAAACTCATTCTCCCGGTCATGCTTGTACGTCTGGGGGTAATACTTCTCGTGAAAGTGAAACTCAAACGCTGCCCATGTCCATATAAAGTCGACGGCAACGGTCCGCAATATGCTATCCCACCACAGGCTGGCCTCTCGTTCAAAAAGGAATGTAGCCAGCTCTACCTGCTCGGCCTCTGTGCAATGAAGCATCCACAATATCTTCGACACACAGTCGAGCCAATACTCAGCCTCCTCGGGTCTATGAGAACCCGTAAAAGTGAGAGGCCGTAAGCGGTGGAATCGCTCTAATAGGCCCCGTGTATCTGCGGCATTTCCCGCAGGGTAAGCAGGTGGTACAGGATGAGTCATGCCCTCATCCTGGGCGTATGTATAAGCATCCCTAGCTGGATGCGCAGGTGGTGCAGGTGGAGTCACACCCCCACCCTAGGCTAATGTCCCCACAATGGTAGTCAGAAGCTGTTGCTGCTGCTGCATCATAGCCATCATCTGCTCAAATCTATCAGGAGGTGGTGCAAGCTGTGGCGTGTGCTCCGTCGAAGTAGACGCGCGATAAGGCTCTCTGACTGGCGGTGTGAACAGTGGTGGTCCAACTATAGGACCAGTAGTAGGCTGAGACGCTCGAACTGTCTTAGGAATTGGGCCCACAGCAGGGTCCGCATGGGCATCAGACTGCGAAGGAGCCTGATCCATAGGCTCAGTCAATGCAAGCCGAGCCGTGCTCCGCGTAGCCTTAGGCGGCATTCCCTATATTCAAAATAGGGTACAACCTTGTCAGTCTCAATAGCACAAATACACCGCAATCATTCACACAAGGAGTCAAAGGCATTCCATGCATTTTATTTAATCAAAATTGTCACAATACAAGGGATATATCCTTACAAGCATCATGACGAGAAATACATGGGAACTAAGACAGTTAAAATCTCAACAGCAACATAAGCATAGCACTAGCCTTAACAAGCTTACACAACAAAAGCAGGAAATAACTAACTACTAACAACAACATCAAAGGTCGCATCGCTAGTCTGAGTCGGGTGACGGAGGAGGAGCACCCTTATCCTGCAAGCAACACAGGATTGCCTTCAAGGTGCGAGTCACCTTGCCGAATTTTCTCTTCGTAACGGCCTTGGCATCCTTGACTTCAGCGCGAAGTTCCTGAACTTTCCTTTGCAAGGCGATCTGACTCTCCTCAATCCGAGCAATGCGATCATCGCCAGTAGCCTGAGCAGAAGGAGGAGGGCTCTCATCTGTATCCTGAGCCTCCTCTTCTGCCTCTTCCTGGACCTCTTCCTGAACTTCTGCTCTAGGTTCTCCCTCACTTGGATCCTCCTCATCATCAAAGTCATCCTCGCTATCCTCCTCAAGCTGATTCTCACGGTATTGAGACCCAATCTTCATCTTGACCATAGTCGACTCATCAATGCTATGAATCGAAACTGGCAATTCCGGCCCAAGTCTGTAAGAAAACTCAAGCGCGATCTTGCATATCAGTCAGCCAAAAGGAAGCGATTCGAATGTTCTTCTTGACTTGGCTATGAGGATTATCTGTCGTAAGATGAAAGTGGCCATACATACGTTCTCTCCCTGGGCCACCAGATACAGGAAATCAACCATAAGGCGCGTACACTCAATGTGATTCGTCGACCTGGGATACACATTGAACGTGCAGATATGGTGCAGCAGGCATAAATCATCAAATATATACGTCACCTTGAGGCTATTATTAGGCTGCCATGGAACCAATTTACCGCACAGAAACCTGGTGCGGCGATCTCATTCATGCCTACTCCTCAGATTCTTCTCACTAGGATGAACATCACCAAGAGGCACGTTCAGAAGTCGCGCAATCAGTCGCACATCAATCGTAGCCATCCGATCTCTACCAAAAGGGATTTTGAACTGCAATGGCTCCAAGGTAGGATTTTGGATACAAGCGTAGAAGGCACGAACGATGCTTACATTAGCACGAGTGCGAGCTTCAAAGATCAGACCCCAATGCGCAGCTTCAATGCGCTCAAACAATAAAAATTCACTGAACAGTCACCCTTCCATGTCCACCTCAAACAACACTTTACGATCATTGTATTGGTCGTGAGGCATCTCAGCTAGAATCACTCACCCGAGTTGAGTATGAGGATCCAAATTCCGCTTTGTACGGAACTCTCGGGCTGTAGCTGGACCTGTGGCGGCGCTTGAACTTGCGGCACCACCTCGCGGTCTTCTCGATTGAGCAGGACAACTTGGCTCAGCCTCGTCTACTGCAGTCTTCCTTTTACCCATCAAAGATAAGATGGTGGAGAGTGACAAAAGGCCTAAAATGGCTTCCACGAAAGCCATGAAAAATGAAGAAAATGCGGAGAAGTGGTTGTCCAAACTGGAAAAGGGAGATCTAGGCATCGTAGAGGGATGCTTCAAGCTTCCCAAGGATGTATTTTCAAGGAGAAATGAAAATAAAAAAGTGGAATGGAGCACCTCACGATTTCAGCTCGATTTGGGAGTTTTTAGAGCTCCAAAAGATGAAATCTTCAAGATGGAGGGATACCAACTTCAAAGGAACGATGGAGGGTAGTCATTTTTGGCCAAGGATGGATCTAGGGGTGGTTTGGAATCACGAATTTTGGAGATAGTTGCTGGAAAATAAAAATGGAGCTATGGGGAGGGTTGTTTGTGAAGGAAGTGCATGATTTAGGGGTTTTCTACCCACGAACCATACATAGGGGGTGTGAAATACCCAAAACACCCTCACATCTCAAAGCAAACCTCCAACGGACAAGGGTGGTCGGCGATGCATCGCCGGATCGGCGATGGCATCGCCGACCGATCTCCTATTCGGTCAGTGAGACCATATGGGTCTGGTCCCCCATGGTCCAAGGACCCCAAATATGTATGGTCCCAACCTTGGTTCATTGTATTTTGACCTATATGGGCCCAAACATATGTTCGGGGCTTTTCGGGACCAATCCATAATCCCAAATATAAAACTATATCATGCAGCATATGATTTTGGGGTAGAAGGAGCTAGTAAATCTATCTAGACTATTATATGCTAAAGAAAGTGAAATTAGAATCTCCTTATGGCCATTTTTCATGAAATTTTACTATTCACTGTAAAATTTTATGAAATTATGATTTTATGTTATTTTCACATTATTTTTGATGCCTAACATGAAAAGGAAAATAAAGAATTGAAGATTGGAGTGGTGAGAGGTAGAATTTTGAGAATTTTTGGTGAAATGGGGTTTTTAAGCCCTGGCGATTGAATACAGGGCTCGTGGTTGTCCCACGGCCCAAGGATTCACATTCACAGGTTTAGGATCATTCAAAGAATGTCTCAACCCACTCACCAACAACCTAGAAGCTATCTGGATTGCTTTACGCGACCCGAGATGCGTTACAGACTCGATCGTGCGATCGATTCAAATAGACTTCGCCTATTGGCGAATCTGAGATCCTAGAAGTGTTTCTAGACCCTTCTCGCACCCACCTATGTCAAAAGAAGCGACATCGTACGTCGCGAGACCATAACCCAGGCCCAGTATACTTTTATTCACGCTCTGATACCAACTTGTAACACCCTGAAAATCAGGGGTCGTGTATAAACTCAACTCCTGAGTTCCAGACCGTCACTTATGTAACAAAAATGATTATGATTCAATGTTGTCTGATTTAAAGCATTCACATGAGTAAAATTATACCAAAACTGCAATTCATACTTCAGATCCAGTGATAAAAGCAAGTGAAAGACTAAACAATATATATATCACTGTATGGAAAAACAAAGTAGATCTCATCTATCTCTAAAGTATGAATACATCTCTGAGTCTCATATACATATACATGAACAAAATTGAATGTTCAAAATAGTCCCACTGAAGTCCCGTCAACCCAGGTCGCCTAAGCAAAGCCATCATGATACTGCATGTACGAGAACTCGTCTTGGTCCTCGTCGAAGTCTGGCTCTGCCTCCTGGATCTCAGCATCACCTGCATCTACAACAGGGTCTGGTGGGTGTTGCAAACACCATCCCATAACATGGGAGTGAGTGATCAACTCAGTGGAATCATAGAGCAAAGATTAGCATGTTCACAAATCAATCATGCGATACTAGTAAAGCAGTAAATCAGACAATCCTAATACTGTTGTTAGTGCAAAATGACATGACGTGATGTATGCCCTCACTGACGATCTCTCTCATACGGCACCATCTTACAACCGTGGCATGCAATCGACCCTCAAGTGCTCCACATCTTCCAGGCACATGCAATGGTATGATGATATGATTTCCGAGTTGTTATTAGTCCATTCAAACAGTAGGATTGGGAAACTAAGGTACTTCCCTTGTATCAATCCCAACATAGATCCTGTCTAGGGTCGTCACTCCTAGTAATCTCATACGATGTATATTTCATAGGTCACTGCAAAGGCTGCCAGGGCTGTTGCTCGCACTCGTTGCACCGCTCCCCCATCACCTTATCAATACAAGCCTACTGTACTCAACTGCTACTGAACCCAATCTCAAATCCCAAAACCTATAACCTAAACCTAAACCAAAACCTTATCCTAAACCCAAACCTATAATCTAAACCAAAACTAAAACCTATGACCTCAACCCGAACCCATTCTCAAATCCTAAAACCTATAACCTAAACCAAAACTTATGACCTAAACCCGAACCCATTCTCAAATTCCAAAACCTATGACCTAAACCCGAACCCATTCTAAAATCCCAAAACCTATGACTTAAACCCGAACCCATTCTCAAATCCCAAAACCTACAAGCTAAACCAAAACCTATGACCTAAACCCGAACCCATTCTCAAATCTGAAAAACTATAACCTAAACCTAAACCTAAACCTTTTCCTAAACCTATAACCTATAACCCAAACCAAAACTAAAACCTATAACCTAAACCCGAACCCATTCTTAAATCCCAAAACTAATAATCTAAACCAAAACCTATGACCTAAACCCGAACCCATTCTTAAATCCAAAAACCTATGACCTAAACCCGAACCCATTCTCAAATCCCAACACCTATGACCTAAGCCCGAACCCATTCTCAAATCCAAAAACCAATGACCTAAACACGAATCCATTCTCAAATCCTATAACCTATAACCTAAACCAAAACCTGTGACCTAATCCCGAACCCATTCTCAAATCCCAAAATCTATGACCTAAACCCGAACCCATTCTCAAATTCTAAAGCATATAACCTAATCCTAAACCTAAACCTTATCCTAAACCTAAAACCTAAACCAAAACCTATAACCTAAACCAAAACCAAAACCTATGACCTAAACCCGAACACATTCTCAATTCCTACAACCTATAACTAAAACCAAAACCTATGACCTAAACTCGAACCCATTTTCAAATCCTAAAACATATGACCTAAACTCGAACCCTTTCTCAAATCCCAAAACCTATAACCTAAACCTAAACCAAAACCTTATCCTAAACCTATAACCTAAACCAAAACCAAAACCTACGACCTAAACCCGAACCCATTTTCAAATCCTAAAACCTATAACCTAAACCAAAACCTATGACTTAAACCTGAACCGATTCTCTAATCCCAAAACCTATGACCTAAACCCGAACCCATTCTCAAATCCCAAAACTTAAACCTAAACCTTATCCTAAAACTATAACCTAAACCAAAACCTATAACCAAAACCAAAACCAAAACATATGACCTAAACCCGAACCCATTTTCAAATCCTAAAACCTATAACCTAAATTAAAACCTATGACCTAAACCTGAACCCATTCTCAAATCCCAAAACCAATGACCGAAACCCGAACCCATTCTCGAATCCCAAAACCTATAACCTAAACCTAATCCTTATCCTAACCCTATAACCTATAACCTAAACCAAAACCTATGACCTAAACCCTAACCCTAAACCCGATCCAAAACCTATAACCTAAACCAAAATCAAAACCAAATCCTATAACCTAAACCAAAACCAAATCCAATGACCTAAACCCGAACCCATTCTCAAATCCTAAAACCTATAACCTAAAGCAAAACCTATGACCTAAACCCGAACCCATTCTCAAATACCAAAACCTATGACCTAAACCCGAACCCATTCTCATATCCCAAAGCCTATAACCTAAACCTTATCCTAAACCAAAACCTATAACCTAAACCAAAACAAAAACCTATGACCTAAACCCGAACCCATTCTCAAATCCTAATACCTGTAACTTAAACCAAAACCTATGACCTAAACCCGAACTTATTTTCAAATCCCAAAACCTAAGACCTAAACCCGAACCCATTCTCAAATCCCAAAACCTTTAACCTAAACCTAAACCTAAACCTTATCCTAAGCCTATAACCTAAACCAAAACCTAAGTCTAAACCTTATCCTAAACAGATAACTAAAACCAAAACCTATAACCTAAACCAAAACCAAAACCTATGACGTAAACCTGAACCCATTCTCAAATCCTAAAACCTATAACCTAAACCAAAACTTATGACCTAAACCCAAACCCATTCTCAAATCCCAAAACCTATGACCTAAACCCGAACCCATTCTCAAATCCCAAAGCCTATAACCTAAACCTAAACCTAAACCTTATCCTAAACCTATAACCAAAAACAAAACCTATAACCTAAACCAAAACCAAAACCTATGACCTAAACCCGAACCCATTCTCAAATCCTAAAGCCTATAACTGAAACCAAAACTTATGACCTAAACCCGAACCCATTTTCAACTCCCAAAACATATGACCTAAACTCGAACCCATTCTCAAATTCCAAAACCTATAACCTAAACCTAAACCAAAACCTTATCCTAAACCTATAACCTAAACCAAAACTAAAACCTCTGACCTAAACCCGAACCCATTCTCAATTCCTAAAACATATAACCTAAACCAAAACCTATGACCTAAACCCGAACCCATTCTCAAATCTCAAAACCTATGACCCAAACCCGAACCCATTCTCAAATCCCAAAACCTATAACCTAAACCCGAACCCATTCTCAAATCCCAAAACCTATAGCCTAAACCAAAACCTAAACCTTATCCAAAACCTATTTCCTAAACCAAAACCTATAAACCAACCCAAAACCAAAACCTATGAACAAAACCCGAACCCATTCTCAAATCCTAAAACATACAACCTAAACCAAAACCTATGACCTAAACCCGAACCAATTTTCAAATCCCAAAACCTATGACCTAAACCCGAACCCATTCTCAAATCCCAAAACCTTTAACCTAAACCTAAACCTAAACCTTATCCTAAGCCTATAACCTAAACCAAAACCTAAATCTAAACCTTATCCTAAACAGATAACCAAAACCAAAACCTATAACCTAAACCAAAACCAAAACCTATGACGTAAACCTGAACCCATTCTCAAATCCTAAAACCTATAACCTAAACCAAAACTTATGACCTAAACCCGAACCCATTCTCAAATCCCAAAACCTATGACCTAAACCCGAACCCATTCTCAAATCCCAAAGCCTATAACCTAAACCTAAACCTAAACCTTATCCTAAACCTATAACCAAAAACAAAACCTATAACTTAAACCAAAACCAAAACCTATGACCTAAACCCGAACCCATTCTCAAATCCTAAAACCTATAACTGAAACCAAAACTTATGACCTAAACCCGAACCCATTTTCAACTCCCAAAACATATGACCTAAACTCGAACCCATTTTTAAATTCCAAAACCTATAACCTAAACCTAAAACAAAACCTTATCCTAAACCTATAACCTAAACCAAAACCAAAACCTCTGACCTAAACCCGAACCCATTCTCAAATCCTAAAACATATAACCTAAACCAAAACCTATGACCTAAACCCGAACCCATTCTCAAATCCCAAAACCTATAACCTAAACCAAAACCTAAACCTTATCCAAAACCTATTTCCTAAACCAAAACCTATAAACCAACCCAAAATCAAAACCTATGAACAAAACCCGAACCCATTCTCAAATCCCAAAACCTATAACCTAAACCTAAACCTAAACCTTATTCTAAAACTATAACCTAAGCCAAAACCTATAACCAAAACCAAAACCAAAACATATGACCTAAACCCGAACCCATTTTCAAATCCTAAAACCTATAACCTAAATTAAAACCTATGACCTAAACCTGAACCCATTCTCAAATCCCAAAACCTATAACCGAAACCCGAACCCATTCTCAAATCCCAAAACCTATAACCTAAACCTAATCCTTATCCTAACCCTATAACCTATAACCTAAACCAAAACCTATGACCTAAACCCTAAGCCTAAACCCTATCCAAAACCTATAACCTAAACCAAAATCAAAACCAAATCCTATAACCTAAACCAAAACCAAATCCGATGACCTAAACCCGAACCCATTCTCAAATCCTAAAACCTATAACCTAAAGCAAAACCTATGACCTAAACCCGAACCCATTCTCAAATACCAAAACCTATGACCTAAACCCGAACCCATTCTCATATCCCAAAGCCTATGACCTAAACCTAAACCTAAACCTTATCCTAAACCTATAACCTAAACCAAAACCTATAACCTAAACCAAAACTAAAACCTATGACCTAAACCCGAACCCATTCTCAAATCCTAATACCTATAACTTAAACCAAAACCTATGACCTAAACCCGAACCTATTTTCAAATCCCAAAACCTATGACCTAAACCCAAACCCATTCTCAAATCCCAAACCTTTAACCTAAACCTAAACCTAAACCTTATCCTAAGCCTATAACCTAAACCAAAACCTAAACCTAAACCTTATCCTAAACAGATAACCAAAATCGAAACCTATAACCTAAACCAAAACCAAAACCTACGACGTAAACCAGAACCCATTCTCAAATCCTAAAACCTATAACCTAAACCAAAACCTATGACCTAAACCCGAACCCATTCTCAAATCCCAAAACCTATGACCCAAACCCGAACCCATTCTCAAATCCCAAAACCTATGACCTAAACCCGAACCCATTCTCAAATCCCAAAACCTATAACCTAAACCTAAACCTAAACCTTATCCAAAACCTATTTCCTAAACCAAAACCTATAACCCAACCCAAAACCAAAACCTATGAACAAAACCCGAACCCATTCTCAAATCCCAAAACCTATAACCTAAACCTAAACCTAAACCTTATCCTAAACCTATAACCCATAACCTCAAAAAAAACCTATAACCAAAACCAAAACCAAAACCTATGAACTAAACCCGAACCCATTCTCAAATCCTAAAACCTATAACCTAAACAAAAACCTATGACCTAGACCCGAACCCATTCACAAATCCCAAAACCTTTGACCTAAACCCGAACCCATTCTCAAATCCCAAAGCCTATAACCTAAACCTAAACCTAAACCTTATCCTAAACCAATAACCTAAACCAAAACCTATAACCAAAACCAAAACCAAAACATATGACCTAAACCCGAACCCATTTTCAAATCCTAAAACCTAGAACCAAAATTAAAACCTATGACCTAAACCTGAACCCATTCTCAATTTTCAAAACCAATGACCTAAACCCGAACCCATTCTCAAATCCCAAAACCTATAACCTAAACCTAATCCTTATCCTAACCCTATAACCTATAACCTAAACCAAAACCTATGACCTAAACTCGAACCCTAAACCCTATCCAAAAACTATAACCTAAACCAAAATTAAAATCAAAACCTATAACCTAAACCCGAACCGATTCTCAAATCCTAAAACCAATATCCTAAACTAAAACCTATGACCTAAACCTGAACCCATTCTCAAATTTAAAAACCTATGACCTAAACCCGAACCCATTCTCAAATCCCAAAATCTATAACCTAAACCTAAACCTAAACCTTAACCTAAACCTATAACCTACACCAAAAGCTATAACCTAAACCAATACCAAATCCTATGACCTAAACCCGAACCCATTCTCAAATCCTAAAACCTATAACCTAAACCAAAACCTATGACCTAAACCCGAACCCATTCTCAAATACAAAAACCTATAACCTAAACCAAAACCTATGACCTAAACCCGAACCCATTCTCAAATCTCAAAACCTATAACCTAAACCTAAACCTAAACCTTATCCTAAACCTATAACATATAACCTAAACCAAAACTAAAACCTATGACCTAAACCCGAACCCATTCTCAAATCAAAAAACCTATAACCTAAACCAAAACCTATGACCCAAACCCGAACTCATCCTAAAATCCCAAAACCTATGACCTAAACCAAAACCCATTCTCAAATCCTAACACCAATGACCTAAACCCGAACCCATTCTCAAATCCCAAAACCTATGACCTAAACTTGAACCCATTCTCAAATCCTAAAACCTATAACCTAAACCAAAACCTGTGACCAAAACCCAAACCCATTCTCAAATCCCAAAACCTATGACCTAAACCCGAACCCATTCTCAAATTCCTAATCCAATAACCTAAACCTTATCCTAAACCTATAACCTGAACCAAAACCTATAACCTAAACCAAAACCAAAACCTATGACCTAAACCCGAACCCATTCTCAAATCCTAAAACCTATAACTGAAACCAAAACCTATGACCTAAACCTGAACCCATTCTCAAATCCTAAAACCTATAACTGAAACCAAAACCTATGACCTAAACCCGAACCCATTTTCAAATCCCAAAACATATGACCTAAACTCGAACCCATTCTCAAATCCCAAAACCTATAACCTAAACCTAAACCAAAACCTTATACTAAACCTATAACCTAAACCAAAACCAAATCCTATGACCTAAACCCGAACCCATTCTCAAATCCTAAAACCTATAACCAAAATAAAAACCTATGACCTAAACCCGAACCCATTCTCAAATCCCAAAACCTGTGACCTAAACCCGAACCCATTCTCAAATCCCAAAGCCTATAACCTAAACCTAAACCTAAGCCTTATCCTAAACCTATAACCTAAACCAAAACCTATAACCTAAACCAAAACCAAAACCTATGACCTAAACCCGAACCCATTCTCAAATCTTAAAACCTATAACTTAAACAAAAACCTATGACGTAAACCCGAACCCATTTTCAAATCCCAAAACCTATTACCTAAACCCGAACCCATTCTCAAATCCCAAAACGTATAACCTAAACCTAAACCTAAACCATATCCTAAACCTATAACCTAAACCAAAACCTATAACCTAAACCAAAACCAAAACCTAAGACCTAAACCTGAACCGATTCTCAAATCCTAAAACCTATAACCTAAACCAAAACCTATGACCTAAACCCGAACCCATTTTCAAATCCCAAAACCTATGACCTAAACCCGAACCCATTCTCAAATCCCAAAGCCTATAACCTAAACCTAAACCATATCCTAAACCATATCCTAAACCTATAACCTAAACCAAAACCTATAACCTAAACCAAAACTAAAACCTATGACCTAAACCCGAACCCATTCTCAAATCCAAAAACCTATAACCTAAACCAAAACCTAAGACCTAAACCTGAACCCATTCTTAAATCCCAAAACCTATGACCTAAACCCGAACCCATTCTCAAATCCCAACACCTATGACCTAAACCCGAACCCATTCTCAAATCCCAAAACCTATGACCTAAACCCGAACCCATTCTCAAATCCCAAAACCTATAACCTAAACCAAAACCTGTGACCAAAACCCAAACCCATTCTCAAATCCCAAAACCTATGACCTAAACCCGAACCCATTCTCAAATCCCTAATCCAATAACCAAACCTAAACCTAAACCTTATCCAAAACCTATAACCTGAACCAAAACCTATAACCTAAACCAAAACCAAAACCTATGACCTAAACCCGAACCCATGCTCAAATCCCAAAACCTATAACTGAAACCAAAACATATGACCTAAACTCGAACCCATTCTCAAATTCCACAACCTATAACCTAAACCTAAACCAAAACCTTATCCTAAACCTATAACCTAAACTAAAACCAAATCATATGACCTAAACCCGAACCCATTCTCAAATCCTAAAACCTATAACCAAAACAAAAACCTATGACCTAAACCCAAACCCATTCTCAAATCCCAAAACCTATGACCTAAACCCGAACCCATTCTCAAATCCCAAAACCTATGACCTAAACCCGAACCCATTCTCAAATCCCAAAGCCGATAACCTAAACCTAAACCTAAACCTTATCCTAAACCTATAACCTAAACCAAAACCTATAACCTAAACCAAAACCAAAACCTATGACCTAAACCCGAACCCATTCTCAAATCCTAAAACCTATAACTTAAACAAAAACCTATGACCTAAACCCGAACCTATTTTCAAATCCCAAAACCTATTACCTAAACCCGAACCCATTCTCAAATTCCAAAACCTATAACCTAAACCTAAACCTTAACCATATCCTAAACCTATAACCTAAACCAAAACCTATAACCTAAACCAAAACCAAAACCTATGACCTAAACCTGAACCGATTCTCAAATCCTAAAACCTCTAACCTAAACCAAAACCTATGACCTAAACCCGAACCCATTTTCAAATCCCAAAACCTATGACCTAAACCCAAACCCATTCTCAAATCCCAAAGCCTATAACCTAAACCTAAACCTAAACCTAAACCTATAACCTAAACTAAAACCTATAACCTAAACCAAAACCAAAACCTATGACCTAAACCCGAACCCATTCTCAAATCCCAAAATCTATGACCCAAACCCGAACCCATTCACAAATTCCAAAGCCTATAACCTAAGCCTAAACCTAAACCTTATCCTAAACCTATAACCTAAACCAAAACCTATAACCTAAACCAAAACCATAACCTATGACCTAAACCCAAACCCATTCTCAATTCCTAAAACCTATAACTTAAACCAAAACCTATGACCTAAACTCGAACCCATTTTCAAATCCCAAAACATATGACCTAAACTCGAACCCTTTCTCAAATCCTAAAACCTATAACCTAAACCTAAACCAAAACCTTATCCCAAACCTATAGCCTAAACCAAAACCAAAACCTACGACCTAAACCTGAACCCATTTTCAAATCCTAAAAAATATAACCTAAACCAAAACCTATGACTTAAACCTGAACCGATTCTCTAATCCCAAAACCTATGACCTAAACCCGAACCCATTCTCAAATCCCAAAACCTAAACCTAAACCTTATCCTAAAACAATAACCTAAACCAAAACCTATAACCAAAACCAAAACCAAAACATATGACCTAAACCCGAAGCCATTTTCAAATCCTAAAACCTATAACCTAAATTAAAACCTATGACCTAAACCTGAATCCATTCTCAAATCCCAAAACCTATGACCTAAACTCGAACCCATTCTCGAATCCCAAAACCTCTAACCTAAACTTAATCCTTATCCTAACCCTATAACCTATAACCTAAACCAAAACCTATGACCTAAACCCTAACACTAAACCCTATCCAAAACCTATAACCTAAACCAAAATCAAAACCAAATCCTATAACCTAAACCAAAACCAAATCCGATGACCTAAACCCAAACCCATTCTCAAATCCTAAAACCTAGAACCTAAAGCAAAACCTATGACCTAAACCCGAACCCATTCTCAAATACCAAAACCTATGACCTAAACCCGAACCCATTCTCAAATCCCATAGCCTATAACCTAAACCTAAACCTAAACCTTATCCTAAACCTATAACCTAAACCAAAACCTATAACCTAAACCAAAACCAAAACATATGACCTAAACCCGAACCCATTCTCAAATCCTAAAACCTATAACTTAAACCAAAACCTATGAGCTAAACCCGACCCTATTTTCAAATCCCAAAACCTATGACCTAAACCCGAAACCATTCTCAAATCAGAAAACCTTTAACCTAAGCCTAAACCTAAACCTTATCCTAAGCCTATAACCTAAACCAAAACCTAAACCTAAACCTTATCCTAAACAGATAACCGAAACCAAAATTTATAACCTAAACCAAAACCAAAACCTATGACGTAAACCTGAACCCATTCTCAAATCCAAAAACCTATAACCTAAACCAAAACTTATGACATAAACCCGAACCCATTCACAAATCCTAAAACCTATGACCAAAACCCGAACCCATTCTCAAATCCCAAAGCCTATAACCTAAACCTAAACCTAAACCTTATCCTAAACCTATAACCTAAACCAAAACCTATAACCTAAACCAAAACCAAAACCTATGACCTAAACCCGAACACATTCTCAATTCCTAAAACCTATAACTTAAACCAAAACCTATGACCTAAACTCGAACCCATTTTCAAATCCCAAAACATATGACCTAAACTCGAACCCTTTCTGAAATCCCAAAACCTATAACCTAAACCAAAACCAAAAACTTATCCTAAACCTATAACCTAAACCAAAACCAAAACCTACGACCTAAACCCGAACCCATTTTCAAATCCTAAAACCTATAACCTAAACCAAAACCAAAACCTACGACCTAAACCCGAACCCATTTTCAAATCCTAAAACCTATAACCTAAACCAAAACCTATGACTTAAACCTGAACCGATTCTTTAATCCCAAAACCTATGACCTAAACCCGAACCCATTCTCAAATCCCAAAACCTAAACCTAAACCTTATCCTAAAACTATAACCTAAACCAAAACCTCTAACCAAAACCAAAACCAAAGCATATGACCTAAATCCGAACCCATTTTCAAATCCTAAAACCTATAACCTAAATTAAAACCTATGACCTAAACCTGAACCCATTCTCAAATCCCAAAACCTATGACCTAAACCCGAACCCATTCTCGAATCCCAAAACCTATAACCTGAACCTAATCCTTATCCTAACCCTATAACCTATAACCTAAACCTAAACCTATGACCTAAACCCTAACCCTAAACCCTATCCAAAACCTATAACCTAAACCAAAATCAAAACCAAATCCTATAACCTAAACCAAAACCAAATCCGATGACCTAAACCCGAACCCATTCTCAAATCCTAAAACCAATAACCTAAAGCAAAACCTATGACCTAAACCCAAACCCATTCTCAAATACAAAAACCTATGACCTAAACCCGAACCCATTCTCAAATCCCAAAGCCTATAACCTAAACCTAAACCTAAACCTTATCTTAAACCTATAACCTAAACCAAAACCTATAACCTAAACCAAAACTAAAACCTATGACCTAAACCCGAACCCATTCTCAAATCCTAATACCTATAACTTAAACCAAAACTTATGACCTAAACCCGAACCTATTTTCAAATCCCAAAACCTATGACCTAAAACCGAACCCATTCTCAAATCCCAAAACCTTTAACCTAAACCTAAACCTAAACCTTATCCTAAGCCTATAACCTAAACCAAAACCTAAACCTAAACCTTATCCTAAACAGATAACCAAAACCAAAACCTATAACCTAAACCAAAACCAAAACCTATGACATAAACCTGAACCCATTCTCAAATCCTAAAACCTATAACCTAAACCAAAACTTATGACCTAAACCCGAACCCATTCTCAAATCCCAAAACCTATGACCTAAACCCGAACCCATTCTCAAATCCCAAAGCCTATAACCTAAACCTAAACCTAAACCTTATCCTAAACCTATAACCAAAACCAAAACGTATAACCTAAACCAAAACCAAAACCTATGACCTAAACCCGAACCCATTCTCAAGTCCTAAAACCTATAACTGAAACCAAAACTTATGACCTAAACCCGAACCCATTTTCAACTACCAAAACATATGACCTAAACTCGAACCCATTCTCAAATTCCAAAACCTATAACGTAAACCTAAACCAAAACCTTCTCCTAAACCTATAACCTAAACCAAAACCAAAACCTATGACCTAAACCCGAACCCATTCTCAAATCCTAAAACCTAAAACCTAAACCAAAACCTATGACCTAAACCCGAACCCATTCTCAAATCCCAAAACCTATGACCCAAACCCAAACCCATTCTCAAATCCCAAAACCTATGACCTAAACCCGAACCCATTCTCAAATCCCAAAACCTATAACCTAAACCTTATCCAAAACCTATTACCTAAACCAAAACCTATAACCCAACCCAAAACCAAAACCTATGAACAAAACCCGAACCCATTCTCAAATCCCAAAACTTATAACCTAAACCTAAACCTAAACCTTATCCTAAACCTATAACCTATAACCTCAACAAAAACCTATAACCAAAACCAAAACCAAAACCTATGACCTAAACCCGAACCCATTCTCAAATCCTAAAACCTATAACATAAACCAAAACCTATGACCTAGACCCGAACCCATTCTCAAATCCCAAAACCTATGACCTAAACCCGAACCCATTCTCAAATCCCAAAGCCTATAACCTAAACCTAAACCTAAACCTTATCCTAAACCAATAACCTAAACCAAAACGTATAACCAAAACCAAAACCAAAACATATGACCTAAACCTGAACCCATTTTCAAATCCTAAAACCTATAACCAAAATTAAAACCTATGACCTAAACCTGAACCCATTCTCAATTTCCACAACCTATGACCTAAACCCGAACCCATTTTCAAATCCCAAAACCTATAACCTAAACCTAATCCTTATCCTAACCCTATAACCTATAACCTAAACCAAAACCTATGACCTAAACTCGAACCCTCAACCCTATCCAAAACGTATAACCTAAACTAAAATTAAAATCAAAACCTATAACCTAAACCCGAACCGATTCTCAAATCCTAAAACCTATATCCTAAACTAAAACCTATGACCTAAACCTGAACCCATTCTCAAATTTAAGAACCTATGACCTAAACCCGAACCCATTCTCAAATCCAAAAATCTATAACCTAAACCTAAACCTAAACCTTAACCTAAACCTATAACCTACACCATAAGCTATAACCTAAACCAATACCAAATCCTATGACCTAAACCCGAACCCATTCTCAAATCCTAAAACCTATAACCTAAACCAAAACCTATGACCTAAACCCGAACCCATTCTCAAATCTCAAAACATATAACCTAAACCTAAACCTAAACCTTATCCTAAACCTATAACATATAACCTAAACCAAAACTAAAACCTATGACCTAAACCCGAACCCATTCTCAAATCAAAAAACCTATAACCTAAACCAAAACCTACGACCTAAACCCGAACCCATTCTAAAATCCCAAACCCTATGACCTAAACCCGAACCCATTCTCAAATCCCAACACCTACGACCTAAACCCGAACCCATTCTCAAATCCCAAAACCAATGATCTAAACCCGAACCCATTCTCAAATCCTAAAACCTATAACCTAAACCAAAACCTGTGACCAAAACCCAAACCCATTCTCAAATCCCAAAACCGATGACCTAAACCCCAACCCATTCTCAAATTCCTAATCCAACAACCTAAACCAAAACCTAAACCTAAACCGTATCCTAAACCTATAACCTGAACCAAAACCTATAACCTAAACCAAAACCAAAACCTATGACCTAAACCCGAACCCATTCTCAAATCCTAAAACCTATAACTGAAACCAAAACCTATGACCTAAACCCGAACCCATTCTCAAATCATAAAACCTATACCTAAACCCAAAACCTATGACCTAAACCCGAACCCATTTTCAAATCCCAAAACATATGACCTAAACTCGAACTCATTCTCAAATCCCAAAACCTATAACCTAAACCTAAACCAAAACCTTATCCTAAACCTATAACCTAAACCAAAACAAAAACCTAAGACCTAAACCCGAACCCATTCTCAAATCCCAAAGCCTATGACCTAAACCCGAACCCATTCTCAAATCCCAAAGCCTATAACCTAAACCTAAACCTTATCCTAAACCTATAACCTAAACCAAAACCTATAACCTAAACCAAAACCAAAACCTATGACCTAAACCCGAACCCATTCTCAAATCTTAAAACCTATAACTTAAACAAACACCTATGACCTAAACCCGAACCCATTTTCAAATCCCAAAACCTACTACCTATACCCGAACCCATTCTCAAATCCCAAAACCTATAACCTAAACCTAAACCTAAACCATATCCTAAACCTATAACCTAAACCAAAACCTATAACCTAAACCAAAACCAAAACCTATGACCTAAACCTGAATCGATTCTCAAATCCTAAAACCTATAACCTAAACCAAAACCTATGACTTAAACCCAAACCCATTTTCAAATCCTAAAACCTATGACCTAAACCCGAACCCATTCTCAAATCCCAAAGCCTATCACTTAGACCTAAACCTAAACTTAACCCATATCCTAAACCTATAACCTAAACCAAAACCTATAACCTAAACCAAAACTAAAACCTATGACCTAAACCCGAACCCATTCTCAAATCCAAAAACCTATAACCTAAACCAAAACCTATGACCTAAACCTGAACCCAATCTTAAATCCCAAAACCTATGACCTAAACCCGAACCCAATCTCAAATCCCAACTCCTATGACCTAAACCCGAACCCATTCTCAAATCCCAAAACCTATGACCTAAACCCGAACCCATTCTCAAATCCCAAAACCTATAACCAAAACCAAAACCTGTGACCAAAACCCAAACCCATTCTCAAATCCCAAAACCTATGACCTAAACCCGAACCCATTCTCAAATCCCTAATGCAATAACCTAAACCTTATCCTAAACCTATAACCTGAACCAAAACCTATAACCAAAACCAAAACCAAAACCTATGACCTAAACCAGAACCCATTCTCAAATCCTAAAGCCTATTAGTGAAACCAAAACCTATGACCTAAACCCGAACCCATTCTCAAATCCCAAAACCTATAACTGAAACCAAAACATATGACCTAAACTCGAACCCATTCTCAAATCCCAAAACCTATAACCTAAACCTAAACCAAAACCTTATCCTAAACCTATAACCTAAACTAAAACCAAATCCTATGACCTAAACCCGAACCCATTCTCAAATCCTAAAACCTATAACCAAAAGAAAAACCTATGACCTAAACCCGAACCCATTCTCAAATCCCAAATCCTATGACCTAAACCCGAACCCATTCTCAAATCCCAAAGCCTATAACCTAAACCTAAACCTAAACCTTATCCTAAACCTATTACCTAAACTAAAACCTATAACCTAAACCAAAACCAAAACCTATGACCTAAACCCGAACCTATTCTCAAATCCTAAAACCTATCACTTAAACAAAAACCTATGACCTAAACCTGAACCCATTTTCAAATCCCAAAACCTATTACCTAAACCCGAACCCATTCTCAAATTCCAAAACCTATAACCTAAACCTAAACCTAAACCATATCCTAAACCTATAACCTAAACCAAAACCAAAACCTATGACCTCAACCTGAACCGATTCTCAAATCCTAAAACCTATAACCTAAACCAAAACCTATAACCTAAACCCGAACCCATTTTCAAATCCCAAAACCTATGACCTAAACCCTAACCCATTCTCAAATCTCAAAGCCTATAACCTAAACCTAAACCTAAACCTAAACCATATCCTAAACCTATAACCTAAACCAAAACCTATAACCTAAACCTAAACCAAAACCAAAACCTATGACCTAAACCCGAACCCATTCTCAAATCCTAAAACCTATAACTTAAACCAAAACCTATGACCTAAAGCCAAACCCATTTTCAAATCCCAAAACCTATGACCTAAACCCGAACCCATTCTCAAATCCCAAAACCTATAACCTATACCTATACCTAAACCTTATCCTAAACCTATAACCTAATCCAAAACCTATAACCTAAACCAAAACCAAAACCTATGACCTAAACCTGAATCCATTCTCAAATCCTAAAGCCTATAACTGAAACCAAAACCTATGACCTAAACCCGAACCCATTCTCAAATCCCAAAACCTATAACTGAAACCAAAACATATGACCTAAACTCGAACCCATTCTCAAATCCCAAAACCTATAACCTAAACCTAAACCAAAACCTAATCCTAAACCTATAACCTAAACTAAAACCAAATCCTAGGACCTAAACCCGAACCCATTCTCAAATCCTAAAACCTATAACCAAAACAAAAACCTATGACCTAAACCCGAACCCATTCTCAAATCCCAAAACCTATGACCTAAACCCGAACCCATTCTCAAATCATAAAACCTATACCTGAAACCAAAACCTATGACCTAAACCCGAACCCATTTTCAAATCCCAAAACATATGACCTAAACTCGAACCCATTCTCAAATCCCAAAACCTATAACCTAAACCTAAACCAAAACCTTATCCTAAACCTATAACCTAAACCAAAACAAAAACCTAAGACCTAAACCCGAACCCATTCTCAAATCCCAAAGCCTATGACCTAAACCCGAACCCATTCTCAAATCCCAAAGCCTATAACCTAAACCTAAACCTAAACCTTATCCTAAACCTATAACCTAAACCAAAACCTATAACCTAAACCAAAACCAAAACCTATGACCTAAACCCGAACCCATTCTCAAATCTTAAAACCTATAACTTAAACAAACACCTATGACCTAAACCCGAACCCATTTTCAAATCCCAAAACCTACTACCTATACCCGAACCCATTCTCAAATCCCAAAACCTATAACCTAAACCTAAACCTAAACCATATCCTAAACCTATAACCTAAACCAAAACCTATAACCTAAACCAAAACCAAAACCTATGACCTAAACCTGAACCGATTCTCAAATCCTAAAACCTATAACCTAAACCAAAACCTATGACTTAAACCCAAACCCATTTTCAAATCCTAAAACCTATGACCTAAACCCGAACCCATTCTCAAATCCCAAAGCCTATCACTTAGACCTAAACCTCAACCTAACCCATATCCTAAACCTATAACCTAAACCAAAACCTATAACCTAAACCAAAACTAAAACCTATGACCTAAACCCGAACCCATTCTCAAATCCAAAAACCTATAACCTAAACCAAAACCTATGACCTAAACCTGAACCCAATCTTAAATCCCAAAACCTATGACCTAAACCCGAATCCAATCTCAAATCCCAACTCCTATGACCTAAACCCGAACCCATTCTCAAATCCCAAAACCTATGACCTAAACCCGAACCCATTCTCAAATCCCAAAACCTATAACCAAAACCAAAACCTGTGACCAAAACCCAAACCCATTCTCAAATCCCAAAACCTATGACCTAAACCCGAACCCATTCTCAAATCCCTAATGCAATAACCTAAACCTTATCCTAAACCTATAACCTGAACCAAAACCTATAACCAAAACCAAAACCAAAACCTATGACCTAAACCAGAACCCATTCTCAAATCCTAAAGCCTATTAGTGAAACCAAAACCTATGACCTAAACCCGAACCCATTCTCAAATCCCAAAACCTATAACTGAAACCAAAACATATGACCTAAACTCGAACCCATTCTCAAATCCCAAAACCTATAACCTAAACCTAAACCAAAACCTTATCCTAAACCTATAACCTAAACTAAAACCAAATCCTATGACCTAAACCCGAACCCATTCTCAAATCCTAAAACCTATAACCAAAAGAAAAACCTATGACCTAAACCCGAACCCATTCTCAAATCCCAAATCCTATGACCTAAACCCGAACCCATTCTCAAATCCCAAAGCCTATAACCTAAACCTAAACCTAAACCTTATCCTAAACCTATTACCTAAACTAAAACCTATAACCTAAACCAAAACCAAAACCTATGACCTAAACCCGAACCTATTCTCAAATCCTAAAACCTATCACTTAAACAAAAACCTATGACCTAAACCTGAACCCATTTTCAAATCCCAAAACCTATTACCTAAACCCGAACCCATTCTCAAATTCCAAAACCTATAACCTAAACCTAAACCTAAACCATATCCTAAACCTATAACCTAAACCAAAACCAAAACCTATGACCTCAACCTGAACCGATTCTCAAATCCTAAAACCTATAACCTAAACCAAAACCTATAACCTAAACCCGAACCCATTTTCAAATCCCAAAACCTATGACCTAAACCCTAACCCATTCTCAAATCTCAAAGCCTATAACCTAAACCTAAACCTAAACCTAAACCATATCCTAAACCTATAACCTAAACCAAAACCTATAACCTAAACCTAAACCAAAACCAAAACCTATGACCTAAACCCGAACCCATTCTCAAATCCTAAAACCTATAACTTAAACCAAAACCTATGACCTAAAGCCAAACCCATTTTCAAATCCCAAAACCTATGACCTAAACCCGAACCCATTCTCAAATCCCAAAACCTATAACCTATACCTATACCTAAACCTTATCCTAAACCTATAACCTAATCCAAAACCTATAACCTAAACCAAAACCAAAACCTATGACCTAAACCTGAATCCATTCTCAAATCCTAAAGCCTATAACTGAAACCAAAACCTATGACCTAAACCCGAACCCATTCTCAAATCCCAAAACCTATAACTGAAACCAAAACATATGACCTAAACTCGAACCCATTCTCAAATCCCAAAACCTATAACCTAAACCTAAACCAAAACCTAATCCTAAACCTATAACCTAAACTAAAACCAAATCCTAGGACCTAAACCCGAACCCATTCTCAAATCCTAAAACCTATAACCAAAACAAAAACCTATGACCTAAACCCGAACCCATTCTCAAATCCCAAAACCTATGACCTAAACCCGAACCCATTCTCAAATCATAAAACCTATACCTGAAACCAAAACCTATGACCTAAACCCGAACCCATTTTCAAATCCCAAAACATATGACCTAAACTCGAACCCATTCTCAAATCCCAAAACCTATAACCTAAACCTAAACCAAAACCTTATCCTAAACCTATAACCTAAACCAAAACAAAAACCTAAGACCTAAACCCGAACCCATTCTCAAATCCCAAAGCCTATGACCTAAACCCGAACCCATTCTCAAATCCCAAAGCCTATAACCTAAACCTAAACCTAAACCTTATCCTAAACCTATAACCTAAACCAAAACCTATAACCTAAACCAAAACCAAAACCTATGACCTAAACCCGAACCCATTCTCAAATCTTAAAACCTATAACTTAAACAAACACCTATGACCTAAACCCGAACCCATTTTCAAATCCCAAAACCTACTACCTATACCCGAACCCATTCTCAAATCCCAAAACCTATAACCTAAACCTAAACCTAAACCATATCCTAAACCTATAACCTAAACCAAAACCTATAACCTAAACCAAAACCAAAACCTATGACCTAAACCTGAACCGATTCTCAAATCCTAAAACCTATAACCTAAACCAAAACCTATGACTTAAACCCAAACCCATTTTCAAATCCTAAAACCTATGACCTAAACCCGAACCCATTCTCAAATCCCAAAGCCTATCACTTAGACCTAAACCTCAACCTAACCCATATCCTAAACCTATAACCTAAACCAAAACCTATAACCTAAACCAAAACTAAAACCTATGACCTAAACCCGAACCCATTCTCAAATCCAAAAACCTATAACCTAAACCAAAACCTATGACCTAAACCTGAACCCAATCTTAAATCCCAAAACCTATGACCTAAACCCGAATCCAATCTCAAATCCCAACTCCTATGACCTAAACCCGAACCCATTCTCAAATCCCAAAACCTATGACCTAAACCCGAACCCATTCTCAAATCCCAAAACCTATAACCAAAACCAAAACCTGTGACCAAAACCCAAACCCATTCTCAAATCCCAAAACCTATGACCTAAACCCGAACCCATTCTCAAATCCCTAATGCAATAACCTAAACCTTATCCTAAACCTATAACCTGAACCAAAACCTATAACCAAAACCAAAACCAAAACCTATGACCTAAACCAGAACCCATTCTCAAATCCTAAAGCCTATTAGTGAAACCAAAACCTATGACCTAAACCCGAACCCATTCTCAAATCCCAAAACCTATAACTGAAACCAAAACATATGACCTAAACTCGAACCCATTCTCAAATCCCAAAACCTATAACCTAAACCTAAACCAAAACCTTATCCTAAACCTATAACCTAAACTAAAACCAAATCCTATGACCTAAACCCGAACCCATTCTCAAATCCTAAAACCTATAACCAAAAGAAAAACCTATGACCTAAACCCGAACCCATTCTCAAATCCCAAATCCTATGACCTAAACCCGAACCCATTCTCAAATCCCAAAGCCTATAACCTAAACCTAAACCTAAACCTTATCCTAAACCTATTACCTAAACTAAAACCTATAACCTAAACCAAAACCAAAACCTATGACCTAAACCCGAACCTATTCTCAAATCCTAAAACCTATCACTTAAACAAAAACCTATGACCTAAACCTGAACCCATTTTCAAATCCCAAAACCTATTACCTAAACCCGAACCCATTCTCAAATTCCAAAACCTATAACCTAAACCTAAACCTAAACCATATCCTAAACCTATAACCTAAACCAAAACCAAAACCTATGACCTCAACCTGAACCGATTCTCAAATCCTAAAACCTATAACCTAAACCAAAACCTATAACCTAAACCCGAACCCATTTTCAAATCCCAAAACCTATGACCTAAACCCTAACCCATTCTCAAATCTCAAAGCCTATAACCTAAACCTAAACCTAAACCTAAACCATATCCTAAACCTATAACCTAAACCAAAACCTATAACCTAAACCTAAACCAAAACCAAAACCTATGACCTAAACCCGAACCCATTCTCAAATCCTAAAACCTATAACTTAAACCAAAACCTATGACCTAAAGCCAAACCCATTTTCAAATCCCAAAACCTATGACCTAAACCCGAACCCATTCTCAAATCCCAAAACCTATAACCTATACCTATACCTAAACCTTATCCTAAACCTATAACCTAATCCAAAACCTATAACCTAAACCAAAACCAAAACCTATGACCTAAACCTGAATCCATTCTCAAATCCTAAAGCCTATAACTGAAACCAAAACCTATGACCTAAACCCGAACCCATTCTCAAATCCCAAAACCTATAACTGAAACCAAAACATATGACCTAAACTCGAACCCATTCTCAAATCCCAAAACCTATAACCTACACCTAAACCAAAACCTAATCCTAAACCTATAACCTAAACTAAAACCAAATCCTAGGACCTAAACCCGAACCCATTCTCAAATCCTAAAACCTATAACCAAAACAAAAACCTATGACCTAAACCCGAACCCATTCTCAAATCCCAAAACCTATGACCTAAACCCGAACCCATTCTCAAATCCCAAAACCGATAACCTAAACCTAAACCTAAACCAGATCCTAAACCTATTACCTAAGCCAAAACCTATAACCTAAACCAAAACCAAAACCTATGACCTAAACCTGAACCGATTCTCAAATCTTAAAACCTATAACCTAAACCAAAACCTATGACCTAAACCCGAACCCATTTTCAAATCCCAAAACTTATGACCTAAACCCGAACCCATTCTCAAATCCTAAAGCCTATAACCTAAACCTAAACCTAAACCTAAACCATATCCTAAACCTATAACCTAAACCAAAACCTATAACCTAAACCAAAACTAAAACCTATGACCTAAACCCGAACCCATTCTCAAATCCAAAAACCTATAACCTAAACCAAAATCTATGACCTAAACCTGAACCCATTCTTAAATCCCAAAACCTATGACCTAAACCCGAACCCATTCTCAAATCCCAACACCTATGACCTAAACCCGAACCCATTCTCAAATCCCAAAACCTATGACCTAAACCCGAACCCATTCTCAAATCCCAAAACCTATAACCTAAACCAAAACCTGTGACCAAAACCCAAACCCATTCTCAAATCTCAAAACCTATGACCTAAACCCGAACCCATTCTCAAATCCCTAATCCAATAACCTAAACCTTATCCTAAACCTATAACCTGAACCAAAACCTATAACATAAACCAAAACCAAAACCTATGACCTAAACCCGAACACATTCTCAATTCCTAAAACCTATAACTTAAACCAAAACCTATGACCTAAACTCGAACCCATTTTCAAATCCCAAAACATATGACCTAAACTCGAACCCTTTCTCAAATCCCAAAACCTATAACCTAAACCTAAACCAAAACCTTATCCTAAACCTATAACCTAAACTAAAACCAATCCTATGACCTAAACCCTGCCGGATTGAAACTGGTCCGCCATGTGCGATCTGCGAACCCTGCCGGAATGAAAACTTAATACGTGCTAGATCTGGTACACATGAGCTTAAGTCCGATCGCATTCGGCCAGGGGACCACCAGAAAGTAACTTTTGGACCGAAACAGTCCCGAATTGGATATGCACTAAGTAAACTTCATTCCCAAGCCTATTTCGGGCATTTTTAAGCCTATAAAAGGGGTTGAAACCCTCACTCCTCTCTCCCATCCGAAATTGCAAGAAACCCTAGATTTGGAGGGAGAAAAGGTGAGAGTTTGAGAGAGAGTGTAGAAGGGATTTTTTCAGTCTTCATACAACCTGTTGCTAGTGCCTAAGCAACACCTCCTGATCACCAAGCCGGTGATTCTTCCGCATTTTCAGGTAATAACTAACCCTAAAAGTTGCTAATTTGAGGATTACTAGGATTCGTAGCATGTTAGCTAACGTAACTCGTAAAACAGGTTCTCTTGTCGCCGTAGACGAAGCGTATACGCTCCGTTCGAAATCATGCATCCATAAGAGATAAGGTGAGGATTTTAGACGCTTTGATTGACGGTTTCCAACGCTTTCAATGTCTTTTAATAGTAGATTATCGATGGCATCGCCGTTTGACATGTACAACATGCTATCCGTTTCCTGTTTCGTAAATCAACGAAGAATATGAGATTTAGGGCATTTTAGTCATTTGTAGGAAGTACAGATTATATTCATATTTTGCTGATGCGATTGACATGGTTTGTTGTCGCATTAGGAAGTTAGGAATACATGCATAATTAGTTTGGCGAAGAGATTCGCCTAATTGCGCACTTCGGGTCGACATACTATATGTAGACTTAAGTGTGTAGTGTATGTGTTTGTATTTGTATAAATGCTTGTATTAGTATGTATTGAACTAAATGATGTTATGAATTAGTTTGAGATGGATTTTCTCAATTTATATGCTGACATAAATGCTTTCCTACATGTGGACTATGTACATGATTCCGTATTATGCATGAAATGCATGTGCTTGAAGATTTTCTTAAGTTGAATGTTATAACAGGTGTTAACATGCTCACATGATAGTATTTCAATTCCAATACTCCTACATAAATTGTTGATGTGATTCCATAATTTTTTGGGATTAGACTTAGTCCAGGCAGTCGGTAACCGAGCGAATTCGTGGTTGGCTGGTCTTGGCCACGAACGACGCGTCGATGAACGCGAGTCTTGTTTGGAGTTGGCGGCAGTGGTTAGGCCACGCGAAGTGTTTTACGCACTTCATGTCGTTCGAATTGAGATGCGATCGCGCTAGTCGAGCCCGTCAAGTAACCCGACTGGCCGATGTATATTCACCCTGTATGAGTCATAACTGCTTGAACCTAGGGTACTGAACTTACCATTGTAAACCCTGTTAACCATGGTACCTTGATCCACGAAGACTCATGAGCCGGGCATGGTGGTATGGGACACCGTGGTCGAGCTGTCGGCCTACTCTGGGGCCACAAACCTCCCCGTAGTGACCAGTGAGCACCTAGTCTCGTGAGCAGATTATGGTGGTATGGGACACTATATTCTAGCTGTCGGCCTACACTGATCAGGCGACGAGTCCTTTGTAGTGACCGCGAGCATATTCTGAGTCTACGGGAGGCGACGACCCTTCAGTAGCAGTAGAGTACAGTAGGCCTGTATTGATAAGGTGATGGGGGAGCGGTGCAATGAGTGCGAGCAACAGCCCTGGCAGCCCTTGCAGCGACGTACAAAATATACATCGTATGAGATTACTAGGAGTGACGACCCTAGACAGGATCTGTGTTGGGATTGATACAAGGGAAGTACCTTAGTTTCCCAATCCTGCTGTTCGAATGGACTAATAACAACTCAAAAATCATATCACCATAACATTGCATGTGCCTGGAAGATGTGTAGCACTCTAGGGAGTGTGGCATGCCGCGGTCGTAAGATGTTGCCGTATGAGGGAGATCGTCGGTGAGGGCATACATCACGTCATGTCATCTTGCATTAACAACAGTATTAGGATTGTCTGATTTACTACTTTACTATTATCGCATGATTGATTTGTGAACATGCTAATCTTTACTTTATGATTCCACTGAGTTGATCACTCACTCCCACGTTACGGGATGGTGTTTGTAACACCCACCAGACCCTGTTGTAGATGCAGGTGATGCTGAGATCCAGGAGGCAGGGCCAGACTTCGACGAGGACCAGGACGAGTTCTCGTACATGCAGTATCATGATGGCTTTGCGTAGGTGACCTGGGTTGATGGGACTTCAGTGGGACTATTTTGAACATTTTATTTTGTTCATGTATATGTATATGAGACTCAGAGATGTATTCATACTTTAGAGACAGATGAGATCTACTTTATTTTTTCCTTACAATGATATATATATTGTTGTCTTCCGCTTGCTTTTATCGCTGGATCTGAAGTATGAATTGCAGTTTTGATATAATTTTACTCATGTGAATGCTTTAAATCAGACAACATTGAATCATAATCATTTTGGTTGCATAAGTGACGGTCTGGAACTCGGGAGTTGAGTTTATATACGACCCCCAATTTTCAGGGTGTTATAAGTTGGTATCAGAGAATGAATAAGAGTATACTGGGCCTGGGTTATGGTCTCGCGACGTACGTTGTCACTTCTTTTGACTTAGGTGGGTGCGAGAAGGGTCTAGAAATATTTCTAGGATCGCAGATTCGCCAATAGGCAAAGTCTATTCTAATCGATCGCACGATTGAGTCTATAAGGCAACTCGGGTCGCGTAAAGCAACTCGAATAGCTCCTAGGTCATAGGAAGTCGGGTTGAGACGTTCTTTGAATGATTTTAAACCCGTAAAAGTGAAACCTTGGGCCGTGGGATGACCACGACTCCTGTATTCAATCGTCAGGGCTAAAAAACCCCGTTTCACCAAAAATCTTCAAAATTCTTCCTTTCACCACTCCAATCTTCATTTATTTCTTATACTTTTCATGTTAGGCATCAAACCTAATGTGAAAATAATATAAAATAATACTTTCATAAAATTTTATAGTGAATAGTAAAATTTCATGAAAAATTGCCATAAGGCCATTCTAACTTCACTTTCTTTAGCAACTAATAGTATAAATGGATGTACTAGCTCCATCTACCCCAAAATCATATGCTGCATGATAGGGTTTTGTATTCAGGATTACAGATTGGTCCCGAAAATCTCCGAACACATGTTTGGGCCTATATAGGTCAAAATACAATGAACCAAGGTTGGGACCATACATATCTGGGGTCCTTGGACCATGGGGGACCTAACCCATGTGGTCCCACCGACTGGATGCACCACCGGTCGGCGATGCCATCGCCGATCCGGCGATGCATCGCCGTACAGGTGGGCCCACTTGCTGCAAATTTCGGGTGCAGGCCCTATCTTGGGTCGTGTACACCCCCCATGTAGGGTTCGTCCATAGAAAATCCCTAAAACTTGCATCTTCTTCACAAACAGCCCTCTCCATAGCTCCATTTTCATTTTCCAGCAACTATCTCCAAAATCTGTGATTCCAAACCACCCCTAGATCCATCCTTGGCCAAAAACGACCACCCTCCATCGTTCCTTTGAAGTTGTCAGCCCTCCCTCTTGAAGATTTCATCTTTAGGAGCTCCAAAAACCCCCAAATCGAGCTGAAATCGTGGGGTGCTCCATTCCACTTTTTCATTTTCATTTCTCCTTGAAAATACATCCTTGGGAAGCTTGAAGCATCCCTCTACGATGCCTAGATCTCCCTTTTCCAGTTTGGATGGCCACTTCTCCGCATTTTCTTCATTTTTCATGGCTTTCGTGGAAGCCATTTTAGGCCTTTTATCACTCTCCACCATCTTATCTTTGATGGGTAAAAGGAAAACTGCAGTAAATGAGGCTGGGACAAGTCGCCCTGCTCAATCGAGAAGACCGCGGGGTGGTGCCGCAAGTTCAAGCGCCGTCATAGGTTCAGCTATAGCCCGAGAGTGCTGTACAAAGCGGAATTTGGATCTCCATACTCACCTTGGGCGAGTAATTCTATCAGAGATACCTCACGGCCAATACACTGATCGCAAAGTGTTGTTTGAGGCGGACGTGGAAGGGAGACTGTTCGGTGAATTTTTGTTGTTCGAGCGCATTGAAGCTGCGCATTGGGGTCTGATTTTTGAAGCTCGCGCTCGTGCTAATGTGAGCATCGTTTGTGCCTTCTACGTGTCACGCCCCAAACTCGAAAACCGGGCTTACAAAATTCCCGATCGCCGAATCCGGCGCCGACAGCCTCCGTAGAACCCCATTCTCGGCTCCTAGCTCCCATTCGCCAGGTTTCGATCCTGGGATGCTACGAGGAGGATTTTAAATATCAGTTTGATTCGTATTAAGCATAACCAAAGGCATAACCCACAAACAACAACCAAGAAATCTATTACATTTCCACTATGATCAAAAACTTTACAAGTACAATGGGCATAAAGGGAAATACAAGGGTAAATAACAGAAAAACTCCAAAATGATCAGCAACGTGCTCCTGCCTCAACGCTGCTGTGATCCAACGTCACCTGCACGCAACGGTCGTGCATAAGCTTACAGAAAGCTTAGAGGGTGGTGAAGGTGTGTGCTCAAGGTAGTAATATGTACATGCAATGTCAGAGTGATGCGGAATATGCAAATGGAAACATAATATCATGAGCCATACCAAGGCTTATGCGATGCAAGACATGAATGGTATCGGCCATCCCAAGGCCATGCAATGTATAATGCAACTCAAGCATACGGATACTCATCAATGTCCACACATCAATACAGCTCAAAGTATGGAATATCACCGGGGTCTAGTACACTCTAAACCAGATTGCCGCCACATCGCGCACAATAAGGTAAGTGGAAGAGACCTCACTATCCGTCTGCCAATATCGGGTGCGACTCGTCGATAGCGGACCCATTCCTCGAGCTGGTCAGACTCAGCCTAGCATTGCCCCCTACACTCAGGCGGGTAAGGCCGCACCCCCTTCCAACCGACCACGACACAGTGGAGAGCGTAACCGTCTGGTAATCGGCACTCAACGCTCATCTACCCACTCGGTCTAGACGTTGGAGCAACCTCTTGGTACCATAAGGGTTTAGGGACTTTCACCCAGGGATATCTATAGTACCCCATGTAGAACAAGATTTCCGGTATCCAATCCTGCCAACCACGATGCGTCTGTGGAGGCTACGGCCCCGATGTCGCTAGGGCGTATAATAACCATGTCACACAAATGCAGAATGCATGAATCATGCTATCCAGTCATGCAACCAATCCTGCGCATACCGTGCGCTCATGTAGGGCAACACCGCCTAACCGAGAGCCCATAAACAACCTGCCCGAAGGCAATTACTATGATCAGTCAGTCCTCATATCAAGCATACATATGATGCGTATGATCATGAGTCATGAAACTATACTAAACATGTTATAATGAAATGAACTATTTAACAATGCAGATGGACCTGGACGGTCAATACACAGCAAGTACGGCCTGGTGATGGGCCCTAAGGAGAGTCGTAATGTGGACATCCAACCAGCATTACGCTTGCAATGTGGACGTCAAACCAACATTGCTCCCAAGGCACGATCGTTGTGAACATTGTACTTAGTCTATAATGGATTTACACATTGCAATGGACCGTAGGTTGTCCCCATTGGATCTTACATATATATCAAATGGGCCATATCCTATGGGCTTTTATTCATCAGATGGGCCACATAAATGGGCCACACCAATGGGTCTCATGTGCATTGCAATGGGTCAAAACCCGTGGGCCTTAGATTGCATCAATTAGACCTAGTCACATGAGTTTAATATATGACCAATGGGCCACACTAATTGGGTCCCACATGTGGACCAAGTGGGCCTCAACTTATAGGTCTAATATGAGTCAAATGGGCCTAAACCCCTAGGCCTTATGGTACTTTAAATGGGCCTAAACCCGTAGGCCTTGCATGTATCAAATGGCCTACCTCCATGGGCTTTAAATTTTAACAAAAAGGGTCCAATTACCTGTGCCTTGAAGTACATCGAATGGGCCTAGTCCCATGGACTTGCAACACATCATATGGGCCTAAGTACAAGTGAGCCCAAGCCCATAGGCTTTACGTATCAAGTGGGCCCAAATTCTTAGGCCTTAAATGGATCAAATGGGCCCAGCCCATAAGCATTTTATAATTCAAATGGGCCTAGCCCATAGGCCTTTTGAAATTCGAATGGGCCTAGCCCATAAGCATTTTTTTATAATTCAAATGGGCCTAGCCCATAGGCCTTTTGAAATCCGAATGGGCCTAGCCCATAGACCCTTTTATAACTCAAATGGGTCTAGCCCATAGGCCTTTTGTAGACAAATGGGCTTAACCCCAAAGGCCTTAAACAATTTAATGAATCGACGGTTCGGATGCATCACATGCATCATAGTGGGTCCCACTGTCCAGTGGACAGTGCGAACAAAGCACATATGCCACAAGGGGGCCCCACCGTCCGCTGGACGGTGGAGTATAACACATATATTATGATGGGAGTCCACCGTCCACAACCGTGGACGGTGTATAAAAACACATACATAAATGTGGGTCCCATGTGGGGCCCATTCTGTAATATTTGTTCACCATCCCACCCATTCATAAGGTCACTCGGACCTGGGTGAAAGGACGACTCAAATTTCAGCTTGATTCAAAACTTCTGTGGGCCCCAGGGAGAGTTTCAATGGTGGATGCTCATTCACACTGTTTCTTACGGTGTGGGCCACCTGAGTTTTGGACCAACCTGAAATTTGGAGGGGTCCCACCTGAGATGGGGACCCACCCAATGGACGGCTTGGATAGCATACATACATCAAGGTGGGGCCCACGGCTGGGGCCGTGGGTCCCTCTCTGGACGCCACCGCCCGCCCGTACGCCAGCACGCAGGCAGCACCTGCGTGCGCCTGACACAGCGGCAGCACCTGCTGCCTCTCCTTCTCTCTCTCCTCTAAATTTTAGTTTCGGCCAAAAATCGCGTGTGGGACCCGCTTCTTGAAAATCCATCCCATCCATAGTGTTCTACAGCTCGCAACAGACAAAAAGAGTCCGGAGTTCGAATTTTTTTGAGGCCTAGAAACACCAGAAGAATTTTCAATGGTAACCGTCAATGTTTCCCATGCTATGGCCCACAAGATATTCGGATCAGTCCCATTCTTTTACTTGACGGTTAAATCGATGTGAGTAAGGGGATGGACGGCTCGGATCAAACATATACATCAAGGTGGGGCCTACACTAAGGGACCACCCAAAACCTCTCCTTTTCTTTCTTTTTTCTTCTTTCTGTAAAACGTCCAGCGTCCCAGACGCTGGACAGTTTATATATATATATGTATTTTTTTTATTTTTTTTTTGTGTGGGCCTTGATGAAGTGGGCCACCACTGATGGGTGCCATAGGTCCAACGTCTAAGGTGGGCCCCACTTGAATAAAATAATTATATCAAGGTGGGATCCATTCAAGTGGGCCACACCATCCTTTTGCAATAAATAAAATAAAATAAAATAAAATAAAATGAAATAAAATAGAGAGAGACATGGAGAGTGGGACACGGCTAGTGATGGAGGGACCCCGTCACTATGGGCCCTCCCATGCATGAAATCATACATCAATTGGGTCATTTTGTACATGTGACCCTCAAAATTAAAGATCAACGGTGAGGGTCCCTTCCCCACCAATATGAATGGTCTAGATGACCTTTTCAAATGAGAATAAACATCATGATGGGGTCCATGGAGAATGGCCCCATCATGGAATGATCATGATGATCCAAGTGGTCCATCGGCCACAAATAAGGGTCCTAAGTGAGATCCACACCATGGATCGGTGGGCCTCACTTGGTCCACCATAAAAATAAGGAAAACTATCCTATAGATGCACCCACCGTCCGATCTTCTCGCTCCTAGGGGTTCCTTGGCACCTTATCTTCAACTTCAATGGCTAAGATGAAGAATGGAGGGTTGAGATGGGGGATTTTGGGGTAGGAAGGTGGGCCACTTAGAGCTTAGGAAGGTTGGAGATTTCCATACGTATGGAACTCTTGGATTTCTCTTGTTGCTTGGAAATTTTGGAATGAGAAAGAGAGAAAGAGAGAGAGTGATGTAAAGGGAGAGAGAGAGAGTGATGGATGGATGGGTGAGTGATGGTGGTGTAAGAGAAATTTGACTTTTGTAGCTTTTGTGTAAGAGAAGTATGGGGAATGAAGACTTTTGTGGCTTTTTGTGTAAGAGAGGTATGGGTTTGGGAGACTTTTGTGGTTGCTTGGGAAAAGGGATGGAAGTGATGTGTACTTGACATGTGATGGGTTGATGGGTGATTGATTGATGAGATTGATGTGATTGATGTGACACATCATTGAGATTCCCTTGGTTTTCGCAACGCGCGGCGTTTTCTCGCACCGAACGTTGGCTCATATCTCTTGATCAGGGTATCGCCTTGGCGCGCGAGTCGCGGTATCGGAACCGCGGCGACGGTGCGGTCGCTATGGTATTGGTCTCGGGTTGAGTCGACTCGGGTTGTCGGTACATGAATCCAGGTCGCGCGTCGATATCGGTTAAGGGTCAAAAGTTGCCGGAATTCGACCGGTAAGACCGCGGAAGTGTACGGAAAGGTACGGACCAAGATACGGGTCTTACACTACGCTTGTATCCAGAATCCTACCTTGGAGCCATTGCAGTTCAAAATCCCTTTTCGTAGAGATCGGATGGCTACGATAGATGTGCGACTGATTGCGCGACTTCTGAACGTGCCTCTTGGTGATGTTCATCCTAGTGAGAAGAATCTGAGGAGTAGGCGTGAATGAGATCATCGCACCAGGTTTCTGTGCGGTAAGTTGGTTCCATGGCAGCCTACTAATAGCCTCAAGGTGACGTATATGTCTGATGATTTGCGCCTGCTGCACCATATCTGCACGTTCAATGTTTATCCCAGGTCGACAAATCGCATTGAATGTACACACCTTATGGTCAATTTCTTGTATCTGGTGGCCCAGGGAGAGAACGTATGTATAGCCACTTTCATCTTACGACAGATAATCCTCATAGCCAAGTCAAGAAGAACATCTGAATCGATTCCTTTTGGCCGACTGATATACAAGATCGCACTTGAGTTTACTTACAGACTTGGGCTGAAATTGCATGTTTCGATTCATAGCATTGATGAGTCGACTAGGGTCAAGATGAAGATTGGGTCGCAGTACCGTGAAAATCAGCTTGAGGAGGATAGCGAGGATGACTTTGATGATGAGGAGGATCCAAGTGAGGGAGAACCCGGAGAAGAAGTTCAGGAAGAAGTCCAGGAAGAGGCAGAAGAGGAGGCTCAAGATACAGATGAGAGCCCTCCTCCTTCTGCTCAGGCTACTGGCGATGATCGCATTGCTCGGATCGAGGAGAGTCAGATCGCCTTGCGAATGGAAGTTCAGGAACTTCACGCTAAAGTCGAGAATGTCAAGCTCATTACGAAGAGGAAATTCAGCAAGGTGACTCGCACCTTGAAGACGATCCTGTGTTGCTTGCAGGATAAGGGTGCTCCTCCTCCGTCACCCGACTCAGACTAATGATGCGGCCTTTGATGTGGTTGTTAGTAGTTTGTCATTTCCTGCTTTATATTTTGTAAGCTTGTTAGGGCTAATGCCTTGCTTATGTTGCTGCTGTAATTTTAACTGCCTTAGTTCCCATGTATTTCTCGTCATGATGCCTGTAAGGATATATCCCTTGTATTGTGACAATTTTGATTAAATGAAATGCATGGAATGCCTTTGACTCCTTGTGTGAATGATTGCTGTGTAATTGTGCTATTGAGACTGACAAGGTTGTGCCCTATTTTGAATATAGGGAATGCCTCCTAAGGGTACGCGGAGCACGGCTCGGCTTGCATTGACTGAGCCTATGGATCAGGCTCCTTCACAGTTTGACACACATGCGGACCCTGCTGTGGGCCGGATTCCTGAGACAGTTCGTGCGTCTCAGCCTACTGTTGGTCCTACAGTTGGACCACCGCCGTTCACACCGCCAGTCAGAGAGCCTTATCGTGCATCTACTTCGACGCAGCGCACGCCACAGCCTGCTCCACCTCCTGATAGATTTGAGCAGATGATGGCTATAATGCAGCAGCTTCTGACTACCATTGTGGGGACATTAGCCCAGGGTGGGGGTGTGACTCTACCTGCACCACCTGTGCATCCAGCTGGGGATGCTTATACATACACCCAAGATGAGGGCATGACTCATCCTGTACCACCTGCTTACCCTGCGGGGAATGCCGCAGATACACGGGGCCTATTAGAGCGATTCTACCGCTTACGGCCTCTCACTTTTACAGGTTCTCATAGACCCGAGGAGGCTGAGTACTGGCTCGACCGTGTGTCGAAGATATTGCGGATGCTTCATTGCACAGAGGCCGAGCAGGTAGAGCTGGCTACATTCCTGTTTGAGCGAGAGGCCAGCCTGTGGTGGGATAGCGTATTGCGGACCGTTGCCGCTGACTTTATATGGACATGGGCAGCGTTTGAGTTCTGCTTTCATGAGAAGTATTACCCCCACACGTACAGGCATGACCTGGAGAATGAGTTTCTCCGCCTCCGACAGGGAGCCATGTCAGTTACGGAATATGAGCATCGGTTTACGGAGTTGGGCAGATACGTCCCGACTATTTTGGCTGATGAGCAGATGCGCATACGGCGCTTTTTGGAGGGTTTACGACCGAATATTCGGTCGAAGATGTGCTGTGTGAGCATTCCCTCATATCCGGAGTTGATTCACATGTCTATACAGGCAGAGCAGGATGTGGATCGACTTGCGCGATCTCGTGGCCCTGTTGCTTCTAGGCCACGACCAGACATGCAGGACAGGCCCTTCGCGGGCAAGAGGCCTCGCGTCGACCCTCCTACTAGGGCTAAAGCGCCTGTACCACCGTTTCGGTGCCCTGATTTAACATGTACATACTGTGGGAGGTCAGGCCACTTGGTGCAGAGCTATTTTTCTTAGATGCGGGACAGTGGGTTCTCGCCGCCGCAGAAGATCGACCGTGCACGTTCACAAGCGATATCAGCGCCGCCTATACGGTTAACTCCTGCGCACCCTTCTTTCAGACCTCCGGTATCGCAGATCAGACAGCCTCCACGGGCCTTGACACAGCGGCCGAACCGGCCACAGCAGGCTCGGGTTCATGCATTAACAGCTAAAGCAGCTGCGACACCGACTTTTCAGCATTCGGCCTTCGAGGTCACAGCCCATATTGGAGGTACTCCTATTCTCGTGATGGTGGATACTGGTTCCATGATTTCTTTGATATCACGTGCTGTAGTCAGGCGTCTTGGGTTGCAGACTATTACTATGGATAGGGTACGGGTCCTTGCAGCTCATGGAGATTATTCAGATGTTACCCAGATGTGTGAGGGTTGTTTGGTTGATCTGGGAGGCCGGACGATGGCTCTTGATCTTGTCGTCGATCCCTCTCTCGTTTATCTCGACGTCATTCTTGGCATGGACTGGTTGACTGCTGGGAGGGCCGAGATTGACTGCGAGACTCGTATGGTGACGGTGTACCAGCCAGAGGGCACGCCTTTCACATTTTCAGTGCGGGTAAATCTCCCTTTCCGCATACTTAGTTATGCCACTTTATTGCGAGACGCTGGTGCCCAGGTACTTGAGCATACGCCAGTCGTTTCCGAGATCGGGGATCTGTTTAGGAAGATCCCTGGTTTGCTGCCCCGACGAGAGATAGATTTCACTATCGATCTGGTTCCTGGTTCTATGACTGTCTCACTGCCGACGTATCGCATGGCACCATGTGAGATGGAGGAGTTGAGGATGCAGATTGATGGTTTGCTAGAGCTTGGCCTTATACGGCTTAGTGTGTCTCCTTCGGGAGCACTGGTCCTATTCGTGAGGAAGAAGGACGGTTCGATGCGATTGTGTATTGATTATCGCAGGCTGAACCAGATCACGGTGAAGAACAAGTACCCTTTACCCAGGATCGATGACTTGTTTGATCAGCTGAGAGGAGCGCAGTACTTCTCGAAGATTGATCTTCAGTCGGGATATCATCAGTTGTGCGTTAGGGATGAGGATGTGTAGAAGACAGCATTCAGGACCAGTTTTGGCCACTACGAGTTCCTCGTGATGTCGTTCGGTCTCACGAACACACCAGCATTGTTTATGGATCTGATGAACCGGGTATTTCGGCCTTTCCTCTATCGATTCGTCGTTGTTTTCATTGACGACATTTTGGTGTACTCTAGGAGTCGAGAGGAGCATGAGGAGCACTTACGTTTGGTCCTGGATACGCTCAGACAGTATCAGTTGTTCACACAGTACAAGAAGTGCGACTTCTGGAAGCAGGAGGTGAAGTTCCTGGGATACGTGGTGTCCAAGGATGGCATGGCAGTTGACCTTTCTAAGGTAGATGCGGTGCAGGACTGGGAGCAGCCTTGTTCTGTCACTGAGGTGAGGAGTTTCTTGGGTCTCGCTGGCAACTATCGACTCTTCATACAGGACTTCTCGAAGATCGCGAGACCCTTATCTCAGCTGACACGGAAGGACGTGAAGTTCGCCTGGAATGACAAGGTGGAGTCAGCTTTTCAGGAGCTGAAGGACAGACTTACGTCCGTCCCTGTGCTAGTATTGCCAGAGCAAGGGGTTAGATACACTATATACACTGACGCGTCTAACGTTGGTCTGGGTTGTGTCCTTATGCAGAGGGACGGGGTAATTTCGTATGCCTCGAGACAATTAAGGAAGCACGAGGAAAATTACCCTACACACGACATAGAGTTGGCAGTCGTTATATTCGTACTGAGACTCTAGAGACATTACCTCTACGGAGAGGAGTTCGAGCTCTTTTGCGACCACAAGAGCCTCAAGTACATATTCACGCAGCGAGACTTGAATATGAGGCAGCGGCGATGGATGGAGACGTTGAAGGACTTCAAGTTTGAAGTCTCTTACCATCCTGGGAAGGTGAACCTTGTGGCTGATGCGTCGAGCCGTAAGAAGGCTATAGAGTTTGCGGCTCTGCTGATGGTTGCTGAGTGGGATATGGTTGAGTTTTTGCGAGACTTTGAGCAGAAACTCACCGTAGAGGAGCAGTACAAGTTCATCGCACATGTACAGATGCGATCTCAGATCGATGACCGGGTCATCGAGGCGCAGAGGGACGATGTGCATCTGACTGAGCTTCGAGAGCAGGCCAGTGATGATGCTGACACCGAGTGGCGAGTTGGTATGGATGGGGGCTTATGTTATCGTGGTTGCCTATGCATCCCAGATGTCTCTGACTTGAGACGAGAGATTCTCGAGGCTGCGCATTGTACTAGACTCGCGACGCATCCAGGCAGTACGAAGATGTATCGTGACGTGAAGAGGACGTATTGGTGGGAAGGTATGAAGACCCACATAGCAGAGTTCGTGTCCCGTTGTCTCACTTGTCAGCAGGTGAAGGCAGAGCATCGCCGACCACCTGGACTTTTGCAGCCTATGCCGATCGCAGAGTGGCCATGGACTTCATTTCTGGGTTGTCGAAGATGAGGAAGGAACATGATTCCATTTGGGTGATCGTCGACCGTCTGACGAAGTCGGCGCACTTCCTACCGATCAGAGTTATGAATTCTGCAGACGAGCTGGCTAGACTGTACATCAGAGAGATTGTGCGTCTGCATGGAGTTCCGCTGGAAATCGTGTCGGACAGAGACATGCGGTTCACTTCTATTTTCTGGACTCGCATTCAGGAGGCTATGGGTGTGAAGTTGAAGTTCAGTACTTCCTTCCACACACAGACAGACGGACAGACAGAGCGGGTGAACCAGATCTTAGAGGACATGTTGCGAGCTTGCGCATTTGATTTCAAGGACAGTTGGGATGATTGTCTTGCATATGCGGAGTTTGCGTACAACAACAGCTTCTAGGCGAGTATCGGTATGGCACCTTATAAGGCGCTGTATGGGCGACCTTGTCGCGCACCGCATTGCTGGGCAGAGGTCGGTGAGCGTAACTTAATTGGCCCAGAGCTAGTGCAGGCGACGTCAGAGAAGATTGATATTATTCGACGTCGGCTTCTTACAGCGCAGAGCAGACAGAAGAGTTATGCCGATACGAGACGACAGCCACTAGAGTTCACAGTTAAGGATCATGTATTTTTACGAGTTTCCCCTATGAAGGGAGTCCTTCGGTTCGGGAAGAAGGGGATGCTGGCACCGCGATTCATTGGTCCATTCCAGATCCTCGATCGAGTGGGAGCAGTGGCTTACCGATTGGCTTTACCCACGCCTCTCGCGAGCGTTCACAACGTATTTCATGTTTCTATGCTGAAGAAGTACGTTGCTGATCCTTCCCATATCATCAGATGGGAGCAGGTGCAGTTAGGAGAGGATGTTACATATATCCTACGACCGACACGTATCCTAAACAGGAAGGAGCAGGTACTGCGTAGCAAGGTGATTCTCCTTCTGAAGGTATTGTGGACGCATCACACTAAGGAAGAGGCTACCTGGGAGACAGAAGCTGAGATCAGAAAGAACTACCCACAGCTTCTCGAGGAGTACGAAAAGGTAAAAATTTCGAGGATGAAATTATTTGTTAAGGGGGGTAGATTGTAACGCCCGTGAAAAATTCATACTTGGGCTCGAGTACCAACTCGACCCGAAATTTTGTAGAATAAATTCTTTTAGAAAATATGACTAAGTTAGCTAGCGCAACGCTGGAGTAGCTGGGAAATAGTCCCTGATCACTTTAAATACGTTCTACAAGACCCAAATCGAGTAGAACAACGACTCTATAATACTCTATAACTTCGGACCAAACTCTAAGCAGGTTTGTTCTCTGGACCACTTTGAATCTTTGTATTGGATCTAGACCGCGCGTCGAAAGTCCGATACCTCCTATTTAGACCGTTAGAACCGCCTAGCTAGACTTGACAATCATTTCGAAAATCAAGTCCAACCGATAATCACAGGCTATTTCATTGAGCCCGGACCGAATAGAGTGCGAATAGGGACAGAATCGGAATTTCAAATTCAAATCTGGCACGCGACTTGACGCGTCAGTATTAAGCGTTCTGACCGTCAGAATTTAGCCAGATTACACCCTCGGATCAGGAAAAATTTCTATTTTATATCATGAGACTTTCAGCCCTGATCTACGTGCGGTGACCGCTGAACTGAAAATGGTCCGCCACGTGCGATCTGCGAACCCTGCCAGACTAAAAACTTAATACGTGCTAGATCTGGTACGCATGAGCTTAAGTCCAATCGCATTCGGCCAGGGGACCACTAGAAAGCATCTTTTGGACCGAAACAGTCCCGAATTGGATATGCACTAAGTAAACTTCGTTCCCGAGCCTATTTCGGGCGTTTTTAAGCTTATAAAAGGGGTTGAAACCCTCACTCCTCTCTCCCATCCGAAATTGCAAGAAACCCTAGATTTGGAGGGAGAAAAGGTGAGAGTTTGAGAGAGAGTGTAGAAGGGATTTTTCCAGTCTTCGTGCAACCTGTTGCTAGTGCCTAAGCAACACCTCCTGATCACCAAGCCGGTGATTCTTCCACGTTTTCAGGTAATAACTAACCCTAGAAGTTGCTGATTTGAGGATTACTAGGATTCGTAGCATGTTAGCGAATATAACTCGTAAAACAGGTTCTCTTATCACCATAGACGAAGCGTATACGCTCCATTCGAAATCACGCATCCATAAGAGATAAGGTAAGGACTTTAGATGCTTTGATTGACAGTTTCCAACGCTTTCAATGTCGTTTAATAGTAGATTATCGACGGCATCGCCGTTTGACATGTACAACATGCTATCCGTTTCCTGTTTCGTAAATTAACGAAGAATATGAGATTTAGGGCATTTTAGTCATTTGTAGGAAGTACAGATTATATTCATATTTTGCTGATGTGATTGACATGGTTTGTTGTCGCATTAGGAAGTTAGGAATACGTGCATAATTAGTTTGGCGAAGAGATTCGCCTAATTGCGCACTTCGGGTCGACATACTATATGTAGACTTAAGTGTGTAGTGTATGTGTTTGTATAAATGCTTGTATTAGTATGTATTGAACTAAATGATGTTATGAATTAGTTTGAGATGGATTTTCTCAATTTATATGCTGACATAAATGCTTTCCTACATGTGGACTATGTACATGATTCCGTACTATGCATGAAATGCATGTGCTTGAAGATTTTCTTAAGTTGAATGTTATAACAGGTGTTAACATGCTCACATGATAGTATTTCAATTCCAATACTTCTACATAAATTGCTGATGTGATTCCATAATTGTTTGGGACTAGACTTAGTCCAGGCAGTCGGTAACCGAGCGAATTCGTGGTTGGCTGGTCTTGGCCACGAACGACGCGTCGATGAACGCGAGTCGTGTTTGGAGTTGGCGGCAGTGGTTAGGCCACGCGAAGTGTTTTACGCACTTCATGTCGTTCGACTTGAGATGCGATCGCGCTAGTCGAGCCCGTCAAGTAACCCGACTGGCCGATGTATGTTCACCCTGTATGAGTCATAACTGCTTGAACCTAGGGTACTGAACTTACCATTGTAAACCCTGTTAACCATGGTACCTTGATCCACGAAGACTCATGAGCCGGGCATGGTGGTATGGGACACCGTGGTCGAGCTGTCGGCCTACGCTGGGGCCACAAACCTCCCCGTAGTGACCAGTGAGCACCTAGACTCGTGAGCAGATTATGGTGGTATGGGAAACTATATTCTAGCTGTCGGCATACACTGATCAGGTGACGAGTCCTTTGTAGTGACCGCGAGCGTATTCTGAGTCTACGGGAGGCGACGACCCTTCAATAGCAGTAGAGTACAGTAGGCCTGTATTGATAAGGTGATGGGGGAGCGGTGCAACGAGTGCGAGCAATAGCCCTGGCAGCCCTTGCAGCAACCTACAAAATATACATCGTATGAGATTACTAGGAGTGACGACCCTAGACAGGATCTGTGTTGGGATTGATACAAGGGAAGTACCTTAGTTTCTCAATCCTGCTGTTCGAATGGACTAATAACAACTCAAAAATCATATCACCATAACATTGCATGTGCCTGGAAGATGTGGAACACTTTAGGGAGTGTGGCATGCCGCAGTCGTAAGATGTTGCCGTATGAGGGAGATCGTCGGTGAGGGCATACATCACGTCATGTCATCTTGCATTAACAACAGTATTAGGATTGTCTGATTTACTGCTTTACTATTATCGCATGATTGATTTGTGAACATGCTAATCTTTGCTCTATGATTCCACTGAGTTGATCACTCACTCCCACGTTACGGGATGGTGTTTGCAACACCCACCAGACCCTGTTGTAGACGCAGGTGATGCTGAGATCCAGGGGGCAGAGCCAGACTTCGACGAGGACCAGGACGAGTTCTCATACATGCAGTATCATGATGGCTTTGCGTAGGCGACCTGGGTTGATGGGACTTCAGTGGGACTATTTTGAACATTTTATTTTGTTCATGTATATGTATATGAGACTCAGAGATGTATTCATACTTTAGAGACAGATGAGATCTACTTTATTTTTTCCTTACAGTGATATATATATTGTCTAGTCTTCCGCTTGCTTTTATCGCTGGATCTGAAGTATGAATTGCAGTTTTGGTATACTTTTACTCATGTGAATGCTTTAAATCAGACAACATTGAATCATAATCATTTTTTTTGCATAAGTGACGGTCTGGAACTCGGGAGTTGAGTTTATACACGGCCCTCGATTTTCAGGGTGTTACATTCCAAAACTGTAACATCAGGAAAATCGGGGGGTCGAACAAAAACCCAACTCCCAAGTTCCAAAATGTTATTTATGCAACATAAATATGTATGATTGAATGTTGTCTGTGATAATGTATTAAACATGAGTGAGATTAAGCCAGAATAGCATATCATACTCCAGAGACAGTTAAATTAACAAGCGGAATACTGTGATAGTATGTATAACATATATAAACTGTTGTATGTCTCCAGAGTGTGAACATGTTACCAGGTTATATACATACTTGTATACTCCAAAAGCAGACAAAATGAATATACATGAGTGCGGTAAAAATATAAAATGACAAGTGTCAAAGTATCTAATCAACCTCCTTGTAATCCCGTCAATCAGAACACGCATAAAGGAGGAATCCTCCTCATCATCATTAAGTCCAGCTCCGCCTCGCAGGCCACGGCATCATCTGCAATCACAAAAAGGGACTGGTGGGTGTTCGGAAACACCATCCCGTAACGTGAGCTAACTCAGTGGAATAATAGAGTAAGGATTAACATGTTTTCAAATCAATCATGTGATAATAGTAAAGCAGTAAATCAAACAATTCTAATACTATTGTTAATGCAATATGACATGACGTGATGTATGCCCTCACCGACATCTCCCTCATACGGCACCATCTTACGACCGCGGCATGCAATCGACCCTCAAGTGCTCCACATCTTCCAGGCACATGCAATGGCATGGTGATATGATTTCTGAGTTATTATTAGTCCATTCAAACAGTAAGATTGGGAAACTAAGGTACTTCCCTTATATCAATCCCAACACAGATCCTGTCTAGGGTCGTCACTCCTAGTAATCTCATACGAGGTATATTTCGTAGGTCGCTGCAAGGGCTGTCAGGGCCGTTGCACGCACTCGTTGCTCCGCTCCCCCATCACCTTATCAATACAGGCCTACTGTACTCTACTGCTACGGAAGGGTCGTCGCCTCCCGTAGACTCAGAATACGCTCGCGGTCACTACAAAGAACTCGTCGCCTGATCAGTGTAGGCCGACAGCAAGAATATAGTGTCTCATACCACCATAATCTGTTCACGAGACTAGGTGCTCACTGGTCACTACGGGGAGGTTTGTGGCCCCAGCGTAGGCCGACAGCTCGACCACGGTGACCCATACCACCATGTCTGGCTCATGAGTCTTTGTGGATCAAGGTACCATGGTTAACAGGGTTTACAATGGTAAGTTCAGTACCCTAGGTTCAAGCAGTTATGACTCATGCAGGGTGAACATACATCGGCCAGTCGGGTTACTTGACGGGCTCGACTAGCGCGATCACATCTCAAGTCGAACGACATGAAGTGCGTAAAACACTTCGTGTGGCCAAACCACTGCTGCCAACTCCATAACAAGGCTCGCATTCATCGACGTGTCGTTCGTGGCAAAGATAAGCCAACCACGAATTCGTTTGCTTATCAACTTCCTGGACTAAGTATAGTCCCAAACACATATGAATCCACATCAGCAATCATGTGAGAGTATTGGAAATGAAACACAACCATGTGAGCATGTTAACACATGTGATAACATACAACTTAAGCAAATCATCAAGCACATACATTTCATGCATATAATGAAATCATGCATATAGTCATCATGTAGGAAATCATTTACGTCAGCATATTTGTCAATTCATAACATCGTTTAATTCAATACATACTAATACAAACATTTATACAAACACTTACACTACACACTTAAGTCTACATATAGTATGTCGACCCGATGTGCGCATTTAGGCGAATCTCTTCGCCAAACTAATTATGCATGTATTCCTAACATTCTAATGCGACAATAAACCATGCAAATCACATCAGCAAAATATGGATGAAATCAGCACTTCCTACAAATGACTAAAATGCCCTAAATCTCATATTCTTCGCTAGTTTACGAAATAGGAAACGGACAGCATGTTGTACATGTCAAACGGCGATGCCGTCGATAATCTACTATTAAACGACATTAAAAGCTTTGGAAACAGTCAATCAAAGCGTCTAAAATCCGCACCTTGTCTCTTATAAACGTGTCGTTTCGAACGGAGCGTATACGCTTCGTCTACGGCGATAAGAGAACCTAATTTATGAGTTCTATCAGTTTGCATGCTATGGAACGGAAAGAATCCCAAATCAGCAACTTATTAGGGTTATTTCTTACCTGAAAAGTGGAGAAATCACCGGCAAAGTGATTAGAGCGCGTGGCTTAACCACTTGCAGCACGTGGCACAAGCAGCAGGGAATTCTCTCCCACCTTCTCTCACAAAGTCTCACCTTTTCTCTCTTCCAATCCAGGGATTTTTGCAAATTCGGATGGGAGAGAGGCGTGAGGGTTTCAACCCCTTTTATAAGCCCAAAAATGCCCAAAATAGGCTCAGGAACAAAGTTTACTTAGTGCATAACTAAATCGGGGCCGTTTCGGTCCAAAAGTACATTTCTGGTGGTCCCCTGGCCGAATGCGATCGGATTTAAGCTCATGCATACTGGATCTAGCATACATCAAGTTTTCAGTCTGGCAGGGCTCGCAGATCGCACGTGGTGGTACAGTTTCAGTTCACCGGTCACCGCACGTAGATCTGGCCTGCAAATCTCATGATATGAAATAGAAATTTTTCCTGATCCGAGAGTGTAATTTGGCTGAATTCTGATGGTCAGAATGCTTAATACTGACACGTCAAGTCGTGTGCCAGATTTGAATTTCAAATTCCAAATCTGTCCCTATTCGCACTCTCTTCAGTTCGGGCTCAATGAAATAGCCTGTGTTTATCGGTTGGACTTGATTTTCGAAATGATTGTCAAGTCCAACAAGGCGGTTCTAACGGTCTAAGATAGTAGATATCGGACTTTCGACGAGCGGTCTAGATCCAATACAAAGTTTCAAAGTGGTCCAGAGAACAAACCGGCTTAGAGTTTGATCCAAGGTTATAGAGTATTATAGAGTCATTGGTTCTACTCGATTTGGGTCTTGTAGAACGCATTTAAAGCGATCAGGGACTATTTCCCAGCTACTCTAGCGTTGCGCTAGCTAACTTATGCTTAGTTTCTAAAGGAATTAATCCTAAGTGGTTCGTTTGGCTATGGAATTGGGTTCTGAGCGATTTCCCAGGTGTTTTAGTTGACCCACTGCCTAAGGACATCAAATCTCAGATTGGCCAAAATCCGGGGTGTTACAATCTACCCCCCTTAAAACACAATTTCATCCTCGAAATTGGCGAAGGGTAAGGAGTACTTTTTCTAAGGAAGGTTCAATTATATTTAATAACCTAACCGTACGCATAACCTAACTCAAATATTTCGATCCTGGGCCAGTGGGGAAGAGGGTAACCACACTTCCGCTGCGCCACTCTGATCGAACGGTTGCAGTGACTGAGCTAATTGGATTGGACTCAATACGTTCTACCCCCCTTAAAACTTGTTTTTACTTAAGGTTGAAGAATCTTTGCATCGATCCGTATATCGGAACGAGGTGCAACTTAGGGGCTATCCTTAACCTAAAATGGAAACAACCTTTTTCTACATGGTTTTCCTTGTTACTGATGCGTTCTATGGCATTGGTACCTATTATCATAGAGATGAGCCTAATCTCTATTGTGATTGAGTTCAGGGGTAGGTATGAGTTGGTGGCAAGATGTCTAATTCTCTACTGGATTTAAGTCCTCGCCATTTCCTAAAGACAATGTGATCCTATTTGGTTGTAGGTGGTTGGGCCATCACAGAAGAAAGGTTGTGTAGTGGGTCTAAGCCGGATACGTTGAACCTTCTGTCTAATCAGGACAGAAAATGCGTTGTATCACTTCTTAATCCGAGTCGATGCCGATCCTCTGCTTGATCAGAGCATTGGATTCATTGGTAACCACTAGGATTAAGAAGTCGACTCAAACCGCGAATACATCGCTTACATACAGTTCCTTTACTCTGCGTTCCCGAATGCAATAAGTCCTTGGGAAAGGCAATTCTAAGGGATGTGTTAGTTTATTCTAAGTTCAATCTGAGGGAGTTATAAATGTTCCCTGAGAGTGTATGGTTCCTTTCTATGGGCAACAACAGAAGTCTATAAGTCATAAGGGGATCTATTGAAGAAAGGGAGTCCCATTCCAATCAAAGCTAACCTATTATTCCTTAACATATACAGGCTTTACCCTACTCAAGGTAACTAGTAGGCTAGTTTGTAACTCTGTAGCTATAATCCAAAGCCTAAGATTATACGGTAAATGACTTTCCATACCATTTCTACTACAGGGAATTCTTCTATTGCGTAGGGTCAAGATTGTCTAAATAGAATTGGATTTCTTATGTCGTCAGACCCTTCAAATCTAGAAGTGTCAATTCTAGGTCCAAAACGCCAAGGGCCTATTGTATGAAATGAAACTACATTCCTAATCCCATGTTGGGATTGGGAGTGGCATGCTAGTCACAATACATGGAACAAGTTCCACACTTTCTACCTCTGACGTCACTAAACCTAACAACTACAAAACACAGAGATCTCAAACGGCAATCAAATAATCTACAAGGCAATGGCACGGATGCCTAATTCTACCAAAGGACTCTACCACAGTCCCGACTTACCTTCTTTATCACTGTCGAGTCTAATACTGTCTGTTGCTCACTAGAGCTCTCTCTCGGCCATATATTTTCAGTATCCCTTAAGCAAAGAAAATGGAGAAATAAGATTGAGAGGGAGGATGGTGGAAAGAGAGAAAAAGGCTAAAACAGCTTAACAATAGCCATGGAAAATGGGGGAAATGTAAGGAAATGGCTAACCAAACTAGAAAAGGGAGATCTAGGCGTTGTAGAGGGATGCTTCAAGCTCTCCTAGGATGTATTTTCAGAAAGAAAAGAGAATGAAAAAGGGGAATGGAGCACCTCACGATTTCAGCACTATTCGGGGGTTTTGAGAGCTCCAAAAGAAGAAATTTACAAGAGAGAAAGCTGCAAACAGCAATAAAGTGAAAGAGTGTGGTCATTTTTGTCCAGGAATGGATTTAAGAATGATTTGAAATCACGATTTTGGGTGAGGACAGCAAGAAAACGTAAATGGGGCTAGGGGAAGGGCTGTTTGTGAAGGAAGTAGGGTATATAGGGGGTTTCAAGGTGTGAACCATATATGGGGGAGGTGCCCTAGCCATATTAGGGCGTGCGCCCGAAAATTACATCCAGTGGGCCCCACCGGACGGCGATGCATCGCCGAACCGGCGATGGCATCGCCGGACATCTTGCATGGTGGCTAGTGGGACCACATGGGTCTAGTCCCCCATAGTCCAGGGACCCCAAAAAGGTATGGTCCCAACCTTAGTTCATTGTATATTGACCTATATTGGCCCAAACATGCGTTCAGGACTTTTCAGGGCCAATCTGCAATTCTGAATACAAAAACCTATCATGCAGCATATGATTTTGGGGTAGAAGGATCTAGTACATCCATCTAGCCTATTATTTGCTAAATAAAGTAAATTTATAATAGCCTTATGTCCATTTGTTATGAAATTTTACTATTCACAGTAAAATTTTGTGAAAGTATGATATTATGTTATTTTCACATTAGGATTGATGCTTAACATAAAAATGATAATAAAGAATTGAATATTGGAGTGGTGAGAGAAAGAATTTTGAAGATTTTAGGTGAAACGGGGTTTTTAAGCCCTGGCGATTGAATACAGGGGTTGTGGTTGCCCCATAGCCCAATGATTCACATTTACGGGTTTAGAATCATTCAAAGAACGTCTCAACCCACTTACCTACAACCTAGGAACTATTCGAGTTGCTTCACGCGACCCAGGATGCGTTACGGACTCGATCACGCGATCGATTCGAATAGTCTTCATCTATTGGCGAATCTAGTCTTCATCTATTGGCGAATCTGGGATCCTAGAAGTGTTTCTAGACCCTTCTCGCACCCTCTTAAGTCAAAGGAAGTGACAGCGTACGTCGCGTGACCATAACCCAGGCCCGGTTTAATCCAAATCATTTTCTGATACCATCTGTAACATCCCAAAAATTGGGAGGTCAAGCAAAAACCCAACTCCTGAGTTCCAAAATGTTATTTATGCAACATAGATATGTATGATTGAATGTTGTCTGTGATAATGTATTAAACATGAGTGAGATTAAGCCAGAACAGCATATCATACTCTAGAGACAGTTAAATTAATAAGCGGAAGACTGTGATAGTATGTATAACATATATAAACTGTTGTATGTCTCCAGAGTGTGAACATGTTACCAGGTTATATACATACATGTATACTCCAAAATCAGACAAAACGAATATACATTAGTGCACTAAAAATATAAAATGACAAGTGTCAAAGTATCTAATCAACCTCCTTGTAATCCCGTCAATCAGAACACGCATAAAGGAGGAATCCTCCTCATCATCATCAAGTCCAACTCCGCCTCGCAGGCCACGCCATCATCTGCAATCACAAAAAGGGACTGGTTGGTGTCCGAAAACACCATCCCGTAACGTGGGAGTGAGTAGCTAATTCAGTAGAATAATAGAGTAAGGATTAACATGTTCTCAAATCAATCATGCGATAATAGTAAAGCAGTAAATCAAACAATCCTAATACTGTTGTTAATGCAATATGACATAACGTGATGTATGCCCTCACCGACTATCTCCCTCATACGGCACCATCTTATGACCGCGGCATGCAATCGACCCTCAAGTGCTCCACATCTTCGAGGCACATGCAATGGCATGGTGATATGATTTTCGAGTTATTATTAGTCCATTCAAACAGCAAGATTTGGAAACTAAGGTACTTCCCTTATATCAATCCCAACACAGATCCTGTCTAAGGTCGTCACTCCTAGTAATCTCATACGAGGTATATTTCGTAGGTCACTGCAAGGGCTATCAGGGCTGTTACACGCACTCGTTGCTCCGCTCCCCCATCACCTTATCAATACAGGCCTACTGTACTCTACTGCTACTGAAGGGTCGTCACCTCCCGTAGACTCAGAATACGCTCGCGGTCACTACAAAGGACTCATCGCCTGATCAGTGTAGGCCGACAGCAAGAATATAGTGTCCTATACCACCATAATCTGTTCACGAGACTAGGTGCTCACTGGTCACTATGGAGAGGTTTGTGGCCCCAGCGTAGGCCGACAGCTCGACCACGGTGTCCCATACCACCATGCCCGGCTCATCAGTCTTTATGGATCAAGGTACCATGGTTAACAGGGTTTACAATGGTAAGTTCAGTACCCTAGGTTCAAGCAGTTATGACTCATGCAGGGTGAACATACATCGACCAGTCGGGTTACTTGACGGGCTCGACTAGCGCGATCGCATCTCAAGTTGAACGACATGAAGTGTGTAAAACACTTCATGTAGCCAAACTACTGCCGCCAACTCCAGAACACGGCTCGCGTTCATCGACGCGTCGTTCATGGCAAAGATTAGCCAACCACGAATTCGCTCAGTTACCGACTGCCTGGACTAAGTATAGTCCCAAACACATATGAATCTATATCAGCAATCATGTGAGAGTATTGGAAATGAAACACAACCATGTGAGCATGTTAACACATGTTATAACATACAACTTAAGCAAATCATCAAGCACATACATTTCATGCATATAATGAAATCATGCATATAGTCAACATGTAGGAAATCATTTACGTCAGCATATTAATTGAGAAATCCATCTCAAACTAATTCATAACATCGTTTAATTCAATACATACTAATACAAACATTTATACAAACACTTACACTACACACTTAAGTCTACATATAGTATGTCGACCTGAAGTGCGCATTTAGGCGAATCTCTTCGCCAAACTAATTATGCACGTATTCCTAACATTCTAATGCGACAATAAACCATGTTAATCACATCAGCAAAATATGGATGAAATCAGCACTTCCTACAAATGACTAAAATGCCCTAAATCTCATATTCTTCGCTAGTTTATGAAACAGGAAACGGACAACATGTTATACATGTCAAACGGCGATGCCGTCGATAATCTACTATTAAACGACATTGAAAGCTTTGGAAACAGTCAATCAAAGCGTCTAAAATCCGCACCTTGTCTCTTATAAACGTGTCGTTTCGAACGGAACGTATACGCTTCGTCTACGGCGATAAGAGAACCTAATTTACGAGTTCTATCAGTTTGCATGCTATGGAACGGAAAGAATTCCAAATCAACAACTTATTAGGGTTATTTCTTACCTGAAAAGTGAAGAAATCACCGGCAAAGTGATTAGAGCACGTGGCTTAACCACTTGCAGCACGTGGCACAAGCAGCAGGGAATTCTCTCCCACCTTCTCTCACAAACTCTCACCTTTTCTCTCTCCCAATCTAGAGATTTTTATAAATTCGGATGGGAGAGAGGAGTGAGGGTTTCAACCCCTTTTATAAGCCCAAAACCGCCTAAAATAGGCTCAGGAACAAAGTTCACTTAGTGCATAACCAAATCGGGGCCGTTTCGGTCCAAAAGTACATTTATGGTGGTCCCTTGGACGAATGCGATCGGACTTAAGCTCATGCATACTGGATCTAGCATACATCAAGTTTTCAGTCTGGCAGGATTCACAGATCGCACGTGGCGGTCCAGTTTCAGTTCAGCGATCACCGCACGTAAATCGGGCCTGCAAATCTCATGATATGAAATAGAAATTTTTCCTGATCCGAGGGTGTAATTTGGCTGAATTCTGACGGTCAGAATGCTTAATACTGACACGTCAAGTCGTGTGCCAGATTTGAATTTCAAATTCCAAATCTGTCCCTATTCGCACTCTCTTCAGTCCGAGCTCAATGAAATAGCCTGTGTTTATCGGTTGGACTTAATTTTCGAAATGATTGTCAAGTCCAACAAGGCGGTTCTAACGGTCTAAGATAGTAGGTATCGGACTTTCGACGAGCGCTCTAGATCCAATACAAAGTTTTAAAGTGGTCCAGAGAACAAATCGGCTTAGAGTTTGATCCAAGGTTATAGAGTATTATAAAGTCATTGGTTCTACTCGATTTGGGTCTTGTAGAACGCATTTAAAGCGATCAGAGACTATTTTCCAGCTACTCTAGCGTTGCACTAGCTAACTTATGCTTAGTTTCTAAAGGAATTAATCCAAAGTGGTTTCTTTGGCTATGGAATTGGGTTCTGAGCGATTTCCCAGGTGTTTTACTTGACCCACTGCCTAAGGACGTCAAATCCCAGATTGGCCAAAATCCGGGGTGTTACAAAAACCTATGACCTAAACCCGAACCCATTCTCAAATCCAAAAATCTATAACCTAAACCTAAACCTAAACCTTATCCTAAACCTATAACCTAAACCAAAACCTATAACCTAAATCAATACAAAATCCTGTGACCTAAACCCGAACCCATTCTCAAATCCTAAAACCTATAACCAAAACCAAAACTTATGACCTAAACCCGAACCCATTCTCAAATCCCAAAACCTATGACCTAAACCCGAACCCATCCTTAAATCCCAAAGCCTATAACCTAAACCTAAACCTAAACCTTATCCTAAACCTATAACCTAAACCTAAACCTATAACCTAAACCAAAACCAAAACCTTTGACCTAAACCTGAACCCATTCTCAAAGCCTAAAACCTATAACTTAAACCAAAACCTATGACCTAAACCCGAACCCAGTTTCAAATCCCAAAACCTATTACCTAAACCCGAACCCATTCTCAGATTCCAAAACCTAAAACCTAAACCTAAACCTAAACCCTATCCTAAACCTATAACCTAAACCAAAACCTATAACCTAAACCAAAACCAAAACCTATGACCTAAACCTGAACCCATTCTCAAATCCTAAAACCTATAACCTAAACCAAAACCTATGACCTAAACCCAAACCCATTCTCGAATCCTAAAACCTATGACCTAAATCCGAACCCATTCTCAAATCCCAAAGCCTATAACCTAAACCTAAACCTACACCTAAACCTTATCCTAAACCTATAACCTAAACCAAAACCTATAACCTAAACCAAAACCAAAACCTATGACCTAAACCCGAACCCATTCTCAAATCCCAAAGCCTATAACCTAAACCTAAACCTAAACCTAAACCTTATCCTAAACCTATAACCTAAACCAAATCCTATAACCTAAACCAAAACCAAAACCTATGACCTAAACCCGAACCCATTCTCAAATCCTAAAACCTATAACTTAAACCAAAACCAATGACCAAAACCCGAACCTATTTTTAAATCCCAAAACCTATGACCAAAACCCGAACCCATTCTCAAATCCCAAAACCTTTAGCCTAAACCTAAAACTAAACCTTATCCTAAGCCTATAACCTAAACCAAAACCTAAACCTAAACCTATAACCAAAACCAAAACCTATAACCTGAACCAAAACCAAAACCTATGACGTAAGCCTGAACCCATTCTCAAATCCTTAAACCTATAACCTAAACCAAAACTTATGACCTAAACCCGAACACATTCTCAAATCCCAAAACGTATGACCTAAACCCGAACCCATTCTCAAATCCCATAGCCTATACCCTAAACCTAAACCTTATCCTAAACCTATAACCTAAACCAAAATCTATAACCTAAACCAAAACCAAAATCTAGGACCTAAACCCGAACCCATTCTCAAATCTTAAAACCTATAACTTAAAACAAAACCTATGACCTAAACCCAAACCCATTTTCAAATCCCAAAACCTAGAACCTAAACCCGAACCCATTCTCAAATCCCAAACCTATAACCTAAACCTAAACCTAAACCTAATCCTAAACCGATAACCTAAACCAAAACCAAAACCTATGACCTACACCCGAACCCATTCTCAAATCCTAAAACCTATAACCTAAACCAAAACCTATGACCTAAACTCGAACCCATTCTCAAATCCAAAAACCTATGACCTAAACCCAAAATCATTCTCAAATCTCAAAGCCTATAACCTAAACCTAAACCTAAACCTTATCCTAAACCTATAACCTAAACCAAAACCAATAACCTAAACCAAAACCAGAACCTATGACCTAAACCCGAACCCATTCTCAAATCCCAAAACCTATAACCTAAACCTAATCCTTATCCTAACCCTATAACCTATAACCTAAACCAAAACCTATGACCTAAACCCGAACCCTAAACCCTATCCAAAACCTATAACCTAAACCAAAATCAAAACCAAAACCTATAACCTAAACCCGAACCGATTCTCAAATCCTAAAACCTATAACCTAAACTAAAACCTATGACCCAAACCCGAACCCATTCTCAAATTTAAAAACCTATGACCTAAACCCGAACCCATTCTTAAATCCCAAAATCTATAACCTAAACCTAAACCTAAACCTTAGCCTAAAACTATAACTTAAACCAAAAGCTATAACCTAAACCAATACCAAATCCTATGACCTAAACCCGAACCCATTCTCAAATCCTAAAACCTATAAACTAAACCAAAACCTATGACCTAAACCCGAACCCATTCTCAAATATAAAAACCTATAACCTAAACCAAAACCTATGACCTAAACCCGAACCCATTCGCAAATCCCAAAACCTATAAACTAAAACTAAACCTAAACCTTATCCTAAACCTATAACATATAACCTAAACCAAAACTAAAACCTATGACCTAAACCCGAACCCATTCTCAAATCCAAAAACCTATAACCTAAACCAAAACCTATGACCTAAACCCGAACTCATTCTTAAATCCCAAAACCTATGACCTAAACCCGAACCCATTCTGAAATCCCAACACCAATGACCTAAACCCAAACCCATTCTCAAATCCCAAAACCTTTGACCTAAACTCGAACCCATTCTAAAATCCTAAAACCTATAACCTAAACAAAAACCTATGACCAAAACCCGAACCCATTCTCAAATCCCAAAACCTATGACCTAAACCCGAACCCATTCCCAAATCTCAAAACCTATGACCTAAACCCGAGCCCATTCTCAAATCCCAAATCCAATAACCTAAACCTAAACCTAAACCTTATTCTAAACCTATAACTTGAACCAAAACCTATAACCTAAACCAAAACCAAAACCTATGACCTAAACCTGAACCCATTCTCAAATACAAAAACCTATAACTGAAACCAAAACCTATGACCTAAACCTAAACCCATTCTCAAATCCCAAAACCTATGACCTATACCCGAACGCATTCTCAAATCCCAAAACCCATAACCTAAACCTAAACCTAAACCTTATCCTAAACCTATATCCTAAACCAAAACCTATAACCTAAACCAAAACCAAAACCTATGACCTAAACCTGAACCCATTCTCAAATCCTAAAACCTTTAACCTAAACCAAAACCTGTGACGTAAACCCGAACCCATTCTCAAATCCCAAAACCTATGACCTAAACCCGAACCCTTTCTCAAATCCCAAAGCCTATAACCAAAACCTAAACCTAAACCTTACCCTAAACCTATAACCTACACCAAAACCTATAACCAAAACCAAAACCAAAACCTACGACCAAAACCCGAACCCATTCTCTTATCCCAATACCTATGACCAAAACCAAAACCAATGACCTAAACCCGAACCCATTCTCAAATCCCAAAACCTTTGACCTAAACCCAAACCCATTCTCAAATCCCAAAACCTATAACCTAAACCTAAACCTAAACTTTATCCTAACCCTATAACCTATAACCTAAACCAAAACCTATGACCTAAACCCGAACCCTAAACCCTATACCAAAATATATAACCTAAACCCGAACCGATTCTCAAATCCTAAAACCTATAACCTATATTAAAACCTATGACCTAAACCCGAACCCATTCTCAAATCCCAAAACCTATGACCTATACCCGAACCCATTCTCAAATCCCAAAACGCATAACCTAAACCTAAACCTAAACCTTATCCTAAACCTATATCCTAAACCAAAACCTATAACCTAAAGGAAAACCAAAACCTATGACCTAAACCCGAACCCATTCTCAAATCCTAATACCTATAACTTAAACCAAAACCTATGACCTAAACCTGAACACATTCTCAAATGCCAAAACCTATGACTTAAACCCGAACCCATTCTCAAATCCTAAAACCTATAACCTAAACCAAAACCTATGACCTAAACCCGATTCCATTCTCAAATCCAAAACCCTATAACCTAAACCTAAACCTAAACCTTATCCTAAACCTATAACCTAAACCAAAACCTATACCCCAAACCAAAACCCACACCTATGACCTAAACTCGAAACCATTCTCAAATCCTAAAACCTTTACCCTAAACCAAAACCTATGACGTAAACCCGAACCCATTCTCAAATCCCAAAACCTATGACCTAAACCCGAACCCATTCTCAAATCCCAAAGCTTATAACCTAAACCTATACCTAAACCTTATCCTAAACCTATAACCTAAACCAAAACCTATAACCAAAACCAAAACCAAAACCTATGACCAAAACCCGAACCCATTCTCAAATCCCAATACCTATGACCAAAGAAAAAACCTATGACCCATACTCGAATCCATTATCAAATCCCGAAACCTATGACCTAAACCCGAACCCATTCTCAAATCTGAAAACCTATGACCTAAACCTATAACCTAAACCTAAACCTAAACTTATAACCTATAACCTAAACCCGAACCCATTATCAAATCCAAAAACCTATAACCTAAACCTAATCCATATCCTAACCCTATAACATATAACCTAAACCAAAACCTATGACCTAAACACGAACCCTAAACCCTATCCCAAAACCTATAACCTAAACCTTACCTAAACCAAAACCTTTGACCTAAACCTGAACCCATTCTCAAATCCCAAAACCTATGACCTAAACCCGAACACATTCTCAAATCCGAAAACCTATGACCTAAAGCCGAACCCATTCTCAAATCCCAAACCCTGTAACCTAAACCTAAAACTAAATATTATCCTAAACCTATAACCTAAACTAAAACCTATGACCTAAACCCGAACCCATTCTCAAGTCCTAAAATCAATAACCTAAACCAAAACCTAGGACTTAAACCCGAACCCTTTCTCAAATCCCAAAACCTATGACCTAAACCCGAACCCATTCTCAAATCCCAAAACCTATGACCTAAACCCGAACCCATTCTCAAATCCTAAAACCTATGACCTAAACCCGAACCCATTCTCAAATCCCAAAACCTATAACCTAAACCTAAAACTAAATATTATCCTAAACCTATAACTAAAACCAAAACCTATGACCTAAACCCGAACCCATTCTCAAGTCCTAAAACATATAACCTAAACCAAAACCTATGACCTAAACCCGAACCCATTCTCAATTCCTAAAACCTATAACCAAAACCAAAACCTATGACCTAAAGCCTAACCCATTCTCAAATCCCAAAACCTATGATCTAAACCCGAACCCATTCTCAAATCCTAAAGCCTATAACTTAAACCTAAACCTAAACCTTATCCTAAACCTATAACTTAAACCAAAACCTATAACCTAAAGAAAAACCAAAACCTATGAACTAAACCCGAACCCATTCTCAAATCCTAAAACCTATAACCTAAACCAAAACCTATGACCTAAACGCGAACCCATTCTCAAATCTCAAAAACTATAACCTAAAGCTAAACGTAAACCTTGTCGTAAACCTATAACCTATAACATAAACCAAAACTTATAACCAAAACCAAAACCAAAAGTAAAATCTATGACCAAAACCCAAACCCATTCTCAATTCCCAAAACCTATAACCAAAACCTAAACCTAAACCTTATCCTAAACCTATAACCTAAACCAAAACCTATAACCTAAACCAATACCAAAACCTATGACCGAAACCCAAACCCATTCTCAAATCCTAAAACCTATAACTTAAACCAAAACCTATGACCTAAACCCGAAGCCATTTTCAAATCCCAAAACATATGACCTACCCTAACCAATTCTAAAATCCCAAAACCTATAACCTAAACCTAAACCTAAACCTTATCCTAAACCTATAACCTAAACCAAAACCTATATCCTGAGCCAAAACCAAAACTTTTGACCTAAATCCGAACCGATTCTCAAATCCAAAAACCTATAACCTAAACCAAAACCTATGACCTAAACCCGAATCCATTCTCAAATCCCAAAACCTATAATCTAAACCAAAACCTATGACCTAAACCCGAACCCATTCTCAAATCCCAAAAACTATAACCTAATCCTAAACTGAAACCTTATCCAAAACCTATAACCTATAACCTCAACCAAAACCTATACCAAAACTAAAACCAAAACATATGACCTAAACCCGAACCCATTCTCAAATCCTAAAACCCATAACCTAAACCAAAACCAATGACCTAAACCTGAACCCATTCTCAAATCTCAAAACCTATGACCTAAACACGAACCCATTGTCAAATCCCAAAATCTATAACCTAAACCAAATCCTTATCCTAACCCTATAACCTATAACCTAAACCAAATCCTTATCCTAACCCTATAACCTATAACCTAAACCAAAACCTATGACCTAAACCCGAACCCTAAACCCTATCCCAAAACCTATAACCTAAACCAAAATCAAAACCAAAACCAGTAACCTAAACCTGAACTGATTCTCAAATCCAAAAACCTATAACCTAAACTAAAACATATGACCTAAACCCGAACCCATTCTCAAATTCCAAAACCTATGACCCAAACCCGAACCCATTCTCAAATCCCAAAACCTTTAACCTAAACCTAAATTTAAACCTTATCCTAAACCTATAATCTAAACCAAAAGCTACAACCTAAATCAAAACCAAAACCTATGACCTAAACCCGCACCCATTCTCAAATCCTAAATCCTATAACTTAAACCAAAACCTATGACCTAAACCCGAACCCATTTTTAAATCCCAAAACATATGACTTAAACACGAACACATTCTCAAATTCCAAAACCTATAACCTAAACCTAAACCTAAACCATATCTTAAACCTATAACCTAAACCAAAACCAAAACCTATGACCTAAACCTGAACCCATTCTCAAATCGTAAAACCTATAACCAAAACCAAAACTTATGACCTAAACCCGTACCCATTCTCAAATCCTAAAACTTAGGACCTAAACCCGAACCCATTCTAAAATCCCTAAACCTATGGCCCAAGCCCGAACCCATTCTCAAATCCCAAAACATATAACCTAAACCAAAACCTATGACCTAAACCCAAGCCCATTCTCAAATCCCAAAACCTATAACCTAAACCAAAACCTAAACCTTATCCTAAACCTATAACCTATAAACTAAACAAAAACTCAAACCTATGACTTAAACTCGAACCCATTCTCAAATCCCAAAACCTATAACCTAAACTAAAACCTATGACCTAAACCCGAACCCATTCTCAAATCCCAAAACCTATGACATAAACCCGAACCCATTCTCAAATCCCAAAACCTATAACCTAAACCAAAACCAAAACCTATGACCTAAACCCGAACCCATTCTCAAATCCTAAAACCTATAACTTAAACCAAAACCTATGACCTAAACCCGAACCCATTTTTAAATTCCAAAACCTATGACCTAAATCCTAACCCATTCTCAAATCTCAGAACCTATAACCTAAACCTAAACCTAAACCTTATCCTAAACCTATAAGCTAAACCTAAACCAAAACCTAAGACCTAAACCCGAACCCATTCTCAAATCCTAAAACCTATAACCTAAACCTAATCCTAAACCTTATCGTAAACCGATAACCTAAACCAAAACCTATAACCTAAACCAAAACCAAAACCTAAGACCTAAACCCGAACCCATTCTCAAATCCTAAAACCTATAACTTAAACCAAAACCTATGACCTAAACCCGAACCCATTTTTAAATCCTAAAACATATGACCTAAACTCGAACCCATTCTCAAATCCCAAAACCTAAAACCTAAACCTAAACCTAATCCTTATCTCAAACCTATAACCTAAACCAAAACCAAAACCTATGACCTAAACCCGAACCCTTTCTCAAATCCTAAAACCTATAACCTAAACCAAAACCTATGACCTAAACCGGAACCCATTCTCAAATCCCAAAACCTATGTCCTAAACACGAACCCATTCTCAAATCCTAAAATCACTAACCTAAACCTAATCCTTATCCTAACCCTATAACCTATAACCCAAACAAAAACCTATGACCCAAACCCGAACCCTAATCCCTATCCCAAAACCTATAACCTAAACCAAAATCAAAACCAAAACCTATAACCTAAACCCGAACCGATTCTCAAATCCTAAAACCTATAACTTAAACTAAAACCTATGACCTAAACCCGAACCCATACTCAAATTCTAAAACCTATGACCTAAACCCGAACCTATTCTCAAATCCCAAAACCTATAACCTAAACCAAAACCTAAACCTTATCCAAAACCTATAACCTAAACCAAAACCTATAACCTAAACCAATACCAAATCCTATGACCTAAACCCGAACCCATTCTCAAATCCCAAAACCTATGACCTAAACCAGACCCATTCTCAAATCCCAAAGCCTATAACCTAAACCTAAACTTAAACCTTATTCTAAACCTATAACCTAAACCAAAACCTATATCCTTAGCCAAAACCAAAACCTATGACCTAAACCCGAACCCATTCTCAAATCCTAAAAGCTATAACTTAAACTAAAACTTATGACCTAAACCCGAACCCATTTTCACATCACAAAACCTATGACCTAAACCCGAACCCATTCTCAAATCCCAAAACCTATAACCTAAACCTAAACCTTAAACATATCCTAAACCTATACCCTATTAACTAAACCAAAACTAAAACCTATGACTTAAACCCGAACCCATTCTCAAATCCCAAAACCTATAAACTAGACCAAAACCTATGACCTAAACCCGAACCCATTCTCAAATCCCAAAACCTATGACATAAACCCGAATCCATTCTCAAATCCCAAAACCTATGACCTAAACCCGAACCCATTCTCAAATCCCAAAACCTATGACCCAAACCCGAACCCATTCTCAAATCCTAAAACCTATAACTTAAACCAAAACCTATGACCTAAACCCGAACCCATTTCAAAATCCCAAAACCTATGACCTAAACCCTAACCCATTCTCAAATCTCAGAACCTATAACCTAAACCTAAACCTAAACCTAAACCTAAACCTATAACCTAAACCAAAACCTATAACCTAAACCAAAACCAAATCCTAAGACCTAAACCCGAACCCATTCTCAAATCCTAAAACCTATAACTTAAACCAAAACCTATGACCTAAACCCGTACCCATTCTCAAATTCCGAAACCTATAACCTAAACCGAAACCTAATCCTAAACCCAAACCTATAACCTAAACCAAAACCAAAACTTATGACCTAAACCCGAACCCATTCTCAAATCCTAAAACCTATAACCTAAACAAAAACATATGACCTAAACCCGAACCCATTTTCAAATCCCAAAACCTTTGACCTAAACCTGAACCCATTCTCAAATCCAAAAACCTATTACCTAAACCTAAACCTAAACCTTATCCTAAACCTATAACGTAAACCAAGACCTATAACCAAAACCAAAAACAAAACATATGACCTAAACTCGAACCCATTCTCAAATCCTAAAACCTATAACCTAAACCAAAACCTATGACCTAAACCGGAACCCATTCTCAAATCCCAAAACCTATGACCTAAACACGAACCCATTCTCAAATTCTAAAATCTATAACCTAATCCTAATCCATATCCTAACCCTATAACCTATAACCCAAACCAAAACCTTTGACCCAAACCTGAACCCTAAACCCTATCCCAAAACCAATTACCTATAACAAAATTAAAACCAAAACCTATAACCTAAACCCGAGCCGATTCTCAAATCCTAAAACCTATAACCTAAACAAAAACCTATGACCTAATCCCGAACCCATAGTCAAATTCTAAAACCTATGAACTAAACCCGAACCCATTCTCAAATCCCAAAGCCTATAACCTAAACCTAAACCTAGACCTTATCCTAAACCTATAACCTAAATCAAAACCTATAACCTAAACCAATACCAAATCCTATAACCTAAACCCAAACCCATTTTCAAATCCCAAAACCTATGACCTAAACCCGAACCCATTCTCAAATCCCAAAGCCTATAACCTAAACCTAAACTTAAACCTTATTCTAAACCTATAACCTAAACCAAAACTTATATCCTAAACCAAAACCAAAACCTATGACCTAAACCCGAACCCATTATCAAATCCTAAAACCTATAACTTAAACCAAAACTTATGACTTAAACCCGAACGCATTCTCAAATCCCAAAACCTATAAACTAAACCAAAACCTATGACCTAAACCCGAACCCAATCTCAAATCCCAAAACCTATGACATCAACCCGAGTCCATTCTCAAATCCCAAAACGTATGACCTAAACCCGAACCCATTCTCAAATCCCAAAACCTATGACCTAAACCCGAACCCATTCTCAAATCCTAAAACCTATAACTTAAACAAAAACCTATGACCTAAACCCGAACCCAATTTAAAATCCCAAAACCTATGACCTAAACCCTAACCCATTCTCAAATCTCAGAACCTATAACCTAAACCTAAACCAAAACCTTATCCTAAACCTATAAACTAAACCAAAACCTATAACCTAAACCAAAACCAAAACCAAAACCTAAGACCTAAACCCGAACCCATTCTCAAATCCGAAAACCTATAACTTAAACCAAAACCTATGACCTAAACCCGAACCCATTTTCAAATCCCAAAACATATGACCTAAACTCGAACCCATTCTCAAATCCCGAAACTTATAACCTAAACCTAAACCTAATCCTAATCCCAAACCTATAACATAAACCAAAACCTATGACCTAAACCCGAACCCATTCTCAAATCCTAAAACCTATAACCTAAACAAAAACATATGACCTAAACCCGAACCCATTCTCAAATCCCAAAACATTTGACCTAAACCCAAACCCATTCTCAAATCCAAAAACCTATTACCTAAACATAAACCTAAAGCTTATCCTAAACCTATAACCTAAACCAAAACCTATAACCAAAACATATGACCTAAACCCGAACCCATTCTCAAATCCCAAAACCTTTGACCAAAACCTGAACCCATTCTCAAATCCAAAAACCTATTACCTTAACCTAAACCTAAACCTTATCCTAAACCTGTAACCTAAACCAAGACCTATAACCAAAACTGAAACCAAAACATATGACCTAAACTCGAACCCATTCTCAAATCCTAAAACCTATAACCTAAACCAAAACCTATGACCTAAACCGAAACCCATTCTCAAATCCCAAAATGTATGACCTAAACACGAACCCATTCTCAAATTCTAAAATCTATAACCTAAACCTAATCCATATCCTAACCCTATAACCTATAACCCAAACCATAACCTTTGACCCAAACCCGAACCCATTCTCAAATCCCAAAGCCTATAACCTAAACCTAAACATAAACCTTATTCTAAACCTATAACCTAAACTAAAACAAAAACCTATGACTTAAACCTGAACCCATTATCAAATCCTAAAACCTATAACTTAAACCAAAACTTATGACTTAAACCCGAACCCATTCTCAAATCCTAAAACCTATAAACTAAACCAAAACCTATGACCTAAACTTGAACCCATTCTCAAATCCCAAAACCTATGACATCAACCCGAATCCATTCTCAAATCCCAAAACCTATGACCTAAACCCGAACCCATTCTCAAATCCCAAAACCTATGACCTAAACCCGAACCCATTCTCAAATCCTAAAACCTATAACTTAAACCAAAACCTATGACCTAAACCCGAACCCATTTTAAAATCCCAAAACCTATGACCTAAACCCTAACCCATTCTCAAATCTCAGAACCTATAAACTAAACCTAAGCCAAAACCTTATCCTAAACCTATAACCTAAACCAAAACCTATAACCTAAACCAAAACCAAAACCTAAGACCTAATACCGAACCCATTCACAAATCGGAAAACCTATAACTTAAACTAAAACCTATGACCTAAACCCGAACCCATTTTCAAATCCCAAAACATAAGACCTAAACTCGAACCCATTCTCAAATCCCGAAACTTATAACCTAAACCTAAACATAATCCTAAACCCAAACCTATAACCCAAACCAAAACCAAAACCTATGACCTAAACCCGAACCCATTCTCAAATCCTGAAACCTATAACCTAAACAAAAACATATGACCTAAACCCGAACCCATTCTCAAATCCCAAAACCTTTGACCTAAACCCGAACCCATTCTCAAATCTAAAAACCTATTACCTAAACCTAAACCTAAACCTTATCCTAAACCTATAACCTAAACCAAAACCTATAACCAAAACATATGACCTAAACCCGAACCCATTCTCAAATCCTAAAACCTATAACCGAAACCAAAACCTATGACCTAAACCGGAACCCATTCTCAAATCCCAAACCCTATGACCTAAACAAGAACCCATTCTCAAATTTCAAAATCTATAACCTAAACCTAATCCATATCCTAACCCTATAACCTATAACCCAAACCAAAACCTATGACCCAAACTTGAACCCTAAACCCTATCCCAAAACCTATAACCTAAACCAAAATTAAAACCAAAACCTATAACCTAAACCCAAACCGATTCTCAAATCCTAAAACCTATAACCTAAACAAAAACCTATGACCTAAACCCGAACTCATACTCAAATTCCAAAACCTATGAACTAAACCCGAACTCATTCTCAAATCCCAAAACCTATAACCTAAACCTAAACAAAGACCTTATCCTAAACCTATAACCTAAATCAAAAACTATAACCAAAACCAATACCAAATCCTATGACCTAAACCCAAACCCATTCTCAAATCCCAAAACCTATGACCTAAACCCGAACCCATTCTCAAATCCCAAAGCCTATAACCTAAACCTAAACTTAAACCTTATTCTAAACCTATAACCTAAACCAAAACTTAAATCTTAAACCAAAACCAAAACCAATGACCTAAACCCGAACCCATTATCAAATCCTAAAACCTATAACTTAAACCAAAACTTATGACTTAAACCCGAACCCATTTTCAAATCCCAAAACCTATGACCTAAACCCGAACCCATTCTCAAATCCCAAAACCTATAACCTAAACCTAAACCTAAACCTTATCCGAAACCTATAACCTATAACCAAAACCAAAACCTATAACCAAAATCAAAACAAAAACCTATGACCTAAACCCGAACCCATTCTCAAATTCTAAAACCTATAACCTAAACCAAAACCTATGACCTAAGCCTGAACCCATTCTCAAATCCCAAAACCTATGAACTAAACACGAACCCATTCTCAAATCCCAAAACCTATAACCTAAACATAATCCTTATCCTAACCCTATAACCTATAACCTAAACCAAAACCTACGACCTAAACCTGAACCCTAAACCCTATCCCAAAACCTATAACCTAAACCAAAATTAAAACCAAAACCTATAACCTAAACCCAAACTGATTCTCAAATCCTAAAACTTATAATCTAAACTAAAACCTAAGACCTAAACCCGAACCCATTCCCAAATTCTAAAACCTACGACCTAAACCCGAACCCATTTTCAAATCCCAAAGCCTATAATCTAAAACTAAACCTAAACCTTATCCAAAACCTATAACCTAAACCAAAACCAAAACCTATGACCTAAACACGAACCCATTCTCAAATCCTAAAACTCATAACTTAAACTAAAACCTATGACCTAAACCCGAACGCATTTTCAAATCACAAAACCTAAGACCTAAACCCGAACCCATTCTCAAATCCCAAAATCTATAACCTAAACCTAAACCTAAACCTTATCCTAAACCTATAACCTAAACCAAAACCTATAACCTAAACCCGAACCCATTCTCAAATCCTAAAACCTATAACCTAAACCAAAACCAATGACCTAAACCTGAACCCATTCTGAAATCCCAAAACCTATGACCTAAACCCGAACCCATTCTCAAATCCAAAAACCTATAACCTAAACCTAATCCTTATCCTTACCCTATAACATATAACCTAAACCAAAACCTATGACCTATACCCAAACCCTAAACCCTATACCAAAACCTATAACCTAAACCAAAATCAAAACCAAAACCTATAACCTAAACCCGAACCGATTCCCTAATCCTAAAACCGAAAACCTAAACTAAAACCTATCACCTAAACCCGAACCCATTCTCAAATTCCAAAACCTATGACCTAAACCCGAACCCATTCTCAAATCCCAAAACCTGTAACCTAAACCTAAACCTAAACTTTATCCTAAACCTATAACCTTAACCAAAACCAAAACCTTTGACCTAAACGCGAACCCATTCTCAAATCCAAAAACCTATAACTTTAACCAAAACCTATGACCTAAAACCGAACCTATTTTCAAATCCCAAAACCTAAGACCAAAACCCGAAACCATTCTCAAATCCCAAAACCTATGACCTAAACACGAACCCATGCACAAATCCCAAAACCTATGACCTAAACCCGAACCCATTCTCAAATTCCAAAACCTATAACCTAAACCTTATCCTAAACCTATAACATATAACCTAAACCAAAACCTTTAACCTAAACCTTATACTAAACCTATAACCTATAACCTAAACCAAAAACTATAACCTAAACCGAAACCAAAACCTATGACCTAAACCCGAACCCATTCTCAAATAGTAAAACCTATAACCAAAACCAAAACCAATGACCTAAACCCGAACCCATTCTCAAATGTCAAAACCTATGACCTAAACCCGAAACCATTCCCAAATCCTAAAACCTATAACTTAAACCTAAACCTATGACCTAAACCCGAACCCAGTTTAAAATCCCAAAACCTATGACCTAAACCCTAACCCATTCTCAAATCTCAAAACCTATAACCTAAACCTAAACCTAAACCTTATCCTAAACCTATAACCCAAACCAAAACCAAAACCTAAGACCTAAACCCGAACCCATTCTCAAATCCTAAAACCTATAACTTAAACCAAAACCTATGACCTAAACCCGAACCCATTTTCAAATCCCAAAACATATGACCTAAACTCGAACCCATTCTCAAATCCCGAAAGTTATAACCTAAACCTAAACCTAATCCTAAACCCAAACCTATAACCTAAACCAAAACCAAAACCTATGACCTAAACCCGAACCCATTCTCAAATCCTAAAACCTATAACCTAAACAAAAACATATGACCTAAACCCGAACCCATTCTCAAATCCCAAAACCTTTGACCTAAACCCGAACCCATTCTCAAATCCAAAAACCTATTACCTAAACCTTATCCTAAACCTATAACCTAAACCAAAACCAATAACCGAAACATATGACCTAAACCCGAACCCATTCTCAAATCCTAAAACCTATAACCTAAACCAAAACCTATAACCAAAACCGGAACCCATTCTCAAATCACAAAACCTATGACCTAAACACGAACCCATTCTCAAATTCCAAAATCTATAACCTAAACCTAATCCACATCTTAACCCTATAACCTATAAACCAAACCCAAACCTATGACCCAAACCCGAACCCTAAACCCTATCCCAAAACCTATAACCTATAACAAAATTAAAACTAAAACCTATAACCTAAACCCGAACCGATTCTCAAATCCTAAACCTATAACCTAAACTAAAACCTATGACCTAAACCCGAACCCATACTCAAATTCCAAAACCTATGAACTAAACCTGAACCCATTCTCAAATCCCAAAACCTATAACTTAAACCTAAACATAGACCTTATCCTAAACCTATAACCTAAATCAACACCTATAACCGAAACCAATACCAAATCCTATGACCTAAACCCAAACCCATTCTCAAATCCCAAAACCTATGACCTAAACCCGAACCCATTCTCAAATCGCAAAGCCTATAACCTAAACCTAAACTTCAACCTTATTCTAAACCTATAACCTAAACCAAAACTTATATCCTAAACTAAAACCAAAACCTATGACCTAAACCTGAACCCATTATCAAATCCTAAAACCTATAACTTAAACCAAAACTTATGACTTAAACCCGAACCCATCTTCAAATCCCAAAACCTATGACCTAAACCCGAACCCATTCTCAAATCCCAAAACCTATAACCTAAACCTAAACCTAAACCTTATCCTAAACCTATAACCTAATCCGAAACCTATAACCTATAACCAGAACCAAAACCTATAACCAAAATCAAAATAAAAACCTATGACCTAAACCCGAACCCATTCTCAAATTCTAAAACCTATAACCTAAACCAAAACCTATGACCTAAACCTGAACCCATTCTCAAATCCCATAACCTATGACCTAAGCACGAACCCATTCTCAAATCCCAAAACCTATAACCTAAACCTAATCCTTATCCGAACCCTATAACCTATAACCTAAACCAAAACCTACGACCAAAAACAGAACCGTAAACCCTATCCCAAAACCTATAACCTAAACCAAAATTAAAACGAAAACCTATAACCTAAACCCAAACTGATTCTCAAATCCTAAAACCTATAACCTAAACTAAAACCTTTGACCTCAACCCGAACCCATTCTCAAATTCTAAAACCTCTGACCTAAACCCGAACCCATTTTCAAATCCCAAAGCCTATAACCTAAAACTAAACCTAAACCTTATCCAAAACCTATAACCTAAACCAAAACCAAAACCTATGACCTAAACCTAAACCCATTCTCAAATCCTAAAACTCATAACTTAAACCAAAACCTATGACCTAAACCCGAACCCATTTTCAAATCCCAAAACCTAAGACCTAAACCCGAACCCATTCTCAAATCCCAAAATCTATAACCTAAACCTAAACCTAAACCTTATCCTAAACCTATAACCAAAACCAAAACCTATAACCTAAACCAAAACCAAAACCTATGATCGAAACCCGAACCCATTGTCAAATCCCAAAACCTATAACCTAAACCTAAATCGAAACCTTATCCTAAAACTATAACCAATAACCTCAACCAAAACCTATAACCAAAACCTATGACCTAAACCCGAACCCATTCTCAAATCCCAAAACCTATGACCTAAACCAGCACCCATTCTCAAATCCCCAAACCTATGACCTAAACCTATAACCTAAACCAAAACCTATAACCAAAACCAAAACCAAAACCTATGACCTAAACCCGAACCCATTCTCAAATCCTAAAACCTATAACCTAAACCAAAATCTATGACCTAAGCCCGAACCCATTTTCAAATCCTAAAACCAATGACCTAAACTCGAACCCATTCTTAGATCCCAAAACCTATAAACTAAACCTAAACCTAAACCTGATCCTAAACCTATAAGCTAAACCAAAACGAAAACCTATGACCTAAACCCGAACCCATTCTCAAATCCTAAAACCTATAACCTAAACCAAAACCAATGACCTAAACTTGAACCCATTCTCAAATCCCAAAACCTATGACCTAAACTCGAACCCATTCTCAAATCCAAAAACCTATAACCTAAACCTAAACCTAAACTTTATCCTAAACCTATAACCTAAACCAAAACCTATAACCTAAATCTGAACCCATTCTCAAATCCTAAAACCTATAACCTAAACCAAAACCAATGACCTAAACCTGAACCCATTCTGAAATCCCAAAACCTATGACCTAAACCCGATCCCATTCTCAAATCCAAAAACCTATAAAATAAACCTAATCCTTATCCTAACCCTATAACATATAACCTAAACCAAAACCTATGACCTATACCCAAACCCTAAACCCTATACCAAAACCTATAACCTAAACCAAAATCAAAACCAAAACCTATAACCTAAACCCGAACCGATTCCCTAATCCTAAAACCGATAACCTAAACTAAAACCTATCACCTAAACCCGAACCCATTCTCAAATTCCAAAACCTATGACCTAAACCCGAACCCATTCTCAAATCCCAAAACCTGTAACCTAAACCTAAACCTAAACCTTATCCTAAACCTATAACCTTAACAAAAACCAAAACCTTTGACCTAAACGCGAACCCATTCACAGATCCAAAAACCTATAACTTAAACCAAAACCTATGAACTAAAACCGAACCTATTTTCAAATCCCAAAACCTATGACAAAAACCCGAATCCATTCTCAAATCCTAAAACCTATAACCTAAACCTAAACCTAAACCTTATCCTAAACCTATAACCTAAACCAAAACCAAATCCTATAACCTAAACCCGAACCCATTCTCAAATTCTAAAACCTATAACCTAAACCAAAACCTATGACCTAAACCTGAACCCATTCTCAAATACCAAAACTTATGATCTAAACACGAACTCATTCTCAAATCCCAAAATGTATAACCTAAACCTAATCCATATCCTAACCCTATAACCTATAACCTAAAGCAAAACCTATGACTTAAACCCGAACCCTAAACCCTATCCCAAAACCTATAACCTAAACCAAAATCAAAACCAAAACCTATAACCTAAACCCGAACCGATTCTCAAATCCTAAAACCTATAACCTAAACTAAAACCTATGACCTAAACCCGAACCCATTCTCAAATTCCAAAACCTATGACCTAAACCCGAACCCATTCTCAAATCCCAAAACCTATAACCTAAACCTAAACCTAAACCTTATTCTAAAATTATAACCTAAACCAAAACCTATAACCTAAACCAAAACCAAATCCTATAACCTAAACCCAAATTCATTCTCAAATCCTAAAACCAGTATCCTAAACCAAAACCTATGACCTAAACCCGAACCCATTCTCAAATCCCAAAACCTATGACCTAAACCCGAACCCATTCTCAAATCCCAAAGCCTATAACCTAAACCTAAACCTGAACCTTATCCTAAACCTATAACCTAAATAAAAACATATAACCTAAACCAAAACCAAAACCTTTGACCTAAACCCGAACCCATTCTCAAATCCTAAAACCGATAACTAAAACCAAAACCTATGACCTAAACCCGAACCCATTCTCAAATCCCAAAATTCTATGACCTAAACTCGAACCCATTCTCAAATCCCATAACCTATAACCTAAACCTAAACCTAAACCTTATCCTAAACCTAGAAGCTAAACCAAAACCAAAACCTATGACCTAAACCCGAACCCATTCTCAAATTCTAAAACCAATATCCAAAACCAAAACCAATGACCTAAACCCGAACCCATTCTTAAATCCCAAAACCTATGACCTAAACCCGAACCCATTCTCAAATCCTAAAACCTATAACCTAAACCTAAACCTAAACCTTATGTTAAACCTATAACCTAAACCAAAACCTATAACCAAAACCAAAACCAAAACCGATGACCTAAACCCGAACCCATTCTCAAATCCTAAAACCTATAACCTAAACCAAAACCTATGACCTAAACCTGAACCCATTCTGAACCCCAAAAACCTATGACCTAAACCCGAACGCATTCTCAAATCCAAAAACCTATAACCTAAACCTAATCCTTATCCTAACCCTATAACATATAACCTAAACCAAAACCTATGACCTATACCCAAACCCTAAACCCTATACCAAAACCTATAACCTAAACCAAAATCAAAACCAAAAGCTATAACCTAAATCCGAACTAATTCCCTAATCCTAAAACTGATAACCTAAACTAAAACCTATCACCTAAACCCGAACCCATTCTCAAATTCCAAAACCTATGACCTAAACCCGAACCCATTCTCAAATCCCAAAACCTGTAACCTAAACCTAAACCTAAACCTTATCCTAAACCTATAACCTTAACTAAAACTAAAACCTTTGACCTAAACGCGAACCCATTCTCAAATCCAAAAACCTATAACTTTAACCAAAACCTATGAACTAAAACCGAACCTATTTTTAAATCCCAAAACCTATGACCAAAACCCGAAACCATTCTCAAATCCCAAAACCTATAACCTAAACCTAAACCTAAACCTTATCCTAAACCAATAACCTAAACCTAAACCTAAACCTTATCCTAAACCAATAACCTAAACCAAAACCAAATCCTATGACCTAAACCCGAACCCATTCTCAAATTCTAAAACCTATAACCTAAACCAAAACCTATGACCTAAACCTGAACCCATTCTCAAATACCAAAACTTATTATCTAAACACGAACCCATTCTCAAATCCCAAAATGTATCACCTAAACCTAATCCATATCCTAACCCTATTACCTATAACCTAAAGCAAAACCTATGACTTAAACCCGAACCCTAAACCCTATCCCAAAACCTATAACCTAAACCAAAATCAAAACCAAAACCTATATCCTAAACCTGAACCGATTCTCAAATCCTAAAACCTATAACCTAAACTAAAACCTATGACCTAAACCCGAACCCATTCTCAAATTCCAAAACCTATGACCTAAACCCGAACCCATTCTCAAATCCCAAAACCTATAACCTAAACCTAAACCTAAACCTTATTCTAAAATTATAACCTAAACCAAAACCTATAACCTAAACCAAAACCAAATCCTATGACCTAAACCCAAATCCATTCTCAAATCCTAAAACCAATATCCTAAACCAAAACCTATGACCTAAACCCGAACCCGTTCTCAAATCCCAAAGCCTATAACCTAAACCTAAACCTGAACCTTATCCTAAACCTATAACCTAAATAAAAACCTATAACCTAAACCAAAACCAAAACCTTTGACCTAAACCCGAACCCATTCTCAAATCTTAAAACCTATAACTAAAACCAAAACCTATGACCTAAACCCGAACCCATTTTCAAATCCTAAAACCTATGACCTAAACTCGAACCCCTTCTCAAATCCCATAACCTATAACCTAAACCTAAACCTAAACCTTATCCTAAACCTAGAAGCTAAACCAAAACCAAAACCTATGACCTAAACCCGAACCCATTTTGAAATTCTTAAACCAATAACCTAAACCAAAGCCAATGACCTAAACCCGAACCCATTCTTAAATCCCAAAACCTATGACCTAAACCCGAACCCATTCTCAAATCCTAAAACCTATAACCTAAACCTAAACCTTATGCTAAACCTATAACCTAAACCAAAACCTATAACCAAAACCAAAACCAAAACCTATGACCTAAACCCGAACCCATTCTCAAATCTTAAAACCTATAACCTAAACCAAAACCTATGACCTAAACCTGAACCCATTCTTAAATCCCAAAGCCTATGTCCTAAACCCGAACCCATTCTCAAATCCCAAAACCTATAACCTAAACCTAAACCTAAACCTTATCCTAAACCTATAACCTAAACCAAAACCTATAACCTAAACCAAAACCAAATCCTATGACCTAAACCCGAACCCATTCTCAAATCCTAAAACCTATATGTAACACCCTGAAAATCGGGGGTCGTGTATAAACTCAACTTCCGAGTTCCAGACCATCACTTATGCAACAAAAATGATTATGATTCAATGTTGTCTGATTTAAAGCATTCACATGAGTAAAAGTATACCAAAACTGCAATTCATACTTCAGATCCAGTGATAAAAGCAAGCGGAAGACTAAACAATATATATATCACTGTATGGAAAAACAAAGTAGATCTCATCTATCTCTAAAGTATGAATACATCTCTGAGTCTCATATACATATACATGAACAAAATCGAATGTTCAAAATAGTCCCACTGAAGTCCCGTCAACCCAGGTCGCCTAAGCAAAGCTATCATGATACTGCATGTACGAGAACTCGTCCTGGTCCTCGTCGAAGTCTGGCTCTGCCTCCTGGATCTCAGCATCACCTGCATCTACAACAAGGTCTGGTGGGTGTTGCAAACACCATCCCGTAACGTGGGAGTGAGTGATCAACTTAGTGGAATCACAGAGCAAAGATTAGCATGTTCACAAGTCAATCATCCGATAATAGTAAAGCAGTAAATCAAACATCCTAATACTGTTGTTAATGCAAAATGACATGACGTGATGTATGCCCTCACCGACGATCTCCCTCATACGGCACCATCTTACGACCGCGGCATGCAATCGACCCTCAAGTGCTCCATATCTTCCAGGCACATGCAATGGTATGGTGATATGATTTTCGAGTTGTTATTAGTCCATTTAAACAACAAGATTGGGAAACTAAGGTACTTTCCTTGTATCAATCCCAACACAGATCCTGTCTAGGGTCATCACTCCTAGTAATCTCATACGATGTATATTTCGTAGGTCGCTGCAAGGGCTGCCTGGGCTGTTGCTCGCACTCGTTGCACCGCTCCCCCATCATCTTATCAATACAGGCCTACTGTACTCTACTGCTACTGAAGGGTCGTCGCTTTCCGTAGACTCAGAATACGCTCGTGGTCACTACAAAGGACTCGTCGCCTGATCAGTATAGGCCGACAGCTAGAATATAGTATCCCATACCACCATAATCTGCTCATGAGACTAAGTGCTCACTGGTTACTACGGGGAGGTTTGTGGCCCCAGCGTAGGCCGACAGCTTGACCACGGTGTCCCATACCACCATGTCCGGCTCATGAGTCTTCTTGGATCAAGGTACCATGGTTAACAGGGTTTACAATGGTAAATTCAGTACCCTAGGTTCAAGCAGTTATGACTCATACAGGGTGAACATACATTGGCCAGTCGGGTTACTTGACGGGCTCGACTAGCACGATCGCATCTTAAGTCGAACGACATGAAGTGCGTAAAACACTTCGCGTGGCCTAACCACTGCCGCCAACTCCAAACACGACTCGCGTTCATCGACGCGTCATTCGTGGCCAAGACCAGCCAACCATGAATTCGCTCGGTTACCGACTGCCTGGACTAAGTATAGTCCCAAACACATATGAATTCAGATCAACAATTTATGTAGGAGTATTGGAATTGAAATACAATCATGTGAGCATGTTAACACATGTTATAACATACAACTTAGGCAAATCTCCAAGCACGTACATTTTATGCATATAATGGAACCATGTACATAGTCAACATGTAGGAAATCATTTACGTCAGCATATTAATTGAGAAATCAGTCTCAAACTAATTCATAACGTCATTTAATTCAATACATACTAATACAAGCATTTATACAAACACATACACTACACACTTAAGTCTATATATAGTATGTCGACCCAAAGTGCGCAATTTGGCGAATCTCTTCGCCAAACTAATTATGCACATATTCCTAACTTTCTAATGCGACAACAAACCATGTCAATCACATCAGCAAAATATGAATGTAATCAGTACTTCCTACAAATGACTAAAATGCCCTAAATCTCATACTCTTCGTTGATTTACGAAACAGGAAACGGATAACATGTTGTACATGTCAAACGGCGATGCCTTTGATAATCTACTATTAAACGACATTGAAAGCATTGGAAACCATCAATCAAAGTGTCTAAAATTCTCACCTTGTCTCTTATGGATGCGTAAATTTGAACGGAGTGTATACGCTTCGTCTACGGTGATAAGAGAACCTGTTTTATAGGATCTTAGTGAACCTTAAATCAGCAACTTCTAGGGTTGTTTCATATCTGAAAACGGGGAAGAATCACCGGCTTGGTGATCAGGAGGTGTTTCTTAGGCACTAGCAACAGGTGGCACGAAGGCTGAAAAAATATATCCTACTCTCTCTCACAAACTCTCACCTTTCTCTCCCTCCAAATCTAGGGTTTCTCTCAAATTCGGATGGGAGAGAGGAGTGAGGGTTTCAACCCCTTTTATAAGCCTAAAAATGCCAAAAATGGGCTCCGGCACAAGGTTCACTTAGTGCATATCCAATTCGGGACTGTTTCGGTCCAAAAGATGCTTTCTGGTGGTACCCTGGCCGAATGCGATCGGACTTAAGCTCATGCATACCAGATCTAGCACGTATTAAGTTTTCAGTCTGGCAGGGTTCGCAGATCGCACGTGGCGGACCAGTTTCAGTTCAACGGTCACCGCACGTAGATCAGGGCTGAAAGTCTCATGATATAAAATAAAAAATTTTCCTGATCCGAGGGTGTAATTTGGATGAATTCTGACGGTCAGAATGCTTAATACTGACGCGTCAAGTCATGTGCCAGATTTGAATTTGAAATTCCAATTCTGTCCCTATTCGCACTCTCTTCGGTCCGGGCTCAATGAAATAGCCTGTGATTATCGGTTTGACTTGATTTTTGAAATGATTGTCAAGTCCAGCTAGACAGTTCTAACGGTCTAAGATAGGAGGTATCGGACTTTCGACACGCGATCTAGATCCAATACAAAGATTCAAAGTGGTCCAGAGAACAAACCTGCTTAGAGTTTGGTCCGAGGTTATAGAGTATTATAGAGTCGTTGGTTCTACTTGATTTGGGTCTTGTAGAACGCATTTAAAGTGATCAGGGACTATTTCCTAGCTACTCCAGCGTTGCGCTAGCTAACTTACACTTAATTTCCATAGGAATTAATTCTACGCAATTTCGGGTCGAGTTGGTACTCGAGCCCAAGTATGAATTTTTCACGGGCATTACACTATATAACTTAAACCAAAACTTATGACCTAAACCTGAACCCATTTTCAAATCCAAAAACCTATGACCTAAACCCGAACCCATTCTCAAATCCTTAACCTAACCCTATAACCTATAACCTAAACCAAAACCTATGAACTAAACCCGAACCCTAAACCCTATACCAAAACCTATAACCTAAACCAAAATCAAAACCAAAACCTATAACCAAAACCCGAACCGATTCTCTAATCCTAAAACCTATAACCTAAAGTAAAACCTATGACTTAAACCCGAACCCATTCTCAAATTCCAAAACTTATGACCTAAACCCGAACCCATTCTCAAATCCCAAAACCTATAACCTAAACCTAAACCTAAACCTTATCCTAAACCTAAAACCTTAACCAAAACTTAAACCTTATCCTAAACCTATAACCAAAACCAAAACCAAAACCTATGACCTAAACGCGAACCCATTAACAAATCCTAAAACTTATAACTTTAACCAAAACCTATGACCTAAACCCGAACCCATTTTCAAATCCCAAAACCTATGACCTAAACCCGAACCCATTCTCAAATCCCAAAACCTATAACCTAAACCTAAACCTATACCTTATCCTAAACCTATAACCTAAACCAAAACCTATAACCTAAACCAAAACCAAATCCTATGACCTAAACCCGAACCCATTCTCAAATTCTAAAACCTATAACCTAAACCAAAACCTATGACCCAAACCTGAACCCATTCTCAAATCCCAAAACCTATGACCTAAACACGAACCCATTCTCAAATCACGAAACCAATAACCTAGACCTAATCCATATCCTAACCCTATAATCTATAACCTAAACCAAAACCAACGACCTAATCCCGAACCCTAAACCCTATCCCAAAACCCATAACCTAAGCCAAAATCAAAACAAAAACCTATAACCTAAACCCGAACCGATTCTCAAATACTCAAACCTATAACCTATAATAAAACCTATGACTTAAACCCGAACCCATTCTCAAATTCCCAAACCTATGACCTAAACTCGAACCCATTCTCAAATCCCAAAACCTATAACCTAAACCTAAACCTAAACCTTATCCTAAACCTATAACCTAAACCAAAACCTATAACCTAAACCAAAACCAAATCCTATCACCTTAACCCGAACCCAATCTCAATTCCTAAAACCTATAACCTAAGCCAAAACCTATGACCTAAAACTGAACCCACTCTCAAATCCTAAAACCTAAGACCTAAACCCGAACCCATTCTCAAATCCCAAAGCCTATAACCTAAACCTAAACCTTATCCTAAACCTATAACCTAAATTAAAAAGAAAACCTATGACCTAAACCCGAACCCATTCTCAAATCCTAAAACCTATAACCTAAACCAAAACCTTTGACCTAAACACGAACCCAATTTCAAATCCCAAAACCTATGACCTAAACCCGAACCCATTCTCAAATCCTAAAACCTATAACCTAAACCTAAACCTAAACCTTATCCTAAACCTATAACCTAAAGCAAAACCTATTACCTAAACAAAAACCAAAACCTATGACCTACACCCGAACCCATTCTCAAATCCTAAAACCTATAACTTAAACTAAAACCTATGACCTAAACCAGAACCCATTTTCAAATCCCAAAACCTATGACCTAAATTAAACCCATTCTCAAATCCCAAAACCTATAACCTAAACCTGAACCTAAACCTTATCCTAAACCTATAAACTAAACCAAAACCAAAACCTATGACCTAAACCCGAACACATTCTCAAATCCTAAAACCTATAACCTAAACCAAAACCTATGACCTAAACCCGAACCCATTCTCAAATCCTAAAACCTATGACCTAAACCCGAACCCATTCTCAAATCCCAAAACCTATAACCTAAGCCTAAAGCTAAACCTTATCCTAAACCAATAACCTAAACCAAAACCTATAACTAAAACCAAAACCAAAACCTATGACCTAAACCCGAACCCATTCTCAAATCCTAAAACCTATAACTTAAACCAAAACCTATGACCTAAAGATGGACCTATTTTTAAATCCCAAAACTTATGACCTAAACCCGAACCCATTCTCAAATCCCAAAACCTATAACCTAAACCTAAACCTAAACCTTATCCTAAACCTATAACCTATAACCTCAACCAAAACCTATAACCAAAACCAAAACCAAAACCTATGAGGTAAACCCAAACCCATTCTCAAATCCAAAAACCTATAACCTATACCAAAACCTTATACTAAACCTATAACCTAAACCAAAACCAAAACCTACGACCTAAACCCGAACCCATTTTTAAATCGTAAAACCTATAACCTAAACCAAAACCTATGAATTAAACCTGAACCCATTCTCAAATCCCAAAACCTAAGACCAAAACCCGAACCCATTCTCAAATCCCAAAACCTAAACCTAAACCTTATCCTAAAACTATAACCTATAACCAAAGCCAAAACCAAAACATATGACCTAAACCCGAACCCATTTTCAAATCCAAAAACCTATAACCTAAATTAAAACCTATGACCTAAACCCAAACCCATTCTCAAATACAAAAACCTAAAACCTAAACCGAAACCTATGACCTAAACCCGAACCCATTCTCAAATCCCAAAACCTATAACCTAAACCTAAACCTAAACCTTATCCTAAACCCAAACCTATAATCTAAACCAAAATAAAAACCTATGACCTCAACCCGAACCCATTCTCAAATCCTAAAACCTATAACCTAAACTAAAACTTATGACCTAAACCCGAACCCATTCTCAAATCCCAAAACCTATGACCTAAAGCCGAACCCATTCTAAAATCCCAAAACCTATGACCTAAACTCGAACCCATTCTCAAATCCCAAAACCTATAAGCTAAACCAAAACCTATGACCTAAACCCGAACCCATTCTCAAATCTGAAAACCTATAACCAAAACCTAAACCTAAACCTTATCCTAAACCTATAACCTATAACCTAAACCAAAACTAAAACCTATAACCTAAACCCGAACCCATTCTCAAATCCCAAAACCAATAATCTAAACCAAAACCTATGACCTAAACTCGAACCCATTCTTAAATCCCAAAACCTATGACCTAAACCCGAACCCATTCTCAAATCCCAACACCTATGACCTAAACCCGAACCCATTCTCAAATCCAAAAACCAATGACCTAAACCCGAACCCATTCTAAAATCCTAGAACCTATAACCTAAACCAAAACCTGTGACCTAAACCCGAACCCATTCTCAAATCCCAAAATCTATGACCTAAACCTGAAACCATTCTCAAATTCCAAAGCCTATAACCTAAGCCTAAACCTAAACCTTATCCTAAACCTATAACCTAAACCAAAACCTATAACCTAAACCAAAACCAAAACCTCTAAGCTAAACCCGAACCCATTCTCAATTCCTAAAACCTATAACTTAAACCAAAACCTATGACCTAAACTCGAACCCATTATCAAATAACAAAACATATGACCTAAACTCGAACCCATTCTCAAATCCCAAAACCTATAACCTAAACCTAAACCAAATCCTTATCCTAAACCGATAACCTAAACCAAAACCAAAACCTACGACCTAAACCCGAACCCATTTTTAAATCCTAAAACCTATAACCTAAACCAAAACCTATGACTTAAACCTGAACCGATTCTCTAATCCCAAAACCTATGACCTAAACCCGAACCCATTCTCAAATCCAAAAACCAATGACCTAAACCCGAACCCATTCTCAAATCCAAGAACCTATAACCTAAACCAAAACCTGTGACCTAAACCCGAACCCATTCTCAAATCCCAAAATCAATGACCTAAACCCGAACCCATTCTCAAATTCTAAAGCCTATAACCTAAGCCTAAACCTAAACATTATCCTAAAACTATAACCTAAACCAAAACCTATAACCAAAACCATAGCCAAAACATATGACCTAAACCCGAACCCATTTTCAAATCCTAAAACCTATAACCTATATTAAAACCTATGACCTAAACTTGAACCCATTCTCAAATCCCAAAACCTATGACCTAAACCTGAATCCATTCTCGAATCCCAAAATCTATAACCTAAACCTACTCCTTATCGTAACCCTATAACCTATAACCTAAACCAAAACCTATGACCTAAATCCTAACCCTAAACCCTATCCAAAACCTATAACCTAAACCAAAATCAAAACCAAAACCTATAACCTAAACCAAAAACAAATCCGATGACCTAAACCCGAACCCATTCTCAAATCCTAAAACCTATAACCTAAACCAAAACCTATGACCTAAACCCGAACCCATTCTCAAATACCAAAACCTATGACCTAAACTCGAACCCATAGCCTATAACCTAAACCTAAACCTAAACCTTATCCTAAACCTATAACCTAAACCAAAACCAAAACCTATAACCTAAACCCGAACCCATTCTCAAATCCTAAAACCTATAACTTAAACCAAAACCTATGACCGAAACCCGAACCTATTTTCAAATCCTAAAACATATGACCTAAACCCGAACCCATTCTCAAATCCCAAAACCTTTAACCTAAACCTAAACCTAAACCTTATCCTAAGCCTATAACCTAAACCAAAACCTAAACCTAAACCTTATCCTAAACAGAAAACCAAAACCAAAACCTATAACCGAAACCAAAACCAAAACCTATGACGTAAACCTGAACCCATTCTCAAATCCTAAAACGTATCACCTAAACCAAAACTTATGACCTAAACCCGAACCCATTCTCAAATCCCAAAACCTATGACCTAAACCCGAACCCAATCTCAAATACCAAAGCCTATAACCTAAACCTAAACCTAAACCTTATCCTAAACCTATAACCTAAACCAAAACCTATAACCTAAACCAAAACCTATAACCTAAACCAAAACCAAAACCTACGACCTAAACCCGAACCCATTCTCAAATCCTAAAAGCTATAACTGAAACCAAAACCTATGACCTAAACCCGAACCCATTATCAACTCCCAAAACATATGACCTAAACTCGAACCCATTCTCAAATCCCAAAACCTATAACCTAAACCTAAACCAAAACCTTATCCTAAACCTATAACCTAAACCAAAACCAAAACCTATTACCTAAACCCGAACCCATTCTCAAATCCTAAAACCTATAACCTAAAACAAAACCTATGACCTAAACCCGAACCCATTCTCAAATCCCAAAAACCTATAACCCAAACCCGAACCCATTCTCAAATCCCAAAACCTATGACCTAAACCTGAACCCATTCTCAAATCCCAAAACCTATAACCTAAACCTAAACCTAAACCTTATCCAAAACCTATTTCCTAAACCAAAACCTATAACCAAACCCAAAACCAAAACCTATGAACTAAACCCAAACCCATTCTCAAATCCCAAAACCTATAACCTGAACCTAAACCTAAACCTTATCCTAAACCTATAACCTATAACCTCAACAAAAACCTATAACCAAAACCAAAACCAAAACCTATGACCTAAACCCGAACCCATTCTCAAATCCTAAAACCCATAACCTAAACCAAAACCTATGACCTAGACACGAACCCATTCTCAAATCCCAAAACCTATGACCTAAACCCGAACCCATTCTCAAATCCCAAAGCCTATAACCTAAACCTAAACCTAAACCTTATCCTAAACCAATAACCAAAACCAAAACCTATAACCAAAACCAAAACCAAAACATATGACCTAAACTCGAACCCATTTTCAAATCCTAAAACCTATAACCTAAATTAAAACCTATGACCTAAACCTGAACCCATTCTCAAATTCCAAAACCTATGACCTAAACCCGAACCCATTCTTAAATCCCAAAACCAATAACCTAAACCTAATCCTCATCCTAACCCTATAACCTATAACCTAAACCAAAACCTATGACCTAAACCCGAACCCTAAACCCTATCCAAAACCTATAACCGAAACCAAAATTAAAATCAAAACCTATAACCTAAACCCGAACCGATTCTCGAATCCTAAAACCTAAATCCTAAACTAATACCTATGACCTAAACCTGAACCCATTCTCAAATTTAAAAACCTATGACCTAAACCCGAACCCATTCTCAAATCCCAAAATCTATAACCTAAACATAAACCTAAACCTTAACCTAAACCTATAACGTACACCAAAAGCTATAACCTAAACCAATACGAAATCCTATGACCTAAACCCGAACCCATTCTCAAATCCTAAAACCTATAACCTAAACCAAAACCTATGACCTAAACCTGAACCCATTCTCAAATACAAAAACCTATAACCTAAACCAAAACCTATGACCTAAACCCGAACCCATTCTCAAATCCCAAAACCTATAACCCAAACCTAAACTTAAACCTTATCCTAAACCTATAACATATAACCTAAACCAAAACTAAAACCAATGATCTAAACGCGAACCCATTCTCAAATCAAAAAACCTATAACCTAAACCAAAACCAATGACCTAAACCCGAACCCATTCTAAAATCCCAAAACCTATGGCATAAACCTGAACCCATTCTCAAATCCCAACACCTATGACCTATACCTGAACCCATTCTCAAATCCCAAAACCTATGACCTAAACCCGAACACATTCTCAAATCCTGAAACCTATAACCTAAACCAAAACCTGTGACCAAAACCCAAACCCATTCTCAAATCCCAAAACCTATGACCTATACCCGAACCCATTCTCAAATCCCTAATCCAATAACCTAAACCTAAACCTAAACCTTATCCTAAACCTATAACCTGAACCAAAACCTATAACCTAAACCAAAACCAAAACCTATGACCTAAACCCGAACCCATTCTCAAATCGTAAAACCTATAACTGAAACCAAAACCTATGACCTAAACTCAAACCCATTCTCAAAAACTAAAACCTATAACTGAAACCAAAACCTATGACCTAAACCCGAACCCATTTTCAAATCCCAAAACATATGACCTAAACTCGAACCCATTCTCAAATCCCAAAACCTATAACCTAAACCTAAACCAAAACCTTATCCTAAACCTATAACCTAAACCAAAACCAAATCCTATGACCTAAACCCGAACCCATTCACAAATCCTAAAACCTATAACCAAAACTAAAACCTATGACCTAAACCCGAACCCATTCTCAAATCCTAAAACCTATAACTGAAACCAAAACCTATGACCTAAACCCGAACCCATTTTCCAATCCCAAAACATATGACCTAAGCTCGAACCCATTCTCAAATCCCAAAACCTATAACCTAAACCAAAACCAAAACCTTATCCTAAACCTATAACCTAAACCAAAACCAAATCCTATGACCTAAACCCGAACCCATTCACAAATCCTAAAACCTATAACCAAAACAAAAACCTATGACCTAAACCCGAACCCATTCTCAAATCCCAAAACCTATGACCTAAACCCGAACCCATTCTCAAATCCCAAAGCCTATAACCTAAACGTAAACCTAAACCTTATCCTAAACCTATAACCTAAACCAAAACCTATAACCTAAACCAAAACCAAAACCTATGACCTAAACCCGAACCCATTCTCAAATCCTAAAACCTATGACCTAAACCCGAACCCATTTTCAAATCCCAAAACCTATTACCTAAACCCGAACCCATTCTCAAATCTCAAAACCTATAACCTAAACCTAATCCTAAACCATATCCTAAACCTATAACCTAAGCCAAAACTTATAACCTAAACCAAAACCAAAACCTATGACCCAAACCCCAACCCATTCTCAAATCCTAAAACCTATAACCTAAACCAAAACCAATGACCTAAACCCGAACCCATTTTCAAATCCCAAAACCTATGACTTAAACCCGAACCCATTCTCAAATCCCAAAGCCTATAACCTAAACCTCAACCTAAACCTCAACCTAAACCTAAACCATATCCTAAACCTAAAACCTAAACCAAAACTAAAACCTATGTCCTAAACCCGAACCCATTCTCAAATCCAAAAACCTATAACCTAAACCAAAACCTATGACATAAACCCGAACCCATTCTTAAATCCCAATACCTATGACCTAAACCTGAACCCATTCTCAAATCCCAAAACCTATAACCTAAACCTAAACCAAAACCTTATCCTAAACCTATAACCTAAACTAAAACCAAGTCCTATGACCTAAACCCGAACCCATTCCCAAATCCTAAAACCTATAACCAAAACAAAAACCTATGACCTAAAACCTATAACCTAAACCAAAACCTATAACCTAAACCAAAAATAAAACCTATTACCTAAACCCGAACCCATTCTCAAATCCTAAAACCTATAACCTAAAATAAAACCTATGAGCTAAAACCGAACCCATTCTCAAATCCCAAAACCTACAACCTAAACCGGAAACCATTCTCAAATCTCAAAACCTATAACCTAAACCTAATCCTTATCCTAACCCTATAACCTATAACCTAAACCAAAACCTATGACCTAAACCTGAACCCTAAACCCTATCCCAAAACCTACAAACTAAACCAAAATCAATACCCGAAACCTATGACCTAAACCCGAATCGAGTCTCAAATCCTAAAACCTATAACTTAAACCAAAAGCTATGACCAAAACCCGAACCCATTCTCAAATCCCAAAACCTTGACCTAAACCCGAACCCATTCTCAAATCCTAAAACTAATGACCTAAACCTGAACCCATTCTCAAATCCCAAAACCTATGACCTAAACTAGAACCCATTCTCAAATCCCAAAACCTATAACCTAAACCTAAACCTAAACCTTATCCTAAACCTATAACCTAAACCAAAACCTATAACCTAAACCAAAACCTATAACCTAAACCAAAACCAAAACCTATGACCTAAACCTGAACCCATTCTCAAATCCTATAACCTATAATCTAAAGCAAAACCTATGACCTAAACCCGAACCCATTCTCAAATCCCGAAACCTAAGACCTAAACCCAAACCCATTCTCAAATCCCAAAACCTATGACCTAAACCTGAACCCATTCTCAAATCCCAAAACTTATAACCTAAACCAAAACCTATGACCTAAACCCGAACCCATTCTCAAATCCCAAAACTTATAACCTAAACCAAAACCTATGACCTAAACCCAAACCCATTTTCAAATCTCAAAACCTATAACCTAAACCAAAACCTATGACCTAAACCTAAACCCATTCTCAAATCCCAAAACCTAAACCTAAACCTAAACCTAAACCTAAACCTCATCCTAAACTTATAACCTATAACCTAAACCAAAATCAAAACCTACGACCTAAACCCGAACCCATTCTCAAATCCCAAAACCTATAACCTAAACCAAAACCTATGACCTAAACCCAAACCCATTCTCAAATCCCAAAACCTATGACCTAAACCAAAACCGATGACCTAAACCCGAATCCATTCTCAAATCCCAAAAGCTATGACCTAAACCCGAACCCATTCTCAAATCCCCAAACCAATGAACTAAACCTATAACCTATAACCTAAACTCGAACCCATTCACAAATCCAAAAACCTATAACCTAAACCTAATCCTTATCCAAACCCTATAACCTATCACAAAAACCTAAACCTATGACCTAAAGCCAAAACCTAAACCCTGTCCCAAAACCTATAACCTAAACGAAAATCAAAACCAAAACATATAAATTAAACCCGAACCAATTCTCAAATCCTAAAACCTATAACCAAAACCAAAACCTATGACCTAAACCCGAACCCATTCTCAAATCCTTAAACCTATAACCTAAACCAAAACCTATGACCTAAACCCGTACCCATTCTCAAATCCCAAAGCCTATAACCTAAACCTAAACATAAACCTATGACCTAAACCCGAACCCATTCTCAAATCCCAAAACCTATGACCTAAACCCGAACCCATTCTCAAATCCCAAAACATATAACCTAAACCAAAACCTATGACCTAAACCCGAACCCATTCTCAAATCCCCAAACCTATAACCTAAACCTAAACCTAAACCTTATCCTAAACCTATAACCTATAACCTAAACTAAAATCAAAACCTACGACCTAAACTCGAACCCATTCTCAAATCCCAAAACCTATAACCTAAACCAAAACCTATGACCTAAACCTGAACCCATTCTCAAATCCCAAAACCTATGACCTAAACCAAAACCGATGACCTAAACCCGAACCCATTCTCAAATCCCAAAACCTATGACCTAAACCCGAACCCATTCTCAAATCCCCAAACCAATGAACTAAACCTATAACCTAAACACGAACCCATTAACAAATCCAAAAACCTATAACCTAAACCGAATCCTTATCCTAACCCTATAACCTATAACCAAAACCTATAGCTATGACCTAAACCCGAACCCTAAATCCTATCCCAAAACCTATAACCTAAACCAAAATCAGCACCAAAACCAATAACTTAAACCTGAATCGATTCTCAAATCCTATAACCTATAACCTAAACCTAAACCTATGACCTAAACCCGAACCCATTCTCAAATCTCAAAACCTATGACCTAATGTAACATCCCAAAAATCGGGAGGTCGAGCAAAAACCCAACTCCCGAGTTTCAAAATGTTATTTATGCAATAAAGATATGTATGATTGAATGTTGTCTGTGATAATGTATTAAACATGAGTGAGATTAAGCTAGAACAGCATATCATACTCCAGAGACAGTTAAATTAACAAGCGGAAGACTGTGATAGTATGTATAACATATATAAACTGTTGTATGTCTCCAGAGTGTGAATATGTTACCGGGTTATATACATACATGTATACTCCAAAACTAAACCAAAAGGATATACATGAGTGTTCTAAAAATATAAAATGACAAGTGTCAAGGTATCTAATCAACCTCCCTGTAATCCCATCAATCAGCACACGCATAAAGGAGGGATCCTTCTCATCATCAACATCATCAAGTCCGGCCCCGCCTTGCAGGCCGCGCCATCATCTGCAATCATAAAAAGGTTTGGTGGGTGTCCAGAACACCATCCCGTAACGTGGGAGTGAGTAGCTAACTCAATAGAATAATAGAGCAAGGATTAGCATGTTCTCAAATCAATCATGCGATAATAGTAAAGCAGTAAATCAAACAATCCTAATACTGTTGTTAATGTAATATGACATGACGTGATGTATGCGCTCACCGACGATCTCCCTCATATGGCACCATCTTACGACCGCGGCATGCAATCGACCCTCAAGTGCTCCACATCTTCCAGGCACATGCAATGGTATGGTGATATGATTTCTGAGTTATTATTAGTCCATTCAAACAGCAGGATTGGGAAACTAAGGTACTTCCCTTATATCAATCCCAACACAGATCCTGTCTAGGGTCGTCACTCCTAGTAATCTCATACGAGGTATATTTTGTAGGTCGCTGCAAGGGCTGTTGCACGCACTCGTTGCACCGCTCCCCCATCACCTTATCAATACAGGCCTACAGTACTCTACTGCTACTGAAGGGTCGTCACCTCCCGTAGACTCAGAATACGCTCGCGGTCACTACAAAGGACTCGTCGCCAGATCAGTGTAGGCCAACAGCAAGAATATAGGGTCCCATACCACCATAATCTGTTCACGAGACTAGGTGCTCACTGGTCACTACGGGGAGGTTTGTGGCCCCAGCGTAGGCCGACAGCTCAACCACGGTGTCCCATACCACCATGCCTGGCTCATGAGTCTTCGTGGATCAAGGTACCATGGTTAACAGGGTTTACAATGGTAAGTTCAGTACCCTAGGTTCAAGCAGTTATGACTCATGTAGGGTGAACATACAACGGCCAGTCGGGTTACTTGACGGGCTCGACTAGCACGATCGCATCTCAAGTTGAATGACATGAAGTACGTAAAATACTTCGTGTGGCCTAACCACTGCCGCCAACTCCAAAATACGGCTCGCATTCATCGACGCGTCGTTCGTGGCCAAGATAAGCCAACCACGAATTCGCTCGGTTACCGACTGCCTGGACTAGGTATAGTCCCAAACACATATGAATTCACATCAGCAATTCATATAAGAGTATTGGAAATGAAATACAACCATGTGAGCATGTTAACACATGTTATAACATACAACTTAAGCAAATCTTCAAGCACATACATTTCATGCAAATAATGAAATCATGCATATAGTCAACATGTAGGAAATCATTTACGTCAGTATATTAACTGAGAAATCAGTCTCAAACTAATTCATAACACCATTTAATTCAATACATACTAATACAAGCATTTATACAAACACTTACACTACACACTTAAGTCTACATATAGCATGTCGACTCGAAGTGCGCAATTAGGCGAATCTCTTCGCTAAAATAATTATGCACTTATTCCTAACATTCTAATATGACAATAAACCATGTCAATCACATCAGCAAAATATGAATGAAATCAGTACTTCCTACAAATGACTAAAATGCCCTAAACCTCATATTCTTCGTTGATTTACGAAACAGAAAACGGATAGCATGTTGTACATGTCAAACGGTGATGCCGTCGATAATCTACTATTAAACGACATTGAAAGCTTTGGAAACAGCCAACCAAAGCGTCTAAAATCCGCACCTTATCCCTTATAGGTGAAGTGATTCGAACGGAGCGTATACGCTTCGTTTACGGCGACTAGAGAACCTGTTTTACGAGATTTATCAGCTAACATGCTATGAATCCAAGGTAACCTCAAATCAGCAACTTCTAGGGTATTTTCTTACCTGAAAATGCGAAGAAATCACCGGCCAGGTGATCAGAGTGTGTTGCTTAGGCACTTGCAACGGGTAGCACAAGCGGCAAGGAATTCTCCTCCAATCTCTCTCACAAACTCTCACCTTTTCTCTCTCCCAATCTAGGGTTTTTCTCAAATTCGGATGGGAGAGAGGAGTGAGGGTTTCAACCCCTTTTATAAGCACAAAAATGCCCGGAATAGGCTCGGAAATAAAGTTTACTTGATGTATATCCAATTCGGGGCTGTTTCGGTCCAAAAGTACATTTCTGGAGGTCCCCTGGGCAAATGCGGTCGGACTTAAGCTCATGCATACTGGATCTAGTATACATCAAGTTTTCAGTTCGGCAGGGTTCACAGATCACACGTGGCGGTCCAGTTTCAGTTCAGCGGTCACCGCACGTAGATCAGGCCTGCAAATCTTATCATATGAAATAGAAATTTTTCCTGATCCAAGGGTGTAATTTGGCTGAATTCTGACGGTCAAAATGCTTAATACTGACACGTCAAGTCGTGTGCCAGATTTGAATTTAAAATTACAATTCTGTCCCTATTTGCACTCTCTTCAGTCCGGGCTCAATGAAATAGCCCATGATTATCGGTTGGACTTGATTTTTGAAATGATTGTCAAGTCCAACTAGGCGATTCTAACGGTCTAAGATAGCAGGTATCGGACTTTCGACGCGCGGTCTAGATCCAATACAAAATTTCAAAGTGGTCCAGAGAATAAACCTGTTTAGAGTTTGATCCGAGGTTATAGAGTATTATAGAGTCATTGGTTCTACTCGATTTGGGTCTTGTAGAACGTATTTAAAGTGATCAGGGACTATTTCCCAGCTATTCTAGCGTTGCGCTAGCTAACTTATGCTTAGTTTCTAAAGGAATTAATCCTAAGTGGTTTCTTTGGCTATGGAATTGGGTTCTGAGCGATTTTCCAGGTGTTTTAGTTGACCCATTGCTTAAGGACGTCAAATCCCAGATTGGCCAAAATCCGGGGTGTTACAATCTACCCCCCTTAAAACACAATTTCGTCCCCGAAATTGGCGAAGGGTAAAGAGTATCTAGCAAGACTTCAGTCTTGACATTCTAAGAAAGGGTCAATCCTATTTAATGACCTAACCGTACGTATATCCTAACTCAACTGTTTCGATCCTGGGCCAATGGGAAAGAGGCCAACCACTCTGCCGCTGCACCACTCTGATCGAACGGTAGCATCGACTAACCTAACTGGATTGGACTCAATACGTTCTACCCCCCTTAAAACTTGGTTTTACTTAAAGTTGAAGAATCTTTACATCGATCCGTATATCGGAACGAGGCGCAACTTAGGAGCTATCCTTAACATAAAATGGAAACAACCTTTCTCTACATGGTTTTCCTTGCTAATGATGCGTTATATGGCATTGGTACCTATGATCATAGAGATGAGCCTAATCTCCATTATGGTTGAGTTCAGGGGCAGGTATGAGTTGGTGGCAAGATGTCGAATTCTCTACTGGCTTTAAGTCCTTAACATTTACCGAGGGCAAAGCAATAACTTATGGTTGTAGGTGGTCGGGCCAACATGGAAGAATAGTTATGTAATGGGTCTGAGCCGGATACACAAACCTTTTGTCCCGCGATGATAGAAAAGTTGTTGTATCAGTCCTCAATCCTAGTCGATACCGATCTTCTACTTGATCAGAGCATTGGATTTAGTGGTAACTACTAGGATTAAGAAGTCGATTCAAACCGCGAATACTTCGCTGATAATTGCATTTCCTTTACTCCGCGTTCCTGAATGCAATAAGCCCTTGGGGAAGGCAATTCTAAGGGGCGTGCTAGTACATTCTAAGTTCAATCTGAGGGATTTATAAATGTTCCCTGAGAGTGAATGGTTCCTTCCTATGGGCAACAACAGAAGTCTATAAGTCATAAGGGGATCTATCGAAGGAATAAGGTTCTACTTCAACCAAATCTAACCTACAATTCCTTAGCATATACAGGCTTTACACTACTTAAGGTAACTAGTAGGCTAGTCTGTCACTCAGTAGCTATAATCTAAAACCTAAGATTATATGGTAAATGGTTCCATACCATTACTAATACAGGGAATTACTCTATCGCTTAGGGTCAAGATTATCTAAATAGAATTGGCTTTCCTATATCGTCAAATCCTTCAAATCTAGAAGTACTAACACTAGGTCCAAAACGCCAAGGGCCTATATGGCCAGTAGCATTAAGTTGTATTAAATGGAACGGCATTCCTAGTCCCATGGCAGGATTGGAAGTGGCATGCTTGGTAGGAGGGCGGGGTGGGATAAAAACTAATTTGTAGGCTGAACCCCGGGAGTTACAATACTCCCAATCTAAGGACAATACCTCACAACAAACGAACGACATGCACTCCATTCAACAAAATTCAGCTATATTAAGCCCAAACCACTAACACAAACACATTTTCTACCTAACAACAACAAAATACAGAAATTTCAAACGGTAATCAAACAAGCGAAGAACGTGGAGAAATGGGATGGGTAAGCAGGTTTCCACGAGTCTGAGGATCAAATAAAAGCGACATGAGAGAGAGGACGATGGAAATGGAGAAAAAGGCTGAAACAGCCTTAATAATAGCCATGGAAAGCGAAGAAAATGCGGAGAAATGGTCACCCAAATGGACAGAATGAAATCTAGGCATTGTAGTGGGATGCTTCAAGCTCCCTTAGGATGGATTTTCAGAAAGAAAAGAGAATGAAAAAGGGGAATGGAGCACCTCACGATTTCAGCTCGATTTGGGGGTTTTTAGAGCTCCAAACGATGAAATCTTCTAGAGGGAGGGCTGCAATCTTCAATAGAACGATGGAGTGTGGCTGCTTTTGTCCAAGGATGGATTTAGGGGTGGTTTGGAACCACTGTTTTGGATTAGGACAGCTAGAGAACGAAAATGGAGCTAGGGGAGGGGCTGTTTGTGAAGGAAGTACCTCTATTTGGGGTTTTCTACGGTCGGACACCACATGGAGGGGGTGTACTACCCCAAAAGACCCCAGATCCCGAATTTTACATCAAGTGGGCCACAGTGGCCGGCGATGCATCGCCGGATCGGCGATGGCATCGCCGACCATCTCCCTGGTCGGGTGGTGGGACCACATGGGTTTGGTCCCCCATGGTCCAGGGACCCCAAATAACTATGGGCCCCACCTTGGTTCATTGTATTTTGACCTACATAGGCCCAAACATGAGTTCAGGGCTTTCCGGGGCCAATCTGAAAACTCGAATACAAAACCCTATCATGCAGCATATGATTTTGGGGTATAAGGAGCTATTACATCCATCTAGCCTATTATTTGCTAAAGAAAGCGAAGTTAGAATGGCCTTATGGCCATTTTTCATAAAATTTTACTATTCACTATAAAATTTTATGAAAGTATGATTTTAAGCTATTTTCACATTAGTATTGATGCCTAACATGAAAAGGATAAGAAATAATTGAAGATTGGAGTGGTGAGAGGAAAAATTTTGAAGATTTTTGGTGAAACGGGGTTTTCAAGCCCTGACGATTGAACACAGGGGTTGTGGTTGTCCCACAGCCCAAGGATTCACATTTACAGGTTTAGAATCATCCAAAGAACGTTTCAACCCACTTACCTACAACCTAGGAGCTACTCAGGTCGCTTTACGCGGCCCTAGATGCGTTACGCACTCGATCGCGTGATCGATATGAATAGACTTCTCCTATTGGTGAATATGCGATCCTATAAGTATTTCTAGACCCTTCTCGCACCCACCTAAGTCAAAGGAAGTGACAACGTATGTCGCGTGACCATAACCTAGGCCCGGTTTAATCCAGATCATGCTCTAATACCATCTGTAACATTTCGAAAATCAGGGGGTCGAGCAAAAACCCAACTCCCGAGTTCCAAAATGTTATTTATGCAACATAGATATGTATGATTGAATGTTGTCTGTGATAATGTATTAAACATGAGTGAGATTAAGCTAGAACAGCATATCATACTCCAGAGACAGTTAAATTAACAAGCGAAAGACTGTGATAGTATGTATAACATATATAAACTGTTGTATGTATCCAGAGTGTGAATATGTTACCAGGTTATATACATACATGTATACTCCAAAAGTAAACCAAAAGGATATACATGAGTGTTCTAAAAATATAAAATGACAAGTGTCAAGGTATCTAATCAACCTCCCTGTAATCCCGTCGATTAGCACACGCATAAAGGAGGGATCCTCATCATCATCAACATCATCAAGTCCGGCCCCGCCTCGCAGGCTGCGCCATCATCTGCAATCACAAAAAGGTTTGGTGGGTGTCCAGGAACACCATCCCGTAACGTGGGAGTGAGTAGCTACCTCAATGGAATAATAGAGCAAGGATTAGCATGTTCTCAAATCAATCATGCGATAATAGTAAAGCAGTAAATCAAACAATCCTTATACTGTTGTTAATGTAATATGACATGACGTGATGTATGCCCTCACCGACGATCTCCTTCATATGGCACCATCTTACTACCGCGGCATGCAATCGACCCTCAAGTGCTCCACATCTTCCAGGCACATGCAATGGTATGGTGATATGATTTCTGAGTTATTATTAGTCCATTCAAACAACAGGATTGGGAAACTAAGGTACTTCCCTTATATCAATCCCAACACAGATCCTGTCTAGGGTCGTCACTCCTAGTAATCTCATACGAGGTATATTTTGTATGTCGCTGCAAGGGCTATTGCACACACTCGTTGCACCGCTCCCCCATCACCTTATCAATACAGGCCTACAGTACTCTACTACTACTGAAGGGTCGTCGCCTCCCGTAGACTCAGAATACACTCGCGGTCACTACAAAGGACTCGTCGCCAGATCAGTGTAGGCCGACAGCAAGAATATAGTGTCCCATACCACCATAATCTGCTCACGAGACTAGGTGCTCACTAGTCACTACGGGGAGGTTTGTGGCCCCAGCGTAGGCCGACAGCTCGACCACGGTGTCCCATACCACCATGCCTGGATCATGAGTCTTCGTGGATCAAGGTACCATGGTTAACAGGGTTTACAATGGTAAGTTCAGTACACTAGGTTCAAGCAGTTATGACTCATGTAGGGTGAACATACAACGGCCAGTCGGGTTACTTGACGGGCTCGACTAGCACGATCGCATCTCAACTTGAACGACATGAAGTGCGTAAAACACTTCGTGTGGCCTAACCACTGCCGCCAACTCCAAAACATAGCTCGCGTTCATCGACGCGTCGTTCGTGGCCAAGATAAGCCAACCACGAATTCGCTCGGTCACCGACTGGACTAGGTATAGTCCCAAACACATATGAATTCACATCAGCAATTCATATAAGAGTATTGGAAATGAAATACAACCATGTGAGCATGTTAACACATGTTATAACATACAACTTAAGAAAATCTTCAAGCACATACATTTCATGCATATAATGAAATCATGCATATAGTCAACATGTAGGAAATCATTTACGTCAGCATATTAATTGAGAAATCAGTCTCAAACTAATTCATAACACCATTTAATTCAATACATACTAATACAAGCATTTATACAAACACTTACACTACACACTTAAGTCTACATATAGCATGTCGTCCCGAAGTGCGCAATTAGGCGAATCTCTTCGCCAAAATAATTATGCACTTATTCCTAACATTCTAATACGACAATAAACCATGTCAATCACATCAGAAAAATATGAATGAAATCAGTACTTCCTACAAATGACTAAAATGCCCTAAATCTCATATTCTTCGTTGATTTACGAAACAGGAAACAGATAGCATGTTGTACATGTCAAACGGTGATGCCGTCGATAATCTACTATTAAACGACATTGAAAGCATTGGAAACAGCCAACCAAAGTGTCTAAAATCTGCACCTTATCCCTTATAAGTGAAGTGATTCGAACGGAGCGTATACGCTTCGTTTACGGCGACTAGAGAACCTGTTTTACGAGATTTATTAGCTAACATGCTATGAATCCAAGGTATCCTCAAATCAGCAACTTCTAGGGTATTTTCTTACCTGAAAATATGGAGAAATCACCGGCCAGGTGTTCAGAGTGTGTTGCTTAGGCACTTGCAACGGGTAGCACAAGCGGCAAGGAATTCTCCTCCAATCTCTCTCACAAACTCTCACCTTTTCTCTCTCCCAATCTAGGGTTTTTCTCAAATTCGGATGGGAGAGAGGAGTGAGGGTTTCAACCCCTTTTATAAGCACAAAAATGCTCGGAATAGGCTCGGGAACAAAGTTTACTTGATGTATATCCAATTCGGGGCTGTTTCGGTCCAAAAGTACATTTCTGGAGGTCCCCTGGGCAAATGCGGTCGGACTTAAGCTCATGCATACTGGATCTAGCATACATCAAGTTTTCAGTCCGGCAGGGTTCACAGATCGCACGTGGCGGTCCAGTTTCAGTTCAGCGGTCACCGCACGTAGATCAGGCCTGCAAATCTCATGATATGAAATAGAAATTTTTTCTAATCCGAGGGTGTAATTTGGCTGAATTCTGACAGTCAAAATGCTTAATACTGACACGTCAAGTCATGTGCCAGATTTGAATTTAAAATTCCAATACTGTCCCTATTCGCACTCTCTTCAGTCCGGGCTCAATGAAATAGCCCATGATTATCGGTTGGACTTGATTTTTGAAATGATTGTCAAGTCCAACTTGATGATTCTAACGGTCTAAGATAGCAGGTATCGGACTTTCGACGCGCGGTCTAGATCCAATACAAAATTTCAAAGTGGTCTAGAGAACAAACCTGTTTAGAGTTTGATCCGAGGTTATAGAGTATTATAGAGTCATTGGTTCTACTCGATTTGGGTCTTGTAGAACGTATTTAAAGTGATCAGGGACTATTTCCCAAATCCCAAAACCTATGACCTAAAACAAAACTGATGACCTAAACCCGAACCCATTCTCAAATCCCAAAACCTATGACCTAAACCCGAACCCATTCTCAAATCCCCAAACCAATGAACTAAACCTATAACCTAAACCTAAACCTAAACCTATAACCTATAACATAAACCCAAACCCATTAACAAATCCAAAAACCTATAACCTAAACCTAATCCTTATCCTAACCTTATAACCTATAACCAAAACCTATACCTATGACCTAAACCCGAACCGTAAATCCTATCCCAAAACCTATAACCTAAACCAAAATCAGAACCAAAACCTATAACTTAAACCCGAACCGATTCTCAAATCCTAAAACCTATAACCTAAACCCAAACCTATGACCTAAACCCGAAGCCATTCTCAAATCCCAAAACCTATAACCTAAACCTAAACCCAAAACCTTATCCTAAACCTATAACCTAAACCAAAACCTATAAACTAAACCAAAACCAAAACCTATGACCTAAACCCGAACCCATTCTCAAATCCTAAAACCTATAAACCAAACCAAAACCAATGACCTAAACCCGAACCCATTCTCAAATCCCAAAACCTATGACCTAAACCCGAACCCATTCTCAAATCCCAAAACCTATAACCTAAACCTAAACCTAAACCTTATCGTAAACCAATAACCTAAACCAAAACCTATAACCAAAACCATAACCAAAACCTATAACCTAAACCCGAACCCATTCTCAAATCCTAAAACCTATAACCTAAACCAAAACCTATGACCTAAACCCGAACCCATTCTCAAAACCCAAAACCTATCACCTAAACCCGAACCCATTCTCAAATCCCAAAACCTATAACCTAAACCTAATCCTTATCCTAACCATATAACCGATAACCTAATCCAAAACCTATGACCTTAACCCGAACCTTAAACCCTATCCCAAAACCTTTAACCTAAACCAAAATCAAAACTAAAACCTATAACCTAAACCCGAACCGATTCTCAAATCCTAAAACTTATAACCTAAACTAAAACCTATGACCTAAACCCGAACCCATTCTCAAATTCCAAAACCTATAACCTAAACCCGAACCCATTCTCAAATCCCAAAACCTAAACCCATTCTCAAATCCCAAAACCTATAACCTAAACCTAAACCTGAACCGTATCCTAAACCTATAACCTAAACCAAAATCAAAACCTATGACCTAAACCCAAACCCATTCTCAAATCCCAAAACCTATAACCTAAACCTAAACCTAAACCTAAACCTTATGCTAAACCTATAACCTAAACCAAAACCTATAACGTAAACCAAAACCAAAACTTATGACCCAACCCCGAACCCATTCTGAAATCCTAAAACCAATAACCTAAACCAAAACCTATTTCCTAAACCCGAACCCATTCTCAAATCCCAAAACCTATGACCGAAACCCGAACCCATTTTTAAATCCCAAAACCTTTGACCTAAACCCGAATCCATTCTCAAATCCAAAAACCTATAACCTAAACATAAACCTAAACCTAAACCTTATCCTAAACCTATAACCTAAACCAAAACCTATAATCTAAACCAAAATAAAAACCTATGACCTAAACTCGAACCCATTTTTAAATACTAAAACCTATAACTTAAACCAAAACCTATGACCTAAACCTGAACGCATTTTCAAATCCCAAAACCTATGACCTAAACCCGAACCCATTCTCAAATCCCAAAACCTATAACCCAAACCAAAACCTAAACCTTATCCTAAACCTATAACCTAAACCAAAACCTATAACCAAAACCAAAACCAAAACCTATGACCTATATCCGAACCCATTCTCAAATCCTAAAACCTATAACCTAAATTAAAAACCTATGACCTAAACCCGAACCCATTCTCAAATCCTAAAAGCTATAACCTAAACCAAAACCTATGACCTAAACCCGAACCCATTCTCAAATCCCAAAACCTATGACTTAAACACGAACCCATTCTCAAATCCCAAAACCTATGACCTAAACCCGAACCCATTCTCAAATCCCAAAACCTATAACCTAAACCTAAACCTAAACCTTATCGTAAACCAATAACCTAAACCAAAACCTATAACCAAAACCAAAACAAAACCTATAACCTAAACCCGAACCCATTCTCAAATCCTAAAACCTATAACCTAAACCAAAACCTATGACCTAAACCCGAACCCATTCTCAAATCCCAAAACCTATTACCTAAACCCGAACCCATTCTCAAATCCCAAAACCTATAACCTAAACCTAATCCTTATCCTAACCCTATAACCGATAACCTAATCCAAAACCTATGACCTTAACCCGAACCCTAAACCCTATCCCAAAACCTTTAACCTAAACCAAAATCAAAACTAAAACCTATAACCTAAACCCGAACCGATTCTCAAATCCTAAAACTTATAACCTAAACTAAAACCTATGACCTAAACCCGAACCCATTCTCAAATTCCAAAACCTATAACTTAAACCCGAACCCATTCTCAAATCCCAAAACCTGAACCCATTCTCAAATCCCAAAACTATAACCTAAACCTAAACCTGAACCGTATCCTAAACCTATAACCTAAACTAAAATCAAAACCTATGACCTAAACCCAAACCCATTCTCAAATCCCAAAAACTATAACCTAAACCTAAACCTAAACCTTATGCTAATCCTATAACCTAAACCAAAACCTATAATGTAAACCAAAACCAAAACCTATGACCCAACCTTGAACCCATTCTCAAATCCTAAAACCAATAACCTAAACCAAAACCTATTTCCTAAACCCGAATCCATTCTCAAATCCCAAAACCTATGACCGAAACCCGAACCCATTTTCAAATCCCAAAACCTTTGACCTAAACCCGAATCCATTCTCAAATCCAAAAACCTATAACCTAAACCTAAACCTAAACCTAAACCTTATCCTAAACCTATAACCTAAACCAAAACCTATAATCTAAACCAAAACAAAAACCTATGACCTAAACTCGAACCCATTTTCAAATACTAAAACCTATAACTTAAACCAAAACCTATGACCTAAACCTGAACGCATTTTCAAATCCCAAAACCTATGACCTAAACCCGAACCCATTCTCAAATCCCAAAACCTATAACCCAAACCTAAACCTAAACCTTATCCTAAACCTATAACCTAAACCAAAACCTATAACCAAAACCAAAACCAAAACCTATGACCTATATCCGAACCCATTCTCAAATCCTAAAACCTATAACCTAAATCAAAAACCTATGACCTAAACCCGAACCCATTCTCAAATCCTAAAAGCTATAACCTAAACCAAAACCTATGACCTAAACCCGAACCCATTCTCAAATCCCAAAACCTATGACTTAAACATGAACCCATTCTCAAATCCCAAAACCTATGACCTAAACCTAAACCTAAACCTAAACCTTATCCTAAACTTATAACCTAAACCAAAACCTATAACCAAAACCAAAACCAAAACCTATGACCTATACCCGAACCCATTCTCAAATCCTAAAACCTATAACCTAAACAAAAACCTATGACCTAAACCCGAACCCATTCTCAAATCCCAAAACCTATGACCTAAACCCAAACCCATTGTCAAATCCCAAAACCTATAACCTAAACCTAATCTTTATCCTAACCCTAAAACATATAACCTAAACCAAAACCTATGACCTAAACCCGAACCCTAAACCCTATCCCAAAACCTATAACCTAATCCAAAATCAAATCCAAAACCTATGACCTAAACTCGAACCCATTCTCAAATCCTAAAACCTATAACTTAAACCAAAACCTAAGACCTAAACCCGAACCCATTTTCGAATCCCAAAACATATGACCTAAACCCGAACCCATTCTCAAATCCCAAAACGTATAACTTAAACCTAAACCTAGACCTTATCCTAAACCAAAAATCTAAATCAAAACCTATAACCTAAACCAAAACCAAATCCTATGACCTAAACCCGAACCCATTCTCAAATCCTAAAACCAATAACCTAAACCAAAACCTATTTCCTAAACCCGAATCCATTCTCAAATCCCAAAACCTATGACCGAAACCCGAACCCATTTTCAAATCCCAAAACCTTTGACCTAAACCCGAATCCATTCTCAAATCCAAAAACCTATAACCTAAACCTAAACCAAAACCTAAACCTTATCCTAAACCTATAACCTAAACCAAAACCTATAATCTAAACCAAAACAAAAACCTATGACCTAAACTCGAACCCGTTTTCAAATACTAAAACCTATAACTCAAACCAAAACCTATGACCTAAACCTGAACGCATTTTCAAATCCAAAAACCTATGACCTAAACCCGAACCCATTCTCAAATCCCAAAACCTATAACCCAAACCTAAACCTAAACCTTCTCCTAAACCTATAACCTAAACCAAAACCTATAACCAAAACCAAAACCAAAACCTATGACCTATATCCGAACCCATTCTCAAATCCTAAAACCTATAGCCTAAATCAAAAACCTATGACCTAAACCCGAACCCATTCTCAAATCCTAAAAGCTATAACCTAAACCAAAACCTATGACCTAAACCCGAACCCATTCTCAAATCCCAAAACCTATGACTTAAACACGAACGCATTCTCAAATCCCAAAACCTATGACCTAAACCTAAACCTAAACCTTATCCTAAACTTATAACCTAAACCAAAACCTATAACCAAAACCAAAACCAAAACCTATGACCTATACCCGAACCCATTCTCAAATCCTAAAACCTATAACCTAAACAAAAACCTATGACCTAAATCCGAACCCATTCTCAAATCCCAAAACCTATGACCTAAACCCAAACCCATTGTCAAATCCCAAAACCTATAACCTAAACCTAATCTTTATCCTAACCCTAAAACATATAACCTAAACCAAAACCTATGACCTAAACCCGAACCCTAAACCCTATCCCAAAACCTATAACCTAATCCAAAATCAAATCCAAAACCTATGACCTAAACTCGAACCCATTCTCAAATCCTAAAACCTATAACTTAAACCAAAACCTAAGACCTAAACCCGAACCCATTTTCGAATCCCAAAACATATGACCTAAACCCGAACCCATTCTCAAATCCCAAAACGTATAACTTAAACCTAAACCTAAACCAAAACCAAATCCTATGACCTAAACCCGAACCCATTCTCAAATCCTAAAACCTATAAACTAAACCAAATCGTATGACCTAAACCCGAACCCAATCTCAAATCCCAAAACCTATGACCTAAACCCGAACCCATTCTCAAATCCCAAAGCCTATTACCTAAACCTAAACCTAAACCTTATCCTAAACCTATAACCTAAACCAAAACCTATAACCAAAACCAAAACCAAAACCTATGACCCAAACCCGAACCCATTCTCAAATCCTAAAACCTATAACTTAAACCAAAACCTATTACCTAAACCTGAACCCATTTTCAAATCCCAAAACCTATGACCTAAACCTGAACCCATTCTCAAATCCCAAAACCTATAACCTAAACCTAAACCTAAACCTTTTCCTAAACCTATAACCTAAACCAAAACCAAAACCTATGTGTAACATCCCGAAAATCGGGGGGTCAAGAAAAAACCCAACTCCCGAGTTCCAAAATGTTATTTATGCAACATAGATATGTATGATTGAATGTTGTTTGTGATAATGTATTAAACATGAGTGAGATTAAGCTAGAACAGCATATCATACTCCAGATACAGTTAAATTAACAAGCGAAAGACTGTGATAGTAGGTATAGCATATATAAACTGTTGTATGTCTCCAGAGTGTGAATATGTTACTAGGTTATATACATACATGTATACTCCAAAAATAAACAAATGAATATACATGAGTGCGCTAAAAATATAAAATGACAAGTGTCAAGGTATCTAATCAATCTCCCTATAATCCCGTCAATCAGAACACGCATGAAGGAGGAATCCTCCTCATCATCACCAGGTCCAGCTCCGCTTCTCGAGCAGTGCCATCATCTGCAATCACAAAAAAAGGGACTGGTGGGTGTCCGAAAACAGCATCCCGTAACGTGGGAGTGAGTGATTAACTCAGTGGGATAAGAGAGCAAAGATTAGCATGTTATCAAATCAATCATGCGATAATAGTAAAGTAGTAAATCAAACAATCCTAATACTGTTGTTAATGCAATATGACATGACGTGATGTATGCCCTCACCGACAATCTCCCTCATACGGCACCATCTTACGACCGCGGCATACAATCGACCCTCAAGTGCTCCACATCTTCCAGGCACATGCAATGGTATGGTGATATGATTTCTGAGTTGTTATTAGTCCATTCAAACAGCAGGATTGGGAAACTAAGGTACTTCCCTTATATCAATCCCAACACATAACCTGTCTAGGGTCGTCACTCCTAGTAATCTCATACGAGGTATATTTTGTAGGTCGTTGCAAGGGCTGTCAGGGCTGTTGCAAGCACTCATTGCTCCGCTCCCCCATCACCTTATCAATACAGGCCTACTGTACTCTACTGCTATTGAAGGGTCGTCGCCTTTCGTAGACTCAGAATACGCTCGCGGTCACTACAAAGGGCTGTCAGGGCTGTTGCTCACACTCGTTGCACCGCTCCCCCATCACCTTATCAATGTAGGCCGACAGCAAGAATATAGTGTCCCATACCACCATAATCTTCTCACGAGTCTAGGTGCTCACTGGTTACTACGGGGAGGTTTGTGGCCCCAGCGTGGGCCGACAGCTCGACCACGGTGTCCCATACCACCATGCCCGGCTCATGAGTCTTTTTGGATCAAGGTACCATGGTTAACAGGGTTTACAATGGTAAGTTCAGTACCCTAGGTTCAAGCAGTTATGACTCATGCAGGGTGAACATACATCGGCCAGTTGGGTTACTTGACGGGCTCGACTAGCACGATCGCATCTCAAGTCGAACGACATGAAGTGCGTAAAACACTTCGCGTGGCCTAACCACTGCCGCCAACTCCAGAACACGACTCGCGTTCATCGACGCGTTGTTCGTGGCGAAGATAAGCTAACCATGAATTCGCTCAGTTACCGACTGCCTGGACTAGGCATAGTCCCAAACAATCATAAATCCACATCAGCAGTTGTGTAAGGGTAATGGAAATGAAGTACAACCATGTGAGCATGTTAACACATGTTATAACGTATAACTTAAGTAAATCATCCAACGCAAGCCTTTCATACATATAATGAAATTATGCATATCGCCAACCTATAGGAAATCATTTCCATCAGCAAATTAATGAGAATTCAATCCCAAACTAAATCATAATGAAATCATCAAGCACATGTTATAACATACCAATTAAGTGAATCATCAAGCACCTGCATTTCATACATATAATGAAATCATGCATATGGCTAACATGTAGGAAACCATTTACACTAGCATATTAATTGAGAAATCAATCTCAAATTAATTCATAACACCATTTAAGTCAATACATACTAATACAAGCATTTATACAAACACTTACACTACACACTTAAGTCTACATATAGTATGTCGACCCGAAGTGCGCATTTAGGCGAATCTCTTCGCCAAACTAATTATGCACGCATTCCTAATATCCTAATGCGGCAAGAAGCCATGTCAATCACATCAGCAAAATATGAATGAAAACAGTACTTCCTACAAATGACTAAAATGTCCTAAATCTCATATTCTTCGTTGGTTTACGAAACAGGAAACGGACAACATGTTGTACATGTCAAACGGCGTTGCCGTCAAGAATCTACTATTAAACGACATTGAAAGCGTTGAAAACAATCAATCAAAGCGTCTAATATCCGCACCTTTTTCTCCTAGAAGCATATCAATTTGAACGGAGCGTATACGCTTCGTCTACGGCGAATAGGGAACCTAATACATAAGATCCATAAGCTACTTCGCTATGGAAACAAAGGAACCTCAAATCAGCAACTATTTAGGGTATTTGCTTACCTAGAATCGCGGTGTAATCCCCAGGAAAGCGATAGAGGTGCGTTGCTTAAGCACGTGTAACACGTAGCACAAGTAGCAGGAAGAACTCTCTCACTCTCTCTCACGATCTCTCACCTTTTCTCTCACATAAGCTAGGGTTTCTAGTAAATTCGGATGTGTGAGAGAAGTGAGGGTTTCAACCCTTTTTGTAAGCCCAAACTTGCCCGAAATAGGCTCGGGAACAAGTTTCACTTGAGGGGTAACCAAATCAGGGCTGTTTTAGTCCAAAAGGACATTTCTGGTGGTCCCCTAGCTGAACGCGATCGGACTTAAGCTCATGCATACTGGATCTAGCATACATCAAGTTTTCAGTCTGGCAGGGTTCGCAAATCGCACGTGGCGGTCCAGTTTCAATTCAGCGGTCACCGCACGTAGATCAGGGCTGAAAGTCTCATGATATGAAATAGAAATTTTTCCTGATCCGAGGTTGTAATCTGACTGAATTCTGACGGTCAGAACGCTTAATACTGACGCATCAAGTCATGTGCCAGATTTGAATTTCAAATTCCAAATCTGTCCCTATTCGCACTCTCTTCAGTCCGGGCTCAATGAAATAGTCTGTGATTATCGGTTGGACTTGATTTTCGAAATGATTGTCAAGTCCAGTTAGGTGGTTCTAACGGTCTAAGATAGCAGGTATCGGACTTCCGACACGCGGTCTAGATCCAATACAGAATTTCAAAGTGGTCCAGAGAACAAACCGGCTTAGAGTTTAATCCAAGGTTATAGAGTATTATAGAGTCATACGTTCTACTCGATTTGGGTCTTGTAGAACATATTTAAAGTGATCAGGGACTGTTTCCCAGCTACTCTAGCGTTGCGCTAGCTAACTTACGCTTAATTTCTAAAGGAATTAATCCTAAGTGGTTTCTTTGGCTATGGAATTGGGTTCTGAATGATTTTCCAGGTGTTTTAATTGACCCACTGCCTAAGGACGTCAAATCCCAGATTGGCCAAAATCTGGGGTGTTACAATCTACCCCCCTTAAAACACAATTTCGTCCCCGAAATTGGCGAAGGGTAAGGAATACTTTTCTAAGGACGGTTCCAATCCTATTTAATAACCTAACTGTACATATAACCTAAATCAAATGTTTCGATCTTGGGCCAGTGGGGAAGAGGCCAACCATGCTTCCGCTGCGCCACTCTGATCGAACGGTAACGTTGACTAACCTAACTGGATTGGACTTAATACGTTTTACCCCCCTTAAAACTTGGTTTTACTTAAGTTCAAGAATCTATGCATCGCTCCGTATACCGGAACGAGGTACAACTTAGGGGCTATCCTTGACCTAAAATGGAAACAACCTCTCATTACGGTGGTTTTCCTTCGCTAATGATGTGTTCTATTGCATTGGTATCTACGGCGATAGAGATGAGCCTAATCTCTATGGTAGTTAAGTTCAGGGGCAGGTATGAATTGGTGGCAAGGTGTCTAATTCTCTACTAGCTTTAAGTCCTCGCCATTTCTCAAAGACAATGTGATCCTGTTTGGTTGTAGGTTGTTGGGCCATCACAGAAGAAAGGATGTATAGTGGGTCTAAGCCGGATACGTTGAACCTTCTGTCTAATCAGGACAGAAAGTGCGTTGTATCAGTTCTTAATCCGAGTCGATGCCAATCCTCTGCTTGATCGGAGCATTGGATTCATTGGTAACCACTAGGATTAAGGAGTCGACTTAAACCGCGAATACATCGCTTACATGCAGCTCCTTTACTCTGCGTTCCCGAATGCAATAAGTCCTTGGGGAAGGCAATTCTAAGGGGTGTGTTAGTTTATTCTAAGTTCAATTTGAGGGATTTATAAATGGTCCCTAAGAGTGAATGGCTCCTTCCTATGGGCAGCAACAAAAGTCTATAAGTCATAAGGGGATCTATCGAAGCAATAAGGTTCTACTTCAACCAAATCTAACCTTCAATTCCTTAGCATATACAGGCTTTACACTACTTAAGGTAACTAGTACGCTAGTCTGTAACTCAGTAGCTATGATCCAAAGCCTAAGATTATACGTTAAATGATTCCATACCATTTCTACTACAGGGAGTTGTTCTATTGCTTAGGGTCAAGATTGTCTAAATGGAATTGGATTTCTTATGTCGTCAGACCCTTCAAATCTAGGAGTGCTAACACTAGATACAAAACGCCTAGGGCCTATGTGGCCGGTAGCGCTTAGTTGTATTAAATGGAACCGCATTCCTAGTCCCATAGCGGGATCGGAAGTGGCATGCTTGGTAGGAGGGTGGGTTGGGATAAAATTAATTTGCAGCCTGAATCCCGGGAGTTACAATACTCCCAATCTAGGGACCATACCTTACAGCAAAATGAAACAGCATGCATTCCATTCAACAAATTTTGGCTACATTAAGCCCAAACCACAACACAAACACATTTTCTACCGGTGACATCACTAGACCCAATAACAACAAAACACAGAAATCCTTAAAACAAAGATCAAACAATCTACAGGGCAACGGCATAGATGCCTAATTCTACCAAAGAACTTCTACTATGGTGCCAACTAACCTTCTTGAATACTATCTAGTTTAGTACTGTCAGTTGCCCACTAGAGCTCTATCGGCCAGGTATTTTCAATACTTCTCAAACGGAGAAAGTTGAGAAATAGGATTTGAGGTTAGCACGATTTTGAGACCCAAAAAGAGGGTAAAGGCTCAACTAAAAGGGACATGAGAGAGAGGACAATGGAAAGGGAGGAAAAGGCTGAAACAGCCTTAACAATAGCCATGGAAAACGGAGGAAATGCGAAGAAATGATCGCCCAAATGGACAGAATGAAATCTAGGCATCGTAGAGGGATGCTTTAAGCTCCCTTAAGATGTATTTTCAGAGAGAAATGAGAATAAAAAAGGAGAATGGAGCACCTCACGATTTCAGCTCGATTTGGGGGTTGTAAGAGCTCCAAACGATGAGATTTGCAAGATGGAAGGCTGAAAAATTCAATGGAGTGATGGAGGGTGGTCGTTTTTAGCCAAGGATGGATTTGGGAGTGATTTGGGACCACGGTTTTGGGTTAGGGCAGCTAGAAAACGTAAATGGGGCTAGGGGAGGGGCTATTTGTGAAGGAAGTTAGGTTTTTGGGGGGTTATGAGGGATGACCCACATACCAGGGGGCCATACAACTCCCCAAACATCACCGGACCGAAGGCCGGCCAGAGTAAGGCCCACCGGTCGGCGATGCATCGCCGAACCGGCAATGGCATCGCCGGCCATCTCTCTAGGTGGTTGGTGGGACCACATAGGTCTGGTCCCCCATGGTCCAGGGACCCCAAAAATGCATGGTCCCCACCTTGGTTCATTGCATTTTGACCTATAGAGGCCCAAACCTAAGTTCGGGGCTTTCCGGGGATAATTTATAATTCTGAATACAAAACCCTATCATGCAGCATATGATTTTGGGGTAGAAGGATCTATTACATCCATATAGCCCATTATTTGACAATGAAAGCAAAGTTAGAATGGCCTTATGGCCATTTTTCATGAAATTTTACTATTCACTGTAAAATTTTATGAAAATATGATTTTATATTATTTTCACATTAGGATTGATGCCTAACATGAAAATGATAAGAAAGAATCGAAGATTGGAGTGGTGAGAGGAAGAATTTTGAAGATTTTTGGTGAAACGGGGTTTTTTAAGCCCTGGCGATTGAATACAGGGGTTGTGGTTGTCCCACAGCCCAAAGATTGTCATTTACAGGTTTAGAATCGTTCATAGAATGCCTTAACCCACTTACCTACAACTTAGGAGCTATTCGGGTTGCTTTACGTGACCCTAGATGCGTTACGGACTCGATCGCACGATCGATATGAATAGTCTTCGCATATTAGCGAATTTACGATCCTATCAGAGTTTCTAGACCCTTCTCGCACCCACCTAAGTCAAAGGAAATGACAGCGCACGTCGCGTGACCATAACCCAGGCCCGGTTTAATCCAAATCATGCTCTGATACCATCTGTAACATCCCGAAAATTGGGGGGTCGAGCAAAAACCCAACTCCCGAGTTCCAAAATATTATTTATGCAACATAGATATGTATGATTGAATGTTGTATATGATAATGTATTAAACATGAGTGAGATTAAGCTAGAACAACATATCATACTCCAGAGACAGTTAAATTAACAAGCGGAAGACTGTGATAGTAGGTATAGCATATATAAACTGTTGTATGTCTCCAGAGTGTGAATATGTTACTAGGTTATATACATACATGTATACTCCAAAAATAAACAAATGAATATACATGAGTGCGCTAAAAATATAAAATGACAAGTGTCAAGGTATCTAATCAATCTCCCTATAATCCCGTCAATCAGAACACGCATGAAGGACGAATCCTCCTCATCATCACCAGGTCCAGCTTCACTTCTCGAGCAGCGCCATCATCTGCAATCACAAAAAAAGGGACTGGTGGGTGTTCGGAAACACCATCCCGTAACGTGGGAGTGAGTGATCAACTCAGTGGGATAAGAGAGCAAAGATTAGCATGTTATCAAATCAATCATGTGATAATAGTAAAACAGTAAATCAAACAATCCTAATACTGTTGTTAATGCAATATGACATGACGTGATGTATACCCTCACCGACGATCTCCCTCATACGGCACCATCTTACGACCGCGGCATGCAATCGACCCTCAAGTGCTCCACATCTTCCAGGCACATGCAATGGTATGGTGATATGATTTTCGAGTTGTTATTAGTCCATTCAAACAGCAGGATTGGGAAACTAAGGTACTTCCCTTATATCAATCCCAACATAGATCCTTTCTAGGGTCGTCACTCCTAGTAATCTCATACGAGGTATATTTTATAGGTCGCTGCAAGGGCTGCCAGGGCTGTTGTAAGCACTCGTTGCTCCGCTCCCCCATCACCTTATCAATACAGGCCTACTGTACTCTACTGCTACTGAAGGGTCGTCGCCTCCCGTAGACTCAGAATACACTCGCGGTCACTACAAAGGGCTGCCAGGGCTGTTGCTCGCACTCGTTGCACCGCTCCCCCATCACGTTATCAATGTAGGCCGACAGCAAGAATATAGTGTTCCATACCACCATAATCTGCTCACGAGTCTAGGTGCTCACTGGTCAGTACGGGGAGGTTTGTGGCCCAGCGTAGGCCGACAGCTCGACCACGGTGTCCCATACCACCATGCCCGGCTCATGAGTCTTTATGGATCAAGGTACCATGGTTAACAGGGTTTACAATGGTAAGTTCAGTACCCTAAGTTCAAGCAGTTATGACTCATGCAGGGTGAACATACATCGGCCAGTCGGGTTACTTGACGGGCTCGACTAGCACGATCGCATCTCAAGTTGAACGACATGAAGTGCGTAAAACACTTCGCGTGGCCTAACCACTGCCGCCAACTCCAGAACACGACTCGCGTTCATCGGCGCGTCGTTCGTGGCGAAGATAAGCTAACCACGAATTCGCTCGGTTACCGACTGCCTGGACTAGGCATAGTCCCAAACAATCATAAATCCACATCAGCAGTTGTGTAAGGGTAATGGAAATGAAGTACAACCATGTGAGCATGTTAACACATGTTATAACGTACAACTTAAGTAAATCATCCAACGCAAGCCTTTCATACATATAATGAAATTATGCATATCGCCAACCTATAGGAAATCATTTTCATCAGCAAATCAATTGAGAATTCAATCTCAAACTAAATCATAATGAAATCATCAAGCACATGTTATAACATACCAATTAAGTGAATCATCAAGCACCTGCATTTCATACATATAATGAAATCATGCATATGGCTAACATGTAGGAAACCATTTACACCAGCATGTTAATTAAGAAATCAATCTCAAATTAATTCATAACACCATTTAAGTCAATACATACTAATACAAGCATTTATACAAACACTTACACTACACACTTAAGTCTACATATAGTATGTCCACCCGAAGTGTGCATTTAGGCGAATCTCTTCGCCAAACTGATTATGCACGCATTCCTAATATCCTAATGCGGCAAGAAGCCATGTCAATCACATCAGTAAAATATGAATGAAAACAGTACTTCCTACAAATGACTAAAATGCCCTAAATCTCATATTCTTCGTTGGTTTACGAAACAGGAAACGGACAGCATGTTGTACATGTCAAATGGCATTGCCGTCAAGAATCTACTATTAAACGACATTGAAAGCGTTGAAAACAGTCAATCAAAGCGTCTAATATCCGCACCTTTTTCTCCTAGAAGCGTATCAATTTGAACGGAGCGTATACGCTTTGTCTACGGCGAATAGGGAACCTAATACACAAGATCCATAAGCTACTTCGCTATGGAAACAAAGGAACCTCAAATCAGCAACTATTTAGGGTATTTGCTTACCTAGAATCGCGGTGTAATCGTCGGGAAAGCGATAGAGGTGCGTTGCTTAAGCACGTGCAACACATAGCACAAGTAGCAGGAAGAACTCTCCCACTCTCTCTCACAATCTCTCACCTTTTTTTTCACACAAGCTAGGGTTTCTTGCAAATTCGGATGTGTGAGAGAAGTGAGGGTTTCAACCCTTTTTATAAGCCCAAACTTGCCCGAAATAGGCTCGAGAACAAGTTTCACTTGAGGGGTAACCAAATCGGGGTTGTTTCAGTCCAAAAGGACATTACTGGTGGTCCCCTGGCCGAACGCGATCGGACCTAAGCTCATGCATACTGGATCTAGCATACATCAAGTTTTCAGTCCGGCAGGGTTCGCAGATCGCACGTGGCGGTCCAGTTTCAGTTCAGCGGTCACCGCACGTAGATCAGGGCTGAAAGTCTCATGATATGAAATAGAAATTTTTCCTGATCCGAGGGTGTAATCTGACTGAATTCTGACGGTCAGAACGCTTAATACTGACGCATCAAGTCGTGTGCCAGATTTGAATTTCAAATTCCAAATCTGTCCCTATTCGCACTCTCTTCAGTCCGGGCTCAATGAAATAGTCTGTGATTATCGGTTGGACTTAATTTTTGAAATGATTTTCAAGTCCAGTTAGGCGGTTCTAACGGTCTAAGATAGCAGGTATCGGACTTTCGACGCGCGGTCTAGATCCAATACAAAATTTCAAAGTGGTCCAGAGAACAAACCGGCTTAGAGTTTAATCCAAGGTTATAGAGTATTATAGAGTCATACGTTCTACTCGATTTGGGTCTTGTAGAACGTATTTAAAGTGATCAGGGACTGTTTCCCAGCTACTCTAGCGTTGCGCTAGCTAACTTACGCTTAATATCTAAAGGAATTAATCATAAGTGGTTTCTTTGGCTATGGAATTGGGTTCTGAACGATTTTTGAGGTGTTTTAATTGACCCACTGCCTAAGGACGTCAAATCCCAAATTGGCCAAAATCCGGGGTGTTACACTATGACCTAAACCCGAACCCATTCTCAAATCCTAGAACCTATAACCAAAACCAAAACCTATGACCTAAACCTGAACCCATTCTCAAATCCCAAAACCTATGACCTAAAACAGAAGCTATTCTCAAATCCCAAAGCCTATAACCTAAACTTAAACCTAAACCTTATCCGAAACCTATAACCTAAATCAAAACCTATAACCAAAACCAAAACCAAAACCTATGACCTAAACCCGAACCCATTCTCAAATCCTAAAACTTATAACTTAAACCAAAACCTATGACCTATACCCGAACCCATTTTCAAATCTCAAAATCTATGACCTAAATCCAAACCCATTCGCAAATCCCAAAACCTATAACCTAAACCTAAACCTAAACCTTATCCTAAACCTATAACATATTACCTAAACCAAAACCTATAACCAAAACCAAAACCAAAACATATGACCTAAACCCGAACTCACTCTCAAATCTTAAAACCTATAACCTAAACCAAAACCTATGACCTAAAACCCGAACCCATTCTCAAATCCTAAAACCTATAACCTAAACCTTATCCTAAACCTATAACCTAAACCAAAACCTATAACCTAAACGAAAACCAAAACCTATGACCTAAACCCGAACCCATTCTCAAATCCAAAAACCTATAACCTAAACCAAAACCTATGACCTAAACCCGAACCCATTCTCAAATCCCAAAACCTATGACCAAAACCCGAACCCATTCTCAAATCACAAAACCTATGACCTAAACCCGAACCCATTCTCAAATCCCAAAACCTATAACCTAAACCAAAACGTATGACCTAAACCCGAACCCATTCTCAAATCTCAAAACCTATAACCTAAACCTTATCCTAAACCTATAACCTATAACCTAAACCAAAACCAAAATCCATGACCAAAACCCGAACCCATTCTCAAATCCTAAAACCTATAACATAAACCAAAACCTATGACCTAAACCCGAACCCATTCTCAAATCCCAAAACCTATAGCCTAAACCTAAACCTAAACCTTATCCTAAACCAAAATCTAAAACCTAAACCAAAACCAAAACCTATGAGCTAAACCCGAACCTATTCTCAAATCCTAAATCCTATAACCTAAACCAAAACTTATGACCTAAACCCAAACCCATTCTCAAATCCCAAAACCTATGACCTAAACACGAACCCATTCTCAAATCCCAAAACCAATAACCTAAACCAAAACCTATGACTTAAACCCGAACCCATTCTCAAATCCCAAAACCTATAACCTATATCTAAACCTAAACCTTATCCTAAACCTATAACCTATAACCTAAACCAAAATCAAACCTATGACCTAAACCCGAACCCATTCTCAAATCCCAAAACCTATAACCTAAACCAAAACCTATGACCTAAACCCGAACCCATTCTCAAATCCCAAAACCTATGACCTAAACCAAAACCGATGACCTAAACCCGAACCTATTCTCAAATCCCAAAACCTATGACCTAAAACCGAACCCATTCTCAAATCCCAAAACCTAAAACCTAAAACCTTTAATCCTAAAACCTATAATCTAAACATAATCCTTATCCTAACCCTATAACCTATAACCTAAACCAAAACCTATGACCTAAACCCGAACCCAAAACCCTATCCCAAAACCTAAAACATTAACCAAAATCAAAACAAAAACCTATAACCTAAACCCGAACTGATTCTCAAATCCTAAAACCTATAACCTAAACCAAAACCTATGACCTAAACCCGAACCCATTCTCAAATCCCAAAACCTATGACCTAAACCGGAACCCATTCTCAAATCTCAAAACCTATAACCTAAACCTAATCCTTATCCTAACCCTATAACCTATAACCTAAAACAAAAACTACGACCTAAACCCGAACCCTACACCCTATCATAAAACCTATAAAGTAAACCAAAATCAAAACCAAAACCTATAACCTAAACCCGAACCGATTCTCAAATCCTAAAACCTATAACTTAAACCAAAACCTATGACCTAAACCCAAACCCATTTTCAAATCCCAAAACCTATGACCTAAACTTGAACCCATTCTCAAATCCCAAAACCTATAACCTAAACCTAAACCTAAACCTAAACCTAAACCTTTTCCTAAACTTATAACCTAAACTAAAACTAAAACCTATGACCTAAACCCGAACCCATTCTCAAATCCTAAAACCTATAACCTAAACCAAAACCTATGACCTAAACCCGAACCCATTCTCAAATCCCAAAACCTATGACCTAAAACCGAACCTATTCACAAATCCCAAAGCCTATAACCTAAACCTAAACCTAAACCTTATCCTAAACCTATAACCTAAACCAAAACCTATAACCTAAGCCAAAACCAAAACCTATGACCTAAACCCGAACCTATTCTCAAATCCTAAAACTTATAACTTAAACCAAAACCTATGACCTATACCCGAACCCATTTTTAAATCCCAAAATCTATAACTTAAACACAAACCCATTCTCAAATCCTAAAACCTATAACCTAAACCTAAACCTAAACCTTATCCTAAACCTATAACATATTACCTAAACCAAAACCTATAACCAAAACCAAAACCAAAACCTATGACCTAAACTCGAACTCACTGTCAAATCCTAAAACCAATAACCTAAACCAAAACCTATGACCTAAAACCCGAACCCATTCTCAAATCCCAAAACCTATAACCTAAACCTTATCCTAAACCTATAACCTAAACCAAAACCTATAACCTAAACGGAAACCAAAACCTATGACCTAAACCCGAACCCATTCTCAAATCCTAAAAGCTATAACATAAACCAAAACCTATGACCTAAACCCGAACCCATTCTCAAATCCCAAAACCTATGACCAAAACCCGAACCCATTCTCAAATCACAAAACCTATGACCTAAACCCGAACCCATTCTCAAATCTCAAAACCTATAACCTAAATCAAAATGTATGACCTAAACCCGAACCCATTCTCAAATCCCAAAACCTATAACCTAAACCTAAACCTAAACCTTATCCTAAACCTATAACCTATAACCTAAACCAAAACCAAAATCTATGACCAAAACCCGAACCCATTCTCAAATCCCAAAACCTATAACATAAACAAAAACCTATGACCTAAACCCGAACCCATTCTCAAATCCCAAAACCTATAGCCTAAACCTAAACCTAAACCTTATCTAAAACCAAAACCTATAACCTAAACCAAAACCAAAACCTATGACCTAAACCCGAACCTATTCTCAAATCCTAAATCCTATAACCTAAACCAAAACTTATGACCTAAACCCGAACCCATTCTCAAATCCCAAAACCTATGACCCATTCTAAAATCCCAAAACCTATGACCTAAACCCGAACCCATTCTCAAATCCCAAAACCAATAACCTAAACCAAAACCTATGACTTAAACCCGAACCCATTCTCAAATCCCAAAACCTATAACCTAAATCTAAACCTAAACCTTATCCTAAACCTATAACCTATAACCAAAACCAAAATCAAACCTATGACCTAAACCCGAACCCATTCTCAAATCCCAAAACCTATAACCTAAACCAAAACCAATGACCTAAACCCGAACCCATTCTCAAATCCCAAAACCTATGACCTAAACCAAAACCGATGACCTAAACCCGAACCCATTCTCAAATCCCAAAACCTCTGACCTAAAACCGAACCCATTCTCAAATCCCAAAACCTATAACCTAAAACCTTTAATCCTAAAACCTATAATCTAAATATAATCCTTATCCTAACCCTATAACCTATAACCTAAACCAAAACCTATGACCTAAACCCGAACCCAAAACCCTATCCCAAAACTTAAAACCTTAACCAAAATCAAAATAAAAACCTATAACCTAAACCCGAACCGATTCTCAAATCCTAAAACCTATAACCTAAACCAAAACCTATGACCTAAACCCGAACCCATTCTCAAATCCCAAAACCTATGACCTAAACCGAAACCCATTCTCAAATATCATAACCTATAACCTAAACCTAATCCTTATCCTAACCCTATAACCTATAACCGAAACCAAAACCTATGACCTAAACCCGAACCCTAAACCCTATCCCAAAACCTATAAACTAAACCAAAATCAAAACCAAAACCTATAACCTAAACCCGAACCGATTCTCAAATCCTAAAACCTATAACTTAAACCAAAACCTATGACCTAAACCCGAACCCATTCTCAAATCCCAAAACATATGACCTAAACCTGAAACCATTCTCAAATCCCAAAACCTATGACCTAAACCCAAACCCATTCTCGAATCCCCAAACCTATGACCTAAACTTATAACCTAAACCTAAACCTAAACCTATAACATATAACCTAAAAACAAACACATTCACAAATCTGAAAACCTATAACCTAAACCTAATCCTTATCCTAACCCTATAACCTATAACCTAAACCAAAACCTATGACCTAAACCCGAACCCTAAACCCTATCCCAAAACATATAAACTAAACCAAAATCAAAACCAAAACCTATAACCTTAACCCGAACCGATTCTCAAATCCAAAAACCTATAACTTAAACCAAAACCTATGACCTAAACCTGAACCCATTCTCAAATCCCAAAACCTATGACCTAAACCCGAACTCATTCTCAAATCCCAAAACCTATGACCTAAACCCGAACCTATTCTCAAATCCCAAAACCTATAACCTAAACCTAAACCTAAACCTTATCCTAAACCTATAACCTAAACCAAAACCTATAACCTAAACCAAAACCAAAACCTATGACCTTAACCCGAACCCATTCTCAAATCCTAAAACCTATAACTTAAACCAAAACCTATGACCTAAACCCGAACCCATTTTCAAATCCCAAAACCTATGACCTAAACCCGAACACATTCTCAAATCCCAAAACCTATAACCTAAACCTAAACCTAAACCTTTTCCTAAACCTACAACCAAAACTAAAACCAAAACCTATGATCTAAACCCGAACCCATTCTCAAATCCTAAAACCTATAACCTAAAACAAAACCTATGACCTAAACCCTAACCCATTCTCAAATCCCAAAACCTATGACCTAAACCCGAACCTATTCTCAAATCCCAAAGCCTATAACCTACACCTAAACCTAAACCTTATCCTAAACCTATAACCTAAACTGTAACACCCTGGAAAAATTCGTACTTGGACTCGAGTACCAACTCGACCAGAAATCGCGTAGGATTAATTCCTTTAGAAAATAAGTGTAAGTTAGCTAGCGCAACGCTAGAGTAGCTGGGAAATAGTCCCTGATCACTTTAAATACGTTCTACAAGGCTCAAAGAGAATAGAACCAATGATGCTATAATACTCTAAAACCTCGGATCAAACTCTAAGCCGGTTTGTTCTCTGGACCTCTTTGAAACTTTGTATTGGATATAGACCGCGTGTCGAAAGTCTGATACCTACAATCTTAGACCGTTAGAACCATCTTGTTGGACTTGACAATCATTTCAAAAATCAAGTCCAACCGACATTCACAGGCTATATCATTGAGCTTGGAGTGAAGAGAGTAAGAATAGGGTTAGATTTGGAATTTGAAATTCAAATCTGGCACACGACTTGACGCGTCAGTATTAAGCGTTCTGACCATCAGAATTCAGCCAAATTACACCCTCGGATCAGGAAAAATTTCTATTTCATATCATGAGACTTGTAGCCTTGATCTACGTGCGGTGACCGCTGAACTGAAACTGGACTACCATGTGCGATATACGAACACTGATGGTCTAAAAACGGGATGAGAGCGACATTTGGCATGCACGAACTTAAGTCCGATCGCGTTCAGTAAGGGGACCACCAGAAATGTCCTTTTGGACCGAAACAGCCCCGATTTGGTTAGGTATCAAGTAAACATTATTCCTAAGCCTATTTTGGGCATGTTTGGGCTTATAAAAGGGCTTGAAACCCTCACTCCTCTCTCCCATCTGAAATTAGAAAGAGCCCTAGATTGAGAGAGAGAAAAGGTGAGAGATTGTGAGAGAGAGTAGGAGAGAATTTTCCTGCTGCTGCTCTACCTGTTGCACGTGCTTTAGCAACACGCTCCAATCACTTGGCCGGTGATTTTTCCACGTTTCTAGGTAAGAAAACATCCCTAATAGTTGCTGATTTGAGGTTCCCTTGGTTCCATAGTGAAGTACCTTAATTTTCCAATCCTGCTATTTGAATGGACTAATAATAACTCGGCAATCATATCACCATCACATTGCATGTGCCTGGAAGATGTGGAGCACTGAGCGGTACGCAAGCATACCGTGGATGAAGATGGTGCCGTATAAGAAAGAATGTTGGTGAGGGCATCCATCATGTCATGTCATATTGTATTAACAACAGTACTAGGATTGTTTGATTTACTGCTTTACTATTATCGCATGATTGATTTGAGAACATGTTAATCCTTGCTCTATTATTCCACTGAGTTAGCTACTCATTCCCATGTTTCGAGATGGTGTTTGCAACACCCACCAGACCCTATCTTAGATGCAGGTGACGCAGCGATCCAGGAGGCAGAGCCGGACTATGATGAGGACCAGGACGAGTTCTCATACATGCAGTACCACGACGGCTTTGCTTAGGTGGCCTGGGTTGACGGGACTTCTCAGTGGGACTCTTTTGGACATTTAAATTTTTTTATTTAGATGTATATGAGACTCAGAGATGTATTCATACTTTAGAGATAGTCGAGATCTACTTTGTTTTACCATTCAGTGATATATATATTCTTTAGTCTTCCGCTTGCTTTTATCACTGTATCTGGAGTATGAATTGCAGTTTTGGTATACTTTTACTCATGTGAATGCTTTAACTCATACAACATTGAATCATAATCATTTTTGTTGCATAAGTGACGGTCTGGAACTCGGGAGTTGAGTTTATACACGACCCCCGATTTTCAGGGTGTTACAAGTTGGTATCAGAGCATGAATGAGATTATACCGGGCCTGGATTATGGTCACGCGATGTACGCTGTCGCTTCCTTTGACTTAGATGGGTGCGAGAAGGGTCTAGAAACACTTATAGGATCGTAGATTCGCCAATAGGCGAAGACTATTCATATCGATCGCGCGATCGAATCCGTAACGCATCTAGGGTCGCGTGAAGTGACCTGAGTAGCTCCTAGGTTGTAGGTAGGTGGGTTGAGACATTCTTTGAGTGGTTCTAAACTCGTAAATGTAAATCTTTGGGCGGTGGAACAACCACAACCCTTGCATTCAATCGCCAGGGCTTAAAAACCCCGTTTCACCGAAATTCTTTGAAAATCTTCCTCTCACCACTCCATTCTTCAATTCTTTCTTGTTCTTTTCATCTTAGGCATTGATCTTAATATGAAAATAATATAAAATCATACTTTGACAAAATTTTATAGTGAATAGTAAAATTTCATGAAAACTGGCCATAAGGCCATTCTAAGTTTGCGATCTTTAGAAACTAATGGGCTAGATGGATGTATTAGATCCTTCTACCCTAAAATCATATGATGCATGATAGGGGATTGAATTCAGATTTACAGATTGGCCCTAGAAATCCCCGAATGCATGTTTGGGCCTCCATAGGGCAATCTAGAATGAACTAAGGTGGGGCCCATACATTTTTGGGGTTCCTGGACCATGGGGGACCAGACCCATGTGGTCCCACCAACCAACATGAGAGATGGTCGGCGATGCATCGCCGTCCAATGTGGCCCACTTGATTTGAAATTTTGCACGTGGGGGTATTTTGGGTAGTACACCCCCCCATGTGTGGTTCGTCCATAGAAAACCCCTAAATGGGGTACTTCCTTCACAACATCCCCCTTCCCTAGCTCCATTTTCATTTTCTTGCTGCCCTATCTCAAAACCGTGGTTCTAAATCCTTCCCAAACCCATTTATTGCTGAAAACGACCCCACTCCATCACTCCATTGCATTTTTCAACTCTCCCTCTTTCAAATCTTGTCCGTTGGAGCTCTTACAACCCCCAAAATGAGCTGAAATCATGAGGAGCTCCATTCCCCTTTTCAATTCTCTTTTCTTTCTGAAAATCCATCCTAGGGGAGCTTGAAGCATCCCTCTACAATTCCTAGATCTACCTTTTCCAGTTTGGGTAGCCATTTTCCTTGTTGAAGCCATTTTGGGTCTTTTGTCTCTCTCTTCCATCCTCTCTTTGATGGGAAAGAGAAAGACCGCAGCGGATGAGGCTGGGCCTAGTCGCCCTGCTCAATCAAGAAGATCGAGGGGTGGCACCGCAAGCTCAAGCACCGCCGTAAGTCCAAGCACAGCCCGAGAGTTCCATACAAAGCGAGATTTGGATCCCCATACTCAACTTGGGCGAGTGATTTTAGCAGAGATGCCTCACGACGAATACACTGACCGTAAGGTGTTGTTTGAGGCGGACGTGGAAGGACAACTCTTCGGTGAATTCTTGTTGTTCGAGCGCATTGAAGCTGTGCATTGGGGTCCGCTCTTTGAAGCTCGTGCTCGTGCTAATGTGAGCACTGTTCGTGCCTTCTACGCTCGTATCCAAAGTCCAACATTGGAGCCATTGTAATTCAAGATTCCTTTTGGTAGAGACCGGATGGCTACGATCGATGTTTGGTTGATAGCGCGACTTCTGAACGTGCCCCTTGGTGATGTTCATCCCAGCGTGAAGAATTTGAGGAGTAGGCGTGAGTGAGATCGCCGTACCAGGTTCCTATGCGGTAAACTAGTTCCGTGGCAGCCTAACAATAGCCTCAAGGCGTCTCATATGTCTGATGATTTGTGCCTACTGCACCACATTTGTACGTTCAACGTGTATCCCAGGTCGACAAATCGCATTGATTGTACGCGACTTATGGTTGATTTCTTGTATCAGGTGGCCCAGGGAGAAAATGTGTGTATGGCCACTTTCATCTTGCGACGATTATCCTCATAGCGAAATCAAGAAGAACGTCTGAGTCGCTTCCTTTTGGCCGACTTATATGCAAGATCGCGCTTGAGTTTGCTTACAGACTTGGGCCAGAGTTGCCAGTTTCGATTCACAGCATTGATGAGTCTACTATGGTCAAGATGAAGATCGGGTCTCAGTACCGTGAGACTCAGCTTGAGGAGGATAGCGAGGATGACTTTAATGATGAAGAGGATCCAAGTGAGGGAGAACCTGGAGCAGAAGTTGAGGAAGAAGTCTAGGAAGAGGTAGAAGAGGAGGCTCAGGATATAGATGAGAGCCCTCCTCCTTCTGCTCAGGCTACTGGTGATGATCGCATTACCCGAATTGAGGAGAGCCAGGTCGCCTTGCGAAGGAAAGTTCAGGAACTTCGGACTGAGGTCGAGGATACTAAGGCCGTTATGAAGAAGAAATTTGATAAGGTGACTCACAACTTGAAGGCGATCCTGTGCTGCTTGCAGGATAAGGGTGCTCCTCCTCCGTCACCCGACTCAGACTAGCGATGAGATCTTTGATGTTGTTGTTAGTAGTTTGTTGTTTCTTGCTTTAGGTTGTGTAAGCCTGATAAGGCTAGTAGCTTGCTTATGTTGCTGTTGAAACTTTAACTGTCTTAGTTCCCATGTACTTCTCGTCATGATGCTTGTAAGGAGATATCCCTTGTATTGTGACAATTTTAATTAAATGAAATGCATGGAATGCCTTTGACTCTTATGTGAATGATTGCGGTGTGTTTGTGCTATTGAGACTGATAAGGTTGCGCCCTATTTTGAATATAGGGAATGCCGCCGAAGGCTACACGGAGCACAGCTCGGCTTACATTGGGTGAGCCTATGGATTAGGGTCCTTCGCAGTCTGATGCACATGCGGACCCTGCTGTGGGCCCGATTCCTGAGACAACACGTGCGTCTCTGCCTACTACTGGTCCTGTAGTTGGACCACCGCCTTTCACACCACCTGTCAGAGAGCCGTACCGGGAATCTTCTTTGACACAGTACATGCCACAGTTTGCTCCACCTCCAGATAGATTTGAGCAGATGATGGCCATGATGCAGCAGCAGCAGCAGCTCTTGACTACGATTGTGGGGACTCTAGTCCAGGGTGGGAGTGTGCCTCCACCTGCACCACCTGCGCATCCGGCTGAGGATGCCGATACATATGCTCAGGATGAGGGCATGACTCATCCTGTACCACCTTCTTACCCTGCAAGGAATGCCGCAGACACACGGGGCTTGTTAGAGCGATTCCATCGCTTACGGCCTCCCACTTTTACGGGTTCTCATAGACCCGAGGACGCCGAGTATTGGCTTGACTGTGTGTCGAAGATACTGCGGATGCTACATTGTTTAGAGGCCGAGCAGGTCGAGTTGGCTACGTTCTTATTCGAGCGAGAGGCCAGCTTATGGTGGGACAGTGTAATGCGGACTGTTGCCGCCGATTATATATGGACCTGGGCAGCGTTTGAGTTCCGCTTCCATGAGAAATACTATCCCCAGACGTACAGGCATGAGCGGGAGAATGAGTTTCTGCGCCTCAGACAGGGAGGCATGACAGTCACTGAGTATGAGCATCGGTTCACCGAGTTGGGCAGATACGTCCCAACTATTTTGTCAGATGAGCATACAGCACTTTTCTGAGGTTCTGCGACCGGATATTCGGTCGAAGATGTGTTGCGTGAGCATTCCCTCTTATGCGGAGCTGATTCACATGTCCATGCGGGCAGAGCAGGATGTGGATCGACTTACCCGATCTCTTGGCCCTATTGCTCCTAGGCCACGACCAGATTTGCAGGATAGGCCCTTTGCGGGCAAGAGGCCTTGTGCCGACCCTCCTTCTCGGGCTACAGCGTCGGTACCACCGTTTCGGCGCCCCGAGTTATCATGTACATATTGTGGGAGATCGGGCCATTTGGCACGGAGTTGTTTTGCTCGGATGCAGGATAGTGAGTTCTCGCCGCCGCAGAAGATCGACCGTACACGCTCACATACGATATCAGCACCGCCTTTACGGTTGGCTCCTGCGCGCCCTTCCTTCAGACCTCTGGTATCTCAGATCAGGTAGCAGAAGATCGACCGTACACGCTCACATGCGATATCAGCACTGCACGGGTGCATGCCTTGACAGCTGAGGCAGCTGCGACAGAGACTTCTTAGCATTCGGCCTTTGAGGTCACTACCCACATCGGAGGTATTCCTATTCTTGTGATAGTGGACACAGGGTCCACGATTTCATTGATATCACGTGCCATAGTCCGACGCATTGGGCTACAGACTATTAGGATGGATGGGGTACGAGTTTATACAGCTCACGGGTCCTTTGCAGATGCCACCCTGATGTGTGAGGGTTGTTTGGTGGATCTGAGGGGCAAGACGATGGCTCTTGATCTTGTCGTCGACCCCTCTTGTTTATCTCAACGTCATTCTTGGCATGGACTGGTTGACTGCAGCGAGAGCCAAGATTGACTGCGAGACTCGTATAGTGACTGCCTACGAGACAGAGGGCGCATCCTTCACATTTCCAGTGCGGGTAAATCTCCCCTTCCGCATTCTTAGCTACGCTACTTTACTACGAGACGCTGGTGCCCAGATACTTGAGCATACGCCAGTCGTTTGCGAGTTCAAGTCTCCATCCATCGCCGTTGCCTCATATTCAAGTCTCGCTGCGTGAATATGTACTTGAGGCTCTTGTGGTCGTAAAAGAGTTCGAACTCCTCTCCGTAGAGGTAATGTCTCCAGAGTCTCAGTGCGAATATGACGGCTGCCAACTCTAGGTCGTGTGTAGGGTAATTCTCCTCGTGCTTCTTTAATTGTCTCGAGGCATACAAAATTACCCTGTCCCTCTGCATAAGGACACAACCCAGACCAACGCTAGACGCGTCAGTGTATATAGTGTATCTAACCCCTTGCTCTGGAAATACTAGCACAAGGGCGGACGTAAGTCTGTCCTTCAGCTCTTGAAAAGATGACTCTGCCTCGTCATTCCAGGCGAACTTCACGTCCTTCCGTGTCAACTGAGACAAGGGTCTCGTGATCTTCGAGAAGTCCTGTATGAAGCGCCGATAGTAACCAGCGAGACCCAAGAAACTCCTCACCTCAGTGACAGAACCAGGCTGCTCCCAGTCCTGAACTGCAGCTACCTTAGACAGGTCAACTGCCATGCCATCCTTGGACACCACGTGTCCTAGGAACTTCACTTCCTGCTTCCAGAAGTCACACTTCTTGTACTGTGCGAACAACTGATGCTGTCTGAACGTATCCAGGACCAAACGCAAGTGCTCCTCATGCTCCTCTCGACTCATAGAGTACACCAAAATGTCATCAATGAAAACAACGGCGAATCGATAGAGGAAAGGCCGAAATACCCGGTTCATCAGATCCATGAACACGGCTGGCGCGTTCGTGAGACCGAACGACATCACGAGGAACTCGTAGTGGCCTAAACTGGTCCTGAATGCTGTCTTCTGCACGTCCTCATCCCTGACGCGCAACTGATGATATCCTGACTGAAGATCAATCTTTGAGAAGTACTGCGCTCCTCTCAACTGATCAAACAAGTCATCGATCCTGGGTAAAGGGTACTTGTTCTTCACCGTGATCTGGTTCAGCTTGCAATAATCAATACCAAATCGCATCGAACCATCCTTCTTCCTCACGAACAAGACCGGTGCTCCCCAAGGAGACACACTAGGCCGTATAAGGCCAAGCTCCAGCAGACCATCAATCTGCGTCCTCAACTCCTCCATCTCACACGATGCCATGCGATACGTCAGCAGTGAGACGGGCGTAGAACCAGGAACCAGATCGATAGTGAAATCGATCTCTCGTCGGGGCGGCAAACTAGGGATCTTCCTGAACAGATCCCCGACCTATTATTAGTCCATGCAATCGACCCTCAGGAATCGGGCCCACAGCAAGGTCCGCATGGGCATCAGACTCCGAAGGAGCCTGATCCATAGGATCAGTCAATGCAAGCCGAGCCGTGCTCTGCGTAGCCTTAGGCGGCATTCCCTATATTCAAAATAGGGCACAACCTTGTCAGTCTCAATAGCACAAATACACCGCAATCATTCACACAAGGAGTCAAAGGCATTCCATGCATTTCATTTAATCAAAATTGTCACAATACAAGGGATATATCCTTACAAGCATCATGACGAGAAATACATGGGAACTAAGACAGTTAAAATCTCAACAGCAACATAAGCATAGCACTAGCCTTAACAAGCTTACACAACAAAAGTAGGAAATAACTAACTACTAACAACAACATCAAAGGTCGCATCGCTAGTCTGAGTCGGGTGACGGAGGAGGAGCACCCTTATCCTGCAAGCAACACAGGATTGCCTTCAAGGTGCGAGTCACCTTGCCGAATTTTCTCTTCGTAACGGCCTTGGCATCCTTGACTTCAGCGCGAAGTTCCTGAACTTTCCTTTGCAAGGCGATCTGACTCTCCTCAATCCGAGCAATGCGATCATCGCCAGTAGCCTGAGCAGAAGGAGGAGGGCTCTCATCTGTATCCTGAGCCTCCTCTTCTGCCTCTTCTTGGACCTCTTCCTGAACTTCTGCTCTAGGTTCTCCCTCACTTGGATCCTCCTCATCATCAAAGTCATCCTCGCTATCCTCCTCAAGCTGATTCTCACGGTATTGAGACCCAATCTTCATCTTGACCATAGTCGACTCATCAATGCTATGAATCGAAACTGGCAATTCCGGCCCAAGTCTGTAAGAAAACTCAAGCGCGATCTTGCATATCAGTCAGCCAAAAGGAAGCGATTCGAATGTTCTTCTTGACTTGGCTATGAGGATTATCTGTCGTAAGATGAAAGTGGCCATACATACGTTCTCTCCCTGGGCCACCAGATACAGGAAATCAACCATAAGGCGCGTACACTCAATGCGATTCGTCGACCTGGGATACACATTGAACGTGCAGATATGGTGCAGCAGGCATAAATCATCAAATATATACGTCACCTTGAGGCTATTATTAGGCTGCCATGGAACCAATTTACCGCACAGAAACCTGGTGCGGCGATCTCATTCATGCCTACTCCTCAGATTCTTCTCACTAGGATGAACATCACCAAGAGGCACGTTCAGAAGTCGCGCAATCAGTCGCACATCAATCGTAGCCATCCGATCTCTACCAAAAGGGATTTTGAACTGCAATGGCTCCAAGGTAGGATTTTGGATACAAGCGTAGAAGGCACGAACGATGCTTACATTAGCACGAGTGCGAGCTTCAAAGATCAGACCCCAATGCGCAGCTTCAATGCGCTCAAACAATAAAAATTCACTGAACAGTCACCCTTCCATGTCCACCTCAAACAACACTTTACGATCATTGTATTGGTCGTGAGGCATCTCAGCTAGAATCACTCACCCGAGTTGAGTATGAGGATCCAAATTCCGCTTTGTACGGAACTCTCGGGCTGTAGCTGGACCTGTGGCGGCGCTTGAACTTGCGGCACCACCTCGCGGTCTTCTCGATTGAGCAGGACAACTTGGCTCAGCCTCGTCTACTGCAGTCTTCCTTTTACCCATCAAAGATAAGATGGTGGAGAGTGACAAAAGGCCTAAAATGGCTTCCACGAAAGCCATGAAAAATGAAGAAAATGCGGAGAAGTGGTTGTCCAAACTGGAAAAGGGAGATCTAGGCATCGTAGAGGGATGCTTCAAGCTTCCCAAGGATGTATTTTCAAGGAGAAATGAAAATAAAAAAGTGGAATGGAGCACCTCACGATTTCAGCTCGATTTGGGAGTTTTTAGATGAAGATACACCCTTGGATCAGGAAAATTTTCTATTTCATATCATGAGACTTGCAGCCCTGATCTACGTGCGGTGACCGCTGAACTGAAACTGGACCGTCACGTGTGATCTGCGAACCCTGCCGGAATGAAAACTTGATGCGTGTTAGATCTTGTATGCATGAGCTTAAGTCCGATCACATTCGGCCAGGGGACCACCAGAAATCATCTTTTGGACCGAAACAGCCCCAATTTGGATATGCCCTAAGTAAACTTTATTCCCGAGCCTATTCCGGGCATTTTTAGGCTTATAAAAGGGGATGAAACCATCACTCCTCTCTCCCATACGAATTTGAAAAAAACCCTAGATTGGGAGAGAGAAAAGGTGAGAGTTGTGAGAGAGTGTAGGAGAGAATTTTCCTGCCCTTGCACCACCGGTTGCAAGTGCTTTAGCAACACACATCGATCACCTGGCCGTTGATTCCTCCGCATTTTCAGGTAAGAAAATACCCTAAAAGTTGCTGATTTGAGGTTCACTAGGATCCATAGCTTGTTAACCGATAGATCTTGTAAAATAGGTCCTCTATTCGCCGTAGACGAAACGTATACGCTCCGTTCTAAACGATACGTTTATAAGAGATAAGGTGCGGATTTTAGACGCTTTGATTGACTGTTTCCAAAGCTTTCAATGTCGTTTACTAGTAGATTATCGACGGCAACGCCGTTTGACATGTACAACATGCTATCCGTTTCCTGTTTCGTAAACCGGCGAAGAATATGAGATTTAGGGCATTTTAGTCATTTGTAGGAAGTACTGATTTCATTCATATTTTGCTGATGTGATTGACATGATTTGTTGTCGCATTAGAATGTTAGGAATACGTGCATAATTAGTTTGGCGAAGAGATTCGCCTAAATGCGCACTTCGGGTATACATACTATATGTAGACTTAAGTGTGTAGTGTAAGTGTTTGTATAAATGCTTGTATTAGTATGTATTGAATTAAATGGTGTTATGAATTAGTTTGAGACTGATTTCTCAATTAATATGCTGACGTAAATGATTTCCTACATGTTGACTATATGCATGATTTCATTATATGCATGAAATGTATGTGCTTGATGATTTACTTAAGTTGTATATTATAACATGTGTTAACATGCTCACATGATTGTATTTCAATTCCAATACCCTTGCATGAATTATTGATGTGAATTCATATGTGTTTGGGACTATACCTAGTCTAGGCAATCGGTAACCGAGCGAATTCGTGGTTGGCTTATCTTAGCCACGAACGACAGGTCGATGAACGCGAGCCGTGTTCTGGAGTTGGCGGCAGTGGTTAGGCCACACGAAGTGTTTTACGCACTTCATATCGTTTGACTTGAGATGCGATCGTGCTAGTCGAGCTCGTCAAGTAACACGACTAGCCGTTGTATGTTCACCCTGCATGAGTCATAACTGCTTGAACCTAGGGTACTAAACTTACCATTGTAAACCCTGTTAACCATGGTACCTTAATCCACGAAGACTCATGAGCTGGGCATGGTGGTATGGGACACCGTGGTCGAGCTGTAGGCCTATGCTAGGGCCACAAACCTCCCCGTATTGACCAGTGAGCACCTAGTCTCGTGAGCAGATTATGGTGGTATGGGAAACTATATTCTTGCTGTCGGCCTACACTGATCAGGCGATGAGTCCTTTGTAGTGACCGCGAGCGTATTCTGAGTCTACGGGAGGCGACGACCCTTCAGTAGCAGTAGAGTACAGTAGGCCTGTATTGATAAGGTGATGGGGGAGCGGTGCAACGAGTGCGAGAAACAGCCCTAGCAGCCCTTGCAGCGACCTACAAAATATACATCGTATGAGATTACTAGGAGTGATGACCCTAGACAGGATCTGTGTTGGGATTGATACAAGGGAAGTACCTTAGTTTCTCAATCCTGCTGTTTGAATAGACTAATAACAACTCGAAAATCATATCACCATTACATTGCATGTGCATGGAAGATGTGGAGCACTTAAGGGAGTGTGGCATGCCGCGGTCGTAAGATGCTTCCGTATGAGGGAGATCGTCGGTAAGGGCATACATCACGTCATGTCATATTGCATTAACAACAGTATTAGGATTGTTTGATTTACTGCTTTACTATTATCGCATGATTGATTTGAGAATATGTTAATCCTTGTTCTATTATTCCACTGAGTTAGCTACTCACTCCCACGTTACGGGATGGTGTTTCCGGACACCCATCAGTCCCTATTGTGATTGCAGATGATGGCGCGGCTTGCGAGGCGGTGCTGGACTTGATGATGATGAGGAGGATCCCTCCTTTATGCGTGTTCTGATTGACGGAATTATAGGGAGGTTGATTAGATACCTTCACACTTGTCATTTTATATTTTTAGAGCATCATGTATATTCTTTTGTTTACTTTTGAAGTATACATGTATGTATATAACCTGGTAACATGTTCACACTCTGGAGACGTATAACAGTTTATACACTGACGCGTCTAGCGTTGGTCTGGGTTGTGTCCTTATGTAGAGGGACAGGGTAATTTCATATGCCTCAAGACAATTAAGGAAGCATGAGGAGAATTACCCTATACATGACCTAGAGTTGGCAGCCGTCATATTCGCACTGAGACTCTGGAGACATTACCTTTATGGAGAGGAGTTCGAACTCTTTTGCGACCACAAGAGCCTGAAGTACATATTCACGCAGCGAGACTTGAATATGAGGCAGCGGCGATGGATGGAGACGTTGAAGGACTTCAAGTTCGAAGTCTCTTACCATCCTGGGAAGGCGAACCTTGTGGCTGATGTGTTGAGCTGCAAGAAGGCAATAGAGTTTGTGGCTCCGCTGATGGTTGCTGAGTGGGATATGGTTGAGTTTTTACGAGACTTTGAGCAGAAACTCACTGTAGAGGAGCCGTATGAGTTCATCGCACATGTGCAGGTGCGATCTTAGATTGATGACCGGGTCATCGAGGCGCAGAGGGATGATGCGCATCTGACTGAGCTTCGAGAGCAGGCCAGTGATGATGCAAACGGCGAGTGGCGAGTTGGCATGGATGGGGGCTTACGTTATCGTGGTCGCCTATGCGTCCCAAATATCCCTGACTTGAGACGAGAGATTCTCGAGGCTGCGCATTGTACCAGACTCGCGATGCATCCATGCAGTACGAAGATGTATCGCGATGTGAAGAGGACTTATTGGTGAGAAGGTATGAAGACCCACATAGCAGAGTTTGTGTCCCGTGTCTCACTTGTCAGCAGGTGAAGGCAGAGCATCGCCGACCACCTAGACTTTTGCAGCCTATGCCGATCGCAGAGTGGAAGTGAGATTTCATTTCAGGGTTGCCGAAGACTAGGAAGGGACATGATTCCATTTGGGTGATCGTCGACCGTCTGACGAAGTTGGTGCACTTCCTACCGATCAGAGTTACGAACTCTGCAGACGAGCTGGCTAGACTATACATCAGAGAGATCGTGCGTCTGCATGGAGTTCCGTTGGAGATTGTGTCGGACAGAGACACGCAGTTCACTTCTATTTTCTGGACTCGCATTCAAGAGGCTATGGGTGTGAAGTTGAAGTTCAATACTGCTTTTCACCCACAGACAGACGGATAAAAAGAGCGGGTAAACCAGATCTTAGAGGACATATTGCGAGCCTGCGCATTGGACTTCAAGGACAGTTGGGATGACTGTCTTGCATATGCGGAGTTCGCGTACAACAACATTTTTCAGGCGAGTATCGGTATGACACCTTACCAGGTGCTGTATGGACGACCTTGTCGCGCACCGCATTGCTGGGCAGAGGTCGGTGGGCGTAGCTTGATTAGCCCAGAGTTAGTGCAGGCGACGTCAGAGAAGATTGATATTATTAGACGTCGACTTCTCACAGCGCAGAGCAGAGAGAAGAGTTATGCCGATACGAGACGATGGCCGCTAGAGTTCACAGTTGGGGATCATGTATTTTTGCGTGTTTTCCCTATGAAGGGAGTCCTTCGGTTCAGGAAGAAGGGGAAGCTGGCACCGCGATTCATTGGTCCATTCCAAATCCTCGATCGTGTGGGAGCAGTGGCGTACCGTTTGGCTTTACCTACGCCTCTCACGAGCGTTCACAACGTATTTCATATTTTTATGCTGAAGAAGTACGTTTCTGATCCTTCCCATATCATCAGATGGGAGCAGGTGCAGTTAGGAGAGGATGTTACATATATCTTGCGACCGACACGTATCCTAGACAGGAAGGAGCAGGTACTGTGTAGCAAGGTGATTCCCCTTATGAAGGTATTGTGGACGCATCACTTTGAGGAAGAGGCTACCTGGGAGAAAGAAACCGAGATCAGAAAGAACTACCCACAGCTTCTTGAGGAGTACGAAAAGGTATAAATTTTGAGGATGAAATTATTTGTTAAGGGGGGTAGATTGTAACGCCCTGGAAAAATTCGTACTTGGACTCGAGTACCAACTCCACCAGAAATCACGTAGGATTAATTCCTTTAGAAAATAAGTGTAAGTTAGCTAGCGCAACGCTAGAGTAGCTGGGAAATAGTCCCTGATCACTTTAAATACATTCTACAAGGCCCAAAGCGAGTAGAACCAATGATGCTATAATACTCTAAAACCTCGGATCAAACTCTAAGCCGGTTTATTCTCTGGACCTCTTTGAAACTTTGTATTGGATCTAGACCGCGCGTCGAAAGTCCAATACCTACAATCTTAGATCGTTAGAACCGCCTTGTTGGACTTGACAATCATTCTGAAAATCAAGTCCAACCGATATTCACAGGCTATTTCATTGAGCCTGGAGTGAAGAGAGTAAGAATAGGGTTAGATTTAGAATTTGAAATTCAAATCTGGCACACGACTTGACGCGTCAGTATTAAGCGTTCTGACCATCAGAATTCAGCCTAATTACACCCTTCGATCAGGAAAATTTTTTATTTCATATCATGAGACTTGTAGCCCTGATCTACGTGCGGTGACTGCTGAACTGAAACTGGACCGCCACGTGCGATCTACGAACACTGATGGTCTGAAAATGGGATGAGAGCGACATCCGGCGTGCACGAACTTAAGTCCGATCGTGTTCGGCCAAGGGACCACCAGAAATGTTCTTTGGACCGAAACAGCCCCGATTTGGTTAGGTATCAAGTAAACATTGTTCCTAAGCCTATTTTGGGCAGTTTGGGCTTATAAAAGGGCTTGAAACCCTCACTCCTCTCTCCCATCCGAAATTGGAAAGAGCCTTAGATTGAGAGAGAGAAAAGGTGAGAGATTGTGAGAGAGAGTAGGAGAGAATTTTCCTACTGCTGCCCTACCTGTTGCACGTGCTTTAGCAACACGCTTCAATCACTTGGCCGGTGATTTCTCCACGTTTCTAGGTAAGAAAACATCCCTAATAGTTGCTGATTTGAGGTTCCCTTGGTTCCATAGCGAAATAGCTGATAGATCTTGTGTATTAGGTTCACAGTTCGCCGTAGACGAAGCGTATACGCTCCGTTCGAATTAACACACCTATAAGAGAAAAGGTACGGATTTTAGATGCTTTGATTGACTGTTTCCAACGCTTTCAATGTCATTTAATAGTAGATTATCGACGGCAACGCCGTTTGACATGTACAACATGCTGTCTGTTTCCTATTTCATAAGCAGACGAAGAATATGAGATTTAGGGCATTTTAGTCATTTGTAAGAAATACTGTTTTCATCCATAATTTGATGATCTGATTGACATGGCTTCTTGTCGCATTAGGATACTAGGAATGCGTGCATAATTAGTTTGGTGAAGAGATTCGCCTAAATGCGCACTTTGAGTCGACATACTATATGTAAACTTAAGTGTGTAGTTTAAGTGTTTGTATAAATGCTTGTACTAGTATGTATTGAATTAAATGGTGTTATGAATTAGTTTGAGATTGATTTCTCAATTAATATGCTGATGTAAATGGTTTCCTACATGTTAGCTATATGCATGATTTCATTATATGTATGAAATGCATGTGCTTGATGATTTACTTAAGTTGTATGTTATAACATGTGTTAACATGTTCACATTGTTGTATTTCATTTTCAATAATCTCATATGATTGCTGATGTGAATTCATATATGTTTGGGACTATACCTAGTCCAGGCAGTCGGCAACCGAGCAAGTTCGTGGTTAGCTTATCTTAGCCACGAACGACGCGTTGATGAACGCGAGCCGTGTTGTGTAGTTGGCGGCAGTGGTTAAGCCACACGAAGTGTTTTATGCACTTCATGTCGTTCGACTTGAGATGCGATCGTGCTAGTCGAGCCCGTCAAGTAACCCGACTGGCCGTTGTATGTTCACCCTGTATGAGTCATAACTGCTTGAACCTAGGGTACTGAACTTACCATTGTAAACCCTGTCAACCATGGTACCTTGATCCACGAAGACTCATGAGCCGGGCATGGTGGTATGGGACACCGTGGTCGAGCTGTCGGCATACGCTGGGGCCACAAACCTCCCCGTAGTGACCAGTGAGCACCTATGCCGCGTGAGCAGATTATGGTTGTAACGCCCGTGAAAAATCCATACTTGGGCTCGAGTACCAACTCGACCCGAAATTGCGTAGGATTCATTCCTTTGGAAAATTTGACTAGGTTAGCTAGTGCAACGTTGGAGTAGCTGGGAAATGGTCCCTGATCACTTTAAATACATTCTACAAGGCCCGAAGCGAGTGGAACCAAGGGTGCTATAATGCTCTAAAGCCGCGGATCAAACTCTAAGCCGGTTTGTTCTCGGGACCTCCTTGAATCTTTGTATTGGATCTAGACCGCATGTTGAAAGTCCGATACCTCCTATCTTAGACCGTTAGAACCGTCTAGCTGGACTTGACACTCATTCCAAAAATCAAGTCAAACCGATACTCACAGGCTATTTCATTGAGCCCGGACCGAAGAGAGTGTGAATAGGGACATAGTTGGAATTTCAAATTCAAATCTGGCACACAAATTTGACGCATCAGTATTAAGCATTCTGACCGTCAGAATACAGCCAAATTACATCCTTAGATCAGGAAAAATATCTATTATATATCACGAGACTTATAGGCCTGATCTTGGTGCGGTGACCGTTAAACTGAAACTGGGCCGCCACGTGCGATCTGGGAACCCTACCGGCCTAAAATCTGGATGCGTGCTAGATCCAGTATACACGAGCTTAAGTCCGACCGCATTTGGCCAGGGGACCTCCACAAATGCTCTTTTGGACCGAAACGGCCCCGATTTGGTTAGGCACCAAGTAAACATTGTTCCCAAGCCTATTTTGGGAATGTTTTAGGCTATAAAAGGGGTTGAAACCCTCACTCCTCTCTCCCATCCGAATTTGAGAGAAGCCCTAGCTTGGGAGAGAGAAAAAGAGTGAGAGATTGTGAGAGAGTGGGAGAGTTCTTCCTGCCACTTGTGCTACGTGTTGCACGTGCTTAAGCAACACTCCTCTACCGCTTTCCCGGCGATTCCACCGCAATCCTAGGTAAGTAAAAACCCTAAATAGTTGTTGATTTGAGTTTTCCTTGTTTCCATAGCGATGTAGCTTATGGATCTTATGTATTAGGCTCCTTACTCGCCGTAGACGAACCATATACACTCCGCTTCAATTCTCGAGTCTACAAGACACTAGGTGAGGATTTTAGACGCTTGGATTGACGGTTCCCAATGCTTTCAATGTCGTTTAATAGTAGATTCTTGACGGCATCGCCATTTGACATGTACAAAATGCTCTCCGTTTCCCGTTTCGTAAGCTAACGAAGAATATGAGATTTAGGGCATTTTAGTCATTTGTAGGAAGTACTGTTTACATTCATATTTTGCTGATGTGATTGACATGGTTTGTTGTCGCATTAGGAAGTTAGGAATGCGTGCATAATTAGTTTGGCGAAGAGATTCGCCTAGTTGCACACTTTGGGTCGACATACCATATGTAGACTTAAGTGTGTAGTGTATGTGTTTGTATAAATGTTTGTATTAGTATGTATTGAATTAAATGATGTTATTTGATAGTTTGTGATTGATTTTTCAATTATTATGCTGACCTAAATGATTTTCTACATGTCGACAAAATGCATGATTTCATTACATGCATGGAATGTATGTGCTTGAGGATTTGCTTAAGTTGAATATGCATGGGAGGTATGCCTTGAAGATTTGCTTAAGTTGAATGTTATAACATGTGCTAACATGCTCACATGATGTATTTCAATTCAAATACCTTTTATAGTAATTCCATAGATGTGTGGGACTTGACTTAGTCTAGGCAGTCGGTAACCGAGCGAATTCGTGGCTGACTGGTCATAGCCACGAACGACGCGTCGATGAATGTGATTCGTGTTGAGAGTTAGCGGCAGTGGTTAGGCCACGCGAAGTGTTTTACGCACTTCATGTCGTTCAATTCGAGATGCGATCGCGCTAGTCGAGCCCGTCAAGTAACCCGACTGGCCGATGTTTGTTCACCTTGTATGTATCATAACTGCTTGAACCTAGGGTACTGAACTTACCATTGTAAACCCTATTAACCGTGGTACCTTGATCCACGAAGACTCATGAGCCGGGCATGGTGGTATGGGACACCGTGGTCGAGCTGTCGGCCTACGCTGGGGTCACAAACCTCCCCGTAGTGACCAGTGAGCACCTAGACTCGTGAGCAGATTATGGTGGTATGGGACACTATATTCTAGCTGTCGGCCTACACTGATCAGGCGACGAGCCCTTTGTAGTGACCGCGAGCGTATTCTGAGTTCACGGGAGGCGACGACCCTTCCGTGCAGTAGAGTACAGTAGGCCTGTATTGATAAGGTGATGGGGGAGCGGTGCAACGAGTGCGAGCAACAGCCCTGGCAGCCCTTGCAGTGACCTACGAAATGTACATCGTATGAGATTACTAGGAGTGACGACCCTAGACAGGATCCGTGTTGGGATTGATACAAGGGAGGTACCTTAGTTTCTCAATCCTGCTGTTTGAATGGACTAATAACAACTTGGTAATCATATCACCATAGCATTGCATGTGCCTGGAAGATGTGGAGCACTCTAGGGAGTGTGGCACGCCGCGGTCGTAAGATGTTGCCGTATGAGGGTGATCGTCGGTGAGGGCATACATCACGTCATATCATCTTGCATTAACAACAGTATTAGGATTTGTCTGATTTACTGCTTTACTATTATCGCGTGATTGAATTGTGAACATGCTAATCTTTGCTCTATGATTCCACTGAGTTGATCACTCATTCCCACGTTACGGGATGGTGTTTGCAACACCCACCAGACCCTGTTGTAGTTGCAGGTGACGACGAGATCCAGGAGGTGGAGCCGGAGATTGACGAGGACCAGGATGAGTTCTCGTATATGCAGTATCACGACGGCTTCCCGTAGGTGACCTGGATCGAGGGAGACTTCAGTGGGACTATTTTGAACTTATTATTTTGTCTATTTACATGTATATGAGACTCAGAGATGTAGTCATACTTTGGAGACAGTTGAGATTACTTTGTTTTTCCATACAGTGATATATATATATATTGTTTAGTCTTCCGCTTGCTTTTATCACTGGATCTGAAGTATGAATTGCAGTTTTGGTATACTTTTACTCATGTGAATGCTTTAAATCAGACAACATTGAATCATAACCATTTTTGTTGCATAAGTGACGGTCAGGAACTCGGGAGTTGAGTTTATACACGACCCCCGATTTTCAGGGTGTTACAAGTTGGTATCAGAGCATGAATGAGAGTATACTGGGCCTGGGTTATGGTCTTGCGACGTACGCTGTCATTTCCTTTGACTTAGGTGGGTGCGAGAAGGGTCTAGAAACACTTCTAGGATCACAGATTCACCGATAGGCGAAGTCTATAAGAATCGATCGCAAGATCGAGTCTGTAACGTATCTCGGGTCGCGTAAAGCGACCCGAATCACTTCTAAGCTGTAGGAAGTCAGGTGGAGATGTCATATGAGTGGTTTTAAACCGAAAAAGTGAATCTTTGGGCCGTGGGATGACCACGACTCCAGTAATCAATCGTCAGGGCTTAAAAACCCCGTTTTGCCAAAAATTCTCAAAATTCCTTCTCTAAACACTTCAACCTTCAGTTCTTTCTTATCCATTTCATGTTAGGCATCAAACCTAATGTGAAAATAACACAAATTAGTACGTTCACCAAATTTTACAGTGAATAGTAAAATTTCATGAAAAATGGCCATAAGGCCATTCTAAATTCACTTTATTTAGCAACTAAGGAGCTAGAAAGATGTACTGGCTCCTTCTACCCCAAATTCATATGCTGCATCATATGGTTTGGTATTCGGGATTGCGATGTGGACCCGGAAAGCACCGAACACATGTTTGGGCTCATAGAGACCAAAATACTATGAACCAAGGGGTGGGACCTGACTTTTTGGGACCCTGGGACCATGGGGGACCAGACCCATGGGGTCCCACCGGTCAACTTGCAAGTTGACCGGCGATGCCATCGCCGGCCGGCGAGCTCCGGGGGTGCTGTCCTTCGGGCGCACTCCCTTAAACAGGGTCCACATCACCCCTAGCTACCTCCCATCCCACGAAAACCCCTAAAACCCCCCTCTCCTTCACAAACAGCCCCCTTGCATACCCTAGATTCGATTTTCAGCACTCCATTCCAAACCCCGGCGACCCAAATCACCTCTACAACCTTCCTTGGCCAAAACCGACCACCACCCATCAGTTATTGGGTGTTGGCAGCCCCCTTCCTTGAAGATTTCCCCATTTGGAGCTCCAAAATCCCCCAAATAGTGCTGAAATCGTGAGCAGCTCCATTCCATCTTTTTGTTCTTATTTTTCCCTGAAAGTACAGCCTTGGGAAGCTTGAAGCATCCCTCTACGATGCCTAGATTTCCTTTTGTCAGATTGGGCAGCCATTTCTCCGCATTTTCAGCGTTTTCCATGGCTTTCGTGGAAGCCATTTTGGGTCTTTTGTCGCTCTCATCCATCATATCTTTGATGGGTAAGAGGAAAACTGCGTCAGACGAGGCTGGGCCGAGCCGCCCTGCTCGATCGAGAAGACCGCGGGGTGGTGCCGCAAGTTCAAGCGCCGCCGCGGGTCCAGCTGTAGTCCTGGAGTGCCGTACAAAGCGGGATTTGGATCCCCATGCACATCTTGGACGAACCATTCTATCAGAGATGCCTCATGGTGAATACACTGATCGTAGAGTGTTATTTGAGGCGGACGTAGATGGACGGTTGTTCGGCGAATATTTGTTGTTCGAACGCATTGAAGCTGCGCACTGGGGACCGATCTTTGAAGCTCGCGCTCGTGCTAACGTGAGCACCGTTCGTGCCTTCTATGCTAGCATCCAGAGTCCTACCTTGGAGCCCTTGCAGTTCAAAATCCCTTTTGGTAGAGATCGGATGGCTACGATCGACGTCCGGTTGATTGCGCGACTTCTCAATGTGCCTCTAGGTGATGTGCATCCAAGTGAGAAGAATTTGAGGACTAGACGTGAACGAGATCGCCGCACCAGGTTTCTGTGCGGTAAGTTGGTTCCATGGCAACCTAATAATAGCCTCAAGGCGACGTACATGTCTGAGGATTTGCGTCTGCTGCATCATATCTGCACGTTCAATGTTTATCCTAGGTCGACGAACCGCATTGAATGTACACGTCTTATGGTCGATTTCTTATTTCTGGTGGCCCAGGGAGAGAACGTATGTATGGCCACTTTCATCTTACGGCAGATAGTTCTCATAGCCAGGTCGAGGAGAACATCCGAATCCCTTCCCTTTGGCCGACTCATTTGCAAGATTGCGCTTGAGTTTGCCTATAGACTTGGACCCGAATTGCTGGTATCGATTCACACCATCGATGAGTCGACAATGGTTAAGATGAAGATTGGGTCGCAATATCGTGAAAATCAACTTGAAAGGGATAGTGGAGACGACTTTGATGAAGAGGAAGATCAAAGCGAAGAAGAACCTAGTGCAGAGGTTCAGGAAGAGATTCAGGAAGAAGCAGAAGAGGAGGCTCAGGATACTGATGAGAGCCCTCCTCCTTCTGCGCAGGCTACTATCGACGATCGCATTGCTCGGATGGAGGAGAGCCAGACCGCTTTGCGAAGGGAAGTCCAAGAACTTCGAGCAGAGGTCGCTGATGCCAAGACCGTTACGAAGAAGAAGTTGGGCAAGGTGACTCGCACCTTGAAGGCAATCCTGTGTTGCTTACAGGATAAGGGTGCTCCTCCTCCGTCGCCAGACTCCGACTAGCGACGCGATCTTTGATGTTGTTATGAGTAGTTAGCCACTTTCTGTTTCATGTGTGTAAAGCCTATTAGGGCTAGTGCTTTGCTTTTGTTGCTGTTGCTTAACTGTCTTAATTTCCATGTCATTCTAGTCATGATGCTTGTAAGGATATATCCCTTGTATTGTGACAATTTTGATTAATTGAAATGCATGGGATGCCTTTGACTCTTTAGTGAATGATTGTGGTGTATTTGAGCAATTGAGACTGACAAGGTTGTGCCCTATTTTGAATATAGGGAATGCCACCTAAGACTACGAGGAGCGCGGTTCGGCTTTCATTGTCAGAGCAGATGGATCAGGCTCCCTCTCAGTCTGGCACTCGTCCGGACCCTGCTGTGGGCCCGATTCCTGAGACGGTTCGGTCGTCTCAGCCTGCTGTTGGTCCTACAGATGGACCACCGCCATTTACACCATCAGTTAGAGAGCCACAGTGCGCATCTACTTCCGCACCTCATCCGCCACAGCCTGCTCCACCACCTGATAGATTCGAGCAGATGATGGCTATGATGCTACAGCAGCAACAGCTTCTGACCACCATAGTTGGGACGTTAGCCCAGGGTGGGGGTGCGACTGCATCTACTCCGCCTGCACCACCTGCGCATCCAGCTGAGGATGTCTATGCTTACGCCCAGGATGAGGGCATAGCACATCCTGCGCAGCCTGCTTTCCCTGCGGGGAACCCTGCCGACACACGGGGCCTTCTGGAGCGATTTCAGCGCTTGCGGCCTCCTACTTTCACGGGTTCTCACAGACCCGAGGAGGCTGAGTTTTGGCTCGACCGAGTGTTGAAGATTCTGCGCATGTTGCACTGTACTGAGGCAGAGCAGGTAGAGCTGGCTACCTTCCAGTTTGAGAGAGAGGCCAGTATGTGGTGGGATAGTATATTGCGGACTGTTACCGCAGATTTCGTATGGACATGGGCAGCATTCGAGTTTCGCTTCCATGAGAAGTATTATCCTCAGACCTACAAGCACGAGAGGGAGAATGAGTTTCTCCGTCTCAGGCAGGCAGCGATGACGGTTACCGAGTATGAGCATCGGTTCACAGAGTTGGGCAGGTACGTCCCGACGATTCTAGCTGATGAGCAGATGCGCATACGGCGCTTTTTGGAGGGCTTGCGACCGGATATTCGGTCGAAGATGTGCCGTATCAGTTTTCCCTCCTATGCGGAGTTGGTTCACATGTCCATGCGGGCAGAGCAGGACGTGGATCGACTTGCGCGATCTCGAGGCCCGACTACTTCTAGGCCGCGATCGGATTTGACAGACAGGCCCTCCGCGGGCAAGAGGCCCCGCGTTGATCCTCCTACCAGGACCACGGCGCCAGTAGGACCGTTTCGGCGCCCTGATTTATCATGCACATACTGTGGGAGGACGGGCCACCTAGCGCAGAGTTGCTTTTCGAGGATGCGGGACAGTGGGTTCTCGCCGCCGCAGAAGATTGATCGTGTACGTCCACAGGCGATATCAGCACCGCCTATACGGTCAGCTCCTGCGAATTCCTCTTTCAGACCCACAGTATCGCAGATTCGACAGCCCCCACGGCCCTTGACTCAGTGGCCGAACCGGCCACAGCAGGCTCGAGTTCATGCACTGACCGCTGAGGCAGCTACGACGCCGACTTTCCAGCATTCAGCCTTCGAGGTCACGGGCCATATCGGAGGTACTCCCGTTCTTGTCATGGTGGACACTGGTTCCACGATTTCTTTGATATCGCGTGCCGTAGTCAGACGTCTTGGGTTGCAGACTATCACTATGGATAGTGTGCGAGTCCTTGCAGCTCATGGAGATTATTCGGATGTCACCCAGATGTGTGAGGGTTGTTTAGTTGATCTGGGAGGCAGGACGATGACTCTTGATCTGGTCGTCGATCCCTCGCTCGTATATCTCGACGTCATTCTTGGCATGGACTGGTTGACTGCAGCGAGAGCCGAGATTGACTGCGAGGCTCGTGTGGTGACGGTGTACGAGCCTGAGGGCACGCCTTTCACATTTTCAGTGCAGGTAAATCTTCCTTTCCGCATTCTTAGCTACGCCACTCTATTGCGCGACGCTGGTGCCCAGGTACTTGAGCAGACGCCAGTTGTTTCTGAGTTCGGGGATCTGTTCAGGAAGATCCCTGGTTTGCCGCCCCGACGTGAGATCGATTTCACTATCGATCTGATTCCTAGTTCTACACCCGTCTCACTGCCGACGTATCGCATGGCACCATGTGAGATGGAGGAGTTGAGGACGCAGATTGACGGTCTGCTAGAGCTTGGCTTTATACGGCCTAGCGTATCTCCTTGGGGAGCACCGGTCTTGTTCGTGAAGAAGAAGGATGGTTCGCTGCGATTGTGTATTGATTATCGCAGGCTAAACCAACTCACAGTGAAGAACAAGTACCCTTTGCCCAGGATCGATGACTTGTTTGATCAGTTGAGAGGAGCGCAGTACTTCTCGAAGATTGATCTTCAGTCAGGATATCATCAGCTGCGCGTCAGAGATGAGGACGTGCAGAAGACAGCGTTCAGGACCAGTTTTGGTCACTACGAGTTCCTCGTGATGTCGTTCGGTCTCACGAACGCACCGGCCGTGTTCATGGATCTGATGAACCGGGTGTTGCGGCCTTTCCTCTATCGATTCGTCGTTGTCTTCATCGACGACATTTTGGTATACTCTAGGAGTCGAGAGGAGCATGAGGAGCACTTGCGTTTGGTCCTTGATACGCTCAGACAGCATCAATTGTTCGTACAGTATAAGAAGTGCGACTTCTGGAAGCAGGAGGTGAAGTTTCTGGGACACGTGGTGTCCAAGGATGGCATGGCAGTTGACCTGTCTAAGGTAGCTGCGGTGCAGGACTGGGAGCAGCCTGGTTCTGTCACTGAGGTGAGGAGTTTCTTGGGTCTCGCTGGCTACTATCGGCGCTTCATTCAGGATTTCTCGAAGATCGCGAGACCCTTATCTCAGTTAACATGGAAGGACGTGAAGTTCGCCTGGAATGATAAGGCGGAGTCAGCTTTTCAGGAGCTGAAGGACAGACTTACGTCCGCCCCTGTGCTAGTATTGCCAGAGCAAGGGGTTAAATACACTATATACACTGACGCGTCTAGCGTTGGTTTGGGTTGTGTCCTTATGCAGAGGGACAGGGTAATTTCGTATGCCTCGAGACAATTAAGGAAGCACGAGGAGAATTACCCTACACACGACCTGGAGTTGGCAGCCGTTATATTCGCACTGAGACTCTGGAGACATTACCTCTACGGAGAGGAGTTCGAGCTCTTTTGCGACCACAAGAGCCTCAAGTACATATTCACGCAGCGGGACTTGAATATGAGGCAGCGGCGATGGATGGAGACGCTGAAGGACTTCAAGTTTGAAGTCTCTTACCATCCTGGGAAGGCGAACCTTGTGGCTGATGCGTTGAGCCACAAGAAGGCGATAGAGTTTGCGGCTCCGCTGATGGTTGCCGAGTGGGATATGGTGGAGTTTTTGCGAGACTTTGAGCAGAAACTCACCATAGAGGAGCCATTTGAGTTCATCGCACATGTACAGGTGCGATCTCAGATCGATGACCGTGTCATCGAGGCGCAGAGGGACGACGCGCATCTTACTGAGCTTCGAGAGCAGGCCAGTGATGATGCTGACGCCGACTGGCGAGTTGGTATGGATGGGGGCTTACGTTACCGTGGCCGCCTATGCGTTCCTGATGTCCCTGACTTGAGACGAGAGATTCTCGAGGCTGCGCATTCTACTAGACTCGCGATGCATCCAGGCAGTACGAAGATGTATCGTGACGTGAAGAGGACGTATTGGTGGGAAGGTATGAAGACCCACATTGCTGAGTTCGTGTCCCGTTGCCTCACTTGTCAGCAGGTGAAGGCAGAGCATCGCCGACCACCTGGACTTTTGCAGCCTATGCCGATTGCAGAGTGGAAGTGGGATTTCATATCCATGGACTTCATTTCTGGGTTGCCGAAGACGAGGAAGGGGCATGATTCCATTTGGGTGATCGTCGACCGATTGACGAAGTTGGCGCACTTCCTACCGATCAGAGTTACGAACTCTGCAGACGAGCTGGCTAGATTGTATATTAGAGAGATCGTGCGTCTGCATGGAGTTCCGTTGGAGATCGTGTCAGACAGAGACACGCGGTTCACTTCTATTTTCTGGACTCGCATTCAAGAGGCTATGGGTGTGAAGTTGAAGTTCAGTACTGCCTTCCACCCACAGACGGACGGACAGATGGAGTGAGTGAACCAGATCCTGGAGGACATGTTGCGAGCTTGCGCATTGGACTTCAAGGACAGTTGGGATGACTGTCTTGCATATGCGGAGTTTGCATACAACAATAGCTTCCAGGCGAGTATCGGCATGGCACCTTATGAGGCGCTGTATGGGCGACCTTGTCGCGCACCGCATTGCTGGTTAGAGGTCGGTAAGCGCAGCTTGATTGGCCCAAAGTTGGTGCAGGCGACGTCAGAGAAGATTGATATTATTCGACGTCGGCTTCTTACAGCGCAGAGCAGACAGAAGAGCTACGCCGATACGAGACGGAGACCACTAGAGTTCACAGTCGGGGATCATGTGTTTTTGCGAGTTTCCCCTACGAAGGGAGTCCTTCGGTTCGGGAAGAAGGGGAAGCTGACACCGCGATTCATTGGTCCATTTTAGATCCTCGATCGTGTGGGAGCAGTGGCTTACCGATTGGCTTTACCCACGCCCCTCGCGAGCGTCCACAACGTATTTCATGTTTCTATGCTGAAGAAGTACGTTACTGATCCTTCTCATATCATCAGATGGGAGCAGGTGCAGTTAGGAGAGGATGTTACTTATATCCTGCGACCGACACGCATCTTAGACCGGAAGGAGCAGGTACTGCGTAGCAAGGTGATTCCCCTTGTGAAGGTACTATGGACGCATCCTACTGAGGAGGAGGCTACTTGGGAGACAGAAGCCGAGATCAGAAAGAACTACCCACAACTTCTCGAGGAGTACGAAAAGGTATAAAATTTCGAGGACGAAATTATTTGTTAAGGGGGGTAGATTGTAACGCCCGTGAAAAATCCATACTTGGGCTCGAGTACCAACTCGACCCGAAATTGCGTAGGATTCATTCCTTTGGAAAATTTGACTAGGTTAGCTAGTGCAACGTTGGAGTAGCTGGGAAATGGTCCCTGATCACTTTAAATACGTTCTACAAGGCCCGAAGCGAGTGGAACCAAGGGTGCTATAATGCTCTAAAGCCGCGGATCAAACTCTAAGCCGGTTTGTTCTCGGGACCTCCTTGAATCTTTGTATTGGATCTAGACCGCACGTTGAAAGTCCGATACCTCCTATCTTAGACCGTTAGAACCGTCTAGCTGGACTTGACACTCATTCCAAAAATCAAGTCAAACCGATACTCACAGGCTATTTCATTGAGCCCGGACCGAAGAGAGTGTGAATAGGGACATAGTTGGAATTTCAAATTCAAATCTGGCACACAAATTTGACGCATCAGTATTAAGCATTCTGACCGTCAGAATACAGCCAAATTACACCCTTGGATCAGGAAAAATATCTATTATATATCACGAGACTTATAGGCCTGATCTTGGTGCGGTGACCGTTAAACTGAAACTGGGCCGCCACGTGCGATCTGGGAACCCTACCGGCCTAAAATCTGGATGCGTGCTAGATCCAGTATACACGAGCTTAAGTCCGACCGCATTTGGCCAGGGGACCTCCAGAAATGCTCTTTTGGACCGAAACGGCCCCGATTTGGTTAGGCACCAAGTAAACATTGTTCCCAAGCCTATTTTGGGAATGTTTTAGGCTATAAAAGGGGTTGAAACCCTCACTCCTCTCTCCCATCCGAATTTGAGAGAAGCCCTAGCTTGGGAGAGAGAAAAAGAGTGAGAGATTGTGAGAGAGTGGGAGAGTTCTTCCTGCCACTTGTGCTACGTGTTGCACGTGCTTAAGCAACACTCCTCTACCGCTTTCCCGGCGATTCCACCGCAATCCTAGGTAAGTAAAAACCCTAAATAGTTGTTGATTTGAGTTTTCCTTGTTTCCATAGCGATGTAGCTTATGGATCTTATGTATTAGGCTCCTTACTCGCCGTAGACGAACCATATACACTCCGCTTCAATTCCCGAGTCTACAAGACACTAGGTGAGGATTTTAGACGCTTGGATTGACGGTTCCCAATGCTTTCAATGTCTTTTAATAGTAGATTCTTGACGGCATCGCCATTTGACATGTACAAAATGCTCTCCGTTTCCCGTTTCGTAAGCTAACGAAGAATATGAGATTTAGGGCATTTTAGTCATTTGTAGGAAGTACTGTTTACATTCATATTTTGCTGATGTGATTGACATGGTTTGTTGTCGCATTAGGAAGTTAGGAATGCGTGCATAATTAGTTTGGCGAAGAGATTCGCCTAGTTGCACACTTTGGGTCGACATACCATATGTAGACTTAAGTGTGTAGTGTATGTGTTTGTATAAATGTTTGTATTAGTATGTATTGAATTAAATGATGTTATTTGATAGTTTGTGATTGATTTTTCAATTATTATGCTGACCTAAATGATTTTCTACATGTCGACAAAATGCATGATTTCATTACATGCATGGAATGTATGTGCTTGAGGATTTGCTTAAGTTGAATATGCATGGGAGGTATGCCTTGAAGATTTGCTTAAGTTGAATGTTATAACATGTGCTAACATGCTCACATGATGTATTTCAATTCCAATACCTTTTATAGTAATTCCATAGATGTGTGGGACTTGACTTAGTCCAGGCAGTCGGTAACCGAGCGAATTCGTGGCTGACTGGTCATAGCCACGAACGACGCGTCGATGAATGTGATTCGTGTTGAGAGTTGGCGGCAGTGGTTAGGCCACGCGAAGTGTTTTACGCACTTCATGTCGTTCAATTCGAGATGCGATCGCGCTAGTCGAGCCCGTCAAGTAACCCGACTGGCCGATGTTTGTTCACCTTGTATGTATCATAACTGCTTGAACCTAGGGTACTGAACTTACCATTGTAAACCCTATTAACTGTGGTACCTTGATCCACGAAGACTCATGAGCCGGGCATGGTGGTATGGGACACCGTGGTCGAGCTGTCGGCCTACGCTGGGGTCACAAACCTCCCCGTAGTGACCAGTGAGCACCTAGACTCTTGAGCAGATTATGGTGGTATGGGACACTATATTCTAGCTGTCGGCCTACACTGATCAGGCGACGAGCCCTTTGTAGTGACCGCGAGCGTATTCTGAGTTCACGGGAGGCGACGACCCTTCCGTGCAGTAGAGTACAGTAGGCCTGTATTGATAAGGTGATGGGGGAGCGGTGCAACGAGTGCAAGCAACAGCCCTGGCAGCCCTTGCAGTGACCTACGAAATGTACATCGTATGAGATTACTAGGAGTGACGACCCTAGACAGGATCCGTGTTGGGATTGATACAAGGGAGGTACCTTAGTTTCCCAATCCTGCTGTTTGAATGGACTAATAACAACTTGGTAATCATATCACCATAGCATTGCATGTGCCTGGAAGATGTGGAGCACTCTAGGGAGTGTGGCACGCCGCGGTCGTAAGATGTTACCGTATGAGGGTGATCGTCGGTGAGGGCATACATCACGTCATATCATCTTGCATTAACAACAGTATTAGGATTTGTCTGATTTACTGCTTTACTATTATCGCGTGATTGAATTGTGAACATGCTAATCTTTGCTCTATGATTCCACTGAGTTGATCACTCATTCCCACGTTACGGGATGGTGTTTGCAACACCCACCAGACCCTGTTGTAGTTGCAGGTGACGACGAGATCCAGGAGGTGGAGCCGGAGATTGACGAGGACCAGGATGAGTTCTCGTATATGCAGTATCACGACAGCTTCCCGTAGGTGACCTGGATCGAGGGGGACTTCAGTGGGACTATTTTGAACTTATTCTTTTGTCTATTTACATGTATATGAGACTCAGAGATGTAGTCATACTTTGGAGACAGTTGAGATTACTTTGTTTTTCCATACAGTGATATATATATATTGTTTAGTCTTCCGCTTGCTTTTATCACTGGATCTGAAGTATGAATTGCAGTTTTGGTATACTTTTACTCATGTGAATGCTTTAAATCAGACAACATTGAATCATAACCATTTTTGTTGCATAAGTGACGGTCTGGAACTCGGGAGTTGAGTTTATACACGATCCCCGATTTTCAGGGTGTTACAATGGTGGTATGGGACACTATATTCTTGCTGTCGGCCTACACTGATCAGGCGACGAGTCCTTTGTAGTGACCGTGTAACACCCTGAAAATTGGGGGTCTTGTATAAACTCAACTCTCGAGTTCCAGACCGTCACTTATGCAACAAAAATGATTATGATTCAATGTTGTCTGAGTTAAGGCATTCACATGAGTAAAAGTATACCAAACTACAATTCATACTTTAGATCCAGTGATAAAAGCAAGCGGAAGACTAAAGAATATATATATCACTGTATGGAAAAACAAAGTAGATCTCGACTATCACTAAAGTATGAATACATCTTTGAGTCTCATATACATGTAAATAAGCAAAAATCAAATGTCCAAAAGAGTCCCACTGAGAAGTCCCGTCAAACCAGTCCACCTAAGCAAAGTCGTCATGATACTGCATGTATGAGAACTCGTCCTGGTCCTCATCATAGTCCGGCTCTACCTCCTGGATCGCTGCGTCACCTGCATCTAAGACAGGGTCTGGTGGGTGTTGCAAACACCATCCCGAAACATGAGAATGAGTAGCTAACTCAGTGGAATAATAGAGCAAAGATTAACATGTTCTCAAATCAATCATGCGATAATAGTAAAGGAGTAAATCAAACATTCCTAATACTGTTGTTAATGCAATATGACATGACGTGATGGATGCCCTCACCGACGGTCTCCCTCATACGGCACCATCTTATGACCGTGTCATACAATCGTCCCTCAAGTGCTCCACATCTTCCAGGCACATGCAATGTAATGGTGATATGATTTCTGAGTTGTTATTAGTCCATTCAAACAGCAGGATTGGGAAACTAAGGTACTTCCCTTGTATCAATCCCAACACAAATCCTGTCTAGGGTCGTCACTCCTAGTAATCTCATACGATGTATATTTTTCAGGTCGCTGCAAGGGCTGTCAAGGCTGTTGCTCGCACTCGTTGCATCGCTCCCCCATCACCTTATCAATACAGGCCTACTGTACTCTCACTGCTACGGAAGGGTCGTCGCCTCCCGTAGACTCAGAATACACTCGCGGTCACTACAAAGGACTCATCGCCTGATCAGTGTAGGCCGACAGCAAGAATATAGTGTCTCATACCACCATAATCTGCTCACGAGACATAGGTGCTCACTGGTCACTACGGGGAGGTTTGTGGCCCCAGCGTAGGCCGACAGCTCGACCACGGTGTCCCATACCACCATGCCGGCTCATGAGTCTTCGTGGATCAAGGTATCATGGTTGACAGGGTTTACAATGGTAAGTTTAGTACCCTAGGTTCAAGCAGTTATGACTCATACAGGGTGAACATACAATGGCCAGTCGGGTTACTTGTCGGGCTCGACTAGCACGATCGCATCTCAAGTCGAACGACATGAAGTGCGTAAAACACTTCGTGTGGCCTAACCACTGCCGCCAACTCCAGAACACGGCTCGCGTTCAACGATGCGTCGTTCGTGGCAAAGATAAGCCAACCACGAATTTGCTCGGTTACCGACTGCCTGGACTAGGTATAGTCCCAAACACATATGAATTCACATCAGCAATTCATGTAAGAGTATTGGAAATGAAATACAACCATGTGAGCATGTTAACACATGTTATAACATACAACTTAAGTAAATCATCAAGCACATGCATTTCATACATATAATGAAATCATGTATATAGCTAACATGTAGGAAATCATTTACATCAGCATATTAATTGAGAAATCAATCTCAAACTAACTCATAACACCATTTAATTCAATACATACTAATACAAGCATTTATACAAACACTTAAACTACACACTTAAGTCTACATATAGTATGTCGACTCAAAGTGCGCATTTTGGCGAATCTCTTCACCAAACTAATTATGCACGCAATCCTAGCATTCTAATGCGACAAGAATCCATGTCAATCACATCAACAAAATATGAATGAAAACAGTACTTCCTACAAATGACTAAAATGCCCTAAATCTCATATTCTTCGCCTATTTACGAAACAGGAAACGGACAGCATGTTGTACATGTCAAACGGTGTTGCCGTCGATAATCTATTATTAAACGACATTGAAAGTGTTGGAAACAGTCAATCAAAGCGTCTAAAATCTGCACCTTGTCTCTTATAGGTGTGTTAATTCGAACGGAGCGTATACGCTTCGTCTACGGCGAATAGGAAACCTAATACACAAGATCTATCAGCTACTTCGCTATGAAACCAAGGGAACCTCAAATCAGCAACTTATTAGGGTATTTTCTTACCTAGAAACGTGAAGAAATCACCGGCCAAGTGATTGGAGCGTGTTGCTAAAGCACGTGCAACAGGTAGCACAACAGCAGGAAAATTCTCTCTTACTCTCTCTCACAATCTCTCACCTTTTCTCTCTCCCAATATAGAATTTTTCTCAAATTCGGATGGGAGAGAGGAATGAGGGTTTCAACCCCTTTTATAAGCCCAAACATGCTCGAAATAGTCTCGGGAACAATGTTTACTTAGGTTATATCCAAATCGGGGCTGTTTCGGTCCAAAAGATCATTTCTGGTGGTCCCCTGGCCGAACGCGATCGGACTTAAGTTCGTGCTCGTAGGATGTTGCTCACATCCCATTTTTCGTCCATCAGTGTTCGTAGATCACGCGTGGCGGTCCAGTTTCAGTTCAGCGGTCACCGCACGTAGATCAGGTCTGCAAGTCTCATGATATGAAATAGAAATTTTTTCTGATCCGAGGGTGTAATTTGGCTGAATTCTAACGGTCAGAACGCTTAATACTGACGCATCAAGTCGTGTGCTAGATTTGAATTTCACATTCCAAATCTAGCCCTATTCTCACTCTCTTCAGTCCAGGCTCAATGAAATAGCCTGCGAATGTCGGTTGGATTTGATTTTCAAAATGATTGTCAAGTCCAGCTAGGCGATTCTAACAGTCTAAGATTGTAGGTATCGGACTTTCGACGCGCGGTCTAGATCCAATACAAAGTTTCAAAGAGGTCCAGAGAACAAACCGGTTTAGAGTTTGATCCGAGGTTTTAGACTATTATAGCGTCATTGGTTCTACTCGATTTGGGTCTTGTAGAACATATTTAAAGTGATCAGGGACTATTTCCCAGCTACTCTAGCGTTGCGCTAGCTAACTTACACTTATTTTCTAAAGGAATTAATCCTACGTGATTTCTGGTCGAGTTGGTACTCGAGTCCAAGTATGAATTTTTCCAGGGCGTTACAGATCGCAAGCATATTCTGAGTCTACGGGAGGCGACGACCCTTCCGTAGCAGTGAGAGTATAGTAGGCCTGTATTGATAAGGTGATGGGGGAGCAGTGCAACAAGTGTGAGCAACAGCCCTGACAGCCCTTGCAGCGACCTACAAAATATACATCGTATGAGATTACTAGGAGTGATGACCCTAGACAGGATCTGTGTTGGGATTGATATAAGGGAAGTACCTTAGTTTCCCAATCCTTCTGTTTGAATGGACTAATAATAACTCGACAATCATATCACCATCACTTTGCATGTGCCTAGAAGATGGGAGCACTGAGCGGTACACAAGCATGCCGCGGACGAAGATGGTGCCATATGAGGGAGAATGTCGGTGAGGGCATCCATCATGTCATGTCATATTGCATTAACAACAGTACTAGGATTGTTTGATTTACTGCTTTACTATTATCGCCTGATTGATTTGAGAACATGTTAATCCTTGATCTATTATTCCACTGAGTTAGCTACTCATTCCCACATTTCGGGATGGTGTTTGCAACCTATAACCAAAACCTATAACCTAAACCTTATGCTAAACCAACAACCTATAAACTAAACCAAAATCAAACCTATGACCTAAAACCCAACCCATTCTCAAATCCCAAAACCTATATCCTAAACCAAAACCTATGACCTAAACCAGAACCCATTCTCAAATCCCAAAACCTATGACCTAAAGCAAAACCGATGACCTAAACCCGAACCCATTCTTAAATCCCAAAACCTATGACCTAAAACCGAACCCATTCTCAAATCCCAAAACCTATAACCTAAAACCTAAAATCCAAAAACCTATAATCTAAACATAATCCTTATCCTAACCCTATAACCTATAACCTAAACCAAAACCTATGACCTAAACACGAACCCTAAACCCTATCCCAAAACCTAAAACCTTAACCAAAATCAAAACAAAAACCGATAACCTAAACTCAAACCGATTCTCAAATCCTAAAACCTATAACCTAAACCAAAACCTATGACCTAAACCCGAACCCATTCTCAAATCCCAAAACCTACGACCTAAACCGGAACCCATTCACAAATCTCAAAACCTATAACCTAAACCTAATCCTTATCCTAACCCTATAACCTATAACCTAAACCAAAACCTATGACCTAAACCCGAACCCTAAACCCTATTCCAAAACCTATAAACTAAACCAAAATCAAAACCAAAACCTATAACGTAAACCCGAACCGATTCTCAAATCCTAAAACCTATAACTTAAACCAAAACCTATGACCTAAACCCGAACCCATTCTCAAATCCCAAAACATATGACCTAAACCCGAAACCATTCTCAAATCCCAAAACCTATGACCTAAACCCGAACCCATTCTCAAATCCCAAAACCTATAACCTAAACCCAAACCTAAACCTTATCCTAAACCTATAACCTAAACCAAAACCTATAACCTAAACCAAAACCAAAACCTATGACCTAAACCCGAACCCATTCTCAAATCCTAAATCCTATAACTTAAACCAAAACCGATGACCTAAACCCGAACCCATTCTCAAATACCAAAACATATGACCTAAACCCAAAACCATTCTCAAATCCCAAAACCTATGACCTAAACCCGAACCCATTCTCAAAGCCCAGAACCTATAACCTAAACCTAAACCTAAACCTTATCCTAAACCTATAACCTAAACCAAAACCTATAACCAAAACCAAAACCAAAACCTATGACCGAAACCCGAACCCATTCTCAAATCCTAAAACCTATAACTTAAACCAAAACCTATGACCTAAACCCGAACCCATGTTCAAATCCCAAAACCTATGACCTAAACCCGAACACATTCTCAAATCCAAAAACCTATAACCTAAACCTAAACCTAAACCTTATCCTAAACCAATAACCCAAATCAAAACCTATAACCTAAACCAAAACTAAATCCTATGACCTAAACCCGAACCCATTCTCAAATCCTAAAACCTATAACCTAAACCAAAACCTATGACCTAAACCCGAACCCAATCTTAAATCCCAAAACCTATGACCTAAACCCGAACCCATTCTCAAATCCCAAAGCCTATAACCTAAACCTAAACCTAAACCTTATCCTAAACCTATAACCTATAACCTAAACCAAAATCAAACCTATGACCTAAAACCGAACCCATTCTCAAATCCCAAAACCTATAACCTAAACCAAAACCTATGACCTAAACCCGAACCCATTCTCAAATCCCAAAACCTATGACCTAAAGAAAAATTGATGACCTAAACCCGAACCCATTCTCAAATCCCAAAACCTATGACCTAAAACCGAACCCATTCTCAAATCCCAAAACCTATAACCTAAACCAAAACCTATGACCTAAACCCGAACCCATTCTCAAATCCCAAAACCTATGACCTAAAGCAAAATTGATGACCTAAACCCGAACCCATTCTCAAATCCCAAAACCTATGACCTAAAACCGAACCCATTCTCAAATCCCAAAACCTATAACCTAAAACCTTTAATCCTAAAACCTATAATCTAAACATAATCCTTATCCTAACCCTATAACCTATAACCTAAACCAAAACCTATGACCTAAACACGAACCCTAAACCCTATCCCAAAACCTAAAATCTTAACCAAAATCAAAACAAAAACCTCTAACCTAAACCCGAACCGATTCTCAAATCCTAAAACCTATAACCTAAACTAAAACCTATGACCTAAACCCGAACCCATTCTCAAATCCCAAAACCTATGACCTAAACCGGAACCCATTCACATATCTCAAAACCTATAACCTAAACCTAATCCTTATCCTAACCCTATAACCTATAACCTAAACGAAAACCTATGACCTAAACCCGAACCCTAAACCTTATACCAAAAGCTATAAACTAAACCAAAATCAAAACCAAAACCTATAACGTAAACCCGAAACGATTCTCAAATCCTAAAACCTATAACATAAACCAAAACCTATAACCTAAACCAAAACCAAAACCAAAACCTATGACCTAAACACGAACCCATTCTCAAATCCTAAAACCTATAACTTAAACCAAAACCTATGACCTAAACCCGAACCCATTTTCAAATCCCAAAACCTATGACCAAAACCCGAACACATTCTCAAATGCAAAAACCTATAACCTAAACCTAAACCTAAACCTTATCCTAAACCAATAACCCAAATCAAAACCTATAACCTAAACCAAAACCTATGACCTAAACCCGAACCCAATCTCAAATCCCAAAACCTATGACGTAAACCCGAACCCATTCTCAAATCCTAAAGCCTATAACCTAAACCTAAACCTAAACCTTATCCTAATCCTATAACCTAAACTAAAACCTATAACCTAAACCAAAACCAAAACCTATGACCCAAACCCGAACCCATTCTCAAATCCTAAAACCTATAACTTAAACCAAAACCTATGACCTAAACCCGAACCCACTCTCAAATCCCAAAACATATGACCTAAACCCGAAACCATTCTCAAATCCCAAAACCTATGACCTAAACCCGAAACCATTCTCAAATCCCAAAACATATGACCATAACCTGAACCCATTCTCAAATCCCAAAACCAATAACCTAAACCAAAACCTAAACCTTATCCTAAACCTATAACCTAAACCAAAACCTATAACCTAAACCAAAACCAAAACCTATGACCTAAACCCGAACCCATTCTCAAATCCTAAAACCTATAACCTAAACCAAAACCTATGACCTAAACCCGAACCCATTTTCAAATCCCAAAACCTATGACCTAAACCCGAACACATTCTCAAATCCAAAAACCTATAACCTAAACCTAAACCTAAACCTTATCCTAAACCAATAACCCAAATCAAAACCTATAACCTAAACCAAAACTAAATCCTATGACCTATAACCTAAACTAAAACCTATAACCTAAACCAAAACCAAAACCTATGACCCAAACCCGAACCCATTCTCAAATCCTAAAACCTATAACTTAAACCAAAACCTATGACCTAAACCCGAACCCACTCTCAAATCCCAAAACATATGACCTAAACCCGAAACCATTCTCAAATCCCAAAACCTATGACCTAAACCCGAAACCATTCTCAAATCCCAAAACATATGACCATAACCTGAACCCATTCTCAAATCCCAAAACCAATAACCTAAACCAAAACCTAAACCTTATCCTAAACCTATAACCTAAACCAAAACCTATAACCTAAACCAAAACCAAAACCTATGACCTAAACCCGAACCCATTCTCAAATCCTAAAACCTATAACCTAAACCAAAACCTATGACCTAAACCCGAACCCATTTTCAAATCCCAAAACCTATGACCTAAACCCGAACACATTCTCAAATCCAAAAACCTATAACCTAAACCTAAACCTAAACCTTATCCTAAACCAATAACCCAAATCAAAACCTATAACCTAAACCAAAACTAAATCCTATGACCTAAACCCGAACCCATTCTCAAATCCTAAAACCTATAACCTAAACCAAAACCTATGACCTAAACCCGAACCCAATCTCAAATCCAAAAACCTATGACGTAAACCCGAACCCATTCTCAAATCCCAAAGCCTATAACCTAAACCTAAACCTAAACCTTATCCTAATCCTATAACCTAAACTAAAACCTATAACCTAAACCAAAACCAAAACCTATGACCTAAACCCGAACCCATTCTCAAATCCTAAAACCTATAACTTAAACCAAAACCTATGACCTAAACCCAAACCCATTCTCAAATCCCAAAACATATGACCTAAACCCGAAACCATTCTCAAATCCCAAAACCTATGACCTAAACCCAAAACCATTTTCAAATCCCAAAACCTATGACCATAACCCGAACCCATTCTCAAATCCCAAAACCTATAACCTAAACCAAAACCTATAACCTAAACCAAAACCAAAACCTATGACCTAAACCCGAACCCATTCTCAAATCCTAAAACCTATAACTTAAACCAAAACCTATGACCTAAATCCGAACCCATTTTCAAATCCCAAAACCTATGACCTAAACCCGAACACATTCTCAAATCCAAAAACCTATAACTTAAACCTAAACCTAAACCTTATCCTAAACCAATAACCCAAATCAAAACCTATAACCTAAACCAAAACTAAATCCTATGACCTAAACCCGAACCCATTCTCAAATCCTAAAACCTATAACCTAAACCAAAACCTATGACCTAAACCCGAACCCAATCTCAAATCCCAAAACCTATGACGTAAACCCGAACCCATTCTCAAATCACAAAGCCTATAACCTAAACCTAAACCTAAACCTTATCCTAATCCTATAACCAAAACTAAAACCTATAACCTAAACCAAAACCAAAACCTATGACCCAAACCCGAACCCATTCTCAATCCTAAAACCTATAACTTAAACCAAAACCTATGACCTAAACCCGAACGCATTTTCAAATCCCAAAACCTATGACCTAAACCCGAACCCATTCTCAAATCCCAAAACCAATGACCTAAACCCAAACCCATTCTCAAATCCCAAAAACTATAACCTAAACCAAAACCTACAACCTAAACCCGAACCCATTCTCTAATCCCCAAACCTATTACCTAACCCTAAACCTAAACCTTATCCTAAACCTGTAACCTATAACCTAAACCAAAACCAAAACCTATGACCTAAACCCGAACCGATTCTCAAATCCCAAAACCTATAACCTAAACCAAAACCTATGACCTAAACCTGAACCCATTCTCAAATCCCAAAACCTATGATCTATACCCGAACCCATTCTCAAATCCCAAAACCTATGACCTAAACCCGAACCCATTCTCGAATCCCCAAACCTATGACCTAAACCTATAACCTAAACCTAAACCTAAACCTATAACCTATAACCTATAACCAAATCCATTCACAAATCTAAAAACCTATAACCTAAACCTAATCCTTATCCTAACCCTATAACCTATAACCTAAACAAAAACCTATGACCTAAACCCGAACCCTAAACACTATCCCAAAACCGATAACCTAAACCTAAACCTAAACCAAAACCTATAACCTAAACAAGAACCGATTCTTAAATCCTGAAACCTATAACCTAAACCTAAAACCTAAACCTATAACCTAAACCTAAACCTAAATCCCAAAACCTATAACCTAAACCTAAACCTATATCTTATCCTAAACCTATAACCTAAACCAAAACCTATAACCTAAACCAAAACCAAAACCTATGACCTAAACCCTTACCCATTCACAAATCCTAAAACATATAACCAAAACCAAAACCTATGACCTAAACCCGAACCCATTCTCAAATCCCAAAACCTATGACCTAAACCCGAACCCATTCTCAAATCTCAACACCTATAACCTAAACCTAATCCCTATCCTAACCCTATAACCAATAAACAAAACCAAAATCTACGACCTAAACCCGAACCCTAAACCCTATCCCAAAACCTATAACCTAAACCAAAATCAAAACCAAAACCTATAACTTAAACCCGAACCCATTCTCAAATCCTAAAACCTATAACCTAAACCAAAACCTATGACCTAAACCCGAACCCATTCTCCAATCTCAAAACCTATGACCTAAACCCGAACCCATTCTCAAATCCCAAAACCTATAACCTAAACCTAAACCTAAACCTTATCCTAAACCTATAACCTAAACCAAAACCTATAACCTAAAGCAAAACCAAAACCTATGACTTAAACCCGAACCCATTCTCAAATCCTAAAACCTATAACCTAAACCAAAACCTATGACCTAAACCCAAACCCATTCTCAAATCCCAAAACCTATGACCTAAACCCGAACCCATTCTCAAATCCCAAAACCTATAACCTAAACCTAATCCTTATCCTAACCCTACAACCTATAACCTAAACCAAAATCAAAACCAAAACCTATAACCTAAACCCGAACCGATTCTCAAATCCTAAAACCTATAACCTAAACCCGAACCCATTCTCAAATTCCAAAACCTATGACCTAAACCCGAACCCATTCTCAAATCCCAAAACCTATAACCTAAACTTAAACCTAAACTTTATCCTAAACCTATAACCTAAACCAAAATCAAAACCTATGACCTAAACCCGAACCCATTCTCAAATCCTAAAACCTACAACTTAAACCAAAACCTATGACCTAAACCTGAACCCATTTTCAAATCCTAAAACCTATGGCCTAAACCAGAGCCCATTCTCAAATCCCAAAACTTATAACCTAAACCTAAACGTAAACCTTATCCTAAACTTATGACTTAAACCAAAACCTATAACCTAAACCAAAATCAAAACCTATGACCTAAACCCGAACCCATTCTCAAATCCTAAAACCTATAACCTAAACCAAAACCTATGACCTAAACCCGAACCCATTCTCAAATCCCAAAGCCTATAACCTAAAACTAAAGCAAAACCTTATCCTAAACCTATAACCTAAACCAAAAGCTATAACCTAAACCAAAACCAAAACCTATGACCTAAACCCGAACCCATTCTCAAATCCTAAAACCTATAACTTAAACCAAAACCTATGACCTAAACCCGAATCCATTTTCAAATCCCAAAACCTATGACCTAAACCCGAACCCATTCTCAAATCCCAAAACCTATAACCTAAACCTTATCCTAAACGTATAACATAAACCTAACCAAAACCTATGACCAATGTCATGCACCAAACTCGAAAACTGGGCTCACAAAATTCTCGATCGTTGAATCCGGCGCCGACAGCCTCCGTAGAACCCCATTCTCGGCTCCTAGCTCCCATTTGCCAGGTTCCGATCCTGGAATGCTACGAGGAGGATTTTCAATGTCAGTTTGTTTCGTAATAAGCATAACCAAAGGCATAACCCACAACCAACAACCAAGAACTCCATTACATTTCCACTGTGATCAAAAAATTTACAAGTACAATGAGCATAAAGGGAAATACAATGGTAAAGAATAAAAAACTCCAAAATGATCTGCAACGTGCTCCTGCCTTAGCGCTGCTGCGCCCCAACGTCACCTGCATGCAATGGTCGTGCATAAGCTTATAAAAAGCTTAGAGGGTGGTGACAGTGTGTGCGCAAGGTAGTAATATGATCAAGCAATATCAGAGTGATGCGGAATGTGCAGATGGATCCATAATATCATGAGCCGTACCAAGCCTATGTGATGCAAGATATGAATGATATCGGCCATCCCAAGGCCATACGATGTGCAATGCAACTCAAGCATACAGATCCTCATCTATGTCCACACATCAATACAGCTCAAATATGGGATATCACCGGGATCTAGTATACTCTAAACCAGATTGCCGCCACATCGCGCGCAATAAGGTAAGTGGAAGAGACCTCATTATCCGTCTGCCAATATCAGGCGCAACTCGTCGATAGAAGACCCATTCCTTGAGCTGGTCAAACTCAGCCTAGCATTGCTCCTACACTCGGGCGGGTAAGGCCGCACCCCCTTCCAACCGACCACGACACAGTGGAGAGCGCAACCGTCTGGTAATCGGCACTCAATGCTCATCTACCCACTCGGTCTAGATGTTGGAGCAACCTCTTGGTACCATAAGGGTTTAGGGACTTTCACCTAGGGATATCTATAGTACCCCATGTAGAATAAGATTTTTGGTATCCAATCCTGCCAACCACGATACGCCTGTGGAGATTACGGCCCCGATGTCACTAGGGCGTACAATCACCATTCACACAAATACAAAATGCATGAATCACGCTATCCAGTCATGTACAAATTCTGCACATATCGTGCGCTCATGTAGGGCAACATCGCCTAACCGGGAGCCCATAATCAACCTGCCCGAAGGCTTATGCTATGATCAGTCAAGTCTCATATCAACCACACATATGATGCGTATGATCATGAGTCATGGAACTATACTAAACATGATATAATGAAATGAACTATTCTTACAATGCAGATGGGCCTGGACAGCTATACATAATAAGTACGGGCCTAATAATGAGCCCTAAGAAGAGTCGTAACGTGGACATCCAACCAACATTACACTCGCAATGTGGACGTCAAACCAACATCGTTCCTAAGGCATAGTCCATAGAGAAAATCCTTATATAAATCAGGTTGGGATCACACATTGCAATAGATCGTGTAGGTACATTCTATTGGGCCTTTATTACATTAAATAGGCTACATTAGTGGGCCTTACATTTATCAAATGGGCCGCATTACTGGGCTTCACCAATGGGCCTTAGGTACATTACAATGAGTCACAATCCATGGGCCTCAGAGTATATCAAAATGGGCCTAATCACATGGGCCCTATGTGTTTTGAATGGGCCTAAACCCATAAGCCTTTTACAATCAAATGGGCCTAATCTCTTGGGCCTTGTACATACCAAGTGGGCTTAATCCTGTAGGCCTTTATATAAATCAAATGAGCCTAAATCCATAGGCCTTTTATAAATCAGATGGGCCTAACTCATAGCCCTTTTACAAATCAAGTGAGCCTAACCCATAGGCCTTTTACAATCAAATGGGCTACGCCAATTGGGCCCCATATTTCCATCAAATAGGCCTTAACCCATGGGCCCAGAGGCCCACAGAAATATTTATTTTTTGTCCAACAAGGCAGGGGCCCACGGTAATATTTAATTGTCATCCAACGTGTGGGCCAGGGGAAGGCCCACTACAATATTTATTTGTAGTACAACCAGGGGAGGGGGGGTGGTGTGATCAACACGTGCGCAAGGTGGGCTCCACCGTCTGCTGGACGGTGGAGGTAAAACACAAATATCATGGGGGTTTCACCGTTCACGGACAGTGGACGGTGTGAATAAAATACATACATTACTGTGGGTCCCACAAACGTGGCCCACCATAATGTTTCAATGCCATCCAAGCTGTAACGCCCGGGAAAAATCCATACTTGGACTCGAGTACCGACTCGACCAAAAATCGCGTAAGATTAATTCCTTCAGAAAATATGAGTAAGTTAGCTAGCGCAACGCTAGAGTAGCTGGGAAATAGTCCCTGATCACTTTAAATACGTTCTACAAGACCCAAATCGAGTAGAACGAATGACTCTATAATACTCTAAAACCTTGGATCAAACTGTAAGCAGGTTTGTTCTCTGGACCACTTTGAAATTTTGTATTGGATCTAGACCGCGCGTCGAAATTCTGATGCCTACTATCTTAGACCGTTAGGACCGCCTAGCAGGACTTGACAATCATTTCGAAAATCAAGTCCAACCGATAATCACAGGTTATTTCATTGAGCCCGGACTGAAGAGAGTGCGAATAGGGATAGATTTGGAATTTTAAATTCAAATCTGGCACACGACTTGATGTGTCAGTATTAAGCGTTCTGACCGTCAGAATTCAGCCAAATTACACCCTCGGATCAGGAAAAATTTCTATTTCATATCATGAGATTTGCAGGCCTGATCTTCGTGCGGTGACCGCTGAACTGAAACTGGACCGCCACGTGCGATCTACGAACCCTGCCGGACTGAAAACTTGATGCGTGTTAGATCCTGTATGCATGAGCTTAAGTCCGATCTCGTTCGGCCAGGGGACCACCAGAAATGTACTTTTGGACTGAAACAGCCCCGATTTGGATATGCCCTAAGTGAACTTTGTTCCTGAGCCTATTTTGGGCATTTTTGAGCTTATAAAAGGGGTTTAAACCCTCACTCCTTTCTTCCATCTGAATTTGAGAGAAACCCTAGATTGGGAGAGAGAAAAGGTGAGAGTTTGTGAGAGAGAGTAGGAGAGAATTTTTCTGCCTTTGTGCTACCTGTTGCACGTACTTCAGCAACCCACCTTAATCACCTGGCCAGTGATTTCTCTGCATTTTCAGGTAAGAAATAACCTTAATAAGTTGCTGATTTGGCATTCGTTCCATTCCATAGCATGTAAACTGATATAACTCGTAAATTAGGTTCTCTATTCATTGTAGACGAAGCGTATACGCTCCGTTTGAATTCACACGCTTACAAGAGATAAGGTGAGGATTTTAGACGCTTTGATTGACTGTTTCTAACGCTTTCAATGTCGTTTAATAGTAGATTATCGACGGCAATGCCGTTTGACATGTACAACATGCTGTCCGTTTCCTGTTTCGTAAACCGACGAAGAATATGAGATTTAGGGCATTTTAGTCATTTGTAGGAAGTACTGATTTCATCCATATTTTGCTGATGTGATTGACATGGTTTATTGTTGCATTAGAATGTTAGGAATAAGTGTGTAATTAGTTTGGCGAAGAGATTCGCCTAAATGCACACTTCGGGTCGAAATACTATATGTAGACTTAAGTGTGTAGTGTATGTGTTTGTATAAATGCTTGTATTAGTATGTATTGAATTAAATGGTGTTATGAATTAGTTGAGATTGATTTCTCAATTTATATGCTGATGTAAATGATTTCCTACATGTTGACTATATGCATGATTTCATTATATGCATGAACTGTATGTGTTTGAAGATTTGCTTAAGTTGTATGTTATAACATGCGTTAACATACTCACATGGTTGTATTTCATTTCCAATACTCTCATATAATTGCTGATGTGATTCCATAATTTTTTGGGACTAGACTTAGTCCAGGAAGTCGGTAACCGAGCGAATTCGTGGTTGGCTTATCTTGGCAACGAACGACGCGTCGATGAACGCGAGCCGTATTTTGGAGTTGGCGGTAGTGGTTAGGCCACGGGAAGTTTTTTACGCACTTCATGTCGTTCGACTTAAGATGCGATCGTGCTAGTCGAGCCCGTCAAGTAACCCGACAGGCCGATGTATGTTCACCCTACATGAGTCATAATTGCTTGAACCTAGGGTACTGAACTTACCATTGTAAACCATGTTAACCATAGTACCTTGATCCATGAAGACTCATGAGCCGGACATGGTGGTATGGGACACCGTGGTCGAGCTGTCAGCCTACGCTGGGGCCACAAACCTCCCTATAGTGACCAGTGAGCACCTAGTCTCGTGAGCAGATTATGGTGGTATGGGACACTATATTCTAGCTGTCGGCCTACACTGATCAGGCGACGAGTCCTTTGTAGTGACCGCGAGCGTATTCTGAGTCTACGGGAGGTGACGACCCTTCAGTAGCAGTAGAGTATAGTAGGCCTGTATTGATAAGGTGATGGGGGAGCAGTGCAACGAGTGCGTGCAACAGCCCTAGTAGCCCTTGCAGAGACCTACAAAATATACATCGTATGAGATTACTAGGAGTGACGACCATAGACAGGATCTGTGTTGGGATTGATATAAGGAAAGTACCTTAGTTTCCCAATCCTACTGTTTGAATGGACTAATAACAACTCAGAAATCATATCACCATACCATTGCATGTGCCTGGAAGATGTGGAGCACTGAGCGGGATGCACGCATGCCGTGGACGAAGATGGTGCCGTATGAGGGAGAATGTCGATGAGGGCATCCATCATGTCATGTCATATTGCATTAACAACAGTATTAGGATTGTCTGATTTACTGCTTTACTATTATCGCATGATTGATTTGTGAATATGCTAATCTTTACTCTATGATTCCACTGAGTTGATCACTCATTCCCACGTTATGAGATGGTGTTTACAACACCCACCAGACCCTGTTTTAGATGCAGGTGATGCTGAGATCTAGGAGGCAGAGCTAGACTATGATGAGGACCAAGACGAGTTCTCATACATGCAGTACCATGATGGCTTTGCTTAGGTGTCCTGGGTTGACGGGACTTCATAGTAGGACTCTTTTGGACATTTATTTCTATCATTTACATGTATATGAGACTCAGTGATGTATTCATACTTTAGTGACAGTTGAGATCTACATTATTTTTCCATACAGTGATATATATATTCTTTAGTCTTTCGCTCGCTTTTATCACTGGATCTGGAGTATGAATTGCAGTTTTGGTATACTTTTACTCATGTGAATGCTTTAACTCTGACAACATTGAATCATGATCACTTTTGTTGCATAAGTGACGGTCTGCAACTCGGAATTTGAGTTTAGACATGACCCCCAAATTTCAGGGTGTTACAAGTTGGTATCAGAGCATGAATAAGAGTATACTGGGCCTGGGTTATGGTCACGCGACGTACGCTGTCGCTTTCTTTGACTTAGGTGGGTGCGAGAAGGGTCTAAAAATACTTCTAGGATCGCAGATTCACCAATAGGTGAAGACTATTCAAATCGATCGCGTGATCGAGTCCATAACACATCTAGGGTCGCATAAAGCAACCTGAATAGCTCCTAGGTTGTAGGTGAGTGGGTTGAGACATTCTTTGAACAATTCTAAACCTGTAAATGTGAATCCTTGGGCCGTGGGACAACCACGACTCCTGTATTCAATCGTCAGGGCTTAAAAACCCCGTTTCACCCAAAATTTTCAAAATTCTTCCTCTCACCACTCTGATCTTTAATTCCTTCTTATCCCTTTCATATTAGGCATCAATCCTAATATAAAAATAACATAAAATCATACTTTCACAAAATTTTTCAGTGAATAGTAAAATTTCATAAAAAAAGGCCATTCTAGCTTCACTTTCTTTAGTAAATAATGGGCTAGATGGATGTACTAGATCTTTCTACCCCAAAATCATATGCTGCATGATAGGGTTTTATATTCGGGATTACAGATTGGCCCTAGAAATCCCTGAGTGCATGTTTGGGCCTATATAGGGCAATCTACAATGAATCAAGGTAGGGTCCATAGTTATTTGGGGTCCTTGGACCATGGGGGACCAAAACCATGTGGTCCCACCACCCGACCAGAGAGATGATCGGCGATGCCATCGCCGATCCGGCGATGCATTGCCGGCCACTGTGGTCTCCTCGAGGTGTGCTTTGGCACGTGTGGTCGGTTGGGGTAGTACACACCCCTCATGTGTGGTTCGTGTGTAGAAACCCCCAAAATGATGCACTTCCTTCACAAACAGCCCTTCCCCTAGCCCTATTTACATTTTTCAGCTGCCCTACCTCCAAATCGTGGTTCCAAACCACCCCCAAATCCATTCTTGGCCTAAAACGACCACACTCCATCGTTCCATTAAAGATCGCAGCCCTCCCTCTAACGGATTTCATCTTTTGGAGCTCTAAAAACCCCCAAATCGAGCTGAAATCGTGAGATGCTCCATTCCCTTTTTTCATTCTCTTTTCTCCTTGAAAATACATCCTAGGGGAGCTTGAAGCATCCCTCTACAATGCCTAGATCTCCCTTTACCAATTTGGGTAGCCATTTCTTGGTATTTTCTTCATCTTTCATGGCTTTTGTTGAAGCCATTTTAGGTCTTTTGTCACTCTCCACCATCCTATCTTTGATGGGTAAAAGAAAGACCGCAGCGGATGAGGCTGGGCCAAGTCGCCCTGCTCAATCAAGAAGGCCGCGGGGTGGTGCCGTAAGTTCAAGCGCCGCTGTAAGTCCAACCACAGCCCGAGAGTTCCATACAAAGCGGGATTTGGATCCCCATACTCAACTTGGGCGAGTGATCATAGCAGAGATGCCTCATGGCCAATACATTGATCACAAAGTGTTTTTTGAGGCGGCCGTGGAAGGACGACTGTTCAGCGAATTTTTATTATTCGAGCGCATTGAAGCTGCGCATTGGGGTCCGATCTTTGAAGCTCGTGTTCGTGCTAATGTGAGTACCGTTCGTACTTTCTACGCTCGTATCCAGAATCCTACACTGGAGCCATTGCAATTCAAAATTCCTTTTGAAAGAGACCGGATGGCTAAGATCGATGTTTGGTTGATTGCGCGACTTCTAAACGTGCCTCTTGGTGATGATCATCCTAGTGAGAAGAATCTGAGGAGTAGGCGTGAGCGAGATTGCCGTACCAGGTTTCTATGTGGTAAACTGGTTCCATGGCAGCCTAATAATAGCCTCAAGGCGACTTATATATCTGATGATTTGCGCCTGTTGCACCATATCTGCACGTTCAATGTGTATCCTAAGTCAAAAAATTACATTGAGTGTACGTGCCTTATGGTTGATTTCCTGTATCTGGTGGCCCAGGGAGAGAATGTGTGTATGGCCACTTTCATCTTGCGACAGATAATCCTCATAACGAAGTCAAGAAGAACGTCCGAATCACTTCCTTTTGGCCGACTGATATGCAACATCGCGCTTGAGTTTGCCTACAGACTTGGGCTGAAATTGCCAGTTCCGATTCACAGCATTGATGAGTCAACTATGGTCAAGATGAAGATCGAGTCTCAGTACCGTGAGAATCAACTTGAGGAGGATAGCGAGGATGACTTTGATGATGAAGAGGATCTAAGTGAGGGAGAACCTGGAGAAGAAGTTGAGGAAGAAGTCCGGGAAGAGGCAGAAGAGGAGGCTCAGGATACAGATGAGAGCTCTCCTCTTTCTTCTCAGGCTACTGGTGATGATCGCATCGCTCGAATTGAGGAGAGCCAGATCGCCTTGCGAAGGGAAGTTCAGGAACTTCGTGCTGAGGTCGAGCATGCCAAGGCCGTTACGAAGAGAAAATTCGGCAAGGTGACTCACACCTTGAAGGCGATCCTGTGCTGCTTGAAGGATAAGAGTGCTCCTCCTCCGTCACCCGACTCAGACTAGCGAGATCTATGATGTTGTTATCAGTAGTTAGTCATTTCCTACTTTTATTGTGTAAGCCTGTTAAGGCTAGTGCTTTGCTTATGTTGCTGTTGTAATTTTAACTGTCTTAGTTCCCATGTATTTCTCGTCATGATGCTTGTAAGGACATATCCCTTGTATTGTGATAATTTTGATTAAATGAAATGCATGGAATGCCTTTGACTCCTTGTGTGAATGATTGCGGTGTATTTGTGCTATTGAGACTGACAAGGTTGCGCCCTATTTTGAATATAGGGAATGCCGCCGAAAGCTACACGGAGCACGGCTCGGCTTGCATTGAGTGAGCCTATGGATCAGGCTCCTTCGCAGTCTGATACCCATGCGGACCCTTTTGTGGGCCCGATTCCTGAGACAGTGCGTGCGTCTCAGCCTACTGTTGGTCCTACAATTGGACCACCGCCGTTCACACCACCAGTTAGAGAGCCTTATCGTGCGTCTACTTCGACGTAGTACACGCCACAGCCTGTTCCACCTCCAGACAGATTTGAGCAGATGATGGCCATGATGCAGCAGCAGCAGCAGCTTCTGACTACTATTGTGGGGACACTAGCCCAGGGTGGGGGTGTGACTCCACCTGCACCACCTGTGCATCAAGCTGAGGATGCTGATACTTATGCCCAGGATGAGGACATGGCTCATCTTGTACCACCTGCTTATCCTGCGGGGAATGCCGCAGATACACGGGGCTTGTTAGAGCGATTCCAGTGCTTACGGCCTCCCACTTTTCTGGGTTCTCATAGACCCGAGGAGGCCAAGTATTGGCTCGACCGTGTGTCGAAGATATTGCGGATGCTTCATTGTACAGAGGCTGAGCAGGTAGAGTTGGCTACGTTCCTGTTTGAGCGAGAGGCCAGCTTGTGGTGGGACAGCGTATTGCGGACCGTTGCCCCCGACTTTATATGGACCTGGGCAGCGTTCGATTTCCGCTTCCACGAGAAATACTACCCCCAGACATACAGGCATGACCGGGAGAATGAGTTTCTCCACCTCAGACAGGGAGGCATGAAAGTCACAGAGTATGAGCATCGGTTCACGGAGTTGGGCAAATACGTCCCGACTATTTTGGCTGATGAGCAGATGCGCATACGGCGCTTTTCAGAGGGTTTACGACCGAATATTCGGTCAAAGATGTGCTGCGTGAGCATTCCCTCTTATGCGGAGCTGATTCACATGTCCATGCGGGCAGAGAAGGATGTGGATCGACTTGCGTGATCTCGTGGCCCTGTTGCTCCTAGGCCACAACCAGAGTTGCCAGACAGGCCCTTCGTGGGCAAGAGGCCTCGCGCCGACCCTCCTACTCGAGCTACAGCGCCAGCACCACAGTTTCGGTGCCCCAAGTTATCATGTACATAATGTGGGAGGTCGGGCCATTCGGCTCAGATTTGTTTTGCTCGGATGCGGGACAGTGGGTTCTCGCCGCCGCAGAAGATTGATCGTGCACGTCCACAGGCGATATCAGCACAGCCTATACGGTTAGCTCTTGCGCACCCTTCTTTCAGACCTCCGGTATCGCAGATCAGGCAGCCTCTACGACCCACGGTGCAGCTGTCAAACCGGCCACAGCAAGCACAGGTTCATGCATTGACAGCTGAGGTAGCTGCGACACCGACTTCTCAGCATTCGGCCTTCGAGGTCACTGCCCACATTGGAGGTATTCCTATTCTCGTGATGGTGGACACTGGTTCCACGATTTCTTTGATATCACGTGCCAAAGTCAGACGCATCGGGTTACAGACCATTACTATGGATGGGGTGCGAGTTTATACAGCTCATGGGTCCTTTACAGATGCCACCCAGATGTGTGAGGGCTGTTTGGTGGATCTGGGCGGCAAGACGATGGCTTTAGATCTTGTCGTCGACCCTTCTCTAGTTTATCTCGATGTCATTCTTGGCATGGACTGGTTGACTACAGCGAGGGCCGAGATTGACTGCGAGACTCGTATAGTGACTGTGTACGAGCCAGAGGGTGCATCCTTCACATTTCCAGTGCAGGTAAATCTCAGTTTCCGCATACTTAGTTATGCTACTTTACTGCGAGACGCTGACGCTTAGATACTTGAGCATACGTCAGTCGTTTGTGAGTTTGGAGATCTGTTTAGGAAGATCCCTGGTTTTCCGCCTAGACGAGAGATTGATTTCACTATCGATCTGGTTCCTGGTTCCTCACCCGTCTCACTGCCGACGTATCGCATGGCACCGTGTGAGATGGAGGAGTTGAGGACGCAGATTGATGGTCTGCTGGAGCTTGGCCTTATACGGCCTAGTGTGTCTCATTGGGGAGCACCAGTTTTGTTCGTGAGGAAGAAGGATGGTTCGATGCGATTGTGTATTGATTATCGCAGACTGAACCAGATCACGGTGAAGAACAAGTACCCTTTACCCAGGATCGATGACTTGTTTGATCAGTTGAGAGGAGCGCAGTACTTCTTGAAGATTGATCTTCAGTCTGGATATCATCAGTTGCGCGTCAGGGATGAGGACGTGCAGAAGACAGCATTCAGGACCAGCTTTGGCCATTACGAGTTCCTTGTGATGTCGTTCGGTCTCACGAACGCACCAGCCGTGTTCATGGATCTGATGAACCGGGTATTTCGGCCTTTCCTCTATCGATTCGTCGTTGTATTCATTGATGACATTTTGGTGTACTCCAGGAGTCGAGAGGAGCATGAGGAGCACTTGCGTTTGGTCCTAGATACGCTTAGACAACATCAGTTGTTAGCACAGTACAAGAAGTGCGACTTCTGGAAGCAGGAAGTGAAGTTCCTGGGACACGTGGTGTCCAAGAATGGCATGCCAGTTGACCTGTCTAAGGTAGCTGCGGTGCAGGACTAGGAGCAGCCTGGTTCTATCACTGAGGTGAGGAGTTTCTTGGGTCTCGCTGGCTACTATCGGCGCTTCATTCAGGATTTCTCGAAGATCATGAGACCTTTATCTCAGTTGACAAGGAAGGATGTGAAGTTCGCCTGGAATGACAAGGCGGAGTCAGCTTTTCAGGAGCTGAAGGTTAGACTTACGTCCGCCCCTGTGATAGTATTGCCAGAGCAAGGGGTTAGGTACACTATTTATATTGACGCGTCTAGCATTGGTCTGGGTTGTGTCCTTATGCAGAGAGACAGGGTAATTTCGTATGCCTCGAGACAATTAAGGAAGCACGAGGAGAATTACCCTACACACGACCTACAGTTGGCAGCCATCATATTCGCACTGAGACTCTAGAGACATTACCTCTATGGAGAGGAGTTCGAGCTCTTTTGCGACCACAAGAGCCTCAAGTATATATTCACGCAGCGAGACTTGAATATGAGGTAGCGACGATGGATGGAGACATTGAAGGACTTCAAGTTCGAAGTCTCTTACCATCCTGGGAAGGCAAACCTTGTGGCTGACGCGTTGAGCCGCAAGAAGGTGATAGAGTTTGCGCCTCCGCTGATGATTGCTGAGTGGGATATGGTTGATTTTTTGTGAGACTTTGAGCAGAAACTCACCGTAGAGGAGCCGTATGAGTTCATCGCACATGTACAGGTGCGATCTCATATCGATGACCGGGTCATCAAGGCGAAGAAGGACGATGCTCATCTAGCTGAGCTTCGAGAACAGGCCAGTGATGATGCTGATGCCGAGTGGCGAGTTGGTATGGATGGGATCTTACGTTATCGTGGCCGCCTATGCGTCCCAGATGTCCCTGACTTGAGACGAGAGATTCTCGAGGCTGCGCATTGTACTAGACTCGCGATGCATCCAGGCAGTACGAAGATGTATCGTGACGTGAAGAGAACTTATTAGTGGGAAGGTATGAAGACCCACATAGCAGAGTTTGTGTCCCGTTGTCTCACTTGTCAGTAGGTGAAGGCAGAGCATCGCCGACCACCTGGACTTTTGCAGCCTATGCCGATTACAGAGTGGAAGTGGGATTTCATTTCCATGGACTTCATTTCTGGGTTGTCGAAGACGAAGAAGGGACATGATTCCATTTGGGTGATCGTCGACCGTCTGACGAAGTCGGCACACTTCCTACCGATCAGAGTTACGAACTCTGCAGACGAGCTGGCTAGACTGTATATCAGAGAGATTGTGCGTCTGCATGGAGTTCCGTTGGAGATCGTGTCAGACAGAGACACGCGGTTCACTTCTATTTTCTGGACTCGCATTCAGGAGGCTATGGGTGTGAAGTTGAAGTTCAGTACTGCCTTCCACCCACAGACAGATGGACAGACAGAGCGGGTGAACCAGATCTTAGAGGATATGTTGCGAGCTTGCGCATTGGACTTCAAGGACAGTTGGGATGATTGTCTTGCATATGCGGAGTTTGCATACAACAACAGCTTTCAGGCGAGTATCGGTATGGCACCTTACGAGGCGCTGTATGGGCGACCTTGTCGCGCACCGCATTGCTGGACAGAGGTCGGTGAGCGTAGCTTGATAGGCCCAGAGTTGGTGCAGGCGACGTCAGAGAAGATTGATATTATTAGACGTCGATTTCTCACAGCGCAGAGCAGACAGAAGAGTTATGCTGATAAGAGACGGAGGCCACTAGAGTTCACGGTTGGGGATCATGTATTCTTGGGAGTTTCCCCTATGAAGGGAGTCCTTCGGTTCGGGAAGAAGGGGAAGCTAGCACCGCGATTTCTTGGTCCATTCCAGATCCTCGATCGTGTGGGAGCAATGGCTTACCGATTGGCTTTACCTACGCCTCTCGCGAGCGTTCACAACGTATTTCATGTTTCTATGCTGAAGAAGTACGTGGCTGATCCTTCCCATATCATCAGATGGGAGCAGGTGCAGTTAGGAGAGGATGTTACGTATATCCTATGACCGACACGTATCCTAGACAGGAAGGAGCAGGTACTGCGTAGCAAGGTGATTCCCCTTGTGAAGGTATTGTGGACGCATCACTCTGAGGAAGAGGCTACTTGGGAGACAGAAGCCGAGATCAGAAAGAACTACCCACAGCTTCTCGAGGAGTACGAAAAGGTATAAATTTTGAGGATGAAATTATTTGTTAAGGGGGGTAGATTGTAACGCCTGGGAAAAATCCATACTTGAACTCGAGTACCGACTTGACCAGAAATCGCGTAGGATTAATTCCTTTAGAAAATATGAGTAAGTTAGCTAGCGCAACTCTAGAGTAGCTGGGAAATGGTCCCTAATCACTTTAAATACGTTCTACAAGACCCAAATCGAGTAGAACGAATGACTCTATAATACTCTATAACCTCGGATCAAACTCTAAGCAGGTTTGTTCTCTGGACCACTTTGAAATTTTGTATTGGATCTAGACCGCGCGTCGAAAGTCCGATGCCTACTATCTTAGACTGTTAGGATCGCCTAGCTGGACTTGACAATCATTTCGAAAATCAAGTCCAACCGATAATCACAGGCTATTTCATTAAGCCCGGACTGAAGAGAGTACGAATAGGGACAGATTTGGAATTTTAAATTCAAATCTGGCACACGATTTGACGTGTCAGTATTAAGCGTTCTGACCGTCAGAATTCAGCCAAATTACACCCTCGGATCAGGAAAAATTTCTATTTCATATCATGAGATTTGCAGGCCTGATCTACGTGTGGTGACCGCTGAACTGAAACTGGACCGCCACGTGCGATCTACGAACCCTGCCGGACTGAAAACTTGATGCGTGCTAGATCCTGTATGCACGAGCTTAAGTCCGATCGCGTTCGGCCAGGGGACCACTAGAAATGTGCTTTCGGACCGAAACAGCCCCGATTTGGATATGCCCTAAGTGAACTTTATTCCTGAGCATATTTTGGGCATTTTTGAGCTTATAAAAGGGGTTGAAACCCTCACTCCTCTCTCCCATCCGAATTTGAGAGAAACCCTAGATTGGGAGAGAGAAAAGGTGAGAGTTTGTGAGAGAGAGTAGGAGAGAATTTTCCTGCCTTTGTGCTACCTGTTGCACGTACTTCAGCAACCCACCTCAATCACCTGACCAATGATTTCTCCACATTTTCAGGTAAGAAATAACCCTAATAAGTTGCTGATTTGGCATTCGTTCCATTCCATAGCATGTAAACTGATATAACTCGTAAATTAGGTTCTCTATTCGCTGTAGACGAAGCGTATACGCTCCGTTCGAATTCACACGTTTACAAGAGATAAGGTGAGGATTTTAGACGCTTTGATTGACTGTTTCCAATGCTTTCAATGTCATTTAATAGTATATTATCGACGGCAACGCCGTTTGACATGTACAACATGCTGTCCGTTTCTTGTTTCGTAAACCGGCGAAGAATATGAGATTTATGGCATTTTAGTCATTTGTAGGAAGTACTGATTTCATCCATATTTTGCTGATGTGATTGACATGGTTTATTGTCGCATTAGAATGTCAGGAATAAGTGTATAATTAGTTTGGCGAAGAGATTCGCCTAATTGCGCACTTCGGGTCGACATACTATATGTAGACTTAAGTGTGTAGTGTATGTGTTTGTATAAATGCTTGTATTAGTATGTATTGAATTAAATGGTGTTATGAATTAGTTGAGATTGATTTCTCAATTTATATGCTGATGTAAATGATTTCCTACGTGTTGACTATATGCATGATTTCATTATATGCATGAAATGTATGTGTTTGAAGATTTGCTTAAGTTGTATTGTATAACATGTGTTAACATGCTCACATGGTTGTATTTCATTTCCAATACTCTCATATAATTGCTGATGTGATTCCATAATTGTTTGGGACTAGACTTAGTCCAGGCAGTCGATAACCGAGCGAATTCGTGGTTGGCTTATCTTGGCCACGAACGACGCGTCGATGAACGTGAGCCGTATTTTGGAGTTAGCGGCAGTGGTTAGGCCACTCGAAGTTTTTTGCGCACTTCATGTCGTTCGACTTGAGATGCGATCGCGCTAGTCGAGCCCGTCAAATAACCCGACTGGCCGTTGACGGGACTTCATAGTGGGACTCTTTTGGACATTTATTTCTGTCATTTACATGTATATGAGACTCAGTGATGTATTCATACTTTAGTGACAATTGAGATCTACTTTATTTTTCCATACAGTGATATATATATTCTTTAGTCTTCCGCCTTTTATCACTGTATCTGGAGTATGAATTGCAATTTTGGTATACTTTTACTCATGTGAATGCTTTAACTCAGACAACATTGAATCATATCACTTTTGTTGCATAAGTGACGGTCTGGAACTCGGGAGTTGAGTTTAGACACGACCCCCGATTTTCAGGGTGTTACACAAGCTGTTCATAAGGTCACTCAGACTTGGATGAAGGGAAAAATATAAATTTCAGCTTAATCCAAAACTTCTGTGGGCCCCAAAAAGATTTCAATGGTAGATATTCAATTCCACTGTTTCCTGTGGTGTGGGCCACCTGAGTTCTAAATAGAACTGAAATTTGGAGGGGGCCCACCTGAGGAGGGGACCCACCTCATGAACGGTGTGGATCTAACATATACAAGGACGGCTTGGATTGTTTCCTTACATCAGGGTGGGGCCTACATAAGGGGACCACCCCCAATAGCTTCCTTCTTTCTTTTCTTTTTTTTATTTACAAGGACGTCCAGCGTCCTAGACGCTAGATGGTTTAGGTTTTTAAAAAAATATATTACATTATGGTGGGCCCTGATGAAGTGGGCCACCACTGAAGAATGTTGTGGGTACAACATAAAAGATGGGCCCCACTTGAAGAATACTTGGACAAAATAAGTACCTCAAGGTGGGGTCCATTCAAGTGGGCCACACTACCCTATTATATAAAATAAAATAAAATGAAATAAAATAAAAATAAAAAGAGGGAGAGAGATGGAGAGTGGGACACGCTTGATGGAGGGACCCCGATACTATGGGCCCTCCCTTGCAATGAATCATACAATCAAGTAGGTCCTTTAACACATGGGACCATTAAAATTTAGAATCAACGGTGGAGATTCTTTCCCCACCAATATGGACGGTCTGGATGACCTTTTCTAAGAAATAAACATCATGATGGGGTCCATGGAGAATGGCCCCATCATGGAATGATCATGATGATCCAGTGGGCCATCGGCCACATCTTAGGGTCCCAAGTGAGATCCAAACCATTAATCGGTTGGCCTCATTTGGCCCATCTAAAAAATAGGAAAAACTAGTATGATTAAACACCCACTGTCCGATCTTCTTACTCCTAGGGGTTCCTTGGCACCTTAGCTTGGATTTCAATGGAGAAGATGATGAATGGATGGCTAAGATGGGAGATGATGGGGCAGGAAAGTGGGCTACACTTGGAGTTTAGGAAGAGAGGGAGAGGCTCATACATAGGAGGGGTTTTTTCTTGAGAGAATGAGATGAGAAAATGAGAAAGAGAGAGAGTGTTGTAGAGAGAGATGGATGGATGGATGAATGATGGTTCTGTAAGAAAGTCTTGACTTTTGTGGCCTTTTGTGTAAGAGAGGTATGGGAGGTGTAAGAAATCCTTGACTTTTGAGGCCTTTTGTGTAAGAGAGGTATGGGCATGGAAGACTCTTGTGGCTTGCTGGGGAAAAGGGGTGAAAGTGATGTGTACTTGAGATGTACTTGACATGTGATGGATTGATGGATGATTGATTGATGGGATTGATGTGATTGATGTGACACATCATAGAGATTCTCTTGAGTTTCGCAACGCACGGCATTTTCTCGCACTGAACGTCGGCCCACAACTCTTGACTAGGGTATCACCTCGTCGCGCGAGTCGTGGCATTCGAACCGCAGCGACGGCGCGGTCGCTAGGGTATTGGTCTTGGGTTGAGTCGACTCGGGTTGTCGGCATATAAATCAGGGTCGTGCGTAAGTATCGGTTAAGGGTCAAGGCTGCTGGAATTCGACCGGTAAGACCGCGGAAGTCTAAGGAACGGTACGGTCTAGGATACGGGTCTTACACCTAATCCCGAACCTATTCTCAAATCATAAAACCTATAACCTAAACCAAAGCCGATGACCTAAACCCGTACCCAATGTCAAATCCTAAAACCTATGACCTAAACCCGAACCCAATCTCAAATCCCAAAACCTATGACCTAAACCCGAACCCATTATCAAATCCCAAAACCTATAACTTAAACCTAAAACTAAACCTTATCCCAAACATATAACCTAAACCAAAACCAAAAGTAAAACCTATGACCTAAACCCGAACCCATTCTCAAATCCTAAAACCTATAACCTAAACCAAAACCTATGACCTAAACCCGAACCCATTCTCAAATCCCAAAATCTATGACCTATACCCAAACCCATTCTCAAATCCCAAAACCTATAACCTAAACCTAATCCTTATCCTAACCCTATAACCTATAACCTAAACCAAAACCTATGACCTAAACTCGAACTCAAAACCCTATCCCAAAACCTATAACCTAAACCAAAATCAAAACCAAAACCTAAAACCTAAACCCGAACCGATTCTCAAATCCTAAAACCTATAACCCAAACTAAAATCTATGACCTAAACCCGAACCCATTCTCAAATTCAAAAACCTATGACCTAAACCCGAACCCATTCTCAAAGCCCAAAACCTATAACCTAAACCAAAACTTAAACCTTATCCTAAACTTATAACCTAAACCAAAACCAAAACCTATGACCTAAACCCGAACCCATTCTCAAATCTTAAAACATATAACTTAAATCAAAACCTATGACCTAAACCCGAACCCATTTTCAAATCCCAAAACCTATGACCTAAACCCAAACCCATTCTCAAATCACAAAACCTATAACCTAAACCTAAAACTAAACCTTATCCCAAACCTATAACCTAAACCAAAACCTATAACATAAACCAAAACCAAAACCTATGACCTAAACCCGAACCCATTCTCAAAACCTAAAACCTATAACCTAAGCCAAAACCTATGACCTAAACCCGAACCTATTCTCAAATCCCAAAACCTATGACCTAAACCCGAACCCATTCTCAAATCGCAAAGCCTATAACCTAAACCTAGACCTAAACCGTATCCTAAACCTATAACCTAAACCTAAACCAAAACCTATGACCTAAACCCGAACCCATTCTCAAATCCCAAAACCTATGACCTAAACCCGAACCCATTCTCAAATCCCAAAACTTATAACCAAAACCTAAACCTAAACCTTATCCTAAACTTATAACCTAAACCAAAACCTATAACCAAAACCAAAAGCAAAACCTATGACCTAAACCCGAACCCATTCTCAATTCCTAAAACCTATAACCTAAACCAAAACCTATGACCTAAACCCGAACCCATTCTCAAATCCCAAAACCTATGACCTATACCAGAACCCATTCTCAAATCCCAAAACCTATAACCTAAACTTAATCCTTTTCCTAACCCTATAACCTATAACGTAAACCAAAACCTATGACCTAAACCCGAACTCTAAACCCTATTCCAAAACCTATAACTTAAACCAAAATCAAAACCAAAACCTATAACCTAAACTTGAGCCGATTCTCAAATCCTAAAACCTATAACCTAAAGTAAAATCCACGACCTAAACCCGAACCCATTCTCAAATTCCAAAACCTATGACCTAAACCCGAACCCATTCTCAAATCCCAAAACTTATAACCAAAACCTAAACCTAAACCTTATCCTAAACTTATAACCTAAACCAAAACCTATAACCAAAACCAAAAGCAAAACCTATGACCTAAACCCGAACCCATTCTCAATTCCTAAAACCTATAACCTAAACCAAAACCTATGACCTAAACCCGAACCCATTCTCAAATCCCAAAACCTATGACCTATACCAGAACCCATTCTCAAATCCCAAAACCTATAACCTAAACTTAATCCTTTTCCTAACCCTATAACCTATAACGTAAACCAAAACCTATGACCTAAACCCGAACTCTAAACCCTATTCCAAAACCTATAACTTAAACCAAAATCAAAACCAAAACCTATAACCTAAACTTGAGCCGATTCTCAAATCCTAAAACCTATAACCTAAAGTAAAATCTACGACCTAAACCCGAACCCATTCTCAAATTCCAAAACCTATGACCTAAACCAGAACCCATTCTCAAATCCTAAAACCTAAAACCTAAACCTAAACCTAAACCTTATCCTAAACCTATAACCTAAACCAAAACCAAAACCTATGACCTAAACCCGAACCCATTCTCAAATCTTAAAACATATAACTTAAATCAAAACCTATGACCTAAACCCGAACCCATTTTCAAATCCCAAAACCTATGACCTAAACCCGAACCCATTCTCAAATCCCAAAACCTATAACCTTAACCTAAAACTAAACTTTATCCCAAACCTATAACCTAAACCAAAACCTATAACCTAAACCAAAACCAAAACCTATGACCTAAACCTGAACCCATTCTCAAATCCTAAAACCTATACCCTAAACCAAAACCTATGACCTACACCCGAAACCATTCACAAATCCCAAAACCTATGATCTAAACCCGAACCCATTCACAAATCCCAAAACCTATGACCTAAACCGGAACCCATTCTCAAATCGCAAAGCCTATAACCTAAACCTAAACCTAAACCTTATCCTAAACTTATAACCTAAACCAAAACCTATGACCTAAACCCGAACCCATTCTCAAATCCCAAAACCTATGACCTAAACCCGAACCCATTCTCATATCCCAAAACCTATGACCTAAACCTAATCCTTTTTCTAACCCTATAACCTATAACCTAAACCAAAACCTATGACCTAAACCCTATCCCAAAACCTATAACCTAAACCAAAATCAAAACCAAAACCTATAATATAAACCCGAACCGATTCTCAAATCCTAAAACCAATAACCTAAACTAAAACCTATGACCTAAACCCAAACCCATTCTCAAATTCTAAAACCTATGACCTAAACCCGAACCCATTCTCAAATCCAAAAACCAATAACCTAAACCTAAACCTAGACCTTATCCTAAACCTATAACCTAAACCAAAACCAAAACCAATGACCTAAACGCGAACCCATTCTCAAATCCCAAAACCTATAACTTAAACCAAAACCTATGACCTAAACTCGAACCCATTCTCAAATCCCAAAACCTATGACCTAAACCCGAACCCATTCTCAAATCCCAAAACCTATGACTTAAACACGAACCCATTCTCAAATCCAAAAATCTATAACCTAAATTAAAACCTATGACCTAAACCCGAACCCATTCTCAAATCCCAAAACCTATAACCTAAACCTAAACCTAAACCTAAACCTTATCCTAAACCTATAACCTAAACCAAAACCTATAACCTAAACCAAAACCAAATCCTATGACCTAAACCCGAACCCATTCTCAAATCCTAAAACCTATAACCTAAACCAAAACCTATGACCTAAACCCGAACCCATTCTCAAATCCTAAAACCTATAACCTAAACCAAAACCTATGACCTAAACCCGAACCCATTCTCAAATCCCAAAACCTATGACCTATACCCGAACTCATTCTTAAATCCCAAAACCTATAACCTAAACCTAATCCTTTTCCTAACCCTATAACCTATAACCTAAACCAAAACCTATGACCTAAACCCGAACCCTAAACCCTATCCCAAAACCTATAACCTAAACCAAAATCAAAACCAAAACCTATAACATAAACCCGAACCGATTCTCAAATGCTAAAACCTATAACCTAAACTAAAACCTATGACCTAAACCCGAACCCATTCTCAAATTCTAAAACCTATGACCTAAACCCGAACCCATTCTCAAATCTAAAAACCTATAACCTAAACCTAAACCTGGACCTTATCCTAAACCAATAACCTAAACCAAAACCAAAACCTATGACCTAAATGCGAACCCATTCTCAAATCCCAAAACCTATGACCTAAACTGTCACGCCCCAAACTCGGAAACCGGGCTCACAAAATTCCCGATCGGTGAATCCGACACCGACAGCATCCGTAGAACCCCATTCTCGGCTGCTAGCTCACATTCGCCAGGTTCCGATCCTGGGATGCTACGAGGAGAATTTTCAACGTCAGTTTGACTCGTAATAAGCATAACCAATGACATAACCCACAAACAACAGCAAAGAACTCCATTACATTTCCACTGTGATCAAAAACTTTACAAGTACAATGAGCATAAAGGGAAATACAATGGTAAAGAATAAAAAACTCCAAAATGATCTGCAACGTGCTCCTGCCTCAGCGCTGCTGCGCCCCAACGTCACCTGCATGCAACGGTCGTGCATAAGCTTATAAAAAGCTTAGAGGGTGGTGACAGTGTGTGCGCAAGGTAGTAATATGATCATGCAATATCAGAGTGATGCGGAATGTGCAGATAGATCCATAATATCATGAGCTGTACCAAGGCTATGCGATGCAAGACATGAATGGTATCGGCCATCCCAAGGCCATGCGATATGCAATGTAACTCTAGCATACAGATCCTCATCTATGTTCACACATCAATATAGGTCAAATATAGGATATCACCGGGGTCTAGTACACTCTAAACCAGATTGCCGCCACATCACGCGCAATAAGGTAAGTGGAAGAGACCTCACTATTCGTCTGCCAATATCGGGCGTGACTCGTCGATAGCGGACCCATTCCTTGAGCTGGTCAGACTCAGCCTAGTATTACCCCCTACACTTGGGCGGGTAAGGCCGCACCCCCTTCCAACCGACCATGACACAGTAGAGAGCACGACCGTCTGGTAATCGGCACTCAACGCTCATCTACCCACTCGGTCTAGACGTTGGAGCAACCTCTTGGTACCATAAGGGTTTAGGGACTTTCACCCAGGGATATCTATAGCACCTCATGTAGAACAAGATTTTCGGTATCCAATCCTGCCAACTACGATGCGTCTGTGGAGGCTACGGCCCTGATGTCGCTAGGGCATACAATAACCATGTTACACAAATGCGAAATGCATGAATCACGCTATCCAGGCATGCAATAAATCCTGCGCATATCGTGTGCTCATGTAGGGCAACACCGCCTAACCGGGAGCCCATAAACAACCTGCCCGAAGGCATATGATATGATCAGTCAATTCTCATGTCAAGCATACATATGATGCGTATGATCATGAGTCGTGAAGCTATATTAAACATGTTATAATGAGATGAACTATCCTTACAATGCAGATGGGCCTGGACGGCCTATACACAATAAGTACAGGTCTAACAATGAACCCTAAGGAGAGTCGTAATGTGGACATCCAACCAACATTACACTCACAATGTGGACGTCAAACCAACATTGCTCCCAAGGCACGATCTTTGTAAACATCGCTACATAACCCGTGTTGGGATCACACATTACAATGAACCTTAGGTACACTCCATTGGACCTTAAATAAATCAAATAGGCCTTGTCATGTGGGCCTTTTATTCTTCAATTGAGCCACATGAATGGGCCACACCAATGGGCCTTATGTGCATTGCAATGGGTCATAACCCGTGGGCCTTAAACTACATCAATTGGCTCTCGACTCATGGGCCTTAGACTACATCAATCGGGCCTAAATCATAGGCCTTATATAGATCAAGTGGGCCTAAACCCATAGGCCTTAGCTAAATCAAATGGGCCTAATCCCGAGGGCCTTGGAATACTTCCAAATGGGCCCAATCTCATGGGCCTTAGAATGCTTCAAAATGGGCCCAATCCCATGGGCCTTAGAATGTTTCAAAATGGGCCCAATCCCATGGGCCTTAGAATGTTTCAAAATGGGCCCAATCCCATGGGCCTTTTATAAATCAAAGGGGGGCCTAACTCATGGGCTTTTTATAATTCAAATGGGCCTAAACCTATAGGCCTTTTGTAAATCAAAGGGATGGACGGTCTGGATGCATCACATGCATCGCGGTGGTCCACCGTAATATCTATTGCCATATAACCTTTTCATAAGGCCACGTGGACCTTGGGCCCACTTAAATGTTTTTTTTTGGTCATCCGGCGAGTGGGCCAAGGGAAGGCCCATAGAGATATTTATTTGTAGTTCAGCCGGAGGAGGGGGATGGCGTGTTGATCACGTGCACAAGGTGGGCTCCACCGTCCGCTAGACGGTGGAGGTAAAACACAAACATCACATTGGGCTTCCACCGTCCGCCTGGACGGTGGCTAAGACACATACATCACTGTGGGTCCCATGTGGGGCCCACCATAAAGCTTATCTACCATCTAACCTATTGAGAAGGTCACAAAGAGACCTGGATGAACAGAAAAAAAATAAATATCAGATTGATTCAAAACTTCCGTGGGCCCCAAAGGAGGTTTCAATGGCAGAGTTCAATCGCTGTTGTTTCCTACGGTGTGGGCCACCTGAGCATTGGATAGGGCCGAAATTTGGAGGGGGCCCACCTGACGAGGGGACCTACCACATAAACGGCGTGGATCTAACATATACATCAAGGTGGGGCCCACATCAGGGGTCGTGGGTGGCTGTTTGCCAGCCCGCCTAACGCTGCACGCAGCAGCGTGCAGCGGCTGCCGTTGTCAGAGGAAGGCAGAGGCTCTGCCTCTTACAATTTTTGGGAAAAACCCATTTTTCTGGGGTTTTTCACATGTGGGGCCTGCTTTACAAAAATCCACCCCGGCCATTGCATTCAGTGGCTCGTAACAGGCGAAATGAGTCCGGAGTTCAAAATTTCTGGATGATTAAAAACACCAGGAATTACATTTAACGTTAATCACCAAAGTTTCTATGTTATGGCCCACCAGTCGATCATGTCAGCCTCATTCTTCGGCTCAATGGTTAAAATGATACAAGGAATAGGATGGATGGCTTGGATTGTTCCCGTACATCAAGGTGGGGCCTATGCAGGTGGGTCACACCCAAAGCCTGAACAAAGCTTATATTTGTGTTGCTCACTGGACGTCCAGCGTCCCTGGACGCTGGACAGTTGGACTAATTCAAGTGGGCTGCCCTCGTGGACTCCAAATAGTGAGTGGTGTGGGCCCCCAAATGATGGGTGGGGTACATGAGACCCACATCAAGGTGGGGTCCCTTTGGATGAATGGTTGAGATGTCCCACAACCCATCAAGTGGACCACAAAATCGTATTACCATATGAAAGAAGAATGAAATAAAAAGAGAGAGGGAGAGAGAGAGAGAGAGAGAGAGAGAGAGAGAGAGAGAGAGAGAGATTGGAGAGTGGGACACGCTTGAGATGGAGGGACCCCGCCACTATGGGCTCTCCCTTGCAATGAATCATACATCAAGTGGGTCATTTAGCACATGAGACCATCAAAACTTAAAATCAACGGTGAGGATCCTTTCCCCACCAATATGGATGGTCTAGATGACCTTTCTAAAGAAATAAACATCATGATGGGGTCCATGGAGAATGGTCCCATCGTGGAATGATCATGATGATCCAAGTGGTCCATCGACCACATCTTAGGGTCCCAAGTGAGATCCACACCATGGATCAGTGGGCCTCACTTGGCCCATCATAAAAATAAGAAAAACTACCCTATAGAGGCACCCATCGTCCGATCTTCTTGCTCCTAGGGGTTCCTTAGTACCTTAGCTTGGATTTCAATGGATGGCTAAGATGGGAGATGATGGGGTATGAAAGTGGGCCACTTGGAGCTTAGGAATGCTTGGAGAATTCCATACGTATGGAGCTTGGGATTTTTTTTTTTGCTTGAGATTTGAAATGAGAAAGAGAGAAAGAGAGAGAGTTGTAAAGGGAGAGAGAGAGTGTGTGATGGGTGATGGAGTGATGGATGGGAGAGAGATGGGGTGTAAGAAATCCTTGACTTTTGTGGCCTTTTGTGTAAGAGAGGTATGGGTTTGGAAGACTTTTGTGGTCTTTGTGTAAGAAAGGTATGGGCATGGAAGACTTTTGTGACATGCTTGGGAAAAGGGGTGAGAGTGATGTGTAATTGACATGTACTTGACATGTGATAGATTGATGGATGATTGATTGATGTGATTGATGTGACACATCGTAGAGATTTCCTTAGGTTTCGCAACGTGCGGTGTTTCCTCGCACCGAACGTCGGTCTACAACTCTTGACCAGGGTATCGCCTCGGCGCTCAAGTCACGGTATCGAAACCGCAGCGACGGCGCAGTCGCTATGGTACAGAACTCAGGTCGAGTCGAAACAGGTTGACCTCACATGAATCAGGGTCACGCGTTAAAATTGGTTAAGGGTCGAAGGTTGCCGAAATTCGACAAGTAAGACAGCAGGAGTCTACGGAACGGTACGGACCAAGATACGGGTCTTACATAAACCCGAACCCATTTTTAAATACCAAAACATATGACCTAAACCCAAATCCATTCTCAAATCTCAAAACCTATAACCTAAACCTAAACCTAAACCTTATCCTAAACCTATAACCTAAACCAAAACCTATAACCTAAAACAAAACCATATCCTATGACCTAAACCCAAACCCATTCTCAAATCCTAAAACCTAAAACCTAAACCAAAACCTATGACCTAAACCCGAACCCATTCTCAAATCCCAAAACTTATGACCTAAACCCGAACCCATTCTTAAATCCCAAAGCCTATAACCTAAACTTAAACCTAAACTTATCCTAAACCTATAACCTAAACCAAAACCTATAACCTAAACCAAAACCAAAACCTATGACCTAAACCCCAACCCAATCTCAAATCTTAAAACTTATAACTTAAACCAAAACCTATGACCTAAACACGAACCCATTTTCAAATCCCAAAACCTATGACCTAAACCCGAACCCATTCTCAAATCCCAAAACCGATAACCTAAACCTAAACCTAAACCTTATCCTAAACATATAACCTATAACCTAAACCAAAACCTATAACCAAAACAAAAACCAAAACCTATGACCTAAACCCGAACCCATTCTCAAATCCTAAAACATATAACCTAAACCTTATCCTAAACCTATAACCTAAACTAAAACAAAAACCTATGACCTAAACCCAAACCCAGTCTCAAATCCTAAAACCTATAACCTAAACCAAAACCAATGACCTTAACCTGAACCCATTCTCAAATCCCAAAACTTATGACCTAAACCCGAACCCATTCTCAAATCCCAAAACCTATGACCTAAACCAGAACCCATTCTCAAATCCCAAAACCTATAACCTAAACCAAAACCTATGACCTAAACCCGAACCCATTCTGAAATCCCAAAACCTATAAGCTAAACCTAAACCTAAACCTTATCCTAAACCTATAACCTATAACCTAAACTAAAACTAAAACCTATGACCTAAACCCGAACCCATTCTTAAATCCCAAAACCTATAGCATAAACCAAAACCTATGACCTAAACCTGAACCCATTCTCAAATGCTAAAACCTATAACATAAACCAAAACCTATGACCTAAACCCGAACCCATTTTCAAATCCCAAAACCTATGACCGAAACCCGAAACCATTCTCAAATCCCAAAACCTATAACTTAAACCTAAACCTAAACCTATAACCTAAATCAGAACCCATTCTCAAATCCTAAAACCTATAACCTAAATCAAAATCTATGACCTAAACCCGAACCCATTCTCAAATCCCAAAACCTATGACCTAAACCCGAACCCATTCTCAAATCCCAAAACCTATGACCTATACCGGAACCCATTCTCAAATCTTAAAACCAATAACTTAAACCTCATCCTTATCCAAACCCTATAACCTAAAACCTAAACCAAAACCTATGACCTAAACCTGAACCCTAAACCCTCTCCCAAAACCTATAAACTAAACCAAAATTAAAACTAAAACCGATATCCTAAACCCGAACCGATTCTCAAATCCTAAAACCTCTAACTTAAACCAAAACCTATTACCTAAACCCGAACCCATTCTTAAATCCCAAAACCTATGACCTAAACCCAAACCCATTCTCAAATCCCAAAACCTATGACCTAAACCTGAACCCATTCTCAAATCCCAAAACCTATAACCTAAACCTAAACCAAAACCTTATCCTAAACCTATAACTTAAACCAAAACCTTTAACCTAAACCAAAACCAAAACCTATGACCGAAACCCGAACCCATTCTCAAATCTTAAAACCTATAACCTAAACCTATAACCTAAAACCGAACCCATTCTCAAATCCCAAAACCTATAACCTAAACACGAACCCATTCTCAAATCCCAAAACATATGACCTAAACCCGAACCCATTCTCAAATCCCAAAACCTATAACCTAAACCAAAACCTATGACCAAAACCCGAACCCATTCTCAAATCCCCAAACCTATAACCTAAACCTAAACCTAAACCTTATCCTAAACCTATAACCGATAACCTAAACCTAAACCAAAACTTATGACCTAAACCCGAACCCATTCTCAAATCCAAAAACCAATAACCTAAACCTAAACCTAAACCTTATCCTAAACCTGTAACCTAAACCAAAACCTATAACCTAAACCAAAACTAAAACCTATGACCTAAACCCGAACCCACGCTTAAATCCTAAAACCTATAACCTAAACCAAAACCTATGACCTAAACCTGAACCCATTCTCAAATCCTAAAACCTATGACCTAAACCCAAACCCATTCTCAAATCCCAAAGCCTATAACCTAAACCTAAAACTAAAACTTATCCTAAACCTATAACCTAAACCAAAACCTATAACCTAAACCAAAATCAAATCCTAAGACCTAAACCGGAACCCATTCTCAAATCCTAAAACTTATCACTTAAACCAAAACCTATGACCTAAACCCGACCCCATTTTCAAATGTTAAAACCTATGACCTAAACCCGAACCCATTCTCAAATCCCAAAACCTATAACCTAAACCTAAACCTAAACCTTATCCTAAACCTATAACCTATAACCTAAACCAAAACCTATAACCAAAACCTAAACCAAAACCTACGACCTAAACCCGAACCCATTCTCAAATCCTAACACCTATAACCTAAATCAAAATCTATGACCTAAACCCAAACCCATTCTCAAATCCCAAAACCTATGACCTAAACCCGAACCCATTCTCAAATCCTAAAACCTACAACCTAAACCTTATCCTAAACCTATAACCTAAACCAAAACAAAAACCTATGACCTAAACCCGAACCTATTCTCAAATCCTAAAACCTATAACCTAAACCAAAACCTATGACCTTAACCTAAACCCATTCTCGAATCCCAAAACTTATGACCTAAACCCGAACCCATTCTCAAATCCCAAAACCTATGACCTAAAACTGAACCCATTCTCAAATCCCAAAACCTATAACCTAAACCAAAACCTATGACCTAAACCCGAACCCATTGTGAAATCCCAAAACCTATAAGCTAAACCTAAACCTAAACCTTATCCTAAACCTATAGCCCATAACCTAAACTAAAACCAAAACCTATGACCTAACCCCGAACCCATTCTCAAATCCCAAAACCTATAGCATAAACCAAAACCTATGACCTAAACCCGAACCCATTCTCAAATCCTAAAACCTATAACTTAAACCAAAACCAATGACCTAAACCTGAACCCATTTTCAAATCCCAAAACCTATGACCGAAACCCGAAACCATTCTCAAATCTCAAAACCTATGACCTAAACACGAACCCATTCTCAAATCCCAAAACCTATAACCTAAACCTAAACCTATAACCTATAACCTAAACCCGAACCCATTCACAAATCCAAAAACCTATAACCTAAACCTAATCCTTATCCTAACCCTATAACCTATAACCAAAACCAAATCCAATGACCTAAACCCGAACCCTAAACCCTATCCCAAAACCTATAACCTAAACAAAAATCAAAACCAAAACCAATAACTTAAACCCGAACCGATTCTCAAATCCTAAAACCTATAATCTAAACCCAAACCTATGACCTAAACCCGAACCCATTCTCAAATCTAAAAACCTATGACCTAGACCCGAACCCATTCTCAAATCCCAAAACTTATAACCTAAACCTAAACCTAAACCTAAACCTAAACCTTTTCCTAAACCTATAACATAAACCAAAACCTATACCCTAAACCTAAACCTAAACCTTATCCTAAACCTATAACCTAAACCAAAACCTATAACTTAAACCAAAACCAAAACCTATGACCAAAACCCGAACCCATTCTCAAATCCTAAAACCTATAACCTAAACCAAAACCAATGACCTAAACCCGAACCCATTCTCAAATCCCAAAACCTATGATCTAAACCCAAACCCATTCTCAAATCCCAAAACCTATAACCTAAACCTAAACCTAAACCTTATCCTAAACCTATAACCTAAACCAAAACCTATAACCAAAACCAAAACCGAAACCTATGACCTAAACCTGAACCCATTCTCAAATCCTAAAACCAATAACCTAAACCAAAACCTATGAACTAAACCCGATCCCATTCTCAAATCCCAAAACTTATGACCTAAACCCGAACCCATTCTCAAATCTCAAAACCTATAACCTAAACCTAATCCGTATCCTAACCCTATAACCTATAACGTAAACCAAAACCTATGACCTAAACCGGAACCCTAAACCCTATCCCAAAGCCTATAACATAAACCAAAATCAAAACCAAAACCTATAACCTAAACCCGAACCGATTCCCAAATCCTAAAACATATAACCTAAACCTGAACCCATTCTCAAATCCCAAAACCTATAACCAAAACCAAAACCAAAACCTAAGACCTAAACCCAAACCCATTCTCAAATCCTAAAACCTATAACTTAAACCAAAACCTATGACCTAAACCCGAACCCATTTTCAAATCCCAAAACCTATGACCTAAACCCGAACCCATTCTCAAATCCCAAAACCAATAACCTAAACATAAACCTAAACCTTATCCTAAGCCTATAACCTAAACCAAAACCAAAACCTATGACCTAAACACGAACCCATTCTCAAATCCTAAAACCTATAACCTAAACCAAAACCTATGACCTAAACCCGAACCCATTCTTAAATCCTAAAACCTATGACCTAAACTCGAACCCATTCTTAAATCCCAAAGCCAATAACCTAAACCTAAACCTAAACCTTATCCTAAACCTATAACCTAAACCAAAACCTATAACCTAAATCCGAACCCATTCTCAAATCCTATGACCTATGACCTAAACCCAAACCCATTCTCAAATCCTAAAACCTATAACCTAAACCAAAACCTATGACCTAAACCCGAACCCATTCACAAATCCCAAAACCTATGACCTAAACCCAAACCCATTGTCAAATCCCAAAGCTATAACCTAAACCTAATCTTTGTCCTAAACCCGAACCCATTTTTAAATCCCAAAACCTATGACCTAAACCCGAACCCATTCTCAAATCGCAAAACCTATAACCTAAACCTAAACCTAAACCTTATCCTAAACCTATAACCTATAACCTAAACCAAAACCTATAACCAAAACCTATGACCTAAACCCGAACCCATTCTCAAATCCTAACACCTATAACCTAAATCAAAATCTATGACCTAAACCCAAACCCATTCTCAAATCCCAAAACCTATGACCTAAACCCGAACCCATTCTCAAATCCTAAAACCTATAACCTAAACCAAAACCTATGACCTTAACCTGAACCCATTCTCAAATCCCAAAACTTATGACCTAAACCCGAACCCATTCCCAAATCCCAAAACCTATGACCTAAACCCGAACCCATTCTCAAATCCCAAAACCTATAACCTAAACCAAAACCTATGACCTAAACCCGAACCCATTCTGAAATCCCAAAACCTATAAGCTAAACCTAAACCTAAACCTTATCCTAAACCTATAGCCCATAACCTAAACTAAAACCAAAACCTATGACCTAAACCCGAAACCATTCTCAAATCCCAAAACCTATAGCATAAACCAAAACCTACGACCTAAACCCGAACCCATTCTCAAATCCTAAAACCTATAACTTAAACCAAAACCTATAACCTAAACCTGAACCCATTTTCAAATCCCAAAACCTATGACCGAAACCTGAAACCATTCTCAAATCCCAAAACCTATGACCTAAACACGAACCCATTCTCAAATCCCAAAACCTATAACCTAAACCTAAACCTATAACCTATAACCTAAACCCGAACCCATTCACAAATCCAAAAACCTATAACCTAAACCTAATCCTTATCCTAACCCTATAACCTATAACCTAAACCAAAACCTATGACCTAAACCTGAACCCTAAACCCTATCCCAAAACCTATAACCTAAACAAAAATTAAAACCAAAACCAATAACTTAAACCTGAACCGATTCTCAAATCCTAAAACCTATAATCTAAACCAAAACCTATGACCTAAACCCGAACCCATTCTCAAATCTCAAAACCTATTACCTAAACCCGAACCCATTCTCAAATCCCAAAACTTATAACCTAAACCTAAACCTAAACCTTTTCCTAAACCTATAACATAAACCAAAACCTATGACCTAAACCGGAACCCTAAACCCTATCCCAAAGCCTATAACCTAAACCAAAATCAAAACCAAAACCTATAACCTAAACCCGAACCGATTCCCAAATCCTAAAACCTATAACCTAAACCTGAACCCATTCTCAAATCCCAAAACCTATGACCTAAACCCGAACCTATTCTCAAATCCCAAAGCCTATAACCTAAACCAAAACCTAAACCTTATCCTAAACCTATAACTTAAAACAAAACCTATAACCTAAACCAAAACCAAAACCTATGACCTAAACTCGAACCCATTCTCAAATCCTAAAACATATAACTTAAACCAAAACCTATGACCTAAACCCGAACCCATTTTCAAATCCCAAAACCTATGACCTAAACCCGAACCCATTCTCAAATCCCAAAACCAATAACCTAAACGTAAACCTAAACCTTATCCTAAGCCTATAACCTAAACAAAAACCTACAACCTAAACCAAAACCAAAACCTATGACCTAAACCTGAACCCATTCTAAAATCCTAAAACCTATAACCTAAACCAAAACCTATGACATAAACCCGAACCCATTCTCAAATCCCAAAACCTATGACCTAAACTCGAACCCATTCTCAAATCCCAAAGCCTATAACCTAAACCTAAACCTAAACCTTATCCTAAACCTATAACCTAAACCAAAACCTATAACCTAAATCTGAACCCATTCTCAAATCCTATGACCTATGACTTAAACCCAAACCCATTCTCAAATCCTAAAACCTATAACCTAAACCAAAACCTATGACCTAAACTCGAACCCATTCTCAAATCCCAAAACCTATGACCTAAACCTGAACCCATTCTTAAATCCCAAAACCTGTAACCTAAACCTAAACCTAAACCTATAACATAAACCAAAACCTATAACCTAAACCTAAACCTAAACCTTATCCTAAACCTATAACCGAAACCAAAACCTATAACCTAATGAAAAACCAAAACCTATGACCTAAACCCGAACCCATTCTCAAATCCTAAAACCTATAACCTAAACCAAAACCAATGACCTAAACCTGAACCCATTCTTAAATCCCAAAACCAATGATCTAAACCCGAACCCATTTTCAAATCCCAAAACCTATAACCTAAACCTAAACCTAAACCTAAACCTTGTCCTAAGCCTATAACATAAACCAAAACCTATAACCAAAACCAAAACCAAAACCTATGACCTAAACCCGAACCCATTCTCAAATCCTAAAACCAATAACCTAAACTAAAACCTATGACCTAAACCCAAACCCATTCTCAAATCCCAAAACCTATGACCTAAACCTGAACCCATTCTCAAATCCCAAAACCTATAACCTAAACCTAATCCTTAACCTAACCCTATAACCTATAACCTAAACCAAAACCTATGACCTAAACTGGAACCCTAAACCCTATCCCAAAACCTATAACCTAAACCAAAATCAAAACCAAAACCTATAACCTAAACCCGAACCGATTCTCAAATCCTAAAACCTATAACCTAATCTCGAACCCATTCTCAAATCCTAAAACCTATGACCTAAACCCGAACGCATTCTCGAATCCCAAAGCCTATAACCTAAACTTAAACCTAAACCTTATCCTAAACCTATAACCTAAACCAAAACCTATAACCTAAACCAAAACCAAAACCTATGACCTAAACCCGAACCCATTCTCAAATCCTAAAACCTATAACTTAAACCAAAACCTATGACCTAAACCCGAACCCATTTTTAAATCCCAAAACCTATGACCTAAACCCGAACCCATTCTCAAATCCCAAAACCAATAACCTAAACCTAAACCTAAACCTTATCCTAAACCTATAACCTAAATCAAAACCAGAACCTATGACCTAAACCTGAACCCATTCTCAAATCCTTAAACCTATAACCTAAACTAAAACCTATGACCTAAACACGAACCCATTCTCAAATCCTAAAACCTATGACCTAAACTCGAACCCATTCTCAAATCCCAAAGCCTATATAGGTGGGGCAATCTAGAATGAACTAAGGTGGGGCCCATATATTTTTGAGGTCCCTAGCGCAGGGTGGACCCGATCTATATGGTCCCACCGGCCACCTTGCGAGATGGCCGGCGATGAATCACCGTCCAGTGGGGCTCACTTGATGTGAAACTTGGCACGTGTGGTTATTTTGGGTAGGGCACCCCTTCCACATGTGGTACGGCCGTAGAAAACCCCTAAAAAGGGTACTTCCTTCACAACAGCCCCCTTCCCAAGCTCCTTCTCACGTTTTCTTGCTGCCCACTCTCAAATCGTTGCTCCAAATCCTTCCCAAACCCATTTCTTGCTGAAACAGAATTCATTCGATCACTCCATTACAATTTACAACTCCTCCTCTTACAAATCTCATCCGTTGGAGCTCCTACAATCCCCAAAACATGCTGAAATCGTGAGGAGCTCCATTCCCCTTTTTCGTTCTCTTTTCTTTTTAAAAATCCATCTTAGGAGAGCTTGAACCATCCCTCTACAACACCTAGATCTCCTTTTTTCTATTTGGGCAGCCATTTCTCTACATTTTCCACATTTTTCATGGCTTTTGTTGAAGACATTTTGGGTCTTTTATCTTTCTCCACCATCCTCTCTTTGATGGGAAAGAGAAAGACCGCAGCGGATGAGGCTGGGCCTAGTCGCCCTGCGCAATCAAGAAGACCGAGGGGTGGCGCCGCCGCAAGTCCAAGCACAACCCGAGAGTTCCATACAAAGTGAAATTTGGATCCCCATACTCAACTTGGGCGAGTGATATTAGCAGAGATGCCTCACGGTGAATACACTGACCGTAAGGGCGACTCTTCGGTGAATTCCTGTTGTTCGAGCGCATTGAAGCTGTACATTGGGGTCCGCTATTTGAAGCTCGTTCTCGTACTAATGTGAGCACTGTTCGTGCCTTCTACGCTCGTATTCAGAATCCTACATTAGAGCCATTGCAGTTTAAGATTCCTTTTGGTAGAGACCGAATGGCTACGATCGATGTTCGGTTGATAGCGCGACTTCTGAACGTGCCCCTTGGTGATGTTCATCCTAGTGCAAAGAATTTGAGGAGTAGGCATGAGCGAGATCGCCGTACCAGGTTTCTATGTGGTAGACTGGTTCCATGGCAGCCTAACAATAGCCTCAAGGTGTCTCATATGTCTGATGATTTGCGCCTGCTGCACCACATTTGCACGTTTAACGTGTATCCCAGGTCGACAAATTGCATTGAGTGTATGCGTCTTATGGTTGATTTCTTGTATCAGGTGGCCCAGGGAGAAAATGTGTGTATGGCCACTTTCATCTTGCGACAGATTATCCTCATAGCGAAACCAAGAAGAACGTCTGAGTCGCTTCCTTTTGGCTGACTTATATGCAAGATCGCGCTTGAGTTTGCTTATAGACTTGGGCCAGAGTTGCCAGTTCCGATTCACTGCATTGATGAGTCTATCATGGTCAAGATGAAGTTCGGGTCTCAGTACCGTGAGACTCAACTTGAGGAGGATAGCGAGGATGATTTTGATAATGAAGAGGATCCAAGTGAGGGAGAACCTGGAGCAGAAGTTGAGGAAGAAGTCTAGGAAGAGGTAGAAGAGGAGGCTCAGGATACAGATGAGAGCCCTCCTCCTTCTGCTCAGGCTACTGGTGATGATCGCATTGCCCGAATTGAGGAGAGTCAGGTCGCCTTGCAAAGAGAAGTTCAGGAACTTCGGACTGAGGTCGAGGATACCAAGGCCATTATGAAGAGGAAATTCGGCAAGGTGGCTCACACCTTGAAGGCGATCCTGTGCTGCTTGCAGGATAAGGGTGCTCCTCCTCCATCACCCGACTCAGACTAGCAATGAGATTTAGATGTTGTTAGTAGCAGTTAGTCGTTTCTTGCTTTATGTTGTGTAAGCCTGTTAAGGCTAGTAGTTTACTTATTATTGCTGTTGTAACTTTAACTGTCTTAGTTCCCATGTACTTCCTGTCATGGTGCCTGTAAGGAGATATCCCTTGTATTGTTACAATTTTGATTAAATAAAATGCATGGAATGCCCTTGACTCTTTGTGTGAATGATTGCGTTGTGTTTGTGCTATTGAGACTGACAAGGTTGCACCCTATTTTGAATATAGGGAATGCCGCCGAAGGCTACACGGAGCACAGCTCGGCTTACATTGGGTGAGCCTATGGATTAGGCTCCTTCTCAGTCTGATGCTCATGCGGACCCTGCTGTGGGCCCGATTCCTGAGACAGCACGTGCGTCTCAACCTACTACTGGTCCTGCAGTTGGACCACTGCCTTTCACACCGCCGGTCAGAAAGCAGTACCACGCGTCTTCTTCGACGCAGTACATGCGACAGCCTGCTCCACCTTCAAATAGATTTGAGCAGATGATGGCTATGATGCAGCAGCAACAGTAGCTCCTGACTACGATTGTGGGGGCTTTATCCCAGGGTGGGAGTGTGCCTCCACCTGCACCACCTGCGCATTCAGCTGAGGATGCCGATACATGTGCTCAGGATGAGGGCATGGCTCATCCTATACCACTTGCTTACCCTGCGGGGAATGCCGCAGACACACAGAGCTTATTAGAGCGATTTCACAGCTTACGGCCTCCCACTATTACGGGTTCTCATAGACCCGAGGAGGCCGAGTATTGGCTCGACCGTGTGTCGAAGATACTACGGATGCTGCATTGTTCAGAGGCTGAGCAGTTCGAGTTGGCTACGTTCTTGTTCGAGTGAGAGGCCATCTTATGGTGGCACAGTGTGTTGCGGACCGTTGCCACTGATTACATATGGACCTGGGCAGCGTTCGAGTTCCGCTTCCACGAGAAATACTATCCCCAGACGTATAGGCATGATCGGGAGAATGAGTTTCTACGCCTCAAACAGGGAGGCATGACAGTGACTGAGTATGAGCATCGGTTCACTGAGTTGGGCAGATACGTCCCGACTATACTGACAGATGAACAGATGTGCATACGGCGCTTTTCTGAGGGTTTGCGACTGGATATTCGGTCAAAGATGTGCTGCGTGAGCATTCCCTCCTATGCAGAGCTGATTCATATGTCCATGCGGGCAGAGCAGGATGTGGATCGACTTACACGTTCTCGTGGCCCTATTGCTCCTATGCCACAACTAGAGTTGCAGGACAGGCCCTTTGCGGGAAAGAGGCCTCGCGCCGACCCTCCTTCTAGGGCTGCAGCGCCGGTACCACCGATGCGGCGTCCCGATTTATCATGTACCTATTGTGGAAGATCGGGCCATTCGACACAGAGTTATTTTGCTCGGATGCGGGACAGTGAGTTCTCGCCGCCGCAGAAGTTCGACCGTACACGTCCACAGGCTATATCAGCACCGCCTTTACGGTTGGCTCCTGCGCACCCTTCCTTCAGACCTCTCGTATCTCAGTTCAGGCCGCCTCTACGTCCCATGGCACAGCGGCCGAACCGGCCACAGCAGGCATGGGTGCATGCCTTGACAGCTGAGACAACTGCGACAGAGACTTCTCAGCATTTGGCCTTTGAGGTCACTGCCCACATTGGAGGTATTCCTATTCTTGTGATGGTGGACACAAGGTCCATGATTTCATTGATATCACATGCCATAGTCAGGCGCATTGGGCTACCGACTATTAGGATGGACGGGGTGCGAGTTTATACAGCTCACGGGTCCTTTACAGATGCCACCCTGATGTGTGAGGGCTGTTTGGTGGATCTGGGGGGCAAGACGATGGCTCTTGATCTTTTCGTTGACCCCTCTCTTGTTTATCTCGACGTCATTCTTGGCATGGACTGGTTGACTGCAGCGAGGGCCGAGATTGATTGCGAGACTCATATAGTGACTGCCTACGAGCCAGAGGGCGCATTCTTTATATTTTCAGTGCGGGTAAATCTCCCATTCCGCATACTTAGCTATGCTACTTTACTACGGGACGCTGGTGCCCAGATGCTTGAGCATACTCTAGTCGTTTGCGAGTTTGGGGATCTGTTCAGGAAGATCCCTGGTTTTCCGCCTCGACGAGAGATTGATTTCACTATCAATCTGGTGCCTGGTTCCACGCCCGTCTCACTGCCGATGTATTGCATGGCATCGCGTAAGATGAAGGAGTTGAGGACGCAGATTGATGGTTTGCTGGAACTTGGCCTTATTCGACCTAGTGTGTCTCCTTGGGGAGCACCAGTCCTATTTGTAAGGAAGAAGGATGATTCGATGCGATTGTGTATTGATTCTCGCAGGCTGAACCAGATCACGGTGAAGAACAAGTACCCTTTACCCAGGATCGATGACTTGTTTGATCAGTTGAGAGGAGCGCAGTACTTCTCAAAGATTGATCTTTAGTCTGGATATCATCAGTTGCGCATCAGGGATGAGGACGTGCAGAAGACAGCATTCAGGACCAGCTTTGGCCACTACGAGTTCCTTGTGATGTTGTTCGGTCTCATGAACGTACCAGCCGTGTTTATGGATCTGATGAACCGGGTATTTCGGCCTTTCCTCTATCGATTCGTCGTTGTGTTCATTGACGACATTTTAGTATACTCTAGGAGTCGAGAGGAGCATGAGGAGCACTTACGTTTGGTCCTGGATACGCTCAGACAGCATCAGTTGTTCGCACAGTACAAGAAGTACGACTTCTGAAAGCAGGAAGTGAAGTTCCTGGGACACGTGGTGTCCAAGGATGGCATGGCAGTTGACCTGTCTAAGGTAGCTGTAGTTCAGGACTGGGAGCAGCCTGGTTCTGTCACTGAGGTGAGGAGTTTCTTGGGTCTCGCTGGTTATTATCGATGTTTCATTCGAGATTTTTCGAAGATCGTGAGACCTCTATCTCAGTTTACATGGAAGGACGTGAAGTTCGCCTGAAATGATAAGGCGGAGTCAGCTTTTCAGGAGCTGAAGGACAGACTTACGTCCGCCCCTGTGCTAGTATTGCCAGAGCAAGGGGTTAGGTACACTATATACACTGACGCGTCTAGCGTTGGTCTGGGTTGTTTCCTTATGCAGAGGGACAGGGTAATTTCGTATGCCTCGAGACAATTAAGGAAGCACGAGGAGAATTACCCTACACACGACCTAGAGTTGGCAGCCGTCAGGTTTTGGTTTTGGTTTAGGTTATAGGTTTTGGTTTAGGTTTTAGGTTTAGGATAAGGTTTAGGATATAGGTTTTGGGATTTGAGAAAGGGTTCGGGTTTAGGTCATATGTTTTGGGATTTGAGAATGGGTTCAGGTTTAGGTCATAGGTTTTGGTTTAGGTTATAAGTTTTAGGATTTGAGAATGGGTTCGGGTTTAGGTCTTCGGTTTTTGTTTTCATTTTGGTTAAATGTTTTGGTTTAGGATATAGGTTTAGGATAAGGTTTAGGTTTAGGTTTAGGTTATAGGTTTTGGGATTTGAGAATGGGTTCGGGTTTTGGTCATAGGTTTTGGGATTTGAGAATGGGTTCGGGTTTAGGTCATAGGTTTTTGGATTTGAGAATGGGTTCGGGTTTAGGTCATAGGTTTTGGTTTAGGTTATAGGTTTTAGGATTTGACAATGGGTTCGGGTTTAGGTCATAGGTTTTGGTTTTGGTTTAAGTTATAGGTTTTGGTTTAGGTTATATGTTTAGGATAAGGTTTAGGTTTCGGTTTAGTGTATAGGTTTTGGGATTTGAGAATAGGTTTGGGTTTAGGTCATAGGTTTTGGGATTTGAGAATGAGTTCGGGTTTAGGTCATAGGTTTTGGTTTAGGTAATAGGTTTTAGGATTTGAGAATCGGTTCGGGTTTAAGTTATAGGTTTTGGTTTTTATTTTGGTTTAGGTTATAGGTTTCGGGATAGGGTTTAGGGTTCGGGTTTAGGTCATAGGTTTTGGTTTTGGTTATAGGTTATATGGTTAGGATAAGTATTAAGTTTAGGTTATAGGTTTTGAGATTTGAGAATGGGTTCGGGTTTAGGTCATAGGTTTTGGTTTGGGTTATATGTTTTAGGATTTGTGAATGGGTTCAGGTTTACGTCATAGGTTTTGGTTTTGCTTTAGGTTATAGGTTTTTCTTTAGGTTATAGGTTTAGGATAAGGTTTAGGTTTAGGTTTAGGTTTTAGGTTTTGGGATTTAGGTTTAGGTTTAGGTTATAGGTTTAGGTTATAGGTTTTAGGATTTGAGAATCAGTTCGGGTTTAGGTTATAGGTTTTGGTTTAGGTTTAGGTTTAGGTTATAGGTTTTGGGATAGGGTTTAGGGTTCAGGTTTAGGTCATAGGTTTTGGTTTCGGTTATAGGTTATAGGGTTAGGATAAGGATTAGGTTTAGGTTATAGGTTTTTGAATTTGTGAATGGGTTTGGGTTTAGGTTATAAGTTTATATAATGCCCTGGAAAAATCCGTACTTGGACTCGAGTACCAACTCAACCAGAAATCGCGTAGGATTAATTCCTTTAGAAAATAAGTATAAGTTAGCTAGCGCAACGCTAGAGTAGCAGGGAAATAGTCCCTGATCACTTTAAATACGTTCTACAAGGCCCAAAGCGAGTAGAACCAATGATGTTATAATACTCCAAAACCTCAGATCAAACTCTAAGCCGGTTTGTTCTCTGGACCTCTTTGAAACTTTGTATTGGATCTAGACCGTGCGTCGAAAGTCCGATACCTACAATCTTAGACCGTTAGAACCGCCTAGCTGGACTTGACAATCATTTCGAAAATCAAGTCCAACCGACATTCACAGGGTATTTCATTGAGCCGGGAGTGAAGAGAGTAAGAATAGGGTAAGATTTGGAATTTAAAATTCAAATCTGGCACACGACTTGACGCGTCAGTATTAAGCTTTCTGACCCTCAGAATTCAGCCAAATTGCACCCTCGGATTAGGAAAAATTTCTGTTTCATATCATGAGACTTGTAGCCCTGATCTACGTGCGGTGACCGGTGAACTAAAACTGGACCGCCACATGCGATCTATGAACACTGATGGTCTGAAAATGGGCTGAGAGCGACATCCGACATGTATGAACTTAAGTCTGATCGCGTTCGACCAGGGGACCACCGGAAATATCCTTTTGGACCGAAACATCCCCGATTTGGATATTCCTTAAGTATACTTTGTTCCTAAGCCTATTTTAGGCACATTTGGCTTATAAAAGGGGTTGAAACCCTCACTCCTCTCTCCCATCCGAATTTGGAAAAAACCCTAGTTTGAGAGAGAGAAAAGGTGAGAGATTGTGAGAGAGAGTGGAGGAGAATTCCTTGCCGCTTATACTACCTGTTGCAATTGCCTAAGCAACATACTTCAATCACTTTGCCGGTGATTTTTCCACATTTCTAGGTAAGAAAATACCCTAGATAGTTGCTGATTTAGTGTTTCTTCATTTTCATAGCATGTTAGATTATGGATCTTGTAAATCAGGTTGTCTATTCGCCGTAGACGAAGCGTATACGCTCCGTTCGAAACGATACGCTTCTAGGAGATAAGGTGTGGATTTTAGGCACTTTAATTGACTATTTCCAACGCTTTTAATGTCGTTTAATAGTAGATTATCGATGGCAACGCCGTTTGACATGTACAACATGCTGTTCGTTTCCTGTTTCGTAAACCGACGAAGAATATGAGATTTAGGGTATTTTAGTCATTTGTAGGAAGTACTGTTTTCATTCATATTTTGCTGATGTGAATGACATGGCTTCTTATCACATTAGAATACTAGGAATGCGTGCATAATTAGTTTGGCGAAGAGATTCGCCTAAATGCGCACTTCGGGTCGACATACTATATGTAGACTTAAGTGTGTAGTTTAAGTGTTTGTATAAATGCTTGTATTAGTATGTATTGAATTAAATGGTGTTATGAATTAGTTTGAGATTGATTTCTTAATTAATATGCTGATGTAAATGATTTCCTACATGTTAACTATATGCATGATTTCATTATATGTATGAAATGCATGTGCTTGAAGATTTACTTAAGTTGTATGTTATAACATGTGTTAACATGCTCACATGGTTGTATTTCATTTCCAATACTCTCACATGAATGCTAATGTGGATTCATAATTGTTTGGGACTATACCTAGTCCAGGCAGTCGGTAACCGAGCAAGTTCGTGGTTGGCTTATTTCTGCCACGAACGACGCATAGATGAAAGCGAGCCGTGTTCTGGAGTTGGCGGCAGTGGTTAGGCCACACGAAGTGTTTTATACACTTCATGTCGTTCGACTTGAGATGCGATCGTGCTAATTGAGCCCGTCAAGTAACCCGACTGGCCGTCGCATGTTCACCCTGTATGAGTCATAACTGCTTGAGCCTAGGGTACTGGACTTACCATTGTAAACCCTGTCAACCATGGTACCTTGATCCATGAAGACTCATGAGCTGGGCATGGTGGTATGGGACACCGTGGTCGAGCTATCGGCCTACACTGGGACCATAAACCTCATCGTAGTGACCAGTGAGCACCTATATCTTGTGAGCAGATTATGGTGATATAGGACACTATATTCTTGCTGTCGGCCTACACTGATCAGGCGACGAGTCCTTTGTAGTGACTGCGAGCGTATTCTGAGTATACGGGAGGCGACGACCCTTCAGTAGCAGTGAGATTACAGTAGGCCTGTATTGATAAGGTGATGGGGGAGCAGTGCAACGAGTGCAAGCAACAGCCCTGGCAGCCCTTGCAGCGACCTACAAAATATACTTCATATGAGATTACTAGGAGTGATGACCCTAGACAGGATCTGTGTTGGGATTGATACAAGGGAAGTACCTTAGTTTCCCAATCCTACTGTTTGAATGGACTAATAACAACTCAGAAATTATATCACCATTACATTGCATGTGCCTGGAAGATGTGGAGCACTTGAGGGATGATTGCATGCCACGGTCGTAAGATGGTACCGTATGAGGGAGACCGTCGATGAGGGCATCCATCACGTCATGTCATATTGCATTAACAACAGTATTAGGACTGTTTGATTTACTGCTTTACTATTATCGCATGATTGATTTGAGAACATGTTAATCCTTACTCTATTGTTCCACTGAGTTAGCTACTCATTCCCATGTTTCGGGATGGTGTTTGCAATACCCACCAGACCCTGTCTTAGATGTAGGTGATGCAGCGATCCAGGAGTGTCACGCCCCAAACTCGGAAACCGGGCTCACAAAATTCCCGATCGCCGAATCCGGCTCCGACAGCCTCCGTAGAACCCCATTCTCGGCTCCTAGCTCCCATTCACCAGGTTCCGATCCTGGGATGCTACGAGGAGGATTTTAAATACCAGTTCGTTTCGTAATAAGCATAACCAAAGGCATAACCCACAAACAACAACCAAGCACTCCATTACATTTCCACTATGATAAAAATTTTACAAGTACAATGGGCATAAAGGGAAATACAAGGGTAAATAACAGAAAAACTCCAAAATGATCAGCAACGTGCTCCTGCCTCAGCGCTGCTGCAGTCCAACGTCACCTGCACGCAACGGTCATGCATAAGCTTACAGAAAGCTTAGAGGGTGGTGAAAGTGTGTGCGCAAGGTAGTAATATGAATGTAATGTCAGAGTAATGCGGAATATGCAGATGGAACCAAAACGTCATGAGCCGTACCAAGGCTATGTAATGCAAGACATGAATGGTATCGGCCATCCCAAGGCCATGCAATGTGCAATGCAACTCAAGCATACAGATCCTCACCAATGTCCACATATCAGTACAGCTCAAAGTATGGAATATCACCGGGGTCTAGTACACTCTAAACCAGATTGCCGCCACATCGCGCACAATAAGGTAAGTGAAAGAGACCTCACTATCCGTCTGCCAATATCGGGCGCGACTCGTCGATAGCGGACCCATTCCTCGAGCTGGTCAGACTCAGCCTAGCATTGCCCCCTACACTCGGGCGGGTAAGGCCGTACCCCCTTCCAACCGACCACGACACAGTGGAGAGCGTAACCGTCTGGTAATCGGCACTCAACGCTCATCTACCCACTCGGTCTAGACGTTGGAGCAACCTCTTGGTACCATAAGGGTTTAGGGACTTTCACCCAGGGACATCTATAGTACCCCATGTAGAACAAGTATTTCCGGTATCCAATCCTGCCCACCACGATGCGTCTGTGGAGGCTACGGCCCTGATGTCGCTAGGGCGTACAACAACCATGTCACACAAATGCGGAATGCATGAATCACGCTATCCAGTCATGCAACCAATCCTACGCATACCGTGCGCTCATGTAGGGCAACACTGCCTAACCGGGAGCCCATAAACAATCTGCCCGAAGGCATATGCTATGATCAGTCAATCCTCATATCAAGCATACATATGATGCGTATGATCATGGGTCATGAAACTATACTAAACATGTTCTAATAAAATGAATTATCTTACAATGCAGATGGGCCTGGACGGCCTACACACGGCAAGTACGGCCTGGTGATGGGCCCTAAGGAGAGTCGTAATGTGGACATCCAACCAGCATTACGCTCGCAATGTGGACGTCAAACCAACATTGCTCCCAAGGCACGATCGTTGTGAACATCATACTTAGTCTATAATGGATTTACACATTGCAATGGACCGTAGGTTGTCCCCATTGGACCTTGCATATATATCAAATGGGCCATATTCCATGGGCTTTTATTCATCAGATGGGCCACATAAATGGGCCACACCAATGGGTCTTATGTGCATTGCAATGGGTCAAACCCGTGGGCCTTAGATTACATCAAATGAGCTTAGTCACATGGGTCTTATATCTGACCAATGGGCCACACCAATTTGACCCTATAAGTAGATCAAGTGGCCTCAACCCATAGACCTAAACATGGGTTCAAATGGGCCTAACCCCTAGGCCTTATGGTTCATTAAATGGCCTAAATCTGTAGGCCTTGGATACATATCAAAGTGGGCCTAAATCTAGGCCTTACATGAATTAAATGGGCCTAGCCCATAAGCATTTTATAAATCCAATGGGCCTAGCCCATGCCCTTTTGAAATTCAGATGGGTCCCAACTCATGGGCTATATAAAATACTTATTTCCATCCAAACTAGTCAAAAAGACACATGGAGTAGGGCCCACTACAATATTTATATTATAAACTATATACTATAAACTACATAACATACATAAATGTATATAATGGTGGGTCCCACAAAAATTACTAGGGCAGCTGGCAGTGGGCCCAGCATTAGAATCAGATGGACGGCGTGCGTAGATCACATGTAACAGGGCCCCAGAAAGATTTCAATGTTAGATGCTCAACCTCACTGTCTCATGTGATGTGGACCACCTGAAGTTTGGATTGACCTGAAATTTGGAGGGGGCCCACCTGAGAAGGGGACCCACCTAATGGACGGTGTAGATAAAGCATATACATCATGTGGGGCCCACGGCAGCAGCCGTGGGTGACTGCACGGCCGACCGTGCACGCAGCGCCTGCTGCTGCCGTGCACGGTCAAGGCAGAGGCACTGCCTCATTCTTTGAGAATATATATATATATATATATATATTTTTTTTTTGATAAAAAGAAAATCTGAGGGTTTTCACAAGTAGGGCCCACCATCAGGAAATCCAATCCATTCATAAGGTCACTCAGACCTGTGTGAAGGGACAGTAAAAATTTCAGCTTGATCCAACCCTTCTGTGGGCCAAAAAAATGGTTCTCAAGGCTAGGGGTACAGTCCCACTATTTGATGTGGTGTGGGTCACTGGAGCTTTGGATTTGACCAAAATTTGGAGGGGGCCCACCTGAGGAGGGGACCCACCTCTTGAATGGTTGGATGACAAAAGAACATTACGGTGGGGCCCACGGCTGGGGCCGTGGGTCCCACGCTGGACGCCCGCCCGCCGCCTTGGACGGCTGCACGCAGCAGCGTGCAGCGCTGGCTGCTGTCCGTGGCAGGTGCAGAGGTCTGCCTCTTTCAAAAATTCAAAGAAAAATGTTTTTCTGTAGTTTTTCGTGCTTGGGGCCTGCTGCACTAAAATCCGTCCCGGCCATTATGATCAGCGACTCGAGGCCGTCCAAATGAGTCCAGAGTTTGAAATTTTTGGATGCTTAGAAAGTAAAATAAAACCAAATAATAATCTTGAATGGTAGTGACGCATTCGTTGATATTATGGCCCACCAGGTCTTCCAATCAGCCCCAAACTTTTACCCAACGGTTAAAACACCGTAGGTAAGGGGATGGACGGCTTGGATTACTCAAATACATCATGGTGGAGCCTATGCAAGGGGACACCCAAAGAACCTTGCTTTTCTTTTCTTTCTTCTCTTTTTTTTTTTGTCTTTGTAAAGGGACGTCCAGCGTCCCAGACGCTGGACGACGGGCCCCCTTTTTTTTTTATTTAAAGATACATGGTGGTGGGCCTTTTTAAGTGGGCCACCACTGATGGATGGTGGGGGTACGACGTGCAAGGTGAGCCCCACTTGAAGAATCCTTGCACATAATAAATACCTCAAGGTGAGGTCCATTCAAGTGGGCCACACAACTCCCTTAGCATATAAATGAAAATAAAATAAAATAAAAGAAATAAAAGGGAGAGAGACATGGAGAGTGGGACACGGCTTATGATGGAGGGACCCCGTCATTATGGGCCCTCCCTTGCAATGAAACATACAATAAATGGAACCCTTTGATCATGGGACCATCAAAATTATAAATCAACGGTGGAGATCCATTCTCCACCGTTATGGACGGTCTAGATGACCATTTTGCAATGAAACTAACCATCATGATAGGGTCCATGGAGAATGGCCCCATCATGGAACGATCATGATGATCCAAGTGGTCCATCGGCCACATTTAAAGGTCCCAAGTGAGATCCACACCATTGATCGGTGGGACTCACTTGGTCCACTATAAAAATAATAAAAACTACCCTATGGAAGCACCCACCGTCCGATCTTTTCGCTCCTAGAGGTTCCTTGGCACCTTGGCTTCAACTTCAACGGTTAGGATGAAGAATGGAGGGTTGAGATGGGAGATTTTGGGGTAGGAAGGTGGGCCACTTAGAGCTTAGAAGGGTTGGAGATTTCCATACGTATGGAACTCTTGGATTTCTTGTTGCTTGGAAGTTTTTGAATGAGAAAGAGAGTAAGAGAGAGAGTGATGTATGGGAGAGAGAGAGAGTGATGGATGGATGGGTGAGTGATGGTGGTGTAAGAGAAATTTAACTTTTGTGGCTTTTGTGTAAGAGAAGTATGGGAAATGAAGACTTTTGTGGCCTTTTGTGTAAGAGAGGTATGGGTTTGGGAGACTTTTGTGGTTGCTTGGGAAGAGGGATGGAGGTGATGTGTACTTGACATGTGATGGGTTGATGGGTGATTGATTGATGGGATTGATGTGATTGATGTGACACATCGTTGAGATTCCCTTGGTTTTCGCAACGCGCGGCGTTTTCTCGCACCGAACGTTGGCTCATATTTCTTGATCCGGGTATCGCCTCGGCGCGCGAGTCGCGGTATCGGAACCGCGGCGACGGTGCGGTCGCTATGGTATTGGTCTCGGGTTGAGTCGACTCGGGTTGTTGGTACATGAATCCAGGTCGCGCGTCGATATCGTTTAAGGGTCGAAAGTTGCCGGAATTCGACCGGTACGACCGCGGGCGTGTACGGAAAGGTACGGACCAAGATACGGGTCTTACAAGGAGGCAGAGCCGGACTATGATGAGGACCAGGATGAGTTCTCATACATGCAGTACCATGACGGCTTTGCTTAGGTGGCCTGGGTTGATGGGACTTCTCAGTGGGACTCTTTTTGGACTTTGATTTTGTTTATTTACATGTATATGAGACTCAGAGATGTATTCATACTTTAGAGACAGTCGAGATCTACTTTTTTTTTACCATACAGTGATATATATATTCTTTAGTCTTCTGCTTGCTTTTATCACTGGATCTGGAGTATGAATTGCAGTTGTGGTATACTTTTACTCATGTGAATGCTTTAACTCAGACAACATTGAATCATAATCATTTTTGTTGCATAAGTGACGGTTTGGAACTCGGGAGTTGAGTTTATACACGACCCTCGATTTTCAGGGTGTTACAAGTTGGTATCAGAGCATGAATGAGATTATACCGGGCCTGGGTTAAGGTCACGCGACGTACACTGTCGCTTCCTTTGACTTAAGTGGGTGCGAGAAGGGTCTAGAAACACTTATAGGATCGTAGATTCGCCAATAGGAGAAGACTATTCATATCGATCGTGCGATCGAATCCGTAACGTATCTAAACCCATAAATGTGGGTTGAGATGTTCTTTGAACGATTCTAAACCCATAAATATGAATCCTTGGGTTGTGGGATAGCCACAACCCTTACATTTAATCGTCAGGGCTTAAAAACCCCGTTTCACCTAAATTCTTCAAAATTTTTTCTCTCACCACTTCATTCTTCAATTCTTTCTTATTATTTTCATGTTAGGCATTGATAATAATATGAAAATGATATAAAATCATACTTCGACAAAATTTTACAGTAAATAGTAAAATTTCATGAAAACTGGCCATTAGGCCATTCTAAGTTTATGATCTTTAGAAAATAATGGTCTAGATGGATGTATTAGATCCTTATACCCCAAAATCATATGCTGCATGATAGGGGATTGCATTCATGTTTATAGATTATCCCTGAAAAGCCCTGAATGTATGTTTGGGCCTTCATAGGGCAATCTACAATGAACTAAGGTGGGGCTCGTACATTTTTGGGGTCCCTGGACCATGGGGGACCAGACCCATGTGGTCCCAACGACCAACATGAGAGATGGTCGGCGATGCCATCGCCGATCCGGCATTGCATTGCTGTCCGATGTGGTCCACTTGATCTGAAATTTTGCACGTGGGGGTATTTTGGGTAGTACACCCCCTCATGTAGGTTCCGTCCATAGAAAACCCCTAAAAGAGGTACTTCCTTCACAACAGCCCCCTTCCTTAGCTCCATTTTCATTTTCTTGCTGCCCTCTCCCAAGACCGTGGCTCCAAATCCCTCCCAAACCCATTCTTTGTTGAAAACGACCCCACTCCATCACTCCATAGTGATTTGCAGCCCTCCCTCTTGCAAATCTCATCGTTTGGAGCTCTTACAATCCCCAAAATGAGTTGAAATCATGAGGAGCTCCATTCCCATTTTTCATTCTCTTTTCTTTCTAAAAATCCATCCTAAGGGAGCTTGAAGCATCCCTCTACAACACCTAGATTTTCCTTTTCTAGTTTGGGCAGCCATTTTCCTACATTTCTTCCATTTTTTATGGATTTTGTTGAAGCCATTTTGAGTCTTTTATCTCTCTCCACCATCCTCTCTTTGATGGGAAAGAGAAAGACCACAGCGAATGAGGTTGGGCCTAGTCACCCTGTGCAATCGAGAAGACCGCGGGGTGACGCCGCAAGTCCAAGCATAGCCCGAGAGTTCCATACAAAGTGGAATTTGGATCCCCAAACTCAACTTGGGCGAGTGATATTAGAAGAGATGCCTCACGGTGAATACACTGACCGTAAGGTGTTATTTGAAGCGGACATGGAAGGACGACTCTTCGGCGAATTTCTGTTGTTCAAGAGCATTGAAGCTGCGCATTGGGGTCTGCTCTTTGAAGCTCGAGCTCATGCTAATGTGAGCACCATTCGTGCCTTCTACGCTCGTATCCAAAGTCCTACATTGGAGCCATTGCAGTTCAAGATTCCTTTTGGTAGAGACCGGATGGCTACGATCGATCTTCGGTTGATAGCGCGACTTCTCAACGTGTCCCTTGGTGATGTTCATCCAAGTGTAAAGAATTTGAGGAGTAGGCGTGAGCGAGATCGCCGTACCAGGTTCCTATGCGGTAAACTGGTTCCATGGCAGCCTAACAATAGCCTCAAGGCGTCTCATATGTCTGATGATTTGCGCCTGCTGCACCACAATTGCAGTTCAACGTGTATCCCAGGTCGACAAATCGCATAGAATGTACGCGCTTAATGGTTGATTTCTTGTATCAGGTGGCCCAGGGAGAAAATGTGTGTATGGCCACTTTCATCTTGCGACAGATTATCCTCATAGCAAAATCAAGAAGAATGTCTGAGTCGCTTCCTTTTGGCCGACTGATATACAAGATCACACTTGAGTTTGCTTACAGACTTGGGCCGGAGTTGCCAGTTCCAATTCACAGCATTGATGAGTCTACTATGGTTAAGATGAAGATCGGGTCTCAGTACCGTAAGACTCAGCTTGAGGAGGATAGCGAGGACGACTTTGATGATGAAGAGGATCCAAGTGAGGGAGAACCTGGAGCAGAAGTTGAGGAAGAAGTCTAGGAAGAAGTAGAAGAGGAGGCTCAGGATACAGATGAGAGCCCTCCTCCTTCTGCTCAGGCTACTGGTGATGATCGCATTGCCCAAATTGAGGAGAGCCAGGTCGCCTTACGAAGGGAAGTTCAGGAACTTCGGACTGATGTCGAGGATACTAAGACCGTTATGAAGAGTAAATTCGGCAAGGTGACTCGCACCTTGAAGGCAATCCTGTGTTGCTTGCAGGATAAGGGTGCTCCTCCTCCATCACCTGACTCAGACTAGCGATGAGATCTATGATGTTGTTGTTAGCAGTTTGTCATTTCCTGCTTTAAGTTGTGTAAGCCTGTTAAGGCTAGTAGTTTTCTTATGTTGCTGTTGAAACTTTAACTGTCTTAGTTCCCATGTACTTCTCATCATGATGCTTGTAAGGAGATATCCCTTGTATTGTGACAATTTAAATTAAATGAAATGCATAGAATGACTTTGACTCTTATGTGAATGATTGCGGTGTGTTTGTGCTATTGAGACTGACAAGGTTGCGCCCTATTTTGAATATAGGGAATGCCGCCGAAGGCTACACGGAGCACAGCTCGGCTTATATTGGGTGAGCCTATGGATCAGGCTCCTTCACAGTCTGATGCTGTAACGCCCTGGAAAAATCCGTACTCGGACTCGAGCACCAACTCGACCAGAAATCGCGTAGGATTAATTCCTTTAGAATATAAGTGTAAGTTAGCTAGCGTAACGCTAGAGTAGCTGGGAAATAGTCCCTGATCACTTTAAATGCATTCTACAAGACCCAAAGCAAGTAGAACCAATGACTCTATAATACTCTAAAACCTCGGATCAAACTCTAAGCAGGTTTATTCTCTGGACCTCTTTGAAACTTTGTATTGGATCTAGACCGCGCGTCCAAAGTCCGATACCTACGATCTTAGACCGTTAGAACCGCCTAGCTGGACTTGACAATCATTTCGAAAATCAAGTCCAACCGACATTCGCAGGCTATTTCATTGAGCCTGGACTGAAGAGAGTGAGAATAGGGTTAGATTTGGAATTTAAAATTCAAATCTGGCACACGACTTGACGTGTCAGTATTAAGCGTTCTGACCGTCAGAATTCAGCCAAATTACACCCTTAGATCAGGAAAAATTTCTATTTCATATCATGAGACTTGCAGACCTGATCTACGTGCGGTGACCGCTAAACTGAAACTGGACCGCCGAACTGAAACTGGACCGCCACGCGTGATCTACGAACACTGATGGCCTGAAAACTGGATGAGAGCGACATCCGACATGTACGAACTTAAGTCCGATCGCGTTCGGCCAGGGGACCACCAGAAATGGTCTTTTGGATCGAAACAGCCCCGATTTGGATATAACCTAAGTAAACATTGTTCCCGAGCCTATTTCGGGCATGTTTGGGCTTATAAAAGGGGTTGAAACGCTCATTCCTCTCTTCCATCCGAATTTGAGAAAAATCCTAGATTGGGAGAGAGAAAAGGTGAGAGTTTGTGAGAGAGAGTGGAGGAGAATTTTCCTACCGCTTGTGCTAGCTGTTGTAAGTGCCTAAGCAACATACTTCAATCACTTTGTCGGTGATTTCTCCGCATTTCTAGGTAAGGAAATACCCTAGATAGTTGCTGATTTAGTGTTCCTCCATTTCCATAGCATGTTAGCTTATGGATCTTGTAAATCAGGTTGTCTATTCGTCGTAGACGAAGCGTATACGCTCCGTTCGAATTCACACACCTATAAGAGATAAGGTGCGGATTTTAGAAGCTTTGATTGACTGTTTCCAACACTTTCAATGTCGTTTAATAGTAGATTATCGACGGTAACGCCGTTTGACATGTACAACATGCTGTCCGTTTCCTGTTTCGTAAACCGACAAAGAATATGAGATTTAGGGCATTTTAGTCATTTGTAGGAAGTACTGTTTTCATTCATATTTTGCTGATGTGATTGACATGGCTTCTTGTCACATAGAATACTATGAATGCGTGCATAATTAGTTTGGCGAAGAGATTCGCCTAAATGCATACTTTGAGTCGACATACTATATGTAGACTTAAGTGTGTAGTGTAAGTGTTCGTATAAATGCTTGTATTAGTATGTATTGAATTAAATAGTGTTATGAATTAGTTTGAGATTGATTTCTCAATTAATATGCTGATGTAAATGATTTCCTACATGTTAGCTATATGCATGATTTCATTATATGTATGAAATGCATGTGCTTGGTGATTTACTTAAGTTGTATGTTATAACATGTGTTAACATGTTCACATGGTTGTATTTTATTTCCAATACTCTTACATGAATTGCTGATGTGAATTCATATATTTTTGGGACTAAACCTAGTCCAGACAGTCGGTAACCGAACAAATTTGTGGTTGGCTTATCTTTGCCATGAATGACGCGTCGATGAACGCGATCCGTGTTCTGGAGTTGGCGGCAGTGGTTAGGCCACGCGAGGTGTTTCATGCACTTCATGTCGTTCGACTTGAGATATGATCGTGCTAGTCGAGCCCGTCAAGTAACCCAACTGGCCGTTGTATGTTCACCCTATATGAGTCATAACTGCTTGAACCTAGGGTACTGAACTTACCATTGTAAACCCTGTTAACCATGGTACCTTGATCCACGAAGACTCATGAGCTGGGCATGGCGGCATGGGACACCGTGGTCGAGCTGTCGGTCTACGCTGGGGCCACAAACCTCCCCGTAGTGACCAGTGAGCACCTATGTCTCGTGAGTAGATTATGGTGGTATGGGACACTATATTCTTGCTGTCGGCCTACACTGATCAGGCGACGAGTCCTTTGTAGTGACCGCGAGCGTATTCTGAGTCTACGGGAGGCGACGATCCTTCCGTAGCAGTCAGAGTATAGTAGGCTTGTATTGATAAGGTGATGGGGGAGCGGTGCAATGAGTGCGAGCAACAGCCCTGACACCCCTTGCAGCGACCTACAAAATATACATCGTATGAGATTACTAGGAGTGACGACGCTAGACAGGATCTGTGTTGGGATTGATACAAGGGAAGTACCTTAGTTTTCCAATCCTACTATTTGAATGGACTAATAACAACTCAAAAATCATATCACCATAACATTGCATGTGCCTGGAAGATGTGGAGCACTTGAGGGACGATTGCATGCCACGGTCATAAGATGGTGCCGTATGAGGGAGACCGTCGGTGAGGGTATCCATCACGTCATGTCATATTGCATTAACAACAGTATTAGGACTGTTTGATTTACTGCTTTACTATTATCGCATGATTGATTTGAGAACATGTTAATCCTTGCTCTATTATTCCACTGAGTTAGCTACTCATTCTCATGTTTCGGGATGGTGTTTGCCATACCCACCAGATCCTGTCTTAGATGCAGGTGATGCAGCGATCCAGGAGGCAGAGCCGGACTATGATGAGGACCAGGACGAGTTCTCATACATGCAGTACCACGACGACTTTGCTTAGGTGGCCTGGGTTGATGGGACTTCTCAGTGGGACTCTTTTAGACATTTAATTTTTATTTATTACATGTATATGAGACTCAGAGATGCATTCATACTTTAGAGACAGTCGAGATCTACTTTATTTTTTCATACAGTGATATATATATTCTTTAGTCTTCCGCTTGCTTTTATCACTGGATCTGGAGTATGAATTGCAGTTTTGGTATACTTTTACTCATGTGAATGCTTTAACTCAAACAACATTGAATCATAATCATTTTTGTTGCATAAGTGACGGTCTTGAACTTGAGAGTTGAGTTTATACACGACCCCCAATTTTCAGGGTGTTACAGATGCACATGCGGACCCTGATGTGGGCCCGATTCCTGAGACAGCATGTGCGTCTCAGCCTACTACTGGTCCTGCAGTTGGACCACCGCCTTTCACACTACCCGTCAGAGAGCCGTACCGTGCATCTTCTTCGATGCAGTACATGCCACAGCCTGCTCCACCTCCAGATAGATTTGAACAGATGATGGCTATGATGCAACAGCAGCAGCAGCTCCTGACTACAATTGTGGAGACTCTAGCCCACGGTGGGAGTGTGCCTCCACCTGCACCACCTGCGTATCCGGCTGAGGATGCCGATACATATGCTCAGGATGAGAGCATGGCTCATCCTGTACCTCCTGCTTACTCTGTGGGGAATGTCGCAGACACACGGGGCTTGTTAGAGCAATTTCAGCGCTTACAGCCTCCCACTTTTACGGGTTCTCATAAACCCGAGGAGGCCAAGTATTGGCTCGACCGTGTGTCGAAGATACTGCGGATGCTACACTGTTCAGAGGCTGAGCAGGTCGAGTTGGCTACGTTCTTGTTCGAGCGAGAGGCCAGCTTGTGGTGGGACAGTGTATTGTGGACCGTTGCCGCCGATTATATGTGGACGTGGGCAGCGTTCGAGTTCTGCTTTCATGAGAAATACTATCCCCAGACGTATAGGAATGAGCGGGAGAATGAGTTTCTGTGCCTCAGACAGGGAGGCATGACAGTCACTGAGTATGAGCATCGGTTTACCGAGTTGGGCAGATACGTCCCGACTATTTTAGCGGATGAGCAAATGCGCATACGGTACTTTTCAGAGGGTCTGCGACCGCATATTCGGTCGAAGATGTGTTGTGTGAGCATTCCCTCCTATGCAGAGCTGATTCACATGTCCATGTGGGCAGAGCAGGATGTGGATTGACTTACGCGATCTCGTGGCCCTATTGCTCCTAGGCCACGATCAGAGTTGTCGGACAGGCCCTTTGCGGGCAAGAGGCCTCACGCCGACCCTCCTTTTGGGGCTACAACGCCAGTACCACCATTTCGGTGCCCTGAGTTATCATGTACATATTATGGGAGATCGGGCCATTTGGCACAGAGTTGTTTTGCTCGGATGCGAGACAGTGGGTTCTCACTGCCGCAGAAGATCGACCGTACACGCTCACAGGTGATATCAGCACCGCCTTTAAGGTTGGCTCCTGCGCACCCTTCCTTCAGACTTCCGGTATCTCAGATCAGGCAGCCTATACGGCCCACGGTACAGCGGTCGAACCGGCCACAGCAGGCACGGGTGCATGCCTTGACAGCTGAGGCAGCTGTGATAGAGACTCCTCAGCATTGATATACTTGTGATGGTGGACACAGGATCCATGATTTCATTGATATCGCATTCCATAGTCAGATGCATTGGGCTACAGACTATTACTATGGATGGGGTGTGAGTTTATACAGCTCACGGGTCCTTTACAGATGCCACCCTAATGTGTGAGGGCTATTTGGTGGATCTGGGGGACAAGACGATGGCTATTGATCTTGTCGTCGACTCCTCTCTTGTTTATCTCGACGTCATTCTTGGCATGGACTGGTTGACTGCAGCGAGGGCCGAGATTGACTGCGAGACTCGTATAGTGACTGCGTACGAGCCAGAGGGCGCATCCTTTATATTTCCTGTGCGGGTAAATCTCCCCTTCAGTATACTTAGCTACGCTACTTTGATACGTGATGCTGGTGCTCAGATGCTTGAGCATACGCCAGTCGTTTGCGAGTTTGGGAATCTGTTCAGGAAGATCCCTGGTTTGCCGCCTAGACGGGAGATTGATTTCACTATCGATCTGGTGCCTGGTTCCACGCCTGTCTCACTGCCGACGTATCGCATGGCACCATGTGAGATGGAGGAGTTGAGGACGCAGATTATGGTCTCTTGGAGCTTGGCCTTATACGACCTAGTGTGTCTCCTTGGGGAGCACCAGTTTTGTTCGTTAGGAAGAAGGATGGTTCGATGAGATTGTGTATTGATTATCGCAGGTTGAACCAGATCACGGTAAAGAACAAGTACCCTTTACCCAGGATCGATGACTTGTTTGATCAGTTGAGAGGAGCGCAGTACTTCTCGAAGATTGATCTTCAGTCTAGATATCATCAGTTGCGCATCAGGGATGAGGACGTGCAGAAGACAGCATTCAGGACCAGCTTTGGCCACTACGAGTTCCTTGTGATGTTGTTCGGTTTCACGAACATACCAGTCGTGTTTATGGATCTGATGAACTGGGTATTTCGGCCTTTCCTCTATCGATTCGTCGTTGTGTTCATTGACGACATTTTGGTATACTCTAGGAGTCGAGAGGAGCATGAGGAGCACTTACGTTTGGTCCTGGATACGCTCAGACAGCATCAGTTGTTCGCACAGTACAAGAAGTGCGACTTCTGGAAGCAGGAAGTGAAGTTCCTGGGACACGTGGTGTCCAAGGATGGCATGACAGTTGACCTGTCTAAGGTAGCTGTAGTTCAGGACTGGGAGCAGCCTGGTTCTGTCACTGAGGTGAGGAGTTTCTTGGGTCTTGCTGGTTATTATCGATGCTTCATTCGGGATTTTTCGAAGATCGTGAGACCTTTATCTCAGTTGACATGGAAGGACGTGAAGTTCGCCTGGAATGATAAGGCGGAGTCATCTTTTCAGGAGCTGAAGGACAGACTTACATCCGCCCCTGTGCTAGTATTGCCAGAGTAAGGGGTTAGGTACACTATATACACTGACGCGTCTAGCGTTGGTCTAGGTTATGTCCTTATGCAGAAGGACAGGGTAATTTCGTATGCCTCGAGACAATTAAGGAAGCAAGAGGAGAATTACCCTACACACGACGTAGAGTTGGCAGCTGTCATATTCGCACTGAGACTCTGGAGACATTACCTCTTTGGAGAGGAGTTCGAGCTCTTTTACGACCACAAGAGCCTCAAGTATATATTCACGCAGCGAGACTTGAATATGAGGCAGCGGCGATGGATGGAGACGTTGAAGGACTTCAAGTTCGAAGTCTCTTACCATCCTGGGAAGGCGAACCTTGTGGCTGACGCGTTGAGCCTCAAGAAGGCGATAGAGTTTGCAGCTCCGCTGATGGTTGCTGAGTGGGATATGGTTGAGTTTTTGTGAGACTTTGAGCAGAAACTCACTGTAGAGGAGCCATTTGAGTTCATCGCACATGTGCAGGTGTGATCTCAGATCGATGATCGGGTCATCGAGGCGCAGAGGGACGATGCGCATCTGACTGAGCTTCGAGAGCAGGCCAGTGATGATTCAGATGCCGAGTGGCGAGTTGGTATGGATGGGGGCTTATATTATCATGGTCGCCTATGCGTCTCAGATGTCCCTGGCTTGAGATGAGAGATTCTCGAGGCTGCGCATTGTACCAGACTCGCGATGCATCCAGGCAGTACAAAGATGTATCGTGATGTGAAGAGGACTTATTGGTGGGAAGGTATGAAGACCTACATAGCAGAGTTCGTGTCCCGTTGTCTTACTTTCCAGTAGGTGAAGGCAGAGCATCGCCGACCACCTGGACTCTTGCAGCCTATGCCGATCGCAGAGTGGAAGTGGGATTTCATTTCCATGGACTTCATTTCGGGGCTGCCGAAGACGAGGAAGGGACATGATTCCATTTGGGTGATTGTCGACCGTCTGACGAAGTCGGCGCACTTCCTTCCGATTAGAGTTACAAACTCTGCAGACGAGCTGGCTAGACTGTACATCAGAGAGAGGATCTGTGTTGGGATTGATATAAGGGAAGTACCTTAGTTTCCCAATCCTGCTGTTTGAATGGACTAATAACAACTTGGAAATCATATCACCATTACATTGCATGTGCCTGGAAGATGTAGAGCACTTGAGGGATGATTGCATGCCACGTTCGTAAGATGGTGTCGTATGAGGGAGACCGTCGGTGAGGGCATACATCACGTCATGTCATATTGCATTAACAACAGTATTAGGACCGTTTGATTTACTGCTTTACTATTATTGCATGATTGATTTGAGAACATGTTAATCCTTGCTCTATTATTTCACTGAGTTAGCTACTCATTCCTTACTATTATCGCATGATTGGTTCGGGTTTTGGTCATAGGTTTTGGTTTTGGTTTAGGTTATAGGTTTTGGTTTAAGTTATATGTTTAGGATAAGGTTTAGGTTTTGGTTTAGTGTATAGGTTTTGGGATTTGAGAATAGGTTCGGGTTTAGGTCATAGGTTTTGGGATTTGAGAATGAGTTCGGGTTTAGGTCATAGGTTTTGTTTTAGGTAATAGGTTTTAGGATTTGAGAATCGGTTCGGGTTTAAGTTATAGGTTTTGGTTTTGATTTTGGTTTAGGTTATAGGTTTTGGGATAGGGTTTAGGGTTCGGGTTTAGGTCATAGGTTTTGGTTTTGGTTACAGGTTATATGGTTAGGATAAGGAGTAAGTTTAGGTTATAGATTTTGAGATTTGAGAATGGGTTCCAGTTTATGTCATAGGTTTTGGGATTTGAGAATGGGTTCGGGTTTAGGTCATAGGTTTTGGTTTAGGTTATATGTTTAAGGATTTGTGAATGGATTCGTGTTTACGTCATAGGTTTTGGTTTTGCTTTAGGTTATAGGTTTTGGTTTAGGTTATAGGTTTAGGATAAGGTTTAGGTTTAGGTTTAGGTTATAGGTTTTGGGATTTAGGTTTAGGTTTAGGTTATAGGTTTAGGTTATAGGTTTTAGGATTTGAGAATCGGTTCGGGTTTAGGTTATAGGTTTTGGTTTAGGTTTAGGTTTAGGTTATAGGTTTTGGGATAGGGTTTAGGGTTCGGGTTTAGGTCATAGGTTTTGGTTTCGGTTATAGGTTATAGGGTTAGGATAAGGATTAGGTTTATGTTATAGGTTTTTCGATTTGTGAATGGGTTCAGGTTTAGGTTATAGGTTATAGGTTTATGTTTAGGTTTAGGTTATAGGTTTAGGTCATAGGTTTGGGGATTTGAGAATGGGTTCGTGTTTAGGTCATAGGTTTTGGGATTTGAGAATGGGTTCGGGTTTAGGTCATAGGTTTTGGGATTTGATAATGGGTTCGGGTTTAAGTGATAGGATTTGGTTTTGGTTATAGGTTTTGGGATTTAAGAATGGGTTCGGGTTTAGGTCATATGTTTTGGTTTTGGTTTAGGTTATAGGTTATAGGTTTAGGATAAGGTTTAGGTTTAGGTTTAGGCTATATGTTTGGGGATTTGAGAATGGGTTTGGGTTTAGGTCATAGGTTTTGGTTTAGGTTATAGGTTTTGGGATTTGAGAATGGGTTCGGGTTTAGGTCATAGGATTTGGAATTTGAGAATGGGTTCGGGTTTAGGTCAAAGGTTTTGGGATTTGAGAATGGGTTCGAGTTTAGGTCATAGGTTATGGTTTAGGTTATAGGTTTTAGGATTTGAGAATGAGTTCGGGTTTAGGTCATAGGCTTTGGTTTTGGTTTAGGTTATAGGTTTTTGTTTAGGTTATAGGTTTAGGATAAGGTTTAGGTTTAGGTATAGGTTATAGGTTTTGGGATTTGAGAATGGGTTCGAGTTTAGGTCATAGGTTTTGGGATTTGAGAATGGGTTCGGGTTTAGGTCATAGGTTTTGGGATTTGAGAATGGGTTCGGGTTTAGGTCATAGGTTTTGGTTTAGGTTATAGGTTTTAGGATTTGAGAATGGGTTCGGGTTTAGGTTATAGGTTTTGGTTTTGATTTTGGTTTAGTTTATAGGTTTTGGGATAGGGTTTAAGGTTCGGGTTTAGGTGATAGGTTTTGGTTTAGGTTATAGGTTATAGGGTTAGGATAAGGATTAGGTTTAGGTTATTGGTTTTGAGATTTGAGAATGGGTTCCAGTTTAGGTCATAGGTTTTGGGATTTGAGAATGGGTTCGGGTTTAGGTCATCGGTTTTGGGATTTGAGAATGCGTTCGGGTTTAGGTCATAGATTTTGGTTTAAGTTATAGGTTTTAGGATTTGAGAATCGGTTCGGGTTTAGGTTATAGGTTTTGATTTTGATTTTGGTTTTGTTTATAGGTTTTGGGATAGGGTTTAGGTGATAGGTTTTGGTTTAGGTTATAGGTTATAGGGTTAGGATAAGGATTAGGTTTAGGTTATTGGTTTTGAGATTTGAGAATGGGTTCCAGTTTCAGTCATAGGTTTTGGGATTTGAGAATGGGTTCGGGTTTAGGTCATAGGTTTTGGTTTAGGTTTTAGGTTTTAGGATTTGAGAATGGGTTCGGGTTTAGGTCATAGGTTTTGGTTTTGGTTTAGGTTATAGGTTTTGGTTTAGGTTATATGTTTAGGATAAGGTTTAGGTTTCGGTTTAGTTTATAGGTTTTGGGATTTGAGAATAGGTTCGGGTTTAGGTCATAGGTTTTAGGATTTGAGAATGTGTTCGAGTTTAGGTCATAGGTTATGCTTTAGGTTATAGGTTTTAGGATTTGAGAATGGGTTCGGGTTTAGGTCATAGGTTTTGGTTTTGGTTTAGGTTATAAGTTTTGGGTTAGGTTATAGGTTTAGGATAAGGTTTAGGTTTAGGTATAGGTTATAGGTTTTGGAATTTGAGAATGGGTTCGGGTTTAGGTCATAGGTTTTGGGATTTGAGAATGGGTTCGGGTTTAGGTCATAGGTTTTGGTTTAGGTTATAGGTTTTAGGATTTGAGAATGGATTCGGGTTTAGGTTATAGCTTTTGGTTTTGATTTTGGTTTAGTTTATAGGTTTTGGGATAGGGTTTAAGGTTCGGGTTTAGGTGATAGGTTTTGGTTTAGGTTATAGGTTATAGGGTTAGGATAAGGATTAGGTTTAGGTTATTGGTTTTGTGATTTGAGAATGGGTTCCGGTTTAGGTCATAGGTTTTGGGATTTGAGAATGGGTTCGGGTTTAGGTCATAGGTTTTGGGATTTGAGAATGGGTTCCGGTTTAGGTCATTGGTTTTGGTTTAGGTTATAGGTTTTGGGATAGGGTTTAGGGTTCGGGTTTAGGTCATAGGTTTTGGTTTTGGTTACAGGTTATATGGTTAGGATAAGGATTAAGTTTAGGTTATAGATTTTGAGATTTGAGAATGGGTTCCAGTTTATGTCATAGGTTTTGGATTTGAGAATGGGTTCGGGTTTAGGTCATAGGTTTTGGTTTAGGTTATATGTTTAAGGAGTTGTGAATGGATTCGTGTTTACGTCTTAGGTTTTGGTTTTGCTTTAGGTTATAGGTTTTGGTTTAGGTTATAGGTTTAGGATAAGGTTTAGGTTTAGGTTTAGGTTATAGGTTTTGAGATTTAGGTTTAGGTTTAGGTTATAGGTTTAGGTTATAGGTTTTAGGATTTGAGAATCGGTTCGGGTTTAGGTTATAGGTTTTGGTTTAGGTTTAGGTTTAGGTTATAGGTTTTGGGATAGGGTTTAGGGTTCGGGTTTAGGTCATAGGTTTTGGTTTCGGTTATAGGTTATAGGGTTAGGATAAGGATTAGGTTTATGTTATAGGTTTTTCGATTTGTGAATGGGTTCGGGTTTAGGTTATAGGTTATAGGTTTATGTTTAGGTTTAGGTTATAGGTTTAGGTCATAGGTTTGGGGATTTGAGAATGGGATCGTGTTTAGGTCATAGGTTTTGGGATTTGAGAATGGGTTCGGGTTTAGGTCATAGGTTTTGGGATTTGATAATGGGTTCGGGTTTAAGTGATAGGATTTGGTTTAGGTTATAGGTTTTGGGATTTAAGAATGGGTTCGGGTTTAGGTCATATGTTTTGGTTTTGGTTTAGGTTATAGGTTATAGGTTTAGGATAAGTATTAGGTTTAGGTTTAGGCTATATGTTTGGGGATTTGAGAATGGGTTTGGGTTTAGGTCATAGGTTTTGGTTTAGGTTATAGGTTTTGGGATTTGAGAATGGGTTCGGGTTTAGGTCATAGGATTTGGAATTTGAGAATGGGTTCGGGTTTAGGTCATAGGTTTTGGGATTTGAGAATGGGTTCGAGTTTAGGTCATAGGTTATGGTTTAGGTTATAGGTTTTAGGATTTGAGAATGAGTTCGGGTTTAGGTCATAGGCTTTGGTTTTGGTTTAGGTTATAGGTTTTTGTTTAGGTTATAGGTTTAGGATAAGGTTTAGGTTTAGGTATAGGTTATAGGTTTTGGGATTTGAGAATGGGTTCGAGTTTAGGTCATAGGTTTTGGGATTTGAGAATGGGTTCGGGTTTAGGTCATAGGTTTTGGTTTAGGTTATAGGTTTTAGGATTTGAGAATGGGTTCGGGTTTAGGTTATAGGTTTTGGTTTTGATTTTGGTTTAGTTTATAGGTTTTGGGATAGGGTTTAAGGTTCGGGTTTAGGTGATAGGTTTTGGTTTAGGTTATAGGTTATAGGGTTAGGATAAGGATTAGGTTTAGGTTATTGGTTTTGAGATTTGAGAATGGGTTCCGGTTTAGGTCATAGGATTTGGGATTTGAGAATGGGTTCAGGTTTGGGTCATCGGTTTTGGGATTTGAGAATGGGTTCAGGTTTTGGTCATAGATTTTGGTTTAAGTTATAGGTTTTAGGATTTGAGAATCGGTTCGGGTTTAGGTTATAGGTTTTGATTTTGATTTTGGTTTTGTTTATAGGTTTTGGGATAGGGTTTAGGTGATAGGTTTTGGTTTAGGTTATAGGTTATAGGGTTAGGATAAGGATTAGGTTTAGGTTATTGGTTTTGAGATTTGAGAATGGGTTCCAGTTTCGGTCTTAGGTTTTGGGATTTGAGAATGGGTTCGGGTTTAGGTCATAGGTTTTGGTTTAGGTTTTAGGTTTTAGGATTTGAGAATGGGTTCGGGTTTAGGTCATAGGTTTTGGTTTTGGTTTAGGTTATAGGTTTTGGTTTAGGTTATATGTTTAGGATAAGGTTTAGGTTTCGGTTTAGTTTATAGGTTTTGGGATTTGAGAATAGGTTCGGGTTTAGGTCATAGGTTTTAGGATTTGAGAATGTGTTCGAGTTTAGGTCATAGGTTATGCTTTAGGTTATAGGTTTTAGGATTTGAGAATGGGTTCGGGTTTAGGTCATAGGTTTTGGTTTTGGTTTAGGTTATAGGTTTTGGGTTAGGTTATAGGTTTAGGTTTAGGTATAGGTTATAGGTTTTGGGATTTGAGAATGGGTTCGGGTTTAGGTCATAGGTTTTGGGATTTGAGAATGGGTTCGGGTTTAGGTCATAGGTTTTGGTTTAGGTTATAGGTTTTTGGATTTGAGAATGGGTTCGGGTTTAGGTTATAGCTTTTGGTTTTGATTTTGGTTTAGTTTATAGGTTTTGGGATAGGGTTTAAGGTTCGGGTTTAGGTGATAGGTTTTGGTTTAGGTTATAGGTTATAGGGTTAGGATAAGGATTAGGTTTAGGTTATTGGTTTTGTGATTTGAGAATGGGTTCCGGTTTTGGGATTTGAGAATGGGTTCGGGTTTAGGTCATAGGTTTTGGGATTTGAGAATGGGTTCCGGTTTAGGTCATTGGTTTTGGTTTAGGTTATAGGTTTTGGGATAGGGTTTAGGGTTCGGGTTTAGGTCATAGGTTTTGGTTTTGGTTACAGGTTATATGGTTAGGATAAGGATTAAGTTTAGGTTATAGATTTTGAGATTTGAGAATGGGTTCCAGTTTATGTCATAGGTTTTGGATTTGGGAATGGGTTCGGGTTTAGGTCATAGGTTTTGGTTTAGGTTATATGTTTAAGGATTTGTGAATGGATTCGTGTTTACGTCTTAGGTTTTTGTTTTGGTTTAGGTTATAGGTTTAGGATAAGGTTTAGGTTTAGGTTTAGGTTATAGGTTTTGGGATTTTGGTTTAGGTTTAGGTTATAGGTTTAGGTTATAGGTTTTAGGATTTGAGAATCGGTTCGGGTTTAGGTTATAGGTTTTGGTTTAGGTTTAGGTTTAGGTTATAGGTTTTGGGATAGGGTTTAAGGTTCGGGTTTAGGTCATAGGTTTTGGTTTCGGTTATAGGTTATAGGGTTAGGATAAGGATTAGGTTTATGTTATAGGTTTTTCGATTTGTGAATGGGTTCGGGTTTAGGTTATAGGTTATAGGTTTATGTTTAGGTTTAGGTTATAGGTTTAGGTCATAGGTTTGGGGATTTGAGAATGGGTTCGTGTTTAGGTCATAGGTTTTGGGATTTGAGAATGGGTTCGGGTTTAGGTCATAGGTTTTGGGATTTGATAATGGGTTCGGGTTTAAGTGATAGGATTTGGTTTAGGTTATAGGTTTTGGGATTTAAGAATGGGTTCGGGTTTAGGTCATATGTTTTGGTTTTGGTTTAGGTTATAGGTTATAGGTTTAGGATAAGGTTTAGGTTTAGGTTTAGGCTATATGTTTGGGGATTTGAGAATGGGTTTGGGTTTAGGTCATAGGTTTTGGTTTAGGTTATAGGTTTTGGGATTTGAGAATGGGTTCGGGTTTAGGTCATAGGATTTGGAATTAGAGAATGGGTTCGGGTTTAGGTCATAGGTTTTGGGATTTGAGAATGGGTTCGAGTTTAGGTCATAGGTTATGGTTTAGGTTATAGGTTTTAGGATTTGAGAATGAGTTCAGGTTTAGGTCATAGGTTTTGGTTTTGGTTTAGGTTATAGGTTTTTGTTTAGGTTATAGGTTTAGGATAAGGTTTAGGTTTAGGTATAGGTTATAGGTTTTGGGATTTGAGAATGGGTTCGGGTTTAGGTCATAGGTTTTGGTTTAGGTTATAGGTTTTAGGTTTTGAGAATGGGTTCGGGTTTAGGTTATAGGTTTTGGTTTTGATTTTGGTTTAGTTTATAGGTTTTGGGATAGGGTTTAAGGTTCGGGTTTAGGTGATAGGTTTTGGTTTAGGTTATAGGTTATAGGGTTAGGATAAGGATTAGGTTTAGGTTATTGGTTTTGTGATTTGAGAATGGGTTCCGGTTTAGGTCATAGGTTTTGGGATTTGAGAATGGGTTCGGGTTTAGGTCATAGGTTTTGGGATTTGAGAATGGGTTCCGGTTTAGGTCATAGGTTTTGGTTTAGGTTATAGGTTTTAGGTTATATGTTTAGGATAAGGTTTAGGCTTCGGTTTAGTTTATAGGTTTTGGGATTTGAGAATAGGTTCGGGTTTAGGTCATAGGTTTTGGGATTTGAGAATGGGTTCGGGTTTAGGTCATACGTTTTGGTTTAGGTAATAGGTTTTAGGATTTGAGAATCGGTTCGGGTTTAAGTTATAGGTTTCAGTTTTGATTTTTGTTCAGGTTATAGGTTTTTGGATAGAGTTTAGGGTTCGAATTTAGGTCATAGGTTTTGGTTTTGGTTATAGGTTATATGGTTAGGATAAGGATTAAGTTTAGGTTATAGGTTTTGAGATTTGAGAATGGGTTCCTGTTTATGTCATAGGTTTTGGGATTTGAGAATGGGTTCGGGTTTAGGTCATAGGTTTTGGTTTAGGTTATATGTTTTAGGATTTGTGAATGGGTTCGTGTTTACGTCATAGGTTTAGGTTTTGCTTTAGGTTATAGGTTTTGGTTTAGGTTATAGGTTTAGGATAAGGTTTAGGTTTAGGTTTAGGTTATAGGTTTTGGGATTTAGGTTTAGGTTTAGGTTATAGGTTTAGGTTATAGGTTTTAAGATTTGAGAATCGGTTCAGGTTTAGGTTATAGGTTTTGGTTTAGGTTTAGGATTTGGTTATAGGTTTTGGGATAGGGTTTAGGGTTCGGGTTTAGGTCATAGGTTTTGGTTTCGGTTATAGGTTATAGGGTTAGGATAAGGATTAGGTTTAGGTTATAGGTTTTTGGATTTGTGAATGGGATCGGGTTTAGGTTATAGGTTATAGGTTTCTGTTTAGGTTTAGGTTATAGGTTTAGGTCATAGGTTTGGGGATTTGAGAATGGGTTCGTGTTTAGGTCATAGGTTTTGGGATTTGAGAATGGGTTCGGGTTTAGGTCATAGGTTTTGGGATTTGATAATGGGTTCAGGTTTAAGTGATAGGATTTAGTTTAGGTTATAGGTTTTGGGATTTAAGAATGGGTTCGGGTTTAGGTCATAGGTTTTGGTTTTGGTTTAGGTTATAGGTTATAGGTTTAGGATAAGGTTTAGGTTTAGGTTTAGGTTATATGTTTGGGGATTTGAGAATGGGTTTAGGTTTAGGTCATAGGTTTTGGTTTAGGTTATAGGTTTTGGGATTTGAGAATGGGTTCGGGTTTAGGTCATAGGATTTGGAATTTGAGAATGTGTTCGGGTTTAGGTCATAGGTTTTGGGATTTAAGAATGGGTTCGAGTTTGGGTCATAGGTTATGGTTTAGGTTATAGGTTTTAGGATTTGAGAATGAGTTCGGGTTTAGGTCATAGGTTTTGGTTTTGGTTTAGGTTATAGGTTTTGGTTTAGGTTATAGGTTTAGGATAATGTTTAGGTTTAGGTATAGGTTATAGGTTATAGGTTTTGGGATTTGAGAATGGGTTCGGGTTTAGGTCATAGGTTTTGGGATTTGAGAATGGGTTCAGGTTTAGGTGATAGGTTTTGGTTTAGGTTATAGGTTATAGGGTTAGGATAAGGATTAGGTTTAGGTTATTGGTTTTGAGATTTGAGAATGGGTTCCGATTTAGGTCATAGGTTTTGGGATTTGAGAATGGGTTTGGGTTTAGGTCATTGGTTTTGGGATTTGAGAATGGGTTCGGGTTTAGGTTATAGGTTTTGGTTTAAGTTATAGGTTTTAGGATTTGAGAATCGGTTCGGGTTTAGGTTATTGGTTTTGATTTGGATTTTGGCTTTGTTTATAGGTTTTGGGCTAGGGTTTAGGGTTCGGGTTTAGGTGATAGGTTTGGTTTAGGTTATAGGTTATAGGGTTAGGATAAGGATTAGGTTTAGGTTATTGGTTTTGAGATTTGAGAATGGGTTCCGGTTTAGGTCATAGGTTTTGGGATTTGAGAACGGGCTCGGGTTTAGGTCATAGGTTTTGTGATTTGAGAATGGGTTCGGGTTTAGGTCATAGGTTTTGGGATTTGAGAATGGGTTCGGGTTTAGGTCATAGGTTTTGGTTTAGGTTATAGGTTTTAGGATTTGAGAATGTGTTCGAGTTTAGGTCATAGGTTATGCTTTAGGTTATTGGTTTTAGGATTTGAGAATGGGTTCGGGTTTAGGTCATAGGTTTTGGTTTTGGTTTAGGTTATAGGTTTTGGGTTAGGTTATAGGTTTAGGATAAGGTTTAGGTTTAGGTATAGGTTATAGGTTTTGGGATTTGAGAATGGGTTTGGGTTTAGGTCATAGGTTTTGGGATTTGAGAATGGGTTCGGGTTTAGGTCATAGGTTTTGGGATTTGAGAATGGGTTCGGGTTTAGGTCATAGGTTTTGGTTTAGGTTATAGGTTTTAGGATTTGAGAATGGGTTCGGGTTTAGGTTATAGCTTTTGGTTTTGATTTTGGTTTAGTTTATAGGTTTTGGGATAGGGTTTAAGGTTCGGGTTTAGGTGATAGGTTTTGGTTTAGGTTATAGGTTATAGGGTTTGGATAAGGATTAGGTTTAGGTTATTGGTTTTGAGATTTGAGAATGGGTTCCGGTTTAGGTCATAGGTTTTGGGATTTGAGAATGGGTTCGGGTTTAGGTCATAGGTTTTGGGATTTGAGAATGGGTTCCGGTTTAGGTCATAGGTTTTGGTTTAGGTTATAGGTTTTAGGATTTGAGAATGTGTTCGGGTTTAGGTCATAGGTTTTGGTTTTCGTTTAGGTTTTAGGTTTTGTTTTAGGTTATATGTTTAGGATAAGGTTTAGGTTTCGGTTTAGTTTATAGGTTTTGGGATTTGAGAATAGGTTCGAGTTTAGGTCATAGGTTTTGGGATTTGAGAATGGGTTCGGGTTTAGGTCATAGGTTTTGGTTTAGGTAATAGGTTTTAGGATTTGAGAATCGGTCCGGGTTTAAGTTATAGGTTTCGATTTTGATTTTTGTTCAGGTTATAGGCTTTGGGATAGAGTTTAGGGTTCGGATTTAGGTCATAGGTTTTGGTTTTGGTTATAGGTTATATGGTTAGGATAAGGATTAAGTTTAGGTTATAGGTTTTGAGATTTGAGAATGGGTTCCGGTTTAGGTCATAGGTTTTGGGATTTGAGAATGGGTTCGGGTTTAGGTCATAGGTTTTGGTTTAAGTTATATGTTTTAGGAATTGTGAATGGGTTCGGGTTTACGTCATAGGTTTTGGTTTTACTTTATGTTATAGGTTTTGGTTTTTGTTATAGGTTTAGGATAAGGTTTAGGTTTACATTTAGGTTATAGGTTTTGGGATTTAGGCTTAGGTTTAGGTTATAGGTTTAGGTTATAGGTTTTAGGATTTGAGAATCGGTTCGGGTTTAGGTTATAGGTTTTGGTTTAGGTTTAGGTTTAGGTTATAGGTTTTGGGATAGGGTATAGGGTTCGGGTTTAGGTCATAGGTTTTGGTTTCGGTTATAGGTTATAGTGTTAGGATAAGGATTAGGTTTAGGTTATAGGTTTTTGGATTTTTGAATGGGATCGGGTTTAGGTTATAGGTTATAGGTTTATGTTTAGGTTTAGGTTATAGGTTTAGGTCAAGGTTTGGGGATTTGAGAATGGGTTCGTGTTTAGGTCATAGGTTTTGGGATTTGAGAATGGGTTCGGGTTTAGGTCATAGGTTTTGGGATTTGATAATGGGTTCGGGTTTAAGTCATAGGATTTGGTTTAGGTTATACGGTTTTGGGATTTAAGAATGGGTTCGGGTTTAGGTCATAGGTTTTGGTTTTGGTTTAGGTTATAGGTTATAGGTTTAGGATAAGGTTCAGGTTTAGGTTTAAGTTATAGGTTTGGGGATTTCAGAATGGGTTCGGGTTTAGGTCTTAGGTTTTGGTCTAGGTTATAGGTTTTGGGATTTGAGAATGGGTTTGGGTTTAGGTCATAGGATTTGAGATTTGAGAATGGGTTCGGGTTTAGGTCATAGGTTTTGGGATTTGAGAATGGGTTTAGGTCATAGGTTATGGTTTAGGTTAATGGTTTTAGGATTTGAGAATAGGTTTGGGTTTAGGTCATAGGTTTTGGTTTCGGTTTAGTTTATAGGTTTTGCTTTAGGTTATAGGTTTAGGATAAGGTTTAGGTTTAGGTTTTGGTTATAGGTTTTGGGATTTGAGAATGGGTTCGGGTTTAGATCATAGGTTTTGGGATTTGAGAATGGGTTTGGGTTTAGGTCATAGGTTTTGGTTTAAGTTTTAGGTTTTAGGATTTGAGAATCGGTTCGGGTTTAGGTTATAGGTTTTGGTTTTGATTTTGGTTTAGTTTATAGGTTTTGGAATAGGGTTTAGGTGATAGGTTTTGGTTTAGGTTATAGGTTATAGGGTTAGGATAAGGATTAGGTTCAGGTTATTGGTTTTGAGATTTGAGAATGGGCTCCGGTTTAGGTCATAGGTTTTGGGATTTGAGAATGGGTTCGGGTTTAGGTCATAGGTTTTGGTTTATGTTATATGTTTTAGGATTTGTGAATGGATTCGGGTTTACGTCATAGGTTTTGGTTTTGCTTTAGGTTAAAGGTTTTGGTTTAGGTTATAGGTTTAGGATAAGGTTTAGGTTTAGGTTTAGGTTAAAGGTTTTGGGATTTAGGTTTAGGTTTAGGTTATAGGTTTAGGTTATAGGTTTTAGGATTTGAGAATCGGTTCGGGTTTAGGTTATAGGTTTTGGTTTAGGTTTAGGTTTAGGTTATAGGTTTTGGGATAGGGTTTAGGGTTTGGGTTTAGGTCATAGGTTTTGGTTTCGGTTATAGGTTATAGGGTTAGGATAAGGATTAGGTTTAGGTTTTAGGTTTTTGGATTTGTGAATGGGTTCGGCTTTAGGTTATAAGTTATTGCTTTATGTTTAGGTTTAGGTTATAGGTTTAGGTCATAGGTTTGGGGATTTGAGAATGGGTTCGTGTTTAGGTCATAGGTTTTGGGATTTGAGAATGGGTTCGGGTTTAGGTCATAGGTTTTGGGATTTGATAATGGGTTCGGGTTTAGGTCATAGGATTTGGTTTAGGTTATAGGTTTTGGGATTTGAGAATGGGTTCGGGATTAGGTCATAGGTTTTTGTTTTGGATTTGGTTATAGGTTATAGGTTTAGGATAAGGTTTAGGTTTAGGTTTAGGTTATAGGTTTGGTTTAGGTCATTTTTTTTGGTTTAGGTTATAGGTTTTGGGATTTGTGAATGGGTTCGGGTTTAGGTCGTAGGTTTTGGTTTTGGTTTAGGTTATAGGTTATAGGTTTAGGATAACATTTTGGTTTTGGTTTAGGTTATAGGTTTGGGGATTCGAGAATGGGTTCGGGTTTAGGTCATAGGTTTTGGTTTAGGTTATAGGTTTTGGGATTTGAGAATGGGTTCGGGTTTAGGTCATAGGTTTTCGGATTTGAGAATGGGTTCGGGTTTAGGTCATAGGTTTTGGGATTTGAGAATGGGTTCGGGTTTAGGTCATAGGTTTTGGTTTAGGTTATAGGTTTTGGAATTTGAGAATGGGTTCGGGTTTAGGTCATAGGTTTTGGTTTTAGTTTAGGTTATAGGTTATAGGTTTAGGATAAGGTTTAGGTTATAGGTTTGGGGATTTGAGAATGGGTTTGGGTTTAGGTCATAGGTTTTGATTTAGGTTAGAGGTTTTGGGATTTGAGATTGGGTTCGGATTTAGGTCATAGGTTTTGGGATTTGAGAATGGGTTCGGGTTTAGGTCATAGGTTATGGTTAAAGTTATAGGTTTTGGGATTTGAGAATGGGTTCGGGTTTCAGTTATAGGTTTTGGGATTTGAGAATGGGTTCGGGTTTAGGTCATAGGATTTGGTTTAAGTTATATGTTTTAGGATTTGAGAATCGGTTCGGGTTTTGGTTATAGGTTTTGGTTTTGATTTTGGTTTAGTTTATTGGTTTTGGGATTGGGTTTAGGGTTCGGGCTTAGGTGATAGGTTTTGGTTAAGGTTATAGGTTACTGGGTTAGGATAAGGATTACGTTTAGGTTATAGATTTTGAGATTTGAGAATGGGTTCCGGTTTAGGTCATAGGTTTTGGGATTTGAGAATGGGTTCGGGTTTAGGTCATAGGTTTTGGTTTTGGCTTTGGTTATAGGTTTAGGATAAGGTTTAGGTTTCGGTTTAGTTTATCGATTTTAGGATTTGAGAATAGGTTCGGGTTTAGGTCATAGGTTTTGGGATTTGAGAATGGGTTCGGGTTTAGGTCGTAGGTTTTGGTTTAGTTTATAGGTTTTAGGATTTGAGAATCGGTTCGGGTTTAAGTTATAGGTTTTGGTTTTGATTTTGGTTTAGGTTATAGGTTTTGGCATAGGGTTTAGGGTTTGGGTTTAGGTCATAAGTTTTAGTTTGGTAATACGCTATATGGTTAGGATAAGGATTAAGCTTAGGTTATAGGTTTTGAGATTTGAGAATGGGTTCCGGTTTAGGTCATAGGTTTTGGGATTTAAGAATGGGTTCGGGTTTAGGTCATAGGTTTTGGTTTTGGTTTAGGTTATTGGTTTTGGTTTAGGTTATAGGTTTAGGATAAGGTTTAGGTTTCATTTTAGTTTATAGGTTTTGGGATTTGAGAATAGGTTCGGGTTTAGGTCATAGGTTTTGGGATTTGAGAATGAGTTCGGGTTTAGGTCATAGGTTTTGGTTTAGGTTATGGGTTTTAGGATTTGAGAATCGGTTCGGATTTAAGTTATAGGTTTTGGTTTTTATTTTGGTTTAGGTTATAGGTTTTGGGATAGGGTTTAGGGTTCGAGTTTAGGTCGTAGGTTTTGGTTTTGGTTATAGGTTACATGGTTAGGATAAGGATTAAGTTTAGGTTATAGGTTTTGAGATTTGAGAATGGGTTCCGGTTTAGGTCATAGGTTTTGAGATTTGAGAATGGGTTCAGGTTTTGGTCATAGGTTTTGGTTTAGGTTATATGTTTTAGGATTTGTGAATGGGTTCGGGTTTACGTCATAGGTTTTGGTTTTGCTTTAGGTTATAGGTTTGGGTTTAGGTTATAGGTTTAGGATAAGGTTTAGGTTTAGGTTTAGGTTATAGGTTTTGAGATTTAGGTTTAGGTTTAGGTTATTGGTTTTAGGATTTGAGAATCAGTTCGGGTTTAGGTTATAGGTTTTGGGATAGGGTTCAGGGTTTGAGTTTTGGTCATAGGTTTTCCTTTCAGTTATAGGTTATAGGGTTAGGATAAGGATTAGGTTTAGGATATAGGTTTTTGGATTTGTGAATGGGTTCGGGTTTAGGTTATAGGTTATAGGTTTACGTTTAGGTTTAGGTCATAAGTTCGGGGATTTGAGAATGGGTTCGTGTTTAGGTCATAGGCTTTGGGATTTGAGAATGGGTTCGGGTTTAGGTCATAGGTTTTGAGATTTAAAAATGGGTTCGGGTTTAGGTCATAGGATTTGGTTTAGGTTATAAGTTTTTGGATTTGAGATTGGGTTCCGGTTTAGGTCATAGGTTTTGGTTTTGGTTTAGGTTATAGGTTATAGGTTTAGGATAAGGTTTAGGTTTAGGTTTAGGTTATAGGTTATAGGTTTAGGATAAGGTTTAGGTTTAGGTTTAGGTTATAGGTTTGGGGATATGAGAATGGGTTCGGGTTTAGGTCATAGGTTTTGGTTTAGGTTATATGTTTTGGGATTTGAGAATGGGTTCGGGTTTAGGTCATAGGTTTTGGGATTTCAGAATGGGTTCGGGTTTAGGTCTTAGGTTTTGGGATTTGAGAATGGGTTCGGGTTTAGGTCATAGGTTTTGGTTTAGGTTATAGGTTTTAGGATTTGAGAATGGGTTCGGGTTTAGGTTATAGGTTTTGGTTTTGGTTTAGGTTATAGGTTTTGGTTTTGGTTATAGGTTTAGGATAAGGTTTAGGTTATAGGTTTTGAGATTTGAGAAAGGGTTCGGGTTTAGGTCATATGTTTTGGGATTTGAGAATGGGTTCAGGTTTAGGTCATAGGTTTTGGTTTAGGTTATAGGTTTTAGGATTTGAGAATGGGTTGGGGTTTAGGTCATCAGTTTTTGTTTTGGTTTTGGTTATAGGTTTTGGTTTAGGTTATACGTTTAGGATAAGGTTTAGGTTTAGGTTTAGGTTATAGGTTTTGGGATTTGAGAATGCATTCGGGTTTTGGTCATAGGTCTTGGGATTTGAGAATGGGTTCGGGTTTAGGTCATAGGTTTTGGGATTTGAGAATGGGTTCGGGTTTAGGTCATAGGTTTTGGGATTTGAGAATGGGTTTGGGTTTAGGTCATAGGTTTTGGTTTAGGTTATAGGTTTTAGGATTTGCGAATGGGTTCTTGTTTAGGTCATAGGTTTTGGTTTTGGTTTAGGTTATATGTTTTGGTTTAGGTTATATGTTTAGGATAAGGTTTAGGTTTCGGTTTACTTTATAGGTTTTGGGATTTAAGAATAGGTTTGGGTTTAGGTCATAGGTTTTGGTCTAGGTAATAGGTTTTAGGATTTGAGAATCGGTTCGGGTTTAAGTTATAGGTTTTGGTTTTTATTTTGGTTTAGGGTATAGGTTTTGGGATAGGGTTTAGGGTTCGGGTTTAGGTCATAGGTTTTGGTTTTGGTTATAGGTTATATGGTTAGGATAAGGATTAAGTTTAGGTTATAGGTTTTGAGATTTAAGAATGGGTTCCGGTTTAGGTCATAGGTTTTGGGATTTGAGAATGGGTTCGGGTTTAGGTCATAGGTTTTGGTTTAGGTTATATGTTTTAGGTTTGTGAATGGGTTCGGGTTTACGTCATAGGTTTTGGTTTTACTTTAGGTTATAGGTTTTGGTTTAGGTTATAGGTTTAGGAAAAGTTTTAGGATTAGGTTTAGGTTATAAGTTTTGGGATTTAGGTATAGGTTTAGGTTATACGTTTAGGTTATAGGTTTTAGGATTTGAGAATCGATTCGGGTTTAGGTTATAGGTTGTGGTTTAGGTTTAGGTTTAGGTTATAGGTTTTGGTATAGGGTTTAGGGTTCGGGTTTAGGTGATAGGTTTTGGTTTCGATTATAGGCTATAGGGTTAGGATAAGGATTAGGTTTAGGTTATAGGTTTTTGGATTTGTGAATGGGTTCGGGTTTAGGTTATAGGTTATAGCTTTATGTTTAGGTTAAGGTCATAGGTTTGGGGATTTGAGAATGGGTTCGTGTTTAGGTCATAGGTTTTGGGATTTGAGAATCGGTTCGGATTTAGGTCATAGGTTTTGGGATTTGATAATGGGTTCGGGTTTAGGTCATAGGATTTGGTTTATGTTATAGGTTTTGGGATTTGAGAATGGGTTCGGGTTTAGGTCATAGGTTTTGGTTTTGGTTTAGGTTATAGGTTATAGGTTTAGGATAAGGTTTAGGTTTAGGCTTAGGTTATAGGTTTGGGGATTTGAGAATGGGTTCGAATTTAGGTCATAGGTTTTGGTTTAGATTATAGGTTTTGGGATTTAAGAATGGGTTCGGGTTTAGGTCATAGGATTTGGGATTTGTGAATGGGTTCGGGTTTAGTTCATAGGTTTTAGGATTTGAGAATGGGTTCGGGTTTAGGTCATAGGTTATGGTTTAGGTTATAGGTTTTAGGATTTGTGAATGGGTTCGGGTTTAGGTGATAGGTTTTTCTTTTGGTTTAGGTTATAGGTTTTGGTTTAGGTTATAGGTTTTGGATAAGGTTTAGGTTTAGGTTTAGGTTATAGGTTTTGGGATTTGAGAATGGGTTCGGGTTTAGGTCTTAGGTTTTGGGATTTGAAAATGGGTTTGGGTTTAGGTCATAGGTTTTAGGATTTGAGAATGGGTTCAGGTTTAGGTCATAGGTTTTGGTTTAATTTATAGGCTTTAGGATTTGAGAATCGGTTCGGGTTTAGGTTATAGGTTTTGGTTTTGATTTTGGTTTAGTTTATAGGTTTTGGGATAGGGTTTAGGGTTCGGGTTTAGGTGATAGGTTTTGGTTTAGGTTATAGGTTATAGGGTGAGGATAAGGATTAGGTTTAGGTTATTGGTTTTGAGATTTGAGAATGGGTTCCGGTTTAGGTCATAGGTTTTGGGATTTGAGAATGGGTTCAGGTTTAGGTCATAGGTTTTGGTTTTGGTTATAGGTTTTAGGATTTGAGAATGGGTTCGGGTTTAGGTCATAGGTTTAGGTTTTGGTTATGGTTATAGGTTTTGGTTTAGGTTATATGTTTAGGATAAGGTTTTGGTTTCGGTTTAGTTTATAGGTTTTGGGATTTGAGAATAGGTTCGGGTTTAGGTCATAGGTTTCGGGATTTTAGAATGGGTTCGGGTTTAGGTCATAGGTTTGGGTTTAGGTAATAGGTTTTGGGATTTGAGAATCGATTTGGGTTTAAGTTATAGGTTTTGGTTTTGATTTTGGTTTACGTTAGAGGTTTTCAGATAGGGTTTAGGGTTCGGGTTGAGGTCATTGGTTTTGGTTTTGGTTATAGGTTATATGGTTAGGATAAGGATCATGTTTAGGTTATAGGTTTTGAGATTTGAGAATGGGTTCCAGTTTAGGTCATAGGTTTTGGGATTTGAGAATGGGTTCGGCTTTAGGTCATAGGTTTTGGTTTAAGTTATAGGTTTTGGGATTTGAGAATGGGTTCGGGTTTAGGTCATAGGTTTTGGTTTAGGTAATAGGTTTTAGGATTTGAGAATGGGTTTGGGTTTAGGTCTTAGGTTTTGGTTTTAGTTTAGGTTACAGGTTTTGGTTTAGTTTATAGGTTTACGATAAGGTTTAGTTTTAGGTTTAGGTTATTGAATTTTAGGATTTGAGAATGGGTTCGGGTGTAGGTCATAGGTTTTGAGATTTGAAAATGGATTCGGGTTTAGGTCATATATTTTCATTTAAGTTATAGGTTTTAGGATTTGAGAATGGGTTCGGGTTTAGGTCATAGGTTTTGGTTGATGTTATAGGTTTTGGGATTTGAGAATAGGTTCAGGTTTAGGTCATAGGTTTTTGTTTTGGTTTATGTTATAGGTTATAGGTTTGGATAAGGTTTAGGTTTAGGTTTAGGTTATAGGTTTTGGGATTTGAGAATGGGTTCGGGTTTAGGTCATAGGACTTGATTTAGGTTATAGGTTTTGGGATTTGAGAATGGGTTCGGGTTTAGGTCATAGGTTTTAGGATTTGAGAATGGGTTCAGGTTTTGGTCATAGGTTTTTAGATTTGAGAATGAGTTGGGGTTTAGGTCATAGGTTTTGGTTTAGGTTATAGGTTTTAGGATTTGAGAATGGGTTCGGGTTTAGGTCATAGGTTAATGTTTTGGTTTAGGTTATAGGTTTAGGACAAGGTTTAGGTTTAGGTTTAGGTTATAGGTTTTGGGATTTGAGAATGGGTTCGGGTTTCGGTCATAGGTTTTGGCATTTGAGAATGGGTTCGGGTTTAGGTCATAGGTTTTGGTTTAGGTTATAGGTTTTAGGATTTGAGAATCGGTTCGGGTTTACGTTATAGGTTTTGGTTTTGATTTTGATTTAGGTTATAGGTTTTGGGATAGGGTTTAGGGTTCGGGTATAGGTCATAAGTTTTAGTTTTGGTTATAGGTTATTGGGTTAGGATAAGGATTAAGTTTAGGTTATAGGTTTTGAGATTTGAGAATGGGTTCCGGTTTAGGTCATAGGTTTTGGGATTTGAGAATGGGTTCAGGTTTAGGTCATAGGTTTTGGTTTAGGTTATATGTTTTAGGATTTGTGAATGGGTTCGGGTTTATGTCATTGGTTTTGGTTTTGGTTTAGGTTGTAGGTTTTGGTTTAGGTTATTATTTTTAGATATGGTTAAGGTTTAGGTCTTGGTTATAGGTTTAGGTTATAGGTTTAAGAATTTGAGAATCGGTTCGGGTTTAGGTTATAGGTTTTGGTTTAGGTTTAGGTTTAGGTTATAGGTTTTGGGATAGGGTTTAGGGTTCGGGTTTAGGTCATATGTTTTGGTTTAGGTTATTGGTTATAGGGTTAGGATAAGGATTAGGTTTAGGTTAAAGGTTTTTGGATTTGTGAATGGGTTCAAGTTTAGGTTATAGGTTACAAGTTTTGGTTTAGGTTTAGGTTATAGGTTTAGGTCATAGGTTTGGGGATTTGAGAATGGGTTCGGGTTTAGGTCATTGGTTTTTGGATTAGAGAATGGGTTCGGTTTTAAGTCATAGGTTTTGGGATTTGAGAATGGGTTCGGGTTTAGGTCATAGGATTTGGGATTTGAGAAGGGGTTCACGTTTAGGTCATAGGTTTTGGGATTTGAGAATGGGTTCGGGTTTAGGTCATAGGTTTTGGGATTTGAGAATGGGTTCGGCTTTAGATCATAGGTTTTGGTATTGGTTTAGGTTATAGGTTTTGGTTTAGGTTATAGGTTTAGGATAAGGTTTAGGTTTCGGTTTAGGTTATAGGTTTTGGTATTTGAGAATGGGTTCGGGTTTAGGTCATAGGTTTTGGGATTTGAGAATGGGTTCGGGTTTAGGTCATAGGTTTTGGTTTAGGTTATAGGTTTTAGGATTTGAGAATCGGTTCGGGTTTAAGTTATAGGTTTTGGTTTTGATTTTGGTTTAGGTTATAGGTTTTGGGATAGGGTTTAGGTCATAGGTTTTGGTTTTTATTATAGGTTATATGGTTAGGATAAGGATTAAGTTTAGGTTATAGGTTTTGATATTTGAGAATGGGTTCCGGTTTAGGTCATAGGTTTTGGGATTTGAGAATGGGTTCGGGTTTAGGTCATAGGTTTTGGGATTTAAGAATGGGTTCGGCTTTAGGTCATAGGTTTTGGTTTTGGTTTAGGTTTTAGGTTTTGGTTTAGGTTATAGGTTTAGGATAAGGTTTTGGTTTAGGTTTAGTTTATAGGTTTTGGGATTTAGGTTTAGGTTTCAGTTATAGGTTTAGGTTATAGGTTTTAGGATTTGGGAATCGGTTTGTGTAACATCCCAAAATTCGGGGGTTCAATTAAAAACTCCACTCCCGAGTTTCAGAACATCACTTATGCAACATAAATGTGTATGATTGAATGTTGTCAGTGTTAATGTTTTAAACATGAGTGAGATTAAGCCAGAACGACATATCATACTCCAGAGACAGTTAAATTTACAAGCGGAAGACTGTAATAGTATGTATATCATATATAAACTGTTGTATGTCTCCAGAGTGTGAACATGTTACCAAGTTATATACATACATGTATACTCCAAACGTAAATAAAAAGAATATACATGAGTGCTCTAAAAATATAATGCGACAAGAAGCCATGTCAATCACATCAGCAAAATATCAATGAAAACAGTACTTTGACTAAAATGCCCTAAATCTCATATTCTTCGTCGATTAACGAAACAGGAAATGGACAGCATGTTGTACATGTCAAACGGCGTTGCGGTCGATAATCTACTATTAAACGACATTGAAAGTGTTGGAAACAGTCAATCAAAGCGTCTAAAATCCGCACCTTTTCCCTTATAGGTGAAGCGATTCGAACGGAGCATATACGCTTCGTCTATGGCGTATAGACAACCTGATTTACAAGATTTATAAGCTAACATGCTATGAAAATGGAGGAACATCAAATTAGCAACTATCTAGGGTATTTTCTTACCTAGAAAAGTGGAGAAATCACCGGAAAAGTGGTTGAGTTGCGTTGCTTAGGCACTTGCAACAGGTAGCACAAGCGGTAAGGAATTCTCTCCTACTCTCTCTCATAATCTCTCACCTTTTCTCTCTCCCAATCTAGGGTTTTTCTCAAATTCGGATGGGAGAGAGGAATGAGGGTTTCAACCCCTTTTATAAGCCCAAATGTGCCCAAAATAGGCTTGGGAACAAAGTATACTTGATGTATATCTAAATCGGGGCTGTTTCGGTACAAAAAGACATTTCTGGTGGTCCCCTGGCCAAATGCGGTCGGACTTAAGCTCATGCATACAGGATCTAGCACACATCAAGTTTTCAGTCCGGCAGGGTTCGCAGATCGCACGTGGCGGTCCAGTGTCAGTTCAGCGGTCACCGCACGTAGATCAGGCTTGCAAGTCTTATGATATGAAATAAAAAAATTTCCTGATCTGAGGGTGTAATTTGGCTGAATTCTGACGGTCAGAACTCTTAATACTGACACGTCAAGTCGTGTGCCAGATTCGAATTTCAAATTCTAAATCTAACCCTATTCTCACTCTCTTCAGTCCAGGCTCAACAAAATAGCCTGTGAATGTCGGTTGGACTTGATTTTCAAAATGATTGTCAAGTCCAGCTAGGCGGTTCTAACGGTCTAAGATTGTAGGTATCGGACTTTCGACGCGCAGTCTAGATCCAATACAAAGTTTCAAAGAGGTCCAGAGAACAAACCTGCTTAGAGTTTGATCCGAGGTTTTAGAGTATTATAGAGTCATTGGTTCTACTCGATTTGGGTCTTGTAGAACGTATTTAAAGTGATCAGGGACTATTTCTCAGCTACTCTAGCATTGCGCTAGCTAACTTATGCTCAGTTTTTAAAGGAATTAATCCTAAGTGATTTCTTTGGCCATGGAATTGGGTTCTGAGCGATTTCCCAGGTGTTTTAGTCGACCCATTGCCTAAGGACGTCTAATCCTAGGTTGGTCAAAATCTGAGGTGTTACAATCTACCCCCCTTAAAACATAATTTCGTCCCCGAAATTGGCGAAGGGTAAGGAGTACTTTTTCTAAGGAAGGCTCTAATCCTATTTAATAACCTCACCTTTCGTAGAACCTAACTCAACTGTTTCGATCCTGGGCCAGTGGGGAAGAGGCCAACCACGCTTCCGCTGTGCCACTCTGATCGAACGGTAGCGTTGACTAACCTAACTAGATTACACTCCATACGTTCTACCCCCCTTAAAACTTGGTTTTACTTAAAGTTTAAGAATCTTTGCATCGATCCATATATCGGAACGAGGTGCAACTTAGGGGCTATTCTTGACATAAAATGGAAACAACCTTTCTCTACATGGTTTTCCTTGCTAATGATGCGTTCTATGGCATTGGTACCTATGATCATAGAGATGAGCCTAATCTCTATTGAGGTTAAATTCAGGGGCAGGTATGAATTGATGGCAAGATGTCGAATCCTCTACTGGCTTTAAGTCCTTAACATTTACCAAGGGAAAAGCAATAAGTTATGGTTGTAGGTGGTCGGGCCAACACAAAAGAATAGTTGTGTAATGGGTCTGAGCCGGATACATAAACCTTCTACCCCGCGATGACAGAAAAGTTGTTGTATCAGTCCTCAATCCTAATCGATGTCGATCTTCTGCTTGATCAAAGCATTGGATTCATTGGTAACTACTAGGATTAAGAAGTCGATTCAAACTGCGAATACTTCGCTGATAATTGCATTTCCTTTACTCCGCGTTTCCGAATGCAATAAGCCCTTGGGGAAGGCAATACTAAGGGGCGTGCTAGTATATTCTAAGTCCAATCTGAGGGATTTATAAATGTTCCCTGAGAGTGAATGGTTCCTTCCTATGGGCAACAACAGAAGTCTATAAGTCATAAGGGGATCTATCGAAGGAATAAGGTTTTACTTCAACCAAATCTAACCTACAATTCCTTAGCATATACAGGCTTTACACTACTTAAGGTAACTAGTAGGCTAGTTTGTAACTCAGTAGCTATAATCCAAAGCCTAAGATTATACGGTAGATGGCTTTCTTATATAGTCAGATCCTTCTAATCTAGGAGTGCTAACACTAGATCCAAAATGCCAAGGGCCTATGTGGCCAGTAGCGTTTAGTTATATTAAATGGAACCGCATTCCTAGTCCCATGGCGGGATTGGAAGTGACATGCTTGGTAGGAGGGTGGGTTGGGATAAAAATTAATTTGTAGGCTGAATCCCGGGAGTTACAATACTCCCAATCTAGGGACAATACCTTACAGCGAACGGAACAGCATGCATTCCATCTAACCAAATTTGACTTTATTAAGCCCAAACCACAACACAAACATTCACATAACAAGCTGAAAAATGCCATGCATTTCATTAAATTAAAATTACCACAATACAAGGGTATCTCCTTACAGGCATCATGACAAGAAGTACATGGGAATTAAGACAATTAAAGTTTCAACAGCAACATAAGCAAACTACTAGCTTTATCAGGCTTACACAACTTAAAACAGGAAACGATAAACTACTAACAACAACATCAAAGATCTCATCGCTAGTCTGAGTCGGGTGACGGAGGAGGAGCACCCTTATCCTACAAGCAGCATAGGATCGCCTTCAAGGTGCGAGTCACCTTGCCGAATTTCCTCTTCATAACGGCCTTGGTATCCTCGACCTCAGTCCGAAGTTCCTAAACTTCCCTTCGCAAGGTGACTTGGCTCTCCTCAATTCGAGTAATGCGATCATCGCCAGTAGCCTGAGCAGCAGGAGGAGGGCTCTCATCTGTATCCTGAGCCTCCTCTTCTACTTCTTCCTGGACTTCTTCCTCAACTTCTGCTCCAGGTTCTCCCTCACTTGAATCCTCTTCATCATCAAAGTCGTCCTCGCTATCCTCCTCAAGCTGAGTCTCACGGTACTGAGACCCGATCTTCATCTTGACCATGGTAGACTCATTAATGCTGTGAATCGAAACTGGCAATTTTGACCTAAGTCTGTAAGCAAACTCAAGCGCGATCTTACATATAAGTCGACCAAAAGGAAGCGACTCAGACGTTCTTCTTGATTTCGCTATGAGGATAATCTGTCGCAAGATGAAAGTGGCCATACACACATTCTCTCCCTGGGCCACTAGATACAAGAAATCAACCATAAGGCGCGTACACTCAATGCGATTTTTTGACCTGGGATACACGTTGAATGTGCAAATGTGGTGCATCAGGCACAAATCATCAGACATGTGAGACACCTTGAGGCTATTGTTAGGTTACCATGGAACCAGTTTACCGCATAGAAATCTTGTACGGCGATCTCGCTCACGCCTACTTCTCAAATTCTTCGCACTAGGATGAACATCACCAAGAGGCACGTTCAGAAGTCGTGTAATCAACCGAACATCGATCGTAGCCATCCAGTCTCTACCAAAAGGAATCTTAAACTGCAATGGCTCCTGTGTAGGACTCTGAATACGAGCGTAGAAGGCACAAACGGTGCTGACATTAGCACGAGCACGAGCTTCAAAGAGCGGACCCCAATGCGCAGCTTCAATGCGCTCGAACAACAGGAATTCGCCGAAGAGTCATCCTTCCATGTCTACCTCAAACAACACCTTATGGTCAGTGTATTCGCCGTGAGGCATCTCTGCTAAAATCACTCGCCCAAGTTGAGTATGGGGATCCAAATCCCGCTTTGTATGGAACTCTCGGGCTGTGCTTGAACTTGCGGCGGCGCTTGAGCTAGCGGCGCCACCCCTCGGTCTTCTTGATTGAGCAGGGGGATTAGGCCCAGCCTCATCCGCTGCGGTCTTTCTCTTTCCCATCAAAGAGAGGATGGTGGAGAGAGACAAAAGACCCAAAATGGCTTCAACAAATGCCATGAAAAATGGGGAAAATGTTGAGAAATGACTGTCCAAACTGGGAAAGGGAGATCTAGGTGTTGTAGAGGGATGCTTCAAGCTCCCTTAGGATGTATTTTCAAGGAGAAAAGAGAATGAAAAATGGGAATGGAGCACCTCACGATTTCAGCTCGTTTTATGGATTGTAAGAGCTCCAAACAACGAGATTTGCAAGAGGGAAGGCTGCAAACTTCAATGGAGTGATGCAGTGTGGTCATTTTTAGCCAAGAATGGGTTTAGGAGTGGTTTGGAACCACGGTTTTGGGTTAGAGCAGCAAGAAAATGAAAATGGGGCTAGGGAAGGGGACTTTTGTGAAGGAAGTACCCCATTTAGGGGTTTTCTATGGACGAACACTACATGGAGGGGGTGTATTACCCCAAAAGACCCCACGTGCTAACTTTCAGCTCAAGTGGGCCACATCTGGCGGTGATGCATCGCCGAACCGGCGATGGTATCGCCGACCATCTCTCTAGTTGGTCGGTAGGACCACATGCGTCTGGTCCCCCATGGTCCAGAGACCCCAAAAAACTATGGGCCCCACCTTAGTTCAGTGTAGATTGCCCTATGGAGGCCCAAACATGCGTTCAGGGCTTTCTAGGGCCAATCTGTAAACTCGAATGTAATCCCCTATCATGCAGCATATGATTTTGGAGTATATGGAGCTAATACATCCATCTAGCCCATTAGTTACTAAAGAAAGCAAACTTAGAATGGCCAATTTTCGTGAAATTTTACTATTCACTGTAAAATTTTGTCAAAGTATGATTTTATGTCATTTTCACATTAGGATCAATGCCTAACATGAAAAGAATAAGAAAGAATTGAATATTAGAGTGGTGAGAGGAAGAATTTTGAAGATTTTAGGTGAAACGGGGTTTTTATGCCCTAGCGATTGAATGTAAGGGTCGTGGTTGTCCCACGGCCCAAGGATTTACATTTATGGGTTTAGAATCATTCAAAGAATGTCTCAACCCACCTACCTATAACCTATGAGCTACTTAGGTCGCTTCGCGTGACCCTAGATGCGTTACGGACTCGATCGCGCGATCGATACGAATAGACTTCGCCTATTGGCGAATCTGCGATACTAGAAGTGTTTCTAGACCCTTATCGTACCCACATAAGTTAAAGGAAGTGACAGCGTATGTCGCGTGACCATAACCCAGGCCCAGTTTAATCCAAATCATGCTCTAATACCATCTGTAACATCCCGAAAATCGGGGGGTCGAGTAAAAACTCCACTCCCGAGTTCCAGAACATCACTTATGCAACATAAATGTGTATGATTGAATGTTGTCAGTGTTAATATATTAAACAAGAGTGAGATTAAGCCAGAACGGCATATCATACTCCAGAGACAGTTAAATTTATACATGAGTGCTCTAAAAATATAAAATGACAAGTGTCAAGGCATCTAATTAACCTCCCTGTAATCCCGTCAATCAGAACACGCAGAAAGGAGGAATCCTCCTCATCATTATTAAGTCCAGCTCCACCTCGCAGGCCGCGGCATTATCTGCAATCACAATAGGGACTGGTGGGTGTCCGAAAACACCATCCCGTAACGTGGGAGTGAGTGATCAACTCAGTGGGATAAGAGAACAGAGATTAGCATGTTATCAAATCAATCATGCGCTAATAGTAAAGCAGTAAATCAAACAATCCTAATACTATTGTTAATGCAATATGACATGACGTGATGTATGCCCTCACCGACGTTCTCCCTCATACGGCACCATCTTACGCCCGTGGCATGTTTGCATCCCTCTCAGTGCTCCACATCTTCCAGGCACATGCAATGTGATGGTGATATGATTGTCGAGTTGTTATTAATCCATTCAAACAGCAGGATTGGGAAACTAAGGTACTTTCCTTATATCAATCCCAACACAGATCCTGTCTAGGGTCGTCACTCCTAGTAATCTCATACAATGTATATTTTATAGGTCGCTGCAAGGGCTGACAGGGCTGTTGCTCGCACTCATTGCACCGCTCCCCCATCACCTTATCAATATAGGCCTACTGTACTCTCACTGCTACTGAAGGGTCGTCGCCTCCCGTAGACTCAGAATACGCTCGCGGTCACTACAAAGGACTCGTTGCCTGATCAGTGTAGGCCGACAGCAAGAATATAGTGTCCCATACCACCATAATCTGCTCACAAGACATAGGTGCTCACTGGTCACTATGGGGAGGTTTGTGGCCCCAGCGTAGGCCGACAGCTCGACCACGGTGTCCCATACCACCATGCCCGGCTCATGAGTCTTCGTGGATCAAGGTACCATGGTTAATAGGGTTTACAATGGTAAGTTCAGTACCCTAGGTTCAAGAAGTTATGACTCATACAGGGTGAACATACAACGGCCTGTCGGGTTACTAGACGGGCTCGACTAACATGATCGCATCTTAAGTCCAACGACATGAAGTGCGCAAAATGCTTCGTATGGCCTAACCACTGCCGCCAACTCCAAAACACGACTCGCGTTCATCGACGCGTCGTTCGTGGCAAAGATAAGACAACCATGAAATTTCTCAATTACCGACTGCCTGGACTAAGTATAGTCCCAAACAATTATGGAATCACATCAGCAATCATATGAGAGTATTGGAAATGAAATACAACCATGTGAGCATGTTAACACATGTTACAATATACAACTTAAGTAAATCTTCAAGCACATGCATTTCATACCTATAATGAAATCATGCATATAGCTAACATGTAGGAAATAATTTACATCAGCATATTAATTGAGAAATCAATCTCAAACTAAATCATAACACCATTTAATTCAATACAGACTAATACAAGCATTTATACAAACACTTAAACTACACACTTAAGTCTACATATAGTATGTCGACTCAAAGTGCGTATTTTGGAGAATCTCTTCGCCAAACTAATTATGCACGCATTCCTAGTATTCTAATGCGATAAGAAGCCATGTCAATCACATCAGCAAAATATGAATGAAAACAGTACTTCCTACAAATGACTAAAATGCCCTAAATCTCATATTCTTCGTCGGTTAACGAAACAGGAAACGGACAGCATGTTGTACATGTCAAACGGCGTTGCCGTCGATAATCTACTGTTAAATGACATTGAAAGTGTTGGAAACAGTCAATCAAAGCGTCTAAAATCCGTACCTTTTCCCTTATAGGTGAAGTGATTCAAACGGAGAGTATACGCTTCGTCTACGGCGAATAGACAACCTGATTTATAAAATTCATAAGCTAACATGCTATGGAAATGGAGGAACACCAAATCAGAAACTATCTAGGGTATTTTCTTACCTAGAAAAGTGAAGAAATCACTGACAAAGTGGTTGAGTTGTGTTGCTTAGGCACTTGCAACAGGTAGCACAAGCGACAAGGAATTCTCTCCTACTCTCTCTCACAATCTCTCACCTTTTCTCTCTCCCAATCTAGGGTTTTTCTCAAATTCGGATGGGGGAGAGAGGAATGAGGGTTTCAACCCCTTTTATAAGCCCAAATGTGCCCAAAATAGGCTTGGGAACAAAGTATACTTGATGTATATCCAAATCGGGGCTGTTTCGGTCCAAAAGGACATTTCTGGTGGTCTCCTGGCCAAATGCGGTCGGAATTAAGCTCATGCATACAGGATCTAGCACACATCAAGTTTTCAGTCCGACAGGGTTTGCAGATCATACGTAGCAGTCAAGTTTCAGTTCAGCGGTCGCCGCACGTAGATCAGGCTTGCAAGTCTCATGATATGAAATAAAAAATTTTCCTGATCTGAGGGTGTAATTTGGTTGAATTCTGAGGGTCAGAACGCTTAATACTGACACGTCAAGTCGTGTGCCAAATTTGAATTTCAAATTCCAAATCTAACCCTATTCTCACTCTCTTCGATCCAGGCTCAACGAAATAGCCTGTGAATGTCGGTTGGACTTGATTTTCAAAATGATTGTCAAGTCCAGCTTAGGCGGTTCTAACGGTCTAAGATTGTAGGTATCAGACTTTCGACGCGCGGTCTAGATCCAATACAAAGTTTCAAAGAGGTCCAGAGAACAAACCTGCTTAGAGTTTGATCCGAGGTTTTAGAGTATTATAAAGTCATTTGTACTACTCGATTTGGGTCTTGTAGAACGTATTTAAAGTGATCAGGGACTATTTCCCAGCTACTCTAGCGTTGCGCTAGCTAACTTATGCTCAGTTTCTAAAGGAATTAATCCTAAGTGATTTCTTTGGCCATGGAATTGGGTCCTGAGCGATTTCTCAGGTGTTTTAGTCAACCCATTGCCTAAGGACGTCTAATCCCAGGTTGGCCAAAATCCGGGGTATTACAGTTTGGCTTTAGGTTATAGGTTTTGGTTTAGGTTATAGGTTTTGGGATAGGGTTTAGGGTTCGAGTTTAGGTCATAAGTTTTGGTTTGGGTTATAGGTTATAGGGTTAGGATAAGGATTAGGTTTAGGTTATAGGTTTTTGGATTTGTGAATGGGTTCAGGTTTAGGTTATAGGTTATAGGTTTATGTTTAGGTTTAGGCTATAGGTTTAGGTCATAGGTTTGGGGATTTGAGAATGGGTTCGTCTTTAGTTCATAGGTTTTGGGATTTAAGAATGGGTTCCGGTTTAGGTCATAGGTTTTGGGATTTGAGAATGGGTTCGGGTTTAGGTCATAGGATCTGGTTTAGGTTATAGGTTTTAGGATTTGAGAATGGGTTCGGGTTTAGGTCATAGGTTTTGGTTTTGGTTTAGGTTATAGGCTATAGGTTTAGGATAAGGTTTAGGTTTAGGTTTAGGTTATAGGTTTGGGGATTTGAGAATGGGTTCGGGTTTAGGTCATAGGTTTTGGTTTAGGTTATAGGTTTTGGGATTTGAGAATGGGTTCGGGTTTAGGGCATAGGTTTTGGAATTTGAGAATGGGTTCGGGTTTTGGTCAGAGGTTTTGGGATTTGAGAATGGGTTCGGGTTTAGGTCATAGGTTTTGGTTTAGGTTATAGGTTTTAGGATTTGAGAATGGGTTCGGGTTTAGGTCAGAGGTTTTAGTTTTGGTTTAGGTTATAGGTTTTGGTTTAGGTTATAGGTTTAGGTTAAGGTTTAGGTTTAGGTTTTGGTTATAGGTTTTGGGATTTGAGAATGGGTTCGGGTTTAGGAGATAGGGTTTGGGATTTGAGAATGGGTTCGGGTTTAGGTCATAGGTTTTGGTTTAGGTTATAGGTTTTGGGATTTTTGAAAGGGTTCGGGTTTAGGTCATAGGTTTTGGTTTTGGTTTAGGTTATAGGTTATAGGTTTTGGATAAGGTTTAGGTTTAGGTTCAGTTTATAGGTTTGTGGATTTGAGAATGGGTTCGGGTTTAGGTCATAGATTTTGGTTTAGGTTATAGGTTTCGGGATTTGAGAATGGGTTCGGGTTTAGGTCATAGGTTTTGGGATTTGAGAATGGGTTCGGGTTTAGGTCATCGGTTTTGGGATTTGAGAAAGGGTTCGGGTTTAGGTCGTAGGTTTTGGTTTAGGTTGTAGGTTTTAGGATTTGAGAATGGGTTCGGGTTTAGGGCATAGGTTTTAATTTTGGTTAAGGTTATAGGTTTTGGTTTAGGTTATAAGTTTTGGTTAAGGTCTAGGTTTAGGTTTAGGTTATGGGTTTTGGGATTTGATAATGGGTTCGGGTTAAGGTCATAGGTTTTGGTTTTGGCTTAGGTTATAGTTTTTGGTTTAGGTTATAGGATTAGTTTAGGTTATAGGTTTTGGGATTTGAGAATGGGTTCGGGTTTAGGTCATAGGTTTTGGCTAAGGTTAAAGGTTTTAGGATTTGAGAATGGGTTCGGGTTTAGGTCATAGCTTTTGGTTTTGGTTTACGTTATAGGTTTTCGTTTAGGTTATAGGTTTAGGATAAGGTTTAGGTTTCGTTTTAGGTTATAGGTTTTGGGATTTAAGAATGGGTTCGGGTTTAGGTAATAGGTTTTGGGATTTTAGAATGGGTTCTGGTTTAGGTCATAGGTTTTGGTTTGGGTTATAGGTTTTAGGATTTGAGAATCGGTTCGGGTTTAAGTTATAGGTTATAGGTTTTGGGATTGGGTTTAGGGTTCGGGTTTAGGTCATAGGTTTTGGTTTTGGTTATAGGTTATGGGGTTAGGATAGGGATTAAGTTTAGGTTATAGGTTTTGAGATTTGAGAATGGGTTCCGGTTTAGGACTAAGGTTTTGGGATTTGAGAATGGGTTCGAGTTTAGGTCATAGGTTTTGCTTTAGGTTATATGTTTTAGGATTTGTGAATGGGTTCGGGTTTAGGTCATAGGTTTTGGTTTTGGTTTAGGTTATAGGTTTGGGATAAGGTTAGGTTTAGGTTTAGGTTATAGGTTTTGGGATTTAGGTTTAGGTTTAGGTTATAGGTTTATCTTATAGGTTTAGGTTATAAGTTTTAGGATTTGAGAATCGGTTTGGGTTTAGGATTAGGTTATAGGTTTTGGGATACGGTTTAGGGTTCGGGTTTAGGTCATAGGTTTTGGTTTAGGTTATAGGTTATAGGGTTAGGATAAGGATTAGGTTTAGGTTTAGGTTATAGGTTTTTAGATTTGTGCATGGGTTCGGGTGTAGGTTATATGTTATAGGTTTTAGTTTAGGTTTAGGTTATAGGTTTAGGTCATAGGTTTGGGGATTTGAGAATGGGTTCGGGTTTAGGTCATAGGTTTTGGGATTTGAGAATGGGTTCGGGTTTAAGTCATAGGTTTTGATTTAGGTTATAGGTTTTGGGATTTGTGAATGGGTTCGGGTTTAAGTCATAGGTTTTGGTTTTGGTTTAGTTTATAGGTTATAGGTTTTGGATAAGGTTTAGGTTTAGGTTTAGGTTATAGGTTTACGGATTTGAGAATGGGTTCGGGTTTAGGTCATAGGTTTTGGTTTAGGTTATAGGTTTTGAGATTTGAGAATGGGTTCGGGTTTAGGTCATTGGTTTTGGGATTTGAGAATGGGTTCGGGTTTAGGTCAAAGGTTTTAGGATTTGAGAATGGGTTCGGGTTTCGGTCATCGGTTTTGGTTTAGGTTATAGGTTTTAGGATTTGAGAATGGGTTCGGGTTTAGGTCATAGGTTTTGGTTTCGGTTTAGGTTATAGGTTTTGGTTTAGGTTATAGGTTTTGGTTAAGGTTTAGGTTTAGGTTTAGGTTATAGGTTTAGGGATTTGAGAATGGGTTCGTGTTTAGTTCATAGGTTTTGGGATTTGAGAATGGGTTCGGGTTTAGGTCATAGGTTTTGGGATTTGAGAATGGGTTCGGGTTTAGGTCATAGGTTTTGGTTTAGCTTATAGGTTTTAGGATTTGAGAATGGGTTCGGGTTGAGGTCATTGGTTTTGCTTTTGGTTTAGGTTGTACGTTTTGGTTCAGGTTTTAGGTTTAGTATAAGGTTTATGTTTAGGTTTAGATTATAGGCTTTGGGTTTTGAGAATGGGTTTGGGTTTAGTTCATAGGTTTTGGGATTTGTGTATGGGTTCGGGTGTAGGTCATAGGTTTTGGTTATAGTTTATAGGGTTAGGATAAGGATTAAGTTTAGGTTATAGGTTTTGAGATTTGAGAATGGGTTCCGGTTTAGGTCCTAGGTTTTGGGATTTAAGAATGGGTTCGGGTTTAGGTTATAGGTTTCAGTTTAGGTTATATGTTTTAGGATTTGAGAATGGGTTCGGGTTTAGGTCATAGGTTTTGGTTTTGGTTTAGGTTATAGGTTTAGGATAAGGTTTATGTTAAGGTTTAGTTTATACGTTTTGGGATTTAGGTTTAGGTTTAGGTTATAGGATTATGTTATAGGTTTTGGGATTTGAGAATGGGTTCGGGTTTAGGTCATTGGTTTTGGGATTTGAGAATGCGTTCGGGTTTAGGTCAAAGGTTTTGGGATTTGAGAATGGGTTCGGGTTTAGGTCATAGGTTTTGGTTTAGGTTATAGGTTTTAGGATTTGAGAATGGGTTCGGGTTTAGGTCATAGGTTTTGGTTTTGGTTTAGGTTATAGGTTTTGGTTTAGGTTATAGGTTTTGGTTAAGGTTTAGGTTTAGGTTTAGGTTATAGGTTTAGGTATTTGAGAATGGGTTCGGGTTTAGTTCATAGGTTTTGGGATTTGAGAATGGGTTCGGGTTTAGGTCATAGGTTTTGGTTTAGGTTATAGGTTTTAGGATTTGAGAATGGGTTCGGGTTGAGGTCATTGGTTTTACTTTTGGTTTAGGTTGTACGTTTTGGTTCAGGTTATTGGTTTAGTATAAGGTTTATGTTTAGGTTTAGATTATAGGCTTTGGGATTTGAGACTGGGTTTGGGTTTAGTTCATAGGTTTTGGGATTTGAGAATGGGTTTGGGTTTAGGTCATAGGTTTTGGTTTAGGTTATAGGTTTTAGGATTTGAGAATCGGTTCGGGTTTAAGTTATAGGTTTTGGTTTTAATTTTGGTTTAGGTTATAGGTTTAGGGTTCGGGTTTAGGTCATAGGTTTTGGTTTTGGTTATAGGTTATAGGGTTAGGATAAGGATTAAGTTGAGGGTATAGGTTTTGAGATTTGAGAATGGGTTCCGGTTTAGGTCCTAGGTTTTGGGATTTAAGAATGGGTTCGGTTTTAGGTTATAGGTTTCGGTTTAGGTTATATGTTTTAGGATTTGAGAATGGGTTCGGGTTTAGGTCATAGGTTTTGGTTTTGGTTTATGTTATAGGTTTTGGTTGAGGTTATAGGTTTATGTTTAGGCTTAGGTTATAGGTTTTGGGATTTAGGTTTAGGTTTAGGTTGTAGGTTTAGGTAATAGCTTTTAGGATTTGTTACTCGGTTCGAGTTTAGTTTATAGGTTTTGGTTTAGGTTTAGGTTTAGCTTATAGGTTTTGGGATACGGTTTAGGGTTCGGGTTTAGGTCATAGGTTTTGGTTTAGGTTATAGGTTATAGGGTTGGGATAAGGATTAAGTTTAGGTTATAGGTTTTTGGATTTGTGAATGGGTTTGGGTTTAGGTTATAGGTTATAAGTTTTGGTTTAGGTTTAGGTTATAGGTTTAGGTCATAGGTTTTGGGATTTGAGAATGGGTTCGGGTTTAGGTTATAGGTTTTGGGATTTGAGAATGGGTTCGGGTTTTGGTCATAGGTTTTGGGATTTGAGAATGGGTTCGGGTTCAGGTCATAGGTTTTGGTTTAGGTTATAGGTTTTAGGATTTGAGAATGGGTTCGGGTATAGGTCATAGGTTTTGGTTTTGGTTTTGGTTATAGGTTATAGGTTTATGATAAGGTTTAGGTTTAGGATATAGGTTTGGGGATTTGAGAATGGGTTCGGGTTTAGATCATAGGTTTTGGTTTAGGTTATAGGTTTTGGGATTTTTGAAAGGGTTCGGGTTTAGGTCATAGGTTTTGGTTTTGGTTTAGGTTATAGGTTATAGGTTTAGGATAAGGTTTAGGTTTAGGTTTAGTTTATAGGTTTGTGGATTTGAGAATGGGTTTGGGTTTAGGTCATAGGTTTTGGTTTAGGTTGTAGGTTTCGGGATTTGAGAATGGGTTCGGGTTTAGGTCATAGGTTTTGGGATTTGAGAATGGGTTCGGGTTTAGGTCATCGGTTTTGGGATTTGAGAATGGGTTCGGGTTTAGGTCGTAGGTTTTGGTTTAGGTTGTAGGTTTTAGGATTTGAGAATGGGTTCGGGTTTAGGTCATAGGTTTTAATTTTCTTTAAGGTTATAGGTTTTGGTTTAGGTTATAGGTTTTGGTTAAGGTTTAGGTTTAGGATTAGGTTATGGGTTTTGGGATTTGATAATGGGTTCGGGTTTAGGTCATAGGTTTTGGTTTTGGCTTAGGTTATAGGTTTTGGTTTAGGTTATAGAATTAGTTTAGGTTATAGGTTTTGGGATTTGAGAATGGGTTCGGGTTTACGTCATAGGTTTTGGGATTTGAGAATGGGTTCGGGTTTAGGTTATAGGTTTTGGCTAAGGTTAAAGGTTTTAGGATTTGAGAATGGGTTCGGGTTTAGGTCATAGGTTTTGGTTTTGGTTTACGTTATAGGTTTTCGTTTAGGTTATAGGTTTAGGATAAGGTTTAGGTTTCGTTTTAGGTTATAGGTTTTGGGATTTAAGAATGGGTTCGGGTTTAGGTAATAGGTTTTGGGATTTGAGAATGGGTTCTGGTTTAGGTCATAGGTTTTGGTTTGGGTTATAGGTTTTAGGATTTGAGAATCGGTTCGGGTTTAAGTTATAGGTTATAGGTTTTGGGATAGGGTTTAGGGTTCGGGTTTAGGTCATAGGTTTTGGTTTTGGCTATAGGTTATGGGGTTAGGATAGGGATTAAGTTTAGGATATAGGTTTTGAGATTTGAGAATGGGTTCCGGTTTAGGACTAAGGTTTTGGGATTTGAGAATGGGTTCGGGTTTAGGTCATAGGTTTTGCTTTAGGGTATATGTTTTAGGATTTGTGAATGGGTTCGGGTTTAGGTCATAGGTTTTGGTTTTGGTTTAGGTTATAGGTTTAGGATAAGGTTTAGGTTTAGGTTTAGGTTATAGGTTTTGGGATTTAGGTTTAGGTTTAGGTTATAGGTTTAGGTTATAGGTTTTAGGATTTGAGAATCGGTTCGGGTTTAGGTTATAGGTTTTGGTTTTGGTTTAGGATTAGGGTATAAGTTTTGGGATACGGTTTAGGGTTCGGGTTTAGGTCATAGGTTTTGGTTTAGGTTATAGGTTATAGGGTTAGGATAAGGATTAGGTTTAGGTTTAGGTTATATGTTTTTGGATTTGTGAATGTGTTCGGGTTTAGGTTTAGGTTATCGGTTTAGGTCATAGGTTTGGGGATTTGAGAATGGGTTCGGGTTTAGGTCATAGGTTTTGGGATTTGAGAATGCGTTCGGGTTTAGGTCATAGGTTTTGATTTAGGTTATAGGTTTTGGGATTTGTGAATGGGTTCGGGTTTAGGTCATAGGTTTTGTTTTGGTTTAGTTTATAGGTTATAGGTTTAGGATAAGGTTTAAGTTTAGGTTTAGGTTATAGGTTTATGGATTTGAGAATGTGTTCGGGTTTAGGTCATAGGATTTGGTTTAGGTTATAGGTTTTGGGTTTTGAGAATGGGTTCGGGTTTTGTTCATAGGATTTGGTTTAGGTTATAGGTTTTGGGATTTGAGAATGGGTTCGGGTTTAGGTCGTAGGTTGTGGTTTCGGTTTAGGTTATAGGTTTAGGTTTTGGATAAGGTATAGGTTTAGGTTTAGGTTATAGGTTTGGGGATTTGAGAATCGGTTCGGGTTTAGGTCATAGGTTTTGGTTTAGGTTATAGGTTTTGGGATTTGAGATTGGGTTCGGGTTTAGGTCATAGGTTTTGGGATTTGAGAATGGGTTCGGGTTTAGGTCATAGGTTTTGGTTTATGTTATAGGTTTTAGGATTTGAGAATGGGTTTGGGTTTTGGTCATTGGTTTTGATTTTGGTTTAGGTCATAGGATTTGGTTTAGGTTATTGGTTTTGGGATTTGAGAATGGGTTCGGGTTTAGGTCATAAGTTTTGGTTTCGGTTTAGGTTATCGGTTATAGGTTTTGGATAAGGTATAGGTTTACGTTTATGTTATAGGTTAGGGGATTTGAGAATGGATTCGGGTTTAGGTCATAGGTTTTGGTTTAGGTTACAGGTTTTGGGATTTGAGAATGGGTTCGGGTTTAGGTAATTGGTTTTGGGATTTGAGAATGGGTTCGGGTTTTGATCATAGGTTTTGGGATTTGAGAATGTGTTCGGGTTTAGGTCATAAGTTTTGGTTTAGGTTATAGGTTTTAGGATTTGAGAATGGGTTCGGGTTTAGGTCACATGTTTTGGTTTAAGTTATAGGTTTTAGGTTTTTAGAATCGATTCGGGTTTGGGTCATAGGTTTTGGTTTTGGTTTAGGTTATAGGTTTTGGTTTTGGTTATAGGTTTAGGATAAGGTTTAGGTTTAGGTTTAGGTTATAGGTTTTGGGATTTGAGAATGGGTTCGGGTTTAGGTCATAGGTTTTGGGATTTGAGAATGGGTTCGAGTTTAAGTCATAGGTTTTGGGATTTGAGAATGGGTTCGGGTTTAGGTCATAGGTTTCGGGATTTGAGAATGGCTTTGGGTTTATGTCATAGGTTTTAGTTTAAGTTATAGGTTATAGGGTTAGGATAAGGATTAGGTTTAGGTTATAGGTTTTGAGATTTGAGAATGGGTTCCGATTTTGGTCATAGGTTTTGGGATTTGAGAATGGGTTCGGGTTTAGGTCATAGGTTTGGGGATTTGAGAATGGGTTCGGGTTTAGGTCATAGGTTTTGGGATTTGAGAATGGGTTCGGGTTTAGGTCATAGGTTTTGGTTTATCTTATAGGTTTTAGGATTCGCGAATGGGTTCGGGTTGCGGTCATTGCTTTTGCTTTTGGTTTAGGTTGTACGTTTTGGTTCAGGTTATAGGTTTAGTATAAGGTTTATGTTTAGGTTTAGATTATAGGCTTTGGGATTTGAGAATGGGTTTGGGTTTAGTTCATAGGTTTTGGGATTTGAGAATGGGTTCGGGTTTAGGTCATAGGTTTTGGTTTAGGTTATAGGTTTTAGGATTTGAGAATCGGTTCGGGTTTAAGTTAGAGGTTTTGGTTTTGATTTTGGTTTAGGTTATAGGTTTAGGGTTCAGGTTTAGGTCATAGGTTTTGGTTTTGGTTATAGTTTATAGGGTTAGGATAAGGATTAAGTTTAGGTTATAGGTTTTGAGATTTGAGAATGGGTTCCGGTTTAGGTCCTAGGTTTTGGGATTTAAGAATGGGTTCGGGTTTAGGTTATAGGTTTCGGTTTAGGTTATATGTTTTAGGATTTGAGAATGGGTTCGGGTTTAGGTCATAGGTTTTGGTTTTGGTTTAGGTTATAGGTTTAGGATAAGGTTTATGTTAAGGTTTAGTTTATACGTTTTGCGATTTAGGTTTAGGTTTAGGTTATAGGTTTTGGGATTTGAGAATGGGTTCGGGTTTAGGTCATTGGTTTTGGGATTTGAGAATGGGTTCGGGTTTAGGTCAAAGGTTTTGGGATTTGAGAATGGGTTCGGGTTTAGGTCATAGGTTTTGGTTTAGGTTATAGGTTTTAGGATTTGACAATGGGTTCGGGTTTAGGTGATAGGTTTTGGTTTTGGTTTAGGTTATAGGTTTTGGTTTAGGTTATAGGTTTAGGTTTAGGTTTAGGTTTAGGTTTAGGTTAAAGGTTTAGGTATTTGAGAATGGGTTCGGGTTTAGTTCATAGGTTTTGGGATTTGAGAATGGGTTCGGGTTTAGGTCATAGGTTTTGGGATTTGAGAATGGGTTCGGGTTTAGGTCATAGGTTTTGGTTTAGGTTATAGGTTTTAGGATTTGAGAATGGGTTCGGGTTGAGGTCATTGGTTTTACTTTTGGTTTAGGTTGTACGTTTTGGTTCATGTTATAGGTTTAGTATAAGGTTTATGTTTAGGTTTAGATTATAGGCTTTGGGATTTGAGACTGGGTTTGGGTTTAGTTCATAGGTTTTGGGATTTGAGAATGGGTTTGGGTTTAGGTCATAGGTTTTGGTTTAGGTTATAGGTTTTAGGATTTGAGAATCGGTTCGGGTTTAAGTTATAGGTTTTGGTTTTAATTTTGGTTTAGGTTATAGGTTTAGGGTTCGGGTTTAGGTCATAGGTTTTGGTTTTGGTTATTGGTTATAGGGTTAGGATAAGGATTAAGTTGAGGGTATAGGTTTTGAGATTTGAGAATGGGTTCCGGTTTAGGTCCTAGGTTTTGGGATTTAAGAATGGGTTCGGGTTTAGGTTATAGGTTTCGGTTTAGGTTATATGTTTTAGGATTTGAGAATGGGTTCAGGTTTAGGTCATAGGTTTTGGTTTTGGTTTAGGTTATAGGTTTTGGGATTTAGGTTTAGGTTTAGGTTGTAGGTTTAGGTTATAGCTTTTAGGATTTGTTACTCGGTTCGGGTTTAGGTTATAGGTTTTGGTTTTGGTTTTGGTTTAGCTTATAGGTTTTGGGATATGGTTTAGGGTTCAGGTTTAGGTCATAGGTTTTGGTTTAGGTTAGAGGTTATAGGGTTGGGATAAGGATTAGGTTTAAGTTATAGGTTTTTGGATTTGTGAATGGGTTCGGGTTTAGGTTATAGGTTATAGTGTTTGGTTTAGGTTTAGTTTATAGGTTTAGGTCATAGGTTTTGAGATTTGAGAATGGGTTCGGGTTTAGGTCATAGGTTTTGGGATTTGTGAATGGGTTCGGGTTTAGGTCATAGGTTTTGGGATTTGAGAATGGGTTCGGGTTCAGGTCATAGGTTTTGGTTTAGGTTATAGGTTTTAGGATTTGAGAATGGGTTCGGGTTTAGGTCATAGGTTTTGGTTTTGGTTTAGGTTATAGGTTATAGGTTTAGGATAAGGTTTAGGTTTAGGTTATAGGTTTGGGGATTTGAGAATGGGTTCGGGTTTAGGTCATAGGTTTTGGTTTAGGTTATAGGTTTTGGGATTTTTGAAAGGGTTCGGGTTTAGGTCATAGGTTTTGGTTTTGGTTTAGGTTATAGGTTATAGGTTTATGATAAGGTTTAGGTTTAGGTTTAGTTTATAGGTTTGTGGATTTGAGAATGGGTTCGGGTTTAGGTTATAGGTTTCGGGATTTGAGAATGGGTTCGGGTTTAGGTCATAGGTTTTGGGATTTGAGAATGGGTTCGGGTTTAGGTCATCGATTTTGGGATTTGAGAATGGGTTCGGGTTTAGGTCGTAGGTTTTGGTTTAGGTTGTAGGTTTTAGGATTTGAAAATGGGTTCGGGTTTAGGTCATAGGTTTTAATTTTGGTTAAGGTTATAGGTTTTGGTTAAGGTTTAGGTTTTGGTTTAGGTTATGGGTTTTGGGATTTGATAATGGGTTCGGGTTTAGGTCATAGGTTTTGGTTTTGGCTTAGGTTATAGGTTTTGGTTTAGGTTATAGGATTAGTTTAGGTTATAGGTTTTGGGATTTGAGAATGGGTTCGGGTTTAGGTCATAGGTTTTGGGATTTGAGAATGGGTTCGGGTTTAGGTTATAGGTTTTGGCTAAGGTTAAAGGTTTTAGGATTTGAGAATGGGTTCGGGTTTAGGTCATAGGTTTTGGTTTTGGTTTACGTTATAGGTTTTGGTTTAGGTTATAGGTTTAGGATAAGGTTTAGGTTTCGTTTTAGGTTATAGGTTTTGGGATTTAAGAATGGGTTCGGGTTTAGGTAATAGGTTTTGGGATTTGAGAATGGGTTCTGGTTTAGGTCATAGGTTTTGGTTTGGGTTTTAGGTTTTAGGATTTGAGAATTGGTTCGGGTTTAAGTTATAGGTTATAGGTTTTGGGATAGGGTTTAGGGTTTGGGTTTGGGTCATAGGTTTTGGTTTTGGTTATAGGTTATGGGGTTAGGATAGGGATTAAGTTTAGGATATAGGTTTTGAGATTTGAGAACGGGTTCCGGTTTAGGACTAAGGTTTTGGGATTTGAGAATGGGTTCGGGTTTAGGTCATAGGTTTTGCTTTAGGTTATATGTTTTAGGATTTGTGAATGGGTTCGAGTTTAGGTCATAGGTTTTGGTTTTGGTTTAAGTTATAGGTTTAGGATAAGGTTTAGGTTTAGGTTTAGGTTATAGGTTTTGGGATTTAGGTTTAGGTTTAGGTTATAGGTTTATGTTATAGGTTTAGTTTATAGGTTTTAGGATTTGAGAATCGGTTCGGGTTTAGGTTATAGGTTTTGGTTTCGGTTTAGGATTAGGTTATAGGTTTTGGGATACGGTTTAGGGTTCGGGTTTAGGTCATAGGTTTTGGTTTAGGTTATAGGTTATAGGGTTAGGATAAGGATTAGGTTTAGGTTTAGGTTATAGGTTTTTGTATTTGTGAATGGGTTCGGGTTTAGGTTATAGGTTATAGGTTTTGGTTTAGGTTTAGGTTATCGGTTTAGGTCATAGGTTTGGGGATTTGAGAATGGGTTCGGGTTTAGGTCATAGGTTTTGGGATTTGAGAATGGGTTCGGGTTTAGGTCATAGGTTTTGATTTAGGTTATAGGTTTTGGGATTTGTGAATGGGTTCGGGTTTAGGTCATAGGTTTTGGTTTTGGTTTAGTTTATAGGTTATAGGTTTAGGATAAGGTTTAGGTTTAGGTTTAGGTTTAGGTTATAGGTTTATGGATTTGAGAATGGGTCCGGGTTTAGGTCATAGGATTTGGTTTTGGTTATAGGTTTTGAGTTTTGAGAATGGGTTCGGGTTTTGTTCATAGGATTTGGTTTAGGTTATAGGTTTTGGGATTTGAGAATTGGTTCGAGTTTAGGTCATAGGTTGTGGTTTTGGTTTAGGTTATAGGTCATAGGTTTTGGATAAGGTATAGGTTTAGGTTTAGGTTATAGGTTTGGGGATTTGAGAATCGGTTCGGGTTTAGTTCATAGGTTTTGGTTTAGGTTATAGGTTTTGGGATTTGAGATTGGGTTCGGGTTTAGGTCATAGGTTTTGGGATTTGAGAATGGGTTCGGTTTTGGGTCATAGGTTTTGGTTTATGTTATAGGTTTTAGGATTTGAGAATGGGTTCGGGTTTTGGTCATTGGTTTTGATTTTGGTTTAGGTCATAGGATTTGGTTTAGGTTATCGGTTTTGGGATTTGAGAATGGGTTCGAGTTTAGGTCATAAGTTTTGGTTTCGGTTTAGGTTATAGGTTATAGGTTTTGGATAAGGTATAGGTTTAGGTTTAGGTTATAGGTTTGGGGATTTGGGAATGGATTCAGGTTTAGGTCATAGGTTTTGGTTTAGGTTACAGGTTTTGGGATTTGAGAATGGGTTCGGGTTTAGGTAATTGGTTTTGGGATTTGAGAATGGGTTCGGGTTTTGATCATAGGTTTTGGGATTTGAGAATGGGTTCGGGTTTAGGTCATAAGTTTTGGTTTAGGTTATAGGTTATAGGATTTGAGAATGGGTTCGGGTTTAGGTTATAGGTTTTGGTATTGGTTTAGGTTGTAGGTTTTGGTTTAGGTTATAGGTTTTGGATAAGGTTTAGATTTTTGGTTCAGGTTATAGGTTTTGAGATTTGAGAATGGATTTGGGTTTAGGTCATAGCTTTTGGGATTTGAGAATGGGTTTGGGTTTAGGTCATAGATTTTGGTTTAGGTTATAGGTTTTAGGATTTGAGAATCGATTTGGGTTTACGTCATAGGTTTTGGTTTTGATTTTGGTTTAGGTTATAGGTTTTGGGATAGGGTTTAGGGTTCAGGTTTTGGTCATAGGTTTTTCTTTTGGTTATAGGTTATAGGGTTAGGACAAGTATTAAGTTTAGGTTATAGGTTTTGAGATTTGGAAATGGGTTCCGGTTTAGGTCATAGGTTTTGGGATTTAAGAATGGGTTCGGGTTTAGGTCATAGGTTTGGGGATTTGAGAATGGGTTCGGGTTTAGGTCATAGGTTTTGGTTTAGGTTATAGGTTTTGGGATTTGTGAATGGGTTCGGGTTTAGGTCATAGGTTTTGGTTTAGGTTATAGGTTTTGGGATTTGTGAATGGGTTCGGGTTTAGGTCGTAGGTTTTGGTTTTGGTTTAGGTTATAGGTTATAGGTTTGGGGATTTGAGAATGGGTTCGGGTTTAGGTCGTAGGTTTTGGTTTAGGTTATAGGTTTTGGAATTTGAGAATGGGTCCGGGTTTAGGTCATAGGTTTTGGGATTTTAGAATGGGTTCGGGTTTAGGTCAAAGGTTTTGGGATTTGAGAATGGGTTCGGGTTTAGGTCACAGGTTTTGGTTTCAGTTATAGGTTTTAGGTTTTTAGAATCGATTCGGGTTTGGGTCATAGGTTTTCGTTTTGGTTTAGGTTATAGGTTTTGGTTTTGGTTATAGGTTTAGGATAAGGTTTAGGTTTAGGTTTAGGTTATAGGTTTTGGGATTTGAGAATGGGTTCGGGTTTAGGTCATAGGTTTTGGGATTTGAGAATGGGTTCGGGTATAAGTCATAGGTTTTGGGATTTGAGAATGGGCTCGGGTTTAGGTCATAGGTTTTTCGATTTGAGAATGGCTTCGGGTTTAGGTCATAGGTTTTAGTTTAAGTTATAGGTTATAGGGTTAGGATAAGGATTAGGTTTAGGTTATAGGTTTTGAGATTTGAGAATGGGTTCCGGTTTTGGTCATAGGTTTTGGGATTTGAGAATGGGTTCGGGTTTAGGTCATAGGTTTGGGGATTTGAGAATGGGTTCGGGTTTAGGTCATAGGTTTTGATTTAGGTTATAGGTTTTGGGATTTGTGAATGGGTTCGGGTTTACGTCATAGGTTTTGGTTTTGGTTTAGGTTATAGGTTATAGGTTTGGGGATTTGAGAATGGGTTCGGGTTTAGGTCATAGGTTTTGGTTTAGGTTATAGGTTTTGGGATTTGAGAATGGGTTCGGGTTTAGGTCATTGGTTTTGGGATTTGAGAATGGGTTCGGGTTTAGGTCATACGTTTTAGGATTTGAGAATGGGTTCGGGTTTAGGTCATAGGTTTTGGTTTAGGTTATAGGTTTTACGATTTGAGAATGGGTTCGGGTTTAGGTCATAGGTTTTGGTTTTGGTTTTGGTTATAGGTTTAGGATAAGGTTTAGGGTTAGGTTTAGGTTATAGGCTTTGGGATTTGAGAATGGGTTCAGGTTTAGGTCATAGGTTTTGCGATTTGAGAATGGGTTCGGGTTTAAGTCATAGGTTTTGGGATTTGAGAATGTGTTCGGGTTTAGGTCATAGGTTTTGGTTTAGGTTATAGGTTTTGGAATTTGAGAATGGGTTCGGGTTTAGGTCATAGGTTTTGGGATTTGACAATGGGTTCGTTTTTAGGTCACAGGTTTTGGTTTAAGTTATAGGTTTTAGGATTTAAGAATCGGTTTGGGTTTAGGTCATAGGTTTTGGTTTTGGTTTAGGTTATAGGTTTTGGTTTTGGTTATAGGTTTAGGATAAGGTTTAGGTTTAGGTTTAGGTTATAGGTTTTGGGATTTGATAATGGGTTCGGATTTAGGTCATAGGTTTTGGGATTTGAGAATGGGTTCGGGTTTAAGTCATAGGTTTTGGGATTTGAGAATGGGTTCGGGTTTAGGTCATAGGTTTAGGGATTTGAGAATGGCTTCGTGTTTAGGTCATAGGTTTTAGTTTAAGTAATAGGTTATAGGGTTTGGATAAGGATTAGGTTTAGGTTATAGGTTTTGAGATTTGAGAATGGGTTTCGATTTTGGTCATAGGTTTTGGGATTTGAGAATGGGTTCGGGTTTAGGTCTTAGGTTTGGGGATTTGAGAATGGGTTCGGGTTTAGGTCATAGGTTTTGGTTTAGGTTATAGGTTTTGGGATTTGTGAATGGGTTCGGGTTTGCGTCATTGGTTTTTGTTTTGGTTTAGGTTATAGGTTATAGGTTTAGGTTTAGGTTTAGGTTATAGGTTTTGGGATTTGAGAATGGGTTCGGGTTTAGGTCATAGGTTTTGGGATTTGAGAATGGGTTCGGGTTTAGGTCACAGGTTTTGGTTTAAGTTATAGGTTTTAGGATTTGAGAATCGGTTCGGGTTTAGGTCATAGGTTTTGGTTTTGGTTTAGGTTATAGGTTTTGGTTTTGGTTATAGGTTTAGGATAAGGTTTAGGTTTAGGTTTAGGTTATAGGTTTGGGGATTTGAGAATGGGTTCCGGTTTTGGTCATAGGTTTTGGGATTTGAGAATGGGTTCGAGTTTAGGTCATAGGTTTTCGGATTTGAGAATGGGTTCGGGTTTAGGTCATAGGTTTTGGCTAAGGTTATACGTTTTAGGATTTGAGAATGGGTTCGGGTTTAGGTCATAGGTTTTGGTTTTGGTTTATGTTATAGGTTTTGGTTTAGGTTATAGGTTTAGGATAAGGTTTAGGTTTCGTTTTAGGTTATAGGTTTTGGGATTTAAGAATGGGTTCGGGTTTAGGTAATAGGTTTTGGGATTTGAGAATGGGTTCTGGTTTAGGTCATAGGTTTTGGTTTGGGTTATAGGTTTTAGGATTTGAGAATCGGTTCGGGTTTAAGTTATAGGTTATAGGTTATGGGATAGGGTTTAGGGTTCGGGTTTAGGTCATAGGTTTTAGTTTTGGTTATAGGTTATGGGGTTAGGATAGGGATTAAGTTTAGGATATAGGTTTTGAGATTTGAGAATGGGTTCCGGTTTAGGTCATAGGTTTTGGGATTTGAGAATCGGTTCGGGTTTAGGTCATAGGTTTTGGGATTTGAGAATGGGTTCGGGTTTAGGTCATAGGTTTTGGTTTAAGTTATAGGTTTTAGGATTTGGGAATCGGTTCGGGTTTAGGTCATAGGTTTTGGTTTTGGTTTAGGTTATAGGTTTTGGTTTTGGTTATAGGTTTAGGATGAGGTTTAGGTTTAGGTTTAGGTTATAGGTTTTGGGATTTGAGAATGGGTTCAGGTTTAGGTCATAGGTTTTGGGATTTGAGAATGGGTTCGGGTTTAAGTCATAGGTTTTGGGATTTGAGAATGGGTTCGGGTTTAGGTCATAGGTTTTGGGATTTGTGAATGGCTTCGGGTTTAGGTCATAGGTTTTAGTTTAAGTTATAGGTTATAGGGTTAGGATAAGGATTAGGTTTAGGTTATAGGTTTTGAGATTTGAGAATGGGTTCCGGTTTTGGTCATAGGTTTTGGGATTTGAGAATGGGTTCGGGTTTAGGTCATAGGTTTGGGGATTTGAGAATGGTTCGGGTTTAGGTCATAGGTTTTGGTTTAGGTTATAGGTTTTGGGATTTGTGAATGGGTTCGGGTTTACGTCATAGGTTTTGGTTTTGGTTTAGGTCATAGGTTATTGGTTTGGGGATTTGAGAATGGGTTCGGGTTTAGGTCATAGGTTTTGGTTTAGGTTATAGGTTTTGGGATTTGAGAATGGGTTCGGGTTTAGGTCATTGGTTTTGGGATTTGAGAATGGGTTCGGGTTTAGGTCATACGTTTTGGGTTTAGGTTTAGGTTTAGGTCATAGGTTATAGGTTTAGGATAAGGTTTAGGTTTAGGTTTAGGTTATAGGTTTGGGGATATGAGAATGGGTTCAGGTTTAGGTCATAGGTTATGGTTTAGGTCATAGGTTTTACGATTTGAGAATGGGTTCGGGTTTAGGTCATAGGTTTTGGTTTTGGTTTAGGTTATAGATTTTAGTTTTGGTTATAGGTTTAGGATAAGGTTTAGGTTTAGGTTTAGGTTATAGGTTTTGGGATTTGAGAATGGGTTCGGGTTTAGGTCATAGGTTTTGGCATTTGAGATGGGTTCGGGTTTAAGTCATAGGTTTTGGGATTTGAGAATGGGTTCGGGTTTAGGTCATAGGTTTTGGGATTTGAGAATGGCTTCGGGTTTAGGTCATAGGTTTTAGTTTAAGTTATAGGTTATAGGGTTAGGATAAGGATTTGGTTTAGGTTATAGGATTTGAGATTTGAGAATGGGTTCCGATTTTTGTCATAGGTTTTGGGAATTGAGAATGGGTTCGGGTTTAGGTCATAGGTTTTGGTTTAGGTTATAGGTTTTAGGATTTGAGAATGGGTTCGGGTTTAGGTCATAGGTTTTGGTTTTGGTTTAGGTTATCGGTCATAGGTTAAGGATAAGGTTTAGGTTTAGGTTTAGTTTATAGGTTTGTGGAATTGAGAATTGGTTCGGATTTAGGTTATAGGTTTTGGTTAAGGTTTAGGTTTAGGCTTAGGTTATGGGTTTTGGGATTTGAGAATGGGTTCGGGTTTAGTTCGTAGGTTTTGGGATTTGAGAAAGGGTTCGGGTTTAGGTCATAGGTTTTGGGATTTGAGAATGGGTTCGGGTTTAGGTCATAAGTTTTGGTTAAAGTTATAGGTTTTAGGATTTGAGAATCAGTTCGGGTTTACGTCATTAGTTTTGGTTTAGGTTATTGGTTTTAGGATTTGAGAATGGGTTCGGGTTTAGGTCATAAGTTTTGGTTTTGGCTTAGGTTATGGGTTTTGGTTTAGGTTATAGGATTAGGTTTAGGTTATAGGCTTTGGGATTTGAGAATGGGTTCGGGTTTAGGTCATAGGTTTTGGGATTTGAGAATGGGTTCGGGTTTAGGTCATAGGTTTGGGCTAAGGTTAAAGGTTTTAGGATTTGAGAATGGGTTCGGGTTTAGGTCATAGGTTTTTGTTTTGGTTTACGTTATAGGTTTTGGTTTATGTTATAGGTTTCGGATAAGGTTTAGGTTTCGTTTTAGGTTATAGGTTTTGGGATTTAAGAATGGGTTCGGGTTTAGGTAATAGGTTTTGGGATTTGAGAATGGATTCTGGTTTAGGTCATTGGTTTTGGTTTGGGTTATAGGTTTTAAGATTTGAGAATCGGTTCGGGTTTAAGTTATAGGTTTGGTTTTGATTTTGATTTAGGTTATAGGTTTTGGGATAGGGTTTAGGGTTCGGGTTTAGGTCATAGGTTTTGGTTTTGGTTATTGGTTATGGGGTTAGGATAAGGATTAAGATTAGGTTATAGGTTTTGAGATTTGAGAATGGGTTCCGGTTTAGGACTAAGGTTTTGGGATTTGAGAATGGGTTCGGGTTTAGGTCATAGGTTTTGGTTTAGGTTATATGTTTTAGGATTTGTGAATGGGTTCGGGTTTACGTCATAGGTTTTGGTTTTGGTTTAGGTTATAGGTTTAGGTTTAGGTTTAGGTTATAGGTTTTGGCATTTAGGTTTAGGTTTAGGTTATAGGTTTATGTTATAGGTTTAGGTTATAGGTTTTAGGATTTGAGAATCGGTTCGGGTTTAGGTTATAGGTTTTGGTTTTGGTTTAGGATTAGGTTATAGGTTTTGGGATACGGTTTAGGGTTCGGGTTTAGGTCATAGGTTTTGGTTTAGGTTATAGGTTACAGGGTTAGGATAAGGATTAGGTTTACGTTTAGGTTATAGGTTTTTGGATTTGTGAATGGGTTCGGGTTTAGGTTATAGGTTATAGGTTTTGGTTTAGGTTTAGGTTATAGGTTTAAGTCATAGGTTTGGGGATTTGAGAATGGGTTCGGGTTTAGGTCATAGGTTTTATGATTTGAGAATGGGTTCGGGTTTAGGTCATAGGTTTTGATTTAGGTTATAGGTTTGGGGATTTGTGAATGGGTTCGGGCTTAGGTCATAGGTTTTGGTTTTGGTTTCAGTTATAGGTTATAGGTTTAGGATAAGGTTTAGGTTTAGGTTTAGGTTATAGGTTTGTGGATTTGAGAATGGGTTCGGGTTTAGGTCATAGGTTTTGGTTTAGGTTATAGGTTTTGGGATTTGAGAATGGGTTCGGGTTTAGGTCATAGGTTTTGGGATTTGAGAATGGTTTCGGGTTTAGGTCTAAGGTTTTGGGATTTGAGAATGGGTTCGGGTTTAGGTCATAGGTTTTGGTTTAGGTTATAGGTTTTAGGATTTGAGAATGGGTTCGGGTTTAGGCCATAGGTTTTGGTTTTGGTTTAGGTTATAGGTTTTGGTTTAGGTTATAGGTTTTGGTTAAGGTTTAGGTTTAGGTTTAGGTTATAGGTTTTGGGATTTGAGAATGGGTTCGGGTTTAGTTCATAGGTTTTGGGATTTGAGAATGGGTTCGGGTTTAGGTCATAGGTTTTGGGATTTTAGAATGGGTTCGAGTTTAGGTCATAGGTTTTGGTTTTGGTTATAGGTTTTACGATTTGAGAATGGGTTCGGGTTGAGGTCATAGGTTTTGCTTTTTGTTTAGGTTGTACGTTTTGGTTTAGGTTATAGGTTTAGTATATGGTTTATGTTTAGGTTTAGGTTATAGGCTTTGGGATTTGAGAATGGGTTTGGGTTTATTCATAGGTTTTGGGATTTGAGAATGGGTTCGTGTTTAGGTCATAGGTTTTGGTTTAGGTTATAGGTTTAGGATAAGGTTTTGGTTTAGGTTTAGGTTATAGGTTTTGGAATTTAGGTTTAGGTTTAAGTTATAGGTTTAGGTTATAGGATTAGGTTATAGGTTTTTGGATTTGAGAATCGGTTCAGGTTTAGGTTATAGGTTTTGGTTTAGGTTTAGGTTTAGGTTATAGGTTTTGGGATGGGGTTTAGGGTTCGGGTTTAGGTCATAGGTTTTGGTTTAGGTTATAGGTTATCGAGTTAGGATAAGGATTAGGTTTAGGTTATTGCTTTTTGGATATGTGAATGGGTTCGGGTTTAGGTGATATGTTATAGGTTTATGTTTAGGTTTACGTTATAGGTTTAGATCATAGGTTTGGGGATTTGAGAATGGGTTCGGGTTTAGGTCATAGATTTTAGGATTTGAGAATGGGTTCGGGTTTAGGTCATAGGATTTGGTTAAGGTTATAGGTTTTGGGATTTGAGAATGGGTTCGGGTTTAGGTAATATGATTTGGTTTAGGTTTTAGGTTTTGGGATTTGAGAATGGGTTCGGGTTTAGGTCATAGGTTTTGGTTTCGGTTTTGGTTATAAATTATAGGTTTTGAATAAGGTATCGGTTTTGGTTTAGGTTATAGGTATTGGGATTTGAGATTGGGTTCTGGTTCAGGTCATAGGTTTTGGGATTTAAGAATGGGTTCGGGTTTAGGTCATAGGTTTTGGTTTATGTTATAGGTTTTAGGATTTGAGAATGGGTTCAGGTTTTGGTCATTGGTTTTGATTTTGGTTTAGGTCATAGGATTTGGTTTGGGTTATAGGTTTTGGGATTTAAGAATGGGTTCGGGTTTAGGTCATAGGTTTTAGTTTCGGTTTAGGTTATAGGTTATAGGTTTTGGATAAGGTATAGGTTTAGGTTTAGGTTATAGGTTTGGGGATTTGAGAATGGGTTTGGGTTTAGGTCATAGGTTTTGGGATTTGAGAATGGGTTCGGGTTTAGGTCATAGGTTTTAGTTTAGGTTATAGGTTTTGGGATTTGAGTATGGGTTCGGGTTTGGGTCATAGGTTTTGGATTTGAGAATGGGTTCGGGTTTTGATCATAGGTTTTGGGATTTGAGAATGGGTTCGGGTTGAGGTCATAAGTTTTGGTTTAGGTTATAGGTTTTAGGATTTGAGAATGGGTTCGGGTTTAGGTTATAGGTTTTGGTATTGGTTTAGGTTATAGGTTTTGGTTTAGGTTATAGGTTTTGGATAAGGTTTAGGTTTAGGTTTAGGTTATAGGTTTTGAGATTTGAGAATGGATTCGGGTTTAGGTCATAGGTTTTGGGATTTGAGAATGGGTTCGGGTTTAGGTCATAGATTTTAGTTTAGGTTATAGGTTTTAGGATTTGAGAATCGATTCGGGTTTACGTTATAGGTTTTGGTTTTGATTTTGGTTTAGGTTATAGGTTTTGGTATAGGGTTTAGGGTTCAGGTTTAGGTCATAGGTTTTTGTTTTGGTTATAGGTTATAGGGTTTGGACAAGTATTAAGTTTAGGTTATAGGTTTTGAGATTTGGAAATGGGTTCCGGTTTAGGTCATAGGTTTTGGGATTTGAGAATGGGTTCGGGTTTAGGTCATAGCTTTTGGTTTAGGTTATAGGTTTTGGGATTTGTGAATGGGTTCGGGTTTAGGTCATAGGTTTTGGTTTTGGTTTAGGTTATAGGTTATAGTTTTGGGGATTTGAGAATGGGTTCGGGTTTAGGTAATAGGTTTGGTTTAGGTTATAGGTTTTGGAATTTGAGAATGGGTTCGGGTTTACGTCATTGGTTTTGGGATTTGAGAATGGGTTCGGGTTTAGGTCATACGTTTTGGGATTTGAGAATGGGTTTGGGTTTAGGTCATAGGTTTTGGTTTAGGTTATAGGTTTTACGATTTGAGAATGGGTTCGGGTTTAGGTCATAGGATTTGGTTTTGGTTTAGGTTATAGGTTTTGGTTTTCGTTATAGGTTTAGGATAAGGTTTAGGTTTAGGTTTCGGTTATAGGTTTTGGGATTTGAGAATGGGTTCGGGTTTAGGTCATAGGTTTTGGGATTTGAGAATGGGTTCGGGTTTAGGTCATAGGTTTTAGGATTTGAGAATGGGTTCGGGTTTAGGTCATAGGTTTTGGGATTTGAGAATGGCTTCGGGTTTAGATCATAGGTTTTGGTTTAAGTTATAGGTTATAGGGTTTAGATAAGGATTAGGTTTAGGTTATAGGTTTTGAGATTTGAGAATGGGTTCCGGTTTTGGTCATAGGTTTTGGGATTTGAGAATGGGTTTGGGTTTAGGTCATTGGTTTTGGTTTAGGTTATAGGTTTTAGGATTTGAGAATGGGTTCGGGTTTAGGTCATAGGTTTTGGTTTTGGCTTAGGTTATAGGTTTTGGTTTAGGTTATAGGTTTAGGATAAGGTTTAGTTTTAGGTTTAGGTTATAGGTTTTGGGATTTGAGAATGGGTTCGGGTTTAGGTCATAGGGTTTGGGATAGGGTTTAGGGTTCGGGATTAGGTCATAGGTTTTGGTTTAGGTTATAGGTTATAGGGTTAGGATAAGGATTAGGTTTAGGTTATAGGTTTTGAGATTTGAGAATGTGTTCCGGTTTTGGTCATAGGTTTTGGGATTTGAGAATGGGTTCGGGTTTAGGTCATAGGTTTTTATTTAGGTTATAGGTTTTAGGATTTGAGAATGTGTTCGGGTTTAGGTCGTTGGTTTTGGTTTTGGTTTAGGTTATAGGTTTTGGTTTAGGTTATAGGTTGAGGATAAGGTTTTGTTTTAGGTTTAGGTTATAGGTTTTGGGATTTGAGAATGGGTTCGGGTTTACGTCATTGGTTTTGGTTTTGGTTTAGTTTATAGGTTATAGGTTTAGGTTTAGGTTTAGGTTATAGGTTTTGGGATTTGAGAATGGGTTTGGGTTTAGGTCGTAGGTTTTGGATTAGGTTATAGGTTTTGGGATTTGAGAATGGGTTCGGGTTTAGGTCATAGGTTTTGGGGTTTGAGAATGGGTTCGGGTTTTGGTCATAGGTTTTGGTATTTGAGAATGGGTTCGAGTTTAGGTCATAGGTTTTGGTTTAGGTTATAGGTTTTAGGATTTGAGAATGGGTTCGGGCTTAGGTCATAGGTTTTGGTTTTGGTTTAGGTTATAGGTTTAGGATAAGGTTTAGGTTTAGGTTTAGGTTATAGGTTTGGAGATTTGAGAATGGGTTCGGGTTTAGGTCATAGGTTTTGAGATTTCAGAATGGGTTCGGGTTTAGGTCACTGGTTTTGGTTCAGGTTATAGGTTTTAGGATTTCAGAATCGGTCGGGTTTACGTTATAGGTTTTGGTTTTGATTTTAGTTTCGGTTATAGGTTTTGGGATAGGGTTTAGGGTTCGGGTTTAGGTCATAGGTTTTGGTTTTGGTTATAGGTTATAGGGTTAGGATAAGGATTAAGTTTAGGTTATAGGTTTTGATATTTGCGAATGGGTTCCGATTTAGGTCATAGGTTTTGGGATTTGAGAATGGGTTCGGGTTTAGGTCATAGGTTTTGGTTTAGGTTATATGTTTTAGGATTTGGGAAGGGGTTCGGATTTAGGTTATTGGTTTTAGTTTAGGTTTAGGTTACAGGTTTAGGATAAGGTTTGGGTTTAGGTTTAGGTTATAGTTTTTGGGATTTAGGTTTAGGTTTAGGTTATAGGTTTAGGTCATAGGTTTAGGTTATAGGTTTTAGGATTTGGGAATCGGTTCGGGTTTAGGATATAGATTTTAGTTTAGGTTTAGGTTTAGGTTATAGGTTTTGGAATAGGGTTTTGGGTTTGGGTTTAGGTCATAGGTTTTGGTTTAGGTTATAGGTTATAGGCTTAGGATAAGGATTAGGTTTAGGTTATAGGTTTTTAGATTTGTGAAGGGGTTCGGGTTTAGTTTATAGGTTACAGGTTTTGGTTTAGGTTTAAGTTATAGGTTTAGGTCATAGGTTTGGGGATTTGAGAATGGGTTCGGGTTTAGGTCATAGGTTTTGGGATTTGAGAATGGGTTCGAGTTTAGGTCATATTTTTTTATTTAGGTTATAGGTTTTGGGATTTGTGAATGGGTTCGGGTTTAGGTCATAGATTTTAGTTTAGGTTATAGGTTTTAGGATTTGAGAATCGATTCGGGTTTACGTTATAGGTTTTGGTTTTGATTTTGGTTTAGGTTATAGGTTTTGGGATAGGGTTTAGGGTTCAGGTTTAGGTCATAGGTTTTTGTTTTAGTTATAGGTTATAGGGTTTGGACAAGTATTAAGTTTAGGTTATCGGTTTTGAGATTTGGCAATGGGTTCCGGTTTAGGTCATAGGTTTTGGAATTTGAGAATGGGTTCGGGTTTAGGTCATAGGTTTTAGGATTTGAGAATGGGATCGGGTTTAGGTCATACGTTTTGGGATTTGAGAATGGGTTCGGGTTTAGGTCATAGGTTTTGGTTTAGGTTATAGGTTTTACGATTTGAGAATGGGTTCGGGTTTAGGTCATAGGATTTGGTTTTGGTTTAGGTTATAGGTTTTAGTTTTGGTTATAGGTTTAGGATAAGGTTTAGGTTTAGGTTTCGGTTATAGGTTTTGGGATTTGAGAATGGGTTCGGGTTTAGGTCATAGGTTTTAGGATTTGAGAATGGGTTCGGGTTTAGGTCATAGGTTTTGGGATTTGAGAATGGCTTCGGGTTTAGGTCGTAGGTTTTGGTTTAAGTTATAGGTTATAGGGTTTGGATAAGGATTAGGTTTAGGTTATAGGTTTTGAGATTTGAGAATGGGTTCCGGTTTTGGTCATAGGTTTTGGGATTTGAGAATTTGTTCGGGTTTAGGTCATTGGTTTTGGTTTAGGTTATAGGTTTTAGGATTTGTGAATGGGTTCGGGTTTAGGTCATAGGTTTTGGTTTTGGCTTAGGTTATAGGTTTTGGTTTAGGTTATAGGTTTAGGATAAGGTTTAGTTTTAGGTTTAGGTTATAGGTTTTGGAATTTGAGAATGGGTTCGGGTTTAGGTCATAGGGTTTGGGATAGGGTTTAGGGTTTGGGATTAGGTCATAGGTTTTGGTTTAGGTTATAGGTTATAGGGTTAGGATAAGGATTAGGTTTAGGTTATAGGTTTTGAGATTTGAGAATGTGTTCCGGTTTTGGTCATAGGTTTTGGGATTTGAGAATGGGTTCGGGTTTAGGTCATAGGTTTTGGTTTTGGTTATAGGTTTTAGGATTTGAGAATGGGTTCGGGATTAGGTCATAGGTTTTGATTTATAGGTTTTCGGATAGGGTTTAGGGTTCGGGATTAGGTCATAGGTTTTGGTTTAGGTTATAGGTTATAGGGTTAGGATAAGGATTTGGTTTAGGTTATAGGTTTTGAGATTTGAGAATGGGATCCGGTTTTGGTCATTGGTTTTGGGATTTAAGAATGGGTTCGGGTTTAGGTCATAGGTTTTTGTTTAGGTTATAGGTTTTAGGATTTGAGAATGGGTTCGGGTTTAGGTCGTAGGTTTTGGTTTTGGTTTAGGTTATAGGTTTAGGATAAGGTTTTGTTTTAGGTTTAGGTTATAGGTTTTGGGATTTGAGAATGGGTTCGGGTTTAGGTCATAGGTTTTGGTTTTGGTTTAGTTTATAGGTTATAGGTTTTGGTTTAGGTTTAGGTTATAGGTTTTGGGATTTGAGAATGGGTTTGGGTTTAGGTCGTAGGTTTTGGATTAGGTTATAGGTTTTGGGATTTGAGAATGGGTTCGGGTTTAGGTCATAGGTTTTGGGGTTTGAGAATGGGTTCGGGTTTTGGTCATAGGTTTTGGGATTTGAGAATGGGTTCGGGTTTAGGTCATAGGTTTTGGTTTAGGTTATAGGTTTTAGGATATGAGAATGGGTTCGGGCTTAGGTCATAGGTTTTGGATTTGGTTTAGGTTATAGGTTTAGGATAAGGTTTAGGTTTTGGTTTAGGTTAAAGGTTTGGAGATTTGAGAATGGGTTTGGGTTTAGGTCATAGGTTTTGGGATTTGAGAATGGGTTCGGGTTTACGTTATAGGTTTTGGTTTTAATTTTGGTTTAGGTTATAGGTTTTGGGGTAGGGTATAGGGTTCGGGTTTAGGTCATAGGTTTTGGTTTTGGTTATAGGTTATAGGGTTAGGATAAGGATTAAGTTTACGTTATAGGTTTTGAGATTTGAGAATGGGTTCCGATTTAGGTCATAGGTTTTGGGATTTGAGAATGGGTTCGGGTTTTGGTCATAGGTTTTGGTTTAGGTTATATGTTTTAGGATTTGGGAAGGGGTTCGGGTTTAGGTTATTGGTTTTGGTTTTCGTTTAGGTTACAGGTTGAGGATAAGGTTTGGGTTTAGGTTTAGGTTATAGTTTTTGGGATTTAGGTTTAGGTTTAGGTTATAGGTTTAGGTCATAGGTTTAGGTTATAGGTTTTAGGATTTGAGAATCGATTCGGGTTTAGGATATAGGTTTTGGTTTAGGTTTAGGTTTAGGTTATAGGTTTTGGAATAGGGTTTTGGGTTCGGGTTTAGGTTATAGGTTATAGGTTTTGGTTTAGGTTTAGGTTATAGGTTTAAGTCATAGGTTTGGGGATTTGAGAATGGGTTCGGGTTTAGGTCATAGGTTTTATGATTTGAGAATGGGTTCGGGTTTAGGTCATAGGTTTTGATTTAGGTTATAGGTTTGGGGATTTGAGAATGGGTTCGGGTTTAGGTCATATTTTTTTATTTAGGTTATAGGTTTTGGGATTTGTGAATGGGTTCGGGTTTAGGTCATAGGTTTTGGGATTTGAAAATGGGTTCGGGTTTAGGTCATAGGTTCTGGTTTAAGTTATAGGTTTTAGGATTTAAGAATGGGTTCGGGTTTAGGTCATTGGATTTGGTTTAAGTTATAGGTTTTGGGATTTTATTTAGGTTTAGGTTTAGGTTATACGTTATATGTTTAGTATAAAGTTTAGGTTTAGGTTTTGGTTATAGGTTTTGGGATTTGAGAATGGGTTCGGGTTTAGGTCATAGGTTTTGGGATTTGAAAATGGGTTCGGGTTTATGTCATAGGTTTTGGTTTTAGTTATAAGTTTTAGGATTTGAGAATGGGTTCGGGTTTAGGTCATAGGTTTTGGTTTTGGTTTAGGTTTTAGGTTTTGGTTTAGGTTTTTGGTTTAGTATAAGGTTTAGGTTTAAGTTTAGGTTATAGGCTTTGGGATTTGAGAATGGGTTTGGGTTTAGTTCATAGGTTTTGGGATTTGAGAATGGGTTCTAGTTTAGGTCATGGGTTTTGGTTTTGGTTTAGGTTATAGGTTTAAGATAAGGTTTAGGTTTAGGTTCAGGTTATAGGATTTGGGATTTGAGAATGGTTTCGAGTTTAGGTCATAGGTTTTGGGATTTGTAAATGGGTTCGGGTTTAGGTCATAAGTTTTGGTTTAAGTTATAGGTTTTAGGATTTGAGAATGGATTCGTGTTTAGGTCATCGGTTTTGGTTTTGGTTTAGGTTATAGGTTTAGGATAAGGTGTAGGTTTAGGTTTAGGTTATAGGCTTTGGGATTTGAGAATGGGTTTGGGTTTAGGTCATAGGTTTTGGGATTTGAGAATGGGTTCGGGTTTAGGTCATAGGTTTTGGTTTAAGTTATAGGTTTTAGGATTTGAGAATGGATTAGGGTTTAGGTCATCGGTTTTGGTTTTGGTTTAGGTTATAGGTTTAGGATAAGGTGTAGGTTTAGGTTTAGGTTATAGGCTTTGGGATTTGAGAATGGGTTTGGGTTTAGGTCATAGGTTTTGGGATTTGAGAATGGGTTCGGGTTTAGGTCATAGGTTTTGGTTTAAGTTATAGGTTTTAGGATTTAAGAATGGATTAGGGTTGAGGTCATAGGTTTTGGTTTTGGTTTAGGTTGTACGTTTTGTTTTAGGTTTAGGTCATAGGTTTTGGCTTTGGTTTTGGTTATAGGTTTCTGTTTAGGTTATAGGTTTAGGATAAGGTTTAGGTTTAGGTTATAGGTTTTGGGATTTGAGAATGGGTTCGGGTTTAGGTCATTGGTTTTGGTTTAGGTTATAGGTTTTAGGATTTGAGAATGGGTTCGGGTTTAGGCCATAGGTTTTGGTTTTGGCTTAGGTTATAGGTTTTGGTTTAGGTTATAGGTTTAGGATAAGGTTTAGTTTTAGGTTTAGGTTATAGGTTTTGGGATTTGAGAATGGGTTCGGGTTTAGGTCATAGGTTTTGGGATAGGGTTTAGGGTTCGGGATTAGGTCATAGGTTTTGGTTTAGGTTATAGGTTATAGGGTTAGGATAAGGATTAGGTTTAGGTTATAGGTTTTGAGATTTGAGAATGTGTTTCGGTTTTGGTCATAGGTTTTGGGATCTAAGAATGGGTTCGGGTTTGGGTCATAGGTATTGGTTAAGGTTATAGGTTTTAGGATTTGAGAATGGGTTCGGGTTTAGGTCATAGGTTTTAATTTATAGGTTTTGGGATAGGGTTTAGGGTTCGGGATTAGGTCATAGGTTTTGGTTTAGGTTATAGGTTATAGGGTTGGGATAAGGATTAGGTTTAGGTTATAGGTTTTGAGATTTGAGAATGGGATCCGGTTTTGGTCATAGGTTTTGGGATTTGAGAATGGGTTCGGGTTTAGGTCATAGGTTTTTGTTTAGGTTATAGGTTTTAGGATTTGAGAATGGGTTCGGGTTTAGGTCGTAGGTTTTGGTTTTGGTTTAGGTTATAGGTTTTGGTTTAGGTTATAGGTTTAGTATAAGGTTTTTTTTTTTAGGTTTAGGTTATAGGTTTTGGGATTTGAGAATGGGTTCGGGTTTAGGTCATAGGTTTTGGTTTTGGTTTAGTTTATAGGTTATAGGTTTAGGTTTAGGTTTAGGTTATAGGTTTTGGGATTTGAGAATGGGTTTGGGTTTAGGTCGTAGGTTTTGGATTAGGTTATAGGTTTTGGGATTTGAGAATGGGTTTGGGTTTAGGTCATAGGTTTTGAGATTTGAGAATGGGTTCGGGTTTTGGTCATAGGTTTTGGGATTTGAAAATGGGTTCGGGTTTAGGTCATAAGTTTTGGATTAGGTTATAGGTTTTAGGATTTGAGAATGGATTCGGCCTTAGGTCATAGGCTTTGGTTTTGGTTTAGGTTATAGGTTTAGGATAAGGTTTAGGTTTAGGTTTAGGTTATAGGTTTGGAGATTTGAGTATGGGTTCGGGTTTAGGTCATAGGTTTTGGGATTTGAGAATGGGTTCGGGTTTAGGTCACTGGTTTTGGTTTAGGTTATAGGTTTTAGGATTTGAGAATCGGTCGGGTTTACGTTATAGGTTTTGGTTTTAATTTTGGTTTTGGTTATAGGTTTTTGGATGGGGTTTAGGGTTCGGGTTTAGGTCATAGGTTTTGGTTTTGGTTATAGGTTATAGGGTTAGGATAAGGATTAAGTTTAGGTTATAGGTTTTGAGATTTGAGAATGGGTTTCGGTTTAGGTCATAGGTTTTGGGATTTGAGAATGGGTTCGGGTTTAGGTCATAGGTTTTGGTTTAGGTTATATGTTTGAGGATTTGTGAAGGGGTTCGGGTTTAGGTTATTGGTTTTGGTTTAGGTTTAGGTTACAGGTTTAGGATAAGGTTTGGGTTTAGGTTTAGCTTATAGTTATTGGGGGTTAGGTTTAGGTTTAGGTTATAGGTTTAGGTCATATGTTTAGGTTATAGGTTTTTGGATTTGAGAATTGGATCGGGTTTAGGATATAGGTTTTGGTTTAGGTTTAGGTTTAGGTTATAGGTTTTGGAATAGGGTTTTGGGTTCAGGTTTAGGTCATAGGTTTTGGTTTAGGCTATAGGTTATAGGGTTAGGATAAGGATTAGGTTTAGGTTATAGGTTTTTGGATTTGTGAATGGGTTCGGGTTTAGGTTATAGGTTATAGGTTTTGGTTTAGGTTTAAGTTATCGGTTTAGGTCATAGGTTTGGGGATTTGAGAATGGGTTCGGGTTTAGGTCATAGGTTTTGGGATTTGAGAATGGGTTCGGGTTTAGGTCATAGGTTTTGGGATTTGAGAATGGGTTCGGGTTTAGGTCATAGGTTTTGGGATTTGAGAATGGGTTCGGGTTTAGGTCATATTTTTTTATTTTGGTTATAGGTTTTGGGATTTGTGAATGGGTTCGGGTTTAGGTCATAAGTTTTGGGATTTGAAAATGGGTTCGGGTTTAGGTCATAGGTTCTGGTTTAAGTTATAGGTTTTAGGATTTAAGAATGGGTTCGGGTTTAGGTCATTGGATTAGGTTTAGGTTATAGGTTTTGGGATTTGGTTTAGGTTTAGGTTTAGGTTATAGGTTATATGTTTAGTATAAGGTTTAGGTTTAGGTTTTGGTTATAGGTTTTGGGATTTGAGAATGGGTTCGGGTTTAGGTGATAGGTTTTGGGATTTGAAAATGGATTCGGGTTTATGTCATAGGTTTTGGTTTTAGTTATAAGTTTTAGGATTTGACAAATGGTTCGAGTTTAGGTTATTAGTTTTCATTTTAGTTTAGGTTATAGGTTTAGGGTTCGAGTTTAGGTCATAGGTTTTGGGATTTGAGAATGGGTTCGGGTTTAGGTCATAGGTTTTGGTTTAAGTTATTGGTTTTAGGATTTAAGAATGGGTTAGGGTTGAGGTCAGAGGTTTTGGTTTTGGTTTAGGTTGTACGTTTTGTTTTAGGTTTAGGTCATAGGTTTTGGCTTTGGTTTTGGTTATAGGTTTCTGTTTAGGTTATAGGTTTAGGATAAGGTTTAGGTTTAGGTTTAGGTTATAGGTTTTGGGATTTGAGAATGGGTTCGGGTTTAGGTCATTGGTTTTGGTTTAGGTTATAGGTTTTAGGATTTGAGAATGGGTTCGGGTTTAGGCCATAGGTTTTGGTTTTGGCTTAGGTTATAGGTTTTGGTTTAGGTTATAGGTTTAGGATAAGGTTTAGTTTTAGGTTTAGGTTAGAGGTTTTGGGATTTGAGAATGGGTTCGGGTTTAGGTCATAGGTTTTGGGATAGGGTTTAGGGTTCGGGATTAGGTCATAGGTTTTGGTTTAGGTTATAAGTTATAGGATTAGGATAAGGATGAAGTTTAGGTTATAGGTTTTGAGATTCGAGAATGGGTTTCGGTTTAGGTCATAGGTTTTGGGATTTGAGAATGGCTTCGGGTTTAGGTTATAGGTTTTGGTTTAGGTTATATGTTTTGAGATTTCTGAATGGGTTGGGGTATAGGTCATAGGTTTTGGTTTTGGTTTGGGTTATAGGTTTTGGTTTAGGTTATAGGTTTAGGATAAGGTTTAGGTTAAGGTTTAGTTTATAGGTTTTGGGATTTAGGTTTAGGTTTAGGTTATAGGTTTAGGTTATAGGTTTTTGGATTTGTGAATCGGTTCAGGTTTAGGTTATAGGTTTTAGTTTAGGTTTAGGTTTAGGTTATAGGTTTTGGGATGGGGTTTAGGGTTCGGGTTTAGGTCATAGGTTTTAGTTTAGGTTATAAGTTATCGGGTTAAGATAAGGATTAGGTTTAGGTTATAGGTTTTTGTATATGTGAATGGGTTCGGGTTTAGGTGATAGGTTATAGGTTTATGTTTAGGTTTAGGTTATAGGTTTAGGTCATAGGTTTGGGGATTTGAGAATGGGTTCGGGTTTAGGTCATACGTTTTGGGATTTGAGAATGGGTTCGGGTTTAGGTCATTGCTTTTGGGGTTAGAGAATGGGTTCGAGTTTAGGTCATAGGTTTTGGGGTTTGAGAATGGGTCCGGGTTTAGGTCATAGGTTTTTGGGTTTGAGAATGGGTTCGGGTTTAGGTCCTAGGATTTGGTTTAGGTTATAGGTTTTGGGATTTGAGAATGGGTTCAGGTTAAGGTCATAGGTTTTGGTTTCAGTTTAGGTTATAGGTTATAGGTTTTGGATATGGTATAGGTTTAGGTTTAGGTTATAGGTTTGGGGATTTGAGAATGGGTTCGGGTTTAGGTCATAAGTTTTCGTTTAGGTTATAGGTTTTGGGATTTGAGAATGGGTTCGGGTTTAGGTCATAGGTTTTGGGATTTGAGAATGGGTTCGGGTTTAGGTCACAGGTTTTGGTTTAGGTTATAGCTTTTAGGATTTGAGAATGGGTTCGGGTTTAGGTCATAGGTTTTGGATTTGGTTTAGGTTATAGGTTTTGGTTTAGGTTATAGGTTTAGGATAAGGTTTAGGTTTAGGTTTAGGTTATAGGTTTTGGGATTTGAGAATGGGTTCGTGTTTAGGTCATAGCTTTTGGGATTTGAGAATGGGTTTGGGTTTAGGTCATAGGTTTTGGTTTAGGTTATAGGTTTTAGGATTTGAGAATGGGTTCGGGTTTAGGTCATAGGTTTTGGTATTGGTTTAGGTTGTAGGTTTTAGTTTAGGTTATAGGTTTAGGATAAGGTTTAGTTTTAAGTTTAGGTTATAGGTTTTGGGATTTGAGAATGGGTTCGGGTTTAGGTCATAGGTTTTGGTTTTGGTTTAGGTTATATGTTATAGGTTTAAGATAAGGTTTAGGTGAAGGTTTAGTTTATAGGTTTTGGGATTTAGGTTTAGGTTTAGGTTATAGGTTTAGGTTATAGGTTTTTGGATTTGTGAATCGGTTCAGGTTTAGGTTATAGGTTTTAGTTTAGGTTTAGGTTTAGGTTATAGGTTTTGGGATGGGGTTTAGGGTTCAGTTTTAGGTCATAGGTTTTGGTTTAGGTTATATGTTATCGGGTTAAGATAAGGATTAGGTTTAGGTTATAGGTTTTTGTATATGTGAATGGGTTCGGGTTTAGGTGATAGGTTATAGGTTTATGTTTAGGTTTAGGTTATAGGTTTAGGTCATAGGTTTGGGGATTTGAGAATGGGTTCGGGATTAGGTCATAGGTTCTGGGATTTGAGAATGGGTTCGGGTTTAGGTCATAGGTTTTGGGGTTTGAGAATGGGTTCGGGTTTAGGTCATAGGTTTTGGGGTTTGAGAATGGGTTCGGGTTAAGGTCATAGGATTTGGTTTAGGTTATAGGTTTTGGGATTTGAGAATGGGTTCGGGTTAAGGTCATAGGTTTTGGTTTCAGTTTAGGTTATAGGTTATAGGTTTTGGATATGGTATAGGTTTAGGTTTAGGTTATGGGTTTGGGAATTTGAGAATGGGTTCGGGTTTAGGTCATAGGTTTTGGGATTTGAGAATGGGTTCGGGTTTAGGTCACAGGTTTTGGTTTAGGTTATAGGTTTTAGGATTTGAGAATGGGTTCGGGTTTAGGTCATAGGTTTTGGATTTGGTTTAGGTAATAGGTTTTGGTTTAGGTTTTAGGTTTAGGATAAGGTTTAGATTTAGGTTTAGGTTATAGGTTTTGGGATTTGAGAATGGGTTCGTGTTTAGGTCATAGCTTTTCGGATTTGAGAATGGGTTTGGGTTTAGGTCATAGGTTTTGGTTTAGGTTATAGGTTTTTAGGATTTGAGAATGGGTTCGGGTTTAGGTCATAGGTTTTGGTATTGGTTTAGGTTATAGGTTTTAGTTTAGGTTATAGGTTTAGAATAAGGTTTAGATTTAGGTTTAGGTTATAGGTTTTGGGATTTGAGAATGGGTTCGTGTTTAGGTCATAGCTTTTCGGATTTGAGAATGGGTTCGGGTTTAGGTCATAGGTTTTGGTTTAGGTTATAGGTTTTAGGATTTGAGAATGGGTTCGGGTTTAGGTCATAGGTTTTGATATTGGTTTAGGTTATATGTTTTAGTTTAGGTTATAGGTTTAGGATAAGGTTTAGTTTTAAGTTTAGGTTATAGGTTTTGGGATTTGAGAATGGGTTCGGGTTTAGGTCATAGGTTTTGGTTTTGGTTTAGGTTATATGTTATAGGTTTAGGATAATGTTTAGGTTTTGTTTTAGGTTATAGGCTTTGGGATTTGTGAATGGGTTCGGGTTTGGGCCATAGTTTTTGGATTAGGTTATAGGTTTTGGGATTTGAGAATGGGTTTGGGTTTAGGTCATAGGTTTTGGGATTTGAGAATGGGTTCGGGTTTTGATCATAGGTTTTATGATTTGAGAATGGGTTCGGGTTTAGGTCATAGGTTTTGGTTTAGGTTATAGGTTTTAGGATTTGAGAATGGGTTCAAGTTTAGGTTATAGGTTTTGGTATTGGTTTAGGTTATAGGTTTTGGTTTAGGTTATAGGTTTTAGATAAGGTTTAGGTTTAGGTTTAGGTTATAGGTTTTGAGATTTGGGAAGGGATTCGGGTTTAGGTCATAGGTTTTGGGATTTGAGAATGGGTTCGGGTTTAGGTCATAGGTTTTTATTTTGGTTATAGGTTATAGGGTTAGGACAAGTGTTAAGTTTAGGTTATAGGTTTTGAGGTTTGGAAATGGGTTCCGGTTTATGTCATAGGTTTTGGGATTTAAGAATGGGTTCGGGTTTAGGTCATAGGTTTGGGGATTTGAGAATGGGTTCGGGTTTAGGTCATAGGTTTTGGTTTAGGTTATAGGTTTTGGGATATGTGTATGGGTTCGGGATTAGGTCATAGGTTTTGGTTTTGGTTTAGGTTATAGGTTATAGGTTTGGGGTTTTGAGAATGATTTCAGGTTTAGGTCATAGGTTTTGGTTTAGGTTAAAGGTTTTGGGATTTAAGAATGGGTTCGGGTTAAGGTCATAGGCTTTGGGATTTGAGAATGGGTTTGGGTTTAGGTCATACGTTTTGACATTTGAGAATGGGTTCGGGTTTTGGTCATAGGTTTTGGTTTGGGTTATAGGTTTTAGGATTTGAGAATGCGTTCGGGTTTGGGTCATAGGTTTTGGTTTTGGTTTTGGTTTAGGTTATAGGTTTTGGTTTTGGTTATAGGTTTAGGATAAGGTTTAGGTTTAGGTTTAGGTTATAGGTTTTAGAATTTGAGAATGGGTTCGGGTTTAGGTCATAGGTTTAGGGATTTGAGAATGGGTTCGGGTTTAGGTCATAGGTTTTGGTTTAAGTTGTAGGTTATAGGGTTCGGTTAAGGATTAGGTTTAGGTTATAGGTTTTGAGATTTGAGAATGGGTTCCGGTTCTGGTCATAGGTTTTGGGATTTGAGAATGGGTTCGGGTTTAGGTCATTGGTTTTGAGGTTTGAGAATGGGTTCGGGTTTAGGTCATCGGTTTTGGGGTTTGAGAATGGGTTCGGGTTTAGGTCATTGGATTTGGTTTAGGTTATAGGTTTAGGGATTTGAGAATGGGTTCAGGTTAAGGTCATAGGTTTTGGTTTCGGTTTAGGTTATAGGTTATAGGGTTTGGATATGGTATAGGTTTAGGTTTAGGTTATAGGTTTGGGGATTTGAGAATGGGTTCAGGTTTAGGTCATAGGTTTTGGTTTAAGTTATAGATTTTGGGATTTGAGAATGGGTTCGGGTTTAGGTCATAGGTTTTGGGATTTGAGAATGGGTTCGGGTTTAGGTCACAGGTTTTGGTTTAGGTTATAGGTTTTAGGATTTGAGAATGGGTTCGGGTTTAGGTCGTATGTTTTGGATTTGGTTTAGGTCATAGGTTTTGGTTTAAGTTGTAGGTTATAGGGTTAGGATAAGGATTAGGTTTAGGTTATAGGTTTTGAGATTTGAGAATGGGTTCGGGTTTAGGTCATAGGTTTTGGGATTTGAGAATGGGTTCGGGTTTAGGTCACAGGTTTTGGTTTAGGTTATAGGTTTTAGGATTTGAGAATGGGTTCGGGTTTAGGTCGTATGTTTTGGATTTGGTTTAGGTTATAGGTTTTGGTTTAGGTTATAGGTTGAGGATAAGGTTTGGGTTTACGTTTAGGTTATAGGTTTTGGGATTTGAGAATGGGTTCGTGTTTAGGTCATAGCTTTTGGGATTTGAGAATGGGTTCGGGTTTAGGTCATAGGTTTTGGTTTAGGTTATAGGTTTTAGGATTTGAGAATTGGTTCGGGTTTAGGTCATAGGTTTTGGTATTGGTTTAGGTTATAGGTTTTAGTTTAGGTTATAGGTTTAGGATAAGGTTTAGTTTTAAGTTTAGGTTATAGGTTTTGGGATTTGAGAATGGGTTCGGGTTTAGGTCATAGGTTTTGGTTTTGGTTTAGGTTATATGTTATAGGTTTAGGATAAGGTTTAGGTTTAGTTTTAGGTTCTAGGCTTTGGGATTTGTGAATGGGTTCGGGTTTGGGCCATAGGTTTTGGATTAGGTTATAGGTTTTGGGATTTGAGAATGGGTTTGGGTTTAGGTCATAGGTTTTGGGATTTGGGAATGGGTTCGGGTTTTGATCATAGGTTTTATGATTTGAGAATGGGTTCGGGTTTAGGTCATAGGTTTTGGTTTAGGTTATAGGTTTTAGGATTTGAGAATGGGTTCGAGTTTAGGTTATAGGTTTTGGTATTGGTTTAGGTTATAGGTTTTGGTTTAGGTTATAGGTTTTGGATAAGGTTTAGGTTTAGGTTTAGGTTATAGGTTTTGAGATTTGAGAAGGGATTCGGGTTTAGGTCATAGGTTTCGGGATTTGAGAATGGGTTCGGGTTTAGGTCATAGATTTTGGTTTAGGTTATAGGTTTTAGGATTTGAGAATCGATTCGGGTTTACGTTATAGGTTTTGGTTTTGATTTTGGTTTAGGTTATAGGTTTTGGGATAGGGTTTAGGGTTCGGGTTTAGGTCATAGGTTTTAGTTTAAGTTATAGGTTATAGGTTTAGGATAAGGATTAGGTTTAGGTTATAGGTTTTGAGATTTGAGAATGGGTTCCGGTTTTGGTCATAGGTTTTGGGATTTGAGCATGGGTTCGGGTTTAGGTCATAGGTTTGGGGATTTGAGAATGGGTTCGGGTTTAGGTCATAGGTTTTGGTTTAGGTTATTTGTTTTGGGATATGTGAATGGGTTCGGGTTTAGGTCATAGGTTTTGGTTTTGGTTAAGGTTATAGGTTATAGGTTTGGGGATTTGAGAATGGTTTCTGGTTTAGATCATAGGTTTCGGTTTAGCCTAAAGGTTTTGGGATTTGAGAATGGGTTCGGGTTTAGGTCATACGTTTTGGGATTTGAGAATGGGTTTGGGTTTAGGTCATACGTTTTGAGATTTGAGATTGGGTTCGGGTTTAGGTCATAGGTTTTGGTTTGGGTTATAGGTTTTAGGATTTGAGAATGCGTTCGGGTTTAGGTCATAGGTTTTGGTTTTGGTTTAGGTTATAGGTTTTGGTTTTGGTTATAGGTTTAGGATAAGGTTTAGGTTTAGGTTTAGGTTATAGGTTTTGGAATTTGAGAATGGGTTCGGGTTTAGGTCATAGGTTTTGGATTTGAGAATGGGTTCGGGTTTAGGTCATAGGTTTTGGGATTTGAGAATGGGTTCGGGTTTAGGTCATAGGTTTTGGTTTAAGTTGTAGGTTATAGGGTTAGGATAAGGATTAGGTTTAGGTTATAGGTTTTGAGATTTGAGAATGGGTTCCGGTTTTGGTCATAGGTTTTGGGATTTGAGAATGGGTTCGAGTTTAGGTCATAGGTTTTGGTTTAGGTTATAGGTTTTAGGATTTGAGAATGGGTTCGGGTTTAGGTCATAGGTTTTGGTTTTGGTTTAGGTTATGGGTTTTGGTTTAGGTTATAGGTTTAGGATAAGGTTTAGTTTTAGGTTTAGGTTATAGGTTTTGGGATTTGAGAATGGGTTCAGGTTTAGGTCATAGGTTTTGGGATAGGGTTTAGGGTTCGGGATTAGTCATAGGTTTTGGTTTAGGTTATAGGTTATAGGGGTAGGATAAGGATTAGGTTTAGGTAATAGGTTTTGAGATTTGAGAATGGGTTCCGGTTTTGGTCGTAGGTTTTGGGATTTGAGAATGGGTTCGGGTTTAGGTCATAGGTTTGGGGATTTGAGAATGGGTTCGGGTTTAGGTCATAGGTTTTGGTTTTGGTTATTTGTTTTGGGATATGTGAATGGGTTCGGGTTTAGGTCATAGGTATTGGTTTTGGTTTAGGTTATAGGTTATAGGTTTGGGGATTTGAGAATGGTTTCAGTTTTAGGTCATAGGTTTTGGTTTAGGCTAAAGGTTTTGGGATTTGAGAATGGGTTCGGGTTTAGGTCATACGTTTTGGGATTTGAGAATGGGTTTGGGTTTAGGTCATACGTTTTGAGATTTGAGATTGGGTTCGGGTTTAGGTCATAGGTTTTGGTTTGGGTTATAGGTTTTAGGATTTGAGAATGCGTTCGGGTTTAGGTCATAGGTTTTGGTTTTGGTTTAGGTTATAGGTTTTGGTTTTGGTTATAGGTTTAGGATAAGGTTTAGGTTTAGGTTTAGGTTATAGGTTTTGGAATTTGAGAATGGGTTCGGGTTTAGGTCATAGGTTTTGGATTTGAGAATGGGTTCGGGTTTAGGTCATAGGTTTTGGGATTTGGGAATGGGTTCGGGTTTAGGTCATAGGTTTTGGTTTAAGTTGTAGGTTATAGGGTTAGGATAAGGATTAGGTTTAGGTTATAGGTTTTGAGATTTGAGAATGGGTTCCGATTTTGGTCATAGGTTTTGGGATTTGAGAATGGGTTCGAGTTTAGGTCATAGGTTTTGGTTTAGGTTATAGGTTTTAGGATTTGAGAATGGGTTCGGGTTTAGGTCATAGGTTTTGGTTTTGGTTTAGGTTATAGGTTTAGGATAAGGTTTTGTTTTTGGTTTAGGTTATAGGTTTTGGGATTTGAGAATGGGTTCAGGTTTAGGTCATAGGTTTTGGGATAGGGTTTAGGGTTCGGGATTAGGTCATAGGTTTTGGTTTAGGTTATAGGTTATAGGGGTAGGATAAGGATTAGGTTTAGGTAATAGGTTTTGAGATTTGAGAATGGGTTCCGGTTTTGGTCATAGGTTTTGGGATTTGAGAATGGGTTCAGGTTTAGGTCATTGGTTTTGGTTTAGGTTATAGGTTTTTGGATTTGAGAATGGGTTCGGGTTTAGGTCATAGGTTTTGGTTTATAGGTTTTGGGATAGGGTTTAGGGTTCGGGATTAGGTCATAGGTTTTGGTTTAGGTTATAGGTTATAGGGTTAGGAAAAGGATTAGGTTTAGGTTATTAGTTTTGAGATTTGAGAATGGGTTCCAGTTTTGGTCATAGGTTTTGGGATTTGAGAATGGGTTCGGGTTTAGGTCATAGGTTTTGGTTTAGGTTATAGGTTTTAGGATTTGAGAATGGGTTCGGGTTTAGGTCGTAGGTTTTGGTTTTGGTTTAGTTTATAGGTTTAGGATAAGGTTTAGTTTTAGGTTTAGGTTATTGGTTTTGGGATTTGAGAATGGGTTCGGGTTTTGGTCATAGGTTTTGGGATTTGAGAATGGGTTCAGGTTTAGGTCTGTAACACCCCCGTTTTTGGCCAACCTGGGATTAGACATCCTTAGGCCATGGGTCAACTAAAATTCCTTGGAAATCGCTCAGAACCCAATTCCATAGCGTAAGAAATCACTTAGGATTAATTCCTTTAGAAAATAGGGGTAAGTTAGCTAGCGCAACGCTAGAGTAGCTAGAAAATAGTCCCTGACCGCTTTAAATACATTCTACAAGACCCAAAACTTGTAGAATCAATGACGCTATAATACTCTAAAACCTCGAATTAAACTCTGAACCGGTTTGTTCTCTGGACCACTTTGAAAATCTGTATTGGATCTAGACCGTGCGTCGAAAGTCCAATACCTACTATCTTAGACCGTTAGAACCGCTTAGCTGGACTTGAAAATCATTTCGAAAATCAAGTCCAACCGACATTTACAGGCTATTTCATTGAGCCTGGACCGAAGAGAGTGAGAATAGGGTTAGATTTGAAATTTGAAATTCAAATCTGGCACACGACTTGACGTGTCAATATTAAGCGTTTTGACCGTCAGAATTCAGCCAAATTACACCCTCGGATCAGGAAAAATTTCTATTTCCTATCATGAGATTTGCAGACCTGATCTATGTGCGGTGACCGCTGAACTGAAAGTGGACCGCCACGTGCGATCTGCGAACCCTGCCTGACTGAAAACTTGATGCGTGCTAGATCCAGTATGAATGAGCTTAAGTCCGACCGTGTTCGGCCAGGGGACCACCGAAAATGCTCTTTTGGACCGAAACAACCCCGATTTGGATATACCTCAAGTGAACTTTGTTCCCGAGCCTATTTCGGACATTTTTGTGCTTATAAAAGGGGTTGAAACCCCTCACTCCTCTCTCCCATCCGAATTTGAGAAAAACCCTAGATTGGGAGAGAGAAAAGGTGAGAGTTTGTGAGAGAAGGTGGGAGGGATTTTCCTACCACCTGCTGCTTCTGCTGCACGTGCTTAGGCGACGCACTCCAATCACTTTTTCGATGATTCCAACGCACTTCTAGGTAAGGAAAATCCTAACCACTTACTGATTTAAGCTTCCGTCAATTCCATTAGCGATGTAGCTTATGTAGCTTGTGTATTAGGTCGCCTGATCGCCGTAGACGAAGCGTATACGCTCCGTTCGAAACGATACATATATAAAGTGAAAGGTGCGGATATTAGACGCTTTGATTGACTGTTTTCAATGCTTTCAATGTCGTTTAATAGTAGATTATCGACGGCAACACCATTTGACATGTACAACATGCTGTCCGTTTCCTGTTTCGTAAGCAGACGAAGAATATGAGATTTAGGGCATTTTAGTCATTTGTAGGAAATACTATTTTCATCCATAATTTACTGATGTGATTGACATGGCTTCTTGTCGCATTAGAATACTAGGAATGCATGCATAATTAGTTTGGCGAAGAGATTCTCCAAAATGCGTACTTTGAGTCGACATACTATATGTAGACTTAAGTGTGTAGTTTAAGTGTTTGTATAAATGCTTGTATTAGTATGTATTGAATTAAATGGTGTTATGATTTAGTTTGAGATTGATTTCTCAATTAATATGCTGATGTAAATGATTTCCTCCATGTTAGCTATATGCATGAATTCATTATATGTATGAAATGCATATGCTTGATGTTTCACTTAAGTGGTATGTTATAACATGTGCTTGATGATTTCCTTATGATTTAGTTTGAGATTGAATTCTCAATTAATATGCTGATGGAGATGATTTCCTATATATTGGCGATATGCATAATTTCATTATATGTGTGAAAGACATGTGCAAGATGATTTACTTAAGTTGTACGTTATAACATGTGTTAACATGCTCACATGTTTGTATTCCATTTCCAATACTCTTACCTGATTGCTGATGTGGATTCATAATTGTTTGGGACTATACTTAGTCCAGGAAGTCGGTAACAGAGAAAATTCGTGGCTAGCTGGTATTTGCCATGAAGGACGCGTCGATGAACGCGAGTCGTGTTTGGAGTTGGCGGCAGTGGTTAGGCCACGCGAAGTTTTTCACGCACTTCATGTCGTTTGACTTGCGATGCGCTCGTGCTAGTCGAGCCCGTCAAAAAACCCGACTGGCCGTTGTATGTTCACCCTGTATGAGTCATAACTGCTTGAACCTAGGGTACTGAACTTACCATTGTAAACTCCATTAAACATGGTACTTTGATCCACGAAGACTCATGAGCCGGGCATGGTGGTATGGGACACCGTGGTCGAGCTGTCGGCCTACGCTGGGGCCACAAACCTCCCCGTAGTGACCAGTAAGCACCTAGTCTTGTGAGCAGATTATGGTGGTATGGGACACTATATTCTTACTGTCGGCCTACACTGATCAGGCGACGAGTCCTTTGTAGTGACCGCGAGCATATTCTAAGTCTACGGGAGGCGACGACCCTTCCGTAGCAGTAGAGTACAGTAGGCCTGTATTGATAAGGTGATGGGAGAGTGGTGCAATGAGTGCGAGCAACAGTCCTGACAGCCCTTGCAGTGACCTACAAAATATACATCGTATGAGATTACTAGGAGTGACGACCCTAGACAGGATCTGTGTTGGGATTGATATAAGGGAAGTACCTTAGTTTCCCAATCCTACTGTTTGAATGGACTAATAATAACTTGGCAATCATATCACCATTACATTGCATGTGTCTGGAAGATGTGGAGCACTGATCGGGATGCACGCATGCCGCGGGCGTTACATGGTGCCGTATGAGGGAGAACGTCGGTGAGGGCATCCATCATGTCATGTCATAATTGCATTAACAATAATATTAGGAATGTTTGAATTACTGCTTTACTATTATCTCATGATTGATTTGATAACATGCTAATCTCTGCTCTCTTATCCCACTGAGTTGATCACTCACTCCCATGTTACGGGATGGTGTTTTCGGACACCCACTAGTCCCTTTTTGTGATTACAGATGATGGCGCTGCTTGAGAAGTGGAGCTGGACTTGATGATGATGAGGAGGATTCCTCCTTTATGCGTGTTCTGATTGACGGGATTACAGGGAGGTTGATTAGATACCTTGACACTTGTCATTTTATATTTTTAGAACACTCATGTATATCCTTTTGGTTTACTTTTGGAGTATACATGTATGTGTATAACCTGGTAACATATTCACACTCTGGAGACATACAACAGTTTATATATGTTATACATACTATCTTAGTCTTCCGCTTGTAAATTTAACCATCTCTGGAGCATGATATGCTGTTTTAGCTTAATCTCACTCATGTTTAATACATTATCACAGACAACATTCAATTATACATATCTATGTTGCATAAATAACATTTTGGAACTCGGGAGTTGGGTTTTTGCTCGACCCCTCCGATTTTCGAGATGTTACAGATGGTATCAGAGCATGAATAAGATTATACCGGGCCTGGGTTATGGTCACACGACGTACGCTGTCGCTTCCTTTGACTTAGGTGGGTGCGAGAAGGGTCTAGAAACACTTATAGGATCGCAGATTCGCCAATAGGCGAAGACTATTCATATCGATCGCGCGATCGAATCCGTAACGCATCTTGGGTCGCATGAAGCGACCTGAGTAGCTCCTAGGTTGTAGGTAGTTCGGTTGAGACATTATTTGAATGATTCTAAACTCCTAAATGTGAATCATTGGGCTGTGGGACAACCACAACCCTTGCATTCAATCGCCAGGGCTGAAAAATCCCATTTTACCTAAAATCTTCAAAATTCTTCCTCTCACCACTCCAATCTTCAATTCTTTCTTATCCTTTTCATGTTAAGCATCAATAATAATGTGAAAATGACATAAAATCATACTTCGACAAAATTTTACGGTGAATAGTAAAATTTGATGAAAAATGGCCATATGGCCATTCTAAGTTTTCTTTCTTTAGTAACTAATGGGCTAGGTGGATGTACTAGCTCCTTCTATCTCAAAATCATATGCTGCATAATAGAGAATTGTATTCGGGATTACAGACTAGCCCTGAAAATCCCCGAACACATGTTTGGGCCTATATAGGGCAATCTAGAATGAACCAAGGAGTGGACCATACATTTTTGGAGTCCTTGGACCATGGGGGACCAGACCCATGTGGTCCCACCGATCAGATCACCGGACGGTCGGTGATACCATCGTCGGTTGGACGATGCATCGCCGCCCGGGGTGGCCCATTCAAGCTGGTTTTTAGTATCTGGGGGTATTTTGGGTAATACACCCCCCCCCCCCATGTAGTGCTCGTCCATAGAAAACCCCAAATAGGGGTACTTCCTTCACAACAGCCCCCATTCCAAGCTCCATTTTCATTTTTTGTTGCCTTATTCCAAAAATCGTGATTCCAAATCACTCCCAAACCCATGTATTGCTAAAAACGACCACACTCCTTCACTCCATTTCTATTTGCAGCCTTCCCTCTTGCAGATCTCGTCGTTTGGAGCTCTTAAAACTCCCAAATCGAGCTGAAATCGTGAGGTGCTCCATTCTCCTTTTTCATTCTCTTTTCTTCCTGAAAATACATCCTAAGGGAGCTTGAAGCATCCCTCTACAACGCCTAGATCTCCCTTTTCCAGTTTGGGTAGCCATTTTCTTGCATTTCCCCCATTTTTCATGGCTTTTGTTGAAGCCATTTTAGGTCTTTTGTCACTCTCTTCCATCCTCTCTTTGATGGGTAGGAGAAAGACCGTAGCGGATGAGGCTGGGCCTAGTCACCCTGCTCAATCAAGAAGACCGCGGGGTGGCGCCGCTAGCTCAAGCACCGCCGCAAGTCCAAGCACTGCCCGAGAGTTCCATACAAAGCAGAATTTGGATCCCCATACTCAACTTGGGCGAGTGATTTTAGCAGAGATGCCTCACGGCGAATACACTGACTGTAAAATGTTGTTTGAGGCGGACGTAGAAGGACAGTATCCAGAATGCTACACAGGAGCCATTGCAGTTTAAAATTCCTTTTGGTAGAGACCGGATGGCTACGATCGATGTTCGGTTGATAGCGCGACTTCTCAACGTGCCCCTTGGTGATGTTCATCCCAGCGCGAAGAATTTAAAGAGTAGGCGTGAACGAGATCGCCGTACCAGGTTTCTATGTGGTAAACTGGTTCTATGGCAGCCTAATAATAGCCTCAAGGTTTTGAGATTTGAGAATGGGTTCAGGTTTAGGTCAAAGGTTTTGAGATTTGAGAACGGGTTCAGGTTTTGGTCATAGGTTTTGGTTTAGGTTATAGGTTTTAGGATTTGAGAATGGGTTCGGGTTTAGGTCATAGGTTTTGGTTTTGGTTTAGGTTATAGGTTTTGGTTTTGGTTATGGGTTTAGGATAAGGTTTAGGTTTAGGTTTAGGTTATAGGTTTTGGGATTTGAGAATGGGTTCATGTTTAGGTCATAGGTTTTGGGATTTGAGAATGGGTTCGGGTTTAGGTCATAGGTTTTGGTTTAGGTTATAGGTTTTAAGATTTGAGAATGGGTTCGGGTTTAGGTCATAGGTTTTGGTTTTGGTTTAGGTTATAGGTTTTGGTTTAGGTTATAGGTTTAGGATAAGGTTTAGTTTTAGGTTTAGGTTATAGGTTTTGGGATTTGAGAATGGGTTCGGGTTTAGGTCATAGGTTTTGGTTTTGGTTTAGGTTATAGGTTTTGGTTTAGGTTATAGGTTTAGGATAAGGTTTAGTTTTAGGTTTAGGTTATAGGTTTTGGGATTTGAGAATGGGTTCAGGTTTAGGTCAGAGGTTTTGGTTTTGGTTATATGTTATAGGTTTAGGATAAGGTTTAGTGTAACACCCTGAAAATTGGGGGTCGTGTATAAACTCAACTCCCGAGTTCCAGACCGTCACTTATGCAACAAAAATGATTATGATTCAATGTTGTCTAAGTTAAAGCATTCACATGAGTAAAAGTATACCAAAACTGCAATTCATACTCCAGATCTAGTGATAAAAGCAAGCGGAAGACTAAAGAATATATATATCACTGTATGGAAAAACAAAGTAGATCTCATCTGTCTCTAAAGTATGAATACATCTCTGAGTCTCATATACATATACATGAACAAAATCAAATGTTCAAAATAGTCCCACTGAAGTCCCATCAACCCAGGTCACCTAAGCAAAGCCATCATGGTACTGCATGTACGGGAACTCGTCCTGGTCCTCGTCAAAGTCTGGCTCTGCCTCCTGGATCTCAGCATCACCTACATCTAAAACAGGGTCTGGTGGGTGTTGCAAACACCATCCCGTAACGTAGGAGTGAGTGATCAACTCAGTGGAATCATAGAGCAAAGATTAGCATGTTCACAAATCAATCATACGATAATAGTAAAGCAGTAAATCAGACAATCCTAATACTGTTGTTAATGCAATATGACATGACGTGATGTATGCCCTCACCGACGATCTCCCTCATACGGCACCATCTTACGACCGCGGCATGCCACACTCCCTTAAGTGCTTCACATCTTCCAGGCACATGCAATGTTATGGTGATATGATTTTCGAGTTGTTATTAGTCCATTCAAACAGTAGGATTGGGAAACTAAGGTACTTCCCTTGTATCAATCCCAACACAGATCCTGTCTAGGGTCGTCACTCCTAGTAATCTCATATGATGTATATTTTGTAGGTCGCTGCAAGGGCTGCCAGGGCTGTTGCTTGCACTCGTTGCACCGCTCCCCCATCACCTTATCAATACAGGCCTACTGTACTCTACTGCTACTGAAGGGTCGTCGCCTCCCGTAGACTCAGAATACGCTCGCGGTCACTACAAAGGACTCGTCGCCTGATCAGTGTAGGCCGACAGCTAGAATATAGTGTCCCATACCACCATAATCTGCTCACGAGACTAGGTGCTCACTGGTCACTACGAGGAGGTTTGTGGCCCCAGCATAGGCCGATAGCTCGACCACGGTGTCCCATACCACCATTCCCGGCTCATGAGTCTTCTTGGATCAAGGTACCATAGTTAACAGGGTTTACAATGGTAAGTTCAGTACCCTAGGTTCAAGCAGTTATGACTCATGCAGGGTGAACATACATCGGCCAGTCGGGTTACTTGACGGGCTCGATTAGCGCGATCGCATCTCAAGTCGAACGACATGAACTGCGTAAAACACTTCGCGTGGCCTAACCACTGCCGCCAACTCCAAAACATGACTCGCGTTCATCGACGCGTCGTTCGTGGCCAAGATCAGCCAACCACGAATTCGCTCGGTTAGCGACTGACTGGACTAAGTATAGTCCCAAACATTTATGGAATTACATCAGCAAATTATATGAGAGTCTTGGAATTGAAATACAACCATGTGAGCATGTTAACACATGTTATAACATACAACTTAAGTAAATCTTCAAGCACATACATTTCATGCACATAATGAAATCATGCATATAGTCAACATGTAGGAAATCATTTATGTCGGCATATTAATTGAGAAATCAGTCTCAAAATAATTCATAATACCATTTAAGTCAATACATACTAATACAAGCATTTATACAAACACATACACTACACACTTAAGTCTACATATAGTATGTCGACCCAAAGTGCGCAATTAGGCGAATCTCTTCGCCAATCTAATTATGCACGTATTCCTAACATTCTAATGCGACAATAATTCGTGTCAATCACATCAACAAAATATGAATGAAATCAGCACTTCCTACAAATGACAAAAATGCCCTAAATCTCATATTCTTCGTTGATTTACGAAACAGGAAACGGATAGCATGTTGTACATGTCAAACAACGATGCTGTCAATAATCTACTATTAAATGACATTGAAAGCATTGGAAACCGTTAATCAAAGCGTCTAAAATCCTCACCTTGTCTCTTATGGATGTGTAAATTCGAACGGAGCGTATACGCTTCGTCTACGGCTACTAGAGGACCTGTTTTACAAGATCTATTAACTATCAAGCTATAGAATGAAAGAAACATCAAATCAGCAACTTTCTAGGGTTATTTCTTACCTGAAAATGCGAAGAAATCACCGGCTGAATGATGGAAGCGTGTTGCTAAAACACGTGCAATAGGCGGTGCAAAGACAGGAAAATTCTCTCCTAATCTCTCTCTCAAACTCTCACCTTTTCTCTCTCCCAATCTAGGGTTTCTCTCAAATTTGAATGGGAGAGAGGAGTGAGGGTTTCAACCCCTTTTATAAGCTTAAAAATGCCCAAAATAGGCTCAGGAACAAAGTTCACTTAGTGCTTAACCAAATCGGGGCTGTTTTGGTCCAAAAGATGCTTTCTGGTGGTCCCCTGGCCGAACGCGATCGGACTTAAGCTCATGCATACAAGATCTAGCACGCATGAAGTTTTCAGTCCGGCAGGGTTCGCAGATCGCACGTGGTGGTCCAGTTTCAGTTCAGCGGTCATCGCACGTAGATCAGGGCTGCAAGTCCCATGATATGAAATAGAAATTTTTCCTGATTCGAGGGTGTAATCTGGTTGAATTCTGACGGTCAGAATGCTTAATACTGACACGTCAAGTCGTGTGCCAGATTTGAATTTCAAATTTCAAATCAGTCCCTATTCGCACTCTCTTCAGTCCGGGCTCAATGAAATAGCCTGTGATTATCGGTTGGACTTAATTTTTGAAATGATTGTCAAGTCCAGCTAGACGGTTCTAACGGTCTAAGATAGGAGGTATCAGACTTTCGACGCGCGGTCTAGATCCAATATAAAGTTTTAAAGTGGTCCAGAGAACAAACCTGCTTAGAGTTTGATCCGAGGTTATAGAGTATTATAGAATCATTAGTTCTACTCGATTTGGATCTTGTAGAACATATTTAAAGTGATCAAAGACTATTTTTCAGCTACTCTAGCGTTGCGCTAGTCAACTTAGTCATATTTTCTAAAGGAATTAATCCTACGCGATTTCGGGTCGAGTCGGTACTCGAGTCCAAGTACGGATTTTTCCCGGGCGTTACATTTAGGTTTAGGTTTAGGTTATAGGTTTTGGGATTTGCGAATGGGTTCGGGTTTTGGCCATAGGTTTTAAATTAGGTTATAGGTTTTGGGATTTCAGAATGGGTTTGGGTTTAGGTCATAGGTTTTGGGATTTGAGAATGGGTTCGGGTTTTGATCATAGGTTTTGGGATTTGAGAATGGGTTTGGGTTTAGGTCATAGGTTTTGGTATAGGTTATAGGTTTTAGGATTTGAGAATGGGTTCAGGTTTAGGTTATAGGTTTTGGTATTGGTTTAGGTTATAGGTTTTGGTTTCGGTTATAGGTTTTGGATAAGGTTTAGGTTTAGGTTTAGGTTATAGGATTTGGGATTTGAGAATGGATTTGGGTTTAGGTCATAGGTTTTGGGATTTGAGAATGGGTTCGGGTTTAGGTCATAGGTTTTGGTTTAGGTTATAGGTTTTAGGATTTGAGAATCAATTCGGGTTTACGTTATAGGTTTTGGTTTTGATTTTGGTTTAGGTTATAGGTTTTGGGATAGGGTTCAGGGTTCAGGTTTAGGTCATAGGTTTTTATTTTTGTTATAGGTTATAGGGTTAGGATAAGTATTAAGTTTAGGTTATAGGTTTTGAGATTTGAGAATGGGTTCCGGTTTAGGTCATAGGTTTTGGGATTTAAGAATGGGTTCGGGTTTAGGTCATAGGTTTGGGGATTTGAGAAAGGGATCGGGTTTAGGTCATAGGTTTTGGTTTAGGTTATAGGTTTTGGGATTTGTGAATGGGTTCGGGTTTAGGTCAGAGGTTTTAGTTTAGGTTATAGGTTTTGGGATTTGTGAATGGGTTCGGGTTTAGGTCATTGGTTTTGGTTTTGGTTTAGGTTATAGGTTATAGGTTTGGGGATTTGAGAATGGGTTCGGGTTTAAGTCATAGGTTTTGGTTTAGGTTATAGGTTATAGGTTTGGGGATTTGAGAATGGGTTCGGGTTTAAGTCATAGGTTTTGGTTTAGGTTATAGGTTTTAGAATTTGAGAATGGGTTCGGGTTTATGTCATAGGTTTTGGGATTTGAGAATGGGTTCGGGTTTAGGTCATAGGTTTTGGGATTTGAGAATGGGTTCGGGTTTAGGTCATAGGTTTTGATTTAAGTTATAGGTTTTAGGATTTGAGAATCAGTTCGGGTTTATGTTATAGTTTTTGGTTTTGATTTTGGATTACTTTATAGGTTTTGGGATAGGGTTTAGGGTTTGGGATTAGGTCATAGTTTTTGGTTCAGGTTATAGGTTATAGGTTAGGATAAGGATTAGGTTTGGGTTATAGGTTTTGAGATTTGAGAATGGGTTCCGGTTTTGGTCATAGGATTTGGGATTTGAGAATGGGTTCGGGTTTAGGTCATAGGTCTTGGTTTAGGTTATAGGTTTTAGTATTTGAGAATGGGTTCGGGTTTAGGTCATCGGTTTTGGTTTTGGTTTAGGTTATAGGTTTTGGTTTAGGTTATAGGTTTAGGATAAGGTTTATTTTTAGGTTTAGCTTATAGGTTTTGGGATTTGAGAATGGGTTCGGGTTTAGGTCATAGGTTTTGGTTTTGGTTTAGGATATAAGTTATAGGTTTAGGTTTAGGTTTAGGTTATAGGTTTTGGGATTTGAGAATGTGTTCGGGTTTAGGTCGTAGGTTTTGGATTAGGCTATAGGTTTTGGGATTTGAGAATGGGTTCGGGTTTAGGTCGTAGGTTTTGGGATTTAAGAATGGGTACGGGTTTTGGTCATAGGTTTTGAGATTTAAGAATGGGTTCGGGTTTAGGTCATAGGTTTTGGTTTAGGTTATAGGTTTTAGGATTTGAGAATGGGTTCGGGTTTAGGTCATAGGTTTTGGTTTTGGTTTAGGTTATAAGTTTAGGATAAGGTTTAGGTTTACGTTTAGGTTATAGGTTTGGAGATTTGAGAATGGGTTCAGGTTTAGGTCATAGGTTTTAGGATTTGAGAATGGGTTCGGGTTGAGGTCATTGTTTTGCTTCAGGTTATAGGTTTTACTATTTGAGAATCGGTTCGGGTTTATGTTATAGGTTTTGGTTTTAATTTTGGTTTAGGTTATAGGTTTTGGGATAGGGTTTAGGGTTCAGGTTTAGGTCATAGGTTTTGGTTTAAGTTATAGGTTATTGGGTTAGGATAAGGATTAGGTTTAGGTTATAGGTTTTGAGATTTGAGAATGGGTTCCGGTTTTGGTCATAGGTTTTGGGATTTGAGAATGGGTACGGGTTTAGGTCATAGGTTTTGGTTTAGGTTATAGGTTTTAGGATTTGAGAATGGGTTCGGGTTTAGGTCATTGGTTTTTGATTTGGTTTAGGTTATAGGTTTAGGATAAGGTTTAGTTTTAGGTTTAGGTTATAGGTTTTGGGATTTGAGAATGGGTTCGGGTTTAGGTCATAGGTTTTAGTTTTGGTTTAGGATATAGGTTATAGGTTTAGGTTTAGGTTTAGGTTATAGGTTTTGGGATTTGAGAATGTGTTTGGGTTTAGGTCGTAGGTTTTGGATTAGGTTATAGGTTATGGGATTTGAGAATGGGTTCGGGTTTAGGTTATAGGTTTTGGGATTTGAGAATGGGTTCGGGTTTAGGTCATAGGTTTTGGCTTAGGTTATAGATTTTAGGATTTGAGAATGGGTTCGGGTTTAGGTCATAGGTTTTTGTTTTGGTTTAGGATATAGGTTATAGGTTTAGGTTTAGGTTTAGGTTATAGGTTTTGGGATTTGAGAATGTGTTTGGGTTTAGGTCGTAGGTTTTGGATTAGGTTATAGGTTATGGGATTTGAGAATGGGTTCGGGTTTAGGTTATAGGTTTTGGGATTTGAGAATGGGTTCGGGTTTAGGTCATAGGTTTTGGTTTAGGTTATAGATTTTAGGATTTGAGAATGGGTTCGGGTTTAGGTCATAGGTTTTTGTTTTGGTTTAGGTTATAGGTTTAGGATAAGGTTTAGGTTTAGGTTTAGGTTATAGGTTTGGAGATTTGGGAATGGGTTTAGGTCATAGGTTTTAGGATTTGAGAATGGGTTCGGGTTGAGGTCATTGGTTTTGGTTCAGGTTATAGGTTTTGGGATAGGGTTTAGGGTTCGGGTTTAGGTCATAGGTTTAGGTTTTGGTTATAGGTTATAGGTTTTGAGATTTGAGAATGGGTTCCCGTTTAGGTCAATGGTTTTGGGATTTGAGAATGGGTTCGGGTTTTTAGGTCATATGTTTTGGTTTAGGTTATACGTTTTAGGATTTGTGAAGGGGTTCGGGTTTAGGTTATTGGGTTTGGTTTTGGTTTAGGTTACAGGTTTAGGATAAGGTTTAGGTTAAGGTTTAGGTTATAGGTTTAGGTCATAGGTTTTAGGATTTAAGAATCGGTTCGAGGTAGGTTATAGGTTTTGGTTTAGGTTTAGGTTTAGGTTATAGGTTTTGGAATAGGGTTTAGGGTTCGGGTTTAGGTCATAGGTTTTGGTTTAGGTCATAGGTTATAGGGTTAGGATAAGGATTAGGTTTAGGTTATAGGTTTTTGGATTTGTGAATGGGTTCGGGTTTAGGTTATAGGTTATAGGTTTTGGTTTTGGTTTAAGTAACAGGTTTAGGTCGTAGGTTTGGGGATTTGAGAATGGGTTCGGGTTTAGTTCATAGGTTTTAGGATTTGAGAATGGGTTCGGGTTTTGGTCATAGGTTTTGGGATTTGAGAATGGGTTCGGGTTTAGGTCATATTTTTTGGTTTAGGTTATAGGTTTTGGGATTTGTGAATGGGTTCGGGTTTAGGTCATAGGTTTTGGTTTTGGTTTAGGTTATAGGTTATAGGTTTAGGATAACGTTTAGGTTTAGGTTTAGGTTATAGGTTTGGGGATTTGAGAATGGGTTCGGGTTTAGGTCATATGTTTTGGGATTTGAGAATGGGTTCGGGTTTAGCTCATAGGTTTTGGTTTAGGTTATAGGTTTTAGGATTTGAGAATCGGTTCGGGTTTAGGTCATAGCTTTTGGTTTTGGTTTAAGTTATAGGTTTTGGTTTAAGTTATAGGTTTTGGATAAGGTTTAGGTTTATCTTTAGGTTATAGCTTTTGGGATTTGAGAATGGGTTCGGGTTTAGGTCATAGGTTTTGGGATTTGAGAATGGGTTCGGGTTCAGGTCATAGGTTTTGGGATTTGAGAATGGGTTCGGGTTTAGGTCATAGGTTTTGGTTTAAGTTATAGGTTTTAGGATTTGAGAATCGGTTCGGGTTTATGTTATAGGTTTTGGTTTTAATTTTGGTTTAGGTTATAGGTTTTGGGATAGGGTTTAGGGTTCGGGTTTAGGTCATAGGTTTTGGTTTTGGTTATAGGTTATTGGGTTAGGATAAGGATTAGGTTTAGGTTATAGCTTTTGGTTTTGGTTTAAGTTATAGGTTTTGGTTTAGGTTATAGGTTTTGGATAAGGTTTAGGTTTAGCTTTAGGTTATAGCTTTTGGGATTTGAGAATGGATTCGGGTTTAGGTCATAGGTTTGGGGATTTGAGAATGGGTTCGGGTTCAGGTCATAGGTTTTGGGATTTGTGAATGGGTTCGGGTTTAGGTCATAGGTTTTGGTTTAAGTTATAGGTTTTAGGATTTGAGAATCGGTTCGGGTTTATGTTATAGGTTTTGGTTTTAATTTTGGTTTAGGTTATAGGTTTTGGGATAGGGTTTAGGGTTCGGGTTTAGGTCATAGGTTTTGGTTTTGGTTATAGGTTATTGGGTTAGTATAAGGATTAGGTTTAGGTTATAGCCTTTGGTTTTGGTTTAAGTTATCGGTTTTGGTTTAGGTTATAGGTTTTGGATAAGGTTTAGGTTTAGCTTTAGGTTATAGCTTTTGGGATTTGAGAATGGGTTCGAGTTTAGGTCATAGGTTTTGGGATTTGAGAATGGGTTCGGGTTCAGGTCATGGGTTTTGGGATTTGAGAATGGATTCGGGTTTAGGTGATAGGTTTTGGTTTAAGTTATAGGTTTTAGGATTTGAGAATCGGTTCGGGTTTATGTTATAGGTTTTGGTTTTAATTTTGGTTTAGGTTATAGGTTTTGGGATAGGGTTTAGGGTTCGGGTTTAGGTCATAGGTTTTTGTTTAGGTTATAGGTTATTGGGTTAGGATAAGGATTAGGTTTAGGTTATAGGTTTTAAGATTTGAGAATGGGTTCCGGTTTTGGACATAGGTTTTGGGATTTGAGAATGGGTACGGGTTTTGGTCATAGGTTTTGGTTTAGGTTATAGGTTTTAGGATTTGAGAATGGGTTCGGGTTTAGGTCATCGGTTTTGGTTTTGGTTTAGGTTATAGGTTTTGGTTTAGGTTATAGGTTTAGGATAAGGTTTAGTTTTAGGTTTAGGTTATAGGTTTTGGGATTTGAGAATGGGTTCGGGTTTAGGTCATAGGTTTTGGTTTTGGTTTAGGATATAGGTTATAGGTTTAGGTTTAGGTTTAGGTTATAGGTTTTGGGATTTGAGAATGTGTTTGGGTTTAGGTCGTAGGTTTTGGATTAGGTTATAGGTTTTGGGATTTGAGAATGGGTTCGGGTTTAGGTCATAGGTTTTGGGATTTGAGAATGGGTTCGGGTTTAGGTCATAGGTTTTGGTTTAGGTTATAGATTTTAGGATTTGAGAATGGGTTCGGGTTTAGGTCATAGGTTTTTGTTTTGGTTTAGGTTACTGGTTTAGGGTAAGGTTTAGGTTTAGGTTTAGGTTATAGGTTTGGAGATTTGGGAATGGGTTCGGGTTTAGGTCATAGGTTTTAGGATTTGAGAATGGGTTCAGGTTGAGGTCATTGGTTTTGGTTCAGGTTATAGGTTTTGGGATAGGGTTTAGGGTTCGCGTTTAGGTCATAGGTTTAGGTTTTGGTTATAGGTTATAGGTTTTGAGATTTGAGAATGGGTTCCCGTTTAGGTCAATGGTTTTGGGATTTGAGAATGGGTTCGGGTTTTTAGGTCATATGTTTTGTTTTAGGTTATACGTTTTAGGATTTGTGAAGGGGTTCGGGTTTAGGTTATTGGGTTTGGTTTTGGTTTAGGTTACAGGTTTAGGATAAGGTTTAGGTTAAGGTTTAGGTTATAGGTTTAGGTCATAGGTTTTGGTTATAGGTTTTAGGATTTAAGAATCGGTTCGAGGTAGGTTATAGGTTTTGGTTTAGGTTTAGGTTTAGGTTATAGGTTTTGGAATAGGGTTTAGGGTTCGGGTTTAGGTCATAGGTTTTGGTTTAGGTCATAGGTTATAGGGTTAGGATAAGGATTAGGTTTAGGTTATAGGTTTTTGGATTTGTGAATGGGTTCGGGTTTAGGTTATAGGTTATAGGTTTTGGTTTTGGTTTAAGTAACAGGTTTAGGTCGTTGGTTTGGGGATTTGAGAATGGGTTCGGGTTTAGGTCATAGGTTTTGGGATTTGAGAATGGGTTCGGGTTTAGGTCATATTTTTTGGTTTAGGTTATAGGTTTTGGGATTTGTGAATGGGTTCGGGTTTAGGTCATAGGTTTTGGTTTTGGTTTAGGTTATAGGTTATAGGTTTAGGATAACATTTAGGTTTAGGTTTAGGTTATAGGTTTGGGGATTTGAGAATGGGTTCGGGTTTAGGTCATATGTTTTGGGATTTGAGAATGGGTTCGGGTTTAGCTCATAGGTTTTGGTTTAGGTTATAGGTTTTAGGATTTGAGAATCGGTTCGGGTTTAGGTCATAGCTTTTGGTTTTGGTTTAAGTTATAGGTTTTGGTTTAGGTTATAGGTTTTGGATAAGGTTTAGGTTTATCTTTAGGTTATAGCTTTTGGGATTTGAGAATGGGTTCGGGTTTAGGTCATAGGTTTTGGGATTTGAGAATGGGTTCGGGTTCAGGTCATAGGTTTTGGGATTTGTGAATGGGTTCGGGTTTAGGTCATAGGTTTTGGTTTAAGTTATAGGTTTTAGGATTTGAGAATCGGTTCGGGTTTATGTTGTAGGTTTTGGTTTTAATTTTGGTTTAGGTTATAGGTTTTGGGATAGGGTTTAGGGTTCGGGTTTAGGTCATAGGTTTTGGGTTTGGTTATAGGTTATTGGGTTAGGATAAGGATTAGGTTTGGGTTATAGCTTTTGGTTTTGGTTTAAGTTATAGGTTTTGGTTTAGGTTATAGGTTTTGGATAAGGTTTAGGTTTAGCTTTAGGTTATAGCTTTTGGGATTTGAGAATGGGTTCGAGTTTAGGTCATAGGTTTTGGGATTTGAGAATGGGTTCGGGTTCAGGTCATAGGTTTTGGGATTTGTGAATGGGTTCGGGTTTAGGTCATAGGTTTTGGTTTAAGTTATAGGTTTTAGGATTTGAGAATCGGTTCGGGTTTATGTTATAGGCTTTGGTTTTAATTTTGGTTTAGGTTATAGGTTTTGGGATAGGGTTTAGGGTTCGGGTTTAGGTCATAGGTTTTGGTTTAGGTTATAGGTTATTGGGTTAGGATAAGGATTAGGTTTAGGTTATAGGTTTTGAGATTTGAGAATGGGTTCCGGTTTTGGTCATAGGTTTTGGGATTTGAGAATGGGTACGGGTTTTGGTCATAGGTTTTGGTTTAGGTTATTGGTTTTAGGATTTGAGAATGGGTTCGGGTTTAGGTCATCGGTTTTGGTTTTGGTTTAGGTTATAGGTTTTGGTTTAGGTTATAGGTTTAGGATAAGGTTTAGTTTTAGGTTTAGGTTATAGGTTTTGGGATTTGAGAATGGGTTCGGGTTTAGGTCATAGGTTTTGGTTTTGGTTTAGGATATAGGTTATAGGTTTAGGTTTAGGTTTAGGTTATAGGTTTTGGGATTTGAGAATGTGTTTGGGTTTAGGTCGTAGGTTTTGGATTAGGTTATAGGTTTTGGGATTTGAGAATGGGTTCGGGTTTAGGTCATAGGTTTTGGGATTTGAGAATGGGTTCGGGTTTTGGTCATAGGTTTTGGGATTTGAGAATGGGTTCGGGTTTAGGTCATAGGTTTTGGTTTAGCTTATAGGTTTTAGGATTTGTGAATGGGTTCGGGTTTAGGTCATAGGTTTTGGTTTTGGTTTAGGTTATAGGTTTAGGATAAGGTTTAGGTTTAGGTTTAGGTTATAGGTTTGGAGATTTGGGAATGGGTTCGGGTTTAGGTCATAGGTTTTCGGATTTGAGAATGGGTTTGGGTTGAGGTCATTGGTTTTGGTTCCGGTTATAGGTTTTGGGATAGGGTTTAGGGTTCGGGTTTAGGTCATAGGTTTAGGTTTTGGTTACAGGTTATAGGTTTTGAGATTTGTGAATGGGTTCCCGTTTAGGTCATTGGTTTTGGGATTTGAGAATGGGTTCGGGTTTAGGTCATATGTTTTGGTTTAGGTTTTACGTTTTAGGATTTGTGAAGGGGTTCGAGTTTAGGTTATTGGGTTTGGTTTTGGTTTAGGTTACAGGCTTATGATAAGGTTTATGTTAAGGTTTAGGTTATAGGTTTAGGTCATAGGTTTAGGTTATAGGTTTTAGGATTTAAGAATCGGTTCGGGTTTAGGTTATAGGTTTTGGTTTAGGTTTAGGTTTAGGTTATAGGTTTTGGAATTGGGTTTAGGGTTCGGGTTTAGGTCATAGGTTTTGGTTTAGGTCATAGGTTATAGGGTTAGGATAAGGATTAGGTTTAGGTTATAGGTTTTTGGATTTGTGAATGGGTTCGGGTTTAGGTTATAGGTTATGGGTTTTGGTTTTGGTTTAAGTTATAGGTTTAGGTCATAGGTTTGGGGATTTGAGAATGGGTTCGGGTTTAGGTCATAGGTTTTGGGATTTGAGAATGGGTTCGGGTTTAGGTCATAGGTTTTGGGATTTGAGAATGGGTTCGGGTTTAGGTCAAATTTTTTGCTTTAGGTTATAGGTTTTGGGATTTGTGAATGGGTTCGGGTTTAGGTCATAGGTTTTGGTTTTGGTTTAGGTTATAGGTTATAGGTTTAGGATAACGTTTAGGTTTAGGTTTAGGTTATAGGTTTGGGGATTTAGAAATGGGTTCGGGTTTAGGTCATATGTTTTAGGATTTGAGAATGGGTTCGGGTTTTGCTCATAGGTTTTGGTTTAGGTTATAGGTTTTAGGATTTGAGAATTGGTTCAGGTTTAGGTCATAGGTTTTGGTTTTGGTTTAAGTTATAGGTTTTGGTTTAGGTTATAGGTTTTGGATAAGGTTTAAGTTTAGCTTTAGGTTATAGGTTTTCGGATTTGAGAATGGGTTCGGGTTTAGGTCATAGGTTTTGGGATTTGAGAATGGGTTCGGGTTCAGGTCATAGGTTTTGGGATTTGAGAATGGGTTCGGGTTTAGGTCATAGGTTTTGGTTTAAGTTATAGGTTTTAGGGTTTGAGAATCGGTTCGGGTTTATGTTATAGGTTTTGGTTTTAATTTTGGTTTAGGTTATAGGTTTTGGGATAGGGTTTAGGGTTCGGGTTTAGGTCATAGGTTTTGGTTTAGGTTATAGGTTATTGGGTTAGGGTAAGGATTAGGTTTAGGTTATAGGTTTTGAGATTTGAGAATGGGTTCCGGTTTTGGTCATAGGTTTTGGGATTTGAGAATGGGTACGGGTTTAGGTCATAGGTTTTGGTTTAGGTTATAGGTTTTGGGATTTGTGAATGGGTTCGGGTTTAGGTCATCGGTTTTAGTTTTGGTTTAGGTTATAGGTTTTGGTTTAGGTTATAGGTTTAGGTTAAGGTTTAGTTTTAGGTTTAGGTTATAGGTTTTGGGATTTGAGAATGGGTTCGGGTTTAGGTCATAGGTTTTGGTTTTGGTTTAGGATATAGGTTATAGGTTTAGGTTTAGGTTTAGGTTATAGGTTTTGGGATTTAAGAATGTGTTTGGGTTTAGGTCATAGGTTTTGGATTAGGTTATAGGTTTTAGGATTTGAGAATGGGTTCGGGTTTAGGTCATAGGTTTTGGGATTTGTGAATGGGTTCGGGTTTTGGTCATAGGTTTTGGGATTTGAGAATGGGTTCGGGTTTAGGTCATAGGTTTTGGTTTAGGTTATAGGTTTTAGGATTTGAGAATGGGTTCGGGTTTAGGTCATAGGTTTAGGATAAGGTTTAGGTTTAGGTTTAGGTTATAGGTTTGGAGATTTGAGAATGGGTTCGGGTTTAGGTCATATGTTTTGGGATTTGAGAATGGGTTCGGGTTCAGGTCATAGGTTTTGGGATTTGAGAATGGGTTCGGGTTTAGGTCATTGGTTTTGGTTTAAGTTATAGGTTTTAGGATTTGAGAATCGGTTCGGGTTTAGGTCATATTTTTTGGTTTAGGTTATAGGTTTTGGGATTTGTGAATGGGTTCGGGTTTAGGTCATAGGTTTTGGTTTTGGTTTAGGTTATAGGTTATAGGTTTAGGATAACGTTTAGGTTTAGGTTTAGGTTATAGGTTTGGGGATTTGAGAATGGGTTCGGGTTTAGGTCATATGTTTTGGGATTTGAGAATGGGTTCGGGTTTAGCTCATAGGTTTTGGTTTAGGTTATAGGTTTTAGGATTTGAGAATCGGTTCGGGTTTAGGTCATAGGTTTTGGTTTTAGTTTAAGTTATAGGTTTTGGTGTAGGTTATAGGTTTTGGATAAGGTTTAGGTTTAGCTTTAGGTTATAGGTTTTGGGATTTGAGAATGGGTTCGGGTTTAGGTCATAGGTTTTGGGATTTGAGAATGGGTTCGGGTTCAGGTCGTAGGTTTTGGGATTTGAGAATGGGTTCGGGTTTAGGTCATTGGTTTTGGTTTAAGTTATAGGTTTTAGGATTTGAGAATCGGTTCGGGTTTAGGTTATAGGTTTTGGTTTTATTTTTGGTTTACTTTATATTTTTTGGGATAGGGTTTAGGGTTCGGGTTTAGGTCATAGTTTTTGGTTTAGGTTATAGGTTATACGATTAGGATAAGGATTAGGTTTAGTGTAACATCCCGAAAATCAGGGGTCGAGCAAAAACCCAACTCCCGAGTTCAAAAATGTTATTTATGCAACATAGATATGTATGATTGAATGTTGTCTGTGATAATGTATTAAACATGAGTGAGATTAAGCTAGAACAGCATATCATACTCCAGAGACAGTTAAATTAATAAGTGGAAGACTGTGATAGTATGTATTACATATATAAACTGTTGTATGTCTCCAGAATGTGAATATGTTACCAGGTTATATATATACATGTATACTACAAAAGTAAACCAAAAGGATATACATGTGTGTTCTAAAAATATAAAATGACAAGTGTCAAGGTATCTAATTAACTTCCCTGTAATCCCGTCAATCAGAACACGCATAAAGGAGGAATCCTCCTCATCATCATCAAGTCCAGCTCCTCTTCTCAAGCAGCGCCATCATCTGCAATCACAAAAAGGGACTGGTGGGTGTCCGAAAACACCATCCCGTAACGCGGGAGTGAGTGATCAACTCGGTGGGATAAGAGAGCAGAGATTAGCATGTTCACAAATCAATCATGCGATAATAGTAAAGCAGTAAATCAAACATTCCTAATACTGTTATTAATACAATATGACATGACGTGATGTATGCCCTCACTGACGATCTCCCTCATACGGCACCATCTTACGACCGCGGCATGCAATCGACCCTCAAGTGCTCCACATCTTCCAGGCACATGCAATGTTATGGTGATATGATTTCTGAGTTGTTATCAGTCCATTCAAACAGCAGGATTGAAAAACTAAGGTAATTCCCTTATATCAATCCCAACACAGATCCTGTCTAGGGTCGTCACTCCTAGTAATCTCATACGATGTATATTTTGTAGGTCGCTGCAAGGGCTGCTAGGGCTGTTGCACGCACTCGTTGCTCCGCTCCCCCATCACCTTATCAATACAAGCCTACTGTACTCTACTGCTACGGAAGGGTCGTCGCCTCCCGTTGACTCAGAATACGCTCGCGGTCACTACAAAGGAATTCGCGTTCATCGACGCATCGTTCGTGGCCAAGATAAGCCAACCACGAATTCGCTCAGTTACCGACTGCCTGGACTAAGTATAGTCCCAAATAATTATGAATCCACATCAACAATCATGTAAGAGTATTGGAAATGAAATACAAACATGTGAACATGTTATAACGTACAACTTAAGTAAATCATCTTGCACATGTCTTTCACACATATAATGAAATTATGCATATCGCCAACATATAGGAAATCATCTCCATCAGCATATTAATTGAGAATTCAATCTCAAACTAAATCATAAGGAAATCATCAAGCACATGTTATAACATACCACTTAAGTGAAACATCAAGCATATGCATTTCATACATATAATGAAATCATGCATATAGCTAGCATGCAGGAAATCATTTACATCAGCATATTAATTGAGAAATCAATCTCAAACTAAATCATAACACCATTTAATTCAATACATACTAATACAAGCATTTATACAAACACTTAAACTACACACTTAAGTCTACATATAGTATGTCGACTCAAAGTGCGCATTTTGGCGAATCTCTTCGCCAAACTAATTATGCATGCATTCCTAGTATTCTAATGCGACAAGAAGCCATGTCAATCACATTAGTAAATTATGGATGAAAACAGTATTTTCTACAAATGACTAAAATGCCCTAAATCTCATATTCTTCGTCTGCTTACGAAACAGGAAACAGACAGCATGTTGTACAAGTCAAACGGCGTTATCGTCGATAATCTACTATTAAACGACATTGAAAGTGTTGAAAACAGTCAATCAAAGCGTCTAATATCCATACCTTTTCTCTTATAAACGTATCGTTTCGAACGGAGCGTATACGCTTCGTCTACGGCGACTAGACAACCAGTTTTACAAGATGCATCAGCTATCTCGTAACGGAAATGAAGGAACACTAGATCAAAAACTTTTAGGGTATTTTCTTACCTAAAAATGTGAAGGAATCACCTGCCAGGTGATTGAGGTGTGTTGCTTAGGCACTTGCAACAGGTGGTGCAACGGCAGGAAAATTCTCTCCTACTCTCTCTCACAAACTCTCACCTTTTCTCTCTCCCAATCTAGGATTTTTCTCAAATTCGGATGAGAGAGAGGAGTGAGGGTTTCAACCCCTTTTATAAGCCTAAAAATGCCCGGAATAGGCTCGGGAACAAAGTTCACTTGATGCTTATCCAAAGCGGGGCTGTTTCGATCCAAAAGATCATTTCTGGTGGTCCCCCAGCCGAACACAATCGGAATTAAGCTCACGCATACTGGATCTAGCATACATTAAGTTTTCAGTCTGGAAGGGTTCGCAGATCGCACGTGGCGGTCCAGTTTCAGTTCAGCGGTCACCGCACGTAGATCAGGCTTGCAAGTCTCATGATATGAAATAGAAATTTTTCCTGATTCAAGGGTGTAATTTGGCTGAATTCTGACTGTCAAAATGCTTAATACTGACATGTCAAGTCGTGTGCCAGATTTAAAATTTCAAATTCCAAATCTAACCCTATTCTCACTCTCTTCGGTCCAAGCTCAACGAAATAGCCTGTGAATGTCGGTTGGACTTGATTTTCGAAATGATTGTCAAGTCCAGCTGGGCGGTTCTAACGGTCTAAGATAGTAAGTATCGGACTTTCGACGCGCGGTCTAAATCCAATACAAAGTTTCAAAGTGGTCCAGAGAACAAACCGGCTTAGAGTTTGATCCGAGGTTATAGAGTATTATAGAGTCATTGGTTCTACTCGATTTGGGTCTTGTAGAACATATTTAAAGTGATGAGGGACTATTTCCCAGCTACTCAAGCATTGCGCTAGCTAACTTATGCTTAGTTTCTAAAGGAATTAACCCTAAGTGATTTCTTTAGTTATGGAATTGGGTTCTAAGCGATTTTTCAGGTATTTTAATTAACCCATTACCTAAGTAAGTCTAATCCTAGGTTGGCCAAAATTCGGGGTGTTACATTTAGGTTATAGGTTTTGAGATTTGAGAATGGGTTCGGGTTTTGGTCATAGGTTTTGGGATTTGAGAATGGGTTCAGTTTTAGGTCATAGGTTTTGGTTTAGGTTATAGGTTTTAGGATTTGAGAATGGGTTCGGGTTTAGGTTTAAGTAATAGGTTTAGGTCATAGGTTTGGGGATTTGAGAATGGGTTCGGGTTTTGGTCATAGGTTTTGGGATTTGAGAATGGTTTTGGGTTTAGGACATAGGTTTTGGGATTTGAGAATGGGTTCAGGTTTAGGTCATATTTTTTGGTTTAGGTTATAGGTTTTGGGATTTGAGAATGGGTTCGGGTTTATGTCATAGGTTGTGGTTTAGGTTATAGGTTTTGGGATTTGAGAATGGGTTCGGGTTTAGGTCATAGGTTTTGGTGTTGGTTTAGGTTATAGGTTTAGGATAAGGTTTAGGTTTAGGTTTAGGTTATAGGTTTGGAGATTTGAGAACGGGTTTGGATTTAGGTCATAGGTTTTAGGATTTTAGAATGGGTTCGGGTTGAGGTCATTGGTTTTGGTTCAGGTTATAGATTTTAGGATTTGAGAATCAGTTCGGGTTTACGTTAAAGATTTTAGGTCATATTTGTTGGTTTAGGTTTTAGGTTTTGCGATTTGTGAATGGGTTCGGGTTTACGTCATAGGTTTTGGTTTTGGTTTAGGTTATAGGTTATAGGTTTAGGATAATGTTTAGGTTTAGGTTTAGGTTATAGGTTTGGGGATTTGAGAATGGGTTCGGGTTTAGGTCATAGGTTTTGGTTTAGGTTATAGGTTTTGGGATTTGAGAATGGGTTCGGGTTTGGGTCATAGGTTTTGGGATTTCAGAATGGGTTCGGGTTCAAGGCATAGGCTTTGGGATTTGAGAATGAGTTCGGGTTTTGGTCATATGTTTTGGTTTAGGTTATAAGTTTTAGGATTTGAGAATGGGTTCGGGTTTAGGTCATAGGTTTTGGTTTTGGTTTAGGTTATAGGTTTTGGTTTAGGTAATAGGTTTTGGATAAGGCTTAGGTTTAGGTTTAGGTTATAGGTTTTGGGATTTGAGAATGGGTTCGGGTTTAGGTTATAGGTTTTGGAATTTGAGAATGGGTTCGGTTTTAGGTCATATCATTTAGTTTAGGTTATAGGTTTTAGAATTTGAGAATGGGTTCGGGTTTAGGTCATAGGTTTTGGTTTTGGCTTAGGTTATAAGTTTTGGTTTAGGTAATAGGTTTTGTATAAGGTTTACGTTTAGGTTTAGGTTATAGGTTTTGGGATTTGAGAATAGGTTCGGGTTTAGGTCATAGGTTTTGGGATTTGAGAATGGGTTCGAGTTTAGGTCATAGGTTTCAGGATTTTAGAATGGGTTAGGGTTTAGGTCATAGGTTTTGGTTTAAGTTATAGGTTTTAGATTTGAGAATCGGTTCGGGTTTAGGTTATAGGTTTTGGTTTTGATTTTGGTTTAGGTTATAGGTTTTGGGATAGGGTTTAGGGTTCGAGTTTAGGTCATAGGTTTTGGTTTAGGTTATAGGTTATAGGGTTAGGATAAGGATTAGGTTTAGGTTATAGGTTTTGGGATTTGAGAGTGGGTTTGGGTTTAGGTCATAGGTTTTGGGATTTGAGAATGGGTTCAAGTTTAGGTCATAGGTTTTGGGGTTTGAGAATGGGTTCGGGTTTAGGTCATAGGTTTTGGTTTCGGTTTACGTTATACGTTTGGGTTTAGGTAATAGGTTTTGGATAAGGTTTACATTTAGGTTTAGGTTATAGGTTTTGGGATTTGAGAATGGGTTCGGGTTTAGGTCATAGGTTTTGGGATTTGAGATTGGGTTCGGGTTTAGGTGATAGGTTTTGGTTTTGGTTTAGGTTATAGGTTTTGATTTAGGTAATACATTTTGGATAAGGTTTACGTCTAGGTTTAGGTTATAGGTTTTGGGATTTGAGAATGGGTTCGTGTTTAGGTCATAAATTTTGGGATTTGAGAATGGGTTCGGGTTTAGGTCATAGGTTTTGGAATTTGAGAATGGGTTCGGGTTTTGGTCATAGGTTTTGGTTTAAGTTATGGGTTTTAGGATTTGAGAATCGGTTCGGGTTTAGGTTATAGGTTTTGGTTTTGATTTTGGATTAGTTTATAGGTTTTGGGATAGGGTTTAGGGTTCGGGTTTAGGTCATAGGTTTTGGTTTAGGTTATAGGTTATAGGGTTAGGATAAGGATTAGGTTTAGGATATAGGTTTTGAGATTTGAGAATGGGTTTCGGTTTAGGTTGTAGGTTTTAGGATTTGAGAATGGGTTCGGGGTTAAGTCATAGGTTTTGGTTTAGGTTATAGGGTTTAGGATTTGAGAATGGGTTTGGGTTTAGGTCATAGGTTTTGGTTTTGTTTTAGGTTGTAGGTTATAGGTTTTGGATAAGGTTTAGGTTTAGGGTTAGGTTATAGGTTTTGGGATTTGAGAATGGGTTCGGGTTTAGGTCATTGGTTTTGAGATTTGAAAATGGGTTTGGATTTAGGTCATAGGTTTTGGTTCAAGTTATAGGTTTTAGGATTGGAGAATGGGTTCGGGTTTAGGTCATAGGTTTCGCTTTCTGTTATAGGTTTCGGTATTTGAGAATGGGTTCGGGTTTAGGTCATAGGTTTTGGTTTTGGTTTAGGTCATAGGTTATAGGTTTTGGATAAGGTTTAGGTTTAGGTTTAGGTTATAGGTTTAGGGATTTGAGAATGGGTTCGGGTTTATGTCGTAGGTTTTGGGATTTGAGAATGGGTTCGGGTTTAGGTCATAGGTTTTGGTTTAGGTTATAGGTTTTTGGATTTGAGAATGGGTTCGGGTTTAGGTCATAGGTTTTAGTTTTGTTTTAGGTTATAGTTTTTGCTTGAGTTTATAGGTTTTGGGATTTGACAATGGGTTCGGGTTTAGGTCATATGTTTTGGGATTTGAGAATGGGTTTGGGATTAGGTTATATATTTTAGGATTTGAAAATGGGTTCGGGTTTAGGCCATAGGTTTTGGTTTTGGTTTTGGTTATAGGTTTTGGTTTAGGTTATAGGTTATAGGTTTAGGATAAGGTTTAGGTTTAGGTTTAGGTTATAGGTTTTGGGATTTGAGAATGGGTTCGGGTTTAGGTCATAGGTTTTGGGATTTGAAAATGGGTTCGGGTTTAGGTCATAGGTTAGGGTTTTAGTTATAAGTTTTAGGATTTGAGAATGGGTTCGGGTTTAGGTCATAGGTTTTTTTTTTTGGTTTTGGTTATAGGTTTTGGTTTAGGTTATAGGTTTAGGTTTAGGTTTACGTTATAGGTTTTGGGATTTAAGAATGGGTTCGGGTTTAGTTCATAGGTTTTGGGATTTGATAATGGGTTTGGGTTTAGGTCATAGGTTTTGGGATTTGAGAATGGGTTCGGGTTTAGGTCATAGGTTTTGGGATTTGAGAATGGGTTCAGGTTTAGGTCATAGGTTTTGAGATTTGAGAATGGGTTCGGGTTTAGGTCATAGGTTTTGGTTTAGGTTATAGGTTTTAGGATTTGAGAATGGGTTCGGGTTTAGGTCATAGGTTTTGGTTTTGGTTTAAGTTATAGGTTTTGGTTTAGGTTATAGGTTTTGGATAAGGTTTCGTTTTAGGTTTAGGTTATCGGTTTTGGGATTTGAGAATGGGTTCGGGTTTAGGTCATAGGTTTTGGTTTAGGTTATAGGTTTTAGGATTTGAGAATGGGTTCGGGTTTAGGTCATAGGTTTTGGTTTTGGTTCAGGTTTTAGGTTTTCGTTTAGGTTATAGGTTTAGGATAAGGTTTAGGTTTAGGTTTAGGTTATAGGCTTTGGGATTTGAGAATGGGTTCGGGTTTAGGTCATAGGTTTTGGTTTAGGCTATAGGTTTTAGGATTTGAGAATGGGTTCGGGTTTAGGTCATAGGTTTTTTTTTTGGTTTTGGTTATAGGTTTTGGTTTAGGTTATAGGTTTAGGTTTAGGTTTAGGTTATAGGTTTTGGGATTTGAGAATGGGTTCGGGTTTAGTTCATAGGTTTTGGGTTTTGAGAATGGGTTTGGGTTTAGGTCATAGGTTTTGGGATTTGAGAATGGGTTCGGGTTTAGGTGATAGGTTTTGGGATTTGAGAATGGGTTCAGGTTTAGCTCATAGGTTTTGGTTTAGGTTATAGGTTTTAGGATTTGTGAATGGGTTCGGGTTAAGGTCATTGGTTTTGGTTTTGGTTTAAGTTATAGGTTTTGGTTTAGGTTATAGGTTTTGGATAAGGTTTTGTTTTAGGTTTAGGTTATCGGTTTTGGGATTTGAGAATGGGTTCGGGTTTAGGTCATAGGTTTTGGTTTAGGTTTAGGTTTTAGGATTTGAGAATGGGTTCGGGTTTAGGTCTTAGGTTTTGGTTTAAGTTATCGGTTTTGGTTTAGGTTATAGGTTTATGGTAAGGTTTAGGTTTAGGCTTAGGTTATTGGTTTTGGGATTTGAGAATGGTTTCGGGTTTTGGTCATAGGTTTTGTGATTTGAGAATGGGTTCGGGTTTAGGTCAAAGGTTTTGAGATTTGAGAATGAGTTCGGGTTTTGGTCATATGTTTGGGTTTTGGTTATAGGTTTTAGGATTTGAGAATGGGTTCGGGTTTAGGTCATAGGTTTTGGTTTTGGTTTAGGTTATAGGTTTTGGTTTTGGTTATAGGTTTAGGATAAGGTTTAGGTTATAAGTTTTGGGATTTGAGAAAGGGTTCGGGTTTAGGTCATATGTTTTGGGATTTGAGAATGGGTTCGGGTTTAGGTCATAGGTTTCGGTTTAGGTTATAGGTTTTAAGATTTGAGAATGGGTTCGGGTGTTGGTCATCGGTTTTTGTTTTGGTTTTGGTTATAGGTAATAGGTTTAGGATAAGGTTTAGGTTATAGGTTTTGGGATTTGAGAATGTGTTCGGGTTTAGGTCATAGGTTTTGGGTTTTGAAAATGTGTTCGGTTTTAGGTCTTAGGTTTTGGTTTAAGTTATAAGTTTTAGAATTTGAGAATGGGTTCGGATTTTGGTCCTAGGTTTTGGTTTTGGTTTAGGTTTTAGGTTTTGGTTTAGGTTACAGGTTTAGGATAAGGTTTAGTTTTATGATTAGGTTATATGCTTTGGGATTTGAGAATGGGTTTGAGTTTAGGTCATAGGTTTTGGGATTTGAGAATGGGTTCAGGTTTAGGTCATAGGTTTTAGTTTAGGTTTTAGGTTTTAGGATTTGACAATGGGTTCGGGTTTAGGTCATAGGTTTTGGTTTTGGTTTTGGTTAAAGGTTTTAGTTTGGGTTATATGTTTAGGATAAGGTTTAGGTTTAGGTTTAGGTTATAGGTTTTGGGATTTGAGAATGGGTTCAGGTTTAGGTCATAGGTTTTGGGATTTCACAATGGGTTCGAGCTTAGGTCATAGGTTTTGGTTTAAGTTATAGGTTATAGGATTTGAGAATGGGTTCGGGTTTAGGTCATAGGTTTTGGTTTTGGTTTAAGTTATAGGTTTTGGTTAAGGTTATAGGTTTAAAATAAGGTTTCGATTTAGGTTTAGGTTATAGGCTTTGGGATTTGAGAATGGGTTCGGGTTTAGGTCATAGGTTTTGGGATTTAAGAATGGGATCGGGTTTAGGTCATAGGTTTTGGGATAAGTTATAGGTCTTAGGATTTGTGAATGGGTTCAGGTTTAGGTCATAGGTTTTGGTTTTAGTTCAGGTTATAGGTTTTAGTTTAGGTTATAGGTTTAGGATAAGGTTTAGGTTTAGGTTTAGGTTATTGGCTTTGGGATTTGAGAATGGGTTCGAGTTTAGGTTATAGGTTTGGGATTTGAGAATGGGTTCGGGTTTAGGTCATAGGTTTTGGTTTAGGTTATAGGTTTTAGGATTTGAGAATTGGTTCGGGATTACGTTATAGGTTTTAGTTTTGATTTTGGTTTAGGTTATAGGCATAGAGATCGGGTTTATGGTTCGGGTTTAGGTCATAGGTTTTGGTTTAGGTTATAGGTTTTGGGATTTGTGAATGGGTTCGGGTTTAGGTCATAGGTTTTTATTTTGGTTTAGGTTATAGGTTATAGGTTTAGGATAAGGTTTAGGTTATAGGTTTGGGGATTTGAGAATGGGTTCGGGTTTAGGTCATAGGTTTTGGTTTAGGTTATAGGTTTTGGGATTTGAGAATGGGTTCAGGTTTGGGTCATAGGTTTTGGGATTTGAGAATGGGTTCGGGTTTAGGTCATAGGTTTTGTGATTTGAGAATGGGTTCGGGTTTAGGTCATAGGTTTTGCTTTAGGTTATAGGTTTTAGGATTTGAGAATGGGTTCGGGTTTAGGTCATAGGTTTTGTTTCTGGTTTAAGTTATAGGTTTTGGTTTAGGTAATAGGTTTTGGATAAGGTTTAGGTTTAGGTTTATGTTATTGGTTTTGGGATTAGAGAATGGGTTCGGGTTTAGGTCATGGGTTTTGGGATTTGAGAATGGGTTCGGGTTTAGGTCATAGGTTTTGTGATTTGAGATTGGGTTCGGGTTTAGGTCATAGGTTTTGGTTTAGGTTATAGGTTTTAGGATTTGAGAATGAGTTCGGGTTAAGGTCATAGGTTTTGGTTTTGGTTTAGGTTATAGGTTTTCGTTTAGGTAATAGGTTTTGGATATGGTTTACATTTAGGTTTAGGTTATCGGTTTTGGGATTTGAGAATGGGTTCGGGTTTAGGTGATAGGTTTTGGTTTAAGTTATAGGTTTTAGGATTTGAGAATCGGTTCGGGTTTAGGTTATAGGTTTTGGTTTTGATTTTGGTTTAGGTTATAGGTTTTGGGATTTGATAATGGGTTCGGTTTTAGGTCATAGGTTTTGGTTTAGGTTTTGGTTTTGGTTAGAGGTTTTGGTTTTGGTTATAGGTTTAGGATAAGGTTTGGGTTTAGGTTTAGGTTATAGGTTTTGGTTTTGATTTTGGTTTAGTTTATAGGTTTTGGGATTTGATAATGGGTTCGGTTTTAGGTCATAGGTTTTGGTTTAGGTTTTGGTTTTGGTTATAGGTTTTGGTTTTGGTTATAGGTTTAGGATAAGGTTTGGGTTTAGGTTTAGGTTACAGGTTTTGGGATTTCAGAATGGGTTCGGGTTTAGATCATAGGTTTTGGGATTTGAAAATGGGTTCGAGTCTAGGTCATAGGTTTTGGTTTAAGTTATAGGTTTTAGGATTTGAGAATGGGTTCGGGTTTAGGTCGTAGGTTGTGGTTTTGGTTTAGGTTATAGGTTTTGGTTTAGCTTATATGTTTAGGATAAGGTTTCGGTTTAGGTTTAGGTTATAGGCTTTGGGATTTGAGAATGGGTACTCGTTTAGGTCATAGGTTTTGGTTTAGGTTATAGGTTTTAGGATTTGAGAATGGGTTCGGGTTTAGGTCATTGGTTGTGGTTTTGGTTTACGTTATAGGTTTTGGTTTAGGTTGTAGGTTTAGGAATAGATTTAGGTTTAGGTTTAGGTTATAGGCTTTGGGATTTTATGAATGGGTACGGGTTTATGTTATAGGTTTTGGGATTTATGAATGGGTTCAGGTTTAGGTCATAAGTTTTTGTTTTGGTTTAGGTTATAGGTTATAGGTTTAGGATAAGGTTTAGGTTTAGGTTTAGGTTTAGGTTTAGGTTATAGGTTTGGGGATTTGAGAATGGGTTCGGGTTTAGGTCATAGGTTTTGGGATTAGTGAATGGGTTCAGGTTTTGGTCATAGTTTTTGTTTTGGTTTAGGTTCTAGGTTATAGGTTTAGGATAAGGTTTAGGTTTAGGTTTAGGTTATAGGTTTGGGGATTTGACAATGGGTTCGGGTTTCGGTCATAGGTTTTAATTTAGGTTATAGATTTTGGGATTTAAGAATGGGTTCGTGTTTAGGTCATAGGTTTTGGGATTTGAGAATGGGTTCGGGTTTAGGTCATAGGTTTTGGTTTTGGTTTAGGCTATAGGTTATAGGTTTTGGATAAGGTTTAGGTTTAGGTTTAGGTTATATGTTTTGGGATTTGAGAATGGGTTCGGGTTTAGGTCATAGGTTTTGGTTTAGGTTATAGGTTTGGGGATTTGAGAATGGGTTCGGGTTTAGGTCATAGGTTTTGGTTTTGGTTTAGGTTATTGGTTTTGGTTTAGGTAATAGGTTTTGGATAAGGTTTAGGTTTAGGTTTAGGTTATAGGTTTTGGGATTTGAGAATGGGTTCGGGTTTAGGACATAGGTTTTGGGATTTGAGAATGGGTTCGGGTTTAGGTCATAGGTTTTGAGATTTGAGAATGGGTTCGGGTTTAGGTCATAGGTTTTGGTTTTGGTTATAGGTTTTAGGATTTGAGAATGGGTTCGGGTTTAGGTCATAGGTTTTGGTTTTGGTTTACGTTATAGGTTTTGGTTTAGGTTATAGGTTTAGGATAAGGTTTAGGTTTAGGTTTAGGTTATAGGTTTTGGTTTTGATTTTGGTTTAGTTTATAGATTTTGGGATAGGGTTTAGGGTTCGGGTTTAGGTCATAGGTTTTGGTTTAGGTTATGGGTTATAGGGTTAGGATAAGGATTAGGTTTAGGTTATAGGTTTTGAGATTTGAGAATGGGTACCGGTTTAGGTCATAGGTTTTGGGATTTGAGAATGGGTTCGGGGTTAGGTCATATGTTTTGGTTTTGGTTATAGGTTTTAGGATTTGAGAATGGGTTCGGGTTTAGGTCATAGGTTTTGGTTTTGGTTTAGGTTATAGGTTTTGGTTTAGGTTATAGGTTTAGGATAAGGTTTAGGTTTAGGTTTAGGTTACAGGTTTTGGTTTTGGTTTAGGTTACCGGTTTTGCTCGAGGTTATAGGTTTAGGATAAGGTTTTGGTTATAGGTTTTGGGATTTGAGAATGGGTTCAGGTTTAGATCATAGGTTTTGGGATTAGAGAATGGGTTCGGGTTTAGGTCATAGGTTTTAGTTTAGGTTATATGATTTAGGATTTGAGAATGGGTTCGGGTTTAAGTCATAGGTTTTGGTTTTGGTTTTGGTTATAGGTTTTGGTTTAGGTTATAGGTTATAGGTTTTGGATAAGGTTTACGTTTAGGTTTAGGTTATAGGTTTTGGGATTTGAGAATGGGTTCAGGTTTAGGTCATAGGTTTTGGGATTTTCAAATGGGTTCGGGTTTAGGTCATAGGTTTTGGTTTTAGTTATTAGTTTTAGGATTTGAGAATGGGTTCGGGTTTAGGTCATAGGTTTTGGTTTTGATTTTAGTTTTAGGTTTTGGTTTAGGTTATAGGTTTAGGATAAGGTTTAGGTTATAGACTTTGTGATTTGAGAATGGGTTCGGGTTTAGGTCATAGTTTTTGAGATTTGAGAATGGGTTCAGGTTTAGGTTATAGGTTTTGGGATTTGTGATTGGGTTCGGGTTTAGGTCATAGGTTTTGGTTTTAGTTATAAATTTTAGGATTTGAGAATGGTTTTGAGTTTTGGTCATATGTTTTGGTTTTGGTTTACGTTTTAGGTTTTGGTTTAGGTTATAGGTTTCGGTTTAGGTTTTGGGATTTAAGAATGGGTTCGGGTTTAGGTCATAGGTTTTGGGATTTAAGAATGGGTTCGGGTTTAGGTCATAGGTTTTGGTTTAGGTAATAGGTTTTAGGATTTGAGAATGGGTTCGGGTTTAGGTCATAGGTTTTAGTTTTGGTTTTGGTTATAGGTTTTGGTTTAGGTTATAGGTTGAGGATAAGGCTTAGGTTTTGGTTTAGGTTATAAGCTTTGGGATTTGAGAATAGGTTCGGGTTTAGGTCATAGGTTTTGGGATTTGAGAATGGGTTCGGGTTTAGGTCATAGGTTTTGGTTTAGGTTATAGGTTTTAGGATTTGAGAATGGGTTCGAGATTAGGTCATAGGTTTTAGGATTTGAAAATGGTTTCGGGTTTAGGTCATAGGTTTTGGTTTAAATTATAGGTTTTAGGAGTCGAGAATGGGTTCAAGTTTAGGTCATAGGTTTTGGTTTTGGTTTAGGTTATAGTTTTTGGTTTAGGTTATAGGTTTAGGATATGGTTTAGGTTTTGGTTTAGGTTATAGGCTTTGGGATTTCAGAATGGGTTCGGGTTAAGGTCATAGGTTTTGGTTTAGGTTATAGGTTTAGGATAAGGTTTAGGTTTACGTATAGGTTATAGGTTTTGGGATTTAAGAATGGGTTCAGGTTTAGGTTATAGGTTTTGGTTTAGGTTATAGGTTTTGGGAATTGAGAATGGGTTCGGGTTTAGGTCATAGGTTTTGGTTTTGGTTAAGATTATAGGTGTTCGTTTAGGTTATAGGTTTTGGATAAGGCTTAGGTTTAGGTTTCGATTATTGGTTTTAGGATTTGGGAATGGGTTCGAGTTTAGGTCATAGGTTTTGGTTTTGATTTAGGTTATTGGTTTTGGTTTAGGTTATAGGTTTAGGATAAGGTTTAGGTTTAGGTTTAGGTTATAGGCTTTGGGATTTGAGAATGGGTTCGGGTTTAGGTCATAGGTTTTGGGATTTGAGAATGGGTTTGGGTTTAGGTCATAGGTTTTGGTTTTAGTTATAGGTTTTAGGATTTGAGAATCGGTTCAGGTTTGCGTTATAGGTTTTAGTTTTGATTTTGGTTTAGGTTATAGGTTTTAGGATTTGAGAATGGGTTCGGGTTTAGGTCATAGGTTTTGGGATTAGTGAATGGGTTCAGGTTTAGGTCATAGTTTTTGTTTTGGTTTAGGTTCTAGGTTATAGGTTTAGGATAAGGTTTAGGTTTAGGTTTAGGTTATAGGTTTGGGGATTTGAGAATGGGTTCGGGTTTATGTCATAGGTTTTAATTTAGGTTATAGATTTTGGGATTTGAGAATGGGTTCCTGTTTAGGTCAAAGGTTTTGAGATTTGAGAATGGGTTCGGGTTTAGGTCATAGGTTTTGGGATTTGAGAATGGGTTCGAGTTTAGGTCATAGGTTTTGGTTTAGGTTATAGGTTTTAGGATTTGTGAATGGGTTCAGATTTAGGTCATAGGTTTTGGTTTTGGCTTTGGTTATTGGTTTTGGTTTAGGTTATAGGTTTAGGATAAGGTTTAGGTTTAGGTTTAGGTTATAGGCTTTGGGATTTGAGAATGGGTTCGGGTTTAGGTCATAGGTATTGGGATTTGAGAATGGGTTCGGGTTTAGGTCATAGGCTATGGGTTAGGTTATAGGTTTAGGTGATAGGTTTTGGGATTTGAGAATGGGTTCGGGTTTAGGTCATAGGTTTTGGTTTAGGTTATAGGTTTTAGGATTTGAGAATCGGTTCAGGTTTAGGTCATAGATTTTGGTTTTGGTTTTGGTTATAGGTTTTGGTTTAGGTTATAGGTTATAGGTTTAAGATAAGGTTTAGGTTTTGGTTTAGGTTATAGGTTTTGTGATTTGAGAATGGGTTCGGGTTTAGGTCATAGGTTTTGGGATTTGAAAATGGGTTCGGGTTTAGGTCATAGGTTTTGGTTTTAGTTATAAGTTTTAGGATTTGAGAATGGGTTCAGGTTTAGGTCATAGGTTTTGGTTTTGATTTTAGTTTTTGGTTTTGGTTTAGGTTATAGGTTTAGGATAAGGTTTAGGTTTAGGTTTAGGTTATAGGCTTTGTGATTTGAGAATGGGTTCGGGTTTAGGTCATAGTTTTTGAGATTTGAGAATGGGTTCAGGTTTAGGTTATAGGTTTTGGGATTTGAGATTGGGTTCGGGTTTAGGTCATAGGTTTTGGTTTTTGTTATAAATTTTAGGATTTGAGAATGGTTTTGGGTTTTGGTCATATGTTTTGGTTTTGGTTTACGTTTTAGGTTTTGGTTTAGGTTATAGGTTTTGGTTTAGGTTTTGGGATTTAAGAATGGGTTCAGATTTAGGTCATAGGTTTTGGGATTTAAGAATGGGTTCGGGTTTAGGTCATAGGTTTTGGTTTAGGTAATAGGTTTTAGGATTTGAGAATGGGTTCGGGTTTAGGTCATAGGTTTTAGTTTTGGTTTTGGTTATAGGTTTTGGTTTAGGTTATTGGTTGAGGATAAGGCTTAGGTTTTGGTTTAGGTTATAGGCCTTGGGATTTGAGAATGGGTTCGGGTTTAGGTCATAGGTTTTGGGATTTGAGAAGGGGTTCGGGTTTAGGTCATAGGTTTTAGGATTTAAAAATGGTTTCGGGTTTAGGTCATAGGTTTTGGTTTAAATTATAGGTTTTAGGAGTTGAGAATGGGTTCAAGTTTCGGTCATAGGTTTTGGTTTTGGTTTAGGTTATAGGTTTTGGTTTACGTTATAGGTTTAGGATAAGGTTTAGGTTTTGGTTTAGGTTATAGGCTTTGGGATTTCAGAATGGGTTCGGGTTTAGGTCATAGGTTTTGGTTTAGGTTATAGGTTTTGGGAATTGAGAATGGGTTCGGGTTTAGGTCATAGGTTTTGGTTTTGGTTAAGGTTATAGGTGTTCGTTTAGGTTATAGGTTTAGGATAAGGCTTAGGTTTAGGTTTCGATTATTGGTTTTAGGATTTGGGAATGGGTTCGAGTTTAGGTCATAGGTTTTGGTTTTGATTTAGGTTATTGGTTTTGGTTTAGGTTATAGGTTTAGGATAAGGTTTAGGTTTAGGTTTAGGTTATAGGCTTTGGGATTTGAGAATGGGTTCGGGTTTAGGTCATAGGTTTTGGGATTTGAGAATGGGTTTGGGTTTAGGTCATAGGTTTTGGTTTTAGTTATAGGTTTTAGGATTTGAGAATCGGTTCGGGTTTGCGTTATAGGTTTTAGTTTTGATTTTGGTTTAGGTTATACGTTTTAGGATTTGAGAATGGGTTCGGGTTTAGGTCATAGGTTTTGGGATTAGTGAATGGGTTCAGGTTTAGGTCATAGTTTTTGTTTTGGTTTAGGTTCTAGGTTATAGGTTTAGGATAAGGTTTAGGTTTAGGTTTAGGTTATAGGTTTGGGGATTTGAGAATGGGTTCGGGTTTAGGTCATAGGTTTTAATTTAGGTTATAGATTTTGGGATTTGAGAATGGGTTCCTGTTTAGGTCAAAGGTTTTGAGATTTGAGAATGGGTTCGGGTTTAGGTCATAGGTTTTGGGATTTGAGAATGGGTTCGAGTTTAGGTCATAGGTTTTGGTTTAGGTTATAGGTTTTAGGATTTGTGAATGGGTTCGGATTTAGGTCATAGGTTTTGGTTTTGGTTTTGGTTATTGGTTTTGGTTTAGGTTATAGGTTTAGGATAAGGTTTAGGTTTAGGTTTAGGTTATAGGCTTTGGGATTTGAGAATGGGTTCGGGTTTAGGTCATAGGTATTGGGATTTGAGAATGGGTTCGGGTTTAGGTCATAGGCTATGGGTTAGGTTATAGGTTTAGGTGATAGGTTTTGGGATTTGAGAATGGGTTCGGGTTTAGGTCATAGGTTTTGGTTTAGGTTATAGGTTTTAGGATTTGAGAATCGGTTCAGGTTTAGGTCATAGATTTTGGTTTTGGTTTTGGTTATAGGTTTTGGTTTAGGTTATAGGTTATAGGTTTAAGATAAGGTTTAGGTTTTGGTTTAGGTTATAGGTTTTGGGATTTGAGAATGGGTTCGGGTTTAGGTCATAGGTTTTGGGATTTGAAAATGGGTTCGGGTTTAGGTCATAGGTTTTGGTTTTAGTTATAAGTTTTAGGATTTGAGAATGGGTTCAGGTTTAGGTCATAGGTTTTGGTTTTGATTTTAGTTTTTGGTTTTGGTTTAGGTTATAGGTTTAGGATAAGGTTTAGGTTTAGGTTTAGGTTATAGGCTTTGTGATTTGAGAATGGGTTCGGGTTTAGGTCATAGTTTTTGAGATTTGAGAATGGGTTCAGGTTTAGGTTATAGGTTTTGGGATTTGAGATTGGGTTCGGGTTTAGGTCATAGGTTTTGGTTTTAGTTATAAATTTTAGGATTTGAGAATGGTTTTGGGTTTTGGTCATATGTTTTGGTTTTGGTTTACGTTTTAGGTTTTGGTTTAGGTTATAGGTTTTGGTTTAGGTTTTGGGATTTAAGAATGGGTTCAGGTTTAAGTCATTGGTTTTGGGATTTAAGAATGGGTTCGGGTTTAGTCATAGGTTTTGGTTTAGGTAATTGGTTTTAGGATTTGAGAATGGGTTCGGGTTTAGGTCATAGGTTTTAGTTTTGGTTTTGGTTATAGGTTTTGGTTTAGGTTATAGGTTGAGGATAAGGCTTAGGTTTTGGTTTAGGTTATAGGCCTTGGGATTTGAGAATGGGTTCGGGTTTAGGTCATAGGTTTTGGGATTTGAGAATGGGTTCGGGTTTAGGTCATAGGTTTTAGGATTTGAAAATGGTTTCGGGTTTAGGTCATAGGTTTTGGTTTAAATTATAGGTTTTAGGAGTTGAGAATGGGTTCAAGTTTCAGTCATAGGTTTTGGTTTTGGTTTAGGTTATAGGTTTTGGTTTACGTTATAGGTTTAGGATAAGGTTTAGGTTTTGGTTTAGGTTATAGGCTTTGGGATTTCAGAATGGGTTCGGGTTTAGGTCATAGGTTTTGGTTTAGGTTATAGGTTTTCGGAATTGAGAATGGGTTCGGGTTTAGGTCATAGGTTTTGGTTTTGGTTAAGGTTATAGGTGTTCGTTTAGGTTATAGGTTTAGGATAAGGCTTAGGTTTAGGTTTCGATTATTGGTTTTAGGATTTGGGAATGGGTTCGAGTTTAGGTCATAGGTTTTGGTTTTGATTTAGGTTATAGGTTTTGGTTTAGGTTATAGGTTTAGGATAAGGTTTAGGTTTAGGTTTAGGTTATAGGCTTTGGGATTTGAGAATGGGTTCGGGTTTAGGTCATAGGTTTTGGGATTTGAGAATGGGTTTGGGTTTAGGTCATAGGTTTTGGTTTTAGTTATAGGTTTTAGGATTTGAGAATCGGTTCGGGTTTGCGTTATAGGTTTTAGTTTTGATTTTGGTTTAGGTTATAGGTTTTAGGATTTGAGAATGGGTTCGGGTTTAGGTCATAGGTTTTGGGATTAGTGAATGGGTTCAGGTTTAGGTCATAGTTTTTGTTTTGGTTTAGGTTCTAGGTTATAGGTTTAGGATAAGGTTTAGGTTTAGGTTTAGGTTATAGGTTTGGGGATTTGAGAATGGGTTCGGGTTTAGGTCATAGGTTTTAATTTAGGTTATAGATTTTGGGATTTGAGAATGGGTTCCTGTTTAGGTCATAGGTTTTGAGATTTGAGAATGGGTTCGGGTTTCGGTCATAGGTTTTGGGATTTGAGAATGGGTTCGAGTTTAGGTCATTGGTTTTGGTTTAGGTTATAGGTTTTAGGATTTGTGAATGGGTTCGGATTTAGGTCATAGGTTTTGGTTTTGGTTTTGGTTATTGGTTTTGGTTTAGGTTATAGGTTTAGGATAAGGTTTAGGTTTAGGTTTAGGTTATAGGCTTTGGGATTTGAGAATGGGTTCGGGTTTAGGTCATAGGTATTGGGATTTGAGAATGGGTTCGGGTTTACGTCATAGGCTATGGGTTAGATTATTGGTTTAGGTGATAGGTTTTGGGATTTGAGAATGGGTTCGGGTTTAGGTCATAGGTTTTGGTTTAGGTTATAGGTTTTAGGATTTGAGAATCGGTTCAGGTTTAGGTCATAGGTTTTGGTTTTGGTTTTGGTTATAGGTTTTGGTTTAGGTTATAGGTTATAGGTTTAAGATAAGGTTTTGGTTAAGGTTTAGGTTATAGGTTTTGGGATTTGAGAATGGGTTCGGGTTTAGGTCATAGGTTTTGGGATTTGAAAATGGGTTCGGGTTTAGGTCATAGGTTTTGGTTTTAGTTATAAGTTTTAGGATTTGAGAATGGGTTCAGGTGTAGGTCATAGGTTTTGGTTTTGATTTTAGTTTTAGGTTTTGGTTTAGGTTATAGGTTTAGGATAAGGTTTAGGTTTAGGTTTAGGTTATAGGCTTTGTGATTTGAGAATGGGTTCGGGTTTAGGTCATAGTTTTTGAGATTTGAGAATGGGTTCAGGTTTAGGTTATAGGTTTTGAGATTTGAGATTGGGTTCGGGTTTAGGTCATAGGTTTTGGTTTTGGTTATATATTTTAGGATTTGAGATTGGTTTTCGGTTTTGGTCATATGTTTTGGTTTTGGTTTACGTTTTAGGTTTTGGTTTAGGTTATAGGTTTTGGTTTAGGTTTTGGGATTTAAGAATGGGTTCAGGTTTAGGTCATAGGTTTTGGGATTTAAAAATGGGTTCGGGTTTAGGTCATAGGTTTTGGTTTAGGTAATAGGTTTTAGGATTTGAGAATGGGTTCGGGTTTAGGTCATAGGTTTTAGTTTTGGTTTTGGTTATAGGTTTTAGTTTAGGTTATAGGTTGAGGATAAGGCTTAGGTTTTGGTTTAGGTTATAGGCTTTGGGATTTGAGAATGGGTTCGGGTTTAGGTCATAGGTTTTGGGATTTGAGAATGGGTTCGGGTTTAGGTCATAGGTTTTGGTTTAGGTTATAGGTTTTAGGATTTGAGAATGGGTTCGGGTTTAGGTCATAGGTTTTAGGATTTGAAAATGGTTTCGGGTTTAGCTCATTGGTTTTGGTTTAAATTATAGGTTTTAGGAGTTGAGAATGGGTTCAAGTTTAGGTCATAGGTTTTGGTTTTGGTTTAGGTTATAGGTTTTGGTTTAGGTTATAGGTTTAGGATAAGGTTTAGGTTTTGGTTTAGGTTATCGGCTTTGGGATTTCAGAATGGGTTCGGGTTTAGGTCATAGGTTTTGGTTTAGGTTATAGGTTTTGGGAATTGAGAATGGGTTCGGGTTTAGGTCATAGGTTTTGGTTTTGGTTAAGGTTATAGGTGTTCGTTTAGGTTATAGGTTTAGGATAAGGCTTAGGTTTAGGTTTCGATTATTGGTTTTAGGATTTGGGAATGGGTTCGAGTTTAGGTCATAGGTTTTGTTTTTGATTTAGGTTATAGGTTTTGGTTTAGGTTATAGGTTTAGGATAAGGTTTAGGTTTAGGTTTAGGTTATAGGCTTTGGGATTTGAGAATGGGTTCGGGTTTAGGTCATAGGTTTTGGGATTTGAGAATGGGTTTGGGTTTAGGTCATAGGTTTTGGTTTTGGTTATAGGTTTTAGGATTTGAGAATCGGTTCGGGTTTGCGTTATAGGTTTTAGTTTTGATTTTGGTTTAGGGTATAGGTTTTAGGATTTGAGAATGGGTTCGGGTTTAGGTCATAGGTTTTGGGATTAGTGAATGGGTTCAGGTTTAGGTCATAGTTTTTGTTTTGGTTTAGGTTCTAGGTTATAGGTTTAGGATAAGGTTTAGGTTTAGGTTTAGGTTATAGGTTTGGGGATTTGAGAATGGGTTCGGGTTTAGGTCATAGGTTTTAATTTAGGTTATAGATTTTGGGATTTGGGAATGGGTTCGTGTTTAGCTCATAGGTTTTGGGATTTGAGAATGGGTTCGGCTTTAGGTCATAGGTTTTGGGATTTGAGAATGGGTTCGAGTTTAGGTCATAGGTTTTGGTTTAGGTTATAGGTTTTAGGATTTGTGAATGGGTTCGGATTTAGGTCATAGGTTTTGGTTTTGGTTTTGGTTTTTGGTTTTGGTTTAGGCTATAGGTTTAGGATAAGGTTTAGGTTATAGGCTTTGGGATTTGAGAATGGGTTCGGGTTTAGGTCATAGGTATTGGGATTTGAGAATGGGTTCGGGTTTAGGTCATAGGCTATGGGTTAGGTTATAGGTTTAGGTGATAGGTTTTGGGATTTGAGAATGGGTTCGGGTTTAGGTCATAGGTTTTGGTTTAGGTTATAGGTTTTAGGATTTGAGAATCGGTTCAGGTTTAGGTCATAGGTTTTGGTTTTGGTTTTAGTTATAGGTTTTGGTTTAGGTTATAGGTTATAGGTTTAAGATAAGGTTTAGGTTTAGGTTTAGGTTATAGGTTTTGGGATTTGAGAATGGGTTCGGGTTTAGGTTGTAGGTTATAGGCTTTGGGATTTGAGAATAGGTTCGGGTTTAGGTCATAGGTATTGGGATTTGAGAATGGGTTCGGGTTTAGTTCATAGGCTATGGGTTAGGTTATAGGTTTAGGTAATAGGTTTTGGGATTTGAGAATGGGTTCGGGTTTAGGTCATAGGTTTTGGTTTAGGTCATAGGTTTAGGATAAGGTTTAGGTTATAGGTTTTGGGATTTGAGAATTGGTTCGGGTTTAGGTCATAGGTTTTTAGATTTGAGAATGGGTTCGAGTTTAGGTCATAGGTTGTGGTTTAGGTTATAGGTTTTAGGATTTGAGAATAGGTTCAGGTTTAGGTCATAGGTTTTGGTTTTGGTTTTGGTTATATGTTGTGGTTTAGGTTATAGGTTATAGGTTTAGGATCAGGTTTAGGTTTAAGTTTAGGTTATAGGTTTTGGGATTTGAGAATGGGTTCGGGTTTAGGTCGTAAGTTTTGGGATTTGAAAATGGGTTTGGGTTTAGGTCATAGGTTTTGGGATTTGAGAGTGGGTTCGGGTTTAGGTCAAAGGTTTTGGTTTAGGTTATAGGTTTTAGGATTTGAGAATGGGTTCGGGTTTAGGTCATAGATTTTTGTTTTGGTTTTGGTTATAGGTTTTGGTTAGGTTATAGGTTTAGGATAAGGTTTAGTTTATAGGTTTTGGGATTTGAGAATGGGTTCGGGTTTAGGACATAGGTTTTGGGATTTGAAAATGGGTTCGGGTTTAGGTCATGGGTTTTGGTTTTAGTTATAAATTTTAGGATTTGAGAATGGGTTTGGATTTATGTCATATGTTTTGGTTTTGGTTTTGGTTTTAGGTTTTAGTTTAGGTTATAGGTTTAGGATGACGTTTGGGTTTAGGTTTAGGTTATAGCCTTTGGGATTTGAGAATGTGTTTAGGTTTAGGTCGTAGGTATTGGGATTTGAGAATAGGTTCGGGTTTAGGTCATAGGTTTTGGTTTAGGTCATATGTTTTGGAATTTGAGAATGGGTTCGGGTTTAGGTCATAGGTTTTGTCTTTGGTTTAGGCTATACATTATAGGTTTTGGATAAGGTTTAGGTTTAGGTTTAGGTTATAGGTTTTGAGATTTGAGAATGGGTTCGGGTTTAGGTCATAGGTTTTGGTTTAGGTTATAGGTTTTGGGAATTGAGAATGGGTTCGGGTTTAGGTCATAGGTTTTGGGATTTGAGAATGGGTTCGGGTTTTGGTCATATGTTTTGTGATTTGAGAATGGGTTCGGGTTTAGGTCAAAGGTTTTGGGATTTGAGAATGGGTTCGGGTTTTGGTCGTAGGTTTTGTGATTTGAGAATGGGTTCGGGTTTAGGTCAAAGGTTTTGGGATTTGAGAATGGGTTCGGGTTTTGGTCATAGGTTTTGGTTTAGGTAATAGGTTTTAGGATTTCAGAATGGGTTCGGGTTTAGGTCATAGGTTTTGGTTTTGGTTTAGGTTATAGGTTTTGGTTTAGGTTATAGGTTTAGGATAAGGTTTAGGTTATAGGTTTTGGGATTTGAGAAAGGGTTCGGGTTTAGGTCATATGTTTTGGGATTTGAGAATGGGTTCGGGTTTAGGTCATAGGTTTCGGTTTAGGTTATAGGTTTTAGGATTTGAGAATGGGTTCGGGTTTTGGTCATCGGTTTTTGTTTTGGTTTTGTTTATAGGTTTTGGTTTAGGTTATAGGTTATAGGTTTAGGATAAGGTTTAGGTTATAGGTTTTGGGATTTGAGAATGTGTTCGGGTGTAGGTCATAAGTTTTGGGATTTGAAAATGGGTTCGATTTTAGGTCATAAGTTTTGGTTTAAGTTATAAGTTTTAGGATTTGAGAATGGGTTCGGGTTTTGGTCCTAGGTTTTTGTTTTGGTTTAGGTTTTAGGTTTTGGTTTAGGTTACAGCTTTAGGATAAGGTTTAGTTTTAGGTTTAGGTTATAGGCTTTGGGATTTGAGAATGGGTTCGAGTTTAGGTCATAGGTTTTGGGATTTGAGAATGGGTTGAGATTTAGGTCATAGGTTTTAGTTTAGGTTTTAGGTTTTAGGATTTGACAATGGGTTCGGGTTTAGGTCATAGGTTTTGGTTTTGGTTTTGGTTTTGGTTGGGGTTAAAGGTTTTAGTTTGGGTTATGTGTTTAGGATAAGGTTTAGGTTTAGGTTTAGGTTATAGGTTTTGGGATTTGAGAATGGGTTCGGGTTTAGGTCATCGGTTTTGGTTTAGGTTATATGTTTTAGGATTTGTGGAGGGGTTCGGGTTTAGGTTATTGGTTTTGGTATTTGAGAATGGGTTCGGGTTTAGGTCATATGTTTTGGGATTTGACAATGGGTTCGGGTTTAGGTCATAGGTTTTGGTTTAAGTTATAGGTTTTAGGATTTGAGAATGGGTTCGGGTTTTGGTCATAGGTTTTGGTTTTGGTTTAGGTTATAGGTTTTGGTTAAGGTTATAGGTTTAGGATAGGGTTTCGGTTTAGGTTTAGGTTATAGGCTTTGGGATTCGAGAATGGGTTCGGGTTTAGGTCATAGGTTTTGGGATTTAAGAATGGGTTCGGGTTTAGGTCATAGGTTTTGGGTTAGGTTATAGGTCTCAGGATTTGAGAATGGGTTCAGGTTTAGGTCATAGGTTTTGGTTTTGGTTCAGGTTATAGGTTTTTGTTTAGGTTATAGGTTTAGGATAAGGTTTAGGTTTAGGTTTAGGTTATTGGTTTTAGGATTTGAGAATGGGTTCGGGTTTAGGTCATAGGTTTTGGGATTTGAGAATGTGTTCGGGTTTAGGTCATACATTTTGGTTTAGGTTATAGGTTTTAGGATTTGAGAATCGGTTCGGGATTACGTTATAGGTTTTGGTTTTGATTTTGGTTTAGGTTATAGGTTTTGGGATAGGGATTATGGTTCGGGTTTAGGTCATAAGTTTTGGTTTAGGTTATAGGTTTTGGGATTTGTGAATGGGTTCAGGTTTAGGTCATAGGTTTTTATTTTGGTTTAGGTTATAGGTTATAGGTTTAGGATAAGCTTTACGTTTAGGTTTAGGTTATAGGTTTTGGGATTTGAGAATGGGATCGGATTTTGGTCATAGGTTTTGGGATTTGAGAATGGGTTTGGGTTTAGGTCATAGGTTTTGGGATTTTAGAATGGGTTCGGGTTTAGGTCATGGGTTTTGGTTTAAGTTATAGGTGTTAGGATTTGAGAATCGGTTTGGGTTTAGGTTATAGGTTTTGGTTTTGATTTTGGTTTAGGTTATAGGTTTTGGTTTTGATTTTGGTTTAGGTTATAGGTTTTGGGATAGGGTTTAGGGTTCGGGTTTAGGTCATAGGTTTTGGTTTAGGTTATAGGTTATAGGGTTAGGATAAGGATTAGGTTTAGGTTATAGGTTTTGGGATTTGAGGGTTCGGGTTTATGTCATAGGTTTTGGGATTTGAGAATGGGTTTGGGTTTAGGACATAGGTTTTGGGGTTTGAGAATGGGTTCGGGTTTAGGTCATTGGATTTGGCTTAGGTTATAGGTTTTGGGATTTAAGAATGCGTTCGGGTTTAGGTCATAGGTTTTGGTTTCGGTTTAGGCTATAGGTTTGGGTTTAGGTAATAGGTTTTGGATAAGGTTTACGTTTAGGTTTAGGTTATAGGTTTTGGGATTTGAGAATGGGTTCGGGTTTAGGTCATAGGTTTTAGGATTTGAGAATGGGTTCGGGTTTCGGTCATAGGTTTTGGTTTTGGTTTAGGTTATAGGTTTTGGCTTAGGAAATAGTTTTTGTATAAGGTTTAGGTTTAGGTTTATGTTATAGGGTTTGGGATTTGAGAATGGGTTCGGGTTTAGGTCATAGGTTTTGGTTTAGGTCATAGGTTTAGGATAAGGTTTAGGTTATAGGTTTTGGGATTTGAGAATTGGTTCGGGTTTAGGTCATAGGTTTTTAGATTTGAGATTGGGTTCGGGTTTAGGTCATAGGTTTTGGTTTAGGTTATAGGTTTTAGGATTTGAGAATGGGTTCGAGTTTAGGTCATAGGTTTTTGTTTTGGTTTTGGTTATAGGTTTTGGTTAGGTTATAGGTTTAGGATAAGGTTTAGGTTATAGGTATTGGGATTTGAGAATGGGTTCGGGTTTAGGACATAGGTTTTGGGATTTGAAAATGGGTTTGGGTTTAGGTCATGGGTTTTGGTTTTAGTTTTAAATTTTAGGATTTGAGAATGGGTTTGGGTTTAGGTCATATGTTTTGGTTTTGGTTTTGGTTTTAGGTTTTGGTTTAGGTTATAGGTTTAGGATAAGGTTTGGGTTTAGGTTTAGGTTATAGCCTTTGGGATTTGAGAATGTGTTCAGGTTTAGGTCATAGGTATTAGGATTTGAGAATAGGTTCGGGTTTAGGTCATAGGTTTTGGTGCAGGTCATAGGTTTTGGGGTTTGAGAATGGGTTCGGCTTTAGGTCATAGGTTTTGGTTTTGGTTTAGGCTATAGGTTATAGGTTTTGGATAAGGTTTATGTTTAGGTTTAGGTTATAGGTTTTGGGATTTGAGAATGGGTTCGGGTTTAGGTCATAGGTTTTGGTTTAGGTTATAGGTTTTGGGAATTGAGAATGGGTTCAGGTTTAGGTCATAGGTTTTGGGATTTGAGAATGGGTTCGGGTTCTGGTCATAGGTTTTGTGATTTGAGAATGGGTTCGGGTATAGGTCAAAGGTTTTGGGATTTGAGAATGGGTTCGGGTTTTGGTCATAGGTTTTGTGATTTGAGAATGGGTTCGGGTTTAGGTCAAAGGTTTTGGGATTTGAGAATGGGTTCGGGTTTTGGTCATAGGTTTTGGTTTAGGTAATAGGTTTTAGGATTTCAGAATGGGTTCGGGTTTAGGTCATAGGTTTTGGTTTTGGTTTAGGTTATAGGTTTTGGTTTAGGTTATAGGTTTAGGATAAGGTTTAGGTTATAGGTTTTGGGATTTGAGAAAGGGTTCGGGTTTAGGTCATATCTTTTAGGATTTGAGAATGGGTTCGGGTTTAGGTCATAGGTTTCGGTTTAGGTTATAGGTTTTAGGATTTGAGAATGGGTTCGGGTTTTGGTCATCGGTTTTTGTTTTGGTTTTGGTTATAGGTTTTGGTTTAGGTTATAGGTTATAGGTTTAGGATAAGGTTTAGGTTATAGGTTTTGGGATTTGAGAATGCGTTCGGGTTTAGGTCATAAGTTTTGGGATTTGAAAATGGGTTCGATTTTAGGTCATAGGTTTTGGTTTAACTTATAAGTTTTAGGATTTGAGAATGGGTTCGGGTTTTGGTCCTAGGTTGTGGTTTTGGTTTTGGTTTTAGGTTTTGGTTTAGGTTACAGGTTTAGATTAAGGTTTAGTTTTAGGTTTAGGTTATAGGCTTTGGGATTTGAGAATGGGTTCGAGTTTAGGTCATAGGCTTTGGGATTTGAGAATGGGTTCAGGTTTAGGTCATAGGTTTTAGTTTAGGTTTTAGGTTTTAGGATTTGACAATGGGTTCGGGTTTGGGTCATAGGTTTTGGTTTTGGTTTTGGTTTTGGTTGGGGTTAATGGTTTTAGTTTGGGTTATATGTTTAGGATAAGGTTTAGGTTTAGGTTTAGGTTATAGGTTTTGGGATTTGAGAATGGGTTCGGGTTTAGGTCATAGGTTTTGGTTTAGGTTATATGTTTTAGGATTTGTGGAGGGGTTCGGGTTTAGGTTATTGGTTTTGGTATTTGAGAATGGGTTCGGGTTTAGGTCATAGGTTTTGGGATTTGACAATGGGTTCGGGTTTAGGTCATAGGTTTTGGTTTAAGTTATAGCTTTTAGGATTTGAGAATGGGTTCGGGTTTAGGTCATAGGTTTTGGTTTTGGTTTAGGTTATAGGTTTTGGTTAAGGTTATAGGTTTAGGATAGGGTTTCGGTTTAGGTTTAGGTTATAGGCTTTAGGATTTGAGAATGGGTTCTGGTTTAGGTCATAGGTTTTGGGATTTAAGAATGGGTTCGGGTTGAGGCCATAGGTTTTGGGTTAGGTTATAGGTCTTAAGATTTGAGAATGGGTTCAGGTTTAGGTCATAGGTTTTAGTTTTGGTTCAGGTAATAGGTTTTAGTTTAGGTTACAGGTTTAGGATAAGGTTTAGGTTTAGGTTTAGGTTATTGGTTTTAGGATTTGAGAATGGGTTCGTGTTTAGGTCATAGGTTTTGGGATTTGAGAATGTGTTCGGGTTTAGGTTATACATTTTGGTTTAGGTTATAGGTTTTAGGATTTGAGAATCGGTTCGGGATTACGTTATAGGTTTTGGTTTTGATTTTGGTTTAGGTTATAGGTTTTGGGATAGGGATTATGGTTCAGGTTTAGGTCATAGGTTTTGTTTTAGGTTATAGGTTTTGGGATTTGTGAATGGGTTCAGGTTTAGGTCATAGGTTTTTATTTTGGTTTGGGTTATAGGTTATAGGTTTAGGATAAGCTTTACGTTTAGGTTTAGGTTATAGGTTTTGGGTTTTGAGAATGGGATCCGGTTTTGGTCATAGGTTTTGGGATTTGAGAATGGGTTCGGGTTTAGGTCATAGGTTTTGGAATTTTAGAATGGGTTCGGGTTTAGGTCATAGGTTTTGGTTTAAGTTATAGGTGTTAGGATTTGAGAATCGGTTCGGGTTTAGGTTATAGGTTTTGGTTTTGATTTTGGTTTAGGTTATAGGTTTTGGTTTCGATTTTGGTTTAGGTTATAGGTTTTGGGATAGGGTTTACGCTTCGGGTTTAGGTCATAGGTTTTGGTTTAGGTTATAGGTTATAGGGTTAGGATAAGGATTAGGTTTAGGTTATAGGTTTTGGGATTTGAGGGTTCGGGTTTATGTCATAGGTTTTGGGATTTGTGAATGGGTTTGGGTTTAGGACATAGGTTTTGGGGTTTCAGAATGGGTTCGGGTTTAGGTCATCGGATTTAGTTTAGGTTATAGGTTTTGGGATTTAAGAATATGTTCGGGTTTAGGTCATAGGTTTTGGTTTCGGTTTAGGCTTTAGGTTTTGGTTTAGGTAATAGGTTTTGGATAAGGTTTACGTTTAGGTTTAGGTTATAGGTTTTGGGATTTGGGAATGGGTTCAGGTTTAGGTCATAGGTTTTGGGATTTGAGAATGGGTTCGGGTTTCAGTCATAGGTTTTGGTTTTGGTTTAGGTTATAGGTTTTGGCTTAGGAAATAGTTTTTGTATAAGGTTTAGGTTTAGGTTTATGTTATAGGTTTTGGGATTTGAGAATGGGTTCGGGTTTAGGTCATAGGTTTTGGGATTTGAGAATTGGTTCGGGTTTAGGTCATATGTTTTGAGATTTGAGAGTGGGTTCGGGTTTAGGTCATAGGTTTTGATTTAAGTTATAGGTTTTAGGATTTGAGAATCAGTTCGGGTTTAGTTTATAGGTTTTGGTTTTGATTTTGGTTTAGTTTAGAGGTTTTGGGATAGGGTTTAGGGTTCGGGTTTAGGTCATAGGTTTTGGTTTAGGTTATAGGTTATAGGGTTAGGATAAGGATTAGGTTTAGGTTATAGGTTTTGAGATTTGAGAATGGGTTCCGGTTTAGGTCATAGGTATTGGGATTTGAGAATGGGTTCAGGGTTAGGTCATAGGTTTTGGTTTAGGTTATAGGTTTTAGGATTTGAGAATGGGTTCGGGTTTAGGTCATAGGTTTTGATTTTGGTTTTGGTTATAGGTTTTGGTTTAGGTTATAGGTTATAGGTTTAAGATAAGGTTTATGTTTAGGTTTAGGTTATAGGTTTTGGGATTTGAGAATGGGTTCAGGTTTAGGTCATAGGTTTTGGTTTAGGTTATAGGTTTTAGGATTTGAGAATCGGTTCAGGTTTAGGTCATAGGTTTTAGTTTTAGTTTTGGTTATAGGTTTTGGTTTAGGTTATAGGTTATAGGTTTAAGATAAGGTTTAGGTTATAGGTTTCGGGATTTGAGAATGGGTTCGGGTTTAGGTCATAGGTTTTGGGATTTGAAAATGGGTTCGGGTTTAGGTCGTAGGTTTTGGGATTTGAGAGTGGGTTCGGGTTTAGGTCATAGCTTTTGGTTTAGGTTATAGGTTTTAGGATTTGAGAATGGGTTCGGGTTTAGGTCATAGGCTTTGGGATTAGTGAATGGGTTCAGGTTTTGGTCATAGTTTTTGTTTTGGTTTAGGTTCTAGGTTATAGTTTTAGGATAAGGTTTAGGTTTAGGTTTAGGTTATAGGTTTGGGGATTTGACAATGGGTTCGGGTTTCGGTCGTAAGTTTTAATTTAGGTTCTAGATTTTGGGATTTGAGAATGGGTTCGTGTTTAGGTCATAGGTTTTGGGATTTGAGAATGGGTTCGGGTTTAGGTCATAGGTTTTGGTTTTGGTTTAGGCTATAGGTTATAGGTTTTGGATAAGGTTTACGTTTAGGTTTAGGTTATATGTTTTGGGATTTGAGAATGGGTTCGGGTTTAGGTCATAGGTTTTGGTTTAGGTTATAGGTTTTGGGAATTATGAATGGGTTCGGGTTTAGGTCATAGGTTTTGGGATTTGAGAATGGGTTCGGGTTTTGGTCATAGGTTTTGTGATTTGAGAATCGGTTCGGGTTTAGGTCAAAGGTTTTGGGATTTGAGAATGGGTTCGGGTTTTGGTCATAGGTTTTGGTTTAGGTAATAGGTTTTATGATTTCAGAATGGGTTCGGGTTTAGGTCATAGGTTTTGGTTTTGGTTTAGGTTATAGGTTTAGGATAAGGTTTAAGTTATAGGTTTTGGGATTTGAGAAAGGGTTCGGGTTTAGGTCATATGTTTTGGGATTTGAGAATGGGTTCAGGTTTAGGTCATAGGTTTCGGTTTAGGTTATAGGTTTTAGGATTTGAGAATCGGTTCGGGATTACGTTATAGGTTTTAGTTTTGATTTTGGTTTAGGTTATAGGTTTTGGGATAGGGATTATGGTTCGGGTTTAGGTCATAGGTTTTGGTTTAGGTTATAGGTTTTGGGATTTGTGAATGGGTTCAGGTTTAGGTCATAGGTTTTTGTTTTAGTTTAGGTTATAGGTTATAGGTTTAGGATAAGCTTTACGTTTAGGTTTAGGTTATAGGTTTTGGGAATTGAGAATGGGTTCGGGTTTAGGTCATAGGTTTTGGGATTTTAGAATGGGTTCGTGTTTAGGTCATAGGTTTTGGTTTAAGTTATAGGTGTTAGGATTTGAGAATCGGTTCGGGTTTAGGTTATAGGTTTTGGTTTTGATTTTGGTTTAGGTTATAGGTTTTGGTTTTGATTTTGGTTTAGGTTATAGGTTTTGGGATAGGGTTTAGGGTTCGGGTTTAGGTCGTAGGTTTTGGTTTAGGTTATAGGTTATAGGGTTAGGATAAGGATTAGGTTTAGGTTATAGGTTTTGGGATTTGAGGGTTCGGGTTTATGTCATAGGTTTTGGGATTTGAGAATGGGTTTGGGTTTAGGACATAGGTTTTGGGGTTTGAGAAAGGGTTCGGGTTTAGGTCATCGGATTTGGTTTAGGTTATAGGTTTTGGGATTTAAGAATGTGTTCGGGTTTAGGTCATAGGTTTTGGTTTCGGTTTAGGCTATAGGTTTTGGTTTAGGTTATAGGTTTTGAATAAGGTTTACGTTTAGGTTTAGCTTATAGGTTTTGGGATTTGAGAATGGGTTCGGGTTTAGGTCATAGGTTTTGGGATTTGAGAATGGGTTTGGGTTTCGGTCATAGGTTTTGGTTTTGGTTTAGGTTATAGGTTTTGGATTAGGAAATAGTTTTTGTATAAGGTTTAGGTTTAGGTTTATGTTATAGGTTTTGGGATTTGAGAATGGGTTCGGGTTTAGGTCATAGGTTTTGGGATTTGAGAATTGGTTCGGGTTTAGGTCATAGGTTTTGAGATTTGAGAGTGGGTTCGGGTTTAGGTCATAGGTTTTGATTTAAGTTATAGGTTTTAGGATTTGAGAATCAGTTCGGGTTTAGTTTATAGGTTTTGGTTTTGATTTTGGTTTAGTTTAGAGGTTTTGGGATAGGGTTTAGGGTTCGGGTTTAGGTCATAGGTTTTGGTTTAGGTTATAGGTTATAGGGTTAGGATAAGGATTAGGTTTAGGTTATAGGTTTTGAGATTTGAGAATGGGTTCCGGTTTAGGTCATAGGTATTGGGATTTGAGAATGGGTTCAGGGTTAGGTCATAGGTTTTGGTTTAGGTTATAGATTTTAGGATTTGAGAATGGGTTCGGGTTTAGGTCATAGGTTTTGGTTTGGGTTTTGGTTATAGGTTTTGGTTTAGGTTATATGTTATAGGTTTAAGATAAGGTTTATGTTTAGGTTTAGGTTATAGGTTTTGGGATTTGAGAATGGGTTCGTGTTTAGGTCATAGGTTTTGGTTTAGGTTATAGGTTTTAGGATTTGAGAATCGGTTCAGGTTTAGGTCATAGGTTTTGGTTTTAGTTTTGGTTATAGGTTTTGGTTTAGGTTATAGGTTTTGGGATTTCAGAATGGGATCGGGTTTTGGTCATAGGTTTTGGGAATTGAGAATGGGTTCGGGTTTAGGTCATAGGTTTTGGGATTTTAGAATGGGTTCGGGTTTAGGTCATCGGTTTTGGTTTAAGTTATAAGTGTTAGGATTTGAGAATCGGTTCGGGTTTAGTTTATAGGTTTTGGTTTTGACTTTGGTTTAGGTTATAGGTTTTGGTTTTGATTTTGGTTTAGGTTATAGGTTTTGGGATAGGGTTTAGGGTTCGGGTTTAGGTCATAGGTTTTGGTTTAGGTTATAGGTTATAGGGTTAGGATAAGGATTAGGTTTAGGTTATAGGTTTTGGGATTTGAGGGTTCGGGTTTATGTCATAGGTTTTGGGATTTGAGAATGGGTTTGGGTTTAGGACGTAGGTTTTGGGGTTTGAGAATGGGTTCGGGTTTAGGTCATCGGATTTGGTTTAGGTTATAGGTTTTGGGATTTAAGAATGTGTTCGGGTTTAGGTCATAGGTTTTGGTTTCGGTTTAGGTTATAGGTTTTGGTTTAGGTAATAGGTTTTGGATAAGGTTTACGTTTAGGTTTAGGTTATAGGTTTTGGGATTTGAGAATGGGTTCGGGTTTAGGTCATAGGTTTTGGGATTTGAGAATGGGTTCGGGGTTCGGGCATAGGTTTTGGTTTTGGTCTAGGTTATAGGTTTTGGCTTAGGAAATAGTTTTTGTATAAGGTTTAGGTTTAGGTTTATGTTATAGGTTTTGGGATTTGAGAATGGGTTCGGGTTTAGGTCATAGGTTTTGGGATTTGAGAATTGGTGCGGGTTTAGGTCATAGGTTTTGAGATTTGAGAGTGGGTTCGGGTTTAGGTCATAGGTTTTGATGTAAGTTATAGGTTTTAGGATTTGAGAATCAGTTCGGGTTTAGTTTATAGGTTTTGGTTTTGATTTCGGTTTAGTTTATAGGTTTTGGGATAGGGTTTAGGGTTCGGGTTTAGGTCATAGGTTTTGGTTTATGTTATAGGTTATAGGGTTAGGATAAGGATTAGGTTTAGGTTATAGTTTTTGAGATTTGAGAATGAGTTCCGGTTTAGGTCATAGTATTGGGATTTGAGAATGGTTTCGGGGTTAGGTCATAGGTTTTCGTTTAGATTATAGGTTTTAGGATTTGAGAATGGGTTTGGGTTTAGGACATAGGTTTTGCTTTTGGTTTAGGTTATAGGTTTTGGTTTAGGTTGTAGGTTTAGGATAAGGTTTAGGTTTAGGTTTAGGTTATAGGTTTTGGGATTTGAGAATGGGTTCGGGTTTAGGTCATTGGTTTTGAGATTTGAAAATGGGTTTGGGTTTAGGTCATAGGTTTTGGTTTAAGTTATAGGTTTTAGGATTGGAGAATGGGTTTGGGTTTAGGTCATAGGTTTCGCTTTATGTTATAGGTTTCAGGATTTGAGAATGGGTTCGGGTTTAGGTCATAGGTTTTGGTTTTGGTTTAGGTTATAGGTTATAGGTTTTGGATAAGGTTTAGGTTTAGGTTTAGGTTATAGGTTTTGGGATTTGAAAATGGGTTCGGGTTTATGTCATATGTTTTGGTTTAGGTTATAGGTTTTGGGATATGAGAATGGGTTCAGTTTAGGTCATAGGTTTTGGGATTCGAGAAAGCGTTCGGGTTTTGGTCATAGGTTTTGGGATTTGAGAATGGGTTCGGGTTTAGGTCATAGGTTTTGGTTTAGGTTATAGGTTTTAGGATTTGAGATTGGGTTCGGGTTTAGGTCATAGGTTTTGGTTTTGGTTTTGGTTATAGGTTTTGCTTGAGGTTATAGGTTTAGGATAAGGTTTTGGTTATAAGTTTTTGGATTTGAGAATGGGTTCGGGTTTAGGTCATAGGTTCTGGGATTTGAGAATGGGTTTGGGTTTAGGTCATAGGTTTTGTTTTAGGTTATATCTTTTAGGATTTGAGAATGGGTTCGGGTTTAGGTCATAGGTTTTGGTTTTGGTTTTGGTTATAGTTTTTGGTTTAGGTTATAGGTTATAGGTTTAGAATAAGGTTTTGGTTTAGGCTTAGGTTTTAGGTTTTGGGATTTGAGAATGGGTTCGGGTTTAGGTCATAGGTTTTGGGATTTTAAAATGGGTTCGGGTTTAGGTCATAGGTTAGGGTTTTAGTTATAAGTTTTAGGATTTGAGAATGGTTTCGAGTTTAGGTCATAGGTTTTGGTTTTGGTTTAGGTTATAGGTTTAGGATAAGGTTTAGGTTTAGGTTTAGCTTATAGGCTTTGGGATTTCGGAATGGGTTCGGGTTTAGGTCATAGGTTTTGGGATTTGAGAATGGGTTCGGGTTTAGGTCATAGGTTTTTTTTTTAGTTTTGGTTATAGGTTTTGGTTTAGGTTTAGGTTTAGGTTATAGGTTTTGGGATTTGAGAATGGGTTCAGGTTTAGTTCATAGGTTTTGGGATTTGAGAATGGGTTCGGGTTTAGATCACAGGCTTTAGGATGTGAGAATGGGTTCGAGTTTAGGTCATAGGTTTTGGTTTAAGTTATAGGTTTTAGGATTTGTGAATCGATTCGGGTTTAAGTTATAGGTTTTGGTTTTAATTTTGGTTTCCTTTATATTTTTTAGGATAGGGTTTAGGGTTCGGGTTTAGGTCATAGGTTTTAGTTTAGGTTATAGTTTATACGGTTAGGATACGGATTAGGTTTAGGTTATCGGTTTTGAGATTTGAGAATGGGTTCGGGTTTTGTTCATTGGTTTTGGGATTTGAGAGTAGGTTCAGTTTTAGGTCATAGGTTTTGGTTTAGGTTATAGGTTTAAGGATTTGAGAATGGGTTCGGGTTTAGGTCATTGGTTTGGGTTTTGGTTTTGGTCATAGGTTTTGGTTTAGGTTATAGGTTTAGGATAAGGTTTAGTTTTAGGTTTAGGTAATAGGTTTTGGGATTTGAGAATGGTTTCGGGTTTAGGTCATAGGTTTTGGTTTTGGTTTTGGTTATAGGTTTAGGATAAGGTTTAGGTTTAGGTTTAGCTTATAGGCTTTGGGATTTCGGAATGGGTTCGGGTTTAGGTCATAGGTTTTGGGATTTGAGAATGGGTTCGGGTTTAGGTCATAGGTTTTTTTTTTGGTTTTGGTTATAGGTTTTGGTTTAGGTTTAGGTTTAGGTTATAGGTTTTGGGATTTGAGAATGGGTTCAGGTTTAGTTCATAGGTTTTGGGATTTGAGAATGGGTTCGGGTTTAGATCACAAGCTTTAGGATGTGAGAATGGGTTCGAGTTTAGGTCATAGGTTTTGGTTTAAGTTATAGGTTTTAGGATTTGTGAATCGATTCGGGTTTAAGTTATAGGTTTTGGTTTTAAATTTGGTTTCCTTTATATTTTTTAGGATAGGGTTTAGGGTTCGGGTTTAGGTCATAGGTTTTGGTTTAGGTTATAGTTTATACGGTTAGGATACGGATTAGGTTTAGGTTATCGGTTTTGAGATTTGAGAATGGGTTCGGGTTTTGCTCATTGGTTTTGGGATTTGAGAGTAGGTTCAGTTTTAGGTCATAGGTTTTGGTTTAGGTTATAGGTTTAAGGATTTGAGAATGGGTTCGGGTTTAGGTCATTGGTTTGGGTTTTGGTTTTGGTCATAGGTTTTGGTTTAGGTTATAGGTTTAGGATAAGGTTTAGTTTTAGGTTTAGGTAATAGGTTTTGGGATTTGAGAATAGTTTCGGGTTTAGGTCATAGGTTTTGGTTTTGGTTTTGGTTATAGGTTTTGGTTTAGGTTATAGGTTATAGGTTTAAGATAAGGTTTATGTTTAGGTTTTGGGATTTGAGAATGGGTTCGGGTTTAGGTCATAGGTTTTGGTTTAGGTTATAGGTTTTAAGATTTGAGAATCGGTTTAGGTTTAGGTCATAGGTTTTGGTTTTAGTTTTGGTTATAGGTTTTGGTTTAGGTTTTAGGTTATAGGTTTAAGATAAGGTTTTAGTTTAGGATAGGGTTTCGGTTTAGGTTTAGGTTATAGGCTTTGGGATTTGAGAATGGGTTCGGGTTTAGGTCATAGGTTTTGGGATTTAAGAATGGGTTCGGGTTTATGTCATAGGTTTTGGGTTAGGTTATAGGTCTTAGGATTTGAGAATGGGTTCAGGTTTAGGTCATAGGTTTTGATTTTGGTTCAGGTTATAGGTTTTAGTTTAGGTTATAGGTTTAGGATAAGGTTTAGGTTTAGGTTTAGGTTATTGGTTTTAGGATTTGAGAATGGGTTCGGGTTTAGGTCATAGGTTTTGGGATTTGGGAATGTGTTTGGGTTTAGGTCATACATTTTCGTTTAGGTTATAGGTTTTAGGATTTGAGAATCGGTTCGGGATTACGTTATAGGTTTTAGTTTTGATTTTGGTTTAGGTTATAGGTTTTGGGATAGGGATTATGGTTCGGGTTTAGGTCATAGGTTTTGGTTTAGGTTATAGGTTTTGGGATTTGTGAATGGGTTCAGGTTTAGGTCATAGGTTTTTGTTTTGGTTTAGGTTATAGGTTATAGGTTTAGGATAAGCTTTACGTTTAGGTTTAGGTTATAGGTTTTGGGATTTGAGAATGGGTTCGGGTTTTGGTCATAGTTTTTGGGATTTGAGAATGGGTTCGGGTTTAGGTCATAGGTTTTGGGATTTTAGAATGGGTTTGGGTTTAGGTCATGGGTTTTGGTTTAAGTTATAGGTGTTAGGATTTGAGAATCGGTTCGGGTTTAGGTTATAGGTTTTGGTTTTGATTTTGGTTTAGGTTATAGGTTTTGGTTTTGATTTTGGTTTAGGTTATAGGTTTTGGGATAGGGTTTAGGGTTCGGGTTTAGGTCATAGGTTTTGGTTTAGGTTATAGGTTATAGGGTTAGGATAAGGATTAGGTTTAGGTTATAGGTTTTGGTTTTTGAGGGTTCGGGTTTATGTCATAGGTTTTGGGATTTGAGAATGGGTTTGGGTTTAGGACGTAGGTTTTGGGGTTTGAGAATGGGTTCGGGTTTAGGTCATCGGATTTGGTTTAGGTTATAGGTTTTGGGATTTAAGAATGTGTTCGGGTTTAGGTCATAGGTTTTGGTTTCGGTTTAGGTTATAAGTTTTGGTTTAGGTAATAGGTTTTAGATAAGGTTTACGTTTAGGTTTAGGTTATAGGTTTTGGGATTTGAGAATGGGTTCGGGTTTAGGTCATAGGTTTTGGGATTTGAGAATGGGTTCGGGTTTCGGGCATAGGTTTTGGTTTTGGTCTAGGTTATAGGTTTTGGCTTAGGAAATAGTTTTTGTATAAGGTTTAGGTTTAGGTTTATGTTATAGGTTTTGGGATTTGAGAATGGGTTCGGGTTTAGGTCATAGGTTTTGGGATTTGAGAATTGGTGCGGGTTTAGGTCATAGGTTTTGAGATTTGAGAGTGGGTTCGGGTTTAGGTCATAGGTTTTGATGTAAGTTATAGGTTTTAGGATTTGAGAATCAGTTCGGGTTTAGTTTATAGGTTTTGGTTTTGATTTCGGTTTAGTTTATAGGTTTTGGGATAGGGTTTAGGGTTCGGGTTTAGGTCATAGGTTTTGGTTTATGTTATAGGTTATAGGGTTAGGATAAGGATTAGGTTTAGGTTATAGGTTTTGAGATTTGAGAATGGGTTCCGGTTTAGGTCATAGTATTGGGATTTGAGAATGGTTTCGGGGTTAGGTCATAGGTTTTCGTTTAGGTTATAGGTTTTAGGATTTGAGAATGGGTTTGGGTTTAGGACATAGGTTTTGCTTTTGGTTTAGGTTATAGGTTTTGGTTTAGGTTATAGGTTTAGGAGAAGGTTTAGGCTTAGGTTTAGGTTATAGGTTTTGGGATTTGAGAATGGGTTCGGGTTTAGGTCATTGGTTTTGAGATTTGAAAATGGGTTTGGGTTTAGGTCATAGGTTTTGGTTTAAGTTATAGGTTTTAGGATAGGAGAATGGGTTTGGGTTTAGGTCATAGGTTTCGCTTTATGTTATAGGTTTCAGGATTTGAGGATGGGTTCGGGTTTAGGTCATAGGTTTTGGTTTTGGTTTAGGTTATAGGTTATAGGTTTTGGATAAGGTTTAGGTTTAGGTTTAGGTTATAGGCTTTGGGAATTGAGAATGGGTTCGGGTTTATGTCATATGCTTTGGTTTAGGTTATAGGTTTTGGGATATGAGAATGGGTTCAGGTTTAGGTCATAGGTTTTGGGATTCGAGAATGGGTTCGGGTTTAGGTCATAGGTTTTGGTTTAGGTTATAGGTTTTAGGATTTGAGATTGGGTTCGGGTTTAGGTCATAGGTTTTGGTTTTGGTTTAGGTTATAGGTTTTGCTTGAGGTTATAGGTTTAGGATAAGGTTTTGGTTATAAGTTTTTGGATTTGAGAATGGGTTCGGGTTTAGGTCATAGGTTCTGGGATTTGAGAATGGGTTTGGGTTTAGGTCATAGGTTTTGTTTTAGGTTATATCCTTTAGGATTTGAGAATGGGTTCGGGTTTAGGTCATAGGTTTTGGTTTTGGTTTTGGTTATAGGTTTTGGTTTAGGTTATAGGTTATAGGTTTAGAATATGGTTTAGGTTTAGGCTTAGGTTTTAGGTTTTGGGATTTGAGAATGGGTTCAGGTTTAGGTCGTAGGTTTTGGGATTTTAAAATGGGTTCGGGTTTAGGTCATAGGTTAGGGTTTTAGTTATAAGTTTTAGGATTTGAGAATGGTTTCGGGTTTAGGTCATAGGTTTTGGTTTTGGTTTAGGTTATAGGTTTAGGATAAGGTTTAGGTTTAGGTTTAGCTTATAGGCTTTGGGATTTCAGAATGGGTTCGGGTTTAGGTCATAGGTTTTGGGATTTGAGAATGGGTTCGGGTTTAGGTCATAGGTTTTTTTTTTGGTTTTGGTTATAGGTTTTGGTTTAGGTTATACGTTTAGGTTTAGGTTTAGGTTATAGGTTTTGGGATTTGAGAATGGGTTCGGGTTTAGTTCATAGGTTTTGGGATTTGAGAATGGGTTCGGGTTTAGGTGACAGGCTTTAGGATGTGAGAATGGGTTCGAGTTTAGGTCATAGGTTTTGGTTTAAGTTATAGGTTTTAGGATTTGTGAATCGATTCGGGTTTAAGTTATAGGTTTTGGTTTTAATTTTGGTTTCCTTTATATTTTTTGGGATAGGGTTTAGGGTTCGGGTTTAGGTCATAGGTTTTGGTTTAGGTTATAGTTTATACGGTTAGGATACGGATTAGGTTTAGGTTATCGGTTTTGAGATTTGAGAATGGGTTCGGGTTTTGCTCATTGGTTTTGGGATTTGAGAGTAGGTTCAGTTTTAGGTCATAGGTTTTGGTTTTGGTTATAGGTTTAAGGATTTGAGAATGGGTTCGGGTTTAGGTCATTGGTTTGGGTTTTGGTTTAGGTCATAGGTTTTGGTTTAGGTTATAGGTTTAGGATAAGGTTTAGTTTTAGGTTTAGGTTATAGGTTTTGGGATTTGAGAATGGTTTCGGGTTTAGGTCATAGGTTTTGGGATTTGAGAATGGGTTCGGGTTTAGGTCATAGGTTTTGGTTTAAGTTATAGGTTTTGGGATTTGAGAATGGGTTCGGGTTTAGGCCATAGGTTTTGGTTTTGGTTTAGGCTATAGTTTATAGGTCTTGGATAACGTTTAGGTTTAGGTTTAGGTTATAGCTTTTGGGATTTGAGAATGGATTCGGGTTTAGGTCATAGGTTTTTGTTTAGGTTATAGTTTTTGGGACTTGAGAATGGGTTCGGGTTTAGGTCTTAGGTTTTGGGATTTAGGAATGGGCTCGGGTTTAGGTCATAGGTTTTGGGTTAGGTTATAGGTCTTAGGATTTGTGAATGGGTTCAGGTTTAGGTTTAGGTTTAGGTTATAGGCTTTGGGATTTGAGAATGGGTTCGGCTTTAGGTCATAGGTTTGGGATTTGAGAATGGGTTCGGGTTTTGGTCATAGGTTTTGGTTTAGGTTATAGGTTTTAGGATTTGAGAATCGGTTAGGGTTTACGTTATAGGTTTTAGTTTTGATTTTGGTTTAGGTTATAGGCTTTGGGATAGGGTTTCTGGTACGGGTTTAGGTCATAGGTTTTGGTTTAGGTTATAGGTTTTGGGATTTGTGAATGGGTTCGGGTTTAGGTCATAGGTTTTTATTTTGGTTTAGGTAATAGGTTATAAGTTTAGGATAAGGTTTAGGTTATAGGTTTGGGGATTTGAGAATGGGTTCGGGTTTAGGTCATAGGTTTTGGTTTAGGTTATAGGTTTTGGGATTTGAGAAGGGGTTCGGATTTGGGTCATAGGTTTTGGGATTTGAGAATGGGTTCGGGTTTAGGTCATAGGTTTTGGGATTTGAGAATGGGTTCGGGTTTAGGTCATAGGTTTCGGTTTAGGTTATAGGTTTTAGGATTTGAGAATGGGTTCGGGTTTAGGTCATACTTTTTGGTTTTGGTTTCGGTTATAGGTTTTGGTGTAGGTAATAGGTTTTGGATAAGGTTTAGGTTTAGGTTTAGGTTATAGGTTTTGGGATTTGAGAATGGGTTCAGGTTTAGGTCATAGGTTTTGGGATTTGAGAATGGGTTCGGGTTTAGGTCATAGGTTTTGGGATTTGAGATTGGGTTCGGGTTTAGGTCATATGTTTTGGTTTAGGTTATAGGTTTTAGGATTTGAGAATGGGTTCGAGTTTAGGTCATAGGTTTTGGTTTTGGTTTAGGTTATAGGTTTTGGTTTAGGTAATAAGTTTTAGATAAGGTTTACGTTTAGGTTTAGGTTATAGGTTTTGGGATTTGAGAATGGGTTCGGGTTTAGGACATAGGTTTTGGTTTAATTTATTGGTTTTGGTTTAGGCTATAGGTTTAGGATAAGGTTTAGGTTATAGGCTTTGGGATTTGAGAATGGGTTCGGGTTTAGGTCATAGGTATTGGGATTTGAGAATGGGTTCGGGTTTAGGTCATAGGTTTTGGGATTTGAGATTGGGTTCGGGTTTAGGTCATATGTTTTGGTTTAGGTTATAGGTTTTAGGATTTGAGAATGGGTTCGAGTTTAGGTCATAGGTTTTGGTTTTGGTTTAGGTTATAGGTTTTGGTTTAGGTAATAAGTTTTAGATAAGGTTTACGTTTAGGTTTAGGTTATAGGTTTTGGGATTTGAGAATGGGTTCGGGTTTAGGACATAGGTTTTGGTTTAAGTTATAGGTTTTAGGATTTGAGAATCGGTTCGGGTTTAGGATATAGGTTTTGGTTTTAATTTTGGTATAGTTTATAGGTTTTGGGATTTGATAATGGGTTCGGGTTTTGGTCATAGGTTTGGGATTAGGTTTTGGTTTTGGTTATAGGTTTTGGTTTAGGTTATAGGTTTAGGATAAGGTTTGGGTTTAGGTTTAGGTTATAGGTTTTGGGACTTGAGAATGGGTTCAACTTTAGGTCATAGGTTTTGGGATTTGAAAATGGGTGCGGGTTTAGGTCATAGGTTTTGGTTTATGTTATAGGTTTTAGGAATGGAGAATGGGTTCGGGTTTAGGTCATAGGTTGTGGTTTTGGTTTAGGTTATAGGTTTAGGATAAGGTTTAGGTTATAGGCTTTGGGATTTGAGAAAGGGTACGGGTTTAGGTCATAGGTTTTAGTTTAGGTTATAGGTTTTAGGATTTGAGAATGGGTTCGGATTTAGGTCATAGGTTGTGGTTTTGGTTTAGGTTATAGGTTTTGGTTTAGGTTATAGGTTTAGGATAAGGTTTAGGTTTAGGTTTAGGTTCAGGTTATAGGCGTTGGGCTTTGAGAATGGGCATGGGTTTAGGTTATAGGTTTTGGGATTTGTGAATGGGTTCGGGTTTAGGACATAAGTTTTTGTTTTGGTTTAGGTTATAGGTTATAGGGTTAGGATAAGGTTTAGGTTATAGGTTTGGGGATTTGAGAATGGGTTCGGGTTTAGGTCATAGGTTTTGGTTTAGGTTATAAGTTTTGGGATTTGAGAATGGGTTCGGGTTTTTGTCATAGGTTTTGGTATTTGAGAATGGGTTCGGGTTTAGCTCATAGGTTTTGGTTTTGGTTTAGGTTATTGGTTTTGGTTCAGGTTATTGGTTTTGGTTTAGGTAAGAAGTTTTGGATAAGGTTTAGGTTTAGGTTTAGGTTATAGGTTTTTGGATTTGAGAATGGGTTCGGGTTTAGGTCATAGGTTTTGGGATTTGAGAATGGGTTCAGGTTTAGGTCATAGGTTATGAGATTTGAGAATGGTCTCGGGTTTAGGTCATAGGTTTTGGTTTAGGTTAAAGGTTTTAGGATTTGAGAATGGGTTCGGGTTTAGGTCAAAGGTTTTGGTTTTGGTTGAGGTTATAGGTTTTAGTTTAGGTAATAGGTTTTGGATAAGGTTTAGGTTTAGGTTTAAGTTATAGGTTTTGGGATTTGTGAATGGGTTCGGGTTTAGGTCATAGGTTTTGGTTTAAGTTATAGATTTTAGGATTTGAGAATCGGTTCGAATTTAGGTTATAGGTTCTGATTTAGGTTATAGGTTATTGGGTTAGGATAAGGATTAGTTTTAGGTTATAGGTTTTGAGATTTGAGAATGGGCTCCGGTTTAGGTCATAGGTTTTGGGATTTGAGAATGGGTTTGGGGTTAGGTCATATGTTTTGGTTTAGGTTATAGGTTTTAGGATTTGAGAATGGGTTCGGGTTTAGGTCAAAGGTTTTGGTTTTGGTTTAGGTTATAGGTTTTGGTTGAGGTTATAGGTTTAGGATAAGGTTTAGGTTTAGGTTTAGGTTATTGGTTTTGGGACTTGAGAATGGGTTCGGGTTTAGGTCATTGGTTTTGAGATTTGAAAATGGGTTCGGGTTTAGGTCTTAGGTTTTTCTTTAAGTTATAGGTTTTGGGATTTGAGAATGGGTTCGGGTTTAGGTCATAGCTTTTGCTTTATGTTATAGTTTTTGGGATTTGAGAATGGGTTCGGGTTTAGGTCATAGGTTTTGGTTTTGGTTTTGGTTATAGGTTATAGGTTTTTTATAAGGTTTAGGTTTAGGTTTAGGTTATAGGTTTTGGGATTTGAGAATGCGTTTGGGTTTATGTCATAGGTTTTGGGGTTCAAGAATGGATTCGGGATTAGGTCATAGGTTTTGGGATTTGAGAAAGGGTTCGTGTTTTGGTCATAGGTTTTGGGATTTGAGAATGGGTTCGGGTTTAGGTCATAGGTTTCGGTTTAGGTTATAGGTTTTAGGATTTGAGAATGGGTTCGGGTTTAGGTCAGAGGTTTTGGTTTTGATTTGGGTTATAGGTTTTTCTTGAGGTTATAGGTTTAGGATAAGGTTTTGGTTATAGGTTTTGGGATTTGAGAATGGATTCGGGTTTAGGTCATAGGTTTTGGGATTTGAGAATGGGTTCGGGTTTAGGTCACAGGTTTTAGTTTAGGTTATATGATTTAGGATTTCAGAATGGGTTCGGGTTTAGGTCATAGGTTTTGGTTTTGGTTTTGGTTATAGGTTTTGGTTTTGGTTATAGGTTATAGGTTTAGGATAAGGTTTAGGTTTTGGTTTAGGTTATAGGTTTTGTGATTTGAGAATGGGTTCGGGTTTAGGTCATAGGTTTTGGGATTTGAAAATGGGTTCGGGTTTAGGTCATAGGTTTTGGTTTTAGTTATAAGTTTTAGGATTTGAGAATGGGTTCGGGTTTAGGTTATTGGTTTTGGTTTTGGTTTTAGTTTTAGGTTTTGGTTTAGGTTATAGGTTTAGGATAAGGTTTAGGTTTAGGTTTAGGTTATAGGCTTTGTGATTTGAGAATGGGTTCGGGTTTAGGTCATAGTTTTTGGGATTTGAGAATGGGTTCAGGTTTAGGTCATAGGTTTTGGTTTTAGTTATAAATTTTAGGATTTGAGAATGGGTTTGGGTTTAGGTCATTCATATGTTTTGGTTTTGGTTTAGGTTTTAGGTTTTGGTTTAGGTTTTAAGTTTAGGATAAGGTTTGGGTTTAGGTCATTCATATGTTTTGGTTTTGGTTTAGGTTTTAGGTTTTGGTTTAGGTTTTAAGTTTAGGATAAGGTTTGGGTTTAGGTTTAGGTTATAGCCTTTGGGATTTGAGAATGTGTTCAGGTTTACGTCATAGGTATTGGGATTTGAGAATGGGTTCTAGTTTAGGTCATAGGTCTTGGTTTAGGTTATAGGTATTAGGATTTGAGAATGGGTTCGGGTTTAGGTCATAGGTTTTAGTTTTGGTTTTGGTTATAGGTTTTGGTTTGGGTTATAGGTTGAGGATAAGGTTTAGGTTTAGGTTATAGGTTTTGGGATTTGAGAATGGGTGTGGGTTTAGGTCATAGGTTTTGGGATTTGAAAATGGTTTCATGTTTAGGTCAAAGGTTTTGGTTTAAGTTATAGGTTTTAGGATTTAACAATGGGTTCGGGTTTAGGTCATAGGTTTTGGTTTTGGTTTAGGTTATAGGTTTTGGTTAAGGTTTAGGTTTAGGTTTAGGTTATGGGTTTTGGGATTGGAGAATGGGTTCGGGTTTAGGTCATAGGTTTTGGTTTAAGTTATAGGTATTAGGATTTGAGAATCGGTTCGGGTTTAGGTTATAGGTTTTGGTTTTGATTTTGGTTTAGTTTATAGGTTTTGGGATTTGATAATGGGTTCGAGTTTAGGTCATAGGTTTTGGCTTCGGTTTTGGTTTGGTTATAGGTTTTGGTTTAGGTTATAGGTTTAGGATAAGGTTTGGGTTTATGTTTAGGTTATAGGTTTTGGGATTTGAGAATGGGTTCGGGTTTAGGTCATAGGTTTTGGGATTTGAAAATGGTTCGGGTTTAGGTGATAGGTTTTGGTTTAAGTTATAGGTTTTAGGATTTGAGAATGGGTTCGGGTTTAGGTCATAGGTTTTGGTTTTGGTTTAGGTTATAGGTTTAGGATAAGTTTTCGATTTAGGTTTAGGTTATAGGTTTTGGGATTTGAGAATGGGTTCTGGTTTAGGTCATAAGTTTTGGTTTAGGTTAAAGGTTTTAGGATTTGTGAATGGGTTCGGGTTTAGGTCATAGGTTTTGGTTTTGGTTTAGGTTATTGGTTTTAGTTTAGGTAATAGGTTTTGGATAAGGTTTAGGTTTAGGTTTAAGTTATAGGTTTTGGGATTTGAGAATGGGTTCGGGTTTTGGTCATAGGTTTTGGGATTTATGAATGGGTTCAGGTTTAGGTCTTAGGTTTTGGGATTTGAGAATGGGTTCGGGTTTAGGTTGTAGGTTTTGGTTTAAGTTATAGGTTTTAGGATTTGAGAATCGGTTCGGGTTTAGGTTATAGGTTTTGGTTTTGATTTTGGTTTAGTTTATAGTTTTTGGGATAGAGTTTAGGGTTCGGGTTTAGGTCATAGGTTTTGGTTTAGGTTATAGGTTATAGGGTTAGGATAAGGATTAGGTTTAGGTTATAGGTTTTAGGATTTGAGAATGGGTTCGGGTTTAGGTCATAGGTTTTGGTTTTGGTTTTGGTTATAGGTTTTGGTTTTGGTTATAGGTTATAGGTTTAGGATAAGGTTTAGGTTTAGGTTTAGGTTATAGGTTTTGTGATTTGAGAATGGGTTCGGGTTTAGGTCATAGGTTTTGGGATTTGAAAATGGGTTCGGGTTTAAGTCATAGGTTTTGGTTTTAGTTATAAGTTTTAGGATTTGAGAATGGGTTCGGGTTTAGGTCATAGGTTTTGGTTTTGGTTTAGGTTATTGGTTTTGATTTAGGTAATCGGTTTTGGATAAGGTTTAGGTTTAGGTTTAGGTTATAGGTAATGGGATTTGAGAATGAGTTCGGGTTTAGGTCATAGGTTTTGAAATTTGAGAAAGGGATCGGGTTTAGGTCATAGGTTTTGGTTTTGGTTTAGGTTATTGGTTTTAGTTTAGGTAATAGGTTTTGGATAAGGTTTAGGTTTAGGTTTAAGTTATAGGTTTTGGGATTTGAGAATGGGTTCGGGTTTAGGTCATAGGTTTTGGGATTTATGAATGGGTTCAGGTTTAGGTCTTAGGTTTTGGGATTTGAGAATGGGTTCGGGTTTAGGTCGTAGGTTTTGGTTTAAGTTATAGGTTTTAGGATTTGAGAATCGGTTCGGGTTTAGGTTATAGGTTTTGGTTTTGATTTTGGTTTAGTTTATAGTTTTTGGGATAGAGTTTAGGGTTCAGGTTTAGGTTATAGGTTTTGGTTTAGGTTATCGGTTATAGGGTGAGGATAAGGATTAGGTTTAGGTTATAGGTTTTAGGATTTGAGAATGGGTTCGGGTTTAGGTCATAGGTTTTGGTTTTGGTTTTGGTTATAGGTTTTGGTTTTGGTTATTGGTTATAGGTTTAGGATAAGGTTTAGGTTTAGGTTTAGGTTATAGGTTTTGTGATTTGAGAATGGGTTCGGGTTTAGGTCATAGGTTTTGGGATTTGAAAATGGGTTCGGGTTTAGGTCATAGGTTTTGGTTTTAGTCATAAGTTTTAGGATTTGAGAATGGGTTCGGGTTTAGGTCATAGGTTTTGGTTTTGGTTTTAGTTTTAGGTTTTGGTTTAGGTTATAGGTTTAGGATAAGGTTTAGGTTTAGGTTTAGGTTATAGGCTTTGTGATTTCAGAATGGGTTCGGGTTTATGTCATAGTTTTTGGAATTTGATAATGGGTTCAGGTTTAGGTCATAGGTTTTGGTTCAGGTTATAGGTTTTACGATTTGAGAATGGGTTCGGGTTTAGGTCATAGGTTTTGGTTTTGGTTTTGGTTTTAGGTTTAGGATAAGGTTTAGGTTTAGGATTAGGTTATAGGTTTTGGGATTTGAGAATGGGTTCGGGTTTAGGACATAGGTTTTGGGATTTGAAAATGGGTTCGGGTTTCGTTCATAGGTTTTGGTTTAAGTTATAGGTTTTAGGATTTAAGAATGGGTTCGGGTTTAGGTCATAGGTTTTGGTTTGAGTTATAGGTTTTAGGATTTCAGAATGGGTTCGGGTTTAGGTCATAGGTTTTGATTTTGGTTTAGGTTATAGGTTTATGATAAGCTTTAGGCTTAGGTTTAGGTTATAGGTTTTGGGATTTGAAAATGGGTACGGGTTTCGTTCCTAGGTTTTGGTTTAAGTTATAGGTTTTAGGATTTAAGAATGGGTTCAGGTTTAGGTCATAGGTTTTGGTTTTCGTTTAGGTTATAGGTTTTGGTTTAGGTTATAGGTTTAGGATAAGGTTTAGGTTTAGGTTTATGTAATAGGTTTTGGGATTTGAGAATGGGTTCGGGTTTAGGTCATAGGTTTTGGGATTTGAGAATGGGTTCGGGTTTAGGTGATAGGTTATGGTTTAGGTTATAGGTTTAGGATAAGGTTTAGGTTATAGGTTTAGGATAAGGTTTAGGTTATAGGTTTTGGGATTTGAGAATGGGTTTGGGTTTAGGTCATAGGTTTTGGTTTAGGTTATCGGTTTAGGATAAGGTTTAGTTTATAGATTTTGGGATTTGAGAATGGGTTCGGGTTTTGGTCATAGGTTTTTGGAGTTGAGATTGGGTTCGGGTTTAGGTCATAAGTTTTGGTTTAGGTTATAGGTTATAGGATTTGAGAATGGGTTCAGGTTTAGGTCATAGGTTATTGTTTTAGTTTTGGTTATAGGTTTTGGTTTTGGTTATAGGTTATAGGTTTAGGATAAGGTTTAGGTTTTGGTTTAGGTTGTAGGTTGTGGTTTTGGTCTAGGTTATAGGTTTAGGATAAGGTTTCGATTTAGGATTAGGTTATGGGTTTTGGGAGTTGAGAATGGGTTCGGGTTTAGGTCATAACTTTTGGTTTTGGTTTAGGTTATAGGTTATAGGTTTAGGATAAGGTTTAGGTTTAGGTTTAGGTTATAGGTTTGGGGATTTGAGAATGGGTTCGAGTTTAGGTCATAGGTTTTGGTTTAGGTTATAAGTTTTAGGATTTGAGAATGGGTTCGGGTTTGGGTCATAGGTTTTGGGATTTGAGAATGGGTTCGGGTTTAGGTCATAGGTTTTGGTTTTGGTTTAGGTTATTGGTTTTGATTTAGGTAATCGGTTTTGGATAAGGTTTAGGTTTAGGTTTAGGTTATAGGTAATGGGATTTGAGAATGGGTTCGGGTTTAGGTCATAGGTTTTGAAATTTGAGAAAGGGTTCGGGTTTAGGTCATAGGTTTTGATTTTAGTTATAAGTTTTAGGATTTGAGAATGGGTTCGGGTTTAGGTCATAGGTTTTGGTTTTGGTTTTGGTTTAGGTTATTGGTTTTAGTTTAGGTAATAGGTTTTGGATAAGGTTTAGGTTTAGGTTTAAGTTATAGGTTTTGGGATTTGAGAATGGGTTCGGGTTTAGGTCATAGGTTTTGGGATTTATGAATGGGTTCAGGTTTAGGTCTTAGGTTTTGGGATTTGAGAATGGGTTCGGGTTTAGGTCTTAGGTTTTTGTTTAAGTTATAGGTTTTAGGATTTAAGAATCGGTTCGGGTTTAGGTTATAGGTTTTGGTTTTGATTTTGGTTTAGTTTATAGTTTTTGGGATAGAGTTTAGGGTTCGGGTTTAGGTCATAGGTTTTGGTTTAGGTTATAGGTTATAGGGTTAGGATAAGGATTAGGTTTAGGTTATAGGTTTTAGGATTTGAGAATGGGTTCGGGTTTAGGTCATAGGTTTTGGTTTTGGTTTTGGTTATAGGTTTTGGTTTTGGTTATAGGTTATAGGTTTAGGATAAGGTTTAGGTTTAGGTTTAGGTTATAGGTTTTGTGATTTGAGAATGGGTTCGGGTTTAGGTCATAGGTTTTGGGATTTGAAAATGGGTTTGGGTTTAGGTCATAGGTTTTGGTTTTAGTTATAAGTTTTAGGATTTGAGAATGGGTTCGGGTTTAGGTCATAGGTTTTGGTTTTGGTTTTAGTTTTAGGTTTTGGTTTAGGTTATAGGTTTAGGATAAGGTTTAGGTTTAGGTTTAGGTTATAGGCTTTGTGATTTCAGAATGGGTTCGGGTTTATGTCATAGTTTTTGGAATTTGATAATGGGTTCAGGTTTAGGTCATAGGTTTTGGTTTAGGTTATAGGTTTTACGATTTGAGAATGGGTTTGGGTTTAGGTCATAGGTTTTGGTTTTGGTTTTGGTTATAGGTTTAGGATAAGGTTTAGGTTTAGGATTAGGTTATAGTTTTGGGATTTGAGAATGGGTTCGGGTTTAGGACATAGGTTTTGGGATTTGAAAATGGGTTCGGGTTTCGTTCATAGGTTTTCGTTTAAGTTATAGGTTTTAGGATTTAAGAATGGGTTCGGGTTTAGGTCATAGGTTTTGGTTTGAGTTATAGGTTTTAGGATTTCAGAATGGGTTCGGGTTTAGGTCATAGGTTTTGATTTTGGTTTAGGTTATAGGTTTGGGATAAGCTTTAGGCTTAGGTTTAGGTTATAGGTTTTGGGATTTGAAAATGGGTACGGGTTTCGTTCCTAGGTTTTGGTTTAAGTTATAGGTTTTAGGATTTAAGAATGGGTTCAGGTTTAGGTCATAGGTTTTGGTTTTCGTTTAGGTTATAGGTTTTGGTTTAGGTTATAGGTTTAGGATAAGGTTTAGGTTTAGGTTTATGTAATAGGTTTTGAGATTTGAGAATGGGTTCGGGTTTAGGTCATAGGTTTTGGGATTTGAGAATGGGTTCGGGTTTAGGTGATAGGTTATGGTTTAGGTTATAGGTTTAGGATAAGGTTTAGGTTATAGGTTTTGGGATTTGAGAATGGGTTCGGGTTTAGGTCATAGGTTTTGGTTTAGGTTATCGGTTTAGGATAAGGTTTGGTTTATAGATTTTGGGATTTGAGAAGGGGTTCGGTTTTTGGTCATAGGTTTTGGAGTTGAGATTGGGTTCGGGTTTAGGTCATAAGTTTTGGTTTAGGTTATAGGTTATAGGATTTGAGAATGGGTTCAGTTTTAGGTCATAGGTTGTTGTTTTAGTTTTGGTTATAGGTTTTGGTTTTGGTTATAGGTTATAGGTTTAGGATAAGGTTTTGGTTTTGATTTAGGTTGTAGGTTGTGGTTTTGGTCTAGGTTATAGGTTTAGGATAAGGTTTCGATTTAGGATTAGGTTATGGGTTTTGGTAGTTGAGAATGGGTTCGGGTTTAGGTCATAAATTTTGGTTTTGGTTTAGGTTATAGGTTATAGGTTTAGGATAAGGTTTAGGTTTAGGTTTAGGTTATAGGTTTGGGGATTTGAGAATGGGTTCGAGTTTAGGTCATAGGTTTTGGTTTAGGTTATAAGTTTTAAGATTTTAGAATGGGTTCGGGTTTGGGTCATAGGTTTTGGGATTTGAGAATGGGTTCGGGTTTAGGTCATAGGTTTTGGTTTTGGTTTAGGTTATTGGTTTTGATTTAGGTAATCGGTTTTGGATAAGGTTTAGGTTTAGGTTTAGGTTATACGTAATGGGATTTGAGAATGGGTTCGGGTTTAGGTCATAGGTTTTGGAATTTGAGAAAGGGTTCGGGTTTAGGTCATAGGTTTTGGTTTTAGTTATAAGTTTTAGGATTTGAGAATGGGTTCAGGTTTAGGTCATAGGTTTTGGTTTTGGTTTAGGCTATAGGTTTTAGTTTAGGTAATAGGTTTTGGATACGGATAAGGTTTAGGTTTAGGTTATAGGTTTTGGGATTTGAGAATGGGTTCGGGTTTAGGTCATAGGTTTTGGGATTTGAAAACGGTTTCGGGTTTAGGTCAAAGGTTTTGGTTTAAGTTATAGGTTTTAGGATTTAACAATGGGTTCGGGTTTAGGTCATAGGTTTTGGTTTTGGTTTAGGTTATAGGTTTTGGTTAAGGTTTAGGTTTAGGTTTAGGTTATGGGTTTTGGGATTTGAGAATGGGTTCGGGTTTAGGTCATAGGTTTTGGGATTTGAGAACGGTTTCGGGTTTAGGTCAAAGGTTTTGGTTTAAGTTATAGGTTTTAGGATTTAACAATGGGTTCGGGTTTAGGTCATAGGTTTTGGTTTTGGTTTAGGTTATAGGTTTTGGTTAAGGTTTAGGTTTAGGTTTAGGTTATGGGTTTTGGGATTTGAGAATGGGTTCGGGTTTAGGTCATAGGTTTTGGTTTAAGTTATAGGTTTTAGGATTTGAGAATCGATTCGGGTTTAGGTTATAGGTTTCGGTTTTGATTTTGGTTTAGTTTATAGGTTTTGGGATTTGATAATGGGTTCGGGTTTAGGTCATAGGTTTTGGCTTAGGTTTTGGTTTTGGTTATAGGTTTTGGTTTAGGTTATAGGTTTAGGATAAGGTTTGGGTTTAGGTTTAGGTTATAGGTTTTGGGATTTGAGAATGGGTTCGGGTTTAGGTCATAGGTTTTGGGATTTGAAAATGGTTCGGGTTTAGGTGATAGGTTTTGGTTTAAGTTATAGGTTTTAGGATTTGAGAATGGGTTCGGGTTTAGGTTATAGGTTTTGGTTTTGGTTTAGGTTATAGGTTTAGGATAAGGTTTCGATTTAGGTTTAGGTTATAGGTTTTGGGATTTGAGAATGGGTTCGGGTTTTGGTCAGATGTTTTTGTTTTGGTTTAGGTTATACGTTATTGGTTTAGGATAAGGTTTAGGTTTAGGTTTAGGTTATAGGTTTGGGGATTTGAGAATGGGTTCGAGTTTAGGTCATAAGTTTTGGTTTAGGTTAAAGGTTTTAGGATTTGAGAATGGGTTCGGTTTTACGTCATAGGTTTTGGTTTTGGTTTAGGTTATAGGTTTTAGTTTAGGTATTAGGTTTTGGATAAGGTTTGGGTTTATGTTTAAGTTATAGGTTTTGGGATTTGAGAATGGTTTCGGGTTTAGGTCATAGGTTTTGGGATTTGAGAATGGGTTCGGGTTTAGGTCTTAGGTTTTGGGATTTGAGAATGGGTTCGGGTTTTGGTCATAGGTTTTGTTTTAAGTTATAGGTTTTAGGATTTGAGAATCGGTTCGGGTTTAGGTTATAGGTTTTGGTTTTGATTTTGGTTTAGTTTATAGTTTTTGGGATAGAGTTTAGGGTTCGGGTTTAGGTCATAGGTTTTGGTTTAGGTTATAGGTTATAGGGTTAGGATAAGGATTAGGTTTAGGTTATAGGTTTTAGGATTTGAGAATGGGTTCGGGTTTAGGTCATAGGTTTTGGTTTTGGTTTTGGTTATAGGTTTTGGTTTAGGTTATAGGTTATAGGTTTAGGATAAGGTTTAGGTTTAGGTATAGGTTATAGGTTTTGTGATTTGAGAATGGGTTCGGGTTTAGGTCATAGGTTTTGGGATTTAAAAATGGGTTCGGGTTTAGGTCATAGGTTTTGGTTTTAGTTATAAGTTTTAGGATTTGAGAATGGGTTCGGGTTTAGGTCATAGGTTTTGGTTTTGGTTTTAGTTTTAGGTTTTGGTTTAGGTTATAGGTTTAGGATAAGGTTTAGGTTTAGGTTTAGGTTATAGGCTTTGTGATTTCAGAATGGGTTCGGGTTTATGTCATAGTTTTTGGAATTTGATAATGGGTTCAGGTTTAGGTCATAGGTTTTGGTTTAGGTTATAGGTTTTATGATTTGAGAATGGGTTCGGGTTTAGGTCATAGGTTTTGGTTTTGGTTTTGGTTATAGGTTTAGGTTTAGGTTATAGGTTTAGGTTTAGGTTTAGGTTATAGGCTTTGGGATTTGAGAATGGGTTCAGGTTTAGGTCATAGGTTTTGGGATTTGAGAATGGGTTCGGGTTTAGGTCATAGGTCATGGTTTAGGTTATAGGTTTAGGATAAGGTTTAGGTTATAGGTTTTGGGATATGAGAATGGGTTCGGGTTTAGGTCATAGGTTTTGGTTTAGGTTATCAGTTTAGGATAAGGTTCAGTTTATAGATTTTGGGATTTGGGAATGGGTTTGGTTTTTGGTCATAGGTTTTGGGAGTTGAGATTGGGTTCAGGTTTAGGTCATAAGTTTTGGTTTAGGTTATAGGTTATAGGATTTGAGAATGGGTTCAAGTTTAGGTCATAGGTTGTGGTTTTAGTTTTGGTTATAGGTTTTGGTTTAGGTTATAGGTTATAGGTTTAGGATAAGGTTTAGGTTTTGGTTTAGGTTGTAGGTTGTGGTTTTGGTTTTGGTTATAGGTTTAGGATAAGGTTTCGATTTAGGATTAGGTTATTGGTTTTGGGAGTTGGGAATGGGTTCGGGTTTAGGTCATAAGTTTTTGTTTTGGTTTAGGTTATAGGTTATAGGTTTAGGATAAGGTTTAGGTTTAGGTTTAGGTTATAGGTTTGGGGATTTGAGAATGGGTTCGAGTTTAGGTCATAGGTTTTGGTTTAGGTTATAAGTTTTAGGATTTGAGAATGGGTTCGGGTTTGGGTCATAGGTTTTGGGATTTGAGAATGGGTTCGGGTTTAGGTCATAGGTTTTGGTTTTGGTTTAGGTTATTGGTTTTGATTTAGGTAATAGGTTTTGGATAAGGTTTAGGTTTAGGTTTAGGTTATAGGTATTGGGATTTGAGAATGGGTTCGGGTTTAGGTCATAGGTTTTGGAATTTGAGAAAGGGTTCGGGTTTAGTTCATAGGTTATGAGATTTGAGAATGGGTTCGGGTTTAGGTCATAGGTTTTGGTTTTGGTTTAGGTTATAGGTTTTAGTTTAGGTAATAGGTTTTGGATACGGTTTAGGTTTAGGCTTAAGTTATAGGTTTTGGGATTTGAGAATGGGTTCGTGTTTAGGTCATAGGTTTTGGGATTTGAGAATGAGTTCGGGTTTAGGTCTTAGGTTTTGGGATTTGAGAATGGGTTCGGGTTTGGGTCATAGGTTTTGGTTTAAGTTATAGGTTTTAGGATTTGAGAATCGGTTCGGGTTTAGGTTATAGGTTTTGGTTTTGATTTTGGTTTAGTTTATAGTTTTTGGGATAGGGTTTAGGGTTCGGGTTTAGGTCATAGGTTTTGGTTTAGGTTATAGGTTATAGGGTTAGGATAAGGATGAGGTTTAGGTTATAGGTTTTAGGATTTGAGAATGGGATCGGGTTTAGGTCATAGGTTTTGGTTTTAGTTTTAGTTATAGGTTTTGGTTTAGGTTATAGGTTATAGGTTTAGGATAAGGTTTAGGTTTAGGTTTAGGTTATAGGTTTTGTGATTTGAGAATGGGTTCGGGTTTAGGTCATAGGTTTTGGGATTTGATAATGGGTTCGGGTTTAGGTCATAGGTTTTAGTTTTAGTTATAGGTTTTAGGATTTGAGAATGGGTTCGGGTTTAGGTCATAGGTTTTGGTTTTGGGTTTTAGTTTTAGGTTTTGGTTTAGGTTATAGGTTTAGGATAAGGTTTAGGTTTAGGTTTAGGTTATAGGCTTTGTGATTTGAGAATGGGTTCTGGTTTAGGTCATAGTTTTTGGGATTTGAGAATGGGTTCAGGTTTAGGTCATACGTTTTGGTTTAGGTTATAGGTTTTAGGATTTGAGAATGGGTTCGGGTTTAGGTCATAGGTTTTGGTTTTGGTTTTGGTTATGGGTTTTGGTTTAGGTTACAGGTTTAGGTTATAGGCTTTGGGATTTGAGAATGGGTTCGGGTTTAGGTCATAGGTTTTGGGATTTGAGAATGGGTTCGGGTTTCGGTCATAGGTTATGGTTTAGGTTATAGGTTTAGGATAAGGTTTAGGTTATAGGTTTTGGGATTTGAGAATGGGTTCGGGTTTAGGTCATAGGTTTTGGGATTTGAGATTGGGTTCGGGTTTAGGTCATAGGTTTTGGTTTAGGTTATAGGTTTTAGGATTTGAGAATGGGTTCAGGTTTAGGTCATACGTTTTGGTTTTAGTTTTGGTTATAGGTTTTGGTTTAGGTTATAGGTTATAGGTTTAGGATAAGGCTTAGGTTTAGGTTTAGGTTATAGGTTTTGGGATTTGAGAATGGGTCCGGGTTTAGGTCATAGGTTTTTGGATTTGAAAATGTGTTAGGGCTTAGGTCATAGTTTTTGGTTTTAGTTATAAGTTTTAGGATTTGAGAATGGGTTTGGGTTTAGGTCATATGTTTTGGTTTTGGTTTCGGTTTTAGGTTTTGGTTTAGGTTATAGGTTTAGGATAAGGTTTTGGTTTTGGTTTAGGTTATTGCCTTTGGGATTTGAGAATGTGTTCAGGTTTAGGTCATAGGTATTGGGATTTGAGAATGGGTTCAGGTTTAGGTCATAGGTTTTGGTTTAGGTTATAGGTATTAGGATTTGAGAATGGGTTCGGCTTTGGGTCATAGGTTTTAGTTTTGGTTTTGGTTATAGGTTTTGGTTTGGGTTATAGGTTGAGGATAAGGTTTAGGTTATAGGTTTTGGGATTTGAGAATGGGTTCGGGTTTTGGTCATAGGTTTTAGGAATTGAAAACGGTTTCGGGTTTAGGTCATGGGTTTTGGTTTAAGTTATAGGTTTTAGGATTTGAGAATGGGTTCGGGTTTAGGTCATAGGTTTTTTTTTTGGTTTAAGTTATAGGTTTTGGTTTAGGTTATAGGTTTTAGTTAAGGTTTAGGTTTAGGTTTAGGTTATGGGTTTTGGGATTTGAGTATGGGTTCGGGTTTAGGTCATAGGTTTTGGTTTAAGTTATAGGTTTTCGGATTTGAGAATCGGTTCGGGTTTAGGTTATAGTTTTTGGTTTTGATTTTGGTTTAGTTTATAGGTTTAGGATAAGGTTTGGGTTTAGGTTTAGGTTATAGGTTTTGGGATTTGAGAATGGGTTCGGGTTTAGGTCATAGGTTTTGGGATTTAAAAATGGGTTCGGGTTTAGGTCATAGGTTTTGATTTAAGTTATAGGTTTTAGGATTTGAGAATGGGTTTGGGTTTAGGTCATAGGTTGTGGTTTTGGTTTAGGTTATAGGTTTAGGATAAGGTTTAGGTTTAGGTTTATGTTATAGGGTTTGGGATTTGAGAATGGGTACGGGTTTAGGTCATAGGTTTTGGTTTAGGTTATAGGTTTTAGGATTTGAGAATGGGTTCGGGTTTAGGTCATAGGTTGTGGTTTTGGTTTAGGTTGTAGGTTTTGGTTTAGGTTATAGGTTTAGGATAAGGTTTAGGTTTAGGTTTAGGTTATAGGCTTTGGGATTTGAGAATGGGTACGGGTTTAGGTTATAGGTTTTGGTATTTGTGAATGGGTTCGGGTTTAGGTCATAAGTTTTTGTTTTGGTTTAGGTTATAGGTTATAGGTTTAGGATAAGGTTTAGGTTTAGGTTTAGGTTTAGGTTATAGGTTTGGGGATTTGAGAATGGGTTCGGGTTTAGGTCATAGGTTTTTGTTTAGGTTATAAGTTTTGGGATTTGAGAATGGGTTCGGGTTTGGGTCATAGGTTTTGGGATTTGAGAATGGGTTCGGGTTTAGGTCATAGGTTTTGGTTTTGGTTGAGGTTATTGGTTTTGGTTTAGGTAGTAGGTTTTGGGTAAGGTTTAGGTTTAGGTTTAGGTTATAGGTTTTGGGATTTGAGAATGGGTTCGGGTTTAGGTCATAGGTTTTGGGATTTGAGAATGGGTTCGGGTTTAGGTCATAGGTTATGAGATTTGAGAATGGGTTCGGGTTTAGGTCATAGGTTTTGGTTTAGGTTATAGGTTTTTGAAATTGGGAATGGGTTCGGGTTTAGGTCATAGGTTTTTGTTTTGGTTTAGGTTATAGGTTTTTGTTTAGGTAATAGGTTTTCGATAAGGTTTAGGTTTAGGTTTAAGTTATAGGTTTTTGGATTTGAGAATGGGTTCGGGTTTAGATCATAGGTTTTGGGATTTGAGAATGGGTTCGGGTTTTCGTCTTAGGTTTTGGGATTTGAGAATGGGTTCGGGTTTTGGTCATAGGTTTTGGTTTAAGTTATAGGTTTTAGGATTTGAGAATCGGTTCGAGTTTAGGTTATAGGTTTTGGTTTTGATTTTGGTTTAGTTTATAGTTTTTGGAATAGGGTTTAGGGTTCGGGTTTAGGTCATAGGTTTTCGTTTAGGTTATAGGTTATAAGGTTAGGATCAGGATTAGGTTTAGGCTATAGGTTTTAGGATTTGAGAATGGGTTCGGGTTAAGGTCATATGTTTTGGTTTTGGTTTTGGTTATAGGTTTTGGTTTAGGTTATAGGTTATAGGTTTAGGATAAGGTTTAGGTTTAGTTTTAGGTTATAGGTTTTGTGATTTGAGAATGGGTTCGGGTTTTGGTCATAAGTTTTGGGATTTAAAAATGGGTTCGGGTTTAGGTCATAGGTTTTGCTTTTAGTTATAAGTTTTAGGATTTGAGAATGGGTTCGGGTTTAGGTCATAGGTTTTGGTTTTCGTTTTAGTTTGAGATTTTGGTTTTGGTTATAGGTTTAGGATAAGGTTTAGGTTTAGGTTTAGGTTATAGGCTTTGTGATTTGAGAATGGGTTCTGGTTTAGGTCATAGTTTTTGGGATTTGACTATGGGTTCTGGTTTAGGTCATAAGTTTTGGTTGAGGTTATAGGTTTTAAGATTTGAGAATGGGTTTGGGTTTAGGTCATAGGTTTTGGTTTTGGTTTTGGTTATAGGTTTTGGTTTAGGTTATAGGTTTACGTTTAGGTTTAGGTTATAGGCTTTGGGATTTGAGAATGGGTTCGGGTTTAGGTCATAGGTTTTGGGATTTGAGAATGGGTTCGGGTTTAGGTCATAGGTTATGGTTTAGGTTATAGGTTTAGGATAAGGTTTAGGTTATAGGTTTTGGGATTTGAGAATGGGTTCGGGTTTAGGTCATAGGTTTTGGTTTAGGTTATCGGTTTAGGATAAGGTTTAGTTTATAGGTTTTAGGATTTGTGAATGGGTTCGGTTTTAGGTCATAGGTTTTGGGATTTGAGATTGGGTTCGGGTTTAGGTCATAGGTTTTGGTTTTGGTTATAGGTTTTATGAATTGAGAATGGGTTCAGGCTTAGGTCATAGGTTTTAGTTTTAGTTTTGGTTATAGGTTTTGGTTTAGGTTATAGGTTATAGGTTTAGGATAAGGTTTAGGGTTAGGTTTAGGTTATAGGTTTTGGGATTTGAGAATGGGCTCGGGTTTAGGTCATAGGTTTTGGGATTTGAAAATGTGTTAGGGTTTAGGTCATAGGTTTTGGTTTTAGTTATATATTTTAGGATTTGAGAATGGGTTTGGGTTTAGGTCATATGTTGTGGTTTTGGTTTAGGTTTTAGGTTTTGGTTTAATTTATAGGTATAGGATAAGGTTTGGGTTTAGGTTTAGGTTATAGCCTTTGGGATTTGATAATGTGTTCAGGTTTAGGTCATAGGTATTGGGATTTAAGAATGGGTTCGGGTTTAGGTCATAGGTTTTGGTTTAGGTTATAGGTATTAGGATTTGAGAATGGGTTCGGGTTTAGGTCATAGGTTTTAGTTTTGGTTTTGGTTATAGGTTTTGGTTTGGGTTATGTTGAGGATAAGGTATAGGTTTAGGTTTAGGTTATAGGTTTTGGGATTTGAGAATGGGTTCGAGTTTAGGTCATAGGTTTTGGGATTTGAAAACAGTTTCGGGTTTAGGTCATAGGCTTTGGTTTAAGTTATAGGTTTTAGGATTTGAGAATGGGTTAGGGTTTAGGTCAAAGGTTTAGGTTTTGGTTTAGGTTATTGGTTTTGGTTTAGGTTATAGGTTCTGGTTAAGGTTTAGGTTTAGGTTTAGGTTATGGGTTTTGGGATTTGAGAATGGGTTCGGGTTTAGGTCATAGGTTTTAGTTTAAGTTATAGGTTTTGGGATTTGAGAATCGGTTCGGGTTTAGGTTATAGGTTTTGGTTTTGATTTTGGTTTAGTTTATAGGTTTTGGGATTTGATAATGGGTTCGGGTTTAGGTCATAGGTTTTGGCTTAGGTTTTGGTTTTGGTTATAGGTTTTGGTTTTGGTTATAGGTTTAGGATAAGGTTTGGGTTTAGGTTTAGGTTATAGGTTTTCGGATTTGAGAATGGGTTCGGGTTTAGGTCATAGGTTTTGGGATTTGAAAATGGGTTCAGGTTTAGGTCATAGGTTTCCGTTTAAGTTATAGGTTTTAGGATTTGAGAATGGGTTCGGGTTTAGGTCATAGGTTGTGGTTTTGGTTTAGGTTATAGGTTTTGGTTTAGGTTATAGGTTTAGGATAAGGTTTAGTTTTAGGTTTAGGTTATAGGATTTGGGATTTGAGAATGGGTACGGGTTTAGGTCATAGGTTTTGGTTTAGGTTATAGGTTTTAGGATTTGAAAATGGGTTAGGGTTTAGGTCATAGGTTGTGGTTTTGGTTTAGGTTATAGGTTTTGGTTTAGGTTATAGGTTTAGGATAAGGTTTAGGTTTAGGTTGAGGTTATAGGCTTTGGGATTTGAGAATAGGTACGGGTTTAGGTTATAGGTTTTGGGATTTGTGAATGGGTTCGGGTTTTGGTCATAAGTTTTTGTTTTGGTTTAGGTTATAGGTTATAGGTTTAGGATAAGGTTTTGGTTTAGGTTTAGGTTATAGGTTTGGGGATTTGAGAATGGGTTCGGGTTTAGGTCATAGGTTTTGGTTTAGTTTATAAGTTTTGGGATTTGAGAATGGGTTCGGGTTTAGGTCATAGGTTTTGGTTTTGGTTTAGGTTATTGGTGTTGGTTTAAGTAATAGGTTTTTGATTAGGTTTAGGTTTAGGTTTAGGTTATAGGTTTTGGGATTTGAGAATGGGTTCGGGTTTAGGTCATAGGTTTTGGTATTTGAGAATGGGTTCGGGTTTAGGTCATAGGTTATGAGATTTGAGAATGGGTTCGGGTTTAGGTCATAGGTTTTGGTTTAGGTTATAGGTTTTAGGATTTGAGAATGGGTTCGATTTTAGGTCATAGGTTGTCGTTTTGGTTTAGGTTATAGGTTTTAGTTTAGGTAATAGGTTTTGGATAAGGTTTAGGTTTAGGTTTAAGTTATAGGTTTTGGGATTTGAGAATGGGTACGGATTTAGGTCATAGGTTTTGGGATTTGAGAATGGGTTCGGGTTTTGGTCTTAGGTTTTGGGATTTGAGAATGGGTTTGGGTTTAGGTCATAGGTTTTGGTTTAAGTTATAGGTTTTAGGATTTGAGAATCGGTTCGGGTTTAGGTTATTGTTTTTGGTTTTGATTTTCGTTTAGTTTATAGTTTTTGGGATAGGGTTTAGGGTTCGGGTTTAGGTCATAGGTTTTGATTTCGGTTACAGGTTATAGGGTTAGGATAAGGATTTGGTTTAGGTTATAGGTTTTGAGATTTGAGAATGGGTTCTGGTTTAGGTCATAGGTTTTGGTTTTCGTTTAGGTTACAGGTTTTGGTTTAGGATATAGGTTTAGGATAAGGTTTTGGTTTAGGTTATAGGTTTTGGGATTTGAGAAGGGGTTCAGGTTTAGGTCATAGGTTTTGGTTTAGGTTTTAGGTTTTAGGATTTGAGAATGGGTTCGAGTTTAGGTCATAGGTTTTGGTTTTAGTTTAGGTTATAGGTTTTGATTGAGGTTATAGGTTTAGGATAAGGTTTTGGTTATAGGGTTTGGGATTTGAGAATGGGTTCGGGTTTAGGTCATAGGTTTTGGGATTTGAGAATGGGTTCGGGTTTTGGTCATAGGTTTTGATTTTGCTTTTGGTTATAGGTTTTGGTTTAGGTTATAGGTTTAGGATAAGGTTTAGGTTTAGGTTTAGGTTATAGGCTTTTAGATTTGCGAATGGGTTCGGGTTTAGGTCATAGGTTTTGGGATTTGAGAATGGGTTCAGGTTTTGGTCATAGGCTATGGGTTAGGTTATAATTTTAGGTGATAGGTTTTGGGATTTGAGAATGGGTTCGGGGATAGGTCATAGGTTTTGGGATTTGAGAATGGGTTCAGGTTTTGGTCATAGGCTATGGGTTAGGTTATAGGTTTAGGTGATAGGTTTTGGGATTTGAGAATGGGTTCGGGTTTAAGTCGTAGGTTTTGGTTTAGGTTATTGGTTTAGGATAACGTTTAGGTTATACGTTTTGGGATTTGAGAATGGGTTCGGGTTTAGGTCATAGGTTTTTAGATTTGAGATTGGGTTCGGGTTTAGGTCATAGGTTTTGGTTTAGGTTATAGGTTTTAGGATTTGAGAATGGGTTCAGGTTTAGGTCATAGGTTTTGGTTTTGGTTTTGGTTATAGGTTTTGGTTTAGGTTATAGGTTATAGGTTTAGGATAAGGTTTAGGTTTAGGTTTAGGTTAAAAGTTTTGGGATTTGAGAATGGGTTCGGGTTTAGGTCGTACGTTTTGGGATTTAAAAATGGGTTCGGGCTTAGGTCATAGGTTTTGGGATTTGAGAGTGGGTTCGGCTTTAGGTCATAGGTTTTGGCTTAGGTTATAGGTTTTAGGATTTGGGAATGGGTTCGGGTTTAGGTCATAGGATTTTTTTTTGGTTTTGGTTATAGGTTTTGGTTTAGGTTATAGGTTTAGGATAAGGTTTAAGTTTAGGTTTAGGTTATAGGTTTTGGGATTTCAGTATGGGTTCGGTTTTAGGTCATAGGTTTTGTGATTTAAAAATGGGTTCGAGTTTAGGTCATAGGTTTTGGTTTAAGCTATAGGTTTTAGGATTTGAGAATGGTTTCAGGTTTAGGTCATAGGTATTGGTTTTGTTTTAGGTTATAGGTTTTGGTTTAGGTTATAGGTTTAGGTTAAGATTTAGGTTTAGGTTTAGGTTATATGTTTTGGGATTTGAGAATGGGTTCGGGTTTAGGTCATAGATTTTGGGATTTGAGAATGGGTTCGGGTTTAGGTCATAGGTTTTAGGATTTGAGAATGGGTTCGGGTTTAGGTCATTTATTTTGGTTTTGGTTATAGGTTTTAGTATTTGAGAATGGGTTCGGGTTTAGGTCATAGGTTTTGGTTTTGGTTTAGGTTATAGGTTATGGTTTAGGTAATAGTTTTTGGATAAGGTTTAGGTTTAGGTTTAGGTTATAGGTTTTGGGATTTGAGAATGGGTTCGGGTTTAGGTCGTAGGTTTTGGGATTTGAGAATGGGTTTGGGTTTAGGTCATAGGTTTTGGGATTTGAGAATGGGTTCGGCTTTAGGTCATAGGTTTTGGTTTACGTTATAGGTTTTAGGATTTAAGAATGGGTTCGGGTTTAGGTCATAGGTTTTGGTTTTGGTTAAGGTTACAGGTTTTGGTTTAGGTACTAGGTTTTGGATAAGGTTTAGGTTTAGGTTTAGGTTATAGGTTTTGGGATTTGAGATTGGGTTCGGGTTTAGGTCATAGGTTTCGGGATTTGAAAATGGGTTCGGGTTTAGGTCATAGGTTTTGGTTCAAGTTATAGGTTTTAGGATTTGAGAATCGGTTCAGGTTTAGGTTATAGGTTTTGGTTTTGATTTTGGTTTAGTTTATAGGTATTGGGATAGGGTTTAGGGCTCGGGTTTAGGTCATAGATTTTGGTTTAGGTTATAGGTTATAGGGTTAGGATAAGGATTCGGTTTAGATTATAGGTTTTGAGATTTGAGAATGGGTTCCGGTTTAGGTCATAGGTTTTGGGATTTGAGAATGGGTTCGGGGTTTGGTCATTGGTTTTAGTTTAGGTTATAGGTTTTAGGATTTGAGAATGGGTTCGGGTTTTGGTCATAGGTTTTGGTTTTGGTTTTGGTTATAGGTTTAGGATAAGGTTTAGGTTTAGGTTTAGGTTTAGGTTATAGGTTTTAGGATTTGAGAATAGGTTCGGGTTTAGGTCATAGGTTTTGGGATTTGAGAATGGGTTCGGGTTTAGGTCATAGGTTTTGGTTTAGGTTATAGGTCTTAGGATTTGAGAATCGGTTCGGGTTTACGTTATAGGTTTTGGTTTTGATTTTGGTTTAGGTTATAGGTTTTGGTTTAGGTTATAGTTTTTGGGATTTGAGAATGGGTTTGGGTTTAGGTCTTTGGTTTTGGGATTTGAGAATGGGTTCCTGTTTTGGTCATAGGTTTTGGGATTTGAGAATGGGTTTGGGTTTAGGTCATAGGTTTTGGGATTTGAGAATGGGTTCGGGTTTAGGTCATAGGTTTTGGTTTGAGTTATATGCTTTAGGATTTGAGAATCCGTTCGGGTTTAGGTTATAGGTTTTAGTTTTGATTTTGGTTTAGTTTATAGGTTTTGGAATAGGGTTTAGGGTTCGGGTTTAGGTCATAGGTTTTGGTTTAGGTTATAGGTTATAGGGTTAGGATAAGGATTAGGTTTATGTTATAGGTTTTGAGATTTTAGAATGGGTTCTGGTAGGTCATAGGTTTTGGGATTTGAGAATGGGTTCGGGTTTAGGTCGTAGGTTTTGGTTTAGGATATAGGTTTTAGGATTTGAGAATGGGTTCAGGTTTAGGTCATAGGTTTATGTGTTGGTTTAGGTTATAGGTTTTGGTTTAGGTTATATGTTTGGGATAAGGTTTTGGTTTCAGTTTAGGTTATAGGTTTTGAGATTTGAGAATGGGTTGGAGTTTAGGTCATAGGTTTTGGAATTTGAAAATGGGTTCGGGTTTAGGTCATAGATTTTAGTTGAAGTTATAGGTTTTAGGATTTGAGAATGGGTTCGGGTTTATGTCTTAGGTTTTGGTTTAGGTTATAGGTTTTAGGATTTGAGAATGGGTTCGGGTTTAGGTCATAGGTTTTGGTGTTGGTTTTGGTTATATGTAACATCCCGAAAATTGGGGGGTTGAGTAAAAATCCAACTCCCGAGTTCCAAAATGTTATTTATGCAACATAGGTATGTATGATTGAATGTTGTCTGTGTTAATGTATGAAACATGAGTGGGATTACGCCAGAACAGTATATCATACTCCAGAGATAATTAAATTTACCAGCGGAAGTCTGTGATACTATGTTCAACTTATATATGCTATTGTGTATCTCTTGAGTGTGAACATGTTACCAGGTTAAACATATGCTTGTATACCTCAAAATAGAAAGAAAGCATATACATGAGTGCTCTGAAGATAAGGTTTACATTTAGGTTATAGGTTTTGGTTTTCGTTTAGGTTATAGGTTTAGGATAAGGTTTACGTTTAGGTTTAGGTTATAGGTTTTGGGATTTGAGAATGGGTTCGGGTTTAGGTCATAGGTTTTGGAATTTGAGAATGGGTTCGGGTTTAGGTCATAGGTTTTGGTTTTGGTTTTGGTTATTGGTTTTGGTTTAGGTTATAGGTAATAGGTTTAGGATAAGGTTTAGGTTTAGGTTTAGGTTATAGGTTTTGGGATTTGAGAATGGGTTCGGGTTTAGGTCATAGGTTTTGGTTTTAGTTATAAGTTTTAGGATTTGAGAATGGGTTCGGGTTTAGGTCATAGGTTTTGGTTTTGGTTTAGGTTTTAGGCTTTGGTTTAGGTTATAGGTTTAGGATAAGGTTTAGGTTTAGGTTTAGGTTATAGGCTTTGGGATTTGAGAATGGGTTCGAGTTTAGGTCATAGGTTTTGGTGTTTGAGAATGGGTTCGGGTTTAGGTCATAGGTTTGGGTTTAGTTATAAGTTTTAGGATTTGAGAATGGGTTCGGGTTTAGGTCATAGGTTTTGGTTTTGGTTTAGGTTATAGGCTTTGGGATTTGAGAATGGGTTCGGGTTTAGGTCATAGGTTTATGTTTAGGTTTAGGTTATAGGCTTTGGGATTTGAGAATGGGTTCGGGTTTAGGTCATAGGTTTTGGTTTAGGTTATAGGTTTTAGGATTTGAGAATGGGTTTGGGTTTCGGTCATAGGTTTTGGGATTTGAGAAAGGGTTCGGGTTTTGGTCATAGGTTTTGGGATTTGAGAATGGGTTCGGGTTTAGGTCATTGGTATTGGTTTAGGTTATAGGTTTTAAGATTTGAGAATGGGTTCGGGTTTAGGTCATAGGTTTTGGTTTCGGTTTAGGTTATAGGTTTTCGTTCAGGTTATAGGTTTTGGATAAGGTTTAGGTTATAGGTTTTGGGATTTGAGAATGGGTTCGGGTTTAGGTCATAGGTTTTGGGATTTGAGATTGGGTTCGGGTTTACGTCATTGGTTTTGGTTTAGGTTATAGGTTTTAAAATTTGAGAATGGGTTCAGGTTTAGGTCATAGGTTTTGGTTTTGGTTTTGGTTATAGGTTTTGGTTTGGGTTATAGGTTATAGGTTTAGGATAAGGTTTAGGTTTAGGTTTAGGTTATAGGTTTTGGGATTTGAGAATGGGTTTGGGTTTAGGTCATAGGTTTTGGGATTCGAAAATGGGTTCGCGTTTAGGTCACAGGTTTTGGTTTTAGTTATAAGTTTTAGGATTTTAGAATGGGTTTGGGTTTAGGTCATAGGTTTTGGTTTTGGTTTAGGTTTTAGGTTTTAGATTAGGTTATCGGTTTAGGATAAGGTTTAGGTTTAGGTTTAGGTTATAGGCTTTGGGATTTGATAATGGGTTCAAGTTTAGGTCATAGGTTTTGGGATTTGAGAATGGGTTCGGGTTTAGGTCATTGGTTTTGGTTTAGATTATAGGTTTTAGGATTTGAGTATGGGTTCGGGTTTAGGTCATAGGTTTTAGTTTTGGTTTAGGTTATAGGTTTTGGCTTAGGTTATAGGTTTAGGATAAGGTTTAGGTTTAGGTTTAGGTTATAGGTTTTGGGATTTGATAATGGGTTAGTGTTTAGGTCATAGGTTTTGGGATTTGAAAATGGGTTCGAGTTTAGGTCATAGGTTTTGGTTTAAGTTATAGGTTTTAGGATTTGAGAATGGGTTTGGGTTTAGGTCATAGGTTTTCGTTTTGGTTTAGGTTATAGGTTTTGGTTTAGGTTATAGGTTTAGGATAAGGTTTAGGTTTAGGTTTAGGTTATAGGCTTTGGGATTTGAGAATGCGTTCGGGTTTAGGTCATAGGTTTTAGGATTTGTGAATGGGTTCGGGTTTAGGTCATAGGTTTTGGTTTAGGTTATTGGTTTTAGGATTTGAGAATGGGTTCGGGTTTAGGTCATAGGATTTGGTTTTGGTTTAGCTTATAGGTTTAGGATAAGGTTTGGGTTTAGGTTTAGGTTATAGGTTTGGGGATTTGAGAATGGGTTCGGGTTTAGGTCATAGGTTTTGGGATATAAAACTGGGTTCGGGTTTAGGTCTTAGGTTTTGGTTTAAGTTATAGGTTTTAGGATTTGAGAATGTGTTCGCGTTTAGGTCATAGGTTTTGGTTTTGGTTTAGGTTATAAGTTTTGGGATTTGAGAATGGGTTCGGGTTTAGGTCATTGGTTTTGGGATTTGAGAATGGGTTCGGGTTTTGGTCATAGGTTTTGGGATTTGAGAATGGGTTAGGGTTTAGGTCATAGGTTTTGGGATTTGAGAATGGGTTCGGGTTTAGGTCGTAGGTTTTTGTTTAGGTTATAGGTTTTAGGATTTGAGAATGGGTTCGGGTTTAGGTCATAGTTTTTGGTTTTAGTTTAGGTTATAGGTTTTGGTTTAGGTTATAGGTTTAGGATAAGGTTTAGGTTTAGGTTTAGGTTATAGGTTTTGGGATTTGAGAATGGATTCGGGTTTAGGTCATATGTTTTGGGATTTGAGAATGGGTTCGGGTTTAGGTCATCGGTTTTGGTTTAAGTTATAGGTTTTAGGATTTGAGAATCAGTTCGGGTTTAAGTTATAGGTTTTGGTTTTGATTTTGGTTTAGGTTATTGGTTTTGGGATAGGGTTTAGGATTCGGGTTTAGGTCATAGGTTTTGGTTTTGGTTATAGGTTATAGGGTTAGGATAAGGATTTAGTTTAGGTTATAGGTTTTGAGATTTGAGAATGGGTACCGGTTTAGGTCATAGGTTTTGAGATTTGAGAATGGGTTCGGGTTTAGGTTAATGGTTTTAGTTTAGGTTATATGTTTTAGTATTTGTGAATGGGTTCGGGTTTAGGTCATAGGTTTTGGTTTTCGTTTAGGTTATAGGTTTTGGTTTAGGTTATAGGTATAGGATAAGGTTTAGCTTTAGGTTTAGGTTATAGATTTTGGGATTTAGGTTTAGGTTTTAGTTATAGGTTTAGGTTATAGGTTTTAGGATTTGAGAATCGGTTCGGGTTTAGGTTATAGGTTTTGGTTTAGGTTTAGGTTTAGGTTTAGATTATAGGTTTTGGGATAGGGTTTAGGGTTCGGGTTTAGGTCATAGGTTTTGGTTTAGGTTATAGGTTATAGGGTTAGGATAAGGATTAGGTTTAGGTTATAGGTTTTTGGATTTGTGAATGGGTTCGGGTTTAGGTTATAGGTTATAAGTTTAGGTTTAGGTTTAGGTGATAGGTTTAGGTCATAGCTTTGGGGATTTAAGAATGGGTTCGGATTTAGGTCCTAGGTTTTGAGATTTGAGAACGGGTTCGGGTATAGGTCGTAGCTTTTGTGATTTGAGAATGGGTTCGGGTTTAGGTCATAGGTTTTGGTTTAGGTTATATGTTTTAGGATTTGTGAATGGGTTTGGCTTTAGGTCATAGGTTTTGGTTATAGGTTTTGGTTTTGGTTATAGGTTTAGGATAAGGTTTAGGTTTAGGTTTAGGTTATAGGTTTCGGGATTTAGGTTTAGGTTTAGGTTATAGGTTTAAGTTATAGGTTTTAGGATTTGAGAATCGGTTAGGATTTAGGTTATAGGTTTTGGTTTAGGTTTAGGTTTAGGTTATAGGTTTTGGGATAGGGATTAGGGTTCGGGTTTAGGTCATAGGTTTTGGTTTAGGTTGTAGGTTATAGGGTTAGGATAAGGATTAGGTTTATGTTATAGGTTTTTGGATTTGTGAATGGGTTCGGGTTTAGGTTATAGGTTATAGGTTTGGGTTTAGGTTTAGGTTATAGGTTTAGGTCATAGGTTTGAGGATTTGGGAATGGGTTTGAGTTTATGTCTTAGGTTTTGGGATTTGAGAATGGGTTCGGGTTTAGGTCATAGGTTTTCGGATTTGAGAATGGGTTCGGGTTTAGGTCATAGGTTTTGCTTTAGGTTATAGGTTTTGAGATTTGAGAATGAGTTCGGGTTTAGGTCATAGGTTTTGGTTTTGGTTTAGGTTATAGGTTATTGGTTTAGGTTAAGGTTTAGGTTTAGGTCATAGGTTTGGGGATTTGAGAATGGGTTCGGGTTTAGGTCAAAGGTTTTGGTTTAGGTTATAGGTTTTGGGATTTGAGAATGGGTTCAGGTTTAGGTCATAGGTTTTGGGATTTGAGAATGGGTTCGGGTTTAGGTCATAGGTTTGGGTTTATGTTATAGGTTTTAGGATTTGAGAATGGGTTCGGGTTTAGGTCATAGGTTTTGGTTTTGGTTTAGGTTATAGGTTTTAGTTTAGGTTATAGGTTTAGGATAAGGTTTAGGTTAGGCTTAGGTTATAAGTTTTGGGATTTGAGAATGGGTTCGGGTTTAGGTCATAGCTTTTGGGATTTGAGAATGGGTTCGGGTTTAGGTCATAGGTTTTGGGATTTGAGGATGGGTTCGGGTTTAGGTCATAGGTTTTGGTTTAAGTTATAGGTTTTAGGATTTGAGAATTGGTTCAGGTTTTGGTTTTGATTTTGGTTTAGTTTATAGGTTTTGGGATAGGGTTTAGGGTTCGGGTATCAGTCATAAGCTTTGGTTTAGGTTATAGGTTATAGGGTTAGGATAAGTATTAGGTTTAAGTTATGGGTTTTGAGATTTGATATTGCGTTCCGGTTTAGGTCCTAGGCTTTTGGATTTGTGAATGGGTTCGGGTTTAGGTCATAGGTTTTGGTTTTGGTTTAGTTTATAGGTTTAGGATAAGGTTTAGGGTTAGTTTTCGGTTATAGGTTTTGGGATTTAAGAATGGGTTCGGGTTTAGCCCATAGATTTTAAAATTTGAGAATGGGTTCGGGTTTAGGTCATAGGTTTTAGTTTAGGTTATAGGTTTTGGGATTTAAGAATCGGTTCGGGTTTAGGTTAAAGATTTTAATTTTGATTTTGGTTTAGGTAATAGGTTTTATGAGAGGGTTTAGGGTTCGGGTTTAGGTCAAAGGTTTTGGTTTAGGTTATAGGTTATAGGGTTAGGATAAGGATTAGGTTTAGGTTATAGGTTTTGGGATTTTAGAATGGGTTCGGGTTTAGGATATAGGTTTTGGGATTTGAGAATGGGTTCGGGTTTATGTCATAGGTTTTGGGATTTGAGAATGGGTTCGGGTTTAAGTCATAGGTTTTGGTTTAGGTTATACGTTTTAGGATTTGAGAATGTGGTTGATTTTAGGTCATAGGTTTTGGTTTTGGTTTTGCTTATAGGTTTTGGTTTAAGTTATATGTTTAGGATAAGGTTTAGGTTTAAGTTTTGGTTATAGGTTTTGGGATTTGAGAATGGGTTCGAGTTTAGGTCATAAGTTTTTGGATTTGATAATGGGTTCGGGTTTAGGTCATTGATTTTTATTTTAGGTTATAGGTTTTAGGATTTGTGAATGGGTTCGGGTTTAGGTCATAGGTTTTGGTTTTGGTTTTCGTTATAGGATTTGGTTAAGGTTTAGGTTTAGGATAAGGTTTAGGTTTAGGTTTAGGTTATTGGTTTTGGGATTTGAGAATGGATTTGGGTTTAGGTCATAGGTTTTGGGATTTGAGAATGGGTTCGGGTTTAGGTCATAGGTTTGGTTTTATGTGATAGGTTTTAGGATTTGGGAATGGGTTCGGGTTTAGGTCATAGGTTTTGGTTTTGGTTTAGGTTATAAGTTTTAGTTTAGGTTATAGGTTTAGGATAAGGTTTAGGTTAGGCTTAGGTTATAAGTTTTGGGATTTGAGAATGGGTTCGGGTTTAGGTCATAACTTTTGGGATTTGAGAATGGGTTCGGGTTTAGGTCATAGGTTTTGGGATTTGAGGATGGGTTTGGGTTTAGGTCATAGGTTTTGGTTTAAGTTATAGGTTTTAGGATTTGAGAATTGGTTCAGGTTTTGGTTTCGATTTTGGTTTAGTTTATAGGTTTTGGGATAGGGTTTAGGGTTCGGGTATCGGTCATAAGCTTTGGTTTAGGTTATATGTTATAGGGTTAGGATAAGTATTAGGTTTAGGTTATAGGTTTTGAGATTTGATATTGCGTTCCGATTTAGGTCCTAGGTTTTTGGATTTGAGAATGGGTTCGGGTTTAGGTCATAGGTTTTGGTTTTGGTTTAGTTTATAGGTTTAGGATAAGGTTTAGGGTTAGTTTTCGGTTATAGGTTTTGGGATTTAAGAATGGGTTCGGGTTTAGCCCATAGGTTTTAGAATTTGAGAATGGGTTCGGGTTTAGGTCATAGGTTTTAGTTTAAGTTATAGGTTTTGGGATTTGAGAATTGGTTCGGGTTTAGGTTATAGATTTTAATTTTGATTTTGGTTTAGGTAATAGGGTTTGTGATAGGGTTTAGGGTTCGGGTTTAGGTCAAAGGTTTTGGTTTAGGTTATAGGTTATAGGGTTAGGATAAGGATTAGGTTTAGGTTATAGGTTTTGGGATTTGAGAATGGGTTCGGGTTTAGGATATAGGTTTTGGGATTTGAGAATGGGTTCGGGTTTATGTCATAGGTTTTTTGATTTGAGAATGGGTTCGGGTTTAGGTCATAGGTTTTGGTTTAGGTTATAGGTTTTAGGATTTGAGAATGGGGTCGGTTTTAGGTCATAGGTTTTGGTTTTGGTTTTGGTTATAGGTTTTGGTTTAGGTTATAGGTTAAGGATAAGGTTTAGGTTTAAGTTTTGGTTATAGGTTTTGGTTTAGTTTATAGGTTAACGATAAGGTTTAGGTTTAAGTTTTGGTTATAGGTTTTGGGATTTGAGAATGGGTTCGAGTTTAGGTCATAGGTTTTTGGATTTGATAATGGGTTCGGGTTTAGGTCATAGGTTTTTATTTTAGGTTATAGGTTTTAGGATTTGTGAATGGGTTCGGGTTTAGGTCATAGGTTTTGGTTTTGGTTTAGGTTATAGGTTTTGGATTAGGTTATAGGTTTAGGATAAGGTTTAGGTTATAGGCTTTGTGATTTGAGAATGGGTTCTGGTTTAGGTCATAGTTTTTGGGATTTGAGAATGGGTTCAGGTTTAGGTCATAGGTTTTGGTTTAGGTTATAGGTTTTAGGATTTGAGAATGGGTTCGGGTTTAGGTCATAGGTTTTGGTTTTGGTTTTGGTTATGGGTTTTAGTTTAGGTTACAGGTTTTGGGATTTGAGACTGGATTCGGGTTTAGGTCATAGGTTTTGGGATTTGAGAATGGGTTCGGGTTTAGGTCATAGGTTTTGGTTTAGGTTATAGGTTTTACGATTTGAGAATCGGCTCGGGTTTAAGTTATAGGTTTTGGTTTTGATTTTGGTTTAGGTTATAGGTTTTGGGATAGGGTTTAGGGTTCGGGTTTAGGTCATAGGTTTTGGTTTTGGTTATAGGTTATAGGGTTAGGATAAGGATTAGGTTTAGGTAATAGGTTTTTGGATTTGTGAATGGGTTCGGGTTTATGTTATAGGTTATAGGTTTAGGTTTAGGTTTAGGTTATAGGTTTAGGTCATAGGTTTGGGGATTTGACAATGGGTTCGGGTTTAGGTCATAGGTTTTGGGATTTGAGAATGGGTTCGGGTTTAGGTCATAGGTTTTGGCATTTGAGAATGGGTTCGGGTTTAGGTCATAGGTTTTGGTTCAGGTTATAGGTTTTAGGATTTGAGAATGGGTTCAGGTTTACGTCATAGGTTTTGTGATTTGAGAATGGGTTCGGGTATAGGTCATAGGTTTTGGGATTTGAGAATGGGTTTGTATTTAGGTCATAGGTTTTGGTTTAGGTTATATGTTTTAGGATTTGTGAATGGGTTCCGGTTTAGGTCATAGATTTTGGTTTTGGTTTTGGTTATAGGTTTTGGTTTAGGTTATATGTTTAGGATAAGGTTTAGTTTTAGGTTTAGGTTTTAGGTTTCGGGATTTAGATTTAGGTTTAGGTTATAGGTTTAGGTTATAGGTTTTAGGATTTGAGAATCGGTTCGGGTTAGGTTATAGGTTTTGGTTTAGGTTTAGGTTTAGGTTATAGGTTTTGGGATAGGGTTTGGGGTTCGGGTTTCGGTCATAGGTTATTGTTTAGGTTATAGGTTATAGGGTTAGGATAAGGATTAGGTTTAGGTTATAGGTTTTTCAATTTGTGAATGGGTTCAGGTTTAGGTTATAGGTTATAGGTTTAGGTTTAGGTTTAGGTTATCGGTTATAGGTTTAGGTCATAGGTTTAGGGATTTGAGAATGGGTTCGGGTTTAGGTCATAGGTTTTGGGATTTGAGAATGGGTTCGGGTTTAGGTCATAGGTTTTGGGATTGGAGAATGGGTTCCGGTTTAGGTCATAGGTTTTGGTTTAGGTTAAAGGTTTTGGGATCTGAGAATGGGTTCGGGTTTTGGTCATAGGTTTTGGTTTAGGTTTAGGTTATAGGTTATAGGTTTAGGCTAAGGTTTAGGTTTAGGTTATAGGTTTGGGGATTTGTGAATGGGTTCGGGTTTAGGTCATAGGTTTTGGTTTAAGATATAGGTTTTGGGATTTGTGAATGGGTTCAGGTTTAGGTCATTGGTTTTGGGATTTGAGAATGGGTTCGGGTTTACGTCACAGGTTTTGGGATTTGAGAATGGGTTCGGGTTTAGGTCATAGGTCTTGGTTTATATTATAGCTTTTAGGATTTGAGAATGGGTTCGGGTTTAGGTCATAGGTTTTGATTTTGGTTTAGGTTATAGGTTTTGGTTTAGGTGATAGGTTTAGGATAAGGTTTATGTTTAGGTTTAGGTTATAGGTTTTGGTATTTGAGAATGGGTTCGTGTTTAGGTCATAGGTTTTGGGATTTGAGAATTCGTTCGGGTTTAGGTCATAGGTTTTGAGATTTTGAGAATGGGTTCGGATTTAGGTCATAGGTTTTGGTTTTGGTTATAGGTTTTAGGATTTGAGAATGGGTTCGGGTTTAGGTCATAGGTTTTGGTTTTGGTTTAGGTTATAGTTTATAGGTTTAGGTTAAGGTTTAGGTTTAGGGTTAGGTCATAGGTTTGCGGATTAGAGAATGGGTTCGGGTTTAGGTCATAGGTTTTGGTTTAGGTTATAGATTTAGGATAAGGTTTAGGTTTAGTTTTAGGTTATAGGTTTTGGGATTTGAGAATGGGTTCAGGTTTGGGTCATAGGTATCGGAATTTGAGAAGGGGTTCGGGTTTAGGTCATAGGTTTTAGTTTAGGTTATAGGTTTTGGGATTTAAGAATCGGTTCGGGTTTAGGTTATAGATTTTGATTTTGATTTTGGTTTAGGTAATAGGTTTTGTGATAGGGTTTAGGGTTCGGGTTTAGGTCATAGGTTTTGGTTTAGGTTATAGGTTATAGGGTTAGGATAAGGATTAGGTTTAGGTTATATGTTTTGGGATTTGAGAATGGGTTCGGGTTTAGGTTATAGGTTTTGGGATTTGCGAATGGGTTCGGGTTTGGGTCATAGGTTTTGGAATTTGAGAATGGGTTCGGGTTTAGGCCATAGGTTTTGATTTAGGTTATAGGTTTTAGGATTTGAGAATGGGTTCGGTTTTAGGTCATAGGTTTTGGTTTTGGTTTTGGTTATAGGTTTTGGTTTTGGTTATAGGTTTTGGTTTTGGGTTATAGGTTTAGGATAAGGTTTAGGTTTAAGTTTAGGTTATAGGTTTTGGGATTTGAGAATGGGTTCGGGTTTAGGTCATAGGTTTTGGTTTAGGTTATAGGTTTTAGGATTTGGGAATCGGTTCGGGTTTATGTTATAGGTTTTGGTTTTGATTTTGGTTTAGTTTATAGTTTTTGGGATAGGGTTTAGGGTTCGGGTTTAGGTCATAGGTTTTGGTTTAGGTTATAGGTTATAGGGTTAAGATAAGGATTAGGTTTAGGTTATAGGTTTTGAGATTTGAGAATGGGTTCCGGTTTAGGTCATAGGTTTTGGGATTTGAGAGTGGGTTCGGGGTTAGGTCATATGTTTTGGTTTAGGTTATAGGTTCTAGGATTTGAGAATGGGTTTGGGTTTAGGTCATAGGTTTTGGTTTTGGTTTAGGTTATAGGTTTTGCTTTAGGTTATAGGTTTAGGATAAGGTTTAGGTTTAGGTTTAGGTAATAGGTTTTGGGATTTGAGAATGGGTTCGGGTTTAGGTCATAGGTTGTGGGATTTGAGAATGAGTTCGGGTTTAGGTCATAGGTTTTGGTTTACGTTATAGGTTTTAGGATTTCAGAATCGGTTCGGGTTTAAGTTATATGTTTTGGTTTTGATTTTGGTTTAGGTTATAGGTTTTGGGGTAGGGTTTAGGGTTCGGGTTAAGGTCATAGGTTTTAGTTTTGGTTATAGGTTATAGGGTTAGGATAAGGATTAAGTTTAGGTTATAGGATTTGAGATTTGAGAATGGGTACTGGTTTAGGTCATATGTTTTGGGATTTGAGAATGGGTTCGGGTTTAGGTCATCGGTTTTGGTTTAGGTTATATGTTTTAGTATTTGTGAATGGGTTCGGGTTTAGGTCCTAGGTTTTGGTTTTGGTTTAGGTTATAGGTTTTGGTTTAGGTTATAGGTTTAGGATAAGGTTTAGGTTTAGGTTTAGGTTGTAGGTTTTGGGGTTTAGGTTTAGGTTATAGGTTTAAGTTATAGGTTTTAGGATTTGAGAATCGGTTCAGGTTTAGGTCATAGGTTTTGGTTTAGGTTTAGGTTTAGGTTATAGGTTTTGGGATAGGGTTTAGGGTTCGGGTTTAGGTCATAGGTTTTCGTTTAGCTTATAGGTCATAGGGTTAGGATAAGGATTAGGTTTAGGTTATAGGTTTTTGGTTTTGTGAATGGGTTCGTGTTTAGGTTATAGGTTATAGGTTTAGGTTTAGGTTTAGGTTATATGTTTAGGTCATAGGTTTGGGGATTTGAGAATGGGTTCGGGTTTAGGTCATAGGTTTTGAGATTTGAGAATGGGTTCGGATACAGGTCATAGGTTTTGGGATTTGAGAATGGGTTCGAATTTAGGTCATAGGTTTTGGTTTAGGTTATATGTTTTTTAATTTGTGAATGGGTTCGGGTTTAGGTCATAGGTTTTGGTTTTGGTTTTGATAATAGGTTTTGGTTTAGGTTATGGGTTTAGGATAAGGTTTAGGTTTAGGTTTAGGTTTTAGGTTTCGGGATTTAGGTTTAGGTTTACGTTATAGGTTTAGGTTATAGGTTTTAGGATTTGAGAATCGGTTCGGGTTTAGGTTATAGGTTTTGGTTTTGGTTTAGGTTTAGGTTATAGGTTTTGGGATAGGGTTTGGGGTTTGGGTTTAGGTCATAGGTTTTGGTTTAGGTTATAGGTTATAGGGTTAGGATAAGGATTAGGTTTAGGTTATAGGTTTTTTGATTTGTGAATGGGTTCGGGTTTAGGTTATAGGTTATAGGTTTAGGTTTAGGTTTAGGTTATAGGTTTAGGTCATAGGTTTGGGGATTTGAGAATGGGTTCGTGTTTAGGTTATAGGTTTTGGGATTTGAGGATGCGTTCGGGTTTAGGTCATAGGTTTTGGTTTAAGTTATAGGTTTTAGGATTTGAGAATCGGTTCGGGTTTTGGTTTTAATTTTGATTTAGTTTATAGGTTTTGGGATAGGGTTTAGGGTTCGGGTATAGGTCATAGGTTTTGGTTTAGGTTATAGGTTATAGGGCTAGGATAAGGATTAGGTTTAGGTTATATGTTTTGAGATTTGATAATGTGTTCCGGTTTAGGTCCTAGGTTTTGGGATTTGAGAATGGGTTCGGGTTTAGGTCATGGGTTTTGGTTTTGGTTTAGTTTATAGGTTTAGGATAAGGTTTAGGGTTAGTTTTAGGTTATAGGTTTTGGGATTTAAGAATGGGTTCGAGTTTAGGTTATAGGTTTTGAAATTTGAGAATGGGTTCGGGTTTAGGTCATTGGTTTTAGTTTAGGTTATAGGTTTCAGGATTTGAGAATGGGTTCGGGTTTAGGTCATAGAATTTTATTTTGATTTTGGTTTAGGTAATTGGTTTTGTGATAGGGTTTAGGGTTTGAGTTTAGGTCATAGGTTTTGGTTTAGGTTATAGGTTATAGGGTTAGGATAAGGATTAGGTTTAGGTTATAGGTTTTGGGATTTGAGAATGGGTTCGGGTTTAGGATAGAGCTTTTAGGATTTGAGAATGGCTTCGGGTTTATGTCATAGGTTTTGGGATTTGAGAATGGGTTCGGGTTTAGGTCATAGGTTTTGGTTTACGTTATAGGTTTTAGGATTTGAGAATGGGGTCAGTTTTAGGTCATAGGTTTTGGTTTTGGTTTTGGTTATAGGTTTTGGTTTAGGTTATAGGTTTAGGATAAGGTTTAGGTATAAGTTTTGGTTATAGGTTTTGGGATTTGAGAATGGGTTCGAGTTTAGGTCATAGGTTTTTGGATTTGAGAATGGGTTCGGGTTTAGGTCATAGGTTTTTATTTTAGGTTATAGGTTTTAGGATTTGAGAATGGGTTCGGGTTTAGGTCATAGGTTTTGGTTTTGGTTTAGTTTATAGGTTTAGGATAAGGTTTAGGGTTTGTTTTAGGTTATAGGTTTTGGGATTTAAGAATGGGTTCGGGTTTAGATCATAGGTTTAGGAATTTGAGAATGGGTTCGGGTTTAGGTCATAGGTTTTAGTTTTGGTTATAGTTTTTGGGATTTGAGAATCGGTTCGGGTTTAGGTTATAGATTTTTATTTTGATTTTGGTTTAGGTAATAGGTTTTGTGATAGGGTTTAGGGTTCGAGTTTAGGTCATAGGTTTTGGTTTAGGTTATAGGTTATAGGGTTAGGATAAGGATTAGGTTTAGGTTATAGGTTTTGGGATTTGAGAATGGGTTCGGGTTTAGGATATAGGTTTAGGAATTTGAGAATGGGTTCGGGTTTATGTCATAGGTTTTGGGATTTGAGAATGGGTTCGGGTTTAGGTCATAGGTTTTGGTTTAGGTTATAGGTTTTAGGATTTGAGAATGGGGTCGGTTTTAGGTCATAGGTTTTGGTTTTGGTTTTGGTTATAGATTTTGGTTTAGGTTATAGGTTTAGGATAAGGTTTAGGTTTAACTTTTAGTTATACGTTTTGGGATTTGAGAATGGGTTCGAGTTTAGGTCATAGGTTTTTGAATTTGAGAATGGGTTCAGGTTTAGGTCATAGGTTTTTATTTTAGGTTATAGGTTTTAGGATTTGAGAATGGGTTCGGGTTTAGGTCATAGGTTTTGGTTTTGGTTTAGGTTAAAGGTTTTAGTTTAGGTTATAGGTTTGGGATAAGGTTTAGGTTTAGGTTTAGGTTATAGGTTTTGGGATTTGAGAATGGGTTAGGGTTTAGGTCATAGGTTTTGGGATTTGAGAATGGGTTCGGGTTTAGGTCATAGGTTTTGGTTTAGGTTATAGGTTTTAGGATTTGAGAATCGGTTCGGATTTAAGTTATTGGTTTTGGTTTTTATTTTGGTTTAGGTTATAGGTTTTGGGATAGGGTTTAGGGTTCGGGTTTAGGTCCTAGGTTTTGATTTTGGTTATAGGTTATAGGGTTAGGATAAGGATTAAGTTTAGGTTATAGGTTTTGAGATTTGAGAATGGGTTCCAGTTTAGGTCATAGGTTTTGGGATTTGAAAATGGGTTAGGGTTTAGGTCATTGGTTTTGGTTTAGGTTATATGTTTTAGTATTTGTGAATGGGTTCGGGTGTAGGTCATAGGCTTTGGTTTTGGTTTAGGTTATAGGTTTTGGTTTAGGTTATAGGTTTAGGATAAGGTTTTGGTTTAGGTTTAGGTTATAGGTTTTGGGATTTAGGTTTAGGTTTAGGTTATAGGTTTAGGTTATAGGTTTTAGGATTTGAGAAACGGTTCAGGTTTAGGTCATAGGTTTTGGTTTAGGTTTAGGTTTAGGTTATAGGTTTTGGGATAGGGTTTAGGGTTCGGGTTTAGGTCATAGGCTTTGGTTTAGGTTATAGGTTAGAGGGTTAGGATAAGGATTTGGTTTAGGTTATAGGTTTTTAGATTTATGAATGGGTTCGGGTTTAGGTTATAGGTTATAGGTTATAGGTTTAGGTTTAGGTTTAGGTTATAGGTTTAGGTCATAGGTTTGGGGATTTTTGAATGGGTTCGGGTTTAGGTCATAGGTTTTGTTATTTGTGAATGGGTTCGAGTATAGGTCATAGGTTTTGGCATTTGAGAATGGGTTCGGATTTAGGTCATAGGTTTTGGTTTACGTTATATGTTTTAGGATTTCTGAATGGGTTCGGGTTTAGGTCATAGGTTTTGGTTTTGGTTTTGGTTATAGGTTTTGGTTTAGGTTATAGGTTTAGGATAAGGTTTAGGTTTAGGTTTAGGTTTTAGGTTTCGGGATTTAGGTTTAGGTTTAGGGTATAGGTTTTAGGATTTGAGAATCGGTTCAGGTTTAGGTTAGAGGTTTTGGTTTAGGTTTAGGTTTAGGTTATAGGTTTTGGGATAGGGTTTGAGGTTCGGGTTTCGGTCATAGGTTTTGGTTTAGGTTATAGGTTATAGGGTTAGGATAAGGATTAGGTTTTGGTTATAGGTTGTTGGATTTGTAAATGGTTTCGGGTTTAGGTTATAGGTTATAGGTTTAGGTTTAGGTTTAGGTTATAGGTTTAGGTCATAGGTTTTGGGATTTGAGAATGGGTTCGAGTTTAGGTCATAGGTTTTGGTTTAGGTTATAGGTTTTAGGATTTGAGAATCGGTTCGGGTTTAAGTTATAGGTTTTGGTTTTGATTTTGGTTTAGGTTATAGGTTTTGAGATAGGGTTTAGGGTTCGGGTTTAGGTCATAGGTTTTGGTTTTGGTTTTGGTTATAGGTTTTGGTTTAGGTTATAGGTTTAGGAAAAGGTTTAGGTTTAGTTTTATGTTTTAGGTTTCGGGATTTAGGTTTAGGTTTAGGTTATAGGTTTTAGGATTTGAGAATCGGTTCGGGTTTAGGTTATAGGTTTTGGTTTAGGTTTAGTTTTAGGTTATAGGTTTTGGGATAGGGTTTGGGGTTCAGGTTTCAGTCATTGGTTTTGGTTTTGGTTATAGGTTATAGGGTTAGGATAAGGATTAGGTTTAGGTTATAGGTTTTTGGATTTGTGAATGGGTTCGGGTTTAGGTTATACGTTATAGGTTTAGGTTTAGGTTTAGGTTATAGGTTTAGGTCATAGGTTTGGGGATTTGAGAATGGGTTCGGGTTTAGGTCATAGGTTTTGGGATTTGAGAATGGGTTCGGGTTTAGGTCATAGGTTTGGGATTTGAGAATGGGTTCGGGTTTAGGTCATAGGTTTTGATTCAGGTTATAGGTTTTGGGATTTGAGAATGGGTTTAGGTTTAGGTCATAGGTTTTGTGATTTGAGAATGGGTTCGATGTGGAGCACTTGAGGGTCGATTGCATGCCGCGGTCGTAAGATGGTGCCGTATGAGGGAGATGGTCGGTGAGGGCATACATCACGTCATGTCATATTGCATTAACAATATTATTAGGATTGTTTGATTTACTGCTTTACTATTAGCGCATGATTGATTTGATAACATGCTAATCTCTGCTCTCTTATCCCACTGAGTTGATCACTCACTCCCACGTTACTGGATGGTGTTTCTGGACGCCCACCGTCCCTATTGTGATTGCAGATGATGGCGCGGCCTGCGAGGTGGAGCTGGACTTGATGATGATGAGGAGAATCCCTCCTTTATGCGTGTTCTGATTAACGGGATTACAGGGAGGTTGATTAGATGCCTTGACACTTATCATTTTATATTTTTAGCGTACTCATGTATATTCATTTTGTTTACTTTTGGAGTATACATGTATGTATATAACCTGGTAACATGTTCACACTCTGGAGACATACAACAGTTTATATACGTTATATATACTATCACAGTCTTTCGCTTGCTAATTTAACTGTCTTTGGAGTATGATATGTTGTTCTGGATTAATCCCACTCATGTTTAATACATTAACACAGATAACATTCAATCATACACATTTTTGTTGCATAAATAACATTTTGAAAATCGGGAGTTGGGTTTTTACTCGACCCCCCGATTTTTGGGATGTTACAGATGGTATCAGAGCATGATTTGGATTAAACCGGGCCTGGGTTATGGTCAAGCGACGTACGCTGTCGCTTCCTTTGACTTAGGTGGGTGAGAGAAGGGTCTACAAATACTTATAGGATCACAAATTAGCCAATAGGTGAGACTATTCATATCGATCGCGCGATCGAGTCCGTAACGCATCTAGGGTCGCGTGAAGCGACCTGAGTAGCTCCTAGGTTGTAGGTAGGTGGGTTGAGACGTTCTTTGAATGATTCTAAACCCGTTAATATGAATCCTTGGGCTGTGGGACAACCACAACCCTTGCATTCAATCGCCAGGGTTTAAAAATCCTGATTCACCTAAATTCTTCAAAATTCTTCCTCTCACCACTCCAATATTCAATGCTTTCTTATTCTCTTCATGTTAGGCATTGACCCTAATGTGAAAATGACATAAAATAATATTTTGACAAAATTTTACAGTGAATAGTAAAATTTCATGAAAACTGGCTATTAGGCCATTCTAAGTTTGTGTTCTTTAGCAACTAATGGGCTAGTGGATGTATTAGCTCCTTCTACCCCAAAATCATATGCTGCATGATAGGAAATTATATTCGGGATTGCAGATTGGCCCTGGAAAGCCCCGAATGCATGTTTGGGCCTCTATAGGTCAATATACAATGAACCAAGGTGGGGCCCATAGTTTTTTGGGGTCCTTGGACCATGGGGGACCAGACCCATGTGGTCCCACCGACCAACATGAGAGTTAGCTGGCGATGCCATCATCGGTTCGGCGATGCATCACCGACCAGTGGGGCTCACTTGATGTCATTTTTGGGCAAACGCCCTATTTTGGGTAGTGTATACCCTCCATGTAGTGTTCGACCAAAGGAAACCCCAAAAAGAGGTACTTCCTTCACAAACAGCCCCTTTCCAAGCCCCATTTTCATTTTTCAGCTGCCCTAACCCAAAACCGTGGTTCCAAACCACTCCCAAATCCATTCTTGGCTAAAAATGACCCTACTCCATCATTCTATTGCTGTTTGCAGCCTTCCCTCTTGCAAATCTCTTCGTTTGGAGCTCTTACAACCCCCAAATCGAGCTAAAATCGTGAGGTGCTCCATTCCCCTTTTTCATTCTCCTTTCTTTCTGAAAATACATCATAGGGGAGCTTGAAGCATCCCTCTACAATGCCTAGATTTCATTCTGTCCATTTGGACAATCCTTTCTCCGTATTTCCTCCTCTTTCCATGGCTATTATTAAGGTTGTTTCAGCCTTTTTCTCCCTTTCCATCGCCCTCTCTCTCATGTCCCTTTTATTTGAGCCTTTACCCTCTTTTTGGGTCTCAAAATCGTACAAACCTCAAATCCCATTTCTCCACTTTCTTCGTTTGAAAAGTATTGAAAATACCTGGCCGATAGAGCTCTAATGGGCAATAGAAGTACTAAACTAGATAGTATTCAAGAAGGTTAGTTGGGACCATGGTAGAAGTCCTTTGGTAGAATTAGGCATCTATGTCGTTGCCCTGTAGATTATTTGATTTCTGTTTTAAGGATTTCTATGTTTTGTTGTTATTGGGTCTAGTGATGTCACAGGTAGACAATGTGTTTGTGTTAGTGGTTTGGGCTTAGCATAGCCGAATGCATCCTTGTCATAATCCATGTGGAACTTTATTCCATGTATTGTCACAAATTTTCTTAGACGGAGTCCATGCTATTTCGTTCGCTGTAAGGTATTGTCCCTAAATTGGGAGTATTGTAACTCTCGGGATTCTGCCTACGAATTAGTTTTTATCCCAACCTACCCTCCAACCAAGCATACCACTTCCAATCCCGTCATGGGATTAGGAATGCAGTTCCATCTAATATAACTTAATGCTACTGGCCACATAGGCCCTTGCCGTTTTGGACCTAGAGTTAGCACTTCTAGATTTGAAGGGTCTGACGACATAAGAAATCCAATTCCATTTAGACAATCTTGACCCTAAGCAATAGAACAATTTCCTGTAGTAGAAATGGTATGGAACCATTTAATGTATAATCTTAGGCTTTGGATTATAGCTACTGAGTTACAGACTATCCTACTAGTTACCTTAAATAGTGTAAAGCCTGTATATGCTAAGGAATTGTAGGTTAGATTTGGTTGAAGTAGGACCTTATTGCTTTGATAGATCCCCTTATGACTTATAGACTTCTGTTGTTGCCCATAGGAAGGAGCCATTCACTCTTAGGGAACATTTATAAATCCCTCAGAATGAACTTAGAATGAACTAGCACGCCCCTTAGAATTGCCTTCCCCAAGGGCTTATTGCATTCGGGAACGCGGAATAAAGGAAATGCAATTATCAGCGAAGTATTCGTGGTTTGAATCGACTTCTTAATCCTGGTAGTTACCAATGAATCCAATGCTCTGATCAAGCAGAAGATCGGCATCGACTAGGATTGAGGACTGATACAATAACTTTTCTGTCATCGCGGGGCAGAAGGTTTATGTATCCGGCTCAGACCCACTATACAACTTTTCTTCCGTGTTGGCCCGACCACCTACAACCACAAGTTATTGCTTTGCCTTCGGTAAATGTTAAGGACTTAAAGCCAGTAGAGAATTCGACATCTTACCACCAACTCATACCCGCCCCTGAACTCAACCATAATAGAGATTAGGCTTATCTCTATGATCATAGGTACTAATGCCATAGAACGCATCATTAGCGAGGAAAACCATGTAGAGAAAGGTTGTTTCCATTTTATGTCAAGGATAGCCTCTAAGTTGCGCCTCGTTCCGATAAACGGATCGATGCAAAGATTCTTGAACTTTAAGTAAAACCAAGTTTTAAGGGGGGTAGAACATATTGAGTCCAATCCAGTTAGGTTAGTCGATGCTACCGTTTGATCAGAGTGGCGCAGCGGAAGAGTGGTTGGCCTCTTTCTCACTAGCCCAGGATCGAAACATTTGATTTAAGTTATACGTACGGTTAGGTTATTAAATAGGATTTGAACTTTTCTTAGAAAAAGTACTCCTTGCCCTTCGCCAATTTCGAGGACGAAATTTATTTTAAGGGGGGTAGATTGTAACACCCCGAATTTTGGCCAACCTGGGATTAGACGTCCTTAGGCCATGGGTTAATTAAAATACCTGAAAAATCACTTAGAACCCAATTCCATAGCCAAAGAGATCACTTAAGGTTAATTCCTTTAGAAACTAAGCATAAGTTAGCTAGCGCAACGCTAGAGTAACTGAAAAATAGTCCCTGATCACTTTAAATACGTTCTACAAGACCCAAATCGAGTAGAACCAATGACTCTATAATACTCTATAACCTCGGATCAAACTCTAAGCAGGTTTGTTCTCTGGACCATCTTGAAACTTTGTATTAGATCTAGATCGCGCGTCGAAAGTCCGATACCTACTATCTTAGACCGTTAGAACCGCCTAGCTGGACTTGACAATCATTTCAAAAATCAAGTCCAACCGACAATCACGGGCTATTTCATTGAGCCTGGACTGAAGAGAGTAATAATAGGGACAGATTTGGAATTTGAAATTCAAATCTGGCACACGACTTGACGTGTCAGTATTAAGCATTCCGACCGTCAGAATTCAGCCAGATTACACCCTCAGATCAGGAAAAATTTCTATTTCATATCATGAGACTTGCAGGCCTGATCTACGTGCGGTGACCGCTGAACTGAAACTGGACCGCCACGTGCGATCTACGAATCCTGCCGGACTAAAAACTTGATACGTGCTAGATCCTGTATGCATGAGCTTAAGTCCGATCGCGTTCGACCAGGGGACCACCAGAAATCATCTTTTGGACCGAAACAGCCCCGCTTTGGATCAGCATCAAGTGAACTTTGTTCCTGAGCCTGTTTTGGGCATTTTTAGGCTTATAAAAGGGGTTGAAACCCTCACTCCTCTCTCCCATCCAAATTTGAGAAAAACTCTAGATTAGTAGAGAGAAAAGGTGAGAGTTTGTGAGAGAGATTAGGAGAGAATTTTTCTGCCTTTGCACCGCCTGTTGCATGTACTTTAGCAACACGCTTCCATCACTCAGCCGGTGATTTCTCCGCGTTTTCAGGTAAGAAATAACCCTAATAAGTTTCTGATTTGGGATTCTTTCCGTTCCATAGCATGCAAACTGATAGAACTCGTAAATTAGGTTCTCTATTCGCCGTATACGAAGCGTATACGCTCCGTTCGAATTCACACGTTTATAAGAGATAAGGTGCGGATTTTAGACGCTTTGATTGACTATTTACAACGCTTTCAATGTCGTTTAATAGTAGATTATCGACGGCATCGCCGTTTGACATGTACAACATGTTGTCCGTTTCCTATTTCGTAAACCGGCGAAGAATATGAGATTTAGGGTATTTTAGTCATTTGTAGGAAGTACTGATTTCATCCATAATTTTCTGATGTGACTGACATGGTTTATTGTCGTATTAGAATGTTAGGAATACGTGCATAATTAGTTTGGTGAAGAGATTTGCCTAAATGCGCACTTCGGGTCGACATACTATATGTAGACTTAAGTGTGTAGTGTAAGTGTTTGTATAAATGCTTGTATTAGTATGTATTGAATTACATGGTGTTATGAATTAGTTTGAAATTATTTTCTCAATTAATATGCTGATGTAAATGATTTCCTACATGTTAGCAAAATGCATGATTTCATTATATGTATGAAATGCATGTGCTTGAAGATTTGCTTAAGTTGTAGGTTATAACATGTGTTAACATGCTCACAAGGTTGTATTTCATTTCCAATACTCTCATATGATTGCTGATGTGATTCCATAATTGTTTGGGACTATACTTAGTCTAGGCAGTCGGTAACCAAGCGAATTCGTGGTTGGCTTATCTTGGCCACGAACGACGCGTCGATGAACGCGAGCCGTGTTTTGGAGTTGGCGGCAGTGGTTAGGCCACACGAAGTGTTTTACGCACTTCATGTCGTTCGACTTGAGATGTGATCGTGCTAGTCGAGCCCGTCAAGTAACCCGACTGGCCGTTGTATGTTCACCCTGCATGAGTCATAACTGCTTGAACTTAGGGTACTGAACTTACCATTGTAAATCCTGTTAACCATGGTACCTTGATCCACGAAGACTCATGAGCCGGGCATGATGGTATGGGACACCGTGGTCGAGCTGTCGACCTACGCTGGGGCCACAAACCTCCCCGTAGTGACCAGTGAGCACCTATATCTCGTGAGCAGATTATGGTGGTATGGGACACTATATTCTTGCTGTCGGCCTACACTGATCAGGCGACTAGTCCTTTGTAGTGACCACGAGCGTATTCTGAGTTTACGGGAGGCGACGACCCTTCACTAGCAGTAGAGTACAGTTGTCCTGTATTGATAAGGTGATGGGGGAGCGGTGCAACGAGTGCGAGCAACAGCCCTGACAGCCCTTGCAGCGACCTACAAAATATACTTCGTATGAGATTACTAGGAGTGACGACCCTAGACAGGATCTGTATTGGGATTGATATAAGGGAAATACCTTAGTTTCCCAATCCTGCTGTTTGAATGGACTAATAACAACTCGAAAATCATATCACCATAACATTGCATGTGCATGGAAGATGTGGAGCACTTGAGGGTCGATTGCATGCCGCGGTCGTAAGATGGTGCCGTATGAGGGAGATGGTCGGTGAGGGCATACATCACGTCATGTCATATTGCATTAACAACAGTATTAGGATTGTTTGATTTACTGCTTTACTATTAGCACATGATTGATTTAATAACATGCTAATCTCTGCTCTCTTATCCCACTGAGTTGTTCACTCACTCCCACGTTACGGGATGGTGTTTCCAGACGCCCACCAGTTAATGTCTCCTTTATGCGTGTTCTGATTGACGGAATTACAGGGAGGTTGATTAGATGCCTTGACACTTGTCATTTTATATTTTTAGTGCACTCATGTATATTCGTTTTGTTTACTTTTGGAGTATATATGTATGTATATAACCTGACAACAGTTTATATACGTTATACATACTATCACAGTCTTCTGGAGTATGATATGTTGTTCTGGCTTAATCCCACTCATGTTTAATACATTAACACAGACAACATTCAATCATACATATTGTTTTTGCATAAATAACATTTTGAAACTCGGGAGTTGGGTTTTTACTAGACCCCCCGATTTTTGGGATGTTACAGTTTAGATTTAGGTTTTAGGTTTCGAGATTTAGGTTTAGGTTATACGTTTTAGGATTTGAGAATCGGTTCGGGTTTAGGTTATATGTTTTGGTTTAGGTTTAGGTTTAGGTTATAGGTTTTGGGATAGGGTTTGGAGTTCGGGTTTCGATCATAGGTTTTGGTTTAGGTTATAGGTTATAGGGTTAAGATAAGGATTAGGTTTAGGTTATAGGTTTTTGGATTTGTAAATGGGTTCGGGTTTAGGTAATAGGTTATAGGTTTAGGGTTAGGTTTAGGTTATAGGTTTAGGTCATAGGTTTGGGGATTTGAGAATGGGTTCGGGTTTAGGTCATAGGTTTTGGGATTTGAGAATGGGTTCGGGTTTAGGTCATAAGTTTTGGGATTTGAGAATGGGTTCGGGTTTAGGTCATAGGTTTTGGTTCAGGTTATAGGTTTTGGGATTTGAGAATGGGTTCGGGCTTAGGTCATAGGTTTTGTGATTTAAGAATGGGTTCGGGTATAGGTTATAGGTTTTGGGATTTGAGAATGGGTTCGGATTTAGGTCATAGGTTTTGGTTTAGGTTATATGTTTTAGGATTTGTGAATCGGTTCGGGTTTAGGTCATAGGTTTTGGTTTTGGTTTTAGTTTTAGGTTTTGGTTTAGGTTATAGGTTTAGGATAAGGTTTAGGTTTAGGTTTAGGTTTTAGGTTTCGGGATTTAGGTTTAAGTTTAGGTTATAGGTTTAGGTTATAGGTTTTAGGATTTGAGAATCAGTTCGGGTTTAGGTTATAGGTTTTGGTTTAGGTTTAGGTTTAGGTTATAGGTTTTGGGATAGGGTTTGGGGTTCGGGTTTCGGTCATAGATTTTGGTTTAGGTTCTAGGTTATAGGGTTAGGATAAGGATTAGGTTTAGGTTATAGGTTTTGGGATTTGAGAATGGGTTCGGGTTTAGGTTATAGGTTTTGGGGTTTGAGAATGGGTTCGGGTTTAGGTCATAGGTTTTAGGATTTGAGAATGGGTTCGGGTTTAGGTCATAGGTTTTGGTTTTGGTTTAGGTTATAGGTTTTGGTTTAGGTTATAGGTTTAGGATAAGGTTTAGGTTTAGGTTTAGGTTATAGGTTTTGGGATTTGAGAATGGGTTCGAGTTTAGGTCATAGGTTTTGGGATTTGAGAATGGGTTCGGGTTTAGGTCATAGGTTTTGTTTTAGGTTATAGGTTTTAGGATTTGAGATTCGGTTCGGTTTAAGTTATCGGTTTTGGTTTTATTTTAGGTTTAGGTTATAGGGTTTGGGATAGGGTTTAGGGTTCGGGTTTAGGTCATAGGTTTTGGTTTTGGTTATAGGTTATAGGGTTAGGATAAGGATTTAGTTTAGGTTATAGGTTTTGAGATTTAAGTATGGGTACCGGTTTAGGTCACAGGTTTTGGGATTTGAGAATGGGTTCAGGTTTAGGTCATCGGTTTTGGTTTAGGTTATATGTTTTAGTATTTATGAATGGGTTCGGGTTTAGGTCATAGGTTTTAGTTTTGGTTTAGGTTATAGGTCTTGGTATAGGTGTAGGTTATAGGTTTAGGTTATAGGGTATAGGTTATAGGTCATAGGTTTTGGTTTTGGTTTAGGTTATAGGTTTAGGATAAGGTTTAGGTTTAGGTTTAGGTTATAGGTTTTGGGGTTTAGGTTTAGGTTATAGGTTTAGGTTATAGGTTTTAGGATTTAAGAATCGGTTCAGGTTTGGGTCATAGGTTTTGGTTTAGGTTTAGGTTTATGTTATAGGTTTTGGGATAGGGTTTAGGGTTCGGGTTTAGGTCCTAGGTTTTGGTTTAGGTTATAGGTTATAGGGTTAGGATAAGGATTAGGTTTAGGTTATTGGTTTTTGGATTTGTGAATGGGTTCGGGTTTAGGTTATAGGTTATAGGTTTAGGTTTAGGTTTAGGTTATAGGTTTAGGTCATAGGTTTGGGGATTTGAGAATGGGGTCGGGTTTAGGTCATAGGTTTTGAGATTGGAGAATGGGTTCGGGTATAGGTCATAGGTTTTGGGATTTGAGAATGGGTTCGGATTTAGGTCATAGGTTTTATTTTAGGTTATATGTTTTTGGATTTGTGAATGGGTTCGGGTTTAGGTCATAGGTTTTGGCTATAGGTTTTGGTTTAGGTTATAGGTTTAGGATAAGGTTTAGGTTTAGGTTTAGGTTTTAGGTTTCTGGATTTAGGTTTAGGTTTAGGTTATTGGTTTAGGTTATAGGTTTTAGGATTTGAGAATCGGTTCGGGTTTAGGTTATAGGTTTTGGTTTAGGTTATAGGTTTTGGGATAGTGTTTGGGGTTCGGGTTTAGGTCATAGGTTTTGGTTTAGGTTATAGGTTATAGGGTTAGGATAAGGATTAGGTTTAGGTTATAGGTTCTTCGATTTGTGAATGGGTTCGGGTTTAGGTTATATGTTATAGGTTTAGGTTATAGGTTTAGGTTATAGGTTTAGGTCATAGGTTTGGGGATTTGAGAATGGGTTCGGGTTTAGTTCATAGGTTTTGGGATTTGAGAATGGGTTCGGGTTTAGGTCATAGGTTATGGCATTTGAGAATGGGTTCGGGTTTAGGTCATAGGTTTTGGTTCAGGTTATAGGTTTTGGGATTTGAGAATGGGTTCGAGTTTTGGTCATAGGTTTTGGTTTATGTTATAGTGTAACATCCCGGATTTTGGCCAATCTGGGATTTGACGTCCTTAGGCAATGGGTCAACTAAAACACCTGGAAAATCGCTCAGAACCCAATTTCATAGCCAAAGAAACCACTTAGGATTAATTCCTATGGAAATTTAGCGTAAGTTAGCTAGCGCAACGCTGGAGTAGCTGGGAAACAGTCCCTGATCACTTTAAATACGTTCTACAAGACCCAAATCGAGTAGAACGTATGACTCCATAATACTCTATAACCTCGGATCAAACTCTAAGCGGGTTTGTTCTGTGGACCACTTTGAAATTTTGTATTGGATCTAGACCGCGCGTCGAAAGTCCGATACCTCCTATCTTAGACCATTAGAACCGCCTAGCTGGACTTGACAATCATTTCGAAAATCAAGTCAAACCGATAATCACAGACTATTTCGTTGAGCCCGGACCGAAGAGAGTGCGAATAGGGACAGATTTGGAATTTCAAATTCAAATCTGGCACACGACTTGACGCGTCAGTATTAAGCATTCTGACCGTCAGAATTCATCCAGATTACACCCTCGGATCAGGAAAAATTTCTATTTTATATCATGAGACTTTCAGCCCTGATCTACGTGCGGTGACCGCTGAACTGAAACTAGACCGCCACGTGCGATCTGCGAACCCTGCCGGACTGAAAACTTAATACGTGCTATATCTGGTACGCATGAGCTTAAGTCCGATCGCATTCGACCAGGAGACCACCAGAAATCATCTTTTGGACCGAAACAGCCCCGCTTTGGTTAAGCATCAAGTGAACTTTGTTCCCGAGCCTATTCCGGGCATTTTTAAGCTTATAAAAGGGGTTGAAACCCTCTCATATCTCTCCCATCCGAATTTGGGAAAAGCCATAGATTGAGGGAGAGAAAAGGTGAGAGATTGTGAGAGAGGTGGGAGAGAATTTCCTGCTGCTGGTGCTACCTGCTACACGTGTTTAAGCCATGCGATCCAAGCACTTTCCCGGCGATTTCTCCACATTTTCAGGTAAGAAATAGCCCTAGAAGTTGCTGATTTGGCATTCGTTCCGTTCCATAGCATGTAAACTGATATAACTTGTAAATTAGGTTCTCTATTCGCCGTAGACGAAGCGTATACGCTCCGTTCGAACTCTCACCCCTAAAAGGGAAAAGGTGCGGATTTTAGACGCTTTGATTGACTGTTTCCAAAGCTTTCAATGTCGTTTAATAGTAGATTCTCGACGGCAACGCCGTTTGACATGTACAACATGCTATCCATTTCCTGTTTCGTGAATCAACGAAGAATATGAGATTTAGGGCATTTTAGTCATTTGTAGGAAGTACCGTTTTCATTCATATTTTGCTGATGTGATTGACATGGTTTGTTGTCGCATTAGGAAGTTAGGAACGCGTGCATAATTAGTTTGGCGAAGAGATTCGCCTAAATGCGCATTTCGGGTCGACATACTATATGTAGACTCAAGTGTGTAGTGTAAGTGTTTGTATAAATGCTTGTATTAGTATGTATTGAATTAAATGGTGTTATGAATTAATTTGAGATTGATTTCTCAATTAATATGTTGATGTAAATGATTTCCTACATGTTAGCCGTATGTACGATTTCATTATATGTATGAAATGCATATGTTTGATGTTGCACTTAAGTGGTATGCTATATCATGTACTTGATGATTTCATTATGGTTTAGTTGAGATTGAATTCTCAATTAATAGACTAATGGAGAGGATTTCCTATATGTTGGCGATATGCATAATTTCATTATATGTGTGAAAGACATGTGTAGGATGATTTACTTAAGTTGTACGTTATAACAGGTGTTAACATGCTCACATGGTTGTATTTCATTTCCATTACTCTTACATGAATGCTGACATGATTCCATGATTGTTTGGGACTATACTTAGTCCAGGCAGTCGGTAACCGAGCGAATTCGTGGTTAGTTCATCTTCGTCACGAACGACGCGTCGATGAACGCGAGCCGTGTTCTGGAGTTGGCGGCAGTGGTTAGGCCACACGAAGTGTTTTACGCACTTCATGTCGTCAACTTGAGATGCGATCGCGCTAGTCGAGCCCGTCAAGTAACCCGACTGGCCGTTGTATGTTCACCCTGCATGAGTCATAACTGCTTGAACCTAGGGTACTGAACTTACCATTGTAAACCCTGTTAACCATGGTACCTTGATCCATAAAGACTCATGAGCCGGGCATGGTGGTATGGGACACCGTGGTCGAGCTGTCGGCCTACGCTGGGGCCACAAACCTCCCCGTAGTGACCAATGAGCACCTAGACTTGTGAGCAGATTATGGTGGTATGGGACACTATATTCTAGCTGTCGGCCTACACTGATCAGGCGACGAGCCCTTTGTAGTGACCGCGAGCGTATTCTGAGTCCACGGGAGGCGACGACCCTTCCGTTGCAGTAGAGTACGGTAGGCCTGTATTGATAAGGTGATGGGGGAGCGGTGCAACGAGTGCGAGCAACAGCCCTGGCAGCCCTTGCAGTGACCTACGAAATATACATCGTATGAGATTACTAGGAGTGACGACCCTAGACAGGATCTGTGTTGGGATTGATACAAGGGAAGTACCTTAGTTTCCCAATCCTTCTGTTTGAATGGACTAATAATAACTTGGAATTCATATCACCATAGCATTGCATGTGCCTGGAAGATGTGGAGCACTCTAGGGAGTGTGGCATGCCGCGGTCGTAAGATGTTGCCGCATGAGGGTGATCGTCGGTGAGGGCATACATCACGTCATGTCATAATTGCATTAACAATAGTATTAAGATTGTTTGATTTATTGCTTTACTATTATCGCATGATTGATTTGAGAACATGTTAATCCTTGCTCTATTATTCCACTGAGTTAGCTACTCACTCCCACGTTACGGGACGGTGTTCCTGGACACCCACCAGACCTTTTTGTGATTGCAGATGATGGCGCGGCCTGCGAGGCGGAGCTGGACTTGATGATGATGAGGAGGATCCCTCCTTTATGTGTGTTCTGATCGACGGGATTACAGGGAGGTTGATTAGATGCCTTGACACTTGTTATTTTATATTTTTAGAGCACTCATGTATATTCTTTTGTTTACTTTTGAAGAATACATGTATGTATATAACCCGGTAACATATTCACACTCTAGAGACATACAACAGATTATATATGTTATACATACTATCACAGTCTTCCGTTTGTAAATTTAACTGTCTCTGGAGCGTGATATGCTGTTTTAGCTTAATCTCACTCATGTTTAATACATTATCATAGACAACATTCAATCATACATATCTATGTTGCATAAATAACATTTTGGAACTCGGGAGTTGGGTTTTTGCTCGACCCCCCGATTTTCGGGATGTTACAGATGGTATCAGAGCATGAATAAGAGTATACTGGGCCTGGGTTATGGTCTTGCGACGTACCCTGTCGCTTCCTTTGACTTAGGTGGGTGCGAGAAGGGTCTAGAAACACTTCTAGGATTGCAGATTCGCCGATAGGCGAAGTCTATTAGGATCGATCGCAAGATCGAGTCTGTAACGCATCTCGGGTCGCGTAAAGCAACCCGAATCACTTCTAAGCTGTAGGAAGTCGGGTGGAGACGTCCTATGAGCGGTTTTAAACTGCAAAAGTGAATCCTTGGGCCGTGTGATGACCACGACTCCTGTAATCAATCGCCAGGACTTAAAAACCCCGTTTCGCCAAAAATTCTCAAAATCCCTCCTCTAAACATTCCGACCTTCAGTTCTTTCTTACCCATTTCATGTTAGGCATCAAAACTAATGTAAAAATAACACAAATTAGTACATTCACCAAATTTTACAGTGAATAGTAAAATTTCATGAAAAATGGCCATAAGGCCATTATAACTTCACTTTCTTTAGAAACTAAGGATCTAGATAGGTGTGATGGCTCCTTCTACCTCAAATTAATATGCTGTATCAATGTTTTGGTATTCGGGATTGTAATGTGGACCCAGAAAGCCCCGAACACACGTTTGGGCTTATACAGACCAAAATACTATGAACTAAGGGGTGGGACTTAACTTTTTGGGACCCTGGGACCATGGGGGACCAGACCCATGGGGTCCCACCAGCCAACGTGAAAGTTGGCCGGCGATGCCATCGCCGGTCGGGCGATGCATCGCCGACCGGCGGGGCCCATTTGAGCTGCTCTTCGGGCGCACGCCCTTAAATGGGGTCCACACCATCCCTATACACGTCCCATCTCACAAAAACCCCCAAATCTTACCCCTCATTCACAAACAGCCCTCTACATAGCCCTAGTTTCGATTTTCAGCAACCCACTCCAAACCCCAACATCCCAAAACACTTCTAGAACCCTCCTTGGCCAAAATCGATCACCACCCATCACTTATTGGGTATTGGCAGCCTCTTTCCTTGAAGATCTCACCATTTGGAGCTCCAAAATCTCCCAAATATAGCTGAAATCGTGAGGTGCTCCATCCCATCTTTTTGTTTGTATTTCTCTTTGAAACTACAGCCTTGGGAAGCCTGAAGCATCCCTCTACGACGCCTAGATTTCCTTTTCTCAGATTGGGCAGCCATTTCTCCGCATTTTTGACGTTTTCCATGGCTTTCGTGGAAGCCATTTTGGGCCTTCTGTCACTCTCATCCATCATATCTTTGATGGGTAAGTGGAAAACCGTGACAGACGAGGCTGGGCCGAGCCGCCCTGCTCGATCGAGAAGACCGCGGGGTGGTGCCGCAAGTTCAAGCACCGTCGCAGGTCCAGCTGTAGTCCTGGAGTGCCGTACAAAGCGGGATTTGGATCCCCATGCACACCTTGGACGAACAATTTTATCAGAGATGCCTCATGGTGAATACACTGATCGTAGAGTGTTATTTCAGGCGGACGTAGATGGACGATTGTTCGGCGAATATCTGTTGTTCGAACGCATTGAAGCTGCGCACTGGGGACCGATCTTTGAAGCTCGCGCTCGTGCTAATGTGACCACTGTTCGTGCCTTCTATGCTAGCATCCAGAATCCTACCTTGGAGCCTTTGCAGTTCAAAATCCCTTTTGGTAGAGATCGGATGGCTACGATCGACGTTCGGTTGATTGCGCGACTTCTCAACGTGCCTCTAGGTGATGTGCATCCTAGTGAGAAGAATTTGAAGACTAGACGTGAACGAGATCGCCGCACCAGGTTTCTGTGCGGTAAGTTGGTTCCATGGCAGCCTAATAATAGCCTCAAGGCGACGTACATGTCTGAGGATTTACGCCTGCTGCATCATATCTACACGTTCAATGTCTATCCCAGGTCGACGAACCGCATTGAATGTACACGTCTTATGGTAGATTTCTTATTTCTGGTGGCCCAGGGAGAGAACGTATGTATGGCCACTTTCATCTTACGGCAGATAGTTCTCATAGCCAGGTCGAGGAGAACATCCGAATCGCTTCCCTTTGGCCGACTTATTTGCAAGATTGCACTTGAGTTTGCCTGTAGACTTGGGCCCGAATTACCGGTATCGATTCACACCATCGATGAGTTGACAATGGTCAAGATGAAGATTGGGTCGCAATACCGTGAAAATTAACTTGAAAGGGATAGTGGGGATGACTTTGATGAAGAGGAAGATCAAAGCGAAGAAGAACCTAGAGCAGAGGTTCAGGAAGAGGTTCAGGAAGAAGTAGAAGAGGAGGTTCAGGATACTGATGAGAGCCCTCCTCCTTCTGCGCAGGCTACTATCGACGACCGCATTGCTCGGATGGAGGAGAGTCAGACCGCTTTACGAAGGGAAGTCCAAGAACTTCGAGCGGAAGTCGCTGATGCCAAGGCCGTTACAAAGAAGAAATTTGGCAAGGTGACTCGCACCTTGAAGGCAATCTTGTGTTGCTTATAGGATAAGGGTGCTCCTCCTCCGTCACCAGACTCCGACTAGCGATGCGATCTTTGATGTTGTTATTAGTAGTTAGCCATTTCCTGTTTTATGTGTGTAAGCCTGCTAGGGCTAGTGCTTTGCCTATGTTGCTGTAGTAGCTGACTGACATAGCTCCCATGTATCTCTTGTCATGATACTTGTAGGGAGATATCCCTTGTCTTATGACAATTTTAGTTTAATGAAATGCATGATGCTTTTCGACTTGTTGTGTGAATGTTTGTGTTGTGGTTTGGGCTTAATGTAGCCGAAATTTGTTGAATGGAATGCATGCCGTTTCATTTCGCTGTAAGGTATTGTCCCTAGGTTGGGAGTATGGTAACTCCCGGGATTCAGCCTGCAAATTAATTTTTATCCCAACCCACCCTCCTACCAAGCATGCCTCTTCCGATCCCGCTATGGGACTAGGAATGCGGTCCATTTAATACAACTTAATGCTACTGGCCACATAGACCCTTGGCATTTTGGACCTAGTGTTAGCACTCCTAGATTTGAAGGATCTGTCCATTTAGATAATCTTGACCCTGAGTGATAGAACAACTCCCTGTAGTAGAAATGGTATGGAACCATTTAACGTATAAATTTAGGCTTTGGATTATAACTACTGAGTTACAAACTAGGCTACTAGTTGTCTTAGGCAGTGTAAGGCTTAAATATGCTAAGGGATAGTAGGTTAGATTTGGTTAGAATGGGACTCCCTTCCTTCGGTAGATTCCCTTATGACTTATAGACTTCTGTTGTTACCCATAGGAAGGAACCATACACTCTCAGGGAACATATATAACTCCCTCAGATTGAACTTAGAATGTACTAGCACACCCCTTAGAATTGCCTTCCCCAAGGGCTTATTGCATTCGGGAATGCGGAATAAAGGAACTACATGTAAGCGATGTATTCGCGGTTTGAATCGACTTCCTAATCCTAGTGGTTACCAATAAATCCAATGCTCTGATCAAGCAGAAGATCGGCATCGACTCGGATTAAGAATTGATACAATAAATCTTCTGTCCTAGCTAGACAGGAAGTCTATGTATCCGGCTCAGACCCACTATACTACTTTTCTTCCGTGTTGGCTCGACCACCTACAACCACAAGTTATTGCTTTGCCCTTGATAAATGTTAAGGACTTAAAGCCAGTAGAGAATTCGACATCTTGCCACCAACTCATACCTGCTCCTGAACTCAATCACAATAGAGATTAGGCTCATCTCTATGATCATAGGTACCAATGCCATAGAACGCATCAGTAGCAAAGGAAAACGACTATAATGAGAGGTTGTTTTCCAATTCATGTCAAGGATAGGTCTTAAGTTGCGCCTCGTTCCGATATACGGATCGATGCTAAGATTCTTCAACCTTAAGTAAAACCAAGTTTTAAGGGGGGTAGAACGTATTGAGTTTAATCCAGTTAGGTTAGTCAACGCTACCGTTTGATCAGAGCGGCGCAGCGGAAGAGTGGTTGGCCTCTTTCCCACTGGCCCAAGATCGAAACCTTTAAGTTCGGATATACATACGATTAGGTTATTAAATAGGATTTGAATCTTCCTTAGAGAAAGTAATCCTTACCCTTTGCCAATGTCGGGGACGACATTGTGTTTTTAAGGGGGGTAGATTGTAACATCCCGGATTTTGGCCAATCTGGGATTTGACGTCCTTAGGCAATGGGTCAACTAAAACACCTGGAAAATCGCTCAGAACCCAATTTCATAGCCAAAGAAACCACTTAGGATTAATTCCTATGGAAATTTAGCGTAAGTTAGCTAGCGCAATGCTGGAGTAGCTGGGAAACAGTCCCTGATCACTTTAAATACATTCTACAAGAATCAAATCGAGTAGAACGTATGACTCCATTATACTCTATAACCTCGGATCAAACTCTAAGCGGGTTTGTTCTGTGGACCACTTTGAAATTTTGTATTGGATCTAGACCGCGCGTCGAAAGTCCGATACCTCCTATCTTAGACCATTAGAACCGCCTAGCTGGACTTGACAATCATTTCGAAAATCAAGTCAAACCGATAATCACAGACTATTTCATTGAGCCCGGACCGAAGAGAGTGCGAATAGGGACAGATTTGGAATTTCAAATTCAAATCTGGCACACGACTTGACGCGTCAGTATTAAGCATTCTGACCTTCAGAATTCATCCAGATTACACCCTCGGATCAGGAAAAATTTCTATTTTATATCATGAGACTTTCAGCCCTGATCTACGTGCGGTGACCGCTGAACTGAAACTGGACCGCCACGTGCGATCTGCGAACCCTGCCGGACTGAAAACTTAATACGTGCTATATCTGGTACGCATGAGCTTAAGTCCGATCGCATTCGACCAGGAGACCACCAGAAATCATCTTTTGGACCGAAACAGCCCCGCTTTGGTTAAGCATCAAGTGAACTTTGTTCCCGAGCCTATTCCGGGCATTTTTAAGCTTATAAAAGGGGTTGAAACCCTCTCATATCTCTCCCATCCGAATTTGGAAAAAGCCATAGATTGAGGGAGAGAAAAGGTGAGAGATTGTGAGAGAGGTGGGAGAGAATTTCCTGCTGCTGGTGCTACCTGCTACACGTGTTTAAGCCATGCGATCCAAGCACTTTCCCGGCGATTTCTCTACGTTTTCAGGTAAGAAATAGCCCTAGAAGTTGCTGATTTGGCATTCGTTCCGTTCCATAGCATGTAAACTGATATAACTCGTAAATTAGGTTCTCTATTCGCCGTAGACGAAGCGTATACGCTCCGTTCGAACTCTCACCCCTAAAAGGGAAAATGTGCGGATTTTAGACGCTTTGATTGACTGTTTCCAAAGCTTTCAATGTCGTTTAATAGTAGATTCTCGACGGCAACGCCGTTTGACATGTACAACATGCTATCCATTTCCTGTTTCGTGAATCAACGAAGAATATGAGATTTAGGGCATTTTAGTCATTTGTAGGAAGTACCGTTTTCATTCATATTTTGCTGATGTGATTGACATGGTTTGTTGTCCCATTAGGAAGTTAGGAACGCGTGCATAATTAGTTTGGCGAACAGATTCGCCTAAATGAGCATTTCGGGTCGACATACTATATGTAGACTCAAGTGTGTAGTGTAAGTGTTTGTATAAATGCTTGTATTAGTATGTATTGAATTAAATGGTGTTATGAATTAATTTGAGATTGATTTCTCAATTAATATGTTGATGTAAATGATTTCCTACATGTTAGCCGTATGTACGATTTCATTATATGTATGAAATGCATATGTTTGATGTTGCACTTAAGTGGTATGCTATATCATGTACTTGATGATTTCATTATGGTTTAGTTGAGATTGAATTCTCAATTAATAGACTAATGGAGAGGATTTCCTATATGTTGGCGATATGCATAATTTCATTATATGTGTGAAAGACATGTGTAGGATGATTTACTTAAGTTGTACGTTATAACAGGTGTTAACATGCTCACATGGTTGTATTTCATTTCCATTACTCTTACATGAATGCTGACATGATTCCATAATTGTTTGGGACTATACTTAGTCCAGGCAGTCGGTAACCGAGCGAATTCGTGGTTAGTTCATCTTCGCCACGAACGACGCGTCGATGAACGCGAGCCGTGTTCTGGAGTTGGCGGCAGTGGTTAGGCCACACGAAGTGTTTTACGCACTTCATGTCGTCAACTTGAGATGCGATCGCGCTAGTCGAGCCCGTCAAGTAACCCGACTGGCCGTTGTATGTTCACCCTGCATGAGTCATAACTGCTTGAACCTAGGGTACTGAACTTACCATTGTAAACCCTGTTAACCATGGTACCTTGATCCATAAAGACTCATGAGCCGGGCATGGTGGTATGGGACACCGTGGTCGAGCTGTCGGCCTACGCTGGGGCCACAAACCTCCCCGTAGTGACCAATGAGCACCTAGACTCGTGAGTAGATTATGGTGGTATGAGACACTATATTCTAGCTGTCGGCCTACACTGATCAGGCGACGAGCCCTTTGTAGTGACCGCGAGCGTATTCTGAGTCCACGGGAGGCGACGACCCTTCCGTTGCAGTAGAGTACGGTAGGCCTGTATTGATAAGGTGATGGGGGAGCGGTGCAACGAGTGCGAGCAACAGCCCTGGCAGCCCTTGCAGTGACCTACGAAATATACATCGTATGAGATTACTAGGAGTGACGACCCTAGACAGGATCTGTGTTGGGATTGATACAAGGGAAGTACCTTAGTTTCCCAATCCTTCTGTTTGAATGGACTAATAATAACTTGGAATTCATATCACCATAGCATTGCATGTGCCTGGAAGATGTGGAGCACTCTAGGGAGTGTGGCATGCCGCGGTCGTAAGATGTTGCTGCATGAGGGTGATCGTCGGTGAGGGCATACATCACGTCATGTCATAATTGCATTAACAATAGTATTAAGATTGTTTGATTTATTGCTTTACTATTATCGCGTGATTGATTTGAGAACATGTTAATCCTTGCTCTATTATTCCACTGAGTTAGCTACTCACTCCCACGTTACGGGACGGTGTTCCTGGACACCCACCAGACCTTTTTGTGATTGCAGATGATGGCGCGGCCTGCGAGGCAGAGCTGGACTTGATGATGATGAGGAGGATCCCTCCTTTATGTGTGTTCTGATCGACGGGATTACAGGGAGGTTGATTAGATGCCTTGACACTTGTCATTTTATATTTTTAGAGCACTCATGTATATTCTTTTGTTTACTTTTGAAGTATACATGTATGTATATAACCCGGTAACATATTCACACTCTAGAGACATACAACAGATTATATATGTTATACATACTATCACAGTCTTCCGCTTGTAAATTTAACTGTCTCTGGAGCGTGATATGCTGTTTTAGCTTAATCTCACTCATGTTTAATACATTATCATAGACAACATTCAATCATACATATCTATGTTGCATAAATAACATTTTGGAACTCGGGAGTTGGGTTTTTGCTCGACCCCCCGATTTTCGGGATGTTACATATAGGTTTTAGGATTTGAGAATGGGGTCGGGTTTAGGTCATAGGTTTTGATTTTGGTTGAGGTTCTAGGTTTTGGTTTAGGTTATAGGTTTAGGATAAGGTTTAGGTTTAGGTTTAGGTTATAGGTTTAGGGATTTGAGAATGGGTTCGGGTTTAGGTCAAAGGTTTTGGGATTTGAGAATGCGTTCGGATTTAGGTCATAGGTTTTGGGATTTGAGAATGGGTTCGGGTTTAGGTCATAGGTTTTGGTTTTGGTTATAGGTTTTGGGATTTGAGAATGGGTTTGGGTTTAGGTCATAGGTTTTGGTTTTGGTTTAGGTTATAGGTTATAGGTTTAGGTTAAGGTTTAGGTTTTGGTTTAAGTTATAGGTTTGCGGATTAAAGAACGGGTTCGGGTCTAGGTCATAGGTTTTGGTTTATGTTATAGGTTTAGGATAAGGTTTAGGTTTAGTTTTAGGTTATAGGTTTTGGGATTTGAGAATGGGTTCGGGTTTATGTCATAGGTTTTAGAATTTGAGAATTGGTTCGGGTTTGGGTCATAGGTTTTAGTTTTGGTTATAGGTTTTGGGATTTGAGAATTTGTTCGGGTTTAGGTTATAGATTTTGATTTCGATTTTGGTTTAGGTAATAGGTTTTGTGATAGGGTTTAGGGTTCGGGTTTAGGTCATAGGTTTTGGTTTAGGTTATAGGTTATAGGGTTATGATAAGGATTAGGTTTAGGTTATAGGTTTTGGGATTTGAGAATAGGTTCGGGTTTAGGTTATAGGTTTTGGGATTTGAGAATGGGTTCGGGTTTAGGTCATAGGTTTTGGGATTTGAGAATGGGTTCGGGTTTAGGTCATAGGTTTTGGGATTTGATAATGGGTTCGGGTTTAGGTCATAGGTTTTGGTTTAGGTTATTGGTTTTAGGATTTGAGAATGGTTTCGGTTTTAGGTCATAGGTTTTGGTTTTGGTTTTGGTTATAGGTATTAGTTTAGGTTGTAGGTTTAGGATAAGGTTTAGGTGTAAGTTTAGGTTATAGGTTATGGGATTTGAGAATGGGTTCGAGTTTAGGTCATAGGTTTTGGGATTTGTGAATGGGTTCGGGTTTAGGTCACAGGTTTTGGTTTAGGTTATAGGTTTTCAGATTTGAGAATGGGTTCGGGTTTAGGTCATAGGTTTTGGTTTTGGTTTAGGTTATAGGTTTAGGATAAGGTTTAGGTTTAGGTTTGGTTTATAGGTTTTGGGATTTGAGAATGGGTTCAGGTTTAGGTCATAGGTTTTGGGATTTGAGAATGGGTTCGGGTTTAGGTCATAGGTTTTGGTTTAGGTTATAGGTTTTAGGATTTGAGAATCGGTTCGGGTTTAAGTTATAGGTTTCAGTGTTGGTTATTGGTTTTGGGATAGGGTTTAGGGTTCGGGTTTAGGTCATAGGTTTTGGTTTTGGTTATTGGTTATAGGGTTAGGATAAGGATTAAGTTTAGGTTATAGGTTTTGAGATTTGAGAATGGGTACCGGTTTAGGTCCTAGGTTTTGGGATTTGAGAATGGGTTCGGGTTTAGGTCATCGGTTTTGGTTTAGGTTATAGGTTCTGGTTTTGATTTTGGTTTAGGTTATAGGTTTTGTGATAGGTTTTACGGTTCGGGTTTAGGTCATAGGTTTTGGTTTAGGTTATAGGTTAATGGTTTTGGATAAGGATTAGGTTTAGGTTATAGGTTTTGAAACTTGAGAATGGGTTCATGTTTAGGTTATAGATTTTGGGATTTGAGAATGGGTTCGGGTTTTGGTCATAGGTTTTGGTTTAGGTTATAGGTTATAGGATTTGAGAATGGGTTCGGGTTTAGGTCATAGGTTTTGGTTTTGGTTTAGGTTATAGGTTTAGGATAAGGTTTAGGTTAAGGTTTAGTTTATTGGTTTCGTGATTTGAGAATGGGTTCAGGTTTAGGTCATTGGTTTTGGGATTTGAAAAAGGGTTCGGGTTTAGGTCATAGGTTTTGGTTTAAGTTATGGGTTTTAGGATTTGAGAATGGGTTCGGGTTTAGGTCATAGGTTTTGGTTTATGTTATAGGTTTTGGGATTTGAGAATGGGTTCGGGTTTAGGTCATAGGTTTTGGTTTTGGTTTAGGTTATAGGTTTTGGTTTAGGTTATAGGTTTAGGATAAGGTTTATGTTATAGGTTTAGGGATTTGAGAATGGGTTCGGGTTTAGGTCATAGGTTTTGGGATTTGAGAATGGGTTCGGGTTTGGGTCATAGGTTTTGGTTTAGGTTGTAGGTTTTAGGATTTGAGAGTGGGTTCAGTTTTAGGTCATAGGTTTTGGTTTTGGTTTTGGTTATATTAAGCCCAAACCACAATTCGAACACATTTTCTACCTGTGACATCACTAGACCCAACAACAACAAAACACTGAAATCCTTAAAACGGAAATCAAACAATCTACAAGGCAATGACATAGATGCCTAATTCTACCAAAGGGCTTCTACCACGGTCCCAACTAGCCTTCTTTAATGTCTAGTTTAGTACTGTTTGTTGCTCATTAGAGCTCTATCGGCCAGGTATTTTCAATACTTTTCAAACGATGAAAGTGGAGAAATGAGATTTGAGGTTTGCACGATTTTAAGACACAAAAAGAGTGTAAAGGCTCAAATAAAAGGGACATGAGAAGGAGGATGGTGAAAAAGGAGAAAAAGGCTGGAATAGTCTCAACAAGCCATAAAAAGGAGGGAAATGGGAAGAAATGACTAACCTAATGGGATAAAATGAATCGAGGCCCTATAGAGGAGTGAACGAGGACCCCAAAGGTTAGATTTTCAAAGAGAAAAGAGAACAATTAGTGAGAATGGAGCTCCATACGATTTTCAGATCGTTTTGGGGGTTGTAAGAGCTCCAACGGATGAGATTTGCAAGAGGGAGAGTTACAAACTGCAATGGAGTGATGGAGTGGGATCGTTTTCAGCAAAGAATGGGTTTAGGAGTGATTTGGAATCAAGGTTTTGAGAGAGGGCAGCAGAAAATGTGAAATGGAGCTAGGGAAGGGGGCCGTTGTGAAGCAAGTACCCCATTTAGGGGTTTTCTATGGACGGACCATACATGGGGGGGGGGGGGGTGTATTATCCAAAATACCCCCATGTACCAAAAATCATTGCAAGTGGGGTCCACCAGGCGGCGATGCATCGCCGGATCGACGATGGCATCGCCGACCATCTCTCTAGGTGGCCGGTGGGACCACATGGGCCGGGTCCCCCTGGCCCAAGGACTCCAAAAAACTATGGGCCCCACCCCGAGTTCCAGAACATCACTTATGTAACATAAATGTGTATGAATGAATGTTTTCTGTGTTAATGTATTAAACATGAGTGGGATTAAGCCAGAACAACATATCATACTCCACAGACAGTTAAATTTACAAGTGAAAGACTGTGATAGTATGTATAACATATATAAACTGTTGTATGTCTGCAGAGTGTGAACATGTTACCAGGTTATATACATACATGTATACTTCAAAAGTAAATAAAAAGAATTTACATGAGTGCTCTAAAAATATAAAATGACAAGTGTTAAGGTATCTAATCAACCTCCCTGTAATCCGTCAATCAGAACACGCATAAAGGAGGGATCCTCCTCATCATCATCAAGTCTAGTTCCGCTTCTCAAGCAGCGCCATCATCTGCAACCAAAATACGGACTGGTGGGTGTCTGAAAACACCATCCCGTAACGTTGGAATGAGTAGCTAACTCAGTGGAATAATAGAATAAGGATTAACATGTTCTCAAATCAATCATGAGATAATAGTAAAGCAGTAAATCAAACATTCCTAATACTGTTGTTAATACAATATGACATGACATGATGGATGCCCTCACCGACGTTCTCCCTCATACGGCACCATCTTACGCCTGCGGCATGCTTGCGTACTGCTCAGTGCTCCACATCTTCCAGGCACATGCAATGTGATGGTGATATGATTGCCGAGTTATTATTAGTCCATTCGGAAACTAAGGTACTTCCCTTATATCAATCCCAACACAGATCCTGTCTAGGGTCATCACTCCTAGTAATCTCATATGATGTATATTTTGGAGGTCGCTGCAAGGGCTGCCAGGGCTGTTGCTCATACTCGTTGCACCGCTCTCCCATCACCTTATCAATACAGGACTATGTACTCTCACTGCTACGGAAGGGTCGTCACCTCCCGTAGACTCAAAATACGCTCGAGGTCACTATAAAGAACTCGTCGCCTGATCAGTGTAGGCCGACAGCAAGAATATAGTGTCCCATACCACCATAATCTGCTCACGAGACATAGGTGCTCACTGGTCACTACGGGGAGATTTGTGGCCCCAGCATAGGCCGACAGCTCGACCACGGTGTCCCATACCACCATGCCCGGCTCATGAGTCTTCGTGGATCAAGGTACCATGGTTGACAGGGTTTACAAAGGTAAGTTCAGTACCCTAGGTTCAAGCAGTTATGACTCATACAGGGTGAACATACAACGGCCAGTCGGGTTACTTGACGGGCTCGATTAGCACGAGCGCATCTCAAGTTAAATGACATGAAGTGCGTAAAATACCTCGTGTGGCCTAACCACTGCCGCCAACTCCAAAACACGGCTCGCGTTCATCGACGTGTCGTTCGTGGCAAAGATAAGCTAACCACGAACTTGCTCGGTTGTCGACTGCCTGGACTAGGTATAGTCCCAAACAATTATGAATTCACATCAGCAAATCATGTAAGAGTATTGGAAATGAAATATAACCATGTGAGCATGTTAACACATGTTATAACATACAACTTAAGTGAATCATCAAGCACATGCATTTCATACATATAATGAAATCATGCATATAGCTAACATGTAAGAAACCATTTACATCAGCATATTAATTGAGAAATCAATCTCAAACTAATTCATAACACCATTTAATTCAATACATACTAATACAAGCATTTATAAAAACACTTAAACTACACACTTAAGTCTACATATAGTATGTCGAGTCAAAGTGCGCATTTAGGAGAATCTCTTCGCCAAACTAATTATGCACGCATTCCTAGTTTTCTAATGCGACAAGAAGCCATGTCAATCACATCAGCAAATTATGGATGAAAACAGTATTTCCTATAAATGACTAAAATGTCCTAAATCTCATATTTTTCGTCTATTTATGAAACAGGAAACGGATAGCATGTTGTACATGGAAAACGGCATTGCCATCGATAATCTACTATTAAACGACATTGAAAGCATTGGAAACAGTCAATCAAAGCGTCTAAAATTTGCACCTTATCTCCTAAAAGCGTATCGATTCGAACGGAGCGTATACACTTCGTCTACGGCGAACTGTGAACCTAATACAAAAGATCTATCAGCCACTTCGCTATGAAACCTAAAGATCAGTAAATCAGCAAGAGTTTAGGGTATTTTCTTACCTAGAAATGCGGAGAAATCACCGGCAAAGTGATTGAGTTGCGTGGCTTAAGCACGTGCAGCACGTGGCACAAGCAGCAGGAAATTCTCTCCCACTCTCTCACAATCTCTCACCTTTTCTCTCTCTCAATCTAGAGCTTTTTCCAAATTCGGATGGGAGAGAGGAGTGAGGGTTTCAAGCCCTTTTATAAGCCCAAACATGCCCGAAATAGGCTCGGGAACAATGTTTACTTAAGTTATATCCACATCGGGGCTGTTTCGGTCCAAAAGGACATTTCTGGTGGTCCCCTGGCCGAACGTGATCGGACTTAAGTTCATGCTCGTCGGATGTCGCTCACATCCCATTTTTAGACCATCAGTGTTCGTAGATCGCACGTGGTGGTCCAGTTTCAGTTCAGCGATCACCGCACGTAAATCAGGCCTACAAGTCTCATGATATGAAATAAAAATTTTTCCTGATCCGAGGGTGTAATTTGGCTGAATTCTGACGGTCAGAACTCTTAATACTGACGCGTCAAGTCATGTGCCAGATTTGAATTTTAAGTTCCAAATCTAACTCTATTCTCACTCTCTTCACTCCAGGCTCAATGAAATAGCCTGTGAATGTCGGTTGGACTTGATTTTCGAAATGATTGTCAAGTCCAGCTAGGTGGTTTTAACAGTCTAAGATTGTAGGTATCGGACTTTCGATGCGCGGTCTAGATCCAATACAAAGTTTCAAAGAGGTCCAGAGAACAAACCGGTTTAGAGTTTGATCCGAGGTTTTAGAGTATTATAGCACCATTGACTCTACAAGTTTTGAGTCTTGTAGAACGTATTTAAAGTGATCAGGGACTATTTCCCAGCGACTCTAGCGTTGCGCTAGCTAACTTATGCTTAGTTTCTAAAGGAATTAATCCTAAGTGATTTCTTTGGCTATGGAATTGGATTCTGAGCGATTTCCCAAGTGTTTTAGTTGACCCATTGCCTAAGGACATCTTATCCCAAGTTGGCAAAAATTCGGGGCGTTACAGGTTATAGGTTTTGTGATAGGGTTTAGGGTTCGGGTTTAGGTCAAAGGTTTTGGTTTAGGTTATAGGTTATAGGGTTAGGATAAGGACTAGGTTTAGGTCAAAGGTTTTGTGATTTGAGAATGGGTTCAGAGTTTGGTCATAGGTTTGGGGATTTAAGAATGGGTTCGGGTTTAGGTCATAGGTTTTGGTTTATGTTATAGGTTTTAGGATTTGAGAATGGGTTCGGGTTTAGGTCATAGGTTTTGGTTTTGGTTTAGGTTATAAGTTTTGGATAAGGTTTAGGATTAGGTTTAGGTTATAGGTTTTGGGATTTGAGAATGGGTTTGGTTTTAGGTCATAGGTTTTGGGATTTGAGAATGGGTTCGGGTTGAGGTCATAAGTTTTGGGATTTGAGAATGGGTTCGGGTTTAGGTCATAGGTTTTGGTTTAAGTTATAGGTTTTAGGATTTCAGAATCGGTTCGGGCTAAGGTTAAAGGTTTTGGTTTTGATTTAGGTTTAGTTTATAGGTTTTAGGATAGGGTTTAGGGTTCGGGTTTAGGTCATAGGTTTTGGTTTAGGTTATATGTTATAGGCTTAGGATAAGGATTACGTTTAGGTTATAGGTTTTGAGATTTGAGAATGGGTTCTAGTTTAGGTCATAGGTTTTGGGATTTGAGAATGGGTTCGGGTTTATGTCATAGGTTTTGGTTTAGGTTATAAGTTTTAGGACTTGAGAATGGGTTCGGGTTTAGGTCATAGGTTTTAGTTTTGGTTTAGGTTATAGGTTTTAGTTTAGGTTATAGGTTCAGGATAAGGTTTAGGTTTAGGTTTAGGTTATAGGTTTTGGGATTTGAGAATGGGTTCAGGTTTAGGTCATAGGTTTTGGGATTTGAAAATGGGTTCGGGTTTAGGTCATAGGTTTTGGTTTAAGTTATAGGTTTTAGGATTTGAGAATGGGTTCGGGTTTAGGTCATAGGTTTTGGTTTATGTTACAGGTTTTAGGATTTGAGAATGGGTTCGGGTTTAGGTCATAGGTTTTGGTTTTGGTTAAGGTTATAGTTTATAGGTTTTGGATAAGGTTTAGGTTTAGTTTTAGGTTATAGGTTTTGGGATTCGAGAATGGGTTCGGGTTTAGGTATTAGGTTTTGGAATTTGAGAATGGGTTCGTGTTTAGGTCATAGGTTTTGAGATTTGAGAATGGGTTCGGGTTTAGGTCATAGGTTTTGGTTTATGTTATAGGTTTTGGGATTTGAAAAGAGGTTCGGGTTTAGGTCATAGGTTTTGGTTTAAGTTATAGATTTTAGGATTTGAGAATGGGTTCGTGTTTAGGTCATAGGTTTTGGTTTATGTTATAGGTTTTGGGATTTGAGAATGGGTTTGGGTTTAGGTTATAGGTTTTAGATTTGGTTTAGGTTATAGGTTTTGGATAAGGTTTAGGTTTAGGTTTAGGTTTAGGTTATAGGTTTTGGGATTTGAGAATGGGTTTGGGTTTAGGTCATAGGTTTTACGATTTGAGAATGGGTTCAGGTTTAGGACATAGGTTTTGGGATTTGAGAATGGGTTCGGGTTTAGGTCATAGGTTTTGGTTTAGGTTATAGGTTATAGGTTTTGGTTTAGGTTATAGGTTTAGGATAAGGTTTAGGTTTAGGTTTAGGTTTTATGTTTCGGGCTTTAGGTTTAGGTTTAGGTTATAGGTTTAGGTTATGGGTTTTAGGATTTAAGAATCGGTTCGGGTTTAGGTTATAGGTTTTGGTTTAGGTTATAGGTAATGGGATAGGGTTTGGGGTTCGGGTTTAGGTCATAGGTTTTGGTTTAGGTTATAGGTTATAGGGTTAGGATAAGGATTAGGTTTAGGTTATAGGTTTTTGGAATTGTGAATGGGTTCGGGTTTAGGTTCTAGGTTATAGGCTTAGGTTTAGGTTTAGGTTTTAGGTTTAGGTCATAGGTTTGGGGATTTGAGAATGGGTTCGGGTTTAGGTCAGAGGTTTTGGGATTTGAGAATGGGTTCGGGTTTAGGTCATAGGTTTTAGGGTTTGAGAATGGGTTCGGGTTTAGGTCATAGGTTTTGGTTTAGGTTATAGGTTTTGGGATTTTAGAATGGGTTCGGGTTTAGGTCATAAGTTTTGGTTTAGGTTTAGGTTATAGGTTATAGGTTTAGGTTAAGGATTAGATTTAGGTTTAGGTTATAGGTTTGGGGATTTGAGAATGGGTTCGGGTTTAGGTCATAGGTTTTGGTTTAGGTTATAGGTTTTGGGATTTGAGAATGGGTTCGGGTTTAGGTCATTGGTTTTGGAATTTGAGAACGGGTTCGGGTTTAGGTCATAGCTTTTGGGATTTGAGAATGGGTTCGGGTTTAGGTCATAGGTTTTGGTTTATGTTATAGGTTTTGGGATTTGAGAATGGGTTCGGGTTTAGGTCATAGGTTTTGATTTTGGTTTAGGTTATAGGTTTTGGCTTTGGTTATAGGTTTATGATAAGGTTTAGGTTTAGGTTTAGGTCATAGGTTTTGGGATTTGAGAGTGGGTTCGGGTTTAGGTTATTGGTTTTGGGATTTGATAATGCGTTGGGGTTTCGGTCATAGGTTTTGGGATTTGTGAATGGGTTCGGGTTTAGGTCATTGGTTTTTGTTTTGGTTATAGGTTTTGGGATTTGAGAATGGGTTCAGGTTTAGGTCATAGGTTTGGGTTTTGGTTTAGGTTATAGGTTATAGGTTTAGGTTAAGATTTAGGTTTAAGTTTAGGTTATAGGTTTACGGATTAGAGAATGGGTTCGAGTTTAGGTCATAGGTTTTGGTTTAGGTTATAGGTTTTGGGATTTGAGAATGGGTTTGGGTTTAGGTCATTGGTTTTGGGATTTGAGAATGGGTTTGGGTTTGGGTCATAGGCTTTGGTTTTGGTTTAGCTTATAGGTTATAGGTTTTGGATAAGGTTTAGGTTTTGGTTTAGGTTATAGGTTTTGGGATTTGAGAATGGGTTCGGGTTTAGGTCATACGTTATGGTTTAGGTTATAGGTTTTGGGAATTGAGAATGGGTTCGGGTTTAGGTCATAGGTTTTGGGATTTGAGAATGGGTTCGGGTTTAGGTCATAGGTTTTGGGATTTGAGAATGGGTTCGAGTTTAGGTCATAGGTTTTGGTTTAAGTTATAGGTTTTAGGATTTGAGAATCGGTTCGAGTTTAGGTTATTGGTTTTGGTTTTGATTTTGGTTTAGTTTATAGGTTTTGGAATTGTGTTTAGGGTTCGGGTTTAGGTCATAGGTTTTGGTTTAGGTTATAGGTTATAGGGTTAGGATAAGGTTTAGGATTAGGTTATAGGTTTTGAGATTTGAGAATGGGTTCCGGTTTAGGTCATAGGTTTTGGGATTTGAGAATGGGTTCGGGTTTAGGCCATAGGTTTTGGTTTTGGTTATAGGTTTTAGGATTTGAGAATGGGTTTGGGTTTAGGTCATAGGTTTTTGTTTTGGTTTAGGTTATAGGTTTTGGTTTAGGTTTTAGGTTTGGGATAAGGTTTAGGTTTAGGTTTAGGTTAGAGCTTTGGGGATTTGAGAATGGGTTCGGGTTTAGGTCATAGGTTTTGGGATTTGAAAATGCGTACGGGTTTAGGTCATAGGTTTTGGTTTAAGTTATAGGTTTTAGGATTTGAGAATGGGTTCGGGTTTAGGTCATAGGTTTTGGTTTTGGTTTAGGTGATAGGTTTAATATAAGGTTTGGGTTTAGGTTTAGGTTATAGGTTTTGGGATTTGAGAATGGGTTCGGGTTTAGGTTATTTATTTTGGAATTTGAGAATGGGTTCGGGTTTAGGTCATAGGTTTTAGTTTAGGTTATATGTTTTAGGATTTGTGAATTGGTTCGGGTTTAGGTTATAGGTTTTGGTTTTAATTTTGGTTTAGGTTATAGGTTTTGTGATAGGGTTTAGGGTTCGGGTTCAGGTCATAGGTTTTGGTTTAGGTTATAGGCTTAGGATAAGGATTACGTTTAGGTTATAGGTTTTGGGATTTGAGAATGGGTTCCAATTTAGGTCATAGGTTTTGGGATTTGAGAATGGGTTTGGGTTTAGGTCATAGGTTTTGGTTTAGGTTATAAGTTTTAGGATTTGAGAATTGGCTCGGGTTTAGGTCATAGGTTTTGGTTTTGGTTTAAGTTATAGGTTTTGGTTTAGGTTATAGGTTTAAGATAAGGTTTAGGTTTAGGTTTAGGTTATAGGTTTTGGGATTTGAGAATGGGTTCGGGTTTAGGTCATAGGTTTTGGGATTTGAAAATGGGTTCGGGTTTAGGTCATAGATTTTGGTTTAAGTTATAGGTTTTAGGATTTGAGAATGGGTTCGGCTTTAGGTCACAGGTTTTGGTTTATGTTATAGGTTTTGGGATTGGAGAATGGGTTCGGGTTTAGGTTATTGGTTTTGGTTTTGGTTTAGGTTATGGGTTAAAGGTTTTGGATAAGGTTTAGGTTTAGTTTTAGGTTATAGGTTTTGGGATTTGAGAATGGGTTCGGATTTAGGTCATAGGTTTTGGTTAAGGTTATAGGTTTTGGGATTTGAGAATGGGTTCGGGTTTCGGTCACTGGTTTTGGGATTTTAAAATGGGTTTGGGATTAGGTCATAGGTTTTGGTTTAAGTTATAGGTTTTAGGATTTGAGAATCGGTTCGGGTTTAGGTTATAGGTTTTGGTTTTGATTTTGGTTTAGTTTATAGGTTTTGGAATAGGGTTTAGGGTTCGGGTTTAGGTCATAGGTTTTGGTTTAGGTTATAGGTTTAGTTTATAGGTTTTGGGATAGGGTTTAGGGTTCGGGTTTAGGTCATAGGTTTTGGTTTAGGTTATATGTTATAGGCTTAGGATAAGGATTACGTTTAGGTTATAGGTTTTGAGATTTGAGAATGGGTTCCAATTTAGGTCATAGGTTTTGGGATTTGAGAATGGGTTCGGGTTTATGTCATAGGTTTTGGTTTATCTTATAAGTTTTAGGACTTTTGAATGGGTTCGGGTTTAGGTCATAGGTTTTGGTTTTGGTTTAGGTTATAGGTTTTAGTTTAGGTTATAGGTTCAGGATAAGGTTTAGGTTTAGGTTTAGGTTATAGGTTTTGGGATTTGAGAATGGGTTCGGGTTTAGGTCATAGGTTTTGGGATTTGAAAATGGGTTCGGGTTTAGGTCGTAGGTTTTGGTTTAAGTTATAGGTTTAGGATTTGAGAATGGGTTCGGGTTTAGGTCATAGGTTTTGGTTTATGTTACAGGTTTTGGGATTTGAGAAAGGGTTCGGGTTTAGGTCATAGGTTTTGGTTTTGGTTAAGGTTATAGGTTATAGGTTTTGGATAAGGTTTAGGTTTAGTTTTAGGTTATAGGTTTTGGGATTCAAGAATGGGTTCGGGTTTAGGTCATAGGTTTTGGGATTTGAGAATGGGTTCGTGTTTAGGTCATAGGTTTTGAGATTTGAGAATGGGTTCAGGTTTAGGTCATAGGTTTTGGTTTATGTTATAGGTTTTGGGATCTGAGAAGGGGTTCGGGTTTAGGTCATAGGTTTTGGTTTAAGTTATAGATTTTAGGATTTGAGAATGGGTTCGTGTTTAGGTCATAGGTTTTGGTTTATGTTATAGGTTTTGGGATTTGAGATTGGGTTTGGGTTTAGGTCATAGGTTTTGGATTTGGTTTATGTTATAGGTTTTGGATAAGGTTTAGGTTTAGGTTTAGGTTTAGGTTATAGGTTTTGGGATTTGAGAATGGGTTTGGGTTTAGGTCATAGGTTTTAGGATTTGAGAATGGGTTCAGGTTTAGGACATAGGTTTTGGGATTTGAGAATGGGTTCGGGTTTAGGTCATAGGTTTTGGTTTAGGTTATAGGTTATAGGTTTTGGTTTAGGTTATAGGTTTAGGATAAGGTTTAGGTTTAGGTTTAGGTTTTATGTTTCGGGCTTTAGGTTTAGGTTTAGGTTATAGGTTTAGGTTATGGGTTTTAGGATTTGAGAATCGATTCGGGTTTAGGTTATAGGTTTTTGTTTAGGTTATAGGTATTGGGATAGGGTTCGGGGTTCGGGTTTTGGTCATAGGTTTTGGTTTCGGTTATAGGTTATAGGGTTAGGATAAGGATTAGGTTTAGGTTATAGGTTTTTGGATTTGTGAATGGGTTCGGGTTTAGGTTCTAGGTTATAGGCTTAGGTTTAGGTTTAGGTTATAGGTTTAGGTCATAGGTTTGGGGATTTGAGATTGGTTTCGGGTTTAGGTCAGAGGTTTTGGGATTTGAGAATGGGTTCGGGTTTAGGTCATAGGTTTTGGGGTTTGAGAATGGGTTCGGGTTTAGGTCATAGGTTTTGGTTTAGGTTATAGGTTTTGGGATTTTAGAATGGGTTTGGGTTTAGGTCATAGGTTTTGGTTTAGGTTTAGGTTATAGGTTATAGGTTTAGGTTAAGGATTAGATTTAGGTTTAGGTTATAGGTTTGGGGATTTGAGAATGGGTTCGGGTTTAGGTTATAGGTTTTGGTTTAGGTTATAGGTTTTGGGATTTGAGAATGGGTTCGGGTTTAGGTCATTGGTTTTGGGATTTGAGAATGGGTTCGGGTTTAGGTCATAGCTTTTGGGATTTGAGAATGGGTTCGGGTTTAAGTCATAGGTTTTGGTTTATTTTATAGGTTTTAGGATTTGAGAATGGGTTCAGGTTTAGGTCATAGGTTTTGATTTTGGTTTAGGTTATAGGTTTTGGCTTAGGTTATAGGTTTATGATAAGGTTTAGGTTTAGGTTTAGGTCATAGGTTTTGGGATTTGAGAATGGGTTCGAGTTTAGGTTATTGGTTTTGGGATTTGATAATGTGTTGGGGTTTAGGTCATAGGTTTTGGGATTTGTGAATGGGTTTGGGTTTAGGTCATTGGTTTTGGTTTTGGTTATAGGTTTTGGGATTTGAGAAAGGGTTCGGGTTTAGGTCATAGGTTTGGGTTTTGGTTTAGGTTATAGGTTATAGGTTTAGGTTAAGATTTAGGTTTAAGTTTAGGTTATAGGTTTGCGGATTAGAGAATGGGTTCAGGTTTAGGTCATAGGTTTTGGTTTAGGATATAGGTTTTGAGATTTGAGAATGGGTTTGGGTTTAGGTCATTGGTTTTGGGATTTAAGAATGGGTTTGGGTTTAGGTCATAGGTTTTGGTTTTGGTTTAGGTTATAGGTTATAGGTTTTGGATAAGGTTTAGGTTTAGGTTTAGGTTATAGGTTTTGGGAATTGAGAATGGGTTCGGGTTTAGGTCATAGATTTTGGGATTTGAGAATGGGTTCGGGTTTAGGTCATAGGTTTTGGGATTTGAGAATGGGTTCGAGTTTAGGTCATTGGTTTTGGTTTAAGTTATAGGTTTTAGGATTTGCGAATCGGTTCGAGTTTAGGTTATTGGTTTTGGTTTGGATTTTGGTTTAGTTTGTAGGTTTTGGAATTGGGTTTAGGGTTCGGGTTTAGGTCATAGGTTTTGGTTTAGGTTATAGGTTATAGGGTTAGGATAAGGTTTTGGATTAGGTTATAGGTTTTGAGATTTGAGAATGGGTTCCGGTTTAGGTCATGGGTTTTGGGATTTGAGAATGGGTTCGGGTTTAGGTCATAGGTTTTGGTTTTGGTTATAGGTTTTAGGATTTGAGAATGGGTTCCGGTTTAGGTCATAGGTTTTTGTTTTGGTTTAGGTTATAGGTTTTGGTTTAGGTTTTAGGTTTGGGATAAGGTTTAGGTTTAGGTTTAGGTTAGAGGTTTTGGGATTTGAGAATGGGTTCGGGTTTAGGTCATAGGTTTTGGGATTTGAAAATGCGTACGGGTTTAGGTTATAGGTTTTGGTTTAAGTTGTAGGTTTTAGGATTTGAGAATGGGTTCGGGTTTAGGTCATAGGTTTTCGTTTTGATTTAGGTGATAGGTTTAATATAAGGTTTAGGTTTAGGTTTAGGTTATAGGTTTTGGGATTTGAGAATGGGTTCGGGTTTAGGTTATTTATTTTGGAATTTGAGAATGGGTTCGGGTTTAGGTCATAGGTTTTAGTTTAGGTTATATGTTTTAGGATTTGTGAATTGGTTCGGGTTTAGGTTATAGGTTTTGGTTTTGATTTTGGTTTAGGTTATAGGTTTTGTGACAGGGTTTAGGGTTTGGGTTCAGGTCATAGGTTTTGGTTTAGGTTATAGGTTATAGGGTTAGGATACGGATTAGCTTTAGGTCATAGGTTTTGCGATTTGAGAATGGGTTCGTGGTTTGGTCATCGGTTTGGGGATTTGAGAATGGGTTCGGGTTAAGGTCATAGGTTTTGGTTTAGGTTATAGGTTTTAGGATTTGAGAATGGGTTCGGGTTTAGGTCATAGGTTTTGGTTTTGATTTTGGTTTAGTTTATAGGTTTTGGGATAGTGTTTAGGTTTCGGGTTTAGCTCATAGGTTTTGGTTTAGGTTATAGGTTATAGGCTTAGGATAAGGATTACGTTTAGGTTATAGGTTTTGAGATTTGAGAATGGGTTCCAGTTTAGGTCATAGGTTTTGGGATTTGAGAATGGGTTCGGGTTTAGGTCATAGGTTTTGGTTTAGGTTATATGTTTTAGGATTTGAGAATTGGTTCGAGTTTAGGTCATAGGTTTTGGTTTTGGTTTAAGTTATAGGTTTTGGTTTAGGTTATAAGTTTAGGATACGGTTTAGGTTTAGGTTTCGGTTATAGGTTTTGGGATTTGAGAATGGGTTCGGGTTTAGGTCATAGGTTTTGGGATTTGAAAATGGGTTCGGGTTTAGGTCTTAGATTTTGGTTTAAGTTATAGGTTTTAGGATTTGAGAATGGGTTCGGGTTTAGGTCACAGGTTTTGGTTTATGTTACAGGTTTTGGGATTTGAGAATGGGTTCGGGTTTAGGTCATTGGTTTTGGTTTTGGTTTAGGTTATAGGTAATAGGTTTTGGATAAGGTTTAGGTTTAGTTTTAGGTTATAGGTTTTGGGATTTGAGAATGGGTTCGGGTTTAGGTCATAGGTTTTGGTTAAGTTTATAGGTTTTGGGATTTGAGAATGGGTTCGGGTTTCGGTCACAGGTTTTGGGATTTTAAAATGGGTTCGGGATTAGGTCATAGGTTTTGGTTTAAGTTAGAGGTTTTAGGATTTGAGAATCGGTTCGGGTTTAGGTTATAGGTTTTGGTTTTGATTTTGGTTTAGTTTATAGGTTTTGGAATAGGGTTTAGGGTTCGGGTTTAGGTCATAGGTTTTGGTTTAGGTTATAATTTTTAGGGTTCGGATATGGATTAGGTTTAGGTTATTGGTTTTGAGATTTGAGAATGGGTTCCGATTTAGGTCATAGGTTTTGGGATTTGAGAATGGGTTCGGGTTTAGGTCATAGGTTTTGGTTTAGGTTATAGGTTTTAGGATTTGAGAATGGGTTCGGGTTTAGGTCAAAGGTTTTTGTTTTGGTTTAGGTTATAGGTTTGGGATAAGGTTTAGGTTTAGGTTTAGGTTATAAGTTTTGGGATTTGAGAAGGGATTCGGGTTTAGGTCATAGGTATTGGGATTTGAAAACGGGTTCGGGTTTAGGTCATAGGTTTTGGTTTAAGTTATAGGTTTTAGGATTTGGGAATGGGTTCTAGTTTAGGACATAGGTTTTGGTTTTGGTTTGGGTTATTGGCTTACTATAAGGTTTAGGTTTAGGTTTAGGTTATAGGTTTTGGGATTTGAGAATGGGTTCGGGTTTAGGTTATAGGTTTTGGAATTTGAGAATGGGTTCAGGTTTAGGTCATAGGTTTTAGTTTAGGTTATAGGTTTTAGGATTTATGAATCGGTTCAGGTTTTGGTTATAGGTTTTAGTTTTGATTTTGGTTTAGGTTACAGGTTTTGTGATAGGATTTAGGGTTCGGGTTTAGGTCATAGGTTTTGGTTTAGGTTATAGGTTATAGGGTTAGGATAAGGATTAGGTTTAGGTCATAGGTTTTACGATTTGAGAATGGGTTCGGGGTTAGATCATAGGTTTGGGGATTTGAGAATGGGTTCGGGTTTAGGTCATAGGTTTTGGTTTTGGTTTAGGTTATTGGTTTTGGATAAGGTTTAGGTTTAGGTTTAGGTTTAGGTTATAGGTTTTGGGATTTGAGAATGGGTTTGTGTTTAGGTCATAGGTTTTGGGATTTGAAAATGGGTTTGGGTTTATATCATAGGTTTTGGTTTAGGTTATAAGTTTTAGGACTTGAGAATGGGTTCGGGTTTAGGTCATAGGTTTTGGTTTTGGTTTAGGTTATAAGTTTTGGATAAGGTATAGGTTTTAGTTTTCAAGGTGTTACAAGTTGGTATCAGAGCATGAATAAGAGTATACTGGGCCTGTGTTATGGTCACGCGACGTACATTGTCGCTTCCTTTGACTTAGGTGGGTGCGAGAAGGGTCTAAAAACACTTCTAGGATCCCAGATTCGCCAATAGGTGAAGACTATTCGAATCGATCGCGTAATTGAGTCCGTAACGCATCTCGGGTCACGTGAAGCAACCCGAATAGCTCCTAGGTTGTAGGTGAGTGGGTTGAGACATTCTTTGAATGATTCTAAACCCGTAAATGATAATCTTTGGGCTGTGGGACAACCATAACCCCTGTATTCAGGATTACAGATTGGCCCGAGAAAGACCTGAACTCCTGTTTGGGCCTATATATGTTAAAATATAATGAACCAAGGTGGAGCCCATAGTTATTTGGGGTCCCTGGACCATGGGGGACCAAATCCATGTGGTCCCACTGACCGAACAGATGATCGGTCGGCGATGCCATCGCTGACCACCATCGTCCATTTGAGGTGTGCTTTGTTATGTGGGGGTATTTTGGATACTACACACCCCCATGTATGGTTTGTGTGTAGAAAACCCCAAAATCATGCACTTCCTTCACAAACAGCCCTTCCCATAGCTCCATTCTCGTTTTCCAGCTGCTATATCCAAAATTCGTGATTCCAAACTACCCCTAAATCCATCCTTGGCCAAAAATGACCAAAATCCATCATTCTTTTGAAGTTGACAGCCCTCCCTCTTGAAGATTTCGTCGTTTGGAGCTCCAAAAATCCCCAAATCGAGCTGAAATCGTGAGGTGCTCCATTCCCCTTTTTCATTTTCATTTCTCCTTGAAAATACATCCTAGGGAAGCTTGAAGCATCCCTCTACAATGCGTAGATCTCCCTTTTCCAGTTTAGATAGCCACTTCTTCGCATTTTCTCCATTTTCCATGGCTTTCGTGGAAGCCATTTTAGGCCTTTTGTCACTCTCCACCATCCTATCTTTGATGGGTAAAAGAAAAACCGTAGTGGATGAGGCTGGGCGTAGTCACCCTGCTCAATCAAGAAGGCCGCGGGGTGGTGCCGCAAGTTCAAGCGCCGTCGCAGGTCCAACCACAGCCCGAGAGTTCCATACAAAGCAGGATTTGGATCCCCATACATAACTTGGGCGAGTGATTCTAGCAGAGATGCCTCACAGCCAATACACTGACCGTAAAGTATTATTTGAGGTGGACGTGGAAGGACGACTGTTTGGCAAATTTCTGTTGTTCAAGCGCATTGAAGCTGCGCATTGGGGTCCGATCTTTGAAGCTCGTGATCGTACTAATGTAAGCACCGTTCACGCCTTCTACGCTCGTATCCAGAATCCTACCTTGGAGGCATTACAGTTCAAAATCCCTTTTGGTAGAGATCGGATGGCTACGATCGATGTTCGGTTGATTGCGTGACTTCTGAACGTGCCTCTTGGTGATGTTCATCCTAGTAAGAAGAATCTGAGGAGTAGGCATGAGCGAGATCGTCGTACCAGGTTTCTGTGCGGTAAATTGGTTCCATGGCAGCCTAATAATAGCCTCAAGGTGACTTATATGTCTGATGATTTGTGCCTGCTGCACCATATCTGCACGTTCAATGTGTATCCCAGGTCGACAAATCACATTGAGTGTACGCGCCTTATGGTTGATTTTCTGTATCTGGTGGCCCAGGGAGAGAATGTGTGTATGGCCACTTTCATCTTGCGACAGATAATCCTCATAGCGAAGTCAAGAAGAACGTCCGAATCGCTTCCTTTTGGCCGACTGAAATGCAAGATCGCGCTTGAGTTTGCTTACAGACTTGGGCCGGAATTGCCAGTTCCGATTCACAGCATTGATGAGTCAACTATGGTTAAGATGAAGATTGGGTCTCAGTACCATGAGAATCATCTTGAGGAGGATAGCGAGGATGACTTTGATGATGAAGAGGATCCAAGTGAAGGAGAACCTGGAGTAGAAGTTGAGGAAGAGGTCCAGGAAGAGGCAGAAGAGGAGGCTCAGGATACAGATGAGAGCCCTCCTCCTTCTGCGCAGGCTACTGGTGATGATCGCATTGCCCGGATCGAGGAGAGCCAGATCACCATACGAAGGGAAGTTCAGGAACTTCGCGCTGAAGTCGAGGATGCCAAGGCCGTTACGAAGAGGAAATTCGGTAAGGTGACTCGCACCTTGAAGGCGATCCTGTGCTGCTTGCAGGATAAGGGTGCTCCTCCTCCATCACCCGACTCAGACTAGCGATGAGATCTTTGATGTTGTTGTTAGTAGTTAGTCATTTCCTGCTTTAAGTTGTGTAAGCCTGTTAAGGCTAGTGCTTTGCTTATGTTGCTGTTGTAAGTTTTACTGTCTTAGTTCCCATGTATTTCTCGTCATGATGCTTGTAAGGATATATCCCTTGTATTGTGACAATTTTGATTAAATGAAATGCATGGAATTCTTATGGCTCTTGTGTGAATGATTGCGGTGTTTGTGCTATCGAGACTGATAAGGTTGCGCCCTATTTTGAATATAGGGAATGCCGCCGAAGACTACGCGGAGCACGGCTCGGTTTGCATTGAGTGAGCCTATGGATTAGGCTCCTTCGCAGCCTGACACCCATACGGACCCTGCTGTGGGCCCGATTCCTGAGACAGCACGTGCGTCTCAGCCTACTGCTGGTCCTACAGTTGGACCGCCGCCATTCACATCGCCAGTCAGAGAGCCGTATCGCGCATCTTCTTCGGCGCAGCACACGCCACAGCCTGCTACACCTCCCGACAGATTTGAGCAGGTGATGGCCATGATGCTGCAGCAGCAGCAGCTCCTGACTACTATTGTGGGGACACTAGCCCAGGGAGGGGGTGTGACTCCACCTACATCACCCGCGCATCTAGCTGAGGATGCTGATACATATGCCCACGATGAGGGCATAACTCATCCTGTACCACCTTCTTACCCTGCGGGGAATACCGTAGATACACGGGGCTTGTTAGAGCGATTCCAGCGCTTACGACCTCCCACTTTTATGGGTTCTCATAGACCCGAGGAGGCCGAGTATTGGCTCGACCGTGTGTCGAAGATATTCCTGATGCTTCATTGTACAGAGGCTGAGCAGGTAGAGTTGGCTACATTCCTGTTTGAGAGACAGGCCAGCTTGTGGTAGGACAGCGTATTACGGACCGTTGCCACCGACTTTGTATGGACATGGGCAGCGTTTGAGTTCCGCTTCCACGAGAAGTATTATCCCTAGACGTACAGGCATGACTGGGAGAATGAGTTTCTCCGCCTCAGATAGGGAGCCATGATAATTACGGAGTATGAGCATCGGTTCACGGAGTTGGACAGATACGTCTAGACTATTTTGGCTGATGAGTAGATGCGCATACGGCACTTTTCAGAGGGTTTGCGACTGGATATTCGGTCGAAGATGTGCTACGTGCGCATTCCCTCCTATGCGAAGCTGATTCACATGTTCATGAGGGCAGAGCAGGGTGTGGATCGACTTGCGCGATCTCGTGGCCCTGTTGCTCCTAGGCCACGACCAGAGATGCAGGACAGGCCCTTTGCGGGCAAGAGGCCTTACGTCGACCCTCCTACTAGGGCTACCATGCCAGTACCCCCGATGCGGCGCACTGATTTACTATGCACATATTGTGGGAGAGAGGGCCACTTGGCGCAGAGTTATTTTTCTAGGATGCGGGACAGTGGGTTCTCACCGCCGCAGAAGATCGACCGTACACGTCCACAGGCGATATCAGCACCGCCTATACGGTTGGTTCCTGCGCACCCTTCCTTCAGACCTCCGGTATCACAGATCAGGCAGCCTCCACGGCCCATGACTCAGCGGTCGAACCGGCCACAGCAGGCACGGGTACATGCCTTGACAGCAGAGGCAGCTGCGACACATACTTCTCAGCATTCAGCCTTCGAGGTCACTGCCTATATTAGAGGTATTCCTATTCTCGTGATGGTGGACACTGGTTCCACGATTTCTTTGATATCACGTGCTATAGTCAGGCGTCTTGGGCTACAGACTATTACTATGAATGGGGTGCAAGTTTATACAGCTCACGGGTCCTTTACAGATGTCACCCATATGTATGAGGGTTGTTTGGTGGATCTGGGGGGCAAGACGATGGCTCTATATCTCATCGTCGATCCCGCTCTAGTTTATCTCGATGTCATTCTTGGCATGGACTGGTTGACTGCAGCGAGGGCCGAGATTGACTGCGAGACTCGTATAGTGACAGCCTACGAGCCAGAGGTGCATCCTTCACGTTTCCAGTGCGGGTAAATCTCCCTTTCCACATACTTAGTTACGCCACCTTATTGCGAGACGCTGGTGCCCAGATACTTGAGCATACGCCAGTCGTTTGCGGGTTTGGGGATCTGTTCAGGAAGATCCCTGGTTTGCCGCCCCGATGAGAGATCGATTTCACTATCGATCTGGTTCCTCGCCCGTCTCACTGCCAACGTATCGCATGGCACCGTGTGAGATGGAGGAGTTAAGGACGCAGATTGAAGGGTCTGACGACATAAGAAATCCAATTCCATTTAGACAATCCTGACCCTAAGCAATAGAAGAATTCCCTGTAGTAGAAATGGTATAGAACCATTTAACGTATAATCTTAAGCTTTAGATTATAGCTACTGAGTTACAGACTAGCCTACTAGTTACTTTAAGTAGTGTAAAGCCTGTATATGCTAAGGAATTGTAGGTTAGATTTGGTTGAAGTAGAACATTATTCCTTCGATAAATCCCTTTATGACTTATAGACTTATGATGTTGCCCATAGGAAAGAACCATTCACTCTCAAGGAATATTTATAAATCCCTCAGATTGAACTTAGAATGTACTAGCATGCCCCTTAGAATTGCCTTCCCCAAAGGGCTTATTGCATTCGGGAACGCGGAGTAAAGGAAATGTAATTATCAGCGAAGTATTCACGGTTTGAATTGACTTCTCAATCCTGGTAGTTGCCAATAAATCCAATGCTCTGATCAAGCAGAAGATCGGCATCGTTTACGATTAAGAACTGATACAGTAAATTTTTGTTCTAGGCAGAAAGTCTATGTATCCGGCTCAGACCCACTATACAACTCTTCTTCCGCGTTGGCTCGACCACATATAACCAAAAGTTATTGCTTTGTCTTTGGGAAATGGCGAGGACTTAAAGCCAGTAGAGAATTCGATATCTTGCCACCAACTCATACCTGCCCCTAAATTTAACCACAATAGAGATTAGGCTCATCTCTATGATCATAGGTACCAATGCCATAGAACGCATCATTAGCAAGGAAAACCCTGTAGAGAAAGGTTGTTTCCATTTTAGGTTAAGGATAGCCCCTAAGTTGCGCCTCGTTCCGATATACGGATCGATGCAAAGATTTTTCAACCTTAAGTAAAACTAAGTTTTAAGGGGGGTAGAACGTAATGAGTCCAATCCAGTTAGGTTAGTCAACGTTGCCGTTCGATCAGAGTGGCGCAGCGGAAGAGTGCTTGACCTCTTTCCCACTGGCCCAGGATCGAAATAATCGAGTTAGGATGTACGTACGGTTAGGTCAATAAATAGGATTGACCCTTTCTTAGAATGTCGATACTAAAGTCTTACTAGATGCTCCTTACCCTTCGCCAATTTCGGGGACAAAATTATGTTTTAAGGGGGGTAGATTGTAATACCCCGGATTTTGGCCAATCTGGGATTTGACGTCCTTAGGCAGTGGGTCAACTAAAACACCTGGAAAATCGCTCAGAACCCAATTCCATAGCCAAAGAAACCACTTAGGATTAATTCCTATGAAAATTAAGCATAAGTTAGCTAGCGCAACGCTAGAGTAGCTGGAAAATAGTCCCTGATCACTTTAAATACGTTCTACAAGACCCAAATTGAGTAGAACCAATGACTCTATAATACTCTATAACCTCGGATCAAACTCTAAGCAGGTTTGTTCTCTGGACCACTTTGAAAATTTGTATTGGATCTAGACCGCGCGTCGAAAGTCCGATATCTACTATCTTAGACCGTTAGAACCGCCTAGCTGGACTTGACAATCATTTCAAAAATCAAGTCCAACCGATAATCACAGGGTATTTCATTGAGCCCGGACTGAAGAGAGTGCGAATAGGGACAGATTTGAAATTTGAAATTCAAATCTGGCACACGACTTGACGTGTCAGTATTAAGCGTTCTGACCGTCAGAATTCAGTCAAATTACACCCTCGGATCAGAAAAAATTTCTATTTTATATCATGAGACTTGCAGCCCTGATCTACGTGCGGTGACCGCTGAACTGAAACTGGACCGCCACGTGTGATCTGTGAACCCTGCCGGACTGAAAACTTGATGCGTGCTAGATCCTGTATGCATGAGCTTAAGTCTGATCGCGTTCGGCCAGGGGACCACCAGAAATCATCTTTTAGACCGAAACGGCCCCGATTTGGTTATGCACTAAGTGAACTTTGTTCCTGAGCCTATTTTGGGCATTTTTGGGCTGATAAAAGGGGTTGAAACCCTCACTCCTCTCTCCCATCCAAATTTGAGAGAAACCCTAGATTGGGAGAGAGAAAATGTGAGAGTTTGTGAGAGAGATTAGGGGAGAATTTTCCTGTCTTTGCACCACCTGTTGCACGTGCTTTAGCAACACGCTTCCATCATTCAGCCGGTGATTTCTCTGCATTTTCAGGTAAGAAATAACCGTAGAAAGTTGCTGATTTGATGTTTCTTTCGTTCCATAGCTTGATAGTTAATAGATCTTGTAAAACGGGTCCTCTAGTAGCCGTAGACGAAGCATATACGCTCCGTTCGAAACGACACGTTTATAGGAGACAAGGTGCAGATTTTAGATGGTTGGGCCATCATAGAAGAAAGGTTGTGTAGTGGGTCTAAGCCGGATACGTTGAACCTTCTGTCTAATCAGGACAGAAAATGTGTTGTATCAGTTCTTAATCCAAGTCGATGCCGATCCTCTGCTTGATCAGAGCATTGGATTCATTGGTAACCACTAGGAGTAAGAAATCGACTCAAACCGCGAATACATCGCTTACATGTAGTTCCTTTACTCTGCGTTCCCGAATGCAATAAGTCCTTGGGAAAGGCAATTCTAAGGGGCGTGCTAGTTCATTCTAAGTTCAATCTGAGGGAGTTATAAATGTTCCCTGAGAGTGTATGGTTCCTTCCTATGGGCAACAACAGGAGTCTATAAGTCATAAGGGGATCTATCCAAGGAAGGGAGTCTCATTCCAATCAAAACTAATCTATCATTCCTTAACATATACAGGCGTTACCCTACTCTAGGTAACTAGTAGGCTAGTCTGTAACTCAGTAGCTATAATCTAAAGCTTAAGATTATACGGTAAATGGCTTTCCATACCATTTCTACTACAGCGAGTTGTTCTATCGCTTAGGGTCAAGATTGTCTAAATGGAATTGGATTTCTTATGTCGTCAGACTCTTCAAATCTAGGAGTGCTAACTCTAGGACCAAAACGCCAAGGGCCTATGTGGCCAGTAGCATTCAGTTGTATTAAATAGAACCGCGTTCTTAGTCCCATAGTGGGATCGGAAGTGGCATGCTTGGTAGGAGGGTGGGGTGGGATAAAAACTAATTTGTAGGCTGAATCCCGGGAGTTACAATATTCCCGATCCACGGACAATACCTTACAGTGAAATGAGACGGCATGCACTCCATTCCACAAATTTTGGCTACATTAAGCCCAAACCACAACACAAACATTCACATAACAAGTCGAAAAGCATCATGCATTTCATTAAACCAAAATTGTCATAATACAAGGGATATCTCCCTATAAGTATCATGACAAAAAGTACATGGGAGCTATGTCAGTCAACTACTACAGCAACATAGGTAAACTACCAGCCTTATCAGGCTTACAAAACACAACTTAAAACAGGAAATGACTAACTACTAATAGTAACATCAAAGATCGCATCGCTAGTCGGAGTCTGGTGATGGAGGAGGAGCACCCTTATCCTGTAAGCAACACAGGATTGCCTTCAAGGTGCGAGTCACCTTGCCAAACTTCTTCTTTGTAACGGCCTTGGCATCAGCGACTTCCGCTCGAAGTTCTTGGACTTCCCTACGCAAAGCGGTCTGACTCTCCTCCATCCGAGCAATGCGGTCGTCGATAGTAGTCTGCGCAGAAGGAGGAGGGCTCTCATCAGTATCCTGAGCCTCCTCTTCTGTTTCTTCCTGAACCTCTTCCTGAACCTCTGCTCTAGGTTCTTCTTCGCTTTGATCTTCCTCTTCATCAAAGTCATCCCCACTATCCCTTTCAAGTTGATTTTCACGGTATTGCGACCCAATCTTCATCTTGACCATTGTCGACTCATCGATGGTGTGAATCGATACCGGCAATTCGGGCCCAAGTCTATAGGAAAACTCAAGCGCAATCTTGCAAATGAGTCGGCCAAAGGGAAGCGATTCGGATGTTCTCCTCGACCTGGCTATGAGAACTATCTGCCGTAAGATAAAAGTGGCCATACATACGTTCTCTCCCTAGGCCACCAGAAATAAGAAATCGACCATAAGACGTGTACATTCAATGCGGTTCGTCGACCTGGGATAGACATTGAACGTGCAGATATGATGCACCAGGCGCAAATCCTCAGACATGTACGTCACCTTGAGGCTATTATTAGGCTGCCATGGAACCAACTTACCGCACAGAAACCTGGTGCGGCGATCTCGTTCGCGTCTAGTCCTCAAATTCTTCTCACTTGGATGCACATCACCTAGAGGCACGTTGAGAAGTCGCGCAATCAATCGGACGTCGATGGTAGCCATCCGATCTCTACCAAAAGGGATTTTGAACTGCAAAGGCTCCAAGATAGGATTCTGGATGCTAGCATAGAAGGCACGAATAGTGCTCACATTAGCACGAGCGCGAGCTTCAAAGATCGGTCCCCAGTGCGCAGCTTCAATGCGTTCGAACAACAGATACTCGTCGAACAATCGCCCATCTACGTCCGCCTCAAATAACACTCTACGATCAGTGTATTCACCATGAGGCATCTCTGATAGAATGGTTCGTCCAAGATGTGCATGGGGATCCAAATCCCGCTTTGTACGGCACTCCAGGACTGCAGCTGGACCTGCGGCGGCGCTTGAACTTGCGGCACCACCCCGCGGTCTTCTCGATCGAGCAGGGCGGCTCAGCCCAGCCTCATCTGTCGCAGTTTTCCTCTTACCCATCAAAGATATGATGGATGAGAGCGACAAAAGGCCCAAAATGGCTTCCACAAAAGCCATGGAAAACGCCGAAAATGCGGAGAAATGGCTGCCCAATCTGACAAAAGGAAATCTAGGCGTCGTAGAGGGATGCTTCAAGCTTCCCAAGGCTGTACTTTCAGGAAAAAATACAAACAAAAAGATGGGATGGAGCACCTCACGATTTCAGCTCTATTTGGGGGATTTTGGAGCTCCACATGGTGAGATCTTCAAGGAAAGAGGCTGCCAACACCCAATAAATGATGGGTGGTGGTCAGTTTTGGCCAAGGAAGGTTTTAGAGGTGGTTTGGGACGCCGGGGTTTGGAATGGGTTGCTGAAAATCAAATCTAGGGCTATGTAGGGGGCTGTTTGTGAAGGAGAGGTGGGATTTGGGGGTTTTCGTGAGGTGGGAGGTGCATAGGGGTGATGTGGACCCTATTTAAGGGGGTGCGCCCGAAGGACGGCACCAACCGACACCGCCGGCCATCACCGGCCAACCTTCAAGTTGGCCAGTGGGACCCCATGGGTCTGGTCCCCCATGGTCCCAGGGTCCCAAAAAGTTAGGTCCCACCCCTTGGTTCACAATAATTTGGTCTGTATGAGCCCAAACATGTGTTCAGGACTTTTCAGGTCCACATTGTAATCCAGAATACCAAACCATATGATGCAGCATATGAATTTGGGGTAGAAGGATCCAGTACACCTATCTAGATCCTTATTTGCTAAATAAAGTGAAGTTAGAATAGCCTTATGGCCATTTTTCATGAAATTTTACTATTCAATGTAAAATTTGGTGAATGTACTAATTTTTGTTATTTTCACATTAGATTTGATGTCTAATATGAAATGGATAAGAAAGAAATAAAGATTGGAGTGTTTAGAGGAGGAATTTTGAAGATTTTTGGTGAAACGGGGTTTTTAAGCCCTGGCGATTGATTACTGGAGTCGTGGTCATCCCACGGCCCATGGATTCACTTTTGCTGTTTAAAACCGCTCATAGGACGTCTCCACCCGACTTCCTACAACTTAGAAGTGATTCGGGTTACTTTACGCGACCCGAGATACGTTACAGACTCGATCTTGCGATCGATCCTATTAGACTTCGCCTATCGGCGAATCTGCAATCGTAGAAGTGTTTCTAGACCCTTCTCGCACCCACCTAAGTCAAAGGAAATGACAGCGTACGTCGCGAGACCATAACCCAGGCCCGGTTTAATCCAAATCATGCTTTGATACCATCTGTAACATCCCGAAAATCGGGGGGTCGAGCAAAAACCCAACTCCCGAGTTCCAAAATATTATTTATGCAACATGGATATGTATGATTGAATGTTGTCTGTGATAATGTATTAAACATGAGTGAGATTAAGCCAGAACAGCATATCATACTCCAGAGACAGTAAAATTTGCAAGCGGAAGACTGTAATAGTATGTATAACGTACATAAACTGTTGTATGTCTCCAGAGTGTGAATATATTACCAGGTTATGCACATACATGTATACTTCAAAAGTAAACAAAATGAATATACACGAGGGCGCTAAAAATCAAAATGACAAATGTCAAAGTATTTAATCAACCTCCCTGCAATCCCGTCAACCAGAACACGCATAAAGGAGGAATCCTCCTTCTCATCATCAAGTCCAGCTCCGCCTCACAGGCCGCGCCATCATCTGCAATCACAAAAGGGACTGGTGGGTGTCCGGAAACACCATCCCGTAACGTGGGAGTGAGTGATCAACTCAGTGGGATAAGAGAGCAGGGATTAGCATGTTCACAATTCAATCATGCGATAATAGTAAAGCAGTAAATCAGACAATCCTAATACTGTTGTTAATGCAAGATGACATGACGTGATGTATGCCCTCACCGACGATCACCCTCATGCGGCAACATCTTACGACCACGGCATGCCACACTCCCTAGAGTGCTCCACATCTTCCAGGCACATGCAATGCTATGGTGATATGCTTTCCAAGTTGTTATTAGTCCATTCAAACAGCAGGATTGGGAAACTAAGGTACTTCCCTTATATCAATCCCAACACGGATCCTGTCTAGGGTCGTCACTCCTAGTAATCTCATACGATGTATATTTCGTAGGTCACTGCAAGGGCTGCCAGGGCTGTTGCTCGCACTCGTTGCACCGCTCCCCCATCACCTTATCAATACAGGCCTACTGTACTGTACTGCACGGAAGGGTCGTCGCCTCCCGTGGACTCAGAATACGCTCGCGGTCACTACAAAGGGCTCGTCGCCTGATCAGTGTAGGCCGACAGCTAGAATATAGTGTCCCATACCACCATAATCTGCTCACGAGTCAAGGTGCTCACTGGTCACTACGGGGAGATTTGTGGCCCCAGCGTAGGCCGACAGCTCGACCACGGTGTCCCATACCACCATGCCGGCTCATGAGTCTTCGTGGATCAAGGTACCACGGTTAATAGGGTTTACAATGGTAAGTTCAGTACCCTAGGTTCAAGCAGTTATGATACATACAAGGTGAACAAACATCGGCCAGTCGGGTTACTTGACGGGCTCGACTAGTGCGATCGTATCTCAAGTTAAACGACATGAAGTGCGTAAAACACTTCGCGTGGCCTAACCACTGCCGCCAACTCTCAACACGAATCACGTTCATCGACGCGTCGTTCGTGGCTATGACCAGTCAGCCACGAATTCGCTCGGTTACCGACTGCCTGGACTAAGTCTAGTCCCAAACACTTATGGAATCACATCAACAAACTATGTGAGAGCATTGGAATTGAAATACAATCATGTGAGCATGTTAACACATGTTATAACATTCAACTTAAGCAAATCCTCAAGCACATATATTCCATGCATGTAATGAAATCATGCATTTAGTCAATATGTAGAAAATCATTTAGGTCAGCATATTAATTGAGGAATCAATCATAAACTATTACATAACATCATTTAATTCAATACATACTAATACAAGCATTTATACAAACACATACACTACACACTTAAGTCTACATATAGTATGTCGACCCAAAGTGCGCAACTAGGCGAATCTCTTTGCCAAAATAATTATGCACGCATTCCTAACTTCCTAATGCGACAACAAACCATGTCATTCACATCAGCAAAATATGAATGTAAACAGTACTTCCTACAAATGACTAAAATGCCCTAAATCTCATATTCTTCGTTAGTTTACGAAACGGGAAACGGAGAGCATTTTGTACATGTCAAACGGCGATGCCGTCAAGAATCTACTATTAAACGACATTGAAAGCGTTGGGAACCGTCAATCAAAGCGTCTAAAATCCTCACCTTATGTCTTGTAGACTCGGGAATTGAAACGGAGCGTATACGCTTCGTCTACGGCGAATAAGGAGCCTAATACACAAGATCCATAAGCTACATCGCTATGGAAACAAGGGAAACTCAAATCAACAACTATTTAGGGTATTTACTTACCTAAGATCGCGGTGGAATCGCCGGGAAGGTGGTAGAGGTGTGTTGCTTAAGCACGTGCAACACGTAGCACAAGTGGCAGGAAGAACTCCCCCACTCTCTCACAATCTCTCACTTTTTTTTTCCTCTCCCAAGCTAGGGCTTCTCTCAAATTCGGATGGGAGAGAGGAGTGAGGGTTTCAACCCCTTTTATAGCCTACAACATGCCCAAAATAGGCTTGGGAACAATGTTTACTTGGTACCTAACCAAATCGGGGCCGTTTCGGTCCAAAAGGGCATTTCTGAAGGTCCCCTGGCCAAATGCGGTCGGACTTAAGCTCATGCATACTGGATCTAGCACACATCCAGTTTTCAGACCGGTAGGATTCCCAGATCGCACGTGGCGGTCCAGTTTCAGTTTAACGGTCATCGCACCAAGATCAGGCCTATAAGTCTCGTGATATATAATAGTTATTTTTCCTGATCCAAGGGTGTAATTTGGCTGTATTCTGACGGTCAGAACGCTCAATACTGATGCGTCAAATTGTGTGCCAGATTTGAATTTCAAATTCCAATTCTAACCCTATTCTCACTCTCTTCGGTCCGGGCTCAATGAAATAGCCTGTGATTATCGGTTTGACTTGATTTTTGGAATGAGTGTCAAGTCCAGCTAGACGGTTCTAACGGTCTAAGATAGGAGGTATCGGACCTTCGACGCGCGGTCTAGATCCAATACAAAGATTCAAAGTGGTCCAGAGAACAAACCTGCTTAGAGTTTGGTCCGAGGTTATAGAGTATTCTAGAGTCATTGGTTCTACTCGATTTGGGTCTTGTAGAACGTATTTAAAGTGATCAGGGACTGTTTCCCAGCCACTCCAACGTTGCGCTAGCTAACTTATGCTTAGTTTCTAAAGAAATTTATCCTAAGTGGTTTCTTTGGCTATGGAATTGGGTTCTGAACGATTTTTCAGGTGTTTTAATTGACCCACTGCCTAAGGACGTCAAATCCCAGGTTAGCCAAAATCTGGGGTGTTACACCACACGAAGTGTTTTACGCACTTCATGTTGTTCGACTTGAGATGCGATCGGGCTAGTCGAGCCCGTCAAGTAACCCGACTGGCCGTTGTATGTTCACCCTGCATGAGTCATAACTGCTTGAACCTAGGGTACTGAACTTACCATTGTAAACCCTGTTAACCATGGTACCTTGATCCATGAAGACTCATGAGCCGGGCATGGTGGTATGGGACACCGTGGTCGAGCTGTCGGCCTACGCTGGGGTCATAAACCTCCCCGTAGTGACCAGTGAGCACCTAGTCTCGTGAGCAGATTATGGTGGTATGGGACACTATATTCTTGCTGTCGGCCTACACTGATCAGGCGACAAGTCCTTTGTAGTGACCGCGAGCGTATTCTGAGTCTACGGGAGGCGACGATCCTTCAGTAGCAGTAGAGTACAGTAGGCCTGTATTGATAAGGTGATGGGGAAGCGGAGCAACGAGTGCGTGCAACAGCCCTGGCAGCCCTTGTAGCGACCTACAAAATATACATCGTATGAGATTACTAGGAGTGACGACCCTAGACAGGATCTGTGTTGGGATTGATACAAGGGAAGTACCTTAGTTTTCCAATCCTGCTGTTTGAATGGACTAATAACAACTTGAAAATCATATCACCATAACATTGCATGTGCCTGGAAGATGTGGAGCACTTGAGGGATGATTGCATGCCGCGGTCGTAAGATGGTGTCGTATGAGGGAGATCGTCGGTGAGGGCATACATCATGTCATGTCATATTGCATTAACAACAGTATTAGGATTGTCTGATTTACTGCTTTACTATTATCGCATGATTGATTTAAGAACATGTAAATCCTTGCTCTATTATTCCACTGGGTTAGCTACTGATTCCCACGTTTCGGGATGGTGTTTGCAACACCCACCAGACCCTGTTGTAGATACAAGTGATGCTGAGATCCAGGAGGAAGAGCCAGACTTTGATGAGGACCAGAATGAGTTCTCATACATGTAGTACCATGATGGCTTTGCTTAGGCGACCTGAGTTGACGGGACTTCATAGTGGGACTCTTTTGGACATTTATTTCTGTCATTTATATGCATATGAGACTCAGAGATGTATTCATACTTTAGCGACAGTTGAGATCTACTTTGTTTTTCCATACAGTGATATATATATTCTTTAGTCTTTCGCTTGCTTTTATCACTGGATCTGAAGTATGAATTGCAGTTTTGATATACTTTTACTCATGTGAATGCTTTTACTCAGACAACATTGAATCATAATCATTTTTATTGCATAAGTGACGGTCTGGAACTCGGGAGTTGAGTTTATACATGACCCCCGATTTTCAGGGTGTTACAGTTTAGGTCATAGGTTTTGAGATTTGAGAATGGGTTCGGGTTTAGGTCATAGGTTTTGGGTTAGGTTATAGGTTTTAGGATTTGAGAATGGGTTCAGGATTAGGTCATAGGTTTTGGTTTTGGTTTAGGTTATAGGTTTAGGATAAGGTTTAGGTTTAGGTTTAGGTTATAGGTTTTGGGATTTGAGAATGGGTTCGGGTTTAGGTCATAGGTTTTCGGATTTAAAAATGGGTTAAGGTTTAGGTCAAAGGTTTTGGTTTAAGTTATAGGTTTTAGGATTTAAGAATGGGTTCCGGTTTAGGTCATAGGTTTTCGTTTTGGTTTAGGTTATAGGTCTAGGATAAGGTTTAGGTTTAGGCTTAGGTTATAGGCTTTGGGATTTGAGAATGGGTTCGGGTTTAGGTCATAGGTTTTGGGAATTGAGAATGGGTTCGGGTTTTGGTCATAGGTTTTGGTTTTGGTTATAGGTTTTAGGATTTCAGAATGGGTTCGGGTTTAGGTCATTGGTTTTGGTTTTGGTTTAGGTTTTAGGTTTTGGGATTTGAGAATGGGTTCGGGTTTAGGTCATAGGTTTTGGGATTTGAAAATGGGTTCGGGTTTAGGTCATAAGTTTTGATTTTGGTTTACGTTATAGGTTTAGGACTAGCTTTAGGCTTAGGTTTAGGTTATAGGTTTTGGGATTTGAGAAAGGGTTCGGGTTTAGGACATAGGTTTTGGAATTTGAGAATGGGTTCGGGTTTAGGTCATAGGTTTTAGTTTAGGTTATAGGTTTTAGGATTTGAGAATTGGTTCGGGTTTAGGTTATAGGTTTTGTCTTTGATTTTGGTTTAGGTTATAGGTTTTGGGATAGGGTTTAGGGTTCAGGTTTGGGTCATATGTTTTAGTTTAGGTTATAGGTTATAGGGTTAGGATAAGGATTAGGTTTAGGTTATAGGTTTTGGGAATTGAGAATGGGTTTGGGTTTAGGTCATAGGTTTTGGGATTTGAGAATGGGTTCGGGTTTATGTCATAGGTTTTGGTTTAGGATATAGGTTTTAGGATTTGAGAATGGGTTAGGGTTTATGTCATAGGTTTGGGTTTTGGTTTAGGTTATAGGTTTTAGGATTTGAGAATGGGTTCGGGTTTATGTCATAGGTTTGGGTTTTGGTTTAGGTTATAGGTTTTGGTTTAGGTTATAGGTTTAGGATAAGGTTTAGGTTTAGGTTTAGGTTATATGTTTTGGGATTTGAGAATGGGTTCGGGTTTAGGTCATAGGTTTTCGGGTTTAGGTCATACGTTTTGGTGTAGGTTATAGGTTTTAGGATTTGAGAATGGGTTCAGGTTTTGGTCACAGGTTTTGGTTTTGGTTTAGCTTATAGGTTTTGGTTTAGGTTATAAGTTTAGGTTTAGGTTTAGGTTATAGGTTTTGGGATTTGAGAATGGGTTCGGGTTTAGGTCATAGGTTTTGGGATTTGAAAATGGGTTCGGGTTTAGGTCATAGGTTTTGGTTTAAGTTATGGGTTTTAGGATTTGAGAATGGGTTCGGGTTTAGGTCATAGGTTTCGGTTCTGGTTTAGGTTATATGTTTTGGTTTAGGTTATAGGTTTAGGATAAGGTTTAGGTTAGGTTATAGGTTTTTGGATTTGAGAATGGGTTCGGGTTTAGGTCATAGGTTTTGGGATTTTAGAATGGGTTTGAGTTTAGGTCATAGGTTTTGGGATTTGAGAATAGGTTCAGGTTTAGGTCATAGGTTTTGGTTTAGGTTATAGGTTTTAGGATTTGAGAATGGGTTCGGGTTTATGTCATAGGTTTGGGTTTTGGTTTAGGTTATAGGTTTAGGATAAGGTTTAGGTTTAGGTTTAGGTGATAGGTTTTGGGATTTGAGAATGGGTTCGGGTTTAAGTCATAGGTTTTGGGATTTGAGAATGGGTTCGGGTTTTGGTCATAGGTTTTGGTTTAGCTTATAGAGTTTAGGATTTGAGAATGGGTTCGGGTTTAGGTCATAGGTTTTTATTTTGGTTTAGGTTATAGGTTTTGGTTTAGTTTATAGGTTTGGGATAAGGTTTATGTTTAGGTTTAGGTCATAGGTTTTGGGAGTTGAAAATGCGTTCGGGTTTATGTCATAGGTTTTGGTTTAAGTTATAAATGTTAGGATTTGAGAATGGGTTCGGGTTTAGGTCATAGGTTTTAGTTTTGGTTTAGGTTATGGGTTTAGTATAAGGTTTAGATTTAGGTTTAGCTTATAGGTTTTGGGATTTGAGAATGGGTTCGGGCTTAGGTCATTGGTTTTAGAATTTGAGAATGGGTTCGGGTTTAGGTCGTAGGTTTTAGTTTAGTTATAGGTTTTAGGATTTGAGAATCGGTTCGGGTTTAGGTAATAGGTTTTGATTTTGATTTTGGTTTAAGTTATATGTTTTGTGATAGGGTTTAGAGTTCGGGTTCAGGTCATAGGTTTTGGTTTAGGTTATAGGTTTTGGGATTTGAGAATGGGTTCGGGTTTAGGTCATAGGTTTGGGGATTTGAGATTGGGTTCGGGTTTAGGTCATAGGTTTTGGTTTAGGTTATAGGTTTTAGGATTTGAGAATTGGTTCGGGTTTAGGTCATAGGTTTTGGTTTTGGTTTTGGTTATTGGTTATTGGTTTGGGTTATAGGTTTAGGATAAGGTTTAGGTTTAGGTTTAGGTTATAGGTTTTGAGATATGAGAATGGGTTCAGGTTTAGGTCATAGGTTTTGGGATTTGAGAATGGGTTCGTGTTTAGGTCATAGGTTTTGAGATTTGAGAATGGGTTCGGGTTTAGGTCATAGGTTTTGGTTTAGGTTATATGTTTTAGGATTTGAGAATGGGTTCGGGATTAGGTCATAGGTTTTAGTTTTGGTTTAGGTTATAGGTTTAGGATAAGGTTTAGGTTTAGGTTTAGGTCATAGTTTTTGGGATTTGAGAATGGGTTCGGATTTAGGTCATAGGTTTTGGCATTTCAAAATGGGTCATAGGTTTTGGTTTAAGTTATAGGTTTTAGGATTTGAGAATGGGTTCGGGTTTAGGTCATAGGTTTTGGTTTTAGTTTACGTTAAAGGTTTTGGTTTAGGTTATAGGTTTATGATAAGGTTTAGGTTTAGGTTTAGGTTATAGGCTTTGGGATTTGAGAATGGATACTTGTTTATGTCATAGGATTTGGGATTTCAGAATGGGTTCGAGTTTTGGTCACTGGTTTTGGTTTAGGTTATAGATTTTAGGATTTGAGAATGGGTTCGGGTTTAGGTCGAAGCTTTTGGTTTTGGTCTAGGTTATAGGTTTAGGATAAGCTTTAGGTTTAGGTTTAGGTAATAGGTTTTGGGATTTGAGAATAGGTTTGGGTTTTGGTCATACGCTTTGGGAATTGAGAATGGGTTCGGGTTTAGGTCATAGGTTTTGGTTTAGGTTATAGGTTTTAGGATTTGAAAATGGGTTCAGGTTTAGGTCATAGGTTTTGGTTTTGGTTTTGGTTATAGGTTTTGGAAACGGTTTAGGTTTAGGTTTAGGTTATAGGTTTTGGGATTTGAGAATGGGTTCGTGTTTACGTCATAGGTTTTGGGATTTGAGAATGGGTTCGGGTTTAGGTCATTGGTTTTGGGATTTGAGAATGGGTTCGGGTTTAGGTCATAGGTTTTGGTTTAAGTTATAGGTTTTAGGATTTGAAAATCGGTTCGAGTTTAGGTTATAGGTTTTTGTTTTGATTTTGGTTTAGTTTAAAGGTTTTGGGATAGGGTTTAGGGTTCGGGTTTAGGTCATAGGTTTTGGTTTAGGTTATAGGTTATAGGGTTAGGATAAGGATTAGGTTTAGGTTATAGGTTTTGAGATTTGAGAATGGGTTCCGGTTTAGATCATAGGTTTTAGAATTTGAGAATGGGTTCGGGTTTAGGTCATAGGTTTTGGTTTAGGTTATAGGTTTTAGGATTTGAGAATGGGTTCGGGTTTAGGTCATAGGTTTTGGTTTTGGTTTAGGTTATAGGTTTTGGTTTCGCTTATAGGTTTAAGATAAGGTTTAGGTTTAGGTTTACGTTATAGGTTTTGGGATTTGAGAATGGGTTCGGGTTTAGGTCATAGGTTTCGGAATTTGAGAATGGGTTTGGGTTTAGGTCATTGGTTTTAGTTGAGGTTACAGGTTTAGGATAAGGTTTAGGTTAAGCTTTAGGTTATAGGTTTTGGGATTAGAGAATGGGTTCGGGTTTAGTTCATAGGTTTTGGGATTTGAAAATGGGTTCAGGTTTAGGTCATAGGTTTTGGTTTAAGTTATAGGTTTTAAGATTTGTGAATGGGTTCGGGTTTAGGTCAAAGGTTTTGGTTTATGTTACAGGTTTTGGGATCTGAGAATGGGTTCGGGTTTAGGTCATAGGTTTTTGTTTTCGTTTAGGTTATAGGTTATAGGTTTTGGATAAGGTTTAGGTTTAGTTTTAGGTTATAGGTTTTGGTATTTAAGAATGGGTTCGGGTTTGGGTCATAGGTTTTGGTTAAGGTTATAGGTTTTGGGATTTGAGAATGGGTTCGGGTTTAGGTCATAAGTTTTGGGATTTGAGAATGGGTTCGGGTTTTGGTCATAGGTTTTGGGATTTGAGAATGGGTTCGGGTTTAGGTCATAGGTTTTGGTTTAGGTTATAGGTTTTAGGATTTGAAAATGGGTTCGGGTTTAGGTCATAGGTTTTGGTTTTGGTTTAGGTTATAGGTTTAGGATAAGGTTTAGGTTATAGGTTCTCGGATTTGAGAATGGTTTCAGGTTTAGGTCATAGGTTTTGGGATTTGAGAATGGGTTCGGGTTTAGGTCATAGGTTTTGGTTTAGCTTATAGGTTTTAGGATTTGAGAATGGGTTCGGGTTTAGGTCATAGTTTTTAGTTTTGGTTTTGGTTGTAGGTTTTTGTTTAGGTTATAGGTTATAGGTTTAGGATAAGGCTTAGGTTTAGGTTTAGGTTATAGGTTTTGGGATTTGATAATGGGTTCGGGTTTTGGTCAATGGTTTTGGGATTTGAAAATGGGTTCAGGTTTAGGTCATAGGTTTTAGTTTAAGTTATAAGTTTTAGGATTTGAGAATGGGTTCGGGTTCAGGTCATACGTTTTGGTTTAGGTTTAGGTTTTAGGTTTTGGTTTATGTTATAGGTTTAGGATAAGGTTTAGGTTTAGGTTTAGGTTATAGGCTTTGGGATTTGTGAATGGGTTCGGGTTTAGGTCATAGGTTTTGGGATTTCAGAATGGGTTCGGGTTTAGGTCATAGGTTTTTGTTTAGGCTATGGGTTTTAGGATTTGAGAATGGGGGCGGGTTTAGGTCATAGGTTTTAGTTTTGGTTTAGGTTATAGGTTTTGGTTTAGGTTATAGGTTTAGGACAAGGTTTAGGTTTAGGTTTAGGTTATAGGTTTTGGGATTTGAGAATGGGTTCAGGTTTAGGTCATAAGTTTTGGGATTTGAAAATGGGTTCGGGTTTAGGTCATAGGTTTTGGTTTAAGTTATAGGTTTTAGGATTTGAGAATGGGTTCGAGTTTAGGTCAAAGGTTTTGGTTTTGGTTTTGGTTATAGGTTTTGGTTTAGGTTATAGGTTTAGGATAAGGTTTAGGTTTAGTTTTAGGTTATAGGCTTTGGGATTTGAGAATGGGTTCGGGTTTAGGTCATAGGTTTTGGGATTTGAGAATGGGTTCGGGTTTAGGTCATAGGTTTTAGATTAGGTTATAGGTTTTAGGATTTGGGAATGGGTTCGGGATAGGGTTATAGGTTATAGGTTATAGGTTTTGGTTTTGATTTTGGTTTTGGCTATTGGTTTTGGGATAGGGTTTAGGGTTTGAGTTTAGGTCATAGGTTTTGGTTTAGGTTATAGGTTATCGGGTTAGGATAAGGATTAGGTTTAGGTTATAGGTTTTGGGATTTGAGAATGGGTTCGGGTTTAGGTCATAGGTTTTGGGATTTAAGAATGGGTTCGGGTTTAGGTCTTAGGTTTAAGTTTAGGTTAAAGGTTTTAGGATTTGAGAATGGGTTCGGGATTAGGTCTTAGGTTTAAGTTTAGGTTAAAGGTTTTAGGATTTGAGAATGGGTTCGGGTTTAGGACATATGTTTTGGTTTTGGTTTTGGTTCTTGGTTTTGGTTTAGGTTATAGGTTTAGGATAAGGTTTAGGTTTAGGTTTAGGTCATTGGTTTAGGAGTTTTGAATGGGTTCGGGTTTAGGTCATAGCTTTTGGGATTTGAGAATGGGTTCGGGTTTAGGTCATAGGTATTGGTTTAGGTTATAGGTTTATGGATTTGAGAATGGGTTCGGGTTTAGGTCATAGGTTTTGGTTTTGGTTTAGGTTATAGGTTTAGGATAAGGTTTAGGCTTAGGATTAGATTATAGGCTTTGGGATTTGAGAATGGGTTCCGCTTTAGGTCATAGGTTTTGGGATTTGAAAATGGGTTCGGGTTTAGGTCATAGGTTTTGATTTAAGTTATAGGTTTTTGGATTTGAGAGTGAGTTCGGGTTTAGGTCATAGGTTTTGGTTTAGGTTAAAGGTTTAGGATAAGGTTTAAGTTTAAGTTTAGGTTATAGGCTTTGGGATTTGAGAATGGGTTGGGGTTTAGGTCACAGGTGTTCGGATTTGAGAATGGGTTCGGGTTTAGGTCATAGGTTTTGATTTAGGTTATGGGTTTTAGGATTTGAGAATGGGTTCGTGTTTTGGTCACAGGTTTTGGTTTTGGTTTAGCTTATAGGTTTTGGTTTAGGTTATAGGAATAGGATAAGGTTTAGGTTTAGGTTTTGGGATTTGAGAATGGGTTCGGGTTTTGGTCATAGGTTTTGGGATTTGAAAATGGGGACCTGTTTAGGTCATAGGTCTTGGTTTAAGTTATAGGTTTTAGGATTTGAGAATGGGTTCGGGTTTAGGTCATAGGTTTCAGTTTAGGTTATAGGTTTTAGGATTTGAGAATGGGTTCGGGTTTAGGTCACATGATTTGGTTTTGGTTTAGGTTATAGGTTTAGGATAAGGTTTATGTTTAGGTTTAGGTTATAGGTTTTGGGATTTGAGAATGGGTTCGGGTTTAGGTCATAGGTTTTGGGATTTGAAAATGGGTTCGGGTTTAGGTCATAGGTTTTGGTCTAAGTGATAGGTTTTATGATTTGAGAATGGTTTCACGTTTAGGTCATAGGTTTTGGTTTTGGTTTAGGTTATAGGTTTAGGATAAGGTTTAGGTTTAAGTTTAGGTCATAGGTTTTGGGATTAGAGAATGGGTTCGGGTTTAGGTCATAGGTTTTGAAATTTAAGAATGGGTTCGGGTTTAGGTCATAGGTTTTAGTTTAGGTTATAGATTTTAGGATTTGAGAATCTGTTCGGGTTTATGTTATCGGTTTTGGTTTAGGTTATAGGTTTTGGGATAGGGTTTAGCGTTCGAGTTTAGGTCACAGGTTTTGATTTAGGTTATAGGTTTTTGGGTTAGGATAAAGATTAGGTTTAGGTTATAGGTTTTGGTATTTGAGAATGGGTTAGGGTTTAGGTCATAGGTTTTGGGATTTGAGAATGGGTTCGGGTTTAGGTCATAGGTTTTGGTTTTGGTTATAGGTTTTAGGATTTGAGAATCGGTTCGGGTTTAGGTCATAGGTTCTAGTTTTGGTGTTGGTTCTTGGTTTTGGTTTAGGTTATAGGTCTAGGATAAGGTTTAGGTTTAGGTTTAGGTCATAGGTTTTGGGATTTGAGAATGGGTTCGAGTTTAGGTCATAGGTTTTGGGATTTGAGAATGGGTTCGGGTTTAGGTCATAGGTATTGGTTTAGGTTATAGGTTTTTGGATTTGAGAATGGGTTCAGGTTTAGGACATAGGTTTTGGTTTTGGTTTAGGTTATAGGCTTAGGATAAGGTTTAGGTTTAGGATTAGGTTATAGGTTTTGGGATTTGAGAATGGGTTCGGGTTTTGGTCATAGGTTTTGGGATTTAAAAATGGGTTCGGGTTTAGGTCACAGGTTTTGGTTTAAGTTATAGGTTTTAGGATTTGAGAATGGGTTCGGGTTTAGGTCATAGGTTTTGGTTTAGGTTATAGGTTTTGGATAAGGTTTAGGCTTAGGTTTAGGTTATAGGCTTTTGGATTTGAGAATGGGTTCGGGTTTAGGTCATAGGTTTTGTGATTTGAGAATGTGTTCGGGTTTAGGTCATAGGTTTTGGTTTAGGTTATAGGTTTTAGGATTTGAGAATGGGTTCGGGTTTATGTCATAGGCTTGGGTTTTGGTTTAGGTTATTGGTTTTGGTTTAGGTTATAGGTTTAGGATAAGGTGTAGGTTTAGGTTTAGGTTACAGGTTTTGGGATTTGAGAATGGGTTTGGGTTTAGGTCATAGGTTTTGGGATTTGAGAATGGGTTCGAGTTTAGGTCATAGGTTTTGGTTTAGGTTATAGCTTTTAGGATTTGAGAATGGGTTCGGGTTTTGGTCATAGGTTTTGGTTTTGGTTTAGCTTATAGGTTTTGGTTTAGGTTATAGGTTTAGGTTTAGGTTTAGGTTATAGGTTTTGGGATTTGAGAATGGGTTCGGGTTTAGGTCATAGGTTTTGGGATTTGAAAATGGGTTCGGGTTTAGGTCATAGGTTTTGGTTTAAGTTATAGGTTTTTGGATTTGAGAATGGGTTCGGGTTTAGGTCATAGGTTTCGGTTCTGGTTTAGGTTATATGTTTTGGTTTAGGTTATAGGTTTAGGATAAGGTTTAGGTTTAGGTTCAGGTTATAGGTTTTGGTATTTGAGAATGGGTTCGGGTTTAGGTCATAGGTTTTGGGATTTTAGAATGGGTTTAGGTTTAGGTCATAGGTTTTGAGATTTGAGAATGGGTTTGGGTTTAGGTCATAGGTTTTGGGTTAGGTTATAGGTTTTAAGATTTGAGAATGGGTTCGGGATTAGGTCATAGGTTTTGGTTTTGGTTTAGGTTATAGGTTTAGGATAAGGTTTAGGTTTAGGTTTAGGTTATAGGTTTTAGGATTTGAGAATGGGTTCGGGTTTAGGTCATAGGTTTTGGGATTTGAGAACAGGTTAGGGTTTAGGTCAAAGGTTTTGGTTTAAGTTATAGGTTTTAGGATTTAAGAATGGGTTCGGGTTTAGGTCATAGGTTTTGATTTTGGTTTAGGTTATAGGTTTTGGTTTAGGTTATAGGTTTAGGATAAGGTTTAGGTTTAGGTTTAGTTTATAGGCTTTGGGATTTGAGAATGGGTTTGGGTTTAGGTCATAGGTTTTGGGATTTGAGAATGGGTTCGGGTTTTAGTCATAGGTTTTGGTTTTGGTTATTGGTTTTAGGATTTGAGAATGGGTTCGGGTTTAGGTCAATGGTTTTGGTTTTGGTTTAGGTTATAGGTTTTGGTTTAGGTTAGAGGTTTTGGGATTTGAGAATGGGTTCGGGTTTAGGTCATAGGCTTTGGGATTTAAAAATGGGTTCGTGTTTAGGTCATAAGTTTTGGGTTTTAAAAATGGGTTCGCGTTTAGGTCATAGGTTTTGATTTTGGTTTAGGTTATAGGTTTAGGATAAGCTTTAGGCTTCAGTTTTGGTTATAGGTTTTGGGATTTGAGAAAGGGTTCGGGTTTATGTAACACCCTGAAAATCTGGGGTCATATATAAACTCAACTCCCGCGTTCCAGACTGTCACTTATGCAACAACAATGATTATGATTCAATGTTGTCTGAGTTAAAGCATTCAGATGAGTAAAAGTATACCGAAACTGTAATTCATACTTCAGATCCAGTGATAAAAGCAAGCGGAAGACTAAAGAATATATATATTACTGTATGGAAAAAGAAAGTAGATCTTAACTGTCACTAAAGTATGAATATATCTTTGAAGCTCGTGCTCGTGCTAATGTGAGCACAATCTCTCTGATATACAGTCTAGCCAGCTCGTCTGCGGAGTTTGTAACTCTGATCGGTAGGAAGTGCGCTGACTTCGTCAGACGGTCGACGATCACCCAAATGGAATCATGTCCCTTCCACATCTTCGGCAGCCCTGAAATGAAATCCCACTTCCACTCTACGATCGGCATAGGATGCAAAAGTTCAGGTGGTCGGCTATGCTCTGCCTTCACCTGCTGACAAGTGAGACAACGAGACACGAACTCTGCTATGTGGGTCTTCATACCTTCCCACCAATAAGTCCTCTTCACGTCGTGATACATCTTCGTACTGCCTGGATGCATCGCGAGTCTGGTACAATGCGCAGCCTCGAGAATCTCTCGTCTCAAGTCAGGGACATCTGGGACGCATAGGCAGCCACGATAACGTAAGCCCCCATCCATGCCAACTCGCCACTTGATGTCTGCATCATCACTGGCCTGCTCTCGAAGTTCAGTCAGATGCGCATCATCCCTCTGCACCTCGATGACCCGGTCATCGATCTGAGATCGCACCTGCACATGTGCGATGAACTCATACGGCTCCTCTACAGTGAGTTTCTGCTCAAAGTCTCGTAAAAACTCAACCATATACCACTCAGTAACCATCAGCAGAGGCACAAACTCTATAGCCTTCTTGCGGCTCAACGCGTCAGCCACAAGGTTCGCCTTCATAGGATGGTAAGAGACTTCAAACTTGAAGTCCTTCAAAGTCTTCATCCATCGCCGCTGCCTCATATTCAAGTCTCGCTGCGTGAATATGTACTTGAGGCTCTTATGGTCGCAAAAGAGCTCAAACTCCTCTCCATAGAGGTAATGTCTCTAGAGTCTCAGTACGAATATGATGGCTGCCAACTCTAGGTCGTGTGTAGGGTAATTCTCCTCCTGCTCCTTAATTGTCTCGAGGCATACAAAATTACCATATCCCTCTGCATAAGGACACAACCCAGACCAACGCTAGACGCGTCAGTGTATATAGTGTATCTAACCCCCTGATCTGGCAATACTAGCACAAGGGCGGACGTAAGCCTGTCCTTCAGCTCTTGAAATGCTGACTCCGCCTTGTCATTCCAGGTGAACTTCACGTCCTTCCGTGTCAACTGAGATAAGGGTCTCACGATCTTCGAGAAATCCTGAATGAAGCGCCGATAATAGCCAGCGAGACCCAAGAAACTCCTCACCTTAGTGATAGAACCAGACTGCTCCCAGTCCTGAACGGTAGCTACCTTAGACAGGTCAACTCCATGCCATCCTTGGACACCACGTGTCCCAGAAACTTCACTTCCTTCTTTCAGAAGTCACACTTCTTGTACTATGCGAACAACTGATGTTGTCTGAGCGTATCCAGGACTAAGCGCAAGTGCTCCTCATGCTCCTCTCGACTCCTGGAGTACACCAAAATGTCATCAATGAACACAACGACGAATCGATCGAGAAAAGGCTGAAATACCCGTTCATCAGATCCATGAACATGGCTGGTGCGTTCGTAAGACCGAACGACATCACAAGGAACTTGTAGTGGCCAAAAATGGTCCTGAATGTTGTCTTCTGCACGTCCTCATCCCTGACGCGCAACTGATGATATCCTGACTGAAGATCAATCTTCGAGAAGTACTGCGCTCCTCTCAACTGATCAAACAAGTCATCGATCCTGGGTAAAGGGTACTTGTTCTTCATCGTGATCTGGTTCAGCCTGCGATAATCAATATACAATCGCATCGAACCATCCTTCTTCCTTACGAATAGAACTGGTGCTCCCCAAGGAGACACACTAGGCCGTATATGGCCAAGTTCCAACAAACCATCAATCTGTATCCTCAACTCCTCTATCTCACATGGTGCCATGCGATACGTCTGCAGTGAGACGGGCGTGGAGCCAGGCACCAGATCGATAGTGAAATCAATCTCTCATCGGGGCGGCAAACTAAGGATCTTCCTAAATAGATCTCCAAACTCGCAAACGACTGGCGTATGCTCAAGAATCTGGGCACCAGCGTCTCGCAGTAATGTAGCGTAGCTAAGTATGTGGAACGGGAGATTTACCCGCACTGAAAATGTGAAGGATGCGCCCTCTGGCTCGTAGGCTGTCACTATACGAGTCTCGCAGTCAATCTCGGCCCTCGCTGCAGTCAACCAGTCCATGCCAAGAATGACGTCGAGATAAATAAAAGAGGGGTTGACGGCAAGATCTAGAGTCATCGTCTTGCCCCCCAGATCCACCAAAAAGCCCTCACACATCTGGGTGGCATCTGTAAAGGACCTATGAGCTGTATAAACTCGCACCCCATCCATAATAATAGTCTGTAGACCAATGCGTCTGACTATGGCACGTGAAATCAAAGAAATAGTGGATCCTATGTCCACCATCACGAGTATAGGAATACCTCCAATGTGGGCAGTGACCACGAAGGCCGAATGCTAAGAAGTCTGTGTCGCAGCTGCCTCTGCTGTCAAGGCTTGCACCCGTGCCTGCTGTGGCCGGTTCGGCCGCTGTGCCATGGGACGTAGAGGCTGCCTGATCTGCGATACCGGAGGTCTGAAGGAAGGGTGCACAGGAGCCAACCGTATAGGAGGTGCTGATATCGCCTGTGAGCATGTACGGTCGATCTTCTGCAGCGGCGAGAACCCACTATCCCGCATCCGAGCAAAAAAACTCTGCGCTAAGTGGCCCGCTCTCCCACAATATGTACATAATAAATCGGGGCACCGAAACAGTGGTACTGGCGCTATAGCCCTAGTAGGAGGGTCGACGCGAGGCCTCTTGCTAGCAAAGGGCCTATCCTGCATCTCTGGTCATGGCCTAGGAGCAACAGGGCCACGAGATTGGGTAAGTTGATCCACATCCTGCTCTACCCGCATGGACATGTGAATCAGCTCCACATAGGAGGGAATGCTCAGGCAACACATCTTCGACTGAATATCCGGTCGCAAACCCTCTGAAAAGCGTCATATGCGCATCTGCTCATCTGCCAGAATAGTCGGGATGTATTTGCCCAACTCGGTGAACCGATGCTCATACTCCGTGACTGTCATGCCTCCCTGTCTGAGGTGAAGAAACTCATTCTCCCGATCATTCCTGTACGTCTGGGGATAGTATTTCTCGTGAAAGCGGAACTCGAACGCTGCCCAGGTCTGTATAAAGTCGGCGGCAACGGTCCGCAATACACTGTCCCACCACAACCTGGCCTCTCACTCGAACAGGAACGTAGCCAACTCGACCTGCTCGGCCTCTATACAATAAAGCATCCGCAGTATCTTCGACACACGGTTGAGCCAATAATCAGCCTCCTCTAGTCTATGAGAACCCGTAAAACTGGGAGGCCGTAAGCGCTGAAATCTCTCTAACAAACCCCGTGTGTCTACGGCATTTCCCGCAGGGTAAGCAGGTGGTACAGGATGAGCCATGCCCTCATCCTGGGCATATGTATCAGCATCCTCAGCTGGATGCACAGGTGGTGCGGGTGGAGGCACACTCCCACCCTGGGCTAATGTAGTCAGGAGCTGCTGCTGCTACTGTATCATGGCCATCATCTGCTCAAATCTATCTGGAGGTGGAACAGGCTGTGGCATGTACTGTGTCGAAGAAGATGCATGATACGGCTCTCTGACAGGCGGTGTAAACGGCGGTGGTCCAACTGTAGGACCAGCAGTAGGCTGAGACGCACGCACTGTCTCAGGAATCAGGCCCACAGCAGGGTCCGCATGGGTATCAGACTGCGAAGGAGCCTGATCCATAGGCTCACTCAATGTAAGTCGAGCTGCGCTCCGTGTAGCCTTTGGAGGTATTCCCTATATTCAAAATAGGGTGTAACCTTATCAGTCTCAATAGCACAAACACACCGCAATCATTCACATAAGGAGTCAAAGGCATTTCATGCATTTCATTTAATCAAAATCGTCACAATACAAGGGATATGTCCTTACAAGCATCATGACGAGAAATACATGGGAACTAAGACAGTTAAAATTACAACAACAACATAAGTGAACTACTAGCCTTAACAGGCTTACACAACTTAAAGCAGGAAATGACTAACTACTAACAACAAGATCAAAAATCATCGCTAGTCTGAGTCGAGTGACGGAGGAGCACCCTTATCCTGCAAGGAGCACATGATCTCCTTTAAGGTGCGAGTCACCTTGCCGAATTTTCTCTTCGTAACGGCCTTGGCATCCTTGACTTCAGCACGAAATTCCTAAACTTCCCTTTGCAAGGTGACCTGGCTCTCCTCAATTTGGGCGATGCAATCATCACCAGTAGCCTGAGCAGAAGGAGGAGGGCTCTCATCTGTATCCTGAGCCTCCTCTTCTACCTCTTCCTGGATTTCTTCCTCAATTTCTGCTCCCGGTTCTCCCTCACTTGGATCCTCTTCATCATCAAAATCGTCCTCGCTATCCTCTTCAAGCTGAGTCTCACGGTACTGAGACCCGATCTTCATCTTGACCATGGTAGACTCATCAATGCTGTGAATCGGAATTGGCAACTCCGGCCCAAGTCTGTAAGCAAACTCAAGCGCGATCTTGCATATAAGTCAGCCAAAAGGAAGCGATTCAGACGTTCTTCTTGATTTCGCTATGAGGATAATCTATCGCAAGATGAAAGTGGCCATACACACATTCTCTCCTTGGGCCACCAGATACAAGAAATCAACCATAAGGTGCGTACACTCAATGCGATTTGTCGACCTGGGATACACGTTGAACGTGCAAATGTGGTGCAACAGGCACAAATCATTAGACATGTGAGACGCCTTGAGGCTATTGTTAGGCTGCCATGGAACCAGTTTACCGTATAGAAACCTGGTACGGCGATCTCGCTCATGCCTACTCCTCAAATTCTTTGCGCTGGGATGAACATCACCAAGAGGCACATTTAGAAGTCGCGCTATCAGCTGAACATCGATCGTAGCCATCCAGTCTCTACCAAAAGGAATTTTAAACTATAATGGCTCTAGTGTAGGATTCTGGATACGAGCGTAGAAGGCACGAATGGTGCTCACATTAGCACGATCTCGAGCTTCAAAGATCGGACCCCAATGCGCAGCTTCAATACGTTCGAACAACAGAAATTCACCGAATAGTCATCCTTACACGTCCGCCTCAAATAACACCTTACGGTCAGTGTATTGGCCGTGAGGCATCTCGGCTAAAATCACTCGCCCAAGTTGAGTATTGGGATCCAAATCTCACTTTGTATGGAACTCTCGGGCTGTGCTTGGACTTGCGGCGGCGCTTGAGCTAGCGGTGCCACCCCGCGGTCTTCTTGATTGAGCAGGGCGACTAGGCCCAGCCTCATCTGCTGCTGTCTTTCTCTTACCCATCAAAGAGAGGATGGTGGAGAGTGATAAAAGACCCAAAATGTCTTCAACAAAAGCCATGGAAAATAGGGAAAATGCAAAGAAATGGCTGCCCAAACTGGAAAAGGAAGATCTAGGCATTGTAGAGGGATGCTTCAAGCTCCCCAAGGATGTATTTTCAGAGAGAATAGAGAATGAAAAATGGGAATGGAGCACCTCACGATTTCAGCTCGATTTGGGGGTTTTAAGAGCTCCAAACGATGAGATTTGTAAGAGGGAAGGCTGTAAACAGTAATGGAGTGAAGGAGGGTGGTCATTTTTAGCCAAGAATGGATTGGGGAGTGGTTTGGAACCACGGATATGGGTTAAGGCAGCTGAAAAATGAAAATGGGGCTTGAAAAGGGGCTGTTTGTGAAGGAAGTATCCCTATTTGGGGTTTTCTATGGACGAACCGCACATAGGGGGTGTACACTACCCAAAATACCCCCAGATCTCAAAACTTACATCAAGTGGGCCACAGTGGGCGGCGATGGCATCGCCGACCATCTCTCTGGTCGGTCAGTGAGACCACATGGGTCTGGTCCCCCATGGTCCAGGGACCCTAAAAAACTATGGGCCCCACCTTGGTTCATTGTAGATTGCCCTATATAGGCCCAAACATGCATTTGGGGCTTTCTGGGGCCAATCTATAAATCTGAATACAATTTCCTATCATGCAGCATATGATTTTGGGATAGAAGGATCTAGTACATCCATCTAGCCCATTAGTTACTCAAGAAATCAAACTTAGAATGGCCTTATGGCCATTTTTCATGAAATTTTACTATTCACTGTAAAATTTTGTTGAAGTATGATTTTATATTATTTTCACATTAAGATCAATGCCTAACATAGAAATGATAAGAAAGAATTGAAGAATGGAGTGGTGAGAGGAAGAATCTCGAAGAATTTAAGTGAAACGGGGTTTTTAAGCCCTGACGATTGAATGCAAGGGTTATGGTTGTCCCACAGCCCAATGATTCACATTTACAGGTTTAGAATCGTTCGAAGAACGTCTCAACCCACTTACCTACAACCTAGGAGCTACTCAGGTCGCTTTATGCGACCCTAGATGCGTTACAGACTCGATCACGCGATCGATACGGATAGACTTTTCCTATTGGCAAATCTGCGATCCTATAAGTATTTCTAGACCCTTCTCGCACCCACCTAAGTTAAAGGAAGTGACAGCGTATGTCGCGTGACCATAACCCAGGCTCGATATAATCTTATTCATGCTCTGATACCAACTTGTAACACCCTGAAAATCGGGGGTCGTGTATAAACTCAACTCCCGAGTTTCAGACCGTCACTTATGCAACAAAAATGATTATGATTCAATGTTGTCTGAGTTAAAGCATTCACTTGAGTAAAAGTATACCAAAACTGTAATTCATACTTCAGATCCAGTGATAAAAGCAAGTGGAAGACTAAAGAATATATATATCACTGTATGGAAAAACAAAGTAGATCTCAACTGTTACTAAAGTATGAATACATCTTTGAGTCTCATATACATGTAAATAAATAAATTAAAATGCCAAAAATAGTCCCACTGAGGAGTCCCGTCAACACAGGCCACCTAAGCAAAGCCATCGTGGTACTGCATGTATGAGAACTCATCCTGGTCCTCATCAAAGTCCGGCTCTACCTCCTGGATCTCAGCATCACCAGCATCTACGACAGGGTCTGGTGGGTGTTTCAAACACCATCCCGAAACGTGGAAATGAGTAGCTAACTCAGTGGAATAATAGAGCAAGGATTAACATGTTCTTAAATCAATCATGCGATAATAGTAAAGCAGTAAATCAAACATTCCTAATACTGTTGTTAATGCAATTTGACATGACGTGATGTATGCCCTCACTGACGATCTCCCTCATACGACACCATCTTACGACCGTGGCATGCAATCGTCCCTCAAGTGCTCCACATCTTCCAGGCACATGCAATGTTATGGTGATATGATTTTTAAGTTGTTATTACTCCATTCAAACAGCAGGATTAGGAAACTAAGGTACTTCCCTTATATCAATCCCAACATAGATCCTGTCTAGGGTCGTCACTCCTAGTAATCTCATACGATGTATATTTTGTAGGTCGCTGCAAGGGCTGCCAGGGCTGTTGCTCGCACTCGTTGCACCGCTCCCCCATCACCTTATCAATACAGGCCTACTGTACTCTCACTGCTACTGAAGGGTCGTCGCCTCCTGTAGACTCAGAATACGCTCGCGGTCACTACAAAGGACTTATCGCCTGATCAGTGTAGGCCGACAGCAAGAATATAGTGTCCCATACAACCATAATCTACCACGAGTCATAGGTGCTCACCAGTCACTACGGAGAGGTTTGTGGCCCCAGCGTAGGCCGATAGCTCGACCACGGTGTCCCATACCACCATGCCCGGCTCATGAGTCTTCGTGGATTAAGGTACCATGGTTAACAGGGTTTACAGTGGTAAGTTCAGTACCTTAGGTTCAAGCAGTTATGACTCATACAGGGTGAACATACAACGGCCAGTCGGGTTACTTGACGGGCTCGACTAGCACAATCGCATCTCGAGTCGAACGACATGAAGTACGTAAAACACTTCGTGTGGCCTAACCACTGCCGCCAACTCCAGAACACGGCTCGCGTTCATCGACGCGTCGTTCGTGGTCAAGATAAGCCAAATACAAATTCGCTCGGTTACTGACTGCCTGGACTAGGTATAGTCCCAAACACATATGAATTCACATCAGCAATTCATGTAAGAGAATCGGAATTGAAATACAACCATGTGAGCATGTTAACACATGTTATAACATACAACTTAAGTAAATCATCAAGCACATGCATTTCATACATACAATGAAATCATGCATATAACTAATATGTAAGAAATCATTTACATCAGCATATTAATTGAGAAATCAATCTCAAACTAATTCATAACACCATTTAATTCAATACATACTAATACAACCATTTATACAAACACTTACACTACACACTTAAGTCTACATATAGCATGTCGACCCGAAGTATGCACGTATTCCTAGTATTCTAATGTGACAATAAGCCATGTCAATCACATCAGGAAAATATGAATGAAAACAGTACTTCCTACAAATGATTAAAATGCCCTAAATCTCATATTCTTCGTCTATTTACGAAACAGGAAACAGACAGCATGTTGTACATGTCAAACGGCGATGCCGTCGATAATCTACTATTAAACAACATTGAAAGTGTTGGAAACAGTCAATCAAAGCGTCTAAAATCCGCACCTTATCTCTTATAAACGTATCATTTCGAACGGAGCGTATACGCTTCGTCTACGGCGAATAGACAACCTGTTTTACAAGATGCATCAGCTATCTCTCTACGAAAATGAAGGAACACTAAATTAGCAACTTTTAGGGTATTTTCTTACTTGAAAATGCAGAGGAATCACCGGCCAGGTGATTGAAGTGTGTTGCTTAGGCATTTGTAACAGGTGGTGCAACGGCAGAAAAATTCTCTCCTACTCTCTCTCACAAACTCTCACCTTTTCTCTCTCCCAATCTAGGGTTTTTCTCAAATTCGGATGGGAGAGAGGAGTGAGGGTTTCAACCCCTTTTATAAGCCTAAAAATGCCCGGAATAGGCTCGGGAACAAAGTTTACTTGATGTTTATCCAAAGTGGGGCTGTTTCGGTCCAAAAGTACATTTCTGGTGGTCCCCTGGCCGAACGCGATCGGACTTAAGTTCGTACTTGTCGGATGTTGCTCTCATCCCGTTTTCAGACCATCAGTGTTCGTAGATCGCCCGTGGCGGTCCAGTTTCAGTTCAGCGGTCACCACAAGTAGATCAGGCCTGCAAGTCTCATGATATGAAATAGAAATTTTTCCTGATCCGAGGGTGTAATTTGGCTGAATTCTGACGGTCAGAACGCTTAATACTGACACTTCAAGTCGTGTGCCAGATTTGAATTTCAAATTCCAAATCTGTCCCTATTCTTACTCTCTTCAGTCTGGGCTCAATGAAATAGCCTGTGGTTATCGGTTGGACTTGATTTTTGAAATGATTGTCAAGTCCAGCTAGGTGGTTCTAACGGTCTAAGATAGCGGGTATTGGACTTTCGACGTGCGGTCTAGATCCAATACAATATTTTAAAGTGGTCCAGAGAACAAACCTGCTTAGAGTTTGATCCGAGGTTTTAGAGTATTATAGAGTCATTAGTTCTACTCGATTTGGGTCGTGTAGAACGTATTTAAAGTGATCAGGGACTATTTCCCAGCTACTCTAGCGTTGCGCTAGCTAACTTACACTTAATTTCTAAAGGAATTAATCCTACGTGATTTCAGGTCGAGTTGGTACTCGAGTCCAAGTACGGATTTTTCCCAGGCATTACAGTTTAGGTCATAGGTTTTGGAATTTGAGAATGGGTTTGGGTTTAGGTCATAGGTTTTAGTTTAGGTCATAGGTTTTGGAATTTGAGAATGGGTTTGGGTTTAGGTCATAGGTTTTAGTTTAGGTTATAGGTTTTAGGATTTGAGAATCAATTCGGGTTTAGGTTATAGGTTTTGGTTTTGATTTTGGTTTAGTTTATAGGTTTTGGGATAGGGTTTAGGGTTCGGGTTTAGGTCATAGGTTTTGGTTTAGGTTATAGGTTTTGGGATTTGTGAATGGGTTCGGGTTTAGGTCATAGGTTTTTATTTTGGTTTAGGTTATAGGTTATAAGGTTAGGATAAGGATTAGGTTTAGGTTTTAGGTTTTGAGATTTGAGAATGGGTTCGGGTTTTGGTCATAGGTTTTGGGATTTGAGAATGGGTTTGGGTTTAGGTCATAGGTTTTGGTTTACGTTATAGGTTTAAGGATTTGAGAATGGGTTCGGGTTTATGTCATAGGTTTGGGTTTTGGTTTAGGTTATAAGTTTTGCTTTAGGTTATAGGTTTAGGATAAGGTTTAGGTTTAGGTTTAGGTTATAGGTTTTAGGAATTGAGAATGGGTTCGGGTTTAGGTCATAGGTTTTGGGATTTGAGAATGGGTTCGGGTTTAGGTCATAGGTTTTGGTTTAGGTTATGGGTTTTAGGATTTGAGAATCGGTTCGGGTTTAAGTTATAGGTTTTGGTTTTGATTTTGGTTTAGGTTATAGGTTTTGGGATAGGGTTTAGGGTTCGGGTTTATGTCATACGTTTTTGTTTTGGTTATAGGATATAGGGTTAGGATAAGGATTAGGTTTAGGTCATAGGTTTTGAGATTTGAGAATGGGTTCCAGTTTAGGTCATAGGTTTTGGGATTTGAGAATGGGTTCAGGTTTAGGTCATAGGTTTTGGTTTAGGTTATTTGTTTTAGGATTTGTGAATTGGTTCAGGTTTAGGTCATAGGTTTTAGTTTTGGTTTAGGTTATAGGTTTTAGTTTAGGTTATAGGTTTAGGATAAGGTTTAGGTTTAAGTTTAGGTCAAAGGTTTTGGGATTTGAGAATGGGTTCAGATTTAGGTCATAGGTTTTGGGATTTGAAAATGGGACATAGTTTCCCTTATTGATTGGCACCGTTGGAGGTTCGTGAGGACGCTTCTTACATTGAGCAGCTAGTCCGTATCCTTGATCAGAAGGAACAGGTCCTCAGAACTAAGGTCATTCCGTTGGTGAAGGTGCAGTGGGGTCACCATTCTGTAGAGGAGGCTTCTTGGGAGCGTGAGGCTGAGATTCGTGAGCGTTATCCTTATCTCTTTGATAATTGATCATGTATTGTATTTTGTATGTTGTCCCTGATTTTATATGATGATGTTATATCACTTCTTTTTCATGAGTAATGCTTAGTTGCGATGCTTGTGTAAATTTCGAGGATGAAATTTTTATGAGGGGAGAGCTGTAAGACCCGTATCTTGGTCCGTACCTTTCCGTCGACTTCCATGGTCTTACTGGTCGAATTCCAGCAACCTTTGACCCTTAACCGATATCGACGCGCGACCCTGATTCATATGCCGACAACCCGAGTCGACTCAACCCAAGACCACTACCATAGCGACCGCGCCGTCGCTGAGGTTCCAATGCCGCGACTCGCGCGCCGAGGCGATACCCTGGTCAAGAGATGTGGGCCAACATTCGGTGCGAGGAAACGCCGCGCGTTACAAAACCCAAGGGAATCTCTACGATGTGTCACATCAATCACATCAATCCCATCAATCAATCACTCATCAATCCATCACATGTCAAGTACACATCACTTTCACCCCTTTTCCCAAGCAACCACAAAAGTCTCCCAAACCCATACCTTTCTTACACAAATGCCACAAAAGTCTCTCAAAACCATTCCTTTCTTACACAAAATGGGCCACAAAAGTCAAAAGGTGTCTTACACCCCATCACCACATCCATCCATCACTCTCTCTCTCTCCCTTTACAACTCTCTCTCTTTCTCTCTTTCTCATTTCAAATCTCCAAGCAAAAGAGCTCCATACGTATGGAATTTTCCAAGCATCCCTAAGCTCCAAATGGCCCACTTTCCTACCCCATCATCTCCTATCTCAACCCTCCATTCCTCATCTCATCCATTAAAATCCAAGCTAAGGTGTCAAGGAACCCCTAGGAGCAAGAAGATCGGACGGTGGGTGCCTCTATAGGGTAGTTTTTTTTTTTTTTATGATGGGCCAAGTGAGACCCACCGATCCATGGTGTGGATCTCACTTGGGACCCTAAGTTGTGGTCGATGGACCACTTTGATCATCATGATCATCCATGGGGGGGCCATTCTCCATGGACCCCATCATGATGTTTATTTCATTGCAAAAAGGTCATCTAGACCATCCATATTGGTGGGGAAAGGATCCCCACCGTTGATTTTAAGTTTTGATGGTCCCATGTGCTAAATGACCCATTTGATTGTATGATTCATTGCAAGGGAGGGCCCATAGTATCGGGGTCCCTCTATCACAAGTGTGTCCCACCTTCTATCTCTCTCTCTCTCTCTCTCTCTCTCTCTCTCTCTCTCTCTCTCTCTCTCTCTTTATCTCTTTTGCTTTATTTTATTTTATTTGTAATAGGGTGGTGTGGCCCACTTGAATGGACCCCACCTTGAAACATTTATTTCGTCTAAGTTTTCTTCAAGTGGGGTCCACCTTATATGTTGCACCCACACCATCCATCTGTGGTGGCCCACCTAAACAAGGCCCACCACAATGTTTCTTTTAAAAAGGACCCAACCGTCCAGCGTCTGAGATGCTGGATGTCCTTGCCAAAAGGAAGGAAAAGGAGAAAGAAAAGGGAAGGGCGCCCACCTTGATGTATTTGTTCAATCCATGCCGTTCATCCCTTTTTCCAACTCAGTTTAGACGTTGAGCCAAAAAATGAGGTTGATCTGTTAATCAGGTGGGCCATACTATGTGAAATTGTATTCCTTACCATTCAAAGCGAGTAGGACCCATCTTGGTGCATCCTCACACCTAAAAATCCCGAACTTCGGACTCTTTTCGCCTGTTGCGAGTCACGGAACGCAATGGCCGGGGCGAATTTTTTGTAAGCGGGCCCCATGTGCGAAATATCCCAAAAAATCAGTTTTTTTTCCAAAATTGCAAGAGGCAGGGGCCTCTGCCTCCCTCTGACAGCGGCAACCGCTGCACGCTGCTGCGTGCAGCGTCAGCGGGCGGACGGTCAGCGAGCGGACGGTCAGCGAGCCACCCACGGCTGCTGCCGTGGGCCCAACCATGATGTATATGTAGATCCACACCGTTCATGAGGTGGGTCCCCTCCCCAGGTGGGCCCCCTCCAAAGATCAGCCTGATCCAATGCTCAGGTGGCCCACACCGTAGGAAACAGTGTGAATGAACTTCCAACATTGAAACAACTTCTGGGGTCCACGGAAGTTTTTGGATCAAGATGAACTTTATGTTTTCCCTTCATCCAGGTTCGGGTGACCTTATGAACGGCTCGGATGCCATTTGAGCACTGTGGTGGTCCACATTTGTGGGACCCACGGTAATGTATGTATTTTATTCACCGTCCACAGTCCGTGGACGGTGAGACTCACCATGACATGTTTGTTTCATCCACCGTCCAGCGGACGGTGGGGCCCTGTTGCATGTGTTTTACACACGCCGTCCATCTGCCTTTGATGATGGGGCCCACTGCCAGCTGCCCATAGTGATTTCTGTGGGTCCCTTGAGACCAAATAAGACACATCTAACATCAAGAGGACCACACTGCAGAAAACAGTGTTGAGTGAGCGTCCACCATTGAAATCCTTCTTGAGTGGGGTCACAGCCGTTCTGGGTCAATTTGAAATTTATTTTTCATCTTGATTCAGGCCATGTCTGTGTGACCTTATGATCAAATTGTATGGGGAATTAGATGATATGGTGGGCCTTGAGAATTCCAATGATGGGAATCATTATCACCACGGTTAGTTGGAGTGTGGTCCATGTGATTTAGATATCCCTTTGAATACTCTAAAATGATCCTTAAGAATAAATGAATAGTGTAAATGGCGCGACCACTAGATAAAGGTTAGACCTATTGGTGTGGTCGATTTGAGTTTCATTTGGCCCATTCGTATGGCCAATTTAATATACACGAAGCCCTTCCGACTCGACCTATGTGATTAAGCCCATTCGATGCAATCCAAGGCCCACGGGTTTTGACCCATTGCAATGCACTTAAGGCCCATTGGTGTGGCCCATTGATGTGACCCATTGATGAATAAAAGGCCCGTATGATAGAGCCCATTTGATGTATTTAAGGCCCAATGGGATGTACCTAAGGTCCATTGTAGTGTGTGAGCCCAACACGGATTATGTAATGATATTTGCGACGATCGTGCCTTGGGAGCAATGTTGGTTTGACATCCACTTTGCGAGTGTAATGTTGGTTGGATGTCCACATTACGACTCTCCTTAGGGCCCATTGTTAGGCCCGTACTTATCGTGTATAGGTCGTCCAGGCCCATCTCCATTGTAAGGATAGTTCATCTCATGATAACATGTTTAGTATAGTTCCATGACTCATGATCATACGCATCATATGTATGCTTGATATGAGAAGTGACTGATCATAGCATATGCCTTCGGGCAGATTGTTTATGGGACTCCGATCAGGCGGTGTTGCCCTGCATGAGCGCACGATACGCGCCGAATTTGTTGCATGATTGGATAGTGTGACTTATGCATTTCGCATTGTGTGACATGGTTGTTGTACGCCCTAGCTACATCGGGGCCGTAGCCTCTACAGGTAGATCGTGGTTTGCAGGATTGGATACCGAAAATCTTGTTCTACATGGGGTGCTATAGATATCCCTGGGTGAAAGTTCCTAAACCCTTATGGTACCAAGAGGTTGCTCCAACGTCTAGACCGAGTGGGTAGATGAGCATTGAGTGCTGATTACCAGACGGTTACGTTCTCCACTGTATCGTGGTCGGTTGGAAGGGGGTGCGGCCTTACCCGCCCCAGTGTAGGGGGCAATGATAGGCTGAGTCTAACCAGCTCGAGGAATGGGTCTGCTATCGACGAGTCGTGCCCGATATTGGCAGACGGATAGTGAGGTCTCTTCCACTTACCTTATTACGCGCGATGTGGTGGCAATCTGGTTTAGAGTGTACTAGACCCCGGTGATATCCCATATTTGAGCTGTATTGATGTGTGGACATAGATGAGGATCTGTATGCTTGAGTTGCATTGCACATCGCATGGCCTTGGGATGGCCGATACCATTCATGTCTTGCATCACATAGCCTTGGTACGGCTCATGATATTTTGGATCCATCTGCATATTCCGCATTACTCTGACATTGCATGTTCATATTACTACCTTGCGCACACACTTTCACCACCATTTAAGCTTTATATAAGCTTATGCACGACCGTTGCATGCAGGTGACGTTGGTTCGCAGCAGGGCTGAGGCAGGAGCACGTTGCAGATCGTTTTAGAGTTTTTGTTCTTTACCATTGTCATAGGTTTTGGAATTTGAGAATGGGTTCGGGTTTTGGTCATAGGTTTTGGTTTATGTTATAAGTTTTAGGATTTGTGAATGGGTTCAGGTTTAGGTCATAGGTATTGGTTTTGGTTTAGGTTATATGTCTAGGATAAGGTTTAGATTTAGGTTTAGGTTATAGTTTTTAGGATTTGAGAATGGGTTCGGGTTTAGGTCATAGGTTTTAATTTAGGTTATATGTTATAGGGTTAGGATAAGGATTAGGATTAGGTTATAGGTTTTGGAATTTGAGAATGGGTTCGGGTTTAGGTCATAGGTTGGGGCTTTGAGAATGGGTTCGGGTTTAGGTCAGAGGTTTTGGTTTATGTTATAGGTTTTAGGATTTGAGAATGGGTTCGGGTTTAGGTCTTAAGTTTTGGTTTTGGTTTTGGTTATAGGTTTTGGTTTAGGTTATAGGTTTAGGATAAGGTTTAGGTTTAGGTTTAGGTTATAGGTTTTGGGATTTGAGAATGGGTTCGGGTTTAGGTCATAGGTTTTGGGATTTGAGTATGGGTTCAGGTTGAGGTCTTAGGTTTTGAGATTTGAGAATGGCTTCGGGTTTAGTTCATATGTTTTAGTTTAGGTTATAGGTATTAGGAATTGAGAATGGGTTCGGGATTAGGTCATAGGTTTTGGTTTTGGTTTAGGTTATAGGTTTTGGATAAGGTTTAGGTTTTCGTTTAGGTTACAGGTTTTGGGATTGGAGAATGGGTTTAGGTTTAGGTCATAGGTTTTGGGATTTGAAAATGGGTTCGGGTTTAGGTCATAGGTTTTGGTTTAAGTTATAGGTTTTAGGATTTGAAAATGGGTTCAGGTTTAGGTCATAGGTTTCGATTTTGGTTTATGTTATATGTTTTGGTTTAGGTTATAGGTTTAGGATAAGATTTAGGTTTAGGTTTAGGTTATAGGTTTTGGGATTTGAGAATGGGCTCGGGTTTAGGTCATAGGTTTTGGGATTTTAGAATGGGTTTGGGTTTAGGTCATAGGTTTTGAGATTTGAGAATGGGTTCGGGTTTAAGTCATAGGTTTTGGTTTAGGTTATAGGTTTTAGGATTTGAGAATGAGTTCGGGATTAGGTCATAGGTTGTGGTTTTGGTTTAGGTTACAGGTTTAGGATAAGGTTTATGTTTAGGATTAGGTTATAGGTTTTGGGATTTGAGAATGGGTTCGGGTTTAGGTCATAGGTTTTGGGATTTGAAAACGGGTTCGGGTTTTGTTCATAGGTTTTGGTTTAAGTTATAGGTTTTAGGATTTAAGAATGGGTTCGGGTTTAGGTCATAGGTTTTGGTTTAAGTTATAGGTTTTAGGATTTCAGAATGGGTTCGGGTTTAGGTCATAGGTTTTGATTTTGGTTTAGGTTATAGGTTTAGGACAAGCTTTAGGCTTAGGTTTATGTTATAGGTTTTGGGATTTGAGAATGGGTTCGGGTTTAGGTCATAGGTTTTGGGATTTGAAAATGGGTTCGGGTTTCGTTCATAGGTTTTGGTTTAAGTTATAGGTTTTAGGATTTAAGAATGGGTTCGGGTTTAGGTCATAGGTTTTGGTATAAGTTATAGGTTTTAGGATTTCAGAATGGGTTCGGGTTTAGGTCATAGGTTTTGGGATTTGAGAATGGGTTCAGGTTTAGGTCATAGGTTTTGATTTAGGTTATAGGTTTTAGGATTTGAGAATGGGTTCGGGTTTAGGTTATAGGTTTTAGGATTTGAGAATCGGTTTGGGTTTCGGTTATAGGTTTTGGTTTTGATTATGGTTTAGGTTATAGGTTTTGGGATAGGGTTTAGGGTTCGGGTTTAGGTCAAAGGTTTTGGTTTAGGTTATAGGTTATAGGGTTAGGATAAGGACTAGGTTTAGGTTATAGGTTTTGGGATTTGAGAATGGGTTCGATTTTAGGTCATTGGTTTTGGGATTTGAGAATGGGTTCGGGTTTAGGTCATAGGTTTTGGTTTAGGTTATAGGTTTTAGGACTTGAGAATGGGTTCGGGTTTATATCATAGGTTTGGCTTTTGGTTTAGGTTATAGGTTTTGGTTTAGGTTATAGGTTTAGGATAAGGTTTAGGTTTAGGTTTAGGTGATAGGTTTTGAAATTTGAGAATGGGTTCGGGTTTAGGTCACAGGTTTTGGTATTTGAGAATGGGTTTGGGTTTAGGTCATAGGTTTTTTTTTAGGTTATAGGTTTTAGGATTTGAGAATCGGTTCGGGTTTAAGTTATAGGTTTTGGTTTTGTTTTTGGTTTAGGTTATAGGTTTTGGGATAGGGTTTAGGGTTCGTGTTTAGGTCATAGGTTTTTGTTTTGGTTATAGGTTATAGGGTTAGGATAAGGATTTAGTTTAGGTTATAGGTTTTGAGATTTGAGAATGGGTTCCGGTTTAGGTCATAGGTTTTGGGATTTGAGAATGGGTTCGGGTTTTGGTCATAGGTTTTGGTTTAGGTTATATGTTTTAGGATTTGTGAATCGGTTCGGGTTTAGGTCATAGGTTTTGGTTTTGATTTAGGTTATAGGTTTTGGTTTAGGTTATAGGTTTAGGATAAGGTTTAGGTTTTGGTTTAGGTTATAGGTTTTGGGATTTAAGAATGGGTTTGGGTTTAGGTCATAGGTTTTGGGATTAAAGAATGGGTTCGGGTTTAGGTCATTGGTTTTGAGATTTGAGAATGGGTTCGGGTTTAGGTCATAGGTTTTGGTTTAGGTTATAGGTTTAAGGATTTGAGAATGGGTTCGGGATTAGGTCTTAGGTTTTGGTTTTGGTTCAGGTTATAGGTTTAGGATAAGGTTTAGGTTTAGGTTTAGGTTATAGGTTTTGGGATTTGAGAATGGGTTCGGGTTTAGGTCATAGGTTTTGGTTTAGGTTTTAGGTTTTAGGATTTGAGAATGGGTTAGGGTTTAGGTCATAAGTTTTAGTTTAGGTTATAGGTTTTAGGATTTGAGAATGGGTTCGAGTTTAGGTCATAGGTTTTGGCTTTGGTTTTGGTTATAGGTTTCTGTTTAGGTTATAGGTTTAGGATCAGGTTTAGGTTAGGTTTAGGTTATAGGTTTTGGGATTTGAGAATGGGTTCGGGTTTAGGTCATAGGTTTTGGGATTTGAGAATGGGTTCGGGTTTAGGTCATAGGTTTTGAGATTTGAGAATGGGTTCGGGTTTAGGTCATAGGTTTTGGTTTAGGTTATACGTATTAGGATTTGAGAATGCGTTCGGGATTAGGTCATTGGTTTTGGTTTTGGTTTTGGTTATAGGTTTTGGATAAGTTTTAGGTTTAGGTTTAGGTTATAGGTTTTGGGATTGGAGAATGGGTTCGGGTTTAGGTCATAGGTTTTGGGATTTGAAAATGGGTTCGGGTTTAGGTCATAGGTTTTGGTTTAAGTTATAGGTTTTAGGATTTAAGAATGGGTTCGGGTTTAGGTCATAGGTTTTCGTTTTGGTTTAGGTTATAGATTTTGGTTTAGGATATAGGTTTAGGATAAGGTTCAGGTTTAGGTTTAGGTTATAGGCTTTGCCATTTGAGAATGGGTTCGGGTTTAGGTCATAGGTTTTGGGATTTGAGAATGGGTTCGCGTTTTGGTCATAGGTTTTGGTTTAGGTTATAGGTTTTAGGATTTGAGAATGGGTTCGGGATTAGGTCATAGGTTTTGGTTTTGGTTTAGGTTATAGGTTTAGGGTAACGTTTACGTTTAGGTTTAGGTTATAGGTTATGGGATTTGAGAATAGGTTCGGGTTTGGGTGATAGGTTTTGGCTTTGGTTTTGATTATATGTTTTGGTTTAGGTTATAGGTTTAGGATAAGGTTTAGGTTTAGGTTTAGGTTTAGGTGATAGGTTTTGGGATTTGAGAATGGGTTCGGGTTTAGGTCATAGGTTTTGGGATTTTAGAATGGGTTTGGGTTTAGGTCATAGGTTTTGAGATTTGGGAATGGGTTCGGGTTTAGGTCATTGGTTTTTGTTTAGGTTATAGGTTTTAGGATTTGTGAATGGGTTCGGGATTAGGTCATAGGTTTTGGTTTTGGTTTTGGTTGTAGGTTTAGGATAAGGTTTAGGTTTAGGATTAGGTTATAGGTTTTGGGATTTGAGAATGGGTTCGGGTTTAGGTCATAGGTTTTGGGATTTGAAAATGGGTTCGGGTTTCGTTCATAGGTTTTGGTTTAAGTTATAGGTTTTAGGGTTTAAGAATGGGTTCGGGTTTAGGTCATAGGTTTTGGTTTAAGTTATAGGTTTTAAGATTTCAGAATGGGTTCGGGTTTAGGTCATAGGTTTTGATTTTGGTTTAGGTTATAGGTTTAGGATAAGCTTTAGGCTTAGGTTTAGGTTATAGGTTTTGGGATTTGAGAATGGGTTCGGGTTTAGGTCATAGGTTTTGGGATTTGAAAATGGGTTCGGGTTTCGTTCCTAGGTTTTGGTTTAAGTTATAGGTTTTAGGATTTAAGAATGGGTTCTGGTTTAGGTCATAGTTTTGGTTTAAGTTATAGGCTTTAGGATTTCAGAAAGGGTTCGGGTTTAGGTCATAGGTTTTGGGATTTGAGAATGGGTTCGGGTTTAGGTCATAGGTTTGGGTTTAGGTTATAGGTTTTAGGATATGAGAATGGGTTTCGTTCCTAGGTTTTGGTTTTGGTTTAGGTTATAGGTTTAGGGTAAGGTTTAGGTTTAAGTTTAGGTTATAAGTTATTTGATTTGAGAATGGGTTCAGGTTTAGGTCATAGGTTTTGGCTTTGATTTTGGTTATAAGTTTTGGTTTAGGTTATAGGTTTAGGATAACATTTAGGTTTTTGTTTAGGCGATAGGTTTTGGGATTTGAGAATGGGTTCGGGTTTAGGTCATAGGTTTTGGTATTTGAGAATGGGTTCGGGTTTAGGTCATCGGTTTTTGTTTAGGTTATAGGTTTTAGGATTTGAGAATCAGTTCGGGTTTAAGTTATTGGTTTTGGTTTTGATTTTGGTTTAGGTTATAGGTTTTGGGAAAGGGTTTAGGGTTCGGGTTTAGGTCATAGGTTTTTGTTTTGGTTATAGGTTATAGGGTTAGGATAAGGATTAGGTTTAGGTTATAGGTTTTGTGATTTGAGAATGGGTTCCGGTTTAGGTCATAGGTTTTGGGATTTGAGAATGGGTTTGGGTTTAGGTCATAGGTTTTGGTTTAAGTTATAGGTTTTAGTATTTAAGAATGGGTTCGGGTTTAGGTCATAGGTTTTCGTTTTGGTTTAGGTTATAGGTTTTGGTTTAGGATATAGGTTTAGGATAAAGTTTAGGTTTAGGTTTACGTTACAGGCTTTGCGATTTGAGAATGGGTTCGGGTTTAGGTCATAGGTTTTGGGATTTGAGAATGGGCTCGCGTTTTGGTCATAGGTTTTGGTTTAGGTTATAGGTTTTAGGATTTGAGAATGGGTTCGGGATTAGGTCATAGGTTTTGGTTTTGGTTTAGGTTATAGGTTTAGGGTAAGGTTTAGGTTTAGGTTTAGGTTATAAGTTATGGGATTTGTGAATGGGTTCAGGTTTAGGTCATAGTTTTTGGCTTTGGTTTTGGTTATATGTTTTGGTTTAGGTTATAGGTTTAGGATAAGGTTTAGGTTTTGGTTTAGGCGATAGGTTTTGGGATTTGAGAATGGGTTCGGGTTTACGTCATAGGTTTTGGTATTTGAGAATTGGTTCGGGTTTAGGTCATCGGTTTTTGTTTAGGTTATAGGTTTTAGGATTTGAGAATCGGTTCGGGTTTAAGTTATAGGTTTCGGTTTTATTTTTGGTTTAGGTTATAGGTTTTGGCATAGGGTTTAGGGTTCGTGTTTAGGTCATAGGTTTTTGTTTTGGTTATACGTTATAGGGTTAGGATAAGGATTTGGTTTAGGTTATAGGTTTTGAGATTTGAGAATAGGTTCCGGTTTAGGTCATAGGTTTTGGGATTTGAGAATGGTTTTGGGTTTCGGTCATTGGTTTTGGTTTAGGTTATATGTTTTAGGATTTGTGAATCGGTTCGGGTTTAGGTCATAGGTTTTGGTTTTGATTTAGGTTATAGGTTTTGGTTTAGGATATAGGTTTAGGATAAGGTTTAGGTTTTGGTTTAGGTTATAGGTTTTTGGATTTAAGAATGGGTTCAGGTTTAGGTCATAGGTTTTGGGATTAGAGAATGGGTTCGGGTTTAGGTCATTGGTTTTGAGATTTGAGAATGGGTTCGGGTTTAGGTCATAGGTTTTGGTTTAGGTTATAGGTTTAAGGATTTGAGAATGGGTTCGGGATTAGGTCTTAGGTTTTGATTTTGGTTCAGGTTATAGGTTTAGGATAAGGTTTAGGTTTAGGTTTAGGTTATAGGTTTTGAGATTTGGGAATGGGTTCAGGTTTAGGTCATAGGTTTTGCATTAGGTTATAGGTGTTACGATTTGAGAATGGGTTCGGGATTAGGTCACAGGTTTTGGTTTTGGTTTTGGATATAGGTTTTGGATAAGGTTTAGGTTTAGGTTTAGGTTATCAGTTTTGGGATTGGAGAATGGGTTCGGGTTTAGGACATAGGTTTTGGGATTTGAAAATGGGTTCAGGTTTAGGTCATAGGTTTTGGGATTTGAAAATGGGTTCGGGTTTAGGTCAAGGTTTTGGGATTTGAAAATGGGTTCGGGTTTCGTTCATAGGTTTTGGTTTAAGCTATAGGTTTTAGGGTTTAAGAATGGGTTCAGGTTTAGGTCATAGTTTTGGTTTAAGTTATAGGCTTTAGGATTTCAGAATGGGTTCAGGTTTAGGTCGTAGGTTTTGGGATTTGAGAATGGGTTCGGGTTTAGGTCATAGGTTTTAGTTTAAGTTATAGGTTTTAGGATTTAAGAATGGGTTCGGGTTTAGGTCATAGGTTTTCTTTTTGGTTTAGGTTATAGGTTTTGGTTTAGGATATAGGTTTAGGATAAAGTTTAGGTTTTGGTTTAGGTTACAGGCTTTGCGATTTGAGAATGGGTTCGGGTTTAGGTCATAGGTTTTGGGATTTGAGAATGGGCTCGCGTTTTGGTCATAGGTTTTGGTTTAGGTTATAGGTTTTAGGATTTGAGAATGGGTTCGCGATTAGGTCATAGGTTTTGGTTTTGGTTTAGGTTATAGGTTTTAGGATTTGAGAATGGGTTCGGGATTAGGTCATAGGTTTTGGTTTTGGTTTAGGTTACAGGTTTAGGGTAAGGTTTAGGTTTAGGTTTAGGTTATAAGTTATCGGATTTGAGAATGGGTTCAGGTTTAGGTCATAGGTTTTGGCTTTGGTTTTGGTTATATGTTTTGGTTTAGGTTATAGGTTTAGGATAACGTTTAGGTTTTGGTTTAGGCGATAGGTTTTGGGATTTGAGAATGGGTTCGAGTTTAGGTCATAGGTTTTGGTATTTGAGAATGGGTTCGGGTTTAGGTCATCGGTTTTTGTTTAGGTTATAGGTTTTGGGATTTGGGAATCAGTTCGGGTTTAAGTTATAGGTTTTGGTTTTAATTTTGGTTTAGGTTATAGGTTTTGGGAAAGGGTTTAGGGTTCGGGTATAGGTCATAGGTTTTTGTTTTGGTTATAGGTTATAGGGTTAGGATAAGGATTAGGTTTAGGTTATAGGTTTTGAGATTTGAGAATGGGTTCTGGTTTAGGTCATAGGTTTTGGGATTTGAGAATGGGTTTGGGTTTAGGTCATAGGTTTTGGTTTAAGTTATAGGTTTTAGGATTTAAGAATGGGTTCGGGTTTAGGTCATAGGTTTTCGTTTTGGTTTAGGTTATAGGTTTTGGTTTAGGATATAGGTTGAGGATAAAGTTTAGGTTTAGGTTTACGTTATAGGCTTTGCGATTTGAGAATGGGTTCGGGTTTAGGTCATAGGTTTTGGGATTTGAGAATGGGCTCGCGTTTTGGTCATAGGTTTTGGTTTAGGTTATAGGTTTTAGGATTTGAGAATGGGTTCGGGATTAGGTCATAGGTTTTGGTTTTGGTTTAGGTTATAGGTTTTAGGATTTGAGAATGGGTTCGGGATTAGGTCATAGGTTTTGGTTTTGGTTTAGGTTATAGGTTTAGGGTAAGGTTTAGGTTTAGGTTTAGGTTATAAGTTATGGGATTTGAGAATGGATTCAGGTTTAGGTCATAGGTTTTGGCTTTAGTTTTGGTTATATGTTTTGGTTTAGGTTATAGGTTTAGGATAAGGTTTAGGTTTTGGTTTAGGCGATAGGTTTTGGGATTTGAGAATGGGTTCGGGTTTAGGTCATAGGTTTTGGTATTTGAGAATGAGTTCGGGTTTAGGTCATCGGTTTTTGTTTTGGTTATAGGTTTTAGGATTTGAGAATCGGTTCGGGTTTAAGTTATAGGTTTTGGTTTTATTTTTGGTTTAGGTTATAGGTTTTGGCATAGGGTTTAGGGTTCGTGTTTCGGTCATAGGTTTTTGTTTTGGTTATAGGTTATAGGGTTAGGATAAGGATTTGGTTTAGGTTATAGGTTTTGAGATTTGAGAATAGGTTCCGGTTTAGGTCATAGGTTTTGGGATTTGAGAATGGTTTCGGGTTTCGGTCATAGGTTTTGGTTTAGGTTATATGTTTTAGGATTTGTGAATCGATTCGGGTTTAGGTTATAGGTTTTGGTTTTGATTTAGGTTATAGGTTTTGGTTTAGGATAAGGTTTAGGTTTTGGTTTAGGTTATAGGTTTTTGGATTTGAGAATGGGTTCAGGTTTAGGTCATAGGTTTTGGGATTAGAGAATGGGTTCGGGTTTAGGTCATTGGTTTTGAGATTTGAGAATGGGTTCGGGTTTAGGTCATAGGTTTTGGTTTAGGTTATAGGTTTAAGGATTTGAGAATGGGTTTGGGATTAGGTCTTAGGTTTTGGTTTTGGTTCAGGTTATAGGTTTAGGATAAGGTTTAGGTTTAGGTTTAGGTTATAGGTTTTGAGATTTGGGAATGGGTTCAGGTTTAGGTCCTAGGTTTTGGTTTAGGTTATAGGTATTACGATTTGAGAATGGGTTCGGGATTAGGTCATAGGTGTTGGTTTTGGTTTTGGATATAGGTTTTGGATAAGGTTTAGGTTTAGGTTTAGGTTATCGGTTTTGGGATTGGAGAATGGGTTCGGGTTTAGGACATAGGTTTTGGGATTTGAAAATGGGTTCGGGTTTAGGTCATAGGTTTTGGTATTTGAGAATGGGTTCGGGTTTAGGTCATCGGTTTTTGTTTAGGTTATAGGTTTTAGGATTTGAGAATCGGTTCGGGTTTAAGTTATAGGTTTTGGTTTTATTTTTGGTTTAGGTTATAGGTTTTGGCATAGGGTTTAGGGTTCGTGTTTAGGTCATAGGTTTTTGTTTTGGTTATAGGTTATAGGGTTAGGATAAGGATTTGGTTTAGGTTATAGGTTTTGAGATTTGAGAATAGGTTCCGGTTTAGGTCATAGGTTTTGGGATTTGAGAATGGTTTCGGGTTTCGGTCATAGGTTTTGGTTTAGGTTATATGTTTTAGGATTTGTGAATCGGTTCGGGTTTAGGTCATAGGTTTTGGTTTTGATTTAGGTTATAGGTTTTGGTTGAGGATATAGGTTTAGGATAAGGTTTAGGTTTTGGTTTAGGTTATAGGTTTTTGGATTTGAGAATGGGTTCAGGTTTAGGTCATAGGTTTTGGGATTAGAGAATGGGTTCGGGTTTAGGTCATTGGTTTTGAGATTTGAGAATGGGTTCGGGTTTAGGTCATAGGTTTTGGTTTAGGTTATAGGTTTAAGGATTTGAGAATGGGTTCGGGATTAGGTCTTAGGTTTTGGTTTTGGTTCAGGTTATAGGTTTAGGATAAGGTTTAGGTTTAGGTTTAGGTTATAGGTTTTGAGATTTGGGAATGGGTTCAGGTTTAGGTCATAGGTTTTGGTTTAGGTTATAGGTATTACGATTTGAGAATGGGTTCGGGATTAGGTCATAGGTTTTGGTTTTGGTTTTGGATATAGGTTTTGGATAAGGTTTAGGTTTAGGTTTAGGTTATCGGTTTTGGGATTGGAGAATGGGTTCGGGTTTAGGACATAGGTTTTGGGATTTGAAAATGGGTTCGGGTTTAGGTCATAGGTTTTGGTTTAAGTTATAGGTTTTAGGTTTTAAGAATGGGTTCGGGTTTAGGTCATAGGTTTTCGTTTTGGTTTAGGTTATAGGTTTTGGTTAAGGATATAGGTTTAGGATAAAGTTTAGGTTTAGGTTTAGGTTACAGGCTTTGCGATTTGAGAATGGGTTCGGGTTTAGGTCATAGGTTTTGGGATTTGAGAATGGGCTCGCATTTTGGTCATTGGTTTTGGTGTAGGTTATAGGTTTTAGGATTTGAGAATGGGTTCGGGATTAGGTCATAGGTTTTGGTTTTGGTTTAGGTTATAGGTTTAGGATATGGTTTAGGTTTAGGTTTAGGTTATAAGTTATGGGATTCGAGAATGGGTTCGGGTTTAGGTCATAGGTTTTGGCTTTGGTTTTGGTTATACGTTTTAGTTTAGGTTATAGGTTTAGGATAAGGTTTAGGTTTAGGTTTAGGTGATAGGTTTTGAGATTTGAGAATGGGTTCGGGTTTAGGCCATAGGTTTTGGTATTTGAGAATGGGATCGGGTTTAGGTCATAGGTTTTTGTTTAGGTTATTGGTTTTTGGATTTGAGAATTTGTTCGGGTTTAAGTTAGAGGTTTTTGTTTTATTTTTGGTTTAGGTTATAGGTTTTTGGATAGGGTTTAGGGTTCGTGTTTAGATCATAGGTTTTTGTTTTGGTTATAGGTTATAGGGTTAGGATAAGGATTTGGTTTAGGATATAGGTTTTGAGATTTGAGAATGGGTTCCGGTTTAGGTCATAGGTTTTGGGATTTGAGAATGGGTTCGGGTTTCGGTCATAGGTTTTGGTTTAGGTTATATGTTTTAGGATTTGTGAATCGGTTCGGGTTTAGGTCATAGGTTTTGGTTTTGATTTAGGTTATAGGTTTTGGTTTAGGTTATAGGTTTAGGATAAGGTTTAGGTTTTGGTTTTGGTTATAGGTTTTGGGATTTGAGAATGGGTTCGGGTTTAGGTCATAGGTTTTGGGATTAGAGAATGGGTTCGGGTTTAGGTCATTGGTTTTGAGATTTGAGAATGGGTTCGGGTTTAGGTCATAGATTTTGGTTTAGGTTATAGGTTTAAGGATTTGAGAATGGGTTCGGGATTAGGTCTTAGGTTTTGGTTTTGGTTCAGGTTTTAGGTTTAGGATAAGGTTTAGGTTTCGGTTTAGGTTATAGGTTTTGGGATTTGAGAATGGGTTCGGGTTTAGGTCATAGGTTTTGGCTATGGTTTTGGTTATAGGTTTAGGATAAGGTTTAGGTTTAGGTTTGGGTTATAGGTTTTGGGATTTGAGAATGCGTTCGGGTTTAGGTCATAGGTTTTGGGATTTGAGAATGGGTTCGGGTTTAGGTCATAGGTTTTGAGATTTGAGAATGGGTTCGGGTTTAGGTCATAGGTTTTGATTTAGGTTATAGGTATTAGGATTTGAGAATGCGTTCGGGATTGGGTCATAGGTTTTGGTTTTGGTTTTGGTTGTAGGTTTAGGATAAGGTTTAGGTTTAGGATTAGGTTATAGGTTTTGGGATTTGAAAATGGGTTCGGGTTTAGGTCATAGGTTTTGGGATTTGAAAATGGGTTCGGGTTTCATTCATAGGTTTTGGTTTAAGTTATAGGTTTTAGGGTTTAAGAATGGGTTCGGGTTTAGGTCATAGGTTTTGGTTTAAGTTATAGGTTTTAAGATTTCAGAATGGGTTCGGGTTTAGGTCATAGGTTTTGATTTTGGTTTAGGTTATAGGTTTAGGATAAGCTTTAGGCTTAGGTTTAGGTTATAGGTTTTGGGATTTGAGAATGGGTTCGGGTTTAGGTCATAGGTTTTGGGATTTGAAAATGGGTTCGGGTTTCGTTCCTAGGTTTTGGTTTAAGTTATAGGTTTTAGGATTTAAGAATGGGTTCAGGTTTAGGTCATAGTTTTGGTTTAAGTTATAGGCTTTAGGATTTCAGAATGGGTTCGGGTTTAGGTCATAGGTTTTGGGATTTGGGAATGGGTTCGGGTTTAGGTCATAGGTTTGGGTTTAGGTTATAGGTTTTAGGATATGAGAATGGGTTTGGGTTTAGGTCATAAGTTTTGGTTTAGGTTATGGGTTTTAGGATTTGAGAATGGGTTCGGGTTTAGGTCATATGATTTGGTTTTGGTTTAGGTTAAATGTTTTTGTTTAGGTTATAGGTTTAGGATAAGGTTTATGTTTAGGTTTAGGTTATAGTTTTTGGGATTTGAGAATGCATTCGGGTTTAGGTCATAGGTTTTGGGATTTGAGAATGGGTTCGGGTTTTGGTCATAGGTTTTGGTTTAGGTTATAAGTTTTAGGATTTAAGAATGGGTTCAGGTTTAGGTCATAGGTTTTGGTTTAGGTTATAGGTATTGGGATTGGAGAATGGGTTCGGGTTTAGGTCATAAGTTTTGGGATTTGAAAATGGGTTCGGGTTTAGGTCATAGGTTTTGTGATTTGAGAATGGGTTCGGGTTTAGGTCATAGGTTTTGGTTTAGGTTATAGGTATTAGGATTTGAGAATGGGTTCGGGATTAGGTGATAGGTTTTGGTTTTGGTTTTGGTTATAGGTTTTGGATAAGGTTTAGGTTTAGGATAAGGTTTAGGTTTAGGTTTAGGTTATAGGTTTTGGGATTGGAGAATGGTTTCGGGTTTACGACATAGTTTTTGGGATTTGAAAATGGGTTCAGGTTTAGGTCATAGGTTTTAGTTTAAGTTATAGGTTTTAGGATTTAAGAATGGGTTCGGGTTTAGGTCATAGGTTTTCTTTTTGGTTTAGGTTATAGGTTTTGGTTTAGGATATAGGTTTAGGATAAAGTTTAGGTTTTGGTTTAGGTTACAGGCTTTGCGATTTGAGAATGGGTTCGGGTTTAGGTCATAGGTTTTGGGATTTAAGAATGGGCTCGCGTTTTGGTCATAGGTTTTGGTTTAGGTTATAGGTTTTAGGATTTGAGAATGGGTTCGGGATTAGGTCATAGGTTTTGGTTTTGGTTTAGGTTATAGGTTTTAGGATTTGAGAATGGGTTCGGGATTAGGTCATAGGTTTTGGTTTTGGTTTAGGTTATAGGTTTAGGGTAAGGTTTAGGTTTAGGTTTAGGTAATAAGTTATGGGATTTGAGAATGGGTTCAGGTTTAGGTCATAGGTTTTGGCTTTGGTTTTGGTTATATGTTTTGGTTTAGGTTATAGGTTTAGGATAACGTTTAGGTTTTGGTTTAGGCGATAGGTTTTGGGATTTGAGAATGGGTTCGGGTTTAGGTCATAGGTTTTGGTATTTGAGAATGGGTTTGGGTTTAGGTCCTCGGTTTTTGTTTAGGTTATAGGTTTTAGGATTTGAGAATTAGTTCGGGTTTAAGTTATAGGTTTTGGTTTTGATTTTGGTTTAGGTTATAGGTTTTGGGAAAGGGTTTAGGGTCCGAGTTTAGGTCATAGGTTTTTGTTTTGGTTAAAGGTTATAGGGTTAGGATAAGGATTAGGTTTAGGTTATAGGTTTTGAGATTTGTGAATGGGTTCCGGTTTAGGTCATAGGTTTGGGGATTTGAGAATCAGTTTGGGTTTAGGTCATAGGTTTTGGTTTAAGTTATAGGTTTTAGGATTTAAGAATGGGTTCGGGTTTAGGTCATAGGTTTTCGTTTTGGTTTAGGTTATAGGTTTTGGTTTAGGATATAGGTTTAGGATAAAGTTTAGGTTTAGGTTTACGTTACAGGCTTTGCGATTTGAGAATGGGTTCGGGTTTAGGTCATAGGTTTTGGGATTTGAGAATGGGCTCGCGTTTTGGTCATAGGTTTTGGTTTAGGTTATAGGTTTTAGGATTTGAGAATGCGTTCGGGATTAGGTCATAGGTTTTGGTTTTGGTTTAGGTTATAGGTTTTAGGATTTGAGAATGGGTTCGGGATTAGGTCATAGGTTTTGGTTTTGGTTTAGGTTATAGGTTTAGGGTAAGGTTTAGGTTTAGGTTTAGGTTATAAGTTATGGGATTTGAGAATGGGTTCAGGTTTAGGTCATAGGTTTTGGATTTGGTTTTGGTTATATGTTTTGGTTCAGGTTATAGGTTTAGGATAAGGTTTAGGTTTTGGTTTAGGCGATAGGTTTTGGGATTTGAGAATGGGTTCGGGTTTAGGTCATAGGTTTTGGTATTTGAGAATGGGTTCGGGTTTAGGTCATCGGTTTTTGTTTAGGTTATAGGTTTTAGGATTTGAGAATCGGTTCGGGTTTAAGTTATAGGTTTTGGTTTTATTTTTGGTTTAGGTTATAGGTTTTGGCATAGGGTTTAGGGTTCGTGTTTAGGTCATAGGTTTTTGTTTTGGTTAGAGGTTATAGGGTTAGGATAAGGATTTGGTTTAGGTTATAGGTTTTGAGATTTGAGAATAGGTTCCGGTTTAGGTCATAGGTTTTGGGATTTGAGAATGGTTTCGGGTTTCGGTCATAGGTTTTGGTTTAGGTTATATGTTTTAGGATTTGTGAATCGGTTCGGGTTTAGGTCATAGGTTTTGGTTTTGATTTAGGTTATAGGTTTTGGTTTAGGATATAGGTTTAGGATAAGGTTTAGGTTTTGGTTTAGGTTATAGGTTTTTGGATTTGAGAATGGGTTCAAGTTTAGGTCATAGGTTTTGGGATTAGAGAATGGGTTCGGGTTTAGGTCATTGGTTTTGAGATTTGAGAATGGGTTCGGGTTTAGGTCATAGGTTTTAGTTTAGGTTATAGGTTTAAGGATTTGAGAATGGGTTCGGGATTAGGTCTTAGGTTTTGGTTTTGGTTCAGGTTATAGGTTTAGGATAAGGTTTTGGTTTAGGTTTAGGTTATAGGTTTTGAGATTTGGGAATGGGTTCAGGTTTAGGTCATAGGTTTTGGTTTAGGTTATAGGTATTACGATTTGAGAATGGGTTCGGGATTAGGTCATAGGTTTTGGTTTTGGTTTTGGATATAGGTTTTGGATAAGGTTTAGGTTTAGGTTTAGGTTATCGGTTTTGGGATTGGAGAATGGGTTCGGGTTTAGGTTATATGTTTTGGGATTTGAAAATGGGTTCGGGTTTAGGTCATAGGTTTTGGTATTTGAGAATGGGTTCGGGTTTAGGTCATCGGTTTTTGTTTAGGTTATAGGTTTTAGGATTTGAGAATCGGTTCGGGTTTAAGTTATAGGTTTTGGTTTTATTTTTGGTTTAGGTTATAGGTTTTGGCATAGGGTTTAGGGTTCGTGTTTAGGTCATAGGTTTTTGTTTTGGTTATAGGTTATAGGGTTAGGATAAGGATTTGGTTTAGGTTATAGGTTTTGAGATTTGAGAATAGGTTCCGGTTTAGGTCATAGGTTTTGGGATTTGAGAATGGTTTCGGGTTTCGGTCATAGGTTTTGGTTTAGGTTATATGTTTTAGGATTTGTGAATCGGTTCGGGTTTAGGTCATAGGTTTTGGTTTTGATTTAGGTTATAGGTTTTGGTTTAGGATATAGGTTTAGGATAAGGTTTAGGTTTTGGTTTAGGTTATAGGTTTTTGGATTTGAGAATGGGTTCAGGTTTAGGTCATATGTTTTGGGATTAGAGAATGGGTTCGGGTTTAGGTCATTGGTTTTGAGATTTGAGAATGGGTTCGGGTTTAGGTCATAGGTTTTGGTTTAGGTTATAGGTTTAAGGATTTGAGAATGGGTTCGGGATTAGGTCTTAGGTTTTGGTTTTGGTTCAGGTTATAGGTTTAGGATAAGGTTTAGGTTTAGGTTTAGGTTATAGGTTTTGAGATTTGGGAATGGGTTCAGGTTTAGGTCATAGGTTTTGGTTTAGGTTATAGGTATTACGATTTGAGAATGGGTTCGGGATTAGGTCATAGGTTTTGGTTTTGGTTTTGGATATAGGTTTTGGATAAGGTTTAGGTTTAGGTTTAGGTTATCGGTTTTGGGATTGGAGAATGGGTTCGGGTTAAGGACATAGGTTTTGGGATTTAAAAATGGGTTCGGGTTTAGGTCATAGGTTTTGGTATTTGAGAATGGGCTCGGGTTTAGGTCATCGGTTTTTGTTTAGGTTATAGGTTTTAGGATTTGTGAATCGGTTCGGGTTTAAGTTATAGGTTTTGGTTTTATTTTTGGTTTAGGTTATAGGTTTTGGCATAGGGTTTAGGGTTCGTGTTTAGGTCATAGGTTTTTGTTTTGGTTATTGGTTATAGGGTTAGGATAAGGATTTAGTTTAGGTTATAGGTTTTGAGATTTGAGAATAGGTTCCGGTTTAGGTCATAGGTTTTGGGATTTGAGAATGGTTTCGGGTTTCGGTCATAGGTTTTGGTTTAGGTTATATGTTTTAGGATTTGTGAATCGGTTCGGGTTTAGGTCATAGGTTTTGGTTTTGATTTAGGTTATAGGTTTTGGTTTAGGATATAGGTTTAGGATAAGGTTTAGGTTTTGGTTTAGGTTATAGGTTTTTGGATTTGTGAATGGGTTCAGGTTTAGGTCATAGGTTTTGGGATTAGAGAATGGGTTCGGGTTTAGGTCATTGGTTTTGAGATTTGAGAATGGGTTCGGGTTTAGGTCATAGGTTTTGGTTTAGGTTATAGGTTTAAGGATTTGAGAATGGGTTCGGGATTAGGTCTTAGGTTTTGGTTTTGGTTCAGGTTATAGGTTTAGGATAAGGTTTAGGTTTAGGTTTAGGTTATAGGTTTTGAGATTTGGGAATGGGTTCAGGTTTAGGTCATAGGTTTTGGTTTAGGTTATAGGTATTACGATTTGAGAATGGGTTCGGGATTAGGTCATAGGTTTTCGTTTTGGTTTTGGATATAGGTTTTGGATAAGGTTTAGGTTTAGGTTTAGGTTATCGGTTTTGGGATTGGAGAATGGGTTCGGGTTTAGGACATAGGTTTTGGGATTTGAAAATGGGTTCGGGTTTAGGTCATAGGTTTTGGTTTAAGTTATAGGTTTTAGGATTTAAGAATGGGTTCGGGTTTAGGTCATAGGTTTTCGTTTTGGTTTAGGTTATAGGTTTTGGTTAAGGATATAGGTTTAGGATAAAGTTTAGGTTTAGGTTTAGGTTACAGGCTTTGCGATTTGAGTATGGGTTCGGGTTTAGGTCATAGGTTTTGGGATTTGAGAATGGGCTCGCATTTTGGTCATAGGTTTTGGTTTAGGTTATAGGTTTTAGGATTTGAGAATGGGTTCGGGATTAGGTCATAGGTTTTGGTTTTGGTTTAGGTTATAGGTTTAGGATATGGTTTAGGTTTAAGTTTAGGTTATAAGTTATGGGATTCGAGAATGGGTTCGGGTTTAGGTCATAGGTTTTGGCTTTGGTTTTGGTTATACGTTTTAGTTTAGGTTATAGGTTTAGGATAAGGTTTAGGTTTAGGTTTAGGTGATAGGTTTTGAGATTTGAGAATGGGTTCGGGTTTAGGCCATAGGTTTTGGTATTTGAGAATGGGTTTGGGTTTAGGTCATAGGTTTTTGTTTAGGTTATTGGTTTTTGGATTTGAGAATTGGTTCGGGTTTAAGTTATAGGTTTTTGTTTTATTTTTGGTTTAGGTTATAGGTTTTTGGATAGGGTTTAGGGTTCGTGTTTAGGTCATAGGTTTTTGTTTTGGTTATAGGTTATAGGGTTAGGATAAGGATTTGGTTTAGGATATAGGTTTTGAGATTTAAGAATGGGTTCCGGTTTAGGTCATAGGTTTTGGGATTTGAGAATGGGTTCGGGTTTCGGTCATAGGTTATGGTTTAGGTTATATGTTTTAGGATTTGTGAATCGGTTCGGGTTTAGGTCATAGGTTTTGGTTTTGATTTAGGTTATAGGGTTAGGATAAGGATTTGGTTTAGGATATAGGTTTTGAGATTTGAGAATGGGTTCCGGTTTAGGTCATAGGTTTTGGGATTTGAGAATGGGTTCGGGTTTCGGTCATAGGTTATGGTTTAGGTTATATGTTTTAGGATTTGTGAATCGGTTCCGGTTTAGGTCATAGGTTTTGGTTTTGATTTAGGTTATAGGTTTAGGATAAGGTTTAGGTTTTGGTTTTGGTTATAGGTTTTGGGATTTGAGAATGGGTTCGGGTTTAGGTCATAGGTTTTGGGATTAGAGAATGGGTTCGGGTTTAGGTCATTGGTTTTGAGATTTGAGAATGGGTTCGGGTTTAGGTCATAGATTTTGGTTTAGGTTATAGGTTTAAGGATTTGAGAATGGGTTCGGGATTAGGTTTTAGGTTTTGGTTTTGGTTCAGGTTATAGGTTTAGGATAAGGTTTAGGTTTCGGTTTAGGTTATAGGTTTTGGGATTTGAGAATGGGTTCGGGTTTAGGTCATAGGTTTTGGTTAAGGTTATAGGTTTTAGGATTTGAGAATGGGTTAGGGCTTAGGTCATAAGTTTTAGTTTAGGTTATAGGTTTGAGGATTTGAGAATGGGTTCGTGTTTAGGTCATAGGTTTTGGCTATGGTTTTGGTTATATGTTTAGGATAAGGTTTAGGTTTAGGTTTAGGTTATAGGTTTTGGGATTTGAGAATGCGTTCGGGTTTAGGTCATAGGTTTTGGGATTTGAGAATGCGTTCGGGTTTAGGTCATAGGTTTTGAGATTTGAGAATGGGTTCGGGTTTAGGTCATAGGTTTTGGTTTAGGTTATGGGTATTAGGATTTGAGAATGCGTTCGGGATTAGGTCATAGGTTTTGGTTTTGGTTTTGGTTATAGGTTTTGGATAAGTTTTAGGTTTAAGTTTAGGTTATAGGTTTTGGGATTGGAGAATGGGTTCGGGTTTAGGTCATAGGTTTTGGGATTTTGAAAATGGGTTCGGGTTTAGGTCATAGGTTTTGGTTTAAGTTATAGGTTTTACGATTTAAGAATGGGTTTGGGTTTATGTCAAAGGTTTTTGTTTTGGTTTAGGTTATAGAGTTTAGGATATAGGTTTAGGATAAGGTTTAGGTTTAGGTTTAGGTTAGAGGCTTTGCCATTTGAGAATGGGTTCGGGTTTAGGTCATAGGTTTTGGGATTTGAGAATGGGTTCACATTTTGGTCAGAGGTTTTGGTTTAGGTTATAGGTTTTAGGATTTGAGAATGGGTTCGGCATTAGGTCATAGGTTTTGGTTTTGGTTTAGGTTATAGGTTTTAGGATTTGAAAATGGGTTCTGGTTTAGGTCATATGTTTTGGTTTTGGTTTCGGTTATAGGTTTTAGTTTTGGTTATAGGTTTTAGGATTTGAGAATCGGTTCGGGTTTAAGTTATAGGTTTTGGTTTTGTTTTTAGTTTAGGTTATAGGTTTTGGGATAGGGTTTAGGGTTCGTGTTTAGGTCATAGGTTTTTGTTTTGGTTATTGGTTATAGGGTTAGTATAAGGATTTGGTTTAGGTTATAGGTTTTCAGATTTGAGAATGGGTACCGGTTTAGGTCATAGGTTTTGGGATTTGAGAATGGGTTCGGGTTTCGGTCATAGGTTATGGTTTAGATTATATGTTTTAGGATTTGTGAATCGGTTCGGGTTTAGGTCATAGGTTGTGGTTTTGATTTAGGTTATAGGTTTTGGTTTAGGTTATAGGTTTAGGATAAGGTTTAGGTTTTGGTTTAGGTTATAGGTTTTGGGATTTAAGAATGGGTTCGGGTTTAGGTTTAGAGAATGGGTTCGGGTTTAGGTCATTGGTTTTGAGATTTGAGAATGGGTTCGGGTTTAGGTCATAGGTTTTTGTTCAGGTAATAGGTTTAAGGATTTGAGAATGGGTTCATGATTAGGTCTTAGGTTTTGGTTTTGGTTCAGGTTATAGGTTTATGATAAGGTTTAGATTTAGGTTTAAGTTATAGGTTTTGGGATTTGAGAATGGGTTCGGGTTTAGGTCATAGGTTTTGGTTTAGGTTATAGGTTTTAGGATTTGAGAATGGGTTAGGGTTTAGGTCTTAAGTTTTAGTTTAGGTTATAGGTTTTAGAATTTGAGAATGGGTTCGAGTTTAGGTCAAAGGTTTTAGCTTTGGTTTTGGTTATAGGTTTATGTTTAGGTTATAGGTTTAGGATAAGGTTTAGGTTTAGGTTTAGGTTATAGGTATTAGGATTTGAGAATGCGTTCGGGATTAGGTCATAGGTTTTGGTTTTGGTTTTGGTTATTGGTTTTGGATAAGTTTCAGGTTTAGGTTTAAGTTATAGGTTTTGGGATTGGAGAATGGGTTCGGGTTTAGGTCATAGGTTTTGGGATTTGAAAATGGGTTCGGGTTCAGGTCATAGGTTTTGGTTTAAGTTATAGGTTTTAGGATTTAAGAATGGGTTCGGGTTTAGGTCATAGGTTTTTGTTTTGGTTTAGGTTATAGGTTTTGGTTTAGGATATAGGTTTAGGATAAGGTTTAGGTTTAGGTTTAGGTTATTGGCTTTGGAATTTGAGAATGGGTTCGGGTTTAGGTCATAGGTTTTGGGATTTGAGAATGGTTTCGTATTTTGGTCATAGGTTTTGGTTTAGGTTATAGGTTTTAGGATTTGAGAATGGGTTCGGCATTAGGTCATAGGTTTTGGTTTTGGTTTAGGTTATAGGTTTAGGATAACGTTTAGGTTTAGGTTTAGGTTATAAGTTATGGGGTTTGAGAATAGGTTCGGGTTTGGGTCAAAAGTTTTGTCTTTGGTTTTGGTTATATGTTTTGGTTTAGGTTATAGGTTTAGGATAAGGTTTAGGTTTTGGTTTAGGTGATAGGTTTTGGGATTTGAGAGTGGGTTCGTGTTTAGGTCATAGGTTTTGAGATTTGAGAATGGGTTCGGGTTTAGGTCATAGGTTTTGCTTTAGGTTATAGGTTTGAGGATTTGAGAATGGGTTCGGGATTAGGTCATAGGTTTTGGTTTTGGTTTAGGTTATAGGTTTAGGATAAGGTTTAGGTTTAGGATTATGTTATAGGTTTTGGGATTTGAGAATGGGTTCGGGTTTAGGTCATAGGTTTTGGGATGTGAAAATGGGTTCGGGTTTCGTTCATAGGTTTTGGTTTAAGTTATTGGTTTTAGGATTTAAGAATGGGTTCGGGTTTAGGTCATAGGTTTTGGTTTAAGTTATAGGTTTTAGGATTTCAGAATGGGTTCGGGTTTAGGTCATAGGTTTTGATTTTGGTTTAGGTTATAGGTTTAGGATAAGCTTTAGGCTTAGGTTTAGGTTATAGGTTTTGGGATTTGAGAATGGGTTCGGGTTTAGTTCATAGGTTTTGGGATTTAAAAATGGGTTCAGGTTTCATTCCTAGGTTTTGGTTTAAGTTATAGGTTTTAGGATTTAAGAATGGGTTCAGGTTTAGGTCATATGTTTTGGTTTAAGTTATAGGTTTTAGGATTTTAGAATGGGTTCGGGTTTAGGTCATAGGTTTTGGGATTTGAGAATGGGTTCGGGTTTAGGTCATAGGTTTTGGTTTAGGTTATAGGTTTTAGGATTTGAGAAGGGGTTAGGGTTTTGGTCATAAGTTTTGGTTTAGGTTATAAGTTTTAGGATTTGAGAATGGGTTCGGGTTTAGGTCATATGATTTGGTTTTGGTTTAGGTTAAAGGTTTTGGTTTAGGTTATAGATTTAGGATAAGGTTTATGTTTAGGTTTAGGTTATAGTTTTTGGGATTTGAGAATGCGTTCGGGTTTAGGTCATAGGTTTCGGGATTTGAGAATGGGTTCGGGTTTAGGTCATAGGTTTTGCTTTAGGTTATAAGTTTCAGGATTTGAGAATGGGTTTAGGTTTAGGTCATAGGTTTGGGTTTTGGTTTAGGTTATAGGTTTTGGTTTAGGTTATAGGTTTAGGATAAGGTTTATTTTTAGGTTTAGGTTTTAGGTTTTGGGACTTGAGAATGGGTTCAGGTTTAGGTCATAGGTTTTGGAATTTGAGAATGGGTTCGGGTTTAGGTCATATGTTTTGGTTTAGGTTATAGGTTTTAGGATTTGAGAATCGGTTCGGGTTTAAGTTATAGGTTTTGGTTTTGTTTTTGGTTTAGGTTATAGGTTTTGGGATAGGGTTTAGGGTTCGTGTTTAGGTCATAGGTTTTTGTTTTGGTTATAGGTTATAGGGTTAGGATAAGGATTTGGTTTAGGTTATAGGTTTTGAGATTTGAGAATGGGTTCCGGTTTAGGTCATAGGTTTTGGGATTTGAGAATGGGTTCGGGTTTAGGTCATATGTTTTCGTTTAGGTTATATGTTTTAGGATTTGTGAATCGGTTCGGGTTTAGGTCATAGGTTTTGGTTTTGATTTAGGTTATAAATTTTGGTTTAGGTTATAGGTTTAGGATAAGGTTTAGGTTTTGGTTTAGGTTATAGGTTTTGGGATTTGAGAATGGGTTTGGGTTGAGGTCATAGGTTTTGGGATTAGAGAATGGGTTCGGGTTTAGGTCATTGGCTTTGAGATTTGGGAATGGGTTCGGGTTTAGGTCATAGGTTTTGGGATTTGAGAATGGGATCGGGTTTAGGTCATAAGTTTTGCTTTAGGTTATAGCTTTTAGGATCTGAGAATGGGTTCGGGTTTATGTCATAGGTTTGGCTTTTGGTTTAGGTTATAGGTTTCGGTTTAGGTTATAGTTTTAGGATAAGGTTTAGGTTTAGGTTTAGGTTATAGGTTTTGGGGTTTGAGAATGGGATTGGGTTTAGGTCATAGGTTTTGGGATTTGAGAATGGGTTCGGGTTTAGGTCATAGGTTTTAGTTTAGGTTATTGGTTTTAGGATTTGAGAATCGGTTCGGGTTTAAGTTATAGGTTTTGGTTTTGATTTTGGTTTAGGTTATAGGTTTTGGGAAAGGGTTTAGGGTTCGGGTTTAGGTCATAGGTTTTTATTTTGGTTGTAGGTTATAGGGTTAGGATAAGGATTAGGTTTAGGTTATAGGTTTTGTGATTTGAGAATGGGTTCGGGTTTCGGTCATATGTTTTCGTTTAGGTTATATGTTTTAGGATTTGTGAATCGGTTCGGGTTTAGGTCATAGGTTTTGGTTTTGATTTAGGTTATAAATTTTGGTTTAGGTTATAGGTTTAGGATAAGGTTTAGGTTTTGGTTTAGGTTATAGGTTTTGGGATTTGAGAATGGGTTCGGGTTTAAGTCATAGGTTTTGGGATTAGAGAATGGGTTCGGGTTTAGGTCATTGGTTTTGAGATTTGAGAATGGGTTCGGGTTTAGGTCATAGGTTTTGGGATTTAAGAATGGGTTCGGGTTTTGGTCATAGGTTTTGGTTTAGGTTATAGCTTTTAGGATCTGAGAATGGGTTCGGGTTTATGTCATAGGTTTGGCTTTTAGTTTAGGTTATAGGTTTCAGTTTAGGTTATAGTTTTAGGATAAGGTTTAGGTTTAGGTTTCGGTTATAAGTTTTGGGGTTTGAGAATGGGATCGGGTTTAGGTCATAGGTTTTGGGATTTGAGAATGGGTTCCGGTTTAGGTCATAGGTTTTGGTTTAGGTTATAGGTTTTAGGATTTGAGAATCGGTTCGGGTTTAAGTTATAGGTTTTGGTTTTGATTTTGGTTTAGGTTATAGGTTTTGGGAAGGGGTTTAGGGTTCGGGTTTATGTCATAGGTTTTTGTTTTGGTTGTAGGTTGTAGGGTTAGGATAAGGATTATGTTTAGGTTATAGGTTTTGTGATTTGAGAATGGGTTCCGGCTTAGGTCATAGGTTTTTGGATTTGAGAATGGGTTCGGGTTTAGGTCATAGGTTTTGGTTTAGGTTATATGTTTTAGGATTTGTGAATGGGTTTGGGTTTAGGTCATAGGTTTTGGTTTTGGTTTAGGTTATAGGTTTTGGTTTAGGTTATAGGTTTAGGATAAGGTTTACGTTTAGGTTTAGGTTATAGGTTTTGGGATTTGAGAATGGGTTCGGGTTTAGGTCATAGGTTTTGGAATTTGAGAATGGGTTCGGGTTTAGGTCATATGTTTTGGTTTAGGTTATAGGTTTTAGGATTTGAGAATCGGTTCGAGTTTAAGTTATAGGTTTTGGTTTTATTTTTGGTTTAGGTTATAGGTTTTGGGATAGGGTTTAGGGTTCGTGTTTAGGTCATAGGTTTTTGTTTTGGTTATAGGTTATAGGGTTAGGATAAGGATTTGGTTTAGGTTATAGGTTTTGAGATTTGAGAATGGGTTCTGGTTTAGGTCAAAGGTTTTGGGATTTGAGAATGGGTTCGGGTTTCGGTCATATGTTTTCGTTTAGGTTATATGTTTTAGGATTTGTGAATCGGTTCGGGTTTAGGCCATAGGTTTTAGTTTTGATTTAGGTTATGGGTTTTGGTTTAGGTTATAGGTTTAGGATAAGGTTTAGGTTTTGGTTTAGGTTATAGGTTTTGGGATTTGAGAATGGGTTCGGGTTTAGGTCATAGGTTTTGGGATAAGAGATTGGGTTCGGGTTTAGGACATTGGTTTTGAGATTTGAGAATGGGTTCGGGTTTAGGTCATAGGTTTTGGTTTAGGTTATAGGTTTAAGGATTTGAGAATGGGTTCGGGATTAGGTCTTAGGTTTTGGTTTTAGTTTAGGTTAAAGGTTTAGGATAAGGTTTAGGTTTAGGTTTAGGTTATAGGGTTTGAGATTTGAGAATGGGTTCGGGTTTAGGTCATAGGTTTTGGTTTAGGTTATAGGTTTTTGTATTTGAGAATGGGTTCGGGTTTAGGTCATTGGTTTTGGTTTAGGTTATAGGTTTTAGGATTTGAGAATGGGTTAGGGTTTAGGTCGTAAGTTTTAGTTTAGGTTATAGGTTTTAGGATTTGAGAATGGGTTCGAGTTTAGGTCATAGGTTTTGGCTTTGGTTTTGGTTATAAGTTTCTGTTTAGGTTATAGGTTTAAGATAAGGTTTAGGTTTAGGTTTAGGTTATTGGTTTTGGGATTTGAGAATGGGTTCGGGTTTAGGTCATAGGTTTTGGGATTTGAGAATGGGTTCGGGTTTAGGTCATAGGTTTTGAGATTTGAGAATGGGTTCGGGTTTAGGTCATAGGTTTTGGTTTAGGTAATAGGTATTAGGATTTGAGAATGGGTTCGGGATTAGGTCATAGGTTTTGGTTTTGGTTTTAGTTATAGGTTTTGGATAGGGTTTAGTTTTAGGTTTAGGTTAGAGGTTTTGGTATTGGAGAATGGGTTCGGGTTTAGGACATAGGTTTTGGGATTTGAAAATGGGTTCGGGTTTAGGTCATAGGTTTTAGTTTAAGTTATAGGTTTTAGGATTCAAGAATGGGTTCGGGTTTAGGTCATAGGTTTTCGTTTTGGTTTAGGTTATAGGTTTTAGTTTAGGATATAGGTTTACGATAAAGTTTAGGTTTAGGTTTAGGTTACAGGCTTTGTGAATTGAGAATGGGTTCGGGTTTAGGTTATAGGTTTTGGGATTTGAGAACGGGTTCGCGTTTTGGTCATAGGTTTTGGTTTAGGTTATAGGTTTTAGGATTTGAGAATGGGTTCGGGATTAGGTCATAGGTTTTGGTTGTGGTTTAGGTTATAGGTTTAGGATAAGGTTTAGGTTTAGGTTTCGGTTATAAGTTATGGGATTTGAGAATGGGTTCGGGTTTAGGTCATAGGTTTTGGCTTTGGTTTTGGTTATATGTTTTGGTTTATGTTATGTGTTTAGGATAAGGTTTAGGTTTAGGTTTAGGTGATAGGTTTTGGAATTTGAGAATGGGTTTGGGTTTAGGTCATAGGTTTTTGGATTTGAGTATGGGTTCAGGTTAAGGTCATAGGTTTTGAGATTCGAGAATAGGTTCGCGTTTAGGTCATAGGTTTTGGTGTAGGTTATAGGTATTAGGATTTGAGAATAGGTTCGGGATTAGGTCATAGTTTTTGGTTTTAGTTTTGGTTATAGATTTTGGATAAGGTTTAGGTTTAGGTTTAGGTTACAAGTTTTGGGATTGGAGAATGGGTTCGGGTTTAGGTCATAGGTTTCGGGATTTGAAAATGGGTTTGGGTTTAGGTCATTGGTTTTGGTTCAAGTTATAGGTTTTAGGATTTAAGAATGGGTTCGGGTTTGGGTCATAGGTTTTCATTTTGGTTTAGGTTATAGGTTTTGGTTAGGTTATAGGTTTAGGATAAGGTTTAGGTTTGGGTTTATGTTATAGGCTTTGGGATTTGAGAATGGGTTCGGGTTTAGGTTATAGGTTTTGGGATTTGAGAATGGGTTCGGGTTTTAGTCATAGGTTGTGCTTTAGGTTATAGGCTTTAGGATTTGAGAATGGGTTCGGGTTTAGGTCATAGGTTTTGGTTTTGGTTTAGGTTATAAGTTTTGGTTTAGGTTATAGGTTTTGGGATTTGAGAATGGGTTCGGGTTTAGGTCATAGATTTTGGGTTTTGTAAATGGGTTTTAAGTCATAGGTTTTGGTTTAAGTTATAGGTTTTAGGACTTCAGAATGGGTTCAGGTTTAGGTCATAGGTTTTGATTTTGGTTTAGGCTATAGGTTTAGGATATGGTTTAGGTTTAGGTTTAGGTTATAGGTTTGGGGATTTGAGAATGGGTTCGGGTTTAGGTCATAGGTTTTGGGATTTGAGAATGGGTTCGGGTTTAGGTCATAGGTTTTGAGATTTGAGAATGGGTTCGGGTTTTGGTCATAGGTTTTGGTTTAGGTTATAGGTATTAGGATTTGAGAATGCGTTCGGGATTAGGTCATAGGTTATGGTTTTGGTTTTGGTTATAGGTTTTGGATAACGTTTAGGTTTAGGTTTAGGTTATAGGTTTTGGGATTGGAGAATGGGTTCGGGTTTAGGTCATAGGTTTTGTGATTTGAAAATTGGTTCGTGTTTAGGTCATAGATTTTGGTTTAAGTTATAGGTTTTAGGATTTAAGAATGGGTTTGGGTGTAGGTCATAGGTTTTCGTTTTGGTTTAGGTTATAACTTTTGGTTTAGGATATAGGTTTAGGATAAGGTTTAGGTTTAGGTTTAGGTTATAGGCTTTGCGATTTGAGAATGGGTTCGGGTTTAGGTCATAGGTTTTGGGATTTGAGAATGGGTTCCCGTTTTGGTCATAGGTTTTGGTTTAGGTTATAGGTTTTAGGATTTGAGAATGGGTTCGGGATTAGGTCATAGGTTTTGGTTTTGGTTTAGGTTATAGGTTTAGGATAACGTTTAGGTTTAGGTTTAGGTTATAAGTTATAGGATTTGAGAATAGGTTCGAGTTTGGGTCATAGGTTTTGGCTTTGGTTTTGGTTATATGTTTTGGTTTAGGTTATAAGTTTAGGATAAGGTTTAGGTTTAGGTTTAGGTGATAGGTTTTGGGATTTGAGAATGGGTTCGGGTTTAGGTCATAGGTTTTGGGATTTTAGAATGGGTTTGGCTTTAGGTCATAGGTTTTGAGATTTGAGAATGCGTTCGGGTTTAGGTCATAGGTTTTGGTTTAGGTTATAGGTTTTAGGATTTGAGAATGGGTTTGGGATTAGGTCATAGGTTTTGGTTTTGGTTTAGGTTATAGGTTTAGGGTAACGTTTAGGTTTAGGTTTAGGTTATACGTTATGGGATTTGAGAATAGGTTCGAGTTTGGGTCTTAGGTTTTGGCTTTGGTTTTGGTTATATGCTTTGGTTTAGGTTATAGGTTTAGGATAAGGTTTAGGTTTAGGTTTAGGTGATAGGTTTTGGGATTTGAGAATGGGTTCGGGTTTAGGTCATAGGTTTTGGGATTTTAGAATGGGTTTGGCTTTAGGTCATAGGTTTTGAGATTTGAGAATGGGTTCGGGTTTAGGTCATAGGTTTTGGTTTAGGTTATAGGTTTTAGGATTTGAGAATGGGTTCGGGATTAGGTCATAGGTTTTGGTTTTGGTTTAGGTTATAGGTTTAGGGTAACGTTTAGGTTTAGGTTTAGGTTATACGTTATGGGATTTGAGAATAGGTTCGAGTTTGGGTCTTAGGTTTTGGCTTTGGTTTTGGTTATATGCTTTGGTTTAGGTTATAGGTTTAGGATAAGGTTTAGGTTTAGGTTTAGGTGATAGGTTTTGGGATTTGAGAATGGGTTCGGGTTTAGGTGATAGGTTTTGGGATTTTAGAATGGGTTTGGCTTTAGGTCATAGGTTTTGAGATTTGAGAATGGGTTCGGGTTTCGGTCATATGTTTTCGTTTAGGTTATATGTTTTAGGATTTGTGAATCGGTTCGAGTTTAGGTCATAGGTTTTGGTTTTGATTTAGGTTATAAATTTTGGTTTAGGTTATAGGTTTAGGATAAGGTTTAGGTTTTGGTTTAGGTTATAGGTTTTGGGATTTGAGAATGGGTTCGGGTTTAAGTCATAGGTTTTGGGATTAGAGAATGGGTTCGGGTTTAGGTCATTGGTTTTGAGATTTGGGAATGAGTTCGGGTTTAGGTCATAGGTTTTGGGATTTGAGAATGGGTTCGGGTTTAGGTCATAGGTTTTGGTTTAGGTTATAGCTTTTAGGATCTGAGAATGGGTTCGGGTTTATGTCATAGGTTTGGCTTTTAGTTTAGGTTATAGGTTTCGGTTTAGGTTATAGTTTTAGGATAAGGTTTAGGTTTAGGTTTCGGTTATAGGTTTTGGGGTTTGAGAGTGGGATCGGGTTTAGGTCATAGGTTTTGGGATTTGAGAATGGGTTCGGGTTTAGGTCATAGGTTTTGGTTTAGGTTATAGGTTTTAGGATTTGAGAATCGGTTCGGGTTTAAGTTACAGGTTTTGGTTTTGATTTTGGTTTAGGTTATATGTTTTGGGAAGGGGTTTAGGGTTCGGGTTTATGTCATAGGTTTTTATTTTGGTTGTAGGTTATAGGGTTAGGATAAGGATTAGGTTTAGGTTTTAGGTTTTGTGATTTGAGAATGGGTTCCGGCTTAGGTCATAGGTTTTTGGATTTGAGAATGGGTTCGGGTTTAGGTCATAGGTTTTGGTTTAGGTTATATGCTTTAGGATTTGTGAATGGGTTTGGGTTTAGGTCATAGGTTTTGGTTTTGGTTTAGGTTATAGGTTTAGGATAAGGTTTACGTTTAGGTTTAGGTTATAGGTTTTGGGATTTGAGAATGGGTTCGGGTTTAGGTCATAGGTTTTGGAATTTGAGAATGGGTTCGGGTTTAGGTCATATGTTTTGGTTTAGGTTATAGGTTTTAGGATTTGAGAATCGGTTCGAGTTTAAGTTATAGGTTTTGGTTTTATTTTTGGTTTAGGTTATAGGTTTTGGGATAGGGTTTAGGGTTCGTGTTTAGGTCATAGGTTTTTGTTTTGGTTATAGGTTATAGGGTTAGGATAAGGATTTGGTTTAGGTTATAGGTTTTGAGATTTGAGAATGGGTTCTGGTTTAGGTCAAAGGTTTTGGGATTTGAGAATGGGTTCGGGTTTCGGTCATATGTTTTCGTTTAGGTTATATGTTTTAGGATTTGTGAATCGGTTCGGGTTTAGGCCATAGGTTTTAGTTTTGATTTAGGTTATGGGTTTTGGTTTAGGTTATAGGTTTAGGATAAGGTTTAGGTTTTGGTTTAGGTTATAGGTTTTGGGATTTGAGAATGGGTTCGGGTTTAGGTCATAGGTTTTGGGATAAGAGAATGGGTTCGGGTTTTGGTCATAGGTTTTGGGATTTGAGAATGGGTTCGGGTTTAGGTCATAGGTTTTGGTTTAGGTTTTAGGTTTTAGGATTTGAGAATGGGTTCGGGTTTAGGTCATAGGTTTTGGTTTAGGTTATAGGTTTAAGGATTTGAGAATGGGTTCGGGATTAGGTCTTAGGTTTTGGTTTTGGTTTAGGTTAAAGGTTTAGGATAAGGTTTAGGTTTAGGTTTAGGTTATAGGGTTTGAGATTTGAGAATGGGTTCGGGTTTAGGTCATAGGTTTTGGTTTAGGTTATAGGTTTTTGTATTTGAGAATGGGTTCGGGTTTAGGTCATAGGTTTTGGTTTAGGGTATAGGTTTTAGCATTTGAGAATGGGTTAGGGTTTAGGTCGTAAGTTTTAGTTTAGGTTATAGGTTTTAGGATTTGAGAATGGGTTCGAGTTTAGGTCATAGGTTTTGGCTTTGGTTTTGGTTATAAGTTTCTGTTTAGGTTATAGGTTTAAGATAAGGTTTAGGTTTAGGTTTAGGTTATTGGTTTTGGGATTTGAGAATGGGTTCGGGTTTAGGTCATAGGTTTTGGGATTTGAGAATGGGTTCGGGTTTAGGTCATAGGTTTTGAGATTTGAGAATGGGTTCGGGTTTAGGTCATAGGTTTTGGTTTAGGTAATAGGTATTAGGATTTGAGAATGGGTTCGGGATTAGGTCATAGGTTTTGGTTTTGGTTTTAGTTATAGGTTTTGGATAGGGTTTAGTTTTAGGTTTAGGTTAGAGGTTTTGGTATTGGAGAATGGGTTCGGGTTTAGGACATAGGTTTTGGGATTTGAAAATGGGTTCGGGTTTAGGTCATAGGTTTTAGTTTAAGTTATAGGTTTTAGGATTCAAGAATGGGTTCGGGTTTAGGTCATAGGTTTTCGTTTTGGTTTAGGTTATAGGTTTTAGTTTAGGATATAGGTTTACGATAAAGTTTAGGTTTAGGTTTAGGTTACAGGCTTTGCGAATTGAGAATGGGTTCGGGTTTAGGTTATAGGTTTTGGGATTTGAGAACGGGTTCGCGTTTTGGTCATAGGTTTTGGTTTAGGTTATAGGTTTTAGGATTTGAGAATGGGTTCGGGATTAGGTCATAGGTTTTGGTTGTGGTTTAGGTTATAGGTTTAGGTTAAGGTTTAGGTTTAGGTTTCGGTTATAAGTTATGGGATTTGAGAATGGGTTCGGTTTTAGGTCATAGGTTTTGGCTTTGGTTTTGGTTATATGTTTTGGTTTATGTTATGTGTTTAGGATAAGGTTTAGGTTTAGGTTTAGGTGATAGGTTTTGGAATTTGAGAATGGGTTTGGGTTTAGGTCATAGGTTTTTGGATTTGAGTATGGGTTCAGGTTAAGGTCATAGGTTTTGAGATTCGAGAATAGGTTCGCGTTTAGGTCATAGGTTTTGGTGTAGGTTATAGGTATTAGGATTTGAGAATAGGTTCGGGATTAGGTCATAGTTTTTGGTTTTAGTTTTGGTTATAGGTTTTGGATAAGGTTTAGGTTTAGGTTTAGGTTACAAGTTTTGGGATTGGAGAATGGGTTCGGGTTTAGGTCATAGGTTTCGGGATTTGAAAATGGGTTTGGGTTTAGGTCATTGGTTTTGGTTCAAGTTATAGGTTTTAGGATTTAAGAATGGGTTCGGGTTTGGGTCATAGGTTTTCATTTTGGTTTAGGTTATAGGTTTTGGTTTAGGTTATAGGTTTAGGATAAGGTTTAGGTTTGGGTTTATGTTATAGGCTTTGGGATTTGAGAATGGGTTCGGGTTTAGGTTATAGGTTTTGGGATTTGAGAATGGGTTCGGGTTTTAGTCATAGGTTGTGCTTTAGGTTATAGGCTTTAGGATTTGAGAATGGGTTCGGGTTTAGGTCATAGGTTTTGGTTTTGGTTTAGGTTATAAGTTTTGGTTTAGGTTATAGGTTTTGGGATTTGAGAATGGGTTCGGGTTTAGGTCATAGATTTTGGGTTTTGTAAATGGGTTTTAAGTCATAGGTTTTGGTTTAAGTTATAGGTTTTAGGACTTCAGAATGGGTTCGGGTTTAGGTCATAGGTTTTGATTTTGGTTTAGGCTATAGGTTTAGGATTTGGTTTAGGTTTAGGTTTAGGTTATAGGTTTGGGGATTTGAGAATGGGTTCGGGTTTAGGTCATAGGTTTTGGGATTTGAGAATGGGTTCGGGTTTAGGTCATAGGTTTTGAGATTTGAGAATGGGTTCGGGTTTTGGTCATAGGTTTTGGTTTAGGTTATAGGTATTAGGATTTGAGAATGCATTCAGGATTAGGTCATAGGTTTTGGTTTTGGTTTTGGTTATAGGTTTTGGATAACGTTTAGGTTTAGGTTTAGGTTATAGGTTTTGGGATTGGAGAATGGGTTCGGGTTTAGGTCATAGGTTTTGTGATTTGAAAATGGGTTCGTGTTTAGGTCATAGATTTTGGTTTAAGTTATAGGTTTTAAGATTTAAGAATGGGTTTGGGTGTAGGTCATAGGTTTTCGTTTTGGTTTAGGTTATAAGTTTTGGTTTAGGATATAGGTTTAGGATAAGGTTTAGGTTTAGGTTTAGGTTATAGGCTTTGCGATTTGAGAATGGGTTCGGGTTTAGGTCATAGGTTTTGGGATTTGAGAATGGGTTCGCGTTTTGGTCATAGGTTTTGGTTTAGGTTATAGGTTTTAGGATTTGAGAATGGGTTCGGGATTAGGTCATAGGTTTTGGTTTTGGTTTAGGTTTTAGGTTTAGGATAACGTTTAGGTTATAAGTTATAGGATTTGAGATTAGGTTCGAGTTTGGGTCATAGGTTTTGGCTTTGGTTTTGGTTATATGTTTTGGTTTAGGTTATAAGTTTAGGATAAGGTTTAGGTTTAGGTTTAGGTGATAGGTTTTGGGATTTGAGAATGGGTTCGGGTTTAGGTCATAGGTTTTGGGATTTTAGAATGGGTTTGGCTTTAGGTCATAGGTTTTGAGATTTGAGAATGGGTTCGGGTTTAGGTCATAGGTTTTGGTTTAGGTTATAGGTTTTAGGATTTGAGAATGGGTTTGGGATTAGGTCATAGGTTTTGGTTTTGGTTTAGGTTATAGGTTTAGGGTAACGTTTAGTTTTAGGTTTAGGTTATACGTTATGGGATTTGAGAATAGGTTCGAGTTTGGGTCTTAGGTTTTGGCTTTGGTTTTGGTTATATGCTTTGGTTTAGGTTATAGGTTTAGGATAAGGTTTAGGTTTAGGTTTAGGTGATAGGTTTTGGGATTTGAGAATGGGTTCGGGTTTAGGTCATAGGTTTTGGGATTTTAGAATGGGTTTGGCTTTAGGTCATAGGTTTTGAGATTTGAGAATGGGTTCGGGTTTCGGTCATATGTTTTCGTTTAGGTTATATGTTTTAGGATTTGTGAATCAGTTCGGGTTTAGGTCATAGGTTTTGGTTTTGATTTAGGTTATAAATTTTGGTTTAGGTTATAGCTTTAGGATAAGGTTTAGGTTTTGGTTTAGGTTATAGGTTTTGGGATTTGAGAATGGGTTCGGGTTTAAGTCATAGGTTTTGGGATTAGAGAATGGGTTCGGGTTTAGGTCATAGGTTTTGAGATTTGGGAATGGGTTCGGGTTTAAGTCATAGGTTTTGGGATTTGAGAATGGGTTCGGGTTTAGGTCATAGGTTTTGGTTTAGGTTATAGCTTTTAGGATCTGAGAATGGGTTCGGGTTTATGTCATAGGTTTGGCTTTTAGTTTAGGTTATAGGTTTCGGTTTGGGTTATAGTTTTAGGATAAGGTTTAGGTTTAGGTTTCGGTTATAGGTTTTGGGGTTTGAGAATGGGATCGGGTTTAGGTCATAGGTTTTGGGATTTGAGAATGGGTTCGGGTTTAGGTCATAGGTTTTGGTTTAGGTTATAGGTTTTAGGATTTGAGAATCGGTTCGGGTTTAAGTTATAGGTTTTGGTTTTGATTTTGGTTTAGGTTATAGGTTTTGGGAAGGGGTTTAGGGTTCGGGTTTATGTCATAGGTTTTTATTTTGGTTGTAGGTTATAGGGTTAGGATAAGGATTAGGTATAGGTTTTAGGTTTTGTGATTTGAGAATGGGTTCCGGCTTAGGTCATAGGTTTTTGGATTTGAGAATGGGTTCGGGTTTAGGTCATAGTTTTTGGTTTAGGTTATATGCTTTAGGATTTGTGAATGGGTTTGGGTTTAGGTCATAGGTTTTGGTTTTGGTTTAGGTTATAGGTTTAGGATAAGGTTTAGGTTTAGGTTTAGGTTATAGGTTTTGGGATTTGAGAATGGGTTCGGGTTTAGGTCATAGGTTTTGGAATTTGAGAATGGGTTCGGGTTTAGGTCATATGTTTTGGTTTAGGTTATAGGTTTTAGGATTTGAGAATCGGTTCGAGTTTAAGTTATAGGTTTTGGTTTTATTTTTGGTTTAGGTTATAGGTTTTGGGATAGGGTTTAGGGTTCGTGTTTAGGTCATAGGTTTTTGTTTTGGTTATAGGTTATAGGGTTAGGATAAGGATTTAGTTTAGGTTATAGGTTTTGAGATTTGAGAATGGGTTCTGGTTTAGGTCAAAGGTTTTGGGATTTGAGAATGGGTTTGGGTTTCGGTCATATGTTTTCGTTTAGGTTATATGTTTTAGGATTTGTGAATCGGCTCGGGTTTAGGCCATAGGTTTTAGTTTTGATTTAGGTTATGGGTTTTGGTTTAGGTTATAGGTTTAGGATAAGGTTTAGGTTTTGGTTTAGGTTATAGGTTTTCGGATTTGAGAATGGGTTCGGGTTTAGGTCATAGGTTTTGGGATAAGAGAATGGGTTCGGGTTTAGGTCATTGGTTTTGAGATTTGAGAATGGGTTCGGGTTTAGGTCATAGGTTTTGGTTTAGGTTATAGGTTTAAGGATTTGAGAATGGGTTCGGGATTAGGTCTTAGGTTTTGGTTTTGGTTTAGGTTAATGGTTTAGGATAAGGTTTAGATTTAGGTTTAGGTTATAGGTTTTGAGATTTGAGAATGGGTTCGGGTTTAGGTCATAGGTTTTGGTTTAGGTTATAGGTTTTTGTATTTGAGAATGGGTTCGGGTTTAGGTCATAGGTTTTGGTTTAGGTTATAGGTTTTAGGATTTGCGAATGGGTTAGGGTTTAGGTCGTAAGTTTTAGTTTAGGTTATAGGTTTTAGGATTTGAGAATGGGTTCGAGTTTAGGTCATAGGTTTTGGCTTTGGTTTTGGTTATAAGTTTCTGTTTAGGTTATAGGTTTAGGATAAGGTTTAGGTTTAGGTTTAGGTTATTAGTTTTGGGATTTGAGAATGGGTTTGGGTTTAGGTCATAGGTTTTGGGATTTGAGAATGGGTTCGGGTTTAGGTCATAGGTTTTGAGATTTGAGAATGGGTTCGGGTTTAGGTCATAGGTTTTGGTTTAGGTAATAGGTATTAGGATTTGAGAATGGGTTCGGGATTAGGTCATAGGTTTTGGTTTTGGTTTTAGTTATAGGTTTTGGATAGGGTTTAGTTTTAGGTTTAGGTTAGAGGTTTTGGTATTGGAGAATGGGTTCGGGTTTAGGACATAGGTTTTGGGATTTGAAAATGGCTTCGGGTTTAGGTCATAGGTTTTGGTTTAGGTTATAGGTTTTTGTATTTGAGAATGGGTTCGGGTTTAGGTCATAGGTTTTGGTTTAGGTTATAGGTTTTAGGATTTGAGAATGGGTTCGGGATTAGGTCATAGGTTTTGGTTGTGGTTTAGGTTATAGGTTTAGGATAAGGTTTAGGTTTAGGTTTCGGTTATAAGTTATGGGATTTGAGAATGGGTTCGGGTTTAGGTCATAGGTTTTGGCTTTGGTTTTGGTTATATGTTTTGGTTTATGTTATGTGTTTAGGATAAGGTTTAGGTTTTGGTTTAGGTGATAGGTTTTGGGATTTGAGAATGGGTTCGGGTTTAGGTCATAGGTTTTGGTATTTGAGAATGGGTTCGGGTTTAGGCCATTGGTTTTTGTTTAGGTTATAGGTTATAGGATTTGAGAATCAGTTCGGGTTTAAGTTATAGGTTTTGTTTTTATTTTTGGTTTAGGTTATAGGTTTTGGGATAGGGTTTAGGGTTCGTGTTTAGGTCATAGGTTTTTGTTTTGGTTATAGGTTATAGGGTTAGGATAAGGATTTGGTTTAGGTTATAGGTTTTGAGATTTGAGAATGGGGTGCGGTTTAGGTTTTAGGTTTTGGGATTTGAGAATGGGTTCAGGTTTCGGTCATAGGTTTTCGTTTAGGTTATATGTTTTAGGATTTGTGAATCGGTTCGGGTTTAGGTCATAGGTTTTGGTTTTGATTTAGGTTATAGGTTTTGGTTTAGGTTATCGGTTTAGGATAAGGTGTAGGTTATAGGTTTTGGGATTTGAGAATGGGTTCGGGTTTAGGTCATAGGTTTTGGGATTAGAGAATGGGTTCGGGTTTAGGTTATTGGTTTTGAGATTTGAGGATGGGTTCGGGTTTAAGTCATAGGTTTTGTTTTAGGTTATAGGTTAAAGGATTTGAGAATGGGTTCGGGATTAGGTCTTAGGTTTTGGTTTTGGTTCAGGTTATAGGTTTAGGATAAGGTTTAGGTTTAGGTTTAGGTTTAGGTTATAGGTTTTGGGATTTCAGAATGGGTTCGGGTTTAGGTCATAGGTTTTAGGATTTGAGAATGGGTTAGGGTTTTGGTCATAAGTTTTAATTTAGGTTATAGGTTTTAGGATTTGACAATGGGTTCGAGTTTAGGTCATAGGTTTTGGCTTTGGTTTTGGTTATAGGTTTCTGTTTAGGTTATAGGTTTAGCATAGGGTTTAGGTTTAGGTTTAGGTTATAGGTTTTGGGATTTGAGAATGGGTTCGGGTTTAGGTCATAGGTTTTGGAATTTGAGAATGGGTTCAGGTTTAGGTCATAGGTTTTGAGATTTGAGAATGGGTTCAGGTTTAGGTCATAGGTTTTGGTTTAGGTTATAGGTATTAGGATTTGAGAATGCGTTCGGGATTAGGTCATAGGTTTTGGTTTTGGTTTTGGTTATAGGTTTTGGATAAGGTTTAGGTTTTGGTTTAGGTTATAGGTTTTGGGATTGGAGAATGGGTTCGGGTTTAGGTCATAGGTTTTATGATTTGAAATTGGGTTCGTGTTTAGGTCATAGGTTTTGGTTTAAGTTATAGGTTTTAGGATTTAAGAATGGGTTCGGGTTTAGGTCATAGGTTTTCGTTTTGGTTTAGGTTATAGGCTTTGCGATTTGAGAATGGGTTCGGGTTTAGGTCATAAGTTTTGGAATTTCAGAATGGGTTTGCGTTTTGGTCATAGGTTTTGGTTTAGGTTATAGGTTTTAGGATTTGAGAATGGGTTCGGGATTAGGTCATAGGTTTTGGCTTTGGTTTTGGTTATAGGTTTCTGTTTAGGTTATAGGTTTAGGATAAGGTTTAGGTTTAGGTTTAGGTGATAGGTTTTGGGATTTGAGAATGGGTTCGGGTTTAGGTCATAGGTTTTGGGATTTTAGAATGGGTTTGGCTTTAGGTCATAGGTTTTGAGATTTGAGAATGGGTTCGGGTTTTGGTCATAGGTTTTGGTTTAGGTTATAGGTTTTAGGATTTGAGAATGGGTTCAGGATTAGGTCATAGGTTTTGGTTTTGGTTTAGGTTATAGGTTTAGGATAAGGTTTAGGTTTAGGATTATGTTATAGGTTTTGGGATTTGAGAATGGGTTCAGGTTTAGGTCATAGGTTTTGGGATTTGAAAATGGGTTCGGGTTTCGTTCATAGGTTTTGGTTTAAGCTATAGGTTTTAGGATTTAAGAATGGGTTCGGGTTTAGGTCATAGGTTTTGGTTTAAGTTATAGGTTTTAGGATTTGAGAATGGGTTCCGGTTTAGGTCATAGGTTTTGATTTTGGTTTAGGTTATAGGTTTAGGATAAGCTTTAGGCTTAGGTTTAGGTTATAGGTTTTGGGATTTGAGAATGGGTTCGGGTTTCGGTCATAGGTTTTGGGATTTGAAAATGGGTTCGGGTTTCGTTCCTAGGTTTTGGTTTAAGCTATAGGTTTTTGGATTTAAGAATGGGTTCAGGTTTAGGTCATAGGTTTTGGTTTAAGTTATAGGTTTTTGGATTTCAAAATGGGTTCGGGTTTAGGTCATAGGTTTTGGGATTTGAGAATGGGTTCGGGTTTAAGTCATAGGTTTTGGTTTAGGTTATCGGTTTTAGGATTTGAGAATGGGTTAGGCTTTAGGTCATAAGTTTTGGTTTAGGTTATAGGTTTTAGGATTTGAGAATGGGTTCGAGTTTAGGTCATAGGTTTTGGCTTTGGTTTTGGTTATAGGTTTTGGTTTAGGTGATAGGTTTAGGATATGGTTTAGGTTTAGGTTTAGGTTATAGGTTTTGGGATATGAGAATGGGTTCAGGTTTAGGTCATAGGTTTTGGGATTTGAGAATGGGCTCGGGTTTAGGTCATAGGTTTTGAGATTTGAGAATGGGTTCGGGTTTAGGTCATAGGTTTTGGTTTAGGTTATAGGTATTAGGATTTGAGAATGGGTTCGGGATTAGGTAATAAGTTTTGGTTTTGGTTTTGGTTATAGGTTTTGGATACGGTTTAGGTTTAGGTTTAGGTTATAGGTTTTGGGATTGGAGAATGGGTTCGGGTTTAGGTCATTGGTTTTGGGATTTGAAAATGGGTTCGGGTTTAGGTCATAGGTTTTGGTTTAAGTTATAGGTTTTAGGATTTAAGAATGGGTTCAGGTTTAGGTCATAGGTTTTCATTTTGGTTTAGGTTATAGTTTATAGGTTTAGGTTTAGGATATAGGTTTAGGATAAGGTTTAGGTTTAGGTTTAGGTTATAGGCTTTGCGATTTGAGAATGGGTTCGGGTTTAGGTCATAGGCATTGGGATTTGAGACTGGGTTCACGTTTTGGTCATAAGTTTTGGTTTAGGTTATAGGTTTTAGGATTTGAGAATGGGTTCGGGATTAGGTCATAGGTTTTGGTTTTGGTTTAGGTTATAGGTTTAGGTTTAGGTTTAGGTTATAAGTTATGGGATTTGAGAATGGGTTCGGGTTTAGGTCATAGGTTTTTGGATTTGAGTATGGGTTCAGGTTAAGGTCATAGGTTTTGAGATTCGAGAATGGGTTGGGGTTTAGGTCATAGGTTTTGGTGTAGGTTATAGGTATTAGGATTTGAGAATAGGTTCGGGATTAGGTCATAGTTTTTGGTTTTAGTTTTGGTTATAGGTTTTGGATAAGGTTTAGGTTTAGGTTTAGGTTACAAGTTTTGGGATTGGAGAATGGGTTCGGGTTTAGGTCATAGGTTTTGGGATTTGAAAATGGGTTTGGGTTTAGGTCATTGGTTTTGGTTTAAGTTATAGGTTTTAGGATTTAAGAATGGGTTCGGGTTTGGGTCATAGGTTTTCATTTTGGTTTAGGTTATAGGTTTTGGTTTAGGTTATAGGTTTAGGATAAGGTTTAGGTTTGGGTTTATGTTATAGGCTTTGGGATTTGAGAATGGGTTCGGGTTTAGGTTATAGGTTTTGGGATTTGAGAATGGGTTCGCGTTTTGGTCATAGGTTTTGGTTTAGGATATAGGTTTTAGTATTTGAGAATGGGTTCGGGATTAGGTCATAGGTTTTGGTTTTGGTTTAGGTTTTAGGTTTAGGATAACCTTTAGGTTTAGGTTTAGGTTATAAGTTATAGGATTTGAGAATTGGTTCGAGTTTGGGTCATAGGTTTTGGCTTTGGTTTTGGTTATATGTTTTGTTTTAGGTTATAAGTTTAGGATAAGGTTTAGGTTTAGGTTTAGGTGATAGGTTTTGGGATTTGAGAATGGGTTCGGGTTTAGGTCATAAGTTTTGGGATTTTAGAATGGGTTTGGCTTTAGGTCATAGGTTTTGAGATTTGAGAATGGGTTCAGGTTTAGGTCATAGGTTTTGGTTTAGGTTATAGGTTTTAGGATTTGAGAATGGCTTCGGGATTAGGTCATAGGTTTTGGTTTTGGTTTAGGTTATAGGTTTAGGGTAACGTTTAGGTTTAGGTTTAGGTTATACGTTATGGGATTTAAGAATAGGTTCGAGTTTGGGTCTTAGGTTTTGGCTTTGGTTTTGGTTATATGCTTTGGTTTAGGTTATAGGTTTAGGATAAGGTTTAGGTTTAGGTTTAGGTGATAGGTTTTGGGATTTGAGAATGGGTTCGGGTTTAGGTCATAGGTTTTGGGATTTTAGAATGGGTTTGGCTTTAGGTCATAGGTTTTGAGATTTGAGAATGGGTTCGGGTTTAGGTCATAGGTTTTGGTTTAGGTTATAGGTTTTAGGATTTGAGAATGGGTTCAGGATTAGGTCTTAGGTTTTGGTTTTGGTTTATGTTATAGGTTTGAGATAAGGTTTAGGTTTAGGATTAGGTTATAGGTTTTGGGATTTGAGAATGGGTTCGGGTTTAGGTCATAGGTTTTGGGATTTGAAAATGGGTTCGGGTTTCGTTCTTAGGTTTTGGTTTAAGTTATAGGTTTTTGGATTTAAGAATGGGTTCGGGTTTAGGTCATAGGTTTTGGTTTAAGTTATAGGTTTTAGGATTTCAGAATGGGTTCGGGTTTAGGTCATAGGTTTTGGGATTTGAGAATGGGTTCGGGTTTAGGTTATAGGTTTTGGTTTAGGTTATAGGTTTTAGGATTTGAGAATGTGTTCGGGTTTAGGACATAGGTTTTGGTTTTGGTTATAGGCTTTCGGATTTGAGAATGGGTTCGAGTTTAGGTCATAGGTTTTGTCTTTGGTTTTTGTTATAGGTTTTGGTTTAGGTTATAGGTTTAGGATAAGGTTTAGGTTTAGGTTTAGGTTATAGGTTTTGGGATTTGAGAATGGGTTCGGGTTTAGGTCATAGGTTTTGGGATTTGAGAATGGGTTCGGGTTTAGGTCATAGGTTTTGAGTTTTGAGAATGGGTTCGGGTTTAGGTCATAGGTTTTGGTTTAGGTTATAGGTATTAGGATTTGAGAAGGGGTTCAGGATTAGGTCATTGGTTTTGGTTTTGGTTTTGGTTTTAGGTTTTGGATAAGGTTTAGGTTTAGGTTTTGGTTAGAGGTTTTGGGATTGGAGAATTGGTTCGGGTTTAGGTCATAGGTTTTGGGATTTGAAAATGGGTTCGGGTTTAGGTCATAGATTTTGGTTTAAGTTATAGGTTTTAAGATTTAAGAATGGGTTCGGGTTTAGGTCATTGGTTTTCATTTTGGTTTAGGTTATAGGTTATAGGTTTTGGTTTAGGATATAGGTTTAGGATAAGGTTTAGGTTTCGGTTTAGGTTATAGGCTTTACGATTTGAGAATGGGTTCGGGTTTAGGTCATAGGCATTGGGATTTGAGACTGGGTTCGCATTTTGGTCATAGGTTTTGGTTTTGGTTTAGGTTATAGGTTTTAAGATTTGAGAATGGGTTCGGGATTAGGTCATAGGTTTTGGTTTTGGTTTAGGTTATAGGTTTAGGTTTAGGTTTAGGTTATATGTTTTGGGATTGGAGAATGGGTTCGGGTTTAGGTCATTGGTTTTGGGATTTGAAAATGGGTTCGGGTTTAGGTCATAGGTTTTGGTTTAAGTTATAGGTTTTAGGATTTAAGAATGGGTTCGGGTTTAGGTCATAGGTTTTCATTTTGGTTTAGGTTATAGGTTATAGGTTTTGGTTTAGGATATAGGTTTAGGATAAGGTTTAGGTTTAGGTTTAGGTTATAGGCTTTTCGATTTGAGAATGGGTTCGGGTTTAGGTCATAGGCATTGGGATTTGAGAATGGGTTCGCGTTTTGGTCATAGGTTTTGGTTTAGGTTAAAGGTTTTAGGATTTGAGAATGGGTTCGGGATTAGGTCATAGGTTTTGGTTTTGGTTTAGGTTATAGGTTTAGGTTTAGGTTTAGGTTATAAGTTATGGGATTTGAGAATGGGTTCGGGTTTAGGTCATAGGTTTTTGGATTTGAGTGTGGGTTCGGGTTAAGGTCATAGGTTTTGAGATTCGAGAATGCGTTCGGGTTTAGGTCATAGGTTTTGGTGTAGGTTATAGGTATTAGGATTTGAGAATAGGTTCGGGATTAGGTCATAGGTTTTGGTTTTAGTTTTGGTTATAGGTTTTGGATAAGGTTTAGGTTTAGGTTTAGGTTACAGGTTTTGGGATTGGAGAATGGGTTCGGGTTTAGGTCATAGGTTTTGGGATTTGAAAATGGGTTCGGGTTTAGGTCATAGGTTTTGGTTTAAGTTATAGGTTTTAGGATTTAAGAATGGGTTCGGGTTTAGGTCCTAGGTTTTCATTTTGGTTTAGGTTATAGGTTTCGGTTTAGGATATAGGTTTAGGATAAGGTTTAGGTTTGGGTTTATGTTATAGGCTTTGGGATTTGAGAATGGGTTCAGGTTTTGGTTATAGGTTTTGGGATTTGAGAATGGATTCGGGTTTTAGTCATAGGTTTTGCTTTAGGTTGTAGGCTTTAGGATTTGAGAATGGGTTCGGGTTTAGGTCATAGGTTTTGGTTTTGGTTTAGGTTATAGGTTTTGGTTTAGTTTATAGGTTTTGGGATTTGAGAATGGGTTTGGGTTTAGGTCATAGATTTTGGGTTTTGTACATGGGTTCGGGTTTAAGTCATAGGTTTTGGTTTAAGTTATAGGGTTTAGGATTTCAGAATGGGTTCGCGTTTAGGTCATAGGTTTTGATTTTGGTTTAGGCTATAGGTTTAGGATATGGTTTAGGTTTAAGTTTAGGTTTTGGTTAAGGTTATAGGTTATAGGTTTTGGATAAGGTTTAGGTTTAGTTTTAGGTTATAGGTTTTGGGATTCGAGAATGGGTTTGGGTTTAGGTCATAGGTTTTGGGATTTGAGAATGGGTTTGGGTTTTGGTCATAGGTTTTGGGATTTGAGAATGGGTTCGGGTTTAGGTCATAGGTTTTGGTTTAGGTTATAGGTTTTAGGATTTGAGAATGGGTTCGGGTTTAGGTCATAGGTTTTGGTTTTGGTTTAGGTTATAGGTTTAGGATAAGGTTTGGGTTTAGGTTTAGGTTATATGTTTTGGGATTTGGGAATGGGTTCGGGTTTAGGTCAAAGGTTTTGGGATTTGAGAATGGGTTCGGGTTTAGGTCATAGGTTTTAGTTTAAGTTATAGGTTTTAGGATTTGAGAATCGGTTCGGGTTTAGGTTATAGGTTTTGGTTTTGATTTTGGTTTAGTTTATAGGTTTTGGGATAGGGTTTAGGGTTTGAGTTTTGGTCATAGGTTTTGGTTTAGGTTATTGGTTATAGGGTTGGGATAAGGGTTGGGTATAAGTTATAGGTTTTGAGATTTGAGAATGGGTTCTTGTTTAGGTCATAGGTTTTGGGTTTTGAGAATGGGTTCGGGTTTAGGTCATAGGTTTTGGTTTAGGTTATAGGTTTTAGGATTTGAGAATCGGTTCGGGTTTAGGTTATACGTTTTGGTTTTGATTTTGGTTTAGGTTATAGGTTTTGGGATAGGGTTTAGGGTTCGGGTTTAGGTCATAGGTTTTTGTTTAGGTTATATGTTATAGGGTTAGGATAAGGATTAGGTTTAGATTATAGGTTTTTAGATTTGAGAATGGGTTCAGTTTTAGGTTATAGGTTATAGGTTTTGGTTATAGGTTTAGGTCTTAGGTTTTGAGATTTAAGAATGGGTTCGGATTATAGGTTTCGATTTTAGTTTAGGTTATATGTTTTGGTTCAAGTTATAGGTTTAGGATAAGGTTTAGGTTATAGGTTTTGGGATTGGAGAATGGGTTCGGGTTTAGGTCATAGGTTTTAGTTTTGGTTATAGGTTTTAGGATTTGAGAATGGACTCGGGTTTAGGTCATCGGTTTTGGTTTAGGTTATAGGTTTTAGGATTTGAGAATGGGTTCGGGTTTAGGTCATAGGTTTTGGTTTTAGTTTTGGTTATAGGTTTTGGCTTAGGTTATTGGTTTAGGATAAGGTTTCAGTTTAGGTTTAGGTTATAGGTTTTGGGATTTGAGAATGGGTTCGGGTTTAGGTCATAGGTTTTGGGATTTCAGTATGGGTTTGGGTTTAGGTCATAGGTTTTGAGATTTGAGAATGGGTTCGGGTTTAGGTCATAGGTTGTATTTGGATTTGAGAATGGGTTCGGGATTAGTTCATCGGTTTTGGTTTTGGTTTTAGTTATAGGTTTTGAATAAGGTTTAGGTTTAGGTTTAGGTTATAGGTTTTGGGATTGGGCAATGGGTTCGGGTTTATGTCATCAGTTTTGGATTTGAAAATGGGTTTGGGTTTAAGTCATAGGTTTTGGTTTAAGTTATAGGTTTTAGGATTTAAGAATGGGTTCGGGTTTAGGTCACAGGTTTTCGTTTTGGTTTAGGTTATAGGTTTTGGTTTAGGATATAGGTTTAGGATAAGGTTTAGGTTTAGGTTTAGGTTATAGGCTTTGGGATTTGAGAATGGGTTCGGGTTTAGGTCATAGGTTTTGGGATTTGAGAATGGGTTCGGGTTTTGGCCATAGGTTTTGGTTTAGGTTATAGGTTTTAGGATTTGAGAATGGGTTCGGGATTAGGTCATAGGTTTTGCTTTTGGTTTAGGTTGTAGGTTTAGGATAAGGTTTAGGTTTAGGTTTAGGTTATAGGTTTTGGGATTTGAGAATGGGTTCGGGTTTAGGTCATAGGTTTTAGGATTTGAGTATGGGTTCAGGTAGAGGTCATAGGTTTTGAGATTTGAGAATGGGTTCGGGTTTAGGTCATAGGTTTTGGTGTAGGTTATAGGTTTTAGGATTTGAGAATAGGTTCGGGATTAGGTCATAGGTTTTGGTTTTGGTTTTATTTATAGGTTTTGGATAAGGTTTAGGTTTAGGTTTAGGTTACAGGTTTTGGGATTGGAGAATGGGTTCGGGTTTAGGTCATAGGTTTTGGGATTTGAAAATGCGTTCGGGTTTAGGTCATAGGTTTTGGTTTAAGTTATAGGTTTTAGGATTTAAGAATGGGTTTGGGTTTAGGTCATAGGTTTTCGTTTTGGTTTAGGTTATAGGTTTTGGTTTAGGATCTAGGTTTAGGATGAGGTTTAGGTTTAGGTTTAGGTTATAGGCTTTGGGATTTGAGAATGGGTTCGGGTTTAGGTCATAGGTTTTGGGATTTGAGAATGGGTTCGGGTTTTGGTTATAGGTTTTGCTTTAGGTTATAGGTTTTACGATTTGAGAATGGGTTCGGGTTTAGGTTATAGGTTTTGGTTTTGGTTTAGGTTATAGGTTTTGGGATTTGAGAATGGGTTCAGGTTTAGGTCATAGGTTTTGGGATTTGAAAATGGGTTAGGGTTTAAGTCATAGGTTTTGGTTTAAGTTATAGGTTTTAGGATTTCAGAATGGGTTCGGGTTTAGGTCATAGGTTTTGATTTTGGTTTAGGCTATAGGTTTAGGATATGGTTTAGGTTTAGGTTTAGGTTATAGGTTTGGGGATTTGAGAATGGGTTCGGGTTTAGGTCATAGGTTTTGGTTTAGGTTATAGGTTTTGGGATTTGAGAATGGGTTCGGGTTTAGGTCATAGGTTTTGGGATTTGAGAATGGGTTCGGGTTTTGGTCATAGGTTTTGGGATTTGAGAATGGGTTCGGGTTTAGGTCATAGGTTTTGGTTTAGGTTTTAGGTTTTAGGATTTGAGAATGGGTTCGGGTTTAGGTCATAGGTTTTGGTTTTGGTTTAGGTTATAGGTTTAGGATAAGGTTTGGGTTTAGGTTTAGGTTATATGTTTTGGGATTTGGGAATGGGTTCGGGTTTAGGTCATAGGTTTTGGGATTTGAGAATGGGTTCGGGTTTAGGTCATAGGTTTTGGTTTAAGTTATAGGTTTTAGGATTTGAGAATCAGTTCGGGTTTAGGTTATAGGTTTTGGTTTTGATTTTGGTTTAGTTTATAGGTTTTGGGATAGGGTTTAGGGTTTGAGTTTTGGTCATAGGTTTTGGTTTAGGTTATAGGTTATAGGGTTAGGATAAGGATTAGGTATAAGTTATAGGTTTTGAGATTTGAGAATGGGTTCTCGTTTAGGTCATAGGTTTTGGGTTTTGAGAATGGGTTCGGGTTTAGGTCATAGGTTTTGGTTTAGGTTATAGGTTTTAGGATTTGAGAATCGGTTCGGGTTTAGGTTATACGTTTTGGTTTTGATTTTGGTTTAGGTTATAGGTTTTGGGATAGGGTTTAGGGTTCGGGCTTAGGTCATAGGTTTTGGTTTAGGTTATAGGTTATAGGGTTAGGATAAGGATTAGGTTTAGATTATAGGTTTTTAGGTTTAAGAATGGGTTCGGTTTTAGGTTATTGGTTATAGGTTTAGGTCTTAGGTTTTGGGATTTGAGAATGTGTTCGGGTTTATGTCATAGGTTTTGAGATTTAAGAATGGGTTCGGGTTATAGGTTTCGATTTTGGTTTAGGTTATATGTTTTGGTTCAGGTTATAGGTTTAGGATATGGTTTAGGTTTAGGTTTAGGTTATAGGTTTTGGGATTTGAGAATGGGTTCGAGTTTAGGTCATAGGTTTTGGTTTTGGTTATAGGTTTTGGGATTTGAGAATGGTTTCGAGTTTAGCTCATAGGTTTTAGGATTTGAGAATGGGTTCAGGTTTAGGTCATAGGTTTTGGTTTTAGTTTTGGTTATAGGTTTTGGTTTAGGTTATAGGTTTAGGATAAGGTTTCAGTTTAGGTTTAGGTTATAGGTTTTGGGATTTGAGAATGGGTTCGGGTTTAGGTCATAGGTTTTGGGATTTGAGTATAGGTTCGGGTTTAGGTCATAGGTTTTGAGATTTGAGAATGGGTTCGGGTTTAGGTCATAGGTTGTATTAGGATTTGAGAATGGGTTCGGGATTAGTTCATCGGTTTTGGTTTTGGTTTTGGTTATAGGTTTTGAATAAGGTTTAGGTTTAGGTTTAGGTTATAGGTTTTGGGATTGGTGAATGGGTTCGGGTTTATGTCATCGGTTTTGGGATTTAAAAATGAGTTTGCGTTTAAGTCATAGGTTTTGGTTTAAGTTATAGGTTTTAGGATTTAAGAATGGGTTCGGGTTTAGGTCACAGGTTTTCGTTTTGGTTTAGGTTATAGGTTTTGGTTTAGGATATAGGTTTAGGATAAGGTTTAGGTTTAGGTTTAGGTTATAGGCTTTGGGATTTGAGAATGGGTTCGGGTTTAGGTCATAGGTTTTGGGATTTGAGAATGGGTTCGGGTTTTGGCCATAGGTTTTGGTTTAGGTTATAGGTTTTAGGATTTGAGAATGGGTTCGGGATTAGGTCATAGGTTTTGCTTTTGGTTTAGGATAAGGTTTAGGTTTAGGTTTAGGTTATAGGTTTTGGGATTTGAGAATGGGTTCGGGTTTAGGTCATAGGTTTTAGGATTTGAGTATGGGTTCAGGTAGAGGTCATAGGTTTTGAGATTTGAGAATGGGTTCGAGTTTAGGTCATAGGTTTTGGTGTAGGTTATAGGTATTAGGATTTGAGAATAGGTTCGAGATTTGGTCATAGGTTTTGGTTTTGGTTTTAGTTATAGGTTTTGGATAAGGTTTAGGTTTAGTTTTAGGTTACAGGTTTTGGGATTGGAGAATGGGTTCGGGTTTAGGTCATAGATTTTGGGATTTGAAAATGCATTCGAGTTTAGGTCATAGGTTTTAGTTTAAGTTATAGGTTTTAGGATTTAAGAATGGGTTTGGGTTTAGGTCATAGGTTTTCTTTTTGGTTTAGGTTATAGGTTTTGGTTTAGGATATAGGTTTAGGATGAGGTTTAGGTTTAGGTTTAGGTTATAGGCTTTGGGATTTGAGAATGGGTTCGGGTTTAGGTCATAGGTTTTGGGATTTGAGAATGGGTTCGGGTTTTGGTTATAGGTTTTGCTTTAGGTTATAGGTTTTAGGATTTGAGAATGGGTTCGGGTTTAGGTCATATGTTTTGGTTTTGGTTTAGGTTATAGGTTTTGGTTTAGGTTATAGGTTTTGGGATTTGACAATGGGTTCAGGTTTAGGTCATAGGTTTTAGGATTTGAAAATGGGTTAGGGTTTAAGTCATAGGTTTTGGTTTAAGTTATAGGTTTTAGGATTTCAGAATGGGTTCGGGTTTAGGTCATATGTTTTGATTTTGGTTTAGGTTATAGGTTTAGGATAAGCTTTAGGCTTAGGTTTAGGTCATTGGTTTTGGGATTTAAGAATGGGTTCGGGTTTATGTCATAGGTTTTAGTTTAGGTTTTAGGTTTTAGGATTTGAGAATTGGTTCGGCTTTAGGTTATAGGTTTTGGTTTTGATTTTGGTTTAGGTTACAGGTTTTCGGATTGGGTTTAGGGTTCGGGTTTAGGTCATTGGTTTTGGTTTAGGTTATAGGTTATAGGTTTAGGATAAGGATTAGGTTTAGGTTATAGGTTTTGGGATTTGAGAATGGGTTCGGGTTGAGGTCGTAGGTTTTGGGATTTGAGAATGGGTTGGTTTAGGTCATAGGTTTTGGTTTAGGTTATAGGTTTTAGGATTTGAGAATGGGTTCGGGTTTAGGTCTTAGGTTTTGGTTTTGGTTTAGGTTATAGGTTTTGGTTTAGGTTATTGTAACGCCCTAGAAAAATCCGTACTTGGACTTGAGTACCAACTCGACCAGAAATCGCGTTGGATTAATTCCTTTAGAAAATAAGTGTAAGTTAGCTAGCGCAACGCTAGAGTAGCTGGGAAATAGTCCCTGATTACTTTAAATACATTCTACAAGACCTAAAGTGAGTAGAACCATTGACGCAATAATACTCTAAAACCTCGGATCAAACTCTAAACCGGTTTGTTCTCAGGACCTCTTTGAAACTTTGTATTGGATCTAGACCGCGCGTCGAAAGTCCGATACCTACAATCTTAGACCGTTATAACCGCTTAGCTGGACTTGACAATCATTTTGAAAATTAAGTACAACCGACATTCAGAAGCTATTTCATTGAGCCTGGAGTGAAGAGAGTGAGAATAGGGTTAGATTTGGAATTTAAAATTTAAATCTAGCACACGACTTGACGCGTTATTATTAAGCATTCTGACCGTCAGAATTCCGCCAAATTACACCCTTGGATCAGGAAATTTTTTTATTTCATATCATGAGACTTATAGACCTGATCTACGTGCGATGACCGTTGAACTGAAACTGGACCGCCACGTGCGATCTACGAACGCTACTGGTTTAAAAATGGGATGTGAGCGACATCCGACGTGCATGAACTTAAGTTCGATCGCGTTCGGCCAGGGGACCTTCCGAAATGTCTTTTTGGACCGAAACAGCCCCAATTTGGTTAGGCATCAAGTGAACATTGTTTCCAAGCCTGTTTTGGGCATGTTTTAGGTTATAAAAGGGGCTTAAACCCTCACTTCTCTCATCCATCCGAATTTGCTAGAAACCCTAGCTAGTGTGAGAGAAAAGGTGAGAGATTGTGAGAGAGTGGGAGAGAATTTTCTGCTGCTTACACTACGTGTTGCACATGCTTAAGCAACGCACCTCAATCACTTTCCCAGCGATTACACCGCATTTTTAGGTAAGAAAAGACCCTAAATACTTATTGATTTGAGGTTCTGTCATTTCCATGGTGAAGTAGCTTACAGATCTTGTATGTTAGGTTCCTGGTTCGCCGTAGACGAAGCGTATACGCTCCGTTCGAATCAATACGCTCCTAGGATAAAAGGTGCGGATTCTAGACGCTTTGATTGACTGTTTTCAACGCTTTCAATGTCGTTTAATAGTAGATTATCGACGGAAACACCGTTTGATATGTACAACATGCTGTCCGTTTCCTGTTTCGTAAGCAGACGAAAAATATGAGATTTAGGGCATTTTAGTCATTTGTAGGAAATACTGTTTTCATCCATATTTTGCTGATATAATTGACATGGCTTCTTGTCACATTAGGATATTAGGAATGCGTGCATAATCAGTTTGGTGAAGAGATTCGCCCAAATGCGCACTTTGAGTTGACATACTATATGTAGACTTAAATGTGTAGACTAAGTGTTTGTATAAATGTTTGTATTAGTATGTATTGAATTAAATGGTGTTATGAATTAGTTTGAGATTGAATTCTCAAATAATATGCTGATGTAAATGATTTCCTACATGTTGGCTATATGCATGATTTCATTATGCGTATGAAATGCATGTGTTAGATGATTTACTTAAGTTGTATGTTATGACATGTGTTAACATGCTCACATTGTTGTATTTCATTCTCATTACTCTTATGTGATTACTAATGTGAATTCATAAATGTTTGGGACTATACCTAGTCCAGGCAGTCGGTAACCGAGTAAATTCATGGTTGGCTTATCTTTGACACAAACGATGCGTCGATGAACGCGAGTCGTGTTTTGGAGTTGGCGGCAGTGGTTAGGCCACACGAAGTGTTTTATGCACTTTATGTCATTCGACTTGAGATGTGCTCGTGCTAGTCGAGCCCGTCAAGTAACCCGACTGGCCTTTGCATGTTCAACTTGTATGAGTCATAACTGCTTGAACCTAGGGTACTGAACTTACCATTGTAAACCCTATTAACCATGGTACCTTGATCCATAAAGACTCATGAGCCGGGCATGGTGGTATGGGACACCGTGGTTGCTCTGTCGGCCTACGCTGGGGCCACAAACCTCCCCGTAGTGACCAGTGAGCACCTATGACTCGTGAGTAGATTATGGTGGTATGGGACACTATATTCTTGCTGTCGGCCTACATTGATAAGGTGATGGGGGAGCGGTGCAACGAGTGCGAGCAACAGCCCTGACAGCTCTTTGTAGAGACCTCGAGTGTATTCTGAGTCTACGGGAGGCGACGACCCTTCCGTAGCGACGAGAGTATAAGTAGGCCTGTATTGATAAGGTGATGGGGGAGCTGTGCAACGAGTGCAAGTAACAGCCTTGGCAGCCCTTGCAGCGACCTACAAAATATATATCGTATGAGATTACTAGAAGTGACGACCCTAGACAGGATCTGTGTTGGGATTGATATAAGGGAAGTACCTTAGTTTCCCAATCCTGCTATTTGAATGGACTAATAATAACTCGATAATCATATCAACATCACATTGCATGTGCCTGGAAGATGTGGAGCACTGAGCAGTACGCAAGCATGCCGCGGACTCAGATGGTGCCGTATGAGGGAGAATGTCGGTGAGGGCATCCATCATGTCATGTCATATTATATTAACAACAGTATTAGGAATGTTTGATTTACTGCTTTACTATTATCGCATGATTGATTTGAGAACATGCTAATCTTTGCTCTATTATTCCACTGAGTTAGCTACTCACTCCCACGTTACGGGATGGTATTTGAAATACCCACCAAACACTGTCTTAGATGCAGGTGAGGCAATGATTCAGGAGGTAGAGCCAGACTATGATGAGGACCAGGACGAGTTCTCATTTTACTTAGGGGACTTGGATTGGCGGGACTTCTCAGTGGGACTCTTTTTGGACATTTAATTTCTATTTATTTACATGTATATGAGACTCAGAGATGTATTCATACTTTGGAGACAGTTGAGATCTACTTTGTTTTCCATAGAGTGATATATATATTCTTTAGTCTTCCGCTTGCTTTTATCACTGGATCTAGAGTATGAATTACAGTTTTGGTATACTTTTACTCATGTGAATGCTTTAACTCAGAAAACATTGAATCATAATCATTTTTGTTGCATAAGTGACGGTCTGGAACTCAGGAGTTGAGTTTATAGACGACCCCCGATTTTCATGGTATTATAAGTTGGTATCAGAGCATGAATGAGATTATACCGGGCCTGGGTTATGGTCACACGACGTATGCTGTTGCTTCCTTTGACTTAGGTGGGTGAGAGAAAGGTCTAGAAATACTCATAGGATCACAGTTTCGCCAATAGGCGAAGTCTATTCGTATCGATCGTTCGATCGAGTCCGTAACGTATCTAGGGTCGCGTGAAGCGACCTAAGTAGCTCCTAGGTTGTAAGTAGGTGGGTTGAGACGTTCTTTGAATGGTTATAAACCCATAAATGTGAATCCTTGGGCTGTGGGGCAACCATAACCCTTACATTCAATCGCTAGGGCTTAAAAACCCCGTTTCACCTGATTTCTTCAAAATTCTTCCTCTCACCACTCCATTCTTCAATTATTTCTCTGACTTTTCATGTTAGGTATTAATCCTAATGTAAAAATGATATAAAATTATAATTTAACAAAATTTTATAGTGAATAGTAAAATTTCATGAAAACTGGCCTTTTTTTCATTCTAAATGTATAATATTTAGCAACTAATGGGCTATATGGATGTATTAGCTCCTTCTACCCCAAAATCATATGCTACATGATAGGGGATTACATTCAGGTTTGCAGATTCACCCCAGAAATCTCCGAAGGGAAGTTTGGGCCTCCCTAGGCCAATCTAGAATGAACTAAGGTGGGGCCCATACCAATTTGAGGTCCCTACGATAGGGAGGACCCAACTCATGTGGTCCCACCGGCCGGATGGGCGATCGGCCGGTGATGCCATTGCCGATCGGTGGGCCCCACTTGCAATGAAACTCGGGCGCACGAGTTTTTGTGGGTAGGGCATCCCTCCCATGTGCGGTCCATCCGTCAAAAACCCCTAAAATGGGTACCTCCTTCACAAACAGTCCCCTCCCAAGCTCATTTCACATTTTTCTTGCTGCTCCTTCTCAAATCGTTGCTCCAAATCCTTTCCAAACCTATTTCTTGCTAAAACTGAATCCATTCCATCACTCCATTACAGTTTGCAACTCCTCTTGTATTTCTCATCCGTTGGAGCTCCTACAACCTCCATTTGTGGCTGAAATCGGGTGGAGCTCCATTCCCCTTTTTCTTTCTCTTTTCTTTTTAAAAATCCAGCCTTAGGGAGCTTGAAGCATCCCTCTACAACGCCTAAATTTTTTCTGTCCATTTGGGCATCCATTTCTCCCCATTTCCCTCACTTTTCATGGCTATTGTTGAAGCCATTTTAGGTTTTTTCTCTCTCTCCACCATCCTCTCTTTGATGGGAAAGAGAAAGACCGCAGCGGATGAGGCTGGGCCTAGTCGCCCTGTGCAATTAAGAAGATTGAGGGGTGGCGCCGCTAGCTCAAGCGTCGCCACAAGTCCAAGCACAGCTCGAGAGTTCCATATAAAGTGAGATTTGGATCCCCATGCTCAAATTAGGCGAGTGATATTAGCAGAGATGCCTCACGACGAATATACTGACCGTAAGGTGTTGTTTGAGGTGGACGTGGAAGGGCGACTCTTCGGTGAATTCTTGTTATTCGAGCGCATTGAAGCTGCACATTGGGGTCCGCTCTTTGAAGCCCGTTCTTGTGCTAATGTGAGCACCGTTCGTGCCTTCTATTGGATCCATTGCAGTTCAAGATTCCTTTTGGTAGAGACTGGATGGCTACGGTCGATGTTTGGTTGATAGCGCGACTTCCGAACGTGCCCCTTGGTGATGCTCATCCCAGTGCAAAGAATTTGAGGAGTAGGTGTGAACGAGATCACCGTACCAAGTTCCTATGTGGTAGACTGGTTCCATGGCAGTCTAACAATAGCCTCAAGGCGTCTCATATGTCTGATGATTTGTGCTTGCTGCACCACATTTGCACGTTCAACGTGTATCCCAGGTCGACAAATCGCATTGAATGTACGCGCCTTATGGTTGATTTCTTGTATCAGGTGGCCCAGGGAGAAAATGTGTGTATGGCTACTTTCGTGTTGTGACAGATTATCCTCATAGCGAAATCAAATAGAATGTCTGAGTCACTTCCTTTTGGCCGGCTTATATGCAAGATCGCGCTTGAGTTTGCTTACAAACTTGGGTCGGAGTTGCCAGTTTTGATTCACTGCATTGATGAGTCTACCATGGTTAAGATGAAGATCGGGTCTCAGTACCATGAGACTCAGCTTGATGAGGATAGCGAGGATGATTTTGATGACGAAGGGTATCCAAGTGAAGGAGAACCTGGAGCGGAAGTAGAGAAAGAAGTCCAGGAAGAGGTAGAAGAGGAGGCTCAGGATACTGATGAGAGCCCTCCTCCTTCTACTCAGGCTACTAGTGATGATCACATTTTCTGAATTGAGGAGAGCTAGGTCACCTTACGAAGGGAAGTTCAGGAACTTCGAGCTGAGGTAGAGGATACCAAGGCCGTTATGAAGAGGAAATTCGGCAAGGTGACTCATACCTTGAAGGCGATCTCGTGCTGCTTGCAGGATAAGGGTGCTCCTCCTCCATCACTCGACTCAGACTAGCGAGGAGATTTTAGTTGTTGTTGTTAGTAGTTAGTCATTTCCTACTTTATGTTGTGTAAGCCTGTTAAGGCTAGTAGTTTACTTATGTTGCTGTTGTAGCTTTGACTGTCTTAGTTCCCATGTACTTCTTGTCATGATGCCTGTAAGGAGATATCCCTTGTATTATGATAATTTTGATTAAATGAAATGCATGGAATGCCTTGGATTCTTTATGTGAATGATTGCGGTGTGTTTGTGCTATTGAGACTGATAAGGTTATGCCCTATTTTGAATATAGGGAATGCCGCCGAAGGCTACACGGAGCACAGCTCAGCTTACATTGGGTGAGCCTATGGATCAGGTTCCCTTTCAGTCTAGTGCTCATTCGGACCCTGCTGTGGGCCTGATTCCTGAGACAGCACGTGAGTCTCAACCTCCTACTGGTCCTGCAGTTGGACCATCGCCTTTCACACCGCCCGTCAGAGAGTAGTACCGTGAGTCTTCTTTGACGCAGTACATGCCACAACCTGCTCCAACTCCAGATAGATTTGAGTAGATGATGGCCATGATGCAGTAGTAGCAGCAGCTCCTGACTACTGTAGTGGGGGCTCTAGCCCAGGGTGGGAGTGTGACTCCACCTGCACCACCTGCGCATCCAGCTGAGGATGCCTATACATATGCTCAGGATGAGGGCATGGCTCATCCTGCACCACCTGTTTACCCTGCGGAGAATGCCGCTGACACACGAAGCTTATTAGAGCGATTTCAGCACTTACGACCTCCCACTTTTACGGGTTCTCATAGACCCGAGGAGGCCGAGTAATGGCTCGACCGTGTGTCGAAGATACTACGGATGCTGCATTGTTCAGAGACTGAGCAGGTCGAGTTGGCTACGTTCTTGTTCGAGCTGGAGGCCAGCTCATGGTGGGATAGTGTGTTGCAGACCGTTGCCGCTGACTACATATGGACCTGGGCAACATTCGAGTTTCGCTTCCAAGAGAAATACTATCCCCAGACGTATAGGCATGACCAGGAGAACGAGTTTCTATGCCTCAGACAGGGAGGCATGACAGTGACTGAGTATGAGCATAGGTTCACTGAGTTGGGCAGATACGTCCCGACTATACTGGCAGATGAGCAGATGCGCATACGGTGCTTTTTTAAGGGTTTGCAACTGGATATTCAGTCGAAGATGTGTTGCGTGAGCATCCCCTCCTATGCAGAGCTGATCCACATGTCCATGCGGGCAGAGCAGGATGTGGATCGACTTACGCGATCTCGTGGCCCTATTACTCCTAGGCCACGACCGGAGTTGCAGAACAGGCCCTTTGTGGGCAAGAGGCCTCGCGTCGACCCTCCTTTTAGGGCTACCGTGCCAGTACCACCGTTGCGGTGCCCCGATTTATCATGTACTTATTGTGGGAGAGCGGGCCATTCGGCACAGAGTTGTTTCTCTCAGATGCAGGACAGTGGGTTCTCACCGCTGCAGAAGATCGACCGTATATGCCCATAGACTATATCAGCACCGCCTTTACGGTTGGCTCCTACGCACCCTTCCTTCAGACCTCCGGTATCTCAGTTCGGGCTACCTCTACGGCCAGTGGCACAGCGGCCAAACCAGTTACAGTAGGCGCGGGTGCATGCCTTGACAGCTGAGGCAGCCGAGACAGAGACTTCTCAGCATACGGCCTTTGAGGTCACTGCCCACATCGGAGGTATTCCTATTCTCGTGATGGTGGATACTGGATCCACACTTTCTTTGATATCGCATTTCATAGTTAGGCGTCTTGGACTGCCGACCATTCGTATGGATGGAGTGCGAGTCCTTTCAGCTCATGGAGATTTTTCTGATGCCACCCTGATGTGTGAGGGTTGCTTGGTGGATCTGGGAGGCAGGACGATGGCTCTTGATCTTGTCGTCGATCCCTCTTATGTTTATCTCGACGTCATTCTTGGCATGGACTGGTTGACTGCTGGGAGGGCTGAGATTGACTGCGAGACTCGTATGGTGTCGGTGTACGAGCCAGAGGGCACGCCTTTCACATTTTCAGTTCGGATAAATCTCCCCTTCCGCATACTTAGCTACGCTTCTTTACTTCGGGACGCTGATGCCCCGATGCTTGAGCATACGCCAGTCGTTTGTGAGTTTGGGGATATGTTCAGGAAGATCCTTGGTTTGCCGCCTCGAGGAGAGATTGATTTTACTATCGATCCGGCGCCTGGTTCCACACCCGTCTCACTGCCGACGTATCGCATGGCACCGTGTGAGATGGAGGAGTTAAGGACGCAGATTGATGGTTTGATGGAGCTTGGCCTTATACGCCCTAGTGTGTCTCCTTGGAGAGCACCAGTCCTGTTCGTAAGGAAGAAGGATGGTTCGATGCGATTGTGTATTGATTATCGCAAACCGAACCAGATCACGGTGAAGAACAAGTACCCTCTACCCAGGATCGATGACTTGTTTGATCAGCTGAGAGGAGCGCAGTACTTCTCGAAGATTGATCTTCAGTCAGGATATCATCAGTTGCGCGTCAGGGATGAGGACGTGCAAAAGACCGCATTCAGGACCAGCTTTGGCCACTACGAGTTCCTTGTGATGTCGTTCTGTCTCACGAACGCACCAGCCGTGTTCATGGATCTGATGAACTGGGTATTTCGGCCTTTCCTCTATCAATTCATCATTTTGTTCATTGACGACATTTTGATATACTCCAGGAGTTGAGAGGAGCATGAGGAGCACTTGTGCTTGGTCCTGGATACGCTCAGACAACATCAGTTGTTCGCATAGTACAAGAAGTGTGACTTTTGGAAGCAGGAAGTGAAGTTCCTGGGACACGTGGTGTCCAAGGATGGCATGGCAGTTGACCTGTCTAAGGTAGCTGCAATTTAGGACTGGGAGCAGCCTGGTTCTGTCACTGAGGTGAGGAGTTTCTTGGGTCTCGCTGGTTATTATCGACGCTTCATTATGGATTTCTCGAAGATCGCGAGACCTTTATCTCAGTTGACACGAAAGGACGTGAAGTTCGCCTGGAATGACAAGGCGGAGTCAGCTTTTTAGGAGCTGAAGGACAGGCTTACGTCCGCCCCTGTGCTAGTATTGCCAGAGCAAGGGGTTAGATAAACTATATACACTGACACGTCTAGCGTTGGTCTGGGTTGTGTCCTTATGCAGAGGGACAGGGTAATTTCGTATGCCTCAAGACAATTAAGGAAGCACGAGGAGAATTACCCTACACATGACCTAGAGTTGGCAGCCGTCATATTCGCACTGAGACTCTGGAGACATTACCTCTATGGAGAGGAGTTCGAGCTCTTTTGCGACCACAAGAGCCTCAAGTACATATTCGTGCAGCGAGACTTGAATATGAGGCAGCGGCGATGGATGGAGACTTTGAAGAACTTCAAGTTCGAAGTCTCTTACCATCCTGGGAAGGCAAACCTTGTGGCTGACGCGTTGAGCTGCAAGAAGGCGATAGAGTTTGCGTCTCCGCTGATGGTTGTTGAGTGGGATATGGTTGAGTTTTTACGAGACTTTGAGCAGAAACTCACTGTAGAGGAGCCATATGAGTTCATCGCACATGTGCAGGTGCGATCTCAGATCGATGACCGGGTCATCGAGGCGCAGAGGGATGATGCGCATCTGACTGAGCTTCGAAAGCAGGCCAGTGATGATGCAGATGCCGAGTGACGAGTTGGTATGGATGGGGGCTTACGTTATCGTGGCCGCCTATGCGTCCCAGATATCCCTGACTTGATACGAGAGATTCTCGAGGCTGCGCATTGTACCAGACTCGCGATGCATCCAGGAAGTACGAAGATGTATCGTGATGTGAAGAGGACCTATTGGTGGGAAGGTATGAAGACCCACATAGCAGAGTTCGTATCCCATTGTCTTACTTGCCAACAGGTGAAGGCAGAGCATCACCGACCACCCGGACTTCTTTAGCCTATGCCGATCGCAGAGTGGAAGTGGGACTTCATTTCCATGGATTTCATTGTAGGGCTACCGAGGACGAGGAAGGGACATGATTCCATAGGTATTGGTTTTGGTTTTGGTTATAGGTTTTGGTGATTCTTCAGCATAGAAACAGTATTAGGAATGTCTGATTTAGGTCATAGGTATTGGTTTTGGTTTAGGTTACAGGTTTAGGTTTTGGTTATAGGTTTAGGATAAGGTTTAGGTTATAGGTTTTGGGATTTGAGAATGGGTTCGGGATTAGGTCATAGGTTTTGGTTTTGGTTTAGGTTATAGGTTTAGGATAAGGTTTAGGTTTAGGTTTAGGTTATAGGTTTTGGGATTTGAGAATGGGTTCGGGTTTAGGTCATAGGTTTTGGGATTTGAAAATGGGTTCGGGTTTAGGTCATAGGTTTTGGTTTAAGTTATAGGTTTTAGGATTTGAGAATGGGTTCGGGTTTAGGTCATAGGTTTTGGGTTTGGTTTAGGTTATAGGTTTTGGATAAGGTTTAGGTTTAGGTTTAGGTTATAGGCTTTGGGATTTGAGAATGGGTTCGAGTTTACGTCATAGGTTTTGGGATTTTAGAATGGTTTCGGGTTTAGGTCATAGGTTTTGGTTTAGGTTACAGGTTTTAGGATTTGAGAATGGGTTCGGGTTTAGGTCATAGGTTTTGGTTTTGGTTTGGGTTATAGGTTTTGGTTTAGGTTATAGGTTTTGGTTTAGGTTATAGGTTTAGGATAAGGTTTAGGTTTAGGTTTAGGTTATAGGTTTTGGGATTTGTGAATGGGTTTGGGTTTAGGTCATTGGTTTTGGGATTTGAAAATGGGTTCGGGTTTAGGTCATAGGTTTTAGTGTAAGTTATAGGTTTAAGGATTTGAGAAAGGGTTCGGGTTTAGGTCATACGTTTTGGCTTTGGTTTATGTTATAGGTTTAGGATAAGGTTTAGGTTTAGGTTTAGGTTATAGGTTTTGGGATTTGAGAATGGGTTCGGGTTTAGGTCATAGGTTTTGGAATTTGTGAATGGGTTCGGGTTTGGGTCATAGGTTTTAGTTTAGGTTATAGGTTTTAGGATTTGAGAATCGGTTTGGGTTTAGGTTATAGGTTTTGGTTTTGATTTTTGTTTAGGTTACAGGTTTTGGGATAGGGTTTAGGGTTCGGGTTTAGGTCATAGGTTTTGGTTTAGGTTAAATGTTTTAGGATTTGTGAATGGGTTCGGGTTTAGGTCATAGGTTTTGGTTTTGCTTTAAGTTATAGGTTTTGGTTTAGGTTTTAGGTTTAGGACAAGGTTTAGGTTTAGGTTTAGGTTATAGGTTTTGGGATTTAGGTTTAGGTTTAGGTTATAGGTTTAGGTTATAGGTTTTAGGATTTGAGAATCGGTTCGGGTTTAGGTTATAGGTTTTGGTTTAGGTTTAGGTTTAGGTTTTAGGTTTTGGGATAGGGTTTAGGGTTCGAGTTTAGGTCATAGGTTTTGGTTTAGGTTATGGGTTATAGGGTTAGGATAAGGATTAGGTTTAGGTTATAGATTTTTGGATTTGAGAATGGGTTCGTGTTTTGGTTATAGGTTATAGGTTTAGGTTTAGGTTTAGGTTATAGGTTTAGGTCATAGGTTTGGGGATTTGAGAATGGGTTCGGTTTAGGTCATAGGTTTTGGTTTAGGTTATTGGTTTTGGGATTTGAGAATGGGTTAGGGTTTAGGTCATAGGTATTGGTTTTGGTTTAGGTTATAGGATTTGGTTTGGGTTGTAGGTTTAGGGTTTATGGTTTAGGTCATAGGTTTTAGTTTAGGTTATAGGTTTTAGGATTTGCGAATCGGTTCGAGTTTAGGTTATAGGTTTTGGTATTAATTTTGGTTTAGGTTATAGGTTTTGGGATAGGGTTTAGGGTTCGGGTTTAGGTCATAGGTTTTGGTTTAGGTTATAGGTTATAGGATTTGAGAATGGTTTCGGGTTTTGCTCATAGGTTTTGGGATTTGAGAATGGTTTCGGGTTTAGGTCATAGGTTATAATTTAGGTTATTGGTTTTAGGATTTGAAAATGGGTTCGGGTTTAGGTCATTTGTTTTGGTTTTGGGATTTGAGAATGGTTTCGGGTTTAGGTCGTAGGTTTTGGTTTAGGTTATAGGTTTTAGGATTTGAGAATGGTTTCGGGTTTTGCTCATAGGTTTTGGGATTTGAGAATGGTTTCGGGTTTAGGTCATAGGTTATAATTTAGGTTATTGGTTTTAGGATTTGAAAATGGGTTCGGGTTTAGGTCATTTGTTTTGGTTTTGGTTTAGGTTATAGGTTTTGGTATAGGTTATAGGTTTAGGATAAGGTTTAGGTTTAGGTTTAGGTTATAGGCTTTGGGATTTGAGAATGTGTTCGGGTTTAGGTCATAGGTTTTAGTTTAGGTTATAGGTTTAAGGATTTGGGAATGGGTTTGGGTTTATGTCATAGGTTTTGGTTTTGGTTTAGGTTATACGTTTTGGTTTAGGTTATAGGTTTAGTATAAGGTTTAGATTTAGGTTTAGGTCATAGGTTTTGGGATTTGAGAATAGGTTCGGGATTAAGTCTTAGGTTTTGGGATTTGAAAATGGGTTCGAGTTTAGGTCATAGGTTTTGGTTAAGGTTATAGGCTTTAGGATTTGAGAATGGGTTCGGGTTTAGGTCATAGGTTTTGGTTTTGGTTTGGATTATAGGTTTAGGATAAGGTTTAGGTTTAGGTTTAGGTTATAGGTTTTGGGATTTGAGAATGGGTTTGGGTTTAGGTTATATGTTTTGGGATTTGAAAATGGGTTTGGGTTTTGGTCATCGGTTTTGGTTTAAGTTATAGGTTTTAGGATTTGAGAATGGGTTCAGGTTTAGGTCATAGGTTTTGGTTTTTGTTTAGGTTATAGGTTTTTGTTGAGGTTATAGGTTTAGGATAAGGTTTAGGTTTAGGTTTAGGTTTTAGGTTTTGGGTTTTGAGATTGGGTTCAGGTTTAGGTCATAGGTTTTGGAATTTGAGAATGTGTTCGGGTTTAGGTCATAGGTTTTATTTTAGGTTATAGGTTTTAGGATTTGAGAATCGGTTCGGGTTTAGGTTATAGGTTTTAGTTTTGATTTTGGTTTAGGTTATACATTTTGGGACAGGGTTTAGGGTTCGGGTTTAGGTCATAGGTTGTGGTTTAGGTTATAAGTTATAGGGTTAGGACAAGGGTTAGGTTTAGGTTTTAGGATTTGGGATTTGAGAATGGGTTCGGGTTTAGGTCATAGGTTTTAGTTTAGGTTATAGGTTTTAGGATTAGAGAATGGGTTCGGGATTAGGTCATACGTTTTGGTTTTGGTTTTGGTTATAGGTTTAGAACAAGGTTTAGGTTTAGGTTTAGGTTATAGGTTTTGGGATTTGAGAATGGGTTCGGGTTTAGGTCATAGGTTTTGAAATTTGAGAATGGGTTCAAGTTTAGGTCATAGGTTTTAGTTTAGATTATAGGTTTTAGAATTTGAGAATCGGTTCGAGTTTAGGGTATAGGTTTTGGTTTTTGAGAATGGGTTCGGGTTTAGGTCATAGGTTTTGGGATTTGAGAATCGGTTCGGGTTTAGGTCATAGGTTTTGGGATTTGAGAATGAGTTCAGGTTTAGGTCATAGGTTTTGGTTTAGGTTGTAGGTTTTGGGATTTGAGAATGGGTTTGGGTTTAGGTGATAGGTTTTGGTTTAAGTTATAGGTTTTAGGATTTGAGAATGGGTTCGCGTTTAGGTCATAGGTTTTGGTTTTGTTTTAGGTTATAGGTTTAGGATAAGGTTTTGGTATAGGTTTAGGTTATAGGTTTTGGGATTTGAGAATGGGTTCGGGTTTAGGTCATACGTTTTGAAATTTGAGAATGGGTTCAGGTTTAGGTCATAGGTTTTAGTTTAGATTATAGGTTTTAGAATTTGAGAATCGGTTCGAGTTTAGGCTATAGGTTTTGGTTTTGATTTGGTTTAGGTTATAGGTTTTGGGATAGGGTTTAGGGTTCGGGTTTTGGTCATTGGTTTTGGTTTTGGGATGGGGTTTAGGGTTCGGGTTTTGGACATAGGTTTTGGTTTAGGTTATAGGTTATAGGGTTAGGATAAGGATTAGGTTTAGGTTATAGGTTTTGGGATTTGAGAATGGGTTCGGGTTTAGGTCTTAGGTTTTGGGATTTGAGAATGGGTTCGGGTTTAGGTCATAGGTTTTGGTTTAGGTTCTAGGTTTTAGGATTTAAGAATGGGTTCGGGTTTAGGTCATAGGTTTTGGTTTTGGCTTTAGGTTATAGGTTTAGGATAAGGTTTAGGTTTAGGTTTAGGTTATAGGTTTTGGGATTTGAGAATGGGTTCAGGTTTAGGTCATAGTTTTTGAGATTTGAGAATGGTTTCGGGTTTAGGTCATAGGTTTTGGTTTAGGTTATAGGTTTTAGGATTTGAGAATGGTTTCGAGTTTAGCTCATAGGTTTTGGGATTTGAGAATGGTTTCGGGTTTAGGTCATAGGTTATAATTTAGGTTATTGGTTTTAGGATTTGAAAATGGGTTCGGGTTTAGGTCATTTGTTTTGGTTATGGTTTAGGTTATAGGTTTTGGTATAGGTTATAGGTTTAGGATAAGGTTTAGGTTTAGGTTTAGGTTATAGGCTTTGGGATTTGAGAATGTGTTCGGGTTTAAGTCATAGGTTTTAGTTTAGGTTATAGGTTTAAGGATTTGGGAGTGGGTTTAGGTTTATGTCATAGGTTTTGGTTTTGGTTTAGGTTATACGTTTTGGTTTAGGTTATAGGTTTAGTATAAGGTTTAGATTTAGGTTTAGGTCATAGGTTTTGGGATTTGACAATAGGTTCGGGATTAAGTCTTAGGTTTTGAGATTTGAAAATGGGTTCGAGTTTAGGTCATAGGTTTTGGTTTAGGTTATAGGCTTTAGGATTTGAGAATGGGTTCGGGTTTAGGTCATAGGTTTTGGTTTTGGTTTGGGTTATAGGTTTAGGATAAGGTTTAGGTTTAGGTTTAGGTTATAGGTTTTGGGATTTGAGAATGGGTTTGGGTTTAGGTTATAGGTTTTGGGATTTTAAAATGGGTTTGGGTTTTGGTCATCGGTTTTGGTTTAAGTTATAGGTTTTAGGATTTGAGAATGGGTTCAGGTTTAGGTCATAGGTTTTGGTTTTTGTTTAGGTTATAGGTTTTTGTTGAGGTTATAGGTTTAGGATAAGGTTTGGGTTTAGGTTTAGGTTTTAGGTTTTGGGTTTTGAGATTGGGTTCAGGTTTAGGTCATAGGTTTTGGAATTTGAGAATGTGTTCGGGTTTAGGTCATAGGTTTTATTTTAGGTTATAGGTTTTAGGATTTGAGAATCGGTTCGGGTTTAGGTTATAGGTTTTAGTTTTGATTTTGGTTTAGGTTATACATTTTGGGACAGGGTTTAGGGTTCGGGTTTAGGTCATAGGTTGTGGTTTAGGTTATAAGTTATAGGGTTAGGATAAGGATTAGGTTTAGGTTATAGGATTTGGGATTTGAGAATGGGTTCGGGTTTAGGTCATAGGTTTTAGTTTAGGTTATAGGTTTTAGGATTAGAGAATGGGTTCGGGATTAGGTCATAGGTTTTGGTTTTGGTTTAGGTTATAGGTTTTGGGATTTGAGAATGGGTTCGGGTTTAGGTCATAGGTTTTGAAATTTGAGAATGGGTTCAAGTTTAGGTCATAGATTTTAGTTTAGATTATAGGTTTTAGAATTTGAGAATCGGTTCGAGTTTAGGGTATAGGTTTTGGTTTTTGAGAATGGGTTCGGGTTTAGGTCATAGGTTTTGGGATTTGAGAATCGGTTCGGGTTTAGGTCATAGGTTTTGGGATTTGAGAATGAGTTCAGGTTTAGGTCATAGGTTTTGGTTTAGGTTGTAGGTTTTGGGATTTGAGAATGGGTTTGGGTTTAGGTGATAGGTTTTGGTTTAAGTTATAGGTTTTAGGATTTGAGAATGGGTTCGCGTTTAGGTCATAGGTTTTGGTTTTGTTTTAGGTTATAGGTTTAGGATAAGGTTTTGGTATAGGTTTAGGTTATAGGTTTTGGGATTTGAGAATGGGTTCGGGTTTAGGTCATACGTTTTGAAATTTGAGAATGGGTTCAGGTTTAGGTCATAGGTTTTAGTTTAGATTATAGGTTTTAGAATTTGAGAATCGGTTCGAGTTTAGGCTATAGGTTTTGGTTTTGATTTGGTTTAGGTTATAGGTTTTGGGATAGGGTTTAGGGTTCGGGTTTTGGTCATTGGTTTTGGTTTTGGGATGGGGTTTAGGGTTCGGGTTTTGGACATAGGTTTTGGTTTAGGTTATAGGTTATAGGGTTAGGATAAGGATTAGGTTTAGGTTATAGGTTTTGGGATTTGAGAATGGGTTCGGGTTTAGGTCTTAGGTTTTGGGATTTGAGAATGGGTTCGGGTTTAGGTCATAGGTTTTGGTTTAGGTTCTAGGTTTTAGGATTTAAGAATGGGTTCGGGTTTAGGTCATAGGTTTTGGTTTTGGCTTTAGGTTATAGGTTTAGGATAAGGTTTAGGTTTAGGTTTAGGTTATAGGTTTTGGGATTTGAGAATGGGTTCAGGTTTAGGTCATAGTTTTTGAGATTTGAGAATGGTTTCGGGTTTAGGTCATAGGTTTTGGTTTAGGTTATAGGTTTTAGGATTTGAGAATGGTTTCGAGTTTAGCTCATAGGTTTTGGGATTTGAGAATGGTTTCGGGTTTAGGTCATAGGTTATAATTTAGGTTATTGGTTTTAGGATTTGAAAATGGGTTCGGGTTTAGGTCATTTGTTTTGGTTATGGTTTAGGTTATAGGTTTTGGTATAGGTTATAGGTTTAGGATAAGGTTTAGGTTTAGGTTTAGGTTATAGGCTTTGGGATTTGAGAATGTGTTCGGGTTTAAGTCATAGGTTTTAGTTTAGGTTATAGGTTTAAGGATTTGGGAGTGGGTTTAGGTTTATGTCATAGGTTTTGGTTTTGGTTTAGGTTATACGTTTTGGTTTAGGTTATAGGTTTAGTATAAGGTTTAGATTTAGGTTTAGGTCATAGGTTTTGGGATTTGACAATAGGTTCGGGATTAAGTCTTAGGTTTTGAGATTTGAAAATGGGTTCGAGTTTAGGTCATAGGTTTTGGTTTAGGTTATAGGCTTTAGGATTTGAGAATGGGTTCGGGTTTAGGTCATAGGTTTTGGTTTTGGTTTGGGTTATAGGTTTAGGATAAGGTTTAGGTTTAGGTTTAGGTTATAGGTTTTGGGATTTGAGAATGGGTTTGGGTTTAGGTTATAGGTTTTGGGATTTTAAAATGGGTTTGGGTTTTGGTCATCGGTTTTGGTTTAAGTTATAGGTTTTAGGATTTGAGAATGGGTTCAGGTTTAGGTCATAGGTTTTGGTTTTTGTTTAGGTTATAGGTTTTTGTTGAGGTTATAGGTTTAGGATAAGGTTTGGGTTTAGGTTTAGGTTTTAGGTTTTGGGTTTTGAGATTGGGTTCAGGTTTAGGTCATAGGTTTTGGAATTTGAGAATGTGTTCGGGTTTAGGTCATAGGTTTTATTTTAGGTTATAGGTTTTAGGATTTGAGAATCGGTTCGGGTTTAGGTTATAGGTTTTAGTTTTGATTTTGGTTTAGGTTATACATTTTGGGACAGGGTTTAGGGTTCGGGTTTAGGTCATAGGTTGTGGTTTAGGTTATAAGTTATAGGGTTAGGATAAGGATTAGGTTTAGGTTATAGGATTTGGGATTTGAGAATGGGTTCGGGTTTAGGTCATAGGTTTTAGTTTAGGTTATAGGTTTTAGGATTAGAGAATGGGTTCGGGATTAGGTCATAGGTTTTGGTTTTGGTTTAGGTTATAGGTTTTGGGATTTGAGAATGGGTTCGGGTTTAGGTCATAGGTTTTGAAATTTGAGAATGGGTTCAAGTTTAGGTCATAGATTTTAGTTTAGATTATAGGTTTTAGAATTTGAGAATCGGTTCGAGTTTAGGGTATAGGTTTTGGTTTTTGAGAATGGGTTCGGGTTTAGGTCATAGGTTTTGGGATTTGAGAATCGGTTCGGGTTTAGGTCATAGGTTTTGGGATTTGAGAATGAGTTCAGGTTTAGGTCATAGGTTTTGGTTTAGGTTGTAGGTTTTGGGATTTGAGAATGGGTTTGGGTTTAGGTGATAGGTTTTGGTTTAAGTTATAGGTTTTAGGATTTGAGAATGGGTTCGCGTTTAGGTCATAGGTTTTGGTTTTGTTTTAGGTTATAGGTTTAGGATAAGGTTTTGGTATAGGTTTAGGTTATAGGTTTTGGGATTTGAGAATGGGTTCGGGTTTAGGTCATACGTTTTGAAATTTGAGAATGGGTTCAGGTTTAGGTCATAGGTTTTAGTTTAGATTATAGGTTTTAGAATTTGAGAATCGGTTCGAGTTTAGGTTATAGGTTTTGGTTTTGATTTGGTTTAGGTTATAGGTTTTGGGATAGGGTTTAGGGTTCGGGTTTTGGTCATTGGTTTTGGTTTTAGGATAGGGTTTAGGGTTCGGGTTTTGGTCATAGGTTTTGGTTTAGGTTATAGGTTATAGGGTTAGGATAAGGATTAGGTTTAGGTTATAGGTTTTGGGATTTGAGAATGGGTTCGGGTTTAGGTCTTAGGTTTTGGGATTTGAGAATGGGTTTGGGTTTAGGTCATAGGTTTTGGTTTAGGTTCTACGTTTTAGGATTTAAGAATGGGTTCGGGTTTAGGTCATAGGTTTTGGTTTTGGCTTTAGGTTATAGGTTTAGGATAAGGTTTAGGTTTAGGTTTAGGTTATAGGTTTTGGGATTTGAGAATGGGTTCAGGTTTAGGTCATAGTTTTTGGGATTTGAGAATGGTTTCGGGTTTAGGTCGTAGGTTTTGGTTTAGGTTATAGGTTTTAGGATTTGAGAATGGTTTCGGGTTTAGGTCATAGGTTTTGGGATTTGAGAATGGTTTCGGGTTTAGGTCATAGGTTATAATTTAGGTTATTGGTTTTAGGATTTGAAAATGGGTTCGGGTTTAGGTCATTTGTTTTGGTTTTGGTTTAGGTTATAGGTTTTGGTATAGGTTATAGGTTTAGGATAAGGTTTAGGTTTAGGTTTAGGTTATAGGCTTTGGGATTTGAGAATGTGTTCGGGTTTAGGTCATAGGTTTTAGTTTAGGTTATAGGTTTAAGGATTTGGGAGTGGGTTTAGGTTTATGTCATAGGTTTTGGTTTTGGTTTAGGTTATACGTTTTGGTTTAGGTTATAGGTTTAGTATAAGGTTTAGATTTAGGTTTAGGTCATAGATTTTGGGATTTGACAATAGGTTCGGGATTAAGTCTTAGGTTTTGGGATTTGAAAATGGGTTCGAGTTTAGGTCATAGGTTTTGGTTTAGGTTATAGGCTTTAGGATTTGAGAATGGGTTCGGGTTTAGGTCATAGGTTTTGGTTTTGGTTTGGATTATAGGTTTAGGATAAGGTTTAGGTTTAGGTTTAGGTTATAGGTTTTGGGATTTGAGAATGGGTTTGGGTTTAGGTTATAGGTTTTGGGATTTGAAAATGGGTTTGGGTTTTGGTCATCGGTTTTGGTTTAAGTTATAGGTTTTAGGATTTGAGAATGGGTTCAGGTTTAGGTCATAGGTTTTGGTTTTTGTTTAGGTTATAGGTTTTTGTTGAGGTTATAGGTTTAGGATAAGGTTTAGGTTTAGGTTTAGGTTTTAGGTTTTGGGTTTTGAGATTGGGTTCAGGTTTAGGTCATAGGTTTTGGAATTTGAGAATGTGTTCGGGTTTAGGTCATAGGTTTTATTTTAGGTTATAGGTTTTAGGATTTGAGAATCGGTTCGGGTTTAGGTTATAGGTTTTAGTTTTGATTTTGGTTTAGGTTATACATTTTGGGACAGGGTTTAGGGTTCGGGTTTAGGTCATAGGTTGTGGTTTAGGTTATAAGTTATAGGGTTAGGATAAGGATTAGGTTTAGGTTATAGGTTTTGGGATTTGAGAATGGGTTCGGGTTTAGGTCATAGGTTTTAGTTTAGGTTATAGGTTTTAGGATTAGAGAATGGGTTCGGGATTAGGTCATACGTTTTGGTTTTGGTTTAGGTTATAGGTTTAGAACAAGGTTTAGGTTTAGGTTTAGGTTTTAGGTTTTGGGATTTGAGAATGGGTTCGGGTTTAGGTCATAGGTTTTGGTTTAGGTTCTAGGTTTTAGGATTTAAGAATGGGTTCGGGTTTAGGTCATAGGTTTTGGTTTTGGCTTTAGGTTATAGGTTTAGGATAAGGTTTAGGTTTAGGTTTAGGTTATAGGTTTTGGGATTTGAGAATGGGTTCAGGTTTAGGTCATAGTTTTTGGGATTTGAGAATGGGTTCCGTTTTTGGTCATAGGTTTTGGTTTTGGTTTAGGTTATAGGTTTTGGGATTTGAGAATAGGTTCGGGTTTAGGTCATAGGTTATGGGATTTGAGAATGGGTTCGTGTTTAGGTCATAGGTTTTGGTTTAGGCTATAGGTTTTAGGATTTGAGAATGGGTTCGGGTTTAGGTCATTGGTTTTAGTTTTGGTTTAGGTTATAGGTTTAGGATAAGGTTTAGGTTTAGGTTTAGGTTATACGTTTTGGGATTTGAGAATGGGTTCGGGTTTAGGTCATAGGTTTTGGGATTTGAAAATGGGTTCGGGTTTAGGTCATAGGTTTTGGTTTAAGTAATAAGTTTTAGGATTTGAGAATGGGTTTGGGTTTAGGTCATAGGTCTTGGTTTTGGTTTAGGTTTTAGGTTTTGGTTTAGGTTATAGGTTTAGGATAAGGATCAGGTTTAGGTTATAGGTTTTAGGATTTGAGAATCGGTTCGGGTTTAAATTATAGGTTTTGGTTTTGATTTTGGTTTAGGTTATCGGTTTTGGGATAGGGTTTAAAGTTCGGGTTTAGGTCGTAGGTTTTGGTTTTGGTTATAGGTTATAAGGTGAGGATAAGGATTAAGTTTAGGTTATAGGTTTTGAGATTTGAGAATGGGTACCAGTTTAGGTCGTAGGTTTTGGGATTTGAGAATGGGTTCGGGTTTAGGTCATAGGTTTTGGTTTAGGTTATAGGTTTTAGGATTTGAGAATGGGTTCAGGTTTAGGTCATAGGTTTTGGTTTTGGTTTAGGTTATAGGTTTTCGTTTAGGTTATAGGTTTAGGTTAAGCTTTAGGTTTAGGTTTTGGTTATAGGCTTTGGGATTTGAGACTGGGTTCGGGTTTAGGTCATAGGTTTTGGGATTTGAGAATGGGTTCGGGTTTAGGTCATAGGTTATGGGATTTGAGAATGGGTTCGAGTTTAGGTCATAGGTTTTGGTTTAGGCTATAGGTTCTAGGATTTGAGAATGGGTTCGGGTTTAGGTGATAGGTTTTGGTTTTGGTTTAGGTTATAAGTTTAGGATAAGGTTTAGGTTTAGGTTTAGGTTATAGGTTTTTGGATTTGAGAATGGGTTCGGGTTTAGGTCCTAGGTTTTGGGATTTGAAAATGGGTTCGGGTTTAGGTCATAGGTTTTGGTTTAAGTTATATGTTTTTGGATTTGAGAATGGGTTCGGGTTTAGGTCATAGGTTTTGGTTTTGGTTTAGGTTTTAGCTTTTGGTTTAGGTTATTGGTTTAGGATAAGGATTAGGTTTAGGTTATAGGTTTTAGGATTTCAGAATCGGTTCGGGTTTAAGTTATAGGTTTTGGTTTTGATTTTGGTTTAGGTTATAGGTTTTGGGATAGGGTTTAGGGTTCGGGTTTATTTTATAGGTTTTGGTTTTGGTTATAGGTTATAGCGTTAGGATAAGGATTAAGTTTAGGTTATAGGTTTTGAGATTTGAGAATGGGTACCGGTTTAGGTCATAGGTTTTGGGATTTGAGAATGGGTTCGGGTTTAGGTCATAGGTTTTAGTTTAGGTTATAGGTTTTAGGATTTGAGAATGGGTTCGGGTTTTGGTCATAGGTTTTTGTAACGCCCGTGAAAAATTCGTACTTGGGCTCGAGTACCAACTCGACCCGAAATTGCGTAGAATTCATTCCTTTAGAAAATATGACTAGGTTAGCTAGTGCAACGTTAGAATAGCTGGGAAATGGTCCCTGATCACTTTAAATACGTTCTACAAGGCCCAAAGCGAGTGGAACCAATGGTGCTATAATGCTCTAAAGCCTCGGATCAAACTCTAAGCCGGTTTATTCTCGGGACCTCCTTGAAACTTTGTATTGGATCTAGACCGCGCGTCGAAAGTCCGATACCTACCATCTTAGACCATTATGACCACTTAGCTGGGCTTGGCAATCGTTTCGAAAATCAAGTCCAACTGACATTCAGAGGCTATTTCATTGTGCCTCGAGTGAAGAGAGTGAGAATAGGGTTAGAATTGGAATTTGAAATTTAAATCTGGCACACGATTTGACGCATCAGTATTAAGCGTTCTGACCGTCAGAATATAGCCAAATTAAACCCTTGGATCAGAAAAAATATCTATTACATATCACGAGACTTATAGGCCTGATCTTGGTGCGGTGACCGTTAAACTGAAACTGGACCGCCACGTGCGATCTGGGAACCCTACCGGTCTGAAAACTGGATGTGTGCTAGATCCAGTACGCATAAGCTTAAGTCTGACCGCATTTGGCCAGGGGACCTTCAGAAATGCTCATTTGGACCGAAACGGCCCCGATTTGGTTAGGCACCAAGTAAACATTGTTCTCAAGCCTATTTTGGGCATGTTTTAGGCTATAAAAGGGGTTGAAACCCTCACTCCTCTCTCCCATCCGAATTTGAGAGAAACCCTAACTTGGGAGAGAGAAAAAGGTGAGAGATTGTGAGAGAGAGTGGGAGAGTTCTTCCTGCCACTTGTGCTACGTGTTGCACGTGCTTAAGCAACACACCTCTACCGCTTTCCCGGTGATTTCACCACGATTCTAGGTAAGTAAATACCCTAAATAGTTGCTGATTTGAGTTTCCTTTGTTTCCATAGCGATGTAGCTTATGGATCTCGTGTATTAGGTTCCCTATTCGCCGTAGACGAAGCGTATACGCTCCGTTTCAATTCTCGAGTTTACAAGACATAAGGTGAGGATTTTAGACACTTTGATTGACGGTTCTCAACGCTTTCAATGTCGTTTAATAGTAGATTCTTGACGGTATCGCCGTTTGACATGTACAAAATGCTCTCCGTTGCCCGTTTCGTAAGCTAATGAAGAATATGAGATTTAGGGCATTTTAGTCATTTGTAGGAAGTACTGTTTACATTCATATTTTGCTGATGTGATTGACATGGTTTGTTATCGCATTAGGAAGTTAGGAATACGTGCATATTTAGTTTGGCGAAGAGATTCGCCTAATTGCGCACTTCGGGTCGACATACTATATGTAGACTTAAGTGTGTAGTGTATGTGTTCGTATAAATGCTTGTATTAGTATGTATTGAATTAAATGATGTTATGAGATAGTTTGAGATTGATTTCTCAATTAATATGCTGACCTAAATGATTTCCTACATGTTGATTATATGCATGATTTCATTACATGCATGAAATATATGTTCTTGAAGATTCACTTAAGTTGAATGTTATAACATGTGTTAACATGCTCACATGATTGTATTTCAATTCCAATACTCTTACATAATTTGTTGATGTGATTCCATAAGTGTTTGGGGCTAGACTTAGTCCAGGCAGTCGGTAACCGAGCGAATTCGTGGTTGACTGGTCTTAGCCACGAGCGACGCGTCGGTGAACGCGAGTCGTGTTTGAAGTTGGCGGCAGTGGTTAGGCCACGCGAAGTGTTTTACGCACTTCATGTCGTTCGACTTGAGATGCGATCGCGCTAGTCGAGCCCATCAAGTAACCCGACTGGCCGATGTATGTTCACCTTGTATGAGTCATAACTGCTTGAACCTAGGATACTGAACTTACCATTGTAAACCCTGTAAACCATGGTACCTTGATCCACGAAGACTCATGAGCAGGGCATGGTGGTATGGGACACCGTGGTCGAGCTGTTGGCCTACACTGGGGTCACAAACCTCCCCGTAGTGACCAGTGAGCACCTGACTCGTGAGCAAATTATGGTGGTATGAGAAACTATATTCTAGATGTCGGCCTACACTGATCAGGCGACGAGTCCTTTGTAGTGACCGCGAGCGTATTCTGAGTCCACGGGAGGCGACGACCCTTCCGTTGTAGTAGAGTACGGTAGGCCTGTATTGATAAGGTGATGGGGGAGCGGTGCAACGAGTGCGAGCAACAGCCCTTGCAGTGACCTACGAAATATACATCGTATGAGATTACTAGGAGTGACGACCCTAGACAGGATCTGTGTTGGGATTGATACAAGGGAAGTACCTTAGTTTCCCAATCCTGCTGTTTGAATAGACTAATAACAACTTGAAAATCATATCACCATAGCATTGCATGTGCCTGGAAGATGTGGAGCACTCTAGGGAGTGTGGCATGCCACGGTCGTAAGATGTTGCTATATGAGGGAGATCGTCGGTGAGGGCATACATCATGTCATGTCATCTTGCATTAATAACAGTATTAGGATTGTCTGATTTACTACTTTACTATTATCGCATGATTGAATTGTGAACATACTAATCTTTGCTCTATGATTCCACTGAGTTGATCACTCACTCCCACGTTACGGGATGGTGTTTGCAACACCCACCAGACCCTGTTGTAGATGCAGGTGAGGCTGAGATCCAGGAGGTGGAGCCAGACTTTGACGAGGACCAGGACGAGTTCTCGTACATGCAGTATCACGATGGTTTCGCGTAGGCGACCTGGATCGATGGGACTTCAGTGGGACTGTTTTGGACATTTAATTTTGTTCATGTATATGTATATGAGACTCAGTGATGTATTCATACTTAGAGACAGATGAGATTTACTTTGTTTTCCATACAGTGATATATATTGTTCAGTCTTCCGCTTGCTTTTATCACTGGATTTGAGGTATGAATTACAGTTTTGGTATACTTTTACTCATGTGAATGCTTTAAATCAGACAACATTGAATCATAATTATTTTTGTTTCATAAGTGACGGTCTGGAACTCGGGAGTTGAGTTTATACACGCCCCCTGATTTTCAGGGTGTTACAAGTTGGTATCAGAGAATGAATGAGAGTATACTGGGCTTGGGTTATGGTCTCGCGACGTACACTATCGTTTCCTTTGACTTAGGTGGGTGCGAGAAGGGTCTAGAAACATTTCTAGCATTGCAGATTCGCCGATAGGCGAACTCTATTCGAATCGATCGCACGATCAAGTCTGTAACGCAACTCGGGTCGTGTAAAGCAACCCGAATAGCTCCTAAGCCATAGGAAGTCGGGTTGAGATGTCCTGTGAATGATGTTAAACCCGTAAAAGTAAATTCTTGGGCCGTGGGATGACCACGACTCCTGTATTCAATCGTCAGGGCTTAAAAACCTCGTTTCACCAAAAATCTTCAAATTCTTCCTCTCACCACTCCAATATTCATTTCTTTCTTATCCAATTCATGTTAGGCATCAAACATAATATGAAAATAACATAAAATAATACTTTCACAAAATTTTACAGTGAATAGTAAAATTTTATGAAATATGGCCATAAGGCCATTCTAACTTCACTTTATTTATAAAATAAGGATCTAGATGGACGTACTAGCTCCTTCTACCCCAAATTCATATGCTGCATCATATGGTTTGGTATTCAGGATTGTGGAATGGTCCCGAAAAGCCCCGAACACATGTTTGGGCTCACATAGGATAAAATACCATGAACCAGGGGTCGGACCATATAGATCTGGGGTCCTTGGACCATGGGGGACCGAACCCATCTGGCCCCACCGGCTGGATGCACCACCGGTCGGCGATGCCATCGCCGATCCGGCGATGCATCGCCGTACAGGTGGGCCCCTTTGATGTGGTTTTCGGGCGCACGCCCTTAAATCCCAAGTATACCCTCCCCATGTAGGTCCCATCCCATGAAAACTCCCAAATCACACATCTCCTTCACAAACAGCCCTCCCCATAGCTCCATTTTCATTTTTCAGCAACCACCCCTATATTCCGTGGTCCCAAATCGCCTCTAGATCCCTCCTTGACCAAAACTGACCATCATCCATCGATCCTTGGGAGTTGGCAGCCACCCCTATATTCCGTGTTACAGTTTTAGTTTTGGTTTAGGTTATAGGTTTTCGTTTAGGTTATAGGTTTAGGATAAGGTTTAGGTTTAGGTTTAGGTTATAGGCTTTGGGATTTGAGAATGGGTTCGGGTTTAGGTCATAGGTTTTGGGATTTGAGAATGGTTTCGGGTTTAGGTCATAGGTTTTGGTTTAGGTTATAGGTTTTAGGATTTGAGAATGGGTTAGGGTTTAGGTCATAGGTTTTGGTTTTGGTTTAGGTTGTAGGTTTTGGTTTAGGTTGTAGGTTTTGGTTTAGGTTATAGGTTTAGTATAAGGTTTAGGTTTAGATTTAGGTTATAGACTTTGGGATTTGAGAATGGGTTTGGGTTTAGTTCATTATTTTTGGGATTTAAAAATGGGTTCGGGTTTAGGTCATCGGTTTTGGTTTAAGTTATAGGTTTTGGGATTTAGGTTTAGGTTTAGGTTATAGGTTTAGGTTATAGGTTTTAGGATTTGAGAATCGGTTCGGGTTTAGGTTATAGGTTTTGGTTTAGGTTTAGGTTTAGGTTATAGGTTTTGGGATAGGGTTTAGGGTTCGGGTTTAGGTCATAGGTTTTGGTTTAGGTTATTGGTTATAGGGTTAGGATAAGGATTAGGTTTAGGTTATAGGTTTTTGGATTTGAGAATGGGTTCGGGTTTAGGTTATAGGTTATAGGTTTAGGTTTAGGTTTATGTTATAGGTTTAGGCCATAGGTTTGGGGATTTGAGATTGGGTTCGGGTTTAGGTCATAGGTTTTGGGATTTGAGAATGGGTTCGGGTTTAGGTCATCGGTTTTGGTTTAGGTCATAGGTTTTGGGATTTGAGAATGGGTTCGGGTTTAGGTCATAGGTTTTGGTGTAGGTTATAGGTTTTGGGATTAAAGATTGGGTTTGGGTTTAGGACATAGGTTTTGATTTTTCTTTTAGGTTATTGGTTATAGGTTTAGGATAAGGTTTAGGTTTAGGTTTAGGTTATAGGTTTGAGGATTTAAGAATGGGTTCGGGTATAGGTCATAGGTTTTTGTTTACGTTATAGGTTTTGGGATTTGAGAATGGGTTCAGGTTTAGGTCATAGGTTTTAGGATTTTTGAATGGGTTCGGGTTTAGGTCATAGGTTTTGGGATTTGAGAATAGGTTCAGGTTTAGGTCATAGGTTTTGGTTTAGGTTATAGGTTTTGGAAATTGAGAATGGGTTTGGATTTAGGTCATAGGTTTTGGTTTTGGTTTAGGTTATAGGTTATAGGTTTAGGTTTAGGTTTAAGTTATAGGTTTGGGGATTTGAGAATGGGTTCAGGTTTAGGTCATAGGTTTTGTTTTAGGTTATAGGTTTTGAGATTTGAGAATGGGTTCGGGTTTAGGTCATAGGTTTTGGAATTTGAGAATGGGTTCAGGTTTAGGTCATAGGTTTTGGTTTAGGTTATAGGTTTTCGGATTTGAGAATGGGTTCGGGTTTAGGTCACAGGTTTTGGTTTTAGTTTAGGTTATAGGTATTGGTTTAGGTTATAGGTTTAGGATAAGGTTTAGGTTATAGGTTTTGGGATTTGAGAATGGGTTCGGATTTAGGTCATAGGTTTTGGGATTTGAGAATGGTTTTAGGTTTAGGTCATAAGTTTTGGTTTAAGTTATAGGTTTTAGGATTTGAGAATCAATTCGAGTTTAGGTGATAGGTTTTGGTTTTGATTTTAGTTTAGTTTATAGGTTTTGGGATATGGTTTTGGGTTCAGGTTTAGGTCATTGATTTTGGTTTAGGTTATAGGTTATAGGGTTATGTAACACCCCAGATTTTGGCCAACCTGGGATTAGACGTCCTTAGGCAATGGTTCAACTAAAATACCTGGGAAATTGCTCAGAACCCAATTCCATAGCCAAAGAAATCACTTAGGATTAATTCCTTTAGAAACTAAGCAAAAGTTAGCTAGTGCTACGCTGGAGTAGCTGTGAAATAGTCCCTGACCGCTTTAAATACGTTCTACAAGACCCAAAACTTGTAGAATCAATGGTGCTATAATACTCTATAACCTCGGATCAAACTCTAAACCGGTTTATTCTCTAGACCTCTTTGAAACTTTGTATCGGATCTAGACCGTGCGTCAAAAGTTCGATACCTACAATCTTAGATCGTTATAACCGCCTAGCTGGACTTGACAATCATTTCAAAAATCAAGTCCAACCGACATTCACAGGCTATTTCATTGAGTCTGGAGTGAAGAGAGTGAGAATAGGGTTAGATTTGAAATTTAAAATTCAAATCTGGCACACGACTTGACGCATTTTTATAAAGTGTTCTGACCGTCAGAATTCAGCCAAGTTACACCCTCGGATCAGGAAAAATTTCTATTTCATATCATGAGACTTGTAGGCCTGATCTACGTGCGGTGACCGCTGAACTGAAACTGGACCACCACGTGCGATCTATGAACACTGATGGTCTGAAAACGGGATGTGAGCGACATTTAACATGTATGAACTTAGGTCCGATCGCATTCGGCCAGGGGACCACCAGAAATGGTCTTTTAGTTCGGAACAGCCCCGATTTGGATATAACTTAAGTAAGCATTATTTCCGAGCCTATTTCGGGCAAGTTTGGGCTTATAAAAGGGCTTGAAACCCTCACTCCTCTCTCCCATCCGAATTTGGGAAAAACCCTAGGTTGAGAGAGAGAAAAGGTGAGAGATTGTGAGAGAAGGTGGAAGGAAATTTCCTGCTGCTTGTGCCACCTGTTGCACATGATTAAGCAACGCGCCTCAATCACTTTCCCGGTGATTTCACCGCGTTTCTAGGTAAGAAAACATCCCTAATACTTGCTGATTTGAGGTTTCTAGGCAAGAAAACATCCCTAATACTTGCTGATTTGAGGTTCCCTTGGTTCCATAGTGAAGTACCTGATAGATCTTGTGTATTAGGTTCCCGATTCGCCGTAGACGAAGCGTATACGCTCCGTTCGAATTAATACACCTGTAGGAGAAAAGGTACGGATTTTAGACGCTTTGATTGACTGTTTCCAACGCTTTCAATGTCTTTTAATAGTAGATTATCGACGGCAACGCCGTTTGACATGTACAACATGCTGTCTGTTTCTTGTTTCGTAATCCGACGAAGAATATGAGATTTAGGGCATTTTAGTCATTTGTAGGAAATACTGTTTTCATCCATAATTTGCTGATGTGATTAACATGGCTTATTGTCACATTAGAATACTAAGAATGTGTGCATAATTAGTTTGGCGAAGAGATTCGCCTAAACCTGCACTTTGAGTCGACATACTATATATAGACTTAAGTGTGTAGTTTAAGTGTTTGTATAAATGCTTGTATTAGTATGTATTGAATTAAATGGTGTTATGAATTAGTTTGAGATTGATTTCTCAATTAATATACTGATGTAAATGATTTCCTACATGTTAGCTATATGTATGATCTCATTATATGTATGAAATGCATGCGTTGGAAGATTTACTTAAGTTGTATGTTATAACATGTGTTAACATGCTCACATTGTTGTATTTCATTTCCAATAATCTCATATGATTGTAGATGTGAATTCATATATGTTTATGACTATGCCTAGTCCAGGCAGTTGGCAACCGAGCAAGTTCGTGGTTGGCCTATCTTTGCCACGAACGACGCGTCGATGAACGCGAGTCGTGTTTTGGAGTTGGCAGCAGTGGTTAGGCCACATGAAGTGTTTTACGCACTTCATGTCGTTCGACTTGAATACGATCGTGCTAGTCGAGCCCGTCAAGTAACCCGACTGGCCGTTATATGTTCACCCTGTATGAGTCATAACTGCTTGAACCTAGGGTACTTAACTTACCATTGAAAACCCTGTCAACCATGGTACCTTGATCCACAAAGACTCATGAGCCGGGCGTGGTGGTATGGGACACCGTAGTCGAGCTGTCAGCCTACGCTAGGGCCATAAACCTCCCCGTAGTGACCAGTGAGCACCTATGTCTCGTGATCAGATTATGGTGGTATGGGACACTATATTCTTGCTGTCGGCCTACACTGATTAAGCGACGAGTCCTTTGTAGTGATCGCGAGCGTATTCTGAGTCTACGGGAGGCGACGACCCTTCCGTAGCAGTGAGAGTACAGTAGGCCTGTATTGATAAGGTGATAGGGGAGCGGTGCAACAAGTGCGAGCAACAGCCCTGACAGCCCTTGCAGTGACCTACAAAATATACATCGTATGAGATTACTAGGAGTGACGACCCTGGACAGGATCTGTGTTGGGATTGATACAAGGGAAGTACCTTAGTTTCCCAATCCTGCTGTTTGAATGGACTAATAACAACTCAAAAATCATATCACCATTATATTGCATGTTCCTGGAAGATGTGGAGCACTTGAGGGACGATTACATGCCGCAGTCGTAAGATGGTGGTGTATGAGGGAGACCGTCGGTGAGGGCATCCATCACGTCATGCCATATTGCATTAACAACAGTATTAGGATTGTTTGATTTACTTCTTTACTATTATCACATGATTGATTTGAGAACATGTTAATCCTTTCTCTCTTATCCCACTGAGTTGATCACTCACTCCCACGTTATGGGATGGTGTTTTCGGACACCCACCAGTCCCTATTGTGATTACAGATGATGGCACGGCCTGCGAGGTGGAGCTGGATTTGATGATGATGAGGAGGATTCCTCCTTTATGCGTGTTCTGATTGACGGGATTACAAGGAGGTTGATTAGATGCCTTGACACTTGTCATTTTATATTTTTAGAGCACTCATGTATATTCTTTTTATTTACATTTGGAGTATACATGTATGTATATAACTTGGTAACATGTTCACACTCTAGAGACATACAACAGTTTATATATGATATACATACTATCACAGTCTTCCGCTTGTATATTTAACTGTCTCTGGCGTATGATATGTTGTTCTGGCTTAATCTCACTCATGTTTAATACATTAACACTAACAACATTCAATCATACACATTTATGTTGCATTAGTGACGTTCTGCAACTCAGAAATGGAGTTTTTACTCGACCCCTGATTTTCGGGATGTTACAGGTTAGGATAAGGATTAGGTTTAGGTTATAGGTTTTTGGATTTGAGAATGGGTTCGGTTTTAGGTTATAGGTTTTAGGTTTAGGTTATAGGTTTAGGTCATAGGTTTTAGGATTTGAGAATGGGTTCGGGTTTAGGTCATAGGTTTTGGGATTTGACAATGGATTCGGGTTTAGGTCATAGGTTTTGGTTTAGGTCATAGGTTTAGGGATTTAAGAATGGGTTTGGGTTTAGGTCTTAAGTTTTGGTTTAGGTTATAGGTTTTGGGATTTGAGAATGGGTTCGGGTTTAGGTCATAGGTTTTGGTTTGGGTTTAGGTTATAGGTTATAGGTTTAGGATAAGGTTTAGGTTTAGGTTTAGGTTATAGGTTTTGGGATTTGAGAATGGGTTCGGATTTTGGTCATAGGTTTTGGAATTTGAGAATGGGTTCGGGTTTAGGTCATAGGTTTTAGTTTAGGTTATAGGTTTTAGGATTTAAAAATCAGTTCGGGTTTAAGTTATATGTTTTGGTTTTGATTTTATTTAGGTTATAGGTTTTGGGATAGGGTTTAGGGTTCGGGTTTAGGTCATAGGTTTTGGTTTAGGTTATATGTTTTACGATTTGTGAATGGGTTCGGGTTTTGGTCAGAGGTTTTGGTTTTTGGTTTAGGTTATAGGTTTTGGTTTAGGTTATAGGTTTAGGATAAGGTTTAGGTTTTGGTTTAGGTTATAGGTTTTGGGATTTAGGTTTAGGTTTAGGTTATAGGTTTAGGTTATAGGTTTAGGTTATAGGTTTTGGGATTTAGGTTTAGGTTTAGGTTATAGGTTTAGGTTATAGGTTTAGGTTATAGGTTTTAGGATTTGAGAATCGGTTCCCATTTAGGTTATAGGTTTTGGTTTAGGTTTAGGTTTAGGTTATAGGTTTTGTGATAGGGTTTAGGGTTCGGGTTTAGGTCATAGGTTTTGGTTTAGGCTATAGGTTATAGGGTTAGGATAAGGATTAGGTTTAGGTTATAGGTTTTTGAATTTGAGAATGGGTTCGGGTTTAGGTTATAGGTTATAGGTTTAGGTTTAGGTTTAGGTTTAGGTTATAGGTTTAGGTCATAGGTTTGGGGATTTGAGAATGGGTTCGGATTTAGGTCATAGGTTTTGGGATTTGAGAATGGGTTCGGGTTTAGGTCATAGGTTTTGGGATTTGAGAATGGGTTCGGGTTTAGGTCATAGGTTTTGGTTTAGGTTATAGGTTTTGGGATTTGAGATTGGGTTCAGGTTTAGGACATAGGTTTTGGTTTTTCTTTTAGGTTATTGGTTATAGGTTTAGGATAAGGTTTAGGTTATAGCTTTGAGGATTTAAGAATGGGTTCAGGTATAGGTCATAGGTTTTTATTTACGTTATAGGTTTTGGGATTTGAGAATAGATTCGGGTTTAGGTCATAGGTTTTGGGATTTGAGAATGGGTTCGGGTTTAGGTCATAGGTTTTGGGATTTGAGAATGGGTTCAGGTTTGGGTCATAAGTTTTGGTTTAGGTTATAGGTTTTGGGATTTGAGAATGGGTTTGTGTTTAGGTTATAGGTTATAGGTTTAGGTTTAGGTTTAGGTTTAGGTTATTGGTTTAGGTCATAGGTTTGGGGATTTGAGAATGGGTTCGGATTTAGGTCATAGGTTTTGGGATTTGAGAATGGGTTCGGGTTTAGGTCATCAGTTTTGGGATTTGAGAATGGGTTCGGGTTTAGGTCATAGGTTTTGGTTTAGGTTATAGGTTTTGGGATTTGAGATTGGGTTCAGGTTTAGGACATAGGTTTTAGTTTTTCTTTTAGGTTATTGGTTATAGGTTTAGGATAAGGTTTAGGTTATAGCTTTGAGGATTTAAGAATGGGTTCAGGTATAGGTCATAGGTTTTTGTTTACGTTATAGGTTTTGGGATTTGAGAATAGATTCGGGTTTAGGTCATAGGTTTTGGGATTTGAGAATGGGTTCGGCTTTAGGTCATAGGTTTTGAGATTTGAGAATGGGTTCGGGTTTAGGTCATAAGTTTTGGTTTAGGTTATAGGTTTTGGGATTTGAGAATGGGTTCGTGTTTAGGTCATAGGTTTTGGTTTTAGTTTAGGTTATAGGTTATAGGTTTAGGTTATAAGTTTGGGGATTTGAGAATGGGTTCAGGTTTACGTCATAGGTTTTGTTTTTGGTTATAGGTTTTTGGATTTGAGAATGGGTTTGGGTTTAGGTCATAGGTTTTGGGATTTGAGAATGGGTTCGGGTTTAGGTCATAGGTTTTGGTTTAGGTTATAGGTTTTATGATTTGAGAATGGGTTTGGGTTTAGGTCATCAGTTTTGGTTTTGAGAATAGGTTCGGGTTTAGGACATAAGTTTGGGTTTAGGTTATAGGTTTTGGGATTTGAGAATGGGTTCGTGTTTAGGTCATAGGTTTTGGTTTTGGTTTAGGTTATAGGTTATAGGTTTAGGTTATAAGTTTGGGGATTTGAGAATGGGTTCAGGTTTATGTCATAGGTTTTGTTTTTGGTTATGAGTTTTGGGATTTGAGAATGGGTTTGGGTTTAGGTCATAGGTTTTCGGATTTGAGAATGGGTTCGGGTTTAGGTCATAGGTTTTGGTTTAGGTTATAGGTTTTATGATTTGAGAATGGGTTCGGGTTTAGGTCATAAGTTTTGGTTTTAGTTTAGGTTATATGTATTGGTTTAGGTTATAAGTTTTGGATAAGGTTTAGGTTTAGGTTTAGGTTATAGGTTTTGGGATTTGAGAATGGGTTCGGGTTTAGGTCATAGGTTTTGGGATTTGAGAATGGGTTCGGGTTTAGGTCATAAGTTTTGGTTTAAGTTATAGGTTTTAGGATTTAAGAATCGGTTCGGATTTAGATGATAGGTTTTGGTTTTGATTTTAGTTAAGTTACAGGTTTTGGGATATGGTTTAGGGTTCGGGTTTTGGTCATAGGTTTTGGTTTTGGTTATAGGTTATAGGGTTTGGATAAGGATTAGGTTTAGGTTATAGGTTTTTGGATTTGAGAATGGGTTCGGTTTTAGGTTATAGGTTATAGGTTTATTTTATAGGTTTAGGTCATAGGTTTTAGGATTTGAGAATGGGTTCAGGTTTAGGTCATAGGTTTTGGGATTTGAGAATGGATTTGGGTTTAGGTCATAGGTTTTGGTTTAGGTCATAGGTTTCGCCTTCCCAGGATGGTATGAGACTTCGAACTTGAAGTCCTTCAACGTCTCCATCCATCGCCGCTGCCTCAATTCAAGTCTCGCTGCGTGAATATGTACTTGAGGCTCTTGTGGTCACAAAAGAGCTCGAACGCCTCTCCATAGAGGTAATGTCTCCAGAGTCTCAGTGCAAATATGACGGCTGCCAACTCTAGGTCGTGTGTAGGGTAATTCTCCTCGTGCTTCCTTAATTGTCTCAAGGCATATGAAATTACCCTGTCCCTCTGCATAAGGACACAACCCAGACCAATGCTAGACGCGTCAGTGTATATAGTGTATCTAACCCCTTGCTCTGGAAATACTAGCACAGGGGCGGACGTAAGTCTATCCTTCAGCTCCTGAAAAGCTGACTCCGCCTTGTCATTTCAGGCGAACTTCACGTCCTTCCGTGTCAACTGAGATAAGGTTCTCGCGATCTTTGAGAAATCCTGTATGAAGCGCCGATAGTAGCCAGCGAGATCCAAGAAACTCCTCACCTCAGTGACAGAACCAGGCTGCTCCCAGTCCTGAACCATAGCTACCTTAGTCAGGTCAACTGCCATGCCATCCTTGGATACCACGTGTCTCAGGAACTTCACTTCCTGCTTCCAGAAGTCGCACTTCGTATACTGTGCGAACAACTGATGCTGTTTGAGCGTATCCAGGATCAAACGCAAGTGCTCCTCATGCTCCTCTCGACTCCTAGAGTACACCAAAATGTCGTCAATAAACACAACGACGAATCGATAAAGGAAAGGCCTAAATACGTGGTTCATCAGATCCATGAACACGGCTGGTGCGTTTGTGAGACCGAACGACATTACAAGGAACTTGTAGTGGCCAAAACTGATCCTGAATGCTGTCTTCTGCACGTCCTCATCCCTGACGCGCAACTGATGATATCCTGACTGAAGATCAATCTTTGAGAAGTACTGCGCTCCTCTCAACTGATCAAACAAGTCATCGATCCTGGGTGAAGGGTACTTGTTCTTCACCGTGATCTGGTTCAACCTGCGATAATCAATACACAATCGCATCGAACCGTCCTTCTTCCTTACGAACAGGACCGGTGCTCCCCAAGGAGACACACTAGGCCGTATAAGGCCAAGCTCTAGCAAACCATCAATCTGTGTCCTCAACTCCTCCATCTCACACGGTGCCATGCGATACGTTGACAGTGAGACGGGCGCGGAACCAGGAACCAGATCGATAGTGAATTCAATCTCTCGTCTAGGTGGCAAACCAGAGATCTTCCTGAACAGATCCCCGAACTCGCAAACGACTGGCATATGCTCAAGTATCTGGGCACCAGCGTCTCGCAGTTAAGTAGCATAACTAAGTATGAAGAAGGGGAGATTTATCCGTACTAAAAATGTGAAGGATGCATCCTCTGGCTTGTAGGCAGTCACTATACGAGTCTTGCAGTCAATCTCAGCCCTCGCTGCAGTCAACCAATCCATGCCAAGAATGACGTCGAGATAAACAAGAGAGGGGTCGAAGATAAGATCAATAGCCATCATCTTGCCTCCCAGATCCACCAAACAACCCTCACACATCTGGGTGACATCTGAATAATCCGCACGAGCTGCAAGGACTCGCACCCTATCCATAGTAATAGTCTGTAACCCAATGCGTCTGACTATGGCACGTGATGTCAAAGAAATAGTGGATCCAGTGTCCACCATCACGAGTATAGGAATACCTCCAATGTGGGCAGTGACCTCGAAGGCTGAATGCTGAGAAGTCTGTATCACAGCTGCCTCAGCTGTCAATGCATGAACCCGTGCCTTCTGTGGCCGTTTCGGCCGCTATGTCATGAGCCGTGGAGGTTGCCTGATCTGCGATACCGGAGGTCTGAAAGAAGGGTGCGGAGGAGCTAACCGTAAGGGCGGTGCTGATATCGCCTGTGTACGTGTACGGTCGATCTTTTACGGTGGCGAGAACCCACTGTCCCGCATCCTGGAAAAATAACTCTGCGCCAAGTGGCCCGTCTTCCCACAACATATACATAGAAAATCAGGGCACCGAAACGGTGGTACTGGTGTTGTAGCCCTAGTAGGAGGGTCGACGCAAGGCCTCTTTTTCGCAAAGGGCATGTCTTGCATCTCTGGTCGTGGCCTAGGAACAACAGGGCCACGAGATCGTGCAAGTCGATCCACATCCTGCTCTGCCCGCATGGACATGTGAATCAACTCTGCATAAGAGGGAATGCTCACGCAACACATCTTCGACCGAATATCTGGTCGTAAACTCTCTAAAAAGTGCCTTATGCGCATCTGCTCATCTGCCAAAATAGTCAGGACGTATCTGCCCAACTCCATGAACCGATGCTCATACTCCGTGACTGTCATGGCTCCCTGTCTGAGGTGGAGAAACTTATTCTCCCGGTCATGCCTGTACGTCTGGGATAATATTTCTCGTAGAAGTGGAACTCAAATGCTGCCCATGTCCATACGTAATCGGCGGTAACGGTACGCAATACGCTGTCCCACCACAAGCTGGCCTCTCGCTCAAACAGGAACGTAGCCAACTCTACCTGCTTAGCCTCTGTACAATGAAGCATCCGCAATATCTTCGACACACGGTTGAGCTAATACTTGGCCTCCTCGGGTCTATGAGAACCCGTAAAAGTGGGAGGCCGTAAGCGATGGAATTGCTCTAACAAGCTCCGTGTGTCTGCGGCATTCCCCACAGGGTAAGAAGGTGGTACAGGATGAGCCATGTCCTCATCCTGGGCATAAGTATCAGCATCCTCAGCTTGATGCACATGTGGTGCAGGTGGAGTCACACCCCCACTCTGGGCTAGTGTCCCCACAATAGTAGTCAGGAGCTGCTGCTTCTGCTGCATCATGGCCATCATCTGCTCAAATCTGTCGGGAGGTGGAGCAGGCTGTGGCATATACTACGCCGAAGAAGATGCGTGGTACGGCTCTCTAGCGGGTGGTGTGAATGGCGGTGGTCCAACTGTACGACCAGCAGTAGGCTGAGACGCACGCACTATCTCAGGAATCGGGCCCACAGCAGGGTCCGCATGGGTATCAGACTGCGAAGGAGCCTGATCCATAGGCTCACTCAATACAAGCCGAGCCGTGCTCCGTGTAGTCTTCGGCGGCATTCCCTACATTCAAAATAGGGCGCAACCTTGTCAGTCTCAATAGCACAAACACCGTAATCATTCACAAAAGAGCCATAAGCATTCCATGCATTTCATTTAATCAAAATTGTCACAATACAAGGGATATATCCTTATAAGCATCATGACGAGAAATACATGGGAACTAAGACAGTTAAAATTTTACAATAGCAACATAAGCAAAGCACTAGCCTTAACAGGCTTACACAACTTAAAGTAGGAAATGACTAACTACTAACAACAACATCTACAATCATCGCTAGTCTGAGTCAGGTGACGGAGGAGGAGCACCCTTATCCTGCAAGCAGCACAGGATTGCTTTTAAGGTGTGAGTCACCTTGCCGAATTTCCTCTTCGTAACGGCCTTGGCATCCTCGACTTTAGCGCGAAGTTCCTGCACTTCTCTTCGTAAGGAGACCTATCTCTCCTCAATTCAGGCGATGTGATCATCACCAGTAGCCTGAGCAGAAGGAGGAGGGCTCTCATCTGTATCCTGAGCCTCCTCTTCTACCTCTTCCTAGACTTCTTTCTCAACCTCTGCTCCAGATTCTCCCTCACTTGGATCCTCCTCATCATCAAAGTCATCCTCGCTATCCTCCTCAAGATGATTCTCACGGTACTGAGACCCAATATTCATCTTGACCATAGTTGACTTATCAATGCTGTGAATCGAAACTAGCAATTTCGGCCCAAATCTGTAAGCAAACTCAAGCACGTTCTTGCATATAAGTCGGCCAAAAGGAAGTGATTCGGATGTTCTTCTTGATTTTACTATGAGGATAATCTGTCACAAGATGAAAGTGGTCATACACACATTCTCTTCCTGGGCCACCAGATACAAGAAATCAACCATAATGCGCGTACACTCAATGCGATTTGTCAACCTGGGATACACGTTGAACGTGCAAAGGTGGTGGAGCAAGCGCAAATCATCATACATATGAGTTACCTTGAGGCTATTATTAGGCTGCCATGGAACCAGTTTACCGCATAGAAACCTGGTACGGTGATCTCGCTCGCGCCTACTCCTCAAATTCTTCTCACTAGGATGAACATCACTAAGAGGCACGTTCAGAAGTCGTGCAATCAACCGAACATCGATCGTAGTCATCCGATCTCTACTAAAAGGAATTTTGAACTGCAATGGCTCCAATGTAGGATTCTAGATACGAGCGTAGAAGGCACGAACGGTGCTCACATTAGCACGAGCACGAGCTTCAAAGATCGGACCCCAATGCGTAGCTTCAATGCGCTCGAACAATAGAAATTCACCGAATAGTCATCCTTCCACATCTGCCTCAAACAACACTTTGTGATCAGTGTATTGGCCGTGAGGTATCTCTGCTAAAATCACTCACCCAAGTTGAGTATGGGGATCTAAATCCCGCTTTGTATGGAACTCTCGGGGTGTGGTTGGACCTGTGGCGGCGCTTGAGCTAGCGGTGCCACCTCACGGCCTTCTTGATTGAGCAGGGTGACTTGGCCCAGCCTCATTCGCTGCAGTTTTTCTTTTACCCATCAAAGATAGGATGGTGGAGAGTGACAAAAGACCCAAAATGGCTTCAACGAAAGCCATAGAAAATGGAGAAAATGCGAAGAAGTGGTTATTCAAACTGGAAAAGGGAGATCTAGGCATTGTAGAGAGATGCTTCAAGCTCCCCTAGGATATATTTTCAGAAAGAAAAGAGGATGAAAAAGGGGAATGGAGCACCTCACGATTTCAGCTCGATTTGGAGGTTTTAAGAGCTCCAAACGATGAGATCTTCTAGAGGGAGAGTTGCAATCTTCAATGGAACTATGGAGTGTGGTCGTTTTAGGCCAGGAATGGATTTGAGAGTGGTTTGGAACCACAGTTTTGAGTTAGGGCAGCTGAAAAATGTAAATAGAGCTAGGGATGGGGCTGTTTATGAAGGAAGTGCCTCTATTTGGGGTTTTCCATGGACGAGCACTACATGAAGGGGGTGTATTACCCAAAATACCCCCAAATCCCAAAGCACACATCAAATGGGCCACAGTGGCCGGCGTTTCGGCGATGGCATCGCCGACCGTTCCTCTGTTCGGTCGGTGGGACCACATGGGTTTGGTCCCCCATGGTCCAAGGACCCCAAATAACTATGGGCCCCACCTTGGTTCATTGTAGATTGCCCTATATTGGCCCAAACATGAGTTCGGGGCTTTTCGGGGCCAATCTTCAAACCCGAATACAAAACCCTATTATGCAGAATATAATTTTGGGGTAAAGGAGCTAGTACATCCATCTAGCCCATTAGTTACTAATGAAAGCGAAGTTAGAATGGCCTTATGGCTATTTTTCATGAAATTTTACTATTCACTGTAAAATTTTGTGAAAGTATGCTTTAATATTATTTTCACATTATGATTGATGCCTAACATGAAAAGGATGAGAAATAATTGAATATTGGAGTGGTGAGAGGTAGAATGTTGAAGATTTTTGGTGAAACGGGGTTTATAAGCCCTGGCGATTGAACACAGGGGTTGTGGTTGTCCCACAGCCCAAAGATTCTCATTTACGGGTTTAGAATCGTTCAAAGAACGTCTTAATCCACTCACCTACAACCTAGGAGCTACTCAGGTCGCTTCATGCGACCCTAGATGCGTTGCGGACTCGATCACGCGATCGATTCGAATAGACTTCGCCTATTGGCGAATCTGCGACCCTATAAGTGTTTCTAGACTCTTCTCGCACCCACCTAAGTCAAGAAAAGCGACAGCGTACATCGCGTGACTATAACCCAGGCCCAGTATACTCTTATTCACGCTCTGATACCAACTTGTAACACCCTGAAAATCGAGGGTCGTGTATAAACTCAACTCCCGAGTTCCAGACCGTCACTTATGCAACAAAAATGATTATGATTCAATGTCGTCTGAGTTAAAGCATTCACATGAGTAAAAGTATACCAAAACTGTAATTCATACTTCAGATCCAGTGATAAAAGCAAGCGGAAGACTAAAAAATATATATATCACTGTATGGAAAAACAAAGTAGATCTCAACTGTCACTAAAGTATGAATACATCTCTGAGTCTCATATACATGTAAATAAATAAATCAAAATATCAAAATAGTCCCACTGAGGAGTCCCGTCAACCCATGCCACCTAGGCAAAGCCGTCGTGGTACTGCATGTATGAGAACTCGTCCTGGTCCTCATCCAAGTCCGGCTCTACCTCCTAGATCTCAGCATCACCTACATCTACAACAGGGTCTGATGGGTGTTGCAAACACCATCTCGAAACGTGGGAATGAGTAGCTAACTCAGTGGAATAATAGAGCAAGGATTAACATGTTCTCAAATCAATCATGCGATAATAGTAAAGCAGTAAATCAAACAATCCTAATATTGTTGTTAATGCAATATGACATGACGTGATGTATGCCCTCACCGACAATCTCCCTCATACAGCACCATCTTACGACCGCGGCATACCACACTCCCTTAAGTGCTCCACATCTTCCAAGAACATGCAATGTAATGGTGATATGAATTCCGAGTTGTTATTAGTCCATTCAAATAGTAGGATTGGGAAACTAAGGTACTTTCCTTATATCAATCCCAACACAGATCCTGTCTAGGGTCGTCACTCCTAGTAATCTCATACGATGTATATTTTATAGGTCGCTGCAAGGGCTGTCAGTGCTGTTGCTCGCACTCGTTGCACCACTCCCCCATCACCTTATCAATACAGGCCTATTGTACTCTACTGTTACTGAAGGGTCGTCACCTCCCGTAGACTCAGAATACGCTCGCGGTCACTACAAAGGACTCGTCGCCTGATCAGTGTAGGTCGACAGCAAGAATATAGTGTCCCATACCACCATAATCTTCTCACGAGACTAGGTGCTCACTGGTCACTACGAGGAGGTTTGTGGCCCCAGCGTAGGCTGACAGCTCGACCACGGTGTCCCATACCACCATGTCCGGCTCATGAGTCTTCGTGATCAAGGTACCATGGTTAACAGGGTTTACAATGGTAAGTTCAGTACCCTAGGTTCAAGCAGTTATGACTCATGCAGGGTGAACATACAACAGCCAGTCGGGTTACTTGACAAGCTCGACTAGCACGATCGCATCTCAAGTCGAATGACATGAAGTGCATAAAACACTTCGTGTGGCCTAACCACTGCCGCCAACTCTAGAACACGTCTCGCGTTCATCGACGCGTCGTTCGTAGCTGAGATAAGCCAACCACGAATTCGCTCGGTTACCGACTGCCTGGACTAGGTATAGTCCCAAACACATATGAATTCACATCAGCAATTCATATAAGAGTATTGGAAATGAAATACAACCATGTGAGCATGTTAACACATGTTATAACATACAACTTAAGTAAATCATCAAGCACATGCATTTCATACATACAATGAAATCATGCATATAACTAATATGTAGGAAATCATTTACATCAGCATATTAATTGAGAAATCAATCTCAAACTAATTCATAACATCATTTAATTCAATACATACTAATACAAGCATTTATACAAACACTTACACTACACACTTAAGTCTACATATAGTATGTCGACCCGAAGTGCGCATTTAGGCGAATCTCTTTGCCAAACTAATTATGCATGTATTCCTAACATTCTAATGCGACAATAAACCATGTCAATCACATCAGCAAAATATGCATGAAATCGGCACTTCCTACAAATGACTAAAATGCCCTAAATCTCATATTCTTCGCCGGTTTACGAAACAGGAAACGGACAGCATGTTGTACATATCAAACGGCGTTGCCGTCGATAATCTACTATTAAACGACATTGAAAGCATTGTAAACAGTCAATCAAAGCGTCTAAAATCCTCACCTTATCTCTTATAGATGTGTGAATTCGAACGGAGCGTATACGCTTCGTCTACAGCGAATAGAGGACCTAATTTACAAGATTTATAAGTTAACAAGCTATGGAATGAAAAGAATCCCAAATCAGCAACTTATTTGGGTTATTTCTTACTTAGAAACGTGGAGAAATTACTGGCTGAATGATGGAAGCGTGTTGCTAAAGTACGTGCAACAGGTGGTGCAAAGGCAGGAAAATTCTCTCCTACTCTCTCTCACAAACTCTCACCTTTTCTCTCTCCCAATCTAGGGTTTCTCTCAAATTCGGATGGGAGAGAAGAGTGAGGGTTTCAACCCCTTTTATAAGCCTAAAAATGCCCAAAATAGGATCAGGAACAAAGTTCACTTAGGGCATATCCAAATCGTGGCTGTTTTGGTCCAAAAGATGATTTCTGGTGGTCCCCTGGCCGAATGCGATCGGACTTAAGCTCATGCATACAAGATCTAGCACGCATCAACTTTTCACTCTAGTAAGATTCGTAGATCGCACATGGCGGTCCAGTTTCAGTTCAGCGGTCACCGCACGTAGATCAGGGCTGCAAGTCTCATGATATGAAATAGAAATTTTTCCTGATCTGAGGGTGTAATTTAGCTGAATTTTGACGGTCAGATCGCTTAATACTAACACATCAAGTCGTGTGCCAGATTTGAATTTTAAATTTCAAATCTGTCCCTATTCGCACTCTCTTCAGTCCGGGCTCAATGAAATAGCCTGTGATTATCGGTTGGACTTGATTTTTGAAATGATAGTCAAGTCCAGCTAGGCGGTTCTAACGGTCTAAGATAGTAGGTATCGGACTTTCGACGCGTGGTCTAGATCCAATATAAAGTTTCAAAGTGGTCCAGAGAACAAACTTTCTTAGAGTTTGATCCGAGGTTATAGAGTTTTATAGAGTCATTGGTTCTACTCAATTTGAGTCTTGTAGAACATATTTAAAGTGATCAGGGACTATTTCCCAGCTACTCTAGCGTTGCGCTAGCTAACTTACTCATATTTTCTAAAGGAATTAATCCTACGCGATTTCGGGTCGAGTTGGTACTCGAGTCCAAGTATGGATTTTTCACGGGGGTTACAATCTACCCCCCTTAACAAATAATTTCGTCCTCAAAATTTATACCTTTTCGTACTCCTCGAGAAGCTGTGGGTAGTTCTTTCTGATCTCGGCTTCTGTCTCCTAGGTAGCCTCTTCCTCAGAGTGATGCGTCCACAATACCTTCATAAGGGGAATCACCTTGCTACGCAGTACCTGCTCCTTCCTGTCTAGGATACGTGTCGGTCGCAGGATATATGTAACATCCTCTCCTAACCGCACCTGCTCCCATCTGATAATATGGAAAGGATCAGGAACGTACTTCTTCAGCATAGAAACATGAAATACGTTATGAACGCTCGCGAGAGGCGTGGGTAAAGCCAATCGGTAAGCCACTGCTCCCACACGATCGAGGATCTGGAATGGACCAACAAATCGCGGTGCTAGCTTCCCCTTCTTCCTGAACCGAAGAACTCCCTTCATAGGGAAAACTCACAAAAACACATTGTAACACCCCGAATTTTGGCCAATCTGAGATTTGACGTCCTTAGGTAGTGGGTCAACTAGAATACCTGGGAAATCGTTCAGAACCCAATTCCATAGCCAAAGAAACCACTTAGGATTAATTCCTTTAGAAACTAAGCATAAGTTAGCTAGCGCAACGCTGGAGTAGCTGAGAAATAGTCCTTGATCACTTTAAATACGTTCTACAAGACCTAAATCGAGTAGAACCAATGACTCTATAAAACTCTATAACCTCAGATCAAACTCTAAGCAGGTTTGTTCTCTGGACCACTTTGAAAATTTATATTGGATCTAGACCGCGCGTCGAAAGTCCGATACCTATTATCTTAGACTGTTAGGACCGCCTAGCTGGACTTGATAATCATTTCGAAAATCAAGTCCAACCGATAATCATAGGCTATTTCATTGAGCCCGAACTGAAGAGAGTGCGAATAGGGATAGAATTGGAATTTGAAATTTAAATCTGGCACACGACTTAACGTGTCAGTATTAAGCGTTCTGACCGTCAGAATTCATTCAAATTACACCCTCGGATCAGGAAAAATTTCTATTTCATATCATGAGACTTGCAGCCCTGATCTACGTGCGGTGACCGCTGAACTGAAACTGGACTGCCACGTGCGATCTGCGAACCCTGCCGAACTGAAAACTTGGTGTATGCTAGATCCAGTATGCATGAGCTTAAGTCCAATCGCGTTTGGCCAGGGGACCACCAGAAATGTCCTTTTGGACCGAAACAACCCCGAATTGGATATATATCAAGTATACATTGTACCCGAGCCTATTTTGGGCACATTTGAGCTTATAAAAGGGGTTGAAACCCTCACTCCTCTCTCCCATCCGAATTTACAAAAATCCCTAGATTGGGAGAGAGAAAAGGTGAGAGTTTGTGAGAGAAGGTGGGAGAGAATTCCCTGCTGCTTGTGCCACGTGCTGCAAGTGGTTAAGCCACGCGATCTAATCACTTTTCCGGTGATTTCTTTGCGTTTTCAGGTAAGAAAATACCCTAGAAGTTGCTGATTTAGTGTTCCCTTGGTTTAATAGCAAAGTAGCTGATAGATCTCGTATATCAGGTTCTCTATTCGCCGTAGACGAAGCGTATACGCTCCGTTCGAACTCACACCCCTAAAAGAGACAAGGTGCGGATTTTAGACGCTTTGATTGACTGTTTCCAACGCTTTCAATGTCTTTTAATAGTAGATTATCGATGGCAACGCCGTTTGACATGTACAACATGCTGTTCGTTTCCTGTTTCGTAAACCGGAGAAGAATATGAGATTTAGGGCATTTTAGTCATTTGTAGGAAGTACTGTTTTCATACATATTTTGCTGATGTGATTGACATGGTTTATTGTCGCATTAGAATGTTAGGAATACGTGCATAATTAGTTTGGCGAAGAGATGCGCCAAAATGTGCACTTTGAGTCGACATACTATATGTAGACTTAAGTGTGTAGTTTAAGTGTTTGTATAAATGCTTGTATTAGTATGTATTGAATTAAATGGTGTTATGAATTAGTTTGAGATTGATTTCTCAATTAATATGCTGGTGTAAATGGTTTCCTACATGTTAGCCATATGCATGATTTCATTATATGAATGAAATGTATGTGCTTGACGATTCGCTTAAGCTGTATGTTATAACATGTACTTGATGATTTCATTATGATTTAGTTCGAGATTGAATTCTCAATTAATATGCTGATGGAAATGATTTCCTATATGTTGGCGATATGCATAATTTCATTATATGTATGAAAGGCATGTGTCAGATGATTTACTTAAGTTGTACGATATAATATGTGTTAACATGCTCACGTGGTTGTGTTTCATTTCCAATACTCTCACATGATTGCTGATGTGGATTCATATGTGTCTGGGACTATACTTAGTCCAGGCAGTCGGTAACCGAACGAATTCGTGGTTAGCTTTTTTTAACCACGAACGACGCGTCGATGAACGCGAGTCGTGTTTTGGAGTTGGCGGCGGTGGTTAGGCCACACGAAGTGTTTTACGCACTTCATGTCGTTCGACTTGAGATGCGATCGCGCTAGTCGAGCCCGTCAAGTAACCCGACTGGCCGTTGTATGTTCACCCTCCATGAGTCATAACTGCTTGAACCTAGGATACTGAACTTACCATTGTAAACCCTGTTAACCATGGTACCTTGATCCACGAAGACTCATGAGCCGAGCATGGTGGTATGGGATACCGTGGTCTAGCTTTCAGCCTACGCTGGGGCCACAAACCTCCCTGTAGTGACCAGTGAGCACCTAGTCTCGTGAGCAGATTATGGTGGTATGTGACACTATATTCTTGCTGTCGGCCTACACTGATCAGGCGACGAGTCCTTTGTAGTGACCGCGAGCATATTCTGAGTCTATGGGAGGCGACGACCCTTCAGTAGCAGTAGAGTACAGTAGGCCTGTATTAATAAGGTGATGGGGGAGCGGAGCAACGAGTGTGTGCAACAGCCCTGGCAGCCCTTGCAGCGACCTACAAAATATACATCGTATGAGATTACTAGGAGTGACGACCCTAGACAGGATCTGTGTTGGGATTGATATGAGGGAAGTACCTTAGTTTTCCAATCCTGCTGTTTGAATGGACTAATAATAACTCGGAAATCATATCACGATACCATTACATGTGCCTGGAAGATGTGGAGCACTTGAGGGTCGATTGCATGCCGTGGTCGTAAGATGGTGCCATATGAGGGAGATCGTCGGTGAGAGCATACATCACGTCATGTCATATTGCATTAACAACAGTTTTAGGATTGTTTGATTTACTGCTTTACTATTATCGTATGATTGATTTGAGAACATGTTAATCCTTGCTCTATTATTCCACTGAGTTAGCTACTCACTCCCACGTTACGGGACGGTGTTCCTGGACACCCACCAGACCCTTTTGTGATTGCAGATGATGGCGCGGCCTGCGAGGCGGAGCCGGTCTCGATGATGAGGAGGAGGATCCCTCCTTTATGCATGTTCTGATCGATGGGATTACAGGGAGGTTGATTAGATGCCTTGACACTTGTCATTTTATATCTTCAGAGCACTCATGTATATGCTTTCTTTCTATTTTGAGGTATACATGTATATGTTTAACCTGGTAACATGTTCACACTCAAGAGACACATAACAGTATATATATGTTATACATACTATCACAGACTTCCGCTGGTTAATTTAACTATCTCTGGAGTATGATATGCTGTTCTGGCGTAATCCCACTCATATTTCATACATTAATACAGACAACATTCAATCATACATATCTATGTTGCATTAATAACATTTTGGAACTCGGGAGTTGGGTTTTTACTCGACCCCCCGATTTTCGGAATGTTACACACATGATCCCCAACTGTGAACTCCAACGGACTCCGTCTCGTATCGGCATAACTCTTCTGTCTGCTCTGCGCTGTGAGAAGCCGATGTCTAATAATATCAATCTTCTCTGACGTCGCCTGCACTAACTCTTGGCCTATCAAGCTACGCTCATCGACCTCTGCCTAGCAATGCGGTGCGCGATAAGGTCGCCCATACAGCGCCTCATAAGGTGCCATACCGATACTCACCTGAAAACTGTTGTTGTATGCAAACTCCGCATATGCAAGACAATCATCCCAACTGTCCTTGAAGTCGAATGCGCAAGCTCGCAACATGTCCTCTAAGATCTGGTTCACCCGCTCTGTCTGTCCGTCTGTCTGTGGGTGGAAGGCTGTAACGCCCGTGAAAAATCCATACTTGGGCTCGAGTACCAACTCGACCCGAATTTGCGTAGAATTCATTCCTTTGGAAAATTTGACTAGGTTAGCTAGTGCAACGTTAGAATAGCTGGGAAATGGTCCCTGATCACTTTAAATACGTTCTACAAGGCCCGAAGCGAGTGGAACTAAGGGTGCTATAATGCTCTAAAGCCTCGGATCAAACTCTAAGCCGGTTTGTTCTCTGGACCACTTTGAATCTTTGTATTGGATCTAGACCGCGCATCGAAAGTCCGATACCTCCTATCTTAGACCGTTAGGACCGTCTAGCTGGGCTTGACACTCATTCCAAAAATCAAGTCAAACCGATTATCACAGGCTATTTCATTGAGCCCGGACCGAAGAGAGTGTGAATAGGGACATAGTTGGAATTTCAAATTCAAATCTGGCACACAAATTTGACGCATCAGTATTAAGCATTCTGACCGTCAGAATACAGCCAAATCACACCCTTGGATCAGGAAAAATATCTATTATATATCAGGAGACTTATAGGCCTGATCTTGGTGCGGTGACCGTTAAACTGAAACTGGGCCGCCACGTGCGATCTGGGAACCCAACCGGTCTGAAAACTGGATGTGTGCTAGATCCAGTATGCATGAGCTTAAGTCCGACCGCATTTGGCCTGGGGACCTCCAGAAATGCCCTTTTGGACCGAAACGGCCCCGATTTGGTTAGGCACCAAGTAAACATTGTTCCCAAGCCTATTTTGGGAATGTTTTAGGCTATAAAAGGGGTTGAAACCCTCACTCCTCTCTCCCATCCGAATTTGAGAGAAGCCCTAGCTTGGGAGAGAGAAAAAGAGTGAGAGATTGTGAGAGAGTGGGAGAGTTCTTCCCGCCACTTGTGCTACGTGTTGCACATGCTTAAGCGACACTCCTCTACCGCTTTCCCGGCGATTCCACCGCAATCCTAGGTAAGTAAAAACCCTAAATAGTTGGTGATTTGAGTTTTTCTTGTTTCCATAGCGATGTAGCTTATGGATCTTATGTATTAGGCTCCTTACTCGCCGTAGACGAAGCATATACACTCCGCTTCAATTCCCGAGTCTACAAGACACTAGGTGAGGATTTTAGACGCTTTGATTGACGGTTCCCAACGCTTTCAATGTCGTTTAATAGTAGATTCTTGACGGCATCGCCGTTTGACATGTACAAAATGCTCTCCGTTTCCCGTTTCGTAAGCTAACGAAGAATATGAGATTTAGGGCATTTTAGTCATTTGTAGGAAGTACTGTTTACATTCATATTTTGCTGATGTGATTGACATGGTTTGTTGTCGCATTAGGAAGCTAGGAATGCGTGCATAATTAGTTTGGCGAAGAGATTCGCCTAGTTGCACACTTTGGGTCGACATACTATATGTAGACTTAAGTGTGTAGTGTATGTGTTTGTATAAATGCTTGTATTAGTATGTATTGTATTAAATGATGTTATTTGATAGTTTGTGATTGATTTTTCAATTATTATGCTGACCTAAATGATTTTCTACATGTTGACAAAATGCATGATTTCATTACATGCATGGAATATATGTGCTTGAGGATTTGCTTGAGTTGAATATGCATGGGAAGTATGCCTTGAAGATTTGCTTAAGTTGAATGCTATAACATGTGCTAACATGCTCACATGATGTATTTCAATTCCAATACCTTCTTATAGTGTTAATGTAATTCCATAGATGTGTGGGACTTGACTTAGTCCAGGCAGTCGGTAACCGAGCGAATTCGTGGCTGACTGGTCATAGCCACGAACGACGCGTCGATGAATGTGATTCGTGTTGAGAGTTGGCGGCAGTGGTTAGGCCACGCGAAGTGTTTTACGCACTTCATGTCGTTCAATTCGAGATGCGATCGCGCTAGTCGAGCCCGTCAAGTAACCCGACTGGCCGATGTTTGTTCACCTTGTATGAATCATAACTGCTTGAACCTAGGGTACTGAACTTACCATTGTAAACCCTATTAACCGTGGTACCTTGATCCACGAAGACTCATGAGCCGGGCATGGTGGTATGGGACACCGTGGTCGAGCTGTCGGCCTACGCTGGGGCCACAAACCTCCCCGTAGTGACCAGTGAGCACCTAGACTCGTGAGCAGATTATGGTGGTATGGGACACTATATTCTAGCTGTCGGCCTACACTGATCAGGCGACGAGCCCTTTGTAGTGACCGCGAGCGTATTCTGAGTTCACGGGAGGCGACGACCCTTCCGTGCAGTAGAGTACAGTAGGCCTGTATTGATAAGGTGATGGGGGAGCGGTGCAACGAGTGCGAGCAACAGCCCTGGCAGCCCTTGCAGTGACCTACGAAATGTACATCGTATGAGATTACTAGGAGTGACGACCCTAGACAGGATCCGTGTTGGGATTGATACAAGGGAGGTACCTTAGTTTCCCAATCCTGCTGTTTGAATGGACTAATAACAACTTGGTAATCATATCACCATAGCATTGCATGTGCCTGGAAGATGTGGAGCACTCTAGGGAGTGTGGCATGCCGCGGTCGTAAGATGTTGCCGTATGAGGGTGATCGTCGGTGAGGGCATACATCACGTCATATCATCTTGCATTAACAACAGTATTAGGACTTGTCTGATTTACTGCTTTACTATTATCGCGTGATTGAATTGTGAACATGGTAATCTTTGCTCTATGATTCCACTGAGTTGATCACTCATTCCCACGTTACGGGATGGTGTTTGCAACACCCACCAGACCCTGTTGTAGTTGCAGGTGACGATGAGATCCAGGAGGTGGAGCTAGATGATGACGAGGACCAGGATGAGTTCTCGTATATGCAGTATCATGACGGCTTCCCGTAGGTGACCTGGATCGAGGGGACATCAGTGGGACTTTCTTTTTGAACATTATTCTTTTGTTATGTACATGTATATGAGACTCAGAGATGTAGTCATACTTTGGAGACAGTTGAGATTACTTTGTTTTTCCATACAGTGATATATATCTTGTTTAGTCTTCCGCTTGCTTTTATCACTGGATCTGAAGTATGAATTGCAGTTTTGGTATACTTTTACTCATGTGAATGCTTTAAATCAGACAACATCGAATCATAACCATATTTGTTGCATAAGTGACGGTCTGGAACTCGGGAGTTGAGTTTATATACGACCTCCGATTTTCAGGGTGTTACAAAGGCAGTACTGAACTTCAACTTCACACCCATAGCCTCGTGAATGAGAGTTCAGAAAATAGAAGTGAACCGCGTGTCTCTGTCTGACACGATCTCCAACGGAACTCCATGCAGACGCACAATCTCTCTGATGTACAGTCTAGCCAGCTCGTCTGCAGAGTTCGTAACTCTGATCGGTAGGAAGTGCACCGACTTCGTCAGACGGTCGACGATCACCCAAATGGAATCATGTCCCTTCCTCGTTTTCGGCAGACCAGAAATGAAATCCATGGAAATAAAATCCCACTTCCACTCTGTGATCGGCATAGGCTGCAAAAGTCCAGGCGGTCGGTGATGCTCTGTCTTCACCTGCTGACAAGTGAGACAATGGGACACGAACTCTGCTATGTGGGTCTTCATACCTTCCCACCAGTAAGTCCTCTTCACGTCACGATACATTTTCGTACTGCCTGGATGCATCCCGAGTCTGGTACAATGCGCAGCCTCGAGAATCTCTCGTCTCAAGTCAAGGACATCTGGGACGCATAGGCGGTCACGATAACGTAAGACCCCATCTATATCAACTCGCCACTCGGCGTCTGCATCATCACTGGTCTGCTCTCGAAGCTCAGTCAGATGCGCATTGTCCCTCCGTGCCTCGATGACCCGGTCATCGATCTGAGATCGCACCTGTACACGTGCGATGAACTCATACGGCTCCTATACGGTGAGTTTCTGCTCAAAATCTCACAAAAACTCAACCATATCCCACTCAGCAACCATCAGCGGAGCCGCAAACTCTATCGCCTTCTTACGGCTCAACGCGTCAACCACAAGGTTCGCCTTCCTAGGATGGTAAGAGACTTCGAACTTGAAGTCCTTCAACGTCTCCATCCATCGCCACTGCCTCAATTCAAGTCTCGCTGCGTGAATATGTACTTGAGGCTCTTGTGGTCACAAAAGAGCTCGAACGCCTCTCCATAGAGGTAATGTCTCCAGAGTCTCAGTGCAAATATGACGGCTGCCAACTCTAGGTCGTGTGTAGGGTAATTCTCCTCGTGCTTCCTTAATTGTCTCGAGGCATATGAAATTACCCTGTCCCTTTGCATAAGGACACAACCCAGACCAACGCTAGACGCGTCAGTGTATATAGTGTGTCTAACCCCTTGTTCTGGCAATACTAGCACAGGGGCAGACGTAAGTCTGTCCTTCAGCTCCTGAAAAGCTGACTCCACCTTGTCATTCCAGGCGAACTTCACGTGCTTCCGTGTCAACTGAGATAAGGGTCTCGCGATCTTCGAGAAATCCTGTATGAAGCACCGATAGTAGCCAGCGAGACCCAAGAAACTCCTCACCTCAGTGACAGAACCAGGCTGCTCCCAGTCCTGAACCAGAGCTACCTTAGACAGGTCAACTGCCATGCCATCCTTAGACACCACGTGTCTCAGAAACTTCACTTCCTGCTTCCAGAAGTCGCACTTCTTATACTGTGCGAACAACTGATGCTGTCTAAGCGTATTCAGGACCAAACGCAAGTCCTCTCAACTCTTGGAGTACACCAAAATGTCATCAATAAACACAACGACGAATCGATAAAGGAAAGGCCTAAATACCCGGTTCATCAGATCCATGAACACGGCTGGTGCGTTCGTGAGACCGAGCGACATCACAAGGAACTCGTAGTGGCCAAAACTGGTCCTGAATGCTGTCTTCTGCACGTCCTCATTCCTGACGCGCAATTGATGATATCCTGACTGAAGATCAATCTTTGAGAAGTACTGCGCTCCTCTCAACTGATCAAACAAGTCATCGATACTGGGTGAAGGGTACTTGTTCTTCACTGTGATCTGGTTCAACCTGTGATAATCAATACACAATCGCATCGAACCGTCCTTCTTCCTTACGAACAGGACCGGTGCTCCCCAAGGAGACACACTAGGCCGTATAAGGCCAAGCTCTAGGAAACCCCTCAATCTACGTCCTCAACTCCTCCATCTCATACGGTGCCATGCGATACGTCGGCAGTGAGACGGGCGCGGAACCAGGAACCAGATCGATAGTGAAATCAATCTCTCGTCTAGGCGGCAAACCAGGGATCTTCCTGAACAGATTCCCGAACTCACAAACGACTGGCATATGCTCAAGTATCTAGGCACCAGCATCTCGCAGTAAAGTAGCGTAACTAAGTATGCGGAAAGGGAGATTTACCCGCACTAGAAATGTGAAGGATGCACCCTCTGGCTCGTACGCAGTCACTATACGAGTCTCGCAGTCAATCTCGGCCCTCGCTACAGTCAACCAATCCATGCCAAGAATGACGTCGAGATAAACAAGAGAGGGGTCGATGACAAGATCATAGCCATCGTCTTGCCTCCCAGATCCACCAAACAACCCTCACTCATCTAGGTGACATCTGAATAATCCCCATGAGCTGCAAGGACTCGCACCCTATCCATAGTAATAGTCTGTAACCCAATGCGTCTGACTATGGCATGTGATATTAAAGAAATCGTGGATCCAGTGTCCACAATCACAAGTATAGGAATACCTCCAATGTGGGCAGTGACCTCAAAGGCTGAATGCTGAGAAGTCTGTGTCGCAGCTGCCTCAGCTGTCAATGCATGAACCCGTGCTTGCTGTGGACGGTTCGGTCGTTGTGTCATGAGCCGTGGAGGTTGCCTGATCTGCGATACCGGAGGTCTGAAAGAAGGGTGCGCAGGAGCTAACCGTAAGGGCGGTGCTGATATCGCCTGTGTAGGTGTACGGACGATCTTCTGCGGTGGGGAGAACCCACTGTCCCGCATCCTGGCAAAACAACTCTGCGCCAAGTGGCCCGTCTTCCCACAATATGTACATAGCAAATCAGGACGCCAAAACGGTGATACTGGTGTTGTAGCCCTAATAGGAGGGTAGACGCGAGATCTCTTTTCCGCAAAGGGCCTGTCCTGCATCTCTGGTCGTGGCCTAGGAACAACAGGACTACGAGATCCCGCAAGTCGATCCACATCCTGCTCTGCCCGCATGGACATGTGAATCAATTCTGCATAAGAGGGAATGCTCACGCAGCACATCTTCGATCGAATATCCGGTCGTAAACCCTCTGAAAAGCACCGTATGCGCATCTGCTCATCTGCCAAAATAGTCAGGACGTATCTGCCCAACTCCGTGAACCGATGCTCATACTCCGTGACTGTCATGGCTCCCTGTCTAAGGTGGAGAAACTCATTCTCCCGGTCATGCCTGTACGTCTGGGGATAATATTTCTCGTGGAAGCGAAACTCAAATGCTCCCATATCCATACGTAATCGGCGGTAACGGTCCGCAATACGCTGTCCCACCACAAGCTAGCCTCTCGATCAAACAGGAACGTAGCCAACTCTACCTGCTCAGCCTCTGTATAATGAAGCATCTGCAATATCTTCGACACACGGTTGAGCCAATACTCGGCCTCCTTGGGTCTATGAGAACTCGTAAAAGTGGGAGGCCGTAAGCACTGAAATCGCTCTAACAAGCTCCGTGTGTCTGCGGCATTCCCCGCAGGGTAAGCAGGTGGTACAGGATGAGGCATGTCCTCATCTTGGGCATAAGTATCAGCATCCTCAGCTGGATGCGCATGTGGTGCAGGTGGAGTCACACCCCCACCCTGGGCTAGTGTCTCCACAATAGTAGTCAGGAGCTGCTGCTGCTGCTGCATCATGGCCATCATCTACTCAAATCTGTCGGGAGGTGGAGTAGGTTGTGGCGTGTATTGCGCCGAAGAAGATGCACGGTACGGCTCTCTGACGGGCGGTGTGAACGGCGATGGTCCAACTATAGGACCAGCAGTAGGCTGAGACGCACGCACTGTCTCAGGAATCCCGCCCACAGCAGGGTCCGCATGGGTATCAGACTGCGAAGGAGCCTGATCCATAGGCTCACTCAATGCAAGCCGAGTCGTGCTCCGTGTAGTCTTCGATGGCATTCCCTATATTCAAAAAAGGGCGCAACCTTGTCAGTCTCAATAGTACAAACACCGCAATCATTCACACAAGAGCCATAAGCATTCCATGTATTTCATTTAATCAAAATTGTCACAATACAAGGGATATATCCTTACAAGCATCATGATGAGAAATACATGGGAACTAAGACAGTTAAAATTTTACAACAGCAACATAAGCAAAGCAGTAGCCTTAACAGGCTTACACAACTTAAAGTAGAAAATGACTAACTACTAACAACAACATCTACAATCATCGCTAGTCTGAGTCGGGTGATGGAGGAGGAGCACCCTTATCCTGCAAGCAGCACAGGATCGCCTTCAAGGTGCGAGTCACCTTGCCGAATTTCCTCTTCGTAACGGCCTTGGCATCCTCGACTTCAGCGCGAAGTTCCTGCACTTCTCTTCGTAAGGCGACCTGGCTCTCCACAATTCGGGCGATGCGATCATCGCCAGTAGCCTAAGAAGAAGGAGGAGGGCTCTTATCTGTATCCTGAGCCTCCTCTTCTACCTCTTCTTGGACTTCTTTCTCAACCTCTGCTCCAGGTTCTCCCTCACTTGGATCCTCCTCATCATCAAAGTCATCCTCGCTATCCTCCTCAAGATGATTCTCACGGTACTGAGACCCAATCTTCATCTTCACCATATTTGACTCATCAATGCTGTGAATCGGAACTGGCAATTCCGGCCCAAGTCTGTAAGCAAACTCAAGCGCGATCTTGCATATAAGTCGGTCAAAATGAAGTAATTCGGACGTTCTTCTTGATTTTACTATGAGGATAATCTGTCGTAAGATGAAAGTGGCCATACACACATTCTCTCCCTGGGCCACCAGATACAAGAAATCAACCATAAGGCGCGTACACTCAATGAAATTTGTCGACCTGGGATACAAGTTGAACGTGCAAATGTGGTGCAGCAAGCGCAAATCATCAGACATATGAGTCACCTTGAGGCTATTATTAGGCTGCCATGCAACCAGTTTACCGCATAGAAACCTGGTACGGCGATCTCACTCACGCCTACTCCTCAGATTCTTCTCACTAGGATGAACATCACTAAGAGGTACGTTCAAAGGTCGCGCAATCAACCGAACATCAATCGTAGCCATCCGGTCTCTACCAAAAGGAATTTTGAACTGCAATGGCTCCAATGTAGGATTCTGGATACGAGTGTAGAAGGCACGAACGGTGCTCACATTAGTACGAGCACGAGCTTCAAAGATCGGACCCCAATGCGCAGCTTTAATGCACTCGAACAACAGAAATTCACCGAATAGTCATCCTTCCACGTCCACCTCAAACAACACTTTGCGATCAGTGTATTGGCCGTGAGGCATCTCTGATAAAATCACTCACTTAAGTTGAGTATGGGGATCTAAATCCCGCTTTGTATGGAACTCTCGGGCTGTTGTTGGACCTGCGACGGTGCTTGAGCTAGCGGCGCCACCCCGCGGCCTTCTTGATTGACCAGGGTGACTTGGCCTAGCCTCATCCGCTGCGGTTTTTCTTTTACCCATCAAAGATAGGATGGTGGAGAGTGACAAAAGACCCAAAATGGCTTCAACGAAAGCCATAGAAAATGGAGAAAATACGAAGAAGTGGATGTTCAAACTAGAAAAGGGAGATCTAGGCATTGTAGAGAGATGCTTCAAGCTCTCTTAGGATGTATTTTCAGAAAGAAAAGAGGATGAAAAAGGAGAATGGAGCACCTCACGATTTCAGCTCGATTTGGGGGTTTTAAGAGCTCCAAACGACGAGATCTTCTAGAGGGAGGGCTGCAATCTTCAATGAAACTATGGAGTGTGGTCATTTTAGGCCAGGAATGGATTTGGGAGTGGTTTAGAACCACAGTTTTGAGTTAGGGCAGCTGAAAAATGCAAATAGAGCTAGGGATGGGGCTGTTTATGAAGGAAGTGCCTCTATTTGGGGTTTTCCATGGACGAGCACTACATGAAGGGGGTGTATTACCCAAAATACCCCCAAATCCCAAAGACACATCAAATGGGCCACAGTGGCCAGCGATGCATCGCCGATACGGTGATGGCATCGCCGACCATTCCTCTGTTTGGTCAATGGAACCACATGGGTTTGGTCCTCCATGGTCCAAGGAGCCCAAATAACTATGGGCCCCACCTTGGTTCATTGTAGATTGCCCTATATTGGCCCAAACATGGGTTTGGGGCTTTTCGGGGCCAATCTAGAAATTCAAATACAAAACCCTATCATGCAGCATATGATTTTGGGGTAGAAGGAGCTATTACAGCCGTCTAGCCCATTATTTACTAATGAAAGTGAAGTTAGAATGGCCTTATGGACATTTTACATGAAATTTTACTATTCACTATAAAATTTTGTGAAAGTATGCTTTAATATTATTTTCACATTATGATTGATGCCTAACATGAAAAGGATAATAAATAATTGAATATTGGAGTGGTGAGAGGTAGAATTTTGAAGATTTTTGGTGAAACGGGGTTTTTAAGCCCTGACGATTGAACACAGGGGTTGTGGTTGTCCCACAGCCCAAAGATTCTCAATTATGGGTTTAGAATCGTTCAAAGAACATCTTAACCCACTCACCTACAACCTAGGAGCTATTCAGGTCGCTTCATGCGACCCTAGATGCGTTACGGACTCGATCACGCGATCGATTCGAATAGACTTCGCTTATTGGCGAATCTGCGATCCTATAAGTGTTTCTAGACCCTTCTCGCACCCACCTAAGTCAAGAAAAGTGACAGCGTACATCGCGTGACCATAACCCAGGCCCAGTATACTCTTATTCACGCTCTGATACCAACTTGTAACACCCTGAAAATCGGGGGTCGTGTAGAAACTCAACTCCCGAGTTCCAGACCGTCACTTATGCAACAAAAATGATTATGATTCAATGTTGTCTGAGTTAAAGCATTCACATGAGTAAAAGTATACCAAAACTGCAATTCATACTTCAGATCCAGTGATAAAAGCAAGCGGAAGACTAAAGAATATATATATATCACTGTATGGAAAAATAAAGTAGATCTCAACTGTCACTAAAGTATGAATACATCTCTGAGTCTCATATACATGTAAATAAATAAATCAAAATTCCAAAATAGTCCCACTGAGGAGTCCCGTCAACCTAGGGCACCTAGGCAAAGCCGTCGTGGTACTGCATGTATGAGAACTCGTCCTGGTCATCATCCAAGTCCGGCTCTACCTCTTGAATCTCAGCATCACCTGCATCTACAATAGGGTCTGGTGGGTGTTGCAAACACCATCCCGAAACATGGGAATGAGTAGCTAACCAGTGGAATAATAGAGCAAGGATTAACATGTTCTCAAATCAATCATGCGATAATAGTAAAGCAGTAAATCAAACAATCCTAATATTGTTGTTAATGCAATATGACATGACGTGATGTATGCCCTCACCGACGATCTCCCTCATATGGCACCATCTTACGACTGCGGCATGCCACACTCCCTTAAGTGCTCCACATCTTCCAGGCACATGCAATGTAATGGTGATATGTATTCCGAGTTATTATTAGTCCATTCAAACAGCAGGATTGGGAAACTAAGGTACTGACACGTCAAGTCGTGTGCCAGATTTGAATTTGGCTGAATTCTGATGATCAGAACGCTTAATACTGACACGTCAAGTCGTGTGCCAGATTTGAATTTCAAATTCCAAATATGTCCCTATTCGCACTCTCTTCAGTCCGGGCTCAATGAAATAGCCTGTGATTATCGGTTGGACTTGATTTTCAAAATGATAGTCAAGTCCAGCTAGGCGGTTCTAACGGTCTAAGATAGTAGGTATCGGACTTTCGACGCACGGTCTATATCCAATACAAAGTTTCAAAGTGGTCCAGAGAACAAACCTGCTTAGAGTTTGATCCGAGGTTATAGAGTTTTATAGAGTCATTGGTTCTACTCGATTTGGATCTTGTAGAACATATTTAAAGTGATCAGGGACTATTTCCCATCTACTCTAGCGTTGTGCTAGCTAACTTACTCATATTTTTTAAAGGAATTAATCCTACGCGATTTCGGGTCGAGTTGGTACTCGAGTCCAAGTATGGATTTTTCACAGGCGTTACATTTAGGTTTAGGTTATAGGTTTTGGGATTTAGGTTTAGGTTTAGGTTATAGGTTTAGGTTATAGGTTTTAGGATTTGAGAATCGGTTCGGGTTTAGGTTATAGGTTTTGGTTTAGGTTTAGGTTTAGGTTATAGGTTTTGGGATAGGGTTTAGGGTTCGGGTTTAGGTCATAGGTTTTGCTTTCGGTTATAGGTTATAGGGTTAGGATAAGGATTAGGTTTAGGTTATAGGTTTTTGGATTTGTGAATGGGTTCGGGTTTAGGTTATAGGTAATAGGTTTATGTTTAGGTTTAGGTTATAGGTTTAGTTCATAGGTTTGGGGATTTGAGAATGGGTTCGGGTTTAGGTCATAGGCTTTGGGATTTGAGAATGGGTTCGGGTTTAGGTCATAGGTTTTACTTTAGGTCATAGGTTTTGGGATTTGAGAATGGGTTCGGGTTTAGGTCATTGGTTTTGGTTTAGGTTATAGGTTTTGGGATTTGAGAATGGGTTCGGGTTTAAGACATAGGTTTTGGTTTTATTTTAGGTTATAGGTTATAGGTTTAGGATAAGATTTAGGTTTAGGTTTAGGTTATAGGTTTGAGGATTTAAGAATGGGTTCGGGTATAGGTCATAGGTTTTTGTTTACGTTATAGGTTTTGGGATTTGAGAATGGGTTCGGGTTTAGGTCATAGGTTTTGGGATTTGAGAATGGGTTCGGGTTTAGGTCATAGGTTTTTGTTTACGTTATAGGTTTTAGGATTTGAGAATGGGTTCGGGTTTAGGTCTTAGGTTTTGGTTTTGGTTTAGGTTATAGGTTATAGGTTTAGGTTTAGGTTTAGGTTTAGGTTATAGGTTTGGGGATTTGAGAATGGGGTCAGGTTTAGGTCATAGGTTTTGTTTTAGGTTATAGGTTTTGGGATTTAAGAATGGGTTCGGGTTTAGGTCATAGGTTTATGTTTTGGTATAGGTTATAGGTTTGGGATAAGGTTTAGGTTTAGGTTTATGTTATAGGTTTTGGGATTTGAGAAAGAGTTCGGGTTTAGGTCATAGGCTTTGGGATTTGAAAATGGGTTTGGGTTTAGGTCATAGATTTTGGTTTAGGTTATAGGTTTTAGAATTTGAGAATGGGTTCGGGTTTAGGTCATAGGTTTTGGTTTTGGTTTTGGTTATAGGTATTGGTTTAGGTTATAGGTTTAGGATAAGGTTTAGGTTTAGGTTTAGGTTATAGGTTTTGGGATTTGAGAATGGGTTCGGGTTTAGGTCATAGGTTTTGGTTTAAGTTATAGGTTTTAGGATTTGAGAATCGGTTCGGGTTTAGGTTATAGGTTTTGGTTTTGATTTTGGTTTAGTTTATTGGTTTTGGGATATGGTTTAGGGTTCGGGTTTAGGTCATATGTTTTGGTTTAGGTTATAGGTTATAGGGTTAGGGTAAGGATTAGGTTTAGGTTATAGGTTTTTGGATTTGAGAATGGGTTCGGTTTTAGGTTATAGGTTTTAGGTTTAGGTTATAGGTTTAGGTCATAGGTTTTAGGATTTGAGAATGGGTTCGGGTTTAGGTCATAGGTTTTGGGATTTAAGAATGGGTTCGGGTTTAGGTCATAGGTTTAGGGATTTGAGAATGGGTTCGGGATTGGGTCATAAGTTTTGGTTTAGGTTATAGGTTTTAAGATTTGAGAATGGGTTCGGGTTTAGGTCATAGGTTTTGGTTTAGGTTATAGGTTTTGGGATTTGAGAATAGGTTCGGGTTTAGGTCATAGGTTTTGGGATTTGAGAATGGGTTTGGGTTTAGGTCATAAGTTTTGGTTTAAGTTATAGGTTTTAGGATTTGAGAATGGGTTCGGGTTTAGGTCATAGGTTTTGGATTTGGTTTAGGTTATAGGTTTTGGTTTAGGTTATATGTTTAGTATAAGGTTTAGGGTTAGGTTTAGGTTATAAGCTTTGGAATTTGAGAATGGGTTCAGGTTTAGGTCATTGGTTTTGGGATTGGAGAATGGGTTCGGGTTTAGGTCATAGGTTTTGGTTTATGTGATAGGTTTTAGGATTTGAGAATGGGTTCGAGTTTAGGTCATAGGTTTTGGTTTTGGTTTATGTTAAAGGTTTTGGTTTAGGTTATAGGTTTAGGTTAAGGTTTAGGTTAAGGTTTAGGTTATAGGTTTTGGGATTTGAAAATGGGTTCGAGTTTAGGTCATAGGTTTTGGTTTAAGTTTTAGGTTTTAGGATAAGGTTTAGGTTTAGGTTTAGGTTATAGGCTTTGGGTTTTGAGAATGGGTTCGGGTTTAGGTCATAGGTTTTGGGATTTGAGAATGGGTTCGGGTTTAGGTCATAGGTTTTGGTTTATGTTAGAGGTTTTAGGATTTGAGAATGGGTTCGGGTTTAGGTCGTAGGATTTGGTTTTGGTTTAGGTTATAGGTTTTGGTTTAGGTTATAGGTTTAGGATAGGGTTTAGGTTTAGGTTTATGTTATTGGTTTTGGGATTTAAGAATGAGTTCAGGTATTGGTCATAGGTTTTGGGATTTAAAAATGGGTTCATGTTTAGGTCATAGGTTTTGGTTTAAGTTATAGGTTTTAGGATTTGAGAATGGGTTCGCGTTTAGGTCGTAGGTTTCGGTTTTGGTTTAGGTTTTAGGTTTAGGATAAGGTTTAGGTTTAGGTTTAGGTTATAGGTTTTGGGATTTGAGAATGGGTTCGGGTTTAGGTCATAGGTTTCGAAATTTGAGAATGGGTTCGAGTTTAGGTCAATGGTTTAGTTTAGGTTATAGGTTTTAGGATTAGAGAATTGGTTTGGGTTTAGGTTATAGGTTTTGATTTTGATTTTGGTTTAGGTTATAGGTTTTGGGTTAGGGTTTAGGGTTCGGGTTTAGGTCATTAGTTTTGGTTTAGGTTATAGGTTTTGGGATTTGAGAATGGGTTCGGGTTTAGGACATTGGTTTTGGGATTTTAGAATGGGTTAGGGTTTAGGTCATAGGTTTTTGGATTTGAGAATGGGTTCGGGTTTAGGTCATAAGTTTTTTTTTAGGTTTTAGGTTTTAGGATTTGAGAATGGGTTTAGGTTTAGGTCATAGGTTTTGGTTTCGGTTTAAGCTATAGGTTTTGGTTTAGGATAAGGTTTAGGTTTAGGTTTAGGTTATAGGCTTTGCGATTTGAGAATGGGTTCGGGTTTAGGTCATAGGTTTTGGGATTTTAGAATGGGTTCGCATTTTGGTCATAGGTTTTGGTTTAGGTTATAGGTTTTAGGATTTCAGAATGGGTTCGCATTTTGGTCATAGGTTTTGGTTTAGGTTATAGGTTTTAGGATTTGAGAATGGGTTCGGGATTAGGTCATAGGTTTTGGTTTTGGTTTAGGTTATAGGTTTAGGATAACGTTTAGGTTTAGGTTTAGGTTATAAGTTATGGGATTTAAGAATGGGTTCGGGTTTAGGTCATAGGTTTTGGTTTAGGTTATAGATTTTAGGATTTGAGAATGGTTTCGGGTTTAGGTCATAGGTTTTGGTTTTGGTTTATGTTATAGGTTTTGGTTTAGGTTATAGGTTTTGGTAAAGGTTTAGTTTAAGGTTTAGGTTATAGGTTTTGGGATTTGAAAATGGGTTCGGGTTTAGGTCATAGGTTTTGGTTTAAGTTATAGGTTTTAGGATTTGAGAATGGGTTCGGGTTTAGGTTATAGGTTTTGGTTTTGGTTTAGTTTATAGGTTTTGGTTTAGGTTGTAGGTTTAGGATAAGGTTTAGGTTTTGGTTTAGGTTGTAGGCTTTGGGATTTGAGAATGGGTTCGGGTTTCGGTCATAGGTTTTGGGATTTGAGAATGGGTTCGGGTTTAGGTCATAGGTTTTGGTTTACATTAGAGGTTTTAGGATTTGATAATGGGTTCGAGTTTAGGTCATAGGATTTGGTTTTGGTTTAGGTTATAGGCTTTGGTTTAGGTTATAGGTTTACGATAAGGTTTAGATTTAGGTTTAGGTTATAGGTTTTGGGATTTAAGAATGAGTTCAGGTATAGGTCATTGGTTTTGGGATTTAAAAATGGGTTCGTGTTTAGGTCATAGGTTTTGGTTTAAGTTATAGGTTTTAGGATTTGAGAATGGGTTCGCGTTTAGGTCGTAGGTTTCGGTTTTGGTTTAGGTTTTAGGTTTAGGATAAGGTTTAGGTTTAGGTTTAGGTTATAGGTTTTGGGATTTGAGAATGGGTTCAGGTGTAGGTCATAGATTTCGGAATTTGAGAATGAGTTCGGGTTTAGGTCAATGGTTTTAGTTTAGGTTATAGGTTTTAGGATTAGAGAATCAATTCGGGTTTAGGTTATAGGTTTTGGTTTTGATTTTGGTTTAGGTTATAGGTTTTGGGATTGGGTTTAGGGTTCGGGTTTAGGTCATAGGTTTTGGTTTAGGTTATAGGTTTTGGGATTTGATAATGGGTTCGGGTTTAGGTCTTTGGTTTTGGGATTTTAGAATGGGTTCGGGTTTAGGTCATAGATTTTGGGATTTGAGAATGGGTTCGGGTTTAGGTCATTAGTTTTGGTTTAGGTTATAGGTTTTAGGATTTGAGAATGGGTTCAGGTTTAGGTCATAGGTTTTGGTTTCAGTTTAGGTTATAGGTTTTGGTTTAGGATAAGGTTTAGGTTTAGGTTTAGGCTATAGGTTTTGGGATTTGAGAATGGGTTCGAGTTTAGGTCATAGGTTTTGGTTTAGGTAATAGATTTTGGGATTTGAGAATGGGTTCGGGTTTAGGTCATAGGTTTTGATTTTGGTTTATGTTATAGGTTATAGGTTTAGGATAAGGTTTAGGTTTAGGTTTAGGTTATAGGTTTTGGGATTTGAGAATGGGTTCGGGTTTAGGTCATAGCTTTTGGTTTTCGTTATAGGTTTTGGGATTTGAGAATGGGTTTGGGTTTAGGTCATAGGTTTTGGGATTTGAGAATGGGTTCGGGTTTAGGTCATAGGTTTTGGTTTAGGTTATAGGTTTTTGGATTTGAGAATGGGTTCGGGTTTAGGTCATAGGTTTTGGTTTTGGTTTTGGTGATAGGTTTTGGTATAGGTTATAAGTTATAGGTTTAGGATAAGGTTTAGGTTTAGGTTTAGGTCATAGGTTTTGGGATTTGAGAATGGGTTCGGGTTTAGGTCATAGGTTTTGGGATTTTAGAATGGGTTCGGGTTTAGGTCATAGATTTTGGGATTTGAGAATGGGTTCGGGTTTAGGTCATAGGTTTTGGTTTTGGTTTAGGTTATAGGTTATAGGTTTAGGTTTAGGTTTAGGTTATAGGTTTGGGGATTTGTGAATGGGTTCAGGTTTAGGTCATAGGTTTTTTTTTAGGTTATAGGTTTTGGAAATTGAGAATGGGTTCGGGTTTAGGTCATAGGTTTATGTTTTGGTTTGGTTATAGGTTTTGGCTTAGGTTATAGGTTTGGTATAAGGTTTAGGTTTAGGTTTAGGTTATAGGTTTTGGGATTTGAGAATGAGTTCGGGTTTAGGTTATAGGTTTTGGGATTTGAAATTGGGTTCGGGTTTAGATCATAGATTTTGGTTTAGGTTATAGGTTTTAGGATTTGAGAATGGGTTCGGGTTTAGGTCATAGGTTTTGGTTTTGGTTTAGGTTATAGGTTTGGGATAAGGTTTAGGTTTAGGTTTAGGTTATAGGTTTTCGGATTTGAGAATGGGTTCGTGTTTAGGTCATAGGTTTTGGGATTTGAGAATGGGTTCAGGTTTAGGCCATAGGTTTTGGTTTATGTTATAGGTCTTAGGATTTGAGAATCGGTTCGGGTTTAGGTTATAGGTTTTGGTTTTGATTTTGGTTTAGTTTATAGGTTTTGGGATATGGTTTAGGGTTCGGGAATAGGTCATAGATTTTGGTTTAGGTTATAGGTTATAGGGTTAGGATAAGGATGAGGTTTAGGTTATAGGTTTTTTGATTTGAGAATGGGTTCGGTTTTAGGTTTTACGTTTTAGGTTTAGGTTATAGGTTTAGGTCATAGGTTTTGGGATTTGAGAATGGGTTCGGGTTTAGGTCATAGGTTTTGTTTTAGGTCATAGGTTTAGGGATTTGAGAATGGGTTCAGGTTTGGGTCATAAGTTTTGGTTTAGGTTATAGGTTTTGAGATTTGAGAATGGGTTCGGGTTTAGGTCATTGGTTTTGGTTCGGGTTTAGGTTATAGGTACTAGGTTTAGGATAAGGTTTAGGTTTAGGTTTAGGTTACAGGTTTTGGGATTTGAGAATGGGTTCGGGTTTAGGTCATAGGTTTTGGTTTAGGTTATAGGTTTTGGGATTTGAGAATGGGTTCAGGTTTAGGTCATCGGTTTTGGGATTTTAGAATGGGTTCGGGTTTAGGTCATAGGTTTTGGGATTTGAGAATGGGTTCGGGTTTAGGTCATAAGTTTTTTTTTAGGTTTTAGGTTTTAGGATTTGAGAATGGGTTCAGGTTTTGGTCATGGGTTTTGGTTTCAGTTTAGGTTATAGGTTTTGGTTTAGGATAAGGTTTAGGTTTAGGTTTAGGTTATAGGTGTTGGGATTTGAGAATGGGTTTGGGTTTAGGTCATAGGTTTTGGTTTAGGTTATAGATTTTGGGATTTGAGAAGGGGTTCGGGTTTAGGTCATAGGTTTTGGTTTTGGTTTATGTTATTGGTTATAGGTTTTGGATAGGGTTTAGGTTTAGGTTTAGGTTATAGGTTTTGGGATTTGAGAATGGGTTCGTGTTTAGGTCATAGGTTTTGGTTTAGGTTATAGGTTTTGGGATTTAAGAATGGGTTCAGGTTTAGGTCATAGGGTTTGAGATTTGAGAATGGGTTCGGGTTTTGGTCATAGGTTTTAGTTTACGTTATAGGTTTTAGGATTTGAGAAAGGGTTCGGGTGTAGGTCATAGGTTTGGGTTTTGGTTTTGGTTATAGGTTTTAGTTTAGGTTATAGGTTATAGTTTTAAGATAAGGTTTAGGTTTAGGTTAAGGTTATAGGTTTTGGGATTTGGGAATGGGTTCGGGTTTAGGTCATATTTTTTGGGGTTTGTGATTGGGTTCGTGTTTAGGTGATAGGTTTTGGTTTAGGTTATAGGTTTTAGGATTTGAGAATGGGTTCGGGTTTACGTCATAGGTTTTGGTTATAGGTTTTGGTTTAGATTATAGGTTATAGGTTATAGGATTAGGATAAGGTTTAGGTTTAGGTTTAGGTTATAGGTTTTGGGATTTGTGAATGGGTCCGAGTTTAAGTCATAGGTTTTGGGATTTGAAAATGGGTTCGGGTTTTGTTCATAGGTTTTGGTTTAAGTTATAGGTTTTAGGATTTGAGAATGGGTTCGCGTTTAGGTCGTAGGTTTCGATTTTGGTTTGGGTTTTAGGTTTAGGATAAGGTTTAGGTTTCGGTTTAGGTTATAGGTTTTGGATTTTGAGAATGGGTTCAGGTTTAGGTCATAGGTTTCGGAATTTGAGAATGGGTTCGGGTTTAGGTCAATGGTTTTAGTTTAGGTTATAGGTTTTAGGATTAGAGAATCGGTTCGCGTTTAGGTTATAGGTTTTGGTTTTGATTTTAATTTAGGTTATAGGTTTTGGGATTTGGTTTAGGGTTCGGGTTTAGGTCATAGGTTTTGGTTTAGGTTATAGGTTTTGGGATTTGATAATGGGTTCGGGTTTAGGTCTTAGGTTTTGGGATTTTAGAATGGGTTCGGGTTTAGGTCATAGGTTTTGGGATTTGAGAATGGGTTCGGGTTTAGGTCAATGGTTTTAGTTTAGGTTATAGGTTTTAGGATTAGAGAATTGGTTCGGGTTTAGGTTATAGGTTTTGGTTTTGATTTTGGTTTAGGTTAAAGGTTTTGGGCTAGGGTTTAGGGTTCGGGTTTAGGTCATTAGTTTTGGTTTAGGTTATTGGTTTTAGGATTTGAGAATGGGTTCGGGTTTAGGTCATAGGTTTTGGTTTTGGTTTAGGTTATAGGTTTTGGTTTCGGATAATGTTTAGGTTTAGGTTTAGGTTATAGGTTTTAGGATTTGGGAATGGGTTCGGGTTTAGGTCATAGGTTTTGGTTTAGGTTATAGATTTTGGGATTTGAGAATCGGTTTGGGTTTAGGTCATAGGTTTTGGTTTTGGTTTATGTTATAGGTTATAGGTTTAGGATAAGGTTTAGGTTTAGGTTTAGGTTATAGGTTTTGCGATTTGAGAATGGGTTTGGGTTCAGGTCATAGCTTTTCGTTTAGGTTATAGGTTCTGCGATTTGAGAATGGGTTCGGGTTTAGGTCATAAATTTTGGGATTTGAGAATGGGTTCGGGTTTAGGTCATAGGTTTTGTTTTAGGTCATAGGTTTAGGGATTTGAGAATGGGTTCGGGTTTGGGTCATAAGTTTTGGTTTAGGTTATAGGTTTTGAGATTTGAGAATGGGTTCGGGTTTAGGTCATTGGTTTTGGTTTGGGTTTAGGTTATAGGTACTAGGTTTAGGATAAGGTTTAGGTTTAGGTTTAGGTTATAGGTTTTGGGATTTGAGAATGGGTTCGGGTTTAGGTTATAGGTTTTGGTTTAGGTTATAGGTTTTGGAATTTGAGAATGGGTTCAGGTTTAGGCCATTGGTTTTGGGATTTTAGAATGGGTTAGGGTTTAGGTCATAGGTTTTGGGATTTGAGAATGGGTTCGGGTTTAGGTCATAAGTTTTTTTTTAGGTTTTAGGTTTTAGGATTTGAGAATGGGTTCAGGTTTAGGTCATAGGTTTTGGTTTCGGTTTAGGCTATAGGTTTTGGTTTAGGATAAGGTTTAGGTTTAGGTTTAGGTTATAGGCTTTGCGATTTGAGAATGGGTTCGGGTTTAGGTCATAGGTTTTGGGATTTTAGAATGGGTTCGCATTTTGGTCATAGGTTTTGGTTTAGGTTATAGGTTTTAGGATTTCAGAATGGGTTCGCATTTTGGTCATAGGTTTTGGTTTAGGTTATAGGTTTTAGGATTTGAGAATGGGTTCGGGATTAGGTCATAGGTTTTGGTTTTGGTTTAGGTTATAGGTTTAGGATAACGTTTAGGTTTAGGTTTAGGTTATAAGTTATGGGATTTAAGAATGGGTTCGGGTTTAGGTCATAGGTTTTGGTTTAGGTTATAGATTTTGGGATTTGAGAATGGTTTCGAGTTTAGGTCATAGGTTTTGGTTTTGGTTTATGTTATAGGTTTTGGTTTAGGTTATAGGTTTTGGAAAAGGTTTAGGTTAAGGTTTAGGTTATAGGTTTTGGGATTTGAAAATGGGTTCGGGTTTAGGTCATAGGTTTTGGTTTAAGTTATAGGTTTTAGGATTTGAGAATGGGTTCGGGTTTAGGTTATAGGTTTTGGTTTTGGTTTAGGTTATAGGTTTTGGTTTAGGTTATAGGTTTAGGATAAGGTTTAGGTTTAGGTTTAGGTTATAGGCTTTGGGATTTGAGAATGGGTTCGGGTTTAGGTCATAGGTTTTGGGATTTGAGAATGGGTTCGGTTTTAGGTCATAGGTTTTGGTTTACGTTAGAGGTTTTAGGATTTGATAATGGGTTCGAGTTTAGGTCATAGGATTTGGTTTTGGTTTAGGTTATAGGCTTTGGTTTAGGTTATAGGTTTACGAGAAGGTTTAGATTTAGGTTTAGGTTATAGGTTTTGGGATTTAAGAATGAGTTCAGGTATAGGTCATAGGTTTTGGGATTTAAAAATGGGTTCGTGTTTAGGTCATAGGTTTTGGTTTAAGTTATAGGTTTTAGGATTTGAGAATGGGTTCGCGTTTAGGTCGTAGGTTTCGGTTTTGGTTTAGGTTTTAGGTTTAGGATAAGGTTTAGGCTTAGGTTTAGGTTATAGGTTTTGGGATTTGAGAATGGGTTCAGGTTTAGGTCATAGGTTTCGGAATTTGAGAATGGGTTCGGGTTTAGGTCAATGGTTTTAGTTTAGGTTATAGGTTTTAGGATTAGAGAATTGGTTCGGGTTTAGGTTATAGGTTTTGGTTTTGATTTTGGTTTAGGTTAAAGGTTTTGGGTTAGGGTTTAGGGTTCGGGTTTAGGTCATTAGTTTTGGTTTAGGTTATTGGTTTTAGGATTTGAGAATGGGTTCGGGTTTAGGTCATAGGTTTTGGTTTTGGTTTAGGTTATAGGTTTTGGTTTCAGATAATGTTTAGGTTTAGGTTTAGGTTATAGGTTTTATGATTTGGGAATGGGTTCGGGTTTAGGTCATAGGTTTTGGTTTAGGTTATAGATTTTGGGATTTGAGAATGGGTTTGGGTTTAGGTCATAGGTTTTGGTTTTGGTTTATGTTATAGGTTATAGGTTTAGGATAAGGTTTAGGTTTAGGTTTAGGTTATAGGTTTTGCGATTTGAGAATGGGTTTGGGTTCAGGTCATAGCTTTTCGTTTAGGTTATAGGTTCTGCGATTTGAGAATGGGTTCGGGTTTAGGTCATAAGTTTTGGGATTTGAGAATGGGTTCGGGTTTAGGTCATAGGTTTTGTTTTAGGTCATAGGTTTAGGGATTTGAGAATGGGTTCGGGTTTGGGTCATAAGTTTTGGTTTTGGTTATAGGTTTTGAGATTTGAGAATGGGTTCGGGTTTAGGTCGTTGGTTTTGGTTTGGGTTTAGGTTATAGGTACTAGGTTTAGGATAAGGTTTAGGTTTAGGTTTAGGTTATGGGTTTTGGGATTTGAGAATGGGTTCGGGTTTAGGTTATAGGTTTTGGTTTAGGTTATAGGTTTTGGGATTTGAGAATGGGTTCAGGTTTAGGCCATTGGTTTTGGGATTTTAGAATGGGTTAGGGTTTAGGTCATAGGTTTTGGGATTTGAGAATGGGTTCGGGTTTAGGTCATAAGTTTTTTTTTAGGTTTTAGGTTTTAGGATTTGAGAATGGGTTCAGGTTTAGGTCATAGGTTTTGGTTTCGGTTTAGGCTATAGGTTTTGGTTTAGGATAAGGTTTAGGTTTAGGTTTAGGTTATAGGCTTTGCGATTTGAGAATGGGTTCGGGTTTAGGTCATAGGTTTTGGGATTTTAGAATGGGTTCGCATTTTGGTCATAGGTTTTGGTTTAGGTTATAGGTTTTAGGATTTCAGAATGGGTTCGCATTTTGGTCATAGGTTTTGGTTTAGGTTATAGGTTTTAGGATTTGAGAATGGGTTCGGGATTAGGTCATAGGTTTTGGTTTTGGTTTAGGTTATAGGTTTAGGATAACGTTTAGGTTTAGGTTTAGGTTATATGTTATGGGATTTAAGAATGGGTTCGGGTTTAGGTCATAGGTTTTGGTTTAGGTTATAGATTTTGGGATTTGAGAATGGTTTCGGGTTTAGGTCATAGGTTTTGGTTTACGTTAGAGGTTTTAGGATTTGATAATGGGTTCGAGTTTAGGTCATAGGATTTGGTTTTGGTTTAGGTTATAGGCTTTGGTTTAGGTTATAGGTTTACGATAAGGTTTAGATTTAGGTTTAGGTTATAGGTTTTGGGATTTAAGAATGAGTTCAGGTATAGGTCATAGGTTTTGGGATTTAAAAATGGGTTCGTGTTTAGGTCATAGGTTTTGGTTTAAGTTATAGGTTTTAGGATTTGAGAATGGGTTCGCGTTTAGGTCGTAGGTTTCGGTTTTGGTTTAGGTTTTAGGTTTAGGATAAGGTTTAGGCTTAGGTTTAGGTTATAGGTTTTGGGATTTGAGAATGGGTTCAGGTTTAGGTCATAGGTTTCAGAATTTGAGAATGGGTTCGGGTTTAGGTCAATGGTTTTAGTTTAGGTTATAGGTTTTAGGATTAGAGAATCAGTTCGGGTTTAGGTTATAGGTTTTGGTTTTGATTTTGGTTTAGGTTATAGGTTTTGGGATTGGGTTTAGGGTTCGGGTTTAGGTCATAGGTTTTGGTTTAGGTTATAGGTTTTGGGATTTGATAATGGGTTCGGGTTTAGGTCTTAGGTTTTGGGATTTTAGAATGGGTTCGGGTTTAGGTCTTAGATTTTGGGATTTGAGAATAGGTTCGGGTTTAGGTCATTAGTTTTGGTTTAGGTTATAGGTTTTAGGATTTGAGAATGGGTTCGGGTTTAGGTCATAGGTTTGGGTTTCAGCTTAGGTTATAGGTTTTGGTTTAGGATAAGGTTTAGGTTTAGGTTTAGGTTATAGGTTTTGGGATTTGAGAATGGGTTCGAGTTTAGGTCATAGGTTTTGGTTTAGGTTATAGATTTTGGGATTTGATAATGGGTTCGGGTTTAGGTCAAAGGTTTTGATTTTGGTTTATTTTATATGTTATAGGTTTAGGATAAGGTTTAGGTTTAGGTTTAGGTTATAGGTTTTGGGATTTGAGAATGGGTTCGGGTTTAGGTCATAGCTTTTGGTTTTCGTTATAGGTTTTGGGATTTGAGAATGGGTTTGGGTTTAGGTCATAGGTTTTGGGATTTGAGAATGGGTTCGGGTTTAGGTCAAAGGTTTTGATTTAGGTTATAGGTTTTTGGATTTGAGAATGGGTTCGGGTTTAGGTCATAGGTTTTGGTTTTGGTTTTGGTGATAGGTTTTGGTATAGGTTATAAGTTATTGGTTTAGGATAAGGTTTAGGTTTAGGTTTAGGTCATAGGTTTTGGGATTTGAGAATGGGTTCGGGTTTAGGTCATAGGTTTTGGGATTTTAGAATGGGTTCGGGTTTAGGTCATAGATTTTGGGATTTGAGAATGGGTTCGGGTTTAGGTCATAGGTTTTGGTTTTGGTTTAGGTTATAGGTTATAGGTTTAAGTTTAGGTTTAGGTTATAGGTTTGGGGATTTGTGAATGGGTTCAAGTTTAGGTCATAGGTTTTTTTTTAGGTTATAGGTTTTGGAAATTGAGAATGGGTTCAGGTTTAGGTCATAGGTTTATGTTTTGGTTTGGTTATAGGTTTTGGCTTAGGTTATATGTTTGGGATAAGGTTTAGGTTTAGGTTTAGGTTATAGGTTTTGGGATTTGAGAATGAGTTCGGGTTTAGGTTATAGGTTTTGGGAGTTGAAATTGGGTTCGGGTTTAGATCATAGATTTTGGTTTAGGTTATAGGTTTTAGGATTTGAGAATGGGTTCGGGTTTAGGTCATAGGTTTTGGTTTTGGTTTAGGTTATAGGTTTAGGATAAGGTTTAGGTTTAGGTTTAGGTTATAGGTTTTCGGATTTGAGAAAGGGTTCGGGTTTAGGTCATAGGTTTTGGGATTTGAGAATGGGTTCAGGTTTAGGCCATAGGTTTTGGTTTAAGTTATAGGTCTTAGGATTTGAGAATCGGTATGGGTTTAGGTTATAGGTTTTGGTTTTGATTTTAGTTTAGTTTATAGGTTTTGGGATATGGTTTAGGGTTCGGGATTAGGTCATAGATTTTGGTTTAGGTTATAGGTTATAGGGTTAGGATAAGGATGAGGATGAGGTTTAGGTTATAGGTTATAGGGTTAGGATAAGGATGATGTTTAGGTTATAGGTTTTTTGATTTCAGAATGGGTTCGGTTTTAGGTTTTAGGTTTTAGGTTTAGGTTATAGGTTTAGGTCATAGGTTTTGGGATTTGAGAATGGGTTCGGGTTTAGGTCATAGGTTTTGTTTTAGGTCATAGGTTTAGGGATTTGAGAATGGGTTCGGGTTTGGGTCATAAGTTTTGGTTTAGGTTATAGGTTTTGAGATTTGAGAATGGGTTCGGGTTTAGGTCATTGGTTTTGGTTTGGGTTTAGGTTATAGGTACTAGGTTTAGGATAAGGTTTAGGTTTAGGTTATAAGTTTTGGGATTTGAGAATGGGTTCGGGTTTAGGTCATAGGTTTTGGTTTAGGTTATAGGTTTTGGGATTTGAGAATGGGTTCAGGTTTAGGTCATCGTGTAACATCCCAAAAATCGGAGGGTCGAGCAAAAACCCAACTCCCGAGTTCCAAAATGTTATTTATGCAACATGGATATGTATGATTGAATGTTGTCTGTGATAATGTATTAAACATGAGTGAGATTAAGCCAGAACAGCATATCATACTCCAGAGACAGTGAAATTTGCAAGCGGAAGACTGTAATAGTATGTATAACGTACATAAACTGTTGTATGTCTCCAGAGTGTGAATATATTACCAGGTTATGCACATACATGTATACTTCAAAAGTAAACAAAATGAATATACATGAGGGCGCTAAAAATTCAAAATGACAAATGTCAAAGTATCTAATCAACCTCCCTGCAATCCCGTCAATCAGAACACGCATAAAGGAGGAATCCTCCTTCTCATCATCAAGTCCAGCTCCGCCTCACAGGCCGCGCCATCATCTGCAATCACAAAAGGGACTGGTGGGTGTCCGGAAACACCATCCCGTAACGTGGGAGTGAGTGATCAACTCAGTGGGATAAGAGAGCAGAGATTAGCATGTTCACAATTCAATCACGCGATAATAGTAAAGCAGTAAATCAGACAATCCTAATACTGTTGTTAATGCAAGATGATATGACGTGATGTATGCCCTCACCGACGATCACCCTCATGCGGCAACATCTTACGACCGCGGCATGCCACACTCCCTAGAGTGCTCCACATCTTCCAGGCACATGTAATGCTATGGTGATATGATTACCAAGTTGTTATTAGTCCATTCAAACAGCAGGATTGGGAAACTAAGGTACTTCCCTTGTATCAATCCCAACACAGATCCTAGCGAATCTCTTCGCCAAACTGATTATGCAATCATTCCTAACTCTCTAATGCGGCGACAAACCATGCCAATCACATCAGCAAAATATGAATGTAAACAGTACTTCCTACAAATGACTAAAATGCCCTAAATCTCATATTCTTCGTTAGCTTACGAAACGGGAAACGGAGAGCATTTTGTACATGTCAAACGGCGATGCCGTCAAGAATCTACTATTAAACGACATTGAAAGCGTTGGGAACCGTCAATCAAAGCGTCTAAAATCCTCACCTTATGTCTTATAGACTCGGGAATTGAAACGGAGTGTATACGCTTCGTCTACGGTGAGTAAGGAGCCTAATACACAAGATCCATAAGCTACACCGCTATGGAAACAAGGGAAACTCAAATCAACAACTATTTAGGGTTTTTACTTACCTAGGATCGCGGTGGAATCGCCGGAAAAGCGGTAGAGTTGTGTTGCTTAAGCACGTGCAACACGTAGCACAAGTGGCAGGAAGAACTCTCCCACACTCTCACAATCTCCCACCTTTTTCTCTCTCCCAAGCTAGGGCTTCTCTCAAATTCGGATGGGAGAGAGGAGTGAGGGTTTCAACCCCTTTTATAGCCTACAACATGCCCAAAATAGGCTTGGGAACAATGTTTACTTGGTGCCTAACCAAATCGGGGCCGTTTCGGTCCAAAAGGGCATTTCTGAAGGTCCCCAGGCCAAATGCGGTCAGACTTAAGCTCATGCATACTGGATCTAGCACGCATCCAGTTTTCAGACCGGTTGGGTTCCCAGATCGTACGTGGCGGCCCAGTTTTAGTTTAACGGTCACCGCACCAAGATCAGGCCTATAAGTCTCGTGATATATAATAGATATTTTTCCTGATCCAAGGGTGTAATTTGGCTGTATTCTGACGGTCAGAACGCTCAATACTGATGCGTCAAATTGTGTGCCAGATTTGAATTTCAAATTCCAATTCTAACCCTATTCTCACTCTCTTCGGTCCGGGCTCAATGAAATAGCCTGTGATTATCGGTTTGACTTGATTTTTGGAATGAGTGTCAAGTCCAGCTAGACGGTTCTAACGGTCTAAGATAGGAGGTATCGGACTTTCGACGTGCGGTCTAGATCCAATACAAAGATTCAAAGTGGTCCAGAGAACAAACCGGTTTAGAGTTTGATCCGAGGCTTTAGAGCATTATAGCACCCTTGGTTCCACTCGCTTCGGGCCTTGTAGAACGTATTTAAAGTGATCAGGGACTGTTTCCCAGCCACTCCAACGTTGCGCTGGCTAACTTATGCTTAGTTTCTAAAGAAATTTATCCTAACTGGTTTCTTTAGCTATGGAATTGGGTTCTGAACGATTTTTCAGGTGTTTTAATTGACCCACTGCCTAAGGACGTCAAATCCCAGATTAGCCAAAATCCGGGGTGTTACACATCGGTTTGGGGATTTTAGAATGGGTTCGGGTTTAGGTCATAGGTTTTGGGATTTGAGAATGGGTTCGGGTTTAGGTCATAAGTTTTTTTTTAGGTTTTAGGTTTTAAGATTTGAGAATGGGTTCAGGTTTTGGTCATAGGTTTTGGTTTCGGTTTAGGTTATAGGTTTTGGTTTAGGATAAGGTTTAGGTTTAGGTTTAGGTTATAGGTGTTGGGATTTGAGAATGGGTTTGGGTTTAGGTCATAGGTTTTGGTTTAGGTTATAGATTTTGGGATTTGAGAAAGGGTTCGGGTTTAGGTCATAGGTTTTGGTTTTGGTTTATGTTATAGGTTATAAGTTTTGGATAAGGTTTAGGTTTAGGTTTAGGTTATAGGTTTTGGGATTTGAGAATGGGTTCGTGTTTAGGTCATAGGTTTTGGTTTAGGTTATAGGTTTTGGGATTTAAGAATGGGTTCAGGTTTAGGTCATAGGTTTTGGGATTTGAGAATGGGTTCGGGTTTTGGTCATAGGTTTTGGTTTACGTTATAGGTTTTAGGATTTGAGAAAGGGTTCGGGTGTAGGTCATAGGTTAGGGTTTTGGTTTTGGTTATAGGTTTTAGTTTAGGTTATAGGTTATAGTTTTTGGATAAGGTTTAGGTTTAGGTTAAGGTTATAGGTTTTGGGATTTGGGAATGGGTTCGGGTTTAGGTCATATTTTTTGGGGTTTGTGATTGGGTTCGGGTTTAGGTGATAGGTTTTGGTTTAGGTTATAGGTTTTAGGATTTGAGAATGGGCGGGTTTAGGTCATAGGTTTTGGTTATAGGTTTTGGTTTAGATTATAGGTTTTAGGTTATAGGTTTAGGATAAGGTTTAGGTTTAGGTTTAGGTTATAGGTTTTGGGATTTGTGAATGGGTCCGGGTTTAGGTCATAGGTTTTGGGATTTGAAAATGGGTTCGGGTTTTGTTCATAGGTTTTAGTTTAAGTTATAGGTTTTAGGATTTGAGAATGGGTTCGCGTTTAGGTCGTAGGTTTCGGTTTTGGTTTAGGTTTTAGGTTTAGGATAAGGTTTAGTTTAGGTTTAGGTTATAGGTTTTGGGATTTGAGAATGGGTTCAGGTTTAGGTCATAGGTTTCGGAATTTGAGAATGGGTTCGGGTTTATGTCAATGGTTTTAGTTTAGGTTATAGGTTTTAGGATTAGAGAATCGGTTCGGGTTTAGGTTATAGGTTTTGGTTTTGATTTTGGTTTAGGTTATAGGTTTTGGGATTGGGTTTAGGGTTCGGGTTTAGGTCATAGGTTTTGGTTTAGGTTATAGGTTTTGGGATTTGATAATGGGTTCGGGTTTAGGTCTTAGGTTTTGGGATTTTTGAATGGGTTCGAGTTTAGGTCATAGGTTTTGGGATTTGAGAATGGGTTCGGGTTTAGGTCAATGGTTTTAGTTTAGGTTATAGGTTTTAGGATTAGAGAATTGGTTCGTGTTTAGGTTATAGGTTTTGGTTTTGATTTTGGTTTAGGTTAAAGATTTTGGGTTAGGGTTTTGGGTTCGGGTTTAGGTCATTAGTTTTGGTTTAGGTTATTGGTTTTAGGATTTGAGAATGGGTTCGGGTTTAGGTCATAGGTTTTGGTTTTGGTTTAGGTTATAGGTTTTGGTTTCGGATAATGTTTAGGTTTTGGTTTAGGTTATAGGTTTTGGGATTTGAGAATGGGTTCAGGTTTAGGCCAATGGTTTTGGGATTTTAGAATTGGTTAGGGTTTAGGTCATAGGTTTTGGGATTTGAGAATGGGTTCGGGTTTAGGTCATAAGTTTTTTTTTAGGTTTTTGGTTTTAGGATTTGAGAATGGGATCAGGTTTAGGTCATAGGTTTTGGTTTCGGTTTAGGCTATAGGTTTTGGTTTAGGATAAGGTTTAGGTTTAGGTTTAGGTTATAGGCTTTGCGATTTGAGAATGGGTTCGGGTTTAGGTCATAGGTTTTGGGATTTCAGAATGGGTTCGCATTTTGGTCATAGGTTTTGGTTTAGGTTATAGGTTTTAGGATTTGAGAATGGGTTCGGGATTAGGTCATATGTTTTGGTTTTGGTTTAGGTTATAGGTTTAGGATAACGTTTAGGTTTAGGTTTAGGTTATAAGTTATGGGATTTAAGAATGGGTTCAGGTTTAGGTCATAGGTTTTGGTTTAGGTTATAGATTTTGGGATTTGAGAATGGTTTCGGGTTTAGGTCATAGGTTTTGGTTTTGGTTTATGTTATAGGTTTTGGTTTAGGTTATAGGTTTTGGTAAATGTTTAGGTTAAGGTTTAGGTTATAGGTTTTGGGATTTGAAAATGGGTTCGGGTTTAGGTCATAGGTTTTGGTTTAAGTTATAGGTTTTAGGATTTGAGAATGGGTTCGGGTTTAGGTTATAGGTTTTGGTTTTGGTTTAGGTTATATGTTTTGGTTTAGGTTATAGGTTTAGGATAAGGTTTAGGTTTAGGTTTAGGTTTAGGTTATAGGCTTTGGGATTTGAGAATGGGTTCGGGTGTAGGTTATAGGTTTTGGTTTTGGTTTAGGTTATAGGTTTTGGTTTAGGTTATAGGTTTAGGATAAGGTTTAGGTTTAGGTTTAGGTTTAGGTTATAGGCTTTGGGATTTGAGAATGGGTTCGGGTTTAGGTCATAGGTTTTGGGATTTGAGAATGGGTTCGGGTTTAGATCATAGGTTTTGGTTTACGTTAGAGGTTTTAGGATTTGATAATGGGTTCGAGTTTAGGTCATAGGATTTGGTTTTGGTTTAGGTTATAGGCTTTGGTTTTGGTTATAGGTTTACGATAAGGTTTAGATTTAGGTTTAGGTTATAGGTTTTGGGATTTAAGAATGAGTTCAGGTATAGGTCATAGGTTTTGGGATTTAAAAATGGGTTCGTGTTTAGGTCATAGGTTTTGGTTTAAGTTATAGGTTTTAGGATTTGAGAATGGGTTCGCGTTTAGGTCGTAGGTTTCGGTTTTGGTTTAGGTTTTAGGTTTAGGATAAGGTTTAGGTTTAGGTTTAGGTTATAGGTTTTGGGATTTGAGAATGGGTTCAGGTTTAGGTCATAGGTTTCGGAATCTGAGAATGGGTTCGGGTTTAGGTCAATGGTTTTAGTTTAGGTTATAGGTTTTAGGATTAGAGAATCGGTTCGGGTTTAGGTTATAGGTTTTGGTTTTGATTTTGGTTTAGGTTATAGGTTTTGGGATTGGGTTTAGGGTTCGGGTTTAGGTCATAGGTTTTGGTTTAGGTTTTAGGTTTTGGGATTTGATAATCGGTTCGGGTTTAGGTCTTAGGTTTTGGGATTTTAGAATGGGTTCGGGTTTAGGTCATAGGTTTCAGGATTTGAGAATGGGTTCGGGTTTAGGTCATTAGTTTTGGTTTAGGTTATAGGTTTTAGGATTTGAGAATGGGGTCGGGTATAGGTCATAGGTTTTGGTTTCAGTTTAGGTTATAGGTTTTGTTTAGGATAAGGTTTAGGTTTAGGTTTAGGTTATAGGTTTGGGGATTTGAGAATGGGTTCGGGTTTAGGTCATAGGTTTTGGTTTAGGTTATAGATTTTGGGATTTGAGAATGGGTTCGGGTTTAGGTCATAGGTTTTGATTTTGGTTTATGTTATAGGTTATAGGTTTAAGATAAGGTTTAGGTTTAGGTTTAGGTTATAGGTTTTGGGATTTGAGAATGGGTTCGGGTTTAGGTCATAGCTTTTGGTTTTCGTTATAGGTTTTGGGATTTGAGAATGGGTTTGGGTTTAGGTCATAGGTTTTGGTTTAGGTTATAGGTTTTTGGATTTGAGAATGGGTTCGGGTTTAGGTCATAGGTTTTGGTTTTGGTTTTGGTGATAGGTTTTGGTATAGGTTATAAGTTATAGGTTTAGGATAAGGTTTAGGTTTAGGTTTAGGTCATAGGTTTTAGGATTTGAGAATGGGTTCGGGTTCAGGTCATAGGTTTTGGGATTTTAGAATGGGTTCGGGTTTAGGTCATAGATTTTGGGATTTGAGAATGGGTTTGGGTTTAGGTCATTGGTTTTGGTTTTGGTTTAGGTTATAGGTTATATGTTAAGGTTTAGGTTTAGGTTATAGGTTTGGGGATTTGTGAATGGGTTTAGGTTTAGGTCATAGGTTTTATTTTAGGTTATAGGTTTTGGGATTTGAGAATGGGTTTGGGTTTAGGTCATAGCTTTTGGGATTTGAGAATGGGTTCGGGTTTTGGTCACAAGTTTTGGTTTAGGTTATAGGTTTTAGGATTTGAGAATGATTTCAGGTATAGGTCATAGGTTTTGGGATTTAAAAATGGGTTCGTGTTTAGGTCATAGGTTTTGGTTTAAGTTATAGGTTTTAGGATTTGAGAATGGGTTCGCGTTTAGGTCGTAGGTTTCGGTTTTGGTTTAGGTTTTAGGTTTAGGATAAGGTTTAGGTTTAGGTTTAGGTTATAGGTTTTGGGATTTGAGAATGGGTTCAGGTTTAGGTCATAGGTTTCGGAATTTGAGAATGGGTTCGGGTTTAGGTCAATGGTTTTAGTTTAGGTTATAGGTTTTAGGATTAGAGAATCGGTTCGGGTTTAGGTTATAGGTTTTGGTTTTGATTTTGGTTTAGGTTATAGGTTTTGGGATTGGGTTTAGGGTTCGGGTTTAGGTCATAGGTTTTGGTTTAGGTTATAGGTTTTGGGATTTGATAATCGGTTCGGGTTTAGGTCTTAGGTTTTGGGATTTTAGAATGGGTTCGGGTTTAGGTCATAGGTTTCGGGATTTGAGAATGGGTTCGGGTTTAGGTCATTAGTTTTGGTTTAGGTTATAGGTTTTAGGATTTGAGAATGGGTTCGGGTTTAGGTCATAGGTTTTGGTTTCAGTTTAGGTTATAGGTTTTGTTTAGGATAAGGTTTAGGTTTAGGTTTAGGTTATAGGTTTGGGGATTTGAGAATGGGTTCGGGTTTAGGTCATAGGTTTTGGTTTAGGTTATAGATTTTGGGATTTGAGAATGGGTTCGGGTTTAGGTCATAGGTTTTGATTTTGGTTTATGTTATAGGTTATAGGTTTAGGATAAGGTTTAGGTTTAGGTTTAGGTTATAGGTTTTGGGATTTGTGAATGGGTTCGGGTTTAGGTCATAGCTTTTGGTTTTGGTTATAGGTTTTGAGATTTGAGAATGGGTTCGGGTTTAGGTCATAGGTTTTGGTTTAGGTTATAGGTTTTTGGATTTGTGAATGGGTTCGGGTTTAGGTTATAGGTTTTGGTTTTGGTTTTGGTGATAGGTTTTGGTATAGGTTATAAGTTATAGGTTTAGGATAAGGTTTAGGTTTAGGTTTAGGTCATAGGTTTTGGGATTTGAGAATGGGTTCGGGTTCAGGTCATAGGTTTTGGGATTTTAGAATGGGTTCGGGTTTAGGTCATAGATTTTGGGATTTGAGAATGGGTTCGGGTTTAGGTCATTGGTTTTGGTTTTGGTTTAGGTTATAGGTTATAGGTTAAGGTTTAGGTTTAGGTTGTAGGTTTGGGGATTTGTGAATGGGTTCAGGTTTAGGTCATAGGTTTTATTTTAGGTTATAGGTTTTGGGATTTGAGAATGGGTTTGGGTTTAGGTCATAGCTTTTGGGATTTGAGAATGGGTTCGGGTTTTGGTCACAAGTTTTGGTTTAGGTTATAGGTTTTAGGATTTGAGAATGGGTTCGGGTTTAGGTCATAGGTTTTGGTTTTGGTTTAGGTTATACATTTTGGTTTAGGTTATAGGTTTAGGATAAGGTTTAGGTTTAGGTTTAGGTTTAGGTTATAAGCTTTGGGATTTGAGAATGGGTTCGGGTTTACGTCATGGGTTTTGGAATTTGAGAATGGGTTCGGGTTTAGGTCATAGGTTTTAGTTTAGGTTATAGGTTTTAGGATTTGGGAATCGGTTCGGGTTTAGGTTATAGGTTTTGGTTTTCATTTTGCTTTAGGTTATAGGTTTTGGATAGGGTTTAGGGTTCGGGTTTAAGTCATACGTTTTGGTTTAAGTCATAGGTTTATATTATAGGTTTTGGGATTTGAGAATGGGTTCGGGTTTAGGTCATAGGTTTTGGGATTTGAGAATGGGTTCTGGTTTAGGTCATAGGTTTTAATTTAGGTTATAGGTTTTAGGATTTGAAAATAGGTTCCGGTTTAGGTCATATGTTTTGGTTTTGGTTTTGGTTATAGGTTATGGTTTAGGTTATAATTTTAGAATAAGGTTTATGTTTAGGTTTTGGGATTTGAGAGTGGGTTCGGGTTTAGGTCATAGGTTTTGGGATTTGAGAATGGGTTCGGGTTTAAGTCATAGGTTTTGGTTTAGGTTATATGTTTTAGGATTTGAGAATGGGTTCGGGTTTAGGTCATAGGTTTTGGTTTTGGTTTAGGTTATAGGTTTAGGATAAGGTTTTGGTTTAGGTTTAGGTTACAGGTTTTGGGATTTGAGAATGGGTTCAAGTTTAGGTCATATGTTTTGTGATTTGAAAATGGGTTCGGGTTTAGGTCATAAGTTTTGGTTTCTATTATAGCTTTTAGGATTTGAGAATGGGTTCGGGTTTAGGTCATAGGTTTTGGTTTCAGTTATAGCTTTTAGGATTTGAGAATGGGTTCGGGTTTAGGTCATAGGTTTTGGTTTCAGTTATAGGTTTTAGGATTTGAGAATTGGTTCGGGTTTAGGTCATAGGTTTTGGTTTTGGTTTAGGTTATAGGTTTTGGTTTAAGTTATATGTTTAGGATAAGGTTTAGGTTTAGGTTTAGGTTATAGGCTTTGGGATTTGAGAATGGGTTCGGGTTTAGGTCATAGGTGTTGGGATTTGAGAATGGGTTCGGGTTTAGGTCATAGGTTTTGGGATTTAAGAATGGGTTCGGGTTTAGGTCATAAGTTTTGGTTTAGGTTATAGGTTTTTGGATTTGAGAATGGGTTCGGGCTTAGGTCATAGGTTTTAGTTTTGGTTGAGGTTATATGTTATAGGTTTATGATAAGGTTTAGCTTTAGGTGTAGGTTATAGGTTTTGGGATTTGAGAATGGGTTCGGGTTTAGGTCATATGTTTTGGGATATGAGAATGGGTTCGAGTTTAGGTCATATGTTTTGGGATTTGAAAATGGGTTCGGGTTTAGGTCATAGGATTTGGTTTCATTTATAGGTTTTAGGATTTGAGAATGGGTTCGGGTTTAGGTCATAGGTTTTGGTTTTGGTTTAGGTTATAGGTTTTGGTTTAGGTTATAAGTTTAGGATAAGGTTTAGGTTTAGGTTTAGGTTATAGGCTTTGGGATTTGAAAATGGCTTCGGGTTTAGGTCATAGGTTTTGGGATTAGAGAATGGGTTCGGGTTTAGGTCATAGGTTTTGGTTTTGGTTTCTGTTATAGGTTTGGGTTTAGAATAAGGTTTAGGTTTAGGTTTAGGTTATAGGTTTGGGGATTTGAGAATGGGTTCGGGTTTAGGTCATAGGTTTTGGAATTTGAGAATGGGTTCGGGTTTTGGTCATAAGTTTTAGTTTAAGTTATAAGTTTTAGGATTAGAGAATCGGTTCGGGTTTAGGTTATAGGTTTTGGTTTTGATTTTGGTTTAGGTTATAGGTTTTGGATAGGGTTTAGGTCATAGGTTTTGGTTTTAGTTTAGGTTATAGGTTTTGGTTTAAGTTATAGGTTTAGGATAAGGTTTAGGTTTAGGTTTAGGTTATAGGCTTTGGGATTTGAGAATGGGTTCGGGTTTAGGTCATAGGTTTTGGGATTTGAGAATGGGTTCGGGTTTTGGTCACAAGTTTTGGTTTAGGTTATAGGTTTTAGGATTTGAGAATGGGTTCGGGTTTAGGTCATAGGTTTTGGGATTTGAGAATGGGTTCGGGTTTAGGTCATAGGTGTTGGGATTTGAAAATGGGTTCGGGTTTAGGTCATAGGTTTTGGGATTTAAGAATGGGTTCGGGTTAAGGTCATAGGTTTTGGTTTAGGTTATACGTTTTTGGATTTGAGAATGGGTTTGGGTTTAGGTCATAGGTTTTAGTTTTGGTTTATGTTATATGTTATAGGTTTATGATATGGTTTAGGTTTAGGTTTAGGTTATAGGTTTTAGGATTTGAGAATGGGTTCGGGTTTAGGTCATCGGTTTTGGTTTAGGTTATATGTTTTTGGATTTTAGATTGGGTTCGGGTTTAGGTCATAGATTTTGAGATTTTAGAATGGGTTCGGGTTTAGGTCATAGGTTTTGGGATTTGAGAATGGGTTTGGGATTAGGTCATAAGTTTTGGTTTAGGTTATAGGTTTTAGGATTTGAGAATGGGTTCGACTTTAGGTCTTATGTTTTGGTTTTGGTTTAGGTTATAGCTTTGGGTTTAGGATAAGGTTTAGGTTTAGGTTTAGGTTATAGGTTTTGGGATTTGAGAATGGGTTCGGGTTTAGGTCATAGGTTTTGGTTTAGGTTATTGGTTTAGGATAAGGTTTAGGTTTAGGTATAGGTTATAGGTTTTGGGATTTGAGAATGGGTTTGGGTTTAGGTCATAGCTTTTGGGATTTGAGAATGGGTTCGGGTTTTGGTCACAAGTTTTGGTTTAGGTTATAGGTTTTAGGATTTGAGAATGGGTTCGGGTTTAGGTCATAGGTTTTGGGATTTGAGAATGGGTTCGGGTTTAGGTCATAGGTGTTGGGATTTGAGAATGGGTTCAGGTTTAGGTCATTGGTTTTGGGATTTAAGAATGGGTTCGGGTTAAGGTCATAGGTTTTGGTTTAGGTTATAGGTTTTTGGATTTGAGAATGGGTTTGGGTTTAGGTCATAGGTTTTAGTTTTGGTTTATGTTATATGTTATAGGTTTACGATAAGGTTTAGGTTTAGGTTTAGGTTATAGGTTTTAGGATTTGAGAATGGGTTCGGGTTTAGGTCATCGGTTTTGGTTTAGGTTATATGTTTTTAGATTTTAGATTGGGTTCGGGTTTAGGTCACAGATTTTAGGATTTTAGAATGGGTTCGGGTTTAGGTCATTGGTTTTGGGATTTGAGAATGGGTTTGGGATTAGGTCATAAGTTTTGGTTTAGGTTATAGGTTTTAGGATTTGAGAATGGGTTCGACTTTAGGTCTTATGTTTTGGTTTTGGTTTAGGTTACAGCTTTGGGTTTAGGATAAGGTTTAGGTTTAGGTTTAGGTTATAGGTTTTGGGATTTGAGAATGGGTTCGGGTTTAGGTCATAGGCTTTGGTTTAGGTTATAGGTTTAGGATAAGGTTTAGGTTTAGGTATAGGTTATAGGTTTTGGGATTTGAGAATGGGTTCGGGTTTAGGTCATAGCTTTTGGTTTTGGTTTAGGTAATAGGTTTTGGTTTAGGTTATTGGTTTAGGATAAGGTTTAGGTTTAGGTTTAGGTTTAGGTTATAGGCTTTGGGATTTGAGAATGGGTTCGGGTTTAGGTCATAGGTTTTGGAATTTGAGAATGGATTCAAGTTTAGGTCATAAGTTTTAATTTAGGTTATAGGTTTTAGGATTTGAAAATGGGTTCCGGTTTCGGTCATATGTTTTGGTTTTGGTTTTGGTTATAGGTTTTGGTTAAGGTTATAATTTTAGAATAAGGTTTAGGTTTAGGTTTTGGGATTTGAGAATGGGTTCGGGTTTAGGTCATAGGTTTTGGAATTTGAGAATGGGTTCGGGTTTAAGTCATAAGTATTGGTTTAGGTTATAGGTTTTAGGATTTGACAATGGTTTTGGGTTTAGGTCATAGGTTTTGGTTTTGGTTTAGGTTATAGATTTAGGATAAGGTTTTGGTTTAGGTTCAGGTTATAGGTTTTGGGATTTGAGAATGGGTTCGAGTTTAGGTCATATGTTTTGGGATTTAAAAATGGGTTCGGGTTTAGGTCATAAGTTTTGGTTTTAGTGATAGGTTTTAGGATTTGAGAATGGGTTCGGGTTTAGGTCATAGGTTTTGGTTTTGGTTTAGGTTACAGGTTTTGGTTTAGGTTATAGGTTTAGGAGAAGGTTTACGTTTAGGTTTAGGTTATAAGCTTTGACATTTGAGATTGAGTTCGGGTTTAGGTCTTATGTTTTGGGATTTGAGAATGGGTTTGAGTTTAGGTCATATGTTTTGGGATTTGAAAATGGGTTCGGGTTTAGGTCATAGGATTTGGTTTCATTTATAGGTTTTAGGATTTGAGAATGGGTTCAGGTTTAGGTCATAGGTTTTGGTTTTGCTTTAGGTTATAGGTTTTGGTTTAGGTTATAAGTTTAGGATAAGGTTTAGGTTTAGGTTTAGGTTATAGGCTTTGGGATTTGAAAATGGTTTCGGGTTTAAGTCATAGGTTTTGGGATTAGAGAATGGGTTCGGGTTTAGGTCACAGGTTTTGGTTTAGGTTATAGGTTTTAGGATTTGAGAATGGGTTCGGGTTTAGGTCATAGGTTTTGGGATTTGACACTGGGTTCGGGTTTAGGTCATAGGTGTTGGGATTTGAGAATGGGTTCGGGTTTAAGTCAAAGGTTTTGGGATTTAAGAATGGGTTCGGGTTTAGGTCATAGGTTTTGGTTTAGGTTATAGGTTTTGGGATTTGAGAATGGGTTCGGGTTTAGGTCATAGGTTTTAGTTTTAGTTTAGGTTGTAGGTTATAGGTTTAGGATAAGGTTTAGGTTTAGGTTTAGGTTATAGGTTTTGGGATTTGAGAGTCGGTTCGGGTTTAGGTCATAGGTTTTGGTTTTAGTTTAGGTTATAGGATTTGGTTTAGTTTATAGGTTTAGGATAAGGTTTAGTTTTAGGTTTAGGTTATAGGTTTTGATATTTGAGAATGGGTTCGGGTTTAGGTCATAGGTTTTGGTTTTGGTTTAGGTTATAGGTTATAGGTTTAGGATAAGGTTTAGGTTTAGGTTTTGGTTATAGGCTTTGGAATTTGAGAATGCGATCGGGTTTAGGTTATAGGTTTTAGATTAGGCTATAGGTTTTGGGATTTGAGAATGGGTTCGGGTTTAGGTCGTAGGTTTTGGGATTTGAGAATGGGTTCGGGTTTTGGTCATCGGTTTTGGGATTTGAGAATGGGTTCGGGTTTAGGTCATAGGTTTTAGTTTAGGTTATAGGTTTTTGGATTTGAGAAAGGGTTCGTGTTTAGGTCATAAGTTTTGGTTTCAGTTATAGGTTTTAGGATTTGAGAATGGGTTCGGGTTTAGGTCATTGGTTTTCGTTTTAGTTTGTGTTATAGGCTTGGGTTTAGGATAAGGTTTAGGTTTAGGTTTAGGTTATAGGTTTGGGGATTTGAGAATGGGTTCGGGTTTAGGTCATAGGTTTTGGAATTTGAGACTGGGTTCGGGTTTTGGTCATAGGTTTTAGTTTAGGTTATAAGTTTTAGGATTGGAGGATCAGTTCGGGTTTAGGTTATAGGTTTTGGTTTTGATTTTGGTTTAGGTTATAGGTTTTGGATAGGGTTTAGGTCATAGGTTTTGGTTTTAGTTTAGGTTATAGGTTTTGGTTTAAGTTATAGGTTTAGGATAAGGTTTAGGTTTAGGTTTAGGTTATAGGCTTTGGGATTTGAGAATGGGTTCGGGTTTAGGTCATAGGTTTTGGGATTTGAGAATGGGTTCGGGTTTTGGTCACAGGTTTTGGTTTAGGTTATAGGTTTTAGGATTTGAGAATGGGTTCGGGTTTAGGTCATAGGTTTTGGGATTTGAGAATGGGTTCGGGTTTAGGTCATAGGTGTTGGGATTTGAGAATGGGTTCTGGTTTAGTTCATAGGTTTTGGGATTTAAGAATGGGTTCGGGTTAAGGTCATAGGTTTTGGTTTAGGTTATAGGTTTTTGGATTTGAGAATGCGTTTGGGTTTAGGTCATAGGTTTTAGTTTTGGTTTAGGTTATCTGTTATAGGTTTATGATAAGGTTTAGGTTTAGGTTTAGGTTATAAGTTTTAGGATTTGAGAATGGGTTCAGGTTTAGGTCATTGGTTTTGGTTTAGGTTATATGTTTTTGGATGTTAGATTGGGTTCGGGTTTAGGTGATAGGTTATGGGATTTTAGAATGGGTTCGGGTTTAGGTCATTGGTTTTGGGATTTATGAATGGGTTTGGGATTAGGTCATATGTTTTGGTTTAGGTTTTAGGTTTTAGGATTTGAGAATGGGTTCGACTTTAGGTCATATGTTTTGGTTTTGGTTTAGGTTATAGCTTTGGGTTTAGGATAAGGTTTAGGTTTAGGTTTAGGTTATAGGTTTTGGGATTTGAAAATGGGTTCGGGTTTAAGTCATAGGTTTTGGTTTAGGTTATAGGTTTAGGATAAGGTTTAGGTTTAGGTATAGGTTATAGGTTTTGGTATTTGAGAATGGGTTCGGGTTTAGGTCATAGGTTTTGGTTTTGGTTTAGGTTATAGGTTTTGGTTTAGGTTATTGGTTTATGATAAGGTTTAGGTTTAGGTTATAGGCTTTGGGATTTGAGAATGGGTTCGGGTTTAGGTCATAGGTTTTGGAATTTGAGAATGGGTTCAGGTTTAGGTCATAGGTTTTAATTTAGGTTATAGGTTTTAGGATTTGAAAATGGGTTCCGGTTTAGGTCATATGTTTTTGTTTTGGTTTTGGTTATAGGTTTTGGTTTAGGTTGTAATTTTAGAATAAGGTTTAGGTTTAGGTTTTGGGATTTGTGAATGGGTTCGGGTTTAGATCATAGGTTTTGGGATTTGAGAATGGGTTCGGGTTTAAGTCATATGTATTGGTTTAGGTTATAGGTTTTAGGATTTGACAATGGTTTCGGGTTTAGGTCATAGGTTTTGGTTTTCGTTTAAGTTATAGGTTTAGGATAAGGTTTTGGTTTAGGTTCAGGTTATAGGTTTTGGGATTTGAGAATGTGTTCGAGTTTAGGTCATATGTTTTGGGATTTGAAAATGGGTTCGGGTTTAGGTCATAAGTTTTGGTTTAAGTTATAGGTTTTAGGATTTGAGAATGGGTTCGGGTTTAGGTCATAGGTTTTGGTTTTGGTTTAAGTTACAGGTTTTGGTTTAGGTTACAGGTTTAGGAGAAGGTTTACGTTTAGGTTTAGGTTATCGGCTTTGACATTTGAGAATGGGTTCGGGTTTAGGTCATAGGTTTTGGGATTTGAGAATGGGTTTGAGTTTAGGTCATATGTTTTGGGATTTGAAAATGGGTTCGGGTTTAGGTCATAGGATTTGGTTTCAGTTATAAGTTTTAGGATTTGAGAATGGGTTCGGGTTTAGGTCATAGGTTTTGGTTTTGTTTTAGGTTATAGGTTTGGGTTTAGGTTATAGGTTTAGGATAAGGTTTAGGTTTAGGTTTAGGTTATAGGCTTTGGGATTTGAAAATGGTTTCGGGTTTAGGTCATAGGTTTTGGGATTAGAGAATGGGTTCGGGTTTAGGTCACAGGTTTTGGTTTAGGTTATAGGTTTTAGGATTTGAGAATGGGTTCGGGTTTAGGTCATAGGTTTTGGGATTTGACACTGGGTTCGGGTTTAGGTCATAGGTGTTGGGATTTGAGAATGGGTTCGGGTTTAGGTCAAAGGTTTTGGGATTTAAGAATGAGTTCGGGTTTAGGTCATAGGTTTTGGTTTAGGTTATAGGTTTTGGGATTTGAGAATGGGTTCGGGATTAGGTCATAGGTTTTAGTTTTAGTTTAGGTTATAGGTTATAGGTTTAGGATAAGGTTTAGGTTTAGGTTTAGGTTATAGGTTTTGGGATTTGAGAGTGGGTTCGAATTTAGGTCATAGGTTTTGGTTTTAGTTTAGGTTGTAGGATTTGGTTTAGTTTATAGGTTTAGGATAAGGTTTAGTTTTAGGTTTAGGTTATAGGTTTTGATATTTGAGTATGGGTTCGGGTTTAGGTCATAGGTTTTGGTTTTGGTTTAGGTTATAGGTTATAGGTTTAGGATAAGGTTTAGGTTTAGGTTTTGGTTATAGGCTTTGGAATTTGAGAATGCGATCGGGTTTAGGTTATAGGTTTTAGATTAGGCTATAGGTTTTGGGATTTGAGAATGGGTTCGGGTTTAGGTCGTAGGTTTTAGGATTTGAGAATGGGTTCGGGTTTTGGTCATCGGTTTTGGGATTTGAGAATGGGTTCGGGTTTAGGTCATAGGTTTTACTTTAGGTTATAGGTTTTTGGATTTGAGAAAGGGTTCGTGTTTAGGTCATAAGTTTTGGTTTCAGTTATAGGTTTTAGGATTTGAGAATGGGTTCGGGTTTAGGTCATTGGTTTTCGTTTTAGTTTGTGTTATAGGCTTGGGTTTAGGATAAGGTTTAGGTTTAGGTTTAGGTTATAGGTTTGAGGATTTGAGAATGGGTTCGGGTTTAGGTCATAGGTTTTGGAATTTGAGACTGGGTTCGGGTTTTGGTCATAAGTTTTAGTGTAGGTTATAAGTTTTAGGATTGGAGAATCGGTTCGGGTTTAGGTTATAGGTTTTGGTTTTGATTTTGGTTTAGGTTATAGGTTTTGGATAGGGTTTAGGTCATAGGTTTTGGTTTTAGTTTAGGTTATAGGTTTTGGTTTAAGTTATAGGTTTAGGATAAGGTTTAGGTTTAGGTTTAGGTTATAGGCTTTGGAATTTGAGAATGGGTTCGGGTTTAGGTCGTAGGTTTTGGAATTTGAGAATGGGTTCGGGTTTTGGTCACAGGTTTTGGTTTAGGTTATAGGTTTTAGGATTTGAGAATGGGTTCGGGTTTAGGTTATAGGTTTTGGGATTTGAGAATGGGTTCGGGTTTAGGTCATAGGTGTTGGGATTTGAGAATGGGTTCTGGTTTAGGTCATAGGTTTTGGGATTTAAGAATGGGTTCGGGTTAAGGTCATAGGTTTTGGTTTAAGTTATAGGTTTTTGGATTTGAGAATGGGTTTGGGTGTAGGTCATAGGTTTTAGTTTTGGTTTAGGTTATCTGTTATAGGTTTATGATAAGGTTTAGGTTTAGGTTTAGGTTATAAGTTTTAGGATTTGAGAATGGGTTCAGGTTTAGGTCATTGGTTTTGGTTTAGGTTATATGTTTTTGGATTTTAGATTGGGTTCGGGTTTAGGTGATAGGTTTTGGGATTTTAGAATGGGTTCGGGTTTAGGTCATTGGTTTTGGGATTTATGAATGGGTTTGGGATTAGGTCATATGTTTTGGTTTAGGTTATAGGTTTTAGGATTTGAGAATGGGTTCGACTTTAGGTCGTATGTTTTGGTTTTGGTTTAGGTTATAGCTTTGGGTTTAGGATACGGTTTAGGTTTAGGTTTAGGTTATAGGTTTTGGGATTTGAAAATGGGTTCGGGTTTAAGTCATAGGTTTTGGTTTAGGTTATAGGTTTAGGATAAGGTTTAGGTTTAGGTATAGGTTATAGGTTTTGGGATTTGAGAATGGGTTCGGGTTTAGGTCATAGGTTTTGGTTTTGGTTTAGGTTATAGGTTTTGGTTTAGGTTATTGGTTTAGGATAAGGTTTAGGTTTAGGTTATAGGCTTTGGGATTTGAGAATGGGTTCGGGTTTAGGTCATAGGTTTTGGAATTTGAGAATGGGTTCAGGTTTAGGTCATAGGTTTTAATTTAGGTTATAGGTTTTAGGATTTGAAAATGGGTTCCGGTTTAGGTCATATGTTTTGGTTTTGGTTTTGGTTATAGGTTTTGGTTTAGGTTGTAATTTTAGAATAAGGTTTAGGTTTAGGTTTTGGGATTTGAGAATGGGTTCGGGTTTAGATCATAGGTTTTGGGATTTGAGAATGGGTTCGGGTTTAAGTCATATGTATTGGTTTAGGTTATAGGTTTTAGGATTTGACAATGGTTTCGGGTTTAGGTCATAGGTTTTGGTTTTTGTTTAAGTTATAGGTTTAGGATAAGGTTTTGGTTTAGGTTCAGGTTATAGGTTTTGGGATTTGAGAATGTGTTCGAGTTTAGGTCATATGTTTTGGGATTTGAAAATGGGTTCGGGTTTAGGTCATAAGTTTTGGTTTAAGTTATAGGTTTTAGGATTTGAGAATGGGTTCGGGTTTAGGTCATAGGTTTTGGTTTTGGTTTAAGTTACAGGTTTTAGTTTTGGTTATAGGTTTAGGAGAAGGTTTACGTTTAGGTTTAGGTTATAGGCTTTGACATTTGAGAATGGGTTCGGGTTTAGGTCATAGGTTTTGGGATTTGAGAATGGGTTTGAGTTTAGGTCATATGTTTTGGGATTTGAAAATGGGTTCGGGTTTAGGTCATAGGATTTGGTTTCAGTTATAAGTTTTAGGATTTGAGAATGGGTTCGGGTTTAGGTCATAGGTTTTGGTTTTGTTTTAGGTTATAGGTTTGGGTTTAGGTTATAGGTTTAGGATAAGGTTTAGGTTTAGGTTTAGGTTATAGGCTTTGGGATTTGAAAATGGTTTCGGGTTTAGGTCATAGGTTTTGGGATTAGAGAATGGGTTCGGGTTTAGGTTACAGGTTTTGGTTTAGGTTATAGGTTTTAGGATTTGAGAATGGGTTCGGGTTTAGGTCATAGGTTTTGGGATTTGACACTGGGTTTGGGTTTAGGTCATAGGTGTTGGGATTTGAGAATGAGTTCGGGTTTAGGTCAAAGGTTTTGGGATTTAAGAATGGGTTCGGGTTTAGGTCATAGGTTTTGGTTTAGGTTATAGGTTTTGGGATTTGAGAATGGGTTCGGGTTTAGGTCATAGGTTTTAGTTTTAGTTTAGGTTATAGGTTATAGGTTTAGGATAAGGTTTAGGTTTAGGTTTAGGTTATAGGTTTTGGGATTTGAGAGTGGGTTCGAATTTAGGTCATAGGTTTTGGTTTTAGTTTAGGTTATAGGTTTTGGTTTAGTTTATAGGTTTAGGATATGGTTTAGTTTTAGGTTTAGGTTATAGGTTTTGATATTTGGGAATGGGTTCGGGTTTAGGTCAAAGGTTTTGGTTTTGGTTTAGGTTATAGGGTATAGGTTTAGGATAAGGTTTAGGTTTAGGTTTAGGTTATAGGTTTTGGGATTAAAGAATGCAATCGGGTTTAGGTCATTGGTTTTGGATTAGGCTATAGGTTTTGGGATTTGAGAATGGGTTCGGGTTTAGGTCATAGGTTTTGGGATTTGAGAATGGGTTCGGGTTTTGGTCATCGGTTTTGAGATTTGAGAATGGGTTCGAGTTTAGGTCATAGGTTTTAGTTTAGGTTATAGGTTTTGGGATTTGAGAATGGGTTCGTGTTTAGGTCATAAGTTTTGGTTTTGGTTATAGGCTTTAGGATTTGTGAATGGGTTCGGGTTTAGGTCATAGGTTTTGGTTTTGGTTTTTGTTATAGGTTTGGGTTTAGGATAAGGTTTAGGTTTAGGTTTAGGTTATAGGTTTGGGGATTTGAGAATGGGTTCGGGTTTAGGTCATAGGTTTTGGAATTTGAGAATGGGTTCGGGTTTTGGTCATAAGTTTTAGTTTAGGTTATAAGTTTTAGGATTAGAGAATCGGTTCGGTTTTAGGTTATAGGTTTTGGATAGGGTTTAGGTCATAGGTTTTGGTTTTGGTTTAGGTTATAGGTTTTGGTTTAGGTTATAGGTTTAGGATAAGGTTTTGGTTTAGGTTTAGGTTATAGGCTTTGGGATTTGAGAATGGGTTCGGGTTTAGGTCATAGGTTTTGGGATTTGAGAATGGGTTCGGGTTTTGGTCACAGGTTTTGGTTTAGGTTATAGGTTTTAGGATTTGAGAATGGGTTCGGGTTTAGGTCATAGGTTTTGGGATTTGAGAATGGGTTTGGGTTTAGGTCATAGGTGTTGGGATTTGAGAATGGGTTCGGGTTTAGGTCATAGGTTTTGGGATTTAAGAATGGGTTTGGGTTAAGGTCATAGGTTTTGGTTTAGGTTATAGGTTTTTGGATTTGAGAATGGGTTCGTGTTTAGGTCATAGGTTTTAGTTTTGGTTTATGTTATATGTTATAGGTTTATGATAACGTTTAGGTTTAGGTTTAGGTTTTAGGTTTTAGGATTTGAGAATGGGTTCGGGTTTAGGTCTTTGGTTTTGGTTTAGGTTATATGTTTTTGGATTTTAGAATGGGTTCGGGTTTAGGTCGTAGGTTTTGGGATATTAGAATGGGTTAGGGTTTAGGTCATAGGTTTTGCGATTTGAGAATGGGTTTGGGATTAGGTCATAAGTTTTGGTTTAGGTTATAGGTTTTAGGATTTGAGAATGGGTTCGACTTTAGGGCATATGTTTTGGTTTTGGTTTAGGTTATAGCTTTGGGTTTAGCATAAGGTTTAGGTTTAGGTTTAGGGTATGGGTTTTGGCATTTGAGAATGGGTTCGGGTTTAGGTCATAGGTTTTGGTTTAGGTTATAGGTTTTAGGATTTGAGAATGGGTTCAGGTTTAGGTCATAGGTTTTGGTTTAGGTTATAGGTTTAGGATAAGGTTTAGGTTTAGGTTTAGGTTATAGGCTTTGGGATTTGAGAATGGGTTCGGGTTTAGGTCATAGGTTTTGGGATTTGAGAATGGGTTCGGGTTTTGGTCATAGGTTTTGGTTTAGGTTATAGGTTTTAGGATTTGAGAATGGGTTCGGGTTTAGGTCATAGGTTTTGGGATTTGAGAATGGGTTCGGGTTTAGGTCATAGGTGTTGGGATTTGAGAATGGGTTCGGGTTTAGGTCATAGGTTTTGGGATTTAAGAATGGGTTTGGGTTAAGGTCATAGGTTTTGGTTTAGGTTTTAGGTTTTTGGATTTGAGAATGGGTTCGTGTTTAGGTCATAGGTTTTAGTTTTGGTTTATGTTATATGTTATAGGTTTATGATAACGTTTAGGTTTAGGTTTAGGTTATAGGTTTTAGGATTTGAGAATGGGTTCGGGTTTAGGTCATTGGTTTTGGTTTAGGTTATATGTTTTTGGATTTTAGAATGGGTTCGGGTTTAGGTCGTAGGTTTTGGGATATTAGAATGGGTTCGGGTTTAGGTCATAGGTTTTGGGATTTGAGAATGGGTTTGGGATTAGGTCATAAGTTTTGGTTTAGGTTATAGGTTTTAGGATTTGAGAATGGGTTCGACTTTAGGTCATATGTTTTGGTTTTGGTTTAGGTTATAGCTTTGGGTTTAGCATAAGGTTTAGGTTTAGGTTTAGGGTATGGGTTTTGGCATTTGAGAATGGGTTCGGGTTTAGGTCATAGGTTTTGGTTTAGGTTATAGGTTTAGGGTAAGGTTTAGGTTTAGGTATAGGTTATAGGTTTTGGGATTTGACAATTGGTTCGGGTTTAGGTCATAGGTTTTGGTTTTGGTTTAGGTTATAGGTTTTGGTTTAGGTTATAGGTTTAGGATAAGGTTTAGGTTTCGGTTTAGGTTTAGGTTATAGGCTTTGGGATTTGAGAATGGGTTCGGGTTTAGGTCATAGGTGTTGGAATTTGAGAATGGGTTCGGGTTTAGGTCATAGGTTTTAATTTAGGTTATAGGTTTTAGGATTTGAAAATGGGTTCCGGTTTAGGTCAAATGTTTTGGTTTTGGTTTTGGTATTAGGTTTTGGTTTAGGTTTTAATTTTACAATAAGGTTTAGGTTTAGGTTTTGGGATTTGAGAATGGGTTCGGGTTTAGGTCATAGGTTTTGGGATTTGAGAATGGGTTCGGGTTTAAGTCATAGGTTTTGGTTTAGGTTATAGGTTTTAGGATTTGACAATGGTTTCGAGTTTAGGTCATAGGTTTTCATTTTGGTTTAGGTTATAGGTTTAGGATAAGGTTTTGGTTTGGGTTCAGGTTATAGGTTTTGGGATTTGAGAATGGGTTCGAGTTTAGGTCATATGTTTTGGGATTTGAAAATGGGTTCGGGTTTAGGTCATAAGTTTTGGTTTAAGTTATAGGTTTTAGGATTTGAGAATGGGTTCGGGTTTAGGTCATAGGTTTTGGTTTTGGTTTAGGTTATAGATTTTGGTTTAGATTATAAGTTTAGGATAAGGTTTAGGTTTAGGTTTAGGTTATAGGTTTTGGGATTTGAGAGTGGGTTCGGGTTTAGGTCATAGGTTTTGGTTTCAGTTTAGGTTATAGGTTGTGGTTTAGTTTATAGGTTTAGGATAAGGTTTAGTTTTAGGTTTAGGTTATAGGTTTTGGGATTTGAGAATGGGTTCGTGTTTAGGTCATAAGTTTTGGTTTAGGTTATAGGATTTAGGATTTGAGAATGGGTTCGGGTTTAGGTCATAGGTTTTTGTTTTGGTTTAGGTTATAGGTTTGGGTTTAGGATAAGGTTTAGGTTTAGGTTTAGGGTATGGTTTTTGGGATTTGAGAATGGGTTCGGGTTTAGGTCATAGGTTTTGGAATTTGAGAATGGGATCGGGTTTAGGTCATTAGTTTTAGTTTAGGTTATAAGTTTTAGGATTAGGGAATCGGTTCGGGTTTAGGTTATAGGATTTGGTTTTGATTTTGATATAGGTTATAGGTTTTGGTTTAGGTTATAGGTTTAGGATAAGGTTTAGGTTTAGGTTTAGGTTATAGGCTTTGGGATTTGAGAATGGGTTCGGGTTTTGGTCACAGGTTTTGGTTTAGGTTATAAGTTTTAGGATTTGAGAATGGGTTCGGGTTTAGGTCATAGGTTTTGGGACTTGAGAATGGGTTCGGGTTTAGATCAAAGGTGTTGAGATTTGAGAATGGGTTCGGGTTTAGGTCATAGGTCTTGGGATTTAAGAATGGGTTCGGGTTTAGGTCATAGGTTTTGGTTTAGGTTATAGGTTTTTGGATTTGAGAATGGGTTCGGGATTAGGTCATAGGTTTTGCGATTTAAGAATGGGTTGGGGTTTAGGTCATACGTTTTGGTTTAGGTTATAGGTTTTGAGATTTAAGAATGGGTTCGGGTTTAGGTCTTAGGTTTTAGTTTTGGTTTAGGTTATAGGTTATAGGTTTAGGATATGGTTTAGGTTTAGGTTTAGGTTATAGGTTTTGGGATTTTAGAGTGGGTTCGGGTTTAGGTCATAGCTTTTGGTTTTAGTTTAGGTTATTGGTTTTGGTTTAGTTTATAGGTTTAGGATAAGGTTTAGTTTTAGGTTTAGGTTATATGTTTTGATATTTGAGAATGGGTTCGGGTTTAGGTCATAGGTTTTGGTTTTGGTTTAGGTTATAGGTTATAGGTTTAGGATATGGTTTAGGTTTAGGTTTAGGTTATAGGTTTTGGGATTTGAGAATGCGATCGGGTTTAGGTTATAGGTTTTGGATTAGGCTATAGGTTTTGGGATTTGAGAATGGGTTCGGGTTTAGGTGATAGGTTTTGGGATTTGAGAATGGGTTCGGGTTTTGGTCATCGGTTTTGGGATTTGAGAATGGGTTCGGGTTTAGGTCATAGGTTTTAGTTTAGGTTATAGGTTTTGGGATTTGAGAATGGGTTCGTGTTTAGGTCATAAGTTTTGGTTTAGGTTATAGGTTTTAGGATTTGAGATTGGGTTCGGGTTTAGGTCATAGGTTTTGGTTTTGGTTTAAGTTATAGGTTTGGGTTTAGGATAAGGTTTAGGTTTAGGTTTAGGTTATAGGTTTGGGGATTTCTGAATGGGTTTGGGTTTAGGTCATAGGTTTTGGAATTTGAGAATAAGTTCGGGTTTAGGTCATAAGTTTTAGTTTAGGTTATAAGTTTTAGGATTAGAGAATCGGTTCGGGTTTAGGTTATAGGTTTTGGTTTTGATTTTGGTTTAGGTTTTAGGTTTTGGATAGGGTTTAGGTCATAGGTTTTGATTTTGGTTTAGGTTATAGGTTTTGGTTTAGGTTATAGGTTTAGGATAAGGTTTAGGTTTAGGTTTAGGTTATAGGCTTTGGGATTTTAGAATGGGTTCGGGTTTAGGTCATAGGTTTTGGGATTTGAGAATGGGTTCGGGTTTTGGTCACAGGTTTTGGTTTAGGTTATAGGTTTTAGGATTTGAGAATGGGTTCGGGTATAGGTCATAGGTTTTGGGATTTGAAAATGGGTTCGGGTTTAGGTCATAGGTGTTGGGATTTAAGAATGGGTTCGGGTTTAGGTCATAGGTGTTGGGATTTGAGAATGGGTTCGGGTTTAGGTCATAGGTTTTGGGATTTAAGAATGGGTTCGGGTTAAGGTCATAGGTTTTGGTTTAGGTTATAGGTTTTTGGATTTGAGAATGGGTTTGGGTTTGGGTCATAGGTTTTAGTTTTGGTTTATGTTATATGTTTTAGGTTTATGATAAGGTTTAGGATTAGGTTTAGGTTTAGGTTTTAGGATTTGAGAATGGGTTCGGGTTTAGGTCATTGGTTTTGGTTTAGGTTATATGTTTTTTGGATTTTAGAATGGGTTCGGGTTTAGGTCATAGGTTTTCGGATTTTAGAATGGGTTCGGGTTTAGGTCATAGGTTTTGGGATTTGAGAATGGGTTTGGGATTAGGTCATAAGTTTTGGTTTAGGTTATAGGTTTTAGGATTTGAGAATGGGTTCGACTTTAGGTCATATGTTTTGGTTTTGGTTTAGGTTATAGCTTTGGGTTTAGGATAAGGCTTAGGTTTAGATTTAGGTTATAGGTTTTGGGATTTGAGAATGGGTTCGGGTTTAGGTCATAGGTTTTGGTTTAGGTTATAGGTTGAGGATAAGGTTTAGGTTTAGGTATAGGTTATAGGTTTTGGGATTTGAGAATGGGTTCGGGTTTAGGTCATAGGTTTTGGGATTCAAAAATGGGTTTGGGTTTAGGCCATCAGTTTTGGTTTAAGTTATAGGTTTTAGGATTTGGGAATGGGTTCGGGTTTAGGTCATAGGTTTTGGTTTTGGTTTAGGTTTTGGTTGTAGGTTTTGGTTTAGGTTATAGGTTTAAGATAAGGTTTAGGTTTAGGTTTAGGTTTAGGTTATAGGCTTTGGGATTTGAGAATGGGTTTGGGTTTAGGTCATAGGTTTTGTAATTTGAGAATGGGTTCGGGTTTAGGTCATAGGTTTTGGGATATTAGAATGGGTTCGGGTTTAGGTCATAGGTTTTGGGATTTGAGAATGGTTTTGGGATTAGGTCATAAGTTTTGGTTTAGGTTATAGGTTTTAGGATTTGAGAATGGGTTCGACTTTAGGTCATATGTTTTGGTTTTGGTTTAGGTTTTAGCTTTGGGTTTAGCATAAGGTTTGGGTTTAGGTTTAGGGTATGGGTTTTGGCATTTGAGAATGGGTTCGGGTTTAGGTCATAGGTTTTGGTTTAGGTTATAGGTTTAGGGTAAGGTTTAGGTTTAGGTATAGGTTATAGGTTTTGGGATTTGACAATTGGTTCGGGTTTAGGTCATAGGTTTTGGTTTTGGTTTAGGTTATAGGTTTAGGATAAGGTTTAGGTTTAGGTTTAGGTTTAGGTTATAGGCTTTGGGATTTGAGAATGGGTTCGGGTTTAGGTCATAGCTTTTGGAATTTGAGAATGGGTTCGGGTTTAGGTCATAGGTTTTAATTTAGGTTATAGGTTTTAGGATTTTTAAATGGGTTCCGGTTTAGGTCAAATTTTTTGGTTTTGGTTTTGGTTTTAGGTTTTGGTTTAGGTTATAATTTTAGAATAAGGTTTAGGTTTAGGTTTTGGGATTTGAGAATGGGTTCGGGTTTAGGTCATAGGTTTTGGGATTTGAGAATGGGTTCGGGTTTAAGTCGTAGGTTTTGGTTTAGGTTATAGGTTTTAGGATTTGACAATGGTTTCGGGTTTAGGTCATAGGTTTTGATTTTGGTTTAGGTTATAGGTTTAGGATAAGGTTTTGGTTTGGGTTCAGGTTATAGGTTTTGGGATTTAAGAATGGGTTCGAGTTTAGGTCATATGTTTTGGGATTTGAAAATGGGTTCGGGTTTAGGTCATAAGTTTTGGTTTATGTTATAGGTTTTAGGATTTGAGAATGGGTTCGGGTTTAGGTCATAGGTTTTGGTTTTGGTTTAGGTTATAGATTTTGGTTTAGATTATAAGTTTAGGATAAGGTTTAGGTTTAGGTTTAGGTTATAGGTTTTGGGATTTGAGAGTGGGTTCGGGTTTAGGTCATAGGTTTTTTTTTCAGTTTAGGTTATAGGTTGTGGTTTAGTTTATAGGTTTAGGATAAGGTTTAGTTTTAGGTTTAGGTTATAGGTTTTGGGATTTGAGAATGGGTTCGTGTTTAGGTCATAAGTTTTGGTTTAGGTTATAGGTTTTAGGATTTGAGAATGGGTTCGGGTTTAGGTCATAGGTTTTTATTTTGGTTTAGGTTATAGGTTTGGGTTTAGGATAAGGTTTAGGTTTAGGTTTAGGATATAGGTTTTGGGATTTGAGAATGGATTCGGGTTTAGGTCATAGGTTTTGGAATTTGAGAATGGGATCGGGTTTAGGTCATTAGTTTTAGTTTAGGTTATAAGTTTTAGGATTAGAGAATCGGTTCGGGTTTAGGTTATAGGTTTTGGTTTTTATTTTCATTTAGGTTATAGGTTTTGGATAAGGTTTAGGTCATAGGTTTTGGTTTTGGTTTAGGTTATAGGTTTTGGTTTAGGTTATAGGTTTAGGATAAGGTTTAGGTTTAGGTTTAGGTTATAGGCTTTGGGATTTGAGAATGGGTTCGGGTTTAGGTCATAGGTTTTGGGACTTGAGAATGGGTTCGGGTTTAGATCAAAGGTGTTGAGATTTGAGAATGGGTTCGGGTTTAGGTCATAGGTTTTGGGATTTAAGAATGGGTTCGGGTTTAGGTCATAGGTTTTGGTTTAGGTTATAGGTTTTTGGATTTGAGAATGGGTTCGGGTTTAGGTCATAGGTTTTGCGATTTAAGAATGGGTTCGGGTTTAGGTCATAGGTTTTGGTTTAGGTTATAGGTTTTGGGATTTGAGAATGGGTTCGGGTTTAGGTCTTAGGTTTTAGTTTTGGTTTAGGTTATAGGTTATAGGTTTAGGATAAGGTTTAGGTTTAGGTTTAAGTTATAGGTTTTGGGATTTTAGAGTGGGTTCGGGTTTAGGACATAGCTTTTGGTTTTAGTTTAGGTTATTGGTTTTGGTTTAGTTTATAGGTTTAGGATAAGGTTTAGTTTTAGGTTTGGGTTATATGTTTTGATATTTGAGAATGGGTTCGGGTTTAGGTCATAGGTTTTGGTTTTGCTTTAGGTTATAGGTTATAGGTCTAGGATATGGTTTAGGTTTAGGTTTAGGTTATAGGTTTTGGGATTTGAGAATGCGATCGGGTTTAGGTTATAGGTTTTGGATTAGGCTATAGGTTTTGGGATTTGAGAATGGGTTCGGGTTTAGGTGATAGGTTTTGGGATTTGAGAATGGGTTCGGGTTTTGATCATCGGTTTTGGGATTTGAGAAAGGGTTCGGGTTTAGGTTATAGGTTTTAGTTTAGGTTATAGGTTTTGGGATTTGAGAATGGGTTCGTGTTTAGGTCATAAGTTTTGGTTTAGGTTATAGGTTTTAGGATTTGAGATTGGGTTCGGGTTTAGGTCATAGGTTTTGGTTTTGGTTTAAGTTATAGGTTTGGGTTTAGGATAAGGTTTAGGTTTTGGTTTAGGTTATAGGTTTGGGGATTTCTGAATGGGTTTGGGTTTAGGTCATAGGTTTTGGAATTATAGAATAAGTTCGGGTTTAGGTCATAAGTTTTAGTTTAGGTTATAAGTTTTAGGATTAGAGAATCGGTTCGGGTTTAGGTTATAGGTTTTGGTTTTGATTTTGGTTTAGGTTTTAGGTTTTGGATAGGGTTTAGGTCATAGGTTTTGATTTTTGTTTTGGTTATAGGTTTAGGTTTAGGTTATAGGTTTAGGATAAGGTTTAGGTTTAGGATTAGGTTATAGGCTTTGGGATTTTAGAATGGGTTCGGGTTTAGGTCATAGGTTTTGGGATTTGAGAATGGGTTCGGGTTTTGGTCACAGGTTTTGGTTTAGGTTATAGGTTTTAGGATTTGAGAATGGGTTCGGGTATAGGTCATAGGTTTTGGGATTTGAGAATGGGTTCGGGTTTAGGTCATAGGTGTTGGGATTTAAGAATGGGTTCGGGTTTAGGTCATATGTGTTGGGATTTGAGAATGGGTTCGGGTTTAGGTCATAGGTTTTGGGATTTAAGAATGGGTTCGGGTTAAGGTCATAGGTTTTGGTTTAGGTTATAGGTTTTTGGATTTGAGAATGGGTTCGGGTTTGGGTCATAGGTTTTAGTTTTGGTTTATGTTATATGTTTTAGGTTTATGATAAGGTTTAGGATTAGGTTTAGGTTTAGGTTTTAGGATTAGAGAATGGGTTCGGGTTTAGGTCATTGGTTTTGGTTTAGGTTATATGTTTTTGGATTTTAGAATGGGTTCGGGTTTAGGTCATAGGTTTTCGGATTTTAGAATGGGTTCGGGTTTAGGTCATAGGTTTTGGGATTTGCGAATGGGTTTGGGATTAGGTCATAAGTTTTGGTTTAGGTTATAGGTTTTAGGATTTGAGAATGGGTTCGACTTTAGGTCATATGTTTTGGTTTTGGTTTAGGTTATAGCTTTGGGTTTAGGATAAGGTTTAGGTTTAGGTTTAGGTTATAGGTTTTGGGATTTGAGAATGGGTTCGGTTTAGGTCATAGGTTTTGGTTTAGGTTATAGGTTGAGGATAAGGTTTAGGTTTAGGTATAGGTTATAGGTTTTGGGATTTGAGAATGGGTTCGGGTTTAGGTCATAGGTTTTGGGATTCGAAAATGGGTTTGGGTTTAGGCCATCGGTTTTGGTTTAAGTTATAGGTTGTAGGATTTGGGAATGGGTTCGGGTTTAGGTCATAGGTTTTGGTTTTGGTTTAGGTTTTGGTTGTAGGTTTTGGTTTAGGTTATAGGTTTAGGATAAGGTTTAGGTTTAGGTTTAGGTTCAGGTTATATGCTTTGGGATTTGAGAATGGGTTCGGGTTTAGGTCATAGGTTTTGGAATTTGAGAATGGGTTCGGGTTTAGGTCATAGGTTTTAGTTTAGGTTATAGGTTTTAGGATTTGGGTATCGGTTCGGGTTTAGATTGTAGGTTTAGGTTTTGATTTTGGTTTAGGTTATAGGTTTTGGATAGGGTTTAGGGTTCGGGTTTAAGTCATAGGTTTTGGTTTAGGTTATAGGTTATAGGGTTAGGATAAGGATTAGGTTTAGGTCATAGGTTTTGGGATTTAAGAATGGGTTCGGATTTAGGTCATAGGTTTTGGGATTTGAGAATGGGTTCAGGTTTAGGTCATAGGTTTTAATTTAGGTTATAGGTTTTAGGATTTGAAAATGGGTTCCGGTTTAGATCATATGTTTTGGTTTTGGTTTTGGTTATAGGTTTTGGTTTAGGTTATAATTTTAGAATAAGGTTTAGGTTTAGGTTTTGGGATTTGAGAATGAGTTCGGGTTTAGGTCATGGGTTTTGAGATTTGAGAATGGGTTCGGGTTTAAGTCATAGGTTTTGGTTTAGGTTATAGGTTTTAGGATTTGACAATGGTTTCGGGTTTAGGTCATATGTTTTGGTTTTGGTTTAGGTTATAGGTTTAGGATAAGGTTTTAGTTTAGGTTCAGTTTATAGGTTTTGGGATTTGAGAATGGGTTCGAGTTTAGGTCATATGTTTTGGGATTTGAGAATGAGTTCGAGTTTAGGTCATATGTTTTGGGATTTGAAAATGGGTTCGGGTTTAGGTCATAAGTTTTGGTTTAAGTTATAGGTTTTAGGGTTTAACAATACGTTCGGGTTTAGGTAATAGGTTTGGGTTTTGGTTTAGGTTATAGGTTTTGGTTTAGGTTATAGGTTTAGGATAAGGTTTACGTTTAGGTTTAGGTTATAGGCTTTGACATTTGAGAATGGGTTCGGGTTTAGGTCATAGGTTTTGGGATTTGAGAATGGGTTGGGGTTTAGGTCATAGGTTTTTATTTAGGTTATACGTTTTAGGATTTGAGAATGGGTTGGGGTTTAGGTCATAGGTTTTGGTTTTGGTTTAGTTTTTTGATTTTGGTTTAGATTATAAGTTTAGGATAAGGTTTAGGTTTAGGTTTAGGTTATAGGTTTTGGGATTTGAGAGTGGGTTCGGGTTTAGGTCATAGGTTTTGGTTTTAGTTTAGGTTATAGGTTTTGGTTTAGTTTAAAGGTTTAGGATAAGGTTTAGTTTTAGGTTTAGGTTATAGGTTTTGGGATTTGAGAATGGGTTCGTGTTTAGGTCATAAGTTTTGGTTTAGGTTATAGGTTTTAGGATTTGAGAATGGGTTCGGGTTTAGGTCATAGGCTTTGGTTTTGGTTTAGGTTATAGGTTTGGGTTTAGGATAAGGTTTAGGTTTAGGTTTAGGTTATAGGTTTTGGGATTTTAGAATGGGTTCGGGTTTAGGTCATAGGTTTTGGAATTTGAGAATTGGTTCGGGTTTAGGTCATTAGTTTTAGTTTAGGTTATAAGTTTTAGGATTAGAGAATCGGTTCGGGTTTAGGTTATAGGTTTTGGTTTTGAATTTGATTTAGGTTATAGGTTTTGGATAGGGTTTAGGTCATATGTTTGGGTTTTGGTTTAGGTTATAGGTTTTGGTTTAGGTTATAGGTTTAGGATAAGGTTTAGGTTTAGGTTTAGGTTATAGGCTTTGGGATTTGAGAATGGGTTCGGGTTTAGGTCGTAGGTTTTGGGATTTGAGAATGGGTTCGGGTTTTGGTCACAGGTTTTGGTCTAGGTTATAGGTTTTAGGATTTGAGAATGGGTTTGGGTTTAGGTCATTGGTTTTGGGATTTGAGAATGGGTTCGGGTTTAGGTCATAGGTGTTGAGATTTCAGAATGGGTTCGGGTTTAGGTCATAGGTTTTGGGATTTAAGAATGGGTTCGGGTTTAGGTCATAGGTTTTGGTTTAGGTTATAGATTTTTGGATTTGAGAATGGGTTCGGGTTTAGGTCATAGGTTTTAGTTTTGGTTTATGTTATATGTTATAGGTTTATGATATGGTTTTGGTTTAGGTTTAGGTTATAGGTTTTAGGATTTGAGAATTGGTTCGAGTTTAGGTCATTGGTTTTGGTTTAGGTTATATGTTTTGGGATTTTAGAATGGGTTCGGGTTTAGGTCATAGGTTTTGAGATTTTAGAATGGGTTCGGGTTTAGGTCATAGGTTTTGGGATTCGAGAATGGGTTCGGGTTTAGGTCATAAGTTTTGGTTTAGGTTATAGGTTTTAGGATTTGAGAAGGGGTTCGGCTTTAGGTCATAGGTTTGGGTTTTGGTTTAGGTTATAGATTTGGGTTTAGGATAAGGTTTAGGTTTAGGTTTAGTTTATAGGTTTTGGGATTTGAGAATGGGTTCGGGTTTAGGTCATAGGTTTTGGTTTAGGTTATACGTTTAGGAAAAGGTTTAGGTTTAGGTATAGGTTATAGGTTTTGGTATTTGAGAATGGGTACAGGTTTAGGTCATAGGTTTTGAGATTTGAAAATGGGTTTGGGTTTAGGTCATAGGTTTTGGTTTAAGTTATAGGTTTTAGGAGTTGAGAATGGGTTCGGGTTTAGGTCACAGGTTTTGGTTTTGGTTTAGGTTATAGGTTTTGGTTTAGGTTATAGGTTTTGGTTTAGGTTATAGGTTTAGGTTTAGGTTTAGGTTTAGGTTATAGGCTTTGGGATTTGAGAATGTGTTCGGGTTTAGGTCATAGGTTTTGGAATTTGAGAATGGGTTCGGGTTAAGGTCATAGGTTTTGGTTTAGGTTATAGGTTTTTGGATTTGAGCATGGGTTCGGTTTTTGGTCATAGGTTTTAGTTTTGGTTTATGTTATATGTTATAGGTTTATGATAAGGTTTAGGTTTAGGTTTAGGTTATAGGTTTTAGGATTTGAGAATGGGTTCGGGTTTAGGTCATTGGTTTTGGTTTAGGTTATATGTTTTTGGATTTTAGAATGGGTTCGGGTTTAGGTCATAGGTTTTCGGATTTTAGAATGGGTTCGGGTTTAGGTCAAAGGTTTTGGGATTTGAGAATGGGTTTGGGATTGGGTCATAAGTTTTGGTTTAGGTTATAGGTTTTAGGATTTGAGAATGGGTTCGACTTTAGGTCATATGTTTTGGTTTTGGTTTAGGTTATAGCTTTGGGTTTAGGATAAGGTTTAGGTTTAGGTTTAGGTTATAGGTTTTGGGATTTGAGAATGGGTTCGGGTTTAGGTCATAGGTTTTGGTTTAGGTTATAGGTTTAGGATAAGGTTTAGGTTTAGGTATAGGTTATAGGTTTTGGGATTTAAGAATGGGTTCAGGTTTAGGTCATAGGTTTTGGGATTCAAAAATGGGTTTAGGTTTAGGCCATAGGTTTTGGTTTAAGTTATAGGTTTTAGGATTTGAGAATAGGTTCGGGTTTAGGTCATAGGTTTTGGTTTTGGTTTAGGTTTAGGTTGTAGGTTTTGATTTAGGTTATAGGTTTAGGATAAGGTTTAGGTTTAAGTTAAGGTTTAGGTTATAGGCTTTGGGATTTGAGAATGGGTTCGGGTTTAGGTCAGAGGTTTTGAAATTTGAGAATGGGTTCGGGTTTAGGTCATAGGTTTTAGTTTAGGTTATAGGTTTTAGGATTTGAGAATCGGTTCGGGTTTAGATTGTAAGTTTAGTTTTTGATTTTGGTTTAGGTTATAGGTTTTGGATAGGGTTTAGGGTTCGGGTTTAAGTCATAGGTTTTGGTTTAGGTTATAGGTTATAGGGTTAGGATAAGGATTAGGTTTAGGTCATAGGTTTTGGGATTTAAGAATGGGTTCGGGTTTTGGTCATAGGTTTTGGGATTTGAGAATGGGTTTAGGTTTAGGTCATAGGTTTTAATTTAGGTTATAGGTTTTAGGATTTGAAAATGGGTTCCGGTTTAGGTCGTATGTTTTGGTTTTGGTTTTGGTTATAGGTTTTGGTTTAGGTTATAATTTTAGAATAAGGTTTAGGTTTAGGTTTTGGATTTTGAGAATGGGTTCGGGTTTAGGTCATAGGTTTTGGGATTTGTGAATGGGTTCGGGTTTAAGTCATAGGTTTTGGTTTAGGTTATAGGTTTTAGGATTTGACAATGGTTTCGGGTTTAGGCATATGTTTTGGTTTTGGTTTAGGTTATAGGTTTAGGATAAGGTTTTGGTTTAGGTTCAGGTTATAGGTTTTGGGATTTGAGAATGGGTTCGAGTTTAGGTCATATGTTTTGGGATTTGAAAATGGGTTCGGGGTTAGGTCATAAGTTTTGGTTTAAGTTATAGGTTTTAGGATTTGACAATGGGTTCGGGTTTAGGTAATAGGTTTGGGTTTTGGTTTTGGTTATAGGTTTTGGTTTAGGTTATAGGTTTAGGATAAGGTTTACGTTTAGGTTTTGGTTATAGGCTTTGACATTTGAGAATGGGTTCGGGTTTAGGTCATAGGTTTTGGGATTTGAGAATGGCTTCGGGTTTAGGTCATAGGTTTTGGTTTAAGTTATAGGTTTTAGGATTTGAGAATGGGTTTGGGTTTAGGTCATAGGTTTTGGTTTTGGTTTAGTTTATAGATTTTGGTTTAGATTATAAGTTTAGGATAAGGTTTAGGTTTAGGTTTAGGTTATAGGTTTTGGGATTTGAGAGTGGGTTCGGGTTTAGGTCATAGATTTTGGTTTTAGTTTAGGTTATAGGTTTTGGTTTAGTTTATAGGTTTAGGATAAGGTTTAGTTTTAGGTTTAGGTTATAGATTTTGGGATTTGAGAATGGGTTCGTGTTTAGGTCATAAGTTTTAGTTTAGGTTATAGGTTTTAGGATTTGAGAATGGGTTCGGGTTTAGGTCATAGGTTTTGGTTTTGGTTTAGGTTATAGGTTTGGGTTTAGGATAAGGTTTAGGTTTAGGTCTAGGTTATAGGTTTTGGGATTTTAGAATGGGTTCAGGTTTAGGTCATAGGTTTTGGAATTTGAGAATGAGTTCGGGTTTAGGTCATTAGTTTTAGTTTACGTTATAGGTTTTAGGATTAGAGAATCGGTTCGGGTTTAGGTTATAGATTTTGGTTTTGATTTTCATTTAGGTTATAGGTTTTGGATCGGGTTTAGGTCATAGGTTTTGGTTTTGGTTTTAGGTTATAGGTTTTGGTTTAGGCTATAGGTTTAGGATAAGGATTAGGTTTAGGTTTAGGTTATTGGCTTTGGGATTTGAGAATGGGTTCGGGTTTAGGTCATAGGTTTTGGGATTTGAGAATGGGTTCGTGTTTTGGTCACAGGTTTTTGTTTAGGTTATAGGTTTTAGGATTTGACAATAGGTTCTGGTTTAGGTCATAGGTTTTGGGATTTGAGAATGGGTTCGGGTTTTAGTCACAGGTTCTGGTTTAGGTTATAGGTTTTAGGATTTGAGAATGGGTTCGGGTTTAGGTCATAGGTTTTGGGATTTGAGAATGGGTTCGGGTTTAGGTCATAGGTTTTGGTTTAGGTTATAGGTTTAGGATAAGGTTTAGGTTTAGGTATAGGTTATAGGTTTTGGTATTTGAGAATGGGTACAGGTTTAGGTCATAGGTTTTGGAATTTGAAAATGGGTTTGGGTTTAGGTCATAGGTTTTGGTTTAAGTTATAGGTTTTAGGATTTGAGAATGGGTTCGGGTTTAGGTCATAGGTTTTGGTTTTGGTTTAGGTTATAGGTTTTGGTTTAGGTTATAGGTTTAAGATAAGGTTTAGGTTTAGGTTTAGGTTTAGGTTATAGGCTTTTGGATTTGAGAATGGGTTCGGGTTTAGGTCATAGGTTTTGGAATTTGAGAATGGGTTCGGGTTTTGGTCATAGGTTTTGGTTTAGGTTATAGGTTTTAGGATTTAAGAATGGGTTCGGGTTTAAGTTTTGATTTTGGTCTAGGTTATAGGTTTTGGATAGGGTTTAGGGTTCGGGTTTAAGTCATACGGTTAGGTTATAGGTTTTGGTTTAGGTTATAGGTTTTAGGTCATAGGTTTTGGGATTTGAGAATGGGTTCAGGTTTAGGTCATAAGTTTTGGTTTAGGTTATAGGTTTTAAGATTTGAGAATCGGTTCGGGTTTAGGTCGTAGGTTTTGGTTTTGGTTTAGGTTATAGGTTTTGGTTTAGGTTATAGGTTTAGGATATGGTTTAGGTTTAGGTTCAGGTTATAGGTTTTGGGATTTGAGAATGGGTTCGGGTTTAGGTAATAGGTTTTGGGATTTGAGAATAGGTTTGGGTTTAGGTCATAGGTTTTTCTTTAAGTTATAGGTTTTTGGATTTGAGAATGGGTTCGAGTTTAGGTCATAAGTTTTGGTTTTGGTTTAGGTTATAGATTTTGGTTTAGGTTATAGCTTTAGGATAAGGTTTAGGTTTAGGTTTAGGTTATAGGCTTTGGGATTTGAGAATGGGTTCGGCTTTAGGTCATAGGTTTTGGGATTTAAGAATGGGTTCGGGTGTAGGTCATAGGTTTTTTCTTTGGTTATAGGTTTTAGGATTTGAGAATGGGTTCGGGTTTAGGTCGTAGGATTTGGTTTTGGTTTAGGTTATAGGTTTAGGATAAGGTTTTGGTTTAGGTTTAGGTTATAGGTTTTGGGATTTGAGAATGGGTTCGAGCTTAGGTCATATGTTTTGGGATTGGAAAATGGGTTCGGGTTTAGGTCATAGGTTTTGGTTTCAGTTATAGGTTTTAGGATTTGAGAATGGGTTCGGTTTTAGGTCATAGGTTTTGGTTTCAGTTATAGGTTTTAGGATTTGAGAATGGGTTCGGGTTTAGGTCATAGGTTTTGGTTTTGGTTTAGGTTATAGGTTTTGGTTCGGGTTATAGGTTTAGGATAAGGTTTAGGTTTAGGGTTAGGTTATTGGATTTGGGATTTGAGAATGGGTTCGGGTTTAGGTCATAGGTTTCGGGATTTGAGAATGGGTTCGGGTTTTGGTCATAGGTTTTTCTTTAGGTTATAGGTTTTTGGATTTGACAATAGGTTCTGGTTTAGGTCATAGGTTTTGGGATTTGAGAATGGGTTCAGGTTTAGGTCATAGGTGTTGGGATTTGAGAATGGGTTCGGGTTTAGGTCATAGGTTTTGGTTTAGGTTATAGGTTTTTTGATTTGAGAATGGGCTGGTCATAGGTTTTAGTTTTGGTTTAGGTTATATGTTATAGGTTTAGGATAAGGTTTAGGTTTAGGTTTTGGTTATAGGTTTTGGGATTTGAGAATGGGTTCGGGCTTAGGTCATCGGTTTTGGTTTTGGTTTAGGTTATAGGTTTTGGTTTAGGTTATAGGTTTAGGATATGGTTTAGGTTTAGGTTTAGGTTATAGGTTTTCGGATTTGAGAATGGGTTCGGGTTTAGGTAATAGGTTTTGGGATTTGAGAATGGGTTTGGGTTTAGGTCATAGGTTTTTCTTTCAGTTATAGGTTTTAGGATTTGAGAATGCTTTCGAGTTTAGGGCATAAGTTTTGGTTTTGGTTTAGGTTATAGATTTTGGTTTAGGTTATAGCTTTAGGATAAGGTTTAGGTTTAGGTTTAGGTTATAGGCTTTGGGATTTGAGAATGGGTTCGGCTTTAGGTCATAGGTTTTGGGATTTAAGAATGGGTTCGGGTGTAGGTCATAGGTTTTTGTTTTGGTTATAGGTTTTAGGATTTGAGAATGGGTTCGGGTTTAGGTCATAGGATTTGGTTTTGGTTTAGGTTATAGGTTTAGGATAAGGTTTTGGTTTAGGTTTTGGTTATAGGTTTTGGGATTTGAGACTGGGTTCGAGCTTAGGTCATATGTTTTGGGATTGGAAAATGGGTTCGGGTTTAGGTCATAGGTTTTGGTTTCAGTTATAGGTTTTAGGAGTTGAGAATGGGTTCGGGTTTAGGTCATAGGTTTTGGTTTCAGTTATAGGTTTTAGGATTTGAGAATGGGTTCGGGTTTAGGTCATAGGTTTTGGTTTCAGTTATAGGTTATAGGATTTGAGAATGGGTTCGGGTTTAGGTCATAGGTTTTGGTTTTGGTTTAGGTTATAGGTTTTGGTTTAGGTTATAGGTTTAGGATATGGTTTAGGTTTAGGTTTAGGTTATAGGTTTTGGGATTTGAGAATGGGTTCGGGTTTAGGTAATAGGTTTTGGGATTTGAGAATGGGTTTGGGTTTAGGTCATAGGTTTTTCTTTAAGTTATGGGTTTTAGGATTTGAGAATGGTTTCGAGTTTAGGGCATAAGTTTTGGTTTTGGTTTAGGTTATAGATTTTGGTTTAGGTTATAGCTTTAGGATAAGGTTTAGGTTTAGGTTTAGGTTATAGGCTTTGGGATTTGAGAATGGGTTCGGCTTTAGGTCATAGGTTTTGGGATTTAAGAATGGGTTCCGGTGTAGGTCATAGGTTTTTGTTTTAGTTATAGGTTTTAGGATTTGAGAATGGGTTCAGGTTTAGGTCATAGGATTTGGTTTTGGTTTAGGTTATAGGTTTAGGATAAGGTTTTGGTTTAGGTTTAGGTTATAGGTTTTGAGATTTGAGAATGGGTTCGAGCTTAGGTCATATGTTTTGGGATTGGAAAATGGGTTCGGGTTTAGGTCATAGGTTTTGGTTTCAGTTATAGGTTTTAAGATTTGAGAATGGGTTCGGTTTTAGGTCATAGGTTTTGGTTTCAGTTATAGGTTTTAGGATTTGAGAATGGGTTCGGGTTTAGGTCATTGGTTTTGGTTTTGGTTTAGGTTATAGGTTTTGGTTCGGGTTATAGGTTTAGGATAAGGTTTAGGTTTAGGTTTAGGTTATTGGATTTGGGATTTGAGAATGGGTTCGGGTTTAGGTCATAGGTTTCGGGATTTGAGAATGGGTTCGGGTTTTGGTCATAGGTTTTTCTTTAGGTTATAGGTTTTAGGATTTGACAATAGGTTCTGGTTTAGGTCATAGGTTTTGGGATTTGAGAATGGGTTCAGGTTTAGGTCATAGGTGTTGGGATTTGAGAATGGGTTCGGGTTTAGGTCATAGGTTTTGGTTTAGGTTATAGGTTTTTTGATTTGAGAATGGGCTAGTCATAGGTTTTAGTTTTGGTTTAGGTTATATGTTATAGGTTTAGGATAAGGTTTAGGTTTAGGTTTTGGTTATAGGTTTTGGGATTTGAGAATGGGTTCGGGCTTAGGTCATCGGTTTTGGTTTTGGTTTAGGTTATAGGTTTTGGTTTAGGTTATAGGTTTAGGATATGGTTTAGGTTTAGGTTTAGGTTATAGGTTTTCGGATTTGAGAATGGGTTCGGGTTTAGGTAATAGGTTTTGGGATTTGAGAATGGGTTTGGGTTTAGGTCATAGGTTTTTCTTTCAGTTATAGGTTTTAGGATTTGAGAATGCTTTCGAGTTTAGGGCATAAGTTTTGGTTTTGGTTTAGGTTATAGATTTTGGTTTAGGTTATAGCTTTAGGATAAGGTTTAGGTTTAGGTTTAGGTTATAGGCTTTGGGATTTGAGAATGGGTTCGGCTTTAGGTCATAGGTTTTGGGATTTAAGAATGGGTTCGGGTGTAGGTCATAGGTTTTTGTTTTGGTTATAGGTTTTAGGATTTGAGAATGGGTTCGGGTTTAGGTCATAGGATTTGGTTTTGGTTTAGGTTATAGGTTTAGGATAAGGTTTTGGTTTAGGTTTTGGTTATAGGTTTTGGGATTTGAGACTGGGTTCGAGCTTAGGTCATATGTTTTGGGATTGGAAAATGGGTTCGGGTTTAGGTCATAGGTTTTGGTTTCAGTTATAGGTTTTAGGAGTTGAGAATGGGTTCGGGTTTAGGTCATAGGTTTTGGTTTCTGTAACACCCTGAAAATCGAGGGTCGTATATAAACTCAACTCCCGAGTTCCAGACCGTCACTTATGCAACAAAAATGGTTATGATTCGATGTTGTCTGATTTAAAGCATTCACATGAGTAAAAGTATACCAAAACTGCAATTCATACTTCAGATCCAGTGATAAAAGCAAGCGGAAGACTAAACAAGATATATATCACTGTATGGAAAACCAAAGTAATCTCAACTGTCTCCAAAGTATGACTACATCTCTGAGTCTCATATACATGTATATAACAAAAGAATAATGTTCAAAAAGAAAGTCCCACTGATGTCCCCTCGATCCAGGTCACCTACGGGAAGCCGTCATGATACTGCATATACGAGAACTCATCCTGGTCCTCGTCATCATCTAGCTCCACCTCCTGGATCTCATCGTCACCTGCAACTACAACAGGGTCTGGTGGGTGTTGCAAACACCATCCCGTAACGTGGGAATGAGTGATCAACTCAGTGGAATCATAGAGCAAAGATTAGCATGTTCACAATTCAATCACGCGATAATAGTAAAGCAGTAAATCAGACAAGTCCTAATACTGTTGTTAATGCAAGATGATATGACGTGATGTATGCCCTCACCGACGATCACCCTCATACGGCAACATCTTACGACCGCGGCATGCCACACTCCCTAGAGTGCTCCACATCTTCCAGGCACATGCAATGCTATGGTGATATGATTACCAAGTTGTTATTAGTCCATTCAAACAGCAGGATTGGGAAACTAAGGTACCTCCCTTGTATCAATCCCAACACGGATCCTGTCTAGGGTCGTCACTCCTAGTAATCTCATACGATGTACATTACGTAGGTCACTGCAAGGGCTGCCAGGGCTGTTGCTCGCACTCGTTGCACCGCTCCTCCATCACCTTATCAATACAGGCCTACTGTACTCTACTGCACGGAAGGGTCGTCGCCTCCCGTGAACTCAGAATACGCTCGCGGTCACTACAAAGGGCTCGTCGCCTGATCAGTGTAGGCCGACAGCTAGAATATAGTGTCCCATACCACCATAATCTGCTCACGAGTCTAGGTGCTCACTGGTCACTACGGGGAGGTTTGTGGCCCCAGCGTAGGCCGACAGCTCGACCACGGTGTCCCATACCACCATGCCCGGCTCATGAGTCTTCGTGGATCAAGGTACCACGGTTAATAGGGTTTACAATGGTAAGTTCAGTACCCTAGGTTCAAGCAGTTATGATTCATACAAGGTGAACAAACATCGGCCAGTCGGGTTACTTGACGGGCTCGACTAGCGCGATCGCATCTCGAATTGAACGACATGAAGTGCGTAAAACACTTCGCGTGGCCTAACCACTGCCGCCAACTCTCAACACGAATCACATTCATCGACGCGTCGTTCGTGGCTATGACCAGTCAGCCACGAATTCGCTCGGTTACCGACTGCCTGGACTAAGTCAAGTCCCACACATCTATGGAATTACATTAACACTATAAGAAGGTATTGGAATTGAAATACATCATGTGAGCATGTTAGCACATGTTATAGCATTCAACTTAAGCAAATCTTCAAGGCATACTTCCCATGCATATTCAACTTAAGCAAATCCTCAAGCACATATATTCCATGCATGTAATGAAATCATGCATTTTGTCAACATGTAGAAAATCATTTAGGTCAGCATAATAATTGAAAAATCAATCACAAACTATCAAATAACATCATTTAATACAATACATACTAATACAAGCATTTATACAAACACATACACTACACACTTAAGTCTACATATAGTATGTCGACCCAAAGTGTGCAACTAGGCGAATCTCTTCGCCAAACTAATTATGCACGCATTCCTAGCTTCCTAATGCGACAACAAACCATGTCAATCACATCAGCAAAATATGAATGTAAACAGTACTTCCTACAAATGACTAAAATGCCCTAAATCTCATATTCTTCGTTAGCTTACGAAACGGGAAACGGAGAGCATTTTGTACATGTCAAACGGCGATGCCGTCAAGAATCTACTATTAAACGACATTGAAAGCGTTGGGAACCATCAATCAAAGCGTCTAAAATCCTCACCTAGTGTCTTGTAGACTCGGGAATTGAAGCGGAGTGTATATGCTTCGTCTACGGCGAGTAAGGAGCCTAATACATAAGATCCATAAGCTACATCGCTATGGAAACAAGAAAAACTTAAATCACCAACTATTTAGGGTTTTTACTTACCTAGGATTGCGGTGGAATCGCCGGGAAAGCGGTAGAGGAGTGTCGCTTAAGCATGTGCAACACGTAGCACAAGTGGCGGGAAGAACTCTCCCACTCTCTCACAATCTCTCACTCTTTTTCTCTCTCCCAAGCTAGGGCTTCTCTCAAATTCGGATGGGAGAGAGGAGTGAGGGTTTCAACCCCTTTTATAGCCTAAAACATTCCCAAAATAGGCTTGGGAACAATGTTTACTTGGTGCCTAACCAAATCGGGGCCGTTTCGGTCCAAAAGGGCATTTCTGGAGGTCCCCTGGCCAAATGCGGTCGGACTTAAGCTCATGCATACTGGATCTAGCACACATCCAGTTTTCAGACCGGTTGGGTTCCCAGATCGCACGTGGCGGCCCAGTTTCAGTTTAACGGTCACCGCACCAAGATCAGGCCTATAAGTCTCGTGATATATAATAGATATTTTTCCTGATCCAAGGGTGTGATTTGGCTGTATTCTGACGGTCAGAATGCTTAATACTGATGTGTCAAATTTGTGTGCCAGATTTGAATTTGAAATTCCAACTGTCCCTATTCACACTCTCTTCGGTCCGGGCTCAATGAAATAGCCTGTGATAATCGGTTTGACTTGATTTTTGGAATGAGTGTCAAGCCCAGCTAGACGGTCCTAACGGTCTAAGATAGGAGGTATCAGACTTTCGATGCGCGGTCTAGATCCAATACAAAGATTCAAAGTGGTCCAGAGAACAAACCGGCTTAGAGTTTGATCCGAGGCTTTAGAGCATTATAGCACCCTTAGTTCCACTCGCTTCGGGCCTTGTAGAACGTATTTAAAGTGATCAGGGACCATTTCCCAGCTATTCTAACGTTGCACTAGCTAACCTAGTCAAATTTTCCAAAGGAATGAATTCTACGCAAATTCGGGTCGAGTTGGTACTCGAGCCCAAGTATGGATTTTTCACGGGCGTTACAGTTTCAGTTATAGGTTTTAGGATTTGAGAATGGGTTCGGGTTTAGGTCATAGGTTTTGGTTTCAGTTATAGGTTATAGGATTTGAGAATGGGTTCGGGTTTAGGTCATAGGTTTTGGTTTTGGTTTAGGTTATAGGTTCTGGTTTAGGTTATAGGTTTAGGATATGGTTTAGGTTTAGGTTTAGGTTATAGGTTTTGGGATTTGAGAATGGGTTCGGGTTTAGGTAATAGGTTTTGGGATTTGAGAATGGGTTTGGGTTTAGGTCATAGGTTTTTCTTTAAGTTATAGGTTTTAGGATTTGAGAATGGTTTCGAGTTTAGGGCATAAGTTTTGGTTTTGGTTTAGGTTATAGATTTTGGTTTAGGTTATAGCTTTAGGATAAGCTTTAGGTTTAGGTTTAGGTTATAGGCTTTGGGATTTGAGAATGGGTTCGGCTTTAGGTCATAGGTTTTGGGATTTAAGAATGGGTTCGGGTGTAGGTCATAGGTTTTTGTTTTAGTTATAGGTTTTAGGATTTGAGAATGGGTTTGGGTTTAGGTCATAGGATTTGGTTTTGGTTTAGGTTATAGGTTTAGGATAAGGTTTTGGTTTAGGTTTAGGTTATAGGTTTTGGGATTTGAGAATGGGTTCGAGTTTAGGTCATATGTTTTGGGATTGGAAAATGGGTTCGGGTTTAGGTCATAGGTTTTGGTTTCAGTTATAGGTTTTAGGAATTGAGAATGGGTTCGGGTTTAGGTCATAGGTTTTGGTTTCAGTTATAGGTTTTAGGATTTGAGAATGGGTTCGGGTTTAGGTCATAGGTTTTGGTTTTGGTTTAGGTTATAGGTTTTGGTTCGGGTTATAGGTTTAGGATAAGGTTTGGGTTTAGGTTTAGGTTATTGGATTTGGGATTTGAGAATGGGTTCGGGTTTAGGTCATAGGTTTCGGGATTTGAGAATGGGTTCGGGTTTTGGTCACAGGTTTTTGTTTAGGTTATAGGTTTTAGGATTTGACAATAGGTTCTGGTTTAGGTTATAGGTTTTGGGATTTGAGAATGGGTTCGGGTTTAGGTCATAGGTGTTGGGATTTGAGAATGGGTTCGGGTTTAGGTCATAGGTTTTGGTTTAGGTTTTAGGTTTTTTGATTTGATAATGGGCTAGTCATAGGTTTTAGTTTTGGTTTAGGTTATATGTTGTAGGTTTAGGATAAGGTTTAGGTTTAGGTTTTGGTTATAGGTTTTGGGATTTGAGAATGGGTTCGGGTTTAGGTCGTAGGTTTTGGTTTAGGTTATAGGTTTTTGTATTTGAGATTGGGTTCGGGTTTAGGTCATAGGTTTTGGTTTAGGTTATAGGTTTTAGGAATTGAGAATGGGTTCGGGTTTAGGTCATAGGATTTGGTATTGGTTTAGGTTATAGCTTTTGGTTTTGGTTATAGGTTTAGCTTAAGCTTTAGGTTTAGGTTTAGGTTATAGATTTTGGGATTTGAGAATGGGTTCGGGTTTAGGTCATAGGTTTTTAAATTTGAGAATGGGTTCGGGTTTGGCTCATAGGTTTTAGTTTAGGTTATAGGTTTTTGGAATTGAGAATCGGTTCGGGTTTAGGTTATAGGTTTTGGTTTTGATTTTGGTTTAGGTTATAGGTTTTGGATAGGGTTTAGGGTTCGGGTTTAGGTCATAGGTTTTGGTTTAGGTTATAGGTTATAGGGTTAGGATAAGGATTAGGTTTAGGTTATAGGTTTTGGGATTTGAGAATGGGTTCGGGTTTAGGCCATAGGTTTTGGGATTTGAGAATGGGTTCAGGTTTAGGTCATAGGTTGTAATTTAGGTTATAAGTTTTAGGTTTTGAAAATGGGTTCGGGTTTAGGTCATATGTTTTGGTTTTGGTTTTGGTTATAGGTTTTAGTTTAGGTTATTAGTTTAGGATAAGTTTTAGGTTTAGGTTTAGGTTATAGGCTTTGGGATTTGAGAATGGGTCCGGGTTTAGGTCATAGGTTTTGGGATTTGAGAATGGGTTCGGGTCTAGGTCATAGGTTTTGGTTTAGGTTATAGGTTTTAGGATTTGAGAATGGGTTCGGGTTTAGGTCGTACGTTTTGGTTTTGGTTTTGGTTATAGGTTTTTGTTGAGGTTATAGGTTATAGGTTTAGGATAAGGTGTAGGTTTAAGTTTAGGTTATAGGTTTTGGGATTTAAGAATGGGTTCGGGTTTGGGTCATAGGTTTTTGGATTTGAAAATGGGTTCGGGTTAGGCAATAAGTTTTGGTTTAAGTAATAGGTTTTAGGATTTCAGAATGGGTTCGGGTTTAGGTCATAGGTTTTAGTTTAGGTTTAGGTTATAGGTTTTGGTTTAGGTTATAGGTTTTGGATAAGGTTTAGGTTTATGTTTAGGTTATAGGCTTTGAGATTTGAGAATGGGTTCGGGTTTAGGTCATAGGTTTTGGTTTTGGTTTAGGTTATAGGTTTTGGTTTAGGTTATAGGTTTAGGTTTAGGTTTAGGTTTAGGTTATAGGCTTTGGGATTTGAGAATGGGTTCGGGTTTAGGTCATAGGTTTTGGGATTTGAGAATGGGCTCGGGTTTAGGTCTTAGGTTTTGGTTTAGGTTATAGGTTTTAGGATTTGAGAATGGGTTCAGGTTTAGGTCATAGGTTTTGGTTTTGGTTTAGGTTATATGTTTCGGTTTAGGATAAGGTTTAGGTTTAGGTTTAGGTTATAGGTTTTGGGATTTGAGAATGCGTTCGGGTTTAGGTCATAGGTTTTGGTTTAGCTTATATGTTTTTGTATTTGAGAATGGGTTTGGGTTTAGGTCATAGGTTTTGGTATAGGTTATAAGTTTTAGGATATGAGAATGGGTTCGAGTTTACGTCACAGGATTTGGTATTGGTTTAGGTTATAGGTTTTGGTTTAGGTTATAGGTTTTGGTTTAGGTTATAGGTTTAGGATAAGGTTTAGGTTTAGGTTTAGGTTATAGATTTTGAGATTTGAGAATGGGTTCGGGTTTAGGTCATAGGTTTTGGAATTTGAGAATGGGTTCGGGTTTAGGTCATAGGTTTTAGTTAAGTTATTGGTTTTAGGATTTGAGAATCGGCTCGGGTTTAGGTTATTGATTTTGGTTTTAATTTTGGTTTAGGCTGTAGGTTTTGGATAGGGTTTAGGGTTCGGGTTTAGGTCATAGGGTTTGGTTTAAGTTATAGGTTATATGGTTAGGATAAGGATTAGGTTTAGGTTATAGTTTTTGGGATTCGAGAATGGGTTCGGGTTTAGGTCATAGGTTTTGGGATTTGAGATTGGGTTCAGGTTTAGGTCATGGGTTTTAATTTTGGTTTCAGGTTTTAGGGTTTGAAAATGGGTTTGGGTTTAGGTCATATGTTCTGGTTTTGGTTTTGGTTATAGGTTTTAGTTTAGGTTATAGGTTTAGGATAAGGTTTAGGTTTAGGTTTAGGTTATAGGCTTTGGGATTTGAGAATGGGTTCGGGTTTAGGTCATAGGTTTTGGGATTTGAGAATGGGTTCGGGTTTAGGTCATAGGTTTTGTTTTAGGATATAGGTTTTAGGATTTAAGAATGGGTTCAGGTTTAGGTCATAGGTTTTGGTTTTGGTTTTGGTTATAGGTTTTGGTTGAGGTTATAGGTTATAGGTTTAGGATAAGGTTTAGGTTTAGGTTTAGGTTATAGGATTTGGGATTTGAGAATGGGTTCGGGTTTAGGTCATAGGTTTTTGGATTTGAAAATGGGTTCGGGTTTGGGTCATAAGTTTTAGTTTAAGTTATAGGTTTTAGGATTTGAGAATGGGTTCGGGTTTAGGTCATAAGTTTTGGTTTTGGTTTAGGTTATAGTTTTTTTTTTTTTAGGTTATAGGTTTAGGATAACGTTTAGGTTTAGGTTTAGGTTATAGGCTTTGAGATTTGAGAATGGGTTTGGGTTTAGGTCTTAGGTTTTGGGATTTGAGAATGGGTTCAGGTTTAGGTCATAGGTTTTGGTTTAGGTAAAAGGTTTTAGGATTTGAGAATGGGTTCGGGTTTAGGTCATAGGTTTAGGTTTTGGTTTTGGTTCTAGGTTTTGGTTCTAGGATTTGATAAGGTTTAGGTATAGGTATAGGTTATAGGCTTTGGGATTTGAGAATGGGTTCAGGTTTAGGTCATAGGTTTTGGGATTTGAGAATGGGTTCGGGTTTAGGTCATAGGTTTTTGTTTTGGTTATAGGTTTTAGGATTTGAGAATGGGTTCGGGTTTAGGTCATAGGATTTGGTTTTGGTGTAGGTTATAGGTTTAGGATAAGGTTTTGGTTTAGGTTTAAGTTATAGGTTTTGGGATTTGAGAATGGGTTCGAGTTTAGGTCATATGTTTTGGGATTTGAAAATGGGTTCGGGTTTAGGTCATAGGTTTTGGTTTCAGTTATAGGTTTTAGGATTTGAGAATGGGTTCGGGTTTAGGTCATAGGTTTTGGTTTCATTTATAGGTTTTAGGATTTGAGAATGGGTTCAGGGTTAGGTCATAGGTTTTGGTTTTGGTTTAGGTTATAGGTTTTGGTTCAGGTTATAGGTTTAGGATAAGGTTTAGGTTTAGGTTTAGGTTTAGGTTATAGGCTTTGGGATTTGAGAATGGATTCGGGTTTAGGTCATAGGTTTTAGGATTTGAGAATGGGTTCGGGTTTTGGTCACAGGTTTTGGTTTAGGTTATAGGTTTTAGGATTTGAGAATGGGTTCGGGTTTAGGTCATAGGTTTTGAGATTTGAGAATGGGTTCGGGTTTAGGTCATAGGTGTTGGGATTTGAGAATGGGTTTGGGTTTAGGTCATAGGTTTTGGGATTTAAGTATGGGTTCGGGTTAAGGTCATAGGTTTTAGTTTAGGTTATAGGTTTTAGGATTTGAGAATAGGTTCGGGTTTAGATTGTAGGTTTAGGATTTGATTTTGGTTTAGGTTATAGGTTTTTGATAGGGTTTTGGGTTCGGGTTTAAGTCATAGGTATTGGTTTAGGTTATAGGTTATAGGGTTACGATAGGGATTAGGTTTAGGTCATAGGTTTTGGGATTTAAGAATGGGTTCGGGTTTAGGATAAGGTTTAGGTTTAGGTCTAGGTTATCGGCTTTGAGATTTGAGAATGGGTTCGGGTTTAGGTCATAGGTTTTGGGATTTGAGAATGGGTTCGGGTTTAGGTCATAAGTTTTGGTTTTGGTTTAGGTTATCGGTTTAGGATTAGGTTTAGGTTTAGGTTTAGGTTATAGGTTTGGGATTTGAGAATGGGTTCAGGTTTACGTCATAGGTTTTGGTTTTGGTTTAGGTTATAGGTTTTGGTTTTGGTTATAGGTTTAGGATAAGGTTTAGGTTTTGATTTTGGTTTAGGTTATAGGCTTAGGATAAGGTTTAGGTTTAGGTTTAGGCTAAAGGTTTTGGGATTTGAGAATGGGTTCGGGTTTAGGTCATAGGTTTTGGGATTTGAAAATAGGTTCGGGTTTAGGTCATAGGTTTTGGTTTAAGTTATAGGTTTAAGGATTTGAGAATGGGTTCGGGTTTAGGTCATAGGTTTTGGTTTTGGTTTAGGTTATAGGTTTTGGTTTAGGTTATAGGTTTAGGATAAGGTTTAGGTTTAGGTTTAGGTTTAGGTTATAGTCTTTGGGATTTGAGAATGGGTTCGGGTTTAGGTCATAGGTTTTGGGATTTGAGAATGGGTTCGGGTTTAGGTCATAGGTTTTGGTTTTGGTTATGGGTTTTAGGATTTGATAATGGGTTCAGGTTTAGGTCATAGGTTTTGGTTTTGGTTTAGGTTGTAGGTTTTGGTTTAGGTTATAGGTTTAGGATAGGGTTTAGGTTTAGGTTTAGGTTATAGGGTTTGGAATTTGAGAATGGGTTCGGGTTTAGGTAATAGGTTTTGGGATTTGAAAATGGGTTCAGGTTTAGGTCATAGGTTTTTGTTTAAGTTATAGGTTTTAGGATTTGAGAATGGGTTCGGGTTTAGGTCAAAGGTTTTGGTTTTGGTTTAGGTTATAGGTTTTGGTTTAGGTTAAGGGTTTAGGATAAGTTTTAGGTTTAGGTTTAGGTTATAGGCTTTGGGATTTAAGGATGGGTTCGGGTTTAGGTCATAGGTTTTGGGATTTGAGAATGGGTTCGGGTTTAGGTCATAGGTTTTGGTTTTGGTTTAGGTTATAGGTTTTGGTTTTGGTTATAGGTTTAGGATAAGGTTTAGGTTTAGGTTTAGGTTATAGGCTTTGGGATTTGAGAATGGGTTCGGGTTTAGGTCATAGGTTTTGGGATTTGAGAATGGGTTCGGGTGTAGGTAATTGGTTTTTGTTTTGGTTATAGGTTTTAGGATTTGAGAATGAATTCCGGTTTAGGTCATAGGATTTGGTTCGGTTTTAAGTTATAGGTTCAGGCTAAGGTTTTGGTTTAGGTTTAGGTTATAGGTTTTGGGATTTGAGAATGGGTTCGAGTTTAGGTCATATGTTTTGGGATTTGAAAATGGGTTCGGGTTTATGTCATAGGTTTTGGTTTCAGTTATAGGTTTTAGGATTTGGGAATGGGTTCGGGTTTAGGTCATAGGTTTTAGTTTCAGTTATAGGTTTTAGGATTTGAGAATGGGGTCAGGTTTAGGTCATAGGTTTTGGTTTTGGTTTAGGTTATAGGTTTTGGTTCAGGTTATAGGTTTAGGATAAGGTTTAGGTTTAGGTTTAGGTTTAGGTTATAGGTTTTGGAATTTGAGAATGGGTTCGGGTTTACGTAATAGGTTTTGGGATTTAAAAATGGGTTCAGGTTTAGGTCATAGGTTTTGGTTTAAGTTATAGGTTTTAGGATTTGAGAATGGGTTCGGGTTTATGTCAAAGGTTTTGGTTTTGGTTTAGGTTATAGGTTTTGGTTTAGGTTATAGGTTTCGGATAAGGTTTAGGTTTAGGTTTAGGTTTAGGTTATAGGCTTTGGGATTTGAGGATGGGTTCGGGTTTAGGTCATAGGTTTTGGGATTCGAGATTGGGTTCGGGTTTAGGTCATAGGTTTTGGTTTTGGTTTAGGTTATAGGTTTTGGTTTAGGTTATAGGTTTAGGATAAGGTTTAGGTTTAGGTTTAGGTTATAGGCTTTGGGATTTGAGAATGGGTGCGGGTTTAGGTCATAGGTTTTGGGATTTGAGAATGGGTTCGGGTGTAGGTAATAGGTTTTTGTTTTGGTTATAGGTTTTAGGATCTGAGAATGGGTTCCGGTTTAGGTCATAGGATTTGGTTTTGTTTTAGGTTATAGGTTCAGGATAAGGTTTTGGTTTAGGCTTAGGTTATAGGTTTTGGGATTTGAGAATGGGTTCGAGTTTAGGTCATATGTTTTGGGATTTAAAAATGGGTTCGGGTTTAGGTCATAGGTTTTGGTTTCAGTTATAGGTTTTAGGATTTGAGAATGGGTTCGGGTTTAGGTCATAGGTTTTAGTTTCAGTTATAGGTTTTAGGATTTGAGAATGGGTTCAGGTTTAGGTCATAGGTTTTGGTTTTGGTTTAGGTTATAGGTTTTGCTTCGGGTTATAGGTTTAGGATAAGGTTTAGGTTTAGGTTTAGGTTTTGGTTATAGGTTTTGGAATTTGAGAATGGGTTCGGGTTTAGGTAATAGGTTTTGGGATTTGAAAATGGGTTCAGGTTTAGGTCATAGGTTTTGGTTTAAGTTATAGGTTTTAGGATTTGAGAATGGGTTCGGGTTTAGGTCAAAGGTTTTGGTTTTGGTTTAGGTTATAGGTTTTGATTTAGGTATAGGTTTCGGATAAGGTTTAGGTTTAGGTTTAGGTTATAGGCTTTGGGATTTGAGGATGGGTTCGGGTTTAGGTTATAGGTTTTGGGATTTGAGAATGGGTTCGGGTTTAGGTCATAGGTTTTGGTTTTGGTTTAGGTTATAGGTTTTGGTTTAGGTTATAGGTTTAGGATAAGGTTTAGGTTTAGGTTTATGTTATAGGCTTTGGGATTTGAGAATGGGTTCGGGTTTAGGTCTTAGGTTTTGGGATTTGAGAATGGGTTCGGGTGTAGGTCATAGTTTTTTGTTTTGGTTATAGGTTTTAGGATTTGAGAATGGGTTCGGGTTTAGGTCATAGGATTTGGTTTTGGTTTAGGTTATAGGTTTAGGAGAAGGTTTTGGTTTAGGTTTAGGTTATAGGTTTTGGGATTTGAGAATGGGTTCGAGTTTAGGTCATATGTTTTGGGATTTGAAAATGGGTTCAGAATTAGGTCATAAGTTTTGGTTTCAGTTATAGGTTTTAGGATTTGAGAATGGGTTCGGGTTTAGGTCATAGGTTTTAGTTTCAGTTATAGGTTTTAGGATTTGGGAATGGGTTCAGGTTTAGGTCATATGTTTTTGTTTTGGTTTAGGTTATAGGTTTTGGTTCTGGTTATAGGTTTAGGATAAGGTTTAGGTTTAGGTTTAGGTTTAGGTTATAGGTTTTGGAATTTGAGAATGGGATTTGAAAATGGGTTCGGGTTTAGGTCAAAGGTTTTGGTTTTGGTTTAGGTTATAGGTTTTGGTTTAGGCTATAGGTTTTGGATAAGGTTTAGGTTTAGGTTTAGGTTATAGGCTTTGGGATTTGAGGATGGGTTCGGGTTTAGGTCATAGGTTTTGGGATTTGAGAATGGGTTCGGGTTTAGGTCATAGGTTTTGGTTTTGGTTTAGGTTACAGGTTTTGGTTTAGGTTATAGGTTTAGGATAAGGTTTAGGTTTAGGTTTAGGCTTAGGTAATAGGTTTTGGAATTTGAGAATGGGTTCGGGTTTAGGTAATAGGTTTTGGGATTTGAAAATGGGTTCAGGTTTAGGTCATAGGTTTTGGTTTAAGTTATAGGTTTTAGGATTTGAGAATGGGTTCGGGTTTAGGTCAAAGGTTTTGGTTTTGGTTTAGGTTATAGGTTTTGGTTTAGGCTATAGGTTTCGGATAAGGTTTAGGTTTAGGTTTAGGTTATAGGCTTTGGAATTTGAGAATGGGTTCGGGTTTAGGTAATAGGTTTTGGGATTTGAAAATGGGTTCAGGTTTTGGTCATAGGTTTTGGTTTAAGTTATAGGTTTTAGGATTTGAGAATGGGTTCGGGTTTAGGTCAAAGGTTTTGGTTTTGGTTTAGGTTATAGGTTTTGGTTTAGTTTATAGGTTTAGGATAAGGTTTAGGTTTAGGTTTAGGTTATAGGCTTTGGGATTTGAGAATCGGTTCGGGTTTCGGTCATAGGTTTTGGGATTTGAGAATGGGTTCGGGTGTAGGTCATAGGTTTTTGTTTTGGTTATAGGTTTTAGGATTTGAGAATGGGTTCGATTTTAGGTCATAGGATATGGTTTTGTTTTAGGTTATAGGTTTAGGATAAGGTTTTGGTTTTGGTTTAGGTTATAGGTTTTGGGATTTGAGAATGGGTTCGAGTTTAGGTCATATGTTTTGGGATTTGAAAATTGGTTCGGGTTTAGGTCGTAAGGTTTGGTTTCAGTTATAGGTTTTAGGATTTGAGAATGGGTTCAGGTTTAGGTCATAGGTTTTTGTTTTGGTTTAGGTTATAGGTTTTGGTTCAGGTTATAGGTTTAGGATAAGGTTTAGTTTTAGGTTTAGGTTTAGGTTATAGGCTTTGGGATTTGAGAATGGGTTCGGGTTTAGGTCATAGGTCTTAGGATTTGAGAATGGGTTCGGGTTTTGGTCACAGGTTTTGGTTTAGGTTAAAGGTTTTAGGATTTGAGAATGGGTTCGGGTTTTGGTCATAGGTTTTGGGATTTGAGAATGGGTTCGGGTTTAGGTCATAGGTGTTGGGATTTGAGAATGGGTTCGGGTGTAGGTCATAGGTTTTGGGATTTAAGTATGGGTTCGGGTTAAGGTCATAGGTTTTGGTTTAGGTTATAGGTTTAGGATAAGGTTTAGGTTTAGGTATAGGTTATAGGTTTTGGGATTTGAGAATGGGTTCGGGTTTAGGTCATAGGTTTTGGGATTCGAAAATGGGTTTGGGTTTAGGCCATAGGTTTTGGTTTAAGTTATTGGTTTTAGGATTTGAGAATGGGTTCGGGTTTAGGTCATAGGTTTTAGTTTTGGTTTAGGTTTAGGTTGTAGGTTTTTGTTTAGATTATAGGTTTAGGATAAGGTTTAGGTTTAGGTTTAGGTTTAGGTTATAGGCTTTGGGATTTGAGAATGGGTTCGGGTTTAGGTCATAGGTTTTGAAATTTGAGAATGGGTTCGGGTTTAGGTCATAGGTTTTAGTTTAGGTTATAGGTTTTAGGATTTGAGAATAGGTTCGGGTTTAGATTGTAGGTTTAGGTTTTGATTTTGGTTTAGGTTATAGGTTTTGGATAGGGTTTAGGGTTCGGGTTTAAGTCATAGGTTTTGGTTTAGGTTATAGGTTATAGGGTTAGGATAGGGATTAGGTTTAGGTCATAGGTTTTGGGATTTAAGAATGGGTTCGGGTTTTGGTCATAGGTTTTGGGATTTGAGAATGGGTTCAGGTTTAGGTCATAGGTTTTAATTTAGGTTATAGGTTTTAGGATTTGAAAATGGGTTCCGGTTTAGGTCATACTTTTTGGTTTCGGTTCTGGTTATAGGTCTTGGTTTAGGTTATTGGTTTAGGATAAGGTTTAGGTTTAGGTTTAGGTTATAGGCTTTGGGATTTGAGAATGGGTTCGGCTTTACGTCATAGGTTTTGGGATTTGAGAATGGGTTCGGTTCTAGGTCATAGGTTTTGGTTTAGGTTATAGGTTTTAGGATTTGTGAATGGGTTCGGGTTTCGGTCATAGGTTTTGGTTTTGGTTTTGGTTATAGGTTTTTGTTGAGGTTATAGGTTATAGGTTTAGGATAAGGTGTCGGTTTAGGTTTAGGTTATAGGTTTTGGGATTTGAGAATGGGTTCGGGTTTAGGTCATAGGTTTTTGGATTTGAAAATGGGTTCGGGTTTAGGTAATAAGTTTTGGTTTAAGTTATAGGTTTTAGGATTTCAGAATGGGTTCGGGTTTAGGTCATAGGTTTTGGTTTTGGTTTAGGTTATAGGTTTTGGTTTAGGTTATAGTTTTAGGATAAGGTTTAGGTTTAGGTTTAGGTTATAGGCTTTGAGATTTGAGAATGGGTTTGGGTTTAGGTCATATGTTTTGGGATTTGAGAATGGGTTCGGGTTTAGGTCATAGGTTTTGGTTTAGGTTATAGGTTTTAGGATTTGAGAATGGGTTCGGGTTTAGGTCATAAGTTTTGGTTTTGGTTTAGGTTATCGGTTTAGGATTAGGTTTAGGTTTAGGTTTAGGTTATAGGTTTGGGAATTGAGAATGGGTTCAGGTTTACGTCATAGGTTTTGGTTTTGGTTTAGGTTATAGGTTTTGGTTTTGGTTATAGGTTTAGGATAAGGTTTAGGTTTTGGTTTTGGTTTTAGGCTTAGGATAAGGTTTCGGTTTAGGTTTAGGCAAAAGGTTTTGGGATTTGAGAATGGGTTCGGGTTTAGGTCATAGGTTTTGGTTTTGGTTATAAGTTTTAGGATTTGAGAATCAGTTCGGGTTTAGGTTATAGGTTTTGGTTTTGATTTTGGTTTAGGTTATAGGTTTTGGATAGGGTTTAGGGTTCGGGTTTAAGTCATAGGTTTTGGTTTTGGTTATAGGTTATAAGGTTAGGATAAGGATTAGGTTTAGGTTATAGGTTTTGGGATTTGAGAATGGGTTCGGGTTTAAGTCAAAGGTTTTGGGATTTAAGAATGGGTTCAGGTTTAGGTCATAGGTTTTAATTTAGGTTATAGGTTTTAGGATTTAAAAATGGGTTCCGGTTTAGGTCATATGTTTTGGTTTTGGTTTTGGTTATAGGTTTTGGTTTAGGTTATAATTTTAGGATAAGGCTTAGGTTTAGGTTTTGGGATTTGAGAATGGGTTCGGGTTTAGGTCATAGGTTTTGGGATTTGAGAATGGGTTCGCGTTTAAGTCATAGGTTTTGGTTTAGGTTATAGGTTTTAGGATTTGAGAATGGGTTCGGGTTTAGGTCATAGGTTTTAGTTTTGGTTTAGGTTATAGGTTTAGGTTTTCGTTTAGGTTTAGGTTATAGGTTTTGGGATTTGAGAATGGGTTTGAGTTTAGGTCATATGTTTTGGGATTTGAAAATGGGTTCAGGTTTATGTCATAGGTTATGGTTTCAGTTATAGGTTTTAGGATTTGAGAATGGGTTCGGTTTAGGTCATAGGTTTTGGTTTTGGTTTAGGTAATAGGTTTTTGATTAAGTTATAGGTTTAGGATAAGGTTTAGGTTTAGGTTTAGGTTATAGGCTTTGGGATTTGAGAATGGGTTCGGGTTCGGGTCATAGGTTTTGGGATTTAAGAATGGTTCGGGTTTTCGTCACTGGTTTTGGTTTAGGTTATAGGTTTTAGGATTTGAGAATGGGTTCGGGTTTAGGTCATAGGTTTTGGGATTTGAGAATGGGTTCGGGTTTAGGTCATAGGTGTTGGGATTTGAGAATGGGTTTGGGTTTAGGTCATAGGTTTTGGGATTTAAGAATGGGTTCGGGTTTAGGTCATAGGTTTTGGTCTAGGTTATAGGTTTTTGGATTTGAGAATGGGTTCGGGTTTAGGTCATAGGTTTTAGTTTTGGTTTCGGTTATATTTTATAGGTTTAGGATAAGGTTTAGGTTTTAGGTTTTAGGATTTGAGAATGGGTTCGGGTTTAGGTCATAGGTTTTGGTTTATGTTATATTTTTTGGGATTTGAGAATGGGTTCGGGTTTAGGTCATAGGTTTTGGGATCTTAGAATGGGTTCGAGTTTCGGTCATAGGTTTTGGGATTTGAGAATGGGTTCGCCTTTAGGTCATAAGTTTTGGTTTAGGTTATAGGTTTTTAGATTTGGGAATGGGTTCGAGTTTTGGTCATAGGTTTTGGTTTTGGTTTAGGTTATAGGTTTGGGTTTAGGATAAGGTTTAGGTTTCGGTTTAGGTTATAGGTTTTGGCATTTGAGAATGGGTACGGGTTTAGGTCATAGGTTTTGGTTTAGGGTATATGTTTTTGTATTTGAGAATGGGTTTGGGTTTAGGTCATAGGTTTTGGTATAGGTTATAAGTTTTAGGATTTGAGAATGGGTTTGGGTTTAGGTCACAGGATTTGGTATTGGTTTAGGTTATAGGTTTTGGTTTAGGTTATAGGTTTAGGATAAGGTTTAGGTTTCGGTTTAGGTTATAGATTTTGGGATTTGAGAATGGGTTCGGGTTTAGGTCGTAGGTTTTGGAATTTGATAATGGGTTCGGGTTTAGGTCATAGGTTTTAGTTTAAGTTATAGGTTTTAGGATTTGAGAATCGGTTCTGGTTTAGGTTATTGGTTTTGGTTTTGATTTTGGTTTAGGCTATAGGTTTTGGATAGGGTTTAGTGTTCGGGTTTAGGTCATAGTTTTTGGTTTAGGTTATAGGTTATAGGGTTAGGATAAGGATAAGGATAAGGTTTAGGTTATAGGTTCTTGGATTCGAGAATGGGTTCGGGTGTAGGTCATAGGTTTTGGGATTTGAGATTGGGTTCATGTTTAGGTCATGGGTTTTAATTTTGGTTATAGGTTTTAGGATTTGAAAATGGGTTCGGGTGTAGGTCATATGTTCTGGTTTCGGTTTTGGTTATAGGTTTTAGTTTAGGTTATAGGTTTAGGATAAGGTTTAGGTTTAGGTTTAGGTTATAGGCTTTGGGATTTGAGAATGGGTTCGGGTTTAGGTCATAGGTTTTGGGATTTGAGAATGGGTTCGGGTTTAGGTCATAGGTTTTGTTTTAGGATATAGGTTTTAGGATTTAAGAATGGGTTCGGGTTTAGGTCATAGGTTTTTGTTTTGGTTTTGGTTATAGGTTTTTGTTGAGGTTATAGGTTATAGGTTTAGGATAAGGTTTAGGTTTAGGTTTAGGTTATAGGTTTTGGGATTTAAGAATGGGTTCGGGTTTAGGTCATAGGTTTTTGGATTTAAAAATGGGTTCGGGTTTAGGTCATAGGTTTTGGTTTAAGTTATATGTTTTAGGATTTCAGAATGGGTTCGGGTTTAGGTCATAAGTTTTGGTTTTGGTTTAGGTTATTGGTTTTGGTTTAGGTTATAAGATAAGGATAAGGTTTAGGTTTAGGTTTAGGTTATAGGCTTTGAGATTTGAGAATGAGTTTGGGTTTAGGTCATAGGTTTTGGGATTTGAGAATGGGTTCGGGTTTAGGTCATAGGTTTTGGTTTAGGTGATAGGTTTTAGGATTTAAGAATGGGTTCGGGTTTAGGTCATAGGTTTTCGTTTTGGTTTAGGTTATAGGTTTAGGATAAGGTTTACGTATAGGTATAGGTTATAGGTTTTGGGATTTGAGAATGGGTTCGGGTTTAGGTCATAGGTTTTGGGATTTGAAAATGGGTTTGGGTTTAGGTCATAGGTTTTAGTTTAAGTTATAGGTTTTAGGATTTGATAATGGGTTCGGGTTTAGGTCATAGGTTTTGGTTTTGGTTTAGGTTATTGGTTTTGGTTTAGGTTATAGGTTTAGGATAAGGTTTAGGTTTAGGTTTAGGTTATAGGCTTTGGGATTTGAGAATGGGTTCGGGTTTAGGTCATAGGTTTTGGGATTTGTGAATGGGTTCGGGTGTAGGTCATAGGTTTTTGTTTTGGTTATAGGTTTTAGGATTTGAGAATGGGTTCGGGTTTAGGTCATAGGATTTGGTTTTGGTTTAGGTTATAGGTTTAGGATAAGGTTTTGGTTTAGGTTTAGGATAAGGTTTAGGTTTAGGTTTAGGTTATAGGTTTTGGGATTTGAGAATGGGTTCGGGTTTAGGTCATAGGTTTTGGGATTTGAAAATGGGTTCGGGTTTATGTCATTGGTTTTGGTTTAAGTTATAGGTTTTAGGATTTATGAATGGGTTCGGGTTTATGTCATAGGTTTTGGTTTAGGTTTTAGGTTTTGGGATTTGAGACTGGGTTCGGGTTTATGTAACACCCTAAAAATCGGGGGTCGTGTATAAACTCAACTCCCGAGTTCCAGACCGTCACTTATGTAACAATAATGATTATGATTCAATGTTGTCTGATTTAAAGCATTCACAGGGTCTGGTGGGTGTTGCAAACACCATCCCATAACGTGGGAGTGAGTGATCAACTCAGTGGAATCATAGATCAAAGATTAGCATGTTCACAAATCAATCATGCGATAATAGTAAAGCAGTAAATCAGACAATCCTAATACTATTGTTAATGCAAGATGACATGACGTGATGTATGCCCTCACCGATGTTCTCCCTCATACGACACCATCTTACGACCGTGGCATGCAATCGACCCTCAAGTGCTCCACATCTTCCAGGCACATGCAATGGTATGGTGATATGATTTCTGAGTTGTTATTAGTCCATTCAAACAGCAGGATTGGAAAACTAAGGTACTTCCCTTGTATCAATCCCAACACAGATCCTGTCTAGGGTCGTCACTCCTAGTAATCTCATACGATGTATATTTCGTATGTCGCTGTAAGGGCTGTCAGGGCTGTTGCTCGCACTCGTTGCACCACTCCCCCATCACCTTATCAATACAGGCCTACTGTACTCTACTGCTACTGAAGGATCGTCGCCTCCCGTAGACTCAGAATGCGCTCGCGGTCACTACAAAGGACTCGTCGCCTGATCAATGTAGGAGGACAGTTAGAATATAGTGTCGCATACCACCATAATCTACTCACGAGACTAGGTACTCACTGGTCACTACGGGGAGGTTTGTGGCCCCAGCGTAGGCCGACAGCTCGACCACGGTGTCTTATACCACCATGCCCAGCTCATGAGTCTTCATGGATCAAGGTACCATGGTTAACAGGGTTTACAATGGTAAGTTCAGTACCCTAGGTTCAAGCAGTTATGACTCATACAGGGTGAACATACATCGGCCAGTCGAGTTACTTGACGGGCTCGACTAGTGCGATCGCATCTCAAGTCGAACGACATGAAGTGCGTAAAACACTTCGCGTGGCCTAACCACTGCCGCCAACTCCAAACACGACTCGCGTTCATCGACGCGTCGTTCGTGGCCAAGACCAGCCAACCACGAATTCGCTCGGTTACTGACTGCCTGGACTAAGTCTAGTCCCAAACATATATGAATTCACATTAGCAATTTATGTAGGAGTATTGAAATTGAAATACAATCATGTGAGCATGTTAACACATGTTATAACATTCAACTTAAGCAAATCTTCAAGCACATACATTCATGCATAGTATGGAATCATGTACATAGTCAACATGTAGGAAAGCATTTATATCAGCATATAAATTGACAAATCCATCTCAAACTAATTCATAACATCATTTAATTCAATACATACTAATACAAGCATTTATACAAACACATACACTACACACTTAAGTCTACATATAGTATGTCGACCCGAAGTGCGCAATTTGCGAATCTCTTCGCCAGACTAATTCTCCATGTATTCCTAACTTTCTAATGCGACAACAAACCATGTCAATCACATCAGCAAAATATGAATGTAATCAGTACTTCCTACAAATGACTAAAATGCCCTAAATCTCATATTCTTCGTTGATTTACGAAACAGGAAACGGATAGCATTTTGTACATGTCAAACGGCGATGCCGTCGATAATCTACTATTAAACGACATTGAAAGCGTTGGAAACTGTCAATTAAAGCGTCTAAAATCCTCACCTAGTCTCTTATAGACGTGTCGTTTCGAACGGAGCGTATACGCTTCGTCTACGGCGATAAGAGAACCTGTTTTACAAGATCTATTGGTTAAAAAGCTATGGATCCTAGTGAACCTTAAATCAGCAACTTTTAGGATTGTTTCATACCTGAAAACGTGGAAGAATCACCGGCTTGGTAATCAGGAGGTGTTGCTTAGGCACTAGCAACAGGTGGCACGAAGGCTGAAAAAATCTGTCCTACTCTCTTTCACAAACTCTCACCTTTTCTCCCTCCAAATCTAGGGTTTCTCTCAAATTCGGATGGAAGAGAGGAGTGAGGGTTTCAACCCCTTTTATAAGCCCAAAAACGTCAAAAATGGGCTCCGGTACAAGGTTCACTTAGTGCATATCCAATTCGGTGCTGTTTCGGTCCAAAAGATGCTTTCTGGTGGTCCCCTGGCTGAATGCGATCGGACTTAAGCTCATGTGTACCAGATCTAGTACGTATTAAGTTTTCAGTCCGGCAGGGTTCGCAGATCGCACATGGCGGACTAGTTTCAGTTCAGCGGTCACCGCACGTAGATCAGGGCTGAAAGTCTCATGATATAAAATAGAAATTTTTCCTGATCCGAGGGTGTAATCTGGAAGAATTCTGATGGTCAGAACGCTTACTACTGACGCGTCAAGTCATGTGCCAGATTTGAATTTGAAATTCCAATTCTGTCCCTATTCGCACTCTCTTCGGTACGGGCTCAATGAAATAGCCTGTGATTATCAATTTGACTTGATTTTCAAAATGATTGTCAAGTCCAGCTAGGCGGTTCTAACGGTCTAAGATAGGAGGTATCGAACTTTCGACGCATGGTCTAGATCCAATACAAAGATTCAAAGTGGTCCAGAGAATAAACCTGCTTAGAGTTTGGTCCGAGGTTATAGAGTATTATAGAGTTGTTGGTTCTACTCGATTTGGGTCTTATAGAACGTATATAAAGTGATCAGGGACTATTTCCCAGCTACTCCAGCGTTGCGCTAGCTAACTTACGCTTAATTTCCATAGGAATTAATTCTACGCAATTTCGGGTCGAGTTGGTACTCGAGCCCAAGTATGGATTTTTCACGGGCATTACAATCTACCCCCCTTAACAAATAATTTCATCCTCATCCCTGACGTGCAACTGATAATATCCTGACTGAAGATCAATCTTCGAGAAGTACTGCGCTCCTCTCAACTGATCAAACAAGTCATCGATCCTGGGTAAAGGGTACTTGTTCTTCACCGTGATCTGGTTCAGTCTGCGATAATCAATACACAATCGCATCGAACCGTCCTTCTTCCTCACGAACAAGACCGGTGCTCCCCAAGGAGACACACTAGGCCATATAAGGCCAAGCTCTAGCAGACCATCAATCTGCGTCCTCAACTCCTCCATCTAACACGGTGCCATGCGATACGTCAGCACTGAGACGGGCATAGAATCAGGAACCGGATCGGTAGTGAAATCGATCTCTCGTCGGGGCGGCAAACTAGGGATCTTTCTGAACAGATCCCCGAACCCAGAAACGACTGGCATATGCTCAAGTACCTGGGCACCAGCGTCTCGTAATAAAGTGGCATAACTAAGTATGCGGAAAGGGAGATTTACTCAGACTAAAAATGTGAAAGGCGTGCCCTCTGCCTCATACACCGTCACCATACGAGTCTGGCAGTCAATCTCGACCCTCCCAGCAGTCAACCAGTCCATGCCAAGAATGACTTCGAGATAAACGAGAGAGGGATCAACGACAAGATCAAGAGCCATCGTCCTGCCTCCCAGATCAACCAAACAACCCTCACACATCTGGGTAACATCTGAATAATCCCCATGAGCTGTAAGGACTCGCACCCTATCCATAGTAATAGTCTGTAACCCAAGACGCTTAACTATAGCATGTGATATCAAAGAAATCGTGGAACCAGTGTCCACCATCATGAGAATAGGAGTACCTCCACTATGGGCAGTGACCTCGAAGGCCGAATGCTGAAAAGTCGGTGTCGCAGCTACCTCAGCTGTCAATGCATGAACCCGAGCCTGCTGTGGCCGGTTCAGTCGCTGTGTCATGGGCCGTGGAGGCTGTCTGATATACGATACTGGAGGTCTGAAAGAAGGGTGCGCAGGAGCTAACCGTATAGGTGGTGCTGATATCGCTTGTGAACGTGCACGGTCGATCTTCTGCGGCGGCGAGAACCCACTGTCACGTATCCGAGAAAAATAACTCTGCTCCAAGTGGCCCGTCCTCCCACAATATGTGCACGATAACTCGGGGCGCCGAAACGATGGTTCTGGCGGTAGAGCCCGAGTAGGAGGGTCGACGTGAGGCCTCTTGCCTGCGAAGGGCCTGTCCTGCATGTCTGGTCGTGGCCTAGAAGCAACAGGGCCACGAGATCGTGCAAGTCGATCCACATCCTGCTCTGCCCGCATAGACATGTGAATCAACTCCGCATATAAGGGAATGCTCACACAGCACATCTTGACCAAATATCCGGTCGCAAACCCTCTAAAAAGCGCCGTATGCGCATCTGCTCATCAGCCAAAATAGTAGGGACATATCTGCCCAACTCCGTAAACTGATGCTCATACTCCGTGACTGTCATGGCTCCCTGTCGGAGGCAGAGAAACTCATTCTCCCAGTCATGCCTGTACGTCTGGGGGTAATACTTCTCGTGAAAGTGGAACTCAAACGCTGCCCATGTATATATAAAGTCGGCGGCAACGGTCGGCACTACGCTATCCCACCACAGGCTGGCCTCTCATTCAAACAGGAATGTAGCCAGCTCTACCTGCTCGGCCTCTGTGCAATGAAGCATTCGTAATATCTTCGACATACAGTCGAGCCAATACTCGACCTCCTCAGGTCTTTGAGAACCCGTAAAAGTGGGAGGTCGTAAGCGCTGGAATCGCTCTAATAGGCCCCGTGTATCTGCGGCATTCCCCGCAGGGTAAGCAGGTGGTACAGGATGAGCCATGCCCTCATCCTGGGCGTATGTATAAGCATCCCCAGCTGGATGCGCAGGTGGTGCAGGTGGAGTCACACCCCCACCCTGGGCTAATGTCCCCACAATGGTAGTCAGGAGCTGCTGCTGCTGCTGCATCATAGCCACCATCTGCTCAAATCTGTCAGGAGGTGGAGCAGGCTATGGCGTGTGCTGCGTCGAAGTAGATGCACGATAAGACTCTCTGACTGGAGGTGTGAATGGCGGTGGTCCAACTGTAGGACCAGTAGTAGGCTGAGAGGCACGAACTGTCTCAGGAATCGGGCCCACAGCAGGGTCCGCAAGTGTGTCAGACTATGAAGGAGCCTGATCCATAGGCTCAGTCAATGCAAGCCGAGCCATGCTCCGCGTAGCCTTAGGCGGCATTCCCTATATTCAAAATAGGGCACAACCTTGTCAGTCTCAATAACACAAATACACCGCAATCATTCACATAAGGAGTCAAAGGCATTCCATGCATTTCATTTAATCAAAACTGTCATAATACAAGGGATATATCCTTACAAGCATCATGACGAGAAATACATGGGAACTAAGACAGTTAAAATTACAACAGCAACATAAGCAAGGCACTTGCCCTGATAAGCTTACAAAACATATAACAGGAAATGACTAACTACTAACAACAACATCAAAGGTCGCATCACTAGTCTGAGTCGGGTGACGGAGGAGGAGCACCCTTATCCTGCAAGCAACACAGGATCGCCTTCAAGGTGCGAGTCACCTTGCCGAATTTTCTCTTCGTAACGGCCTTGGCATCCTCGACTTCAGCGCGAAGTTCCTGAACTTTCCTTCGCAAGGCGATCTGACTCTCCTCGATCCGAGCAATGCGATCATCGCCAGTAGCCTGAGCCGAAGGAGGAGGGCTCTCATCTGTATCCTGAGCCTCCTCTTCTGCCTCTTCCTGGACTTCTTCCTGAACTTCTGCTCCAGGTTCTCCCCCACTTGGATCCTCCTCATCATCAAAGTCATCCTCGCTATCCTCCTTAAGATGATTTTCATGGTACTGAGACCCAATCTTCATCTTGACCATAGTCGACTCATCAATACTATGAATCGAAACTGGCAATTTTGGCCCAAGTCTGTAAGCAAACTCAAGCGCGATCTTGCATATCATTCGGCCAAAAGGAAGCGATTCGGACGTTCTTCTTGACTTGGCTATGAGGATTATCTATCACAAGATGAAAGTGGCCATACATACGTTCTCTCCTTGGGCCACCAGATACAGAAAATCAACCATAAGGCGCGTACACTCAATGCGATTCGTCGACCTGGGATACACATTGAACGTGCATATACGGTGCAGCAGGCACAAATCGTCAGACATGTACATCACCTTGAGGCTATTATTAGGCTGCCATGGAACCAATTTACCGTACAGAAACCTGGCGCGGCGATCTCATTTACGCCTACTCCTCAGATTCTTCTCACTAGGCATCACCAAGAGGCACGTTCAAAAGTCGCGCAATCAGTCGCACATCAATCGTAGCCATCCAATCTCTACCAAAAGGGATTTTGAACTGCAATGGCTCCAAGGTAGAGTTCTCGATACAAGCGTAGAAGGCATGAACGGTGCTCAAATTAGCACGAGCCCGAACTTCAAAGATCGGACCCCAATGCGCAGCTTCGATGCGCTCGAATAACAAAAATTAGTCAAACAATCGCCCTTCCACTTCAGCCTCAAACAACACTTTACGATCAGTGTATTGGCCGTGAGACATCTCTAATAGAATTACTCGCCCAAGGTGAGTATGGGGATCCAAATCCCGCTTTATACGGCACTCTCGGGCTGTGGGTGGACCTGTGGCGGCGCTTGAACTTGTGGAACCACCCCGCGGTCTTCTCGATTGACCAGGGTGACTTAGCCCAGCCTCATCTACTGCAGTCTTCCTTTTACCCATCAAAGATAAGATGGTGGAGAGTGACAAAAGGCCTAAAATGGCTTCCACGAAAGCCATGGAAAATGAAGAAAATGCAGAGAAGTGGCTGTCCAAACTGGAAAAGGGAGATCTAGGCATCGTAGAGGGATGCTTCAAGCTTCCCAAGGATGTATTTTTAAGGAGAAATGAAAATGAAAAAGTGGAATGGAGCACCTCACGATTTCAGCTTGATTTGGGGGTTTTTAGAGCTCCAAAAGATGAAATCTTCAAGAGGGATAGCTTCCAACTTCAAAGGAACGATGGAGGGTGGTCGTTTTTGGCCAAGGATGGATCTAGAGGTTGTTTAGAATCACAAATTTTGGAGATAGTTGCTGGAAAATGAAAATGGAGCTATGGAGGGGGCTATTTGTGAAGGAAGTGCACGATTTGGGGGTTTTCTACCCACAAACCATACATGGGGGTGTGAAATACCCAAAACACCCTCAGATCTCGGACCACACATCCAACCGACCACATTGGCTGGCGATGCATCGCCGGATCGGCGATGGCATCGCCGACCAAACCTGTAACACCCTGAAAATCGGGGGTCATGTATAAACTCAACTCCCGAGTTCCAGACCGTCACTTATGCAACAAAAATGGTTATGATTCAATGTTGTCTGATTTAAAGCATTCACATGAGTAAAAGTATACCAAAACTGCAATTCATACTTCAGATCCAGTGATAAAAGCAAGCGGAAGACTAAACAATGTATATATCACTGTATGGAAAAACAAAGTAATCTCATCTGTCTCCAAAGTATGACTACATCTCTGAGTCTCATTTACATATACATAACAAAAGAATAATGTTCAAAAGAAAGTCCCACTGAGGTCCCCTCGATCCAGGTCACCTACGGGAAGCCGTCATGATACTCCATATACGAGAACTCATCCTGGTCCTCGTCGATCTCTAGCTCCACCTCCTGGATCTCGTCCTCACCTGTAGCTACAACAGGGTCTGGTGGGTGTTGCAAACACCATCCCGTAACGTGGAAATGAGTGATCAACTCAGTGGAATCATAGAGCAAAGATTAGCATGTTCACAATTCAATCACGCGATAATAGTAAAGCAGTAAATCAGACAATCCTAATACTGTTATTAATGCAAGATGATATGACGTGATGTATGCCCTCACCGACGATCACCCTCATGCGGCAACATCTTACGACCGCGGCATGCCACACTCCCTAGAGTGCTCCACATCTTCCAGGCACATGCAATGCTATGGTGATATGATTTCCAAGTTGTTATTAGTCCATTCAAACAGCAGGATTGGGAAACTAAGGTACTTCCCTTGTATCAATCCCAACACAGATCCTGTCTAGGGTCGTCACTCCTAGTAATCTCATACGATGTATATTTCGTAGGTCACTGCAAGGGCTGTCAGGGCTGTTGCTCGCACTCGTTGCACCGCTCCCCCATCACCTTATCAATACAGGCCTACCGTACTCTACTGCAACGGAAGGGTCGTCGCCTCCCGTGGACTCAGAATACGCTCGCGGTCACTACAAAGGGCTCGTCGCCTGATCAGTGTAGGCTGACAGCTAGAATATAGTGTCCCATACCACCATAATCTGCTCACGAGTCAAGGTGCTCACTGGTCACTACGGGGAGGTTTGTGGCCCCAGCGTAGGCCGACAGCTCGACCACGGTGTCCCATACCACCATGCCCGGCTCATGAGTCTTCGTGGATCAAGGTACCATGGTTAACAGGGTTTACAATGGTAAGTTCAGTACCCTAGGTTCAAGCAGTTATGATACATACAAGGTGAACATACATCGGCCAGTCGGGTTACTTGACGGGCTCGACTAGCGCGATCGCATCTCAAGTCGAGCGACATGAAGTGCGTAAAACACTTCGCGTGGCCTAACCACTGCCGCCAACTCTCAACACGAATCACGTTCATCGACGAGTCGTTCGTGGCTATGACCAGTCAGCCACGAATTCGCTCGGTTACCGACTGCCTGGACTAAGTCTAGTCCCACACATCTATGGAATCCTATCAGCACTATACGCAAAGGTATTGGAATTGAAATACATCATGTGAGCATGTTAACACATGTTATAACATTCAACTTAAGCAAATCTTCAAGGCATACTTTCTATGCATGTAATGCAATCATGCATAAGGTAAACATGTAGGAAATCATTTAGGTCAGCATTTTAATCATGAAATCAATCTCAAACTACTACATAACATCATTCAATTCAATACATACTAATACAAGCATTTACACAAACACATACACTACACACTTAAGTCCACATATAGTATGTCGACCCAAAGTGCGCAACTTGGCGAATCTCTTCGCCAAACTGATTATGCAAGCATTCCTAACTCTCTAATGCGGCGACAAACCATGTCAATCACGTCAGCAAAATATGCATGTAGACCGTACTTCCTACAAATGACTAAAATGCCCTAAATCTCATATTCTTCGTTAATTTACGAAACAGGAAACGGAGAGCATGTTGTACGTGTCAAACGGCGATGCCGTCGATAATCTACTATTAAACGACATTGAAAGCGTTGTAAACCGTCAATCAAAGCGTCTAAAATTCTCACCTAGTCTCTTACGGTTGTAGGATTTTGAACGGAGCGTGTACGCTTCGTCTACGGCGGTAGGAGAGCCTGATTTATGGAATACGTTAGCTAACATGTTAAGAAACTAAGTAAACCTTAAATTAGCAAGTTTTTGGGGTTATTTTATACCTGAAAAATGGAGAAATCACCAGCCAGGTGATTGGAAAGAAGTGCTGAAGCAGCAACTGTCGGGGGCTCGGAAGCGGGAAGAATCTCTTCTTCTCTTTCTCTCAAACTCTCTCTCCTTTTTCTAGGGTTTGTGATTTTCGGATGGAAGGGAGAAATGAGGGTTTCAACCCCTTTTATAAGCTTGAAATCGCCAGAAATAGGCTCCGGGACGAAGTTTACTTGATGCCTATCCATTTCGGGGCTGTTTCGGTCCAAAAACTGCTTTCTGGTGGTCCCCTGATCGATTGCGATCAGACTTAAGCTCATGGGTACCAGATGTACTTCGTATTAAGTTTTCAGTCTGGCAGGGTTCGCAGATCGCACGTGGCGGACCAGTTTCAGTTCAGCGGTCACCGCACATAGATCAGGACTGAAAGTCTCATGATAATAAATAGAAATTTTTCCTGATCCGAGGGTGTAATCTGGATGAATTCTGACGGTCAGAACGCTTAATACTGACGCGTCAAGTCGTGTGCCAGATTTGAATTTGAAATTCCAAATCCGTCCCTATTCGCGGTCGCTTCAGTCCGGGTTCAACGAAATAGTCTGTGATTATCGGTTTGACTTGATTTTCGAGATGATTGTCAAGTCCAGCTGGGCGGTTCTAATGGTCTAAGATAGGAGGTTTCGGACCTTCGACGCGCGGTCTAAATCCAATACAAAATTTCAATATGGTCCAGAGAACAAACCCGCTTAGAGTTTGATCCGAGGTTATAGAGTATTGTAGAGTTGTTTGTTCTACTCGATTTGGGTCTTGCAGAACGTATTTAAAGTGATCAGGGACTATTTCCCAACTACTCTAGCGTTGCGCTAGCTAACTTACGCTTAATTTTCATGGAATTTATTTTTATGCGATTTCGGGTCGAGTTGGTACTCGAGCCCAAGTACGGATTTTTCACGGGCGTTACAATCTACCCCCCTTAACAAATAATTTCGTCCTCAAAATTTGTACCTTTTCGTACTCCTCGAGAAGCTGTGGGTAGTTCTTTCTGATCTCGGCTTCTGTCTCCCAAGTAGCCTCCTCCTCAGTATGATGCGTCCATAGTACCTTCACAAGGAGAATCACCTTACTACGCAGTACCTGCTCCTTCCTGTCTAAGATGCGTGTCGGTCGCAGGATATAAGTAACATCCTCTCCTAACTGCACCTGCTCCCATCTGATGATATGGGAAGGATCAACAACGTACTTCTTCAGCATAAAAACATGAAATACATTGTGGACGCTCGCGAGGGGCGTGGGTAAAGCCAATCGGTAAGCCACTGCTCCCACACGATCGAGGATCTGGAATGGACCAATGAATCGCGGTGCCAGCTTTCCCTTTTTCCCGAACCGAAGGACTCCCTTCATAGGGGAAACTCGCAAAAACACGTGATCCCCGACTGTGAACTCAAGTGGTCTCCGTCTCGTATCGGCGTAGCTCTTCTGTCTGCTCTGCACTGTAAGAAGTCGACGTCGAATAATATCGATCTTCTCTAACGTCGCCTGCACCAACTCTGGGCCGATCAAGCTACGCTCACCGACCTCTAACCAGCAATGCGGTGCGCGACAAGGTCGCCCATATAGCGCCTCATAAGGTGCCATACCGATACTCGCCTGGAAGCTATTATTGTACGCAAACTCCACATATGCAAGACAGTCATCCCAACTGTCCTTGAAGTCCAATGCGCAAGCTCGCAACATGTCCTCCAGGATCTGGTTCACTCGCTCCGTCTGTCCGTCCATCTGTGGGTGGAAGGCAGTACTGAACTTCAACTTCACACCCATAGCCTCCTGAATGCGAGTCCAGAAAATAGAAGTGAACCGCGTGTCTCTGTCCGACACGATCTCTAACGGAACTCCATGCAGACGCACAATCTCTCGGATGTACAATCTAGCCAGCTCGTCTGCAGAGTTCGTAACTCTGATCGGTAGGAAGTGCGCCGACTTCGTCAATCGGTCGACGATCACCCAAATGGAATCATGCCCCTTCCTCGTCTTCGGCAACCCAGAAATGAAGTCCATGGAAATGAAATTCCACTTCCACTCTGCAATCGGCATAGGCTGTAAAAGTCTAGGTGGTCGGCGATGCTCTGCCTTCACCTGCTGACAAGTGAGACAACGGGACACGAACTCAGCTATGTGGGTCTTCATACCTTCCCACCAATACGTCCTCTTCACGTCACGATACATCTTCGTGCTGCCTGGATGCATCGCGAGTCTAGTAGAATGCGCAGCCTCGAGAATCTCTCGTCTCAAGTCAGGGACATCTGGGACGCATAGGCGGCCATGGTAACGTAAGCCCCCATCCATACCAATTCGCCAGTCGGCGTCTGTATCATCACTGGCCTGCTCTCGAAGCTCAGTAAGATGCGCATCGTCCCTCTGCGCCTCGATGACTCGGTCATCGATCTGGGATCGCACCTGTACGTGTGCGATGAACTCAAATGGCTCCTCTACGGTGAGTTTCTGCTCAAAGTCTCGCAAAAACTCAACCATATCCCACTCTGCAACCATCAGCGGAGCCGCAAACTCTATCGCCTTCTTGCAGCTCAACGCATCAGCCACAAGGTTCGCCTTCCCAGGATGGTAAGAGACTTCAAACTTGAAGTCCTTTAGCGTCTCCATCCATCGCCGCTGCCTCATATTCAAGTCTCGCTGCGTGAATATGTACTTGAGGCTCTTGTGGTCGCAAAAGAGCTCGAACTCCTCTCCGTAGAGGTAATGTCTCCAGAGTCTCAGTGCGAATATAACGGCTGCCAACTCTAGGTCGTGTGTAGGGTAATTCTCCTCGTGGTTCCTTAATTGTCTCGAGGCATACGAAATTACCCTGTCCCTCTGCATAAGGACACAACCCAAACCAACGCTAGACGCGTCAGTGTATATAGTGTATCTAACCCCTTGCTCTGGCAATACTAGTACATGGGCGGACGTAAGTCTGTCCTTCAGCTCCTGAAAAGCTGACTCCGCCTTATCATTCCAGGCGAACTTCACGTCCTTCCGTGTCAACTGAGATAAGGGTCTCGCGATCTTCGAGAAGTCCTGAATGAAGCACCGATAGTAACCAGCGAGACCCAAGAAACTCCTCACCTCAGTGACAGAACCAGGCTGCTCCCAGTCCTGCACCGCAGCTACCTTAGACAGGTCAACTGCCATGCCATCCTTGGACACCATGTGTCCCAGAAACTTCACCTCCTGCTTCCAGAAGTCGCACTTCTTATACTGTGCGAACAACTGATGCCGTCTGAGCGTATCAAGGACCAAACGCAAGTGCTCCTCATGCTCCTCTCGACTCCTAGAGTACACCAAAATGTCGTCGATGAAAACAACGACGAATCGATAGAGGAAAGGCTGAAATACCCGGTTCATCAAATCCATGAACACGGCCGGTGCGTTCGTGAGACCGAACGACATCACGAGGAACTCGTAGTGGCCAAAACTGGTCCTGAATGCTGTCTTCTGCACGTCCTCATCCCTAACGCGCAACTGATGATAACCTGACTGAAGATCAATCTTCGAGAAGTACTGCGCTCCTCTCAACTGATCAAACAAGTCATCGATCCTGGGCAAAGGGTACTTGTTCTTCACCGTGAGCTGGTTCAGCCTGCGATAATCAATACACAATCGCAGCGAACCATCCTTCTTCTTCACGAACAAGACCGGTGCTCCCCAAGGTGACACGCTAGGCGGTATAAAGCCAAGCTCTAGTAGACCATCAATCTGCGTCCTCAACTCCTCCATCTCACATGGTGTCATGCGATACGTCGGCAGTGAGACGGGTGTAGAACCAGGAACTAGATCGATAGTGAAATCGATCTCACGTCGGGGCGACAAACCAGGGATCTTCCTGAACAGATCCCCGAACTCAGAAACAACTAGCGTCTGCTCAAGTACCTGGGCACCATCGTCGCGCAATAGAGTGGCGTAGCTAAGAATGCGGAAAGGAAGATTTACCCGCACTGAAAATGTGAAGGATGCACCCTCAGGCTCGTACGCTGTGACTATACGAGTCTCGCAGTCAATCTCGGCTCTCGCTGCAGTCAACCAATCCATGCCAAGAATGACGTCGAGATAAACGAGCGAGGGATCGACGACCAGATCAAGAGTCATCGTCCTGCCTCCCAGATCAACCAAACAACCCTCACACATCTGGGTGACATCCGAAAAATCTCCATGAGCTGCAAAGACTCGCACGCTATCCATAGTGACAGTCTGTAACCCAAGACGCCTGACTACGGCACGCGATATCAAAGAAATCGTGGAACCAGTGTCCACCATGACAAGAACGGGAGTACCTCCGATATGGGCCGTGACCTCAAAGGCTGAATGCTGGAAAGTCAGCGTCGTAGCTGCCTCAGCGGTCAATGCATGAACTCGAGCCTGCTGTGGCCGGTTCGGCAGCTGTGTCAAGGGCCGTGGAGGCTGTCGAATCTGCGATACCGTAGGTCTGAAAGAAGAATGCGCAGGAGCTGACCGTATAGGCGGTGCTGATATCGCATGTGGAAGTACACGATCAATCTTCTGCGGCAGCGAGAATCCACTGTCCCGCATCCTCGAAAAGCAACTCTGCGCCAAGTGGCCCGTCCTCCCACAGTATGTGCATGATAAATCAGGGCGCCGAAACGGTGGTACAGGCGCCGTGGTCCTGGTAGGAGGATCAAAGCGAGGCCTCTTGCCCGCGAAGGGCCTGTCTGGAAAATCCGGTAGCGGCCTAGAAGTAGCCGGGCCTCGAGATCGCGCAAGTCGATCCACGTCCTGCTCTGCCCGCATGGACATGTGAACCAACTCCGCATAGGAGGGAAAACTGACACAGCACATCTTCGACCGAATATCCGGTCGCAAGCCCTCCAAAAAGCGCCGTATGCGCATCTGCTCATCAGCTAGAATCGTAGGGACGTACCTGCCCAACTCTGTGAACCGATGCTCATACTCGGTAACTGTCATCGCTGCCTGCCTGAGACGGAGAAACTCATTCTCCCTCTCGTGCCTGTAGGTCTGGGGATAATACTTCTCATGGAAGCGGAACTCAAATGTTGCCCACGTCCATACGAAATCTGCGGCAACAGTCCGCAATATGCTATCCCACCACATACTGGCCTCTCTCTCAAACAGGAAGGTAGCTAACTCTACCTGCTCAGCCTCGGTACAGTGCAACATCCATAGAATCTTCGACACTCGGTCGAGCCAGAACTCAGCCTCCTCAGGTCTGTGAGAACCCGTGAAAGTAGGAGGCCGCAAGCGCTGAAATCGCTCCAGAAGGCCCCGTGTGTCGGCAGGATTCCCCGCAGGGAAAGCAGGCGGCGCAGGATGTGCTATGCCCTCATCCTGGGCGTAAGTATAGGCATCCTCAGCTGGATGCGCAGGTGGTGCAGGTGGAGTAGATGTAGTCGCACCCCCACCCTGGGCTAAAGTCCCCACTATGGTGGTCAGAAGCTGCTGCTGCTGTAGCATCATAGCCATCATCTGCTCGAATCTGTCAGGGGGTGGAGCAGGCTGTGGCGGATGCGGTGTGGAAGTAGACGCGCGATGTGGCTCTCTAATAGATGGTGTAAATGGCGGTGGTCCATCTGTAGGACCAACAGCAGGCTGAGACGATCGAACCGCCTCAGGAATCGGGCCCACAGCAGGGTCCGGACGAGTACCAGACTGAGAGGGAGTCTGATCCATCTGCTCTGATAATGAAAGCCGAACTGCGCTCCTCGTAGTCTTAGGTGGCATTCCCTATATTCAAAATAGGGTGCAACCTTGTCGGTCTCAATTGCACAATTACACCGCAAACATTCACTTAAAGAGTCAAAGGCATTCCATGCATTTCAATTAATCAAAATTGTCACAATACAAGGGATATATCCTTACAAGCATCATGACTAGAATTACATGGAAAATTAAGACAGTTAAGCAACAGCAACATAAGCAAAGCACTAGCCCTAATAGGTTTTACACACATAAAACAGGAAATGGCTAACTACTAATAACAACATCAAAGATCGCATCGCTAGTCGGAGTCTGGTGACGGAGGAGGAGCACCCTTATCCTGTAAGCAACACAGGATTGCCTTCAAGGTGCGAGTCACCTTGCCAAACTTCTTCTTTGTAACAGCCTTGGCATCAGCGACTTCTGCTCGAAGTTCTTGGACTTCCCTTAGCAAAGCAGTCTGACTCTCCTCCATCCGAGCAATGCGGTCGTCGATAGTAGTCTGCGCAGAAGGAGGAGGGCTCTCATCAGTATCCTGAGCTTCCTCTTCTGCTTCTTCCTGAGCTTCTTCCTGAACCTCTGCTCTAGGTTCTTCTTCGCTTTGATCTTCCTCTTCATCAAAGTCATCCCCACTATCCCTTTCAAGTTGATTTTCACGGTATTGTGACCCAATCTTCATCTTGACCATTGTCGACTCATCGATGGTGTGAATCGATACCGGTAATTCGGGCCCAAGTCTATAGGCAAACTCAAGTGCAATCTTGCAAATAAGTCGGCCAAAGGGAAGTGATTCGGATGTTCTTCTCGACCTGGCTATGAGAACTATCTGCCGTAAGATGAAAGTGGCCATACATACGTTCTCTCCCTGGGCCACCAGAAATAAGAAATTGACCATAAGACGTGTACATTCAATGCGGTTCGTCGACCTGGGATAAACATTGAACGTGCAGATATGGTGCAGCAGGCGCAAATCCTCAGACATATACGTCGCCTTGAGGCTATTATTAGAGGGTGGTGTAAGTGTGTGCGCAAGGTAAACGCCAAGTGTACAGTATCAGAACAATGCGGAAGTATGTGGTAAGTCCATGAATATACCAAGGCTATGTAATGCAAGGCATGATGCAAGATATGAATGCCATTGGCTACACCAATGCAATGCAAGGCCTACATAGCCGAATGTCATATGCGAAATGCAATCCAAGCAAGTCAGTACTCATCAAGTACGTATATCAGTACAGTTCCTCTCTGGATATCACCGGGGTCTAATACACTTCGCAGAGACTGCCACCTCCCTAGCTGCACAGTCAAGCAAGCGGATAAGACCTCACTATCCGCCTGACCAGTAGTATGCCAATACCTACCCGGCTCGTCGATAGCAGACTCATTTGTGAGCTAGTCAAACTCAGCCTAGCTTATAGCCCTCTCACTCAGGCGGATAAGGCCACACCCCCTTCCAACCGACCACGACACAGTGGGAGACGCGGCCTACTGGTATTCGGCACTCGGGCGCTCGTGTATCCACTCGGTCTAGACGTTGGAGCATCTCCTGGTACCAAAAAGGTTCTGGGACTCTCACCCAAGGACATCCTAAGTGCCCACAGTGCTAGAATATGTATTCTGGTATCCAATACGGCCATCCACGATGTACCTGTGGAGCCACGGCCCTGATGTCGCTAGGGCATGCAGTGATCAAGTCACACGTATGCGGAATGCATGAATCACACGTCAAATCATGCAGAAGTCCAGCGCGTACTGCGCGATCATGTAGGGCACTCAGTCACATAACGAGTCCCGTAAATGGTCTGCCCCATGGCGTATGTTATGATCAGTCATTACTCATATCAAGCATACATATGATGCGTATGGGCATGAGTCATGAGATTATTCTAAGCATGTTATAAGGCAATGAATAGCAACGGTATGGACCTATCAATGGGCCCTAAAGAGAGTTACAATGCGGACATTTAACCAACATTGTACATACAATGTGGACGTCGAACCAACATTGCTTCCTAGGCACGGCTTGCCATAAATATCATTTCACGAACCATGATAAACGTACATTGCAATGGACCCTAAGGACATCCGTTAGGCCTCGATCCCTGGGCCTTAGATATATCCAATGGGTCGTAATACATGGGCCTCACATTCACCAAATGGTTTGCATTAATGGGCCTCCCTAATGAGCCTTATGTACATTGCAATGGTCCATGATCCATGGGCCTTGAAATACATCAAAGTGGGCCTCACCACTTGGGCCTTAAGTACATTGCAATGGGCCTTAACTCATTGGCCCTAAATACATTTTAATGGCCCTCATAATATGGGCCCTACATTTATAGAAAAGTGAGCCTCAACAACGGCCTTATACGCCTCAAGATGGACCACAACAATGGGCCATAAATATGGGCTACAAATGCATCAAGGTGGGCCTCCACGGATGGCTACAAGTACATCCATATGGGCACCATCACATGGGCCTTATATAAATCAATGGGCCACACCAATGGGTCCTACATATACTTTAAATTGGTCATACCAATGGGCCCCATGTATACATCAAATGGGCCCTCAACGAAATACGAGTGGTGATAATGGTTCCCACCATTAAAATTCCTAAGGCCCATCATTTATTTTCTATCCAATTTGGCCATAAGGTCACACAGACCTAGATTAAGAGAAGACAAATCTCCTAATGACCCAAGACTTCTGTGAAACAAAGGGTTCAATGGCAGACACTTAATCCCCACCATTTTGCTATGTAGTCCACCTAATCCTAGATCTACCTCATTCTTTAAATCATGCCATGAATGAACTTCAAATGGTATGACGGCTTGGATGCAACACATGCATCATGGAGTGGATCCCACCAAATAGATGGATCAGACTCATTCTTTAGTTCATGTTAAAAATGTGCTTTCAAAATGGTGCAGCACATGAATCATGGTCCCACCGTCCAGGTGTGGACGGTGTGGATAAAACACATATATCATGGTGTTCCACCATCCAATGCAGTGGACGGTGTAGATAAACAATACATCGCGTAGGTCCCACGCTACACAGACGCGGCACACACAGTAGGCTGCACAGATAAAACACATACTCTCTGGCGGGTTCCACCGTCCGCCTGGGCGGTGTGAATGAAACAGATACATCATTGTGGGTCCCATGTGGGGCCCACCATAATGTTTGCTTTCCATCCAACCTGTCGGTAAGGTCACAAAGGCCTGGATGAATGGAAGAAAAACAAATAGCATCGTGATCCAAAACTTCTGTGGCCACCAAAAAGTTTCAATGGTAGGCACTCACTCAATACTGTTTCTTATGGTGGGGGCCACCTGAGCGTCAGATCAGTCTGATCTTTGGAGGGGGGCACATCAGGAGGGTGGCCCACCTAATGAATGGGTCGGATGGTAAAATAGACATCAAGGTGGGGCCCACGGCTAGGGCCGTGGGTCGGCCTCGTCCGCCCGCCCGCCCGCTGAAGAGCACAGGACGCCTGGCGTCCTGCGTGAAGTCAGAGGCAGCAGCGCCTCTGCTGCTTACTTGTTTTAAAAAAAAAATTTAGAAAAGTGGTTTTTCCGCGGTTTTTCACCTGTGGGGCCCGCCTATGATGGATCCACCCCGCTCAATGGCCTCTATGACCCAAGACAAGCCAAACGAGTCCGATATTGCATATTTTTTTGGCGAATGAAATTGTCAGGGTGAATTTCAATGGTAAACACACTGTTTGCTATCCTATGGCCCACCTGAGAGTCGGATTATCCTCGTTTTTTGGCTCAACGCCTAAAATGAGTTGGGGAAGAGGATGGGCGGCTCGGATTGTATACATACATTAAGGTGGGGCCTATACAAGTGACCCACTCAAAAGTTAAAATGAAACTGATATTTTTATTTTGCATATACACTTACTGCCTGTTGACGTTCCAGCAACCACGTCCAGCGTCCCTGGACGCTGGATGGGTGACGTTTACATACCATTTATCAAGGTGGGTTCCACATAGGCGTGGCCCACTGGATTGCATCAATTTAATATTTGTGTCTTCCCATTGCCAAATGATAGGGCCCACATGGTTTGGATGGTGTAGCTCTAACACGTCCATCAAGTGGGTCCCACGAAGGCGGATGTTGCATACATCATAGGGCTATTAACAAAGGAAAAAGGAAGAAAGAAAGAGAGAGAGAGAAAGGTGGGACACACGTGTGATGGAGGGACCCCGATACTATGGGCCCTCCTTGCATTCAATCATACATCAAGTGATAATCAAGGTGGGCCATTGGCCACATCTTAGGGTCCAAAGTGAGATCCATACCATTGATCGGTAGGCCTCACTTGGCCCATCTTAAAAATATGAAAAGCTATCCTATTGGAGCACCCACCTTATGATCTACTCGGTCCATTGGAACGCCTATCTTCTAGAGCTTCACTTTGATGGTAGGGATGGGAAATGGATGGCTAAGATGATGGGATTTGGAGATGGAAAGTGGGCCACCAAAACTCACATTTTCTCTCCATGGAAGGCTTGGACGTGGGAGAGCTTTCTTGCTTGGGACTTGGAGTGTTGAGAAATGAGAGGGAGAGAGAGAGTTGTAAGAGTGATGGAGTGATGTGAGGTGAGTGATGGGTGAAGTGAGTGATGGGTGAAGTGAGAGGTTAGTTGACTTAGGGGGGTTGCTTGTCTTGTGGAGAAAGGAAGCATGGGTGGGTGTACTTGACATGAGAGGTGATTGATGGGATTGATTGATGGGAATGATGGGACATATTGTAGAGATTCCTTGGAATTTGCAACGCGCGGTGTTTTGCCTCGAACTGAACGTGGGTCCGTATCTCATCGTCTGGGTATTGGATCGGTGCGTGAGTTGCGGCGTTGGAACCGCAGCGACGGTGCAGTCGCAATGATACAAGTCTCAGATTAAGCCGGCTTAAATGAATAGGATACGACTTACGGTCATGCGCAACGTCAACCATAAGTCGCGGATTGCCGAAATTTGACGAGAAGGGTCGCGGGAATCAACGGAACAGTGCGGATTAGGATACGGGTCTTACACGGTGATTCCTCCGTGTTTTCAGGTAAGAAAATACCCTAAAAGTTGCTGATTTAGTGTTCCTTCATTTCCGTAGCGAGATAGCTGATGCATTTTGTAATACAGGTTGTCTATTCGCCGTAGACGAAGCGTATACGCTCCGTTCGAAACGATACATTTCTAAGAGATAAGGTGCAGATTTTAGACGCTTTGATTGACTGTTTCCAACACTTTCAATGTCGTTTAATAGTAGATTATCGACGGTATCGCCGTTTGACATGTACAACATGCTGTCCGTTTCCTGTTTCGTAAATAGACGAAGAATATGAGATTTAGGGCATTTTAGTCATTTGTAGGAAGTACTATTTTCATTCATATTTTGCTGATGTGATTGACATGGCTTATTGTCGCATTAAAATACTAGGAATACGTGCATAATTAGTTTGGCGAAGAGATTCTCCTAAATGCGCACTTCGGGTCGACATGCTATATGTACACTTAAGTGTGTAGTATAAGTGTTTGTATAAATGCTTGTATTAGTATGTATTGAATTAAATGGTGTTATGAATTAGTTTGAGATTGATTTCTCAATTAATATGCTGATGTAAATGATTTCCTACATGTTAGTTATATGCATGATTTCATTGTATGTATGAAATGCATGTGCTTGATGATTTACTTAAGTTGTATGTTATAACATGTGTTAACATGCTCACATGGTTGTATTTCAATTCCAATACTCTTACATGAATTGCTGATGTGAATTCATATGTGTTTGGGACTATGCCTAGTCCAGGCAGTCGGTAACCGAGCGAATTCGTGGTTGGCTTATCTTGGCCACGAATGACGCGTCGATGAATGCGAGCTGTGGTCTGGAGTTGGCTGCAGTGGTTAGATGACACGAAGTGTTTTACGCACTTCATGTCGTTCGACTTGAGATGCGATCGTGCTAGTCGAGCCCGTCAAGTAACCCGGCTGGCCGTTGTATGTTCACCCTGCATGAGTCATAACTGCTTGAACCTAGGGTACTGAACTTACCATTATAAACCCTGTTAACCATGATACCTTGATCCACGAAGACTCATGAGCCGGGCATGGTGGTATGGGACACCGTGGTCGAGCTGTCGGCCTACGCTGGGGCCACAAACCTCCCCATAGTGACCAGTGAGCACCTATGACTCATGAGCAGATTATGGTGGTATGGGAAACTACATTCTTGCTGTCGACCTACACTGATCAGGCGATGAGTCCTTTGTAGTGACTGCGAGCGTATTCTGAGTCTACGGGAGGCGATGACCCTTCAGTAGCAGTGAGAGTACAGTAGGCCTGTATTGATAAGGTGATGAGGGAGCGGTGCAATGAGTGCGAGCAACAACCCTGACAGCCCTTGCAGCGACCTACAAAATATAAATTGTATGAGATTACTAGGAGTGACGACCCTAGACAGGATCTGTGTTGGGATTGATATAAGGGAAGTACCTTAATTTCCCAATCCTGCTGTTTGAATGGACTAATAACAACTTGAAAATCATATCACCATAACATTGCATGTGCCTGGAAGATGTGGAGCACTTGAGGGACGATTGCATGCTGCGGTCGTAAAATGGTGCCGTATGAGGGAGATCGTCGGTGAAGGCATACATCACATCATGTCATATTACATTAACAATAGTATTAGGAATGTCTGATTTACTGCTTTACTATTATCGCATGATTGATTTGAGAACATGTTAATCCTTACTCTATTATTCCACTGAGTTAGCTACTCATTCCCACATTTTGGGATGGTGTTTGCAACACCCACCAGACCCTGTCTTAGATGTAGGTGATGCTGAGATCCAGGAGGTAGATCCGGACTTTGATGAGGACCAGGACGAGTTCTCATACATGTAGTACCACGACGGCTTTGCTTAGGTGGCTTGGGTTGACGGGACTCCTCAGTGGGACTATTTTTGGCATTTTGATTTGTTTGTTTACATGTATATGAGACTCAGAGATGTATTCATACTTTAGTGACAGTTAAGATCTACTTTATTTTTCCATACAGTGATATATATATTCTTTAGTCTTCCGCTTGCTTTTATCACTGGATCTGGAGTATGAATTGCAGTTTTGGTATACTTTTACTCATGTGAATGCTTTAACTCAGACAACATTGAATCATAATCATTTTTGTTGCATAAGTGACGATCTGGAACTCAGGAGTTGAGTTTATACACGACCCCTGATTTTCAGGGTGTTACAAAACCCGAACCCATTGCCAAATCCCAAAACCTATGACCTAAACCCGAACCCATTCTCAAATCCCAAAACCTATAACCTAAACCTAATCCTTATCCTAACCCTACAACCTATAACCTAAACCAAAACCTATGACCAAAACCAGAACCCTAAACCCTATCCCAAAACCTATAACCTAAACCAAAATCAAAACCAAAACCTATAACCTAAACCCGAACCGATTCTCAAATCCTAAAACCTATAACCTAAACTAAAAGCTATGACCTAAACCCGAACCCATTCTCAAATACCAAAACATATGACCTAAACCTGAACCCATTCTCAAATCCCAAAACCTATAGCCTAATCTTAAACCTAAACCTTATCCTAAACCTATAACCTGAACCAAAATCAAAACCTATGACCCAAACGCGAACCCATTCTCAAATCCTAAAAATTATAACTTAAACTAAAACCTATGACCTAAACCCGAACCCATTCTCAAATCCCAAAACCTATAAACTAAGCCTAAACCTAAACCTTCTCCTAAACCAATAACCTAAACCAAAACCAATAACCTAAACCAAAATCAAATCCTATGACCTAAACCCGAACCCATTCTCAAATCCTAAAACCTATAACCTAAACCAAAACCTATGACCTAAACCCGAACCCATTCTCAAATCTCAAAACCTGAGACCTAAACCTGAACCCATTCTCAAATCCCAAAGCCTATAACCTAAACCTAAACCTAAACCTTATCCTAAACCTATAACCTAAACCAAAACCAAAACCTATGACCTAAAGCCGAACCCATTCTCAAATCCTCAAACCTATAACTTAAACCAAAACCTATGACCTAAACCCAAACGCATTCTGAAATCCCAAAACCTATGACCTAAACCCGAACCCATTCTCAAATCCTAAAACCTATAACCTAAACCAAAACCTAAACCATTTCCTAAACCTATAACCTAAACCAAAACCAAAACCTATGACCTAAACCCGAACCCATTCTCAAATCCTAAAACCTATAACCTAAACCAAAACCTACTCAAATCTCAAAACCTATTACCTAAACCCGAACCCATTCTCAAATCCCAAAACCTATAACCTAAACCTAATCCTTATCCTAACCCTATAACCTATAACCTAAACCAAAACCTATGACCTAAACCTGAACCCTAAACCCTATCCCAAAACCAATAACCTAAACCAAAATCAAAACCAAAACTTATAACCTAAACCCTAACCGATTCTCAAATCCTAGAACCTATAACCTAAAGTAAAACCTATGACCTAAACCCGAACCCATTCTCAAATTCCAAAACCATGACCTAAACCCGAACCCATTCTCAAATCCTAAAACCTATAACCTAAACCTTAACCTAAACCTATAACCTGAACCAAAACCAAAAACTATGACCTAAACGCGAACCCATTCTCAAATCCTAAAACATATAACTTAAACCAAAACCTATGACCTAAACCCGAACCCATATTCAAATCCCAAAACCTATGACCTAAACCCGAACCCATTCTCAAATCCCAAAACCTATAACCTAAACCTAAACCTAAACCTTATCGCAAACCTATAAGCTAAACTAAAACCTATAACCTAAACCAAAAATAAAGCCTATGACCAAAAGCCGAACCCATTCTCAAATCCTAAAACCTATAACATAAACCAAAACCTATGACCTAAACCCGAACCCATTCTCAAATGCCAAAACCTAAGACCTAAACCTGAACCCATTCTCAAATCCCAAAGCCTATAACCTAAACATAAACCTAAACCTTATCCTAAACATATAACCTAAACTAAAACTAAAACCTATGACCTAAACCCGAACCCAATCTCAAATCCTGAAACCTATAACTTAAACCAAAACCTATGACCTAAACTCGAACCCATTTTCAAATCCCAAAACCTAAGACATAAACCCGAACCCATTCTCAAATCCCAAAACCTATAACCTAAACCTAAACCTAAACCTTATCCTAAACCTATAACCTAAACCAAAACCTATAACCTAAACCAAAACCAAAACCAATGACCTAAACCCGAACCCATTCTCAAATCCTGAAACCTATAACTTAAACCAAAACCTATGACCTAAACCCGAACCCATTTTTAAATCCCAAAACCTATGACATAAACCCGAACCCATTCTCAAATCCCAAAACCTATAACCTAAACCTAAACCTAAACCTTAACCTAAACCTATAACCTAAACCAAAACCTATAACCTAAACCAAAACCAAAACCTATGACCTAAACCCGAACCCATTCTCAAATCCTAAAACCTAAAACCTAAACCAAAACCTTTGACCTAAACCCAAACCCATTCTCAAATCCCAAAACCTATGACCTAAACCCGAACCCATTCTCAAATCCCAAGACCTATAACCTAAACCTAAACCTAAACCTTATCCTAAACCTATAACCTAAACCAAAACCTATAACCAAAACCAAAACCATAACCAATGACCTAAACCCGAACCCATTCTCAAATCTTAAAACCTATAACCTATGACCTAAGCCCAAAACCTAAACCTATGACCTAAACCCAAAACCTAAACCCTGTCCCAAAACCTATAACCTAAACCAAAATTAAAACCAAAACCTATAACTTAAACCCGAACTGATTGTCAAATCATAAAACCTATAACCTAAACCCAAAACCTATGACATAAACCCGAACCCATTCTCAAATCCCAAAACCTATAACCGAAACCTAATCCTTATCCTAACCCTATAACCGATAACCAAAACCAAAACCTATGACCTAAACCTGAACCCTAACCCCTATCCCAAAACCTATAACCTAAACCAAAATCAAAACCAAAATTTATAACCTAAACCCGAACCGATTCTCAAATCCTAAAACCTAAAAATGAAACTAAAACCTATGACCTAAACCTGAACCCATTCTCAAATCCCAAAATCTGAACCCATTCTCAAATCCCAAAACCTATAACCTAAACCTAAACCTAAACCTTATCCTAAACATATAACCTAAACCAAAATCAAAACCTATGACCTAAACCCGAACCCATTCTCAAATCCTAAAACCTATAACTTAAACCAAAACATATGACCTAAACCCGAACCCATTGCCAAATCCCAAAACCTATGACCTAAACCCGAACCCATTCTCAAATCCCAAAACTTATAACCTAAACCTAAACCTAAATCTTATCCCAAACCTATAAGCTAAACTAAAACCTATAACCTAAACAAAAAATAAAACCTATGACCAAAACTCGAACCCATTCTCAAATCCTAAAACCTATAACATAAACCAAAACCTATGACCTAAACCCAAACCCATTCTCAAATGCCAAAACCTAAGACCTAAACCTGAACCCATTCTCAAATCCCAAAGCCTATAACCTAAACATAAACCTAAACCTTATCCTAAACATATAACCTAAACTAAAACTAAAACCTATGACCTAAACCCGAACCCATTCTCAAATCCTGAAACCTATAACTTAAACCAAAACCTATGACCTAAACCCGAACCCATTTTCAAATCCCAAAACCTAAGACATAAACCCAAACCCATTCTCAAATTGCAAAACCTATAACCTAAACCTAAACCTAAACCTTATCCTAAACCTATAACCTAAACCAAAACGTATAACCTAAACCAAAACCAAAACCTATGACCTAAATCCGAACCCATTCTCAAATCCTAAAACCTATAACCTAAAACAAAACCTTTGACCTAAACCCGAACCAATTCTCAAATCCCAAAACCTATGACCTAAACCCGAACCCATTCTCAAATCCCAAGACCTATAACCTAAACCTAAACCTAAACCTTATCCAACACCTATAACCTAAACCAAAACCTATAACCAAAACCAAAACCAAAACCAATGACCTAAACCCGAACCCATTCTCAAATCCCAAAACCTATAACCTATGACCTAAGCCCAAAACCTAAACCTATGACCTAAACCCAAAACCTAAACCCTGTCCCAAAACCTATAACCTAAACCAAAATTAAAACCAAAACCTATAACTTAAACCCGAACCGATTTTCAAATCATTAAACCTATAACCTAAACCCAAACCTATGACATAAACCCGAACCCATTCTCAAATCCCAAAACCTATGACCTAAACCCGAACCCATTCTCAAATCCCAAAACCTATAACCTAAACCTAAACCTAAACCTAAATCTTATCCCAAACCTATAAGCTAAACTAAAACCTATAACCTAAACAAAAAATAAAGCCTATGACCAAAACTCGAACCCATTCTCAAATCCTAAAACCTATAACATAAACCAAAACCTATGACCTAAACCCGAACCCATTCTCAAATGCCAAAACCTAAGACCCAAACCTGAACCCATTCTCAAATCCCAAAGCCTATAACCTAAACATAAACCTAAACCTTATCCTAAACATATAACCTAAACTAAAACTAAAACCTATGACCTAAACCCGAACCCATTCTCAAATCCTGAAACCTATAACTTAAACCAAAACCTATGACCTAAACCCGAACCCATTTTCAAATCCCAAAACCTAAGACATAAACCCAAACCCATTCTCAAATTGCAAAACCTATAACCTAAACCTAAACCTAAACCTTATCCTAAACCTATAACCTAAACCAAAACCTATAACCTAAACCAAAACCAAAACCTATGACCTAAATCCGAACCCATTCTCAAATCCTAAAACTTATAACCTAAACCAAAACCTTTGACCTAAACCCGAACCCATTCTCAAATCCCAAAACCTATGACCTAAACCCGAACCCATTCTCAAATCCCAAGACCTATAACCTAAACCTAAACCTAAACCTTATCCAACACCTATAACCTAAACCAAAACCTATAACCAAAACCAAAACCAAAACCAATGACCTAAACCCGAACCCATTCTCAAATCCTAAAACCTATAACCTATGACCTAAGCCCAAAACCTAAACCTATGACCTAAACCCAAAACCTAAACCCTGTCCCAAAACCTATAACCTAAACCAAAATTAAAACCAAAACCTATAACTTAAAACCTAAAACCTATGACCTAAACCGGAACCGATTTTCAAATCATAAAACCTATAACCTAAACCCAAACCTATGACATAAACCCGAACCCATTCTCAAATCCAAAAACCTATGACCTAAACCCGAACCCATTCTCAAATCCCAAAACCTCTAACCGAAACCTAATCCTTATCCTAACCCTGTAACCTATAACCTAAACCAAAACCTATGACCTAAACTCGAACCCTAACCCCTATCCCAAAACCTATAACCTAAACCAAAATCAAAACCAAAATCTATAACCTAAACCCGAACCGATTCTCAAATCCTAAAACCTAAAAATGAAACTAAAACCTATGACCTAAACCCGAACCCATTCTCAAATCCCAAAATCTGAACCCATTCTCAAATCCCAAAACCTATAACCTAAACCTAAACCTAAACCTTATCCTAAACATATAACCTAAACCAAAATCAAAACCTATGACCTAAACCCGAACCCATTCTCAAATCCTAAAACCTATAACTTAAACCAAAACCTATGAGCTAAACCCGAACCCATTTTCAAATCTCAAAACCTATGACCTAAACCCGAACCCATTCTCAAATCCCAAAACCTATAACCTAAACCCAAACCAAAACCTTATCCTGAACCTATAACCTAAACCAAAACCTATAACCAAAACTAAAACCAAAACCAATGACCTAAACCCGAACCCATTCTCAAATCTTAAAACCTATAACCTATGACCTAAGCCCAAAACCTAAACCTATGACCTAAACCCAAAACCTAAACCCTGTCCCAAAACCTATAACCTAAACTAAAATTAAAACCAAAACCTATAACTTAAACCCGAACCGATTTTCAAATCATAAAACCTATAACCTAAACCCAAACCTATGACATAAACCCGAACCCATTCTCAAATCCCAAAACCTATGACCTAAACCCGAACAAATTCTCAAATCCCAAAACCTCTAACCGAAACCTAATCCTTATCCTAACCCTGTAACCTATAACCTAAACCAAAACCTATGACCTAAACTCGAACCCTAACCCCTATCCCAAAACCTATAACCTAAACCAAAATCAAAACCAAAATCTATAACCTAAACCCGAACCGATTCTCAAATCCTAAAACCTAAAAATGAAACAAAAACCTATGACCTAAACCCGAACCCATTCTCAAATCCCAAAATCTGAACCCATTCTCAAATCCCAAAACCTATAACGTAAACCTAAACCTAAACCTTATCCTAAACATATAACCTAAACCAAAATCAAAACCTATGACCTAAACCCGAATCCATTCTCAAATCCTAAAACCTATAACTTAAACCAAAACCTATGAGCTAAACCCGAACCCATTTTCAAATCTCAAAACCTATGACCTAAACCCGAACCCATTCTCAAATCCCAAAACCTATAACCTAAACCTAATCCAAAACCTTATCCTAAACCTATATCCTAAACCAAAACCTACAACCTAAACCAAAACCAAAACCTATGACCTAAACCCGAATCCATTCTCAAATCCTAAAACCTATAACCAAAACCAATGACCTAAACCCAAAACCTCTAGCCTAAACCAAAATTAAAACCAAAACCTAAAAGTTAAACCCGAACCGATTCTCAAATCATAAAACCTATAACCTAAACCCAAACCTATGACATAAACCCGAACCCATTCTCAAATCCCAAAACCTATGACCTAAACCCGAACCCATTCTGAAATCCCAAAACCTATAACCGAAACCTAATCCTTATCCTATCCCTATAACCTATAACCTAAACCAAAACCTACGACCTAAACCCGAACCCTAAACCCAATCCGAAAACCTATAACCTAAACCAAAATCAAAACAAAAATCTATAACCTAAACCCGAACCGATTCTCAAATCCTGAAACCTAAAAATGAAACTAAAACCTATGACCTAAACCCGAACCCATTCTCAAATCCCAAAATCTGAACCCATTCTCAAGTCCCAAAACCTATAACCTAAACCTAAACCTAAACCTTATCTTAAACATATAAGCTAAACCAAAATCAAAACCTATGACCTAAACCCGAACCCATTCTCAAATCCTAAAACCTATAACTTAAACCAAAACCAATGACCTAAACCCAAACCCATTTTCAAAACCAAAATCTATGACCTAAACCCGAACCCATTCTCAAATCCTAAAACCTATAACCTAAACCAAAACCTACTCAAATTTCAAAACCTATTACCTAAACCCGAACCCATTCTCAAATCCCAAAACCTATAACCTAAACCTAATCCTTATCCTAACCCTATAACCTATAACCTAAACCTAATCCTTATCCTAACCCTATAACCTATAACCTAAACCAAAACCCATGACCTAAACCTGAACCCTAAACCGTATCCCAAAACCTATAACCTAAACCAAAATCAAAACCAAAACCTAAACCTAAACCTAAACCTTATCCTAAACCCATAACCTAAACCAAAATCAAAACCTATAAACTAAACCCGAACCCATTCTCAAATCCTAAAACCTATAACTTAAACCAAAAGCTATGACCTAAACCCGAACCCATTTTCAAATCCCAAAACCTATGACCTAAACCTAAACCCATTCCCAAATCCCAAAACTTATAACCTAAACCTAAACCTAAACCTTATCCTAAACCTATAACCTAAACCAAAACCTATAACCTAAACTAAAACCAAAACCTATGACCTAAACCCGAACCCATTCTCAAATCCTAAAACCAATAACCTAAACCAAAACCTATGACCTAAACTCGAACCCATTCTCAAATCCCAAAGACTATAACCTAAACCTAAACATAAACCTTATCCTAAACCTATAACCTAAAACAAAACCAATAACCTAAACCAAAACCAAAAGCTATGACCTAAACCCGAACCCATTCTCAAATCCTAAAACCAATAACTTAAACCAAAACCTATGACCAAAACCCGAACCGATTTTCAAATCCCAAAACCTATGACCTAAACCCAAACCCATTCTCAGATCCCAAAACCTATAACCTAAACCTAAACCTAAACCTTATCCTAAACCTATAACCTGAACCAAAACCAAAAACTATGACCTAAACGCGAACCCATTCTCAAATCCTAAAACCTATAACTTAAACCAAAACATATGACCTAAACCCGAACCCATTGCCAAATCCCAAAACCTATGACCTAAACCCGAACCCATTCTCAAATCCCAAAACCTATAACCTAAACCTAAACCTAAATCTTATCCCAAACCTATAAGCTAAACTAAAACCTATAACCTAAACAAAAAATAAAACCTATGACCAAAACTCGAACCCATTCTCAAATCCTAAAACCTATAACATAAACCAAAACCTATGACCTAAACCCGAACCCAGTCTCAAATGCCAAAACCTAAGACCTAAACCTGAACCCATTCTCAAATCCCAAAGCCTATAACCTAAACATAAACCTAAACCTTATCCTAAACATATAACCTAAACTAAAACTAAAACCTATGACCTAAACCCGAACCCATTCTCAAATCCTGAAACCTATAACTTAAACCAAAACCTATGACCTAAACCCGAACCCATTTTCAAATCCCAAAACCTAAGACATAAACCCAAACCCATTCTCAAATTGCAAAACCTATAACCTAAACCTAAACCTAAACCTTATCCTAAACCTATAACCTAAACCAAAACCTATAACCTAAACCAAAACCAAAACCTATGACCTAAATCCGAACCCATTCTCAAATCCTAAAACCTATAACCTAAAACAAAACCTTTGACCTAAACCCGAACCAATTCTCAAATCCCAAAACCTATGACCTAAACCCGAACCCATTCTCAAATCCCAAGACCTATAACCTAAACCTAAACCTAAACCTTATCCAACACCTATAACCTAAACCAAAACCTATAACCAAAACCAAAACCAAAACCAATGACCTAAACCCGAACCCATTCTCAAATCCCAAAACCTATAACCTATGACCTAAGCCCAAAACCTAAACCTATGACCTAAACCCAAAACCTAAACCCTGTCCCAAAACCTATAACCTAAACCAAAATTAAAACCAGAACCTATAACTTAAACCCGAACCGATTTTCAAATCATTAAACCTATAACCTAAACCCAAACCTATGACATAAACCCGAACCCATTCTCAAATCCCAAAACCTATGACCTAAACCCGAACCCATTCTCAAATCCCAAAACCTATAACCTAAACCTAAACCTAAACCTAAATCTTATCCCAAACCTATAAGCTAAACTAAAACCTATAACCTAAACAAAAAATAAAGCCTATGACCAAAACTCGAACCCATTCTCAAATCCTAAAACCTATAACATAAACCAAAACCTATGACCTAAACCCGAACCCATTCTCAAATGCCAAAACCTAAGACCCAAACCTGAACCCATTCTCAAATCCCAAAGCCTATAACCTAAACATAAACCTAAACCTTATCCTAAACATATAACCTAAACTAAAACTAAAACCTATGACCTAAACTCGAACCCATTCTCAAATCCTGAAACCTATAACTTAAACCAAAACCTATGACCTAAACCCGAACCCATTTTCAAATCCCAAAACCTAAGACATAAACCCAAACCCATTCTCAAATTGCAAAACCTATAACCTAAACCTAAACCTAAACTTTATCCTAAACCTATAACCTAAACCAAAACCTATAACCTAAACCAAAACCAAAACCTATGACCTAAATCCGAACCCATTCTCAAATCCTAAAACCTATAACCTAAACCAAAACCTTTGACCTAAACCTGAACCCATTCTCAAATCCCAAAACCTATGACCTAAACCCGAACCCATTCTCAAATCCCAAGACCTATAACCTAAACCTAAACCTAAACCTTATCCAACACCTATAACCTAAACCAAAACCTATAACCAAAACCAAAACCAAAACCAATGACCTAAACCCGAACCCATTCTCAAATCCTAAAACCTATAACCTATGACCTAAGCCCAAAACCTAAACCTATGACCTAAACCCAAAACCTAAACCCTGTCCCAAAACCTATAACCTAAACCAAAAATAAAACCAAAACCTATAACTTAAAACCTAAAACCTATGACCTAAACCCGAACCGATTTTCAAATCATAAAACCTATAACCTAAACCCAAACCTATGACATAAACCCGAACCCATTCTCAAATCCAAAAACCTATGACCTAAACCCGAACCCATTCTCAAATCCCAAAACCTCTAACCGAAACCTAATCCTTATCCTAACCCTGTAACCTATAACCTAAATCAAAACCTATGACCTAAACTCGAACCCTAACCCCTATCCCAAAACCTATAACCTAAACCAAAATCAAAACCAAAATCTATAACCTAAACCCGAACCGATTCTCAAATCCTAAAACCTAAAAATGAAACTAAAACCTATGACCTAAACCCGAACCCATTCTCAAATCCCAAAATCTGAACCCATTCTCAAATCCCAAAACCTATAACCTAAACCTAAACCTAAACCTTATCCTAAACATATAACCTAAACCAAAATCAAAACCTATGACCTAAACCCGAACCCATTCTCAAATCCTAAAACCTATAACTTAAACCAAAACCTATGAGCTAAACCCGAACCCATTTTCAAATCTCAAAACCTATGACCTAAACCCGAACCCATTCTCAAATCCCAAAACCTATAACCTAAACCCAAACCAAAACCTTATCCTGAACCTATAACCTAAACCAAAACCTATAACCAAAACTAAAACCAAAACCAATGACCTAAACCCGAACCCATTCTCAAATCTTAAAACCTATAACCTATGACCTAAGCCCAAAACCTAAACCTATGACCTAAACCCAAAACCTAAACCCTGTCCCAAAACCTATAACCTAAACTAAAATTAAAATCAAAACCTATAACTTAAACCCGAACCGATTTTCAAATCATAAAACCTATAACCTAAACCCAAACCTATGACATAAACCCGAACCCATTCTCAAATCCCAAAACCTATGACCTAAACCCGAACAAATTCTCAAATCCCAAAACCTCTAACCGAAACCTAATCCTTATCCTAACCCTGTAACCTATAACCTAAACTAAAACCTATGACCTAAACTCGAACCCTAACCCCTATCCCAAAACCTATAACCTAAACCAAAATCAAAACCAAAATCTATAACCTAAACCCGAACCGATTCTCAAATCCTAAAACCTAAAAATGAAACAAAAACCTATGACCTAAACCCGAACCCATTCTCAAATCCCAAAATCTGAACCCATTCTCAAATCCCAAAACCTATAACGTAAACCTAAACCTAAACCTTATCCTAAACATATAACCTAAACCAAAATCAAAACCTATGACCTAAACCCGAATCCATTCTCAAATCCTAAAACCTATAACTTAAACCAAAACCTATGAGCTAAACCCGAACCCATTTTCAAATCTCAAAACCTATGACCTAAACCCGAACCCATTCTCAAATCCCAAAACCTATAACCTAAACCTAATCCAAAACCTTATCCTAAACCTATATCCTAAACCAAAACCTACAACCTAAACCAAAACCAAAACCTATGACCTAAACCCGAATCCATTCTCAAATCCTAAAACCTATAACCTAAACCAATGACCTAAACCCAAAACCTCTAGCCTAAACCAAAATCAAAACCAAAACCTAAAAGTTAAACCCGAACCGATTCTCAAATCATAAAACCTATAACCTAAACCCAAACCTATGACATAAACCCGAACCCATTCTCAAATCCCAAAACCTATGACCTAAACCCGAACCCATTCTGAAATCCCAAAACCTATAACCGAAAAATAATCCTTATCCTATCCCTATAACCTATAACCTAAACCAAAACCTACGACCTAAACCCGAACCCTAAACCCAATCCGAAAACCTATAACCTAAACCAAAATCAAAACAAAAACCTTATCCTAAACATATAAGCTAAACCAAAATCAAAACCTATGACCTAAACCCGAACCCATTCTCAAATCCTAAAACCTATAACTTAAACCAAAACCAATGACCTAAACCCAAACCCATTTTCAAAACTAAAATCTATGACCTAAACCCGAACCCATTCTCAAATCCTAAAACCTATAACCTAAACCAAAACCTACTCAAATCTCAAAACCTATTACCTAAACCCGAACCCATTCTCAAATCCCAAAACCTATAACCTAAACCTAATCCTTATCCAAACCCTATAACCTATAACCTAAACCAAAACCCATGACCTAAACCTGAACCCTAAACCGTATCCCAAAACCTATAACCTAAACCAAAATCAAAACCAAAACCTATAACCTAAACCCTAACCGATTCTCAAATCCTAGAACCTATAACCTAAACTAAAACCTATGACCTAAACCCGAAACCATTCTCAAATTACAAAACCTATGACCTAAACCCGAACCCATTCTCAAATCCCAAAACCTATAACCCAAACCTAAACCTAAACCTTAACCAAAACCTATAACCTGAACCAAAACCAAAAACTATGACCTAAACGCGAACCCATTCTCAAATCCTAAAACATATAACTTAAACCAAAACCTATGACCTAAACCCGAACCCATATTCAAATCCCAAAACCTATGACCTAAAGCCGAACCCATTCTCAAATCCCAAAACCTATAACTTAAACCTAAACCTAAACCTTATCCCAAACCTATAAGCTAAACCAAAACCTATAACCTAAACCAAAAATTAAACCTATGACCAAAACCCGAACCCATTCTCAAATCCAAAAACCTATAACATAAACCAAAACCTATGACCTAAACTCGAACCCATTCTCAAATCCCAAAACCTAAGACCTAAACCTGAACCCATTCTCAAATCCCAAAGCCTATAACCTAAACATAAACCTAAACCTTATCCTAAACATATAACCTAAACTAAAACCAAAACCAATGACCTAAACCCGAACCCATTCTCAAATCCTGAAACCTATAACTTAAACCAAAACCTATGACCTAAACCCGAACCCATTTTCAAATCCCAAAACCTATAACCTAAACCTAAACCTAAACCTTAACCTAAACCTATAACCTAAACCACAACCTATAACCTAAACCAAAACCAAAACCGATGACCTAAACCCGAACCCATTCTCAAATCCTAAAACCTAAAACCTAAACCAAAACCTTTGACCTAAACCCGAACCCATTCTCTAATCCCAAAACCTATGACCTAAACCCGAACCCATTCTCAAATCCCAAGACCTATAACCTAAACCTAAACCTAAACCTTATCCTAAACCTATAACCTAAACCAAAACCTATAACGAAAACCAAAACCAAAACCAATGACCGAAACCCGAACCCATTCTCAAATCTTAAAACCTATAACCTATGACCTAAGCCCAAAACCTAAACCTATGACCTAAACCCAAAACCTAAACCCTGTCCCAAAACCTATAACATAAACCAAAATTAAAACCAAAACCTATAACTTAAACCCGAACCGATTATCAAATCATAAAACCTATAACCTAAACCCAAACCTATGACATAAACCCGAACTCATTCTCAAATCCCAAAACCTATGACCTAAACCCGATCCCATTCTCAAATCCCAAAACCTATAACCGAAACGTAATCCTTATCCTAACCCTATAACCGATAACCTAAACCAAAACCTATGACCTGAAAATGAACCCTAACCCCTATCCCAAAACCTATAACCTAAACCAAAATTAAAACCAAAATCTATAACCTAAACCCGAACCGATTCTCAAATCCTAAAACCTCAAAACGAAACAAAAACCTATGACCTAAACCCGAACCCATTCTCAAATCCCAAAATCTGAACCCATTCTCAAATCCCAAAACCCATAACCTAAACCTAAAGCTAAACCTTATCCTAAACATATAACCTAAACCAAAATCAAAACCTATGACCTAAACCCGAACCCATTCTCAAATCCTAAAACCTATAACTTAAACCAAAACCTATGACCTAAACCTGAACCCATTTTCAAATCTCAAAACCTATGACCTAAACCCAAACCCATTCTCAAATCCCAAAACCTATAACCTAAACCTAAACCAAAACCTTATCCTCAACCTATATCCTAAACCAAAACCTACAACCTAAACCAAAACCAAAACCTATGACCTAAACCCGAACCCATTCTCAAATCCTAAAACCAATTACTTAAACCAAAACCTATGACCTAAACCCGAACCCATTCTCAAATCCCAAAGCCTATAACCTAAACCTATGACCTAAACCCAAAACCTAAACCCTGTCCCAAAACATCTAGCCTAAACCAAAATCAAAACCAAAACCTATAAGTTAAACCCGAACCGATTCTCAAATCATAAAACCTATAACCTAAACCCAAACCTATGACATAAACCTGAACCCAATCTCAAATCCCAAAACCTATGACCTAAACCTGAACCCATTCTCAAATCACAAAACCTATAACCGAAACCTAATCCTTATCCTAACCCTATAACCTATAACCTAAACCAAAACCTATGACCTCAACCCGAACCCTAAACCCTATCCCAAAACCTATAACCTAAACCAAAATCAAAACCAAAATCTATAACCTAAACCCGAACCGATTCTCAAATCCTAAAACCTCAAAACGAAACTAAAACCTATGACCTACACCCGAACCCATTCTCAAATCTGAAAATCTGAACCCATTCTCAAGTCCCAAAACCTATAACCTAAACCTAAACCAAAACCTTATCCTAAACCTATATCCTAAACCAAAACCTATAACGTAAACCAAAACCAAAACCTATGACCTAAACCCGAACCCATTCTCAAATCCTAAAACCTATAACCTAAACCAAAACCTATGACCTAAACCCGAACCCATTCACAAATCCCAAAGCCTATAACCTAAACCTATGACCTAAACCCAAAACCTAAACCCTGTCCCAAAACCTCTAGCCTAAACCAAAAAAAAAAAAAAAACCTATAACTTAAACCCGAACCGATTCTCAAATCCTAAAACCTATAACCTAAACCCAAACCTATGACAAAAACCCAAACCCATTCTCAAATCCCAAAACCTATGACCTAAACCCGAACCCATTCTCAAATCCCAAAACCTATAACCTAAACCTAATCCTTATCCTAACCCTATAACCTATAACCAAAACCAAAACCTATGACCTAAACCCGAACCCTAAACCCAATCCCAAAACCTATAACCTAAACCAAAATCGAAACCAAAATCTATAACCTAAACCCGAACCGATTCTCAAATCCTAAAACCTAAAATCGAAACTAAAACCTATGACCTAAACCCGAACCCATTCTCAAATCCCAAAACCTGAACCCATTTTCAAATCCCAAAACCTATAACCTAAACCTAAACCTAAACCTTATCCTAAACCCATAACCTGAACCAAAATCAAAACCTATGACCTAAACCCGAACCCATTCTCAAATCCTAATACCTATAACTTAAACCAAAACCAATGACCTAAACCCGAACCCATTATCAAATCCCAAAACCTATGACCTAAACCTGAACCCATTCCCAAATCCCAAAACCTATAACCTAAACCTAAACCTAAACCTTATCCTAAACCTATAATCTAAACTTAAACCTATAACCTAAACTAAAACTAAAACCTATGACCTAAATCCGAACCCATTCTCAAATCCTAAAACCTATAACCTAAACCAAAACCTATGACCTAAACCCGAACCCATTCTCAAATCCCAAAGACTATAACCTAAACCTAAACCTAAACCTTATCCTAAACCTATAACCTAAAACAAAACCTATAACCTAAACCAAAACCAAAAGCTATGACCTAAACCCGAACCCATTCTCAAATCCTAAAACCAATAACTTAAACCAAAACCTATGACCAAAACCCGAACCGATTTTCAAATCCCAAAACCTATGACCTAAACCTAAACCTATTCTCAAATCCCAAAACCTATAACCTAAACCTAAACCTAAACCTTATCCTAAACCTATAACCTGAACCAAAACCAAAAACTATGACCTAAACGCGAACCCATTCTCAAATCCTAAAACCTATAACTTAAACCAAAACATATGACCTAAACCCGAACCCATTGCCAAATCCCAAAACCTATGACCTAAACCCGAACCCATTCTCAAATCCCAAAACCTATAACCTAAACCTAAACCTAAATCTTATCCCAAACCTATAAGCTAAACTAAAACCTATAACCTAAACAAAAAACAAAACCTCTGACCAAAACACGAACCCATTATCAAATCCTAAAACCTATAACATAAACCAAAACCTATGACCTAAACCCGAACCCATTCTCAAATCCCAAAACCTAAGACCTAAACCCGAACCCATTCTCAAATCCCAAAGCCTATAACCTAAACCTAAACCTAAACCTTATCCTAAACATATAACCTAAACTAAAACTAAAACCTATGACCTAAACCCGAACCCATTCTCAAATCCTAAAACCTATAACTTAAACCAAAACCTATGACCTAAACCCGAACCCATTTTCAAATCTCAGAACCTATGACCTAAACCCAAACCCATTCTCAAATCCCAAAACCTATAACCTAAACCTAAACCAAAACCTTATCCTAAACCTATATCCTAAACCAAAATCTACAACCTAAACCAAAACCAAAACCTATGACCTAAACCCGAATCCATTCTCAAATCCTAAAACCTATAACCTAAACCAAAACCTATGACCTAAACCCGAACCCATTCTCAAATCCCAAAGCCTAAAACCTAAACCAATGACCTAAACCCAAAACCTCTAGCCTAAACCAAAATCAAAACCAAAACCTAAACGTTAAACCCGAACCGATTCTCAAATCATAAAACCTATAACCTAAACACAAACCTATGACATAAACCCGAACCCAATCTCAAATCCCAAAACCTATGACCTAAACCTGAACCCATTCTCAAATCACAAAACCTATAACCGAAACCTAATCCTTATCCTAACCCTATAACCTATAACCTAAACCTAAACCTATGACCTAAACCCGAACCCTAAACCCTATCCCAAAACCTATAACCTAAACCAAAATCAAAACCAAAATCTATAGCCTAAACCCGAACCGATTCTCAAATCCTAAAACCTCAAAACGAAACTAAAACCTATGACCTACACCCGAACCCATTCTCAAATCTGAAAATCTGAACCCATTCTCAAGTCCCAAAACCTATAACCTAAACCTAAACCAAAACCTTATCCTAAACCTATATCCTAAACCAAAACCTATAACCTAAACCAAAACCAAAACCTATGACCTAAACCCGAACCCATTCTCAAATCCTAAAACCTATAACCTAAACCAAAACCTATGACCTAAACCCGAACCCATTCACAAATCCCAAAGCCTATAACCTAAACCTATGACCTAAACCCAAAACCTAAACCCTGTCCCAAAACCTCTAGCCTAAACCAAAATAAAAAAAAAAACCTATAACTTAAACCCGAACCGATTCTCAAATCCTAAAACCTATAACCTAAACCCAAACCTATGACAAAAACCCGAACCCATTCTCAAATCCCAAAACCTATGACCTAAACCCGAACCCATTCTCAAATCCCAAAACCTATAACCTAAACCTAATCCTTATCCTAACCCTATAACCTATAACCAAAACCAAAACCTATGACCTAAACCCGAACCCTAAACCCTATCCTAAAACCTATAACCTAAACCAAAATCGAAACCGAAATCTATAACCTAAACCCGAACCGATTCTCAAATCCTAAAACCAAAAATCGGAACTAAAACCTATGACCTAAACCCGAACCCATTCTCAAATCCCAAAACCTGAACCCATTTTCAAATCCCAAAACCTATAACCTAAACCTAAACCTAAACCTTATCCTAAACCCATAACCTGAACCAAAATCAAAACCTATGACCTAAACTCGAATCCATTCTCAAATCCTAATACCTATAACTTAAACCAAAACCTATGACCTAAACCCGAACCCATTATCAAATCCCAAAACCTATGACCTAAACCTGAACCCATTCCCAAATCCCAAAACCTATAACCTAAACCTAAACCTAAACCTTATCCTAAACCTATAATCTAAACTTAAACCTATAACCTAAACTAAAACTAAAACCTATGACCTAAATCCGAACCCATTCTCAAATCCTAAAACCTATAACCTAAACCAAAACCTATGACCTAAACCCGACCCCATTCTCAAATCCCAAAGACTATAACCTAAACCTAAGCCTAAACCTTATCCTAAACCTATAACCTAAAACAAAACCTATAACCTAAACCAAAACCAAAAGCTATGACCTAAACCCGAACCCATTCTCAAATCCTAAAACCAATAACTTAAACCAAAACCTATGACCAAAACCCGAACCAATTTTCAAATCCCAAAACCTAGGACCTAAACCCAAACCTATTCTCAAATCCCAAAACCTATAACCTAAACCTAAACCTAAACCTTATCCTAAACCTATAACCTGAACCAAAACCAAAAACCATAACCTAAACGCGAACCCATTCTCAAATCCTAAAACCTATAACTTAAACCAAAACATATGACCTAAACCCGAACCCATTGCCAAATCCCAAAACCTATGACCTAAACCCGAACCCATTCTCAAATCCCAAAACCTATAACCTAAACCTAAACCTAAATCTTATCCCAAACCTATAAGCTAAACTAAAACCTATAACCTAAACAAAAAACAAAACCTCTGACCAAAACACGAACCCATTCTCAAATCCTAAAACCAATAACATAAACCAAAACCTATGACCTAAACCCGAACCCATTCTCAAATCCCAAAACCTAAGACCTAAACCCGAACCCATTCTCAAATCCCAAAGCCTATAACCTAAACCTATACCTAAACCTTATCCTAAACATATAACCTAAACTAAAACTAAAACCTATGACCTAAACCCGAACCCATTCTCAAATCCTGAAACCTATAACTTAAACCAAAACCTATGACCTAAACCCGAACCCATTTTCAAATCCCAAAACCTAAGACATAAACCCGAACCCATTCTCAAATCCCAAAACCTATAACCAAAACCTAAACCAAAACCTTATCCTAAACCTATAACCTAAACCAAAACCTACAACCTAAACCAAAACCAAAACCTATGACCTAAACCCGAACCCATTCTCAAATCCTAAAACCTATAACCTAAACCAAAATCTTTGACCTGAACCCGAACCCATTCTCAAATCCCAAGACCTATAACCTAAACCTAAACCTAAACCTTATCCTAAACCAATAACCTAAACCAAAACCTATAACCAAAACCAAAACCAAAACTAATGACCTAAACCCGAACCCATTCTCAAATCCTAAAACCTATAACCTATGACCTAAGCCCAAAACCTAAACCTATGACCTAAACCCAAAACCTAAACCCTGTCCCAAAACCTATAACCTAAACCAAAATTAAAACCAAAACCTATAACTTAAACCCGAACCGATTTTCAAATCATAAAACCTATAACCTAAACCCAAACCTATGACATAAACCCGAACCCATTCTCAAATCCCAAAACCTATGACCTAAACCCGAACCCATTCTCAAATCCCAAAACCTCTAACCGAAACCTAATCCTTATCCTAACCCTATAACCTATAACCTAATCCAAAACCTATGACCTAAACTCGAACCCTAACCCCTATCCCAAAACCTATAACCTAAACCAAAATCAAAACCAAAATCTATAACCTAAACCCGAACCGATTCTCAAATCCTAAAACCTAAAAATGAAACTAAAACCTATGACCTAAACCCGAACCCATTCTCAAATCCCAAAATCTGAAACCATTCTCAAATCCCAAAACCTATAACCTAAAGCTAAACCTAAACCTTATCCCAAACATATAACCTAAACAAAAATCAAAACCTATGACCAAAACCCGAACCCATTCTCAAATCCTAAAACCTATAACTTAAACCAAAACCTATGACCTAAACCCGAACCCATTTTCAAATCTCAGAACCTATAACCTAAACCCAAACCCATTCTCAAATCCCAAAACCTATAACCTAAACCTAAACCAAAACCTTATCCTAAACCTATACCCTAAACCAAAATCTACAACCTAAACCAAAACCAAAACCTATGACCTAAACCCGAATCCATTCTCAAATCCTAAAACCTATAACCTAAACCAAAACCTATGACCTAAACCCGAACCCATTCTCAAATCCCAAAGCCTAAAACCTAAACCAATGACCTAAACCCAAAACCTCTAGCCTAAACCAAAATCAAAACCAAAACCTAAAAGTTAAACCCGAACCGATTCTCAAATCATAAAACCTATAACCTAAACCCAAACCTATGACATAAACCCGAACCCATTCTCAAATCCCTAAACCTATGACCTAAACCCGAACCCATTCTGAAATCTCAAAACCTATAACTGAAACCTAATCCTTATCCTAACCCTATAACCTCTAACCTAAACCAAAACCTACGACCTAAACCCGAACCCTAAACCCTATCCGAAAACCTATAACCTAAACCAAAATCAAAACCAAAATTTATAACCTAAACCCGAACGGATTCTCAAATCCTAAAACCTAAAAACGAAACAAAAACCTATGACCTAAACCCGAACCCATTCTCAAATCCCAAAATCTGAACCCATTCTCAAGTCCCAAAACCAATAACCTAAACCTAAACCTAAACCTTATCCTAAACATATAAGCTAAACCAAAATCAAAACCTATGACCTAAACCCGAACCCATTCTCAAATCCTAAAACCTATAACTTAAACCAAAACCAATGACCTAAACCCGAACCCATTTTCAAATCTCAAAACCTATGACCTAAAGCCGAACCCATTCTCAAATCACAAAACCTATAACCTAAACCTAAACCAAAACCTTATCCTAAACCAAAACTTATAACCTAAACCAAAACCAAAACCTATAACCTAAACCCGAACCCATTCTCAAATCCTAAAACCTATAACCTAAACCAAAACCTATGACCTAAACCTGAACCCATTCTAAAATCCCAAAGCCTATAACCTAAACCTATGACCTAAACCCAAAACATAAACCCTGTCCCAAAACCTCTAGCCTAAACCAAAATCAAAACCAAAACCTATAACTTAAACCCGAACCGATTCTCAAATCCTAAAACCTATAACCTAAACCAAACCTATGACACAAACCCGATCCCATTCTCAAATCCAAAACCTATGACCTAAACCCGAACCCATTCTCAAATCCCAAAACCTATAACCTAAACCTAATCCTTATCCTAACCCTATAACATATAACCTAAACCAAAACCTATGACCTGAACCTGAACCCTAAACCCTATCCCAAAACCTATAACCTAAACCAAAATCAAAACCAAAATCTATAACCTAAGCCCGAACCGATTCTCAAATCCTAAAACCTAAAATTGAAACTAAAACCTATGACCTAAACCTGAACCCATTCCCAAATCCCAGAACCTGAACCCATTCTCAAATCTCAAAACCTATAACCTAAACCGAAACCTAAACCTTATCCTAAACCCATAACCTAAACCAAAATCAAAACCTATGACCTAAACCCGAACCCATTCTCAAATCCTAAAACCTATAACTTAAACCAAAACCTATGACCTAAACCCGAATCCATTTTCAAATCCCAAAACCTATGACCTAAACCTGAACCCATTCCTAAATCCCAAAACCTATAACCTAAACCTAAACCTAAACCAAAACCTTATCCTAAACCTATAACCTAAACTAAAACCTATAAACTAAACCATAACCAAAACCTATGACCTAAACCCGAACCCATTCTCAAATCCTAAAAGCTATAACCTAAACCAAAACCTATGACCTAAACCCGAACCCATTCTCAAATCCCAAAGCCTATAACCTAAACCTAAACCTAAACCTTATCCTAAACTTATAACCTAAACCAAATCCTATAACCTAAACCAAAACCAAAACCTACGACCTAAACCCGAACCCATTCTCAAATCCTAAAACCAATAACTTAAACCAAAACCTATGACCAAAACCCGAACCGATTTTCAAATCCCAAAACCTATGACCTAAACCCAAACCCATTCTCAAATCCCAAAACCTATAACCTAAACCTAAACCTAAACCTTATCCTAAACCTATAACCTGAACCAAAATAAAAAACTATGACCTAAACGCGAACCCATTCTCAAATCCTAAAACCTATAATTTAAACCAAAACATATGACCTAAACACGTACCCATTTCCAAATCCCAAAACCTATGACCTAAACCTGAATCCATTCTCAAATCCCAAAACCTATAACCTAAACCTAAACCTAAACCTTATCCCAAACCTATAAGCTAAACCAAAACCAATAACCTAAACCAAAAACAAAACCTATGACCAAAACCCGAACCCATTCTCAAATCCTAAAACCTATAACATAAACCAAAACCTATGACCTAAACCCGAACCCATTCTCAAATCCCAAAACCTAAGACCTAAACCTGAACCCATTCTCAAATCCTAAAGCCTATAACCTAAACCTAAACCTAAACCTTATCCTAAACATATAACCTAAACTAAAACCAAAACCTATGACTTAAACCCGAACCCATTCTCAAATCCTGAAACCTATAACTTAAACCAAAACCTATGACCTAAACCCGAACCCATTTTTAAATCCCAAAACCTATGACCTAAATCGGAACCCATCCTCAAATCCCAAAACCTATAACCTAAACCTAAACCTAAACCTTATCCTAAACCTATAACCTAAACCAAAACCTATGACCTAAACCAAAACCAAAACCTATGACCTAAACCTGAACCCATTCTCAAATCCTAAAACCTATAACCTAAACCAAAACCTATGACCTAAACCCGAACCCAATCTCAAATCCCAAAACCTATAACCTAAACCTAAACCTAAACCTTATCCTAAACCTATAACCTAAACAAAAACCTATAACCTAAACCAAAACCAAAACCTATGACCTAGACCCGAACCCATTCTCAAATCCTAAAACCTATAACCTATGACCTAAACCCAAAACCTAAACCTATGACCTAAACCCAAAACCTATAACCTAAACTAAAATCCAAACCAAAACCTATAACTTAAACCTGAACTGATTCTCAAATCCTAAAACCTATAACCTAAACCCAAACCTATGACATAAACCTGAACCCATTCTCAAATCCCAAAACCTATGACCTAAACCCGAACCCATTCTCAAATCCCAAAACCTATAACCTAAACCTAATCCTTATCCTATCCTTATAACCTATAACCTAAACCAAAACCTATGACCTAAACCCGAACCCTAAACCCTATCCCAAAACCTATAGCCTAAACCAAAATCAAAAGCAAAATCTATAACCTAAACCCGATCCGATTCTCAAATCCAAAAACCTAAAATCGAAACTAAAACCTAAGACCTAAACTCGAACCCATTCTTAAATCCCAAAACCTGAACCCATTCTCAAATCCGAAAACCTATAACCTAAACCTAAACCTAAACCTTATCCTAAACCTATAACATAAACCAAAATCAAAACCTATGACCTAAACCCAAACCCATTCTCAAATCCTAAAACCTATAACATAAACCAAAACCTATGACCTAAACCCGAACCCATTTTTAAATCCCAAAACCTATGACCTAAACCGGAACGCATTCTCAAATCCCAAAACCTATAACCTAAACCTAAACCTAAAACTTATCCTAAACCTATAACCTAAACCAAAACCTATAAACTAAACCAAAGCCAAAACCTATGACCTAAACCCGAACCCATTCTCAAATCCTAAAACCTATAACCTAAACTAAAGCCTATGACCTAATCCCGAACCCATTCTCAGATCCCAAAGCCTATAACCTAAACCCAAAACCTAAACCCTATCCCAAAACCTATAAACTAAACCAAAATCAAAACCAAAACCTATAACTTAAACCTGAACCGATTCTCAAATCCTAAAACCTATAACCTAAACCCAAAACTATAACATAAACCCGAACCCATTCTCAAATCCCAAAACCTATAACCTAAACCTAATCCTTATCCTAAACCTATAACCTATAACCTAAACCAAAACCTATGACCTAAACCCGAACCGTAAACCCTATCCCAAAACCTATAACCTAAACCGAAATCAAAACCAAAATCTATAACCTAAACCCGAACCGATTCTCAAATCCTAAAACCTAATAACGAAACTAAAACCTATGACCTAAGCCCGAACCCATTCTCAAATCCCAAAACCTGAACCCATTCTCAAATCCTAAAACCTATAACCTAAACCTTAACCTAAACCTTATCCTAAACCTATAACCTAAACCAAAATCAAAACCTATGACCTAAACCCGAACCCATTTCCAAATCCTAAAACCTATAACTTAAACCAAAACCTATGACCTAAACCCAAACTCATTTTCAAATCGCAAAACCTATGACCAAAACCCGAACCCATTCCCAAATACAAAAACTTATAACCTAAACCTAAACCTAAACCTTATCCTAAACCTATAACCTAAACCAAAACCTATAACCTAAACCTAAACCAAAACCTATGACCTCAACCCGAACCCATTCTCAAATCCTCAAACCTATAACCTAAACCAAAACCTATGACCTAAACCCGAACCCATTCTCAAATCCCAAAGCCTATAACCTAAACCTATGACCTAAACACAAAACCTAAACCTTGTCCCAAAACCTATAACCTAAACCAAAATCAAAACCAAAACCTATAACTTAAACCCGAACCGATTCTCAAATCCTAAAACCTCTAACCTAAACCCAAACCTATGACATAAACCCGAACCCATTCTCAAATCCCAAACCTATGACCTAAACCCGAACCCATTCTCAAATCCCAAAACCTATAACCTAAACCTAATCGTTATCCTAACCCTATAACCTATAACCTAAACCAAAACCTATGACCTAAACCCGAACCTTAAACCCAATCCCTAAACCTATAACCTAAACCAAAATCAAAACCAAAATCCATAACCTAAACCCGAACCGATTCTCAAATCCTAAAACCTAAAATCGAAACTAAAACCTATGACCTAAACCCGAACCCATTCTCAAATCCCAAAACCTGAACCCATTCTCAAATCCTAAAACCTATAACTTAAACCAAAACCTATGACCTAAACCCGAACCCATTTTCAAATCCCAAAACCTATGACCTAAACCCGAACCCAATCTCAAATCCCAAAACCTATAACCTAAACCGAAACCGAAGCCTTATCCTAAACCTATAACCTAAACCAAAATCAAAACCTATGACCTAAACCCGAACCCAATCTCAAATACTGAAACCTATAACCTAAACCAAAACCTATGACCTAAACCCAAACCCAATCTCAAATCCCAAAACCTAAGACCTAATCCCGAACCCATTCTCAATTCCCAAAACCTATGACCTAAACCCGAACCCATTCTCAAATCCCAAAACCTATGACCTAAACCCGAACCCATTCTCAAATCCCAAAACCTATGACCTAAACCCGAACCCATTCTCAAATCCCAAAGCCTATAACCTACACCTAAACCTAAACCCTATCCTAAAGCTATAACCTAAACCAAAACCTATAACCTAAACCAAAACCAAATCCTATGTCCTAAACTCGAACACATTCTCAAATCCTAAAACCTAAACCAAAACCAAATCCTATGACCTAAACCCGAACACATTCTCAAATCTCAAAACCTATAACTTAAACCAAAACATATGACATAAACCCGAACCCATTCGCAAATCCTAAAACCGATAAGTAAACCAAAACCTATGACCTAAACCTGAACGCATTTTCAAATCCCAAAACCTATGACCTAAACCTGAACCCAATCTCAAATCCCAAAACCTATAACCTAAACCTAAACCTAAGCCTTATCCTAAACCTATAACCTATACCAAAATCAAAACGTATGAAATAAACCCGAACCCATTCTCAAATCCTAAAACCTATAACTTAAACCAAAACCTATGACCTAAACCCGAACCCATTTTCAAGTCCCAAAACCTATGACCTAAACCCGAACCCATTCTCAAATCCCAAAGCCTATAACCTAAACCTAAACCTAAACCTTATCCTAAACCTATAACCTAAACCAAAACCAAAACCTATGACCTAAACCCGAACCCATTCTCAAACCCTAAAATCTATAACTTAATCCAAAACCTATGACCAAAACCCGAACCGATTTTCAAATCTCAAAACCTATGACCTAAACCCAAACCCATTCTCAAATCCCAAAACCTATAACCTAAACCTAAACCCAAACCTTATCCTATACCTTTAACCCAAACCAAAACTAAAACCTATGACCTAAACCCGAACCCATTCTCAAATCCTAAAACCTATAACCTAAACCAAAACCTAAGACCTAATCCCGAACCCATTCTCAATTCCCAAAACCTATGACCTAAACCCGAACCCATTCTCAAATCCCAAAACCTATGACCTAAACCCGAACCCATTCTCAAATCCCAAAACCTATGACCTAAACCCGAACCCATTCTCAAATCCGAAAGCCTATAACCTACACCTAAACCTAAACCCTATCCTAAAGCTATAACCTAAACCAAAACCTATAACCTAAACCAAAACCAAATCCTATGTCCTAAACTCGAACACATTCTCAAATCCTAAAACCTAAACCAAAACCAAATCCTATGACCTAAACCCGAACACATTCTCAAATCTCAAAACCTATAACTTAAACCAAAACATATGACATAAACCCGAACCCATTCGCAAATCCTAAAACCGATAAGTAAACCAAAACCTATGACCTAAACCTGAACGCATTTTCAAATCCCAAAACCTATGACCTAAACCTGAACCCAATCTCAAATCCCAAAACCTATAACCTAAACCTAAACCTAAGCCTTATCCTAAACCTATAACCTATACCAAAATCAAAACGTATGAAATAAACCCGAACCCATTCTCAAATCCTAAAACCTATAACTTAAACCAAAACCTATGACCTAAACCCGAACCCATTTTCAAGTCCCAAAACCTATGACCTAAACCCGAACCCATTCTCAAATCCCAAAGCCTATAACCTAAACCTAAACCTAAACCTTATCCTAAACCTATAACCTAAACCAAAACCAAAACCTATGACCTAAACCCGAACCCATTCTCAAACCCTAAAATCTATAACTTAATCCAAAACCTATGACCAAAACCCGAACCGATTTTCAAATCTCAAAACCTATGACCTAAACCCAAACCCATTCTCAAATCCCAAAACCTATAACCTAAACCTAAACCCAAACCTTATCCTATACCTTTAACCCAAACCAAAACTAAAACCTATGACCTAAACCCGAACCCATTCTCAAATCCTAAAACCTATAACCTAAACCAAAACCTAAGACCTAATCCCGAACCCATTCTCAATTCCCAAAACCTATGACCTAAACCCGAACCCATTCTCAAATCCCAAAACCTATGACCTAAACCCGAACCCATTCTCAAATCCCAAAACCTATGACCTTAACCCGAACCCATTATCAAATCCCAAAGCCTATAACCTAAACCTAAACCTAAACCCTATCCTAAACCTATAACCTAAACCAAAACCTATAACCTAAACCAAAACCAAATCCTATGACCTAAACCCGAACACATTATCAAATCCTAAAACTTAAACCAAAACCAAATCCTATGACCTAAACCCGAACACATTCTCAAATCTCAAAACCTATAACTTAAACCAAAACCTATGACATAAACCCGAACACATTCTCAAATCCTAAAACCGATAACTTAAACCAAAACCTATGACCTAAACCCGAACGCATTTTCAAATCTCAAAACCTATGACCTAAACCCGAACCCATTCTCAAATCCCAAATCCTATAACCTATGACATATAACCTAAATTGAAACCTATAACCTAAACCAAAACCTATGACCTAAACCCGAACCCATTCTCAAATCCCAAAACCTATAACCTAAACCAAAACCAAAACCTATGACCTAAACCCGAACCCAATATCAAATCCCAAAACCTATAACATAAACCAAAACCTATGACCTAAATCCGAGCCCATTCTCAAATCCCAAAACCTATAACCTAAAGCTAAACCTAAACCTTATCCAAAACCAAAACCTATAACCTAAACCAAAGCCAAAACCTATGACCTAAACCCGAACCCATTCTCAAATCCTAAAACCTATAGCCTAAACCAAAACTTATGACCTAAACCTGAACCCATTCTCAAATCCCAAAACCTATGCCTTATTCTCAAATCCCAAAACCTATGACCTAAACCCGAACCCATTCAAAAATCCCAAAACCTATAACCTAAACCAAAACCTATGACCTAAACCCGAACCTATTCTCAAATCCCAAAGCCTATAACCTAAACCTAAACCTAAACCTTATCCTAATCCTATAACCTAAAACCTAAACCAAAATCAAAACCTATGGCTTATACCCGAACCCATTCTCAAATCCAAAAACCTATAACCTAAACCAAAACCTACGACATAAAACCGAATCCATTCTCAAATCCCAAAACCTATGACCTAAACCAAAACTTATGACCTAAACCCGAAACCATTCTAAAATCCTAAAACCTATAACCTAAACCAAATCCTTATCCTAACCCTATAACCTATAACCTAAACCAAAATCTATGACCTAAACCCAAACCCGAAACCCTATCCTGAAACCTATAACCTAAACTAAAACATATGACCTAAACCCGAACCCGAAACCCTATCCCAAAACCTATAACCTAAACCAAAATCAAAACCAAAACCTATAACCTATACCCGAACCGAATCTCAAATCCCAAAACCTATAACCTAAATCAAAGCCTATTACCTAAACTCGAATCCATTCTCAAATCCCAAAACCTTTGACCAAAATTGGAACCCATTCTCAAATCTCAAAACCTATAACCTAAACCTAATCCTTATCCTAACTCGATAACCTATAACCTAAACCAAAACCTATGACCTAAACCCGAACCTTAAACCCTATGCCAAAACCTATAAACTAAACCAAAATCAAAACCAAAACCTATAACTTAAACCCAAACCGATTCTCAAATCCTAAAACCTATAACTTAAACCCATTCTCACATCCCAAAACCTGACCTAAACCCGAACCCATTCTCAAATCCCAAAACGTATAACCAAAACCAAAACCTATGACCTAAACCCGAACTCATTCTCAAATCCCCAAACCTAAAACCTAAACCTAAACCTAAACCTTATCCTAAACATATAACCTATAACCTAAATCAAAACCAAAACCTATGTCCTAAACCCGAACCCATTCTCAAATCCCAAAACCTATAACCTAAAACAAAACCTATGACCTAAACCCAAACCCATTCTCAAATCCCAAAACCTCTAAAACAAAACCTATGACCTAAACTCGAACCCATTCTCAAATCCCAAAACCTATGACCTAAATCCGAACCCATTCTCAAATCCCAAAACCTATGACCTAAACCCGAACCCATTCTCAAATCCCCAAACCTATGCCCTAAACCTATAACCTAAACCTAAACCTAAACCTATATCATATAACCTAAACCCGAACCCATTCACAAATCCAAAAACCTATAACCTAAACCTAATCCATATCCTAATCCTACAACCTATAACCTAAACCAAAACCTATCACCTAAACCCGAACAATAAACCCTATCCCAAAACCAATAACCTAAACCTAAACCAAAACCTATAACCTAAACCCGAACCGATTCTCAAATCCTAAAACCTATAACCTAAACCTACACCTTATCCTAAACCTATATACTAAACCAAAACATATAACCAAAACCTATAACCAAAACCAAAACTGAAACCTATGACCTAAACCCGAACCCATTCATAAATCCTAAAAAATATAACCTAAAGCAAAACCTATGACCTAAACCTGAACCCATTCTCAAATCCCAAAACCTATGACCTAAATCGGAACCCATTCTCAAATCTCAAAACCTATAACATAAACCTAATCCTTATCCTAACCCTATTACTTATAACCAAAAGAAAAACCTATGACCTAAACCCCACCCCTAAACCCTATCCCAAAACCTATAACCTAAACTAAAATCAAAACCAAAACCTAAAACTTAAACCCGAACCGATTCTCAAATGTTAAAACCTTTAACCTAAACCAAAACCAATGACCTAAACCCGAATCCATTCTCAAATCCCAAAACCTATGACCTAAACTCGAACCCATTCTCAAATCCCAAAGCCTATAACCTAAACCTAAACCTAAACCTTATCCTAAACCTATAACCTAAACCAAAACCTATAACCTAAACCAAAACCAAAACCTATGACCTAAACCCGAACCCATTCTCAAATCCTAAAACCTATAACTTAAACCAAAACATATGACCTAAACCCGAACCCATTTTTAAATCCCAAAACCTATAACCTAAACCCGAACCCATTCTCAAATCCCAAAACCTATAACCTAAACCTTAACCTAAACCAAAACCTATGACCTAAACCCAAACCGATTCTCAAATTCTAAAACCTATAACCTAAACCAAAACCTATGACCTAAACCCGAACCCATTCTCAAATCCTAAAACCTATAACCTAAACCTAATCCTTATCCTAACCCTATAACCTATAACCTAAACCAAAACCTATGACCTAAACATGAACCCTAAACCCTATCCCAAAACCTATAACCTAAACCAAAATCAAAACCAAAACCTATCACCTAAACCCGAACCGATTCTCAATTCCTAAAGCCTAAAACCTAAACTAAAACCTATGACCTAAACCCGAACCAATTCTCAAATTCCAAAACCTATGACCTAAACCTGAACCCATTCTCAAATCCCAAAACCTAAAACCTAAATATAAACCTAAACCTTATCCAAAACCAATAACCTTAACCAAAATCAAAACCTATGACCTAAACCCGAACCCATTCTCAAATCGTAAAACCTATGACTTTAACCAAAACCTATGACCTAAACCCGAACCCATTTTAAAATCCCAAAACCTATGACCTAAACCCGAACCCATTCCCAAATCCCAAAACCTATAACCTAAACCTAAACCAAAACCTTATCCTAAACCTATAACCAAAACCAAAACCAAAACCTATGACCTAAGCCTGAACCCATTCTCAAATCCCAAAACCTAAAACCTAAATATAAACCTAAACCTTATCCAAAACCAATAACCTTAACCAAAATCAAAACCTATGACCTAAACCCGAACCCATTCTCAAATCCTAAAGCCTATGACTTTAACCAAAACCTATGACCTAAACCCGAACCCATTTTTAAATCCCAAAACCTATGACCTAAACCCGAACCCATTCACAAATCCCAAAACCTATAACCTAAACCTAAACCTAAACCTTATCCTAAACCTATAACCTAAACCAAAACCTATAACCTAAACCAAAACCAAAACCTATGACCTAAACCCGAACCCATTCTCAAATCCTAAAACCGATAACCTAAACTAAAACCTATGACCAAAACCCGAACCCATTCTAAAATTCCAAAACCTATGACCTAAACCCGAACCCATTCTCAAATCCCAAAATCTATAACCTAAACCTAAACCTAAACCTTATCCTAAACCTATAGCCAAAACCAAAACCTATAACCTAAACCAATACCAAATCCTATGACCTAAACCCGAACCCATTCTGAAATCCTAAAACCTATAACCTAAACCAAAACCTAGGACCTAAACCCGAACCCATTCTCAAATCCCAAAACCTATGACCTAAACCCGAACCCATTCTCAAATCCCAAAGCTTATAACCTAAACCTCAACCTAAACCTTATCCTCAACCTATAACCTAAACCAAAACCTATAACCTAAACCAAAAACAAAACCTATGACCTAAACCCGAATCCATTCTCAAATCCTAAAACCTATAACTTAAACCAAAACATATGACCTAAACCCGAACCCATTTTTAAATCCCAAAACCTATGACCTAAACCCGAACCCATTCTCAAATCCCAAAACCTATAACCTAAACCTAAACCTAAACCTTATCCTAAACCTATAACTTAAACCAAAACCTATAACAAAAACTAAAACCAAAACCGCACAGAAACCTGGTGCGGCGATCTCGTTCACGTCTAGTCCTCAAATTCTTCTCACTTGGATGCACATCACCTAGAGGCACATTGAGAAGTCGCGCAATCAACCGGACGTCGATCGTAGCCATCCGATCTCTACCAAAAGGGATTTTGAACTGCAAAGGATCCAAGGTAGGATTCTGGATGTTAGCATAGAAGGCACGAACGGTGCTCACATTAGCACGAGCGCGAGCTTCAAAGATCGGTCCCCAGTGCGCAGCTTCAATGCGTTCGAACAACAGATACTCGCCGAACAATCGCCCATCTACGTCCGCCTCAAATAACACTCTACGATCAGTGTATTCACCATGAGGCATCTCTGATAGAATGGTTCGTCCAAGGTGTGCATGGGAATCCAAATCCCGCTTTGTACGGCACTCCAGGACTGCAGCTGGACCTGCGGCGGCGCTTGAACTTGCGGCACCACCCCACGGTCTTCTCAATCGAGCAGGGCGGCTCGGCCCAGCCTCGTCTGTCACAGGTTTCCTCTTACCCATCAAAGATATGATGGATGAGAGCGACAAAAGGCCCAAAATGGCTTCCACAAAAGCCATGGAAAACGCCGAAAATGCGGAGAAATGGCTGCCCAATCTGAAAAAAGGAAATCTAGGCGTCGTAGAGGGATGCTTCAAGCTTCCCAAGGCTGTACTTTCAGGGAAAAATATGAACAAAAAGATGGGATGGAGCAGCTCACGATTTCAGCTATATTTGAGGGATTTTGGAGCTCCAAATGGGGAAATCTTCAAGGAAAGGGGCTGCCAACACCCAATAACTGATGGGTGGTGGTCGGTTTTGGCCAAGGAAGGTTGTAGAGGTGGTTTGGGACGCCGGGGTTTGGGATTGGTTGCTGAAAATCGAATCTAGGGTATGCAAGGGGGCTGTTTGTGAAGGAGAGGTGGGTTTTAGGGGTTTTCGTGATGTAGGAGTTACATAGGGGTGATGTGGAGGCCATTTAAGTGGGTGCGCCCGAAGGACAGCACCAACGGAGGTCGCCGGCCGGCGATGGCATCGCCGGTCAACTCGCAAGTTGACCGGTGGGACCCCATGGGTCTGGTCCCCCATGGTCCCAGGGCCCCAAAAAGTCAGGTCCCACCCCTTGGTTCATAGTATTTTGGTCTCTATGAGCCCAAACATGTGTTCGGGGCTTTCCGGGTCCACATCGCAATCCCGAATACCAAACCATATGATGCAGCATATGAATTTGGGGTAGAAGGAGCCAGTATATCTTTCTAGCTCCTTAGTTGCTAAAGAAAGTGAAGTTAGAATGGCCTTATGGCCATTTTTCATGAAATTTTACTATTCACCGTAAAATTTGGTGAATGTGCTAATTTGTGTTATTTTCACATTAGTTTTGATGCCTAATATGAAATGGATAAGAAAGAACTGAAGGTTGAAGTGTTTAGAGAAGGAATTTTGAAGATTTTTGGTGAAACGGGGTTTTTAAGCCCTGGCGATTGATTACTGGAGTCGTGGTCATCCCACGGCCCAAAGATTCACTTTTGCGGTTTAAAACCGCTCATAGGACGTCTCCACCCGACTTCCTACAGCTTAGAAGTGGTTCGGGTCGCTTTACGCGACCCGAGATGCGTTACAGACTCGATCTTGCGATCGATCCTTATAGACTTCGCCTATCGGCGAATCTGTGATCCTAGAAGTGTTTCTAGACCCTTCTCGCACCCACCTAAGTCAAAGGAAGCGACAGCGTATGTCGCAAGAACATAACCCAGGCCCAGTATACTCTCATTCATGCTCTGATACCAACTTGTAACACCCTGAAAATCGGGGGTCGTGTATAAACTCAACTCCCGAGTTCCAGACCGTCACTTATGCAACAAAAATGGTTATGATTCAATGTTGTCTGATTTAAAGCATTCACATGAGTAAAAGTATACCAAAACTGCAATTCATACTTCAGATCCAGTGATAAAAGCAAGCGGAAGACTAAACAATGTATATATCACTGTATGAAAAAAACAAAGTAATCTCATCTGTCTCCAAAGTATGACTACATCACTGAGTCTCATGTACATATACATAACAAAGGAATAATGTTCAAAAAGAAAAGTCCCACTGATGTCCCCTCGATCCAGGTCGCCTACGGGAAGCCGTCATGATACTGCATATACGAGAACTCATCCTGGTCCTCGTCAATATCTAGCTCCACCTCCTGGATCTCGTCCTCACCTGCAACTACAACAGGGTCTGGTGGGTGTTGCAAACACCATCCCGTAACGTGGGAATGAGTGATCAACTCAGTGGAATCATAGAGCAAAGATTAGCATGTTCACAATTCAATCACGCGATAATAGTAAAGCAGTAAATCAGACAAATCCTAATACTGTTGTTAATGCAAGATGATATGACGTGATGTATGCCCTCACCGACGATCACCCTCATACGGCAACGTCTTACGACCGCGGCATGCCACACTCCCTAGAGTGCTCCACATCTTCCAGGCACATGCAATGCTATGGTGATATGATTACCAAGTTGTTATTAATCCATTCAAACAGCAGGATTGGGAAACTAAGGTACTTCCCTTGTATCAATCCCAACAAGGATCCTGTCTAGGGTCGTCACTCCTAGTAATCTCATACGATGTACATTTCGTAGGTCACTGCAAGGGTTGCCAGGGCTGTTGCTCGTACTCGTTGCACCGCTCCCCCATCACCTTATCAATACAGGCCTACTGTACTCTACTGCACGGAAGGGTCGTCGCCTCCCGTGAACTCAGAATACGCTCGCGGTCACTACAAAGGGCTCGTCGCCTGATCAGTGTAGGCCGACAGCTAGAATATAGTGTCCCATACCACCATAATCTGCTCACAAGTCAAGGTGCTCATTGGTCACTACGGGGAGGTTTGTGGCCCCAGCGTAGGCCGACAGCTCGACCACGGTGTCCCATACCACCATGCCCGGCTCATGAGTCTTCGTGGATCAAGGTACCACGGTTAATAGGGTTTACAATGGTAAGTTCAGTACCCTAGGTTCAAGCAGTTATGATACATACAAGGTGAACAAACATCGGCCAGTCGGGTTACTTGACGGGCTCGACTAGCGCGATCGCATCTCGAATTGAACGACATGAAGTGCGTAAAACACTTCACGTGGCCTAACCACTGCCGCCAACTCTCAACACGAATCACATTCATCGACGCGTCGTTCGTGGCTATGACCAGTCAGCCACGAATTCGCTCGGTTACCGACTGCCTGGACTAAGTCAAGTCCCACACATCTATGGAATTACATTAACACTATAAAAAGGTATTGGAATTGAAATACATCATGTGAGCATGTTAGCACATGTTATAACATTCAACTTAAGCAAATCTTCAAGGCATACTTCCCATGCATATTCAACTTAAGCAAATCCTCAAGCACATACATTCCATGCATGTAATGAAATCATGCATTTTGTCAACATGTAGAAAATCATTTAGGTCAGCATAATAATTGAAAAATCAATCACAAACTATCAAATAACATCATTTAATTCAATACATACTAATACAAGCATTTATACAAACACATACACTACACACTTAAGTCTACATATAGTATGTCGACCCAAAGGGTGCAACTAGGCGAATCTCTTCGCCAAACTAATTATGCACACATTCCTAACTTCCTAATGCGACAACAAACCATGTCAATCACATCAGCAAAATATGAATGTAAACAGTACTTCCTACAAATGACTAAAATGCCCTAAATCTCATATTCTTCGTTAGCTTACGAAACGGGAAACGGAGAGCATTTTGTACATGTCAAACGGCGATGCCGTCAAGAATCTACTATTAAATGACATTGAAAGCATTGGGAACCGTCAATCAAAGCGTCTAAAATCCTCACCTAGTGTCTTGTAGACTCGGGAATTGAAGCGGAGCGTATATGGTTCGTCTACGGCGAGTAAGGAGCCTAATACATAAGATCCATAAGCTACATCGCTATGGAAACAAGGAAAACTCAAATCAACAACTATTTAGGGTTTTTACTTACCTAGGATCGCGGTGGAATCGCCGGGAAAGCGGTAGAGGAGTGTTGCTTAAGCACGTGCAACGCGTAGCACAAGTGGCAGGAAGAACTCTCCCACTCTCTCACAATCTCTCACTCTTTTTCTCTCTCCCAAGCCAGGGCTTCTCTCAAATTCGGATGGGAGAGAGGAGTGAGGGTTTCAACCCCTTTTATAGCCTAAAACATTCCCAAAATAGGCTTGGGAACAATGTTTACTTGTGCCTAACCAAATCGGGGCCGTTTCGGTCCAAAAGGCCATTCCTGAAGGTCCCCAGGCCAAATGCGGTCGGACTTAAGCTCATGCATACTGGATCTAGCACACATCCAGTTTTCAGACCGGTTGGGTTCCCAGATCGCACGTGGCGGCCCAGTTTCAGTTTAACGGTCACCGCACCAAGATCAGGCCTATAAGTCTCGTGATATATAATAGATATTTTTCCTGATCCAAGGGTGTAATTTGGCTGTATTCTGACGGTCAGAACGCTCAATACTGATGCGTCAAATTGTGTGCCATATTTGAATTTCAAATTCCAATTCTAACCCTATTCTCACTCTCTTCGGTCCGGGCTCAATGAAATAGCCTGTGATTATCGGTTTGACTTGATTTTTGGAATGAGTGTCAAGTCCAGCTAGACGGTTCTAACGGTCTAAGATAGGAGGTATCGGACTTTCAACGTGCGGTCTAGATCCAATACAAAGATTCAAAGTGGTCCAGAGAACAAACCGGTTTAGAGTTTGATCCGAGGCTTTAGAGCATTATAGCACCCTTGGTTCCACTCGCTTCGGGCCTTGTAGAACGTATTTAAAGTGATCAGGGACCATTTTCCAGCTATTCCAACGTTACACTAGCTAACCTAGTCATATTTTCTAAAGGAATGAATTCTACGCAATTTCGGGTCGAGTTGATACTCGAGCCCAAGTATGGATTTTTCACGGGCGTTACACAAAACCTATGACCTAAACCCGACCTGTAACGCCCGTGAAAAATCCATACTTGGGCTCGAGTACCAACTCGACCCGATATTGCGTAGAATTCATTCCTTTAGAAAATATGACTAGGTTAGCTAGTGCAACGTTGGAATAGCTGGAAAATGGTCCTTGATCACTTTAAATACGTTCTACAAGGCCCAAAGTGAGTGGAACCAATGGTGCTATAATGCTCTAAAACCTCGGACCAAACTCTAAGCAGGTTTGTTCTCTGGACCACTTTGAATCTTTGTATTGGATCTAGACCGCACGTCGAAAGTCCGATACCTCCTATCTTAGACCGTTAGAACCGTCTAGCTGGACTTGACACTCATTCCAAAAATCAAGTCAAACCGATAATCACAGGTTATTTCATTGAGCCCGGACCGAAGAGAGTGAGAATAGGGTTAGAATTGGAATTTGAAATTCAAATCTGGCACACAATTTGACACATCAGTATTGAGCGTTCTGACCGTCAGAATACAGCCAAATTACACCCTTGGATCAGGAAAAATATCTATTATATATCACGAGACTTATAGGCCTGATCTTGGTGCGATGACCGTTAAACTGAAACTGGACCGCCACGTGCGATCTGGGAACCCTACCGGTCTGAAAACTGGATGTGTGCTAGATCCAGTATGCATGAGCTTAAGTCCGACCGCATTTGGCCAGGGGACCTTCAGAAATGCCCTTTTGGACCGAAACGGCCCCGATTTGGTTAGGCACCAAGTAAACATTGTTCCCAAGCCTATTTTGGGCATGTTGTAGGCTATAAAAGGGGTTGAAACCCTCACTCCTCTCTCCCATCCGAATTTGAGAGAAACTCTAGTTTGGGAGAGAGAAAAAGGTGAGAGATTGTGAGAGTGTGGGAGAGTTCTTCCTGCCACTTGTACTACGCGTTGCACGTGCTTAAGCAACACACCTCTACCGCTTTCCCGGCGATTCCACCGCGATTCTAGGTAAGTAAATACCCTAAATAGTTGTTGATTTGAGTTTCCCTTGTTTCCATAGCGATGTAGCTTATGGATCTCGTGTATTAGGTTCCTTATTCGCCGTAGACGAAGCGTATACGCTCCGTTTCAATTCCCGAGTCTACAAGACACTAGGTGAGGATTTTAGATGCTTTGATTGACGGTTCCCAACGCTTTCAATGTCGTTTAATAGTAGATTCTTGACGGCATCGCCGTTTGACATGTACAAAATGCTCTCCGTTTCCCGTTTCGTAAGCTAACGAAGAATATGAGATTTAGGGCATTTTAGTCATTTGTAGGAAGTACGGTCTACATGCATATTTTGCTGACGTGATTGACATGGTTTGTCGCCGCATTAGAGAGTTAGGAATGATTGCATAATCAGTTTGGCGAAGAGATTCGCCAAGTTGCGCACTTTGGGTCGACATACTATATGTGGATTTAAGTGTGTAGTGTATGTGTTTGTATAAATGCTTGTATTAGTATGTATTGAATTAAATGATGTTATGTAGTAGTTTGAGATTGATTTCATGATTAATATGCTGACCTAAATGATTTCCTACATGTTGACCTTATGCATGATCGCATTACATGCATAGAAAGTATGCCTTGAGGATTTGCTTAAGTTGAATATGCATGGGAAGTATGCCTTGAAGATTTGCTTAAGTTGAATGTTATAACATGTGCTAACATGCTCACATGATGTATTTCAATTTCAATACCTTTGTATACTGTTAATGTAATTCCATAGATGTGTGGGACTTGACTTAGTCCAGGCAGTCGGTAACCGAGCGAATTCGTGGCTGACTGGTCATAGCCACGAACGACGCGTCGATGAATGTGATTCGTGTTGAGAGTTGGCGGCAGTGGTTAGGCCACGCGAAGTGTTTTACGCACTTCATGTCGTTCAATTCGAGATGCGATCGCACTAGTCGAGCCCGTCAAGTAACCCGACTGGCCGATGTTTGTTCACCTTGTATGTATCATAACTGCTTGAACCTAGGGTACTGAACTTACCATTGTAAACCCTATTAACCGTGGTACCTTGATCCACGAAGACTCATGAGCTGGGCATGGTGGTATGGGACACCGTGGTCGAGCTGTCGGCCTACGCTGGGGCCACAAACCTCCCCGTAGTGACCAGTGAGCACCTTGACTCGTGAGCAGATTATGGTGGTATGGGACACTATATTCTAGCTGTCGGCCTACACTGATCAGGCGACGAGCCCTTTGTAGTGACCGCGAGCGTATTCTGAGTCCACGGGAGGCGACGACCCTTCCGTGCAGTAGAGTACAGTAGGCCTGTATTGATAAGGTGATGGGGGAGCGGTGCAACGAGTGCGAGCAACAGCCCTGGCAGCCCTTGCAATGACCTACGAAATATACATCGTATGAGATTTCTAGGAGTGACGACCCTAGACAGGATCCGTGTTGGGATTGATACAAGGGAAGTACCTTAGTTTCCCAATCCTGCTGTTTGAATGGACTAATAACAACTTGGTAATCATATCACCATAGCATTGCATGTGCCTGGAAGATGTGGAGCACTCTAGGGAGTGTGGCATGCCGCGGTCGTAAGATGTTGCCGTATGAGGGTGATCGTCGGTGAGGGCATACATCACGTCATATCATCTTGCATTAATAACAGTATTAGGATTGTCTGATTTACTGCTTTACTATTATCGCGTGATTGAATTGTGAACATGCTAATCTTTGCTCTATGATTCCACTGAGTTGATCACTCATTCCCACGTTACGGGATGGTGTTTGCAACACCCACCAGACCCTGTTGTAGTTGTAGGTGAGGACGAGATCCAGGAGGTGGAGTTAGATGATGACGAGGACCAGGATGAGTTCTCGTATATGCAGTATCATGACGGCTTCCCGTAGGCGACCTGGATCGAGGGGACATCAGTGGGACTTTTCTTTTTGAACATTATTCTTTTGTTATGTATATGTACATGAGACTCAGTGATGTAGTCATACTTTGGAGACAGATGAGATTACTTTGCTTTTCCATACAGTGATATATACATTGTTTAGTCTTCCGCTTGCTTTTATCACTGGATCTGAAGTATGAATTGCAGTTTTGGTATACTTTTACTCATGTGGATGCTTTAAATCAGACAACATCGAATCATAACCATTTTTGTTGCATAAGTGACGGTCTGAAACTCGGGAGTTGAGTTTATACACGACCCCCGATTTTCAGGGTGTTACAAGTTGGTATCAGAGCATGAATGAGAGTATACTGGGCCTGGGTTATGGTCTTGCGATGTACGCTGTCGCTTCCTTTGACTTAGGTGGGTGCGAGAAGGGTCTAGAAACACTTCTAGGATCGCAGATTCGCCGATAGGCGAAGTCTATTAGGATCGATCGCAAGATCGAATCTGTAACGTATCTCGGGTCGCGTAATGCAACCCGAATCACTTCTAAGCTGTAGGAAGTCGGGTTGAGACGTCCTATGAGCGGTTTTAAACCGCAAAAGTGAATCCTTGGGCCGTGGAATGACCACTACTCCAGTAATCAATCGCCAGGGCTTAAAAACCCTGTTTTGCCAAAAATTCCCAAAATTCCTCCTCTAAACACTTCAACCTTCAGTTTTTTCTTATCCATTTCATGTTAGGCATCAAACCTAATGTGAAAATAACACAAATTAGTACATTCACCAAATTTTACAGTGAATAGTAAAATCTCATGAAAAATGGTCATAAGGCCATTCTAAATTCACTTTCTTTAGCAACTAAGGAGCTAGATAGGTGTACTGGCTCCTTCTACCCCCAATTCATATGCTGCATCATATGGTTTGGTATTCGGGATTGCGATGTGGACCCGGAAAGCTCCGAACACATGTTTGGGCTCATAGAGACCAAATTAGTATGAACCAGGGGGTGGGACCTAACTTTTTGGGACCCTGGGACCATGGGGGACCAGACCCATGGGGTCCTACCGGCCAACTTAAGAGTTGGCCGGCGATGCCATCGCCGGCCGGCGAGCTCCGATGGGGCCGTCCTTCGGGCGCACCCCCTTAAACAGGGTCCACATCACCCCTATGCACCTCCCACCCCACGAAAACCCCCAAAACCCACCTCTCCTTCACAAACATCCCCCTTACATAGCCCTAGATTCGATTTTCAACAACAAATTCCAAACCCCGGCATCCCAAACCACCTCTACAACCTTCCTTGGCTAAAACCGACCACCACCCATCATTTATTGGGTGTTGGCAGCCTCTTTCCTTGAAGACATCACCATTTGGAGCTCCAAAATCTCCCAAATTTAGCTGAAATCGTGAGGTGCTCCATCCCATATTTTTGTTTGTATTTTTCCCTGAAAGTACAGCCTTGGGAAGCTTGAAGCATCCCTCTACGACGCCTAGATTTCCTTTTGTCAGATTGGGCAGCCATTTCTCCGCATTTTTGGCGTTTTCCATGGCTTTCGTGGAGGTCATTTTGGGCCTTTTGTCGCTCTCATCCATCATATCTTTGATGGGTAAGAGGAAAACTGCGACAGACGAGGCTGGGCCGAGCCGCCCTGCTCGATTGAGAAGACCGCGGGGTGGTGCCGCAAGTTCAAGCGCCGCCGCAGGTCCAACTGCAGTCCTGGAGTGCCGTACAAAGCGGGAGTTGGATCCCCATGCACACCTTGGACGAACCATTCTGTCAGAGATGCCTCATGGTGAATACACTGATCGTAGAGTGTTATTTGAGGCAGACGTAGATGGGCGATTGTTCGGCGAGTATCTGTTGTTCGAACGCATTGAAGCTGCGCACTGGGGACCGATCTTTGAAGCTCGCGCTCGTGCTAATGTGAGCACTGTTCGTGCCTTCTATGCTAGCATCCAGAATCCTACCTTGGATCCTTTGCAGTTCAAAATCCCCTTTGGTAGAGATCGGATGGCTACGATCGACGTCCGGTTGGTTGCGCGACTTCTCAATGTGCCTCTAGGTGATGTGCATCCAAGTGAGAAGAATTTGAGGACTAGACGTGAACGAGATCGCCGCACCAGGTTTTTGTGCGGTAAGTTGGTTCCATGGCAGCCTAATAATAGCCTCAAGGCGACGTTCATGTCTGAGGATTTGCGTCTGCTGCATCATATCTGCACGTTCAATGTTTATCCTAGGTCGACGAACCGCATTGAATGTACACGTTTTATGGTCGATTTCTTATTTCTGGTGGCCCAGGGAGAGAACGTATGTATGGCCACTTTCATCTTACGGCAGATAGTTCTCATAGCCAGGTCGAGGAGAACATCTGAATCCCTTCCCTTTGGCCGACTCATTTGCAAGATTGCGCTTGAGTTTGCCTATAGACTTGGACCCGAATTGCCGGTATCGATTCACACCATCGATGAGTCGACGATGATTAAGATGAAGATTGGGTCGCAATACCGTGAAAATCAACTTGAAAGGGATAGTGGGGATGACTTTGATGAAGAGAAGGATCAAAGCGAAGAAGAACCTAGAGCAGAGGTTCAGGAAGAGGTTCAGGAAGAAGCAGAAGAGGAGGCTCAGGATACTGATGAGAGCCCTCCTCCTTCTGCGCAGACTACTATCGACGACCGCATTGCTCGGATGGAGGAGAGCCAGACCGCTTTGCGAAGGGAAGTCCAAGAACTTCGAGCAGAAGTCGCTGATGCCAAGGCTGTTACAAAGAAGAAGTTTGGCAAGGTGACTCGCACCTTGAAGGCAATCCTGTGTTGCTTACAGGATAAGGGTGCTTCTCCTCCGTCGCCAGACTCCGACTAGCGACGCGATCTTTGATGTTGTTATGAGTAGTTAGCCATTTTTTTTTATGTGTGTAAAGCCTATTTGGGCTAGTGCTTTGCTTATGTTGCTGTTGCTTAATTGTCTTAATTTCCATGTCATTCTAGTCATGATGCTTGTAAGGATATATCCCTTGTATTGTGACAATTTTGATTAATTGAAATGCATGGAATGCCTTTGACTCTTTAATGAATGATTGTGGTGTATTTGTGCAATTGAGACTGACAAGGTTGCGCCCTATTTTGAATATAGGGAATGCCACCTAAGACTACGAGGAGCGCGGTTCGGCTTTCATTATCAGAGCAGATGGATCAGGCTCCCTCTCAGTCTGGCACTCGTCCGGACCCTGCTGTGGGCCCGATTCCTGAGACGGTTCGGTCGTCTCAGCCTGCTGTTGGTCCTACAGATGGACCACCGCCATTTACACCATCAGTTAGAGAGCCACAGCGCGCATCTACTTCCGCACCTCATCCGCCACAGCCTGCTCCACCCCCTGATAGGTTCGAGCAGATGATGGCTATGATGCTATAGCAGCAGCAGCTTCTGACCACCATAGTTGGGACTTTAGCCCAGGGTGGGGGTGCGACTGCATCTACTCCGCCTGCACCACCTGCGCATCCAGCTGAGGATGCCTATACTTACGCCCAGGATGAGGGCATAGCACATCCTGCGCAGCCTGCTTTCCCTGCGGGGAATCCTGCAGACACACGGGGCCTTCTGGAGCGATTTCAGCGCTTGCGGCCTCCTACTTTCACGGGTTCTCACAGACCCGAGGAGGCTGAGTTCTGGCTCAACCGAGTGTCGAAGATTCTACGCATGTTCCACTGTACCGAGCCTGAGCAGGTAGAGCTGGCTACCTTCCAGTTTGAGAGAGAGGCCAGTATGTGGTGGGATAGCATATTGCGGACTGTTGCCGCAGATTTCGTGTGGACATGGGCAGCATTCGAGTTCCGCTTCCATGAGAAGTATTATCCCCAGACCTACAGGCACGAGAGGGAGAATGAGTTTCTCCGTCTCAGGCAGGAAGCGATGACGGTTACCGAGTATGAGCATCGGTTCACAGAGTTGGGCAGGTACGTCCCGACAATTCTAGCTGATGAGCAGATGCGCATACGGCGCTTTTTGGAGGGCTTGCGACCGGATATTCGGTCGAAGATGTGCTGTGTCAGTTTTCCCTCCTATGCGGAGTTAGTTCACATGTCCATGCGGGCAGAGCAGGACGTGGATCGACTTGCGCGATCTCGAGGCCCGACTACTTCTAGGCCGCGACCGGATTTGCCAGACAGGCCCTTCGCGGGCAAGAGGCCTCGCATTGATCCTCCTACCAGGACCACGGCGCCAGTAGGACCGTTTCAGCGCCCTGATTTATCATGCACATACTGTGGGAGGACGGGCCATTTAGCGCAGAGTTGCTTTTCCAGGATGCGGGACAGTGGGTTCTCGCCGCCGCAGAAGATTGATCGTGTACGTCCGCAGGCGATATCAGCACCGCCAATACGGTCAGCTCCTGCGCATCCTTCTTTCCGACCTACGGTATCGCAGATTCGACAGCCTCCACGGCCCTTGACTCAGCGGCCGAACCGGCCACAGCAGGCACTAGTTCATGCACTGACCGCTGAGGCAGCTACGACGCCGACTTCCCAAAACCTATAACTTAAACTAAAACCAAAAACTATGACCTAAACCCGAACCCATTCTCAAATCCCAAAGCCTATAACCTAAACCTAAACCTAAACCTTATCCTAAACCTATAACCTCAACCAAAACCTATAACCTAAATCAAAACCAAAACCTATGACCTAAACCCGAACCCATTCTCAAATCCTAAAACCTATAACTTAAACCAAAACCTATGACCTAAACCCGAACGCATTTTCAAATCCCAAAACCTATGACCTAAACCCGAACCCATTCTCAAATCCCAAAACCTATGACCTATGACATATAACCTAAATTGAAACCTATAACCTAAACCAAAACTTAGGACCTAAACCCGAACCCATTCTGAAATCCCAAAACCTATAACCTAAACCTAAACCTAAACCTTATGCTAAACCTATAACCTATAACCTAAACTAAAACCAAAAACTATGACCTAAACCCGAACCCATTCTCAAATCCCAAAACCTATAACATAAACCAAAACCTTTGACCTAAACCCGAGCCTATTTTCAAATCCCAAAACCTATAACCTAAACCAAAACCTAATCCTTATCCTCAACCAAAACCTATAACCTAAACCAAAGCCAAAACCTATGACCTATACCCGAAACCATTCTCAAATCCTAAAACCTAGAACCTAAACCTAATCCTTATCCTAACCCTATAACCTATAACCTAAACCAAAACCTATGACCTAAACCCGAACCCGAAACCCTATCCCAAAACCTATAACCTAAACCAAAATCAAAACCAAAACCTATAGCCTATACCCAAACCAATTGTCAAATCCCTAAACCTATAACCTAAACCAGAGCCAATGACCTAAACTCGAATCCATTCTCAAATCCCAAAACCTTTGACCTAAATCGGAACCCAATCTCAAATCCCAAAACCTATGACTTAAACCCGAACCCATTCTCAAATCCCAAAGCCTATAACCTAAACCTAAACCTAAACCTTATCCTTAACCTATAACCTAAACCAAAACCTATAACCTAAACCAAAACCAAAACCTATGACCTAAAACCGAACCCATTCTCAAATCGTAAAACCTATAACTTAAACCAAAACTTATGACCAAAACCCGAACCGATTTTCAAATCCCAAAACCCATGACCTAAACCCAAACCCATTCTCAAATCCCAAAACCTATAACCTAAACCTAAACCCAAACCTTATCCTATACCTTTAACCCAAACCAAAACCAAAACCTATGACCTAAACCCGAACCCATTCTCAAATCCTAAAACGTATAACCTAAACCAAAACCTATGACCTAAACTCGAACCCATTGTCAAATCCCAAAACCTATGACCTAAACCTGAACACATTCTCAAATCCCAAAACCTATGACCTAAACCCGAACCCATTCTCAAATCCCAATGCCTATAACCTAAACCTAAACCTAAACCTAAACCTTATCCTATACCTTTAACCCAAACCAAAACCAAAACCTATGACCTAAACCCGAACCCATTCTCAAATCCTAAAACCTATAACCTAAACCAAAACCTATGACCTAAACCCGAACCCATTGTCAAATCCCAAAACCTATGACCTAAACCTGAACCCATTCAAAAATCCCAAAACCTATGACCAAACCCGAACCCATTCTCAAATCCCAATGCCAATAACCTAAACCTAAACCTAAACCTAAACCTTATCCTAAACCTATAACCTAAACCAAAACCTATACCCTAAACCAAAACCAAATCCTATGACCTAGACCCGAACCCATTCTCAAATCGTAAAACCTATAACCTAAAGCAAATCCTATGACCTAAACCCGAATCCATTCTCAAATCCCAAAACCTATGACCTAAAGCCGAACCCATTATCAAATCCTAAAACCTATAACTTAAACCAAAACCTATGACATAAACCCGAACCCATTCTCAAATCCGAAAACCTATAACTTAAAGCAAAACCTATGACCTAAACCCGAATGCATTTTCAAATCCCAAAACCTATGACCTAAACCCGAACCCATTCTCAAATCCCGAAACCTATAACCTATGACATATAACCTAAACTGAAACCTTTAACCTAAACCAAAACCTATGACCTAAACCCGAACCCATTCTCAAATCCCAAAACCTATAACCTAAACCTTATGCTAAACCTATAACCTATAACCTAAACCAAAACCAAAACCTATGACCTAAACCCGAACCCATTCTCAAATCCCAAAACCTATAACATAAACCAAAACCTATGACTAAAACCCGAGCCCATTCTCAAATCCCAAAACCTATAACCTAAACCTAAACCTAAACCATATCCTAAACCAAAACCTATAACCTAAACCAAAGCCAAAACCTATGACCTAAACCCGAACCCATTCTCAAATCCTAAAACCTATAACCTAAAGCAAAACTTATGACCTAAACCCGAACCCATTCTCAAATCCCAAAACCTATGCCCCATTCTCAAATGCCAAAACCTATGACCTAAACCCGAACCCATTCTAAAATCCTAAAACCTATAACCTAAACCAAAACCTATGACCTAAACCCGAACCCATTCTCAAATCCCAAAGCCAATAACCTAAACCTAAACCTAAAACTTTTCCTAAACCTATAACCTATAACCTAAACCAAAACCAAAACTTATTACCTAAACCCGAACCCATTCTCAAATCCTAAAAGCTATAACCTAAAATAAAACTTATGACCTAAACCCAAACCCATTCTCAAATCCCAAAACCTATGACCTAAACCCGAACCCATTCTCAAATCCCCAAACCTATGCCCTAAACCTATAACCTAAACCTAAACCTAAACCTATATCCTAAAACCTAAACCCGAACCCATTCACAAATCCAAAAACCTATAACCTAAACCTAATCCATATCCTAATCCTATAACCTATAACGTAAACAAAAACCTATGACCTAAACCCGAACACTAAACCCTATCCCAAAACCAATAACCTAAACCCAAACCTAAACCAAAATCTGTAACCAAAACCCGAACCCATTCTCAAATCCTAAAACCTATAACCTAAACCTATAACCTAAACCTATAACCTAAACCTAAACCTAAATCCCAAAACCTATAACCTAAACCTAAACCTAAACCTTATCCTAAACCTATATACTAAACCAAAACCTATAACCAAAACCAAAACTAAAACCTATGACCTAAACCCGAACCATTAACAAATCCTAAAAAATATAACCTAAAGCAAAACCTATGACCTAAACCTGAACCCATTCTCAAATCCCAAAACCTATGACCTAAACCGGAACCCATTCTCAAATCTCAAAACCTATAACATAAACCTAATCCTTATCCTAACCCTATAACCTATAACCAAAAGCAAAACCTATGACCTAAACCCGAACCCTAAACCCTATCCCAAAACCGATAACCTAATCCAAAATCAAAACCAAAACCTAAAACTTAAACCTGAACCGATTCTCAAATATTAAAACCTTTAACCTAAACCAAAACTAATGGCCTAAACCCGAACCCATTCTCAAATCCCAAAACCTATGACCTAAACTCGAACCCATTCTCAAATCCCAAAGCCTATAACCTAAACCTAAACCTAAACCTTATCCTAAACCTATAACCTAAACCAAAACCTATAACCTAAACCAAAACCAAAATCTATGACTTAAACCCGAACCCATTCTCAAATCCTAAAACCTATAACCTAAACCAAAACCTATGACCTAAACCCGAACCCATTCTCAAACCCAAAACCTATAACCTAAACCTAAACCTAAACCAAAACCTATGACCTAAACCCAAACCGATTCTTAAATCCTAAAATCTATAACCTAAACCAAAACCTATGACCTAAACTCGAACCCATTCTCAAATCCTAAAACCTATAACCTAAACCTAATCCTTATCCTAACCCTATAACCTATAACCTAAACCAAAACCTATGACCTAAACATGAACCCTAAACCCTATCCCAAAACCTATAACCTAAACCAAAATCAAAACCAAAACCTATCACCTAAACCCGAACCGATTCTCAAATCCTAAAACCTAAAACCTAAACCAAAACCTATGACCTAAACCCGAACCGATTCTCAAATTCCAAAACCTATGACCTAAACCCGAACCCATTCTCAAATCCCAAAACCTATAACCTAAATATAAACCTAAACCTTATCCAAAACCAATAACCTTAACCAAAATCAAAACCTATGACCTAAACCCGAACCCATTCTCAAATCCTAAAACCTATAACTTTAACCAAAACCTATGACCTAAACCCGAACCCATTTTCAAATCCCAAAACCTATGACCTAAACCTAATCCCATTCTCAAATCCCAAAACCTATAACCTAAACCTAAACCTAAACCTTATCCCAAACATATAACCAAAACCAAAACCTATAACCTAAACCAAAACCAAAAACTATGACCTAAAACCCAACCAATTCTCAAATCCTGAAACCTATAACCTAAACCAAAACCTATGACCTAAACCCAAACCCATTCTCAAATCCCAAAACCTATGACCTAAACCCGAACCTATTCTCAAATCCCAAAGCCTATAACCTAAACCTAAACCTAAACCTTATCCTAAGCCTATAACCTAAACCAAAACCAAAACCTATGACCTAAACCCAAACCCATTCTCAAATCCTAAAACTTATAACTTAAACCAAAACCTATGACCTAAACCCGAACCCATTTTTAAATTCGAAATCCTATGACTAAAACCAAACCCATTCTCAAATCCCAAAATCTATAACCTAAACCAAAACCTAAACCTTATCCTAAACCTATAACCTAAACCAAAACCTATAACCAAAACAAAAACCAAAACCTATGACCTAAACCCGAACCCATTCTCAAATCCTAAAACCTATAACCTAAACCAAAACCTATGACCTAAACCCAAAACCATTCTCAAATCCCAAAACCTATGACCTAAACCCAAACCCATTCTCAAATCCTAAAGCCTATAAACTAAACCTAAACCTAAACCTTATCCTAAACCTTTAACCTAAACCAAAACCTATAACCTAAACCAAAATCAAAACCTATGACCTTAACCTGAACCCATTCTCAAATCCTAAAAGCTATAACTTAAACCAAAACCTATGACCTAAACCCGAACCCATTCTCAAATTCCAAAACCTATGACCTAAACCCGAACCCATTCTCAAATCTCAAAATCTATAACCTAAACCTAAACCTAAACCTTATCCTAAACCTATAACCTAAACCAGAACCTATAACCTAAACCAATTCCAAATCCTATGACCTAAACCCGAACCCATTCTCAACTCCTAAAACCTATAACCTAAACCAAAACCTATGACCTAAACTGTAACATCCCGAAAATCGGGGGGTCGAGTAAAAACTCCACTCCCGGGTTCCAAAATGTTATTTATGCAACATAAATGTGTTTGATTGAATGTTGTCTGTGTTAACGCATTAAACATGAGTGATATTAATCCAAAACATCATATCATACTCTAGAGACAGTTAAATTAACAAGCGGAAGACTGTGATAGTATGTATAACATATATAAATTGTCGTATGTCTCCAGAGTGTGAACATGTTACCATGTTATATACATACATGTATACTCCCAAAATAAACAAACGAATATACATGAGTGCGCTAAAACTATAAAATGACAAGTGTCAAGGAATCTAATCAACCTCCCTGTAATCCCGTCAATCATACACATTTATGTTGCATAAATAACATTTTGGAACTCGGGAGTGGAGTTTTTACTCGACCCCCCGATTTTCGGGATGTTACATAAACCCGAACCCATTCTCAAATCCCAAAACCTACGACCTAAACCCGAACTTATTCTCAAATCCCAAAGCCTATAACCTAAACCTAAACCAAAACCTTATCCTAAACCTATAACTTAAACCAAAACCTATAACCTAAACCAAAACCAAAACCTATGACCAAAACCCGAACCCATTCTCAAATCCTAAAACCTATAACCTAAACCAAAACCTATGACCTAAACCCGAACCCATTCTTAAATCCCAAAACCTATGACCTAAACCCGAACCCATTCTCAAATTCTAAAACCTATACCTTAAACCAAAACATATGACCTAAACCCGAACCCATTTTCAAATCCCAAAACCTATGACCTAAACCCAAACCCATTCTCAAATCCCAAAACCAATAACCTAAATCTAAACCTAAACCTTATCCTAAACCTATAACTTAAACCAAAACCTAAAACCTAAACCAAAACCAAAACCTATGACCAAAACCCGAACCCATTCTCAAATCCTAAAACCTATAACCTAAACCAAAACCTATGACCTAAACCCGAACCCATTCTTAAATCCTAAAACCTATGACCTAAACCCGAACCCATTCTCAAATTCTAAAACCTATACCTTAAACCAAAACATATGACCTAAACCCGAACCCATTTTCAAATCCCAAAACCTATGACCTAAACCCAAACCCATTCTCAAATCCCAAAACCAATAACCTAAATCTAAACTTAAACCTTATCCTAAACCTATAACTTAAACCAAAACCAATAACATAAACCAAAACCAAAACCTATGACCTAAACCCGAACCCATTCTCAAATCCTAAAACCTATAACCTAAACCAAAACCTATGACCTAAACCCGAACCCACTCTCAAATCCCAAAACCAATGACCTAAACTCGAGCCCATTCTCAAATCCCAAAACCTATGACCTAAACCCGAACCCATTCTCAAATCCCAAAACCTATAAACTAAACCAAAACCTATGACCTAAACCCGAACCCATTCTCAAATCCCCAAACCTATAACCTAAACCTAAACCTAAACCATATCCGAAGCCTATAACCTATAACTTAAACCAAAACCAAAACCAATGACCTAAACCCGAACCCATTCTCAAATCATAAAACCTATAACCTAAACAAAAACCTATAACCTAAAAGAGAACCCATTCTCAAATCCCAAAACCTATGACCTAAACCGACACCCATTCTCAAATCCCAAAACCTATGACCTAAACCCGAACCCATTCTCAAATCCCCAAACCTAGGACCTAAACCTATAACCTAAACCTATAACCTATAACCTAAACTCAAAACCATTTACAAATCCAAAAACCTAAAACCTAAAACTAATCCTTATCCTAACCCTATAACCGATAACCTAAACCAAAACCTATGACCTAAACCCGAACCCTAAACCCTATACCACAACCCTATAACCTAAACCTAAACCGAAACCACAACCTATATCCTAAACGCGAACCGATTCTCAAATCCTAAAACCTATAACCTAAATCCCAAAACCTATAACCTAAACCTAAAACTAAACCTTATCTTAAACCTATAACCAAAACCAAAACCTATAATCTAAACCAAAACCAAAACCCATGACCTAAACCCGAACCCATTCTCAAATCCTTAAACCTATAACCGATAACCTAAACCAAAACCTATGACCTAAACCAAAACCTATAACCGATAAGCTATAACCTAAAGCAAAACCTATGACCTAAATCCGAACCCATTCTCAAATCCCAAAACCTATGACCTAAACCCGAACCCATTCTCAAATCCTGAAACCTATAACTTAAACCAAAACCTATGACCAAAACCAGAACCCATTTTCAAATCCCAAAACCTACGACCTAAACCCAAACCCATTCTCAAATCCCAAAACCTATAACCTAAACCTAAACCTTATCCTAAACTTATAACCTAAACCAAAACCAAAACCTATGACCTAATCCCGAACCCATTCTGAAATCCCAAAACCTATAACCTAAACCAAAACCTATGACCTAAACCCGAACCCATTCTCAAATCCCAAAGCTTATAACCTAAACCTAAACCTAAACCTTATCCTAAACCTATAACCTAAACCAAAACCTATAACCTAAACCAAAACCAAAACCTATGACCTAAACCCGAACCCATTCTCAAATCCTAAAACCTATAACTTAAACCAAAACCTAGGACCTAAACCCGAACCCATTTTCAAATCTCAAAACCTATGACCTAAACCCGATCCCATTCTCAAATCTCAAAACCTATAACCTAAACCTAAACCTAAACCTTATCCTAAACCCATAACCTATCACCTAAACCAAAACCTATAACCAAAACCAAAACCAAAACCTATGACCTAAACCCGAACCCATTCTCAAATCCTAAAACCTATAACCAAAACCAAAACCTATGATCTAAACCCGAACCCATTTTCAAATCCCAAAACCTATGAACTAAACCCGATCCCATTCTCAAATCTCAAAACCTATAACCTAAACCTAAACCTAAACCTTATCCTAAACCCATAACCTATCACCAAAACCAAAACCTATAACCAAAACCAAAACCAAAACCTATGACCTAAACCCGAACCCATTCTCAAATCCTAAAACCTATAACCAAAACCAAAACCTATGACCTAAACCTGAAACCATTCTCAAATCCCAAAACCTATGACCTAAACCCGAACCCATTCTCAAATCCCAAAGCCTATAACCTAAACCTAAACCTAAACCTTATCCTAAACCTTTAACCTAAAACAAAACCTATAAGCTAAAACAAAACCAAAACCTATGACCTAAACCCGAAACCATTCTCAAATCCTAAAACCTATAACTTAAACCAAAACCTATGACCTAAACCCGAACATATTCTCAAATCCCAAAACCTATGACCTAAACCCAAACCCATTCACAAATTCCAAAACCTATGACCTAAACCCGAACCCATTCTCAAATCTCAAAATCTATAACCTAAACCTAAACTTAAACCTTATCCTTAACCTATAACCTACACCAAAACCTATAACCTAAACCAATACCAAATCCTATGACCTAAACACGAACCCATTCTCAAATCCTAAAACCTATAACCTAAACCAAAACCTATGACGTAAACCCGAACCCATTCTCAAATCCCAAAACCTATGACCTAAACCCGTACCCATTCTCAAATCCCAAAGCCTAGAACCTAAACCTAAACCTAAACCTTATCCTAAACCTATAACCAAAACCAAAACCTATAACCTAAACCAAAACCAATACCTATGACCTAAAACCCAAACCATTCTCAAATCCCAATACCTATGACCTAAACCTGAACCCATTCTCAAATCCCAAAGCCTATACCCTAAACCTAAGCCTAAACCTTATCCTAAACCTTTAACCTAAACCAAAATCAAAACCTATGCCCTAAACCCGAACCCATTCTCAAATCTTAAAACCTATAACTTAAACCAAAACCTATGACATAAACCCGAACCCATTCTCAAATCCCAAAACCTATGACCTAAACCCGAACCCATTCTCAAATTCCAAAACCTATGACCTAAACCCGAACCCATTCTTAAATCCCAAAATCTATAACCTAAACCTAAACCTAAACCTTATCCTTAGCCTATAACCTAAACCAAAACCTATAACCTAAACCAATACTAAATCCTATGACCTAAACCCGAACCCATTCTGAAATCCTAAAACCTATAACCTAAACCAAAACCTAGGACCTAAACCCGAACCCATTCTCAAATCCCAAAACCTATGACCTAAACCCGAACCCATTCTCAAATCCCAAAGCCTAAAACCTAAACCTTATCCTGAACCTATAACCTAAACCAAAACCTATAACCTAAACGAAAACCAAAACCTATGACCTAAACCCGAACCCATTCTCAAATCCTAAAACCTATAACCTAAACCAAAACCTATGACCTAAAACCAAACCCATTCTTAAATCCCAAAACCTATACCTTAAACCAAAACATATGACCTAAACTCGAGCCCATTTTCAAATCCCAAAACCTATGACCTAAACCCGAACCCATTCTCAAATCCTAAAACCTATAACCTAAATCTAAACCTAAACCTTATCCTAAACCTATAACATAAACCAAAACCTATAACATAAACCAAAACCAAAACCTATGACCTAAACCCGAACCCATTCTCAAACCCTAAAACCTATAACCTAAACCAAAACATATGACCTAAACTCGAACCCACTCTCAAATCCCAAAACCAATGACCTAAACCCGAAGCCATTCTCAAATCCCAAAACCTATGACCTAAACTCGAACCCATTGTCAAAACCCAAAACCTATAACCTAAACCAAAACCTATGACCTAAACCCGAACCCATTCTCAAATCCCCAAACCTATAACCTAAACCCAAACCTAAACCATATCCTAAACCTATAACCTATAACCTAAACCAAAACCAAAACCTATGACCTAAACCCGAACCCATTCTCAAATCATAAAACCTATAACCTAAACCAAAACCTATGACCTAAACCTGAACCCATTCTCAAATCCCAAAACCTATGACCTAAACCCGAACCCATTCTCAAATCCCCAAACCTAGGACCTAAACCTATAACCTAAACCTAAACCTAAACCTATAACCTATAACCTAAACCCGAACCCATTAACAAATCCAAAAACCTATAACCTAAACCCGAACCCATTAACAAATCCAAAAACCTATTACCTAAACCTAATCCTTATCCTAACCCTATAACCTATAACCTAAACCAAAACCTATGACCTAAACCCGAACCCTAAACCCTATCCCAAAACCTATAACCTAAACCTAAACCTAAACCACAACCTATATCCTAAACCCGAACCGATTCCCAAATCCTAAAACCTATAATGTAACGCTCGTGAAAAATCCGTACTTGGACTCGAGTACCAACTCGACCAGAAATCGCGTAGGATAAATTCCTATTGAAATTAAGCGTAAGTTAGCTAGCGCAACGCTAGAGTAGCTGGGAAATAGTCCCTGATCACTTTAAATACGTTTTACAAGACCCAAATCGAGTAGAATGAATGACTCTATAATACTCTATAACCTCGGATCAAACTCTAAGCAGGTTTGTTCTCTGGACCACTTTAAAATTTTGTATTGGATCTAGACCGCGCGTCGAAAGTCCGATACCTCCTATCTTAGACCGTTAGAACCACCTAGCTGGACTTGACAATCATTTCGAAAATCAAGTCCAACTGATAACCACAGGCTATTTCATTGAGCCCGGACTGAAGAGAGTACAAATAGGGACAGATTTGGAATTTGAAATTTAAATCTGGCACACGACTTGACGTGTCAGTATTAAGCGTTCTGCCCTTCAGAATTCAACCAGATTACTCTCATATGATTTGCTGATGTGATTCCATAATTGTTTGGGACTATGCTTAGTCCAAGCAATCGGTAACCGAGCGAATTCGTGGTTGGCTTATCTTGGCCACGAACGACACGTCGATGAACGCGAGCCGTGTTTTGGAGTTGGCGGCAGTGGTTAGGCCACGCGAAGTGTTTTACGCACTTCATGTCATTCGACGTGAGATGCGATCGCGCTAGTCGAGCCCGTCAAGTAACCCGACTGGCCGTTGTATGTTCACCCTGCATGAGTCATAACTGCTTGAACCTAGGGTACTAAACTTACCATTGTAAACCCTGTTAACCATGGTACCTTGATCCACGAAGACTCATGAGCCGGACATGGTGGTATGGGACACCGTGGTCGAGCTGTCGGCCTACGCTGGGGCCACAAACCTCCCCGTAGTGACCAGTGAGCACCTAGTCTTGTGAGCAGATTATGGTGGTATGGGACACTATATTCTTGCTATCGGCCTACACTGATTAGAGGCCGCGAGCGTATTCTGAGTCTACGGGAGGCGACGACCCTTCAGTAGCAGTAGAGTATAGTAGGCCTGTATTGATAAGGTGATGGGGGAGCGGAGCAACGAGTGCGTGCAACAGCCCTGGCAGCCCTTGCAGCGACCTACAAAATATACCTCGTATGAGATTACTAGGACCCTAGACAGGATTTGTGTTGGGATTGATACAAGGGAAGTACCTTAGTTTTCCAATCCTGATGTTTGAATGGACTAATAATAACTTGGCAATCATATCACCATTACATTGCATGTGCCTGGAAGATGTGGAGCACTGAGCGGGATGCACGCATGCCGCGGACGAAGATGGTGCCGTATGAGGGAGAATTTCGGTGAGGGCATCCATCATGTCATGTCATATTGCATTAACAACAGTATTAGGATTGTCTGATTTACTGCTTTACTATTATCGCATGATTGATTTGTGAACATGCTAATCTTTGCTCTATGATTCCACTGAGTTGATCACTCATTCTCACGTTACGGGATGATATTTGCAACACCCACCAGACCCTGTTTTAGATGCAGGTGATGCTGAGATCCAGGATGCAGAGCCAGACTTTGATGAGGACTAGGACGAGTTCTCATACATGCAGTACCGTGATGGCTTTGCTTAGGTGACCTGGGTTGACGGGACTTCATAGTGGGACTCTTTTAGACATTTATTTCTGTCATTTACATGTATATGAGACTCAGTGATGTATTCATACTTTAGTGACAGTTGAGATCTACTTTGTTTTTCCATACAGTGATATATATATTCTTTAGTCTTCCGCTTGCTTTTATCACTAGATCTGGAGTATGAATTACAGTTTTGGTATACTTTTACTCATGTGAATGCTTTAACTCAGACAACATTGAATCATAATCATTTTTGTTGTATAACTAACAGTTTAGAACTCGGGAGTTGAGTTTATACACGACCCCCGATTTTCAGGGTGTTACAAGTTGGTATCAGAGCATGAATAAGAGTATACTGGGCATGGGTTTGGTCACGCGACGTACGCTGTCACTTCCTTTGACTTAGGTGGGTGCGAGAAGGGTCTACAAACACTTCTAGGATCGCAGATTCGCCAATAGGCGAAGACTATTCGAATCGATCGCGTGATCGAGTCCATAACACATCTAGGGTCGCGTGAAGTAACCCGAATAGCTCCTAGGTTGTAGGTAGTTGGGCTAAGGCATTATTTGAATGACTCTAAACCCATAAATGTGAATCCTTGGGCTGTGGGACAACTACAACCCCTGTATTCAATCGTCAGGGCTTAAAAACTCCGTTTTACTTAAAATCTTCAAAATTCTTCCTCTCACCGCTCCAATATTCAATTATTTCTTATCCATTTCATGTTAGGTATCAATCCTAATGTGAAAATGATATAAAATCAGACTTCGATAAAATTTTACAGTGAATAGTAAAATTTCATGAAAAATGGCCATAAGACCATTCTAACTTTGCTTTCTTTAGCAACTAATGGACTACATGGATGTACTAGCTCCTTATACCCCAAAATCATATGCTGCATGATAGGGTTTTGTATTCAGAATTTTAAAATAGCCCCAAAAATCCTCGAGTGCATGTTTGGGCCTATATAGGTCAAAATACAATGAACCAAGGTGGGGCCCATAGTTATTTAGGGTCCCTAGACCATGGGGGACCAAATCCATGTGGTCCCACCGACCGAACAGGAGATCGGTCGGTGATGCATCGCCACCCGGGGTGGCCCACTTGATGCGTGCTTTGGTTCCTGGGGGTATTTTGGGTAATACACCCCCTCCATATAGTGCTCGTCCATAGCAAACCCCAAATAGAGGCACTTCCTTCACAAACAGCCCCATCCCTAACTCTATTTATATTTTCCAGCTGCCTTACCTCCAAATCATAGTTCCAAACCACCCTTAAATCCATCCTTGGCCAAAAACGACTACTTTTCATCATTCTATTTCAGTTTGCAGCCCTCCCTCTAACAGATTTCATCTTTTGGAGCTCTAAAAACTCTCAAATCGAGCTGAAATTGTGAGGTGCTCCATTTTTCATTCTCTTTTTCCCTTGAAAATACATCCTAGGGAAGCTTGAAGCATCCCTCTACAACGCCTAGATCCCCCTTTTCCAGTTTGGATAGCCATCTCTTTGTATTTTCTCCATTTTCTATGGCTTTTGTTGAAGCCATTTTAGGTCTTTTGTCACTCTCCAACATCCTATCTTTGATGGAAAAAAGAAAGACCGCAGTAGATGAGGCTGGACCAAGTCACCCTGCATAATCAAGAAGACCACGGGGTGGTGCCGCAAGTTCAAGCGCCGTTGCAGGTCCAACCACGGCCCGAGAATTCCATACAAAGTGGGATTTGGATCCCCATACTCAACTTGGGTGAGTAATTTCAACAGAGATGCCTCATGGCCAATACACTGATCGCAAAGTGTTGTTTGAGGCGGATGTGGAAGGATGACTATTCGGTAAATTTTTATTGTTCGAGCGCATTAAAGCTGTGCATTGGGGTCCGATCTTTGAAGCTCGTCCTCGTGCTAATGTGAGCACCGTTCGTGCTTTCTACGTTCGTATCCAGAATCCTACACTGAAGCCATTGCAATTCAAAATTCTTTTTGGAAGAGACCGAATGGCTACGATCGATGTGCGGTTGATTGCCCGACTTCTGAATGTGCCTCTTGGTGATGTTCATCCTAGTGAGAAGAATCTGAGGAGTAGGCGTGAGCGAGATCGTCGTACCAGGTTTCTATGTGGTAAATTAGTTCCATGGTAGCCTAATAATAGCCTCAAGGTGACTTATATGTCTCATGATTTGTGCCTGCTGTACCATATCTGCACGTTCAATGTGTATCCCAGGTCAACAAATCGCATTGAGTGTACGCACCTTATGGTTAATTTCCTGTATCTGGTGGCCCAGGGAGAGAATGTGTGTATGGCCACTTTCATCTTACGACAGATAATCCTCATAGCGAAGTCAAGAAGAACGTTTAAATTACTTCCTTTTGGCTAACTGATATGCAAGATTGCGCTTGAGTTTTCCTACAGACTTGGGCCGAAATTGTCAGTTCCGATTCATAGCATTGATGAGTCGACTATGGTCAAGATGAAGATTGGGTCTCAGTACCGTGAGAATCAGCTTGAGGAGGATAGCGAGGATGACTTTGATGATGAGGAGGATCCAAGTGAGGGAGAACTTGGAGTAAAAGTTCAGGAAGAAGTCCAGGAAGAGGCAGAAGAGGAGGCTTAGGATACAGATGAGAGCCCTCCTCCTTCTGCTCAGGCTACTGGCGATGATAGCATTGCCCGGATTGAGGAGAGCCAGATCGCCTTGCGAAGGGAAGTTCAGGAACTTCGCGCTGAAGTCGAGGATGCCAAGGCCGTTATGAAGAGGAAATTCAGCAAGGTGACTCGTACCTTGAAGGCGATCCTGTGCTGCTTGCAGGATAAAGGTGCTCCTCCTCCGTCAGCCGACTCAGACTAGCGATGAGATCTTTGATGTTGTTGTTAGTAGTTAGTCATTTCCTGCTTTATGTTTTGTAAGCCTGTTAAGGCTAGTGCTTTGCTTATGTTGCTGTTGTAATTTTAACTGTCTTAGTTCCCATGTATTTCTCGTCATGATGCTTGTAAGGACATATCCCTTCTATTGTGACAATTTTGATTAAATGAAACGCATGAAATGCCTTTGACTCCTTTTGTGAATGATTATGGTGTATTTGTGCTATTGAGACTGACAAGGTTGCGCCCTATTTTGAATATAGGGAATGCCGCCGAAGGCTACACGGAGCACAGCTCGGCTTGCATTGAGTGAGCCTATGGATTAGGCTCCTTCGCAGTCTGATACCCATGCGGACCCTGCTGTGGGCCCGATTCCTGAGACAGTACGTGCGTCTCAGCCTACTGCTGGTCCTACAGTTGGACCATCGCCGTTCACACCGCCAGTCAGAGAGCCTTACCGCTCATCTTCTTCGGTGCAGCACACGCCACAGCCTGCTCCACCTCCTGACAGATTTGAGTGGATGATGCCTATGATGCAGCAGCAGCAGCAGCTTCTGACTACTATTATGGGGACACTAGCCCAGGGTGGGGGTGTGACTCCACTTGCACCACCTACGCATCCAGTTGAGGATGCTGATACTTATGCCCAGGATGAGGGCATGACTTATCCTGTACCACCTGCTTATCCTGCGGGAAATGCCGCAGATACACGGGGCTTGTTAGAGCGATTCCAGCGCTTACGGCCTCCCACTTTTACGGGTTCTCATAGACCCGAGGAGGCCGAGTATTGGCTCAACCGTGTGTCGAAGATACTGCGGATGTTACACTGTACAGAGGCTGAGCAGGTAGAGTTGGCTACGTTCCTGTTTGAGAGAGAGGCTAGCTTGTGGTGGGACAGTGTATTGCGGACCGTTGCTGCCGACTTTATATGGACATGGGCAGCGTCTGAGTTCCGCTTTCATGAGAAGTATTATCCCCAGACGTACAGGCATGACCAGGAGAATGATTTTCTCCGTCTTAGACGGGGATCCATGACAGTCACGGAGTATGAGCATCGGTTCACGGAGTTGGGCAGATACGTCCCGACTATTTTGGCTGATGAGCAGATGCGCATACGGCGCTTTTCAGAGGGTTTGCGACCGGATATTCGGTCGAAGATGTGCTGCGTGAGCATTCCCTCTTATGCAGAGTTGATTCACATGTCCATGCGACAGAGCAGGATGTGGATCGACTTGCGCGATCTCATGGCTCTGTTGCTCCTAGGCCACGACCAGAGTTGCCAGACAGGCCCTTCGCGGGCAAGAGGCCTCGCGCCGACCCTCCTACTCGGGCGATAGCGCCAGCACCACAGTTTCGGTGCCCCGAGTTATTATGTACATACTGTTGGAGGACGGGCCATTCATCTCAAAGTTGTTTTGCTCGGATGCGGGACAGTGGGTTCTCGCCACCGCAGAAGATTGACTGTGCACATCCACAGGCGATATCAGCACCGCCTATACGGTTAGCTCCTGCACACCCTTCTTTTAGACCTCCGGTATCACAGATCAGGCAGCCTCCACGGCCCACGGTGCAGCGGCCGAACCGGCCACAGCAAGCATGAGTTCATGCATTGACAGCTGAGGCAGCTGCGACACCGACTTCTCAGCATTCGGCCTTTGAGGTCACTGCCCATATTGGAGGTATTCCTATACTCGTGATGGTGGACACTGGATCCACGATTTCTTTGATATCACGTGCCATAGTCAGATGCATTGGGTTACAGACTATTACTATGGATAAGGTGCAAGTCCTTGCAGCTCATGGGGATCATTCAGATGTCACCCAGATGTGTGAGGGTTGTTTGGTGGATCTGGGAGGCAAGACGATGGCTATTAATCTTATCATCGACCCCTCTCTTATTTATCTCGACGTCATTCTTGGCATGGATTGGTTGACTGCAGCGAGGACCGAGATTGACTGCGAGACTCGTATAGTGACTGTGTACGAGCCAGATGGTGCATCCTTCACATTTCCAGTGCGGGTAAATCTCCCTTTCTGCATACTTAGTTACACTACTTTGCTGCGAGACGCTGGTGCCCAGATACTTGAGCATACGCCAGTCGTTTGCGAGTTTGGGGATCTGTTCAGGAAGATCCCTGGTTTGCCGCCTAGACGAGAGATCGATTTTACTATCAATCTGGTTCCTGGTTCCTCGCCCGTCTCACTGCCGACGTACCGCATGGCACCGTGTGAGATGGAGGAGTTGAGGACGCAGATTGATGGTCTGCTGGAGCTTGGCCTAATACGGCCTAGTGTGTCTCCTTGGGGAGCACCGGTCCTGTTCGTAAGGAAGAAGGACGGTTCGATGCGATTGTGTATTGATTATCACAAGCTGAACCAGATCATGGTGAAGAACAAGTGCCCTTTACCCAGGATCGATGACTTGTTTGATCAGTTGAGAGGAGCGCAGTACTTCTCGAAGATTGATCTTCAGTCAGGATATCATCAGTTGCGCGTCAGGGATGAGGACGTGCAGAAGACAACATTCAGGACCAGTTTTGGCCACTACGAGTTCCTCGTGATGTCGTTCGGTCTCACGAAAACACCAGCCGTGTTCATGGATCTGATGAACCGGGTATTTCGGCCTTTCCTCTATCGATTCGTCGTTGTATTCATTGACGACATTGTGTACTCTAGGAGTCGAGAGGAGCATGAGGAGCACTTGCGTTTGGTCCTGGATATGCTCAGACAGCATCAGTTGTTCGCACAGTACAAGAAGTGACACTTCTGGAAGCAGGAAGTGAAGTTCCTGGGACACGTGGTGCCCAAGGATGGCATGGCAGTTGACCTGTCTAAGGTAGCTGCGGTTCAGGACTGGGAGCAGCCTGGTTCTGTCACTGAGGTGAGGAGTTTCTTAAGTCTCGCTGGCTACAATCGGCGCTTCATACAGGACTTCTCGAAGATCGCGAGACCTTTATCTCAGTTTACACGGAAGGACGTGAAGTTCGCCTGGAATGACGAGGCGGAGTCAGCTTTTCGGGAGCTGAAGGACAGACTTACGTCCGCCCCTGTGCTAGTATTGCCAGAGCAAGGGGTTAGATACACTATATACACTGACGCCTCTAGCGTTGGTCTGGGTTGTGTCCTTATGCAGAGGGACAGGGTAATTTCGTATGCCTCGAGACAATTAAGGAAGCACGAGGAGAATTACCCTACACACAACCTAGAGTTGGTAGCCGTCATATTCGCACTAAGACTCTGGAGACATTACCTCTATAGAGAGGAGTTCGAGCTCTTTTGCGACCACAAGAGCCTCAAGTACATATTCACGCAGCGAGACTTGAATATGAGGCAGCGACGATGGATGGAGACATTGAAGGACTTCAAGTTCGAAGTCTCTTACCATCCTGGGAAGGCAATCCTTGTGGCTGACGCGTTGAGCCGCAAGAAGGCGATAGAGTTTTCGGCTCCGTTGATGGTTGCTGAGTGGGATATGGTTGAGTTTTTGCGAGACTTTGAGCAGAAACTCACCGTAGAGGAGCCATACGAGTTCATCGCACATGTACAGGTGCGATCTCAGATCGATGACAGGGTCATCGAGGAGCAGAGGGACGATGCGCATCTGACTGAGCTTCGAGAGCAGGCCAGTGATGATGCTGACGCCGAGTGGCGAGTTGGTATGGATGGGGGCTTACGATATCGTGGCCGCCTATGTGTCCCAGACGTCCCTGTTGAGACGAGAGATTCTCGAGGCTGCGCACTATACGAGACTCGCGATGCATCTAGGCAGTACGAAGATGTATCGCGACGTGAAGAAGACATATTGGTGAGAAGGTATGAAGACCCATATAGCTGAGTTCATGTCCCGTTGTCTCACTTGTCAGCAGGTGAAGGCAGAGCATCGCCGACCACCTGGACTTTTGCAGCCTATGCCCATCGCAGAGTGGAAATGAGATTTCATTTCCATGGATTTCATTTCAGGGCTGCCGAAGATGAGGAAGGGACATGATTCCATTTGGGTGATCGTCGACCGTCTGAAGAAGTCGGCGCACTTCCTACCGATCAGAGTTACGAAACTCTGCAGACGATCTGGCTAAACTCTACATCAGAGAGATTGTGCATCTGCATGGAGTTCCATTGGAGATCGTTTCGGACAGAGACACGCGGTTCACTTCTATTCTCTGGACTTGCATTCAGGAGGCTATGGGTGTGAAGTTGAAGTTCAGTACTGCCTTTCACCCACAGACAGATGGACAGACAGAGCGGGTGAACCAGATCTTAGAGGATATGTTGCGAGCTTGCACATTGGACTTCAAGGACAGTTGGGATGATTGTCTTGCATATGCGGAGTTTGCGTATAACAATAGCTTTCAGGCGAGTATCGGTATGGCACCTTACGAGGCGCTGTATGGGTGACCTTGTCGCGCACCGCATTGCTGGGCTGAAGTCGGTGAGCGTAGCTTGATTGGCCCAGAGTTGGTGCAGGCGACGTTAGAGAAGATTGATATTATTAGACGTCGGCTTCTCACAGTGCAGAGCAGACAGAAGAGTTATGCCGATACGAGACGGAGGCCACTAGAGTTCACAGTTGGGGATCATGTATTCTTACGAGTTTTCCCTATGAAGGGAGTCCTTCGGTTCGGGAAGAAGGGGAAGCTGGCACCGCGATTCATTGGTTCATTCCAGATCCTCGATCGTGTGGGAGCAGTGGCTTACCGATTGGCTTTACCCACGCCTCTTGCGAGCGTTCACAACGTATTTCATGTTTCTATGCTGAAGAAGTACGTTGCTGATCCTTCCCATATCATCAGATGGGAGCAGGTGCAGTTAGAAGAGGATGTTACATATATCCTGCGACCGACGCGTATCCTAGACAGGAAGGAGCAGGTACTGCATAGCAAGGTGATTCCCCTTGTAAAGGTATTGTGGACGCATCACTCTGAGGAAGAGGCTACCTGGGAGACAGAAGCCGAGATCAGAAAGAACTACCCACAGCTTCTCGAGGAGTACGTAAAGGTACAAATTTTGAGGATGAAATTATTTGTTAAGGGGGGTAGATTGTAACGCCCGTGAAAAATCCGTACTTGGACTGAGTACCAACTCAACCAGAAATCGCGTAGGATAAATTCCTATGGAAATTAAGCGTAAGTTAGCTAGCACAACGCTAGAGTAGCTAGGAAATAGTCCCTGATCACTTTAAATACGTTCTACAAGATCCAAATGGAGTAGAACGAATGACTCTATAATACTCTATAACCTCGGATCAAACTCTAAGCAGGTTTGTTCTCTGGACCACTTTGAAATTTTGTATTGGATCTAGACCGCGCGTCGAAAGTCCGATAACTCCTATCCTAGACCGTTAGAACCGCCTTGCTAGACTTGACAATCATTTCAAAAATTAAGTCCAACCGATAACCACAGGCTATTTCATTGAGCCCGGACTGAAGAGAGTACAAATAGGGACAGATTTGGAATTTGAAATTTAAATCTAGCACACGACTTGACGTGTCAGTATTAAGCGTTCTGACCGTCAGAATTCAGCCAGATTACACCCTTGGATTAGGAAAAATTTCTATTTCATATCATGAGACTTGCAACCCTGATCTACGTGCGGTGACCGCTGAACTGAAACTGGTCCGCCACGCGCGATCTGCGAATCCTGCCGGACTGAAAACTTGATGCGTGCTAGATCCGGTACGCATGAGCTTAAGTCCGATCGCATTCGGCCAGGGGACCACCAGAAATCATCTTTTGGACCGAAACAGCCCCGATTTGGATATGCCCTAAGTAAACTTTGTACCTGAGCCTATTTTAGGCATTTTTAAGCTTATAAAAGGGATTGAAACCCTCACTCCTCTCTCCCATCCGAATTTGAGAGAAACCCTAGATTGGGAGAGAGAAAAGGTGAGAGTTTGTGAGAGAGAGTAGGAAAGAATTTTCCTGCCTTTGTGCCGCCTGTTGCACGTGCTGTAGCAACACCCTCTGATCACTTGGCCGGTGATTCCTCCACGTTTTCAGGTAAGAAATAACCCTAGAAGTTTCTGATTTGAGGTTTACTAGGATTCATATCATGTTAGCTGATGTAACTCGTAAATTAGGTTCTCTATTCGCCGTAGACGAAGCGTATACGCTCCGTTCGAATTTACACATCTATAAGAGACAAGGTGCAGATTTTAGACGCTTTGATTGACTGTTTCCAAAGCTTTCAATGTCGTTTAATAGTAGATTATCGACGGTAACGCCGTTTGACATGTACAACATGCTATCCGTTTCCTGTTTCGTAAACCTACGAAGAATATAAGATTTAGGGCATTTTAGTCATTTGTAGGAAGTGCTGATTTCATTCATATTTTGCTGATGTGATTGACATGAATTGTTGTCGCCTTAGAATGTTAGTAATGCGTGCATAATTAGTTTGGCGAAGAGATTCGCCTAAATGCGCACTTCGGGTCGACATACTATATGTAGAATTAAGTGTGTAGTGTAAGTGTTTGTATAAATGCTTGTATTAGTATGTATTGAATTAAATGGTGTTATGAATTAGTTTGAGACTGATTTCTCAATTAATATGCTGACGTAAATGATTTCCTACATGTTGACTATATGCATGATTTCATTATATGCATGAAATGTATGTGCATGATGATTTACTTAAGTAGTATGTTACAACATGTGTTAACATGATCACATGGTTGTATTTCAATTCCAATACTCTCATATGATTTGCTGATGTGATTCCATAATTGTTTGGGACTATGCTTAGTCCAAGCAATCGGTAACCGAGCGAATTCGTGGTTGGCTTATCTTGGCCACGAACGACGCGTCGATGAACGCGAGCCATGTTTTGGAGTTGGCGGCAGTGGTTAGGCCACGCGAAGTGTTTTACGCACTTCATGTCGTTCGACGTGAGATGCGATCACGCTAGTCGAGCCCGTCAAGTAACCCGACTGGCCGTTGTATGTTCACCCTGCATGAGTCATAACTGCTTGAACTTAGGGTACTAAACTTACCATTGTAAACCCTGTTAACCATGGTACCTTGATCCACGAAGACTCATGAGCCGGACATGGTGGTATGGGACACCGTGGTCGAGCTGTCGGCCTACGCTGGGGCCACAAACCTCCCCGTAGTGACCAGTGAGCACTTAGTCTCGTGAGCAGATTATGGTGGTATGGGACACTATATTCTTGCTATCGGCCTACACTGATTAGTGGCCGCGAGCGTATTCTGAGTCTACGGGAGGCGACAACCCTTCAGTAGCAGTAGAGTATAGTAGGCCTGTATTGATAAGGTGATGGGGAAGCAGAGCAGCGAGTGCGTGCAACAGCCCTGGCAGCCCTTGCAGCGACCTACAAAATATACCTCGTATGAGATTACTAGGACCCTAGACAAGATCTGTGTTGGGATTGATACAAGGGAAGTACCTTAGTTTTCCAATCCTGATGTTTGAATGGACTAAAAATAACTTGGCAACATATCACCATTACATTGCATGTGCCTGGAAGATGTGGAGCACTGAGCGGGATGCATGCATGCCGCGGACGAAGATGGTGCCGTATGAGGGAGAATGTCGGTGAGGGCATCCATCATGTCATGTCATATTGCATTAACAACAGTATTAGGATTGTCTGATTTACTGCTTTACTATTATCGCATGATTGATTTGTGAACATGCTAATCTTTGCTCTATGATTCCACTGAGTTGATCACTCATTTCCAGGTTACGGGATGGTATTTGCAACACCCACCAGACCCTGTTTTAGATGCAGGTGATGCTGAGATCCAGGATGCAGAGCTAGACTTTGATGAGGACCAGGACGAGTTCTCATACATGCAGTACCGTGATGGCTTTGTTTAGGTGACCTGGGTTGACGGGACTTCACAGTGGGACTCTTTTGGACATTTATTTCTGTCATTTACATGTATATGGGACTCAGTGATGTGTTCATACTTTAGTGACAGTTGAGATCTACTTTATTTTTCCATACAGTGATATATATATTCTTTAGTCTTCCGCTTGCTTTTATCACTGGATCTGGAGTATGAATTGCAGTTTTAGTATACTTTTACTCATGTGAATGCTTTAACTCAGACAACATTGAATCATAATCATTTTTGTTGCATAACTGAACCTAAACCTAAACCTAAACCTAAACCTTATCTTAAACCTATAACCTAAACCAAAACCTATAACCTAAACCAAAACCACAACCTATGACCTAAACCTGAACCTAATCTCAAATCCTAAAACTTATAACCTAAACTAAAACCTATGACCTAAACCCGAACCCATTCTCAAATCCCAAAGCCTATAACCTAAACATAAACCTAAACCTTATCCTAAACCTATAACCTAAACCAAAACCTATAACCTAATCCAAAACCAAAACCTATGACCTAAACCCGAACCCATTCTCAAATCCTAAAACCTATAACTTAAACCAAAACCTATGACCAAAACCAGAACCCATTTTCAAATCCCAAAACCTACGACCTAAACCCAAACCCATTCTCAAATCCCAAAACCTATAACCTAAACCAAAACCTAAACCTTATCCTAAACCTATAACCTAAACCAAAACCAAAACCTGTGACCTAATCCCGAACCCATTCTCAAATCCTAAAACCTATAACCTAAACCAAAACCTATGACCTAAACCCGAAACCATTCTCAAATCCCAAAACCTATGACCTAAACTCGAACCCATTCTCAAATCCCAAAGCCTATAACCTAATCCTAAACCTAAACTTATCCTAAACCTTTAACCTAAAACAAAACCTATAACCTAAACTAAAATCCAAACCTATGACCTAAACCCGAACCCATTCTTAAATCCTATAACCTATAACTTAAATCAAAACCTATGACCTAAACCCAAACCCATTCTCAAATCTCAAAACCTATGACCTAAACCCGAACCCATTCTCAAATTCCAAAACCTATGACCTAAACCCGAACCCATTCTCAAATTCCAAAACCAATGACCTAAACCTAAACCTAAACCCTATCCTTAACCTATAACCTATACCAAAACCTATAACCTAAACCAATACCAAATCCTATGACCTAAACCCGAACCCATTCTCTAATCCTAAAACCTATAACCTAAACTAAAACCTATGACCTAAACACGAACCCATTCTCAAATCCCAAAACCTATGACCTAAACCCGAACCCATTCTCAAATCCCAAAGCCTATAACCTAAACCTAAACCTAAACCTTATCCTAAACCTATAACATAAATCAAAACCTATAACCTAAACCAAAACCAAAACCTATGACCTAAACCCGAACCCATTCTCAAATCCCAAAACTTATAACCTAAACCAAAACCTATGACCTAAACCCGAATCCATTCTTAAATCCCAAAACCTATGTCATGCCCCAATCTCAGAAACTGGGCTCACAAAATTTCCGATCGCCGAATCCGGCGCCGATAGCCTCCGTAGAACCCCATTCTCGGCTCCTAGCTCCCATTTGCCAGGTTTCGATCCTGGGACCTGTGGGTTATGGGCCCACTTGTCCCAGGATTGGAACCTGACAAATGAGAGCTAAGAGTGGAGAATGGGGTTCTACGGAGGCTGTCGGCGACGGATTCGGCGATCAAAAATTTTGTGAGCACGGTTTCTGAGTTTGGCGCATGACAGAAGTTGGTATCAGAGCATAACTTGGGAATAACCGAGAACAACATTACATGTTTGCTATGAGTGAAGAATGGCTAAGTCCCGAAGTTTGAATAGCTTCGCGACCTTCCAATAAAGACCGTTAACGTACGTACCTTCAAGAGTTTTGAAATGGATAGGCGCCTTCGCTCTTTTCTGTAGGACATGGCGCATGGGAGGGTTACCGATCAACTCCCACACCATCACCTAAGGATTCCGCTTCACCATCGGAGGCTCCAGCTTTACCCCCTGCGTCTCCCGTTCCACCATCAGAGATCCCTGCTTCCTTCCCTGAGGATGACATTCCTCCACCTGAGGCCGATGAGGATCCGACCGTGACTGTGAGTGCCTCTCAGTTACAGCAGATGTTACAGGCTGTGACAGCTGCACTCTAGGGGCAGGGCAGGCGCCCAGCTGTTTCACCAGCTCAGGCAGAGCAGGAGCGCGCTAGCGCCGTACTTCGTGAGTTCAGATGACTTGATCCCCCAAGTTTCCAGGGCGAGCCAGATCCGACTGCAGCAGAGAGATGACGCTCCGATGTGGAGAAGATTTTTGATACCATGTCATGTACGACCGAGCAGCGCATCCGGCTAGCAGTATTTCTCGGGCCGAGCATTGGTGGACCTCGATTACCCGTGTTGTCAGGCCTGATTATATCTGGACATGGGAGGACTTTGTTGACCGATTCGAGGAGCAGTATTTTCCCGACCATATCCGTCGTCAGCGAGCCTTAGAGTTCGAGACTCTGGTGTAGGGAGACATGTCTGTGGCATAGTACGCGGCCCGTTTTGTGGCGCTATCTAGATTTGCACCATACATGGTTGATGACGAGGGGAGGAAGGCCCGCCGTTTTGAGCACGGTTTAGTTACGGCCTTTAAGATCGAATTATTGGGCATGAGCCCCCTACTTTCCAGGCAGTAGTGCGGAGAGCTCAAATTTATGAGACTGAGTGGGCCGGTTCTCAGTCTGATCGCGGTCAGAGGAGAGACCGGAAGAGGCAGGCTTCTTCCAGTCCTTCCTAGCAGCGTCGACCACAGCAGAGGCGCACAGGTTGCCCAGCTTTCCGTGCACCATCAGCACCAGCAGCACCTCTACCACCACCTTAGAGGTAGTTCACCAGCACTTTCTTTAGGTGCGGTGCGACGGGACACCGTTCATGGGAGTGTCTCAGCCCCCAGTAGCAGCAGAGAGGTCCACAGCAGCAGAGGCCTCCACCGCAACAGCAGAGACCCCCATAGTAGCAGCGACAGCAGCCTCCACCACCGAGGCCACCTCAGCAGCAGCATCAGCATTATTACCAACCTCAAAGGCCACAGCAGTAGAGGCAGCAGTTTTAACCGCCTCAACGACCCCACCAGCAGCAACAGCACGTTCAGAGGGGACAGGCACCTCCCCAGCCAGCTCAGGCTAGATTCTATGCGGCTCAGCAGGATCCGCAGTCATCCGGAGGAGTCGTTGAGGGTATACTGTCAGTTTCTGCATGCATTGCACGTGTATTATTTGATTCTGGTGCATCATATTCTTTTGTGGCCGAGAGCTTCTGTCGATCGGCCGGCTTACCATTGGAGTTTGCTGATGAGAGCCTATCAGTATCGACTCCCTTGGGGAGGACTGCAGTGTTGGGATGATTTTGCTCGTCTGGCCCCGTTCTGATTGGGGATACCTTTCTGCCTGCTGATTTATTTGTTTTGTCGATGTCTGAGTTCGACGTCATCCTGGGCATGGATTGACTCGCTAAGTATTATGCCATTTTGGACTACACCGCGAGGATCGTCACGTTCTGTATACCCAGCGTGCCACAGTTTCAGTTCGTTGCAGAGGCCAGAGGAGAGCAGTTGTCTTGTTTGATGTCTTGCGCCATAGAGGAGCCTGTTGCCGTTTGCATCGACCATTTTCCCGTGGTTTGTAATTTTTCGGATGTGTTCCAGGAGATTCCGGGATTACGGCCTCATCGACTCATCGAGTTCCAGATTGATCTCGTGCCCGGTACCGCGCCTATTTCGAAGGCCCTGTATCGTATGGCACCGTTAGAGTTACGGAAACTGCAGAAGCAGTTGGATGAGTTGCGAGAGTTAGGTTTCATCCGTTCGAGCAGTTCACTGTGGGGAGCGCCGGTACTCTTCGTGAAGAAGAAGGATGGCTCGTTGAGACTCTGCGTTGACTATCGCGAGCTCAACAAAGTCACGATCAAGAACAAGTACCCGCTCCCTAGGATTGATGATTTGTTTGACTAGCTGCAGGGTGCACAGTTCTTTTCGAATATCGACCTGTGCTCCGGTTATCATCAGATTCGAGTCCGAGATGAGGACATTCCGAAGACGGCATTCAGGACGCGTTACGATCATTTTGAGTTTCAGGTCATGCCTTCGGACTGACCAATGCACCTACTGTCTTTATACAGCTGATGAACGATTTTTTTCACCCATATCTGGATCAGTTTGTTGTGGTCTTCATCAATGACATTCTAATCTACTCAAGGACCCGTGAGGAGCATGAGCAGCACTTGGAGATTACCTTGCAGACCCTCTACGCACACCAGCTTTATGCGAAGCTGGAGAAGTGCGAGTTCTGGCAGGAAGAGGTGAAGTTCCTCGGTCACGTGGTGATGAGGGAGGCTGTCGCAGTGGACCCCTCGAAGGTCGAGGCAGTGCGTCAGTGGGGACGGCCCACGACTGCGATAGAGATCCGTAGTTTTCTTGGTCTAGTGGGCTATTATTGACGTTTCATTGAGGGCTTCTCTCGTATTGCAACTCCGCTGACCAGGTTGACCCGGAAGGACGCGGAGTTTATTTGGAGTGATACCTGCGAGCGAGCATTTATGGAGTTGAAGGACCGTCTGATGTCCGCTCCTGTCCTCACTCTTCCCTCTGGGAGTGACGGCTTTATTGTATTCACTGATGCCTCGCATATCGGTTTGGGTGCTGTCCTGATGCAGCACGGGAGACTAGTGGCCTTTGCATCTCGTCAGCTCAAGGTTCATGAGCTGAACTATCCTACGCATGACTTAGAGCTGGCTGCAGTTATCTTCGCTCTGAAGGTGTGGAGGTACTACCTTTACGGGGTTAGGTTCGAGCTCTTCTCTGATCATAAGAGCTTAAAGTACCTCTTCTCGCAGTCTGAGTTGAATATGAGACAGAGACGCTGGATGGATCTCTTGAAAGACTATGATTTTGATCTCCAGTACCACCCGGGCAAGGCAAACGTGGTGGAAGATGCCCTCAGCCGTCAGCCACGAGGCCTAGTGGCGCGTATGATGATTCAGGAGTGGTGGATGCTTGAGGATATCGCAGCGTATGACTTTGAGTTTGGCCTGCAGTCTTCCATTGTACAGTTATCGAGCTTGTCGATTCAACCCTCTCTTGTCGCTAGGGTGATCGAGGCTCAGCAGGCTGATGAGTCGTTGCAGAGTTATATGGCTGAGGCGGCATCTGAGGGTCAGGTTGATTGGCAGATCGGTACAGACGGTGGACTTCTCTTCAGAGGCCGATTATGTGTTCCGAATATTCCAGAGTTGCGCAGAGATCTTATGACTGAGGCACATCGATCACGATTTTCTATCCACCCGGGCTCTACGAAGATGTACCGTGACATGAGGCGACAGTATTTTTGGGCGGGGATGAAGCGCCAGATCACCAGTTTTGTGGCCGAGTGTGACACGTGCAGCGTGTCAAGGCCGATCATTGGAGACCTCCTGGTCTATTGCAGCGTTGAGCATCCCGATGTGGAAGTGGGACCACGTGTCGACTGATTTCATTATGAGTTTGTCGAGGACTCAGCGCGATCATAACGCCATTTGGGTTGTTGTGGATCGTCTGACAAAGTCGGCACATTTCCTTGCGATGCGTACGACTTGGTCTATGGACCGGCTTGCGAGATTATTCATCGAGGAGATTGTGAGACTGGATGGCGTTCCACTCTCGATTGTTTCTAACCGAGACTCGAGGTTCACGTCTCAGTTTTGGGGGAGCTTCCAGCGTGCGATGGGGACTGATTTACTGCTCAGCACCATGTACCATCCGCAGACCGATGGCCAGACCGAGAGGGTCAATCAGATACTTGAGGATATGCTTCTGGCCTGTGCGATTGACTTCGGGGGTAGCTGGGAAGAGCATCTGTGATTGGCTGAGTTTGCATACAATAACAGCTATCAGGCGACCATCGGCATGGCTCCTTTTAAGGCACTATATGGCAGACCATGCAGATCACCGAGTTGTTAGACCGAGGTTAGAGAGCATCGTCTCCTAGGTCCCGAGCTGATGCAAGAGACTTCAGAGGCTATAGATATCATCAGGCAGAGGATGCGCACAGCTCAGAGCCGACAGAAGAGTTTTACTGATCGTCGGAGTCATCCCTTGGAGTTTGATGTAGGGGACCATATGTATCTCAAGGTCTCGCCCATGAAAGGCGTAGTTCGATTTGGAGCGAAGGGCAAGCTTGCCCCGAGATTCATATGACCTTTTGAGATCACTGGGCGCGTTGGCGCCGTGTCCTATCAGCTTTCTTTGCCATCACAGTTGTCTGGCGTCCACAACGTTTTCCACGTCTCCATGTTGAGGAAGTGTGGGTCAGGCATAGTTTCCGTTATTGATTGGCAGCCGCTGGAGGTTCGTGAGGACGCTTCTTACATTGAGCAGCCAGTCTGTATCCTTGATCGGAAGGATCAGGTCCTCAGAACCAAGGTCATTCCGTTGGTGAAGGTGCAGTGGGGTCACCATTATGTAGAGGAGGCTTCGTGGGAGCGTGAGGCTGAGATTCGAGAGCGTTATCCTCATCTCTTTGATGGTTGATCATGTGATGTATTTTGTATGCTATCTCCGATTCTATATGATGATGTTATGTCGCTTCTTCTTCATGAGTAATGCTTAGTTGCGATGTTTACATAAATTTCAAGGATGAAATGTTTATAAGGAGGGGAGAGCTGTAAGACCCGTATCTTGGTCCGTACCTTTTCGTAGACTTCCGCGGTCTTACCGGTCGAATTCTGGCAACCTTCGACCCTTAACCGATATCGACGCGCGACCCCGATTCATATACCGACGACTCGAGTCGACTCAACCCGAGACCAATACCATAGCGACCACGCCGTCGCCGCGGTTCCGATGCCGCGACTGTCGTACCGAGGCGATACCCTGGTCAAGATATATGGGCCAACGTTCGGTGCGAGAAAACGCCGCGCGTTGCGAAACCCAAGGGAATCTCTACGATGTGTCACATTAATCACATCAATCCCATCAATCAATCAACCCATCAAGCCATCACATGTCAAGTACACATCACTTTATTCCCTTTTCCCAAGCAACCACAAAAGTCTCCCAAAACCATACCTCTCTTACACAAAAAGCCACAAAAGTCAAGCTTTTCTTACAGCTTTCATACCTCTCTTACACAAAAGCCTCAAAAGTCAATACTTTCTTACACAACCATCATTCATCCATCCATCCATCTCTCTCTACATCACTCTCTCTCTTTCTCATTTTTCTCATCTCAATCTCAAGCAACAAAGAGCCCATACGTATGGAGTTTTCCAAAATTCTCAAGCTCCAAGTGTGGCCCACCTCTACATCCCAAAATCTCTTATCTCAACCCTCCATTCTACATCTCATCCATTGAAGTTGAAGCCAAGGTGCCAAGGATCCCCTAGGAGCAAGAAGATCGGACGGTGGGTGCTAGATCATTCTAGTTTTTTTCTTGTTTTTATGATGTGCCAAGTGAGGCCCACCGATCAATGGTGTGGATCTCACTTGGGACCCTAAAATGTGGCCGATGGCCCATGTGGATCATCATGATCGTTCCATGATGGGGCCATTCTCCATGGACCCCATCATGATGTTTATTTCATTTAGAAAGGTCATCTAGACCGTCCATATCGGTGGGGAATGGATCTCCACCGTTGATTTACATTTTTTATGGTCCCATGTTCAAAGGGATCCGATTATTGTATGATTCATTGCAAGGGAGGGCCCATAATGTCGGGGTCCCTCCATCACAAGCCGTGTCCCACTCTCCATGTCTCTCTCTCTCTCTTTTATTTTTTATTTTTATTTTATCTTATTTTATGTGATAAGGTTGTGTGGCCCACTTGAATGGACCCCACCTTGAGATTTATTTCATTCAAATTTTTATTCAAGTGGGGCCCACCTTATATGTTGAACCCATGACAAACATCAGTGGTGGCCCACTTCATCAGGGCCCACCAAAATATTTTCTAAGAAGAGGTCCATCGTCCAGCGTCTGGGACGCTGGACGTCCCTGTACCAAAAATAAAAAAAAAAGGAAAAGAAAAGAAAAAGAGAAACTTTTGGGGTGGTCCCCTAGTGTAGGCCCCACCTTGATGTATATGTTCGATCCAAGCCGTCCATCCCCTTACCCATATCGATTTAACCGTCAAGTAAAAGAATGGAACTAATCTGAATATCTTGTGGGCCATAACATGGGAAACATTGACGGTTACCATTGAGAATTTTTCTGGTGTTTCTAGGCATCAAAAAAATTCGAACTTCGGACTCTTTTTGTCTGTTGCGAGCTGTAAAACGCTATGGCTGGAGTGGATTTCCAGGTAGCGGGACACACACATGATTTTTGGCAAAAATAGAAATTTAAGGAGAGAGAGAGAAGGAGTGAGGCAGCCTTGCTGCTGCTGTCAGGCCAGCGCAGGCGCTGCCTGCGCTGTTGCAATGGTGGGCGGGCGACGTGGACCCACGACCTCTAGCCGTGGGCCCCACCTTGATGTTTATATGCCGTTTAAACCGTTCATTAGGTGGGTCCCCTTCTCAGGTGGGCCCCCTCCAAATTTTAACTAAATCCAAAACTCAAGTGGCCCACACCACATGAAACAGTGGGACACTACCCCTATCATTGAAAACCATTTTTGGGCCCACATACGTGTTGGATCAAGCTGAAATTTATGTTTTCCCTTCATCCAGGTCAGAGTGACCTTATGAACGGGTTAGATTTCAAATAAACATCACGGTGGGACACATACGTGGGACCCACAGTGATTTATGTATTTTATTCACACCGTCCACGGTCTGTGGACAGTGACGCCCACTGTGATTTTGTGTTGTATCCACACCGTCCCCACTGGACGGTGGGGCCCACCCCCACGTGAGGGTGCTAAGTGCCGCATGTGTGTGTGTATATATATATATATCCATATATATTGTAACACCCTGAAAATCGGGGGTCGTGTATAAACTCAACTCCCGAGTTCCAGACCGTCACTTATGCAACAAAAATGGTTATGATTCAATGTTGTCTGATTTAAAGCATTCACATGAGTAAAAGTATACCAAAACTGCAATTCATACTTCAGATCCAGTGATAAAAGCAAGCGGAAGACTAAACAATATATATATCACTGTATGGAAAAACAAAGTAATCTCAACTGTCTCCAAAGTATGACTACATCTCTGAGTCTCATATACATGTAAATAGACAAAAGAATAAGTTCAAAATACTCCCACTGAAGTCCCCCTCGATCCAGGTCACCTACGGGAAGCCGTCGTGATACTGCATATACGAGAACTCATCCTGGTCCTCGTCAATCTCCGGCTCCACCTCCTGGATCTCGTCGTCACCTGCAACTACAACAGGGTCTGGTGGGTGTTCCAAACACCATCCCGTAACGTGGGAATGAGTGATCAACTCAGTGGAATCATAGAGCAAAGATTAGCATGTTCACAATTCAATCACGCGATAATAATAAAGCAGTAAATCAGACAAATCCTAATACTGTTGTTAATGTAAGATGATATGACGTGATGTATGGCCTCACCGACGATCACCCTCATGCGGCAACATCTTACGACCGCGGCATGCCACACTCCCTAGAGTGCTCCACATCTTCCAGGCACATGCAATGCTATGGTGATATGATTACCAAGTTATTATTAGTCCATTCAAACAGCAGGATTGGGAAACTAAGGTACTTCCCTTGTATCAATCCCAACACGGATCCTGTCTAGGGTCGTCACTCCTAGTAATCTCATACGATGTACATTTTGTAGGTCACTGCAAGGGCTGCCAGGGCTGTTGCTCGCACTCGTTGCACCGCTCCCCCATCACCTTATCAATACAGGCCTACTGTACTCTACTGCACGGAAGGGTCGTCGCCTCCCGTGAACTCAGAATACGCTCGCGGTCACTACAAAGGGCTCGTCGCCTGATCAGTGTAGGCCGACAGCTAGAATATAGTGTCCCATACCACCATAATCTGCTCACGAGTCAAGGTGCTCATTGGTCACTACGGGGAGGTTTGTGGCCCCAGCGTAGGCCGACAGCTCGACCACGGTGTCCCATACAACCATGCCCGGCTCATGAGTCTTCGTGGATCAAGGTACCACGGTTAATAGGGTTTACAATGGTAAGTTCAGTCCCCTAGGTTCAAGCAGTCATGATATATACAAGGTGAACAAACATCGGCCAGTCGGGTTACTTGACGGGCTCGACTAGCGCGATCGCATCTCGAATTGAACGACATGAAGTGCGTAAAACACTTCGCGTGGCCTAACCACTGCCGCCAACTCTCAACACGAATCACATTCATCGACGCGTCGTTCGTGGCTATGACCAGTCAGCCACGAATTCGCTCGGTTACCGACTGCCTGGACTAGGTCAAGTCCCACACATCTATGGAATTTCATTAACATTATATACCAAGGTATTGGAATTGAAATACATCATGTGAGCATGTTAGCACATGTTATAACATTCAACTTAAGCAAATCTTCAAGGCATACTTCCCATGCATATTCAACTTAAGCAAATCCTCAAGCACATATATTCCATGCATGTAATGAAATCATGCATTTTGTCAACATGTCGAAAATCATTTAGGTCAGCATAATAATTGAAAAATCAATCACAAACTATCAAATAACATCATTTAATTCAATACATACTAATACAAGCATTTATACAAACACATACTCTACACACTTAAGTCTACATATAGTATGTCGACCCAAAGTGCGCAACTAGACGAATCTCTTCGCCAAACTAATTATGCACGCATTCCTAACTTCCTAATGCGACAACAAACCATGTCAATCACATCAGCAAAATATGAATGTAAACAGTACTTCCTACAAATGACTAAAATGCCCTAAATCTCATATTCTTCGTTAGCTTACGAAACGGGAAACGGAGAGCATTTTGTACATGTCAAACGGCGATGCCGTCAAGAATCTACTATTAAACGACATTGAAAGCATTGGGAACCGTCAATCAAAGCGTCTAAAATCCTCACCTAGTGTCTTGTAGACTCGGGAATTGAAGCGGAGCGTATATGGTTCGTCTACGGCGAGTAAGGAGCCTAATACATAAGATCCATAAGCTACATCGCTATGGAAACAAGGAAAACTCAAATCAACAACTATTTAGGGTTTTTACTTACCTAGGATCGCGGTGGAATCGCCGGGAAAGCGGTAGAGGAGTGTTGCTTAAGCACGTGCAACACGTAGCACAAGTGGCAGGAAGAACTCTCCCACTCTCTCACAATCTCTCACTCTTTTTCTCTCTCCCAAGCTAGGGCTTCTCTCAAATTCGGATGGGAGAGAGGAGTGAGGGTTTCAACCCCTTTTATAGCCTAAAACATTCCCAAAATAGGCTTGGGAACAATGTTTACTTGGTGCCTAACCAAATCGGGGCCGTTTCGGTCCAAAAGGGCATTTCTGAAGGTCCCCAGGCCAAATGCGGTCGGACTTAAGCTCATGCATACTGGATCTAGCACGCATCCAGTTTTCAGACCGGTTGGGTTCCCAGATCGCACGTGGCGGCCCAGTTTCAGTTTAACGGTCACCGCACCAAGATCAGACCTATAAGTCTCGTGATATATAATAGATATTTTTCCTGATCCAAGGGTGTAATTTGGCTGTATTCTGACGGTCAGAACGCTCAATACTGATGCGTCAAATTGTGTGCCAGATTTGAATTTCAAATTCCAATTCTAACCCTATTCTCACTCTCTTCGGTCCGGGCTCAATGAAATAGCCTGTGATTATCGGTTTGACTTGATTTTTGGAATGAGTGTCAAGTCCAGCTAGATGGTTCTAACGGTCTAAGATAGGAGGTATCGGACTTTCAACGTGCGGTCTAGATCCAATACAAAGATTCAAAGTGGTCCAGAGAACAAACCGGTTTAGAGTTTGATCCGAGGCTTTAGAGCATTATAGCACCATTGGTTCCACTCGCTTTGGGCCTTGTAGAACGTATTTAAAGTGATCAGGGACCATTTCCCAGCTATTCTAACGTTGCACTAGCTAACTTATGCTTAGTTTCTAAAGAAATTTATCCTAAGTGGTTTCTTTGACTATGGAATTGGGTTCTGAACGATTTTTCAGGTGTTTTAATTGACCCACTGCCTAAGGACGTCAAATCCCAGGTTAGCCAAAATCCAGGGTGTTACAATCTACCCCCCTTAAAACACAATGTCGTCCCCGACATTGGCGAAGGGCAAGGAGTACTTTCTCTAAGGAAGGTTCAAATCCTATTTAATAACCTAATCGTACATATAACCTAAATCAAATGTTTCGATCCTGGGCCAGTGGGAAAGATGTCAACCACTCTTCCGCTGCGGCACACTGATTGAACGGCAGTGTTGACTAATCCTAACTGGATTGGACTTAATACGTTCTACCCCCCTTAAAACTTGGTTCTACTTAAAGTCTAAGAATCGTTGCATCGATCCGTATATCGGAACGGGGCGTAACTTAGGGGCTATCCGTAACCTTTCTCTACATGGTTTTAAGTCCTTGCCATTTTCCAAAGACAATGTGATCCTGTTTAGTTGTAGATGGTTGGGCCATCACAGAAGAAAGGTTGTGTAGTGGGTCTAAGCCAGATACATTGAACCTTCTGTCTAATCAGGACAGAAAATGTGTTGTATCAGTTCTTAATCCAAGTCGATGCCGATCCTCTGCTTGATCAGAGCATTGGATTCATTGGTAACCACTAGGAGTAAGAAATCGACTCAAACCGCGAATACATCGCTTACATGTAGTTCCTTTACTCTGCGTTCCCGAATGCAATAAGTCCTTGGGAAAGGCAATTCTAAGGGGCGTGCTAGTTCATTCTAAGTTCAATCTGAGGGAGTTACAAATGTTCCCTGAGAGTGTATGGTTCCTTCCTATGGGCAACAACAGGAGTCTATAAGTCATAAGGGGATCTATCCAAGGAAGGGAGTCTCATTCCAATCAAAACTAATCTATCATTCCTTAACATATACAGGCGTTACCCTACTCTAGGTAACTAGTAGGCTAGTCTGTAACTCAGTAGCTATAATCTAAAGCTTAAGATTATACGGTAAATGGCTTTCCATACCATTTCTACTACAGCGAGTTGTTCTATCGCTTAGGGTCAAGATTGTCTAAATGGAATTGGATTTCTTATGTCGTCAGACTCTTCAAATCTAGGAGTGCTAACTCTAGGACCAAAACGTCAAGGGCTTATGTGGCCAGTAGCATTCAGTTCTATTAAATAGAACCGCGTTCTTAGTCCCATAGTGGGATCGGAAGTGGCATGCTTGGTAGGAGGGTGGGGTGGGATAAAAACTAATTTATAGGCTGAATCCCGGGAGTTACAATACTCCCGATCCAGGGACAATAGCTTACAGTGAAATGAGACGGCATGCACTCCATTCCACAAATTTTTGGCTACATTAAGCCCAAACCACAACACAAACATTCACATAACAAGTCGAAAAGCATCATGCATTTCATTAAACCAAAATTGTCATAATACAAGGGATATCTCCCTATAAGTATCATGACAAAAAGTACATGGGAGCTATGTCAGTCAGCTACTATGGCAACATAGGTAAACTACCAGCCTTATCAGGCTTACAAAACACAACTTAAAACAGGAAATGACTAACTACTAATAATAACATCAAAGATCGCATCGCTAGTCGGAATCTGGTGACGGAGGAGGAGCACCCTTATCCTGTAAGCAACACAGGATTGCCTTCAAGGTGCGAGTCACCTTGCCAAACTTCTTCTTTGTAACAGCCTTGGCATCAGCGACTTCCGCTCGAAGTTCTTGGACTTCCCTTCGCAAAGCGGTCTGACTCTCCTCCATCCGAGCAATGCGGTCGTCGATAGTAGTCTGCGCAGAAGGGGGAGGGCTCTCATCAGTATCCTGAGCCTCCTCTTCTGCTTCTTCCTGAACCTCTTCCTGAACCTCTGCTCTAGGTTCTTCTTCGCTTTGATCTTCCTCTTCATCAAAGTCATCCCCACTATCCCTTTCAAGTTGATTTTCACGGTATTGCGACCCAATCTTCATCTTAACCATTGTCGACTCATCGATGGTGTGAATCGATACCGGCAATTCGGGTCCAAGTCTATAGGCAAACTCAAGCGCAATCTTGCAAATGAGTCGGCCAAAGGGAAGGGATTCGGATGTTCTCCTCGACCTGGCTATGAGAACTATCTGCCGTAAGATGAAAGTGGCCATACATACGTTCTCTCCCTGGGCCACCAGAAATAAGAAATCGACCATAAGACGTGTACATTCAATGCGGTTCGTCGACCTAGGATAAACATTGAACGTGCAGATATGATGCAGCAGACGCAAATCCTCAGACATGTACGTCGCCTTGAGGCTATTATTAGGCTGCCATGGAACCAACTTACCGCACAGAAACCTGGTGCGGCGATCTCGTTCACGTCTAGTCCTCAAATTCTTCTCACTTGGATGTACATCACCTAGTGGCACGTTGAGAAGTCGCGCAACCAACCGGACGTCGATCGTAGCCATCCGATCTCTACCAAAAGGGATTTTGAACTACAAAGGATCCAAGGTAGGATTCTGGATGCTAGCATAGAAGGCACGAACAGTGCTCACATTAGCACGAGCTCGAGCTTCAAAGATCGGTCCCCAGTGCGCAGCTTCAATGCGTTCGAACAACAGATATTCGCCGAACAATCGTCCATCTACGTCCGCCTCAAATAACACTCTACGATCAGTGTATTCACCATGAGGCATCTCTGATAGGATGGTTCATCCAAGATGTGCATGGGGATCCAAATCCCGCTTTGTACGGCACTCCAGGACTGCAGCTGGACCTGCGGCGGCGCTCGAACTTGCGGCACCACCCCGCGGTCTTCTCAATCGAGCAGGGCGGCTCGGCCCAGCCTCGTCTGTTACAGTTTTCCTCTTACCCATCAAAGACAGGATGGATGAGAGTGACAAAAGACCCAAAATGGCTTCCACGAAAGCCATGGAAAACGCCGAAAATGCGGAGAAATGGCTGCCCAATCTGACAAAAGGAAATCTAGGCGTCATAGAGGGATGCTTCAAGCTTCCCAAGGCTGTACTTTCAGGAAAAAATACAAACAAAAAGATGGGATGGAGCACCTCACGATTTCAGCACTATTTGGGGGATTTTGGAGCTCCAAATGGGGAAATCTTCAAGGAAGGGGGCTGCCAACACCCAATAACTGATGGGTGGTGGTCGGTTTTGGCCAAGGAAGGTTGTAGAGGTGGTTTGGGTCGCCGGGGTTTGGAATGGAGTGCTGAAAATCGAATCTAGGGTATGCAAGGGGGATGTTTGTGAAGGAGAGGTGGGTTTTGGGGGTTTTCGTGGGATGGGAGGTGCATAGGGGTGATATGGACCCTATTTAGGAGGGTGCGCCCGAAGGACAGCACCAACCGTGCTCGCCGGCCGGCGATGCATCGCCCGGCCGGCGATGGCATCGCCGGTCAACTCCCAAGTTGACCGGTGGGACCCCATGGGTCTGGTCCCTCATGGTCTCAGGGCCCCAAAAAGTCAGGTCCCACCCCTTGGTTCATTATATTTTGGTCTCTATGAGCCCAAACATGTGTTCGGGGCTTTCCGGGTCCACATCACAATCCCGAATACCAAACCATATGATGCAGCATATGAATTTGGGGTAGAAAGAGCCAGTACATCTTTCTAGCTCCTTATTTTCTAAAGAAAGTAAAGTTAGAATGGCCTTATGTCCATTTTTCATGAAATTTTACTATTCAATGTAAAATTTGGTGAATGTGCTAATTTGTGTTATTTTTACATTATTTTTGATGCCTAATATGAAATGGATAAGAAAGAACTGAAGGTTGAAGTGTTTAGAGAAGGAATTTTGAAGATTTTTGGTGAAACGGGGTTTTTAAGCCCTGGCGATTGATTACTGGAGTCGTGGTCATCCCACGGCCCAAATATTCACTTTTTCGGTTTAAAACCGCCCATAGGACGTCTCCACCCGACTTCCTGCAGCTTAGAAGTGATTCGGGTCGCTTTACGCGACCCGAGATACGTTACAGACTCGATCTTGCGATCGATCCTTATAGACTTCGCCTATCGGCGAATCTGTGATCCTAGAAGTGTTTCTAGACCCTTCTCGCACCCACCTATGTCAAAGGAAGCGACAGCGTACGTCGCAAGACCATAACCCAGGCCCAGTATACTCTCATTCAGGCTCTGATACCAACTTGTAACACCCTGAAAATCGGGGGTCGTGTATAAACTCAACTCCCGAGTTCCAGACTGTCACTTATGCAACAAAAATGGTTATGATTCAATGTTGTCTGATTTAAAGCATTCACATGAGTAAAAGTATACCAAAACTGCAATTCATACTTCAGATCCAGTGATAAAAGCAAGCGGAAGACTAAACAATATATATATCACTGTATGGAAAAACAAAGTAATCTCAACTGTCTCCAAAGTATGACTACATCTCTGAGTCTCATATACATGTAAATAGACAAAAGAATAAGTTCAAAATAGTCCCACTGAAGTACCCCTCGATCCAGGTCACCTACGGAAAGCCGTCGTGATACTGCATATACGAGAACTCATCCTGGTCCTCGTCAATCTCCGGCTCCACCTCCTGGATCTCGTCGTCACCTGCAACTACAACAGGGTCTGGTGGGTGTTGCAAACACCATCCCGTAACGTGGGAATGAGTGATCAACTCAGTGGAATCATAGAGCAAAGATTAGCATGTTCACAATTCAATCACGCGATAATAATAAAGCAGTAAATCAGACAAATCCTAATACTGTTGTTAATGCAAGATGATATGACGTGATGTATGCCCTCACCGACGATCACCCTCATGCGGCAACATCTTACGACCGCGGCATGCCACACTCCCTAGAGTGCTCCACATCTTCCAGGCACATGCAATGCTATGGTGATATGATTACCAAGTTGTTATTAGTCCATTCAAACAGCAGGATTGGGAAACTAAGGTACTTCCCTTGTATCAATCCCAACACGGATCCTGTCTAGGGTCGTCACTCCTAGTAATCTCATACGATGTACATTTTGTAGGTCACTGCAAGGGCTGCCAGGGCTGTTGCTCGCACTCGTTGCACCGCTCCCCCATCACCTTATCAATACAGGCCTACTGTACTCTACTGCACGGAAGGGTCGTCGCCTCCCATGAACTCAGAATACGCTCGCGGTCACTACAAAGGGCTCGTCGCCTGATCAGTGTAGGCCGACAGCTAGAATATAGTGTCCCATACCACCATAATCTGCTCACGAGTCAAGGTGCTCATTGGTCACTACGGGGAGGTTTGTGGCCCCAGCGTAGGCCGACAGCTCGACCACGGTGTCCCATACCACCATGCCCGGCTCATGAGTCTTCGTGGATCAAGGTACCACGGTTAATAGGGTTTATAATGGTAAGTTCAGTCCCCTAGGTTCAAGCAGTCATGATACATACAAGGTGAACAAACATCGGCCAGTCGGGTTACTTGACGGGCTCGACTAGCGCGATCGCATCTCGAATTGAACGACATGAAGTGCGTAAAACACTTCGCGTGGCCTAACCACTGCCGCCAACTCTCAACATGAATCACATTCATCGACGCGTCGTTCGTGGCTATGACCAGTCAGCCACGAATTCGCTCGGTTACCGACTGCCTGGACTAGGTCAAGTCCCACACATCTATGGAATTTCATTAACATTATATACCAAGGTATTGGAATTGAAATACATCATGTGAGCATGTTAGCACATGTTATAACATTCAACTTAAGCAAATCTTCAAGGCATACTTCCCATGCATATTCAACTTAAGCAAATCCTCAAGCACATATATTCCATGCATGTAATGAAATCATGCATTTTGTCAACATGTAGAAAATCATTTAGGTCAGTATAATAATTGAAAAATCAATCACAAACTATCAAATAACATCATTTAATTCAATACATACTAATACAAGCATTTATACAAACACATACTCTACACACTTAAGTCTACATATAGTATGTCGACCCAAAGTGCGCAACTAGACGAATCTCTTCGCCAAACTAATTATGCACGCATTCTTAACTTCCTAATGCGACAACAAACCATGTCAATCACATCAGCAAAATATGAATGTAAACAGTACTTCCTACAAATGACTAAAATGCCCTAAATCTCATATTCTTCGTTAGCTTACGAAACGGGAAACGGAGAGCATTTTGTACATGTCAAACGGCGATGCCGTCAAGAATCTACTATTAAACGACATTGAAAGCATTGGGAACCGTCAATCAAAGCGTCTAAAATCCTCACCTAGTGTCTTGTAGACTCGGGAATTGAAGCGGAGCGTATATGGTTCGTCTACGGCGAGTAAGGAGCCTAATACATAAGATCCATAAGCTACATCGCTATGGAAACAAGGAAAACTCAAATCAACAACTATTGAGGATTTTTACTTACCTAGGATCGCGGTGGAATCGCCGGGAAAGCGGTAGAGGAGTGTTGCTTAAGCACGTGCAACACGTAGCACAAGTGGCAGGAAGAACTCTCCCACTCTCTCACAATCTCTCACTCTTTTTCTCTCTCCCAAGCTAGGGCTTCTCTCAAATTCGGATGGGAGAGAGGAGTGAGGGTTTCAACCCCTTTTATAGCCTAAAACATTCCCAAAATAGGCTTGGGAACAATGTTTACTTGGTGCCTAACCAAATCGGGGCCGTTTCGGTCCAAAAGGGCATTTCTGAAGGTCCCCAGGCCAAATACGGTCGGACTTAAGCTCATGCATACTGGATCTAGCACGCATCCAGTTTTCAGACCGGTTGGGTTCCCAGATCGCACGTGGCGGCCCAGTTTCAGTTTAACGGTCACCGCACCAAGATCAGACCTATAAGTCTCGTGATATATAATAGATATTTTTCCTGATCCAAGGGTGTAATTTGGCTGTATTCTGACGGTCAGAACGCTCAATACTGATGCGTCAAATTGTGTGCCAGATTTGAATTTTAAATTCCAATTCTAACCCTATTCTCACTCTCTTCGGTCCGGGCTCAATGAAATAGCCTGTGATTATCGGTTTGACTTGATTTTTGGAATGAGTGTCAAGTCCAGCTAGACGGTTCTAACGGTCTAAGATAGGAGGTATCGGACTTTCAACGTGCGGTCTAGATCCAATACAAAGATTCAAAGTGGTCCAGAGAACAAACCGGTTTAGAGTTTGATCCGAGGCTTTAGAGCATTATAGCACCATTGGTTCCACTCGCTTTGGGCCTTGTAGAACGTATTTAAAGTGATCAGGGACCATTTCTCAGCTATTCTAACGTTGCACTAGCTAACTTATGCTTAGTTTCTAAAGAAATTTATCCTAAGTGGTTTCTTTGACTATGGAATTGGGTTCTGAACGATTTTTCAGGTGTTTTAATTGACCCACTGCCTAAGGACGTCAAATCCCAGGTTAGCCAAAATCCGGGGTGTTACATATATATATATATATATATATATATATTATTATATTACATATTTTATATTATATGTAGTTTATATATCATATAATATAGACGATAGTACGCCTTTATGTGGGCCCCACCATTGTCACAGGCGATGCATCCAGACCGTCCATCCACTTGAAAAGATCATTTTAGGCCTATGGGTTAGGCCCATTTGAATTTCAAAAGGGCTATGGGCTAGGCCCATTTGGTTTATGAAATGCTTATGGGCTAGGCCCATTGGATTCATTTAAGGCCTAAGAGCTTAGGCCCATTTGATGTGTTGCAAGTCCATGGGACTAGGCCCATTTGCTGTACTTCAAGGCCCATGTAATTGGACCCTTTTGTTGAAATTTTAAAGCCCATGGAAGTAGGACATTTGATATATTGTAAGGCCCATGGGACTAAACCCATTTGATCATAAAAGGGTCCATGGGATTAGGCCCACTGGATTTATTTGAGACCCATGAGTTAGGCCCATTTCATTTGATTAAGGCCTAGGGGTTCAGGCCCATTCGACTCATGTTAGGTCTATGGGTTGAGGCCCACTTGATCTACATGTGGGACCCAATTGGTGTGGCCCATTGGTCACATACTAGACTCATGAAACTAAGCTCAATTGATGCAATCCAAGGCCCACGGATTATGACCCATTGCAATATACCTAAGGCCCATTGGTGTGGTCCATTTGCGTGGCCCGTTTGACAAATACAAGGCCCATATATCATGGTCTATTAGATATATTTAAGGTCCAATGGGATGTACCTAAGGTCCATTGCAATGTGTGTTCCCAATACAGATTATGTGCAGTGTTTACAGTGATCGTGCCTTGGGGGCAATGTTGGTTTGACGTCCACATTGCAAGTGTAATGTTGGTTAGACGTCCACATTACGACCCTCCTTAAAGCCCATTACTGGGCTGTACTTGTTGCGTATAGGCCGTCTAGGCCCATCCGCATTGTATGAATGGTTCATCACTCATTTACATGTTTAGTATAGTTTCATGACCCATGATCATACGCATCATATGTATGCTAGATATGAGGATTGGCTGATCATAGCATATGCCTTCGGGCAGGTTGTTTATGGGCTCCTGGTTAGGCAGTGTTGCCCTACATGAGCGTACGATATGCGTAGGATTTGATGCATGACTGGATAGCGTGAATCATGCATATCGCATTTGTATGACATGGATATTGTATGCCCTAGCGACATCGGGGTCCTAACTTCCACAGATGTATCGTGGTTGGCAGGATTGGATACCAAAAATCTTGTTCTACATGGGGTACTATAGATATCCCTGGGTGAAAGTCCCTAAACCCTTATGGTATCAAGAGGTTGCTCCAACGTCTAGACCGAGTGGGTAGATGAGCGCTCAGTGCCGAATACCAGTTGGCTATGCTCTCCACTGTGTCATGGTTGGTTGGAAGGGGGTGCGGCCTTACCCGCCCGAGTGTAGGGGAAAATGCTAGGCTGAGTCTGACCAGCTCAAGGAATGGGTCCGCTATCGACGAGTCGCACCCGATATTGGCAGACGGATAATGTGGTCTCTTCCACTTACCTTATTGCACGCGATGTGGCGGTAATCAGGTTTAGAGTGTACTAGACCCCGGTGATATTCCATATTTTGAGCTGTATTGATGTGTGAACATAGATGAGGATCTGTATGCTTGAGTTGCATTGCACATCGCATGGCCTTGGGTGGTCGATACCATTCATGTCTTGCATTGCATAGCCTTGGTACGGCTCATGATGTTATGGTTCCATCTGTATAGTCCACATTACTCTGACATTGCATGTTCATATTACTACCTTGCGCACACACTTTCACCACCCTCTAAGCTTTCTATAATCTTATACACGACCGTTGCGTGCAGGTGACGTTGGTTCGCAGCAGCGCTGAGGCAGGAGTACATTGCAGAGCGTTTTGGAGTTATTGTTCCTTACCATTGTATTTCCCTTTATGCTCATTGTACTTGTAAAGCTTTTGATCATAGTGGAAATGTAATGGATTTCTTGATTGTTGTTTGTGGGTTATGCCTTTGGTTATGCTTATTACGAATCAAACTGACATTGAAAATCCTCCTCGTAGCATCCCAGGATTGGAACCTGTCAAATGGGAGCCAGGAGCCGAGAATGGGGTTCTACGGAAGCTGTCGGCGCCGGATTCAGCGATCGAGAATTTTGTGTGTCCGGTTTCCGAGTTTGGGGCGTGACAACCTATGACCTAAACCCGAACCCATTCTCAAATCCCAAAACCTATAACCGAAACCTAAAACTAAACCTTATCCAAACCAAAACCTATAACATAAACCAAAACCAAAACCTATGACCAAAACCCGAACCCATTCTCAAATCCTAAAACCTATAACCTACAGCAAAACCAATGACCTAAACCCGAACCCACTCTCAAATCCCAAAACTAATGACTTAAACCCGAACCCATTCTCAAATCCCAAAACCTATGACCTAAACCCATTCTCAAATCCCAAAACCTAAACCTAAACCAAAACCTATGACATAAACCCGAAACCATTCTCAAATCCACAAACCTATAACCTAAACCTAAACCTAAACCATATCCTAAACCTATAACCTATAACCTAAACCAAAACCAAAACCAATGACCTAAACCCGAACCCATTCTCAAATCCTAAAACCTATAACCTAAACCAAAACCTATGACCTAAACCCGAACCCATTCTCAAATCCCAAAACCTATGACCTAAACCGGAACCCATTCTCAAATCCCAAAACCTATGACCTAAACCCAATCTCATTCTCAAATGCCCAAACCCAGGACCTAAACCTATAACCTAAACCTAAACCTAAACCTATAACCTATAACCAAAACCCGAACCCATTCACAAATCCAAAAACCTATAACCTAAATCTAATCCTTATCCTAACCCTATAACCTATAACCTAAACCAAAACCTATGACCTAAACCCGAACCCTAAACCCAATCCTAAAACCTATAACCTAAGCCCAAACCTAAACCACAACCTATATCCTAAACCCGAACCGATTCTCAAATCCTAAAACCTATAACCTAAACCTAAACCTAAACCTTATCTTAAACCAATAACCTAAACCAAAACCTATAACCTAAACCAAAACCAAAACCTATGACCTAAACCCGAACCCATTCTCAAATCCTAAAACCAATAACCAAAACCAAAACCTATGACCTAAACCCGAACCCATTCTCAAATCCCAAATCTTATAACCTAAACCTAAACATAAACCTTATCCTAAACCTATAACCTAAACAAAAACCTATAACCTAAACCAAAACCAAAACCTATGACCTAAACCCGAACCCATTCTCAAATCCTAAAACCAATAACTTTAACCAAAACTTATGACCTAAACCCAAACCCATTCTCAAATCCTAAAACCTATAACCAAAACCTAATCCTTATCCTAACCCTATAACCTATAACCTAAATCAAAACCTATGACCTAAACCCGAACCCTAAACCCTATACCAAAACCTATAACAAAAATAAAAATCAAAACTAAAACCTATAACCTAAACCCGAACCGATTCTCAAATCTTAAAACCTATAACCTAAACTAAAACCTATGACCTAAACCCTAACCCATTCTCAAATTCCAAAACCTATGACCTAAACCTGAACCCAATCTCAAATCCCAAAACCTATAACCTAAACCTAAACCTAAACCTTATCCTAAACCAAAAACCTAAACCAAAACCAAGACCTATGACCTAAACCTGAACCCATTCTCAAATCCTAAAACCTATAACTTAAACCAAAACCTATGACCTAAACCCGAACCAATTTTCAAATCCCAAAACCTATGACCTAAACCCGAATCCAGTCTCAAATCCCAAAACCTATAACCTAAACCTAAACCTTATCCCAAACCTATAACCTAAACCAAAACCTATAACCTAAACCTAAACCAAAACCTATGACCTAAACCCGAACCCATTCTCAAATCTTAAAACCTATAACTTAAATCAAAACCAATGACCTAAACCCGAACCCATTCTCAAATCCCAAAACCTATGACATAATCCCGAACCCATTCTCAAATCCCAAAGCCTATAACCTAAACCTAAACCTAAACCTTATCCTAAACCTATAACCTAAATCAAAACCAAAACCTATGACCTAAACCCAAACCCATTCTCCAATCCTAAAACTTATAACTTAAACCAAAACCTATGACCTAAACCCGAACCCATTTTCAAATACCAAAACCTATGACTAAACCCAAACCCATTCTCAAATCCCAAAACCAATAACCTAAACCAAAACCAAAACCTATGACCTAAAACCGAACCCATTCTCAAATCTTAAAACCTATAACTTAAACCAAAACCTATAACCTAAACCCGAACCCATTCTCAAATCCCAAAACCTATGACCTAAACCCGAACCCATTCTCAAATTCTAAAACCGATAACCTAAACCTAAACTTAAACCTGATCCTATACCTATAACCTAAACCAAAACCTATAACTTAAACCAAAACCAAAACCTATGACCTAAACCCGAACCCATTCTCAAATCCTAACACCTATAACCTAAACCAAAACCTATGACCTAAACCTGAACCCATTCTCAAATCCTAAAACCTATAACTTAAACCAAAACCTATGACCTAAACCCGAACCAATTTTCAAATCCCAAAACCTATGACCTAAACCCGAATCCAGTCTCAAATCCCAAAACCTATAACCTAAACCTAAACCTTATCCCAAACCTATAACCTAAACCAAAACCTATAACCTAAACCTAAACCAAAACCTATGACCTAAACCCGAACCCATTCTCAAATCTTAAAACCTATAACTTAAATCAAAACCAATGACCTAAACCCGAACCCATTCTCAAATCCCAAAACCTATGACATAATCCCGAACCCATTCTCAAATCCCAAAGCCTATAACCTAAACCTAAACCTAAACCTTATCCTAAACCTATAACCTAAATCAAAACCAAAACCTATGACCTAAACCCAAACCCATTCTCCAATCCTAAAACTTATAACTTAAACCAAAACCTATGACCTAAACCCGAACCCATTTTCAAATACCAAAACCTATGACTAAACCCAAACCCATTCTCAAATCCCAAAACCAATAACCTAAACCAAAACCAAAACCTATGACCTAAAACCGAACCCATTCTCAAATCTTAAAACCTATAACTTAAACCAAAACTTATGACCTAAACCCGAACCCATTCTCAAATCCCAAAACCTATGACCTAAACCCGAACCCATTCTCAAATTCTAAAACCGATAACCTAAACCTAAACTTAAACCTGATCCTATACCTATAACCTAAACCAAAACCTATAACTTAAACTAAAACCAAAACCTATGACCTAAACCCGAACCCATTCTCAAATCCTAACACCTATAACCTAAACCAAAACCTATGACCTAAACCCAAACCCATTCTCAAATCCCAAAACCTATGACCTAAACCCGAAACCATTCAAAAATCCCAAAGCCTATAACCTAAACCTAAACCTAAACCTTACCCTAAACCTATAACCTAAACCAAAACAAAAAACTATGACCTAAACCCGAACCCATTCTCAAATCCTAAAACCTACAACTTAAACCAAAACCTATGACCTAAACCCGAACCCATTCTCAAATCCCAAAGCCTATAACCTAAACCTTCCCCTAAACCTATAACCTAAACCAAAACAAAAAACTATGACCTAAACCCGAACCCATTCTCATATCCTAAAACCTACAACTTAAACCAAAACCTATGACCTAAACCCGAACCCATTCTCAAATCCCAAAGCCTATAACCAAAACCTAAACCTAAACCTTCCCCTAAACCTATAACCTAAACCAAAACAAAAAACTATGACCTAAACCCGAACCCATTCTCAAATCCTAAAACCTATAACTTAGACCAAAACCTATGACCTAAACCCGAACCCATTTTCAAATCCCAAAACCTATGACATAAACCCGAACCCATTCTCAAATCCCAAAACCTATAACCTAAACCTAAACCTATACCATATCCTAAACCTATAACCTAAACCAAAACCAAAACCTATGACCTAAACCCGAACACATTCTGAAATCCTAAAACCTATAACCTAAACCAAAACCTATGACCTAAACCCGAAACCATTCTCAAATCCCAAAACCTATGACCTAAACCCGAACCCATTCACAAATCCCAAAGCCTATAACCTAAACCTAAACCTAAACCTTATCCTAAACCTTTAACCTAAACCAAAACCTATAACCTAAACCAAAACCAAAACCTATGACCTAAACCCGAACCCATTTTCAAATCCCAAAACCTATGACCTAAACCCGAACCCATTCTAAAATCCCAAAACCTATGACCTAAACCCTAACCCATTCTCAAATTCCAAAACTTATGACCTAAACCTGAACCCAATCTCAAATCCCAAAACCTATAACCTAAACCTAAACCTAAACCTTATCCTAAACCAACAACCTAAACCAAAACCAAAATCTATGACCTAAACCTGAAACCATTCTCAAATCCTAAAACCTATAACTTAAACCAAAACCTATGACCTAAACCCGAACCCATTTTCAAATCCCAAAACCTATGACCTAAACCCGAATCCAGTCTCAAATCCCAAAACCTATAACCTAAACCTAAACCTTATCCCAAACCTATAACCTAAACCCAAACCTATAACCTAAACCTAAACCAAAACCTATGACCTAAACCCGAACCCATTCTCAAATCTTAAAACCTATAACTTAAATCAAAACCAATGACCTAAACCCGAACCCATTCTCAAATCCCAAAACCTATGACATAATCCCGAACCCATTCTCAAATCCCAAAGCCTATAACCTAAAAATAAACCTAAACCTTATCCTAAACCTATAACCTAAATCAAAACCAAAACCTATGACCTAAACCCAAACCCATTCTCCAATCCTAAAACTTATAACTTAAACCAAAACCTATGACCTAAACCCGAACCCATTTTCAAATACCAAAACCTATGACTAAACCCAAACCCATTCTCAAATCCCAAAACCTATAACCTAAACCAAAACCAAAACCTATGACCTAAAACCGAACCCATTCTCAAATCCTAAAACCTATAACTTAAACCAAAACCTATGACCTAAACCCGAACCCATTCTCAAATCCCAAAACCTATGACCTAAACCCGAACCCATTCTCAAATTCTAAAACCGATAACCTAAACCTAAACTTAAACCTGATCCTATACCTATAACCTAAACCAAAACCTATAACTTAAACCAAAACTAAAACCTATGACCTAAACCCGAACCCATTCTCAAATCCTAACACCTATATCCTAAACCAAAACCTTTGACCTAAACCCGAACCCATTCTCAAATCCCAAAACCTATGACCTAAACCCGAAACCATTCACAAATCCCAAAGCCTATAACCTAAACCTAAACATAAACCTTACCCTAAACCTATAACCTAAACCAAAACAAAAAACTATGACCTAAACCCGGACCCATTCTCAAATCCTAAAACCTACAACTTAAACAAAAACCTATGACCTAAACCCGAACCCATTCTCAAATCCCAAAGCCTATAACCTAAACCTAAACCTAAACCTTCCCCTAACCCTATAACCTAAACCAAAACAAAAAACTATGACCTAAACCCGAACCCATTCTCAAATCCTAAAACCTATAACTTAGACCAAAACCTATGACCTAAACCCGAACCCATTTTCAAATCCCAAAACCTATATCATAAACCCGAACCCATTCTCAAATCCCAAAACCTATAACCTAAACCTAAACCTATACCATATCCTAAACCTATAACCTAAACCAAAACCTATAACCTAAACCAAAACCAAAACCTATGACCTAAACCCGAACACATTCTGAAATCCTAAAACCTATAACCTAAACCAAAACCTATGACCTAAACCCGAAACCATTCTCAAATCCCAAAACCTATGACCTAAACCCGAACCCATTCACAAATCCCAAAGCCTATAACCTAAAGCTAAACCTAAACCTTATCCTAAACCTTTAACCTAAACCAAAACCTATAACCTAAACCAAAACAAAAACCTATGACCTAAACCCGAACCCATTTTCAAATCCCAAAACCTATGACCTAAACCCGAACCCATTCTAAAATCCCAAAACCTATAGCCTAATTCTAAGCTTAAACCTTATCCTAAACCTATAACCTAAACCAAAACATATAACTTAAACCAAAACCAAAACCAAAACCAATGACCTAAACCCGAACCCATTCTCAAATCCCAAATCCTATAACCTAAACCTAAACCTAAACCTTATCCTAAACCTATAACCTAAACCAAAACCTATAACCTAAACCAAAACAAAAACCTATGACCTAAACCCGAACCCATTCTCAAATCCTAAAACCAATAACTTAAACCAAAACCTATGACCTAAACCCAAACCCATTCTCAAATCCCAAAACCTATAACCAAAACCTAATCCTTATCCTAATCCTATAACCTATAACCTAAACCAAAACCTATGACCTAAACCCGAACCCTAAACCCTATGCCAAAACCTATAACCTAAACCAAAATCAAAACTAAAACCTATAACCTAAACCCGAACCGATTCTCAAATCTTAAAACCTATAACCTAAACTAAAACCTATGACCTAAACCCGAACCCATTCTCGAATTCCAAAACCTAGACCTAAACCTGAACCCAATCTCAAATCCCAAAACCTATAACCTAAACCTAAACCTAAACCTTATCCTAAACCTACAACCTAAACCAAAACCAAAACCTATGCCCTAAACCTGAACCATTCTCAAATCCTAAAACCTATAACTTAAACCAAAACCTATGACCTAAACCCGAACCCATTTTCAAATCCCAAAACCTATGACCTAAACCCAAATCCAGTCTCAAATCCCAAAACCTATAACCTAAACCTAAACCTTATCCCAAACCTATAACCTAAACCAAAACCTATAACCTAAACCAAAACCAAAACCTATGACCTAATCCCAAACCCATTCTCAAATCCTAAAACCTATAACCTAAATCAAAACCTATGACCTAAACCCGAACCCATTCTCAAATCCCAAAACGTATGACATAGTCCCGAACCCATTCTCAAATCCCAAAGCCTATAACCTAAACCTAAACCTAAACCTTATCCTATACCTATAACCTAAACCAAAACCAAAACCTATGACCTAAACCCGAACCCATTCTCAAATCCTAAAAACTATAACTTAAATCAAAACCTATGACCTAAACCTGAACCCATTCTCAAATCCCAAAACCTATGACCTAAACCCGAACCCATTCTCAAATCTTAAAACCCATAACCCAAACCATATCCTAAACCTATAACCTATAACCTAAACCAAAACCTATAACCAAAATCGAAACCAAAACCTATGACCTAAACCCGAACCCATTCTCAAATCCTAAAACCTATAACCTAAATCAAAACCTATGACCTAAACCCGAACCCATTCTCAAATCCCAAAACCTATGACCTAAACCCGAACCCATTCTCAAATCCCAAAGCCTATAACCTAAACCTAAACCTAAACCTTATCCTAAACCTATAACCTAAATCCAAACCAAAACCTTTGATCTAAACCCAAACCCATTCTCCAATCCTAAAACTTATAACTTAAACCAAAACCTATGACCTAAACCCGAACCCATTTTTAAATCCCAAAACCTATGACTAAACCCGAACCCATTCTCAAATCCCAAAACCTATAACCTAAACCTAAACCTATAACTAATCCTAAACCTATAACCTAAACCAAAACCTATAACCTAAACCAAAACCAAAACCTATGACCTAAACCCGAACCCATTCTCAAATCCTAAAACCTATAACCTAAATGAAAACCTATGACCTAAACCCGAAACCATTCTCAAATCCCAAAACCTATGACCTAACCCTGAACCCATTCTCAAATTCCAAAGCCTATAACCTAAACCTAAACCTAAACCTTATCCTAAACCTTAACCTAAACCAAAACCTATAACCTAAACCAAAACCAAAACCTATGACCTAAACCCGAACCCATTTTCAAATCCCAAAACCTATGACCTAAACCCGAACCCATTCTCAAATCCCAAAACCTATAGCCTAATTCTAAACCTAAACCTTATCCTAAACCTATAACCTAAACCAAAACCTATAACTTAAACCAAAACCAAAACCTATGACCTAAACCTAAACACAAACCTTATCCTATACCTTTAACCCAAACCAAAACCAAAACCTATGACCTAAACCCGAACCCATTCGCAAATCCTAAAACCTATAACCTAAACCAAAACCTATGACCTAAACCCGAACCCATTCTCAAATCCCAAAACCTAAGACCTAAACTGGAACCCATTCTCAAAACTCATAACCAATAATCTAAAGCTAATCCTTATCCTAACCCTATAACTTATAACCTAAACCCGAACCCAAAACCCGATCCCTAAACCCTATCCCAAAACCTATAAACTAAACCCAAATCAAAGCCAAAGCCTATAACCTAAACCCGAACCGATTCTCAAATCCAAAAACCTATAACTTAAACCAAAACCTATGACCTAAACCCGAAACCATTCCCAAATCCCAAAACCTATGACCTAAACCCGAACTCATTCTCAATTCACAAAACCTATGACCTTAACCTGAACCCATCTCAAATCTCAAAACCTATAACCTAAACCAAAACCTAAACCTTATCCTAAACCTATTACCTAAACCAAAACCTATAACCTAAACCAAAACCAAAACCTATGACCTAAACACAAACCCATTCTCAAATCCTAAAACCTATAACCTAAACCAAAACCTATGACCTAAACCGAACCCATTCTCAAATCCCAAAACTAATGATCTAAACCCGAACCCATTCACAAATCTCAAATCTAAAGACCTAAACCCGAACCCATTCTCATATCCTAAAACCTATAGCCTAAACCAAAACCTATGACCAATACTCGAACCCATTCTCAAATCCCAAAACCTATGACCTAAACCTGAACCCATTCTCAAATCCCAAATCCTATAACCTAAACGTAAACCTAAACCTTATCCTAAACCTATAACCTAAACCAAAACCAAAACCTATGACCTAAACCCGGACCCATTCTCAAATCCTAAAACCTATAACCTAAATCAAAACCTATGACCTAAACCTGAACCCATTCTCAAATCCCAAAACCTATGACCTAAATCCGAACCCATTCTCAAATCTCAAAACCTATAACCTAAACCATATCCTAAACCTATAACCTATAACCTAAACCAAAACGTATAACCTAAATCAAAACCAAAACCTATGACCTAAACCCGTACTCATTCTCAAATCCTAAAACCTAAAACCTAAACCAAAACCAAAACCTATGACCTAAACCCGAACCCATTCTCAAAACCTAAAACCTTTAACCTAAATCAAAACCTATGACCTAAACTCGAACCCATTCTCAAATTCCAAAACCTGTGACCTAAACCCGAACCCATTCTCAAATCCCAAAGCCTAAAACCTAAACCTAAACCTAAACCTTATCCTAAACCTATAACCTAATTCAAAACCAAAACCTATGATCTAAACCTAAACCCATTCTCCAATCCTAAAACTTATAACTTAAACCAAAACCTATGACCTAAACCCGAACCCATTTTCAAATCCCAAAACCTATGACTAAACCCAAACCCATACTCAAATCCCAAAACCTATAACCTAAACCTAAACCTATACCTTATCCTAAACCTATAACCTAAACCAAAACCAAAACCTATGACCTAAACCCGAACCCATTCTCAAATCCTAAAACCTATAACTTAAACCAAAACCTATGACCTAAACCCGAACCCATTCTCAAATCCCAAAACCTATGACCTAAACCCGAACCCATTCTCAAATTCCAAAATTGATAACCTAAACCTAAACTTAAACCTGATCCTAAACCTATAACCTAAACCAAAACCTATAACTTAAACCAAAACAAAAACCTATGACCTAAACCCGAACCCATTCTCAAATCCTAATACCTATAACCTAAACCAAAACCTATGACCTAAACCTGAACAAATTCTCAAATCCCAAAACCTATGACCTAAACCCGAACCCATTCTCAAATCCCAAAGCCTATAACCTAAACCTAAACCAAAACCTTACCCTAAACCTATAACCTAAACCAAAATAAAAAACTATGACCTAAACCCGAACCCATTCTCAAATCCTAAAACCAATAACTTAAACCAAAACCTATGACCTAAACCCGAACCCATTTTCAAATCCTAAAACCTATGACATAAACCCGAACCCATTCTCAAATCCCAAAGCCTATAACCTAAACCAAAACCTATACCTTATCCTAAACCTATAACCTAAACGAAAAACTATAACCTAAACCTAAACCAAAACCTATGACCTAAACCTAAACCAAAACCTATGACCTAAACCCGAACCCATTCTGAAATCCCAAAACCTATAACCTAAACCAAAACCTATGACCTAAACCCAAAACCATTCTCAAATCCCAAAACCTGTGACCTAAACCCGAACCCATTCTCAAATCCCAAAGCCTATAACCTAAACCTAAACCTATACCTTATCCTAAACCTTTAACCTAAACCAAAACCTATAACCTAAACCAAAACCAAAACCTATGACCTAGACCCGAACCCATTTTGAAATCCCAAAACCCATGATCTAAACCCGAACCCATTCCCAAATCTCAAAACCTATAGCCTAATTCTAAACCTAAACCTTATCCTAAACCTATAACCAAAACCAAAACATATAACTTAAAGCAAAACCAAAACCTATGACCTAAACCCGAACCCATTCTCAAATCCTAAAACCTATAACCTAAACCAAAACCTATGACCTAAACCCGAACCCATTCTCAAATCCCAAAACCTAAGACCTAAACCGGAACCCATTCTCAAATCTCAAAACCAATAATCTAAACCTAATCCTTATCCTAACCCTTTAACCTATAACCTAAACCCGAACCCGAAACCCGATCCCTAAACCCTATCCCAAAACCTATAAACTAAACCAAAATGAAAACCAAAACCTATAAACTAAATCCGAACCGATTCTCAAATCCAAAAACCTATAACTTAAACCAAAACCTATGACCTACACCCGAACCCATTCTCAAATCCCAAAACCTATGACCTAAACCCGAACCCATTCTCAATTCCCAAAACCAATGACCTTAACCAAAACCCATTCTCAAATCTCAAAACCTATAACCAAAACCTGAACCTAAACCTTATCCTAAACCTATAACCTAAACCAAAACCTATAACCCAAACCAAAACCAAAACCTATGACCTAAACCCGAACCCTTTCTCAAATCGTAAAACCTATAACCTAAACCAAAACCTATGACCTAAACCGAACCCATTCTCAAATCCCAAAACCTATGACCTAAACCCGAACCCATTCTCAATTCCCAAAACCTAAAACCTAAACCCGAACCCATTCTCAAATCCTAAAACCTCAACCTAAACCAAAACCTATGACCGAAACCCGAACCCATTCTCAAATCCCAAAACCTATGACCTAAACCCGAACCCATTTTCAAATCCCAAATCCTATAACCTAAACCTACACCTAAACCTTATCCTAAACCAATAACCTACACCAAAACCAAAACCTATGACCTAAACCCGAACCCATTATCAAATCCTAAAACCTATAACCTAAATCAAAACCTATGACCTAAACTTGAACCCATTCTCAAATCCCAAAACCTATGTCCTAAACCCGAACCCATTCTCAGATCTCAAAACCTATAACCTAAACCATATCCTAAACCTATAACCTATAACCCTAACCAAAACCTATAACCTAAATCAAAACTAAAACCTATGACCTAAACCCGAACCCATTCTCAAATCCTAAAGCCTATAACGTAAACCAAAAGCAAAACCTATGACCTAAACCCGACCCCATTCTCAAATCCTAAAACCTATAACCTAAATCAAAACCTATGACCTAAACCCGAACCCATTCTCAAATCCCAAAACCTATGACCTAAACCCGAACCCATTCTCAAATCCCAAAGCCTATAACCAAAACCTAAACCTAAACCTTATCCTAAACCTATAACCTAAATCTAAACCAAAACCTTTGATCTAAACCCAAACCCATTCTCCAATCCAAAAACTTATAACTTAAACCAAAACCTATGACCTAAACCCGTACCCATTTTCAAATCCCAAAACCTATGACTAAACCCGAACCCATTCTCAAATCCCAAAACCTATAACCTAAACCTAAACCTATACCCTATCCTAAACCTATAACCTAAACCAAAACCTATAACCTAAACCAAAACCTATAACCTAAACCAAAACCAAAACCTATGACCTAAACCCGAACCCATTCTCAAATCCTAAAACCTACAACTTAAACGAAAACCTATGACCTAAACCCGAAAGATTCTCAAATCCCAAAACCTATCACCTAAACCCGAACCCATTCTCAAGTCCCAAAGCCTATAACCTAAACCTAAACCTAAACCTTATCCTAAACCTTTAACCTAAACCAAATCCTATAACCTAAACCAAAACCAAAACCTATGACCTAAACCCGAACCCATTTTCAAATCCCAAAACCTATGACCTAAACCCGAACCCATTCTCAAATCCCAAAACCTATAGCCTAATTCTAAACCTAAACCTTATCCTAAACCTATAACCTAAACCAAAACCAATAACTTAAACCAAAACCAAAACCTATGACCAAAACCTAAACACAAACCTTATCCTATACCTTTAACCCAAACCAAAACCAAAACCTATGACCTAAACCCGAACCCATTCTCAAATCCTAAAACCTATAACCTAAACCAAAACCTATGACCTAAACCCGAACCCATTCTGAAATCCCAAAACCTAAGACCTAAACCGGAACCCATTCTCAAAACTCAAAACTAATAATCTAAACCTAATCCTTATCCTAACCCTAAAACTTATAACCTAAACCCGAACCTGAAACCCGATCCCTAAACCCTATCCCAAAACCTGTAAACTAAACACAAATCAAAACCAAAACCTATAACCTAAACCCGAACCGATTCTCAAATCCTAAAACCTATAACTTAAACCAAAACCTATGACCTAAACCCGAACCCATTCTCAAATCCCAAAACCTATGACCTAAACCCGAACCCATTCTCAATTCCCAAAACCTATGACCTTAACCTGAACCCATTCTCAAATCTCAAAACCTATAACCTAAACCTGAACCTAAACCTTATCCTAAACCTATAACCTAAACCAAAACCTATGACATAAACCAAAACCAAAACCTATGACCTAAACCCGAACCCATTCTCAAATCCTAAAACCTATAACCTAAGTCAAAACCTATGACCTAAACCCGAACCCATTCTCAAATCCCAAACGCTATAACCTAAACCTAAACCTAAACCTTATCCTAAACATATAACCTAAATCCAAACCAAAACCTATGATCTAAACCCAAACCCATTCTCCAATCCTAAAACTTATAACTTAAACCAAAACCTATGACCTAAACCCGAACCCATTTTCAAATCCCAAAACCTATGACTAAACCCAAACCCATTCTCAAATCCCAAAACCTATAACCTAAACCTAAACCTATACCTTGTCCTAAACCTATAACCTAAACCAAAACCAAAACCTATGACCTAAACCCGAACCCATTCTCAAATCCTAAAACCTATAACCTAAACCAAAACCTAAGACCTAAACCTGAAACCATTCTCAAATCCCAAAACCTGACCTAAACCCGAACCCATTCTCAAATCCCAAAGCCTATAACCTAAACCTAAACCTACACCTTATCCTAAACCTTTAACCTAAACCAAAACCTATAACCTAAACCAAAACCAAAACCTATGACCTAAACCCGAACCCATTTTCAAATCCCAAAACCTATGACCTAAACCCGAACCCATTCTCAAATCCCAAAACCTATAGCCTAATTATAAACCTAAACCTTAACCGAAACCTATAACCAAAACCAAAACCTATAACTTAAACCAAAACCAAAACCTATGACTTAAACCCGAACCCATTCTCAAATCCTAAAACCTATAACCTAAACCAAAACCTATGACCTAAACCCGAACCCATTCTCAAATCCCAAAACCTAAGACCTAAACCGGAACCCATTCTCAAATCTCAAAACCTATAATCTAAACCTAATCCTTATCCTAACCCTATAACCTATAACCTAAACCCGAACCCGAAACCCGATCCCTAAACCCTATCCCAAAACCTATAAACTAAACCAAAATGAAAACCAAAACCAAAAACCTAAACCCGAACCGATTCTTAAATCCTAAAACCTATAACTTAAACAAAAACCTATGACCTAAACCCGAACCCATTCTCAATTCCCAAAACCTATGACCTTAACCTGAACCCATTCTCAAATCTCAAAACCTATAACCTAAACCTGAACCGAAACCTTATCCTAAACGTATAACCTAAACCAAAACCTAAAACCTAAACCAAAACCAAAACCTATGACCTAAACCCGAACCCATTCTCAAATCCTAAAACCTATAACCAAAACTAAAACCTATGACCTAAACCGAACCCATTCTCAAATCCCAAAACCTATGACCTACACCCGAACCCATTCTCAAATCCCAAATCCTATAACCTAAACCTTATCCTAAACCTATAACCTAAACCAAAACCAAAACCTATGACCTAAACCCGAACCCATTCTCAAATCTTAAAACCTATAACCTAAATCAAAACCTATGACCTAAACCTGAACCCATTCTCAAATCCAAAAAACTTATGACCTAAACCCGAACCCATTCTCAAATCTCAAAACCTATAACTTAAACCATATCCTAAACCTACAACCTATAACCTAAACCAAAACCTATAGCTTAAATCAAAACCAAAACCTATGACGTAAACCTGAACCCATTCTCAAATCCTAAAACCTATAACCTAAACTAAAACCAAAACCTATGACCTAAACGCGAACCCATTCTCAAATCCTAAAACCTATAACCTAAATCAAAACCTATGACCTAAACCCGAACCCATTCTCAAATCCCAAAACCTATGACCTAAACACGAACCCATTCTCAAATCCCAAAGCCTATAACCTAAACCTAAACCTAAACCTTATCCTAAACCTATAACCTAAATCAAAACCAAAACCTATGATCTAAACCCAAACCCATTCTCCAATCCTAAAACTTATAACTTAAACCAAAACCTATGACCTAAACCCAAACCCATTCCCAACTCCCAAAATCTATAACCTAAACCCAAACCTAAACCTTATCCTAAACCTTTAACCTAAACCAAAACCTATAACCTAAACCAAAACCAAAACCTATGACCTAAAACCGAACCCATTCTCAAATCCTAAAACCTATAACTTAAACCAAAACCTATGACCTAAACCCGAACCCATTCTCAAATCCTAAAACCTATGACCTAAACCCGAACCCATTCTCAAATTCCAAAACTGATAACCTAAACCTAAACCTAAACCTAAACCTGATCCTAAACCTATAACCTAAACCAAAACCTATAACTTAAACCAAAACTAAAACCTATGACCTAAACCCGAACCCATTCTCAAATCCCAAAACCTATGACCTAAACCCGAACCCATTCTCAAATCCCAAAGCCTATAACCTAATCCTAAACCTAAACCTTACCTTAAACCTATAACCTTACCCTAAACCTATAACCTAAACCAAAACCTATAACCTAAACCAAAACCAAAACCTATGACCAAAACTGTAACACCCCGGATTTTGGCTAATCTGGGATTTGACGTCCTTAGGCAGTGGGTCAATTAAAACACCTGAAAAATCGTTCAGAACCCAATTCCATAGCTAAAGAAACCACTTAGGATAAATTTCTTTAGAAACTAAGCATAAGTTAGCTAGCGCAACGCTGGAGTAGCTGGGAAATAGTCCCTGATCACTTTAAATACGTTCTACAAGGCCCAAAGCGAGTGGAACCAATGGTGCTATAATGCTCTAAAGCCTCGGATCAAACTCTAAACCGGTTTGTTCTCGGGACCTCTTTGAAACTTTGTATTGGATCTAGACCGCGCGTCGAAAGTCCGATACCTACCATCTTAGACCGTTATGACCACTTAGCTGGGCTTGGCAATCGTTTCGAAAATCAAGTCCAACTGACATTCTGAGGCTATTTCATTGAGCCTGGAGTGAAGAGAGTGAGAATAGGGTAGAGTTGTAATTTTAAAATTCAAATCTGGCACACAACTTGACGCATCAGTATTGAGCGTTCTGACCGTCAGAATTCAGCCAAATTATACCCTCGGATCAGGAAAAATTTCTATTTCATATCACGAGATTTGTAGACCTGATCTAGGTGCGATGACCGTTGAACTGAAATTGGACCGCCACGTGCGATCTGGGAACCCTATCGGTCTGAAAACTTGATGCGTGCTAGATCCAGTATGCATGAGCTTAAGTCCGACCGCATTTGGCCTGGGGACCTTCAGAAATGCCCTTTTGGACCGAAACGGCCCCGATTTGGTTAGGCACCAAGTAAACATTGTTCCCAAGCCTATTTTGGGCATGTTTTAGGCTATAAAAGGGGTTGAAACCCTCACTCCTCTCTCCCATCCGAATTTGAGAGAAGCCCTAGCTTGGGAGAGAGAAAAAAAAGTGAGATATTGTGAGTGAGTGGGGGAGTTCTTCCTGCCACTTGTGCTACGTGTTGCACGTGCTTAAGCAACACACCTCTACCACCTTCCCGGCGATTCCACCGCGATCTTAGGTAAGTAAATACCCTAAATAGTTGTTGATTTGAGTTTCCCTTGTTTCCATAGCGATGTAGCTTATGGATCTTGTGTATTAGGCTCCTTATTCGCCGTAGACGAAGCGTATACGCTCCGTTTCAATTCCCGAGTCTACAAGACATAAGGTGCGGATTTTAGACGCTTTGATTGATGGTTCCCAACGCTTTCAATGTCGTTTAATAGTAGATTCTTGACCGCATCGCCGTTTGACATGTACAAAATGCTCTCCGTTTCCCGTTTCGTAAGCTAACGAAGAATATGAGATTTAGGGCATTTTAGTCATTTGTAGGAAGTACGGTCTACATGCATATTTTGCTGACGTGATTGACATGGTTTGTCGCCGCATTAGAGAGTTAGGAATGATTGCATAATCAGTTTGGCGAAGAGATTTGCCAAGTTGCGCACTTTGGGTCGACATACTATATGTGGATTTAAGTGTGTAGTGTATGTGTTTGTATAAATGCATGTATTAGTATGTATTGAATTAAATGATGTTATGTAGTAGTTTGAGATTGATTTCATGATTAATATGCTGACCTAAATGATTTCCTACATGTTGACCTTATGCATGATCGCATTACATGCATAGAAAGTATGCCTTGAGGATTTGCTTAAGTTGAATATGCATGGGAAGTATGCCTTGAAGATTTGCTTAAGTTAAATGTTATAATATGTGCTAACATGCTCACATGATGTATTTCAATTTCAATACCTTTGTATAGTGTTAATGTAATTCCATAGATGTGTGGGACTTGACTTAGTCCAGGCAGTCGGTAACCGAGCGAATTCGTGGCTGACTGGTCATAGCCACGAACGACGCGTCGATGAATGTGATTCGTGTTGAGAGTTGGCGGCAGTGGTTAGGCCACGCGAAGTGTTTTACGCACTTCATGTTGTTCAATTCGAGATGCGATCGCACTAGTCGAGCCCGTCAAGTAACCCGACTGGCCGATGTTTGTTCACCTTGTATGTATCATAACTGCTTGAACCTAGGGTACTGAACTTATCATTGTAAACCCTGTTAACCATGGTACCTTGATCCACGAAGACTCATGAGCCGGACATGGTGGTATGGGACACCGTGGTCGAGCTGTCGGCCTACGCTGGGGTCACAAACCTCCCCGTAGTGACCAGTGAGCACCTAGACTCGTGAGCAGATTATGGTGGTATGGGACACTATATTCTAGCTGTCGGCCTACACTGATCAGGCGACGAGCCCTTTTATAGTGACCGCGAGCGTATTCTGAGTCCACGGGAGGCGACGACCCTTCCGTGCAGTAGAGTACAGTAGGCCTGTATTGATAAGGTGATGGGGGAGCGGTGCAACGAGTGCGAGCAACAGCCCTGACAGCCCTTGCAGTGACCTACGAAATATACATCGTATGAGATTACTAGGAGTGACGACCCTAGACAGGATCTGTGTTGGGATTGATACAAGGGAAGTACCTTAGTTTCCCAATCCTGCTGTTTGAATGGACTAATAACAACTAGGTAATCATATCACCATGACATTGCATGTGCCTGGAAGATGTGGAGCACTTGAGGGAGTGCGGCATGCCGCGGTCGTAAGATGTTGCCGCATGAGGGGGATCGTCGGTGAGGGCATACATCACGTCATGTCATCTTGCATTAACAACAGTATTAGGATTGTCTGATTTACTACTTTACTATTATCGCGTGATTGAATTGTGAACATGCTAATCCCTGCTCTCTTATCCCACTGAGTTGATCACTCACTCCCACGTTACGGGATGGTGTTTCCGGACACCCACCAGTCCCTTTTGTGATTGCAGATGATGGCACGGCCTGTGAGGCGGAGCTGGACTTGATGATGAGAAGGAGGATTCCTCCTTTATGCGTGTTCTGATTGACGGGATTGCACGGAGGTTGATTAGATACTTTGACATTTGTCATTTTGAATTTTTAGCGCCCTCATGTATATTCATTTTGTTTACTTTTGAAGTATACATGTATGTGCATAACCTGGTAATATATTCACACTCTGGAGACATACAACAGTTTATGTACGTTATACATACTATTACAGTCTTCCGCTTACAAATTTCACTGTCTCTGGAGTATGATATGCTGTTCTGGCTTAATCTCACTCATGTTTAATACATTATCACAGACAACATTCAATCATACATATCCATGTTGCATAAATAACATTTTGGAACTCGGGAGTTGGGTTTTTGCTCGACCCCCCGATTTTCGGGATGTGACAGATGGTATCAGAGCATGAATGAGAGTATACTGGGCCTGGGTTATGGTCTTGCGATGTACGGTGTCGCTTCCTTTGACTTAGGTGGGTGAGAGAAGAGTCTAGAAACACTTCTAGGATAGCAGATTCGCCGATAGGCGAAGTCTATTAGGATCGATCGCAAGATCGAATCTGTAACGTATCTCGGGTCGCGTAATGCAACCCGAATCACTTCTAAACTGTAGGAAGTCGGGTTGAGACGTCCTATGAGCGGTTTTAAACCGAAAAGGTGAATCCTTGGGCCGTGGGATGACCACGACTCCAGTAATCAATCGTCAGGGCTTAAAAACCCCGTTTTGCCAAAAATTCTCAAATTTCCTCCTCTAAACACTTTAATCTTCAGTTTTTTCTTATCCATTTCATGTTAGGAATCAAAAATAATGTGAAAATAACACAAATTAGTACATTCACCAAATTTTATAGTGAATAGTAAAATTTCATGAAAAATGGCCATAAGGCCATTCTAACTTCACTTTCTTTAGCAACTAAGGAGCTAGATAGGTGTAGTGGCTCCTTCTACCCCAAATTCATATGCTGCATCATATATTTTGGTATTCGGGATTGCGATGTGGACCCGGAAAGCCCCGAATACATGTTTGGGCTCATACAGACCAAAATACTATGAACCAAGGGGTGGGACCTAACTTTTTGGGACCCTGGGACCATGGGGGACCAGACCCATGGGGTCCCACCAGTCAACTTAAGAGTTGACCGGCGATGCCATCGCCGGCCGGCGAGCTCCGATGGTGCTGTCCTTCGGGCGCACCCCCTTAAATAGGGTCCACATCACCCCTATGTACCTCCCACATCATGAAAACCCCCAAATCCTACCTTTCCTTCACAAACAGCCCCCTTACATAGCCTAGATTCGATTTTCAGCAACCTATTCCAAACCCCAGCGTCCCACACCACCTCTAAACCCTTCCTTGGCCAAAACCGACCACCACCCATCATTTATTGGGTGTTGGCAGCCTCTTTCCTTGAAGATTTCCCCATTTGGAGCTCCAAAATCCCCCAAATATAGCTGAAATCGTGAGGTGCTCCATCCCATCTTTTTGTTTGTATTTTTCCCTGAAAGTACAGCCTTGGGAAGCTTGAAGCATCCCTCTACGACACCTAGATTTCCTTTTGTCAGATTGGGCAGCCATTTCTCCACATTTTTGGCATTTTCCATGGCTTTCGTGGAAGCCATTTTGGGTCTTTTGTCACTCTCATCCATCCTGTCTTTGATGGGTAAGAGGAAAACTGCAACAGACGAGGCTGGGCCGAGCCGCACTGCTCGATTGAGAAGACCGCGGGGTGGTGCCGCAAGTTCAAGCGCCGCCGCAGGTCCAGCTCCAGTCCTGGAGTGCCGTACAAAGCGGGATTTGGATCCCCATGCACACCTTGGACGAACCATTCTATCAGAGATGCCTCATGGCGAATACACTGATCGTAGAGTGTTATTTGAGGCGGACGTAGATGGGCGATTGTTCGGCGAATATCTGTTGTTCGAACGCATTGAAGCTGCGCACTGGGGACCGATCTTTGAAGCTCGCGCTCGTGCTAACGTGAGCACTGTTCGTGCCTTCTATGCTAGCATCCAGAGTCCTACCTTGGAACCTTTGCAGTTCAAAATCCCTTTTGGTAGAGATCGGATGGCTACGATCGACGTCCGGTTGATTGCGTGACTTCTCAACGTGCCTCTAGGTGATGTGCATCCAAGCGAGAAGAATTTGAGGACTAGACGTGAACGAGATCGCCGCACCAGGTTTCTGTGCGGTAAGTTGGTTCCATGGCATCCTAATAATAGCCTCAAGGCGACGTACATGTCTGAGGATTTGCGCCTGCTGCACCATATCTGCACGTTCAATGTCTATCCCAGGTCGACGAACCGCATTGAATGCACACGTCTTATGGTCGATTTCTTATTTCTGGTGGCCCAGGGAGAGAACGTATGTATGGCCACTTTCATCTTACGGCAGATAGTTCTCATAGCCAGGACGAGGAGAACATCCGAATCGCTTCCCTTTGGCCGACTCATTTGCAAGATTGCGCTTGAGTTTGCCTATAGACTTGGACCCGAATTACCGGTATCGATTCACACTATCGATGAGTCGACAATGGTCAAGATGAAGATTGGGTCGCAATACCGTGAAAATCAACTTGAAAGGGATAGTGGGGATGACTTTGATGAAGAGGAAGATCAAAGCGAAGAAGAACCTAGTGCAGAGGTTCAGGAAGAGGCTCAGGAAGAAGCAGAAGAGGAGGCTCAGGATACTGATGAGAGCCCTCCTCCTTCTGCGCAGACTACTATCGACGACCGCATTGCTCGGATGGAGGAGAGTCAGACCGCTTTGCGTAGGGAAGTCCAAGAACTTCGAGCAGAAGTCGCTGATGCCAAGGCCGTTACAAAGAAGAAGTTTGGCAAGGTGACTCGCACCTTGAAGGCAATCCTGTGTTGCTTACAGGATAAGGGTGCTCCTCCTCCATCACCAGACTCCGACTAGCGATGCGATCCTTGATGTTATTATTAGTAGTTAGTCATTTCTTGTTTTAAGTTGTGTTTTGTAAGCCTGATAAGGCTGGTAGTTTACCTATGTTGCTGTAGTAGCTGACTGACATAGCTCCCATGTACTTTTTTTGTCATGATACTTATAGGGAGATATCCCTTGTATTATGACAATTTTGGTTTAATGAAATGCATGATGCTTTTCGACTTATTATGTGAATGTTTGTGTTGTGGTTTGGGCATAATGTAGCCAAAATTTGTGGAATGGAGTGCATGCCGTCTCATTTCACTGTAAGGTATTGTCCCTGGATCGGGAGTATAGTAACTCCCGGGATTCAGCCTACAAATTAGTTTTTATCCCACCCCACCCTCCTACCAAGCATGCCACTTCCGATCCCACTATGGAACTAAGAATGCGGTTCTATTTAATACAACTGAATGCTACTGGCCACATAGGCCCTTGGCGTTTTGGTCCTAGAGTTAGCACTCCTAGATTTGAAGAGTCTGACGACATAAGAAATCCAATTCCATTTAGACAATCTTGACCCTTAGCGATAGAACAACTCTCTGTAGTAGAAATGGTATGGAAAGCCATTTACCGTATAATCTTAAGCTTTAGATTATAGCTACTGAGTTACAGACTAGCCTACTAGTTACCTAGAGTAGGGTAAAGCCTGTATATGTTAAGGAATGATAGATTAGTTTTGATTGGAATGAGACTCCCTTCCTTGGATAGATCCCCTTATGACTTATAGACTCCTGTTGTTGCCCATAGGAAGGAACCATACACTCTAAGGGAACATTTATAACTCCCTCAGATTGAACTTAGAATGTACTAGCACACCCCTTAGAATTGCCTTCCCCAAGGACTTATTGCATTCGGGAATGCAGAATAAAGGAACTACATGTAAGCGATGTATTCGCGGTTTGAATCGACTTCTTAATCCTAGTGGTTACCAATAAATCCAATGCTCTGATCAAGTAGAGGATCGGCGTCGACTCGGATTAAGAACTGATACAACGCATTTTCTGTCCTGATTAGACAGAAGGTTCAACGTATCCGACTTAGACCCACTATACAACCTTTCTTCTGTGATGGCCCAACCATCTACAACTAAACAGGATCACATTGTCTTTGGGAAATGGCGAGGACTTAAAGCCAGTAGAGAATTAGACATCTTGCCACCAACTCATACCTGCCCCTGAATTCAATCATAATAGAGATTAGGCTCATCTCTATGATCATAGGTACCAATGCCATAGAACGCATCATTAGCAAGGAAGACCATATAGAGAAAGGCTGTTTCCATTTTAGGTTAAGGATAGCCCCTAAGTTACGCCCCGTTCCGATATACGGATCGATGCAACGATTCTTAGACTTTAAGTAGAACCAAGTTTTAAGGGGGGTAGAAAGTATTAAGTCCAATCCAGTTAGGATTAGTCAACACTGCCGTTCGATCAGTGTGGCGCAGCGGAAGAGTGGTTGGCCTCTTTCCCACTGGCCCAGGATCGAAACATTTGATTTAGGTTATATGTTTGATTAGGTTATTAAATAGGATTTGAACCTTCCTTAGAGAAAGTACTCCTTGCCCTTCGCCAATGTCGGGGACGACATTGTGTTTTAAGGGGGGTAGATTGTAACACCCCGGATTTTGGCTAATCTGGGATTTGACGTCCTTAGGCAGTGGGTCAATTAAAACACCTGAAAAATCGTTCAGAACCCAATTCCATAGCTAAAGAAACCACTTAGGATAAATTTCTTTAGAAACTAAGCATAAGTTAGCTAGCGCAACGCTGGAGTAGCTGGGAAATAGTCCCTAATCACTTTAAATACGTTCTACAAGGCCCAAAGCGAGTGGAACCAATGGTGCTATAATGCTCTAAAGCCTCGGATCAAACTCTAAACCGGTTTGTTCTCGGGACCTCTTTGAAACTTTGTATTGGATCTAGACCGCGCGTCGAAAGTCCGATACCTACCATCTTAGACCGTTATGACCACTTAGCTGGGCTTGGCAATCGTTTCGAAAATCAAGTCCAACTGACATTCTGAGGCTATTTCATTAAGCCTGGAGTGAAGAGAGTGAGAATAGGGTAGAGTTGTAATTTTAAAATTCAAATCTGGCACACAACTTGACGCATCAGTATTGAGCGTTCTGACCGTCAGAATTCAGCCAAATTATACCCTCGGATCAGGAAAAATTTCTATTTCATATCACGAGATTTGTAGACCTGATCAAGGTGCGATGACCGTTGAACTGAAATTGGACCGCCACGTGCGATCTGGGAACCCTATCGGTCTGAAAACTTGATGCGTGCTAGATCCAGTATGCATGAGCTTAAGTCCGACCGCATTTGGCCTGGGGACCTTCAGAAATGCCCTTTTGGACCGAAACGGCCCCGATTTGGTTAGGCACCAAGTAAACATTGTTCCCAAGCCTCTTTTGGGCATGTTTTAGGCTATAAAAGGGGTTGAAACCCTCACTCCTCTCTCCCATCCGAATTTGAGAGAAGCCCTAGCTTGGGAGAGAGAAAAAAAAGTGAGATATTGTGAGTGAGTGGGGGAGTTCTTCCTGCCACTTGTGCTACGTGTTGCACGTGCTTAAGCAACACACCTCTACCACCTTCCCGGCGATTCCACCGCGATCTTAGGTAAGTAAATACCCTAAATAGTTGTTGATTTGAGTTTCCCTTGTTTCCATAGCGATGTAGCTTATGGATCTTGTGTATTAGGCTCCTTATTCGCCGTAGACGAAGCGTATACGCTCCGTTTCAATTCCCGAGTCTACAAGACATAAGGTGCGGATTTTAGACGCTTTGATTGATGGTTCCCAACGCTTTCAATGTCGTTTAATAGTAGATTCTTGACCGCATCGCCGTTTGACATGTACAAAATGCTCTCCGTTTCCCGTTTCGTAAGCTAACGAAGAATATGAGATTTAGGGCATTTTAGTCATTTGTAGGAAGTACGGTCTACATGCATATTTTGCTGACGTGATTGACATGGTTTGTCGCCGCATTAGAGAGTTAGGAATGATTGCATAATCAGTTTGGCGAAGAGATTTGCCAAGTTGCGCACTTTGGGTCGACATACTATATGTGGATTTAAGTGTGTAGTGTATGTGTTTGTATAAATGCATGTATTAGTATGTATTGAATTAAATGATGTTATGTAGTAGTTTGAGATTGATTTCATGATTAATATGCTGACCTAAATGATTTCCTACATGTTGACCTTATGCATGATCGCATTACATGCATAGAAAGTATGCCTTGAGGATTTGCTTAAGTTGAATATGCATGGGAAGTATGCCTTGAAGATTTGCTTAAGTTAAATGTTATAATATGTGCTAACATGCTCACATGATGTATTTCAATTTCAATACCTTTGTATAGTGTTAATGTAATTCCATAGATGTGTGGGACTTGACTTAGTCCAGGCAGTCGGTAACCGAGCGAATTCGTGGCTGACTGGTCATAGCCACGAACGACGCGTCGATGAATGTGATTCGTGTTGAGAGTTGGCGGCAGTGGTTAGGCCACGCGAAGTGTTTTACGCACTTCATGTCGTTCAATTCGAGATGCGATCGCACTAGTCGAGCCCGTCAAGTAACCCGACTGGCCGATGTTTGTTCACCTTATATGTATCATAACTGCTTGAACCTAGGGTACTGAACTTATCATTGTAAACCCTGTTAACCATGGTACCTTGATCCACGAAGACTCATGAGCCGGGCATGGTGGTATGGGACACCGTGGTCGAGCTGTCGGCCTACGCTGGGGTCACAAACCTCCCCATAGTGACCAGTGAGCACCTAGACTCGTGAGCAGATTATGGTGGTATGGGACACTATATTCTAGCTTTCGGCCTACACTGATCAGGCGACGAGCCCTTTTGTAGTGACCGCGAGCGTATTCTGAGTCCACGGGAGGCGACGACCCTTCCGTGCAGTAGAGTACAGTAGGCCTGTATTGATAAGGTGATGGGGGAGCGGTGCAACGAGTGCGAGCAACAGCCCTGACAGCCCTTGCAGTGACCTACGAAATATACATCGTATGAGATTACTAGGAGTGACGACCTTAGACAGGATCTGTGTTGGGATTGATACAAGGAAAGTACCTTAGTTTCCCAATCCTGCTGTTTGAATGGACTAATAACAACTAGGTAATCATATCACCATGACATTGCATGTGCCTGGAAGATGTGGAGCACTTGAGGGAGTGCGGCATGCCGCGGTCGTAAGATGTTGCCGCATGAGGGGGATCGTCGGTGAGGGCATACATCACGTCATGTCATCTTGCATTAACAACAGTATTAGGATTGTCTGATTTACTGCTTTACTATTATCGCGTGATTGAATTGTGAACATGCTAATCCCTGCTCTCTTATCCCACTGAGTTGATCACTCACTCCCACGTTACGGGATGGTGTTTCCGGACACCCACCAGTCCCTTTTGTGATTGCAGATGATGGCGCGGCCTGTGAGGCGGAGCTGGACTTGATGATGAGAAGGAGGATTCCTCCTTTATGCGTGTTCTGATTGACGGGATTGCACGGAGGTTGATTAGATACTTTGACATTTGTCATTTTGAATTTTTAGCGCCCTCATGTATATTCATTTTGTTTACTTTTGAAGTATACATGTATGTGCATAACCTGGTAATATATTCACACTCTGGAGACATACAACAGTTTATGTACGTTATACATACTATTACAGTCTTCCGCTTGCAAATTTCACTGTCTCTGGAGTATGATATGCTGTTCTGGCTTAATCTCACTCATGTTTAATACATTATCACAGACAACATTCAATCATACATATCCATGTTGCATAAATAATATTTTGGAACTCGGGAGTTGGGTTTTTGCTCGACCCCCCGATTTTCGGGATGTGACATAAACCCGAACCCATTCTCAAATCCTAAAACCTAGAACCTAAACCAAAACCTATGACCTAAACCCGAAACCATTCTCAAATCCCAAAACCTATGACCTAAACCCGAACCCATTCTCTAATCCCAAATCCTATAACCTAAACCTAAACCTAAACCTTATCCTATACCTTTAACCTAAACCAAAACCTATAACCTAAACCAAAACCCAAAACCAATGACCTAAACCGGAACCCATTTTCAAATCCCAAAACCTATGACCTAAACCCGAACCCATTCTCAAATCCCAAAACCTATAGCCAAATTCTAAACCTAAACCTTATCATAAACCTATAACCTAAACCAAAACCTATAACTTAAACTAAAACCAAAACGTATGACCTAAACCCGAACCCATTCTCAAATCATAAAACCTATAACCTAAACCAAAACCTATGACCTAAACCCAAACCCATTCTCAAATCCAAAAACCTGTGACCTAAACCCGAACCCATTCTCAAATCCTAAAACCTATGACCTAAACCCGAACCCATTCTCAAATCCCAAAACCAATAACCTAAACCTAAACCTAAACCTATACCTTATCCTAAACCTATAACCTAAACCAAAACCTATAACCTAAACCAAAACCAAAACCTATGACCTAAACCCGAACCCATTCTCAAATCCTAAAACCTATAACCTAAACCAAAACCTATGACCTAAACCCAAAACCATTCTCAAATCCCAAAACCTATGACCTAAACCCGAACCCATTCTCTAATCCCAAAGCCTATAACCTAAACCTAAACCTAAACCTTATCCTATACCTTTAACCTAAACCAAAACCTATAACCTAAACCAAAACCAAAACCAATGACCTAAACCGGAACCCATTTTCAAATCCCAAAACCTATGACCTAAACTCGAACCCATTCTCAAATCCCAAAACCCATAGCCTAATTCTAAACCTAAACCTTATCATAAACCTATAACCTAAACCAAAACCTATAACTTAAACCAAAACCAAAATGTATGACCTAAACCCGAACCCATTCTCAAATCCTAAAACCTATAACCTAAACCAAAACCTATGACCTAAACCCGAACCCATTCTCAAATCCCAAAACCTAAGACCTAAACCGGAACCCATTCTCAAATCTCAAAACTTATAATCTAAACCTAATCCTTATCCTAACCCTATAACCTATAACCTAAACCCGAACCCGAAATCCGATCCCTAAACCCTATCCCGAAACCTATAAACTAAACCAAAATCAAAACCAAAACCTATAACCTAAACCCGAACCGATTCTCAAATCCTAAAACCTATAACTTAAACCAAAACCTATGACCTAAACCCGAACCTATTCTCAAATCCCAAAACCTATGACCTAAACCCGAACCCATTCTCAATTCCCAAAACCTATGACCTTAACCTGAACTCATTCTCAAATCTCAAAACCTATAACCTAAACCTGAACCTAAACCTTATCCTAAACCTATAACCTAAACCAAAACCTATAACCTAAACTAAAACCAAAACCTATGACCTAAACCCTCACCCATTCTCAAATCCTAAAACCTATAACCTAAACCAAAACTGAACCCATTCTCAAATCCCAAAACCTATGACCTTTACCCGAACCCATTCTCAAATCCCAAAACCTAAGACCTAAACCCGAACCCATTCTCATATCCTAAAACCTAAAACCTAAACCAAAACCTATGACCAAAACCCGAACCCATTCTCAAATCCCAAAACCTATGACCTAAACCCGAACCCATTCTCAAATCCCAAATCCTATAACCTAAACCTAAACCTAAACCTTATCCTAAACATATAACCTAAACCAAAACCAAAACCTATGACCAAAACCCGAACCCATTCTCAAATCCTAAAACCTATAACCTAAATCAAAACCTATGACCTAAACCTGAACCCATTCTCAAATCCCAAAGCCTATGACCTAAACCCGAACCCATTCTCAAATCTCAAAACCTATAACCTAAACCATATCCTAAACCTATAACCTATAACCTAAACCAAAACCTATAACCTAAATCAAAACCAAAACCTATGACCTAAACCCGAACCCATTCTCAAATACTAAAACCAATAACCTAAACCAAAACCTATGACCTAAACCCAAAACCATTCTCAAATCTAAAAACTTATGACCTAAACCCGAACCCATTCTAAAATCCCAAAGCATATAACCTAAACCTAAACCTTATCCTAAACCTTTAACCTAAACCAAAACCTATAAGCTAAACCAAAATCAAAACCTATGACTTAAACCAGATCCCATTCCCAAATCCTAAAACCTATAACTTAAAGTAAAACCTATGACCTAAACCCAAACGTATTCTCAAATCCCAAAACCTATGACCTAAACCCGAACCCATTCTCAAATTCCAAAACCGAGAACCTAAACCTAAACCTAAACCTTATCCTAAACCTATAACCTAAACCAGAACCTATAAGTTAAACCAAAACCAAAACCTATGACCTAAACCCGAACCCATTCTCAAATCCTAAAACCTATAACCTAAACCAAAACCTATGACCTAAACCCGAACCCATTCTCAAATCCCAAAACCTATGACCTAAACCCGAACCCATTCTCAAATCCCAAAGCCTATAAGCTAAACCTAAACCTAAACCTTACCCTAAACCTATAACCTAAACCAAAACAAAAACCTATGATGTAAACCCGAACCCATTCTCAAAACTTAAAACTATAACTTAAACTAAAACCTGTGACCTAAACCCGAACCCATTTTTAAATCCCAAAACCTATGGCCTAAACCCGAACCCATTCTCAAATCCCAAAACCTATAACCTAATGTAAGACCCGTATCCTAGACCGTATTGTTCGGTAGACTTCTTCGGTCTTCTCAATCGAATCCCAGCAACCTCGACTCTTAACCGGCATTTGCGCATGACCCTGATTCACACGCCGTTAATCCGAGTCAACTTAACCCGAGACTTGTACCCTAGCGACCGCGTCGTCGCCACGATTTCGGTGCCGCGTCTCGCGCGCCGAGGCGATACCCAGGCCAAGAGATGTGGGCCCGCGTTCAGTTCGAGGAAACGCCGCACGTTGCAAATACCGAGAGAATCTCAACAATATGTCAAATCAATCAAGTACATGTCACATTACCCAAAAAGTAACCCAAAGTCAACTCTCTCTCTCCTACCCATCCCTCTTTTACAAATTTTCAACTCAACCCATACCTCACCTTACAACAACCACTCCACCCATCCATATCATCCTATTCTCTCTCTCTCTCTCTCTCTCTCTCTCTCTCTCTCTCTCTCATTCCTCAAACCCCCCAAGCACCACACGTCCAAGCCCTCCCTTCCCTAAGTCAAGTGTGGCCCACCTTCCTACCTCCTATCCTCACCTCCAAAGGCAATCTCGTCCGTTGGATCGCATCCTTTGGAGCTCCGGAGACCAAGAGGCTATAAGATTTACAATGGTGGGTGCTTATCTCTCTCTCTCTCTCTTCCTTTCTCTTTCTATCTTTCTTTCATTTTATGGTATCGATGACGTGTGTGTGGCCCACCTAATGGGTTCAACCGAAATCCAAGCCGTCCAGATTTGTATAGGCATCCGATTGGTGGAGCACACCTCACTGTCCATTGATGGAAAGGCCTAGATGAAGGAAATCATTTAAAAAAAAAATCAGGTTTACCCAAATCTGGTGGGCCCCACACGTGCGGACCCACCTTGATGTACGTGTGACCTCCACACCATCCGTTCATCTTACGGCCAAAATGGTGGAACCCACCGTGATATATAATTGTATTTGGGCATACTGTGCATCCAGGGAGTCCAATACCATGTATATATTGTATACATTACACTGTCCACACACACATGGATCCGACCTTGATGTATGTATCCAATCTACACCGCCCACCCTTTTTCCCAGCTCATTCCAGGCGTTGATCTGAAAATGAGGCCAATCCGAATCTCTGGTGGGCCATAATATAGAAAATAGTGGTGTGGATGATTTAAGTGGTTAAGGCCTATTTTGATATTTTTATACATCAAAAATACTGTAAATTGGACCCGTTAGATCTGTTACAAGCCAGGGGAAACAATGGTCGGTGTGGATTTTACCGATGTGGGCCCCACCTATGAAATATTTATTTTATAAAAAAAAAAACAAAAGAAAAAGAAAGAGGGAGCAGGTTGCTGATGTTATTGCTGTCAGCATTTGGGGGACGCTGCAGCATCCAGCGCCCCAGTAGGGTGGAATGGTGGGCCCCACCATAGGCCCTACTGTGACATGTGTTTCATCCACACCGTGCATTTTATGGACCCATCCAGCCATTGGGTGGGCCACGCCGTGATGCGTGTGATGCATCCATCGTCTAAGGAGGCTGGACTAGATGCGTGTGATGTAAAATAATAATAATAATAATATTTTAATAGATATTTTATATATATACATATATATATATATATATATATATATATATATATATATATATATATATATATATATATATATATATATATATATATATATATATACTGTATATGTTTTGTGGTGGGCCACGTTTGTGGACCCACCGTGATGGATGTGTTAGGTCCCACCATCCAGAACGTCCAGAGGCTCTGGACGGTGGGTGTTTTAAAGATATTTAGATATAATATATCTTATATGTAATATATTATGTTATATTATATTACATATTATATTTCCTGCAGCTCTGACGTCTGCAGCTTGTGGACCCCACTATGGTATGTGTTACATCAGGGCCATCCATCTGTTGGATGACCAGCAGCCTCACCACTGATAGATGTATTTCATCCCAACCGTCCATTCATTTCATCTGGACAATCGTACCGTGATGCATGTTTTTCATTCAACGTTGGCCCTTGCACTTCCCCACACACACACATTTATATATAATAAATTTGTATATATATAATGTATTTAGTATATAATATAACAATAATATCATATGGTGGGCCACACATGTGGACCCACCACCTCATTTGCATAAGATCTGCACGTCCAGATCGTCAGACTCTCTGGACGGTGGCTTTTTCCATGGCATGTTATATTATAATATAATGTAATATATTATTATATTATATATGTTAAGGTGGGCCACTACGTGGACCACACCATGATGTATGTTACTTTTGCACCGTCCAATTGTTGGATTGTGCAGTAGCCATGATATGTAAGCTGTCCATCCATCTTGCTAGATGAGCCACCGTGATATATGGTTCTTATCCACGCTGTCCAAAATTTTGGACGGGTGGGACCTACCCTGTATGTGTTATACCTACACCATCCACCCCGTTGAAGCGCTGGCCACGTGTATGTGGACCCCACTCATCCATGTCGTCCCTTTCATCTGGACCATCTGTCCATGTGGGCCCACACATCAGCTTTATAGCTGATGCACTGACATCAGCAGCCCTGTTAGGTCCCTCATGATGTATGTGTTAGATCCAACCATCCATCCACGTTGTTGGAGAGGTAATGCATCCACACGTGTGGGGCTTTCCTTGATGTATATGTTCCATCCCTGTTGTCCACGTGGGACACAGGTGATGTATGTGCCTCATATCTTGACCGTCCATGTGTGACATGGACCCCACGATAATATATGTAATCCACACCATCCGGCCCTAGACAGTGGGTCCACCAGTTGTGTAATCGAAGGGCCCAGCATGTTGTACGTGTTTCATCTATCCCATCCACTTATGCGGCCCACCTTGATGGTGTATTGTATATCCGCTTCATCCATGGGACGTTATGTATCTTTTGTATCCCTGTTATCCATCTATGGGACCTCCATGATGCAGATGTTGTATCTACAATGTCCAACCATCTTGGGAGATAATTTTATGGCTTGGGAAGAAGAATAAGATAGATCTAATGATCAGGTGGATCACACTGTAAAAAATAGCAGAGATTGAACGTCCACCGTTGAAACCTTCCTTTTTTTTTGGGGTCACAGGGGTTTTGGATCAATATGATATTTGTTTTTCCCTTAATTCAGGTCTTTGTGACCTTATGATCAGATTGGATGGGGAATAAACTTTATGGTAGGCCCTGTGATTAGTTTAACAGTGCGAACCACTATCTTCACAGTTATTTGTGGTGTGGCCCAGATGACCTCCCGCTACGATTCATTTGGACAACACACTAAAATGATCTCTAAAAATGGATGTATGGTGTAAGTTGCTCACCCAGAATGGTAGGCCCGATTTGACGATAATGAGGCCCACCTCGATGTATTCTATGGCCCATCATGTTGTATGTTTGAGACCCATGTGATAGGGCCCACCTGCCTTGTATTTAAGGCCCATATGATGGGACCCATTGTGATGTATATTAGGCCATTGTGTGAGGCCACGGGCCCACGGTATGTTCGGCCCTATGTGAGCCACTCCTTGGGAACAATGTTGGTTAAATGTCCACATTGATGCGCAATGATGGTTGGATGTTTGCATTGTGACCTTCCTTTAGGCCTTGTTAGGTTCATTCTCATCATTCTCTCAGTGGGTTAACCTAAATAAGTGGGCCTCATTCGCCGTAAGCGAATGGCTCCGTGTTATTGGATTTGATATAACCATGGTCGAGTGCTGATCTTTATACTATAATTGATCGGCTGATCATCTATGGACCCTGTTTTGTTTATCTGCTGATTTTTGGTGCAATTAACGGGACCGATTGTCGATACCGATTGTCGAGGCCGATTATCGTGACCGATTATCGATCGTGGTCGATTGCCGATTCTGTTTATCGTGGTCGATTGACCGATTACCAATCGAGGCCGATTATTGTGATCGATTACCGATTGTGGCCGATTGTCGATTGACATGGCCGATTGCTGATTCTGTTTATCATGGTTGCTTGACTGATTACCAATCGAGGCCGATTATCGTGACCGATTATCGATCGTGGCCGATTGTCGATTGATGTGGCTGATTTTCGATTCTATTTATCATGGTCGATTGACCGATTACCAATCGAGGCCGATTATCATGACCGATTATCGATCGAGGCCGATTGCCGATTATCGATCGGGGCTGATTATCGATCAAGGCCGATTATTGATTTTGAATTGTCATGGCCGATTGCCGATTCTGATTATCAAGGTCCAATGTGATGAACATACAACCCATATTTGAAACCCGATGTGATGTGTATTCAGCCTGGGTCTAAGGCCCAATGTGATGTATATTGAGGCCTAGGTGATGAGGCCCATTGTGATCATTTGAGGGTCAGGCAAAGGAGCCCATTGTGATGTATGTTAGGCCCATGAGCAGGGCCCACCTGTTGTGTACATGTAGCCCTTGAGTAAGGCCCATTGTGTTGTATAGTAGGCCCTTGTGTAAGGCCGTGGGCCATTATATGTTTGGATCTGTGAGGGTCACTCATTGGGGCAATGTTGGTTAGATGTTCACATTGTCGAGGTCGATTGTTGATGTCGGTTATTGATACTGATTATGAGTATGTGACTGCATAGCATCATGATACATGGTCATACGCATCATCTGCATGTCTGTTATGAGGTATGATTGACCATTGTATATGTCATAGTGCTGGTTGTTATGAGACTCCCTGATAGGCGGTGATCGTCTCACATGAGCGCACGGTATGCGTAGGATTGATGCATGACTGGATTGTATAACTCATGCATCTTGCATTGTGTGCTGTGATTACTGTATGCCCTAGCAACATCAGGGTCGTAGCCTCCATAGGCATATCATGGATGGCCAGATGGGACACCGAAAATCTATTCTACATAGGGTGTTATAGATATCCCTGGGTGAAAGTCCCTAAACCCTCTTGGTTCCAGAGGTTGATCCAACGTCTAGACTGAGTGGGTAGATGAGCGTTGAGTGCCGATTACCAGATGGTTACGCTCTCCACTGTGTCGTGGTCGGTTGGAAGGGAGTGTAGCCTTACCCGCCCGAGAGTAGGGGGCGATGCTAGGCTGAGTCTGACCAGCTCGAGGAATGGGTCGGCTATCGACGAGTCGAGCCCGACATTGGCAGACGGATAGTGAGGTCTCTTCCACTTACCTTATTGCGCGCGATGTGGCAACGATCTGGTTTAGAGTGTACTAGACCCCGGTGATTTTCCCAGAAAGGAACCATACTGATATGTGGACTTATTGAGTAGGAATTTCATGCTCATTCATTCATTCACTATCCACTCGGGCTGGTGGTGCTCAACTAATTGTTTTGTACCTTCGTTATGGCAAGAATTTCGGTTGGGCGCGCAACTAGCCTGAGATCAGGAGTTTACCACAATGAGTCTGACTATCCAAATTTAGGTATGGGACTGGTTTGGATAGAAGTCCCTTGTGGTGGACCCCATAGCCTGCGATACTACGTACTATCATCCCGACTTCACACTCCAGCATGGTTATTTCATTCGCATCGCATATTGCATTACATCTGCAGGCATATGGCATCTTGGGTTGCTATTTCTGTACTTATATGGTCTGGATAGATTTAGCAGGATTTGTATATTGCATTGCATCCTCGACACTTAATATTTGCCCCTTTATGACTCCTTATTGCATAACTATTCTATATTGCGTATTCTGATATTGATTGACTCATAGACTTGTCCATACTTTCTTCTTACTCTGATAATTCCTGTTCTTGTCAGTGTTTCTGCTTATTATGGTATTGTATTGAACACTTGACACTTACTTTGTGCACACACTTACACCACCCTCTAAGCTTTCTATAAGATTATGCACGATAGATGCGTGCAGGTGATGTTAGGTTGCAGCCGTGTTGACCTTGGAGCGTGCGGCGGTCTACTGGAGCTTGATTTTTGAATTATGTATTTTCTCTTCAGCATTGTACTCAAATCATTACATTAGTGGATATGTGATAATGATGTTGCTTTTGTGATTTGGGTAAATCTTGTGGTTATGCTTATTACAATTTAAATGTAAAAAAATAAAAATAAATTCTCCTCGTAGGATCCCAGGATCTGAATCTGGCGTGTGAACACTAGGAGCCGAGAATGGGGTACTATGGAGGCTGTCGGCATCGGATTCGCCAAACGGGATTCCTGTGAATCCGACTTCCGGGTTTGGGGCGTGACACCTAAAGCTAAACCTAAACCTTATCCTAAACCTATATCCTAAACCAAAACCTATAACCTAAACCAAAACCAAAACCTATAACCAAAACTCCAACCCATTCTCAAATCCTAAAACCTATAACCTAAACCCAAAACCATTCTCAAATCTCAAAACCTATGACCTAAACCCAAACCCATTCTCAAATCCCAAAGCCTATAACCTAAACCTAAACCTAAATCTTATCCTGAACCTTTAACATAAACCAAAACCTATAACCTAAACCAAAACAAAAACCTATAACCTAAACCAAAACCAAAACCTACGACCTAAACCCGAACCCATTTTCAAATCCCAAAACCTATAACCTAAACCCGAACCCATTCTCAAATCCCAAAACCTATAACCAAAACTTAAACCTAAACCTTATCCTAAACCTATAACCTAAACAAAAGCCTATAACTTAAACCAAAACCAAAACCTATGTCCTAAACCCGAACCCATTCTTAAATCCCAAAACCTATGACCTAAACCGGAACCCATTCTCAAATCTCAAAACCTATAATCTAAACCAAATCCTTATCTTAACCCTATAACCTATAACCTAAACTAAAACCTATGACCTAAACCCGAACCCTAAACCCTATCCCAAAACCTATAAACTAAACCAAAATCAAAACCAAAACCTATAACCTAAACCCGAACCAATTCTCAAATCCTAAAACCTATAACTTAAACCAAAACCTATGACCTAAACCCGAACCCATTCTAAAATCTGAAAACCTATTACCAAAACCGGAACCCATTCTCAAATCCCAAAACCTATGAGCTAAACCTGAACCCATTCTCAAATCCCAAAACCTATAACTTAAACCTAAACCTAAACCTTATCCTAAACCTATAACCTAAAACAAAACCTATAACCTAAACCAAAACCAAAACCTATGACCTAAACCCGAACCCATTCTCAAATCCTAAAACCTATAACTTAAAGCAAATCCTATGTCCGACAACCGAACCCATTCTCAAATCCCAAAACCTATGACCTAAACCCGAACCCATTCTCAAATACCAAAACCTATGACCTAAACCTGAACCCATTCTCAAATCCCAAAACCTATAACCTAAATCAAAACCTATGACCTAAACCCGAACCCATTCTCAAATCCCCAAACCTATAACTTAAACCTAAACCTAAACCTTATCCTAAACCTATAACCTATAACCTGAACCAAAACAAAAACCTATGACCTAAACCCGAACCCATTCTCAAATCCCCAAACCAATGAACTAAACCTATAACCTAATGCTAAACCTAAACCTATAACCTATAACCTAAACCCGAACCAATTCACAAATCCAAAAACTTATAACCTAAACCTAATTCTTATCCTAGCCCTATAACCTATAACCGAAACCAAAACTTATGACCTAAACCCGAACCCTAAACACTATCCCAAAACCTATAACCTAAACCTAAACCTAAACCAAAACCTATAACTTAAACCCGAACTGATTCTCAAATCCCAAAACCTATAACCTAAACCTAAACCTAAATCCCAAAACCTATAACCTAAACCTAAACCTAAACCTTATCCTAAGCCAATAACCTAAACCAAAACCTATAACTTAAACCAAAACCAAAACCTATGACCTAAACCCGAACCAATTCACAAATCCTAAAACATATAACCTAAACCAAAACCTATGACCTAAACCCGAACTCATTCTCAAATCCCAAAACCTATGACCTAAACCGGAACCCATTCTCAAATTTCAAAACCTATAACCTAAACTTAATCCTTATCCTAACCCTATAACCTTTAACCAAAACCAAAACCTGTGACCTAAACCCGAACCCTAAACCCTATCCCAAAACCTATAACCTAAACCAATATCAAAACCAAAACCTATAACCTAAACCCGAACCAATTCTCAAATCCAAAACCTATAACCTAAACCAAAACCTATGACCTAAACCCGAACCCTTTCTCAAATCCCAAAACCTAAGACCAAAACCCGAACCCATTCTCAAATCCCAAAACTAATAACCTAAACCAAAACCAAAACCTTATCCTAAACCTATAACCTAAACCAAAACCTATAACCAAAACCTATGACCTAAACCCGAACCCATTCTCAAATCCTAAAACCTATTACCTAAACAAAAACCTATGACTTAAACCCGAACCCATTCTCAAATCCTAAAACCTATGACCTAAACCCGAACCCATTCTCAAATCCCAAAACCTATAACCTAAACCTAATCCTTATCCTAACCCTATAACTTATAACCTAAACCGAAACCTATGACCTAAACCAGAACCCTAAACCCTATCCCAAAATCTATAACCTAAACCAAAATTAAAACCAAAACCTATAACCTAAACACGAACCGATTCTTAAATCCCAAAACCTATAACCTAAACTAAAACCTATGACCTAAACCCGAACCCATTCTCAAATTCCAAAACTATGACCTAAACCCGAACCCATTCTGAAATCCTAAAACCTATAACTTAAACCAAAACCTATGACCGAAACCCGAACCCATTTTCAAATCCCAAAACCTATGACCTAAACCATAACCCATTCTCAAATCCCAAAACCGATAACCTAAACCTAAACCTAAACCTTATTCTAAACCTATAACCTAAACCAAAACCTATAAACAAAACCAAAACCAAAACCTATGACCTAAACTCGAACCCATTCTCACATCCTAAAACCTATTACCAAAATAAAAACTTATGACTTAAACCCGAACCCATTCTCAAATCTTAAAACCTATGACCTAAACCCGAACCGATTCTCAAATCCCAAAACCTATAACCTAAACCTAATCCTTATCCTAACCCTATAACCTATAACCTAAACCAAAACCTATGACCTAAACCCGAACCCTAAACCCTATCCCAAAATCTATAACCTAAACCAAAATCAAAACCAAAACCTATAACCTAAACCCAAACCGATTCTTAAATCCTAAAACCTATAACCTAAACTAAAACCTATGACCTAAACCCGAACTCATTTTCAAATTCCAAAACCTATCTCCTAAACCCGAACCCATTCCCAAATCCCAAAACCTATAACCTAAACCTTATCCTAAACCTATAAACTAAACCAAAATCAGAACCTATGACCTAAACCCAAACCCATTCTGAAATCCTAAAACCTATAACTTAAACCAAAACCTATGACCGAAACCCGAACCCATTTTCAAATCCCAAAACCTATGACCTAAACCATAACCCATTCTCAAATCCCAAAACCGATAACCTAAACCTAAACCTAAACCTTATTCTAAACCTATGATCTAAACCAAAACCTATAAACAAAACCAAAACCAAAACCTATGACCTAAACTCGAACCCATTCTCACATCCTAAAACCTATTACCTAAACAAAAACTTATGACTTAAACCCGAACCCATTCTCAAATCTTAAAACCTATGACCTAAACCCGAACCGATTCTCAAATCCCAAAACCTATAACCTAAAACTAATCCTTATCCTAACCCTATAACCTATAACCTAAACCAAAACCTATGACCTAAACCCGAACCCTAAACCCTATCCCAAAATCTATAACCTAAACCAAAATCAAAACCAAAACGTATAACCTAAACCCAAACCGATTCTTAAATCCTAAAACCTATAACCTAAACTAAAACCTATGACCTAAACCCGAACTCATTTTCAAATTCCAAAACCTATCTCCTAAACCCGAACCCATTCCCAAATCCCAAAACCTATAACCTAAACCATATCCTAAACCTATAAACTAAACCAAAATCAGAACCTATGACCTAAACACGAACCCATTCTCAAATCCTAAAACCTATAACTTAAACCAAAACCTATGACCGAAACTCGAACCCAGTTTCAAATCCCAAAACCTATGACCTAAACCATAACCCATTCTCAAATCCTAAAATCGATAACCTAAACCTAAACCTAAACCTTATTCTAAACCTATAACCTAAACCAAAACCTATAAACAAAACCAAAACCAAAACCTATGACCTAAACTCGAACCCATTCTCACATCCTAAAACCTATTACCTAAACAAAAACTTATGACTTAAACCCGAACCCATTCTCAAATCTTAAAACCTATGACCTAAACCCGAACCGATTCTCAAATCCCAAAACCTATAACCTAAACTTAATCCTTATCCTAACCCTATAACCTATAACCTAAACCAAAACCTATGACCTAAACCCGAACCCTAAACCCTATCCCAAAATCTATAACCTAAACCAAAATCAAAACCAAAACCTATAACCTAAACCCAAACCGATTCTTAAATCCTAAAACCTATAACCTAAACTAAAACCTATGACCTAAACCCGAACTCATTTTCAAATTCCAAAACCTATCTCCTAAACCCGAACCCATTCCCAAATCCCAAAACCTATAACCTAAACCTTAGCCTAAACCTATAAACTAAACCAAAATCAGAACCTATGACCTAAACACGAACCCATTCTCAAATCCTAAAACCTATAACTTAAACCAAAACCTATGACCGAAACCCGAACCCATTTTTAAATTCTAAAACCTATGACCTAAACCCGAACCCATTCTCAAATACCAAAGCCGATAAACTAAACCTAAACCTAAACCTTATCCTAAACCTATAACCTAAACCAAAACCTATAGCCTAAACCAAAACCAAAACCTATGACCTAAGCCCGAACCCATTCACAAATCCTAAAACCTATAACCTAAACCAAAACCATGCCCTAAACCCACAACCCATTCTCAAATCCCAAAACCTATGACCTAAACCCGAACCGATTCTCAAATCCCAAAGCCGATAACCTAAACCTAAACCCAAACCCAAACCTTATCCTTAACCTATAACCTAAACCAAAACCTATAACCTAAACCAAAACCAAAACCTATGACCTAAACCCGAACCCATTCTTAAATCATAAAACCTATAACTTAAACCAAAACCTATGACATAAACCCGAACCCATTTTCAAATCCCAAAACCTATGACCTAAACCTGAACCCATTCTCAAATCCCAAAACCTATAACCTAAACCTAAACCTAAAACTTATCCTAAACCTATAACCAAAACCAAAACCAAAACCTATGACCTAATCACGAACCCATTCTCAAATCTGAAAACTTATAACCTAAACCAAAACCTTTGACCTAAACACGAACCCATTCTCAAATCCCAAAACCTATGACCTAAACCCGAACCCATTCTCAAATCCCAAAACCTATGACCTAAACCCGAACCCATTCTCAAATCCCAAAACCTATAACCTAAGCCTTATCCTAAACCTATAACCTAAACCAAAACCTATAACCAAAACCAAAACCTATAACCAAAACCAAAACCAAAACCTATGACCTAAACCCGAACCCATTCTCAAATCCCAAAACCTATAACCTAAGCCTTATCCTAAACCTATAACCTAAACCAAAACCTATAACCAAAACCAAAACCTATAACCAAAACCAAAACCAAAACCTATGACCTAAACCCGAACCCATTCTCAAATCCCAAAACCTATGACCTAAACCCGAACCCATTCTCAAATCCCAAAACCTATAACCTAAACCTAATCCATATCCTAACCCTATAACCTATAACCTAAACCAAAACCTCTGATCTAAACCCCATCCCTAAACCCTATCCCAAAACCTCTAACCTAAACCAAAATCAAATCCAAAACCTATAACCTAAACCGGAACCGATTCTCAAATCCTAAAACCTAAAACCTAAACTTAAACCTATGACCTAAACCCGAACCCATTCTCAAATTCCAAAACCTAAGACCGAAACCCGAACCCATTCTCAAATCCCAAAACCTATAACCTAAACCTAAACCTAAACCTTATCCTAAACCTATAACTTAAACCAAAACCAAAACCTATGACCTAAACCCGAACCCATTCTCAAATCCTAAAACCTATAACTTAAACCAAAACCTATGACCTAAACCCGAACCCATTTTCAAATCCCAAAACCTATGACCTAAACCTGAACGCATTCTCAAATCCCAAAACCTATAACCTAAACCTAAACCTAAACCTTATCCCAAACCTATAACCTAAACCAGAACCTATAACCTAAACCAAAAAACAAAACCTATGACCAAAACCCGAACCTATTCTCAAATCCTAAAACCTATAACCTAAACCAAAACCTATGACCTAAACCCGAACCCATTCTCAAATCCCAAAACCTATGACCTAAACCTGAACCCATTCTCAAATCCCAAAGCATATAACCTAAACCTAAACCTAAGCCTTATCCTAAACCTATAACCTAAACCAAAACCTATTACCTAAACGAAAACCAAAACCAATGACCTAAACCCGAACCCATTCTCAAATCCTAATACCTATAACCTAAACCAAAACCTATGACCTAAACTCAAACCCATTCTCAAATCCCAAAACCTATGACCTAAACCTGAACCCATTCTCAAATCCCAAAACCTATATCCTAAACCTAAACCTAAACCTTATCCTAAACCTATAACCTATAACCTAAACCAAAACCTATAACCTAAACCAAAACCAAAACCTATGACCTCAACCCGAACCCATTCTCAAATCCCAATACCTATGACCTAAACCCGAACCTATTCTCAATTCCCAAAACCTATGACCTAAACCCGAACCCATTCTCAAATCCCAAAACCTATAACCTAAACCAAAACGTATGACCTAAACCTGAACCCATTCTCAAATCCCAAAACCTATAACCTAAACCTAAACCTAAACCTTATCCTAAACCTATAACCAATAATCTAAAATAAAACCAAAACCTATGTCCTAAACCCGAACCCATTCTCAAATCCCAAAACCTATAACCTAAACCAAAACCTATGACCTAAACCCGAATCCATTCTCAAATCCTAAAACCTATGACCTAAATCAAAACCTATGACCTAAACCTGAACCCATTCTCAAATCCCAAAACCTATGACCTAAACCCGAACCCATTCTCGAATCCTAAAACCTATGACCTAAACCTACAACCTAAACCTAAAGCTAAACCTATAACCTATAACCTAAACCCGAACCCATTCTCAAATCAAAAAACCTATAACCTAAACCTAATCCTTATCCTAACCCTATAACCTAAACCAAAACCTATGACCTAAACCCGAACCCAAAACCCTATCCCAAAACCTATAACCTAAACCAAAATCAAAACCAAAACCTATAACCTAAACCCGAACCGATTCTCAAATCCAAAATCCTATAACCTAAACCAAAACCTATGACCTAAACCCGAACCCATTCTCAAATCCCAAAACTTATGACCTAACACTACCAAAAAATCTAACAAAGGCTACGAAATTTGAAAGATTTTAGCTACGGATTAGTGGGACTTATCACTGATCTGTGAAATAGGTGGGCCTTATCACTGACTTTTATGCCTGATGAGTGGTTTGGTTTTATTTCTGTGCAACTACTCATGCCATGCATGTGTACCTTGTTGGGTTGCAATTGATTGTTCTCTTTGAATGTTCTTATGGGAAATTGGGTTTTACTTGTGTGGCATCGTAAGGTTTTAACAATACCAGCTGTTGGTATTAAAACCATTATTCTTTTGTTAGTTGGAGTCTGTGTGTATGTTTGGATGCACAGAATCCATGGGAAAAGAATGGAAAAACAATATCTAATGATGATTTTCATTATTTAATGCATATAAGAAAGTAGCAAGAACGTAGGAGGAAAAAGTGCGCAAAAGATGCAGGTCTTGATACAAATGCAAGTTTTTCAGATCTAAGACATGTCCTGTTGGTCTCAAAGAAAGGATGCCTGCTTTTTTATGATCCATATTATGACTAAAGGTCCATATGGGTGTTTCTGCCTCTTTCAGCAGATGAGCTGTCTTCCCCCAAATTTCAGTATTTCACCTAGATAGCTTCAAAATTTGAATTATCTGGATGTTGATTTGGGGGTAGAAAAGAGACTTCCTTGGCTAGCTTATTTAACATGCTTCCAATGGAATGTTTGTCCAAATCACAACAGACATAAGACATAATGGTGATTAACATCCAAAAGGTACCTTATATGTCCAAAAAAGTATTCAATTAAGTATGGTTGGTCATATAGATATCCTATAAATTCTCCCCTTTTGTTTGATTGGTATGCAGCGGTTGCATATAACTTTAAAGGCACGTTTGCTCTTCATCCACGCAGCTATAATTCTATGAGCAACATCACATTAGTCTTAGGCTCCATTTGGTCATCACATTAGTATTTATGAAAACATTTTTTATTTTTTATTTTTTAAAAAAAAATGGAGCCTAAGCCCTTTTTTAACTCCGCCAATGCAACTCCTTGCATTGCCGGTCCCAAGCCCGAGTAAAGGAGGAGGGAGAAGGGCCTTAGAATGAGATCGTTAACTATGGAGGAGATCCTGAAAATGCAGTATCTCTGATTTTATGGTTTTACTTATACATGTATTCCTGTATTGATTATTCAAGCATGACGGTTATGCGCATTCTTTCAGGTGGATGTTGCACGTGGGAGGATTGAAGCTACATATTTCAGATTCAAGCATCTGGTACGTCTCTTGTCAAGAATGCACATGATTGGAGTGGCCTGGCCATTTGGACAGGTCGTATTTATGTATTTGCTCGAAATTAATGGAGCAGACCTGGATGTGCGTCGGAGCTATCCAGAAGAGCGGAGGTCCTTGAAAGGTGGGAACCGCTGTTATGACCATAATGAAGCTGTCCATTTCCTATGGAAAGCATTGGAGGGGCCTGACCATTTGGACAGACCGTGTTTATGTATTTGCTCGAAATTAATGGAGCAGACCCGGATGTGCGTTGGAGCTATCCGGAAGAGCGGGGGTCCCTGGAAGGTGGGAACCGCTATTATGACCATGGTGAAGCTGTCCATTTCCTATGAATGGCATTGGAAGGCCCTGATAATTTGAACAGGCCATGTTTATATTTATATTTGTAGGTACCATACCCTTAACCTAAACCCGAACTGACTCTCAAATCTAAAAACCAATAACCTAAACCAAAACCAAAACCAAAACCTATAACCTAAACCTGAACTCATTCTCAAATCCTAAAACCTATAACCTAAACCTAAACCTAAACCTTATCCTAAACCTATAACCTAAACCTAAACCTTATCCTAAACCTATAACCTATAACCTAAAACAAATCCTATAATCTAAACCAAAACCAAAACCAAAACCAAAACCTAAGACCTAAACTCGAACCCATTCTCAAATCCCAAAACCCATAACCTAAATCGAAACCAAAACTTATAACCTAAACTCGAACCCATTCTCAAATCCCAAAACCTATAACCTAAACCTAAACCTAAACTCAATTCCCTAAACCTAAACCTAAACCTAAAGCTTAGCCTAAACCTAAACTTGAATCCCAAAACCTTAACCTATAACCTAACCTAAACCTATACTTATAACCTAAAACTATTCCCAAATCCCAAAACCTATAACCTAAACCTAACCTTAACGTAAACCTAAACCTATAACCTATAACCTATAACCTTAACCAAAACTTATAGCCTAAACCAAAACCAAAACCTATAACCTAAACCCGAACCCATTCTCAAATCCCAAAACCTATAACCTAAACCAAAAACAAAACCTATAACCTAAACCGAAACTAAAACCTATAGCCTAAACTCGAACCCATTCTTAAATCCCAAAACCTATAACCTAAACCTAAACCTAAACTCAATTCCCTAAACCTAAACCTAGACCTAAAGCTTAGCCTAAACTTAAACTCAAATCCCTAAACCTAAACCTAGACCTAAAGCTTAGCCTAAACTTAAACTCAAATCCCTAAAATTTAACCTATAACCTTACCTAAACCTATACTTATAACCTAAAACTATTCCCAAATCCCAAAACCTATAACCTAAACCTAACCTTAACGTAAACCAAAACCAATAATCTATAACCTTAACCAAAACCTATAACCTAAACCAAAACCAAAATCTATAACCTAAACCCGAACCCATTCTCAAATCCCAAAACCTATAACCAAAACCAAAACAAAAACAAATAACCTAAACTAAAACCAAAACCTATAACCTAAAATCGAACCCATTCTCAAATCCCAAAACCTATAACCTAAACCTAAACCTAAACTCAATTCCCTAAACCTAAACCTAGACCTAAAGCTAAGCCTAAACCTAAACTCAAATTCCTAAACCTTAACCAATAACCTAACCTAAACCTATACTTATAACCTAAAACTATTCCCAAATCCCAAAACCTATAACCTAAACCTAAAGCTAAAGCTAAACCTTATCCCAAACCTATAACCTTAACCAAAACCTATAACCTAAACCTAAACCAAAATCTATAACCTAAACCCGAACCCATTCTCAAATCCCAAAACCTATAACTTAACCTAAACCTATACTTATAACCTAAAAATATTCTCAAATCCCAAAACCTTTCCCTAAACCTATAACCTAAACTCAATTCCCTAAACCTATACCTAGACCTAAACCTTAGCCTAAACCTAAACTCAAATCCCTAAACCTTAACCTATAACCTAACCTAAACATATACTTATAACCTAAAACTATTCCCAAATCCCAAAACCTATAACCTAAACCTAACCTTAACCTAAACCTAAACCTATAACCTAAACCTTAACCAAAACCTATAACCAAAACCAAAACCAAACCGTATAACCTAAACTCGGACCCATACTAAAATCCCAAAACCTATAATCTAAACCAAAACTAAAAACAAAACCTATAACCTAAACCGGAACCCATTCTCAAATCCCAAAACCTATGACCTAAACCCGAACCCATTCTCAAATCCCAAAACCTATGACCTAAACCCGAACCCATTCTCAAATCCTAAAACCTATGACTTAACTCGAACCCATTCTCAAATCCCAAAACCTATAACCTAAACCTAAACCTAAATCTATAACCTAAAACTAAACCTAAACTCAATTCCCTAAACCTAAACCTAGACCTAAACCTTAGCCTAAACCTAAACTCAATTCCCTAAACCTTAACCTATAACCTAACCTAAACCTATACTTATAATCTAAAACTATATCCAAATCCTAAAACCTATAACCTGAACCTAACCTTTCCCAAAACCTATAACCTAAACTCCATTCCCTAAAGCGAAACCTTCACCTAATCCTCATCTCAACTTCCTAACCTAAACCTAAACCTAAACTTAAAAACCCTAACTTAAACCCAATCCCGAACCTGAAACCGATTTCCAAAACCTAAACCATAACCGATTCTCAAATCCAAAAACCTATAACCTAAACCAAAACCAAAAACAAAACCTACAACCTAAACTAGAACCCATTCTCAAATCCCAAAACCTATGACCTAAACCCGAACCCATTCTCAAATCCCAAAACCTAGGACCTAAACTCGAACCCATTCTCAAATCCCAAAACCTATAACCTAAACCTAAACCTAAACCTAAACTCAATTCCTTAAACCTAAACCTAGACCTAAACCTTAGCCTAAACCTAAACTCAATTCCCTAAAACTTAACCTATAACCTAACCTAAACCTATACTTATAACCTAAAACTATTCCCAAATCCCAAAACCTATAACCTAAACTCAATTTCATAAAGCGAAACCTACACCTAATCCTCATCTTAACTTCTTAACCTAAACCTAAACCTAAACTTAAAAACCCAAACTTAAACCCAATCCCGAACCTGAAACCGATTTCCTAAACCTAAACCATAACCGATTTTCAAATCCAAAAACCTATAACCTAAACCAAAACCAAAACCAAAACCTATAACCTAAACACGAACCCATTCTCAAATCCCAAAACCTATAACCTAAACTAAAACCAAAACCAAAACCTATAACCTATAACCTAAACATGAACCCATTCTCAAATCCCAAAACCTATAACCTAAACCTAAACATAAACCTTAACCTATAACCTAACCTAAACCTATATTTATAACATAAAACTATTCCCAAATCCCAAAACCTATAACCTATTCCTAACCTTAACCTAAAACCTTAACCAAAACCTATAACCTAAACCAAAATAAAAAATAAAGCCTATAACCGAAACCCGAACCCATTCTCAAATCTCAAAACCTATAACCTAACCGAAACATATACTTAAAACCTAAAACTATTCTCAAATTCCAAAATCTATAACCTAAACCTAACCTTTCCCTAAACCTATAACCTAAACTCAATTCCCTAAACCTAAACCTAGACCTAAACCTTAGCCTAAAGCTAAACTCAAATCCCTAAACCTAAACCTAAACCTTAACATATAACCTAACCTAAACCTATACTTTTAACCTAAAACTATTCCCAAACCCAAAAACCTATAACCTAAACCTAACCTTAACCTAAACCTAAACCGGTAATCTAAAACCTTAACCAAAACCTATAACCTAAACCAAAACCAAAACCAAAACCTATAACCTAAACCCGAACCCGTTCTAAAATCCCAAAACCTATAACCTAAACCAATACCAAAAACAAAACCTATAACCTAAACCCGAACCCATTCTCAAATCTCAAAACCTATAACCTAACCTAAACCCATACTTATAACCTAAAACTATTCTTAAATCCCAAAACCTATAACCTAAACTCAATTCCCAAAACTAAACCTAGACCTAAACCTTAGCCTAAACCTAAACTCAAATCCCTAAACCTTAACCTATAACTGAACCTAAACCTATACTTATAACCTAAAACTATTCCCAAATTCCAAAACTTATAACCTAAACCTAACCTTTCCAAAAACCTATAACCTAAACTGAATTTCCTAAAGCGAAACCTACACCTAATCCTAATCTCAACTCCCTAACCTAAACCTAAACCTAAAATTAAAAATACAAACTTAAACCCAATCCTGAACTTGAAACCGATTTCCTAAACCTAAACCATAACCCATTCTCAAATTCAAAAACCGATAACCAAAACCAAAACCTATAACCCAAACCCGAACCAATTCTCAAATCCTAAAGCCTATAACCTAAACCAAAACTAAAACCAAAACTAAAACCAAAACCTATAACCTAAACCCGAAGCCATTCTCAAATCCCAAAACCTATAACCTAACCTAAACCTATACTTATAACCTAAAACTATTCCCAAATCCCAAAACCTATAACCTAAACCTAACCTCTCCTAAAACCTATAACCTAAACTCAATTCCCTAAAGCGAAACCTACACCAAATCCTAATCTCAACTCCCTAACCTAAACCTAAACCTAAACTTAAAATCCCAAACTTAAACCCAATCCCTAACCTGAAATCGATTTCCTAAACCTAAACCATAACCGATTCTCAAATCCAAAAACCTATAACCTAAACTAAAACCAAAACCAAAACCTATAACCTAAACCCAAACCCATTCTCAAATCCCAAAACCTATAACCTAAACTAAAACTAAAACCAAAACCTATAACCTTTATCCTAAACCCGAACCCATTCTCAAATCTCAAAACCTATAACCTAAACCTAAACCTAAACCTTATCCTAAACCTATAACCTATAACATAAACCAAAACCTATAACCTAAACTAAAACCAAAACCAAAACCTATAACCTAAACCTGAACCCATTCTCGAATACCAAAACCTATAACCTATCTCTAAACCTTAACCTATAACCTAACCTAAACCTATACTTATAACCTAAAACTATTCCCAAATCCCAAAACCTATAACCTAAACCTAACCTTTCCCAAAACCTATAACCTAAACTCAATTCCCTAAAGTGAAACCTACACCTAATCCTAATCTCAACTCCCTAACCTAAACCTAAACCTAAACCTAAAAACACAAACTTAAACCCAATCCCGAACCTAAAACTGATTTCCTAAACCTAAACCATAACTCATTCTCAAATCCCAAAACCTATAACCTAAACCAAAACCAAAACCAAAACCTATAACCTAAACTTGAACCCATTCTCAAATTCCAAGACCTATAATCTAAACCAAAACTAAAACCAAAACCTATAACCTATAACCTATAACCTAAACCCGAACCCATTCTCAAATCCCAAAACCTATAACCTAAACTTAAACCTAAACCTTATCCTAAACCTATAACCTATAACCTAAACCAAAACCTACAACTTAAACCAATACCTATAACCTAAACCCGAACCCATTCTCGAATACCAAAACCTATAACCTATCCCTAAACCTCAACCTATAACCTAATCTAAACCTATACTTATAACCTAAAACTATTCCCAAATCTCAAAACCTATAACCTAAACCTAACCTTTTCCTAAGCTTATAACCTAAACTCAATTCCCTTAAGTGAAACCTACACCTAATCCTAATCTCAACTCCTTAACCTAAACCTAAACCTAAACTTAAAAACCCAAACTTAAACCCAATCCCGAACCTGAACTAGATTTCCTAAACCTAAACCATAACCCATTCTCAAATCAAAAAACCTATAACCAAAACCAAAATCAAAACCAAAACCTATAACCTAAACCCGAACCCATTCTCAAATCCTAAAACCTATAACCTAAACCTTAACCTAAACCTATAACCTCTAACCTAAACCAAAACCTATAACCTAAACCTAAACCAAAACCTATAACCAAAATCCGAACCCATTCTCTAATCCCAAAACTTATAACCTAAACCTAAACCTAAACCTAAACCTATAACCTATAACATAAATCAAATCCTATAACCTAAACCAAAACCAAAACTTATAACCTAAACCCGAACCCATTCTCAAATCCCAAAACCTATGACCTAAACCTAAACTAAAACCTATGACCTAAACCCGAACCCATTCTCAAATCCCAAAACCTATAACCTATCCCTAAACCTTAACATATAACCTAATCTAAACCTATACTTATAACCTAAAACTATTCCCAAATCTCAAAACCTATAACCTAAACCTAACCTTTCCCTAAGCCTATAACCTAAACTCAATTCCCTTAAGTGAAACCTACACCTAATCCTAATCTTAACTCCTTAACCTAAACCTAAACTTAAACTTAAAAACCCAAACTTAAACCCAATCCCGAATCTGAACTAGATTTTCTAAACCTAAACCATAACCCATTCTCAAATCGAAAAACCTATAACCTAAACCAAAATCAAAACCAAAACCTAAACCAAAATCAAAGCCAAAACCTATAACCTAAACCCGAACCCATTCTCAAATCCCAAAACCTATAACCTAAACCGAAACCAAAACCTATAACTTAAACCCGAACCCATTCTCAAATCCCAAAACCTATAACCTAAACCTTAACCTAAACCTATAACCTCTAACCTATAACCTAAACAAAAACCAAAACCTATAACCTAAACCCGAACCCATTCTCTAATCCCAAAACTTATAACCTAAACCTAAACCTAAACCTAAACCTATAACCTATAACCTAAATCAAATCCTATAACCTAAACTAAAACCAAAACTTATAACCTAAACCCGAACCCATTCTCAAATCCCAAAACCTATAACCTAAACCAAAACTAAAACCTATGACCTAAACCCGAACCCATTCTCAAATTCCCAAACCTATAACCTATCCCTAAACCTTAACCTATAACCTAACCTAAACCTATACTTATAACCAAAAACTATTCCCAAATCCTAAAACCTATAACCTAAACATAACCTTTCTCTAAACCTATGATCTAAACTCAATTCTCTAAAGTTAAACCTACACCTAATCCTAATCTCAACTCCTTAACCTAAACCTAAATCTAAACTTGAAAACCCAAACTGAAATCTAATCCAGAACCTGAACCCGATTTCCTAAACCTAAACCATAACCCATTCTCAAATCTAAAAACCTATAACTTAAACCAAAACCAAAACCTATAACCTAAACCATAACCTATTCACAATTCCCTAAAGCTATAACCTATAACCTATAACCTAAACTTAAACCTATAACCTTTTCCTAAACCTTTAACATAAACCTAAACTTTAAACCTAAATGTATTATCAAATCCTTAAACTCAAACTTACACCTAATCTTAATCTCAACTCCTTAACCTAAACCTAAACTTGAAAAACCAAATCTAAACCCGATCCCGAACCCGAACCCGATTTCCTAAACATAAACCTTAACCTATAATCAAGTTCCCAAAGGCTATAACCTAAACCTAAACCTAAACCTAAACCTATAACCTTAACATAAACCAAAACTTATAACCTATAACCTAAACTTAATTATAACCTATAACCTAAACCTTAACATAAACTTATAACTTAAACGAAAACCAAAACTTATAATCATATGGTGAGATCATTTCTTTTGTGTCAATTTCATTCCTCTTCAAATTTTATTTTTTAAAAAAATTCATTAAGGAAAAAAAAAGTTGTTATACATGATGCACTTCTTTCACTTTGTCTTTCTTTTCCCCAATGGGCATTCTAATTTATGTATGACATGACTATTTGTAGGATGATGGAATATATGAAGCTGTTGAAATTTCAGGATGAAGTCGAGCACATTTCTCTAATGAAGCCAAAGATTTGTATTTTTAGCATTATTGTAATTGTAATTGTAATTGTAATTGATTGAATGAATTGGATTGTAATTGATTGTAATTGATTCAATGAAGGATTGTAATTGAATGAATGAATGAGTGATTGTAATTGAATGAATAAATGGTTGTACAGGTGGTAATTGAATGAACAAATGATTATAAATAATTTTGTAAGGTACAAAATAGCTACGACTATTGACCGTAGCCATTAATCTGACAAGAGTAGCCTTTACAATTTAGATATATTACTATAGACTTTTAGGTACAAATAATATCCATAGCCATTAATCTGACAGGTGTAGCCTTTTTAATTTAGGCATATTGCTACGGACTTTTAATTACAAATAATATCCGTAGCCATTAATCTGACAGGTGTAGCCTTTTCAATTTAGGCATATTGCTACGAACTTTAACTACAAATAATATCCATAACCATGAATCTGACAGGTCTAGCCTTTTCAATTTAGGCATATTACAACAGGCTTTTAGCAACAAATAATATCCATAGCAGCTTGAAGTTTTCGCTACAGATAAAATTGCTATGAATTTTATCTGCAGCTATTGCACTCGATACCTATAGATTAAATATGTAGCCATAGGTTTAAAACCTATTGTTACGGCACCTACGGCAACGGTCAAGCTACGGATAAAAACCGTAGCCATATGTCTATGGCAACGGTTTTTTTCTGTAGCCTTTACTCGATTTTTTGGTAGTGTAAACCCAAACCCATTCTCAAATCCTAAAACCTATTACCTAAATCTAAACCCAAACCTTATCCTAAACCTATAACCTAAACCAAAACCTATAACCTAAACCAAAACCAAAATCTATGACCTAAACCCGAACCCATTCTCAAATCACAAAACCTATGACCAAAACCTGAACCCATTCTCAAATCCCAAAACCTATAACCTAAACCTAAACCTAAACCTTATCCTAAACCTATAACCTAAACCAAAACCTATAACCTAAACCAAAGCCAAAACCTATGACCTAAACCCGAACCCATTCAAAAATCCTAAAACCTATAACCTAAACAAAAACCTATGACCTAAATTCGAACCCATTCTCAATTCCAAAAACCTATGACCTAAACCCGAACCCATTCTCAAATACCAAAACCTATAACCTAAACCTAATCCTTATCCTAACCCTATAACCTATAACCTAAACTAAAACCTATGACCTAAACCCGAACCCTAAACCCTATCCCAAAACCTATAACCAAAACCAAAATCAAAACCAAAACCTATAACCTAAACCCGAACCAATTCTCAAATCCTAAACCTATAACCTAAACCAAAACCTATGACCTAAACCCGAACCCATTCTCAAATCCCAAAACCTATGACCTAAACCCGAACCCATTCTCAAATCCCAAAACCTATAACCTAAACCTAAACCTAAACCTATAACCTAAACCAAAACCTATAACCTAAAACAAAACCAAAAATGATGACCTAAACCCGAACCCATTCTCAAATCCTAAAACCTATAACCTAAACCAAAACCTATGACCTAAACCTGAACCCATTCTTAAATCCCAAAACTTATGACCTAAACCCGAGCCCATTCTCAAATCCCAAAACCTATAACCTAAACCGAAACCTATAACCTAAACCAAAACCTATAACCTAAACCAAAACCAAAACCAAAACCGATGACCTAAACCCAAACCCATTCTCAAATCCTAAAACCTATAACCAAAACCAAAACCTATGACCTAAACCCGAACCCATTCTGAAATCCCAAAACCTATAACCTAAACCTAAACCTAAACCTTATCCTAAACCTATAACCTATAACCTAAACCAAAGCCAAAACCTATGACCTAAACCCGAACCCATTCTCAAATCCTAAAACCTATAACCTGAACAAAAACCAATGACTTAAATCCGAACCGATTCTCAAATCCAAAAAACCTATGACCTAAACCCGAACCCATACTCAAATCCCAAAAGCTATAATCTAAATCTAATCCTTATTCTAACCCTATAACCTATAACCTAAACCAAAACCTATGACCTAAACCTAAAGCAAAACCAAACCAAAACCAAAACCTATGACCTAAACCCGAACCGAAAACCCTATCCCAAAACCTATAACGTAAACCAAAACCAAAACCAAAACCTATAACCTAAACCCGAACCGATTCCCAAATCCTAAAACCTATAACCTAAACCAAAACCTATGACCTAAACCCAAACCCATTCTCAAATCCCAAAACCTATAACCTAAACCTAAACCTAAACCTTATCCTAAACCTATAACCTAAACCAAAACCTATAACCTAAACAAAAACCAAAACCTATGACCTAAACCCGAACCCATTCTCAAATCCTGAAACCTATAACCTAAATTAAAACAATGACTTAAATCTGAACACATTCTCAAACCCAAAAAACCTATGACCTAAATAGAAACCCATTCTCAAATCTCAAAACCTATAACCTAAACCTGATCCTTATCCTAACCCTTTAACCTATTACCAAAACCAAAACCTACGACCGAAACCCAAACCCATTCTCAAATACTAAAACCTATAACCTAAACCAAAACCTATGACCTAAACCCGAACCCATTCTGAAATCCCAAAACCTTTGACCTAAACCCGAACCCATTCTCAAATCCCAAAACCTATAACCTAAACCAAAACCTATGACCTAAACCCAAACCCATTCTCAAATCTGAAAACCAATAACCTAAACCAAATCCTATGACCTAAACCCGAACCCATTCTCAAAACCCAAAACCTATGACCTAAACCCGAACCCATTCTCAAATCAGAAAACCTATAATATAAACCTAATCCTTATGCTAACCGTATATCCTCTAACCTAGACCAAAACCTATGATCTAAACCCGGACCCAAAACCCTATCCCAAAACCTGTAACCTAAACCAAAATTAAAACCAAAACCTATTACCTAAACCCGAACCAACTCTCAAATCCTAAAACCTGTAACCTAAACCAAAACCTAAGACCTAAACCCGAGCCCATTCTCAAATCCTAAAACCTATGACCTAAACCCGAACCCATTCTCAAATCCCAAAACCTATAACCTGAACCTAAACTGAAACCTTATCCTACTAAACCTATAACCTAAACCAAAACCAAAACCAATGACCTAAACCCGAACCCATTCTCAAATCCTAAAACCTATAACCTAAACCAAAACCTATGACCTCAACCCGAACCCATTCTCAAATCCCAAAACCTATGACCTAAACCCAAACCCAATCTCAAATCCCAAAACCTATAACCTAAACCTAAACCTAAACCATATACTAAACCTATAACATAAACCTAAACCAAAACCTATAACCTAAACCAAAACCAAAGCTTATGACCTAAACCTGAACCCATTCTCAAATCCTAAAGCCTATAACTTAAACCAAAACCTATGACCTAAATCCGAACCCATTCTCAAATCCCAAAACCTATGACCTAAACCCGAACCCATTCACAAATCCCAAAACCTATAACCTAAACTTAATCCTTATCCTAACCCGATAACCTATAATCTAAAAAGAAACCTATGACCTAAACCTTATCCCAAAACCTATAACCTAAAACAAAATCAAAACCAAAACCTATAACCTAAACCTGAACCCATTCTCAAATCCTAAAACGTATAACCTAAACCAAAACCTATAACTTAAACCTGAACCCATTCTCAAATCCCAAAACCTATGACCAAAATCGGAACCCATTCTCAAATCTCCAAACCTATAACCTAAACCTAATCCTTATCCTAACCCTATAACCTATAACCAAAACCAAAACCTATGACCTAAACCCGAACCCATTATCAAATATTAAAACCTATAACCTAAACCAAAACCTATGACCTAAACCCGAACCCATTCTCAAATCCCAAAACCTATGATCTAAACCCGAACCCATTCTCAAATCCCAAAACCTATAACCTAAATCAAAACCGAACCCATTCCCAAATCTCAAAACCTATAGCTTAAACCAAAACATATGACCTAATCCCGAACCCATTCTCAAATCCCAAAACCTACGACCTAAACCTATAACGTATAACCTAAATTCGAACCCATTCTCAAATCCAAAAACCTATAACCTAAACCTAATCCATATAGTAACCCTATAACCTATAACCTAAACCAAAACCTATGACCAAAATAAACAAAACCAAACCAAAACCAAAACTTATGACCTAAACCAGAACTGTAAACCCTACCCTAAAACCTATAACCTAAACCAAAATCAAAACCAAAACCTATAACCTAAACCCGAACCGATTCTCAAATCCTAAAACATATAACGTAAACCAAAACCTATGACCTAAACCCGAACCCATTCTCAAATCCCAAAACCTATGACCTAAACCGGAACCCATTCTTAAATCTCAAAACCTATAACCTAAACCTAATCCTTATCCTAACCCTAAAACCTATAACCAAAACCAAAACCTATGACCTAAACCCGAACCCATTCTCAAATACTAAAACCTATAACCTAAAGCAAAACCTATGACCTAAACCCGAACCCATACTCAAATCCCAAAACTTATAACCTAAACCCGAACCCATTCTAAAATTCCAAAACCTATAACCTAAACCAAACCCTATGACCTAAACCCGAACCCATTCTCAAATCCAAAAACCTATAACCTAAACCAAAACCTATGACCTAAACCCGAACCCATTCTCAAATCCCAAAACCTATGACTTAAACCTATAACCTAAACCTAAACCTAAACCTATAACCTATAACCTATACTCGAACCCATTCTCAAATCCAAAAACCTATAACCTAAACCTAATCCTTTTCCTAACCCTATAACCTAAACCAAAACCTATGACCTAAACCTAAAATAAAATCAAACCAAAACCAAAACCTATGACCTAAACCCGAACCGTAAACGCTATAGCAAAACCTATAACCTAAACCAAAACCAAAACCAAAACCTATATCCTAAACCCGAACCGATTCCCAAATCTTAAAACCTATAACCTAAACCAAAACCTATGACCTAAACCCGAACCCATTCTCAATTCTCAAAACCTATAAACTAAACGTAAACCTAAACCTTATCCTAAACCTATAACCTAAACCAAATCCTATAACCTAAACCAAAACCAAAACCTATGACCTAAACCCGAACCCATTCTCAAATCCTAAAACCTATAACCTAAACAAAAACCTATGACCTAAATTCGAACCCATTCTCAAATCCAAAAAACCTATGACCTAAACCCGAACCCATTCTCAAATCCCAAAACCTATAATTTAAACCTAATCCTTATGCTGACCCTATAACCTATAACCTAAACCAAAACCTATGGCCTAAACCCGAACCCTAAACCCTTTCCCAAAACCTATAACCTAAACCAAAATCAAAACCAAAACCTATAACCTAAACCCGAAGCAATTCTAAAATCCTAAAACCTATAACCTAAACCTAAACCGAAACCTTATCCTAAACTTATAACCTAAACCAAAACCAAAACCTATGACTTAAACCTAAACCCATTTTCAAATCCTAAAACCTGTAACCAAAACCAAAACCGATGACCTCCACCCAAACCCATTCTCAAATCCCAAAACTTGTGACCTAAGCACGAACGCATTCTCAAATCGCAAAACCTATAACCTAAACCTAAACCTAAACCTTATCCTAAACCTATAACCTAAACTAAAACCTACAACCTAAACCAAAACCAAAACCTATGACCAAAACCCGAACCCATTCTCAAATCCTAAAACCTATAACCTAAACCCGAAACCATTCTCAAATCTCAAAACCTATGACCTAAACCCGAACCCATTCTCAAATCCCAAAATCTATGACCTAAACCTGAACCCATTAACAAATCCCAAAACCTATAACCTAAACCATATCCTTAACCTATAACCTATAACCTAAACCAAAACCTATAACCTAAACCAAAACTAAAAACTATGACCAAAACCCGAACCCATTCTCAAATTCTTAAACCTATAACCTATAACCTAAACCAAAACCTATAACTTATTACCTATAACCTATAATCTAAACCAAAACCTATGACCTTAATCCGAACCCATTCTCAAATCCCAAAACCAATGATCTAAACCCTAACCCATTCTCAAATCCCAAATCGCAAAACCTATAACCTACACCTAATCCTTATCCTAACCCTATAGCCTATAACCTAAACCAAAACCTATGACCTAAACCCGAACCCGAAACCCTATCCCAAAACCTATAACCTAAACCAAAATCAAAGACAAAACGTATAACCTAAACCCGAACCGATTCTCAAATCCTAAAACCTATAACCTAAATCGAAACCTTTCACCTAAACCCCAACCCATTCTCAATTCCCAAAACCTATGAGCTAAATCGAAACCCATTCTCAAATCTCAAAACCTATAACCTAAACCTAATCCTTATCCTAACCCTATAACCTATAACCAAAATCAAAACCTATGACCGAAACCCGAACCCATTCTCAAATACTAAAACCTATAACCTAAACCAAAACCTATGACCTAAACCGGAACCCAATCTCAAATCCCAAAACCTATGATCTAAACCCGAACCCATTCTCAAATCCCAAAACCTATAACCAAAACCAAAACCTATGACCTAAGCCCGAACCTATTCTCAAATCCCAAAACCTATAACCTAAACCAAAACCTATGACCTAAACCTGAACCCATTCTCAAATCCCAAAACCTACGGCCTAAACCTATAACCTAAACCTAAACCTAAACCTATAACGTATAACCTAAACTCGAACCCATTCTCAAATCCAAAAACCGATAACCTAAACCTAATCCTTATCCAAACCCTATAACCTATAACCTAAAGCAAAACCTATGACCTAAACCTAAAACAAAGCCAAACAAAAACCAAAACCTATGACCTAAACCCGAACCGAAAACCCTATCCCAAAACCAATAACCTAAACCAAAACCAAAACCAAAACCTATAACCTAAACCCGAACCGATTCTCAAATCCTAAAACCTATAACCTAAACCAAAACCTATGACCTAAACCCGAACCCATTCTCAAATCCCAAAACCTATGACCTAAACCAGAACCCATTCTCAAATCCCAAAACCTATAACCTATGCCTAAACCTAAACCTTATCCTAAACCTATAACCTAAACCAAAACCTATAACCTAAACCAAAACCAAAACCTATGACCTAAACCCGAACCCATTCTCAAATCCAAAAACCTATAACCTCAACCAAAACCAATGACCTAAAACCGAACCCATTCTTAAATCCCAAAACCTATGAACTAAACCCGAACCCATTCTCAAATCCCAAAACCAATAACCTAAACCTAAACCTAAACCTTATCCTAAACCTATAACCTGTAACCTAAACCAAAACCAAAACCTATGACCTAAACCCGAACCCATTCTCAAATCCTAAAACATATAACTTAAACTTAAACCTAAACCTTATCCTAAACCTATACCTATAACCTAAACCAAAACCTATAACCTAAACCAAAACCAAAACCTACGACCTAAACCCGAACCCATTCTCAAATCCTAAAACCTATAACCTAAACCAAAACCTATGTCTTAAATTCGAACCCATTCTCAAATCCCAAAACCAATGACCTAAACCCGAACCCATTCTCAAATCCCAAAACCTATAACCTAAACCTAATCGTTAGCCTAACCCTATAACATATAAGCTAAACCAAAACCTATGACCTAAAGCCGAACCCGAAACCCTATCCCAAAACCTTTAACCAAAACCTAAATCAAAACCAAAACCTATAACCTAAACCCGAACCGATTCTCAAATCCTAAAACCTATAACCTAAACCAAAACCTATGACCTAAACCTAAACCCGTTCACAAATCCCAAAACCTAAGACCTATACCGAAACCCATTCTCAAATCTCAAAACCTATAACCCAAATCTAATCCTTATCCTAACCCTAAATCCTATAACCAAAACTAAAACCTATGACCTAAACCTGAACCCATTCTCAAATACTAAAACCTATAACCTAAACCATAACCTATGACCTAAACCCGAACCCATTCTCAAATCCCAAAACCAATGACCTAAACCCGAACCCATTCTCAAATCCCAAAACTTATAAGCTAAACCAAAACCTATGACCTAAACACGAACCCATTCTCAAATCCCAAAACCTATAACCTAAACCAAAACCTATGACCTAAACCCGAACCCATTCAGAAATTCCAAAACCTATGACCTAAACCTATAACCTAAACCTAAACCTAAACCTAAACCTATAACCCATAACCTAAACCTAAACCTAAACCTATAACCTATAACCTAAACTCAAACCCATTATCAAATCTAAAAACCTATAACCTAAACTTAATCCTTATCCTGACCCTATAACCTATACCAAAACCTATGACCTAAACCTAAAACAAAACCAAACCAAAACCAAAACCTATGACCGAAACACGAACCGTAAACCCTATCCCAAAACCTATAACCTAAACCAAAACCAAAACCAAAACCTATAACCTAAACCCGAACCGATTCTCAAATCCTAAAACCTATAACCTAAACCAAAACCTATGACCTAAACCCGAACCCATTCTCAAATCCCAAAACCTATGACCTAAACCGTAACCCATTCTCAAATCTCAAAACCTATAACCTAAACCTAATCCATATCCTAACCCTATAACCTATAACCAAAACCAAAACTATGACCTAAACCTGAACCCATTCTCAAATACTAAAACCTATAACCTAAACCAAAACCTATGACCTAAACCCGAACCCATTCTTAAATCCCAAAACCTATGACCTAAACCCGAACCCATTCTCAAATCCCAAAACCTATAACTAAAACAAAAACCTATGACCTAAACCCGAACCCATTCTCAAATCCCAAAACCTATAACCTAAACCAAAATCAACGACCTAAACCCGAACCCATTCTCAAATCCCAAAACTGATGAATTAAACCTATAACCTAAACCTAAACCTAAACCTATAACCTATAACCTAAACCTAATCCTTATCCTAACCCTATAACCTATAAACTAAACCTAATCCTTATCCTAACCCTATAACCTATAACCTAAACCAAAACCTATGACCTAAACCTAATACAAAACCAAACAAAAACTAAAACCTATGACCTAAACCTGAACCATAAACCCTATCCCAAAATCTATAACCTCAACCAAAACCAAAGCCAAAACCTATAACCTAAACCCAAACCGATTCTCAAATCCTAAAACCTATGACCTAAACCAAAACCCCTGACCTAAACCCGAACCCATTCTCAAATCCCAAAACCTATAACCTAAACCTAAACCTAAACCTTATCCTAAACCAATAACCTAAACCAAAACCTATAACCTAAACCAAAACCAAAACCTATGACCTAAACCCGAACCCATTCTCAAATCCTAAAACCTATAACCTAAATAAAAACCTATGACCTAAATCCGAACCCATTCTCAAATCCAAAAAACCTATGACCTAAACCCGAACCCATTATCAAATTTGAAAACCTATAATCTAAACCTAATCCTTATGATAACCCTATAACATATAACCTAAACTAAAACCTATGACCTAAACCCAAACCCTAAACCCTATCCCAAAACGTACAACCTACACCAAAATCAAAACCAAAACCAATTACCTAAACCGAACCAATTCTCAAATCCTAAAACGTATCACCTAAACCAAAACCTATGACCTAAACCCGAACCCATTCTCAAATCCCAAAACCTATGACCTAAACCCGAACCCATTCTCAAATCCTAAAACCTATAACCTAAATAAAAACCTATGACCTAAATCCGAACCCATTCTCAAATCCAAAAAACCTATGACCTAAACCCGAACCCATTATCAAATTTGAAAACCTATAATCTAAACCTAATCCTTATGATAACCCTATAACATATAACCTAAACTAAAACCTATGACCTAAACCCAAACCCTAAACCCTATCCCAAAACGTACAACCTACACCAAAATCAAAACCAAAACCAATTACCTAAACCGAACCAATTCTCAAATCCTAAAACGTATCACCTAAACCAAAACCTATGACCTAAACCCGAACCCATTCTCAAATCCCAAAACCTATGACCTAAACCCGAACCCATTCTCAAATCCCAAAACCTATGACCTAAACCCGAACCCATTCTCAAATCCCAAAACCTATAACCAAAACCAAAAATTATGACCTAAACTCGAACCCATTCTCAAATCCCAAAACATATAACCTAAACCAAAATCTATGACCTAAACCCGAACCCATTCTCAAATCCCAAAACCTATGACCTAAACCTATAACCTAAACCTGAACCTAAACCTATAACCTATAACCTAAACTCGAACCCATTCTCAAATCAAAAAACTTATAACCAAAACCTAATCCTTATCCTAACCCTATAACCTATAACCTAAACCAAAACCTATGACCTAAACATAATACAAAACCGAACCAAAACTAAAACCTATGACCTAAACCCGAACCACAAACCCTATCGCAAAACCTATAACCTAAGCCTTATCCTAAACCTATAACCTAAACCAAAACCTATAACCAAAACCAAAACCAAAACCTATGACATAAACCCGAACCCATTCTCAAAACCCAAAACCTATGACCTAAACCCGAACCCATTCTCAAATCCCAAAACCTATGACCTAAACCTGAACCCATTCTCAAATCCCAAAACCTATAACCTAAACCTAAACCTAAACCTTATCCTAAACCTATAACCTAAACCCAAACCTACAACCTAAACCAAAACCAAAACCTATGACCTAAACCCGAACCCATTCTCAAATCTCAAAACCTATAACCTAAACAAAAACCTATGACCTAAATCCGAACAAATTCTCAAATCCCAAAACCTATGACCTAAACCCGAACCCATTCTCAAATCCCAAAACCTATAACCAAAACCAAAATTATGACCTAAACCCGAACCCATTCTCAAATCCCAAAACCTATAACCTAAACCAAAATCTATGACCTAAACCCGAACCCATTCCCAAATCCCAAAACCTATGACATAAACCTATAACCTAAACCTGAACCTAAACCTATAACCTATAACCTAAACTCGAACCCATTCTCAAATCAAAAAACTTATAACCTAAACCTAATCCTTATCCTAACCCTATAACCTATAACCTAAACCAAAACCTATGACCTAAACCTAATACAAAACCAAACCAAAACTAAAACCTATGACCTAAACCCGAACCATAAACCCTATCCCAAAACCTATAACCTAAGCCTTATCCTAAACCTATAACCTAAACCAAAACCTATAACCAAAACCAAAACCAAAACCTAAGACCTAAACCCGAACCCATTCTCAAATCCCAAAACCTAAGACCTAAACCCGAACCCATTCTCAAATCCCAAAACCTATAACCTAAACCTAAACCTAAACCTTATCCTAAACCTATAACCTAAACGAAAACCTATAACCAAAACCAAAACCAAAACCTATGACCTAAACCCGAACCCATTCTCAAATCCCAAAACCTATGACCTAAACCGTAACCCATTCTCAAATCTCAAAACCTATAACCTAAACCTAATCCATATCCTAACCCTATAACCTATAACCAAAACCAAAACTATGACCTAAACCTGAACCCATTCTCAAATACTAAAACCTATAACCTAAACCAAAACCTATGACCTAAACCCGAACCCATTCTTAAATCCCAAAACCTATGACCTAAACCCGAACCCATTCTCAAATCCCAAAACCTATAACTAAAACAAAAACCTATGACCTAAACCCGAACCCATTCTCAAATCCCAAAACCTATAACCTAAACCAAAATCAACGACCTAAACCCGAACCCATTCTCAAATCCCAAAACTGATGAATTAAACCTATAACCTAAACCTAAACCTAAACCTATAACCTATAACCTAAACCTAATCCTTATCCTAACCCTATAACCTATAACCTAAACCTAATCCTTATCCTAACCCTATAACCTATAACCTAAACCAAAACCTATGACCTAAACCTAATACAAAACCAAACAAAAACTAAAACCTATGACCTAAACCTGAACCATAAACCCTATCCCAAAATCTATAACCTCAACCAAAACCAAAGCCAAAACCTATAACCTAAACCCAAACCGATTCTCAAATCCTAAAACCTATCACCTAAACCAAAACCCCTGACCTAAACCCGAACCCATTCTCAAATCCCAAAACCTATAACCTAAACCTAAACCTAAACCTTATCCTAAACCAATAACCTAAACCAAAACCTATAACCTAAACCAAAACCAAAACCTATGACCTAAACCCGAACCCATTCTCAAATCCTAAAACCTATAACCTAAATAAAAACCTATGACCTAAATCCGAACCCATTCTCAAATCCAAAAAACCTATGACCTAAACCCGAACCCATTATCAAATTTGAAAACCTATAATCTAAACCTAATCCTTATGATAACCCTATAACATATAACCTAAACTAAAACCTATGACCTAAACCCAAACCCTAAACCCTATCCCAAAACGTACAACCTACACCAAAATCAAAACCAAAACCAATTACCTAAACCGAACCAATTCTCAAATCCTAAAACGTATCACCTAAACCAAAACCTATGACCTAAACCCGAACCCATTCTCAAATCCCAAAACCTATGACCTAAACCCGAACCCATTCTCAAATCCCAAAACCTATGACCTAAACCCGAACCCATTCTCAAATCCCAAAACCTATAACCAAAACCAAAAATTATGACCTAAACTCGAACCCATTCTCAAATCCCAAAACATATAACCTAAACCAAAATCTATGACCTAAACCCGAACCCATTCTCAAATCCCAAAACCTATGACCTAAACCTATAACCTAAACCTGAACCTAAACCTATAACCTATAACCTAAACTCGAACCCATTCTCAAATCAAAAAACTTATAACCAAAACCTAATCCTTATCCTAACCCTATAACCTATAACCTAAACCAAAACCTATGACCTAAACATAATACAAAACCGAACCAAAACTAAAACCTATGACCTAAACCCGAACCACAAACCCTATCGCAAAACCTATAACCTAAGCCTTATCCTAAACCTATAACCTAAACCAAAACCTATAACCAAAACCAAAACCAAAACCTATGACATAAACCCGAACCCATTCTCAAAACCCAAAACCTATGACCTAAACCCGAACCCATTCTCAAATCCCAAAACCTATGACCTAAACCTGAACCCATTCTCAAATCCCAAAACCTATAACCTAAACCTAAACCTAAACCTTATCCTAAACCTATAACCTAAACCCAAACCTACAACCTAAACCAAAACCAAAACCTATGACCTAAACCCGAACCCATTCTCAAATCTCAAAACCTATAACCTAAACAAAAACCTATGACCTAAATCCGAACAAATTCTCAAATCCCAAAACCTATGACCTAAACCCGAACCCATTCTCAAATCCCAAAACCTATAACCAAAACCAAAATTATGACCTAAACCCGAACCCATTCTCAAATCCCAAAACCTATAACCTAAACCAAAATCTATGACCTAAACCCGAACCCATTCCCAAATCCCAAAACCTATGACATAAACCTATAACCTAAACCTGAACCTAAACCTATAACCTATAACCTAAACTCGAACCCATTCTCAAATCAAAAAACTTATAACCTAAACCTAATCCTTATCCTAACCCTATAACCTATAACCTAAACCAAAACCTATGACCTAAACCTAATACAAAACCAAACCAAAACTAAAACCTATGACCTAAACCCGAACCATAAACCCTATCCCAAAACCTATAACCTAAGCCTTATCCTAAACCTATAACCTAAACCAAAACCTATAACCAAAACCAAAACCAAAACCTAAGACCTAAACCCGAACCCATTCTCAAATCCCAAAACCTAAGACCTAAACCCGAACCCATTCTCAAATCCCAAAACCTATAACCTAAACCTAAACCTAAACCTTATCCTAAACCTATAACCTAAACGAAAACCTATAACCAAAACCAAAACCAAAACCTATGACCTAAACCCGAACCCATTCTCAAATCCCAAAACCTATGACCTAAACCGTAACCCATTCTCAAATCTCAAAACCTATAACCTAAACCTAATCCATATCCTAACCCTATAACCTATAACCAAAACCAAAACTATGACCTAAACCTGAACCCATTCTCAAATACTAAAACCTATAACCTAAACCAAAACCTATGACCTAAACCCGAACCCATTCTTAAATCCCAAAACCTATGACCTAAACCCGAACCCATTCTCAAATCCCAAAACCTATAACTAAAACAAAAACCTATGACCTAAACCCGAACCCATTCTCAAATCCCAAAACCTATAACCTAAACCAAAATCAACGACCTAAACCCGAACCCATTCTCAAATCCCAAAACTGATGAATTAAACCTATAACCTAAACCTAAACCTAAACCTATAACCTATAACCTAAACCTAATCCTTATCCTAACCCTATAACCTATAACCTAAACCTAATCCTTATCCTAACCCTATAACCTATAACCTAAACCAAAACCTATGACCTAAACCTAATACAAAACCAAACAAAAACTAAAACCTATGACCTAAACCTGAACCATAAACCCTATCCCAAAATCTATAACCTCAACCAAAACCAAAGCCAAAACCTATAACCTAAACCCAAACCGATTCTCAAATCCTAAAACCTATGACCTAAACCAAAACCCCTGACCTAAACCCGAACCCATTCTCAAATCCCAAAACCTATAACCTAAACCTAAACCTAAACCTTATCCTAAACCAATAACCTAAACCAAAACCTATAACCTAAACCAAAACCAAAACCTATGACCTAAACCCGAACCCATTCTCAAATCCTAAAACCTATAACCTAAACAAAAACCTATGACCTAAATCCGAACCCATTCTCAAATCCAAAAAACCTATGACCTAAACCCGAACCCATTATCAAATTTGAAAACCTATAATCTAAACCTAATCCTTATGATAACCCTATAACATATAACCTAAACTAAAACCTATGACCTAAACCCAAACCCTAAACCCTATCCCAAAACGTACAACCTACACCAAAATCAAAACCAAAACCAATTACCTAAACCGAACCAATTCTCAAATCCTAAAACGTATCACCTAAACCAAAACCTATGACCTAAACCCGAACCCATTCTCAAATCCCAAAACCTATGACCTAAACCCGAACCCATTCTCAAATCCCAAAACCTATGACCTAAACCCGAACCCATTCTCAAATCCCAAAACCTATAACCAAAACCAAAAATTATGACCTAAACTCGAACCCATTCTCAAATCCCAAAACATATAACCTAAACCAAAATCTATGACCTAAACCCGAACCCATTCTCAAATCCCAAAACCTATGACCTAAACCTATAACCTAAACCTGAACCTAAACCTATAACCTATAACCTAAACTCGAACCCATTCTCAAATCAAAAAACTTATAACCAAAACCTAATCCTTATCCTAACCCTATAACCTATAACCTAAACCAAAACCTATGACCTAAACATAATACAAAACCGAACCAAAACTAAAACCTATGACCTAAACCCGAACCACAAACCCTATCGCAAAACCTATAACATAAGCCTTATCCTAAACCTATAACCTAAACCAAAACCTATAACCAAAACCAAAACCAAAACCTATGACATAAACCCGAACCCATTCTCAAAACCCAAAACCTATGACCTAAACCCGAACCCATTCTCAAATCCCAAAACCTATGACCTAAACCTGAACCCATTCTCAAATCCCAAAACCTATAACCTAAACCTAAACCTAAACCTTATCCTAAACCTATAACCTAAACCCAAACCTACAACCTAAACCAAAACCAAAACCTATGACCTAAACCCGAACCCATTCTCAAATCTCAAAACCTATAACCTAAACAAAAACCTATGACCTAAATCCGAACAAATTCTCAAATCCCAAAACCTATGACCTAAACCCGAACCCATTCTCAAATCCCAAAACCTATAACCAAAACCAAAATTATGACCTAAACCCGAACCCATTCTCAAATCCCAAAACCTATAACCTAAACCAAAATCTATGACCTAAACCCGAACCCATTCCCAAATCCCAAAACCTATGACATAAACCTATAACCTAAACCTGAACCTAAACCTATAACCTATAACCTAAACTCGAACCCATTCTCAAATCAAAAAACTTATAACCTAAACCTAATCCTTATCCTAACCCTATAACCTATAACCTAAACCAAAACCTATGACCTAAACCTAATACAAAACCAAACCAAAACTAAAACCTATGACCTAAACCCGAACCATAAACCCTATCCCAAAACCTATAACCTAAGCCTTATCCTAAACCTATAACCTAAACCAAAACCTATAACCAAAACCAAAACCAAAACCTAAGACCTAAACCCGAACCCATTCTCAAATCCCAAAACCTAAGACCTAAACCCGAACCCATTCTCAAATCCCAAAACCTATAACCTAAACCTAAACCTAAACCTTATCCTAAACCTATAACCTAAACGAAAACCTATAACCAAAACCAAAACCAAAACCTATGACCTAAACCCGAACCCATTCTCAAATCCTAAAACCTATAACCTAAACAAAAACCTATGACCTAAATCCGAACCCATTCTCAAGACCAAAAAACCTATGACCTAAACCTGAACCCATTCTCAGATCTGAAAACCTAAAATCTAAACCTAATCCTTATGATAACCCTATAACATATAACCTAAACCAAAACCTATGACCTAAACCCAAACCCTAAACCATATCCCAAAACGTATAACCTACACCAAAATCAAAACCAAAACCTATTACCTAAACCCGAACCAATTCTCAAATCTTAAAACCTATCACCTAAACCAAAACCTATGACCTAAACCCAAACCCATTCTCAAATCCTAAAACCTATAACCAAAACCAAAACCTATGACCTAAAAAGGAACCCATTCTCAAATCCCAAAACCTATAACCTAACCCTAAGCCTAAAACTTATCCAAAACCTATAACCTGAACCAAAACCAAAACCTATGACCTAAACCCGAACCCATTCATAAATCCCAAAACCTATAACCTAAACCTAAACCTAAACCTTATCCTAAACCTATAACCTAAACCAAAACCTATAACCTAAACCAAAATCAAAACCTATGACCTAAACCCGAACCCATTCTCAATTCCTAAAACTAATAACCTAAATAAAGACCTATGACCTAAATCCGAATCCATTCTCAAATCCAAAAAAACCTATGACCTTAACCCGAACCCATTATCAAATCCCAAAACCTATAACCTAAACCTAATCTTTATCCCAACCCTATAACCTATAACCAAAACCAAAACCTATGACCTAAACCTAAAACAAAACCAAACCAAAACCAAAACCTATGACCTAAACCCGAACCGTAAACCCTATCCCAAAACCTATAACCTAAACCAAAACTAACACCAAAACCTATAACCTAACCCCGAACCGATTCAAAAATCCAAAAACCTATAACCTAAACCAAAACCTATGACCTAAACTCGAACCCATTCTCAAATCCCAAAACCTATGACCTGAACAGGAACCTATTCTCAAATCTCAAAACCTATAACTTAAACCTAATCCTTATCCTAACCCTATAACCTATAACCAAAATTGAAACCCATGACCTAAACCCGAACCCATTCTTAAATACTAAAACCTATAACATAAACCAAAACCAAAACCTATGACCTAAACCCGAACCCATTCTCAAATCCTAAAACCTATAACCTAAACCTAATCCTTATCCTAACCCTATAACCTATAACCTAAAAAGAAACCTATGACCTAAACCCGAACCCTAAACCCTATCACAAAACCTATAACCTAAACCCAAATCAAAACCAAAACCTATAACCTAAACCTGAACCGATTCTCAAATCCAAAAACCTATAACATAAAACAAAACTTCTAACCTAAACCTGAAACTACTCTCAAATCCCAAAACCTATGACCTAAACCGGAACCCATTCTCAAATCACAAAACCTATAACCTAAACCTAATCCATATCCTAACCCTATAACCTATAACCAAAAGCAAAACTATGACCTAAACATGAACTCATTCTAAAATACTAAAACCTATAACCTAAACCAAAAACTATGACCTAAACCCAAACCCATTCTCAAATCCCAAAACCTATGACCTAAACCCGAACCCATTCTCAAATCCCAAAACCTATAACCAAAACCAAAAATTATGACCTAAACCCGAACCCATTCTCAAATCCCAAAACCTATAACCTAAACCAAAATCTATGACCTAAACCCGAACCCATTCTCAAATCCCAAAACCTATGACCTAAACCTATAACCTAAACCTGAACCTAAACCTATAACCTATAACCTAAACTCGAACCCATTCTCAAATCAAAAAACTTATAACCTAAACTTAATCCTTATCCTAACCCTATAACCTATAACCTAAACCAAAACCTATGACCTAAACCTAATACAAAACCAAACCAAAACTAAAACCTATGACCTAAACCCAAACCATAAACCCTATCCCAAAACCTATAACCTAAGCCTTATCCTAAACCTATAACCTAAACCAAAACCTATAACCAAAACCAAAACCAAAACCTATGACATAAACCCGAACCCATTCTCAAATCCCAAAACCTATGACCTAAACCCGAACCCATTCTCAAATCCCAAAACCTATGACCTAAACCCGAACCCATTCTCAAATCCCAAAACCTATAACCTAAACCTAAACCTAAACCTTATCCTAAACCTACAACCTAAACCAAAACCTATAACCAAAACCAAAACCAAAACCTATGACCTAAACCCGAACCCATTCTCAAATCCTAAAACCTATAACCTAAACAAAAACCTATGACCTAAATCCGAACCCATTCTCAAATCCAAAAAACCTATGACCTAAACCTGAACCCATTCTCAAATCTGAAAACCTAAAATTTAAACCTAATCCTTATGATAACCCTATAACATATAACCTAAACCAAAACCTATGACCTAAACCCAAACCCTAAACCATATCCCAAAACGTATAACCTACACCAAAATCAAAACCAAAACCTATTACCTAAACCCGAACCAATTCTCAAATCTTAAAACCTATCACCTAAACCAAAACCTATGACCTAAACCCAAACCCATTCTCAAATCCTAAAACCTATAACCAAAACCAAAACCTATGACCTAAAAACGAACCCATTCTCAAATCCCAAAACCTATAACCTAACCCTAAACCTAAACCTTATCCAAAGCCTATAACCTGAACCAAAACCAAAACCTATAACCTAAACCCGAACCCATTCACAAATCCCAAAACCTATAACCTAAACCTAAACCTAAACCTTATCCTAAACCTATAACGTAAACCAAAACCTATAACCTAAACCAAAATCAAAACCTATGACCTAAACCCGAACCCATTCTCAATTCCTAAAACCTATAACCTAAATAAAGACCTATGACCTAAATCCGAACCCATTCTCAAATCCAAAAAAACCTATGACCTTAACCCGAACCCATTATCAAATCCCAAAACCTATAACCTAAACCTAATCCTTATCCCAACCCTATAACCTATAACCAAAACCAAAACCTATGACCTAAACCTAAAACAAAACCAAACCAAAACCAAAACCTATGACCTAAACCCGAACCATAAACCCTATCCCAAAACCTATAACCTAAACCAAAACTAAAACCAAAACCTATAACCTAACCCCGAACCGATTCAAAAATCCAAAAACCTATAACCTAAACCAAAACCTATGACCTAAACTCGAACGCATTCTCAAATCCCAAAACCTATGACCTAAACCGGAACCCATTCTCAAATCTCAAAACCTATAACCTAAACCTAATCCTTATCCTAACCCTATAACCTATAACCAAAATTGAAACCCATGACCTAAACCCGAACCCATTCTTAAATACTAAAACCTATAACATAAACCAAAACCAAAACCTATGACCTAAACCCGAACCCATTCTCAAATCCCAAAACCTATAACCTAAACCTAATCCTTATCCTAACCCTATACCCTATAACCTATAACCTAAAAAGAAACCTATGACCTAAACCCGAACCCTAAACCCTATCACAAAACCTATAACCTAAACCAAAATCAAAACCAAAACCTATAACCTAAACCTGAACCGATTCTCAAATCCAAAAACCTATAACATAAAACAAAACCTCTAACCTAAACCCGAAACTACTCTCAAATCCCAAAACCTATGACCTAAACCGGAACCCATTCTCAAATCTCAAAACCTATAACCTAAACCTAATCCATATCCTAACCCTATAACCTATAACCAAAACCAAAACTATGACCTAAACATGAACCCATTCTAAAATACTAAAACCTATAACCTAAACCAAAACCTATGACCTAAACCCGAACCCATTCTCAAATCCCAAAACCTATGACCTAAACCCGAACCGATTCTCAAATCCCAAAACCTATAACCAAAACAAAAAATTATGACCTAAACCCGAACCCATTCTCAAATCCCAAAACCTATAACCTAAACCAAAATCTATGACCTAAACCCGAACCCATTCTCAAATCCCAAAACCTATGACCTAAACCTATAACCTAAACCTGAACCTAAACCTATAACCTATAACCTAAACTCGAACCCATTCTCAAATCAAAAAACTTATAACCTAAACCTAATCCTTATCCTAACCCTATAACCTATAACCTAAACCAAAACCTATGACCTAAACCTAATACAAAACCACACCAAAACTAAAACCTATGACCTAAACCCGAACCATAAACCCTATCCCAAAACCTATAACCTAAGCCTTATCCTAAACCTATAACCTAAACCAAAACCTATAACCAAAACCTATGACCTAAACCCGAACTTATTCTCAAATCCCAAAACCTATGACCTAAACCCGAACCCATTCTCAAATCCCAAAACCTATGAACTAAACCCGAACCCATTCTCAAATCCCAAAACCTATAACCTAAACCTAAACCTAAACCTTATCCTAAACCTATAACCTAAACCAAAACCTATAACCAAAACCAAAACCAAAACCTATGATCTAAACCCGAACCCATTCTCAAATCCTAAAACCTATAACCTAAACAAAAACCTATGACCTAAATCCGAACCCATTCTCAAATCCAAAAAACCTATGACCTAAACCTGAACCCATTCTCAAATCTGAAAACCTAAAATCTAAACCTAATCCTTATGATAACCCTATAACATATAACCTAAACCAAAACCTATGACCTAAACCCAAACCCTAAACCATATCCCAAAACGTATAACCTACACCAAAATCAAAACCAAAACCTATTACCTAAACCCGAACCAATTCTCAAATCTTAAAACCTATCACCTAAACCAAAACCTATGACCTAAACCCAAACCCATTCTCAAATCCTAAAACCTATAACCAAAACCAAAACCTATGACCTAAAAACGAACCCATTCTCAAATCCCAAAACCTATAACCTAACCCTAAACCTAAACCTTATCCAAAACCTATAACCTGAAGCAAAACCAAAACCTATGACCTAAACCTGAACCCATTCTCAAATCCCAAAACCTATAACCTAAACCAAAACCGAAACCTTATCCTACACCTATAACCTAAACTAAAACCGAAACCTATGACCTAAACCCGAACCCATTCTCAAATCGTAAAACCTACAACCTAAACCAAAACCTATGACTTCAACACGAACCCATTCTCAAATCCCAAAACCTATGACTTAAACCCGAACCCATTCTCAAATCCCAAAACCTATAACCTAAACCTAAACCTAAACCATATACTAAACCTATAACCTATAACCTAAACCTAAACCTAAACCATATATTAAACCTATAACCTATAACCTAAACCAAAACCAAAGCTTATGACCTAAACCCGAACCCATTCTCAAATCCTAAAACCTATAACCTAAACCAAAACCTAAGACTTAAATCAGAACCCATTCTCAATTCCTAAAACCTATGAGCTAAACCCGAACCCATTCTCAAATCCAAAAACCTATAACCTAAACCTAATCCTTATGCTAACCCTATAACTTATAACCTAAAAAGAAACCTATGACCTAAACACGAACCCTAAACCCTATCCCAAAAACTATAACCTAAACCAAAATTAAAACCAAAACCTATAACCTAAACCCAAACCGATTCTCAAATCCTAAAACCTATAACCTAAACCAAAACCTATAACCTAAACCTGAACCCATTCTCAAATGCCAAAACCTATGACCTAAACCGGAACTCATTCTCAAATCTCAAAAACCTATAACCTAAACCTAATCCTTATCCTAACCCTATAACCTAAACCAAAACCTATGACCTAAACCCGAACCCATTCACAAATCCCAAAACCTATGATCTAAACCCGAACCCATTCTCAAATCCCAAAACCTATAACCTAAACCAAAACCTATGACCTAAACCCGAACCCATTCTCAAATCCCAAAACCCATGATCTAAACCCGAACCCATTCTCAAATCCTAAAACCTATAACATAAACCAAAACCTATGACCTAAACCCGAACCCATTCTCAAATCCCAAAACCTATAACCTAAACCAAAACCTATGACCTAAACCCGAACCCATTCTCAAATCCCAAAACCTACGACCTAAACCTATAACCTAAACCTAAACCTATAACGTAAACCTAAACCAAAACCTATGACCTAAACTTAAAACAAATCCAAACCAAAACCAAAACCTATGACCTAAACTTAAAACAAATCCAAACCAAAACCAAAACCTATGACCTAAACCCAAACCGTAAACCTTATCCCAAAACCTATAACCTAAACTCGAACCAATTCTCAAATCCTAAAACCAATAACCTAAACCAATACCTATGACCTAAACCCGAACCCATTCTCAAATCCAAAAACCTATAACCTAAACCAAAACCTATGACCTAAACCCGAACCCATTCTCAAATCCCATAACCTACGACCTAAACCTATAACCTAAACCTAAACCAAAACCTATGGCCTAAACCTAAAACAAAACCAAACCAAAAGCAAAACCTATGACCTAAACCCGAACGGTAAACCTTATCCCAAAACCTATAACCTAAACCAAAATCAAAACCAAAACCTATAACCTAAACCCGAACCGATTCTCAAATCCTAAAACTTGTAACCTAATCCAATTCTTATAACTAAAACCCGAACCCATTCTCAAATCCCAAAACCTATGACTTAAACCTGAACCCATTCACAAATCTCAAAACCTATAACCTAAACCTAATCCTTATCCTAACCCTATAACCTATAACCAAAACCAAAACCTATGACCTAAACTTGAACCCATTCTCAAATACTAAAACCTGTAACCTAAACCGAAACCTATGACCTAAACCCGAACCCATTTTCAAATCCCAAAACCTATGACCTAAACCCGAACCCATTCTCAAATTCCAAAACCTATAACCTAAACCAAAACCTATGACCTAAACCCGAACCCATTCTCAAATCTCAAAACCTATGACCTAAACCAATAACCTAAACCTAAACCTAAACCTATAACCTATAACCTATACTCGAACCCATTCTTAAATCCAAAAACCTATAACCTAATCCTAATCCTTTTCCTAACCCTATAACCTATAACCTAAACCAAAACATATGACCTAAACCTAAAACAAAACCAAACCAACACCAAAACTTATGACCTAAACCCGAACCGTAAACCCTATCCCAAAACCTATAACCTTAACCAAAACATATAACCTAAACCCGAACCGATTCTCAAATCCTAAAACCTATAACCTAAACCAAAACCTATGACCTAAACCCGAACCCATTCCCAAATCCCAAAACCTATAACCTAAACCTAAACCAAAACCTTATCCTAAACCTATAACCTAAACCAAAACCTATAACCTAAACCAAAACCTATAACCTAAACCAAAACCAAAACCTATGACCTAAACCTGAACCCATTCTCAAATCCTAAAACATATAACCTAAACAAAAACGTACGACCTAAATCCGAACCCATTCTCAAATCCAAAAAACATATGACCTAAACCCGAACCCATTCTCAAATCCTAAAACCTATAATTTAAACCTAATCCTTATGCTGACCCTATAACCTATAACATAAAACAAAACCTATGACCTAAACCCGAGACCTAAACCCTATCCCAAAACCTATAACCTAAACCAAAATCAAAACCAAAACCTATAACCTTAACCCGAACCAATTCTGAAATCCTAAAACCTAGAACCTAAACCAAAACCTAAGACCTAAACACGAACCCATTCTCAAATCCCAAAACCTATGACCTAAACCCGAACCCATTCTCAAATCCCAGAACCTATAACCTAAACCTAAACTGAAACCTTATCCTAAACTTATAACCTAAACCAAAATCAAAAACCTATGACCTAAACCCGAACCCATTCTCAAATCCTAAAACCTATAACCAAAACCAAAACCTATGACCTCAACCCGAACCCATTCTCAAATCCCAAAACCTATGACCTAAACACAAACCCATTCTCAAATCACAAAACCTATAACCTAAACCTAAACCTAAACCTTAACCTAAACCAATAACTTAAACCAAAATCAAAACCTATGACCTAAACCCGAACCCATTCTCAAATCCTAAAACCTATAACTTAAACTAAAACCTATAACCTAAACCCGAACCCATTTTCAAATTCAAGAACCTATGACCTAGACCCAAACCCATTCTCAAATCCCAAAACCTATAACCTAAACCTAAACCTAAACCTATAACCAAAACCAAAACCTATAACCAAAACCAAAACCAAAACCTATGACCTAAACCCGAACCCATTCTCAAATCCTAAAACCTATAACCTAAACCAAAACCTATGACCTAAACCCGAACCCATTCTCAAATCCCAAAAGCTATGACCTAAACCGGAACCCATTCTCAAATCTCAAAACCTATAACCTAAACCTAATCCTTATCCTAACCCTATAACCTATAACCAAAATTGAAACCCATGACCTAAACCCGAACCCATTCTTAAATACTAAAACCTATAACCTAAACCAAAACCAAAACCTACGACTTAGACCCGAACCCAATCTCAAATCCCAAAACCTATGATCTAAACCCGAACCCATTCTCAAATCCTAAAACCTATAACCTAAACCAAAACCTATGACCTATATTCGAACCCATTCTCAAATCCCAAAACCAATGACCTAAACCAGAACCCATTCTCAAATCCAAAATCCTATAACCAAAATCTAATCCTTATCCTAACCCTATAACCTATAACCTAAACCAAAACCTATGAACTAAACTCGAACCCTAAAGCCTATCCCAAAACCTATAACCTAAACCAAAATCAAAACCAAAACTTAAAACCTAAACCCGAACCAATTCTCAAATCCTAAAACCTATAACCTAAACCAAAACCTATGACCTAAACCCGAACCCATTCTCAAATCCCAAAACCTATGACCTAAACCGAAACCCATTCTCAAATCTCAAAACCTATAACCCAAACCTAATCCTTATCCTAACCCTATAACCTATAACCAAAACTAAAACCTATGACGAAAACCCGAACCCATTCTCAAATACTAAAACCTATAACCTAAACCAAAACCTATGACATAAACCCAAACCCATTCTCAAATCCCTAAATCTATATCCTAAACCCGAACCCATTCTAAAATCCCAAAACCTATAACATAAACCAAAACCTATGACCTAAACCCAAACCCATTCTCAAATCCCAAAACCTATAACCTAAACCAAAACCTATGACCTAAACCCGATCCCATTCTCAAATCCCAAAACCTATGACCTAAACCTATAACTTAAACCTAAACCTAAACCTAAACCTAAAACCTAAACTCGAACCCATTCTCAAATCCAAAAACCTATGACCTAAACCTAATCCTTATCCTAACCCTATAACCTATAACCTAAACCAAAACCTATGACCTAAACCTAAAACAAAACCAAACCAAAACCAAAACCTATGACCTAAACCCGAACTGTAAACCCTATCCCAAAACCTATAACCTAAAATAAAACTAAAACGAAAACCTATAACCTAAACCCGAACCGATTCAAAAATACTAAAACCTATAACCTAAACCAAAACCTGTGACCTAAACCCGAACCCATTCTCAAATCCCAAAACTTATAACCTAAACCTAAACCTAAACCTTATCCTAAACCTATAACCTAAACCAAAACCTATAACCTAAACCAAAATCAAAACCTATGACCTAAACCCGAACCCATTCTCAATTCCTAAAACCTATAACCTAAATAAAAACCTATGACCTAAATCCGAACCCATTCTCAAATCCAAAAAACCTATGACCTTAACCCGAACCCATTATCAAATCCCAAAACCTATAACCTAAACCTAATCCTTATCCCAACCCTATAACCAATAACCTAAACCAAAACCTATGACCTAAACCTAAAACAAAACCAAACCAAAACCAAAGCCTATGACCTAAACCCGAACCGAAAACCCTATCCCAAAACCTAAAACCTAAACCAAAACTAAAACCAAAACCTATAACCTAAACCCGAACCGATTCTCAAATCCTAAAACCTATAACCTAAACCAAAACCTATGACCTAAACACGAACCCATTCTCAAATCCCAAAACCTATAACCTAAACCTAAACCTAAACCTTATCCTAAACCTATAACCTAAACCAAAACCAAAACCTATGACCTAAACCCGAACCCATTCTCAAATCCCAAAACCTATAACCTAAACCTAAACCGAAACCTTATCCTACACCTATAACCTAAACCAAAACCGAAACCTATGACCTAAACCCGAACCCATTCTCAAATCCTAAAACCTACAACCTAAACCAAAACCTATAACTTCCACACGAACCCATTCTCAAATCACAAAACCTATGACCTAAACCCGAACCCATTCTCAAATCCCAAAACCTATAACCTAAACCTAAACCTAAACCATATACTAAGCCTATAACCTATAACCTAAACCAAAACCAAAGCTTATGACCTAAACCCGAAACCATTATCAAATCCTAAAACCTATAACCTAAACCAAAACCTAAGACTTAAATCAGAACCCATTCTCAATTCCTAAAACCTATGAGCTAAACCCGAACCCATTCTCAAATCCCAAAACCTATAACCTAAACCTAATCCTTATCCTAACCCTATAACCTATAACCTAAAAAGAAACCTATGACCTAAACACGAACCCTAAACCCTTTCCCAAAACCTATAACCTAAACCAAAATCAAAACCAAAACCTATAACCTAAACCAAAAAAGATTCTCAAATCCTAAAACCTATAACCTAAACCAAAACCTATAACCTAAACCTGAAACCATTCTCAAATGCCAAAACCTATGACCTAAACCGGAACTCATTCTCAAATCTCAAAAACCTATAACCTAAACCTAATCCTTATCCTCACCCTATAACCGATAACCAAAACCTAAACATATGACCTAAACTCGAACCCATTCTCAAATACTAAAACCTATAACCTAAACCAAAACCTATGACCTAAACCCGAACCCATTCTCAAATCTCAAAACCTATGATCTAAACCATAACCCATTCTCAAATCCCAAAACCTATAACCTAAACCAAAACCTATGACCTAAACCTGAACCTATTCTCAAATCCCAAAACCTATAACCTAAACCAAAACCTATGACCTAAACCCGAACCCATTCTCAAATCCCAAAACCTACGACCTAAACCTATAACCTAAACCTAAACCTATAACCTAAACCTAAACCAAAACCTATGACCTAAACTTAAAACAAATCCAAACCAAAACCAAAACCTATGACCTAAACCCAAACCGTAAACCTTATCCCAAAACCTATAACCTAAACCAAAATCAAAACCAAAACCTATAACCTAAACCCGAACCGATTCTCAAATCCTAGAACCAATAACCTAAACCAATACCTATGACCTAAACCCTAACCCATTCTCAAATCCAAAAACCAATAACCTAAACCAAAACCTATGACCTAAACCCGAACCCATTCCCAAATCCCAAAACCTACGACCTAAACCTATAACCTAAACCTAAACCAAAACCTATGACCTAAACCTAAAACAAAACCAAACCAAAAGCAAAACCTATGACCTAAACCCGAACTGTAAACCTTATCCCAAAACCTATAACCTAAACCAAAATCAAAACCAAAACCTATAACCTAAACCCGAACCGATTCTCAAATCCTAAAACCTATAACCTAATCCAATACTTATAACCTAAACCCGAACCCATTCTCAAATCCCAAAACCTATGACCAAAACCCGAACCCATTCTCAAATACTAAAACCTATAACCTAAACCAAAACCTATGACATAAACCCGAACCCATTCTCAAATCCCTAAATCTATATCCTAAACCCGAACCCATTCTAAAATCTCAAAACCTATAACCTAAACCAAAACCTATGACCTAAACCCAAACCCATTCTCAAATCCCAAAACCTATAACCTAAACCAAAACCTATGACCTAAACCCGAACCCATTCTCAAATCCTAAAACCTATGACCTAAACCTATAACTTAAACCTAAACCTAAACCTATAACCTATAACCTAAACTCGAACCCATTCTCAAATCCAAAAATCTATAACCTAAACCTAATCCTTATCCTAACCCTTTAACCTATAACCTAAACCAAAACCTATGACCTAAACCTAAAACAAAACCAAACCAAAACCAAAACCTATGACCTAAACCCGAACCGTAAACCCTATCCCAAAACCTATAACCTAAACCAAAACTAAAACCAAAACCTATAACCTCAACCCGAACCGATTCAAAAATCCTAAAACCTATAACCTAAACCAAAACCTGTGACCTAAACTCGAACCCATTCTCAAATCCCAAAACCTATAATCTAAACCTAAACCTAAACCTTATCCTAAACCTATAACCTAAACCAAAACCTATAACCTAAACCAAAATCAAAACCTATGACCTAAACCCGAACCCATTCTCAATTCCTAAAACCTATAACCTAAATAAAGACCTAAGACCTAAATCCGAACCCATTCTCGAATCTAAAAAACCTATGACCTTAACCCGAACCCATTATCAAATCCGAAAACCAATAATCTAAACTTAATCCTTATGATAACCCGATAACCTATAACCTAAACCAAAACCTATGACCTAAACTCGAACCATAACCTAAACCAAAATCAAAACAAAAACCTATTACCTAAACCCGAACTAATTCTCAAATCCTAAAACCTATAACCTAAACCAAAACCTATGACCTAAACCCGAACCCATTCTCAAATCCCAAAACCTATGACCTAAACCCGAACCCATTCTCAAATCCTAAAACCTATAACCTAAACCTAAACCAAAACCTTATCCTAAACCTATAACCTAAACCACAACCAAAACCTATGACCTAAACCCGAACCTATTCTCTAATCCTAAAGCCTATAACCTAAACCCGAAACCATTCTTAAATCCCAAAACCTATGACCTAAAACGGATCCCATTCTCAAATCTCAAGACCTATAACCTAAACCTAATCCATATCCTAACACTATAACCTATAACCAAAATCAAAACCTATGACCTAAACCGGAACCCAATCTCAAATACTAAAACCTATAACTTAAACCAAAACCTTTGACCTAAACCTGAACCCATTCTCAAATCCCAAAACCTATGACCTAAACCCGAACCCATTCTCAAATCCCAAAACCTATATCCTAAACCAAAACATATAACCTAAACCCGAACCCATTCTCAAATCCCAAAACCTATAACCCAAACAAAAACCTATGACCTAAACCCAAACCCATTCTCAAATCCCAAAACCTATGAACTAAACCCGAACCCATTCTCAAATCCCAAAACCTATAACCTAAACCTAAACCTAAACCTTATCCTAAACCTATCACCTATGACCTAAACCAAAAGCTATAACCTAAACCAAAACCAAAACCTATGACCTAAACCCGAACCCATTCTCAAATCCCAAAACCTATAACTTAAACCTAAACCTAAACCTTATCCTAAACCTATAACCTGTAACCTGCACATGTGCGATGAATTCATACGGCTCCTCTACGGTGAGTTTCTGCTCAAAGTCTCGCAAAAACTCAACCATATCCCACTCAGCAACCATCAGCGGTGCCGCAAACTCTATCGCCTTCTTACGGCTCAACGCGTCAGCCACAAGGTTCGTCTTCCCAGGATGGTAAGAGACTTCAAACTTGAAGTTCTTCAACGTCTCCATCCATCGTCGCTGCCTCATGTTCAAGTCTCGCTGCATGAATATGTACTTGAGGCTCTTATGGTCACAAAAGAGATCAAACTCCTCTCCATAGAGGTAATGTCTCAAGAGTCTTGTGCGAATATGGCGGCTGCCAACTCTAGGTCGTGTGTAGGGTAATTCTCCTCGTGCTTCCTTAATTGTCTCGAGGCATACGAAATTACCCTGTCCCTCTGCATAAGGACACAACCCAGACCAACGCTAGACGCGTCAGTGTATATAGTGTATCTAACCCCTTGCTCTGGCAATACTAGCACAGGGGCGGACGTAAGTCTGTCCTTCAGCTCCTGAAAAGCTGACTCCGCCTTGTCATTCCAGGCAAACTTCATGTCCTTCCGTGTCAACTGAGATAAAGGTCTCATAATCTCGAGACAATAAGCCATGTCAATCACATCAGTAAAATATGAATGAAAACAGTACATCCTACAAATGACTAAAATATCCTAAATCTCATATTCTTCGTCGGTTTACGAAACAGGAAACGGACAACATGTTGTACATGTCAAATGGCGTTGTCGTCGATAATCTACTATTAAACGACATTGAAAGCGTTGGAAACAGTCAATCAAAGTGTCTAAAATCCGCACCTTTTTTCTTTTAGGTGAAGTGATTCGAACGGAGCGTATACGTCTACGACGAATAGAGAACCTAATACACAAGTTCTATCAGCTACTTCGCTATGAAACCAAGTGAACCTCAAATCAGCAACTTCTAGGGTATTTTTTTACTTGAAAATGTAGAGAAATCACCGGCCAGGTGATCGGTGTGTATTGCTTAGGCACTTGCAACGGGTAGCACAAGCGGCAAGGAATTCTCCTCCAATCTCTCTCACAAACTCTCACCTTTTCTCTCTCCCAATCTAGGGTTTTTCTCAAATTCGGATGGGAGAGAGGAATGAGGGTTCAACCCCTTTTATAAGCCTAAAAATGCCCGGAATAGGCTCGGGAACAAAGTTTACTTAATGTTTATCCAAAGCGGGGCTGTTTCGGTCCAAAAGTACATTTCTGGTAGTCCCCTGGCCGAATGCGGTCGGACTTAAGCTCATGCATACAGGATCTAGCATACATCAAGTTTTCAGTCCGGCAGGGTTCGCAGATCGCACGTGGCAGTCCAGTTTCAGTTCAGCGGTCACCGCACGTAGATCAGGTCTGCCAATCTCATGATATGAAATAGAAATTTTTCCTAATCCGAGGGTGTAATTTGGCTGAAATCTGACGGTCAGAATGCTTAATACTGACGCATCAAGTCGTGTGCCAGATTTGAATTTCAAATTCCAAATCTGTCCCTATTCTTACTCCCTTCAGTCCAGGCTCAATGAAATAGCCTGTGAATGTCGGTTGGACTTGATTTTCGAAATGATTGTCAAGTCCAGCTAGGCGGTTCTAACGGTCTAAGATAGTAGGTATCGGACTTTGGTATAGATCCAATACAAAGTTTCAAAGAGGTCTAGAGAACAAACCGGCTTAGAGTTTGATCCAAGGTTATAGAGTATTATAGAGTCATTGGTTCTACTCGATTTGGGTCTTGTAGAACATATTTAAAGCGATTAGGGACTATTTCCCAGCTACTCTAGCGTCGCACTAGCTAACTTACACTTATTTTCTAAAGGAATTAATCCTACGCGATTTCTGGTCGAGTTGGTACACGAGTCCAAGTATGGATTTTTTCAGGGCGTTACATAAAACGGAACCCATTCTCAAATCTCAAAACCTATAACCTAAACCTAATCCTTATCCTAACCCAAAAACCTATAACCAAAATCAAAACCTATGACCTAAACCCGAACCCATTCTCAAATACTAAAACCTATAACCTAAACCAAAACCTATGACCTAAACCTAAAACAAAACCAAACGAAAACCAAAACCTATGACCTAAACCTAAACCGTAAACCCTATCCCAAAACCTATAACCTAAACCAAAACCAAAACCAAAACCTATAACCTAAACTCGATCTGATTCTCAAATCCTAAAACCTATAACCGAAACCAAAACCTATGACCTAAACCCGAACCCATTCTCAAATCCCAAAACCTATGACCTAAACCCGAACCCATTCTCAAATCCCAAAACCTATGACCTAAACCCGAACCCATTCTCAAATCCCAAAACCTATAACCTAAACCTAAACCTAAACCTTATCCTAAACCTATAACCTAAACCAAAACCTATAACCTAAACCAAAACCAAAACCTATGACCTAAACCCGAACCCATTCTCAAATCCTAAAACCTATAACCTAATCCAAAACCTATGACCTAAACCCAAACCCATTCTCAAATCCCAAAACCTATGAACTAAACCCGAACCCATTCTCAAATCCCAAAACCTATAACCTAAACCTTATCCTAAACCTCTAACCTATAACCTAAACCAAAACCAAAACCAAAACCTATGACCTATACCCGAACCCATTCTCAAATCCCAAAACCTATAACTTAAACCTAAACCTAAACTTTATCCTAAACCTATAACCTATAACCTAAACCAAAACCTATAACCTAAACCAAAATCAAAATGTAACGCCCTGGAAAAATCCATACTTGGACTCGAGTACCAACTCGACCAGAAATCGCGTAGGATTAATTCCTTTGGAAAATAAGTGTAAGTTAGCTAGCGCAACGCTAGAGTAGCTGGGAAATTATCCCTGATCACTTTAAATATGTTCTACAAGACCCAAAGCGAGTAGAACCAATGACGCTATAATACTCTAAAACCTCGGATTAAACTCTAAACCAGTTTGTTCTCAGGACCTCTTTGAAACTTTGTATTGAATCTAGACTGTGCGTCGAAAGTCCGATAGCTACAATCTTAGACCGTTATAACCGCCTAGCTGGACTTGACAATCATTTCGAAAATCAAGTCCAACCGACATTCAGAGGCTATTTCATTGAGCCTGGAGTGAAGAAAGTGAGAATAGGGTTAGATTTGAAATTTAAAATTCAAATCTGGCACACGACTTGACGTGTTATTATTAAGCGTTCTGACCGTCAAAATTTAGCCAAATTACACCCTTGAATCAGGAAAAATTTCTATTTCATATCACGAGACTTGTAGACCTGATCTACGTGCGATGATCGCTGAACTGAAACTGGACCGCCACGTGCGATCTACGAACACTACTGGTCTAAAAATGCGATGTGAGCGACATCCAACGTGCATGAGCTTAAGTCCGATCGCATTTGGCCAGGGGACCAACAGAAATATCTTTTTGGACCGAAACAGCCCCGATTTGGTTAGGCATCAAGTAAACATTGTTCTCAAGCCTGTTTTGGGCATGTTTTAGGTTATAAAAGGGGCTTAAACTCTCACTTCTCTCACCCATCAGAATTTACTAAAAACCTTAGCTGGTGTGAGAGAAAAGGTGAGAGATTGTGAGAGAGACTGTGAGAGAATTTCCTGCTGCTTGCACTACCTGTTGCACGTGCTTAAGCAACGCGTCTCAATCACTTTCCCGACGATTTCGCCGCATTTCTAAGTAAGAAAATACCCCAAACACTTGCTGATTTAAGGTTCCTTCGGTTCCTTAGCATGGTAGCTTATAGATCTTGTGTATTAGGTTCCCGGTTCGCCGTAGACGAAGCGTATACGCTCCGTTCGAATCAATACACTTCTAGGATAAAAGGTGCGAATTCTAGACGCTTTGATTAACTGTTTTCAATGCTTTCAATGTCATTTAATAGTAGATTATCGACAGCAACGCCGTTTGACATGTACAACATGCTGTCTGTTTCCTGTTTCGTAACTAGACGAAAAATATGAGATTTAGGGCATTTTAGTCATTTGTAGGAAATACTGTTTTCATCCATATTTTACTGATATGATTGACATGGCTTCTTGTCACATTAGGATATTAGGAATGCGTGCATAATTAGTTTGGTGAAGAGATTCGCCCAAATGCGCACTTTGAGTCGACGTACTATATGTAGACTTAAGTGTGTAGACTAAGTGTTTGTATAAATGTTTGTATTAGTATGTATTGAATTAAATGGTGTTATGAATTAGTTTGAGATTGAATTCTCAATTAATATGCTGATGTAAATGATTTCCTACATGTTAGCTATATGCATGATTTTATTATATGTATGAAATGCATGTGTTAGATGTTTTACTTAAGTTGTATGTTATAACATGTGTTAACATGCTCACGTTGTTGTATTTCATTTTTATTGCTCTTATATGATTGCTGATGTGAATTCATAAATGTTTGGGACTATACCTAGTCCAGGCAGTCGGCAACCGAGTGAATTCGTGGTTGGCTTATCTTTGCTACGAATGACGAATCAATGAATGCGAGTCGTGTTTTGGAGTTGGCGGCAGTGGTTAGGCCACACGAGGTGTTTTATGCACTTCATGTCGTTCGACTTGAGATGCGCTCATGCTAGTCAAGCCCGTCAAGTAACCCGACTAGCCATTGCATGTTCAACCTGTATGAGTCATAACTGCTTGAACCTAGGGTACTGAACTTACCATTGTAAACCCTGTCAACCATGGTACCTTAATCCATAAAGACTCATGAGCCGGGCATGGTGGTATGGGACACCGTGGTCGAGTTGTCGGCCTACGCTAGGGCTACAAACCTCCCCGTAGTGACCAGAGAGCAACCCAGACTCGTGAGCAGATTATAGTGGTATGGGACACTATATTCTTGCTGTCGGCCTACATTGATAAGGTGATGGGGGAGCGGTGCAACGAGTGAGAGAAACAGCCCTGGAAACCCTTTGTAGTGACCTCGAACGTATTCTGAGTCTATGGGAGGCGAAGACCCTTCCGTAGCGACAAGAGTACAAGTAGGCCTGTATTGATAAGGTGATGGGGGAGCGGTGCAACAAGTGCGAGCAACAGCCCTGACAGCCCTTGCAACGACCTACAAAATATACATCGTATGAGATTACTAGGAGTGACGACCCTAGACAGGATCTGTGTTCGGATTGATATAAGGGAAGTACCTTAATTTCCCAATCCTGCTGATTGAATGGACTAATAATAACTCAGTAATCATATCATCATCACATTGCATGTGCTTGAAAGATGTGGAGCACTATGGGATGAAAGCATGCCGCGGGCGTAAGATGGTACCGTATGAGGGAGATCATCGGTGAGGGCATTCATCATGTCACGTCATATTGCATTAACAATAGTATTAGGAATGTTTGATTTACTGCTTTACTATTATCGCCTGATTGATTTGAGAATATGCTAATCTTTTCTCTATTATTCCACTGAGTTAGCTATTCACTCCCACGTTACGGGATGGTGTTTGCAACACCCACCAGACCCTGTCTTAGATGCAGGTGAGGCAGCGATTCAGGAGGCAGAGCCGGATTATGATGAGGACCAGGACGAGTTCTCATATATGCAGTACCACGATGACTTTGCTTAGGTGGCCTGGATTGACGGGACTTCTCAGTGGGACTATTTTTGACATTTGATTTCTATTTATTTACATGTATATGAGACTCAGAGATGTATTCATACTTTGGAGACAGTTGAGATCTATTTAATTTTCCATACAGTGATATATATATTCTTTAGTCTTCCGCTTGCTTTTATCACTGAATTTGGAGTATGAATTGCAGTTTTGGTATACTTTTACTCATATGAATGCTTTAACTCAAACAACATTAAATCATAATCATTTTTGCATAAGTGACGGTCTGGAACTCGGGAGTTGAGTTTATATACGACCCTCGATTTTCAGGGTGTTATACAAAACCTATGACCTAAACCCGAACCCATTCTCAAATCCTAAAACCTATAACCTAAACCAAAACCTATGACCTAAATTCGAACCCATTCTCAAATCCCAAAACCAATGACCTAAACCCGAACCCATTCTCAAATTCCAAAACCTATAACCTAAACCTAATCCTTATCCTAACCCTATAACCTATAACCTAAACCAAAACCTATGACCTAAACCCAAACCCTAAAGCCTATCCCAAAACCTATAACCTAAACCAAAATCAAAACCAAAACCTATAACCTAAACCCGAACCGATTCTCAAATCCCAAAACCTATAACCTAAACCAAAACTTATGACCTAAACCCGAACCCATTCTCAAATCCCAAAACCTATGACCTAAACTGTAAGACCCGTATCTTAGTCCGTACCATTCCATAGACTTCCACGGTCTTACCGGTCGAATTTCGGCAACCTTCGACCCTTAACCGATAGAAACGCGCGACCCTGATTCATATGCCGTCAACCCGAGTTGACTCGACCCGAGTTCTGTACCATAGTGACCGCGCCGTCGCTGCGGTTCCGATGCCGCGACTCGCGCACCGAGGCGATACCCTGGTCGAGAGTTGTAGACCGACGTTCGGTGTGAGGAAATGCTGGGGGTTGCGAAACCCAAGGGAATCTCTACGATGTGTCACATCAATCCCATCAATCCCATCAATCAATCAATCCATCAATCCATCACATGTCAAGTACATGTCAAGTACACATCACTTTCACATTCTCCCAAGTAAGCCACAAAAGTCTTCCATGCCCATACCTTTCTTACACAAATGCCTCAAAAGTCTTCCAAAGCCATACCTCTCTTACACAAAAGGCCACAAAAGTCAAGGATTTCTTACACACCCATCATTCACCACATCCATCCATCATCCATCTCTCTCTACAACACTCTCTCTCTTTCTCATTTCTCATCTCATTCTCTCCAAGCAAGAAACCCCTCCTACGTATGAGCCTCTCCCTCTCTTCCTAAACTCCAAGTGTGGCTCACCTCTTCATCCCAAGATCTCTTATCTCAACCCTCCATTCCTCATCTCATCCATTGAAGTTGAAGCTAAGGAGCTAAAGGACCCATAGGAGCAAGAAGATCGGACGGTGGGTGCCTCTATAGGGTAGTTTTCTTGTTTCTATGATGGGCCAAGTGAGGCCCACTGATCAATGGTGTGGATCTCATTTGGGACCCTAAGATGTGGCCGATGGCCTACTAAGATCATCATGATCATTCCATGATGGAGCCATTCTCCATGGACCCCATCGTGATGTTTATTTTCTTTTGAAAGGTCATCTAGACCGTCCATATTGGTGGGGAAAGGATCCCCACCGTTGATTCTAAATTTTGATGGTCCCATGTGTTAAAGGACCCACTTGATTGTATGATTCATTGCAAGGGAGGGCCCATAGTATCGGGGTCCCTCCATCACAAGCATGTCCCACCCTCTATCTCTCTCTCTCTCTACTTATTTATTTATTTTTTTATATTGTGTGGCCCCCTTGAATGGACCCCACCATGAAATATATATTTTATCCAAGCTACCTTCAAGTGGGGCCCACTTTATAAGAGTTATATTCACACCACCCATCATTTGGTGAGCCACGTGTGCAAATCACCTGAAATATGCAGCAGTCTAGCGTCCCTGGATGCTAGACGTTGAAAGGAAAAATACAAATATCAGCCTTGATTCAAGGCTATTTGGGTGGGCTGCTCATGCAGGCCCCACCATGATGCATGTTGTTAATCCACACCGCTCATTCTATTCTCCGGGTCATTTTAACCGTTGAGTCAAAGGATGAAGTCTAACTAGGCATCTGGTGGGCCATAGCATAGGAACTACGATGGTTACCGTTGAAAGATCACCTTTTCCTTCTAATCACCAAAATATATGCAATATTGGGCTTGTTGGCCTTGTACTAAGCCACGAGACTCAACGATTGGGACGGATTCGCCTGGTGCGGGCCCTATGCGTGAAAAACCTTAGAAAAAAAATGTTTTTTTTTAAGAAACAAAAAATAATAATAAACTAAGCAGCGTTAGCTGCTGCTGACGCTGGACGGTCCCACATCTTGGACGCTGGACGTCCGCAGGCAGAGACCCACGGCTCCACTTGTGGGCCCCACCATGATGTATATTCGTCATCCAACCCGTTCATATGGTGGGCCACCCTCTGAGGTGGGCCCCCTCCAAAAAATGAGCTTCATCCAACACTCAGGTGGCCCACTCTGCAGGAAACAGTGGGATTATATTTCTGCCATTAGAACCCTTTCATGGGCCACGGAAGCTTCGGATTAAGATGAAATTTATGTCTTCCCTTCACTAAGGTCTGTGTGATCTTGTCCACGGGTTGGACGGCAATAAACATTCAGTGGAACCCATGTGTGGGGCCCAATCTTGATGTGTGTGACATGACCGTCCAGGCCACGGCCTGGACGTCTCTTATATTTTATATATATATATATATATATATATATATATATATATATATATATATATATATTATATTTCTTTGGTGGTGGGCCCTACGTAGGACCCACCTCTGTTTTGTCAAAGAAGAAAAAAAAAAAAAAAAAAAAAAAGCTAGGGGCCACGTGCCCTCACTCCCTCTCTATATTTCTCTCTCTATATATATCTCTCTCTCATTCTCTCTCCCTGTTCTTTACCAAGCAATGCAGGCCCACATGATGTACGTGGTTCACGCCAGCCGTCCATCCATTTTGGTGATAGCCCATGCACGACGTATGTGTTTTCCACAATGATGTATGTGTTTTAAGTCCATCGTCCAGGCGGACGGTGGTACCCACCTTGATGTTGTTTTGCCTCCACCGTCCAGCGGATGGTGGAGCCCTCTGTGATGCATGTGTTATCCGCACTGTCCAACGATAGTGGGACCCGCCATGATGCATGTGATGCATCCAGACCGTCCATCCACTTGGTAATATTATTTTAAAGCATGAGTAAAGATTGGGTGGGCCACCTATGTATGGGTTAGGCCCATTTGATTTGGAAAAATGCCCATGGATTTAGGCCCATTTGATTTATATAAAGGCCTACAGGATTAGGCCCATTTAAAGCACATAGGGCCCATGTGATTAGGCCCATTTTGACATACTCTGAGGCTCATAGATTGTGACCCATTACAATGTACCTAAGGCCATTGGTGAAGCCCAGTAAAGCGGCCCATTTGATAAATGTAAGGCCCACTAATGTAGCCCATTTGATGAAATCTAAGGCCCACGAGTTATGACCCATTGCAATGCACAAAAGACCCATTGGTGTGGCCCATTTGTATGGCCCATTTGATGAATAAAAGGCCCATAAGATATGGCCCATTTGATATATATGTAAGGCCCAATGGGATGAACCTAAGGTCCATTGCAATGTGTAAATCCTAACACTCTAAGTAGCGATGTTTAAGAAGATCGTGCCTTGGGAGCAATGTTGGTTTGACGTCTACATTACGAGTGTAATGTTGGTTGGATGTCCACATTACGACTCTCCTTAGGGCCCATTGCTAGGCCCGTACTTATTGTGTATAGGCCGTCCAGGCCCATCTCCATTGTAACGATAGTTCATCTCATTATAACATGTTTAGTATATTTTCATGACTCATGATCATACGCATCATATGTATGCTTGATATGAGAAGTGACTGATCATAGCATATGCCTTCGGACAGATTGTTTATGGGACCCCGATTAGGTGGTGTTGTCCTGCATGAGCGCACGATACGCGCAGGATTTGCTACATGATTGGATAGTGTGACTCATGCATTTCGCATTATGTGACATGGTTGTTGTACGCCCTAGCTACATCGGGGCCGTAGCCTCCACAAGAAGATCATGGTTGGCAGGATTGGATACCAAAAATCTTATTCTACATGGGGTGCTATAGATATCCCTAGGTGAAAGTCCCTAAACCCTTATGGTACCAAGAGGTTACTCCAACATCTAAACCGAGTGGGTAGATGAGCGTTGAGTGCCGATTATCAGACGGTTGCACTCTCCACTTTGTTGTGGTCGGTTGGAAGGGAGTGCGGCCTTACCCGTCCGAGTGTAGGGGGCAATGCTAGACTGAGTCTGACCAGCTCGAGGAATGGGTCCGCTATCGACGAGTTGTGTCCGATATTGACAGACAGATAGTGAGGTCTTTTTCACTTACCTTATTGCGCGTGATGAGGCGGCGATCTGGTTTAGAGTGTACTAGACCTCGGTGATATTCCATAATTGAGCTGTATTGATGTGTGGACATAGATGAGGATCTGTATGCTTGAGTTGCATTGCACATCGCACGGCCTTGGGATGGCCGATACCATTCATGTCTTGCATCGCATAGCCATTGTACGACTCATGATATTATGGTTCCATCTGCATATTCCTTATCACTCTAATATTGCATGATCATATTACTACCGTGCGCACACACTTTCACCACCCTCTAAGCTTTCTATAAGCTTATACACGACTGTTGCGTGCAGGTGACGTTGGTTCACAGCAGCGATGAGGCAGGAGCACGTTACAAATTATTTTAGAGTTTTTATTCTTCACCACTGTATTTCCCTTTATGCCTATTGTACTTGTAAAGTTTTTTATCATAGTGGAAATGTAATGGAGTTCTTGGTTGTTGTTAGTGGTTTGCGCCTTTGGTTATACTTATTACGAATCAAACTGATGTTGAAAATCCTTCTCGTAGCATCCCAGGATCGAAACCTGGTGAATGGGCGCTAGGAGCCGAGAATGGGGTTCTACGGAGGCTGTCAGCGCCGGATTCGGCGATCGAAAATTTTGTGACCCCGGTTTTCGAGTCTGGGGCGTGACATAAACCGAAACCTAATCTCAAATCTCAAAACCTATAACCTAAACCTAATACTTATCCTAACCCTACAACCTATAACCAAAACCAAAATCTATGACCTAAACCCGAACCCATTCTCAAATACTAAAACTTATAACCTAAACCAAAACCTATGACATAAACCCGAACCCATTCTCAAATCTCAAAACCTATGACCTAAACCCGAAACCATTCTCAAATCCCAAAACCTATAACCTAAACCAAAACCTATGACTTAAACCCGAACCCATTCTCACATCCCAAAACCTATAACGTAAACCAAAACCTATGACCTAAACCCGAACCCATTCTCAAATCCCAAAACCCATGACCTAAACCTATAACATAAACCTAAACCTAAACCTATAACCGATAACCTAAACTCGAACCCATTCTCAAATCGAAAAACCTATAACCTAAACCTAATCCTTATCCTAACCCTATAACCTATAACCTAAACCAAAACCAATGACCTAAACCTAAAACAAAACCAAACCAAAACCAAAACCTACGACCTAAACCCGAACTGTAAACCCTATCCCAAAACCTATAACCTAAACTAAAACCAAAACCAAAACCTATAACCTAAACCCGAACCGATTCTCAAATCCTAAAACCTATAACCTAAACCAAAACATATGACCTAAACCCGAACCCATTCTCAAATCCCAAAAACTATAACCTAAACCTAAACCTAAACCTTATCCTAAACCTATAACCAAAACCAAAACCTATAACCAAAACTAAAACCAAAACCTATGACCTAAACCCGAACCCATTCTCAAATCCTAAAACCTATAACCTAAACAAAAACCTACGACCTAAACCCGAACCCATTCTCAAATCCAAAAAACCTATGACTTAAACCCGAACCCATTCTCAAATTAGAAAACCTATAATATAAACCTAATCCTTATGCTAACCCTATAACCTATAACCTAAACCAAAACCTATGACCTATCTTGAACCCTAAACCCTATCCCAAAACATATAACCTAAACCAAAATCAAAACCAAAACTTATTACCTAAACCCGAACTAATTCTCAAATCCTAAAACCTATAACCTAAACCAAAAGCTACGACCAAAACCCGAACCCATTCTCAAATCCCAAAACCTATGACCTAAACCCGAACCCATTCTCAAATCCAAAAACCTATAACCTAAACCTAAACCGAAACCTTATCCTAAACCTATAACCTAAACCAAAATGAAAACCTATGACCTAAACCCGAAACCATTATCAAATCCTAAAACCTATAACCTACACCAAAACCTATGACCTAAACCCGAACCAATTCTCAAATCCCAAAACCTATGACCTAAACCGGAACCAATTCTCAAATCTCAAAACCTATAACCTAAACCTAATCCTTATCCTAACCCTATAACCTATAACCAAAATCAAAACCTATGACCTCAACCCGAACCCATTCTCAAATACTAAAACCTATAACCTAAACCAAAACCTATGACCTAAACCCAAACCCATTCTCAAATCCCAAAACCTATGACGTAAACCCAAACCCATTCTCAAATTCCAAAACCTATAACCTAAACCAAAACCTATGACCTAAACCCGAACCCATTCTCTAATCCCAAAACCTATAACCTAAATGAATACCTATGACCTAAACCCGAACCCATTCTCAAATCCCAAAACCTATGACCTATAACCTAAACCTAAACCTAAACCTATAACCTAAAACCTAAACTCAAACCCATTTTCAAATCCAAAAACCTATAACCTAAGCCTAATCCTTTTCCTAACCCTAAAATCTATAAAATAAACCAAAACCTATGACCTAAACCTAAAACAAAACCAAACCAAAACCAAAACCTATGACCTAAACCCGAACCGTAAACCCTATCCCAAAACCTATAACCTAAGCTAAAACCAAAACCTATGACCTAAACCCGAACCGTAAACCCTATCCCAAAACCTATAACCTAAGCTAAAACCAAAACCAAAACATATAACCTAAACCCGAACCGATTCTCAAATCCTAAAACCTATAACCTAAACCAAAACCTATGACCTAAACCCGAACCCATTCTCAAATCCCAAAACCTATGACCTAAACCCGAACCCATTCTCAAATCCCAAAACCTATGACCTAAACCCGAACCCATTCTCAAATTTCAAAACCTATAACCTAAACCAAAACCTATGACCTAAACTCGAACCCATTCTCTAATCCTAAAACCTATAACCTAAATGGAAACCTATGACCTAAACTCGAACCCATTCTGAAATCCCAAAACCTATGACCTAAACCTATAACCTAAACCTAAACCTAAACCTATAACCTATAACCTAAACTCAAACCCATTTTCAAATCCAAAAACCTATAACCTAAACCTAAACCTAAACCTATAACCTATAACCTAAACTCAAACCCATTTTCAAATCTAAAAACCTGTAACCTAAGCATAATCCTTTTCCTAAACCTATAACCTATAACCTAAACCAAAACCTATGACCTAAACCTAAAACAAAACCAATCCAAAACTAAAACCTATGACCTAAACCCGAACCATAAACCCTATCCCAAAACCTATAACCTAAACCAAAACCTATAACCTAAACCCGAACTGATTCTCAAATCCTAAAACCTATAATGTAACATCCCAAAAATCGGGGGGTCGAGTAAAAACCCAACTCCCGAGTTCCAAAATGTTATTAATGCAACATAGATATGTATGATTGAATGTTGTCTGTATTAATGTATGAAACATGAGTGGGATTACGCCAGAACAGCATATCATACTCCAGAGACAGTTAAATTAACCAGCAGAAGTCTGTGATAGTATGTATAACATATATATACTGTTATGTGTCTCTTGAGTGTGAACATGTTATCAGGTTAAACATATACATGTATACCTCAAAATAGAAAGAAAGCATATACATGAGTGCTTTGAAGATATAAAATGACAAGTGTCAAGGCATCTAATCAACCTCCCTGTAATCCCGTCGATCATAACATGCATAAAGGAGGGATCCTCCTCATCATCATCGAGACCGGCTCCGCCTCGCAGGCCGCGCCATCATCTGCAATCACAAAAGGGTCTGGTGGGTGTCCAGGAACACCGTCCCGTAACGTGGGAGTGAGTAGCTAACTCAGTGGAATAATAGAACAAGGATTAACATGTTGTCAAATCAATCATGCGATAATAGTAAAGCAGTAAATCAAACAATCCTAAAACTGTTGTTAATGCAATATGACATGACGTGATGGATGCCCTTACCGACGATCTCCCTCATACGGCACCATCTTACTACCGCGGCATGCAATCGACCCTCAAGTGCTCCACATCTTCCAGGCACATGCAATAGTATGGTGATAATTTCTAAGTTATTATTAGTCCATTCAAACAGCAGAATTGGGAAACTAAGGTACTTTCCTCATATCAATCCCAACATAGATCCTGTCTAGGGTCGTCATTCCTAGTAATCTCATACGATGTATATTTTGTAGGTCGTTGCAAGGGCTGCTAGGGTTGTTGCACGCACTCGTTGCTCCGCTCCCCCATCACCTTATCAATACAGGCCTACTGTACTCTACTGCTACTGAAGGGTCGTCGCCTCCCGTAGACTCAGAATACGCTCGCGGTCACTACAAAGGACTCATCACCTGATCAGTGTAGGCCGACAGCAAGAATATAATGTCCCATACCACCATAATCTACTCACGAGACTAGGTGCTCACTGGTCACTACGGGGAGGTTTGTGGCCCCAGCGTAGGCAGACAGCTCGACCACGGTGTCCCATACCACCATGCCCAGCTCATGAGTCTTCGTGGATCAAGGTACCATGGTTAACAGGGTTTACAATGGTAAGTTCAGTACCCTAGGTTCAAGCAGTTATGACTCATGCAGGGTGAACATACAACGGCCAGTCGGGTTACTTGACGGGCTTGACTAGCGCGATCGCATCTCAAGTCGAACGACATGAAGTGCGTAAAACACTTCGTGTGGCCTAACCACCGCCACCAACTCCAAAACATGACTCGCGTTCATCGACGCGTCGTTCTTGGCTAAGAAAAGCTAACCACGAATTCGCTCGGTTACCGACTGCCTGGACTAAGTATAGTCCCAAACACATATGAATCCACATCAGCAATCATGTGAGAGTATTAAAAATGAAACACAACCATGTGAGCATGTTAACACATGTTATATCGTACAACTTAAGTAAATCATCTGACACATGCCTTTCATACATATAATGAAATTATGCATATTGCCAACAGAAAGGAAATCATTTCCATCAGCATATTAATTGAGAATTCAATCTCGAACTAAATCATAATGAAATCATCAAGTACATGTTATAACATACAGCTTAAGCGAATCGTCAAGCACATGCATTTCATTCATATAATGAAATCATGCATATGGCTAACATGTAGGAAACCATTTACACCAGCATATTAATTGAGAAATCAATCTCAAACTAATTCATAACACCATTTAATTCAATACATACTAATACAAGCATTTATACAAACACTTAAACTACACACTTAAGTCTACATATAGTATGTCGACTCAAAATGCACATTTTGGCGCATCTCTTTGTCAAACTAATTATGCACGTATTCCTAACATTCTAATGTGACAATAAACCATGTCAATCACATCAGCAAAATATGCATGAAAACAGTACTTCCTACAAATGACTAAAATGCCCTAAATCTCATATTCTTCTCCGGTTTACGAAACAGAAAACGGACAGCATGTTGTACATGTCAAACGGCGTTGCCGTCGATAATCTACTATTAAACGACATTGAAATCGTTGGAAACAGTCAATCAAAGCGTCTAAAATCCACACCTTGTCTCTTTTAGGGGTGTGAGTTCGAACGGAGCGTATACGCTTTGTCTACGGCGAATAGAGAACCTGATTTAAGAGATCTATCAGCTACTTTGCTATTAAACCAAGGGAACACTAAATCAGCAACTTCTAGGGTATTTTCTTACCTGAAAACACGGAGAAATCACCGGAAAAGTGATTAGAGCGCGTGGCTTAATCACTTGCAGCACGTGGCACAAGCAGCAGGAAATTCTCTCCCACCTTCTCTCACAAACTCTCACCTTTTCTCTCTCCCAATCTATGAATTTTTACAAATTCGGATGGGAGAGAGGAGTGAGGGTTTCAACCCCTTTTATAAGCTCAAATGTATCCAAAATAGGCTCGGGTACAATGTATACTTGATGTATATCCAATTCGGGGCTGTTTCGGTCCAAAAGGACATTTCTGGTGGTCTCCTGGCCGAACGCGATTGGACTTAAGCTCATGCATACTGGATCTAGCATACACCAAGTTTTCAGTTCGGCAGGGTTCGCAGATCGCACATGGCGGTCCAGTTTCAGTTTAGCGGTCACCGCACGTAGATCAGGGCTGCAAGTCTCATAATATGAAATAAAAATATTTCCTGATCCGAGGGTGTCATTTGGCTGAATTCTGACGGTCAGAATGCTTAATACTGACACGTCAAGTCGTGTGCCAGATTTGGATTTCAAATTCCAATTCTATCCCTATTCGCACTCTCTTCAGTCCGGGCTCAATGAAATAGCCGGTGATTATCGGTTGGACTTGATTTTCGAAATGATTGTCAAGTCCAGCTAGGCGGTCCTAACGGTCTAAGATAATAGGTATCGGACTTTCGACGCGCGGTCTAGATCCAATACAAATTTTTAAAGTGGTCCAGTGAACAAACCTGCTTAGAGTTTGATCCGAGGTTATAGAGTTTTATAGAGTCATTGGTTCTACTCGATTTGGGACTTGTAGAACGTATTTAAAGTGATCAGGGACTATTTTCCAGCTACTCCAGCGTTGTGCTAGCTAACTTATGCTTAGTTTCTAAAGGAATTAATCCTAAGTGGTTTCTTTGGCTATGGAATTGGGTTTTGAGCGATTTCCCAGGTGTTCTAGTTGACCCACTGCCTAAGGATGTCAAATCTCAGATTGGCCAAAATCTGGGGTGTTACAATCTACCCCCTTTAAAACACAATTTCGTCCCCGAAATTGGTGAAGGGTAAGGAGTACTTTTTCTAAGGAAGGTTCAATTATATTTAATGACCTAATCGTACGCATAACCTAACTCAAATGTTTCGATCCTGGGCCAGTGGGGAAGAGGCTAACCACACTTCCATTGCGCCACTCAGATTGAACGGTTGCCTTGGCTGACCTAACTGGATTAGACTCAATACGTTCTACCCCCCTTAAAACTTAGTTTTACTTAAGGTTGAAGAATCTTTGCATCGATCCGTATATCGGAACGAGGCGCAACTTAGGGGCTATCCTTAACCTAAAATGGAAACAACCTTCCTCTATATGGTTTTCCTTGCTAATGATGCGTTCTATGGTATTGGTACCTATGATCATAGAGATGAACTTAATCTCTATTGTGGTTAAGTTCAGGGGCAGGTATGAGTTGGTGGCAAGATGTCGAATTCTCTACTGGCTTTAAGTCCTCGTCATTTCCCAAAGACAATGTGATCACGTTTGGTTGTAGGTGGTTGGGCCATCACAGAAGAAAGGTTGTGTAGTAGGTCTGAGCCGGATACATAGACTTTCTGTCTAGCTAGGACAGAAGATTTATTGTATCAATTCTTAATCCGAGTCGATGCCGATCTTCTGCTTGATCAGAGCATTGGATTTATTGGTAACCACTAGGATTAGGAAGTCGATTCAAACCGCGAATACTTCGCTGATAATTTCATTTCCTTTACTCCGCGTTCCCGAATGCAATAAGCCCTTGGGGAAGGCAATTCTAAGGGGCATACTAGTACATTCTAAGTTCAATCTGAGGGATTTATAAATGTTCCCTGAGAGTGAATGGTTCCTTCCTATGGGCAACAACAGAAGTCTATAAGTCATAAGGGGATCTATCGAAGGAATAAGGTTCTACTTCAACCAAATCTAACCTACAATTCCTTAGCATATACAGGCTTTACACTACTTAAGGTAACTAGTAGGCTAGTCTGTAACTCAGTAGCTATAATTCAAAGCTTAAGATTATACAGTAAATGGCTTTCCTATACCATTTCCACTACAGGGAATTATTCTATCGGTTAGGGTCAAGATTGTCTAAATAGAATTAGATTTCTTATGTCGTCAGACCCTTCAACTCTAGAAGTGCTAACTCTAGGATCAAAACGCCAAGGGCCTATATGGCCAGCAGCGTTTAGTTATATCAATTGGAACTGCATTCCTAATCCCATATTGGGATCGAAAGTGGCATGTTTGGTAAGAGGGTGGGGTGGGATAAAAACTAATTTGTAGGCTGAATTTTGGGAGTTACAATACTCCCAATCTAGGGACAATACCTTACAGCGAATGAAACGGCATGCATTTCATTCAACAAATTTCGGCTATATTAAGCCCAAACCACAACACAAACATATTTTCTACCTAACAACGACAAAACACAGTAATTTTCAAATGGTAATCAAACATCTACAAGACAACGTCACAGATGCCTAATTCTACCAAAGGACTCTACCACAGTCCTGATTTACCTTCTTTATCACTGTCGAGGCTAATACTGTCTGTTGCTCACTAGAGCTCTCTCGGCCATAACAGCTTAACAATAACCATGGAAAGCGGAGGAAATGCGGAGAAATGGTCGGCCAAATGGACAGAATGAAATATAGGCATTGTAGAGAGATGCTTCAAGCTCCCAAAGGCAGGATTTTTAAAAAGAAAAGAGAAGGAAAAAGGGGAATGGAGCACCTCACGATTTTAGCTCGTTTTGGGGGTTGTTAGAGCTCCAAACGACGAGATTTGCAAGAGGGAGGGCTGCAAATCACTATGGAGTGATGGAGTGGGACGTTTTCAACAGGGAAGGGATTTGGGAGTAGTTTGGAACCACGATTTTGGGAGAGGGCAGCTAGAAAACTCGAATGGAGCTAGAGATGGGGCTGTTTGTGAAGGAAGTACCTCTTTTTGGCATTTTCTATGGACGAACACTATATAGGGGGTGTACACTACCCAAAATAGGGCATGTGCCCGAAAATCACGCCAAGTGGGCCCCACCGGACGGCGATGCATCGTCGAACCGACGATGGCATCGCCAACCGTCCGGTGATCTGGTTGGTGGGACCACATAGGTCTGGTCCTCCATGGTCCAGGGGCCCCAAAAAGGTATGGTCCCAACCTTAGTTCATTGTATATTGACCTATATTGGCCCAAACATGAGTTCGGGGCTTTCCGGGGCCAGTCTGCAAACCCAAATACAAAATCCTATCATGCAGCATATGATTTTAGGGTAGAAGGAGCTATTACATCCATCTAGCCCATTATTTGCTAAAGAAAGTGAATTTAGAATTTCCTTATGGTCATTTTTCATGAACTTTTACTATTCACTGTAAAATTTTATGAAAGTATGATTTTATACTATTTTCACATCATTATTGATGCATAACATGAAAAGGATAAGAAAAAATTAAATATTGGAGTGGTGAGAGAAAGAATTTTAAAAAATTTTGGTGAAACGGGATTTTTAAGCCCTGACGATTGAACACAGGGGTTGTGGTTGTCCCACAGTCCAATGATTCACATTTACGGGTTTAGAATCATTCAAAGAATGTCTCAAACAACTTACCTACAACCTAAGAGCTACTCAGGTCGCTTTACGCGGCCCTAGAAGCGTTACGGACTCGATTGCGCGATCGATACGAATAGACTTCGTCTATTCGCGAATCTGTGATCCTAAAAGTGTTTCTACACCCTTCTCGCACCCACCTAAGTCAAAGGATGCGACATCGTACATCGCGTGACCATAACCCAGGCCCGGTTTAATCCAAATCATGCTCTGATACCATCTGTAACATCCTAAAAATCGGGGGGTCGAGTAAAAACCCAACTCTCGAGTTCCAAAATGTTATTAATGCAACATAGATATGTATGATTGAATGTTTTCTGTATTAATGTATGAAACATGAGTGGGATTACTCCAGAACAGCATATCATACTCCAGAGACAGTTAAATTAACCAGCGGAAGTCTGTGATAGTATGTATAACATATATATACTGTTATGTGTCTCTTGAGTGTGAACATGTTACCAGGTTAAACATATACATGTATACCTCAAAATAAAAAGAAAGCATATACATGAGTGCTCTGAAGATATAAAATGACAAGTGTCAAGGCATCTAATCAACCTCCCTGTAATCCCGTCGATCAGAACATGCATAAAGGAGGGATCCTCCTCATCATCATCGAGACTGGCTTCGCCTCGCAGGCCGCGCCATCATCTGCAATCACAAAAGGGTCTGGTGGGTGTCCAGGAACACCGTCCCGTAACGTGGGAGTGAGTAGCTAACTCAGTGGAATAATAGAGCAAGGATTAACATGTTCTCAAATCAATCATGTGATAATAGTAAAGCAGTAAATCAAACAATCCTAAAACTATTGTTAATGCAATATGACATGACGTGATGTATGCCCTCACCGACGATCTCCCTCATACGGCACCATCTTACGACCGCGGCATGCAATCGACCCTTAAGTGCTCCACATCTTCCAGGCACATGCAATGGTATGGTGATATGATTTCTGAGTTATTATTAGTCCATTCAAACAGCAGGATTGGGAAACTAAGGTACTTCCCTTATATCAATCCCAACACAGATCCTATCTAGGGTCGTCACTCCAAGTAATCTCATACGATGTATATTTTGTAGGTCACTGCAAGGGCTGCCAGGGCTGTTGCATGCACTCATTGCTCCGCTCCCCCATCACCTTATTAATACAGGCCTACTGTACTCTACTGCTACTGAAGGGTCGTCGCCTCCCGTAGACTTAGAATACGCTCGCGGTCACTACAAAGGACTCGTCGCCTGATCAGTGTAGGCCGACAAAAAAGAATATAGTGTCCCATATCACCATAATCTGCTCACGAGACTAGGTACTCACTGGTCACTACGGGGAGGTTTGTGGCCCCAGCGTAGGCCGACAGCTCGACCACGGTGTCCCATACCACCATGCCCAGCTCATGAGTCTTCGTGGATCAAGGTACCATGGTTAACAGGGTTTACAATGATAAGTTCAGTACCCTTGGTTCAAGCAGTTATGACTCATGCACGGTGAACATACAACGGCCAGTCGGGTTACTTGACGGGCTCGACTAGCACGATCGTATCTCAAGTCGAACGACATGAAGTGCGTAAAACACTTCGTGTGGCCTAACCACCGCCGTCAACTCTAAAACACGACTCGCGTTCATCAATGCGTCGTTCGTGGCTAAGAAAAGCTAACCACGAATTCACTCGGTTACCGACTGCCTGGACTAAGTATAGTCCCAAACACATATGAATCTACATCAGCAATCATGTGAGAGTATTAGAAATGAAACACAACCATGTGAGCATGTTAACACATGTTATATCGTACAACTTAAGTAAATCATCTGACACATGCCTTTCATACCTATAATGAAATTATGCATATCGCCAACAGAAAGAAAATCATTTCCATCAGCATATTAATTGAGAATTCAATCTTGAACTAAATCATAATGAAATCATCAAGTACATGTTATAACATATAGCTTAAGCGAATCGTCAAGCACATGAATTTCATTCATATAATGAAATCATGCATATGGCTAACATGTAGGAAACCATTTACACCAGCATATTAATTGAGAAATCAATCTCAAACTAATTCATAACACCATTTAATTCAATACATACTAATACAAGCATTTATACAAACACTTAAACTACACACTTAAGTCTACATATAGTATGTCGACTCAAAGTGCACATTTTGGCGCATCTCTTCGCCAAACTAATTATGCACGTATTCCTAACATTCTAATGCGACAATAAACCATGTCAATCACATCAGCAAAATATGCATGAAAACAGTACTTCCTACAAATGACTAAAATGCCCTAAATCTCATATTCTTCTCCGGTTTACGAAACAGGAAACGGACAGCATGTTGTACATGTCAAACGGCGTTGCCGTCGATAATCTATTATTAAACGACATTGAAATCATTGGAAACAGTCAATCAAAGCGTCTAAAATCTGCACCTTGTCTCTTTTAGGGGTGTGAGTTCCAACGGAGCGTATACGCTTCGTCTACGGCGAATAGAGAACCTGATTTACGAGATCTATCAGCTACTTTGCTATTAAACCAAGGGAACACTAAATCAGCAACTTCTAGGGTATTTTCTTACCTGAAAACGTGGAGAAATCACCGGAAAAGTGATTAGAGCGCGTGGCTTAACCACTTGCAGCACGTGGCACAAGCAGCAGGGAATTCTCTCCCACCTTCTCTCACAAACTCTCACCTTTTCTCTCTCCCAATCTAGGAATTTTTACAAATTCGGATGGGAGAGAGGAGTGAGGGTTTCAACCCCTTTTATAAGCTCAAATGTGTCCAAAATAGGCTCGGGTACAATGTATACTTGATGTATATCCAATTCGGGGCTGTTTCGGTCCAAAAGGACATTTCTGGTGGTCCCCTGGCCGAACGCGATTGGACTTAAGCTCATGCATACTGGATCTAGCATACACCAAGTTTTCAGTTCGGCAAGGTTCGCAGATCGCACGTGGCGGTCCAGTTTCAGTTCAGCGGTCACCGCACGTAGATCAGGGCTGCAATCTCATGATATGAAATAGAAATTTTTCCTGATCCGAGGGTGTAATTTGGCTGAATTCTGACGATCAGAACGCTTAATACTGACACGTCAAGTCGTGTGCCAGATTTAAATTTCAAATTCCAATTCTATCCCTATTCGCACTCTCTTCAGTCCGGGCTCAATGAAATAGCCTGTGATTATCGGTTGGACTTAATTTTCGAAATGATTGTCAAGTCCAGCTAGGCGGTCCTAACGGTCTAAGATAATAGGTATCGGACTTTCGACGCGCGGTCTAGATCCAATACAAATTTTCAAAGTGGTCCAGAGAACAAACCTGCTTAGAGTTTGATCCAAGGTTATAGAGTTTTATAGAGTCATTGGTTCTACTCGATTTGGGTCTTGTAGAACATATTTAAAGTGATCAGGGACTATTTCCCCGCTACTCCAGCGTTGCGCTAGCTAACTTATGCTTAGTTTCTCAAGGAATTAATCCTAAGTGGTTTCTTTGGCTATGGAATTGGGTTCTGAGCGATTTCCCATGTGTTCTAGTTGACCCACTGCCTAAGGACATCAAATCTTAGATTGGCCAAAATCCGGGGTGATACATATAACCTAAATCAAAATCTATGACCTAAACCCGAACCCATTCTCAAATCCCAAAACCTATAACCTAAACCTAAACCTAAACTTTATCCTAAACCAATAACCTAAACCAAAACCTATAACCAAAACCAAAACCAAAACCTATGACCTAAACCCGAACCCATTCTCAAATCCTAAAACCTATAACCTAAACAAAAACCTATGACCTAAATCCGAACCCATTCTCGAATCCAAAAAACCTATGACCTAAACTCGAACCCATTCTCAAATCCCAAAACCTATAATTTTAACCTAATCCTTATGCTGACCTTATAACCTATAACCTAAACCAAAACCTATGACCTAAACCCGAACCCTAAACCCTATCCCAAAACCTATAACCTAAACCAAAATCAAAATCAAAACCTATAACCTAAACCCGAAGCAATTCTGAAATCCTAAAACCTATAACCCAAAAAAAAACCTATGATCTAAACCCGAACCCATTCTCAAATCCCAAAACCTATGACCTAAACCCGAACCCATTCTCAAATCCCAAAACCTATAACCTAAACCTAAACCGAAACCTTATCCTAAACTTATAACCTAAACCAAAACCAAAACCTATGACCTAAACCCGAACCCATTCACAAATCCTAAAACCCAAAACCAAAACCAAAACCTATGATCTCAACCCGAACCCATTCCCAAATCCCAAAACCTATGACCGAAACACGAACCCATCCTCAAATCGCAAAACCTATAACCTAAACCTAAACCTAAACCTTATCCTAAACCGATAACCTAAACCAAAACCAAAACCTATGACCTAAACCCGAACCCATTCTCAAATCCCAAAACATATAACCTAAACCTAAACCGAAACCTTATCCTACACCTATAACTTAAACCAAAACCAAAACCTATGACCTAAACCCGAACCCATTCTCAAATCCTAAAACCTATAACCTAAATCAAAACCTATGACCTAAACCCAAACCCATTCTCAAACCCCAAAACCAATGACCCTAACCCGAACCCATTCTCAAATCACAAAACTTATAACCTAAACCATATCCTAAACCTATAACCTATAACCTAAACCAAAACCTATAACCAAAACCAAAAGCAAAACCTATGACTTGAACCCGAACCCATTCTCAAATCCTTAAACCAATAACCTATAACCTAAACCAAAACCTATGACCTAAACTAAAACCTACAACCTATAACCTATAACCTAAACCAAAACCTATGACCTAAATCCGAACCCATTCTCAAATCCCAAAACGTATGACCTAAACCCGAACCCATTCTCAAATTCCAAAACCTAAAACCTAAACCTAATCCTTATCCTAACCCTATAACCTATAGCCTAAAAAGAAACCTATGACCTAAACCCGAACCCTAAACCTCATCCCAAAACCTATAACCTAAACCCGAACCGATTCTCAAATCCTAAAACCTATAACATAAACCAAAACCTATAACCTAAACCCGAACCCACTCTCAAATCCCAAAACCTATGACCTAAACTGAAAACCATTCTCAAATCTCAAAACCTATAACCTAAACCTAATCCTTATCCTAACCCTATAACCTATAACCAAAATCAAAACCTATGACCTAAAACCGAACCCGTTCACAAATACTAAAACCTATAAAAAAAAATAAATCCTATGACCTAAACCCGAATCCAATCTCAAATCCCAAAACCTATGATCTAAACCCGAACCCATTCTCAAATCCCAAAACCTATAACCTAAACCAAAACCTATGACCTAAGCCCGAACCCATTTTCAAATCCCAAAACCAATAACCTAAACCAAAACCTATGACCTAAACCCAAACCCATTCTCGAATCCCAAAACCTACGACCTAAACCTATAACCTAAACCTAAACCTAAACCTTTCCTAAATCTATAACCTAAACAAAAACCTATAAACTAAACTAAAACCAAAACCTATGACCTAAACCCAAACCCATTCTCAAATCCTAAAACCTATAACCTAAACAAAAACCTATGACCTAAATCTGAACCCATTCTCAAATCCAAAAAACCTATGACCTAAACCCGAACCCATTGTCAAATCTGAAAACCTATATTCTAAACCTAATCCTTATGCTAACTGTATAACCAATAACCTAAACCAAAACCAATGACCTAAACCCGAACCCTAAAACCTATCCAAAAACCTATAACCTAAACCAAAATCAAAACCAAAACCTATTACCTAAACCCGAACCAATTCTCAAATTCTAAAACCTATAACCTAAACCAAAACCTATGACTAAAACCCGAACCCAATCTCAAATCCCAAAACCTATGACCTAAACCTGAACCCATTCTCAAATCACAAAACCTATAACCTAAACCTAAATCAAAACCTTATCCTAAACTTATAACCTAAATCAAATCCAAAAACCTAGAACCTAAACCAAAACCTATGACCTAAATTCGAACCCATTCTCAAATCCCAAAACCTATAATTTAAACCTAATCCTTATGCTGACCCGATAACCTATAACCGAAACCAAAACCTATGACCTAAACCCGAACCCTAAACCCTATCCCAAAACCTAAAACCTAAGCCAAAATCAAAAATAAAACCTATAACCTAAACCCGAAGCAGTTCTGAAATCCTAAAACCTATAACCTAAACCAAAACCTATGACCTAAACCCGAACCCATTCTCAAATCCCAAAACCTATGACCTAAACCCGAACCCATTCTCAAATCCAAAAACCTATAACCTAAACCTAATCCTAATCCTAACCCTATAACCTATAACCAAAATCAAAACCTATGACCTCAACCCGAACCCATTCTCAAATCCCAAAACTTATGACCTCAACACGAACCCATTCTCAAATCGCAAAACCTATAACCTGAACCTAAACCTAAACCTTATCCTAAACCTATAACCTAAACCAAAACCAAAACCTATGACCTAAACCCGAACCCATTCTCAAATCCTAAAACCGATAACCTAATTCAAAACCTATGACCTAAACCCGAACCCATTCTCAAATCCCAAAACCTATGACCTAAACCCGAACCCATTCTTAATTCCCAAAACCTATAACCTAAACCATATCCTAAACCTATAACCTATAACCTAAACCAAAACCTATAACCTAAACCAAAACCAAAACCTAAAACCTAAACCCGAACCCATTCTCAAATCCTTAAACCTATAACCTATAACCTAAACCAAAACCTTTGACCTAAACCAAAACCTATAACCTATAACCTATAACCTAAACCAAAACCAATGATCTAAATCTGAACCCATTCTCAAATCCCAAAACCTATGACCTAAACCCGAACCCATTCTCAAATCCCAAAACCTATAACCTAAACCTAATCCTTATCGTAACCCTATAACCTATAACCTAAAAAGAAACCTATGACCTAAACCCGAACCCTAAACCCTATCCTAAAACCTATAACCTAAACCAAAATCAAAACCAAAACCTATAACCTAAACCCGAACCGATTCGTAAATCCTAAAACCTATAACATAAACCAAACTTATAACTGAAACCCGAAATCACTCTCAAGTCCCAAAACCTATGACCTAAACCGGAACCCATTCTCAAATCGCATAACCTATAACCTAAACCTAATCCATATCCTAACCCTAAAACCTATAACCAAAATTAAAACCTATGACCTAAACCCGAACCCATTCACGAAAACTAAAACCTATAACCTAATCCAAAACCTATGACCTAAACCCGAACCCAATCTCAAATCCTAAAACTTATGATCTAAACCCGAACCCATTCTCAAATCCCAAAACCTATAACCAAAACCAAAACCTATGACCTAAGCCCGAACCCATTCTCAAATCTCAAAACCTATAACCAAAACCGAAAACTATGACCTAAACCCGAACCCATTCTCTAATCCCAAAACCTACGACCTAAACCTATAACCTAAACCTAAACCTAAACCTATAACCAATAACCTAAACTCGAACCCATTCTCAAATCCATAAACCAATAACCTAAAACTAATCCTTATCCTAACCCTATAACCTATAACCTAAACCAAAACCTATGACCTAAACCTAAAACAAAACCGAACAAAAACCAAAACCTATGACCTAAACACGAACTGTAAACCCTATCCCAAAACCTATAACCTAAACCAAAACCAAAACCAAAACCTATAACCCAAACCCGAACCGATTCTCAAATCCTAAAACTTATAAACTAAACGAAAACGTATGACCTAAACCCGAACCCATTCTCAAATCCCAAAACCTATGACCTATACCCAAACCCATTCTCAAATCCCAAAACCTATAACCTAAACCAAAACGTATGACCTAAACCCGAACCCATTCTCAAATCCCAAAACCTATAAGCTAAACCTAAACCTAAACCTTATCCTAAACCTATAACCTATAACCTAAACCTCATCCTTATCCTAACCCTGTAACCTATAACCTAAACCAAAACCTATGACCTAAACCTAAAATAAAACCAAACGAAAACCAAAACCTATGACCTAAACCCGAACCGTAAACGCTATCCCAAAACCTATAACCTAAACTAAAACCAAAACTAAACCTATAACCTAAACCCGAACCGATTCTCAAATCCTAAAACCCATAACCTAAACCAAAACCTATGACCTAAACCCGAACCCATTCTCAAATCCCAAAACCTATGACCTAAACCCGAACCCATTCTCAAATCCCAAAACCTATAACCTAAACCTAAAAAGAAACCTATAACCTAAACCTAAACCTAAACCTTATCCTAAACCTATAACCTAAACCAAAACCAAAACCTATGACCTAAACCCGAACCCATTCACAAATCCTAAAACCTGTAACCTAAACCAAAACCTATGACCTAAACCCGAACCCATTCTCAAATCCCAAAACTTATGAACTAAACCCGAACCCATTATCAAATCCCTAAACCTATAACCTAAACCAAAAACCAAACCTTATCCTAAACCTATAACCTATAACCTAAATCAAAACCTATAACCTAAACCAAAACCAAAACCTATGACCTAAACCCGAACCCATTCTCAAATCCCAAAACCTATAGCTTAAACCTAAACCTAAACCTTATCCTAAACCTATAACCTAGAACCTAAACCGAAACCTATAACCTAAACCAAAACTAAAACCTATGACCTAAACCTGAACCCAATCTCAAATCCTAAAACCTATAACCTAAACCAAAACCTATGACCTAAATTCGAACCCATTCTCAAATCCCAAAACCAATGATCTAAACCCGAACCCATTCTCAAATCCCAAAATCTATAACCTAAACCTAATCCTTATCCCAACCCTATAAACTATAACCTATACCAAAACCTAGAACCTAAACCGGAACCCTGAAGCAAATCCCAAAAACTATAACCTAAACCAAAATCAAAACCAAAACCCATAACGCAAACCCGAACTGATTCTCAAATCCTAAAACCTATAACCTAAACCAAAACCTATGACCTAAACCCAAACCCATTCTCAAATCCCAAAACTTATGACCTAAACTGAAACCCATTCTCAAATCTCAAAACCTATAACCTAAACCTAATCTTTATCCTAACCCTATAACCTATAACCAAAACCAAAACCTATGACCTAAACCTGAACCTTTTCTCAAATACTAAAACCAATAACCTAAACGAAAACCTATGACCTAAACCCAAACTGATTCTCAAATCCCAAAACCTTTTACCCAAACCCGAACCCATTCTCAAATCCCAAAACCTATAACCTAAACCAAAACCTATGACCTAAACCCGAACCCATTCTCAAATCCTAAAACCTATGACCTAAACCTATAACCTAAACCTAAACCTAAACCTATAACCGATAACCTAAACTCGATCCCATTCTCAAATCCAAAAACCTTTAACCTAAACCTAAACCTTATCCTAACCCTATAACCTATAACATAAACCAAAACCTACGACCTAAACCTAAAACAAAACCAAACCAAAACCAAAACCTATAACCTAAACCCGAACCGTAAACCCTATTCCAAAACCAATAACCTAAACCAAAACCAAAACCAAAACCTATAACCTAAACCCGAACCGATTCTCAAATCCTACAACCTATAACCTAAACCAAAACCTATGACCTAAACCCGAACCCATTCTCAAATCCCAAAACCTATAACCTAAACCTAAACCTAAACTTTATCCTAAACCTATAACCTAAACCAAATCCTATAACCTAAACAAAAACCAAAACCTATGACCTAAACCCAAACCCATTCCCAAATCCTAAAACCTATAACCTAAACAAAAACCTATGACCTAAATCTAAACCCATTGTCGAATCCAAAAAACCTATGACCTAAACCCGAACCCATTCTCAAATCCGAAAACCTATAATCTAAACCTAATCCTTATGCTAACACTATAACCAATAACCTAAACCAAAAGCAATGACCTAAACCCAAACCCGAAACCCTATCCAAAAACCTATAACCTAAACCAAAATCAAAACCAAAACCTATTACCTAAACCCGAACCAATTCACGAATCCTAAAACCTATAACCTAAAGCAAAACCTATGACCTAAATCCGAACCCATTCTCAAATCCCAAAACCTATGACCTAAACCCGAACCCATTCTCAAATCCCAAAACCTATAACCTAAACCTAATCCTTATCCTAACCCTATAACCTATAACCTAAAAAGAAACTTATGACCTAAACCTGAACCCTAAACCCTATCCCAAAACCTATAACCTAAACCAAAATCAAAACCAAAACCTATAACCTAAACCCAAACCGATTCTTAAATCCTAAAACCTATAACATAAACCAAAACCTATAACCTAAACCCGAACCCATTCTCAAATCCCATAACCTATGACCTAAACTGGAACCCACTCTCAAATCCCAAAACCTATAACCTAAACCTAATCCTTACCCTAACCCTATAACCTATAACCAAAATCAAAACCTATGACCTCAACCCGAACCCATTCTCAAATCCCAAAACCTATGACCTCAATACGAACCCATTCTCAAATTGCAAAACCTATAACCTAAACCTAAACCTAAACCTTATCATAAACCTATAACCTAAACCAAAACCTATAACCTAAACCAAAACCAAAACCTATGACCTAAACCCGAACCCATTCTCAAATCCTAAAACCTATAACCTAAATCAAAACCTATGACCTAAACCCGAACCCATTCTCAAATCCCAAAACCTATGACCTAAACCCGAACCCATTCTCAAATCCCAAAAAATATAACCTAAACCATATCCTAAACCTATAACCTATAACCTAAACCAAAACCTACAACCTAAACCAAAACCAAAACCAAAAACCTAAACCCGAACCCATTCTCAAATCCTTAAACCTAAAACCTAAAACCTAAACCAAAACCTCTGATCTAAATCAAAACCTATAACCTATAACCAATAACCTAAACCAAAACCAATGACCTAAATCTGAACCCATTCTCAAATCCCAAAACCTATGACCTCAACCCGAACCCATTCTCAAATCCCAAAATCTATATCCTAAACCTAATCCTTATCCTAACCCTATAACCTATAACCTAAAAAGAAACCTATGATCTAAACCCGAACCCTAAACCCTATCCCAAAACCTATAACCTAAACAAAAATCAAAACCAAAACCTATAACCTAAACCCGAACCGATTCTCAAATCGTAAAACCTATAACATAAACCAAAACCTATAACCTAAACCCGAAATCACTCCCAAGTCCCAAAACCTATGACCTAAACCGGAACCCATTCTCAAATCTCAAAACTATAACCTAAACCTAATCCATATCCTAACCCTATAACCTATAACCAAAATTAAAACTTATGACCTAAACCCGAACCCATTCACAAATACTAAAACCTATAACCTAATCCAAAACCTATGACCTAAACCCGAACCCAATCTCAAATCCCAAAACCTATGATCTAAACCCGAACCCATTCTCAAATCCCAAAACCTATAACTAAAACCAAAACCTATGACCTAAGCCCGAAACCATTCTCAAATCTCAAAACCTATAACCTAAACCAAAACCTATGACCTAAACCCGAACCCATTCTCAAATCCCAAAACCTACGACCTAAACCTATAACCTAAACCTAAACCTAAACCTATAACCAATAACCTAAACTCGAACCCATTCTCAAATCCATAAACCAATAACCTAAAACTAATCCTTATCCTAACCCTATAACCTATAACCTAAACCAAAACATATGACCTAAACCTAAAAGAAAACCAAACAAAAACCAAAACCTATGACCTAAACACGAACCATAAACCCTATCCCAAAACTTATAACCTAAACCAAAACCAAAACCAAAACGTATAACCTAAACCCGAAACGATTCTCAAATCCTAAAACCTATAACCTAAACCAAAACGTATGACCTAAACCCGAACCCATTCTCAAATCCTAAAACCTATGACCAAAACCTGAACCCATTCTCAAATCCCAAAACCTATAACCTAAACCTAAACCTAAAACTTATCCTAAACCTATAACCTAAACCAAAACCAAAACCTATGACCTAAACCCGAACCCATTCACAAATCCTAAAACATGTAACCTAAACCAAAACCTGTGACCCAAACTCGAACCCATTCTAAAAATCCCAAAACCTGTGAACTAAACCCGAACCCATTATCAAATCCCAAAACCTAAAACCTAAACCTAAACCTAAACCTTATCCTAAACCTACAACCTATAACCTAAACCATAACCTATAAACTAAACCAAAACCAAAACCTATGACCTAAACTCGAACCCATTCTCAAATCCTTAAACCTAAAACCTATAACCTAAACCAAAACCTATGACCTAAACCAAAACCTATAACCTATAACCCATAACCTAAACCAAAAGCTATGACCTAAATTCGAACCCATTCTCAAATCCCAAAACCTATTACCTAAACCTAATCCTTATCCTAACCCTATAACCTATAGCCTAAAAAGAAACCTATGACCTAAACCCGAACCCTAAACCCTATCCCAAAACCAATAACCTAAACGAAAATAAAAACCAAAACCTATAACCTAAAACCCGAACCCACTCTCAAATCCCAAAACCTATGACCTAAACCGGAAACCATTCTCAAATCTCAAAACCTATAACCAAAACCTAATCATTATCCTAACCCTATAACCTATAACCAATATCAAAACCTATGACCTAAACCCGAACCCATTCACAAATACTAAAACCTATAACCTAAACCAAAACCTATGACCTAAACCCGAACCCAATCTCAAATCCCTAAACCTATGATCTAAACCCGAACCCATTCTCAAATCCCAAAACCTATAACCTAAACCAAAACCAATGACCTAAGCCCGAACCCATTCTCAAATTGCAAAACTTATAACCTAAACCAAAACCTATGACCTAAACCCGAACCCATTCTCAAATCCCACGACCTAAACCTATAACCTAAACCTAAACCTAAACCTATAACCAATAACCTAAACTCCAACCCATTCTCAAATCCATAAACCTATAACCTAAACCTAATCCTTATCCAAACCCTATAACCTATAACCTAAACCAATACCTATGACCTAAACCTAAAATAAAACCAAACAAAAACCAAAACCTATGACCTAAACCCGAACCGTAAACCCTATCCCAAAACCTATAACATAAAATAAAACCAAAACCAAAACCTATAACCTAAACCCGAACTGATTCCCAAATCCTAAAACCCACAACCTAAACCAAAACCTATGACCTAAACTCGAACCCATTCTCAAATCCCAAAACCTATGACCTAAACCCGAACCCATTCTCAAATCCCAAAACCTATAACCTAAACCTAAACTGAAACCTATAACCTAAACCTAAACCTAAACCTTATCCAAAACCTATAACCTAAACCAAAACCAAAACCTATGACCTAAACCTGAACCCATTCTCAAATCCTAAAACCTGTAACCTAAACCAAAACCTATGACCTAAACCCGAACCCATTCTCAAATCCCAAAACCTATGAACTAAACCCGAACCCATTATCAAATCCCTAAACCTATAACCTAAACCTAAACCTAAACCTTATCCTAAACCTATAACCTATAGCCTAAACCAAAACCTATAACCTAAACCAAAACCAAAACCTATCACCTAAACCCGAACCCATTCTCAAATCCCAAAACCTATAGCTTAAACCTAAACCTAAACCTTATCCTAAACCTATAACCTTGAACCTAAACCAAAACCTATAACCTAAACTAAAACTAAAACCTATGACCTAAACCTGAACCCATTCTCAAATCCTAAAACCTATAACCTAAACCAAAACCTATGACCTAAATTCGAACCCATTCTCAAATCCCAAAACCAATGACCTAAACCCGAACCCATTCTCAAATCTCAAAATCTATAACCTAAACCTAATCCTTATCCTAACCCTATAACCTATAACCTAAACCAAAACCTATGACCTAAACCCGAACCCTAAAGCTTATCCCAAAACCTATAACCTAAACCAAAATCAAAACCAAAACCAATAACCTAAACCCGAACTGATTCTCAAATCCTAAAACCTATAACCTAAACCAAAACCTATGACCTAAACCCAAACCCATTCTCAAATCCCAAAACTTATGACCTAAACCGAAACCCATTCTCAAATCTCAAAGCCTATAACCTAAACCTAATCTTTATCCTAACCCTATAACCTATAACCAAAACCAAAACCTATGACCTAAACCTGAACCCTTTCTCAAATACTAAAACCTATAACCTAAACGAAAACCTATGACCTAAACCCGAACCGATTCTCAAATCCCAAAACCTTTTACCTAAACCCGAACCCATTCTCAAATCTCAAAACCTATAACCTAAACCAAAACCTATGACCCAAACCCGAACCCATTCTCAAATCCTAAAACCTATGACCTAGACCTATAACCTAAACCTAAACCTAAACCTATAACCTATAACCTAAACTCGATCCCATTCTCAAATTAAAAAACCAATAACCTAAACCTAATCCTTATCTTAACCCTATAACCTATAACCTAAACCAAAACCTACGACCTAAACCTAAAACAAAACCAAACCGAAACTAAAACCTATCACCCGAACCCGAACCGTAAACCCAATCCCAAAACCTATAACCTAAACCAAAACCAAAACCAAAACAAATAACCTAAACCCGAACCGATTCTCAAATCCTAAAAAACATAACCTAAACCAAAACCTATGACCTAAACCTAAACCCATTCTCAAATCCCAAAACCTATGACCTAAACCCGAACCCATTCTCAAATCCCAAAAGCTATAACCTAAACCTAAACTGAAACCTATAACCTAAACCTAAACCTAAACCTTATCCTAAACCTATAACCTAAACCAAAATTAAAACCTATGACCTAAACCCGAACCAATTCTCAAATCCTAAAACCTGTAACCTAAACCAAAACCTATGACCTAAACCCGAACCCATTCTCAAATCCCAAAATCTATGAACTAAACCCGAACCCATTCTTAAATCCTAAAACCTATAACTTAAACCAAAACCTATGACCTAAATCCGAACCCATTCTCAAATCCCAAAACCTATAACCTAAACCCGAACCCATTCTCAAATCCCAAAACCTATGACCTAAACCCAAACCCATTCTCAAATCCCAAAACCTATAACCTAAACCATATCCTAAACCTATAACCTATAACCTAAACCAAAACCTATAACCGAAACCAAAACCAAAACCTATGACCAAAACCCGAAACCATTCTCAAATCCTAAAACCTAAAACCTATAACCTAAACCAAAACCTATGACCTAAATCAAAACCTATAACCTATAACCTATAACCTAAACCAAAACCTATGACCTAAATCTGAACCCATTCTCAAATCCTAAAACCAATGACCTAAACCCGAACCCAATCTCAAATCCCAAAACCTATAACCTAAACCTAATCCTTATCCTAACCCTATAACCGAAACCCAAACATCTGACCTAAACCCGAACCCATTCTCAAATCCCAAAACCTAGGACCTAAACCCGAACCCATTCTTAAATACAAAAACCCATAACCTAAACCTAAACATAAACCTTATCCTAAACCGATAACCTAAACCGAAACCAAAACCTATGACCTAAACCTGAACCAATTCTCAAATCCTAAAACCTGTAACCTAAACCAAAACCTATGACCTAAACCCGAACCCATTCTCAAATCCCAAAACCTATGAACTAAACCTGAACCCATTATCAAATCCCTAAACCTATAACCTAAACCTAAACCGAAACCTTATCCTAAACCTATAACCTATAACCTAAACCAAAACCTATAACGTAAACTAAAACCAAAACCTATGACCTAAACCCGAACCCATTCTCAAATCCCAAAACCTATAGCTTAAACCTAAACCTAAACCTTATCCTAAACCTATAACCTAGAACCTAAACCAAAATCTATTACCTAAACCAAGACTAAAACCTATGACCTAAACCTGAACCCATTCTCAAATCCTAAAACCTATAACCTAAACCAAAACCTATGACCTAAATTCGAACCCATTCTTAAATCCAAAAACCAATGACCTAAACCCGAACCCATTCTCAAATCCCAAAATCTATAACCTAAACCTAATCCTTATCCTAACCCTATAACCTATAACCTAAACCAAAACCTATGACCTAAACCCGAACCCTAAAGCTTATCCCAAAACCTATAACCTAAACCAAAATCAAAACCAAAACCTATAACCTAAACCCGAACTGATTCTCAAATCCGAAAACCTATAACCTAAACCAAAACCTATGACCTAAACCCAAACCCATTCTCAAATCCCAAAACTTATGAGCTAAACCGAAACCCATTCTCAAATCTCAAAACCTATAAACCTAAACCTAATCCTTATGCTAACCCTATAACCTACAACCAAAACTAAAACCTATGACCTAAACCTGAACCCTTTCTCAAATACTAAAACCTATAACCTAAACGAAAACCTATGACCTAAACCCGAACCGATTCCCAAATCCCAAAACCTTTTACCTAAACCCGAACCCATTCTCAAATCCCAAAACCTATAACCTAAACCAAAACCTATGACCTAAACCCGAACCCATTCTCAAATCCTAAAACCTATGACCTAAACCTATAACCTAAACCTAAACCTAAACCTATAACCTATAACCTAAACTCGATCCCATTCTCAAATCCAAAAACCTATAACCTAAACCTAATCCTTATCCTAACCCTATAACCTATAACCTAAACCAAAACCTACGACCTAAACCTAAAACAAAACCAAACAAAAAGCAAAACCTATGACCTAAACCCGAACCATAAACCCTATACCAAAACCTATAAGCTAAACCAAAACCAAAACCAAAACCTATAACCTAAACCCGAACCGATTCTCAAATCCTAAAACCTATAACCTGAACCAAAACCTATGACCTAAACCCGAACCCATTCTCAAATCCCAAAACCTATAACCTAAACCTACACCTAAACTTTATCCTAAACCTATAACCTAAACCAAATCCTATAACCTAAACTAAAACCAATACCTATGACCTAAACCCAAACCCATTCTCAAATCCTAAAACCTATAACCTATACAAAAACCTATGACCTAAATCTGAACCCATTCTCAAATCTAAAAAACGTATGACCTAAACCCGAACCCATTCTCAAATTCGAAAACCTATAATCTCAACCTAATCCTTACGCTAACCCTATAACCAATAACCAAAACCAAAAACCTATGACCTAAACCCGAACCCGAAACCCTATCCAAAAACCTATAACCTAAACCAAAATCAAAACCAAAACCTAATACCTAAACCTGAACCAATTCACGAATCCTAAAACCTATAACCTAAACCAAAACCTAAGACCTAAACCCGAACCCATTCTCAACTCCCAAAACCAATGTTCTAAACCCGAACCCATTCTCAAATCCCAAAACATATAACCTAAACCTAAATCGAAACCTTATCCTAAACCTATAACCTAAACCAAAACCAAAACCTATGACCTAAACCTGAACCCATTCCCAAATCCTTAAACCTATAACCTAAACAAAAACCTATGACCTCAACCCGAACCCATTCTCAAATCCCAAAATCTATGACCTAAACCCGAACCCATTCTCAAATCTCAAAACCTATAACCTAAACCTAAACCTAAACCATATCCTAAACCTATAACCTATAATCTAAACCAAAACCTATAACCTAAACCAAAACCAAACCTTATAACCCAAACACGAACCCATTCTCAAATCCAAAAACCTATAACCTAAACCAAAACATATGACCTAAATCCGAACCCATTCTCATATCCCAAAACCTATAATTTAAACCTAATCCTTATGCTGACCCTATAACCTATAACCTAAACCAAAACCTATGACCTAAACCCGAACCCTAAACCCTATCCCAAAACCTATAACCTAAACCAAAATCAAAACCAAAACCTATAACTTAAACCCGAACCGATTCTAAAATCCTAAAACCTATAACCTAAACCAAAACCCATGACCTAAACCCGAACCCATTCTCAAATCCCAAAACCTATGACCTAAACCCGAACCCATTCTCAAATCCCAAAACATATAACTTAAACCTAAACCGAAACCTTATCCTAAACTTATAACCTAAACCAAAACCAAAACCTATGACCTAAACCCGAACCCATTCTCAAATCCTAAAACCCATAAACAAAACCAAAACCTATGACCTCAACCCGAACCCATTCTCCAATCGTAAAACCTATGACCTAAACATGAACCCATTCTCAAATCGCAAAACCTATAACCTAAACCTAAACCAAAACCTTATCCTAAACCTATAACCTAAACCAAAACGTATAACGTAAACCAAAAAAAAACCTATGACCTAAACCCGAACCCATTCTCAAATCCTAAAACCTATAACCTAAATCAAAACCTATGACCTAAACCCGAACCCATGCTCAAATCCCAAAACCTATGACCTAAACCCGAACCCATTCTCAAATCCCAAAACCTATAACCTAAGCCATCTCCGAAACCTATAACCTATAACCTAAACCAAAACCAAAACCTGTGACCTAAACCCGAACCCATTCTCAAATCATTAAACCTATAACCTATAACCTAAACCAAAACCTATGACCTAAACCAAAACCTATAACCTATAAGCTATAACCTAAAGAAAAACCTATGACCTAAATTCGAACCCATCTCAAATCCTAAAACCTATGACCTAAACCCGAACCCATTCTCAAATCCTAAAACCTATAACCTAAACCTAATCCTTATCCTAACCCTATAACCTATACCTTAAAAAGAAACCTATGACCTAAACCCGAACCCTAAACCCTATCCCAAAACCTATAACCTAAACCAAAATCAAAACCAAAACCTATAACCTAAACCCGAACCGATTCTAAAATCCTAAAACCTATAACATAAACCAAAACCTATAACCTAAACCCGAACCCATTCTCAAATCCCAAAACCTATGACCTAAACCGGAACCCATTCTCAAATCTCAAAACCTATAACCTAAACCTAATCCTTATACTAACCCTATAACCTATAACCAAAATCAAAACCTATGACCTCAACACGAACCCATTCTCAAATCGCAAAACCTATAACCTAAACCTAAGCCTAAACCTTATCCTAAACCTATAACCTAAACAAAAACCTATAACCTAAACCAAAACCAAAACCTATGACCTAAACCCGAACCCATTCTCAAATCCTAACACCTATAACCTAAATCAAAACCTATGACCTAAACCCGAACCCATTCTCAAATCCCAAAACCTATGACCTAAACCCAAACCCATTCTCAAATCCCAAAACCTATAACCTAAATCATTTCCTAAACCTATAACCTATAACCTAAACCAAAACCTATAACCTAAACCAAAACTAAAACCTATGACCTAAACCCGAACCCATTCTCAAATCCTTAATCCAATAACCAATAACCTAAACCAAAGCCTATGACCTAAACCAAAACTTAAAACCGATAACCTATAACCTAAACCAAAACCTATGACCTAAATCCGAACCCATTCTCAAATCCCAAAACCTATGACCTAAACCCGAACCCATTCTCAAATCCCAAAACCTATAGCCTAAACCTAATCCTTATCCTAACCCTATAAAATATAACCTAAAAAGAAACCTATGACCTAAACCCGAACCCTAAACCCTATCCCAAAACCCATAACCTAAACCAAAATGAAAACCAAAACCTATAAGCTAAACCCGAACTGATTCTTAAATCCTAAAACCTATAACCTAAACCAAAACCTATAACCTAAACCCGAACCCATTCTCAACTCCCAAAACCTATGACCTAAACCGGAACCCATTCTCAAATCTCAAAACCTATAACCTAAACCAAAACCTATGACCTAAACCCGAACCCTAAACCCTATCCCAAAACCTATAACCTAAACCAAAATCAAAACCAAAACCAATAACTTAAACCCGAACCGATTCTAAAATCCTAAAACCTATTACCTAAACCAAAACCTATGACCTAAACCCGAACCCATTCTCAAATCCCAAAACCTATGACCTAAACCCGAACCCATTCTCAAATCCCAAAACATATAACTTAAACCTAAACCGAAACCTTATCCTAAACTTATAACCTAAACCAAAACCTAAACCTATGACCTAAATCCGAACCCATTCAAAAATCCTAGAACCCATAAACAAAACCAAAACCTATGACCTCAACCCGAATCCATTCTCCAATCCTAAAACCTATGACCTAAACATGAACCCATTCTCAAATCGCAAAACCTATAACCTAATCCTAAACCTACACCTTATCCTAAACCTATAACCTAAACCAAAACCTATAACCTAAACCAAAAAAAAACCTATGACCTAAACCCGAACCCATTCTCAAATCCTAAAACCTATAACCTAAATCAAAACTTATGACCTAAACCCGAACCCATTCTCAAATCCCAAAACCAATGACCTAAACCTGAACCCATTCTCAAATCCTAAAACCTATAACCTAAACCATATCCTAAACCTATAACCTATAGCCAAAACCAAAACCTATAACAAAAACCAAAACCAAAACCTATGACCTAAACCCGAACCCATTCTCAAATCCTTAAACCTATAACCTATAACCTAAACCAAAACCTATGACCTAAACCAAAACCTATAACCTATAAGCTATAACCTAAAGCAAAACCTATGACCTAAATCCGAACCCATTCTCAAAACCCAAAACCTATGACCTAAACCCGAACCCATTCTCAAATCCCAAAACCTATAACCAAAACCTAATCCTTATCCTAACCCTATAACCTATAACCTAAAAAGAAACCTATGACCTAAACCCGAACCCTAAACCCTATCCCAAAACCTATAACCTAAACCAAAATCAAAACCAAAACCTATAACCTAAACCCGAACCGATTCTTAAATCCTAAAACCTATAACATAAACCAAAACTTATAACCTAAACCCGAACCCATTCTCAAATCCCAAAACCTGTGACCTAAACCGGAACCCATTCTCAAATCTCAAAACCTATAACCTAAACCTAATCCTTATCCTAACCCTATAACCTATAACCAAAATCAAAACCTATGACCTCAACCCGAACCCATTCTCAAATCCGAAAACCCATGACCTCAACACGAACCCATTCTCAAATCGCAAAACCTATAACCTAAACCTAAACCTAAACCTTATCCTAAACCTATAACCTAAACAAAAACCTATAACCAAAACCAAAACCAAAACCTATAACCTAAACCCGAACCCATTCTCAACTCCCAAAACCTATGACCTAAACCGGAACCCATTCTCAAATCTCAAAACCTATAACCTAAACCAAAACCTATGACCTAAACCCGAACCCTAAACCCTATCCCAAAACCTATAACCTAAACCAAAATCAAAACTAAAACCAATAACTTAAACCCGAACCGATTCTAAAATCCTAAAACCTATTACCTAAACCAAAACCTATGACCTAAACCCGAACCCATTCTCAAATCCCAAAACCTATGACCTAAACCCGAACCCATTCTCAAATCCCAAAACATATAACTTAAACCTAAACCGAAACCTTATCCTAAACTTATTACCTAAACCAAAACCAAAACCTATGACCTAAATCCGAACCCATTCACAAATCCTAAAACCCATAAAAAAAACCAAAACCTATGACCTCAACCCGAATCCATTCTCCAATCCTAAAACCTATGACCTAAACATGAACCCATTCTCAAATCGCAAAACCTATAACCTAATCCTAAACCTACACCTTATCCTAAACCTATAACCTAAACCAAAACCTATAACCTAAACCAAAAAAAAACCTATGACCTAAACCCGAACCCATTCTCAAATCCTAAAACCTATAACCTAAATCAAAACTTATGACCTAAACCCGAACCCATTCTCAAATCCCAAAACCAATGACCTAAACCTGAACCCATTCTCAAATCCTAAAACCTATAACCTAAACCATATCCTAAACCTATAACCTATAGCCTAAACCAAAACCAAAACCTATGACCTAAACCCGAACCCATTCTCAAATCCTTAAACCTATAACCTATAACCTAAACCAAAACCTATGACCTAAACCAAAACCTATAACCTATATGCTATAACCTAAAGCAAAACCTATGACCTAAATCCGAACCCATTCTCAAAACCCAAAACCTATGACCTAAACCCGAACCCATTCTCAAATCCCAAAACCTATAACCAAAACCTAATCCTTATCCTAACCCTATAACCTATAACCTAAAAAGAAACCTATGACCTAAACCCGAACCCTAAACCCTATCCCAAAACCTATAACCTAAACCAAAATCAAAACCAAAACCTATAACCTAAACCCAAACCGATTCTTAAATCCTAAAACCTATAACATAAAACAAAACCTATAACCTAAACCCGAACCCATTCTCAAATCCCAAAACCTGTGACCTAAACCGGAACCCATTCTCAAATCTCAAAACCTATAACCTAAACCTAATCCTTATCCTAACCCTATAACCTATAACCAAAATCAAAACCTATGACCTCAACCCGAACCCATTCTCAAATCCGAAAACCCATGACCTCAACACGAACCCATTCTCAAATCGCAAAACCTATAACCTAAACCTAAACCTAAACCTTATCCTAAACCTATAACCTAAACAAAAACCTATAACCAAAACCAAAACCAAAACCTATGACCTAAACACGAACCCATTCTCAAATCCTAAAACCTATAACCTAAATCAAAACCTATGACCTAAACCCGAACCCATTCCCAAATCCCAAAACCTATGACCTAAACCCAAACCCATTCTCAAATCCCAAAACCTATAACCTAAATCATTTCCTAAACCTATAACCTATAAGCTAAACCAAAACCTATAACCTAAACCAAAACTAAAACCTATGACCTCAACCCGAACCCATTCTCAAATCCTTAAACCTATAACCAATAACCTAAACCAAAACCTATGACCTAAACCAAAACTTAAAACCTAAAACCTATAACCTAAACCAAAACCGTTGACCTAAATTTGAACCCATTCTCAAATCCCAAAACCTATGACCTAAACCCGAACCCATTCTCAAATCCCAAAACCTATAGCCTAAACCTAATCCTTATCCTAACCCTATAAACTATAACCTAAAAAGAAACCTATGACCTAAACCCGAACCCTAAACCCTATCCCAAAACCCATAACCTAAACCAAAATGAAAACCAAAACCTATAACCTAAACCCGAACCGATTCTTAAATCCTAAAACCTATAACCTAAACCATAACCTATAACCTAAACCCGAACCCATTCTCAACTCCCAAAACCTATGACCTAAACCGGAACCCATTCTCAAATCTCAAAACCTATAACCTAAACCTAATCCTTATCCTAACCCTATAACCTATAACCAAAACTAAATCTTATGACCTAAACCCGAACCCATTCTCAAATACTAAAACCTATTACCTAAACAAAAACCTATGACCTAAACCCGAACCCATTCTCAAATCCTAAAACCTATGATCTAAACCCTAACCCATTCTGAAATCCCAAAACCTATAACCTAAACCAAAACCTATGACCTAAACTCGAACCCATTCTCAAATCCCAAAACCTATAACCTAAACCATAACCTATGACCTAAACCTGAACCCATTCTCAAATCCCAAAACCTACGACCTGAACCTATAACCTAAACCTAAACCTAAACCTATAACCAATAACCTAAACTCGAACCCATTCTCAAATCCATAAACCAATAACCTAAAACTAATCCTTATCCTAACCCTATAACCTATAACCTAAACCAAAACCTATGACCTAAACCTAAAACAAAACCAAACAAAAACCAAAACCTATGACCTAAACCCGAACCGTAAACCCTATCCCAAAACCTATAACCTCGACCACGGTGTCCCATACCACCATGCCTGGCTCATGAGTCTTTGGATCAAGGTACCATGGTTAATAGGGTTTACAATGGCAAGTTCAGTACCCTAGGTTCAAGCAGTTATGCTCATGTAGGGTGAACATACATCGGTCAGTCGGGTTACTTGACGGGCTCGATTAGCTCGATCGCATCTCAAGCCGAACGACATGAAGTGCGTAAAACACTTCGCGTGGCCTAACCACTGTCGCCAACTCCAAACACGGCTCGCATTCATCGACGCGTCGTTCGTGGCCAAGACCAGCCAACCATGAATTCGCTCGGTTACCGACTGTCTGGACTAAGTATAGTCTCAAACACATATGAATTCACATCAGCAATTTATGTAGGAGTATTGGAATTGAAATACAATCATGTGAGCATGTTAACACATGTTATAACATACAACTTAGGCAAATCTTCAAGCACAAACATTTTATGCATATAATGGAATCATGCATATAGTCAACATGTAGGAAATCATTTACGTCAGCATATTAATTAAGAAATCAGTCTCAAACTAATTCATAACATCATTTAATTCAATACATACTAATACAAGCATTTATACAAACACATACACTACACACTTAAGTCTACATATAGTATGTCGATCCGAAGTGCGCAATTTGGCGAATCTCTTCGCCAAACTAATTATGCACACATTCCTAACATTCTAATGTGATAAAAAATCATGTCAATCACATCAGCAAAATATGAATGAAATCAGCATTTCCTACAAATGACTAAAATGCCCTAAATCTCATATTCTTCGTTGATTTACGAAACAGGAAACAAATAGCATGTTGTACATGTCAAACGGCGATGCCGTCAATAATTTACTATTAAATGACATTGAAAGCATTAGAAACCATCAATCAAAGTGTCTAAAATCCTCACTTTGTCTCTTATGGATGCGTGAATTTGAACGGAGCGTATACGCTTCGTCTACGGCGATAAGAGAACCTAATTTATAAGATAAGTCAGCTAACATGCTTTGAATACTAGCGAACCTCAAATCAGCAGCTTCTAGGATTGTTTCTTACCTGAAAACGTGGAAGAATCATCGGCTTGGTGATCAGAAGGTGTTGCTACAGCACGTGCAACAGGTGGAACGAAGATGGGAAAAATCTCTCCTACTCTCTCTCACAAACTCTCACCTTTTCTCTCTCCCAAATTAGGATTTCTCTCAAATTCGGATGAGAGAGAGGAGTGAGGGTTTCAACCCCTTTTATAAGCCTAAAAATGCCCAAAATAGGCTCCGGTACAAGGTTCACTTAGTGCATAACCAATTCGGAGCTGTTTCGGTCCAAAAGATGCTTTCTGGTGGTCCCCTGGCCGAATGCGATCGAAATTAAGCTCATGCGTACCAGATCTAGCACGCATTAAGTTTTCAGTCCGGTAGGGTTCGCAGATCGCGCGTGGTGGACTAGTTTCAGTTCAGCGGTCACCGCACGTAGATTAGGGCTGAAAGTCTCATGATATGAAATAGAAATTTTTCCTGATCCAAGTGTGTAATCTGGCTAAATTCTGATGGTCAGAACGCTTAATACTGACGCGTCAAGTCGTGTGCCAGATTTGAATTTGAAATTCCAATTCTGTCCCTATTCGCACTCTCTTCAGTCCGGGCTCAACGAAATAGCCTGTGATTGTCGGTTGGACTTGATTTTCGAAATGATTGTCAAGTCCAACAAGGCGGTTCTAACGGTCTAAGATAGGAGGTATCAGACTTTCGATGCGCGGTCTAGATCCAATACAAAATTTCAAAGTGGTCTAGAGAACAAACCTGCTTAGAGTTTGATCCGAGGTTATAGAGTATTATAGAGTCATTGGTTCTACTAGATTTGGGTCTTGTAGAACGTATTTAAAGTGATCAGGAACTATTTCCCAGCTACTCTAGCGTTGCGCTAGCTAACATAGACTTATTTTCTAAAGGAATTAATTCTATGCAATTTCGGGTCGAGTTGGTACTCGAGTCCAAGTATGAATTTTTTTCACGGGCATTACAATCTACCCCCCTCAACAAATAATTTTATCCTCGTAATTCGTACCTTTTCGTACTCCTCGAGAAGCTGTGGGTAGTTCTTTCTGATCTCGGCTTCTGTCTCCCAGGTAGCCTCCTCCTCAGAGTGATGCGTCCACATTACCTTCACAAGGGGAATCACCTTGGTACGCAGTACCTGCTCCTTCCTGTCTAGGATACATGTCGGTCGCAGGATATATGTAACATCCTCTCCTAACTGCACCTGCTCCCATCTGATGATATGGGAAGGATCAGCAACATACTTCTTCAGCATAGAAACATGAAATATGTTGTGAACGCTCGCGAGAGGCGTGGGTAAAGCCAATCGGTAAGCCACTGATCCCACACGATCGAGGATCTGGAATGGACCAATGAATCGTGGTGCCAGCTTTCCCTTCTTCCCGAACCGAAGGACTCCCTTCATAGGGAAAACTCGTAAAAACACATGATCCCCAACTGTGAACTCTAGTGGCCTCCGTCTCGTATCGGCATAACTCTTCTGTCTGCTCTGCGCTGTGAGAAGCCGACGCCTAATGATGTCAATCTTCTCTGACGTTGCCTGCACCAACTCTAGGCCAATCAAGCTACGCTCACCGACCTCAGCCCAGCAATGCGGTGCGCGACAAGGTCCCCCATACAGCACCTCGTAAGGTGCCATACCGATACTCACCTGAAAGCTATTGTTGTACGCAAACTGCGCATATGCAAGACAAAGTGGTCTAGAGAACAAACCTGCTTAGAGTTTGATCCGAGGTTATAGAGTATTATAGAGTCATTGGTTCTACTCGATTTGGGTCTTGTAGAACGTATTTAAAGTGATCAGGGACAATTTTCCAGCTACTATAGTGATGCGCTAGCTAACTTAGACTTATTTTCTAAAGGAATTAATTCTACGCAATTTCGGGTCGATTTGGTACGCGAGTCCAAGTATGGATTTTTTTCACGGGCGTTACATAAACCAAAACTAAAACCTATGACCTAAACCCGAACCCATTCTCAAATCCTATAACCTATAACCTAAACCAAAACCTATGACCTAAATTCGAACTCATTCTCAAATCCCAAAACCAATGACCTAAACCCGAACCCATTCTCAAATCCCAAAACCTATTAGCTAAACCTAATCCTTATCCTAACCCTATAACCTATAACCTAAACCAAAACCTATGACCTAAACCCGAACCCTACAGCTTATCCCAAAACCTATAACCTAAACCAAAATCAAAACCAAAACCTATAACCTAAACCCAAACCGTTTCTCAAATTCAAAAACTTATAACCTAAACCAAAACCTATGACCTAAACCAGAACCCATTCTCAAATACCAAAACCTAAGTCCTAAACCGAAACCCATTCTCAAATCTCAAAACCTATAACCTGAACCTAATCCTTATCCAAACCCTATAACCTATAACTAAAACCAAAACCTATGACCTGAACCCGAACCTATTCTCAAATACTAAAACCCATAACCTAAACCAAAACCTATGACCTAAACCCAAACCCATTCTCAAATCCCAAAACCTTTGACCTAAACCAAAACCTATGACCTAAACCCGAACCCATTCTCAAATCCCAAAACCTATGACCTAAACCTATAACCTAAACCTAAACCTAAACCTACAACCTATAACCTAAACTCGAACCCATTCTCAAATTTAAAAACCTATATCCTAAACCTAATCCTTATCCTAACCCTATAACATATAACCTAAACCAAAACCTATGACCTAAACCTAAAACAAAACCAAACCAAAACAAAAACCTATGACCTAAACCCGAACCGTAAACCCTATCCCAAAACCTATAACTTAAACAAAAACCAAAACCAAAACGTATAACCTAAACCCAAACCGATTCTCAAATCCTAAAACCTATAACCTAAACCAAAACCTATGACCTAAACCCGAACCCATTCTCAAATCTCAAAACCTATAACCTAAACCTAAACCTAAACCTTATCCTAAACCAACAACCTAAACCAAAACCTATAACCTAAACAAAAATCAAAACCTATGACCTAAACCCAAACCCATTCTCAAATCCTAAAACCTATAACCTAAACAAAAACCTATGACCTTAATCTAAACCCATTCTCAAATCAAAAAAACCTATGACCTAAACCCGAACCCATTCTCAAATCTGAAAACCTATAATCTAAACCTAATCCTTATGCTAACCCTATAACCTATAACCTAAACCAAAACCTATGACCTAAACCCGAACCCTAAACCCTATCCCAATACCTATAACCTAAACCAAAATCAAAACCAAAACCTATTACCTAAACCCGAACCAATTCTCAAATCCTAAAACCTATAACCTAAACCAAAACCTATGACCTAAACCCGACCCATTCTCGAATCCCAAAACCTCTTACCTAAACCCGAAACCATTCTTAAATCCCAAAACCTAAAACCTAAACCTAAATCGTAACCTCATCCTAAACCTATAACCTAAACCAAAATCAAAACCTATGACCTAAACCCGAACCCATTCTCAAATCCTAAAACCAATAACCTAAACCAAAACCTATGACCTAAATCCGAACCCATTCTCAAATCCCAAAACCTATGACCTAAACCCGAACTCATTCTCAAATCCCAAAACCTATAACCTAAACCTAATCCTTATCCTAACCCTATAACCTATAACCTAAAAAGAAACCTATGACCTAAACCCGAACCCTAAACACTATCCCAAAACCTATAACTTAAACCAAAACCAAAACTAAAACATATAACCTAAACCCGAACCGATTCTCAAATCCTAAAACCTATAACCTAAACCAAAACCTATAACCTAAACTAAAACCTATAACCTAAACCCGAACCCATTCTCAAATCCCAAAACCTATGACTTAAACCGGAACCCATTCTCAAATCTCAAAACCTATAGCCTAAACCTAATCCTTATCCTAACCCTATAACCTATAACCAAAACCAAATCCTATGACCTAAACCTGAACCCATTCTCAAATACTAAAACCTATAACCTAAACCAAAACCTATGACCTAAACCCGAACCCATTCCAAATCCCAAAACCTATGATCTAAACCCTAACCCATCCTCAAATCCCAAAACCTGCCAAAACCTATGACCTAAACCCAAACCCATTCTCAAATCCCAACACCTATATGCTTAACGAAAACCTAAGACCTAAACCCGAACCCACTCTCAAATCCTAAAACCTACGACCTAAACCTATAACCTAAACCTAAACCTAAACCTATAACCTATAACCTAAACTCGAACCCATTCTCAAATCCAAAAAGTTATAACCTAAACCTAATCCTTATCCTAACCCTATAACCTATAACCTAAACCAAAACCTATGACCTAAACCTAAAACAAAACCAAACCAAAACCAAAACCTATGACCTAAACCCGAATCGTAAACCCTGTCCCAAAACCTATAACCTAAACCAAACCCAAAACCAAAACCTATAACCTGAACCCGAACCGATTCTCAAATCCTAAAACCTATAACCTAAAACAAGACCAATGACCTAAACCCGAACCCATTCTCAAATCCCAAAACCGATGACCTAAACCCGAACCCATTCTCAAATCTCAAAACATATAACCTAAACCTAAACTCAAACCTTATCCTAAACTTAAAACCTAAACCAAAACCAAAACCTATGACCGAAACCTGAACCCATTCTCAAATCCTAAATCCTATAACCTAAACCAAAACCTATGACCTCAACCCGAACCCATTATCAAATCCCAAAAACTACGACCTAAACACGAACCCATTCTCAAATCCCAAAACCTATGACCTAAACACGAACCCATTCCCAAATCGGAAAACCTATAACCTAAACCTAAACCAAAATCTTATCCTAAACCTATAACCTAAACCTAAATCAAAACCTATGACCTAAACCCGAACCCATTCTCAAATCCCAAAACCTATGACCTAAACCTATAACCTAAACCTAAACCTAAACCTATAACCTATAACCTAAACTCGAACCCATTCTTAAATCCAAAAACCTTTAACCTAAACCTAATCCTTATCCTAACCGTATAACATATAACCTAAACCAAAACCAATGACCTAAACCTAAAATAAAACCAAATCAAAACCAAAACCTATGACCTAAACCCGAACCGTAAACCCTATCCCAAAACCTATAACCTAAACCAAAACTAAAACCAAAACCTATAACCTAAACCCGAACCGATTCTCAAATCCTAAAACCTATAACTTAAACCAAAACCTATGACCTAAACCCGAACCCATTCTCAAATCCCATAACCTATAACCTATACCTAAACCTAAACGTTATCCTAAACCTATAACCTAAACCAAAACCTATAACCTAAACCAAAATCAAAACCTATAACCTAAACCCAAACCCATTCTCAAATCCTAAAACCTATTCTCAAATCCTAAAACCTACAACCTAAACAAAAACCTATGGCCTAAATCTGAACCCATTCTCAAATCCAAAAAACCTATGACCTAAACCCGAACCCATTCTCAAATCAGAAAACCTATAATCTAAACCTAATCCTTATGCTAACCCTATAACCTATAACCTAAACCAAAACCGATGACCTAAACCCAAACCCAAAACCCTATCCCAAAACCTATAACCTAAACCAAAATAAAAAACAAAACCTATTACCTAAACCCGAACTAATTCTCAAATCCTAAAACCTATGACCTAAACCAAAACCTATGACCTCAACCCGAACCCATTCTCAAATCCCAAAACCTATAACCTAAACCTAAACCTAAACCATATCCTAAACCTATAACCTATAAACTAAACCAAACCCTAAAACCTAAACCAAAACCAAACCTTATGACCTAAACTCGAACCCATTCTTAAATCCTAAATCCTATAACCTAAACCAAAACCTATGACCTAAATCCGAACCCATTCTCAAATCCCAAAACCTATGACCTAAACCCGAACCCATTCTCAAATGCCAAAACCTATGACCTAAACCCGAACCCATTCTCAAATCCCAAAAACTATAACCTAAACCATATCCTAAACCTATAACCTATAACCTATAACCTAAACCTATAACCTAAACCAAAACCAAAACCTAAGACCAAAACCCGAACCCATTCTCAAATCCTAAAACCGATAACCTATATCCTAAACCAAAACCTATGACCTAAATCAAAACATATAACCTATAACCGATAACCTAAACCAAAACCTATGACCTAAATCCGAACCCATTCTCAAATCCTAAAACCAATGACCTAAACTCGAACCCATTCTCAAATCCCAAAACCTATAACCTAAACCTAATCCTTATCCTAACCCTATAATCGAAACCAAAACCTATGACCTAAACCCGAACCCATTCTCAAATCCCAAAACCTAGGACCTAAACCCGAACCCATTCTCAAATACAAAAACCTATAACCTAAACCTAAACATAAACCTTATCCTAAACCTATAACCTAAACCAAAACCAAAACCTATAACCTAAACCCGAACCCATTCTCAAATCCTAAAACCTATAACCTAAACCAAAACCTATGACCGCAACCCGAACCCATTCTCAAATCCCAAAACCTATGACCTCAACCCGAACCCATTCTCAAATCCCAAAACCTATAACCTAAACCAAAACCTAAAACCTAAACCAAAACTAAAACCTATGACCTAAACCCGAACCCATTTTCAAATCCTAAAACCTAAAACCTAAACCAAAACTTATGACCTAAACCCGAATCCATTCTCAAATCCCAAAACCTATGACCTAAACCCGAACCCATTCTCAAATCCCAAAACCTATAACCTAAACCAAAACCTAATCCTTAACCTTAACCTATAACCTATAACCTAAACTAAAACCTATAACATAAACCAAAACCAAAACCTATGACCTAAACCCGAACCCATTCTCAAATCCCAAAACCTATAACCTGAACCAAAACCAAAACCAAAACCTATAACCTAAACTCTAACTGATTCTCAAATCCTAAAACCTATAACCTAAACCATAACCTATGAGCTAAACCCGAACCCATTCTCCAATCCCAAAACCTATGACCTAAACCCGAACTCATTCTCAAATACAAAAACCTAAAACCTAGACCAAAACCAAAACCTATGACCTAAACCCGAACCCATTCTCAAATCCTAAAACCAATAACCTAAACCAAAACCTATGACCTCAACCCGAACCCATTCTCAAATCCCAAAACCTATAACCTAAACCTAAACCTACTCCTTATCCAAAACCTATAACCTAAACCTAAACCTACTCCTTATCCAAAACCTATAACCTAAACCAAAACCTAAAACCTAAACCAAAACTAAAACCTATGACCTAAACCCGAACCCATTTTCAAATCCTAAAACCTATAACCTAAACCAAAACTTATGACCTAAACTCCAACCCATTCTCAAATCCCAAAACCTATGACCTAAACCCGAACCCATTCTCAAATCCCAAAACCTATGACCTAAACCCGAACCCATTCTCAAATCCCAAAACCTATAACCTAAACCTAAACCTACTCCTTAACCTTAACCTATAACCTATAACCTAAACCAAAACCTATAACATAAACCAAAACTAAAACCTATGGCCTAAACCCGAACCCATTCTCAAATCCTAAAACCTATAACCTATACCAAAACCAATGACCTAAATCCGAACCCGTTCTCAAATCCCAAAACCTATGACCTAAACCTGAACCCATTCTCAAATCCCAAAACCTATAACCTAAGCCTAATCCTTATCCTAACCCTATAACCTATAACCTAAACCAAAACCTATGACCTAAACCCGAACCCTAAACCCTATCCCAAAACCTATAACTTGAACCAAAATCAAAACCAAAACCTATAACCTAAACCCGAACCGCTTCTCAAATCCTAAAACCTATAACATAAATAAAAACCTATGACCTAAACCAGAATCCATTCTTAAATCCCAAAACCTATGACCTAATCCGGAACCCATTCTCAAATCTCAAAACCTATAACCTAAACCTAATCCTTATCCTAACCCTATAACCTATAACCTAAACCAAAACCTATGACCTTAACCCGAACCCTAAACCCTATCCCAAAACCTATAAACTAAACCAAAATGAAAACCAAAACCTATAACCTAAACCCGAACCGATTCTCAAATCCAAAAACCTAAAACCGAAACCTAATCCTTATGCTAACGCTATAACCTATAACCTAAACCAAAACCTATGACCTAAACCTAAAACAAAACCAAACCAAAACCAAAACCTATGACCTTAACCCGAACCATATACCCTATCCCAAAACCTATAACGTAAACCAAAACCAAAGCCCAAACCCATAACCTAAACCCAAACCGATTCTCAAATCCTAAAACCTATAACCTAAACCAAAACATGTAACCTAAACCTGAACCCATTCTCAAATCCCAAAACCTATGACCAAAACCCGAACCCATTCGCAAATCCCAAAACCTATAACCTAAACCTAAACCTAAACCTTATCCTAAACCTATAACCTAAACCGAAATCAAAACCTTTGACCTAAACCCGAACCCATTCTCAAATCCCAAAACCTATGACCTAAACCTATTACCCAAACCTAAACCTAAACCTATAACCTATAACCTAAACTCGAACCCATTCTCAAATCCAAAAACCTATAACCTAAACCTAATCCTTATCCTAACCCTATAACATATAACCTAAACCAAAACCTATGACCTAAACCCGAACCGTAAACCCTATCCCAAAACCTATAACCAAAACCAAAACCAAAACCAAAACCTATAACCTAAACTCTAACTGATTCTCAAATCCTAAAACCTAAAACCTAAACCAAAACCTATGACCTAAACCCGAACCCATTATCAAATCCCAAAACCTATGACCTAAACCTAAACCTAAACCTTATCCTAAACTTATACCCTAAACCAAAACCTATAACCTAAACTAAAATCTAAACCTATGACCAAAACCCAAGGCCATTCTCAAATCCTAAAACCTAGAACCTAAACAAAAACCTATGACCTAAATCTGAACCCATTCTTAAATCCAAAAAACCTATGACCTAAACCCGAACCCATTCTCAAATCTGAAAACCTATAATCTAAACCTAATCCTTATGCTAACCCTACAACCTATAACCTAAACCAAAACCTATGACCTAAACCCGAACCCTAAACCCTATCCCAAAACCTATAACCTAAACCAAAACCAAAACCAAAACCTATAACGTGAACCCGAACCGATTCTCAAATCCTAAAACCTACAATCTAAAACAAAACCGATGACCTAAACCCGAACCCATTCTCAAATCCCAAAACCTATGACCTAAACCCGAACCCATTCTCAAATCTCGAAACGTATAACCTAAACCTAAACTGAAACCTTATCCTAAACTTAAAACCTAAACCAAAATCAAAACCTATGACCTAAACACGAACCCATTCTCAAATCGAAAAACCTATAACCTAAACCTAAACCTAAATCTTATCCTAAACCTATAACCTAAACCTAAATCAAAACCTATGACCTAAACCCGAACCCATTCTCAAATCCCAAAACCTATGACCTAAACCCGAACCCATTCTCAAATCCCAAAACCTATAAGCTAAACCTAAACCTAAACCTTATCCTAAACCTATAACCTAAACCTAAATCAAAACCTTTGACCTAAACCCGAACCCATTCTCAAATCCGAAAACTTATGACCTAAACCTATAACCGAAACCTAAACCTAAACCTATAACCTATAACCTAAACTCGAACCCATTCTCAAATGCAAAAACCTATAACCTAAACCTAATCCTTATCCTAACCCTATAACATATAACCTAAACCAACACCAATGACCTAAACCTATGACCTAAACCCGAACCGTAAACCCTATCCCAAAACCTATAACCTAAACCAAAACCAAAACCAAACCCTATAACCTAAACTCTAACTGATTCTCAAATGCTAAAACCTAAAACCTAAACCAAAACCTATGACCTAAACCCGAACCCATTCTCAAATCCCAAAACCTATGAACTAAAATTAAACCTAAACCTTATCCTAAACTTATACCCTAAACCAAAACCTATAACCTAAACCAAAATCTAAACCTATGACCAAAACCCAAACCCATTCTCAAATTCTAAAACCTAGAACCTAAACAAAAACCTATGACCTAAATCTGAACCCATTCTCAAATCTAAAAAACCTATGACCAAAACCAGCACCCATTCTCAAATCTGAAAACCTATAATCTAAACCTAATCCGTATGCTAACCCTACAACTTATAACCTAAACCAAAACCTATGACCTAAACCCGAACCCTAAACCCTATCCCAAAACCTATAACCTAAACCAAAACCAAAACCAAAACCTATAACCTGAACCCGAACCGATTCTCAAATCCTAAAACCTATAACCTAAAACAAAACCTATGACCTAAACCCGAACCCATTCTCAAATCTCAAAACCTATGACCTAAACCCGAACCCATTCTCAAATCTCAAAATGTATAACCTAAACCTAAACTTAAACCATATCCTAAACTTAAAACCTAAAACAAAATCAAAACCTATGACCTAAACACGAACCCATTCTCAAATCAGAAAACCTATAACTTAAACCTAAACCTAAATCTTATCCTAAACCTATAACCTAAACCTAAATCAAAACCTATGACCTAAACCCGAACCCATTCTCAAATCCCAAAACCTATGACTTAAACCTATAACCTAAACCTAAACCTAAACCTATAACCTATAACTTAAACTCGAACCCATTCTCAAATCCAAAAACCTATAACCTAAACCTAATCCTTATCCTAACCGTATAACATATAACCTAAACCAAAACCTATGACCTAAACCTAAAACAAAACCAAACCAAAACCAAAACCGATGACCTAACCCCGAACCGTAAACCCTATCCCAAAACCTATAACCAAAACCAAAACCAAAACCAAAACCTATAACCTAAATCCGAACCGATTCTCAAATCCTAAAACCTATAACCTAAACCAAAACCTATGACCTAAACCCGAACCCATTCTCAAATCCCAAAACCTATAACCTAAACCTAAACCTAAACCTTATCCTAAACCTATAACCTAAACTAACACCTATAACCTAAACCAAAATCAAAAGCTATGACCTAAACCCAAACCCATTCTCAAATCCTAAAACCTACAACCTAAACAAAAACCTATGACCTAAATCTGAATCCATTCTCAAATCCAAAAAACCTATGACCTAAACCCGAACCCATTCTCAAATCTGAAAACCTATAATCTAAACCTAATCCTTATGCTAATCCTATAACCTATAACCTAAACCAAAACCGATGACCTAAACCCGAACCCTAAACCCTATCCCAAAACCTATAACCTAAACCAAAATCAACAAATAAAACCTATTACCTAAACCCGAACTACTTCTCAAATCCTAAAACCTATAACCTAAACCAAAACCTATGACCTAAACCCGAACCCATTCTCAAATCCCAAAACCTATGACCTAAACCCGAACCCATTCTCAAATCCCAAAACCTATAACCTAAACATAAATCGAAACCTTATCCTAAACCTATAACCTAAACCTAAACCAAAACCAAAACCTATGACCTAAACCCGAACCCATTCTCAAATCCCAAAACCTATAACCTAAACCTAAACCTAAACCATATCCTAAACCTATAACCTATAACCTAAATCAAAACCTATAACCTAAACCAAAACCAAACCTTATGACCTAAACTCGAACCCATTCTTAAATCCTAAAACCTATAACCTAAACCAAAACCTATGACCTAAATACGAACCCATTCTCAAATCCCAAAACCTATGACCAAAACCCGAACTCATTCTCAAATCCCAAAACCTATGACCTAAACCCGAACCCATTCTCAAATCCCAAAACCTATAACCTAAACCATATCCTAAACCTATAACCTATAACCTAAACCAAAACCTATAACCTAAACCAAAACCAAAACCTATGACCAAAACCCGAACCCATTCTCAAATCCTAAAACCAATAACCTATAACCTAAACCAAAACCTATGACCTAAATCAAAACCTATAACCTATAACCTATAACCTAAACCAAAACCTATGACCTAAATCCGAACCCATTCTCAAATCCTAAAACCAATGACCTAAACCCAAACCCATTCTCAAATCCCAAAACCTATAACCTAAACCTAATCCTTATCCTAACCCTATAACCGAAACCAAAACCTATGACCTAAACCCGAACCCATTCTCAAATCCCAAAACCTAGGACCTAAACCCGAACCCATTCTCAAATACAAAAACCAATAACCTAAACCTAAACATAAACCTTATCCTAAACCTATAACCTAATCCAAAACCAAAACCTATGACCTAAACCCGAACCCATTCTCTAATCCTAAAACCTATAACCTAAACCAAAACCTATGACCTCAACCCGAACCCATTCTCAAATCCCAAAACCTATGACATAAACCCGAACCCATTCTCAAATCCCAAAACCTATAACCTAAACCTAAACCTAATCCTTAACCTTAACCTATAACCTATAACCTAAACCAAAACCTATAACATAAACCAAAACCAAAACCTATGGCCTAAACCTGAACCCATTCTCAAATCCTAAAACCTATAACTAAAACCAAAACCAATGACCGAAATTCGAACCCGTTCTCAAATCCCAAAACCTATGACCTAAACCTGAACCCATTCTCAAATCCCAAAACCTATAACCTAAACATAATCCTTATCCTAACCCCATAACCTATAACCTAAACCAAAACCTATGACCTAAACCCGAACCCTAAACCCTATCCGAAAACCTATAACTTGAACCAAAATCAAAACCAAAACTTATAACCTAAACCCGAACCGATTCTCAAATCCTAAAACCTATAACATAAATAAAAACCTGTGACCTAAACCAGAATCCATTCTTAAATCCCAAAACCTATGACCAAATTCGGAACCCATTCTCAAATCTCAAAACCTATAACCTAAACCTAATCCTTATCCTAACCCTATAACCTATAACCTAAACCAAAACCTATGACCTTAACCCAAACCCTAAACCCTATCCCAAAACCTATAAACTAAACCAAAATGAAAACCAAAACCTATAACCTAAACCCGAACCGATTCTTAAATCCAAAAACCTATTACCAAAACCTAATCCTTATGTTAACCCTATAACCTATAAACTAAACCAAAACCTATGACCTAAACCTAAAACAAAACCAAACCAAAACCAATACCTATGACCTTAACGCGAACCATAAACCCTATCCCAAAACCTATAACGTAAACCAAAACCAAAGCCAAAACCTATAACCTAAACCCAAACCGATTCTCAAATCCTAAAACCTATAACCTAAACCAAATATATGACCTAAACCCGAACCCATTCTCAAATCCCAAAACCTATGACCTAAATCCGAACCCATTCTCAAATCCCAAAACCTATAACCTAAACCTAAACCTAAACCTTATCCTAAACCTATAACCTAAACCTAAATCAAAACCTTTGACCTAAACCCGAACCCATTCTCAAATCTCAAAACCCATGGCCTAAACCTAAACCTAAACCTATAACCTATAACCTAAACTCGAACCCATTCTCAAATCCAAAAACCTATAACCTAAACCTAATCCTTATCCGAACCCTATAACATATAACCTAAACCAAAACCTATGAACTAAACCTAAAACAAAACCAAACCAAAACCAAAACCTATGACCTAAACCCGTACCGTAAACCCTATCCCAAAACCTATAACCAAAACCAAAATAAAAACCAAAACCTATAACCTAAACTCTAACTGATTCTCAAATCCTAAAACCTATAACCTAAACCAAAACCTATGACCTAAACCCGAACCCATTCTCAAATCCCAAAACCTATGACCTAAGCCTAAACCTAAACCTTATCCTAAACCTATAACCTAAACCAAAATCTAAACCTATGACCTAAACCCAAACCCATTCTCAAATCCTAAAACCTAGAACCTAAAAAAAAACCTATGACCTAAATCTGAATCCATTCTCAAATCCAAAAAACCTATGACCTAAACCCGAACCCATTCTCAAATCTGAAAACCTATAACCTAAACCTAATCCTTATGCTAACCCTAGAACCTATAACCAAAACCAAAACCTTTGACCTAAACCCGAACCCTAAACCCATATCCCAAAACCTATAACCTAAACCAAAACCAAAACCAAAACCTATAACCGGAACCCGAACCGATTCTCAAATCCTAAAACCTATAACCTAAAACAAAACCTATGACCTAAACCCGAACCCATTCTCAAATCCCAAAACCTATGACCTAAACCCGAACCCATTCTCAAATCTCAAAACGTATAACCTAAACCTAAACTGAAACCTTATCCAAAACTTAAAACCAAAGCCAAAACCAAAACCAAAACCTATGACCTAAACCCGAACCCAATCTCAAATCCCAAAACCTAAACCTAAATCAAAACCTATGACCTCAACCCGAACCCATTATCAAATCCCAAAAACTATCACCTAAACACGAACCCATTCTCAAATCCCAAAACCTAAGACCTAAACACGAACCCATTCTCAAATCGAAAAACCTATACCTAAACCTAAACCTAAACCTATAACCATAACCTAAACCAAAACCTATGACCTAAACCCGAACCCATTCTCAAATCCCAAAACCTATGACCTAAACCTAAACCTCAACCTTATCCTAAACCTATAACCTAAACCAAAATCTAAACCTATGACCTAAACCCAAACCCATCCTCAAATCCTAAAACCTACAACCTAAATAAAAACCTATGACCTAAATCTGAATCCATTCTCAAATCCAAAAAACCTATGACCTAAACCCGAACCCATTCGCAAATCTGAAAACCTATAATCTAAACCTAAGCCTTATGCTAACCCTACAACCTATAACCAAAACCAAAACCTATGACCTAAACCCGAACCATAAACCCATATCCCAAAACCTATAACCTAAACCAAAACCAAAACCAAAACCTATAACCGGAACCCGAACCGATTCTCAAATCCAAAATCCTATAACCTAAAACAAAACCTATGACCTAAACCTGAACCCATTCTCAAATCCCAAAACCTATGACCGAAACCCGAATCCATTCTTAAATCTCAAAACGTATAACCTAAACCTAAACTGAAACCTTATCCTAAACTTAAAACCAAAGCCAAAACCAAAACCAAAACCTATGACCTAAACCCGAACCAAATCTCAAATCCTAAAACCTAAACCTAAATCAAAACCTATGACCTCAACCCGAACCCATTATCAAATCCCAAAAACTATGACCTAAACACGAACCCATTCTCAAATCGCAAAACCTAAGACCTAAACACGAACCCATTCTCAAATCGAAAAACCTATAACCTAAACCTAAACCTAAACCTATAACCTAAACCTAAATCAAAACCTATGACCTAAACCCGAACCCATTCTCAAATCCCAAAACCTATGACCTAAACCTATAACCTAAACCTAAACCTAAACCTAACACCTATAACTTAAACTCGAACCCATTCTCAAATCCAAAAACCTATAACCTAAACCTAATCATTATCCTAATCGTATAACATATAACCTAAACCAAAACAACTGACCTAAACCTAAAACAAAACCAAACCAAAACCAAAACCTATGACCTAAACCCGAACCGTAACCCAAAACCTATAACCTAAACTAAAACCAAAACTAAAACCTATAACCTAAACCCGAACCGATTCTCAAATCCGAAAACCTATAACCTAAACCAAAACCATTGACCTAAACCCGAACCTATTCTCAAATCCCAAAACCTATAACCTAAACCAAAACCTAAACCTTATCCTAAACCTATAACCTAAACCAAAATCAAAACCTATGACCTAAACCCAAACCCATTCTCAAATCCTAAAACCTACAACCTAAACAAAAACCTATGACCTAAATCTGAACCCATTCTCAAATCCAAAAAACCTATGACCTAAACCCGAACCCATTCTCAAATCTGAAAACCTATAATCTAAACCTAATCCTTATGCTAACCCTATAACCTATAACATAAACCAAAACCGATGACCTAAACCCGAACCCTAAACCCTAGCCCAAAACCTATAACCAAAACTAAAATAAAAAACAAAACCTATTACCTAAACCCGAACTAATTCACAAATCCAAAAACCTATAACCTAAACCAAAACCTATGACCTAAACCCGAACCCATTCTCAAATCCCAAAACCTATGACCTAAACCCGAACCCATTCTCAAATCACAAAACCTATAACCTAAACCTAAATCGAAACTTATCCTAAACCTATAACCTAAACCAAAACCAAAACCTATGACCTAAACCCGAACCCATTCTCAAATCCCAAAACCTATAACCTAAACCTAAACCTAAACCATATCCTAAACCTATAACCTATAACCTAAACCAAAACCTATAAACTAAACCAAAACCAAACCTTATAACCTAAACCCGAACCCATTCTTAAATTCTAAAACATATAACCTAAACCAAAACCTATGACCTAAATCCGAACCCATTCTCAAATCCCAAAACCTATGACCTAAACCCGAACCCATTCTCAAATCCAAAAACCTATGACCTAAACCCGAACCCATTCTCAAATCCGAAAACCAATAACCTAAACCATATCCTAAACCTATAACCTATAACCTAAACCAAAACCTATAACCAAAACCAAAACCAAAACCTATGACCAAAACCCGAACCCATTCTCAAATCCTAAAACCTATAACCTAAAACCTAACCCAAAACCTATGACCTAAATGAAAACCTATAACCTATAACCTATAACCTAAACCAAAACCTATGACCTAAATCCAAACCCATTCTCAAATCCCAAAACCTATGACCTAAACCCGAACCCATTCTCAAATCCCAAAACCTATAACCTAAACCTAAACCTACTCCTTATCCAAAACCTATAACCTAAACCAAAACCTAAAACCTAAACCAAAACTAAAACCTATGACCTAAACCCGAACCCATTTTCAAATCCTAAAACCTATAACTTAAACCAAAACTTATGACCTAAACCCGAACCCATTTTCAAATCCCAAAACCTATGACCTAAACCCGAACCCATTCTCAAATCCCAAAACCTATAACCTAAACCTAAACCTACTCCTTATCCAAAACCTATAACCTAAACCAAAACCTAAAACCTAAACCAAAACCTAAAACCTAAACCAAAACTAAAACCTATGACCTAAACCCGAACCCATTTTCAAATCCTAAAACCTATAACTTAAACCAAAACTTATGACCTAAACCCGAACCTATTTTCAAATCCCAAAACCTATGACCTAAACCCGAACCCATTCTCAAATCCCAAAACCTATAACCTAAACCTAAACCTAATCCTTAACCTTATCATATAACCTATAACCTAAACCAAAACCTATAACATAAACCAAAACCAAAACCTATGACCTAAACACGAACCCATTCTCAAATCCTAAAACCTATAACCTAAACCAAAACCAATGACCCAAATCCGAACCCGTTCTCAAATCCTAAAACCTATGACCTAAACCTAAACCCATTCTCAAATCCCAAAACCTATAACCTAAACCTAATCCTTATCCTAACCCTATAACCTATAACCTAAACCAAAACCTATGACCTAAACCCGAACCCTAAACCCTATCCCAAAACCTATAACTTGAACCAAAACCAAAACCAAAACCTATAACCTAAATCCGAACCGATTCTCAAATCCTAAAATCTATAACATAAATAAAAACCTATGACCTAAACCAGAATCCATTCTTAAATCCCAAAACCTATGTCCTAATCCGGAACCCATTCTCAAATCTCAAAACCTATAACCTAAACCTAATCCTAATCCTAACCCTATAACCTATAACCTAAACCAAAACCAATGACCTTAACCCGAACCCTAAACACTATCCCAAAACCTATAAACTAAACCAAAATGAAAACCAAAACCTATAACCTAAACCCGAACCGATTCTCAAATCCAAAAACCTATAACCGAAACCTAATCCTTATGCTAACCTTATAACCTATAACCTAAACCAAAACCTTTGACCTAAACCTAAAACAAAACCAAACCAAAACCAAAACCTATGACTTTAACCCGAACCATAAACCCTATCCCAAAACCTATAACGTAAACCAAAACCAAAGCCAAAACCTATAACCTAAACCCAAATCGATTCTCAAATCCTAAAACCTATAACCTAAACCAAAACATATGACCTAAACCCGAACCCATTCTCAAATCCCAAAACCTATGACCTAAACCCGAACCCATTCTCAAATCCCAAAACCTATAACCTAAACCTAAACCTAAACCTTATCCTAAACCTATAACCTAAACCTAAATTAAAACCTTTGACCTAAACCCAAACCCATTCTCAAATCCCAAAACCTATGACCTAAACCTATAACCTAAACCTGAACCTAAACCTATAACCTATAACCTAAACTCGAACCCATTCTCAAATCTAAAAACCTATAACCTAAACCTAATCCTTATCCTAACCCTATAACATATAACCTAAACCAAAACCTATGACCTAAACCTATGACCTAAACCCGAACCATAAACCCTATCCCAAAACCTATAACCTAAATCAAAACAAAAACAAAAACCTATAACCTAAACACTAACTGATTCTCAAATCCTAAAACCTATAACCTAAACCAAAACCTATGACCTAAACCCGAACCCATTCTCAAATCCCAAAACCTATGACCTAAACCTAAACTTAAACCTTATCCTAAACCTATAACCTAAACCAAAACCTATAACCTAAACCAAAATCTAAACATATGACCTAAACCCAAACCCATTCTCAAATCCTAAAACCTAGAACCTAAACAAAAACCTATGACCTAAATCTGAACCCATTCTCAAATCCAAAAAACCTATGACCTAAACCCAAACCCATTCTCAAATATGAAAACCTATAATCTAAACCTAATCCTTATGCTAACCCTACAACCTATAACCAAAACCAAAACCTATGACCTAAACCCGAACCCTAAACCCTATCCCAAAACCTATAACCTAAACCAAAACCAAAACCAAAACCTATAACCGGAACCCGAACCGATTCTCAAATCCTAAAACCTATAACCTAAAACAAAACCTATGACCTAAACCCGAACCCATTCTCAAATCCCAAAACCTATGACCGAAACCCGAACCCATTCTCAAATCTCAAAACGTATAACCTAAACCTAAACTGAAACCTTATCCTAAACTTAAAACCAAAACCAAAACCAAAACCAAAACCTATGACCAAAACCCGAACCCATTCTCAAATCCTAAAACCTAAACCTAAATCAAAACCTATGACCTCAACCCGAACCCATTATCAAATCCCAAAAACTATGACCAAAACACGAACCCATTCTCAAATCCCAAAACCTAAGACGTAAACCCGAACTCATTCTCAAATCGAAAAACCTATAACCTAAACCTAAACCTAAATCTATAACATAAACCTAAATTAAAACCTATGACCTAAACCCGAACCCATTCTCAAATCCCAAAACCTATGACCTAAACCTATAACCTAAACCTAAACCTAAACCTATAACCTATAACCTAAACTCGAACCCATTCTCAAATCCAAAAACCTATAACCTAAACCTAATCATTATCCTAATTGTATAACATATAACCTAAACCAAAACCTCTGACCTAAACCTAAAACAAAACCAAACCAAAACCAAAACCTATGACCTAAACCCGAACCGTAAACCCTAACATAAAACCTATAACCTAAACTAAAACCAAAACCAAAACCTATAACCTAAACCCGAACTGATTCTCAAATCCTAAAACCTATAACCTAAACCAAAACCAATGACCTAAACCCGAACCCATTCTCAAATCTCAAAACCTATAACCTAAACCTAAACCTAAACCTTATCCTAAACCTATAACCTAAACCAAAACCTATTACCTAAACCAAAATCAAAACCTATGACCTAAACCCAAACCCATTCCCAAATCCTAAAACCTACAACCTAAACAAAAACCTATGACCTAAATCTGAACCCATTCTTAAATCCAAAAAACCCATGACCTAAACCCGAACCCATTCTCAAATCTGAAAAATTATAATCTAAACCTAATCCTTATGCTAACACTATAACCTATAACATAAACCAAAACCGATGACCTAAACCCGAACCCTAAACCCTATCCCAAAACCTATAACCAAAACTAAAATAAAAAATAAAACCTATTACCTAAACCCGAACTAATTCTCAAATCCAAAAACCTATAACCTAAACCAAAACCTATGACCTAAACCTGAACCCATTCCCAAATCCCAAAACCTATGACCTAAACCCGAACCCATTCTCAAATCACAAAACCTATAACCTAAACCTAAATCGAAACCTTATCCTAAACCTATAACTAAACCAAAACCAAAACCTATGACCTAAACCCGAACCCATTCTCAAATCCCAAAACCTATAACCTAAACCTAAACCTAAACCATATCCTAAACCTATAACCTATAACTTAAACCAAAACCTATAACCTAAACCAAAACCAAACCATATGACCTAAACCCGAACCCATTCTTAAATCCTAAAACCTATAACCTAAACCAAAACCTATGACCTAAATCCGAACCCATTCTCAAATCTCAAAACCTATGACCTAAACCCGAACCCATTCTCAAATCCCAAAAACTATGACCTAAACCCGAACCCATTCTCAAATCCGAAAACCAATAACCTAAACCATATCCTAAACCTATAACCTATAACCTAAACCAAAACCTATAACCTAAACCAAAACCAAAACCTATGACCAAAACCCGAACCCATTCTCAAATCCTAAAACCTATAACCTAAAACCTAACCCAAAACCTATGACCTAAATCAAAACCTATAACCTATAACCTAAACCAAAACCTATGACCTAAATCCAAACCCATTCTCAAATCCCAAAACCTAGGACCTAAACCCGAACCCATTCTCAAATCCCAAAACCTATAACCTAAACCTAAACCTAATCCTTAACCTTAACCTATAACCTATAACCTAAACCAAAACCTATAACATAAACAAAAACCAAAACCTATGACCTAAACCCGAACCCATTCTCAAATCCTAAAACCTATAACCTAAACCAAAACCAATGACCTAAATCTGAACCCGTTCTCAAATCCCAAAACCTATGACCTAAACCTGAACCCATTCTCAAATCCCAAAACCTATAACCTAAACCTAATCCTTATCCTAACCCTATAACCTATAACCTAAACCAAAACCTATGACCTAAACCCGAACCCTATACCCTATCCCAATACCAATAACTTGAACCAAAATCAAAACCAAAACCTATAACCTAAATCCGAACCGATTCTCAAATCCTAAAATCTATAACATAAATAAAAACCTATGACCTAAACCAGAATCCATTCTTCAATCCCAAAACCTATGACCTAATCCGGAACCCATTCTCAAATCTCAAAACCAATAACCTAAACCTAATCCTTATCCAAACCCTATAGCCTATAACCTAAACCAAAACCTATGACCTTAACCCGAACCCTAAACCCTATCCCAAAACCTATAAATTAAACCAAAATGAAAACCAAAACCTATAACCTAAACCCGAACCGATTCTCAAATCCAAAAACCTATTACCGAAACCGAATCCTTATGCTAACCCTATAACCTATAACCTAAACCAAAACCTATGACCTAAACCTAAAACAAAACCAAACCAAAACCAAAACCTATGACCTTAACCCGAACCATAAACCCTATCCCAAAACCTATAACGTAAACCAAAACCAAAGCCAAAACCTATAACCTAAGCCCAAACCGATTCTCAAATCCTAAAACATATAACCTAAACCAAATCATATGACCTAAACTCGAACCCATTCTCAAATCCCAAAACCTATGACCTAAACCCGAACCCATTCTCAAATCCCAAAACCTATAACCTAAACCTAAACCTAAACCTTATCCTAAACCTATAGCCTAAACCTAAATCAAAACCTTTGACCTAAACCCGAACCCATTCTCAAATCCCAAAACCTATGACCAAAACCTATAACCTAAACCTAAACCTAAACCTATAACCTATAACCTAAACTCGAACCCATTCTCAAATCCAAAAACCTATAACCTAAACCTAAACCTTATCCTAACCCTATAACATATAACCTAAACCAAAACCTATGACCTAAACCTATGACCTAAACCCGAACCGTAAACCCTATCCCAAAACCTATAACCTAAACCAAAACAAAAACCTAAACCTATAACCTAAACACTAACTGATTCTCAAATCCTAAAACCTATAACCTAAACCAAAACCTATGACCTAAACCCGAACCCATTCTCAAATCCCAAAACCTATGACCTAAACCTAAGCCTAAACCTTATCCTAAACCTATAACCTAAACCAAAACCTATAACCTAAACCAAAACCTATAACCTAAACCAAAATCTAAACCTATGACCTAAACCCAAACCCATTCTCAAATCCTAAAACCTAGAACCTAAACAAAAACCTATGACCTAAATCTGAACCCATTCTCAAATCTAAAAAACCTATGACCTAAACCCGAACCCATTCTCAAATCTGAAAACCTATAATCTAAACCTAATCCTTATGCTAACCTACAACCTATAACCAAAACCAAAACCTATGACCTAAACCCGAACCCTAAACCCTATCCCAAAACCTATAACCTAAACTAAAACCAAAACCAAAACCTATGACCTCAACCCGTGAAAAATCCATACTTAGGCTCGAGTACCAACTCGACCCGATATTGCGTAGAATTCATTCCTTTAGAAAATATGACTAGGTTAGCTAGTGCAACGTTAGAATAGCTGGGAAATGGTCCCTGATCACTTTAAATACGTTCTACAAGGCCCAAAGCGAGTGGAACCAATGGTGCTATAATGCTCTAAAACCTCGGACCAAACTCTAAGCAGGTTTGTTCTCTGGACCACTTTGAATCTTTGTATTGGATCTAGACCGCACGTCGAAAGTCCGATACCTCCTATCTTAGACCGTTAGAACCGTCTAGCTGGACTTGACACTCATTCCAAAAATCAAGTCAAACCAATAATCACAGACTATTTCATTGAGCCCGGACCGAAGAGAGTGAGAATAGGGTTAGAATTGGAATTTGAAATTCAAATCTGGCACACAATTTGACGCATCAGTATTGAGCGTTCTGACCGTCAGAATACAGCCAAATTACACCCTTGGATCAGGAAAAATATCTATTATATATCACGAGACTTATAGGCCTGATCTTGGTGCGATGACCGTTAAACTGAAATTGGACCGCCACGTGCGATCTGGGAACCCTACCGGTCTGAAAACTGGATGTGTGCTAGATCCAGTATGCATGAGCTTAAGTCCGACCGCATTTGGCCAGGGGACCTTCAGAAATGCCCTTTTGGACCGAAACGGCCCCGATTTGGTTAGGCACCAAGTAAACATTGTTCCCAAGCCTATTTTGGGCATGTTGTAGGCTATAAAAGGGGTTGAAACCCTCACTCCTCTCTCTCATCCGAATTTAAGAGAAGCCCTAGCTTGGGAGAGGGAAAAAGAAGTGAGAGATTGTGAGTGAGTGGGGGAGTTCTTCCTACCACTTGTGCTACGTGTTGCACGTGCTTAAGCAACACATCTCTACCACCTTCCCGGCGATTCCACCGCGATCTTAGGTAAGTAAATACCCTAAATAGTTGTTGATTTGAGTTTCCCTTGCTTCCATAGCGATGTAGCTTATGGATCTTGTGTATTAGGCTCCTTATTCGCCGTAGACGAAACGTATACGCTCCGTTTCAATTCCCGAGTCTACAAGACATAAGGTGAGGATTTTAGACGCTTTGATTGACGGTTCCCAACGCTTTCAATGTCGTTTAATAGTAGATTCTTAACGGCATCGCCGTTTGACATGTACAAAATGCTCTCCGTTTCCCGTTTCGTAAACTAACGAAGAATATGAGATTTGGGGCATTTTAGTCATTTGTAGGAAGTACTGTTTACATTCATATTTTGCTGATGTGGTTGACATGGTTTGTTGTCGCATTAGGAAGTTAGGAATGTGTGCATAATTAGTTTGGCGAAGAGATTCGCCTAGTTACGCACTTTGGGTCGACATACTATATGTAGACTTAAGTGTGTAGAGTAGGTGTTTGTATAAATGCTTGTAATAGTATGTATTGAATTAAATGAAGTTATGTGATAGTTTGTGATTGATTTCTCAATTAATATGCTGACCTAAATGATTTTCTACATGTTGACCTTATGCATGATTGCATTACATGCATAGGAAGTATGCTTTGAAGATTTGCTTAAGTTGAATGTTATAACATGTGTTAACATGCTCACATGATGTATTTCAATTGCAATACCCTGGTATATAGTGTTAATGTAATTCCTTAGATGTGTGGGACTTGACTTAGTCCAGGCAGTCGGTAACCGAGCGAATTCGTGGCTGACTGGTCATAGCCACGAACGACGCGTCGATGAACGTGATTCGGGTTGAGAGTTGGCGGCAGTGGTTAGGCCACGCGAAGTGTTTTACGCACTTCATGTCGTTCAACTTGAGATGCGATCGCGCTAGTCGAGCCCGTCAAGTAACCCGACTGGCCGATGTTTGTTCACCTTGTATGTATCATAACTGCTTGAACCTAGGGTACTGAACTTACCATTGTAAACCCTATTAACCGTGGTACCTTGATCCACGAAGACTCATGAGCCGGGCATGGTGGTATGGGACACCGTGGTAGAGCTGTCGGCCTACGCTGGGGCCACAAACCTCCCCGTAGTGACCAATGAGCACCTTGACTCGTGAGCAGATTATGGTGGTATGGGACACTATATTCTAGCTGTCGGCCTACACTGATCAGGCGACGAGTCCTTTGTAGTGACCGCGAGCGTATTCTGAGTCCACGGGAGGCGACGACCCTTCCGTGCAGTAGAGTACAGTGGGCCTGTATTGATAAGGTGATGGGGGAGCGGTCCAACGAGTGCGAGCAACAGCCCTGGCAGCCCTTGCAGTGACCTACGAAATATACATCGTATGAGATTACTAGGAGTGACGACCCTAGACAGGATCCGTGTTGGGATTGATACAAGGAAAGTACCTTAGTTTCCCAATCCTGCTGTTTGAATGGACTAATAACAACTTGGTAATCATTTCACCATAGCATTGCATGTGCCTGGAAGATGTGGAGCACTCTAGGGAGTGTGGCATGCCACGGTCGTAAGATGTTGCCGCACGAGGGTGATCGTCGGTGAGGGCATACATCACGTCATATCATCTTGCATTAATAACAGTATTAGGATTGTCTGATTTACTGCTTTACTATTATCGCGTGATTGAATTGTGAACATGCTAATCTTTGCTCTATGATTCCACTGAGTTGATCACTCATTCCCACGTTACGGGATGGTGTTTGCAACACCCACCAGACCCTGTTGTAGTTGCAGGTGAGGACGAGATCCAGGAGGTGGAGCCCGAGATCGACGAGGACCAGGATGAGTTCTCGTATATGCAGTATCATGACGGCTTCCCGTAGGTGACCTGGATCGAGGGGGCATCAGTGGGACTTTCTTTTTGAATATTATTCTTTTGATATGTATATGTACATGAGACTCAGAGATGTAGTCATACTTTGGAGACAGATGAGATTACTATGTTTTTATACAGTGATATATACATTGTTTAGTCTTCCGCTTGCTTTTATCACTGGATCTGAAGTATGAATTGCAGTTTTGGTATACTTTTACTCATGTGAATGCTTTAAATCAGACAACATTGAATCATAACCATTTTTGTTGCATAAGTGACGGTCTGGAACTCGGGAGTTGAGTTTATACACGACCCCCGATTTTCAGGGTGTTACAAGTTGGTATCAGAGCATGAATGAGAGTATACTGGGCCTGGGTTATGGTCTTGCGACGTACGCTGTCGCTTCCTTTAACTTAGGTGGGTGCGAGAAGAGTCTAGAAACACTTCTAGGATCGCAGATTCGCCGATAGGCGAAGTCTATTAGGATCGATCGCAAGATCGAATCTGTAACGTATCTCGGGTCGCGTAATGCAACCCGAATCACTTCTAAGCTGTAGGAAGTCGGGTTGAGACGTCCTATGAGCGGTTTTAAACCGAAAAAGTGAATCCTTGGGCCGTGGAATGACCACGACTCCAGTAATCAATCGCCAGGGCTTAAAAACCCCGTTTTGCCAAAAATTCTCAAAATTCCTCCTCTAAACACTTCAACCTTCAGTTGTTTCTTATCCATTTCATGTTAGGCATCAAACATAATGTGAAAATAACACAAATTAGTACATTCACCAAATTTTACAGTGAATAGTAAAATTTCATGAAAAATAGCCATAAGGACATTCTAACTTCACTTTCTTTAGTAACTAAGGAGCTAGATAGGTGTACTGGCTCCTTCTACCCTAAATTCATATGCTGCATCATATGGTTTGGTATTCAGGATTGAGATGTGGACCCGAAAATCCCCGAACACATGTTTGGGCTCATAGAGACCAAATTAGTATGAACCAGGGGGTGGGACCTAACTTTTTGGGACCCTGGGACCATGGGGAACTAGACCCATGGGGTCCCACCGGCCAACTTGAGAGTTGGCCGGCGATGCCATCGCCGGTCGGGCGATGCATCGCCGGCCGGCGATCTCCGATGGGGCCGTCCTTCGGGCGCACCCCCTTAAATAGGGTCCACATCACCCCTAGGTACCTCCCACCTCACGAAAACTCCCAAATCCCACCTCTCCTTCACAAACAGCCCCCTACATAGCCCTAGATTTGATTTTCAGCAACCCATTCCAAACCCCGGCGTCCCAAACCACCTCTACAACCTTCGTTGGCCAAAAACGACCACCACTCATCACTTATTGGGTGTTTTCAGCCTCTTTCCTTGAAGATATCACCATTTGGAGCTCCAAAATCCCCCAAATATAGCTGAAATCGTGAGGTGCTCCATCCCATCTTTTTGTTTGTATTTTTCCCTGAAAGTACAGCCTTGGGAAGCTTGAAGCATCCCTCTACGACGTCTAGATTTTCTTTTATCAGATTGGGCACCCATTTCTTCGCATTTTTGACATTTTCCATGGCTTTCGTGGAAGCCATTTTGGGTCTTTTGTCACTCTCATCCATCCTGTCTTTGATGGGTAAGAGGAAAACTGCAACAGACGAGGCTGGGCCGAGCTGCCCTGCTCGATTGAGAAGACCGCGGGGTGGTGTCGCAAGTTTAAGCGCCGCCGCAGGTCCAGCTGCAGTCCTGGAGTGCCGTACAAAGTGGGATTTGGATCCCCATGCACACCTTGGACGAACCATTCTATCAGAGATGCCTCATGGTGAATACACTGATCGTAGAGTGTTATTTGAGGCAGACGTAGATGGGCGATTGTTCGGCGAGTATCTGTTGTTCGAACGCATTGAAGCTGCGCACTGGGGACCGATCTTTGAAGCTCGCGCTCGTGCTAATGTGAGCACCGTTCGTGCCTTCTATGCTAGCATCCAGAATCCTACCTTGGATCCTTTGCAGTTCAAAATCCCTTTTGGTAGAGATCGGATGGCTACGATCGACATCCGGTTGGTTGCGCGACTTCTCAATGTGCCTCTAGGTGATGTGCATCCAAGTGAGAAGAATTTGAGGACTAGACGTGAACGAGATCGCCGCACCAAGTTTCTGTGCGGTAAGTTGGTTCCATGGCAGCCTAATAATAGCCTCAAGGCGACGTACATGTCTGAGGATTTGCGTCTGCTGCATCATATCTGCACGTTCAATGTTTATCCTAGGTCGACGAACCGCATTGAATGTACACGTCTTATGGTCGATTTTTTATTTCTGGTGGCCCAGGGAGAGAACGTATGTATGGCTACTTTCATCTTACGGCAGATAGTTCTCATAGCCAGGTCGAGGAGAACATCCGAATCCCTTCCCTTTGGCCGACTCATTTGCAAGATTGCGCTTGAGTTTGCCTATAGACTTGGACCCGAATTGCCGGTATCGATTCACACCATCGATGAGTCGACAATGATTAAGATGAAGATTGGGTCGCAATACCGTGAAAATCAACTTGAAAGGGATAGTGGGGATGACTTTGATGAAGAGGAAGATCAAAGCGAAGAAGAACCTAGAGCAGAGGTTCAGGAAGAAGCAGAAGAGGAGGCTCCGGATACTGATGAGAGCCCTCCTCCTTCCGCGCAGACTACTATCGACGACCGCATTGCTCGGATGGAGGAGAGTCAGACCGCTTTGCGAAGGGAAGTCCAAGAACTTCGAGCGGAAGTCGCTGATGCCAAGGCTGTTACAAAGAAGAAGTTTGGCAAGGTGACTCGCACCTTGAAGGCAATCCTGTGTTTCTTACAGGATAAGGGTGCTCCTCCTCCGTCACCAGACTCCGACTAGCGACGCGATCTTTGATGTTGTTATTAGTAGTTAGCCATTTCCTGTTTTATGTGTGTAAGCCTGTTGAGGCTAGTGCTTTGCTTATGTTGCTGTTGCTTAACTGTCTTAATTTTCATGTCATTCTAGTCATGATGCTTGTAAGGATATATCCCTTGTATTGTGACAATTTTGATTAATTGAAATGCATGGAATGCCTTTGACTCTTTAGTGAATGATTGTGGTGTATTTGTGCAATTGAGACTGACAAGGTTGCGCCCTATTTTGAATATAGGGAATGCCACCTAAGACTACGAGGAGTGTGGTTCGGCTTTCATTGTCAGAGCAGATGGATCAGACTCCCTCTCAGTCTAGCACTCGTCCGGACCCTGCTGTGGGCCCGATTCCTGAGACGGTTCGGTCGTCTCAGCCTGCTGTTGGTCCTATAGATGGACCACCGCCATTTACACCATCAGTTAGAGAGCCACAGCGCGCATCTACTTCCGCACCTCATCCGCCACAGCCTGCTCCACCCCCTGATAGATTCGAGCAGATGATGGCTATGATGCTACAGCAGCACCAGCTTCTGACCACCATAGTTGGAACTTTAGCCCAGGGTGGGGGTGCGACTGCATCTACTCCGCCTGCACCACCTGCGCATCCAGCTGAGGATGCCTATACTTACGCCCAGGATGAGGGCATAGCACATCCTGCGCAGCCTGCTTTCCCCGCGGGGAATCCTGCCGACACACGGGGCCTTCTGGAGTGATTTCAGCGCTTGCGGCCTCCTACTTTTTCGGGTTCTCACAGACCCGAGGAGGCTGAGTTCTGGCTCGACCGAGTGTCGAAGATTCTACGGATGTTGCACTGTACCGAGGCTGAGCAGGTAGAGCTGGCTACCTTCCAGTTTGAGAGAGAGGCCAGTATGTGGTGGGATAGCATATTGCGGACTGTTGCCGCAGATTTCGTATGGACGTGGGCAGCATTCGAGTTCCGCTTCCATGAGAAGTATTATCCCCAGACCTGCAGGCACGAGAGGGAGAATGAGTTTCTCCGTCTCAGGCAGGCAGCGATGACGGTTACCGAGTATGAGCATCGGTTCACAGAGTTGGGCAGGTACGTCCCGACGATTCTAGCTGATGAGCAGATGCGTATACGGCGCTTTTTGGAGGGCTTGCGACCGGATATTCGGTCGAAGATGTGCTGTGTCAGTTTTCCTTCCTATGCGGAGTTGGTTCACATGTCCATGCGGGCAGAGCAGGACGTGGATCGACTTGCGCGATCTCGAGGCCCGACTACTTCTAGGCCGCGACCAGATTTATCAGACAGGCCCTTCGCGGGCAAGAGGCCTCGCATCAGTCCTCCTACCAGGACCACGGCGCCAGTAGGACCGTTTCGGCGCCCTGATTTATCATGCACATACTGTGGGAGGACGGGCCATTTAGCGCAGAGTTTCTTTTCCAGGATGCGGGACAGTGGGTTCTCGCCGCCGCAGAAGATTGATCGTGTACATCCGCAGGCGATATCAGCACCGCCTATACGGTCAGCTCCTATGCATCCTTCTTTCCGACCTACGGTATCGCAGATTCGACAGCCTCCACGGCCCTTGACACAGCGGCCGAACCGGCCACAGCAGGCACGAGTTCATGCACTGACCGCTGAGGCAGCTACGACGCCGACTTTCCAGCATTCAGCCTTCGAGGTCACGGGCCATATCGAAGGTACTCCCGTTCTTATCATGGTGGACACTGGTTCCAAGATTTCTTTGATATCGCGTGCCGTAGTCAGACGTCTTGGGTTGCAGACTATCACTATGGATAGCGTGCGAGTCTTTGCAGCTCATGGAGATTTTTCGGATGTCACCCAGATGTGTGAGGGTTGTTTGGTTGATCTGGGAGGCAGGACGATGACTCTTGATCTGGTCGTCGATCCCTTGCTCGTTTATCTCGACGTCATTCTTGGCATGGATTGGTTGACTGCAGCGAGAGCCGAGATTGACTGCGAGACCCGTATAGTCACAGCGTACGAGCCTGAGGGCGCATCCTTCACGTTTCCAGTGCGGGTAAATCTTCCTTTCCGCATTCTTAGCTACGCCACTCTATTGCGCGACGCTGGTGCCCAGGTACTTGAGCAGACGCCAGTTGTTTCTGAGTTCGGGGATCTGTTCAGGAAGATCCCTGGTTTGCCGCCCCGACGTGAGATCGATTTCACTATCGATCTGATTCCTGGTTCTACACCCGTCTCACTGCCGACGTATCGCATGGCACCATGTGAGATGGAGGAGTTGAGGACGCAGATTGATGGCCTGCTAGAGCTTGGCTTTATACGGCCTAGCGTGTCTCCTTGGGGAGCACCGGTCTTGTTCGTGAAGAAGAAGGATGGTTCGCTGCGATTGTGTATTGATTATCGCAGGTTGAACCAGCTCACGGTGAAGAACAAGTACCCTTTGCCCAGGATCGATGACTTGTTTGATCAGTTGAGAGGAGCGCAGTACTTCTCGAAGATTGATCTTCAGTCAGGATATCATCAGCTGCACGTCAGAGATGAGGACGTGCAGAAGACAGCATTCAGGACCAGTTTTGGCCACTACGAGTTCCTCGTGATGTCGTTCGGTCTCACGAACGCACCGGCCGTGTTCATGGATCTGATGAACCGGGTATTTCGGCCTTTCCTCTATCGATTCGTCGTTGTCTTCATCGACGACATTTTGGTATACTCTAGGAGTCGAGAGGAGCATGAGGAGCACTTGCGTCTGGTCCTTGATACGCTCAGACAGCATCAGTTGTTCGCACAGTACAAGAAGTGCGACTTCTGGAAGCAGGAGGTGAAGTTTCTGGGACACGTGGTGTCCAAGGATGGCATGGCAGTTGACCTGTCTAAGGTAGCTGCGGTGCAGGACTGGGAGCAGCCTGGTTCTGTCACTGAGGTGAGGAGTTTCTTGGGACTCGCTGGCTACTATCGGCGCTTCATTCGGGATTTCTCGAAGATAGCGAGACCCTTATCTCAGTTAACACGGAAGGACGTGAAGTTCGCCTGGAATGATAAGGCGGAGTCAGCTTTTCAGGAGCTGAAGGACAGACTTACGTCCGCCCCTGTGCTAGTATTGCCAGAGCAGGGGGTTAAATACACTATATACACTGACGCGTCTAGCGTTGGTTTGGGTTGTGTCCTTATGCAGAGGGACAGGGTAATTTCGTATGCCTCGAGACAATTAAGGAAGCACGAGGAGAATTACCCTACACACGACCTGGAGTTGGCAGCCGTGATATTCGCACTGAGACTCTGGAGACATTACCTCTACGGAGAGGAGTTCGAGCTCTTTTGCGACCACAAGAGCCTCAAGTACATATTCACGCACCGGGACTTGAATATGAGGCAGCGGCGATGGATGGAGACGCTAAAGGACTTCAAGTTTGAAGTCTCTTACCATCCTGGGAAGGCGAACCTTGTGGCTGATGCGTTGAGCCGTAAGAAGGCGATAGAGTTTGCGGCTCCGCTGATGGTTGCCGAGTGGGATATGGTTGAGTTTTTGCGAGACTTTGAGCAGAAACTCACCGTAGAGGAGCCATTTGAGTTCATCGCACACGTACAGGTGCGATCCCAGATCGATGACCGTGTCATCGAGGCGCAGAGGGACGACGCGCATCTTACTGAGCTTCGAGAGCAGGCCAATGATGATGCTGACGCCGACTGGCGAGTTGGTATGGATGGGGGCTTACGTTACCGTGGCCGCCTATGCGTCCCAGATGTCCCTGACTTGAGACGAGAGATTCTCGAGGCTGCGCATTCTACTAGACTCGCGATGCATCCAGGCAGTACGAAGATGTATCGTGACGTGAAGAGGACGTATTGGTGGGAAGGTATGAAGACCCACATTGCTGAGTTCGTGTCCCGTTGTCTCACTTGTCAGCAGGTGAAGGCAGAGCATCGCCGACCACCTAGACTTTTGCAGCCTACGCCGATTACAGAGTGGAAGTGGGATTTCATTTCCATGGACTTCATTTCTGGGTTGCCGAAGACGAGGAAGGGGCATGATTCCATTTGGGTGATCGTCGACCGATTGACGAAGTCGGCGCACTTCCTACCGATCAGAGTTACGAACTCTGCAGACGAGCTGGCTAGATTGTATATTAGAGAGATCGTGCGTCTGCATGGAGTTCCGTTGGAGATCGTGTCGGACAGAGACACGCGGTTCACTTCTATTTTCTGGACTCGCATTCAGGAGGCTATGGGTGTGAAGTTGAAGTTCAGTACTGCCTTCCACCCACAGACGGACGGACAGACGGAGCGAGTGAACCAGATCCTGGAGGACATGTTGCGGGCTTGCGCATTGGACTTCAAGGACAGTTGGGATGACTGTCTTGCATATGCGGAGTTTGCGTACAACAATAGCTTCCAGGCGAGTATCGGCATGGCACCTTATGAGGCGCTATATGGGCGACCTTGTCGTGCACCGCATTACTGGTTAGAGGTCGGTGAGCGCAGCTTGATTGGCCCAGAGTTGGTGCAGGCGACGTCAGAGAAGATCGATATTATTCGACGTCGGCTTCTTACAGCGCAGAGCAGACAAAAGAGCTACGCCGATACGAGACGACGCCCACTAGAGTTCACAGTCGGGGATCACGTGTTTTTGCGAGTTTCCCCTATGAAGGGAGTCCTTCGGTTCGGGAAGAAGGGGAAGCTGGCACCGCGATTCATTGGTCCATTCCAGATCCTCGATCGTGTGGGAGCAGTGGCTTACCGATTGGCTTTACCCACGCCCCTCGCGAGCGTCCACAACGTATTTCATGTTTCAATGCTGAAGAAGTACGTTGCTGATCCTTCCCATATCATCAGATGGGAGCAGGTGCAGTTAGGAGAGGATGTTACTTATATCCTGCGACCGACACGGATCTTAGACCGGAAGGAGCAGGTACTGCGTAGCAAGGTGATTCCCCTTGTGAAGGTACTATGGACGCATCATACTGAGGAGGAGGCTACTTGGGAGACAGAAGCCGAGATCAGAAAGAACTACCCACAGCTTCTCGAGGAGTACGAAAAGGTATAAAATTTTGAGGACGAAATTATTTGTTAAGGGGGGTAGATTGTAATGCCCGTGAAAAATCCATACTTGGGCTCGAGTACCAACTCGACCCGATATTGCGTAGAATTCATTCCTTTAGAAAATATGACTAGGTTAGCTAGTGCAACGTTAGAATAGCTGGAAAATGGTCCCTGATCACTTTAAATACGTTCTACAAGGCCCAAAGCGAGTGGAACCAATGGTGCTATAATGCTCTAAAACCTCGGACCAAACTCTAAGCAGGTTTGTTCTCTGGACCACTTTGAATCTTTGTATTGGATCTAGACCGCACGTCGAAAGTCCGATACCTCCTATCTTAGACCGTTAGAACCGTCTAGCTGGACTTGACACTCATTCCAAAAATCAAGTCAAACCAATAATCACAGACTATTTCATTGAGCCCGGACCGAAGAGAGTGAGAATAGGGTTAGAATTGGAATTTGAAATTCAAATCTGGCACACAATTTGACGCATCAGTATTGAGCGTTCTGACCATCAGAATACAGCCAAATTACACCCTTGGATCAGGAAAAATATCTATTATATATCACGAGACTTATAGGCCTGATCTTGGTGCGATGACCGTTAAACTGAAATTGGACCGCCACATGCGATCTGGGAACCCTACCGGTCTGAAAACTGGATGTGTGCTAGATCCAGTATGCATGAGCTTAAGTCCGACCGCATTTGGCCAGGGGACCTTCAGAAATGCCCTTTTGGACCGAAACGGCCCCGTTTTGGTTAGGCACCAAGTAAACATTGTTCCCAAGCCTATTTTGGGCATGTTGTAGGCTATAAAAGGGGTTGAAACCCTCACTCCTCTCTCCCATCCGAATTTGAGAGAAGCCCTAGCTGGGGAGAGGGAAAAAGAAGTGAGAGATTGTGAGTGAGTGGGGGAGTTCTTCCTGCCACTTATGCTACGTGTTGCACGTGCTTAAGCAACACACCTCTACCACCTTCCCGGCGATTCCACCGCGATCTTAGGTAAGTAAATACCCTAAATAGTTGTTGATTTGAGTTTCCCTTGCTTCCATAGCGATGTAGCTTATGGATCTTGTGTATTAGGCTCCTTATTCGCCGTAGACGAAACGTATACGCTCCGTTTCAATTCCCGAGTCTACAAGACATAAGGTGAGGATTTTAGACGCTTTGATTGACGGTTCCCAACGCTTTCAATGTCGTTTAATAGTAGATTCTTGACGGCATCGCCGTTTGACATGTACAAAATGCTCTCCGTTTCCCGTTTCGTAAACTAACGAAGAATATGAGATTTAGGGCATTTTAGTCATTTGTAGGAAGTACTGTTTACATTCATATTTTATTGATGTGGTTGACATGGTTTGTTGTCGCATTAGTAAGTTAGGAATGCGTGCATAATTAGTTTGGCGAAGAGATTCGCCTAGTTACGCACTTTAGGTCGACATACTATATGTAGACTTAAGTGTGTAGAGTAGGTGTTTGTATAAATGCTTGTAATAGTATGTATTGAATTAAATGAAGTTATGTGATAGTTTGTGATTGATTTCTCAATTAATATGCTGACCTAAATGATTTTCTACATGTTGACCTTATGCATGATTGCATTACATGCATAGGAAGTATGCTTTGAAGATTTGCTTAAGTTGAATGTTATAACATGTGTTAACATGCTCACATGATGTATTTCAATTGCAATACCCTGGTATATAGTGTTAATGTAATTCCTTAGATGTGTGGGACTTGACTTAGTCCAGGCAGTCGGTAACCGAGCGAATTCGTGGCTGACTGGTCATAGCCACGAACGACGCGTCGATGAACGTGATTCGGGTTGAGAGTTGGCGGCAGTGGTTAGGCCACGCGAAGTGTTTTACGCACTTCATGTCGTTCAACTTGAGATGCGATCGCGCTAGTCGAGCCCGTCAAGTAACCCGACTGGCCGATGTTTGTTCACCTTGTATGTATCATAACTGCTTGAACCTAGGGTACTGAACTTACCATTGTAAACCCTATTAACCGTGGTACCTTGATCCACGAAGACTCATGAGCCGGGCATGGTGGTATGGGACACCGTGGTAGAGCTGTCGGCCTACGCTGGGGCCACAAACCTCCCCGTAGTGACCAATGAGCACCTTGACTCGTGAGCAGATTATGGTGGTATGGGACACTATATTCTAGCTGTCGGCCTACACTGATCAGGCGACGAGCCCTTTGTAGTGACCGCGAGCGTATTCTGAGTCCACGGGAGGCGACGACCCTTCCGTGCAGTAGAGTACAGTGGGCCTGTATTGATAAGGTGATGGGGGAGCGGTCCAACGAGTGCGAGCAACAGCCCTGGCAGCCCTTGCAGTGACCTACGAAATATACATCGTATGAGATTACTAGGAGTGACGACCCTAGACAGGATCCGTGTTGGGATTGATACAAGGGAAGTACCTTAGTTTCCCAATCCTGCTGTTTGAATGGACTAATAACAACTTGGTAATCATTTCACCATAGCATTGCATGTGCCTGGAAGATGTGGAGCACTCTAGGGAGTGTGGCATGCCACGGTCGTAAGATGTTGCCGCACGAGGGTGATCGTCGGTGAGGGCATACATCACGTCATATCATCTTGCATTAATAACAGTATTAGGATTGTCTGATTTACTGCTTTACTATTATCGCGTGATTGAATTGTGAACATGCTAATCTTTGCTCTATGATTCCACTGAGTTGATCACTCATTCCCACGTTACGGGATGGTGTTTGCAACACCCACCAGACCCTGTTGTAGTTGCAGGTGAGGACGAGATCCAGGAGGTGGAGCCCGAGATCGACGAGGACCAGGATGAGTTCTCGTATATGCAGTATCATGACGGCTTCCCGTAGGTGACCTGGATCGAGGGGGCATCAGTGGGACTTTCTTTTTGAATATTATTCTTTTGATATGTATATGTACATGAGACTCAGAGATGTAGTCATACTTTGGAGACAGATGAGATTACTATGTTTTTATACAGTGATATATACATTGTTTAGTCTTCCGCTTGCTTTTATCACTGGATCTGAAGTATGAATTACAGTTTTGGTATACTTTTACTCATGTGAATGCTTTAAATCAGACAACATTGAATCATAACCATTTTTGTTGCATAAGTGACGGTCTGGAACTCGGGAGTTGAGTTTATACACGACCCCCGATTTTCAGGGTGTTACAAGTTGGTATCAGAGCATGAATGAGAGTATACTGGGCCTGGGTTATGGTCTTGCGACGTACGCTGTCGCTTCCTTTAACTTAGGTGGGTGCGAGAAGAGTCTAGAAACACTTCTAGGATTGCAGATTCGCCGATAGGCGAAGTCTATTAGGATCGATCGCAAGATCGAATCTGTAACGTATCTCGGGTCGCGTAATGCAACCCGAATCACTTCTAAGCTGTAGGAAGTCGGGTTGAGACGTCCTATGAGCGGTTTTAAACCGAAAAAGTGAATCCTTGGGCCGTGGAATGACCACGACTCCAGTAATCAATCGCCAGGGCTTAAAAACCCCGTTTTGCCAAAAATTCTCAAAATTCCTCCTCTAAACACTTCAACCTTCAGTTTTTTCTTATCCATTTCATGTTAGGCATCAAACATAATGTGAAAATAACACAAATTAGTACATTCACCAAATTTTATAGTGAATAGTAAAATTTCATGAAAAATAGCCATAAGGACATTCTAACTTCACTTTCTTTAGTAACTAAGGAGCTAGATAGGTGTACTGGCTCCTTCTACCCCAAATTCATATGCTGCATCATATGGTTTGGTATTCAGGATTGCGATGTGGACCCGAAAATCCCCGAACACATGTTTGGGCTCATAGAGACCAAATTAGTATGAACCAGGGGGTGGGACCTAACTTTTTGGGACCCTGGGACCATGGGGAACTAGACCCATGGGGTCCCACCGGCCAACTTGAGAGTTGGCCGGCGATGCCATCGCCGGTCGGGCGATGCATCGCCGGCCGGCGATCTCCGATGGGGCCGTCCTTCGGGCGCACCCCCTTAAATAGGGTCCACATCACCCCTAGGTACCTCCCACCTCACGAAAACTCCCAAATCCCACCTCTCCTTTACAAACAGCCCCCTACATAGCCCTAGATTTGATTTTCAGCAACCCATTCCAAACCCCGGCGTCCCAAACCACCTCTACAACCTTCGTTGGCCAAAACCGACCACCACTCATCACTTATTGGGTGTTTTCAGCCTCTTTCCTTGAAGATATCACCATTTGAAGCTCCAAAATCCCCCAAATATAGCTGAAATCGTGAGGTGCTCCATCCCATCTTTTTGTTTGTATTTTTCCCTGAAAGTACAGCCTTAGGAAGCTTGAAGCATCCCTCTACGACGTCTAGATTTTCTTTTATCAGATTGGGCACCCATTTCTTCGCATTTTCGACGTTTTCCATGGCTTTCGTGGAAGCCATTTTGGGTCTTTTGTCACTCTCATCCATCCTGTCTTTGATGGGTAAGAGGAAAACTGCAACAGACGAGGCTGGGCCGAGCTGCCCTGCTCGATTGAGAAGACCGCGGGGTGGTGTCGCAAGTTTAAGCGCCGCCGCAGGTCCAGCTGCAGTCCTGGAGTGCCGTACAAAGTGGGATTTGGATCCCCATGCACACCTTGGACGAACCATTCTATCAGAGATGCCTCATGGTGAATACACTGATCGTAGAGTGTTATTTGAGGCAGACGTAGATGGGCGATTGTTCGGCGAGTATCTGTTGTTCGAACGCATTGAAGCTGCGCACTGGGGACCGATCTTTGAAGCTCGCGCTCGTGCTAATGTGAGCACCGTTCGTGCCTTCTATGCTAGCATCCAGAATCCTACCTTGGATCCTTTGCAGTTCAAAATCCCTTTTGGTAGAGATCGGATGGCTACGATCGACATCCGGTTGGTTGCGCGACTTCTCAATGTGCCTCTAGGTGATGTGCATCCAAGTGAGAAGAATTTGAGGACTAGACGTGAACGAGATCGCCGCACCAGGTTTCTGTGCGGTAAGTTGGTTCCATGGCAGCCTAATAATAGCCTCAAGGCGACGTACATGTCTGAGGATTTGCGTCTGCTGCATCATATCTGCACGTTCAATGTTTATCCTAGGTCGACGAACCGCATTGAATGTACACGTCTTATGGTCGATTTCTTATTTCTGGTGGCCCAGGGAGAGAACGTATGTATGGCTACTTTCATCTTACGGCAGATAGTTCTCATAGCCAGGTCGAGGAGAACATCCGAATCCCTTCCCTTTGGCCGACTCATTTGCAAGATTGCGCTTGAGTTTGCCTATAGACTTGGACCCGAATTGCCGGTATCGATTTACACCATCGATGAGTCGACAATGATTAAGATGAAGATTGGGTCGCAATACCGTGAAAATCAACTTGAAAGGGATAGTGGGGATGACTTTGATGAAGAGGAAGATCAAAGCGAAGAAGAACCTAGAGCAGAGGTTCAGGAAGAAGCAGAAGAGGAGGCTCCGGATACTGATGAGAGCCCTCCTCCTTCCGCGCAGACTACTATCGACGACCGCATTGCTCGGATGGAGGAGAGTCAGACCGCTTTGCGAAGGGAAGTCCAAGAACTTCGAGCGGAAGTCGCTGATGCCAAGGCTGTTACAAAGAAGAAGTTTGGCAAGGTGACTCGCACCTTGAAGGCAATCCTGTGTTGCTTACAGGATAAGGGTGCTCCTCCTCCGTCACCAGACTCCGACTAGCGACGCGATCTTTGATGTTGTTATTAGTAGTTAGCCATTTCCTGTTTTATGTGTGTAAGCCTGTTGAGGCTAGTGCTTTGCTTATGTTGCTGTTGCTTAACTGTCTTAATTTTCATGTCATTCTAGTAATGATGCTTGTAAGGATATATCCCTTGTATTGTGACAATTTTGATTAATTGAAATGCATGGAATGCCTTTGACTCTTTAGTGAATGATTGTGGTGTATTTGTGCAATTGAGACTGACAAGGTTGCGCCCTATTTTGAATATAGGGAATGCCACCTAAGACTACGAGGAGTGTGGTTCGGCTTTCATTGTCAGAGCAGATGGATCAGACTCCCTCTCAGTCTAGCACTCGTCCGGACCCTGCTGTGGGCCCGATTCCTGAGACGGTTCGGTCGTCTCAGCCTGCTGTTGGTCCTACAGATGGACCACCGCCATTTACACCATCAGTTAGAGAGCCACAGCGCGCATCTACTTCCGCACCTCATCCGCCACAGCCTGCTCCACCCCCTGATAGATTCGAGCAGATGATGGCTATGATGCTACAGCAGCAGCAGCTTCTGACCACCATAGTTGGAACTTTAGCCCAGGGTGGGGGTGCGACTGCATCTACTCCGCCTGCACCACCTGCGCATCCAGCTGAGGATGCCTATACTTACGCCCAGGATGAGGGCATAGCACATCCTGCGCAGCCTGCTTTCCCTGCGGGGAATCCTGCCGACACACGGGGCCTTCTGGAGTGATTTCAGCGCTTGCGGCCTCCTACTTTTTCGGGTTCTCACAGACCCGAGGAGGCTGAGTTCTGGCTCGACCGAGTGTCGAAGATTCTACGGATGTTGCACTGTACCGAGGCTGAGCAGGTAGAGCTGGCTACCTTCCAGTTTGAGAGAGAGGCCAGTATGTGGTGGGATAGCATATTGCGGACTGTTGCCGCAGATTTCGTATGGACGTGGGCAGCATTCGAGTTCCGCTTCCATGAGAAGTATTATCCCCAGACCTGCAGGCACGAGAGGGAGAATGAGTTTCTCCGTCTCAGGCAGGCAGCGATGACGGTTACCGAGTATGAGCATCGGTTCACAGAGTTGGGCAGGTACGTCCCGACGATTCTAGCTGATGAGCAGATGCGTATACGGCGCTTTTTGGAGGGCTTGCGACCGGATATTCGGTCGAAGATGTGCTGTGTCAGTTTTCCTTCCTATGCGGAGTTGGTTCACATGTCCATGCGGGCAGAGCAGGACGTGGATCGACTTGCGCGATCTCGAGGCCCGACTACTTCTAGGCCGCGACCAGATTTATCAGACAGGCCCTTCGCGGGCAAGAGGCCTCGCATCAGTCCTCCTACCAGGACCACGGCGCCAGTAGGACCGTTTCGGCGCCCTGATTTATCATGCACATACTGTGGGAGGACGGGCCATTTAGCGCAGAGTTTCTTTTCCAGGATGCGGGACAGTGGGTTCTCGCCGCCGCAGAAGATTGATCGTGTACATCCGTAGGCGATATCAGCACCGCCTATACGGTCAGCTCCTATGCATCCTTCTTTCCGACCTACGGTATCGCAGATTCGACAGCCTCCACGGCCCTTGACACAGCGGCCGAACCGGCCACAGCAGGCACGAGTTCATGCACTGACCGCTGAGGCAGCTACGACGCCGACTTTCCAGCATTCAGCCTTCGAGGTCACGGGCCATATCGAAGGTACTCCCGTTCTTATCATGGTGGACACTGGTTCCAAGATTTCTTTGATATCGCGTGCCGTAGTCAGACGTCTTGGGTTGCAGACTATCACTATGGATAGCGTGCGAGTCTTTGCAGCTCATGGAGATTTTTCGGATGTCACCCAGATGTGTGAGGGTTGTTTGGTTGATCTGGGAGGCAGGACGATGACTCTTGATCTGGTCGTCGATCCCTTGCTCGTTTATCTCGACGTCATTCTTGGCATGGATTGGTTGACTGCAGCGAGAGCCGAGATTGACTGCGAGACCCGTATAGTCACAGCGTACGAGCCTGAGGGCGCATCCTTCACGTTTCCAGTGCGGGTAAATCTTCCTTTCCGCATTCTTAGCTACGCCACTCTATTGCGCGACGCTGGTGCCCAGGTACTTGAGCAGACGCCAGTTGTTTCTGAGTTCGGGGATCTGTTCAGGAAGATCCCTGGTTTGCCGCCCCGACGTGAGATCGATTTCACTATCGATCTGATTCCTGGTTCTACACCCGTCTCACTGCCGACGTATCGCATGGCACCATGTGAGATGGAGGAGTTGAGGACGCAGATTGATGGCCTGCTAGAGCTTGGCTTTATACGGCCTAGCGTGTCTCCTTGGGGAGCACCGGTCTTGTTCGTGAAGAAGAAGGATGGTTCGCTGCGATTGTGTATTGATTATCGCAGGTTGAACCAGCTCACGGTGAAGAACAAGTACCCTTTGCCCAGGATCGATGACTTGTTTGATCAGTTGAGAGGAGCGCAGTACTTCTCGAAGATTGATCTTCAGTCAGGATATCATCAGCTGCACGTCAGAGATGAGGACGTGCAGAAGACAGCATTCAGGACCAGTTTTGGCCACTACGAGTTCCTCGTGATGTCGTTCGGTCTCACGAACGCACCGGCCGTATTCATGGATCTGATGAACCGGGTATTTCGGCCTTTCCTCTATCGATTCGTCGTTGTCTTCATCGACGACATTTTGGTATACTCTAGGAGTCGAGAGGAGCATGAGGAGCACTTGCGTCTGGTCCTTGATACGCTCAGACAGCATCAGTTGTTCGCACAGTACAAGAAGTGCGACTTCTGGAAGCAGGAGGTGAAGTTTCTGGGACACGTGGTGTCCAAGGATGGCATGGCAGTTGACCTGTCTAAGGTAGCTGCGGTGCAGGACTGGGAGCAGCCTGGTTCTGTCACTGAGGTGAGGAGTTTCTTGGGACTCGCTGGCTACTATCGGCGCTTCATTCGGGATTTCTCGAAGATAGCGAGACCCTTATCTCAGTTGACACGGAAGGACGTGAAGTTCGCCTGGAATGATAAGGCGGAGTCAGCTTTTCAGGAGCTGAAGGACAGACTTACGTCCGCCCCTGTGCTAGTATTGCCAGAGCAGGGGGTTAAATACACTATATACACTGACGCGTCTAGCGTTGGTTTGGGTTGTGTCCTTATGCAGAGGGACAGGGTAATTTCGTATGCCTCGAGACAATTAAGGAAGCACGAGGAGAATTACCCTACACACGACCTGGAGTTGGCAGCCGTGATATTCGCACTGAGACTCTGGAGACATTACCTCTACGGAGAGGAGTTCGAGCTCTTTTGCGACCACAAGAGCCTCAAGTACATATTCACGCACCGGGACTTGAATATGAGGCAGCGGCGATGGATGGAGACGCTAAAGGACTTCAAGTTTGAAGTCTCTTACCATCCTGGGAAGGCGAACCTTGTGGCTGATGCGTTGAGCCGTAAGAAGGCGATAGAGTTTGCGGCTCCGCTGATGGTTGCCGAGTGGGATATGGTTGAGTTTTTGCGAGACTTTGAGCAGAAACTCACCGTAGAGGAGCCATTTGAGTTCATCGCACACGTACAGGTGCGATCCCAGATCGATGACCGTGTCATCGAGGCGCAGAGGGACGACGCGCATCTTACTGAGCTTCGAGAGCAGGCCAATGATGATGCTGACGCCGACTGGCGAGTTGGTATGGATGGGGGCTTACGTTACCGTGGCCGCCTATGCGTCCCAGATGTCCCTGACTTGAGACGAGAGATTCTCGAGGCTGCGCATTCTACTAGACTCGCGATGCATCCAGGCAGTACGAAGATGTATCGTGACGTGAAGAGGACGTATTGGTGGGAAGGTATGAAGACCCACATTGCTGAGTTCGTGTCCCGTTGTCTCACTTGTCAGCAGGTGAAGGCAGAGCATCGCCGACCACCTAGACTTTTGCAGCCTACGCCGATTACAGAGTGGAAGTGGGATTTCATTTCCATGGACTTCATTTCTGGGTTGCCGAAGACGAGGAAGGGGCATGATTCCATTTGGGTGATCGTCGACCGATTGACGAAGTCGGCGCACTTCCTACCGATCAGAGTTACGAACTCTGCAGACGAGCTGGCTAGATTGTATATTAGAGAGATCGTGCGTCTGCATGGAGTTCCGTTGGAGATCGTGTCGGACAGAGACACGCGGTTCACTTCTATTTTCTGGACTCGCATTCAGGAGGCTATGGGTGTGAAGTTGAAGTTCAGTACTGCCTTCCACCCACAGACGGACGGACAGACGGAGCGAGTGAACCAGATCCTGGAGGACATGTTGCGGGCTTGCGCATTGGACTTCAAGGACAGTTGGGATGACTGTCTTGCATATGCGGAGTTTGCGTACAACAATAGCTTCCAGACGAGTATCGGCATGGCACCTTAGGAGGCGCTATATGGGCGACCTTGTCGTGCACCGCATTGCTGGTTAGAGGTCGGTGAGCGCAGCTTGATTGGCCCAGAGTTGGTGCAGGCGACGTCAGAGAAGATCGATATTATTCGACGTCGGCTTCTTACAGCGAAGAGCAGACAAAAGAGCTACGCCGATACGAGACGACGGCCACTAGAGTTCACAGTCGGGGATCACGTGTTTTTGCGAGTTTCCCCTATGAAGGGAGTCCTTCGGTTCGGGAAGAAGGGGAAGCTGGCACCGCGATTCATTGGTCCATTCCAGATCCTCGATCGTGTGGGAGCAGTGGCTTACCGATTGGCTTTACCCACGCCCCTCGCGAGCGTCCACAACGTATTTCATGTTTCAATGCTGAAGAAGTACGTTGCTGATCCTTCCCATATCATCAGATGGGAGCAGGTGCAGTTAGGAGAGGATGTTACTTATATCCTGCGACCGACACGGATCTTAGACCGGAAGGAGCAGGTACTGCGTAGCAAGGTGATTCCCCTTGTGAAGGTACTATGGACGCATCATACTGAGGAGGAGGCTACTTGGGAGACAGAAGCCGAGATCAGAAAGAACTACCCACAGCTTCTCGAGGAGTACGAAAAGGTATAAAATTTTGAGGACGAAATTATTTGTTAAGGGGGGTAGATTGTAATGCCCGTGAAAAATCCATACTTGGGCTCGAGTACCAACTCGACCCGATATTGCGTAGAATTCATTCCTTTAGAAAATATGACTAGGTTAGCTAGTGCAACGTTAGAATAGCTGGAAAATGGTCCCTGATCACTTTAAATACGTTCTACAAGGCCCAAAGCGAGTGGAACCAATGGTGCTATAATGCTCTAAAACCTCGGACCAAACTCTAAGCAGGTTTGTTCTCTGGACCACTTTGAATCTTTGTATTGGATCTAGACCGCACGTCGAAAGTCCGATACCTCCTATCTTAGACCGTTAGAACCGTCTAGCTGGACTTGACACTCATTCCAAAAATCAAGTCAAACCAATAATCACAGACTATTTCATTGAGCCCGGACCGAAGAGAGTGAGAATAGGGTTAGAATTGGAATTTGAAATTCAAATCTGGCACACAATTTGACGCATCAGTATTGAGCGTTCTGACCATCAGAATACAGCCAAATTACACCCTTGGATCAGGAAAAATATCTATTATATATCACGAGACTTATAGGCCTGATCTTGGTGCGATGACCGTTAAACTGAAATTGGACCGCCACATGCGATCTGGGAACCCTACCGGTCTGAAAACTGGATGTGTGCTAGATCCAGTATGCATGAGCTTAAGTCCGACCGCATTTGGCCAGGGGACCTTCAGAAATGCCCTTTTGGACCGAAACGGCCCCGTTTTGGTTAGGCACCAAGTAAACATTGTTCCCAAGCCTATTTTGGGCATGTTGTAGGCTATAAAAGGGGTTGAAACCCTCACTCCTCTCTCCCATCCGAATTTGAGAGAAGCCCTAGCTGGGGAGAGGGAAAAAGAAGTGAGAGATTGTGAGTGAGTGGGGGAGTTCTTCCTGCCACTTATGCTACGTGTTGCACGTGCTTAAGCAACACACCTCTACCACCTTCCCGGCGATTCCACCACGATCTTAGGTAAGTAAATACCCTAAATAGTTGTTGATTTGAGTTTCCCTTGCTTCCATAGCGATGTAGCTTATGGATCTTGTGTATTAGGCTCCTTATTCGCCGTAGACGAAACGTATACGCTCCGTTTCAATTCCCGAGTCTACAAGACATAAGGTGAGGATTTTAGACGCTTTGATTGACGGTTCCCAACGCTTTCAATGTCGTTTAATAGTAGATTCTTGACGGCATCGCCGTTTGACATGTACAAAATGCTCTCCGTTTCCCGTTTCGTAAACTAACGAAGAATATGAGATTTAGGGCATTTTAGTCATTTGTAGGAAGTACTGTTTACATTCATATTTTACTGATGTGGTTGACATGGTTTGTTGTCGCATTAGTAAGTTAGGAATGCATGCATAATTAGTTTGGCGAAGAGATTCGCCTAGTTACGCACTTTGGGTCGACATACTATATGTAGACTTAAGTGTGTAGAGTAGGTGTTTGTATAAATGCTTGTAATAGTATGTATTGAATTAAATGAAGTTATGTGATAGTTTGTGATTGATTTCTCAATTAATATGCTGACCTAAATGATTTTCTACATGTTGACCTTATGCATGATTGCATTACATGCATAGGAAGTATGCTTTGAAGATTTGCTTAAGTTGAATGTTATAACATGTGTTAACATGCTCACATGATGTATTTCAATTGCAATACCCTGGTATATAGTGTTAATGTAATTCCTTAGATGTGTGGGACTTGACTTAGTCCAGGCAGTCGGTAACCGAGCGAATTCGTGGCTGACTGGTCATAGCCACGAACGACGCGTCGATGAACGTGATTCGGGTTGAGAGTTGGCGGCAGTGGTTAGGCCACGCGAAGTGTTTTACGCACTTCATGTCGTTCAACTTGAGATGCGATCGCGCTAGTCGAGCCCGTCAAGTAACCCGACTGGCCGATGTTTGTTCACCTTGTATGTATCATAACTGCTTGAACCTAGGGTACTGAACTTACCATTGTAAACCCTATTAACCGTGGTACCTTGATCCACGAAGACTCATGAGCCGGGCATGGTGGTATGGGACACCGTGGTAGAGCTGTCGGCCTACGCTGGGGCCACAAACCTCCCCGTAGTGACCAATGAGCACCTTGACTCGTGAGCAGATTATGGTGGTATGGGACACTATATTCTAGCTGTCGGCCTACACTGATCAGGCGACGAGCCCTTTGTAGTGACCGCGAGCGTATTCTGAGTCCACGGGAGGCGACGACCCTTCCGTGCAGTAGAGTACAGTGGGCCTGTATTGATAAGGTGATGGGGGAGCGGTCCAACGAGTGCGAGCAACAGCCCTGGCAGCCCTTGCAGTGACCTACGAAATATACATCGTATGAGATTACTAGGAGTGACGACCCTAGACAGGATCCGTGTTGGGATTGATACAAGGGAAGTACCTTAGTTTCCCAATCCTGCTGTTTGAATGGACTAATAACAACTTGGTAATCATTTCACCATAGCATTGCATGTGCCTGGAAGATGTGGAGCACTCTAGGGAGTGTGGCATGCCACGGTCGTAAGATGTTGCCGCACGAGGGTGATCGTCGGTGAGGGCATACATCACGTCATATCATCTTGCATTAATAACAGTATTAGGATTGTCTGATTTACTGCTTTACTATTATCGCGTGATTGAATTGTGAACATGCTAATCTTTGCTCTATGATTCCACTGAGTTGATCACTCATTCCCACGTTACGGGATGGTGTTTGCAACACCCACTAGACCCTGTTGTAGTTGCAGGTGAGGACGAGATCCAGGAGGTGGAGCCCGAGATCGACGAGGACCAGGATGAGTTCTCGTATATGCAGTATCATGACGGCTTCCCGTAGGTGACCTGGATCGAGGGGGCATCAGTGGGACTTTCTTTTTGAATATTATTCTTTTGATATGTATATGTACATGAGACTCAGAGATGTAGTCATACTTTGGAGACAGATGAGATTACTATGTTTTTATACAGTGATATATACATTGTTTAGTCTTCCGCTTGCTTTTATCACTGGATCTGAAGTATGAATTACAGTTTTGGTATACTTTTACTCATGTGAATGCTTTAAATCAGACAACATTGAATCATAACCATTTTTGTTGCATAAGTGACGGTCTGGAACTCGGGAGTTGAGTTTATACACGACCCCCGATTTTCAGGGTGTTACAAAAACCAAACCTTATGACCATAACCCGAACCCATTCTTAAATCCTAAAACCTATAACCTAAACCATATCCTAAACCTATAACCTATAACCTAAACCAAAACCTATAACCTAAACCAAAACCAAAACCTATGACCAAAACCCGAACCCATTCTCAAATCCTAAAACCTATAACCTAAAACCTAAACCAAAACCTATGACCTAAAACAAAACATATAACCTATAACCTATAACCTAAACCAAAACCTATGACCTAAATCCAAACCCATTCTCAAATCCCAAAACCTATGACCTAAACCCGAACCCATTCTCAAATCCCAAAACCTATAACCTAAACCTAAACCTACTCCTTATCCAAAACCTATAACCTAAATTAAAACCAAAAATCTAAACCAAAACTAAAACCTATGACCTAAACCCGAACCCATTCTCAAATCTGAAAACCTATAATCTAAACCTAATCCTTATGCTAACCCTACAACCTATAACCAAAACCAAAACCTATGACCTAAACCCGAATCCTAAACCCTATCCCAAAACCTATAACCTAAACCAAAACCAAAACCAAAACCTATAACTTGAACCCGAATCGATTCTCAAATCCTAAAACCTATAACCTAAAACAAAACCTATGACCTACACCCGAACCCATTCTCAAATCCCAAAACCTATGACCTAAACCCGAACCCATTCACAAATCTCAAAACGTATAACCTAAACCTAAACTGAAACCTTATCCTAAACTTAAAATCAAAACCAAAACCAAAACCTATGACCTAAACCGGAACCCATTCTCAAATCCTAAAACCTATGACCTAAACCCAAACCTATGACCTCAACCCGAACCCATTCTCATATCCCAAAACCTAAGACCTAAACACGAACCCATTCTCAAATCGAAAAACCTATAACCTAAACCTAAACCGAAACCTATAACCTAAACCTAAATGAAAACCTATGACCTAAACCCAAACCCATTCTCAAATCCCAAAACCTATGACCTAAACCTATAACCAAAACCTAAACCTAAACCTATAACCTATAACCTAAACTCGAACCCATTCTCAAATCTAAAAACCTATAACCTAAACCTAATCCTTATCCTAATCGTATAGCATATAACCTAAACCAAAACCTCTGACCTAAACCTAAAACAAAACCAAACCAAAACCAAAACCTATGACCTAAACCCGAACCGTAAACCCTATCCCAAAACCTATAACCTAAACCATAACCAAAACCAAAACCTATAACCTAAACCCGAACCGATTCTCAAATCCTAAAACCTATAACCTAAGCCAAAATCTATGACCTAAACTCGAACCCATTCTCAAATCCTAAAACCTACAACCTAAACAAAAACCTATGACCTAAATCTGAACCCATTCTCAAATCGGAAAACCTATAACCTAAACCTAAACCAAAACCTATAACCTAAACCTAAAACAAAACCTATGACCTAAACCCAAACCCATTCTCAAATCCCAAAACCTATAACCTAAACGTTATCCTAAACCTATAACCTAAACCAAAACCTATAACCTAAACCAAAATCAAAACCTATGACCTAAACCCAAACCCATTCTCAAATCCTAAAACCTACAACCTAAACAAAAACCTATGACCTAAATCTGAACCCATTCTCAAATCCAAAAAACCCATGACCTAAACCCGAACCCATTCTCAAATCTGAAAACCTATAATCTAAACTTAATCCTTATGCTAACCCTACAACCTATAACATAAACCAAAACTGATGACCTCAACCCGAACCCTAAACCCTACCCCAAAACCTATAACCAAAACTAAAATAAAAAATAAAACCTATTACCTAAACCCGAACTAATTCTCAAAAACTAAAACCTATAACCTAAACCAAAACCTATGACCTAAACCCGAACCCGTTCTCAAATCCCAAAACCTATGACCTAAACCCGAACCCATTCTCAAATCACAAAACCTATAACGTAAACCTAAATCGAAACCTTATCCTAAACCAATAACCTAAACCGAAACCAAAACCTATGACCTAAACCTGAAACCATTCTCAAATCCCAAAACCTATAACCTAAACCTAAACCTAAACCATATCCTAAACCTATAACCTATAACCTAAACCAAAACCTATAACCTAAACCAAAGCCAAAACCTATGACCAAAACCCGAACCCATTCTCAAATCCTAAAACCTATAACCTAAAACCTAAACCAAAACCTATGACCTAAATCAAAACCCATAACCAATAACCTATAACCTAAACCAAAACCTATGACCAAAATCAGAACCCATTCTCAAATCCAAAAACTTATGACCTAAACCCAAACCCATTCTCAAATCCCAAAACCTATAACCTAAACCTAATCCTTATCCTAACCCTATAACCTAAACTAAAACCTATGACCTAAACCCGAACCCATTCTGAAATCCCAAAACCTAGGACCTAAACCCGAACCCATTCTCAAATACAAAAACCTATAACCTAAACCTAAACATAAACCCTATCCTAAACCTATAACCTAAATCAAAACCAAAACCTATGACCTAAACACGAACCCATTCTCAAATCCTAAAACCTATAACCTAAACCAAAACCCATGACCTCAACCCGAACCCATTCTCAAATCCCAAAACCTATGACCTAAACCCGAACCCATTCTCAAATCCCAAAACCTATAACCTAAACCTAAACCTACACCTTATCCAAAACCTATAACCTAAACTAAAACCTAAAACCTAAACCAAAACTAAAACCTATGAACTAAACCCGAACCCATTTTCAAATCCTAAAACCTATCACCTAAACCAAAACCTATGACCTAAACCCGAACCCATTCTCAAATCCCAAAACCTATGACCTAAACCCGAACCCATTCTCAAATCCCAAAACCTATAACCTAAGCCTAAACCTAATCCTTAACCATAACCTATAACGTATAACCTATACCAAAACCTATAACATAAACCAAAACCAAAACCTATGACATAAACCCGAACCCATTCTCAAATCCTAAAACCTATAACCTATACCAAAACCAATGACCTAAATCCGAACCCGGTCTCAAATCCCAAAACCTATGACCTAAACCTGAACCCATTCTCAAATCCCAAAACCTATAACCTAAACCTAATCCTTATCCTAACCCTATAACCTATAACCTAAACCAAAACCTATGACTTAAACCCGAATCCTAAACCCTATCCCAAAACCTATAACCAAAACCTGAACTGATTCTCAAGTCCTAAAACCAATAACATAAATAAAAACCTATGAACTAAACCCGAACCCATTCTCAAATCCCAAAATCTATGTCCTAAACCCGAACCCTTTCTCAAATCGCAAAACCTATAACCTCAACCTAAATCAAAACCTTATCCTAAACCTATAACCTAAACCAAAACCAAAACCTCTGACCTAAACCCGAACCCATTCTCAAATCCTAAAACCTATAACCTAAACCTAAACCTATGACCTCAACCCGAACCCATTCTCAAATCCCAAAACCTATGACCTAAACCCGAACCCATTCTCAAATCCCAAAACCTATAACCTAAACCTAAACCTAAACCATATCCTAAACCTATAAACTATAACCTATAACCTAAACCAAAACCAAACCTTATGACCCAAACCCGAACCCATTCTCAAATCCAAAAACCTATAACCTAAACCAAAACCTATGACCTAAATCCGAACCCATTCCCAAATCCCAAAACCAATAATTTAAACCTAATCCTTATGCTGACCATGTAACCTATAACCTAAACCAAAACCTATGACCTAAACCCGAACCCTAAACCCTATCCCAAAACCTATAACCTAAACCAAAATCAAAACCAAAACCTATGACCTAAACCCGAACCCATTCTCAAATCCCAAAACCTATGACCTAAACCCGAACCCATTCTCAAATTCAAAAACCTATAACCTAAACCATATCCTAAACCTATAACCTATAACCTAAATCAAAACCTATAACCTAAACCAAAACCAAAACCTATGACCTAAACCCGAACCCATTCTCAAATCCTAAAACCTATAACCTAAACCAAAACCTATGTCTTAAATTCGAACCCATTCTCAAATCCTTAAACCTATAACCTATAACCTAAACCAAAACCTATGACCTAAACCAAAACCAAAAAGCTATAAGCTATAACCTAAAGCAAAACCTATGACCTAAATCCGAACCCAATCTCAAATCCCAAAACCTATGTCCAAAACCTGAACCCATTCTCAAATCCGAAAACCAATAACCTAAACCTAATCCTTATCCTAACCCTATAACCTATAACCTAAAAAGAAACCTATGACCTAAACCCGAACCCTAAACCTTATCCCAAAACCTAAAACCTAAACCAAAATCAAAACCAAAACCTATAACGTAAACCCGAACCGATTCTTAAATCCTAAAACCTATAACATAAACCAAAACCTATAACCTAAACCCGAACCCATTCTCAAATCCCAAAACCTATGACATAAACCCGAACCGTTTCTCAAATTCGAAAACCTGTAACCTAAACCAAAACCTATGACCTAAACCCGAACCCATTCTCAAATCCCAAAACCTATAACCTAAACCTAAACTTAAACCTTATCCTAAACCTATAACCTAAACTAAAACCTATAACCTAAACAAAAATCAAAACCTATGACCTAAACCCAAACCCATTCTCAATTCCCAAAACCTATAACCTAAACAAACACCTATGACCTAAATCTGAACCCATTCTCAAATCCAAAAAACCTATGACCTAAACCCGAACCCATTCTCAAATCTGAAAACCTATAATCTAAACCTAATCCTTATGCTAACCCTATAACCTATAACCTAAACCAAAACCAATGACCTAAACCCGAACCCTAAACCCTATACCAATACCTATAACCTAAACCAAAATCAAAACCAAAACCTATTACCTAAACCCGAACCAATTCTCAAATCCTAAAACCTATAACCTAAACCAAAACCTATGACCTAAACCCGAACCCATTCTCAAATCCCAAAACCTTTTACCTAAACCCGAAACCATTCTTAAATCTCAAAACCTAAAACCTAAACCTAAATCGAAACCTCATCCTAAACCTATAACCTAAACCAAAATCAAAACCTATGACCTAAACCCGAACCCATTCTCAAATCCTAAAACCTATAACCTAAACCAAAACCTATGACCTTAACCCGAACCCATTCTCAAATCCCAAAACCAATGACCTAAACCCGAACCCATTCACAAATCCCAAAACCTATAACCTAAACCTAATCCTTATCCTAACCTTATAACCTATAACCTAAAAAGAAACCTAAGACCTAAAGCCGAACCCTAAACCCGATCCCAAAACCTATAACCTAAACCAAAACCAAAACCAAAACATATAACCTAAACCCGAACCAATTCTCAAATCCTAAAACCTATAACCTAAAGCAAAACCTATAACCTAAACCCGAACCCATTTGTCAAATCCCAAAACCTATGACCTAAACCCGAACCCATTCTCAAATCTCAAAACCTATAACCTAAACCTAATCCTCATCCTAACCCTACAAACTATAACCAAAACCAAATCCTATGACCTAAACCCGAACACATTCTCAAATACTAAAACCTCTAACAGAAACCAAAACCTATGACCTAAACCCGAACCCATTTCCAAATCCCAAAACCTATGATCTAAAACCTAACCCATCCTCAAATCCCAAAACCTATAACCTATGCCAAAACCTATGACCTAAACCCAAACCCATTCTCAATTCCCAAAACCTATAACCTAAACGAAAACCTATGACCTAAACCCGAACCCATTCTCAAATCCCAAAACCTACGATCTAAACCTATAACCTAAACCTAAGCCTAAACCTATAACCTATAACCTAAACTCGAACCCATTCTCAAATCCAAAAACCTATAACCTAAACCTAATCCTTATCCTAACCCTATAACCTATAACCTAAACCAAAACCTATGACCTAAACCTAAAATAAAACCAAACCAAAACCAAAACCTATGACCTAAACCCGAACCGTAAACCCGAACCCATAACCTAAAACAAAACCTATGACCTAAACCCGAACCCATTCTCAAATCCCAAAACCTATGACCTAAACCCGAACCCATTCTCAAATCTCAAAACGTATAACCTAAACCTAAACTGAAACCTTATCCTAAACTTAAAACCTAAACCAAAACCAAAACCTATGACCTAAACCCGAACCCATTCTCAAATCCTAAAGCCTATATCCTAAACCAAAACCTATGACCTCAACCCGAACCCATTATCAAACCCAAAAACTATGACCTAAACACGAACCCATTCTCAAATCGGAAAACCAATAACCTAAACCTGAACCAAAATCTTATCCTAAACCTATAACTTAAACCTAAATCAAAACCTATGACCTAAACCCGAACCCATTCTCAAATCCCAAAACCTATGACCTAAACCCGATCCCATTCTCAAATCTCAAAACGTACAACCTAAACCTAAACTGAAACCTTATCCTAACCTTAAAACCTAAACCAAAACCAAAAGCTATGACCTAAACCCGAACCCATTCTCAAATCCTAAAACCTATAACCTAAACCAAAACCTATGACCTCAACCCGAACCCATTATCAAATCCCAAAAACTATGACCTAAACACGTACCCATTCTCAAATCCCAAAACCTATGACCTAAACACGAACCCATTCTTAAATAGAAAAACCTATAACCTAAACCTAAACCTAAATCTTATCCTAAACCTATAACTTAAACCTAAATCAAAACCTATGACCTAAATCTGAACCCATTCTCAAATCCAAAAAACCTATGACCTAAACCCGAACCCATTCTCAAATCTAAAAACATATAATCTAAACCGAATCCTTATGCTAACCCCATAACCTATAACCTAAACCAAAACCGATGACCTAAACCCGAACCCTAAACCCTATCCCAAAACCTATAACCTAAACCAAAATCAAAAATAAAACCTATTACATAAACCCGAACTAATTCTCAAATCCAACAACCTATAACCTAAACCAAAATCTATGACCTAAACCCGAACCCATTATCAAATCCCAAAACCTATGTCCTAAACCCGAACCCATTCTCAAATCCCAAAACCTATAACCTAAACCTAAATCGAAACCTTATCCTAAACCTTTAACCTAAACCGAAACCAAAACCTATGACCTAAACCCGAACCCATTCTCAAATCCCAAAACCTATAACCTAAACCTAAACCTAAACCATATCCTAAACCTATAACCAATAACCTAAACCAAAACCTATAACCTAAACCAAAACCAAACCTTATGACCTAAACCCGAACCCATTCTTAAATCCTAAAACCCATAACCTAAACCAAAACCTATAACCTAAATCCGAACCCATTCTCGAATCCCAAAACCAATGACCTAAACCCAAACCAAAACCGATGACCTAAACCCGAACCCATTCTCAAATCCTAAAACCTATAACCTAAACCAAAACCTATGACCTCAACCCGAACCCATTCTCAAATCCCAAAACCTATGACCTAAACCCGAACCCATTCTCAAATCCCAAAACCTATAACCTAAACCTAAACCTACACCTTATCCAAAACCTATAACCTAGCCCAAAACCTAAAACCTAAACCAAAACTAAAACCTATGACCTAAAACCAAACCCATTTTCAAATCCTAAAACCTATAACCAAAACCAAAACCTATGACCTAAACCCGAACCCATTCTCAAATCCCAAAACCTATGACCTAAACCCGAACCCATTCTCAAATCCCAAAACCTATAACCTAAACCTAAACCTAATCCTTAACCTTAACCTATAACCTATAACCTAAACCAAAACCTATAACATAAACCAAAACCAAAACCTATGACCCAAACCCGAACCCATTCTCAAATCCTAAAACCTATAACCTAAATTAAAACCAATGACCTAAATCCGAACCCGTTCTCAAATCCCAAAACCTATGACCTAAACCTGAACCCATTCTCAAATCCCAAATCCGATAACCTGAACCTAATCCTTATCCTAACCCTATAACCTATAACCTAAACCAAAACCTATGACCTAAACCCGAACCCTAAACCCTATCCCAAAACCTATAACCTGAAACAAAATCAAAACCAAAACCTATAACCTAAACCCGAACCGATTCTCAAATCCTAAAACCAATAACTTAAATAAAAACCTATGACCTAAACCAGAATCCATTCTTAAATCCCAAAACCTATGACCTAATCCGGAACCCATTCTCAAATCTCAAAACCTATAACCTAAACCTAATCCTTATCCTAACCCTATAACCTATAACCTAAACCAAAACCTATGACCTTAACTCGAACCCTAAACCCTATCCCAAAACCTATAAACTAAACCAAAATCAAAACCAAAACCTATAACCTAAACCCGAACCGATTCTCAAATCCAAAAACCTATAACCGAAACCTAATCCTTACGCTAACCCTATAACCTATAACCTAAACCAAAACCTATGACCTAAACCAAAAATAAAACCAAACCAAAACCAAAACCTATGACCTTAACCCGAACCATAAACCCAATCCCAAAACCTATAACGTAAACCAAAAACAAAACCAAAACCTATAACCTAAACCCAAACCGATTCTCAAATCCTAAAACCTATAACCTAAACCAAAACATATAACCTAAACCCGAACCCATTCTCAAATCCCAAAACCTATGACCTAAACCCGAACCCATTCTTAAATCCCAAAACCTATAACCTAAACCTAAACCTAAACCTTATCCTAAACCTATAACCTAAACCTAAATCAAAACCTTTGACCTAAACCTAAACCCATTCTCAAATCCCAAAACCTATGACCTAAACCTATAACCTAAACCTAAAACTAAACCTATAACGTATATCGTAAACTCGAACCCATTCTCAAATCCAAAAACCTATAACCTAAACCTAATCCTTATCCTAACCCTATAACATATACCCTAAACCAAAACCTATGACCTAAACCTAAAACAAAACCAAACGAAAACCAAAACCTATACCCTAAACCCAAACAGTAAACCCTATCCCAAAACCTATAACCTAAACCAAAACCAAAACCAAAACCTATAACCTAAACTCTAACTGATTCTCAAATCCTAAAACCGATAACCTAAACCAAAACCTATGACCTAAACCTGAACCCATTCTCAAATCCCAAAACCTATGACCTAAACCCGAGCCCATTCTTAAATCCCAAAACCTATAACCTAAACCTAAACCTAAACCTTATCCTAAACCTATAACCTAAACCTAAATCAAAACCTTTGACCTAAACCTAAACCCATTCTCAAATCCCAAAACCTATGACCTAAACCTATAACCTAAACCTAAAACTAAACCTATAACCTATAACGTAAACTCGAACCCATTCTCAAATCCAAAAACCTATAACCTAAACCTAACCCTTATCCTAACCCTATAACATATACCCTAAACCAAAACCTATGACCTAAACCTAAAACAAAACCAAACGAAAACCAAAACCTATACCCTAAACCCAAACAGTAAACCCTATCCCAAAACCTATAACCTAAACCAAAACCAAAACCAAAACCTATAACCTAAACTCTAACTGATTCTCAAATCCTAAAACCGATAACCTAAACCAAAACCTTTGACCTAAACCTGAACCCATTCTCAAATCCCAAAACCTATGACCTAAACCCGAACCCATTCTTAAATCCCAAAACCTATAACCTAAACCTAAACCTAAACCTTATCCTAAACCTATAACCTAAACCTAAATCAAAACCTTTGACCTAAACCAAAACCCATTCTCAAATCCCAAAACCTATGACCTAAACCTATAACCTAAACCTAAAACTAAACCTCTAACCTATAACGTAAACTCGAACCCATTCTCAAATCGAAAAACCTATAACCTAAACCTAACCCTTATCCTAACCCTATAAAATATACCCTAAACCAAAACCTATGACCTAAACCTAAAAGAAAACCAAACCAAAACCAAAACCTATACCCTAAACCCAAACAGTAAACCCTATCCCAAAACCAATAATTTAAACCTAATCCTTATGCTGACCCTGTAACCTATAACCTAAACCAAAACCTATGACCTAAACCCGAACCCTAAACCCTATCCCAAAACCTATAACCTAAACCAAAACCAAAACCAAAACCAAAGCCTATAACCTGAACCCGAACCGATTCTCAAATCCTAAAACCTATAACCTAAACCAAAACTAAAACCAAAGCCTATAACCTGAACCCGAACCGATTCTAAAATCCTAAAACCTATAAACTAAAATAAAACCTATGACCTAAACCCGAACCCATTCTCAAATCCCAAAACCTATGACCTAATCCCGAACCCATTCTCAAATCTCAAAACGTATAACCTAAACCTAAACTGAAACCTTATCCTAAACTTAAAACCTAAACGAACACTAAAACCTATGACCTAAACCCGAACCCATTCTCAAATCCTAAAACCTATAACCTAAACCAAAACCTATGACCTCAACCCGAACCCATTATCAAATCCAAAAAACTATGACCTAAGCACGAACCCATTCTCAAATCCCAAAACCTAAGACCTAAACACGAACCCATTCTCAAATCCCAAAACCTATAACCTAAGCCTAAACCTAAACCTATAACCTAAACCTAAATCAAAACCTATGACCTAAACCCGAACCCATTCTCAAATCCCAAAACCTATGACCTAAACCTATAACCTAAACCAAAACCTAAACCTATAACCTATAACCTAAACTCGAACCCATTCTCAAATCCAAAAACCTATAACCTAAACCTAATCCTTATCCTAACCGTATAACATATAACCTAAACCAAAACCTCTGACCTAAACCTAAAACAAAACCAAACCAAAACCAAAACCTATGACCTAAACTCGAACCGTAAACCCTATCCCAAAAACTATAACCTAAACCAAAACCAAACCCAAAACCTATAACCTAAACCCGAAACGATTCTCAAATCCTAAAACCTATAACCTGAACCAAAACCTATGACCTAAACCCGAACCCATTCTCAAATCCCAAAACCTATAACCTAAACCTAAACCTAAACCTAACCTAAACCAAAACCTATAACCTAAACCAAAATCAAAACCTATGAACTAAACCCAAACCCATTCTCAAATCCTAAAACCAACAGCCTAAACAAAAACCTATGACCTAAATCTGAACCCATTCTCAAATCCAAAAAACCTATGATCAAAACCCGAACCCATTCTCAAATCTGAAAACCTATAATCTAAACCTAATCCTTATGCTAACCCTATAACCTATAACATAAACCAAAATCGATGACCTAAACCCGAACCCTCAACCCTATCCCAAAACCTATAACCTAAACCAAAATCAAAAACAAAACCTATTACCTAAACCCGAACTAATTCTCAAATCCCAAAACCTATAACCTAAACCAAAATCTATGACCTAAACCCGAACCCATTCTCAAATCCCAAAACCTATGACCTAAACCCGAACCCATTCTTAAATCACAAAACCTATAACCTAAACCCAAATCGAAACCTTATCCTAAACCAATAACCTAAACCGAAACCAAAACCTATGACCTAAACCTGAACCCATTCTCAAATCCCAAAACCAATAACCTAAACCTAAACCTACACCATATCCTAAACTTATAACCTATAACCTAAACCAAAACCTATAACCTAAACGAAAACCAAACCTTATGACCTAAACTCGAACCCATTCTTAAATCCTAAAACCTATAACCTAAACCAAAACCTATGACCTAAATCCGAACCCATTCTCAAATCCAAAAACCTATGACCTAAACCCGAACCCATTCTCAAATCCCAAAACCTATGACCTAAACCCGAACCCATTCTCAAATCCCAAAACCAATAACCTAAACCATATCCTAAACCTATAACCTATAACCTATAACCTAAACCAAAACCTAAAACCTAAACCAAAACCAAAACCTATGACCAAAACCCGAACCCATTCTCAAATCCTAAAACCTATAACCTAAAACCTAAACCAAAACCTATGACCTAAATCAAAACCTATAACCTATAACCTATAACCTAAACCAAAACCTATGACCAAAATCTGAACCCATTCTCAAATCCAAAAAACTATGACCTAAACCCGAACCCTTTCTCAAATCCCAAAACCTATAACCTAAACCTAATCCTTATCGTAACCCTATAACCTAAACCTATAACCTAAACTAAAACCAATGACCTAAACCTGAACCCATTCTGAAATCCCAAAACCTAGGACGTAAACCCGAACCCATTCTCAAATAGAAAAACCTATAACCTAAACCTAAACATAAACCTTATCCTAAACCTATAACCTAAACCAAAACCAAAACCAATGATCTAAACACGAACCCATTCTCAAATCCTAAAACCTATAACCTAAACCAAAACCTATGACCTCAACCCGAACCCATTCTTAAATCCCAAAACCTATGACCTAAACCCGAACCCATTCTCAAATCTCAAAACCTATAACCTAAACCTAAACCTAATCCTTAACCTTAACCTATAACCTATAACCTAAACCAAAACCTATAACATAAACCAAAACCAAAACCTATGACCTAAACCCGAACCCATTCTCAAATCCTAAAACCTATAACCTAAACCAAAACCAATGACCTAAATCCGAACCCGTTCTCAAATCCCAAAACCTATGACCTAAACCCGAATCCATTCTCAAATCTCAAAACCTATAACTTGAACCTAATATCCTAACCCTATAACCTATAACCTAAAACAAAACCTATGACCTAAACCCGAACCTTAAACCCTATCCCAAAACCTATAACCTGAACCAAAATCAAAAGCAAAACCTATAACCTAAACCCGAACCGATTGTCAAATCCTAAAACTTATAACATAAATAAAAAACTATGACCTAAACTAGAATCCATTCTTAAATCCCAAAACCGATGACCTAATCCGGAACCCATTCTCAAATCTCAAAACCTATAACCTAAACCTAATCCTTATCCTAACCCTATAACCTATAACCTAAACCAAAACCTATGACCTTAACCCGAACCCTACACCCTATCCCAAAACCTATAAACTAAACCAAAATCAAAACCAAAACCTATAACCTAAACCCGAACCGATTCTCAAATCCAAAAACCAATAACTGAAACCTAATCCTTATGCTAACCCTATAACCTATAACCTAAACCAAAACCTATGACGTAAACCCAAAACAAAACCAAACCAAAACCAAAATCTATGACCTTAACCCGAACCATAAACGCTATCCCAAAACCTATAACGTAAACCAAAAACAAAACCAAAACCTATAACCTAAACCCAAACCGATTCTCAAATCCAAAAACCTATAAATTAAACCAAAACATACGACCTAAACCCGAACCCATTCTCAAATCCCAAAACCTATGACCTAAACCCGAACCCATTCTCAAATCCCAAAACCTATAACCTAAACCTAAACCTAAACCTATAACATAAACCTAATTCAAAACCTTTGACCTAAACCCGAACCCATTCTCAAATCCCAAAACCTATGACCTAAACCTATAACCTAAACCTAAAACTAAACCTATAACCTATAATGTAAACTCGAACCCATTCTCAAATCCAAAAACCTATAACCTAAACCTAATCCTTATCCTAACCCTATAACATATAACCTAAACCAAAACCTATGAACTAAACCTATGACCTAAACCCGAACCGTAAACCCTATCCCAAAACCCATAACGTAAACCAAAAACAAAACAAAAACATATAACCTAAACCCAAACCGAATCTTAAATCCTAAAACCTATAACCTAAATCAAAACCTATGACCTAAACCTGAACCCATTCTCAAATCCCAAAACCTATGACCTAAACCAAAACCTAAACCTTATCCTAAACCTATAACCTAAACCAAAACCTATAACCTAAACCAAAATCTAAACCTATGACATAAACCTGAACCCATTCTCAAATCCCAAAACCTATGACCTAAACCTAAACCTAAACCTTATCCTAAACCTATAACCTAAACCAAAACCTATAACCTAAACCAAAATCTAAACCTATGACCTAAACCCAAACCCATTCTCAAATCCTAAAACCTATAACCTAAACAAAAACCTATGACCTAAATCTGAATCCATTCTCAAATCCAAAAAACCTATGACCTAAACCCGAACCCATTCTCAAATCTGAAAACCTATAATCAAAACCTAATCCTTATGCTAACCCTACAACCTATAACCTAAACCAATACCTATGACCAAAACCCGAACCCTAAACCCTATCCCAAAACCTATAACCGAAACCAAAACCAAAACTAAAACCAATAACCTGAACCCGAACCGATTCTCAAATCCTATAACCTATAACCTAAAACAAAACCTATGACCTAAACCCGAACCCATTCTCAAATGCCAAAACCTATGACCTAAACCCGAACCCATTCTCAAATCTCAAAATGTATAACCTAAACCAAAACTAAAACCTCATCCTAAACTTAAAACCTAAACCAAAACCAACATTTATGACCTAAACCCGAACCCATTCTCAAATCCCAAAACCTATAACCTAAACCTAAACCTAAACCTATAACCTAAACCTAAATCAAAACCAATGACCTAAACCCGAACCCATTCTCAAATCCCAAAACCTATGACCTAAACCTATAACCTAAACCTAAACCTAAACCTATAACCTATAACCAAAACTCGAACCCATTCTCAAATCCAAAAACCTATAACCTAAACCTAATCCTTATCCCAACCGTATAACATATAACCTAAACTAAAACCTCTAACCTAAACCTAAAACAAAACCAAACCAAAACCAAAACCTATGACCTAAACCCGAACCGTAAACCCTATCCCAAAACCTATAACCTAAACCAAAACCAAACCCAAAACCTATAACCTAAACCTGAACCGATTCTCATATCTTAAAACCTATAACCTAAACCAAAACCTATGACCTAAACCCGAACCCATTCTCAAATCCCAAAACCTATAACCTAAACCTAAACCTAAACCTTACCCTAAACTTAAAACCTAAACCAAAACCGATAACCTAAACCAAAATCAAAACCTATGACCTAAACCCAAACCCATTCTCAAATCCTAAAACCTACAACCTAAACAAAAACCTATGACCTAAATTTGAACCCATTCTCAAATCCAAAAAACTTATGACCTAAACCCAAACCCATTCTCAAATCTGAAAACCTATAATCTAAACCTAATCCTTATGCTAACCCTATAACCTATAACATAAACCAAAACCGATGACCTAAACCCGAACCCTCAACCCTATCCCAAAACCTATAACCTAAACCAAAATCAAAAACAAAACCTCTTACCTAAACCCGAACTATTTCTCAAATCCTAAAACCTATAACCTAAACCAAAATCTATGACCTAAACCCGAACCCATTCTCAAATCCCAAAACCTATGACCTAAACCCGAACCCATTCTCAAATCACAAAACCTATAACCTAAACCTAAATCGAAACCTTATCCTAAACCAATAACCTAAACCGAAACCAAAACCTATGACCAAAACCCGAACCCATTCTCAAATCCCAAAACCTATAACCTAAACCAAAACCTAAACCATATCCTAAACCTACAACCTATAACCTAAACCAAACCCTATAACCTAAACCAAAACCAAACCTTATGACCTCAACCCGAACCCATTCTTAAATCCTAAAACCTATAACCTAAACCAAAACCTATGACCTAAATCCGAACCCATTCTCAAATCCCAAAACCTATGACCTAAACCCGAACCCATTCTCAAATCCCAAAACCTATGACCTAAACCCGAACCCATTCTCAAATCCCAAAACCAGTAACCTAAACCATATCCTAAACCTACAACCTATAACCTAAACCAAAACCTATAACCTAAACCAAAACCAAAACCTATGACCAAAACCCGAACCCATTCTCAAATCCTAAAACCTATAACCTAAAACCTAAACCAAAACTTATGACCTAAATCAAAACCTATAACCTATAACCTATAACCAAAACCAAAACCTATGACCAAAATCCGAACCCATTCTCAAATCCAAAAACCTATGACCTAAACCCGAACCCATTCTCAAATCCCAAAACCTATAACCTAAACCTAATCCTTATCGTAACCCTATAACCTAAACCTATAACCTAAACTAAAACCTATGACCTAAACCCGAACCCATTCTAAAAATCCCAAAACCTAGGACTTAAACCCGAACCCATTCTCAAATACAAAAACCTATAACCTAAACCTAAACATAAACCTTATCCTAAACCTATAACCTAAACCAAAACCAAAACCTATGACCTAAACACGAACCCATTCTCAAATCCTAAAACCTATAACCTAAACCAAAACCTATGACCTCAACCCGAACCCATTTTCAAATCCCAAAACCTATGACCTAAACCCGAACCCATTCTCAAATCCCAAAACCAATAACCTAAACCTAAACCTACACCTTATCCAAAACCTATAACCTAAACTAAAACCTAAAGCCTAAACCAAAACTAAAACCTATGACCTAAACCCGAACCCATTTTCAAATCCTAAAACCTATAACCTAAACCAAAACCTATGACCTAAACCCGAACCCAATCTCAAATGCCAAAACCTATGACCTAAACCCAAACCCATTCTCAAATCCCAAAACCTATAACCTAAACCTAAACCTAATCCTTAACCTTAACCTATAACCTATAACCTAAACCAAAACCAATAACATAAACCAAAACCAAAACCTATGACCTAAACCCGAACCCATTCTCAAATCCTAAAACCTATAACCTAAACCAATACCAATGACCTAAATCCGAACCCGTTCTCAAATCCCAAAACCTATGACCTAAACCTGAACCCATTCTCAAATCCCAAAACCTATAACCTAAACCTAATCCTTATCCTAACCCTATAACCTATAACCTAGACTAAAACCTATGACCTAAATTCGAACCTTAAACCCTATCCCAAAACCTATAACTTGAACCAAAATCAAAACTGAAACCTATAACCTAAACCCGAACCGATTCTCTAGTCCTAAATCCTATAACATAAATAAAAACCTATGACCTAAACCCGAACCCATTCTTAAATCCCAAAACCTATGACCTAATCCGTAACCCATTCTCAAATCTCAAAACCTCTAACTTAAACCTAATCCTTATCCTAACCCTATAACCTATAACCTAAACCAAAACCTATGACCTTAACCCGAACCCTAAACCCTATCCCAAAACCTATAAACGAAACCAAAATCAAAACCAAAACCTATAACCTAAACCCGAACCGATTCTCAAATCCAAAAGCCTATAACCGAAACCTAATCCTTATGCTAACCCTATAACCTATAACCTAAACCAAAACCTATGACCTAAACCTTAAACAAAACCAAACCACAACCAAAACCTATGCCCTTAACCCGAACCGTAAAACCTATCCCAAAACCTATAAGGTAAACCAAAACCTATAACCTAAACCCAAACCGATTCTTAAATCCTAAAACCTATAACCCAAACCAAAACATAAGACCTAAACCCGAACCTATTCTCAAATCCCAAAACCTATGACCTAAACCCGAACCCATTCTCAAATCTCAAAACCTATAACCTAAACCTAAACCTAAACCTTAACCTAAACCTATAACCTAAACCTAAATCAAAACCTTTGTCCTAAACCCGAACCCATTCTCAAATCCCAAAACCTATGACCTAAAACTATAACCTAAACCTAAACCTAAACCTATAACCTGTAACCTAAACTCGAACCCATTCTCAAATCTAAAAACCTATAACCTAAACCTAATCCTTATCCTAACCCTATAACATATAACCCAAACCAAAACCTATGACCTAAACCTAAAACAAAACCAAACCAAAACCAAAACCTATGACCTAAACCCAAACCGTAAACCCTATCCCAAAACCTATAACCTAAACCAAACCAAAACCAAAACCTATAACCTAAACTCTAACTGATTCTCAAATCCTAAAACCTATAACCTAAACCAAAACCTATGACCTAAACCCGTACCCATTCTCAAATCCCAAAACCTATCACCTAAACCTAAACCTAAACCATATCCTAAACCTATAACCTAAACCAAAACCTATAACCTAAACCAAAACCAAAACCTATGACCTAAACCCAAACCCATTCTCAAATCCTAAAACCTATAACCTAAACAAAAACCTATGACCTAAATCTGAACCCATTCTCAAATCCAAAAAACCTATGACCTAAACCCGAACCCATTCTCAAATCTGAAAATCTATAATCTAAACCTAATCCTTATGCTAACCCTGTGACCTATAACCTAAACCAAAACCCATGACCTAAACCCGAACCCTAAACCCTCTCCCAAAACCTATAACCTAAACCTAAATAAAAAATAAAACCTATTACCTAAACCCGAACTAATTCTCAAATCCTAAAACCTATTACCTAAACCAAAACCTATGACCTAAACCCGAACCCATTCTCAAATCCCAAAACCTATGACCTAAACCCGAACCCATTCCCAAATCCCAAAGCCAATAACCTAAACCTAAACCTAAACCTTATCCTAAACCTTTAACCTAAACCAAAACCTATAACCAAAACCTATTACCTAAACCCCAACCCATTCTCAAATCCTAAAACCTATAACCAAAACCAAAACCGATAACCTAAACCTAAATCGAAACCTTATCCTAAACCTATAACCTAAACAAAAACCAAAACCTATGACCTAAACCCAAACCCATTCTCAAATCCTAAAACCTACAAACTAAACCGAAACCTATGACTTCAACCCGAACCCATTCTCAAATCCAAAAACCTATGACCAAAACCCGAACCCATTCTCAAATCCCAAAACCTATAACCTAAACCTAAACCTAAACCATATCCTAAACCTATAACCTATAACCTAAACCAAAACCTCTAACCTAAACCAAAACCAAACCTTATGACCTAAACTCGAACCCATTCTTAAATCCTAAAACCTGTAACCGAAACTAAAACCTATGACCTAAATCCGAACCCATTCTCAAATCCCAAAACCTATGACCAAAACCCGAACCCATTCTCAAATCCCAAAACCTATAACCTAAACCTAAGCCTTATCCTAACCCTACAACCAATAACCTAAAAAGAAACCTATGACCTAAACCCGAACCCTAAACCCTATCCCCAAACCTATAACCTAAACCATAATCAAAACCAAAATGTATAACCTAAACCCGAACCGATTCTTAAATCCTAAAACCTATAACCTAAACCAAAACCTATAACCTAAACCCGAACCCATTCTCAAATCCCAAAACCTATGACCTAAACCGGTACCCATTCTCAATTCTCAAAACCTATAACCTAAACCTAATCCTTATCCTAACCCTATAACCTATAACCAAAACCAAATCTTGTGACCTAAACCCGAACCCATTCTCAAATATTAAAACCTATAACCTAAACCAAAACCTATGACCTAAACCCGAACCCATTCTCAAATCCTAAAACCAATGATCTAAACCCTAACTCATTCTCAAATCCCAAAACCTATAACCTAAACCAAAACCTATGACCTAAACCCAAACCCATTCTCAAATCCCAAAACCTATAACCTAAACCATAACCTATGACCTAAACTCGAACCCATTCTCAAATCCTAAAACCTACGACCTGAACCTATAACCTAAACCTAATCCTCATCCTAACCCTATAACCTATAACCTAAACCAAAACCTATGACCTAAACCTAAAGCAAAACCAAACCAAAACCAAAACCTGAACCGTAAACCCTATCCCAAAACCTATAACCTAAACCAAAATCAAAACCAAAACCTAAAACCTAAACCCAAACCGATTCTCAAATCCTAAAACCTATAACCTAAACCAAAACCTAGGACCTAAACCCGAGCCCATTCTCAAATTACAAAATCTATGACCTAAACCCGAACCCATTCTCAAATCCCAAAACCTATAACCTAAACCAAAACTGAAACCTTATACTAAACCTATAACCTAAACCAAAACCACAACCGTTGACCTAAACCCGAACCCATTCTCAAATCCTAAAACCTAAAACCTAAACCAAAACGTATGACCTCAACCCGAACCCAATCTCAAATCCTAAAAACTATGACCTAAACACGAACCCATTCTCAAATCGCAAAACCTATAACCTAAACCTAAACCTAAACCTTATCCTAAACCTATAACCTAAACCTAAATCAATACCTCTGACCTAAACCCGAACCCATTCTCAAATCCCAAAACCTATAACCTAAAGCCGAACCCATTCACAAATCCTAAAACCTATAACCTAAACCATATCCTAAACCTATAACCTATAACCTAAACTAAAACCTATAACCCAAACCAAAACCAAAACCTATGACCTAAACCCTAACCCATTCACAAATCCTAAAACCTATAACCTATAACCTAAACCAAAAGCTATGACCCAAACCGAAACCTATAACCTATAACCTATAACCTAAACCAAAACTTGTGACCTAAATCCGAACCCATTCTCAAATTCTAAAACCTATGACCTAAACCCGAACCCATTCCCAAATCCCAAAACCTATAACCTAAACATAATCCTTATCTTAACCCTATAACCTATAACCTAAAAAGAAACCTATGACCTAAACCCGAACCCTAAACCCTATCCCAAAACCTATAACCTAAACCAAAATCAAAACAAAAACATATAACCTAAACCCGAACCGATTTTCAAATCCTAAAACCTATAACCTAAACCAAAACCTATAACATAAACCCGAACCCATTCTCAAATCCCAAAACCTATGACCTAAACCGGAACCCATTCTCAAATCACAAAACCTATAACTTAAACCTAATCCTTATCGTAACACTATAACCTATAACCAAAATCAAAACCTATGACCTAAATCCGAACCCATTCTCAAATACCAAAACCTATAACCTAAACCTAAACCTAAACCTTATCCTAAACCTATAATCAAAACTGAAACCTATCACCTAAACCAAAACCAAAACCTATGACCTAAACCCGAACCCATTCTCAAATCCTAAAACCTATAAGGTAAACCAAAACCTATGACCTAAACCAGAACCCATTCTCAAATCTCAAAGCTTATGAACTAAACCCGAACCCATTCTCAAATCCCAAAACCTATAACCTAAACCTTATCCAAAACCTATAACCTATAGCCTAAACCACAACCAATGACCTAAACCCGAACCCATTCTCAAATAATAAAACCTATAACCTAAACCAAAACGAATGACCTAAATCCGAACCCAATCTCAAATCCTAAAACCTATGACCTAAACCCGAACCCATTCTCAAATCCCAAAACCTATAACCTAAACCGTATCCTAAACCTATAACCTATAACCTAAACCAAGACCTATAACCAAAACCAAAACCAAAACCTATGACCTAAACCCGAACCCATTCTCAAATCCTAAAACCTATAACCTATAACCTAAACCAAAACCTATAACCCAAACCAAAACCTATAACCTATAACCTATAACCTAAACCAAAACTTATGACCTAAATCCGAACCCATTCTCAAATCCTAAAACCTATGACCTAAAACCAAACCCATTCCCAACCCCCAAAACCTAGAACCTAAACCTAATCCTTATCCTAACCCTATAACCTATAACCTAAAAAGAAACCTATGACCTAAACCCGAACCCTAAACCCTATCCCAAAACCCATAACCTAAACCAAACCTATAACCTAAACCAAAACCTATGACCTAAACCTATAACCTAAACCAAAATCAAAACCAAAACCTATAACTTAAACCCGAACCGATTCTCAAATCCTAAAACCTATAACGTAAACCAAAACCTATAACCTAAACCCAAACCCATTCTCAAATCCCAAAACCTATGACCTAAACCAGAACCCATTCTCAAATCACAAAACCAATAACCTAAACCTAATCCTTATCCTAACCCTATAACCTATAACCAAAATCAAAACCTATGACCTAAACCCGAACCCATTCTCAAATACTAAAACCTATAACCTAAACCTAAACCTAAACCTTATCCTAAACCTATAACCAAAATCGAAACCTATAACCTAAACCAAAACCAAAACCTATGACCTAAACCTGAACCCATTCTCAAATCCTAAATCCTATAACGTAAACAAAAACCTATGACCTAAACCACAACCCATTCTCAAATCCCAAAACTTCTGAACTAAACCCGAACCCATTCTCAAATCCAAAAACCTATAACCTAAACCTTATCCTAAACCTATAACCTATAGCCTAAACCACAACCTATGACCTAAACCCGAACCCATTCTAAAATCTTAAAACCTATAACCTAAACCAAAACCTATGACCTAAATCTGAACCCATTCTCAAATCCTAAAACCTATGACCTAAACCCGAACCCATTCTCAAATCCCAAAACCAATAACCTAAACCTAATCCTTATCCTAACCCTATAACCTATAACCTAAACTAAAACCTATGACCTAAACCCGAACCCTAAACCCTATCCCAAAACCTATAACCTGAACCAAAATCAAAACCAAAACCTATAACCTAAACCCGAACCGATTCTCAAATCCTAAAACCTATAACCTAATGCATAACCAATGACCTAAACCTAAACCCATTCTCAAATCCCAAAACCTATGACCTAAACCGGAACCCATTCTCAAATCTCAAAACTTATAACCTAAACCTAATCCTTATCCTAACCCTATAACCTTTAACCAAAACCAAAACCTATGACCTAAACCCGAACCCATTCTCAAATACTAAAACCAATAACCTAAACCAAAACCTATGACCTAAATCCGAACCCATTATCAAATCCCAAAACCTATGACCTAAACCCTAACCCATTCTCAAATCCCAAAACCTATGACCTAAACTCGAAGCCATTCTCAAATCCAAAAACCTGTAACCTAAACCAAAAACATTGACCTAAACCCGAACCCATTCCCAAATTTCAAAACCTATAACCTAAACCTAAACCTAAGCCTTATCCTAAACCAATAACCTATAACCTATAACCTAAACCAAAACCAAAACCTATGACCTAAACCCGAACCCATTCTCAAATCCTAAAACCTATAACCCAAACCAAAACCTATGACCTAAATTCGAACCCATACTCAAATCTAAAAAACCTATGACCTAAAACAGAACGCATTCTCAAATCCCAAAACCTATAACCTCCTTATGCTAACCCTATAACCTATAACCTAAACCAAAACTTATGACCTATACCCTAGCCCTAAACCCTATCCCAAAACCTATAATCTAAACCAAAATCAAAACCAAAACCTATAGCCTAAACCCGAACCAATTCTCAAATCCTAAAACCTAAAAACTAAACCAAAACCTATGACCTAAACCCGAACCCATTCTCAAATCCCAAAACCTAGGACCTAAACCCGAACCCATTCTCAAATCCAAAAACCTATAACCTAAACCTAAACCTAAAACTTATCCTAAACCTATAACCTAAATAAAACCAAAACCTATGACCTAAACCCGAACCCATTCTCAAATCCTAAAACCTATAACCTAAACCAAAACCTATGACCTAAACCCGAACCCATTCTCAAATCACAAAACCTATGACCTAAACCTGAACCCAATCTCAAATCCCAAAACCTATAACCTAAACCTAATCCTTAACCTTAACCTATAACCTATAACCTAAACCAAAACCTATAACATAAACCAAGTCCAATACCTATGACCTAAACCCGAACCCCTTCTCAAATCCTAAAACCTATAACCTAAAGCAAAACCTATGACTTAAATCCGAACCCATTCTCAAATCCCAAAACCTATGACCGAAACCTGAACCCATTCTCAAATCCCAAAACCTATAACCTAAACCTAATCCTTATCCTAACCCTATAACCTATAACCTAAACCAAAACCTATGACCTAAACCCAAACCCTAAACCCTATCCCAAAACCTATAACCTGAACCAAAATCAAAACCAAAACCTATAACTTAAACCCGAACCGATTCTCAAATCCTAAAACCAATAACTTAAATAAAAACCTATGACCTAAACCAGAATCCATTCTTAAATCCCAAAACCTATGACCTAATCCGGAACCCATTCTCAAATCTCAAAACCTATAACCTAAACCTAAACCTAAACCTTATCCTAAACCTATAACCTAAATGAAAACCAAAACTTATAACCTAAACCCGAACCCATTCTCAAACCCAAAAACCTATAACCTAAACCAAAACCTATGACCTAAACCCAAACCCATTCTCAAATACCAAAACCTATGAACTAAACCTGAGCCCATTCTCAAATCCCAAAACCTATAACCTAAACCTAATCCTTATCCAAACCCTATAACCTATAACCTAAACCAAAACGTATGACCTAAACCGGAACCCTAAAGCCTATCCCAAAACCTATAACCTAAACCAAAATCAAAACCAAAACCTAAAACCTAAACCCGTACCCATTCTCAAATCCCAAAACCTATAACCTAAACCTAAACCTAAACCATATCCTAAACATATAACCTAAACCAAAACCTATAACCTAAACCAAAACCCAAACCTATGACCTAAACCCGAACCCATTCTCAAATCCCAAAACCTATGACCTAAACTCGAACCCATTCTAAAATTCCAAAACCTATAACCTAAACCTAAACCTAAACCTTATCCTAAACCTATAACCTATAACCTAACCAAAAACCTATAACCTAAACCAAAACCAAAACCTATGACCTAAACCTGAACACATTCTCAAATCCTAAAACCTATAACCTAAACCAAAACCTATGACCTAAATATGAACCCATTCTCAAATCCCAAAACCTATGACCTAAACCGGAACCCATTCTCAAATCTCAAAGCCTATAACCTAAACCTAATCCTTATCCTAACCCTATAACCTATAACCAAAACCAAAATCTATGACGAAACCCGAACCCATTCTCAAATACTAAAACCTATAACCTAAACCAAAACATATGACCTAAACCCGAACTGATTCTCAAATCCAAAAACCTATGACCTAAACCCGAACCCATTCTCAAATCCCAAAACATATAACCTAAACCTAAACTGTAAACTTACCCTAAACCTATAACCTATAACCTAAACCAAAACATATAACCTAAACCAAAACCAAAACTTATGACCAAAACCCGAACCCATTCTCAAATACTAAAACCCATAGCCTAAACCAAAACCTATGACCTAAATCCGAACCCATTCTCAAATCCCAAAACCTATGAACTAAACCTGAGCCCATTCTCAAATCCCAAAACCAATAACCTAAACCTAATCCTTATCCTAACCCTATAACCTATAACCTAAACCAAAACCTATGACCTAAACCTGAACCCTAAAGCCTATCCCAAAACCTATAACCTAAACCAAAATCAAAACCAAAACCTATAACCAAAACCCGTACCCAATCTCAAATCCCAAAACCTATAACCTAAACCTAAACCATATACTAAACCTATAACCTAAACCAATACCTATAACCTAAACCAAAGCCCAAACCTATGACCTAAACCCGAACCCATTCTCAAATCCCAAAACCTATGACCTAAACCCGAACCCATTCCAAAATTCCAAAACCTATAACCTAAACCTAAACGTAAACCTTATCCTAAACCTATAACCTATAACCTAACCCAAAACCTATAACCTAAACCAAAACCAAAACCTATGACCTAAACCTGAACACATTCTCAAATCCTAAAACCTATAACCGAAACCAAAACCTATGACCTAAACATGAACCCATTCTCAAATCCCAAAACCTATGACCTAAACCGGAACCCATTCTCAAATCTCAAAACCTATAACCTAAACCTAATCCTTATCCTAACCCTATAACCTATAACCAAAACCAAAACCTATGACCAAACCCGAACCCATTCTCAAATACTAAAACCTATAACCTAAACCAAAACATATGACCTAAACCCGAACTGATTCTCAAAACCAAAAACCTATGACCTAAACCCGAACCCATTCTCAAATCCCAAAACCTATAACCTAAACCAAAACCTATGACCTAAACCCGAACCCATTCTCAAATCCCAAAACCTATGACCTAAACCAGAACCCATTCTCAAATTCCAAATCCTACAACCTAAACCTAAACCTAAACCTTATCTTAAACCTATAACCTATAACCTAAACCAAAACCTATAACCTAAACCAAAACCAAAACCTATGACCTAAACCCGAACCCATTCTCAAATCCTAAAACATATAACCTAAATCAAAACCTATGACCTAAACCCGAACCCATTCTCAAATCCCAAAACCTATGACCTAAACCGGAACCCATTGTCAAATCTCAAAACCTATAACCCAAACCTAATCCTTATCCTAACCCTATAACCTATAACCAAAACCAAAACCTATGACCTAAACCCGAACCCATTCTCAAATACTAAAACCTATAACCTAAACCAAAACCTATGACCTAAACTCGAACCGATTCTCAAATTCCAAAACCTATGACCTAAACCCGACCCCATTCTCAAATCTCAAAACCTATAACCTAAACCAAAACCTATGACCTATACCCGAACCCATTCCCAAATCCCAAAACCTATAACCTAAACCAAAACCTCTGACCTAAACCCGAATCCAATCTCAAATCCCAAAACCTATGACCTAAACATATAACCTAAACCTAAACCTAAACCTATAACTTAGAACCTAAACTCAAACCCATTCTCAAATCCAGAAACCTATAACCTAAACCTAATCCTTATCCTAACCCTATAACCTATAACCTAAACCAAAACCTTTGACCTAAACCTAAAATAAAACCAAACCAAAACCAAAACCTATGACCTAAATCCGAACCGTAAACCCTATCCCAAAACCTATAACCTAAACCAAAACCTATAACCTAAACCAGAACCGATTCTCAAATCCTAAAACCTATAACGTAAACCAAAACCTATGACCTAAACCCAAACCCATTCTCAAATCCCAAAACCTATGACCTAAACCCGAACCCATTCTCAAATCCCAAAACCTATGACCTAAACCTATAACCTAAACCTAAACCTAAACCAATAACCTATAACCTAAACCCAAACCCATTCTCAAATCCAAAAAGTAATAACCTAAACCTATTCCTTATCCTAACTCTATAACCTATAACCTAAACCAAAACCTATGACCTAAACTCGAACCCTAAACCCTATCCCAAAACCTGAAACCAAAACTAAAATCAAAACCAAAACCTATAACCTAAACCTGAACCGATTCTCAAATCCTAAAACCTATAACCAAAACTCAAACCTATGACCTAAACTCGAACCCATTCTCAAATCCCAAAACCTATGCCCTAAACCTGAACCCATTCTCAAATCCCAAAACATATAACCTAAACCTAAACTGTAAACTTATCCTAAACCTATAACCTATAACCTAAACCAAAACATATAACCTAAACCAAAACCAAAACATATGACCAAAACCCGAACCCATTCTCAAATACTAAAACCTATAGCCTAAACCAAAACCTATGACCTAAATTCGAACCCATTCTCAAATCCCAAAACCTATGAACTAAACCTGAGCCCATTCTCAAATCCCAAAACCTATAACCTAAACCTAATCCTTATCCTAACCCTATAACCTATAACCTAGACCAAAACCTATGACCTAAACCTGAACCCTAAAGCCTATCCCAAAACCTATAACCTAAACCAAAATCAAAACCAAAACCTATAACCTAAACCCGTACCCATTCTCAAATCCCAAAACCTATAACCTAAACCTAAACCTAAACCATATCCTAAACCTATAACCTAAACCAAAACCTATAACCTAAACTAAAGCCTAAACCTATGACCTAAACCCGAACCCATTCTCAAATCCTAAAACCTATGACCTAAACCCGAACCCATTCCAAAATTCCAAAACCTATAACCTAAACCTAAACCTAAACCTTATCCTAAACCTATAACCTATAACCTAACCCAAAACCTATAACCTAAACCAAAACCAAAACCTATGACCTAAACCTGAACACATTCTCAAATCCTAAAACCTATAACCGAAACCAAAACCTATGACCTAAACATGAACCCATTCTCAAATCCCAAAACCTATGACCTAAACCGGAACCCATTCTCAAATCTCAAAACCTATAACCTAAACCTAATCCTTATGACCTAAACCTTTGACCTAAACCTAAAATAAGACCAAACCAAAACCAAAGCCTATGACCTAAATCTGAACAGTAAACCCTATCCCAAAACCTATAACCTAAACCAAAACCAAAACCAAAACCTATAACCTAAACCCGAACCGATTCTCAAATCCTAAAACCTATAACGTAAACTAAAACCTATGACCTAAACCCAAACCCATTCTCAAATCCCAAAACCTATGACCTAAACCCGAACCCATTCTCAAATCCCAAAACCTATGACCTAAACCTATAACCTAAACCTAAACCTAAACCAATAACCTATAACCTAAACCCAAAACCATTCTCAAATCCAAAAAGTAATAACCTAAACCTATTCCTTATCCTAACTCTATAACCTATAACCTAAACCAAAACCTATGACCTAAACTCGAACCCTAAACCCTATCCCAAAACCTAAAACCAAAACTAAAATCAAAACCAAAACCTATAACCTAAACCTGAACCGATTCTCAAATCCTAAAACCTGTAACCAAAACTCAAACCTATGACCTAAACACGAACCCATTCTCAAATCCCAAAACCTATGCCCTAAACCTGAACCCATTCTCAAATCCCAAAACATATAACCTAAACCTAAACTGAAAACTTATCCTAAACCTATAACCTATAACATAAACCAAAACATATAACCTAAACCAAAACCAAAACATATGACCAAAACCCGAACCCATTCTCAAATACTAAAACCTATAGCCTAAACCAAAACCTATGACCTAAATCCGAACCCATTCTCAAATCTGAAAACCTATAACCTAAACCCGAACCCATTCGTAAATCCCAAAACCTATAACCTAAACCAAAACCTATGAACTAAACCCAAACCCATTCTTAAATCCCAAAACCTATGACCTAAACCTATAACCTAATCCTGAACCTAAACCTATAACCTAATCCTGAACCTAAACCTATAACCTATAACCTATAACCTAACCCCGAACCCATTCTCAAATCCAAAAACCAATACCCTAAACCTAATCCTCATCCTAACCTTATAACCTAAAACCTAAACCAAAACCTATGACCTAAACCTAAAACAAAAACAAACCAAAACCAAAACCTATGACCTAAACCCGAATCGTAAACCCAATCCCAAAACCTATAACCTAAACCAAAACCAAACCCAAAACCTATAACTTAAACCCGAACCGATTCTCAAATCCTAAAACCTATAACCTAAACCAAAACCTATGACCTAAACCCAAACCCATTCTCAAATCCCAAAACCTATGACCTAAACCCGAACCCATTTTCAAATCCCAAAACCTATAACCTAAACCTAAACCTAAACCTTATCATAAACCTATAACCTATAACCTGAACCAAAACCTATAACCTAAACCTAAACCCATAACCTATAACCTAAACCCGAACCCATTCTCAAATCCAAAAACCTATAACCTAAACCTAAACCTTATCCTAAACCTATAACCTATAACCTAAACCAAAAACCTATAACCAAAACCAAAACCAAAACCAAAACCAAAACCTAAGACCTAAACCCGAACCCATTCTCCCATCCCAAAACCTTAGAGCTAACCCAAAACCAAAACATAAAACCTAAACCCGAACCCATTCTCAAATCCCATATCATAAACCAAAATCAAAACCAAAACCTATAACCTAAACCCGAACCGATTCTCAAATCCTAAAACTTATAACCTAAACCAAAACCTATGACCTAAACCCGAACCCATTCTCAAATCCAAAAACCTGTAACCTAAACCTAAACCTTATCCTAAACCTATAACCTATAACCCAAACCAAAGCCTATAACCTAACCCAAAACTAAAACCTATGACCTAAACCAGAACCCATTCTCAAATCCCAAAACCTATGACCTAAATCGGAACCCATTCTCAAATCCCAAAACCTATAACCAAAACCTAAACCTAAACCTTATCCTAAACCTCTAACCTATAACCAAAACCAAACCTACAACCTAAACCAAAACAAAAACCTATGACCTAAACCCGAAACCATTCTCAAATCCCAAAACCTATAACCTAAACCAAAACCAATGACTTAAACCCGAACCCATTCTCAAATCCCAAAACCTATAACATAAACCAAAACCTATGACCTAAACCCGAACCCATTCTCAAATCCCAAAACCTACGACCTAAACCTATAAGCTAAACCTAAACCTATACCTATAACATATAACCTAAACTCGAACCCATTCTCAAATCCAAAAACCTATAACTTAAACCTAATCCTTATGCTAACCCTATAACCTATAACCGAAACCAAAACTTATGACCTAAACCTAAAAGAAAAACAAAACCTATGTCCTTAACCCGAACCGTAAACCCTATCCCAAAACCTATAACTTAAAATAAAACCAAAACCAAAACCTATAACCTAAACCCAAACCAATTCTCAAATCCTAAAACCTATAACCTAAACCCAAACATATGACCTAAACCCGAACCCATTCTCAAATCCCAAAACATATGACCTAAACCCGAACCCATTCTCAAATCCCAAAACCTATAACCTAAACCTAAACGTAAACCTTATCCTAAACCTATAACCTAAACCTAAACCAAAACCTATGACCTAAACCCGAACCCATTCTCAAATCCTAAAACCTATAACCTAAACCAAAACCTATGACCTAAACCCGAACCCATTCTCAAATTCCAAAACCTATGAACTAAACCTGAGCCCATTCTCAAATCCCAAAACCTATAACCTAAACCTAATCCTTATCCTAACCCAATAACCTATAACCTAAACCAAAACCTATGACCTAAACCTGAGCCCTAAAGCCTATCCCAAAACCTAGAACCTAAACCAAAATCAAAACCAAAACCTATAACCTAAACCCGAACCCATTCTCAAATCCCAAAACCTATAACCTAAACATAAACCTAAACCTTATCCTAAACCTATAACCTAAACCAAAACCTATAACCAAAACCAAAACCAAAACCTATGACCTAAACCCGAACCCATTCTCAAATCCCAAAACCTATGACCTAAACCCGAACCCATTCTAAAATTCCAAAACCTATAACCTAAACCTAAACCTAAACCTTATCCTAAACCTATAACCTATAACCTAACCCAAAACCTATAACCTAAACCAAAACCAAAACCTATGACCTAAACCTGAACACATTCTCAAATCCTAAAACCTATAACCTAAACCAAAACCTATGACCTAAACATGAACCCATTCTCAAATCCCAAAACCTATGACCTAAACTGGAACCCATTCTCAAATCTCAAAACCTATAACCTAAACCTATTCCTTATCCTATCCCTATAACCTATAACCAAAACCAAAACCTATGACCTAACCCGAACCCATTCTCAAATACTAAAACCTATAACCTAAACCAAAACCTAAGACCTAAACCTAAACCGATTCTCAAATCCAAAAACCTATGACCTAAACCCGAACCCATTCTCAAATGCCAAAACCTATAACCTAAACCAAAACCTATGACATAAACCCGAACCCATTCTCAAATCCTAAAACCTATAACATAAACCAAAACCTATGACCTAAACCCGAACCCATTCTCAAATCCCTAAACCTATGACCTAAACCCGAACCCATTCTCAAATTCCAAATCCTATAACCTAAACCTAAACCTATAACCTATAACCTAAACCAAAACTTATAACCTAAACCAAAACCAAAACCTATGACCTAAACCCGAACCCATTCTCAAATCCTAAAACCTATAACCTAAACCAAAACCTATGACCTAAACCTGAACCCATTCTCAAATCCCAAAACCTAAGACCTAAACCGGAACCCATTGTCAAATCTCAAAACCTATAACCTAAACCTAATCCTTATCCTAACCCTATAACCTACAACCAAAACCAAAACCTATGACCTAAACCCGAACCTATTCTCAAATACTAAAACCTATAACCTAAACCAAAACCTATGACCTAAACTCGAATCGATTCTCAAATCCCAAAACCTATGACCTAAACCCAAACCCATTCTCAAATCCCAAAACCTATAACCTAAACCAAAACCTATGACCTATACCCGAACCCATTCCCAAATCCCAAAACCTATAACCTAAACCAAAACCTATGACCTAAACCCGAATCCAATCTCAAATCCCAAAACCTATGACCTAAACATATAACCTAAACCAAAACCTAAACCTATAACTTATAACCTAAACTCGAACCCATTCTCACATCCAAAAAGCTATAACCTAAACCTAATTCTTATCCTAACCCTATAACCTATAACCTAAACCAAAACCTATGACCTAAAACTAAAACAAAACCAAACCAAAACCAAAACCTATGACCTAAATCCGAACCGTAAACCCTATCCCAAAACCTATAACCAAAACCAAAACCTATAACCTAAACCCGAACCGATTCTCAAATCCTAAAACCTATAACGTAAACCAAAACCTGTGACCTAAACCCGAACCCATTCTCAAATCCCAAAACCTATGACCTAAACCCGAACCCATTCTCAAATCCCAAAACTTATGCCCGAAACCTATAACCTAAACCAATAACCTATAACCTAAACCCAAACCCATTCTTAAATCCAAAAAGTAATAACCTAAACCTATTCCTTATCCTAACCCTATAACCTATAACCTAAACCAAAACGTATGACCTAAACCCGAACCCTAAACCCTATCCCAAAACCTATAACCAAAACTAAAATTAAAACCAAAACCTATAACCTAAACCTAAACCGATTCTCAAATCTTAAAACCTAAAACCAAAACTCAAACCTATGACCTAAACTCGAACCCATTCTCAAATCCCAAAATGTATGACCTAAACCTGAACCCATTCTCAAATCCCAAAACATATAACCTAAACCTAAACCTATAACCTATAACCTAAACCAAAACCTATAACCAAAACTAAAACCAAAACCTATGACGAAAACCCGAACCCATTCTCAAATAATAAAACCTATAGCCTAAACTAAAACCTATGACCTAAACCTGAACCCATTCTCAAATCCCAAAACCTATAACCTAAACCCAAACCCATTCACAAATCCCAAAAGCTATAACCTAAACCAAAACCTATGAACTAAACCCAAACCCATTCTCAAATCCCAAAACCTACGACCTAAACCTATAACCTAAACCCGAACCCATTCTCAAATCCAAAAACCTATAACCTAAACCTAATCCTCATCCTAACCATATAACCTAAAACCTAAACCAAAACCTATGACCTAAACCTAAAACAAAAACAAACCAAAACCAAAACCTATGACCTAAACCCGAATCGTAAACCCAATCCCAAAACCTATAACCTAAACCAAAACCAAAACCAAAACCTATAACTTAAACCCGAACCGATTCTCAAATCCTAAAACCTATAACCTAAACCAAAACCTATGACCTAAAACCAAACCCATTCTCAAATCCCAAAACCTATGACCTAAACCTGAACCCATTTTCAAATCCCAAAACCTATAACCTAAACCTAAACCTAAACCTTATCATAAACCTATAACCTATAACCTAAACCAAAACCTATAACCTAAACCTAAACCTATAACCTATAACCTAAACCCGAACCCATTCTCAAATCCAAAAACCTATAACCTAAACCTAAACCTTATCCTAAACCTATAACCTATAACCTAAACCAAAACCTATAACCTAAACCAAAACCAAAACCAAAAGAAAAACCTAAGACCTAAACCCGAACCCATTCTCCCATTCCAAAACCTTAGAACTAAACCAAAACCAAAACATAAAACCTAAACGCGAACCCATTCTCAACTCCCATAGCCTAAACCAAAATCAAAACCAAAACCTATAACCTAAACCCGAACCGATTCTCAAATCCTAAAACTTATAACCTAAACCAAAACCTATGACCTAAACCCGAACCCATTCTCAAATCCAAAAACCTATACCCTAAACCTAAACCTTATCCTAAACCTATAACCTATAACCCAAACCAAAGCCTATAACCTAAACCAAAACTAAAACCTATGACCTAAACCCGAACCCATTCTCAAATCCCAAAACCTATGACCTAAATCCGAACCCATTCTCAAATCCCAAAACCTATAACCTAAACCTTATCCTAAACCTCTAACCTATAACCTAAACCAAAACCAAAACCTATGACCTAAACCCGAGCCCATTCTCAAATAATAAAACCTATAGCCTAAACCAAAACCAATGACCTAAACCCGAACACATTCTCAAATCTCAAAACCCATAACCAAAACCAAAACCTATAACCTAAATCCGAACCCATTCGTAAATCCCCAAACCTATAACCTAAACCAAAACCTATGACCTTAACCCAAACCCATTCTCAAATCCCAAAACCTATGACCTAAACCTATAACCTAAACCTGAACCTAAACCTATAACCTATAACCTATAACCTAAACCCGAACCCATTCTCAAATCTAAAAACCTATAACCTAATCCTAATCCTTATCCTAACCTTATAACCTAAAACCTAAACCAAAATCTATGACCTAAACCTAAAACAAAAACAAACCAAAACCAAAACCTATGACCTAAACCCGAACCGTAAACCCAATCCCAAAACCTATAACCTAAACCAAAAACAAAATCAAAACCTATAACCTAAACCCGATCCGATTCTCAGATCCTAAAACCTATTACCTAAACCAAAAACTCTGACCTAAACCCGAACCCATTCTCAAATCCCAAAACCTATGACCTAAACCCGAACCCATTTTCAAATCCCAAAACCTATAACCTAAACCTAAACCTAAACCTTATCCTAAACCTATAACCTATAACCTAAACCAAAACCTATAACCTAAACCTAAACCTAAAACATAAAACCTTTAACCTAAACCCGAACCCATTCTCAAATCCAAAAATCTATAACCTAAACCTAAACCTTATCCTAAACCTATACCCTATAACCTAAACCAAAACATATAACCTAAACCAAAACCAAAACCAAAACCTAAGACCTAAACCCGAACCCATTCTCCCATCCCAAAACCTTAAAGCTAAACCAAAACCAAAACATATAACCTAAACCCGAACCCATTCTCAAATCCCATATCATAAACCAAAATCAAAACCAAAACCTATTACCTAAACCCGATCCAATTCTCAAATCCTAAAACTTATAACCTAAACCCAAACCTATAACCTAAACCCAAACCCATTCTGAAATCCAAAAACCTATAACCTAAACCTAAACCTTATCCTAAACCTATAACCTATAACCCAAACCAAAACCTATAACCTAAACCAAAACCAAAACCAATGACCTAAACCCGAACCCATTCTGTAACACCCTGAAAATCGGGGGTCGTGTATAAACTCAACTCCCGAGTTCCAGACCGTCACTTATGCAACAAAAATGGTTATGATTCAATGTTGTCTGATTTAAAGCATTCACATGAGTAAAAGTATACCAAAACTGCAATTCATACTTCAGATCCAGTGATAAAAGCAAGCGGAAGACTAAACAATGTATATATCACTGTATGGAAAAACAAAGTAATCTCATCTGTCTCCAAAGTATGACTACATCTCTGAGTCTCATATACATGTAAATAAACAAAAGAATAAAGTTCAAAATAGTCCCACTGAAGTCCCCTCGATCCAGGTCACCTACGGGAAGCCGTCGTGATACTGCATATACGAGAACTCATCCTGGTCCTCGTCAATCTCCGGCTCCACCTCCTGGATCTCGTCCTCACCTGCAGCTACAACAGGGTCTAGTGGGTGTTGCAAACACCATCCCGTAACGTGGGAATGAGTGATCAACTCAGTGGAATCATAGAGCAAAGATTAGCATGTTCACAATTCAATCACGCGATAATAGTAAAGCAGTAAATCAGACATTCCTAATACTGTTGTTAATGCAAGATGATATGACGTGATGTATGCCCTCACCGACGATCACCCTCATGCGGCAACGTCTAACGACCGCGGCATGCCACACTCCCTAGAGTGCTCCACATCTTCCAGGCACATGCAATGCTATGGTGATATGATTTCCAAGTTGTTATTAGTCCATTCAAACAGCAGGATTGGGAAACTAAGGTACTTCCCTTGTATCAATCCCAACACAGATCCTGTCTAGGGTCGTCACTCCTAGTAATCTCATACGATGTGTATTTCGTAGGTCACTGCAAGGGCTGCCAGGGCTGTTGCTCGCACTCGTTGCACCGCTCCCCCATCACCTTATCAATACAGGCCTACCGTACTCTACTGCAACGGAAGGGTCGTCGCCTCCCGTGGACTCAGAATACGCTCGCGGTCACTACAAAGGGCTCGTCGCCTGATCAGTGTAGGCCGACAGCTAGAATATAGTGTCCTATACCACCATAATCTGCTCACGAGTCAAGGTGCTCACTGGTCACTACGGGGAGGTTTGTGGCCCCAGCGTAGGCCGACAGCTCGACCACGGTGTCCCATACCACCATGCCCGGCTCATGAGTCTTCGTGGATTAAGGTACCACGGTTAATAGGGTTTACAATGGTAAGTTCAGTACCCTAGGTTCAAGCAGTTATGACACATACAAGGTGAACATACATCGGCCAGTCGGGTTACTTGACGGGCTCGACTAGCGCGATCGCATCTCAAGTTAAACGACATGAAGTGCGTAAAACACTTCGCGTGGCCTAACCACTGCCGTCAACTCTCAACACGAATCACGTTCATCAACGCGTCGTTCGTGGCTATGACCAGTCAGCCACGAATTCGCTCGGTTACCGACTGCCTGGACTAAGTCAAGTCCCACACATCTATGAAATTTCATTAACACTATATACAAAGGTATTGGAATTGAAATACATCATGTGAGCATGTTAGCACATGTTATAACATTCAACTTAAGCAAATCTTCAAGGCATACTTTCCATGCATATTCAACTTAAGCAAATCTTCAAGGCATACTTTCTATGCATGTAATGCAATCATGCATAAGGTCAACATGTAGGAAATCATTTAGGTCAGCATATTAATCATGAAATCAATCTCAAACTACTACATAACATCATTCAATTCAATACATACTAATACAAGCATTTATACAAACACATACACTACACACTTAAGTCCACATATAGTATGTCGACCCAAAGTGCGCAACTTGGCGAATCTCTTCGCCAAACTGATTATGCAAGCATTCCTAACTCTCTAATGCGGCGACAAACCATGTCAATCACGTCAGCAAAATATGCATGTAGACCGTACTTCCTACAAATGACTAAAATGCCCTAAATCTCATATTCTTCGTTAATTTACGAAACAAGAAACAGAGAGCATGTTGTACATGTCAAACGGCGATGCCGTCGATAATCTACTATTAAACGACATTGAAAGCGTTGTAAACCATCAATCAAAGCGTCTAAAATCCTCACCTAGTCTCTTACGGTTGCAGGATTTTGAACGGAGCGTGTACGCTTCGTCTACGGCTGTAAGAGAACCTGATTTATGGATTACGTTAGCTAACATGCTATGAATCTACGTAAGCCCTAAATCAGCAAGTTTTTGGGGTTATTCTATACCTGAAAAAGTGTAGAAATCACCAGCCAGGTGATTGGAAGGAAGTGCTGAAGCAGCAACTGTCAGGGCTCGGAAGCGGGCAAATTCTCTTCTTCTCTTTCTCTCAAACTCTTTCTCCTTTTTTCTCTAGGGTTGCAAATTTTGGATGGAAGGGAGAAATGAGGGTTTCAACCCCTTTTATAAGCTTAAAATTGCCGAAAATAGGCTCCGGGACGAAGTTTACTTGATGCCTATCTATTTCGGGGCTGTTTCGGTCCAAAAACTGCTTTCTGGTGGTCCCCTGGTCAATTGCGATCAGACTTAAGCTCATGTGTACCAGATGTACCTCGTATTAAGTTTTCAGTCTGGCAGGGTTCACAGATCGCACGTGGCGGACCAGTTTCAGTTCAGCGGTCACCGCACATAGATCAGGGCTGAAAGTCTCATGATAATAAATAGAAATTTTTCCTGATCCGAGGGTGTAATCTGGATGAATTCTGATGGTCAGAACGCTTAATACTGACGCGCCAAGTCATGTGCCAGATTTGAATTTGAAATTCCAAATTCGTCCCTATTCGCGGTCGCTTCAGTCCGGGTTCAACGAAATCGTCTGTGATTATCGGTTTGACTTGGTTTTCGAGATGATTGTCAAGTCCAGCTGGGCGGTTCTAACGGTCTAAGATAGGAGGTATCGGACCTTCGACGGGCGATCTAAATCCAATACAAAATTTCAATATGGTCCAGAGAACAAACCTGCTTAGAGTTTGATCCGAGATTATAGAGTATTGTAGAGTTGTTTGTTCTACTCGATTTGGGTCTTGCAGAACGTATTTAAAGTGATCAGGGACTATTTCCCAGCTACTCTAGCATTGCGCTAGCTAACTTACGTTTAATTTTCATGGAAATTATTTCTACACGATTTCGGGTCAAATCGGTACTCGAGCCCAAGTACGGATTTTTCACGGGCGTTACAATCTACCCCCCTTAACAAATAATTTCGTCCTCGAAATTTGTATCTGTTCGTACTCCTCGAGAAGCTGTGGGTATTTCTTTCTGATCTCGGCTTCTGTCTCCCAAGTAGCCTCCTCCTCAGTATGATGCATCCATAGTACCTTCACAAGGGGAATCACCTTGCTACGCAGTACCTGCTCCTTCCTGTCTAAGATGCGTGTCGGTCGCAGGATATAAGTAACATCCTCTCCTAACTGCACCTGCTCCCATCTGATGATATGGGAAGGATCAGCAACGTACTTCTTCAGCATAGAAACATGAAATACGTTGTGGACGCTCGCGAGGGGCGTGGGTAAAGCCAATCGGTAAGCCACTGCTCCCACACGATCGAGGATCTGAAATGGACCAATGAATCGCGGTGCCAGCTTCCCCTTCTTCCCGAACCGAAGGACTCCCTTCATAGGGGAAACTCGCAAAAACACGTGATCCCCGACTGTGAACTCAAGTGGTCTCCGTCTCGTATCGGCGTAGCTCTTCTGTCTGCTCTGCGCTGTAAGAAGCCGACGTCGAATAATATCGATCTTCTCTGACGTCGCCTGCACCAACTTTGGGCCAATCAAGCTACGCTCACCGACCTCTAACCAGCAATGCGGTGCGCGACAAGGTCGCACATACAGTGCCTCATAAGGTGCCATGCCGATACTCGCCTGGAAGCTATTATTGTACGCAAACTCCGCATATGCAAGACAGTCATCCCAACTGTCCTTGAAGTCCAATGCGCAAGCTCGCAACATGTCCTCCAGGATCTGGTTCACTCGCTCCGTCTGTCCGTCCGTCTGTGGGTGAAAGGCAGTACTGAACTTCAACTTCACACCCATAGCCTCCTGAATGCGAGTCCAGAAAATAGAAGTTAACCGCGTGTCTCTATCCGACATGATCTCCAACGGAACTCCATGCAGACGCACGATCTCTCTGAAATACAATCTAGCCAGCTCGTCTGCAGAGTTCGTAACTCTAATCGGTAGGAAGTGCGCCGACTTCGTCAATCGGTCGACGATCACCCAAATGGAATCATGCCCCTTCCTCGTCTTCGGCAACCCAGAAATGAATTCCATGGAAATGAAATCCCACTTCCACTCTGCAATCGGCATAGGTTGCAAAAGTCCAGGTGGTCGGCGATGCTCTGCCTTCACCTGCTGACAAGTGAGACAACGAGACACGAACTCAGCTATGTGGGTCTTCATACCTTCCCACCAATACGTCCTCTTCACGTCACGATACATCTTCGGACTGCCTGGATGCATCGCGAGTCTAGTAGAATGCGCAGCCTCGAGAATCTCTCGTCTCAAGTCAGGGACATCTGGGACGCATAGGCGGCCACGGTAACGTAAGCCCCCATCCATACCAACTCGCCAGTCGGCCTTAGCATCATCACTGGCCTGCTCTCGAAGCTCAGTAAGATGCGCGTCGTCCCTCTGCGCCTCGATGACTCGGTCATCGATCTGGGATCGCACCTGTACGTGTGCGATGAACTCAAATGGCTCCTCTACGGTGAGTTTCTGCTCAAAGTCTCGCAAAAACTCCACCATATCCCACTCGGCAACCATCAGCGGAGCCGCAAACTCTATCGCCTTCTTGCGGCTCAACGCATCAGCCACAAGGTTCGCCTTCCCAGGATGGTAAGAGACTTCAAACTTGAAGTCCTTTAGCGTCTCCATCCATCGCCGCTGCCTCATATTCAAGTCTCGCTACGTGAATATGTACTTGAGGCTCTTGTGGTCGCAAAAGAGCTCGAACTCCTCTCCGTAGAGGTAATGTCTCCAGAGTCTCAGTGCGAATATAACGGCTGCCAACTCCAGGTCGTGTGTAGGGTAATTCTCCTCGTGCTTCCTTAATTGTCTCGAGGCATACGAAATTACCCTGTCCCTCTGCATAAGGACACAACCCAAACCAACGCTAGACGCGTCAGTGTATATAGTGTATCTAACCCCTTGCTCTGGCAATACTAGCACAGGGGCGGACGTAAGTCTGTCCTTCACCTCCTGAAAAGCCGACTCCGCCTTATCATTCCAGGCGAACTTCACGTCCTTCCGTGTCAACTGAGATAAGGGTCTCGCGATCTTCGAGAAGTCCTGAATGAAGCGCCGATAGTAACCAGCGAGACCCAAGAAACTCCTCACCTCAGTGACAGAACCAGGCTGCTCCCAGTCCTGCACCGCAGCTATCTTAGACAGTTCAACTGCCATGCCATCCTTGGACACCACGTGTCCCAAAAACTTCACCTCCTACTTCCAGAAGTCGCACTTCTTATACTATGCGAACAACTGATGTCGTCTGAGCGTATCAAGGACCAAACGCAAGTGCTCCTCATGCTCCTCTCGACTCCTAGAGTACACCAAAATGTCGTCGATGAAGACAACGACGAATCGATAGAGGAAAGGCCGAAATACCCGGTTCATCAGATCCATGAACACGGCCGGTGCGTTCGTGAGACCGAACAACATCACGAGGAACTCGTAGTGGCCAAAACTGGTCCTGAATGCTGTCTTCTGCACGTCCTCATCTCTGACGCGCAGCTGATGATAACCTGACTGAAGATCAATCTTCGAGAAGTATTGTGCTCCTCTCAACTGATCAAACAAGTCATCGATCCTGGGCAAAGGGTACTTGTTCTTCACCGTGAGCTGGTTCAGCCTGCGATAATCAATACACAATCGCAGCGAACCATCCTTCTTCTTCACGAACAAGACCGGTGCTCCCCAAGGAGACACGCTAGGCCGTATAAAGCCAAGCTCTAGCAGACCATCAATCTACGTCCTCAACTCCTCCATCTCACATGGTGCCATGCGATACGTCAGCAGTGAGACGGGTGTAGAACCAGGAACCAGGTCGATAGTGAAATCGATCTCACGTCGGGGCGACAAACCAGGGATCTTCCTGAACAGATCCCCGAACTCAGAAACAACTGGCGTCTGCTCAAGTACCTGGGCACCAGCGTCTCGCAATAGAGTGGCGTAGCTAAGAATGCGGAAAGGAAGATTTACCCGCACTGGAAATGTGAAGGATGCGCCCTCAGGCTCGTACGCTGTGACTATATGAGTCTCGCAGTCAATCTCGGCTCTCGCTGCAGTCAACCAGTCCATGCCAAGAATGACGTCGAGATAAACGAGCGAGGGATCGACGACCAGATCAAGAGTCATCGTCCTGCCTCCCAGATCAACCAAACAACCCTCACACATCTGGGTGACATCCGAAAAATCTCCATGAGCTGCAAAGACTCGCACGCTATCCATAGTGATAGTCTGCAACCCAAGACGTCTGACTACGGCACGCGATATCAAAGAAATCGTGGAACCAGTGTCCACCATGACAAGAACGGGAGTACCTCTGATATGGCCCGTGACCTCGAAGGCTGAATGTTGGAAAGTCGGCGTCGTAGCTGCCTCAGCGGTCAGTGCATGAACGCGAGCCTGCTGTGGCCGGTTCGGCCGCTGTGTCAAGGGCCGTGGAGGCTGTCGAATCTGTGATACCGTAGGTCTGAAAGAAGGATGCGCAGGAGCTGACCGTATAGGCGGTGCTGATATCGCCTGTGGACGTACACGATCAATCTTCTGCGGTGGCGAGAACCCACTGTCCCGCTTCCTCTAAAAGCAACTCTGCGCTAAGTGGCCCATCCTCCCACAGTATGTGCATGATAAATCAGGGCGCCGAAACGGTGGTACAGGCGCCGTGGTCCTGGTAGGAGGATCAAAGCGAGGCCTCTTGCCCGCGAAGGGCCTGTTTGGCAAATCCGGTCGCGGCCTAGAAGTAGTCGGGCCTCGAGATCGCGCAAGTCGATCCATGTCCTGCTCTGCCCGCATGGACATGTGAACCAACTCCGCATAGGAAGGAAAACAGACACAGCACATCTTCGACTGAATATCCGGTCGCAAGCCCTCCAAAAAGCGCCGTATGCGTATCTGCTCATCAGCTAGAATCGTCGGGACGTACCTGCCCAACTCTGTGAACCGATGCTCATACTCGGTAACTGTCATCGCTGCCTGCCTGAGACGGAGAAACTCATTCTCCCTCTCGTGCCTGTAGGTCTGGGGATAATACTTCTCATGGAAGCGGAACTCGAATGCTGCCCACGTCCATACGAAATCTGCGGCAACAGTCCGCAATATGCTATCCCACCACATACTGGCCTCTCTCTCAAACAGGAAGGTACCCAGCTTTACCTGCTCAGCCTCGGTACAGTGCAACATCCGTAAAATCTTCGACACTCGGTAGAGCCAGAACTCAGCCTCCTCGGGTCTGTGAGAACCCGTGAAAGTAGGAGGCCGCAAGCGCTGAAATCGCTCCAGAAGGCCCCGTGTGTCGGCAGGATTCCCCGCAGGGAAAATAGGCAGCGCAGGATATGCTATGCCCTCATCCTGGGCATAAGTATAGGCATCCTCAACTGGATGCGCAGGTGGTGCAGGTGGAGTAGATGTAGTCGTACCCCCACCCTGGGCTAAAGTCCCCACTATGGTGGTCAGGAGCTGCTGCTGCTGTAGCATCATAGCCATCATCTGCTCGAATCTGTCAGGGGGTGGAGCAGGCTGTGGCGGATGAGGTGCAGAAGTAGATGCGCGCTGTGGCTCTCTAACTGATGGTGTAAATGGCGGTGGTCCATCTGTAGGACCAACAGCAGGCTGAGACGATCGAACCGCCTCAGGAATCGGGCCCACAGCAGGGTCCGGACGAGTGCCAGACTGAGAGGGAGTCTGATCCATCTGCTCTGACAATGAAAGCCGAACCGCGCTCCTCGTAGTCTTAGGTGGCATTCCCTATATTCAAAATAGGGTGCAACCTTGTCAGTCTCAATTGCACAATTACACCGCAAACATTCACTTAAAGAGTTAAAGGCATTCCATGCATTTCAATTAATCAAAATTGTCACAATACAAGGGATATATCCTTACAAGCATCATGACTAGAATTACATGGAAAATTAAGACAGTTAAGCAACAGCAACATAAGCAAAGCACTAGCCCTAACCGGCTTACACACATAAAACAGGAAATGGCTAACTACTAATAACAACATCAAAGATCGCATCACTAGTCGGAGTCTGGTGACGGAGGAGGAGCACCCTTATCCTGTAAGCAACACAGGATTGCCTTCAAGGTGCGAGTCACCTTGCCAAACTTCTTCTTTGTAACGGCCTTGGCATCAGCGACTTCTGCTCGAAGTTCTTGGACTTCCCTACGCAAAGCGGTCTGACTCTCCTCCATCCGAGCAATGCGGTCGTCGATAGTAGTCTGCGCAGAAGGAGGAGGGCTCTCATCAGTATCCTGAGCCTCCTCTTCTGTTTCTTCCTGAACTTCTTCCTGAACCTCTGCTCTAGGTTCTTCTTCGCTTTGATCTTCCTCTTCATCAAAGTCATCCCCACTATCCCTTTCAAGTTGATTTTCACGGTATTGCGACCCAATCTTCATCTTGACCATTGTCGACTCATCGATAGTGTGAATCGATACCGGTAATTCGGGTCCAAGTCTATAGGCAAACTCAAACGTAATCTTACAAATGAGTCGGCCAAAGGGAAGGGATTCGGATGTTCTCCTCGACCTGGCTATGAGAACTATCTACCGTAAGATGAAAGTGGCCATACATACGTTCTCTCCCTGGGCCACCAGAAATAAGAAATCGACCATAAGACGTGTACATTCAATGCGGTTTGTCGACCTGGGATAGACATTGAACGTGCAGATATGATGCAGCAGGCGCAAATCCTCAGACATGTACGTTGCCTTGAGGCTATTATTAGGCTGCCATGGAACCAACTTACCGCACAGAAACCTGGTGCGGCGATCTCGTTCACGTCTAGTCCTCAAATTCTTCTCACTTGGATGCACATCACCTAGAGGCACGTTGAGAAGTCGCGCAATCAACCGAACGTCGATGGTAGCCATCCGATCTCTACCAAAAGGGATTTTGAACTACAAAGGCTCCAAGGTAGGACTCTGGATGCTAGCATAGAAGGCACGAACAGTGCTCACATTAGCACGAGCGCGAGCTTCAAAGATCGGTCCCCAGTGCGCAGCTTCAATGCGTTCGAACAACAGATATTCGCCGAACAATCGTCCGTCTACGTCCGCCTCAAATAACACTCTACGATCAGTGTATTCGCCATGAGGCATCTCTGATAAAATGGTTCATCCAAGGTGTGCATGGGGATCCAAATCCCGCTTTGTACGGCACTCCAGGACTACAGCTGGACCTGCGACGGTGCTTGAACTTGCGGCACCACCCCGCGGTCTTCTCGATCGAGCAGGGAGGCTCGGCCCAGCCTCGTCTGTCGCAGTTTTCCTCTTACCCATCAAAGATATGATGGATGAGAGTGACAGAAGGCCCAAAATGGCTTCCACAAAAGCCATGAAAAATGCAGAAAATGCGGAGAAATGGCTGCCCAATCTGAGAAAAGGAAATCTACGCGTCGTAGAGGGTTGCTTCAAGCTTCCCAAGGCTACACTTTCAGGGAAAAATACAAACAAAAAGATGGAATGGAGCACCTCACGATTTCAGCTATATTTGGGGGATTTTGGAGCTCCAAATGGTGAGATCTTCAAGGAAAGAGGCTGCCAACACCCAATAAGTGATGGGTGGTGGTCAGTTTTGGCCAAGGAAGGTTTTAGAAGTGGTTTGAGATGCTGGGGTTTGGAATGGGTTGCTGAAAATCGAAGATAGGGTTATGTAGAGGGCTGTTTGTGAAGGAGAGGTGGGATTTGGGGGTTTTCGTGAGGTGGGAGGTGTATAGGGATGATGTGGATCTCATTTAAGGGGGTGCGCCCGAAGGACGGCCCCATCGGACACCGCCGGCCGGCGATGCATCGCCCGACCGGCGATGGCATCGCCGGCCAACTTTCAAGTTGGCCGGTGGGACCCCATGGGTCTGGTCCCCCATGGTCCCAGGGTCCCAAAAAGTTAGGTCCCACCCCTTAGTTCACAATAATTTGGTCTGTATGAGCCCAAACATGTGTTCTGTGATTTCTGGGTCCACATCGTAATCCTGAATACCAAACCATATGATGCAGCATATGAATTTGGGGTAGAAGGAGCCAGTACACCTATCTATCTCCTTAGTTGCTAAATAAAGTGAAGTTAGAATGGCCTTATGGCCATTTTTCATGAAATTTTACTATTCACTGTAAAATTTGGTGAATGTACTAATTTGTGTTATTTTCACATTATTTTTGATGCCTAACATGAAATGGATAAGAAAAAACTGAAGGTTGAAGTGTTTAGAGGAGGAATTTTAAGAATTTTTGGTAAAACGGGGTTTTTAAGCCCTGGCGATTGATTACTGGAGTCGTGGTCATCCCACGGCCCAAGGATTCACTTTTGCGGTTTAAAACCGCTCATAGGACGTCTCCACCCGACTTCCTACAGCTTAGAAGTGATTCGGGTCGCTTTACGCGACCCGAGATACGTTACAGACTCGATCTTGCGATCGATCCTAATAAACTTCGCCTATCGGCGAATCTGCGATCCTAGAAGTGTTTCTAGACCCTTATCGCACCCACCTAAGTTAAAGGAAGTGAAAGCGTACGTCGCAAGACCATAACCCAGGCCCAGTATACTCTCATTCATGCTCTGATACCAACTTGTAACACCCTGAAAATCGGGGGTCGTGTATAAACTCAACTCCCGAGTTCCAGACCGTCACTTATGCAACAAAAATGGTTATGATTCAATGTTGTCTGATTTAAAGCATTCACATGAGTAAAAGTATACCAAAACTGCAATTCATACTTCAGATCCAGTGATAAAAGCAAGCGGAAGACTAAACAATGTATATATCACTGTATGGAAAAATAAAGTAATCTCATCTGTCTCCAAAGTATGACTACATCTCTGAGTCTCATATACATGTAAATAAACAAAAGAATAAAGTTCAAAATAGTCCCACTGAAGTCCCCTCGATCCAGGTCACCTACGGGAAGCTGTCGTGATACTGCATATATCAGAACTCATCCTGGTCCTCGTCAATCTCCGGCTCCACCTCCTGGATCTCGTCCTCACCTGCAGCTACAACAGGGTCTGGTGGGTGTTGCAAACACCATCCCGTAACGTGGGAATGAGTGATCAACTCAGTGGAATCATAGAGCAAAGATTAGCATGTTCACAATTCAATCACGCGATAATAGTAAAGCAGTAAATCAGACATTCCTAATACTGTTGTTAATGCAAGATGATATGACGTGATGTATGCCCTCACCGACGATCACCCTCATGCGGCAACGTCTAACGACCGCGGCATGCCACACTCCCTAGAGTACTCCACATCTTCCAGGCACATGCAATGCTATGGTGATATGATTTCCAAGTTGTTATTAGTCCATTCAAACAGCAGGATTGGGAAACTAAGGTACTTCCCTTGTATCAATCCCAACACAGATCCTGTCTAGGGTCGTCACTCCTAGTAATCTCATACGATGTGTATTTCGTAGCTCACTGCAAGGGCTGCCAGGGCTGTTGCTCGCACTCGTTGCACCGCTCCCCCATCACCTTATCAATACAGGCCTACCGTACTCTACTCCAACGGAAGGGTCGTCGCCTCCCGTGGACTCAGAATACGCTCGCGGTCACTACAAAGGGCTCGTCGCCTGATCAGTGTAGGCCGACAGCTAGAATATAGTGTCCCATACAACCATAATCTGCTCACGAGTCAAGGTGCTCACTGGTCACTACGGGGAGGTTTGTGGCCCCAGCGTAGGCCGACAGCTCGACCACGGTGTCCCATACCACCATGCCCGGCTCATGAGCCTTCGTGGATCAAGGTACCACGGTTAATAGGGTTTACAATGGTAAGTTCAGTACCCTAGGTTCAAGCAGTTATGACACATACAAGGTGAACATACATCGGCCAGTCGGGTTACTTGACGGGCTCGACTAACGCGATCGCATCTCAAGTTAAACGACATGAAGTGCGTAAAACACTTCGCGTGGCCTAACCACTGCCGCCAACTCTCAACACGAATCACGTTCATCGACGCGTCGTTCGTGGCTATGACCAGTCAGCCACGAATTCGCTCGGTTACCGACTGCCTGGACTAAGTCAAGTCCCACACATCTATGGAATTTCATTAACACTATATACAAAGGTATTGGAATTGAAATACATCATGTGAGCATGTTAGCACATGTTATAACATTCAACTTAAGCAAATCTTCAAGGCATACTTTCCATGCATATTCAACTTAAGCAAATCTTCAAGGCATACTTTCTATGCATGTAATGCAATCATGCATAAGGTCAACATGTAGGAAATCATTTACGTCAGCATATTAATCATGAAATCAATCTCAAACTACTACATAACATCATTCAATTCAATACATACTAATACAAGCATTTATACAAACACATACACTACACACTTAAGTCCACATATAGTATGTCGACCCAAAGTGCGCAACTTGGCAAATCTCTTCGCCAAACTGATTATGCAAGAATTCCTAACTCTCTAATGCGGCGACAAACCATGTCAATCACGTCAGCAAAATATGCATGTAGACCGTACTTCCTACAAATGACTAAAATGCCCTAAATCTCATATTCTTCGTTAATTTACGAAACAGGAAACGGAGAGCATGTTGTACATGTCAAACGGCGATGCCGTCGATAATCTACTGTTAAACGACATTGAAAGCGTTGTAAACCGTAAATCAAAGCGTCTAAAATCCTCACCTAGTCTCTTACGGTTGCAGGATTTTGAACGGAGCGTGTACGCTTCGTCTACGGCTGTAAGAGAACCTGATTTATGGATTACGTTAGCTAACATGCCATGAATCTACGTAAGCCCTAAATCAGCAAGTTTTTGGGGTTATTCTATACCTGAAAAAGTGTAGAAATCACCAGCCAGGTGATTGGAAGGAAGTGCTGAAGCAGCAACTGTCAGGGCTCGGAAGCGGGCAAATTCTCTTCTTCTCTTTCTCTCAAACTCTTTCTCCTTTTTTCTCTAGGGTTGCAAATTTCGGATGGAAGGGAGAAATGAGGGTTTCAACCCCTTTTATAAGCTTAAAATTGCCGAAAATAGGCTCCAGGACGAAGTTTACTTGATGCCTATCCATTTCGGGGCTGTTTCGGTCCAAAAACTGCTTTCTGGTGGTCCCCTGGTCGATTGCGATCAGACTTAAGCTCATGTGTACCAGATGTACCTCGTATTAAGTTTTCAGTCTGGCAGGGTTCGCAGATCGCACGTGGCGGACCAGTTTCAGTTCAGCGGTCACCGCACATAGATCAGGGCTAAAAGTCTCATGATAATAAATATAAATTTTTCCTGATCCGAGGGTATAATCTGGATGAATTCTGACGGTCAGAACGCTTAATACTGACGCGCCAAGTCGTGTGCCAGATTTGAATTTGAAATTCCAAATTCGTCCCTATTCGCGGTCGCTTCAGTCCGGGTTCAACGAAATCGTCTGTGATTATCGGTTTGACTTGGTTTTTGAGATGATTGTCAAGTCCAGCTGGGCGGTTCTAACGGTCTAAGATAGGAGGTATCGGACCTTCGACGCGCGGTCTAAATCCAATACAAAATTTCAATATGGTCCAGAGAACAAACCTGCTTAGAGTTTGATCCGAGGTTATAGAGTATTGTAGAGTTGTTTGTTCTACTCGATTTGGGTCTTGCAGAACGTATTTAAAGTGATCAGGGACTATTTCCCAGCTACTCTAGCGTTGCGCTAGCTAACTTACGTTTAATTTCCATGGAAATTATTTCTACGCGATTTCGGGTCAAATCGGTACTCGAGCCCAAGTACGGATTTTTCACGGGCGTTACACATTCTCAAATCCTAAAACCTATGACCTAAATCTGAACCCATTCTCAAATCCCAAAACCGATAACCTAAACCTAAACCCGAACCCATTTTAAAATCCCAAAACCTATAACATAAAATAAAACCAAAACTAAAACCTATAACCTAAACCCGAACCCATTCTCAAATCCTAAAACCTATAACCTAAACCTAAACCTAAACCTTATCCTAAACCTATAACCTATAACCTAAAGCAAAATCTATAATCTAAAACAAGACCAAAACCTATAACCTAAACTAAAACCAAAACCAAAACCTATAACCTATAACCTAAACCCGAACCCATTCTCAAATCCCAAAACCTATAACTTAAACCTAAACCTAAACCTTATCCTAAACCTATAACTTATAACCTAAACTAAAACCTATAACCAAAAGCAAAACTAAAACCTATAACCTAAACCCGAACCCATTCTCGAATACCAAAACCTATAACCTATCCCTAAACCTTAACCTATAACCTAACCTAAACCTATACTTATAACCTAAAACTATTCCCAAATCCCAAAACCTATAACCTAAACCTAACCTTTCCCAAAACCTATAACCTAAACCAAAACCAAAACCTATAATTATATGGTGAGTTCATTTCTTTTGTGTCAATTTCATTTCTCTTCGAGTTTTTTTTTTTAATTTCATTAAAGAAAAAAAAAAGTTGTTATACATGATGCACTTCTTTCACTTTGTCTTTCTTTTTCCCAATGGGTATTCTAATTTATGTATGACATGACTCTTTGTAGGATGATGGAATATACGAAGCTATTGAAATTTCAGGGTAGAGTCTAGCACATTTCTCTAATGAAGCCAAAGATTTATATTTTCAGCATTATTGTAATTGTAATTGTAATTGATTGAATGAATTGGAGTGTAATTGATTGTAATTGATTGAATGAAAGATTGTAATTTGATTGTAATTGAATGAATGAATAAGTGATTGTAATTGAATGAATAAATGGTTGTACAGGTGGTAATTGAATGAACAAATGATTATATATAATTTTGTAAGGTACAAAATAGCTACGGCTATTGACCATAGCCATTAATCTGACAAGTGTAGCATTTTTAATTTAGGCATATTGCTACGGACTTTCAGTTACAAATAATATCCATAGCCATTAATTTGATAGGTGTAGCCTTTTCAATTTAGGCATATTGCTACGGACTTTCAGTTACAAATAATATCCGTAGCCATTAATCTGACAGGTGTAGCCTTTTCAATTTAGGCATATTGCTATGGTCTTTAGCTACGAATAATATCCATAGCCATGAATCTGACAGGTGTAGCCTTTTCAATTTAGGCATATTGCAATAGGCTTTTAGCTACAAACAATATCCATAGCAGTTTGAAGTTTTCGCTGCAGATAAAATCGCTACGGATTTTAACTGTACCTATTATACTCTATAGCTACGGAATAACTCCGTAGCCATAGGTTTTGGACCTATTGTTATGGCACCTACGATAACGGCCACGCTATGATAAAAATTGTAGCCATAGGTCTATGGCTACGGTTTTTATCCGTAGCCTTTGTTCGATTTTTTGGTAGTGCCTCTTTTCAATTAAGATTGGAATGTGAAAACAAAATTAAATCTATAAAGCTAACAAAAGAGAATATTAAACTTATCTCAGAGTGGTCCCTTGATTTTTCTTAAATTGGAGTTATGAAACTGTAAAATTCGTTGTCTATTTGTAGTTACAGAAATTCGTTTACGACTGGTCCTGTGGACACTACGACTGGTCGTAGGAGAACAAATTTTTAAAAATTTTAGCGCGATCGAATAAAACCGTTCCACGACTAGTCCTAGGGTGTCTGTGACTGGTTGAAGTCCCTCTACGACTAGTCATAGGACCCAAAGATTAGTTACTGTAGTTTGAGTCGTAAAACCAGGACTGATCGTAGGACAAGTCAACACTGTTTATATGACTAATCGAATAGACTGATCGTAGGACAAGTCAATACTGTTCATAGGACTAGTCGAACAGACTCCAGGACTGATCGTAGCACAACCAAAAATTCTAAAAATTTACAACAAACTTAAGACCGGTCCTAGAATATTAAAAATTGGTCAAGCTAGTGCTAGGACTAGTCGAACAGAGCCTATGACTAGTCTTAGAACAGACCAAAAACATATAATAAGATTCAAATTGAATTATGTATTCAAAATGACCTACCCTATGGTCAATCTAAGGTCAATCATACCTTGTAAGTGAGATATGAACATTAAGACTTCATTACTTTAGAAGATGGTTGACCTTTATAGATTACGAAGCTTGATGTATCTTGAACTTGAGATCTTCTACAACTTGCAAACTGCTTCTTGAGTTATACACTGACTTGAGTCTTGAGATGTACTTGTCTTTTGGTGTAGATCTTTTGAAAGACCTTTATTATTGGCGTTTATAGGAGTAAACGTCGTACTTAACCTTGCATAACTTGCATGTCTTGAAGTAGAGCGACATTCTCAACTTGTAACATTGTGATGCAGTGTCTTGAACATGTATATCTCCTCATACTATACAAGACACAGGTTGATGTTTTGGCACCACAAAATTTGACAACCAAAGGAGCATAACACCATAGCACTTACATTCTCATGCACACTTTTTCCTCCTTTTACGCCATTACCAAGTTCAAAGAAGTTGCATAGAACTTAAACTTCTTTGAAGGAACCACCTTAGTGAGCATGCCTTGTCGAATTCATACTAGTGTGAATCTTCTCCAGAGTTATTCCTCCTTCTTCAACATGATAAAATGGTGATGAACATCAATGTATTTAGTACGTGAATGATAAACAGAATTTTTAGCCAAATTGATAGTGCTTTCGCTGTCATAATTAACCGACACGGCCTCCTACTGAAACCCTAATTGATTTATCATGCCTCTTAACCAAACACCTTCTTTAAATGCCTCTGTCACTGCCATATACTCTACTTCAGTTGTGGAAAGAGCTACCATGGACTGAAACTTAGACATCCAACTAATTACTCCACCCGATAACAAAAACATATAACCTGAAGTTAACTTTCTGGAGTCTACGTTACTTGTGTAATCTGAATCCACATACCCTACTAAGTTTGCCCTTGTCTTCTCAAAAGTTAAGATGTTGTCTTTTGTACCTTGAATGTATTGAAGTAACCATTTCACTGCTTTCCAATGTTGTTTATCGAGATTTGATATGTATCTACTCATAACACTGATTGCCTGTGAAATATCTGGTCTTGTATAGGTTGTGGCATACATTAAACTGTTAACCGCATTTAAATAAGGTACAAAAGATATATCTCATTTTTTCTCATCTATTTTAAAACATTGTTTTAAGGAAAGCTTAAAGTGAACCGTGTGGGGAATGCTGACAGAATTTTCCTTGTCCATCCCATACTTGATCAATAATTTTTCAAAGTATTTTACCTGTGATAACCAAATCCTACTCCTTTTCCTGTCTTTGTGAATATTTATGCTGAGAACCTTCTTTGCAGCCCCCTAGATCTTTCATCTCGAATGTCTTTGATAACTGAGTATTCAGTACAATAATTTCTAATATGTCATGACTAGCAATTAACATATCATCAACATACAATACTAGGATGATGAACTTACCATCACACGGTGTCTTGTAAGACACAATGATCATATTCACTCCTAGTAAATTTCTTACTCAACATGAAAGAATCAAACTTTTAATACCACTGTCTACGCAGCTATTATAGGTCATACAACAACCTTTTTAACCTGCTAACCTTGTTCTCTAGGTCCTTAATTTCATAGCCCTCTGGTTGCTTCATGTAGATCTACTCCTACAATTCCCCGTACAGGAATGTAGTCTTCATGTCCATCTATTCTAACTTGTGATCGTATTGGGCAACTAACACCAATATGAATATGATAAACACTTATTTTACTACTATCATGAATATCTATGTGGAGTCGATACCTTCTCTCTGAGTATAACCCTTTACTACCAACCTTGCTTTATATCAATCTGATTTCCTTTTGAATAGCCACTTGCATCTGATCACTTTTTGGCCCATCAGAAGCTCCGCTAGCTCTTATGTGTTGTTCTTGTACAAAGAGTCCATCTCATCATCCATCGTCTCCTTCTGATTTTTTACATCAGGCTTATCAAGGGCCTCTTGAATAGTAGATGGGTCCCCCTCATCTGTAATGAGGGCATATGAGATATTGGAGTCGTCTCTGTATCTCGCCAGTAAGAATTTAGCCTTCTTATCCAAGGTCTTCTAATCATCATCATTCATGGAATCACGTCGCTCCTTGAGAGCCTCATCTAGCCTTTACTGAGTTAACAGGACAATCATCTTAACCTTCTATTCACAATTATTTTTTTACCTGAGTACTTCCCAATGTCATGGTTAGGACTTCTAGCCATTGATACTTCTCCTTTTAGATTTAAGCCTATGCCTCAACGATTACTCTGATACCACTTGTTGAGGGATCACAGAGGATCATAGATGTGAATCAAGAGATGTAATCCAGTCACACCAAGCAAACACAAAGAGAACACAACAATTTAACGTGAAAAAACCCTTACAGGAAAAATCCATAGCACAAGCGACAGATAACACTATGAAAGAATAAAATTATAAAGGAAGGGGGCTTACCCGATTCGAACAACCTCGAATCAAACCCTTGCTACACCCTTAAAACCCTAGAATAAAATATTGAATAATATAATATATAATACTATATAATGTATATAATATATATATATATATATATATATATATATATATATATATATATATATATATATATATATATATATATATACACGTACATATGCTGCACACAAACACATACTACACACACACATGCTACACACACACATGCTTCACTGAAGGCCCCACCGTCACGCTGACGGTGGGAAAATGAAATGCACGCATCACTGTGGGTTCCACATGGGGCCCACTGCACTGTTTAAATGCCATCCAATCCGTTCATAAGGTCACTCAGACCTGGATGAAGGGAAAACAAAAATTTCAGATTTAATCTAAAACCTCTGTGGGCCCTAAAAATTTCCAATGGTGGAAACTTAATCATCATTGTTCCTCATGGTGTGGGCCGCTTGAGATTTGGATGCGGCTAAAACTTGGAGGGGGGGCTACCTCAGAGGGTGGTCCACCATATGGATGGGTTGGATGACAAATGAACATCACGTGGGGGCCCACAGCTAGAGCCGTGGGACCCCTGCTAACCGTCAGTCTGCCGAGCGTCAGTGCTGAACGCGCTGCCTACGCTGGCAGTAGCAGCAGCAGCAGCTGCTGCTGCATGCATTTTTTTTTTGAAAATCACTGATTTTGTGGTTTTTCAGGTGTGTGGCCCACATCACATAAATCCACACCATCCACTAACTTCCCTGGCTCAAAATAAGCCTAACGGGTCCAATATTGGACATTTTCAGCATGTAGGAAGAAATCTAGGAAACTTTAGATTGTGGAGATTACATTTGATAAGATATGGCCCACCAGATGCTCCGTTCAATCTCATTTTCTGGCTCAACGCCTAAAATGAGATGGTGAAAGGGATGGACGGCTTAGATTAGAACTATACATCAAGGTGGGGCCTATGCAGGTGGCTCACCCCAAAAGCTCCCCTTTCCTTCTTTCTTTTTCCTTTTTATACAGGGACGTCCAGCGTCCCAGACACTGGACGGTTTGGAATTTTTAAAAAAATTGTGGTGGGCTCTGATTAGGTGGGCCACCACTGATGGATGATGTAGTGCAACATTAAAGGTGGGCCCCACTTGAAGAAAACTTGGGCCAAATAATTGCTTCAAGGTGAGGTCCATTCAAGTGAGCCACACAACCCTATTACAAATAAAATAAAAAGAAATAAAAGAGAGAGAGAGAGAGAGAGAGAGAGAGAGAGAGAGAGAGAGAGAGAGAGAGAGATGGAGGGTGGGACACGCTTGTGATGGAGGGACCCCGATACTATAAGCCCTCCCTGCAATGAATCATACAATCAAGTGGGTCCTTTAACACATGGAACCATCAAAATTTAGAATCAACGGTGGGGATCCTTTCTCCACCAATATGGACGGTCTAGATGACCTTTTCTAAAGAAATAAACATCATGATGGGGTCCATGGAGAATGGCCCCATCATGGAATGATCATGATGATCCAAGTGGTCCATCGGCCACAACTTAGGGTCCCGAGTGAGATGCACACCATTGATCGGTGGGCCTCACTTGGCCCATCATAAAAATAAGAAAAACTACCCCATAGAGGCACCCACCGTCCGATCTTCTTGCTCTTATGGGCTTCTTAGCACCTTAGCTTCAATCCTAATGGATGAGATGAGGAATGGAGGGTTGAGATGGGAGATGATGGGGTAGGAAGGTGGGCCACCTTGGAGTTTTGGAAAGGGAGGGAGAGGCTTGGAGAATGCTCATACGTATGGGGCTTTGTTGCTTGGAATTGAGATGAGAAAATGAGAAAGAGAGAGAGTGTTGTAGAGAGAGATGGATGGATGAATGAATGATGGTTGTGTAAGAAAGTCTTGACTTTTGTGGCCTTTTGTGTAAGAGAGGTATGGGAGGTGTAACAAATCCTTGACTTTTGAGGCCTTTTGTGTAAGAGAGGTGTGGGTTTGGAAAACTTTTGTGGTTGCTTGGGAAAAGGGGTGAAAGTGATGTGTACTTGACATGTGATGGATTGATGGATGATTGATTGATGGGATTGATGTGATTGATGTGACACATCGTAGAGATTCTCTTGGGTTTCGCAACGTGCGGCGTTTTCCTCGCACCGAACGTTGGTCCACATCTCTTGACCAGGGTATCGCCTCGGCGCGTGAGTCGCGGCATTGGAACCGCAGCGACGGCGCGGTTGCTAGGGTATTGGTCTTGGGTTGAGTCGATACAGGTTGACGACATATGAATCAGGGTCGCGCATCGATATTGGTTAAGGGTCGAAGGTTTTCGAAATTCGACCGGTAAGACCGCGGAAGTCTATGGAACGGTACGGACCAAGATACGGGTCTTACAGCTCTCCCTTCCTAATGAAAAAATTTCATCCTCAAAATTTACATAATCATCGCAACTAGGTATAACTCATGAAGAAGAAGAGACATAACATCACTACATAAAACCAGAGATAGCATAAAAAATACTTCACATGATCAACCATCAAAGAGATGAGGATAACGCTCTCGAATCTCGGCCTCACGCTCCCAAGAAGCCTCCTCTACAGTATGGTGACCCCAATGTACCTTCACCAACGGAATGACCTTTGTTCTGAGGACCTGCTCCTTCCGATCAAGGATACGGACTGGCTGCGTAATGTAAGAAGCATCCTCACGAACCTCCAGTGGCTGCCAATCAATGACGGGAACTATGTCTGACCCACACTTCTTCAACATGGAGATGTGAAAAACGTTATGGACGCCAGACAATTGAGATGGCAAGGCAAGCCTATAGGCCACGGCGTCAACGCGCCCAGTGAGCTCAAAAGGTCCTATGAATCTCGGGACAAGCTTTCCCTTCGCTCCAAATCGAACTACACCTTTCATGGGCGAGACCTTGAGATACACATGGTCCCCTACATCAAACTCCAAGGGACGACGCCGACGATTAGCAAAACTCTTCTGTCGGCTCTGAGCTGTGCGCATCCTCTGCCTGATGATATCTATAGCCTCTGACGTCTCCTGCACAAGCTTGGGACCTAGGAGACGATGCTCTCCAACCTCGGTCCAACAACTCGATGATCTGTATGGTCTGCCATATAGTGCCTCAAAAGGAGTCATGCTAATGGTAGCCTGATAGTTGTTATTGTACACGAACTCAGCCAATTGCAGATGCTCATCCCAGCTACCTCCGAAATCAATCACGCAGGCCCGAAGCATATCCTCTAGTATCTGATTGACCCTCTTGGTCTGGCCATCGGTCTGCAGATGGTAAGCGGTGCTGAACTGCAAATCAGTCCCCATCGCTCCCTGAAAGCTCCTCCAAAACTGAGACGTGAACCTCGAGTCTCGGTTAGAAACGATCGAGACCGGAACGCCATGCAGTCTCACGATCTCCTTAATGAATAATCTCGCAAGCCGGTCCATAGACCAAGTCGCACGCATCGCAAGGAAATGTGCCGACTTCGTCAGACGATCCACAACAACTCAAATGGCATCATGACTGCGCTGAGTCCTCTGCAAACCCATAATGAAATCAGTCGACACGTGCTCCCACTTCCACATCGGGACGCTCAACGGCTGCAATAGACCAGGAGGTCTCTGATGATCGGCCTTGACACGCTAGCACGTGTCACACTCGGCCACAAAATTGGCGATCTGGCGCTTCATCCCCGCCCAAAAATATTGTCGCCTCATGTCACGGTACATCTTCGTCAAGCCCGGGTGGATAGAAAATCACGATCGATGTGCCTCGGTCATAAGATCTCTGCGCAACTCTAGAATATCCGGGACACATAATCGGCCTCTGAAGAAAAGTCCACCGTCTGTACCAATCTGCCAATCTTCCTTACCCTCAGATGCCACCTCAGCCATATAACTCTGCAACGACTCATCAGCCTGCTGAGCCTCGATCACCCTAGCGACAAGAGAGGATTGAATCGACAAGCTCGATAACTACACGATAGAAGACTGTAGGCCGAACTCAAAGTCATATGCTGCAATATCCTCAAGCACCCGCCACTCCTGAATCATCATATGGGCCACTAGGCCTCGTGGCTGACAGCTGAGGGCATCTACCACCACGTTCGCCTTACCCGGGTGGTACTGGAGATCAAAATCATAGTCTTTCACGAGCTCCATCCAGCGCCTCTGTCTCATATTCAACTCAGACTGCGAGAAGAGGTACTTCAAGCTCTTGTGATCAGAGAAGAGCTCGAACCTGACCTCATAAAGATAGTGCCTCCACACCTTCAGTGCAAAGACAACTGCAGCCAGCTCTAAGTCATGCGTAGGATAGTTCAGCTCATGGAACTTGAGCTGACGATACACAAAGGCCACTAGTCTCCAGTGCTACATCAGGACAACACCCAAACCGATATGCGAGGCATCAGTGAATACAATAAATCCATTACTCTCGGAGGGAAGAGTGAGGACATGAGCGGACGTCAGGAGATCCTTCAACTTCGTAAATGCTCGCTCGCAGGAGTCACTCTAAATAAACTCTGCTCCCTTCCGAGTCAACCTGGTCAGCGGGGCTGCAATACGAGAGAAGACCTCAATGAAACGTCAATAACAGCTCGTTAAACCAAGGAAACTACGGATCTCTGTTGCAGTCATGGGCTGGCCCCACTGACGCACTGCCTCGACCTTCGAGGGGTCCACTGCGACACCCTCCCTCGTCACCACGTGACCGAGGAACCTCACCTCCTCCTATCAGAACTCGCACTTCTCCAGATTCGCATACAGATGGTGTGCGCGGAGGGTCTGCAAGGTGATCTCCAAATGCTGCTCGTGCTCCTCACGAGTCCTCGAATAGATCAGAATGTCATCGATGAAGACTACAACAAATTGATCCAGATATGGGCGGAAGAACTCGTTCATCAGCTGCATGAAGATTACGGGTGCATTGGTCAGTCCGAAGGACATGACCTGAAACTCAAAATGACTGTAACGCGTCATGAATGCTGTCTTCGGAATATCCTCATCTCGGACTCGAATCTGATGATAACCGAAACACAGGTCAATCTTCGAAAAGAACTATGCACCCTGCAGCTAGTCAAACAAATCATCAATCCTTGGGAGTGGGTACTTGTTCTTGATCGTGACTTTGTTGAGCCCGCGATAGTCAACACAGAGCCTCAACGAGCCATCCTTCTTCTTCACGAAGAGTACCGGCGCTCCACATGGTGAACTACTCGGAAGAATAAAGCCTAACTCACTTAACTCGTCCAACTGCTTCTACAGTTCCCGTAACTCCAACGGTGCCATACGATACGGGACCTTGGAAATAGGTGCGGTACCGGGCACGAGATCAATCTGAAACTCGGTGAGTCGACGAGGCGGTAATTCCGGAATCTCCTGGAACACATCAGGAAAATGCATTCTATGGGAAAATGGTCGATGCAGGCGGCAACAGGCACCTCTATGGCGCAAGACATCAAACAAGACAACCGCTTTCCTCTGTCCTTTGCAACGAACTGAAACTGTGGCACGCCGGGTATACAGAACGTGACTGTCCTCGCGACGCAATCCAATATGGCATAGTACTCGGTGAGCCAATCCATGCCCCGGATGACGTCGAACTCAGACATCGGCAATGCAAATAGATCGGCAGGTAAAAAGATATCCCCAACTAGAACGGGGCAAGACGAGCAAAATCGGCCCAACACTGCAGTCCTCTCTAAGGGAGTCGATACTGATAGACTCTCACCAGAAGACTCCAACGATATGTCGGTCGATCTGCAGAAGCTCTCAGCCACAAAAGAGCACGATGTACTGGAATCAAACAGCACACGTGCAATGCATGTAGAAACTGGAAGTATACCCTCAACAACTCCTCTAAAAGACTGCGGGTCCTGCTGAGCCGCATAAAACCTAGCCTGAGCTGACTGGGGAGGTGCCTGTCCCCTCTGAGTGTGCGGCTGCTGCTGTTGGGGTTGTTGAGGCGGCCGAAACTACTGCCTCTGAGGCTGGTGTTGATGCTGCTGCTGAGGTGGCCTCGGTGGTGGGGGCTGCTGTCGTTGCTGCTGTGGGGGTCTTTGTTGCTGCGGTGGAGGCTGCTGCAGAGCCCTCTGCTGTTGTGGACCTCTCTACTGCTGTTGGGGGCTGGGACACTCCCATGAACGGTGTCCCGTCGCACCGCACCTAAAGCAAGTGCCGGTGATTGGCCTCTGAGGTGGTGGTGGAGGTGCTGCTAGTGCTGCTGGTGCTCGGAAGGCTGGGTGACCTGTGCGCCTCTGCTGCTGTGGTCGACGCTACTGGAAATCACTGGAAGAAGCCTGCCTCTTCCGGTCTCTCCTCTGACCACGATCAGACTGAGAACCGGCCCACTCAGTCTCATAAATCTGAGCTCTCCGCACCACTGCCTGGAAAGTCGAGAGCTCATGCCCAATGACACGACCTCGAAGGCCGTAACGTAAGCCGTTCTCGAAACGGCAGGCTTTCCACCCCTCATCATCAACCATATACAGTGTAAATCTCGATAGTGCCACAAAACGGGCCGCGTACTGCGCTACAGTCATGTCTCCCTACACCAGAGTCTCGAACTCTAAAGCTCGCTGACGACGGATATGGTCGGGGAAGTACTGCTCCTTGAATCAATCAATAAAGTCCTCCCATGTCTAGACATACTCAATTCCGGCAACACTGGTAACAGAGGTCCACCAATGCTCGGCCTCACCCTGGAAGAGAAATACTGTTAACCGAACTCGCTGTTCGGTCGTACATGACATGGTATCGAAAATCTTCTCCACATCAGAGCGTCATCTCTCTGCTGCAGTCGGATCTGGCTCACCCTGAAAACGTGGGGGATCAAGCCGTCTGAACTTACGAAGTAAGGCGCTCGCGCGCTCCTGCTCTGCCTGAGCTAGTGAAACAACTAGGCGCCTGCCTGTCCCTGGAGTGCGGCTGTCACAGCCTGTAACATCTGCTGTAACTGAGAGGCACTCACAGGCACAGTCAGCTCCGTATCGGCCTCAGGTGGAGGAATGTCATCCTCAGGGAAGGGAGCAGGGATCTCTGGGGGTGGAATGGGAGGCGCAGGTGGTAAAGTTGGAGCCCCAGGTGGTGGACTGGGATCCTCATGTGGTGGTGCGGGAGTCGATCGGGTAACTCTCCCACGCGCCATGTCCTATAGGAAAGAGCGAAGGCGCCTATCAACTTTAAAACTCTCGAAGGCACACACGTTAAGGGTCTATAACGGAAGGTTGTTAAGCTATCCGAACTTCGGAACTTAGCCATTCTACACTCATAGCAGACATGTAATGTTGTTCTCGGTTATTTCCAAGTTATGCTCTGATACCAACTTCTGTCACGCCCCAAACTTGAAAACCGGGCTCACAAAATTCCCGATCGCCGAATCCGGCACCGACAGCCTCCGTAAAACCCCATTCTCGGCTCCTAGCGCCCATTCGCCAGGTTCTGATCCTGGGATGCTACGAGGAGGATTTTCAACATCAATTTGATTCGTAATAAGCATAACCAAAGGCATAACCCACAAACAACAACCAAGAATTTCATTACATTTCTACTGTGATAAAAAAACTTTACAAGTAACTTGAGCATAAAGGAAAATATAATGATAAAGAATAAAAACTCCAAAATGATCTATAACGTACTCCTTCCTTAGCGCTGCTGCGAACCAACGTCACCTACATACAACAGTCGTGCATAAGCTTATAGAAAGCTTAGAGGGTGGTGAAAGTGTGTGCGCAAAGTAGTAATATGATCATGTAATATCAGAGTGATACGGAATATGCAGATGAAACCATAACATCATGAGCCTTACCAAGGCTATGCGATGCAAGACATGAATGGTATCGGTCATCCCAAGGCCATGCGATGTGAAATGCAACTCAAGCATACGGATCCTCATCTATGTCCACACATCAATACAGCTCAAATATGGGATATCACCGGGGTCTAGTACACTCTAAACCAGATTGCCACCACATCATGCGCAATAAGGTAAGTGGAAGAGACCTCACTATCCGTCTGCCAATATCAGGCGCGACTTGTCGATAGCGTACTCATTCCTCGAGCTGGTTAAACTCAGCCTAGCATTACCCCCTACACTTGGGAGGGTAAGGCCTCACCCCCTTCCAACTGACCATGACATAGTGGAGAGCACAACCAACTGGTAATCGGCACTCAGCGCTCATCTACCCACTTGGTCTAGACGTTGGAGAAACTTCTTGGTACCATAAGGGTTTAGGAACTTTCACTCAGGGATATCTATAGCACCTCATGTAGAATAAGATTTTCGGTATCCAATCCTGCCAACCACGATGCGTCTGTGGAGGCTACGGCCCTGATGTCGCTAGGGCGTAAAATAACCATGTCACACAAATGCGAAATGCATGAATCACGCTATCCAGTCATGCAACAAATCCTGCGCATATCGTGCACTCATGTAGGGCAACACCGCCTAATCGGGAGCCCATAAATATCCTTCCCGAAGGCATATGATATGATCAGTCAATTCTCATGTCAAGCATACATATGATGCCTATGATCATGAGTCATGAAGCTATATTAAACATGTTATAATGAGATGAACTATCTTTATAATGCAGATGGGCCTGGGCTGCGTATACACAATAAGTATGAGCCTAATAATGGGCCCTAAGGAGAGTCGTAATGTGGACATCTAACCAGCATTACACTCAAAATGTGGACGTTAAACCAACATTTCATCCAAGGCATGATCGTCGTAAACATTATCACATACTCCGAGTTGGGTTTACACATTGCAATGGACCTTAGGTTCATCCCATTGGGCTTTACATATATATCAGATGGGCCATATCATATGGGCCTTTTATTCATCAAATGGGCCACTTAAATGGGCTGCACCAATGGGCCTTATGTGCATTGCAATGGGTCAAAACCCGTGGGCCTTAGATTGCATCAAATGGGCCCAATCTCAAGAGCCTTATACATATCAAATGGGCCTAATCCTGTGGGCCTTATATGAAACAGATGGGCCACACCAATTGGACCCCCTATGTCCATCAAATGAGCCTCAACCCATGGGCCTTGGAATACTTCGATCTGGTCCAATCCCATGGGTCTTTACATATATCAAATGGGTCCACTCCCATAGGCCTTAAATTTCTTTAAATGGGTCTAATCCCATGGACTTTATACACATCAAATGGGCCTAAACCCATAGGCCATATACACGTCGAATGGGCCTAAACCCATAGGCTTTATTCAAATCAAATGGGCCTAACCCATAGGCCTTAAATAAATCAAATGGGCCTAACCCATAGGCTTTAAATAAATCAAATGGGCCTTACCCAAACATAGGTGACCCACTTGATCATAGGTCGGGCCCAATCTATAACTCATGCCTTAAAATGATCTTCCCAAGTGGATGGACGGTTTGGATGCGGCACACGCATCATGAGTGGGGGCCCACATGAAGGCCTTCCATCATGGATATTATATATTATATATAACATATATATATAATTATATATATTATAATGTACTATATATAATATTGAATAATATAATATATATATATATGCTGCACACAAACACATACTACACACACACATGCTACACACACACATGCTTCACTGAGGGCCCCACCATCACGCTGACGGTGGGAAAATGAAATGCACGCATCACTGTGGGTTCCACATGGGGCCCACTGCACTGTTTAAATGCCATCCAATCCGTTCATAAGGTCACTCAGACCAGGATAAAGGGAAAACAAAAATTTCAGATTTAATCTAAAACCTCTGTGGGCCCCAAAAATTTCCAATGAAACTTAATCATCATTGTTCCTCATGGTGTGGGCCGCCTGAGATTTGGATGCGGCTAAAACTTGGAGGGGGGCCTACCTCAGAGGGTGGTCCACCATATGGATGGGTTGGATGACAAATGAACATCACGTGGGGACCCACAGTTAGAGCCGTGGGACCCCTGCTAACCGTCCGTCCTCCGAGCGTCAGCGCTGCCTACGCTGGCAGTAGCAGCAGCTGCTGCTACTGCTGCATGCATTTTTTTTTTTTTGAAATTTACTGATTTTGTGGTTTTTCAGGTGTGTGGCCTACATCACATAAATCCACACTGTCCACTAACTTCCCTGGCTCAAAATAAGCCTAACGAGTCCAATATTGGACATTTTCAGCATGTAGGAAGAAATCTAGAAAACTTTAAATGGTGGAGATTACATTTGCTAAGATATGGCCCACTAGATGCTCCGTTCAATCTCATTTTCTGGCTCAACGCCTAAAATGAGATGGTGAAAGGGATGGACGGCTTGGATTAGAACTATACATCAAGGTGGGGCCTATGCAGGTGGCTCACCCCAAAAGCTCCCCTTTCCTTCTTTCTTTTTCCTTTTTATACAGGGATGTCCAGCGTCCCAGACGCTGGACGGTTTGGCATTTAAAAAAAAATTATGGTGGGATCTGATTAGGTGGGCCACCACTGATGGATGATGTAGTGCAACATTTAAGGTGGGCCCCACTTGAAGAAAACTTGGGCCAAATAATTGCTTCAAGGTGGGGTCCATTCAAGTGGGCCACACAACCCTATTACAAATAAAATAAAATAAAATAAAAAGAAATAAAAAAGAGAGAGAGAGAGAGATGGAGGGTGGGACACGCTTGTGATGGAGGGACCCCGATACTATGGGCCCTCCCTGCAATGAATCATACAATCAAGTGGGTCCTTTAACACATGGGACCATCAAAATTTAGAATCAACGGTGGGGATCCTTTCTCCACCAATATGGACGGTCTAGATGACCTTTTCTAAAGAAATAAACATCATGATGGGGTCCATGGAGAATGGCCCCATCATGGAATGATCATGATGATCCAAATGGTCCATCGGCCACAACTTAAGGTCCCAAGTGAGATGCACACCATTGATTGGTGGGCCTCACTTGGCCCATCATAAAAATAAGAAAAATTACCCTATAGAGGCACCCACCGTCCGATCTTCTTGCTCTTATGGGCTTCTTAGCACCTTAGCTTCAATCCTAATGGATGAGATGAGAAATGGAGGGTTGAGATGGGAGATGATGGGGTAGGAAGGTGGGCCACCTTGGAGTTTTGGAAAGGGAGGGAGAGGCTTGGAGAATGCTCATACGTATGGGGCTTTGTTGCTTGGAATTGAGATGAGAAAATGAAAAAGAGAGAGAGTGTTGTAGAGAGAGATGGATGGATGGATGAATGATGGTTGTGTAAGAAAGTCTTGACTTTTGTAGCATTTTGTGTAAGAGAGGTATGGAAGGTGTAAGAAATCCTTGACTTTTGAGGCCTTTTGTATAAGAGAAGTATGGGTTTAGAAGACTTTTGTGATTGCTTGGGAAAAGGGGTGAAAGTGATGTGTACTTGACATGTACTTGACATGTGATGGATTGATGGATGATTGATTGATGGGATTGATGTGATTGATGTGACACATCATAGAAATTCTCTTGGGTTTCACAACGTGCGGCATTTTCCTCGCACCAAACGTTGGCCCACAACTCTTGACCAGGGTATCGCCTCGGCGCGCGAGTCGCGGCATTGGAACCGCAGCGACAGCGCGGTCGCTAGGGTATTGGTCTTGGGTTGAGTCGATACAGGTTAATGACATATGAATCAGGATCGCGCGCCGATATCGGTTAAGGGTCGAAGGTTACCGGAATTCGACCGGTAAGACCGCGGAAGTCTACGGAACGGTACGGACCAAGATACGGGTTTTACAGTCTTTGATGCCTTTTTTTTTTTACATGCAATCAACAAATATACAATTGACCTGATTTAAGGGGGCAACGACAAAAAACCCAGACCTCTCCTATCATATGCTCTACATATCAACAGAAAGAAAACCCAAAAAAATCCGAGACGTAGCACAAAGAACCCCCGGACCACCTGAGGAGAGCCCACAACAAAAACCAAAAATCGTGATGGGATCATGTAACAAACACTTTATACACGAAATGATCTCAGGGCCCCCAACCCAGTCCTATCCAGGACGAGCAGCCCCTGCGGATGCCATGAGAGGGAGTTTGGATGCATGTGGAAGGAGGCCACTTGGTTCTCGCTGCCCATACGAGCCATGACATCCGCTAGCCCGTTCCCCTCTCTGAAGGTATGGGAAAAGGACAGCGAACAACCCTTAAGAAGGGAAAGAATCCGCAAGACCCAAGGTCTCGTAGTCCAAGGAATTCAGGATTCCCGAGGATGAGGTTGAGGGCAAACTCAAAGTCCGATTCGACAACGATTTTCTTTAGTCCCTTCAAAAGACAAAAATTGATACCATCATGCATATCCCTCACTTTCCCGATATAATTGGAACACACCCATAGCCTAAGAAAGAGAAATTTTGATGCCCATTATCTCCCTGCCAAACACCCCCACCTCCAGATAAGCCCAGATTCCCCCTCGCTGGGCTATCGAAGTTCAGTTTTACCCACCCTGTTGTCGGCTTATTCCATCTGATTATACGACACATCATCGGTCTTTCCCTGGGAGAGGGAATGCCCAAAATCTGACTACACCTCGTAGCTCTCGAGCTGTTAACCGCATCCTTTTGAAAGATTAAAACAGCCCACCTTTTTATTCGGAGTCATCGAAACTAATCCTTCAATGGTATTGAAGCCACATCAATGGCATCGAAATAAAACCTCAACTGTCCAGAGACAAAATATGATCTTTTAAACATTCTCGATTGCATCGACCGATGTTTAAACATCTCATTCAATGACATCAAAAAGACACCCTGATAGTCAAATGACCAACTGAAGAAAATTTAGAAAATCTCGATGGGATCGAGCACTGTTCGATGCCATCGAACAGTCTGTTGATGGCATCGACATGCCCTTTTTTTATAAATTTTCTAAACGGATCCTTCCATTCATATTTTCAAAATTACATGTGAGACTTTCGGGCCCCTTCAAGAAAAATTATCTGACAAGGGCCTATCATAATGACAAACATCCATAGTCATGTACACAAAAAAGATTGGGTCTATAAGCTCGAAAGAAAAAAAAAAAAAACGATTTGTTATAGAGAATAGATGATGACCACAAACATGCACTCATCCACAATGGACATGGAATGTACAAACCAAACCATCAAAATGGTGAGCCCCAATTCAAATGAGGTCTAGTATTATTAAGGGAAGCAATAAAATAATAAACAGGCAAACAAAAGGATAAAATAGAAATAAAAAATGTGCAATCAATGAATAAACAGAATCAATAAAAAAGAAACATGTACATGCGGTGGTGATCAGAAATCAACGTCGCACTTTGTCCCAATAAATCCAATGGCCGAGGATCTGACATTTGTCGTTAAAGGGACCTTCAACTCGCACTCGAAATCTGGCTTGAAGCGCCTAGTCTTGGCTGATCCAACCTTAAACCTAATCCTTGCATAGATCTTAACATCAATGGAGAAAAACCCTTCTCCCTTTTCCCTATTGAAATCCACAATATCAGAGTTCTCCAATGAAATGGGAATTTGCCCAGAGAAAACTGGATGGAGATTGGTAGTGTTCTTATGCCCTTGATAAAAAGCCGGCAAAGGGTTGTAACCAAACCGCTCTCCTTCGTAGTAAGCTCTAGATTCAAGCCTATCGTAGTAAATGCCGATCCGCTTGTTGGGGTTCCTTATAGCAACATCTAGTGCAAGATTGTAACGGAGAATATTGTTGTCAGTGAGATTGAATTCAGTAAGCGTGGCACTCTCGACATACACTTTCATCTTGGAAGGGCGGAAAATGAGCCAGAAAACGAGGGTGGCGATGCCCAGAACCACGATGATGGTGACGATGAGCTTGAGCAAGGTGCTCAGTAGGCAGCATGGGCCACAACATCCGTTCCCTCGCTGGCGCTGGTGATGGGTTTGTTGGGGAGGGATAGGTGGACCATAGTAAGCTCCATTCAAAGGGACTTGCTTTGCCTCAGCCATGGGAAGAGAGAGAGAGAGAGAGAGAGAGAGAGAGAGAGAGAGAGAGAGGTTAGGTGTGGAGAAAAGAAGAAACGAGGAGGCTGAGAGAGAGAGAGAGTTTGGGTGTGGAGAAGAAGAAATGGGGTGGCTCCTTTAATATGTGTTTGAGACGTTCGCTTTCACAGAAATTCCGGGCCCGCGTTTTCTTATTTCCGCCCCTCGTCGTATTCTAATATACACGCCTGGCAAAAGGAGAAAGTTTGGGTGTGGAGAAGAAGAAATGGGTGGCTCCTTTAACATGTGTTTGAGACGTTCGCTTTCATAGAAATTCCGGGCCCGCGTTTTCTTATTTCCGCCCCTCTTCGTATTCTAATCTACACGCCTAGCAAAAGGAGAAATAGGCTAAAGTGGACCGGAGTCATTATAGGACGCGTTTTGCGGTAGGCGGATTCAGACAGGTAGGTCACGTCGTGAATGCGGGTCCCACTTTCTTGATGTATGTATCTTATATCCACGCCGTCCATCCGTTTTTCCAGATCATTTTACCATGTGTGCCCAAAACCGAAGCAGATTCAAATATCAGGTGGAACACACTGTAGAAAAAAGTGGTGATTGACCATTAAAAGTTTATTGTGGGCCATAAAAGTGTTATATCAAGCTGATGTTTGTATTTTCCATTCATTTATTTCTGTTTGAACTTATAAACAAATGGGATGTCAAATAAACAATACGGTGTGCCGTAAGAAGTTTTTAATTGTTGGCGTTGAATAACCACTGTTTCCTGTGTTGTAGTGCAGCTGAGATTTGGATCTGCTTCGGTCCTGGAATTACGTCATTAAAATGATACGTAAAAATGGTTGAACGGCATAGATACACCATACATCTCGCCAGGTCTAGATGGGACTGAATCCGCACCCCCTACCCAAGTTCTTTCATAATCACGATATTATCTCGAATGGATTACAAAATATCAACCTAATAAAAATCCCAATGGAAAAATGCAAAATTGGGTATAAAACTTCCACGTGGCAAGGTCGCAGCATCATGGATCAGGATTATTTTGTATCTTGCTCTCATCGAACCACACCTGATGAACGTGTTGGATGGAAGATAGCCATCATGGTGGCCCCACACACAACTCTATTGTTGGTCCCATCCGCGATGTTACCTGTTGTGTGGACCACCTGAGTTCTTTTGAATTTCAGTGATTTGTTCCTCATTGCAGGAGGATCGAACCCGATGGACAGAGTGGATTCCGCATTTAAAACATTTTGGGCTCCCAAAAAGAGCTTGAGTGGTTTGTGAACTGCGTAAAACCGGTGTTCTAGCGGTTCGTTCCGACGTATAAGACCTAAGAGTACAGATTCAACAAAGTACGGTGGTGACTTTCCACGACGCGGATTGCGTCGTTTCCCAACACCGTGTGTGACGACTTTGTGGGCCCACCGTGATGTATGTTTATTTTTTTAATCCACCTTATCCATCTGTTCTTACGTATCATTTTAAGCCATGAAACCAGTATTGAAGCATATCCACAGCCAAAGTGAACCGCCTCAAAGGAAACAGTAGGGATCAAATGCAAATCCTAACGTTGAAAACTTAGTGATGCTGCCGAAGGTTTGGATCAAGTTGCTATCTGTGTTTTCTCTTCATCCAGGATTTTTTGACCCTAAGAAGGGGTTGGATGCAAATAAACATATATAGGCTAAGGGAAGGTTTCAACAGTGAATGGGCCTTTGTGTGGTCCACTTAGTTTTAGGTATTCTTTATTTTTGGGTTCATGGCTTAAAATTAGCGGCAGAACAGATGGATATGCTGAAACACATAAATCATGGTGGACCCTACAGTCCTACCATCATGCAAGTTGGTGGTGTCAGCGTCATAACGAAATCCGCTTCAGACGGTGCTTCCGGGTGGAAGCGGATTGGCTGATGTGTTGACGTCACCAAGTTGTATGAGTCCCATCGTGATGTATGAGTTATATCCAAACCATCCTTCCACTTGGTCAGTCCTTTGTTAGCTTGAACTGAAAAATAAGACATAAAATCAAGTGGACCACACTGTAAAAAGCAGTGGGGGATTGAACGCCTACCATTGAAACCCTTTTGGGGACAGATATTTTGGACCAGAAGGATATTTTTTTTCTTTTCATCCAGTTTCCGTGTGACCTTATGAACAAATTAGATGAAAACTACATGTTACAGTGAGCCTATGAATGTTTTAAGAGTGAGAATTCTTATCCTCACTGCTATTTGTGCTGTAGTCCACTTCAGCCATTGATATTACTTACTTTGGGATGAAGATTTAAAATGATCTGTACAAATGGATGAATACATTATTGTGAGTCCATGTAACTTTCATCTCCTTACAACTCAGAGCGGCCGTCAGAGCTCATCTTGGCACAGCACGTACCCACACCAGCTAGGTTGGTGGTCTATGATACACCTTCCCTTCCAGGTCTACCTTATCACCTTCTAAAAAATTGATTTGATAGTTTGGATTGTTACGTAAAATTGTAGTTCCTGTCTTTCATCACAAGATTCTTACCGTTCTTCTACTTCCGTCTACTATGGTTGGGCCATACATCTAGCATTAACCAATTGAACAATCTCATCTTATACTTAGTGGTCTTTTTATAACTGTTTGTCGGCTCTCATAGAGTGAAGATTGACATGGGTCTTATAGGTCTTATAGATCTTATAAGTTTGTGGTCATCTTGTGTAGGAGAATCGATTTGGATCAAGATAGAAGTTCTCACCATTAGATAACAACGTGATGTTGGTCATACCCTTTTATTTTACCTTATATGAGAGTGCAAGTATGTCATGAATATGGAATCTTGATATGGACCCCTACTGACACTCACATTTGTGGATCAATGTTCAAGTCAATAGCTTTTTTTTTTTTTTTTTTTTAACAAAAGGATGGAGTATATTAAAATGAAAATGATTTACAGCACTAACGGGACTCCTGGGGACAAAAAGGAGCCAGGAGGCCAGAATTACCCTGTAAACAGGACACAAAACAAAAAAAAAAAAAGGCAGCTCTCACTTTACTCTAACAGTGCCAAGACCCAGCGAATCCATTTTGCAAAGACCTTTGACGCTAATGGGAGCTCGGAGAAGAGAGAATACGACGAGTGATGTTGAGACGAAGCCGCCATCTTGGCCAGATCGTCAGCAGGGCCGTTTCCTTCTCTCGGAATAAGGAAGATGATGAAAATGCCCTTGGATTTTAATTCTCTGATCCGCGTCCACCAGTATTTCCATTTCCAGGCCGGGGTAGATTTTCCAATGAAAGCATCCACAACACATTTCGAATCTGATTCCAAAAAAATCTGACTGTAACCCCAGTTGATGCAGATTTCTATTGCATCGTAGAGGGCCCGAAGTTCAGCTCTATTGTTAGTGCCCACCCCATATCCATGGGAAAAAGCAAAAAGAAGGGAACCGGTGTGATCTCTTCTAATCCCACCTCCCCCAGAATTCCCAGGATTTCCCATAGCAGCACCATCCACATTCACTTTAATCCAGCCTTCTTGTGGCCTGGACCACTTGATGACCTGAAGCGTTTTAGGCGTAGGGAAGCGATGGCAAATATTTAGCCAATGTAACGAAGAGAGGTCTGACCTGCTTAAGGGGATGGCCTCAGGGCAGTTGTAGCTAATCTTAGAGAGCCACCATTTGACTCGGTTGAGAACGGTCGACACGTTTGGGATGGCATTTTCAAAACGGGCCTTATTTCTTTCCTTCCAAAGCTCCCACATGATGAGGCAGGGGATGGCACACTAGATACGAGACGGGCTTCTTCCTGATGGTAGGAAGTTCCACCAAGAGGAGAGTCTTTCCTAGACCGAAACCTGGTGGGGAAAGTGGAATTGGAAGAAACTGTTGAAGGCCGACCACACTTTTTCGGCAATGAACCCTGTGATAAATAGGTGGTTAATGGTTTTCGGTTGCGTAGCTGATGTAGAATGTTGGAGACTGCAGCAGTGGCACCTAGACGTAAGACTGACTCATCTTCTCAGAATTCTATCGTCAGTAGGAATCGCACCATGGGTCAAACGCCAAAGAAACATTGAGATTTTAAAGGACAACAAGGGGTTCCAGATTTTGTTAGACCACTCCAGTAAGCTATCTGTAGATCTACAGAGATTCCAGGCAGACTTGACCGTGAAGACACCCGAACGGTCATGAGGCCAAATGCGCTCATCAGTGGCTGAAGAGGTGCAGAAACCTCCCGCGATTATGTGGTGTACGATCTCCTCGGGAAGAAGAGTAGAGATATGACTTGGAAAGCAGGGACCATCATGATTGAGGACCATATTAACAAAAAGATGGAGAGCTTCTGCAGGGATGGGCTGAAGGGCGAGGCTAGTAAGGGGACCAAGGCCAGACCAATTGCAAGTTCAAAAATTCATCGTCCCCTGACCAATGTGCCATTGGGAGGCAGAATCGGCAAGCTGGGACATTTTTTTGACCTGTTTCCAAAGCGGAGAAGAACCTTGCTGATGTGCGGAAGCAGATTCAGGTTGACCATATTTTGATATAACGAAATCTGCCCATATGCTGGGGGTGTTCCTGGAAAGTAACGACCAAGCTAGCTTGAGCCTCAGGGCTTTAAGTAAGTCCTTGAGCCTGCGGATACCTAGACCCCCCTCCTCTTTAGGAAGCGCAATCTTTTTCCAGTTAAGCCAGTGGAGTTTCTTTTTGCCCTCCTGCCATCCCCAGAAAAAATCAGCCATCTTCGCTTCCAACTTATCCAGAATCTGACAAGGAATATGAGAAGCGGCCATCAAGTGGATTGGGATACTTCCAAGAACATGGTTTATGAGCGTACATCTACCAGCCTGGGACAGATAGCGTGCCGACCAACCACGAATTCTGGATTCTATCTTATCGATCAACGGGAGGAAGAGGGAGCTTCTGTTCCTTCCCGTAGTTAAGGGGACAACGAGATAAGTGAAAGGGGATAATGAGCCAGTCATGCCGAGGATCCGACTGATGAGTCTCTTCCTACCTGGAGTAAGAGAGGGCGCATGATAGAAGCTGCTCTTTGAGAAATTTATCTTTTGGCCAGAAAAGGACTGATAATTAGATAAGAATTTCGCAGTAGCCGTTATCGATGATCTACTTCCGTTAAGGAAAAGGATCGTATCGTCCGCATAGAGAAGATGAGTGATTTGTTTACAGCCGCGGTTGAGCTTGAATGAAGAACAAAGACCGCTAGAAATCAGATTTAAGAAACCTCTTCCCAGAACTACCGTAGCTAGAATGAAAAGGCTTGGGGAAAGAGGGTCCCCCTGGCGTAATCCTCTTGAGGATTTGAAAAAAACCGCACTTTCACCGTTCACCAAGATCAAGAGCCATACGTTGTTCCAACATTTCTCTACCATGTTTATCCAAGAGACACTAAAACCAAAGCGAGCCAATACTAACTTCAGAAAGTTCCAATCAATTCGGTCATAGGCCTTTTCCATATCAATTTTTAAGATAATGTTCCCTTCACGGACTTTGCAACCAATATCATGGTAAATTTCCTGGCCCAAGGCTATACATTCCGCAATCGACCGCCCTTTGATGAAAGTGCCTTATTCAAGAGAGATTAAATTGGGGAGGATAGTGACAAGTCTAGTAGCAATGACCTTAGCAAAGATTTTATAGACACAATTACAAAGGCTAATCGGTCTAAAATCTGAGAAACGTTTGGGTCTTAACACTTTGGGGATCATGCAAATGAGAGTTGTGGTGAACGCTCTCGGGAGGTTTCCACCCTGAAACAAATGGGTGATAGCCGTAAGAATATCAGGGCTAACAGTGTCCCAGCAGCCTGCAAAAAAAGCACCAGAAAGACCGTCAGGGCCCGGGGCTCCGTCGACCGAGATGGCCGAGACCGCGTATTTAACCTCCTCCATGGATGGAAGGTGCATCAAAAAGTCATTGTCAGCTTCGGAAAGTAATACAGGAATATTGGCCAGAAGATTTTCATTAGTGGAGAGGTTTTCTGAATGGAATAGCTTGGTGAAATGGTCGATTGCTGCCGATTTGATTTGGGCTGAGTCAGACGTGAACGTGCTAGACTTGAGCTGAATTTTTGAGATGTAAGAACGCCTGCATTTCTCAGTAGCTTGAAGGTGGAAAAATTTGGTGTTGCGGTCTCCTTCTGATAGCCAATTGTTGTAAGATTTTTGCTTCCAGAAAATCTCCTCCGCCAGCTCCATGTTAGCTAGATGACGCCTGGCTTCCGAAAGAGAGGACTGACTGATATCTGAGGGGGCGAGCTGCGCTCGGCTTTCCAAAGAATCTAAATTTATTTTGGCTGCCCTGAGATTTTGGGAAACATTACCAAAAACAACTTTATTCCATTCCTTAAGTCTGCTTTTCACTTTCCTAATTTTTAGCAGGAGGTTTATCATGGGCTGGTCGTCAAGATCCACCTGCCAAGCTTCCTAAACCACCTGAGAGAAGCCCTGATGTAGCATCCACATTCTCTGGAAGCGAAAAGGTTTAACGATGGGAGAGGCGTATCTGGGGGCTGACAGGAGTAAAGAAGAGTGGTCAGAATTAACTCGGGGCAGATGTTTAACCTGAAATTGAGGAATTTGGGTACTCCAATCGCCATTATAGAAAACTCTATCAAGTCTAGCCCAAACCCGCGTTATAGATGCCTGGTTGTTGCACCAAGTGAAGGTGTTACCCGTGAACCCTGCATCGATGAGAGCAGCCCTATCCATTTCCTCAGCGAACTCCAATGAATTATTGTGATCAAAATTACGATTTCCTCTACGTTCAAAGGGGGAAATGGCAGCATTAAAATCGCCGCCAATGGCCCACGGGCTTGAGATATTGCTGGCCAAAGAGGAAATATCAGTCCACAGCAATGGATCTTGGAACACTTGGCATACACTATAGAAAGTGCGAAACTTGTTTGGCAGTTGTTAACTTGGACTGAGAATGAGATCATCTGAGAAGAGTATTGAGTAACCTGAACAGTTAAATAGGAACTATTACCTCCAAAGTCGGCATTCGAGAACGAAGAGTGAAAGCCCAACGATGAAAAGTCAATAGTTTAAGAGTTCATTAGCCTAAACTGTGAGCATGTGATCATAGAGTTGACTATGCCCATTAATTATTAATAATCCTTTAACTTAGAGACGTGTGAGTGTTTTAGAACTTTATTAGGTAGTTTTGGCTCAATTTACGAAGCTTTCCAGAGGTCACTAAAAGTGAGTGTTGTTGGGTACGTCTATCAAGATTCACTAATTCTCACATGAGCCAACAATGGATCCATTAATTCTATAATGGAACTTGTTCAGGTCAAGATTTGATTAAATAAAAAATTCATCAAGTGGGTTTTTCACTGGGCATAATACTTAAAATGTTTTAATTGACTTTTAAAAGGTTTTCCACCATTAGAGCTTTCTTTAACCATTAAAATTATTCCGATCACACTTGATGATTTGATAGCTCGGATCTGATTGTCCAATTCATGATTAACATGAGATTTAGATTATAGTTAGTTGGCTTTGATAGTGGAGGAATTAAATTATAGATATGTGCATGTTAAAGGCAGACTAAGGTATAAAAGGGGCTCAGTGGTAGACTCACAAGAGTTTCAACATGAGGCCATGGGTTCGAGCACCCATTGTAGTGTGAGTGTGTGGGCATGTATACAGTGTGTGAGTGCATTTGATTTTTTTATTTTTTATTTTTAAAATGATACAATGAAGGCTATAGGGTGGTGGAGCACTATATTAAGTGCACTCTTGAAATCCTAGCCCTTCCTTATATGGAGTGTAGATTCGTTGTGTTGAAGGCACATGTAAATTCAATGTCGTCACTTCTCATTGGCCCGCATCATCACCGATGACTCTAGCTAACAAGATAAATGGGATTTCTCTATCCAAAATAGATTGCATGCTACACCATATGACTTTTAATGTATGGAACTTCTTTGAGCCCCACAATGATTTATATTTTAGATCCACACCGGTCATCAATTTTTACAAATTATTCTAAAGCGTGAGCCCAAAAAATGAGGCACATCAAAAGCTTAAGTGGATCGCGCCTAAAAAAGAAGCGGGGATTGAACCACTACCATTGAAACCTTCCTAGGTCCACTGTTAGGTTTATTTGCCATCTAACCTCTTCATAAGGTCACAAAGACTTGGATGAAGGAAAAACACAAATATCATCTTGATCAACGCCTTCTGTGGCCCCAAGAAATTTTCAGCAATAGCATCCAATTCCCATTGTTTCTGTAGTGTGGCCCACTTGAGCTTTGGATCTACCTCTTTTTTTTTTCTTTTAATCTCATTTCATAAAATGGTATGGAAAAATAGATGGATGGTGTGGATCTGAAACATACATCATAATGAGGCCCACGGAAGTTCCACATATCAACCCTCCAGTTTTCTTCTCTCAACCTGGAATGTGCTACACTGCGGGAATGGATCAATGATGCCCACCTTGATGTGTGTACTCTATATTCACCCCATCCATCCATTTTTTTTCAAATAATTTCAGGGCATTATCGAAAAAAAATGAAGACATAAGTATCAGGTGGACCATACTATAGGAAACAGTGGTGATTAACCATTAATAGGCCACAAAAGTTTTGTATCAAACTGATATTTATTTTTCCTCTTCATCCAGGCTTATATGAACTTATCAATAGATTAGATGGAAAATAAAACCTACCAAAACATTAAGGTGAGCCCTAAAAGGTTTTTAATGGTAGGATGTTTAATCACCAGTGTTTCATGGAATATGGTCCACCAGATAATTAGATATTCTTAAACTTTGGTATCATGCTTTAAAATGATATGAACAAATGGATGGACGGAGTGGATACATAATACAAAAATCAAGGTGGGACCTGCGATAAGGTTTGTACCGTCTTAGGTGAGGTCAGGTCTCACCTAATCCTCTCACCTACACCACACAGAAAGCAACAAAATTTCTTGGGGTGTGAATTTTATGTGGGCTCCATGATGATTTATTTCTTATATCCACATCATCCATCTATTTTTTTTTCATATCATTCTATGATATGAATCCAAAAACAATGGAGATTTAAAGCTAAAGTGACCACACCATTGAACACAGTAGAAATTGATGCTATCGTTGAAAACTTCTTGGCGCTACAGAAGGCTTTGATGAAGATGATATTTGTATTTTAACTTCATCCAGGTATGTGTGACCTTATAAACATGTCATATGGAAAATAAGCCTCACGGTTGGCCCTAGGCCAGTTTCAATGGCAATATGTTCAATCCCCACTTCCTTGTGTGGCGTGATCCACTTGAGTTGGATGTACCTCATTTTTTAGATCATGCTCTATATTTATCTGGAAAAATTGATGGATGATGTAGATCTAATGAAAAAAATTATGGTGGGACTCAGAAAAATTTCCACACGTTTACGAGATTGGCATCGATAGATGTACATTATGGACATTGGTCTATACACCCACAGCATTTAAGTAGGATCATGACCATCTACATATTTATTTGATTTAGAAATATGTTATTACTGCAATAGGAGTTTTCTAGGATAAATTCTTTGATTAAATTGCATTATATACAATTTGATAACGTCTCAATATTATATATTTATCCTCTCAATTACATTAGCTTTCTTGGCAATTAAGCATTAATTCAATATAAGTATATATGTTTTCGTCATCCAAGGTGATTTTGGACCTAAAAGATTAATACCTGCTTCAAAAGATAGATCAAAGTTCAAAAGAAGATAATTAAGAATTAGAAATTTGGTGGACATTAATGAAGAATTCACGTGCCAAAATTCCAAGAAAAACCAAGTACAAAGGGTGGAGAAAAAAGTTGGTTATATCACAAGTCAATTAACAGAAATAACAGATTGTTCGGTCCCACTTATGGTTGGTTCGTCTGACTGAAAGTGCATAAAACAGTCTAGTAAGAAACAATGACTTTCAGAGTTAATTCAGCTCGACATTTGGTGCAATCGAAGCGATGTTTGGTGCCACCAAAGGAGAGTTTTGTGTGACCTAAGGGAGACAGAGACTTCAAATATATTTTGGAGAAATTCGACTGCAAACGAATGATTAATTTGGTGTGATCGAAGTCATGTTCGATGTGACCGTAACGTTATGGTCGTTGCATCTGAAGCGTAACAAAAGTGTGAAAATTGAAGTCGGTTCCAAATCGGTGTGGATTTTTCCTATTTAAAGAGATATTCTTAGCTTTCGTAGGTACGAATTAGGGCTTAGGAGAAAGGCCTACAAGTGATAGAGCTCCATGGAGCCATCCTTCTTCTTTCCCTCAATTCTAATTTGCCTTTTCTAATTTTTCTTTTAAGATGTTACCAATGTTAGGCTAATCTCTTAACTAATGATGAAGTGTGTGGTTCAATTATAGTATCTAGTTTATTTGATTTATTTACATTGTTTTGAATGATGATAATAGATTGATTTAATTTGGATTTACTTTAAAGTCATTGAGTTGTTTATTTCTGGATTTGTTGTGCACTCCTAGTACAAAGAATACTTTAATTTGAAAATTTTTTTTTTATAGCTAGAATTAAAGAATGATTTTATTGTGTAATTGATTATCTATTGATGTCTATGGTGCTTTAGACGCTTTTAATTTTCTACAATTGAGATCCAAATACTTCACGAGAAAATAAATCAATTAAAATCATATTCTTATTAATGTTCATGAATGGTTTAACCGAATTATCTTCTAATTGGATAGGATAAGACTTCGATTCCAATTGAGATATGTATTGAATTTGTAAATTGAATATTGTGATTACTATGAGTGAATTCCCAGATCCTTAGTATTTTATGTATTTGTTTTAAAACAAATTTTATCTCGCTGGATTATAAACCCATACAAACCATTAGACTTATATTAGCTCTAATCTGTGTTCCCCATTCTCTTTGGATTCAACTTCAATCTCACCGAGTTACTACTACATCGAAGCCCTGCACTTGGGGTTATTAATCTTTAGGTTCGATCATAATTCTATTGCAAGTTCTTTAAACATGGTGCTTATTAGGACATTACAGGTTGAAAAATTATGTTTATATCACTTATATATTATAAGTCTTCATCCCTACCCTATGTTCTACTAAGTTTTCATTTTCTACCAAAATTAGTTCTTTGAACCAAATCAGAGTGTGTGAACACTACTAAAAAATAGGGCAACGCCGTCAGCTAAAGACCATTGGCATTGACTTTCTCTGACGGCTTTTAGTCATCGGATAGTCCTTCGGGAAAAGGGGTGTGGGCATTGCTCACCGATGGATTTTAGCAGTCGGCATTTCTAACGGCTGAGGGTGACGGTTTTATCCGTCGGTGTCTACGATGACTAAAACCGTCGGCATTTTCGACAGCTGAGGGTGACAGTTTTAGCTGTCGGCATTATTGATGGCTAAAACCATCGGCATTTCCGACAGTTGTGGAGGACAGAAAAAATCCTCGGCATTGTCAACAAAAAGCCGTTGGCATTTATCTAAAAAAAATTTAAAATAATAATAATAATAATTAATTGCCTAATCAACGTACATATCTAAAACTAAATATACCCATTTCTCCAAGCGTATGTCTATGCTTGGGATCACCAGATTCATAAACTGGTCAAATCCATGAAGGGCGCCAACCACAACCCTGTTCGCTTTCAGCTTAATTTGAAGCTTCTTGTCCATGTATTTCTTGAGATAAGGTAGAACAAATGGTGCATGGATTTTTTTAAAATGTAGATATCATTTCCCAATCGAAATAGAAAATTGATAATAATACTAAAAATGACTTTTGCTTTGGCCATTTTTGTTAATTATGAAACATGATGACAACTCCTGCAGTTTGCATAACAATAGCGAATGAAGTATTCTACATCCTTCCTACTTAATTTAACTAGACATAAGTTGAATTATGAACATAGTAAGTCCTCACCTGCCTTGCTTCTGAAAACAAATAGAGGACCAAGGAGAAGTAGAAGTATGGTTGCTTGGGTAGCGTAATTGGTTGGTAACTGAATTTAGGAAAAGGTAGCGCTCTTCTGGATCCAAATCCGTTATCATAACCTGGAAAATGTCCATGGTAGGACTGACTGAAAAGTCATCCACAAGAGTGGTGTAGATAGCTTGCAATTTCCCTAGAAATAAGCGTTCAACTAGAGGTTCCATTTTCAATGGTATTAAAAATCCAGTAAAAAAATCAACCAATTCTTTTGTCAAATGTAGAAAACACATCATTCAATCTTTGCACTATATGAAGATGAAACATATCGTTTAATATTTAAACCTTACTCGCTGATGAAGATTTAAGTACAAATGAACGACAATCTTTTTATGCGGGACTTCATGTAACAAAGAAAAGATGATTTTACCAAAAGGATCACGGCACTTCTTTCTAGGAACTTCCCTTATAACTTTTATCTTTCACTAATGAACAAACTATAACCCAGAGATAGCAACAACATTATAATTGGTGATAATTGGTAGATATTGAAGGCCATTTGCATCGCCTTTTAATGCATGCCTCTTACCTCGCAAAACAATACTCTTTTAAGTTCAATCTTGGAGGTGCATCTGATACAACTAACTAATTTAAAAGGTTTAATAGTGTCCTTAATTTTGGGAAGAAATAATAAGTTGTTTCATTATTTCAGAAGCTTTTATTCAATTTAAGAATATTGGGGTATTTTTTCCTCCTACTAGCCATGTTGAACATAAAAGAGTTTTAAAATTTGTCCTCTTTCACATGCTTGAAGAACTTAGTGGACCCAGAGCTAGAGATGGTGCAAAGAAAGGGTTACCTGCATGCCTAAGTAAAGCACAAGGGAGTTGATCAAGGGTACATTGTACTGAGTCCCAGCCAATGCATCCTTGCTTTGGGGAAGCAACAGACTCTGGTTTAGCTTCGCTAAAAGTGGAGATCCCTTTTTCCATGACTGCAGCTAAATAAGGAAACAACACACAATGTGAGTGGAACATAGAAAAACCAGATGATTAACACAATGATTGTACTACATCGCTAGTCCAAAGACCCAGCTACCCAACTCACCAAACTAAGTGAAACTGAAGGACAATAGAAAGGTAACAATGCCCAAAGATGCATGTGAAACACTACTCCAAAGTAAAACAAAAGAAGAAGGTAGGTAGAATATATGAAGCACCATACCCTTCAAACAAAAACCAAATATTTGATCCCCAAAAGGGTTTCATGACGAATTTTCCATTCTTGTCTACACTGAAAGAAATAGCAAGAGGATTATAAAAGAAACAAACTGGAAATAGTCAAGCTCATTCCATCAATAGCAGTAATTACACCATGAAGATAGAACAATACCAGTTCCTTCATAATCATTACTTGCATCTGTAGTAAGATATTCAGTGTTTCATGAACTAGTGAAGGATGCATGTACTTAGTGTGGCACCTAGTGCTTGGGCACAAGTTTCCTGAATAGGTGAAACAACCTGATAAAAAACATAATCTCCAAAATTGCATAAACGGATCAAGGAAAAGATTCACTACATGAAAATCACTAAACAAAAAGAAGAAGAGCAAGAACATGGACAAATGCAAAGAATGAATCAAAGTAGGGAAAAAATAAACATTTTAAAAGCTCCACTCAAAACCATGAAAGTAACATTAATTATGGTTCTTTCCTTTATATTTTCTTGGAGAGAGGGAGAGAGAAAGAGAGAGAGAGAGAGAGAGAGAGAGAGAGAGAGAGAGAGAGAGAGAGAGAGAGAGAGAGTGAGAGAGAGAGAGAGAGAGAGCATTAATGATGGTTCATTGTCCATGTGGATACAAAGCTCTTTTCTACATAAACCAGAGGCCTTTACAGGTAGAGTAAAAGTCTCAAATTGAAAATTAAATAAATAAAAAGCATATCGATCTAAAGATAGTACACAAATGAAGCGAATAGCACAATCTTAAAGGATTTCCCAATTTTTAATCCATGAATGCCTTGCAACTTTGATCAATTTGATCAGTTTGCAACCTTCGGGCAGATTAGTCAGCAAGTGCTTCTTCATGTCATAGCTACCATCTTCAAAGAAGATTTTTTGTTAACCTGCATTGCCAGGTTCCCCTCTACATTGAAAATGAACGCCATTGAGACATGAATCAGGCTCCTACTTACCAAGAGCAACAGTAAGTCCACCAAATTTGAGCCTTCAAGAGCAATAGTATGTCCATTAGGTGGGCTTCATTGTTTAGATCTTGTACCCTAAATCTCAAGTGGGCTTCATTGTTTTGATCTTGTAGCCTAAATCTCAGGTGGGCATCAATCTTTAGATCTTGTACCCTAAATCTCAAGTGTGCCATTCTGGCCTGAGGACTGATGCATACTGATTTTTAAGTAGAACATCTAAAAAGTGTGGCCCACCTAATTGAAAGCTTAGATCTTGCATGCCATATTAGCAAGTCAGAATGGGCAGTACTCTACACCTGTGAGGCTGAATGAACTAGCACTCTACACTTGTGCAGCACTCCCTCACAATTAAGAAGTTCATAAGATGGATAGTCTCATCTACTCATTAGGGAGGCCACACATGTCTAATGATAAATACTGTATACCTGGCTTTCTTTTTTCCAAGCAATCCATTACTTTAACACATGTTTAGCCCCTGATAAGTGGACTGACTGACTTAAGGGCCATGACATCAACAAGGTGGGGGTCCACCTTATGCATGGCTCACATCCCACACACGAACCAGTTTAGCATGAGTATCCATGAGTCATTGAACCTTTGCCAAGAAATCGTGAAAATTCTCATTTCAAATCTCATAACACAACTATTTAACCAACTATGTTATGTGGTCAGTAGTGTAGTGCAGTTACAAAGGCAACATGAGCAGAGGTTGACTGTTTTAAGATGAGGATGTTGAGATGGATGTGTTGAAAGACTCGAAAGGATTGAATTAAGAATGAGTTCAACTAAAACAACCTTGTAAGTAGTCCTAATAAAAGATGAAAGAGGAACTTGAGATGGTTTGTTCATGAGCATCTAAGACCAAACACAGTCCAAAAGTAGGGAAACTTTGATTCAGGTAAAAGGGCCTGAAATGAGGATGAGAGGAAGACCCAAAAGGTCTTGGAATCAGGGCCTTTAAAAAAGAGTATTGAAAAAACAAGACTCATAAAGCCAACCCCAAATAGGAGGGAGAAGGCTTCGATAATGATAGTCATAATTATGCATGAAATGGCTACTTCTGAAGAAGGAATCCTCAACTTCCACTTAAATTTGACTAGAATCCCATTGACTTCAACTGATAAGATGCCATTTTAGCTTTTATACAATCATAGTCTGACTAAAATAATTTTAACTTTGAGGATATGGTCCTTAATAGAGTAGAATGACAGATAGGATTCGTGCAGTTGACCCCAATTAGTTGAGACAATGCTTGGATGATGATGATACAATCATGGAAAACTAGAATATAACCTGCCATCAAACTTGAATCCTACTAGCTTTTGAAGAACCTATAATAAACATTTTGGCAGGAGGCTACTCCTTTAAAGGTATAACCAAAACCATTTAATTTGAACTTAGGAGCTAACTGGGTTATTATTTGAAATAAACAGGAGCATATGTTTTCCTTCTTATGGGATGTGACCTGGTGATGCATTTCAAGGCATTAAATATTACATAGAAACTGCATTTTAACATCAAAGAATGAATTCTACATCTACAGAACTCACAGCAGCCTGATCTTGCTCCTGGCGTGTTACACCATAATGATGAGCGACATTTTCAAAAGTAACACCCATGGGTACGTAGAAGACAGTGTTGAGCTTGCTGGAAACTCTTTACCTGTGACATGTTCACTCCCCAAGTGCAGGTTTGTGATGTAGTAATAAACTCGGTAAGACCGAGGTCGAATCCCAAGGGACTGATACCTGTACGTTATCTGAAACTAAGAAGAACTAGAACTAAAATAAGATGAAATCTAAATCGAGTGTTTTTAAGAGAATAATGGTGAATAATTAACTAAAATCTAAAGAATTCAGAGGTATGAAACTAGGGATTCAGAAAATCCACTTATAGAGATCAGGGAGATCTTATACCTGCATCAAAAACTCAACTGGACTTAGAGTCCATCTTCATCCATTTGAAGAGTGTAACCATGGGAATCAAACTGAACTTACTTTTATCTAGTTTTCAAGAGATGAAAGGTATATGAATTAGAATGGATTCCATCACCAAACCATGCCCAAGAGACAAAGTAAACAACAAAATTAAACTAATTACCAACCAATCACATGTATGAAGGTTAGGAAGGGTACCGTCATCCGACCATGCCTAGGAGATGATGGTGAACAACAGGGCTTTCTGACGTCATGAACATAAAGGATAGGAACATGCTCAAAGCTATCGCAGACCCATTGTAATTTTAGTCACAACAGACCATTAAAAATTAAAATCATTCCCTTAATTAAACCAAAATCAATATCAGTTCAATCTAAACAAAAGGCATAGCAAAATGTCCACCATCACGCTACAAGCTTCACCTCTTAGCCCTAACTAAGAGGTTTAGCCACACATGATTGGGCTAATCATCTTAAAAGGAATAAAAAAAAATAAAAGAACTAACAAAATATATTACTCTCCCTCTCTTCTCTGCTTCTCGTCCGCCTCTTCCAGCAGTGGCCCTTTCTTCCTCTTCTTATAAAGATTGTAGTCAGTGCTATTTACGCAAGAAAAACCTTCTTACCCAAGTCATACCTGCATTGAACCTTGGTGGGGCCGATTCTTGAGCTTAGACAAAAGATCCACTCTATTCACTTGCTTCCCCTCGAAATTTTGACCAGAGATGGGTGGTTTTGGAATGTTATTGACGCGGCCCAAGGTAGTAATCATGTTGCAATCAGTGCAGGGCTATCCGTTTGTGACCGTTGAAACCAGCACGTGTGCGTGCATGAATGCACACAGTCAACATGGTTTTGACTAAATCAAGGCCCTCTGCATGATGGAAGGTGTTGATTAACCATACAGATGATGAGTGGGGCCCACAACGCTCACGTGCAACCTTTGTTGCAAAAACAGAGGTTCCGCATCCACGCTGTGATGATCAGTGGGGTCCACAATGATGTTTTTGATGCAATCCACCCCGTTCACTGTAATCACATCGAGAAACCAGTAAGAAAAGGCTAGTTTTAGATTGAGTTTGGTGTGGCCTGCAAAAAAATTTATTCCGCCGTCCATCCTGAGTTTGAACAATAGAAATCGCTTGATCGAGTGCATGGGATGAAAAGCTCACCTTGGCGAGGGTCCAGCCTCCCCTATGGACACAATGGTCGGTCCATATTCTGTAAAAGGATGACGAGTGGGGCCCACTAGTGAAAAATGGACGGACATTGTTCGTCCGTTGTTCCTGCACAAAGAAGAAGATGGGTCAGCCCGTCTTAGACCAGGCAGACCGTCCGGTGCACGGCCGGTGCATGTACACTATGTACACGCACTCTATATATAGGGTCTACTATGATGTTTATGAGAGATCCATACCATCCATCCATTTGTCACTTCATTTAAGGCGTTAAGTCCAAAATTGAAGAGTATTCAGAGTTTAGGTGGGCCTCACTTAAGGATTTAAGGGGCTGATCTGTTCGTTGGGACCCTTCTAGAGCGATCCAATGGCTGATTTTTGACGTGTATGGTTAATTTATGGTCCTCAGGACACATATAAAGTTTCGAGCCGAATGGATGGTGGGAACCCTGTGATCTTGCATTCTGGACGATTTTTAGGCCACTTGAGCTTCAGTTTCCCGATTTTCTTAGATTTTTGGCATGTAATTCCATCAATCTTGGTCCCATGGAGTCCGTCCCTTGCCTTTAATGTCATCAGAGCGTTAAATTCATGCTTTAAGCACCCTTTTTCAGTCCATACTCGTAAATACACTCTGCATCACAAACACGATTAAATCGGGCCAGTAAAAGATATCATGCTTCTAAATCCAGGCAATAACTGAGATCTAATATGCAATATTTGACCCTCAACACAACCCCCAACTATCATTTTGCTAGTCCCGAGCAAAGTATGTGAAAAATAAGTTGAGAAATACAGGACAATCTCTAAAAATTTGAGCGATTTTTGAAAACAATCAAGATATTAGAAATCTAAGATTCATGAATGTTGGGCAATACTATCTCCTGGAATCAAGCACAAGGTAAGCTTCATAGTTAAGTTCAAAGTATTAAACCATCAATCAGAAAAATTCTAAACATTGAGTTCCATAGGTGTATAGTGTAATCTCGGCTTATCAACATTAAGATCCAACCGTCGATTTACATGATAACATTAACAATCAAAAGAGCATTTAGGACAACCTAAATCAGAACTTGCCTCACAGATCATCTTTTTATCCTTTGAGCTTTTAATTTTTCCTATGAAAAATAATGCCAAGAAGGGAAATCAAATCCTCACCTACAGGGAACAAACCTATGGTGAAGACCGTACACCCAAACTTTTTTTTTTTTTCACGTATCATCCATGGGGTATCAAATTTACACCTATAGGGAGCAAACCTATGGTGAAGATTGTTCGCCCAACCCTTTCCAAAGGTATCTATTTTTTACTTTTTCTTTACTTGATCATAACAGGAAAATTTTAAGCTGGTTCCTTACATGCTTCGTAATTACCAAGTTAACCCTTCAATATCAACCTGAAACCTTAATGTGTAAGCGAGATGTGATGTGTGAAATCATGGTTCAATCAATGTTTAAAACTTCTAATCATGGATTAATAATTTAAACTTACTGTGAAAGCTAAAAGATAATTGAACCCAAGAGTCATAAATTATCAACATCATGAATCTTGAAATTCTAAGTGACTTAGATGACCGTCAAAATTACTTTGAGTTCACAAGAAATTTCAGAAAAAATAAAAATTTTCACAATTTTTGCTCAAGACCAAGAAAATACTGATTAGGAAACCTAATCTCCCACCCCCAACCTAAAATCTACATTGTCCTCAATGTAAAATATGTATGCATGCAATGCACATGAATCAACAAAAATAAGGGAGAAGTTATGGAAAGATAGTACCTGGACGAAGGAATCGGAAGCTTTTTCCAAAGATATCAGTGTAAGGGTGGGTCAGCATAAGAGAGAAACCAACAAAAGTAAACTGTCCTAAAACAATGTATAAAGAAAACTAACTTAATGGCATAAAACCGACTAACTTAGAACAGCATAAAGCAAACTACCCTAGTCCTATGAAAGCAGGGAAAAGCTACATGATCATACCCCAAGGTTCCTCTTTCGGCCAATATCTTGATAATTTTCTTAGTAAGTTCCTCAACAAGATCATCTAAAAGCCCTTTTTGGAATAGGCTTGGACGCCTTGGAGCATGACTTTCCAGAGAAACATATGTACCTCATAAGAATTTTTTTCGTTGAATTGCTTAAGGTATTCATAATATATATGATTCACCTGTTACAGAAAAAGTTTCAAGGTTAGTATCCCATGGTGAATCAAAGACTACAAGTAAATCAAGTTCAAAAATTTTTGCCAGAAGTGATGTAGTCTCAACACATTCTGAAGTATTAGACTTTGTTCCCATTGTCAGCTCTTCCTCCTTTAATGGTAGACATTTAGGATTAGGAGAAGAAGGGGCCTCAAAATAAGGGTTCTCTTAGTCAATGATGACTACCAAGATATTGTCTTGTAAGGCATCCACTTTATCTTTTGACATGGGATCGTTTGAATCTGAAAGTGTGCCAAGCAATCCCAAGAGTTGTGAAGTTCAACTGAGTATGACTTATTTTCCACATTAGAGCTCGTGATGATCTGCCCAAGGAATCCATCATCCTTGAAAGTGGACGGATGTACACTCTCTTGCTCCAGTCCTACATAAACAGACTGAAAATCAATAGGGGAAGCATCTATGGGATCACTTTGTTCATTAAAATTACTCAATTGAGGTGTTAAATTGTCAAACGTGTACAACTCAGATGGTAGCCTCAACTGAGTGGTTTCAAATTTCAGGGTCATATCGAGCAACTCGTCCTTCTCCCAAATCACATCATCACTTAATTCAGAGGAGTGGTCCAAACATGTTTCACTAGAGTTAGAAGGGCCGATCGTAAAGGGCTCATCCTCCACCTTTAAATCAGACACGTCTTGATCATTGACCTAGACTAAACCTGAGATTGATTCTAGGAGAATTTGGGCTGAACATTTATGATCATCATCCCAATACACATCATCGTCTAATTCCATGTAACTTGGGATGGGATCACCTTCCTCACATTCTACACCTAACTTCGGTTGAGGTTCGAATAAACTAACTTCTACCTCATCATTGGGATCTTGTGTATCATGTAAGGAAGGTGTGTCATCATCACTGTATTTGAAAGACAACCATGTCTCTTACCCATTCTTTTGAATAGTCATCGAGATTGACTCATCAAGAAATTGAACCACATGCTCATTAACGTAATTCAACTCTTCATTTAAAATTTCAGAGTTTTTTAAAAGCGTGATGATACTTTCCTTGCATTGTATTTCTGGATTGGATTGTTGTTGAGACGAACTAGCCTCCATTAGCCTATCAAGGCGTGATTCAAGTGCTTCTATTCATTTCCTCATGCTAGTAACATAGTTTGTGTGACTTGGAGATAACTTCTCTTGGATCGTTTCTGGTGGATATTCAAAAGTGACTGATCCACGAGGGTTATTACCCTGATATTTTACTTCAAAATATTTTTGTTTCCACTAATCAAAATCATACGGGTCATCTGTAGGGAGTTGATACTTGTCATCATTCCAATAATCACGTACTGTTTTCTTGACTTGTGGAACACTCCCGCAGATAATCACCGAAAGACTTCTTAATTGGTGGAGCATCATATTCTGATTGGTTCTCGAAGGTATTTTTAGAAAAAATTTGAGGCATAATAAGCTGTTTTCCATAAGCTATCTCAATATACGGATGTGCCCACTCATTCAAATATATGGTGAAACCTTAACTCTGAATATAATCCTAAAGAAAATAAATGAAAAATTCCAACAACAGTATAGAAAGTAAGAGGAGAAGTTAGAAGGATGTTACCACATTAGAAGTTCCTATGTTAAAATCCTACAAAAGAAAATAAAAGAAATTAGCTTCTAAAAGATAAAATCTAATATAAAGAATAGAGGAAATAAAGAAATTAGGACGAAGTTACCAATTAAGAAGATTTAATAAAATCTTACAAAGCAGGAAAGTAAGTTAGTTTTAAAAATCAATTAAAACGAAAATCCTAAAACTAAAGTTAGTAAAAATCCTAATCTAAATCTAATTCTAAAAGCAATTAATTTCAGAAAATCGTAGCCGTCAGTCCTTGACAACGGCATCAAAAACTTGTTCACTCCCCAAGTATAGGGTTGTGATGTAGTAATAAACTCGATAAGACCGAGGTCGAATCCCAAGGGACTGATACCTATACGTTATCTGAAACTAAGCAGAACTAGAACTAAATAAAGATGAAATCTAAATCGAGTGTTTTTAAGAGAATAATGGTGAATAATTAACTAAAATCTAAAGAATTCAGAGGTAGAAAACTAGGGATTCAGAGGATCCACTTGTATAAATCAGGGAGATCTTATGCCTACATCAAAAACTCAACTGGACTTAAGTCCATCTTCATCCATTTGAAGAGTCTAACCATGAAAATCAAACTGAACTTACTTTGATCTATTTTTCAAGAGATGAAAGGTATATGAATTAGAATGGATTCTATCACCAAACCATGCTCAGGAGATAAAGTAAACAACAGAATTAAACTAATTACCAACCAATCACATGTACGAAGGTTAGGAAGGGTACCGTCATCCAACCATGCTCAGGAGATGATGGTGAACAACAGGGCTTCCTGACATCATGAACATAAAGAAAAAGAACATGCTCAAAGCTATTGCAGACCCATTGTAATTTTAGTCACAACAAACTATTAAAAATTAAAAACATTCTCTTAATTAAACCAAAATCAATATCAGTTCAATCTAAACAAAAGGCATAGTAAAAAGTCCCCCATCACGCTACAATCTTCACCTCTTAGCCCTAGCTAAGAGGTTTAGCCACACATGATTGGGCTAATCATCTTAAAAGGAATAAAAAAAATAAAAGAACTAACAAAATATATTACTCTCCCTCTCTTCTCTGCTTCCTGTCCACCTCTTCTAGTACTGGCCATTTCTTCCTCTTCTTATAAAGACTGTAGTCGGTGGGAGCTTCCATACAATAGGCGGTGCCTGGAGTCGGTGTTGTTTACGCAAGAAAAACCTTTTTACCCAAGTCGTTCCTACGTTGAACCTTGGTGGGGTCGATTATTAAGCTTAGACGGAAGATCCACTCCATTCACTTGCTTCCCCTCGAAATTTCGACCAGAGTTGGGTGGTTTTGGAATGTTATTGATACGTCCCAAGGTAGTAATCATGCTGCAATCAGCGCAGGGCTGTCCGTTTGTGACCGTTGAAACCATCACGTGTGCATGCATGAATGCACACAGTCAACATGGTTTTGACTAAATCGAGGCCCTCTACACGATGGAAGGTGCTGATTAACCATACGGATGGTGAGTGGGGCCCATAACGCTCACCCACAACCTCTGGTGCCAAAACAGAGGTTTTGCATCCGCGTTGTGATGATCGGTGGGGTCCACAATGATGTTTTTGATGCAATCCACCCCATCCATTGTAATCACGTCGAGAAATTAGTAAGAAATGGTTGGTTTCAGATTGAGTTTGGTGTGGCCCTCAAAATAATTTGCTCTGTCGTCCGTCCTGAGTTTGAACGGTGAAAATCGCTTGATCAAGTGCATGGGACGAAAAGGTCACCTTGGTGCGGGTCTAGCCTCCCCTTTGGACGCAATGGTTGGTCCAGTTTCTGCAACAGGATGACGAGTGGGGCCCACTAGTGAAAAATGGACAAACATTGTCCGTCCGCTGTTCCTGTGCAAAGAAGAAGATGGGTCAGCCCGTCTTTGACCAGGTTGACCGTCCACTGCACGGCCGGTGCGTGTACACTATGTACACTTACTGTATATGTAGGGTCTACTGTGATGCTTGTGAGAGATCTATACCGTCCATCCATTTTTTCGCTTCATTTAAGGCGTTGAGTCGAAAATTGAAGAGTATTTAGAGCTCAGGTGGGCCCCACTTAAGGATTTAAGGGGCTGATCTATCCATTCAGACCCTTTTAGAGCGATTCAATGGCTGATTTTTGATGTGTACGGTTAATTTATGGTCCTTAGGCCACATATAGAGTTTCGAGCCGAACGGATGGTGGGAACCCCATGATCTTGCATTTTGGATGATTTTTGGACCACTTGAGCTTCAGTTTCTCGATATTCTCAAATTTTTAGCATGTAATTCCATCAATATTGGTCCCCTAGAGTTTGTCCCTTGCCTTTGGTGTCATTAGAGTGTTAAATTTATGCTTTAAACACCCTTTTTTCAGTCCATGCTCGTAAATACACTTTGCATCAAAAGCACGATTAAATCGGGCCATTAAACGGTATCATACTTGTAAATCCAGGCAATAACTGGGGTCTAATATGCAATATTTGACCCTCAACATGACATTATAAAAGATCTTTGTTGAGTGAAAGAAACATCCTTTCTTAAAGCAAAAAACATGCAAAACATAAAAGAAGATGTAGAGTTCAGCAAAAACATATCTTGGGATTTATTGACCCGTCCCAAGCCATTGGATTTGATGTCATAGACTCCAATCTAGCCCTAATCCCTGTATTGAGAAGATTTAGAACATAACATGACCATCAAGCTTCTCAAGACATGTTCCCATCAGTAAGTTCAACCATTTCAAGTTTATATATCCACAAAAGAAGCATTATTATACGATTCCTTCTAGATTCCTCTTTAGCGGATGGCAGTAGACATTCACTAAAAGCATTTGGCACAACTTCAAATTTAGAGTGTAACATTGGGAGCGTCTGAATCTGTGTAAAATCAGGAGGCATAACTGATGGTCATAATGCACAGAAAACTAATATACCCTTCTGGTTTCTTCATTGGACAACATAAGAAGCTGTTGAACGGATTCTTTGCAAAAAGTAGGATACTAATGGCATTCATTAGGCTCATTAAATTCCATTAAAAATCTCTTTGCAACTAGTTTCCAATGGGATTATAACAAAAACGGACAATAACCTCACCCACGTGGCTGAAGGTTCCATTAATGCCTCCAAAGATAGTGGAGAAAATAGCATACCATATATGTGCATCCATGAAACACACCTATATGCATACCAAAGGAACCATGTGTACAAGTTAAGTCTTAAACATGGCTACTAACTCCCTCCGGCAGTTTTTCAGTGAAATTTGCCTAGAACATCTGTAAAGCAGACGGGCAGGGCAGACATTGGTCCAGGTGGGTTTGTCATGCAAAATTGCTCCCTAAAATCTCCCTATTCATTTGGAAAGTCCTACACAAGGCAGTCCCGATCGATTATGTTGTTCAATCTCGGGGTATTCATCTTGCTTCAAAATGCAGTTGCTGCAGCCTTCACAAGTCTCCAACTCACAACTTGGAGTCCCTCAACCACCTATTCCTCAAAAGCAGCTTAGCTTGTTCTAGTTGGACTGTGGTAGGGAGACAGTTTGGAATCAATGTCATGGTTGCGTCGTCCATTGACACCATATTAGCACAATGGTGGAGTGCTACCTCCTTGATTTCACGGAGCCCTGTTGCCCTGATGGTGTCCCCCTGCTTGATTTTATGGGAAATCTGGAAAGCCCGTAACACTGTATTTTTTGAGGGTAAGCCGGTGTTGACTCCAAATGTCTTAGAAAAGGTAAGATGGTGGATCGATTTCATCAACCTTTCGACCAACTCTTCTTCCTTTCAACGCTCTGAGCGTAGATGCCTCAATGGTCCTACAGTTCAATCGGCAGGCTGAAGATCAATTGGTGCTCCAATGATTGTTAAGTGGGGTGCTCCAACGGCTGGCTGGGCTAAGGTAAATGTAGACAGTTCTGCTAAAGGGAACCCGGGGAACTCGGGAGGCGGTGGGATCTGCAGGGGAGATAGGGGAGAATTTCTTTTTGCCTTCTCAATGGGATATGGTGAGGGTTCGAACACTTATACCAAACTAAGAGCCATTCACCACGGTATGTCCCTGTGCATACAAAAAGGTCTCCTCAGGGTGGCTGTGGAATCATATTCGCAGGTACTCGCCAAAATCTTGAATGGGGCTTCTTAGCCAACTTGGAAATGGTGCTACTGGCTTAATAGGATCAACCGTCTGCGACTCAGGGGGCAGTTTCTCCTTGTGCATACATACAGGGAAGGCAATTCCCCGGCTGACTATTTAGCCCACTTAGGGAGTGGCTCCCAATCCTTCTCGATGTTCGATCATTTTAGTGAGCTTCCAACTCAGGTCAGAGGGCTAATCTTCCTCGATAGGGTCGGTCTGGGCACAATTAAGGAAGCCTAATGTTTTACGCTATGCTGTTTGATGTGCAATTTCTGTTTTTATTTATGTTTCATCTTTTCCTAGTTTTGCCACATGATAGGTGGGGCCTTTGTCTTTTTGTTTGGGTCCCACCAGAAAGGGTGTATATTTCTATGATTAATAAAATTATGGCAACAGCCCATTTATCATAAAAAAAAAGTCTTAAACATGACTATCCATGTTATTTTACCTGAGTCTTTTCGAGTTTGTCACTTTAATCTACAGTCAACTGCTACTGGGAATCATAAAGTTCTTGAAGGCCATTGAGTTATTACATGCCACATGAAACTATGTAGTCAGATATTGAAAATAGAGAAATTAAATTATCTATAAGGAACCAACTAAATGGAGTTGCAGGATGTCCTTGGATTTTGAGTCAAGTTCTATACGCTCAATTTTTTCCACCATGGCTTGGACAAAGGGAGGAAAAAATAAAAAAATCTTAATAAAAAACACCAATTCATTTCTGTTTCAAAGAATAGATATTCTTAAACAGATTGGATTATTTAGTGCCCTACCTTCTTCTCATCTTGCTCATGCAAGTAACGATCTCGTGGAATATAGATGTTGTTCTTCTCTCTTGCAGCATAAACCTCTGGTTGGGTTTAGAAACATAATGAGCAATTGTATCCATTAGATGCAAAATTGAATCTAATTATATTGACATCAAGCATCCAATTGTTTAACGGGAGGATGAAACTGATGTCAAAATCATATTTCACTTAAATTGACAATCGACATCCAAAATAGTAGGCATTAACAACCTTGTTTAAGACAATCAATTTCAGAATAAAGATCATTGATCAATGCTGATTTCATCAGCTTCTGATTAACCGACAAATATTAAAAATAAAAATAAATAAATAAATAAACTTCAAAATAATATTTGACTTCAAAGATAGTGGACAAATGGCATTAACCAGTCCCCATTACTGACCTTTGGCTTATTCTTGATATTTTTTGCATGGTGTGCATAATCTAGAGTGCTGAGTGTCTCTTCCAAGTAGTGTATGGAAGGTGTCTTTTTTTCTCCTCCTAGGGAATCCCTCAGTAACCTTGTCAATTTGCTATGCCTATTGTACTAAGGAAATCATCTTCTCACACCCACATTATCATGACAACAATTGGAAATTAATCAACTACCACTGATTCACACCTATATGGAATATAACCAGAATGCTCAACAAGTGTATTAATGACATGACCAAGTCTAATGCCCCTATCCTAGTCTGTATTGTTTCGTCGACTCTCGCGATCCTTCTCGATGAATTTCGGCAAGCCGCGACCTATGATCAACGTTTGCGCACGACCCTAAGTCGTATCCTATAGATTTGAGTCGGCTTAATCTGAGATGCGTACCATTGTGACCGCGCCGTCGCCGTTGTTCCGATGCCGCGTATTACGCACCGAGGCGATACCTTGGTCAGGAGTTGTAGGCCTGCGTTTATTTCGAAGAAACGCCGTGCATTTGCAATCCCAAGAGAATATTTACAACATATCCCATTAATCACATCAAATGTTAAGTACTCTATCCCATCTCATGTCAAGTACACATCACCTTTTACCCCATCCCCAAACAACCCGAAAGTTAAAGTAACCCATCCCTCACATGCAAGTACGTATCACCCATCGCTCTACCCATCCCTCTCACTCCTTAAAACCTCTCTCTCTTTCATTTCTCTCTCATTTTTTTCCTCCCAAGTACCCAACGTACATGGCTTCTAAGAGGAGAAGATAGTGTGGCCCACCTTCCTATCATCTAATCCCACCCTCTAAAGACCATCTCAACTGTTGAAATTATTCCTTTAGAGCTCTGTCATGCATTGGCAGAAGAAGGAAGAATAGATCTAAGGTGGGTGCTTCTATAGGCCTAGATTTTTTTTTTTAATGGGCCAAGTAAGGCCTACCGATTGATGGTGTGGATCTCACTTTGGACCCTAGGTGTGGCCAATGGCCCACCTTGATTCTCATAATCATTCCAGGATAGGGCCATTCTCCATGGTCCCCATCATGATGTTTATGTTCCTTGCACAAATAGGGTCATCTAGACCTTACATTTCAGTGGAGAAAGGATCTCCACCGTTGATTTTAATCGGTGGGCTAATATGTAATGGGACCCACTTGATGTATGTTGTAAATCATTGAAGGGAGGGCCCATAGTGCTAGGGTCCCTCCATCACTCGATCTCTCTCTTTCTCTTTCTCTCTTTTTCTCTTGTTGATGGCCCATGATGTGTGCATTTTATCCAAGTCGTCCACCTTCGTGGGACCCACTTGATGGACGTGTTAGATCTACACCGTCCAAGCCATGTGGGCCCTACCTTGAGGTAATGGGAAAACATAAATATCTGATTGATCCAAATCAAGTGGGCCCGACCATGTGGGACCCACCTTGATAATATATGTACACAGCCCGTCCAATGTCTAGGGATGCTAGACGTGGGCATTGTGGAGTGTGAATAGACTAAATAATTTTTAAAAAATGTTAGCTTGGTTTAAGCTTTTGGGGTGGGCTGCTCATGTAGGCCCCACCTTGTTGTATGAGGCTGATCCACCCCGTCCATCATGTTCTCCTGTTCATTTTAGGCGTTAAGCTGAAAAATGAAGTCAATCCGATTATCTGGTGGGCCATAACATAAAAAATAGTGGTTTTCATCGTTAAAATGCACTCTGATCTTTCTACACACCGAAACATGCCAAATATTAGGCTTGTTTAGCTTATCTTGAGCCATTGGAGCTAATGAATGGGGTGAATTCTCTCGATGTGGGCCCCACCGGGGAAAAACTGCGGAAAAACCATTTTTTTTAAAAAAAAACATAAGATGCAGCACCTGCTGTTGACGTCAAGGACGTGAAGCAGGATGCCTAGGACGGTAAAGGGGCTAGGACATGGGTCCCAGCCGCATGCCCCACCATGATATGGAACCCACATCACCACCATACATTTGATAGGCCCCTTTAGACAAAGGGGCGTCCCAAAAATCAGCCGTATGCAGGAACTTAGGTGGCCCACATGACAGGGAACAGTGATGATTGAGAGTCTGCCATTGACACCATTTTTTTAGGTTATCACGAAAGTTTTGGATCAGATATGAAATTTATTTTTCCTCTCATTTGGGTCTGCATGACCTTATTAACAGATTGGATGGAAAATTAACGTTATGGTGGGCCCCACATGGGACCAACTGACGTTGTGTGTAGGAGTGGGATGGCAGATGTACCTCACTCCAGCTACCTAGCTGCTGGAGTGGTGTCACCAAGTTCTGTGGGTTCCACCTGTATCATCCAAGTCGCCTATCTATGGGACCCACCATGGTGCATGTGTTGCATCCAAACCGTCCAACTAATTTGAAAGCTCATTTTATGGCATGAGCTAAAGAATGAGACAAATCTATAGCTCAAGTAGACCCCCACCATTGAAAATAGTGGGGACAATGACACTCACCGTTCAAAACTCCTTAAGGGTCATGGTAGTTCTGATCAAGCTAATGCTTTAGCTTTCACTTCATCTACCTCTATGTTAATTTATGAATAGGTCGGTTCTTAAAAATACATAAGGGTGGGCATGATTGACATACATGAAGCCCATTTGGTTCGACCCATTTAAATCAACCCATTTGATTTGGCCCATTGATACGACCCATTTGATGTATTTGGGGCCCATTTGATAAGGCCCAATGTAATGTATTTAGGGCCCATGGGTTGAGGCCCATTGTGATGTATTTGGGGACCATAGGTTAAGGCCCATTGTAATGTATTAGGGCACATGGGTTGAGGCCCATTGTGATATATTTTCATCCCATTTGGTAAGGCCCATTGTGATGTATTTCTAACCATTTGGCAAGGCCCACCTTGATGTGTATGAGGCTCACCTTGATGTGTATGAGGCCCGTTGTTGAGGCCCACCTTGATGTGTATGACGCTTGTTGTTAAGGCCCACCTTAATATATATATATATATATGAGGCCCATGTTATAAGGCCCAATTGGTGCAGCCTATTCGATATATATGAGGCCTATGTGATTAGGCCCACTATAAGTTTCGTCCTACGAGGGTCACTCTTTGGGAGCAATGTTGGTTGAATGTCCACATTGATGGGTAATGATGGTTAAATGTCCTCATTGTGACCTTCCCTTCGGCCCTTTGTTAGGCTGATTACTGATTCTACTTGTCGAGGCCGATTATCGAGACCGATTATCAGTGTCGGTTATCAATACTGATTATTGATACCAATTATGAGTATGTGACAGCATAGCATCATGATACATGCACATATGCATCATCTGCATGTTTGTTATGGTTTGTGGTTGACCATTGTATGTTATTAGGCAGATTGTTATGAGACTCCCTGATAGGCGAAGGTTATCTAATGTGAGTGCACGGTATGTGCAGGATTGATGCATGATTGGATTGTATAATTCATACATCTTGCATTGTGATTTATGATTACTATACGCCATAGCGACATCAGGGCTGTAGCCTTCGCAGGCATATCGTGGATGGCTAGATGGGACACCAAAAATCTGTTCTAGTATCGGGTTGCCATAGATGGCCCTGGGTGAAAATCCCTAAAACCCTCTTAGTATCAGAGGAAGCCCGAGCGTCGAGATCGAGTGGATATACATGAGCACCCAAGTGCCGAATACCAGGAGGCTGTGTCTCCCACTGTGTCGTGGTCAGTTAGGAGGGGGTGTAGCCTTACCCACCCGAGGGATTAGGCATAGCTAAGCTAAGTTTGACCAGCTCGATGAATGGTTCCGCTATCAATGAGCCGGGTAGGTATTGGCAGACTACTGGTAAGGCAGATAGTGAGGTCTCTTCCACTTACCCAGTTGTGCGCTTGATGGGGCGGCAGGTGGAATGGAGTGTACTAGACCTCGGTGATGATCCCAGAGAGGAACCGTACTGATATGTAGACTTATTGAGCAGAAATTGCATATTCATTCACTATCCACTCGGGCTAGTGGTGCGCAACTATTTGTTACGTATACCGTCGCATGACCAGAATTTCAGTTGGGCGTGCGACTAACCTGAGACCAGGAGTTTACCACATTGAGTCTGACTATCTAAATTTAGGTATGAGACTGGTTTGGATAAAAGTCCCTTGTGATAGACCCCGTAGCCTGCGATACTACGTACTATCATCCCAACCTCACACTCCAGCTTGGTCATTTCATTCGCATCGCATATTGCATTCGCATTCATATGGCATTTTGGGTCGTTATGTTTTCTATACTTATATGGCCTAGATGGACTTAGCAGGATTTACATATTGCATTGTACCCTCGGCATCTGATATTTGACTCTCTATGACTCCTCATTTACATAACCGATCTATATTGCGTATTCTGATATTATATGACTCATGGACTTACCAGTATATTTCTACTTACTCCGATATCGTATGATTCATGATCTTATCAGTATTTTCGCTTACTTTGATATCGTATAATTCATGATCTTTCCTGTATATCCAATATTGTATGATTATGGCATTGTATTGCATTGAATACTTAGCACTTATCTTGTGCACACACTTTCACCACCCTCTAAGCTTTCTATAAGCTTATACATGATAGATGCGTGTAGGTGACATTAGGTTGTAACAACGCTGAGCTTAGAGCGTACAACTATCTTCTGGAGCTTTAATTTTGATATATGTATTTCTCTTTTAACATTGTATTCAAATGATTATATTAGTGGGTATGTGATGATGATGTTGCCTTTATGATTTAGGTATACTTATGCTTATGCTTCTTATGAGACAAATGTACGTTGAAAAATCCTCCTTGTAGAATTCTAGGATCGGAACCTGTTGTATGGACGCTGGCAGCCAAGAATGGGGTATTATAAAGGTTGTCGGCACTGGGTTCGGCGATCGGGATTCCTGTGAATCTGATTTTCAGGTTTGGGGTGTAAGCAAGCTTTTATTAATCTCTCCTACTTCCCTTGCTCTATCCTGCAACCAAATCCAAAGAGCATATCCATAACAATTTGCAAGATAAGAATTTAATATAAATAAATGCCAAATATTAGTTTAATCCAGCTTCTAAAACAGACCAAAAATCTATGTTTTCTAATCACAAATTCTATGATGTTTATAAAATTAGAATTAATAAATAAAATATAAATAAACAAATATATAAAGCAAAAGAGATATCGGTAAGAAATTACAATTGAGGGTCCTTGAGCTTCGAAAGTAGAAACTTTGTTGCTCCCTCAATGTTCTTCTTAAATTGTTCCTAATGCTCTCCCTCCAACTTAGGAGTCAATAGCTTGATATACCTCTTCATGTAGGTAACAAACTGCTTCTTATCAAACGAAGGTTGCTCCTACAAAGAGATAGATTTTCACAATAGTAAACTATCGATAAGCTTCATCACATTCAAGAAAAAACAAATTACTCATGGAAAAGGGCTCTTCATGTAGGTAACAAACTACTTCCTATCAAAAGAAGGTTGCTCCTACAAAGAGACTAAATTTCACAACAGTAACTATCGATAAGCTTCATTAAATTCAAGCAAAAACAAATTACTCATGGAAAAGGGGTCGGCAATGACCTGAAGGCGGAAAGTGTCAACAATGTCGACAACTTTGACAAGCTGATCATCAACACCCTCGTCTTCCTCGCCACCTTCAGCAGAAGGGTTAGCACCAATGTCTACATCAACGGCTCCTTAAACTACCCACTGTCTACATCCTCACCACCTTCAACAAATAGGTAAATGTGTTATTTTAAAAAGAAAATGCGAACTGAAAGTGCACCTATTATGTGCCCTGGTTTGTCAATTACGTTGTAGGTTGAGTCAGTTGGATAACAGCACCTAACAAGAAGATCAAGTCAAGCGTCAGCCTCAACTGGATGTGTAGAAGCTCACCGAAAGGTAAATCATAGCCTCACATCCCATGTCCCAAAACACCAGGTGATTATACCCTTAAAAAGAATTAGAACATCTTAGGGTTTATGTGTAAGAAAACTTTTTATCAAAAAGAAAATCTTTTAAGTTTTTCTTAAACTGTCGATTATATCGATTCCCCTTTCGATATGATCGACTAGCTCTGTCGATGTCCTCGACATATCAATTGATACAATCGAGTGAGGATAAAAAGCGTCTAGCAATCAAACAATTTTTTGGACGATTTATCGATATATCGACCTTCGAGTCGATATCATCGATATTCGAAAATCGATCATATCTGAAGTGGATCGATCATATCGACAGACTGCTTTTCGGCGCCCCTATTTTTCTAAAGAAAGCTAACATATGCTTCGATATATCGATGACTGTCCGATTCGATCTGAACTCAAATATCGATCATATCGGGGCGCATGTTCTCTCCAGTAAGAATTTCAAGTTACTTTTAATGTTGATCAGGGTGCATGTCGATAAATCGATATTCATATATCGATCATATCGAGACCAAGTCGATTGGATCAAGTCAAGACATAAATCATCCAGCAAGCTTACATGTAAATCTATACGATTTATCGATCCCATCGACAAGGTCTCCGATATGATCGATATACAAATTTTGATTACATCGACTATTTCCCCGATCATATCTGTGATCTTGAAATTCTTCAAGGCTTCTCTCTTATTTTTCACCTATCGATAGATCGAACCATCACTCGATGGAATCGGAGTTCGAAATCCGATAACATCGATGTGTGTCTCGATCCCATCGACCAGTTGGCGGAAGGTTTTCAAAAGTGAAATGACAATTGAGTTTTTATCATCGAGAGGTCGGCCGATACAATCAAGAGTATACGTTCGATCATATCGACGACTGCTCGATGATATCGAACTCTGTCATAAATATGACCGTTTATATCCGTCGGAACCTTTTGCCTATAAATAGAGAGAGTTGTCTTCATTGCTGGTAGAGAAAGTAGAGAGTGCTTTTGAGAGTTTTAACCTTCTTATCATTTACCTTAAGCCCTTTCTCTCAGGAAGTTTATCCTCCAATCCACCCTCATCATTGATATCTCATAGAGTGGATTGGAGAATAAACTTTCGCATTCAAGGATCCTTCAGCTACTACCTTAATGACATATCATTAAGCTGGGATGCCTTGAATGCATATATGATGGGAACCTCTCTATCTTCTTTATAGAAAAATCTTCAGAGAGTGGTATTCCATCATAACCTTGACCCAACCTAAGCCTAGCATATGTACATCTTTGTGTTGCGGATCAAGGGAGTTGAAGATTCTTCATCAACAAGAAGGAGATCTTCATCATTGCGCTGAAAGGGACTCATCAACTTATCTGTAAGTACTAAGAGTCCAGAGGACACTTGCGATCATTCCTTTTTAGGATTGGGTTTTAAGTGTTGCTCACCATTTGAAGTCCTCGAAGGAGGCCTCCGACGGGAGTGTACGTGGGGGGTGCGTTGTGTGGACCCTTGCTCTATGGAGAGCATAAACATCTGGTTAGGAGTACACCAGTAAAACTCTAGGGTTTGAGGTGAATCGAGTAAAAACCTCAGGGTGCATTGTGTGGACCCTTGTCCTGTGTGCATAAACATCTGGTTAAGAGTACGCCAGTAAAACTCCAGGGTTTGAGGTGAATCGAGTAGAAACCTCTATAAAGGTTGAAGGTGAACCTGATTTAAAACCTTAGGTTTGAGGTGAACCATGGGAAACCTCCTTAGTGAAATTTGGTCACTTAAGGGTTAAGTGTGAAAGCCGGGAGTGGAGTAGACAAGTCGTCGAACCACTATAAAATGACTGTGTTTGAGTTTGATATTATCTTTCATTTATGTGATTGCCTTGCATGTCTTTATATATGATCACATCCTATGCACACACAGTCATATCCATCACAATCTCATCTATACATTGTTTGTCTTTTAAATAGTTTGTGATTGGATCCTCTATCAGGCTTGGAAGCCGGTAGAGTTAAGGTTGAGTAATCCTAATCAATACTTTGTGATAGGATTAGTGTGATAAGGATTTTTAATAATTTATATAAACTTTAAAAAGTCCTATTCACCCCCCTCTAGGATATACCGACCTATTCCTACTTCAACTAAAGCAGTCTTCACCGCAATTTCACGAGCTTGTGAAGATGTCAAGACATGATACACAAAGCTCCCAATTCATTTGGGTTCTCCACAGGGTAACTGGATTTGTGGCTAGCCAAGGGTCTCTAACTCATTTAAATAGATCTAGGTTCAATTTTCAAACATGTTAAAAAAATGTGTCACAGTTCCACTAGCATAGACCCATTTACAAAAAATTAGGTCAGGTAAGGTACCAAAGTTGTAATTGTATGTGTGTGCCATGATGAAAGAAACTCTTCCATTAGTTTTGCCAACTAGAATCAGGACATAGGACAAAAAATAAAGCAGATCCAAGATTCAAGTGGTAGTCATTGTTGATGAACCTCATCAAAAATAAAGCAGATTCAACTATAGCGTCCTCATTAGGAGGGGAAAAAAAGAGTTTGCTGACATGCAGGTTGTTGTACATGTGCAGCCCATGCTGAAGTGAAAGTCCTCGGATGGAGCTGAAGCAATTACTAACATTTATTTTAAGCAACAATTAAAACACCCAAGCTGTAGGGCCCACTATGCTATTTATGCAATATCACTCCATCCATCAAGTGATAACCAATTACAAAAGATCATCCCAATAAAAGCCTCTGATGGGCCACAACAATGGGAATGATGTACAATTGCACCTAAAATCTCTTGAATGCACACGGTATGGTCTGTCTGAGTTTCGGATTAAGCTGATTTCTCCATCTTCCCTCCATCCTGGCGAGTCACAACTGATGAAGGGGTTTGATGAAAGATTAACTAACACCAAAGAGGACATACACACAAAGCTATGGGTTACATCCCACCACCATGGCTCTCGGTGGTGTGGCCCACCTGAGTTGTGGATATGTCTGATTTTTTACCCTAGTTCTTATAATCCAGAAGCACACCTGATGGACAAAGAAGATCCCAGCTGAGTTTTGTTAGCTGCATAAAACAGGTGTTGTAAGGATTATGGTCCAAACTGGATCGCCCAGATCATGCAACTGATTCATGTTCATTCGATGTAAGACTCAGGAGATTCATAATGATAGTAAAGGATGAGATGATATGCAGTTGTGGGGCCCAAAGACTACTACTAAGAAAGTTCTATCATATCATCCCTAACCATTATGTGGGCCCCACTATTATGTATTTATTATATCCATACTATTGTCTATTCATTTTTTTCATATCATTTTAAGGATATGAACTAGAAAATAAGACAAATCCATAAGCTCAAGTGGACTACAATACACGAAACAGTAGGAATTGAAAGCCTATCTGTAAAAACTCATCGAAGTTATATAAGGCTTAATTTAAATTGATATTCATGTTTTCCTTCATCCACAGACCTTACGAGCAAGTTAGATGGCAAATAAGCCTCATAATTACTAGTTCTTTAATCCCCATTGTTTTTATGAAGCTAGTCTAGTTACAAAGGGCCATCATGATGTATGTGTTTCATTAGAGCATTGTCTTTCAAATCCAGATTGAAGATTGAGGGTGGGGTGTATAGGAGTCCATGGCCTCAAACATGATACACCACAATGAAAGAGAAGCTCACCTATTTGAAGATTTTTCTTCAATGGAGGATGACGCTCGATGGAAGATGACGCTTGGTGGAAGATGATGCTCGATGAAAGAGGGAAATGGTGCTCGACGGAAATGGCGCCACTTGAAAATGATTTTGGATGGAAGATGAAATGTCGCTCACGCAAATCCTCTTTTGGATATGATAATGACTTTTAAGTTTGAATTTTGTGAGTTTTCCATTATTTATAACACAAGCTATATTAATAGTCGTACATGCATGGGACCATTTTCTGGATAGTTAAGATTATATCATATAATAAAATGTATAAATATTTACCATTTACAACTAGACTGATTATTTGGATGGTCTGGATAACTCTAAATATTTACCACTATTGTCATGAATGAGTCACCATTATTTTAAATCAAATACAAAACTCACATTCTTTCACCGTAAGTTAAAAATGGTAACTTGAGCTTTGGATCTAATATGGCTCTATGGGCCCCACCATGATTGATTTGTTTCATCCATGCCGTCCATCCATTTCTTAAAATAATTTTATCATTGATCCCAAAAAATGAGGCTGAACTAAAGCTTGGGTGGACCACAAAATGCGAAAACAATAGTGAATAGACGTCCACCATTAAAAACCTTGCTTCGCCGACGGCTTTTTTGGTTTCAGCTATGGCTAAAATTTGTAGCCAAAACCTTCTAAGATCTGTCAGCTTTGCCCTATTTTTTGGTAGTGGAAATGCCATCTTCTTCTTAGAGACATCTCACAGTATGCCAGTCTTCATAGTTATTATCACAAATTTTTAACACTTGAGTTGTTTAACATTTAATACTTTGGTGGTCATCTCTACATTTAAAGGATAATAATCTATTATCTCGGGGTATTAATAATAATCATTAGATTTCACACGTAATGCAAATCTTCAAGTTATAAAAGTGATTAATGCATCTTAGATGAGACATGAAAGTCCACATCCCTAAATGAGTGTTTCAAATTAATTAAGTTCTTTAAAGTAGATGAATAAAATATTTCTACAACAATCTATTTGTATAATGTATGCAACCTTTCATTATGGGTGTATGCATCATTTGGAATTTTAATGGGCCTAATGTTTATATTTGGACAACTTAAGGCCCATTTGTGCTATCTAGATGCTTATGGACAACTTAGGATAGTACCAGATTAAGACATGAAGAATGGGATCAGACGTTGATCATCAAGACCATCGAAATGCCATGTGGAATGTTAATGGGCCCAAGCTTCATATTTGGGCCCAATCAATTTGAGAGACTATATAAATAATAATTTATCGTTCTCCATATATTTATCAACATACAACCCAAGAAGTGTATTAGTTTGGGCCAAAGAATAGGTCCATAACCCACTTCTTGATGCCTAAATCTTATTCAGGCTCATTGAGCTCATCATCCAGGCCTAAGACCTACTACCCCTCTTCCTTACCTCTTTCTCTTTGAGCCATGATGTCTTTCGGTTTGTGTTAAAAAATGGGTTAAAAGATCACTTCTCATACCCTAAAAGAAGTCATACCCATCAAGCCCATTTGGAGGCCCATCTCCCACTCTTCTTCTTCTTCTTCTTCTTTTCTTCTTCTTCTTTTTTTTTTAAAAAATTTTATTTAGATTACAAAAGACTATATCAGGCAGGGGAAAACCAGGGACAAAGGACTGGGTTGGCTATCAAAGCTATATAGTGTGAGAAGTGGAGATTTCTCTGACGTATCCTAATCCTGATTTATCTAAAGAGCACCTGCCCCCTAATTAAGCGGGGAAGAGAGGAAAGATCATGAAAATGACAAGAAGATTGGTCCCTGCTACCTATCTTGGCCAATCCATCACCCAGGTTGTTAGCTTCTCTATACACATGGGCTATTCGAAAGTTCCCCTAAGACGAAAGCTTCTTGATCCTGGCCAGCCAATAGGTCCACTTCCAGGAAGACACCATAGCCATCGAAAGGCAGGAGACCACCCATCTAGAGTTAGATTTAATGAGGACATTGGAGAGCCCGAGATCCAGGCAAAGTTTCATACCATCCAAAACAGCCCACAGCTCAGTTGTATTATTAGAAACTTCCCCATAACCGCAGGCAAAAGCAAAGATTGGGTTACCGAGGTGATCACGGAAGATGCCACCACCTCCAACAGGGCCAGGATTTGCTAAAGCAGAGCCGTCTATGTTCAGTTTGAGGAGGCCCTCCTGTGGCTTAATCCATTTGACCACAGAGAAGGGGCAGGCCGGGCGATGGGGGTGAGAAGTGGGGAAAGGAGGGGAAACACAAAAAGGAGGAGAGCGCTGACCAACCACTCTCACCAACTGAGGGAAGAGGGCGTTGAACCACCATATGATCTTGAGAAGAACCGTTACATTAGATGCCGCCGAATTATCAAATCTTGCTGCGTTCCTAGCCTTCCAAATTTCCCACAAAATGAAAATCGGGATCAAACGGAGCCCTTGCTGATTGCTACTAGGAAGAAGAGGCCTGTTCCACCACCAATGAAGCGATTAGCGATAGAGGACTGACGAAACAGATGAAGGCCGAGGAAGTTTGCTGCCCGCTACCACACCTTTTCAGCAAGAGAGCCAAGAAGGAAGAGGTGTGAGAGGGATTCAACCTGAGGAGTCAAGGGGGATGCAGAAACGCAACAGTTACAAGATGAAGCTAGCTGGATTCCCTTCCTTTGAACAAGAGTATCCACAGGCAATGCGTCGTTTAACAGTCTCCAAATAAAAATTGAGATTTTCAGGGGGATCTTTGGGTGCCAAACATACTTGGACCAAGAACGGAGCTGCCCTCTATCTCTGCCAATGTTCCAGGAAGACTTAGCAGAAAATTTACCCGAAGGTTCCAACGGCCAGATAATGGAATCTTGGGCGTCAGAAGTGAAGAATCCAGCCTTCTCAATGTGACTTTTCAGCCAGTCCGGGAGGGAGTCTGAGGCATCTGATCTGACACCGTTACCATCCTGAAAATCAGCCACCTTTAGACCTCTCATGGAGTTAGATATGTGCAGTGAAGGGAGGGTGTAACATCCCAAAAATCGAGGGGTCGAGCAAAAACCCAACTCCCGAGTTCCAAAATGTTATTTATACAACATAGATATGTATGATTGAATGTTGTCTGAGTTAATGTATTAAACATGAGTGAGATTAAGCTAGAACAACATATCATACTCCAGAGACAGTTAAATTAACAAGCGGAAGACTGTGATAGTATGTATAACATATATAAACTGTTGTATGTCTCCAGAGTGTGAACATGCTATCAGGTTATATACATACATGTATACTCCAAAAGTAGACAAAAGAATATACATGAGTGCTCTAAAAATATAAAATAACAAGTGTCAAGGTATCTAATCGACCTCCCTGTAATTCCGTCGATCAGAACACGCATAAAGGAGGGATCCTCCTCATTATCATCAAGTCCGGCTCCGCCTCACAGCCCGCTCCATCATCTGCAATCAAAAAAGGGTCTGGTGGGTGTCCAGGAACACCGTCCCGTGACGTGGGAGTGAGTAGCTAACTCAGTGGAATAATAGTGCAAGGATTAACATGTTCTCAAATCAATCACGCGATAATAGTAAAGCAGTTAATCAAACAATCATAAAACTGTTGTTAATGCAATATGACATGACGTGATGTATGCCCTCACCGACGATCTCCCTCATACGGCACCATCTTACGACCGCGGCATGCAATCGACCCTCAAGTGCTTCACATCTTCCATGCACATGCAATAGTATGGTGATATAATTTTTGAGTTGTTATTAGTTCATTCAAACAACAGGATTGGAAAACTAAGGTACTTCCCTTATATCAATCCCAACACAGATCCTGTCTAGGGTCGTCACTCCTAGTAATCTCATACGATGTATATTTTGTGGGTCGCTGCAAGGGCTTCCAGGGCTGTTGCACGCACTCGTTGCTCCGCTCCCCCATCACCTTATCAATACAGGCCTACTGTACTCTACTGCTACTGAAGGGTCGTAGCCTCCCGTAGACTCAGAATACGCTCGCGGTCACTACAAAGGGCTCGTCGCCTGATCAGTGTAGGCCGACAGCAAGAATATAGTGTCCCATACCACCATAATCTGCTCACGAGACTAGGTGCTCACTGGTCACTACGGGGAGGTTTGTGGCCCCAACGTAGGCCGACAGCTCGACCACGGTGTCCCATACCACCATGCCCGACTCATGAGTCTTCATGGATCAAGGTACCATGGTTAACAAGGTTTACAATGGTAAGTTCAGTACCCTAGGTTCAAGCAGTTATGACTCATGCAGGGTGAACATACAACGGTCAGTCGGGTTACTTGACGGGCTCGACTAGAACGATCGCATCTCAAGTCGGACGACATGAAGTGTGTAAAACACTTCGTGTGGCCTAACCACTGTCGCCAACTCCAGAACACGGCTCGCGTTCATCGACCCGTCGTTCGTGGCAAAGATAAGCCAACCACGAATTCGCTCGGTTACCGACTGCCTGGACTAAGTATAGTCCCAAACACATATGAATCCACATCAGCAATCATGTGAGAGTATTGGAAATGAAACACAACCATGTGAGCATGTTAACACAGGTTATAACATACAACTTAAGTAAATCATCAAGCACATACATTTCATGCATATAAGGAAATCATGCATATAGTCAATATGTAGGAAATCATTTACGTCAGCATATTAATTGAGAAATCCATCTCAAACTAATTCATAACATCATTTAATTCAATACATACTAATACAAACATTTATACAAACACTTACACCACACACTTAAGTCTACATATAGTATGTCGACCCGAAGTGCGCATTTAGGCGAATCTCTTCGCCAAACTAATTATGCACGCATTCCTAACATTCTAATGTGATGAAAAATCATGTCAATCACATCAGCAAAATATGAATGAAATTTGTACTTCCTACAAATGACTAAAATGCCCTAAATCTCATATTCTTCGTTGATTTACGAAACAGGAAACGGACAGCATGTTGTACATGTCAAACGGCATTGGCGTCGATAATCTACTATTAAACGACATTGAAAGCTTTGGAAACAGTCAATCAAAGCATCTAAAATCCGCACCTTTTCCCTTTTGGGAGAAGTGATTCGAACGGAGCGTATACGCTTCGTCTACGGCGAATAGAGAACCTGATTTACGAGATCTATCAGCTACTTTGCTATTAAACCAAGGGAACACTAAATCAGAAACTTCTAGGGTATTTTCTTACCTGAAAATGCGGAGGAATCGTCGGGAAAGTGATCGGAGTGCGTTGCCTAAGCACGTACAGCACGTGGCACAAGCAGCAGGGAATTCTCTCCCACCTTCTCTCACAAACTCTCACCTTTTCTCTCTCCCAATCTAGGGCTTTTCTCAAATTCGGATGGGAGAGAGGAGTGAGGGTTTCAACCCTTTTTATAAGCCTAAAAATGCCCAAAATAGGCTCAGGAATAAAGTTCACTGGATGTATATCCAATTCGGGGCTGTTTCAGTCCAAAAGTACATTTTTGGAGGTCCCCTGGCCAAATGCGGTCGGACTTAAGCTCATGCATGCTGGATCTAGCATACACCAAGTTTTCAGTCCGGCAGGGTTCGCAGATCGCACGTGGTGGTCCAGTTTCAGTTCAGCGGTCACCGCACGTAGATCAGACCTGCAAATCTCATGATTTGAAATAGAACTTTTTCCTGATCCGAGGGTGTAATTTGGCTGAATTCTGACGGTTAGAACGCTTAATACTGACGCATCAAGTCGTGTGCCAGATTTGAATTTCAAATTCCAATTCTGTCCCTATTTGCACTCTCTTCAGTCCGGGCTCAAAAAAATAGCCTGTGATTATCAGTTGGACTTGATTTTTGAAATGATAGTCAAGTCCAGCTACGCGGTCCTAACGGTCTAAGATAGTAGGCATCAGACTTTCGACGTGCGGTCTAGATCCAATACAAATTTCAAAGTGGTCCAGAGAACAAACCGGCTTAGAGTTTGATCCAAGGTTATAGAGTATTATAGAGTCATATGTTCTACTCGAATTGGGTCTTGTAGAACGTATTTAAAGCGATCAGGGACTATTTCTCAGCTACTCTAGCGTTGCGCTAGCTAACTTATGCTTAGTTTCTAAAGGAATTAGTCCTAAGTGGTTTCTTTGGCTATGGAAGTAGGTTCTGAGCGATTTTCCTGGTGTTTTAGTTGACCCACTTCCTAAGGACGTCAAATCCCAGATTGGCCAAAATCCGGGGTATTACAGAGGGCCTCAAGAGGGCCCATGCCAAACCAGTTCAAACTCCACATGTTGCACTCACCCTGGCCCACCACCCACTGCGCATGCCTGTCCAGGATAGGGAAGAGACTTGTAATCCGATTCCACGTTGGGGAGATATAAGCGGAATGACAAGTGGGCCGGGAAGAAAAGGAGATAGGGTACTTAGATCGGGCGAACTGACCCCAAAGGCTACCTTGATCTACCTGCTTGACATTCCAAGCCATTTTCAGATGAAGACCATACATAACATCCTTAAGCTATTTTATCCCAAGACCACCCTCTGCCTTCGGCTTGGCAATGGATGTCCACCTACGCTAATGAGGTTTTGGCTTACCATCCTGCCATCCCCAAAGGAAGTTAGCAAACATCCTTTCCAAATCTTGCAGAATTTTTTGGGAAAGAATCATGGCAGCTAAGGTGTGAATGGGGATTCTTCCAAGAACGAAAGAAATGAGGGCTAGCCTGCCTGCTTGGGAGAGGATTCTAGTGCTCCATCCCTGGATTTTAGCAACCATCTTGCCAACCAGAGGGGTGAAGTAGGAACTCTTGGACCAACCTTTAAAGATTGGAACACCCAGGTAGGAGAAATTTCTTGCCACTTTATGAATGCCGAGAATATGCTGAATAGATCTGCACCTGGCTGTAGACAGCTTGGAGGAGCAGTGGAAGGAGCTTTTCTTCTGGTTCACCCTTTGACCTGAAACAGACTGGTACTTGGCAATGAAATTTTTTACCTCGTTGAGGGACTTGCTGGAGCCATTAAGGAACAAAACTGTGTCATCCGCGTATAACAGATGGGAGATCTTCTTGCAGCCGCGCTTCACCTTGAAGGGAGTGCATAATCCGCATGAGCTTAATCTGGAAAGGTTTCTATTGAAAACTTCGGAGGCTAGGATGAACAGGCTAGGGGAGAGAGGGTCACCTTGCCTTAGACCACGGGAGGAGTTGAAGAAGCCGCAACTAACCCCGTTAACTAAAACCGAGAACCAGTTATCTTTCCAGCAGGATTCAACCATCTTGACCCAAGAAGGTCTAAAGCCAAATTTTAGAAGCACCTGGCGCAGGAACTGTCATTCAACTCTATCATATGCTTTCTCCATGTCAAGTTTCAACACAATATTTCCTCCTCGAACTTTACGGTCAATATCTCTAAAAATTTCTTAGGCTAGGGCGATGTTTTCCGTGATTGAGTGACCCCTAACAAAGGCCCCTTGCTCTAAGGAAATCAACTTAGGGAGGAGAGAATTCAGCCTTGCTGTAATTATATTTGCAAAGATCTTGTACACCACATTACAAAGGTTGATGGGTCTATAATCCGCGAAGGATGTCGCCCTCGGTTTCTTAGGGATCAAACAAATAAGCGTGGAAGTGAAAGACCGAGGAAACTCGGCTCCACGAAAGAAAGCTACCACTGCGGAGTGGATGTCTGGGCCAATAGTGTTCCAACAGCTAGAGAAGAAAACCCCCGAAAGACCGTCCAGCCCAGGTGCACCATCTTTGGAGAGCTTTTGGACAGCGTGCTGGACCTCACCCACCGATGGGGTTTGCATTAGCATAAGATTATCTTCATTAGAAATAAGGGAGGGAATACAATCCAAGAGCTCGTCTGAAGCCGAGGAGGAGGATGCTGTTGCGTCAGAGGAAAGCAATGAATGAAGGAATTCGACAGTGGCATGCTGAATGGAAGGTTGATCTAAGATGATCCCTGCCTCGCCCAAGTGAATCTCCTGGATTTCTAATTTTCTGACCTTTTCGGTAGCCAAACGGTGGAAAAATTTTGTATTTCTATCTCCCTCTTCTAAGCAGGAATTCTGAGATTTTTTCTTCTAAAAAATTTCTATTGCAAGTTCCATCTTGGTCATGTGATCCCTAGCTTCAGAAAGTTCAGCTGAGAAAGCCAACGGGTTGGCCTGATTGCTGGTCTCCAAGGCAGAAAGAGATTGCTCGGCTTTCTGCAAGTTTAAAAATATGTTCCCAAAGACATCCCAGTTCCAAGTTTTTAACGCCACCTTAACTTTCCTAAGCTTTAGAAGGAGGTTGGTCATGGGGAGGGACGAAAGATTGTCCGCCCAAGCATTCTCCACTGTCTGGGGAAAAGTCTCGTGCAGAAGCCACATTCACTAGAAGCGAAAGGGTCTGGGAGAAGAAGGGGGGGCCTTGGGGAAGGACATCATAAGAGGGGCGTGATCGAAGTGAATCCGAGGGAGGTGCTTGACAAGGAAGCCAGGGAAGGTGTTCAACCATCTATCATTGTAGAGGATACGGTCCAGCCTTGCCCATGTATGAGATAGACTGGCGTGGTTGTTGCACCAAGTGAATTTGTTGCCGACGAACCGAACATCAGAAAGCCCAGCCCTATCAATCGCTTCTCTAAATTCTCGAGAGCTGGCCAAGTCTTGACTTTTATAACCAAGCCTCTTGAAGGGATCAAGAACCGCATTGAAGTCACCGCAAACAGCCCAGGGACCGAGGGAACCTGCAGCAAGAGAATCCAGCGCATTCCACAGAAACCGCTTACTAAATCTAGAGCATTTAACATAGACAAAGGAGATTTGGAAGTCAGCCATCTGGACCTGTGAAATAACTTGTAAAGTGATCATTTGATTAGATTGACCAAGCAACCTGATAGAAAGATCAGACCGGTGGAAGACCCAGATCTTCCCACCTTCTGCATCATTTACAATGGAGGAGTGAAAACCCAACTTTAACCTAATTCCCACTCTCCTGCTATCTTTAGCCATAGGCTCTAGGATAGCAACCATCAAAGGACTATAAGCTCGGATGAGCCTTTTCAGAGAACGAATAGTAGCCACATTGGCCATCCCATGGGCATTTCAGATGATGATGTCATCCATCAGACACATTTCCTGATAAGCAAGCCCTTCGGTTAATGTTTAGTAGTCTACTTTTCCTATCTGTTCAACCATAGCGGGGGGCCGAACAGAGCTCGCCCGCCGAATGAACAATCTTATACGGAGAAAGATCCACAGTGAGGTCCAGTTGCCTATAAACTAAAACGCAACTATCAGTCAGGCCTTTGAGAGGTAGAGAACAAGTCTCTGCTTCTTAATGGGCCCGCGGGGTGTTATCTAGCGAAGAGTTCGCAGCCAGATACTTCTCTCCTTCTCTGAGATCCCACTTCTTCTTCTTCTTCTCTCTCTCTCTCTCTCTCTCTCTCTCTCTCTCTCTCTCTCTCTCTCTCTCTGTCTGGTTTCAACAGAAAACTCATCTTTTAGTTTATTGGGGTAGTCACCACTATCATCTCCTCTTAAACCACATGGAAATTGGCCAAAGTCAAACCCTATAATCTTTAGGTTATTTTCCTTTTTTTTCATTCATTTAAGTGTTTTTATCATGATATCTCTAGTTGCGATGACCATGGCTACCATTGCCCAGGATGTTGTCAACAGTGATATCATAAGGAAGAGAGAGAGAATGAAAAGAGATTAAGAGAGAACGATGACGAGTGCCACAACCACAGTTGCAAACGAGGCTAGTCAATGACAACCCTCAATCAGGATGAATCAGACTCTTGGAGAGGGCCTGGTGCATGATGAGTAATGTTGGGTTAGGCAAGAAAATGTGGACTAGGCCGTTAACACGACTTACTACTTAGTGAATCGGTCCCCTTGTATAGCTATAGATTGTAAAATTCTTAAGAAAATGTAGAGTGGTCAGTAGGTAGATTGCTCAGGCTGTATGTATTTAGTTGTAATGCTTACTCTCATGTACTGTCAGTTGAGAGAGATAAGCTGGACCAAATGACTAAAAAGTGTCTTTGTCGACCATGAAAATGGTGTGAAAGGGTACAAGCTATATGACTAGATTATATGAAAAATCTTCCTTAGTCACAACATCAAATTCGATGAAGGACCCTGATTTCGCAAGGATGAACACAAGGAGGATGAAAAGTCAATTATGGACGTTTAGATAGACAGAGATGAGACATAAGTTGATGATGAGACGCAAACAGAGGTACATGAGTAGGTAGAGCATCCATCTGTGAGAAGAAATTTGCTAAGATATTGTAGGTTACCGGCGAGATATAGGGATGACTCAAATGTTACATTTTTTCTCATCATTGATGAGGAGGATCCATATACTTTTCAGGAGGTTCTTGACGATGTAGATGTCGAAAAGTGAAAAGCGATAATGCATGGCGAGATAGATTCCCTATATAAGAATAAGATGTGGGAGCTGGTGGAGCTTTCCGTCAACTGTAAAGCGATTGGGTGTAAGTAGATCTTCAAGAATAAAAATGATAGGTACAAGGAATGACTAGTAGTGAAGAGATATACTTGGAGAGAAGGTGTTGACTTCACTAAGATATTAACTCCCATGGTGAAGAACATATCTATCATATTTGTATTAGCGCTAGTTGCCTAATACAATCTTTAGTTGGAATGTATGGATGTGAAGAATGTTTTTCTTCTTATAGTATTAGAAGAGCAAATTTATATGAAGCAACCAAAATATTTCAAAATACAAGGAAAAGAGAACTATATTTGTAGGTTAAAGAGGTCATTAGATGTCAAAGTTTCAGTTTGTCGTGGTAATTTTTACAACTGAAGTTAAGTATGTGTTTGCCACAGAAGCATTCACAAAAGGTGTTTAGTTGAGGGGGATGTTAAATCAATTGGGGCATCAGGAGGAAGTCGTGCCAATTAATTATGATAGTGAAGCACGATTAATTTGGCAAAGAACTATGTTTATCACTCACGTACTAAACATATATATCGAAGTGTATCATCATTTTATCCAACGGGTGTTTGAGGAAGAATGTGTGACTCTAGAGAATGTGGTTTCCGTCTGACATACTTACGAATGTGGTTTCCACAGAGAAGTTCAAGTTCTGTGCAACTTATTTGGGATTAGTGAAGTTTTAATGAGGACGGAGTGTGCATGAGAAGTGAGAATGAAGCTATATGGAAGACAATTAGAAATGTCGATATTAAAGGAGAAATGGAGAATGAAGATTGAAGACATTGTGGAGATTGTTGTCAAATGTCTTAAATTTGTTTGTAATAGGGCCTATTGATGTCATCGATAAACCTCTCGATGCCATCGACAAATGATCAATCTTATTGAGAAAATCCAAAAATAAAATAAAATCCTAGTTGATTGCTAGATAGTTTTGGAAGTTGCTACTTGATGAGATTGAAGGTCCCATCGAATATGCGTACAGTTTTGTGTAACTGCGCGATTTGTTTCTTATTCCAGTTGGGTAGTATATATACCAAGTGTAATCGGGATTAGGGAGATGATTATGGTTTTCTAAGGTGTTCTAAAGGGTTCAAGGGCATACCTAGAGTTTCAAAAGAGATTTAAGGGTTTTTCGAATCGGTAAGATTTACTATCTCTTATAATTTTACTTTCATAGCGCATTACTCGTCGCTTTGTGCCATAGTCTTTTCCCGCAAGAGTTTTTCCACGTACAATTTGGATTGTCTTCTTCTTGAATATATTTGTGTGATAACGATTACTTGATTGTAATTTGTGTGTTTCTGCGAGTCCCAAGAATCCTCTTGTTTCTAAAATAGATGCAACGATGGATCCCTCTCCCTTATATAAGGGAGGAATCATAGAGTTTGGATGAGTCGAAAAAATAAAGTTGAAAGGAATAATCAGAAGAAAAAATGCATGGGACACACCTACTGGTGGTTGCCCACCAGTGAGCCTCAAGTGCCATATCCAATGAAGATTGGGTAAATTTGGATTGCTCGGGAGCCACCTTCTAGCTTCATATTTAGAGTAATCTTTCCTATTCAGTTTAGGTTTTCATTTTAATAAAATTATATGTTACCTTTGTTGTAGAGAATAGATGATGACCACAAACATGCACTCATCCACAATGGACATGGAATGTACAAACCAAACCATTAAAATGGTGAGCCCCAATTCAAATGAGGTCTAGTATTATTAAGGGAAGTAATAAAGTAATATACAGGCAAACAAAAGGACAAAATGGAAAGGAAAAATGTGTAATCAATGAATAAACAGAATCAATAAAAATAAGAAACATGCGGTGGTGATCAGAAATCAATGTCGCACTTTGTCCCAATAAATCCAATGGCCGAGGATCTGCCATTTGTCGTTAAAGGGACCTTCAACTCGCACTCGAAATCTGGCTTGAAGCGCCTAGTCTTGACTGATCCAATCTTAAATCTAAGCCTTGCATGGATCTTTACATCAATGGAGAAAAACCCTTGTCCTTTCTCCCTATTGAAATCCACAACATCAGAGTTCCCCAGTGAAATGGGAATTTGTCCAGAGAAAACTGGATGGAGATTGGTAGTGTTCTTATGGCCTTGATAAAAAGCCGGCAAAGGGTTGTAACCAAACCGCTCTCCTTCGTAGTAAGCTCTAGCTTCAAGCCTATCGTAGTAAATGCCGATCCGCTTGTTGGGGTTCCTTATAGCAACATCTAGTGCAAGATCGTAACGGAGAATATTGTTGTCGGTGAGATTGAATTCAGTAAGCGTGGCACTCTCGACATACACTTTCATCTTGGAAGGGCGGAAAATGAGCCAGAAAACGAGGGTGGCGATGCCTAGAACCACAATGATGGTGACGATGAGCTTGAGCAAGGTGCTCAGTAGGCAGCATGGGCCACAACATCCGCTCCCTCGCTGGCGCCGGTGATGGGTTTGTTGGGGAGGGATAGGTGGACCATAGTACGCGCCATTCAAAGGGACTTGCTTTGCCTCAGCCATGGGGTGAGAGAGAGAGAGAGAGAGAGAGAGAGAGAGAGAGAGAGAGAGAGGTTGGGTGAGGAGAAAAGAAGAAACGAGGAGGCTGAGAGAGAGAGAGAGAGAGAGGGAGGTTGGGTGAGGAGAAAAGAAGAAACGAGGAGGCTGAGAGAGAGAGAGAGAGAGAGAGAGAGAGAGAGAGAGAGAGAGAGTTTGGGTATGGAGAAGAAGATATGGGGTGGCTCCTTTAATGTGTTTGGGACGTTCGCTTTCAAAGAAATTTCGGGCCCGCGTTTTCTTATTTCGGCTCGTCGTCGGATTCCAGTATACACGTCTTGCAAAAGGAGCAATAGCCTAAAGAGGGGCGCGGCTTAGGTACTACCCCCCCTGTTCGAAGATCGAGACAGGCTGGGCTCCGAGGGACCTCCGTGATGTATGGATTTCATCCACACCGTCCATCCATTTCTATATATAACTATAGAACCTGATTCCTAAAAAATGGGAGATTTAACCCTCAATGGACCACAAAGTGGGGATTAAATTTTTACGGTTGAAAACTTTTTGTAGACGACAAAAGTTTTGGATCAAGATGATATTTGTCTTTTCACTTCATCCATGTGTATATGACCATATCAAAAGCCTTGGATGGAAAATAATCAACATGATGGGCCCTAAGAAGGTTTCAATGGTGGATGTCTTTAGCACCGCTTTTTACTATAGTGTGGCCCACTTGAGCTTTAGATCTGCCTTATTATATATGGTTTTTTTAACAATCTAAAATGATATGGAAAAATAGATGGACGGTGTGGATAAAATCTATACATAACGATGGCCCTCTATGGCCACTCGGAACCTCCGCCTGTCCCGAGCTCGGAACAGGCGGCAGCAGTACCTAATCCGCGCCCGCCAACGAGGACCGGAGTCATCTATTGGACGCGTTTTACATGGAGCGGATACAGTAAGAGTGGGGCCTGATCGACTTCGGTAAGGTCATGACAGTGGGGCCTACTTTGATGTACGTGTTATATGTTCACGCCGTACCTCCGTTTTTTCGGATCATTTTATGAAGTTGGGCAAAACTGAAGAAGATTCAAATCTCAGGCGGAACACACTACAGAAAAAAGCAGACTGACCAGTAAAAGTGTATTGTGTGCCATAAAATTGTTATATCAAGCTGATATTTGTATTTTCCATTCATATAGGCCTGTTTGAACTTATAAACAGATGTGATTTCAAATAAACAATATGGTGTGCCCTAAGAAGTTTTTACTGGTTGGCGTTGAATAATCTTTGTTTCCTGTGGTATGGTCGACTGAGATTTGGATCTGCTTCGGTTTTGGAATAAAAATTGATGAACGGCAAAGTGAGCCCTACGGTTACGATCGAACTCTCGTCGGGTCTTGATGAGACTGAATCCGCACCCCGTTTCAAGTACCCAAGCTCTTTCGCGATCACTATATCATATCCATTCCGTCCATAAGGTAAGAATCATTATTTTCAGGGCAGCGAAATACAAAATTAGGTACAAAACTTCCACATGGGGAGGTCCCAGCGTCATGGATCAGGAAAATTTTGTATCTTCCTCTCATCGAACCACACCTGATGATCTGGTTTGATGGAAGATAGACATCATTGTGGCCCCACACACAACTCTATTGTTGGTCCCATCCACGTTGTTACCTGTTGTGTGGAACACCCAAGTTCTTCTGAATCTCACTGAATTTTCCCTCACTGCAGGAGGATTGAACCTGATGGACGGAGTGGATTCGACGTTTAGAACATGGTGGGCTCCAAAAAAGAGCTTGAGTGGTTTTTGAACCGCGTAAAACCGGTGTTCCAGCGGTTCCGGTTCGAGGATTAAGCCCAGAGAGTTCTGATTCAACAGAGTACGGTGGCGACTTTCCACGACGCAATCCAACACCGCGACTTTGTGGGTCCACCGTGATGTATGTTTTTTTTTAAAAAAAATCGACCTTATGTTGTTTCATATCATTTGAAGGCATGAAACCAGCGTTGAAGCGTATCCACAGCCAAGTGGACCACATCAAAGGAAACAGTTGGGATTAAACACAAATCCCAACGATGAAAACTAAGTGATGCGGAGGAAGGTTTGGATCAAGTTACAATTTGTGTTTTCTCGTCATCCAGTATTTTTTGACCTTATGAAGGGGTTGGGTGACAAATAAATATCATTGTAGACCTTAAAGAAGGTTTCAGCGGTGAGGTGTACTTTGTGTGGTACGTATCTTTAGATGTTCTTCAATTTTAGGCTCATGGCTTAAAACTAGCCGGTAAAACAGATGAATCCGATGAAGCACATAAATTATGGTGGACCCTAAAGTCGTAAACGCAATTGGCGCCTCCGGGTGGAAGCTGATTGGACGGTGTACCACACCACCCATGTGGCTGGTGTGTTGACGTTACTAAGTTACGGGAGAAATTTACGACTGTGGAACCCACCTTTTATCTAGCAGTTTTTTTGAAACAATACAAATTTTGAATACGCAACTCGACCTCCTTGTACGGAGTCAGAATTTCAGGATGAAAATACCCCTCCTTTTGACGTAAACGGTTTCGGAACTCCCCCGCCACTGGCTAATGGCGGAAGGTTGGTGGTCTGTGGGCCCCACCATGATGTATGCTTTTCATCCATGCCGTCCATATATTTTTCCATATCATTTTATGATATGAGACCAAAAATGAGATATATCCAAATCTCAAGTGTACCACATTAGGGGAAACAGTCTTGAATGAGCATCAACCATTAGAAACCATTAGGGGGCCATAAAAGTTTTGGATGAAGCCGATTTTTGGTTCTTCCGTTCATCTAGGCCTGTATGAACTAATCAACAGATTTGATGTGAAATAAACAGTTCATTGGGCCTTAGGAGAATTTTAATTTGTCAATATCCAATCAATATTATCTTCTTGTGATGTGGTCCACCTGAGATTTATATCCTGCTCATTTTTGGATCAAGCCCTAAAACGAACTGTGAAAATGGATGAACGGAATAGATGAAACACGTACATCATGGTGGGGCTCACAGAACACCGACCACAACCATTGGATGGTGGCAGGGTGAGCAGCCAATCTGTTTCCTTTCATATTTATGTTGCTTTTACTTCCTTAACCAAAAAAACCTCCTGCTCAAAATAACCGCCTTTCACCCCCTTTCAACCATAAACCAACGTAGGGAGGTTATTCTTCTCATTTTTCTCATCGAATTCTCTATGAATCATCTAGATATCATCATTCTACATTTGTCAATTTCATCTTGGCTAGGGTTACATGAAATCCTACGAAGTGGCTGAATTTGCAATCCTTGAAAAGGTTTAAAATATTCCCTCACGCCAAAGCACCTCTCTTCAACCTACATTTGACCTGTACTACGGTAGTTGGTGGCACAAATATTTTTTTAAAAAATTCTCGGATCGTACAATTGCATTGCATGCGAAGTTCGGTCAATTTCATGTGTTAGGCTTACTCAATTTCATGCGTTAGGCTTAGTTAATTTTATGCGTTGATTGGTCAAATCCATGTGAAACTCTCTCAATTCCATTTGAAGCTCACTCAATTCCATGTTAGTGCTCACTTGATCTCATGCTATACTCGCTGAATTTCATATTTACCTTGCACAATTTCATGCTAGGATTGCTCAATTTAATGTTTGCCCAGCTTAATTTCATGGTAGATAAGATAAGGTCAATTTAATATTTTTCTTGATAAATTTCATACTAGGATCACTCAATTTAATGTTTGCCCAGCTTAATTTCATGGTAGATAAGATAAGGTCAATTTAATATTTGCCTTAATAAATTTCATGCTAAGATCACTCAATTTAATGTTTGCCCAGCTTAATTTCATGGTAAATAAGATAAGGTCAATTTAATGTTTGCCTCAATAAATTTCATGTTAGGATCACTCAATTTAATGTTTGCCCAACGTAATTTTATAATAGATAAGATAAGGTCAATATATTGTTTTCCTCGATAAATTTCATGCTAGGATAGATCAATTTAATGTTTTCCTAGCTTAATATCATTCTATGCTCGCTTGATTTAATTTTTTTCGCGCTCAATATCATACTATGCGCTCTCAATTTAATGCTTGCCCCGCTGATATTCTAGTTTACCGCGGTGATTTTGTAGTTTGCCCCACTGATTTTGTAGTTTCCCCTGCTTATTTTGTAGTTTGCCCTACTGATTTTTCAGTTTTCCTCGCTGATTTTCTAGTTTACTCCGCCGATTTCTAGTTTGTCCCGCTGATTTTTTAGTTTGCCCCGCTGATTTTTCAGGTTGCCCCACTAATTTTGTATTTTGCCCCGCTGATTTATATAGTTTCTCCCACTTATTTTGTAGTTTGCCCCGCTGATTTTTCAGTTTCTCCCGCTGATTTTCTAGTTTGCCCCGCCAATTTTTCAGTTTGCCGGCTAGTTTTCCAATTTTCCCCGCTGATTTTGTCGTTTGCCCCGCTGATTTTGTAGTTTCCCCCATTGATTTTTCAGTTTCCCCCACTAATTTTTCAGTTTGCCCCGCTGATTTTCCAGTTTGCCCCGCTGATTTTTCAGTTTTCCCCACTGAGTTTCTAGTTTGCCCCGCTGATCTTCTAGTTTGTCCCACTCAATTTCATGTTTGCCTCACTCAATTAGTAGTTTTAAGCATGTCTTCATATGGTTTTAGATGATATGGCCCACCCGAGTTCTGTATATGACTTATTTTTTTATATATCCCATAATTTAAAGGGAACCCATCAAATGCACGGTGTTGATGTTTGATACGCATCACGCTGGGTCCCATACAGCTCGATGAACTCGACTATATATATATATATATATATATATATATATATATATATATATATATATATATATATATATAAAGGCCTAATCCATATAAGCTCTGGTTGTTTATGTAAACATTTAATGCGTTGCTTACTCTTTATTTCCTTAATATCTATATTATTCTCATCTATAAGGGAAAGTGAGTTTTCGGTCTTCTATTATTTAATTGATTTTGTCTTATGGCAAGCTTCCATTGTTAAACAATTTATTGATAATTTGTCATTATATTGATTTCCAGATAATGGCTACGAGAATCATATGTTGCTATGGCGGGGAGTTAGAACGTGAAAACAAGCAATGGACGTACAATAGTGGAAGTACAAAAACTATGTCGCTAGATGTCGATACTACGTACGAGGAACTTCTATCCAGAATGTACGAGATTATTAAGAGTACACCAACAGATTGTGATATTCAGATGAAAGTTTTGTATCCCTACTCCAATAAATCAATCCCTCCAACCGTACTTGAGGACGACGATGACGTCAAAGAGTTCCTGACAACACAATTGGAGCATTCGAAAAAGTTCATCTCTTTAGTCATTGAGACAATCCATCACATTAATATAACAACACACGTTGATAGTATGACAGAAGAGCATGGCGTGAAATTTGAATATAAGTTAAATCCATTACAAGTATGTAACACCCCGGATTTTGGCCAATCTGGGATTAGACGTCATTAGGCAATGGGTTAATTAAAACACCTGAAAAATCGCTTAGAATCCAATTCTATAGCCAAAGAAATCACTTAGGATTAATTCCTTTAGAAACTAAGCATAAGTTAGCTAGCGCAACGCTAGAGTAGCTGGGAAATAGTCCCTGATCACTTAAATACGTTCTACAAGACCCAAATCGAGTAGAACCAATGACTCTATAATACTCTATAACCTCGGGTCAAACTCTAAGCAGGTTTGTTCTCTGGACCACTTTGAAACTTTGTATTGGATCTAGACTGCGCGTCGAAAGTCCGATACTTACTATCTTAGACTGTTAGAACCAACTAGCTGGACTTGACAATCATTTCAAAAATCAAGTCCAACCGATAATCACAGGCTATTTCATTGAGCCCGGACTGAAGAGAGTGCGAATAGGGACAGAATTGAAATTTAAAATTCAAATTTGGCACACGACTTGACGTATCAGTATTAAGCGTTCTTACCGTCAGAATTCAGCCAAATTACACCCTCAGATCAGGAAAAATTTCTATTTCATATCGTGAGACTTGCAGGACTGATCTACGTGCGGTGACCGCTGAACTGAAACTAGACCGCCATGTGCGATCTGCGAACCCTGTCGGACTAAAAACTTGATGTATGCTAGATCTAGTATGCATGAGCTTAAGTCCGATTGCGTTCGGCCAGGGGACCACCAGAAATCATTTTTTGGACCGAAACAGCCCCGAATTGGATATACAGCAAGTATACATTGTACCCGAGCCTATTTTGGGCACATTTGAGCTTATAAAAGGGGTTGAAACCCTCACTCCTCTCTCCCATCCGAATTTGCAAAAAGCCCTAGATTGGGAGAGAGAAAAGGTGAGAGTTTGTGAGAGAAGGTGGGAGAGAATTCCCTGCTGCTTGTGCCACGTGCTGCAAGTGGTTAAGCCACGTGCTCTAATCACCTGGCTGGTGATTTCTCTACGTTTTCAGGTAAGAAATAACCCTAATAAGTTGCTGATTTGGCATTCGTTCCATTCCATAGCATGTAAACTGATATAACTCGTAAATTAGGTTCTCTATTCGCCGTAGACGAAGCGTATACGCTCCGTTCGAAACGACACATTTATAAGAGACAAGGTGCGGATTTTAGACGCTTTGATTGACTGTTTCCAAAGCTTTCAATGTCGTTTAATAGTAGATTATCGACGGCATCTCCGTTTGACATGTACAACATGCTGTCCGTTTCCTGTTTCGTAAACCAACGAAGAATATGAGATTTAGGGCATTTTAGTCATTTGTAGGAAGTACTGATTTCATTCACATTTTGCTGATGTGATTAACATGGTTTATCGACGCATTTGAATGTTAGGAATACGTGCATAATTAGTTTGGCAAAGAGATTCGCCTAAATGCGCACTTCGGGTCGACATACTATATGTAGACTTAAGTGTGTAGTGTAAGTATTTGTATAAGTGCTTGTATTAGTATGTATTCAATTAAATTGCTGATGTAAATGATTTTCTACATGTCAGCCATATGTACGATTTCATTATATGTATGAAATGCATATGCTTGATGTTTCACTTAAGTGGTATGTTATAACATGTGCTTGATGATTTCCTTATGATCTAGTTTGAGATTGAATTCTCAATGAATATGTTGATGGAGATGATGTCCTATATGTTAGCGATATGCATAATTTCATTATATGTGTGATAGACATGTGTAAGATGATTTACTTAAGTTGTACGTTATAACATGTATTAACATGCTCACATGGTTGTATTTCATTTCCAATACTCTCACATGATTTATTGATGTGATTCCATATGTTTGGGACTATGCCTAGTCCAGGCAGTCGGTAACCGAGAATTATCGTGGTTAGCTTCTCTTTGCCACGAACGACGCGTCGATGAACGCGAGCTGTGTTTTGGAGTTGGCGGCAGTGGTTAGGCCACACGAGGTGTTTTACGCACCTCATGTCGTTCGACTTGAGATGCGATCGTGCTAGTCGAGCCTGTCAAGTAACCCGACTGGCCGTTGTATGTTCACCCTGCATGAGTCATAACTGCTTGAACTTAGGGTACTGAACTTACCATTGTAAACCCTATTAACCATGGTACCTTGATCCACGAAGACTCATGAGCCAGGCATGGTGGTATGGGACACTGTGGTCAAGCTGTCGGCCTACGCTGAGGCCACAAACCTCCCCATAGTGACCAGTGAGTACCTAGTCTCGTGAGCAGATTATGGTGGTATGAGACACTATATTCTTGCTGTCGGCCTATACTGATCAGGCGATGAGTCCTTTGTAGTGACCGCGAGTGTATTCTGAGTCTACGGGAGGCGACGACCCTTCAGTAGCAGTAGAGTATAATAGGCCTGTATTGATAAGGTGATGAGGGAGCGGAGCAACGAGTGCGTGCAACAGCCCTGGAAGCCCTTGTAGCGACCTACAAAAATATACATCGTATGAGATTACTAGGAGTGACGACCCTAGACAGGATCTGTGTTGGGATTGATATAAGGAAAGTACCTTAGTTTCCCAATCTGCTGTTTGAATGGACTAATAACAACTTGAAAATCATATCACCATTACATTGCATGTGCCTGGAAGATGTGGAGCACTTGAGGGACGATTGCATGCCGCGGTTGTAATATGGTGTCGTATGAGGGAGATCGTCGGTGAGGGCATACATCACGTCATGTCATAATTACATTAACAACAGTATTATGAATGTTTGAATTACTGCTTTACTATTATCGCATGATTGATTTGATAACATGCTAATCTCTGCTCTCTTATTCCACTGAGTTGATCACTCACTCCCACGTTACGGGATGGTGTTTTCGGACACCCACTAGTCCCTATTGTGATTGCAGATGATGGCGCAGCCTGCAAGGCGAAGCTGGACTTGATGATGATGAGGAGGATTCCTCCTTTATACGTGTTCTGATTGACGGGATTATAGGGAGGTTGATTAGATACCTTGACACTTGTTATTTTATATTTTTAGAACACTCATGTATATCCTTTTGGTTTACTTTTGGAGTATACATGTATGTATATAACCTGGTAACATATTCACACTCTGGAGACATACAACAGTTTATATATGTTATACATACTATCACAGTCTTCCGCTTGTAAATTTAACCGTCTCTGGAGAGTGATATGTTGTTTTAGCTTAATCTCACTCATGTTTAATATATTATCACAGATAACATTCAATCATACATATTTATGTTGTATAAATAATATTTTGGAACTCGGGAGTTGGGTTTTTGCTCGACCCCCCGATTTTCGGGATGTTACAAAGTAGGAGGAACAAATGATCAACTACCCGAGCCGCTCCAAGCACCAAAAATTGTGAGTACCCGAGTCAAAGATGGTTGTGACCTTGACCTCATTTGTGATTACATGGCACTGCCTCTAGCAACAAGAACAGATCTTCCGTAATCATCCAAAGCCCGAAGATACATCAATCCTGAAAGTGACATCCCGCATCCAGACCTTCCCGAAACATCAAACTTCAACACCCGTCAAGTTCCCATGCCGTTTGACGATGCTACATTCACCAATGCAGCAATGCTGGAATATACGGATTCGTTAAGTGAATCGGTCGAGATAGTCGAAGGGCAAACATTTAAGGATAAGAGTCGATGCCAGCATGTTCTGAGCCTATTTGCCCTTCAAAATAAATTCCAATACAGGGTACTGTACTAAAATTCTAGGAGATTTACGGTTGTATGCTTCAAAGACGGTTGTGAATGGAGGGTTTATGCATCACGCGAGCATGGTTCAGGGATTGTCAAGATACGGACTTATACGTCAAATCACACGTGTGGCATGTCATGGATGAGGAGCGATCACCGGCAAGCAAGCAGTAAGTTAGCATGTGATTTGGTTGTTAGCCACATCGAGCAACGCCTAGGGTTGAGGCCACGTGATATTATCTTCGCTATGTAAGAGAAGTATAATATTGTTATCAGTTATAGGAAGGCATGGGCAGCCAGGGAACTTGCAATCAATCAGGTGATGGGGTCTTATGAAGACTCCTACAATCAACTCCCCTTGTATTTGCATGAGTTGAGGACGGTCAACCTAGGGACAGTGACGGCCCTGCGTGTTAACGAAGAGACTTTCAGGTTCGAAAGATGTTTTATTGCACTCGGACAATGCGTTAGAAGTTTTTAAAAATCATTGCAGAGGGTATTAGCCATTGACGGGACACACTTAAAGGAAAAATACAAGGGTGTTCTATTCATCTCCATGGCCTTAAATGGGGACAATCATGTATTTCTAGTTACGTTTGGCATCGGCGAATTAGAGAATGGTAGTTGTTGGAATTGGTTCCTTACCTTAGCGATGCGATATGGTCTCTGGATGATCTTGTGATTATATCTGATCGACATAAAGGTTTACTAAAAGAGGTTCCCCAAATCTTCCCACGTGCAATTCATGGCTACTGTGTGTATCATATCTACAGAAACTTGGTGGATACCTTTAAAGTCAAGTCATTGGAGATGTACTTCTGGCAGGCAGTGAAGACATGTAGGGTGGCTGAATTTGAAAATTTAATGCATGATATCGAAATGGCCAACCCCGCAGTACATGCATGGATGGCAAAAATCGGATACGAGAGATGGGCATCTTCGCGCTTTCCAGGAAAAAGATTTAACTTGGTTACTACAAATATTTCCGAGTGTGTTAATGCCCTCTTCAAAGAAACACGCGAATACCTCATTACGAAATTGATAGAAGGGGTTAGATTGAAGATACAATAATTGTTTTATAAGAGAAAAGAATCCGCGGCATCATTTGTAGGGCCATTGACACCATGGGCGGAGCAACAGTTAAAAGATCTTGTGCAGAAGGCTCGAGAGGTTCGCTGTCATCCTATTTCTCACGATGAGTATTATGTTGTGAGAGATTATAATGATACAATCAATCTCAGTGAGTTTTCGTGTACATGTCACGAGTTTGGCTTAAAGGGATACCCTTATATTCATGTCCTGTCAGCATGTATTAATTATAATCTCTCTCATTACTCATATTGCTTCCCATTCTACACGGTGCAAAATTACATAGCCATGTATAGCGAATCGGTGTACCCAGTACGTGACAAGAGTGAGTGGGGAGAAATTTCAGTGGGCTTCAAGGAGTATTGTGCGCAAATTAAACCTCCAGGACAAAGGAGGTCAGCTGGAAGACCCCAAAAGTTAGAATTCCATCACGAGGAGAGGAATCGAAAATAATAAAGTGTGGGCGATGCAAACAAACTGGGCATAATCGCCAAAAGTGCAAGTTTCTCATACCTGAAAAATAGCATACTTTGTAATTTATTAAGTGTTTTGATGTATAGCATACTTTGTAATGTTGGTGGATAATGAAATGAACTTTCTACTTTGTCCTACTGTATTTTCAGTTTGTCCTGCTATGCTCGTCGAAAAGGAAAATGCACATGGAACTCAATGCAAGGCAATTGCGCATATACTAGAATGAGCAAAAGTAAAAACATGCCCGATAGATAAGAACTTCACAGGCATAGAAGTGAAACCCCTTAGCTTCAAATTTTCATGAGAAATTCACTGGATCTCTTTGTTTTTCATATTCTTTAGATCATTCCAGATCTCTTTGTTTTTCATGCTTCTCTGTTTAGAGAAGGAAATATCATTGCATTATTATGCTTTTCCTTGAAGCCAGACTATTATAGGCACAATTTTTTCCCTAATTTGCATTACTATGTCACTGAATACATTGTGAATGCAGATGTATTATTCATCAGACATTGTCACTTATTTTCATTATCACCTTGCAGCCAAGGTTACATGAATTTCTTGATCAGCCTGATTTTATTCAACCCAAAAAATTTTACACTTGAAAATGTTATTACCCAAGTTGTGAACCACCTGATGTGTGGATAGATGATTCTTGGACTAGTAGGGCAGATGCATGGGATGGCCGACTTGATTGATAGCTTGGATTTCATACATGTTCCACATTGGAACATGTGAAAACATGTTGAGGGGCCATCTACACCTAGATGGGGTCACAACAAACCTCCACTTCTCTTATGTGTTATCATCCTTAAGAGTCTCAGTATCCCTATCCAAACAGAAGAAATTTCTTCTCTGTTATCTGCTCTAGTTAACAGTCCAATTACCAATGAAATTACACATACAGATGGGGGTGCAAGAGATGTTAATGGACGAGAGAGTGCGACAAGGTGGGCCATCATTTGCAGATCGAAGAACTTGGGTCGCAAGGAAAAACCACAAACCGTGAAATGAAGCGGAATCGGTGGAATTGACCGTGAAGTGAAGGGAAATGACTGTGAATCAACATGGAATCGTCAGGAATGACCGTGAATCAACACAGAATCAAGGTTGGATTTTGATTTACTTCCTGATCAGATCTCAGATCCAACATGAGAAGACAAGCATACACACACAAATATGAAATAAATTCAAGCCTATGAAGAAATTGACTGGCTGTTATAATATCGTATAGTTCTCTGCATTATCTAAAGCAACAGTGGGAAAATAATATCCGAAAAGCTTGGCATCCCAAAAAGATACTTGATGCACAAGCCAACAGACATGGCTAAATACAGTCTACCTGGACGGACCGCCATTAAGTGGAGCGACATCATCGCATCGGCAGGTGAATGTGGCAATAAAGTTGTCAATCTTACGCTCGAGCCGTTCGATGCCCGTCTGGATGGCTTCAGAAAGCCACTCCAGTCGCGTAAGTCGCCTATCCTGCTCATCCATGTGCCTAACAATGTATGACCTACGGTTACGGTATGGCATCGTTCGACTGGTATGACCATATGAGGGTTGCGGCACCTCACGCTACTCTCCCTCTGTAGGATAGTTAGTGTTGGCTACCTCTGTCTCAGTCGGTACTCCACCCAACGTTCTGCAAAATCTGTGGAATCCCAAACGGCTGGATGCTCAATCGATCGATCTTTTTCTCAGATACTATGTTTCGCCCGCGATATTTGTCGTACATGATTGCAGGAGGAGGAGGAACCTATGAGATTAGTTGTTCCGGTTGGATTGGTGGAGGGGGGTCCTGAATTGGAGCACTCCTACGCGTACGAGCTCGCCTAGCCGGCGACTCGATTAGGGAAGTCTGTTCCTCTGTCCGTTCCTGTCTAGTTCTTGTTCAGATTTTTGTACGATCTCCCCTGGATCACTCTCCAACCATAGGCTTTTTTCCTTTATCCTTAGCCATTATCACAGTTACGATGATATTGCCTGTTTCAAACAAAGGAAATGATAAAGTAAACTTGAAATCGATAACATATATACCTATCCAATTCATGAACTAATGTATCTATATAAATCATTTAACGATTATATGGAAGAACTCCTTATGGGCAATTGTAGCACAACTTGTGGTACCATACCATACTTCATACAAACATGCCACTTCTATATGAAATCAGCTCCATTCACATCTATTAACAAAAGCATACAATGATTCTTAATATCTCCTTGAAAATTATTAATGATGGAGATGTTCTGATTTCTAAATTATAGTTCTTCTAGAAAGGGTCTACAATGTCTTAGTTATCTCATGTGATCGTGGATTTCTAATTCTAACAATTAACTAGTAATGACCCGTAGGAATTACAGCCGTGTAAACAACTAAAAGAATTATAGAAATAAGTTCACTTGGAGATATATGTGGATCTCTGAATTACTTAGATATTTTATATATGGCGTATAAGTAATTCAAGTTGATCTTTACACATGACGGGTCCTTCTTTAGACATTATATGAAAAAGTATGCTTGTTTGATTACCTGATGGACATTTATCAGATGGTTAAAAATAAAAAATATCTGATCGTCCTAATAAAATATCAACAAGTGTCCACAAATCAGAGGTTAGGATTGTTCAAGCGGTCTTATTTTGGAGCATTGACTTGGACAACGGGTTCTTTTGTTTAGTTAGTTTATCATGAGCTGATGTATGGCACTGATATAGTTACTGAGTGCCTGAGTATCAAGCCCCAACGCTCTGCTGAGTATGAAATGGCTCCCCCTTATCAAAGTGGTGAACTTACTGGTGGCCTGCATTTAAGGCATCCAGACCAATTGTTGGGTGAGTTGCGGAAGGAGTAGAGCTTGAAAATCAAACTGATCAAGCATAACAACCATCCAATTAGTTTATTTTTACAGTATCTGTCCTCTATGGAATGAAACTTCTATATAAATCAAACGATTTCATTTAGTTAAAATTTTACAGCAGTGGTATGGAATGAAACTCATCTATGGGATAACTTGGACAATAGTCATGTTACAGAAGACATCTAAATATGAGTTCATGTTAACGATAATTATATATTAAAGATAAAAAAAGATCATTTCTTCTTCAACAACTCTATTTCCATTTTCAACTTGAATAAAGAAGCTAAAATCCGATTGACAGATTGAAATATAGAAGAATGGAAAACATAGGATTTCCTTCATACACAAACCCGGCATTTCACGGCACTTACAATGATCAAAATCTTACTGAGATCGTCGTAGAAGAAATCCCATGAACCGGAAGGTGTCTCTGCATGGAGAAATCCGTTGGAGATGAATAGGATGTAATGTTTTGAAAGAGGATGCAACGTTTTGGAAGAGGAGGAGACATTTTCGAAGATAGAGTTTAAAGAAATGGAGATATGGAGGGTAATAAAGATTGGTAGGTGAAAGCAATTAAAGCAGTTATGAACATATCATCTATGTTATCGACAACTTGTCGATATATCGATGATTGAACAACGATATATCGACAATATGTAGATATATCGAGAATGGGTTTGAACATCAACTAGGTAAACAGTTAAAACGTGGTGTCGATATATCGCTATGATGTCAATATAACGCTAAAACATTGAATTTACGACATTCGACATTGGACAATAACAGCCATAATTCGATAATATCTTAACATGTCGATATATCGGTATATCGATATATCAACATCTTGTCGATATATCGACAAGACATGAAAATTCAAAGATTCTTGCTGGACAATTGTCTTCCAGTTTCGATATTATCGACATATTGCCGATATAATCGATGACTTACGTCGATTATATCTATGATATGAAGATTGAATCGATAACTTATGGAGATGATATCGATGATATGTGGATATAATCGACATTACTAGAATGCTTGCTTTATACATAAATATAATCGACATGTCGTCGAGTTATCGATCATGTTTGTCGATATGATCGATATAGTGTCGATATATCGACCAAATAAGGAATTTGAGGTGTTGGTTGCTGGACACTAACAACCATAATTCAATACTATCCTTAACATGTCGATATATCGGTACATCGATATATCGACAACGCATGAAAATTCAGATATTCTTGCTGGACAATTATCTTTCAGTTTCGATATTATCGACATATTGCCGATATAATCGATGACTTATGTCGATTACATCGATGACATGTCGATCATATCGACAACTTGTGACGATTACATCTATAATATGTAGATATAATCGACGTTACATACATTTTTCTAATTTTATTTTGTGTAGTTTTTTCCTTCTCATCCATGTTTCGGTTAGCTTGTTGTACACACACGTGACAGTACACACCCTCCATGTTAGCCATCCCCAATAGGGATCGATACGAAGATGAATAATTTCCATCCTTTTGGGAGAATCTGAAATATTTTAGGGTGGAGAAGTTGGAGTTGTATTGTAGCACTAGGGATCGACACGAGGGTGAATAAATTCCTTCCTTGTTTTTATTGCTTGTAATATTTTAGCAAGTAGCCAAGGAAAACGTAACTAGATAAGACTTTAAATTCCCTAATCACCTACTATGGAGGTGTCCCAAAGGAATTTTCATTTCTTCAAATGTTTTGTTTTATTTTTCAATAATTTTTTTTTTTTAATTTCACTAATAAATAATGGTTTGTATTGTAGCACTAGAATCATGTTCTCTTCTTCATCCATTCATTTTACAGAAAATCTCTTTGTGCATAAGCATTTTTAAAAAAAAAAAAAAAATACAAAGAGAAGAAGAAGAAGAAGAAGAACAAGAAGACAAATTGAGAGGAATAACTATAGGAAAAGTTCGTATAAAACTGGACTTCGTATGCAGGAAATGTTAAAAGTTCTTTTGGAGTTGCTGATGTCATTGTTGAAGGAGAGGTAATAAACAAATAGTGGGGCAAAGATGATACAAAGCGGGGGACACTATAAAATCAGCGAGTTCTATCGAGTGTTTTCCGTGGATAAGCCCTATTGCTTCATCATTGAGTTCTATCAAGTGTTTTCCATGGGGCCTACCACAACGTATGTGTTGTATATCTAAGTTGTCCATCCATTTTCTAATTCGTTGGGGCCTAAAAATGAAGAAGATCTAAATATGAGGTGGACCTTTCAAATTATATTCCCAAGGGTCAGCCTAATTGCCATTAGAACTGATGGAATTGTGCAGCTGTGCTACACACCCTTCCACGGACCCAGAATCTAATATCAGATCATTAGATTTATAGTTGGTATATTTGGGTCCATATTTCACCTGACCCGGCTAACTTAAGTAAGGTTATACCAGTCAGGTCCAGTGAGTGGTGAGCCTAGCTCATGGTTAAAACACTAGACAACTCGGACCAACTTGACTCAAATTTTCCTGCGTCAACTCAAACTAGTGACTCAGTGAGTCGTAGAGTTAGCAAGTAATTGATGGGGGTGGGAATCAAACCCACATGAGGTGCTCTTAACTAGTGCAACAATTAGTAATACATCCACTGGTATACTTATTTGATGCTAGGAACCTCGTGATAAGGTTGATCACCATATTCCTTAATTGATAAACACCTTGAATCGACGAGGTACTTTTGAATTTAGAAGAGAAAAATTCTCGAATCTACTAGTATTGGCCTAAATCTTCTTTGCACGTCTTGTGTTCTTCTGGTATCTTGCTATTTTACAGTTGATGCATTTTCTTTTCTCCTTCCTGGAACCCGACCACTTACATAATACATTACTAGTTGGGTACTTTAGCAAAGTAGGTGATCTTTCCCACAAGCTTGTTACCTGATACCCATTTTGGTTGCTTCTAGGTTGTAATAAGCTAGAAAATCAGTGGAGGAAAACTAGAAAATCAGCGGAGGAAACTAGAAAATCGGCGGGGTAAACTAGAAAATTGGTGGGGAAAACTGCAAAATCGGTGGAGGAAACTACAAAATCAGCGGGGCAAGCTAGAAAATCAGCGAGGGAAACTTTCAGGTTCGGTGGGGTAAGTATAAAACTCGACGGGACAAGCATGAAAATCGGTGGGGCAAACTAGAAAATCGGCAGGGTAAACTATAAAATCGGCGGGGCAAGCATGAAAATCAGCGGGGGAAACTAGAAAATTGGAGGGAAAAATTAGAAAATCGGTGGGGCAAGCATGAAAATCGGCGGGGCAAGCATGAAAATCAATGGGGGAAACTAGAAAATTGGCGGGGCAAGCATGAAAATCGGCGGGGTAAGTGTAACACCCCGGATTTTGGCCAACCTGGGATTAGACGTCCTTAGGCAATGGGTCGACTAAAACACCTGGAAAATCGCTCAGAACCCAATTTCATAGCCAAAGAAATCACTTAGGATTAATTCCTTTAGAAACTAAGTATAAGTTAGCTAACGCTACGCTGGAGTAGCCGTGAAATTGTCCCTGATCGCTTTAAATATGTTCTACAAGACCCAAACCTTGTAGAATCAATGGTGCTATAATACCCTGAAACCTCGGATCAAACTCTAAACCGGTTTTCTCTCAAGAACTCTTTGAAACTTTATATTAGATTTAGACCACGCGTCGAAAGTCCGATATCTACCATCTTAGGCCATTATGACCACTTGGCTGGACCTGACAATCATTTCAAAAATCAAGTCCAACCGACATTCAGAGGCTATTTCATTGAGCTTGGAGTGAAGAGAGTGAGAATAGGGTTAGATTTGAAATTTGAAATTCAAATCTGGCACACGACTTGACGCGTCAGTATTAAGTGTTCTGACCGTCAGAATTCAGCCAAATTACACCCTCGGATCAGAAAAAATTTCTATTTCATATCACGAGACTTGTAGACCTGATCTAGGTGCGATGACCGCTGAATTGAAACTGGACCGCCACGTGCGATCTGGGAACTCTACCGGTCTAAAAACTTGATGTGTGCTAGATCCAGTATGCATGAGCTTAAGTCCGACCACGTTCGGCCGGGGGACATCCAGAAATGCTCTTTTGGATCGAAACAGCCCCAATTTGGTTAGTCATCAAGTAAACATTGTTCCCAAGCCTAATCTGAAAAGTTTTTAGGTTATAAAAGGGGTTTAAACGCTCACTTCTCTCACCCATCCGAATTTGCTAGAAACCCTAGTTGGTGTGAGAGAAAAAGTGAGAGATTGTGAGAGAAGGTGGGAGAGATTTTCCTGCCACCTGCTGCTGCTGCTGTACGTGCTTAAGCGACATATTCCAATCACTTTTCTGGTGATTCCGACACTTTTCTAGGTAAGGAAAACCCTGTCCACTTGCTGATTTAGCATTCCGTTAAATCAAATAGCAAAGTAGCTGATATAACTTGTGAAATAGGTTGCCTGTTCGCCGTAGACGAAGCGTATACGCTCCGTTCGAAATGATACACATATAAAGGGAAAGGTGCGGAATTTAGACGCTTTGATTGACTGTTTTCAACACTTTCAATGTCGTTTAATAGTAGATTATCGACGGCAACGCCGTTTTACATATACAACATGCTGTCCGTTTCCTGTTTCGTAAGCAGATGAAAAATATGAGATTTAGGGCATTTTAGTCATTTGTAGGGAATACTGTTTTCATCCATATTTTGCAGATATGATTAACATGGCTTCTTGTCGCATTAGGGTATTAGGAATGCGTGTATAATCAGTTTGACGAAGAGATTCGCCTAAATGCGCACTTTGAGTCCACATACTATATGTAGACTTAAGTGTGTAGTCTAAGTGTTTGTATAAATGCTTGTATTAGTATGTATTGAATTGAATGGTGTTGTGAATTAGTTTGAGATTGAATTCTCAAATAATACGCTTATGTAAATGATTTCCTTCATGTTGGCTATATGTATGATTTCATTATATGTATGAAATGCATGTGTTAGATGATTTATTTAAGTTGTATGTTATAACATGTGTTAACATGCTCATGTTGTTGTATTTCATTTCCATTACTCTGATATGATTGATGTAGTGGATTCATAAATGATTGGGACTATACTTAGTCTAGGCAGTCGGTAACCGAATCAATTTGTGGTTGGCTTATCTTTGCCACGAACGACGTGTCGATGAACGCGAGTCATGTTTTGGAGTTGGTGGCAGTGGTTAGGCCACACGAGGTGTTTTACGCACTTCATGTCATTCGACTTGAGATGCACTCGTGCTAGTCAGGCCCGTCAAGTAACCCGACTGGCCATTGTATGTTCACCATGTATATGTCATAACTGCTTGAACCTAGGGTACTGAACTTACCATTGAAAACCCTGTCAACCATGGTACCTTGATCCACAAAGACTCATGAGCCAGGCATGGTGGTATGGGACACCGTGGTCGAGCGTCGGCCTACGCTAGGGCCACAAACCTCCCCGTAGTGACCAGTGAGCACCTATGACTCGTGAACAGATTATGGTGGTGTGAGACACTATATTCTTGTTGTCGGCCTACATTGATAAGGTAATGGGGGAGCGGTGCAACGAGTGCGAGCAACAACCCTGACAGCCCTTTGTAGTGACCTCAAGTGTATTCTGAGTCTACGGGAGGCGACGACCCTTCCGTAGCAACAAGAGTACAAGTAGGCCTGTATTGATAAGGTGATGGGGGAGCGGTGCAACGAGTGCGAGCAACAGCCCTGACAGCCATTGCTGCGTCCTACAAAATATATATCATATGAGATTACTAGGAGTGACGACCCTAGACAGGATCTGTGTTGGGATTGATATAAGGGAAGTACCTTGGTTTCCCAATCCTGCTGTATGAACAGACTAATAATAACTCGGTAATCATATCACTATCACATTACATGTGCCTGGAAGATGTGGAGCACTGTGCGGTATGCAAGCATGTCGCGGACATAGATGGTGCCATATGAGGGAGAATGTCGGAGAGGGCATCCATCATATCATGTCATATTTCATTAATAAAAGTATTAGGAATGTTTGATTAACTGCTTTACTATTATCGTATGATTGATTTGAGAACACGCTAATCTTTGCTCTATTATTCCACTGAGTTAGCTACTCACTCCCACGTTAAGGGATGGTGTTTCTGGACACCCACCAGTCCCTATTTTGGTTGCAGATGATGGTGCTGCTTGAGAAGCGGAGCTGGACTTGATGATGATGAGGAGGATCCCTCCTTTATGCGTGTTCTAATTGACAGGATTACAGGGAGGTTGATTAGATACCTTGACACTTGTCATTTTATATATTTAGAGCACTCATGTATATTCTTTTTGTTTACTTTTGAAGTATACATGTATGTATATTACCTGGTAACATGTTCACACTCTGGAGACATACAACAGTTTATATATGTTATACATACTATCACAGTCTTCCGCTTGTAAATCTAACTGTCTCTGGAGTATGATATGCTGTTCTGGCATAATCTCACTCATGTTTAATACATTAACATAGACAACATTCAATCATATACATTTATGTTGCATAAGTGATGTTCTGGAACTCGGGAGTGGAGTTCTTACTCGACCCCCGATTTTTGGGATGTTACAGATGATATCAGAGAATGAATGAGATTATACCGGGCCTGGGTTATGATCACGCGATGTACGCTGTCGCTTCATTTGACTTAGGTGGGTGCGAGAAAGGTCTGAAAACACTTATAGGATCACAGATTCACCAATAGGCGAGGTCTATTCGTATCGATCGCGCGATCGAGTCCGTAACGCATCTAGGGTCGCGTGAAGCGACCTAAGTAGCTCCTAGGTTGTAGGTAGGTGGGTTGAGATATTCTTTAAATAGTTCTAAACCCGTAAATGTGAATCCTTGGGCTGTGGGATAACCACAACCCATACATTCAATCGCTAGGGCTTAAAAACCCCGTTTGACCTAATTTCTTCAAAATTCTTCCTCTCACTACTCCATTCTTCAATTATTTCTTTGAATTGTCATGTTAGTCATTGATCCTAATGTGAAAATGATATAAAATCATACTTCAACAAAATTTTATAGTGAATAGTAAAATTTTAAGAAAATTGGCCATTATGCCATTCTAAGTTTGTAATATTTAGTAAATAATGGGCTAGATGGATGTATTAGCTCCTTATACCCCAAAATCATATGCTGCATGATAGGGGATTGCATTTAGGTTTACAGATTGGCCCCGGAAAGCCCCGAATGGATGTTTGGGCCTCCCTAGGCCAATCTAGAATGAACGAAGGTGGGGCCCATACATATTTGGGGTCCCTGAGGTAGGGGGGACCCAACCCATGTGGTCCCACCTGACGGATGGGCGACCGAAAGGCGATGCCATCGCCAATGAGTGGGGCCCACTTGCTGTAAAATTTGGGCCCACGCCCTTATGTGGCTAGTACATCCCTCCCATGTGTGGTCCGTCCGTCAAAAATTCCTAAAAAGGGTACTTCCTTCACAAATAGCCCCCTCCCAAGCTCCCTTGCTCATTTTTCTTGCTGCCCATCTCAAAACTGTGAACCCAAATCACTCCCAAATCCTCCCATTGCTAAAAATGACCCTATCTCATACCTCCAACATGATTAGAAACCCTCTCCCTCTCCGATCTCATCCATTGGAACTCCTACAACCTCCATTTGTGGCCAAAATCGTGTGGAGCTCCATTCCCCTTTTTCCTTCTCATTTCTTTTCGAAAACCCAGCCTAGGGGAGCTTGAAGCATCCCTCTACAACACCTAGATTTCCTTTTTTCTGTTTGGGTAGCCATTTCTCTACATTTCTCACATTTTTATGGCTTTTGTTGAAGCCATTTTGGGTTTTTTCTCTCTCTCCACCATCCTCTCTTTGATGGGAAAGAGAAAGACCACAACAGATGAGGCTGGGCCTAGTCGCCCTGCACAATCCAGAAGATCAAGGGGAGGCGCCGCTAGCTCAAGCACCGCCGCAAGTCCAAGCACAGCCCGAGAGTTCCATACAAAGCGGGATTTGGATCCCCATGCTCAAATTGGGTGAGTAATATTAGTAGAGATGCCTCACGGCGAATATACTGACCATAAGGTGCAGTTTGAGGCGGACGTGGAAGGGCGACTCTTCGGCGAATTCATATTATTCGAGCGCATTGAAGCTGCACATTGGGGTCCGCTTTTTGAAGCCCATTCTTGTGCTAATGTGAGCACCATTCGTGCCTTCTACGCTCATATCCAGAATCCTACATTGGAGCCATTGCAGTTCAAGATTCCCTTTGGTAGAGACCGGATGCCTACGGTCGATGTTCGGTTGATAGCACGACTTCTGAACGTGCCCCTTGGTGATGCTCATCCCAGTGCAAAGAATTTGAGGAGTAGGCTTGAGCGAGATCGTCGTACTAGGTTCCTATGTGGTAGTCTGGTTCCATGGCAGCCTAACAATAGCCTCAAGGTGTCTCATATGTCTGATGATTTGCACCTATTGCACCACATTTGCACGTTCAATGTGTATCTCAGGTCGACAAATCGCATTGAGTGTACATGCCTTATGGTTGATTTCTTGTATCAGGTGGTCCAGGGAGAAAATGCGTGTATGGTCACTTTCATGTTGCGACAGATTATCCTCATAGCGAAATCAAGAAGAACGTCTGAGTCACTTCCTTTTGGCCAGCTTATATGTAAGATCGCGCTTGAGTTTTCTTACAGACTTGGGCCGGAGTTGCTAGTTCCGATTCACTGCATTGATGAGTCTACCATGGTCAAGATGAAGATCGGGTCTGAGTACCGTGAGGCTCATCTTGATAAGGATAGCGAGGGCGATTTCGATGACGAAGAATATCCAAGTGAAGGAGAACCTGGAGCGGAAGAAGAGGAAGAAGTCCAGGAAGAGGTAGAAGAGGAGGCTCAGGATACCGATGAGAGTCCTCCTCCTGCGACTCGGGCTACTAGAGACGATCACATTGCCCGAATTGAGGAGAGTTAGGTCTCCTTGCAAAGAGAAGTCCAGAAACTTCGGGCCGAGGTTGAGGATACCAAGGCCGTCATGAAGAAGAAATTTGGCAAGGTGACTCGTACTTTGAAGGCTATCCTGTGCTGCTTGCAGGATAAGGGTGCTCCTCCTCCATCACCCAACTCAGACTAGCGATGAGATTGTAGATGTTGTTGGTAGCAGTTAGTCGTTTCTTGCTTTATGTTGTGTAAGCCTGATAAGGCTAGTAGTATTCTTATGTTGCTGTAGTAGCTGACTGGCTTAGCTCCCATGCATTTCTTGTCATGGTACATGTAAGAATATGTCTCCTATATTGTGGCAATTTTGATTTAATGAAATGCATGGCATTTTTTTTCCGGCTTGTTATGTGAATGTTTGTGTTGTGGTTTGGGCTTAATATAACCGAATTTGGTTAGATGGAATGCATGCCGTTTCGTTCGCTGTAAGGTATTGTCCCTAGTGTAGGTGTATCCTATGGTTTCCACTACCATATTGTAAATCTTGGGATTAAGCCTAAAAAATTAGTTTTTATCCCACCCCACCCTCCTACCAAGCATGCCACTTCCAATCCCGCCATGGGACTAGGAATGCAGTTCCATTTAATACAACTAAACGCTACTGGCCACATAGGCCCTCGGAGTTTTGAACCTAGAGTTAGCACTCCTAGATTTGAAGGATCTGACGACATAGGAAATCCAATTCCATTTACACAATTGTGACTCTAAGCGAGAGTGATTCCCTGTACTAGTAATGGTATGAAACCATTTAGCATATAAGCTTAGGTTGTAGATTACAGATTAGTCTACTAGTTACCTTCAGTAGAGTAAAGCCTGTAGATGCTAAGGAATAGTAGGTTAGATCTGGTTGGAATGAGACTCCCTTCCTTGGATAGATCCTCATAATATCCATAGACTCCTTTAGTAACTCTCAGGAAGTGAATGTAACTTAGAACCATTCACTCTTAGGGAAGACTTATAAATCCCTCAGGTCGAACTTAGAATAAACCAACACACCCCTTAGAATTGCCTTCCCTAAGGGCTTATTGCATTGGGAACGTGGAGTAAAGAAACTGCATGTAAGCGATGTATTCGCGGTTTGAATCGACTTCTTAATCCTAGTGGCTACCAATAAATCCAATGCTCTGATCAAGCAGAAGATCGGCATCGACTCGGATTAAGAATTGATACAATAAATCTTCTGTCCTAGCTAGACAGAAAGTCTATGTATCCAGTTCAGACCTACTACACAACCTTTCTTCTGTGATGGCCTAACCACCTACAACCAAACGTGATCACATTGCCTTTGGAAAATGGCGAGGACTTAAAGCCAGTAGAGAATTCGACATCTTGCCACCAACTCATACCTGCCCCTGAACTCAACCATAATAGAGATTAGGCTCATCTCTATCGCCATAGATACCAATGCCATAGAACGCATCATTAGCAAAGAAAAACCACTATACTGAGAGGTTGTTTCCTAATTCATGTTAAGGATAGCCCTAAGTTGCGCCTCGTTCCGATATACGGATCGATGCAAAGATTCTTGAACTTTAAGTAGAACCAAGTTTTAAGGGGGGTAGAACGTATTGAGTCCAATCCAGTTAGCTCAGCCAATGCAACCGTTTGATCAGAGTGGCGCAGCGGAAGTGTGGTTGGCCTCTTTCCCACTAGCCCAGGATCGAAACATTTGATTTAGGTTATATGTACGGTTAGGTCATTAAATAGGATTGACCCTTCCTTAGAATGTCAATACTGAAATCTTGCTAGATACTCCTTACCCTTCACCAATTTCGGGGACGAAATTGTGTTTTAAGCGGGGTAGATTGTAACACCCTGGATTTTGGCCAACATAGGATTAGACGTCCTTAGGCAATGGGTCGACTAAAACACCTAGGAAATCGCTCAGAACCCAATTTCATAGCCAAAGAAATCACTTAGGATTAATTCCTTTAGAAACTAAGCATAAGTTAGCTAACGCTACGCTGGAGTATCCGTGAAATCACTTTAAATACGTTCTACAAGACCTAAACCTTGTAGAATCAATGGTGCTATAATACCCTGAAACCTCGGATCAAACTTTAAACCAGTTTGCTCTCAGGAACTCTTTGAAACTTTGTATTGGATTTAGACCGCGCGTCGAAAGTCCGATATCTACCATCTTAAGCCATTATGACCGCTTGGCTGGACCTGACAATCATTTTAAAAATCAAGTCCAACTGACATTCAGAGGCTATTTCATTGAGCCTGGAGTGAAGAGAGTGAGAATAGGGTTAGATTTGAAATTTGAAATTCAAATCTGGCACACGACTTGGCGCGTCAGTATTAAGCGTTCTGACCGTCAGAATTCAGCCAAATTACACCCTCGGATTAGGAAAAATTTCTATTTCATATCACGAGACTTGTAGACCTGATCTAGGTGCGATGACCGCTGAATTGAAACTAGACCGCCAAGTGCGATCTGGGAACTCTACCGGTCTGAAAACTTGATGTGTACTAGATCCAGTATGCATGAGCTTAAGTCCGACCGCGTTAGGCCGGGGGACCTCCAGAAATGCTCTTTTGGATCGAAACAGCCCCGATTTGGTTAGGCATCAAGTAAACATTTTTCCCAAGCCTAATCTGGAAAGTTTTTAGGTTATAAAAGGGGTTTAAACCCTCACTTCTCTCACCCATCCGAATTTGCTAGAAACCCTAGTTGGTGTGAGTGAAAAAGTGAGAGATTGTGAGAGAAGGTGGGAGATATTTTCCTGCCACCTGCTGCTGTTGCTGTACGTGCTTAAGTGACGTATTCCAATCACTTTCCCGGTGATTCTGACGCTTTTCTAGGTAAGGAAAACCCTGTCCACTTGCTGATTCAGCATTCCGTTAAATCAAATAGCAAAGTAGCTAATATAACTTGTGAAATAGGTTACCTGTTCACCGTAGACGAAGCGTATACGCTCCGTCCGAAATGATACACATATATTTTAGACGCTTTGATTGACTGTTTTCAATGCTTTCAATGTCGTTTAATAGTAGATTATCGACGGCAACGCCGTTTGACATGTACAACATGCTGTCCGTTTCCTGTTTCGTAAGCAGATGAAAAATATGAGATTTAGGGCATTTTAGTCATTTGTAGGGAATACTTTTTTCATCCATATTTTGCAAATATGATTGACATGGCTTCTTGTCGCATTAGGATATTAGGAATGCGTGCATAATCAGTTTGGCGAAGAGATTCGCCTAAATGCGCACTTTGAGTCCACATACTATATATAGACTTAAGTGTGTAGTCTAAGTGTTTGTATAAATATTTGTATTAGTATGTATTGAATTGAATGGTGTTGTGAATTAGTTTGAGATTGAATTCTCAAATAATACGCTGATGTAAATGATTTCCTTCTTGTTGGCTATATGTATGATTTCATTATATGTATGAAATGCATGTGTTAGATGATTTACTTAAGTTGTATGTTATAACATGTGTTAACATGATCATGTTGTTGTATTTCATTTCCATTACTCTGATATGATTGATGAAGTGGATTCACAAATGATTGGGGCTATACTTAGTCCAGGCAGTCGGTAACCGAATCAATTTGTAGTTGGCTTATCTTTGCCACGAACGACGCGTCGATGAACGCGAGTCGTGTTTTGGAGTTGGTGGCAGTGGTTAGGCCACACAAGGTGTTTTACGCACTTCATGTCGTTTGACTTGAGATGCGCTCGTGCTAGTCGAACCCGTCAAGTAACCCGACTGGCCATTGTATGTTCACCATGTATGTGTCATAACTGCTTGAACCTAGGTTACTGAACTTACCATTGAAAACCCTGTTAACCATGGTACCTTGATCCGCAAAGACTCATGAGCCGGGCATGGTGGTATGGGACACCGTGGTCGAGCTTTCGGCCTACGCTGGGGCCACAAACCTCCCTGTAATGACCAGTGAGCACCTATGACTCGTGAACAGATTATGGTGGTGTGGGACACTATATTCTTACTGTTGGCCTACATTGATAAGGTGATGGGGGAGCGGTGCAACGAGTGCAAGCAACAGCCCTGACAGCCCTTTGTAGTGACCTCGATCGTATTCTGAGTCTACGAGAGGCGACGACCCTTCCATAGCAACAAGAGTACAAGTAGGCCTGTATTGATAAGGTGATGGGGGAGCGGTGCAACGAGTGCGATCAATAGCCCTGACAGCCCTTGCAGCGACCTACAAAATATATATCGTATGAGATTACTAGGAGTGACGACCCCAGACAGGATCTGTGTTGGGATTGATATAAGGGAAGTACCTTAGTTTCCCAATCCTGCTGTATGAATGGACTAATAATAACTCGGTAATCATATCACCATCATATTGCATGTGCATGTAAGATGTGGAGTACCGTGCGGTACGCAAGCATGCCGCGGACGCAGATGGTGCCGTATGAAGGAGAATGTCGGTGTGGGCATCCATCTTGTAATGTCATATTGCATTAACAACAGTATTAGGAATGTTTGATTTACTGCTTTACTATAATCGCATGATTGATTTGAGAACATGCTAATCTTTGCTCTATTATTCCACTGAGTTAGCTACTCACTCCCACGTTACGGGATGGTGTTTTCGGACACTCACCAGTCCTTATTTTTGTTGCAAATGATGGTGCTGCTTGAGAAGCGAAGCTGGACATGATGATGATGAGGAGGATCCCTCCTTTATGCGTATTCTGATTGACGGGATTACGGGGAGGTTGATTAGATACCTTGACACTTGTCATTTTATATATTTAGAGCACTCATGTATATTCTTTTTTTTTACTTTTGAAGTATACATGTATGTATATAACCTGGTAACATGTTCACACTCTGGAGACATACAACAGTTTATATATGTTATACATACAATCAGAGTCTTTCGCTTGTAAATTTAACTGTCTCTGGAGTATGATATGCTGTTCTGGCTTAATCTCACTCATGTTTAATACATTAACACAGAAAACATTCAATCATACACATTTATGTTGCATAAGTGATGTTCTGGAACTCGGGAGTGGAGTTCTTACTCGACCCCCGATTTTTGGGATGTTAAAGATGGTATCAGAGCATGAATGAGATTATATCGGGCCTGGATTATGGTCACGCGACGTACGCTGTCGCTTCATTTGACTTAGGTGGGTGCGAGAAAGGTCTAGAAACACTTATAGTATCGCAGATTCGCCAATAGGCGAGGTCTATTCGTATCGATCGCGCGATCGAGTCGTAACGCATCTAGGGTCACGTGAAGCGACCTAAGTAGCTCCTAGATTGTTGGTAGGTGGGTTGAGATGTTCTTTGAACAGTTTTAAACCCGTAAATGTGAATCCTTGAGCTGTGGGACAACCATAACCCTTACATTTAATCGCTAGGGCTTAAAAACCCCGTTTCACCTAATTTCTTTAAAATTCTTCCTCTCACTACTCCATTCTTCAATTATTTCTTTAAATTTTCATGTTAGTCATTGATCCTAATGTGAAAATGATATAAAATCATACTTCAACAAAATTTTATAGTGAATAGTAAAATTTTATGAAAATTGGCCATTATGTCATTCTAAGTTTGTAATCTTTAGCAAATAATGGGCTAGATGGATGTATTAGCTCCTTCTACTCCAAAATCATATGCTGCATGATAGGGGATTGCATTTAGGTTTACATATTGGCCCCGAAAAGCTCCAAATGGATGTTTGGGCCTCCCTAGGCCAATCTAGAATGAACGAAGGTGGGGCCCCATACATATTTGGGGTCCCTGAGGCAGGGGCGACCCAACCCATGTGGTCCCACCGTCTGGATGGGCGACCGCCCGGCGATGCCATCGCCGATGAGTCGGGCCCACTTGCTATAAAATTTGGGCGCACCCCCTTATTTGGCTAGTACATCCCTCCCATGTGTGGTCCGTCCGTCAAAAACCCCTAAAAAGGGTACTTCCTTCACAAATAGCCCCCTCCCAAGCTCCCTTGCTTGTTTTTCTTGCTGCTCATCTCAAAACCGTGACCCCAAATGACTTCCAAATCCTCCCATTGCTAAAAACGACCCTATCTCGTACCTCCAACGTGATTAGAAACCCTCTCCCTCTCCGATCTCATCCGTTGGAGCTCCTACAACCTCCATTTGTGGCCGAAATCGTGTGGAGCTCCATTCCCCTTTTTTCTTCTCTTTTCTTTTCAAAAATCCAGCCTAGGGGAGCTTGAAGCATCCCTCTACAATACCTAAATTTCCTTTTTTCTGTTTGGGCAGCCATTTCTCTACATTTCTCACATTTTTCATGGCTTTTGTTGAAGCCATTTTGAGTTTTTTCTCTCTCCACCATCCTCTCTTTGATGGGAAAGAGAAAGACCACAGCGGATGAGGCTGGGCCTAGTCACCCTGCACAATTCAAAAGATCGAGGGGAGGCGCCGCTAGCTCAAGCGCTGCCGCAAGTCCAAGCACAGCCCGAGAGTTCCATACAAAGCCGGATTTGGATCCCCATGCTCAAATTGGGCGAGTAATATTAGCAGAGATGCCTCACGGTGAATATATTGACCATAAGGTGCTGTTTGAGGCGGACGTGGAAGGGAGACTCTTCGGCGAATTCCTATTATTCGAGCGCATTGAAGTTGCACATTGGGGTCCGCTTTTTGAAGCCCGTTCTCGTGCTAATGTGAGCACCGTTCGTGCCTTCTACGCTCGTATCCAGAATCCTACATTGGAGCCATTGCAGTTCAAGATTCCCTTTGGTAGAGATCGAATGGCTACGGTCAATGTTCGGTTGATAGCGCGATTTCTGAACGTGCCCCTTGGTGATGCTCATCCCAGTGCAAAGAATTTGAGGAGTATGCGTGAGCGAGATCGACGTACCAGGTTCCTATGCAGTAGTCTGGTTCCATGGCAGCCTAACAATAGCCTCAAGGCGTCTCATATGTCTGATGATTTGTGCTTGCTGCACCGCATTTGCACGTTCAACGTGTATCCTAGGTCAACAAATCGCATTGAGTGTACACGCCTAATGGTTGATTTCTTGTATCAGGTGGCATAGGGAGAAAATGTGTGTATGGCCACTTTCGTGTTGCGACAGATTATCCTCATAGCAAAATCAAGAAGAACGTCTAAGTCGCTTCCTTTTGGCCAGCTTATATGTAAGATCACGCTTGAGTTTTCTTACAGACTTGGGCCAGAGTTGCTAGTTCCGATTCACTGCATTGATGAGTCTACCATGGTCAATATGAAGATCGGGTCTCAGTACCATGAGGCTCAGCTTGATGAGGATAGCGAGGGCGATTTCGATGACGAAGGGTATCCAAGTGAAGGAGAACCTGGAGCGGAAGAAGAAGAAGAAGTCCAGGAAGAGGTAGAAGAGGAGGCTCAGGATACCGATGAGAGTCCTCCTCCTGCGACTCGGGCTACTGAGATGATCACATTGCCCGAATTGAGGAGAGTTAGGTCACCTTGCGAAGAGAAGTCCAGGAACTTCGGGCCGAGGTTGAGGATACCAAGGCCGTCATGAAGAAGAAATTTGGCAAGGTGACTCGTACTTTGAAGGCTATCCTGTGCTGCTTGCAGGATAAGGGTGCTCCTCCTCCGTCACCCGACTCAGACTAGCGATGAGATTGTAGATGTTGTTAGTAGCAGTTAGTCGTTTCCTGCTTTATGTTGTGTAAGCCTGATAAGGCTAGTAGTTTGCTTATGTTGCTGTAATAGCTGACTGGCTTAGCTCCCATGCATTTCTTGTCATGGTACATGTAAGAATATGTCTCCTATATTGTGGTAATTTTGATTTAATGAAATGCATGGTATTTTTTTTTCGGCTTGTTATGTGAATGTTTGTGTTGTGGTTTGGGCTTAATATAGCCAAATTTGGTTAGATGGCATGCATGCCGTTTCGTTCGCTGTAAGGTATTGTCCCTAGTTTGGGTGTATCCTATGGTTTCCACTGCCATATTGTAAATCTTGGGATTAAGCCTAAAAAATTAGTTTTTATCCCACCCCACCCTCCTACCAAGCATGCCACTTCTAATCCCGCCATGGGACTAGGAATGCAGGTCCATTTAATACAACTAAACGCTACTGGCCACATAGGCCCTTGGAGTTTTGAACCTAGAGTTAACACTCCTAGATTTGAAGGATCTGACGACATAGGAAATCCAATTCCATTTACACAATTGTGACCCTAAGCGAGAGCGATTCCTTGTACTAGTAATGGTATGAAACCATTTAGCATATAAGCTTAGGCTGTAGATTACAGACTAGTGAGCAAACATCACTGTTGGGCAAACTAGAAAATCGGTGGGGCAAACTTTAAAATCCAGCCCATCCATAATGTGTGTCCCACGTGGATGAGGGGTCGGACCAAGTTTCAGGCACATTCAAATTTCAGGTGGGTGGGCCCCACTAAGTAATTTTCTATGTTTTAGGCAATGTCTTCACATGATTTTAGATGGTATGGCCCACCTGAGTTCTGTATATAGCTGTTTTTTCTGCTATCCCATGATTTAAAGGAGACCCATCAAATTCACGGTGTTGGTGTTCGACCCACATCATGGTGGGGCCCACACAGCTCGACCTCATGGGGAGTTCCCATGAGCACGACCATATAGCACCTTGCCACACACACACACACACACACACACACACACACACACACACACACACACACACACACACACACACACACATATATATATATATATATATATATATATATATATATATATATATATATTACACACACACACATGTTGTTGTTGCTAGTAAAACTGGTATTGCTTGGTCCCTTTCTCCCTCTATTACCCTTGCCCAATACAAAATAAAAATGCAACTACATTCATTCAATGTGGGCCCAACTGAGTTTAACATATACCTTTGCTGCGTGCTTTCTTCATTAGACCGACCATTTTCAGAAGAAGACAGAGTGCGGATAAGGGGGGCCCACAAAAAGAGTTTTTTCTTGTCTTTCTACCAGAAACGCAGTGAGAAAAAGGGGGTGAAAGCAACGGTAGTGAAAACAGCAGTGGAAAGGAAGAGGAAAAGTAAATAGTGGAAATGGGAGAGGAAAAGCCACAACCGTGAGAAGGAGGGGTATTTTCATCCTGAAATTCTGACTCCGTACGAGGAGGTCGAGTTGTGTATTCAAAGTTTGTATTGTTTCAAAAAAGTCGTTGGATAAAAGGTGGGGTCCACAGTCATAAATTTCTCAAGTTACGTCCGTCTCATCATGATGTATGAGTTATATCCAAACTGTCCTTCCACTAGGTGAGCTCGTCATAATGCCAGAACTGAAATATAAGACAGATCTAAAAACTAATGGAGAGTGATTCTTAGGTCGGTGCTGCCGGATGGCGGTCAGTATAGCCAGCCAGCGACCTTCAAACGTAGACATGTACGACAATGGAGGAGGTAGTATCCCCCAATGGAAAGCTCAGGTACACACCCACCTTAACACAACCCCAAACCCTCTCATCCCCACCAGAGATCATGTAGAGCAAAACAGGTAAACCTCCATCAGGTTTAGTACCTCAGGTACTATCTCGGTCCTACGCAAATGCCACTACACTAGCCCCCACCCCCCAAAGTCATTGTCCCCAAATGGATCTCGGATAAGGATCGAGCCGAATAAGGAGTGAGCTGAATTTGTGTGTACTCTGGTTGGCGAAATTTCAGATGATGTCATCAATGTCCAATCCCTATCTGAAAGCTTCCAATCATCAAAATTTCGGTCCAATAATGTCGACATTTTCCAGATCTCTGAGTCAGCTTACGCTTTCAAATTCCTCACCAGGGAAGCTGTTCTGGATTTCTCTCGCAACAAACTCACTCAGGGAAGACTAAAGCTATCTAATGTACGAGCATGGGGCCCAGTAATGAAGATCCTGGGCACAGGAGCGTGGATTCGCATTCAGGGCATTCCTTTGCACACCTGGAATGAGCAAACCATTGGCCAGATTGTAGAGCAAGTTGGGGAAGTGTTGGAGGTGGACCCTCGGTCTCTGTCAGGACCCAATAGATGGTATGCTCGGGTTAAGATCTCTCCTCTTCCCAACCCATCGCCCCCTAAATCATTAGACCTCATAGTGGATGGTAGATCATTTCAGATTTTGGTCCAATTTGAAGATTATAGGGGGGTGAAAGATAATTCTAGTAGGAAGGAGAAGCAGGGTGGGATGAACGAGGCACCGAGAATAGAATGTACTAAACAATGGGTCGTCAGGACCTTTGCTAATCAGCAAACGAGAGATAATTTAGGGACGATTTTTATCCCAGCATGGTAGGTGAATGTTGTTGAGAAGAGTCTTGTATGCCTCGAGAGCACTCGACAAAATGCCCCACTAGCTAATCCTCAGTGTCACCCCATCCAGCAAGAGCAGACTGAGTCCTTGGCATGTAAACAGGTGTAGGATTTGGCGGTAGTTGATCCATCTTGCGATCTCTCAATCAACCAACCATCGACTGCAGGGAATCCTGAAGGTCCATTCATCCATCCCATGGTCTGCTCTATTCCTGATTCCATGCAGGATCACTGTCCAGAAAGAGCGGGCACACAACAACTGCTTGGTCCGCCCATTGCCATTAGTAGCTCTCATCCAATTAATACCCCGAATGAGCCCCCCCACCCACACACACACAGCCTCAGCAACAATTGGACCTTCTGCAGCCCTTCTCAGCACAATACCCAATCGCAGTTGCTTCATGACCCCATTATCTCCTCTCCAATTAACTGCATTCTTCCAGGATCGTGTCAACCCATTACCACCCCAAACCACTCAGCTTTATAGGCCTATCATCCTTGCATCCCGACGATGGTCATGGAGGAATGGGAAGGCTAGCTATCAGGGGTCCAACATTTGTTTAGGGAAGGATCCCTGCCTCAAAAAGTCAAAGCTACCAACCAGTGTGGCTGGATCACGAATGGTTAGTTCTGAAGAACACCTGATCCTACGAACCAGGGAGAACCGAGCCGCAGTTAGGCATGTCTGCGATAAAAGAATTGAGGCAATGGAGATGGAAACTAATAGTTCATATCAGGAAGGCAGGGAAGCAGATCCAAATCAGGGTGTAGCTGCTCTCAGTACCCACAATACTGTCTGTACCAATAGCCCTATTGCAGCAGATTTAATCTTTCACAGCGTAACCATTCATGATGACAAAGGCATTTCCCTATGGGTGGACATTGAAGCTAGAGAAATCTCTAATGACTTAGATACTTCTGAATCTGAATAAGGAAGAAAGGATGGCAATGACATCGTAATTACAGCAGCGCTTAGGAAAAAGAAAGGCAAGTCTGCTACATCAATATTTGAAAGAACGAGTCAGAGAAGGAGAAGTATCCGGAGAAGGGACGAGGTGAAAGGATGGGTGTCTGATGTTTAGCATCCTTTCCTGGAATGTGAGAGGGGTAGCAAATGCTCAAACTACCTGCCATCTGAGATGGCTTATAAAGAAGCATAGAGTAGCGATTCTCCTTCTCCAAGAACTGATGATTAGAGCGGCTAAAAGACATTTCGTGGCAGCCAAGTTGGGAGTTCAGTTGCAGCTGATGGAGGACGCTTTAGAGGGCAAATTTTGGGTATTAGCTAAAGACGGAATTAACATCCAAACAGTTAGTGCTTCCAGGCAGAGCATTTCCGTCAGGGTCACCAATGGTAACAACCCTCCAATTATGATTTCAGTAGTCTATGCCAGTTGTGATAAGGAAAGAAGAAAGGAATTGGGGAACGAATTGAGAATGACCTCAAGTCAAATCAATGGATTGTGGTTGGTTTGTGGAGATTTCAATTCCACTGTTTCTAGTGATGAAAGGCTAGGAGGTATCCCTTCATTCACTGCTTCAATGAGCAATTTCTCTGAGGCTATTAGCGACACAGGTCTGATCGACGCAGGTTATGTGGGGTATACCTACACGTGGTGTAATAACATAGCAGGAACGAGCTGTAGATGGGCTAGACTGGATTGAATGCTAGTCAATGCTAGCTAGTTGAGTTCCCTTCCTACATTCAAGTTAACCATCTTCCCAGGTCCTATTCAGACCATTCCCCGGTCCTTATGTGTTTCATTGAAGACACAACTAACTTCCCTCGCCCATTTTAATTTCAGTGGATGTGGACAACCCATAGTAACTTTCTAAGGGTAGTAAAGGAAGCTTGGGAGATTGATGCACCAACAGCCCCCACGTTCAAGGTCTTTATTAAAGTGAAAAATATGAAAAGGGCCCTCAAGGAATGGAACAAGACTACGTTTGGGGACATGGAAAGTAATGTGCATAAAGCGGATGACGAGATTGTTAGAGCTGAAATCGCCCTTCTATCCTCTAACTTGAACGAAGATGTAGAAAGATTGAGCATTGCTTAGGCGAATCTAAAGAAGGCGCTTCTTCAGCAGGAGGTCTTTTGGAAATAGAAATCAGGATGAAATGGCTTCAAGAAGGGGACAGAAACACGAAATTTTTCCATGATTCAGTCTTATACAAGCATCGAAAAATGGCCATTGATAGATTCAAGACTTCCTCTGGAGAGATCCTCAAAAATCGGGAAGAGATTGGAAGGGAGGCAGAAAGCTTTTTCAAGGAGCTACTCTCGTCCCAACAAGGGGTTGGGAATGAAACGATTCTCTCTTGTATCCCGTCGCTTGTTACACCCCAAATGAATGCTGATCTATCCAGGCTTGTGTTGCTTGAAGAGGTTAAGGCTGCGGCGTTCTCCATCTCGATTGATAACGTCCCTAGCCCTGACGGCTTTGGTGGAGCATTTTTTTCCTCTTGTTAGGATATGATTGGTAATGATATCTATGATGTTGCTAAAGAATTTTTTACACGAGGGGCTCTTCCGAGTTCCTTCCAATGTATGCATATCTTTCTCATCCCTAAGAAGACCAACCCGGAGACCATGACTGACTTCCGCCCCATTAGTCTTTGTAATGGCATTATGAAGATCTTCTCTAAGATCTTAGTGGTAAGGCTGGCTCTCCTTTTTCCTTCTATAATATCTGAAGAACAAGGGGCCTTTGTGAAGGGTAGATTCATTACGGATAACATCGTGATTACGAGGGAAATGTCCTACGAGCTGGACTGCAAAGTGTTTGGAGGGAACATGATCCTGAAGCTAGATATGGAGAAGGCTTACGACAGGGTGAAATGGTCCTTACTCGGCCAAGTGCTCCACAGATTTAGTTTTGAAAAAGAATGGATTCATAAAGCGCAACGCTGCTGGATAGGTAGCTAGTTCTCGGTTATCATTAATGGGCAACCGTGTGGCTTCTTCCCTTCGTCTAGGGGATTAAGACAAGGGGACCCCCTGTCCCCCATTCTATTTATTTCGGCAGTGGAAGTCCTAAGTGTAAGTGTTATGATTTCATATCTCTTTAGTTGTCAAATTTTATGGTGCCAAAACCTATATCTATGTCTTATATATCTTGTGTTTCATCTTTGAGACTATTCATTGCTTCAAGACATCGTATTTCAAGACAAGAACTTAAATGAAGAAAGTTTCAAGTCTAGTCATGGATGAAGTATACAAGAATAGAAGTCTTCAAGTATGCATGTTTAAGATTCTAACAAGTACAAGAATAGAAGAAGACTCTATCAAGTCAAGAAAGGTTCAAGCTCGAGAAGGCCTACAACAAGATTCATAAATTCTCAAGCTTCTCTTAGGGGTCATCTGAGAGTACAGACTATCAATGTTTATCTCACTTTTAAGGTTTGTTTGAACTTAGATTGACCTTAGGTTAGGCTTTATTGTAGGTCATTCTGGATACATAATTCGTATATTTTAAATATGCTTGTACGGGCTGTTCTAAGACCAGTCTTAGGAACTTTAAGACTAGTCCTAGCTCTGCTACGACAAGTCTTAAGTTTTTCAGGACCAGTCCTAGGTTGTTGAAGATTTAAAAATTTTTCTGGTTGTCCTACGACCAATCCTGGACATCCTACGACCAGTCCTGTGAACTGTACGACTCGTCCTTCGACCAGTCTTAGTCCTACGACTCGAACTCCAGCAACTAATCTGGGGGTCCTACGACTAGTCGTAGGTGACCCACGACCAGTCGTAGGTGGCCCACGACCGGTTGTAGGCTACCCAGGACCAGTCGTAGAACAACTAATCCTTATCCCTCAGAAATCTTTAAAAATCTTTTGAAGCTACGACCAGTCCTAGGGATCCTAAGACCAGTTGTAGATGAGATTTTTCAGGCTATAAATAGAGCACGAATTTTAAAGTTTTTCAATTCAATTTAAGCAATCTTAAGGCCATACTCTGAGATAAGTTCGTGTTAGTTTTTTAAGCTACTTTGTACTCATTTAATATTCCTTTTGCTAGCTTGTTTTGTATTTGATTTTGATCTACATTTCAATCTTATTAGAAAAGAGGAATTTTTGATATTCCTTCTTCTTGGATTCAAAATCAAATAAAACTAGCCCTTTTGATTTAAAATCAATTAAACTTAGAACCATTCATAAAGTGAGTATTGGACTTTGAACGTTGAATCGAACTTCTATTCTGATTGGTTCTACCAGGCTACTTCAAAAGGAGATTCAGGTATTTTACATTTATATAATTTACATTCTTTGATTTTGTTTGAGATTTGCCAGAAAAATCTCATTGTTTTAGTTATCTGAGGAAAGCCAGAAAACTCAGATTGTGTGGGTTTTTAGATTATGTAAGTCTGTGATAAAAAGACACAATTGTGAAGGTTTTAGGTGAACCTGTGAAACCTATTTTGATAGTGTATGCTAATATCCCTTACATGAGGATATTAGGAGTGGAGTAGCATTCTGTGTGGTTGTTGGATAACAGTTGGTGTACACACAGGAGAACCACTATATATCTTTGTGTTGTGGATGTGCTTTATTCCTTCATTCCTTTATTCATTCAGTTTTGTGGATTGTATCTGTGGTTGAATGTTGTAATCATTTTATTTCAAGCTAGTGTGGGGAATGTTGTAATAACTTCTGTTTAATTTCCTGTAAGTTATTTTCTTGCTTTATTTATTCCTCTCAGTTTGAGTTTTTGATATAAAGGACGTTCTAGAAATAATGTTGTCCTACCATAAGCCTTTGGTTTTTGGTATATGGTTGTCCTTAGAACTGAATTAGTATCAACCTCTCAAAACTAGTTTATTGAGGTTGCCTTTTTAATTCAGCATTGTGGAATGTTTTATTTTATTACTCCGCTGTTATAAGTTTTATTTGGCATAGCCCTATTCACCCCCCCTCTAGGGCATATAGCTAGGCCCTTTCAAGTGGTATCAGAGCCTAATAGCTCGTGCTTATTGTTTCTTTATTGGATTTATTTCTTGAGCTAATGATCTAAGCTATATTAAGATGTCAAATTTTGATAGCCTATCAGTCACTAGGCCACCACCCTTTAATGACACAAACTATGCATATTGGAAAGCCAAGATGAGGATCTTCCTCAAATCCATGGATGAAAGTGTGTGGCTGGCCACAGTGAATGAATGGAACCCTCTTATCACTGAAGTAACTAATGACGATGGTTCAAAATTAATGAAAGTAACGGCTTATTTTCTTTGGACCACATTTCAGAAAAGTGAGAGTAGTGCCAATGCAAAAGCACTAAATGCAATTACTTGTGCATTATCACCAGATGAATTCAAAAGAATCATCTCTTGTGAAAATTCAAAACAAGCATGGGATGTATTAGAAATGACACACGAGGGTACATCAATTGTCAAGAAATTTAAAGTCCAACACCTCACAACTAAATTTGAAGAAATTCATATGGAGGAGAATGAGATGTTTATGGACTTCTACACTAGATTGAATGACATTGTGAACTCTATGTGGAGTCTTGGTGATAGAATCCCATAAAGTAAAGTGTGTGCAAAGATACTACGCTCACTTCCTGAACGGTTCAATTCTAAAGTAACCGCGATTCAGGAACTTCGTGATACGGATACCATGAGGGTTGAGGAACTAGTTGGTTCACTACAAACCTACAAGTTGTCCTTTAAAGATCCTAAAGGAAAATCGATTGCTCTCAAATCATCAAAAAATGTTTCACAAGAGAGCACTTCGGATTTGAAAAATTTCGAAGATGATATGGCGCTTTTAGTAAAAAAGTTTTACAAAATTTTCACAAGCAAGAAAAAAATTAATTTTCAAAAGTCAAATGATAAGAGACGATTTAAACCTAGAGCTCGAAAATGTTTGAAAGATAGTCAATGTTACAACTGTCAAGAGTATGGGCACTTAGCTAACAAATGTACTAAAAATGACAAATCAAAAAAGGAAAAGCATGTTGGCTACTTGGGATGAATCATCTGATTCTGAATCCTCTTCTAAATCAGAAGATTCTGAAACCGAGTCGGGCGATGATGTTAAAACCCTTATGACTCTAGCAAAGCTCACTTTTTTAGATAATGATGATATATCTAGTGAAGAAAATATGAATAGTGATTGCGATAATGAAGATGATCTTCAGGATGCTTATAATGCCCTTTATAAGGAGAGTTGTAAAATTGTCGTCAAGCTTAAGTTACAAAAAGAAAAATTTTCTAAGCTTAAAGAAGATTATGAGTCTCTCGTTTTAGAAAAGTCTTATATTTCTGATTCTTTTGAAAAGATCAAATGTGATTTAGATTTTAAAACCTCTAAAATTGAAGATTTGAGATCCAAAAATGAGAAACTCAAAAATGAGGTAGCTTCTCTTCTGAGTTTGAAAGACATATGGAGATACGCCCAAGGTGATCCTAAATTGGAAAAATTATTGTCTGGATCAAGAAAATGTGGCGATCGATCCGGGTTGGGCTATGATAAGAATACATCTCCTAAACAAAAGAATATTGCTCCTAAATTTGTAAAAGGAGAGTCTTCAACCTCAAAAGAAAAGAATACTTATCAAGGTTTTTTCAAAAATTTAAGGACTTTTCAAAAATCTAAATGTAGCCATGTCAACTTTGATTTTCAAATCCGAAATCCATTGGCTGAAAAAATAATTGATCTACTCAAGGAGCTATTAAAGTCTAACTCTATAGGTCTCTCCTATAACAACAGACAGAAAAAGACCATCTATACTCCTAAACCCAAACCAGTTCTGAAATAGGTTCCTAAAGTTGCCTTCTTGGTTACCCGCACTGCTTTCAAAGCTACAAGCCATTTAAAGTGGTACCTAGATAGTGGTTGCTCCAGGCATATGACAGGCGATAAGGCTTTATTCACTGATCTAAAAGATATGACTGACGGGTCAGTCACATTTGGTGATGGAAGCAATTGCAAGATCATTGGCCAAGGTACGGTTCAGCTTTATAACCTTCCTTTATTTAAGAATGTTTTATATGTTGAGGGCTTGAAACACAACCTATGAAGCATTTCTCAGATATGCGATAACAACCATTGTGTGAAGTTTTCTAATCAAGGTTGTGAGATAGTTAATAAAAAGGGTTCTGTTATATTAACTGGTCGCAGTACTTCTAAAAACTTCTACATCGTTAGTGATGCAAGCTCATCTACTCAATCGTGTTACATGGTCCATACCGATGAAACTGAATTATGGCATAAACGCCTTGGACATGTACACTACCGGAACTTATTTAGATTGAGCAAAAGAGAACTAATTAGAGGTCTACCCAAATTGCAAAAAGTAGACAAAATATGTGGTGAATGCCATTTGGGCAAACAGACTAGAAGCTCTCACAAGAAAGTGAACTCCAATACCACATCTAGACCACTCGAGCTTCTCCACATGGATCTTATTGGACCAACCAGAATGGAGAGTCGAGGAGATAAAAATTACATCTTGGTTATCGTAGATGACTATACCAGATTCACTTGGGTATCATTCTTAAAAGACAAAACTGAAACCCTGGATGAAGTGAAAAAGGTCATTAAACGAATAAAAAATGAGAAAGGTTCTCATGTTAGTAAGATCCGTAGTGATCATGGATCCGAATTTGAAAATAGTAGTTTTGAGAAATTCTGTAGCGATCAGGAAATATCACATGAATTCTCTGCGCCCAAAACACTGCAACAAAATGGTATAGTTGAAATAAAAAATAGAGTGCTTCAGGATATGGCTAATGTTATGTTGAATAGCATGAAGCTCTCTAGAAATCTTTGGGCTGAAGCAGTTAATACCGCATGCTATATTATTAATTGAGTTTATACCAGTAAATATGATAATAAGACTGCTTATGAATTATGGTTTGAAAAGAAACCTAATGTCAAATACTTTCAAGTTTTTTGCAGCAAGTGTTATATTTCACGAGATCGTGAAAATTTGAAAAAGTTTGATACGAAGAGTGATGAAGGTATTTTTCTTGGTTATTCTTTGAACAGTCGAGCTTATAGGGTTCTAAATAAGAGAACTGGTGTGATTCAAGAGTCTATCAATGTGGTCATTGATGATCATTTGAATACACCAGCCCTGAGCTCAGATGATGATAAAGTTCTTATTATCAACAATCAAGATACCTCATCAAGTCAAAAAGAATCTGAACCAAGGACTGTCAAAGATCATCCAACCTATCAAATTCTTAAAAACCCTCTCACTGGAGTTCGTACTCACAAACAATTTGAGAACATATGTAATTATGTTTGTTTTACATCCCAAATAGAACCGGTCAATATGAAAGAAGCACTTTTTGACGAAAATTGGATAGTTGCTAAGTAGGATGAACTTAATCAATTTGTTCGTAATGATGTCTGGTATCTTGTTCCTAGAGTTAAAAATAAACACATTATCGAAACAAAATGGATCTTTAAAAATGAGTCTGATGAACTTAGAAATATAATACAAAAAAGGCCAGACTGGTTGTACAAGGGTACACTCAGATTGAAGCTATCGATTACGATGAAACCTTTGCTCCAGTCGCTTTCCTTGAATCAATCAGACTTTTTATTTCCATCGCATGCTTTAAAAAATTTAAGATTTATCAGATGGATGTAAAGAGTGCCTTCTTGAATGACGATTTACATAAAGAGGTGTATGTTGAACAACCTTTGGGTTTTAAGACCCCAAGTTATCTGACCATGTATTTCATCTCAAAAAGGCTCTCTATGGTCTAAAACAAGCGTCAAGGGCATGGTATGAGAAATTGACTAAATTCTTACTTAATCATAGCTTTCAAGTAAGAAGTGTCGATAAGACGCTCTTTATTAAAAAGCAAAACAATGATATTTTGATGGTTCAAATTTATGTTGACGATATTATTTATGTATCAACTTGTACTAACATGTCTATTGAGTTTGCAGAGTTAATGAAATGAAAGTTTGAAATGAGAATGGTTGGTGAACTAAATTATTTCTTATGATTGCAAGTAAAACAACAACCTGATGGAATTTTCATTTCCCAAACCAAGTATGCTACGAACTTGGTTAAAAGGTTTGGATTTGAGAATGGTAAGAACTTTGATACTCCTATGAGTACAACGTTAAGACTCTCAAAAGACTCTACAGGTAAAGATATAGATCCTAAACTGTATCGTAGTATGATTGGTAGTTTGTTGTATCTAATTGCAAGTAGACCTGATATCGCGTTTAGTGTTGGTATTTGTGCGAGATATCAGTCTTATCCTAAGGAATCACATCTTACTTTTGTTAAAAGGATTATTAGATATGTCGTAAGTACTATAAATCTGGGTCTTTGGTATCCTTTTGATACTAGTGTTAATTAGTCGGGTACTCAGATGCTGATTGGGCCGGTAATATCGATGATAGAAAATCAACCAGTGGTGGTTGTTTTTACATTGGAAATTGCTTAGTTTCTTAGTTCAGCAAGAAGCAAAGATCAATATCGCTCTCCACTGCTGAGGCTGAGTATATTGTAGCTGGATATGCATGTACTCAACTAGTTTGGATGAAACACATGCTAAGCGATTATGGAATTAATCAAGATTCAATGATCTTACATTGTGATTATTCCAGTGCTATAAATATTTCTAAAAATCCAATCCAGCATTCACGTACTAAGCACATTGACATTAGGTATCATTACATTCGTGAGTTGGTTGAAGAAAAAGTTATTTCCTTGGAATATATACCAACTATGTAAGACCCGTATTCTATACCGTACCATTTCATATTTTTTCGCGGTCCTTCCGGTCGAATTTCGACAACCTTCGACCTGTATTCGATGTTTACGCTTGAACCTAAGCTGAGTCCCGCATATTAGAGTCGAATCGACCCGAAACCTATACCTTAGCGACCACGCCGTCACCGCGGTTCTAACGTCGTGACTCGCGCACTGACCCGATACCCAGGGTAGAAGATATAGGCTCGCGTTCAATTCGAAGAAACACCGCGCGTTGCAAAATACAAGGGAATCTCTACGAGATGTCCCATCAATCAAGTACACATCACACATCAAGTCAAGTACAACTAACCCATGCCATGCCCATACTTATCTCTTACATAAGCAACCCAAAGTCAACTCTTTCTCACCCTCTCTCTTACACACCCATACCATGTCAAGTACACTTCACATCCATCATCCATCCCTTTAACCCATCATCTCACTCCTTCTCTATCATTTCCCAAGCAACCCAAAAAATTTCACACGTCCAAGCTCTTTCTCCCAAATCCCAAGTGTGGCCCACCTTCTCATCTTCCATCTACACCTCTCATCTCTCATCCACACCATCAAAGGTCCATCATCCACCATCCAAAGTGAAGGCAAGGAACTAAGGAGGCTAGGGGAGCAAGGAGGAGTGCAAGAGGTGGGTGATCCACCGTTAAATTCTTTTTAGGGACCACTTGTTGGTGGGACCCATTTTTGATGTATGATTTGTATTATGTGGGGCCCATAGTGGCAGGGCCCCACCATCACTGTCTCTTGTTCTCTCTTTCTCTCTCTCTATCTCTCTTTCTCTCTCCTTATCCTTCCCCTAAAATGAAGTGGCCCGACCAATTCATGATAAATCTACTCCATTCATCAAATGGTGTGGCCCACCACATGTTAGGTAAAATGATATTTATTTTATATTAATATATATATATATATGTGCATACATGGTGGGCCACGATCATGTGGGATCCACCTTGGTGAACGTGGACCACGTGCATGTGGGACTGTAACGCCCTGGAAAAATTCGTACTTGGACTCGAGTACCAACTCGACTAGAAATCCCGTAGGATTAATTCCTTTGGAAAATAAGTGTAAGTTAGCTAGCGCAACGCTAGAGTAGCTGGGAAATAGTCCCTGATTACTTTAAATACGTTCTACAAGACTTAAAATGAGTAGAACCAAAGACGCTATAATACTCTAAAACCTCAGATCAAACTCTAAACCGGTTTGTTCTCAGGACCTCTTTGAAACTTTGTATTGGATCTAGACCGTGCGTTGAAAGTTCGATACCTACAATCTTAGACTGTTATAACCGCCTAGTTGGACTTGACAATCATTTCGAAAATCAGGTCCAACCGACATTCAGAGACTATTTCATTGAGCCTGGAGTGAAGAGAGTGAGAATAGGGTTAGATTTGGAATTTGAAATTCAAATCTGGCACACGACTTGGCGCATTATTATTAAGTGTTCTGACCCTCAGAATTCAGCCAAATTACACCTTCGGATCAGGAAAAATTTCTATTTCATATCACGAGACTTGTAGACCTGATCTACGTGCGATGACCGCTGAACTGAAACTGGACTGCCACGTGCGATCTACGAACACTACTGGTATGAAAATGGGATGTGAACGACATCCAACATGCATGAGCTTAAGTCCGACCGCGTTCGGCCAGGGGACCTCCAGAAATATCTTTTTGGACCGAAACAGCCCCGATTTGGTTAGGCATCAAGTAAACATTGTTCCCAAGCCTGTTTTGGGCATGTTTTATGTTATAAAAGGGCCTTAAACCCTCACTTCTCTCACCCATCCGAATTTGCTAGAAACCCTAGCTGGTGTGAGAGAAAAGGTGAGAGATTGTGAGAGAGAGTGGGAGAGAATTTCCTGCTTCTTACACGACCTGTTGCACCTGCTTAAGCAACGCACTTCAATCACTTTTTCGGTGATTTCTCCGCATTTCTAGGTAAGAAAAGACCCCAAATAGTTGCTGATTTAATGTTCCGTCGGTTCCTTAGCATGGTAGCTTATACATCTTGTGAAATAGGTTGTCTGTTCGCCGTAGACGAAGCGTATACGCTCCGTTCGAATCAATACACTTCTAGGATAAAAGGTGCGGATTCTACTATTTTCAACGCTTTCAATGTCGTTTAATAGTAGATTATCGATGGCAACGCCGTTTGACATGTACAACATGCTGTCCGTTTCCGGTTTCGTAAGTAGATGAAAAATATGAGATTTAGGGCATTTTAGTCATTTGCTGATATGTTTGACATGGCTTCTTGTCGCATTAGGATATTAGGAATGTATGCATAATCAGTTTGGCGAAGAGATTCGTCCAAATGCACACTTTGAGTCGACATACTATATGTAGACTAGAGTGTGTAGACTAAGTGTTTGTATAAATGTTTGTATTAGTATGTATTGAATTAAATGGTGTTATGAATTAGTTTGAGATTGATATCTCAAATAATATGCTGATGTACATGATTTCCTATATGTTGGCTATATGCATGATTTCATTATGTGTATGAAATGCATGCGTTGGATGATTTACTTAAGTTGTATGTTATAACATGTGTTAACATGCTCACATTGTTGTATTTCACTTCCATTACTCTTATATGATTGCTGATGTGGATTCATAACTGTTTGGGACTATACCTAGTCCAGGCAGTCGGTAACCGAGTAAATTCGTGGTTGGCTTATCTTTGCCACGAACGACGCGTCGATGAATGCGAGTCGTGTTTTGGAGTTGGCGGCAGTTGTTAGGCCACACGAAGTGTTTTATGCACTTCATGTCGCTCAGCTTGAGATGTGCTCGTACTAGTCGACCCGTCAAGTAACCCGACTGGCCATTGTATGTTCAACTTGTATGAGTCATAACTGCTTGAACCTCGGGTACTGAACTTACCATTGTAAACCCTATTAACCATGGTACCTTGATCCATAAAGACTCATGAGCCGGGCATGGTGGTATGGGACACCGTGGTCGAGCTGTCGGCCTACGCTGGGGCCACAAACCTCCCCGTAGTGACCAGTGAGCACCTATGACTCTTGAGCAGATTATGGTGGTATGGGACACTATATTCTTGCTGTCGGCCTACACTGATCAGGCGACGAGCCCTTTGTAGTGACCGCGAGTGTATTCTGAGTCTACGGAAGGCGACGACCCTTTCGTAGCAATGAGAGTACAATAGGCCTGTATTGATAAGGTGATGGGGGAGCGGTGCAACGAGTGCGAGCAACAGCCCTGATAGCCCTTGCAGTGACCTACAAAATATACATCGTATGAGATTACTAGGAGTGACAACCCTATACAGGATTTGTGTTGGGATTGATATAAGACAAGTACCTTAGTTTTCCAATCCTGCTGTATGAATGGACTAATAATAACTTGGTAATCATATCACCATCACATTGCATGTGCCTGGAAGAAGTGGAGCACTGTGGGAAGAAAGCATGCCGCGGGCGTAAGATGGTGTCGTATGAGGGAGATCGTCGGTGAGGGCATCCATCATATCACGTCATATTGCATTAACAACAATATTAGGAATGTTTGATTTAATGCTTTACTATTATCGCATGATTGATTTGAGAACATGTTAATCTTTGCTCTATTATTCCACTGAGTTAGCTACTCACTCCCACGTTACGGGATGGTGTTTGCAACACCCACCAGACCCTGTCTTAGATGCAAGTGAGGAAGTGATTCAGGAGGCAGAGCCGGATTATGATGAGGACCAGGACGAGTTCTCATATATGCAGTACCACGACGGCTTTACTTAGGTGGCCTGGATTGACGGGACTTCTCAGTGGCACTACTTTTGACATTTTGATTCTGTTTATTTACATGTATATGAGACTTAGAGATGTATTCATACTTTGGAGACAGTTGAGATCTTTTTTTTTTTTCATACAGTGATATGTATATCCTTTAGTCTTCCGCTTGCTTTTATCACTGAATCTGGAGTATGAATTATAGTTTTGGTATACTTTTACTCATGTGAATGCTTTAACTCAGAAAACATTGAATCATAATCATTTTGTTGCATAAGTGACGGTCTGGAACTCGGGAGTCGGGTTTATGCACGACCCCGATTTTCAGGGTATTACAAGTTGGTATCAGAGCATGAATGAGATTATACCGGGCCTGGGTTATGGTCACGCGACGTACGCTGTCACTTCCTTTGACTTAGGTGGGTGTGAGAAAGGTCTAGAAACACTTATAGGATCACAGTTTCGCCAATAGGCGAAGTCTATTCGTATCGATCGTTTGATCGAGTCTGTAATGCATCTAGGGTCGCGTGAAGCGACCTAAGTAGCTCCTAGGTTGTAAGTAGGTGGGTTGAGACATTCTTTGAATGGTTCTAAATCTATAAATGTGAATCCTTAGGCTGTGGGGCAACCAAAACCCTTACATTCAATCGCTAGGGCTTAAAAATCCCGTTTCACCAAATTCCTTCAAAATTCTTCCTCTCACCACTCCATTCTTCAATTCTTTCTCAGTATTTTCATGTTAGGAATTGATCCTAATATGAAAATGATATAAAATCATGCTTAGGCAAATTTTTCCAATGAATAGTAAAAATACACGAAAATTGGCCATTTGGCCATTCTAAATTTGTAATATTTAGCAAATAATGGGCTAGATGGATGTATTATCTCCTTCTACCCCAAAATCATATTCTACATGATAGGGAAATGCATTCAGGTTTACAGATTGGCCCCGGAATACCCCGGAGGGAAGTTTGGGCCTCCCTAGGCCAATCTACAATGAACTAAGGTGGGGCCCATACATATTTGAGCTCCCTAGGGTAGGGGGGACCCAACCCATGGGGTCCCACCGGTCGGATTGGTGACCGGCCAGCGATGCCATCGCTGATTCGGCGATGCATTGCCGTACAGTGGGCCCCACTTGCAGTGAACTTCGGGCGCACGGTCCTTTTTGGGTAGGGCATCCCTCCCATGTGCGGTCCATCCATCAGAAACCCCTAAAAGGGGTACCTCCTTCACAAACAGCCCCCTCCCAAGCTCCCTTTCATGTTTTTCTTGCTGCCCATCTCAAATCGCTGCTTCAAATCCCTCCCAATCCCATTTCTTGCTGAAACCCAACCCATTCTATCCCTCCATTACTGTTTGCAACTCCTCTTTCAAATCTCATCCGTTGGAACCATTTGTGGCTGAAATCGGGTGGAGCTCCATTCCCCTTTATTCTTCTCTTTTCTTTTTAAAAATCCAGCCCTAGGGAGCTTAAAGCATCCCTCTACAATGCCTAGATTTCCTTCTATCTGTTTGGGCAGCCATTTCTCCCCATTTCCCTCACTTTCCATGGCTATTGTTGAAGTCATTTTGGGTCTTTTCTCTTTCTCCACCATCCTCTCTTTAATGGGAAAGAGAAAGACCGCAGTGGATGAGGCTGGGCCTAGTCGCCCTGCGTAATCAAGAAGATCGAGGGGTGGCGTCGCTAGCTCAAGTGACGCCGCAAGTCCAAGCACAGCCTGGGAGTTCCATACAAAGTAGGATTTGGATCCCCATGCTCAAATTGGGCGAGCGCAGTTAGCAGAGATGTTTCACGGTGATTACACTGACCGTAAGGTGTTGTTTGAGGCAGACGTATAAGGCCGACTCTTCGGTGAATTCCTATTGTTTGAGCGCATTGAAGCTGCGTATTGGGGTCCGCTCTTTGAAGCCCGTTCTCGTGCTAATGTGAGCACTATTCGTGCCTTCTACGCTCGTATCCAAAATCTTACATTGGAGCCATTGCAATTCAAGATTCCCTTTGGTAGAGACCGGATGGCTACTATCGATGTTCGGTTGATAGCACGACTTCTGAATGTACCCCTTGGCGATGTTCATCCCAGTGCGAAGAATTTGAGGAGTAGGCGTGAGCGAGATCGCCGTACCCGATTCCTATGCGATAGTCTGGTTCCATGATAGCCTAACAATAGCCTCAAGGCATCTCATATGTCTGATGATTTACGCCTGCTGCACAACATTTGCACGTTCAACGTGTATCCCAGGTCAAAAAATCGCATTGAATGTACGCGCCTTATACTTGATTTCTTGTATCAGGTGGCCTAGGGAGAAAATGTGTGTATGGCCACTTTCATGTTACGATAGATTATCCTCATGGCGAAATCAAGGAGAACGTCTGAGTCGATTCCTTTTGGCCAGCTTATATGCAAGATCGCGCTTGAGTTTGCTTACAGACTTGGGCCGGAGTTGCCAGTTCATATTCACTGCATTGATGAGTCTACCATGGCCAAGATGAAGATCGGGTCTCAGTATCGTGAGACTCAGCTTGATGAGGATAGCGAGGGCAATTTTGATGATGAAGAGTATCTAAGTGAAGGAGACCTAGGGCGGAAGTAGAGGAAGAAGCCCAAGAATAGGTAGAAGAGGAGGCTCAGGATACTGATGAAAGCCCTCCTCCTTCTACTCAGGCTACTAGTGATGCTCACATTGCCCAAATTGAGGAGAGCCAGGTCGCCTTGCGAAGGGAAGTTTAGGAACTTTGGGATGAGGTAGAGGACACCAAGGCCGTTATGAAGAGGAAATTCGGTAAGGTGACTCGCACCTTGAAGGCGATCCTATGCTGCTTGCAGGATAAGGGTGCTCCTTCTCCATCACCCGACTCAGACTAGTGATGAGATTATAGATGTTGTTGGCAGTAGTTAGTCGTTTCCTGCTTTATGTTGTGTAAGCCTGTTAAGGCTAATAGTTTACTTATGTTGCTGATGTAGCTTTAACTGTCTTAGTTCCCATGTACTTCTTATCATGATGCATGTAAGGAGAAATCCCTGGTATTGTAACAATTTTAATTAAATGAAATGCATGGAATGCCTTTGACTCATTATGTGAATGATTGCGGTGTGTTTGTGCTATTGAGACTGACAAAGTTGCGCCCTATTTTGAATATATGGAATGCCGCCTAAGGCTACACGGAGCACAGCTCGACTTACATTAGGTGAGCCTATGGATCAGGTTCCCCTCCGGTCTGATGCTCATGCGGACCCTGCTGTGGGCCCGATTCCTAAGACAGCACGTGAGTCTCAGCCTCCTACTGGTCCTGCAGTTGGACCACCGCCTTTCACACCGCCCGTCAGAGAGCAGTACCGTGCATCTTCTTCGACGCAGTACATGCCATAGCCTGCTCCACCTCCAGATAGATTTGAGCAGATGATGGCCATGATGCAGTAGCAGCAACATCTCCTTACTACTATAGTGGGGGCTCTAGCCCAGGATGGGAGTGTGACTCCGCCTGCACCACCGGTGCATTCAGCTGAGGATGCCGATACATACGCTCAGGATGAGGGCATGGCTCATCCTGCACCACCTGCTTACCATGCGGGTAATGCCGCAGACACACGGGGCCTACTCGAACGATTACAGCGCTTGCGGCCTCCTACTTTTAAGGGTTCTCATAGACCCGAGGAGGCCGAGTATTGGCTCGACTGTGTGTCGAAGATACTACGGATGATGCATTGCTCAGAGACTGAGTAGGTTGAGTTGGATACATTCTTATTCGAGCGGGAGGCCAGCTTATGGTGGGACAGTGTGTTGCGGACCGCTGCTGCTGATTACATCTGGACCTGGGCAGCGTTCGAGTTCCGTTTTCATGAGAAATGCTATCCCCAGACATATAGGCATGATCGGGAGAACGAGTTTCTGCGCCTCAGATAGGGAGGCATGACGGTGACTGAGTATGAGCATCAGTTCACTGAGTTGAGAAGATACGGCCCGACTATACTGGTAGATGAGCAGATGCGCATGTAACGCTTTTATGAGGGTTTACGACTGGATATTCGGTCGAAGATGTGTTGCGTGAGCATTCCCTCCTACGCAGAGCTGATTCACATGTCCATGCCGGCAGAGCAGGATGTGGATCGACTTACATGATCTCGTGGCCTTATTGCTCCTAGGCCATGACCAGAGTTGCAGGACAGGCCCTTTGCGGGCAAGAGGCCTCGCGTTGACCCTCCTAGGGCTACGGCGCCAGTACCCCCGATGCGGCGCCTCAATTTATCATGTACTTATTGTGAGAGATCGGGCCATTTAGCAAAGAGTTGTTTCGCTCGGATGCGGGATAGTGGGTTCTCGCTGCTGCAGAAGATCGACCGTACACGCCCACAGGCTATATCAACACCGCCTTTACGGTTGACTCCTGCGTGCCCTTCCTTTAGACCTCCCGTATCCCAGTTCAGGCCGCCTCTACGGCCCATGGCACAGCGGCCGAACAGGCCACAGTAGGCGCGGGTGCTTGCCTTGACAGCTGAGGCAGCCGATATAGAGACTTCTCAGCATTCGGCCTTTGAGGTCACTGCCCACATCGGAGGTATTCCTATTCTCGTGATGGTGGATACTGGATCCACACTTTCTTTGATATCGCATTCCATAGTCAGGCGTCTTGGACTGCCGACCATTCATATGGATGGAGTGTGAATCCTTTTAGCTCATTGGGATTTTTCTGATGCCACCCTGATGTGTGAGGGTTGCCTGGTGGATATGGGAGGCTGGACGATGGCTCTTGATCTTATCGTCGACCTCTCTCTTGTTTATCTCCACGTCATTCTTGACATGGACTGGTTGACTGCTGGGAGGGCCGAGATTGACTGCGAGACTCGTATGGTGACGGTGTACGAGCCTGAGGGCACGCCTTTTACATTTTCAGTTTGGGTAAATATCCCCTTCCGCATACTTAGCTACGCTTCTTTACTTCGGGACGCTGATGCCCCGATGCTTGATCATACGCTAGTCGTTTGTGATTTTGGAGATCTGTTCAGGAAGATCCCTGGTTTGCTGCCTCGACGAGAGATTGATTTCACTATCGATCTGGTGTCTGGTTCCGCGCCCCCCTCACTGCCGACATATCGCATGGCACCGTGTGAGACGGAGGAGTTGAGGACATAGATTAATGGTCTATTGGAGCTTGGCCTTACTCGACCCAGTGTGTCTCCTTGGGGAGCACCAGTCCTGTTTGTAAGGAAGAAGGATGGTTTGATGCGATTGTGTATTGATTATCGTAGGCTGAACTAGATCACGGTGAAGAACAAGTACCCTTTACCCAGGATCGATGACTTGTTTGATCAGTTGAGAGGAGCGCAGTACTTTTCGAAAATTGATCTACAGTCAGGATATCATTAGTTGCGAGTCAGGAATGAGGACGTGCAGAAGACAGCATTCAGGATCAGCTTTGGCCACTACGAGTTCCTTGTGATGTCGTTCGGTCTTACGAATGCACCAGCCATGTTCATGGATCTGATGAACCAGGTATTTCGGCCTTTCCTCTATCGATTCATCGTGGTGTTCATTGATGACATTTTGGTATACTCCAGGAGTCGACAGGAGCATGAGGAGCACTTGCGCTTGGTCCTGGATATACTCAGACAACATCAGTTGTTCGCACAATACAAGAAGTGCGACTTATGGAAGCAGGAAGTGAAGTTCCTGGGACACGTGGTGTCCAAGGATGGGATGGCAGTTGACCTGGCGAAGATAGCTGCAGTTCAGGACTGGGAGTAGCCTGGTTCTGTTAATGAGGTGAGGAGTTTCTTGGGTCTTGCTGGCTATTATCGACGCTTCATTAGGGATTTCTCGAAGATTGCGAGACCTTTATCTCGGTTGACACGGAAGGACGTGAAGTTCGCCTGGAATGACAAGGCGGAGTCATCTTTTCAGGAGCTGAAGGACAGACTTACGTCCTCCCCTGTGCTAGTATTGCCAGAACAAGGGGTTAGATATACTATATACACTGACGCGTCTAGCGTTGGTCTGGGTTGTGTCTTTATGCAGAAGTACAGGGTAAATTCGTATGCATCGAGGCAATTAAGGAAGCACGAGGAGAATTACCCTACACACGACCTGGAGTTGGCAGCCGTCATATTCGCACTGAGACTCTGGAGACATTACCTCTATGGAGAGGAGTTCGAGCTCTTTTGAGACCACAAGAGCCTCAAGTACATATTCACGCAGCGAGACTTGAATATGAGGCAGCGGCGATGGATGGAGACTTTGAAGGACTTCAAGTTCGAAGTCTCTTACCATCATGGGAAGGTGAACCTTGTGGCTGACGCGTTGAGCCGCAAGAAGGCGATAGAGTTTGCAGCTTCAATGATGGTTACTGAGTGGGATATGGTTGAGTTTTTGCGAGACTTTGAGTAGAAACTCACTGTAGAGGAGCCATATGAGTTCATTTCACATGTGCAGGTGCGATCTCATATCGATGACCGGGTCATCAAGGCGCAGAGGGATGATGCGCGTCTGACTGAGCTTCGAGAGTAGGCCAGTGATGATGCAGATGCCGAGTGGCGAGTTGGCACGGATGGGGGCTTACGTTATCGTGCCCGCCTGTGCGTCCCAGATATCCCTGACTTGAGACGAGAGATTCTCGAGGCTGCGCATTGTACCAGACTCGCGAAGCATCCAGGCAGTACGAAGATGTATCGCGACGTGAAGAGGACCTATTGGTGGGAAGGTATGAAGATCCATATAGTAGAGTTCGTGTCCCGTTGTCTTACTTGCCAGCAGGTGAAGGTAGAGCATCGCCGACCACCTGGACTTCTTCAGCCTATGTCGATCGCAGAGTGGAAGTGGGACTCATTTCTATGGATTTCGTTTCAGGGCTGCCGAAGACGAGGAAGGGACATGATTCCATATGGGTGATCGTCGACCGTCTGATGAAGTCGGCGCACTTCCTACCGATCAGAGTCACGAACTCTGCAGACGAGCTGACTAGACTATATATCAGAGATATCGTGTGTCTGCATGGAGTTTCGTTGGAGATCGTGTTGGACAGAGACACACGGTTCACTTCTATTTTCTGGACTCGCATTCAGGAGGCTATGGGTGTGAAGTTGAAGTTCAGTACTACCTTCTACCCACAGACACACGGACAGACAGAGCGGGTGAACCAGATCTTAGAGGACATGTTGCGAGCTTGCGCATTGGACTTCAAGGACAGTTGGGATGACTGTCTTGCATATGCGGAGTTCGCGTACAACAACAGTTTTCAGGTGAGTATCGGTATGGCACCTTACGAGGCGTTGTATGGGCGACCTTGTCGAGCACCGCATTGCTGGGCAGAGGTCGGTGAGCGCAGATTGATTGGCCGAGAGTTAGTGCAGGCGACATCGGAGAAGATTGATATTATTAGACGTCGGCTTCTCACAGCGCAGAACAGACAGAAGAGTTATGCCGATACGAGACGGCGGCCGCTAGAGTTCACAGTTGGGGATCATGTATTTTTACGAGTTTCTCCTATGAAGGGAGTCCTTCGGTTCGAGAAGAAGGGGAAGCTGGTACCACGATTCATTGGTCCATTCGAGATCCTCGATCGTGTGGGAGCAGTGGTATACCGTTTGGATTTACCCACGCCTCTCGCGAGCGTTCACAACGTATTTCATGTTTCTATGCTAAAGAAATACGTTTCTGATGCTTCTCATATCATCAGATGGGAGCAGGTGCAGTTAGGAGAGGATGTTACATATATCCTGTGACCGATGCGTATCCTAGACAGGAAGGAGCAGGTACTGCGTAGTAAGGTAATTCCCCTTGTGAAGGTATTATGGATGCATCACTCTGAGGAAGAGGCTACCTAGGAGACAGAAGCCGAGATCAGAAAGAACTACCCACAGCTTCTCGAGGAGTACGAAAAGGTACAAATTTCGAGAATAAATTTTTTTGTTAAGGGGGGTAGATTATAACGCCCTGAAAAAATCCATACTTGGACTCGAGTACCAACTCGACCAGAAATCGCATAGGATTAATTCCTTTGAAAAATAAGTGTAAGTTACCTAGCGCAACGCTAGAGTAGCTGAGAAATAGTCCCTAATCACTTTAAATACGTTCTACAAGATCCAAAACGAGTAGAACCAAAGATGCTATAATACTCTAAAACCTCGGATCAAACTCTAAACCGGTTTGTTCTCAGGACCTCTTTGAAACTTTGTATTGGATCTAGACCGCGCGTCGAAAGTCCAATACCTACAATCTTAGACTGTTATAACCGTCTAGCTGGACTTGACAATCATTTCGAAAATCAGGTCCAACCGACATTTAGAGGCTATTTCATTGAGCTTGGAGTGAAGAGAGTGAGAATAGGGTTAGATTTGGAATTTGAAATTCAAATCTGGCACACGACTTGGCGCATTATTATTAAGCGTTCTGACCGTCAGAATTCAGCCAAATTACACCCTCGGATCAAGAAAATTTTTTATTTCATATCACGAGACTTATAGACCTGATTTACGTACGATGACCGCTGAACTGAAACTGGACCGCCACGTGCGATCTACGAACACTACTGGTCTGAAAATGGGATGTGAGCGACATCCGACATGCATGAGCTTAAGTCCGATCGCGTTCGGCCAGGGGACCTTCAGAAATGTCTGTTTTAGGCATGTTTTATGTTATAAAAGGGCCTTAAACCCTCACTTCTCTCACCCATCCGAATTTGCTAGAAACCCTAGCTGGTGTGAGAGAAAAGGTGAGAGATTGTGAGAGAGAGTGGGAGAGAATTTCCTGCTTCTTACACGACCTGTTGCACCTGCTTAAGCAACGCACTTCAATCACTTTTCCGGTGATTTCGCCGCATTTCTAGGTAAGAAAAGACCCCAAACACTTGCTGATTTAATGTTCCGTCGGCTCCTTAGCATGGTAGCTTATACATCTTGTGAAATAGGTTGTCTGTTTGCCGTAGACGAAGCGTATACGCTCCGTTCGAATCATTACACTTCTAGGATAAAAGGTGCGGATTCTAGATGCTTTGATTAACTGTTTTCAATGCTTTTAATGTCGTTTAATAGTAGATTATTAACGGCAACGCCATTTGACACGTACAACATGCTGTCCGTTTCCTGTTTCATAAGTAGACGAAAAATATGAGATTTAGGGCATTTTAGTCATTTGTAGGAAATACTGTTTTCATCCATATTTTGCTGATATGCTTGACATGGCTTCTTGTCGCATTAGGATATTAGGAATACGTGCATAATCATTTTGGCGAAGAGATTCGCCCAAATGGGCACTTTGAGTCAACATACTATATATAGACTTGAGTGTTTAGACTAAGTGTTTGTATAAATGTTTGTATTAGTATGTATTGAATTAAATGGTGTTATGAATTAGTTTGAGATTGATATGTCAAATAATATGCTGATGTACATGATTTTCTATATGTTGGCTATATGCATGATTTCATTATGTGTATGAAATGCATGCGTTGGATGATTTACTTAAGTTATATGTTATAACATGTGTTAACATGCTCACATTGTTGTATTTCACTTCCATTACTCTTATATGATTGCTGATGTGGATTCATAACTGTTTGGGACTATACCTAGTCCAGGCAGTCGGTAACCGAGTAAATTCGTGGTTGGCTTATCTTTGCCACAAACGACGCGTCGATGAACGCGAGTCGTGTTTTGGAGTTGGCGGCAGTGGTTAGGCCACGCAAAGTGTTTTATGCACTTCATGTCGCTCAGCTTGAGATGCGCTCGTACTAGTCGACCCGTCAAGTAACCCGACTGGCCATTGTATGTTCACCTTGTATGAGTCATAACTGCTTGAACGTAGGGTACTGAACTTACCATTGTAAACCCTATTAAGCATGGTACCTTGATCCATAAAGACTCATGAGCCGGGCATGGTGGTATGGGACACTGTGGTCGAGCTGTCGGCCTACGCTGGGGCCACAAACCTCCCCGTAGTGACCAGTGAGCACCTATGACTCGTGAACAGATTATGATGGTATGGGACACTATATTCTTGCTGTCGGCCTACACAGATCAGGCGACGAGCCCTTTGTAGTGACCGCGAGTGTATTCTGAGTCTACAGGAGGCGATGACCTTCCGTAGTAATGAGAGTACAGTAGGCCTGTATTGATAAGGTGATGGGGGAACGGTGCAACGAGTGCGAGCAACAACCCTGGTAGCCCTTGCAGCTACTTACAAAATATACATCGTATGAGATTACTAGGAGTGACGACCTTAGACAGTATCTGTGTTGGGATTGATATAAGGCAAGTACCTCAGTTTCCTAATCCGGCTGTATGAATGGACTAATAATAGCTCGGTAATCATATCACCATCACATTGCATGTGCCTGGAAGATGTGGAGCACTGTGGGAAGAAAGCATGCCACGGGCGTAAGATGGTGCCGTATGAGGGAGATCGTCGGTGAGGGCATCCATCATGTCACGTCATATTGCATTAACAACAGTATTAGGAATGTTTGATTTACTGCTTTACTATTATCGCATGATTGATTTGAGAACATGTTAATCTTTGCTCTATTATTCCACTGAGTTAGCTACTCACTCCTACGTTACGGGATGGTGTTTGCGACACCCACCAGACCCTTTCTTAGATGCAGGTGAGGCAACGATTCAGGAGGCAGAGCGGGATTATGATGAGGACTAGGATGAGTTCTCATATATGCAGTACCACGACGGCTTTGCTTAGGTGTCCTGGATTGATGGGACTTCTCAGTGGGACTACTTTTGACATTTTGATTCTATTTATTTACATGTATATGAGACTCAGAGATGTATTCATACTTTAGAGACAATTAAGATCTATTTTGTTTTTTCATACAGTGATATGTATATCCTTTAGTCTTCCGCTTGCTTTTATCACTGAATTTGGAGTATGAATTGCAGTTTTGGTATACTTTTACTCATGTGAATGCTTTAACTCAGACAACATTGAATCATAATCATTTTGTTACATAAGTAATGGTCTGAAACTTGAGAGTCGGGTTTATACACGACCCCCAATTTTTAGGGTGTTACAGGGACCCACTATGATGCAGTGTTTATCCAGGCCGTCCAGTGTCCCGGGACGCTGGATGAGCGTGGTGCACATGGAGTGCGTGTACTGATATGGAGGGAAGGCTTGGATTGAATACATGCATCTCTTCCTCATGCATCAAGTTAGGGCCTGCACATGGAGTGTGTCAGTACACCTCCATAACTTAAAAAATATGGGGGGGAAGGGAAATGGTGGGCCACTCATGCAGGCCCTAACTTGATGCATGTATTCAATCCAAGCCTTCCACCATCTTCCTCAGATTATTTTAGGCGTTGAGCCAAAATTTGGGATCAATCCGATTCTCAGGTGAGCCATACCATCTAAAATAATGTGGAGACATGCCTAAACATATAAAAGCACTTGGTGGGGCCTACTTGAAATTTGGATGCGTCTTAAACTTGGACTGAACGGTCCACCACGTGGGACACACACAATAGACGGATTGGATCATCTTATTGTGGGCCCCATATTTTTTAAAAAAAGAATAGGAGGCAGCAGCGTCAGACGCTGCTGCTACAGACGCCAGGCAGGCGGCCAGTCTGGGCTGACCCACGGGTCCCAGTTGTGGGCCCCACCTTGGTCTGAACCGTTAGTCAGGTGGAACACACATAATGAGTGGGCTGGAGTGGAAAACCACCTTTTGGTGGGCCCCCGACTACGACCTCATGAACAATTTGGATGGCAATAAACATCACAGTGGCCCATGGTCCACGTGACCCGTGAATAGTTTGAATGGAAAATATACATCACCATGCCCCCCCCCCCCTGGCCCCTGTGATCTTATGAACAGATTGGGTGGCAAATGAACATCACGGTGGGCCCTGGCCCACGTGATCATATGAGCAGGTTGGATGTCAAAATAAGTATTTCAGTGGGCCCATGGTCCACTTGACCTTTTGAATAGGTTGGATGGAAAATAAATATTATGATGGGGCCCCATGGTCATGTAACCTTATCAACAGGTTGTATGGAAACTAAACATTTTTGGTGGGCCCCTATTTATGTGATCTTTTCAACAGATTGAGTGGGAAAATAAGCATTATGACGAGCCTCACATGAGGCTCACTTTGATATATATGAGCCCATGTATTTAAGCCCATCTTGATGTATTTTTAGGCCCAAGATTGAGGCCCACTTAGATGCATATGGGCTGATATGTTTAGGCCCATCTTGATGTATTTTCAGCCTATTATTGAGGCCCACTTGGATGCATATGGGCTGATATGTTTAGGCCCATCTTGATGTATTTTCAGGCCTATTATTGAGGCCCACTTGGATGCATATGGACTGATATGTTTAGGCCCATCTTGATGTATTTTCAGGCCTATTATTGAGGCCCACTTAGATGTATATGATCTGATATGTTTAGGCCAATCTTGATGTATTTTCAGGCCTATTATTGAGGCCCACTTGGATGTATATGGGCTGATATGTTTAGGCCCATCTTGATGTACTTTCAGGCCTATTATTGAGGCCCACTTGGATGCATATGGACCCATGTATTTAGGCCCATCTTGGCATGTATATGGCCCAATATTGAGGCCCACTTTGTTATATATGGGCCTAAGTGTGTAGGTCCATTTGAGGTATTTATGGCCTATTGTTGAGGCCCACTTTGCTATATATAAGGCATATGTGATTAGGCCCATTTGATGTACATAAAGCTCATGTGATTGGGCTCATTTTTAATGCATACTAGGACCTATGGGTGATGGCCCATTGCAATGTACTTAAGGCCCATTGGTGAGGCTCATTCAGGTGGCTCACTTAATGAATATAAGGCCCGTATGATACAGCCCAATTGATGTACTTAAGGCCCAATTGGGTGCAATTAGGTCCATTGCAATGCGTGATCCCTCCATGTCATATAATGATAGCAAGTAATGCCTTGGGAGCAACGATGGTTAGATGCCCACATTGTCAGGATGATGTCGGTTAAATGTCTATATTATCACTCTTCCCAAGGCCCATTGGTAGGCCCATACTTGTAGTAAGTAGGCCGTCTAGGCCCATCTTTGTTATACACAAAGCCCATCTTTATATACATGTATAGTGTAGATCCATGATTCATGATCATATGCATCATACGTATGACTAATATATGGAGTGACTAATCATAGCATATACCTTCGGCAGAATGTTTATGGGCTCCCTGATAGGCAGAATTGCCCAGTATGAGTGCATAGTACACGTAGGACTGTTGCATGACTGGTAGTGTGACTCATGCACTTACATTTGTATGATTGTGATTATTGTATGTCCTAGCGACATCAGGGCCATAGCCTCCATTGACACATCGTGGGTGGCTGGGTTGGATACCGAAAATGTTTGGTTCTAGCATACGAGCGCCATAGATGTCCCTGAGTGAAAATTCCTAAACCCGATGGTACCAGAGGATGACTCCAACGTCGATACCGAGTGGATACACGAGCGCACGAGGGCCGTATACCAGTAGGCCGCGTCTCCCACTGTGTCGTAGTCGGTTGGAAAGGGGTGTGACCTTACTCGCCTGAGTGAGGGGGTGACTTATAGGTTGAGTTTGACCAGCTTGAGGAATCGGTTCGCTATCGACGAGCCGGGCCCAATATTGGCAGGCGGATAGTGAGGTCTCTTCCACTCTCCCAGTTGTGCATTCGGATAGGGACGACAAGATGGTGTTGAGCGTACTAGACCCCGGTGATTATCCAGAATGAGAACCGTATTGATATATGATGAGGATTGACAGGCTTAAGTTGCATCTCGCATCACATGGTCTGGATATGGACGATAGCATTCATATCTTGCACCGCATAGCCTTGGTAAGACTGATTGCATTCATGTATTCATCAGCATGATTTTGCATTTTCTGACCTTGCATTCTAAGCACGCTCTTATTACGCACACACTTACACCACCCTCTAAGCTTTCTATAAGCTTATGCACGATTGATGCGTGTAGGTGATGCCAGGATGTAGCCATAGTATAGTAGCAGTTGGAGCATGCAGTCGAGCTTCTAAAGTTTTTGTTATTGTCACTATCTTATATTTCCCTTTCCTACGCATTGTACTTAAAGTTTTTGATCATAGTGAATTTTGTTGTGGTGTTCTTGTGGTTATTATTCGTGGGTTATGCTTATGTTATGCTCATTATGAATTAAATGGATATTAAGAATCCTCCTTATAGCATTTCAGGATCGGAACCTGGTATATGGGTGCTGAGAGCCGAGAATGGGGTACTATGGAGGTTGTCGGTGCCAAATTCGATGATCAGAAATTTTATGAGCCCGATTTTTAAGTTTGGGGCGTGACAGAAGTTGGTATCAGAGCATAACTTAGGAATAATAGAGAACAACATCACATGTTTGTTATGAGTTTAAGGTGGTTAGGTTCTAAGTGCGAAACCTTACGATTTAGTTCCCCAACGCACGATTCTTAAGGTTGATTAACGTTATTGTTCTTTCCTATAGGATATGCCGCCAAGGAGAGGGACCCGAGCGCACCTCGATCCACCACCCGAGGCTCCAGCTCTACCACCCGTGCCTCCCGTTCCACCGCCAGAGATCCCTACTCCCTTGCCTGAGGATGACATTCCTCCACCTGAGGCCGATACGGAGCCGACTGTGCCTATGAGTGCTTCTCAGTTACAGCAGATGTTACAGGCTGTGACAGCTGCACTCTAGGGACAGAGAAGGCGCCCAATTGTTTCACCAGCTCAGGCAGAGCAGGAGCTCACGAGCACCTTACTTCGAGAGTTTCAACAGCTCGATCCTCCGCATTTCCAGGGCAATCCAGACCCGACAGCAGCCGAGAGGTGGCGCTCCAATGTGGAGAAGATTTTTGATACTATGTCATGTACAACTGAGCAGCGAGTCCGGTTAGCAGTATTTCTCTTCCAGGGTGAGGTCGAGCATTGGTGGACTTCCGTTACTCATGTTGTAGGGCCCGATTTCATCTGGACATGGGATGATTTTATAGACCGATTCGAGGAGCAGTACTTCCCCGACCATATCCGTCGTCAGAGAGCATTAGAGTTTGAGACTCTGGTGTAGGGAGACATGACCGTGACACAGTACGTGGCCCATTTTGTAGCACTATCGAGGTTTGTGTCATATATGGTTAACGATGAGGGGCGGAAGGCCCGCCATTTCGAGAACGACTTACGTTACGGTCTCCGAGGCCGTGTTATTGGGCACGAGCTCCCGACTTTCCAGGCAGTGGTGCGGAGAGCTCAAATTTATGAGACTAAGTGGGCCGGTACGCAGGCCTACCGAGATCAGAGGAGGGGTCAGAAGAGGCAGCCCCCCTCCAGTAGCTCACAGCAGTATCGACAACCACACAGATTCAGGAGCCACCCATCCGCCAGAGCACTAGTAGCACCGTCAGCACTCCCAGCAGCAGCACCTCAGAGACAGCTTTCTGACACCTGTTATGGATGAGGTGGGATAGGGCACCATAGGTGAGAGTGTCCCCGACCTCGGCAGTAGCAGCCGAGAGCACCACAACAGCCTCCACAGCAACAATGACAGCAGATCCCACCATCGAGGGCCCCTCAACAGCATCATCAGCACCAGCCTCCAAAACCTCAGCAGCCGAGGCAGCAGTTTCGAGTGCCTCAGTGACATCAACAGCAGCACCCTCCGAGGGGACAAGCACCTCCTCAGCCAGTTCATGCTAGATTCTATGCAGCTCAGCAGGACCCGCAGTCATCGGGAGGAGTCGTAGAGGGTATGCTTCCAGTCTCTTCATGCATCGCACATGTATTTTTTGATTCTGGTGCTTCACACTCATTTATGTCTGAGGATTTCTGCCAATCGACTGGATTGCCAACAGAGTTTGCTAGTGAGGGATTGACTGTATCGACGCCCTTGGGGAAGACCACAGTATTGGGCCGTTTCTGTTCGTCTTGCCCGATTCTGGTCGATGATATTTTCTTGCCCGTCGACTTGTACGTACTATAGATGTCAGACTTCGACGTTATTTTAGGCATAGATTGGCTTGCTGAGTACTACGCCATCTTAGACTGCTCCGCGAGGACAGTCATATTCTGCATAAAAGGCTTGCCGCAGTTCCAGTTTGTCGTCGAGCCCAGAGGAGAGTCGTTATCATGCTTGATGTCCTGCGCCGTTGAGGAGCCTATCGTCCCTTGTATTGATCAGTTTTTGGTTGTCTGTGACTTCTCCGACGTGTTCCAGGAGATTTCGGGATTACCGCCCTGCCGTCATATAGAGTTCCAGATAGACCTTGTGCCCGGTACCGCGCCTATCTCGAAGGCCCCATACCGTATGGCACCGATGGAGTTGCATGAGCTGCAGCGACAGTTGGACGAGTTACGTGAGTTGGGATTCATTCGTCCGAGCAGTTCACCTTGGGGAGCATCGGTACTCTTCGTCAGGAAGAAGGATGGCTCGTTGAGACTTTGCGTAAACTACCGCGAGCTCAACTGGGTCACGATTAAGAATAAGTACCCACTCCAGAGGATAGATGATTTGTTTGACCAGCTGCAGGGTGCACAGTTCTTTTCGAAGGTTGACCTGCGTTTCGGTTATCATCAGATTCATGTCCGAGAGGAGGACATTCTGAAGATAGCTTTCAGGACGTGTTATGGTCATTTTAAGTTTCAGGTCATGTCTTTTGGACTGACCAATGCACCCGCGGTCTTCATGCAGTTGATGAATGAGGTTTTTCATCCATATCTCGATCAGTTTGTTGTGGTCTTCATCGACGATATTCTGATATATTCGAGGACCCGTAAGGACCATATGCAGCATTTAGAGATTGCATTGCAGACCCTCCGTGCCCACCAGTCGTATACGAAGCTGGAGAAGTGTGAGTTTTGGCAGGAGGAGGTGAGGTTCCTCGGTCACGTGGTGATGAGGGAGGGTGTCGCAGTGGACCCCTCAAAGGTTGAGGCAGTACGTCAGTGGAGCCAGCCCACTACTACATCCGAGATCCGCAGTTTCCTTGGCTTAGCGGGATATTATCAGCGTTTCATTGAGGGCTTCTCCCATATTGCTGCCCCGATGACCAGGTTGACTCGGAAGGGCACAGACTTTTTTTGGACTAACGCATGTGAGCAGGCATTCGTGGAGCTGAAGGACTGTCTGACATCCGCTCCTGTCCTCACTCTTCCTTCTGGGAGTGATAGATTTGTTGTATTTACCGATGCCTCACGTATTGGATTGGGTGCTGTCCTGATGCAGCACGGCAGACCTGTAGCCTTTTCGTCTCGTCAGCTCAAGGTCCATGATCTGAACTACCCTACACATGATTTGGAGCTGGCAGCAGTCGTCTTCGTACTGAAGGTGTGGAGACATTATCTCTATGGGATTAGGTTCGAGCTCTTCTCTGACCATAAGAGCTTGAAGTATTAATTCTCTCAGCCCGAGCTGAACATGAGACAGAGACGCTGGATGGAGCTTTTGAAGGACTATGATTTTGACCTCCAGTACCACCCAGGCAAGGGGAACATGGTGGCAGATGCCCGAGGCCTGGTGGCACATATGATGATTCAGGAGTGGAGGATGCTCGAGGATATAGCAGAGTACGACTTCGATTTTGGTCTGCAGTCTTTTATCGTTTAACTATCGAGCCTATCGATTCAACCTTCTCTTGTCCCAAGGGTGATCGAGGCTCAGCAAACAGATGAGTCGTTACAGGATTACCGAGCAGAGGCAGCATCTGAGAGCCAGGAAGATTGGCAGATTGGTTCTGATGGTGGACTTCGCTTCAGAGGCTGATTATGTGTCCCGGATATTCCTGAGTTGCGTAGAGATCTTATGACTGAGGCACATCGATCGTGATTTTCTATCCACCCTGGTTCGACGAAAATGTATCAAGATATGAGGAGGCAGTATTTTTGGGCGGGGATGAAGTGCCAAATCGCCAGTTTTATGGCCGAGTGTGACACATGTCAGCATGTTAAGGCCGATCATCAGAGACCTCCTGGTCTGTCGCATCGGTTGACTGTCCCGATGTGGAAGTGGGAGCATGTATCTACCGATTTTGTCATGGGTTTGCCGAGAACTCAGCGCGGTCATGACGCTATCTGGGTTGTTGTGGACCGTCTGACGAAGTCGGCACATTTTCTTACGATCTGTGAGACTTGGCATACAGACCGACTGGCCAGGCTATTTGTTGAGGAGATAGTGAGACTGCATGGCGTTCTAGTCTCGATCATTTCTAATCGAGACCCGAGGTTCACGTCTCAATTTTGGAGGAGCTTTCAGAGAGCTATGGGTACTGATTTACAGCTCAGTACCGCGTATCATCTGCAGACCGATGGCCAGACCGAGAGGGTCAACCAGATACTTGAGGATATGCTTCGGGCCTACGCAATTGACTTCTGAGGTAGCTGGGATGAGCATTTGCGATTGGCTGAGTTCGTATACAACAACAGCTACTAGGTGACCATTGGCATGGTTCCTTTTGAGGCATTGTATGACAGACTGTGCAGATCTCCTAGTTGTTGGACCGAGGTAGGAGAGCAGCGTCTCCTAGGTCCCGATCTTGTGTAGCAGACATTCGAGGCTATCGATATCATCAGGCAGAGGATGCGCACAGCTCAGAGCCAGCAGAAGAGTTTTGTTGATCGCCGTCTCTTGGAGTTCGATGTAAGGGACAGAGTGTATCTCAAGGTCTCGCCCATGAAGGGCGTGGTTCGATTTGGAGTGAAGGGCAAGCTTGTCCCGAGATTTATAGGACCTTTTAAGATCACTGGGCGTGTTGGCGTTGTGGCCTACCGGCTTGCCTTACCATTTGAGTTATCTTGCATCCACAATATTTTTCACGTCTCTATGTTGAGGAAGTGTGGGTCAGACATAGTTCCTGTTATTGATTGGCAGCCGTTAGAGGTTCATGAGGACGCTTCTTACATTGAGCAGCCAGTTCGTATCCTTGATCGCAAGGAGCAGGTCCTCCGGACTAAGGTCATCCCCTTGGTAAAGGTTCAGTGGGGTTATCATTCTGTTGATGAGGCGTCTTGGGAGCGTGAGGTTGAGATTCGAGAGCGCTATCTCCATCTCTTTGATGATTAATAATACATTATATCTTATATATTATCTCCGATTTTATATGATGATGCCTCATTTTCCCTTCTTTTATGAGTTATGTTCTCCTGCGATGATAATGTAAATTTCGAGGATGAAATTTTTATTTAGAGGGGAGAGTTGTAAGACCCGTATTCAATACTGTATCATTTCGTATTCTTCCATGGTCCTTCCAGTCGAATTCTGACAACCTTCGACCTGTATTCGATATTTACGCTCGAACCTAAGTTGAGTCCCGCATATCAGAGTCGACTCGACCTGAAACCTATACCTTAGCGACTGTGCCATCGCCACGGTTCTAATGTCGTGACTCGCGCATCAACCCGATACCCAAGGTAGAAGATATAGGCTTGCGTTCAATTCAAAGAAACACCGCGCGTTGTAAATTATGAGGGAATCTCTACGAGATGTCCCATCAATCAAGTACATATCACACATCAAGTTAAGTACAACTAACCCATGTCATGCCCATACCTCTCTCTTACACAAGCAACCCAAAGTCAACTCTTTCTCACCCTCTCTCTTACACACCCATACCATGTCAAGTACACTTCACATCCATCACCCATCCCTTTAACCCATCATCTCACTCCTTCTCTCTCATTTCCCAAGCAACCCAAAAAATTTCACACGTCCAAGCTCCTTCTCCCAATCCCAAGTGTAGCCCACCTTCTCATCTTCCATCTACACCTCTCATCTCTCATCCAAACCATCAAAGGTCCATCATCCACCGTCCAAAGTGAAGGCAAGGAGCTAAGGAGGCTAGGGGAGCAAGGAGGAGTGCAAGAGGTGGGAGATCCACCGTTAAATTCTTTTTAGGGACCACTTGTTGGTGGGACCCATTTTTTTATGTATGATTTGTATTATGTGGGGCCCATAGTGGCGGGCCCCCACCATCACCGTCTCTTGTTCTCTCTTTTTCTCTCTCTCTCTCTCCTTATCCTTCCCCTAAAATGAAGTGGGCTCCACCAATTCATGATAAATCTACTCCATCCATCAAATGGTGTGGCCCACCACATGTTAGGTAAAATGATATTTATTTTATATTAATATATATATATATGTATATATATATGTACATGCATGGTGGGCCACGATCATGTGGGACCCACCTTGGTGAACGTGGACCACGTGCATGTGGGACCCACCATGATGTAGTGTTTATTCAAGCCGTCCTGCTTCTAGCGACGCTGGACGAGCGTGGTGCACATGGAGTGCGTGTACTGACATGGAGGTGTACTGACAAGCTTTTAAAAAAAAAGGGAAGGAAAATGGTGGGCCACTCATGCAGGCCCCAACTTGATGCATGTATTCAATCCAAGCCTTCCACCATCTTCCTCGGATTATTTTAGGCGTTGAGCCAAAATTTGGGATCAATCCGATTCTCAGGTGGGCCATACCATCTAAAATCATGTGGAGACATGCCTGAACATATAAAAGCACTTGGTGGGGCCTACTTAAAATTTGGATGCATCTTAAACTTGGACTGAACGGTCCACCACGTGGGACACACACAATAGACGGATTGGATCATCTTGTTGTGGGCCCCATATTTAAAAATAAAAGAAGAAGAAGAGGAGGCAGCAGCGTCAGACGCTGCTGCTGCAGACGCCAGGCTGGCCACTGGTCTGGGCTGACCCACGAGTCCCAGTTGTGGGCCCCACCATGATGTGTTCGACCATCAACACCGTACATTTAAGGTATCCACTTTAAATGGTGGGATATCCCAAAAATCAACCGTATACGGAACTCAGGTGGGCCATACCATCTAAAATCATGTGAAGACATGCCTAAGATATACAAAAGCACTTGGTGGGGCCTACCTAAAATTTGGACGTGGTGGAAACTTGGTTTGAACCCTCAGTCAGGTGGGACACACATAATGAGTGGGCTGGATTGGAGAACCACCTTATGGTGGGCCCCCGACTGTGACCTCATGAATAGTTTGGATGGCAATAAATATCACAGTGGCCCATGGTCCACGTGACCTGTGAACAGTTTGAATGGAAAATATACATCACCGTGGGCCCCCCTTGGCCCACGTGATCTTATGAACAGATTGGGTGGCAAATGAACATCACGGTGGGCCCTGGCCCACATGATCATATGAGCAGGTTGGATGTCAAAATAAGCATTTCAGTGGGCCCATGGTCCACTTGACCTTATGAATAGGTTGGATGGAAAATAAATATTATGATGGGGCCCCATGGTTATGTAACCTTATCAACAGGTTGTATGGAAACTAAACATTTTTGGTGGGCCCCTATTTATGTGATCTTTTCAACAGATTGAGTGGGAAAATAAGCATTATGATGCGCCTCACATGAGGCTCACTTTGATATATATAAGCCCATGTATTTAAGCCCATCTTGATGTATTTTTAGGCCCATGATAGAGGCCCACTTGGATGCATATGGGCTGATATGTTTAGGCCCATCTTGATGTATTTTTAGGCCCATGATAGAGGCCCACTTGGATGCATATGGGCTGATATGTTTAGGCCCATCTTGATGTATTTTCAGGCCTATTATTGAGGCCCACTTGGATGCATATGGGCTGATATGTTTAGGCCCATCTTAATGTATTTTCAGGCCTATTATTGAGGCCCACTTGGATGCATATGGGCTGATATGTTTAGACCCATCTTGATATATTTTCAGGCCTATTATTGAGACCCACTTGGGCGCATATGGGCTGATATGTTTAGGCCCATCTTGATCTATTTTCAGGCCTATTATTGAGGCCCACTTGGATGCATATGGGCTGATATGTTTAGGCCCATCTTGATGTACTTTCAGGCCTATTATTGAGGCCCACTTGGATGCATATGGACCCATGTATTTAGGCCCATCTTGGCATGTATATGGCCCAATATTGAGGCCCACTTTGTTATATATGGGCCTAAGTGTGTAGGTCCATTTGAGGTATTTATGGCCTATTGTTGAGGCCCACTTTGCTATATGTAAGGCATATGTGATTAGGCCCATTTGATATACATAAAGCTCATGTGATTGGGCTCATTTTTAATGCATACTAAGACCCATGGGTGATGGCCCATTGCAATGTACTAAAGACCCATTGGTGAGGCTCATTCAGGTGGCTCACTTAATGAATATAAGGCCCGTATGATACAGCCCAATTGATGTACTTAAGGCCCAATTGGGTGCAATTAGGTCCATTGCAATGCGTGATCCCTCCATCGCATATAATGATAGAAAGTAATGCCTTGGGAGCAATGATGGTTAGATGCCCATATTATCAGGATGATGTCGGTTAAATGTCCACATTGTCACTCTCCCCAAGGCCCATTGGTAGGCCCATACTTGTAGTAAGTAGGTCGTCTAGGCCCATCTTTGTTGTATACAAAGCCCATCTTTATATACATGTATAGTGTTGACCCATGATTCATGATCATACGCATCATATGTATGACTGATATGTGGAGTGACTGATCATAGTATATACCTTCGGCGGAATGTTTATGGGCTCCCTGATAGGCGGAGTTACCCTGCATGAGTGCGTAATACACGTAGGACTGTTGCATGACTGGTAGTGTGACTCATGCACTTACATTTGTATGATTGTGATTATTGTATGTCCTAGCGACATCAGGGCCATGGCCTCCATAGACACATCATGGGTGGCTGGGTTGGATACTGAAAATGTTTGGTTCTAGCATATGAGCGCCATAGATGTCCCTGGGTGAAAATCCCTAAACCCGATGGTACCAGAGGATGACTCCAACGTCGAGACCGAGTGGATACACGAGCGCGCGAGGGCCGTATACCAGTAGGTCGCGTCTCCCACTGTGGTGGTCGGTTGGAACGGGGTGTGACCTTACCTGCCTGAGTGAGGGGGCGACTTCTAGGTTGATTTTGACCAGCTTAAGGAATCGGTCCGCTATCGACGAGCCGGGCCCGATATTGGCAGGCGGATAGTGAGGTCTCTTCCACTCTCCCAGTTGTGCGTTCGGATAGGGACAACAAGTTGGTGTAGAGTGTAGTAGATCCCAGTGATTATCCAGAATGAGAACCGTATTGATATATGATGAGGATTGACAGGCTTGAGTTGTATCTCGCATCACACGGTCTGGATATGGCCGATAGCATTCATATCTTGCACCGTATAGCCTTGGTACGACTGATTGCATTCATATATTCATTAGCTTGATTTCATATTTTCTGACCTTGTATTCTAAGGATGCTCTTATTGTGCACACACTTACACCACCCTCTAAGATTTCTATAAGCTTATGCACGATTGATGCCTGCAGGTGACGCCAGGACTCAGCCATAGCATAGTAGCAGTTACAGCGTGCAGTCGAACTTCTAGAGTTTTTGTTATTGTCACTATCTTGTATTTCCCTTTCATAGACATTGTACTTAAAGTTTTTAATCATAGTGGATTTTGTGGTGTTCTTGTGGTTATTGTTCGTAGGTTATGCTTATGTTATGCTCATTACGAATTAAATGGATATTAGGAATCCTCCTTGTAGCATCCTAAGATCAAAATCTGGTATATGGGTGCCGGGATCTGATAATGAGGTACTATGGAGGTTGTCGACACCAGATTTACCGATCGGGAATTTTGTGAGCTCAGTTTTGAAGTTTGGGGCGTGACAAACCAAAACTCAACTTGCTGATATATTTACTAAACCACTCGATAAAAGCAGGTTTAATAAATTAAAATTTGATCTTGGTATGTGCATTTTACATTGAGTATTCTTGCTTGCATGTATCATAGTATATTATGTTTGGTATTATATGTGTTGAAATTTTAATTTTTTACATTAAATATACATTTTTGGTCAATGCTCGACCGGTCGTACAAAACGCTCGACCGGTCGTGAAGCTCGTGAACATGATATAAATTGGGAAAAATCTCCTTCTTCTTCATTTCCACTTCGACCTACGACGAGTCGTGGCTCTACCAGTCATAGAATTTCTTGTATTTCTTTAAGGTTAGTCCTATTTCTTCATTTTTCTTGAAGTTTGATGTTCTCTATACTTTGATTTGATCATTGTGTAGTTTGATTTCATCTTTTTGTTAGATTTTTCAAAGGTTTCTTCTCAAATTGCTGATCTAGAGAAAACCCATCATTCTTTTTGTGCATTTCTCTTGCTCTTAGTATATCTTGTTGAAGATGGATGCTAGAGGGAAGAAGAAAATATCTCGTGGTCCATCCTCATCTAGATCTACATCGATAACAAAACGGCACCTTCGGTCACCCGAAGATGATCCTCAAGATGTACGGGATTTGCGTGTCCGTAAGGTTATCGTTGAGCATCCCGTTGATCTCAATCACATTGCTCCATATGGTATTGTTCCTCTCCTTGAATCTGTTGGCTGGGCTAACATTTTACTTTGGGGTGAGCCTGCATACCAGTCAATTGCACAATCAATTGTTGCATGTATCTCAGATTTCTCCCTTGATAATTTAACTTTTTCAATTGATACTAGAGAAGAAAAATTTGAAGTAGACCATCATTTGATATCGGGTATTATGGATATACCCATTAATGATGAAGGTATTCTGATTCATACACTAACCGAAAAACCATCTGAATCGGAAAAACGCATGTTAACAATGGACTTATGCAAAATTAATGTGCAACGGATACACAAAGGGAATGCGCTCCCTTCAAAGTATCTGTTGCCTAGATACAGAGCGTTACATCATTTTTTCATTTCAAATCTGTATCCTTAGTCCGGTAATAAAATCGAGTTGACTTCTTTCATGGTTCGTGTGTTGCATTCTATTACTTCTGGTACCACGGTCTGTCTTCCTTCATTGATCTGTCATTTTATCATACAATTTCGTCTCCATCCGGGTCATAGTGATATTCCGTTTTGTTATCTTATGACTGTGTTAGCCACTCATATGCTTGTCGATACACCTATTAATGAGGCACCCATTCATCATCTTATTTTCAACAATGCCAATCTTAATAAGATGAAGTTGGATTTACTTCCTGGTCAAGTTGATGAAGGTGGTGTTGGTGGTGATAGTGGTGAAGCTGGAAATGAAGGAGAAGCTGACGATCTTCCTCAACAGGATGTTAATATGGATGAGTTATTTGATGAGATAGAAATTGATTCGCCAAATGATCCTGATTACGATCCATCTAGTTATGATGCATGCCTTCGTGCATTGGAGGAGAAGGTTGATAACATGAGTGTAGCCCACCATATGCAGTTTAAATATATGCGAAAATATCTTCGTCGCATTAATAGGGGCTTACACCAGATTGATCCTACTATTTCTTCTCCCTCCTCTAGATCTGATTAGGCGGATTATCTTTTGGATTGTATAACATTATCTTATCTTTTATTTTGGATATTGTATTAACTTAGTTATGGCTTGATGATTCTGGATTTATATTTTGAGATATGATATTTCCTTCCATATTCCTTTCTAATTATCTGCTTTTTATTACTCTCTATGTTGTTGTTCTCTTTCCTATTGTGACTTTTTCTTGTCATTTTGTGATAAAAAGGGGGAGTAGTATGATAAAAGGGGAGTACTTGTAGTGAAATATGTGTGGATTGATTGATAATATGGAGTCTTGATGTTTACATGTTGTTTATTATTTTCATGAGCAGTACTCGTATTACTCAGGGGGAGTAGAGTAATTTGTGCTTTTATGGCTCATGATTCTTTATTGAGCAAATGTTACTCTTATCTTTTATCTTATCTTTTATGATATGTGTTTTGTCACAAATTTGACAAAGGGAGAGATTATAAATTCTATGATTTCATATCCCTTTGGTTGTCAAATTTTGTGGTGCCAAAACCTATATCTATGTCTTGTATATCTTGTGCTTCATGTTTGAGACTATTCATTGCTTCAAGACATCGTATTTCAAGACAAGAACTTAAATGAAGAAAGTTTCAAGTCTAGTCATGGATGAAGTATACAAGAATAGAAGTCTTCAAGTATGCATGTTCAAGATTCTAACAAGTACAAGAATAGAAGAAGACTTTATCAAGTCAAGAAAGGTTCAAGCTCGAGAAGGCCTACAACAAGATTCGTAAATTCTCAAGCTTCTCTTAAGGATCATCTGAGAGTACAGACTATCAATGTTCATCTCACTTTCAAGGTTTGTTTGACCTTAGATTGACCTTAGGTTGGACTTTATTGTAGGTCATTCTGGATACATAATTCGTATATTTTAAATATGCTTGTACAGGCTGTTCTAAGACCAGTCCTAGGGACTTCAAGACCAATCTTAGCTTTGCCACGACCAGTCTTAAGTTTTTCAGGACCAGTCCTAGGTTGTTGAAGATTTTTAAATTTTTCTAGTTGTCCTACGACCAGTCCTGGACATCCTACGACCAGTCTTGTGAACTGTACAACTCGTCCTTCAACCAGTCTTAGCCCTACGACTTAAACTCCAGTAACTAATCTGGGGGTCCTACGACCAGTCGTAGGTGACCCACGACCAGTCGGTCGTAGGCTACCCAGGACCAGTCATGGAACAGCTAATCCTTATCCTGTGGAAATTTTTAAAAATCTGTTGAAGCTATGACTAGTCCCAGGGATCCTAAGACCAGTCGTAGATGAGATTTTTCAGGCTATAAATAGAGCACGAATTTCTGAGTTTTTCAATTCAATTCAAGCAATCTTAAGGCCATACTCTGAGATAAGTTCGTGTTTATTTTTTAAGCTACTTTGTGCTCATTTAATATTCCTTTTGCTAGCTTGTTTTGTATTTGATTTTGATCTACATTCCAATCTTATTAGAAAAGAGGAATTTTTGATATTCCTTCTTCTTGGATTCAAAATCAAATAGAACTAGCCCTTTTGATTTAAAATCAATTAGACTTAGAACCATTCATAAAGTGAGTATTGGACTTTGAACGTTGAATCGAACTTCTACTCTGATTGGTTCTACCGGGCTACTTCAAAACGAGATTCAGATATTTTACATTTGTGTAATTTACATTCTTTGGTTTTGTTTGAGATTTGCCAGAAAAATATCATTGTTTTGGTTATCTGAGGAGAGCCAGAAAAGATTGTGTGGGTTTTTGGATTGTGTAAGCCCGTGATAAAAAGACATAATTGTGATGGTTTTAGGTGAACCTGTGAAACCTATTTTGATAGTGATGCTAATATCTCCTGTGTGAGGATATTAGGAGTGGAGTAGCATTCTGTATGGCTGTTGGATAACAGTTGGTGTACACACAGGTGAACCACTATATATCTTTGTGTTGTGGATGTGCTTTATTCCTTCATTCGTTTATTCATTCAGTTTTGTGGATTGTATCTGTGGTTGAATGCTGTAATCATTTTATTTCAAGCCAGTGTGGGGAAAGTTGTAATAACTTAGGTTTAATTTCCTGTAAGTTATTTCCTTGCTTTATTTATACCTCTCGGTTTGAGTTTTTGATACAAAGGACGTTCTAGAAATAAGGTTGTCCTACCATAAACCTTTTATTTTTGGTGTAAGGTTGTCCTTAAAACTGAATTAGTATTAACCTCTCAATACTAGTGTATTGAGGTTGCCTTTTTAATTCAGCATTGTGGAATGTTTTATTTTATTATTCCGTTGTTATAAGTTTTATTTGGCATAGCCCTATTCACCCCCCCTCTAGGGCATATAGCTAGGCCCTTTCACTAAGCCAGGGAATTTGAAACCTCTTTCTCTCAAGACATTGTCAGCCATTTAAGATTCCCCAAAAGTGCCCCATGGTTACTCATTTACTTTTCTCTAATGATGCAATTTTATTCCTGAATGGAAGGATAGCAACGATCCATGCCCTCCTTAACTTCAAAGATGATTATGAAAAAGCGTCCGGGCAAAAGGTGAATGTGAAAAATTCTTCCTTCATTGTCCCCAAGAAGGCTCCGCTTGCCAAGGTTTGAAAAATCATGAGTGTGACGGGTTTCAAGCAGGACACATCTTGTACCTATTTGGGCATCCCTCTAACCACAGGTAAAATTAGGGCCTCTCTAATGATGCCGATGGTCCAAAAGATCCTTGGAAGAATTGAGGGTTGGAAAGCTAGGACTCTCAACTAGGCAGCAAGGGTGGTGCTCATCAAACATGTTTTATCTCGTATACATATCCATATCATGTCAACAACTACCATCCCCAAATCAGTTTGTAGGTTGCTAGAAAAGGAGCTAGCCAACATTTTTTGGGGGAATGCTGATGGGAATAAGAAGAAGCATTGGTTGAGCTGGTTGAAGATTTGTTCCCCTCTTTCTGAAGGAGGGCTAGGTATAAGAAGCATGGAGGATGTTTCGCAAGCTTTCCGAATCAAAATGGGTAGAAATTTTCTTGAAGGGAGGTCTCTATGGGCGAGACTTATGATAGCGAAGTATATCGATAAATTTATACAATCCACAGGTAAGAATTCTCCAGCTAACTCCACTGTCTGGAAGGATATGTCCAAGCATCTTCCATTTGCCATTTCTCATTCCAAGTGGCTTATAGGCACAGGAAAGGTCAATTTTTAGACTCAAAACTGGATTGGGGAAGGGGTTTTGGCAGGTTTTACACTATGCCCCATCCCACGCCACCTTCGGGATGCCTCGGTGAATGACTTCTTCTCCTCTTCTAGCAGGTTCAGTTTGACGGACATTAAGGGCATCCTGCCACCTTCCACCCTTCAGTCCTTGACAGAAAATCCTATTTCGCTGTCTAGCAGGGAGGATCTCCTGGTGTGGGATCTGACTGCGATTGGAAAATTCATGTTGAAGTCAGCGTGGCACGACATTAGGTAGCTTAGGCCTAGACTTGGCTGGGCTAAGTGGGCTTGGCACAAGTCTCTCCTGCCAAAGATCAAAATTTTTCTCTAAAAAATTATGATGAATTCTATCCCAGTGGACGTTGTTGTCCAAATGTTGGGGGTCAGTCTGACGTTCAAGTGCGAATGTTGCTGCAGTGTGGAAGGGCCAATCTCGAGTTTTCATGCCTATGTCGCTGAAGAGGGTTCCCTGTTCCCAACTATTACAGAATCTGGAATCCCGTCTCTTCCTTCGTACTCTGGGAGGGTCTCAGCCAGCCTCGCTCTATCAACACTGCCCCCCCCCCCCCCCCCCCCCCCCCCCCCCCCCCATGTTATCCACCTTCTCCCTTCTCAGTTGCAACCCCTGATCAGCCCTCGCCAACCGCAGACTACGGATTTCAGGCAGCAACAGTCCCACACCTCTCATAGTGCTGAAAACATGGACCATCTCTTTTGTTTGGGGAACATTATCACTGCTGTCTGGCGGTACTTCTCTCAGCTATTCGACGTCCCCCTCATGCCCAACTAGTCCATCCATCATAGAATCAGGTTTTGGTCAGGAAAAGCGTCCTCCTCCTCCCGCCACAGGCTGTTATTGGGCCTCACTCCCTCTTTCATCAGTTGGGAACTATGGCTGAGCCGCAATGCTGCTCAATTTGATGGTGTGAAGATGTCAAGTAAGTATATCAGATGTCATGTGTCCAGATGGCTGAATGAAATTGGGAACCTGATGGGTGGCTTCGAATCCCATTCTCTCAAGGATGATGCCACCATCCAAGCTCTTCGTCTTATGTCTTGCAGGGTCAGGTTAGGCAATATGCCCACTCTTGTTAAACAGTTTAGACCGAGTTGTGACAGGATTAAGCTGAATGTCGATGGATCTTCTCACGGGAACCTGGGAGAGTGTGGTGGAGGAGGGGTGTGTAGGGATGCCCAGGTGTAAAGCCTTGAAAATCGGGGGTCGTGTAGAAACCCGACTCCCGAGTTCCAGACCATCACTTATGCAACAAATATGATGATGATTGAATGTTGTCTGAGTTAGTGATTTAACATGGTAAGATTATACCAAAACTGCAATTCATACTCCAGATCCAGTGATAAAACGCAAGCAGAAGATTGAAGAATATATATATCACTGTATGAAAAACAAAATAATCTCGAACTGTCTCCAAAGTATTAATACATCTCTGAGTCACATATACATATATCAAACCCAAAATAAAATTTTGTATAACAGTCCAACTAGAAAAAATCCCACTGATCCAGGCCACCTATGCGAAGCCGTCAGAGAACTGCATGTACGAGAACTCGTCCTGGTCCTCGTAGAAGTTCTACTCCAGCTCCTGGATCTCCTCACAACCTGCATCTAAGACAGAGTCTTGTAAGTGTTGTAAACATCATCCCGTAACATGGGAGTGAGTGATCAACTCAGTGGAATCATAGAGCAAAGATTAACATGTTATCAAATCAATCACGCGATAATAGTAAAGTAAATAATCAGACATTCCTAGATACTGTTGTTAATCCAAGCATGAAATGACATGATGGATGCCCTCACCGACATAGTCCCTCATGCAACACCATCTTACATCGGCAGTATGCTTTCTTCCCTCAGTGCTCCACATCTTCCAGGCACATGCAGTGCGATGTGGATATGATTACCAAGTTGTTATTAGTCCTTTCATACAGCAGTATTGGAAAACTAAGGTACCTTCCTTATATCAATCCCAACACAGATCCTGTCTAGGGTCGTCACTCCTATTAGTCTCATACGATGTTATATTTATAGGTCGCTGCAAGGTCTGTCAGGGCTGTTGTACGCACTCGTTGCACCGCTTCCCCATCACCTTATCAATACAGGCCTAGTTATACTCTTGTTGCTACAGAAGGGTCGTCACCTCATGTAGACTCAGAATACGCTCGAGGTCACTACAAAGGGCTCATCACTAATCAGAGTAGGCCGACAGCTTGAATGTAGTGTCCTATACCACCACAATCAGCTCACGAGTCTAAAGTGCTCACTGGTCACTACGGGGAGGTTTGTGGCCCCAGCGTAGGCATACAGCTCGACCACGGTGTCCCATACCACCATGTTTGGCTCATGAGTCTTTATGGATCAAGGTACCATGGCTATCAGGGTTTCCACTGGTAAGTTCAGTACCCTAGGTTCAACCAGTTATGACCAATACAAGGTGAACATACAACGGTCAGTTGGGTTACTTGACGGGCTCGACTAGCACGAGCGCACCTCAAGCTGAATGACATGAAGTGTATAAAACACCTAGTGTGGCCTAACCACTGCCGCCAACCCAAAGCACGACTCGCGTTCATCGACGCGTCCTTCGTGGCAAATAGAAGTCAACCTCGAATTCGAATCCATTACCGACTGCCTGGACTAAAGCATAGTCCCAAGCATTTGCAATCTACATCAGTGATCATATGAGAGTAACAGAAATAAAATACAAACAATCCAAGCATGTTAGCAACATGTTATAACATACAACATAACAAATCAACCAAAACACATGTATTCCATACATATAAGGAAATCAATTCAATAACAACATAGAGGAAAATCATGTACATCATCACATTAATTGAGAATTCAATCTCAAGACTAATCTACAACAACAATTACTCACTACATACTAATACAAACATTTATACAAACACTTAGTCTACACACTTTAGTCTACATAGCGTATGTCGACCCAAAGTGCGCATTAGGACGAATCTCTTCGCCAAACAGATCATACACGCGTATCTTGTATAATAACATGACAAATAAACATGTCAATCATTTTGACAAAATACGGACGTATACAGTATTTCCTACAAATGCCTAAAATACCCTAAATCTCATATTCTCCATACGTATTCGAAATGAAAAACAGACAGCATGTTCTACATGTCAAACGACATTCTTGTCAATAATCTACTATTAAACGACATTGAAAGCTTTGAAATCAGTCAACCAAGCATGTAGAATCATCACCTTTCACCGTAGAAGCGTAACGAATCGAATAGAGACTCTACGCTTCGTCAACGTCTATATGACAACCTATATCACAAGATGAATCAGCTACTTCGCTAATTGTATCGATGGAATCCCTAAAACAGGTTGAAGTTAGGTTTTTCATACCTAGAATGAAGCTAGAAGCACCAGAAGAATGATTGGAACATGATGGGTAAGCTCATGTACTAGCAGGATCGAGTGGCGGGGACTTTCTCTCACAACTCTCTCACAAACTCTCACTTTCTCTCTCTTCTCTTTCTAGGGTTTCTTACAAATTCATAGGTGAGAGATATGAGAGGGTTTAAGGCCCTTATATAGGTTAAAAACTCACCTACATAGACTTTAAACCAAGGTATACTTGGGTTATAACCAAATCGGGTCTTTTCCGATCCAAAAGGACACTTCTGGAGGTCCCCTGGCTAAATGCGGTCGGACTTAATCTCATGGATATTGGATCCTGATCACATTAAGTTTTCAGTCCGATAGTGTTCCCAGATCGCACATGACGGACCAGTTTCAATTCAGCGGTCATGGAGATTCGATCAAGGATTTCAAGTACACTAACCTGAGTGAGAAATGTTCCCTGATCCAAGGGTGTATTTTGGTCCGATTCCGACAGTTTGAATGCTTATACTTAACCTGCAAGCGAAACGTGCCAGATTCATTTAAATCACATTTAATTTTTAATGAATTTCACTCCTTCTCACACTTCGTGCTCTAGGCTCAGTGAAATAGCCTCAGAACATCAGTTGGGCTTGATTTTCGAAGCGATTGTCAAGTCCAGTCATAATGGTCTAAGATTGTAGATATCAGAATTTCGACGCGCGATCTAGATCTAATATAAAGTTTCAAAGGGTTCCTGAGAGCAAATGGGTTTAGAGTTTGATCCTAGGTTTCATGACGTTATAGCATTAACATTTTCATAAGTTTTGGGTCTTGTAGAAAGTATTTAAAGTAAACAGTACTAATTTCACAGCTAATCTAACATGGTGCTAGTTAACTTACGCTTATTTTCTAAGGGAATTAATCCTAAGTAATTTTTGATCGAGTTTGTACTCGGGTCTCTGTACGGATTTTTCTGAGACGTTACAATCTAACCCCCTTAAATAATAAATTTTATCCTCGAAATTTATACCTTTTCGTACTCCTCGAGAAGTTGTGGGCAGTTCTTTCTGATTTCGGCTTCTGTTTCCCATGTAGCCTCTTCTTCAGTGTGATGCGTCCACAACACCTTCACAAGGGGGATGACCTTGCTATGTAATACCTGCTCCTTCCTGTCTAATATACGTGCTGGTCGTAATATATATGTAACATCCTCACCTAACTGCACCTGCTCCCATCTAATGATATGGGAAGGATCAGGAACGTATTTCTTTAGCATAGAGGTATGAAATACGTTATGTACACTCGCGAGAGGCGTAGGCAAAGCCAGACGATATACCACTGCACCCACACGGTCAAGAATCTGGAATGGACCGATAAATCGTGGTGCTAGTTTCCCCTTCTTCCCGAACCGAGGAACTCCCTTCATAGGGGAAACTCTCAAAAATACGTGATCCCCAACTGCGAACTCTAGCGGGCGCCGTCTCGTATCGACATATCTCTTCTGTCTGCTCTGCGCTATAAGAAGTCGACGTCTGATGATGTCAATCTTCTCCGAGGTCGCCTGCACTATCTCTGGGCCATTCAATCTGCGCTCACTGACCTCTGTCCAGCAATGCGGTGCTCGGCAAGGACACCCATACAAGGCCTCATAAGGTGCCATACAGATACTCGCCTGGAAACTGTTGTTGTACGCGAACTCCGCATATGTAAGACAGTCATCCCAACTGTCTTTGAAATCCAACATGCAAGCCCGCAGCATGTCCTCTAGAATCTGGTTCACCCGCTCTGTCTGTCCGTCCGTCTGTGGGTGAAAAGTTGTACTGAACTTCAACTTCACACCCATAGCTTCCTTGAGGCGAGTCCAAAAAATAGAAGTAAAATGCGTGTCTTTGTCTGACACGATCTCTAAGGGAACTCCATGCAGATGCACTATCTCTCTGATATATAGCCTGGCCAACTCGTCTACAGAGTTCATAACTCTGATCGGTAGGAAGTGCGCCGACTTCGTCAGACAGTCGACGATCACCCAAATAGAATCATGTCCCTTCCTCATCTTCGGCAGTTCCGAAATGAAATTCATATAAATGAAGTCTCACTTCCACTCAACTATAGGCATAGGCTGAAGGAGTCCAGGAGGTCGACGATGCTCTGACTTCACCTGCTGGCAAGTGAGACAACGGGATACAAACTCTGCGATGTGGATCTTCATGCCCTCCCACCAATATGTCCTCTTCACGTCGCGATGCATCTTTATGTTGCCCGGATGCATCGCAAGTCTGGAACTGTGCGCAGCCTCAAGAATCTCTCATCTCAAGTTAGGGATATCTGGGACGCATATGTGGCCACGATAACGTAAGCCCCCATCCGTTCCAACTCGCCACTCGGCGTCTGCATCATCACTGGCCTGCTCTCGAAGCTCAGTCAGACGCACATCATCCCTCTGCACCGCGATGACTCTGTCATCAATAAGAGGTCGCACCTGAACATGTGCGATGAACTCAAATGGCTCCTCCACAGTGAGTTTCTGCTCAAAGTCTCGCAAAAACTCAACCATGTCCCACTCAGATACCATCAGCGGAGCCGCAAACTCTATCGCCTTCTTGCGGCTCAACGCATCAACCACAAGGTTCGCCTTATCAGGATGGTAGGAAACTTCGAACTTAAAGTCCTTCAAAGTCTCCATCCATCGCCGCTGCCTCATATTTAGGTCCCGCTGTATGAATATGTACTTGAGGCTCTTATGGTCACAAAAGATCTCGAACTCCTCTCCGTAGAGGTAATGTCTCCAGAGCTTCAATGCGAAAATGACGGCTGTCAACTTAAGGTCGTGTGTAGGGTAATTCTCCACGTGCTTCCTTAATTATCTGGAGGCATATAAAATTACCCTATCCTTCTGCATAAGGACACAACCCAGACCAACGCTAGACGCCTCGGTGTATATCGTGTACTTAACCCCTTGCTCTGGTAATACTAGTACAGGGGCGGACGTAAGCCTGTCCTTCAGCTCCTGAAAAGCTGCCTCCGGCTTCTCATTCCAGGTGAACTTCAAATCCTTCCGTGTCAACTGAGTTAAGGGTCTGGCTATCTTGGAGAAGTCCCGAATGAATCGTCGATAGTAGCTTGCTAATCCTAGAAAACTCCTCACCTCAGGGACAGAGCCAGGCTGCTCCCAGTCCTACACCACGGCTACCTTAGCAAGGTCCACTGCCATCCCATCCTTAGACACCACATGTCCCAGGAACTTGACTTCCTCCTTCCAGAAGTCGCACTTCTTATACTGAGTGAACAATTGATGTTGCCTCAGTGTATCCAGGACCAATTGCAAGTGCTCCTCATGCTCCTCTCGACTCCTGGAGTATACCAAAATGTCGTCTATAAACACGATGAAGAATCGATAGAGGAATGGCCGAAATACCCTGTTCATCAGATCCATGAACATGGCTGGTGCGTTCGTAAGACCGAACGACATCACGGGGAACTCGTAGTGGCCAAAGCTGGTCTTAAAAGCTGTCTTCTGCACGTCCTCATCCCTGACGCACAACTAGTGATACCTTGACTGCAGATCAATCTTCGAGAAGTACTGCACTCCTCTCAGTTGATCGAACAGGTCATCAATCCTGGGCAAAGGGTACCTATTCTTCACCGTAATCTGATTCAACCTGCGATAATCAATACAAAATCGCAGTGAACCATCTTTCTTCTTCACAAACAACACGGTTGCTCCCCAAGGAGACACACTCGGTCGTATGAAACCAACCTCCAACAAATCATCGATCTGTTTCCTCAACTCCTCCATCTCACACGGGGCCATACGATACATCGGCCGTGAGACGGGTGTCGAACCGGGTACTAGGTCGATAGTAAAATCAATCACACACCAAGGAGGTAGCCCCGGGATCGACCTGAATACATCATCAAAATCTCATACTACCGGGATGTCTCTTATCCTCTGATCATCATCATAATCCAACAGAGCAGTGCAACAACTCAGTCGAGACGGATACTGACCTGAACAGGAAATATGAAAGTTGTGCCCTCAGGTCCATAGGCTGTCACCAACCTAGTCTCGCAGTCAATCTCAGCTCACATCTCAGTAATCCAATCCATACCAAGTATAACGTCATAGTGGAATAGGGAGACAACCAACAGGTCAACAGTCACTGTCCTGCTACCCAAGTCTATCAAACAACTCTTGCAGACTCTAGTAATGTCGAAAAAATCTCCTGTAGCCGTAATGAGCGTCGTCCTCTTCGCAGGGGCCGTAGCTAAACCCAGTCTCTTGACTACCGTGCATGAAATGAGGGAAGTAGTGGACCCAATGTCCACCAGTAGGAAAATGGAAATACCTGCAATTTGTGTTGTAACCTCGAAAGCCATGAGACTACCGTCTGATACCTCGGATGCCTCAGCTGTGAGCGCATGCACCCGAGCCTGCTGTGGACGGTTCGGCCGCGGTACCATGGGCCGTTGAGGCAGCCGAAATTGAGGTACGAGAGGTCTGAAAGAAGGATACGCAGGAGCCGACTGTAACGACGGGGCAGATAAAGCCTGTGGGCGAGGACGGTTGATCTTCTGCGGTGGTGAAAACCAGCTATCCCTCATCCGAGCAAAATAACTCTCTGCAGTGTGACCAGGTCTCCCAAAGTAAGCACAAGTCACGCCTGGGCACCTCATCGAAAGTACTGGCGTTGTAGCCCTAGGAGGAGGGTCGATGCGAGGCCTCTTGCCAAGAAATGGCCTGTCCTGAGTATTTGGTCGTGGCCTAGCAACCACAGGGCCACGAGAATGTGCCAGTCGATCAACATCCTGCTCTGCCCGCATGGACATATGTATCAGCTCTTCATAAGAGGGTATGCTGACGTAGCACATCTTCGACCGAATATCAGGTCGCAAACCCTCAGAAAAATGTCATATGTGCATCTGTTCATCGGCAAGTACGTAGGGACATATCTGCCCAACTTTGTGAACCGATGCTCATACTCTGTAACTGACATGCCTCCCTGCCTGAGGCGCAGAAACTCATTCTCCCTCTCGTACCGGTAGGTTTGGGGATAATATTTCTCATGGAATCGGAACTCGAATGCTGCCCAAGTCCAGATGTAGCCAACAGAAACTGTCCGTAATATGCTATCCCACCATAAGCTGGCCTCTCGCTCGAACATGAAAGTGGCCAACTCAAACTTCTTAGACTCTGAGTAGTGCAGCATCCTTAGAATCTTCGAGACACGGTCGAGCCAATATTCGGCCTCCTCGGGTCTGTGAGAACCGGTAAAAGTAGGAGGCCACAAGCGCTGGAATCGCTCGAATAGGCCCCAAGTATCATCAGTGTTCCCTGTAGGGTAAGCAGGCAGTGTAGGATGAGCCATACCCTCATCCTGAGTCGAAGTCCCAACATCCTTAGCTGGATGCACAAGTGGTACAGGTGGAGTCGCACTGCCACCCTGGACTAAGGCTCCTGCAATAGTAGTCAAAAGCTACTGATGCTGCTGGTGCATCATGACCATCAACTGCTCAAACCTATCAGGAGGTGGAGCAGGCTGAGGCACATACTGCATCGAAGAAGACGCACGGTACTACTCTCTAACTGGCGGTGTGAAAGGTGGTGGTTCGACTGTAGGACCTGAAGAAGGCTGAGACTCAGGTGCAGTCTCACGAATCAGGCCCACAGCAGGGTCCATATGATCATCACTCTGGGGAGGAATCCGATCCATAGGCTCATCCAGCGTAAGACGTGCCGTGCTCTGAGTAGCCTTAGGCGGCATTCCCTATATCCAAAATAGGGTGCAACCTAGTCAGTTTCAGCAATAGCACAAACACACCACAATCATTCACATAACAATCGAAGAAACTTCATGCATTTCATTAAATCAAAATTTGTCACAATACAAGAGATATATCTTTACATGCATCATGACAAGAAACACATGGAAAACTAAGTTAACCAAGCAACAACTGCAATACAAACTAACTACTAAGCCTTCTCAAGCTCACACACAGAAAATAGAAAATAACCTAACTACAACCAATGACCATCTGGAACCTAATCACTCGTCCAAGTCTGGTGATGGAGGAGGGGCACCCTTGTCCTGCAGATAATATAGGATGGCCTTCAAGGTGCGAGTCACCTTGCTAAACTTTCACTTCATAATGGCCTTGGTATCCTCAAGCTCTTGTTTTACCTCAGCCCGGAGTTCTTGGACTTCCCGTCGCAAAGCAACCTGACTCTCCTCAAGTCAGGCTACGTGAGCATCCCTAGCAGTCCGAGTCGCAGGAGGAGGGCTCTCATCAGTATCCTGAGCCTCCTATTCTTCTTCTTCCTGGCTTTCTTCCTCTATTTCTGCTCCACCTTCTTCTTCACTTTCATCCTCCTTGCTATCATATTCACCCTCACTGTCATCATCAAGCTGAGCCTCACGCTGCCGAGGCCCTATCCTCATCTGGTTCATGGTAGCCTCATCGATGAAATGAATCGGCACGGGAAACTCCGGCCCAAGTCTATAAGCAAACTCAAGTGCAATCTTGCATATGAGCCGACCAAAGGGAAGTGACTCAGACGTTCTTCTTGACTTCGCCATGAGGACGATCTGTCGCAACACAAAGGTGGGCATGCACACGTTCTCTCCCTAGCCCACTTGATACAGGAAATCAACCATGAGACGCGTACATTCACTGCGGTTGGTCGACCTGGGATACACATTTAACGTGTAAATGTGGTGCAACAGGAAGAAATCATCCGACATGTGGGTCGCTAGAGGCTCTTGTTACGCTGCCACTCAACTAAACCACCACATAGAAACCTGGTGCGGCGATCTCGATCATGAACACTCCTCAGGTTCTTAGCACTTGGATGTACCTCGTCAAGAGGCACGTTCAGAAGTCGAGCTATCAACCAGACATCGATCGTGGCTTCCCGATCTCTATCAAAGGGAATCCTGAACTGCAGTGGCTCCAACATAGAATCCCGAATATGAGCATAAAAGGCACGAACAGTGCCCACATTTGCACGAGACTGGCCTTCAAAGAGTGGACCCCACCTAGCAGCTTCGATGCGCTCAAATAACAAAAACTCACCAAAGAGCCTCTCATCCACATGCACCTCAAACAGAACCTTACGATCAGTATACGCGCCATGGGCCAAGTCTGCCAACAGTGCTCTCCCTATGTGAGTGCGGGGATCCAAATCCCGCTTTGTATGTAGCTCTCTTCCGACGTTTGGACTAGCGGCGACACTTGAACTAGCGGTGCCACCTCTCGGCTTCCTTGAACGTGAAGGGCGACTAGGCCCAGCTTCATCAGTGGCGGTCTTCCTCTTTCCCATGAGAGAGAGGATGGTGGAAAGGGAGAAAAAGGATAACATAGCCTCTAGAAAGGCCATAGAAAATGAAGGAAAGGGGGAGAAATGGCTGACCTAGTGGGCTAACATGAATCTAGGTCCTATAGAGGAGTGAAACAAGCCCCCAAATGTTAGGATTACAAAGGAAAAAGGGTGAGATGGGTTGGGTCTGAAGCTCACACGATTTGAGCTTCAAATGGGGGGTGTAAGAGCTCCAAACGAATGAAAATGGAGAGAGAGGGGAGTGTGTATGGCTGTGAACGATGGAGGGGTGTGGGTTGTAGCAGAAAACGGGAATGAGAGTGATTTGAAATGAGATTTGAGAGGGAAGAAAGTAAAAACGTGAGAAAGGGAGAGCTTGAGGGTGATATTTGTGAAGGAGATAGGGGTTTGGGGCAATTTTAACAGACGGCCCACACCTAGGGGGGTTACCCTAACCTCTAAACCTCGTCGGCCCGACGGCCCGCCCGAATGGGGCCCACTGTACGGTGAGGCCCTCGCCAACTGTTTTCATTTTTGGCGATGCCCCGCCATTTGGGCGAGGTCCCCCTACCCTAAGGGCCCCAAATTTATGTGGGTCCCATCCTGGGTCATTCTAGATTAGCGTGGGTAGGCCCACGACTCCATTTCAAACTATTTCAGGTCGTTTCGATTACTAACTTCTATATATTCGTATTTAGTGACTTCTAATAGTAGGGATTGGGTCCAGATAGGTTTAGACCCGTCCACACATGAACTAGAAGTGGTCCGAGGTGGTTTCATGCGACCACGGATGCACACGGACTCGATCAAAATGATCGATTTGAGTGAACTTCGCCAATTAGCGAAACTGGGGTCATATGAGTGTTTTTATATTTTTCTCGCACCCACCTAAGTCAAAAGGGCGACAATGTACATCGCGTGTCCATAACCCAGGTCCGGTTTAATCCAAATCATGCTCTGATACCAACTTGTAACACCCTGAAAATCGGGGGTCGTGTAGAAACCCGACTCCTGAGTTCCAGACCATCACTTATGCAACAAATATGATGATGATTCAATGTTATCTGAGTTAGTGCTCTAACATGAGTAAGATTATACCAAAACTGCAATTCATACTTCAAATCCAGTGATAAAATGCAAGCGGAAGACTGAAGAATATATATATATATATATATATCACTGTATGAAAAACAAAATAATCTCGAACTGTCTCCAAAGTATGAATACATCTCTGAGTCACATATACATATATCAAACCCAAAACAAAATGTCGTATAACAGTCCAACTAGAAAAAATTCCACTGATCCAGGCCACCTATGCGAAGCCGTCAGAGAACTGCATGTACGAGAACTCGTCCTGGTCCTCGTAGAAGTTCGACTCCAGCTCCTGGATCTCCTCACAACCTGCATCTAAGACAGAGTCTGGTAAGTGTTGTAAACACCGTCCCATAATATGGGAGTGAGTGATCAACTCAGTGGAATCATAGAGTAAAGATTAACATGTTATCAAATCAATCACGCGATAATAGTAAAGCAAACAATCAGACATTCCTAGATACTGTTGTTAATCCATGCATGAAATGACATGATGAATGCCCTCACGGACATACTCCCTCATGCGATACCATCTTACTTTCGTGGTATGCTTTCTTCCCTCAGTGCTCCACATCTTCCAGGCACATGCAGTGCGATGTGGATATGATTACCAAGTTGTTATTAGTCCTTTCATACAGCAGTATTGGGAAACTAAGGTACCTTCCTTATATCAATCCCAACATAGATCCTGTCTAGGGTCATCACTCCTAGTAGTCTCATACGATGTTATATTTATAGGTCATTGCAAGGGCTACCAGGGCTGTTGCTTGCACTCGTTGCACCGTTCCCCCATCACCTTATCAATACAGGCCTAGTTGTACTCTTATCGCTACAAAAGGGTCGTCGCCTCACGTAAACTCAGAATACGCTCGAGGTCACTACAAAGGGCTCGTCACCAATCAGAGTAGGCCGACAGCTCGAATGTAGTGTCTCATATCACCACAATCGGCTCACGAGTCTAAAGTGCTCACTGGTCACTACGGGGAGGTTTGTGGCCCCAGCGTAGTCCTACAGCTCGACCACGGTGTCCCATACCATCATGCCTGACTCATGAGTCTTTATAGATCAAGGTACCATGGTTATCAGGGTTTTCACTGGTAAGTTCAGTACCCTAGGTTCAAGCAGTTATGACCAATACAAGATGAACATACAACGGTCAGTCGGGTTACTTGACGGGCTCGACTAGCACGAGCGTACCTCAAGCTGAACGACATGAAATGCATAAAATACCTCGTGTGGCCTAACCACTACCACCAACCCAAAGCACGACTCGCTTTCATCGACGCGTCCTTCGTGGTAAATAGAAGCCAACCACAAATTCGAATCCATTACCGACTGCCTGGACTAAAGCATAGTCCCAAGCATTTGCAATCTACATCAGTGATCATATGAGAGTAACAGAAATGAAATACGAATAATCCAAGCATGTTAGCAACATGTTATAACATACAACATAGCAAATCAACCAAAACACATGTATTCCATACATATAAGGAAATCAATTCAATAATAACATAGAGGAAAAACATGTACATCATCACATTAATTGAGAATTCAATCTCAAGACTAATCTACAACAACAATTACTCAATACATACTAATACGAACATTTATACAAACACTTAGTCTACACACTTTAGTCTACATAGCGTATGTCGACCCAAAGTGCGCATTAGGGCGAATCTCTTCGCCAAACAGATCATACATGTGTATCTTGTATAATAACACGACAAATAAACATGTCAGTCATTTTGACAAAATACGGACGTATACAGTATTTCCTACAAATGCTTAAAATACCCTAAATCTCATATTCTCCGTACGCATTCGAAATGGAAAACAGATAGCATGTTCTACATGTCAAACGGCATTCTTGTCGATATTCTACTATTAAACGACATTGAAAGCTTTGAAATCAGTCAACCTAAGCATCTAGAATCCTCACCTTTCGTCGTAGAAGTGTAACGAATCAAATAGAGACTCTACGCTTCGTCAACGTCTGTATGATAACCTATATCACAAGATGAATCAGCTACTTCGCTAATTTTATCGATGGAATCCCTAAAACAGGTTGAAGTTAGGGTTTTATTACCTAGATTGAAGTCGGAAGCACCGGGAGAATGATTGGAACTCGATGGGTAAGCTCGTGTACTAGTAGGATCGAGTGACGGGGACTTTCTCTCACAACTCTCTCACAAACTCTCACTTTCTCTCTCTTCTCTTTCTAGGGTTTCTTATAAATTCGTAGGTGAGAGATATGAGAGGGTTTAAGGCCCTTATATAGGTTAAAAACTCACCTACATAGACTCTAAACTAAGGTATACTTGGGTTATAACCAAATCGGGTCTTTTTCGATCCAAAAGGACACTTCTGGAGGTCCCCTGGCTAAATGCGGTCAGACTTAAGCTCATGGATATTGGATCCTGATCACATTAAGTTTTCAGTCTGGTAGTGTTCCCAGATCGCACGTGGCAGACCAGTTTCAATTCAGCGATCACGGAGATTCGATCAAGGATTCCAAGTACACTGACCTGAGTGAGAAATGTTCCCTGATCCGAGGGTGTATTTGGGTCTGATTTCGACGGTCTGAATGCTTATACTTAACCCACAAGCGAAACATGTTAGATTCATTTAAATCACATTTAATTTTTAATGAATTTCACTCTTTCTCACACTCCTTGCTTCAGGCTCAATGAAATAGCCTCAGAACATCAGTTGGGCTTGATTTTTGAAGCGATTGTCAAGTCCAGCTAAGTGGTCATAACGGTCTAAGATTGTAGATATCGGACTTTCGACACGCGGTCTAGATCCAATACAAAGTTTCAACGGGTTCCTGAGAGCAAACGGGTTTAGAGTTTGATCCTAGGTTTCAGGACGTTATAGCATTAACAGTTCCATAAGTTTTGGGTCTTGTAGAACGTATTTAAAGCGAACAGTACTAATTTCACAGCTAATCTAACATGGTGCTAGTTAACTTACGCTTATTTTCTAAGAGAATTAATCCTAAGTGATTTCTGATCGAGTTGGTACTCGGGTTTCTGTACGAATTTTTCCAAGACGTTACACCAAGGCTGGTTCATTTTCGCCTTTCACAGATATTATGGGCTAGCCTCCAACACGATAGCGGAGGCCCGGGTAATGCTAGACGGTATTATCTTATGCAACAAATTGGGCCTCTCGAACATCAACATAGAATCAGATTTGAAGTTAATTGTGGATGCAGCTTCTGACCCCTTGGCTCATTGCCCGTGGAACATTTGGTTTAGGATGGGGGCCATCCACAAGATCAGTCGCTCCCTTAACATTTCTTTTTCACATATCTCTCGGGAGGGCAACGCAGTGGCTGATGCTTTGGCGAGGATGACATCGGAAGGCTGTGCCAATAGATTCTATACTTCCCATTTGGATTTACCGAGATGCATTAGAGGTTCCCTGGTGCTTGACCGGGCAGGGTTAGGCAACCTGCGTGTGTGAATTCCTGGGTCTCTTTCATGGTTTTCTGCTCGTGTTGTCGGGGGTTGGTTCTCCCTGGACAGTGTTCTGTGCTTCTTTATTTATATCCTTGTGGTGGTGTTGGGTATATGATAGGAGAGGCCCAATTTCTTTTTGTTGGGGCACACCTGAATGACTATTCATAGGTTCCTTTTTGAATAAAATTTTGGTGGCTCTGTCCCACCTTCACACTAAAAAAAGAAGAAGACAAATCTAAAAATCAAGTGAACCACACCATAAAAAGAAGTGGGGATTGAGCGACTGCTATTGAAACCTTTTGGGGTGACAGAAATTTTGAATCAGCATGATATTTTTTTTTTCTCTTCATCCATGTCTGTGTGACCTTAGGAATAGATTATAGGAAAATTAAACGTTATGGTGGGCTCTCCGAATGTTTTAATTGTGAGAATCATAATGGTCATTGCTATTTGTGGTGTGGTCCACTTCAGTATTTGAAATTAGTCATTCAGATAAAGATCTAAAACAACCTCTAAAAAGAGTCTGGATCCTCTGTTATCTGGTCAACAGAGGATCCCAGTTATCGTAATCCTCATTGGTGCATGTCACGACTCACTTAAAAAATAAAAAAAAGGCTTTGGATGCCAAACCATTAGGATAACAGGAATTTCTTGTTGACCGGATAACAGAGGATCCCGACTCCTCTAAAAATGGATGAACAGTGTAGATATGGTAAATACATCATTTTGGTGGTGTGTGGATGAACGGTCCATGTAAGTTTGATCTCCTTTAAAGCATTATACAACTTAGAGGGAAACGGATTGGCTACTCCCCCTGACACCAACCAATGGCTAGTGGTCGGTGTTATGTGGGCCCCACCATGAAGTGTGTGTTTCATCCATGCCATCCATCTATTTTTACAGATCATTTTGAGATATGAATCTAAAAATGAGGTATATCCAAATCTTAAGTGGACAACATTATAAGAAATAGTGTTGATGAGGGTCTACCATTAAAAGCATTTTGGGGGCCATAAAAGTTTTGGATCAAGCCGATCTTTATTTTTTCTCTTCATCTTGGGCCTGTATGACCTAATCAACAGATTGGCTATCAAATAAACAGTATAGTGGGCCTTAGGAGGATTTTAATAGTGGATATCCCATCACTATTATTTTCATGTGGTGTGGTCCACCTGAGACTTATATCCCTCTTATTTTTGGTATCAAGCCATTAAATGATCTGTAAAAATGGTTAAACGGAATGGATGAAACACATATAAAGAATGGTTGAACGGAATGGATGAAACACACATCATGGTGGGGCCCACAGAGCACCGACCATCAGCCATGAAGCTGATGGAAGGGGGAGTATCCAATCTGTTTCCAACTCGGAGCTGGAGGAGCATCAGCGACTGTCCTGATAGGACACGTGTTCTACCGTATCACCTTCCTTCTAGGAAACTGATTTTTTTTTAATTTTTTTTTTGGGTTAGCGTGTTAGGATGCACCCATGTCAGTACACACATTGCATGTTAGTAGGGGTGCACATCGAACCGTTGGAACCGTGGAACCAGACCGGAGCCGTTGGATCGGTCCGGTTTGGTCTGGTTCCAGAGAGCATTAGTTCTGGTTCCTGTTCTAAAAATTTGAAAACCGTTGGATACGGATCGGTTCTGATTTAAGGTCCTGTAGAACCGAACTGAACCGTAGATCCAAACCAAAATCCAATGTAATTTCTACCCTTTTGTATCAATCCAGAGGACTCACATTGCCAAAAACAAGATTCTTCTCATTCTCCTGCAATTAAAAAAAAAAAACTAAATGAAAAAAAAATCCCAGTTCCCTGCAAATATCCATCTCCCCGACATGCATTTCCTTCCAAATTACCCAAAACATGATTCTTCTCATTTTCCTGCAATTCCATGAAAAACCCAAATGAAAAAAATCCCAATATTTCTTCAAATTTCCATCTCACCTTACCTGAATTTCCTTCCACAGGTAGTAGAGAATTCAGGTGCTGGAGACAGTGGGCCTAGCTTTTTAACAAATCCAAACCGACGAACATTTCTCATTCCTAGAAAGGTTAGTTTGTTTGATACTCTGGTTGTGTGTGTTGCTCTATACTCCAACATTAAGTAATTATATATTTGGTGTATGATAAATAAAAACTAACCAATAGAATTATGTAACCCAGTGTTTCTAAATCACAGGCCCAGAATCAAATTGATTGATCAATCCTAACCTCTGAATAGTGGACACTTGTTTATTGAAATGAGACCGTTAGATAATTCCATTTTTAACTGTCCAATAAATGTTCACCAATCTGATAGTAATATAATCAAATAAGATTATTTTATATATATTAATAATGCATCTAAACTATGATATATAATTTGAATATTTTATTTGGATTCATTATATGTTACTGATTTCAATATCTAGTGCATGCATATGATGATAGCACTCTGCTAGAGTATCAAATATTTTTACTACCTGACAGTGAAAAAAAAGCTTACCGACTTCCCCAAACAGGGAGTGGGCGTAGTCCACTTGAGGCGCATTTTAGAATTACCTTCTCTTATTGACTGTATATCTATATTTCATATGGATCTCCGTCGCATCTTCTTCCATATCTGAAAACCCTAGTTAGGGTTTGAGACGATCTACTCTCTCCCTTTCATTCTCTGCGATTTTCTTCTGCCATGGAAGCTTTGCTTCAAATCTCCTCTCCTTCTTTCGCTCTCTGAAGGTATCATTCGTATTGATCTTTGCTCTCTCTCTCTCTCTCTCTCTCTCTCTCTCTCATTCTGTTCCAAGAACCGTGGAACCGATTCAGAACCGAATCATTTTTCATGGTCTGGTTCTGGTTTGGTTCTAGGGTGCTAACGGTCCGGTTCCGGTTCCAAAAATTATAGAACTGTTAGGAATGGTTTGGTTCCGGTTTCACCCCAAAACTGAACCAAACCGAACCATGTGCACCTCTACATGTTAGCTACCCCCGCTAGGAATTGATACCAAGACCTCAAAAGTGTTAAAATGAGGTATCTCCACTCAGTCTACCAGTTGGGATATGGATTTGGGTGTGCTTGGTAGTTGGGATTATTATGTAAAATTGTGGTCCTCACACTGGAAGCCAACCGTCTAAGATTGTGACTGTTCATCTACTTCTGTCCGCTATGATTGGCCCACGATGCTAGCATCACCCAATTGAGCAATCTTAAAAAAAAATAAAAAATAAAAATTAAAGGGGAAAATGGCAGCCCTCATTCCATTCAACTTCAAAAAGGATTTACATACTGAGAGGCCTGGGAAAAATTTCTGGGCCAACCCATCATGACGAACTGAACAGAACAAAAACTAAGTATAAGAACCAACAAAAAACTGCTATGGGGGGTTAACTCCCCCTATCGAACCCAGCCCACCTTATCAAGGAAGATCAACCCTCTGATCTGAGCCAGAAGCTCAGCCAGGGTGAAGAATAACACGTAGGATTGGGATTCGCTGCCAAGTCGAGCCAACGCATCAACCGGGTAATTTGCTTCTCTAAAAATATGCACAACTTGAGACTGCCCCATCCGCATGAGGATGTCAATCCTACTGAGCCAAAATCTCCATTTCCACCCCAGCTTAGCAACCCCATTCAGAATGTCAACTACTAGCTGCAAATCTGACTCCACTATAACCTTAGAAAAGCCCTTGCTACAACAGAAGGCTAGACCATCATGAATTGCCCGAAGCTCCGCACATGTGTTTCTTTTATGCCCATAACCAATCGAGAAGGCAAAGATCACATCTCCCCTATCATTACGACAGATTCCTCCACCACCTGAGGAGCCCGGATTACCACGCGACAAGCCATCAACAATGATTTTTACCTAGTTTGAGCATGAATTGTCCCACCAAACCCAGGATGGCCTGAAGGGACGATTTGATGAGGTAGTGCATCCGATGTCCCCGGGAAGTGGAACTAGGGGCTCTCGAATTGGCTAAGAGACCAAGCTGATCCACCACATCACCTTATATCTCAGAGCTGGGATGGAGCACTGCTGACTGTCATACAAGGCTGCATTCTTAGCTTTCCACATCTCCTAGCATATGAATAAATGAGCTAGCCTCTTCTCATCAGCCAAATGCACACCCGCAGAGGAGTTATACCATTGCCTCAACTGAGACTCCATAGACAGGGACAACAACATGTTGATACCAAAAAATGCCCTGATCTGAGCCCAAATTGCCTGCGCCATATTGTTGTTTAAAAAGAGGTGGATGACTGTCTCAACTGATCTCAAATTGTTCCTGCAATAGACACAAGCCGATGCCAACTAAATGCCCCGAGATTGGATCACTCCATCCACCAGGACGACATTATGAAGCAGCCTCCACATGAACATGGAGATTCTAGGAGGTAGCTTTGAGCCACAACCACTTGGACTAAGGCTGAACCGGGCGACAAGATCTGCTGATGTCCTATACTGAGCTAACCGTAAACTGCCTTGAGCGAGATAATGACTAGAGGAAGGAGTCCAGTCCACCTGATAAGTAAAAGCCCGTATAGAATATAAAATTCACCACCTCCTAGGGTAAGAAACAGAAAATAGAAGAAGGGGGGGGGGGGGGGGGGGGGGGGGGTAAAGGACCGTTCGGGCTAAGAAAATCACTGACTTCCATCTCCTGCAACTCCAAGGGAATAGGCTCCTGTGCGAGCTCTGAAAGGGGGCCCAGTCTTGTCCAATTATCTCTCCACAGATTACAATTACCCTCACCAATCATATGTTGAACTTGGGGCAACATAAAAGGCACTTGGGACAAGGTCCGTTTCCACAATGGTGAGGCAAAAACCACAGGGCGATTAGGCCCGGTCGAGCTAACATCACAGTGATATTTTACAGATATGAAGGAGGCCCACAAGCTATCCTCATTAGCAAAAAAGATTCCCCAAGCCATCTTCAGGTAGAAATCTCTCATAACATCCCCCAAGCGACGGACGCCCAGGCCCCCCTCCTCTCTCAGCGTCGCGATCATCTTCTAGCTCTTCTAATACAACTTCCGCTTCCCCTCTACCCAACCGCAGAAGAAATTGGAAAAACTATGTTTTAAAGAATTCAAAACTTTGGCTGGGATATGGGCAGCCGCCATGGAGTAGACTGGGATACTCCCCAGTACATGCTTTACCAAAACCACTCTACCGGCCTACGAGAGAACTCTAGCCTGCCACCCTCTGATTCGACCTTCAATCCTATCCACCAGCAGCTGAAAATTGCTAGATTTCTACCTCTCCATTGACATTAGAACACTAAGATAAGAATAGGAAGAGGAAGTCCTGGCAATGTCAATCACTCTCTTAATAGCTCGCACCCTAGAGGCCTGAATCTTTGGAGAGCAAATAAAAGAACTCTTATAAAGATTGATGCTGTGACTCGAGGATTTCTTATAGGAGTCAAGGAAATCCTTAATTACACGCAAAGATGCAAGGCCTCCATTAAGAAATAGCAGCGTGTCATCGACATAGAGAAGGTGTGATATCCTTGCGCACCCCCTACGGGCCTTAAACGGAATGTAATGACCAGAATCCATCACTTGTTTAATCCCCCTACTCAGCACCTCAGTCGACAAAATGAAAAGGGCAGGAGAGAGCAGGTCTCCCTGCCGTAGCCCTCTAGAAGACTTGAAGAAGCTGGCTACTTCTCTATTAACCAGCATGGAGAACCAATTGAACAATCTCATCTTATACTTAGTGGTCTTTTTATAGCCTGTCGATGCCCACGCCGAGTGATTATTGACTTTGGTATTATAGATCTTATAAGTTTGCGGTTATCCATTTTTTTTAACAATGAACCTTTTCATATATATGTATGTATATATATATATATATATATATATATATATATATATATATATATAGACACACACACATAGTCGAGCTCTTGGGAACTCCCCATGAGGTCGAGCTGTGTGAGCCCTAACATGATGTATGTCGAACATTAACACTGAGCATTTGATGGGTCTCCTTTAAATTATGGGATATCCCAAAAATCAGTTGTATACAAAACTCAGGTGGGCCATACCATCAAAAATCTTGTGAAGACATGCCTAAAACAAATAAAAGCACTTGGTGGGGCCCATGTGAAATTTGAATGGGTCTAAAACCTGGCCTAACCCCTCATCCAAGTGGGACACACATAATGGATGGGCTGGATTTGTGAACCACATCTCAGTGGGCCCAAAAAATGATTATGAATGTTTTAATGGAGGGTAACCCCTCTCAACTTTTGTATGTGGTGTGGCCCACATAAGTCATGTATTGACTTGATTTTAAGCCCTAGGCCCACTATGGAATGGTGCATCTGACTGATGGGGTAGATGTTCGACATACATTATAGTGGGGCCCACACAGCTTGACCTCATGGGGAGTTCCCATGAGCTCGACCATTCGACCGTATAAAACCTTTTCCTATATATATATATATATATATATATATATATATATATATATATATATATATATATATATATATATATATATAGGGCCTATCACATGGAAAAACTCCGCAAAATGAAAAGAAAAAAGACTAGGAAAGAAAAGGATTGATGATAGGCGAGTAGCTCCTATCTCCCCAAATGGGATTGCCTAACCAAGCCCAACCCCACTCCGTCAAGCAGAGCCAACCCTCGAATATGAGGTGGGAGCTCAAAAGGCTGCCTAAAAAAGAATAGGGCTTGCTGATCACTCCTCATACGGGCCAGCCCATTTGTTGTGGAATTCCCTTCTCTCAGAATATGGACGAATGAAAAATGACATGTGATTTTAATCTTCTTGATCTTGGACACCCAATATCTCCAACGCCAAGCCATCTGGGGCCTCACATGCAATAAATCGACGACCATCTTGGAGTCAGATTCAATCAAAACCTTGCTCAGGCCCATATTCTTGCAGATTGTCAAACATTCCCAGATCGCTCTAAGCTTTGCAATATTGTTGGAGCCCAACCCATAGTGTAACACCCCGTACTTTTCAGTACTCGAGTGTTACCATGTAATCTAATTTAGCATAAGCACAAACTTAAACTACTTAGATGTTCGCATTCATTACAGTTTAAATCCGACCGTCGATAGCAGTCCGCACCTATGTATCAAGCTATCTATCCGTTATTCTTTAAGATGGACCATTACGTCGTTAGAAAAACCTACCCTTAGAATTTTAATTTCATCAAAAGACAAATCTAGCAGACTATTATAAATTTAAAGCTATGGATCACCAGATCCACCATCACTAGGTTTACAACGTCTTGTTGGGTGACCCATCCCTTGGAAAAATAAATCGGATTATTTGGTCTCATAATCAACCCCTAGATTACAACCAAGCACTCCTTAATATCCCATGGATATTGATAACTAGACATGAATCAATCCAACCATTGAATTGGTTGAATGGTTGGGATGTTGGATATTTGTAATTAGACGTCCATGTAATGGATGCCACTAAACACTTAAAGTTAGTTACAGGTTAGGTACATGACTCATAAGGGTTAATCTACCACAAAGACAATCCTATTTAGAAGTAGGCGTTACAATTTTAAGTTAAGATAATAACAAAGAGGCTATAATAAAGGAACTAATAAGGAAAGCCCATAAAACAAACGTTCTAACCACCTAAACATATTCATAAGACCCTTTTCGTCGTTGAAAGGCGGATTAAAATCAACCCGACTATTGGATTGATAAATATCAGTAGGATAACAAAAAAATTAGGCTTTATGGCCCAGCTAAGCCTTAGATTCATTTCACCATTGAGTGAATGCCTTAATAGGGCCAATAGAACTTGATGGATGGCGTGGATTTGTGAGATTATCATGGTGGACCCCCCATTTTGGGGTAGCATGCACACACAGAAGGTGTGCACCCAATGTGCACTAAATCTATCAACACGGTTAAACCATGTTGACCTGACAATTACCAAAGAGGGAAGGAATTCCCGCCTATTGCCATTCAAAAATGGCATATTGATGTTTTTCTTCTACCTTCGTGTGATTGAGATATGGCCCACCATCACATCCCAATTAGACGATCTAAACCGCTCATCTGATGGAGAGTCCATGCCTAGACAAAACCTCACCTATTTTACACGATGACAAATGTACACGTGGGCGCCACACTGTGGGCTTCGCCGAATGTAGCCCAACCACACATAGGTGGACCAGACCATCAACTCACCGCTCATCTCTTGGACCTTTAGTGGGCAGCCACTGTTGGACCTAGTACAAGCCCAGTTCGAGCCTTGTTGTGGAACAAACCCAAGCCTAGTTTTGGACCTCGATAGGCAGCAAGCATCGGGCTCAGTTCGGGCTTCAAATGGGCAACAAAGTATTGGGCCAAATCAGGCCGAGGTCGGGCCTAGATTAGGCCTTAAGTATGGGTAGATTCCAGGCCCAATCCGGGCCACTTATTGGATAGAAATCTAGTAGGCCTGGTCACTCTAATGCAGGCCCAAGTAACCATATTCATGGGACCCTTCAAACCCATCTTGTTGTCAAGTTAACCAATGTAAGTCAACTTTCTCTCCCAAAGTAAATCGTTCAACTTATTATTATAGTCGTTATTGTTATTGTTATTGCGATTACTAATCATGTTTAAATAATATCATTAATGGTAGATAATAGTATTTATTATCATGATTAGATCTATTATTGATACTTGACAGCTATTATTATTATCATTACTATTAGGATAATAATTGTGATTATTAAACAGAACTAACCGTTAATAGATTATCCATGATAATGGTAGTGATTATAAAAAAAATTACCATTATTAAACATTAGTCATTTAATTATCATTCTTAGGCACAATCATTAATAATAGATCTTAGCATTATTAGCATCATAATGATTATTATTACTAAGTTGGCTAACGTCAATTATAACACTAATGTTAACAATTACTTTTCAATTACTATATTAATATTATAAATTATCATACTTCAACTACAATCCAAATCCTAAAAATTTATCGTAGACATAAACTCAAGGATGAAACCCTAGACCTAGGTAATCCAAACCCTAGGTTAGAGCTTTAACCATAAACAGTGTACTAAGCGGGATTAACCATTGACTAATTCTTCACATTAGCATTGAACATTATAAACAAAATTAGGATCATTAGGTGCTTACATTGCATTTACTTTCCTTAAGTATTATCATGAAAAGGACTCAGCATTGATAGTTACTATCATTACCAATAGAAAATGTTATCACTTCCATTATGGGGTTAGTATAATTATTATTATTATTAATCATCGTCGCATTATTCTATCTCTAGTATGTCTATTAGCTAATAGATTATTAATTATTATAAGAACATTAGGCATTTTTGGTATATTTAAGTACCCACCTGTGAACCATCATTATTAACATTGATGGGTTAACACTCCCATTGTGAACATTAGTTGATCCATTGTACAATTATAATAATGCTAATAGTAACAATAATAATAATAATTAGGAATTAAATCCTAGAATCTAAGAGCCGAATTAAACTTTAAGATAAGACCCTAAAACCTGGATAATCTAAGCACTAGGTTATATTAATCTTAACCATGGACACTTTGTAGGACATTGATCTCACGCATGATTTCATAATTCGTGATAGGACCCGATTCTAAGGGCACACGTACCTTCTAACAACACTATTGGATGATCCTATATGTCAGGTGATGATTCTTCCCCTTGAGCTTTCCATCTTTCCATTAGCTTACGTTATAGTTTGTGCTTCAATTTATAATTGATAACTTTCTTTTATAATCACATGTGTTAGCTGGTGGAAATTGAATTGCTATATTTCTTGCTTAATGTTCATCCTATATATTTGTTCATGAATTACCTGTGGATTGTTTAAGAAACTCAAGATGGTATATCAGTGGGAAACCCTCACTTATAAATGTACACCCATACTTGGGGTGTAACCTAACTGGTTATGATTGAAATGGACCTTCGACCTATTGGTTATTGAGTGGTGGTTTAAATTAATCAATGATGTGGGTCTACCATCCAAGGTTGCTGTGCCCAATGGTTTCGAAGATAGTCTTTTATCGCATGGTTTTGACATTCGCCCTATGTAGCTTATTTTGATACTCGCCCTATGTGATTTATTTTGATACTCGCCCTATGTGGCTTGTTTTGATATTTTCCCTATATGGGTTCGATGTTTTATATAGTGCAACCATACGATGGTAAGCCCCATATATTGTAATATGATTGACCAGTAGTCGACGAGTTTCCATCAAACATCCTAAGATAGTAGTCTCATGGGCCGGGGATAGTCGTCATGGGACACTATGCCCAAGTCGTCAGCCTACGCTGGATCGTGAGCTCCTCATAATAACCGTGAGCTCATTTAAATTGGCTAGTTGTAATTGGACTAATAACGGGTTGACTAATCATGAATGCATAACACAGACCAGCATCTATTACTGTCGTACGTCCATACGGATTCACCTGACTGGATGTTTTACCGGGGCACAGACCATCATCTATTGTCATCGTACATATTTTTCTGTCTGGATGTTTTACCCAAGGCACAGACCATGTGTTACCCGGGTCGATGATTGCTTGGCTGACAAGCCCAATGTTCGTCTGGATGTTTTACCTGGGACAATGATTGGATTCATGCATCCATGCATATAATAAGATTGCATTTACTCTGTTTTGGCTGCCTGGATGTTTTATACTATTTCTTACCTAATGCGGTGATATGTAATCATGAGGGGAATTCACATTGAGTTAGCCGCTCATCCATCAAATATACAACTATACAGGTCGCACAGGTAGCTTAATTGATTTTCAGGTTTAGACTCATGAGGAGCAAAGTACCACTGTGAAGATGCATGATTGTATTGTGAAGAGTTGCTACATGGTTTTATAGTTCCAGATTTATTACAATTTACCTTGTTTACATGTAATATCATTTCACTTTGTAATTGTAAGTTTGGGACATTAGTTTGTATAAGTCATGGGTAACTTCTTGTACATCCTAAACATAAATGAAATTTTCCATTATGTATGATTTGTCCATTGTATGCTCATTTGCTTACCCTGATAGTTAAAAAAAAAAACTCGAATTTGACCGTCCTTTAAGGTTAACACTCGAGTTTTTTTGGGAAATAGGTCGTGTACTCAGGTCCTGAAAAGTCGAGGTGTTACACATAGCTAATCGCGAAAGCGAAAAGGAACTAGCCTTTCTCCCCTTTACATATCCCTCCACCTCCAGCCGACCCCGAATTGCCTTTGGATGACTCGTCAACATTGAACTTGATCCAACCTGTTAACGGAAGAATCCATTTAACTAGATTTGCTACCATTCTAGGAGGGGACGACGCCTCAATCCCCAAGGCATGGAAAGTGAGATCAGTAACCATAGAATATACCTTAGGCCTAGGAAGGCCTTGGGATAAACTTTTAAACCACTAGGTCACTCGCTAGATGGCCCTAGATGGTCGGACTTCCACCCCATCAACTTTGGCATCATTGCTGCTCTTCCAGATTTCCCACAGAATGATGTTTGGGGCCAGACCGTGCAAGGTCATAATGCCACCCCTAGGATTAGAAACGAGCCACTAAGAGCGCAACCTGTCTTCCATTGTAGGTTTTTCAATAATTGTGATGCTGAATATGGTCCCAGAGTGCTACCAAACAGCCCTTGCCAAGCTACTAAATAGAAAGAGATGGGGGAGGGATTCCTTTGTCGGACGCTAATCCCTTGCCGCCTCGCAACAAACACATTTCAATGCCAATCTGATCCCTCTGGATTGAACCCTGTTGTCTGATGTGGTCTCTTCATAGAGCATCCTTTAAACAAAGTAGGATATCCTAGGAGGCATTTTGAAATGTCAAACCCACCCCGCCTAGTTTCTCATCTGCCCTCCCACTCTATAGGCTTGCCATGCTGATTTCACCAAGAACACTCCTGACGGCTCAAGGGGACAAAAGAATGAGTCGGGGCCCTCTGGGATACAAAACCCTCCTGGAAGATGAAATCAATGTCCTCTTAGGGGAGATAAGAGAAGACCGCTGATGGGGGGAAAGGATTGTATGAGCCTAGAAAATCTCTGACCTTCAAGCTTTGCAGTAAATTCGAGATGGGCCTCGTAACACGTTGAACCAGTGGACCAAGGCTGGACCAATTTTCCCACCACAAGTTGCACTCCCCTTGCCCCAGATGGCATTGAATGAAGTCCTCCAACAAGTGAAAGGAGGATATGATGCTTTTCAACATTAGGGAGGGGGAAGACAAGGCAGTTGGGCCACCTTCTTGCACCTGCAAATCCTGCAGATATTTAGCTCTCATCATCACAGCCCATGGACTGATATCCTGCCTGAACTTGATTGCCCATGCTAGCTTTAGCTTGAATGCCATCAAAATATCTTTGAGGGGCCTAATTCCCATTCCACCTTCACTCTTAGGCTTGGAGACCTTGTTCCAGCTGACCCAGTGCATCTTCTTTCTCCCATTAGACTAGCCCCCAAAGAAATTGGCAAAGTTATTTTCCATTTCTACCAGAACTTGAGCAGGTATGGGGGAGGCAGCTATAGTGTGCACCGGGATACTTCCTAGGACATGCTTGATAAGCATTGCCCTCCTCTCCTAAGAAAGACACTGCGCCTTCTAACCACTGTTATTGACCCCTATCTTGTTGAGGAGGGTCTGAAAATTAGATCTTTTAACCCTCCCCCTGGCAATTGAGACACCCAGATAGGTGGCCCCTGAAACCGACTTTGGGATACCCAAGTTGCACTTTATCGCTCAAATCTTGGCAGGGGACAACTTATCTGAGCATAGGAAGGAGCTTTTACCATAGTTCACTAGCTCTTAAGGATGCGAACTTTTAGTACCTTAGTATTGAAAGTTCTCGAGTGTTACCATGAAATCTAACTTATTATGTACATGTATAATACCAATCTAGCTATCCTAACCATACATCTATTCTCCAACACGAATCTGACCGTTGATCCATCGTGTGGTTTGATATATATGCCTTCCCTTTATTAAACTGGTGAATAACTCTTTAACCATAATGATCTAGATGAAAGTTCTTTCGTAAGAATGGTTTAGAAAAGTGCATATAATCATGTAGAACCATTAGATTTCACAAAACTCTTAGATCAATAATAATTATGAAAATGCCATTAACCTATACCATTGACATGGTTCTCGTGATCCGTTTCATGTGAAATTTAATTTTAGGCCTAATTATCATAAATTAACCATACATGTGGAATTTCAACACTTAAATCATTGTAAAAGTGACCCAATTGACAAATCAACCCCTTAATTGTTGATTTTGGTGTCCATCGAGTGAAGAAACTTCATGGGTAGTCATAGTTAGATATTTTCCTTCATATTAATGACTTAAATTTCTCATCATATGGACCAAGTTTGAAATATAAAGACCCTTCTTTGGTAGGCTTTTCCTAGGCGCGAAGTTATCCTTTTGAAGCTTATCAACTCCTTGTAAATCTGGATCTTCCGATTTAACCACTTCTTGTTGTCCATTGAAACTCAAACTTAGATCACACCTTAGCCGCACATGACTATGATATCATACAAAATTTGAACCACGATCCATGATCCTACACCGTTAACACTGAAGCCAATTTTTTTCTCTTGACGCAAAAGGTTATATTTTAGATTTAGACTTTTCCCACCATCGATCAACCACTAAATTTTGCCCAGTCATTTGCCTATCCTGATTTCATATTTACTCTAAAATTTATCCTTAATCATTAAGCATTCATTGTTAATTCAAATCAAGTTCATTTCGAGAATCCGCTAGGAGAATTTCTAAGATAAACTTATGTAAGGCTCGTATTTGCTTCATATTTAGGCTCATGGGCCAACATGATCTTACTAGACTGATGAGTGAAATGGATTTCCTAAAAATTCATCATAGTAGGCCCCACTAATTCTGTACAATCGAACCTAACTTCCGCATAAGGAATTCGGTTACGTAAGTGGTTTCTTATTGTAATTATCACCCACTCCTACTGATCGTGTGGCCCACCGAGAGATCTAATCCGACCCAAACTTAAACTAATGAATAGAATGGCTTCCTTAAAAAGCAGCATGATGGACCTCACCTAACAACATCGTGCATGACGATTTAGAAACAAGACCCGATCAAAACACTAGGTTACATAGATGTGTTCTGAACCAAGAAACCATTACTTCCTTTCCAAATTGAATCGAGTGTTCGCTACAAATCAAAGAGAGTTCCTTGTTAATCTTATCCATCCATACAAGATTTTGTGTAGAGTACAAGATCAACAAGTTTGTTGCACATGCAATGATGTTGTTTAACAAGCTTTCTTCCATTCGCGGTGTGCAAATCCTCCTACAAATCAAAGGAAAATATTCCGTAGCTGATCTATCGGACCCACGTTCCTCTTTCAACCTAGAATCCATCTAGGAGAGCTAGATTATAACGTCGAATTCTGCAGCCTTTTGAAAATAAGTGCAGCAGAGGCATACGTTCACCCAAAACTTCCAACTATAAACCCACCACCCAAACAACTTTAAATCTAAGATTTCTAGGAGCCACAAGCTCCCATGGATTAATCCAAACTGTCCAAGAGAAGCCTTGTGAAGAGATAACCTTTGGTGTGAAAAACACTATTGACAGCCACCGTCTTCCCTGCCAAAACATGCTAGACATCACTCCTTATTCTATCACTAATTTAAGATCGAAATTGGCCAACAGGTGGGCCTCTCAAATGCTAACTAACCCTTGAAATTAGGTCAAGATCAATCATGGAAGAATTCACTAAATTAGATCCGAAGTTTCCTATGCGTAACTTGTCTTTAGGCATTATGTAACACGGTTTCAACTCGTCATGGCCCTCACGTAAACCTTTTGAGATTTAATAAAATCCATATCAAACAAACACTTGAAAAAGATAAGAGACAAGAAAAAAAGATAGAGAGAGAGAGAGACAACAAAAGAAGAAAGAAAGAGAGAGAGAGAGAGAGAGGGAGGGAGCAGATATTATCGACAAAGTGTTGGTGTTGTGACAGTGACTCACTGAGTCATTGACTCGGGTCCAAGATCAAGTTGAGTTCAACGTCCCCAGAGTCGAGTACAATTTAGGTTTCCCCTTGTAGTGTTAGTGGTTGTTGAGTTTCATATATTTAAATCTATGAATTACCAAGAACTGAATCAAACTGAGTCGATTTAGCACCAAACCAACATTGAATAAGGTAAATTGCCTGTCTACTTAATAGCTAGAATTCTAGTTCCTCTTAAATAGTTAACTAGTTAGGTCCTAGACCTAAGTCATGGACACAATCCTATATTAAATCTTAACCTTGCAAATTATGTGATCTAGGATAAGATTGGATTCGAAGGAATGTATATAAACATCTACCTCAGTTGAGAATGATTCAATTTTAAAGGTGAGGGATTCCTTTAAGCTTGCATTAATTTAAGTTGATATGAATTATCTTGCCTTTTACATACTTTCATGATATTTTGATTCTCCCTACAGTTATTAATTTACTGCCAACAATTATTTATCCTTGAAAATTATGGTATGATGTTAATTACGAGTGATCTTCATTATTTTTGTGAGGCAATTGATACAAGCCTTGCCTTTGCCTTTACCATTTTTTTTTTGAGTTAGCCCTTACTACTCTTCTCTTTGTTGAGTTGGCCATTGCCACTCTCCCCTTTGTTAGTTACCCATTGCTACTCTCATCTTTGTTGAGTTGGCCATTGTGTTTAAGGTCAAATATTGCATATTGAACCCCATTTATATCTTGGTTTTATGAATATGATACTGCTTAACGTCCTATTTTAATTATGTTTGGGTTGAAAGGTGAATTTAAGAGCTTGGATTGGAAAAGGTGCTTAAAGCATGGATTTGATGCTCAAAGATCACCAAAGCAAAAAATGGATCTTAAGAGACAAAGATTGAAGATTTCAAGATCTTAAGATTCAAGAAAACCAAGTGGAGAAGGAACAAAGTCAAAAGAACAAGTGCAGAAGTCACATTGAATGTGTCATCGATCACCATTTGATGACATCGAAGCTACCATTCAATAACATCGAACACGGGTCGATGACATCGAATTTATGAAAGAAAATCAAGTTGATCGCTAGACAAATTGAAGACATTTTTTAATGACTTGAGAACTTGTTCGATGACTCGATGCTTTGCTCGATGACATCGAAATTGCTATGGATTTTCAGTAAAACTCACTGGACATATTGAGCATCATATTTGATTACTTGAAGTCTTCCTTAATATCGAAGGCTTGTTTGATGACATCGAAGGACTCTTTGATGACATCGAATTTATTGAAGAAATTGAATAAACTCATCGGACTGTTTTAGACGCATTATAGATTCCTCGAACAATATTCAATGAAGGCTTCTTTGATGACATCGAAGGTAGGTTCAATGACATAGAAGGTTACAGAGATCGGATGAAGTTACAACAACGCGGAAAAAACATGTATAAAAGGTACTTTAGATGACATCAAAGGCAGTTCAATGTCCGAACCACTTACGCAGAGTTGCACGGAATTATACGGAGTGCGTATATTTGAGGCGGTTTCTAGATTTTTTTTAAGGAGGTGCGAAAGGAGGTGTTGTGCAACTATAAATAGGAGTCCTTAAGGGATCCCTGGCCATCAATCTAGGGTTTGGAGGAACAAAGCACAAGGGCAAGGAGCTGTTGCGAAGCCCTAGTTCCCACCTTTGAGTTTCTTAAGTTTCTAATTAAAACTTTCACAATTACTCCCTTTAATTCCATATTTAGATTTGCATTTTTTTTAAGTTCTACTTCTAGTTGCTTTCAAAATACACATAAGATTAATTAGTCCTTATGGAATCAACCTCGGTCTCACTGAGTTATTACTACTTCGCGGCCTTACACATAAGTTTTTAGCATTGTTGTCGAGGACTAACAGTTGCATTTTTCTGAGATTATCTAGTTTTAGAATTAGTTTAAGATTAGGGTTTTTCTACTTTCTATTTTTAGGTCAGGGTTTTTTTTTTAATTATTTTAGAAATTAACTTAGCTTTCTATTTATAGGTTTAGAAATTTCCTTTTCCATTTTTAGAAACTAACCTTTTTTTTTTTTTTTTTTTTATAGAAACTTTCTTAATCAGTTTTTGAAAACTAATTTACTTTTCTTTTTCCTTTTTAGAAACTAATTTACTTCCTTTTTCTAGAAACTTTCCTTTTTCATTTTTAGAAACTAAGTTTCTTTCTTTTTTCTTTTTTAAAAACTAATTCACTTTCCTTTTTCTTTTGTAAGATACCAATATAGAAACTTCTAATTTGGTAACTTCTTTCTAATTCTCTTTCTTTCTATTTTCCTCTTTCTTTTTAGTTTTAGGTTAGATTCTGAAATTGAAGGCTGAGAGTGTTTCATGCCCAAGTGGGTTCATGATAACACTCGACGTCTCTTAAGTGAAGGAGGATTGGTTAAGGGGTTATCTATCTATCACATGATTAGATAACACTCGAGATCTATAGAGTTAACTGAAGTTATGGCTGCCAATCAACCTCTAAATCCATCTCAACCTAGGGTTGAGGAAATCTAGGATGAGAATGAGGTGCATCAAGCACCCCGCCTCATACTTTGTGAGATTATTTACAACCGGCGGGGGTGAGCACTCCCTCATGCATGGTTTTTTCAGAAAATATGGGACATATGAATATCAGGCCAGGGGTGATCCAACTCCTTCCAAAATTTCATGGACCTGAATCAGAAAATCCACATTTACACTTGAAAGAGTTTAATGGGATCATAGCCACTATACTTTCCGAACATGTCTGAAGTCACTGTCGGGTTGAAACTCTTTCCCTTTTCCTTGAAAGAGAAAGCTAAGACGTGGTTGCATTCACTACATCCTCGATATATTGGTAGATGGAACGACATGACAAGGGAGTTCATAAAGAAATTTTTTCCACACCATAAAATGAACATCCTCAAAAAGTCAATCATTAATTTCACCCAAATGGAAGATGAAACATTCTTCCAATGTTGGGAGCAGTTCAAGGATTTTGTCAATTCATGCCCAAAAAATAGTTTTGAAAAGTGATGAGGGTCGAATATTGCATATCAGACCCCAGTTATTACGTGATTTTCACTACATGAAAAATGGAAAAAAATGATGGATTTTGAGATGGTTGTGAACCGTCTCTAAAATTCTTTGGTTTAAAGACAGTTTAGAGACAACCGTAAACCATCTCTAAAATTTTAGACGGCTCTTGCCCGTCCCTAATATTGTCTTAAAATGTTGTTCTTCCACAAATCATTTAAGACGGTCTTTGACCATCTTATATGTGGTCATCTAAGATAGTCAAAGACCGTCCACATTAGAGATGGTCTTTGACCATCTTATATGTGGTCATTTGAGATGATCATTTGCCGTCGGCATTAGAGATGGTCATTGACCATCTTTTACTTGTAATTTAAGACTGCAAAGACCGTCTCTATTAGAGACTGCCAAAGACCATCTCTATTAGAGACTGTCAATGACCATCTCTATTAGAGACTGTCCTTAGACGTCTTATAGCGGTCATCTGAGACCATCAAAGACCGTCTACATTAAAGACGATCCTAAACCGTCTCTAAAGCTCGGGTCAAAACTTAATAGTAAAAAAATTATGAATTTTGAAAAAAAAAATAGTTAAGAAGCTTGGAAAAAATAATTAACAATGTTTAAGAAAAATTTAGATTTTGAAAAAAAAAACTGTGATTTTATAAAAATCTAGATTTTGAAAAGAAAAAAAATTAAGAACTTTGAATAATGTTCATAACTTTGAAAAAAAAAGAGATTTCGATAAAAAAATGATATTTTGAAAAAGAAAATATTAAAAATTAAACAAATTTGTGAAAAATTTGACAAATTATAAAAAAAAAAAAAAAATTAAAAGAAAAGTAGATTTTGTATTTTGACAAAAAAATTAAAAAGTTAAATAACAAGATTTTGATAAAAAAATTGATATTTTGAAAAAGAAAATTTAAAAAATAAAATAAAATTGTGAAAATTTTAACAAATTGAAAAAAAAAATTATTTTTAAAAAAAGAAAACTAGATTTTGCATTTTGACAAGAAAAATTGAAAAGTTATATAACAAAAGTGAGATAAAAAAAATGATATTTTGAAAAAGAAAATTTAAGAAATTAAACAAAATTGGGAACATTTTGAAAAATTGTAAAAAATATAAATATATATTTTTAAAAAGAAAACTAGATTTTTTTTTGACAAGAAAAATTGAAAATTTAGATAACAAAAGTGAGATTTTGATGATGTGTCATATATCTGCCCCTATGTTTCTCCAACCCATTTTTGGGCCAGGTATAAAAAATTGTGTAGATTTACATCTTAAGTGGACCACACCACTAGAAAGAATGATAATATAGTACCTCACCATTAAAAATTATAAAGTGCCCATCGTAAGGTTTTAGTAATGTTTATTTGCAATCTAACTTCTTGATAATGTAAAGAAGATCTAAATGAAGGTAAACTACTAAGATTAAATTGATTCAAAACTTTTGTGACCTTCAAAAGGTTTTTAATAGTTATTCATCATTATTTTGATTGGTATGGCCCACCTGAGATTATTGATTTCTTGTGATTTGAAATCACATCCTAAAATATGATGGAAAAATATATGGATGGTGTCGATATACATAAAATTATCAAGGTGGGCCCTACACGGTTAGAGTAACACCCATGAAGGAGTTACCTACATAGTGAAATGGTACTATAAGGTCACCTCATGGGAACTTCCCATGAGGTTAATCTGTGTGCCCCCCACCATGATGTGTGTAGAACATCAATACCATGCATTTGATGTGTCCCCTTTAAGTCCAAAAATCAATCGTATACGAAACTCAGGTGGGCCATAACATCTAAAACTAGGTGAAGACATCCCCAAAATATATAAAAGCATTTTGTGGGGCCCACATGAGTTTTGGATGTGTATGAAACTTGGTCTGACTCCTCATCCAAGTGGGACACACATAATGAATGGGCTGGATCTATGAACCACATTTAGGTGGGTTCAATAAATGATTAGGAAAGTTTTAATGGGATGGTAACCCTCTCAACTATAGTATGTGGTGTGGCCCACCCAAGTCATAGATTGAATTTATTTTTAAGCTCGTGGCCCACCATGGAATGATGCATCTGACTAACAGGGCAGATCCAAAGTTCAAGTGGACCCAACATAGAAAAGAGTGGGATAATGACACCCACTATTGAAACCTTTTTAGGGCCTGTCGCGATGTTTATTTGAGATCCAAACTGTTTATAAGTTAATACAAAAATGGAATAAGGGAAAACATATATATTAGCTTGGTTGCAAACATCTACAGCCCAAAGTAAGGTTTTAATGGTAGGCATTCAATTCCCACTATTTTTTGTGATGGGGTCCACTCGAACTTTAAATCTGCCTCATACTTTGGCTCAATCACAAGAAGTTTTTAATGTTGGATACTCAATCAACACCATTTCATGTGGTGTGGTCCAAATACTTGGATGAATAGGAAAAATAAATTTCATATTGATCCGAAACTTTGAATCTGCCTCATACTTTGGCTCAATCACAAGAAGTTTTTAATGTTGGATAAAAAAATTTCTTTTGATCTGAAACTGTTGCACATTGCATCCTACCCTGCTGTATCCAGTTAGTAATGACACAGTGAATGTATTTGATTTATCCACACTGTCAATCCATTTTTTCAGATCATTTTAGTGGTTGAGCCCAAAATTAAAGCATATCCAAAGCTCAAGTGGACCATACCACAGGAAACAGTCAGAATAATGATTTCCACCGTTGAAATGTTCATATGGCCTACAGTGATTTTTATTTGTCATCCAACCTATTCAATAGATCATAAATACATGGATGAAGGGAAAACTAAAATATTAACTGGATCCAAAACTTCAATGGCCTACCAAAATTTTTCAATGGTAGACATTCAGTTTATATTATTTCCGATGATGTGGTCCACTTCAGATTTTTATAGGCTTCATTTTTTAGCTTATGTAATAAAATTATATGTTAAAATGGATGGATGAAGTCGATAAAATGAATAAATCTTGGTGGGCCCCACAGGATTTACTTAGCAATCTTGGGAACGGATTAACTACTCCACTGACACCAGCCAATGTCTGGTGGTCGGTGCTCTGTGGCCCCCACCATGATGTATGTGTTTCATCCATGTAGTCCATATATTTTTATAGATAATTTTACAATATGAGATCGAAACTGAGATATATTCAAATCTCAAGTGGACCACATTACAGGAAACAGGAAATAGTGTTGAATGAGTGTCGACCATTAAAAACATTTTGGTAGCCATAAAGGTTTTGGATCAAGCTGAATTTTATTTTTTTTTTCCCTTCATCTGGTCCTTTATGACCTAATAAATAGATTGGATGTCAAATAAACAGTACAGTGGGCCTTAGGAGGATTTTAATGGTGGATATCCAATCACTATTGTTCTCATGTGGTGTGGACCACCTAAGATTTATATCCCTCTAATTTTTGGCATAAATCTCTAAAATGATCTTTAAAAATGGATGAACAGAATGGATGAAACACATACATCATGGTAGGGCCCATAGAGCACCGTCCATGGACCACCTAAAATTGGGTGCGCGCTGCTCAAAACAGAGCCGCGCCCAATCCCCCCCATTTTCTCACTCGTCGTGCACCCTCCCACTGCCCTCTCTCTCTCTCTCACCCCTGCCCTCTGCCCTCTCTCGCCGCCTCTCTCTCTCTCTCTCTCTCTCTCTCTCTCTCTCTCTCTCTCTCTCTCTCTCTCTCTCTCTCGCCTCGGACATGGTTTCCGAACATGGTTGTCGGAGCTTAAGTGGAGGATTTCCACAGGTGATAGCCATGGATTATGGTGAGGTGTTCCACATCCATCACGAGATCGATCGAAGTTCACTCCATGTATGATAATGGAATCGCCTATCTGGCTACTGGATTTGGGGTTCGAATTCAAAATCCCTAATTGAATGATTCAAATCCAAAAAAAAAAAAATTCTCTAATTTCAACTGGATTATGGGGTATGACTGGAATCCCCAACATCGGACTTGGGATTCGAAATCCCTAATTTCTGATTTGGGGATTCAAATTAAAAAACCCTAATTGATGGATTTGGGATTCGAAATCCCTAATCAACCTGTATGGGATTCTTTTTATTTTTATTTTTATTTTTTACACATGCACACACAACCCCACACACTCATGCCACATGCACACAATCCACATTCATGTCTAATTTGTCCCTTGCCGACTCTGGCCCATCTAAGCTTAAGCCCACATTCATGTCTATGGTAGCCCATCTGCACATCTAGATGTTTGACAATGTGGCTTAGATTTCATGCTTATGTGTATCATTCTCAAACAAGTGATTGTCTAGATGGACCGCCTTATACATTCCTGTAAACTTATAAAAAAAATCTGATCTTTATGAGAAGTCATTTCCTTTCATAATTCTTTGTCATGAATAGCAGATCAATAAACTCATTTGTTGCTGAGGAGTATGATAACATGCAATGCCTGAGGAGGACAAGATCCTTTCAGCAGCAATGTATACCTAGGATTAAAATTCTCTAGGATTAAACTTTTAGGACTGTAACAGCCTGTTACCTCTCATAACTTCTATTATTCCTTCCCAATCCAAATTGCCTGGAACTTTTGTTTATACATATACAATACTTGGTTTTGGTTGTGGCAGTTAATTGCATGTATTAGGAGAAAAGGTTTCCTCGACTTATAATGCTACAATTATTCTTATTCATAATTCTCAAGGGATCATATGGAATTAGCAAAAGCATATGGTGTGATATTTGCTAATGGAATTTATTTTACAGTCATGAACTGATTGTTTTAATCCATTTTATCTGGTTTTTTTTTCCTGTTCCTCTTCATGTAAGGATTATTCCATTTTCTATCCCTTTAATTACTAATGCATGATTTGGGTTTTCTTTATAATATGTAAGATTTTCTTTTAAGTTCCTTATTCAATTAATCTGCTTATTATTTTATTTTATTTTATTTATTATTATTATTATTTTAATTAATTTTTTTTTGTGGATTTTAACAGTAGTTGTTTGTTTCAACACTTGATTTAATTTCTGACTAGTAAATATTGCTTATCACTTTCTTATTATATATATATATATATATATATATATATATATATATATATATATATATATATATATATATTGTGGATTTTGACAGTGGTTGTTTCAGTGACACTGTAACCATTGGGTGCTCCTTGATATTCTTTAAATCTTCTTAGGATTGCATAAACTCAGTGAATTTGGTTGTCTGAGAGATTGGCTATTTACTACCCACTTTCAGTTTGCCATCTTATTGTATATCAACTGTCTTTGAAGAATTCTGTCTTCCATCCCTGTAATCTAAATAGAAATTCTTTGTCATCCAACATTTATGCTATTATTTTCATAGAAAATTTATGTATTTTTGACCGTCTTTTGTAGGACATTGATTGACAGATTAGGATGTGCAGTAGACCATATCCACTCACATAGAATGCTGGCAAAAGAACACTTCAACCAAATGGATAGGAACTTATACTTCCTCTTACTTTATTATTGACTAGTTTTAATGTAAGTAAATGCTTCAAATGATTTTATAGTCCTTTTCCACAAACAAGCATCCATGAATCAGAGGTTAGGATTGCGTTGCATTTTATAGGATTCACAGGGTTGTCTGACAAACGCAAGTGAGGTTTTTGAGATAAGGTATATTCATTCACCCTTTTGTAGGTGGTTTTATTCTTGTCTGAAAGTCTTAAACTAAAGCTTTCAAAACCATTAGAGTTTGGTTTACTGTTAAACAATGGTTTATTTTCTAGAGCTTTATATGCACTATTTGGTTAAATTATAGAAATATCTGAGCAACTGTGTTTGGATTGTTACTAATGCGACTGGAGCATATTTCCTTTGTTTATGAATTCTTTGTTGCATCTGCATTCTTGTATATCCGGTCAGGCAGGCTGACCCGTGTTTTAAAGATCAAGCTTTTTAGTACTACATCTGAAAACCTTACCAACACTTCTCTTCAACAGCAATGGTAAGATGAAGATTCCAACATGCCACCCAAAAACTAGCACGTCAATATCAATGAGCTTCATATTCATCTTTGGAATATGGATGATGTCGATGTCGATTACGTTTTGATTTTTATATGGATGCCTATTCAAAAAATGATGTATGTAGAGTTGTTGGTTGACATGAGCTAGTTTTTGGCTGCAGGTAGTTGATTATGGAGTTCACAGGCTTGGGGTATTTCTTCTATTACCTACCTTGTCAATTCCATGTTGAATTGCCTAATTTTTTCTTTGGAAGTGGTGTTCATTTTCCTATTATTTCTATTTTGTGGCATGCCTTTCACGACATGAGAAAGTGGTGTTCTGATTGTCTAGTTTTTCTTTTCTTTGCAAATTTGTTATGGTGATGTTATTGTTGTAGGGGATGATGTAACAGATCCTCTAATATTGTGCATGAATGGCTTGAAACCTAAGTGCATATGATGTGTTTGATACAATGACATCCATAAATGTAAGAGCAAGAGAATTTCTTAGACATCGATAATACTGCATAGTTGTCGGCTACCATGGGGATATGGAGACTAAAGCACACTTGATGCTGCATTGATTTAAAAAAATTTTTATGTAACCACCTCAGAGTTTATAATATTTCATATCTTGGTATGCATGCTTGTGTTTTATCTATTTTAATTTTTCTGCTAGGCTTATACCATGGAACTAGAGGTTGAAGTTGCAAAACTTAAAGAGGAGAGAACAATGAATTATAGAAGAAACAGGTATCCATTATTCAATGCATTAGGATCCTTCCCGTTATTAAAATATAGAGCTCTGACCAACTATATACACTACTAAAAATAACATCTGTTGATGCATTCATCTCTGCTTGGCTGAATTTGCCTTTAACTTTTTTTTCCCTGAACAATTATACAGATTCTGGAAGGATCAATGAATTAGATCATTCCTCACATCTTTCGACTGTTGCCACCCAAGATGTGTTTGGCGAGCTCACAATGTCAAGCCTGTTGCCCCAATGCACTTTTAGATGGTTAGTTCTTCATGTTGCTCTTGTTATCATATAAGATTTTGTTGGCTTTTTTCCTTCTAAATCTATCGGCTCCCAATTGTAAAAAAAAATCCAATGGTGATGTAATAATGTGAATATTGACTAATCAACTATCAAGTAGCTAACGGTGTACATGGATTATATATATATATATATATATATATATATATATATATATATATATATATATATATATATATATATATATATATATATATATATATATATATATATATATATATATATATATATATATATATAACCTAAACCTAAAACCTAAATGTATTCTCAAATCCCTAAACCTAAACCCTAACCTATTCTCAATTCCCTAAAGTTATAGCTTATAACCTAAACCTTAACCTAAACCAAAACCTATGACCTATAACCTAAACTTATAACCTATAACCTAACCTTAACCTATAATCTAAAACCTAAACCTAAACCTAAAACCTAAATGTATTCTCAAATCCCTAAACCTAAACCTACACCTAATCCTAATCTCAACTCCCTAACCTAAACCTAAACCTAAACCTAATTTCCTAAACCCAATCCCAAACCTGATTTCCTAAACTTAAGCCTTAACCTATTCTCAATTCCCTAAACCTATAGATTATAACCTAAACCTAAACCTTAACCTAAACCTAAACCTATAACCTTAACCTAAACCAAAACCCATGACCTAAAACCTTAACCTATAACCTATAACTTAAACTTATAACCTATAACCTAACCTTAACCTAAACCTAAAACCTAAACCTTAACCTAAAACCTAAAACCTAAACCTAAACCTAAAACCAAAATGTATTCTCAAATCCCTAAACCTAAACCTACACCTAATCCTAATCTCAACTCCCTAACCTAAGCCTAAACCTAAACTTGAAAATCCAAACGTAAACCTGATCCCGAACCCGAACCTGATCTCCTAAACTTAAAAATTAACCTATTCTCAATTCCCTAAAGCTATAGCTTATAACCTAAACCTATAACCTTAACCTAAACCAAAACCAATGACCTAAAACCTTAACCTATAACCTATAACCTAACCTAAACCTAAACCTGTAACCTAAAACCTAAACCTAAACCTAAAACCTAAATGTATTCTCAAATCCCTAAACCTAAACCTACACCTAATACTAATCTCAACTCCCTAACATAAACATAAACCTAAACTTGAAAATCCAAACCTAAACCCGATCCCGAACCTGATTTCCTAAAACCTAAACCTTAACCTATTCTCAATTCCCTAAACCTATCTCTTATAACCTAAACCTAAACCTAAACCTTAACCTAAACCTAAACCTAAACCTATATAACCTTAACCTAAACCAAAACCTATGACCTAAAACCTTAACCTATAACCTATAACCTAAACTTATAACCTATAACCTAACCTTAACCTAAACTTTAACCTATAACCTAAAACCTAAACCTAAACCTAAAACCTAAAAGTATTCTTAAATCCCTAAACTTAAACCTACACCTAATCCTAATCTCAACTCACTAACCTAAACCTAAACCTAAAATTGAAAAGTCAAACATAAATCCGATCCCGAACCCGAAACTGATTTCCTAAACTTAAACCTTAACCTATTCTCAATTCCCTAAAGCTATAGCTTATAACCTAAATCTAAACCAACACCTATGACCTATAACCTAAACTTATAACCTATAACCTAACCTAAACCTAAACCTAAAACCTAAACCTTAACCTATAACCTATAACCTAAAACCTAAACCTAAAACCTAAATGTATTCTCAAATCCCTAAACCTAGACCTACACATAATCCTAATCTCAACTCCCTAACCTAAACCTAAACCTAAACTTGAAAACCCAAACTTAAACCTGATCCCGAACCCGAACCTATAATCTATAACCTAACCTATAACCTATAACCTATAACTTATAACCTAAACCTAAACCTTAACCTAACCTAAAACCTAAACCTAAACTTAAAACCTAAATGTATTCTCAAATCCCTAAACCTAAACCTACACCTAATCCTAATCTTAACTCCCTAACCTAAACCTAAACCTAAACTTGAAAACTCAAACCTAAACCCGATCCCGAACCCGAACCCGATTTCCTAAACCTAAACCTTAACCTATAACATAAATTAAACCTAAACCTATAACCTACACTTATAACCTAAACATAAACCTAAGCTTATAACCTAAACCTAAACCTAAAACCTAAATGTATTCTCAAATCCTTAAACCTAAACCTACACCTAATCCTAATCTCAACTCCCTAACCTAAACTTGAAAACCCAAACCTAAACCCGATCCCGAACCCAATTTCCTAAACCTAAAACTTAACCTATTCTCAATTCCCTAAACCTATAACCTATATACTATAACCTATAACCTAAACCTAAACCTTAACCTAAACCAAAATCAAAACCTATGACCTGAACCTTAACCTATACCAATAACCTAAACTTATAACCTATAACCTAACCTTAACCTAAACCTAAACCTATAACCTAAACCTAAATGTATTCTCAAGTCCCTAAACCTAGACCTACACCTAATCCTAATCTCAACTCCCTAACCTAAACTTGAAAACCCAAACCTAAACCCGATCCCGAACCCGAACCCGATTGCTGTAATAATGTAGCCCGATCACATGGCAACAAAAGAATGTATTCCTTTTAACACATGCCCCTTTTTACAAAGCTTTAATTTTTGTTGTTGTTTCTATTAACTTGAATTGAAACACTTTTTTGCATTATTTTCTTGCATTAGTTTTATTTTAAAAAAGTGTGCCCACTTTTTTGGAAGGAAAAAAAAGTGAATGAAGTTTCTGTAATTCTTCATGATTCTAATTATAATGTTTTGTTGGTTGAATATTTTTTTATTAGATGAAAGGCAAAATGAAAATCGTTGTTAATTTTTCCATCTTTTTTTTTTATTTATGATGTTAAACTTATATGTATTTATGCGTGGATGAATGTAATGTGGATAAGATTGTTTGTGTTTAGATGGTTGTAGTTTATGTTTGGATGAATGTAGTTTATGTTTGGATGGATTTACGTAATTTGGGTTTAGATGGATGTGAATGTGAATGTGAATATAATGAAATATATTATATAACAGGTGTATATAAGGAAGAATACAAGGAACTATATTTTTAAATATTCAAATATGAGATGGTCCTTTTAAGGGTCATAAGAGACGGTTCATAGCAGTCCTTTTTAAGGATGGTCCATGACTGTCCTTTAACATTCATAAGAGACGGTTCATGGCAGTCCTTTTTAAGGATGGTTATAGAATGTCTTTTTTACAGACGATTCATAGCAGTCCTTTTTAAGGACAGTCCATGACCATCCTTTTTAAGGACGGTCCATGACCATCCTTTTAAGGCCCATAAGAGAGTTCATGATAGTCCTTTTTAAGGACGATCGATGACCGTCCTTTTTACAGACGGCCTATGACCGTCTTTTAAATGTCAATAAGAATGACGGTTTTCGACTGTCCTTTAAGTAATACGACACTCCAAAATTTGATGGCCCATGCGACAGTTCAGAACCATCCTTTTTGATCATTTGAGACGATTTTTGAACGTCATTTTTTCACAGTTTTGGCAGTGTTTGCATACATGATAATGCTTAATGTCATATTTTAATCATATTTTTTTTTGTAGGGAGAAATTAGGAGCGTGGACTGAAAAAGAGTACTACAAGCATGGATTTGATACTCCGAAGTCACCAAAGCAAGCGACGGACTCCAGAGGACTAAGATCGACAGATTTATACACCAAGGATCTGAGGAAATCAATCCGTTCACATTAAAGAGGCCTGAAATTGGTGCAGAATGCAAGATCACATGGTTCCTGTAATTCATTCGACTCGAAACTTCATACATGGCCTGGGGCCATAAATTAACCATACATATTAAATTTCAGCCATTGGATATCTCGAGAAGTGGGCCAACAGACAGATCAACCCATTAATATCTAATTTGGGGCCACCTGATATCTGGAACTACCTCAAATTTGAAGTCAACGCCTGAAATGGGGAGACTAACTGATTGGATGGATCAGATTTCTTGGTTGCATCACAGTGGATCCCACCCGAATAGCATGTGCATAAAGCACATGTACGCTCGTGCCGCACCAGAATCGAGAGATGGGTCAGCAGGCGCTGACCCGCGTCTTCTTCTCTAAACAGAAATTTTTGTTTCACATGCTGCTTAATGGATGGACTGCGTCTGTCTTGTGGACGCATGTGGGACACCTCCATCATTCGTACGGATGATCTAATCCGTCCATCATGTAGAGGGCCTCAAAAGGATCAAAACCATAATGATTGTTTGCACCCATGCATACACACATGCTCGCTACAGAGGTCACAAGCATATTGCCCTGCGACATTCAAAAAGATCTCAGCGTGATTGCTTCTCTAGGCTGTGTCAATGGACATTCAAAACTAACCATTCCTGACCGAAATTTCGTCCTACATCTAATGGACAAGGTGGATTTATCAAAATAAAAACAAAGTGGGCCCCACCATCAGAACAGTGTAAGAGGATTCGTAGGGCCGTCTATTCCGAACATCCATGAGTTCCGGGATTCTATGGCCCACCATCTTTTATCTGATGCAAGATCTGAACTGTCCATGGTGTAGAGCAGTCAAAAACGTCCTAAGGGACGACGTTTCTTTGAAAAATAAGCAAGGGAGGTGGTGTTGTTTTGCATGACATCTCGGCTGTGAAAAGTGTTACGCGGTTGTTGCTGCGACAGCCTCTCCACCGACTCCAGCCTTCCACCACCCTTGGCAGCTATAAAAGGAGACTGGGACGTCTGAAAGGGGGAGAAAGAGGAGGCCAGAGCTAGAGCCAAGCAGATCCAGAGCCAAGGAGAGAAAGAGAAGAAAGAGAAGAAAGAAGAAAGAGAAGAAAGAAAGAGAGGAAGAAAAATGTTTTTATTTTATCAATCTTATTTTTTTTGTCTTCCTAATTGATTTTATGGATTACTAATTTCTTAGTTAGGGCTGAGATGAAGCTCCTAATTTGAATGACTCTTGTCATGTGTTGATTTTATCTAGGTTTGATTGATTTGTTTCTTTCTCTAGTGTGCTTAACTGAAATTTCTGTACTTCTCCATTTTATGAGCTTAACTAAAGTCTAGATGTGGACGTTGTTTGGAATTTTATTCTAAGTGCTTATGTCTGACCATGAACAGATTTATTATAGAGAAAGAAATAGGAATTACATCTCTTCATACCTGAACATGGATGGAAAGATATGATCCTTATGCTTTAAAGGATTATACATTCTATTTACCCAACCAAGGACATAGAGTGTATTTTATTTATTAAATTTATATCAATCTAAATTAGGGTAAATCAACAAGTAAAATAAGGGTTAGGATAATTAAGGATATATTCAAAAGTCCTAGTGTTCTCCTTGATTAAAATTTTCTCCCTGTTCTCAGTTATTCTACATTAATTTTCATTAGTTTACTTAATCACTAGCTTAACTATTTGTTGGATTAGTTAAGAAGAATCATAAAATTTGAATTGTGACAACCAGTCCTTGTGGGACGATCTCGTAGTACGTACCATATCTACATCTGATTCGTATACTTGTGAGTTTAAAATCATTTAAATCAGGTTGATTTAAATAAAACATCAAGTTTTTTACGCCGTTGCCGGGGACTGTTTCGGTCCAAATTAGATTTATGATTCTTTCTTATCATAATTCATAGCCTTAGGATTTTTCTTGCATTATTTTAGGAAATTTAATTTATTTTTATTTTTATTTTTTTTACAGGAATTGAGGAAGGAAGCTGCAAAATGAAATTGTCTTCAAAAGGAGAAGCTCCCAAATCTTTGGTCATCGATCATCTCCTTTTCTGTTTCTTTCTTCCAATTCTTGTTTACATAGTTTTATCTTGCCTTTAGGAATTAATATTTTTTATTTCAAATTTTATTTCTCTTAAGTTGCATCTTAGTTTAGTTTTCTTTCCTACATTGTAGTAATTCAGTTTATACTAGGGCGTAGATCTCTGAATATAGAACAAGCACCCTTTGATCCTAAAATAGAAAGAACCTTTCGTAGAAGATTTAGAAACCTCCTATTTGAAATTCCAGATGAGAATGAAATAAACGCTCTTAGAGATTATTCAGCTCCTATCCAATTCAATGCACCTTCATGACTAGTGTTGCCAGCCACCACGACAACACACTTTGAACTTAAACCTGGAGTCATACAATTGTTGCTCTCCTTCTATGGTTTAGACAAAGAGGATCCATATCATCATGTGAAAGAATTTCTAGACATTTGCTCTACCTTTAGGTTCCAAAACTTTCAGACGATTCGATCCAGTTGCATCTTTTTCCTTTTTCTTTGAAGGATAAGGTGAAAGCATGGTTGAATTCTCTAGGAGTTGGGTCTATCACTACTTGGGACCAACTGTCTAAGAAGTTCTTGAATAAGTTCTTCCCTGTTCATAAAACTAATGCTCTCTGTAAAGAAATTACCAATTTCACACAAAAAGAGGGCGAACACTTTCATGAATGTTGGGAAAGATGGAAGGACTTATTTCTTAAATGTCCACTCCATAGTTTTGAGAAGTTGCAACAGGTTCAATACTTCTATATCGGTTTGATACCCCAAAACTATCTCATGGTTGATGCCACCAGTGGAGGGTCATTCATTGTACCGTACCATTCATTAAGCTTCTATGGTCCTCCCAGTCGAAATTCGACAATCCGTAATCTGTAACTAACAGTTGTGCACAACCTTAAGCCGTATCCCATATTCTAGAGTCGGCTCGACCAGAGACTTGTACCCTAGCGACCGCACTGTCGCCACGATTCCGATGCCGCGTCTCGTGTGTTGAGGTGATACTTGAACCAGGAAATATAGGCCCGCGTTCAGTTCAAGGAAACACCGCACATTTATAAACCCAAGATAACCTTTCAAATCATGTCCCATCAATCCTATCAATGTCAAGTATAACACATCAATCAACCCATCACTCACCCCATCACAACCCATACCTCTCTTACACAACAACCCCAAAAGTCAACTTTTCATCACCTCATCATCCCTCTCTCTCATCTCTCTCATTCTCCAAGCAATTCCAAAAACTCCTAACGTCCAAGCTTTCCTCCATTTTCCACCCACCATGAAGCTTCATACCCCATCATCCAACCTCTAAAATCCAATCTCGACCATTGATTCCTTCTCCTTGGAGCTAGATCGCCCTATTGCGGAAGAAGGAAGAGTAGTTTTGAAGGTGGGTGCTTCTCTCTCTCCTTTTTATATATTTTTTTATTTTTATGTGATGTATGGCCCACTTGGATGGACCCCACCTTGACAAAACATGGGTCGCTTAAATGTGGGACCCCCTTGTGATACAACGTGAAGCTCCCTGTGGCTAACGTGGCATGCATAACTGACATGGGTGTGTATTAACAATCTAAAAGAAAATAAATATATAATTAATATATACTGTCAGTGGGTTTTTATATTTTTGGGTGGGTCATTTATACTGGCCCCAACTTGATGCATTAATTTAATCCAAACCATTCATTCCACTTCTCAGCTCATTTTAGGCGTTGAGATGTAAAATGAAGTGAATCTGATTATCTGGCGGGCCATACCAAAGAAAATAGTCTTCTTACCATTAAAACTTACCCTGATGTTTCGGTACATCGAAATATTGCTGCATATTGGGCTCATTTGGTTGGTCTTGAGCCGTGGAGTATAATGGACGGGCTGGATTCAGCTGTTGCGGACCCCACATATGGAAAAAACCTAAAATCTCAATTTTTCAAAAAAATAAAATAAAAACAACACCAGCAGCAATGCTGCTATTGTCAAAGAGAGAGGAGCGCAGGCGTCCTTCGCTGTGCGCGGACTACCAGGGACCCACGGTCCCAGCCGTGAGCCCCACCATAATGTGTATTTTTCATCCATGCCGTTCAGTTGGTGGGCCCCTTCTTGAAGTGGGCTTCCTCCAAAAATTAGCTTGATCTAGGACCCAGGTGGCCCACATCGCAGCAAACAGTGTTGAATTAAACGTCTACCATTGAGACTCTTTGAGCGTCTAGCGGCTTTGGATTAACACAAAATTTGTTTTCCCTGATCATCTGGGTCTTCGTGACCTCATCAATGGGTCAGATGGCGTATAAACATTATGGTGGGCCCCACGTGGGACCCACAGTGATATATGTGTCTTATTACACCATCCACTGTCATGGACGGTGGAACCCACCTAGATGAATGTGTTTTATCAGTGTCGTCCAGCCATTCGGTGGGGTTGCTGGACGGCTAGTGGACCCCACCTCTGATGTGTGGGTTACATCCAAACCGTCCATTCAGTTGGTGGAGGCAGATCGGCCTATCAAGTGGACCACACAGTAAAAGGCAGTGGAGGATTGAACGTCTGTCGTTGGAACCTTCCTGGTTCCACAAGTTTTGGATAAATATAATATTTAATTGTTATTTATTGGCCTGTGTGACCTTATTAAATACATTGGATGGTAGATCCATGTTATGGTGGGCCCCACGTGGGACCACTGATGTACCACACCTTCTATTAGTGTGGACTCCAGCATGAAGTGTGTACTTTATCGATGTCGTCCATCCCTATGGGACCCACCATGATGCATGGGTTGTATCCAAAACTTCCAACCATTTTCAGAGATCATTTTGTGGCTTGAGACTAAGAATAAGTTAGATCTAAGGTTCAAGTAGACCCCACCATCAATGTGGACAGTGATACCCACCATTCAAACTTTTAAGGGCCACCGTAGTTTTCAATGAAGCTGATATTTATTTTTGCTTCATCTATTGCTATGTTAACTTATGAATAAGTTGGATTTCAAATACATTACGGCGGGCCACACCATGACATGATCATCCATTGATCAGGTGGACCACACTGCAGAAAATAGTGGTGAGATGAACGCCTACCATTGAAGTCCTTTTGGACCACGGCAGCCTTGGACTAAATTGGTTTTTTTTCCTCCCAACTAGGTCCTTGTGACCATACGAACAGACTGGGTGGGAAATGAACTTGATGGTGGGCCCTAGAATTTTTATAACGGTGAAAATCATTATCTCCACTGCTATTGGTGTTTTGGTCCAGAGGATCTTTCGATACGATTCATTCCTTTGGAAATGTATTAGATTGACCTCTAAATGGGTTAAGGGCCCATTGGTGTGGCCCATTGATGTGGCCCACTTGATGTATATGAGGGTCCATTGGTGCGGCCCATTGATACAGCCCATCATGATGTATTTTGGCCCATGTGCAGGGCTCACCTGTTTGTATTTCTAGCCAATGTGATGGGGCCCACCTATTGTGTTTATGACCCATTTGTCAGGCCCACTTTGATGTATTTTGAGGCCCATTAATGCGGCCCACTTTTTGTATATGAAGCCCATTGGTGCGGCGCTATGATGCGACCCAACATGATGTGTATGTTATCCAGGCCATTCTTTGGCTGGACCACTAGTAGGCCAGCTGTGAGGAGTCGGCCCACTTGCTTCATGTGCAAGGCCCCCTGTGATGTATATTTGAGATCTGAGGTCAACCTATTATGTATTTGAAGCCCATGGGTTGTGGCCCATTGTGATGTATTCGAGGCCCATGGGCAAGGCCTGATGTGATGTGCTTATAGCCCACTAAGATGTATTTTCAGAACATGTGATACGGCCCAATTGATGTATTGGGTCATCCCTTGGGAGCAATGTTGGTTAAACGTCCACATTGATGGGCAATGACAGTTAGATGTCCTCATTGTGACCTTTCCTTAGATCATTCGTTAGGCTGATCTAATTATCGTGGTCGATTGCCGATTTCGATTGGCGTGACCAATTTGTCGACTCTGATTATCTATCGATCTGATTATCGTGGCCAATTGTCGATTCCGATTGTTGTGACCGATTTGTTAACTCTGATTATCGATCGATCTGATTATCGTGGCCAATTGTCGATTCCGATTGTCATGACCGATTTACCGATTCTGATTATCGATCGATCTGATTATTGTGGCCGATTACAGATTCTGATTGTCGTGACCGATTTTCCAATTCTTCTTATCTATCAAATTCGATTGTCATAGCCGATTGTCGACTCCGATTGACATAATCAATTTTCTGACTCTGATTATCGATCGAGGCCGATTACTGATTCTAATTTTTCTTGACCGATTGCCGATTATTGATCGGGGCTGATTACCGATTCTGATTTGTCATGGTCGTTTGTCAATTATCAATCGAGGTCGATTATCGATTCTGATTCGTCGTGGCCAATTGGCCGATTATCGATCGAGGCCGATTATTGATTCTGATTTGTCATGGCCGATTGCCGATTATCGATCAGAGCTGATTACCAATTCTGATTTGTCATGGCTGTTTGTCGATTATCAATCGAGGTCGATTACCGATTCTAATTCGTCGTGGCCGATTGACAGATTATCGATCGAGGCCAATCATCATGGCTGATTATGGATTCTGAATGTGACGTATATTCTGCCCGTGATTAAGGCCCAACGTGATGTATACGAGGCCTATGTGGTGAGGCCCATTGTGATGCATTTGAGGGTCAGGAGATTGAGGCCCATTGTGATGTATGTTAAGCCCATGTGAGAGACCCATCATGACGTATATTAAATTCTTGAGTGAGGCCCATGGTGTTGTATATTTGGCCCTTGTGTAAGGTCATGGGTCCACTATATGTTAGGATCCATGAGGGTCATTCCTTGGGGGCAATGTTGGTTAAATGTCCACATTGTCGAGGTCGATTATCAATGCCGGTTATTAGTACCGATTATGAGTATGTGACAGCATAGCATCATGATACATGCCCATACGCATCATCTGCATGTTTGTTATGAGATGTAGTTAATCATCACATATGTCATTGAGTATGTTGTTATGAGACTCCCTGATAGGCGGAGGTTATCTCACATGAGCGCACGGTATGCGCAGGATTGATGCATGATTAGACTATGTGACTCATGAATCTCGCATTTGTGTGACATGACCACCATACGCCCTAGTGACATCAGGGTCATTTCGTGGATGGCCAGATGGGACACCGAAAATTTGATCTACATGGGGTGCTATAGATATCCCTGGGTGAAAGTCCCTAAACCCTCTTGGTTCCAGAGGTTGCTCCAACGTCTAGACCGAGTGGATGCATGAGCATATGAGGGCCGTATACCATTAGGTCGCGTCTCCCACTGTGTCGTGGTAGGTTGGAAGGGGGTACGGCCTTACCTGCCCGAGAGGAGGGGGCAATGCTAGGCTGAGTCTGACCAGCTCGAGGAATGGGTCCGCTATCGACGAGCCGGGCGTGATATTGGTAGGCGGATAATGAGGTCTCTTCCACTCACCTTGTTGCGTGCGATGGGGCGGTAACCCGATTTGGAGTGTAATAGACCCCGATGATGATCCTAGAGAGGAATCATACTGATATGTGGACTATTGAGTGGGAGTTGCATACTCATGCATTCATTTCATTCACTATCCACTCGGATTGGTGGTGCATAACTAATTGTTGTATACCTTCATTATGACAAGGATTTCGGTTAGGCACGTGACTAACCTGAGATCAGGAGTTTTCCACGTTGAGTCTGACTATCCAAATTTAGGTATGGGACTAGTTTGGATAGATTCCCTTGTGGTGGACCCCGTAGCCTGCGATACTACGTACTATCATCCCGACTTCACACTCCAGCATGGTCATTTCATTCGCATCGCATATTGCATTACATCCACAAGCATATGACATTTTGGGTTGCTATATTTCTGCACTTATATGGCCTAGATAGACTTAGCAGGATTTGTATATTATATTACATCCTCGGCATCTGTATATTGTATTGCATCCTCGGCATCTGATATTTGGCTCTTCATGACTCCTTGTTGCATAGTTGTTCTATATTGTGTATTCTGCTATTGATTTAATTATGAACTTGTCCGTACTTCTGCTTACTCTATTATCGTATGATTCATGATCTTGTCAGTATTTCTTCTTATTCCAATATTGTATGATTTATGGGATTACTAGTATTTTCGGTATTGTATGATGATGGCATTGTAGTGAATACTTGGCACTTACCTTGTGCACACACTTACACCACCCTCTAAGCTTTCTATAAGCTTATGCACGATAGATGCATGCAGGTGATGTTAGGTTGTAGCATTGTTGAGCTTGGAGCGTGTGGCGGTGTCCTGGAGCTAGATTTTCAATTTATGTATTTCCCTTTCAGCATTGTACTTAAATGATTATATTAGTGGATATGTGATGATGATGTTACCTTTGTGAATTGGGTAATCTTGTGGTTATGCTTATTACGAGTTAAATATACATTGACCAAAAAAAATCCTCCTTATAGGATCCCAGGATCAGAATTTGGCGTATAGACGCTAGGAGCCGAGAATGGGATACTACGGAGGCTGTCGACACCGGATTCAGCGATCGGGATTCCTATGAATCCGATTTTTGGGTTTGGGGCATGACATTCATGACCAAAAGTGATGTCAAAGTTTGGAATTTCTTTAAAACTTTGTGTGAAAACTCCCAGCAATGGGACTATTCAAATAGAGGTGAAAGAAGTCCCTAACTACAGAAAAAAGGTGGTATGTATGAGATAGGAGTCACGCCAGATCTTTATGCCAAAATTGATAGCTTGACACAGAAAGTTGATGCTTTGATGTCAAATAATGGACCCCCACAAACAACTCAAATCGAGTCATGTGTCATATGTTCCAGACCCGCCCATCATATGCAGTCTTGTTCATCTGGTGCAGCATTTCCAGAATTTCTCTCTGAACAAGTGCATGCTATGAACACTTTCTGGAGACCTGGGAACGATCCTTACTCAGACACCTACAACCCAGGGTGGGCTAGATATCCAAATTTTTCTTGGACAAAAGGACTACAATAAGGAGGACCATTAGGAAATCCACCAATGCTACCTTATCCCCATAGTTGGTAGTCAACAACCTCAGCAGTTTTCGCAGTATTAATAAGTACCTCCACAATTTAGGAAACCATCTATTGAGGATACACACAATATTTTTATGCAGAGTTCACTTCAATTTCAAAAAGACACCCAACAAACTTTACTAGCTAACTAGCACAGCTTACATGCAAATGTACAATCCATTGCCAAGCTGGAAGTATAATTGGGTCAACTTGCTGCCACATTAAGTGAAAGAGAGAAGGGCAAGTTCCCTAGTGAACCTGTGGCAAATCCAAAAGGACAGTATGAGATTGGCTCGAATTCAAACCAAGAACAATATCATGAGCAAGCCAAATCAATCATTACCCTTAAGTCCGGTAAACAGATCGAGAACAAAGTAGAGATGCCTAGGGAAGAATCAAACTCCAAATCGAAAGATCAAAATGAAGCGAAAAGACATACTAGTGCATCCAAAGTCCCAAAGCACTTTGACTCTCCAAGAACCACTCATGTGTCATCCTATGTGCCTAAAGCACCTTTTCCTCAACTTCCGGTACCAGTTAAGAAATGAACAACTTTAATGAGGTATTGGACATGTTTAAGTAAGTGCAAATTAACATTCCGTTGCTTGATGCTATTAAGCAAGTCCCTGCTTACGCTAAGTTTCTTAAAAAATTATTCACTCAAAAGCATAAGAAGAATGTTTATAAGAAGTCTTCCTTGCAGAGGAACTCAGCTCCATCATCCAAAACAATACCCCTCCTAAATTTAGGGATCCAAGAGCTCCTACCATTTCTTGCGTCATAGGAGATCATAAGGTTGAGAAGGCATTGCTTGATTTAGGAGCAAGCATTAATTTGTTGCCATATTCTGTGTATGAGCAGCTAGGACTTGGTGAGCTGAAATCAACTAAAATAACACTACAACTAGCTGATAGATCTGTCAAGTTTCCCCGTGGTGTTATTGAGGACATGCTAATCCAGGTTGATAAGTTTTATTTTTCAGTGGATTTCATCGTTATAGATACTCAGCCTATCCAGAATCCTACTATTCAAATTCTGATTATTCTGGGATGGCCATTCTTAGCCACATCTAATGCTATCATAAATTGTAAGAATGGAGTTATGAAGTTGTCTTTTAGTAACATGAAGATCAAACTCAATGTTTTCAATGCTGCACAACAACCACTAGACTCGGATGATATATTTGAAGTGGACATGATTGAGAGTCTAGTGCATGAATCTTTCCTTCAATCTTTCGAAGACGCATTTAAGACTTGCTTAGCACATTTTGGCATGGATTTTGACATAGAGAGTTCCATCCAAGAAGTCAATGCATTGCTTAGCACATGCATGACATGGATTTTGGCATGGAACCTCTTCCACCTTCTAAGTCTAAACCGGTCCCATCTATTGAGAAACCACCTGAACTTGACCTTAAATAATTACCTAAAACTCTCAAGTATGCATTCTTAGGTCCTTCTAAGACCTTACCTGTTATCATAGATTCTAACCTTGAGAAGGAACATGAGAGCAATTTGCTTAATATTCTTAGAGAATATAAGGAAACTATTGGGTGGACAATAGTGAACATAAAGGGACTAAGCCCCACTGTGTGTATGCATCGTAATGATCTTGAAGAAAATGCAAAAACATCGCAGAGGCTTAACCTTAACATGAAAGAGGATGTTCGAGCGGAGGTGCTTAAATTGTTAGACGTTGGTATCATTGACCGCATTTCAGATAGCACGGTTCAAGTTGTTCCCACAAAGTCTGGGATTGGTTAATCAAAATTTTGAGGAAATTTATTTAAAGGACCCAGGTTATCAAGATTGATTAATTCATGGTCCATTCTTGTCTGGCTGAAGACGTTAAACTTAGAGCTCCTGGGAGGCAACCCAGCTTTCATTCCATTTCATTTTCCTAGTTAGTTCAATGTTTGTGGTAACATTGTTGCAAACCCTCACGAGACTACAACTCGTCCACTAGGGCTAATCTAGGGGTTTAAAGGCTTGTTACATATGCTAAATGCATTCGAGAGCACTTGCGAAAGTGGTATAAGTAGGATTTTCTTTTTATGATTTTATTTTTGTTATTTTATTTTTGTTGATTTCTCTCTTGTGCTGACTCGCTTTTACGTTGATATTTTTGGGAAAGCTTCTTGATTCTCCGTCCAGGTACTATCTTTCCATCACTTTTCTTTTACTTTCATTGAGGACAATATAGATTTTAGGTTGGGGGTGGGAAATTAGGTAACCTAATCAGTATTTTCTTGGCCTTGAGTAGAAATTATGAAAATTTTTAAATTTTTCTGAAAGTTCTTGTGAATTTGAAGTAATTTTGAAGGATAGTCATGATTATAGAATTATAAGATACAAAATGTTGGTAATTTATGACTATTGAATTCAGTCATCTGTTAGCTTTCATAGTAAAGTTTGAATTGTTAACCTGTGATTAGAAGTTGTAAACATTGATTAAGTCATGATTTTACATATCATATCTCGGTTCGATATTGAATGACAACGTGGTAATCACTAAGCATGAAAGGAGCCAGCCTGAAAATAAAATAAAATAATTTTTTTTATCATGTTCAGTAAGAAGAATTGAAAGGATAAGTCGCATAATCTTCACCATAGGTTTGCTCCCTATAGATGAAGATTCGATTCCCCATGGTTGACATGTGAAAAGGGTTGGGTGTACAATCTTTATCATAGGTTTGCTCCCTATGGGTGAGGATTTGATTCCCCTCCTTGGCATTATTGTTCATAAAGAAAATTAAAGGATGGTAGAATGAAAAGTTAATCTATAAGGCAAGTGTTTATTTCAGTTTTGGTTGTCTTGAATTCTGTTGTTAATTACCAATGATATCATGAAATTGACAATTGGATCTCTTAATGATTGTAAGTCAAGATTACACTATACACTCATGGAACTTAATGTTTAGAATTTTCCAATTAATGGTTTAATATTCTGAAGTTGATTATGTAGTTTACTGTGAGCTTGATTCCAGGAAAGAAAATTCTACTTACCATTCATGAATCTTAGAATTCTCACATCTCGACTATTTGTTCACAAGTTGCTCGGGTTTACAGGAATTGTCTTTTATTTCTGAAATTATTTTTCGCATGTTTTGCTCGGGACTAACAAAATTTTGGTTGAGGGTTGTGATGAGGGTTAAATATTGCATATCAGACCCCATTTATTACCTGATTTTGCGCACATGATAATGCTTAATGTCATATTTTAATCGTGTTTTTTTTTGTAGGGAGTAATTAGGAGCGTGGACTGAAAAAGAGTACTACAAGCGTGGATTTGATGCTCTGGAGTCATCAACGCAAGGGACAGACTCCAGAGGATCAAGATTGACGGATTTATACGTTAGGGATCTGAGAAAATCAAGTCATTCACATTAAAGAGGCCTAAAATTGGTGCAGAATGCAAGATCACATGGTTCCCATGATTCATTTGACTCGAAACTTCATACATGGCCTGGGGGCCATAAATTAACCGTACATATTAAATTTCAGTCATTGGACATCTCGAGAAGTGGGGCAACAAACAAATCAGCCCATTAATCTCCAATTTAGGGCCGACCTGATATCTGGAATTGCCTCAAATTTGGAGTCAACGCCTTAAATGGGAAGACTAATTGATTGGATGGATCAGATTTCTTGGCTGCATCATAGTGGACCCCACCCGAACAGCATGTGCATAAAGCACATGTGTGCCCGCGTCTCACCGGAATTGAGAGACGGGTCAATAGGCGCTGACCCGCGTCTTCTTCTCAAAATGGAAATTTTCGTTTCGTGGGCCGCATAACGGACGGACTACATCCATCTTGCAGGCACTAGTGGGATCCCTCCATCATCTGTACGGATGATCCAAACCGTCCATCATGTAGAGGGCCTCGAAAGGATCAAAACCATGATGATAGTTTGTGCCCATGCATACACACATGCTAGCTACAGAGGTCACAAGCGGACTACCTTGTGACGTTCAAAAAAATCTCAACGTGATTGCTTCTCTGGGCCATGTCAATGGACATTCAAAACCAACCATTCCTGACTGAAATTTCATCCTGCAACTAATAGACGGTGTGGATTTATCAAAATAGAAGTAAAGTGGGCCCCACCATCAAAACAGCGTAAGAGAATTCGTAGGGCTATCTGTTTTGTACCTCCATGAGTTCTGAGATCATGTGGCCCACTATCTTTGATCTGATGCATGATCAAAATCGTCCATGGTGTAGAGCAGTCAAAAACTTCTCAAGAGACGGCGTTTCTTTGAAAAATAAGCGAGGGAGGTGGTCCTGTTTTGCATGACATATCAGCTGTGAAAAGTGTTACACGACTGTTGCTGCGATAGCCTCTCCAGCCTTCCACCACCCCTGGCAGCTATAAAAGGAGACTGGAACGTCTGAAAGGGGGAGAAAAAGGAGGTCAGAACCAGAGCCAAGCAGATCCAAAGCCAAGGAGAGAGAAGAAAGAGAAGAAAGAAATAGAGGAAGAAAGATGTTTTTATTTTATCAATCTTATTTTTCTATCTTCCTAATTGATTTTATGAAATGCTAATTTCTTAGCTAGGGCTGAGATGAAGACCCTAATTTGAATGACTCTTGTCATGTGTTGATTTTATCTGGGTTTGATTGATTTGTTTCTTTCTCTAGTATGCTTAACTGACATTTATGTACTTCTCCATTCTATGAGCTTAACCAAAGTCTAGATGTGGACATTGTTTGGAATCTTATTCTAGATGCTTGTGTCTGACCATGAACAGGTTTCTTATAGAGAAAGAAATAGAAATTACATTTCTTCATGCCTGACCATGGATGGAAACATGTGATCCTTATGCTTTAAGGGATTATACATTCTATGTTCCCAACCAAGGACATAAAGTGTGCTTTATTTATTAAATTTATATCAATCTAAATTAGGGTGAATCAATAAGTAAAATAAGGGTTATGATAATTAGGGATGATTCAAAAGTCCTAGTGTTCTCCTTGATTGAATTTTTCTCATTGTTCTCAGTTATTCTACGTTGATTTTCATTAGTTTACTTAATCTTTAGCTCAACTATTTGTTGGATTAGTTAAGAAGAATCATAAAATTTGAATTGTGGCAATCAGTCCTTATGGGAACAATCTCGTAATATTTACCGTATCTACATCTGATTCGTATACTTACGAGTTTAAAATCATTTAAATCAAGTTAGTTATATTAAAACATCAAAAAGTGGCATATTACACACTTTTTCTATGATGGACTAACATTCTCCATGCACCAATTGGTCGAGACAATGTGCAATGGGGAATTCATGAATAAAAACGTCGATGACGTGTGTGATTATTTGGACTAACTTGCTGAAAACGCACAATCATGGGACGTCTCCCCAAACTCAAGTACCACCTCTAGGCTCGCTCAATCAATGGAAAGAGGATTATACCTTCTGAAAGAGGATGATGATATCAATGCTAAAGTAACTAATTTTATGAGAAAATTCGAGGCCATGGAACTAAAGAAGGATAAGGCTAAGGAAACTGTTTGCGGTATTTGTACTTGCAACATTCACACAACTAAAATTACCCAACAATACCTACTTTTCAAGAGGTACTGAATGAGCAATCTAATGCCATGAATAATTACCAAAGGCCTTTTAATGGACCCACCTCCAATACATGCAATCCGAGTTGGAGAAATCATCTCAATTTCAGTTGGAGGAATGGATAAACTGCTACTCCTCAAGGATTCTTTAATCAAATTCCAAATCAAGGGAAACCTCAAGAGGATCCAATTCTAATGCATCTTCAAAATTAAGATTTTTTCAATCAAGGGATGCTACAAGCCTTTTAAGACCTTACAAAGGCCATACAAGGGCTTGAGATAAAGAATGTAATTGGGAATAAGGGAAGTCTTCCAGCTCAACCTCTTCCCAATCTAAAACCATAATATGAAGTCAGTGACTCGAGTTCTTCAAATTAGATGGAGCAAGCTAAATCTATCATTACTCTTAGGAGTGGGAAGACCATTGATAAAACCATTCCGGTCAGGGTTAAAAAGCTTAAGGACTCGGAAGGGGATAACAATGATGGATCTAGCACTACTCCACAAGAATAAGAACCAGAACTCCAAGGCAAGCCGATTGCACCAAAACCTCTTTCTAACTCTCACGACATTTTAGAGGTGCTGAAACAAGTGAAGGCCAACATTCTTCTACTATATGTAGTTAAATAAATACCATTGTATGCCAAATTTCTGAAAGACTTATGTACGACCAAAAGACAGTAAAATATTTAAAAGAAAATCTTTCTGACAAAGAAAGTGAGTGTCATCCAAAAGTAAGATGTGACACAAAAGTATAAAGATCCCGGTAGCCCAACCATCGCTTATGTAATTGGGAATTACCGGATTGAGCATGCACTTCTTGATTTAGGAGCAAGCATAAATTTGATCCCTTACTCGGTCTATGAACAACTAGGTCTAGGTGAATTAAAACCCACCCAGAACACATTACAATTTACTAATCGCTCAATTCGTGTACCAAGAGGGATAATTGAGGATGTGTTGGTCCAAGTTAATAAATTCTACTACCCAGTAGATTTTATTATTCTGGATACCCAACTTATCGTGGATATGAGCACTCAAATTCTCATCATCCTTGGTTGCTCATTCCTTGCCACATCAAATGCAATCATTAATTGTAGGAATTGAGTCATGAATTTGTCTTTTGGGAATATGACATTAAAGCTCAATGTCTTTTTCAATACAAACAAACAGGTAGAGGATGATGACGATGCCTACGATGTTAACTTGATTGATTCTTTCGTGAAAAATATAACACTTTTAACCTTATCCTCTGACTCTCTAGAGACATGTCTGGCCCACTCCCATGATTTAAATGATGATATGATTGGGGAGATGGGAACCATGCTTGATACCGTGCTAGTACTTAAAGCTAAATGGTGGAGGCCATAATTTAAAATTTTGCCCCAAACTAATGCAGTGCTTCTATTGTTTAACCTCAAGGCACCAAAGCTTGACCTAAAACCTTTTCCATCTAATTTGAAATATGTTTATTAAGTCAGATAAGACATAACTGGTGGTGATTTCTTCCCGCCTTAAGCAAAAATAGGAGAGTATGCTTATCTCTACTCTCTTTGAGCACAATGGAGCCCTTAAATGGTTAATTACAAATCTCAAGGGAATTAGCCCTTTGATTTATACTCACCGCATTTATCTAGAGGATAATGCAAAGACCTCCCGACAATCACAATGTAGGCTAAATCCAAATATAAAGGAAGCGGTTAAGTCCGAGGTACTTAAACTATTAGATGTGGGTATCATATAGTCTATATTTTGTAGTCAATGGGTGAGTCCAACTTTAGTAGTTCCTAAGAAATATGGAATCACCATCATAGCTAATGTCAACAATGAACTCATGCTAACTAGAGTTACTACTAGTTGGAGAATGTGCATTGACTATAGGACGTTGAATACTGTCATAAGGAAGGACCACTTTCCTATGCCCTTCATTAATCAAATTTTAGAAAGGCTAGCTAGCTACTCATACTATTGCTTCCTTGATGGGTATTCGAGCTACAACCAGATAGAGATATCCCCTGAAGATCAGAAAAAGACCACATTCACATGTCCCTTTGACACCTTTGCTTATCGATGGATGCCATTCGAACTGTGTAATATCTCCGCCACTTTTTAGTGATGCATGATGAGTATTTTTTTCTAACATGGTGGGATAATATTTAGAGGTCTTCATGGATGACTTCTTGGTCTTTGGTCCATCCTTCAGCAATTGTTTAGAAAATTTAAAAAATGTGCTGAAGCAATGTGAGGAAAAAAATTGGTACTGAATTAGGAGAAATGTCATTTCATGGTTTGTAAGGGAATTACCCTTAGGCATATCATCTCGTCCAAAGGAATTGAGGTAGATAAGGCTAAGATTGATCTGATCTCTAACTTACCTCCACCCAAAAACATACAAAGCGTGCGATCCTTCTTAGGACACGACGATTTTTTACAGGAGATTCATAAAGGACTTTAATCACCTCTCTCGTCCTCTATATAATCTACTTGAAAAGGATGCACCATATGAGTGGATTAAGCAATGTCAGGAAGCTTTTTCTAAGCTTAAGGGCATGTTAACCACTACACCTATCATGCAACCACCCGACTGAAGCCTTCCTTTTGAAATTATGTGTGATGCATCTAACTTTGCTCTTAGGGCAGTTTGAGGCTAGAAAAAAGAGAAGAAGCCCTATTTTATACATTATGAAAGTAGAACTCTAAATCCTGCCCAAGTAAATTACTCTACTACGGAAAATGAACTCTTCATTATAGTGTTCACTTTGGATAAATTTATGTCCTACTTGATTGGATCCAAGATCATCATCTACATAGATCATGCGGCGCTCAAGTATCTTCTCTCTAAGAGTGATGCTAAGCCCCGCCTGATAAGATGGATCCTCCAACTCCAAGAATTTAATTTAGAAATAAAAGATAAAAAGGGAGTAAAGAACATAGTAGCTGACTATCTTTCCCGCCTTGATCTTTCTGATTCTCTTGAGATAACACATATAAACGACATGTTCCCTGTTGAATAGTTGTTCAAAGTCTCTCATTCACCTTGGTTTATGGATATTGTTAATTATCTTGCTATATGTTTCACACTGACAAATTGAACGTGCAAGATAAGAAGAAATTCTTTACCAAGGTATGCAAATTCTTCGAGGATGATCTAGAATTGTTTCCATATTACTTAGGCCAAATCTTAAGGAGATGTGTGCCAGAAAATGAACACTAAAGTGTCATCTTTTTCTGTCCTTCTCAGGCCCATGGTGGTCACTTTTCTGCTAAAAAGACCATGACTAAAATTTTATAGTTCGACTTTTACTAGCCCACTATGTTCAAGGATACTCATGAGTTCTTCAAAGCTTATGAGCATTGTCAGAAATTGGGAGCATTGTCTCATCGAAATATAATGCCTTTGAACTTTATTTTGATTATTGCAGCATTTGATTATTGGGGCATCGATTTCATAGGACTATTCCCCCAATCTTTCAAGAATTTATATATTTTTCTCGCAATAGATTATGTCACTAAATGGGTTGAAGCGATTTCATACTGAAAAAATGATCATCAAACGGTCATTAAATTTTTAAAAGAAAACATCCTTTCCTGATTCAAAACGCCTCGAGCCATCATTAGCGATGGAGGTTCACAATTTTGTAATAGGCCATTTACAAACTTAATGAAGAAATATGACAGCTCCCATGAAGTGAGCACTCCATACCACCCACAAACAAGTAGGCAAGCTGAGATTTTTAATAGAGAAATTAAACATATTTTTAAGAAAACAATTAATCCTAACCGTAAGGATTAGTCAATCTGCTTGACCAATGCCTTATGGGCTTACCGTACAACATCTAAGTCCCCTATTGGAATGTCTCCCTTTAAACTTGTCTATGAGAATGCTTGCCACTTTCCTGTGGAGTTGGAACATAGGGCTTAATAAGCTATTAAAAATCTGAATTTCAATTTGGACAACGCTAGCTCGTTGTGCAAACTTTAGTTGAATGAACTTAAAGAGATCTAGAATGATACATATGAGAACTCGAGATTTTATAAGGACAGGATGAAGGTATTTCATGACCAACACATTCTTCGAAAATCATTCACACCAGGCCAAAAAGTCCTTTTGTATAAATCTCGGTTCCATCTTTTGTCGGGTAAACTCCAACCTCGTTGGATCGGCCCTTTCACCATTACTAATGTTTATCTTCATGGGGCTGTTGAAATTCAGAATCCAAACATTGATAATATTTTCAAAGTGAAGGGGCATCAGTTAAAGTCATTTGTTGAGAAATTTGATTAAGAGGACATGTCCATACCTCTGATTGATCCTGTTTACCAGGATTGATCTCCTAATCTGATGGAGGTATAGTTAGGTTTATTGCTTTCGTATATGTTATGATTAGGATAGTTTACTTTTTTTTGGTTTAATTCTTGTGCTAACCCATCTTCACACTAAGTTCATTAAAAAGGCCTTAGAATTCCTTCTCTAGGTATTACCTTTCCATCACTTCCCTTTTTCTTTTCAGTGCCTCTTTTCCATTATATGCTTAATTCTTTTACAATCAGGACAAAGTATATTTTTCGGTTGCGGATGGGGAATTAAGTAAACTAATCAGTGTTTTCTCAATTTTAAGCAATTTTTAAAAAAAATTTAATGCTTCAAGTTGAAATTTGTTGGGAAGCAATGAATTGTGTACTTAAGAATGCTTTGGGTATGATAAGTTAGAGATTCAATTTTGAATTACTGAAGTCTAATCATCTAAGTAATTTATCACCTAAGTTCTTGTGCTCAATTGATTAAGTGGAAGTTTCAATATTATGTTAATCTAAATCACAAGACACATTCAATTTGTTTTCTGTAAGACATGCTAGAAGTTCTGATTGTTAGTATGTGAATCATTGATAGATGGTGAGAATCGAGTCTGGAGAATTTTATCCACCTTAAAAGAAGAAAAGAACTAGTTAAAAAACAGGAGATCGACAAAGAGGTCATGAACAAGAATGTAAAAATAAAGAATGAATAAAAATTAACTGTCGATATAAAATCAAAAATTGGAAAGAGAAGGAAAAGTGGATAAGTTTGGAATTAGTACTTAAGTTTCAAACTGATCTTAAAGTAATGAGCACGGCTAGCATGATGAATTGATAGTATTCTTAAGGAAGTAAGTTGATTTTCACTAAGAACATTAAAAAAGTTGATATAAAAATTATGCTTACATTTTATGGACGAAGAATTTATTTGATTGGTTGCTCATGTGATTTGGTTCTAGATTTTCAAAATCTCACTTTCGTATATTAATTTTACCTATTCATACTTGAGTGTATAAAAGTTTTTTTCCTAAAGAGGATTGAACATTAAGTATTGAGATTTATTTCACGCATACTTTTCTTGGGAAAAGCAAAATGCTAGTTGGGGATTGTGTTGGGGGTCAAATATTGCATATTGAACTCCATTTAATTATATCTTGGTTTTATGAACATGATACTGCTTAATGTCCTATTTTACTCATGTTTGTGTTGCAAGGTGAATTTAAGAGCTTGGATTGGAAAAGGTGCTTAAAGCATGAATTTGATGTTCAAAGATCACCAAGGCAAAGAATGGATCTTAGGAGACAAAGATTGAATTTTTAAGGTCCCAAGATTAAAAATAAACCAAGTGAAGAAGGAATGAAGTCGAAAGAACAAGTGCAGAAGTCACATTAACTGTGTCATCGATCACTGTTCGATGACATCGAAGCTACCATTCAATGACATGGAACACGGGTCGATGACATCGAATTTATGAAAGAAAATCAAGTTTGTCACTAGAAAAATTGAAGACTTTTTTTGAAGACTCGAGAACTTGTTCGATGACTTGAAGCTTTGCTCAATGACATCGAAATTGCTATGGATTTTCAGCAAAACTCGGTGGACATATTAGGCACCATGTTCGATTACCTAAAGGCTTCCTCGATAATATCGAAAACCTATTCAATGACATCGAAGGCCTCTTCGATGACATCGAATTTATTGAAGAAATTAATAAACTCTCTAGACTGTTTTGGACTCGTTATCGATTCTTCGAACAACGTTCAATAACATCGAAGGCTTTTTCAATGACATTGAAGGTAGGTTCGATGACAAAGAAGGTTACAGAGTCCGGATGAAGTTACAACTGCATGAAAAAAGCACGTATAAAAGGTACGTTCAATGACATCGAAGGCAATTCGATGTCAACACTTATGCAGAGTTGCATGAAATTACGCGGAATGCGTAAATTTGAGGCAGTTTCTAAATTTTTCTGAGGTGCAAAAAGAGGTGTTGCACAACTATAAATATAAGTCCCCAGGGCATCCCTGACCATCAATCTAGGGTTTAAAGGAGCAAAGCACAAGGACAGAGAGCCGTTGTCAAGTATTTTTCTTCTTTCTTCCTTAGTTTTTCATGTTTTCTTATATGGTTTTAAATCCAATCATGTCTATGGTTGCCTAACCTCTTAGCTAGGGCTAAAAGGTGAAGCTTGTAGCGTGATGAGATGTTTTCTATTGCTTTGATTCATTTTTGTGCTGAATTCTCTTTGATTCTAATTTAATATTTAAGGAATACTTTCAGTTCTTAATAGTTTATTGTGACTCAAATTATAATAGATCTACAATAGCTTTGAGTATGTTCTTTTCATGTTTGAGGTTATGAAATTAGGAAATTCTGTTGTTCATCATCGCCCCTTGGGCATGGTTGGATGATGGAATCCCTTCTAATCTTCATAATTCTTATATGTTTGATTGTGAAATTGGTATACCCTTTTGTTTGCCATTATCTACTAGGCATGGCTAGTTGATGGAATCACTTCCAGTTCTCACAACTCTCATCCATTGAGAATTAGGTCAAAGAAAGTTCAGATTTGATTTTACTAAGATATCTTCCAACTGGATAAGATAGGACTGATTCAAGTTGTGTCCTCAAATCAAGTAATAGATCTCCCTGATCTCTTCAACTTGATCCTTGGAAATCCTAGTTCCCACCTTTGAATTTCTTAAGTTTCTAATTAAAACTTTCACAATTACTCCCTTTAATTTCATATTTAAATTTATATCTTCTTCTAATTCTATTTCTATTTACTTTCAAAAGACACACAAGATTAGTCCCTGTGGATTCGACCTCGGTCTCACCGAGATTATTACTGCATCATGACCCTACACTTGGGGTTGTGAACACATTTTCACTCTCCTCTCTATTAAGTTAGCCATTACTACTCTCCTCCTTATTTTATTAGTCATGTGCTATTTAACTTTATGGCTTAGGCATATGCCTTGGAATTCTAAGACTCATAAATTGAATTATCTCCCTATCTATACAAGTGATGTGTTAAAGGTATCACAACTAGTGATTGAAATATGTATCGTGGATGTAATGCGTTATGGGTAGTGGCCTTCTTGGTCAGCATATAATTTTGTAGGTTGGCTGGCGTGGTGCACAATCGATATAAATAAATCATCAGGCGTATTACATCACATTTCCAGATTAGATGTCATAAATAGTTGCTTCATGAACACATTGTGTGACGTAAATTCCCCAACTACATTGTTGTGTCACCTTGAAATGTTCACATAAATTCATGATAACGTTGGACATGCCGACGAATCTCCATAATTATGGGATGCGAGGCGAGTCAAGTTTTCTATGAATTATATTCCACATTGTGATGATCACTACGTATGATGAGCCACACATACTTTGTTAGGCATGCATTCATATATATTGGTTGTGCATGCTGATACCTCTCATAGTGGTGGAGTACGAGACGTATCAGAACACTTACATTACTTTTAAGAATCGTTTGAATTACTGTTAATCTTAAAAGATAACCATTAATATGAGTAGGGCGTTGACCCTCTCCAACCGTACAAATGATGCAAGTGATGTACAGATTGAAGACCCAGAGGGCTATCTCGCTATGGAAGATTATACTTAATGAATAGGAAGATATTTTTATGATTTAATTTTATATTTTCACTACAAAATTGATAATATAATAAGCTTCCATTAAGAGGGCATTTGATAATTTATTAAATTCTTTTACTCTGATAAATACAGTCGATTTTATTCTTGTGAATGGTTACCTTCATGAATGTAATTGGATGTGATCTAAATGAAAAAAAATGGTGTGACTTTTTAAAGCATCCAATTCATTTAATTATTAACACCCGATTTTCTTGGGCTTGAGTATAAACTCTGGCCGTGAAAACTTGGGATGTTACATAAGACGATCTCGCAAATGGGTTTCACCTGCTTGATTTGGTGATCTACCTCTTCTTCCCTGCCTGCCTTGGCTCCTTTCTTACCTCCCCCTGAAGGGCGCCCTCTCTCTCATTCTCGAAGGCATGCTGAATATTTCTTCCTTACTTGAGCTTCTTGTCGATCATTTAATGCTCCTTTATAAATTCTTTTTGTCTGTGTGAGACAATTGATTTGGGTCAATATGGAAGTTCTCACCCTTAGATATCAACTTGATACTGGTCATGCCTTTTTATTTTACTCTAAATAGGAGTGTATGTCATCAATATAGAATCTTGATATGGACCCCTAGACACTCACATTGGTAGATCGATGTTCAGGTGAATAGTTTAAGGGCTCATTAGCCTAAATTGTGAGCATGTGATCATGGAGTTGACTGTGCACATTAATTATTAATAATCCTTTGACTTGAAGACGTGTGGGTGTTTTGGATCTTTATTGGACATTTTTGGTTCAGTTTATTAGGCAATTTACGAGGCTTTCTAGAGGTCACTGAAAGTGACCGATTCTAGTACGTCTATCGAGATTCATTAATTCTCACATGAGCCATCAAGGGATCCACTAATTCTATAATGGAACTTGTTTAGGGAAAGACTTGATTAAATCAGAATTGGTCTTATATGTTCAAGTCAAAGTGTTATCCTAGTAGGTATCAAATACGAACAAGCTCGTACATGGGTACTGAAGAGTCATCCTAGGTACGATGTGTGGTAAGGGTATGCACAATTTTCTCATTTGTATATGTCACGCCCCAAACCCAAAAATCAGATTCACAGGAATCTTGATCACTGAATCTAGTGCCGACAGCCTCCGTAGTGCCCCATTTGCGACTCCTGGCAATCATATGCCAGATTCCGATCCTGGGATCCTACAAGGAGGATTTTCAGAATAATTTTTTTTTTTTTTGTAATGGAGCATAACCACCAGCATATCCAAGTCACAAAATAACATCACCACATATCCACTATATCAAAAACTTTAAGTAAAAAGCTGAAGGAAAAATACAAAGTGATCAAAAACTCTAAAATATCCAGATGTGCACTCCTGCCTCAGCGCTGCTGCAGTCCAACGCTACCTGCACGCAACTGTGGTGCATAAGCTTACAAAAGCTTAGAGGGTGGTTTAAGTGTGTGCGCAAGGCAAGTGTCAAGTGTACAGTATTAAAGTAATGCAAAAATATGTGTTAAGTCCATGAATACAACCAGTCGTACCAAGGCTATGTGATGCAGGTCATGAATGTTATCGGCCATACCAAGGCCATGTGATGCGAGACGTGAATGCTATCGGCCATACCGATGAAATGCAAGGCCTACGTAACCGAATGTCAAATGCGAGATGCAATCCAAGCAAGTCAGTACTCATCAAGTACACATATCAGTACAGTTCCTCTCTGGATATCACCGGAGTCTAGTACACTCCACACTGATTGTTGCCTCCCTAGGCGTGCAGCCCAGCAAGCGGAATAGACCTCACTATCCGCCTGACCAGTAGTATGTCAATACCTACCTGGCTCGTCGATAGCGGACTCATTTGTGAGTTGGTCAAACTCAGCCTAGCTTATAGCCCCCTCACTCAGGCGGATAAGGCCACACCCCCTTCCAACCAACCACGACACAGTGGGAGACGCGACTTTGGTATTTAGCACTCGGCCGCTCGTGTATCCACTCAGTCTAGACATTGCAACAACTTCTGGTACCAAAAAGATTCTGAAACTTTCACCCAAGGACATCCTAAGTGCCCACAGTGCTAGAACCAAGTATTTCTTGTATCTAATACGGTCATCCACTATATACCTATGGAGGCCACGACCCTGATGTCGCTAGGGTGTGCAGTGATCAAGTCACACATTGCAAGATGCATGAGTCACATCGTCAAATCAAGCAGTAATCCTACGCGTACTGCGCGCTCATGTGGGGGCATTCAGTATCGTAAGGAGTCTTGTAAATGTCTCAACCCAACGGCTTATGCTATGATAAAACATTCCTCATATCAAGCATACATATGATGCATATGGCGTGAATCATGGAGCTATACTAAGCATGTTATGAAGTGAAGAATTATTAACAAGTATAGGCCTATCAATGGGCCCTAAGGAGAGTCATAATGCGGACATTTAACCAACATTATACTTACAATGTGGACGTCAAACCAACATTGCTCCCAAGGTATAGCCTGTCATAAACATCATTACCTAAAACATGTTGGGATCACACATTGCAATGGACCTTAGGTTCATCCCATTGGGCCTTAAATACATCAAATGGGCCATATCACATGGGCCTTATATTCATTAAGTGGGCCACATCAATGGGCCGCACCAATGGGCCTTATGTACATTGCAATGGGCCATATCTCATTGGCCTTTAAATACATCACAATGGGCCTCGTAACATGGGCCTTATATATATCAGAGTGGGCCACACCAACGGGCCTCATATGTACATCAAATGGGTCACACCCAAAAATAAGTGGTGATAATGATTTCCACCATTAAAATTCCTAAGGCCCATTATAACATATATTTCCCATATAATCTAGTCATAAGGTCACACAGACCTGGGTTAAGAGGAAAACACATTTCCTAATAATCCAACTTTTGAGACAACAAAGGATTTCAACGGCAGGGACACAATCCCCACTACTATTTTCCATGTGGTCCACTTGGTCCTAAATCTGTCTCATTCTTTAGCTCATGCCATGAAATGAGCTTTTAAATTGGTTGGATGGCTTGGATGCAGTGCATGCATCATGGTGGGGCTCACCGCCACTAAACAGTGTGAATAAAACACACTTCATTCTAGGTTCCACTGTCCACTAGATGGTGGAAATAAAACACATATATAATAATAGGCTCCATCGTCCGTCTTGTAACATCCCGAAAATCGGGGGGTCGAGCAAAAACCCAACTCCCGAGTTCCAAAATGTTATTTATGCAACATAGATATGTATGATTGAATGTTGTCTGTGATAATGTATTAAACATGAGTGAGATTAAGCTAGAACCGCATATCATACTCCAGAGACAGTTAAATTAACTAGCGGAAGTCTGTAATAGTATGTATAACATATATAAACTGTTGTATGTCTCCAGAGTGTGAACATGTTACCAGGTTATACACATACATGTATACTCCCAAAGTAGATGAAACGAATATACATGAGTGCGCTAAAAATATAAAATGACAAATGTCAAAGTATCTAATCAACCTCCCTGTAATCCCGTCGATCAGAACACGCATAAAGGAGGGATCCTCCTCATCATCATCAAGTCCGGCTCCGCCTCACAGGCCGCGCCATCATCTGCAATCACAAAAAGGTCTGGTGGGTGTCCAGGAACACCGTCCCGTAACGTGGGAGTGAGTAGCTAACTCAGTGGAATAATAGAGCAAAGATTAACATGTTATCAAATCAATCATGCGATAATAGTAAAGCAGTAATTCAAACATTCCTAATACTGTTGTTAATGCAATTATGACATGACGTGATGTATGCCCTCACCGACGATCACCCTCATGCGGCAACATCTTACGACCGCGGCATGTCACACTCCCTAGAGTGCTCCACATCTTCCAGGCACATGCAATGCTATGGTGATATGAATTCCAAGTTGTTATTAGTCCATTCAAACAGCAGGATTGGGAAACTAAGGTACTTCCCTTGTATTAATCCCAACACAGATCCTGTCTAGGGTCGTCACTCCTAGTAATCTCATACGACGTATATTTCATAGGTCACTGCAAGGGCTGCCAGGGCTGTTGCTCACACTCGTTGCACCGCTCCCCCATCACCTTATCAATACAGGCCTACTGTACTCTACTGCTACTAAAGGGTCGTCGCCTCCTGTAGACTCAGAATACGCTCGCGGTCACTACAAAGGACTCGTCGCCTGATCAGTGTAGGCCGACAGCTAGAATATAGTGTCCCATACCACCATAATCTGCTCACGAGTCTAGGTGCTCACTGGTCACTACGGGGAGGTTTGTGGCCCCAGCGTAGGCCGACAGCTCGACCACGGTGTCTCATACCACCATGCCCGGCTCATGAGTCTTTATGGATCAAGGTACCATGGTTAACAGGGTTTACAATGGTAAGTTCAGTACCCTAGGTTCAAGCAGTTATGACTCATACAAGGTGAACATACAACGGCCAGTCGGGTTACTTGACGAGCTCGACTGGCACGAGCGCATCGCAAGTCGAACGACATGAAGTGCGTAAAACACTTCGCGTGGCCTAACCACTGCCGTCAACTCCAACACGACTCGCGTTCATCGACACGTCCTTCGTGGCCAAGATAAGCTAACCACGAATTCTTTCGGTTACCGACTGCCTGGACTAGGCATAGTCCCAAACAATCATAGAATCACATCAGTAGTTGTGTAAGGGTAATGGAAATGAAATGGAACCATGTGAGCATGTTAACACATGTCATTACATACAACTTAAGCAAGTCTTCAAACACATGCTTTCATACATATAATGAAATTATACATATCGCCAACATATAGGAAATCATCACCATCAGCGTATTAATTGAGAATTCAATCTCCAACTAAGTCATAAGAAAATCATCAAGCACATGTTATAACATACCACTTAAATGAATCATTAAGCACATGCATTTCATACATATAATGAAATCGTACATATGGCTAACATGTAGGAAATCATTCACATCAACATATTCATTGAGAAATCAATCTCAAACTAATCCATAACACCATTTAAGCCAATACATACTAATACAAACATTTATACAAACACTTACACTACACACTTAAGTCTACATATAGTATGTCGATCCGACGTGCGCATTTAGGCGAATCTCTTCGCCAAACTAATTATGCACGCATTCCTAACTTCCTATGCGACAACAAACCATGTCAATCACATCAGCAAAATATGAATGTAAACTGTACTTCCTACAAATGACTAAAATGCCCTAAATCTCATATTCTTCGTTAATTTACGAAACAGGAAACGGAGAGTATGTTGTACATGTCAAACGGCGTTGCCGTCAAGAATCTACTATTAAACGACATTGAAAGCTTTGGAAACAGTCAATCAAAGCGTCTAATATCCGCACCTTTTTCCTTTTAGGGGTGAGAATTCGAACGGAGCGTATACGCTTCGTCTACGGCGACTAGGCAACCTAATACACAAGATCTATTAGCTATTTCTCTATGGAACCAAGGAATCAGCAAATCAGCAACTTTCTAGGGTTTTTCGTACCTGAAAACGCGGAGAAATCACCGACAAAGTGATTGGAATACGCCGCTTAAGCACGTGCAGCAGCAGCAGGAAAAGCTCCCACCTTCTCTCACAAACTCTCACCTTTTCTCTCTCCCAATCTAAGGTTTTTGCAAATTCGGATGGGAGAGAGGAGTGAGGGTTTCAAGCCCTTTTATAAGCCTAAACTTGCCCGAAATAGACTCGGGAACAAGTTTCAGTTGAGGGGCAACCAAATCGGGGCTGTTTCGGTCCAAAAGATGCTTTCTGGTGGTCCCCTGGTTGAATGCGATCGGACTTAAGCTCATGCGTACCAGATCTAGCGCACATTAAGTTTTCAGTCCGGCAGGGTTCGCAGATCGCACGTGGCGGACCAGTTTCAGTTCAGCGGTCACCGCACATAGATCAGGGCTGGAAGTCTCATAATATAAAATAGAAATTTTTCCTGATCCGAGCGTGTAATCTGGATGAATTCTGACGGTCAGAACGCCTAATACTGACGCGTCAAGTCGTATGCCAGATTTGAATTTGAAATTCCAAATCTGTCCCTATTCGCACTCTCTTCGGTCCGGGCTCAATGAAATAATCTGTGATTATCGGTTTGACTTGATTTTCGAAATGATTGTCAAGTCCAGCTAGGCGGTTCTAACGGTCTAAGATAAGAGGTATCGGACTTTCGACGCACGGTCTAGATCCAATACAAAATTTTAAAGTGGTCCAGAGAACAAACCTGTTTAGAGTTTGATCCAAGGTTATAGAGTATTATGGAGTCATACGTTCTACTCGATTTGGGTCTTGTAGAACGTATTTAAAGTGATCAGGGACTATTTCCCAGCTACTCCAGCATTGCGCTAGCTAACTTATGCTTAGTTTCTAAAGGAATTAACCCTAAGTGATTTCTTTGGCTATGGAATTGGGTTCTAAGCGATTTTTCAGGTGTTTTAATTGACCCACTGTCTAAGGACGTCAAATTCCAGATTGGCCAAAATCCGGGGTGTTACAATCTACCCCCCTTAAAACACAATGTCGTCCCCGACATTGGCAAAGGGCAAGGAGTACCTAGAGAGACTTTAGTATTGACATTCTAAGGAAGGTTCAAATCTTATTTAACGACCTAACCTTTACGTATAACCTAACTCAAAGGTTTCGATCTTGGGCCAGTGGGGAGGAGGCCAACCACTCTTCCGCTGCGCCACTCTGATTAAACGGTAGCGTTGACTAACCTAACTGGATTGGACTCAATACGTTCTACCCCCCTTAAAACTTAGTTTTACTTAAGGTTGAAGAATCTTAGCATCGATCCGTATATCAGAACGAGGCGCAACTTAGGAGCTATCCTTGACCTAAAATGGAAACAACCTTTCTCTACATGGTTTTCCTTGCTAATGATGCGTTCTATGGCTTTGGTATCTATGGTAATAGAGACGAGCCTAAGCTCTATAGTGGTTGAGTTCAGGGGTAGATATGAGTTGGTGGCAAGATGTCTAATTCTCTACTAGCTTTAAGTCCTCGCCATTTCCCAAAGACAATGTGATCCTGTTTGGTTATAGGTGGTTGGGTCATCTCAGAAGAAAGGTTGCATAGTAGGTCTGAGCCGGATACATAGACTTTCTGTCTAGCTAGAACAGAAGATTTATTGTATCAATTCTTAATCCGAGTCGATGCCGATCTTCTGCTTGATCAGAGCATTGGATTTATTGGTAACTACTAGGATTAAGAAGTCGATTCAAACCGCGAATACATCGCTTACATGTAGTTCCTTTATTCCGCATTCCCGAATGCAATAAGCCCTTGGGGAAGGCAATTCTAAGGGGCGTGCTAGTACATTCTAAGTTCAATCTGAGGAAGTTATAAATGTTCCCTGAGAGTGTATGGTTCCTTCCTATGGGAAACAACAGAAGTCTATAATCCATAAAGGAATCTACCGAAGGAAGGGAGTCCCATTCTAACCAAATCTAACCTACTATCCCTTAGCATATATAGGCCTTACACTGCCTAAGACAACTAGTAGCTTAGTCTGTAACTCTGTAGCTATAATCCAAAGCCTAAGATTATACGGTAAATGGCTTTCCATTCCATTTCTACTACAGGGAATTCTTCTATTGCTTAGGGTCAAGATTTGTCTAACTGGAATTGGATTTCTTATGTCGTCAGATCCTTCAAATCTAGGAATGCTAACACTAGATCTAAAAATGCCTAGGGCCTATGTAGCCGGTAGCGCTTAGTTGTATTAAATGGAACCGCATTCCTAGTCCCATAGCGGGATAGGGAGTGGCATGATTGGTTGGAGGGTGGGGTGGGATAAAAATCTAATTTGTAGGCTGAATCCTGGGAGTTATAATACTCCCAATCTAGGGACAACCTCACAACAAAATGAATCGGCATGCATTTCATTCAACAAAATTCGGCTATGATAAGGCCAAACCACAACACAAACACAGTTTCTATCTGTAACTTCACTAAACCTAACAACAACAAAACACAGAAATCCTTAAAACAAAAATCAAACAATCTACAGGGCAAAGGCATAGATGCCTAACTCTACCAAAGGACTTTACCACAGTCCCGACTTACCTTCTTTATCCCTGTCGAGTCTAATACTGTCTGTTGCTCACTAGAGCTCTCTCGGCCATATATTTTCAGTATCCCTTAAGCAAAGAAAATGGAGAAATAGGATTGAGAGGGAGGATGGTGAAAAGAGAGAAAAAGGCTAAAACAGCTTAACAATAGCCATGGAAAATGGGGAAAATGTAAGGAAATGGCTAACTAAACTAGAAAAGGGAGATCTAGGCGTTGTAGAGGGATGCTTCAAGCTCCCCTAGGATGTATTTTCAGAAAGAAAAGAGAATGAAAAAGGGGAATGGAGCACCTCACGATTTCAGCTCGATTTGGGCGTTGTAAGAGCTCCAAACGATGAAACCTTCAAGAGGAAGGGCTACAAACCGAAATAGAATGGTGGAGAGTGGTCTTTTTCAACCAAGGATGGATTTAGGAGTGATTTAAAGTCACGATTTTTGGAATAGGGCAGCAAAAACAAAAATGGAGCTTGAAATGGGGGCCGTTTGTGAAGGAAGTACATCTTTTAGGGGGTTTCAAGGTACGGACCGCATACCAGGGGGCTACCCTAGCCCCCAAACTCCTCCAGCCCAAAGGTCAGACCCATCTGACAAGTTTGACCGGCGATGCATCGCCGAACCGGCGATGGCATCGCCGGTGAAGTTGCAAACTGGCCACTGAGGCCATATGAGATGGATTCCCCTTTCCCTAGGGATTCTAAAAAGGTATGGTTCACACTCTGGTTCATTGTAGATTGCCCTAGGGAGGCCAAAACATTTGTAACATCCATTCAAGGATTTTCAGAGCCAATCTTCAATCTCGAATACAAAACCCTATCATGCAGCATACGATTTTGGGGTAGAAGGATCTATTACATCCATCTATCCCATTAGTTGCTAAATAAAGTGAAGTTAGAATGGCCTTATGGCCATTTTTCATGAAATTTTACTATTCACTGTAAAATTTTGTGAAAGTAAGATTTTATGTTATTTTCACATTAGGATTGATGCCTAACATGAAATGGATAATAAATAATTAAATATTGGGGTGGTGAGAGGAAGAATTTTGAAGATTTTCGGTGAAACGGGGTTTTTAAGCCCTGGCGATTGAATACAGGGGTCGTGGTTGTCCCACGGCCCAAGGATTCACATTAACGGTTTAGAATTGTTAAAAGAACAGCTCAACCCACTTACGTACAACCTAGGAGCTATTCGGGTTGCTCTACGCGACCCTAGATGCGATACGGACTCGATCACGCGATTGAAATGAATAGACTTCGCCTATTGGCGAACCTGGGATCCTAGAAGTGTTTCTAGACCCTTCTCGCACCCACCTAAGTCAAAGGAAGCGATTGTGTGCGTCGCGTGACCATTACCCAGGCCCGGTTTAATCCAAATCATGCTCTGATACCATCTATAACATCCCGAAAATCGGGGGGTCGAGCAAAAACCCAACTCCCGAGTTCCAAAATGTTATTTATGCAACATAGATATGTATGATTGAATGTTGTCTGTGATAATGTATTAAACATGAGTGAGATTAAGCTAGAACCGCATATCATACTCCAGAGACAGTTAAATTAACCAGCGGAAGTCTGTAATAGTATGTATAACATATATAAACTGTTGTATGTCTCCAGAGTGTGAACATGTTACCAGGTTATACACATACATGTATACTCCAAAAGTAGATGAAACGAATATACATGAGTGCGCTAAAAATATAAAATGACAAATGTCAAAGTATCTAATCAACCTCCCTGTAATCCCGTCGATCAGAACACGCATAAAGGAGGGATCCTCCTCATCATCATCAAGTCCGGCTCCGCCTCACAGGCCGCGCCATCATCTGCAATCACAAAAAGGTCTGGTGGGTGTCCAGGAACACCGTCCCGTAACGTGGGAGTGAGTAGCTAACTCAGTGGAATAATAGAGCAAAGATTAACATGTTATCAAATCAATCATGCGATAATAGTAAAGCAGTAATTCAAACATTCCTAATACTGTTGTTAATGCAATTATGACATGACGTGATGTATGCCTTCACCGACGATCACCCTCATGCGGCAACATCTTACGACCGCGGCATGCCACACTCCCTAGAGTGCTCCACATCTTCCAGGCACATGCAATGCTATGGTGATATGAATTTCAAGTTGTTATTAGTCCATTCAAACAGCAGGATTGGGAAACTAAGGTACTTCCCTTGTATCAATCCCAACACAGATCCTGTCTAGGGTCGTCACTCCTAGTAATCTCATACGATGTATATTTCATAGGTCACTGCAAGGGCTGCCAGGGCTGTTGCTCGCACTCGTTGCACCGCTCCCCCATCACCTTATCAATACAGGCCTACTGTACTCTACTGCTACTAAAGGGTCGTCGCCTCCTGTAGACTCAGAATACGCTCGCGGTCACTACAAAGGACTCGTCGCCTGATCAGTGTAGGCCGACAGCTAGAATATAGTGTCCCATACCACCATAATCTGCTCACGAGTCTAGGTGCTCACTGGTCACTACGGGGAGGTTTGTGGCCCCAGCGTAGGCCGACAGCTCGACCACGGTGTCTCATACCACCATGCCCGGCTCATGAGTCTTTATGGATCAAGGTACCATGGTTAACAGGGTTTACAATGGTAAGTTCAGTACCCTAGGTTCAAGCAGTTATGACTCATACAAGGTGAACATACAACGGCCAGTCGGGTTACTTGACAAGCTCGACTGGCACGAGCGCATCGCAAGTCGAACGACATGAAGTGCGTAAAACACTTCGCGTGGCCTAACCACTGCCGTCAACTCCAACACGACTCGCGTTCATCGACACGTCCTTCGTGGCCAAGATAAGCTAACCACGAATTCTTTCAGTTACCGACTGCCTGGACTAGGCATAGTCCCAAACAATCATAGAATCACATCAGTAGTTGTGTAAGGGTAATGGAAATGAAATGGAACCATGTGAGCATGTTAACACATGTCATTACATACAACTTAAGCAAGTCTTCAAACACATGCCTTTTATACATATAATGAAATTATACATATCGCCAACATATAGGAAATCATCACCATCAGCGTATTAATTGAGAATTCAATCTCCAACTAAGTCATAAGAAAATCATCAAGCACATGTTATAACATACCACTTAAATGAATCATTAAGCACATGCATTTCATACATATAATGAAATCGTACATATGGCTAACATGTAGGAAATCATTCACATCAACATATTCATTGAGAAATTAATCTCAAACTAATCCATAACACCATTTAAGCCAATACATACTAATACAAGCATTTATACAAACACTTACACTACACACTTAAGTCTACATATAGTATGTCGATCCGACGTGCGCACTTAGGCGAATCTCTTCGCCAAACTAATTATGCACGCATTCCTAACTTTCTAATGCGACAACAAACCATGTCAATCACATCAGCAAAATATGAATGTAAACTGTACTTCCTATAAATGACTAAAATGCCCTAAATCTCATATTCTTCGTTAATTTACGAAACAGGAAACGGAGAGCATGTTGTACATGTCAAACGGCGTTGCCGTCAAGAATCTACTATTAAACGACATTGAAAGCTTTGGAAACAGTCAATCAAAGCGTCTAATATCTGCACCTTTTTCCTTTTAGGGGTGAGAATTCGAACGGAGCGTATACGCTTCGTCTACGGCGACTAGGCAACCTAATACACAAGATCTATTAGCTATTTCTCTATGGAACCAAGGAATCAGCAAATCAGCAACTTTCTAGGGTTTTTCGTACCTGAAAACACGGAGAAATCACCGGCAAAGTGATTGGAATACGCCGCTTAAGCACGTGCAGCAGCAGCAGGAAAAGCTCTCCCACCTTCTCTCACAAACTCTCACCTTTTCTCTCTCCCAATCTAGGGTTTTTGCAAATTCGGATGGGAGAGAGGAGTGAGGGTTTCAAGCCCTTTTATAAGCCTAAACTTGCCCGAAATAGATTCGGGAACAAGTTTCACTTGAGGGGTAACCAAATCGGGGCTGTTTCGGTCCAAAAGACGCTTTCTGGTGGTCCCCTGGTCGAATGCGATCGGACTTAAGCTCATGCGTACCAGATCTAGCGCACATTAAGTTTTCAGTCCGGCAGGGTTCGCAGATCGCACGTGGCGGACCAGTTTCAGTTCAGCGGTCACCGCACGTAGATCAGGGCTGGAAGTCTCATAATATAAAATAGAAATTTTTCCTGATCCGAGGGTGTAATCTGGATGAATTCTGACGGTCAGAACGCCTAATACTGACGCGTCAAGTCGTATGCCAGATTTGAATTTGAAATTCCAAATCTGTCCCTATTCGCACTCTCTTCGGTCCGGGCTCAATGAAATAGTCTGTGATTATCGGTTTGACTTGATTTTCGAAATGATTGTCAAGTCCAGCTAGGCGGTTCTAACGGTCTAAGATAAGAGGTATCGGACTTTCGACGCGCAGTCTAGATCCAATACAAAATTTCAAAGTGGTCCAGAGAACAAACCTGTTTAGAGTTTGATCCAAGGTTATAGAGTATTATGGAGTCATACGTTCTACTCGATTTGGGTCTTGTAGAACGTATTTAAAGTGATCAGGGACTATTTCCCAGCTACTCCAGTGTTGCGCTAGCTAACTTATGCTTAGTTTCTAAAGGAATTAACCCTAAGTGATTTCTTTGGCTATGGAATTGGGTTCTAAACGATTTTTCAGGTGTTTTAATTGACCCACTGTCTAAGGACGTCAAATCTCAGATTGTCCAAAATCCGGGGTGTTACACGTCTGAACGGTGGAAACATAATAAATATATAACTGTGGGTTCCACCTTCCGCCTGGATGGTGGAAATAAAATGCATACATCATTGTGGGCTTCCACATGGGGCCCACCATAATGCTTGTTTTCCATCCAACCTGTTAATAAGGTCGCATGGACCTGGACAGCATAGGAAAAATAATTTTTCATTTGATTCAAAACTTCTGTGGCCCGAAAAAAGTTTCAAGGGAAGACTTTCAATCCCATTGTTTCCTCTGATGTGGGCCAACTGAGAGTTGGATGTGGCTGATTCTTGGAGGGTGCCCACTTCAAGAAGGGGCCCCACCTAATGAACGGTTTAGATGTCATACACACATCACAGTGGGACCCACATGTGGGGCTGTGGTCTCTAGCCCGTCCGCTTACACGCAGCAGGGTCCTGCTGCTGCTGACGCAACACTAGGCGCTGCCTGCTTAATTATTTTTTATTTTTTTAAAATTGTTTATTCTTGTAGTTTTTCGCACATAGGGCCCACATCAATAGAATTCGCCCCACCCAATGGATTCTACAGTCCATAACTAAAGTCCAATATTGGGCATGTTTAGGAGTATATTAAAAATTCAGGTGAATTTAAACGGTGAAACTCACTGTTTGCTAAGGTATAGCCCACCAGAAAGATGGATCAGCTTCACTTTTCGGCTCAACGCCTAAAATGGGCTGGTAAGTAGGATGGACGGCGTGGATTGAATACATACAACGAGGTGGGGCCTACACAATTGGACCACCCCAAAAGCATGTGGACCAAGCTAATATTTGTGTTTTCTTCCCAGTGACGTCTAGACGCTGGACTCTTTTGGGCTTAAAGATAACATTAAGGTGGGCCCTGCTTAGGTGGGCCACCACATGATAGGTGGTGTGGGTACAATACATATAAGGTGGGCCCCACTTGTAGATGGTTTGGATAAAATACATGCCTCATGATGGGGTCCATCCGGGTGGGCCACATGGCATTATCATATGAAAGAAAAGGAAAAGTAAAATTAAAAGAGAGGGAGAGAGAGAGAGAGTGGGACACGCATGTGATGGAGTGACCTCGACATTATGAGCCCTCCGTTCCATGATCTACAACATAAATCAAGTGGGTCCCATAACATGTGGGCCCAAAAAATTGTAATCTAATGGTGGAGATCCCTTCTCCATGAAAATAGATGGTCTATATGACCCATATACGAGCTAGGAAGGTAAACATCATGATAGGGTCCATGGAGAATGGCCCCATCATGGAATGATATTGATGATCAAGATGGGTCGTTGACCACATCTTAGGATCCAAATTGAGATCCATACCATTGATCGATAGGCCTCACTTGACCCATCTTAAAAATATAAAAATCTAGCCTATAGAAGCACCCACCGTCGATCTTCTTGGTTCGTTGGAAAGCCGATCTCCTTGTGCTTCACTTTGATGGAGGGAGATGAAATTTAAATGGCTAGGATGAAGGTTAAAGGGATGGGAAAATGGGCCACTAAAAATTAATTTTCTCGCTTGGAAAAGCCTTGGACATATGCACCCTTTGTTGCTTGGAAAATTCTTGGAAAATGTGAAGAGAAAGAGAGAGAGAGGTGGTTGTAAGGAAAAGTGATGGGAGATTGGTGATGGATGTGAGTGATGGGTGAGGTGATGGATTGGTTGACTTTGGTTTACTTGACTTGTGGAAAAAGAAAGCATGGGTTGCTTTTGTACTTGACATGTAGTGATTGATTGATTGATGGATGGGACTTGACGTAGAGATTCTCTTGGAATTTACAACGCGCGGTGTTTTTCCTTAAACTAAAAGTGGGTCTACATCTCCTCGTCTGGGTATCAGATCGGTGTGCGTGTCACAACGTTGAAACTACGGTGACTATGTGGCTGCAATGGTACAAGTCTCGGATTAAGCCGACTCAAATCTATGGGGTACAACTTAGGGTCATGCGCAAACATCGATTACTGGCCGTAGATTGCCAGAATTCGACGAGAAGGATTGAGCAGTCAACGGAACAGTACGGACTAGGATACGGGTCTTACAGCTCTCCCCACCTAATAAAATTTTTATCCTCAAAATTTATACTACCATCGCAGCTAAGACATAACTTATAAGGGAATAGAAAACATAACATCATATATAATTAAAATACCATACATTATACAATCAAACATCAAAAAGATGAGGATAATGCTCTCGAATCTCTGCCTCGCGCTCTCAAGATGCCTCATCCACACTATGATGGCTCCACTGCACCTTTACCAAGGGAATGACCTTGGTCCGCAAGACCTGCTCCTTCCGATCGAGGATACGAACTGGTTACTCAATGTAAGAAACGTCCTCACGAACCTCCAATGGATGTCAATCAATAACAGGCGTGATGTCTGACCCATACTTCCTCAACATACAGACATGGAAGACGTTGTGGACGCCAGACAACTGAGGTAGCAAGGTAAGCCGATAGGCCACGGTGCCAACGTGCCTGGTGATCTCAAAAGGTCCTCTGAGTCTAGGGGCAAGCTTACCCTTCGCTCAAAAATGAACCACACCCTTCATAGGTGAGACCTTTTAGATACACATGGTCCCCAACGGTAAACTCCAAGGGACGACGCTGATGATCAGTAAAACTCTTCTGCTAGCTCTGAGTTGTGCGCATCCTGTGCCTGATGATGTCGATAGCCTCTGATGACTTCAGCACAAGCTCAGGACCTAGGAGATGCCGCTCTCCAATCTCAGTCCAAAAACTTGGAGATCTACACGGTTTTTCGTATAATGCCTCAAAAGGAACCATACCAATGGTCGCCTGATAGCTGTTGTTGTACGCGAACTCAGCGAATCACAAGTGCTCGTCCCAGCTACCCAAGAAATCTATCGCACAGGCCTGAAGCATATCCTCAAGGATCTGGTTAACCCTCTATGAGACCCGTATCTTGGTCCGTACCTTTCCGTACACTTCCGCGGTCGTACCGGTCGAATTTCGGCAACCTTCAACCCTTAAAAGATATCGACGCGCGACCCTGATTCATATGCCAACAACCCGAGTCGACTCAACCCGAGACCAATACCATAGCGACCGCGCCGTCTTTGCGGTTCCGATACCGCGACTCGCGCGCCGAGGCGATACCCTGGTCAAGAGATATGGGCCAACGTTCGGTGCGAGAAAACACCGCGCGTTGCGAAAACCAAGGGAATCTCAACGATGTATCACATCAATCACATCAATCCCATCAATCAATCACCCATCAACCCATCACATGTCAAGTACACATCACTCTCACCCATTTTCCCAAGCAACCACAAAAGTCTTCCTAACCCATACCTTTCTTACACAAAAGACCACAAAAGTCTTCACATCTCATACCTCTCTTACACAAAAGCCACAAAAGTCCAAGATTTCTTACACAAACATCACTCACTCACCCATCCATCCATCACTCCCTCTCTCTCCCTTTACATCACTCTCTCTCTTTCTCTCTTTCTCATTTCAAAATTTTTAAGCAACAAGAGAATTCCAAGAGTCCCACGTATGGAATTTCTCAAACCCTTCTAAGCTCCAAGTGGCCCACCTTCCTACCCCAAAATCTCTCATCTCAACCCTCCATTCTTCATTTTAACCATTGAAGTTGAAGCTAAGGTGCCAAGGAACCCCTAGGAGCGAGAAGATCGGATGGTGGGTGCCTCTATAGGGTAGATTTATTTGTTTTTATGGTGGACCAAGTGAGGCCCACCGATCAATGGTGTGGTCTCACTTGGGACCCTAAAATGTGGCCGATGGACCACTTGGATCATCATGATCATTCCATGATAGGTCCATTCTCCATGGACCCCATCATGATGTTTATTTTCATTTGGAAAGGTCATCTAGACCATCCATATTGGTGGGGAAAGGATCCCCACCGTTGATCTTTAGTTTGACGGTCACATGTGCAAAATGACCCATTTGATGCATGATTTCATGTATGGGAGGGCCCATAATGACGGGGTCCCTCCATCACAAGCTGTGTCCCACTCTCCATATCTCTCTCTCTTTTATTTTATTTTATTTTATTGCAATAGGATGGTGTGGCCCACTTGAATGGATCCCATCTTGATGTATTTATTTTATTCAAGTGGGGCCCACCTTAGACGTTATTCCCATGCCGCCCATCATATGGTGGCCCACTTCATCAGGGGCCACCATTTCCAAAATTTTTTTTTTTTTTTATATATCACTGTCCAGCGTCTGGGACACTGGACGTTGTAAAGGAAATCAAAAAAAAAAAAAGGAAAAAGGAAGAAAGAAAAGAAGGCTTTTGGGTGGTCCCTTTGCATAGGCCCCACCATGATGTTTTTGTTCGATCCAAGTCGTCCATCCTCTTACCCACGACTTTTTAGCCGTTGGGTAGAAGTTTAGGGTTGATTGGAAGACCTGGTGGGCCATAGCACCAAATAATGCACCTCGACCATTCAAGGATCCATTTTCTCATTTTATTCATCTTCTAGCGTCAAAAAAATCCAAACTTTGGACTCATTTGGACGGCCTCGGACCACTGATCGCTATAGCTGGAGTGGATTGTCAGAAAGCGGGCCCCACACATACTTTTTATCAAAAAAATCAAAATTCAAGAGAGAGAGAGATGGGGTGTGGCAGCTGATGCTGCTGCGTCAGGCGCTAGCAGCGCCTGCACGGCTGCCAGGCGACGGGCGGGCGGGCGGACGCCGTGGGCCCCACCTTGATGTTTATATGATATTCAAACCGTTCATCGGGTGGGCCACCCTCTAAAGTGGCCCCCTTCCAAAAATGGGACAGATCCGAAACTTAGGTGGCCCACACTACGTGAAACAGTAGAATTGAGTGTTGCCATTGAAAATCTTCCTGGGGCCCACAGAAGTATTGGATCGAGCTGAAATTTATGTCTTCCCTTCATCCCGGTCCAAGTGACCTTACGAACGGGTTGGATGGCATCTAGACATTTGGGTGGGCCTCACATGGGACCCACAATGTAGTGTGCCTTAAGACCACCGTCCAGTGGACGGTGGCGTCCACCTTGATATTCCAGCATCTCCACCGTCCAGCGGACGGTGGAGCCTTCCTTGTTGCGTGTGCCCCGCCTGACTGGCGGTAGTGGGACCCGTCATGATGCCTGTAGTGCATCCAGACCGTCCGTCCATCGGATGGGATCATTTTAAAGCTTGAACTAGTGATGAGATGAACCATTCATATATGGGCTAGACCCATTTGATTTATGAAATGTTTATGGGCTAGGCCCATTTGATTCATCTAAGGCCTATGAACTTGGGTCCACCTGATATGTAAAGCCTATGAGCTTAGGCTAATTTGACATTTAAGGCCCAAGAACTTAGGCCCACTTTATATGTAAAGCCTATGGGCTTAACTTGATATTTAAGGCCTATGGTTTTAGGCCCAATGGATATGATCTAAGGCCATGTGACTAGGCCATTTGATGTACTTCTAGGCCCATAAAATTGAACTTATTTGTTGCATTCTTAAAGCCCATGGAAGTGGACCCATTTGTTATATTGTAAGACCCATGGGACTACACCCATTTGATTAAGAAAGGGTCCATGGGATTAGGCCCACTTTGATATGCATGCAAGCTCATGGATTAGGCCCATTAGAATTGTTTAAGGCCTAGGGATTTAGGCCCATTCGACTCATATAAGGCCTCTGGGTTGAGGCCCAGTTGATATACATTTAGGGGTCCAATTGGTGTGGCCCATTTGATACATACTAGACTCATGTGACTAGGTCCAATTGATGCAATCTAAGGCCCACGGGTTTGACCCATTGCAATGCACATAAGACCCATTGGTGTGGCCATTTATGTGGCCCATCTGATGAATAAAAGCCCATGGGATATGGCCCATTTGATATATATGTAAGGTCCAATGGGGACAACCTACGGTCCATTGCAATGTGTAAATCCATTATAGACTAAGTACGATGTTCACAACGATCGTGCCTTGGGAGCAATGTTGGTTTGACGTCCACATTGCGAGCGTAATGCTGGTTGGATGTCCACATTACGACTCTCCTTAGGGCCCATCACCAGGCCGTACTTGCTGTGTATTGACCGTCCAGGTCCATCTGCATTGTAAAATAGTTCATTTCATTATAACATGTTTAGTATAGTTTCATGACTCATGATCATACGCATCATATGTATGCCTGATATGAGGACTGACTGATCATAGTATATGCCTTCGGGCAGGTTGTTTATGGGCTCCTGGTTAGGCAGTATTGCACTACATGAGCGCACGATATGCGCATGAATTGTTGCATGACTGGACAGCGTGAATCATGCATTTCACACTTGTGTGACATGGTTATTGTACGCCCTAGCAACATCAGGGCCGTAGCCTCCACAAATGCATCGTGGTTGGCAGGATTGGATACCGAAAATCTTGTTCTACATGGGGTACTATAGATATCCCTGGGTGAAAGTCCCTAAACCCTTATGGTATCAAGAGGTTGCTCCAACGTCTAGACCGAGTGGGTAGATGAGCACTGAGTGCCGAACACCAGTTGGTTGTGCTCTCCACTGTGTCGTGGTCGGTTGGAAGGGGGTGCGGCCTTACCCGCCCAAGAGTAGGGGGCAATACTAGGCTGAGTCTGACCAGCTCGAGGAATGGGTCCGCTATCGACGAGTCGCGCCCGATATTGGCAGACGGATAGTGAGGTCTTTTCCACTTACCTGATTGCGCGCGATGTGGCGGAAATCTGGTTTAGAGTGTACTAGACCCTGTGATATTCCATATTTTGAGCTGTAATGATGTGTGGACATAGATGAGGACCTGTATGCTTGAGTTGTATTGTACATCGCATGGCCTTGTGGTGGCCGATACATTCATGTCTGGAATTGTATAGCCTTGGTACGGCTCATGATATCATAGTTCCATTTGCATATTCCGCATCACTCTGACATTGCATGTACATATTACTACCTTGCGCACACACTTTCACCACCCTCTAAGCTTTCTGTAAGCTTATGTACGACCGTTGCGTGCAGGTGACGTTGATTCGCAGCAGCGTTGAGACAGGAGCACGTTGCAGAGCATTTTGGAGTTTTTGTTCTTTACCATTGTATTTCCCTTTATGCTCATTGTACTTGTAAAGTTTTTTTTGATCATAGTGGAAATGTAATGGAGTGCTTGGTTGTTGTTTGTGGGTTATGCCTTTGGTTATGCTTATTTCGAATCAAACTGATATTGAAAATCCTCCTCGTAGCATCCCAGGATCGGAACCTGGCGAATGGGAGCTAGGAGCCGAGAATGGGGTTCTACGGAGGCTGTCGGCGCCGGATTCGGCGATCGGGAATTTTGTGAGCCTGGTTTCTGGGTTTGCGGCGTGACACCCTCTCAACCTGCCCATCGGTCTGCAGATGATATGCGGTGCTAAGCTACAAATAGTGCCCATCGCTCTCTGGAAGCTCATCCAAAATTAAGACGTAAACCTCGGGTCTCAGTTTGAAACGATCGAGACAGGAACACCGTGTATTCTCACGATCTCATCAACAAACATCTTGGCGAGCCAGTCTATATGTCAAGTCTCATGAATCGTAAGAAAATGTGCTGACTTCGTCAGACGGTCCACAACAACTCAGATGGTGTCATGACCGTGCTGAGTCCTTGGTAAACCCATGACAAAATCAATAGATATGTGCTCCCACTTTCACATCGGGATGCTCAATGGCTACAATAGACCAGGGGGTCTCTGATGATCGGCCTTAACATGCTGGCACGTGTCACACTTAGCCACAAAATTGGCTATCTGGTGCTTCATCCCTGCCCAAAAATACTGACGCCTCATATCGTGATACATCTTCATCGAGCCAGGGTGGATAGAGAACCGCGATTGATGTGCCTAGGTCATAAGATCTCGATGCAACTCAGGAATATCTAGGACACATAATCGGCCTCTAAAGCGAAGTCCACCATCAGAACCAATCTATCTGACTCTCAAATGCTTCCTCTACTCGGTAATCCTGTAACGACTCATCTGTCTACTGAGCCTCGATTACTCTTGCGACAAGAGAGGGTTGAATTGACAGACTCGATAGCTGAACGATAGATGACTGCAGACCAAACTTAAAGTCAAACTCTACTATATCCTTGAGCATCCTCCACTCCCAAATCATCATACATGTCACCAGGCCTCATGGCTGATGGCTGAGGGCATCTGCCACCACGTTCGCCTTGCCCGGGTGGTACTGGAGATCAAAATCGTAGTCCTTCAGGAGCTCCATCCAACGCCTCTGCCTCATGTTGAGCTCGGACTGAGAGAACAAATACTTTAAGCTTTTATGGTCAGAGAAGAGCTCAAACCTCACCCCATAGAGATAGTGCCTCCACACTTTCAGTGTAAAGACAACCGTTGTTAGCTCCAAACCATGCGTGGGGTAGTTCAGATCATGGACCTTGAGCTGACAGGATGCATAGGCCACAGACTTCTCGTGCTGCATCAGGACAGCACCTAAGCCAACCGCGAGGCATCGGTAAATACAACAAATCTATCACTCCTAGAGGAAAGAGTGAGGATAGGAGCAGATGTGAGGTGATCCTTTAGTTCCATAAATGCCTACTCACAAACATCACTCCAAACAAACTCATCACCCTTTCGGGTCAACCTGGTCAACTAGCTGCAATACAAGAAAATCCCTCAATGAAACATCGGTAGTAGCCGGCCAAACCAAGAAAACTGTGAATCTCGGATACGTTCGTGGGCTGGCCCCACTGACGCATGACATCAATCATCGAAGGGTCCACTACGACACCCTGCCTCATCATTACATGACCGAGAAACTTCACCTCCTCCTGTCAGAACTTGCACTTCTCTAGCTTCGCGTAAAGCTAATGTGCACGAAGGGTCTGTAAGGTAATCTCCAGATGCTGCTCATGCTCCTCATGGGTCCTCGAATATATCAGAATGTCATCGATGAACACCACAACAAACTGAACGAGATACGGATGGAAGACCTCGTTCATCAACTGCACGAATACTGCGGGCACATTGGTCAGTCCGAAGGACATGACCTGGAACTCAAAATGACCGTAGCATGTCCAGAAGGCTGTCTTGGGAATATCCTCATCTCGAACCTGAACCTAATGATAACTGGACCGCAAGTATATCTTCGAAAAGACCTGCACCTCTTGTAGCTGATCAAACAAATCATCGATCCTCAGAAGCATGTACTTGTTCTTGATTGTGACTTTGTTGAGCTCACAGTAATCTATGTAAATCCTTAATGAGTCATCCTTCTTCATGAAGAGTACCGATGCTCCCCACGGTGAACTACTCGGACAAATAAAGCCTAGCTCGGTAACTCGTCCATCTGCTTCTCTGTTACCGTAACTCCAACGATGTCATACGATACGGGGCCTTCGAGATAGGCGCGGTATCGGGCACGAGATCAATCTAGAACTCAGTGTGCCGACGAAGTGGTAACCCCAAAATCTCCTGAAATACATCGGGAAAACTACAAACGATAGGCAGCTGGTCGATACTCAAAGCAGCTGACTCCTCAATGGAACACGATAACAGGCAAGAAAGCTGATCTCCTCTGGGCTCGGCAACAAACTAAAACTCTGGTACGTCGGGTATACAGAACGTGACTGTCCTTGCGAAGCAGTCTAATATGGCGTGGTACTCGGTGAGCCAATCTATGCCCAGAATGACATCAAAATCAGACATCGGCAATACGGATAGGTCGGCAGGTAAGAAGATATCCCCAATCAGAACGGGGCAAGACAAGCAAACTCGGTCTAATACTGCAGTCTTCCCCAAAGCCGTCGATACTGACAAACCCTCGTGGGCAGACTCCATCGGCAAACCGGTCGATCGGTAAAATTCATAATCCACAAAGGAATATGATGCACTAGAGTCAAACAATACACATGCAATGCATGCAGAACAGGGAGAGTACCCTCGATGACCCCTCTTGATGACTGAGGGTCCTGTTGGGTGGCATAAAATTTACCCTTGGCCTGCTGGGGAGGAGCAGGTCCCCTCTGAGGTCTCTGTTAATGTTGTTGCCGCTATGGCAGCCTGATCTGTGGCCTCTGCTGCTGTGAGGGAGGCCTTGAAGGTTGGTGTTGTGTCATTGCTGCTGCTGTGGTGGCTATCGCGAAGGTCGATGTGGTGCCCTCGACTGCTACTGCTGTGGATGGGGACACTCATGCCCATGATGTCCTGTTCGGCCGCATCCAAATCAAATACCTATAAACGGTCCCAGAGCTGGTGCTGGGGGTACTGCCGGTGCTTGGAATGCTCGCCGGGTCATACGTCTCTGGGGGTACTGCCGGTTCTTGGAATGCTCGCTGGGTCATGCGTCGCTGCTATGAACGATGCTATTGTTGTTGGGAACTACCAGAGGGCGCCTTCCTCTTCTGATCTCCCCTCTGGTCACGAGATCTCTGCAAAATGGCCCAATCTAACTCATAAATCTGTGCCCTCTCCACGATCTACTCAAATGTCCGAAGCATGTGTCCGATCACACAACTCCTGAGGGTAGGACGCACACCGTTCTCAAAACGGTTACCTTCTACCCCTCATCATCAACAAGGTACATCATGAACCTCGATAGCTCGATGAAACGTGCCTCATACTGTGATACAAACATGTCCCCCTGGACCAATGTCTCAAACTTCAATGATCGCTGTTGTCGTACATACTCAGGAAAGAACTTCCGGTCAAACCGGTCTACAAAGTCCTCCCAAGTCCACTCAAAATTGGCCGCTACCGATCAGGTAACTGATGCTCACCAATGTTGAGCCTCGCCCTGGAGAAGAAACACGGCTAACGAAACTCACTGCTGGGTCATGCATCTTATAGTGTCGAATATCTTCTCCAACTCGGAGCACCATAACTCTGCTGCAGTAGGGTCTGACACACCCTGGAAGTGTAGGGGATTGTGCCGTCGAAAGTCTCTGAGAAGGGCGCTCGCATGCTTCTGCTCTTCCTGGGCTGGCATAACAACAGGTCTCCCACCCTGTCTCTAAAAGATGGCAGTCATCGTCTGCAGCATCTGCTGAAGCTACTCTGTAGTCACGGGTGTTGACGGGGCTATCAAGGTTCACCCAGGGGAGCGAGAGTCACTCGGGTTGCTTTCCTACGTGGCGTATCCTATATGAAGGAACAAGGGCCTATCAGCCTTGAGAATTCTCGAAGGCTAAGGGACTATGTCAAAAATTGCCAAGTTATCCAGACTCGGGACTTATTTATTCTAAGTTCATAGCAGATATGTGATGTGATCTCAGGTATTCCCAAGTTGCGCACTGATACCAACTTTTATCATACCCCAAACCCAGAAATCGGATTCACAGGAATCTCGATCATCGAATCTGGTGCAGACAATCTTCGTAGTGCCTCATTCTTGGCTCATGAAAATCATATGCCAGATTCTAATCCTGGGTTCCTATAAGGAGGATTTTCAGAATGATTTTTTTTTTGTAATGAAGCATAACCACAAGTATAACCAAGTCAAAAAATAACATCACCACATATCTGCTATATTAAAAACTTTAAGTACAAAGCTGGAAGGGAAAATACAAGGTGATTAAAAACTCCAAAATAGTCAGATGCGCACTCCTACCTCAGCGCTGCTGCTGTCCAATGCTTCCTGCATGCAACTGTCGTGCATAAGCTTATAAAAGCTTAGAGGGTGGTTTAAATGTGTGCACAAGGAAAGTGCCAAGTGTATAGTATCAGAGTAATGCAGAAATATATGGTAAGTTCATAAATACAACCAGTCGTACTAAGGCTATGTGATACAGGGCATGAATGTTATCTGCCATACTGATGCAATGCGAGGCCTACGTAGCCGAATGTCATATGCGAGATGCAATCCAAGTAAGTGGGTACTCATCAAGTACACATATCAGTACAGTTCTTCTCTGGATATCACCGAGGTCTAGTACACTCTACACTGACTACCGCCTCCCTAGCCACATAGCCCAATGAGCGAAATAGACCTCACTATCCACCTGACCAGTAGTCTACTAATACCTACCCGGCTCATCGATAGCGAACTCATTTGCAAGCTGGTTAAACTCAGCCTAGCTTATGGCCCCCTCACTTAGGCGGATAAGGCCACATCCCCTTTCAACCAACCACGACACAGTGGGAGACGCGGCCTACTGGTATTCGGCACTCGGGCGCTCATACATCCTAAGTGCCCACAGTACTAGAAATAAGTATTTCTGGTATCCGATACGGTCATCCACGATGTACCTGTGGAAGCCACTGCCCTGATGCACTAGGCATGCAATGATCAAGTCACACATATGCCGGATGCACGAGTTACATTGTCAAATCATACAGCAATTCTGTGCGTACCACATGTTCATGTGGGGGAATTCCATCTCGTAAGGAGTCCTGTAAATGTTTCAGCCCAACGGCTTATGCTATGATCAAACATTCCTCATATCAAGCATACATATGATGCGTATGGCATGAATCATGGAGCTATACTAAGCATGTTATGAAGTGAAGAATTATTACCAAGTATGGGCCTATTAATGGGCCCTAAGGAGAGTCATAAAGTGGATATTTAACCAACATTATACTTACAATGTGGACGTCAAACCAACATTGCTCCCAAGGCATAGCCTGCCATAAATATCATTACCTAAAACATGTTGGGATTACACGTTGCAATGGACCTTAGGTTCATCCCATTGGGCCTTAAATACATCAAATGGGCCATATCACATGGGCCTTATATTCATTAAGTGGGCCACATCAATGGGCCGCACCAATGGGCCTTATGTACATTGCAATGGGCCATATCTCATTGGCCTTTAAATACATCACAATGGGCCTCGTAACATGGGCCTTATATATATCAGAGTGGGCCACACCAACGGGCCTCATATGTACATCAAATGGGTCACACCCAAAAATAAGTGGTGATAATGATTTCCACCATTAAAATTCCTAAGGCCCATCAAAACATATATTTCCCATCTAATCTGGTCATAAGGTCACACAGACCTAGGTTAAGAGGAAAACACATTTCCTAATAATCCAACTTTTGTGATAACAGAGGATTTCAACGGCAGGGACACAATCCCCACTACTATTTTCCATGTGGTCCACTTGGTCCTAAATCTGTCTCATTCTTTAGCTCATGCCATGAAATGAGCTTTTAATTTGGTTGGATGGCTTGGATGCAATGCATGCATCATGGTGGGGCACCGCACTGAATAGTGTGAATAAAACACACTTCATTTTAGGTTCCACTATCCACTGGATGGTGGAAATAAAACACATATATCATAGTAGGCTCCGCCATCCGCCTGGACAGTTGAAATACAACAAATATATCACTGTGGGTTCCACCGTCTACCTGGACAATGAAAATAAAATGCATACATCATTGTGGGCTTCCACGTGGGGCCCACCATAATGCTTTTTTTCCATCCAACCTATTAATAAGGTCTCATGGACCTGGACAGCATAGGAAAAATAATTTTTCATTTGATTCAAAACTTCTGTGGCCCGAAAAAAGTTTTAAGGGCAGACATTCAATCCCATTATTTCCTCTGATGTGGGCCACCTGAGAGTTGGATGTGGTTGATTCTTGGAGGGGGTCCACTTCAAGAAGGGGCCTCACCTAATGAACGGTTTGGATGTCATACACACATCATGGTGGGACACACATGTGGGGCCATGGTCCCTGGCCCGTCTACCTACATGCAGCAGCGTTCTGCTGCTAAGACGCAACAACAGGCGCTGCCTGCTTAATTATTATTTTTTTAATCATTTATTATTACGGTTTTTCGCACATAGGGCCCACATCAACAGAATTTGCCCCACCCAATGCATTCTACAGTCCATAACCAATCCATCAAGTCTAATATTGGGCATGTTTAGGTGAATATAAAAAATTCAGGTGAATTTAAACAGTGAAACTCACTGTTTGCTAAGGTATGGCCCGCCAGAAAGTTGGATCAGCTTCACTTTTCGACTCAACGCCTAAAATGGGCTGGTAAGTAGGATGGACGGCGTGGATTGAATACATACAACGAGGTGGGGCATACACAATTAGACCACCCCAAAAGCATGTGAACCAAGCTAATATTTGTGTTTTCTTTCTAGTGACATCCAGACGATGGACTCTTTTGGCCTTAAAAAAAAACATTAAGGTGGGCCCTGCTTAGGTGGGCCACCACATGATAGGTGGTGTGGGTACAATACATATAAGGTGGGCCCCACTTGCAGATGGTTTGGATAAAATACATGCCTCATGGTGTGGTCCATCCGGGTGGGCCACATGGCCTTATCATATGAAAGAAAATGAAAAATAAAATTAAAAGAGAGGGAGAGAGAGAGAGTGGGACACGTGTGTGATGGAGGGACCCCGACATTATGGGCCCTTTATTCCATGATCTACAACATAAATCAAGTGGGTCCCATAACATGTGTGCCCAAAAAATTATAATCTAATGGTGGAGATCCCTTCTCCATGAAAATAGATGGTCTAGATGACCCATATACAATCTAGGAAGGTAAGCATCATGATGTGGTCCATGGAGAATGGCCCCATCATGGAATGATATTGATGATCAAGATGGGCCGTTGACCACATCTTAGGATTCAAAGTGAGATCCATACCATTGATCAATAGGCCTCAGTTGGCCCATCTTAAAAATATGAAAATCTAGCCTATTGAAGCACCCACCGTCGATCTTTTTGGTCCGTTGGAAAGTTGATCTCCTTGTGCTTCACTTTGATGGAGGAAGATGAAGTTTGAATGGCTAGGGTGAAGGTTGAAGGGATGGGAAAATGGGCCACCAAAAATTACTTTTCTCTCTTGAAAAAGCCTTGGACGTATGCACCCTTGGTTGCTTGGGAAATGCTTGGAAAATTTGAAGAGAAAGAGAGAGAGAGAGAGAGAGAGAGAGGTGGTTGTAAGGAGAAGTGATGGGAGATTGGTGATGGATGTGAGTGATGGGTGAGGTGATGGATTGGTTGACCTTTGGGTTTGATTGACTTGTGGAGAAAGAAAACATGGGTTGCTTTTGTACTTGAAATGTGGTGATTGATTGATTGATGGATGGGACATGACGTAGAGATTCTCTTGGGATTTGCAATGCGCAGTGTTTTTCCTCAAACTGAACGCGGGTCTATATCTCCTCGTTTGGGGTCATGCGCAAACATCGATTACTGGTTGCGGATTGCCAGAATTCGATGAGAAGGATCGTGGTAGTCGACAGAATAGTACGGACTAGGATACGGGTCTTACGGTATATATCTTCTTTACTTTATGCGATTTCAATATAACAATAGTTTTAATAAAACATGCAGGAATCATAAAGATTTCTTATAGCGATGCTACAGGAGGACCAACAGGGCGCCTAACACGGATAAATTCATACCTTGGTTGAAAAGGTAACCAGAGTTAAGCGAATCTAACAATAAAGAATTTAAAGTTATAGTGAGAGAACCTCTAACTTTTTTTATGCAATATAATAAGTATTGTATTAATAGTTTTCTCTTTGTCACTAAGGACTATGAGGAGAATAAAATGAATCAAAACATTATAGTTATGACAAAAGATATGACCACCTTTCGATCTAGTGCTAAGGACATAAATATAGTGGATAAAAATCAACCTTACTACAGAGTCGTTCATAGAATTATCCAATTGGAGTAACGAATAGGGTACAAGCCCGTCCTATTTAAGTGTGATTGGGTGAGGATGATGCATCATGGTGTTTCTTTTTATATCGAAGTGAATCTGAGAATAGTAAATTTGTCTAGTCTTTATAGTTTCAGACAAAGTGGGTGATGAGCTGTTCATTCTTACGGAGTATGCCATATAAATTTTCTACTCTAGAGATCTAAAGAAATCCTTACTGGTACGTGGTATTGGAAGTTCCAAAAACATTTTTATCAAAGAAGAGATGTGCCTTCTATCGGAACGATTCAAGGCTATAACTGATGCCGATGCATGACCTGATCTCACCTCATTAACACTTGTTGATGAGTTGAATTCAATGAACCTAAAGATGTCAGTGTTGTAGTCGAGAAAATAAAGAAAGAAAGCGATCAAGAAAAATCTACTAAATTGTTTGTATTTTTTAATCATGTAATAAAATGATATTTATTAGGGAAATCTAATCATGGTATAGATAATATAGTGAATTATTTGTACTTTATCTATTATCTAAATTATTTATTAACAATTAGTGTTTTTTATTAGCGAATAAATAGGCACATGGTTTCACAACCAGAGGCATTAGGTGTGCACTTTCTTGGGAGTACAAATGCAAGCAACACCAAAGGTAATAAGATAGTTCTCCTTAATTAGATATGTGTTAATTTTCTTATATATTGGCGGTAATCAATGATGTGTATATATAAATGTTATTCTTTTTATGTAGTTGTTCTAGCTTCTTCTTCTTTGTCTAGAAAGACAGGTCCTACTAGGGGTGCTTCTTTACACGTGCAACCTAATAGGAAAAAAGTCCTAAAGACGAATGAATTCAGGTAATCGAAGGAGGACAGTCCTGATCACAAGAACTTTGCATCACATATCAGTGTCCTCACCCGTACTCATATCCTAATCATATACCAGGAATTTTGCTAGGTGTCTCATACACACATTTAAATGGTCACAGAGACACTATCGCGGTTTTATGAGTTTGAGGGGTCAAAGTTGGGTTGCAAATCTTATATATGTAACACAACGCATCAATGAAATATGGAGGAATTACAAGAAAAGTTGAGTGTAAAATATATTAAAAATAAGGATCCTACAGCTATAAGAGATAGTCCTGGGAGGATTGGAGGGTTTTCGTGGATTAACATAGCACCGAGGAATTCAAGAAAGCAAATGCAAGGAATAAAGTCAATCGGACCAAGCTAAAAGGACCTATGTGTCTTAGGACGAACAACATGGTTGTTACTCACCATCAGATGGTATCTATTTATATATAAATATGTATTATAGTTTAACATTGAATTTAATTTTGAATTATCAATCATCTAACTCCGTTAATGATGTATATTTGAACGATATGCAATGTGTCAAAGGCGATGGAGAGGAATCTTACCTCTAATGACGAGATAGGTAGAGGTGATGTCTACTTAAGAGCCCATACAAGGACAAAGTTGTCCAATATCCTGACCTTGTTGTAAGTGCACCCCTCCTACCATTAATCAATACTCTTATGAAATATCAATGTATAACTTTGAATTATTTTAAATTTGTATTTTGTCACACAAAAAACTAGATGAGCATTATAGTAGCAATTTTTCTTCCAAGATGACTGGCATTGATGATGCCCTTACATAGGTAATAATAAGATTTAAAAATTACTTGAGATTCATAGTAATTATGAATTTCCTAATAACTTGATTTGCAATTAATGTTTTACGGTTGGTTAGTTCTAACAATAGAGGGCGAATGCAGGGTCTAGGTTGCTCAATAAGTAAGATAGGACTGAAGAAGTTAGCCCCTGCCCGTTCAAAGGTAGAGAATGTGACAAAAGAAAAAGAGAGTCTAGCACAGGAAATATTTGAGATGAAGTAAACATTGGCTGATATAAAGGCCTGGGTGGATATGCTGCAATAGTACAATCTACTCAAAACCTTTCATCACCACCAGCCACTAGATCTACTTAGGCATCGTCGATATGTAAGTGTAAATTTTCTACTGTATTGAGCTTACAATTATATTATAAACGCTAACAATACCAATACAATTTTATATGTATATATGTAGCTATATATTATTTATATCGGTAAGAGATGCGACTTGCTTGGTTGGGGAAAACATGGTGTAGTTGCTCGTGGTCAAGTACACGAAGTTAATCCAAATGCAGTTGTCCATTGTGGACCATTGGAGGAGAGAGCTTTTATTGTTGTCATAACTAAGATTATACAACCTAGCGCTCCTTTGTGGAAAGAAGATGTGTTCACATCTACACTTGGAGAGGCCGGTTTCGGATCATTTGTGCAATGGGGGAAGTACTCTTTGAGAATTCAATAATTTAAACAAATTTGGTACTCTATAATTGAACATGTGTAGTGTGCATGTTTGTTTTTAGTTACTTTATATGATGTTTGGCTTGTTTTTTCCTTAATTTTGAACTAATTTGGCATTCTATAGTTCAACATATTTATAGTATGCATGCTTGTTTTTTCTATTTACTCTATATGTTGTTTGGTTTGTTTTTTATAATTTTGATTGAATTTCGTACTCTATATTTGAACATATTTATAGTATTAGGCTCCATTTTGTTATCACATAAGTCTTTATGAATATAAATTTTTCACAAACCAAATGCAGCCTAAGCTCCTTTTTAACTCCGCCAATGCAACTCCTTGTATTGCCGGTGCCAAACCTAGGTAAAGGAGGAGGGAGAAGGGCATCAAGGTGAGTTGTGTACTTTTCTTTCATTTTTTGAGAGAAAATTTTTTAAAATTCTTGAACACTCAATTGAAAAATGTTTTCCTTTCAGTTGAGTTTTATTTTAAGTTTCAACATTCTAACACTCAGTACTTGTAAGCAACCTTGTTTCTGAAAATATGAATTCATGTAAACAACCTTGTTTCTAAGAATAATACTCATTTCAACGAATCTCTATGATAAGTGTTATGGTGCTAGTCCATATTACAAGTGGTTTTGCATCTCCAACTTCGCTTGGGTCAGTATTCAATTAATAAATTTCATTCGTAAATGACACGACTTAGCATTTTTCCCTTTATTTTTTCGTTTTAGCAATAGCACCTTATTTAATAATTATGATGAAAGTAATATGTGATGCTTTTTTTCCTTGGCAGAAGGATACGCCTTCCAATATCCCTCCACCTCCTTATGTCATTCTTCTTTCTGGGGTTAACTGGGTAATTAAACGCAAATCACATTACATTCATGCTTCATATATTTTTGCATATCGAGTAGAATTTAGAAGATGTCTTACTAAGCAACCTAAATGGTTTCAGTTCTTAACCCTTAAATTTTTGAATAAGATAAAATAAGATATTTAGAGATGTGATGCATGGCAATTGAAGTTTGTGGGGACTTCCTGAATCCGCTTAGCTCACACAGTTGTATTTCTCTAATGAAGCTTGGGATTGATACCGTTCCAATTCTTATTGGACCAGTCTCGTACTTATTGCCATCAAAACCTGCAAAGGGAGTGGAGAAGTCCTTCTCCACTCTCTCACACTTGAAAAACATTCTTCTGGTTTACAAGTAAGGATTGTAAGATTGAGCTAACATCTACTTTCAATATTTTGGTAAGAGCCCATAAACTACTTTCCGCATTCCGTACTTGCAAATAAAATTGTTTTGTTTCAATTCAATAAATTGGTTTAGGTGCTTAGCATTATTGCTTCTTGATGTTGGTAACAAAGGTATTGTGTTATTTGCATGACATCAATATTGCCAACATTGTTTATCTTTATGGTATTGCAAGTCCGGAAAATAAGAAAACAATGTTGATTCAGCCAGCAGGGAAAGATCTTTTTATCGTGCTTGTAACGATGAAGACAAAGAAGCAAAATCGTCCTGCAAATCTATACCATAAGTCAGTCATGAAGAAGGAATTATGACAAATGGAAAAGGTTGTTGTTAACCAAGTAAAGGATTCTAAAAAACCTTGTTCTATATTTTTAATTCACCCTCACCTGGGCATCTATGGTTGATATTTGTGTTGTGATGAGCTGCTAACATGTGAGAAGATCTCTTTAGATGGATCTTCACTTAAATGTAGTTGTTATGCTTGGCTTCTGAGCTTTTTATTATCATGCTCACCCACCCACACGCCACTGTTGAGGGTCAAATATTGCATATTATGCCCCCTTTATATCTTAGTTTTGTGAACATGAAACTGCTTAATGTCCTATTTTACTCATGTTTGTGTTACAATGTGAATTTAAGAGCTTAGATTGGAAAAGGTGCTAAAAGCATGGATTTGACGCTCAAAGATCACCAAGGCAAAGAATGGATCTTAGTTGACAAAGATTGAAGATTTCGAGGTCTCAAGATTCAAGAAAACTAAGTGGAAAAGGAATGAAGTCGAAAGAACAAGTGCATAATTCACATTGACTGTGTCATCGATCACCATTCGATGACATTGAAGCTACCATTCGATGAGATCGGACATGGGTCGATGACATCGAATTTATGAATGAAAATCGAGTTGGTCGTTAGACAAATTAAAGATTTTTTTCAATGACTCAATGCTTTGCTCGATGGCATCAAAGCCAGTTCGATGACATCAAACTTTTTATGGATTTTCGGCAAAACTTTCTAGACATATTGGGTACAATGTTCAATTACTCGAAGACCTTCTTGATTATATTGAAGACATGTTCGATGACATCAAAGGCCTCATCGATGACATCGAATTTATTGAAGAAATTAAAGTAACTCTCTGAACTGTTTTGGACGCATTATCGATTCCTCAAACACCATTCAATGACATTGAAGACACCTTCGATGACATCGAAGGTAGGTTCGATGACATACAAAGTTACACAGTTCGGATGAAGTTATGCATCCTAAAAAAAGCATGGGTTCAAGGACCTTCGATGACATCGAAGCCAATTTGATGACATTGAACAACTTCGCAGAGTTGCATAGAGTTCTACAAAGTGCCGAAAATTGAGGCGATTTCTGAATTTTTCCAAGCCAGTGCGAAAGGAGGTGTTACACAACTATAAACAGGAGTCCCCAAGTCATCCTTGGGCATCTATCTAGGGTTTTGAGGAGAGAAGCACAAGGGTGGAGAGCCGTCGCAAAGCGTTTTTCTTCTTTCTTCCTTAGTTTTTCATGTTTTCTTCTAGGGTTTTAGATCCAATCATGTCTATGGTTTGTTAAACCTCTTAGCTAAGGCTAAGAGGTGAAGCTTGTAGTATAATGGGATGTTTTTTATTACTTTGATTCATGTTTATGTTGAATTCTCTTTGATTCTAGTTTGATATTTAAGGATTACTTTCAGTTTTTAATAGTTTGTTGTAATTCAAATTACAATATATTTGTAATAGCTTTGAGTATTTTCTTTTCATGCTTTGAGATTGTAAAATTAAAAAATCTTGTTGTTCTCCATCGTCCCTTGGGTATGGTTGGATGATGGAATCCCTTCTAATCTTCATAATTCTTGTATGATTGATTGTGAGATTGGTATATCGTGTTGTTTGCCATTGTCTCATGGCATGGCTAAGTGATGGGATCACTTCCAATCCTCACAACTCTCATCCGTTGAGAATTAGGTCAATGGAAGTTCAGATTTGATCTTAATTGTAATATCTTCCAACTAGATAAGATAGGACTCCGATTCCAGTTGTGTCCTTAAATCAAGCATAGTATCACCCTGATTGCTACAGGTGGATCCTTGGAAACCCTAGTTCTCACCTTTAACTTCACCAATTTTAATTATTTAATCACAATTACTCTCTTTACAATTTCATATTTAGATTCACATCTTCTTCTAGTTATACTTCAGGTTGCTTTCACAATACACGTGAGATTAGTCCCTATGGATTAGACATTGGTCTCATCGAGATTATTACTACTTTGTGACCCTATAGTTGGGGTTGTGAACAAGTTTTTAGCACCATCGCCAGGGATTAATGGTTGCATTTTTCTGAGATTAACTAGTCTTGGAATTAGGTTAAGATTATGGTTTGTTTACTTTCTATTTTTAGGTTAGGGTTTTTACGAATTATTTTTAGAAACTAATTTAACTTTCTATTTCTAGGTTTAGAAACTTTCCTAATCTATTTTTAGAAACTAATTTCCTTTCCTAAACTATTTTTAGAAATTAACTTTTTATTTTTTTAAGAAACTATCCTAATTTATTTTTAGAAAATAGTTTACTTTGCTTTTTCTTTTTAAGAAACTTACTTTCTATTTTTAAAAACTTTCCTTTCTCTTTTTTAAAAACTAAGTTGCTTTCTCAGTTCTTTTTAAGAAACTAATTCACTTTCCTTTTTACTATTGTAGGATCCCAATATAGAAACTTCTAATTTGGTAACTTCTTTTTACTTGTTTCTCTTTCTATTTCTAGATTTCTATTTTACTTTTTCTTTTTAGGTTTAGGTTAGATTCTGAAATAGAGGGCTAAGAGTGTTTCATGTCCAAGTGGATCCATGATAACACTCGACGTCTCTTGAGTGAAGGAGGATTGGTTGAGTGGTTATCTATCCATCACAAGATCAGACACCACTCGAGATCCATAAAGTTAATTGAAGTTATGATTGCCAATCAACTGGCCAATCAACTCCAAATCCACTTCAACCCAAGGTGGAGGAAATCCAGGATAAAAACGAAGTGCATCGAGCACCCCCCTCCCCACTTTACGAGACTATTTACAACTAGCGGGGATGAGCACACCTTCATGCATGGTTTTTCCAAAAAATACAGGACATGGATATCAAGTCAGGGGTGATCCAACTCCTTTCAAAATTTCATGGACTTGAATATGAAAATTTACATTTACACATGAAAGAGTTTGATGAGATCATAACCACTTTATATTTTCCGAATGTGTTTGAGGACACGGTTAGGCTGAGACTCTTTCCTTTCTCCTTGAAAGAGAAAGCTACGACAAGGTTGCATTCACTACGTCCATGATCTATTGGCAGATGGAATGACATGACAAGGGAATTTATTAAGAAAATTTTCCCGTACCGTAAAACGAACACCCTCAGAAAGCCGATCATGAACTTTGCCCAAAAGGAAGATGAAACATTCTTCCAATGTTGAGAGCGGTTCAAGGATCTTGTCAATTCCTGCCCACAATATGGTTTTGAAACTTGGCGAATAACAAGTTTTTTTTTTTTACGATAGGCTGACTTCTTCCATGCACCTAATGGTTGAGACAATTTGCAATGGGGAATTCATGAACAAAGAGGTCGATGATGTGTGGGATTATTTTGACAAGCTTGCTGAAAACACACAATCATGAAACATCTCCCTAAAATTTAGCACTACTTCTAGGATAAATCAATTAAAGGAGAGGGGAAAATTTTATTTTCTGAAAGAAGATGATGATACAAATGCTAAAGTGGCAAATCTCACAAGAAAACTCAAAGTCATGGAACTAAAGAACGATAAGGCTAAGGAAACTGTTTGCAGTATTTGTGCTTGTAACATTCACACAACTGAAAATTGTCCAACAATACTACATTTCAAGAGGTACTGAATTAGCAATCTAATGCCGTGAACAATTACCAAAGACCTCTCAGTAGATCCACTTTAAATACATACAATCCTAGTTAGAGAAATCATCCAAACTTTAGTTGGAGGAATGGACAAACTGCTTTGCCTCAAGGATTCCTTAATCAAATTCCAAATCAAGGGAAACCTCAAGAGGATCTGGTTCTAAAGCATCTTTAAAATCAAGAGTGTTTCAATCAGGATATGCTACAAGCCTTTCAAGACCTTACAAAGGCTATATAAGGGCTTGAGATAAAAAATGCAATTGGGGAAAAAGGAAACCTTCCAGCTTAACTTCTTCCCAATCCAAAACATCAATATGAAGTTAGTAACCCGAGTTCTTCAAATCAAATGGAGAAAGCTAAGTCTATCATCACTCTTAGGAGTAGGAAAACAATTGACAAATCTATTCTGGTAAGGGTTGAAAATTTTAAGGACCCGAAAATAGATGAAACTGATAGACTTAGCAACACTCCACATGAGTTAGAACCGGAACCTCAAGGCAAGCTAATTGCTCCATTTCTCCAACGGTTGATTACACTAAAGCCTCTCTCAAACTCTCAAGACATTCTAGAGGTGTTGAAACAAGTGAAGTTCAACATTCCTCTACTAGATTCTATGAAACAAATACCTTCATATGTCAACTTTCTGAAAGACTTATGTACGACTAAAAGAAAGTAAAATATTCAAAAGAAAATCTTCTTAACAGAAAATGTGAGTGTCATCCTAAAGCAAGATATGCCACAAAAGTACAAAGATCCTGGCAGCCCAACCATTGATTGTATAATTGGGAATTACCAGATTGAGCACACACTTCTTGACTTAGGAGTGAGGGTAAATCTGATCCCATACTCGGTTTACGAACAACTGAGTCTAGGTGAATTAAAACCCACTCAGGCTACATTATAACTTGTCGATCGCTCAGTTCATGTACCGAGAGGGATAATAGAGGATGTGTTGGTCTTGGTAGAAAAATTCTACTACCCAGTAGATTTTATTGTCCTGGATACTCAACCCATCGTGAATATGAGCACTCAAATTCTAGTCATTCTTGGTCACCCATTCCTTGCCACATCAAATGCAATCATTAATTGTAGGAATGTAGTCATGAATTTTCCTTTTGGGAATATGACATTAAAGCTTAATATCTTTTTAATATGAGCAAACAAGCATAAGATGATGACAAAACCCATGATATTAACTTGATTGATGCTTTCATAGAGGACAAAAGTCTGATGACCTTATCCTCTGACCCCCTAGAGACATGCTTGGCCCACTCTTAAGATTTAGATGATGATATAATTAGGGAGATGGGTGTCATGCTTGATAATATGTCAGTACTTAAAGTTAACCGGTGGAGGCCATAATTTGAAAAATTACCCCAAACTGATGTAGTGCCCCTACCGTCTAACCTCAAAGCATCGAAGCTTGAACTAAAACCTTTACACTCTGAATTGAAATATCTATTTAGGTCAAGATGAGACATACCTTGTGGTGATTTTTTCCTACTTTGAGCAAGAATAAGAGAGTATGCTTATCTCTACTATCATTGAGCACAAAGGAGCCCTTGGATGGTTAATTACAGACCTCAAGGGAATTGACCCTTTGATTTATACTCACCGCATTTATCTAGAAGACAATGCGAAAACCTCCTGACAACCACAACATAGGTTAAATCCAAACATGAAGAAAGTGGTTAAGGCCGAGGTACTTTGATATTTTATTTAAACCAACCTGATTTAAATGATTTCAAACTCACAAGTATACGAATCAGATATAGATATGGTACGTATTACGAGATCGTTCCCACGTGGACTGGTTGTCACAATTCAAAATTTACGATTCTGTTTAACTAATCTAACAAATAGTTTAGCTAGTGATTAACAAAAATCTATGAAAAATAGCTGAGAACAAGGAGAAAAAATCAATCAAGAAGAATACTAGGACTTTTGAATCCACCCCTGATTATCCTAACCCTGGTTTTACCTGTTGATTCACTCTAATTCAGATTGATATAAAAATAAATAAAACACACTCTATGTCCTTGGTCGGGCACACAGAATGTATAATCCCTTAAAGCATAAGGATCACATCTTTCCATCCATTGTCAGGCATGAAGAGATGTAGATTCCTATTTCTTTCTTTATAGGAAACCTGTTCATGGTTAGACACAAACACCTAGAATAAGATTTCAAACAACATTCATATCTAGACTTTGGTTAAGCTCATAGAATGGAGAAGTACGGAGTTTTTAGTTAAGTACACTAGAGAAAGAAACAAACCAATCAAATTCAGATAAAATCAATACATACAAGAGTTATTCAAATTAGGGGCTTTATGTCAGCCCTAGCTAAGAGATTAGCAATCCATAAAATCAATTATAATGAAGAAAAAATAAAATTTAAATAGTAAGAACATCCTTCCCTTCTTTCTTCCTCTCTCTCTCTCTCTCTCTCTCTCTCTCTCTCTCTCTCTTTCTCTCTTTTCTTTTTCTTCCCTTTCTTCTCTCCTCATCTCTAGATCTCGTTCTCCCTTCTTCCCCTGTGTACTCCCCACATATTCTCTCTTTTATAGGCAGTGCAAGGGCAGTGGAGGCTGAAGTCGGTCGGTGCAGCTGTCGCGGCAACAGTGTTCGTATGCGCGTATAACCATTACGCAGTGAAAATCAGAGCCTCACAACTCCACTCTTCCTTGCATTTCATCTAAAAGATCAACGTCCCTTGGGACATTTTTGAGTGGCCTACACAATGAACCGATCAGATCATCCATCTGATCAAATATGGTGGACCACAACCGCCTGAAAAAAATGGTCAGCAGCCGGACGTGAAATAGGGATGCAGATCTCTTTCGGTGTGACGTTGGTGGGGCCCACTTAGTTGTTATTTTGACATATTCAAGCCATCCATTGGATGAAGGATGAAATTTCGGTTGAGCATGGACAGTTTTTACTATATGTTGATGCGGCCCACTTAATTTCCCTTCCTGCCATCCATTTCACTTTTGAACGGTTGAAAACCAATCTTCATTGCCTTTTTTTCAATTTTGTCACCTAGGCGTAGATGAGAGGGACCTAGGGACTCTGATGGATGGTCCGGATTATCCATTTGGAAAATAGATGGGTCCCACAACTGCGAACCGAGCATCCGCATGTGAAAACTGTAAAGATTGCAAAAATGAAAATATCCATTTTTTTAAAGACGGTCAGTCAAACCAACTTTGAAAGATACGTGCGGTCCGGTGCAACGCCAGCACACATGTGCTTTATGCGCATGCTGTTCGGTTGGGGTCCACTGTGATGCAGTCAAGAAATCTGATCCATCCAATCAGTTAGTCTCCCCATTTAAGGCGTTGACTCCAAATTTGATACAGTTCTAAATATCAGGTGGGCCCCAAATTGGAGATTAATGGGCTAATCTATCTATTGGCCCACTTATCGAGATATCCAATGGTTGAAATTTTATATGTACAGTTAATTTATGGCCTCACGGCCATGTATGATGTTTCGGTCCGAATGGATGGCGAGAACCCTATAATCTTACATTCTGGGTACTTTTTGAGCCCCTTTAACCTGATTAGCTTAATTTTCTCGGATCCCTGGTGTGTAAATTCTTCAATCTTAGTCCTCTAGAGTCCTTCCCCTGCTCTGATGACTTTGGAGCGTTAAATCCAATCTTATAGTGCTCTTTTTCAGTCCACGCTCCTAATTACATCCTGTAATAAAAACATGATTAAAATATGACATTAAGCATTATCATGTATGCAAAATCAGGTAATAACTGGGGTCTAATATACAATATTCAACCCTTATCACAACCCCCAACCAGCATTTTGCTAGTCCCGAGCAAAACATGCAAAAAATAATTTCAGAAATAAAAGACAATTCCTATAAACCCGAGTGACTTGTGAACAAATAGTTGAGATGCGAGAATTCTAAGTTTCATGAATGGTGAGCAGTATTTTCTTTTCTGGAATCAAGTTCACGATAAACTTCCTAATTAACTTCTAAGTATTAATCCATCAATCAGAAAATTCTAAACATTGAGTTCCATGAGTGTAGAGTGTAACCTCAGCTTACAATCATTAAGAGATCCAATTGTCAATTTCATGATATCATTGGTAATTAACACAGAATTCATGACAACCAAAACTGAAACCCACACTTTTCTTACAGATTAACTTTTCATTCTACCAGCATTTAATTTTCTTTATGAACAGTAACGCCAAGGAGGGGAATCAAATCCTCACTTATAGAAAACCTCTAGTGAAAACTTGTCACCTAACTTTTTTAAATGTCAACCATAGGGAATCGAATCTACACCTATAAGGAGTAAATCTATGGTGAAGTTCGATTGCCCAACCCTTTCAATTCTTCTTTATAAACTGATGCTAAAAATTTTATTTTTCAGGCTAGTTCCTTTCATGCTTAGTGATTACTAAGTTAATCATTCAATTATCGAACTGGAACCTTAATGTGTAAGCAAGATGTGATATGCGAAATCATGACTCAATCAATGTTTAAATCTTCTAATCATGGGTTAACAATTCAAACTTAACTGTGAAATCTAAAGACAACTGAATCTCAAAGTCATAAAGTACCAAAATTCTATATCTTTTAATTCTAAATCCAAGATGGCCGTTAAAATCACTTCAAATTCACACGAAATTTCAGAAAAATTAAATTTTTTCACAATTTTCACAATTTTTGCTCAAGACCACGAAAATACTGATTAGGTAACCTAATCTCCCACCTCCAACCTAAAATCTACATTATCCTTAATGTAAAAGAAATAAGCATGTAATGCACATGGGACAACAAAATTAAAAGAGGAATATGAAAAGATAGTACCTAGATGGAGAATCAAGAGGCTTTTCCAAAAATATCAATGTAAAAGCAAGTTAGCACAAGAGAGAAATCAACTAAAGAAAAATAAAATCACAAAAAGAAGATCCTACCTATACCACTTTCGCAGGTACTCTCGATTGCATTTAACGTATGCAACAAGCCTTTAAACTCCTAGGTTTCCCGTAGTGGACGAGTTGTAGTCTCATGAGGGTTTGCAGCATTGTTACCCATAAACATTGAACTAACTAATTAGGAAAAAGAAATGAAAGGCTGGGTTACCTCCCAGGAGCGCTAAGTTTAACGTCTTCAGCCAGACAAGAATGGACCATGAATTAATCAATCTTGATAATCTGAGTCCCCCAACTAAATTTTCTCAACACCTTGATTAACCAATCCTAGACTTTGTAGGAACAACTTGAACCGTGCTATATGAAATGGGGTAAATGATACCATCGTCTAATAATTTAAGCACTTCCACTTGAACAACTTCTTCCATGTTAAGGTTAAGCCTCCTTTGCATTTCACGCGACGTTTCTGCATTTTATTCACGATCAGTATGATGCATACACAAAGTGGGGCTTACTCCCTTCATGTCCTCTATCGTCCACCCAATAGCTGCCTTATATTCTCTAAGTACTTTAAGAAACTTGCTCTCTTGTTCCTTCTCAAGGTTAGAAGCTATAATGACAAACAGGGTCTCAAAAGGACCTAAAAATGCACACTCGAGATTTTCAGGTAATTGTTTAAGGTCAAGTTCATGTGGTTTCTCAATAGATGAGACCAGTTTAGACTCAGACGGTGGAAAGGGTTCCACTTTCACTTTCCATTTTGTAGTCTCCATTATAGGAGTAGAGTCAAGCAATGCATTGAATTCTTGGATGGAACTCTCTATGTCAAAATCCATGCCAAAATGTGTTATGCAAGTCTCAAGTGCGTCTTTGAAAGATTGAAGGAAAGATTCATGCACTAGACTCTCAATCATGTCCACTTCAATATATCATCCGAGTCTGCTGGTTGTTGTGTAGCATTGAAAACATTGAGTTTAATCTTCATGTTACCAAAAGACAACTACATAACTTCATTCTTGTAATTTATGATAGCATTGGATGTGGGTAAGAATGGACGTCTCAGAATAATCGGAATTAGATTAGTAGGATTCTGGACAGGCTGAGTATCTAGAACGAAGAAATTCACTGGAAAATAAAACTTATCAACCTGGATTAGCACATCCTCAATAACACCATGGGGCACCTTGATAGATCTATTAGCTAGTTGCAGTGTTATTTTAGTTAATTTTAGCTCACCAAGTCCTAGCTGCTCATATACAAAATATGGCACTAAATTAACGCTTACCTCTAAATCAAGTAATGCCTTCTCAATCTTATGCTCTCCTATGACGCAAGAAATGGTAGGAGCTCCTGAATCCCTAAATTTAGGAGGGGTCTTGTGCTGAATCATGGAGTTGAGTTGCTCTGCAAGGAAGACCTTTTTGTAAACATTCATCTTACGCTTTTGAGTGCATAAATCTTTAAGAAACTTAGCATAAGCAGGGACTTGCTTAATAGCATCAAGCAACGGTATGTTAATTTACACTTGCTTAAACATCTCCAATATATCATTAGAGTTGTTTCCTTTCTTAACTGGTGTCAGACGTTGAGGAAAAGGTGCTTTAGGCACATGAGTGGTTTCTAGAGGGTCAGAGTGCTTTTGGACTTTGGATGCACTAGTATGTCTCTCCGCTTCATTTTGGTCTTCCGATTTGGAATTTGATTCCTCCCTAGGCATCTCTACTTTGATCTCAATCTATTTACTAGACCTAAGAGTAATGATTGATTTGGCTTACTCATGATATTATTCTTGGTTTGAATTAGAGCCAATCTCATACCGTCCTTTTGGATTTGTCACAGGTTGGCTAGGAAACTTGCCTTTCTCTCTCTCACTCAATGTGGCAGCAAGTTGACCCAACTGTACTTCTAGCTTGACAATGAATTGTGCATTGCATGTAAGCTTTGCTGGGTAGCTAGTAAAGTTTGTTGGGTATCTTTTTGAAATTGAAGTGAACTTTGCATAAAAAGATTGAGTGTATCCTCAAGAGATGGTTTCCTAGATTGTGGAGGTACTTGTTGATACTGTGGAAACTGCTGAGGTTGTTGACTACCAACTTGCGGGTAAGGTTGCATTAGAGGATTTTTAGATGGTCCTCCTTATTGTGGTCCTTTTGCCTAAGAAAATTTAGATGTCTAGCCCACCCTGGGTTTTAGGAGTCTGAGTAAGGATCATTCTCAGGTCTCCGAAAAGTATTCATAGCATGCACTTGTTCAGAGAGAAATTCTGGAAATGCTGCACCAGATGGACAAAACTACGTAGGATGGGCAGGACTGGAACATATGGCACATGACTCGATTTGAGTTATTTTTGGAGGTCCATTATTTAACATCAAAGCATCAACTTTTTGTGTCAGGCTATCAATTTTAGTATAAAGATCTGGCATGACTCCTTATCTCATATATACCACCTTTCCTCTATGGTTGGGGACTTCTTTCACCTCTATTTGAGTACTCCCATTGCTGGGAATTTTCACACAAGGTTTCAAAGAAATTCCACGCTTCGACATCACTTTTGGTCATGAATGACCCTCCACTGGTGGCATCAACCATGCGACAGTTTGGGGTGTCAAACCATCATAGAAGTGTTGAACCTGTTGCCACTTCTTAAAACCATGGTGTAGACATTTAAGAAGTCCTTCCATCTTTTCCAACATTCATGAAAGTGTTCACCCTCTTTTTGTATGAAATTAGTAATTTCTCTACGGAGAGCATTCATTTTGTGAACAGGGAAGAACTTTTTTAAGAACTTCTTAGACAGTTGGTCCCATGTAGTGATAGTCCCAACTCCCAGAGAATTCAACCATGCTTTCGCCTTTTCCTTCAAAGAAAAAGGAAAAAGGCTCAAACGGATCGAATCGTCTGAAAAGTTTTGAAACCTAAAGGTAGAGAAAATGTCTAGAAATTCTTTCACTTGATGATATGGATCCTCTTTGTCTAGACCATAGAAAGAGGGCAACAATTGTATTACCCCAGGCTTAAGTTCAAAGTGTGTTGCTGTGGTGGCTGGCAACACTATGCATGAAGGTGCATTAAATTGGATAAGAGCTGAATAATCTCTAAGTGCTTTAATTCCATTCTCATCCACCATTTCAAATTGGATGTTTCTAAATCTTCTACGAAAGGTTCTTTCTATTTCAGGATCAAAAGGTGTTAGTTCTATGTACAGAGATCTACGCCCTAGCATAAACTATGATATTGCAATGTAAGAAAGAAAACTACACTAAGATGTAACTTAAGAGAAATAAAACTGGAAATAAAAAATATGAATTCCTAAAAAAAAGATAAAACTATGTAAACAATAATTGGAAGAAAGAACCCAGAAAAGGAGATGATCGATGACCGAAGATTTATGAGCTCCTCCTTTTGAAGACAATTTTATTTTGCAGCTTCCTTCCTCAATTCCGGTAAACAAAATAAAAAATTTTAAAAAAAATAAATTAAAAATAAAAATAAAAAATAAATTTCCTTAAATAATGCTAGAAAAATCCTAAGGCTATGAATTATGATAAGAAAGAATCCTAAATCCAATTTGGAACGAAACAGTTCCCGACAATGGCGTCAAAAACTTGATGTTTTCTTTAAATCAACCTGATTTAAATGATTTTAAACTTGCAAGTATACGAATCAGATATAAATCTGATATATATTATGAGATCATTCCCATGAGGACTGGTTGTCACAATTCAAAATTTACGATTCTTCTTAACTAATTCAACAAATAGTTTAGCTAGTGATTAACAAATATCTATGGAAAATAACTGAGAACAAGGAAGAAAATTCAGTCAATGAGAACACTGGGACTTTTGAATCCATCCCTAATTATCCTAACCTTTGTTTTACCTGTTGATTCACCCTAATTCAGATTGATATAAAAATAAATAAAACACACTCTATGTCCTTGGTCAGGCACACAGAATGTATAATCCCTTAAAGCATAAGGATCACATCTTTCCATCCATGGTCAGGCATGAAGAGATGTAGATTCCTATTTCTTTCTCTATAGGAAACCTGTTCATGGTCAGACATAAGAACTTATAATAAGATTCCAAACAACATCTACATCTAGACTTTGGTTAAGCTCATAGAATGGAGAAGTACAAAGTTTTCAGTTAAGCACACTAGAGAAAGAAATAAACCAATAAAATTTAGATAAAATCAACATATAAAAGAGTTATTCAAATTAAGGGCTTCATCTCAGCCCTAGCTAAGAGATTAGCAATCCAAAAAATCAATTATAATGAAGGAAAAATAAAATTTAAATAAGAAGAACATCCTTCCCTTCTTTCTTCCTCTCTCTCTCTCTCTCTCTCTCTCTCTCTCTCTCTCTCTCTCTCTCTCTCTCTCTCTTTCTTCTCTTTCTTCTCTCCCTAGCTCTGGATCTCGTTCTCCCTTCTCCCGCTTTGCTCTCCCCACCTCTTCTCTCTTTTATAGGTAGTGCAAGAGCAGTGTTGGTCGGTGCAACTGTAGCAGCAACAGCCTTCATATGTGCATATAACCATTACGCAGTGAAAATCGAAGCCTCACAACTCCGCTCTTCCTTGCATTTCATCCAAAGGATCAACATCCCTTGGGACATTTTTGAGTGGCCTACATGATGAACGGATCAGATCATCCATCCGATTAAATATGGTGGGCCACAACTACCTAAAAAAAATGGGCAGCGGTTGGACATGAAATAGGGATGCGGATCTCTTCCGCTGTGATGTTGGTGGGGTCCACTTTATTGTTATTTTGACAAATTCAAGCCATCCATTGGATGCAGGATGAAATTTTGGTCGAGCATGGACGGTTTTTACTCTATGTTGATGCGGCCCACTTGATTTCCCTTCTTGCCATCCATTCCGCTTTTGAACAGTTGAAAACCAATCTTCATTGCCTTTTTTTCAATTTTGTCGCCTAGGTGTGGATAAGAGGGACCCAGGAACTCTGATGGACGGTCTGAATTGTCCATTTGGAAAATGGATGGGTCCCACAACTGCGAACCGAGCGTCCCTGTGCAAACGCTGTAAAGATTGTAAAAATGAAAATATCCCTTTTTTTAAGATGGTTGGTCAAACCAACTTTGAAAGATACGTTTGGTCTGGTGCAGCACCAGTGCACATGTGTTTTATGCACATGTTGTTCGGGTGGGGTCCACTGTGATGCAGTCGTGAAATCTGATCCATCCAATCAATTAGTCTCCCCATTTAAGGCATTGAATCCAAATTTGAGGCAGTTCCAGATATCAGGTGGGCCCCAAATTAGAGATTAATGGGATGATCTGTCTGTTGGCCCACTTCTTGAGATATCCAATAGCTAAAATTTTATTTGTACAGTTAATTTATGGCCCTCAGGCCTTGTACGAAGTTTCGGGTCGAATAGATGGTGGGAACCCTATGATCTTGTATTTTGGGTGCTTTTCGGGCCCCTTTAACCTGATTGGCTTGATTTTCTTAGATCCTTGGCATGTAAATTCTTCAATCTTAGTCCTCTGGAGTTTTTCCCCTGCTCTGATGACTTTGGAGTGTCAAATCCATGCTTGTAGTACTCTTTTTCAGTCCACGCTCCTAATTACATCCTATAATAAAAACATGATTAAAATATGACATTAAGCATTATCATGTATGAAAAATCAAGTAATAACTGGGGTATAATATACAATATTCCACCCTTATCATACTCAAAATATTGGATGTGGGTATTATATACCCTATATCCGATAGTCAGTGAGTGAGTCCAACTCAAGTGATTCCTAAGAAGTTCGGAATCACCATCGTAACCAATGTCAATAATGAACTCGTGCCAATTAGAGTTACTACTAGTTGGAGAATGTGCATTGACTACAGGAAATTGAACACCGTCATAAGGAAGGACCACTTTTCTTTTTCCTTCATTGATTAAATTTTGAAAAGGCTAGCTGCTCACTCGTACTATTGTTTCCTTGACGGGTATTCGGGTTACAACTAAATAGAGATAACCCCTAAAGATCAGGAAAATACCACATTCACATGTCCCTTTAGTTCATTTTCTTATCGAAGGATGTCATTCAGAATATAATGCCCCAACCACTTTTCAGTGATGCATGATGAGTATTTTCTATGATATGGTGGGGCAATATTTAGAGGTCTTCATGGACGACTTCTCTGTCTTTGGTCCATCCTTCAACGATTGTTTGGAGAATCTTAAATGTGTACTGAAGTGATGTGAGGAAAAGAATTTAGTATTAAATTGAGAGAAGTGTCATTTCATGATTCGTAAAGGAATTGTCCTTGGACATATCATCTCGTCTTAGGGAATTGAGGCAGATAAGGCTAAGATTGATCTTATCCCTAACTTACATCCACCCAAGAACATACGAGACATGAGATCCTTCCTCGGACATGCCAAATTTTATAGATGATTCATAAAGGATTTTAGTCACCTCTCTCGTCCTTTATGCAATCTACTTCAAAAGGTTGCACCATACGAGTGGACTGAGTAATGCTAGGAAGCTTTTTTTAAGCTTAAGGGCATGTTAACCACTGCACCTATCATGCAACCACTCGACTAGAACCTTCCTTTTGAAATTATGTGTGATGCTTCTGATTATGCTCTTTGGGTGGTTTTATGCCAGAGAGAAGAAACGAAGCCCTACGTTATATATTATGCAAGTAGAACTCTAAATCTGGCCCAAGTGAATTACTCAACTATGGAGAAGGAACTCTTGCCATAGTATTCACTTTGAACAAATTTAGGTCCTACTTGATCGAATCCAAGATCATCATCTACACAAATTATTTAGTGCTCAAGTATCTTCTTTCCAAGAATGATGCCAAGCCTTGTCTGATAAGATAGATCCTCCTACTCTAAGAATTCGATCTAGAAATAAAAGATAAAAAGGGAGTAGAGAACGTAGTGGCTGACCATCTTTCCCCCTTGATCTCTCTGATTCCCTTAAGACAACACATATAAATGACATGTTCCTTGATGAAAAATTATTTAAAGTCTCTCATTCACCTTGGTTTGTGGATATTGCTAATTATCTTGCTACAGGTTTCACACCAACACATTAGACTACGCAAGATAAGAAAAAATTCTTCACCGAGAGGTATGTGAATTCTTTTGGGATGATCCTTCCTTGTGACTAGGTTCAATTTATAGTAATCAATACAAACTCGCTAGCCCGTGGTCATGCGGGTTTGCACTAATTTATTATTGTCATTTTTTTCACCATAATCCCAGACTCTTTGGGAACAACTTGAACTAAGCTGACCCACGTGCTATCTAAAATGGGATAAATGATACCAACATCCAATAACTTAAGCACCTCCGCCTGAACGACCTCTTTCATGTTAGGGTTAAGCTTCCTTTGCATTTCACATGATATTTTTATATTTTCTTTAAGATGAATACGATGCATACACACAGTGGGGTTTATTCCCTTTATGTCCGCTATTGTCCACCCAATAGCCACCTTATGTTCTCTAAGAACATTAAGCAACTTACCCTTCTGTTCCTTATCAAGGTTGGAAGTCATAATGACAGACAGGGTCTTAGAAGGACCTAAAAATGCATACTTGAGAGTTTTAAGTAATTATTTAAGGTCAAGTTCATGTGGTTTCTCAATAAACGAAACTGGTTTAGACTCAGATTGTGGAAGAAGTTCCACTTTAGCTTTCCATCATGTAATATCCATTATAGGATTAGAGTCAAGCAATGCATTGACTTCTTGGATGGAACTTGCTATGTCAAAATCTATGCAAAATGTGCTAAACAAGTCTTAAGAGCGTCTTTGGAAGATATAAGGAAAGAGTCATGCATGAGACTCTCAATCACGTTCACTTCGAATATATCATCTGAGTCAGACGGTTGTTGTTTAGCATTAAAAACATTGAGTTTAATCTTCATGTTACCAAAAGACAACTTCATAGCCCCATTCCTGTAATTTATGATAGCATTGGATGTGGCCAAGTATGAACGTCCCAGGATAACCAGGATTTGACTAGTTGGATTCTAAATAGGCTGAGTATCTAGAACAATGAAATCCACTAGAAAATAAAACGTATCAACCTAGATTACCACATCTTCAATAACACCACGGGGCACCTTGATAGATCTATCAGCTAGTTGTAGTGTTATTTTAGTTGCTTTCAACTCAATAAGTCCTAGTTGCTCATATATAGAATATGGCAACAAATTAACGCTCGCCCCCTAAATCAAGCAATGCCTTCTCAATCCTATGATCTCCTATGACGCAAGAAATGGTAGGGGCTCCTAGATCTCTAAAGTTAGGATTGTGTTGAATCATGGAGCTAAGTTGCTCCGCAAGGAAGACCTTCTTATGAACATTAAACTTACCACTACAAGAAATATGGGGATTGCCAGCACATTGAGGTTTTTCATCGTGATTCTTCAAAGGATAATCTATCAACTTCTTAATTCCAACGATGGGTTTTCTAGTGCTTCTGGTTGAAAATCTCCAAAACCCCAAGTTCTATGGTGCAAATACAACCACTGGATCCTCTCTACTTGGATCTCCAATGATCTCAAAGATGAATGTGCTCGTTTCGAACCTATCAGCTCCATTGTGGAGGATCACATGACGTTGCAGTAAAAGAAGTTAATGGAGAGCTCAAACAACATTGATCTACAACGAAGAGTGATTGATTTTAGATTGGGGAAGCTCAAGTTTTTAAAACTCAAACCCGTCAATGACAATGCCAAGATAATCCCTGCCGTAGAAAAAGATCGAAACACTCCTTTTGGTTTTCCAATAGATAAGATGTTGAAGATCTCTTTAGCCCTCGATTCCCTCTATTTCCCTCTCTCTCTCTCTCAAATAAGATTTTAGGGTTTTCGGGTCGAAAGTTTAGGGCTAGGGTTTATGGAGATGACAACAATGGAGAGCCTGATCCACCTCGTGAACAGGATCTAGACTGCCTGTATAGCCCTTGGCGACTATGGTTGTGACAATGCCCTGCTGACTCTTGGGAAGCCCTTCCTTCGTCATTGTCACCAATGGACAAGTTTGTCTATGTTTCCATGTACTTCATCTTCTTCATTTTTGCACATTTATTTAGTTTATAATTTGATTTTATTTCATTTGATTGTAGAATTTTGAAAAATGGTCAGTTTTGAAGAGCATCATCAAGTGGGATTTTCTTCCTAAGGGATCTGATTGGAGTTCTATATTTTATATTCTTTTACTTTTATTTTTATTTTTGTTTTGAATTTTTTCTATGGTGGATCTTGTGGTTTCTTTGTAGGGATTGCCAGATGTCGACCTTTGGTTCTACAGCTGCACATGAAGGATGAAGGATAGCTAGAGTATGCTGAGTTTCTACAGTTATACAAGTGTAACTTACTTCAATGGTAACAAGTTGACAAGGAGGGCTTACATGTTTAAATTGAAAAACAATCCTTCATTTTGACAACCAGAGTACCTTTTGCTGCACTAAACTAGTTTTGTGTTTGTAATGAGTGTTAAAGATGGTGCATCATTTGTATATTTTAATTTATCCACTTATTCATCTATAGATAATGACACTGGAGGTTAGCTTAAATGGCTATATCTTTTAGACGAATGCTGTTCCCATGTCCAGGTGGGGAATGATGCAATACCTTCTTTGATTAGCTTACATAACTTTTTAAGATTAATTCTAGCTTCTTACAACTGCCCCATGTACCTACTAAAAAGCTCAAATTATTCATCTCTAAGATTCTTGAAACATCAATTTTTGTTTCCTAGTGATCTTCTTCTTTCCTAGAAATGAATACTCTTCTTTTGTTCTTTTTTATATCTTCTACTTTGATATTAACATAGGGATTTATTTCAGGTTTAGTATAATGACAACCAAAATGCAAGCAAGCAAGATTCCCAACTTTCAAGTATAGAAGTGGCAGAAGAGTAGATTCTGTTATTCTCCACCTCTCATTTTCTTTATGAAATCTCTTTTAGGATGTCATTTCTGATAAAGAATTCAATTTGTCAAACACATCTTTTCAACGTTATATCATATTGTTATTGATTTTTCCTTTGGGAGTTCCATGACTTGCTGCCTAAAGCATCTACACTGAACACTTGACACGCCATCAACTCCCCATAGCCTCATCAATGATAGGTTGGAGCAGGCTACTACCAACGTTTGTAGGATGCACATGTGTAATCATACACCCAATATTCTATTACCTTTCTTTAAAAGAAAAAATGAAAAACAAAAAACATAATAAAAGAGGAATTTTTCTTTCTTCTAGGTTTTCCTCGTCCAATCAAAGTTTTGGATCCATAATTTTTGCTGGTATGAAGTGTCCAGCCCATTTGAGGCAACTTATAAAAGTTTCTTGAGCTACTTTGGAACTTCTTAAAGTTTTAACTATGCCTTCTTTTTGAGATTTCTAGGGCATGGAAATGTAGAAAGGAAAAATTCTGGAAAATACATGCAGTTCTAAGGCATGGTCCATGCATGACAAAAGTCCATAGAACCTATGATTTGTTTTCTTTTTAGACTCTCTAGTCATTTTGATGATTTGATATCCTTTATTTAGATCCTCAAGCATCCCAAACAGATCTACTTCTTAATCCAAAGAGTTGTTCTCTAATGGCCCTTTTTTATGATTTTCTAGAGGGATGCTTCTATCACAGCAAAAATGGTTATATTTGAAGCTGCAAGAGCAATAACAGAGCTGAGTGGAGCAACCAATCTATCACTGTTAGTATTGGGTAGTATAGATGCTGAATATTTCTTTAATTTCTTTATTTTTTCAATAGTACTACTGATGTGTGTTATGAAGTAACCACAGTTTTCAAATACGATACCTAGATCCAAAGAAAATGGGATTCAAACATGTTTGGATCTGGGTATGCTATTTGGAACTGATTGTTGTTTGGAAGACCATATTGTTATTTCAAATGCATGTTTTACTGCATTTAAGTAGTTGTAACTTGGACGTAGATTAAAGAAGGTATATAGGGAATACTAAATGCCAAACCTACATATACACCTACCAACACATATTCAGATTATATATTAATTATTGTTCTAGTAATTATCTTTGTGGGTGTGCACTTGTGCAATGTGTAAAATTTGATGGAGTACTTGAACTGAACATTATTTGGGCAATATAGTTGTATGCGTTACTAGATATGAGCAATCATAAATCTGAACCAGATCGGTCCAAGCCCGATGCATGATAAACCTAGCATGTTGTTATCCTTGTAGGCCCTTAGTGAGAATTTTTTTTAATATTTATTCTTAATTAGTAACATTATTTGGTATGATTAAATTTTGCTTAGTTCATCAAAGGAGTTTTCAGAAAAAAAACTTAGTAAAAGTCTAGATGTTTATTTAAATTCTTTATGTTTTTCATTCTCCGTGTTTGGTTCATACATCAAGATTTTTAGAGAAACTTAGGAAAAGTCAAAATTTCAATTTAAATTCTTTTTTTTTCCTAATTTTCAGCCAAAAGCTAGAGTAAAAGTCAACCATTCATTCCCAATCTACAAATTTTAACAGCATCCTTTAGTTTTTCTTCTTTTCCCTCTCTGGAATGCAGGGGGAGGTATGTAAGCAATCATTTGTTTGGAGATTGCTGCAAACAAGTACCATTTACATTTTCATCTAGGGTGGTTGATCTGTAATTACCCTAGTTTTCTAGGCCTTTTTTATTTTCAATTTTGATTTAGGATGTTTAATTGGTTCGGATCGGTGTAGGTTGCAGGTTTTGTTTGACCTACAGAGTGTGATATAGTTGAGTGGCATGTCATAGAAGGCTTACAACAGATCTTTCAATGTGATGCAGAATGGCATTGGCCTCAAGTGAGTTTTTCCTATATATCTTTTTTTATTTTTTATTTTAGTATTATTTTTTTTTGGTCTTTTTGCACAACAAGAACAAGGATCTTTAGCAGCGCTTTTAAGCGCCGTTAAAATTCTCTAAAAGTGCCGCCGTTTTCTTTTCTCGACGCTAGGCAAGTGCCGATAAATGGGGGTGTCAGAAAAAGATTCACCGGCGCTCATAAAGTTAGCAGCGCTTTCCTGAGCGCTGGTAACTATTTACCTTTCTGACAGAAGCGCCGCCTAAAGTTTTTCCAAACGCCGAAACACTGTTTTGAAATACTTTTTCACAAAAAAGCACCGGTAAAAGTCATTGTATAGATTTGAAAGGCCCAGTAGGACAATAATATTTTTTAATTGTATATAATTCAATTGAAAAACCTTCATATTTTTAATATTTGAAACATAAAAAATGATGCAATAAAATTAAAACTGAATATTAAATAAATTTTATATTACTTCATAATAAAATATATATATATATATATATATATATATATATATATATATAAAATATTTATTACAATAAATTAAAAATGGTCTCGAATGAATAAATAAAAACAAATCCTCTATATGTTCTACTCATAGCACGAGTGACGTCAAAAGGGTGAAGTGCTTGTAAGCCTAAATTCAGGCACAATTGATTAAAATCCTGCACACAAGTAAAAAAAAAAAAAAAAAAGAGTAAAAAAGTAACATTCAACAAATTGATGCATGGAAAATAATCAATCATTTGATCCTATCCTTAAAAAGTCAAAAACTATCAAGGCAACAAATGTTGTGAATTGAATTCCATTACATCTATTGGCCGTACATTGATGCATGTGTTTTATCCACACCTATCCATCCATATGCACTCATCACACGTGACATTCAAGTGTACACGTGACCGGTATCAGTGGTGAATCTGGTTCATTAATTACAATTCTATGATCTGCTTTAGGTGACATGGATGAAACGGAATGGTATCTAAGGTGTGTTGAGAATCTAAGCAAGAATCTTCTACATAATGATCACAAAATAGTACTAAAGGAACAAATTTAGAAAGTTGAGAATCTATTAGCATATACAAAAACTCTCAATTTAATTACACTCTAATATTAAAAAAAGAAAAAATCAAAGAAAACCATTTCAAAATATCAAAGCATTACCTCATATATTGTTGGGGTAAATGAAAACCCACGCCTTATTTCTCTGCATAGATAAAGAAACAAGGTTCAAAAATTGAATCTCCAGACAAACCAATGAAAAAGTGAAAAATTGAAGTTCATAAGAGTTGTTGGAGGCTTCTTATAGATAAATCACTTGCTAACAAATGAAATTCCTTCTTTTGGCTAGCAAATGAAAAGGGGGAAAAGGTGGTAACTCATTTACAACTAGTAAATGATTTACTAGTATTTTAAGGCATCCAAACGCAGTAAACCATTTACAACTTGCCTCGTTTACCATCATCCAAACGCAGTATAGCCATGGCTTAGTTTTTTTGTGGAGCCCACCCATATGAATATGCACTTTTTTTTTTCATGATAAATCCAAACGCTGTATAGTCGTGGGCTGGTTTTTTTATGGAGCCCACCCATATGAATATGCACTTCTTCTTTTTTTCTTTATCAACAAAGTTATTGGTAGTGTGCTCCAACCTTTCTGGAAAAATAAAATAAAATCTTGAAATTTCTTAGATGCTCGAATGTTATAACCCTTGTTATCATACCTCTACAAATCCATCCCCAAAGTTGACACCATTTCCAAAGTTATAAGTATAAGCAAGGTGGCAATTGAGTGAAGCAGAGTTGAACTGGGTGAGGATGAATATCTTGTTTATGCCACTGTTGATGCAATTGCTCATAGGAACATCAATAAGCCGATAGCATCCTCTGATAGGAACCTAAAAGTGACATAAGATTGTGTTAGAATGCATTCTGAATTTTTAAAAAATTAAGACGTGAGATTTTCAATTTAAACAAGTAATAGTTAGTTTTTATCATTTGTCATGAACATTAACCCTGGTGACCTTTAAATCAACACTTTCACCCATACTTGGTTCCAAAGCTTTATCTAGTGCCTGTTCTAGTAAGAGAAACCATGCAAACTAGCTTTGTACACCATGTACTTCAGGAGAGGATGAAAACGCTTCTAAAATTTGGGATGACATCATCACTGCCCTATGTTTTTCAGAAAAGAAGACAGTCTTGTTGATCATTGCTGAAAACTATCAATAAATACAATAATCATTGCTGAAAACAATCGATAAATCCATATCAAGTAAATATAAAACATGGAGTAAAAACAATTCAATGACAAATAGAACTGCAAGGTAGCCCATATCCAATTTTTTGGTGGCACATATTAGAAAAAAATGTTACTGTCAGTAATGTGACAAATATCGTTCAGATTTTGAAATATTGCAAGAAATACATTTGTGGGCTGAATTCATTTGCGGGCTTGGGAGTTGGATTAGAGCCAATATACCTTTCAAAAAGAGGATCCAAAGGTTTATGCATACTCAAATTGATGTTGGCCATGAGATGGTTAAGGAATTAGTTACTTGCATATTGCCAAGGAGAATTAGGGATCCACTCCATCTATACAAAGTACGTGAACGACAGAGATCTCAAACATGTCACCAAGTGGTGGGACATAAGAGGTAACTCCCCACAATGCAAAATTCCAAATGATGCCAATTATAGAAAACCAAACCAAACTAATTATGTTTGAGAACCAATAGCAGAGATGTCGTAGAGATAGGGCCAAAAACAAAAAACTACACCTGAGTTGTTGAAGAATGAAGTGAAAGGTTAAATACAGGATCAACGAATGGCTAAGATACAGCCATGAGCTACTGGAAACATCCTCAGCATCTTCATCATTTACTTCAGACTTAGACTTGTCAAATTCTTCCTCATCATCTTCATCTTCTTCATCAGCTTTAGCTTTTGCTTTGGATTTAGTTACTACTACAAGAGTACAACATTTACAAAAGCTATACAAATTTATACTAAAAAATATATGGCACATCCATGCTGAAGCTTGGCAGATCCCCATCTGAATTATTCAATAATGAAAAATATAGCCCATCCATGGATATGTATAATACTCTACATGTGGGACCTACAAACTCATCTAAATGAAAAATACAACAATGAATTAAAATTCCAAATGAAATCAGAATTCTAAAGAAAGCCCAATTCAACTATAAATCATAGATTATTGTCATTCCAAAATTATAATTGGATATTAAGTTACAAAAATAATAAGCAGCACAAAAGAAAGCCATTGCTTACATGCTAAGGCAATGCAACTGTCACCCTACACTAGTGGACATGGCTCATGTGCAAATGGGGTGACACAAGGATTAATGCAATGTCTGGTAAGAATGCCAAATGGTGAGATGGATTTGTTGGTGGAAGGAGGGCTCAGGTTCTAAAGCCTTCAAGATTAGAATTCAACATGCAACTTCAGCAGTCTACAACATGAGAAATCAATCATTTGGGTTAATTGATCAGAAGTACCTTAGAATAGGAAAAATTCATAAAGAACTCACATTCAACAAAAAAAAAAGGAAAAAAAAAAGCCCATAAAATAATGGCATGGCTCTAGATCATTTGGTTTTTATGATTTCGGACATATGGAGTATCCACAGTTAGGTATAATAGATGAACGGTTTGGATCTCATACATATGTGCCTTACGTACTTGACATAACTAAGATATTAGCATCTAGCACTGGATACTTGATGATTCATACAACAATGAAGCACTTTAACATCTGCAAAAAATGAAATGACAAGTGGAATTCTGCATATTACTAGTTTGCATTGGAACAAATAACCAACCAAATGGACTATAAAATGAAAATTAAAGAATGAAACACATTGAAAGAATAAATTTTCATTAGTTAGAGGTTAAAACTTACAATTTCCCAAACAATCTTAATTTGAGGCCTTGCCCCGTCTAAAGATGGGCCCATGGTTTGAGTTTGGATCAATACATGTATGCCCATGATTTGAGCTTGACTTCTATTAGGTTGAAGTGTCCTGTTACCTGTTACAAGTGTGGCCAGTAGTTGTGAGATATATATAAACTTTAATTTGATAAGCCCTGTCAAAGAATATAGAATATAAATATCAATTGTTTAGGAAAAAGATGGACAACGATTAGATGGTAAGGTACACCCAATTAAATTTGGTTGGGTTATGGCAAAAAGAGAACTTATAAATTCCTAGATGGCCAAAGAGAACTTAGATAGTAAGGTACACCCAATCAGTTTCTCATAAAGAATTTATTTCTAGAAAATAAATTCTTTAGCAACTTGTAAATTCCTAGTTTCCAAACAACCTAAAATACAGATTCGTTACATCACATATGGACAAGGAATAGAAGATTATAACCAACTTATTTGGAAGTGTAAACAAACAAATGCATATGAGTTCTACTGTGTGCTTGTAAGTAATCAGATTACATGCAAAATCATTCATGTTGATAGCTTCCAACATTCTCAATCTGCAAAATCATTCATGTTGATAACTTCCAACATTCTCAATATGATCTAACATGAACCTTGCATGTATTTGGGGTTCTTTCGGAATGGGTCTGCTTCCATGTGTGGAATATGTCCATCCAACTGTAAGTTAGAGCCATAAATCTAGTAGTTGTGATTTCATACTTGCGTTTTTGTTGCAACATTTTTTTCTAAATCAAATGAATAATACCCCTCATTATTGTTTAAGAAAGAACAGATTTTCACCACTTACAAATGAAAAGTAAGAGGACTTAAGCGAGGGGTTATTGCTGCAAAGAAAACACCAAGTGGCGGCTTGGCTGAAGGAAATTTGGCCATGACTTCTAGAAGGCTTCTCTGATTTGCAACTATCCATTGTGCATATCCATCCTGCATCAAGAAGAAGGTTCCATATGAAAAGGAGATCATTTAGAAAAGCAGTAAAGATGCTAGAGTTCGAGAGACTATTCCTAACCTTTCTGGCAGGAGACACGAGAAATCTCAAATGTTCAGCTTCACTAGGGTCAGAAGCATGAGCAACTAATGCAAGTAGAGTAGCCTAATAAGATGCATCCATACATGTAAACATTGTGATTCTTGGAGAGATTAGAATGAATACAAAAAACCATAATGAAGCAGGAAAACATGCACTTCAAGCAGTTTCTAGAACTCAGATGGGTGTGTACATAGAATATAACCACCCTTTTATTTTAAAGAAATAAATCTGGTCCAAATATTAGTTCTTAGAAATAAATTTAAAAAAAAAAAAAAAAAAAAAAAAACCATGGAGAATGAAGAAAGAGCAAAAGGCACTTTTATAGAAATTCTTCCTGAGTTATCCGCCCAAGTTCCTGCCTTAAAAGTTTTTTAAATTGTAAGTAAAGGGCATTTTCTTCTCAAAAATCATAAAACTTCTTTTTTAGTTTCCCCAAAATTTCAAAGGCAGTCCACTTTAAAAATCAACATGTTCAGTCAGCCCCATCCAAAAAACACATAACAAAAAACAACTGCTTCAAAGTTATTTTGCAAGTCAACAGTAGCAACTATTTAAGTTTCACAAATAATGCATCATGGGTCAAGGCCCTTGGTTTATTAATCCTGACCATTGGCCCTGCCATGGATGGAACATGCCCCAAAAACCTCTTAAATGGAACAATCCTAAGTTCCTGACCTTCATTTTATGCCCTGAAAATTGACTTTCGAGGGAAAAGAGGAAAAAAAATTAAAAAGAAAAAAGAAAATGAATTGAAAATAAATAGGAAAAAAAAAACTTTAGAAATGATGAAACTGATTCTTTAATTCATTTGCAATTTTTAGTTTTTAGTAAATAAGATTCAGCTTTTTCTCTTTAAGACCTGAATTGAATTTTATGATTTTTCAAACAACATTATACTAATGTTTACCATTCCTACTCATAAAACCAAAATAATCAAAATAATAACTGAATTCTATCCGAGACAATGACCTAACCGTTTTTTGGTGAATTGGAGATGGATTTGAGATGTTCTTCCTCCAGTCTCTACTTCGACTTCCAATAAGCCAAGCCTCGATCTCTCCCTTGGTAAAGGATCTGTTTCTTTGAAATGTCACTAGAAAACCCCACTAGTCAGAAAACACAAAATACAGAGTGCACATAAAACAACAATAGAAAGGAAATTTTCTTGTTTGAGAACTAAATCCAATTGACAACATGAATTTTGGATAGTTTTGAATTGGAATTCATGACTTTCAATCCAAATCATTTTAGGCACCCCCCTCCAAATCCACCTTGGAACAAAAATCCTCAAAAGGCTCATTTTAAATTCAAAAGAAAAAGTGGGAAGCAAAATCCTAGATTTTGAATCATTTTCAACTATTATAAAACCACTCTCTCCTCTTTTTAAGGGCCATAATTAAGTTCCCAATTCCACATCTAGGCTGCCAAATACAACTATAAAAAGAAATGTAAAATTCAAGTTTGAAAATCTAGTAAGTTAGAATCCAAATCCATGCAGCCAAATGACACCTAATAAAATTTAAAAAAAAAAAAAAAAAAAAAAAAAAAAAAAAAAAAACGTGATAGTCAATTCCAAAAAAAATAAAAATAAAAATGATATTTTTAAAATAAAAATAAAAATGACATAAAAATAAAAAACCTTAACCTATAACCTATAACCTATAACCTAAACTTATAACCTGTAACCTAACCTTAACCTTAACCTAAAACCTAAACCTAAACCTAAACCTAAAACCTAAATGTATTCTCAAATCCCTAAACCTAAACCTACACCTAATCCTAATCTTAACTCCCTAACATAAACCTAAACCTAAACTTGAAAACCCAAACCTAAACCCGATCCCAAATCCAAACCCAATTTCCTAAACCTAAACCTAAACCTATAACCTGAACATTTTTCAGGTCATAGATAATCATGGTTGGTATCTGTTCCACTTGGGAAGTGGGTACTTGTGGCTACCGATGGTTCTCCTTGCGGAAATCATCCAGACGTTTATTTTGGCCCTAAAAACCATATGGTGAGACCATTCCTTTTTTGTCAACTTCATTCCTCCCTTTGAGTTTTTATTAATTCATTAAGAAAAAAAATGGTTATACATGATGCACTTCTTTCACTTTGTCTTTCTTTCCCCCAATGGTCATTCCGATTTATGAATGCCATGACTATTTGTAGGATGATGGAATATACGAAGCTATTGCAGGAAGTGACTTTGTCATTACTAGAGTTGCATTTCAAGACAACTTTTCAAAGTACTACATAAATGACCATGAAAGTAATTTTACAGAGGTCACTAAGAAATTGAAAGGAAAAGGACTAGACTTGGACAAAAATTGGATTTTGATTCTTTAGGTGGGTGATGGGCTGATGGCTGAAAAAGGACTATTTACTTGTGAAAAAAATATCATACCGTCAAAATATATCTTCTCTTTCAATTCTTTATCATTGAAATTTTAAGGTGAAGTCGAGCAAATTTCTCTAATGAAGCCAAAGATTTGTATTTTCAGCATTATTGTAATTGTAATTATAATTGATTGAATGAAGGATTGTAATTGATTGTAATCGTAATTAATTGAATGAAGGATTATAATTAAATGAATGAATGATTGTAATTGATTGTAATGGAATGAATGAATGATTATGCATGTGGTAATTGAATGAACAAATGATTATATATTTTTTTAATGTACAAAAATAGCTACGAATAGTGACCGTAGCTGGTAATCTAATAGCTGTAGCCATTATTAAATTTGACAAATTGTTACGGACTTTTAACTACAAATAATATCCGTAGCTATTTGTAGTTTTCGCTACAGATATAATTGCTACAGATTATATCTGTAACTATTGTAATCTATAGCTACGGATTAAATACGTAGCCATAGGTTCAAGACTGATTATTACGGCACCTACAACTAAGGTCATGCTACGGACTAAAACCATAGCCATAAGTCTATGGCTACGGCTTTTATCCATAGCATTTGCCCAATTTTTTGGTAGTGCAAGTGTAATTACTAGCTTTAGGATCTTGAACATGTGCATCCCATCCAACCATTAGAGAACCCATGGACCCAACTAATCTATTGTTATTGAACAAGAAGCAGCAAATATCTGATAAGATTTAGTTAATATATGGCATATTTTCAGATTGAGGGTACAACTTGTAGTTGTCCTTAGCTCAAGTGCTTAATCTTACCTCATGTGGTTAGTGCTTCCCTGCATTAGCCTCCATGACTGTGACAACATGCTTCCCTCATCCATTTTTCAGCTTAAGGTGTGGAGAGTGTGCATGGGGTAGCAAACCTCTATTAATTAATAAATGAGATCACAAGAACAGTCCATGATAGGAGAAGTAATCATCAACATATCACCATAAAGAACCCTTTCTGTTCCTCTTCCTTTTTGGGGTTTTTTTTTCAATTTGAAGAATATCACAGTAAGAACATTTTTCAACACATGTATACACAAAATGGATTCTTAGCACTGGTTATTTTGTAAGAAATCTAAAACCAACCTTGCTTCCCTTTTCAATTAGGCATGTAAAATCAAGCTTCTTACTTAATAGGATAATTTTCTAACAATATAGGATACGGAAAAAAAATCTGACATGGAAAACATCCCCTGTAATAATTCCCCATCTAGTACTTGTAAAAAGAAGTAGAAGATGGAGGAGAAAGAGAAGAAAAGAAACAACAATCACCCTCTCATGAGTCCTGAGTCACTCTTTGTGAGATATAGAAGAGGCCACTCACAGCACGTGTGGTATCCAGGTAACTCGGCAACTACTGTGAACATGTCCAGGCAAAAAATCAAGATGGTACACTCATCAGGCTCACCATGTGTACCTTGAATAAAGACCGCTAATCAGTTACCCACTTGATGAGTGGACTGGCCTGATTTTGAGAGAGGGCATGTTCGCAATGGCCATCACCTGATGGGTAGGTAGCCCAAATCTCACACATGTGTCATGGCAGTAGGTGTGCCATGAATCGCCTCTTTAGACTCTCTTCACAGTATTTTCCATAAACTTCCTTGAAGAAGTAAAAAAAAAAACTCAATCACATAGCTTCTCATCACTGTCTTTTACCGATTACTGCAAGGACCAAATGAGAATTCTGACTCGAAAATCAATATTTCCTTCCACCATTACCGATTCCAAAAAAAAAGTAAAACCCTAGGATTCGATTGAATTTTCACAGACATGCATACAACATGTACATAGAAAGACAGAAAGAAGAGAGATCAGAGCTTAGAAGATTTTTCCATACCCATTGACGGATTTATACATGGAAGTGCCGAAATTCGAGATGCTGGATGCGATTGAGGAGAAGAATTGTAACATCCCGAAAATCGGGGGGTCAAGCAAAAATCCAACTCCCGAGTTCCAAAATGTTATTTATGCAACATAGATATGTATGATTGAATGTTGTCTGTGATAATGTATTAAACATGAGTGAGATTAAGCCAGAACAGCATATCATACTCCAGAGACAGTTAAATTTACAAGCGGAAGACTGTGATAGTATGTATAACATATATAAACTGTTGTATGTCTCCAGAGTGTGAACATGTTACCAGGTTATATACATACATGTATACTTCAAAAGTAAACAAAAGAATATACATGAGTGCTCTAAAAATATAAAATGACAAGTGTCAAGGTATCTAATCAACCTCCCTGTAATCCCGTCGATCAGAACACGCATAAAGGAGGGATCCTCCGCATCATCATCAAGTCCGGCTCCGCCTCACAGGCCGCGCCATCATCTGCAATCACAAAAAGGTCTGGTGGGTGTCTAGGAACACCATCCCGTAACGTGGGAGTGAGTAGCTAACTCAGTGGAATAATAGAGCAAGGATTAACATGTTCTCAAATCAATCATGCGATAATAGTAAAGCAGTAAATCAAACAATCCTAAAACTGTTGTTAATGCAATATGACATGACGTGATGTATGCCCTCACCAACGATCTCCCTCATAGGGCACCATCTTACGACCGCGGCATGCAATCGACCCTCAAGTGCTCCACATCTTCCAGACACATGCAATGGTATGGTGATATGATTTCTGAGTTGTTATTAGTCTATTCAAACAGCAGGATTGAAAAACTAAGGTACTTCCCTTATATCAATCCCAACACAGATCCTTTCTAGGGTCGTCACTCCTAGTAATCTCATACGAGGTATATTTCGTAGGTCGCTGCAAGGGCTGTCAGGGCTGTTGCACGCACTCGTTGCTCCGCTCCCCCATCACCTTATCAATACAGTCCTACTATACTCTACTGCTACTAAAGGGTCGTCGCCTCCCGTAGACTCAGAATACGCTCGTGGTCACTACAAAGGACTCGTCGCCTGATCAGTGTAGGCCGACAGCAAGAATATAGTGTCCCATACCACCATAATCTGCTCACGAGACTAGGTGCTCACTGGTCACTACGGGGAGGTTTGTGGCCCCAGCGTAGGCCGACAGCTCGACCACGGTGTCCCATACCACCATGCCCGGCTCATGAGTCTTCGTGGATCAAGGTACCATGGTTAACAGGGTTTACAATGGTAAGTTCAGTACCCTAGGTTCAAGCAGTTATGACTCATGCAGGGTGAACATACATCGGCCAGTCGGGTTACTTGACGGGCTCGAATAGTGCGATCGCATCTCAAGTCGAATGACATGAAGTGTGTAAAACACTTCGTATGGCCAAACCACTGCCGCCAACTCCAGAACACGGCTCGCGTTCATCGACGCGTCGTTCGTGGCCAAGATAAGCCAACCACGAATTCGCTCGGTTACCGACTGCCTGGACTAAGTATAGTCCCAAACACATATGAATCCACATCAGCAATCATGTGAGAGTATTAGAAATGAAACACAACCATGTGAGCATGTTAACACATGTTATAACATACAACTTAAGCAAATCATCAAGCACATACATTTCATGCATATAATGAAATCATGCATATAGTCAACATGTAGGAAATCATTTACGTCAGCATATTAATTAAGAAATCCATCTCAAACTAATTCATAACATCATTTAATTCAATACATACTAATACAAACACTTACATTACACACTTAAGTCTACATATAGTATGTCGACCCGAAGTGCGCATTTAGGTGAATCTCTTCGCCAAACTAATTATGCACGTATTCCTAACATTCTAATGCAACAACAAATCATGTCAATCACATCAGAAAAATATGAATGAAATCAGTACTTCCTACAAATGACTAAAATGCCCTAAATCTCATATTCTACGTTGGTTTACGAAATAGGAAACGGACAGCATGTTGTACATGTCAAACGGCGTTGCCGTCGATAATCTACTATTAAACAACATTGAAAGCTTTGAAAATAGTCAATCAAAGCATCTAAAATTCGTACCTTGTCTCTTATAAACGTGTCGTTTCGAACGGAGCGTATACGCTTCGTCTACAGCGATAAGAGAACCTAATTCACGAGTTACGTCAGCTAACAAGCTATGAATCTTAGTAAACCTTAAATCAGCAACTTTCTAGGGTTATTTCTTGCTTGAAAAAGCGGAGGAATCACCGGCCAGGTGATTGGAGTGTGTTGCTTAGGCACTTGCAGCAGGTGGCACGAGCAGCAAGAAATTCTCTCCTACTCTCTCACAAACTCTCACCTTTTCTCTCTCCCAATCTAAGGATTTTTGCAAATTCGTATAGGAGAGAGGAGTGAGGGTTTCAACCCTTTTTATAAGCCCAAACTTGCCCGAAATAGGCTCGGGAACAAGGTTCACTTGAGGGGCAACCAAATCGGGGCTGTTTCAGTCCAAAAGGACATTTCTGGTGGTCCCCTGGCTGAATGCGGTCGGACTTAATCTCATGCATACTGGATCTAGCACACATCAAGTTTTCAGTCTGGCAGGGTTCGCAGATCGCCCGTGGCAGTCCAGTTTCAGTTCAGCGGTCACCGCACGTAGATCAGGGCTGCAAGTCTCATGATATGAAATAGAAATTTTTCCTGATCCAAGGGTGTAATTTGGATGAATTCTAACGATCAGAATGCTTAATACTGACACGTCAAGTCGTGTGCCAGATTTGAATTTGAAATTCCAATTCTGTCCCTATTCGCACTCTCTTCAGTCCGGGCTCAATGAAATAGCCTATGATTATCGGTTGGACTTGATTTTCGAAATGATTGTCAAGTCCAACTGGGCGGTTCTAACTATCTAAGATAGCAGATATAGGACTTTCGACGCACGGTCTATATCCAATACAAAATTTCAAAGTGGTCCAGAGAACAAACCTGTTTAGAGTTTGATCCGAGCTTATAGAGTATTATAGAGTCATTGGTTCTACTCGATTTGGGTCTTGTAGAACATATTTAAAGTGATCAGGGACTATTTTCCAGCTACTCTAGCGTTGCGCTAGCTAACTTATGCTTAGTTTCTAAAGGAATTAATCCTAAGTAGTTTCTTTGGCTATGGAATTGGGTTCTGAGCGATTTCCCAGGTGTTTTAGTTGACCCACTGCCTAAGAACGTCAAATCCCAGATTGGCCAAAATCTGGGGTGTTACAAGAATCCACCATCTTACTTTTGATCTTTTGAACCCATCTCAAAGACCCTAATTCAATCTCTCTCTATCTCTAGCTCTCAGAAGAAGAAAACGGTATTTAGAAGACGGGTCGTTTGCCAACACTTCCACGATTGGATCTCAGACAGAGGAAAAAACCTATACCGACCGATGAATAGAATTGATTAGTAAGAGAAATCAATTAAGAGAGAGAGAGAGAAGAGGAGAAACAGGGAAATCTAAAAAAAAAAAACAGTGAGGATAGGAGGTGACATCTGAACTGGATGTGGCTTGATGATGTGTGTATCATTTGTAGGAAGCTTTGAGAGTGCGAGTTTCAGAGATGAAGAAAATCCAATTTCTTGCTTGAAATTGAATATATCCTACAGAGAGAGATAGAAAGAGGTTCATCTTCAAAAACCTTCCCAAGGTCGTATCCCAATCCATACATACGATCGTATATGACCGCGTATCATCTCATCCCGACCTTATAAATCTCCATCTCCAATCTAGTACTTTACCTCCTTGATTCTCTCCGTGAGCCTTTTTTTTCAATTTTTTTGGTTTTGTTTTCAAACCCTAGGGTTTCGATTTTGAAAACTCTCGATCCGAAGCCCTACATTATTTTTGCTCAGATTTTTCCTATGTTCTAAGAGAGAGGATGGGGAACAGTGAGAGAGGATTGGGGGTGGAGAGGAAGGGTGGCATAGAGAGGATTAGGGCTGGAGAGAGAGAGAGAGAGAGAGAGAGAGAGAGAGAGTGAGAAAGAGAGTGGCGAGAGGGGGTAGATGAAAGTACCCTTGCTAGTGCCCTGGTTTGTCAATTAGCATGAGTATTGAGTCAGTCAGACTACAGAACCGTATAGGAAGATTAATTCAAGAGTCTACCTCAACCGGATGTACGAAAGCTTGCCATAGGTAAATCTAAGCTTCACATCCCATGCCCCAAAACACCAGGTGAATAAAACCCTTAAAAATAAGCTAGACATTACAAGGTTTTTAGTGAGAAAACTTTTTCAAAAACCAAAAAATTCCTAAGTTTTCTTGTTCTGTCGATTGTATTGATACATGTCTCGATATGATCGACCTGAGATGTCGATGTCCTTGGAAGCTCAGTCGATAAAATCAGATGAGGACTTAAAGTGTCCAGCAACCACATATTCATCTGGAGGGAATTACTGATATATCGATATGCATATCGATAGCATCGATAATTGAATCTCGAGTCGATCGAAGGTGACTCGATAATATCGACAGGTAGATCCAGTGCCCCTATTTTTTTAAGAATATTATATATGCTTCGATATATCGAAGCCATCATCAATACCATCAAAGTTCAAATCTCGATGATATCGGTTGGCTCTCGATGATATCGGTCATGGGCGTGAAGTTGGTCAGCAACGTTTTTCAGGTGGCTTTCAATTCTGATCGGGGGTGACTCGATAGAGTCGATATTCAAATATTGATGATATCGAGGCTAGATCGATTGCATCGAGAATGGAAAAAACTGTCCAGCAAGCTCACTAATAAAATTTCAGATTTATCGATGCATCGACACGACTTTCGATGTCATCGACATTCACATTCCAGTGATATCGAGTATCCCCCAATCATATCTGATGACCTGAAAATTTTCAAAGCAAGTCTCTCTCATTTTCAAATGTCGAGGAATCGAAACTTGTATCGATAATATCGGAGTTCGAAATCCGATGGCATCGACACGAGTATCAATTACCTCGACCAGCTGGCAAGAGATTTTTCAAAAGCATATGACATTGAGTTTGTGTCATCAAGCGGACCATCGATACAATTGAGAGTATACGCTCGATGGTATCGAACCCGCTCGGGTTCGATGATATCGAACTCTGTTATAAATGTGACCATTTTATATCCATTGGAACCTTTTGTTTATATAAAGAGAGCTTGGCTTTAGTTGCTGACAGAGAAAGAAGAGTGTTTTTGAGTGTTTAAACTTAGATCATTTACCCAAAGCCCTTTCTTTCAAGGGAGTTCATCCTCCAATTCACCCTCGTCATTTATATTCAATAGAGTGGATTGGGGAATGAACTTCCACATTCAAGGATCCTCTAGCTACTACTTTATGGAAAATCATAAAGTTGGGATGCCTTGAATGCATAGATGATTAGAATCGCTCCATCTTCCTAATAGGAAAACATTTAGAGAGTAGGATTTCATCATAACCTTGACCCAACCCGTCGTCATATATTGGTACATCATTTATGTTACGGATCAAGGGAACAAAAGATTCTTCATCAACAAGGAGGAGATCTTCATCAATGTGTTGAATGGGACTCATCCACTTATCTGTAAGTATCTAGAGTCCAGAAGACCTTTTGATCATTTCTTTGTAGGATTGGGTCTAAGGTGTTTATCACCCTTTGAAGTCCTCAAGTAGGCCTCCGATGGGAGCGTACGTGGTGGGTGCGTTGTGTGAACCCTTGTTTTGTGGAGAGTATAAACATCTGGTTAAAGGTGAACCATTCAAAACCTTAGGTTTAAGGTGAACCGTTATGAAACCTCGGGTTAGAGGTAAACCACGTAAAACTTTCGTTAGGTTCTTTTGGAAGATCCTTGGCCAGTGTGCCTAAAAGTGGGTGCGATGTGTTGACCCTTGCTCGTGAGAGCATAAATAGTCAGCCTTAGTGTAGGTTGTAAAGGTTGAATGTGAACCTGATTTAAAACCTTAGGTTAGAGGTGAACCGCTGTGAAACCTCCTTAGTGAAATCTGGTACATTCAAGGGTTGAGTGCGGTTACCAGGAGTGGAGTAGACAAGTAGTCGAACCACTATAAAAATGATTGTGCTTGTGATTGTTATTTTTCTGTGTGTGATTTATTTTAATACTTTCATTTCTATATACCTGATCACACCTCACACACTTACACTATCATATCCATCACAAACTGGGCTATATATTGTTGTCTCTTGAATAGTTTTTTATTAGATCCTCTACTAGGCTTAGAAGCCAATAGAGTTACATCTGAGTAATCCTGATAATTGCATATTTATAGGATTAGTGTAATAAGATTTTTAAATACATTGTAAAAACTTTTAAAAGTCCTATTCACACCCCCCCCCCCCCCCCCCCCCCCCCCCCCTCTAGGACATATTATCATATTCCTACTTTAACTAAAGCAGTATTCACCACTATTTCAATTAGTCTCCGAGCGGGTCTCTCTTTAAGGGTTTCATCCCCTAAAGAATGATCTTGACTAAAGTTGGAATATGGCCAAAGGAGAGAGCTCATCAGTCACTAGGCCTCTAGTATTTGATGGTTCAAATTATGCATACTGGAAGGCTAGAATGCACTACTTTCTGAGATCTTTGGATCATAACATTTGGAATATAGTTGAAAGTGGATATGTGTCACCATCTGAACAAATTGTACTTGATAGTGGCACAACCATCACAAAACCCAAATCCAAAGAAAAGTGAACGATGTTCAACAAAAAAAATAGACTGCTGAAGCAAAATCTATGAACGCCATCTACTGTGCCATGTCCCAGGATATATTCAATCAAATAAGTATGTGTGGGACATCCAAGGAAGCTTGGGATCTATTGGAAACAACCCATGAAGGCACAAGCACTGTAAAGAGGTCCAAACTCTAACTCTTAACTTCACAGTTTGAAAGTCTCAGAATGAAAGAGCATGAGATGTTTATGGAGTTTTTCACAAAGTTGAATATAATTTGCAACTCCATGGGTGGATTGGGAGAAAAAGTTCCGGTACTAAAAATATGTAGAAAAATTCTAAGATCCCTACCGGAACGATTTAATCCCAAGGTAACAACAATTGAGGAGTGTAGGAATATTGACGAGATGAAAGTAGAAGAACTGGTAGGCTCCCTACAAACTTTTGAACTACACTTCAAACAAATCCAAAAATTCATAACAACTGTTCTAAAAACTTCAAAAAAAACAAAACATGAGGACAATGGAAGTGAAAAGGAATATGAAGATGAGGAAGTGGGTTTGCTGGAACAGAGATTCAGAAGATTCTTTCAGAAGAATCGCAGCCATGCCTCTAGAGTAAGAAAGGTGGATGACAAACCTTCAATAGGGAAATATGGTAAAAGGACCAAAGAACCACAATGTTACACCTGTTAGAAGTATGGACATCTATCTACTGATTGCCTCAATAGAAAAACTAAGGGCAAGGTAATGGCCGCCATGTGGGATGACACGGAAAAGTCAAACTCAGATAATAGTGACTTTGAGAGTGATGGAGATAAAAAATCACTGAAAATTCTTATGGTCTCCACCATTCCAATCACTCCCATGGAATCTGAAAGCAAGGAAGAACAGCAAGCTACTGAATCATTTTCGTTTGATAATGAAGAAACTGAGAAGAAGAAGAAATAGAAAAGGATAAAGTGCAAGATGCTTATAATCAACTCTATATTCATAGCATCCACATACTTAAAAGACTTAGAATGTCTGAAAATAAGAAGGAATTGTTGCAGAAAGACTTGGACAAAACCTTAGAAATTAATACACATTTAATCAATGATTTGCAGTAATATCACTCAGACAATGATAAGTTAGAAAGAGTCAATCTATCCCTAAAAATGGAATCATCAAAACTTTCGAAACAAGTTGAATTATTAAAAGATGATAATGTGCAACTTAAGAATGAGAATCACTCACTCCATTGTGACTTAGAGAAATCTAAAAAAATTGCTGAAATAAATTACAAATTTTCCCAGAGTGGTAAAAACCTAGAAAGGTTGTTAGGGATGGGAAGACAAGGAAAAGACAAGAGTGGCCTAGGGTATGAGAAAACTAAAAAGAAAACTGGAAATGCAGCCCCAACAACCGAAAAATCTACTGCTTCAGGAAGCAACATGAGAAACCTCACCAGTTTGTCATTTATGTGGTGATATGGGACATTATAAGTTTGAATGCTTAACTCCTAGAAGGACTTCATATAATTCTGGTCAGCATCATATTGATATATTCAACCCGGCCAAAGAAATACAGAATGTCAAAAGTCCATCTAAGGGAAACACTCATTCATCACCACCTAAAATGAAAGATAAAATGAAGGAATCATTGAAACAAGAGGGAGAGAGAAATACAAATACTAAACCTACCACTATAAAGAAATCTATCTCAAAATGGGTAGTAAAAGAAAAACTGAATTGTATGGTGACTAATTCTCACATACCTTGAAATATCAAGCATAAAAGGATAAGTCCAGGTCATGCATCTAGATCTGAATATTTGTAAAAAAGATGCAAATTTTACTAAGCATCAAATGATATATCTGAGGTTTCTTACCTCTATATTTTATATATAAATATTCAAATGTTTATACTTTTGTTGTGTACAGTAATTGTACATAATTTTGCTAAGTATACTATTCATAGAAATACTAAAGTATACTTGAAGGGTCGTCTGGATGTTGAAAATGTAAAATCATTCACCTTCAATACGACTATCGATAGGTCATTCTCGATTAATCGATCAAGGGCCAATATAATCGATGACTCTTTAGAATATGAAAAGCCATATGATCGAGAATGATATCGGGGAGATGATTGATGAAATCGATCAGGGTTCATCGATATTATCGAAACAAGGATTGATGATATCGACAGATGCCGCCTGATATAAGTCGATGGAGCGTGAAAAAAAGGGATTCTTTTTTCTCCAGGGTTTTCGGCTCTCTTCCCTACTCACTCCTCTCAACCGGACGGCTCAGAACATTGCAGGACAGCCCTTGAAGGTCCAAAATACAGTAATACCCTTCTAATCAATCAAGATTCATTTTGTTTTTGGTATTTCCTTTTCTATTTGGCTGTGTCCTTTTCCTAAAATCCTTCAAAACCCTTCTTTTTGTCATCATGGGAAAAGACAAAGAAAAAGTATCAAGACTGGGTGAGTCATCAAGATCCACCCAACAAAAAGTGGTTACCTCAAAAGGAAGCGCACGGACCCTGGAACGAGGGATCCTCACTAGGCAATGCATTAGACAGCATGGGTCCCAGCCTAAGGCACAGGCGCCCCCACCAGTGCAAGTGAATCCGGTCTTATCAAAGTTTGCTGGGAGAAAGGTTATTCGTGAAAGAAAAGTCGACCAAAGTTGTTTGATTCCATATAATCTGGAACCTCTATTTGTTACCATAGATTGGTTACCAGTTCTCGACTTTGGGGGATCATATCAACTTGAACAGACTTATTATTTCTTTGTCGCCTGTCATTCACCGATATCTGATCCACCATCCATCACCGTATCTATCAATAGTGATGATGTGCTGATCACCCAAGAGTCTGTTGTAGGGATATTCAATCTTACCTTATCCCCTAAAGGACTTCCAGACATGGACATGGAAGATCTTGAGACTTGATCCAAAGTCACCAAATTCCTCTATCATGACCATGATGTCCAATGGTACCAAGGGAATGCTCTAAAAGTCAGATTCATGGAACCACGTTATTGGGTCTTACATGGTATTCTTGCTTCGAACATTTACTCAAGGGGCTCCAACAGGGAAAATCTCACAGGCTTCATGACAATGATAATATATTCGATCGCTGATGGGATCAAGATTTTTCTACCTACCCTCATCGTGTATCAGTTGGTGTATGCTTTTCATAGGGCTAGGGATATTCTTCTACCATATCCCTGGATCATAAATACAATTTTCAATGCCATAGCATTCCCAACTATAAGTGATCCTTTACTTCCTCTCCAAACCTTTAATAAAAGTAACATTCGAAGGATGGATTTGAGGTTTCATAAATACCCTGAGGATCCAACTGAAGAAGACATTCAAACAGAGAGGAAACGTGGGGCAGTTGACGCTCCCATGGAAGGGATTGAGACGGTTGGAGAAGAAGCTTATGGACCGCATCAAGCACCATCGACATCAGCTCCTGGTTATGCTAAACATTTTAAGTTCCACCAGATCGGATTGGTGCAATTCAGAGGGATGTCCACTTGGTGCACGAGAGGCTTACCATCTTGAAATGGCTGATCCAGGGAGTGCAGCAAACAGTACAACAATTGGTCGAGATAATCACCTGTCGTCGAGACGATACAGTGCGATCAACCTCTACTCCTCTGTCGTAATGCAGGTCTCTGAACATTGTCACATTCACTCGCACTTATTTCATTGTATGAGCATAAATATCTTTTTGGTGCCTTACACTCTCATGAGGGAATGTGATAGTCCTCTAACAGTTTTTCTTATTTTATGTGTATATACCCCGTAAGGGTTTGTTGTTGCTAGATATTTCTGGTTGCCCATGAATGGGCTTGACAGTTTTTTTATGTTTATTGGATGAATGCTGAATATCTACTAATTGGATTCTGATTGAATATGGCTGAATATACATGTCATTTTACTGCCATCATTGTGTTAAGTTCCCCTGGCTAATATAGTCTCTGATATGGAATGCATGTGCTTTTATTGATTATCCTATCTGCTTTACTTACTTTAATATGCATCCATACTATCTATCAATGATGTATGCTTTAAACTGATCTAAAACCTTCTACATCTATATTTGATAGTTCTCCCACATGTCTTTAAACTTTAGCCAATATCAACTGTTATATCTTTGTCAATGACTAACAAAAAGGGGGAGAACAGTTCAAACACCCTGAACGAAAAATTATATATCTACTTTGAATGGTGTTGCAGGTGTTAGGAGGAGCAACTGCACTAAGAAAGGGGGAGTTTTTGAAGTTAGGGGGAGCAGATATTGGGTTGTGTACATAGTTCACTAGAATTTGTAAAATTGTGTAAAATGCATGTACACACAATTTAGAATGTGACTATTTAGATATTGTCCTAGGGTATTTTGGATATTTTGTCACGTAATTGACAAAGGGAGAGATTGAAAGTGCCCTTGCTAGTGCCCTGGTTTGTCAATTAGCATGAGTATTGAGTCAGACAGACTACAGAGCCGTATAGGAAGATCAATTCAAGCATATGCCTCAACCGGATGTGTGGAAGCTCGCCATAGTTAAATCTAAGCCTCACATCCCATACCCCAAAACACCAGGTGAATAAAAGCCTTAAAAACAAGCTAGACATTATAGGGTTTTTAGTGAGAAAACTTTTTCAAAAATCAGAAAATCCCTAAGTTTTCTTGCTCTGTCGATTGTATCGATACATGTCTCAATATAATTGACCTGCATTGTTGATGTCCTCAGAAGCTCAATCGATAAAATCGGATGAGGACTTAAAGTGTCCATCAACCACATATGCATCTAGATGAAATTACCAATATATCGATATGCATATCGATATCATCGATAATTGAATCTCGAGTCGATCGAAGGTGACTCGATAATATCGACAGGCACATCCAGTGCCCTTATTTTTTCTTAAGAATATCATATATTCTTCGATACATCGAAGCCATCATCGATACCATCGGAGTTCAAATCTCGATGATATCGGTTGGCTCTCGATGATATCGATCATGGGCACAAAGTTGTTCAGCAACGTTTTTCAGGTGGCTTTTAATTCTAATCGGGGGTCACTGATAGAATCGATATTCAAATATCGATAATATCGAGGCCAGATCGATTGCTTCAAGAATGGATAAAACTATCCAGCAAGCTCACTGATAAAATCTTTAGATTTATCGATGCATCGACACGACTTCTGATATCATCGACATTCAAATTCTGATGATATCGAGTATCCCTCGATCATATCTGATGACTTGAAAATTTTCAAAGCAAGTCCTCTCATTTTCAAATGTCGATGAATTGAAACTTGCATCGATAATATCGGAGTTCAAAATTTGATGGCATTGACACGAGTATCAATTCCCTCGACCAGCTGGCAAGAGGTTTTCTAAAAGCGCATGACATTGAGTTGTGTCATCGAGCGGACCATCGATAGAATCAAGAGTATACGCTCAATGATATCAAACTCTGTCATAAATGTGACCGTGTTATATCCATCGGAACCTTTTTCCTATATAAAGGGAGCTTGGCTTTAGTTGCTGATAAAGAAAGAAGAGAGTGCTTTTAAGTGTTTTAACATAGATCATTTACCCAAAGTCCTTTCTCTCAAGGGAGTTCATCTTCCAATCCACCTTCATCATTGATATTCAATAGAGTAGATTGGGAAATGAACTTCCACATTCAAGGATCTTCCAACTACTATCTTAATGGCAAATCATAAAGCTGGGATGCCTTGAATGCATAGATGATTGGAATCTCTCCATCTTCCTAATAGGAAAACATTTAAAGAGTAAGATTTCATCATAACCTTAACCCAACCCGTCGTCATATATTGGTACATCATTTGTGTTGTGGATCAAGGGAACAGAAGATTCATCATTAACAAGGAGGAGATCTTCATCAATATGCCGAATGAGAGTCATCCACTTATCTGTAAGTATCTAGAGTCCAAAGGACCCTTTGATCATTCCTTTGTAGGACTAGGTCTAAGGTGTTTCTCACCCTTTGAAGTCCTTAAGGAAGCCTCCGGCGGGAGTGTACACGATGGGTGCGTTGTGTGGACCCTTGTTCTTTGGAGAGCATAAACATCTAGTTGAAGGTGAACCAGTCAAAACCTTAAGTTTGAGGTGAACCGCTGTGAAACCTCGGGTTAGAGGCAAACCGCGTAAAACCTCCATTAGGGTCTTATGGAAGATCCTTGGCCAGTGTGCCTAAAAGTGGGTGCGATGTGTTGACCCTTGCTCGTGAGAGTATAAACAGTTAGCCTCAGTGTAGGCTGTAAAGGTTGAAGGTGAACCTGATTTAAAACCTTAGGTTAAAGGTGAACCGTTGTGAAACCTCTTTTGTGAAATCTAATACACTCAAGGGTTGAGTGCGGTTACTGGGAGTGGAGTAGACAAGTAGTCAAACCACTATAAAAATGACTGTGTTTGCGATTGCTATTTTTCTGTATGTGTGATTTATTTCAATGCTTTCATTTCTATATACCTGATCACACCTCACACACTTACACAGTCATATCCATCATAAACTAAGCTATATATTGTTGTCTCTTAAATAGTTTATGATTAGATCCTCTACCAGGCTTGGAAGCCAGTAGAGTTACATTTGAGTAATCCTAATAATTGCATATTTATAGGATTAGTGTAACAGGATTTTTAAATACATTGTAAAAACTTTTAAAAGTCCTATTCACCCCCCTCTAGGACATATTGACATATTCATACTTCAACTAAAGCAGTATTCACTGCTATTTCAATAGAATGGGGGCGGGCAGAGAGAGAGAATGAAAGAGGGTTTTTTTTTTTTTGTCTTTATAGTAACCATATAAAAAAGGGTTACATGATGTTTCTTTCAATCGCCTGCACAAACTGTTGACTTTGATTGGAAAAAAAAGGGGTCCGGAATGTTGTTGTTTCTTGTAGTGTTGGTTGCGTTTGGTTGCACTAAAATCATGATATTTTATAACTAATCATGATATTTGGAGAAACCAAACTTAGCCTTCATCCTTTTGTATAATTCGTGAATATGTTGAATTTACATTTTAATATATGAGAGGTTTTCGTGCATATGGTGTGCACTGAGAGCCAGTGCACATCATACACACATCACCTAAAATCCAATGATAGTGGACTGGAATATTGACATGTATTTCAAATTGGGCTTTTGAAAAAAATATATATATAAGCTTCGATTTCTTTTCTATAATGCAATGAAGTTATGCCCTTTAAGAACTACTGATGGTGTTATAGGATGACGCTGGATATTCGTGACTTGGGAATTCAGATCAGTTGTGTTAGGCTCATCCCTTTTGTGCGGAAGGGGCTATCTCTGTAAGACATCTATCCTCTTTCTCATTAAGTGTATTTTAAATATTTCTTTTGAATTGTTTTTATTTACTGAGTAATGGTTTTCTACCATCCTAGTATTAAGCAAATCTAATTGATTTGGTGATGTTCTTTAATTTCTTTTTCATTTTTTTGACAAATTGATTGATTTTTTTATGTAAGAAATGCCTGTTGCAGGTGTTTTCATCGAGAAGTGCTAGGACAGTTGAATGTGTGATTTGGGCACATGCCCTTGAGATTTGTGCCAGTCACCAGGTGGGGAACATTTTGATCATATCCTATCCTAAAGTCATGTTGGTCCAGTTATCTAGTTAGTGGTTAGCCACATGTATGTGGCGGATATGGACCATCTGAAAGAAAATGACTAGCAGTCTAGATTCCATGGCCCATCAATGAGTAGACCAGCATTATTTTGTGCCCGAAATGTTATTGGTGGGATCAACCTGATGAAGGATGTCACATAAATGTGTCATGTTGGCACATGTGCGATGATTCACCTCTTGGATATCTCCTTGTTTTACTTATTTATTTATTATTATTATTTTTTGGTGTTCTCATTGTATATGTGAGTGAGTTCACCCTTATATATGATGTGAACAAACATAAATCACTCATGCTTGCCTGTCATTCTGCTTGGATGTATGCAATTTTGTGTAATCTTTCTTCTGTATGTAAGTGAATAATAATGTTGATTTTTAGCTACAAGGACTGATTTCTTGCTGCTTTGCCAGCACTTCGTTGAGCAGGTGTTGACTTCAGTCGGCCTGATTTCACAGCCACTTCATTCTTCTTGCGTGCAAAAAGACACAAGGTAGCTAATCATTGAAATCCTTTCTTCTCTTTCCATTTCAACTTGCCTGATTTTTAAAAAAGCTTCTTACGCTTTAGTGGTTACTTGTTTTGCAGCTTAAAGTAGACAAGATTAAGCTTATTAAGCTCTGTGGCACATCAAAATCTGAATTTACTAGTGTAAGACATGCTCCTGTTAGCATTTTCTTTATTTCTACTTTGTAGCTTTTTTTTTAATTGGACTTTCGAATCATGGTTGTGGGTTTCAACTTCTATGAAGGACCTATGCTTTGATGTTATTAGTATTACAAAGGAAAAGAAAGACTCGAAAGCTATGAAAGGGCGCACTGAGGTACATGTTTTTATTGACATTTTACCAGGCCAATCTCCATATTCTTCCACTGCACTTCCCACCTGTTCCTATAAACTCATTTTCTTTACAAATGAATGGTTTGCATACCTTTGAGATAGGTTTTTAATATTTGGATTGGTAATCAAAACAATTAGATGCATTACCTGGCAAAAGGAAGTATGAGGATGATGGTGATGTATATGAGGACTCGATTGACGATGAAGATGGACTTGAGGTGGGCATGCCCCTATAAGATTACTATGTTATACTATCCCTAGATGGATGACACATTTATTCATGCTAGTTTGAAAGATTTGATATATATGCATGTGCATTTATGCACAAACATATCCCTAGCCCTCTGTCACATTATGTACTATCACACAGTAAACAATATCTGCTTTTGTGCATCAAAAAATGTGACTATAAAGTTAATTTGCATGGGATCTCACCTAACATGTGCCTTGGATAAGCAGAATTGTGACCAACATTATCACATTGAAGGAGGTGCAACCCATCCTTTATAAACCATTAAAATTCTGTAGAAGACAAGGAATTAAATTGTCAACTTGAAACTAATGCTTGGGTTGTGGTAACAGTGTATGCTAAAAAGTTTTTTAGAAGATGAATTGTGACGGTTTGCAAAGTACTAATGCTATATTAGGCTTTTAGTGGGTGATTTTCAAACTTCTTTCATGTTTAGATTGCAAATCAAATTTTTCACTGGAATGTGTTTTTCAGTATGATAGGAATATTGATGCTTCTCCGTGGAATCAAACTTCATTCATATTTTTCAGAAAATGGGAAAGAAATGCTATGCTCTTCTGCTACTCATATTCATAGTCTTGTTGTTTGGAGGCTTTTCATCAGTTTTAGCTGCTACTACTACAGGAAGTAAGTGTATTAAAACTAGAAAAAAGAAATGGTACACTTTTATACTATTTCAATTCCAAAAATGGAATTTGGGTGTTTGCATTTAAGAGGGTTGGTGTTGATAGTACCTCCCTTTTTTTTAGCATTTCAGTTGAAATCTCTCATTTTTGTAGGATTTGTAAGTGGCGTTTTCTCCAATGCATTGTTTGCACTCTGGAAATGGCTTTGGTCATTACAAACTGGTACAAAACAGGTAAAAATCTTGCATTTTCAGCTTTTTAATGGTAATGATATTTACCCATGTTTTTTAATGCATACACCCCATTGTCCAGTTGTGCTTCTTGAATCATACAAAAAAGCAGAAATGTGGGGTTTATGCATAAAAAAGGGAGGGTATTTTTGTTTCTACTGGAGTGCTTTTAATCTGTTTGGTTGCCACATTTTTTCACTAAAAATTTCAGTTTTTTAGGGTAATGATATTTACACCCTCATCTTTTGACGCATCCATCCCTTTTTTTCTACTTTTGCTTTTTGAATCATACAAAAAGGTATAAATGTGGGGTTTTATGCATCAAAAAGAGTGGGCCTCAGTACTTGCTGAAGATTTTTTCTGTTTTGTTATTGCATTTTTTAGGGTAGTGATATTTACACCCCCATTTTTGTTTTTATTTTTTGTTTTTTTTACATCCACCCCATTTTTCTAATTCTGCTTCTTGGGTTGTAGCAGAAATGAATAGAAGGGGCGTGTACATAAAAAAGAGAAGGTGTGAATATTTATAATTTCCTTTGATCTTACTGCTGGAGATTGTTTCCATGTTTTTTGTTTTTCCTACAGCGATCTCAGGTGTAAATCGCCCAGTGCTGAAGTTCAAGAGTGGATATATTGTCGAGACGGTGTTTGATAGAAGCAAAGTTGGAATTGAGCCATTTGCTATTGAGGTCTCACCGAGCAACAACCTTCTGATGTTTGACTCTGTTAACAGAAACATGTACAGGATATCGCCGCCGCTGTCACGATGTAAGTTGTTATTTCCTTCATCGACTGGTTTTTATTATTATCTTAGATTGATTTGTCTGCTTCTAATAGAACCCAGATGTAATTTTCTGAAATTTGTGGTCTGAGTTTCTGCAAAACCCAAGTGTCTGATTTTCTGCAAATTGGTTTTGGGAGCTGATATTTGCAAGCATTGTTAATGATACAGGAGCGCCATTTCCTTTTTGGTTTCCTACATTCGAGTGCATTTTGTTGTACCAAATATCATGAATTTTCGTGGTATTTAGACATGCACTCTTCTGCTTCCATTATGGTTACTTACAGTGTTCTCATTATGACATGTGGTCGATTTTGTCAGTGTCTATGAGAGTTTAAATCACTTCAGTCTTTTGACGCCACTCGTGCTAGGAGTAGACCATATAGAGGATTTATTTTTATTTATTTATTTATATTTAAAACCATTTTTAATTTATTATAATAAATATTATATCTTTTTGTGTAGTAATATAAATTTTGTTTAATATTCAATTTTATTTGTATTGCATCATTTTTATGTTTCAAATATTTAAAAAATAAAGGTTTCAATTGAATTATATACAATTATAAAAATTACTGGCATGCTAGTGTAATGCCCCGTGTTTTCAAGACCCGAGTATATGACTCGTTTCTCAAAAATATGATTGTTAACCTTATATATATATATATATATATATATATATATATATATATATATATATATATATATATATATATAGTAACTATCAGAGTAAGAAGATGAGCATAGAATAGACAAATCAACTGAAAGATAAATTTGCATTTATATTTAGAATGTTCAAGAGGTCGCCCATAATGATTTATACAAACCAATGTCTCAACGTTAACAATTACAAAATATACATATATGAAAAACATAATGAAAATATATATAAATGAAAGCCGCAAGGTTGCGCAGCTTCCTTGATAGGTACAATCACGCATCCTTGACCATCATAACGGCTCTTCATCAGTCTGAACCTACATATCATTTAAGCCACCTGTACTATCTTTTTTTTTTGTACTACTTGTATGATTGTATATTTGATGGATAAGTGACCAACTCAGTATGAATTTTCCTCAAGATTACACACCACCGCATTAGGTAAGCATAGTTATGAAAACATATAGGGCGTGCAAAATAATACATGATGCAATCTTATTAAATATATGAATGTATGAGTGCACATCAACTAGGGATGCTCATCCAGTAGGCTTTTAGGCAAAACCCATGCAATTTGGCCGGTCACTAGCGAAAGTACATAGTACATGCGTAGTGTCAAACTCAACAAAAGTGGATCCATAGTCGATGGTCTGGGAGCTAACCAAATGATACCCCAACTAAATCCTATTGGGCACGTGCTACAACATCCAGAATTAGCCACCCATCATCGCCCGAATAATATGAATGCATGATTATCCCAACCGTTATTAATCTGTTTACAACCGACAGGTTTAATAAGCTCAAAGGTCACTACGGGGATCTCAAAGCCCAGCTTAGACCAATAACTTAGGCATAATGTCTCATTCCACCATCCTTGGCTCATGAGGATACCACCTGAGGATGTTTAACGGAACTCAATCGACTAGTGGCCAATCATATTCAGTATATGGGGCTCACCACCGCAGGGTTGGATAGAATAACACGTCGAACTCATCTGGGGAAAACACTAAAACAAAACCACGTAGGGCGAATATCGAAACTAAGTCACATAGGAAAATTATCAAAATAAGTCACATAGGGTGAGTATCAAAACCAGGCGATAAAAGACCAACCTTGAAAACCATTAGACACAACAACCCTGGATGATAGGCCCACATCAATGGTCAATTTGAACCACCATTCAATAACCACTAAATCAAAGGTCCATTTCAATTACCATCAATCGAACTACATCCCAAGTATGGGTTTACATTTATAAGTGGGGGTTTCCCACAAATGTACCAGGTTAAGTTCCATAAACAATCCACACATAATTCATAAGCATGAGAAAATGTGCAGGATAGATATCAGGCATGTAATCTAACACTTCGATTCCAACAATTAATACATATGATCAACATATAAAAGATATCAATTAAAATTAAAATTTTAAATAAAAACTATCATTGAAGCTAATGGAAAATTGAAAAGCTCAAGGGGAAGAAATCATCACCGTATGGATCGCCACTAATGTCGCTAGGAAGCACGTGTGCCCTTAGAATCAATTCTACCATAAATTGTAAAATTGTATGGCCAGATACAAGTTTTATACATTCCCTATGGTTAAGACCATAACCTAGTTTTAGGGTTTCGTCCTAGGGCTTAGTTAAATAAAAAGATCCTAAGATTATTATTATTATTATAATTGTACCGTAGGCCAAATACTATTCATAATAGGAGTTTTAATTCATCCATATTAATAATGATAGTTTATAAGTTGATATTTAGATATACCAACAATATTTGATGTCCTTATAATGACTAAAAATCTCTTAAATAATGTAAGTAATAATACTAAAATTTTTACTAATAATAATATAATAATTACTAATATTAATAATCGTATTAACAAGAATTATACTAACTCCCTAAGGAAAAAATAATATAGTCATAATAATGAATTTAGTCATAGGTGTTATGGTCTCATCATTTACGTTTAAGGTACAGACCTCGGGTCTAGGTTGCTTAGGCCTTGGATTTTATCCTAGAGTTTATACCTAGGTTCAAATGTTTGGATTTTATTTCTATTTGATGTAATAATGATATTACTAATTACAATTAGTAATTCAATAATAGCTAATGATTCCACAATAACAATGAATATAATTGAATGAAATGACTTACCTAACATGAGCTAGATCTGAGCGAGTTGACTCGATCAGACCAAATCAACTCGGCAGCACGTGACGGCTCTCCACCTCCTCTTCTCTCCTTCTTTCCCTTCCCTTTCTATCTCCTATTTCTTCATCCAAACCATACACCAGCAGGGTTATTGGGCTAAAACAGAACCGGCCTGACTCGCAAAACTCGACTCCGTCAGTTCTAGCCGAGTCGAGTTGACCCGGAATGTCTCCCACACTCTCGTCCTTTTCTCCTTTTTCTCTATTCTTCTCCTCCTTTCCTCCTCCTCCTCCTCCTCTCTCTCTCTCTCTCTCTCTCTCTCTCTCTCTCTCTCTCTCTCTCTCTCTCTCTCTCTCTCTCTCTCTCTCTGTTTGCTGTAACAGCCAACAGCTCCTGAACCCGTCCTGAGCTCGAGTTTTTCTTGACTCAGTGACCCCACGCACTCAGTCGAGCTCGGTTCAAGCTGTTGTGTTGGTTCGGAGCCACAGCCGCACCACTCCCTTCTTCCCCATTCTCTTTCTCACCTTTCATTCTTGTCTCCTTCCTTCCATTTCTTCCCTCCCTTCTGCACCCAGAACGCAGCCAGCGGCAGGTCAGATTGCCAAGGAAGACGATCGCCATTAATGGCAGACCTCTGTATGGGAGCTATTTCTTCAAGAAGAGGACATCGGCTGACTCAGACGGGGATGAGAGAGCTCGTAAATGAAGGATTTTAAAGATTGAACGAAGATTTCCTGGTAAGTATGAAAAGGGGAAGAAATAGCTGGTTTGGATCTTTTTGTTGGGGACGAAACCCTAAGTCACCAAGCTGGAATGGACGGCTGAGGATGCACCGTTAGGGACGGTCTAGATCATCCCTTGCTGATTCACGCGGATCGCAACAGCTAGCAAGGAAGGGACAGAGGTTACCGTTTTTGGAAAACGCCCCACTCCCGCCGGTTTGTGCTAGTTATTTCAACCACGTACATGAGCTTCGTGGTATGGGATAAACATGTTCTTGGTAAAAACCCTTCTTCAAACAACATGGACGGTTTCGATTTTCCCCAGGTGGCCCGCCTTGGTCACACCGGGTTGATTTTGGGGAGGCTGGGAACACATCCTTGTTTGTACGCCTGCTAAGTTCATCCGGAACTGTGCACATCCTTGTGGGTTTTAGTGCAGAATAAGTATTGAATTTTGGTAAGTCCCAGGCCCTGAATACGATGGACAGTACAGATCATGTATTCGGACAGAATATGTGGACCCCACCTTAATCAAACAGGCGTAATCCGTTTTTAAACGACCACAGGCGCAAAACCGAAAGGGTAAGAAGGATATTTCCTTCTTCGGAAATATCGGGTCAATCCCGTCTTGACCAGATCCCTGGTCTGGTGCATAGCAGGTGCACCACCCTGGAAAACTCACGCAAAGGGCGTGGAGCCCACAGTGCTATTTGTGAGAAATCTGCCCCGATCATCGGGTCTCAATGGTCCAATTAGGACTATCTGACCTGAGATGAGACAAGTTTTGGTGTGACATGCCAATGCACTACCATCTATAAACACCAATTTCTATTACTCTGACGGTCAGATTGCCATACCATCAAAAACCAACGGTCTAAAGGAGTCCTACTTCAATTCTAAGAGTCCGTTGGTGGTCGTAATAATGACTAGGAATGTCCAGTTGGCATTTGCTATATTTTTCTTACTAAATATCGTTTAATGCATGTTATTGTTAATGTTCCCATTATGCTAATTGTTTTATTTATATTTATTTTACTTGCACTGGATGATCAAGTCATTAATCCTATGTTAGAGTTTTCAAGTGTCCCAAAAGTGTTTGGGCAATTGTGTAAAGGTCTACGACAAACTAATGACGTGATAACCTAGTCTAGTTAAATAGTAGGGTCTTCATGGCCCTTTGGTTGGATCGACCTTGGTTTTAATTTCTACCTACAAAAGGCTCCATGGCTCTTTGGTGTGTTCAGGCCCAACTATTTTATAATTTAGACACTCCTAATAATATTTCTACTCTTATACTCCACGTATTGTTACTATATGTGTATACATGGATGCTTATTTATTTGTCCATTTATTTGTATGATCTGCCTTTGATCATTGCTGTCAGCGTTGAGCCATCAATCAAATCTCAGGCACCTCTATAACTAGAGCAGTTTATGGTTGGATTTCATAATTCAAGGGTCGACTTGGGAAAACTGATCGTTAAATTGATCACTAGAATGTTGTGAGTTTAATGGGCGGTGGATTCACTAATACGAGTCCCCAAACTCATGATGTATGGTTTAATTGGCTCATTAAGGGGATTAAGATCCCAGGGACAGTGGGTTCTTGAAGATCAATGCAAATTTCGTGATGAGATGGTTTTTGTCCTCAAGTCTCCATGGCCAGATGACCTGATATATGAGACAGTTAAGATGGATATGTTAAGAATCACTGTATGACTAAGTTACATGTGTTCCCACACATGTATAAGTTAAATCAAATTTTCATGCTGATACCCGAGTACTGAAAGTATAGGGTGTTACAGATATGGCCTCTCAAATCCATATAAAGGCTTTTCCGGTGCTTGTGTAGAAATCTTATGGCGCTTTTCCGTGAGAAAGTGTCCAGAAACCACTTTCACCGGCGCTCATAGTGACTTTTGCTAGTGCTTTTCCATGAGAAAAAGTGTCCAGAACCACTTTTACCAGCACTTGCAGTGACTTTTGCTGGCGCTTATTCGCACTGGAAAAAATTACAATTGTCAGTGCTCAGACAAGCACAGAGAAAAGTTACCTAGTGCCAACAATTCTTTTACCGACATACCCATTTAGCAGAACCTGACTAGCGTTGGTAATAGAATAGGCAGCGCTTTTAAGGGCTTTTACTAGCGCTTTTGAGCACTAGTAAAAGTCCCGGTTGTTGTAGTGTACGCTTCTAAGTGCATAAATCTTTAAGAAACTTAGCATAAGCAGAGACTTACTTAATAGCATCAAGGAACGAAATGTTAATTCGCATTTATTTAAACATGTCCAATATGTCATTAAAGTTCTTTCCTTTCTCAATTGGTGTCAGACGTTGAGGAAAAGATGTTTTAAGCACATAAGATGACACATGAGTGGTTCCTAGAAAGTCAGAGTGCTTTTAAACTTTGGATGCACTAGTGTGTATCTCAGCTTCATTTTGGTCTTCTGATTTAGAATTTGATTCTTCCCTAGGCATCTCTACTTTGTTCTCGATCTGTTTACCGGACCTCAGGGTAATGATTGATTTGTCTTGCTCATTATATTGTTCTTAGTTTAAATTAGAGTCAATCACATACTATCCTTTTAAAAATTCCACAGGTTGGCTAGGAAACTTACCCTTCTCTCTCACACTCAATGTGGTAGTAAGTTGACCCAACTGTACTTCCAACTTAGCAATGGATTATACATTTGTATGTAAGCTTTGCTGGTTAACTTATAAAGTTTGTTGGGTGTCTTTTTAAAATTGAAGAGAACTCTGCATAAAAAGATTAAGTGTATCTTCAAGAGACGGTTTCCTTAATTGTGAAGGAAGTTGTTAATATTGTAGAAACTGTTGAAGTTGTTGACTACCAACTTGGGGGTAAGGTTGCATAAGAGGATTTCCATATGGTCCTCCTTGTTGTGGTCCTTTCGTCCAAGAAAAATTTGGATGTCTAGCCCACCCAGGGTTGTAGGTGTCTAAGGAAGGATCATTCCTAGTTCTTCAAAAAGTGTTTATAGCATGCACTTGTTCAAAGAGAAATTCTGAAAATGCTACACCAGATGGACAAGACTGTGTGGGATGGTCGGGACTAGAACATATGGTACATGACTCGATTTGAGTTATTTTTGGAGGTCCATTATTTAACATCAAAGCATCAACTTTCTTTGTCAAGCTATCAAATTTGCCATAAAGATCTGGCATGACTCATATCTCATATATACCACCTTTCTTTTGTGACTAGGGACTTCTTTCACCTCTATTTGAATAGTCCCATTGCTGGGAGTTTTCACACAAGGTTTCAAAGAAATTCCAAGTTTCGACATCACTTTTGATCATGAATGACCCTCCACTGGTGGCATCATCCATAGAAGTATTGAACCTACTGCCACTTCTCAAAACCATGGTGTGGACATTTAAGAAGCAAGTCCTTCCATCTTTCCCAACATTCGTGAAAGTGCTCGCCCTCTTTTTGTGTGAAATTAGTAATTTCTCTACGAAGAGCATTAATTTTATGAATGGGAAAGAACTTGTTCAAGAACTTCTTAGACAGTTAGCCCCATGTAGCGATAGACCCAACTTCTAGAGAATTCAATCATGCTTTTGCCTTATCCTTCAAAGAAAAAGGAAAAATGTACAAACGGATCGAATCGTCTGAAAAGTTTTGGAACCTAAAGGTAGAGCAAATGTCTAGGAATTCTTTCACATGATGATATGGGTCCTTATCTGAACCATAGAAGGAGGGCAACAATTGTATGACGCCAGCTTTAAGTTCAAAGTGTGCTGACGTGGTAGCTGATAACACTGTGCATGAAGGTGCATTAAATTCGACAGGAGCTAAATAATCCCTAAGAGCTTTAATTCCATTCTCATCCCCCATTTCAAATAGAATGTTTCTCAATCTTCTACAAAGTGTTCTTTCTATTTCAGGATCAAAAGGTGTTAGTTGTATGTTAAGAGATCTACATCCTAGCATAAACTGAGTTATTGCAATGTATGAAAGAAAGCTAAACTAAGATGCAACCTAAGAAAAATAAAACTAGAGCTAAAAATCATGAACTCCTAAAAGCAATATGAAACTATGTAAACAAGAATTAGAAGAAAGAACCTAAAAAAGGTGATGATTGATTTCCGAAGAATTAAGAGTTTCACCTTGACTTTGAAGATAATTTTTTTTTTTTAAACTTCCTTCCCCAATTCCTTTAGAAAACAAAGACAAAAATAAAATAAGTTTCCTAAAATTTATGAAATGATGTAAGAAAATTTCTAGGGCTATAAATTATGATAAGTGAGAATCCTAAATCCAAATGGACCCAAACAGTCCCTGGAAATGAAGCTAAAAACATGATGTTTTATTTAAACCAACCTGATTTAAATTGATTTTAAAATCGTAAGTATACGAATCAGGTGTAGCGACGATGCATATTACGAGATTGTTCCCACGAGAGCTGGTTGTCACAATTCAAATTTTAGGATTCTTCTTAACTAATCCACAAATAGTTTAGCTAGTTATTAAGTAAAATAACAAAAATCAATGAAAAATAACTGAGAACTAGAAGGAAAATTTACTTCAGAAGAACACTAGAACTTTTGAATCCACCCCTAATTATCCTAACCCTCGTTTTACTTGTTAATTCACCCTAATTGATATAAATTTAATAAATAAAGCACAACCCATATCCTTATTTAGGCACACATGATGTATAATTCCCTAGCAGCATAAGTGAGTTTTCCCTTAACATTAATTGTCCTTAATGCATGCATATTAATGTTCATGTACATACAAATTATAATGTCTCGAAAATTGGCACCGGAGTACATAAACTCTGATCCCGAGTTCCTAGGTGTTAACTTAATAAAATGCACATGCATCTTCAATCTAATTGATATTAAGTCTACACACAAATAATCAGAGTTATGCAATTCAACTTAGTAGAACCAAAGCGAGGCAGAGATAACAAAATTTAATATATATATATATACTTATATATATATATATATATATATATATATATATATATATATATATATATATATATATATATAGGGCAAACAATCAAAGTACAATTGAAAAGTGGTGTCCACTGTTGAGGGTTAAATATTATATATTAGACCTAGTTATTGTCTGGATTTACGAACAGGATACTTCTTAATGGGTTATTTTAATCACGTTTGTGATGCAAGGTAAATCTAGGAGTGTGGACTGGAAAGGACGCTAAAAGCATGGATTTAACGCTCTAACATCACCAAGACATTGGACGGGACTTCATGGGACCAATATTGAGGATTTACATACCAGAGATCAGAGAAATTTCAGTCACTCACTCCAAAAAGGCCTGAAAAATGTCCAGAATGCAAGATCACAGGGTTCCCACCATCTGATTGGCTCGAAACTTCATACGGGGCCTAAGGACTATAAATGAACTGTACACGTCAAATTTGAGACATTGGATCCCTGCAGAAGAGGCCCAATGGTTAGATCGGCCCCTCAAACCCTTAATTGGGGCCCACCTGATCGTTGGATACGCTTCAGTTTTGGACTCAGCGTATTAAAGTATATGATAAAATGGATGGACAGAGCAGATTTCTCACAAACATCTCCGTGGGATCCAGACATACAGTGCATGTGCAAGGTGCACAAGTGCACCGGGCATGCACCAAAAAATCTGAAAGTCAGTCAGCAGCGCTGACCGACTCTTCCTCTTAAACACGTAAAAACGCAACAGCGTTAACGCTGTCGGTCATCATTTTCGCCCAGTGGGACCCACACATCTTATATTTCAGAAATCTGGACCGTCCATTGCATCCAGAGGTGGGGCGTGACCCTCTCCAAGCTTTCTCTTTTAGCCTGTACACGTGTACACGCGCTGATCATCAGAAAACGAAGGTTTGACGGTGAAAATGTTTGCTATGATGGGCCGCACTAAAATCAAGAAAAAATACACAATTCTAAGTGGTTTTTTGCCATGAGTCAAATGAACGGTATGAATTTCTCCATAAACATCAAGGTGAGGCCCATCGACCATCACAGCGCAGCATTGCGCAGGCTCTGTTCGCAAACAGAGCCTATGGGCAATCTTTGTGGGCCACCACCGTAGATCAATGGTTTGATCGGAACCATCCATCAGACTTAATAGGGCCCACTTACCAAGGCCTAGGTGGAAGTATTCCAAGAAAGAGCAAGGATCTGATTTTGTCCATTCAAACAATGGTTAGACGATGCACTGAAAATCTTGTGGGTCTCATCAACAGAAGAAAAAAAAGTACACCGTTCCAACTGAAATTTCGAGAGGAATCTGATGGATGGATTGGATTCTTCAACAGATACCAATGATGGGCCTCACCAACACATCAGCGTAAGATGACTTACGTAGGCTCTATTCGCACGTTCGAGAAGCTCATAACGCTTTGGGATGATCTATGATCATGGATAGGATCGGTCCATCGATCTTGACCGTCCAAAAACATTCCAGGGGATGGCCAACCAAAGCAATGGTGATTGAATGGCTTGGATCTTGCATCCATAGGCTAAAAAGCAACAATGTATATTCGCCGACTCCATTACGCACAGTTGCTACGTAAACAGCAGCAACGTCAGTGCCTCTCCACCGTCAGTACACACTATAAAGGAAGAAGATATGAGAGAGAGACGGGCAGCAAGGAGGGACATGGACTGGCAGAGAGAAAATGAGTTTTTTTTTTATTTATTCATTATATTTATTTTTTATTATTATTATTTTATACGAGAGATGTTTAGCCTCCCCATGACAGGCTAGACCTCTTAGCTAGGGCTAAGAGGTGAAGCTTGTAGCATGATGGGAGAGACCTTGCTTGTGCCTTTTGTCTAGATTAACTGATGTTGAATTTAGTTTAAATTAAGGGAATATTTTTAGTCTTTAATGGTCTGTTGTGACTGAAATTACAATGGGTCTGAGATGGCTTTGCGTATTTCCTTTTCCTTTTTATGTTTATGACGTCAGGAAGCCCTGTTGTTCACCATCGTCTTCTGGGCATGGTCGGCTGACGATACCCTTCCTAACCTTCATACATATGATTGGTTGGTAATTAGTTTAATTCTGTTGTTTGCTTTGTCTCCTGGGCATGGTTTTGTGATGGAATCCATTCTAATTCATATACCTTTCATCTCTTGAAAACTAGATCAAAGTAAGTTCAGTTTGATTTCATGATTCTAGAAGCAGGCGTAAGATCTCCCTGATCTTTACAAGTGAATCCTCTGAATACCTAGTTCCCTTTCTTTAAATTTTCTTAAGTTTTAGATTAATTAATCCATAATTATTCCACAATTGCTATTTGATTTAGAATTCATCTTAGCCTAGTTCTAGTTCTACTTAGTTTCAGATAACGTACAAGTTTCAGTCCCTTGGGTTTCGACCTCGGTCTTACCGAGTTATTACTAAATCACAACCCTGCACTTGGGGAGTGAACAGGTTTTTAGCACCGTTGTCGGAGACTGACGGTTGCGTTTCTGAAATTAACTAGTTTTAGGATTAGTTTAAGATTAGATTTTTTTCTAATTATAGGTTTAGGTTTTTCTAATTTATAGGAACTAACCTGTTTTCTTGTTTTGTAGGGTTCTAAGATAGTTTCTAAATTTGGTAAATTCTTTCTTAAATTCTTTCTTAGGATTTATTTCTTCTTTTTAGTAAGTTTCTAATTTTAACTCTTTTAAGAAATCCTAACTTTGGTTCTTATTCTATTTTAAGAATTTTTTTCTATTTATAGACTTTTTGTTTAGGAACTAACCTATTTGATTTGTAGGTTTTTAAGATAGAAACTTCTAATTCAGTAAGCTCTTTATAATTTCTACTTTCTATTTTTCATATCCCTTCTATTAACTTTCTTTCTAGTCAAAGACTTCCTAATTTGTTTTCTACTTTCTTTTTTAGGAATTTCTTCTTGTTATTAGTTTACTTCTAATTAGGAATTTTCTAACCTTAAACTTTCTATTTTTAGATACTAACTTATTTTGTTTTGTTTTGCAGGTTGTTAACCTAGGACTTCAAAACTGGTAACTTCTTTCCATCTTTCCTTTTTACTTTCTAGATTTTTGCTTCTTCCTTTCTCTTAGGTCTAGGTTTAGAATTTAAATCAAGGGCTACGAGTGTTTGATGCCCAAGTGGGCCCGTGACAACACTCGACGTCTCTTGACTGAATGAGGGTTAGTTGAGGGGTTAATTATCCATCGCAGGACTAGACACCGCTCGAATTTCACTAAGTTAATTGAGGTTACGGTTGCAAATCAACCTTAAGCACTACCCCAACCTAGGGTTGAGGAAGTACAAGCTGAGAATGAGGTGCATCAAGCACCCCTACCTCATACTTTACGAGATTATTTATAAACGGTGGGGGTGAGTATGCCCTCATACATGATTTTTCCTGAGAATACAGGACAAATGAACATCAAGCTAGGAGTTATCCAACTCCTTTCTAAGTTCCATGAGCTTGAGTCTAAAGAACTGTATCTACATCTGAAAGAGTTCGACGAGATTATAGCCACCTTATACTTCCCTAATATATCTAAGGATACAGTTAGGCTGAAACTCTTCCCATTTTCCTTGAAAGAGAAGGCCAAGACGTGGTTACATTCACTGCGTCCTAGATCCATTGGCACATGGAATGACATGCAGAGGGAATTCATAAAGAAAATTTTCCCGCATCATAAAATGATTACCCTCAGAAAAGTAATCATGAACTTTGCCCAAAAGGAAGATGAAACATTCTTCTAAGGTTGAGAAAGGTTCAAGAATTTGGTCAGTTCATGCCCACAACACGGCTTTGAAACGTGGCGCATTATAAATTTTTTCTATGATGGACTGACATCCTCCATGCGCCAAATGGTCGAGACAATGTGAAATGGAAAATTCATTAATAAAAATGTTGATGAGGTATGGGATTACCTCGATAGTCTTGCTGAAAAAATACAAGCATGAGACTATTATCCGAATTCGAACACCATGTCTAGGCCGACTCAATCTAAGGAGAAAGGTGGATTGTATCTCTTGAAAGAAGATGATGATCTCAAGTATAAAGTGTCTATGCTCATAAGAAAATTTGAGTCCATGGAAGGAAAGAAGGATAAGGTTAATGAAAGTGTTTGTGGCATCTATGATTGCAACATTCATACAACTGAAAATTATCCTACAATACCTGCCTTTCGAGAAGTATTGAATGAACAATCCAATACCGTAAATAACTATCAAAGACCTTTCAATGGACCAACCTCTAATACGTACAATCCTGGCTGGAAAAATCATCCCAATTTTAGTTGGAGGAACGGACAAACTGCTACCCCTCAAGGTTTCTTCAATCAAAATCCAAATTAAGGAAAACCTTAAGAAGAATCGGTTCAAAATTTCATATAAGAGCTGGCTCAGATAATGCGAGGAATTTTAGATTTTATGCAAAAAATAGATTCACGTATGACGACTATGGAAAAGGGGATGCTTCTTGCACAACCACTCCCCAATCCTAAACCGCAGTATGAGATAAGTGATCCCAGCTCTTCAAATCAAATGGGGCACGCTAAATCCATCACCACTCTTAGAAGTGGGAAGGTTATTGATAAAACCCTTCTGGTTAAGCCCGAAAAGCCTCAAGAACTAGAAGAGGACAACAATGATGGATCTAGTGATGCCCCACAAAAATTAGAACCGAAACTTCTAGAAAAGCCAGTTACTCCGTTCCCCCAACGGTTGGTTGCACCAAAACTCTTTCTAACTCTCAGGATATCCTAGAAGTGTTGAAACAAGTGAAAGTCAACATTCTTCTACTTGATGTCGTAAAATAGATACCTTCATATGCTAAATTCCTAAAGGACTTATACATGACCAAATGACGGAAAAGTATTCAAAAGAAAATTTTCTTAACTGAGAAAGTGAGTGTCATCCTAAAATAAGAGGTGCCACATAAATTCAAAGATCCCGATAGCCCAACCATATCATGTGTAATCGGTATACCAACAGTTAGGTTTGGGTGAATTAAAACCCACCCGGACCATACTATAACTTGTTGATCGCTCTTTTCATGTACCAAGAGAGATAATTGAGGATGTATTAGTCCAGGTCGATAGATTTTACTACCCTATAGATTTTATCATCCTGAACACCGAACCCATCAATGACATGAGCACTCAGATTTCCGTCATTCTTGGTCGTCCATTCCTTTCCACTTCAAATGTAATTATCAATTGCAGGAATGGTGTCATGACTATGTCTTTTGAAAATTTGACATTGGAGTCAAATATATTTTTCAATAACGGCAACAACTCAGAGGATGATAATGATTTTCACGACATTAATATGATTGATTCTTTCATGAAAGATAGCATGCCTCTTACCTTATCCTCTGATCCTCTAGAGACGTGCTTAGCCCACTCCTATGATCTTGATGATGATATAATTAGGGAGACGTGTGTCATTCTTGATACTACACCGGTACTTAAAGTTAACCAGTGGAGGCCACAATTTGAAGAGTTGCCCCAAACTGATGTAGTGCCTCTACCGTCTAACCTCAAGCCACCAAAGCTTGACCTTTAACTATTATCCTCTGATTTAAAATATATCTATTTAGGTCAAGATGAGACATACCCGATAGTGATCTCTGCCCACCTGGAAAAAGAGCAGGAGAGTATGCTTATAGGTACTCTCTTTGAGCATAAAGGAACTCTTGGATGGACGATAGCGAACCTCGAAGGAATTAACCCCTCGATTTGTACTCACCGCATATATCTTGAGGATAATGTGAAAACCGTTCAGCAATCACAACGTAGACTAAATCCAAATATGAAGGAAGTGGTTAAAGCCGAGGTTCTCAAACTATTGGATGTGGGTATCATATACCCTATATCCGATAGTCAATGGGTGAGTCCAACTCAGGTGGTTCCTAAGAAGTCCGGGATCACCATCCTAGTCAATGCCAATAATGAACTCGTGCCGACTAGAGTTACTACTGGTTGAAGAATATGCATTGACTATAGGAAGTTGAATACCGTCACAAGGAAAGACCACTTTCCTTTGCCCTTCATTGATCAAATCTTGGAAAGACTAGCTGGTCATTCCTATTATTGTTTCCTTAACGGGTATTCAGGTTATAATCAGATTGAAATCGCCCCTGAGGACCAGGAAAAGACCACATTTATATGTCCCTATGACACCTTTTCTTATAGAAGGATGCTATTCGGATTATGTAATGCCCCTGCCACCTTTCAGCGATGTTTGATGAGTATCTTTTCTGACATGGTGAGAAAATATTTAGAGGTCTTCATGGACGATTTCTCTGTTTTCGGTTCATCTTTCAGTGAATGCTTAGAGAGGCTTAAATGTGTGCTGAAAAGATGTGAAGAAAAGAATTTGGTACTTAATTGGGAAAAGTGTCATTTCATAGTTCAAAAGGGAATTGTCCTTGGGCATATCATCTCGTCCAAGGGAATCGAGCTAGATAAGGTAAAAATTGATCTTATCTCTAACTTACCTCCACCCAAGAATATTAGAGACATATGATCCTTCTTAGGACACGCAGGATTTTATAGGCGATTCACAAAGGACTTTAGTCTCCTCTCTCATCCTTTATGTAATCTTCTTCAAAAGGATGTGTCATACGAGTGGACTGAGCAATGTCAGGAATCTTTCACCAAGCTTAAGGGCATGTTAACCACTGCACCCATCATGCAGCCACCCGACTGGAGTCTTCCTTTTGAACTTATGTGCGACGCTTCTGATTATGCTCTTGGAGCGGTTCTAGGTCAGAGAAAAGATAAGCGGCCTTACGTCATTCATTACGTAAGTAGGACTTTAAATCCTGCCCAAGTGAACTACTCGACTCCGGAAAAGAAACTTTTAGTTGTGATGTTCGCTTTGGACAAATTTAGATCCTACCTAATTGGATCCAAGATCATTATCTACACAGATCATGCGGCACTTAAGTATCTTCTTTCTAAGAATGATTCTAAGCCCCGCCTAATACAATGGATCCTTCTAATCCAAGAATTTAATTTAAAAATTAAAGACAAAAAGGGAGTAGAGAACGTAGTGGCCAATCACCTTTCTCGCCTTAATACCTCTAATTCCCTTGAGGCAACCCATATCAATGACATGTTCCCTGATGAACAACTGTTCAGAGTCTCCCATTCACCTTGGTTCGCTGATATTGCCAATTATCTTGCTATAGGTTCCATACCGACACACTGGACAGCATAAGATAAGAAGAAATTCTTTACCAAGGTGCGTAACTTTTTCTAGGATGATCCATATTTGTTTAAATATTACCCAGACCAAATCTTAAGGAGCTGTGTACCAGACGAAGAGCATCAGAGTGTCATCTCCTTCTGTCACTCACAGGCCTGTGGTGGTCACTTTTCTACTAAAAAGACCACGGCCAAGATTTTACAGTGTGGCTGTTATTGGCCCACCAAGTTCAAGGACACTCATGAGTTTTGCAAGGCTTGTGAGCGTTGTTAAAAATTGGGAGCATTGTCCCATCGACATATGATGCCCTTGAATCTCATCCTTATCATAGAAGCATTTGATTACTCGGGCATAGATTTCATGGGACCTTTCCCCCAATCCTTTGGAATTTGTATATTTTGCTCGCTGTAGACTATGTCACTAAATGGGTCGAAGCAATTCCATGCCAAAATAATGACCATCGCATGGTCATTAAATTTTTGAGGAAAAACATTCTGTCACGGTTTGTAACACCTCGAGCTATCATTAGTGACGGGGGCTCATACTTTTGTAAAGACCATTTGACAGCTTAATGAAGAAATACGGTATCTCTCATAAGGTGAGCACCCCATACCATACACAGACAAGTGGAGATTTTCAATAGGGAGATCAAACATATTCTAGAGAAAACGGTTAACCCTGGTCGTAAGGATTGGTTAATCCGATTGACAGATGCCTTATGGGCATACCGTACTGCTTTTAAAACCCCTATTGGAACGTCTCCCTTTAGACTTGTATATGGGAAGGCAAATCACTTGCCTGTGAAATTAGAACACAAAATATACTGGGCGATTAAAAATCTGAATTTCAATTTGGACGACGCTGGCTCGCTACGCATACTTCAGTTGAATGCATTGGAAGAAATCCGAAATGACACACACGAGAATTCAAGAATTTACAAAGATAGGATGAAGGCGTTTCATGATTAACATATTTTAAAGAAATCATTCATGCCATGTCAGAAAGTCCTTCTGTATGACTCTCGACTACATCTCTTTCCGGGTAAGCTTCGATCTCATTAGACCGGCCCTTACATTGTTGTCACTGCTTATCCTCATAAGGCCGTCGAGATAAGAGATCCCGATAATGACAAGGAGTTTAAAGTAAATGGACATTGATTAAAATCATTTGTCGAGAAATTTGATTCAGAGGACATGTCCATGCCTCTGACTGCTCCTGTTTACCAGGATTGACCTCCTAGTCTGATGGAGGTTTAGGTAGGTTTATCGCTTTCATAGAACTAGGGTAGTGATTTATTTTTTTGGGCTGAAGATGATAAAATTAGCGCTCTTAGGAGGCAACCCAGCTTTTTATTCCATTTCATTTTTTTTAGTTAGTTCAATGTTTGTGGGTAACATTACTGCAAACCCTCACGAGACTACAACTCGTCCATTATGAGCAACCTAGGGGTTTAAAGGCTTGTTGTATATGCTAAATGCAATCGAGAGCACCTACGAAAGTGGTATAGGTAGGATTTTATTTTTTTTTATTTTTGTTGGTTTCACTCTCGTACTAACCTACTCTCTCCCAGCGATCTCTTGAAAAATCTCTCTCGATTCGTTATTCAGGTACTATCTTCCCATCACTTCTCATTTACTTTCGTTGTCCCATGCGTATTGCATGTTATATCTTTTACATTGAGGACAATATAGATTTTTGGTTGGGGGTGGGAGATTAGGTTACCTAATCAGTATTTTCTTAGTCTTGAACAAAAATTGTGAAAAAATTGTGAAAATTTTTAAATTTTTCTGAAAATTTTTATGAATTCAATGTGATTTTGATGACTATCTTGGATTAAGAAGTATAAGATACATAATGTTGGATTTATGACTCTTGGATTCAGTATCTGTTAGATTTCAAAGTTAAGTTTGAATTGATAATCCATGATTAAAAGTTCAACATTGATTGAGCCATGATTTCACATGTCACATCTCGCTTTCACATTAAGATTTCAGTCTGATATTGAAGGGTTAATTTGGTAATCATTAAAATATGAAAGGAAGTAGCATGGAACATTTGCCTAACAGGATCGATATGAAAAACAAAGATACCTTTGGAAAGATTTGGGCAAATAATCCTCACCATAGCTAGGTTTGCTCCCTATATGTGTAGATTTAATACTCCTTGAATGATATCTAAAAAGAGTCAGGTATACAGTCTTCACCATAGGTTTGCTCCCTATAAGTGAGGATTTGATTCCCCTTCTTGGTATTACTGTTAATAAAATAAATAAATAAATCAATCAAAAGTTAAAAGAATGATAAGAATGATCTATGAGGTAAGTTTTGGTTATCATGAATTCTCTTGTTGATTACCAATGATATCCTGAAATAGAGAATTGAATCTTAGTATTGATAAGGCGAGATTACACTATACACCCATGGATCTTAATGTTTAGAATTATTTTAATTGATGGATTAATACTTTGAACTTGATTATGAAGTTCACTGTGTGCTTGAGTCCAGGAAAAATAATTTCTAATATTCATGAATTTTAGATTTCTCGTATCTAATTCGTTTTTCAAAATATCACTCGGTTACATAGAAAATTCTCTTATAATTCTCAACTTATTTTTCGCATAAATAGTAAGATGCTGGTTAGGGGCTGTGTTGAGGGTCAAATATTATATATTAGACCCAGTTATTGCCCGAATTTATGAACAGGATACTGCTTAATGGGTTATTTTAATCACGTTTGTGATGCAAGGTGAATCTAGGAGTGTGGACTGGAAAGGACGCTAAAAGCATGGATTTAACACTCTAGCATCACCAAGACATTGGACGGGACTTCATGGGACGAATATCGAGGATTTACATACCAGAGATCAGAGAAATTCCAGTCACTCACTCCAAACAGACCCGAAAAACTTCCAGAATGCAAGATCACAGGGTTTCCACCATTTGATCAGCTCGAAACTTCATACGGGGCCTGAGGACTATAAATGAACTATACACGTCAAATTTGAGACATTGGATCCCTATAGAAGAGGCCCAACGGTTAGATCAGCCCCTTAAACCCTTAAGTGGGGCCCACCTGATCGCTAGATACGCTTCAGTTTTGGACTCAACGTCTTAAAGTATATGATAAAATGGATGGATAGAGCAGATTTCTTACCAACATCTCCTTGGGATCCAGACATACAGTGCATGTGCAAGGTGCATAAGTGCACTGGGCGTGCACCAGAAAATCTAAAAGTCGGTCAGCAGCGCTGACCGACTCTTCCTCTCAAACACGTAAAAACGCAACAGCGTTAACGATGTCGGTCACCGGTTTCGTCCAGTGGGGCCCACACATCTTATATTTCAAAAATCTGAACCGTCCATTGCATCCAAAGGTGGAGCATGACCCTCTCCAAGCTTTCACTTTTAGCCTGTACACATGTACACATGCTGATCATCAGAAAACAAAGGTTTGATGGTGAAAATGTTCGCTACGATGGGCCGCACTAAAATCAAGAAAAAATACACAATTCTAAGTGGTTTTTCGCCACGAGTCGAATGAACGGTATGGATTTCTCCATAAACATCGAGGTGATCGACCATCACAGCGCAGCATTGCGCAGGCTCTATTCGCAAATAGAGCCTACAAGCGATCTTTGTGCACCACCACCGTAGATCAATGGTTCGATCGAAACCGTCCATCAGACTTAATAGGGCCCACTTACCAAGGCCTAGGTGGAAGTATTCCGAGAAAGAGCAAGGATCTGATTTTGTCCATTCAAACAAAGGTTAGATGGTGCATTGGAAATATTGTGGGTCTCATCAACAGAAGAAAAAAAAAAGTACACCGTTCCAACTGAAATTCTGAGAAGAAGCTGATGGATGGATTGGATTCTTCAACAAATACCGATGATGGGGCCCACCAACACATCAGCGTAAGATGACTTATGCAGGCTTTGTTCGCACTTTCGAGGAGCTCGAAATGCTTTGGGATGATCTGTGATCATGGATAGGATCAATCCATCGATCTTGACCGTCTAAAACATTCCAGGGGATGGCCGACCAAAGCAATGGTGATTGAATGGCTTGGATCTTGCATCCATAGCTAAAAAGCAGCAATGTACATTTACCGACTCTATTACGCACAGTTACTGCATAAACCGCAGCAATGTCAATGTCTCTCCACCATCAGTACACACTATAAAGGAAGAAGATATGAGCGAGAGATGGGCAGCAAAGAGGGACGTGGACTGGCAGAGAGAAAATGAGTTTTTTTTATTTATTCATTATATTTATTTATTATTTTTTTTTATACGAGAGATGTTTAGCCTCCCCATGACAGGCTAGACCTCTTAGCTAGGGCTAAGAGGTGAAGCTTGTAGCGTGATGGGAGAGACCTTGCTTGTGCCTTTTGTCTAGACTGACTGATGTTGAATTTAGTTTAAATTAAGGGAATATTTTTAGTCTTTAATGGTCTGTTGTGACTGAAATTACAATGGGTCTGAGATGGCTTTGCGTATTTCCTTTTCCTTTTTATGTTTATGACGTCAGGAAGCCCTGTTGTTCACCATCGTCTTCTAGGCATGGTCGGATGACGGTACCCTTTCTAACCTTCATACATATGATTGGTTGGTAATTAGTTTAATTCTATTTTTTGCTTTGTCTCCTAGGCAAGGTTTCATGATGGAATCCATTCTAATTCATATACCTTTCATCTCTTGAAAACTAGATCAAAGTAAGTTCAGTTTGATTTCATAATTCTGGAAGCATGCGTAAGATCTCCCTGATCTCTACAAGTGGATCCTCTGAATCCCTAGTTCTCTTTCTTTAAATTTTCTTAAGTTTTAGATTAATTAATCCACAATTTCTATTTGATTTAGAATTCATTTTAGCCTAGTTCTAGTTCTACTTAGTTTCAGATAACATACAGGTTTCAGTCCCTTGGGATTCGACCTCGGTCTTACCGAGTTATTATTACATCACAACCCTGCACTTGGGGAGTGAACATCTACCCTAATGAGGATTATACAATCCACAATATACATACTCAAGACGGTTAAAATGTAAAATTTTCAGTTTATTCCAAATCTTCCAGAACATAGCGGTGGTGGTGCAAACCAAAGCCTACCTACAGGAGGCCTCAATAGAACCTGTATCAATAATATGCCTAGTTGGTGTTTTAAAACACCATCCCAGGTAAGAGTGAGTAGCTAACTCAGTGGTTTCATTAGTTCTAATTTACACATGTTATCGACACAATCAATGTAATTAATGATAAACAATAAATCAAACAATTTCTAAATATTATTGTTAAATGTGGATATGAAGATATGACATGATGCATGCCCTTTCCAAACAACACTCCCTCACACGTGACTTCGACCACCTAGTTCGCAAATGACAACACTTCCTCAACGTGCGACTTCAATGCCTATTTCGCCACATTCTAAACTAATGCAGTGCGATGAATGATCATGTTAGTCGAGTAATTATTAAGTTTCATTCGTCAAGCATATTGGTGAAGCTATGATACTGGGGTTATATCATGAGTCCTTATCCGGATCACGTGGCTCGTTGCTGCACATAGTGACTCCTTATCAGTGTCCTTTAATCCAACTTTAGGTATCACCCATTTATCTCATAAATCAACAATTCCAAAGGTATGGTATGATATCTAAATGTATGAGGATCAACCTGGTATAAATCATCAATCAATACTGAGTATGATCACTCAGTTTTGAGGTGCGGGCTTGTCACATAAAACCAAAACATATAATGAAAATGGCTCATCACCCAATTTCATTCATGTTTGGGTCGTTCGAACGGTACTCTAGCATGAAACCATCGGCTGAGTAATTTAACGGGGGTCGTTTGAACAATAATATATCACCTCTATTAGTGCTCATTGGTCACTATAGGAAAGTTTGTCACCCCAGTATAGGTCGACAGCTCGGATAGGGTGTCACATACCACCATGCCCGGCTCATAAGTCTTAGTAGGATCGTATCACACTAACAGTTATGAATAGACACATCTATTGGGAACGGGGTATCCTAGATTCCATTTAGTCGTGTCATACATTGTAAACATACATGATTAGTTAGCTAGTGGACTAATTTGATTGACTTGGGAGAACCACGACACAACCGGCATTGGGTGCAAGCAGCCCGTGTAGTCCAACTACTGTCGGTCGTCCGTGTTCAACCCGTGTCAATCGAACAATCCTAGGGTGGACGCCTTAACTTAGGACACCCTTTTAGTTTAGGCGGTTAGACAACTGACCCAACATTGTAGCAATCCTAAGTATTACTATGGACTAAATAGTACATCACACAATTATAGCATGTATTCTACTACACAACCACTTAGGCATTTCATCGAACATGTAAGCATACATAGGATACTACGTTCACTAAAGCATTAAATCAAACATGCATGTGAGCATGTATAAATTAATACAATTACTTAAGTATTAAATCAAGCACATGAGCATCAAAAAAGTAATACATTTCACCATTCAAGCATTTCATCAAACATGTGAGCATCCATATCCAACAAATAGCATATATATATATATATATATATATATATATATATATATATATATATATATATATATATATATATATATCCATTAATGAGCAATTAGCAGATTTATAGGAGACGAGCTTCAGGAGGGAACCCACCAAAATAAAATGGACCTTTCCTATCATATACCCTACACATCAACAAGAAAACAAACCAAGACGGGACCGGGATCCACTTTAAAAAGGAGCAGATCTGAGGGTCCTCAACTGGACCTGTCCAGAATGAGCATCCCCCTCAGATGTCATGGAAGAGAGTTAGGATGCTAGTGAACTGAGTCCACTTGGTGCTCACTACCCATCCACTCCAATGCATCCGCAAGCCCGTTCCCCTCTCTGAATGTATGAGAAAAGGAGATGAAACACTCCTTTAGAAGGGCAAGAATCCACATAATCCAAGGACTCATTGTCCACGGGATGTGGGATTTCCCAAGAATGAGGCTGAGAGCAAACTCGGAGTCTGACAAACAAAAATTGATGTTATCATGAATTGCCCTCACTTCCGCAATATTATTGGAGCACACCTCATAACCTGAGGAGAAGGCAAAAATCAGATGGCCAGTGTCCCCACGACAGACACCCCCACCTCCTGATAGGCTCGGATTCCCTCTAAAAGAACCATCGACGTTAAGCTTGACCCACCCGGCTACTGGCTTGTTCCATCTGATTATATAACACCTCATCGGTCTATCCTTGGGCGAGGAAATGCCCAAGAACCTTTTGCCCCTACTCGAATTCCAGTTATTCACCGCATCCTTTTGAAGGATAAGGCCTGTCCACCATTTAATCTGACCAATGGAGGAGGCAACCCTTATCTTGCGACCCTCGAATTTAGCTTCATTCCTAGCATGCCATAATTCCCAGTAAATGAGAATAGGAAGAAGGTACCAGATAACAACTGGGGCACCGTCCACAGTCTCTGCAAGATGCCACTGCACCCATCTCCCTAGAATGTAATGATCTTGCATGATTGGGATCCTACAGTAGCCTCTAAAATGGGACCATATGGCAGCCGCGTGATGACCGTGTAGGAACACATGATCAATAGTCTCGACTTGTAGCGAAGTGTGTTGAACATCACCTGAGCAACGAGTGCAGATAGACGCTAGAGCAACTCCTCTGGCCTGCACCCGAGCATCCACTGCAATTGCCCCATGTAGTAGCCTCTAGCAGAAAATTGAAATTTTTGGGGGCAGATTTTTAATCCACAGCCACTTGCTCCAACTGATGTTCCGAGAAACAGCCCGACTCACCTTCCAAGCTGAAGAGATGGTGAAAACGCTTGACAGGTCAAAAGGCCAAAAACATTCATCCTCTACATCTTCAAAGATTGTGAAACCACCATTAAAAATGCGAGAAAGGAGTTCGTTCAGCAGGAGAGAGAGAACTAACGACAAAGGGAGAGGACCTGTCAGGCCCAAAAAGTCTCTAAGCCTTAAATCCCTCAACTCACTAAGAATAGGATCGGGAATGAGGCGCCGAATAAGACCTAAGCCGATATAATTTTCCTCCCACAGATTAATGCCCCCTTGCCCCACCTTCCATTGAACATGGTTAGCAATGAAAGGGAAAATTTGTCTGATTTTAGCCCACAACGGGAAAACTGACGTAAAAACACTAAACTAGGAGCCTTCCCTTAGATCCCTATGGTGCTTAACCCACATAAGGGAAGCCTAGGGACTGACACTCTACCCAAACTTCACTTCCCACATCATCTTCATCCTGAGAGCGCCCATAACTTCTTTAAGACGCCTGATCCCAAGCCCTCCTTCTTTGAGGGGTCTAGCAATTTTTTCCCAAGCTATCCAGTGCAGTTTGTTTTTTCCATCTGACCACCCCCAGAAAACACTTGCAAAAAGCCTTTCCAATCTTTCAATAACTTGACTTGGAACATGCATAGCTAACATGGTATGGATGGGGATAGACCCCAGAATATGCTTGATAAAAGTCAGTCTACTAGCTTGTGAAAGGAATTTAGACTTCCACCCATTAACATGACGCATGATCTTGTCTATCAGGAACTGGAAATCGGCTACCTTTGGTCTACCTCATTGGAGAGGCACTCCTAGATACTTCTCTCCATCAGTCGCCCTCGAAAAACCTAAAAGACGCTCAATGTTTCTGGCCCTTCCAGCTAGTAACCCCTTATGACCGAAAAAATAGCTCTTCCTGCAGTTAATTTTTTGCCCCGAAGCTTCTTAGTACCTTTCTAAAAACCGTTTGGCTGCCTCGAGCAAGCTGCGACTCCCATTGAGAAAGAAGAGAGTATCATCTGTAAAGAAAAGGTGGGAAAGGGTGGGGCAGCCATGTTTCAGTTTGAATGGCTGAATTATATTAGCTTCCACCATGCCTTTCAAAGTTACTGAAAAGGCTTCTAAGGTGAGGATGAATAAAGAGGGAGAAAGAGGGTCACCTAGCGAAGCCCTCTCGACGAATTGAAGAAACCTACTTGCTCACCGTTCACCAAAATAGAGAACCAGTTATTGGCCCAACACCTTTCCACCAAAGCAATCCACCTTTCACTAAAACCGAACTTGGAGAGAGCTAATTTCAAGAAATTCCAATCCACTCGATCATATGCTTTTTCCACATCTAACTTGATAATGATATTTCCCCCGCGCACCTTTCTGTTAATATCTCTCACCAACTCTTGAGCCAGAACTATGTTACAAGAGATATCCCTGCCTTGAACGAAAGCCCCCTGCTCCTTTGAGATAAGCTCAGGCAGGATTTTAGCTAACCTTGTGGCAATAACTTTAGCGAATATCTTATAGATGACATTACAATGACTGATAGGCCTGAAATCTGAGAACTTGGTGGCTGAAGGGCTTTTGGGGATGAGACAGATCAGGGACGCAGAGAAGGCTCTCAGCATCTCACCACCCGCAAAGAAGGCAGCCACAGCTTTGTGGATGTCTACCCCCACTATATCCCAACAGTCTATGAAGAACGCCATTGAAAAACCAACCAGGCCAGGGGCCCCATCTCTCGGGGACGAAAAGGCCACCTCTTTAACTTCAGCAAAGGATGGAGCAGTAAGTAAGTTGAAATTGTCTTCCTCTATGACCCGGTTGTGGATGTGATGGGTGAACAAATAGCATATATTATGGACAAATCAAAAAATTTACATATTAGTATATACAAATTCATCTACAAACATCTAATCATTAACTGAGACCCTCAAGCATCGATAAATGATAATATAGAGATAATGGTCCGCACCTTTACAATGATTTGTCTGACTCAAAGCGATCCTAAGATTAGGGTTATAGAGAAAATCCACCAAAGCCTAAACAATCACACAAACTATTGTAAGGACTAGAAAACCTAACCCAAAAGACTATATTAAAGAGTAGATTATATTTCTTACCTCCAATCGCCATCAAGAGAACTCCATAAAGGATATGAGAGTGGCAATGTGGCTATGAAGAGGGATGAGAGAGTGAATGTTCACAAACTCACTTTTCCAAGCTTCCTCTCTCTCTCTCTCTCTCTCTCTCTCTCTCTCTCTCTCTCTCTCTCTCTCTCTCTTCTCCCTCACCCAAGCTAGGGTACGAAATTCGTATGAGAGAAGGGAGTACCCAAATGAGGCCTTAATATAGTGCCAGAAGTGGTGCAAATGGCCCTATTGGCCCTTTATCCATTATATTAACTCCAAGGGAGGTTTTTTTCCACTTATAGGGTCTTTTGGGGGGCTCACTGGATCATCCATATCAGGAGAAAGGTGCCCCACTATAAGATATATAGTTTGTCAAAATCATTCGGCAATTAGACTCTTTGATCAACTGTGGGGTCCCACTTACAATGGACGGTTGTCGATGATCGATCGGAGTCGCATCTATATGGATATGAGAAGGAAAATATCATTAACTCATACTTAGAGTTTCGTTGTGATCTAATGGTTAGAAAACTACAACTTCATGAAAGAGCAAAAAGTCTATTTCACTAACGTTTCAGGCTTCAACCTAGGCTATTTGTACATTTCAAGCACTCAGCCCCTAGCCCAAGTTGCGCAGTTCTGGGTATTATCTTGATTCTCCACTAGCGATGGACATCAAGCCCAGCAAGACGGACATTATTCTATAGTTTTGGAACTAGTGGCTCAATAACGAGCGGTCTAAAGCCTGTTCAAAAAATTAGAGTATTTCTTAAATAAATTAGGTATCAAAATTTCTTATGTGCAATTATTAGGGTTTAGATTAACTTTGTTCATAGTATGGCCTATTTATAATTAGCAAAAATGGCAATTCGATCTTAATAACCCTAAACCATTGGTTTTTAGGCTAAAGGAATAACTGAATTGATTTGGTTTGTTAATTAAGATCTGACCCCTACTTGTCTCGACTTTGGGTATATCTTTATTTAGTTACAGCTGTCTCGATTAATCAGTAATAGGTTGGCTAGATTTGGACCCTACGTGAACAAATCCCGAGGCTAAACTCAATGTTTAAGAGATCGAGCAGATTCGTTGGCTTCGTATGGTTGATTGATCTAATTTGTGCAATTCTTTATTGGTACCACCTATGTATAAGCTAACATTGAGTGTCAACGGTCAATAAGTGACAACATAAGTTAATCATAATGAAAATTTTCAAGGGGTTTTAGAAATCCAAAATAGCGAAAATCTAGGACATTAGACAAACATTAAGAATCAATCAAACCACTTAAATCCACATTCATCATCTGCTATCTTGATTATGAATCACAAACAATGAAATTGGAAAAAATCTCAAGGATGACATCTTTCCATCCATGTTTAAGCATAAATAGATGTAATTTCCTATTTCTTTCTCTGTAGGGAATCGTATTCATGATAAGACACAAGCATACCTAGTATAAGATTCTAAAAAATATCCACTGCTAGACTTTGGGTAAGCTCATAGATTGGAGAAGTATGGAGTTTTCATTTAAAAATACTAGGGAAAGAAATTAATCAATCAATTTCAGATGAAATCAACAATCAACAAGAATCATTCAAATTAGGGGCTTCATCTCAGCCCTATTTAAGAAATTAAAAATTTATGAGATATAACATAGATTCAAATGGAAAGAAGAAAAATATAATTGATAAGAAATACATCTCTTACACAACCCTCTAATCTTCTAACTTCAAACCTTTGATTTTTTTCAATCTATGTGATGAATCTGTCAACCGTAACATCATTAAAAGAAATCTCTTTTAAAGCAATCTCTTCTACAAAGGAGATTAATTCTTATGGCTTTATAGCTGTTTCAGCCCTCCAATACTCTTGACGACAGCTTCCTCTTTCATCTATGTAAGACCCGTATCTTAGTCCGTACCGTTCCGTAGACTTCTGCGGTCTTACCGGTCGAATTCCGACAACCTTCGACCCTTAATCGATATTTGCGCTCGACCCTGATTCGTATGCTGTCAACCCGTATCAACTCAACCCAAGATCTTTACCATATCGACCGTGCAGTCACTGCGGTTCCGATGCCGCGACTCGCGCGTCGAGGCGATACCCTGGTCAGGAGTTGTGGGCCAACGTTGTTCACTCCCCAAGTGCAGGGTTGTGATGTAGTAATAACTCGGTAAGACCGAGGTCGAATCCCAAGGGACTGAAACTTGAACGTTATCTAATACTAACTAGAATTAGAACTAGAATGAGATGAAATCTAAATCAAATAGAATTTAATGAAAAATTGTGAGATTATTATCTAAAACTTAAGAGGGATCAGAGATAGGGTAACTAGGGATTCAGAGGATCCACTTGTAGAGATTAAGGAGATCTTATGTCTGTTTCATAAATCATGAAAATTAACTGAACTGTCATTGATCTAGTTTTCAAAGAGATAAAAGGTATATGAATTAGAATGGATTCCATCACCAAACCATGCCCAGGAGAATATGACAAACAACAGAATTAAACTAATTACCAACCAATCAACACGTTTATAAAGGTAGGAAGGGTACCGACATCTAACCATGCCCAGGAGACTATGGTGAACAATGGGACGTCCTGACGTTATAAACATAGGAGGAAAGGAAATATTCAAAGCCATTGTAGACCCACTGTAATTTCAGTCACAACAGACCATTAAAGACTAAAAATATTTCATTAATAAAACCACAATCAATCACAGTTCAATCTTAAATAAAATGAACAAACAAATTCTCTCCCATCACGCTACAAGCTTCACCTCTTAGCCCTAGCTAAGAGGTTTAGCTTAACATGACTAAGAGGAACATCTCAAAAGATTAAAAAGAAAGGAAAAAGAAAAGAAAATAAATAATAAAATTCTACAAACTTCCCCTGACTCCCCCTCTCCACGTTCTAGCCCAAGCCGAGATTTCTGTCGTCCCCCAGCCCTTTTTCCTCTCTTGCTTTTATAACTGATCAAGTCGGTGCGGAAGGGTGAAGTCGGTAAAGAGTCCGTCGAGAATTGCCACCAATTCCGCAGTAAAAATCTAACCGCATAACCTGTTTTACGCAGCAGAAACACAACAGACATACTGCGTTTGAACGTAACTTTTAGATGACTGACCGTCCGAAATTTCTGATTTAGCTTTGTGGACGGGGTCTAGACCCACCTCTCGTGAATTTGGACAGTCAGGATCATTGATCCGATCTTGACCATGATCACGCAACAGCCCGAAAATCCGGACGAATCCCGGATGCGTGCTGGCTGCATAAAACTTATGTTGTGTACATGGTGGGTCCCGCTTCACTTCTTGTAACGCCCGTGAAAAATCCGTACTTGGGTTCGAATACCGATTTGACCCGAAATCGCGTAGAAATAATTTCTATGGAAATTAAACGTAAGTTAGCTAGCGCAACGCTAGAGTAGCTGGGAAATAGTCCCTGATCACTTTAAATACGTTCTACAAGACCCAAATCGAGTAGAACAGACAACTCTACAATACTCTATAACCTTGGATCAAACTCTAAGCAAGTTTGTCCTCTGGACCACATTGAACTTTTGTATTGGATTTAGACCGCGCGTCTAAGGTCCAATACCTCCTATCTTAGACCGTTAGAACCGCCCAGCTGGACTTGACAATCATCTCGAAAATCAAGTCAAACCGATAATCACAGACTATTTCGTTGAACCCGGACTGAAGCGACCGCGAATAGGGACGAATTTGGAATTTCAAATTCAAATCTGGCACACGACTTGACGCGTCAGTATTGAGCGTTCTGACCGTCAGAATTCATCCAGATTACACCCTCGGATCAGGAAAAATTTTTATTTATTATCATGAGACTTTCAGCCCTGATCTATGTGCGGTGACCGCTGAACTGAAACTGGTCCGCCACGTGCGATCTGCGAACCCTGCCAGACTGAAAACTTAATACGAGGTGCATCTGGTACACATGAGCTTAAGTCTGATCGCAATCGACCAGGGGACCACCAGAAAGTCATTTTTGGACCGAAACAGCCCTGAAATGGATAGGCATCAAGTAAACTTCGTCCCGGAGCCTATTTCTGGCAATTTCAAGCTTATAAAAGAGGTTGAAACCCTCATTTCTCCGTCCCATCCGAAATTCACAAACCCTAGAGAAAAAGAGAGAGAGTTTGAGAGAAAGGGAAGAAGAGATTTTTCCCGCTTTCGAGCCCCTGACAGTTGCTGCTTCAGCACTCCCTTCCAATCACCTGGCTGGTGATTTCTCCACCTTTTCAGGTATAAAATAACCCCAAAAACTTGCTGATTTAGGATTTACGTAGATTCATGGCATGTTAGCTAACGTAATCCATAAATCAGGTTCTCTTACAGCCGTAGACGAAGCGTACACGCTCCGTTCAAAATCCCGCGACCGTAAGAGATTAGGTGAGGATTTTAGACGCTTTGATTGACGGTTTACAACGCTTTCAATGTCGTTTAATAGTAGATTATCGACGGCATCGCCGTTTGACATGTACAACATGCTCTCCGTTTCTTGTTTCGTAAATTAACGAAGAATATGAGATTTAGGGCATTTTAGTCATTTGTAGGAAGTACGGTCTATATGCATATTTTGCTGACGTGATTGACATGGTTTGTCGCCGCATTAGTGAGTTAGGAATGCTTGCATAATCAGTTTGGCGAAGAGATTCGCCAAGTTGCGCACTTTGGGTCGACATACTATATGTGGACTTAAGTGTGTAGTGTATGTGTTTGTATAAATGCTTGTATTAGTATGTATTGAATTAAATGATGTTATGTAGTAGTTTGAGATTGATTTCATGATTAAAATGCTGACCTAAATGATTTTCTACATGTTTACCTTATGCATGATTGCACTACATGCATAGAAAGTATGCCTTGAAGATTTGCTTAAGTTGAATATGCATAGAAAGTATGCCTTGAAGATTTGCTTAAGTTGAATGTTATAACATGTGCTAACATGCTCACATGATGTATTTCAATTCCAATACCTTTGTATATAGTGTTAATGAAATTCCATAGATGTGTGGGACTTGACCTAGTCCAGGCAGTCGGTAACCGAGCGAATTCGTGGCTGACTGGTCATAGCCACGAACGACGCGTCGATGAACGTGATTCGTGTTGAGAGTTGGCGGCAGTGGTTAGGCCACGCGAAGTGTTTTACGCACTTCATGTCGTTCGACTTGAGATGCGATCGCGCTAGTCGAGCACGTCAAGTAACCCGACTGGCCGATGTATGTTCACCTTGTATGTGTCATAACTGCTTGAACCTAAGGTACTGAACTTACCACTGTAAACCCTGTTAACCATGGTACCTTGATCCACGAAGACTCATGAGCCAGGCATGGTGGTATGGGACACCGTGGTCGAGCTGTCGGCCTACGCTGGGGCCACAAACCTCCCCGTAGTGACCAGTGAGCACCTAAACTCGTGAGCAGATTATGGTGGTATGGGACACTATATTCTAGCTGTCGGCCTACACTGATCAGGCGACGAGCCCTTTGTAGTGACCGCGAGCGTATTCTGAGTCCACGGGAGGCGACGACCCTTCCGTTGCAGTAGAGTACGGTAGGCCTGTATTGATAAGGTGATGGGGGAGCGGTACAACGAGTGCGAGCAACAGCCCTGGCAGCCCTTGCAGTGACCTATGAAATACACATCGTATGAGATTACTAGGAGTGACGACCCTAGACAGGATCTGTGTTGGGATTGATACAAGGGAAGTACCTTAGTTTCCCAATCCTGCTATTTGAATGGACTAATAACAACTTGGAAATCATATCACCATAGCATTGCATGTGCCTGGAAGATGTGGAGCACTCTAGGGAGTGTGGCATGCCGCGGTCGTAAGATGTTGCCGCATGAGGGTGATCGTCGGTGAGGGCATACATCACGTCATATCATCCTGCATTAATAACAGTATTAGGATTGTCTGATTTACTGCTTTACTATTATCGCGTGATTGAATTGTGAACATGCTAATCTTTGCTCTATGATTCCACTGAGTTGATCACTCATTCCCACGTTACGGGATGGTGTTTGCAACACCCACCAGACCCTGTTGTAGTTCCAGGTGAGGACGAGATCCAGGAGGTGGAGCCAGAGATTGACGAGGACCAGGATGAGTTCTCGTATATGCAGTTCATGACGGCTTCCCGTAGGCGACCTGGATCGAGGGGACATCAGTGGGACTTTCCTTTTTGAACATTATTCTTTTGTTATGTATATGTACATGAAACTCAGAGATGTAGTCATACTTTGGAGACAGATGAGATTACTTTATTTTTCCATACAGTGATATATACATTGTTTAGTCTTCCGCTTGCTTTTATCACTGGATCTGAAGTATGAATTGCAGTTTTGGTATACTTTTACTCATGTGAATGCTTTAAATCAGACAACATTGAATCATAACCATTTTTGTTGCATAAGTGACGGTCTGGAACTCGGGAGTTGAGTTTATACACGACCCCCGATTTTCAGGGTGTTACACTTCTTTTATGAGAAATCCACTCCTTCCATCAGACTCATAGCAGGATTATAGTTGGAGATATCTGGTTTTGGATTGCAGTTAGAGCGGCCCACCTGATCACTCATATCGCCGTCCGTCCCCTGTTTGGACGGCTGAAATTTTATACCTGCTATCTCTTAGAATTCCAGCCTCCAGGCTTTGATAAGACAAACCTTGGAGTTCTAATAGACAGTTCAGATCGGCCATCCGATCATTGATGGTGGGCCAGAACTGCCCGTAAATCCCGGACTGCGTCGATTTCATACGCATCACAAGTCCTACGTAACAAAGCTTACGCAGTGACGTTAGTGGGCCCAGGATCAGTGATTATTGCAAAATACAGTCCGTCCATTAAATGTAGAACGAAATTTCGGTCCGAAAAACCAGATTTGAATGTCCGTAGATGTGGCCCATTGAAGTCATCTTGCTCCAACGGCTGCGAATAAACTTCTTGTAATTGCTGTGATCCGTACATGTATGTGTATGGATGAAAACGGTCAGCGTGCTTATGACCATAACGAGTCTCTCAACACGATGGATGGATTGGATCGTTTGCATAGTGACTACAAGTGGGCCACACAGCCTCCCAGCGGATCGCCCGCAGAAAAAAAAAATAAAGACTTTCCTTCTCTGTATAGGAAAGTCGGCTGTCACGGTCAAACACTGTTTTGACTGGTTGTTTTAGTTCAGTGCATTGCAAATGCACTTGTTGTAGTGTACATTCAGTACTTGTGTGGCCCCCAAAATGATAGATCTGATAAATCCACACCGTGCATCTCCCTTCCCATCTCTAGAAAATGGTTGATACCAAAATTAAAGCATATCCTGATATTAGGTGGGCCCCAAATTAAGATTTGGTGGGCTGATCTGACCGTAGGACCACTTACACACAAATCGAACGGCTGAAATTTTATGTGTACGGTTAATTTATGGTCCCTAGGCCATGTATGAAGTTTCATGTCAATCTGATGGCAAAAACATTGTGATCTTGCATTCTACACCAATTTTGGGCCATTTGAAGGTGAACGGCTGGAATTTCTCTAATTTCCGGCGTGTAAATCCTCGATCTTGGTCCCATGGAGTCTCGTGCAATGCCTTGGTGATGCCTGAGTGTTAAATCCATACTTTTAGTATCATTTTTCAGTCCATGCTCATAAAATCACCTTGCAACATAAACACGATAAAAACAGGCAGTTAGACAACACTATGTTCGTAAATCCAAGTAATAACTGGGGTCTAATATGCAATATTTGACCCTCAACACAATCCCCAACCAGCATTTTGCTAGTCCCGAGCAAAATATGTGAAAAATAAGTTGAGAATTACAGGACAATTTCTATGAACATGAGTGATTTCTGAAAAGCAATCTAGACACGAGACTTCAAAAATGTTTGAATGTTAGGCATTACTTCCTCCTGGAATCAAGCGCACAGTAAACTTCATCATCAAGTTCAAGTATTAATCCATCAATTAGCATCATTCTAAACATTGAGTTCAATGGGTGTATAATGTAATCTCGGCTTTATCAGCATTAAAATTCACTTCTCTATTTCAGGATATCATTGGTAACCAATAAGAGAATTCATGATAACCAAAACTGAAACTAACACGTGCCTCATAGATCATTCTTTTTTTTTCTTTCAACCTTTGATTTATTTATTTATTTATTTATTTAAAGTAATGCCAAAGAGGAGAATCAAATCCTTACCTATAAGGAGAAAACCTATGGTGAAGACTGTACTCCTAGACCTTTTTCACATATCATTCATGGGGAATCAACCTTCACCTGTAGGGAGCAAACGTATGGTGAAGACCATTCACCCAACCTTTTCAATTCATCTTTATAATCATGATGGTAAAATTTCTCAGGCTGGTCCCTTTCATGCTTAGTGATTACTAGGTTAATCCTTCCATATTGAACTGAAACTTTAATGTGAAAGCGAGATGTGACATGTGAACTCATGACTCAATCAATGTTTACAACTTCTAATCATGGAGTAATAATTCGATCTTAATTGTAAAATCTAATAGATAACTAAATTCAAGAGTCATATATTACCAACATCACGTGTCGTGCAATTCAAAATTAGGGATATCTGTCAAAATCACTTCGAATTCACAGGAATTTAAAAAAAAAAAAAAAATCACAATTTTTGCTTAAGACCAAGAAAATACTGATTAGGTAACCTAATCTCCCACCCCCAACCTAAAATCTACATTGTCCTAAATGTAAAAGATATAAACATGCAATGCACATGGGACAATGGAAGTAAATGAGAAGTGATGAGAGGATAGTACCTGAATAACGAATCAAGAGAGATTTTTTAAGAGATCGCTGAAAGAGAGCAGGTTAGTATGAGAGTGAAACTAACAAAAATAACAAAAATAAAATCCTACCTATACCACTTTCGCAGGTGCTCTCGATTGCATTTAGCGCATGCAACAAGCCTTTAAACCCCTAGGTTACCCCTAGTGGACGAGTTGTAGTCTCGTGAGGGTTTACAGTAATGTTACCCACAAACATTGAACTAGAAAAATGAAAGGGAATGAAAAAATGGATTGCCTCCCAGGAGCGCTAAATTTACCGTCTTCAGCCAGACAAATAAAATAACTATCCTAGTCTTATGAAAGCGATAAACCTACCTATACCTCCATCAGACTAGGAGATCAGTCCTGGTAAACAGGAGCAATCAGAGGCATGGACATGTCCTCTGAATTAAATGTCTCGACAAATGGATTTAATCGATGTCCATTTACTTTAAACTCCTTGCCATTGTCGGGATCTCTTATCTCGATGGCCCCATGAGGATAAGCAGTGACAACAATGTAAGGGCCGGTCCAACGAGATCGAAGCTTATCCGGAAAGAGATGTAATCGAGAATCGTACAAAAGGACTTTCTGACCTGGCGTGAATGATTTCCGTAGAATATGTTGGTCATGAAACGCCTTCATCCTGTCCTTGTAAATTCTTGAGTTTTCATACGGATCGTTCCGGATTTCTTCAAGTTCGTTTAATTGAAGTTTGCGTAGCGAGCCAGCGTTGTCTAGATTGAAATTCAGATTTTTGATCGCCCAGTATGTTTTATGTTTCAATTCCACAGGCAAGTGACATGCCTTCCCATAAACAAGTCTAAAGGGAGATGTTCCAATAGGAGTTTTAAAAGCCGTATGGTACGCCCATAAGGCATCAGTCAATCGGATTGACCAATCCTTACGATTAGGGTTAACCGTTCTCTCCAGGATATGTTTGATCTCCCTATTGGAAATCTCAGCTTGTCCACTTTTCTTTGGATGGTATGGGGTACTCACCTTATGAGAGATACTGTATTTCTTCATTAAGCTCTCGAATGGTCTATTGCAAAAGTGTGAGCCCCCGTCACTAATGATGGCTCGAGGCGTTCTGAACCACGACAGGATGTTTTCTTTTAAAAATTTAATAACCGTGCGATGGTCATTGTTGCGGCACGGAATTGCTTCGACCCATTTAGTGACATAATCGACAGCAAGCAAAATATACAGATTTTCAAAGGATTGGGGGAATGGTCCCATGAAATCGATACCCCAGCAATCAAATGCTTTTATGATAAGGATGGGATTCAAGGGCATCATATTTCGACGGGACAATGCTCCCAACTTTTGACAACGCTCACAAGCCTTGCAAAACTCATGAGTGTCCCTGAACATAGTGGGTCAGTAAAAGCCACACTATAGAATCTTGGTCGTGGTTTTTTTAGCAGAAAAGTGACCACCACAGGCCTGTGAGTGACAGAAGGAGATGACACTCTGATGCTCATCGTCTGGCACACACCTCCTTAAGATTTGGTCTGGGCAATATTTAAACAAATATAGATCGTCCCAAAAAAAGTTACGCACCTTGGTAAAGAATTTCTTCTTATCTTATGATGTCCAGTGTGTCGGTATGGAACCTGTAGCAAGATAATTAGCAATATCAGCGAACCAAGGTGAATGGGAGACTTTGAACAGTTGTTCATTAGGGAACATATCATTAATATGAGTCGTCTCAAGGGAATCAGAGGTATTAAGGCGAGAGAGATGATCGGCCACTACGTTTTCTACTTTCTTTTTATCTTTAATTTTCACATCAAATTCTTGGAGTAGAAGGATCCATCGTATCAGGCGGGAATTAGAATCATTCTTAGAAAGAAGATACTTAAGTGCCGCGTGATCTGTGTAGATGATGATCTTGGATCCGATCAGGTAGGACCTAAATTTGTCCAAAGCGAACACTACGGCTAAGAGTTCCTTTTCGATAGTCGAATAGTTCACTTGAGTAGGATTTAGAGTCCTACTTGTGTAGTGAATGACGTAAGGCCGCTTATCTTTTCTTTGGCCTAAAACCGCTCCAAGAGCATAATCAGAGGCATCGCACATAAGTTCAAAAGGAAGACTCCAGTCGGGTGGCTGCATGATCGGTGCAGTAGTTAACATGCCCTTAAGCTTAGTGAAAGCTTCTTGGCACTGCTCAGTCCACTCATATGGTGCATCCTTTTGAAGAAGATTACATAAAGGATGAGATAGGAGACTAAAGTCTTTTATGAATCGTCTGTAAAACCCTGCGTGTCCTAAGAAGTATCGCACATCTCTGATGTTCTTGGGTGGAGGTAGGTTTGAGATAAGATCGATCTTTACCTTATCTACCTCGATTCCTTTGGACGAGATGATATGTCCAAGGACAATTCCCTTCTGAACCATGAAATGGCACTTCTCCCAATTAAGTACTAAATTTTTTTCTTCACATCTTTTCAGCACACATTTAAGACTCTCTAAGCACTCACTGAAAGATGAACCGAAAACAGAGAAATCGTCCATGAAGATCTCTAGATATTTCCCCACCATGTCAGAAAATATACTCATCATGCATCGCTGAAAGGTGGCAGGGGCATTACATAACCCGAATGGCATCCTTCTGTAAGCAAAGGTGCCATAGGGACATGTGAATGTGGTCTTTTCCTGATCCTCAGGGGTGATTTTAATCTGATTATAACCTGAATACCCATCAAGGAAACAGTAGTAGGAATGACCAGCTAGCCTTTCCAAGATTTGATCAATGAAGGGCAAAGGAAAGTGGTCTTTCCTTGTGACGGTATTCAGTTTTCTGTAGTCAATGCACATTCTTCAACCATTAGTACTCTGGTCAGCACGAGTTCATTATTGGCATTGGTTAGGATGGTGATCCCGGACTTCTTAGGAACTACCTGAGTTGGATTCACTCATTGACTATCGGATATGGGATATATGATCCCCACTTCCAATAGTTTGAGAACCTCGGCCTTAACCACTTTCTTCATGTTTGGATTTAGTCTATGTTGTGATTGCCGAACAGCCTTTGCATTGTCCTCAAGATATATACAGTAAGTACAAATCGATGGGTTAATTCTTTTGAGGTCCGCTATCGTCCATCCAAGAGCTCCCTTATGCTCGATGAGAGTAGATATGAGCATATTCTCTTGTTCTTTTTTCAGGTGGGCAGAAATCACCACCGGGTATGTCTCATCTTGACATAAATAAGAATATTTTAAATCAGAGGGAAAAGGTTTTAGGTTAAGCTTCGGTGGCTTGAGGTTAGACGGTAGAGGCACTACATCAGTTCGGGGTAACTCTTCAATTTATGACCTCCACCGGTTAACTTCAAGTACAGGTGTAGTATCTAACATGGCACACGTCTCCCTAATTATATCAGCATCAAGATCATGGGAGTAGGCCAGATACGTCTCTAGAGGATTAGAGAATAAGGTGAGAGGCGTTCTATCTTCCACAAAAGAATCAATCATATTAACATCATGAAAATCGTCATCATCCTCTGAGTTGCTGCCGTTATTGAAAAAGATATTCGATTCCAATGTCAAATTTCCAAAAGACATAGTCATAACACCATTCCTGCAATTGATAATTACATTTGAAGTGGACTGGAATGGGCGACCAAGAATGACGGGAATCTGAGTGCTCGTATCATTGATGGGTTTGGTGTCCAAGATGATAAAATCTACAGGGTAGTAAAATCTATCAACCTGGACCAACACATCATCGATTATCCCTCTTGGTACACGAACAGAATGATCAGCAAGTTGTAGTGTGGTTCGAGTGGGTTTTAATTCACCCAAACCTAACTGTTGGTATACCGAGTAGGGAATCAAATTGATGCTTGTTCCTAAGTCAAGAAGTGCGTGATCAATTCGATAGTTTTCGATTACACATGATATGGTTGGGCAACCGGGATCTTTGAATTTTTACGGCACATCTTGTTTCAGGATGGCACTCACTTTCTCAGTTAAGGAAATTTTCTTTTGAATACTTTTTCGTCGTTTGGTCGTGCATAAGTCTTTTAAGAATTTAACATATAAAGGTATCTGTTTTACAACATCAAGCAGAGGAATATTGACTTTCACTTGTTTCAACACCTTTAGGATATCCTGAGAGTTAGAGAGACGTTTTGGTTCAACTAACCGTTGGGTAAACAGAGCAACTGGCTTTTCTAGAGGTTCCGGTTCAAATTTTTATGGAGCGTCACTAGATCCATCATTGTTGTCCTCTTCTGGTTCTTTAGGCTTTTTGGGCCTAATCGGAAGGGTTTTATCAATAACCTTCCCACTCCTAAGAGTGGTGATGGATTTAACGTGCTCCATTTGATTTGAAGAGCTGAGATTACCTGTCTCGTATTGCAGTTTAGGATTGGGGATTGATTGTGTAAGAAGCATCCCCTTTTCTATAGCCGTCATAAGTGAATCTATCTTTTGTATAAACTCTCACATTATCTGCGTCAGCTCTTGCACAAAATTTTGAGCCGGTTCTTCTTGAGGTCTCCCCTGATTTGGATTTTGATTGAAGAAACCTTGAGGGGTTGCAGTTTGTCCTTTCCTCCAACTAAAATTTGGATGATTTTTCCAACCAAGATTGTACATATTAGAGGGTGGTCCATTGAAAGGTCTTTAATAGTTATTTACGGCATTAGATTGTTCATTCAATACTTCTCGAAAGGCAGGTATTGAAGGATAATTTTCAGTAGTATAAATATTGCAATCACAGATGCCGCAAACACTTTCATTAATCTTTTCCTTCTTTCCTTCCATAGCCTCAAATTTTCTGGTAAGATTAGCCACCTTGGCGTTAAGATCATCATCCTCTTTCAGGAGATATATTTCTCCTTTTTTCCTTGAATGAGTCAGCCTAGACGTAGTGTTCGTCCTTGGGTAATAGTCCCATGATTGTGTTTTTTCAGCGAGACTATCGAGGTAATCCCATACCTCGTCGACATTTTTATTGATGAATTCTCCATTGCACATTGTCTCGACCATTTGACGCATGGAAGATGTTAGCCCATCATAGAAAAAATTCGTAATGCACCATATTTCAAAGCCATGTTGTGGGCATGCATTAACCAGATCCTTGAACCTTTCCCAACATTGGAAGAATATTTCATCTTCCTTTTGGGCAAAGTTTATGATTGCTCTCCTGAGGGTAATTGTCTTATGATGTGGAAAAATTTTCTTTATAAATTCCCTCTGCATATCATTCCATGTGCCAATGGATCTAGGACGTAGTGAATGTAACCACGTCTTGGCTTTTTCTTTCAAGGAAAATGGAAAGAGTTTCAACCTAATTATATCTTCAGATACATTAGGGAAATATAAGGTGCCTATGATTTCGTCAAACTCTTTCAGATGTAAGTATGGTTCTTCAGACTCAAGCCTATGGAACTTAGGAAGGAGTTGGATAACTCCTGGCTTGATGTCCATATGTCCTATATTCGCAGGAAAAATCATGCATGAGGGCGTACTCACCCCTGCCGGTTGTAAATAATCTCATAAAGTACGAGGCGGGGGTGTCTGATGCACCTCATTCTCATCATGTACTTCCTCAACCCTAGGGTGGGGTAATGCTTGAGGTTGATTTTCAGGCATAACCTCCTCTAACTCAGGAGAATTCAAGTGGTGTCTAGTCCTGCGATGGACAGTCAACCCCGTAACTAATCCTCCTTCAGTCACGAGACGTCGAGTGTTGTCGCGTGCCCACTAGGGCATAAAACACACTCAGCCCGCAAATTCTAACTTAAATCTAAGAGAAAGGAAGAAGTAAAAATCTAGAAAATAAAGGGGAGAGATGGAAAGAAATTATCAAATTTGGAGTCCTAGGTTAAGAACCTGCAAAACAAAACAAAATAAGTTAGTTTCTAGAATTAGAAAGTCTAAGAATAGAAAATTCCTAATTAGCAGTAAACTAATTTCTAGATGAAAAAGAAGAAACTCTAAAAAAAAGAAAGAAAAATTAGAAAGAGCTAACTAAATTACAAGTTTCCTATAAAATAGAAAATAGGTTAGTTCTAAAAATCAAATAGAATAAAGAATTCAAAATTAAAGAAAAATATGAAATTTTTAAAGTTAGGAAAAAGTTTCTAAAAAAAAAGGGAATAATTAAGCTTCCAAACCTGAAATTAGAAAATTCTAAAAAAAAAAAAGAAAATCTAATCTTAAACTAACCCTAAAACTAATTAATTTCAGAAAAACGTAACCGACAATCCCTGACAACGGCGCCAAAAACTTGTTCACTCTCCAAGTGCAGGGTTGTGATGTAGTAATAACTTGGTAAGACCGAGGTCGAATCCCAAGGGACTGAAACTTGTACGTTATCTAAAACTAACTAGAATTAGAACTAGAATGAGATGAAATCTAAATCAAATAGAATTTAATGAAGAATTGTGAGATTATTATCTAAAACTTAAGAGGGATCAGAGATAGGGTAACTAGGGATTCAGAGGATCCACTTGTAGAGATTAAAGAGATCTTATGTCTGTTTCATAAATCATGGAAATTAACTAAACTCCCATTGATCTAGTTTTCAAAGAGATGAAAGGTATATGAATTAGAATGGATTCCATCACCAAACTATGCCCAGGAGAATATGACAAAAAATAGAATTAAACTAATTACCAACCAATCAACACGTTTATAAAGGTCAGGAAGGGTACCGACATCCAACCATGCCCAGGAGACTATGGTGAACAACGGGACGTCCTGACGTTATAAACATAGGAGGAAAGGAAATATTCAAAGCCATTGCAGACCCACTGTAATTTCAGTCACAACAGACCATTAAAGACTAAAAATATTTCATTAATAAAACCACAATCAATCATAGTTCAATCTTAAATAAAATGAACAAACAAATTCTCTCCCATCACGCTACAAGCTTCACCTCTTAGCCCTAGCTAAGAGGTTTAGCTTAACATGACTAAGAGGAACATCTCAAAAGATTAAAAAGAAAGGAAAAAGAAAAGAAAACAAATAATAAAATTCTACAAACTTTCCCTGACTCCCCCTCTCCACGTTCTAGCCCAAGTCGAGATTTCTGCCGTCCCCCAGCCCTTTTTCCTCTCTTGCTTTTATAACTGATCAAGTCGGTGCGGAAGGGTGAAGTCGGTAAAGAGTCCGTCGAGAATTGCCACCAATTCCGCAGTAAAAATCTAACTGCGTAACCTGTTTTACGCAGCAGAAACACAACAGACATACTGCGTTTGAACGTAACTTTTAGATGACTGACCGTCCAAAATTTTTGATTTAGCTTTGTGGACGGGGTCTAGACCCACCTCTCGTGAATTTGGACGGTCAGGATTATTGATCCGATCTTGACCATGATCACGCAACAGCCCGGAAATCCAGACGAATCCTGGATGCGTGCTGACTGCGTAAAACTTACGCTGTGTACACGGTGGGTCCCGCTTCACTTCTTTTATGAGAAATCCACTCCTTCCATCAGACTCATAGCAGGATTATGGTCGGAGATATCTGGTTTTGGATTGCAGTTAGAGCGGCCCACCTGATCACTCATACTGTCGTCCGTCCCCTGTTTGGACGGCTGAAATTTTATACCTGTTGTCTCTTAGAATTCCAGCCTCTAGGCTTTGATAAGACAAACCTTGGAGTTCTAATAGACAGTTCAGATCGGCCATCCGATCATTGATGGTGGGCCAGAACTGCCCGTAAATCCCGGACTACGTCGATTTCATACGCATCACAAGTCCTGCGTAACAGAGCTTACGCAGCGACGTTAGTGGGCCCAGGATCAGTGATTACTGTAAAATCCAGTCCGTCCATTAAATGTAGAACGAAATTTTGGTCAGAAAAACCAGATTTGAATGTCCGTAGATGTGGCCCATTGAAGTCATCTTGCTCCAACGGCTGCGAATAAACTTCTTGTAATTGCTGTGATCCGTACATGTATGTGTATGGATGAAAACGGTCAGCTTGTTTATGACCATAACGAGTCTCTCAACACGATGGATGGATTGGATCGTTTGCATAGTGACTACAAGTGGGCCACACAGCCTCCCAGCGGATCACCCGCGAAAAAAAAAAATAGAGACTTTCCTTCTCTATATAAGAAAGTCGGCTGTCACGGTCAAACACTGTTTTGACTGGTTGTTTTAGTTCAGTGCATTGCAAATGCACTTGTTGTAGTGTACATTCAGTACTTGTGTGGGCCCCAAAATGATAGATCTGATAAATCCACACCGTGCATCTCCCTTCCCATCTCTAGAAAATGGTTGATACCAAAATTAAAGCATATCCTGATATTAGGTGGGCCCCAAATTAAGATTTGGTGGGCTAATCTGACCGTAGGACCACTTACACACAGATCGAACGGCTGAAATTTTGTGTACGGTTAATTTATGGTCCCTAGGCCATGTATGAAGTTTCATGTCAATCTGATGGCGAAAACATTATGATCTTGCATTCTACACCAATTTTGGGCCATTTGAAGGTGAACGGCTGGAATTTCTCTGATCTCCGGTGTGTAAATCTTCGATCTTGGTCCCATGGAGTCTCGTACAATGCCTTGGTGATGCCTGAGTGTTAAATCCATGCTTTTAGTATCATTTTTCAGTCCATGCTCATAAAATCACCTTGCAACATAAACACGATAAAAACAGGCAGTTAGACAACACTATGTTCGCAAATCCAAGTAATAACTGGGGTCTAATATGGAATATTTGACCCTTAACAAACGTTTTGTGCGAGAAAAATGTCGCGCGTTGCGAAACCCAAGAGAATCTCTACGACTTGTCAAATCAATCCCATCAATCAATCAAATCTTATCACATCTCATGTCAAGTACACATCACCTTTCACCCATACCCAAGCAACCACAAAAGTTAAAAAGGTCTTACAAGCCCATGCCTTTCTTACACAAAAGGCCACCAAAGTCAAAAAGTGTCTTACACACCCATCACCACCACATCCATCACCCATCACTCTCTCTCTCCCTTTACAAGTCTCTCTCTCTCATTTCTCAAATTACTTCTCCAAGCAACAAAAAATATCCCACGTATAAGAATTCTCCAAGTCTTCCAAACCACAAGTGTGGCCCACCTTTCCATCCCAAGATCCCCTATCCTAGTCATCCATTCCTCATCTCCTCCATTGGAATCAAATCTAAGGTGCTAAGGAACCCATATGAGCAAGAAGATCAAACGGTGGGTGCTAGATAATAGTAGTTTTTCATATTCTTAAGATGAGCCAAGTGAGGCCAACCGATCAATGGTTTGGATCTCATTTGGGACCCTAAGATGTGCCCGATGGCCCACTGAGATCATCATGATGATTCCATGATGGGGCCATTCCCCATGGACCCCATCATGATATTTATTTCCTTGCATTAAAAAGGTTATCTAGACCGTCCATATCGGTGGAGAACGGATCTCCACTGTTGGTTTTTGTTTTCGATGGTCTCATGTATAAAGGGATTCATTTGTTGTATGATTTCTTGCAAGGGAGGACTCATAGTGGCGGAGCCCTCCATCTCAAGTGTGTCCCACTCTCTATCTCTCTCTCTCCCTCTCTATTTCATTTTCCCTTTTTGAGATCATAATATGGTTGAGTGGCCCACTTGAATGGACCTCACCATGAGGCATGTATCCTACCTAAACCATCTACTGGTGTGGTCCACCTTATGTGCGTTGTACCCAAATCATTTATCATGCGGTGGCCCACTTGAGTATGGCCCACCGTGGTTGTGAGGACCGTCTAGCGTCCAGGGACGCTGGACGTCTCTGTGAAAAACACAAATATCAGCTTGGTTACAAGCTCATGGGGTGGCCCACTCACATAGGCCCCACCTTGATGTATGTATTCAATCCATGTCGTCCACCTCATCCCCTAGAATTTTTAGGCATTGAGCCAGAAAATGAGATTGATTCGAGCACTTGGTGGGCCATAGCTTTAAAAAAGGAGATTTTCACCTTCTAAATTCGTTTAAAATTCCCTACACGCCAAGACATGTCCAATATTATGCTTGATGGACTTGTCATAGTCTGTAGAGACCAATGGCTAGAGTGGATTTACATGATGTGGGCACACCTGAAAAACTGCACAAAAACCCATTTCAAAAATATATATATATAAGAGGCAGCGCCTGCTGCCACTGACGCAGCAGTAGGGCACTGTCACGTCTCGGACGGGCGGCAGCAGGGTCCCATGGCTCCAACCGTGGACCTCACCATGATGTATATTTTCCATCCGACCCATTCATATGGTGGGCCACCCCCTAAGGTGGGCCCCCTCCAAAAATGAGCTCCATCCAACGCTCAGGTGGCCCACTCTGCAGGAAACAGTGGGATTATACCTCTGTCATTAGAACCCTTTCATGGGCCACGGAAGCTTTGGATTAAGATGAAATTTATGTTTTCCCTTCACTCGGGTCCGTGTGACCTTGTCCGCAGGTTGGACGGCAAGTAAACATTTTGATGGGCCTCGTGTGGGGCTACGTCTGATGTGGGTCCAGGCCGTCCAGGGCCTGGATGATCTTGAGATTATATATATATATATATATATATATATCATATACTATATGATATATTGTATTATATTATATATAGTATATATATTGTAGCATTCGTCCAGGCCGTCCAGGGCTTGGACATAGTTATAGTATGTTATATTATATATAATATACATTATATTATATATATATATTACACATTATATTATATTCAGTACACTCGAGCATAGGCCTTCATGTGAACCCCTCACCATAATGCATGGGTTGCATCCAAATCCAACCATTTTAGAAGCCCATTTTAGGGCTTGAGGCTAGAAATGAGCTAGATCCATAGTCCAAGTGGACCCCACCTTGGCATGTTATGAGGCCCATGAGATGGGGCTTATATTGTGATATTTGTGGCCATTGGAGTGGCCCATATGATATGAATATAATGCCCATGGGATTAGACCCATTTTGATGTATTCTAAGGCCCACGGGATTGGGCCCATTTGATGTTTTAGGGGCCCATGGGTTGAGGCCCATTGAGATGTACTAGGGCCTATGGGTTAAGGCCCATTTGATGTACATATGGGGCCCAATTGGTGTGGCCCATTTGTTTCATATAAGACCCATGAGATTAGGCCCATTTAATGCAATCTAAGGCCCATGGGTTTTAACCCAATGCAATGCACATAAGGCCCATTGGCGCGGCCCATTGATGCGGCCCACTTGATGAACATAAGGCCCATATGATATGGCCCATTTAATGTATTTAAGGCCCAATGTGTACCTAAGGTCCATTGCAATGTGTGATCCCAACACGGATTATGTAATGATTTTTATGACGATCGTGCCTTGGGAGCAATGTTGGTTTGACGTCCACATTGTAAATGAAATGTTGGTTGAATGTCCACATTACGACTCTCCTTAGGACCCATTGTTAAGCCCGTACTTATTGTGCATAGGCCGTCTAGGTCCATCTTCTTTGTAAGGATAGTGCATTACTTTATCACATGTTTAGTATAGCTCCATGACTCATGATCATACGCATCATATGTATGCTTGATATGAGAAGAGACTGATCATAGCATATGCCTTCGGGCAGATTGTTTATGGGACCCCGATTAGGCGGTGTTACCCTGCATGAGTGCACGATACGCGCAGGATTTGCTGCATGATTAGATAGTGTAATTCATGCATTTAAAATTGTGTGACATGGTTATTGTACGCCCTAACGACATCGGGGTCGAAGCTTCCACAGATGTATCGTGGTTGGAAGGATTGGATACCGAAAATCTTGTTCTACATGGGGTGTTATAGATATCCCTGGGTGAAAGTTCCTAAACCCTTATGGTACCAAGAGGTTACTCCAACGTCTAGACCGAGTGGGTAGATAGCATTGAGTGTTGATTACCAGATGGCTGCACTCTCCACTGTGTCGTGGTCAGTTGGAAGGGGGTGCGGCCTTACCCGCCTGAGAGTAGGGGGCAAAGCTAGGTTGAGTCTGACCAGATCGAGGAATGGGACCTCTATCGACGCGTCGAGCCCAATATTGGCAGACGGATAGTGAGGTCTCTTCCAATTACCTTATTGCACGCGATGAGGCGACGATCTAGTTTAGAGTGTATTAGACCCTGGTGATATCCCAGATTTGAGCTGTATTGATATGTGGACTTAGATGAGGATTGTATGCTTGACTTGCATCTTGTATCGCATAGCCTTGGTATGGCTCACGATATTTATGGATCCATCTACATTTTTTCGCATTACTCTAATATTGCATAACCATATTACTACCTTGCGCACACACTTTCACCACCCTCTAAGCTTTCTATAAGCTTATGCATGACCGTTGTGTGTAGGTGACGTTGGATCGCAGCAGCGCTGAGGCTTGAGCATGTGGCAGATCATTTTAAATTTTTTATTCTTCACCATTGTATTTTCCTTTATGCTCATTGTACTTGTAAAGTTTTTGATTATAGTGGAAATGTAATGGAGTTTTTGGTTGTTATTTGTGGGTTATGTTTTTGGTTATGCTTATTACGAATCAAACTAACGATGAAAATCTTCCTCATAGCATCCCAAGATTAGAACCTGGCGAATGGGCGCTAGGAGCTGAGAATAGGGTTCTACGGAGGCTGTCGGCGCCAGATTTGATGATCGAAAATTTTATGAACCCGGTTTCTGAGTTTGGGGCGTGACAATCCATCAGGAGGAAAAATGGAAACTTGTTTCTATTTCTTCTCCGATTAAAAACCCAAAAACCTAAAAATAGTAACTTCTCCTATTTTTTTATTTCACATGAGACCGAATAGAGGCAGTCACCTCTCTCTTTCTTTTCTTTTTTTTTTCATTCCAGCAACCATAGCATGTAACTTGCCCTTTTCTTTTCTTCTATATTTTCTTTTATTTTCTTTTAAAATATATTATAGTGATTCACAATCTGGACTGTCAGGCATATTTCAGGCATGTTATTTGCCTAAATGGATCGTTAGCATGAGCAATGGATGACAAGAACTCTAAAAAATCACTCAAACATCCATTGATTAGATTTTGATTGTCTGGTGTATTGGCATCTCATATTCCAACCATATTTGGACCCAAGCCCTAATTTTATGTTCTCTTTAAGGTGGACGGATCAGATAGCTCACATTGGATCCCTAATTTCAATCCAAAAATTCAAGTGATGATGATGATGTAAGCATACGTAAGTATGCTCATGGGTTTGTTATTCTTTCTTTTAAAAAATTACTCATTTTCATTTTTCACTTGTAACTTCCTTCATGGTTATCTAATTGAAGTGAAACTTGACACCTTGGCATTTTTCAACGCACTCTTCATACCGGTAAAAAAATCAGCTCAAGATTTCGCTCTTGAAAAAAGTCGATATTTCAATGTTGATGTATAGAGCGTTTATGCTCTCTCACTGTACCCTAGCCCACACACATTGTTATCATTCAATCTAGACCATTTGGCATACTCGTGATACTATTTTAATTGTACAATCACATTATCATCTCAAGATTTCATATTCAACATGTGTGGCCCCTAGATTTCTAAATAATTGCATTCTGATATATCAATTCATTTTCTTCACCCAATAAAATTCCATGACTTGCCTTGGATGATTTCTTGAGGGTTGGATAACTTCACTGCTCATCTGGATCATAAATCTGGGAGAGGTACATTCTTTCGTATCTTTTGTAATAGGCCATTATCTATAAGAATCATCACAATCACAAAATCAGATGGAACTAGGCTAAAATAAGATACTGAAAGGCTTAATTGTAGGAGTATAACTGTCAATATTTCATGTATATCAACGATCCTGTGCCAGAACAATGATCATTAAACGGTCATTAAATTCTTAAAAGAGAACATCCTTTCCCGATTCGGAACGCCTTGAGCCATCATTGGTAATGGAGGGTCACATTTTTGTAATAGGCCATTTACAAACTTAATGAAAAAATATAGCATCTCCCACAAAGTGAGCACTCCATACCACCCACAAATAAGTGGGCAAGCTGAGATTTCTAATAGGAAAATTAAACATATTTTGGACAAAAAAAGGTTAACCCTGACCATAAGGATTGGTCAATCCGATTGACCGATGCCTTATGGGCTTACCGTACTACATTTAAGACCCCTATTGGAATGTCTCCCTATATACTTATTTATGGGAAGGCTTGCCACTTTCCCGTGGAGTTAAAATATAAGACTAGCTACTAGGCTATTAAAAATCTTAATTTCAATTTGGACAACACTGACTCGTTGTGCAAACTTCAATTGAATGAACTTGAAGAGATCCGGAATGATGCGTATAAGAACTCGAGAATTTGCAAGGATAGGATGAAGGTGTTTTATGACTAGCACATTCTTCAAAAATCATTCACACCAGGTCAGAAGTTCCTTTTGTATAATTCTTGGTTACATCTTTTTCTAAGTAAATTTCGTTCTCGTTGGACCGGTCCTTTCACAATTACTAATTTTTATCCTCATGGGGTCATCGAGATTCAGAATCTAAACAATGATAATATTTTCAAAGTGAATGGACATCGATTAAAGCCATTTGTTGAGAAATTTGATTAAGAAGACATGCCCATACCACTGATTGATCTTGACATCCTAGTCTAACGGAGGAATAGCTAGGTTTTTTGCTTCCAGGTATAGTTAGGATAGTTTTCTTTCCTCTGTTTAGGATAGTTTATTTTTCGTTGTTTAGAATAGTTTACTTTCTATTGGTTTAATTTTTTTGCTAACCCATCTTCACACTAAGATCATTGGAAAAGCTTCAAAATTCCTTATCCAGGTATTACCTTTCCATCACTTCCCTTTCATTTTCATTCCCTCTTTTGCATTACATGATTATTTCTTCTACATTGAGGACAATGTAAATTTTTAGGTTGGGGATGGGGGATTAGGTAAACTAATCAGTATTTTCTCAGCTTTGAGCAAAAATTTTAAAAATTTTCAATGTTTCAAGTTGAAATCTGTTTGAGAAGTGATGAATTATGTATTTAAGAATGCTTTGAGTATGATAAGATAGAGATTAAATTTTGGATTGTTAGAGTTAGATCAGCTAAGTAATCCATCACTTAAGTTTTTGCGCTCAATTGATTAAGAAGAAGTTTGAACATCATGTTAATCTAAGTCACAAGACACATTCAATTTGTCTTCTATAAGATATACTAAAATTTATGATTATTAATATGTGAATCATTGATAAATGGTGAGAATTGAGTCTAAAGAATTTTATCCACCTTAAAAGAATAAAAGAACACGTTAAAAAAAGGAGATCGATAAAAAGGTCATGTATCATGAAAAAGAATTAAAAGAATGAAAAATCTAGAAAAGAATGTAAAAATAAAAAGAATGAATAAAAATTGACCATCGATATAAAATCAAAAACTGAAAAAAGAAGGAGAAGGGGAAAAGTTCGGAATCAGTACTTGAGTTTCAAACTGATCTTGAAGTGATGAGCATGGCTAACATAATGAATTGATAGTATTCGTATGGGATGTAAGTTGATTTTCACTGAGCACATTGAAAAACTTGATATGTAAATTATGCTTCGATTTAATGGATAAAGAACTTATTTGGTTGATTGCTTATGTGATTTAGTTATAGGTTTTCAAAATCTCACTTTCATATCTTATTTCTACCCATTCATACTTGAGTGCATAAAAGATTATTTTTTAAAGAGGTTTCTGACATTAAACATTGAGGTTTATTTTATGCATACTTTACTCGGGACTAGTAAAATGTTGGTTGGGGATTGTGTTAAGGGTCAAATATTGCATATTATCCCCCATTTATATCTTGGTTTTGTGAATATGATACTGCTTAATGTCTTATTTTACTCATAATTGTGTTACAAGGTGAATTTATGAGCTTGGATTGGAAAAGGTACTAAAAGCATGGATTTGACAATTAAAGATCACCATGGCAAAGAATGGATTTTAGGAGATAAAGATTGAAGATTTCAAGGTCCTAAGATTTAAGAAAACGAAGTGGAGAAGGAATGAAGTTGAAAGAACAAGTGCAGAATTCACATTGACTGTGTCATCGATCACCGTTCGATGATATCGAAGCTACCATTTGATGACATCGAACACAGGTCGATGACATCGAATTTATGAATGAAAATCGAGTTAGTCGCTGTAACACCCCGAATTTTTGCTAACCTGAGGTTAGACGTCCTTAGGCAATGGGTCAACCATATCACTCTCAGAACTCAATTCTAAAGCCAGAGAAATCATTTAGAACCTAATTCTTTAGAAATTTAACGTGAATTAGCCAACGCTACACTAGATTACCTGTGAAATGAGCACCAACCACTTTAAATACGATCTGTAAGACCCAAAACCTATAGAATCATTGACGCTACGTTACCCTAAAACCTAAGATCAAACTCTAAACCTGTTTGTTCTCAGGAGCACTTTAAAACTTTGTATTGGATCTAGACCGCACTTCGAAAGTCCAATATCTATAATCTTAGACCATTATGACCGCCTAGTTGGACTTGACAATCATTTCGAAAATCAAGCCCAATCGATATCTTGAGACCATTTTACTGAGTCCGGAGTAAAGAGAGTGAGAAAAGAAAAATATTTAGAAAATTAATTCAATTTTTAATAAATCTGGCACGTGTCTCTTGCGCGACATTTTTAAACATTCTGACTGTTCGAATTCGACCAAATTTCACCCTCGGATCAGGAAAGTTGGCCCTTACATGTCATAGCACTTATGGCCCTGATCGAGTTTCGATGACCGCTAAACTGAAACTTGTCCGCCACGGTCGATCTGAAAACTCAACCGGACTGAAAACTTAGCTGGACCTAGATCCAATATTAGAGAGCTTAATTCCAACCGCATTTAGTAACAGGACCTCTAGAAGTGCTCTGTTGGATCGGAACATACCCAATTTGGTTATAACTTAAGCATACCTTGACTTCAAGTCTGTTTTCGTCATGTTTGGGCTTATATAAGGACCTTAAACCCTCCCTCATTCAGCCCATACGAATTTGAGAGAAAACCTAGGAGAGAGAAGAGAGAAAAGAGAGAGAAAGTGTGAGAGAAGTGGGAGAATCTTCCTGCTATTCTTCCCTGCCGATCTACGTGCTTAACCATCACTTTGCAATCGCTATCCCGGCGATTCCGACTTCGTTCTTAGGTAAGAAATCCTAACCCTAACCTGTTTTGAAGCTTAGAATAGTCTAAGTGATATTGTAGCTAATTTATTTCATGTTATAGGTTACCCTTGTGCCGTAGACAAAGACTTAGAGTCTCTGTCGAGTTCGTAGCGATTCTACGGCGTAAGGTGCGGACTATATACGTTTAGGCTATGATTTTCAAGACTTTCAATGCTAAGTAATGATTTATTCTTGCTTAGGATGCTATTTCATATGTATAAAGTGCTGTCCGTTTTGTTTTTTAGTTATACGTTAATTATGTTGAATATACTGTATTCCTCGTATTTGCAGAAATACCGTATACGTATAAAATATGAATTTGAGTTTTCCATGATTAATCGCTGTCTATGTATGATAGATGCATGTGTATCAACTTCTGGGTGAACGGATTAGCCTAATACATGTTTATCAACATATGTGGGGTATGTCATATTGTGCAGTCTAAGTGTTTGTGAAAGTGACTGCATGAGTATGGAGTTCGCTTTCGTGTTTTCCATGACTAACTGTCATGGATATACGATTGATGTATAGGCGATAACCCTTTGACGAAAGGATTTGCCCTAATACGTATGCTAATGAATGCATAATATGTATGATATAATGTGTAATCTAAGTGTTTGAATAAATGCCTTAGTAGTTAGTAAAGTACGATTGCTAAGATGGTTGAGGTATGGATCTCCATCACAACACGTGAGTTTATGAATTCCTTCATGAATAATGTAACTTAGATTATCCATGCTAAGTGAGTGTATGATTTTCTTCATGGATTGTGTACTTAGTTGAAGCATGTTAAATGTGTAGATGAATTCCTGCATGTACTATTTACATTTAAGTTATACTTCATGATTGTTCACATGGATGAAGAATATGAATCATATGCTAGTTATTGTATGTATATGTGAATGGGGCTGTGCTACAGTCCTGGCAATCGGTAATCGTACTCCAAATTGAGGTTATCTTCGCCACATAGGATGAGTTTAGCGAATCTGAGTCGTGCTTGGGATGTTCGGCAGTGGTTAGGCCACACGGAGTGCTTATGCATTCCATGTCGTTTAACTCAACGTACGCTTGGCCTAGTTGAGCTTATCAACCAACCCGATTGACCGATGTTTGTTCACCATGTTTGGTTGCAACTATTTGAATCTAAGATACTAAGCTTACCAGTGAAACTCCCGTTAAGCGTGGTACCAAGATCTCCTAAGACTCATGAACCGGGCATGGTGGTATGGGACACCGTGGTAGAGCTGTCGACCTACGCTGGGGCCACAAACCTCTCCGTAGTGACCAGTGAGCACCCTACTCTAAGTAGATTATGGTGGTATGGGACATTATATTCTTGCTGTCGGCCTACACTGTTTAGTGATGGAGGAGTGGAGCAACAATTGTGCGCAACAGCCCTAGCAGCCCTCTGTAATGACCTTGAGTTTATCCTGACACTGCATAGTGGCGACGAGTCCTGTTGCAGTCTTGAGGATATAAGTAGACCTGTATTGATAAGGTGATGGGGGAGAGGAGCAACGATTGTGCGCAATAGCCCTGACAGCCCTTGTAGTGACCTAGAACCATAACATCGTCTGAGATTCCTAAGACTGACGACCCTAGAATGGATCAACGTTGGAAAATGATACAAGGGAGGTATCTTAGCTTCCCAATCTTGCTGTACGAAAAGGACTAATAAGAACTTGGTAATCATACTCATAACAGCGTACTGCATGTGCCATTGGCGTTGGTGTGAGAGCACAGTGGTAGTGATTCATGCCGCGATCGTTAGATGATGTCGCATGAGGGAGTTTGTGGTGAGGGCATGCATCATTACCTGATATCATTCTTGCATTAACAAGAGATCTAGGACTTGTTTGATTGTACTGCTTTATCATTACTTCTTGATTGGATTGATAACATGTTAACCTTTGCTGTATAGTTTTCACTGAGTTAATTACTCACTCCCACGTTACGGGACGGTGTTGGCCACACTAACCAGTCCCTATTTTAGTTTCAGATGATGGCGTTGCTTGCGAAGCAGAGACGGACTTTATGATGTTGGGAAGGATTCCTTCTATATGCAGGTTCTGATCGACGGGGTTACAGGGTTACTGATTAGATGCAAATACACTTGGTATTTTGCCTTTATTTAAACACTCATGTATATTCTTTTCTTTCCATTTTTGGAGTATACATATATTTAGTTAACCTGGTAACATGTTCACACTCTGGAGACTTACAATCAATTATACATTTTATATATTTATCACAGTCTTTCGCTTGAGAAACTTAATTGTCTCTAGAGTATGATATGTTGTTTTCGTCTAATCCCACTCATGTTTTCTGCACTAATATGAACAACATTCATCCATCATTGAAAATGTTGCATAGGTGATGTTCTGGAACTCGGGAGTGGAGTTTATGCTCGACCCCCGATTTTCAAGATGTTACAGTCGCTGGACAAATTGAAGACCTTTTTTTATAACTCGAAGCTTTGCTCGATGGCATCAAAGCCAGTTTGATGACATCGAACTTTTTAAGAATTTTTGGCAAAACTCGCTAGACACATTAAGCACAATGTTCGATTACTCGAAAACCTCCTCGATGATATCAATGACATCGAAGGCCGCTTCGATGGCATCGAATTTATTGAAGAAATTAAAATAACTCATTGGACTATTTTGGACACATTATCGATTCCTCGAACACCATTCGATGACATCAAAGACACCTTCGATGACATCGAAGGTAGGTTTGATGACATAAAAAGTTACGTAGTCCGGATAAAGTTGCGCAGCGCAGAAAAAGCACGGGTTCAAGGCACCTTCTATGACATTGAAGCTAGTTCGATGACATCAAATGACTTACACCGAGTTACGCAGAGTGTGTAAATTTGAGGCAATTTTTAAATTTTTTCAAGTCGATGCGAAAGGAGGTGTTGCACAACTATAAATAGGAGTCGCCAGGGTAACCTTAGGCATCTATCTAGGGTTTGGAGGAGCGAAAGGGCGAAGAGCCATCACTAAGCATTTTTCTTCTTTCTTCCTTAGTTTTTCATATTTTCTTCTAGGGTTTTAGATCTATTCATGTCTATGGTTGGCTAAACCTCTTAATTAGGGCTAAGAGGTGAAGCTTGTAGCGTGGTGGGATGTTTCTATTGCTTTGATTCATGTTTATGTTGAACTCTCTTTGATTCTAGTTTGATATTTAAGGAATACTTTCAGTTTTTAATGGTTTGTTGTGATTCAAATTACAATAGATCTGCAATAGCTTTGAGTATTTTCTTTTCATGCTTTACGATTGTGAAATTAGGAAATCCTGTTGTTCACTATCGTCCCTTGGGCATGGTTGGATGATGGAATCCCTTCTAATCTTCATAATTATCTTATAATTGATTGTGAGATTGGTATATCATGTTGTTTGTCATTGTCTCATGGGCACGGCTAAGTGATGAAATCACTTCCAATCCTCACAACTCTCATCCGTTGAGAATTAGGTCAATCAAAGTTTAGATTTAATTTTAATTGATATATCTTCCAACTGGATAAGATAAGACTCTGATTCTAGTTGTGTCCTTGAATCAAGCATAGTATCACCCTGATTGCTACAAGTGGATCCTTGGAAACCCTAGTTCCCACCTTTAACTTCACTAGTTTTAATTACTTTATGCACAATTACTCTCTCTACAATTTCATATTTAGATTCACATCTTCTTCTAGTTCTACTTCCAGTTACTTTCCAAATACACACGAGATTAGTCCATTTGGATTCGACCTCGGTCTCACCGAGATTCTTACTGAATCGCGACCCTACACTTGGGGTTATGAATACACTCACATACACACGCACAGCTGGAATATTACTTTTGAATCCTAGCTTGTGTATCACGTGGGATTCGTTGTTCAGATGATCTACCATTCAATCTCTGCTCCCGGTTCCACCCTTCGTGATTTGAACGGTCCACCCACGTACCTCACTTAGATAGGTTACAATACACTAATTATGATTATTGGACCATCCTAACCACTGGTTTTCTAGTCCAATAGTCTAAATTAAAAGGGTGGTCCATCCATGAGGGTCCAATAGGATGAAATGATCCCATTCACAAAATAGGACTTGATGAGGGTGGATATTGTTTGAAAAAAATGAAAACTTGACTAGACTTAAAACCGAGTTGAGATGAGTTGACTCAAAGACTCAGGCAAGTTCTCAAAAACTCTTTGACCGAGTCTTGGTTATTCTCCATCCAAGAATGGGCCAACAAGTTTGAATTGTCTTGGTTGAAATGCATGCATGCAATGTGTACTCTAGATGGGTTCTACTACCATTTACGGTAGCCAAGTAATAACTAATGTTTAATGTTTGTGTAATTTTAATTTCATTGATCTTATACAACTAGTTGCACTATTGGATCATATATATATATATATACACACACACACACACACACACACACACAGAGAGAGAGAGAGAGAGAGAGAGAGAGAGAGAGAGAGAGAGAGAGAGAAGATTTACTAGAATAAATTTATCAAGCCCATGGAGAAAGGTAAACTTTGGAGCTGTACTTATATGTTCTTGTTTTAACAATTTTGAGCATACAGTTATTTTTTTAAAATTTTTTTGCAGATGAAAGGCTTAATCTGAACCACCCAATCTGTAGACCCAACTTCAGATATGGTACATCACAATCAGATTAGTTTGACATCATGATTTCTTATTAATGGGTATTTGTTTGTTAAATTGGAACCATTGATTTTCTTTTCTTTTCTTTTCTTTTTCTTTTTCTTTTTTTGTTTCATTTGAACTCTCTAATAGATGTCCAAATCTCATGCAGACACTCTGGGCTTGGAAAGCAAGGTTGTGTGCTAGGGGCCATCGAACAATCCCCACTTTAATTGATGAGCTTTTTCGTGTTAAATATGGATCATTGGAAGGTGGTGTTTGGATGGACACACTAATTTTATTTTAACAGTTTTACAAGGTGAAGCGATGTGGAAGATGGGTGTGAATCACTTTGTATGTTCATCTTTTCATGCTTTAGATTCTTCTATTATTCTTTATTTGTATTAGTTTAGTTGGGTATATGGGTTTGTAAGCGATGAAGTCTTTATCTATATTATCTTAGATGAGCTGATTAATCAAGGCATATACTATCAATGGTAAGAGACACCATTATTATAAATTTTTTATTTAAAAAAATAGGAAGTGGCTACGGATATTGGTCATAGCCCTAGTTTTGGAAACCATAGTTATTGTTAATTTTAGGATATTTCTACGGATTTCATTGTACTTTTAGTTACAAATACTATCCATAATTGTATATACATGTCGCTACAAAAAGTGTGGCTACGGATTAGATCCATAGCCATTAGAGTCTATGGCTATAGATTTAATCCGTAGTCATAGCTTTGGACCTATGGATATGGTAATGCTACGGACGATAACTGCAGCCATAGGTCTTTAGCTACGGCTTTTATTCGTAGCCTCTACCACTTTTTATGGTAGTGGAGGACAAAATGTGCACGAGAAATGACATTGAAGCTATGATGGAGGGCAATTAGAGATGATAATAGCAAAGGAGCAATGAAGAATAAAGATTGAAGACATGGTGGATTGTCGTCTAATGTCTTAAATCTATTTATAACGGGGCCTGTCAATGTCATCGACAAACCTCTTGATCCCATCGAGCAAATGTCCATGCCACTGACAAATGCTTAATCTCATCGAGAAAATTCAAAAAAATTCTTTTTGATTGCTGGATAGTTTTAGAAGTTGCTACTTTATGACATCAAAGGCATGCACATTTTTGTGTAAGTGCACGATTTATTTCATATTCCAATTGGGTAATATATATATTGGGTGTAATCGGGAATATAGAGAGGATTAGGATTTGCTAAGGTGTTCTAAAGGATTCTTGGATATAACTAGGGCTTCAAAGGATATTCGAGGCTTGTTCTAATCCGTAATATTTACTATCTCTTGTAATTTTTCTTTCACAGTGCTTTATTTGTTGCTTTGTGCCGTGATTTTTTTCCGCAAGGGTTTTTTCATATAAAATTTGGATTGCCTTCTTCTTGAATTTATCTATGTGATAGCAATTACTTTACTTGATTGTAATGTGTGTTTCCGCGAGTCCTAACAATTCTCTTGTTTCTAAAATGGATGCAACGAGGGATCCCTCTCCCTTATACAAGGGAGGAATCATAGAGTTTGGATGAGTCCAGAAAACAAAGTTGACAGAATAATTAGAAGAAAATTCATGTAGGGAACACCGACCAGTGGTTCCCCACTAGCGAGCCTCACATGCCATGTCCAACGAAGATAGGGTGAATTTGGATAGTTTGGGAACCACCTTCCAGCTTCATATTTAATCTTACCAATTCCGTTTAGGTTTTCATTTAAATAGATTTATATGCTACCTTTGTTGCGGAGAATAGATGATAACCACAAACATGCACTCATCCACAATCGAAATTGAATGTACAAACCAAACCATCAGGATGGTGGGCCTCAATGCTAATGAGGTCTTGTATTATTAAGGGAAACAATAAAGGAATAAACAGTCAAACCATAGGATAAAATAGAAAGCAAAAATGTACAGTCAATGAATAAACAGAAAAATAAAATAAAATGCGGTGGTGATCAGAAATCAACGTCGCATTTTGTCCCAATAAATCCATTGGCCGGGGATCTGCCATTTGTCGCTAAAGGGACCTTCAACTCGCACTCGAAATCTGGCTTGAAGCGCCTAGTCTTGACTGATCCAATCTTAAATCTAATCCTAGCATAGATCTTAACATCAATGGAGAAAAACCCTTGTCCCTTCTCCCTATTGAAATCCACAACATCAGAGTTCCCCAGTGAAATGGGAATTTGCCCAGAGAAAACTGGATGGAGATTGGTAGTGTTCTTATGGCCTTGATAAAAAGCCGGCAAAGGGTTGTAACCAAACCGCTCTCCTTCGTAGTAAGCTCTAGCCTCAAGCCTATCGTAGTAAATGCCGATCCGCTTGTTGGGATTCCTTATAGCAACATCTAGTGCAAGATTGTAACGGAGAATATTGTTGTCGGTGAGATTGAATTCAGTAAGCGTGGCACTCTCGACATACACTTTCATCTTGGAAGGGCGGAAAATGAGCCAGAAAACGAGGGTGGCGATGCCCAGAACCACGATGATGGTGACGATGAGCTTGAACAAGGTACTCAGTAGGCAGCATGGGCCACAACATCCGCTCCCTCGCTGGCGCCGGTGATGGGTCTGTTGGGGAGGGATAGGTGGACCATAGTAAGCTCCATTCAAAGGAACTTGCTTTGCCTCAGCCATGGAGAGAGAGAGAGAAAGAGAGAGAGAGAGAGAGAGAGAGAGAGAGAGAGAGAGGTTGGGTGTGGAGAAAAGAAGAAACGAGGGGGCTGAGAGACAGAGAGAGGTTGGGTGTCGAGAAAATAAAAAATGGGGTGGCTCATTTAATAGGTGTTTGAGAAGAAATTTCGGTCCCGCGTTTTCATATTTCGGCCCCGCGTTTTCATATTTCGGCCCGCTGGCGTATTCTAATACACACGTCAGGGCGTATTCTAATACACACGTCAGGTAAAAGGAGGAACGGGCCTAAGGATGACCGGAGTCATCTATAGGACGCGTTTTACGGTGGGCGGATTCAGCCATGTTGGTCAGCTCGTGACTGCGGGGCTCACCTTGTTGATGTTTGTGTCTTATATCCACGCCGTCCATCCGTTTTTTCAGATCATTTTAGGACGTGGGCCGAAAACTAAACCAGATCTAATATTCTGACGGACTATACCACAGGAACCAGTGGTGATTGACCGTTAAAAACATTTTGTGGGCCACAAAAATTTTAGATCAAGCGGATATTTGTATTTTCCCTTTATATATAGGTCTGTTGGACCTTACCAACAGGTTGGAGGGAAAATAAATGATACGCGTTCAATAACCATTGGTTCTTATGGTACGGTCCACATGAGATTTTGTACAAACGTGCTAGTACGATCTCTAAAAAACGGATGGACGGCGTCGATATACAATACCTACGTCAAGGTGGGCCATCGTCCCCACCTGACGGAACGCATAGACATAATCCGCACCCGTTTTACGTACCCAAGCTCTTTGGGTCCCACTATATGTCCGTTCATCAGGTGATAAACATTATTTATACCATACGTATAAAAGATAAACCCAATAAAAAGCTTACATCCCCAAACAACGGTAAAATGGAAGCGGATTGCGCAGTGAGTGATTCACTGTGCTTACCGTACCGAGTAAACTCCGTGAGGTCCATCATGATTTATCTATTTTATCTGCTTCATCCATTCATTTTAACAGATAATTTTAAGGCTTCAGAAAAAAAAAAAATAAAGCTTATAAAATGTTAATGTGAACCACACCACAAGAAACAATTGAATTAAACGTATATGGTTGAAAAATTCTTGGAAGCGACGGAAGTTTTGGATATCAAGATTATATTTGTTTTTTCCCTTCATACATGTCTATATGATCTTATAAATTGGTTGGATGAAAAATAAACATAACCGTGGGCCTATCAAGGTTTCAACAGTGGAAATTATTATCCCCACTATTTCTGATATGATCCACTTGATCTTTGAATATGCTTCAATTTTGGGCTTAACTCCTTAATTAGATGTAAAAATTGATGGACAACATAGATATCCTACATACATTCAAGGTAGGCTCAACTGAGTTTACTCAGTACCATAAAAGCATACTAAGTGACTCATTACACAATTCGATTTATGGTAAAATGTAAATTGGGAGTAAAACTTCCAAGTGGCGAGGCCCTCAGTTTTATGGAACAAGATGATTTTATATCTTCCTCTTATCCTAGTGAACCACACTTGATGATCGATTTTGATGAAAGATAGGCATAATGGTGGCCCCACATACAACCTTATTGTTGGGTCCCATCCACGTTGTTACTTGTTGTGTGGCCCACCTAAGTTTCAGATCTAACTGTTTTCATCCCCAAGCGCCTAGCATGGAGGAGTGAATCTCTTTTTATTTATTTATTTTTATTATTATTATTATTTATTTATTTTTATTTTTTTTGGGGGGTGTTAGCTGGTTATTACACACCCATGGAGGAGCGAATCTGATGGATAGAGTGGTTTTCACATTTAGAACATGGTGGGCTCCAAAGAGCTTAAGGGGATGTTTGGTGCATGAGTTTAAATGAGATACGGTGGAAGTGGGTTTTAAGATCTCATGGGTCATTGCATCATCTGTTTAAGACTCGTATAAAGAATGAGTTGTGAAGCCCCCTCTTGAAATTAACACAGAGGTAAGGATTTCTACAATCCTACTTTGAGTTTCGTAGATCTAGTGGTTAGTGCTATGTGGAACTCACCATAATATATGTGTTTTATCCATGTTGTCCATCCATTGTGAAATATAATTTTTTAGATTTAATATAACAATGGGGTAGATATAAATCTCAGATGAACCATACCATGGGAAAATAATAGTGATTAAATTACACCATTTAAAACCTCCTAAGGCCAACTATGTGGTTCACTTGAGATTTTGATCAAACTCATTTTTGGGCTGATACCATAAAATGACATGGAAGAATGAGTGGACGGCATGGATGAAACACATACATCACGGTGGGGCTCAGAGAACATCGACCTATAGTGGCAAGATGAGTAGCTAATCTGATTCCAAACATGAAGTTAGATGGCCTCCGAGCCAAGGGATCATATGACAATCCCTGACGCATTGTAGTCATTATGTTTTGGTGATTCCATCCCACGTAAAACCGTCGAAGCCATGCTTAGTACTGCAGGACGCGGATTGCGTCCTACCCCTGCCTGGACAGATGATGCGGATTGCGTCCTACCCCCGCCCCGGAGGGTCATCTGTCTGGGCAGAGTCCTGTGGGTTCCACCGTGTTATAAGTGTTTTATCCAAGCCGTTAAATGCATTTTTTCGATAATTTTAACGTATGAACCAAAAAATGAGGCAGGTCCAAGCCTTAAGTGGACCACAAAGTGGGGATTGAACGTCCACCATTAAAAACTTTTAGAGTGGTAGAGAAGTTCTGGATCAAGCTGATATTTGTGTTTTCACTTCATCCACGTCTACATGACCTTATGAAAAGGTTGTAGGGTAAAAACAACATCACGTTGGCCTTAGAAATGTTTCAACGGTGGGTGTCATCATCAGTAAAATGGTGGTCCACTTAAGACTTGGACCTGCCTCATTTTTTGGTTCATATATTAAAATTATTGGAAATATGCATTTAACGGCGTGGATAAAACAATTACAACACGGTGGGCCTCACAGAGCCTTGCCCGGGGGTAGGACGTAATCCGCGTCCCAGTACTGCAGGGATTCCGGTCCGAACGACAGGCCAAATGGTGCGGATTCAACAAAGTACGGTGGCGTATTGGGATGGAATGACTTTTCATGACGCGGATTCCGCCGTGTCCCTAACACCACGTGTGACGACTTTTTGGGGCTCACCGTCATGTATGCCTTTTAAACCCCGCTATCTGTTTTACCAACTCATTTTAGGGGTCAACCGAACATTGTAGCATATCCACAGCCATGTGGACCACGCCACAGGAAATACTGCCGATTAAATGCTTACCGTTGGAAACTTCGTGGGGCTACGGTAGCTTTAGAACAAACTGATATTTGTGTTTGCTCTTCATCCAGGTTTTTATAACATTATGAATGGGTTGATAACAAATAAACATTACAGTGGGCCCTTGGAAGGTCTCAACTGTGGGTGGACGTCATTACCCCATTATTTTCTGTAGTGTGGTCCACTTGAGCTTTAGATATTCCTCAATTTCAGGTTTATGGCCTAAAATGAGCTGGAAAACGGATGGACAGAATAGATGAAACACATAAATAATGGTGGACGCCACAAAGTCCAGCCACCACCGAGGTCGGTGGTTTCAGGGTCATAAGGGCTAAGGCAAACCGCGTCGTATGGTTCACAATATTACGGTGCTTCAGGGTCTACCATACCACTTTCCTTCAAGAAAACTGATTTGGTAGTCTGAGTTACTGTGTAAATTTGTGGTCCTTGTGTCTTCCATCACACTGGAAGCTGACCATCCAAGATCGTGACCATTCATCTACTGTAGTTCACCATGGGTGGCCTATGGTGCCAGCATCAACTAATTGAACAATCTTTTCTTATACTTTGTGGCCTTTTTGTAGCTTGTGGTCGGCCCCCCTACATCTTCCACGGAGTGTTACACCCGACATCATTGAAAGTGGGACCCATCAGGCAGATGGTTCAGATCAACCAAGCTGCGAACCGTAATAGGAAGGGTTCAGATGAAGGACAGTTTCTAGGAGAATTGCACAAGCCACCGTCGGCTAAACGTCAAACGGTTGGCTTCTATTGAGAAAAACTTTGATACTCTGACCGAGTGTGATGGATGATACACGGCAGCTTAGAAAATACGTATAAATTGCACACGTGGCATATAGATAATTCAAATTAAACCGTCCAACGTTATGGTTCCCCGTTCAGATGTATACTTAAACAAAAGTTACACTCAAATTTTATCATCTGACTATCTGCTTGGAGGACGTTTATCGGATGGTTAGAAACAAAAATAAATAAATAATCCAATGGTCCTATTTCAAATGGACAAGCGTCCACGAATCAGAGGTTAGGATTGTCCAACCAATCTGATTTTGGGACTTCGACTTACCGATAGTGGATTCTACGATTTAGTCGGTTTAATTAATGTATGACTACGTATTTTATGTTTGAATGCCTGCGTATTAAGTTTCTTGTCCTGCCAGAGTACCAAAGAATTCTCTGATGGGAGCGTTTCTCTACGTTCTAGATGCCAGCACCCATGACTGGGATAAAGAGAAATTTCCAACTGTACGAACAGTATATGGCCCACAACCTTTTTAGGCCAACTCGCTTTTTACCTTCCACGAATACTCCCCAGATGTACGGCCCCTTTTCTCAGGTCGAAAATGCCCCTGCTTTCCTTTCTGAGGCGGATCGCCTGGTGCTCGAAGACGAGCGCTTACGCTCCTCGAACTCCGAGTTGTACGAACGGTTCAAAAGATATCAACGTTGCATGGGCCCCACAGTTATGTATTTATTATATCCACAACGTTCATCCGTATTTCGAGATCATTTCGGAGCATTGTCAAAAACAAAAAATCATACCCAAAGATCAACTGGACCACACCACAACGAGCAGCCGGAAAATAGATTTTCACCGTTAAAAATTTTGTAGGGCCCACCATAACATATATTTTCCATCCAATCTATTCATAAGGTCACAAAGACCTGGATGAAGAGGAAAAACAAATTTCATAATGATCCAAAACTTCTGTAACCAATGAAAGGATTTCATGGTAGACGTTCAATCCTCCACTGCCTTTTATGGTGTGGTCCACTTGATAGTTAGATCTGACTTATTTTTTGTCTCAGACCTTAATAAGAGTTCACCAAATAGATGGACGGCTTGGATATAATACATACATTATAGTGGGACCCATAAACAGCAATAAAATTACAGCAGAAAAAAAAAAAAAAGAAAAAAAACCAGCCTGGCCGGTCGACCGGGTCGTCGACCCTGACTCGCTGTCCCACTCACCCGGTCGACCGGGTTTGGACCCAGTCAACCCCAACTCGCTGTTCCACCTTTGTATTTTTATTTTTATTTTTAAATTTTTTTCTGGGGAGAACTTTTTCTTCCTTAAAATTTTCTCAAATACATAATTATGTAAATATGTATATATAAGTATATAAATTTTTTTTTCTATCTCTTAATTCATTTCTTTGTCTATTAATTTAACAAGCATATATCCTAAACTATAATGAGTTACTTAACGTACCATATATGATTTTAAGGTAGGAGAAGCTAATTTAGCCAACCAACATAGTAATTTTTCAAGATTCCATTGGGTCAATGGTTAAAAATCCACTTCACAGTTAATTCACTTCACTTCACGGCGATTTCCACGCACTTCGCGATTATTTCACTTCACTTCACTGCGATTTCCACGCACTTCGCGATTATTTCACTTCACTTTACCGTCATTTCCATGCATTTCACGGTCATTCCTGGTGATTCTATGTTGATTCTCGGTCAATTCGACGCACTTCACGATCAATTCACTTCACTTCACGGCCATTTTCACGCACTTCGCGGTCATTTCACTAAACTTCACCGTCATTTCCATGCATTTCAAGGTCATTCCCGGTGATTCCGTGTTGATTCACGGTCAATTCGACGCACTTCACGGTCAATTCACTTCACTTCACGGCCATTTCCACGCACTTCGTGGTCATTTCACTTCACTTCACCGTCATTTCTATGCATTTCACGGTCATTTCCGGCGATTCCGTGTTGATTCACAGTCAAATCGACGCACTTCATGGTCATTTCACTTCACTTCACGACCATTTCCACGCACTTCGCGGTCATTTCACTTCACTTCACCGTCATTTCCATGCATTTCACGGTCATTCCCGACGATTCCGTGTTGATTCACGGTCAAATCGACGCACTTCACGGTCATTTCACTTCACTTCACGGCCATTTCCACACGCTTCGCGGTCATTTCACTTCACTTCACTGTCATTTCCATGCATTTCAAGATCATTTCCGGCGTTCCGTGTTGATTCACGGTCAATTTGACGCACTTCATGGTCAATTCACTTCACTTCACGGCCATTTCCACGCACTTCGTGGTCATTTCACTTAACTTCACCGTCATTTCCATGCATTTCACGGTCATTCCCGGCGATTCCGTGTTGATTCACAGTCAATTCGACGCACTTCACGGTCAATTCACTTCACTTCACGGCCATTTCCACGCACTTCGCGGTCATTTCACTTCACTTCACCGTCATTTCCATGCATTTCATGATCATTCCCGGCGATTTCGTGTTGGTTTACGGTCAATTCGACACACTTCATGATCAATTCACTTCACTTCACGGCCATTTTCACGCACTTCGGGGTCAATTCACTTCACTTCATCGTCATTTTCATGCATTTCACAGTCAGTCCTGGCGATTCCATGTTGATTCATGGTCAATTCGACGCACTTCACGGTCAATTCACTTCACTTCACGGCCATTTCCACGCACTTCACGGTCATTTCATTTCACTTCACCATCGTTTCCATGCATTTCACGGTCATTCCCGGTGATTCCGTGTTGATTCACGGTCAAATCGACGCACTTCACGGTCAATTCACTTCACTTCATGGCCATTTCCACGCACTTCGCGGTCATTTCACTTCACTTCACCGTCATTTCCATGCATTTCACAGTCATTCCTGGCGATTCCGTGTTGATTCACAGTCAATTCGACGCACTTCACGGTCAATTCACTTCACTTTACGGCCATTTCCACGCACTTAGCGGTCATTTCACTTCACGGCCATTTCCACGCACCGTGAAAGTGAAGGGAATTGACCGTGAAATGCATGGAATTGGCCGTGAAATGAAATGAATGGAATTGACCGTGAACTGGTTGAAATTGGCCACGAAGTGAATGAAATGAATTTTCGACCATCAACCTGATGGAATCTTAGAAAATAAGTAGGTTGTTTGGCTAAAGTAGCATCTCCTACCCCCAAATCCTGGTACGTCAAGTAGCTCATTGTGGTTTAAGAGATATATTTATTAAATGAATAAAGAACGAAATGAATAAAAAAAGAGAATTTTTTTTTATATGCTTATATATACATATTTATATATGTATTAGATAAAATTGTAGGGGAGAAAAAGTTCTCCTTGTCAAAAACAAAAAGAAAAAAGAAAAAAAAGTACAAAAGTGAAAAAAAAGTATAGAGGTTTGCATGAATACATCCCAACATACTGCAATGTGATAAGTCAGGTCTTTTTTCCTTTAAATCTGGATTATCTTCTAGTTGATCCAAACCATTTATATGATGAGTCCGGACTTAACTTCCATTTACGTTCACGGTCATTTCGATGCACTTCACGGTCAATGCACTTCACTTCACGGCCATTTCGATGCACTTCACAATCAATTCTCTTCACTTCACGGCCATTTCCATGCATTTTACGATCATATCCGGCAATTCCGTTTACGTTCACGGTCATTTCGATGCACTTCACGGTCAATGTACTTCACTTCACGGCCATTTCGATGCACTTCACAATCAATTCTCTTCACTTCTCGGCCTTTTCCATGCATTTCACAATCATATCCGGCAATTCCGTTTACGTTCACGGTCATTTCGATGCACTTCACGGTCAATGCACTTCACTTCACGGCCATTTCGATGCACTTCACGATCAATTCTCTTCACTTCACGGCCATTTTCATGCATTTCACGATCATCTCCAGCAATGTCGTTTACGTTCACGGTCATTTCGATGCACTTCACGGTCAATGCACTTCACTTCATAGCCATTTCGATGCACTTCATGATCAATTCTCTTCACTTCACGGCCATTTCCATGCATTTCACGATCATATCCGGCAATTTTTTTTACGTTCACGGTCATTTCGATGCACTTCACGGTCAACGCACCTCACTTCACGGCCATTTTGATGCACTTCACAATCAATTCTCTTCACTTCACGGCCATTTCCATGCATTTCACGATCATATTCGACAATTTCGTTTACGTTCACGGTCATTTCGATGCACTTCACGGTCAATGCACTTCACTTCACGGCCATTTCGATGCACTTCACAATCAATTATCTTCACTTCACGACCATTTCCATGCATTTCACGATCATATCCGGCAATTCCATTTACGTTCATGGTCATTTCGATGCACTTCACAGTCAATGCACTTCACTTCACGGCCATTTCGATGCACTTCACAATCAATTCTCTTCACTTCTCAGCCATTTCCATGCATTTCACGATCATATCCGGCAATTCCGTTTACGTTCACGGTCATTTCGATGCACTTCACAGTCAATGCACTTTACTTCACGGCCATTTCGATGCACTTCACGATCAATTCTCTTCACTTCACGGCCATTTTCATGTATTTCACGATCATATCTGGCAATTCCGTTTACGTTCACGGTCATTTCGATGCACTTCACAGTCAATACACCTCACTTCATGGCCATTTCGATGCACTTCATGATTAATTCTCTTCACTTCACGGCCATTTCCATGCATTTCACGATCATATCCGGCAATTCCATTTACGTTCACGGTCATTTCGATGCACTTCACGGTCAATGCACTTCACTTCACGGCCATTTCGATGCACTTCACGATCAATTCTCTTCACTTCACGGCCATTTCCATGCATTTCACGATTATATCCGGCAATTCCGTTTACGTTCACGGTCATTTCGATGCACTTCACGGTCGATGCACTTCACTTCACGGCCATTTCGATGCACTTCACGATCAATTCTCTTCACTTCACGGCTATTTCCATGCATTTCACAATCATATCTGGCAATTTCATTTACGTTCACGGTCATTTCGATGCACTTCACGGTCAATGCACTTCACTTCACGGTCGTTTCCAAGCACTTCACGATCAATTCTCTGCATATAACGCAATGACAATTTGAAACATGCAGGAACAAAATGATGGCGATAAATTTATGAACTCAAACCTGCTCCTGTAGTGCTTCTTTCAACTGAGAAACCAGAGTGACCCTGGATTCTTCAATTGACTTTAGTGCTTCTTTCAACTGAGAAACCTGCTCCTGTAGTGCTTCTTTACCCACTGCATTTGAAGGGATTACAATCTTAAGGGTGGAGGGCAATCTGCAAAATGCACAAAATAGAAGCAAATAAATAAGCTGAAAAAGAAAACAGGAACATAAACAAAGACTATGATAGGAGATAGTGACCCTGAATATGACTTTGATGAATCCGGGGAAATCAATCCATATCCATTCTCCCCACCCTTCATATAGATCAAATTCCAGAAAAAGAAAAGGAAAGTAAGCTCATCAAGGGATTGAAATATTTTATTGGAAAATATATATAAATGTAGCATTTCACATGCAGAAATAAAACCAGCCATAGTAGTTCTACTATTTATGACCACACTGAGTAGTCGTGTTTAAAGAAAATGTTGGAAATAGGCCTATCAATTTCTGAGCATGAATCAATTACTAAAATTTGTCAATTTTTGGAAAAAAAAGTATAATGAATCCGCTTTTCTTCTTTTAAGAAAAAATTGGTGGTGTGTGTGTGTCATGTGTGTAAGTGATCCAGATTCCAGGGTTCAATCCCTAGTAGTGTTGCCTTTCCCGGAAAAAATAAAAAAAACATTGGTTGAGGAATGCTAGGCAGAACTGATGGCGCAGAGAGATTTCCTGAGTACAGGGAATCAGCACCAGGAGCACTGCGAGCACCTTCCCTATCTTTTAAAACATAATCTCTAAGCCTCAAAACAATCTGAACAAGTGCAACTCTCATACAACCAACCTCTCCAATCACCTGAATGGGCAAGATCAAAAGCAAATTAAGTAATCATTAAATGCATGGAAATGGTCGTGAAGTGGAAACAGACCTCCACTAGTTCACCACCCTCTTCAGCACATCTTGGCTTTTCATGTTTTGAGATGAGAACATCAGCTTTTGTACTCCTGCGCATCTCATTTATAATAGCACCGTTCTTGCCAATGAGATAGCCAATAGTCTTGGATGGAACAAGAATGCGAATATTGACAGTGTCATCATCATCATTGTCATTGATCTTTCCTTACAGCAGTAAAACAACTTCAACAGCAGTAGATAAGCAACGTGATCAGCACAAATAATTTTTTTTTAAAAAAACTATAGAAAATAATTTTTTTTCTTAAAAAAAAAAAACTATGGAAGTTTAAGTGGATAAGTTATTCACTTTTTAGAATCTGATGATAACTTTGCAAATACTCAAGGCCTCAAGAAACCAAGCTATTCACCCAACTCAAAACTTATTGGATCAAACACTTCATCCCAGATAGCCCACATACCTTCTTACATAGTTGTATAACTCATTGACTCAACTCAAAACTTGTATGAGTTGAGTACAAGTGAACTTGACTCGGCAAAATTTCAACTTAAGTCATTAGAAAACTCAATCATTAGAAAACAGTGGATTCATGAATGCCTACACAAGTGGGTCGCATGACAGAAAACAGTGGATATTGAATGCTTAAACAAAGATAAATAGTCGGGGTCGACCCCGACTCTCTGGACAGTTACCCGATCGACCCCATTTTTTTGAATTTTAGTGAAATGGGGTCGACCGAGTCCAAACCCGGTCGACCGTGTAACTGTCCAAAGAGTTGGGGTCGACCGGGAATGACCTGGTCGACCCCGACTGTTTACCTTGGCACCACTTGGCATCACATCAGATGTGGACTGTGGGTTGTAATTCCCCACAATTATCAATTGATAGTATCATCCAACTGAGAGTTTTCGAGGCATGCCCATCAGATGATTGGACCCAACAGATGAATGGATTAGGTTGCCAAAGACAGCCCCAGCCTGTACAATTGCTAGGTCAAAAAAAAAAAAACCTTTTCTTTCAACCAAGCATCATCTGATACTTCATTCAGTTAAACAAGGTGAAATACAAAGAAGTGAAAGTTTTTTTTTTAAGAGTACCTTGGTGTGAAACAGGTTCTTTGAAGACAAGTCTTCAAGATCTCAAATTTATCAATGCATCCACGTCCTCTTAGAAAAAGAAAACCGCTCACCTTGAGTAATGTATGATAGAAGATGTAATGTGATGGTCGGATGGGGATTCTACGGAGATTTTATGGAGATTTCACGAAGAAAACGGGTGAAAATAGGGATTAGGGATGGCGGGGAGAGTTCGTACGTGTATTTGCGTGTAAGGGAGTACATGCAGTCATATTTTTAGAGTAAGGGCATTTTCGTCATGTACAGAGGCGTCCGTACAGCAGAGGCTTATTTTTGGAAGCCTAAAAAGCAGTGGGCTTCAAAAGGCTGGTGGGCCATATATGGGTCGTACAGTTGGAAATTTCTCTGGGATAAATACTCGAGCACTTTGGGCCCACCGTGTTGCTTATGTGAAGTCTACTCCGTCCATCAGCTGGTAACGATTATTTCCACTGTACATGCAAACGATAAGATCCTTTAAATTTCATATGGATGATCTTAATAGGAAGAAATTAAAATTTCCCCTAAAACTGCCAAATTCACACGTTGTGGCCAGTATGAATTTTGAATCACGATTATTTTTTTTTGCAAATTTCATTCATAGTGGACGGTTTTGATGAAAAGTAGACACCTTTTTGGCCCCACGGACAAATCTATGGTTGGCGTTCCTCCCCACTGTTCCCTGTGGTGTGGCCCACATTAGTTTCGGATATGGATGATTTTTGGCCCCATTTTCCAGCGTCCAGGAGAATGGAGGGAGTGGAGTGGATTTTATATTTAAAACATGGCGGACCCCATTTTACGCGCTAGGTAGTAGACGATTCCGGTCCAACACCGTTGCTAAAAAATTCGTTGGGTTTGAAAGTGGTACCGTGCGCTCGTGATTTCTTCGTGCGAAAGAGAGGCATTTTATGATCCTCCGGTCTGTGATATCCACTGGACACTGGGAATTTCATATATAATTGGAGCCCACAGATCTCTGATCCACACCATTGGTGTGTGGATTCTCTATTACATGGACCGATACCAGAAAAATTCACTCGATAGTAAAATCCTAACCTTCCAATTTGTGGATTGAAAATGGACGGTTAGAAATAGACATACAGAAACCCATGACTTTTAAGTGAAAAGTTCCACTCCTCAAAGCTAGGAATATGATCACAATATAAGAAAATGGAGTTTTAGCCTCGGTTCAAAATTGAGGCTAAAAAGGTTAAAAACTGAAACTAAAGCCTTTAGCCTCAATTTTGCCTCGGTTATTTAAATCGAGGTTGAAACTCTCGTGGCTAAAGGCTTTAACCTCAGTTTTAGCAATCGAGGTTAAAATGACTTTTATAGCCTCAACTCTTCAAGTGAGGCTAAAAATCTTTTTAGCTTCAATTTTCTTGAAATGAGGTTAAATCAAAATTTTAATATCCATTGTTTTTAACTGAGGCTAAATTCAAATTTTAGGCTCAATTGCCTCCAACCGAAGCTAAATCTATTTTTAACCTCGGTTCTCAACAACCGAGGCTAAAGTCTTCAGCCACGGGAATTTCAGCCTTGGTTATCAATAACCGAGGTTAAATTCAAGCCTCAGTTACAAATTGAGGCTAAAAATGTTTTTTTTTTTAAATATTTATTCAATCCACTCATGAAACAATCAATCATAAAAGCCATAATACCAACAAAATAGTTAACAACAGTCTATTTAAAGTTTAACTCAATCAAACTGTTACAAAACATTAGGTTCTACAAATAATATAAAGTCATGATCGCGCTCGTCATCACCAGTGCCGTCGTGCTTGGTGGACCCTGAGATAACAATGTCCGTTCATCTTCTGCTGCTTCCAGGCCAACATCATCATTGCCTCTACCAGCATTCTCCATTCGAATTGTGTGTAGCAGGCCCTGCAACCTCAACAGGTAGCTTTGGCCTGCTGGCTGCAAGACATGCTTGGCGATATCCTAGTTCTAGCTGCGTAGCAAGGCTGGCACAACCTGCTCCAGGACCTAAAGAAATCCTCCGATCTCCAACTACTGCAGGAGCAATAGTAGGCACAACAGTCTATGAACTATTGCAAGTGTCCTAAATAAACAAATCAACATCAAAACCACACAACCATGGGATTTAAATGATTATGGAGGATCTTTTGTTCACTTAGTAAAATACCTTGAAAAGCATTTACGGCTCATTGGGAGGAGCATATCTAAAAGACAGATACCATAATAGTAAGAAAACCTTTAGGTTTACAGCATAAATTTTTTTTATTTTTATTTTGTAATAAGCTTACCTGATTAACCTGGAACTATGTGTGATCAAATCCAGATATTACAATCTCACAGAATATCTTCATTTCTGGAACCTCAGTTGCAGAAGAAATTAGCAATGTCTATTAACAAGTTGAGTGCTAAAATGATATAAAAAATATAAAGAGGATGCCAACATACATAGGTGTTCCACGGTGTTTGCTAAAAGCGATTTGGTTATGGTATACTTGCTTGAGAAATGATTTTCAACCGGCACTTGTAATAAGTTGAACCCAAAGAAAGTTGGCCTTTGTTGGGTGTTGAAAAAAGTCGATGATAATGTTTACCGTATTGAGTTATAGAAAGGCTTAGATATCTCACATACTTTTAGTGTTGTGGACTTTTTGAATTTCATGAGGACGTCAATAAAGTGAACTCACAGATGGATTTTTTTTATGATGGAAAAATTGACATAGCTTTGGAGAGGGACCCAATTATCTTTTCCCCTCCCAATTTCATGCTCCCCCATTTACTATTTTTCTCTCTTCCTTTCCTTCTTTTTATAAATATCATTTTATAAGTTGAGAAGAGTTAATATAATATTTTTCTCCTTTTATGAGATCTTTTGATCATTTTTAAGTACTGTGAGTGAATCCTTATATATTTTAGTGAGTAAATTCATATTTTCTTCTTCTTCTTCTTCTCTCTCTCTCTATTAATTTTTTGAGCATTTTTTATTTTTATTTTATCGTTAGATCGCCAATTGAACTCATGAGAGTAAACATTTTAGCACTCAACTTGTGAACGTGGAAGGAGTGACCTCCTGTGATAAGCCTATTAACAATGTCTGATGCCGCATTTGAATATGTTCCTCTGCCATCCTGACTATTGTTGACTTCCATTACCATCGCCTCTGCTCTACCTGAACTGAGCTCTGTTCAGTTGTCACAAGTGTGCAGAATTTGAATTTCTTCATTGCCAGCTACAGCTGTTCCTGCCAATCTTGGAGGGAGAATGTTGACTTTCTAGATCAAGGAACCCTCTCTGAACAGTTGTTGGACCCCAGGTAGCCATCCGTCCCATTCCTCCATCACATTTGTCTCCAGAGTAATTCTTGGTGTGTTATCTATACTTAGCAGTAGAATGACACACCATTCCAAGTGTGTTGTAGAACTTCTTGCGGAAAATGGATGTTGTGCTGTAAAGGGAAGCCGAATGAGCCATAAGAATAGTTTGCAAAACAGGATGGATTAGACTACACTAAAAACTCAGAATGCTTTTCCATAACTTAGATTCTTGACACTAGAAACAAGGTGAGTATTGTAAGAAGAAAATGAGATTTCCAACGAGCAGATGGTATGTTTTTTGTCTTATGACATCCAAGAATAAAAAGTCTGAGGAACTTACTGGTTTATCCTCTATGTGATCACCATTGGGTTCAACCACCTTTTTAGCAAGCACCTGACCTCTTGGAAGTGGAGCACATGTTAAAACATTCTTGTCAACAAGAGCTGGCAGAACAGTATCATTAAAGAGTTAATAATCAAAACACTGACAAAACCATGAATCACGAACAGCTCCATGGTTTATAAGATCAGCAAAAACGGACAATTATTACAATTTTAATCTTTTTGTTGTTGCATAAGTGGACCAGCAGAAGTGGATGGAAGTTGCACAAAAATCTGTAGGCCAGCAGAAGTGGATGGATAACAAGCGAACTTGCTTCGAGCAGTACTAAGGATTGCCTTTGCCTACTAAATAACTAAAATCAGCATCACTAATCCACACCTGATATTCCAAACACATCATGCAACAATCCATGCATGTCATCACGTGGAGGCATATCATCATGTGTAATAGTTGCAGGGCCGAAAGTAGATGAAGAAGACGCCTCCCCATGGAACACCCAATGGGTGTAATTCAACATAATTCCTTGACTCACAAGATGATCTACCACTTCTTTATGAGCACACCAAAAGAGGTTGGCGCACTTTACACATGGACATAAGATCTTCCCCTCACTAGCAGCATTATTGAATGCAAACTCAATGAATTCCTTCATGCCCTTAACATATTCCAAGCTCACCCTATATTGTGCAAGGAAACAAAGGGAATGCTTAAAACAATGCAACTTTACAAGGAATCCAAATTTGAAGGAGAAAGTATTGCTCAACACATTACCTTGACTTTTGCATCCAGCTCTTATCCATCACTTGTATCTAACTTTGAACAATGCAATACTCTGCCCAAAATTCATCTCAATCCATTGTAGTTATTACTCTACTCAACATTGGTCCTGCTACTATCTTATATTCTAGTATAAATTGGTTGCCAAGGCTTTAAGACTCCTCTAGAGTTACCAACACATCCCTTAGCTACTACTAAGGGAGCACAGCTAGAAGTGTTACCTCTTCTACCAAATGGGTTGTTGTTCTAAAGAAATTTAAATAATTAACCTCGTACATCTAATATATACTAGTAACATACAAGCAGAGCAGGTATATACTAAAAGTGCACCTATTACGTGCCCTGGTTTGTCAATTACGTTGTATGTTGAGTCAGTCGGACGACAGCACCTAATAAGAAGATCAAGTCAAGCGTCTGCCTCATCTGGATGTGTGGAAGCTCACCAAAAGGTAAATCATAGCCTCACATCATATGTCCCAAAACACCAGGTGATAAAACCCTTAAAAAGAACTAGAACATCTTAGGGTTTATGTATAAGAAAACTTTTTATCCAAAAGAAAATTTTCTAAGTTTTTCTTACACTGTCGATTATATCGATTCTCCTTTCGATATAATCGACCAGCTCTGTTGATGTCCTCGGCATATCAATCGATACAATCGAGTGAGGACAAAAAGTGTCCAGCAATCAAACAATCTTCTGGACGATTTATCGATATATCGACCTTCGAGTCGATATCATCGATATTAAAAAATCGATCATATCTGAACTGGATCGATCGTATCGACAGACTGCTTTCCAGCGCCCCTTTTTTTCTAAAGAAAACTATCAATTTCTTCGATATATCGATGACTGTCTGATTCAATCTGAACTCAAATATCGATCATATCGGGAGTCAGTCGATCATATCGACTGTGGGGCGCATGTTCTCTCCAGCATGAATTTCAGGTTGCTTTTTATGTCGATCGGGGTGCCTGTCGATAAATCGATATTCATATATCGATCATATCGAGACCAAGTCGATTGGATCGAGTCAGGACATAATTCGTCCAACAAGCTTACATGTAAAATCTATACAATGTATTGATCCCATCGAAAGGTCGCCGATATGATCGATGTACAAATTTCGATGACATCGACTGGTTCCCCGATCATATTTGTGATCCTGAAATTCTTCAAGACTTCTCTCTTATTTTTCACCTATTGATAGATCGAACCATCACTCGATGAAATCGGAGTTTAAAATCCGATATCATCGATGTGTGTCTCGATCCCATCGACCAGTTGCAGAAGCTTTCCAAAAGTGAAATGACAATTGAGTTCTTATCATGGAGAGGTCGGCTGATACAATCGAGAGTATACGCTCGATCATATCAACGACTGATCGATGATATCGAAATCTGTCATAAATATGACCGTTTATATCCGTTGGAACCTTTTGCCTATAAATAGAGAGAGTTGTCTTCACTACTGGCAGAGAAAGAAGAGAGTGCTTTAGAGTGTTTTAACCTTCCTATCATTTACCTAAGCCCCTTCTCTCGGGAAGTTCATCCTCCAATCCACCCTTATCATTGATATCTCATAGAGTGGATTGGGGAATGAACTTCCGCATTCAAGGATCCTTCAGCTACTACTTTAATGACGTATCATTAAGCTGGGATGCCTTAAATGCATAAATGATGGAAACCTCTTGTTTACTCCCCAAGTGCAGGGTTGTGATGTAGTAATAACTCGGTAAGACCGATGTCGAATCCCAAGGGACTGAAACTGTACGTAATCTAAAATTAAGTAGGATTTGATTTAGAATAAGATGAATTCTGAATTGAATTATAAATTGAGGAATAATTGTAAACTATTAATCTAAAACTTATAGGAGAAATCGGAGGCAAGGAAACTAGGGATTCAGAGGATCCACTTGTAGAGATCAGGGAGATCTTTATACTTGCATCAAAAATCATGGAAATTACTGAACTGCCATTGATCTAGTTTTCAAAGAGATGAAAGGTATATGAATTAGAATGGATTCCATCACCAAACCATGCCTAAAAGACTATGAAAAACAACAGAATTAAACTAATTACCAACCAATCAACATGTTATGAAAGTTAGGAAGGGTACCGACATCCGACTATGCCCAGGAGACTATGGTGAACAACAGGGCTTCCTGACGTCATAAACATGGAAAGAAAAAGGACATGCTCAAAGCCATTGCAGACCCATTGTAATTTCAGTCACAACAGACCATTAAGAACTAAAAATATTCCCATAATAATCAACTAAAATCAACGTCAATTCATGAATTAAAATTAAATTAAAAATATAAAATAAAATCTCCCATCTTACTACAAGCTTCACCTCTTAGCCCTATCTAAGAGGTTTAGCCGACCATGATGATTAGGCTAATCTCAATAAAGGAAAAGAAAAGAAGAAAAAAAATAGAAGATAGATGAAAAGAAGGAAAACACCCTGCTCTTCTCTCCACGTTCCTGCCCAAGCTGAGGATCTTCCTCCCCAGGTCTGAATAATTGCTCCCTACGTCCAAAACCTCCTTATATATCTACTGGAGTGGTAAAAATTGGACTTGAATCGGATTTGGAAAGCTATCGCATGCGCAGCGAAAGCCTTTTCACAACCAAGTTCAGTGCCTCAAAAATTACCACTTTCCTCGCTCAAATTCTAAAGAAATACCATCCCTTAGGACTTTCTTGGGTCCTCTACATGATAGACGGTTCAGATCTGTCATATGATCAAAAGATGGTGGGCCACAACTGCCTGAAAAAGTTAATTTTTACAGATGTACGAAACCTTTCGCACCATTTCACTGTTGTGATCGGTGGGCCCCACAGAAGCATTTTCTGAGAAATTCACTCCGTCTATTGCATTCAGAATGAAATTTTAGTCAAGAATAGGTGGTTTTGAATGTCTATTAACGCGGTCCAGAGAATAAATTACAACAAAATCAGATTTGAAAGCTGCAGGGCGATCCACTTGTGGCCCCTGTTTCATACACGTGTGCATGCATGGATGTGAAATATCAGCATATTTTTATAGTATTTGATGCCCTCTACAAGATGAACGGGTCAGATTTTTCGTACGAGTGACATGTGGGTCCCACAGAGGTTTGTAAAAATGGCCAGCGGCCGCTCGTTGCGCAGCTGAAAACGGCAAGTGCCGTTTCATGCACGGGCAGGCTCTGTTTAATTTGGAAGGCGGTCTTGGTGCTCGAGGTACATACAATGTATGTGATGTACATGCACCATATGCAGGACCTACTATGATGCTTATCAGAAATCTGCACCGTCCATCCTTTTTCTCATATTCTTTAAACCGTCAAGGATAATTTGGAAGCATATCTAGATAGCATGTGGGCCCCACTTAATGAATTAAGGGGCAGATCTGTCCGTTGGCCCACTTTTTGAGATCTTCAATGGCTTAAATTTAATATGTATGGTTAATTTATGGCCTCTATCACATGTATGAAGTTTTGAGTCAATCAGATGGCGGGAACTATGTGATCTTGCATTCTGGATGCGTTTCAAGCCACTTGAGCTTCAGTTTCTTAGTTTTCTTGGATTTCTGACCATGTAAATCCTTCAATCTTGGTTCCCTGGAGTCCATCCCTTACCTTTGGTGTCATCAGAGCGTTAAATCCATGCTTTAAGCTCCCTTTTTCAGTTTATGCTCGTAAAGTCACCTTGCAACACAAACACGATTAAAACGGGCCATTAAACAATATCATGCTCGTAAATTCAGGTAATAAATTGGATCTGATATGAAATATTTGACTCTCAACACAACCCCCAACTAGCATCTTGCTAGTCTCGAGCAAAATATGCGAAAAATAAGTTGAGAATTACAAGACAATTTCTATGAACTCGAGTGATTTCTTGAAAAACAATTCAGACATGAGAATCTAAGATTCATGAATGTTGGGAATTATTTTCTCCTGGACTCAGGCACCCATTAAACTTCATAATCAAGTTTAAGGTATTAATCCATCAATTAGAACAATTCTAAACGCTGAGTTCCATGGGCATATAATGTAATCTCGACTTATCAACATTAAGATTCAATTTGTTATTGCATGAAATCATAGGTAATCAACAGGAGAATTCTAGATAACCAAACTTGCCTCATAAATTCCATATTTTGATCTTTTCAACTTTTTATTTTTCCATTAATAGTCATGCCAAGAAGAGGAATCAAATCCTTACCTATAGGGAGCAAACCTATGGTGAAGACTGTACTCCTAAACCTTTTTCACACATCATTCATGGGGAATTAACTCCACACCTATAGGAAGCAAACCTATGGTGAAGATTAATTACCCAACCTTTTCAATTTTTATACCATGATGACAAGATATTTCAAGCTGGTTCCTTTCATGCTCAGTGATTACCAAGTTAATCTTTCGATATGGAACTGAAATCTAAATGTGTAGGCGAGACGTGTCCTAAAATCATGATTCAATCAATGTTTAAAACCTCTAATTATGGATTGATAATTCGAACTCAACCGTGGAATTTATCAGGCAGCTAATCCAAGAGTCATAAATTACCAACATCACGTATCTCACAATTCTAAATCAAAGATAGATGTCAAAATCACTTCGAAATCATAGGAATTTTCAAATTTTTTTTTTAAAATTTTCACAATTTTTGCTCAAGATCAAGAAAATACTGATTGAGTTACCTAATCTCCCACCCCTAACCTAAAATCTACATTGTTCTCAATGTAAAAGATATAAACATGCAATGCACATGGGACAACGGAAGTAAATGAGAAGTGATGGGAGGATAGTACCTGGATAACGAATCAAGAGAGATTTTTTTTAAGAGATCGCTGGAAGAGAGCAGGTTAGTATGAGAGTGAAACTAACAAAAATAACAAAAATAAAATCCTACCTATACCACTTTCGCAGGTGCTCTCAATTGCATTTAGCGCATGCAACAAGCCTTTAAACCCCTAGGTTACCCCTAGTGGACGAGTTGTAGTCTCGTGAGGGTTTGCCGCAATGTTACCTACAAACATTGATCATGCCGCAAGGTTCTTCTTCCGGCCAATATCTTGATAAGTTTCTCAAAAAGTTCCCCAACAGGATCATCCAAAAGCCCTTTTTGCAATAGGCTTGGGCGCCTTGGAGCATGACTTTTCAGAGAGACTTATTTACCTCAGCGAAAATTTTTCGTTGATTTGGTAGAGGTACCCAAAGTATATATGATTCACCTATATCAGAAAAATTTTCCACATTAGTATCGCATGTTGAATCAGAGATTACAAGTAAATAAAGTTTAGAAAACTTCTTAAGAAGTAATGTAGTCTCAACACATTCCGAAGTTCTAAACTTCGGTTCTAGTTTCAGCTCCTCTTCTTTTACTGATAGACGTTTAGGATCAGGGGAAGAGAAAGTTTCAGAATAAGGGTTCTCTCGGTCAGTGACGACTAACGAGATGTTGTCTTGCCAGGCATCCACTTTGTCTTTTAGAAAGGGATCATTTGAAACTGCAAAGTGTGCCAAGCAATCCCAAGAGTTGAGAAGTTCAACTGAGGGTGACTTATTTTTTATATTGGATCGCGTGATGATTTGCTCAAAGAATCCATCGTCCTTGAAAGTGGATGGAGGTATGCTCTCTTGCTCCAGTCCTGCACAGACAGATTGAAGATCAATAAGTGAAGCATTGATGGGCGAACTCTGTTCATTGATACTACTCAGAAGAGGCATTGAATCGTCAAAACTCAACAGTTCAGATGGTGGCCTCAATTGGGTGGCTTCAAATTCCAGAGTTGTAGCGGGCAACTCCTCCTTCTCTCGAATCATATCATCATTCAATTCAGGTGAGTGCTCCAAACGTGTTTCACAAGAGTTAGAAGGGTTGGTCATGAGGGGCTCATCCTCCACCTTTAAATCAGACATGTCAAGTGATGGGAGTGGCTCATTATGACCGACCACTTCATGTACGTCTTGATCATTGATCTGGACCAAACTTGAGAGGGATTCCAGGGGGACCGTGGCTGCACATTCAAGATCGCAATCATGTTCTAGTCCAGTGTAGTGCACATTTGGGATGGAATCACTTTTCTCACATTCTACACCTAGCATGGGTTGAGGTTCGCATAAACTAACCTCTTCCTCATCATTGAAATCTTGTGTGTCATGTAAGGAAGATGTGTCATCATCAATGTATTTAAAAGACACCAATGTATCTTCACCATTCTTTCGAACAGTCATCGAGATCGACTCCTCAGGAAATTGAACCACATGCTCATTAAGGGAATCCCACTCCTCATTTCAAATTCTAGAGTTTTTCAAAAGAGAGTGAGGATCACTTTCCTTGCATTGTATTTCTGGATTGGGTTGAGGCTGAGACGACCTATCCTCCATTAGCCTATCAAGGCGTGATTCAAGTGCTTCTACTAATTTTCTCATGCCAGCAATATAGTCTGTATAACTCGGAGATAACTCCTCCTGGATCGTTTCTAGTGGATATTCATAAGTGGTTGATCCACGGGAGTTATTACCGTGATGTTTTACTAGCTCATCTTCGAAATATTTCTATTTCCACTGATCAGAATCATATGGGTCATCTGTCGGGGGTTGATAAGCGTCATCATTCCAATAATCACGTAATGTTCTCTTAACTCATGGAATGAAATTATTCTCCCGCAGATAATCACCGAAAGTCTTCTTAATTGGTGGAACATTGTTGAGGGTCAAATAGTGCATATTAGACCCCATTTATTACTTGGATTTACGAGCATAATATTGTTTAATGCTCAGTTTTAATCGTTTTTTGTTGTAGGGTGTGATTAGGAGAGTTAACTGAAAAAGGATGCCAAAAGCTTGGATTTAACGTTCTGATGATCACTAGGGCAAGGGACGGACTTCAGAGGACCAAGATTGACGGATATACACGGTCAGAAATTCGAGAAAACTAAGAAACTGAAGCTCAAGTAGCTTGAAACGCATCCAGAATGCAAGATCACATGGTTCTCGACATCTGATCGGTTCGAAACTTTATACATGAGATAAGAGCCATAAATTAACCGTACATTTCAAATTTCAGCTCTTGGATCACTATAAAAGTTCTCCAACTGACAGATCAGCTTATAAATCGTCGATTCTGGGCCCACTTGATATCTGGAATTGCCTCAAATTTGGTATCAACACCTTAAATGAGGAGACCAATCAGATGGTTGGATCAAATTTTGCAAAAACATCATAGTGGACCCCACTTAAGCTTGAGTGTGCATAGTGCACATGTGCACTAGCCGTGCACGTGATTTTTCAAAGTCGGTCAGCACCGCTGACTGACATCTCCTTCTCCAATTCAAAAAAAAAATAAAAATGAAAGTTTACGTGCCGCGTAATGCACGGCCGCTGGCCGTTTTGCGGAAGCTAGTGGGCCCTACACGTGCCCTGTAAGCTCAATCCGAACCGTCCACCGTGTAAACGGCATTGAATACTTCAAAACCATCTTGTCACTTTTCACCAATGCGTGCACATGTGTGCGATACACGGGCCACAAAAGGGCTGCCTTGTAGCGTTCAAATATAATCTTTTAGTTATTTCTTCTTCGAGACATGTCAATGGACATTCAAAACTACCCATTCTTTATTGAAATTTCATCCTGAATCCAATGGATGAGGTGGATTTTCCATAAAATTCTTATGTGGGTCCCACCGATCACAACAGCGAAATGGTGCGAAATGTTTCGCACATCCACGAAAACTGACTTTTCCAGGCAGTTTTGGCCCACCATCTTTGATCATATGGCAGATCTGAACCATCTATCATGTAGAGAACCCAAGAAAGTACTATGGGATGGTGTTTCTTTGGAATTTAAGAGAGGAAAGTGGCGTGTTTTGAGGCACCGAACTTGGCTGCGAAAAAGCTTTCAATGAGCATGCATAGCTTTCCAAATCCGATTCAAATCCGATTTTCACCACTCCAGCAGCTATATAAAGAGGTTTTGGACGTGGGGAGCATTCATTCAGGTCTGGGGAGGAAGATTCAAAGCTGGGGAGGAAGATCCAGATCTTGGCTGGGTGGGAACGTCAGGAGAAAGAGAGAGAGAGAGAGAGAGAGAGAGAGAGAGAAGAGCTTTGGTTTTTCTTTCCCTTTTCTTTTCCTTTTCTTTTTTTCTTTATTTATTTGGATCTAGCCCACATCATGTCTGGCTAAACCTCTTAGCTAGGGCTAAGAGGTGAAGCTTGTAGTGAGATGGGAGATTTTAATTTATGTTTTCAATTTAATTTTAATTCATGAATCGACGTTGATTTTAGTTGATTATTATGCGAATGTTTATAGTTCTTAATGGTCTGTTGTGACTGAAATTACAATGGGTCTGCAATGGCTTTGAGCATGTCTCTTCTCTTTTATGTTTATGACGTCAGGAAGCCCTGTTGTTCACCATAGTCTCTTGGGCATGGTCGGATGTCAGTACCCTTCCTAACTTTCATACATGTGATTGGGTGGTAATTAGTTTAATTCTGTTGTTTGTCATAGTCTTTGGGCATGGTTTGGTGATGGAATCCATTCTAATTCATATACCTTTTATCTTTTGAAAACTATATCAATGGTAGTTCAGTAAATTCCATAATTTTTGAAACAGGCGTAAGATCTCCCTGATCTCTACAAGTGGATCCTCTGAATCCCTAGTTTCCTTTTCTCTGATTTCTCCTAAATTTTAAATAAATATTTCATTATTATTTCTTAAAATTCTATTTGATTTAGAGTGCATCTTAGTCTAGTTCTAGTTCTATTTAATTTTAGATAACGTATAAGTTTCAGTCCCTTGGGATTCGACCTCGGTCTTACCGAGTTATTACTACATCACAACCCTGCACTTGGGGAGTGAACAAGTTTTTGGCGCCGTTGCCGGGGACTGTTGGATACGTTTTCTGAAATTAATTAGTTTTAGGATTAGTTTAGGATTAGATTTTCTTTTTAGAAATTTTTAATTTTAGGTTTAGAAGCTTAGTTATTTTTCTTATTAGAAATTTTTTCTAACTTTAGAAACTTTCTATTCTTCCTTCTATCTGATTTTTAGAACTAACTCAATTTTTCTATTTTATAGGAAGCTTCCAATTTAGTAAGCTCTTTCTAAATCTTTTTTCTTTGGAATTTCTTCTTTTCCCTAGAAATTAATTTACTTTTAATTAGGACTTCCTATTCTTAGAAACTAACTTATTTTATTTTGTTTTGCAGATTCTTAACCTAGGCCTCCAAATTTGGTAACTTCTTTCCATCTTTCCCTTTTATTTTCTAGATTTCTTCTTCCTTTCTCTTAGGTTTAAGTTAGAATTTGAGGGCTGAGTGTGTTTTATGCCCCAGTGGGCACGCGACAACACTCGACGTCTCTCTAACTCTCAGGATATCCTAGAGGTGTTGAAATAAGTGAAAGTCAACATTCCTCTGCTTGATGTTGTAAAATAGATTCCTTTATATGCTAAATTTCTAAAGGACTTATGCACTACCAAACGACGAAAAAGTGTTCAAAAGAAGATCTCCTTGACTGAGAAAGTGAGTGCCATCCTGAAACAAGATGTGCCACAAAAATTCAAAGATCCCAGTTGCCCAACCATATTATGTGTAATCGGGAACTATCGAATTGTTCACGCACTTCTTGACTTAGGAGTAAGCGTCAATCTGATTCCCTATTCGGTATACCAACAGTTAGGTTTGGGTGAATTAAAACCTACCCGAACCATACTACAACTTGCTGATCGTTCTGTTCGTGTACCAAGAGGGATCATCGAGGATGTGTTGGTCCAGGTTGATAGATTCTACTACCCTATTGATTTTATCATCTTGGACACCGAACCCATCAATGACACGAGCACTCAGATTCCTGTCATTCTTGGTCGCCCATTCCTGTCCACTTTAAATGCAATTATCAATTGCAGGAATGGTGTTATGACTATCTTTTAAAAATTTGACATTGGAATCGAATATCTTTTTCAATAACGGCAGCAACTCAGAGGATGATGACGATTTCCACGATGTTAACATGATTGATTCTTTTGTGGAAGATAGAACACCTCTCACCTTATCCTCTGATCCTCTAGAGACGTTCCTGGCCCACTCCCATGATCTTGATGATGATATAATTAGGGAGACGTGTGCCATGCTAGATACTACACCGGTACTTGAAGTTAACCGGTGGAGGCCACAAATTGAAGAATTGCCCCAAACTGATGTAGTGCCTCTACCGTCTAACCTCAAGCCACCGAAGCTTGACCTAAAACCTTTGCCCTCTGATTTAAAATATGTCTATTTAGGTCAAGATGAGACATATCCGGTGGTGATCTCTACCCACCTGGAGAAGGAACAAGAGAGTATGCTCATATCTACTCTCATTGAGCATAAGGAAGCTCTTGGATGGACGATAGCGGACCTCAAAGGAATTAACCCATCGATTTGTACTCACCGCATATATCTTGAGGACAATGCAAAGGCTGTTCGGCAATCACAACGTAGACTGAATCCAAACATGAAGGAAGAGGTTAAGGCCGAGGTTCTCAAACTATTGGAAGTCGGCATCATATACCCCATATCCGATAGTCAATGGGTGAGTCCAACTTAGGTGGTTCCTAAGAAGTCCGGGATCACCATTGTAGCCAATGCCAATAATGAACTCGTGCCGACCAGAGTTACTACTGGTTGGAGAATGTGCATTGACTACAGGAAACTTAATACCGTCACTAGGAAGGACCACTTTCCTTTGCCCTTTATAGATCAGATCTTAGAAAGGTTAGCTGGTCATTCCTATTACTGTTTCCTTGACGGGTATTCAGGTTATAATCAGATTGAAATCGCCCCTGAAGATCAGGAAAAGACCACATTTACATGTCCCTATGGCACCTTTGCTTACAGAAGGATGTCATTCGGGTTATGTAATGCCCCTGCCACCTTTCAGTGATGTATGATGAGTATCTTTTCTGACATGGTGAGGAAATATTTAGAGGTCTTCATGGACGATTTCTCTGTTTTCGGTTCATCTTTCAGCGAGTGCTTAGTAAGTCTTAAATGTGTGCTGAAAAGATGTGAAGAAAAAAATTTGGTACTTAACTGGGAGAAGTGTCATTTTATGGTTCAAAAGGGAATTGTCTTTGGGCATATCATCTCGTCCAAAGGAATCGAGGTAGATAAGGCAAAAATTGATCTTATCTCTAACCTACCTCCACCCAAGAATATCAGAGACGTGCGATCCTTCTTAGGACACGTAGGCTTTTACAGACGATTCATAAAGGACTTTAGTCTCCTCTCTTGTCCTTGTTGAGGGTCAAATATTGCATATTAGACCCTAGTTATTACCTGGATTTACGATCATTGTACTGTCTAATAGTCCGATTTAATCGTGTTTGTGATGCAGGGGTCTTTATGAGCTTGAACTGGAAATGGGTGTTAAAAACATGGTTTTAGCACTCAAGATGCACCAAGGCAAGGGACACACTCCAAGGGACCAAGATCGACTGAAATTACACGCCAGGGATCCGAGAAAATTAAAGAACTGAAGCTCAAGTGGCCTAAAAGTTAGCCAGAATGCAAGAGCACGGGGTTCTCACCATCCGTTTGGGTTGAAACTTCATACATGGTCTGAGGGACATAAATTAACTGTACACGTTGAATTTCAGCTCCTGGAACCCTGTGGAAGTGGCCCAATGTACATATCAACCCATAAAATCTTGAATTAGGGCCCGCCTGAGATTTGGATATGCTCCGGTCTTGGTCTCAACTCATTAAAAAAGCTGAGAAAATGAATGGACAGAATAGATTTCTTGCGAACATCACAGGGGACGTCGCATGTACAACGCATGTACATGGGCCACACGGTGCTTGCGTCGCACTGGATGGTCAGCCCGGTCAAAGCCAGGCTGACCCGTGCTTCTTCTCCTTCTCTATAAAACCTTCCAGCGGACGCACTAACGTCCGCCGATTTTGTTCAGTGAGGCCCACCACTCATCCAGATCATGAATCTGGACCATCCAAGGTGTCCAGGGAGGAGGTATTACCTTCGCCTAGGTGGCGAATTTGAAAAAAAATAGTGAAGATCAGATCTTAACCATCTAAACGGAGAACGGACGGTCGTATGATCAATCACGTGGGCCGCACTAAATACAATCAGAAACTAGTTGTTTCCAACGAGTTTTTCGAGTATAATTCAATGGAGGGGGTGGATTTTAACAAAAAACGTCGCTGTGGGGTCCACCAAATAGCACAGCATGGACGCCGAACCTCTGTTTTCGCAACAGAGGCTGCGGGTGATCGCTGTGGGCCCCACTCACTATCTGTTTGGTTAATCAGTACTGTCCATTGTGCAGAGGGACTTGATTTTTTTAAGTCCATGTTGAACTTGTGCATTCATGCATGCACACGTGCCAGTTTTAACAGTTACAAACAGACAACCTTGCACGATCTGCGGCTTGAATACCACCTTTGGCCGCGTCGACAACATTCCAAGACTACCCATCTCTGGTCGAAATTTTGAGGGGAAGAAAGTGAACGGAGTGGATTTCCCGTCTGAGCTCAAGAATGGGCCACACCAAGCATCCAACGCAAGATGGTCCCTTTCTTATGCACGACGTGACCTACATGTTCCTTGGTTGCGTAAACGAATTTCGCAGCAGCTTCCATGCACCGTCTCTGGTCTAAACCGACTGGAAGTTCCTATAAAAGAGAGAAGACAGAGTTGAGGGGGGGCATTCAGCCTGGGATCAGCTGGGACGTGAAGAGATCGGCTTGGGTTAGACGTGGAAGACAGAGGAAAAGAGAGAGAGAGGAGGTCTAGGGATTTTATTTCTTTCTTATTTCTTTTATTTTATTCTGTTTTCTTTTTCTTCTAAGGAGATTTAGCCATCCATGTCTGGCTAAACCTCTTAGCTAGGGCTAAGAGGTGAAGCTTGTAGTGAGATGGGAGATTTGATTTTATTTAAATTTTAATGCATGAATTGACGTTGATTTTAGTTAATTATTATGGGAATATTTTAGGTTTTTAATGGTCTGTTGTGACTGAAATTACAATGGGTCTGCAATGGCTTTGAATGTTTCCGTTCTCTTTAATGTTTATGATGTCAGGAAGCCCTGTTGTTCACCATAGTCTCCTGGGCATGGTTGGATGTTGGTACCCTTCCTAACTTGTATACATGTGATTGGGTGGTAATTAGTTTGATTCTGTTGTTTGCCATTGTCTTTGGGCATGGTTTGGTGATGGAATCCATTCTAATTCATACACCTTTCATCTCTTTGAAAACTAGATCAACGACAGTTCAGTAATTTTCATAATTTTTGATGCAAGCATAAGTTCTCCCTGATCTCTACAAGTGGATCCTCTGAATCCCTAGTTTCCTTACCTCTGATTTCTCCTATAAGTTTTAGATTAATAGTTTACAATTATTCCTCAATTTATAATTCAATTCAGATATCATCTCATTCTAGTTCTAATTCCAGTTAATTTTAGATAACGTACAAGTTTCAGTCCCTTGGGATTCGACCTCGGTCTTACTGAGTTATTACTACATCACAACCCTGCACTTGGGGAGTGAACAAGTTTTTGGCGCTGTTGACGGGGACTGTCGGCTACGTTTTTCTAAAATTAATTAGTTTTACGATTAGTTTAGGATTAGATTTTCCTTTTAAAAATTTTTAATTCTAGGTTTAGAAGCTTAGTTATTTTCCTTATTAGAAATTTTTCCTAACTTTAGAAACTTTCTATTCTTCCTTCTATCTGATTTTTAGAACTAACTCAATTTTTCTGTTTTGTAGGAAGCTTCTAATTTAGTAAGCTCTTTCTAATTCTTCTTTCTTTAGAATTTCTTCTTTTCCCTAGAAATTAATTTACTTTTAATTAGGACTTTCTATTCTTAGAAACTAACTTATTTTGTTTTGTTTTGCAGATTCTTAACCTAGGACTTCAAATTTGGTAACTTCTTTCTATCTTTCCCTTTTATTTTCTAGATTTCTTCTTCCTTTCTCTTAGGTTCAAGTTAGAACTTGAGGGTTGAGTGTGTTTTATGCCTCAGTGGGCACGCGACAACACTCGACGTCTCTTGACTGAAGGAGGATTAGTTGAGGGGTTGACTGTCCATCGCAGGACTAGACACCACTTGAATTCTCCTGAGTTAGAAGACGTTATGGCTGAAAATCAACCTCAAGCACTACCCCAACCAAGGGTTGAGGAAGTACATGATGAGAATGAGGTGCATCAGGCACCCCCGCCTCGTACTTTATGAGATTATTTACAACCGGCGGGGGTGAGTACGCCCTCATGCATGATTTTTCCTGAGAATACAGGACATATGGACATCAAGCCAGGGGTTATCCAACTCTTTCCTAAGTTCCATGGGCTTGAGTCTGAAGAACCATACTTGCATCTGAAAGAGTTCAATGAAATCATAGGCACCTTATACTTACCTAATGTATCTGAGGATACTATTAGACTGAAACTCTTTCCATTTTCCTTGAAAGAAAGAGCCAAGACGTGGTTACATTCACTACGGCCTAGGTCCATTGGCACATGGAATGATTTGTAGAGGGAATTTATAAAGAAATTTTTCCCACATCATAAGACAATTACCCTCAGGAGAGTAATCATGAACTTTGCCCAAAAGGAAGATGAAACATTCTTCCAATGTTGGGAAAGGTTCAAGGATCTGGTTAATGCATGCCCACAACATGGCTTTGAAATATGGCGCATTACGAATTTTTTCTATGATGGGCTAACATCTTCCATACGTCAAATGGTCGAGACAATGTGTAACGGAGATTTTATTAATAAAAATGTCGACGAGGTATGGGATTACCTCGATAATCTCGCTAAAAAAACACAATCATGGGACTATTACCCAAGGACGAACACTGCGTCTAGGCCGACTCATTTAAGAGAAAAATGAGGAATATATCTCCTGAAAGAGGATAATGATCTTAATGCTAAGGTGACCAATCTCACCAGAAAATTTGAGGCCATGGAAGGAAGGAAGGAAAATGTTAATGAAAGTGTTTGCGGCATCTGTGATTGCAACATTCATACTACTGAAAATTATCCTTCAATACCTGCCTTTCGAGAAGTATTGAATGAACAATCTAATGCCATAAATAACTATCAAAGACCTTTCAATGGACCACCCTCTAATACGTACAATCCTAGTTGAAAAAATCATCCGAATTTTAGTTGGAGGAACGGACAAACTGCTACCCCTCAAGGTTTCTTCAATCAAAATCCAAATCAGGGGAAACCTCAAGAAGAATCGGTTCAAATTTCCATACAAGAGCTGGCTCGGACAACGCTAGGAATTTTAAATTTTATGCAAAAAATAGATTCACGTATGACGGCTATGGAAAAAGGGATGCTTCGTGCACAACCACTCCCTAATCCGAAACTGCAATACGAGACAGGTGATCCCAGCTCTTTAAATCAAATGGGGCACGCTACATCCATCACCACTCTTAGGAGTGGGAAGGTTATTGATAAAACCCTTCCGGTTAGGCCCGAAAAGCCTCAAGAATCAGAAGAGGACAACAATGATGGATCTAGTGGCGCCCCACAAAAATTTGAACCGGAACCTCTAGAAAAGCCAGTTGCTCCGTTTCCCCAACGGTTGGTTGAACCAAAACGTCTATCTAACTCTCAGGATATCCTAGAGGTATTGAAATAAGTGAAAGTCAACATTCCTCTGCTTGACGTTGTAAAACAGATTCCTTCATATGCTAAATTTCTAAAGGATTTATGCACTACCAAACGACGAAAAAGTGTTCAAAAGAAGATCTCCTTGACTGAGAAAGTGAGTGCCATCCTGAAACAAGATGTGCCGCAAAAATTCAAAGATCCCGGTTGCCCAACCATATCATGTGTAATCGGGAACTATCGAATTGACCACGCACTTCTTGACTTAGGAGCAAGCGTCAATCTGATTCCCTACTCGGTATACCAACAGTTAGGTTTGGATGAATTAAAACCCACTCGAACTACACTACAACTTGTTGATCATTCTGTTCGTATACCAAGAGGGATCATTGAGGATGTGTTGGTCCAGGTGGATAGATTCTACTACCCTGTTGATTTTATCATCTTGGACACCGAACCCATCAATGACACGAGCACTCAGATTCCCGTCATTCTTGGTCGCCCATTCCTGTCCACTTCAAATGCAATTATCAACTGCAGGAATGGTGTCATGACTATGTCTTTTGGAAATTTGACATTGGAATCGAATATCTTTTTCAATAACGGCAGCAACTCAGAGGATGATGACGATTTTCACGATGTTAACATGATTGATTCTTTTGTGGAAGATAGAACACCTCTCACCTTATCCTCTGATCCTCTAGAGACGTTCCTGGCCCACTCCCATGATCTTGATGATGATATAATTAGGGAGACGTGTGCCATGCTTGATACTGCACTGATACTTGAAGTTAACCGGTGGAGGCCACAAATTGAAGAATTCTCCCAAACTGATGTAGTGCCTCTACCATCTAACCTCAAGCCACCGAAACTTGACCTAAAACCTTTGCCCTCTGATTTAAAATATGTCTATTTAGGTCAAGATGGGACATACCCGGTGGTGATCTCTGCCCACCTGGAGAAAGAACAGGAGAGTATGCTAATATCTACTCTCATTGAGTATAAGAGAGCTCTTGGATGGACGATAGCGGACCTCAAAGGAATTAACCCATCGATTTGTACTCACCGCATATATCTTAAGGATAATGCAAAGGCTGTTCGGCAATCACAACGTAGATTAAATCCAAACATGAAGGAAGTGGTTAAGGCTGAGGTTCTCAAACTATTGGATATGGGGATCATATACCCCATATCCGATAGTCAATGGGTGAGTCCAACTCAGGTGGTTCCTAAGAAGTCCGGGATCACCATCGTAGCCAATGCTAATAATGAACTCGTACCGACCAGAGTTACCACTGGTCGGAGAATGTGCATTGACTACAGAAAGCTGAATACCGTCACAAGGAAAGATCACTTTCCTTTGCCCTTCATTGATCAAATCCTGGAAAGGCTAGCTGGTCATTCCTATTATTGTTTCCTTAATGGGTATTCAGGTTATAATCAGATTGAAATCGCCCCTGAAGATCAGGAAAAGACCACATTTACATGTCCCTATGGCACCTTTGCTTACAGAAGGATGCCATTCGGGTTATGTAATGCCCCTGCCACCTTTCAACGATGCATGATGAGTATCTTTTCTGACATGGTGGGGAAATATTTAGAGGTCTTCATGGACGATTTCTCTATTTTTGGTTCATCTTTCAGCGAATGCTTAGCAAGTCTTAAATGTATGCTGAAAAGATGTGAAAAAAAAATTTGGTACTTAACTGGAAGAAGTGCCATTTTATGGTTTAAAAGGAAATTGTCCTTGGGCATATCATCTCGTCCAAAGGAATCGAGGTAGATAAGGCAAAAATCGATCTTATCTCTAACCTACCTCCACCCAAGAACATCAGAGATGTGCGATCCTTCTTGGGACATGCAGGATTTTACCGACGATTCATAAAGGACTTTAGTCTCCTCTCTCGTCCTTTATGTAATCTTCTTCAAAAGGATGCACCATACGAGTGGACTGAGCAATGCTAAGAAGCTTTCACTAAGCTTAAGGGTATGTTAACCACTGCACCGATCATGCAGCCACCCGACTGGAGTCTTCCTTTTGAACTTATGTGCGACGCCTCTGATTATACTCTTGGAGCGGTTCTAGTCCAGAGAAAAGATAAGCGGCCTTACGTTATTCACTATGCAAGTAGGACTCTAAATCCTGCCCAAGTGAACTACTCGACTACGGAAAAGGAACTCTTAGCCGTAGTGTTTGCTTTGGACAAATTTCGGTCCTACCTGATCGGATCCAAGATCATTATTTATACAGATCATGCGGCACTTAAGTATCTTCTTTCCAAGAATGATTCTAAGCCCCGCCTAATATGATGGATCCTTCTACTCCAAGAATTTGATTTAGAAATTAAAGACAAAAAGGGAGTAGAGAACGTAGTAGCTGATCACCGTTCTCCCCTTAATACCTCTGATTCCCTTGAGCCGACCCATATCAATGACATGTTCCCTGATGAACAACTATTTAGAGTCTCCCATTCACCTTGGTTCGCTGATATTGCTAATTATCTTACTACAGGTGCCATACCGACACACTGGACGTCACAAGATAAGAAGAAATTCTTTACCAAGGTGCGTAACTTTTTCTGGGACGATCCATATTTGTTTAAATATTACCCAGACCAAATCTTAAGGAGATGCGTACCAGACCATGAGCATCAGTGTCATCTCCTTCTGTCACTCACAGGCCTGTGGTGGTCACTTTTCTGCTAAAAAGACCATGGCCAAGATTCTACAGTATGGCTTTTACTGGCCCCACTATGTTCAGGGACACTCATGAGTTTTGCAAAGCTTGTGAGCATTGTTAAAAATTGAGAGCATTGTCCCGTCGAAATATGATGCCTTTGAATCCCATCCTTATCATTGAAGCATTTGATTGCTGGGGCATTGATTTTATGGGACCATTCCCCCAATCATTTGAAAATCTATATATTTTGCTCGCCGTAGACTATGTCACTAAATGGGTCGAAGCAATTCTGTGCCGCAAAAATGACCATCGCACGGTCATTAAATTTTTGAAAGAAAATATCCTGTCGCGTTTCGAAACTCCTCGAGCCATCATTAGTCACGAGGGCTCACACTTCTGCAATAGACCATTTGAGAGCTTAATGAAGAAATACGGTTTCTCTCATAAGGTGAGCACCCCATACCATCCACAGACAAGTGGACAAGATGAAATTTCCAATAGGGAGATCAAACATATTCTAGAGAAAACGGTTAACCCTGATCGTAAGGACTGGTCAATCCGATTGACCGATGTCTTATGGGCGTACCGTACTGCTTTCAAAACTCTTATTGGAACATCTCCCTTTAGACTTGTCTATGGGAAAGCCTGTCACTTACCTGTGGAATTGGAACATAAAGCATACTGGGCGATCAAAAATCTGAATTTCAATCTGGACAACGCTGACTCGCTATGCAAACTTCAGTTGAATGAACTTCAAGAAATCCGGAACGATGCATATGAAAACTCAAGAATTTACAAGGACAGGATGAAAGCGTTTCATGATCAACGTATTCTCTGAAAATCATTCACGCCAGGTTAGAAAGTCCTCTTATATGACTCTCGACTACATCTCTTTCCGGGTAAGCTGCGATCTCGTTGGACTGGCCCTTACATTGTTGTCACTGCTTATCCTCATGGGGCCGTCGAGATAAAAGATCCTAAAAATGGCAAGGATTTTAAAGTAAATGGACATCGATTAAAGTCATTTGTCGAGACATTTGATTCAGAGGACATGTCCATGCCTCTGATTGCTCCTGTTTATCAGGACTGATCTCCTAGTCTGATGGAGGTATAGGTAGGTTTATCGCTTTCATAGGACTAGGGTAGTTGTTTTATTTGTCTGACTGAAGACGGTAAATTTTACGCTCCTGGGAGGCAACCCAGCTTTTTTTTTTTATTCCTTTTCATTCTTTAGTAGATGATTCAATGTTTGTGGGTAACATTACTGCAAACCCTCACGAGACTACAACTCGTCCACTAGGGGTAACCTAGGGGTTTAAAGGCTTGTTGCATACGATAAATGCAATCGAGAGCACCTGCGAAAGTGGTATAGGTAGGATTTTATTTTTGTTATTTTTGTTCTGCTGTCTCTCTCATGCTAACAAGCTTCCATGCCGTGATCTATTGGAAACTCTCTTGATTCGTTATTCAGGTACTATCTTCCCATCACTTCTCATTTACTTTCGTTGTCCCATGTGCATTGCATGCTCATATCTTTTACATTGAGGACAATGTAGATTTTAGGTTGGAGGTGGGAGATTAGGTTTCCTAATCAGTATTTTCTTGGTCTTGAGCAAAAACTGTGAAATTAAAAAATTTTTTTTTTTGAAAATTCCTACAAATTCGAAGTGATTTTGAAAGTATCCCTAATTTAGATTTTCAAGATACATAATGGTGGATTTATGACTCTTGGATTCCGTATCTGTTAGATTTCATAGTTAAGTGAATCATTAATCCATGATTAGAAGTTGTAAACATTGATTGAATCATGATTTCAGGACACGTCTTGCTTACACATTAAGATTTCAGTTCCATATCGAAGGTGAATTTGGTAATCACTAAGCATGAAAGGAACCAGCCTGAAATATCTTGCTATCATGGTATAAAAATTGAAAAGGTTGGATAATTAATCTTCACCATAGGTTTACTCCCTATAGGTGTAGAGTTAATTCCCCATGAATGATATGTGAAAAAGAGTCAGGTGTACGATCTTCACCATAGGTTTGCTCCCTATAGGTGAGGATTTGATTCCCCTTGGCATTACTTTGAACAGAAAAATCACAAGTTAATAGGCTAATCTATGAGGCAAGTTTTGGATTAGGTTTTGGTTGTCATGAATTTTCTTGTTGGTGACCAATGATATCATGAAATTGACGATTGGATCTCTTAATGATGATAAGCCGAGATTAGACTATACATCCATGGATCTCAATGTTTAAAATTTTTCTAATTGATGGATTAATGCTTTACACTTGATTATGAAGTCTACCGTGCGCTTGAGCTCAAGAGAAAATAATTTCTAACATTCATGGATATTAAATTTCTCGTATTTTGTTCAAAATCTTATTCGATTTCATAGAAAGTTCTCCTATAATTCTCAACTTATTTTTCGCATACTTTGCTCGGGACTAGCAAAATGCTGGTTGGGGGTTGTGTTGAGGGTCAAATATTGCATATTAGACCCTAGTTATTACCTGGATTTACGATCATTGTAGTATTTAATAGTCCGATTTAATCGTGTTTGTGATGCAGGGGTCTTTATGAGCTTGAACTGGAAATGGGTGTTAAAAACATGGTTTTAGCGCTCAAGATGCACCAAGGCAAGGGACACACTCCATGGGACCAAGATCGACTGAAATTACATGTCAGGGATCCGAGAAAATTAAAGAACTGAAGCTCAAGTGGCCTAAAAGTTAGCCAGAATGCAAGAGCACGGGGTTCTCACCATCCGTTTGGGTCGAAACTTCATACATGGTCTGAGGGACATAAATTAACCGTACACGTTGAATTTCAGCTCCTGGAACCCTGTGGAAGTGGCCCAATGTACATATCAACCCATAAAATCTTGAATTGGGGCCCGCCTGAGATATGGATATGCTCCGGTCTTAGTCTCAACTCATTAAAAAAGCTGAGAAAATGAATGGACAGAATAGATTTCTTGCGAACATCACAGGGGACGTCGCATGTACAACGCATGTACATGGGCCACACGGTGCTTGCGTTGCACTGGATGGTCAGCCCGGTCAAAGCCAGGCTGACCCGTGCTTCTTCTCCTTCTCTATAAAACCTTCCAGCGGATGCACTAACGTCCGCCGATTTTGTTCAGTGAGGCCCACCACTCATCCAGATCATGAATCTGGACCATCCAAGGTGTCCAGGGAGGAGGTATTACCTTCGCCTAGGTGGCGAATTTGAAAAAAAATAGTGAAGATCGGATCTTAACCATCTAAACGGAGAACGGACGGTCGTATGATCAATCACGTGGGCCGCACTAAATACAATCAGAAACTAGTTGTTTCCAACGGGTTTTTCGAGTATAATTCAATGGAGGGGGTGGATTTTAACAAAAAATGTCGCTGTGGGGTCCACCAAATAGCACAGCACGGACGCCGAACCTCTGTTTTCGCAACAGAGGCTGCGGGTGATTGCTGTGGGCCCCACTCACTATTTGTTTGGTTAATCAGTACCGTCCATTGTGCAGAGGGACTTGATTTTTTTAAGTCCATGTTGAACTTGTGCATTCATGCATGCACACGTGCCAGTTTTAACAGTTATAAACAGACAACCTTGCGCGATCTGCGGCTTGAATACCACCTTTGGCCGCATCGACAACATTCCAAGACTACCCATCTCTGGTCAAAATTTCGAGGGGAAGAAAGTGAACGGAGTGGATTTCCCGTCTGAGCTCAAGAATGGGCCACACCAAGCATCCAACGCAAGATGGTCCCTTTCTTACTCACGGCGTGACCTACATGTTTCTTGGTTGCGTAAACGAATTTCGCAGCAGCTTCCATGCACCGTCTCTGGTCTAAACCGACTGGAAGTTCCTATAAAAGAGAGAAGACAGTTGAGGGGGGGCATTCAGCCTGGGATCAACTGGGACGTGAAGAGATCAGCTTGGGTTAGACGTGGAAGATAGAGGAAAAGAGAGAGAGAGGAGGTCTAGGGATTTTATTTCTTTCTTATTTATTTTATTTTATTCTGTTTTCTTTTTCTTCTAAGTAGATTTAGCCATCCATGTCTGGCTAAACCTCTTAGCTAGGGCTAAGAGGTGAAGCTTGTAGTGAGATGGGAGATTTGATTTTATTTAAATTTGAATGCATGAATTGACGTTGATTTTAGTTAATTATTATGGAATGTTTTAGGTTTTTAATGGTCTGTTGTAACTGAAATTACAATGGGTCTGCAATGGCATTGAATGTTTCCGTTCTCTTTAATGTTTATGATGTCAGGAAGCCCTGTTGTTCACCATAGTCTCCTGGGCATGGTTGGATGTCGGCACCCTTCCTAACTTGCATACATGTGATTGGGTGGTAATTAGTTTGATTCTCTTGTTTGCCATAGTCTTTGGGCATGGTTTGGTGATGGAATCCATTCTAATTCATACACCTTTCATCTCTTTGAAAACTAGATCAACGGCAGTTCAGTAATTTTCATAATTTTTGATGCGAGCATAAGTTCTCCCTGATCTCTACAAGTGGATCCTCTGAATCCCTAGTTTCCTTACCTCTGATTTCTCCTATAAGTTTTAGATTAATAGTTTACAATTATTCCTCAATTTATAATTCAATTCAGATTTCATCTCATTCTAGATCTAATTCCAGTTAATTTTAGATAACGTACAAGTTTCAGTCCGTTGGGATTCGACCTCGGTCTTACCGAGTTATTACTACATCACAACCCTGCACTTGGGGAGTGAACAGTCCTTTATGTAATCTTCTTCAAAAGGATACACCATACGAGTGGACTGAGCAGTGCCAAGAAGCTTTCACTAAGCTTAAGGGCATGTTAACCACTGCAGCTATCATGCAGCCACCCGACTGGAGTCTTCCTTTTGAACTTATGTGCGACGCCTCTGATTATGCTCTTGGGGCGGTTCTAGGCCAGAGAAAAGATAAGCGGCCTTACGTTATTCACTACGCAAGTAGGACTCTAAATCCTGCTCAAGTGAACTATTCGACTACGGAAAAGGAACTCTTAGCCGTAGTGTTCGGTTTGGACAAATTTAAATCATACCTGATCGGATCCAAGATTATCATCTACACAGACCATGCGGCACTTAAGTATCTTCTTTCTAAGAATGATTCTAAGCCCTGCCTGATACGATGGATCCTTCTACTCCAAGAATTCGATTTAGAAATTAAGGACAAAAAGGGAGTAGAGAACGTAGTGGCCGATCACCTTTCTAGCCTTAATACCTCTGATTCCCTTGAGGTGACTCATATTAATGATATGTTCCCTGATGAACAACTGTTTAGAGTCTCCCATTCACCTTGGTTCGCTGATATTGCTAATTATCTTACTACAGGTACCATACCGACACACTAGACGTCACAAGATAAGAAGAAATTCTTTACCAAGGTACGTAACTTTTTCTGTGATGATCATATTTGTTTAAATATTGCCCAGACCAAATCTTAAGGAGATGTGTGCCAGACGATGAGCATCAGAGTGTCATCTCTTTCTGTCACTCACAAGCCTGTGGTGGTCACTTTTTTGCTAAAAAGACCACGACCAAGATTCTACAGTGTGGCTTTTACTGGCCCACTATGTTCAGGGACATTCATGAGTTTTGCAAAGCTTGTGAGTGTTGTCAAAAATTGGGAGCATTATCCCATCGAAATATGATGCCTTTGAATCCCATCCTTATCATTGAAGCATTTGATTGATGGGGCATTGATTTCGTGGGACCATTCCCCCAATCATTTGGAAATCTGTATATTTTGCTCGCCATAGACTATGTCACTAAATGGGTCGAAGCAATTCCATGCCGCAAAAATGACCATCGCACGGTCATTAAATTTTTGAAGGAAATATCCTGTCGCGGTTCAGAACGTCTCGAGCCATCATTAGTGACGGGAGTTCACACTTTTGTAATAGACCATTTGAGAGCTTAATGAAGAAATACGGTATTTCTCATAAGGTGAGCACCCCATACCATCCACAGACAAGTGGACAAGCTGAGATTTTCAATAGGGAGATCAAACATATCCTGGAGAAAACGGTTAACCCTGATCGTAAGGATTGATCAATCCGATTGACTGATGCCTTATGGGCGTACCATACTGCTTGTAAAACTCCTATTGGAACATCTCCCTTTAGACTTGTCTATGGGAAAGTTTGTCACTTGCCTGTGGAATTGGAACAGAATGCATACTGGGCGATAAAAAATCTGAATTTCAAACTGAACAACGCTGGCTCGCTACGCAAACTTCAATTAAATGAACTTGAAGAAATTCGGAACGATGCATATGAAAACTCGAGAATTTACAAGGACAAGATGAAGGCGTTTCATGATCATCATATTCTACGAAAATCATTCATGCCAGGTCAGAAAGTCCTTTTGTACGATTCTCAACTACATCTCTTTCCGGGCAAGCTTCGATCTCGTTGGATCGGCCCTTACATTGTTGTCACTGCTTATCCTTATGGGGCCGTCGAGATAAGAGATCCCAACAATGAAAGGAGTTTAAAGTAAATGGACATCGATTAAAGCCATTTGTCAAGACATTTGATTCAGAGGACATGTCCATGCCTCTGATTGCTCCTGTTTACCAAGACTGATCTCCTAGTCTGATGGAGGTGTAAGTAGGTTTATCGCTTTCATATGATTAGGATTGTTGCTTTATTTGTCTGGCTGAAGACGGTAAATTTAGCGCTCCTGGGAGGCAACCCAGCTTTTCATTTCATTTTTCTAGTTAGATGATTCAATGTTTGTGGGTAACATTACTGCAAATCCTCACGAGACTACAACTCGTCCACTAGGGGTAACCTAGGGATTTAAAGGCTTGTTGCATATGCTAAATGCAATCGAGAGCACCTGTGAAAGTGGTATAGGTAGGATTGTATTTTTGTTATTTTTATTTTTCTTTTTCTCTTGTGCTAACCAGCTTCCATACTGTGATCTCGTGGAAAATCTCTCTCGATTCGTTATTCAGGTACTATCTTCCCATCACTTGACTTTCTTTGTCCCATGTGCATTGCATGCTCAATTCTTTTACATTGAGGACAATGTAGATTTTTGGTTGGGGGTGGGAGATTAGGTTACCTAATCAGTATTTTCTTGGTCTTGAGCAAAAATTGTGAAAATTTTTTAAATTTTTTCTGAAAATTTCTGTGAATTCGAAGTGATTTTGATGGATATCCTGGATTTAGAAGTTCAAGATAAGTGATGTTGATACTTTAGGACTCTGGGATTTAGTATCTGTTAAACTTCATAGTTAAGATCAAGTTATTGATCCATGATTAGAAGTTATAAATAGTGATTGAGTCATGATTTCACATCTCATATCTCACTTTCACATTAAGGTTTCAGTCTGATATTGAAGGGTTAATTTGGTAATCACTAAGGAAGGAACCTGTTTGAAATTTGTCCATTATGATCAATTAAAGAAAAAAAAGAAGAAAAGAAGATACCTTTGGAAAGATTTGGGCGAATAATCTTCACTGTAGGTTTGCTCCCTATAGGTGTAGATTTAATACCCCTTGACTGATATCTAAAAAGAGTCAGGTGTACGATCTTCACCATAGGTTTGCTCCCTATAGGTGAGGATTTGATTCCCCTTCCTTGGCATTACTTTGAATAGAAAAATCACAAGTTAATAGGTTAATCTATGAGGCAAGTTTTGGATTAGGTTTTGGTTGTCATGAATTTTCTTGTTGATTACCAATGATATCATGAAATTGACGATTGGATCTCTTAATGATGATAAGCCGAGATTACACTACACATCCATGGATCTCAATGTTTAGAATTATTCTAATTGATGGATTAATATTTTGAACTTGATTAATGAAGTTTAATGTGTGCTTGAGTCCAGGAGAAAACAATTTCTAACATTCATGAATATTAAATTTCTCGTATCTTGTTCAAAATCTCACTCGATTTCATAGAAAGTTCTCCTATAATTCTCAACTTATTTTTCGCATAATTTGCTCGGGACTAGCAAAATGCTGGTTGGGGGTTATGTTAAGGGTCAAATAGTGCATATTAGACCCCATTTATTACTTGGATTTACGAGCATAATATTGTTTAATGCCCAGTTTTAATCGTGTTTTGTTGCAGGGTGTGATTAGGAGAGTTGACTGAAAAAGGATGCCAAAAGCTTGGATTTAACGTTCTAATGATCACTAGGGCAAGGGACGGACTTCAGAGGACCAAGATTAATGGATATACACGGTCAGAAATCTGAGAAAACTAAGAAACTGAAGCTCAAGTGGCTTGAAACGCATCCAGAATGCAAGATCACATAGTTCCCGACATCTGATCGGTTCGAAACTTTATACATGAGATAAGGGTCATAAATTAACCGTACATTTCAAATTTCAGTTCTTGGATCAATATAAAAGTGCTCCAACTGACAGATCAGCTTATAAACCGTCGATTCTGGGCCCACCTGATATCTGAAATTGCCTCGAATTTGGTATCAACGCCTTAAATGAGGAGACCAATCAGATGGTTGGATCAGATTTCGCAAAAACATCATAGTGGACCTCACTTTAGCTTGAGTGTGCATAGTGCACATGTGCACTAGCCGTGCACGTGATTTCCCAAAGTCGGTCAGCGCCGCTGACCGACATCTCCTTCTCCAATTCAAAAAAAAAATGGAAGTTTACGGGCCGTGTAATGCACGGCCGCTGGCCGCTTTGCAGAAGCTCGTGGGCCCTACACGTGCCCTGTAAGCTCAATCCGAACCGTTCACCGTGTAGACGACATTGAATACTTCAAAACCATGTTGTCACTTTTCACCCATGCGTGCACATGTGTGCGATACAGGGGCCACAAAAGGGCTGCCCTGTAGCGTTCAAATATGATCTTTTAGTTATTTCTTCTCTGAGACATGCCAATGGACATTCAAAACTACCCATTCTTGACTGAAATTTCATCTTGAATCCAATGGATGGGGTGAATTTTCCATAAAATGCTTCTGCGGGGCCCACCGATCACAACAGCGAAATGGTGCGAAATGTTTCGCACATCCACGAAAACTGACTTTTTCAGGTGGTTTTGGCCCACCATCTTTGATCATATGGTAGATCTGAACCGTCTATCATGTAGAGAACCCAAGAAAGTACTAAGGGACAGTGTTTCTTTGAAATTTAAGCGAGGAAAGTGGCATGTTTCGAGGCACCGAACTTGGCTGCGAAAAAGCTTTCAATGAGCATGTATAGCTTTCCAAATCCGATTTTCACCACTCCAGCAGCTATATAAGGAGGTTTTGGACGTGGGGAGCATTCATTCAGGTCTGGGGAGGAAGATTCAGAGCTGGGGAGGAAGATCCAGATCTTGGCTGGGTTGGAACGTCAGGAGAAATAGAGAGAGAGAGAGAGAGAGAGAGAGAGAGAGAGAGAGAAGAGCTTTGGTTTTTCTTTCCCTTTTCTTTTCCTTTTCTTTTTCTATTTATTTATTTGGATTTAGCCCACATCATGTCTGGCTAAACCTCTTAGCTAGGGCTAAGAGGTGAAGCTTGTAGTGAGATGGGAGATTTTATTTTATGTTTTCAATTTAATTTTAATTCATGAATCGATGTTGATTTTAGTTGATTATTATGCGAATGTTTATAATTCTTAATGGTCTGTTGTGACTGAAATTACAATGGGTCTGCAATGGCTTTGAGCATGTCTCTTCTCTTTTATGTTTATGACGTCAGGAAGCCCTGTTGTTCATCATAGTCTCTTGGGCATGGTCGGATGTCAGTACCCTTCCTAACTTTCATACATGTGATTGGGTGGTAATTAGTTTAATTCTGTTGTTTACCATAGTCTTTGGGCATGGTTTGGTGATGGAATCCATTCTAATTCATATACCTTTCATCTTTTGAAAACTAGATCAATGGCAGTTCAGTAAATTCTATGATTTTTGAAACAGGCGTAAGATCTCCCTGATCTCTACAAGTGGATCCTCTGAATCCCTAGTTTCCTTTTCTCTGATTTCTCCTAAATTTTAGATAAATATTCCATTATTATTTCTTAAAATTCTGTTTGATTTAGAGTGCATCTTAGTCTAATTCTAGTTCTATTTAATTTTAGATAACGTACAAGTTTCAGTCCCTTGGGATTAGAACTCGGTCTTACCGAGTTATTACTACATCACAACCCTGCACTTGGGGAGTGAACAAACATCATATTTCGATTGGTTCTTGAAGATATTTTCAGAAAAATTTTGAGGCATAGGTTGTTTTCCATAAGCTATCTCAACATACGGACGTGCCCACTCATTCATATACATGATGAAACCCTTATTCTGAATCTAATCCTAAAGAATAGAAGAAAAGATCCGACAACAATATGGAAAGCAGGTAGAGGAGAAGTTTGAGAGAAGTTATCAGATTGGAGTACTATGTTAAGAACCTGAAAAATAAAATAAAATAAGTTAGTTTCTAGAACTAGAAAGTCTAAGAATAAAAAATTCCTAATTAGAAGTAAACTAATTTCTTGATAAAAAGAAGAAATTCCTAAAAAAGAAAGTAGAAAACAAATTAGGAATGTCTGAAACTAGAAAATAGAAATTAGAAAGAGCTTACTGAATTAGAAGTTTCTATCTTAAAATCTTATAAAATAAATAGGTTAGTTTCTAAAAATCAGAAAAAATTAGAACCTAATCTTAAACTAACCCCAAAACTAATCAATTTCAAAAAATCGTAGCTGTCAGTCCCCGGCAACGGCACCAAAAACTTGTTCACTCCCCAAGTACAGGGTTGTGATGTAGTAATAACTCGGTAAGACCGAGGTCGAATCCCAAGGGACTGAAACTGTACGTAATCTAAAATTAAGTAGGATTTGAACTAGAATAAGATGAATTCTGAATTGAATTATAAATTGAGGAATAATTGTAAACTATTAATCTAAAACTTATAGGAGAAATCAGAGGTAAGGAAACTAGGGATTCAGAGGATCCACTTGTAGAGATCAGGGAGATCTTTATACTTGCATCAAAAATCATGAAAATTACTGAACTGCCATTGATCTAGTTTTCAAAGAGATGAAAGGTATATGAATTAGAATGGATTCCATCACCAAACTATGCCCAAAAGACTATGGCAAACAACAGAATTAAACTAATTACCAACCAATCAACATGTTATGAAAGTTAGGAAGGGTACCAACGTCAATTCATGAATTAAAATTAAATTGAAAACATAAAATAAAATCTCGCATCTTACCACAAGCTTCACCTCTTAGCCCTATCTAAGAGGTTTAGCCAGCCATGATGATTAGGCTAATCTCAATAAAGGAAAAGAAAAGAAGGAAAAAAACAGAAGATAGATGAAAAGAAGGAAAACACCCTGCTCTTCTCTCCACGTTCCTGCCCAAGCTGAGGATCTTCCTCCTCAGGTCTGAATAATTGCTCCCCACGTCCAAAACCTCCTTATATATTTGCTAGAGTATTGAAAATCGGACTTGAAAAGCTATCGCATGCGCAACGAAAGCCTTTTCGCAGCCAAGTTCAGTGCCTCAAAAATTGCCACTTTCCTCGCTCAAATTCCAAAGAAATACCATCCCTTAGGACTTTCTTGGGTCCTCTACATGATAGACGGTTCAGATCTGTCATATAATCAAAAGATGGTGGGCCACAACTGCCTAGAAAAGTTGATTTTCACGGATGTGCGAAACCTTTCGCACCATTTGGCTGTTGTGATCGGTGGGCCCCATAGAAGCATTTTCTGGGAAATCCACTCCGTCCATTGCATTTAGAATGAAATTTTAGTCAAGAACAGGTGGTTTTGAATGTCTATTAACGCGGTCCAGAGAATAAATTACAATAAAATCAGATTTGAACGCTGCGGGGCGGTCCACTTGTGGCCCCTGTTTCATACACGTGTGCATGCATGGAAGTGAAATATCAACATATTTTTATAGTATTTGATGCCCTCTACAAGATGAACGGGTCAGATTTTTCGTACGAGTGACATGTGGGTCCTACAGAGGTTTGTAAAAATGGCCAGCAGCCGCTCGTTGCGCAGCTGAAAACGGTAAGTGCCGTTTCATGCACGGGCAGGCTCTGTTTAATTTGGAAGGCGGTCTTGGTGCTCGAGGTACATACAATGTATGTGATGTACATGCACCATATGCAGGACCTACTATGATGCTTATCAGAAATCTGCACCGTCCATCCTTTTTCTCATATTCTTTAAGCCGTCAAGGATAATTTGGAAGCATATCTAGATAGCATGTGGGCCCCACTTAATGAATTAAGGGGCTGATCTGTCCGTTGGCCCACTTTTTGAGATCTTCAATGGCTTAAATTTAATATGTACGGTTAATTTATGGCCCCTATCACATGTATGAAGTTTCGAGTCAATCGGATGGTGGGAACCATGTGATCTTGCATTCTGGATGCGTTTCAAGCCACTTGAGCTCAGTTTCTTAGTTTTCTTGGATTTCTGACCGTGTAAATCCGTCAATCTTGGTTCCCTGGAGTACATCCCTTGCCTTTGGTGTCATCAGAGCGTTAAATCCATGCTTTAAGCTCCCTTTTTTAGTTTATGCTCGTAAAGTCACCTTGCAACACAAACACGATTAAAACGGGCCATTAAACAATATCATGCTCGTAAATTTAGGTAATAAATGGGGTCTGATATGCAATATTTGACCCTCAAAACCTCTCTATCTTCCTTATAGGAAAACCTTTAGAGAGTGGTAGTCCATCATAACCATGACCCAACCTAAGCCTAGCATATATACATCTTCATGTTGCAGATCAAGGGAGCTGAAGACTCTTCATCAACAAGTAGAAGGTCTTCATCATTGTGCTGAAAGGGACTCATCAACTTATCTGTAAGTACTAAGAGTCCAGAAGACACTTACGATCATTCCTTTTTAGGATTACGTTTTAAGTGTTGCTAACCATTTGAAGTCCTCGAAGGAGGCCTCCAACAGGAGTGTACGTGCGGGGTGTGTTGTGTGGACCCTTGCTCTGTGGAGAGCATAAACATCTGGTTAGGAGTACGCCAGTAAAACTCCAGGGTTAGAGGTGAACCGAGTAGAAACCTCAGGGTGCGTTGTGTGGACCCTTGTCCTGTGTAGGCATAAACATCTGGTTAGGAGTACGCCATTAAAACTCCAGGGTTTGAGGTGAATCGAGTAGAAACCTCTGTAAAGGTTGAAGGTGAACCTGATTTAAAACCTTAGGTTTGAGGTGAACCATGGAAAACCTCCTTAGTGAAATCCGGTCACTCAAGGGTTGAGTGTGGAAGCCGGGAGTGGAGTAGACAAGTCGCCGAACCACTATAAAATGACTGTGTTTGAGTTTGATATTATCTTTCATTTATGTGATTGCCTTGCATGTCTTTATATATGATCACATCCTATGCATACACAGTCATATCCATCATAATCTCATCTATACATTGTTTGTCTTTTAAATTGTTTGTGATTAGATCCTCTATCAGGCTTGGAAGCCAGTAGAGTTAAGGTTGAGTACTCCTAATCAATACTCTGTGATAGGATTAGTATGATAAGGATCTTTAATAATTTATACAAAATTTAAAAAGTCCTATTCACCCCCCTTTAGGATATACTGACCTATTCCTACTTCAACTAAAGTGGTCTTCACCGCAATTTCAATTGGTATCAGAGCGGGTCTCTCTTTAAGGGCTTCACCGCCTAGAGACTGATCTTGACTGAAGTAGAAATATGGCCAAAGGAGAGGGATCATCTGTCACTAGACCTCTAGTATTTGATGGATCAAACTATGCTTACTGGAAGGCTAGAATGCACTACTTCCTGAGATCTTTAGATCATGAAGTTTGGGATGTAGTTGAAAAAGGATATGTGGTACCATCGGAACAAATTGTACTTGAAAATGAAACCACAATCGCTAAACCCAAACTGAATGAGAAGTGGACGACGTTTGACAAAGAACAGCGAAATCTGAAGTAAAAGCATTGAACGCCATCTACTGTGCCGTGTCCCAAGACATTTTCAATCAGATAAGTATGTGTGGGACCTCTAAAGAAGCATGGGACTTATTGAAAACAACCCATGAAGGCACAAGCACTGTGAAGAGATCTAAACTACAACTCTTAACTTCACAGTTTGAAAATCTCAGGATAGAAGAGCATGAGACATTTATGGAGTTTTTCACAAAATTAAACATCATTTGTAACTTCATGGGTGGATTGGGAGAGAAGGTTCCGGCACCTAAAATATGTAGAAAAATCTTAAGATCCTTACCGGAACGCTTCAATCCCAAGGTAACAACAATTGAGGAGTGTAGGAATATTGATGAGATGAAAGTAGAAGAACTGGTAGGTTCTCTACAAACTTTTGAACTACACTTCACACAACTCCAAAAATCCAAAAACACCATCCTAAAAACTTCTAAGAAATCAAAACATGAGGACAGTAAGAGCGAAAAAGAAGATGATGATGAGGAAGTGGCTCTGCTAGCACAAAGATTCAGAAGATTCTTTCAAAGGAATCGCGGCCGCCCCTCTAAAGTTAGAAAGGTGGATGACAAACCTTTAGCAGGCAAATTTGAGAAAAGAAACAGAGAACCACAATGTTATACCTGTCATGAGTATGGACACCTATCTACTGAATGCCCAAACAGAAAAACTAAGGTCAAGGCGATGACCGCCACATGGGATGATACGGAGGAGTCAAATTCAGAAAACAATGACTCAGGAAGTGATGGAGATCAGAAATCTTTGAAAATTCTTATGATCTCCACCACTCCAATTATTCCCATGGAATCTGAAAGAGAAGAAGAACAACAAGCCACTGAATCATTTTCATCTGACAATGAGGAAATTGAAAAAGAAGACGATAGAGAGCAAAATGAATTATAAAACGCTTACAATCAACTCTACATCCATAGCGTTAATATTGTCAAAAGACTTGGAATAGTTGAAAACAAAAAGGAAATGCTGCAAATAGATTTGGATAAAGCTTCAAACATTAATACTCATCTAATCACTGATTTGTAGTAATGCCACTCAGACAATGATAGACTTAAAAGAACTAACAACTCATTGAAATCTGAGTCAAAGAAATTAGAGGAACAAGTCAAAAAACTAAATGAGGAAAACCTGATTCTTCAAGATAAAAATTGTACACTTCAAAATGATCTAGAAGAATCTAGAAAAATTGCCAAAATAAACTGTAAATTTTTCTAGAGTGGTGAGAAATTAAAAAAATTATTAGGAATGGAAAAATATAAAGAAGACAAAAAGGGATTAGGTTATGGAAAGGCTAGAACAAAAACTGATACACAACCATTTGAAAAATCTGTTGCATCCAGTAGTAATAACACCAAACCTATCCCAGCTCATTGCAAAAATAAGGAGTTAGTTTATGAGCTAAATAAAATAAGTGTGCAATCATCACCACTTGAGATAGTTGACAGGATGGAGAAGCAGTTAAATCATGTGGACAAATCAAATAAGAAGAACAAATCTACCACAAGTAAAACTCCTGTCACAAAGTGGGTGATTAAGGAAAAGACTAATTGCCTTGTTACTCAATTAGATCATTTATCAGGCAATATGGCTAAAAGGTACCTGGACAGTGGTTGCTCAAGACACGTCACTGGTGATAAATCTCTTCTTTCAAACTATAAGGATCTTCACAAAGGGATAGTCACCTATGGAGATGGAACCACTGCTGAAGTAATTGGTCAGGGAATTATAGAAAGAATTAATCTGTTTAAGAATGAGAATGCTTTTTGCATAAAAGGATTGACACATAACTTACTGAGCATCTCTCAAATCTGCAATAATGGGTATGTGGTAAATTTCAACAAAGAAGAATGTGAGATTCTAGATCAATCAGGGAAGTCAATTATAAAAGGTCTTCGCACAAATAACCACTGCTACATTATTGAAGGAAAAGGAAGTAGTGATATTGAGAAACGCTGAGAGTGAAGAAATTAGTCTAGGTTATGCATCAAAACCTGAATATTTGCTGAAATGATGCAATTTTTTTGAGCATCCAAGAAACAATTTGAGGCATCTCACCTCACCTTTTGCACATAAACATCTAAATGTTTATACTCTTTAATGTACAGATGATATACAAAAATTTTCTAATACTCTTTACGAACTTCATTAAGATACTATTTTGTATAAGAATAATCGGTAGACTGAAGAAAAACTCGAAAAGATCCACCTTTGATATGAGTGTCGATAGGCCACTTGAGAATGTTGATCACATCGACTGAGAATCGATAGAATCGATGACTCTCTGGATAGTTGAAACGTCGAGACGGTTGTTCTTCCCTAGAGCTTGAAATTAGAAATCAACAATTGGAATCAGAAAATATGATCAAAGGGATAGATAGTAGTTGCTTGGTGAGAATCAGAAGAACAAAATGAGAGCCACATTTGGTGCTCTCAGACCTGGACATTTCATCTCCCCAAGATGGAAAAAGAAAAAAGGATTGCTTCATCCACAACATGCATCAACTGAAAAAAAAGGTAAGCATGATGCAACCACCTCTTCTTCTTTATTCAACTTAAACCTTGCAGGGGAGTGGATGGTTCACAAAACAAGTATTAAACCATTCAGGATCATCGATCTTCTGAAACAAATCGGATGGGAACATGTTGTGAATCTTGGGGAAACATTTCAACATAATCTGGTACATCAGTTTATGAGCGTGATCTTCAATGTTGACACAAATCCTCCAGTCATCTCAGTTGCGGCAGTCAATCGAGTCAAATACATCACACCCAAGTTGATAAGTAGAATGGTTGACATAAGAATCACTGGAATATCTCTATCTGATTGAAATATGAATGGACTCGGTGTATGGAGAGAAGTTACTCGAGCACTGTGTAATGGTATACAATTCACTTTCCATGCCTTCTGTCTAAGCTTTCACGAGAATTCGGTCTGCCATCAACTCATGATATGCCTCACCCATGTCTATGGTTCAATTATAAAGACATCCAGAGTCTGAATCTCCATGAAAAATCTTGTGTTGAAAAAATTCAGGATATTCAGGTGCAAGATAAGTTACGAAGACTTCTGGATGGTCAATCCTACATGATGAGGAAACTTGATGACTGTGAAGCCTATCTTTCAGATGTCCGACAAAGATCGGGGTCTCTGCAACATGCTACAGAATAGATTCTGAACGGTTAATCTTCTCCATAAAGCTTGACCGGGGAATCCTTCCACTTATCACACATTGACAATTCTTCTGGAATACTTTGGCATAAGGTTCTTTTTGAATGCCTCGTGATCATATTTATGTGTGTGATAATTTACTGACTTACAGACTAAGACAAAGTGGCTTCTTGACTGTCCATACCCTGTGCGGGTCGCTAATGTCATAAACTCTTATAACTTGAAGCTGTCTGTTTCATAGTTTCATCCCTATTTTTGTGATCTCTGTTTCTAAATGGTTTATGTTTGTGTGCCCTCCAATGGGCTTTTTTTTTGTGGTTAAATTGCCGCTATCTGGGGCAGCATTGGATATTTCTGCCAATTGTGGTCAGTGTACTTTAGATATGGATGAATTTAGTTATGATATTCCTATCATTTGAATTTTTGTCTCCATTATCTATTGTTCTTGTCTGCATTGTTACATTGTGCCTTAAAGTGCTCTATTAACCCCCTCCTGTATGCTCATTGATGAATGCTTTACACTGTTCTCATTCATATGCATCTATCTGTGGTTCTCCCATATGCTTCAATCTTCAGTCAATATCACGTCTTATACCTTTCCCAATGACTGACAAAAAGGGGGAGAACAATTCAAAACAACCCCGAGCGAAAATTGTATATCTTTGTTGCAGGTGTTAGGGGGAGCAGCCGCAACAAGAAATGAAGACTTTTTGAATTAAGGGAGAGAATTTGTTTGTTGTGTACATGGGTGTTTAGAATTTATAAAATTGTGTTAATACATGTACACACAATTTAGGATGTATTTGTTTAGATATGTTCCTAGGGTGTTTTGGAGATTTTGTCACGTAATTGACAAAGGGAGAGATTGAAAGTGCACCTATTACGTGCCCTGGTTCGTTAATTACGTTGTATGTTGAGTCAGTCGGACGATAGCACCTAACAAGAAGATCAAGTCAAGCGTCTGCCTCATCTGGATGTGTGGAAGCTCACCAAAAGGTAAATCATAGCCTCACATCCCATGTCCCAAAATACCAGGTGATAAAACCCTTAAAAAGAACTAGAACATCTTAGGGTTTATGTGTAAGAAAACTTTTTATCCAAAAGAAAATTTTCTAAGTTTTTCTTACACTGTCGACTATATCGATTCCCCTTTCGATATGATAGACCAGCTCTGTCGATGTCCTCGGCATATCAGTCGATACAATCGAGTGAGGACAAAAAGCGTCCAGCAATCAAACAATCTTCTGGACGATTTATCGATATATCGACCTTCGAGTCGATATCATTGATATTCAAAAATCGATCATATCTGAAGTGGATCGATCGTATCGATAGACTGCTTTCCGACGCCCCTGTTTTTCTAAAGAAAACTATCAATTGCTTCAATATATCGATGATTGTCTGATTCAATCTGAACTCAAATATCGATCATATCAGGAATCAGTCGATCATATCGACTGTGGGGCGCATGTTCTCTCCAGCATGAATTTCAGGTTACTTTTTATGTCGATCGGGTGCCTGTCGATAAATCGATATTCATATATCGATCATATCGAGACCAAGTCGATTGGATCGAGTCAGGACATAATTCGTCCAGTAAGCTTACATGTAAAATCTATACGATTTATCGATCCCATCGAAAGGTCACCGATATGATCGATGTACAAATTCTGATGACATCGCCTGGTTCCCCGATCATATCTATGATCCTGAAATTCTTCAAGACTTCTCTCTTATTTTTCACCTGTCGATAGATCGAACCATCACTCGATGGAATCGGAGTTGGAAATCCGATATCATTGATGTGTGTCTCGATCCCATCGACCAGTTGGAAGAAGGTTTCCAAAAGCGAAATGACAATTGAGTTCTTATCATCGAGAGGTCGGCTGATACAATCGAGAGTATACGCTCGATCATATCGACGAATGATCGATGATATCGAACTCTGTCATAAATATGACCGTTTATATCCGTTGGAACCTTTTGCCTATAAATAGAGGAAGTTGTCATCATTGCTGGTAGAGAAAGAAGAGAGTGCTTTAGAGTGTTTTAACCTTCCTATCATTTACCTAAGCCCTTTCTCTCGGAAAGTTCATCCTCCAATCCACCCTTATCATTGATATCTCATAGAGTGGATTGGAGAATGAACTTCCACATTCAAGGATCCTTCAGCTACTGCTTTAATGACATATCATTAAGCTGGGATGCCTTGAATGCATAGATGATGGAAACCTCTCTATCTTCCTTATAGGAAAACCTTTAGAGAGTGGTAGTCCATCATAACCTTGACCCAACCTAAGCCTAGCATATATACATCTTCATGTTGTGGATCAAGGGAGCTGAAGACTCTTCATCAACAAGTAAAAGATCTTCATCATTGTGTTGAAAGGGACTCATCAACTTATCTGTAAGTACTAAGAGTCCAGAGGACACTTGCAATCATTCCTTTTTAGGATTGGGTTTTAAGTGTTGCTCACCATTTGAAGTCCTCGAAGGAGGCCTCCGACGGGAGTGTACGTACAGGGTGCATTGTGTGGACCCTTGCTCTGTGGAGAGCATAAACATCTGGTTAGGAGTACGCCAGTAAAACTCCAGGGTTAGAGGTGAACCAAGTAGAAACCTCAGGGTGCGTTGTGTGGACCCTTGTCCTGTGTGGGCATAAACATCTGGTTAGGAGTACGCCAGTAAAACTCCAGGGTTTGAGGTGAACCGAGTAGAAACCTCTGTAAAGGTTTAAGGTGAACCTGATTTAAAACCTTAGGTTTGAGGTGAACCATGGGAAACCTCCTTAGTGAAATCCGGTCACTCAAGGGTTGAGTGTGGAAGCCGGGAGTAGAGTAGACAAGTCGTCAAACTACTATAAAATGACTGTTTTTGAGTTTGATATTATCTTTCATTTATGTGATTGCCTTGTATGTCTTTATATATGATCACATCCTATGCACACACAGTCATATCCATCACAATCTCATCTATACATTGTTTATCTTTTAAATAGTTTGTGATTGGATCCTCTATCAGGCTTGGAAGCCAGTAGAGTTAAGGTTGAGTACTCCTAATCAATACTCTGTGATAGGATTAGTGTGATAAGGATCCTTAATAATTTATAAAAATTTTAAAAAATCCTATCCACCTCCCTCTAGGATATACTGACCTATTCTTACTTCAACTAAAGCGGTCTTCACCGCAATTTCATATACTAGTAACCATATACACCAACTTGCAACTTAACCTATTGGGAACTGTCATACACTGTGATGTCCTATAGCAGAGCGGGTTCTGAGGAGTTACAAGTTGGACCTCTAAGAAAGAATATAAATGATGTCATTAAAATATAAATCAAATAAGATCAATTAAGAACATGCAACAGATCAATTAAATGATAGAGAAATTAAGAATGGAGGTGTGTGATTATGTCACTTTTGTGAAGATGATTTGTGCCAATTTCTTTGAAATAACTTATATGATCCACAATGATCGCCTTTGGAATACAACCATGAATGATTGCCATCTCAAAAAACCTAAGTGTACATGTGGTAGTTATACAAATCAGCGATGGATTCAATCCTGGTTTACTCACCATTGAAAAGAATGTAATTGATTGTTAATATTATATATGTAAGGAAGGAATTTTAGTAATCTATCCAATAAAGAAATAAGATGAGTTCCTTTCTTGGATAGGGTTAAAGGAATATGATATGTAGAAACCCTTGATCAAGGGAATTCAAGCTATTGGACTTGGATTTAAATAGGCCAAGTAGAAAATTTCCTTATTTTTCGTTTCTTATTCTACTAAACTATTGCAAATGGTGCACTAATGTGTAGAGGGATATAATGGTTTTCAAGATGTGGGAAAGAGAGTTAGGGAAATGGTTTTAAATAGGAGTTATTTAATACACTAGCCATTAAAGTAATGGATTTGCAAGTGCATAACAATCTATCTTATCATATGTATTCAACTTTAAGTCTGACACAACTCATCTCTCAGTGTACCTCTTGTAGCACAGATGGGTCTTCAGAAAATATAGATGAAAGTTTGATTAGTCTATCGAGTCCACCTTGGTTGACCTAGCATTCATAGCAATATAAATCATCATCAACATTATTATCATTGGCCTACAACAAAAATTATAATAACTTCAAATAAAATGAAAGCTAAAACATTGTGTTTATAATTAGTAAATCCATTCATAGCAAGTAACTTAAAACTAATTTGATGGAGAACTGAGAGTACCAGCATGAATCAAATTTGAAAATGTTACGCAGCACACCAACAACGCAGTGGGTCGAGATCCAATCTCAGGCCTCACCCACAAACGATAAATAGAAATGAATATAAACTAGAAACAGATCAAAGTAATCCAAACAAACCACAAGACAAGATATACGTGAAAAAATCCCAAACTAGGGTAAAAAATCACGGATACAAACTTCCACTATGAAGAAACAAAGATTACAAGGTAAAATACAAACCCCTTCCTTGGAAGAATAGAAAAACCCTGAGCCCACACCTTTAGAAATATTTTCCAATATTCCTCATCTCATGCATACCCTAGAAAAGCCCTAGGAATCCCTATTTATAGTTTAGGCAACTTCCCTTCCACATCCCAGTTGCGAAAGGACTCAAATCCACAGTTTCGCGTAAAATCGCGGAACAAATCGCGTAACCTACGACTGGTCCTGGCTCTGCTACGACCGGTCCTAGGCTCATACGACTAGTCGTAGCTCTCCTACGACCAGGCCTAGGCCCCGGAAAAAAAACAGCACAACTCACTGGACTTTGAGTCGTGCCAGGGCTAGAACCCACGACCGGTCGAGCGCCTCCCACGACTGGTCGTGACTCCCCCACGACCGATCGAATACGCCCCACGACCGGTCGTAGATGTCTTACGACCGGTTGAAGAAGGCCCAATTGTGGCTCCACATTCTCAACAATCTCTCACTTGGAGACACATTGCGATAAACCTTCGTCTTCTTCATCAGGAGTGTACCACCTCCCCGTCTTTAAGCCTGAAGACCAATCAAAGCTGAACAGAGCTTCAGCTTCTCCCTTGTGACCACCTTGGTCAACATATCTGCAGGATTCTCATTTGTCTGAATCTTCTCCAGAATAATCGATCCATCTTCCAGTAACGAATGTATGAAGTGATATCTGATGGCAATATGCTTGGTCCTTGAATGAAAGGCTGAATTCTTTGCCAAGTGTATTGCACTCTGACTGTCACTGTACAGCTTACAATCTTCTTGCTTCTTACCCAACTCTTCCATAAAACCTTGCATCCGCACCATCTCCTTGCATGATTCTGTAGCGGTAACATATTCTGCTTCTGTCGTATTGATAGATACTATCTTCTGTAACTGAGAGACCCAATTGACTACAGCACTGCTCAGAGTAAAGACATAACCAGTAGTGCTTCTTCTGCTATCGATATCTCCTGCCAAATCTGAATCCACGTAACCTTGCAGCTTGATTTTCGATCCACCATAACACAGCCCTACATCCTTAGTACCCACAAGGTATCTGAGGATCCACTTCACAGCTTCCCAATGTTCCTTCCCAGGGTTGTTCATGAACCTACTAATAACTTCCACTTCTTAAGCAATGTCTGGCCTCGTGCTCACCATAGCATACATGAGACTCCCAATTGCTCACGTATATGGGACTTTGGCCATGTAGTCCCGTTCCTCCTGCGTCTTTGCACCTTGCTCCTTAGATAGCTTGAAGTGGTCGGCTAATGGAGTGCTAACCGGCTTAGCACCTCCCATATTGAATCGATAAAGTACCTTGGCTATGTACTCTGCCTGTGACAAAACCAGTTTCTTGTTTTCTCTGTCACGCTTATCCTCATGCCTAGGATTTGTTTTGCCGCTCCTAAATCCTTCATGGAAAATTCTCTAGACAGTTGTCTTTTGAGATCTGAGATGTCCTTCATGCTTGAACCGGCAATAAGCATATCATCAACATACAAAAGAAGGATGATGTATGACGTATCAAACTTCTTCAAGTAACAACAGTGGTCTGCATGACATCTCCTAAAACCGTTTCCCGACATGAAACTATCAAACTTCTTGTACCACTGCCTCGGGGCCTGCTTCAAGCCATATAGACTTTTCTTCAGTCTGCACACCTTGTTCTCATTACCTAGTGCCACGTATCTTGTTAGCTGATGCATATATATTTCTTCTTCAAGATCCCCATGAAGAAAGACTGTCTTAACATCTAGCTGCTCTAGATGTAAGTTCTCTGTAGCCACTATACTCAAGACCATGCGAATCGTAGACATTTTCACTACCAGTGAAAATATTTCAGTGAAATCGATACCTGCCTTCTGTTGAAAACTTTTTACAACAAGTCTCGCCTTGTACCGTTTCAAACCATCATGCTCCTCCTTCAGTCTGTAAACCCACTTGTTATGAAGAGATTTCTTACCCTTAGGTAGAGTGACTAGCTCCCATGTACGATTAAACTCAAGAGAGTCCATCTCCTCATCCATGGCTTGCTCCCACTTAACCCGTGTATCTGACTGTAATGCCTCTTCAAAACACTCTGGCTCACCATTATCTGTCAGTAGTAGATAATGTAAGGAGGGTGAGTATCGGACCGTGGGTCTCCTCTCCTGAGTAGACCTTCTCACAACCGGTCTATGTGGCTCTGCCTCATGATGCTCCTGTACATGATCATCCTGTGGTGCTGTAACACCCATGTCCGGTAACTCTTCCAACTCTACGAATTCCTTTTTCTCGGCCTTATTTTCTTGCACACTGTCCTTATGCATCACTTTTTCATTGAAAACTACGTCCTTGCTTCTAATGATTTTCCTATTTTCTGCATCCCAAAACCTGTAGACAAAATCATCCTGCCCGTAACCTATAAATGTGCACCTCCTGGACTTCGCATCCATCTTGTTTCTGTGCTCTGCATCAATGTGAACATATGAAGTGTAACCGAACACTCTGAGATGTGTAAGGTTCACTTCTTTCCCAGCCCACGTTTCTTCTGGTAGCCCACCATCCAATGATGCTGAGGGACTTCTATTGATAAGATATATGGCAGTATTCATAGCATCTGCCCAAAAGGTCTTGGGCAACCCTTCATGTAACCTCGTACTCTTGGCACGCTCAAGGATGGTCCTGTTATTGGGCTAAGCCACACCATTCTGCTGTGGTGTCCCTGGAATCATTTTCTGATATTTGATTCCACTTGCTGCACAATTGTAAGACCCATATCATAGTCCGTACCGTTCCGTAGACTTCCGCGGTCTTACCAGTAGAATTTTAACAAACTTCGACCCTAAACTGATATTTGCGTGCGACCCTGATTCATATACCGTTAACCTGTATCGACTCAACCTAAGATCATAACCCTAGCGACCGCGTCGTCCCTACTGTTCCGATACCGCGACTCTCGCGCTGAGACGATACCCTGGTCAAGAGTTGTAGGCCGACGTTCGGTGCGAGAAAATGCCGCGCGTTGCGAAACCCTAGTGAATCTCTACGAGGTGTCCCATCAATCCCATCAATCCATCAATCAATCAATCCATCACATGTCAAGTACACATCACCTTTCACCCATTCCCAAGCTACCACAAAATTCAAGGATTTCTTACAAAGCCCATACCTCTCTAACACCAAAAGCCATCAAAGTCAAAAAGTTCTTACACCTCCCATGTCTTTCTTACACAAATGGCCACAAAAGTCAAGATTTTCTTACACACCCATCATTCATCCACTCATCCATCACCCATCTCTCTCTACAACACTCTCTCTCTTTCTCTTTTCTCATCTCATTCTCTCCAAGAAAAGCTTCAAACGTATGAGCTCTCCCTCCCTTTCAAAAAAAAAAGCTCCAAGGTGGCCCACTTTCCTACCCCATGATCTCCCCATCCTAACCATCCATTTGCCATCTCCTCTATTAAAATCCAAGCTAAGGTGCTAAGGAACCCATCGGAGCAAGAAGATCGGACGGTGGGTGCTCAATGAGAATAGATTTTTCTATTTTTGAGATGGGCCAAGTGAGGCCAACCAATCAATGGTTTGGATCTCACTTGTGACCCTAAAATGAGGCCGATGGCCCACTAGGATCATCATGATCATTTCATGATGGGGCCATTCTCCATGGACCCCATTACGGTGTTTATTTTCTTATATTAGGAGGTCATCTAGACCATCCACACCGGTGGGGAACGGATCTCCACCGTTGATTTACGATCTCGTTGATCCCATGTGTAGAGGGATCCACTTGATGTATGATTCATTGCAAGGGAGGGCCCATAATGTCGGGGTCCCTCCATCACAAGCGTGTCCCACCTTCTATCTCTCTATCTCTCTCTCCCTTTCTATTTCTTTTTTTATATATATATATATATGGTTGTGTGGCCCACTTGAATGGACCCCACCTTGATGTATTATTTTATCCAGGTTATTCTCAAGTGGGGCCCACCTTATATATGTTATGAACATGCCATCCTCATGAGGTGGCCCACCTAAGCGGGGCCCACCCTTAATGCATTACTTCATGCACGTCTAGCGTACGCTGGACGTGGATTGGAAAAAAAAAAACAAATATAAGCTTATTTTTAAACTTTTGGGTGACCCACTCACCTAGGCCCCATCTTGATGAATGTATTCAATCTACGCTGTATATTCCGTTTCCAAGTTCATTTTAGGCGTTGAGCCAAAGAAAGAGGTCAAACCGATGATCAGGCGGGCCATACCATAGAAAACGGTATTTATACCCTTCAAAGGCTATTAGGACCTATCTTGTGGTTTCTACAAGCCAAATCAAGCCAAAAATTGGATTTGTATGGCATGTTTGGGCCATAGAATCTAGTGGGCGGAGTGGATTTCCTAATAGTGGGCCCCACATGTGATTTTTTTAAATAACAAACAAAAAAAAGAAGAAGAAAGGTGGCAGCAGCCCTGCCACCGTCAGAAGGCAGCAGGCGCTACCTGCGCACGGACAGACGGACGGACGGACGGACCGACCAGCAGGATCCCACGGCTGCTGCCGTGGGCCCCACATGATGTAAATGTCTTATCCACGCCGTTCATGAGGTGGGCCCCCTCCTCAGGTAGGCTCCCTCCAAGTTTCAGCCTAATCCAACGCTCAGGTGGCCCATACCATAGGAAACGGTGGAATTGAATATCTACCATTCGGGCCCATAGGAGTTTTGAATCAAGCTGAAATTTATATTTTCACTTCATCCAGGTCTGCATGACCTCATGAACGGATTGGATGGGATATGAACATTGAGGTGGGCCCCACGTGGAGCCCACAGTGAGGTTTGTGTTGCTTCCACCGTCCGCTGGACGGTGGAGCCCACTCAATGCATGTGTTTCGTACACGCCACCCAGCACGCTGGATGAGAAATAAATATCACAGTGGGCCTTCCCCTGGCCCACATGTTGGATGACAAATAAACATTGCAGTGGGCCCCTCTCCAATTTGTGTGGCTAATAAACAATACAGTGGGCCTCTAAGGCCCATGGGACTAGGCCCATTTGTTGTATTTTAAGGCCCATGGGACTAGGCCTACTTGTTGTATTTTAAGGCCCATGGGACTAGGCCCATTTGATGTATGATAAAGCCCATGGGTTAGGCCCATTTAATTTATTTAAGGTCCATGGGATTGGACCCATTTGATGTATGATAAAGCCCATGGGTTAGGCCCATTTGATTTACAAAAGGCCTATGGGTTTAGGCCCATTTGAATTATATTAGGCCCATGAGTTAGGCCCATTTAAATTGTAAAAGGCCTATGGGTTTAGGTCCATTTGATTTATTTAAGGTCCATGGGATTGGACCCATTTGATGTATGATAAAGCCCATGGGGGTAGGCCCATTTGATATGTATAAAGCCCTTGGGTCGAGAACCATTGATGCATTCTAAGGCCCATGGGTTATGACCCATTGCAATGCACTTAAGGCCCATTGGTGCGGCCCATAGATGTGGCCCACTTAATGAATATAAGGCCCATAGGATATGGCCCATTAGATATATTTAAGGCCCAATGGGATGTACCTAAGGTCCATTGCAATGTGTGATTCCAACACGGATTATGTAATGACGTTTACAGCGATCGTGCCTTGGGAGCAATAATGGTTTGACGTCCACATTGCGAGTGTAATGCTGGTTAGATGTCCACATTATGACTCTCCTTAGGGCTCATTATTAGGCCCGTACTTATTGTGTATAGGCCGTCCGGGCCCATCTGCATTGTAAGAATAGTTCATTTCATTATAACATGTTTAGTTTAGTTCCATGACTCATGATCATACGCACCATATGTATGCTTGATATGAGAGGTGACTGAACATACATATGCCTTCGGGTAGGTTATTTATGGGCTCCCTATTAGGCGGTGTTGCCCTACATGAGAGCACGATACACACAAAATTTACTGCATGATTGGTTAGTGTGATTCATGCATTTTTGCATTGTGTGATATGATTACTGTACGCCCTAGTGACATCGGAGCTGTGGCATCCACAGACACATCGTGGTTGGCAGGATTGGATACTGAAAATTTTATTCTACTTGGGGTGCTATAGATATCCCTGGGTGAAAGTCCCTAAACCCTTATGGTACCAAGAGGTTGCTCCAACGTCTAAACCGAGTGGGTAGATGAGTGTTGAGTGTCGATTACCAGACGGTCGCGCTCTCCATTGTGTCATGGTAGGTTGGAAGGGGGTGCGGCCTTACCCGCCCGAGTGTAGGGGGCAATGTTAGGTTGAGTTTGACCAGCTCGAGGAATGGGTTCGCTATCGATGGGTCGTGCCCGATATTGGCAGACAGATAGTGAGGTCTCTTCCACTTACCTTATTGCGCGTGATGTGACGGCGATCTGGTTTAGAGTGTACTAGACCCCGGTGATATCCCAGAGTTGAGCTGTATTGACATGTGGACTTAGATGAGGATTGTATGCTTGACTTGCATCTTACATCGCATAGTCTTGGTACGACTCATGATATTTATGGATCCATCTGCATATTTCGAATTACTTTAATACTGCATGATCATATTACTACCTTGCGCACACACTTTCACCACCCTCTCAGCTTTCTATAAGTTTATGCACGACCGTTGTGTGCAGGTGACATTGGGGCGCAGCGGCACTGAGGCAGGAGCGCTTTGGAGATTATGTCGAAGTTTTTGTTCATCATCATTGTATTTCCCTTTATGCTCATTGTACTTGTAAAGTTTTTGATCATTGAAAATGTAATGGAGTTTTTGGTTATTGTTTGTGGGTTATGCCTTTGGTTATGCTTATTACGAATCAAACTGACTTTGAAAATCCTCCTCGTAGCATCCCAGGATCGGAACCTGGCGAATGGGAGCTGGGAGCCGAGAATGGGGTTCTACGGAGGCTGTCGGCGCCGGATTCGGCGATCAAAAATTTTGTGAGCCTGATTTCCTAGTTTGGGGCGTGATAGAAGTTGGTATCATAGTATAACTTGGGAATAACCTAGAACCATATTACATATTTGCTATGAGTGTAAAATGGCTAAGTTCCAAAGTTCGGATAGCTTAGCGACCTTCCGTTGCAGTTACAAACCCTTAACGTGCGAGCCTTCGAGAGCTTTCAAGTTAATAGGTGCCTTCACTCTTTTTTGTAGGACATGCTGCCCAGGAGAGTTACCCGATCGACTCCCGCACCACCACCTGAGGATCCCGCACCACCACCTGCGACACCCGCATTACCACCTACGATGCCTATTCCACCACTAGATATTCCTACTGCCCATCCTGAGTATCCTGCTCCTCCACCAGAGACCGGTGCGGAGCCGACCGTATCCGTGAGTGCTTCTCAGTTGTAGCAGATGTTACAGGCTATGACAGCTGCACTCCATGGGCAGAGAAAGCACCCCGTTGTTTCACCAGCACAGGCAGAGAAGGATTGTGCGAGTGCCCTTCTTCGAGAGTTTCGACGGCTCGATCTCCCGCGTTTCCAGGGTGAACCGGACCTGACTATAGCTGAGAGATGGCGTGCTGATGTGGAGAAGGTATTTGAGACGATGGGATGTACGACTGAGCGGCCAGTTCGACTGGCCGTATTCCTTCTCCATGGTGAGGCTAAGCACTGGTGGGCATCAGTCTCTCGAGCAGCAGGCGCTGATTTTGTATGGACTTGGGAGGATTTTGTGGATCAGTTCGACCGACAGAACTTCCCTGATCACATCCGATGACAGCGAGCGTTGGAGTTCGAGGCCCTAGTGCAGGGCGATATGACAGTGGCTCAGTATGCAGCTCGTTTCGTAGCACTGTCCAGGTTTGCACCTTACCTTGTTGATGACGAGGAGCGGAGAGCCCGCCACTTTGAGGATGGCTTGCGTTACGGTCTTCGCAGTCGTGTTATTGGCCATGAGCTTCTGACTTTTGAGGAAGTGATGCGGAAGGCACATATTTTTGAGACAGAGTGGGCCGGTTCTCAGTCTGATTGCGGTCAGAGGAGAGACCGGAAGAGGCAGGCTTCTTCTAGTGACTCTCAGTAGCGTCGACCACAACAGTAGAGGTGTACAGGTCGCTCAGCCTTCCGAGCACCAGTAGCACCAGCAGCACCTCCACCACCACCTCCAAGACAGTTCACCGGCACTTGTTTTAGGTGCGGTGCAACGGGACACCATTCATGGGAGTGTCCCAGCCCCCAGCAGCGCCAGAGAGGTCCACAGCAGCAGAGGGCTCCACAGCAGCCTCCACCGCAGCAGCAGAGACCCCCACAGCAGTAGAGACAGCAGCCCCCACCACCTAGGCCACCTCAGCAGTAGCATCAGCATCAGCACCAGCCTCAGAGGCCACAGCAGCAGAGGCTGCAGTTTCGACCGCCTCAGAGACCCCAGCAGCAGCAACAGCATGTTCAGAGGGGACAAACACCTCCCCAGCCAGCTCAGGCTAGATTCTATGCGGCTCAGCAGGATTCGCAGTCGTCTGGAGGAGTCGTTGAGGGTATACTTCGAGTCTCTACATGCATTGCACGTGTGTTAATTGATTCCGGTGCATCGCACTCTTTTGTGGCCGAGAGCTTCTGTCGATCGACTGGCTTAACGTTGGAGTCTGCTGGTGAGAGCCTATTAGTATCGACTCCCTTTGGGAGGACTGTAGTGTTGGGCCAATTTTGCTCGTCTTACCCCGTTCTAGTTGGGGATATCTTTTTGCCTGCCGATCTGTTTGCATTGCTGATGTCCGAGTTTGATGTCCTCCTGGGCATGGATTGGCTCGCCGAGTACTATGCCATTTTAGACTGCGCCGTGAGGACAGTCACGTTTTGTATACCCAGCATGCTGCAGTTCCAGTTCGTTGCTGAGCCCAGAGGAGAGCGGTTGTCTTGTTTGATGTCCCGTGCCATGGAGGAGCCTATAGTTGTGTGCATCGATCAGTTACCCGTGGTTTGTGATTTTCTCAATGTGTTTTAGGAGATTTCGGGATTACCGCTTCATCGACTCACCGAGTTTCAGATTGATCTTGTGCCCAGTACCACGCCTATTTCGAAGGGCCCGTATCGCATGGCACCGTTGGAGTTGAGGGAACTGCAGAAGCAGTTAGATGAGTTGCGAGAGTTGGGTTTTATTCGTTCGAGCAGTTCACCGTGGGGAGCGTCGGTACTCTTCGTGAAGAAGAAGGATGGCTCGTTGAGGCTCTGCATTGACTACTGCGAGCTCAACAAAGTCACGATCAAGAACAAGTACCCACTCCCGAGGATTGATGATTTGTTCGATCAGCTGCAGGGTGCACAGTTCTTTTCGAAGATTGACCTGCGTTTCGGTTATCATCAGATTCGGGTCCGAGATGAGGACATTCCGAAGACAACATTCATGACGCGTTACGGTCATTTTGAGTTTCAGGTCATGTCCTTCGGACTGACCAATGCACCAGCGGTCTTCATGCAGCTGATAAACGAGGTCTTTCGCCCTTATCTAGATCAGTTTGTTGTAGTCTTCATCGACGACATCCTGATCTATTCGAGGACCCGTGAGGAGCATGAGCAGCACTTGGAGATTACTTTGCAGACCCTCCGCGCACACCAGCTATATGCGAAGCTGTAGAAGTGTGAGTTTTGGCAGGAGGAGGTGAGGTTCCTCGGTTACGTGGTGACGAGGGAGGGTGTCGCAGTGGACCCCTCAAAGGTCGAGGCAGTGCGTCAGTGGGGCTAGCCCATGACTGCGACAGAAATCCGTAGTTTCCTTAGTTTGGCGGGCTATTATCGACGTTTCATTAGGGCTTCTCTCGTATTGGAGCCCCGCTGACCAGGTTGACTCAGAAGGGTGCAAAGTTTATTTGGAGTGACGCCTACGAGCGAGCATTTACGGAGTTGAAGGACCGTTTGACGTCCACTCTTGTCCTCACTCTTCCCTCTAGGAGTGACGGTTTTGTTGTATTCACTGATGCCTCGTATATCGGTTTGGGTGTTGTCCTTATTCAGCATAGGAGACCAGTGGCCTTTGCGTCTCGTCAGCTTAAGGTCCATGAGCTTAACTATCCTACGCATGATCTGGAGCTAGCTGCAGTTGTCTTCGCACTGAAGGTGTGGAGGCACTATCTTTATGGGGTCAGGTTCGAGCTCTTCTCTGATCACAAGAGCTTGAAGTACCTCTTCTCGCAGTCTGAGTTAAATATGAGACAGGTGCTGGATGGAGCTTCTGAAGGACTATGATTTTGATCTCCAGTACCACCCGGGTAAGACAAACGTGGTGGCAGATGCCCTCAGCTGTCAGCCACGAGGCCTAGTAGCGCATATGATGATTTAGGAGTGGCGAATGCTTGAGGATATCGTAACGTATGGTTTTGAGTTCGGCCTACAATCTTCTATTGTGCAGTTATCGAGCCTGTCGATTCAACCCTCTCTTATCGCAAGGGTGATCGAGGCTCAGCAGGCTGATGCGTCATTACAGAGTTATATGGTTGAGGCGGCGTCTGAGAGTCAGGCTGATTAGCAGATTGGTACAGATGGTGGACTTTGCTTCAGAGGTCGATTATGTGTTCCGGATATTCTTTAACTACACAGAGATCTTATGACCGAGGCACATCGATCGCGATTTTCTATCCACCCTTGCTCGACGAAGATGTACCGTGATATGAGGCGACAGAATTTTTGGGCAGGGATGAAGCGTCAAATTGCCAGTTTTGTGATCGAGTGTGACACATGCCAGCGTGTCAAGGCCGATCATCAGAGACTTCCTGGTCTATTGCAGCCGTTGAGCGTCCCAATGTGGAAGTGGGAGCACGTGTCGATTGATTTTATTATGGGATTTCCGAAGACTCAGCGCGATCATGACGCCGTTTGGGTTGTTGTGGATCGTCTGATGAAGTCGACACATTTCCTGGCGATGCGTGCGACTTGGTCTATGGACCGGCTTACGAGGTTATTCATTGAGGAGGTTGTGAGACTGCATGGCGTTCCAGTCTCGATCGTTTCAGACCGAGACTCGAGGTTCACGTCTCAGTTTTGAGGGAGCTTCCAGCGAGTGATGGGGACTGATTTGCAGCTCAGCACCGCGTACCATCTACAGACCGATGGCCAAATCGAGAGGGTCAATCAGATACTAGAGAATATGCTTCGGGCCTGCGCGATTGATTTTGGGGGTAGCTGGGATGAGCATTTACTATTGACTGAGTTCGCGTACAATAACAGCTATCAGGCGACCATCGGCATGGCTCCTTTTGAGGCACGATATAGTAGACCATGCAGATCACCGAGTTGCTGGACCGAAGTTAGTAAGCGTCGTCTCCTAGGTCCCGAGCTTGTGCAGGAGACGTCAGGGGCTATAGATATTATCAGGCAGAGGATGCGCACAGCTCAGAGCCGACAGAAGAGTTTTGCTGATCTTTGGCGTCGTCCCTTGGAGTTTGACGTAGGGGACCATGTGTATCTCAAGGTCTCGCCCATGAAGGGCGTAGTTCGATTTGGAGTGAAGGGCAAGATTGTCCCGAGATTCATAGGACCTTTTGAGATCACTGGGCGCGTTGGCGCCGTAGCCTATCGGCTTGCCTTGCCATCTCAGTTGTCTGGCGTTCACGATATTTTTCACGTCTCCATGTTGAGGAAGTGTGGGTCAGACATAGTTCCCATTATTGATTGACAGCCGTTGGAGGTTCGTGAGGACGCTTCTTACATTGAGCAGCCAGTCTGTATCCTTGATCGGAAGGAGCAAGTCCTTAGAACTAAGGTCATTCCGTTGGTGAAGGTGCAGTGGGGTCACCATTCCATGGAGGAGGCTTCTTGGGAGCGTGAGGCTGAGATTCGAGAGCATTATCCTCATCTCTTTGATGGTTGATCATGTGTTGTATTCTGTATGTTATCTCTGGCTTTATATGATGATGTTGTCTCTTATTCCTCATGAGTTATGCCCAGTTGCGATGATTGTGTAAATTTTAAGGATGAAATTTTTATTAGGAGGGGAGAGCTGTAAGACCCGTGTCTTAGTCCGTACCGTTCCTTAGACTTCCGCGGTCTTACCGGTCGAATTTCGGTAACCTTCGACCCTAAACTGATATTTACGTGCGACCCTGATTCGTATACCGTTAACCTGTATCGACTCAACCTAAGATCATTACCTTAGCGACCGCACTGTCGCTGTAGTTCCGATACCGCGACTGGCGTGCCGAGACGATACCCTGGTCAAGAGTTGTAGGCCGACGTTCGGTGCGAGGAAACGCCACACGTTGTGAAATCCTAGGGAGTCTCTACAAGGTGTCCCATCAATCTCATCAATCCATCAATCAATCAATCCATCACATGTCAAGTACATGTCAAGTACACATCACCTTTAACCCATTCCCAAGCTACCACAAAATTCAAGGATTTCTTACAAAGCTCATACCTCTCTTACACCAAAAGCCCTCAAAGTCAAAAAGTTCTTACACCTCCCATGCCTTTCTTACACAAATGCCACAAAAGTCAAGGTTTTCTTATACACCCATCATTCATCCACCCATCCATCACCCATCTCTCTCTACAACACTCTCTCTCTTTCTCATTTCTCATCTCATTCTCTCCAAGCAAAGCTCCATACGTATGAGCTCTCCCTTCCTTTCAAAAAAAAAAAGCTCCAAGGTGGTCCACTTTCCTACCCCATGATCTCCCCATCCTAACCATCCATTCTCCATCTCCTCCATAAAAATCCAAGCTAAGGTGCTAAGGAACCCCTAGGTGCAAGAAGATCGGACGGTGGGTGCTCGATGAGAATAACTTTTCCTGATTTTGTGATGGGCCAAGTGAGGCCAACCGATCAATAGTTTGAATCTCACTTGGGACCCTAAAATGAGGCCGATGGCCCACTAAGATCATCATGATCATTCCATGATGGGGCCATTCTCCATGGACCCCATCATGATGTTTATTTTCTTATATTAGGAGGTCATATAGACCATCCACACCGGTGGGGAATGGATCTCCACCGTTGATTTACGATCTCGGTGATCCCATGTGTAGATGGATCCACTTGATGTACGATTCATTGCAAGGGAGGGCCCATAATGTCGGGGTCCCTCCATCACAAGCGTGTCCCACCTTCTATCTCTCTATCTCTCTCTCCCTTTCTATTTCTTTTTTATATATATATATATGGTTGTGTGGCCCACTTGAATGGACCCCACCTTGATGTATTATTTTATCCAGGTTATTCTCAAGTGGGGCCCACCTTATATATGTTATGAACATGCCATCCTCATAAGGTGGCCCACCTAAGCGGGGCCCACCCTTAATGCATTACTTCATGCACGTCCAGCGTACGTTGGACGTGGATTGGAAAAAAAAAAAAACAAATATAAGCTTGTTTTCAAACTTTTGGGTGACCCACTCACCTAGGCCCCACCTTGATGAATGTATTCAATCTACGCCGTCTATTCCGTTTCCAAGTTTGTTTTAGGCGTTGAGCTAAAGAAAGAGGTCAATCCGATGATCAGGCGGGCCATACCATAGAAAACGGTAATTATACCCTTCAAAGGCTATTAGGGCCCATCTTGTGGTTTTTACACGCCAAATTAATGCCAAAAATTGGATTTGTATGGCATGTTTGGGCCCTAGAATCTAGTGGGCGGAGTGGATTTCCTAACAGTGGGCCCCACATGTGATTTTTTTAAACAGCAAAAAAAGAGAGGAAGAAAGGTGGCAGCAGCACTGTCACCGTCAGAAGGCAAAAGGCGCTGCCTACGCACGGACAGACGGATGGACGGACCAGCAGGATCCCACGGTTGCTGCCGTGGGCCCCACATGATGTATATGTCTTATCCATGCCGTTCATGAGGTGGACCCCCTCCTCAGGTAGGCTCCCTCCAAGTTTCAGCATGATCCAACGCTCAGGTGGCCCATACCATAGGAAACAGTGGAATTGAATATCTACCATTCGGGCCCACAGGAGTTTTGAATCAAGCTGAAATTTATATTTTCACTTCATCCAGGTCTGCGTGACCTCATGAACGGATTGAATGGGATATGAACATTGAGGTGGGCCCCACATGGAGCCCACAGTGATGTTTGTGTTGCTTCCACCGTCCGCTGGATGGTTGAGCCCACTCAATGCATGTGTTTTGTACACGCCACCCAACACGCTGGATGAGAAATAAATATCACAGTGGGCCTTCCCCTGGCCCACACGTTGGATGACAAATAAACATTACAGTGGGCCCCTCTCCAATTTGGGTGGCTAATAAACAATACAGTGGGCCTCTAAGGCCCATGGGACTAGGCCCACTTGTTGTATTTTAAGGCCCATGGGACTAGGCCCACTTGTTGTATTTTAAGGCCCATGGGACTAGGCCCATTCGATGTATGATAAAGACCATGGGTTAGGCCCATTTGATTTACAAATGGCCTATGGGTTTAGGCCCATTTGAATTATATTAGGCCCATGAGTTAGGCCCATTTAAATTTTAAAAGGCCTATGGGTTTAGGCCCATTTGATTTATTTAAGGTCCATGGGATTAGACCCATTTGATGTATGATAAAGCCTATGTATAATGCCCTTGGGTCGAGAACTATTGATGCATTCTAAGGCCCACGAGTTATGACCCATTGCAATGCACTTAAGGCCCATTGGTGCGACCCATGGATGTGGCCCACTTAATGAATATAAGGCCCATAGGATATGGCCCATTAGATATATTTAAGGCCCAATGGGATGTACCTAAGGTCCATTACAATGTGTGATCCCAACACGGATTATGTAACGACGTTTACGGCGATCGTGCCTTGGGAGCAATGATGGTTTGACGTCCACATTGCGAGTGTAATGCTGGTTGGATGTCCACATTACGACTCTCCTTAGGGCCCATTATTAGGCCCGTACTTATTATGTATAGGCCGTCCGGGCCCATCTGCATTGTAAGAATAGTTCATTTCATTATAACATGTTTAGTTTAGTTCCATGACTCATGATCATACGCACCATATGTATGCTTGATATGAGAGGTGACTGAACATAGCATATGCCTTCGGGCAGGTTGTTTATGGGCTCCCGATTATGCGGTGTTGCCCTACATGAGATCACGATACGCGCAGAATTTACTGCATGATTGGTTAGTGTGATTCATGCATTTTTGCATTGTGTGATATGATTACTGTACGCCCTAGTGACATCGGAGCTGTGGCATCCACAAACGCATCGTGGTTGGCAGGATTAGATACCGAAAATTTTATTCTACATGGGGTGCTATAGATATCCCTGGGTGAAAGTCCCTAAACCCTTATGGTACCAAGAGGTTGCTACAACGTCTAGACCGAGTGGGTAGATGAGCGTTGAGTGTCGATTACCAGACGGTCGCACTCTCCACTGTGTCGTGGTTGGTTGGAAGGGGGTGCGGCCTTACCCGCCCGAGTGTAGGGGGCAATGCTAGGCTGAGTTTGACCAGCTCGAGGAATGAGTCCGCTATCGACGGGTCGTGCCCGATATTGGCAGATGGATAGTGAGGTCTCTTCCACTTACCTTATTGCGCGCGATGTAGCGGCGATCTAGTTTAGAGTGTACTAGACCCCGGTGATATTCCAGGGTTGAGCTGTATTGATATGTGGACTTAGATGAGGATTGTATGCTTGAATTGCATCTTGTATCGCATAGTCTTGGTACGGTTCATGATATTTATGGATCATCTGCATATTCTTCATTACTCTGATACTGCATGATCATATTACTACATTGCGCACACACTTTCCCCACCCTCTAAGATTTGTATAAGCTTATGCACGACCGTTGCGTGCAGGTGACGTTGGGGCGTAACGGCGCTGAGGCAGGAGCGCTTTGCAGATTATCTAAGAGTTTTTGTTCATCATCATTGTATTTCCCTTTATGATTATTGTACTTGTAAAGTTTTTTATCATAGTGGAAATGTAATGGAGTTTTTGGTTGTTGTTTGTGGGTTATGCCTTTGGTTATGCTTATTACGAATCAAACTGACGTTGAAAATCCTCCTCGTAGCATCCCAGGATCGGAACCTGGCGAATGAGATCTGGGAGCCGAGAATGGGGTTCTATGGAGGTTGCCGGCACCGGATTCGGTGATCAAAAATTTTGTGAGTCCAGTTTTTGAGTTTGGGGTGTGACAAAAATACTCCTCAAACCTCTTATCACAATATTCTACCCCATTATCAGATATGAGACACTTTACTGTTTTACCTGTCTCATTTTTTACCATAACTTTTCACTTCTTAAACGCATCAAATACATCAGATTTATGCTTTCAGAAAAAAACCCACATTTTTCTATAAGCATCATCAATAAAGAAAATAAAATAACGTGAGCCACCATGAGATGATACCCGTGCCGGTCCCCACACGTCAGCCCTGGTAGCTTCCCTTTTGACAATAGCACTTTCATCCCTTTCTCACTCATATGTCCCAACCTCTGATGCCATAACTGCCCATTCACTCCAGTTGATGCGACTGGGAGTGAACTATATGATCATGAAGTCACGTACAAAGTACCTTCCTTTTTGTCTCGAGATATCTCCAAGGCACCTTTTTTGATCTTCCACGAATCACTGGTGAATGTCGTCACATAACCTGTGTCGGTTAACTGGCCCACTGAGATCGGATTCTTTCTCAAACTCGGTACATGTCTGACATCCTTCAGTTTCAAAACCGTTCCTTCTTTCTGATTGACCTGAACATCACCCTTTCTAAAAATACTGCACGGCTCATCGTCACCTAGGTAGACTCTCCCAAAGTCACCTGACACATAATCACACAGAACTTCCTTACATGAAGTGGCATGAAACGAAGCACCCGAGTTTATAACCCATAACTCATTCCTCGTATCAAGAGACAAAATCAACGCCTCTGTGTCGATCTCCTCAGACAGATTCACTGAATCTTTTCTGCCTTGAGAGCTTCCATCTTGTTTCTTAAGCGCCCTGCAATCACGTTTCATGTGCCCCTTCTTTCCGCAATGCCAACACCCGTCTTTGTCTTTCGGTCCCTTGGACTTCTTCCTCGACTTAAAACGCCCGTGTTTATTGCCTCTTCTGTTCTGTGATCTTCCTCTTCCTTCAACGTTTAGATCATTCACTGAATCCCCTGAAACTCCTGATGCCTTCCTTTTAGATTCTTCGCTGAGAATTAGACCGGCCACATCATCAAATTTCAGCTTTGTCGATCCTGAAGAATTGCTCACAGCAATCACCAAACCATCCCAACTGTCTGCCAGACTGGATAAGATCAATAGCGACCTGACCTCATCGTCAAAAACGATGCCAACGGATTCCAACTGGCTCGTGACTGTATTGAACTCGTTTAGATGTTCAGCCACGCTCCCACCATCTGACATCCTCATGTTGAATAGTTGTTTCATAAGATGAACCTTGTTGGATGCTGAGGGCTTTTCATACATGGTGGCTAGGGCTTCCATTAATTCTTTTGTCATTTTCATCTTGGATATATTAAAGGCGACGCTCTTAGACAAAGAGAGTCGGATCGTTCCTAAAGCCTTCATATTCAGTAAAAACCATTCATCATCTGTCATCTTTTCTGGTTTCTTCTCTTTTCCTTCTAGAGGAATGTAGAGGTCCTTCTGATACAGCTAATCTTCCATCTGCATCTTCCAGAAGGCAAATTTTGAACCATCAAACTTCTCAATTCTAATTTTTACATCTTCTGCCATCGCTCCCAATAGAACTAAACCAATAGCTTTGATACCAGTTGTTGCGTTGTACGCCAACAACGCAGTGGGCCGAGATCCATTCTCAAGCCTCACCCACAAACGATAAACAAAAAGGAATATAAACCAGAAACAGATCAAAGTAATCCAAACAAACCACAAGACAAGATATATGTGGAAAAATCCAAAATTAGGGTAAAAAACCACGGATGCAAACTTCCACTATGAAGAAACAAAGATTACAAGGCAAAATACTAACCTCTCCCTTGGAAGAATAGAAAAATCCTGAGCCTACACCTTTAGAAATATTTTTCAATATTTCTCATCTCATGCATACCCTAGAAAAGCCCTAGGAACCCCTATTTATAGTTTAGGCAACTTCCCTTCCACATCCCAGTTGCGAAAGGACTCAAATCCGCAGTTTCGCGTAAAATCGCGGAACAAACTGCGTAACCTATGAGCGGTCGTAGCGCCCCTACGACCGGTCTTAGGCCCCTACGACCAGTCGTAGCTCTCCTACGACCAATCCTAGGCCCTGAGAAAAAAACAGCACAACTCGCCGGACTTTAAGTCGTGCCAGGGCTCGAACCTATGACCGGTCGAGCGCCTCCCACGACCGGTCGTGACTCCCTCACGACCGGTCGAACACACCCCACAACTGGTCGTAGACGTCCTACGACCGGTCGAAGACGGCTCAATTGTGGCTCCACATTCTCAACAGAAAAGTCATTAGATGAAGAATATATGCTTACCATGATTCCATGTGCCCCTCTGTAGTAAATGCCGGTTATGGTCCTGAACCGCTCTTGTCCTGCAATGTCCCACTAAGCAAACAAATGAGAATAAATAAAGAGGTAATGAGGAAGCCCTGCAGCAGGAAGCACAATATGGTGGCTTTCATTGCAAATGGATAATTCAGTAGTTCTCTTCTAGCCAATCTTTTCCTGTAAGAAAGAACAATGATGGGTAGACAAAAGTCTTAAGGGGGATGATTTTCCCTGCCAAGTAACTTTTACCACAACCTGTTGTCGGTGTTGTATAGAAGAAATGGAAATCCTGTTCTTTGAATGGCAAAATGTGCTTAGGGCGATGCTCAACCAGTAGTGGGATCGTTAGTATTCGATTCCTTTCTGCTGATAAAAACCTCATTCACCTCTGATCCAGTGACGTGAACTAAATATAGTTCTAAAACCACAAAAACAATTACCAATTGGATATCTTACAGCAGTTACATGTATATGTGCCGGACTTCCAGCTATTTTTTTTTTCTAATATATGTCCGATGCAAAAAGAAGGGGAAAAGATGTACACCGTGTGACCCAACAAAACAGGCCTATTATGTTTATTTAAAATTAGCAGCCATTCAACTAATCCATCACACAAAATCAAATTATTGGCATGGACAGCAGACTTGCGTTAGGTTTCACATAGATGGAGATTCCTATGAAAATTTGCTTGAGCATGCAGGCTTCCAAGTACTTAGAATTTCCCATTATTTGCATAACAAAGGGATTCTCATGTGGCACTGTGGGCCCCACGTGTTCCCCTAGATAATTTTCTAGGAAACTCCATCCAAACGAAGCCTTACCTGCAATTTGAACTGGTATCCTATCTTGGACAAAGTACCGAAAATGATAAGAGCATACAACCAATGAGTAAGAAGTGATAAGATATGCCCGTAGACATGAATATAAAGATCAACTCTTGGAGCCAGAGTTCGATCCCAACTTACCTACTAAAATTTTTTACATAAAAAAGAAGAAGAAGAAGAAAAGACAACATCCATTGGAATTCAGTTAGATTTACCAAAGCAAATATATTGCCATCAAGAAAACCCAATAACTTAAACATTCAAGAGTGAAATAAAATCATACAAATAGCAGAAATTCAAATGGATATTCCTAAATTACTCACAATCTACAGCTTAATTGTCTTCCCATCGAGCTTGACAGTCCTCATTTTCTGAAGATTAGACAAATAATACAAAAATAAATCACATCACCAAAATGTGTCTGTATCGTGTATATTTATGCATGGCATGGGTTGGGTAGGTGTGTATGTATGTATAGATAGATAGATATAGAAACAGACAAAAATAATACAAAAATAAAACATATCACCAAAAAATAGAGTCAAAATAGTAAGGAAATGGAAGATTTCAATTTGTAGAGAAGCACAACAACTAGAAATTTGGCACAACTCTAGGAAGAAAACCGGGGAAAAAAATAGCTAGGAAGATAGATAAATCTAAGATCTACAAGGTTAATTAAAAATAGATCACTCGTGTCATGCTACAACTAGTTATCGACAACCGCTCCCAAATGCAAAATTATCTAAATTGAAGATGAATCACATCCATCTCCAATGAGGATCAGTTTTTGCTAGTAGAGGGAAGTGGGATGCAAGAAGTGCATGCTCCTAAAAAACATAATACATAACAGATCTTTTTCTATTCTCCTAATCTGATCAAATTTGAGATCGAGAGAAAAGGAACGGAATGAGCGAAATGAAAAGAATTGAGCTTACCTTGAATTGATTTGGATATGGATCTGAATGATAAGGAGGTCTTTTATTAGCTCTCCTTCTTCCAATCGAGATAGAGAGAGAGAGAGAGAGAGAAAGAGAGAGAGAGAGAGAATGGATTTGGATCTGAATGATAAGGTCTTCTAGTAGCTCGAAAACATGCAAAAAGAATCAAAATCTGTAAATAAAGAAATCGCAAAGGTCTTCTTTATGGGAATCCGACAGAATTCCACAAAAAAAAAAAAAAATCTCTGCATTCCTCTCTAAACCAGACGATCTAGGGTTCTCGATCGAGTAAAAACAGAAAAACAGCAAAGAAATTCCAAACAAATTAAGAAAAATGAAATTGAGAGCTAGAACATCCGATGTTCGATGAGATTTAACGAAAAAATGCGGGAATAAGAGCAATACGGACCTGCACGTCTGAGAAATGAGAATTTTGAAGCTCCTTTCACCATCAATCGACGAAATGGTTGGAACTGAAGAAAGAAATGGCAATTTCCGAGCAGAAATTGAGAGAAATGAGGGCTTTGGGAGACTTGCTTGGACTCGCTGAGAGACCTTTTCCCCGAAAAGCCTCTGAGTGAGAGGAATGGTGGCTTGCTTTTGTAGCTGGGCTTTATTGGAAATAATGAAAACCCCACTATAACTTTAGAAGGAAAAAATTACCCTTGCTACTTTGCGATATTGGCTTCAGTTTTCAATAACGGAGGCAAAAAGGCTTGATCGGTCCATGATGCAAAGAGCATTGTAGGGCCCACCATGTCATGACATCCGCTCCATCCATCTCTTATGATTTATTATTTTAGAATGAGATCCAAAATAGTAGGCTGATTCAACACTCTAATGGGTCATAATGCATGGATCAGTGATAATGGGACCATTTACCCTTAAAATCTTACCGTGGCCCACTGTGATGAGTTCGGTAGCCTCAAGAAGGCTTCAATGATAGACGTCTTCAAGAAATAATTTTTTGGCCCACTTCCAAAAATGATAGACAAATTTTTAACCTCAGTTACTAACCAACCAAGGCAAAATGACAGACTTTTAGCCTCAGTTACTCACCAACTGAGGCAAAAGGGTAGACATTTGGACTCAATTGTTCACCAATCGAGGCAAAGGGCAGACTTTTAGCCTCGGTTTCTCACCAACTGGAGCAAAAGGGCAAACTTTTGGCCTCAGTTTCTCACTAACCGAGGAAAAATTGCAGACTTTTGGCCTCAGTTTTCAATAACCGAGGAAAAAGGGTAGACTTTTGGCCTCAGCTGCTCACCAACCGAGACAAAAGGGTAGACTTTTGGCCTCAGTTTTCAATAACCGAGGCAAAAGGGTAGACTTTTGGCCTCAGTTTTTAATAACCAAGGCAAAAAGGCAGGATTTTGGCCTCAGTTTTCAATAACTGAGGCAAAAGGTTAGACATTTAACTTCAGTTGCTCACCAACTAAGGCAAAAGAGTGGACTTTTGGCCTCAGTTTCTCACCAATTGAGGCAAAAGGGAAAACTTTTAATCTCAGTTGCTCACCAATTGAGGCAAAAGGGCAGACTTTTGACTTCAGTTTCTCACCAACCGAGGAAAAAGGGCAGACTTTTATCCTCAATTTCTCAACAACCGAGGCAAAAAGGCAGACTTTTAGCCTTAGTTGTTCACCAACTGAGGCAAAAGGACAGACTTTTGGCCTTAATTTTTCACCAACCGAGGAAAAAGGGCAGACTTTTGGCCTCAATTTCTCATCAACCGAGGCAAACGGGCAGACTTTTAGCCTCAGTTCTCAACAACTGAGGAAAAAGGGCAGACTTTTAGCCTCAGTTGCTCACCAACTGAGGCAAAAGGGCAGACTTTTGGCCTTAGTTTCTAACCAACCGAGGTAAAAGGGCAGACTTTTGGCCTTAGTTCTCAACAACCGAGGCAAAAGGACGGACTTTTAGCCTCAATTTCTCACCAACCGAGGCAAAAGGGCAGAATTTTGGCCTTAGTTTCTCACCAACAGAGGCAATAGGGCAGATTTTTTACCTCAGTTTCTCATCAACCGAGGCAAAAAGTGAATTTTTAACCTCAATTCCTTTATAATCGAGGCTAAAAACCATATTTAACCTCCTTTTTTTGAACTGAGGCTAAAAAATTGAGGCTAAAGGCTTACTTTCTTATAGTGTCATATATCAGATTAACAGCCTGGGTTGTAGAATCATGAGTCCCACTTCATTTTTAAAGATAACAATAGGACATGATTCTAAAATGTGCGACCGACCACACAAAACACTGTGAACAGTAGCATCCACGATTGAAACCTTTCTAGAGTTGACCATGATGTTTATATAATATTCAAACCGTTCATCGTTCATATGGTCATTACCACTCAGATAAGGGGTTGTTTGATTTTTAACTTCCCTGGTAAATATAGAGAAATACATCCGTTTTACTTACTCCACCTTGTTTGAAATGAGTAGGGAATTATGTTTGGAAAAGCGGTCCATACAATACCTTTTATTACTTATTTAAATATGTGGGCCCCACCATGATATATGTGAGTTATGCACACCATCCATCCTTTTAAAAAATATATTTTAAGGCAAGAATCCAAAAATGAGGAAAATCAAATGCTCAGGTGGAATACACCTCAGGGAACAATGATTATTAAGACATCAATGGTTGAAAGCTGTTTTCTCCCTAGGGCCCACATTGATGTTTATTTATCATCCAACCTATTCATAAAGTCACACAATCATGGATTAAGGGAAAATAAGAATATCAATTAGATCCAAAACTTTTGGAGTCCTCGAGAAGCTTTCAATGGTATGAGTTCAATTTCCATTGTTTCCTGTACCGTGGTCCACTTGATCTTTGGATCTGCCTCATTTATTGGCGCATGCCATAAAATGAGTTAGCTAAAGGGATGGACGGTGTGGATAAGACGCACACATTATGGTGGGCCTCATAATTTAATATTTTTCTCCTCGATCGACGTGAGGAGTGCTATAAATGAAAGCTGGCGGTCAACGTCACCTTGGAAATCCAGCCAGAAATACATAGGTAAATAATTATTACCCATTTACCTTGAATTACCAGTGTAATTAGAAAATCAAACAGGCCATAAACTGTAGGGGCTTGTTTGATTTTCCAATTTGATGGTAAATGCAGTGTAAATGGGTAATGATTATTTCCTTACGTATTTACCACACTCTTCTCTGTATTTAATTTGACCACTTACTTTTTTGATACAAAAATAAAAAAGACTGCATAATAATTGTGGGTCCCACTGTGATGCGTATCGCTTATCCACAACATTCATCCATTATGTCAGCTGAATTTATGGCATGAGCCAAAAATTAAGGTATATCCAAAGCTTTAGTAGACCATGCCACAAAGAAAAGTGAATCAAATACTTACCATTAAAAACTTCTAAGAGCTACTGTTTCTTTTGGTGTAGGCTACTTGAGTGTTGGATCTACATAATTTTTTGGCTTATGTCTCAAAATAATGTGGTAAAATGGATGGACAAAACAAATATGTCTTATACATCATCATGAGGTTCAAAAATTTTAACTAGCACTTTTGAAAAATCAAACAGGCCCTATACGTAAATATCATTCTAATATAAAACTTCAGTGACCCCCACAGTTTCAATCCCCGCTTGTTTGTGTGGTGTGGCTCACATGAGTTTTGGTTCTGCTTGATTTTTAGAATCATGTTTTGTCATTGTCTTTTAAAACCAATGGACAGAGTGAATTTGTTGCGAGTATCTCTGTGCCGCCCCCCCCAGCTTCTGACTAGAGGAACACAATCCGTGTTTAGGCCAACCGAGTTGAGGCCTTTTCCCCACTATCAAATCCCACACTCAGATCGATCTGGTCCATTAATTAGGTTGCAGAGGGAACATGTCACTATAATAATAATAAAAAAAGGTCTTATTGATATTAATAAAGAAGGAACACATGTGCATTGAGTTTGGACCGTTGAGTGTGATCTACCTTATCAGCAGACCATATTGGTTTTTGGTATAGGATAAATTCGCAGTTTTCACCAACTGATGAATGATCCAGATCTGTGTTTCGACAAGAAATGAATGTATGGTAATTGAGAGTATCTTATTCAATAATAGCAAAGAAATACAATAGAGTAATTATCATAAGATATTTTATTGATTTCAGAGTTCATTTAGAGGGATTGTGCGAATCTGAGAATCCTTCATAATTCTATATCCCTTTTTTTATTTGCCTAGTATGATAATATGAGAAGAGATGATCAAATCACATTGGAAATCATCGTCTTTTGTGAAGATCTGGAAGAATACATCATTGTGCGCGCAACAGTCTTGTTACGCACCACACAATAGAGACCTATTGTGCATACCAGCGTAATAGGTATTCTCCTCTATTTTCTTATTTTTCTTCTCTTTTCGTAATACCTAGAGGAGATGGAGGAGGCCTTAGAGAAATCCTGAACTCTCTGAAAATCTTCTTGAGTTCTGAACTTGTGAATGAATCAAATGAGGGGGTGAATGGGTATTTATAAGCATTTCACACATGTGGCCTGAATTTATGAGCCATTTATCTCTATTGTGCAGTTCATATGTAAGGACTCGATGTGTTGCGCAATGGCCCTCGCAACGTCTCCATTGAGCGCACAATGAGTCTTTCTCTTTCTCTTTGTAAATACCTCTTTTCTTTCTTCCTTTCTGCTTTAATTTCTTCATTTTTTTCATTTCTTTTTCTTTAATTTTGCGCCCCAACTTGCGCCCCAACAATCTGCACATGCATGAACAAGCTGAACCAAGGCGATGGTAACTATAATGCCTACCCTGCATTCTATCAAGACCCCATGGAAACAAAGATTATCTGATCGTTGGTTGTATATTGATTCCAACAATGTGGCTAGATGATCTTCATGGCGGGGCACATGAATTGCAAGGTACTGATGTCCTGCACGAGTGGCATGTTGGATCAACCGGCAAGACATTGGGCTTATATTTTAATCGGGCCTTCCCTTGGGCCATGTTTATGGGCCCATTCATTAATTAGGTCAAATATCTTGGCCTTTCCCAACTATGTTTGAAAATTAAAACCCAATCCAAGCATATCATAGCCGTAAATATACATGGGCCTGAGCCTAGCCAGAGGTATAACATAAAATCTTGTGAAACTTAGACCTGAAATGGCTTGTTAATTCATTAGGCCAAAATATCAGGCCTTATGATAGTTAGAGCTAGGCATGAACCAACTCGACTCGTCCGACTCATTTGGACTCAACTCAACCCAAAGAAAATGGTTGAGTAGGTCTGAACTGAATAGGCTTTGCCCAATTCAAACTTAAACCGAGTTGAGTTCATGTTACCTAGTAACTCAACCCGAAACTCGATCCATCAAACTCGACCTGATCTGAAACCCGACTCGACTTAGGTTGTCAGGTAAGGTGGGTGTGTGTGTGTGTGTGTAAACCTAATTCCTATCCTCTCCATTCTACCCGTCGCACGCCTCGATCTGAAAAAAGTCCTAACCCCTTCCCATCTGAAACCCATCAGTCGACCATCCTGTCCTGTCCGGCAAGCAGCAACAACCTCTGGCCTTCCTCCTCCTCCTCCTCCTCCTCCTCCTCCTCCTCCTCTCTCTCTCTCTCTCTCTCTCTCTCTCTCTCTCTCTCTCCCCCCCCCCCCACCCCATCTGACAGCAGGAGCCACCGTCCCATCAGGTTCGTTTGTCTTTTTTTTTAAAAAAAAAATGTTAAGAGGATAGACCTCACACATGAAATGGTGGAGATGGAAGCGGTTTGCATACTAAGTAAATTCTGTGAGGTCCACCATGATTTATGTATTTTATCCCCTTCGTCCATCCATTTTGTCCCCTTCATCTATCCATTTTATCCCCAAAATTGAAGCATATCCAATGCTTAAGCCCGATGACCCGATTTGAATTGGTGCCAACTCGATCCGACTCGGTATCTCTGATCAAGTCGGACTCGGTTTGGGTCAGCCCAGCCAAGACTCGGACTTCGATTAAGTCAGTCCTGCTAGACTCGATACCAAGTTAGATCGAGTTCGGGTCAGGAATTTTCCAAAACCAAATCGAGTCAGGTTGGAGCTAACTTGGTCTGACTCGACTTGATGCCCAACTCTAATGATAGTAAGAAAAATTCAAATTCAATTTGGGGTCCAAGCCTACAACATTATGGACTTGTTTCAGATTGCACCAACAATATCATGGATTTAAGACTCAAGCATCTCGGACTGACTCATCCAATCTCAATTTGAGTCATGACTCCGCCAAGTCAAGTATTATCGGCTAACTTGCCTGAGTCCGGTGATCCATTGTATCAAACCTGTTCGGTATATCCGAGTTGACTCGGACGAGTCTCACGTGAGGCCTAACACAACGTATGAGTGTCATCTAAGCCATTCATTAGACACATCCTTCCATGTTAGGCCTAGATTTATAAAATCCAACCTATTCTATAACTCAGGTGAGCCATACAAAAGGAAAAAATAGGGAATGTTGATATAGAAATCTAGTTCACCCTCTCTGAGCTCCTAGATCTGAGCACCTGCACAGATGAATGACAATGGAGACCCTGGCTAGAGCAGGGGACCCTTTGATGCCAAAGTCAAGCCTAGAATCTGGGTCTAAGTTGTGTGGATGGGGTTTTGGGTGAGAGATCTTGTGTACCTATCCCATTCGATGAGGTCCTTAATTATACTCTTTGGTAGGATGTGGGCATCCGTTAATCTTGACACCATCTCAGCCATTAGGCGAGAATTGTGTATGTGATAATGTTGTCAGTTATCCCATGATAGTGGCGGAGTAGTTAATATGATCGTGCGTTACTAGACTCAGCTTAGCTCAGCTAATAAAACTCAGGTGATCGACTGAAGACGAGCCGAGCATAGCTTTCCTGAACTGAGTCTAGACTAAGCCAAGTCGAGTGGGGGCAGCCTAGGCTGGAGTAATCAGGGCATGACCCGGTCACTTGCCCGAGGATGGTTTACACTGATTCATCCGAGCTTGTATCATTCTAAGTCATGGCTCGGACATCTTGCTTGCCGTTCCCTTTTGGTGAAGTATCTCGAGAACAATCTCTCATCTGGTCGAGCCGACCTTAAAGGAAGTTCGGTTGAGCCATCCATAAACATAGCTGGGCTCGTGGAGGAAGCTTGTAGAAGGGAGGTTATGCTCATGGAGGTTATCTACTGTGCAATTTATATCTCAGCGCTTCTACGTCCTCGTAATCGGTGAGATCTCTCCGTTTTTCTTTTATTCTCTCATTGTTTATCCACTCTTACACGAGTGAAGATAGTTGTAACATTTTACTTCATAGTGGATTGTTGATCTGGACGAGGTCCCATGGTTTTTACCTCTTTGAGGGTTTTTCACATAAAAATCTTTTGTGCAGTGTGTGTTTTATGCTTTAATTTATTTCATTGTTTTATTATCCATAATTTTAGTTTGTTTCGGGAGGCTAGATCGTAAGGTTTTGTGCAAGGCCCCCAACAAAGTGGTATCAAAGCCAGGTTCATTGAACAGGTAGGATTGGTTTTGAATTATTGGAGGTGGCTCATCAAGGATGATCAACCTTAATGGTTTTAATTGGACCATATGGAAGGCTAAGATGGAGGATTTGCTTTATTGCAAGGACTTATATCCTCCAATTTTAGGCATATCAGCAAAATCTAAGGATATGTCTGATGATGATTGGAAGAAGATGGACCGAAAGGCGGTGGGGTTTATTAGACAATAGTTGGATGATTCTGTGTTCCACCATGTGTCTATGGAGACCTCAGCCACTAGCCTATGACTGAAATTATAAGGGCTATATGAGAAGGAGACAACCAGTAATAAGATTTTTCTGATAAGGCGACTTGTGAATCTCAAGTTCAAGGATGGTGGTTCTGTGGCCAAGCGTATGAATAAGGTTGGCAATATAGTGAACCAACTCTCCTCTATGAATATGGTTCTGGATGATGAATTGTAAGCTTTGCTTTTGCTTAATTCATTGCCTGACAGTTGGGAGACATTGGTAGTGTCTCTAAGTAACTCTGTGCCAGACGAAAAGATATTCATAGAATAGGTTATTAGTTGTCTCTTCAATGAGGAGACAAGGAGGAAGTTTCAGGGGTCTACTCAGTAAGAGGCCCTTGTGACACATGAATGAGGGAGAGAAAAGAATAGGAAGGGCGGGAAGTCCTGAGATAAATCAAGAGGTAAGTCGAGCAATAGAAACGATGTTGATTTCTGAAATTGTGGCAAGAAGGGTCACTACAAGCATGAATGTCGTGGTAAGAAGAGCGACAAGAAAGGAAAAGGAAAGGAGAATGAAGATGAATTAGATTCTACTGCGGTCGCTTCAGATGGTAAAGTTGTAGTTATTCTTTCTGCAAATCATGATGTATGTCTCACGGCTACGAGTTAGGACACCGACTGAGTGATTGACTCATGAGCTTCTTTTCATGCGACTCCACGTTGGGACTTCTTCACAAGCTACATGTCAGGTGACTATGAGACCGTGAAGATAGAAAATTCTAGCGTATCGAAGATCGTAAAGGTCGGTGATATTTGTGTGAAGACTGATGTGGGCTGCACATTAGTTCTCAGGGATATGAGGCATATCCTAGATCTTCGCCTCAACTTGATGTCGATGGGAAGGTTAGATGATGATGGCTATGAAAGTCGGTTTACTGGTGGGCGTTGGAAGCTCATCAAGGGTTCATTGATCGCAGCTAGAGGAAAGAAGTGTTGCACCCTTTACAAGGTAAGTGTCAATGTGTGCAAGGGGGGGGGGGGGGGTTGAATGTAGCGAAAGATTCAGCTATTGACATGTGGCACAGGCATCTAGGCCACATGAGTGAAAAAGGGCTTCAGCTACTAGTGAGGAAGAAGCTTCTTCTAGACGTGATAGGTATGCCTCTCAAAACTTGTCTTAATTATTTATCAGGGAAACAACATAGAGTTTCATTTATTAAATCTTTTTTTCATGTTAATAAAGTACATGCATTAGATTTGGTTTATTCTGATGTTTGTGTTCATATGAGTACAAAAATCTTGGGTGGGGCATTGTATTTTGTCACTTTTATAGATGATGCATCTAGGAGGGTTTGGGTTTATTCTTTGAAATCTAAGGACGTGGTCTTTGGTGTGTTTAAATTATTTCATACTATGGTCTAGAGAGAGAGACAGGTAGATCATTGAAGTACATCCGCACTGATAATATTGGTGAATATATTGGTGACTTTCATGAGTATTGTAAGTCCCTATGTATACGGTATGAACAGACGGTTCCCAAGACCCCCCATCATAATGGTGTAGCTGAGTGAATGAATCGCACCATTGTAGAGAGAATCAGATGCATGTTATCCCATGCGAAATTGCCCAAGGCGTTCTAGTGAGAAGTAATGTACATAGCGGTGTATTTGATAAATAGATCTCCATCAGGCCTGTTGAATGGAGTACCTGAGAAGGTGTGGACTGGATAGGATCCATCGTACAGTCATCTCAGGGTGTTTGGATGCAGGGCATGTCACGGCCCAAACTAGGAGATCGGGCTCATAAAATTTTCGATCACTGAATCCAGTGCCGACAGCCTCCGTAGAATCCCATTCTCAGCTCCCAGCTCCTATTCGCCAGGTTCCGATCCTGGGATGCTACGAGGAGGATTTCAACGTCAGTTTGATTCATAATAAGCATAACCAAAGGCATAACCCACAAACGACAACCAAGAATTCCATTACATTTTCACTATGATAAAAAACTTTACAAGTACAATGAGCATAAAGGGAAATACAATAATGATAAATCAAAATCTCCAAAGCGATCTGCAACACGCTCCTACCTCAGCGCTGCTGCACCCCAACGTCACCTGCACGCAACGATCGTGCATAAGCTTATAGAAAGCTTAGAGGGTGGTGAAAGTGTGTGCGCAAGGTAGTAATATGATTATGTAATATCAGAGTAATGCGGAATATGCAGATGGATCCATAAATATCATGAGCCGTACCAAGGCTATGCGATGTAAGATGCAAGTCAAGCATACAATCCTCATCTAAGTCCACATATCAATATAGCTCATCTATGAGATATCACCGGGGTCTAGTACACTCTAAACCAGATCTCTGCCTCATCGCGTCAATCAGGTAAGTGAAAAAGACCTCACTATCCATCTGCCAATATCGGGCTCGACTCGTCGATAGCGGACCCATTCCTCGAGCTGGTCAAACTCAGCCTAGCATTGCCCCCTACACTCGGGCGAGTAAGGCCGCACCCCCTTCCAACCGATCACGACACAGTGGAGAGCGCAACCGTCTGGTAATCGGCACTCAATGCTCATCTACCCACTCGGTCTAGACGTTGGAGCAACTTCTTGTTACCATAAGGGTTTAGAGACTTTCACTCAGGGATACCTATAGCACCCCATGTAGAACAAGATTTTCGGTATCTAATCCTGCCAACCACGATGCGTCTGTGGAGGCTACGACCCCGATATCGCTAAGGCATACAGTAATCATATCACACGATGCGAGATGCATGAATCACACTATCCAATCATACAGCACATCCGTGCACGTAACGTGCGCTCATGTAGGGCAACACCACTTAATCAGGGGCCCATAAACAACCTGTCCGAAGGCATATGCTATGATCAGTCACCTCTCATATCAAGCATACATATGATGCATATGATCATGAGTCATGAAACTATACTAAACATGTTATGATGAAATGAACTATCCTTACAGTGCAGATGGGCCCGGACGGCCTATACCCAACAAGTATGGGCCTATTACAGGGCCCTAGGGAGAGTCGTAATGCGGACATTTAACTAACATTAAACTTGCAATGTGGACATCAAACCACCATCGCTCCTAAGCCATAGCTCGCAGTAAACATCATTACCCAAACCATGTTGGGTCACACATTGCAATGGACCATAGTTACATCCTAGTGGGCCTTTATTACATCAAATGGGCTACATTAGTGGGCCTTACATTTATCAAATGGGCCGCATTACTGGGCTTCACCAATGGGCCTTAGGTATATTGCAATGGGTCACAATCCATGGGCCTTAAAGTATATCAAAATGGGCCTAATCACATGGGCCCTATGTGTTTTAAATGGGCCTAAACCCATAAGCTTTTTTTAATCAAATGGGCCTAATCTCATGAACCTTGTACATACCAAATGGGCCTAAATCCATAGGCCTTTTTCAAATCAAATGGGCCTAACGCATAAGCCTTAAATAAATCAAATGGGCCTAACCCATGGGCCTTTTGTAAATTAGATGGGCCTAACCCATAGGCCTTAAATAAATCAAATGGGCTTAACCCATAGGTAGGTGGCCCCCCCAATCTTCACTCATGCCGTAAAGTGATCTTACCAAGTGGATGGACGGTTTGGATTCAACACACGTCACAAGGTGGGTCCCAAAAAAAATGGACAGTGGGGAGGGTACCCACGCATCACAGTGGGTTTCACCGTCCACAGTAGTGGACGGTGTAATTACAACACATATATTATGGTGGACTCCACCTTCCGCCTGGACGGTGGAAGGCAACACATACATCACTGTGGGTCCCATGTGGGGCCCACCTAAATGTTTAAATGGCATCCAAGCCATTCACAAGGTCACTCAGACCTGGATGAAGGGAAAACACAAATTTCAGATTGATCTGAAACTTCTGTGGCCTAATAATGGATTTCAATGGTAAGGGTTTAACCCCACTTTTTCGTGTGGTGTGGGCCACCTGAGTCACGGTTGAGGCCAAAATTTGGAAAGGGCCCACCTGAGGAGGGGGCCCACCTCATGGACCGGTCGGATGACAAATGAACATTGTGGTGGGGCCCACGGCTGGAGCCGTGGGTCCCCCTGCTGGGACACCGCCCGCCTGCTGTTGCAGGCGTCAGAGACAGAGGCCATGCCTCTTTGAAATATTTAAAAAAAAAATAGAAAACCCTATTGTTTGGGGTTTTTTACATTTAGGGCCCACATCTAGCAGATCCACCCTATCCATTGGCTTCAGTGGCTCGAGGCCGTCCCAATGAGTCTAAAGTTCAAAATTTCTTAGTGCATAATAACTTTAGGTTATGCTTCAACGGTAACCACCAATGTTCCTAATGTTATGGCCTACCAGATATTCAGATCAGCCCCAATCTTCTACTCAATGGCTCAAATATTGTTGGTAAGAGGATGGATGACTTAGATTGGAAATATACATCAAGGTGAAGCCTACACAAGGGCCCACTCCCCAAAGCTTTGAGCCAAGCTTGCATTTGTGTTTTCCTTTGTACAGGGACGTCCAGCGTCCCAGACGTTAGACGGTTTGGGACTTGGATATGCATTGAGGTGGGCCACCACATGGAGAGTGGGTGGGTACAATGTATTTAAGGTGGGCCCCACTTGTAGACAGCTTGGTCAAAATGCTTACATCATGGTGGGGTCCATCCAAGTGGGCCGCACGGCTACACAATCACACACAATTAATAAATAAATAAATAAAAGAAAAAGAGGAAGGAAGACCGGATGATGGAGAGACCCCGGCACTATGGGCCCTCCCTTTCATATTCTACAACATACATCAAGTGGGTCCCTCTACACATGGGATCACCGAGATCGTAAATCAACGGTGGAGATCCGTTCCCCACCGGTGTGGATGGTCTAGATGACCTTCTAATATAAGAAAATAAACATCATGATGGGATCCATGGAGAATGGCCCCATCATGGAATGATCATGATGATCCTAGTGGGCCATCGGCCTCATTTTAGGGTCCCAAGTGAGATCCAAAGCATTGATCGGTTGGCCTCCCTTGGCCCATCTCAAAAATAAAAAAAAATAACATAATCAAGCACCCACCATCCGATCTTCTTGCTCCTAGGGGTTCCTTAGCACCTTAGCTTTGATTTCAATGGATGAGATGAGGGATGGATGGCTAGGATGGGAGATGATGGGGTAGGAAAGTGGGCCACCTTGGAGTTTTGGAAAGAGAGGGAGAGGCTTGGAGAGCTCTCATACGTATGGGGGTTTTTGCTTGAGAGAATGAGATGAGAAAATGAGAAAGAGAGAGAGTGTTATAGAGAGAGATGGGTGATGGATGGATGTGGTGAATGATGGTTGTGTAAGAAAACCTTGACTTTTGTGGCTTTTTGTGTAAGAGATGTATGAGAGGTGTAAGAAATCCTTGACTTTTGAGGCCTTTTGTGTAAGAGAGGTATGGGCTTTGTAAGAAAAGCTTGACTTTTGTGGTTGCTTGGGAATGGGTGAAAGGTGATGTGTACTTGACATGTACTTGACATGTGATGGATTGATTGATTGATGGATTGATGGGATTGATGTGACACATCGTAGTGATTCCCTTGGGTTTCGCAACGCATGACGTTTTCTCGCACCGAACGTCGGCCTACAACTCTCTACCAAGGTATCGCCTCGGCGCGCGAGTCACGACATTGGAACCGTGGCGATGGCGCGGTCGCTAGGGTACAGATCTTGGGTTGAGTCGACTCGGGTTGACGGCGTATGAATCAGGGTCACGCGTAAATATTGGCTAAGGGTCGAAGGTTGACGGAATTCGACCGGTAAGACCGCGGAAGTCTACGGAACGGTACAGTCTAGGATACGGGTCTTACAGGGCATCCATTCATGTACCAAAGTATGAGAGGTCCAAGCTCGATATGAAGATCAGACAGAGTATGTTTTTGAGGTACGGTGATGAAAAATTCGGCTACAGATTGTGGCATCTGACCGAGAAGAAACTCGTTAGGAGAAGAGATATGGTATTCTTTAAAGATTAGTGTATAGTAAACATTGGTAAGCTAAAGAAGAACCAGCCTAGTTCAGGTGAGCTAAAGGACATGGATCTGGTTATTTAGGGATAAACAACCGTCCAAGAGGTACTCGCCGCATGAGTACATTATGCTGAGTGATGGTGGAGAGGCAGAAGACTATTCTGAGGCCCTAGCCGACAAGCATAAGGGGGAGAGGTTGAACGCTATACAAGAGGAGATGGAATCCTTACATAAGAATTACACCTATGATATGGTGAAATTGTCTAAGGGCAAGAAAGCTTTGAGCAATAAGTGAGTGTTCAGAAAGAAGGTTGAGTAGAATTCATAGATGAGGTTCAAGGCCAGACTTGTAGTGAAAGGGTTTGGTCTGAGGAAATGCATAGATTTCGAGGAGATATTCTCACCAGTGGTGAAGATGACATCCATACGGCTGTTGCTTGGGTTAGAAGCTAGCATGGATCTAGAGATAGAGTAGTTGGATGTTAAAAGTAGTTGAATGTTAAAACTGCTTTCCTCCATGGTGACCTGGAAGAAGAGATCTACATACACCAACCAGAGGGGTTCGAAGTTAAGGGCAAAGAGAATATGGTGTGTAGGCTGAGGAAGAGCTTGTATGAGTTGAAACAAGCTACACGACAATGGTACAAGAAGCTCGACTCGTTTATGTTGCAGCAGGGGTATGATAGGACGAAGTCGGACCACTATGTGTTCACATGCAAGTTCTCAGATGGTGATTTCTTAGTTCTACTGTTATACGTTGATGACATGCTCGTCATGGGAAAAGACATTAAAAAGATCGACAGGCTAAAACAAGAGTTGGGTAAGTCATTTACAATGAAAGACTTGGGCCCGGCTAAACAGATCCTATGAATAGAGATAACCCGTAACAGAAGTAGTAGGAAACTTTGGCTGTCACAAGAGCGATATATTGAGAAAGTCATAAAGCGGTTCAATATGAATGCAGCGAAGCCGGTCAGTACTCCACTAGATGACCACTTCAGATTGAGCGATAGGCAGTGTCCCAAGACGAAGACAAATGTGAAAGAGATGTAGAAGATACTCTTCACGTTAGTTGTAGGAAGTTTGATGTATGCTACAGACATAGCATATGCGGTTGGTATTGTTAGCCGGATCTTGCCAATCCTGATAAAGAGCATTGGATAGCAGTGAAATGAATACTGTGGTATCTAAGAGGCTCATTCAGGTTGAGATTATACTGTGTTGACTAGAAACTTGTGTTAGAAGGCTACACAGATGCAAATATGGCAGGCGGCATAGACTACAGGAAGTCTACATCAGAGTTCATGTTCACATTTGCAGGGGGAGCGGTTTATTGGCATAGCAAGCTATACAAGGTCGTAGCATTGTCGACGACAGAGGCCGAGTATATTGTAGTCACAGAGGCATGTAAAGAGATGCTTTGGATGAAGAGTTTCTTACATGAACTTAACTTGAAGCAGGAGAAGCACGTGGTCTATTGCGATAGTCAGAGTGCTATACACTTGAGTAAGAATCCAAGTCAGCATTTCAAGTCGAAGCATATAGAGATTCGGTATTACTGGATTAGAGATACTTTGGAAGAGAAAATGTTACAGCTTGAGAAGGTCCACCCGGATAATAATGGGTCAGACATGATGACCAAGGATTTGCTCAAGGACAGGTTTGAGGTTTCTAGAAACTAGACTGACTTGAAGAAGGTAAATCCCTCCTGAGACAAAAGGGGAGATTTGATGAGATTTTTGTCCTGTGCTCGATTTGTCGTGAGCTCTATACGACCGGTTGAGGGCTGGTGCACGACCAATCATGGAGTTTGGCCCTGACTCGACTCAAAGTCCAGTTACTTTGGGTTATTTTTCTCCCGAGTGCTCGACCGGTTGAAGGTGGATCTCGACTGGTTGTGGGTGGCGCTCAATCGGTCATGGCCTCGTCTCGACTGATCATGGTTACCCAGATTCGTTCTGCGATTTTACGGATTGAGGAAATCTGAGTCCTTTTGCATCTGGGATGTAGAAAGGAGTTCCTAAAACTTTAAATAGGGCTTCCTAGGTTTTTTCTAGGTGCAGGAAAAACACAAGAGGGCTATCAAAGGTGTGTGTGTGTGTGTGTGTGTGTGTGAGAGAGAGAGAGAGAGAGAGAGAGAGAGAGAGAGAGAGAGATTGACGAAGCTTGTAGAAGGGAGGTTATGCTCGTCGAGGTTATTTACTATACAATTTATATCTCAGCGTTTTTACATTCCCGTAATCGGTGAGATCTCTTCATTTTTCTTTTATTTTCTCATTGTTTATCCACTCCTGCATGAGTGAACATGGTTGTAACGTTTTACTTGATAGTGGATTGTTTATCTGGACGAGGTCCCGTGGTTTTTACTTTTTTGAGAGTTTTCCACGTAAAAATCTCTTATGTGGTGTGTGTTTTATGTTTTGATTTATTTCATTACTTTATTGTCCTAATTCTGATTTGTTTTGGAAGGCTAGATCCTAAGGTTTTGTGAAGCCCCCAACAATGAGTTCCTAACCATCCGATTAAATGGCCTGGAATTGAGCGGATTTAGATAAGTCCATCACTGACACTGACCAAAGATCATTTATATATATATAAGATCATTTATATATATATATATATATATATATATATATATATATATATATATATATATATATATATATGCCCCACCTTCAGTCACTGAAATCTCTCAGAAATCTATTTGATTGAACTATCTTAGCCATCTGATTGATGGCTTGTAAAAATAATGATCTGTGGGACCCAGTTTTAATTGCCTACGTCTCTTAACAACGAGTGAAATCAAGCAATCTCAATGGCAAGCAATACAGATGGTCAATATCCATTAAATTTGGTAGGCCCAATAAATACTCAGGTAAGCGGACCGTCCGTTTATTGAGTACCAGGCTGGATTTTTCATGCCTCCCTAGAAGTTTTATCGGATGATCCAAACCTTCTGCTCAACCACCCATAAAATAATTATTTCAGGCCAATATAATTGATTTGGACAGTCTATCTAGTGGGCCATACCGCTGACCATGCACGTGGACGGTTTAAATCAGTTGCAACATAGAGACCAATCCCCCCATCTGGATTCTTCTAGAGATTCCAATGCGGCTACCGAATTATTTTGGTCTGATCAATGTTTCAGAAAAGATAATTTCTCACATCCAATCGGCTGGACGTTAAGTTAATGTCCATCAGCTGATATTTTTCCCCCTAATAAGTGTGTTTGGCATCCAAACCGTCCAACAGTTTGGCACCATCACGGAGCATTGTGAAAATAACCCATCTACTCCCCATGTGGAAAACACTGTAGAAATTAATGTACCAGGAATGATAAATAACATAAGACAAGTTTGGACCGCTTGATGAGTGCTGGAGATTAGTTTTGCACAACGTAACCATCATTGTGGGGCCAACCTACTGGACGAGTTGGATGTCAAACGCACATAACATTTTGAGAGCAATCTATTGGGTCGATGTACCATATTAATGTCCAACTGGTTAGATGTGATCATTTTCTCGGAAAGAAAAATAGCTGTCCAATCGCCACCTATGTTGAATATTCTACAACGGGCAACGGCTATAAATCATTCTCCCTTCTCCCCAACGTACCACATCGCCATTCATTCTCTCTCTCTCTCTCTCTCTCTCTCTCTCTCTCTCTCTCTCTGCATGGCCGAGGAAAAACATGCCTCCTTGAATGGAGCTTACTATGGCCCACCTATCCCTCCTCAACAAGGCCATCACTGGCGTGATCGACGGAGAGGGGGCTTAAGGACCACCTTATTCAACCTCATCGTGGCCATTATTGTCGTGCTTGGCATCACAACCCTCGTTCTCTGGCTCGTTTTCCGCCCTTCAAAGATGAAAGTCTACGTCAGGAGCGCAACGCTTACTGAGTTCGATCTCACCACCAACAACACTCTCCATTACAACCTTACACTAGACGTCGCTATAAGGAACCCCAACAAGCGAATCGGCATTTACTATGATAGGCTTGAAGCTAGAGCTTACTACGAAGGAGAGCCGTTTGCTTACTCGCCTTTGCCGGCTTTTTATCAAGGCCATAAGAACACTACCAATCTCCGTCCGGTCTTTGTTGGGGATGTTCCCATTCGACTGGGGAATTCTGATGTTGTTGATTTCAATAGGGAGAAGGGAGAAGGATTTTTCTCCATTGATGTTGAGATCTATGCAAGGATTAGGTTTAAGATTGGATCAGTCAAGACAAAGCGCTTCAAGCCAGATTTCGAATGCGAGTTGAAGGTCCCTTTAACGACGAATGGAAGCGCCTCGGCCGTTGGATTTATTAGGACCAAGTGCGATGTCGATTTCTGATCACCCCCTCCCTCGTGTTTCTTTTTTCTTTTTCGTTCATTCATTGATTTTACCATCTCCTTTTTTAAAAAAATAAAAAATCATATGTTTTAATTATCTATTATATGTTACTTGTATCCATTAGATGATCACAGCCATCCATTACAGGACTTTTACCTATTGATCATTGACTGTTGGCTGGACCTTTTCCAAATTTCGCCCATTTGCTGGTGGTCATCGATTCAGTGGTTAGAATCACTTGTCTTGTGTGATATCCAATTCCATGATGCCGCCCAATAATAAATGTATGGATATTGTATGGTTGATATCTCACTTGAATAAACTTGATACAATTGAACCCTTTTATTTACTTAGATTTCTGGTAAATTAATACTATGCTCATCCTCATTAGGCCCACCATCTGGACGGTTAGCTTGGGTTCTCTGATGTGCCATTGAGCACTAGGTATTTGGGAAAAGAATTTATTTGGCTTAGATAAGAAAGGTAAGGGTGCGTTTGGTTGCATCAAATATCATGAAATTTCCGTGATATTTTGTGACTAATAAGGCTGAATTATGCAAAATTTCATGAAATTTGGTGCAAACAGACTAGGGGTTTTGATGTAGGACATGACATTGATACATTCCTAGCATGGTTGGACTGAAAGAAGGTGATCGTAAATTGATCATAACTATTGATCTGGCTATCGATACGGGACGCACAACCTATCAATCTTTATTGTAACAGGTCATCCGAGGTGAACCGACTCACTAGGTGAGTCGTGCCTATCCATTTCGTCAAAAAACGCATGCTTTTAGCTCAAAAATAAAATTTTAAGGAAAAATTACTATTTTTAGTAATTTTATTTTATTTTTCTTTTTATTTTTAGAGTTTTAGATTTTTCTTCTTTTTTTAGAAATAACTTGTAATTATGTTAGGACTCTTTCAGAAAAAGTTTATTTAAAATTTTTATTTTTAGAAATTAGGCTTTAGAAGAGTTTTATTAGAATTAGGATTTTTACTAGAGTTAGAATTTTGTTATTTTTGGTAATTATAAATTTTCGTTTTCTTTTTTCAATATTAATGGTGTAACAGGGACACACACATTAAACAATTATCAAACAATTTATTTCAAATTTTCAAGAATTACTTATAGTTTCTATCTTTCATCGTGGATTCAAGGCATCTCTGTGAGGAGTTTAGAGAAGCTCCATGGATTCAGAGTAGTTATCCCCCTGATAAAGATGGTGCTCAACCTTAACACGTCCTTCCTTGCATCGGTTTAGTATCAGAGCGAGGTTTTCTCATCGGATCTATGGCTTCTAACGATGGGTCAAGTAACAATCCCTTGGACGGTGCTTCATGAAATCCTCTTTTAAGAGCTTTCGAAGCAGCGCAGTGAGAGAATCAATAAGCCATGCGAGGGATGCAGCCTTCCATCGATCACATGATAAAAGCCATAGGGTAACTTTGTGTTCATAGCGGTGATCCGCCATCAGCATGTGCTGGGACTAGTAATTTCCTTGATCGCAGGATTGTGCTGGTGGTGTAGCAAATGTTCATTCTTGAGGAAGGGAGATCCAACGATAAGGAGGTCGACGACATGGTCCTCCAATATCCTAAAAAATGGTGACGATCGAGCAGATCGGGCAAATCGAGAGTTCAGGATGAAGGTCGATATCCCTAAATTTAATGGCCAACTTCACATTGGGGATTTCCTCGATTGGCTTTCTGAAGTTGTCCAATTCTTCGACTATATGGAAATCCCTGAAGTAAAAAAAGTAAAATTTGTGGCCTACAAGTTGAAAGGCAAGCTTCAGCTTTTTTTTTTAAGGTGAAGCTTCAACTTGGTGAGAGCAATTATAACTCACACAGATGAGGCAGATGAAAACACCAATCCGCACGTGGTCATAGATGAAGCAGTTGTTGTGCATATGATTCATCCTTCGAGATTATGATCATATATTATTCCAACAAAACCAAAATTGTTAGTAGGATAGCCGATCAGTAAAGGGTTATGTAGAGAAATCTCATTATGTGTTGGCAAGCACTACCAGAAAATGGGGCAAAGGGTACGAACTAAAACCGTAGCCATAAGTCTATGGTTACGCTTTTAGTCCGTAGCACGACCACAGTCGTAGGTGTCATAACAATAGGTTTAAAACCTATGGCTACAGATTTAATCTGTTGCCATAAATTTCAGTAGTTATAAATATAATCCGTAGCAACTATTTTTATAGCTAAAAGTACCTACAACTATGGATAGTATTGGTAGCTAAAAGTAGTGCTGGATCCGTAGCAATATGCTCAATTTAATAATAGCTATGGTTAATATCCATAGCTATTTTCTACATTTAAAAAAAATTATAATCATTCATTCATTGAATTACCACCCGCATAATCATTCATTCATTCAATTACAATCATTCATTCTAGTGCATCACATCCGGTACCAACACAAATTTCAGCAAGTAACTTAAGTCATTGACATAGCTGAAATTTTAACGCGAAACACATCAAAATTTATCAAAGAGAAAAAGACCTTGGTTGATACACAATTTTTCCCTAAACCTATCTGTAAACTTAAGCAATTGACTTAAAGAAGACTTAGAGGTGTTGACCCAACTTCCAAAGACATATCTTCATCCCCTGGGATTACTTGATTCTCCATTGAAATTAGAATTTTCTATATTTGTATTGAGAAAGGAGGCATAAGAAATCAATCATTTCAAGAAGTTTATGTTCAAAATCCATGTTGTACATCCAAATACCTGTTTTGGGCATGTTGAGCAGGAACTTTCGGCTTAAAATCTTTTGATTTGGGTAGAGAGACCTCACTAAACCACTCATGGTTCAGAGCATTTTTTGTTGTTATTCGCTACATTGAAAAGTTAAAAATAAATAAATAAATGAACAAAAAAAAGAAGCATTAATCCTCTAGTACATATGTAAATGAACAAGACCCCATGCTTACAACAAAAATCTGTAGATAAACAAAGGACAGTTATGGGCATGGAAAGATGACCCACAACATGTCAAAAGATGAGATGTAACAACTGTCAGCCAAAGATTTGCTGATAAAGGCTAAACAAATGTTACCTTCAAAGCCAGCTCTTGGACAAACATCTGAGCGAGTTCTTGCGACGAACTTTCTGGGATTATTCAAAGACATAACCATCATTACAGTCAATTCAATACTAGTAGGAATGATCACCTACAACTAGTTGCATGTGAACTTCAGATGAAACCCCGTTCACGTCATGTGTATGACACATCAGGTTATGCATAAGATGAAGGCCACTTGGCATAGAAATCAAAAAAATCCACTGATCAGGTAGGACAGACATGCACATTGAATTAGACAGTTAACATTTCCAATTAAAAACGCTCATTGTTTTCACATAGGGTGGCTTCCTGATGAGCGGGCTGACCTGTTTTTTACAGCAGGTGATTGTCATAGGGAGTCCCACCTTATGCATCACTCAGATGTCCTTAACGCAGGGGAGGATGTGAGGTCGAGCACAGTCTTCCTCAAGAGGATAATTATCCTAAATCCACGGAACTTCTCTGGACTCCTCATAGAGACTTCTCAAATCCACGAGGAAAGAAAGCAGAAAATAGAAATAAATTCTAATAAATTCAAAATTGATTAATTAATTAATAAAAATGAGTTCACAACCCTTTAAATAAGGGTACCAAGTAATAGGAAAGAAATCAGAAGCAAACTACAACTAAAACTTTTAGAATCCACGACTTACTATTTATAGACGGTCGTGATGTCTACTAGTGCGCAAGGTTTTCGGCCAAAAATAGTAAGTATCCTATTTGGCTTCACCAAACCGTTCTCCTAATTATTCTAAGCACTTTTCATGTTGGACACAACTCCTAAAGCCCAACGGATGAAGAGTTATAATCAAACTAAAACCTATTATTTATAGTAAACAACCATCGATCCAGGGGTTTTTCACAAATTCGGCTTGTGCAACCCAACATAGCTAGGTTAGTTGTCTAAAGTAGCTTGTTCTACCCTAAACTCGTATATTTTACATTAGATAACTCATTTTGGATTGCGAGATACGCCCGATCTAAGGTCCGACGGTCCGGATCACTTCTGTCGTCGACCATGCCTTTTTTGATCTATCTTGACCATGAAACTATCCGCAACCCACTCTACATCAGTTCCCTTCACTTGAAAAGAACTCATCCTCAATTTCTCCTCCTGCTCTGGTTCATGATACTCAGTCAGGTCCGTGACGTTGAAAGTCCATGAGATCGCCATGTCATCTGGAAGATCAACAACATAAGTGTTGTCATTAATATTTTGGATGATTGGTATTGGTCCAATCTTTTTATTCTTCACTTGTTGTATGTTCTAGTTGAAAATTTTTCTTTTCACAGATGGACCATTACTTGGTCGCCAATCTCGAACACATTTTGTCGTCGATGCTTGTTCGCTTACTCCTAGTACTTTTCATTCAATGCATGTAGCTTGGTCAGCACCTCTGCATGAATACCCATGATCCTGTCTACCATATGTTCTGTTGTAATGCTCATGCTTGGGATCTTGGGCAGAGGGACCAAGTCCAGTGTGTGGCGAGGTATTCATCCGTAAATAACCTGAAAGGAGAATTTTCCTATTGAGTGGTTCACTATGTTGTTGAATGCAAACTCCACTTGAGATAGGACCAAATCCCACTTCTTCAGTTTTTCTCTTGAAATACATCGAAGGAGGTTTCCTAACATGCGATTCACAACCTCAGTTTGACCGTCAGTCTGTGGGTGGTAGGTGCTACTAAATTGAAGTCATGTATCGAATCGAGTCCACAAAGTCCTCCAAAAGTGACTTATGAACTTCTTTTCACGATCAGAAGTAATAGTCTTGGAAACCCCATGTAGCCGCATAATTTCTCTGAAAAATAGATTCTCCACATGTGTTGCATCAAGAGTCTTCTTGCATGGAATAAAGTACGTCATCTTGGAGAAACGATCTATTACCACAAACACCAAATCCATGCCGTGTTGTGTTCGTGGGAGACCAAGAATGAAGTCCATAGATTAATCCTCCTAAGGGCCATCAGGCATGAGTAATGGGGTATAGAGGCCCGTATTATAAGACTACCTCTTAGAAGTCTGACAAATATAACAACGTTAGACTCCCTTTCCCACATTAAGTACCAATTGCAGCCAGTAATACCATTCTTCCATAAGAGTTCGCGTCTTGTCTTGCCCAAGGTGTCCACTAAGGCCACCTCCATATAGCTCTTGGATTATTTGTTCCCTTAGCGAACTGTTGGGGATGTACAATCGATTTTCCTTGAAAAGGAACCCGTCTTGCATATGTAAGTCACCAAAGTGACCTTCTTGGCATCTAACCCATGTGTCCTTGAAGTCGTCATTGTCGGCATATATGTCTTTGAGGCACTCGAACATGACAACTTCATTGCTCACACTGGCTAGCAAATTCGCACGACGACTCAACGCATCGGTTGCCTTGTTCTGTTGTCCTGATTTATATTTTAGCACAAACGTGAATTCCTGTAAAAATGAGATCCGTCTAGCATGCACACGGTTAATGTTAGCTTGGATATTAATAAATTTGAGAGATTGATGGTCCATGTAAAGTATAGATTCCCTTTGAATCAAATAATGTTGCTAGTTTCATAGTGCCTGGATCACCGCGTATAACTCGATCTCATATGTAGACCACTTCTTGCATGCATCGCTAAGTTTTTCACTGTAGAAGGCTATCAGCCCACCTTCTTGAGACAAAACTCTCTCAATTCCAACATATGAGGCATCACATTCGACTTCAAACAGTTTGTCAAAGTTGGGAAGTACAAGAACCGGGGTCGTGGATAATCTATACTTGATTTCTGCAAAGCTTCTGTTGGCTTCGTCAGTCCACTGAAACTGCCCTTTCTTCATGTAATCTGTGATTGGCGACACAATAGTACTGAAATTTCTCATGAACCGATGATAGAATGTTGTTAGTCCATTAAAACTTCACACTTCGTGAATATTTGTGGGAACTAGCCATTCTCTGATTGCCTTCACCTTTTCCTCATCCAGCCGAATGCCCGTGGATGTTACGAAAAACCTAGAAACAATAAGCTATTAGTCATGAAATTGCACTTCTTTAAATTGAGATACAATTTATTTTCAGTAAGTACCTGAAGGACCTTCTTGAGATGTTCCATATGGGTAGTTTCGTCTTTACTGTATATCAAAATATCATTGAAATAAACCACAAAGAACCACCCAATGAAAGGTTTTAGAACTTGGTTCATCAATCTCATGAATGTGCTAGACGCATTCGAAAGACCTAAGGGTATGACCATTCATTCGTACAATCCTTCCTTGGTCTTAAAGGCTATTTTCCACTCATCACCCGGCCATATTTGTCACGTCCCAAACTCGGAAACCGGGCTCACAAAATTTCCGATTGCAGAATCCGGCGCCGACAGCCTTCGTAGAACCCCATTCTCGGCTCCTAGCTCCCATTCGCCACGTTCCGATCCTGGGATGCTACGAGGAGGATTTTAAATATCAGTTTGATTCATAATAAGCATAACCAAAGGCATAACCCACAAACAATAACCAAGAAATCCATTACATTTCCACTATGATCAAAAACTTTACAAGTACAATGAGCATAAAGGGAAATACACTGGAAAGAACAAAGAACTCCAAAAAGCTCTGCAACGTGCTCCTGCCTCAGCGCTGCTGTAATCCAACGTCACCTGCACGCAACGGTCGTGCATAAGCTTACAGAAAGCTTAGAGGGTGGTGAAAGTGTGTGCGCAAGGTAGTAATATGAACATGCAATGTCGAAGTAATGCGGGATATGCAGATAGAACCATAATATCATGAGCCGTACCAAGGCTTATGCGATGCAAGACATGAATGGTATCGGCCATCCCAAGGCCATGCGATGTGCAATGCAACTCAAGCATACAGATCCTCATCTATGTCCACACATCAATACAGCTCAAAATATGGGATATCATCGGGGTCTAGTACACTCTAAACCAGATTGCCGCCACATCACGCGCAATAAGGTAAGTGAAAGAGACCACACTATCCGTCTGCCAATATCGGGCACGACTCATCGATAGCGGACCCATTCCTCGAGCTGGTCAAACTCAGCCTTGTATTGCCCCCTACTCTCGGGCGGGTAAGGCCGCACCCTCTTCCAACCGACCACAACACAGTGGAGAGCACAGCCAACTGGTATTCGGCACTCAGCACTCATCTACCCACTCGGTCTAGACGTTGGAGTAAACTCTTGGTACCATAAGGGTTTAGGGACTTTCACCCAGGGATATCTATAGTACCCCATGTAGAACAAGATTTTCGGTATCCAATCCTGCCAACTACAATACATCTATGGAAGTTACGACCCCGATGTCGTTAGGGCGTACAATATCCATGTCATACAAATGCGATATGCATGATTCACGCTATCCAGTCATGCATCAAATCCTGTGCGTATCGTGCGCTCATGTAGGGCAACACCGCCTAACCGGGAGCCCATAAACAACCTGCCCGAAGGCAAATGCTATGATCAGACAATATCACGTTAAGCATACATATGATGCGTATGATCATGAGTCATGAAACCGTACTAAACATGTTATAATAAAATGAACTATCTTATAATGCAGATGGACTTGGACGGCCTAGACACGATAAGTACGGCCCAGTAATGGGCCCTAAGGAGAGTCGTAATGTGGACATCCAACTAACATTACACTCGCAATGTGGACGTCAAACCAACATTGCTCCCAAGGCACGATCTTTGTAAACATCAGTACTTAGTCTATAATGGATTTACACATTGCAATGGACCGTAAGTTATCCCCATTGGACCTTACATATATATCAAATGGGCCATATCCTATGGGCCTTTTATTCATCAGATGGGCCACATAAATGGGCCACACCAATGGGTCTTATGTGCATTGCAATAGGTCAAACCCGTGGGCCTTGGATTGTATCAAATGAGCTTAGTCTCATGAGTCTAATATGTGACCAATGGGCCACACCAATTGGATCCCACATGTAGATCAAGTGGGCCTCAACCCATAGACCTAACATGAGTCAAATGGGCCTAAACCCCTTGGCCTTAATCAAATAAAATGGGCCTAACTCATGGGTTTCAATTAAATCCAATGGGCCTAATCCCATGGACCCTTTTTATAATCAAATGGGTTTAGTCCCATGGGCCTTACAATATATCAAATGGCCTACTTCCATGGGCTTTAAAATTTTAACAAAAGGGTCCAATTACATGGGCCTTGAAGTACATCAAATGGGCCTAGTCCCATGGACTTGCAACACATCAAATGGGTCTAAGTTCTTAGGCCTTAAATGAATCAAATGGGCCTAGCCCATAAGCATTTTATAAATCAAATGGGCCTAGCCCATAGGCCTTAAATATCAAGTGAGCCTAAGCCCATAGGCTTTACATATCAAGTGGGCCCAAATTCTTAGGCCTTAAATGAATCAAATGGGCCCAGCCCATAAGCATTTCATAAATCAAATGGGCCTAGCCCATAGGCCTAGCCCATAGGCCTTTTATAATTCAAATTGGCCTAGCCCATAGGCCTGTTACAAATCAAATGGGCCTAACCCATATGTGAGTGGTCCACCCAACTAATAACCCATGCTTTAAAATGATCTCACCAAGTGGATGGACGGTCTAGATGCACCACATGCATCATGGTGGGTCCCACTGTCCAGTGGACAGTGCGGATGGAGCACATACATTACAAATGGCCCCACCGTCCAGCCACACAATACATAAGGTGGGTGCCACCGTCCGCCTGGACGGTGGCCATTGAAAACACGCACAACATTATGGGTCCCATGTGGGGCCCACTGAAATGTCTAATTGCCATCCAAGCCATTCATAAGGTCCCTCGGGCCTGGATGAAGGGACAACATAAATTTCAGCTTGATCCAATACTTCTGTGGGCCCCAAAAAGATTTCAATGGTAGACATCTGATTCCACTGTTTCAAGTGGTGTGGGCCACCTGTGTTTTGGATCGGGCCGAAACTTGCAGGGGGCCCACCTGAGGAGGGGACCCTCCTCGTGAACAGGTTGGATGACGAATAAACATTACGGTGGGGCCCATGGCTGGAGCTGTGGGTCCCACGCTGGACGCCCGCCTGCCCGCCGTTTCCACGGCTGCACGTAGCAGCGTGCAGCGCTGCTTGCAGTCAGAGGCAGAGGCAAGGCCTCTGCCATTGGGTTTTAAAAAAAAGGGAAAAAACTCGTTTCCCGGAGTTTTTCACATGTGGGGCCCGCAAAAATGAAATCCGCCCCAGCCATTGCGATCAATGGCCCGTAACAATCAAAATGAGTCCGAAGTTCAATTTTTTTGGGTGCATAGAAACACCAGAAAATTGTTCAATGGTAACCGCCAATGTTTCCCTTGCTATGGCCCACAAGATATTTAGATCAGTCCCATTCTTTTATTTGACGGTTAAAACTATGTGGGCAAGAGGATGGACGGCTTGGATCGAATATATACATCAAGGTGGGGCCTAAGCGAGTGGGCCACCAAAAAGTCCCTTTCCTTCTTTCCCTTTTCTCTTTTTCTTTAGAAACGTCCAGCGTCCCAGACACTGGAAGATTTTATTTATATATATTTTTTTAAAGAGTGGTGGGCCCTGATGAAGTGGGCCACCACTGATGGGTGACATGGGTTCAACGTCTAAGGTGGGCCCCACTTGAATAAAAATAAATACATTAAGGTGGGATCCATTCAAGTGGGCCACACAGTCCTATTGCATAAAAATAAAATAAAATAAAATAAAATAAAAGAAATAAAAGAGAGAGAGAGACATGGAGAGTGGGACACGCCTTGTGATGGAGGGTTCCGCCACTATGAGCCCTCCCTTGAATGAAATCATACAATAAACGGATCCCTTTGAACATGGGATCATCAAAAATGTAAATCAATGGTGGAGATCCATTCCCCACCGATATGGACGGTCTAGATGACCTTTCTAAATGAAATAAACATCATGATGGGGTCCATGGAGAATGGCCCCTATCATGGAACGATCATGATGATTCAAATGGGCCATCGGCCACATTTTAGGGTCCCAAGTGAGATCCACACCATTGATCGGTGGGCCTCACTTGGTCCACCATAAAAATAAGAAAAACTACCCTATAAAGGCACCCACCGTCCGATCTTCTTGCTCCTAAGAGTTCCTTGGTACCTTGGCTTCAACTTCAATGGATGAGATGAAGAATGGAGGGTTGAGATGAGAGATGATGGGGTGAAGAGGTGGGCCACACTTGGAGCTTGGGAATTTTGAAAAATTCCATACGTATGGAGTTTTTTTTTGTTGCTTGGGATTGAGATGAGAAAATGAGAAAGAGAGAGAGTGATGTAGAGAGAGATGGATGGATGGATGAATGATGGTTGTGTAAGAAAGTATTGTCTTTTGAGGCTTTCGTGTAAGAGAGGTATGAGAGATGAAGACTTTTGTGGCTTTTTGTGTAAGAGAGGTGTTGAGGGTCAAATATTGCATATTAGACCCCAGATATTGTCTGGATTTACGAATATAATGCTGTCTAATGGCTCGTTTTCTCATTTTTGTGTGGCAAAGTGATTTTATGAGCATGGATGGAAAAAGGACGTTAAAAGTTGAGATTTAACGATCTGATGACGCCAAAGGCAAGGGACACACTCTAGGGGACCAAGATTGACAAATATACATGGTCAGAAATCCGAGAAAAGTTAGAAATTGAAGCTCAAGTGGCGTGAAGGACGTCCAGAATGCAAGATCACGAGGTTCCCACCATCCGTTCGGCTCGAAACTTCATACGTCGCCTGAGGACCATAAATTAACCGTATATATAAAATTTTAGCCATTGAAGATCTCGGGAAGTGCCCCAACTGACAGATCAGCCCATAAACCGTTGATTCTAGGCCCACCTGATATCTGGAACTGGCTCAAAATTATTATTGACGGTTTAAATGAGATGAGAAATAATTTAGACGGTGAAGATTTCTAAAAATCATCACAGTGGACCCCACATGAATAAAGTGTGCATAGTGCACAAGTGCACTACATGTGCATGGGAAACGGCAGAGACGGTTGACCGTCTCTCACCGAAAGAAAGGAAAAAAAAAATAATAATAATTTTTCTTACGCACCACGGCTGCGTAACGGACGGCCGGCGTCCGTTTTGCGGATGATAGTGGGCCCCACCCATTGCTCGTATGGCCGATCTGATCCGTCCACCGTGTAGAGGGCTTCGAGCACTACAAAACCATGTTATCACTTTTCACCCATGCGTGCACACGTGTGAGATACAGAGGCCACAAAAGGGCTGCTCGGTAGCATTCAAAACTGATTCTTTTGTGATTTCTTCTCTGGGCCACGTCAATGGACGTTCAAAACCACCCATTCTTGATTGAAATTTCGTTCTGAATCCAATGGATGGGGTGGATTTTCCAGAAAATGCTTCTGTGGGGCCCACCGACCACAACAGCGAAATGGTGCGAAAGGTTTCATACATCCGCGAAAACTGACTTTTCCGGACAGTTTTGGCCCACCATCTTTAATCATATGGCAGATCTGAACCGTCTATCATGTAGAGGACCCAAGAAAGTACTAAGGGACGGTGTTTCTTTGGAATTTGAGCGAGAAAAGTGGCGTGTTTCATGGTACCGAACTTGGCTGCAAAAATTGCACTCCGTGTCCTGCTACAACTCTGTCACTGACTCCAGCCTTCCAGCAGCTATAAAAGGAGGTTTTTGGACGTGGGGAGCATTCATTCAGGTCTAGGAAGGAAGAAAAAGAGAGACGTGAAGGCTCGGGCAAGGACGTGAAGCAGAAAAAAAGAGTATTTTCTTTTTATTTTATTTCAATTGTAGAGATTTAGCCATCCATGTCTGGCTAAACCTCTTAGCTAGGGCTAAGAGGTGAAGCATGTAGTAAGATGGGAGATTTGATTTTATTTTAATTTTAATGCATGAATTGACTTTGATTTTAGTTAATTATTATGAAAATATTTTTAGTTCTTAATGGTCTATTGTGACTGAAATTACAATGGGTCTGCGATGCTTTGAATATTTCTATTTCCTTTTCATGTGTATGACGTCAGGACGTCCTGTTGTTCACCATAGTCTCCTGGGCATGGTTGGATGACGGTACCCTTCCTAACTTTCATACATGTGATTAGGTGGTAATTAGTTTAATTCTGTTGTTTGCCATAGTCTTTTGGGCATGGTTTGGTGATGGAATCCATTCTAATTCATACACCTTTCATCTCTTTGAAAACTAGATCAATGTCAGTTCAGTTAATTTCCATGAAACATGCATAAGATCTCCCTGATCTCTACAAGTGGATCCTCTGAATCCCTAGTTCCCTTCTCCTGATTTCTCTCAAGTTTATATAATTATTTCACCATTATTTCTCAAATTACATTCAGTTTAGATTTCATCTTAATATAGTTCTAGTTCTGGTTAGTTTTAGATAACGTACAAGTTTCAGTCCCTTGGGATTCGACCTCGGTCTTACCGAGTTATTACTACATCACAACCCTGCACTTGGGGAGTGAACAAGAGGTATGGGAGATGAAGACTTTTGTGGTTGCTTGGAAAAATGGAATAAAGTGATGTGTACTTGACATGTGATGGCTTGATGGATTGATTGATTGATGAGATTGATGTGATTGATGTGACACATCGTAGAGATTCTCTTAGTTTTCGCAACGCGCGGCATTTTCTCACACCGAACGTTGGCCCATATCTCTTGACCAAGGTATCGCCTCGGCGCGCGAGTCGCGGTATCGGAACCGCAACTACGGCGCGGTCGCTATGGTATTGGTCTCGGGTTGAGTCGACTCGGGTTGTCAGCATATGAATTAGGGTCGCGCGTCGATATCGGTTAAGGGTCGAAGGTCGCCGGAATTCGACCGGTAAGACCGCGGAAGTCTACGGAAAGGTATAGACTAAGATACAGGTCTTACAATATTCAAATCTGATGGTAGCCACTCCTCAGGTCTAATTTAGAGAATATTTTGACACCCTTTAACATGTCCAGCATATCGTCCAACCGTGGTATAAGAAACCTTTATATTTATGGTGATTTTATCGATGACTCGGCTATCGACACACATGCGCCAACTCTCATCTTTCTTTGGAGTTAATAGAGCTGGGACAGCACATGGACTCATGCTTTCTCGAATAAGACCCTTACGGATCAACTCCTCCACTTGCTCTTACAGAATCTCACACTCATTCAAACTCATTCGATAATGAGGTCGATTGGGTAGATTGGACCTGAGACAAAGTCGATATGGTGTTGGATATCCCACATAGAGGGTAACCTATCGGGAAGGTCATCGGGTCAGATTTCTTTGAATTCATGTAGCAAGGGCCTTAGTCTTTCAGGGATGATGGTAGGCTCAAGTTCTTCTCCTTTTACAATTAATACATAAGCCTGTCCTGTTTATTTGGATTCTTCCACGAAGTCCCGTATGGTTAAGAGAAAATAGCCCTACACTTTAGAAGTTTCAGGTCGTCCGTCTGGATACATAGGGGCCAATATAGTCTTCTGACCGTCCTTGATGAAGATATATATGTTATCTCATCCTTTATGAGTGGCATCATGGTCAGATTTCCAGGGTCGGCCGAGTAGTATGTGACATGCTTCCATGTCAACCACATCGCATACTACTTCATCCTTATAATGTTTACCAATTGAAAATGATATGGTGCACCGTTCAGTTACCTTTGTTTCGCTGACTTTCTTGATCCAACCGATTGTATATGGGAAGAGATGATGCTCCATTTTCAATTATAATTTCTCCACCATGACCTTAGAGACGATGTTCTTGCTGTTACCATTGTCAATAATCACATCAGAAACCTTTCGATTCATCCTACACCTAGTGCGAAAGATGTTATGCCTCTGTGGATGCACTTCTTTTCTTGGCGCATATAATAATCACCTCACAACGAGTGACTCGCCGCGATCTTGCTGAACCCAACTTGATTCATCTGCCTCGTCCTCGGTGGTATGATCCTATTCTTCAACATCTGGATCTTCATAGGCGTTATCAGCACTACCATCATTGATGGTGAGGTTCGTCACCTTTCGTTGGGGACAAGTATTTGATAGGTGGCCTGGTTGGCCACAACAATAGTAGTTTTTGGGCCAGGGTCGAGCATAGCGGTTCGGGATTCTACTTGGACCAGCAGCAGTTGATACGTCCCTTTGGGGTATAGCTTGTCCGCTTTCCTGATCTCGTCTCTCATACGTGAGAGGTTGAGTGTGTGCTCCTAGGGGTTCCTTCCCCTTAGACTGTGGAGCTCCCTTGGGTGGACCCGCCGCCATGATCTTTGCGGTAGAATAGGGCCGTGTGGTAGGACGTTCAAGTTGCGCTTTTGCCTGAGTAGCCAACTTGATCACATCATGCATCACCCAGACGGGCTGCATCTAGAGATCTTGGATTGTCATACGCAGTCCACTATTGAATCAGGCGACTCGTTGCAATTCAGTCTCGCCTAAATCGTTATGCGCCACCATGAGCTAAAATTCTTTTACGTATTCTCTCACCGACCAATTACCCTATCGAAAATTTTGGTATTGTTGGAATAATACCTGATCGTAATTGCTAGGGAGGAATTGGGCATGTAGTAGCTGTTTCATCTGCTGCCATGTACGGATTGGTACTTTCATCTGTTTAGTTCGTGCAAGTTGCAGTTGTTCCCACCAAGTTGAAGCTCCTCCTTTTAACTTATAGGCCATAACCTTGACCTTCTTTACTTCAGGGATGTCCATATAGTCGAAAAATCTCTCAACTTTAGAAAGACAATCGAGGAAATCCTTAATGTGTAGTTGGCCATTGAAGTTAGGAATATGAACTTGGATCTTGAATTCTCGATCTATCCGATCTACTCGATCGCCGCCTTGTCTGGGGTGTTGGAAGATTATGTCATCGATTTCCTCCTCACTGGAGCCCCCTTCCTCAGGAATGACCTGTGGATGCACTGCCGGTACTATCCTGTGATCAGAGCGATTGTGAGTTTCAGCAATCGACGGTGGAGGATTACCACCAGGAACACGGAGTTGCCTTAGGGTTTTCACCAAGAGATCTGTTATGTGGTCCATGGAAGCCTGCAGTCCTTACATGACTTGCCGATTCTCTTGTTGCACTGCTTAGAAAGCTGTCGTCGTTAAAGGTAAATTCCTTAGAACACCACCCATGGGATTGTTGCCTGACCTGTCATTAGAAGCCATCTACCCTAGGAAAAACCTCGATTTGATACCAAACTGACGTAGAGGAAGACGTGAGGTCAAACACCGTCTTCCTTAAGAGGATAATTATCCTGAATCCACAGAACTTCTCTGGACTCCTCATAGTGACTTCTCGAATCCACGAGGAAAGAAAGCAGAAAATAGAAATAAATTCTAATAAATTCGAAATTGATTAATTGATTAATAAAAATGAGTTCATAACCCTTTAAATAAGGGTACCAAGCAATAGGAAAGAAATCAGAAGCAAACTACAACTAAAACTTCTAGAATCCACGACTTACTATAAATAGTAAACTTACTATTTATAGATGATCGTGATGTCTACTAGTTCACAAGGTTTTCGGCCAAAAATAGTAAGTGTCCTATTTGGCTTCACCAAACCATTCTCCTAATTATTCTAAGAACTTTTCATGTTGGACACAACTCCTAAAGCCCAACGGATGAACAGTTATAATCAAACTAAAACTTATGATTTATAGTAAAAATGAAATTAAAACAGGGAAACGACTGTTGATTCAGGGTTTTTTTTCATAAATTTGATAAACCCTGCATAGCTGGGTTGGTTGGATAAATTAGCTCGTTCTACCCCAAAATCATATGTTTTATGTCAGATAACTCATTCCAGATTGCGAGATACGCTCGATCTAAGGTCTGACGGTCTGGGTCACTTCTGTCGTCGACCATGCCTTTTCTGATCCATCTTGGCTATGAAACTGTCCATGACCCACTCTACATCAATCCTACAAATGACACTTTGGCATATGAGTAGGCTTGCATGTGAACTTCACATGCAACAAGGTAGACATGTTTTGCATGAGTAGTTACACAAAAATAAAGCCAAACCACTCATTAGGCATAAAAGTCAGTGATAAGGCCCATCTATTTCATTGTGTGAGCGAAAGTGGGTTTGAAGGAAGCCAAAATCTAGAGAAAATATCAATATTCAACACATAAAACATTTTCAGATAGAATATGAACCAAGATAGATACAATAAATCTACCTTTTAGGAAAGAATCAACAAACTTCCCACCATACTTCACTACCATTGTATGCACAACGAACAATTTGAATCACGAAAAAAGGCCCAATCTACCGGCTAGAGTCCTGAGGTATCTTAGTATAATACGTCAGCATGTATTCAAGCAAGCCTTGATAGAGTTTACCAATGAGAAAATGCCAGCAAACTGTCAATCAGTTTCATGAACAAAGAGCTCAAGCTACAAATTTTATCAAAAGTAAAAACTGGCAGTGCTGAATTCTTTCCCCACGTGTGTGTAACCGAATAGTTGTCAAGTCTAACCAGGAGAGATGAACTGTTCAATCACCAATAGTGCAGCTACATTGGATTTTTTCCAGGGAGTGTTCCAGGAGGCAGTTCATATAATTTGGGTTTTGGTGGTGCAGGCCTCTTTAGTTTTTCACTCTCCTCTTTTAGTAAGGACAAATCTAAGATACTCTCTAAGAACATAATCAGTCTTCATGTGAAACAGAAAACAAATCATCGTTTCAGAAAATTTCTAAAACTGTCATTACACTTTTCCAAAGCTTTCATTGAACATGAATCTGTTGACACTTGAATCTTTTGGACACACATAACCTACTTGAACATTGTTTGAAGTTCATGCTAAAAGAATCCAAGACCATTTTTTTAAAGTTGCAAAGCAGATCAGCTAGCCACTTTCTAGTTTCATGGAGTATAGATAATACTTTACCATAGAGCCACAACACTATTTTCGTTTGGTAACAATAGCTCTATTAACATAATCACAGGAGAAACAAAGAAATCAACAGATTACAAAAGGGGAAACTGTCCCAAGAGTTAAAAGTGGCTTCTTTAGTTGACATATTGATTTTAGATTTGCCTTCTTTTATGAGCATCAGTTCCAAATTTACTTCTAGACAAATATGGTAAAAAAATGGAACCCACAATAATGCACATAAAGATCTTTATAAAAAACTATTCAATGTGGTTCACAATAAATAGATAAATATCACTCTTCAAATAATACCATAGATGATCCAATCCATCTCGTTGCATCAGTACTCCTAGAGCACTTAGAGCTCAAGCACTCCTTGCATCAGTCCATTTAGACCGTCCGATTGACTGATTTGAACTTTCCATTAAGTATGAAACACATTTCATGGTCCACCATGCAAAAATCTCACTGATTAGATGATCCAATCCATCTTGGTTTGGCCTTTTTTTTTTTTTTTTTACATCTACAAATTTGCTAAAGATGGATGGCATGTCCATCTATTTTTACCCCTCATTTTTGGGCATGAGAGGTAGATCCAAATCTCAGGTGGACCACACAATAGAAAACAATGGTAATTGAGTGCCAATTAAAAACTTTCAATAGCCCATTGTAATGTTTATTCGTGAATGGTTGGGGCTCAATTCCGTATGCTTAGTTATTCATTGTATCACTCTTCTTCTTGACATTAGAAATTTGACAAAAGTAACATGATGGTGAGAAATCAATTACAAAGACAAAGGAACAAATCTCGTCTGGCTTTCTGGATAAGTCCTCGCACAAAAAAAAAGAAGATTCTCAAGTGAGATGTACCCACAGCCCCTGAGAAAAGGAAAATCCTTATAATGTTGCACAATTTTTTATTTTTTTTTTGTGAAAGAACACATGAGTTATTAAAACAAATAAGGTGCTAATCCTCTTCAGTAATATATATGGTGTCAATTTTGTGAAGCATCATGATTATGTCTTTAGTTTACATAAATGGTACCATCAATTTCTAGAAATAATTCAAGCATTATATGCTTATACAAAAAATAAACAGTATATGCAAGCCAATAAGACACCCTTACCAAAATTCAGATAGGTAAAACAATGCCGACTTCTGATTCATAGAGGGGCAACCAACAATTTTATAGAGAGGACTCCCAGATAAATCCTGGAATAATTAATTTGAAAGAAATGAAATAAATGACTCAACACAAAAGCATGGGCATGTGACCAATGAATAAGTGAAAAAATGATAAAGAGGCCACCCCCCCCCCCCCCACCCCCCCTAAAAAAAAAAAAAAAAAAAAGGTGTTAATAGAATGATTGTAATATGAGGAGATGGCGAGCCTAAAATATCATTTAGTTCCACACATTATCAACGAGAATGATTTAGTGCCATCAAGTAATAGGTTCATGTCAAATGGTGTACTTTTCAGCATTCAAGGTTGCAAACAAGGGAAGAGTCTATGAACATGCTGACCTCCATAGGCAGATAGTTTGGTCAATTCTGATTTCCAACTTATAGACATGGCCACGTGGTATGTTGGATAACAAATCCATAGGTCTCTTGGAAGTATTGGACAACTAACTTCATTGTGCCTCTCTCATCAACAAAGAAACTATTGATGTTTCCAATTTTCCACAAACAAGACAATTCATGAACCTTGTCAGCAACGCAGACATAAAGAAAACTTAAATGGACACCCCATAAGATAGGATATATTGATAAACAAAGACTAATGGTTAAAAAAAATTTAAGACAGAAAGATCCAAACGTTATCTCTCTAGTTTCTTGCGATGTGCCTCGATGAAAGCAGTCGACAACATATCTGTAGTAGAGACAACTTCTTGGCAATAAGAAAATTTTACAGCATGCATTATAATAAGTGAGACCTTTGAAGTCATTGCTGCAAGGTTATCCGGGTAGCAATCACCAGCGCATTTACTCATGAACAGCCAAAGAAAACCCCATGATATAATTTCCCTAAGAAGAATAGAGTAGTTAACAATGTGTGGGTAGATAAACATTGGACTAAAATCAAAATAAAAGCCGCAGAGGCCAAAAAAAAAAAGAAAAAAAAAGAAAAAAGATTAATGTGAGATGGATATGATAAACCAATTTAATTTCTTCTCAGGCTGCTAAGTTTTTATTGTCTTGGGTCTATACAAGAAATTTTGTTGGAAGCATCTTCCCGTAGAATAAAGAGATCAAAATAACACAGGAGAGAAATTATGGAGCCCTGCACATCAGTTGATGTGAGTAGTATAGCACACTTCAAAAGTTGGCTACCAAGAACTATTTGTCTGTATAAAGAAGAAAACAACACATGCCATCACCACCTCCACATACAAGAAAAGGATCGGACTAGCACTACCAGTAGAGATGCACACACTAATATGAAATGATCAGATTTTTTTCTCTATTTTTTCCCTTCTCCATCATAAAACAAGTAGTTATTTCTTTGCGGTAGGAATTTAGAAGAAAGCAAAAATAAGGGTATGCACTAGCAAAAAGAAAAAACAGAAGAAGAATAACCATATACTCAGAAGCATGAAAAAGAACTACCAATCAGGCCATGTGTTGATGTCAACATTAGAAGCGAGGCTTCTTACATGACTAGCAAACATTTTGACTACTTTCATGTTGAACCTTGCAAGTTCTGGTTTGTCATTTACATCCAAATTTGTTGCTTTAGAGGGAAAAACAAATTCATCTTAGGAAACAAGTCGCTATTGGAAAAAATGATGGGGAAACAGAGAAACTTAGATAAGTTACCTTAGAACATCACCCTGCCCACATGTCGTCATACCAGCCAAGGGCTTGTCCATCACCCATTAGCCCAAAGTACAAAGTAGGGCCCATGTGCTCCCTGTTAATAATAGAAAGGAATTAGTTCATGTTGAAAAGGGAGTTGACACATACATGCACACATGACAAAACCTATCTTGTGTGCATTTGCATTTGCAATTTGAAAATGATTTGTAGTTTAGGAATGGTTCAGTGCAATTCATTCTCAACATATTGGATGCATTTGTTATTTCATCATTATTTAGATCATTCATCCATGTGAGCCCACTATGGGTTACACATGGGTCAAAGTCACCTCTACTCACTAATAAGAGAAGCCTAAGTTCCTAGAGCTATTATGTATTCTCCATATTTCTACAAACATCTAAATGGAATATAAGACAATTGAAACAATAGAGAAATGGTAAAGATGATAGGTTTATAAGTTGATTCCATTGATGTTGCATCATGAATGCTAGCATGATAGCCCTCTCGAACATGGCAAACGTTGCATTAGTTTCATATAAATGGCTTGAGACTAACAATAAAATAAAATTTTAAAAGAAACAGAAAAGAAGAATCATTCAATCATTCTCAATCAGTGGAAATGTAAGTAGAGGGGGCCCGTAATAGTGTTTGAAAATAATTCTGAAAATTTCCCCACAACCTTATAAATGCATGAATAGGAAAAGTGACCAAAAAAAAAAATCATTAGATGATTACATCCATTTTTATTTTTTTTTTAATTTTTTAATTTTATTTATTTTTACATAAATCACACCTAAATTATTTGATGCTAAATCAATTATAGATAGGGTAGCCCTATCCATTTTGTTTCAAGCAGGAGAAGAAATGAAAAGGATAGGGATATGGCATCTCTTTAACATATTAACTATCGTTGGAAGATTTAGGAAGAAACCTAATAAGAAAGTTCAATATTTTTAGGAAATCCTAGAAAAAAACTTGCAAATGAAACTTTCTTGCTTACCATTGTATTTAAAACAATTGTAGCCTTTGTCAAATCAGTGGCTATGCATTTAATGAACACGTTCTTTGTCTTTAAAGTAATTTTTGAATGCACACCATTAATCATTAGGGGTAAAGACAAAAAAGTTCTGAAAAAAAAATAAAAATAAAAATAAATAAATAAATAGATCAAAGCATTTGAAACCAATGGAAACTTTAAAATGCCAAGATATCGTGCTACTAATCAATTCAACTTTCCTATTGAACTATGTATAAATTTCACTTCAAGTAAGAGCTAACCATAAATGATACAAAGTTAACTTGTTCCCTGGACAACAAAAGCATACAAGGAAAAGTCCAACAAGCACACTAACCAAACAAAGGAAACAAACATCTAACCAGTTGGAAACTTTTGAGAGATTACCTTAGAAATTCTTCCTATGTAAATGCGAAGGAGAGAGAGAGAGAGAGAGAGAGAGAGAGAGAGAGAGAGAGAGAGAGAGAGAGAGAGAGAGAGAGAGAGAGAGAGAGAGAGAGATTACCCTAGAAATTCTTCTTGTGTAAATGCGAGAAAAAGGAGAGAGACAGATAGAGGGAATTGGAAACTTTTAAGAAAGGGAGGGATAAAGAAACCCTGAGCCTGCGAGAATAAAAAGAAACTCGCGGGGTCATTTTTTTGGGCGTGGATTTGATACTACGCCCATTAGCTAGAGACAGGCAGTCTTTTTAAGGGCTCTGTAGGGCCCACAATGATGTGTGTGGTTCATCCACTATGTTCATTTGTTTTTTCATTTAGTTTTAGTGTTTGATCCCAAAAACGAGACGTATCGAAGGATCAAGTGGACCACATTACAGATCGATGGTAAACCCTTAATCTCCACAGTTTCCTATGGTTTATAGCCCATCTGATCAACATTTTGGATCACCAAGGCATTACTCCTGCTTGGATGGAATAGACATATCAGCTTAATACACTATTCTAGCCTACAAAGTTGAAGATCACCTCTCATGGAAGGAATTAAAGCATTTCTTTAAACAATTAGTATGTATATTTTCTATATAAAAATCAATTAAAAAATTTACAGAACTATAAAGGCAACAATATGCATTCATGAGGTTTGCTAATTCCACAAGTGGAGAGTGTTGTCCCTGTCCATCCATACTCAGCTACAATTGTGTGCTTGATCAGATTTTCCCACCAGGTAGGCTACATTGTCTGGATTTCTGGCATAAAACAAAAGTCAGGAACTTAGTTTCCAAAAATATAATTTTTTATGGATCCCCCCAACATCTTAGACTCTCATTTAATAGGAGAAGCAACTAGCATTACCAGAAAATATTCTCCTTTAAAAGGCAACACCCCCATCACCTTGTCTGTGGCATATATTAATTATGAAGTCAAATTAAATTGACTAAATTATGGAATTGACAGTCAATAAGTCACATCCTACAATTAGATTGGTCGAATAATCCTGACCTTTGAAAATGGATACTTGTATGCCACATATGCAATTTCTAAGTGCCTGCATATCATAGAAAGGAAGCTGTGACACCAATGGATGCTAAGCAGAAAAACAGTTAATCAAAAAGGAAAAATAAAGAATTTAGATGACCATAAATGATCCATAACAGAGCCCAATATGCAATTATCATAAACACCACTAGTGGCTCTCCATTTCATGAAACAACCATTTAAAGACATCCAAATGAAAAATTCAAATAACAAATCATAAACTTATAAAATTAAGTTTAAAATAAATAAATTCATGAGTTGTTCACATATGCCAGTGATGATTTTCTCATTAGATCTCTGCATTTGATCAACATTCTCATTGGATTTCTGCATTGAGAAAATAAGATTACAACTTATTGTTGCTTGATTTCTATTGATGATTGAGGGAATCAAAAGAAAACCCAAAGCAAGTATTGATGAAGACCTAAGAAACTGATATTAATCAAAACCCAAAAAACCATCAGTTGGAAATTGAAAGGAAACCCAAAATACAAATCAATAGAAAATGAAAAGAAAACCCAAAATAGATATTGATGAATTAAAAATCAGGCCTATCAGACCTGTACACATTTTTACACACAAGTTGCCACAAGAATGTATGGTAGACTTGTACAATATCACTATACATGAGCATGGTTTAAAAAATTAGGCCTATCAGACCATCCTAAATGCTCAATCAGAACAGGGCCCAAGGACCTGCCTTTTTTTCTTAAATCAAGCAGCTAGGACTGTCCAATTGGATCGATCTTTGGTCATGGCCCATTACAATGTGGATTGCAGAATGGATGGTCCCGATCACGTAAAAAAAATTACCACATTTCCCATGGGAATTTGTGTACAGAAAAATGTATAGGGAGCCATGGCATTTAGCATTTATACTCTTTATATAAATACTAATTTGAAACTATAACTAAATTAGCACTAGACTCCATTGCTGAATGAGGGCCAAGGATTCTACATCGAATGCTTTTCTAAAAGAGAGACATGGTATAGAGCTACAAAATAAAGAGCTTACCAGGTCAACCGACCATAGAAATAGAAATTCTAAAGTAAAATTAGAATTTGAAAGACACAATGGGATCCACAATTTTTTCTATTCCAATCTGGGAAACACTCTAAAATTCTAATCATCTAAAGTCATAGATTGCTGGAGTATCAAATAACTCCTTGTATTATTAATGTAAATTAAATGCTAATTGAGGTCTACAAGGGCTGTTTAGAAATAAAATAATGAGAAATCTACAAACTACCACCAAAGATGACAAAAATAAGAGTTGCCACTAAATATAAACAATAACATCTTTCTGAAACAAAATCAAACAAGTCTCATAAATGATTCTCAAACAATAGATCCACAGGCATCACTTCGGGGCCTGTTCACATTAGTGGAGAACAAGATTCACTAGAAAAAAGAAATTTATTTCCTCTTATGTAATGGTTCCCCTCGTTTGTGGAAGCCCAAAGTAGTGATGAAATCAGTTTTCATTCCTCAGAGAAGGGACATTTCATTTTCATCCTGAAAACTTAAGAAATGGAATCAAATCAACGGATGAGAATCAAATCTCCAAGTTCTTAAACCCCTCTTCATACCATTTTGGCACCAAAACCCCTAAATCCAGTTCTAAAAATAACTTTCAATCCTAAAAAATACCGTAAAAATTGGAAAATCCTAAAAAATATGCACCATTTTTCCCTGCATGGCTTTAAGGGTTGATTCATGGAGATGGATAAAGACCAGATCTATCAATGCACTTGAGTAAAGAAGAAATTACAATCGGACGAAGGGTGTGGCTGGTGGATGAGCTGAGACGGTGACGAGGGTTGGAGAAAGGGGTTTTGAAAACCCTGGCATAGGGTTTGCTCACAAATCAATGGAGGGTTAGCGGCGAAAGGGGGTTTTGAAAACCCTAGAGAGAGAGAGAGAGAGAGAGAGAGAGAGAGAGAGAGAGACGGAGGTTGGGAAATAAAGAGAGGGGAAAAGGGCCAAGAGACAGAGAGATCGAGAGAGGGCGAGGGAAAGGGAGAGGCTAAGTGCATGAGAGACAGGGTGAGGGAGCGTGAGAGATGGAGAGATAGCGAGGGAAAGGGAGAGGCTAAGTGAGTGAGAGAGAGAGAGAGAGAGAGAGAGAGAGAGAGAGAGAGAGAGAGGGTTTGGGTTTTGGGAGATGGGAGCGCGCGGGAGGATTAGTGTGGACATTTGGGTTCTGGGGGTGACGGACGACACCTTCAGTGCTTGCTTTTAACACTCGTTGGGCCCACCGTGATGTATGTTATTTAAACAGTCCGTCCATTCATTTTAATAGATCATTTTAACAGTTGATTCAAAAAAGGATTCAGATTAAAGTTGTAAGCGGACCACTAACATATTAATGATAGAAAATTATTTTTAATTATTTCTTATGGTCTGGTCCACTTAGACCTTCAATCTTCCTACTTTTTGGGTTCATCCACTGAAATTATATATCAGAATTGATGAGTGGCTTAGATAAAACTCATATATTCCAACGGGCCCCATGGAGCCCCTTAAGCACCATCAATCTCTGATAAGATCATGGTGGGGATGTAGGTTTTAGCTACAGATTAAGTAAGCTTTAGCTACAGATTAAATTTGTACCATTTTAGGTACAGTTTATATCCGTAGCTAAAAAACTTTCAAAGTCCGTAGCCTTTGCTCGATTTTTTGGTAGTGGAGAGATTACCTCATCGAAACGAAGTTATGACATGCCATAAGATTCATTAGTAGAGGACATGACCCCTATGGAAACGGTGAACCAACCCAAGACTTCTAAAGTGGAATGACAATCTCTCATAATTGAATAAGATTCTGTTAAATAATATAAGGAAATAGGAGATGTGAATGCATTAGCTGAAAAGAAAAAAATATATAAAGCCTATGAACATTCCAGAGGATTTGAAACCAGTCTTGCAGGAGTTCAAGGTGATTGTGCTTAATGAACTTCCTAATAAATTGCTTCCCATATGAGCTATACAAAACCACATTGATCTTGTCTCAGGGGCAAGTCTGCCTAATTGCCCACATTATCAGAAAGAATGTAAGATCTTGTAGGCACAAGTGAAGGAATTGATATATACTAGTCAAGTCAAGGAGAGTATGAGTACATGTATTGTGTCAGCTCAGGAGCCTAATACAAAGTATAAGGAAAATGTTAATAAACATCGGTGTCATAAATTGTTTGGGTATCATGTGTGAAGTCATTTAGATAACTTAAGGATGAGTTTTCTCCAATTGGAGGGGTCAGATGTAGGACATGACACCGATGTATTCCTATCATGGTTGAACCAAAAGAAGGTGGATCGTAAATTGATCATAACTTTTGATCTGAGTATTATCACGGGACATAACTTATCAATCTTTACTGTAATGGGTCATCCGAGGTGAACTAACCTACTTTGTGGGTTGCTGTAACACCCCGGATTTTGGCCAATCTGAGATTTGACGTCCTTAGGCAGTGGGTCAACTAGAACACCTGGGAAATCGATCAGAACCCAATTCCATAGCCAAAGAAACCACTTAGGATTAATTCCTTTAGAAACTAAGCATAAGTTAGCTAGCGCAACGCTGGAGTAGCTGGGAAATAGTCCCTGATCACTTTAAATACGTTCTACAAGACCCAAATCGAGTAGAACCAATAACTCTATAAAACTCTATAACCTCGGATCAAACTCTAAGCAGGTTTGTTCTCTGGACCACTTTGAAAATTTGTATTGGATGTAGACCGCACGTCAAAAGTCCGATACCTATTATCTTAGACCGTTAGGACCGCCTAGCTGGACTTGACAATCATTTCAAAAATCAAGTCCAACCGATAATCACAGGCTATTTCATTGAGCCCGGACTGAAGAGAGTGCAAACAGGGATAGAATTGGAATTTGAAATTCAAATCTGGCATACGACTTGACGTGTCAGTATTAAGCGTTCTGACCGTCAGAATTCAGCCAAATTACACCCTCGGATCAGGAAAAATTTTTATTTCATATCACGAGACTTGCAGCCCTGATCTACGTGCGGTGACCGCTGAACTGAAACTGGACTGCCACGTGCGATCTGCGAACCCTGCCGAACTGAAAACTTGGTGTATGCTAGATCCAGTATGCATGAGCTTAAGTCCAATCGCGTTCGGCCAGGGGACCACCAGAAATGTCCTTTTGGACCGAAACAGCCCCGAATTGGATATACATCAAGTATACATTGTACCCGAGCCTATTTTGGGCACATTTGAGCTTATAAAAGGGGTTGAAACCCTCACTCCTCTCTCCCATCCGAATTTGTAAAAATTCCTAGATTGGGAGAGAGAAAAGGTGAGAGTTTGTGAGAGAAGGTGGGAGAGAATTCCCTGCTGCTTGTGCCACGTGCTGCAAGTGGTTAAGCTACGCGCTCTAATCACTTTTCCGGTGATTTCTCCGCATTTTCAGGTAAGAAAATACCCTAGAAGTTGCTGATTTAGTGTTCCTTTGGTTTAATAGCAAAGTAGCTGATAGATCTCGTAAATCAGGTTCTCTATTCGCCGTAGACAAAGCGTATACGCTCCGTTCGAACTCACACCCCTAAAAGAGACAAGGTGCGGATTTTAGACGCTTTGATTGACTGTTTTCAACGCTTTCAATGTCGTTTAATAGTAGATTATCGACGGCAACGCCATTTGACATGTACAACATGCTGTCCATTTCCTGTTTCGTAAACCGGAGAAGAATATGAGATTTAGGGCATTTTAGTCATTTATAGGAAGTACTGTTTTCATGCATATTTTGCTGATGTGATTGACATGGTTTATTGTCGCATTTGAATGTTAGGAATACGTGCATAATTAGTTTGGCGAAGAGATGTGCCAAAATGTGCACTTTGAGTCGACATACTATATGTAGACTTAAGTGTGTAGTTTAAGTGTTTGTATAAATGCTTGTATTAGTATGTATTGAATTAAATGGTGTTATGAATTAGTTTGAGATTGATTTCTCAATTAATATGCTGGTGTAAATGGTTTCCTACATGTTAGCCATATGCATGATTTCATTATATGAATGAAATGCATGTGCTTGACGATTCGCTTAAGCTGTATGTTATAACATGTACTTGATGATTTCATTACGATTTAGTTCGAGATTGAATTCTCAATTAATATGCTGATGGAAATGATTTCCTATATGTTGGCGATATGCATAATTTCATTATACGTATGAAAGGCATGTGTCAGATGATTTACTTAAGTTGTACGATATAACATGTGTTAACATGCTCACATGGTTGTGTTTCATTTCCAATACTCTCACATGATTGCTGATGTGGATTCATATGTGCTTGGGACTATACTTAGTCCAGGCAGTCGGTAACCGAGCGAATTCGTGGTTAGCTTTTCTTAGCCACGAACGACGCATCGATGAACGCGAGTCGTGTTTTGGAGTTGGCGGCGGTGGTTAGGCCACACGAAGTGTTTTACGCACTTCATGTCATTCGACTTAAGATGCGATCGCGCTAGTCGAGCCGGTCAAGTAACCCGACTGGCCGTTGTATGTTCACCCTGCATGAGTCATAACTGCTTGAATCTAGGGTACTGAACTTACCATTGTAAACCCTGTTAACCATGGTACCTTGATCCACGAAGACTCATGAGACGGGCATGGTGGTATGGGACACCGTAGTCGAGTTGTCGGCCTATGCTGGGGCCACAAACCTACCCGTAGTGACCAGTGAGCACCTAGTCTCGTGAGCAGATTATGGTGGTATGAGACACTATATTCTTGCTGTCGGCCTACACTGATCAGGCGACGAGTCCTTTGTAGTGACCGCGAGCGTATTCTGAGTATACGGGAGGCGATGACCCTTCAGTAGCAGTAGAGTACAGTATGCCTGTATTGATAAGGTTATGGGGGAGCGGAGCAACGAGTGCGTGCAACAGCCCTGACAGCCCTTGCAGTGACCTATAAAATATACATCGTATGAGATTACTAGGAGTGACGACCCTAGACAGGATCTGTGTTGGGATTGATATGAGGAAAGTACCTTAGTTTCCCAATCCTGCTATTTGAATGGACTAATAATAACTCGGAAATCATATCACCATACCATTACATGTGCCTGGAAGATGTGGAGCACTTGAGGGTCGATTGCATGCCGCGGTCGTAAGATGGTGCCGTATGAGGGAGATCGTCGGTGAGGGCATACATCACGTCATGTCATATTGTATTAACAACAGTTTTAGGATTGTTTGATTTACTGCTTTACTATTATCACATGATTGATTTGAGAACATGTTAATCCTTGCTCTATTATTCCACTAAGTTAGCTACTCACTCCCACATTATGGGACGGTGTTCCTGGACACCCACCAGACCCTTTTGTGATTGCAGATGATGGTGCGGCCTGCGAGGCGGAGCCGGTCTCGATGATGATGAGGAGGATCCCTCCTTTATGCATGTTCTGATCGACGGGATTACAGGGAGGTTGATTAGATGCCTTGACACTTGTCATTTTATATCTTCAGAGCACTCATGTATATGCTTTCTTTCTATTTTGAGGTATACATGTATATGTTTAACCTGGTAACATGTTCACACTCAAGAGACACATGATAGTATATATATGTTATACATACTATCACAGACTTCCACTGGTTAATTTAACTGTCTCTGGAGTATGATATGCTGTTCTGGTGTAATCCCACTCATGTTTCATACATTAATACAGACAACATTCAATCATACATATCTATGTTGCATTAATAACATTTTGGAACTCGGGAGTTGGGTTTTTACTCGACCCCCCGATTTTCGGGATGTTACAGTTGCATCTATCAGTTTTGTTAGAAAATACGCCCTTTCAGCTCAAAAATAAAAATTAAAGGAAAAATTACTATTTTTAGTATTTTCAAAATTTTTAATATTTTCTTATTTTTAGAGTTTTAGATTTTCTTCTTTTTTAGAAATAACTTGTAATCATGTTAGGACTCGCCTAGAAAAAGTTTATTTAAAATTTTTATTTTTAGAAATTAGGCTTTAGAAGAGTTTTATTCAAATTATGATTTTTATTAAAGTAAGAATTTTTTTATTTTTGGTAATTATGAATTTTTATTTTTTCTATATTAATGGTGTAATAGGGACATACACATTAGAAAATTATCAACCAATTTATTTTAAATTTTCTAGAATTAATTCTAGTCTCTATCTTTCCTCGTGGATTCGAGGCATCTCCATGAGGAGTTCAGAGAATCTTCGTGGATTCAGAGTGTAAGTGCTTATATGTTCAGCACACATAAGGTTGTTAAATTTTGTGAGATAAAAGTGATACTGGTGAGATCGCATGTTAGGCATGTATCCTAGTCCGTACCGTTCCGTAGGCTTCCACAGTCGTTTCGGTCGAATTCTGGCAACCCTCTACCTATATCCAATGTTTGCGTGCGATCCTAAGTAGAGACCTACATACCGAAGTCAGTTTGAACCGAAACTTGTATCTTAGCGATTGCGCCATCGCCGCGGTTCCAACGCTGCGACTTGCGCACCGATCCAATACCCGGGCTAGAAGATGTGGGCCCACATTCATTTGGAGGAAAACATCGCATGTTGAGAATTTTGAGGTAATCTCTACAACATGTCCCTTCAAGCAATCAATCAATCATGTCAAGTACAAGCCATACCCCAAGTATAACAAACCATTCCTAAAGTCAACTCTCTCTCTCCCTCTCTCTCCACCCATCCCTTTTTTACAACCCCATCACTCCTAGGGCTATTCACGAGTCAAGCTAGCTCAAAAAACTCGCTCGACTCGGCTCGATTGATAAATATATTAATTATTGTATATTATATATATTATATTAATATAAGTTATTAAGTTTTAACTTAAAAAAAAAATAAAAAAAATAAACCTTAGAGTCTCTACCCGACCGCATGCACCCCCTTTCCCTTTCCCTTTCTTCTCTTTCTCTACCCACTGCCAGCCACACGCCAGCCCAGACTATCACCATTAGGTTTCCTCATCTGAATTGAAGCTTTGTTTGGTTTTTTCATCGAGTTTTTCTTTGATTCTCGTAAGATTTTTGAATTTTTCATCAATAGAGGAGGATCAAGAACAAAATCCATTATTCTCTCACCCAACAAGCTCGAGCTCCACTCGAGGTAAACTCGACTCAACTCGAACCACTAGATCGACTTGAACTTGACTCGACAGCTTTGGTAAACAAGCCAAGCTTTAATGTTGAGCTCGAGGCCAAGTTCGAGCTCGAGCTCGAACTCGAGTACATTATGGACAAGCTGAGCCGAGCTTGGCCAACCTCGACTCGACTTGGCTCGATGCCCACCCCTAATCACTCCACCCATCACCCATCATACATCATTCCATCCCTTTTCACCCATCACTTCCCTCTCTCTCTCTCATTCTCTCTTCATTCCCAAGCAAAAAAATAAAATCCCATACGTTTAAGCCTCCCCAAGCTCTCCCAAAACAACAAGTGTGGCCCACCCTTTCATCTCTGATCCCCACCATCAAAACTTCATCATCCACCGTCAAAAGTTGAGCATAGGAGCTAAGGAGGCTAAGGGAGCAAGAAGAAGGCCAATAGGTGGGTGATCTAACCGTCAATTTTGTTATTTAAGGGACCACATATGGTGGGACCTATCTTGATGTATGCTTTGTATTTAGGGAGGGCCCATTGTAACACCCTGAAAATCGGGGGTCGTGTATAAACTCAACTCCCGAGTTCCAGACCGTCACTTATGCAACAAAAATGACTATGATTCAATGTTGTCTGATTTAAAGCATTCACATGAGTAAAAGTATACCAAAACTGCAATTCATACTTCAGATCCAGTGATAAAAGCAAGCAGAAGACTAAACAATATATATATCACTGTATGGAAAAACAAAGTAGATCTCATCTGTCTCTAAAGTTTGAATACATCTCTGAGTCTCATAAACATATACATGAACAAAATCAAAATGTTCAAAATAGTCCCACTGAAGTCCCATCAACCCAGGTCACCTGCGCAAAGCCATCATGATACTGCATGTACGAGAACTCGTCCTGGTCCTCGTCGATGTCTGGCTCTGCCTCCTGGATCTCAGCATTACCTGCATCTACAAAAGGGTCTGGTGGGTGTTGCAAACACCATCCCATAACGTGGGAATGAATAGCTAACTCATTCGAATCATAGAGCAAGGATTAACATGTTCACAATTTAATCATGCGATAATAGTAAAGCAGTAAATCAGAAAATCCTAATACTGTTGTTAATGCAAGATGACATGACATGATGTATGCCCTCACCGACGATCTCCCTCATACGGCACCATCTTACGACCTCGGCATGCAATCGTCCCTCAAGTGCTCCACATCTTCCAGGCACATGCAATGTTATGGTGATATGATTTCCGAGTTGTTATTAGTCCATTCAAATAGCAGGATTAGAAAATTGAGGTACTTCCCTTGTATCAATCCCAACATAGATCCTGTCTAGGGTCGTCACTCCTAGTAATCTCATACGAAGTATATTTTGTTGGTCGCTACAAGGGCTGTCAGGGCTGTTGCACGCACTCGTTGCACCGCTCCCCCATTACCTTATCAATACAGGCCTACTGTACTCTACTGCTACTAAAGGGTCGTCGCCTCCCGTAGACTCAGAATACGCTCGCGGTCACTACAAAGGACTCGTCTCCTGATCAGTGTAGGCCGAAAGCTAGAATATAGTGTCCCATACCACCATAATCTGCTCACGAGACTAGGTGCTCACTGGTCACTATGGGGAGGTTTGTGGCCCCAGCGTAGGCCGACAGCTCGACCACGGTGTCCCATACCACCATGCCCGGCTCATGAGTCTTCGTGGATCAAGGTACCATGGTTAACAGGGTTTACAATGGTAAGTTCAGTACCCTAGGTTCAAGCAGTTATGACTCATGCAGGGTGAACATACATCGGCTAGTCGGGTTACTTGACGGGCTCGACTAGCGCGATCGCATCTCAAGTCGAACGACATGAAATGCGTAAAACACTTCGCGTGGCCTAACCCTGCCGCTAACTCTAGAACACGGCTCGCGTTCATCGACGCGTGGTTCGTGGCCAAGATCAGCCAGCCACGAATTCGATCGGTTACCGACTGCCTGGACTAAGTATAGTCCCAAACAATTATGGAATCACATCAGTAATTTATATAGGAATATTGGAATTGAAATACAATCATGTGAGCATGTTAACACATGTTATAACATTCAACTTAGGCAAATCTTCAAGCACATATATTTCATGCATGTAAGGAAATCATGCCTATAATCAACATGTAGGAAATCATTTAGGTCAGCATATTAATTGAGAAATCAATCTCAAACTATCTCATAACATCATTTAATTTAATACATACTAATACACGCATTTATACAAACACATACACTACACACTTAAGTCTACATATAGTATGTCGACCTGAAGTGCGCAATTAAGCGAATCTCTTCGCCAAACTAATTATGCACGTATTCCTAACTTCCTAATGTGACAACAAACCATGTCAATCACATCAGAAAAATATGAACGTAATCTGTACTTCCTACAAATGACTAAAATGCCCTAAATCTCATATTCTTCGTTAATTTACGAAACAGGAAACGGAGAGCATGTTGTACATGTCAAACGGCGATGTCGTCGATAATCTACTATTAAACGACATTGAAAGTGTTGTAAACCGTCAATCAAAGTGTCTAAAATCCTCACCTTATGTCTTGTAGACTCGTGAATTGAAACGGAGCGTATACGCTTCGTCTACGGCAGTAGGAGAACCTGTTTTACGAGTTACGTTAGCTAACACGTTATGAATCTAAGTAGACCTTAAATCAGCAACTTTTAGGGTTGTTTCATACCTGAAAAAGCAGAAGAATCACCGGCCAGGTGATTGGGAAGAGTTGCTGAAGCACGTGCAATCAGCGACACGAAGGCGGGAAAAATCCTTCGACTCTCTCTCTCAAACTCTCTCCTTTTCTCTCTCCCAAAACTAGGGTTTTGCAATTTTCGGATGGGAGAGAGGAATGAGGGTTTCAACCCCTTTTATAAGCTTAAAAATGTCAAAAACAGGCTCCGGAACGAAGTTTACTTAGTGCATATCCAATTCGGCGCTGTTTCGGTCCAAAAGATGCTTTCTAGTGGTCTCCTGGTCGAATGCGATCGGACTTAAGCTCATGCATACCAGATATAGCATGTATTAAGTTTTCAGTCTGGCAGGGTTCGCAGATCGCACGTGGCGGACCGGTTTCAGTTCAGCGGTCACCGCACGTAGATCAGGGCTGAAAGTCTCATGATATAAAATAAAAATTTTTCCTGATTCGAGGGTGTAATCTGGCTGAATTCTGACGGTCAGAACGCTTAATACTGACACGTCAAGTCATGTGCCAGATTTGAATTTGAAATTCCAATTTTGTCCCTATTCGCACTCTCTTCAGTCCGGGCTCAATGAAATAGTCTGTGATTATCGGTTTGACTTGATTTTCGAAATGATTGTCAAGTCCAGCAAGGCGGTTCTAATGGTCTAAGATAGGAAGTATCGGACTTTCGACGTGCGGTCTAGATCCAATACAAAGATTCAAAGTGGTCTAGAGAACAAACCTGTTTAGAGTTTGATCCGAGGTTATAGAGTATTATAGAGCCATTGGTTCTACTTGATTTGGGTCTTGTAGAACGTATTTAAAGTGATCAGGGACTATTTCCCAGCTACTCTAACGTTGCGCTAGCTAACTTACGCTTAATTTCCATAGGAATTAATCCTAAGTGGTTTCTTTGGCTATGGAATTGGGTTCTGAGCGATTTTCCAGATGTTTTAGTTGACCCACTGCCTAAGGACGTCAAATCCCAGATTGGCCAAAATCCGGGGTATTACACCCATAGTGGTGGGGTCCCTCCCCTTCTCATCTCTCTCTCTCTCTCTCTCTCTCTCTCTCTCTCTCTCCCTCTCTCTCTCTTATAATGGGCGTGGCCCACTAGGTCCACACCGATCGTGGACCCACCATGATGGATGTATTTTATCGACGTCGTCCATCTATTTTATCTAGGCCATCCAGTGGGCCTGGATGATGAGAAAATAAAAATATCAGACCCATCAGGTGGGCCACGTACATGTGGGACTAACCATGGTGCCTATGTTGTATCCACACTATCCAGTGTCCAGGGACGCTAGATGTGACTCCACAGTGAAGTGTGAACTGATGTGGTATGTGTGGGTAATAGTGAGGTGTGAACTGGTGTGGTGTGTGGCTAACAGTGATGTGTGGACTGCTCATGCAGGCCCCACCTTGATGTATGAATCCAATCCACATTGTCCATCCTATTTCTTAACTCATTTTAGGCGTTGAGCTGAAAAATGAAGTACATCTGAATATTTGGCGTGCCATAGCATAAAAAACAGTGGCTTTACTAATGAAATTCACTCTGATATTTCTATACGCCAAAACATACCCCATATTGGGATTGATTGGTCTGTCTTGAGCCATGGAATGCAATGACTAGAGTAGATCTGCTTGATGCAGGCCCCACCTAGGAAAAACCTCAAAATTTCCTTTAAAAAAATAACAGCAGCAGACGTTGCTGTCATTGACAACCCAAGGACATGTAGCAACGTCCTGCTGCATGGGCGTTGGAGGTAGGGGTCCCAAGCATTGGCCCCACCATGATGTGTGTTGTCATCAACACCGTTCATTTGGGTGGGCCCCATTTAGGCAGTGGGCCCCCCTAAAAATCATCCATATACAAACTCAGGTGGCCCACGTCATAAGGAAACAGTGGGATAAAACGTCTTCCATTCAAACCCTTTTTGGGTTGTCACAGAAGTTTTGGATCATTATGAAATTTTTTTTCCTCTTCATATGGGTCTGCATGATCTTATTAATAAATTGGGTGGAAAATAAACACTATGGTGGGCCCCACGTGGGACCCACTAATGTGTGCGCTCCACACCTTCCATCAATGTGGTCCCCACCATGAGGTATGTGTCTTATCTGTGTTGTCCATCCCTAACGGACCCACCATGATGCATGTGCCACATTCAAACCATCCAACCACTTTGAAAGATAATTTTAAGGCTTGAGACTAAAAATAAGACAGATCTAGGATCAGGTGGACCACATTTCAGGAAACAGTGGGTTTGAATGTCCACCATTAAAACCCTTGGGCTATAGGGTTTGGACCAATATGATAATTATTTTTCCCTCTTAATCCAAGTCTTTAAGACCTTATAATTAGATTGGGCGGGAAATAAACCTTTTGGTAGCCCCCTGTGAATTGTTTAAACAGTGAAAATTATCTCCATTGTTACTTGGGGTATGGTACAAATGATCCTTCAATATGACTCTTTTTGGGTATGTGATGAGGCCTATCTTGATGTATTTATGACCCGTTGTTGAGGCCCACGTGATGCGGCCCATTTGATGTATTTGACTTGACCCATTCGACTTAGCATATTCAACTCGGCCCATTCGACTTGGCCCAGTTGATTCGACCCATTGTTTGGGCCCATTTGATTAGGCCCGATGTTGAGGCCCACTTGGTTATATATGAGGCCTGTGTGATATAACCCATTTAATGCATTTAGACCCCTTGGGTCGAGGCCCAACGGGATGTACATAAGGTCCATTGCAATGTGTGATTCCACCATGGTTTATGTAATGATGTTCATGGCGGGCTGTGCCTTGGGAGCAATGATGGTTTGATGCCCACATTGTAAGGATGATGTAGGTTAAATGTCTGGATTATACTCTCCCTAGGGCCCATTGATAGGCCCTACTTGTAGTGTGTAGGCCGTCTAGGCCCATCTTCGTTATGAATAGAGTCCATCACCATATAACATGTTTAGTATAGATCCATGATTTATGCACGTACACATCATATATATACTTAATAAAGGAGTGACTGATCATAGCATGTCTTCAGGCAGATTGTTTGTGGGCTCCTTGATAGGTGGAGTTGCCCTTCATGAGCGTACGGACACGTAGGTTTGTTGCGTGTTTGGTAGAGTAATTCATGCACTTGTATTTATTTGATTGTGATTATTGCATGTCCTAGTGACATCAGGGCCATAGCCTCCACAGAAACATCATGGATGGCTGGATTGGATACTGAAAATACTGTTTCTAGTATCGAGGCACCATAAATGTCCCTGGGTGAAAATCCCTAAACCCGATGGTACCAGAGGATGACTCTAACGTTGAGACCGAGTGGATGTATGAGCACATGAGAGCTGTATACCAGTAGGCCATGTCTCCCACTTTGTCGTGGTCGGTTGAAAAGGGGTGTGACATTACCCGCCTGAGTGAGGGGACAATTTTCAGGTTAAGTTTAACTAGCTTGAGGAATGAGTCCTCTATCAACAAGCCGAGCTCGATTTTGTCTGATGGATAGTGAGGTCTCTTCCACTCTCCCAGTCGTGCATTTGGATAGGGGCGGAAAGCTAACGTAGAGTGTACTAGACCCCGGTGATTGTCCAAAATGAGAACTGTACTGATATTTGATTACCTATATGAGGATTTGGATGAGGATTGGCATGCTTGAATTACATCTCGCATCGCATGGTCTTGATATGGCCAATAACATTCATATCTTGCACTGCATAGCCTTGGTACGGTTGATTGCATTCATGTAATCATTAGCATGATTTCGAATTACTCTGACCTTGCATTTTGAACACTCTCATATTGCGTATACACTTACACCACCCTTTAAGCTTTCTATAAGCTTATGTACGATTGATGTATACAGGCGACGCCATGACGTAGTCATAACCTCACTGCAGTTGGAGTGTGCAGTCGAGCGTTTTGGAGTTTCTGTTATTATCATTATCTTATATTTCCCTTCATACGCATTATAGTCAAAGTTTTTGATCATAGTGGATTTTGTGATGGTGTTCTTGTATTTATTATTCGTGGATTATGCTTATGGTTTTGCTCATTATAAATCAAATTGATGTTAAAAAAATCCTCCTTGTAAGATCTCAGGATTGAAACCTGGTGTATGGGTGCTGGGAGCCGAGAATTGGGTATTAAGGAGGCTGTCGGCGTCGGATTCGGTAATCGGGAGCTTTGTGAGCTCGATTTCTGAGTTTGGGGCATGATAAAAGTTGGTATCAGAGCATAACTTGGGAACAACTTAGAACAACATCACATATCTAGTATGAGTTTAGGTCAATTAGGTTCCAAATGCGTAACTTTTTGTTTGAGTTCCCTAATGTGTGATTCTTAAGGTTAATTAGCGTCTTTATTCTTCCTATAGGACATGCCACCCAGGAGAGCTTCTCGAGCAACTTCAGCTCCACCACCTGAGGCTCTAGCTTTACCACTTGCGACTCCCGTTTCACCCCCTGAGATCCCTGTTTTTCGACCTGAGGATGTCGTTCCTCCACCTAAGACAGATGCGGATCCGACCGTACCTGTGAGTGCCTCTTAGTTACAGCAGATGTTGTAAGCTGTGACGGTTGCGCTTCAAGGATAGGGTAGACACCAAGTTGTTTCACCAGCCTAGGCAGAGTAGGAGTGTGTGAGCGCCCTTCTTCTAGAGTTTCGACAGCTTGATCCTCCGCGCTTCCAGTGTGAGCTAGATCCGGCTGCAGCTGAGAGGTGACGCTCCGATGTGGAGAAGATTTTTGATACTATGACATGCATGACTCAACAGCGAGTCCGGTTGGTAGTATTTCTTCTCCAGGGTGAGTCCAAGCACTAGTGGACCTCCATTACCCGTATTGCAGGACCTGAATATGCCTGGACATGGGAGAATTTGATTGATCGATTTGAGAAGCGGTACTTCCCTGACCACATTCGTCATTAGAGAGCATTGTAGTTCGAGACCTTAGTGCAGGGAGACATGTTAGTGGCAAGTACGCGACTAATTTTGTGGCACTATCGAGGTTCATAACAAATTTGGTTGATGACAAGGGATGGAAGGCCCACCGTTTCAAGAACGGTTTACGTTACGGTCTTCGAGGCCTTGTTATCGGGCATGAGCTCCCGACATTTCGAAGGGCTCAGATTTACGAGACTTAGTGGGCCAGCACACAGAGAGATCGAGATCAGAGGAGAGGTCAGAAGAGGCATGCCCCCTCTAGTAGTTCCCAGCAGCATCAACGACCGCAGAGATACAGGAGCCACCCATTCGCCAGAGCACCAGTAGTACCATCGTCACCTCTAGCAGCACCACCTTAGAGGCAGCTTTCTGATACCTTCTATGGATGCAGTTGGATAGGACACCGTAGGTGGGAGTGTCCTTGACCTCAGCAGAAACAGCGGAGAGCACCACAATAGCTTCCCTACCAGCAGTTGAGAGCACCGCGACAGCCTCTGCACTAGCAGCGACAGCAGATCCCACCACCGAGGCCCCCTCAGTAGCAGCATAAGCAATAGCCTTTAAGACTGTAGTAGCAAAGGTAACAGTTTCAAGCTCGTCAGTGACATCAACAGCAACATCCTCCGAGGGGACAGGCACCTCTCCAGCCAACTTAGGTTAGATTCTATGTGGCTCAGCAAGACCCGTAGTCATCAGGAGGAGTCGTTGAGAGTATACTTCTAGTCTCTGCATGCATCACTCGAGTACTATTTGATTCCGGTGCTTCACACTCATTCATGTCTGAGAATTTTTGCCAATCGTCTGGATTTTCGACAGAGTCCGCTCGAGAGGGGTTGACCGTATCGACGCCCTTGGGGAAGACTATAGTATTAGGCCGCATCTGTTTGTCTTACTTCGTGTTAGTGGGAGATATTTTCTTTCCTACCGACTTGTACGTGCTGCCGATGTTAGATTTTAATGTAATCTTGGGCATGGATTGACTTACTGAGTACCACACCATCTTAGACTACTCCACAAGGATAGTCACGTTCTGCATACCTGGCTTGTTACCATTTTAGTTCATTTCTGAGCCTAGAGGAGAGTCATTGTCTTGACTCATGTCCTGCGCAGTCGAGGATCCTATTGCCGCTTGTATTGACCAATTGCCTGTAGTATGTGATTTTCCTGATATATTTCAGGAGATTTTGGGATTGCTACTACATCTCCATATTGAGTTCTAGATCGATTTTGTTCCCGGTACAACACCTATCTTGAAGGCCCCGTACCATATGACATCGATGGAGTTGCATGAATTGGGATTCATCCGTCCGAGTAGTTTTCCGTGGGGAGCACCGGTACTCTTCGTCAGGAAGAAGGATGGCTCATTGAGGCTTTTCGTGGATTACCGCGAGCTCAACCGGGTCATGATTAAGAACAAGTACCCGCTCTTGAGGATAGATAATTTGTTTGATCAGTTGCAGGGTGCAAAGTTCTTTTCAAAGATTGACCTGCGTTTCAATTATCAGTAGATTCGGGTCCGAGAGGAGGACATCCCGAAGACAGCTTTTAGGACATGTTATGGTCATTTCGAGTTTTAGGTCATGTCCTTCGGACTGACCAATGCACCCATGGTCTTCATGCAGTTGATGAACGAGGTCTTCCATCCGTATCTTGATCAGTTTTTTGTAGTATTCATTGACGACATTCTGATATATTCGAGGACCCATGAGGAGCATATGCACCATCTAGAGATCGCATTGCAGAACTTTCATGCCCACCAGCTGTATGCGAAGCTGGAGAAGTGCGAGTTTTGACAAGAGGAGGTGAGGTTTCTCGGTCACGTGGTGACGAGGGAGGGTGTCGCAGTAGACCCCTCGAAGGTTGAGGCAGTGCATTAGTAGGGTCAGCCCACGACTACATCTAAGATCCGCAGTTTTCTTAGTTTAGCAGGATACTATCGGCATTTCATTGAGGACTTCTCCCGTGTTATAGCCCCGTTAACTAGGTTGACTCAGAAGGGTACAAATTTTGTTTGGACTGACGCATGTGAGAAGGCATTCGTGGAGCTAAAGGACCGTTTGACATCTGCTTTTATCCTCACTCTTCCCTCTAGGAGTGATGGATTTGTTATATTTATCGATACCTCATGTGTTGGTTTAGGTGTTGTCCTGATGCAGCACAGCTGACCTGTAGCCTTTATGTCTCGTCAGCTCAAGGTCTATGAGCTGAACTATCTCATGCATGATTTGGAGCACGTAGCAGTCATCTTCGCACTGAAAGTGTGGAGACACTATCTCTATGAGTTCAGGTTTAAGCACTTCTCTGACCACAAGAGCTTGAAGTATCTATTCTCTCAGTCTGAGCTAAACATGAGGCAGAGACGCTGGATAGAACTCTAGAAAGACTATGATTTGGACCTCCAGTACCACCCAGGCAAGGCAAACATGGTGGCGAATGCCCTCATCCGTCAGCCACGAGGCTTGGTGGCACACATGATGATTTAGGAGTAGAGGATACTTGAGGATATAGCAGAGTATGACTTCAATTTTAGTCTCTAGTCTTCTATCGTTCAGCTATCGAGTCTGTTGATTCAACCCCTTCTTGTTGCAAGGGTAATCGAAGCTCAACAAATAAACAAGTCATTACAGGATTACAGAGCAAAGGCAGCATCTAGGAGTCAGAGAGATTGCCAAATTAGTTCTGATGGTGGACTTCATTTCAGAGGCCGATTATGTGTCCCGGATATTCTTGAGTTGCGCAGAGATCTTATGACTGAGAAAATTCGATCGTGGTTTTCTATCTACCCTGGTTCGATGAAGATGTATCATGATATGAGGAGACAGTATTTTTGGGCAGGGATGAAGCACCAGATCGTTAATTTTGTGGCCTAGTGTGATACATGCCAGCATGTCAAAGCCGATCATCAGAGACCCCCTGGTCCATCGCAGCCATTGAGCATTCCGACGTGGAAGTGGGACACGTGTCAACAGATTTTATCATGGGCTTGTTCAGGACTCAGCGCGGTCACGACGCCATTTGGGTCGTCGTTGATTAACTAATGAAGTCAGAGTATTTTCTTGTGATTCGTGTGACTTGGCCTTTGGATCGACTTGCGAGGTTATTCATCAAGGAGATTGTGAGGCTGTACGGTGTTCTAGTCTCAATCATTTTGACCAAGACCCGAGGTTCACGTCTCAGTTTTGAAGGAGCTTTCAGAGGGAGATGGGGTCTGTTTTGCAGCTTAGCACCGCGTATCATCTGCAGATCGATGGACAGACCGAGAGGGTCAATTAGATCCTTGGGGACATGCTTCGGGCCTGCGTGATTGATTTCAGAGGTAGCTAGGATGAGCATCTGCGATTGGCTGAGTTCACATATAACACCAGCTATCAGGCGACCATTTGTATGACTCCTTTTGAGGTATTATATGCAGACCATTCTATTGATGACGCGTCTCGGGAGCACGAGATTGAGATTCAAGAGAACTATCCCCATCTCTTTGATAATTGATTATATGTTGTATCATGTATGTTGTCTCCAATTTTTATACGACGATGCCTTATTTCCTTTTCTATTATGAGTTATGTTTATTTGTGATGATTGTGCAAATTTCGAGGATGAAATTTTTATTTGGAGGGGAGAGTTATAAGGACCGTATCCTAGTCCGTACCATTTTGTAGGCTTCCCCAGTCGTTCCAGTCGAATTCCGGCAACCCTCGACTTGTATCCGACGTTTGTACGCGATCCTAAGCCGAGATCTGCATAGCAAAATCAGCATGACCCGAAACTTGTATCTTAGGAACCGCGCCGTCCCAATACCCAGGATAGAAGATGTGGGCCCACGTTCATTTCGAAGAAAACAATGCGTGTTACGAATTTCAAAGGAATCTCTACAACATGTCCCATCAATCAATTAGTCAATCATGTTAAGTACAAGCCATACCACAAGTACAACCCATCCCTTCCCATTCCTAAAGTCAACTCTCTCCTGTAAGTGCTATGATTTCATATCCCTTTGGTTATCAAATTTTATGGTGCCAAAACCTATATCTATGTCTTGTATATCTTGTGTTTTATGATTGAAGACTATTCATTGCAATCAAGTCATTGCATTTCAAGACAAGATCTTAAATGAAGAAAGTTTTCAAGACATGGATGAAGAATTCAAGTTTGCATATTCAAGATTCAATCAAGTTCAAGTATATTAGAAGACCTTGTCAAGTCAAGATCAAGCTCAAGAAGGCCTACTACAAGTTTTTATATTCTCAAGCTTCTCTTAACGGTCATCTGAGTATTCAGACTTTCAAGTCCATCTCACTTTTAAGGTTTGTGTGACCTTAGATTGACCTTAGGATGAGCTTTACAGTAGGTCATTCTGGATACATAACTCATATATTTTAATATGCTTGTTTGGGGTGTTCTAAGACCAGTCCTAGCTCTGATACGACCAGTCTTAAGTTTTTCAGGACCAGTCCTAGGTTGTTAAAGATTTTTGGATCTTTCTGGCTGTCTTACGACCAGTCCTGGACATCCTACGAGCAGTCCTGTGAGTTCTACGACTCATCCTTCGACTGGTCGTAGCCCTACGACTCAAACTCCAGCAACCATTTTTGGGGTCCCACGATCGGTCGTAGACTACCCAGGACTGGTCGCGGAACAGAAAATCCAATCCCGCGGAAATCTTTGATCTACATTCCAATCGTAGTATTCCTTTTGCTAGCTTATTTTTATTTGATTTTGATCTACATTCCAATCTTATTAGAAAAGGGGAATTTCTGATATTCCTTCTTCTTGGATTCAAAATCAAATAGAACTAGCCCTTTTAATTTAAAATCAATTAGACTTAGAACCATTCTTAAAGTGAGTATTGGACTTTGAACGTTGAATCGAACTTCTACTCCGATTGGTTCTACCGGGCTTCTTCAAAAGGTGATTCAGGTATTTTGTATTTTTATAATTTACTTTCTCTGGTTTTTGTTTGAGATTCGCCAGAAAAATCTCATTGTATTGGTTATCTAAGGAGAGCCAGAAAACTCAGATTGTGGGGTTTTTGGATTGTGTAAGCCCGAGATCAAAGACACAAGTGTGAAGGTTTTAGGTGAACCTGTGAAACCTATTTTGATAGTGCATGCTAATATCCCCCGTGTGAGGATATTAGGAGTGGAGTAGCAATCTCTGTGGCTGTTGGATAACAGTTGGTGTACACACAGGCGAACCACTATATATCGTTGTGTTGTGGATGTGTTTTTCTCTCTTTTATTCATTCTGTTTTGAGGAGAGTGTTTGTGGATGGATGTTGTAATCACTTCAAGCAAGTGTGGATGAATGTTGTAATAACTTAGGATTTATTTTTTGCAAGTTATTTTGATTTCCTTGCTTATTATTCCTCATTGGGTTGTGATACCACGGACGTTCTAGAAATAAGGTTGTCCTACCTTAAACCTTTGGTTTTTGGTGTAAGGTTGTCCTTAGAACTGATAAAGTATCAATCTCTTTCTTTAGGCTACTTTAAATTCAGCATTGTGCTTTATTTTTTTTATTATTCCGCTATTATAAGTTTTATTTGGCATTGCCCTATTCACCCCCCCTTTAGGGCATATAGCTAGGCCCTTTCAAGTGGTATCAGAGCCTAATAGCTCGTGCTTATTATTTTTATTGGATTTATTTCCTGAGCTAACGATCTAAGCTATATTAAGATGTCAAATTTTGATAGCCTATCAGTTAGTAGGCCACCACCCTTTAATGGCACAAACTATGCTTATTGGAAAGCCAGGATGAGGATCTTCCTTAAATCCTTGGATGAAAGTGTGTGGCTGGCCACAGTGAATGAATGGAACCCTCCTATCACTGAAGTAACTAATAGTGATGGTTCAAAATCAATGAAAGTAACGACTTATTCTCTTTGGACCACACTTCAGAAAAGTGAAAGTAGTGCCAATGCTAAAGCACTAAATACAATTACTTGTGCATTATCACCAGATGAATTTAAAAGAATCATCTCATGTGAAAATGCAAAACAAGCATGGGATGTATTAGAATTGACACACGAGGGTACATCTATTGTCAAGAAATCTAAAGTCCAACTCCTCACAACTAAATTTGAAGAAATTCATATGGAGGAGAATGAGATGTTTATGGACTTCTACACTAGATTGAATGACATTGTAAAATCTATGTAGGGTCTTGGTGATAGAATCCCAGAAAGTAAAGTGTGCGCAAAGATACTACGTTCACTTCCTGAACGGTTCAATTCTAAAGTAATCGCGATTTAGGAACTTCGTGATACGGATACCATGAGGGTTGAGGAACTTCTTGGTTCACTTCAAACCTATGAGTTATCCTTTAAGGCTCCTAAAGAAAAATCAATTGCTCTCAAATCATCTAAAAATGCTTCACAAGAGAGCACTTTGAATTTAGAAAATTTCGAAGATGACATGGCGCATTTAGCAAAAAAGTTTTACAAAATTTTCAAAAATAAGAAAAAAGTTAATTTTCAAAAGTCAAATGATAAGAGACGATCTAAACCTAGAACTCGTAAATCCCTGAAAGATAGTCAATGTTACAACTGTCAAGAATATGGGCACTTAGCTAACAAATGTCCTAAAAAGGACAAATCAAAAAGGAAAAGCATGATGGCTACTTAGGATGAATCATCTGATTCTGAATCCTCTTCTAAATCAGAAGATTCTGAAACCGAGTCAGGTGAAGATGTTAAAGCCCTTATGACTCTAGCCAAGATCACTCTTTCAGATAATGATGATATATCCAGTGAAGAAAATCTAAATAGTGATTGCGATAATGAAGATGATCTTCAGGATGCTTATAATGCCCTTTATAAAGAAAGTTGTAAAATTGCTGTCAAGCTTAAATTACAAAAAGAAAAATTTTCTAAGCTCAAGGAAGATTATGAGTCTCTTGTCTTAGAAAAGTCTCATATTTCTGATTCTTTTAAAAAAACTAAAAGTGATTTAGATTTCAAAACCTCCAAAATTGAAGATTTGAGATCCGAAAATGAGAAACTAAAAAATGAGGTAGCTTCTCTTCAGAGTTTGAAAGACACATGGAGATATGCCCATAGTGATCCTAAATTAGAAAAATTATTGTCCGGATCAAGAAAATGTGGCGATTGATCTGGGTTAGGCTATGATAAGGATACATCACCAAAATAAAAGAACATTGCTCCTAAGTTTGTAAAAGGAGAGTCTTCAAACTCAAAAGAAAAGAATACTTATCAAGGTTTTTCTAAAAATACTAGGACTTTTCAAAAACCTAAAAGTAGCTATGTCTGCTTTAATTTTTAAAATCGAAATCCATTGGCTGAAAAAATAATTGATCTTCTCAAGGAGCTATTAAAGTATAACTCTATAGGTCTCTCCTATAACAACAGACAGAAAGAGACCATCTATTCTCCTAAACCCAAAACAGTTATGAAATGGGTTCCTAAAGTTGCCAGCTTGGTTTCCCACACTGCTTTCAAAGCAACAAGTCATTCAAAGTGGTACCTAGATAGTGGTTGCTCCAGGCATATGACAGGTGACAAAGCTTTATTCACCGATCTTAAAGATATGACTGAAGGGTCAGTCACATTTGGTGATGGAAGCAATTGTAAAATCATTGGCCAAGGTACGATTTAGCTTTATAACCTTCCCTTTTTTAAAAATGTTTTATATGTTGAGGGCTTAAAACACAACCTTCTAAGCATTTCTCAGATATGTGACAACAACCATAGTGTAAAGTTTTCTAATCAAGGTTGTGAGATAGTTAATAAAAAGGGTTCTGTTATATTAACTGGTCGCAGAACTTCTGAAAACTACTACATAGTTAGTGATGCAAGCTCATCTACTCAATCATGTTACATGGTCCATACCGATGAGACTGAATTATGGCATAAACGCCTTGGACATGTACACTATCGGAACTTATTTAGATTGAGCAAAAGAGAACTAATTAGAGGTCTACCCAAATTACAAAAAGTAGACAAAATATGTGGTGAATGCCAGTTGGGCAAACAGATTAGGAGATCTCACCAAAAAGTGAACTCCAATACCACATCTAGACCACTCGAGATTCTCCATATGGATCTTATTGGACCAACCAGATCGGAGAGTCGAGGAGGCAAAAAATACATCTTGGTTATCGTTCTTAAAAGACAACTGAAACCCTAGATGAAGTGAAAAAGGTCATCAAACAAATCCAAAATGAGAAAAGTTCTCATGTTAGTAAGATTTGTAGTGATCATGGATCTGAATTCGAAAACAGTAGTTTTGAGAAATTCTGTAGCGATTAGGGAATATCACATGAATTATCTGTGCCCAAAACACCGCAACAAATGGTATTATTGAAAGAAAAAACAGAGTGCTTCAGGATATGGCTAATGTTTTGTTGAATAGCATGAAGCTCTCTAGAAATCTTTGGGCTGAAGCAGTTAATACAGCATGTTATATTATTAATCGGGTTTATACCAGTAAATCTGATAATAAGACTGCTTATGAATTATGGTTTGAAAAGAAACCTACTATCAAATACTTTCGAGTTTTTGGCAGCAAGTATTATATTTTACAAGATCGTGAAAATTTGGATAAGTTTGATACGAAAAGTGACGAAGGTATTTTTCTTGGTTATTCTTTGAACTGTCGAGCTTATAAGGTTCTAAATAAGAGAACTGGTGTGATTCAAGAGTCCATCAATGTGGTCATTGATGATCATTTGAATACACCAGCCCCATGTTCAGATGATGATGAAGCTCTTATTATTGACAATCAAGATATCTCATCAAGTCAAAAAGAATCTGAACCAAGGACTGTTAAAGATCATCCAACCAATCAAATACTCGGAAACCCTCTCACTGGAGCTCGTATTCGCAAATAACTTGAGAACATATGTAATTATGTTTATTTTACATCCCAAATAGAACCGGTCAACGTAAAAGAAGCACTTTCTGACGAAAATTAGATAGTTGCTATGTAGGATGAACTTAATCAATTTGTTCGTAATGATGTCTGGTGTCTTGTTCCTAGACCTAAAGATAAACACATTATTGGAACAAAATGGATCTTTAAAAAAAAGTCTGATGAACTTGGAAATATTATACGAAACAAGGCTAGACTGGTTGTACAAGGGTACACTCAGATTGAAGGCATCGATTACGATGAAACCTTTGCTCCAGTCGCTCACCTTGAGTCAATCAGACTTTTTATTTCCATCGTATGCTTTAGAAAATTTAAAATATATCAGATAGATGTAAAGAGTACTTTCTTGAATGGCGATTTACATGAAGAAGTGTATGTTGAACAACCTTTAGGGTTTGAAGACCCTAAGTTATCTGACCATGTATTTCATCTCAAAAAGGCTCTCTATGGTCTAAAACAAGCGCTCAGGGAATGGTATGAGAAATTGACTAAATTCTTACTTACTCATAGCTTTCAAGTTGGAAGTGTTGATAAAACACTCTTTGTTAAAAAACATAACAATGATATTTTAATGGTTCAAATTTATGTTGATGACATTATTTATGGATCTACTTGTTCTAACATGTCTATTGAGTTTGCAGAGTTAATGAAATCAAGGTTCGAAATGAGCATGGTTGGTGAACTTAACTATTTCCTAAGGTTGCAAGTAAAACAACAACCTGATGGAATTTTCATTTTCCAGACCAAATATGCTTCAAACTTGGTCAAAAGGTTTGGATTTGAGAATGGTAAGAACTTTGATACTCCTATGAGTACAACGTTAAGACTCTCAAAAGACTCTACAGGTAAAGATATAGATCCTACACTATATCACAGTATGATTGGTAGTTTGTTGTATCTAACTGCTAGTAGACCTGATATCGCATTTAGTGTTGGTATTTGTGCAAGATATCAGTCTAATCCTAAGGAATCACATCTTACTGCTGTTAAATAGATTATTAGATATGTCGCAAGTTCTATAAATTTGGGACTTTGGTATCCATTTGATACTAGTGTTCAATTAGCCGGGTACTCAGATGTTGATTGGGCCGGAAATATTGATGATAGAAAATCAACTAGTGGTGGTTGTTTTTACATTAGAAATTGCTTAGTTTCTTGGTTCAGCAAGAAGTAAAGCTCAATATCACTCTCTACAGCTGAGGCTGAGTATATTGCAGTTGGATATGCATGTACTCAACTAGTTTGGATGAAACGCATACTTAGCGATTATGGAATTAATCAAGATTCAATGATCTTACATTGTGATAATTCTAGTGCTATAAACATTTCCAAAAACCCAATCCAGCATTCACGTATTAAGCATATTGACATTAGGTATCATTACATACGTGAGTTGGTTGAAGAAAAAGTTATTTCTTTGGAATATATATCAACCGAAAATCAACTTGCTGATATATTTACTAAACCGCTCGACAAAAGCAGGTTTAATAAATTGAAATTTGATCTTGGTATATGCATTTTACATTAAATATTCTTGCTTGCATGTATCATAGTGTATCATATTTCATATTACATCTGTTTAAATTTCAAATTTTTGCATTAAAAATTATTTTTTGGTCGATACTCGATCGGTCGTGGAGCTCGTGAGCATGATATAATTTGGGAAAAATTCCCTTCTTCTTCATTTTCACACCCACCTACGATAAGTCGTGACTCTACCAGTCATAGGATTTCTTATTTTTCTTCAAGGTAAGTCCTATTTCATCATTTTTCTTGAAGATTCATGCTCTCTATGCTTTGATTTGTTCATAAAATAGCTTGATTTCATCTCTTGTTGGGTTTTTCAAGGGTTTCCTCTCAATTTGCTGATCTAGAGAAAACTCATCTTTCTTTTGTGCATCTTGCTTGCTCTTTGTATATCTTTTTGAATATGGATGCTAGAGGGAAAAAGAAAACATCCTGTGGTCCATCTTCTTCTAGATCTGCACCGATAACTAAATGGCACCTTCGGTCACCCGAAGATGATTCTTAAGATGTAAGAGATTTACGTGTCCGTAACATTATCGTTGAGCATACCGCTGATCTCAATCACATTGCTCCATATGGTATTGTCCCCCTCCTTCAATCTGTTGGCTGGACTAACATTTTGCTTTGGGGTGGGCTTGCATACCAGTCCATTGCCCAATAAATGGTAGCATGCATCTCAGAATTTTCTCTTGATAATTTAACATTTTCAATTAATACTAGAGAAGGAAAATTTGAAATAGACCGTCATTTGATATCAGGTATTATGGATATACCTGTTAATGATGAAGGTATATCGATTCATACTTTATATGACAAACCATCTAAATCGAAAAAATGCATGTTAACATGAGATTTATACAAAATTGATGTGCAATGGACACATAAAGCGAATGCGCTCCCTGCAAAGTATCTATTACCTAGATATAGAGTGTTATATCGTTTCTTCATTTTCAATGTATATCCTTGGTCCGGTAATAAAATCGAGTTAACTTCTTTTATGGTTCGTGTGTTGCATTCTATTGCTTCTGGTACCAAGGTATGTCTTCCTTCTTTGATTTGTTATTTCATTATTCAGTTTTGTCTCCATCCGGGTCATAGTGATATTCCGTTCGGTTATCTTATGACTGTTTTAGCGACTCACATGCTTGTCGATAAACCTGTTAATGAGGCACCAATTCATCATCTTATTTTCAACAATTCCAATCTTAATAAGATGAAATTGGATCTGCTCCCTAGCCAAGTTGATGAAGGTGGTGATGCTGGAAACGAAGGGGAAGCTGGCGATCTTCTTCAACAAGATGTTAATATGAATGCCTTATTTGATGATATAGAAACTGATTCACCTAATGATCCAGATTATGATCCATCTGGTTTTGATGCACGCCTTCGTGCATTGGAAGAAAAGGTTGATAATATGAATATAGCCCATGATTTGCAATTTAAGTACATGCGAAAATATCTTCGTCGCATTAATAAGGGGTTACACTAGATTGATCCGACTATCCCTGCTCACTCCTCTGGATCAGATTAGGTGAATTATCTTCTGGATAGTATCACATTATATTTTATTTTGGATATGTATTATGGATTATGATTTGGTAACATTATCTTTTGGATATTTTATTTTGGATATGTATTGTGGATTATGGCTTGATACTTTAGGTTTATATTATGTCCTTTCATATCGCTTTCTCATTATTTGCTTTTTACTCTCTATGTTCTCCTTCCTATTGTGCCTTTCCCTTGTCATTTTGTGACAAAAAGGGAGAGTAAGTAAGCTAAAGCTAAAAGGGGAGTAGTATGGAAAGGGGGAGTAAATTTGTTTGAATTGATTGATTGAGAAGGGAATTGATTGATTGAGAAGGATATGTGGATTGAAGTCTTGAAGTTTTCATGTTGTGTACTGTTTATATGAGCAATACTCGTATTACTTAGGGGGAGTAGAGTATTTTGTGATTTCATGGTTCATCATTCTTTATTATCTTTTATGCGATGTGTTTTGTCACAAATTTGACAAAGGGGGAGATTGTAAGTGCTATGATTTCATATCCCTTTGGTTGTCAAATTTTATGGTGCCAAAACCTATATCTATGTCTTGTATATCTTATGTTTTATGATTGAAGACTATTCATTGCAATCAAGTCATCGCATTTCAAGACAAGATCTTAAATGAAGAAAGTTTTCAAGACATGGATGAAGAATTCAAGTTTGCATGTTCAAGATTCAATCAAGTTCAAGTATATTAGAAGACCTTGTCAAATTAAGATCAAGCTCAAGAAGGCCTACTACAAGTTTTGTATATTCTCAAGCTTCTCTTAAGGGTCATCTGAGTGTTCAGACTTTCAAGTCCATCTCACTTTTAAGGTTTGTGTGACCTTAGATTGACCTTAGGATGAGCTTTACAGTAGGTCATTCTGGATACATAACTCATATATTTCAATATGCTTGTTTGGGGTGTTCTAAGACCAGTCTTAGCTCTGCTACGACCAGTCTTAAGTTTTTCAGGACCAGTCCTAGGTTGTTGAAGATTTTTGGATCTTTCTGGCTGTCCTACGACCAGTCCTGGACATCCTACGACCAGTCCTGTGAGTTCTACGTCTCATCCTTCAACCGGTCGTAGCCCTACGACTCAAACTCCACTAACCATTTTTGGGGTCCTACGACCGGTCGTAAGTGTCCCATGACCAATCGTAGGTGGCCCACGACCGGTCGTTGACTGCCCAGGACTGGTCGTGGAACAGAAAATCCAATCCCGTGGAAATCTTTAAAAATATTTGGAGCTACGACCAGTCCTAGGATCCTAAGACCAGTCGTAGACGGGATTTTTCAGGCTATAAATAGAGCATGAACTTTAGATTTTTAGCAATTCAATTCAATTCTATTCAAGCAATCTTTAGGCTATTCTCTGAGATAAGTTTGTGCTTATTTTAAGCTACTTTGTGCTTATTTAATATTCCTTTTTCTAGCTTATTTTTATTTGATTTTGATCTACATTCCAATCTTATTAGAAAAGGGGAATTTCTGATATTCCTTCTTCTTGGATTCAAAATCAAATAAAACTAGCCCTTTTAATTTAAAATCAATTAGACTTAGAACCATTCTTAAAGTGAGTATTGGACTTTGAACATTAAATCGAACTTCTACTCCGATTGGTTCTACCGGGCTTCTTCAAAAGGTGATTCAGGTATTTTACATTTTTATAATTTACTTTCTCTGGTTTTTGTTTGAGATTCGCCAGAAAAATCTCATTGTATTGGTTATCTGAGGAGAGCCAGAAAACTTAGATTGTGGAGTTTTTGGATTGTGTAAGCTCGAGATCAAAGACACAATTGTGAAGGTTTTAGGTGAACCTGTGAAACCTATTTTAATAGTGCATGCTAATATCCCCCGTGTGAGGATATTAGGAGTGGAGTAACAATCTGTGTGGCTATTGGATAACAGTTGGTGTACACACAGGCGAACCACTATATATCGTTGTGTTGTGGATGTGTTTTTCTCTCTTTTATTCATTCTGTTTTGAGGAGAGTTTGTGGATGGATGTTGTAATCACTTCAAGCAAGTGTGGATGAATGTTGTAATAACTTAGGATTTATTTTTTGCAAGTTATTTTGATTTCCTTGCTTATTATTCCTCATTGGGTTGTGATACCAAGGACGTTCTAGAAATAAGGTTGTCCTACCTTAAACCTTTGATTTTTGGTGTAAGGTTGTCCTTAGAACTGATAAAGTATCAATCTCTTTCTTTAGGCTACTTTAAATTCAGCATTGTGCTTTATTTTTTTTATTATTCCGCTATTATAAGTTTTATTTGGCATTGCCCTATTCACCCCTCCTCTAGGGCATATAGCTAGGCCCTTTCATCTCTCTCCACCCATCCCTTTCTTACGACCCTATCACTTCACCCATCACCCATCACACGTCATCCCATCCTTTTTCACCCATCACTTCCCTCTCTCTCTCATTCTCTTTTCATTCCCGAACAAAAAAAATTCCATACGTCCAAGCCTCCCCAAGCTCTCCCAAAACAATAGGGCCCACCCTCTCATCTCTCATCCCCACCATTAAAACTCTATCCACCACCGTCAAAAGTTTAGCATAGGAGCTAAGGAGGCTAAGGGAGCAAGAAGAAGGCCAATAGGTGGGTGATCTAACCGTCAAATTTTTTTTTTGAGGGACCACATATGGTGGGCCCATCTTGATGCATGCTTTGTATTTAGAGAGGGCCCATAGTAGCGAGGTCCCTCCCCTTCTCATCGATCTCTTTCTCTCTCTCTCACTCTGTCTTGTAATGGGCGTGGCCCACTACGTCCACACCGATCATGGACCCACCATGATATATGTATTTTATCGACGCCGTCCATCTATTTTATCCAGGCCATCCAATGGGCCTAGATGATGAGAAAACACAAATATCAGACCCATCAGGTGGGCCACTACATGTGGGACCCACCATAGTGCCTATGTTGTATCTACACTGTCCAGCGTCCAGGGACACTAGACAAGACTCCACAGTGAAGTGTGAACTGACGTCATGTGTATGGGTAACAGTGAGGTGTGAACTAACAGGGTGTGTGGATAACAGTGATGTGTGAACTGCTCATGCAGGCCCTACCTTGATGTATGAATCCAATTCACGTCGTCCATCCTATTTCTTAGCTCATTTTAGGCGTTCAGCCGAAAATGAAGAAAATCTGACTATCTGGCATGCCATAGCATAGAAAATAGTCGCTTTACTGTTGAAATTCTCTCCGATATTTCTATACGCCAAAACATACCGCAGATTGGGCTTGATTGGTCTATCTTGAGCCATGGAATGCAGTGGCTTGAGTGGATCTGCCTGATGCGGGCCCCACCTTGGAAAAACCTCAAAATTTCCTTTAAAAAAAAATAAAAATAAAACAACAGCAGCAGACGCTGCTGTTGCTGACAACCCAAGGACACGCAGCAGCGTCCTGCTGTGTGGGCGCTGGACACAGGGGTCCTAATCGTGGGCCCCACCATGATGTGTGTTGTCATTAACACCGTGCATTTGGGTGGGCCCCATTCAGTCAGTAACCCCCCCTAAAAATCAGCCATATACAAACTCAGGTGGCCCATGTCACGAGAAAACAGTGGGATTAAGCATTTGCCATTGAAACCATTTTTTGGGTTGTCACAGAAGTTTTAGATCACTATGAATTTTTTTTTCCTCTTCATCTGGGTCTCCGTGACCTTATTAACAGATTGGGTGGAAATAAACATTATGGTGGGCCCCATGTGGGACCCACTGATGTGTGTGCTCCACACCTTCCATCAATGTGGTCCCCACCATGAGGTATGTGTCTTATCTATGTTGTCCATCCCTATCAGACCCACCATGATGCATGTGCCACATCCAAACCATCCAACCAATTTGAAGATAATTTTAAGGCTTGAGACTAAAAATAAGACAGATCTAGGATCAGGTGGACCACATTTCAGGAAACAGTGGGTTTGAACGTCCACCATTAAAACCCTTGGGCTATTTGGTTTGGACCAATATGATAATTGTTTTTCCCTCTTAATCCAGGTCTTTAAGACCTTATAATTAGAATGGGTGGGAAATAAAACTTATGGTAGGCCCTTGTGAATTGTTTAAACAGTGAAAATTATCTCCAATGTTACTTGGGGTATGGTCCAAATGATCCTTCATTATGACTCTTTTTGGGTATGTGATGAGGCCCATCTTGATGTATTTGTGGCTCGTTATTGAGGCCCACCTTGATGTGTATGAGGTATGATGTTGAGGCCCACTTTGATATATATCAGGCCCACATGATGCGGCCCATTTGATGTATTTGACTCAGCCCATTTGACCCTGCATATTTAACTCAGCCCATTGAACTCGGCCCATTCGACTTGGCCCAGTTGATTCGGCCCATTGTATTGGCCCATTTGATTAGGCCACATGTGATATATGAGGCCTGATGTTGAGGCCCACTTGGATATATATGAGGCCCATGTGATACGACCCATTTAATGTATTTGGAGCCCTTAGGTCGAGGCCCAATAGGATGTACATAAGGCCCATTGCAATGTGTGATTCCATCATGGTTTATGTAATGATGTTCATGGCGGGCCATGCCTCGGAAGTAATGATGGTCTGATGCCCACATTGTAAAGATGATGTTAGTTAAATGTCCCAATTGTCACTCTCCCTAGGGCTCATTGATAGGCCCATACTTGTAGTGTGTAGGCCGTCTAGGCCCATTTTCATTATGAACAGAGTCTATCACCATATAACATGTTTAATATATATCCATGATTCATAATCTTACGCATCATATGTATGCTTGATATGAGGAGTGACTGGTCATAGCATATGTCTTCGGGAAGATTGTTTATGGGCTCCTTGATAGGCAGAGTTTCCCTTCATGAGTACGCGGTACGCACAGGATTATTGTGTGTTTGGTAGAGTTATTAATGCACTTACATTTGTGTGATTGTGATTATTGTATTCCCTAGCGACATTAGGGCCATAGCCTCCATAGACACATTGTGGATGGTTGGATTGGATACCCAAAATACTGTTTTTAGCATTGGGGCCCCATAGATGTCCTTGGATAAAAATTCCTAAATCCGATGGTACCAAAGGATGACTCCAACGTCGAGACCGAGTGGATGCATGAGAGTATAAGGGCTGTATACCAGTAGGCCATATTTCCCACTGTGTCATGGTCGGTTGAAAAGGGGTGTGACCTTACCCGCCTGAGTGAGGGAGAAATTTTTAGGTTGAGTTTGACGAGCTTGATGAATAGGTCCGCTATCGACGAGCCGTGCCCAATATTGGCTGGCGGATAGTGAGGTCTCTTCCACTCTCCCTGTTATGCATTCAGATAGGGGCGATAAGCTGGCGTAGAGTGTACTAGACCCCGGTGATTATCCATAATGAGAACTGTACTGATATTTGATGACCTGTATGAGGATTTGGATGAGGATTGATTTGATTGAGTTGCATCTCACATCGCATGGTCTTGATATGACCGATAACATTCATATCTTGCACTGCATAGCCTTGGTATGACTGATTGTATTCATGTTCTCATCAGCATGATTCTGTATTACTCTGACCTTACATTCTGAGCACGTTTATATTGTGCACACACTTACACCACCCTCTAAGATTTTTATAAGCTTATGCATGATTGATGCATACAGGTGATGCGAGGATGCAGTCATAGCCTCGTCACAGTTGGAGTGTGTAGTTGAGCTTCTGGAGTTTCTGTTATTATCATTATCTTGTATTTCCCTTCATACGCATTGTACTCAAAGTTTTTGATCATAGTGGATTTTGTGATGGTGTTCTTGTGGTTATTGTTCATGAGTTATGCTCATTATGAATCAAATTGATGTTAAAAAATTCTCCTTGTAGGATCCCAGGATCAGAACCTCATATATGGGTGTCGGGAGCCGACCATAGGGTACTACGAAGGTTGTCAGCGCCGGATTCGGTAAACGAGAATTTTATGTGCCCGGTTTTCGAGTTTGGGGCATGACATCGCAAGTACGGTTAGATAACAACCACTCTACATGTTTGAAGATCAGCTCGAGATTGACTTATCATCTCAAGAAGATGTCGATTGGTTTTAAGACTAGTAGATCTCTTTATTTGCTAACTAACAAGTGATATAACCCTAGAAAGACTTTAGGTTAGGTGCTTTCAAAAATTCATTTATTTTGGGTTATTTATACTATATATGCTCTAGAGTTCGGCCAGCTTAACATCTTTGGCTAACCTAACTTTAAGTTCGGGTTAAAAATTAAAATCATTTGAAAATTTGGCCAGCCTAACTTTGGGTTCGGCTAGCATAACTTGAAATTTGGCAAGCTTGAGTGAAGTTCCAGTCAAATTCCAGCAATGCAAACTTTTGAATTTCGCGAGAATTCGGTCAGCCTAATTTCACCTTGGGCCAGTTGAATTTTGGATAAATCTTATCTCGTACAATCCGATTGTTGTTAGAATGAATTCGGTGGAATTCGGCTAACCGAACCTATTCTTAGGCTAGATAAATATCCAAACCCTTTGCCTATAAATAGAGGCCTTCTCTCAATCTAAACTACAACGAAAAAATCACTCTAAACCTTCTACAAGTGAGAGGGAAGCTCTGGTCATCGACAAGAATTTTGTGCGGTATTTATAAATTTTTTTTATACTTATTTAATTTTATTTCTCAATATTATTTCAATGTCATTTTAAAGAGTAGTCTATACTCCTCTTAAGATTTAAGAGAATTGAATCAGTAGCATTAGGATTTTCATTTTGTAAAATTCTTGACAACCCTATACTCTTTCTGTTGAGGGAATGTTGTATCATCTACATATAAGAAAAAATATCTTTGCTACAAGCTTCTACTACATATTTGAGTCTATGTTTGAAGATAAGTATTTTACTTTATTTCATTTTAGGTTATTCTGAGATAGCCTGTAAAAATCTTGGGGGGTTGATTTGTGATAGCCCGTAAAAATCATAAAGTTTTTGTTTGTGATAGCCCATGAAATCACAACCGGGGTTCTATTGTGGTGAACCCGTGAAAATTAAAAGGAACTGTATAAGCTTGTTAAAGTGAAACTGTGAAAAAATGGTGAAAGCCAAAATTATGAGGGTAATAATTTTGGGAGTGGAGTAGGTATGGTTTTTAAAGCAGTGAACCACTATAATTCTTCGTGCCTATATGGTGAATGCTTTATTCTTTTTTTTTTTTTTGCTTAATGTTATTTCTATTTTAATCTTTATGTTGAATGTTGTATCCTCTCTTACTAGTTTGAAAGATTGATTTTAAAGACTTGTCTTGCCTAATATTTTAGGTGAAGGTTGTCCTGCGAATTATTTAGAATTAAGGTTTCAATACTTGGGCAATTGAGACTTTATATTCTTTATTTATTCAAATTTTATTTCAATTATTTGGCATTGTCCTATTCATGCCCCGTAGTACATTGATAGCTTGCCTTTTCAAATGGTATCATAACGAGGTTACTTCTTTTTTAAAAAAAATTATTTGGGATTTTCCTCTTAGAGCTTGATCCAGAGCTATAAGATAATTTTGAAAGTTTATCCATTACCAAGCCACCTTCCTTTGATGGCTCAAACTATTCATATTGGAAAGCCAGAATCAGGATCTTTCTCAAATCTATCGATAAAAGTTTGTGGCAAGCCACTAGGACACAATGAATCCCTCCTGTGATGGAAGTAATAGCTGAAAATGGAACTACGTCTATGAAAGAAATCGCTTATACTTTTTAGACGACTATTCAGAAAAGTGAAAGCAGTGCTAATGCAAAGGCCTTAAATGCAATAACTTGTGCTCTATTGTTAGATGAATTCAAAAGAATCATTTCTCACAATACAGCTAAATAAGCATGAGATATTGTTAAAATGACAGATGAAAGAACCAACATTGTAAAAATAAATAAATCTAAGATCCAACTCCTCACAACCAAATTTGAAGAAATTGATATGCATGAAAATGAGTATTTTATGGAATTCTATATGAAACTAAATGACATAATGAAGTCCATGTGGGGTCTTGGAGTTAAAATCCTAGAAAGCAAGGTTTGTGCAAATATATTATGATCACTTCCTAAAAGGTTTAATTTGAAAGTTACAACTATATAGGAATTGAGGGATAGCATTACCATGAATGTTGATGAGTTAGTTCTCTTCATACTTATGAGATGAATTCCAAAGCTCCTAAGATCAAGTCCGTTTCTCTTAAATCTTCTAAATATAATTCAAAGGATTCTAATGTAAAATTTGATATTGAAAAAAATGAAAATGATATGGCTATGTTGGGAAAAAAATTCTATAGAATTTTTAAAAATAAGAAAAGACCAGATTTTCAAAAACCATTTAACAAAAGAAAATGAAATTCAAACTATTTGAAATTTAAAAGAAAAGGCACTTAATGTTTCAACTATTTTGAATATGGGCATCTAGCTTCTAAATGTCCTAAAAAGGATAAATCTCAAAGAAAAGGTAGATAAATCTCGAAGAAAAGGTATGATAACTAGTTGTGATGAATCATCAGAATCTGAAACTAATTCAAAAAGTAACGAATTAGACCATGAAAATGCAAATGAATTGAAAGCCTTTATGACTATAGTCAGAATCACTTCTTTAGATGACTGTTAAATGTCTGATTGTGAAACTCCAAGAAGTGACTCTAAAAATGAAGATGATCTTTAAGATGCATATGATGCCCTATACAGAGAAAGTTGTTAGATTGCAGCTAAAGTGAGAATTCAAAAAGAGAACTCTGCTAAACAACAATTAGAACTTGAAAATGTTATTTTAGAAAAATCTCATTTTTTTTATTGTTTTGAAAAAACTAAGTTAGATTTAAGTTTAAAAATTTCTGAATTGCAATAACTTAAATCTGAAAATGAAAAATTAAGACTTGAAGTCTCCTCCCTTCAGAGTTCAAAGGACACTTGGAAATATACCCAAGGTGACCAAAAACTTGCAAAACTGTTAACCTCATCTCGGTGATGTGGTGACAAGTCTGGACTATGTTATATTAAAAATAAAATTTTGAAATCTAAGGATTCTACTCTTACTTTTGTAAAAGGAGAATCCTCAACTCTAAATCAAAAACTCTAAAAGAGTCAAACTATAATAAGAATGACTTACAAAATTCAAGACCCTTTTAAGTCTATAATATCAAAAATAGTGTTAATTACCACAAATATCAAATAAATGATAATAGAAATTCTCCTTTAGCTGATAAAATTGTGGATATGCTTAAGGAGCTATTGAAATCCTACTCTGGTAAAACTGGAGTAAATAGAAACATGAGAAATTTGAACTCTCAAACATAACAAAAAGTAAGAGATCCTCCATAACCTAGAACCGTAATTAATGGCGGGTTGGTTACATTCAGAGATGGAAGAAACTGCAAGATTGTTGGCCAAGGTAATGTACAACTTCCCAACTTATCTCTCTTTGAAAATATTTTATATGTTGAAGGGCTAAAACATAATCTTCTAAGCATATCTCAGATTTGTGATAACAAATATAGTGTAATTTTTTATTTTTATTTTATCATGGATGTGAGATAATTAATGAGAAAGGACATGTAATATTAAATTTTCGTAAAATGTCTAAAAATTGCTTTATCATTGATGACTCTTGTTTAACAAAACATTCATGCTATATGGTTTAAAAAAATGTGATTGAATTATGGCATCAGCATCTTGGACATGTAAATTATAGAGATCTATATAAACCGAGCAGAAAAGATTACTTATGTGGCATACCCAAATTAAAAAGGATGAAAAATAAAGTATGTGGTGCTTGTCAGATAGGCAAGCAAATTAGGAGTAGTCATAAAAAAGTGAACTCCTTAGCCACTGTAAGACCTCTTGACTACTCCATATAGATTTAGTCGGACCAGCTAGGATGAAAATTAGAGGAAAAAAAATAAATATATTTTGTAGTTGTAGTTGATGACTACATTAGATATTCTCCTGTAGCCTTTCTAAGAAAAAAGTCAGATGCTCTTGATGAAGTCATAAAACTTGTAAAACACATCTAGAGTGAAAAAGAGTTATCTGTGATTAGAATAAGGAGTGATTATGGTACTGAATTCGAAAATAGAAAATTTGAGAGATACTCAATGACCATAGAATACTTCATGTATTTTCTGCTCCAAAAGCACCCACATAAAATGGGGTTGCTGAAAGAAAAAAAAAAGTTTTACAATAAATGGCTAGTGTAATGCTAAATAGCATGAATTTACCTAAATACTTATGGACAGAAGCTGTTAATGTTGTATGTTATATAATTAATCATGAGTACATTAGAAAAACTAAAAATAAAACGGCTTATGAATTATGTTTTAACAAAAAGCTTACTGTTAAATATTTCTAAACTTTTAAAAGCAAATGCTTTATTTTACGTGACTGTTAAAATTTGAAAAAAAATTGAAACCAAAAGCGATGAGACAATATTTCTTAGTTATGCTTTAAATAGTTGAGCATATCGGATTCTAAATAAAAGAACTAAGGTTATATAAGAATCAATAAATGTAGTAGTAGATGGTCAACCAATCACACCCAGTCTTAATCAAGATGATGATAATGATATCAACTTGGTTAATTAATCAGAATTCTCATGTAAATAAGATAATACTGATTTAGGCTAGTTAAAGACCATTTGATTGATTAAATACTTTGTAACCCTCACACTAGTGTTCAGACTAGAAGACAACTTGAAAATATATGTAATCACGTTTGCTTCACTTCCCAGATTGAATCAGGTAATATAAATAAGGTACTAACTGATGAAAGTTGCATATTGGCCGTGCAATATGAATTAAAACAATTTATTAAAAACGATGATGGTATCTGGTTCCTAGACCTTCCGAAAAATATATGATCGGAACCAAGTGGATTTTCAAAAATAAAACTAATGAAATGGAAAATATTATAAGAAATAAGGCATAATTGGTTGTGTAAGGTTATACACAGATTGAAAGTATTGATAATAATGAAACCTTTATACCAGTTGCATGTCTTGAATCGATGAGATTATTTATTTCCATTGTATGTTATAAAAAATTCTAAATATATCAAATATATGTAAAAAGTGCTTTTTTAAATGGTGATTTAAGTGAGGAAGTCTACGTTGAACAACCGAAGGGTTTCGAAGATCCAAAACTTTCTGATCATGTTTACTATCTTAAAAAGGCACTTTATGGTTAAAATAAGCCCCTAGAGCATAGTGTGATAAATTGACTAAATTCTTACTTAGTTATAACTTTGTAATGAATAGTGTTGACAAAATCATATTTGTTAAGAAGTATAATGATGATATCTTGATTATTTAAATTTGTGTTGATGATATTATTTATAGATCTACTTGTGGTAATATTTTTACTAAGTTTGTAGAATTTATGAAATCTAAATTTGAAATGAGTATAGTCAGTGAACTAAATTATTTCCTTGGATTACAAGTCAAACAGCTTGAAGATGGTATATTCATCTCTCAGACCAAATATGCATTGAACCGAGTAAAGAGGTTTGGTTTTAAGAATGGTAGGAAATTTAACACTCCTATGAGTACAACTCTTAAATTGTCAAAAGATAATTTTTAACTCTATCACAGCATGATTGGTAGTCTACTTTATTTAACTGTTAGTAGACCTGATATTTCTTTCAGTGTTGGAATATTGTCAATCTGATCCTAAGGAATCTCATTTATTCGATGTTAAATGGATAATCAGATATGTTGCAGGCTCCACTAACTTAGGTTTATGGTATCCACATGATACGTCTGTACAAATTGCAGGTTATACTGATGCAGACTGGGCAAGTAATATGGATGATAGAAAATCTAGTAGTGGTGGATGTTTCTATATAAAAAATTGCCTTGTATCATGACTAAGTAAGAAATAGAATTCCGTATTTCTATCCACTACAGAAGCATAATACATTGTTGTAGGGAATGCTTGCACTTAACTAATGTGGATGAAATGAATGTTGGTAGATTATAGAATTAGGCAAAATACAATGACCTTATTTTGCGATAACTTGAATGCGATAAATATTTCTAAGAATCCAATTTAACATTCTCATACAAAGCATATTGACATAAGATATCATTACATACAAGAAGTAATTGAAGATAACATTATCATGTCGGAATACATTCAAATTGAGAAGCAGCTTGCAGATATTTTGACTAAAATTCTTGGCAATATTAAGTTCTCAAATTTAAATCATGATATTATATTACGTATTTTTAAATAATTATTTCGTCCTTTTCTTTTCTTTGCATTTATTCTCTACACTTATTTATAAATAGGATATGCATGAAAAGTAAAATGAAAACAATAAATAATAAACAATAAACAAATTTTGGTGATTTTTTGGCTAGCCCGTTGTTGATTGAGAAATTTGGCCAGCCAAGCAAGTGCGTGGGCTAGCTGAATTGCGCGTGAATTTTCAAAATGGGGGAAAAAACCCAAAATTTCTCATTTTTCACTTCTTCTTCTTCGGTCCTCCGGTGCTCCATTTAGCTAACCCATCATTCCAACTCTCTTCTAAGTAGATTTTATTATTTTTCTTTGAAATTTAGGTTATTATTTCCTATATTATCAAGTTTTTGTAGTCATTTCTACATTTTTCAAACCCTTTTCTTCATGGGTTTTCTTCCAAATCTGATTTATATTGTACTTGCATTTTTCTTGTGATTTTTCTTTTTGCAATATAATGGAATCAAGACCTAGAAGGGTTGTACTTAAGGTACAAACTAGTTCATCTTCCCGATTGACTCCTCTTGATGTGTGGACCTTATGCTCATTGGAGGATGACCTAAAAAATGTTTGGAATTTTTGCACAATAAGCATAATTATAGAAAGATTAGTAAATGTAGATCACATTGCTCAATTCGGCCTTGTTAAATTCATTCCGACGTTGGATGGGAAAAAATTTTTCACTGGGGAGGGACGACTTATCGATCCATTATGCAAGGCATGTATGCCTCAATTAGTGAAGTCTCTCTTGATGAATTATTTTTCAAAATTAAATTTTTAGAAAAGATTATCACCATAACGCCTTCCACCACATCTGCCTTAATGAAAATTAAAATGGCAAAAGATGGAATGCCGATTGCGACTCTTTAAGAAAAAAAATGTCTATTTTGAAAAATATTCACTTACGAGAGCATTATGTGGATTCAATGTTGAATGGTGGTTCGGTAACTCCCTTGCCCACAAACAAACTGTTTCCCAAATACCGCGTCTTACATCACATTTTTACTTCCAATGTGTATCCCATGGCAGGGAATAAGACTGATCTTACTTCCTTAATGCTCTGTGTTGTCTATGTTGTCATCACTGGTGTGCGCATTTATCTGCCATCCTTGATTTGTTACGTAATTATTTAATTCTGATTACATCCTAAGCATGGTTCGATTCTGTTTGGAAACCTTATGTCATCACTTGCACTTTAATATCATGTCCAAATTTCTTTGTTTCAAATGTTGGAATTCAAACTCCCCTTTAACAATTCTAATTTGAATATGATGCAACTAACTCCCCTCATTGAATAAAGAGAAGATCAGGAAGAACCTTAAGAAACAAATATCAACATGGATGAAATCTTCATTGACCTAGAAGAATCTGAAGATGCTACTGACTCTGACTATCTGTAACACCCCAAATTTTTACCAACCTGGAGTTAGACGCCCTTAGGCAATGGGTCAATCATAACACCTTGGTACCTACTCAAACCTCAATTCCAAAGCCAAAGAAATCATTTAGAACCAAATTCTTTAGAAATTTATTGTGTATTAACTAGCGCAACACTAGATTTCCTGCAAAATAGCACCAACCACTTTAAATACGATCTGTAAGACCCAAAACCTATAGACTTGTTACCGCTATATTACCCTGAAATCTAGGATCTAACTCTAAACCCAGTTGTTCCCAAGAATATTTTGTAATTTTGTATTGGATCTAAACCGCACGTCGAAAGTCCGATGGCGATGAACTTAGACCATTATGACCGCTTAGTTGGACTTGACAATCACCTCGAAAATCAAGCCCAAACGATGTCCTGAGACTATTTCATTGAGTCCGGAGTGAAGAGAGTGAGAAAGCGAAGATTTTTAGAAAATTAAATATATTTTTTAAGTAATTTGAAATGTTTCGCTTGTGCGTTATTTTTAAGCATTCTGACCATTAGATTTCAACCCAAATTCACCCTCGGATCAGGATAGGTGGCCCTTATATGTCATAGCACTTGTACCTTTGATCGAGTTTCCATAACCGTTGAACTGAAACTGGTCTGCCACGGTCGATTTGGAAATCTGACCAGACTGAAAACTTAGCTTGACCTAGATCCAATTTTAGAGAGCTTAAGTCTGACTGCATTTAGTAACAAGACCTCCATAAGTGCTCCGTTGGATCGGAACAGACCTGATTTGGTTATAACATAAGTATACCTTGGCCCTGGGTCTAATTTGGTAAATTTTTAACCTATATAAAGGCCTTAAACCCTCATTCCCAAATCCCATACGAATTTCCAAACCCTAGCTAAGAAGGAGAGAGAAAGTGAGAGAGAAGTTAGTGATTCTTCCTGGGATTCTTCCCCGCTTTACTACGTGCCTAATCCACTAATCCATATCGCTATTACGGCATTTCTGATTCTATTCTTGGGAAAGTCAAGCCATCCCTAACCTATTTTGAAGCTTAGAATAGTTGTAGTGAAGTTATAGCTAACCTGTTTCATGCCTTAGGTTGCCTATCTGTCGTTGACAAAGACATATCGTCTGAATCATATCCATTGCGCATTTTCTGGTCTAAGGTGCGGACTATATACATTTAAGTTATGGTTTTCAAGACTTTCAATGTCGGTTAATGATATATTACTGACATGGATGCTATTTCACATGTATAAAGTGTTTTTCTTTTCTTTTTTCGGTTGTACGTTAACTATGTTGAATATATTGTATTCCTCGTATTTGTAGAAAATACTGTATACGTATGAAATATGAATTTATGTTTGTCATGATTAACTGCCGTTTATGTATGCTAGGTGTATGTGTAACAACTCCTGGGCTAAAGGTTTAGTCCAAATACATGATATGCCAACATATGATATGTATTTAGTATGTGTAGCCTAAGTGTATGTGAAAATGACTGAATGAGTATAGACTTTGTATTCGTGCTTGCCATGACAATCTGTGGTGGATATATGATTGTTGTATGGGCGACTACCCTTTGACGAAATGATTTGCCCTATTACGTATGCTAATGAATACATAATATGTATGATGTAATGTGTAGACTAAGAGTAGTTATGATTTCCTCCATGACTTGTGTAACTTAGATTATCCATGTCCACTACGTGTATGATTTCCTCCATGACTTGTGTAATTTAGATTATCCATGTCCACTACGTGTAAGATTTCCTCCATGTATTGTATTTACGTTCAAGTCATATTTCATGATTGTTCAAATGAATGTAGGATATGAATCGTATGCCTGTTATTGAGCTTGTACATGATTGGGGTTGTACTACAGTCCAGGTAATCGGTAATCATACTCCAAATGGTGGTTGAGGTTATTTTTGTCATGCAGGATGAGTTTAACGAATCTGAGTCGTACTTGGGATGTTCGACAGTGGTTAGGCCACACGAAGTGCTTATGCATTCCATGTCATTCAACTCAACGTGCGCTTGGCCTAGTTGAGCTTATCAACTAACTCGATTGACCAATGTATGTTCACCATGTTTGGATGCTATTGCTTGAACCTAAGGTACCAAACTTACCAATGAAAAGCCCCTCTAACCTTAGTACCTCGATCCGCTAAGACTCATGAGCCGATTATGGTGGTATGGGATACTATATTCGAGCTGTCATCCTATGATGAGGCCACGAGCCTCCCCATAGTGACCAGTGAGCAACCCAGACTTATGAACCAATTATGGTGGTATGGGATAATATATTTAAGCTGTCGGCCTACATTGATTGGTGATGGGGAAGTGGTGTAATGATTGCGCCCAACAGCCCTGACAGCCCTTGTAGTGACCTTGAGCGTACTCTGAGTCTACGTGGGGACGACGACCCTTCCGTAGTAACAAGAGTACAAGCTAGGCTTGTATTGATTTGGTGATGGGGGAGTGGTGTAACGATTGCGTGTAACAGCCCTGACAGCCCTTGCAGCGACCTAAAACCGTAACATCGTATGAGATTATCTCGGACTGACGACCCGAGAATTGATCATCATTTGGGTAATGATATGAGGGAGGTACCTTAGCTTCCCAATCCTGCTGTATGAAAATGACTAATAAGAACTTGGTAAGCATGCTCATATACCATCGCACCACATGTGCTAATGGTGTTGGTGAAAGAGCACTGAGGAAGTGACTGACATGCACGACCGTAAGATGAAGATCGCAGAGGGAGTTTATGGTGAGGGCATGCATCATTATTTCATATCATTTTTGCATTAACAAGAGAATCTAGGACATGTTTGATTGTACTGCTTTATCATTAATGCTTGATTGAATTGATAACATGTTAACCTTTGTTGTATAGTTACCACTGAGTTGATCACTTACTCCCACGTTACGGGACGGTGTTTGCAACACCAACCAGTCCCTATTTTAGTTTCAGATGGTGGCGATGCTTGTGAGGTAGAGACGGTCTTTTATGCCGATGAGGAGGATTTCTCCTGTATGTAGTCCTCAGGCGGATTCATGCGAACAACGCTCTGATTGACGGGGATTCAGGGCTATGTTAGTAGTGATTTATCACTTTTGATATAGGTATTTTGAGACATGACTTGTAATTATGACCTGACAGAGCATATATAGCTTGGGGACTTATGTTGATTTATATATGTATTTTTCTTTTTCGCTCGTGTTTTCAGACTGTCCCTGAATTATGTTTGCTGTTTTGGTTTAATCTACCTCATGTTTTATGCCCTAATGCCAATAACATTCATTCATCGTAAAAAATGCTGCATAAGTGATGTTCTGGAACTCGGGAGCTGAGCTTCTCCTCAACCCCCAATTTTCAGGGCGTTACACTATCACCCCTCTCAATTTGATGAGAGGTTATCTACTTTGGAAGAGAGTGGATACTCTGCAAGTGTCCCAAGCATCGCTAGCCCAAACTAAAAAATTAAGTATGAAGTACATGAAAAAGTACTTTTATCATTTTAATCAGAGTTTGAGGATTAATGATCCTTCGATGCCTGCATCATCCTCATCAGAGTTAGAGTGAGTTAGTTTATTTTATTTTATTTTTTTCTTTAATTGGGTCTGTATTAAATTATATACTGATGGTTTTCTTGGATCTTTCTTTTATTGGATATTATTTGTATAGATGTTACATACACTGTTTTATATAGTGTTCTCTGCTAATTTCGATGATATGATCCATTTTACCCTGATTTATATATTCGTGATTCCATTTCCATTTTATTTTCTTCATTTTTCAACTTGTGACAAAAAGGTGGAGAAATATCATATATGTGTGTGTGTGTGTTCTCTATGATGTGGTGGAAAAATTGAAATTTTATGGAATTTTATACCTAGTACATGTTTGTATGGCATAGTACATGTTCTATTTCTCAAGGGGAGCTACATATTGCTGATTATTGTGGCATCAGATGAATACATATGGTTACAGGGATGATTGTTAATTTTGTAGGGTAGCTTTAATCTTGTTGAAGATTGTGATCATGAGTATATGTATATATGTTAGTGGATGTGTTGTGTATTTTGTAAGTGCTTATATGTTTAGCACATATAAGGTTGTCAAATTTTGTGAGACAAAAGTGATCCCGGTCATATTACAAGTATGGTTAGTGTTGAGGGTCAAATATTGCATATTAGACCCCAGTTATTACCTGGTTTATGAACATGATAATGCTTAATGCACTATTTTAATCATGTTTGTGTTGTAAGGTGAATTTAGGAGCTTAGATTGAAAAGGGTACTAAAAGCATAGATTTGATGCTTAAGAATCACCAAAACAAAGGACGAATCTTAGGAGACCGAGATTAAAGAATTCACATGCCAAAGATCTAAGGAAACCAAGTGATTGAAGATAAGGAAGCCTGAAAATCGTCCTAAATACAAGATCACACGGTTCCCGCCATCCGTTTAGCACAAAACTTTATATCCGGCCTGAGTATTGAAAAGTAACCATACATGCAAAATTTCTTCTCATGGATCTTTATGAAAGTGGTCCAACAAAAATATCAGCTGTAAATCACCGATTTGGGTCCCACCTAATCTTTGGATATGCCTCAATTTTGGACTCGACCCTTTAAATAAGATGGGAAGGCAGATGGACAGTGTGGATTTATCAGAAACATCGATGCGGGACCCACACAAGTGTGCACGAGCACTACAATGGTGCACTTGCAATACACCGTATGCAACACCACCCACAAGCCTACTAACTTCCTAAACCTACAACTTTGTTTGTAACTCCCTACTTGCAATCATCTTCCCTCTCTAACTAAGATAAGAAAGCAATCATTACCTGGCTTAAAAGAGATTTCTCTTTCTCTCTCATTCTCTCTACTCCTCTCTCTTCTCTCCCTAACATTTTCTTCTTCCAAGCAATAGAGGGGTGGGACATTCACCCCATTCTAGCCCCAATTCTCCTCTTTTCCTCCAAATCTAACCTTCCAATCCCATCTCATCCCTTGATCCATCACCCTTGGTGCATTAGGAGCAAGGAGGTCCAAGATTGGAGCAATCTATGGTGGGTGTGTTCTTAGGATTTAGAACTTTTATCTTTACATTCTTAGATTTTTTTTCTTCTATATGGTAAGTGTAGGACCCACCAATCAATGGTGGAGATCCTATACCATCCCTTAGTTGTGGCCAAATGGCCTCTTTCGTGCATGCATGCCCATGCATAGGGTTTTCCCCTCTATGGGCCCCATCATGGAGGATTATTTGTATTTCATCACATGATATGTCATCTAGACCTTAGAATGCCAACCATTGATCTTGAATTTAGGACATTCATGTGGTGGATCTTTGATGTAACATATGAATAAATGGAATGTATGGTGTGATTGATGAAGGGGAGGGTCTCAATGTGGCGGAGCCCCTCCTCTTGTGGCAGATTTTTCATTTTTCCTTTATGATAGAATTCTGATCTTGTATGTGTGTCTCACCTTGTGGGTCAACAAAAAATCCAGACCATCCATGCAGCTTGGACGCATATAGTGGTCTACCCTTGAATATGTGACCCTAAAATTCATCTTAATAGGGCACATGCAAGGGGTATTTGATGATGGCGAAGGTCTGAACATTTGTGGGGCTCACTAGGGTGGTCCATAACATAACTTCCTGGGGTTAAATCCCATGGAAAATGATGTTTATATTTTATTTCCTTCAATTACTTGGTGTTGTCCCAATTTTTCTAGATAGATTTTTGGGCCAACTTGAGGCCAGGATTTGGGCCTTTTGGTGGGGAATTTTATACCAATATGAATATAATTTTTGAAGGTATATATCCCACCTATAATCATGCCAAATTTCACACCTATAATCATGCCAAATTTCATCCTCAACTGACCCCATTTGGGTCCCCAAAAGGGTGAGCCAATATGGGTACCTTGCTGGATTTTCTGCTGTACTTCCACCAAGGTTGCAATTTGGAAACTAAAAATTTTAAAATAGTTTCGTGTCAGTTGGGACACCTTGGTGGACTCTACCTTATACTACATATATATGGGAAGGTTCAAATCTATTTTTTTCAATTTTTGGACACCTTGGGCCCACCCCATTGGGTGCTCAATCATGGTCTATCCAAAATTCTGCACTTAGCAGAATTTCTGGACAGATTATATTTTTAAATTAAATTAAAATACTTTTGTTCATCCAAAAATTATGAAATTTTTAAGAGGTGTGGCCCACCCATGTAAGGACCATCCTAAAAATATTTGGGGCCATCGGGCCCCTGTACCATCTGTGGTGAGATATGGATGGCCCACCAGGCTGGGATGCCCAGGCTGGGGCGTCCAGCCTTGGCTAGCCATCCAGGCCACCTTGATGTATTTTTTATCCCACAATTCATAGAAGTGGGGTCCATATGGGTCATGATCATTTTCCCCTTCAATAGCATCCATTTCGGACCCATTTGGATGAGTTTTGGGCCAATTACCCAGGCCTATAGGACTGCCTACCCTTGGGACGTCCAGGCCCATTGGACCACTAATGGAGTTTTAGTCCAGCAGCATGGTCCACCTATTTTATGTATTTAAATCAGTCCCTTGATCTGGTGAGACCCATAGAGACATATGTGGGCCACCAGGGGACTTATACTTACCCCTTTATGATTTTTGTTGGGCCCTAATAGCCCAGAATATGGGTGGGTTAAAATTCATCAAAAGGCCAAAACTATTTGCTCACCCAAACTAGTTGCCCCTAATGGTTTGTTTTGGGGCAGCATGACCCACCAGATTAAGGGTGGATTATGCACTTGAGATTTGCCTTCTTTTAAGATGTCCTTGAGCCTCATTTATGTATGTTTGAAGGCCCACCTCCATTGAACTTTTTTTGGACCTATATACAATGTGGTGATTGGACTTGGTAGGCCTACTCATCTTAGACCTTCTAAGTTAGGCCCCATTGGACCTCTGGGCCTATACTTAAAATGGTATTGTGATGGGCTTATGTGTTAAAATACACAAGTGGTTGGACCCTTAGTTACCCACTAAATTTGCCACTTACTTGGGCCAAGATGTAAGGCCCGTTTCACTTGATTTAAATATAAGAAATTGCCCATAAGGATGGGTTACCGGGCTCCCCATCAGACCCACCACAATATGTGGGATTGTGACTTTTATGGTTGGGCCCAAACCTCTCTTGAGGGCCTACCATATTGCTTATGTATCGGGCCATGTGTATTGCCCACTAGGCCCGTGGATTGTTTAAGGCATTAGGCCTTGATTCACTTGAGCAATAGCGGGCTACCTTTTGAGACCCAATTGAGGTTGGATGTCCTCCTTAGTGGCCTAAGGTAGGCCCATAGGGTGGATATAGGTGGTTGAAGGCCCACCTGGACCCTTGTTAGGACCGTTTCTTCCCTTGGGCTTTTATATGGCCCTTCCTAGCTCGTGGGATACCCTAAAGTATTAGGCCCCTACTGGAGGATGTTCCCATAGTAAATTGTCTAAGTACTTAGGCTTGTTTCCCTCCTTGAGAAGGAAGAGTATGTTCCAAGTCTTCATCACCATATGACACACCCTCATGACCCATATACATCATTTACGTGATTGGATTGTATTTGTGTGTGGTCATTAGGTTGATATGATAGAGGGATGGAGTTTTTCCCCTTGTTCACATCGAGTGCTTGGAGCTAGTGCAAGATCTGTATGCGTGACTCATGCATTGGCATCGCATTTCATGATAGTATCGCCCTTGCTTCAATAGGGCCTTCCCTCCACAGGGACATTCGTGAATGACCATATGCATGAACACCAAAAATGTATTACTTGAGCATATAGGGTGCATAGGATGCCTAAGGGTGAAATTTTCAAAACTTCTATGGTACTAAAGATTTGCTCCAACACCATGACCGAGTGAAAAATATGAGTGCACGAGAGCCTTACACCTTTAGGCCGCAACACCCACTATTGTGTAGTCAGTTGGAATGGGGTGTGGCCTTACCTGCTTGTGAGAGAGGGCATTGCTAGGCTGAATCCAACCAACTCATAAATGAGTCCGTTACTATTAGGCCTTGTTGGTGATTAGTTGTCCACATGCAGGTAGTGAGGTCTCCTACGCTTGTTTGACTGTGTGGGTCTGTAGAGTGGTAGTCATTCTACAGTATACTAGACCCCAATAGATTCCTTATGATGGAACTATATTGACATGTGGAGTAGATATGAGGATTGACATTACTTCGCATTGCATTTGTATCGGCTATATAAGCCCTTTATGCATCACCTTGGTATGATGCCTAGTACTCATTGCATTGTATTCATGATAGCCTTAGTTAGGCTTATGGCATTAGCATTGATCATATTTTCCTTCTGTATCTCCTATTACTCTTCTACGCACCATTATCACACACTTTCACTACCCTCTAAGCTCTCTATAAGCTTATGCATGATTGATGCATGTAGGACATCCTAGGTTGGCAGCGCAGTAGTAGAGCTTGGATAGGAGTTAAACCGAGAACCCAAAGTTGCAATCTTATTTTCTTCTTCTCTTGTTAGCAGATGTATTTCCTTCTTATCATGTATCTTAAAGCTCAAATTTATAGTGAATTTTTGTGATGTGTGCCTTTGTTATTTATGAGATGTACTTGCTGTGATCTTGGGTATGCTCGTGTTTGATTGATTATATGATTATAAAAATCCTCCTTATAGGATCCTAGGATCAGAACTTGCCTCAGGAGCTGAGAATGGGGTACTAAGGAGGCTGTTGTGACCAGAACTGGCTATCAAGTTTCTTGTGAGTCCGGTCACCGAGTATGAGGCGTGACACTTGTGTATGACTAAAAAATGTCAAAACATTCAAAATAAAACTTTTTAACTAAGAAATTAAGTGTCATCGTAAAACAAGATGTGTTAGAGAAATTCAAAGATCCTGGTAGCCCAACCATACCTTGTGTAATTAGGAATTACTGAATTGAGCATGCCCTTCTTGACTTAGGAGCGGGCGTAAATCTGATTCCCTACTCAGTCTACAAACAGTTAGGTTTGGGTGAATTACAACCCACCCTAACCACATTACAACTTGCTAATCGCTTAGTTCATGTACTAAGAGAGATAATCGAGGATGTGTTAGTCCAGGTTGGTAAATTTTACTACCTTGTAGATTTTATCATCCTGGATACGGAACCCATCAGGAATATGAGTACTCAAATTCCCGTCATTCTTGATCGTCCATTCCTTGCCACTTCAAATGCGATCATCAATTGAAGGAATGGAGTCATGAGTATGTCTTCCGGGAATATGACATTGGACTTGAATGTCTTTTTCAATATAGGCAGACGGTTAGAGGATGATGACGATTTCCATGATATTAACATGATTGACTCTTTCGTGAAAGATAGAACACCTTTGACCTTATCGTCTGATCCTCTAGAGACGTGCGTGGCTCACTCCCATGCTTTTGATGATGACATAATTAGGGAGATGGGTTCCATGCTTGATACTGTGGTGGTACTTAAAGTTAACCGGTAGAAGCCACAATTTGAAGAATTATCCCAAACTGATGAAGTGTCTCTACCGTCTAACCTCAAGGCATTGAAGCTTGACCTAAAACATTTATCCTTTGATTTGAAATATGTTTATTGAGGTAAAGATGAGACATACCTGATGGTGATTTCTTCCCACCTTAAGCAAGAATAGGAGAGTATGCTCATATATACTCTCATTGAGCATAAGAGAGCCCTTAGATGGACGATTGGGACCTCAAGGGAATTGACCCTTCAATTTGTACTCACCGCATTTATCTTGAGAATAATGCGAAGACCTCTTAATAATCACAATATAGAATAAATCCAAACATAAAGGAAGTGGTTAAGGTTGAGGTTCTTAAACTATTGGAAGTGGGTATCATATACCTTATATTCGATAGTCTGGAATCACCATCATAGGCAATGCCAACAATGAACTCGTGCCAACTAGAGTTACCATTGGTTGAAGAATGTGCATTGACTACAGGAAGTTGAATACTATTACAAGGAAGGACCACTTTCCTTTTCCCTTCATCAATCAAATTTTGGAAAGGATAGCTAGTAAATCATATTACTATTTCCTTGACGGATATTCAGGATATAATCAAATAGAGATAACCCCTGAAGATCAGGAAATGACCACGTTTACATGTCCCTATGATACCTTTACTTACTAAAGGATGTCATTTGGACTATGTAATGCCCCTACTACTTTTCAACGATGCATGATGAGTATTTTTTCTGATATGGGGGGATAATATCTAGAGGTCTTCATGGACGACTTCTCTGTCTTTGGTCCATCTTTCGGCGATTGCTTAGAAAATTCAAAAAATATGCTGAAACGATGTGAGGAAAAGAATTTGGTACTCAATTGGGAGAAGTGTCATTTCATGGTTCGTAAGGGGATTATCCTTGGACATATCATCTCGTCCAAAGGAATCAAGGTAGATAAGGTAAAAATTGATCTTATCTTTAACCTACCTCCACCAAAGAACATACGAGACGTGCGATCCTTTTTAGGACACGCTGAATTTTACAGAAGATTCATAAAGGACTTTAGTCTCCTCTCTCATCTTCAATGTAATCTAGTACAAAAGGATGCATCATATGAGTAGATTGAACAATGTCCAGAAGCTTTCATTAAGCTTAAGGGCATGTTAACCACTGCACCTATCATGTAACCACCCGATTGGAACCTTCCTTTTGAACTTATGTGTGATGCATCTGACTATGCTTTTGTGGCAGTTTTAGGTTAGAGAAAAGAAAAGAAACCCTACGTTATTCATTATGCAAGTAGAACTTTAAATCCTACCCAAGTCAACTACTCGATTATGGAAAAGAACTCTTAGCCGTAGTATTCACTTTGGACAAATTTAGGTCCTACTTGATCAGATCTAAGATCATCATTTACATAGATCATGCGGTGCTCAAGTATCTTCTTTCTAAGAATAATGCTAAGCCCTTCCTGATTAGATGGATCCTCCTACTCTAAGAATTTAATTTGAAAATAAAAGGTAAAAAAAGAGTAGAGAACGTAGTGGCTGACCATCTTTCCCACCTTAATCTCTATAACTCCCTTGAGACGACACATATCAATGACATGTTCTCTGACGAACAACTGTTTAAAGTCTCCCAATCACCTTTGTTTATTGATATTGCTAATTATCTTGCCATAGGTTTCACGCCAACACATTGGACTGCACAAGATAAGAAGAAAATTTTCATTGAGGTACACAAATTCTTCTGGGATGATCTTTATTTGTTTAAATGTTTCTCAAACCAAATCGTAAGGAGATGTGTGCCAGACAATGAATATCAAAGTGTCATATCCTTCTGCACTCTCATGCCTGTGGTGATCACTTTTCTACTAAAAAGACCACGGCCAAGATTCTGCAGTGCGACTTTTATTGGCCCACTATGTTCAGGGACACTCATGAGTTTTGTAAAGCTTGTGAGCGTTGTCAGAAATTGGAAGCTTTGTCTCGTCGAAATATGATGCCTCTTAATCCCATTATGATTATTGAAGCATTTGATTGTTGGGGCATTGATTTTATGGGACCTTTCCCCCAGTCTTTTGAAAATTTATATATTTCACTCACCGTAGACTATGTCACTAAATGGGTTGAAGCGATTCTATGTCGGAACAATGACCATCAAATGGTCATTAAGTTTTAAAAAGAGAACATCATTTCCCAGTTTGGAATACCTCGATCTATCATTCCTGACGGGGGCTCACATGGCCATTTGCGAACTTAATGAAGAAATATGACATTTCCCATAAATTGAGCACTCCATATCACCCACAAACAAGTGGGCAAGCTGAGATTTCTAATAGAAAAATTAAACACATCTTGGAAAAGATAGTTAACCCTAACCATAAGGATTGGTCACTCCGATTGACCGATGCCTTATGAGCTTACCATACTGCATTTAAAACCCCTATTAGAATGTCTCCATTTAGACTTATCTATGGGAAAACTTACCATTTGCCTATGGAGTTGGATCATAGAGCCTACTGGGTAATTTAAAATCTGAATTTCAATCTGGACAATGCTGGCTCGTTACGTAAACTTCAGTTGAATGAACTTCAAGAAATCTGGAACGATGCATATGAGAACTCGAGAAGTTACAAGGATGGGATGAAAGTGTTTCATGACCAACACATTCTTTAAAAATCATTCGCATCAGGACAAAAGGTCCTCCTGTGTAATTCTCGGTTACATCCCTATTTGGGAAAACTCCGATCTTGTTGGACCGTCCCTTTCATTATTACCAATGTTTATCCTCATGGGGCTATCGAGATTCAGAATCCAAACAATGACAATGAATTCAAAGTGAATGGACATTGATTAAAGCCATTTGTTGAGTAATTTGATTCAGAGGACATGTCCATACCTCTGATTAATCTTGTATACCAGGATTGACCTCCTAGTCTGACGAAGGTATAGTTAGGTTTTTTATTTTTCATTTTAGGATAGTTTACTTTATGTCATTTTAGTATAGTTGGCTTTATGCTGTTAGGATAGCTTGCTTTCCAGTTGTTTTGGGATAGTTTACTTTTTGTTCGTTTAACTCTTGTGCTGACCCACTTTCACGGTGAGATCCTTTTGGAAAAGCCTCTTAATCCCTTCCTCAGGTACTACCTTTCCATCACTTCTCCTTCACTTTCGTTGTCTCATGTGCATTGCTTACTTATATCTTTTACATTGAGGACAATTTAGGTTTTAGGTTAGGGATGGGAGATTAGGTTATTTAATGAGTGTTTTCTTAGTCTTGAGTAAAAATTGTGAAAAAGTTTTAAAAATTTTCTGAAAATTTTGTGAATTCGAGTGATTTTAAAGTCCATCCTTGATTTAGAAGTATAAGATACGTAATGTTGGTGATTTACGGCTCTTAGATTTAATTACCTATTAGATTTCATGGTTAAGTTCAAATTATTAATCCATGATTAGAAGTTTTAAACATTGATTGAGTCATGATTTCACATGTCATACCTAGCTTACACATTAAGATTTCAATTCGATATTGAATTGTTAACCTGGTAATCACTAAGCATGGAAGGAACCAACCTGGGGACTTTGTCCATCACATTCATGAGTTAAAAAAAGAAAAAAAAGAGAAGAGAGAGAGAGAGAGAGAGAGAGAGAGAGAGAGAGAGAGAGAGAGAATACCCACTAAAAAGTAGTTGTCATCGAAAATGGTTACCTATTAAAGATCTTTAAAAAGGTTGACATAGCATGAAGCCATCGATGGAAAAATCAAAAGCTGGAAGAATAAAAAGGCTGAACTGTAAGGCAAGTTTCGATTTGGGTTGGGTTATCCGGAATGCTCCTTTTGATTATCGATGGTATCATGAAAATTGACAATTGGATCTTTAATTGTGATAAGTCGAGGTTACACTCTGAACTCATGGAACTCAATGTTTAGAATTATTCTAATTGATGAATTAATATTATAAACTCAACCATGAAGTTTACTAAGTGCTGGAGTTTAGGAGAAAATATGACACAAAATTTATTTATCTAGATTGCGAACCACTTGAGTTTATAAGAATTGTCCTGAATGTTCAAAATATTTTTCACATACTTTACTCTGGACTAGTAAAATGTTAGTTGGGAATTGTGTTGAGGGTCAAATATTGCATATTAGGTCCTAGTTATTACTTGGTTTTATGAACATGATAATGCTTAATGCGCTATTTTAATCATGTTTGTGTGTAAGGTGAATTTAGGAGCTTGGACTGAAAAGGGTACTAAAAGTATAAATTTGATGCTCAAGAATCACCAAGGCAAGGGACAGATCTTAGGAGACTGAGATTGAAGAATTCACATGCCAATGATCTGAGGAAACCAAGTGATTGAAGATAAGGAAGCATGAAAATTGTCCTAAATGTAAGATCATAGGGTTCCCATCATCCGTTTGGCACAAAACTTTATATTCGGCCTAAGTATCGAAAAGAAACCATATACATAAAATTTCAGCCCTTGAATCTTTGTGAAAGTGGTCCAATGGAAAGATCAGCCATAAATCACCGATTTGGGGCCCACCTGATCTTTGGATATGCTTCAATTTTGGACTCAACCCTTTAAATAAGATGGGAATGTAGATGGATGGCGTGGATTTATTAAAAACATTGATGTGGGACCTACATGAGTGATGCAGGAGCACCACAGTGGTGCACTTGCAGTGCACTGTACGCAACACCCGGTCAAAGTTGCTTTGATCCGACCGAATCCACAACCAAGGGAGATTTTCTCTCTCCTCTGTTACGCAACAGCGGATGGGCATCTATTGTGAAGTGTTATGACCCACCACCTTTGACCAAATGGTAGATCCGAATCGTTCACTGTGGCTCGACGGTGGGGCTGACCAAACCCATGGCCTCTATATACCGCCATGCACATGCACACATTAAAATCACAATCAAACGCAGGATGGATAACAGGACAAAATATTCCATGGGCCATAGTGAATCCGAGATATATCATGTCATCTCCGACCAAAATTTTGCCACAAATCCAATGGACAAAACTGATTCTTCAAACACCATAACATGTGGGACCCACCGGGTTCAACGCAATCTACGTGTGTAAACAACAACGTCGAAGAAACTGTGAACGTTTAGGGCTATTCTACGATCATGGCCAGGATTGGACCAATGATCCTGGCTATCCGAACCTCTCCCAAGCGACGTCTGATCAAGGCCAAGAAGTCCGAACGGAACAGATCCTGTGATAGGATCTTTGTTTTTCTAAAACTGGTTGTGTCAGATTGATTCATAGCATTATTGCTGCGTAAGCTTCTCACCGCTTCATCCTACGCGGTTTATGTACACATTGCTGACTTCCAGCCGACGTACATCATGCTTATAAAAGAGAGAGAGAGAGAGAGAGAGAGAGAGAGAGAGAGAGAGAGAGAGAGAGAGAGAGAGAGAAAGATAGAGAGAGATCATGAGGAGGGGACATGAGGAGCAAGAGAGAGAGAGAGAGAGAGAGAGAGAGAGAGAGAGAGAGAGAGAGCGTGGGGCGGGCTGACATCAAGAGTTATTTCCTTCTTCTTCCTTATTTGTTTTAGTTTAATCATGTTTATTATCGGCTAAACCTCTTTGCTAGGGCTAAGAGGTGAAGCTTGTAGTATGATGGGTTGTTTTCTATTGCTTTGATTCATGTTGATTGAACTCTCCTTGATTTTATTTTGATTATAAGAAATACTTCTAGTTTTTAATGGTTTATTGTGACTTAAATTACAATAGATATGCAATAGCTTGGAGTATGTTCATTTCATTATAGGGATTATGAACTTGGGAAACCTGTTGTTCACCATTGTCTCATGAACATAGTTGGGTGATGAAATTCTTCTTAACGTTCATGATTCTCTCAGATTGGTTATGAATTGGTAAAATTTTATTGTTTACTTTATCTCATGGGCATGGTCTTATGATAGAATCAATTCTAGTTCTCATAGCTCTCATCCATTGAGAACTAGATCAAAGGAAGTTCAGATTTGATTTTTAATGACATATCTTCCAATTAGATGAAGATGGGACTCTGATTCCAGTTGTGTTGTAAATCAAACATAGATCTCCCTGATCTTTACAAGTAGATTCTTAGAAACCCTAGTTTCCCACCTTTGAATTTTACAAGTTTTAGTTACATAATTTACAATTATTCTCTTACATTCTCCAGATTTAGATTACATCAAGTTCAGTTCTAGTTCTAGTTACTTTCAGAATACGTACAAGGTTCAGTCCTTGTGGATTCAACCTCGGTCTTATCGTGATTATTACTACATCACAACCCTACAATTGGGGTTGTGAACAGTTAGATTACAACTGTTCTAAATGTCTGAATATCTCTTAATATCGGCTTATCATCTCAAGAAGACGTCAGTCGATTTCAAGACCAGTTGATCTCTGTATTTGCTAACTAATAAGTGATATAACCCTAGAAAGACCTTAAGTTAGATGCTTTCAAAAATTCATTTATTTTGGATTATCTATAGTATATTTGCTCTGGAGTTCAGCCAGCTTAACTTCAAGTTCGAGCTAAAAATCAAAATATATTGAAAATTCAACCAGCCTAATTGAAAAGGCGAGCTTAAGAAGTCCTAAAAGGGGGTGAATAGGACTATGCCAAATAATCGAATAAAATGTTGAATAAGTAAATAAATCAAAAATCTCAATCATACTAGTATTGAAATGTTGATTCAAACTGAATTGTAGGACAACCTTCACCTAAAAAAGTTAGGCAGGACAACCTTATTTCACGAATATGATAAGAATAAAAATTCCAAACTAAGAAAGAGTAAATAACTACACACCAAATTAACTAAAGGAACGTACATATATCAACTAACATAATGGATGATTAGATGACATGTTAAAAATAAGGAAACTTGATGTTTGACACTCTAACCATGTATGGAGGTGGTTGTATGGTCAGTTTCATAAATGGATGGACATAAAGTGGGTTTTTGAAGTGATCAAGAGGTAGAACATGTGTACCGTTAGATTTAAGTGACTTGTTCACATGTGTAAGTTTCTCAGATTGTAGTTCTAATGGTAGGTTAAGCATAATCATAGGTGGTGAACAAGGTAAATGGATCAAAATCTTAATTTGATATGTGTACAAGAGAATGTAGATATCAAGTAGTTAGTTTACCATGATCGGGTGCTTCAAACTCAAAGTAGACGATCAAATATCTTTACCTATCAGTGGATAGTTGATTGAACGGTTGGTTATGATGGACAAGTGAAATACTTGGACATATGATGATCTTATCTTAAAATTAACAGTCGGATGGATTGATCTATTGATGAAGATCATTCACAATGGTTAGATTCATGTTGGAGAATAGATGTAAGGTTAGGAATGGCTAAATCGGTATAGTACACATGTGCATACTAAGTTAAATTTTATGGTAACACTCGAGAGCTTTCAATACTCGGGTATTGAAAAGTTTGGAGTGTTACATAGGCAGTTGATCATTTGATCATGAGTTGGCCCCTTAAATGTTGATGATCATCGCTAACTGTGTTGACTGAACTTTAAGTTAACCATCCATTCCCAACCCGTGAAAGGATAACTACTATATTCATTTCTAATTACTTTCTTATTTTTTTGGGCAACGCCCCAATCACATGATGCCCAACAAAGAAAAGAATAGCTTAATTTGAAGGGAATCTCATCAATGGTAGCTACGCAAGTTACTATGGACTTCAAATATCCTAGTGCATAAAAATCTCATGAAGCAATCACATTTGATGCTTGTGGCTATCTGAAAATGGTCCAATTTTGTATGCATATTGGCTTCTCTTCTTCTAGACTCATTGTTCCTTCTTCTTGACTTATATGATATTATGGCTGCAATTCAAGTTAAAGTGAACCATGTTAGAGCTTTTTTGGCTTCATTATTGTAGCGCAGCCACTTTCATTTTTTAAATTTGTCAATGAACCTTGTTAAAGCTATTTTGGCTTCATTATAGTAAGATATCCATTTTCATTTGCTAATTTTTCATGCCATATATTTCTATATGGTTTCTTATCTTACGTTGTAGGAAATTCAAGTTCTTTTATTTTTTCCTCATTTAGTAAAATTTAGTTTTATACAAGGTAAATTAACTTGTTTAAGGTATTTGGTACTATCGTTGGAAATATGATACAAAATGTACTATCTGGTGTTCTATGTGATGTATATTTATTGTCTGTCAGTCGTTGTCAATCTCAGCCCTAATACATAATCACTATTATTGAAAAGAACAAATATAATCTGTAAAATAATGCAATAACATGGGTCAACCAAACTAAGCTAACAAGAACTTCTGTTGAATAGACTTCTTTGAGATAGAATCATAGCTCTCTAAAGGCACAACAATCCCTGCCTTCTGCTAGAAAAAAAAAAGAAGGAAAATTACTATGAATAGGAACATGCATTTATTAGATACCCAAACCAAGATAATATTACATGGTAAGGAAAATGAACATCTGAAATTTCTTATGTTGTTTTATTAGAACGGATGGATTTTTAATTTCAAACTAATATTTGTGCATCTTTTATGAGGCCCTGAACTAATACTTGATTTTTGCTATCAAACATAAGAGCCAATGTAGGCACATCAACTGAGTTTCATTATGCAGCAGAAGAAATGATGGAAATCAACAATAGAACATAACAATCAAGTTTACTGAAATTGTTTTAATAGATAAAACAAAGATACCTGCAACTTATAGGTAATATATTGGAAATGCACATCCTACAATCATATCCCATAAAAAAGAACATATTTTTTAGATCATCAATGCATTAAAATCTAGAAACAATAGTTGATTTCTACTTTCTAGAGAAGTTTACAACAAAAGATGAATTCGATTGGGAATTTCACGGGATTAGAAATAACGCTTTATTTGGATAATAAGTGACATGGAATATACATCAAGTGTTCTAGATTAGTCATGTTTTTATTAGGACTGTCATTCCATACAAGTTACCCAAAATTCAGCAAGAGTGCTCCCCTAAAACTCACCTACCACAAAGATTTATTATGACAATAAAGCAAACAAAAATGGAATCCATTTGATAGTCCCTAAATTTAGGTTTTAATTATTAGGATCCATAGAAATGTCTCACTGTGACATGCTTAGAATTTTTATTAATAAATAGGAGAAGTGTCCTTTTACATTTTTTTTAAAAAATTGGATAATATATATTAGATGATGGAACTGTACATCATAAAACACAGAAAACCTTACAGGCCACCCTCTGCTTACAAAAAGGGGTGAGAAGGGGCCCATCGTGACCCTCAAAGTGAAAAATTAGCAAAGCAGAAAACTCCCAACAGATTAAAAGGAGGTGTTCTGGATGAGGCTGACTCTCACAGCTCCTAAACTTGTTTTGTCCTAGACAAGGTCCCCTCTGGAGATTGGGGGAAGAACACATGGCTCCAAAACTCCTTATTTTTCTAGTTAGTTCTACTTACACGAGTGAGACCATCTGCTACCCTATTTGCCTCTCTAGGGTTATGAACAATTGATATGGAGGTCAAGTTCTTAAAATCCTCAAAACACTTTTTCCAATAAAAGGCCATACACAGGGCAATGACCGATTTTGAGAAAAGGTCCACGATTGTCGAAGTATCTCTCTCCACCTCCACCCTAAGACACCCATGGGCCAAAGGTCCAACCCATCGACGACCACCTTGGTTTCTACTTCAAAGTTGGACCCAACTCCATAGCCTCTTGTATATGCAAAAAGGAAATTCACCTTATTGTCCATACAAACTCCTTCACTTCCAGATAACCCTAGATTCCCTCGTGAAGAACCGTTGACATTTAGTTTAGCACATCCTTTCATGGGCCTCTTCCACTTCATAATTGAGAAAGAGTGGTCTCTAACAAGGGCTGCTCGAATATTGAGGTCGCTAATCGCCTTACTATTGGAGCGATCAGAGGAATGCGAAAAAGTAAAGTATGAGGTTATGCTCTTGAACCAATGCTTGGCCCTACAAATCGATTGGGCCACCACAATAGGGGAATGGTCGAACCTTTTGTTGTTTCTCAAGTTCCAGATCCCTAAGAATTCTAAGACCAGAACTCTCTATTGCCACTGCCCACCATTGGGACACCCTGGACATTGCAGATTGTCCTGGCAGAAAAGAAACTGAAAGAATAACAGAGAAATGAGACCATAAGGCCTTAGCCAGTTGACCCCCAGTGGATAGGAGGTCCACGGATTCTTCTTGGTGAGAGTTGTCGTCGTGGCAACAAAGGCAACAGGAAGCTAGGATCGCCCCTTTTCTCTTCACGTTAGTGTCCACCGGGATTGCCCCAGATAACACTCTCTAAACCAGCATCACAAGTTTGGGCAGGGTTTTATTGAACTAAACCCATTTCGCCCAGGATCATCTTGAACCCATGAGACAGAGGATTTCCTTCACAGATTTGGTGGAGAAACGCTCCGATAATTTCTTAGTCCAAATGGGATTGTTGAAGCATGAAAAAATCATCAAGAAAGGATAAAGCTCAGAAATCAGACAATGAGTGAAGAAAGGAGAAAGAATTAAATGCCTTGTTTGGTAGTTATACAGGTCGCGCAATAAGTAATGGTTGCGTGGACCACACAACCAGTTGAAGCAATTGCACGAGTGGCGTAAACCATTTAACATGTTATTGGCAGACTTCATCCTTACGTGGGTCGTGCAACTGATTGCACATTGCACGGGTAGCTTAATCAAGAAATAGAGAAAGATCATGATGAGTGGTTCGATCTGATGTAAAGTGGGCCCCATGGCACAAAGATCGAGGGTCGGCACGTGTGAGGGCCTATAAATAGCCCACTCCCCATCTCATTTAAGAGAGAAATTTTGGAAGAAGAGTAGAGCTTCGAAAGAAGACTGAAGGTGAGGAGCAGAGGAAAGGGTTAGTTGCGCGAGCCGCACAACGCATTCATCAGTTACACTGACCGTGCAACCAACAAACCTGTGAGACCCGACCTGAGTTTTCATGTGTGCATGAGTGTGTGTGAGTGTGCATTTCATTTCTTGTGGTCCCGCAGTCCTACCTGTCGAATTCCGACAACCCATGACCTTTGAATTGTGCTTGCGGTCATCCTTGAGTCCGGTCATGTAGACCCGACTCGGATCGAGGTAAGACCTATGCCATTGCGACTGCTTTGTCATTGCAATTTCGAAGCCGCTTCTTGTGCATCCATCCAATGTGTGGATCATAAGTTGTGTACGTTTCATTTTATGGCCCTTAATTTTAATTATGTGGCCCACACTCCCTCTTTTGCACAAGTTCCAACACACACTACACACAGCACCTAAATCTCCATAACTCACACTACCAAGACCCCACACACCACCCACACCTAACCTACCCTAGCAACATTGTTTCTAACTCCCTACTATAATGATTACTTTTCTCTATCCAAGGCAAGAGAGAGATGATTGCTTGCCTTGAAATCTCCTTCCTCTCTTTTTCCCTCTCATTTCTCTCCCTCCCTCTCTCTCTCTCTCTCTCTCTCTCTCTCTCTCTCTCTCCCTCTCTCTTCTCTTCTTCTCCAGCAACTTTCTTCCATTTTTCTAACCCACTTTGCCTCATATATCCCCCCATCTAACCATTGAAATAAGATCTCAACCATAGATCTATATACCTTGAATCTTGAAGACCATCTTAGAGGTGTTTGCTTGAAGACCTTGTAGGTGGGTGTGCTTGTACTTAGAATCTTAGGATATCTATTTTCTCCTCTTATTTCTCTTCTTCACCTCATAATTGAAGCATGTGGGGCCCACCAAATGATGGTGAAGGCCCCATGTCTTCTTGGATGTGGCTATTGGCCCATCCTTTTGTGCATGCATTACTCATGGGTGGGACCATTCTCCATGGACCCCACCATGGTTTCTTTTCTTAGTTTGAAGGATCCTTAGGTCATCTAGACCTTTGATCCTTGGTGGAGATGACCATTGGATTTTGATTTGAAGATGCATGCATGGGTAGATCTTGTAATTCCATCAATATATTAGAATGTGTATGCATGAGTGATGAGGGGAAGGGCCTCAATGTGGCGGAGACCCTTCCCTTGTGGCCGAATCTTTATTTTTCTTTGTTAATAATCTTCTGATCATGAGTGTGTGGCCCACCTTGTGGACCAAAAATATCCAAACCATCCATGGAGGGTGGACGTCCATGACAGTCCACCCTTGGACGTTGGAGCCCCTAATCCACCTATATGAGGCACATGCAAGGGGTATTTTGTAATGGGAAGGGTTTGGATGTTTGTGGGGCCCACTAGGGTGGTCCATACTATGATTTTCTTGGATAAAATCCCCTTTTAAATAGTGTTTATATTTATTTAGTTTTTGTTATATGTTTCCGTCCAGAACCATCTGGATAGATTTTTGGGTCATTTTGAGGCTAGATTTCTGGGAATTTTGAGGGTTGTTTGTTCCCATGTAATGTATGTTTCTTGAAGGTGTGGACCCCACCTATAATCATGCCAAATTTCAGCCCCAACTGACCTTCATTGGGGTCCTAAAGGTTTGGTCCAAGTGAGGTGGACAGTCTGGATTTTTTATACTATTCTAGCAACATTCTACCCTGGACAGGTTGGATTTCTGAAATTTATTAAAATATTTGTGGGTAATTAAAAATTATAAAAATTTATAAGGGAGTGTCCCACTCATGGTAGGACCCACCTAAAATTTTTGGGGCCAATGGATGCCTGTACACACCATGGTGGTGGCTGGACTGGCCCATTATAATATGGTGTGCAGATCAGTTCAATTTTCAGGACAGATTGATTTATTTAAATGAATTAAAATATTTATAGATGTTAAAAAATTATGAAATTTTTTATGGATATGGTACACTCAGGTTAGGACCCACCTATCAAATTTTAGGGCCAATAGACCCCTATACACATCGTAGCGAGGGCCGGACTGGCCCATCACGTTGGGACATCCAGGTCTGTCCGATTTTCTGGACAGTTTATATTGTTTAAATTAATTAAAATACTTAGAAATATATAAAATTTTGGAATTTTGAGGGGGTGTGGCCCACCTATGAAAGTATCACTCTGTAAAACTGCATCCTCAAATGACCCCGTTTGGGTATCCAAAAGAATGGGCCAAGATGACTGGACTCCTAGATTTTTCTGTTGTGCAGTCCAGCAATATGCCTTGATAAAAACCATAATTCAAAAATATTTCTTCTGATGGTGGGCCACCTTTTTGGGTTTCGTCTCATTTTATGCATGATGAGGGACCTTGGCCCTCAATTTCCAGAGTTTTAGAGGCCTTGGACCCACTCCAATGGAGTGCCCAAATTTAGGACAACAACATGTTATAATTATGCTTGGCCTTGGGCTGAAATTTTGAGGAGTGAGGCCCACCACATTTATGAAGGTCTTAGAGGAAATAATTTATACCTTTAGTTTCTTAAATGTTGGGCTTAATAAATGTACTTTTGAGGCCCACCACAGTTGAATTTAATTGGATCCATGAATATAGATAGTTGTTGAACTCTTTAAGCCCAATTGGGCTGGAACTTTCCAAATAGGCCCATTGAACTCTTAGGCCATTTTTACCATACTATTGTGTTAGGTTAGTGGGCCGGATTACACAAGTAGATGGGCCCTTGGTTTCCCATCAAATCAACTTTATACTTGGACCGGGTTGTAGGCCCAACTTACTTGAATAAGAGCGTGACATTTGCCCATGTGGTTTGAGCAATGGGCTGCCCACTAGGCCACCATAATATATGGGATTAGTGGCCTTTATGTTGGGCCCTAACCTTTTCCCTATGGGCCCATAGTGGTATATATGGGTTGGGTTATGTGTGTTTTCCTTGGACCCATATTTTGGGTAGGCCTTGGGCCGCCCTTTCTGAAGCCCAACATGAGTGTTTGTGGTATAATTATGGCTGCTCATTTCTTATTTCTGATGTTGCATGAGCCTTGGGCCTTGATCCATGATCAATTAGAGATGGACTACCTCTTAGGAACCAATTGTGGTTGAATGTCCATAATTGTGGCCGTAAGGTAGGCTCATGGGCTTCTATGGGTGGTTAAGGGCCCACCATAGACCCTTACTAGGCCGTTTCATCTATTTAGGCCCATACCATTGTTCTCCTCAGTCTCGTGGGCTACCCCAGGTATATGGGCCCCCAGTAGAGGTTCTATTCCTTATGAGGAATTGGTTAAGTACCTAGACCCTTCATGGTTAGGTAGAGATTTCATCTTCACCTTATTGGCACCCATATTCATCTTCATGGCCCACTCCCATATACATCATATGCATGCTTGGTTGAGGTATGATTAGCCATGGTTGTACCATTGTGTAGGACATGTTGGTATCTCCCTGAGAGATGGATGCTTGGGATTGATGCATGGGTGATTGTGTGATTCATGCATCTGACATTGCATAGCTTGTGGATATCCGCCCTTACTTCATCAGGGCCTTGCCTCCACAGGCGCATTCGTGGATAGCCGTATGTGTGGACACCAGAAATATTAGTTGGGCATACCGGGTGCATAGGATGCCCATGGGTAAAATTTTTAAAACTTCCATGGTACCAAGGATCTGCTCCAACGTCGTGATCGGGTGGAATACATGAGCACACTAGAGGCTTATACCATTAGGCTGCGACTCTCATTGTCTTGTAGTCAGTTAGATAGGGGTGTGGCCTTACCTGCCTGGTGTGTAGTGGGCATTGCTAGGCTGAGTCTGACCAGCTCGTAAATCGGTCCGCTATCGTCAGGCCTTGCTGGTGATTGGCTGTCCACAGGCGAGTAGTGAGGTCTCTTACGCTCGTTTAACTATGAGGGGTCGGTAGAGCGGTAGTCATTCAGAAGTGTAATGGACCCCGGTGATTTACTTATGATTGGAAATGTACTTGACATATGGTTTGGTTATGAGCACTAACATTACTTGCATTGCATTAACATTGACTGTGTAAGCCCCTTCATGCATTGTCTTTGTATGGCTCCCAGTAATCATTACATCGTATTCATGATAAGCCTTGGTAAGGCTAGTGATATTCTCATTGAGCATGTTTCCCTTCTTACACCTCCTACTATTCTTCTGTGCACCATTGTCACACACTTACACCACCCTCTAAGCTTCTATAAGCTTATACACAATTGATGCATCCAGGAGATTCTAGGCAGGTGTCGTACCAGCAGAGCGTGGAGTAGAGCTGAGCATTTGAGGACTCTAGTGTTGCTAACCTTTCTCTCTTTTCCTTTTATCTCATGTATGTCCTTTGGACCTTATGGATGGTTGTAAAAGTTCAAATTCTTAGTGGATTTTGTGATGTGTGCACTTTTTTATTCTCAGATGTACTTGCTGTGATCTTGGGTATGCTCATATTGATAATGATTATACTATTATAAAAATCCTCCTTGTACGATCTTAGGATCGGAACCTGCCTCAGGAGCCAAGAATGAGATACTATGGAGGCTGTTATGGGCAGAACAGGCCATCGGGTTCCTTGGGATTCCAGTTACCGAGTCTGGGGCATGACAGGAATTGGTATTAGAGCATAACAAGTAATTCTGAAATGACTCTAGGGAACATCACATGTCTGCCAAGAACATGGGGCAAGTACTGTCCTGAGATCCTTCCTTTCGCTCCATTTTGAGCCTGTAATTGACCTGATTCCTTGCGTCGTCATTATTTTGTAGACGATGCCGCGTGGTCGTGGCACTCGTGGTCGTAGCGCCCGTGGTCATGGTGACCGTGGACAAGGCGCCCGAGGTACCCATCCTACTCGAGCACGTCCTGCTCTAGTAGTTGAGGATTCGATTCCAGAGGTCCCGATCCGGTATGTTCCTTCAGTTGAGCCCGTAGTGCCTATACCTCCAGTTGCTCCAACTCCCCCACCTATTCCCCCTACTTAGCCTGCTGTTCCAGTTACTGAGGTTCCTGCCCTGTTGGTCGCCCTCGTGCCTCCGGTTGAGGCGAGTGCTGCCCCTGCCTTTCCGAAGTACCTATAGGAGCTGAGCATTTTCAGCAGTTGATGCAGCTTATTTTCACCGCATTACAGACCCGTCAGCCAGCTACCACTGAGGTTTCTAGGCAGTCTGACTTACTGCATGCTAGTGTCATAGCCCGAGAGTTTCGACAACATGATCCCCTGAGGTTTAGTGGTGACCCTGACCTTTCTGCCACCGAGGCTTGGCGCACTGAGGTTGCGAGGTTTTTTTACATTATTCAGTGTCCTGTGGATCAGAGAGTATCCCTTGCGACCTATCTCCTTCAGGGTGAGGCCCATCATTGGTGGTCATCTGTATCCAGGATGGTCGGGCCTCAATTCGTGTGGACATGAGAGGAGTTCATGACCCATTTTGACCAGAAGTTTTTCCCTAAACATGTTTAGATCCAGCGGGCGATTGAGTTTGAGACCCTAGTGCAAGGTGATATGAGTGTATCTCAGAATGAGGCCCGTTTCTTGGCCTTGTCTAGATTTTCTCCTCATCTGACCAACGATGGAAAGATGAGGCCCATCATTTTGTGACTAGTTTACGCCCTGCCCTTCGCAGCCGTGTTGTAGGGCATTGCGTAGAGACGTTCGACCAGGTTGTGCATCGAGCACTAGTTTATGAGGACTGGGCTATGACCCAGAGGTTGAGAGAGCAGAGTTCTGGTGGAGACCGGAAGAGAAGAGCTTCAGCCGGCAGTTCCAGGCAGTACTGCCAGCAGAGAAGGAGGGGCATATCAGGATATCAGCAGCCTGCGGTTCAGACGGTAACTTCTTCCTCATCATCAACACCGCCAGTCACTTCATCATCCGGTCCCTTTTCTAGTGTATGCTTCAGCTGTGGACAGGGTGGGCATTAGAGGCGTGAGTGCCCTCTCCCCATTCAGCATCAGAGGCCACTGCAGTTGCCTCCTCCTTATTCTCCTCAGCAGCAGCAGAGAGTTCAGCTTCCACCCACCGCTCCTAGGGCTACTCCTCAGTAGCAGAGGTAGCCAGGCAGACCTCCTCAGCAGAGACAGCAGCAACAGAGACAACAACATCAGTGACAGCAGCAGCCGCAGCACTAGCAGAGGGGATATCCTTATGTTGTTCGATCCCTAGGTCTAGTGTGTATAGCAGCCCAACAAGCTCAGACTCAGGACCCTCCGTCTTCTGGTTTGCTTCTCCTACCAGCTCAGGGCCATTTTTATTCTGTGCAGCAGGCGCCAGGCCAAGACCCGCAGTCATCGACTAGTGGAGTCGTTGAGGGTATTCTTCTTGTTTCTGCTTGCATTGCTCATATTTTGTTTGATTCTGGTGCTTCCCATTCATTTATGGCCGAGCAGTTTTATCGATCGACCGGTATTCCATCGAAGTCCGTGTCCGAGGCCTTGACCATTTTGACTCTCATGGGGAAGTCTGTGATATTGACCCGTCGCTATCCTTCTTGCCCGGTGTAAGTGTGCGAGATGTTCCTTCCTACCGATTGTTCATGATGTCGATGGCAGGATTTGATGTGATTCTGGGTATGGACTGGCTTGCGGAGTATCGTGCCGTCTTAGACTGTACAGCGAGGACAGTTACATTTCATATTCCAGATTTGTCAGTGTTCCAGTTCGTCGCCGAGCCCAGAGGAGAGCCGTTATCTAGCTTCTTGGCTTCGGTCGTTGAGGATTCTATGGCAAAGATTATTGAGCAGTTGTCAGTCATTTGTGAGTACCCGGATGTGTTTCAAGAGATTCCGGGTTTGCCACCGCGTCGACAGGCAGAGTTTCAGATTGATTTGGTGCCCGGTACGACGCCTAACTTAAAGGCCCCCTACCGGATGGCACCGTTGGAGTTGAGGGAACTGCAAGAGCAGTTGGATGAGCTCTGGGAGTTAGGTTTCATTCGTCCCAGCAGTTCACCTTGGGGAGCCCCGGTATTGTTTGTGAAGAAGAAGGATGGTTCGTTGCGACTCTCTGTAGGTTATCGTGAGTTCAACAGAGTCACCATTAAGAATCAATACCCGCTTCCCCATATTGATGATCTATTCGACCAGTTACAGGGTACTCAGTATTTTTCCAAGATAGACTTGAGTTCCGGTTACCATCAGATTCGGGTCCGAGAGTAGGACATTCCGAAGATGACTTTTCAGACACGTTATGGTCACTTTGAGTTCTGGTCATGTCATTTGGATTGACCAATGCGCCCGCCATATTCATGCAGGTGATGAATGAGGTTTTTCGGCCATTCCTCGATCAGTTCGTGGTGGATTCATTGATGATATTATTATATATTCGAGGAGCTGTGAGGACCACGTCGAGCACTTACGGATTGTACTTGAGACCCTCTGTGCCCACCAGCTGTATGCGAAGCTGGAGAAGTGTGAGTTTTGACAGGAGGAAATAAAGTTCCTCGGTCATGTGGTGACGAGGGAGGGTGTCACCGTGAACCCCTTAAAGGTTGATGCAGTGCGTCAGTGGGGCCAGCCCACGAATGCGTTAGAGATTCGCAGCTTCCTTGGTCTAGTGGGATATTATCAATGATTTATCGAGGGTTTCTCCCGTATTGCAGCACCACTGACCCGGTTCACGTGAAAGGGCATCGAGTTCATCTGGAGTGATGCCTGCGAGAAGGCATTTACAGAGTTGAAGGATTACCTCACGTCCGCTCCTGTTCTCACTCTTCCTGATGGGAGTGAGGGTTTTATTGTCTTTACTGATGCCTCTAGAGTTGGCTTGGGTGCTATATTGATGCAACACGGGAAGCCATTGACATATGTCTCGCGCCAGCTTAAGGTCCATGAGCTGAACTATCCCACTCATGATTTGGAGCTTGCAGCAGTTGTCTTCGCATTGAAGGTGTGGAGGCATTATCTATATGGGGTCAGGTTCGAGCTCTTCTTGGATCATAAGAGCTTGAAGTATCTATTTTCGTAGACCGAGTTAAACCTACGGCCGAGGCGATAGATGGAGTTGTTGAAAGATTATGATTTTGACCTTCAGTACCACCTGGGCAAGGTGAAAGTGGTGGCGGATGCGCTCAGCCATCAGCCACGAGGCCTGGTGGCACATACGATGGTTCGACAGTGGCAGATGCTTGAGGATGTTTCAGAGTTTGACTTTGAGTTCGCTCTGCAGTATTCCATTATTCAGCTTTCGAGCTTATCGATTCAACCCTCCTTGGTGGCTAGGGTGATCAAGGCTCAGTAGACGGATGAGTCACTTCAGGAGTACTGAGCAGAGGCTGCCTCCGTGGAGCAGTCATATTGGCATATTGGTTCCGATGGTGGGTTACGCTTCAGAGGCTGGTTGTGTGTCCCAGATGTTCCAGAGATGCGTTGTGATCTGATGACCGAGGCACACCGATTGAGACTTACTATCCACCCGGGCTCCACGAAGATGTATCGTGATATGAGGAGGCAGTACTTCTGGCAGGGGATGAAGCACCAGATTATGAGTTTTGTGGCTGAGCGTGACACATGCCAGCGTGTCAAGGCTGATCATCAGAGACCCCCTGGTCCCTTGCAGCCATTGGGCGTTCCAGAGTGGAAGTGGGAGCACATATCGATGGACTTCATCGCATGTTTATCGAGGACTCAGCGCAGTCATGATACTATCTGGGTTATCATCGATCGTTTGACGAAGACAGCTCATTTCATTCCTGTGCATGCTACCTAGTTGATGGATCGACTTGCAAAGGTGTTCATTGAGGATATGTGAGACTACACGACGTCCCAGTTTCGATCGTTTCATACCGAGACTCCAAGTTTACGTCTCAATTTTGGAGGAGTTTTCAGCAGGCGCTGGGGGTCACTTTGCATCTCAACACCGCTTATCATCCGTAGATGGATAGGTAGACCGAAAGGGTCAACCAAATCCTTGAGGATATGCTCAGGGCTTGTGTGAATGACTTCGCGGGCAGTTGGGATGAGCAAATGCGCCTCATCGAGTTTGCATACAACAATAGTTATCAGGCGACACTCAGCATGGCTCCTTTTGAGGCACTTTATGGTAGACCGTGCAGATCTCCTAGTTGTTGGACCGAAGTTGGAGAGCGTTGTCTCTTAGGTCCCGAGCTTGTGCAACAGACGTCGGAGGCTATTGATGTTATTAGGCAGAGGATGTGCACAACTCAGAGCCGACAGAAGAGTTATGCTGATCGTCAGCGTCAACCTCACGAGTTCGCAGTCGGGGACATGGTGTATCTCAAGGTCTCGCTTATGAAAAGTGTGGTTCACTTTGGTGTGAAGTGCAAGCTCGTCCCGAGATTTATTGGACCTTTTGAGATTACCGAGTGCTTAGGCGCTGTGGCCTATAGGCTTGCCTTACCTCTTGAGTTTTTCGATATCATCGACATTCAAATTCTGACGACATCGGTTGACCCTTGATCATATCCTATAAAACCTGAAATATTTTGGCTAGTCTCTCTCATTCTTCAAATGTCGATGAATCGATCCCAGTATCGATGGTATCGGAGTTTGAAATTCGATAACATTGACACCAATATCGATCGCATCGACCAGCTGGCAAAAGGTTTCAAAAGCGAATGACATTTGAGTTTATGTTATCGAGCGGACAGTCGATCCCATTGAGAGTATACGCTCGATGATATCGACCATGCTCGATGATATCAAACTCTGTCATAAATATGACCATTTTATATCCGTTGGAATCTTTTGCCTAGAGACTTGTCCATTTTGCTGGCAGAGAAAGAAGAGAGTGCTTTTTTGTGTCTTACCTTCAGATCATACCCAAATCCCTTTCTCTCACAGGAGTTCATCTTCCAATCCACTCTTACCATTGATATTCAATAGAGTGGATTGGGAAATGAACTTTTGCATTCAAGAATCCTCCAGCAACTATCTTAATAGCATATCATTAAGCTGGGATGCCTTGAATGAATACATGACGGAAATCACTCTATGTTCCTTATAGAAAAATTCCAAGAGAGTGGATTTCCGTCCTAATCTTAACTCGACCCGAAGCATAGTACTGGTACATCTTTTGTGTTGCAGATTAAGGGAGCTGAAGATTCTTCATTGATAAGAAGGAGATCTTCATCACTGTGCTAAAAGGGACCTATCAACTTATCTGTAAGTACCTAGAGTCCAGAGGACATTTGTGATCATTCCTTTCTAAGTTTGGGTCTTAAGTGTTGCTCACCATTTGAAGTCCTCAAAGGAGGCCTCCGGTGGGAGTGTATGTTGTGAGTGCATTGTGTGGACCCTTGCTCTGTGAAGATCATAAACATCCGGGTGCGTTGTGTGGACCCTTACTCTATGTGGGCATAAACATCTGGTTAGGAGTGTACCAGCAAAACTCTAGGGTTAGAGGTGAACCGAGTAGAAACCTCCGTGTAAAGGTTAAAGGTGAACCTGATTTAAAACCTTAGGTTTAAGGTGAACCCTAGGAAACCTCCTTAGTGAAATTTGGTACACTCAAGGGTTGAGTACGGAAGCTGAGAGTGGAGTAGACAAGTAGTCGAACCACTATAAAAATGACTGTATTTACGATTTCCTTGTTTGTGTGATTTTCTTTACTATTTCAATATCAGAATGTTTGAGATCACACCTCACACACATATACAGTCATATCCAGCATGAACTAAGTTCTATAATTACTATCTTTTGAATAGTTTGTGATTGGACCCTCTACTAGGCTTGGAAGCTAGTAGAGTTACATTTGAGTAATCCTGATAATTGTATATCTGATAGGATTAGTGCAATAGGATTTTTAAATACATTGTAAAACTTTAAATAGTCCTATTCACCCCCCTCTACGACATATTGGCATATTCCTACTTCAACTCAAGCGATTTTCACCGCTATTTCAGATTTTTACCGCCTTCAGAGGTCATCGATGAAATTATGAAGCTTCTTGTGTCATGTTTAGAGATAACAATAGATGATTGGCGTCAGCCTTTCATCGATTATCTCAAATATGATATCCTACTAGAAGATCCAGCACAGAGGCAGTAAATCCGGCAAAGGTCATCATATGCAGCGAAGTACTATACAGAAAATCTTATAATGGAATGCTGCTACGTTGCTTAGATGAACAAGAGGCAGGCCAGACATTGTGAGAAGCACACTCTGGAGAATGTGGGGCACATCAAGATGGTCAAAATCTATTCCATAGAATACATCGAATGGGATACTATTGGCCTACCATGTTCCAAGATGCGATAGATCATGTGAAGAGGTGTTATGAATGCCAAATTCATGGAGACATTATACACATTTCTTCAGAAGATCTCCATCAGTTAGTTGCTTTTGGCCCTTTTCTGCTTGGGGACTTGATGTCATTTGTCCTATAAATCCGCCTTAATCTAAAGGAAAACAATATATCTTGGCAGCGACAAATTATTTCTCCAAGTAAACAGAAGTAGTGGCATTACGCCTTGTTAAAGAGAAGGATGTGGTCAATTTCATTCGACACACGATAATATACCACATGGTATCCCAAAGAAGATTTTCACAGATAATGGCACTCCTATCAAAAACAAAGGCATGGAGAAGCTTTGCCAAAAATTCAACATTCATCATTCGTTTTCAACACCTTACTATCCACCGGCCAATGGATTAGTAGTGGTGTTCAATAAAATGATAGTCAAAATACTGAAGAAAACAGTTACGGGGAACAAGCGTGATTAGGATGAAAGATTACAAGAAGTATTATGGGCATACAAGACTACTCATCGAACAACAACGAGATCAACACTGTATTCACTGGTATATGGTGTAGAAGCGGCGATCCCAATTAAAATACAAGTAGCGTCACTCAGAGTGGCTGTACATCATTCTATTACAGATGATGAAAATGAAAAAATAAGGCTGAAAGTACTAGATTTGCTTGATGTGAAACGCCTGACAACCCAACAACGATTGTAATCATATTAGGTAAGGGTGTCAGCCACCTTTGATAAACGAGTTAAATATCACTCTTTCAAAAAGGGGGATCTGGCGTTGATGTCGAAAAGACCTATAGTAGTCACCCGCCAAACAGGGGGCAAGTTCGAGCCTAAATGGGATGGTCAATACATTATAAAGAGGTATACTCCAATGCTGCATATAGAGTCGTGGATCAAGATGGACAAGGTATTAGCATACTGGTTAATACTCGCTTTATCAAAAGATATCGTCCCTGAAGACACTACTGATTTTGATCCAAAATATTATCAAAATAATGATTTTGTATCAAAAGGGGGCAAGAATAACCTAGACCACGATTATGTATGATCAGATGAATGAATAAAGAAGAAATTTGCAAGCATATCAAGACTATTTTCCAACAAGTATTGTGAAAGGAAAGTAACCATCATCATCATCAAGCAAGCTCTACAAAATTCTGTTGAAATTGGTATCATCACCAAGCTGATATATTATAAACAGCCCATATGATTATCGTTGAAGATATTGGCAGAAGTGTTGAGTACTATCAATCTCAGACAGATATGTCTATCGATGGCCACCTACTTTTATCTTTCAAGGTAACCTAGCCAAGCCCTAAGATGGCCAACTATATCATTTTCGCCATTCGAGGAGCAATGAGAAGCCAGTGACCCTAAAAAGCCTGTAAAGGCTATCATATACATACCCATGCAGGCAGCTAACAAAGACAGCGACTAAAACCCTAAAAGGCCAAAAATTTCTCAATGGTTAGTCATGAGTGAGACCAATGTTGTTTGTATAGCTTTTAGATAGCGTCATGAGGAATGGAGGAAAATGCCCTCCCATGAATGGGCTCGACCTTGCAGACGAAGAAAACCAAGCTGCAGTGTGAGCTCTTTGGCTATGTCTATAAATAGGCCAACCATGCGTAAGACCTCCTAGATATTTAGTTTGATTTCAGTATTAACTCATGAGGAAGGACTTAAACCTACTCATTATTGGACTAGTGGCCATAAATTTGGTACCCCAAAGGTCGTCTTGCGAGCCCCATGAACTCTAGAGAGTTACTACGGCCAACCCTGTGCGTAAATCCAATTGAGTTCATGGCCCCAACAGCTTCACTGGGCCCCTCTGATGGATCGCGGTTTATGAAATCCCCAAACTATGAGAAGTCCAGTGAACTCCTAAGAGCTATAGAGACTATCACGTGAGACCCGACTCCAATACTCAAGAGTCTAAAAAGTTACGTGGGCTTCTCTACTCAAGAGCTTAAACTGTGTGTAACTGACTATAGTAAAACTTAACACCGCCAATCAAGGCAAGGATCATTTGGGAAATCCCTTATTAACAAGTCATAAGAGGATAATATATAATAATAATAATAATAATAATAATAATAATAATAATAATAATAATAATGAAAGAAGCATAATGCATCATAATGCATCAATCAAAACATTACATAAACAAGACAAAAGTGTCATTATCAAAATGTCATAAGTACTTGTATAACTTACAATTCTGAAAGCATTTACAGTAGCAAAAAGAGAATACATCAAAGTTATACATTTCATAGCTCTCAAACAATACCTAATGCTGCTAAATATTGTTGCAAATTATCTTGGAGATTAGCTTAAGCAGCGACATGTTCCAGTCTCGCATTAGAAATAATTCTAGCAGGATCCTGAATACCAGCTAACTTTTCTTCTAAAGAACTAATTAGTTCTTCTTTCTTTGCCAATTCAGATCTTTCAGAGTCTACAGAATAAAGGTTGCACTCTATCTTTTCTTGCACTCTTTTAATGTTTAAATCTTCTCCGAACTTTGCTTCTCTAACTGTGTGATTTCTTGCTTCAGAAAAGTAATGTGTTCCTGGATAGCTGTCTTGTCATCAGTAAAAGTCTTCAGCTGCTCTCATAAAGATAATTGTTCTTGAAAATGGCAAAAGACAATGGGAGCAATTTGAGAAACTTTCTCCTTAGAGTATGCAACCTGCCTATTGTATTCTAAAATTTCAGGTGGAATCATTACAATTTTAGCTGATGACAGAGTAGTTATCGAATTATGGAATATTAGAAGCGCATCGCGTATGGAGGAAAAATTGACTTTGGCCATCCTTGCAGCACTATCTAGGACATCTAAATCGACAACCAAATCTGACCATTGATTAGGATCTTTAAACACCTCAACAATAACTAATATGGAGCTCCTGATTAGTGCCCATTTGTACACAGAAACCTTCTCGAAGGATAACACATTTGATGAAGTCCCAATGGAGCTAGAACTTATTGCCCCACTTTGAGGTACATTCCCTATTAAGAAATAAAAAATATAAAGTTATAATAAAATCGTATGTGTAGATAATATGAAAAGTGCAAATGGGGAAAAGAATATACCTTCCATTGGTACCAAAATAGCAAGCAGTGGCATCTCCCTGGCAAGGGAAGGATCAGACTCTATCATCTCAGCGAAAGATGGAGACCTATCTTTAGTACTCGAAGCAATAGTAGTGGGAATGGGTAAAGCAGACGGCTACACCGAAAAAGCAATTTCACATTCAGTACTCGAAGCAACAGTGGTGGGAGTGGGTAAATCAGCTGGCTCCGTTGGAAAAGCAATCTGGCGTGTCACTGCTCACAGAGGTATTGAGAATATCGGTGAGGCTGTTGGTGCAACGGGGGGTAAATCCAGAGGAGAATCACTATCTACCTCCATATTTGCAGCATGATCACCTGAAATAGAATGTGTAAGACAAGAAAGAAGGAAAGAACAAAAGTAAACAACGATAGTAATATTTTCTTACATGGTGAGTATCCGTATTTTCCATAGTCTAGGGGTTCTTCCGCTTCTTCGCCTGTGATTGGTGAAGCTTTTGCAGGTACAGCCTCAAAGGCAGAGAGGATATATCCCTCATTAGCAGGAACATCTTCCACAGTTATATCATTTTCACTGTAGACATCAACTTCTCCCTCTTCATAATCATTATCTTGACTTTCTTCTTCTGTCTCACTTCCATTGGAAATAGTATGTCCAATTGAAGAAGTTGAACTTTTACTACCTGAATCTCCTTCACTCGACTTTTCAACAATAACTTGTTTTCCTTTAAAAGGAGGAGACTGTTGACTCCTTGGTTGAGTATTTGCAGTAGCCAAAGCCGGAGAAGTGGTAGTAGTGATCCCTTCCTGGGGAGAAGGTTGGGCGCGTGCTCGAGACCTTGTCATTAGAGAAGAAGTTGGTTGCTGTTGAGGATGAACAGTTCTGGAAACAAGAGATGAATCAGCTATTGCTGAGAATGGGTAGAAGAATTTAGCTTCTGTTGAGGATGAACAGTCCTAGAAACAGGAGATGAAGTCTTTTGTTCCTAAGGATGGGTAGAAGAAGATGACTGATCTTGAGGGTTGGTAATATTCTCTGGCTGAGAAGTATCTTTCGTGGCTTCTTTTCTTCGTGGGTGATGGAGAGGAATTTGTTCAAATTCATGAATATCACCATAGGCTACCCATCCTTCGAGAGTATTATCAGGTTTCCTCTCATGAATTGGTTCATCCATAGATATCTTGATGCATTGATGACCAGCCGAGGGGGCATGACTAGTCTCTGCTATAAAATCGACTCCTACTTCACTAATGCGATCCTTGAGGACGAGAGGTGGGAACCATATGGGTCTATCCACTGGCAGACCTCTTCTAACCAAATATGACCAGTGCACCCATCACCTCATATGGTTGTATGACTCTCTGGGAGTACGATTGCAGCCTGGAATAATGAAGGAAGAATCAATTCAGCCTAGTAAGTGCTTCCAAACCATTGCCCAATTAAATGGGCTGGTACCGTAACTCCACATTCTTCGGGTAACCAGTCCACAATCTTCTAGCACTGCTTGATCAAAGCTGAATTAACGGGCAAAGTGGCTAGGATAATACGGTTATTGCCAGAACTCTGTCCCTTCTCTCGATGGGAGACTACATGATCTGATTGATAGAAAGAATCCCCTTTCTCCCATGGTAAGCGATGATGTGTCTGATTTCTTTGTGTCTACAGTATAGCGAGACAGACCGAAATGAAAATAATTTATCTTGTCATCAGAAGCGATGACATCTTTTGCCCAATCATAGGACCTATTTGCCATAGATCTCTTCTGAAAGAAGCAAATAGGGACTTGTGAAGGATGAATGTAAGCCTTTTCCTACACTTCGAAAATCCACGAGAAATAGATGCTGAGCGAACTAAGAAAATAATGCCATGGCATGTAAGTCGAAGTGGAACCAATAAAAGGGCTTTTTATATGGGAAGCAATCTCTCCAAAGCCTCTATAGATCGAATATAGAACGAGAGGATCAAGAGAATACTTGACTCCCTCAGCCATAACACTTGTTACTACAAATGATGATGGGCGAATGACATCCACTAACTTTGAGCTTGGGAGGATGTAACATCCCGAAAATCGGGGGTCGGGTAGAAACCCAACTCCCAAGTTCCAGAACATCACTTATGCAATTTTCAATGATGGATGAATGTCATCAGTACTAGTAGATAAAACATGAGGTGGATTAAGCCAAAACAACATATCATACTCCAGAGACAGTTAAATTTGTAAGCGGAAGAATGTGATAGATATATAAAATATATAAATGATTGTAAGTCCCAGAGTGTGAACATGTTACCAGGTTAACTAAATACATGTATACTCCAAAATAGAAAGAAAAGAATATACATGAGTGCTCCAAAAATATAAAATGACAAGTGTCATGGCATCTAATCAACCTCCCTGTAATTCCGTCGATCAAAACACGGAGGAGAAGTCCTCCTCAGCATCATACAAGTCTAGCTTCACTCCACAAGCAGCGCCCTCATCTAAAACTAAAATAGGGACCGGTGGGTGTCTGGAACACCATCCCGTAACGTGGGAGTGAGTAGTTAACTCAGTGGAATCATAGAACAAAGATTAACATGTTATCAAATCCATCACGCGATAATGATAAAGCAAACAAAATAAACATTCCTAAATACTGTGATTAATGCATGGATGAAATGACATGATGGATGCCCTCACCGACATACTCCCTCATGCGGCACCATCTGCGTCCGCGGCATGCTTGCATTCCTTAGTGCTCCACATCTTCCAGGCACATGCAGTGCGATATGGATAATGATTATCGAGTTGTTATTAGTCCTTTTCATACAGCAGTATTGGGAAACTAAGGTACTTGCCTTATATCATTCCCAACAAGGATCCTGTCTAGGGTCGTCACTCCTAGTAATCTCATACGATGATATATTTTTATGTCACTGCAAGGGCTGTCAGGGCTATTGCACGCACTCGTTGCTCCACTCCCCCATCACCTTATCAATACAGGCCTAGTTGTACTCTTGTTGCTAAGGAAGGGTCGTTGCCTCACGTAGACTCAGAGTACGCTCGAGGTCACTACAAAGGGTTGTCAGGGCTGTTGCTCACACTTGTTGCACCGCTCCCCCATCACCTTATCAATGTAGGCCGACAGCTCGAATATAGTGTCTCATACCACCATAATTGGCTCACGAGTCTAAGGTTCTCATTGGTCACTACGGGGAGGTTTGTGGCCCCAGCATAGGCCGACAGCTCGACCACGATGTCCCATACCACCATGCCCAGCTCATGAGTCTTAGTGGATCAAGGTACCACGGTTATCAGGGTTATCACTGGTAAGTTAAGTACCCTAGGTTCAAGCAGTTATGACGAATACAAGGTGAACATACAATGGTCAGTCGGGTTACTTGATGAGTCCGACTAGCGCAAGGGCACGTCGAATCGACCGACATGAAGTGTACAAGAACTTCGTGTGGCCTGAACACTGCCAACAACTCTAGTACGACTCAGGTTCGTCATACACATCCTTCGTGGCGAATAAAATCCAACCACGAATTCTAAACTGTTACCGACTGTCTGGACTAGAGTATAGCCCCAAGCACATGTAATGTGAAACAGTAATCATATGAGAGAGGCAGAATTGAAATACAAGAAATTTCATCATGTTATCAGCATGTTGTAACATACATCATAAGCGGTTAACCATATACGAGTATTTCAAACATAAGGTAATCGATTCAATACAACAAGCATGGACGAATTCATGTACATCATCAAATTAGTTGAGAATCCAATCTCAACGCTAATCTACAACACCATTTACTCAATACTTACTAATACATACATTTATACTAACACTTAGACTACACAACTCTAACGTACTTGACGTATGTTGATTTCAACATAGAATATGACAAATCCTTATATCGAGGAGATGTCTAGTACACACAATCATGTTCTTATATTCAAAAAATATGGCAGGCATAAATCATATTGATTTAGGCATGTCAACAAACACAGTCTACACACATTAGTCTACATAGCATATGTCGGCCAATATGTGCATTAGGGCGAATCTCTTCACCAAACAGATCATACATCCATAACTAGTATAAATACATGGAAAATACTCATGGCAATCATATTGGTAAAATACATACGTATACAGTATTTTCTACAAATACCTAAAATACCCTAAATCTCATATTCTTCGTACGTATATGGAATGAAAAATAGACAGCATGTTGTACATGTCAAATAGCATCCTCATCAGCAATATACCATTAAACGGCATTGAAAGCTTTGAAAACAGGTAATCTAAGCGTCTAAAATCCGCACCTTTCACCGTAAAAGTGTATCGATTCGAATAGAAAGTCTACGCTTCGTCAACGTCGATATGGCGACCTAATTCACAAGATAGGTCAGCTACTTCGCTACTTGTATTGCTAGAATCCCCAAAATAGGTTGAGGTTAGTGTTTTCTTACCTAGAACGGCGTTGGAATCGCCAGAATAGCGATGCAGGTGGAAGGATCTGGCACGTGGAGTAGCAGGGAAGACTCCCAGGAGAAATCACCAGCTTCTCCCTCACTTTCTCTCTCGTTCCTCTCCTCTCTCCTAGGGTTTTCTCAAATTCGTATGGGTTAGAAGGCTAAGGGTTTAAAGCCCTTTTATAAGCCCAAACACAACCAAAATAGACTTTAAGTCAAGGTATACTTGGGTTATAACCAAATCGGGTCTTTTCCGATCCAAAAGAGCATTTCAGGAGGTCCCCTGGCCGAACGCGGTCGGACTTAAGCTCATGGATATTGGATCCAGCTCACACCAAGTTTTCAGTCTGGTAGAGTTCCCAAATCACATGTGGCGGACCAGTTTCAATTCAGCGGTCTCGGAGACTTGATCGAGGTTTCAAGTACACTGACCTGAGTGAGAAATGTTCCCTGATCCAAGGGTGTATTTGGGTCAGATTCCAACGGTCTGAATGCTTATACTTAACCCGCAAGTGAAACGTGCCAGATTTATTTAAATGACATTTAATTTTTAATGAATTTCACTCTTTCTCACACTCCTTGCTCCAGGCTCAATGAAATAGCCTCAGAACATCAGTTGGGCTTGATTTTCAAAACGATTGTCAAGTCCAACAAGGCGGTCGTAATGTTCTAAGATTGTAGATATTGGACTCTCAACGGGTGGTCTAGATCCAATACGAAGTTTCAAAGGGTTCCTGAGGGCAAACAGGTTTAGAGTTTGATCCTAGATTTTAGGGTAAGATAGCGTCAATGATTCATAGGTTTTGGGTCTTACAAATCGTATTTAAAGTGGTTGGTGCTAATTTCATAGGTAATCTAGTGTAGCACTGGGTAATTCACGTTAAATTCTAAAGAATTAGGTTCTAAATGATTTCTTTGGCTTTGGAATTGGGTTTTAAGAGGTTATCATGGTGTTATGGTCGACCCATTGCCTAAGGACGTCTAACCCCAAGTTGGCAAAAATTCAGGCCACACGCTTAGCCAATATGCAATGAAGGTCGCGAGCTCCCCATACATAAAATACTCGACACGATCTTTCATACCCTTCCGAAGATGTTCGAGTTCTCGTGAATGATTGCCATTAAACCTGGAAGAAAAAAAGGGGGATAAGCTAATGAAATCAAGTTTGTATATATATAGCAAGGTGCAATAAAAGGTGTTTGAAGAAGAAAGTTATCAGAGAGTTCTGCTGAAGCGAGCCAGCCATTGCATAGGACGGATCTTGTGGATGTTTGGGAATTTGGACATCTCCCTAAAACGTTCGGTGGTTGATTCTAAAATAGAAGGTATTCAATTAGGTGAAGAGACGAAGGCAAGCTCCTCGTTAGTATGGATAAATTCATCAAAGAATTTTTTGGTTATCGAAAAATCGGTAATCCGGTGAATGTCCCAAATCATGACGCTCATTTCACCTTCGAGGAGATGAAAAGAATTGGTGGAAGGGCACCAGTAGTTGAGGAAAGCCTTTAAAATAGAAGATTCCTTATAAAAGGGTTGCGACGTTACTTCAATTACAGTGAAAAGGCCAATCTTCGACAAAGTACCCGCATGTTTTGCTAAAACTGCAGTAGCCCATTCAGAATAGTAACTACGAGGAGTTAGAAGACCCCTTGTTCTAAATTCCTCTAAACTCCAGATGAGGTGGCGATAGCTGAAACGTTGCTGAAGCATCTCATAGAAGAAAGTTGGATATAGACTGTGAAGGTCGTAAGAAGGGATGAGGAAAATCATGGAGTGAATGCTTCTAATTTTCTGTCTTGGTTTTGGTGGTTGTAGGATACCTTCTAATAATCTTAGTTCCCTGAATGACCAAGACTCTATGTAAGACAATCTCTCTGCAGTCCGATGATCCTTAGGGTCATAGATCAGCATGGAGTGATGGCGGTGGACATTGACTAGAATCACTTCGATGCCCTGTTTGTAGGGATTGCCAAATTTTATGACGCCCTGAATAGCACAGACTGATTCCCAGGAATTGTGGAGTTTCTTCCTGTTGTGTTCTTTAATCTTCTCTTAAAACTCCTGGGCTTTGTTTCTGCGGGTCTTCTTTGGTCTAGAAGGGGGAGGAGTATCTTCTCTAGCTGGAGGCTTTTGGCTGATCGTTTGATAATGCACAGTCATTTTTAGCAATTCATTCCAATCATATTCGCGACCGTGCTTTGGGGGTCTTTCAAGGTCACCCATCGCAATCGCTCTATGGATAGGAGATGATAGTATTTGGATGTGTTGTGAAAAATCAAAGGTAGGGAGTACTGGCTCCTTTATATAGGTAGGGCACTTAACAGTTGTTTTAAATCATTTGCAAGGCTTTTGAGTGGGAGATGATGGGGATTCTACAGCTTGAGATGTTGTGGCATGAAAGGGTTCAGGATATGGTAATTCCTAATGAGATGGTTGATTAGAGGGAGGATTAACAGCGACGAAAGTGCTTTTGGTATGGGCCATGTTGGAGAAATTTGAAAATTTGTCCAAATCTGGAAAGATTGGCCAAAGTATTGGTTATGTGGGTCGGGCAACGGGTTCCAAGTTGAGCGGGCAGCACAACACCTAAAAGTCCTTCCGTGAATGAAAAAAAATTACGCGGGTTGCGCAACAAGTGTTGATTGGATGGGTTGAAAATAGGGAAACACAGTTTCACCACTGCAGAGTGAAGAAGTGAACAAATGAGAAATACCCAGCTATTTATAAGAAGTTGGGTTGAGTATAGTACTCGAGTGCCTGTTGCGTGACTCGCATAATGAGTTCAGAAAATGCAAAAAATTTATGAAGAAGATTGATCCTGATTCTTTGATTCAAGGGGACAAAGAACGGATCAAGGGGGCATCGGTTGAAGCATAAAAAAATCATTAAGAAAGGATGAAGATCGGAAATCAAACATTGAGTGAAGAAAGGAGAAAGTACTAAATGCCTTGTTTGGTAGTTTCGCAGGTTGCGCAACAAGTAATGATTGCACGGACCACACAACCAGTCGAAGCAGTTGCACGAGTGACATAAACCGTTTAACATGTTAATGGAAGACTTCATCCTTACGCGGGTTGTGTAACTGATTGCATGTTGTGTGGATCGCGCAACTAACTTCTCTATTGCACGGGTAGCGCTATCAATAAACAGAGAAAGAACATGATGAACGGTCTGATTTGATGCCAAGTGGGCCCCATAGCACAAAGATTGAGGGTCGACACGTGTGAGGGCCTATAAATACCCCACTCCCCCACTCATTTGAGAGAGAGAAATTTTGGAATAAGAGCAGAGCTTCAAAAGAATACTGAAGGTGAGGAGCAGAGGAAAGGGTCAGTTGTGAGAGTCGCACAACCCATTCATCAGTTGCACGAGCCACATAACCCATTCATCAGTTACGCTAACCGTGCAATCAAAAAACCGTTTGTGTGGGTCGCGTAACCAGGTCACTATGTGGCCAATTCTAAATAAGGGTCGTAATGCTACTGGAATTGCTTAAAGCATTCAAGTTTGACCTTCATCACTTCAGGCTCTCTCCTTTACACAAAGGATAAGCTTAAAAGAGAGATCGGTTGATCAATTCAACATTCCTCCTAAGTCTTAGGAGATGATCAAAACAACTGTCGAAATGCTGCCGGATTCAAGATTCAATATATGAACTTTGCTAATTACAATTTATGTATTTTAAATGATTTATCTTGGAATCAAGGGATATTAAAGAAATGTAGACAAACTCAGAATTAATAATACGATGATTGTTTTATATATTCTCTTCGTTACATTCAAATAAAATAATTTTCCCTTGCCCAAATCAAATGCATTTGTTTCTTGTTCGAAATAGGTATAATCTTTGAAGAATGTTGTTTTAATCCCTTTAGTGCGCACTTGTTGAAGGATGAAAGCTGGGAGAATGGATGGCCATTGCCTCCCTGAACTCAGCCCGTTGGGACCCAGGAAACTATTAATAGATAGATAGCGTTGATCTATTAGGATTTTCCCCCGTGGCCCATCTGAGGAGAGGGCCAAGACTGGTCCAATTTACATCCCAGAAATTACTGTTGCCCTCCCTTATAAGAAGTCGCGAGTTGTTACCAATAGAGTCAAAGTGTTTTTTCACCTCTTTCTAGCATTTAGATTCGAAAGAATGGGTGTAGAGGTTTGAGGTAGTAGAGGAGGGGATTCCATATTTCTAAAGGCTTTTCTGACTAGCATAAAGGGCTGACCATGCCATCTTCATACGCATGGCCTTCATGACGAGTCTGAGAGGAGGGATCCCTAGCATGCCTTCATCTCTTAGGCTCGTAATCTTTTTCCAACTTATCCATTGATACTTCTTCTTACCTTCAGCCCAACCCCACAGGAAATCAGCAAATTTCTTTTCCATAGCATCAATGCAAACTTTTGACAACTCTACCGCTGCCATAGTGTGAATCGGGATTATGCTGAGAACATGTTTTATCAGAACCATTCTACCCACCATACTCAGAAAATGGCCTTGCCATCCTTCCACTCTCCTTGTGATTTTGTCAAGCATTGGTTGGAAGAGGGCCCTTGTAAGGCCCATATCCTAAACCGTACCATTCCTTAAACTTCCTCGATCCTCCCCGTTGATTTTCAGCAGCCCGTGACCTGTAATTGACATTTGCGCGTGACCCTAAGTCGCATTCCATAGATTTGAGTCAGCTCGACCCAAGACTTGTACCCTTACGACCGCGTCGTTGCCGTGGTTCGAATGTCTCATCTCGCGTGCCAATACAATACCCAGGCTAGGAGTTGTGGGCCCGCGTTTATTTCAAAAAAATGTTGTGTATTGTGAGTCCCGGTAGAATCTCTATCCAATCCATCACATCAATCAATCAATTAATCAAGTACTAGTCAAGTACACCACCCATTCCTCTCTTACACAAGGCATCCCCAAAGTGAACCCTTCCTTACAATAACCCATCCCTCTCTCCTTACATCTCCTCTCTCTCATTTTCTACACCATTTTCCAAGCACCAAAGAGAGGACCGTCCAAGCTTCCTAAGAGAGCCAAGTGTGGCCCACTTCTTACCCTGTCATCTCTCATCCTAGCTCTTCAATCTTCATCATCCTTCATTAAAGTTGAAGTCAATGAGCTTAACATTCCAACGAGACTAGAAGATTAGATTTCGGTGGGTGTTCATAGTGCTAGATCTTGATTTTAATTTAGGCTCCACACGATTTTTAGGTCCCATGCATCTTGATGTATGCATTATAATTGCTAGAGGAGCTCTTAATGGTGGAGTTCCTTCGCTACACGTCTCTCTCTCTCTCTCTCTCTCTCTCTCTCTCTCTCTCTCTCTCTCTCTCTCTCTCTCTCTCTCCCTCTTTCGTATCTTGTGGCCCACCATGATGTATCTGATCCATGCTGTCCATGAGATGGGCCCACCTTGCGGGACTCTCCAGCGGATGGGCTTGCTGCCTGTTTTTATGGATAGGCCTGCATGAAGGAAAATAAATATCGATTTGGTCCAACATGTGGGCCACGCTTCCGTGGATCCCACCTTGATGCGTGATTCATCCACGCTGTCCATCTGTTTCATCTAGACAGTCTAGCTATCTGGACGTGGGTGTGATCCACCGTGATTCAGGTATTTTAGCCCATCATCCAGACCTCAACAACATATAGTTGTTGGATCGATGTCAGTAAGTTTGGTGGGTCCCGCATAATGTATGTATTTCATCCCACACCATTCAGCAGAGTTGGGACGGTGGGTCCCACTGCATGACATCCGCAAGATTTGTACGTTTGATCATGAGGCATGTGTTAATCCAGATCGTCCATTTGGACAGTGGGCCAACACCTATATAGCTGCTACATTAACGTCAGAAAGTTTAGTGGCCTGAGCATGAGGTATGTGTTATATCCATGCCATCCTCCATTTAGAAGCTGTGGGACCCACCCCACATGTGTAGCATGTGTGGGGGTGGGCCCCACCTTAATGTATATATTTTGTATCCACACCATCAACACATGGACGGTGCTGTGTGGGACCTGCCTTGATGTATGAGTCTTATCAGCACTGTCCAGTAGCTGATGGATGTTGGGGCCCACCTTAGTATATGTGTTTTATCTCGGTCGTCCATCACATGGACCCAATGATGTATGTGTTCTTCCAACCGTCCATCTGTATGGACATCAACAAATTCGGTGGGTCCCATCTGATGTGGTGTTTTATACACTGTCCAGTCCATTGGACGTGGACCCCTTCTTGATGTGGTGTTTTATCCACTGTCTAGTCCATTGGACGTGGACCCCACTAAGATTTATATATTGCATCCACATTGTCCAACCGTTTGGGACGGTGCTGGATGCACATGATGTATGTGTTATATCCATGTCGTCTAAAGGCCGGACGCAGGACCCACTGATATATCTGTTTCATTCAAGCCATCTATCCATGTGGCCCATGTGATGCAGGGCCCATTGTGATGTATTTGAGGACCATCATGATGTACTTTAGGCCCATGGGTTGTGGTCTATCGTGATGTATTTAAGGCCCATGGGTTGTGGCTCAATAAGATGTATCTGAGGCCCTTGTGTGAGGTCCATTCTGATGTATTTGTGGCCAATTTGGTGAGGCCCATTATGATGTATGAAGGCTCATTTGGTGAGGCCCAATGTAATGTATATGAGGCCCATGAGTGAGGCCTAATGGGATGTGTATTACACCCTTATGTGAGGCCATAAGCCCCACTATGTGTTTGGTCCTATGAGAGTCACTCCTTGGGAGCAATGTTGGTTGAATGTCCACATTGATGGGAAATGATGGTTAAATGTCTACATTGTTACCTTCCCTTAGGCCTTGTTAAGCCTATTCTCATCCCTCTTTAAGTGGATTGACCCTAATCATTGGGCCCCATTTGCATAATTTATCTATTCTCATCGGCTATCCCAAGATTTTAAGCTCCCATTAGTTGTTAGTAGCATTATTTGTTTAATCTTTGAGTCCATCTAGGACTTATTTGGGCCCCCTAGGGCATCTAGCCGGCTATATGATAGTATGGAGAAGGAACCCTTTCTAAATCCTTTGGTATAGGTAGGCCACCTAAGCCCAACTTTGATATAAGGAGAGTTCATCATCACCATAGATGGAAGGATCTGTGCTATCAGATTTGGTATACCCACAGTTGTGGATTGACCCTCATGTTATAAATTTGTTGTCCATCTATGGACTCCGCCTTATGTATAGGCCAATTATCGATGCCGACTATGAGTATGTTCTAGTATAACACCATGATACAAACCATTGAGATAGTATGAGGCCCATTGTGATTGCATTAGGCTCATTCTCATTTCCCCTTAGTGGGCTAACCCAAATTGATGGGCCCTTATTATTATTAGTATGATCCATCTCGCCTTATTGGGCTATCCCAATTCTCTGAGTCTCCATTGATGCTAGTAGAAGTACCTAAACTTGGAAGCCCACTTTTAGGCCCATGAGTAGGTCATTTAGACCCATCCTTGTTATGAGGAGAATGCATCATCACCTCTGCCCATAGGTAGAAAAGTCACTGGTATTAGATTTAGTGTATGCGCTGTTGAGGACCGATCCTCATGTTATGGATTAGATCTGTTGTCCTTCTATGGACCCCACCATATATAGGACAATTATTGATTATGACTATGTTAGTATACGCACTGAGTATGTGGTAGTATAACATTATGATTATATAAGATCATTATATAGTTAATTGTTATATGAGGCCCATTGTGACCATGTGAGGCTCGTTGTATTGTATGACGCCCATTGTGATTATATGAGGTCCATTGTGATTGTATGAGACTCATTATGATGGTATGAGATCCATTGTGATGGTACGAGACCTGTTGTGATCATATAAGGCCCATTGTGAATGTATGATGCCCATTGTGATTGTATAAGACTCATTATGATTGTGTGAGATCCATTGTGATGGCACGAGGACCGTTGTGATTGTATGAGACTCATTGTGATTGTATAAGGCTCATTATGATTGTACGAGGCCCAATTGTGATATAAGAGGCCCATCATATGTGTGGGGATCATTATATGCGTAAGGTCCATTGTATGTGTGAGACCCACCATGTGTAGGTGATTATTGCACACCACCCATTCACCTATACGGTCTAAGAGGAATCTTATACCGGCCCACTATGATGTATGTGATTATAATCATGCTTGGTATACTTCATGATACGTGCTCATACACATCATTCGCATGCTTGTTATGATGAGTGACTGAGCATAGCATGTGTTATTGGGCTGATCGTTTATGAGACTCCATGAGAAACGAAGTTGCCCCACATAAGCGTGCAGTACACATAGGTTTGATGCATGACTGTATGATATGACTCATGCATCTCATATTTTGTGATATAACCATAGTACACCCTAGTGACATCAGGGTCGTAGCCTCTACAGGTATATCGTGGATAATCAGATGGGACACCAAAAATCTCTTTCTACATGGGGTGTTACAGATGTCTCTGAGTGAAATTCTCTAAACCCTCTTGGTACTAGAGGATGCTTTAATTTCTAGACCGAGTGAAAATACATAAGCGTATGAGAGTCGTATATCAGTAGGCGCGTCTCTCACTATGTCATGGTCGGTTGGAAAGGGGTGTGGCATTACCCGCCCGAGGGAGTAGGAAATGTTAGGCTGAGTTTGACCAGCTCATAAATGGGTCCGCTATCGATGAGTTAGGCTGATATTGTTAGGCAGATAGTGAGGTCTCTTCCACATACCCAGTTGTGCACTTGATGGGGAGGCAGGTGGCGTACAGTGTATTAGACCCCGATGATGATCCTAGAGATGTACGGTACTGATATGTGGACTTATTAAGCATGAGTTGCATACTCAATATTTTACTCATTCATTCATTCATTCACTATCCACTCGGGCTAGTGGTGCACAACTAATTTGTTATATGTATCTTCACAATGGCCATGATTTTGATTGGGGCGTGCGACTAACCTGAGATCAGGAGTTTACCACATTGAGTCTGGCTATCTAAATTTAAGTATGGGACTGGTTTGGATAGAAGTCCCTTGTGATGGACCCCATACCATGTAATACTATGTACTATCATCCCGACTTCATACTCCAGCTTGGTCATTTCATTCGCATGGCATATTGCATTGTATCCTCAGTACATAGCATCTGGTTTACTGTGCTTCTATTTTTCATAGCCTGAATAAGGTTGATAGTATTATGGACTTGCCAAGATCTGCATATTATATTACATCCATGGCATATGGCATTTAGGTTGCTATGTTTTTATATTTATATAGCCTAGATGAGGCTGATGGTATTCGCGACTCTTCAAAATTGCATATTGTATTGCATCCTCGGTATCTGCTATTTGGCTCATTATAACCCCTCATTGGATAGCTGATCTGTATTGCATACTCTGATATTGAATGACTTATAACCTTGCCAATATTTCGCTTACGCTGATATTTATGTGCTTGACACATATCTTGCACATACACGTACACCACCCTCTAAGCTTTATATAAGCTTACGCATAATAGATGTGTGCAGGTGACGATAAGGCGTAGTTGAGCTGAGGCAGGAGCATGTAGCAGAGCTTCTGAAGCTTTTAGTATCTATCTTGTATTTTCCTTTTATGTATTGTACTCAAGTTTTTGATATTAGTGGATATGTGATGATGATGTTGCCTTTGTGATTTGGGTACACTTGTGGTTATGCTCCTTTATTTATAAAAAAAAATTCACACTGAAAATTCTCCTTGTAGGATCCTAGGATCGGAACCTGGCGTATAGGCACTAGGATCCGAGAATGGAGTACTATGGAGGCTGTCGGCATTGGATTCAGCGATCGAGAATTCTGTGAGTCCATTTTCCGAGTTTGGGGCGTGATAGTCCTAGAGACTCTACCTCTGCACAATGGGACTCGAAGATAGACGAAAGGAGGAGCCCCCCTTGAGAAACCAATCAGTCTTTCTATAATCCTGCTACACCCTTCTAGCATATTGTTTGGAAGAAGCAGGCTCCTCTTATGGTTGTTGATTTTCAAGCCTAAAGTTTCATAGAACTTGTTGAGGATAAACATGAGAGTAGATAGGGATTTACTGTTGTCATTTTTTAATATGATTGTGTCATCAGCAAAGAGGAGTGGGAGATCGGGAGACTCCCTCTAGTTGTCTTGAAAGGGCCAAGCTCCCCATTGATCAAAAGCGACGAGATTCCTCTACTCAATGCCTTTATAACTAGGATGAACGGGCTTGGAGAGAGGGGGTCTCCCTGGAGGAGCCCTCTTTCGGACTTACAAAACCTACTGGCCTTGCTGTTGAAAAGGACTAAGAACCACACCCCATCCCAGAATTTTTTGACCATTGTAATCCAACCGTAGCTGAACCAAATTTATTGAGAATCTCTTTCAGAAAGCTCTAATTAACTTTACCATAAGCTTTTTTGAGGTCTATTTTCAAAGCTATATTACTCCCTCTCACTTTCCTATTTAAGTCTTAAAGAAGTTCTTGGGCCAGACCTATGTTCTCTAGAATGAATCTTCCTTTAACGAAGGTCGATTTCTCTCTAGAAACCAGCTTAGTCAGTAAATTGTTTAACCTGATTGCAATGATCTTAAAAAACACTTTGTAAATGCAATTACATAAAATAATTAGACAAAAATCATTAAAAGTTTTTGGAGGGGGACATTTAGGGATAAGACAAAGAAGGGAAGAAGAGAAAGCCCTAAGGATGCATCCTCCTTAGAAAAGGAAGATCACTGCTTGTAAAATATGGACGGGCCACAAATACATCAAGATGGGCCTAAACACATGGGTCATATATATATATATATATATATATATATATATATATATATATATATATATATATCGAATACGCCACACCAATTGGGCCTTACATACATTACAATGGGCCATAACCCATGGGCCTTGCATACATCACAATGGGCCATGCTGTATGGGCCAGGAATACATCTCAATGGGCCTTACCAAATGGGCTGAGAATACGTCACAAAGGGCCTTGCCCATGGGCTTCAAACACTTAATAAGTGGGCCCTACACATGGGCCTAATATACTTCACAGGTGGGCCCTGTACAAGGGCCTCGTACACATCAAATGGGCTGCATCAATGGGCCGCACTAATGGGCCACAAAATACATCAAAGTGGGCCTGACGAACGAGTCATAAAATACATCAACGTGGGCCTCATAGATGGGACACAAGTATATAAAAGTGGGCCTCTTGAATGGGCCACAAAACATAAAAAGGTGGGCCTCACAGATGGGAGCTTGGATCACATCTAAAATCATTTCAATAGCTGCAAGTGTAACAAGTGTATCACTGTAGGGCACATGGCCCACTAATAATGATCAACACAGCAGCACCGTCTAAAATTGGACAGCACCGTCCAACATAATCTGGACAGTGTGGATTATAATGAATACATAAAGGTGGGTCTAACAAAATTTGGTGACGTCAATGCACAACTATATAGCTGGTGTGGGGATCCCAACCCATTCGTCCAGCAGGTGGGTCACACATGGGGCCCAGTACACACACACACACACACACACACACACACACACACACACACACACACACATATATATATATATATATATATATATATATATATATATATATATATATATATATATATATATATACAGCAAGTGAGATATACCACTATATATAATATAATATTATTATATATATAGAGGTGAGATATACCACTATCCCACGCAAATGGACATAGTGGATATAAGGCACGTGTATCAAGTGGATCCCACCATCCCAACATGGACGGTGTGGGAGCAATACATTCATCATGGTATACCCCACAATCCACTTGCTGGATGGTAGAGATTCAACACATATATCTTGGGTGGGGTCCACGGACCCATGCATGGGCTATGTGGACAAAACACAACATCAGGGCCCCACACAAATGGGATGATGGTGCATATGGATAATCACATACATTGAGGTGGGACATGTCAACATGGTCCAAACATCATCCATGTAAATCGGCACTATCCATTCATTGTCCATCACCGTCCAGTACAATCTGGACGGTGTGGATGGAATAAATACATCATGGCGGTCCCATGCTAACAAAACAAATGAACGGAAGAATAAGACCCAAGCCTCAAGGTAGCGTCCCACAGCACTGGACGATGTGGATGGAATCCACACATCAAGTGGGTCCCATCCAGATGGGCGGCAAGATGAAACACATGCAGCATGGGGGGGGGGTCCACTTCCTGCATCTGGACAGCGTGGATGGAACACTCATATCACGGTAAGTCCTCACAAAACTCCCTGACATCCTACATAGTATGCCAGCCAATTTTCTTTCACTACAGGTGGGTCCCACGTGGGGCCCACCATAATGTTTATTTTCCATCCATCCTGTCCATACGGTCACAAGGACTTGGATGAAGAAGAAAAATAAATTTCATATGGATCCAAAACTCCTGGGACCTAAAAAGAGTTTCAATGGTATTCGTTCAATCCACTATTCCCTATGATGTGGGCCACCTGGGCACCACATACAGCTGATTTTGGGGGGCCCACTGCCCAAAAAGGGGACCACAAAATGCACGATGTGGATGTACGACACAAACATCATGGTGGGGCCCATACCTGGGACCTATGGTCCCTGCCCGTCTCGCCTACACAGGAGCGAAGCAGGACGTTGCACAGCGTCCTCTAGCGCCAGCAGCAGTGCTGCTGCCTCCTTTTTTTAAAAAAATGATTTTTTTCGTCGTTTTGCCTAGGTAGGGCCTACATCAAGAGAATCCAACCCAACCATTGGTTCTTATAGCCCAAGACGGACCCATCAAGACCAATATTGGACATATTTTGAGGTACAGAAACATCATAGGAAATTTCAATGGTAGACAACACTATTTTCTATGCTATGGCCCGCCAGATAGTCGAATTAGATTCCTTTTTCGGCTTAACGTCTAAAATGTTCTGGAGAATGGAATGAATGGCGTGGATTAAATTAATGCATCAAGGTGGAGCCTGCATTAGTGGTCCACCCAAAAATCTAAAAAAAACAACTGACGTTATCTATATATATATTATATTATTATTATTATTATTATTTTTCCTACAAGCTTGTCAGTACACACCCATGTCAGTACATGCACTCCATGTTAGCCCTAGCCTACTTCACGTCCAGCGTCCAGGGATGCTGGACAGCATGGATCATGGTGGGTCCCATGTGTACATGTGTAACACCCTGAAAATCGGGGGTCGTGTATAAACTCAACTCCCGAGTTCCAGACCGTCACTTATGCAACAAAAATGGTTATGATTCAATGTTGTCTGATTTAAAGCATTCACATGAGTAAAAGTATACCAAAACTGCAATTCATACTTCAGATCCAGTGATAAAAGCAAGCGGAAGACTAAACAAGATATATATCACTGTATGGAAAAACAAAGTAATCTCAACTGTCTCCAAAGTATGACTACATCTCTGAGTCTCATATACATGTACATAACAAAAGAATAATGTTCAAAAAGAAAAGTCCCACTGATGTCCCCTCGATCCAGGTCACCTACGGGAAGCCGTCATGATACTGCATATACGAGAACTCATCCTGGTCCTCGTCATCATCTAGCTCCACCTCCTGGATCTCATCGTCACCTGCAACTACAACAGGGTCTGGTGGGTGTTGCAAACACCATCCCGTAACGTGGGAATGAGTGATCAACTCAGTGGAATCATAGAGCAAAGATTAGCATGTTCACAATTCAGTCACGCGATAATAGTAAAGCAGTAAATCAGACAAGTCCTAATACTGTTGTTAATGCAAGATGATATGACGTGATGTATGCCCTCATCGACGATCACCCTCATACGGCAACATCTTACGACCGCGGCATGCCACACTCCCTAGAGTGCTCCACATCTTCCAGGCACATGCAATGCTATGGTGATATGATTACCAAGTTATTATTAGTCCATTCAAACAGCAGGATTGGGAAACTAAGGTACCTCCCTTGTATCAATCCCAACACGGATCCTGTCTAGGGTCGTCACTCCTAGTAATCTCATACGATGTACATTTCGTAGGTCACTGCAAGGGCTGCCAGGGCTGTTGCTCGCACTCGTTGCACCGCTCCCCCATCACCTTATCAATACAGGCCTACTGTACTCTACTGCACGGAAGGGTCGTCGCCTCCCGTGAACTCAGAATACGCTCGCGGTCACTACAAAGGGCTCGTCGCCTGATCAGTGTAGGCCGACAGCTAGAATATAGTGTCCCATACCACCATAATCTGCTCACGAGTCTAGGTGCTCACTGGTCACTACGGGGAGGTTTGTGGCCCCAGCGTAGGCCGACAGCTCGACCACGGTGTCCCATACCACCATGCCCGGCTCATGAGTCTTCGTGGATCAAGGTACCACGGTTAATAGGGTTTACAATGGTAAGTTCAGTACCCTAGGTTCAAGCAGTTATGTTACATACAAGGTGAACAAACATCGGCCAGTCGGGTTACTTGACGGGCTCGACTAGCGCGATCGCATATCGAATTGAACGACATGAAGTGCGTAAAACACTTCGCGTGGCCTAACCACTGCCGCCAACTCTCAACACGAATCACATTCATCGACGCGTCATTCGTGGCTATGACCAGTCAGCCACGAAATCGCTCGGTTACCGACTGCCTGGACTAAGTCAAGTCCCACACATCTATGGAATTACTATACAAGGTATTGGAATTGAAATACATCATGTGAGCATGTTAGCACATGTTATAACATTCAACTTAAGCAAATCTTCAAGGCATACTTCCCATGCATATTCAACTTAAGCAAATCCTCAAGCACATACATTCCATGCATGTAATGAAATCATGCATTTTGTCAACATGTAGAAAATCATTTAGGTCGGCATAATAATTGAAAAATCAGTCACAAAGTATCAAATAACATCATTTAATTCAATACATACTAATACAAGCATTTATACAAACACATGCACTACACACTTAGGTCTACATATAGCATGTCGACCCAAAGTGTGCAACTAGGCGAATCTCTTCGCCAAACTAATTATGCACGCATTCCTAACTTCCTAATGCGACAACAAACCATGTCAATCACATCAGCAAAATATGAATGCAAACAGTACTTCCTACAAATGACTAAAATGCCCTAAATCTCATATTCTTCGTTAGCTTACGAAACGGGAAACGGAGAGCATTTTGTACATGTCAAACGGCGATGCCGTCAAGAATCTACTATTAAACGACATTGAAAGCATTGGGAACCGTCAATCAAAGCGTCTAAAATCCTCACCTAGTGTCTTGTAGACTCGGGAATTGAAGCGGAGTGTATATGCTTCGTCTACGGCGAGTAAGGAGCCTAATACATAAGATCCATAAGCTACATCGCCATGGAAACAAGAAAAACTCAAATCACCAACTATTTAGGGTTTTTACTTACCTAGGATTGCGGTGGAATCGCCGGGAAAGCGGTAGAGGAGTGTCGCTTAAGCATGTGCAACACGTAGCACAAGTGGCGGGAAGAACTCTCCCACTCTCTCACAATCTCTCACTCTTTTTCTCTCTCCCAAGCTAGGGCTTCTCTCAAATTCGGATGGGAGAGAGGAGTGAGGGTTTCAACCCCTTTTATAGCCTAAAACATTCCCAAAATAGGCTTGGGAACAATGTTTACTTGGTGCCTAACCAAATCGGGGCCGTTTCGGTCCAAAAGGGCATTTCTGGAGGTCCCCAGGCCAAATGCGGTCGGACTTAAGCTCATGCATACTGGATCTAGCACACATCCAGTTTTCAGACCGGTTGGGTTCCCAGATCGCACGTGGCGGCCCAGTTTCAGTTTAACGGTCACCGCACCAAGATCAGGCCTATAAGTCTCGTGATATATAATAGATATTTTTCCTGATCCAAGGGTGTGATTTGGCTGTATTCTGACGGTCAGAATGCTTAATACTGATGCGTCAAATTTGTGTGCCAGATTTGAATTTGAAATTCCAACTATGTCCCTATTCACACTCTCTTCGGTCCGGGCTCAATGAAATAGCCTGTGATCATCGGTTTGACTTGATTTTTGGAATGAGTGTCAAGCCCAGCTAGACGGTCCTAACGGTCTAAGATAGGAGGTATCGGACTTTCAACGTGCGGTCTAGATCCAATACAAAGATTCAAAGTGGTCCAGAGAACAAACCGGCTTAGAGTTTGATCCGAGGCTTTAGAGCATTATAGCACCCTTAGTTCCACTCGCCTCGGGCCTTGTAGAACGTATTTAAAGTGATCAGGGACCATTTCCCAGCTATTCTAACGTTGCACTAGCTAACCTAGTCAAATTTTCCAAAGGAATGAATTCTACGCAAATTCGGGTCGAGTTGGTACTCGAGCCCAAGGATGGATTTTTCACGGGCGTTACAATCTACCCCCCTTAACAAATAATTTCGTCCTCGAAATTTTGTACCTTTTCGTACTCCTCGAGAAGCTGTGGGTAGTTCTTTCTGATCTCGGCTTCTGTCTCCCAAGTAGCCTCCTCCTCAGTATGATGCGTCCATAGTACCTTCACAAGGGGAATCACCTTGCTACGCAGTACCTGCTCCTTCCGGTCTAAGATGCGTGTCGGTCGCAGGATATAAGTAACATCCTCTCCTAACTGCACCTGCTCCCATCTGATGATATGAGAAGGATCAGCAACGTACTTCTTCAGCATAGAAACATGAAATACGTTGTGGACGCTCGCGAGGGGCGTGGGTAAAGCCAATCGGTAAGCCACTGCTCCCACACGATCGAGGATCTGAAATGGACCAATGAATCGCGGTGCCAGCTTCCCCTTCTTTCCGAACCGAAGGACTCCCTTCATAGGGGAAACTCGCAAAAACACATGATCCCCGACTGTGAACTCTAGTGGTCTCCGTCTCGTATCGGCGTAGCTCTTCTGTCTGCTCTGCGCTGTAAGAAGCCGACGTCGAATAATATCAATCTTCTCTGACGTCGCCTGCACCAACTCTGGGCCAATCAAGCTGCGCTCACCGACCTCTAACCAGCAATGCGGTGCGCGACAAGGTCGCCCATACAGCGCCTCATAAGGTGCCATGCCGATACTCGCCTGGAAGCTATTGTTGTATGCAAACTCCGCATATGCAAGACAGTCATCCCAACTGTCCTTGAAGTCCAATGCGCAAGCTCGCAACATGTCCTCCAGGATCTGGTTCACTCGCTCTGTCTGTCCGTCCGTCTGTGGGTGGAAGGCAGTACTAAACTTCAACTTCACACCCATAGCCTCCTGAATGCGAGTCCAGAAAATAGAAGTGAACCGCGTGTCTCTGTCCGACACGATCTCCAACGGAACTCCATGCAGACGCACGATCTCTCTAATATACAATCTAGCCAGCTCGTCTGCAGAGTTCGTAACTCTGATCGGTAGGAAGTGCGCCGACTTCGTCAATCGGTCGACGATCACCCAAATAGAATCATGCCCCTTCCTCGTCTTCGGCAACCCAGAAATGAAGTCCATGGAAATGAAATCCCACTTCCACTCTGCAATCGGCATAGGCTGCAAAAGTCCAGGTGGTCGGCGATGCTCTGCCTTCACCTGTTGACAAGTGAGACAACGGGACACGAACTCAGCAATGTGGGTCTTCATACCTTCCCACCAGTACGTCCTCTTCACGTCACGATACATCTTCGTGCTGCCAGGATGCATCGCGAGTCTAGTAGAATGCGCAGCCTCGAGAATCTCTCGTCTCAAGTCAGGGACATCAGGAACGCATAGGCGGCCACGGTAACGTAAACCCCCATCCATGCCAACTCGCCAGTCGGCGTCATCATCATCACTGGCCTGCTCTCGAAGCTCAGTAAGATGCGCGTCGTCCCTCTGCGCCTCGATGACACGGTCATCGATCGGGGATCGCACCTGAACATGTGCGATGAACTCAAATGGCTCCTCTACGGTGAGTTTCTGCTCAAAGTCTCGCAAAAACTCAACCATATCCCACTCGGCAACCATCAGCGGAGCCGCAAACTCTATCGCCTTCTTGCGGCTCAACGCATCAGCCACAAGGTTCGCCTTCCCAGGATGGTAAGAGACTTCAAACTTGAAGTCCTTCAGCGTCTCCATCCATCGCCGCTGCCTCATATTCAAGTCCCGCTGTGTGAATATGTACTTGAGGCTCTTGTGGTCGCAAAAGAGCTCGAACTCCTCTCCATAGAGGTAATGTCTCCAGAGTCTCAGTGCGAATATCACGGCTGCCAACTCCAGGTCGTGTGTAGGGTAATTCTCCTCGTGCTTCCTTAATTGTCTCGAGGCATACGAAATTACCCTGTCCCTCTGCATAAGGACACAACCCAAACCAACGCTAGACGCGTCAGTGTATATAGTGTATTTAACCCCTTGCTCTGGCAATACTAGCACAGGGGCGGACGTGAGTCTGTCCTTCAGCTCCTGAAAAGCTGACTCCGCCTTATCATTCCAGGCGAACTTCACGTCCTTCCGTGTCAACTGAGATAAGGGTCTCGCGATCTTCGAGAAATCCTGAATGAAGCGCCGATAGTAGCCAGCGAGACCCAAGAAACTCCTCACCTCAGTGACAGAACCAGGCTGCTCCCAGTCCTGCACCGCAGCTACCTTAGACAGGTCAACTGCCATGCCATCCTTGGACACCACGTGTCCCAGAAACTTCACCTCCTGCTTCCAGAAGTCGCACTTCTTATACTGTGCGAACAACTGATGCTGTCTGAGCGTATCAAGGACCAAACGCAAGTGCTCCTCATGCTCCTCTCGACTCCTAGAGTATACCAAAATGTCGTCGATGAAGACAACGACGAATCGATAGAGGAAAGGCCGCAATACCCGGTTCATCAGATCCATGAACACGGCCGGTGCGTTCGTGAGACCGAACGACATCACAAGGAACTCGTAATGACCAAAACTGGTCCTGAACGCTGTCTTCTGCACGTCCTCATCTCTGACGCGCAGCTGATGATATCCTGACTGAAGATCAATCTTCGAGAAGTACTGCGCTCCTCTCAACTGATCAAATAAGTCATCGATCCTGGGCAAAGGGTACTTGTTCTTCACTGTGAGTTGGTTCAGCCTGCGATAATCAATACACAATCGCAGCGAACCATCCTTCTTCTTCACGAACAAGACCGGTGCTCCCCAAGGAGATACGCTAGGCCGTATAAGGCCAAGCTCTAGTAGACCATCAATCTGCGTCCTCAACTCCTCCATCTCACATGGTGCCATGCGATACGTCGGCAGTGAGACGGGTGTAGAACCAGGAATCAGATCGATAGTGAAATCGATCTCACGTCGGGGTGGCAAACCAGGGATCTTCCTGAACAGATCCCCGAACTCAGAAACAACTGGAGTCTGCTCAAGTACCTGGGCACCAGCGTCGCGCAATAGAGTGGCGTAGCTAAGAATGCGGAAAGGAAGATTTACCCGCACTAAAAATGTGAAAGGCGTGCCCTCAGGCTCGTACACCGTCACCACACGAGCCTCGCAGTCAATCTCGGCTCTCGCTGCAGTCAACCAGTCCATGCCAAGAATGACGTCGAGATATACGAGCGAGGGATCGACGACCAAATCAAGAGTCATCGTCCTGCCTCCCAGATCAAGTAAACAACCCTCACACATCTGGGTGACATCCGAATAATCTCCATGAGCTGCAAGGACTCGCACGCTATCCATAGTAATAGTCTGCAACCCAAGACGTCTGACTACGGCACGCGATATCAAAGAAATCGTGGAACCAGTGTCCACCATGACAAGAACGGGAGTACCTCCGATATGGCCCGTGACCTCGAAGGCTGAATGCTGGAAAGTCGGCGTCGTAGCTGCCTCAGCGGTCAGTGCATGAACTCGAGCCTGCTGTGGCCGGTTCGGCCGCTGTGTCAAGGGCCGTGGGGGCTGTCGAATCTGCGATACTGTGGGTCTGAAAGAGGACTGCGCAGGAGCTGACCGTATAGGCGGTGCTGATATTGCCTGTGGACGTACACGATCAATCTTCTGCGGCGGCGAGAACCCACTGTCCCGCATCCTCGTAAAGCAACTCGGCGCTAGGTGGCCCGTCCTCCCACAGTATGTGCATGATAGATCAGGGCGCTGAAACGGTCCTACTGGCACCGGGGTCCTGGTAGGAGGATCAACGCGAGGCCTCTTGCCCGCGAAGGGCCTATCTGGCAACTCCGGTCGCGGCCTAGAAGTAGTCGGGCCTCGTGATCGCGCAAGTCGATCCACGTCCTGCTCTGCCCGCATGGACATGTGAACCAACTCCGCATAGGAGGAGAAACTGATACAGCACATCTTCGACCGAATATCCGGTCGCAAGCCCTCCAAAAAGCGCCGTATGCGCATCTGCTCATCAGCTAAAATCGTCGGGACGTACCTGCCCAACTCTGTGAACCGATGCTCATACTCGGTGACCGTCATCGCTGCCTGCCTGAGACGGAGAAACTCATTCTCCCTCTCGTGTCTGTAGGTCTGAGGATAATACTTCTCATGGAAGCGAAACTCGAATGCTGCCCATGTCCATACGAAGTCTGCGGTAACAGTCCGCAATACACTATCCCACCACATACTGGCCTCTCTCTCAAACTGGAAGGTAGCCAGCTCTACCTGCTCTGCCTCAGTACAGTGCAACATGCGCAAAATCTTCGACACTCGGTCGAGCCAAAACTCAGCCTCCTCGGGTCTGTGAGAACCCGTGAAAGTAGGAGGCCGCAAGCGCTGAAATCGCTCCAGAAGGCCCCGTGTGTCGGCAGGGTTCCCCGCAGGGAAAGCAGGCTGCGCAGGAAGTGCTATGCCCTCATCCTGGGCGTAAGTATAGGCATCCTTAGCTGGATGCGCAGGTGGTGCAGGCGGAGTAGATGCAGTCGCACCCCCACCCTGGGCTAAAGTCCCGACTATGGTAGTCAATAGCTGCTGCTGCTGTAGCATCATAGCCATCATCTGCTCGAATCTATCAGGTGGTGGAGCAGGCTGTGGCGGATGAGGTGCGGAAGTAGATGCGCGCTGTGGCTCTCTAACTGATGGTGTAAATGGCGGTGGTCCATCTGTAGGACCAGTAGCAGGCTGAGACGATCGAACAGTCTCAGGAATCGGGCCCACAGCAGGGTCCGGACGAGTGCCAGACTGAGAAGGAGCCTGATCCATCTGCTCTAACAATGAAAGCCGAACCGCGCTCCTCGTAGTCTTAGGTGGCATTCCCTATATTCAAAATAGGGCGCAACCTTGTCAGTCTCAATTGCACAAATACACCACAATCATTCACTAAAGGGTCAAAGGCATTCCATGCATTTCAATTAATCAAAATTGTCACAATACAAGGGATATATCCTTACAAGCATCATGACTAGAATGACATGGAAATTAAGACAGTTAAGCAACAGCAACATAAGCAAAGCACTAGCCCTAATAGGCTTTACACACATAAAACGGAAAATGGCTATCTACTCATAACAACATCAAAGATCGCGTCGCTAGTCGGAGTCTGGCGACGGAGGAGGAGCACCCTTATCCTGTAAGCAACACAGGATTGCCTTCAAGGTGCGAGTCATCTTGCCAAATTTCTTCTTCGTAACAGCCTTGGCATCAGCGACCTCTGCTCGAAGTTCTTGGACTTCCCTTCGCAAAGCGGTCTGACTCTCCTCCATCCGAGCAATGCGATCGTCAATAGTAGTCTGCGCAGAAGGAGGAGGGCTCTCATCAGTATCCTGAGCCTCCTCTTCTGCTTCTTCCTGAGTCTCTTCCTGAACCTCTGCACTAGGTTCTCCTTCGCTTTGATCTTCCTCTTCGTCAAAGTCGTCCCCACTATCCCTTTCAAGTTGATTTTCACGATATTGCGACCCAATCTTCATCTTGACCATCGTCGACTCATCGATGGTGTGAATCGATACCGGCAACTCGGGTCCAAGTCTATAGGCAAACTTAAGCGCAATCTTGCAAATGAGTCGGCCAAAGGGAAGGGATTCGGATGTTCTTCTCGACCTGGCTATGAGAACTATCTGCCGTAAGATGAAAGTGGCCATACATACGTTCTCTCCCTGGGCCACCAGAAATAAGAAATCGACCATAAGACGTGTACATTCAATACGGTTCGTCGACCTAGGATAAACATTGAACGTGCAGATGTGATGCAGCAGACGTAAATCCTCAGACATGTACGTCGCCTTGAGTCTATTATTAGGCTGCCATGGAACCAACTTACCGCACAGAAACCTGGTGCGGCGATCTCGTTCACGTCTAGTCCTCAAATTCTTCTCACTTGGATGTACATCACCTAGAGGCACGTTGAGAAGTCGCGCAACCAACTGGACGTCGATCGTAGCCATCCGATCTCTACCAAAAGGGATTTTGAACTGCAAGGGCTTCAAGGTAGGACTCTGGATGCTAGCATAGAAGGCACGAACAGTGCTCACATTAGCACGAGCGCGAGCTTCAAAGATCGGTCCCCAGTGCGCAGCTTCAATGCGTTCGAACAACAGATATTCGCCGAACAATCGCCCATCTACGTCCGCCTCAAATAACACTCTACGATCAGTGTATTCACCATGAGGCATCTCTGATAGGATGGTTCGTCCAAGGTGTGCATGGGGATCCAAATCCCGCTTCGTACGGCACTCCAGGACTGCAGCTGGACCTGCGGCGGCGCTTGAACTTGCGGCACCACCCCGCGGTCTTCTCGATTGAGCAGGGCGGCTCGGCCCAGCCTCGTCTGTTGCAGTTTTCCTCTTACCCATCAAAGACAGGATGGATGAGAGTGACAAAAGTCCCAAAATAGCTTCCACGAAAGCCATGGAAAACGCCGAAAATGCGGAGAAATGGCTGTCCAATCTGACGAAAGGAAATCTAGGCGTCGTAGAGGGATGCTTCAAGCTTCCCAAGGCTGTACTTTCAGGGAAAAATAAGAACAAAAAGGTGGAATGGAGCTGCTCACGATTTCAGCACTATTTGGGGGATTTTGGAGCTCCAAATGGGAAAATCTTCAAGGAAAGAAGCTGCCAACACCCAATAATCGATGGGTGGTGGTCGGTTTTGGCCAAGGAAGGGATTAGGATGGGTTTGGGTCGCCGGGATTTGGAATGGAGCGCTGAAAATCAAATCTAGGGCATGCAAGGGGGCTGTTTGTGAAGGAGAGGGGTGTTTTAGGGGTTTTCGTGGGATGGGAGGTACATAGGGGTGATGGGGGGTGTATTTAAGTGGGTGCGCCCAAAGGGCAGCACCGTCCGAGGTGGCCGGCCGGCGATGCATCGCCCGGCCGGCGATGGCATCGCCGGCCAACCTCCAGGTTGGCCAGCGGGACCCCATGGGTCTGGTCCCCCATGGTCCCAGGGTCCCAAAAAGTCTAGTCCCACCCCTTAGTTCATAGTATTTTGGTCCCTATGAGCCCAAACATGTTTTTGGGGCTTTCCGGGTCCACATCGCAGTCCCGAATACCAAACCATATGATGCAGCATATGGATTTGGGGTAGAAGGATCCAGTACATCTTTCTAGCTCCTTAGTTGCTAAAGAAAGTGAAGTTAGAATGGCTTTATGGCCATTTTTTATGAAATTTTACTATTCACTGTAAAATTTGGTGAATGTACTAATTTGTGTTATTTTCACATTAGGTTTGATGCCTAACATGAAATGGATACAAAAGAACTGAAGGTTGAAGTGTTTAGAGAAGGAATTTTAAGAATTTTTGGCAAAACGGGGTTTTTAAGCCCTGGCGATTGATTACTGGAGTCGTGGTCATTCCACGGCCCAAAGATTCACTTTTGCGGTTTAAAACCGCTCATAGGACGTCTCCACCCGACTTCCTACAGCTTAGAAGTGATTCGGGTCGCTTTACGCGACCCGAGATGCGTTACAGACTCGATCTTGCGATCGATCCTTATAAACTTCGCCTATCGGCGAATCTGTGATCCTAGAAGTGTTTCTAGACCCTTCTCGCACCCACCTAAGTCAAATGAAGCGACAGCGTACGTCGCAAGACCATAACCCAGGCCCAGTATACTCTCATTCATGCTCTGATACCAACTTGTAACACCCTGAAAATCGGGGGTCGTGTATAAACTCAACTCCCGAGTTCCAGACCGTCACTTATGCAACAAAAATGGTTATGATTCAATGTTGTCTGATTTAAAGCATTCACATGAGTAAAAGTATACCAAAACTGCAATTCATACTTCAGATCCAGTGATAAAAGCAAGCGGAAGACTAAACAAGATATATATCACTGTATGGAAAAACAAAGTAATCTCAACTGTCTCCAAAGTATGACTACATCTCTGAGTCTCATATACATGTACATAACAAAAGAATAATGTTCAAAAAGAAAAGTCCCACTGATGTCCCCTCGATCCAGGTCACCTACGGGAAGCCGTCATGATACTGCATATACGAGAACTCATCCTGGTCCTCGTCATCATCTAGCTCCACCTCCTGGATCTCATCGTCACCTGCAACTACAACAGGGTCTGGTGGGTGTTGCAAACACCATCCCGTAACGTGGGAATGAGTGATCAACTCAGTGGAATCATAGAGCAAAGATTAGCATGTTCACAATTCAGTCACGCGATAATAGTAAAGCAGTAAATCAGACAAGTCCTAATACTGTTGTTAATGCAAGATGATATGACGTGATGTATGCCCTCACCGACGATCACCCTCATACGGCAACATCTTACGACCGCGGCATGCCACACTCCCTAGAGTGCTCCACATCTTCCAGGCACATGCAATGCTATGGTGATATGATTACCAAGTTATTATTAGTCCATTCAAACAGCAGGATTGGGAAACTAAGGTACCTCCCTTGTATCAATCCCAACACGGATCCTGTCTAGGGTCGTCACTCCTAGTAATCTCATACGATGTACATTTCGTAGGTCACTGCAAGGGCTGCCAGGGCTGTTGCTCGCACTCGTTGCACCGCTCCCCCATCACCTTATCAATACAGGCCTACTGTACTCTACTGCACGGAAGGGTCGTCGCCTCCCGTGAACTCAGAATACGCTCGCGGTCACTACAAAGGGCTCGTCGCCTGATCAGTGTAGGCCGACAGCTAGAATATAGTGTCCCATACCACCATAATCTGCTCACGAGTCTAGGTGCTCACTGGTCACTACGGGGAGGTTTGTGGCCCCAGCGTAGGCCGACAGCTCGACCACGGTGTCCCATACCACCATGCCCGGCTCATGAGTCTTCGTGGATCAAGGTACCACGGTTAATAGGGTTTACAATGGTAAGTTCAGTACCCTAGGTTCAAGCAGTTATGTTACATACAAGGTGAACAAACATCGGCCAGTCGGGTTACTTGACGGGCTCGACTAGCGCGATCGCATATCGAATTGAACGACATGAAGTGCGTAAAACACTTCGCGTGGCCTAACCACTGTCGCCAACTCTCAACACGAATCACATTCATCGACGCGTCATTCGTGGCTATGACCAGTCAGCCACGAAATCGCTCGGTTACCGACTGCCTGGACTAAGTCAAGTCCCACACATCTATGGAATTACTATACAAGGTATTGGAATTGAAATACATCATGTGAGCATGTTAGCACATGTTATAACATTCAACTTAAGCAAATCTTCAAGGCATACTTCCCATGCATATTCAACTTAAGCAAATCCTCAAGCACATACATTCCATGCATGTAATGAAATCATGCATTTTGTCAACATGTAGAAAATCATTTAGGTCGGCATAATAATTGAAAAATCAGTCACAAAGTATCAAATAACATCATTTAATTCAATACATACTAATACAAGCATTTATACAAACACATGCACTACACACTTAGGTCTACATATAGCATGTCGACCCAAAGTGTGCAACTAGGCGAATCTCTTCGCCAAACTAATTATGCACGCATTCCTAACTTCCTAATGCGACAACAAACCATGTCAATCACATCAGCAAAATATGAATGCAAACAGTACTTCCTACAAATGACTAAAATGCCCTAAATCTCATATTCTTCGTTAGCTTACGAAACGGGAAACGGAGAGCATTTTGTACATGTCAAACGGCGATGCCGTCAAGAATCTACTATTAAACGACATTGAAAGCATTGGGAACCGTCAATCAAAGCGTCTAAAATCCTCACCTAGTGTCTTGTAGACTCGGGAATTGAAGCGGAGTGTATATGCTTCGTCTACGGCGAGTAAGGAGCCTAATACATAAGATCCATAAGCTACATCGCCATGGAAACAAGAAAAACTCAAATCACCAACTATTTAGGGTTTTTACTTACCTAGGATTGCGGTGGAATCGCCGGGAAAGCGGTAGAGGAGTGTCGCTTAAGCATGTGCAACACGTAGCACAAGTGGCGGGAAGAACTCTCCCACTCTCTCACAATCTCTCACTCTTTTTCTCTCTCCCAAGCTAGGGCTTCTCTCAAATTCGGATGGGAGAGAGGAGTGAGGGTTTCAACCCCTTTTATAGCCTAAAACATTCCCAAAATAGGCTTGGGAACAATGTTTACTTGGTGCCTAACCAAATCGGGGCCGTTTCGGTCCAAAAGGGCATTTCTGGAGGTCCCCAGGCCAAATGCGGTCGGACTTAAGCTCATGCATACTGGATCTAGCACACATCCAGTTTTCAGACCGGTTGGGTTCCCAGATCGCACGTGGCGGCCCAGTTTCAGTTTAACGGTCACCGCACCAAGATCAGGCCTATAAGTCTCGTGATATATAATAGATATTTTTCCTGATCCAAGGGTGTGATTTGGCTGTATTCTGACGGTCAGAATGCTTAATACTGATGCGTCAAATTTGTGTGCCAGATTTGAATTTGAAATTCCAACTATGTCCCTATTCACACTCTCTTCGGTCCGGGCTCAATGAAATAGCCTGTGATCATCGGTTTGACTTGATTTTTGGAATGAGTGTCAAGCCCAGCTAGACGGTCCTAACGGTCTAAGATAGGAGGTATCGGACTTTCAACGTGCGGTCTAGATCCAATACAAAGATTCAAAGTGGTCCAGAGAACAAACCGGCTTAGAGTTTGATCCGAGGCTTTAGAGCATTATAGCACCCTTAGTTCCACTCGCCTCGGGCCTTGTAGAACGTATTTAAAGTGATCAGGGACCATTTCCCAGCTATTCTAACGTTGCACTAGCTAACCTAGTCAAATTTTCCAAAGGAATGAATTCTACGCAAATTCGGGTCGAGTTGGTACTCGAGCCCAAGGATGGATTTTTCACGGGCGTTACAACATGGCCCACATTTTATCTAGGTGGGTCCCACATGAATGTGGCCCACTTAATGGGTCTCATACTTTGTGTTTTTTCATCATCCATAAGGTAGGGTCCACATGACTTGGATGGTTTGGATAAGATATACATCAAGGTGGGGTCCATCCAAGTGGGCCACATAACACACAAAAATGAAAAAGAGAGAGAGAGAGAGAGAGAGAGAGAGAGAGAGAGAGAGAAGCACCCACCTCTAGATCGACTCCTTATTCCACCAATGTGATCTAAAGCTCCATGGGAACAAGATTCAATGGTTGGGATTGATTTTGGAGGGTTGGATTTGGGGGTGGAGAACTTGCAAAAGGGTTGGAATGGAGAGCTCTCATGGATGTTGGGAGCTCTCTCTTGCTAGGAAATAAGAAAGAAAGAGGGAGGGAGAGAGATAAGAGAGAGAAAAGTATTATGGCTTGTCATAATGGTGAAAGGCCTTCATTAATGAATAGGTAAGGATAAATGTTAACTTTTGAGAAAAGAGGAGGGAATGATTACCTAGCACATCACCCCATGATGGCTTAGAAGATTGTGCCATTGCAATAGGTGGGTCCTACAAACACGATCAAGGTTCAAATAAAGCGCGGCCTACGTCTTTTGATGTACAACTCGGATTGCCGCATGAGACACGACGTTGGAATCGTGGCGACTATGCAGCCATGACGATACAAGTTTCAAGTCGAGCTGACTCAGATATACTAGACACAACTCAAGATCGTGCGCAAATACCGATAACAGATCGTGGGTCTCCGGAATTCGATCGGAAGGACCGCGAAAGCTTATGGAATGATATAGCCTAAGATACGAGTCTTACACAAACAAAGCGTTGTGGACTTCCTTCAGCATAGGGACAACCATGAGGCACACATTATTTGTCGCTGAGAGAGAGGAGTTGATAGGGGAGAGGAAATCACGAAGAGATTGGACCGAGGCTACCTTGTAATAGTTTGTGAAGAAATTGACAATCTCAGATTTCATTTCTGCTTGATTATTGGACTTGGATCCATTTGGCAGCGTGATTTGATTGATAGAGGATATCCTAAACCGCTCGTTTACTGACGCATGAAAGAACTTGGTGTTCTTATCCCCCTCCTCTAACCACTTATTTGCACGATTTCTGCTTCTAGAAAACTTCGTCCATATTTTCAAACCTAATTAATTTTTCCTTCTCTTCTATGAGCCTTTGAATGAGCAGATTGTCAGGGCTATTGTTGGAAATATCTTCAAGGTGTTTGATGAATTCCTCAACCTGCTGAATATTGGTGAAAATATTTCGAAATACCCTCTTTGTTCCAATGTTTCAGCACTACTTCGGTGTTCTTCATTCTTGTCAGAAGCGAAGTCATTGGGTTGCTGCATGGGGTAGAGGTCCAGGAAGCCTTTATGATGGATTGAAAATCCTTATGAAGGGTTCAAATCCTCTGGAAACGAAAAGGGAGTGGCTTTGGGAAAGAGAACAGGAGTGGGGAGTGGTCAGAGTTAATTCTAAGAAGATGTTTGACCTGGAATAAAGGGAAGTACTGTAACTAGCTACCAAAGATGAGGGTTTTGTCCATCCTAGCCCATTTCTATGCTTGCCCCTGCTTGGTTGTTGCACCATGTAAATGCACTTCCACTAAAACCAGCATCAATCGCCCCCGATCGATTGATGGCTTCCAAAAATTCATTAGTGCTCTGGTTGGATAGATTGTTGCCTCCAATCCTTTTTGATTGGGAAGTGACCACGTTAAAGTCCCCAACTGATGAACCAAGGGGAGTTGTTGGAAGAAGCTAAATCCTCCATATCGTTCCACATATCTCATCTACGTTGAAAGTCACATTTCGCATCCACAAATGATAAGAGTGGATTTTTCTGAATATCTTGACTAAGGAGAGAAATGGAAATCATTTATTAGGAGAAAGCCTTTAGCATCACATTGAGGTGGGAGGAGAAAAGGACCCAGACTTTTCCACCTGCTTCCATGTTAGAAAAGGAAGCATGGAAACCCAACTTCAAGCCAATTTTCACCCTTTTACTATCAGGAAGCATCAACTCTAACAAAGCGACTATGGAAGGCTTGTATTTTTAAGGGACCTAATGGTGGGAGCATTTCCCACCCCCCGGATATTCCACACCAAGAAACTATCCATCAGATAGATAGCTAGAGTTCAGGGCCCTGTCGTCCCTTCTTGTATCTCTTCTTCTGTTGGGCGTGTTTCACTGGTAGAATTTGCTAATGTGGTTAAAGCAGTCATATGTATAACTCTGCATGGGGTCAGATGTGATTGTCAGGGTGGTGCATTGGTCCTGTTATATATCCATCCTACTGATGGGAGCCTACCTCTGAATGGCGGACTCTGGGTGCCCCTGAGATTTGCAAAGTAGCTGGGGGGACAAGGGCATTTGAACATCTTTCTCCCTGGCTGAATTTGGGACTGGGAAGTTGTCACGCCTCAAACCTAGAAATCGGATTCACAGGAATCCCGATCGCCGAATCCGGTGCCGCAGCCTCTGTAGTACCCCATTCTCGGCTCCTAGCGTCCATATGCCAAATTCTGATCCTGGGATCCTACAAGGAGGATTTTTTTTATTTATTTATTTTACATTTACCTCGTAATAAGCATAACCACAAGTATACCCAAATCATAAGGCATCATCATCATCATATATCTACTAATATAAACTTTGAATACAATGCTGAAGGAAAAATGCATATGTCAAGATAAAATCAAAGCTCCATAAGACAGCTGCATGCTCCATGCTCAACGTTGCTGTAACATAACATCACCTGCACACATCTATCGTGCATAAGCTTATAGAAATCTTGAAGGGTGGTGTAAGTGTGTGTACGAGGTAAGTGTCAAGTATTTAATATAATGTCGTCATCATACAATACCGAAAATGTTGGTAATCCATAAATCATACAACATCGGAATAAGCAGAAATACAGACAAGATCATAAATTATCAGAGTAAAGAAAAATACTGATAAGATCATAAATTATCAGAGTAAACAGAAATACTGACAAGATTATAAATCATATGATAACAGAGTAAGCGAAAATACGAATAATTTCATGAGTCAATAAATATCAGAATGCGCAATATAAAATAACTATACAAATGAGGAGTCATAAAGAGCCAAATATCAGATGCCGAGGATGTGATGCAATATGTAATTCCTAATGAGTTTAAGAATAGCGTCAACCGTATCTAGACTATGTAAATGCCGAAACACAGTAACCCAAAATGCCATATGCCGCAGATATAATGCAATATACGGTGCAAATGGAATGACCATGATGGAGTGTGAAGTCGGAATAATAATACATAGTATCATAGGCTACGGGGTCCACCATAAGGGACTTCTATCCAAACTAGTCCCATACCTAAATTTGAATAATCAGACTCAATGTGGTAAACTCTTGATCTCAGGTTAGTCGCACGCCCAACCGAAATCCTTGCCATAACGAAGATACACAACAATTAGTTGCGCACCAACAACCCAAGTGGATAGTGAATGAATGAACATGCAACTCCTAGTCAATATGTCCACATATCAGTACGGTTCCTCTCTGGGATCATCACTGGGCTTTAGTACACTCCAAATGGCACTGCCGCTCTCCCAGTCGCATAGTCCAAGTGAGCGTAAGAAACCTCACTATCCGCCTGACCAATAGTCTACCAATGCCTATTCGTCATGTCGATAGCGGACCCATTCCTCGAGCTGGTCAAACTTAGCCTAGTAATCCCCCTATGCTCGGGTGGGTAAGGCCACACCCCCTCATAACCGACCACGGCACAGTGGGAGACGCGGCCTCCTGATATTAGCACTCAAGCGCTCATGTATATCCACTCGTTCTCGATGTTGGGGCATCCTTTGGTACCAAGAGGGTTTTAGGGATTTTCACTCAGGGCCATCTATGGTAGCCCGATGCTCGAACTAAACATTTTCAGTGTCCATCTGGCCATCCACGATATGCCTGTGGAGGCTACGATCCTGATGTCGCTGGGTCATACAGTAATCACAACACACAATGTAAGATGCATGAGTCATACAATCCAGTCATGCATCAATCCTGCACATACCGTGCGCTCATGTGAGATAACCTCCGCCTACCAGGGAGTCTCATAACAACCTGCCTAATGACACATGCAATGGTCAACTACATCTCATAACAAACATTCAGATGATGTGTATGGGCATGTATTATGATGCTATGCGGTCACATACTCATAATCGGTATCAATACCCGGCATCGACAATCAACCTTGACAATGCGGACATTTAACCAACATTGTCCCCAAGGAATGACCCATATAGAGCGTAACATGCAGTGGACTCATGGCCTCACACAAGGGCCAAATTACAACACCATGGGGCTCACTCAAGAACTTAATACACATCATGATGGGCATCACTTATGGGCCACATATACATCAAGATGGGCTGCATCAATAGGCCGCACTAATGGGCCTCAAGGATATCAAAGTGGGCCTCATCACATAAGCTTCACACGCATCACATTAGTCCTCACACAAGGCCATGTGTAACATCATAATGGGCCCCATATACGGGCCACATGTACATTATAATGGACCGTATCCCATGGGCCCCAAACATATCATAATGGGCCACATCCCATGGGCTACAAATACACCACATTGGGCTACGTCCCATGGGTCTTAAATATATCACAATGAGCCTCGTACATGGGCCTCAAAAAACTCACAATGGGCCACATCCTATGAGCCTCTCATACATAACATCGGACCTTACCATATGGGCCGGAAATATATCACAATGGGCCACAACCCACGGGCCTTAATACACAATGGATGAGCCCTGCACATGGGCCTCATACACAACAAGTTAGGCCTATCAATGGGCCCTCGGGAGAGTGACAATAGGGACATTTGACCAAAATTAACCTTACAATGTGGACGTCAAACCAACATTGCTCCCAAGACATGGTCTGTTATAAACATCATTATATAACCAAGGTGAAATCACATATTGCAAAGGGCCTTATCTACATCCCATTGGGCCTTGAATACATCAAATGGGTCTCATCATATGGTCCTCATATATGTCAAGGTGGGCCTCAACAACAGGCCTCATACACCTCACGGTGGGCCTAAATAACGAGCCTTGAATACATCACAATGGGCCTAAACCCATGAGCTTTAAATACATAATAGGTGAGCCCTACACATGGGCCTCAAATATATATCAACTAGGCCGCACCAATTAGGCCTTACATACATTGCAATGGGCCATAACCCATGGGCCTTGTATACATCACAATGAACCTCATAACATGGGCTTCATATACATTAAGGTGGACCGCGTCCATGGGCTGCACTAATGGGCCTTATATTCATCAAGTGGACCATGTCCATGGGCTTCTCCAATAGGCTCATATATATCAACTAGGCTACATCAGTGGCTGTACTTCAAATATAAGTGGTGATAATGATTTCCACCATTGAAAACTCCCAAGGCCCACCATAATAATTAATTTCTATCTAAACAGTTGATAAGATCACACAGACCTAATAAGAGTAAATAAATAAATTTTATGTTCATCCAAAACCTCTGGGCAGAGGGGTTTTAATGGTAGACATTCAACCCACCACTATTATCAGTGGCCACTAGATAAATAAATCTGTCCCATTTTGGCCTCAAGCCATAAGACGAGCTTTCAAAATGGTTGGACTAATGGATGCAACACATGCATCAAGGTGGATACTCAAAGCTCCTATCCGTCCCAACTATAAATGGATGGGCGGTTGATATGCAACACAAATGTCAAGGTGAGGCAAATGGATGGACAACTTGGTGTGCTCAAACCTGGTGGGACCTACAAGCTACAGACGTCAGCTGTAGTATGCATATAATATAATATAATATAATATAATATAATATAATATAATATATTATAATATACATATCCTACATGAATTATTAAAAAAAGCCATCGTCCAGACCCCAGGTGCTCTGGACGGTGCTAATCTAGTGCATGAAATCATGGTGGGTCCACACGTAGGAGTGGCCCACCATAACATCTATTATAAAATATTATATTATGTAATAATATATCATACTTATATATAAACATGTGTGCATGGGAGGGCTGCTGGATGAAACACATCCATCATGGTAGGCCCCACATGAATTAACGGTTGCACACGAGCAACGAATGGGGCCCACGTGGTGTGGATAAATAAATCAAGGTGGACCCCACCTCATCTTTTTAAAAAATGGCCGAATGGTGAGGGTGAACACAGACCTCATGATGACGCTCACAAGGCTGCTGAGTAAAGCAGCATATAGCTAGTTCAAGTTACACTAGCCATTCTGTTTTCACAGAGATGGGTCCCATGTGGGGCCCACCATCACGTTTATTTTCCATTTCCCCGGTTAATAAGGTCACAAAGACCTAGATTAAGAAGAAAAAAAAATAAATCTCATGTAGATCCAAAACGTCTATGAACCTAAACAGGGTTTTAATGGCAGACGGTTCAATCACCACTGCTTTTTGTTGTGTGGTCTAGATCTACCTCATTTTTAGTCTCAAACCTTAAAATGGGCTTTCAAAAGGGTTGGACAGCTTGGATGCAACACATGCATCATGGTGGGCCCCACCGTCCAAACAGTGGATGGTGTGGATATATACATCATTGGCCCCACGCTGCACCCCACGCTGCACGAATGTAGCCGAGTACAGGGGCGGGCGGGAGTAGATAAAACACTTACTTCATGGTGGGGTCCACACGTGTGGCCCACCATAATGTGTATCCGCCACCCAAGCCATTGATAATGTCCCACAGACCCTGGATACAGATGTAAAAAAAATTTCATAGTGGTCCAAAACTTCTAGACGCCCAAAAAGATTTCAATGGTTGTCGTTCCATCTCACTCTTTCCCATGATGTGGGTCACCGGAGCTTCGTACATGGCTGATTTTTGGGGTGGCCTGCTGCCCTAAGGCGGTCCACCAATGCACGGCGTGGATGATCTCCACACATCACAGTGAGGCCCACGGATAGGACCAGTGGTCCCTGCCCATTCGCCCATGGCCAGCGCAGGACGCTGGGGCATCCTTTGGTTATCAGCAACAGCAGCACCTGCTGCTATTGTTTGATATATATATATAATTTTTTTTTTCTTAAAAAAAATGTTTTCCTATGGTTTTTCATAGGTGGAGCCCGCATCAGTGGAATCCAACCTAGCCATTGGATTCCAAGGCTCAAGGTAGACTTATCAAGCCCAATATTCGATATATTTTGGCATATAGAAACAGAAGGGTGTATTTTAATGGTGAACACCACTGTTTCCTATGCTATTGCCCACCAGATACTCAGATCAGCTTCATTTCTCGGCTCAACACCTAAAATGATCGGGAGAATGAAATGGATGGCGTGGATTAAACCCATACGTCAAGGTGGGGCCTACATGAATAGCTCTTCCCAAAACTTTAAACCAAAGCCAATATTTGTGGTTTCATTTCACGTCCAGCAGACGATTTGGCTATAACACATGCATTCAAGGTGGGCCTTGCTCAGGTGGGCCACCAAAAGCACGGATGGTGTGGATAATACATACACCGAGGTGGGGTCCATCTGAGTGGGCCACTCAACTACATCATCACACAAAAAGGGAAAGAGAGAGAGAGAGGAAGGAGCACCCACTTTAGGATCTTATCTTCTTCTTCCGCCTATAGCCTCTAGAGCTCTAAGGGAACAAGATTCAATGGTTGGGATTGATTTTGGAGGGTTGGATTTGGGGGTGGAGAACTTGTAAATGGTTGGAAATGGAGAGCTCTCATGGACATTGGGAGCTCTCTCTCTCTCTCTCTCTTACTAGGAAATAAGAAAGAAAGAGGGAGGGAGAGAGAGAGAGAGGAGAGAGAGAGAGAGGTGGTGGTTCCTAGGCAATTAATGAGTTTGACTAATGGGGAAAAGGAAAAGGGTGATTGCTTGTAAGGAGTTATGGCTAGGGTAGGGTAAGGTAGGGTAGGGTGATGTCACCCCTAGGGTGACATCATAGTAATTATGACTTTCTAGGGAAATACAACAACAAAGATAGGTGGGTCCTACAATCAAGCGATCAATGGACGGGATAATGCACGGGCCAGATCTCATAATCTGAGTGTCGCATTGACACACGAGACGTGGCGTCAGAACCGCGGTAACGACGCTGTCGAAATGATACAGGTCTCGGGTTGAGTCGGCTCGAGTTTACAGGATATGACTCACGAGCGAGTGTAAATGCTAATTACACGTCGCGGGTCACCGTAATTTAACAGGGAGGACTGCGAGAGTTCACGGAATAGTACGGACTAGGATACGAGCCTCTCAGAAGCAGGGCGATAAGTCTACTTGAAGTTGAATCACCTCAATGTTCACTCCTTTCTCCTTGGTGGAGAATGAGGGGTATGGTGAGGGTCAGAGGACTTCCTCATTTGCTGGAGAGGTTCCCTTGAGATTCTTAAACATGCATACACAAGTGATGGAGATTAAATCTGGACGCTTGATCCAAAAGAAATTTTTACTCTAAAGCATTGCAAGATCTTAATAGAATTTTCCAACCTTTAGAATGGGTAGATTATATTCTCTTTTTAAGTTAAAATCTGATCAGTCCACACACATAGATTTCTAGCTAAAAATAAACAAACAACTAAAGTATAATTTTCTCAAGATTTGCTAATGTAACTTCACTTGCAGTAAGCTTTAATAAAAGGGAAAACAAGAAGTGGTTCCCTAGAGCCACTGATGATATATAACCTTTTCACGGTGCTGACAAACATCCTACCAGAATGGAGACTTAGAATTTTAGTCATTTGATGATCATCCTGACTCACACTATCACAAATGTATGTATGAGTTGCATTTTTATTTTAAATATGATCGAGATGTAAAGGAAAGCACACAATGTCGCAACAAAAAGGCAAAATCAAATGTAATAGACATACTTCCATGACACATCACCGACAAGCATTCGATCTCCTTCATTGTCTTCATACATAAGAACATGGTCTGTAGTTACTACCTTGCCTTCTTCATTTTGTACATGTTTCTTGAAGTAATTCACTTAAAAAAATAGACAACATGAAAAAAAAATCATTCACTTAAGTTTAAATGTGTTTAAATTACTAAGAATTACACCCAAAACTCAACACAACTTATACAAAATTTCAGCATAGCAGTACTTAGTATATGTACACGAAAGACTAAAATAGGAAAGATAGCTTAAGTAAAACCACATATTAAAAATAAGAAGCAAGAGGAAAATATCATAGAACCATTCCATGAAGAAAAACCATTAGGACGTATGAAATCTAAGGGGCTACAAATAGACCTAAAAATGCTTTAGACCTGAATTTTGAGCTAGTCAGTCCTACTGAAAATTTGGTTTTTCTCATCCTGAACGAAGCCCATTGCTAACCTACTGAAATCATAGGAGAAGCCATGAGAGTCAAAGTTCTAACACTGACCCAACTAGATTTCAAGCTAATTCACTGGGAAAAGCATTCGTGGGCGTGGCTCAGTCCTAAGTTGGACAAGCCTCGATCGAATTGACGTGACTCATAGTGAATGAAGCCCAATTCACTTGCCTTGTGAACCAGTTTTAACATATAGTGAAGGCAGCCAATGAGTTCTAAACTCATAGGTCCACAACCAATGCTCCATTTGCCAGAAAACCACATCCCCGGCCCGATTCTTCAGTAGTTAGTGCATCTGCATTTTGCGAACTTCGTCAGAAGTGACTAGTCTCTTGAATGGCTCTTGACTACAATAAGCAAAGGGCCCACGACAACAATGGAATCTCCTGAATAATCGACCTGTTTACCAAGTAGAGTTTCATGAAGTCTTCTCTCTTTGCCTTCAATTACATCTCGTTTTTTGTTCCTATTCATGGAGTCTTTGTAAATCCATACGATTCTAGTTCTTCCATTTCTTTGTTCTGAACCATTCTTTCAATTCTTCATTGGTATGATTCAATTAAATGTTATGTTCGCTTGGGTTTGATTATGTCGAAGCTCTATAATTCGGTTTAGGTTTATCGTTAGATGAACTGTATATTGACCCCAAAAAAGAAATGGTAGGTACAACTAGTCTGTGAATAGCAACCATCGGAAAAAAAAAATAAAAAATCAATATCTTTCTCATTCAATAACGATATAATATTAGAACTATAGAGGAATCAAATTTATAACATGAACAACTTATCTACCAGGAACAACCTAGACTAATCATAGTAAGAGAGTCCAATCTCTGAAATGGAGCTTAGTCTCTCTGTTGTAGTGGTAGAAGTTGTCAGTATCTGACTTGATCCAAAAGAGTCACAACACACAGTAGATCCAGATCCCAATTCGAGGTTCAAAGTGTAATACCCCAAACTTTTCAATACCTAAGTATTGAAAGTTCTTGACTGTTACCATAAAGTTTAGGTCAATATGTACATGTGAACAATACCGATTAGTTATCCTAACCCCACATCTATTCTCCAATATGAATCTGACCGTTGATTATGTGGTTTAATATATGTACCTTTTCTTAACTAATCAGTGAATAACTCTCTATCCATAATGATTTAGATGTAAGTTCTTTTGTAATAATTGTTTAAAAATGATTATATAACCATGTAGAACCATTGAATTTCACAAAACTCTTAAATCCACAATAATTACGAAAATGCATTAACCTAGACCCCTGAATTTTAAATCACATGGTTCCCATGATCTGCTTGATGATAAATTTTATACCATACTTATTTATTATAAATTAACCATAAAAGTCAAATTTCAGCCCTTAGATAATTGTAAAAGTGGCCCAATTGACAAATTAGCCTGTAATCATTGATTTTAGTGTCCATCGAGTGAAGAAACCCCATGGGTAGTCATAGTAGGATATTTCCATTCATATAAACGACCTAGATTTCCCATAATATGGACCAACTGTGAAATATGAAGACCTCACTTTGATAGGCTTTTCCTAGGCGTAAAGTGGCTTATCAACTCCTTATAAATTTGGACTTTCAAATTTAACCACTTCTTACCATCTATTACAACTCAAATTTGAACCACAGCTTGGTCTCATACGACTATGAGGTTATACAAAATTTAGACCCCGATCTATAATCATAGACTGTTGAACACGGAAGCCAATTCTTTCCTTTTGACACAAAAGGTGAAATTTTAGATATAGGCTTTTTTCACCATTAATCAAGCACCAAATTTTGTTCGAACGCTTGGCTATCCTGACTACACATTTTTCCCAAATTTGGGCCTTGATCATTAAGTGTGGACCATTAATTAAGATGAAGTCCGTTTTAATACCCGCTATGAGATTTTTTAAGATAAGTCGATCTAAGGATTAAACTAATGAATGGAGTGGATCCCCTATAAATATCATGATGAACCCGACTTTGCCCCAACACTCGGTTACATTCCATTAATCCCTTACTAACAACGGGTGAAACCAAATTAGAAGCTCCTTCCACAGTTTGCATCCCAAACGAAAACTACCTCCCATTCTTTCTCTCAAAATTAAGCACGACTCAAGTAAGGTCATTCCCATCCGAATGTAATATGAGATGATCTTCAGTAGTGTGGCCCACCCATAACTCGGATCTACTTTAAACTTGGGTCCATGAGTGCACAAAGCGAGCTGAAGTCAGTGAACGGAGTGAATCTCCCAAAGGACATAGCAAGTGGATCCCACCTACACCACAACCAATCATGTATATTATTACGTGGAGGTTTTACATACATTAAGCCTTAAGTGGCAGCTCCTCATCAAGTGTGTCGTGGCACACTGAAAACTCAGATCAGCCCCACTTTGGGCTCAACGACTCTACATACATCAAATGACCAAACCAATGAAGTGGATCTGTCACGAACATATCGGTGGACCTCACACTGATTGTGCACATGCACAAACCTCGTGCAGCTACGGTGCACCAATGAGAAGGAGGCTACTCTTCCTACTTCCAACTTCCTGCCGGCAGGCGTTTTCAAACGTCGACCGTTCGTCCAGAGTGGGACCCACTAACGGACCGTAATGGTTGAATCAGAGCCGTCCACCAGGACAACTCCCATCTTTTGGCGGAAAGTTTTCGCAAACAGTCCTTTTTCCGACTAAAGAACGGGATCACACACCGTTCCTTTCCAGCCAAATCCAAGATCACACGGCTAATCTTGCGGAAGACAGGGAGTTTCCATGCGTGCTTGGATGCCTAACTTCAAGGGATAAGATCCCGAATTTTCCCAATCAAGAAAGGAGATAAGGAAGCAAGGAGGAATGACGCTGACTGACTCGCTAGATTTCACGCTGCTGGAAGCTTTGCAGAAAACCCACCTACGGATGGCATCCAGGTCTTTGCTTGCATGGGCCATAAAGTAGAAGACAGAAAATCCAAATTGTTTAACGAAACCGATCGAACAGAGCTTGATCGGGACAAGATCTGCCATTAAGGACAGAGATATCTTCCCTGAATGAACACGAACGATAGGCTGCCGTTCCAGCAATCAGAAACATCCACTTGATGGCCCACCAAAATCTATTACATCCTCTGAAAGGAGGGAAGAAAGGGTCTAAAGATAACGGAAATGAACAAGAAGGAAAGACAAGAATGTAAACGGCTATTGCGCAGTTCACGCATGTAGCCGCAAGCAAACTGCACAGCCATTCGCACCAAACACACTCCGCGTATGAGATACGCAGGGTCGATCTAGAGACTTCAGATCGCTATAAAAGCCCCACCCTTGTTGTTAGAACAATGACCAAAAGAAAAGGAAGAGAGAAAAAGATAAGAGGAAGAACAGGGTACCGAAACCCATCAATAAGGTTGGTAGCCAGGGCCTATCGCGACTTTTCCAACCAGCCATCGGCGACATAGAAGAGGAAAGTAAAGATTTGTCACGTGCAACAACCCAAATACAAGTCAGGCCTAAGTCCCATCTACTCCCTTTCCTTTCTTGTCAAGATCTATTTCTTTCAGTGGAGGTGAAAGGACACACCTAAACCCTTTAATCGGGATTTATCAGCATAGGTAGCACAACTGAAACAAAGTTTTTTAAGACCCACTAAGCCTAGACTAAATCTGATGTTTGCTATAACCAAAATCAAATAAGGTGAATTAGTATAAGGGTTGGTCTCAAAGAACAACTGGAGTATTTAATCTTAGGAGTGGGTAATCAAACAACTTAAGGTGAGGAATTCCTTTAAGTTTACTTTAATCTAAGTTCATATGAACTATCTTGCATTTTACCTGTTCTCTCGATATTATGATTCTTTCTCTGCAATTATTTAATTTATCATTAATAATTGTTTACCCTTAGGGATTGTTGGGGAAAAATATGATAAGTCTGGAGGGTCAGCACTCTGCCAGAAGCAATTGTGGAAGTCGAACGAAGATAGAGCCGAAAGGAGAGACTTAACTCGGATCTGTAGGGTATTAATCCTGACCGGGAGTAAAAGAGTAAAGAACCACAGGCGAAATGTATAAGACATAAAGTTGGCTCGACAAAGAAACAACTATTTCTTAAAGGACCAATCAAAGGCCCTAGGGCTAAAAGCCACCTGACCAACCATAAAACTGATCCATTCGAGGTCAGTTGTAGTGTTGGCTATCGGATTAAGAAGGGGAATTAGTCTGAAACTGATCTTGTTTTGTCCGACAGTAGGCAAACAGCTCCATCTTTATAAGCCAGCCGAGACTAAATAGTCCATTGAGGCCGAGCCAAGCAAAGGAGAGACGGTGTAAACTTAAACACCGATCCGAGAATTTTGTATAAAGATACCCGACCCCAAAAATCTCGGGATCGTGAAGTATCTCTAAACAAATGACAATTCAATCAAATCTCCTAAAAATCAGGAGAGAATCCTCTCACGCCGAGACCTCTCATTCCTATAAAAAGAGGGCTCTTCAAAGACTAAGGTATGGAAAAATAAAAAATCCTAAAGGTTCCTCTTTCCAAATCCTTACTAACTTAGGCATCGGAGGTTCCCCGGCCATAGCCACAGTTCCCTTGATCTTTCATTGTGGTGCAGGAAAGCGGGAGTAAAGGACGAGGTTGATTCAGCTTTTCGCATCAACAGATTGACGCCATCTGTGGGAATCGATACAAAAAGTCATTTTCTGCACTCTACCTACGGAGCTGTAAATTCGTATTAATGGCAAGAACTTGAAGAATGAGTCCAGAAGGACCAGCTGCTGTCGCCAGACAACCAGGTGCAAGCATGACTTAGGGAGCTCCAAACCAACCCGATCACCGTCAGGGTTCCGAACCTGTTCCTGCCACTTCCGCAACAACAAACACCGAGTAGAACCAAAATAATGGGTGGTTGGATCGAAAGGTTAAGGAGCTCAAAGCCGCCGTAAACGTTATGCGGCAGATGTTGGAACAAATACACCAACAACAAATGTAGCAACTTCAGCAGGGTCAGGTGAAAAATGCTCTACCACAAGCTGTTGACCCTCAGCTAACCATACCGCGATCCCTTTTGCAGTCGAGTTAGCCTCATGGCCCAGCCGAGCCAGCACCCGCTCATTCAGCAATTGCCGTCTTACCTCCTATCGATCTCCGTCATGAGATAGATCGGAGGAGGCGTAGCCGGCTTCCTGATGAAGGTGTAGCAGAAAACGTCGAGCCATGGAAAGCTGATCTCCAGGACTTCAAGAAAGAAGTAATGAAAGAGATGGCGGATATGAAACAGGGTCGGGATATACGTCAAACCAGGCTCGAGGCTAAAACATCTCCTTTCGTTGATGAAGTAATGCGAGCTTGGTTACGGGAAAGGTTTCATCTGCCTAAGATTACCCCTTTTACCGAAAATACCGACCCAACGGAGGACCTTGAATGTTTTCAGACTTACATGGAATTGCATGATACATCGGACGTCGTAATGTGTCGGGCTTTCTCTCTTACTTTAGCCGATGTGGCTTGGCTCTGGTTTAAGCAATTAAAGTCAAAGTCGATCAGTTCAAAAATTAGCGATGCCTTCCTCACCAATTTTATTGGCGGGAAGAATAAATTAAAGCCCCCGACTCATCTGAATAATATAATTCAGAAGGAGGGAGAGCCACTGAAAGACTATATTAGGAGTTTCAACTTTAAATCGCTTCAGGTTCGGAAACACTCAGAAGAGACAATACTCAACTCTAAACAAAAATCCACCGATGACTCTAGCCGAATTCATGGCTCTGTCCGACAAATACACAGATGCTGAAGAAATAAGAATCTTGCATGAAGCTACCCAGAACACAAAGACCTCGGCCAAAGAGTCAACTAAAAAAGAAGTTGTCTTAGCTGGAGGAAAAAAGCGTAAGGACGACTGAAATCGGGATGAACATAAGTCGAGTAAATGACTAGTTTGAAAGTTCTCTACTTATACTCCACTCAACAAGTCGCAAGAGCAGGTACTGATGGAGATTAAAAGTGAAGGGTTCGTCAATTGGCCCGATAGGCTTCGGAGCAACCCTAATCGTCGAAATAAAAACAAATACTGTCATTATCATCGCGATCATGGGCACAATACAAGCGATTGTATCCATTCGAAAGAAGAGATTGAAAGGCTCATCCGAGAAGGACAACTTACAAAACACGTCGAGAGGACCCAGACGATCGAAGAATGCCCAGTGGACAATCGACCCATGGAGGAAATTTGAACAATTGTTAGAGGTCCCAGAGATGGAGGTGATTCAAACAATGCATGAAAAATCATGCCAGAAGCCTCAACCGACCCCGAATCCGAACTCCTGGTTATAACTCGACCTTCGAAGGAGAAGAAGAGGGAGAAGTATTGCATCTCCTTTTTTGATGAGGATGCCCGAGTCATCTATCACCCCTATGATGATGCACTAGTGATCACCCTCACCATCGCAAACCGTAAAGTATTCCGCATATTGGTCGACATAAGATCGTTGGCCGACGTATTGTTCACTTAGGCATTCGATAAAATGGGAGTTGAACGATCGACATTGCGACCGGTTCGTACCCCATTAATTGGATTTTTAGGAGGACAGACACTCCCAGAAGGAATCATCTCCCTACCACTCACGACAGAGAATCCCCCGCATCAGGCTACCATGATGGTCGATTTCTTGATAGTTGAATAATCACCGGTCTATAATGCTATACTCAGCCGGCCATCACTAAGTCTCCTTCAGGCAGTGGTATCCACATACCACCTCTCCATGAAATTTCTGACTGAGTCGGGAGTAGGAGTTGTCATGGGAGATCAGCAAGATGCAAGGCGCTGCTATGAAACTGCTGTAAAAATTTCTGCCGATAAAGCTCCACCAGAGACTTTAATGATTCAATCATTGGATCATCGAACCAAGACTCATGAACAAGGGAAACCAGTTGAAGACCTAATTTTGGCATCTTTGGCCAAGGCAGATGCCTCTAAGACAGTGAAAATTGGCTCATCTCTGCAATTGCCTCCGAAAGATAATCTGATAGCCTTGCTCTGACGGTATGGCGACGTATTCGCCTGGAGCCATGAAGACATGCTAGGAATTGACGCATCTGTAATTACTCATCGACTCAATATTGATCCGACCTACCACCTGATTCGGTAAAAGAGACGAGCACTCGGCCCAGAAAGTTATGCTGTCATTAAAGAAGAGGTCAGCAAGCCCCTCAAGAAAAGAATATGGAAAGAACAGTTGAAAGCTTATATGGAAAAAGCAAGAGAGCTGATCAGCGGATTTCAGTGTTGTATCATCAGTCAGATCCCTCGAACAGAAAATGCCAAAGCCAACCTACTGGAGAAGCTCACCTCTACTGATGAAGACGATATACCCAGGTCTATTCTGATCGAGTACGTCACTAAACTGAGTATCGTGAAATCGATTGGCTCGACCGTACTTCCTATCGATTTGGCACCTACCTAGAGTAACTCAATCGTCCGATACATTAGCAGTGGGGAATTGCCTCAAGATCGTGATGAGGCTCGACAAGTGAAAATCTGAGCCTCTCGCTACACAATATTCAATGGGACATTATACAAGAAGGGTTATTATGCTCTGTTGCTACGATGTGTAAACCATGATGAAACCGACTATGTGTTACGGGAAATTCATAAAGGGATCTGTGGAAATCACTCAAGAGGGCGATCTCTCGCACATAAAGTCTTATGTCAAGGATACTACTGGCCGACTTTCCAACATGATGCTCGTAAGCTCGTCCAGAGATGTGATAACTGTCAACGATTCGTGGCCATTCCGAGACAACCTCCTGAAGAACTAACTCCTATGACCGGTCCTTGGCCCTTTGCACATGAAAAATCGACATTATTGGACATCTCCCCATGAGATATGGACAAACCAAGTTTTCGGTTGTTGCAGTGGATTACTTCACAAAGTGGGCCGAGGCAGAGCCGTTCGTAAAGATAACTAAATAAAAGATCACAGATTTTGTATGAAAGAATATTGTCTGTCGGTTTGGCAGACCTTGGACTATTATAACCGACAATGGGAAGCAGCTCAATAACAAAGGCTATTGCAAAATGTGAAACAACCTGGGAATAAGGAACGTGTATTTATCGCCTCATCATCCCCAAAAGAATGAGCAAGTTGAAGCTGTCAACAAGATCATCAAACAACATCTTCGGACCAAGCTTGACAAAGCCAAAAGAGCATGGGCTGAGGAACTTCCGAAGATACTATGGGCTTACCGAAGCACAGCCCAGACCACTACTGGGGAAACTCCTTTTTCCCTCGCGTATGGCTCGGAAGCCGTTACTCTAGTAGAGATCGGCTTGCCTTATGCCCAAGTCAGCTCATTCAATAAGGAAGAAAATGATGAACTCCATTCTCTTGGACTCAACTTTATGGACGAGTAAAGGGAAACTGACTATGTATGATGGCTTGATTCTATAATGCCCGAGTGAAGGTTAGACGGTTTCGAGTCGGGGACATGATCCTCCAGAAATTGTTCCTCAATACCAAGGAAGTTGGCGCAGGCACATTGGGACCTAATTGGGAAGGGCCTTATGTTGTTTCAAGCACCATTCGACTAGGAACGTACCAACTGGAAGAGATGACCGAGCAGTTGTTGCCTCACCCATGGAATGTCGAACATTTGAAAATCTACTATCCCTAAAGTCGACATAGTAAAATAATGAAAGAGACTCGAAACAGCGAACATGTAAACTGAGTAAAAAATGAATGAAATAAAGCTAAGTATTCATTTATCAGTATGTTTGTTACATCGGGTTACATCTTGCCTCAACATAATATTGTTTGACTACAAAGGGTTAATAGCAATTGAAAGGTCGGCCAATACATATGAACTCTTCCCTCAGCAACAACTATCCTCAGGCATGCTTGGAGCTGATGATGGTTCCAAAAGCTAAGCTCCGAGGCCATCAAGGATCGCTCTAAGCAACCTCTAGAGCCGGGACCACATTAGATTCGACTTCGATTCCACCCGCAACATCATCGGCCTCGACCACTTCTACTGCCGTATCCTTAGTAGGCCCATCCTCGAATTTAAAGATATCAAGGTCAGAAAAAAAAATACTTCATCAATTTGATGCAACCATTGTACCCACTCTAGTATAAGTAAACCCTCTCATCCTCAAAATCCAGAGACTCGAGGAAGTCCTTCACAGCCTTCTCCCCAGCCTCTTTCCTGGTCATCTCGAGCGCCGCTTTTGTATCGGCTTTCAGTCGAGCCAGCTTCTCGTCAGAGGTGTCCCGAGCAAGGCGGAATTGTAGGACCTCATCACGAGACTTATTCAGCATCTTAGCCGATCGAGCACATTTAGTTTTATCATCCTCGACCGCCTTCCGAGAGTTGCTCAGCTCTCTTGTCAGTCGGCCGATCTGAGACGAGGTAATCTCGAGTTGAGCCCCCGCCTCTGCCGCCCACTTTCCAGCCGCTTCAGTGTCGGCCACAACTCTCTGAGCCCTCTCGAACTCAGCCAGATCCTCGCAGGCTCTCAGCAGGTAAGGAGCGAGCTGCATAATATAGGGGTGAAGTTAGATTAGAACAAATAAGACAACTAGCAAATCTATAAGTGCAAACCATACCTGGAGCAAGGACCTTGCCGCATGAGAGAGTATCCGAATCCCAGGGGCTTTGAAGAGGGAGAAAAATTCTTTTTCACTCCCTTGAGCAACGGACCAAGGGACCTCTCTCTCATGGCCCGACGGAAGGGCACCATCTCCCGTTGAGTTGTCTCCTCCCTTGAGGTCTCCTCTCTCTACTCCTCCCTTCATCTTGAGGCCCGCTCTGCAATAGGCCCTGGCTCAGAAATGGCCCGGGACTTGCTCACACCCTCTGCCCTCTCTTCAGGGTCAGAGATAATGACGATGGTGAGGACATCTGGAGCAGAGGCGACTCGGGCGGACGCCTCCAAGGTCGGAGGAGCAACCTTCACCTTCTTGGAAGGTAGAGGCTCCGACGGAAGCACTGGCCTTGGAGGAGCCTTCAATTTACACGATGGCTTCAGAAGGGGCCAAGCTTTAACCATCTCTATCTCAGACAAAATACAGAGTTAGCAAAAATTTTAAAAAGATGCGCCAAAGTAACTTAAAGGTACCTGTTATGGACGAGTCTAAGCCCGAGAGAAGAAGACGCTCCGGTTGCAAGAGAGACTTCTAGGACCGGTCATACGGACTTATCGTCCATAAATCTTCGATCCGAGCCAAAGCGTTGGCTCCTAATTTCGGCTTCGTCTTAAAAATTACTTCAAAGTATGGTTAGTCAAATTCAGAAAGATCGAGACGAGAAAAAATAAGGAAAAGGGCATGCCAAGTCACCTACTTCAAAGAAGGCCTGAGGAACGCGAGCTTTGAGCATCCCAGACTCGACCGTCTCCCAGTGACCGCACGCCCAGAACCACCTCTCTCTCTAGTGTTTGTTAGAGGTAGGAGGGTCGGTTATCAAAGAACCACCCTTATTCCTCCAAGCGCTCAAAAAGTATCAGCTGGGCTTTGAAGTATTCGGCCAAACTTGATATAGATAGAGGAATTCATCCATGGTTAGTGGGGGTTATTCTGCTTCTGCCCACAACACTGCACAACCGAACAAATTCCTCCATCCATTTGAAACTATTTGTCCCGAAGCAATTCTAAGTTAGGAAAGAAAATCCCGAACAACGGGTTACAAGGGTAGACGTAAGCCACATTGCATGGAACTTGAAAAATTACGACCATCTCAGGAGGGGAATGGTCGAGCAACTCACTCGGGAGAGGAAGTCGAAGGATTACCGAGTCGGGAATATGATACCCAACTCGGATTCTATCTAAATCCACCTCAATCAAAACTGAGGGAACCGGTCCCCTTTGTTCATCTCCGACCTCCTCACTCTTGGAAACCTCTTCTTCTTAAGCTGCCGATTCAATAAAATGAGCCGACCTCCTTGGGAGAACCGACTTAGTGGTTCTCCCAAAATCAGCCTTCGCCGGTCTCCTAGGAAAGGCTGGCTCTACAGCCTCTTCTCCTAATTCTTCCTCTTCTCCCAAGTCATCACCAAGGAAATAGGGAGTGGGCCTGTCAGGGGCATGTCTTAACCCGGAAGGGCCCGCTGATGTGGAGCATTCCGCTGAAGCCCCACTGGACACTCTGGCGGCATGTTAGAAGGCTTCATTGACACCTATAGCCATCTTCACCAGCAAAGAGGTCGATTCTGTGAAATTCTAGAGATGCCTCGTTTCTCCCTCATCACTGGAAACTGCCTCCTGGGGACTTAAAGCTTGCATTATCGCTAAAAAGTCAAAAAAGGAGGAAGAAAAAGGACTCACCGGAGAAGCGAAAGCACACAGATAAGGAAGGAAAGAAGAAAGCTAAACGGAGAGTGACATGATGAGTAAATCGCAAGTATAACAGAGCAAAGGAAGAAGAACAAAAACGGAGAGGGAGATTGAGCGGGAGAGTGAAAAATGTGAAAAACTCTCTTGCACCCCCTTTTATAGCCGAGTCACGTGGCACCCGCATTTAAGGAGGAGTTGAATCGACGCTGGCTTCGACTCCCGCGCCCAACACGTGGCGCACGTTGACTGACGTGTGTAACGATCTCGACACGTGTCCGACGTTCATAGGCGGGCGGGGCGACCTGACGGCTGTCAACTCATGCGACCTCAAGCATTGAACCATCGTACATTAAGGGTGATACAAGAAGCATTAAATGTTCCATCATAACCTCAGTTCTCAATATAAATTGATCTAGCAACTCATTATTCCTTTGTGCCGACATGGCTACCACAAGGAGTAGGGGGATTACTATTGGGGAAAAATATGATAAGTCTGGAAGGTCAGCACTCTGCTAGAAGCAACTGTGGAAGCTGACCGAAGATAAAGCCCAAAGGAGAGACTTAACTCTAATCTATGGGGTATTAATCTCGACCAGGAGTAAAAGAGTCGAGAGCCACGGGTGAAATGTATAGGAAATAAAGTTGGCTCGACAAAGAGACAGCTATGTTTTAAAGGACCAATTAAAGGCCCTAGGTCTAAAAGCCACCTGATCGACCATAAAACTGATCCATTTGAGGTCAGTTATAGTGTCGGCTATCGGATTAAGAAGGGGCATCAGTCTGAAACCGATCCTGTTTTTTCCAACAGTAGGTAAACAACCCCATCCTTGTAATCCAGCCGAGACTGAATAGTCCATTAAGGCCAAGCCAAGCAAAGGAGAGATGGTGTAAACTTAAACACCGATCCGAGAATTTTATAAAAAGATACCTAACCCCGAAAATCTCAGGATCGTGAAGTATCTACAAACAATTGACAATTCAATCAAATCTCCTAAAAATCAGGAGAGAATCCTCTCACGCCGAGACTTCTCATTCCTATAAAAAGAGGGCTCTTTAAAGACTAAAGTACAAAAAAATGAAAAACCCTAAAGGTTCTTCTTTCAAAATCCTTACTGACTTAGGCATCGGAGGTTCCCCGGCCATAGCCAGGGTTCCCTTGATCTTTCATTATGGTGCAGACAAGCGGGAGTAGAGGACGAGGTTAATTCAATTTTTTGCATCAACAGATTGGCTCCTTCTGTGAGAATCGATACAAAAAGTCATTTTCTGCATTCTACCTACGGAGCTATAAATTCGTATTAATGGCAAGAACTCGAAGAATGAGTCCAGAAGGACTAGCTGTTACCGCCGAACAACAAGGTGCAAGGATGGCTCAGGGGGCTCCAAACTAACCCGATCACCGATAGGGTTTAACACCTATTCCTTCCGCTTCTGTAGCAATAAACACCCAGCAGAACTGAAATAACGGGCGGTTGGATCGGGAGGTTCAGGAGCTCAGGGCCGATGTAAACGTTATGCGACAAATGTTAGAACAGATACACCAACAACAACTGCAGCAACTTCACCAGGGTCAGGCAACAAATGCTCTACCACAAGCTGCTGACCCTCAGCCGAGTCAGCCCCATGGCCCAGCTGAGCCAGCACCCGCTCATTCGACAACCGTTATCTTACCTCTTACCGATCTCCGTCATGAGATAAATCGGAGGAGGCGTAGCCGGCTTCCCTATGAAGGTGTAGTAGAAAGCATCAAGCCATGGAAAGCTAATCTCCACGACTTCAAGAAAGAAGTAATGGAAGAGATGACGGATATGAAACAGGGTTAGGATACACGTCATACTAGGCTCGAGGTTAAAGCATCCCCTTTCATTGATAAGGTAATGCGAGCTCAGTTACCAAAAAGGTTTCGTCTGCCTTAGATTACCCCTTTTCACCGAAAGTCCGACCCAACGGAGCAGCTCGAATGTTTTTGGACTTATATGAAATTGCATGATGCATCGGACGCCATAATGTGTACGGCTTTCTCTCTTACTTTAGCCGATGTGGCTCGGCTCTGGTTCAAACTACTAAAGTTAAAGTCGATCAGTTCATTTGCGGAGCTCAGTGACGCCTTCCTCACCAATTTTATTGGGGGGAAGAAGAAATTAAAGCCCCCGACTCATCTAAATAATATAATTCAGAAGCAGGGAGAACTATTGAAAGACTATATCATGCGTTTCAACTTTGAAGAGACAACACTCAACTCCCTTATGCAAGGTGTTAGAGATAAGTCGTTCCTTGCCTCTCTAGACAAAAATCCGCTGATGACTCTGACCGAATTGATTTCTCTATCAGATAAATACACAGATGCTGAAGAAATAAGAATCTTGCGTGAAGCTGCCCAAAACACAAAGATCTCGGCCAAAGAGTCAGCCAAAAAAGAAGTTGACTCGGCTGGAGGAAAAAAGCATAAGGACGAATGAACTGGGGATGAATGTAAGTTGAGTAAATGACCCGATCAAAAGTTCTTCACTTATACTCCACTCAACAAGCCACAAGAGCTGGTATTGATGGAGATTAAAAGGAAGGGTTCGTCAATTGGCCCGAGAGGCTTCAGAGCAACCCTAATCACCGGAATAAAAAGTAGTACTGCCATTATCATCGCGATCATGGGCACATTACGAGAGATTGTATCCATTTGAAAGAAGAGATTGAATGGCTTATCTGAGAAGGCCGACTTACAGAACACGTCGAGAGGACCCGTACGACTGAAGAACACCTAGTGGACGACTGACCCACGAAGGAAATTCGAACAATTTTCGGAGGTCACAGATTCAGAGGTGATTCAAACAATGTATAAAAAAATCATGCCAGAAGCCTCAGCCGACTCGAGTTCAAACTCCTGGTTTTAGCTCGGCCTTCGAAGGAGAAGAAGAGGGAGAAGTATTGCATCTCCTTTACTAATGAGGATGCCTGAGTCATCTATCACCCCCATGATGATGCACTAGTGATCACCCTCACCATCGCAAATCGTAAAGTTTTCCGCATATTGGTCGACACAGGATCGTCAGCCGACGTATTGTTCACTCAGGCATTTGACAAAATGGAAGTTGAATGATCGACATTACGACCAGTTCATACCCCATTAGTTGGATTCTTAGGAGGATAGACGGTCCCAGAAGGAATCATCTCCCTACCACTCACGACAGGGAATCCCCTGCATCAGGCTACCGTGGTGGTTGATTTCTTGATAGTTGATCAATCACTAGTCTATAATGTTATACTCGTCCGACCATCACTGAGTCTCATTCAGGCAATGGTATCCACATACCACCTCTCCATGAATTTTTTAACCGAGTCGGGAGTAGGAGTTGTCAAGGGAGATCAGTAAGATATAAGGCACTGCTATGCAACTGCTGTAAAACTTTCCACCGAGAAAGCTCCGCCCGAGGCTTTAATGATTCAATTATTAGATCCTCGAAATGAGAATCATGAACGAGGGCAACGAGTTGAAGACCTAATTTTGGTGCCTTTGGCTAAGACAGATGCCTCTAAGATAGTGCAAATTGGCTCATCTCTACAATTGCCTCTGAAAGATAATCTGATAGCCCTACTCCACTGATATGGCAATGTATTCGCCTGGAGCCACGTAGACAAGCCAGGAATTGACCCGTCTATAATTACTCACCGACTCAATATTGATTCGACCTACTGCTCGATCCGACAAAAGTGAGCAATCGGCCTAGAAAGGTATGTTGTCATTGAAGAAGAGGTCAGCAAACTTCTCAAGGAAAGAACACAGAAAGAACAGTTGAAAGCTTATATAAAAAAATAAAAAGAGCTGATCAGCAGATTTCAGTGTTATATCATCACTCGGATCCCTCAAACAGAAAATTCCAAAGCCGACCTACTGAAGAAGCTCGCCTTTGCTGATGAAGATGATTTACTCAGGTCTATTCCGATCGAGTATGTTGTTAAACCGAGTATCGTGGAACTAGTTGGCTCGACCGTACTTCCTATTGATTCGGCACCTACCTGGAGTTACTCAATCGTCCGATACCTTAGCAGTAAGGAGTTACCTCAAGATAGAGCTGAGGCTTGATGAGTGAAAATTCGAGCCTCTCGCTACACAATATTCAATGGGACATTGTACAAGAAGGGTTATTATGCTCCGTTGTTATAATGTCTAAACCATGATGAAGCTGACTATGTGTTGTGGGAAATTCATGAAGGGATCTATGGAATCACTCAGGAGGGTGATCTCTCGCACATAAAGTTTTACGTCAAGGATACTACTGGTCGACTATCCAGCATGACGATCGTAAGCTCGTCTAGAGATGTGATAAGTGTCAACGATTCGCGGCCATTTCAAGACAATCTCCTGAAGACCTAACTCCTATGACCAGTCCTTGGCCCTTTGAACAGTGAAAAATTGACATTATTGGACCTCTCCCAATGGGTAAGGGACAAACCAAGTTCGTGGTTGTTGCAGTGGATTGCTTCACAAAGTGGGCCGAGGAAGAGCCGTTCGCAAAGATAACTGAACAAAAGATCATAGATTTTGTATGGAAGAAAATTGTCTGTCTGTTCGGCATACCTCAGACTATTATAACCGACAATTGGAAGCGGTTCGCTAACAAAGGCAATTCCAAAATGTGCAACAACCTGGGAATAAGGAACGTGTATTCGTTACCTCATCATCCTCAAACGAATGGGCAAGTTGAAGCTATTAACAAGATCATCAAACAACATCTTCAGACCAATCTTGACAGAGCCAAAGGAGCATGGGTTGAGGAACTTTCGAAGATACTATGGGCTAACCGAGCCATAGCCCGGACCGCTACTAGGGAAACTCCTTTTTCCCTCGCCTATGGCTCGGAAGCCGTTACTCCAGTAGAGATCGGCCTACCTTCTCTGAGTCAGCTCATTCAATAAGGAAGAAAATGAAGAACTCCTTTCTCTCAGACTTGACCTAGTGCACAAGCAAAGGGAAAAGGCTCGACTACGTATGATGGCTCGACAGCGACAGGTAGCTCGATTCTATAATGCCCAAGTGAAGGTTAGACGCTTTCGAGTCGGGGATATGGTCCTTCAAAAAATGTTCCTCAATAACAAGGAAGTTGGTCAAGGCAAATTGGGACCCATTTAGGAAGGGCCCTATGTCGTCTCAAGCACTATCCGACCAGGAACATACCGATTGGAAGACTTGACCGAGTAGTTACTGCTTCACCCATAGAATGCTGAACATTTGAAAATCTACTATCCTTAAAGTCGGCATAGCAAAACAATGAAAGAGACTTGAGAACAGCGAACATGTAAACTGAGTCAGAAATGAATGAAATAAATCTAAGTATTCATTTATCAGTACGTTTGTTACATCGGGTTACATCTTGCCTTAACATAACATTGTCTGAATAAAAAGGGTTAATAGAAAATGAAAGGTCGGCCAATACATATGAACTCTTCCCTCAGCAACAACTATCCTCAGGCGTGCTTGAAGCTGATGATGGTATCAAAATGGAGCTGATGATAGTTCCAAAAGCTGAGCTCTGAGGCCATCAAGGATCGTTCTGAGTAACCTCGGGAGCCAGGACCACATCAGATTCGACCTCGATTCCACCCAAAACATCATCGGCCTCGATCACTTCTGCTGTCGTATCCTTAGTAGGCCCATCCTCGAATTTAGAGATATCAAGGTTGAAAAAAAACCTGCTTCATCACTTTGATGTAAGCAGCGTACCCACTCTAGTATAGGCGAACCCTCTCATCCTCAAAATCTAGTGACTCAAGGAAGTCCTTCGCAGCCTTCTCCCCAGCCACTTTCCTAGTCATCTTGAGCGCCACTTTTATATTGGCTTTCAGCCGAGCCAGCTTCTCCTTGGAGGAATCCTGAGTAAGGTGGAGTTGTAGGCCCTCATAACGAGACTTATTCAGCATCTTAGCCAACCGAGCACATTTAGTTTTAGCATCCTCGACCACCTTCCGAGTGATGCTCAGCTCTCTTGTCAGCAGGCCGATTGAGATGAGGTAATCTCGAGTTGAGCCTCCGCCTCTGCCACCTATTTTCGAGCTGCTTCAGCGTCGGCCACAACTCTCCGAGCCCTCTTAAACTCGGCCAGATCCTTGCTAGCTCTCAGCAGGCAAGGAGCGAGCTGCATAATACTGGGGCGAAGTTAGATTAGAACCAAAGAAGACAACAAGCAAATCAATAAGTACAAACCGTACTTGGAGCAAGGACCACGCCGCATGAGAGAGTATCCGACTCCCAGGGGCTTCGAAGAGGGAGAAAAATTCTTTTTCACTCCCTTAAGCAACGACCCACGGGACCTCTCTCCCACGGCCCGACGGAAGGGCGACATCTCCCGTTGAGTTGTCTCCTCCCTTGAGGTCTCCCCTCTCTGCTCCTCCCTTCGTCTTGAGGCCCGCTCAGCAATGGGCCCTAGCTCAGAAGTGGCCAGGGACTCGCTCACACCCTCTGCCCTCTCTTCGGGGTCAGAGATAACGATGATGATGGGGACAGTCGGAGCAAAGGTGACTAGGGCAGACGCCTCCACGGTTGGAGGAGCAGCCTTCGCCTTCTTGGAAAGCCAAGGCTCCGACAGAAGCACTGACCTTGGAGGAGCCTTCAATTTACATGATGGCTTCAGAAGGGGCCAAGCTTCAGCCATCTCTATCTCAGATAAAATATGAAGTTAGCAAATTTTTTAAAAAGATGCGCCAAAGTAATTTAAAGGTACCTGTTATGGATGAGTCTAAGCTCGAGAGAAGAAGATGCTCTGGTTATAAGAGAGACTTCTAGGACCGGTCTTACGGACTTATCGTCCACAAATCTTCGATTCGAGCCAAAGCATTGGTTCCTAATTTCGGCTTCATCTTGCAAATTACTTCAAAGTATGGTCAGTCAGATTCAAAAAGATCGAGACAAGAAAAAATAAGGAAAAGGGCATGCCGAGTCACCTACTTCAGAGAAGGCTCTAGGAACATGAGGTTCGAACATCCCAGACTCGGCCGTCACCCAGGGACCGCATGCCTAGAACCACATCTCTCTCCAGTGTTTGTTAGAGGTAGGAGGGTCGGTTATCAAGGAACGGCCCTTATTCCTCCAAGCGCTCAAAAAGTACCATCTGGGCTATGAAGTGTTCGGCCGAACTTGATACAGATAGAGGAATGCATCCAAGTCAATGGGGGCTATTCTGCTTCAGCCCACAACACTACGCAACCGAACAAATTCCTCTATCCATTTGGAACTATTTGTACCGGAGCAATTCTAAGTCGAGAAAGAAAATCCTGAACAACGGGTTGTAAGGGTAGACGCAAGCCACATTGTATGGCTACTTGGAGAGGGGGATGGTCGGGCCACTCGGGAGCGAAAGTCGAAGGATTACCGAGTCGGGAACATGATACCCAACTCAGATTCTATCCAAATCTTCCTCAGTCAAAACTGAGGGAATAAGTTCCCTTTGTTCATCTTCAACCTCCTCACTCTCGGCAGCCTCTCCTTCTTCAGCTACCGATTCAACAAAACAAGCCGACCTCCATGGGAGAACTGACTTGTAACGCCCGTGAAAAATCCATACTTGGGCTCGAGTACCAACTCGACCCGAATTTGCGTAGAATTCATTCCTTTGGAAAATTTAACTAGGTTAGCTAGTGCAACGTTAGAATAGCTGGGAAATGGTCCCTGATCACTTTAAATACGTTCTACAAGGCCCGAAGCGAGTGGAACTAAGGGTGCTATAATGCTCTAAAGCCTCGGATCAAACTCTAAGCCGGTTTGTTCTCTGGACCACTTTGAATCTTTGTATTGGATCTAGACCGCGCATCGAAAGTCCGATACCTCCTATCTTAGACCGTTAGGACCGTCTAGCTGGGCTTGACACTCATTCCAAAAATCAAGTCAAACCGATTATCACAGGCTATTTCATTGAGCCCGGACCGAAGAGAGTGTGAATAGGGACATAGTTGGAATTTCAAATTCAAATCTGGCACACAAATTTGACGCATCAGTATTAAGCATTCTGACCGTCAGAATACAGCCAAATCACACCCTTGGATCAGGAAAAATATCTATTATATATCACGAGACTTATAGGCCTGATCTTGGTGCGGTGACCGTTAAACTGAAACTGGGCCGCCACGTGCGATCTGGGAACCCAACCGGTCTGAAAACTGGATGTGTGCTAGATCCAGTATGCATGAGCTTAAGTCCGACCGCATTTGGCCTGGGGATCTCCAGAAATGCCCTTTTGGACCGAAACGGCCCCGATTTGGTTAGGCACCAAGTAAACATTGTTCCCAAGCCTATTTTGGGAATGTTTTAGGCTATAAAAGGGGTTGAAACCCTCACTCCTCTCTCCCATCCGAATTTGAGAGAAGCCCTAGCTTGGGAGAGAGAAAAAGAGTGAGAGATTGTGAGAGAGTGGGAGAGTTCTTCCCGCCACTTGTGCTACGTGTTGCACATGCTTAAGCGACACTCCTCTACCGCTTTCCCGGCGATTCCACCGCAATCCTAGGTAAGTAAAAATCCTAAATAGTTGGTGATTTGAGTTTTTCTTGTTTCCATAGCGATGTAGCTTATGGATCTTATGTATTAGGCTCCTTACTCGCCGTAGACGAAGCATATACACTCCGCTTCAATTCCCGAGTCTACAAGACACTAGGTGAGGATTTTAGACGCTTTGATTGACGGTTCCCAACGCTTTCAATGTCGTTTAATAGTAGATTCTTGACGGCATCGCCGTTTGACATGTACAAAATGCTCTCCGTTTCCCGTTTCGTAAGCTAACGAAGAATATGAGATTTAGGGCATTTTAGTCATTTGTAGAAAGTACTGTTTACATTCATATTTTGCTGATGTGATTGACATGGTTTGTTGTCGCATTAGAAAGCTAGGAATGCGTGCATAATTAGTTTGGCGAAGAGATTCGCCTAGTTGCACACTTTGGGTCGACATACTATATGTAGACTTAAGTGTGTAGTGTATGTGTTTGTATAAATGCTTGTATTAGTATGTATTGTATTAAATGATGTTATTTGATAGTTTGTGATTGATTTTTCAATTATTATGCTGACCTAAATGATTTTCTACATGTTGACAAAATGCATGATTTCATTACATGCATGGAATATATGTGCTTGAGGATTTGCTTGAGTTGAATATGCATGGGAAGTATGCCTTGAAGATTTGCTTAAGTTGAATGCTATAACATGTGCTAACATGCTCACATGATGTATTTCAATTCCAATACCTTCTTATAGTGTTAATGTAATTCCATAGATGTGTGGGACTTGACTTAGTCCAGGCAGTCGGTAACCGAGCGAATTCGTGGCTGACTGGTCATAGCCACGAACGACGCGTCGATGAATGTGATTCGTGTTGAGAGTTGGCGGCAGTGGTTAGGCCACGCGAAGTGTTTTACGCACTTCATGTCGTTCAATTCGAGATGCGATCGCGCTAGTCGAGCCCGTCAAGTAACCCGACTGGCCGATGTTTGTTCACCTTGTATGAATCATAACTGCTTGAACCTAGGGTACTGAACTTACCATTGTAAACCCTATTAACCGTGGTACCTTGATCCACGAAGACTCATGAGCCGGGCATGGTGGTATGGGACACCGTGGTCGAGCTGTCGGCCTACGCTGGGGCCACAAACCTCCCCGTAGTGACCAGTGAGCACCTAGACTCGTGAGCAGATTATGGTGGTATGGGACACTATGTTCTAGCTGTCGGCCTACACTGATCAGGCGACGAGCCCTTTGTAGTGACCGCGAGCGTATTCTGAGTTCACGGGAGGCGACGACCCTTCCGTGCAGTAGAGTACAGTAGGCCTGTATTGATAAGGTGATGGGGGAGCGGTGCAACGAGTGCGAGCAACAGGCCTGGCAGCCCTTGCAGTGACCTACGAAATGTACATCGTATGAGATTACTAGGAGTGACGACCCTAGACAGGATTCGTGTTGGGATTGATACAAGGGAGGTACCTTAGTTTCCCAATCCTGCTGTTTGAATGGACTAATAACAACTTGGTAATCATATCACCATAGCATTGCATGTGCCTGGAAGATGTGGAGCACTCTAGGGAGTGTGGCATGCCGCGGTCGTAAGATGTTGCCGTATGAGGGTGATCGTCGGTGAGGGCATACATCACGTCATATCATCTTGCATTAACAACAGTATTAGGACTTGTCTGATTTACTGCTTTACTATTATCGCGTGATTGAATTGTGAACATGCTAATCTTTGCTCTATGATTCCACTGAGTTGATCACTCATTCCCACGTTACGGGATGATGTTTGCAACACCCACCAGACCCTGTTGTAGTTGCAGGTGACGATGAGATCCAGGAGGTGGAGCTAGATGATGACGAGGACCAGGATGAGTTCTCGTATATGCAGTATCATGACGGCTTCCCGTAGGTGACCTGGATCGAGGGGACATCAGTGGGACTTTCTTTTTGAACATTATTCTTTTGTTATGTACATGTATATGAGACTCAGAGATGTAGTCATACTTTGGAGACAGTTGAGATTACTTTGTTTTTCCATACAGTGATATATATCTTGTTTAGTCTTCCGCTTGCTTTTATCACTGGATCTGAAGTATGAATTGCAGTTTTGGTATACTTTTACTCATGTGAATGCTTTAAATCAGACAACATCGAATCATAACCATATTTGTTGCATAAGTGACGGTCTGGAACTCGGGAGTTGAGTTTATATACGACCCCCGATTTTCAGGGTGTTACAAGTTGGTATCAGAGCATGAATGAGAGTATACTGGGCCTGGGTTATGGTCTTGCGACGTACGCTGTCGCTTCCTTTGACTTAGGTGGGTGCGAGAAGGGTCTAGAAACACTTCTAGGATCACAGATTCGCTGATAGGCGAAGTCTATAAGGATCGATCGCAAGATCGAGTCTGTAACGCATCTCGGGTCGCGTAAAGCGACCCGAATCACTTCTAAGCTGTAGGAAGTCGGGTGGAGACGTCCTATGAGCGGTTTTAAACAGCAAAAGTGAATCTTTGGGCCGTGGAATGACCACGACTCCAGTAATCAATCGCCAAGGCTTAAAAACCCCGTTTTGCCAAAAATTCTCAAAATTCCTTCTCTAAACACTTCAACCTTCAGTTCTTTCTTATCCATTTCATGTTAGGCATCAAACCTAATGTGAAAATAACACAAATTAGTACATTCACCAAATTTTACAGTGAATAGTAAAATTTCATGAATAAATGGCCATAAGGCCATTCTAACTTCACTTTCTTTAGCAACTAAGGGACTAGAAAGATGTACTGGATCCTTCTACCCCAAATTCATATGCTGCATCATATGGTTTGGTATTCGGGATTGCGATGTGGACCCGGAAAGCCCCGAACACATGTTTGGGCTCATAGGGACCAAAATATAATGAACCAAGGGGTGGGACCAACTTTTTTGGGGCCCTGTGACCATGGGGGACCAGACCCATGGGGTCCCGCTGGCCAACCTGGAGGTTGGCCGGGGATGCCATCGCCGGCCGAGCGATGCATCGCCGGCCGGCCACCTCCGATGGTGCTGCCCTTTGGGCGCACCCACTTAAATACACCCCCCATCACTCCTAGCTACCTCCCATCCCACGAAAACCCCTAAAACACCCCTCTCCTTCACAAACAGCCCCCTTGCATGCCCTAGAATTGATTTTCAGCCTCCATTCCAAACCCCGGCGACCCAAACCCCTCCTAAACCCTTCCTTGGCCAAAACCGACCACCACCCATTGATTATTGGGTGTTGGCAGCCCCGTTCCTTGATGATTTTCCCATTTGGAGCTCCAAAATCCCCCAAATAGTGCTGATATCGTGAGCAGCTCCATTCCATCTTTTTGTTCTTATTTTTCCCTGAAACTACAGCCTTGGGAAGCTTGAAGCATCCCTCTACGACGCCTAGATTTCCTTTTGTCAGATTGGGCAGCCATTTCTCCTTATTTTCGGCATTTTCCATGGCTTTTGTGGAAGCTATTTTGGGTCTTTTGTCACTCTCATCCATCCTGTCTTTGATGGGTAAGAGGAAAACTGCAACAGACGAGGCTGGGCCAAGCCGCCCTGCTCGATTAAGAAGACCGCGGGGTGGTGCCGCAAGTTCAAGCGCCGCCGCAGGTCCAGCGGCAGTCCTGGAGTGCCGTACAAAGCGGGATTTGGATCCCCATGCACACCTTGGACGAACCATCGTATCAGAGATGCCTCATGGTGAATACACTGATCGTAGAGTGTTATTTGAGGCGGACGTAGATGGGCGATTGTTCGGCGAATATCTGTTGTTCGAACGCATTGAAGCTGCGCACTGGGGACCGATCTTTGAAGCTCGCGCTCGTGCTAATGTGAGCACTGTTTGTGCCTTCTATGCTAGCATCCAGAGTCCTACCTTGGAGCCCTTGCAGTTCAAAATCCCTTTTGGTAGAGATCGGATGGCTACGATCGACGTCCGGTTGGTTGCGCGACTTCTCAACGTGCCACTAGGTGATGTGCATCCAAGTGAGAAGAATTTAAGGACTAGACGTGAACGGGATCGCCGCACCAGGTTTCTGTGCGGTAAGTTGGTTCCATGGCAGCCTAATAATAGCCTCAAGGCGACGTACATGTCTGAAGATTTGCGTCTGCTGCATCACATCTGCACGTTCAATGTCTATCCTAGGTCTACGAACCGCATTGAATGTACACGTCTTATGGTCGATTTCTTATTTCTGGTGGCCTAGGGAGAGAACGTATGTATGGCCACTTTCATCTTACGGCAGATAGTTCTCATAGCCAGGTCGAGAAGAACATCCGAATCCCTTCCCTTTGGCCGACTCATTTGCAAGATTGCGCTTGAGTTTGCCTATAGACTTGGACCCGAATTGCCGGTATCGATTCACACCATCGATGAGTCGACAATGGTTAAGATGAAGATCGGGTCGTAATACCGTGAAAATCAACTTGAAAGGGATAGTGGGGACGACTTTGATGAAGAGGAAGATCAAAGCGAAGGAGAACCTAGTGCAGAGGTTCAGGAAGAGACTCAGGAAGAAGCAGAAGAGGAGGCTCAGGATACTGATGAGAGCCCTCCTCCTTCTGCGCAGACTACTATTGACGATCGCATTGCTCGGATGGAGGAGAGTCAGACCGCTTTGCGAAGGGAAGTCCAAGAACTTCGAGCAGAGGTCGCTGATGCCAAGGCCGTTACGAAGAAGAAATTTGGCAAGGTGACTCGCACCTTGAAGGCAATCCTGTGTTGTTTACAGGATAAGGGTGCTCCTCCTCCGTCGCCAGACTCCGACTAGCGACGCGATCTTTGATGTTGTTATGAGTAGTTAGCCATTTTCTGTTTTATGTGTGTAAAGCCTGTTAGGGCTAGTGTTTTGCTTATGTTGCTGTTGCTTAACTGTCTTAATTTCCATGTCATTCTAGTCATGATGCTTGTAAGGATATATCCCTTGTATTGTGACAATTTTGATTAATTGAAATGCATGGAATGCCTTTGACTCTTTAGTGAATGATTGTGGTGTATTTGAGCAATTGAGACTGACAAGGTTGCGCCCTATTTTGAATATAGGGAATGCCACCTAAGACTACGAGGAGCACGGTTCGGCTTTCGTTGTCTGAGCAGATGGATCAGACTCCCTCTCAGTCTGGCACTCGTCCGGACCCTGCTGTGGGCCCGATTCCTGAGACTGTTCGATCGTCTCAGCCTGCTACTGGTCCTACAGATGGACCACCGCCATTTACACCATCAGTTAGAGAGCCACAGCGCGCATCTACTTCCGCACCTCATCCGCCACAGCCTGCTCCGCCACCTGATAGATTCGAGCAGATGATGGCTATGATGCTACAGCAGCAGCAGTTATTGACTACCATAGTCGGGACGTTAGCCCAGGGTGGGGGTGCGACTGCATCTACTCCGCCTGCACCACCTGCGCATCCAGCTGAGGATGCCTATGCTTACACCCAGGATGAGGGCATAGCACTTCCTGCGCAGCCTGCTTTCCCTGCGGGGAACCCTGCCGACACACGGGGCCTTCTGGAGCGATTTCAGCGCTTGCGGCCTCCTACTTTCACGGGTTCTCACAGACCCGAGGAGGCTGAGTTTTGGCTCGACCAAGTGTCGAAGATTCTGCGCATGTTGCACTGTACTGAGGCAGAGCAGGTAGAGCTGGCTACCTTCCAGTTTGAGAGAGAGGCCAGTATGTGGTGGGATAGTGTATTGCGGACTGTTACCGCAGACTTCGTATGGACATGGGCAGCATTCGAGTTTCGCTTCCATGAGAAGTATTATCCTCAGACCTACAGACACGAGAGGGAGAATGAGTTTCTCCGTCTCAGGCAGGCAGCGATGACGGTTACCGAGTATGAGCATCGGTTCACAGAGTTGGGCAGGTACGTCCCGACGATTCTAGCTGATGAGCAGATGCGCATACGGCACTTTTTGGAGGGCTTACGACCGGATATTCGGTCGAAGATGTGCTGTATCAGTTTCTCCTCCTATGCGGAGTTGGTTCACATGTCCATGCGGGCAGAGCAGGACGTGTATCGACTTGCGCGATCACGAGGCCCGACTACTTCCAGGCCGCGACCGGAGTTGCCAGATAGGCCCTTCGCGGGCAAGAGACCTCGCGTTGATCCTCCTACCAGGACCACGGCGCCAGTAGGACCGTTTAGGCGCCCTGATTTATCATGCACATACTGTGGGAGGACGGGCCACCTAGCGCCGAGTTGCTTTTCGAGGATGCGGGACAGTGGGTTCTCGCCGCCGCAGAAGATTGATCGTGTACGTCCACAGGCGATATCAGCACCGCCTATACGGTCAGCTCCTGCGCAGTCCTCTTTCAGACCCACAGTATCGCAGATTCGACAGCCCCCACGGCCCTTGACACAGCGGCCGAACCGGCCACAGCAGGCTCGAGTTCATGCACTGACCGCTGAGGCATCTACGACGCCGACTTTCCAGCATTCAGCCTTCGAGGTCACGGGCCATATCGGAGGTACTCCCGTTCTTGTCATGGTGGACACTGGTTCCACGATTTCCTTGATATCGCGTGCCGTAGTCAGACGTCTTGGGTTGCAGACTATCACTATGGATAGCGTGCGAGTCCTTGCAGCTCATGGAGATTATTCGGATGTCACCCAGATGTGTGAGGGTTGTTTAGTTGATCTGGGAGGCAGGACGATGACTCTTGATCTGGTCGTCGATCCCTCGCTCGTATATCTCGACGTCATTCTTGGCATGGACTGGTTGACTGCAGCGAGAGCCGAGATTGACTGCGAGGCTCGTGTGGTGACGGTGTACGAGCCTGAGGGCACGCCTTTCACATTTTCAGTGCGGGTAAATCTTCCTTTCCGCATTCTTAGCTACGCCACTCTATTGCGCGACGCTGGTGCCCAGGTACTTGAGCAGACGCCAGTTGTTTCTGAGTTCGGGGATCTGTTCAGGAAGATCCCTGGTTTGCCGCCCCGACGTGAGATCGATTTCACTATCGATCTGATTCCTGGTTCTACACCCGTCTCACTGCCGACGTATCGCATGGCACCATGTGAGATGGAGGAGTTGAGGACGCAGATTGATGGTCTACTAGAGCTTGGCCTTATACGGCCTAGCGTATCTCCTTGGGGAGCACCGGTCTTGTTCGTGAAGAAGAAGGATGGTTCGCTGCGATTGTGTATTGATTATCGCAGGCTGAACCAACTCACAGTGAAGAACAAGTACCCTTTGCCCAGGATCGACGACTTGTTTGATCAGTTGAGAGGAGCGCAATACTTCTCGAAGATTGATCTTCAGTCAGGATATCATCAGCTGCGCGTCAGAGATGAGGACGTGCAGAAGACAGCGTTCAGGACCAGTTTTGGTCATTACGAGTTCCTTGTGATGTCGTTCGGTATCACGAACGCACCGGCCGTGTTCATGGATCTGATGAACCGGGTATTGCGGCCTTTCCTCTATCGATTCGTCGTTGTCTTCATCGACGACATTTTAGTATACTCTAGGAGTCGAGAGGAGCATGAGGAGCACTTACGTTTGGTCCTTGATACGCTCAGACAGCATCAGTTGTTCGCACAGTATAAGAAGTGCGACTTCTGGAAGCAGGAGGTGAAGTTTCTGGGACACGTGGTGTCCAAGGATGGCATGGCAGTTGACCTGTCTAAGGTAGTTGCGGTGCAGGACTGGGAGCAGCCTGGTTCTGTCACTGAGGTGAGGAGTTTCTTGGGTCTCGCTGGCTACTATCGGCGCTTCATTCAGGATTTCTCAAAGATCGCGAGACCCTTATCTCAGTTGACACGGAAGGACGTGAAGTTCGCCTGGAATGATAAGGCGGAGTCAGCTTTTCAGGAGCTGAAGGACAGACTTACGTCCGCCCCTGTGCTAGTATTGCCAGAGCAAGGGGTTAAATACACTATATACACTGACGCGTCTAGCGTTGGTTTGGGTTTTGTCCTTATGCAGAGGGACAGGGTAATTTCGTATGCCTCGAGACAATTAAGGAAGCACGAGGAGAATTACCCTACACACGACCTGGAGTTGGCAGCCGTGATATTCGCACTGAGACTCTGGAGACATTACCTCTACGGAGAGGAGTTCGAGCTCTTTTGCGACCACAAGAGCCTCAAGTACATATTCACACAGCGGGACTTGAATATGAGGCAGCGGCGATGGATGGAGACGCTGAAGGACTTCAAGTTTGAAGTCTCTTACCATCCTGGGAAGGCGAACCTTGTGGCTGATGCGTTGAGCCGCAAGAAGGCGATAGAGTTTGCGGCTCCGCTGATGGTTGCCGAGTGGGATATGGTTGAGTTTTTACGAGACTTTGAGCAGAAACTCACCGTAGAGGAGCCATTTGAGTTCATCGCACATGTTCAGGTGCGATCCCAGATCGATGACCGTGTCATCGAGGCGCAGAGGGACGACGCGCATCTTACTGAGCTTCGAGAGCAGGCCAGTGATGATGCTGACGCCGACTGGCGAGTTGGTATGGATGGAGGCTTACGTTACAGTGGCCGCCTATGTGTTCCTGATGTCCCTGACTTGAGACGAGAGATTCTCGAGGCTGCGCATTCTACTAGACTCGCGATGCATCCTGGCAGCACGAAGATGTATCGTGACGTGAAGAGGACGTACTGGTGGGAAGGTATGAAGACCCACATAGCTGAGTTCGTGTCCCGTTGTCTCACTTGTCAGCAGGTGAAGGCAGAGCATCGCCGACCACCTGGACTTTTGCAGCCTATGCCTATTGCAGAGTGGAAGTGGGATTTCATTTCCATGGACTTCATTTCTGGGTTTCCGAAGACGAGGAAGGGGCATGATTCCATTTGGGTGATCGTCGACCGATTGACGAAGTCGGCGCACTTCCTACCGATCAGAGTTACGAACTCTGCAGACGAGCTGGCTAGATTGTATATTAGGGAGATCGTGCGTCTGCATGGAGTTCCGTTGGAGATCGTGTCGGACAGAGACACGCGGTTCACTTCTATTTTCTGGACTCGCATTCAGGAGGCTATGGGTGTGAAGTTGAAGTTCAGTACTGCCTTCCACCCACAGACGGACGGACAGACAGAGCGAGTGAACCAGATCCTGGAGGACATGTTGCGAGCTTGCGCATTGGACTTCAAGGACAGTTGGGATGACTGTCTTGCATATGCGGAGTTTGCGTACAACAATAGCTTCCAGGTGAGTATCGGCATGGCACCTTATGAGGCGCTGTATGGGCGACCTTGTCGCGCACCGCATTGCTGGTTAGAGGTCGGTGAGCGCAGCTTGATTGGCCCAGAGTTGGTGCAGGCGACGTCAGAGAAGATCGATATTATTCGACGTCGGCTTCTTACAGCGCAGAGCAGACAGAAGAGCTACGCCGATACGAGACGGAGACCACTAGAGTTCACAGTCGGGGATCATGTGTTTTTGCGAGTTTTCCCTATGAAGGGAGTCCTTCGGTTCGGGAAGAAGGGGAAGCTGGCACCGCGATACATTGGTCCATTTCAGATCCTCGATCGTGTGGGAGCAGTGGCTTACCGATTGGCTTTACCCACGCCCCTCGCGAGCGTCCACAACGTATTTCATGTTTCTATGCTGAAGAAGTACGTTGCTGATCCTTCTCATATCATCAGATGGGAGCAGGTGCAGTTAGGAGAGGATGTTACTTATATCCTGCGACCGACACGCATCTTAGACCGGAAGGAGCAGGTACTGCGTAGCAAGGTGATTCCCCTTGTGAAGGTACTATGGACGCATCATACTGAGGAGGAGGCTACTTGGGAGACAGAAGCCGAGATCAGAAAGAACTACCCACAGCTTCTCGAGGAGTACGAAAAGGTACAAAATTTCGAGGACGAAATTATTTGTTAAGGGGGGTAGATTGTAACGCCCGTGAAAAATCCATACTTGGGCTCGAGTACCAACTCGACCCGAATTTGCGTAGAATTCATTCCTTTGGAAAATTTGACTAGGTTAGCTAGTGCAACGTTAGAATAGCTGGGAAATGGTCCCTGATCACTTTAAATACGTTCTACAAGGCCCGAAGCGAGTGGAACTAAGGGTGCTATAATGCTCTAAAGCCTCGGATCAAACTCTAAGCCGGTTTGTTCTCTGGACCACTTTGAATCTTTGTATTGGATCTAGACCGCGCATCGAAAGTCCGATACCTCCTATCTTAGACCGTTAGGACCGTCTAGCTGGGCTTGACACTCATTCCAAAAATCAAGTCAAACCGATTATCACAGGCTATTTCATTGAGCCCGGACCGAAGAGAGTGTGAATAGGGACATAGTTGGAATTTCAAATTCAAATCTGGCACACAAATTTGACGCATCAGTATTAAGCATTCTGACCGTCAGAATACAGCCAAATCACACCCTTGGATCAGGAAAAATATCTATTATATATCACGAGACTTATAGGCCTGATCTTGGTGCGGTGACCGTTAAACTGAAACTGGGCCGCCACGTGCGATCTGGGAACCCAACCGGTCTGAAAACTGGATGTGTGCTAGATCTAGTATGCATGAGCTTAAGTCCGACCGCATTTGGCCTGGGGACCTCCAGAAATGCCCTTTTGGACCGAAACGGCCCCGATTTGGTTAGGCACCAAGTAAACATTGTTCCCAAGCCTATTTTGGGAATGTTTTAGGCTATAAAAGGGGTTGAAACCCTCACTCCTCTCTCCCATCCGAATTTGAGAGAAGCCCTAGCTTGGGAGAGAGAAAAAGAGTGAGAGATTGTGAGAGAGTGGGAGAGTTCTTCCCGCCACTTGTGCTACGTGTTGCACATGCTTAAGCGACACTCCTCTACCGCTTTCCCGGCGATTCCACCGCAATCCTAGGTAAGTAAAAACCCTAAATAGTTGGTGATTTGAGTTTTTCTTGTTTCCATAGCGATGTAGCTTATGGATCTTATGTATTAGGCTCCTTACTCACCGTAGACGAAGCATATACACTCCGCTTCAATTCCCGAGTCTACAAGACACTAGGTGAGGATTTTAGACGCTTTGATTGACGGTTCCCAACGCTTTCAATGTCGTTTAATAGTAGATTCTTGACGGCATCGCCGTTTGACATGTACAAAATGCTCTCCGTTTCCCGTTTCGTAAGCTAACGAAGAATATGAGATTTAGGGCATTTTAGTCATTTGTAGAAAGTACTGTTTACATTCATATTTTGCTGATGTGATTGACATGGTTTGTTGTCGCATTAGAAAGCTAGGAATGCGTGCATAATTAGTTTGGCGAAGAGATTCGCCTAGTTGCACACTTTGGGTCGACATACTATATGTAGACTTAAGTGTGTAGTGTATGTGTTTGTATAAATGCTTGTATTAGTATGTATTGTATTAAATGATGTTATTTGATAGTTTGTGATTGATTTTTCAATTATTATGCTGACCTAAATGATTTTCTACATGTTGACAAAATGCATGATTTCATTACATGCATGGAATATATGTGCTTGAGGATTTGCTTGAGTTGAATATGCATGGGAAGTATGCCTTGAAGATTTGCTTAAGTTGAATGCTATAACATGTGCTAACATGCTCACATGATGTATTTCAATTCCAATACCTTCTTATAGTGTTAATGTAATTCCATAGATGTGTGGGACTTGACTTAGTCCAGGCAGTCGGTAACCGAGCGAATTCGTGGCTGACTGGTCATAGCCACGAACGACGCGTCGATGAATGTGATTCGTGTTGAGAGTTGGCGGCAGTGGTTAGGCCACGCGAAGTGTTTTACGCACTTCATGTCGTTCAATTCGAGATGCGATCGCGCTAGTCGAGCCCGTCAAGTAACCCGACTGGCCGATGTTTGTTCACCTTGTATGAATCATAACTGCTTGAACCTAGGGTACTGAACTTACCATTGTAAACCCTATTAACCGTGGTACCTTGATCCACGAAGACTCATGAGCCGGGCATGGTGGTATGGGACACCGTGGTCGAGCTGTCGGCCTACGCTGGGGCCACAAACCTCCCCGTAGTGACCAGTGAGCACCTAGACTCGTGAGCAGATTATGGTGGTATGGGACACTATGTTCTAGCTGTCGGCCTACACTGATCAGGCGACGAGCCCTTTGTAGTGACCGCGAGCGTATTCTGAGTTCACGGGAGGCGACGACCCTTCCGTGCAGTAGAGTACAGTAGGCCTGTATTGATAAGGTGATGGGGGAGCGGTGCAACGAGTGCGAGCAACAGGCCTGGCAGCCCTTGCAGTGACCTACGAAATGTACATCGTATGAGATTACTAGGAGTGACGACCCTAGACAGGATTCGTGTTGGGATTGATACAAGGGAGGTACCTTAGTTTCCCAATCCTGCTGTTTGAATGGACTAATAACAACTTGGTAATCATATCACCATAGCATTGCATGTGCCTGGAAGATGTGGAGCACTCTAGGGAGTGTGGCATGCCGCGGTCGTAAGATGTTGCCGTATGAGGGTGATCGTCGGTGAGGGCATACATCACGTCATATCATCTTGCATTAACAACAGTATTAGGACTTGTCTGATTTACTGCTTTACTATTATCGCGTGATTGAATTGTGAACATGCTAATCTTTGCTCTATGATTCCACTGAGTTGATCACTCATTCCCACGTTACGGGATGATGTTTGCAACACCCACCAGACCCTGTTGTAGTTGCAGGTGACGATGAGATCCAGGAGGTGGAGCTAGATGATGACGAGGACCAGGATGAGTTCTCGTATATGCAGTATCATGACGGCTTCCCGTAGGTGACCTGGATCGAGGGGACATCAGTGGGACTTTCTTTTTGAACATTATTCTTTTGTTATGTACATGTATATGAGACTCAGAGATGTAGTCATACTTTGGAGACAGTTGAGATTACTTTGTTTTTCCATACAGTGATATATATCTTGTTTAGTCTTCCGCTTGCTTTTATCACTGGATCTGAAGTATGAATTGCAGTTTTGGTATACTTTTACTCATGTGAATGCTTTAAATCAGACAACATCGAATCATAACCATATTTGTTGCATAAGTGACGGTCTGGAACTCGGGAGTTGAGTTTATATACGACCCCCGATTTTCAGGGTGTTACATGACTCAATGGTTCTCCTAAAATCAGCCATCGTCGGTCTCCTAGGAAGGGTCAGCTCAATAGTCTCTTCTCCTAATTCTTCCTCTTCTCACAAGTCCTCACTAATGAAATAGGGAGTAGGCCTGCCAGGGGCATGTCTCAAGCCGGAAGGGCCTGCTGACGCGGAGCATTCCACTGAAGCCACACTGAACACTCCGGCAGCATGTTGGAAGGCATCATTAGCACCTATCACCATCTCTGCTAGTAAAGAGGTGATTCTGTGACATTCCAGAGATGCCTCGTTTCGCCCTCATCACCAGAAACTACCTTCCAAGGACTTGAAGCATGCATCATCACTAAAAAGTTGAAAAAGGACTCACCTGAGAAGCGAAAGACACACAGATAAGGAAGGAAAGAAGAAAGCTAAATGGAGGGTGGAAAGATAATTAAATTACAAGTACAGTAGAGCAAAGGAAGAAGAAGAAAAATGGAGAGGGAGATTGAGCGAGAGAGGGAAAAATGTGAAAAATGCACCCGCACCCCCTTTTATAGCCTAGCCACGTGAGACCTGCATTTAAGGAGGAGTCAAATCGACGCTGGCTTCTACTCCCCCACCCAACACGTGGCGCATGCCGACTGACATGGGTAACGATCTCGACACTTGTTTGATGTTCATAGGCGGGTAGGGCGACCTGACGGCTGTCCACTCGTGCGACCTCGGGCAACGAACCGTCGTACATTAAGGGTGATACAAGAAGTATTAAATATTCCATCATAACCTCGGTTCTTAATATAAACTAACCCAGTAACTCATTACTCCCTTGTGCAGACATGACTACCACAAGGAGTAGGGGGCTTACTGTTGGAGAAAAATATGATAAGTCTGAAGGGTCGGCACTCTTCCAGAAGCAACTGTGGAAGTCGACTGAAGATAAAGCCGAAAAGAGAGAGTTAGCTCGGATCTATGGGGAATTAATCCCAACTGGGAGTAAAAGATTCAAGAGCCACAGGAGAAATATATAGGACATAAAGTTGGTTCAACAAAGAGAGCTATGTCTTAAAGGACCAATCAAAGGCCCTAGAAGCCACCTGACCGACCATTAAACTGATCCATTTAAGGTCAGTTGTAGTGTCAGCTATCGGATTAAGAAGGGGCATCGGTCTGAAACCAATCTTGTTTAGTCCGAAATTAAGCAAACAATCCCATCTTTGCAAGCCAGCTGAGACTGAATTGTCCATTGAGGCCGAGCCTAGCAAAGGAGAGACGATATAAACTTAAACACTGATCCGAGAATTTTGTTAAAAGATACCTGACCTCAAAAATCTTAGGATCGTGAAGTATCTACAAACAAATGAAAATTCAATCAAATCTCCTTAAAATCAAGAGAGAATCCTCTCACACCGGGACCTCTCATTCCTATAAAAAGAGGGCTCTTCAAAGACTAAGGTACAGAAAAACAAAAAACCCTAAAGGCTCCTCTTTCCAAATCCTTACTGACTTAGGCATCGGAGGTTCCCCGACCATAGCGAGGGTTCCCTTGATCTTTCATTGTGGTGCAGGAAAGCGGGAGTAGAGGACAAGGTTGATTTAGTTTTTCACATCAACATGGATTATGGTATGATGTTAATTATAAGTAATCTTCATTATTTTTATATGTGGCGCTGAATACAAGTCTTGCCTTAGCCTTTACCAACTATGTTGAGTTAGCCTTTGTTACTCTTTTCTTCATTGGGTTGGCCATTACCACTCTTCTCTTTATTGAGTTAGCCATTACTGCTCTCCTCTTTATTTTTATTAGCCTTGTGCTATCTACCGTTATGGCTTGGGCATATGTCTTGGTATTTCAAAATCTCCATGATTTAGTTTACATTCTCTTTATGCAAGTGATATGTTGAATGTATCACAACTAGTGATTCAATTATTATATCATGGACGTAATGCGCTCTGGGTAAAGACCAATTTGGTCGACGCGTAATTTCATCGGTTTGGGTAGTGGTGCACAAATTGATATAAGTAATTCGTAATGCGTGTTACATCACTTTTCGAATTGGATGTCGTAAATAGTCACTCCATAACAAATCGTGTCACATAATTCATCCGACTCATGTGTTGTGCCACGTCAATGTATTCACGTAAATTCACTGTAGCGTTCGACGTGCCGATGAATATCCATAGTTATGGGATGCAGGTCAAGTTGTGTTTGCTATAAATTATATTACACATTGTGATGATCACTATGTATGATGTGTTGCACACACTTTACTAGGCATGCATTCATATATACATTGGTTCCGCATACTAATACCTCTCGTAGTGGTGGAGTACGAGATATATCAGAACCTTTACATTGCTTTTATGAATCTCTTGAATTATTGTTAATCTTAAAGGATGACCATCACTATAAGTAGGGCATTGACCCTCTCCAACTGTACAGATGATGTAGGTGACGCACAGGTTGAGGATCCAAAAGACCAGTTCCCGATAGAAGATTTTGCTGAATAAAATCAGAAAATAGTTTATGATTTATTTTATTTATACTTCCGCTACGCAACTTAGATATTGTAATAAGCTCTTATTGAGAGAGCATTTGAAAAATCTATTTAATTCTCTCATTACGGAATGATAAATACAATTGATTTTATTCTTGTGGATGAATACCTTCATGAATGTAACTGGATGTGATCTAGATGAAAAGAATTTTTTTTTAAAAAAAAGGCAAGAATTTTAAGTATCCATTTCATTCAATTATTAACACACGATTTTCTCAGGCACCAGCATAAACTCTGGCCGCAAAAATTCGAGATGTTACACAAAGAGTTTCATAAAATGTTCTTGGTGAAAATAAATGTGAGTGAAATATCCCATTGAATCAAATTTGGTCAGCCAATTGCCTTTAACAATTTCTTTGGCACTTGGGTCAGAGTGTAAGCTACTGATGCTTTCGACTACTAGACTCTAGTTATTTATGGTGCATCACTCCACTGCTTCGTCTAGCAGCAAGTTGTCACATTTAGTAAAGATTTATGAGACATGTATAGGGTGTACTCAATGTGGACAAGCTTGCCTCAATTGGGGGAGGAAGGGGTGACGCAAGAAACAATCTCTTTCTTCACTCCTCATGTCAATAAATCCCCCCCCCCCCCCCCCCCCCCCTCCCCCCCCCTCCCCAACTTGTGGGTTGTCTCATGGCATAAATAAACCCGGACACTCAAGAAATTCGTTGGACTAGAAGATTCACATCTCTTACAACCTACATAGTCCTCTAATATTGGAGCAGGAGCAATTTTCTTAGCTTTACATCCAGCCCATGCCCACTACCGCTCGACCCGCGTTAGAGGGGAAGATTAGCAAAATGGGAAAACACAAAGGGAGGGGGACCTTATTGAGTGCTTTCCTTGCTAGGTTGAACCATTCCAACATCGTACTTCTTTTAAATGAAGAAGAAAATTGCAAGTTATCCATCATACAGAATCTAGAGGTCAAACTAAGAACTTCGTGTCATGGTTGCTCCACTCCATTGCGGTCTCTTGAACTAAACTTCGTTGCCTTCCGACGCACGAAGTGAATGGGCACTGTGTCGTGGGTCAATTTCAGGGTGGGCACTTTGGGATGTGAAGGAGCTATTATCACCCAACTCCCTAACCTAATGCGGCACTGGGTTCGGACCGCATATGGGAATGACGGAACCTGTGACTGCAGAAGATTCTATTGAAAATGAATCCTAATGATTCATTACATGGGAACAATGAGATCTATTCATTCAGTGATGACATTTAATTATGAAGGTTGGATAGTTTACTCTGTTAGTTCGTTCTTGCAAGAATGGGAGCATAATCTTTTTGCTACTTAAATACCACACTCCCCCCCCCCCCCCCCCCCCCCCCCCCCCCCCCCCTAATGGTGCCCTCCCCAATTGACAAGCTACCTTACATTAAGAATGAAGGGCCTAGATTAAGGAGCACGTAGGGAAAGATGTGGCCTTTTGCACCTTGCTCCGATGACTTTTTAATCCATCCCCTCACATTTTTTGAACTGGCTCTGGCTCCAACCTTAAACGTTGTGGTAGTTCAGTTGGGAGAGAGACAAATCAATTGTCCACTTAACTTTCTCAATGGCTTCAAAGCCATTGCTTGCTTGCTGCTTCAAAGCCATTGCATCGATGAATGTGGAAGTTCAACCTAGCTAGTCAAAGCGAAAATGATATGTGGAATATATGACAAAGGTGGAGTGTTAGAGTATTTCTATCGATTGGTCATCAAATTACTTCGATTTGAATTATCCAAGTGCAACTTGGTAGCTGTAAGTGCTATGATTTCATATCCCTTTAGTTGTCAAATTTTGTGGTGCCAAAACCTATTTCTATGTCTTGTATATCTTGTGTTTTATGTTTGAAGACTAGTCATTGCAATCAAGACATATTAAGACATCACATTTCAAGACAAGATCTTAAAAGAAGAAAGTTTTCAAGTCTTGGATGAAAAAATCAAGAATAGAAGTTTTCAAGGTTGCATGTTCAAGGTTTGATCAAGTTCAAGTTTACTAGAAGACTTTGTTAAGACAAGATCAAGCTTATGAAGGCCTACTACAAGTGTTGAATATTCACAAGCTTCTCTTAATGGTCATCTGAGTGTTAAGACTTTCAAGTCCATCTCACTTTTAAGGTTTATTTGACCTTAGATTGACCTTAGGATGGGCTTTATTGTAGGTCATTCCGGATACATAACTCATATATTTTTATATTCTTGTTTAGAGTGTTCTAAGGCCAGTCCTAGGGACTTCAAGACCAGTCCTAGCTTTGCTACGACCAGTCTTAGGTTTTTCAGGACCAGTCCTAGATAGTTGAAGATTTTCAGATCTTTCTAGCTGTCCTACGACCAATCCTGGACATCCTACGACCAGTCCTGGAAGTTCTACGACTCATCGTTCCACCGGTCGTAGCCCTACGACTCAAACTCCAGCAACCATTTTGAGGGTCCTACAACCGGTCGTAGGTGTCTCACGACCAGTCGTAAGTGGCCCACGACCGATCGTAGACCACCCTCGACCGGTCGTGGAACTGAAAATCAAATTCTGCGGAAATATTTCGAAAATATTTGGAGCTACGACCAGTCCTAGGATCCTAAGACCAGTCGTAAATGGGATTTTTCAGTCTATAAATTGAGCATGAACTTCAGAGTTTTAACACTTCAAATCAATTCTATTCAAGTATTCTTTTGGGTATTCTCTGAGTTAAGTTTGTGTTTATTTTAAGCTGCTTTGTGCTTATTTAATATTCATTTTGCTAGCTTATTCTTATTTAATTTTGATCCACATTCCAATCTTATTAGAAAAGGGGAATTTCTGATATTCCTTCTTTTGGATTCAAAATCAAATAGATCTAGCCCGTTTGATCTAAAATCAATTAGACTTAGAACCATTCTTAAAGTGAGTATTGGACTTTGAACGTCGAATCGAACTTCTACTCCGATTGGTTCTACCGGGCTTCATCAAAAGGTGATTTAGGTATTTTACATGTTTTGTAATTTACTTTCTCTAGTTTTTGTTTGAGATTCGCCAGAAAAATCTCATTGTATTAGTTATCTGAGGAGAGCCAGAAAAATCAGATTGTGGGGTTTTTGGATTGTGTAAGCCCGAGATCAAAGACACAATTGTGAAGGTTTTATGTGAACCTGTGAAACCTATTTTGATAGTGCATGCTAATATCCCCTGTGTGAGGATATTAGGAGTGGAGTAGCAATCTGTGTGGCTGTTGAATAACAGTTGGTGTACACACAGGCGAACCACTATATATCATTGTGTTGTGGATGTGCTTTATTCTTTCATTCTTTTATTTATTCTGTTTGTGGAAGAGTGTTTGTGGATGAATGTTGTAATCACTTCAAGCAAGTGTGGATGAATGTTGTAATAACTTAGGATTTATTTTTCGCAAGTTATTTTGATTTCATTGCTTATTATTCCTCTTTGGTTTGTGATACAAGGACGTTCTAGAAATAAGGTTGTCCTACCTTAAACCTCTGGTTTTTGGTGTGAGGTTATCCTTAGAACTGATGAAATATCAATCTCTTTATTTTAGGCTATTGTGATTGTTTTATATTCAGCATTGTGCTTTAAATCTTTTACTATTCCGCTGTTATTAGTTTATTTGGCATTGCCCTATTCACCCCCCCTCTAGGGCATATAGCTAGGCCCTTTCAGTAGCGTGTTTGTTTTGGGAACCTAATGTCATGGGTTCAAATCTTGTCATCCCTACTTATGATTTGGCACCAAATATACGGAGGTGTGGAAAGAGTAGTTGTGAGAAGTGGATAAACCATCAAAAAATGATGATTTTTCATGGAGGTTTCCACAGAAAGACCCCTTGGTTCTGGAAAATGGATCACAATTACAGGTTTATCAAGAATACGCAAGAAAAGCACTTCAAATTGTTGATTCATCGCCAGAGATGGCTAAGAACCAATAGTTCATTATCTAATGGATCTTTTCGTTCTAAATGTTTCTTTCAACTAAGCAGTTATGGATGAATTAACAATTCCGATTCAAATCGACTAATTTGGTATATTCCACATTCAACTACACTAGTTATGGATAGGATTCAAGCCAGATGGAATGACTCCTTTTTTAACCATAACCTGAATCAAAGTCATGAGCACCATTTAGATTTTACCACTTTTTTCCAATAGCCCCAGGATCATCGATTCTTTGAGCTAAGGATGTGGTAGGTACGTATGACCAAGCATCATGCACAGCCGTTGCATGTCAGCTTTAAAGCCTATCAGTAAAACATGCTAGCGCACATAGTAGTTTTTCAACTGGCTTCAAAATGGTTATTTCTATAATAGTTACCCCATTATATGTATTGACATTTCGATACTACTACACGAGATATAGATTTCAAACCTAATCAGAAAGAGGAGATCTTCCTATAACTGCCTCTGGTTTAGGTGGGCGATTTGACAAGTAAACATCCACAGGAATTAGCTTAATGCCCCAGTGGGAGTAGTGACTAGTGTTATAGCTCATTAGGCGGCCGGGAGGTTGCCATGAGTAAGTCAGTTTAGGAGATAAAAGGCAGTTCTCCGTGATGATTCACCAAAGGAGAGGGTTTTGCTTAAAGTGCACTCAAATTTAGATGGAGTGGAAGTCAAATTGACCGAAAGGTTTTTTCGTATCAAACATCCCTACCATCCCTTTATGTCTACCTCGCTAACCCCTTCGTGGTAGCTTCATCGATGTTACCTACCAAATAAAAGGCCTACTCGGGAAGAACATCTAATTCTCCACGGGAAGAGCTTTCCGTTCCTGGTTTTACTATAGATGGATCCTCTAGAACCACATGAGACAACTTGCAGCATGGGTCTAGCTTATTGATACATTCCACAAAATTCTACTTAAATCCATTGATTCCTCTTTACCATATGTAGGTGCATTGTAGGAAAAATTTTTAAGGAAATGCTGACATGATTAAGTTGGTCACAGTGGAGGGCTTGGAGAACCTTTTTTCTAAGGTGAATTTAGAAGGAAATCTACAACACACTAGAATGCCCTTGTTGACGATCCTTTACTGCGACAATATCTAAGGTTCCTCGAACAATGTGATATCTTACACCAGGTAAATCCTCTGAATAGGACGGATCGCCCTCGTGGGTATCTTTGCTTTGGAACAAAATAATTAGAATTAAGCTCGGTCAACTGGAATGTGTATTCTCCATGTGAGTAGGATCTCTTAGCCATGCTTCATAATTAAGGTGATTGGTCTTTCTTAAAGCGATATTGAGGATGAGGTTCATCGTTTGAGGTTTGTCATTTGTTGTGGCATTTGGAGAAGAAGGAACATGGTTCGACACTTGGTTGCAAGGCTCCTTCTCGATCCCATGAAGCTAGGGTTTTGTTGTTAAGGTGAATGTGCCTGTTGTGGTTTGTTCTGTTCATTCCAACCAAAGACAAAGACTGGCTGACGGTTCATCAAGTCATTTCTCGCCTCGACCCCCAAAGAGGGATGCTTTGCAAATAGGGGGAAATTGCTTCGCACTCCAAAAGATAGATTATTATGGGCCATACTTGGCATTCAGGTGTCCACTATGAAAAAAAGGAATATTTGTCGGAATTGGTAAAACTATTTTGATCAGAAGTATATTAAAGGAGAATCAACCATTTATATGATTCTAGCGGTTTAGGACATCTCTCTTTCAAGGAGGCAGCAAGGATTAGACTTCCCCTGGAGGTAAGGCACTATGAAAGGAGCTTGGTAGTTTCCACCGCTTGTCCAGGGTTGAGCCCTGGGATTTGAAAAGGGGGGGAGGCACATATCTATCTTAAATTGAGGGTATGGTTATAGTGGAGGTAGAAGGTCACAAATCCACACTCCCCTTGAATTGCAGCCAAGGGGGAGAAGTCATATCATTGCTCATCAAAAGTCACATGATGACCCCTTTGAAGATCTTCAAGCAATCATTACTCAGATCATCTCCCAGTTTCAGAGATAAATAATTAGTCCTAGTCAATGTTTACGCCCTCTTCTATTTTTATTTTTATGAGTGGGTTAACCTTTTAAACTGCTGCTGAATCCAAGGGTATGGAAGAGACAACATGGCTGGATAACAAGAATAAAAAAGTGGATTATCATACATATATTTTGTGTAAAAGGATGAATAGGTACATTAACCGTTTTTTGTCCCAAATCTTTGGGACTTCTTTTTTGCCAGGTTTCATTCAATTTTTTGTGGATTGGATGATGGAAAAACCAACGACGCAGTAAGCAACAAGCTACAACTGACTAATAATGGCGCGCTAGCTAGCGACGTGAACTAAGGACTTCCACACATCACCTTTAGAGCTAAACTGTTGAAAGATAGATCTCACCACAACACCCAAAAAGTAGGGAAGGGTTAGGGATGGGACCCCAATCAAGCGAATTGATCAATCACCACTACTACTTTGACTCAAGAACATAACAAAAAATATGGAAGAAGCAAAACATTTCATATAAGCAATCACCTACGCCCTAAACGCTTAACCGAGTGTACCTTTAAAGCTACTTTCCCTCACAAGCTAACCAGAAGCCCAATCGTTGGTCTTACTAGATATTATTACATTAACAAGTATTTTGAGTCATTCCAAATCATGATCTTTAGGTATTTGTTCAAATAGTTATAATCCATGTAATTGAAGAAAATACCAAAATGAAATGGTTGACACTGGAACTCTCTTTGGTCTTTTAGCAACGAAAAAGCTTAAATGATGAAAGCCTCATCTATTGATAGGGATGTGCTGCTTGTTTATTTCAACTATTATATATATTTTACCCAATCACAAATATTTTAAATATTTATTACTGTTCTAAATATTTTCGATTTAATTATTATTATGCATATTTTGAGTCAAGTAAAACTCGGTGGAGTCTTCGAGTTCGCCCAACCTGGTGGGATATTGAGTCAAGTTTTTGGGTCTTGGACAATGTTAGTGTAAGAACATGCCATGCTTAATATGACAGGAAATTGCAGAATAAAACATTCGAGTGAGGGAAAACATGCAGAAGAGCACTTGAAGAACAACTGAGAAGGACATGATCTTAGCTTCATAAAAGCATGACAAAAAGCATCGTTACTAAGCATCATAAATTTATTTATTTTTTTAATACACTAAATTGTTAAGTGCTCAGAAGTATCACGATAAGTAATTAATCAGATAATATGTAAATAGACTTGATCTCTAGTATTAATGTTGCAACACTCATGCCTGTCAGCTCCTGCAATCACAAACCCATAAGTAAATCAGGGCCATTAAAAAATACCAAAGACAATGCAGAACCACAAAGCAACTGGACAACCAACCATCAGTTGATCAGCACTGAAGCCGAGAGGGAAAATAGAAGATTGTGGAAAAACATACAGTAGCGGGCCACATTAAATTTAAAAAATGTTAGATTGGATGGATAGGTTCATCTGACCTAGGAAACTTTTTGTCCATGAACCTCCATTATAATTATAAACAATGAACATTTTCATAATAAATTTAAAATCTGAATGGATATAAAAGATGATTAAATTTCTTTAAGCTCCAAATTAATGTAAAGTAAAAGCATCCAAAATGCCCTTCTAAAAAGTATGTTGTGACTTCTGGTGTTTTCTTAACAAAAACCCAGTAGGGCTATTGGCACACATTTCCAAAAGAGGTATGAACTTTTTTTCTATCTTAGGTTTTTATGTATATATCTGAGGAGTTTTTTTTTCCAAAATGTGTATATTTGATGAGGGAACTGTACATCATCATTACATAGTGACAATTCGGGCAGCCCACCTAACAAAAAGAAGGAAAGGGTCGACCTATCATGAACCTAAAAAAAATAAAACAACAAAGGGCAACCCGGATTGGGCAGATTCTAACTGCGCCAAGGCCTAATCTGTCTAGAACAAGGTCTCCTTTGGTGACGGGAGGGAGAAAAGAAGGGTCCGTAATGTCCCTATTTTTCTGGTCTGTGCTACCAAGGCGGGCTAAGCTATCCGCCACTCTATTGGCTTCTTTAGGGGTATGGGCGATTGAGATGTTGGCTATATTCACTAGGTCAATGTAGCACCTTTTCCAATAAAAGGCCTTCCACTAAACATTGTCAAACTTTGAAAACATGTTGACGACCGCCATTGAGTCACTCTCTACCATGACTTTGTAAGATCCGTGGGCCACGTAAAGGCTAAAAGTTCGTCCACCACTACCTTCGCCTCTGCTAGGAAATTTGACCCCACTGCATAGCCTCTGGTAAAATAAAAAGAGGCTACCCTTGTCATCTCTACAAACTCCACTGCTCTAAGATGGCCCTGGATTACCGCAGGATGACCCATCAACATTAAGCTTGTACTATCCTTCATTGGGCCCCTTCCATTTTGCCATGGAAACAATGGGGGTTCTATTTGTGGCTAACCGAATGTGAAGGTCCCTGATCAAATCTCTACTGGAATGTTTGATGGAAGGGGGTAATGAGAAGGCCACTGAGATGCAGGAGAACTAACCCTTTACCTTGCTAATGGCCTGGGTCACTGAAGTGGAGGAGTTAATCAGATTCCTTGTTGTTTCTAGCAGTCCAGATTTCCCAAAAGATGAGTGAGGATTCTAGGCCCTTGAAGATACCAATACAAGAGGTCTCAGCTACCAAGGACCACCATTGGGATGCACGGGCTGAGGCAAATTTCCCAGGAAGGAACGAAACTTAGAGAAGGGCGTAGAAGTGGTTCCACACTGCAGTGGCCAGACCTCTAGTTGAGAATAAATGGTTAAGGGACTCCTCTTGGTGGGTGTCATTGTCATGACAGTAGATGCAACACAACGCCAGACTTTCACCTTTCTTCTTGACCCACGTCTCCACCGGGATTGCACCTAACGGAACACTCCACACGAACGTAACAAGTTTTGGGGGAAATTAATTGAACCAAACCCATTTTTCCCATGACCTCCTTGAGCCCGAAGGTTGAATCAATTTATAGGTAGACTAGTTGAAAAACCTTCCTATTGGATTGCTAGTCCATATGGGGCAGTCCTCTCCACTAGCTTTAGTAATCCCCTCATCACAAACATGCTAGTAAACTGTGATAGGGAGGAGCAATGGCCATTATTCTTCAGGATGTGGACCAGAAGGAGTCACGAAGTAATTTACTGGGAAGTGGCATTGGTCGGGGGGGTGGGGGATTTTGCCCATGACCTAGCTGCGGAGTGGGCCCAGACCGGTCCAGTTGACGTCCCAAAAGTTACTGCTTCCATCTCCAAGGAGGATTTAGGAATTGTCTAACATCGTGTCAAAAAATTTTCTCGCTTCTTTCCAACTTTTGACTCTAAAGACCGGTGAGGGTGGTTTGAAGGTGAGGAGTCAAGACCATACTTCGATCTCATAAAATCACACCATAGGCTTTTATCTTTAGATTGAAGGACTAACTAGGCCATTTTCATCCTCATGGTCTTCATGACTGAACGGAGTGAGGGAATACCAAGACCGCCTTCCTATCTAGGGGACGATAACTTCTTCCAGCCTACCCAGTGTTGTTTTCTTTTTCCCTTAGCCCAGCCCCATAAAAAGTCTACGAATCTCATTTCCATGCTATTAATATAGCCCTTTGGCAATTCTATTGCTGCTAGTGTATGGATTGGTATGTTGCTGAGGACATGCTTGATAAGAATAAGTCTCCCTACCATACTCAGAAAGTGGCTCAGCCATCAATGAATCTTTCCTGCAATTTTATCTACCAACAGTTGGAAGAGAGGTCTCGGAGCTCTTTCAATGCATAGAGGGACACCCAGATAAATGAAACGGGGAGAGGTTCTTGCTAATCCTGTTAGCCCTTCGACGACCCTGCTTCAACCTTCTGACATGTTGTTCAGTAGCAGCAAGAACTGCCAAGAACTTATTGAGGAATTCCATCAAAGTATAAAGGGGTCTGCTGCTACCAATTGTGAAAATATTTGTGTTGTCCAAGAAAAGAAGATGGGAAATAATTGTAGTCTTAAATGGCCCAATGCTACCTTTGGCTAGCAGTAATGAGATGCCTCAGCTCAAACCCTTCATGACTATGATAAATAAGCTGTGAGAGAGGGGGTCTCATTGACGAAGGTCCCTCTCTGACTTAAAGAACTTGTAAGCTTCACCATTAAAGAGGACAGAGAACCACACACTGGCCCAACATATTTCCACCATGGCTGAACCCAAACTGAGTGAGAATTACTTTCAAAATGGTCCTGTCCACTCTATCATATGCCTTTTCCAGATCTATCTTCAAAATGATGTTACTTCCTCTCACTTTTCTTTTCATATCCCTGAGAAGTTCTTAAGTTAGAGCTATGTTCAATGTAATGAATCTCTTTTTTAAGGAAACTCTTTTTAGATCCGGACATTCGGGCTTCTAATAAAGAAAAAAAGGACTCTAGGGTGCCTATCATAAGGTCTATACAGAGTTACAGAATTCCAATTGCACCCAAGCCTACCTTATCTAGCATGACTTGACTATGAATGAGGCGAGGGAGCTCGGAGGGCTCCTTGTAAATTCTAATGCTTTGGAGTTCACTGCCTTCACTAGCTAGATCATCGGTAAGGCCATTGGCTTCCCTCACAATATGGAGAAAGCAAATCAGACTCGATTTCTTCAGGCTTGAAATACAGGAAACCCAATACTTCTAATTTCAAGATGGATTAGCCTTGCCGTTAATAGAATCAATCACTATCTTGGAGCCAGATTCTACTACCACCTTCAGGTAACTGAGGACTATTACATCATAGACCACTCGGATCTCAATGATGTTATTTGATCTTGACCCATAGCCATTGAAGAACGTGAAGAGGAGATTTCTAGAAGTCCCTTTGTATATACTGGCTCCCCCAGAAGACCTCGGGTTCCTTCTAGTAGACCTGTTAATGTTTAGTTTCACCCAATCTTCTCTATGAGGGATCCAGTTAACTACTTGGAAATCCTTACTAACAGTAGGGGCGTAGGCATCCCCAACTGTCACAAGGTCAGCCGATCAACCCATGAGAGAAAAGCGGAGTGTGCTTATCCTTTTCTTATCCATACTGGCCACCATTTAACTCTAGACACTACCAACAAAGCTAAGACAGACTTACCTTCGAATTTGGCTTCATTCCTAGCTTTCCAGATCTCGCATAAGATAAGACAAGGAGTGATACCATGCAGAGAAGCAATGGGGAAGCTAGAGGAAATAGGCATTCACCATTAGCCCAGCCTTTTTTGCACTGAGCTGATGGGCGTCTGGACCACATAAAAAAGCCTCCTGAAGTGCTGTCAAACTTCCACAGCGAGGGTCCCATTAATGAACAGATGGTCTAGTGATTCTATGTTGTGGAGCTGGTTAAGAACAGGGAAGCAACAAACACATCTCGAGGTTATGGATATCCCCCTAGCCTGGATTCTGTTGTTGACCGAGATAGCCCCTAGCAAAAGTCTCCAAATAAAGGTGGAGATCTTGGGGGGCATTTTTAAATGTCACACCCACCTGGCCCAGCTCCTACTGTGACGAAGAGCTCTGTAGAAGTCCCAGGCCGATTTCACTATTAGAACGCTCGACACATGAAAAGGCCTAAAGCAGGAATCAACACCTTCTAACACACAGAATCCCCCTTAGAAGATGTGACGGAGCACATCCTGCATGAGATAATCTAGAACAGCCGAGGGCGGGAGAGGACCCTACAGGGTGAGAAAGTTACGAACTTGGAGGGACCATAGGGCAATTGGAATGGACTTGATTGAGAGGGCCTCTAGTGGACCAAGGCCTGCTAGTCTTCAGTCTAGATGTTGAGGTCATCGGACCCGATCTGCCATCGAACTTGCTAGATGAGCAGCGAGAGCAAAGAGTGGATGCTCTTCCAGAGAACGGAGGTTGAGGAGAGAGGCCTAGCTGCATTCGAGCTCTTCGTCACATCTCAAGGTTATGGATATCCCCCTAGCCTGGATTCTGTTGTTGATCGAGATAGCCCCTAGCAAAAGTCTCCAATTAAAGGTGGAGATGTTGGGGGGCATTTTTAAATGTCACACCCACCTGGCCCAGCTCCTACTGTGACGAAGAGCTCTGCAGAAGTCCCAGGCCGATTTCACTATTAGAATGCTCGACACATGAAAAGGCCTAAAGCAGGAATCAACACCTTCTGACACACAGAATCCCCCTTGGAAGATGTGACGGAGCACATCCTGCATGAGATAATCTAGAACAGCCGAGGGCGGGAGAGGACCCTACAAGGTGAGAAAGTTACGAACTTGGAGGGACCACAGGGCGATTGGAATGGACTTGATTGAGAGGGCCTCTAGTGGACCAAGTCCTGTCTAGTCTTTAGTCCAGATGTTGAGGTCACCGGACCCGATCTGCCATCGAACTTGCTAGATGAGCAGCGAGAGCAAAGAGTGGATGCTCTTCTAGAGAACGGAGGTTGAGGAGAGAGGCCTAGCTGCATTGGAGATGTTTTCCCCATACCTAGCCATCATGAAGGAAGTGCAAAGGTTGTTGTTATGCCCTCTATCAACCGACCAGGCCACCTTTAACTGGAGGGCCTTCATTACATCTTTGAAGCGCATGATTCCCAAGTCGCATTCATTTTTAGGGGAGGCAATTTTCTTCTAGCTTAACCAATAGAGTTTCCTATTACCATTGGCCTTACCCCAGAAGAAATTAGGGAAGGATCTCCCCATGTTAGATAATAGTCGGGTTGGGAGAAGGGTCGCAACCATGATGTGGATCGGGATTCCTCCTAAGACATGGTTGATGAGGGTGGCAAGGCTGGCCTGCAAGAGGCATTTGGCGTTCCAACCGCTAATGCGTGCTGTCATTTTGTCCATCATGAGTTGAAAGGAGTTGCTTCTAGTCCTACCTCTGATGATCGGGACACCCAAATAGAGAGGCCCCCCTGCCGACGCAAATATGCCCAAGATGTTTTCAATGGCTCTAATCATGCCTTGGGGGAGTTTAGAGGACCAATGGACAATGCTTTTTCTAGCGTTAATTTTTTGGCCTAAGGTAGCTTTGTAGGATGCTAAGAAACTAATTACTACTCTCAATGATAGCTACTGCCATTTATGAAAAGCATGGTGTCATCAACATAAAGGAGGTGTGAGATGATCGGGCAGCCCTACTTTAGTTTGAAGGGTTGGCAAAGGCCCCGACTGACCAACGATTCAAAGCCCCTGTTGGGTAGTTCTGCTGTAAGGATGAATAGGCTAGGGGAGATAACTCCTTACCTAAGGCCTTTAGTGGACTTAAAGAAACCCTTGGCTTTCCCGTTAATCAGAACTGAGAACTGGCAATTGTTCCAACATGTTTCCACAATGTCCACCCATGCAATGTTGAAATTGAAATATATCAAGACCTCCCTAAGGCATTTTCAATCCACTCTATTGAACACTTTTTCCATATCTAATTTAATAGCTATATTCCTGCCGCATACTTTTCTGTCTATCTCCCTAAATATCTCTTAGACGAGGGCAATATTTTTGGATATGGCCCGACCACGAATGAAGGCCGCTTGTTCAGGGGAGATGATCTTTGGCAGCACTTGATACAACCTAGAAGTGATGACTTTGGTGAATATTTTGTAAATACAGTTGCAAAGACTGATAGGCCGGAAGTATTTGAAGGAGGATGGAGTGGATTTTTTTGTGAACTAGGTAGATGAGGAGGCTAAGAAGTCTCTATGGATCGAGCCTCCCCTAAAGAGGTGCAATGTAGCTGCGAGAATGTCAAAACCCACAATGGTCCAACAACCAGAGAAAAATGATCCAACGAACCTGTCAGGACCAGGGGCCCCGTCAAAAGGAATTGCTGAGGCAGCCTATTTGACCTCCTCTATGGAAGGTATTTTAAGGAGGTTGTTGTTGTCTTTAGCTGTAAGTAGGAGATGGATGGAATTAAAGAGGGCATCCGACGGTTGAAGGGGATTAGCTTGGAATAGGGACAAGAAAAATCTCACTACTTCATCCTTGATTGCTGATTGGTTAGAAGTTTTTTCTCCTAACTCTAGTTTGATCTCCACAATATCAACTTTTCTAATCCTTTCCATAGCTGTCAAGTGAAAGAATTTCATTTTTTTTGTCACCTTTAGCCATCCACCTATTTTTAGCCTTCTGTTTCTAAAAAAAATTCTCCTCCAACAGTTCTATATGGGCAAGATTCTATTTGGATGACTAGAGCTTTGAATCGAGCATATCGGAAGAGGAATTCCGCATTTTCCTCTCAATATGCTGGAGATCCAGTTCTGCTTCCTTTACTTTCTAAAACACATGGCCGAAGACTTCTATGTTCCATCTCTTAAGGGAAAGCTTAACTAGGTAGAGCTTGATGAGAACATTGATCATGGGGTTCAAGGACTTTACTCCCTCCCAAGCTTGCTTGACTACTTGGGAGAATCCTTCGCAAACCATCCACATTCTTTGGAAGTGGAATGGTTTAGGTAGGAGGGGCATGCTCAATGGAAGACTAGCAGCAGAGGGGTGTGGTTAGAGCTTGTTTGTGGCAGGTGTTCCGACCTGAAGCAAGGGAAGTGCATAACTAGTCACCGTTGCAAAGGGCTTTGTCCAACCTTACCCAAACCTGAGCGGGGCCAGCTTGATTGTTGCTCCAGGTGAACCTGTTGCTAGAGAAACCCCCATCCAACAAGCCTGCATTGTTAATGGCATCCATGAACTCAGCAGAGCTTGCTAGGTCTTGGTTCCTGCTACCTCATCTTTAAGAGGTGTTCGTCACCGCGTTGAAATCCCCGCAAACTACCCATGGACCAGAGATAGTTTTGCTAGTTATAGCCATCTCTACCCAGAGATCCCTTTACTGATTTTTTGAGCACCTAGCATAAATAATCGAGAGATAGAAGGGAATATTGGAATTTTGCACACAAACTCAAATGGTGAGCATCTGATTAGACATAGAGAGGAGAGTAACATTCAAGTGGTTGTTATGAAAAACCCAAAATTTACCCCCAACTTCTTCGTTGGAAGAGGAATGGAACACGAACTTAAGGCCAGTGGCCATCCTTTTCTCTTCCCTGATCATGGGCTCGAGAATGGCAAGCAGCCACGGGTGGTGAGAGTTGATCAACCACGTCGCTATCCTAATAGTAGGCTCGTTTCCTACTCCTCGGGCATTCCTCACAATCACACTATCCATCCGTAACGCACACAAAATTCATGGCCTTCCTCTTTAGACTTCTTAATCTTCCTTACTACACTTTCTTGGCTACCCTCTTTTCAGGACTGCCTGTCTTGATTTTCTCTGGAAGCTTGTTCCCTAGAGGGATGAACAGGTCCTAACGGGGGTTCCCACAGCTTCAAATATCAGGAGCCTGAGGGAGGGTGGATCTGAGTTGCTGGTCTCCCTCCTCCTTACAACGAGAGGATCTGAGTTGCTAATCTCCCTCCTCCTTACGACGAGAGGATCTGAGTTGTTGGTTTCCCTCCTCAATGTTGAAATACAGCGAGAGGTCAATTGATAATTCCATTCTTATGAATGTGATCCTCATCTTGAACGAGGACTGTTTAGGAGTTGGAGAAAGGTAGGTATCCTCAGACAAAGGCATGATTGAGGGGGCTGGGGAGCTCCATAAGATGGCCTAATTCATAACTGGAAATGCACTCATATTTGAGCACGGAGAGCAACCAACTGATCTTGCTCTGGCCTTGGACTTGGTCCTAGATAGACCGTGGATGCTCCCCTAATCGGCCAGGGAGAACTATTGCCTATGCCCTGGGATTTGGATAATGGGAGAGGTAGGTAAATGAGTCCAGAAGGGGTTGTCAGGGGAGGTAGACAGATGAGTTTGAAAGGGGATATCGAGGGAGGGGAGTGAGACTTGCTACGGGGAATGGACATGTCTTGGGAGAGGTATGAGATCTGTTGAGGGTGGAAGGGCTTGTGGGTCGGTAGTGTCTGAGGCAGGCTCACAACCATTCGCTGGTAGTGGAACAGGGGTGAGGTCAATAGCAGGGAGACTGACGTAAGATCTGAATGGGGAGCAGTGGTTACCTTCCTGGTGCATCAAGCTACCTATTGGGGTTTTACTAACTACTGCAACATTATCGCAAGCGGTTGGGGATGAAATTGTGTAAGAAGCTTTCTGAGGGGAATTACGATAAACACTTAGGGGCCAGTCTGGCAGGGTACTTGTGTTAGGTTTAAACTCCTATCCACCTAGTCTCTAGTGCTCTCCTGTTGGCCTATGACAGTAGATAACTTTAGTGTAGGGTCGCAATGTAGTAATAATCACGATGAGACCAAGGTTGAATCCATAGGGACTAATCTTGTGCGTATTTTGAAAATAACTAGGAGTAGAACTAGCAGAAGATCTAATTAGAAATTTGGAATAAAAGGAATAATTGTGAATATTGTTTAAACTATCAATTAAAAGTAGGAACTAGGGTGGCAAGGATTCACTTGTAGTAATTGAGATGTTACCTTTCTTGATTCAGGAATTCCAACTGAAATTAGAGTCTTATCTTATCCAGTTAGAAAAAGAGATGGTTAAATCTTTGAACTTCTCATTGATCTAGCCTTAATGAAGGAGAATTACGAAGAATTGGGAGGGATTCCATCATCCAACCATGCCTAGGAGACAATGGCAAACAATAAGATTTACCAATCCCTCAATCTCAAATAAGAAAAGAAGATACTTAAAGCTATCGCAGATCTATTGTAATTTGAGTCACAATAAACTATTAAAAACTAAAAGTATTCCTTAAAATCAACTAGAATAAAAGAGATTCAATCTATTGTAATTTGAGTCACAATAAACTATTAAAAACTAAAAGTATTCCTTAAAATCAACTAGAATAAAAGAGATTCAACAAGAACAAGAATCAAGACAGGAAAAAACATCCTAAAAACGCAACAAGCTTCACCTCTTAGCCCTAGCTAAGAGGTCTAGCCAACCATAGACATGATTAGATCAAGAATCCTCAAAGAAAGTATTAAAAACTAGGAAAGAAAGGAAGAAGAACTCTTGAGAGGTAGCTCCACCCTTTGGCTTTTCTCCTTGAAATCCTAAATATCCCTAAAAGCCTTTAGGAAACCTATATTTATAGCCTTGTCCAGTCGGTTTCGCAAAACCATCTCAATTTACGCAGTCCACATAAGTTTTGCATAACGCGTTCGATGACATCGAACAACCTTCAATGTCATCAAACGTAGGCTTAATTCTAGAAGTCGCGCCTTTATACACTACATAACTTTTTTCATACTGCGTAAGTTTCTTTGTCATCGAACCTTCCTCCGATGTCATTGAAGTGCCTTTGATGTCATCGAATGATCTTCGAGTAATCAAAAAAGTGTCCAAAACAGTTCAGCGAGTTACTTCAAAATTCTTCAATAAATTTGATGCCGTCGAAGAGATTTCGATGTCATCGAGTGAGGCTTCGAGTACTCAAGCATTGCATCCAATTTGTCCAAAAACCAACTTATTGTCATGTAAAAATTCGATGTCATCGAGTTGTGTTTGAAGTCATTGAACTCTAGCTTCGATATCATTGAACAGTGGTCGATGACAAGATCAGTTCCAATGTTGTTAATTTCTACACTTTGCACTGTGAACTTCCTTCCTTCTCCACCTGGTTTCCTTGGATCTTGGGGTCTTAAAATCTTCAATCTTGGTCTCCAAAGATCCGTTATTTGCCTTGGTAATCCTTGAGCATCAAATCCATGCTTTTAGCATTCTTTTCAATCCAAGCTCTAAAACTCACCTTGAAACACAAACATGTATAAAATACATCATTATGCATTATCATGTTCATAAAACTAAGATATAAATGGGGGGAAATATACAATATTTGACACTCAACAATAACCTCAAACTCTCGGAGACCTTGGTCCGAGGAGGAGGAGGAGACTCTAGTTCAGCATAGATGGGGAAAGATTTCATTGTAGCTATCAGGTATTGGGTACCCCTGCCATCAAAATTTTGGAGGAGCTTCACTTTAACTCAAGAAAATACCTGGAATATACCAAACTTGGATCTTGTGTCAATTTGTAGGATTCTGCCGAAGAAGCTCCCTAAATCTATGATAGCCGATTCCAGCCATGCATGAGCAGGTATCCCAAATAACTTGATCCAAGACCCCTCTTCCATGGATGTTGCATCAGGTGACCAAGGCTCCACCTTCTCCAAACCCATGAGAAGCTAAATGGATTGGTCTGATACGAAATTATAGAATTCAGCTTGGGTCTTAAGGATAATCAAGAACTTAGAGTTGGATAGTCTGGCCACGTCCAAGGCCGATGCCACAAACCTAGAGGATCTGATGGCATTAATAAGATGAATGATGGAGGTGGTGGGGTCAAATGTCGTACATACTAGACCTAGTTTCAGGTCTACAAGCTTCTTCTACACCGCCACTAGGTCAGCGATGATCATTCCTCTCTATTGAGAATGATCTCTGACTGGTCAAGGGTTAGCTAGTGTCGCGCTCGATTTACTGCTTAGAGGTGGGACAAGGGCGAGGGATTTGGTGGCTCTCAAATTGGTTTTGCAGTTTGCCTCTTTTACATAGATTAATCTGTTGTCGATCCGTTACCCATCTGGGACCCCTTGTGTTGCACAAGTGTTGCTCTTGTACTGGAAATAGACGAATGCAAACACCCTTGGGTGGATGAAACCAGGGAATGAGGGGATGAAGACGTTGATCACCCTACCAAACTTTCAAAATATTTTGAAGAGATCTTCTTGTGAGCAGGAATATGGGAGCTTTCCTATAAAGAGGCAATGATCCCCTCTGACTCCTACAGGGATGTGGCTGTCATTATACGTCAATAAGCTGGCATTGGACTTCAACGCCCTGCGATGGGTTGGTGACCTTCCACTCCTAGCCCACATGGGCAACACCGTCCGATCTCTTTCTTTGCCTCTCATTTTACCATCACCATCTCTCTCTCTCTCTCGCCATCCATAATGTTGGAGGCTCTAGGATTATTGCCCGTGTATGTTTTAGGGTTATGTTATATGCAATGAATCTACCTTTGATGAAAGCTAATTGCTCCTTGGACACCATCTTTGGTAAAATGGCATTTAATCTGGCTGCAATAATCTTAGAAAAAACCTTATATATGTAGTTGCACAAGCTAATGGGATGAAAGTCATTGAAATTTTTTAGAGGATAGGTTTTTGGAATAAGATAGAGAAGGGAAGATGAGAAGGCTCAAGGAATGCTACCTCCATGGAAGAGGAATCTGACTGCATGAAGAATGTCAGCCCTAACTGTATCCCAACAGACGTAAAAAAGCTACCCAAGAACCCATCTAGACTTGAAGCCCCATCACCAGGCAGATCCTTGACTGAACATAGCACTTATTCCATAGAAGGATTCCCCATTAGGTCGTTGTTATCTTCCGTTATGATAATAGAGGGAATAGGGAGGAGGAAATTGCCAACGGGGGCTACTGAATCATCCTTGAAATTTTTAGTATAAAATTTAATTGCTTTAGATTTTATCTCCACTTGGTCCTTAGTCCTCAATCCACTTAGAAGGGTTATTTAATGAATGGAAGGCCTCCTAATCCTCTCATTAGCTGATGCATAGAAAATTTTGGTATTCTTATCTGCCTTTTGCAACCATTTGTTTCGAGATTTCTGTTTTTAAAAAAGTTCCTCCATATTTTCCACCCGTAGAAGTTCCTCTTTTCTTCTTTAAGCCTTACAATGAGGTCCTATCTAGGTTGATGGTGGTCATTTCTTAGGTGACTGATCAAATCTTCAAACCACTGAATATTTGTGAATATATTCCCAAACAGTGCCTTGTTCCAATTCTTTAGTGTTGATTTTGTGCTCTTCATTTTGCTTAAAAGGGTTGTCATAGGGTTACTTCACAGATTAGCAATCCATGAGGCCTTCATGACTACTTGGAAGTCTTTGTGCAGGGTCCACATATGCTGGAAATGAAAAGGGAGGGGAGTCGAGGAAAGAGGATCCGAAAAAGTGAGGAGAAGAGGGGAGTGATTGGAATTCACTCTAGGAAGATGTTAAACTTGTAATAGTGAGAATTTCTGAATCCATTTCGTAGAGTACAACACTCTGTCGAGCCTAGCCCATTTTCTACCCCTTCCTGCTTGATTGTTACACCATGTGAATGTGCTCCAACTGAAGCCTGTATCAACTAGCCCTGCCTAATTAGTTGCATCAAAAATTTCCCTCAAGCTCTGGTTGGTAAGATTGTTGCCACCAATTCTTTCTACTTGGGAGATGACTGCATTGAAGTCCCCACTGATTAGCCATGGATCCCGATTATAGGAAGCTATCTCCCTCATATCAGCTCATAAATTGCTTCTCCGCTGAAGAGAACATTTAGCATAAACAAATGATACAAGAAGGCACTGCTAGTCCTGCCTATTAAGAGTAATTGAGATAATTTGATCTGATACAAATTTAAGGGAAATATTGAGGAGGAGAAAAACACCTAGATTTTACCTCCCGCCTCCGTGTTGGACATGGAAGAATGGAATCCTAATTTCATACCTGTCATGATTCTCTTGTTATGAGGAAGCATAGGCTCTATCACTACTACAATGGATGGTTTATGTTTTTGGATGTGACACTTAAGAGTCTTAATGGTTGGAGTGTTCCCACCCCCCGAACATTCCATACAAGTAAACTATCCATCCGATAGACAACCAGAATTGAAGGCCCTGTTGTGTCTTCTACTATTTCTCCCTCTGTCTGGCGTGTTGCACTAGATATCAGAAGCTGATTTGAATTGACTTGAGTACATACAACTCCACAGAAGGTCAGATGCAATAGCTAGGGTAGTGATTTGCTCTTGATCATTTTCCATTCGGCTGAGGTTTTAGTCTTTGGTATGGACACTTTCCAGCTGACACTGATTCGAGGATTGGAGTTGGGAAATGATGGGAATATCAATTTCTTTTGATGTTCCTAGAGAATCTCGTAAACACGAGGAGGTTGTTCATTTGACTAACTTTTGAATTACACCACTCCTAAATTTGACATATTTTGAAGAAAGCTGCTAATAAAAATTGAATTGGAAAGCATCCAAACACAAGGACCAACTCACCAAATTTGGGGATATGACTACAACTTGTTTTTCCAGTAGTGCTCCTGCAAATAGTGCCAAAACTTGCAAGATATATCCTTCAACTTACCCTTGCAATTATGAGTGCCAGAGAGTGTCGGCCACCAAATTATAAAAGCACGTAATAATTATATATATATATAAGAAAATGAAAAAACAAAAGAAGTCAACAGTTTTTCAGGAATTTCTTCTGAATTTTGATGGCTAGAAAACAACTTCAAATTGTTGAAAACAATTTCCAGTCACTAGAAAACAACTTCTACTAAATGGGAAAGTGTTATAGCGGCTGGAATTTAGTTCTTAGCAGTTAGAAATTAATTTCTCCAACAAGTATTGTATTTTTACAATGCTGAGTACTACAATAAAACCCTACTATCACATATATTAGTGGTTAAACTTTATCATGGGCCAATTTAATATTGTTGAGATTGAAGAATGGAATCAAAAGAGCCATTTATCCTTACATTGCTCTACATTAGCGATAGAGATACTACAAGCATGGGTCACCTATCTTGCATAAGGACATCTAAATAAAATATGCTATATGCTATGAGGATAATTGTTTTGTCATAGAAAAAGTATATGGTAAGGCCAAAGAAGCATGGATATATTCAACATGTACATCAGCATCCACCACACTTGCATGGATAATTCAACCTAACAGAAGTGAAGTAACTCAATGGCACAGAAAGAGATCCTCCTACAGAGAAATGTAAGAATGAGTGAGTGCATGGTTGTAGTAAAACAACCATCCTAAGAGAATTGAGCTACATACGAATTAAACTAGTATAAGTAGACCATGTGCCATCCATTTGTTGGATGTGGCCTACATTAACATCCAATTGGACTGTAGACCCACAAACCCAGTCAAATGGATGGCCCGAATAGATAGTTTTCTAACTGTGTGACCTATATGTCCAATTGAGACTGAATCATACATCATTTATGTCATGTAATTGAATTATTATGTTTTGTATATCAATCATAGAGCCTTGAATAACCATACAATTGTATAAACACCCAATGTGCAAGATAAGAAAGTAAATTCAAAACTTTACTCATATATATGACTCTACATCAACCACTTGTTAGTGCATATATAAGTGTACAACCTATACAGTCCATATGGTTGTATAAATTCTCCTACAATACTGTTATTTTAGTATTTTTTAAAGGCTATTCCAAAATACCTGAATGGTCTAAGTTGTTATGTCAATTTTAACCTAACCTATTGTTGAAAGGTTGCTACCACCAAGTTGGTTATGGGGTTGGGGTGCTAGTTTCAGCCTTTACAAAAATACTATATTAATAATCTAAAAGGGCTAATCGGTGACGCATGAATGAGCGTGATGAGGTCGATTACCGTCTTCCTCAAGGGGATAATTATTCTGAATCCACAGAGCTTCTCTGGACTCCTCAGAAGGATACCTTGAATCCATGAGGGAAAATAAGAAAATAGAAATAAATTCTAGAAAAATCAAAATTTCATTAGTAGATAATAAAAATGAATTTAACATATCTTAAATAGTGATATTAAAACTAGGAATGAGTTTTAGAATTAAACTCCATCCTAAACTCAATTCGTAACTAGTAAAAATAGAAAAATTCCAACTCTAATAAAAATTCTAATTCTATTAAAACTCTTCTAAATCCTAATTTCGATACATAAAAATTCCAAATAAACTTTTGCTAAAAGAGTCCTATCATGATTACAAGGTATTTCTAAAGAAGAAGAAAATCTAAAACTCTAAAAATAAAAATATATATTAAAAAATCAGAATTACTCAAAATAGAAATTTCTTTTCTTAAAATTTCATTTTTGTTCTAAGAGTGCACGTTTTCTGGCAAAACAGACATAGAAAACCCAAGTTGTGGGTTGGTTCACCTCAGATGACCTATTTCAGTAAAGATTGATAAGTTATGCGCCTCGTAACAATACAATGATCAAAAGTTATGATTGATTTACGGTCCACAATCTTTTGGTTCAACCATGCTAGGAATGTATCTATGACATGTTATACATCAGACCCCCTCCACTTGATAAAACATGTCCTCGAGTTACTTAAGGGACTTGGATCATGATTCTTAGATAACTTCTGACGTTGATGTTTATTAGCCATTTTCTTGTACTTGGCATTAGGTTCTTGAGCTAGCACAATACATGTACTCATGCTCTCCTTGACTTGGCTAGTATGGATCAATTCATTCACTTGCCCTTACAGAATATCAAACTCCTTTGGACTCATCCGATAATGAGGACGATTGGGTAAGCTGGATCCGGATACAAGGTTGATATGATGTTAAATATCTCTCATGGGAGGCAATCCATCGGGAATGTCATCGGGCCAAATTTCTTTAAATTCATGTAGCAAGGGTTTTAGTTTCTCATGAATGATGGTGGGATTGAGTCCCTTCCCCTTATTATTAATGCATATGCTTGCCCTATTTCTTTAGATTCCTCCACAAAGTCTCATATGGTCAAGAGAACGACCCTCTACTTTGGAATTTTCGGGTGGCTTCTTTAGATCCATAGGGGTAAATATTATTTTTTAGTGGTCTTTAATGAAAATATACACAGATTGCTAAGGTCGACTGAATAGCATGTGATAGGCCTCCATGTCAAGTACATCACATATTACTTCGTCCTTATAATGCTTACCAATTGAAAAAGATATAGTGCAATGTTCGGTTACCTTTGTCTCACTGACTTTCTTAATCCAACTGATCGTGTATGGGGAGGGGTGACACTCTGTCTTTATTTACAACTTTTCCACTATGATATTAAAGACAATATTCTCATTGCTCCCATTATCAATGATCATATCACAAACTTTTTGATTCACCGTACACCTAGTTTGGAAGATGTTATGCCTTTGTGGGTGTACTTATTTCCTTGGTGCATAAAATAGTCACCTCACAATGAGTGACTTACCATGGTCCTATGGAACCCATTCCACCTCAATAGATACTTCCTGTAACATCCCAAAAATCGGGGGTCGAGCATAAACTCCACTCCCGAGTTCCAGAACATCACTTATGCATCACATTTCAATGATGGATGAATGTCGACTGTAATAGTGTATAAAACATAAAGTGGATTAAGCCAAAACAACATATTATACTCCAGAGACAGTTAAATTAGCAAGTAGAAGAATGTGATAGATATATTAAATATATGAACTGTTGTAGGTCTCCAGAGTGTGAACATGTTACCAGGTTAAACATATACATGTATACTCTAAAAATGATAAAAAAGGATATACATGAGTGCTCTAAAAATATAAAATGACAAGTGTCATGGCATCAAATCAACCTCCCTGTAATCCCGTCGATCAGAACACGGTCTACATAGACCCGCCTGATAACCGCCTATAGGAGAAATCATCCTCATCATTATACAAGTCCGGCTCCGCCTCACAGGCCGTGCTATCATCTGAAACTACAACAGGGTCTGGTGGAAGTCCGGAACACCGTCCCGTAACGTGGGAGTGAGTAGCCAACTCAGTGGAATCATAGAGGAAAGATTAACATGTTATCAAATCAATCAAGCGATAATGATAAAGCAAGCAAATCAAACATTCCTAAATACTGTGATTAATGCAAGAATGAAATAACATGATGGATGCCCTCGTCAACATACTCCCTTATGCGACACCATCTTACGTCCGCGGCATGCTTTCTTCCCTCAGTGTTCCACATCTTCCAGGCACATGCAGTGCGATAAGAATATGATTACCGAGTTGTTATTAGTCCTTTCATACAGCAGGATTGAAAAACTAGGGTACTTGCCTTATATCATTCCCAATAAGGATCCTGTCTAGGGTCGTCACTCCTAGTAGTCTCATATGATGATATATTTCTAGGTCGCTGCAAGGGCTGCCAGGGCTGTTGCACGCACTCGTTGCTCCGCTCCCCCATTACCTTATCAATACAGGCCTAGTTGTACTCTTGTTGCTACGAAAGGGTCGTCGCCTCACGTAAACTCAGAGTATGCTCGAGGTCACTATAAAGGGCTGTCAGGGCTGTTGCTCACACTCGTTACACCACTCCCCCATCACCTTATCAGTGTAGGCCGACAACAAGAATATAGTGTCCCATATCACCATAATCTGCTCACGAGTCTGGGTTTCTCATTGGTCACTACGAGGAGGTTTGTGGCCCCAGCGTAGGCCGACAGCTTGACCACGGTGTCGCATACCACCATGCCTAGCTCATGAGTCTTAGTGGATCAAGGTACCACAGTTATCAGGGTTATCGCTGGTAAGTTCAGTAACCTAGGTTCAAGCAGTTATGATAAATACAAGGTGAACATACAATGGTCAGTCGGGTTACTTGACCAGCTCGACTAGTACGAGCGCACCTCAAGCTGAACGACATGAACTGTAAAAAACCTTGTGTGGCCTAACCACTGCCGTCAACCAAGGCACGACTTGAGTTCGTCAACGCGTCCTTCGTGGCGAATAGAATCCAACCACGAATTCAAATCTGTTACGACTGCCTGGACTAGAGTATATCCCCAAGCACATGTAATCTGAATCAGTAATCATATGAGATAGACAGAATTGAAATAACAAGTAATTCAAGCATGTTAGCAACATGTTATAAGATACAACATACGCGATTTAACCATACACAAGCATTTCATATATATATAAGGTAATCAATTCAAATATAACAACCATGGAAGAAATCATATACATCACCAAAAGAGTTTAGAATCCTGTCTCAACGCTAATCTACACCTCATTTACTCAATACTTACTTATACAAACATTTATACAAACACTTAGACTACACAACTCCAACGTACTTGACGTATGTTGATTTCAACATATAATATGACAGATCCTTATATCAAGGAGATGTCTAATACACAACAATCATGTTCTTACATTCAACACATATGGCAGGCATAAATCATATTGATTTAGGCATTTCAAAAAACACTTAGTATACACACACATTAGTCTACATAGCATATGTCGGCCAATATGTGCATTATGGCGAATCTCTTTGCCAAACAGATCATACACGTATAACTAGTATAGGTACACCATAAATACTCATGGAAATAATATCAGCAAAATACGTACGTATACAATATTTCCTACAAATACCTAAAATATCCTAAATCTCATATTCTTCGTACGTATTCGAAATGAAAAACGGACAGCATGTTCTACATGTCAAACAGCATTCTTGTCAACAATCTTCCATTAAACGGCATTGAAAGCTTTGAAAAATGGTAAACTAAGCGTTTAAAATCCGCACCTTCAACCAGAAATTGCGAAACGGAGTTGATTCAGATGATAATCTTCGTCAACGGCTCAACGACAACCTAAAAAATAAAATAGGTTAGCTACATCATCACTTATGCTATTTGGAACTCTAGAATAGGTTAGGATTATGATTTCTAACTTAAGAACGAAGTCGAAGTCGCCGAAAAAGTGACACAGAGGGGTGGATTAGGCACGTAGCAAAGCTGGGAAGAATCCCAGGAAGAATCACCAACTTCTCTCCCACTTTCGCTCTCTTTTCTCTCTTCTCTCTCCTAGGGTTTTCACCAAACTCGTATGGGTTAGAAAGCTAAGGGTTTAAGGCCCTTTTATAAGCCCAAACATAACCAAAACAGACTTTAAGTCAAGGTATAGTTAGGTTATGTCCAAATACGGACTGTTCCATCTCAACGGAGCACTTCTGGATGTCCTGTTACTAAATGCGGTCGGACTTAAGCTCTCTAATATTGGATCTAGGTCAAGCTAAGTTTTCAGTTCGGTCGGATTTCCAGATCGATCGTGGCGGACCAGTTTCAGTTCAGCGGTCACCGAAACTTGATCAGGGCCACAAGTGCTATGACATGTAAGGGCCACCTATCCTGATCCGAGGGTGAAATTTGGTCGAATTTCAATGGCCAGAACGCTTAAAAATGTCACGCAAGCGACGCGTGCCAGATTTATTAAAAATTGAATTAATTTTCTACATATTTTCCTTTTCTCACTCTCTTCACTCCGGACTCAGTAAAATGGTCTTAGGATACCAGTTGGACTTGATTTTTGAAATGATTGTCAAGTCCAACTAGGTGGTCATAATGGTCTAAGATTATAGATATCGGACTTTCGACGTGCAGTCTAGATCCAATACAAAGTTTTCAAATGATCTCGAGGGCAATTGGGCTCAGAGTTGGATCCTAGATTTTAGGGTAAGATAGCGTTAACAATTCTAGAGGTTTTGGGTCTTACAGATCGTATTTAAAGTGGTTGGTGCTAATTTCACAGGTAATCTAGTTTAGCGCTAGCTAATTCACATTAAATTTCTAAAGAATTAGGTTCTAAATGATTTCTTTGGCTTTGGAATTGAGTTCTGAGAGTGATATGGTTGACCCATTGCCTAAGGACGTCTGACTCCAAGTAGGCAAAAATCTGGGGTGTTACACTTCCTCAATGGTTATTCATCTTCATAAGATCTAAAGTCTTCTTCTACTGCTTCACCTTAAGTGCCCCATCGTTAATGGTCAAGCGGGTTACATGGAGTTGAGGGCATGTGTTTAATAAGTGGTTTGGTTGGCCACAACAGTAATAATTATTTCACCTCAAGCAACCATACGGGTTTGAAATCTTGTTTAGACGTACAGTTGTGGGTGCTACATGTTGAGGCCTAGATGGATCTCTCCCCATGTAATGGCTCGTGATTGTTGAAGGTTGAGGATGTCCTCTTATAGGTTCTTTTCCTCATGTTAACACTAATTCTTATGTGGGAACTGCCATAGGGGGCCAAGTTAAAGGATAAGGCTGAGTGGGAACTCTTATAAGCTGGGTTTCCGCCCTATCTTCCAACTAAACTGCTTCACCCACGATTCTGACCGAGTGTATTTGAACTCTATCCTGAATCGGTGCAATAACCCACCTATGAATCGTGTTATCTTCTCTGATTTAATTTTTGATAGGTCATTCCATGTAGTCAACCATTGAAAATCTTCAGTGTAATCTATGACGGTCTGATTCCCCTGATGACAATTTTGGTATTCCTGGAACAATATCTGCTCGTAATCACTAAAAAGGAATTGTGATCGTAGAAGGTGTCTTATCTGTGGCCGAGATCGGAAGGGCTCCTTGTTTTGTTGAGCATGCGAGAGTTATAACTGCTCCCACCATGCAGAAGGATCATATTTTAATTTGAATGCTACTAATTTGACATTTTTATTTTCTAGTATGTCCATGTAATCAAAATATCGTTCTACTTAGGCTATTCAGTCGAGCAAATCTTCTATACATAATAAGCCATTAAATCTAGGAAGTTCGGCATTACCTCGATAATCCCTCTCAGCATGATCTAGTTGTTCACCTTCATGAGCTAGTTGTTGCACAAAGTCATAATCGAGGTCTTCATCACTAGAGCTCGAATTATCTGAAATAACTCTATGATTCACCAGTGGTAATGCTTTATGAAAATCAGGGTTATGTCATACAGCAACCACGAACGGTTGAGCATTGCTTAGAGCTCAAGCGGAATTAACACATCTGTAATACGGTTATGGTTGCCTACAGCCCATGTATGGTCAACTAACTCTCTCGGTGGAAAGCTTCCATTCTTTCTAGAAGATAGTGAATCCGTGGATCATATGTAACACCCCGAACTTTTCAATACTTGAATATTGAAAGTTCTCAAGTATTACCATGAAATTTAATGTAATATGTATATGTGTACGATACCAATCTAACTATCATAACCTTACATGTATTCTCTAATATGAATCGACCATTGAAAATGATCTTCATCCATAGATTATGTCATCCGACCGTTAATTTTAAGACATGATCATCATATGTCTAAGTATTTTCACTTGTCCATCATAACTAACCGTTCAGCCAACTATCCACCGATAGGTAAAAATATCTGACCGTCCTTTTTGAGTTTTGACCACGCGATCATAGTAAACTAACTACTTGATATCTACATCAACTCGTAATATATCAAATTAAAATTCTGATCCGTTAATCTTGTTCACCAACTATAAAATTCTTAACCCACCATCAAAACTACAATCTGAGAAACTTACATATGTCAACAAGTCACTTGAATCTAACGATATACATATTTTGCCACTTAATCACTCCAAAAACTCACTTGTGATCATCCATTTATAAAACCGACCGTACACCCACTTACATACATGATTAGAGTACTAACCATCATATATTTTTTTTTAACATGTCATTTGACTATCCATTATGTTGGTTGATATATGTACATTTTCTTAATTAATTTGGTGAATAATTATTTATTTATAATATTTTATATATAAGTTCTTTTGTAAGAATTACTTAGAAACGTGCCTATAACCATATAGAACCATTAGATTTCCCAAAACTCTCATATAAGCAATAATTATAAAATTTTCATTAACCTAGACCCTTAAATTCTAGATCACATGGTTCACATGATTTGTTTGATGTGAAATTTTACACTATGCCTATGTATAATAAATTAACCATACATGTCAAATTTTAGCCCTTAGATCATTATAAAAGTTATCTAATTGACGAATTAGCGCTTTAACCATTGATTTTGATGTTTATCGAGTGAAGAAATCTCATGGGTAGTCATTGTAGGATATTTTTCTTCATATGAAAGATTTGGATTGCACATAATATAGATCAAGTGTAAAATATAAAGACCTAACTTTGGTAGGTTTTTTATTGGGCGCGAAGTTATCCTTTCGAGGCTTATCAACTCCTTAAAAGAAAAAACTCCTTATAAATTTGGATCTTCTAATTCAACTACTTCCTACTGTCCATCGAAAATCAAATTTAGACCACACTTTGGCCTCATATGACTACGAGGTTATATAAAATTTAGACCTCGATCTATAATCCTACACCGTTGAATGTTGAAGCCAGTTCCTTCCATTTTTTCAATACCACAAAAGAGGATCTTCTCCGTATTTTCGGCCGATTTAGGAAAATACGGGACGTCTTAATTTCATAGAATTGCCAACTTCAACGATCTCGTGGTTTTGATTTCATCCGTTTCTACTACAAACATGATACTTTCATTACAATCCAATGTCTACATGATAGACGAATTGATGGTAGGGTTACTCATATTGCCTGGGCGAAAGGGTAATCAAGTGCGCACGGGTAGCAATGCCATTCTCATTCCAAGTTGTCACTCAATACAGAAGACCGGTCACAGATCGACCGTTTATGGATGCGATTACTGGCGAACAACCAGGAGTCCAAACCCGGATGGAAGGGGGTTCGGGGGTCACAACCATCGCAGATCTGAGAGCGGTTGAGAATCGGCTCCATGGTTTAAAACTCGCATTGGTGGGGATATCGGTGGATTAGAATGTCCGCATTAATCAGCTAACTGAAGTTTTGAAGAACCCAGATCTAAAGTTCTCTATTGTGGAGATAGTCAGGATTAATGTCTCAAAATTCTTATTAGTGTTCAGATCGGAAGCAGAGAAGAATGCAGTTAGTAACAATGTTTCTCCACAGAAGGAAATGGGACTCATGACTGTTGAAATGTCACTACCAAAAAACTGGTCAAAGGCTACGGATAAAAGCCTTAGCTAAAGGCCGATGGCTACGATTATAGTCTGTGACATGACCGTAGCCATTGGTGCCGTAGCCATAAGTCTTAAGGCTATCGCTACAGTTTTAATCCGTAGCCATAAAGACAATAGCTACGGATTAAAGCCGTAGCAATAGTTTCCGTAGCTCTAACGTGTATACAGCTACAGATTATATCTATAGCTAAAAGTAGAGAAAGAGCCATAGAAATAGGCTAAAATTAGAAACAACTACGGTTTCCAAATAAAGGGCTACGGTTAATAGCCGTAGCTACTGCCTATTTTTTTTATAAATTAATTAAAGAAAATATAATAATGGCATCTCTTACCATTGTAGTACATGACCTGATAGATCAACTCATATAAGCTAATATAAATAAATACTTCATGGCTAAATCATTTATTCATTCAATCAAATACAATCATTTATTCAATTAAATACAATCATTCATTTTAATCCATTAACAAAAGTATAATGCCTACATAATAGTTATTTATCTATTGAAAGTTCTCATTGACAGCAAGATCCAATGCCTTCTCGCAGCCAAATAGCTTCTTAACAATTGCAAGCGACAACTCTATGGATGTGTGCATCTACTGGTTATCAATTTTCCATCAACTAACACCCTATTGTCAGCTTCACTTTGATATGAAAGCTTACTACACATGGTTGACCACCTCACGAACCGTGCATTGCTTTCATACTGTAAAACCAAACTTCATCAACATACAGCAAGTGTGCAACAGTTATGCTAAAATGCAAAATGCAAAATGTCAAAGACAATCCATATGTCAACAATATATACCTACAAGTTGCTCAACATTTTCACAGTAACAGGATTAAAATATAGTTGCATAGAAGGAAATTTAGGTAATTAGATAGCAGGAAAAAAAGAAAAAGAAATAGGTAGGAAGCAGGACTGGGAGCCAGAGTCCAATGCACAGTATACTTCGGTAGGTAGCGATGTTTTTCTTTCACCCTGACTAGGAATTAGAAAACAGGTGGTTCTAAATTTACCTGATTGGGAACTAGAGAGCTAGGTTGGACATTCCTCAGATGGTAATTCCCTTGCAGGGACAACCGACAACTCACATTTCACAACCTGCAGCAGAAACTATAATTAACAAAGATAAAATTGGAGCAGTTAAAATAATTCTATAGCAAAATTCATGCATTCTCGTTTCTAAATGAGACTCTGTTCCTAAATATCCAGCCATCCATTAGTGGTGGATGGGAATCATGTACACAACCAAGTTTCAACTTGGGTCACATGTACAATAGGTGGCTGGTCTCCACTCTCCAGGCTCCACAGAGGAGAGAGAGAGAGAGAGAGAGAGAGAGAGAGAGAGAGAGAGAGAGAGAGAGAGAGAGAGAGAGAGAGAGAGTGTTCGTCTCCGGCTCTTTGGTTGAGCTGGTAGAAATCGGTCTGTCCAGGGTTCGATTCCTCGTTAGTACAAAGAAAGGGAAAAAAAAGGGAAAAAGAAGAAGAAGACATCGATCAATCTACATATTATAGGGTTCGTTCGAGCTGCTGCAATGAGAAAACCAGAGGCAAGGCGAATGGTGGTAAAAGGATGAGCCTCAAATTACTCATGTATTAACGAATTCTTTAATTATAAAGATATGCTATATCGAGACGAGGCATCTTTTGGCATTATCCTAATTTGAAGTACAACATCGATATGGCTGGACTATTACCAGGAGACCCTTCCCATCATGGGATGGTGGAAAGCAGACTATACAATTTTTCTCATGATAAGCTGGATGAACTTGATCATTCTAGTTCTAATTGGTATTTATCCTGGAAGGAGATCGAAGAAAATTCCCCATCTAGAAAAGATGGCATTGATGTGAAGAGAGAGACATATTTTCGTAAATCATACTGCACTTTTCTACAGGATTTGGGCATGAGGCTTAATTAAAGCACCTCAAGTAACAATAGCTAAGGCAATTATATTTTGTCATCATTTTTTCAAGGTTGCGTAGAATGCCGTTGCTCAAGTTGCATGGAATTTTGTCAATGATGGGCTGCGGACATCACTCTGCCTGCAATTTAAACCCCATCATATTGCAGCCGGTTCCATATTCCTTGCTGCTAAGTTTCTTAAAGTAAAGCTTCCATTGGATGGCGAGAAGGGCTGGTGGCAAGAATTTGATGTTACCCCACAACAGTTGGAAGAGGTAAGCAATCAAATGTTGGAACTGTATGAATAAAACCGTACGGTGCCACCTTCCCATGGGAGTGCGAGTGAAGGGTCGAATCACCATCAAGGCACAATGATGAAGATTACAACCATTGTTGAGGACCCTGTCTCAATAAACAGTTATTCTCCAGCTATTGCAAGAGCAGCGACTCTCAAGCAAGGAGGCCCAACTGTATCATCAGTTCGAATGGAGCCAGACCAATCATCTACAGACAATCATTAAAGCATGCCTCAAAGAAGTAATCAAAACTAAAGTAATGACTATGGAAGCATAGAGACCAGGGGTGACTACAAGGTATTAGATAGCGGTGGTAGAAGTTGGGACCGACGACATCATGAACCAGATCAATTTCCTTATGGCAGCGGAAAGGAAGGCATCACTGAAGCCTCAAACAGATCCAAGAATGTTACTGGTTCAAATTTAGAAAGAAATGAGACTACTGCTGAAGCAAGGGAATGGAAGGATGAAGGGTTGTTGCACAAGGTCTCTAGCAACATGGGTGGTCAAAGTTCTTCCTACGGTGAAGGGCCGAAAGGTTGTTGTTCATTATACATCTAAACTGGGCCATAATTTGGATAGTTAAATGACCTGTACGCCACGTACACAATTTCTAAGTAATCTAGGTGCCTGCGTAACCTCCATTGCACACTGCCAGTATCAAAGTTTTTAGTCTGTAGAAAAACAAAGGGGCAAGAGTCGAAAAAAAAAAGGATCCCCAAATACCCAGCCCTATTTAGACGCAAAACAGGGCATTTGTTTCTTGAAAGAAAATTTTGAAGTCTTGCATTGTTGTTAAATATTTAGTACAAACGAAAGACATGATCTGTAGACAAACAAGAGTACCTTGAATGAGAAGCAATTTAGAATAGAAAGACATGAGAAGCAATTTAGAATAGAAAAATGCACAAAATGGAAGGCTATGTAATGTAGTTTCTATCTTCCATTTCATGCCAAATCCACCCTAGATATCCTTCAAATGAATAAGATGGGATCTTCTTATGACTTGGCAGTCATGAAAACAGTACCTATAACAATTGTTCAAAAGTCGATTGCTCCTCTTTCAGTAAACATATGGAAAAGGTATAAGGATTAAACCTTTAGGATCTATCTAGGAGAATTTAGGGTCATCATAATCCATTGTGTGATCATCAGATCAACAGTTTGAATCACCTAACCATGGGTCCCACATACAAGGAATCGTTGAACATGCAAGGAATCAAAAGTATTAGCAAACAGTAGTTTATTGACGCTTAAAAGCAAGCATTGCAAACACTACCAACACTACACATATATAGAGTGAAGGAGAAGATATCTACCATTATGGATGCATTTTCAGATGATAGCTTCTCGTATTCTTCAGCAAGCCATTGAAGCTCATTCCTAAGTGTCTGATTTTCATTATTCAATTTATCCACCTTGGCTGCTAGCTCTTCACACTTGGCCTGGTGGAAGCAAGCAGCAGAACATCAACATCAGGTTCCATGAATTTATAGACAGATGTTGCATAGATACAACCATAAATTTCAATGAATGCCTCAAGCGAAAAAGAGAGATACACGTGCAACCAACATAACCAATAGAGTCTTGAAATTTCTGCAGTCAGTGTAATGTGGAAGTTCACATCACATCCATGAAATTGTGAATGTGAAATTAACCAGCTAACTAAAAGAAACATATAAAAATTATATTAATCTCACAATGAACAGCAACGAAGATTATGCAAATGTAGCTGTCAAGTCTTGTCAATGAGAGACATTATGTGAGCTTCACAACTTCCGAGGGAAAGAGTAAGAATCTAAGTATCAGATGCGTCTATGCATGAGTTAAACCGTTGCGGTATTTTCCTGCCTGTATATATGATTAATGAGGAGGTCTCAAAAGTCCAATTGGTTGGATGACAAGTTATGGTCCACCCAGCAAATAACTTCCAATTTTTTCATGTGCATGCAACATCCGAACCTTCCAATAGGTTGAACCCACCATGAGGATCACCTAGTGCAAAAATCAGCCCCATCTACTCAACAGGTGGGCCACACCGCATAAAGTAATGTCTATCAATTGATAAATATTAAGATGCAAGTTTGGTCCACTCAATGATTGGATGTAGCTGAGTTTTAAATAAGCCAATCCTTGTGGTGGCCCAACCTATTAGATAGGTTGGATGTCTCATGCACATGAAAGGTTAGAAGTTATCCACTGGATAGACCAAACTTGTGATTCAACCAGTTTGGACTTGAAACCTCATGATTAACAACCATAAATAAAAAGGCAATACATACCAAACAAGTCCAATCCAAGTTGGTAGGAGTCCCTTCAGTTATGGGGATCGTGTTGTCAAAAATCCTATGATTTACAACTCACAATTTATGATTTGAGTCAAATCTTAAGCAAAACGATTTGAATCCCACCTTTCAATCTCTTTTTATATGAATTCTACGATTTCAAGATTTGAATTCTGCAATTTACTATTCAAATTATACTTGTTTTCTTCTATTTTAAGCTTCACTTGGCTTTTATTTTATGTTTTTAAATTGGTGGGGGCTTTAAGAATCATTTAGTAAAAAAAAAAACCTTTTAGAAAAAGAAAAAAAAAAAAGAATCGTTTAGAAAATGTAAATTATTTTATTTTATTTTTATAAGAGATCAAATGATATATATTCTCTTCAATGTTAAACCATAGAGCCTTTTTTATGATTTCTTACTTCTTAACTAGTCAAAGAACCAAATCGATGTATGACTCATCTGAAATGTTTTTATGGATGGTTACGGTCATGTGGACTTATATGTATTGTGGAATGATGGTTAGAAATCAAAATATCTTTTTTTGTCAATCTACGGAATCAAATGCCGCTTTTCCAATGTGATTCTACATCCATGAAGGTAACAAGAACATAAATTATTAAATGATCCTAGTATTTTTTTAAGGAAATTTTCGTGAACAGCAGAATGAAAAGGGAAAGATAAGAATCATTTAATTTTTTAAGTAATACCATGTCATGATAGTGTTAAAGTTTTTAATTTTTTCTGATTTATTTATATTTTTCATTTTTTAAGAAAATCATTAAAAAAAATCTTACAATTTACGATACAATTTGCATTTCGATACAATTCAACCCATATTACGATTTACGATATGATAGCAAGGTTGACAACATTGGGCAAGAGCAGGTAATATGTCAAAAAAAAAATGCAAAACTGGTCTCTGTTTATTTTTAAAAAAAACATAGGAAAAATTGATGGAAAATGTTTTAATGACAATAATCACATCTTTATAAAACAACAAATCAACAAAACGAACTACAAACTATGAAAAGAATTCAAAATACTCAATTTCATCTTTCAGAAGTGTCATAACAACTTAATGACCCAGAGTTTCAAACATTACAAGGCAAAACAATGAAAGTCATGATGTCTGTGAAAAAGTAATCCCTAATAGCACACAGAATAAAAGCATAGTGATAGTTCAGACTACCAAGATGTATATCTGTTGGCAAACAAAAAGGAAGCCACCGCTCCAATTCTTCAGCCCATGAAAACCGCAGAATGGCAGGACATACAACAAGTATAGGACCTTCATTCATAAAACAGCTCGCAATTGCAATAGCCTAAAACAAATGGAATTAAGTCATTAATAGCATTTATTCAGATATCTAGGAGAAAAATAGAACCCAAAAATTAAATTCAGTGCCTATGCCAAGAAAAAACAAAGAAAAGAACAAACCAACAAACAAAGAAACATAAAGCTAGAAAAGTTTCATAAATACAACAATATACTGATTTTGACATAAAAGGCAAAAGATGAAAATGATAAATAAAAACCAAGAGGAGGTCTGGCAATAGATCATTTCAATTTACAGATAATGTAACAATGGCACTAATATAAACTAATCGAAAACAACAAGAAGAAGGGATCAAAGAAACTAATTCCACATAGTTAAATAGAGATTTAGGAGCATAAATATACCAAAGAATATTGATCATGATGATGAAATGAAAGGGAGAACAGAACTGGTGACATTGGATAGACTGCAGATTACTATAACCTAAACAAAATTTATTGGAATAAAATCATTGATTCAATGTTCGATATCCTTCCATTACTCTTGAAGTGTGAAAATGTTCTCAAAACCAGACTCTGGTACCGATTTTCATCCATATTAGTGTCAAGGTTCTAGAAACGTCCAAAATAGTATTCACCATTGAGTATTGTGGATCGATGAGGACTTACTGGCATTAGAAAGCATGTAAAAGCAGTTCAAGAAGTGAAGAAAGAAAGAGGTTTTGATCCCCTCAAGCTTTTATCGTCTTCTCTTCTTTTCCCTTTTCCTCTACCAGCCACACCACCCATCTACATGGCCATCCAGGCCCACTGGCACTACCAGCAACAACCATCAGGATCCCCAGCTACACCAGTAGTCCCAATTAGCCCTGCTAGCTTCATTACAAAGGTTATCAACCACCTCCAGGCCCACCAAGTGAACCAGTAGCACTAGCTGGTACCACCTGCTGCGCAGATAGCCCTAGCCAGAAAAACGGATGGTAAAACTTGACCCGGCCTACCAACCCAACCTGAACTCAACCCAAAAAGTCAGGGTTCGATCGACCCATTACCCATATGGATTGGGTTCAGGTTATGTTTTGTCAATGCAAAGTTAAACATGTTGGGTTTTGGTATGCTAGGCCAAACCTGAGGGTCATGTGATGAGTTGATTTTTTTTTATTTGGTCAGGGGATGGGTAATCAGAACACAAGCATGAAAGTGGGGTTTGGCAATTACAATTCTCTCCCCATGTTTGTGTGTGTTATTTTATGTACACCCATGGAGTACCATTTTACACCCATGGTTTCCCTCCCTCCCTCCCTACCATTTTATCTCCATGGTCTCTCTCTTAATATATGGTTGAATGAAAGTATGGGATCTCAAAGAGCATGATTTTAGAAAATAATAGTGATTTGTTCATAATTTTCTAGTACACTTTCGAAGGTGTTGTTATAAAAATTGAAAAAGGGTAAGGTTAGATTTTCTGCTTTTTTTTAAGGAGTTTTCCCAGGATTCGTTGCTTGAATTTGGTCTAGTTGCCTAATTACAACCTTTATGAACAAACATCGTCACATTTCATTGTGATTTGAGAGACTTGTGATGTTTTTTAGAAGAGATGATTGTCAATGCTTCTTTTGGACCTTTTTCTGTCAGTGGTTTTACTTGAATCCATCATCTAAATATATTATGGAGTATTTTTGGGGTCATGTGTGCTCCTATCTGTGTATTTGAGTAGTTGTGCTATGGTTGGAGTGCTTTGCCATTCTCATCTCTTCACCAGCAAGTGATATCTCTAGTTCCTCAATGATGTTGAGTGCAGTAAATGTACCCGGCATGAATGATAATCCTAGTTGGCAAATTACTGCCACCAAATTTGATAGTAGAAACTATCTAGCTTAGTTCAAGTACTTGTATGTTCATTGGAGGCTTTAAAAAGCTTGGATGCCTTGATGGGATTATCCCGAAACCTAAAAAACCTAATCCTACTTATGTTGATTCAAAAGCAGATAACATTATGATAATAGTGAGGTTGCTTCATTCATGTATCGCGAGACAGCCAAAGAGTTTTGGGAGTCAATTGCGGCTGCCTATTCTCAGACAAAGAATGTTTCCTGTTTTTTTCAATTGACCAAGGAGATCACAAATTTTCGTCTAGGAGAGAGGCTTTTGGGAGACTTCTACACAGCCCTTAGAGGGATATGGTATGAGTTGGAACACCATAGACCAATCCGTTTGAGATTGAAGAACAACATGACTTTGTAATAACTTTTAATTTTACTATGCATGAATAACTTCACACATGTGCATTCACCCACACGTGCATCTGCCCACACACATGTACATCAACCCACACACACCTACTCTCACCCATGTGCCACACACACACACACACACACCCATTACACAATACTACGGGAGTAGCAACAGAATGTTCCATTGTTTCCAGCTATAACGGATTTTGTTTTGCCTAAACCAATATGTGCTCACCAGAAAAGGACTAGAGAATATAAAAAATCTTCAAGTACATACCTCAATCATACTGATGAAAAGACTGTTTTTGATAGATCAATCAGTTGACATTTTCATCAACATTTTTAATCTGAAATCATTAACAATTAGTAACAAGAGACTTCTACTTTTGCCAAGTCCATGATATGTAAATGAGGCTACTATCTTTATTGAACCTATCCATATAAAATTCTAAAACATAAATTTCCCAGATTCTCTCTATTAAAACCATCAAAGTTCAACCCCAACCGTAGCTTTGGCCAAGGGACCCTACCATCCTGCATAAGATTTTTAGAAGTTTCACATTCCTTGAATTCATGACTAGGTGAATAACATTGGCACATAGAAACTTTCTCTGGAGTATCCTGAATGACAAGGCACTTATCTTCAAGGGAGGCATCACCATCTTTCTTGAAATCCCACTCTTTTCCCCCTTAGATGTGATTAATGGAAGCCTAAAAAATGAAAATTAATTGTAGGGGAATGTCCCATTGTAGTATGGAAATGCATAAGAAGCAGCGATAATGGAAGAAGAATGCTATATTGAGTAGACAAATCCAAAGTGAGAAAGCTTTTAATTGTTAAATTGATGGATCTAAAATCAATGAATTGAGTTATAGTAAAAGAGGATGGAGAGAGGCACATGAAGATAAGCATCTGCACCAAGAGGGTATCATTAGCTTCTCCATTCAAGAAACATCATGTTTATATCTCATAACTAGTTTGACAGGAAATAAGAGACCAAACTACTTTTTGATCAGTCAGGGAATAAACAATATATACAATTGATTTCCAGAACAAAGAGTGGTAGCTTATCAAAATTTCCCAACTCTTCCTTCTTGGAGATTGTCATGCACACACTCACCAAAACGGTAGGAAATGGGAGCAGGTGCAGTGAAAGAGCAGCAGCAGAAAAGAAGTAGAATATAGTCCACTTTGGGAGAGAGAATCTATGAAGCAAGAATCACGAGATTCCAAAGTAGGCAGGATTCCTCGTTGAAAATTCAGGCAACCATACACAAACCTGTTTGCATAATCTGGACCTCTTCGCTGACTCCCGATTAGACTGTTTCCTCCTCTATTTCTTCAGTTCACGTTCATCCTATCAAGGCAAGAAATATAAGTTTCTAATGTATATTAATAATATATTGGGAAATAGAAACTCACAACTGTCAAAGCCAATATTATTTGCATTGTTCCTTATTACTGAATCATTTAAAAGCTAATAAAAATTAATGAGAATAATTTGCATAAATAGAAAAGAAAATTTCAGATTTCATCCTTGTTTCTTTCAATCTGTGATTATGTACTTATGGTGTAGAGCTAGCTTTTTTAAATGGTCAAATGGACAGGTTAACTTCAAACACCCCCCTTCCCCAGGCACACCCATGAAAACTCACACACACAATGAAATTAAAATGAAAAGAAAAAATTGTTCTATTTTTTCCTTACCATTCGTTGATTTTCTGAAGAAGTTCGCAAGTTCAAATCCTATATTTTTTCTAATGCATTGCGAGATGGTTTTGTTGATAATCATCTGAGTAGAAAAGTTTTTTCTTAATGAATGTTAAGGATTTTATTTTACCAAAATAAATACTAGGGTGTTCTCTAGATCTTTGCTAGGAAAACGTTGGTGAAGTCTCTTTATGTATTTTCCTTTGGGACATGTTTGGATATGTGGAATCCAAGGAAAAGAAAGGAAATAACAATAATTGTCAAATGATGGCTTCCATGAGAACTATTAAAACATGGATTTCAATTTTGAGTTCATGTTTGGACAGCAAGTGGAAATTTCATATTCCTATTACAATAGTCACCTAGTTTCTTGTGCCAAGAATCCAAATAATGGAAAAGTGTAATGTTTTCTAGGTGGAATCCACCCTTTTCTTTGCTGTCCAAACAGCAAAAATCATCAACTATCAAAGGAATACCCTTTTCCTCTTCCATTGTTTGGCACAGAATCCATGGTTTCCAAACATGGCCTTACTGACTCTAAAAGTAACTTTTCCTTCAAGTTAGATTTGCCTTTATGGGTACATATCCAGCAGAGGATGCATTCTAGAGATCCATCCCAATATTCAGATTGGTTGTAGGCACAGGAACCACAAGCTTCCCTGGCACTGAAACTGGAAGGCTCGGAGTAGGTTGTCCCCTGGCAGGAAAAGATGGTTTGGCAGCTGTAGTGTTGTAATCAGCATTGTTCTGTGCATTTGCTCCTGGAACAGCTTTCATGTTAAAACTTATATAGCTACTTAGGCTATGTTTGCATGCTCAATTGAATCGAATTCCAACAATCTAATTGATTAAGCGGACATCACCAAGGTGGTGTTTAACCCACTCCATGTGTAATGAGGGAATCACCAATCGCAATTAAGACTTTTTTCAGGCCCAACTCACTAAAAATGAGATTTTTGCTTCTATCAGAAGCCTCTTATCCAAAGCAGGACAGGGATCATTGATCTACCAAGGAAGTCATCATCTCCATAATTGAAGAGATTATAGAATGGAAAAGAAGAGACCACTTGGATAACAGAATTGCAATTGGGAGTTTGGTTGTCATTATGAATTAACAATGCAGAGACATGCTTCAGTGATTTCTTCTATATTAAATTAGATTATCATAATTCAGTTTGATAGAGCATCCAAACACATCATTAAGTAAGCTTATCTCAAATGGAAATAATACCATCTGCAAGCATCTGGTTGAAACTTCTCTTCCCATGTGTAGAAAAATCCTATACCAAGTAAATATATAATCACGGAACTGTCAAAACCATCAAACTTTGTCCTTACTTGCAACAAAATGGATTTTTATAAGAGAATGAGAGGAAACAATAAGCTAAAAATGCACTTGTTGGTTGGTATTCTCATCACTCGCCTCAGATGAAGCCTCACTTCCACTTTCACCACTGTTTACCAACAATAAAATCAGTTAAGCACAAAAACATGAACGTAAAGATTTAAAAATCACCAAAATCCACTTGAACATTATCAAACATATTGAAAATAAATGTTCATAGATAAATTTCAAGCTAAACCACCTTCTTTTTTTATGTAAATAGTCCTACTGAAATAGGCTCACTATTTTCTAAATTACTAGTAATTGTAGCATGATATTAAGATGGTGTTGGGTATGTAGAAAAGCTTGGATACGAAAAGAATTTCCGTAAAAATCTACTCTCCTCTGTTTGCAAATGAAAAATGGCATGGAATTCAGTTTCCCTACCCCATTCATTGTATTCCATGAAGAAATCACTATTTCCATTCCATCTTGAAACTCGAAAAATCGATTTCCACCAAAGGAAAAAAAATGCAAGTAAAAATAGTGTCGACCTTTTTCATTCAGAATCAGGTCTCTTCATATCCTCCCTCCACAATCAACAGTATTGCTACTGTCGACAAAGCTTCGAAACAATACCATCTTCCTCCAATCTTCCTCCCTCGGTGCTTTTGGTCAATCGCAGATTCGCAATAAAGGTATTTTGGATTTATTTATTTTTATTCCACCTTTTGAGACGTAACATTTCGATGGAAATGTCCAAAGATGGATCGGAGGTATTCTATTCTTCCCCCCAGCTCATGTGGTTGGAAGCTACGTGGGGAGCCACAGAGATGCCCGTAACAAATCCACTCCGTCCATCAATTTCTAAAGATCATAATATGAGATCATTTTAAAAATCATGCAGATCAAAAACAAATACGGGCCACACCAAATGAAATAATGAAAATGAAAATGTTCACCATACCTTCTTGTAGCCGACCATGGCGTCTGCCTACCATCCTAGGGTTATTACCCCCCACCTTAGTGAGGCACCATCATTTCCAGAACCTGAAGCTGCCTTTCCACCATCCCCAGATTTTCCACCGGCAAGACCTGTATTTCCTAAACTTCCCTTTGACTTCTTCTTCGAATTCTTGTCTTTGGGATTTGAGCGTTTTCCTTTTTTTCCTATGGTGGTTGTTGTCGTGCCTTGTAGAAATAGTTACAGAGCACAATATTACTTGTGAATGCATTGAACACGAGGATCTGAAAGCATTTTGTATCAGGCATAAGAGAGAGAGAGAGACAACGGGTGCAGGAGATTAAGAGAGAGAGAGAGAGGGGAGAGAAAGGGACGGACATGAGAGGGATTGGGGGTGAGTGAGGGGTGGGAAATGAATTTCTTGACAGGGGGAAAAGACAAAAGGCAGCGCGGTTTTTTGATTTTTCCTGCTACAGTCCTACTACGGTTTTTAATCGTAGCTAAAAGCTAATATGGTCGTAGCAATTGAACAATCCATAACCGGCTCTCCACGGTTCACATTTAACGGAATCTGGACGGATGGCCTTGTCAAGGGCTTTGTGGGGTCCATCTGTATGCAATCGATCTATCCACTCCGTCCATTAATTTTTTAATATTTTTTATAGGAAATGAACCCAACATCTACGAAAATCGAAGGTCTAATTGAACTACACCATCGATCAATGGATTAATCTCCACTCTTTCTTATCGTGTGGTCCACTTGAGCTTTTATTTACTTCCTTTTTTGGGTTTTTGTCTTAAAATATTTTAAAAAAATAGATAGACGTCTTAGATGGAGTACACACATTTTAATGGACCTCGTAGAGTCCCTTATGAGGTATCCAAGGTTATATGCACTTCTAGCGGAGTGATCATTTCGCTACGGTTTGTGTAGTTTTAGCTACGAGTTTAAGCTGTAGTAAATGAGCTACGGTTTATAGACGTAGCCAAAAACCAGAATAGTCCATAGCCTTTGGTCCTTTTTTTGGTAATGTGTGGTCTCCAGAAGAGGTTATTGGAGCTGATGGGGTCTGGGTCAAACTGTTTGGTATTCCAGCCCATGCCTGGATCGAGTCCGTCATCCTTGATCTGGCGAGCTATTTCAGTAAGATAATTCAAATCGACTCAAACTCGTGATTCAGATATTTTTAGGCCTTTGTACAGATTAAAATCATTCCTCGCCCAGGTGAAAGCATCAACAATGTCTTGCGATTAAACGTGTTGGGGAAGTTATATCCAACATTTGCAGAGATAGAACCTATGTTCAAGATCGGAACCCTTCCTTCCATCAAACAAGCCACGAACGAGAACACAAAGGATTGGGTTGTTCGAAGGTTTCAGGTGTTTGTGGAACTGCTTCAGACAGAGAGGCAGATACTGGGAACTGCAAAAGGACTGGTGTATGCACCTCTGTTTATATGGGGGATTGTAAGTTAGTAAATCAGGATGCCGAGGGAATTGTTACTACAGTGAATTGCTCTATCGAAATTCCAATTGACTATGCAAATGGATCTTCAGAAATGGTTGGAAACACATCGATTGGGGGTGGTTAATCAGCAGGTGTTTGTGGAAATGTCCATTCCAGCGGTGAAGGAGAGATTTCGGATCGAGCGATTATAATCAGTCATGCTGATGTTATTCCCCTTATAGCCTTAGAAGAAGGATCACTAAGGTAAGTGGAGTGTCTACAGGAATTAACGCAGGGCTCTATACAGCATTCTGAACAAATTCCTGTCAGTCAAGGTGAATTAGATATGTTGTGTGGATTGCAGCCATATGTTCAATCGTCACACAGCAGGATTATTTCGGTCAGCCACTTGGATATGATCCAACTAGATGACATTGTCGAGAGGAATATTGTCACAGTCTCAACAGTGCCTTATCTAATGACTCATCCGGGTGGTTCTCTAGATAGGAACATTAAAACAACAGTTAAAGGGCTTTCTCCAATGAAGAATAAGAACCACACGCAACACTCTGATGGTGTTTTGAAAAGGGATGGAGGTACAGAATCAGTAGGTCATTCTCCAATGCAGGTCAAGAATCATCAGCTATCTCAGATCCAGATGCAGGAAAGGGTACCTGATGGTTGAAAGGAGAATCTTCCACCACCGACAAGGAACATTTCTAGAGATAGCAGCGCTATAGTGGGTACCGTCAGTGAGTGCAGAGCAGCGTCTGGAAGAGGTCAACATTCAGCTCCAACTACCGCATCTAAAGGTAGTAAAATTCAGTTTGAGAGAGCAGCTCTTGAGGTAGATCTCTCGCCATATTTTTCCTCAGTCATCAGACCTCTCAGTGATACATTAGGAGATGGGGAGGAATATTTCCACAGCCCTGTTACCAATCAGAGGGTGGGGCAGGACCAAGAACAGAATCTAGATAAGGGACACGAATTTGTCTGGGACTTCAGAGTTATGATTTGGCTGGGGAAAGATTGCAGGATGGTCAGACACAGATTGTTGTGGAAATAGCTGCAAAGTAGTCCAGAAGGAATAAAATTCTATACGTTAAAGGAAACTGGAGTTCTAGGCTTCATAGGTTGAAAAGAAGGGTCATTAATACTAGATGTGTGACGGATGGATAACATCATTGTGTGGAATGTTCGTGGGATTAGAAATCAAAGGTTGATCAGGACGACTAACAGGATTATCAGGAAGCATGATCCTCAGGTTTTGGAGCTACTTAAGCCAATGTTGGGTGATGAGAAACAAGTGAAAACAGGCCTAGATTTGGGTTTTCATTCATCCTTGTCTAATTGGGATGAGAGTGGAAAGATTTGGCTATTTTATAAGTCCTCTACTTCTGTCTCTTTACTTTTTAAATCGAATTAATGTTTGTCGATTGTAGTAATAGATCATAACAGTGCTGCTCCGATCTATATTACTTTTGTCTATGTTAGGTGTGCTCGAGTGTTGAGGGGAACTCTCTAGGGGGACTTAGCTTCTCTCTCCTCTTCGATACAACGCCCATGGATGGTATGTGGGGATTTTAATGCGATAGTGGATGACTTGAAAAGAAGAAGTCGCAAGGTTGCAGATAAAGCCTCTTCTGCTAAATTTGTTGATGCAATTAATTGTGCGGGCCTGTTAGATGCAGGATTTTCTGGTGTAATAACTAGGAGGGTTCCTCTTGGGTTTGGGTGAGGCTCGACCGGGCTCTCATTGATATCAGGTGGTCAATTCAGTTCCCACAGTTTCGAGTCACCCATTTTCCTAAGATTCATTCGGACCATGCATCGCTTCTCCTTGCTTTACTATAGCAGCTGAATAGCAGGCCGAAACCTTTCCATTTCCAGAGAATGCGGACGACACACGACAACTTTATCAATGTGGTCAGGACAACATGGAATAAGGCCGATTCTAATCACCCAGTTTACCATGTGTTCTCCGAACTCAGGCAGGTGAAAGCTGATCTTAAAGCTTGGAACAAGGACGAATTTGGAAACATCTTTGAGTAACTCCTATCCACTGAGTAGTTGGTGGTCGACCTGGAATCTCAGATTCAGGATTTCTCTAGTCCGTTGGATCAGCTACTCAGAATGCAGTAGGAATTGCACACCCATTCTACCAGGTTAGCAACTTTGGAGTTTAGGCAGAAAATTTTTTGGAAGCAAAAGTCAAGGGTGGATTGGCTAAAGGAGGAGATAAAAACATGAATTTTTTTCATGCCACAGTTGTGGATAAACAAAGACGCATAGTAATCCGTCAGGTGGAGCTGGATTCAGAGCAGATAACAGGAAATTAAAGCGACAATAGTTTCAAAATTTTTTTACTGCTGAGTCGGTATAGGTTGATCAGATGTTGCTGCAATGCATTCCTCAATCAGTAACGCAGGCCCAAAATGATATGTTGATGGCAACTCCTACGAACCTAGAGGTCCAAACTATAGTTCAATCCATCTTGGTAGATAGTGCGGCAGGGCTAGACGGATTCTCTGTGAGCTTTTTCCAGTCTTCCTGGGAGGTGGTTAGTCAGGATATTCATAGGGCCGTCTCCTTCTTCTTCCAAGGAGGAAAGCTCCCTCGGTTAGTTACATCCTCTATCATCTATTTAATCCCAAAAATTGCCTCCCCTAAGTACTTCTTAGATTTTCTCCCTATTAGCATGTGCAACTGTTTGTATAAAATCTTCACCAAGGTGCTTACTTCTAGCCTGAGCCAAATTCTTTCGTTGATTATCTCGCCAAAACAAGAAGCTTTTGTACAAGGCAGTTCAATAGCTGAAAATATTTCCTTAGCGCAAGAATTGTTTAGGGAATTGAATAGGTCAGTCCGTGGGGGAAATAGTCTTAAAATTAGATATGGACAAAGCCTATGATAGGGTCAGCTGGGAATTCCTCATACAGGTTCTATACCACTTTGGGTTCAATCGGACTTTGGTTGAAAAATGTTGGGTGAATAGTTGGTTCTCAGTTCTCATCAACGGAGAAATGGCAAGTTTTTTTTAAGTCTTCAAGGGGCTTGAGGTAGGGGGACCCGATTTCTCCAAGCTTGTTCATTATCACTGTCGAGGTTCTTAGCAGGGGTGTCAAAAACATGTTCTCTCTAGTTTAGCCAGTCGTTTGCACTTAGTAGGAGGTGCCCTCTGATATCTCATTTTCTTTATGCCGACGATACTTTAATCTTTACTAACAGGAGCAAATCCTCTCTCTAAGAGTTCAAGAAATTCATTGATTCATATCAAGCTTCCTCAGGTTAAAGAATCAATCAGCGAAAATGTTCCTTTTACTACCCCAAAAAGTTTTCGTCCACTCAGCTCAGAATAATCGAAGGTATTCTCAGTTTTTGCAAATCTCTTTTTCCTTTAACTTACTTGGGGGTCGTAATTTCAGATGGACATCTTACAGCTAGTGCTTTCAAGCCATTGGTGGACAAAGTGATGGGGCAGATTAATGGTTGGAAGGCCCGAATTTTATCCCAAGCTGGGTGAGTGGTCCTCATAAAAAATGTCCTTTATAGTATTCTAGTGCATTCTATGGCGTTGGTCCATATTCATGGCCAGGTGTTAAAGTCTATTGAGAGGCACATGGAAAACTTCATTTGGGGCTGGTCAGAGGGGAAACGGAAGTGTCACTGGAAGGCTTGGAATTTGATGACTACACCTAAGGAGGAGGAGGGAATTGGAATTAAAAAGCTTGAAGACATCATGAGGGCCTTGCGCATTAAAATGGCTTGGACATTGATTTTTAGCAAGGAGAACAATATTTGGAAAGCATTTATGACGATGAAGTATTTGCCCCATGGTTTTTTTGGTGGCTTGGCTACGTCAAGAAGGCTGTCCTCTCCCATGTGGAAGAAAATTAGAGAACTTATTCTCATGGTTGAGTCCCAGGTCCAATGGCAGATCGGGGCAGGAAAATGCAATTTTTGGAAGGTAAATTAGACTGGTCTGGGCCCTCTCCTTCAACTTGTGGAATCTGAAGTGCTAGTAGAGCTGCATGACGTCCAAGTATGTCATGTAATTAGACCGCTTGGACCTCTACCCCCCCTCATCTGTGCTTTCATTTCTTCCTCAGAGTGTCATCGATCACGTCTTTCAGGCCGGTTAGTGGACTTCAGAGGAAATGGATTCTCCTTTCTAGCCGTTAATGCCGTCTGGGAATTTTATGGTTAAATCATCTTGGTTGATGTCCAGAAGCCCCAATCCAAGTCAGAGCTGGTCTCAGTGGGTTTAGCACACGAAGCTCCCTCCCAAAATTTCTCTGTTTGTATGGAAAGTGATTCAAGAGGTAGTCCCGGTGGATAGTGTCGTGCAATCAAGAGGTGTTCACCTCGCGTCTAGGTGTGTTTGCTACAATAGTCAGGGTTCTCCAAATTTTGACATTGAAACTCCTCTTCATCTGTTCATTAACGGCAATATGGCACAGGCAGTCTGGTCGACTATTGGTAGTTTCCTTAGGATTAACGTCTTGCCTGCAACTTTGATTGTAGCCAGGCTTTCTCAATGGTGGGTAGCAGTCGATTCTTTACAACGCAGGTTGGTTAATCTAATGTTTATTCCTTGCACTATTATTTAGGAGCTGTGGAAAGCTCAAAATGGTGCAGTTTTTAAAAATAGGTTGGCGTGCTCTGATCAGGTGGTGGCTAAGATAAAATGGTGGGAGGCCTTGTTAAATTCCTCAATCAGCGAGTGTCAAGGGTTTAGGTCGTGTCACCAAAATTTTGACTCGCCGAGCCTGACAAGTAATGATTGCTGCCCAGGGGTGTTTGAGTGGGAGAGGTCAATGCCCGGATGGGTTAAAATAAATGTTGATGGTTTCGCTAGAGAAAACCCAGGAAGATCGGGGGGGAGGTGGTATTTGTAGAGGAGCAAGTGGCGATTTCATCTTCGCCTTTTCAGTTGGATATGGATTTGGATCCAACACGTAGGTAGAACTTCACGCGGTGCATGATGGCCTTTCTCTTGGTCTTCATAGAGGTTTATGCCATATAATTATTGAGTCTGATTTGCCGCTGGTAGTCAATCTCATCAATGGTGTGGCTCAGCCAGGTTGGAAATGGAAGGCGTGGCTTCTTCGGAATAACCAACTGAGAAAGAGGGGCAATGTCGGTGTTATGCATGTTCTAAGGGAATGAAACTCGCCGGCTGATTTTCTGGCTAGCTTAGGTAGTGCTTCCGAGTCTTCTGCTTCTTTCGAGAACCAGTCTGAGCTTCCACGATAGGTTCGAGGTATGATTTTTCTAGATAAAGTTGGTTTATGCTCAATTAGATGGCTGTGATTGCAAGCGGGGCCTTCCTTGTAAGTATCTTTACAGTTTTCTCATGTGGGGTCTCCTATTTTATGTAAGGGAACTCCTATCTATATAGTTTTGGCCCTGAATATAATACAATCTATTTTTTAAAAATAAAAAATAAAGGATCTACAGTCGTTACCATTTTAGACTTATATCTTTAATCGCAATAACTAATGTTATGGGAAAATCTAAAGCCAATTCCACCTAAGAAAGTCGTAGTACGATTAGGTGAATGACTTCACCAGTAGCAGGGCTCATTAAACCAGCACTCAACTCAGCATGCCCAAACTAAGCTTAGACTTAGCCCCGAATCTTAGTGCCGACGTTAAACCTACCTATCAGTTTGGGTAGCAAGAGTGTGGTTACTAAAGCTAAGAGGTCGGCTCGGATAGAGATGTGACCTGCGATCATACTAGGGAATCATCTCCAGAAACACATGAGGATCAACTGCCAACGCACGATCTTGGAATAACCACCATTATCAGTATGCATGTCGTTTGAGATTAGAAGCCAAGATCATGCCAAGAATGATGGACACGTTCACTCCAGTTGAAAGGTATAAGTAGGAATCAAACCCACAGGAACAGGTACACAAAATCTCTCACCTGAAACCTACCCACACTACTTAGACCCAGATTGTTAGCTTGACTTTGGATCGGAGGGTCCCCTGCTCTAGCTAGGGTTTCTTTTGTCCTTCTCCTGTGCAGGCTTACAAGGCTCGATGAGAGTGCTTAGAGCTCGGCGAGGGTGAACTAGATTTTTGCATCAACATTTTGGCATCTTTTGTGGGAAATGGATAAAAAGTCTTTGTAAGTTTACTAGAAATGGCTAAGGAAAAGAAGAAAGCACTCCTAATAGCAGTGGAAGAACCTGAGACCACTGGTCAATGAACACTTATCTTCGGTACTCCATGTTGTATCCGCTCTAACAGGATAATCTTAAAGAACTCGGAGCCAAGGAGGCAAGTACCATGCGCTGCAGAACAAAGTGCTAACATTAGTCAATGAGATCAACCAAATGAAGAAAAAAATGGCAAGATATCAGCCACCCCCTGATCAAGGGGAAGTCGCTCCAATGGCAACAGAGTGACCTGTTCTCGTAGGTTAACAAGAAGGACCGTCCCAGGGTATATCAACTCGAGCCCCAACTCACACACGAAATGCAATAACCCGGGCACCAACTTATGTATCCGAGACCTCGGCATTAGCCCCAAATGACCTCCATCATGAGTTGGAAAGGAGGAGAAGGGGCAGAATGCCCGAGGTCAAGGCACCTTGTGAAACTACCACTGAGAACAGAGACTCATGGGAAGCTCAACTTGAAGAACTCTGAAACCAGATCAAGAGTATGCACCGGGATCACCAGACGTAGGCTCCAACTACAATAGAAGTGATGATGGAGGACACCGAGCCTTCATTTACTAGTGAAATCATAGATGCAGTAATGCCTTGAAGGTTCAGGATGTCCCCCATTATTTAATATTCGTGTTCTAGGGATCCGACAGAATACATGGAGTCTTATCGCTCCTGGATGCAGATCCAGTTGGCATTAGAGGCGATGATGTGCAGAGTATTCTCCATAACCCTCACAGGGGCTATGAGAAGCTGGTACTGACAACTCAAGCTGAAGTCAATTAGCACGTTCGCAGAGCTCAATAGATCTTCCTTAACGCAGTTCATTGTCAGGAAGAAAAGTCAAAAAACCGTTAACTCATCTACTAACCCTCAAATAGAAAAGTAAAGAATCGTTAAAGGACTACATTTCTCAATTTAACGAGGAGGCTTTGCAAGTCAACGATTACTCTAACAAGATGGCTCTAACCACAATGATCAACAGACTCAAAGACGGGATGAGCAAGAAGAGGTCAGATGAGGATGGATCCCGTGGCCAAAAGCTGAGTACACTACTAGAAAAATGGGCAAAGGCTACAGATTTAATCCATATCCATAGATCTATGGCTATGGATTAAATCCGTAGCACAACCGTCATTGTAGGTGCCGAGCCAATAGGTCTAAAACCTATGGCTACGGATTTAATCCATAGCTAGAGCTTAAAATAACTATAGATCTAATCCGTAGCAAATATTCTGTAGCCAAAAGCACCTACAGGTACGGATATTATTGGTAGCTAAAAGTAGTGTTGGATACGTAACAGTTTGCTTAATTTTATAACAGCTACGGTTGTCAGATTACCAACTACGGTTAATATCCATAGTTATTGTCTACATTTAAAAATAATAATAATTTAATCATTCATTTATTCAATTACCACCTACATAATCATTCATTCATTCATTCAATTACCACCTGCATAATCATTCATTCATTCAATTACAATCATTCAATCAATTAATTACAATCATTCATTCAATAATGAATCAATTACAATCCTTCATTCAATCAAAAGAAAGTAAGCATAGAGAGTGTCTTGGTAACCAACACATTTTCATTTACCTCCTAAAAAATCAAATCCTCAAAATCCACATGGTAGATAGGGCTCAACACAAACCTAATTTAAAAGAATGACCAAAAGTAGATAATAGTTGCCCACATCAGAAAAGAACAACAAAAAACGCTCTCACCCTCATTCTTCATAAGGCCATGAGTTATAGTTGGGCACTATTCCTTATTCTTCATCTCGGAGATCTCCGTGTTTTGTTGCTCAAGATAGCATGCAAAGTGAACATATGATGCTAAACTTAGTCTACTTTCATATGCAGCGCTGATAACAACCATCTTTTCATGTTGCAGTGCCCATTTTGCAATCACTGCTGCATTTTCAAACACCCCCCCCCCCCCCCCCCCCCCCCCAACAACAACACTTGGTTTAATAACCTAACAGGACCATCATAGTAAAATTAGTTCATGTTCACAATACAATATATTAAAGTCATTAGTAACCTCTTCTAAGTTGTAACTTCGTAAAGATTAGTTTTTACTTACAACAACAACTATTCCTAGGTGTGCAAATGCCATAAGCTTATATGGTGGTGGTAAGAACATAAATGGTTCAAATTATCTAAGAATGTACCCTGACTGTTGCCACCCCTGTAAGAATGCACCCATCATGTCTTCTTTTTACTTGTATTATTATATGACATATAAAATTACGTGAAGGCATTCAAGCTAAAAAAATGTAATGTGAAGAGAATGTGACAGATGATTGAAAAAAAAAAAAAACATACCTTTTTCTTTTTCCTCCTCTTCTTCCTCTTTGGCAGCACTTGAAACTTCAAAGAGTGAAGAGAGATGGAAGAGAGGTTAGAGATATTTTCAAAGAAACTTAGTGGTACTTTAGCAAAAGATATTTGAAGAATCCAAGTCTAGTAATTGGATTCTTGAGAATTTCATGTGTCAAGTTATGTTCGACACTTTGGAATTTGAATCCTATTTCTAAGAATTTGAAAAGTTACTTTTCGGGAAGAGATGTAAATGGCTTAAAATCAAAAATTGAATTCCAGCTAAATTCCACATTGCCAAAATTCTAAAGTAGCTCTAGAATTAAATTTTAATTCTAACAGAAAAATATTTGATAAAACTTAGATACTCTAACAAAGTGTCATCATGATAATAAGGCACTTATTTGATTATTTGACTATTAGATTGGTGGACATTTATTGATTGAAGAAGAAAAAATTCAATGTTTTTATTTCAACAAACAATTGTCCCTGAATTTGAGCTTAGGATTGTTGGACCAATCTAAATTGGGGTTGTGTGCTGAGTTAGCTTTTAGCTGGTGTTGTGATGATATTTTATTTTAAGGCTAGTTTAGTGAGGTTGGAGGGTGTTGTGTTGTATGGTTTTCTCTAATTATTATACTACCTATAGGTAGAGTTCAAAGAAGCACAACAAGAAAGTGTAGTAATCGAGTGGATCACCATTAAAAGTTCTAAAGGACCATCGTATGGATTTCGTAATATCTATCCAAAATCCAACCCATGACATTGATCTTTCCATAACCTCAGCTGTAGCAATACAATGTTGGCAGGAAAGAAATTTTGAGTTTTCAAATTGTAAAGACTCTATACTTGTGTTTCATACTCTAGCCCGACTAGTTATTTAGAATCTAAAAAAAAAAGAAGAAAGGAGAAAGGAAAGGCACTTTCCTAGTAGAAAAAAAGAAAACCAGAATAAATAAAGATGCATATTCATATACAAGAAACTCTTGGGAACTGAAATACACCACCAACATTATTGACAACCGGTAAGGAAGACCACCGCACTACCTTTATGGCTTCCCCAACAATATACACCTTAAAGAGAACACCAACTGAAACCCAACGGATAAGAGTTCCACTATTTAAGAAATCTTTTACCAATATAATGAAATTGATGAGATTGTTTGACTAATTCTACAATGTACCAAAATAGAAGTTACCTAATTAAGGCCTCCAGTTACAGACTAGATTAGTACACTTGGTTTATGTACCAGGGTATTCATGCATCAGCAGAGGAATCAACCAATCAAGAATAGGATTCTGGGCATCTAGAGTTGTTTAAAAAATTTAAACTTGAAGTTTGGGGATTTGAGCATCTAGAGTTGTTTAAGAAATAAGAGATTAGGGACTCTTTGTTAAAAGGCTAATGCTGTTACATCCTGCACAAGATTTAATCATTCTTTGGAATTTTGAACCACTTCCATTTGGAGTGAAGGATTGAGTTTTTTAGGTAAGTACACAGGACTAAAAATGCTAAGATTGAAACACTACAACTCACCTGCAGCATGACTCACCAATCATGAACTTTTTGGGACATACCAAGACTTCTTTTACAATTGAAAGAAGCCCTGGGACCTTCAAACGTTCCCATGACCTTGTGTCTGACACATTTGTGCATGTGTACATTTGCATTTACACAAAAAAAGCATGAATGCATACATTTGCAAATCTACTATGAGGGGCAGGTACAAAAATTGTTAGAGTAGATTGAGTAAGAAATGCATCTATGACTTCCAAGTTGAAAAGGCATCAAAAACGTAGGGGTATGATCCTTATCTTCTTGAAAAGAAAATCATAATAGGTGTTTCATGTGAGTTGTACTTGACCATCAGTCCATGGCCTTTACAGCAACATGCATAGCACTTTTGAAACAAACACATTGCTTTGACGTTCTATATGGGCATCAACATTAAGCACATTTTCCATGCAAATAGATCATGAGAAGTATTTTGTTAACCTTCACAGTGTTAAAGAAATATGTTAACTTTCCCAAACAAGAAGAAGAAGACGTGTTGACACATCTCCATTTGCATCACTATCTCATGTTATTCTCCTCCCAAGACTCTCAGATCATGTTGAAATTTTTTTCAACCCCTAAATTTTCCAATATCAAAAGATTAACCAAATCATTCATTATGTTAGTCAAGGGGGATTTTTGAGTTTACATGGTATATGCATGCTTGCAAACATGTGGATGCATGAGAGCTAAGGTGCGATGTGTATGTACTAGAATTGTTTGTGTATATGGGCATTATAAATAAAATGCACATAGATATGGATAAATGTTTTGAACATATCAAGGGTTGAAGATCATACATTTCATAAATGCTTAATCCCATTTGTTGGAGCTCTATTTCTTAAATGAGTTCTAGAGCCATGCCAAAAAAGTTACCATGTAGAACAGGTTGAATGCTGTTGAGAAAAATCGTGGCCGCCAAAAGATACCTAAGCTTGATTATTTCTCTTATGACCTCTGGTTTATTAGTGAATAGATTTTGGAAGTGGCTCCTGGCGATGAGAACTACACTGTGAAGAGAATTCCAAACAATGCCGACATAGAAAAAGCCACCACTACTGAAAACTCTGCTGCTTTCAGACGGCCAGCCCCTAGTTCATTTGAGACACGCACGCTGCAAGGAAATTGAAATTAGATAAGAATAAATTGTTTGGGTGTTCTTGCCCTTTGAGGAAGCTAGTCATTCGAAAGTGGAAATGCAACTCTTTTGAATGTCAATCAAGAAATTGACAAATCAATAGCCTTTTCTTTGGATGCTCATTTAAAAATCACCAAGGATATCCAATCCAATTGTGATTGGGGTGTATACAAACAACAGCTTAATCATTACAAATGACCCAAACCACAATCAAAGAGAGAGATACCAACCTGACAATCGCATTGAAACCGATTGCAACCATCAGTGTCCACAGCTCCAAGTTCATACTACAAAAGAAAGAAAAAAATAGAAAGGTGAATTTGGGTCTGGAAGAATTCTAGAACCACTAAAAAAATCACATCGAATGCAAATGGGTTGGAAATGTATGAGTACCTCACCAGATAGAAACAGCATCAACAACTATTTCTAGCTTATTTTTCAAGGAACCCACTAAAAGGATCGCTGCAGTATAGTACCCGAACTCCAAGCTATAACCAAACTGACAATGCCTTCGCAAAAAGATATTAACACGGATATTATAAAACGAGTCTCCCAATGGGTTGGATCCAGATCATAGTTCAAAATCTCAAAATATGGACTCGACTCGATGTCCAGCCAGGGTGAGTCAACTTAAAGACTCCAACAAGTCTTTACTTGACTCATCTTGATATCTAATAAATAGTCTAATAATATTTATATTATTAATAAGTGATTAAAGTGTCTATACACAATTAATCAAGGGTGAGTCAACTGAGTTGATGTCCAAATCTAGTACATTCCAATTCTACAGGACAACTCAATCCAAAAGCCAGCTGAGTAATGGGAAGTTCACCGCATAAGCGAACAATTGCGGGATCACAAAGATATAAATTAAGAACACAAATTAGGAACACAGATATAAATTTATAAAAAATTAATAATAATAATAATAATAATAATAAAGAAAGCACTATCTTCTAATACAACACTTTGATTGGAACTTCATAATGTATGTAAAATGAAACGTAGGGTACCCACCCAAGAGTAAATATTGAGATATAAACTATAAGTGTGATAGATATGTTTCATCCATCAAGGCCACACGTACCATGACCGCAGGGACCTGTAGATTTTCCATCCATCAGAAAAGAAAGACGAAATAAGCTTCAAAAGATAGATTCTGATAAATGTGGCATCTGTTACAAATCCAGTCTATTATATGGGTACAAGAAGACAAGGGAGTTAGAGTGTATAATGTAGTTGTTTATAGGTAGTTCATGTTGCGCAGCACGCCAACAACGCAGTGGGCCGAGATCCAATCTCAGGCCTCACCCACAAACGATAAACAGAAAAGAATATAAACTAGAAACAGATCAAAGCAATCCAAACAAACCACAAGATAAGATATATGTAGAAAAACTCCAAACTAGGGTAAAAAACCACGGATACAAACTTCCACTATGAAGAAGAACAAAGATTACAAGGCAATATACTAACCTCTCCCTTGGAAGAACAGAGAAATCCCTTAGCCCACACCTTAGAATCACTTTTCCCTCTTGTTCATCTCCCTAGAAAAGTCCTAGGAACCCCTATTTATAGTTTAGGTAACTTCCCTTCCGCACCCTTGCGAAAGGCGACACCAAAATCCGTAATCCGTATCAGTTTCGAAAATAATCTGCGTAACCAACCACTGGTCCTAGGAGAGTTACGACCGGTCGTAGTACAACCGGTCTTACAGTCCCTACGACCAGTCCTAGGGCCCAAAATAGTAAAAAACAGCATCGCTGGACTTTGAGTCGAGCCGGTCTACGACCGGTCGAATAGGCCCCTACGACCGGTCGTAGCCATCCTACGACCGGTCGAAGGCGGCCCAATGTGGTTCCACATTCTCAACAATCTCCCACTTGGAGACACATTGTCATAAACCTTCGTCTTCTTCATCCGGAGTGCACTACCTCCCTGTCTTCAAGCCTGCAGACCAATCAAAGCTGAACAGAGCCTCAGCTTCTCCCTTGTGACCGCCTTGGTCAACATATCTGTAGGATTCTCACTTGTATGAATCTTCTCTAGAACAATCGATCCATCTTCTAGTAACAAACGTATGAAATGATATCTGATGAAAATATGCTTGATCCTTGAATGAAAGGTTGAATTCTTAGCCAAGTGTATTGCACTCTGATTGTCACTGTATAGCTTGCAATCTACTTACTTCTTACCCAACTCTTCTATAAAACCTTGCATCCACACCATCTCCTTGCATGCTTCTGTAGCCGCAACATATTCTGCTTTTGTCGTACTGATAGATACTATCTTCTGTAACTGAGAGACCCAACTGACTGTAGCACTACCCAGAGTAAACACATAACCTGTAGTGCGTCTTCTGCTATCGATATCTCCTGCCAAATCTGAATCCACGTAACCTTGTAGCTTGATTTTCGATCCACCATAACACAGCCCTACATCCTTAGTACCCACCAGGTATCTGAGGATCCACTTCACAGCTTCCCAATATTTTTTTTCGGAGTTATTCATGAACCTGCTAACAACTCCCACTGCTTGAGCAATGTCTGGCCTCGTGCTTACCATAACATATATGAGACTCCCAATCGCTGACGCATATGAGACTTTGGCCATGTAGTCAAGTTCCTCCTGCGTCTTTGCACCTTGCTCCTTAGATAGCTTGAAGTGGTTGGCTAATGGAGTGCTAACCGGCTTAGCACCTCCCATATTGAATCAATCAAGTACCTTGGCTATGTACTCTGTCTGTGACAAAACTAATTTCTTATTTTTCCTGTCACGCTTTATCCTCATGCCTAGGATTTATTTTACAGCTCCTAAATCCTTCATGGAAAATTCTCTAGACAGTTGTCTTTTGAGATCTGAGATGTCCTTCATGCTTGAACCGGCAACAAGCATATCATCAACATACAGAAGAAGAATGATGTATGACGTATCAAACTTCTTCAAGTAACAACAGTGGTCTACATGACATCTCCTAAAACCGTTTCCCGACATGAAACTATCGTACTTCTTATACCACTGCCTCGGGGCCTGCTTCAGGCCATATAAAATTTTCTTCAATCTGCACACCTTGTTCTCATTACCTGGTGCCACGTATCCTGTCGACTGATGCATATATATTTTTTCTTCAAGATCCCCATGAAGAAAGGCTGTCTTAACATCTAGCTGCTCTAGATGTAAGTTCTTTGTAGCCACTATACTCAAGACCATGCGAATCATAGACATTTTCACTACCGGTGAAAATATTTCAGTGAAATCGATACCTACCTTCTATTGAAAACCTTTTACAACCAGTCTCGCCTTGTACCATTTTGAACCATCATGCTCCTCCTTCAGTCTGTAAACCCACTTGTTATGAAGAGCTTTCTTACCCTTGGGTAGAGTGACTAGCTCCCATGTACGATTAGACTCAAGAGAGTCCATCTCGTCATCCATGGCTTGCTCCCACTTAACCCGTGTATCTAACTGTAATGCCTCTTCAAAACATTCTGGCTCACCATTATCTGTCAACAGTAGATAATGTAAGGAGGGTGAGTATCGGACTGTGGGTCTCCTCTCCAGAGTAGACCTCCTCACAACCGGTGCCTGTGGCTCTACCTCATGATGCTGCTGTGCATGATCATCCTGTGGCGCTGTAACACCCATGTCTGGTAACTCTTCCAACTCTACGAATTCCTTTTTCTCGGCCTTATTTTCCTGCACATTGTCCTTATGCATCACTTTTTTGTTGAAAACTACGTCCTTACTTCTGATGATTTTTCTATTTTCTACATCCCAAAACCTGTAGCCAAAATCATCCTACCCATAGCCTATAAACGTGCACCTCCTGGACTTCGCATCCAGCTTGTTTCTGTGCTCTGCATCAATGTAAACATCTGAAGTGCAACTGAACACTTTGAGATGTGTAAGGTTCACTTCTTTCCCAGTCCACGTTTCTTCTAGTAGCCCACCATCCAATGGTGCTGAGGGACTTCTATTGATAAGATATATGGCATTATTTACAGCATCTGCCCAAAAGGTCTTGAGCAACCCTGCATGTAACCCCATGCTCCTGGCGCGCTCAAGGATGGTCCTGTTAATGCGCTCAGCCACACCATTCTGCTGTAGTGTCCCTGGAATCATTTTCTAATGTTTGATTCCACTTGCTGCACAATACTCCTTAAACCTCTTATCACAATATTCTCCCCCATTATCAGATCTGAGACACTTTACTATTTTACCTGTCTCATTTTCTACCATAACTTTCCACTTCTTAAACGTATCAAATACATCAGATTTATGCTTTAAGAAATAAACCCACAGTTTTCTACTAACATCATCAATAAATGAAACAAAATAATGTGAGCCACCAAGAGATGATACCTGTGCCGGTCCCCACACGTCAGTATGTACAAGCTCTAATAGATGCATCTTTGGAGCGCGTCCTGTCTTCTTGAAGCTTACCCCCTTCTGTTTACCATATACGCAGTCCTCGCAGAATTCCAAGTCAAGAGACTTTAGCCCTGGTAGCTTCCCTTTTGACAACAGCACTTTCATCCCTTTCTCACTCATATGTCCCAAACTCTAATATCATAACTGCCCATTCACTCCAGTTGATGCGACTGAGGGTGAACTATACGATCCTGAAGTCACATACAAAGTACCTTCCTTTTTACCTCGAGATATCACCAAGGCACCTTTTGTGATCTTCCAGGAATCACTGGTAAATGTCGTCACATAACCGGTATCGGCCAACTGCCCCACTGAGATCAGATTTCTTCTCAAACTTAATACATGTCTGACATCCTTCAGTTTCAAAACCGTTCCATCTTTCTGATTGACCTGAACGTCCCCCTTTCCAATAATACTGCACGGCTCATCATCACCCAGGTAGACTCTCCTAAAGTCTCCTGACACATAATCACGCAGAACTTCCTTACATGAAGTGGCATGAAACGAAGCACCTGAGTCTATAACCCAAGACTCATTTCTCGCATCAAGAGACAAGATCAACACCTCTGTGTCGCTCTCCTCATATAGATTCACTAAATCCTTCTCGCCTTGAGAGTTTCCATCTTATTTCTTAAGCGCTCTGCAATCACGTTTCATGTGCTCCTTCTTGCCACAATGCCAACATCCGTCTTTGTCTTTCGGTCCCTTGGACTTCTTCCTCGACTTAGAACGCCCATGTTTATTGCCTCCTCTATTCTGCAATCTTCCTCTTCCTTCAACGTTTAGAGCATTCCCTGAGTCCCCTGAAACTCTTGATGCCTTCCTTCTAGATTCTTCGCTGAGAATTAGACCGGCCACATCATCAAATTTCACCTTTGTCGACCCTGAAGAATTACTCACAACAATCACCAAACCAACCCAACTATCTGACAGACTGGATAAGATCAATAACGCCCGGACCTCATCGTCAAAAATGAAGCCAACGGATTCCAACTGGCTCGTGACTGTATTGAACTCGTTTAGATGTTCAGCCACACTCCGACCACTGACATCTTCATGTTGAATAGTTGTTTCATAAGATGAACCATATTGGATGCTGAGGATTTTTCATACATGGTGGCTAGGGCTTCCATTAATTCTTTTGTCGTTTTCACCTTGGATATGTTGAAGGCGACGCTCTTAGACAAAGAGAGTCGGATCGTTCCTAAAGCCATCCTATCCAGTAAAAATCATTCATCATCTGTCATCTTTTCTAGTTTCTTCTCTTTTCCTTCTAGAGGAATGTAGAGGTCCTTCTGATAGAGATAATCCTCCATCTACATCTTCCAGAAGGTAAATTTTGAACCATCAAACTTCTCAATTCTAGTTTTTTCATCTTCCACCATCGCTCCCAATAGAACTAAACCAATAACTCTGATACCAGTTGTTGCGCAGCACGCTAACAACGCAGTGGGCCGAGATTCAATCTCAGGCCTCACCCATAAACGATAAACAGAAAGGAATATAAACTAGAAACGGATCAAAGTAATCCAAACAAACCACAACACAAGATATACGTGGAAAAACTCCAAACTAGGGTAAAAAACTACGGATGCAAACTTCCACTATGAAGAAGAACAAAGATTACAAGGCAATATACTAACCTCTCCCTTGGAAGAACAGAGAAATCCCTTAGCCCACACCTTAGAATTACTTTTTCCTCTTACTCATCTCCCTAGAAAAGCCCTAGGAACCCCTATTTATAGTTTAGGTAACTTCCCTTCTGCACCCTTGCGAAAGGCGACACCAAAATTCGCAATCCGTATCAGTTTCAGAAATAATCGGCGTAACCTATGACTGGTCCTAGGAGAGCTACGACCGGTCGTAGTACGACTGGTCTTACAATCCCTACGACCAGTCCTAGGGCCCAAAACAGCAAAAAACAGCATCGCTGGACTTTGAGTCGAGCCGGTCCATGACCGGTCGAACAGGCCCCTACGATCGGTCGTAGCCGTCCTACGACCGGTCGAAGGCGGCCCAATGTGGCTCCACATTCTCAACAGTTCATCCAGTATTGCCTCCAGAGTCACGACATTTTCTTTTTGTGTCTCCATATCATCTACCATACAAACAACACATTTGTATGATGATCTGTAACACAATCCCTTGGGCCTCCGTTGTTTGGCCACTAACAAAAAGTTTCTTTACTCAGCCTATCCTAACCACCAAATTCGAAGTCAATGACCAACACCAAAGACCATAACTACAGCTTCATGTTTCCACGGATATCCAATCCCAGATGTATATTGAGAAAATTTTCACAAAAAAAAATGGAATGCTTACATACTTTGAAATTTTTTTAAAAGATTTTAAATACAAAATAAGTTTTTATTGGGAGGGCTATAAAAGATGATATTCTTGTCGACGAATGCATCCTAATGCACAAAACTCTCTATGATACTGTATTACAATTACTATATGAAAAGTTATAAAATATTTATAAAATGATTGACGAAAGTCAATGAAGGGAACTCATCATGTTAGATGATTATAATAGATGCTACTAGTCAACAATGAAAATGGAAGCCAAAAGCAATCAATGATCTTAACTACAGGTTCACTCCTATAATGATCATGCAGCTTCGTACCCATGCTGCATACTTAATGGCTCTTTCTGTTCGAGTGCGCATGGGACAGTGTCGAAGTCAAAACAAGTAATATATCGACTAATAGCATTAATGAAGCCGATTCCTTTGAAAAACCATACCAAGGCTTTTAAGTTACTTCTCATGCTTTGGCTCATAAATTGGGCTCTTATCCTACATAAAAGGCAAGTGGAGAATATTGACATGAACATCATGAAAAGAGAAACTGCAATGCCACAAAAAAAAAGGTGCATATATAAGGGAAACATAACCACCCAACACTTGTTTAAATGAATCCAAGCATATTAAGTTAGATGGTTTCAAAATTGAATCACAACATGCTCAACTCATATAAAAAAAACAACCTCAGGAGTAGGGTTGGTTGTTGAGGGTCAAATATTGCATATTAGACCCCAGATATTATCTGGATTTATGAACATAATGCTGTCTAAACGGCCGATTTAATCATGTTTATGTTGCAGGTTGAATTTACGAGCTTGAGCCGAAAAAGGTGCTAAAAGTATGGATTTAACACTCTGAGGACTCCAAAGGCAAGGGATGGACCCCTGGGGACTAAGATCAACGTCAGGGATCCGAAAAAATGGAGGAATGGAAACTCAAGTGGCCTGAAGGATGCCCAAAAATGCAATATCACAGGGTTCCCACCATTCGATCAGCTTAAAATTTCATACATGGCCTGAGGACCATAAATGAACTGTACATGTCAAATTTTAACTATTGAAGATCTCTGGAAGTGGGCCAACGGACTGATCAGCCCCTTAATTCATTAAGTGGGGCCCACCTGATCTCTGGATATTCTTCAAAATTGGTCTCGACGGTTTAAATGATGTACCAGAGAGGATGGATGGATCAGAATTCTTATAAACATCACGGTGGACCCCACCCGAGTAGTGTGTGCATAATACCTTAGTGCACTGGCTGTGCACTATCATTGAAGTCGGATCAAACTGACCTTGACCCGAAGCTCCAGCCAAAAAATGAAATTTTTCATTTTCTGCTGTGCGAAAACGTGTAACAGGGGTTGCAGACGTCGTTTTGTGGGCCACCATGGTCAATTCCCTGGACGATCGGGACCGTCCATCAGACTTTAAAGGACTTAATGATGATGTTCTAGGTGTCGAAATCACACAAGGCAACGGGTATCAAATTTTAACCGTCCAAACTTGGGCCGGACGGCAGTTTCATTAATCAGGTGGGCCGCATCATAAACAATCCAAAACTGGCCCTTTCTAGCTGAAATTGTGCCCCAAGTCGAATGAACGGAGTGGATTTCACAGATGACAAAAGAAGTGGGCCCCACCATCGAAACAGTGGCAATAACGTTGCTCTGTTTTGCAGTCCGAAAAAACCGGACGTTCCGATTCGTCCTGGCCCACCAGAGATGATCAGATGAACGATCGGATCCGTAAATCATGCAAAGGGGCGCGATATTGTCAAACCTATGTTGATTTTTTGACTTCATGCACGCACACGTGCTAGTTTCAATGGTCATAAAACGGACAGCCTGCATTGATTGCTTTGTAATTTCTACCGTTGGCTGCGTCAAAAAAATTCCAAATCCAGTTATTTCCAGCTGAAATCTCGCTGCAAACACAATAGCCGAAGTGGATTTTCTGTCCAGTTCTGATCTTAGGCCCCACCTATCATCAGTGCAAGGGCCGTGCGCAGGTTTTGCGTCCGCAAGAATCGGCCGCCATGGGCCATTGTGCGATCAAAGGGGCGATCGGATCGATGATCTGATCCGTCCATAAGATTCCGATGGGGGTCCTAATTCCGTTCATGAAGAAAAATTATAAATCTGGGACTAGCAACCACTACAAATCCGAGCCAACGCAAGCTGGTTTCCAAGACCTGTCGCACCAAAACAGGGACTTACGAACTTGGCTGCGTAAAAGGCACGCAACATCACCGATTCTGGCAGCTTTCCACCGACCTATGAGTGCTATAAAAAGGGAGCTTTGGACATGCAGCTAAGGAGAAAAAGGAAGAGGGAATTGCATATCTTGGGGGCAGCCAGACAGGAACGTGAGGGAGAGGCAGGGAGTAGAGTTTTTAGTTTTATTTTTGCCTTTATTTATTTTTGTTTAATGGATTGAGTTTAATCATGTCTGGCTAAACCTCTTAGCTAGGGCTAAGAGGTGAAGCTTGTAGTGAGATGGGAGATTTTATTTTATGTTTTCAATTTAATTTTAATTCATGAATTGACGTTAATGTTAGTTGATTATTATGGGAATGTTTTTAGTTCTTAATGGTCTGTTGTGACTGAAATTACAATGGGTCTACAATGACTTTGAGCATGTCTCTTCTCTTTTATGTTTATGACGTCAGGATGTCCCGTTGTTCACCATAGTCTCCTGGGCATGGTCGGATGACAGTACCCTTCCTAACTTCATACATGTTGATTGGTTGGCAATTAGTTTAATTCTGTTGTTTACCATAGTCTCCTGGGCATGGTTTGGTGATGGAATCCATTCTAATTCATACACCTTTCATCTCTTTGAAAACTAGATCAACGGCAGTTCAGTAATTTCCATGATTTTTTATGCAAGTATAAGTTCTCCCTGATCTTTACAAGTGGATCCTCTGAATCCCTAGTTTCTTATTCCTGATTTTTCTTAAGTTTTAAATAATAATCTCACAATTCTTCATTAAATTTTATTTGATTTAGATTTCATCTCATTCTAGTTCTAGTTCTAGTTAGTTTTAGATAACGTACAGTTTCAGTCCCTTGGGATTCGACCTCGGTCTTACCGAGTTTATTACTACATCACAACCCTGCACTTGGGGAGTAAACAAGTTTTTGGCACCATTGACGGGGATCGAACCCGGGTCACCCGCGTGACAAGTAGGAATACTCACCACTATACTACAACGACGTCGTTGAAGTTGAAACAAGTGAAAGTCAATTTTCCTCTGCTTGATGTTGTAAAACAAATACCTTTATATGCTAAATTCTTAAAAGACTTATGCACAACCAAATGACGAAAAAGTGTTCAAAAGAAAATTTTCTTAACTGAGAAAGTGAGTGCCATCCTGAAACAAGATGTGCCGCAAAAATTCAAAGATCCCGGTTGCCCAACCATATCATGTGTAATCGGGAACTATCGAATTGATCACGCACTTCTTGACTTAGGAGCGAGCGTCAATTTAATTCCCTACTCGGTATACCAACAGTTAGGCTTGGGTGAATTAAAACCCACTCGAACCACACTACAACTTGCTAATCGTTCTGTTCGTGTACCAAGAGGGATCATCGAGGATGCGTTGGTCCAGGTTAATAGATTCTACTACCCTGTTGATTTTATCATCTTGGACACCGAACCCATCAATGACACGAGCACTCAGATTCCCGTCATCCTTAGTCGCCCATTCCTGTCCACTTCAAATGCAATTATCAATTGCAGGAATGGTGTTATGACTATGTCTTTTGAAAATTTGACATTGGAATCGAATATCTTTTTCAATAATGGCAGCAACTCAGAGGATGATGATGATTTTCACGATGTTAACATGATTGATTCTTTTATGGAAGATAGAACACCTCTCACCTTATCCTCTGATCCTCTATAGACGTGTCTGGCCCACTCCCATGATCTTGATGATGATATAATTAGGGAGACATGTGTCATACTTGATACTGCACCGGTGCTTGAAGTTAACCGGTGGAGGCCACAAATTGAAGAGTTGCCCCAAACTGATGTGGTGCCTCTACCGTCTGACCTCAAGCCACCGAAGCTTGACCTAAAACCTTTGCCCTCTGATTTAAAATATGTCTATTTAGGTCAAGATGAGACATATCCGGTGGTGATCTCTGCCCACCTGGAGAAAGAACAAGAGAGTATGCTCATATCTACTCTCATTGAGCATAAGGGAGCTCTTGGATGGACGATAGCGGACCTCAAGGGAAGTAACCCATCGATTTGTACTCACCACATATATCTTGAGGATAATGCAAAGGCTGTTTGGCAATCACAACGTAGACTAAATCCAAACATGAAGGAAGTGGTTAAGGCCGAGGTTCTCAAACTATTGGAAGTGGGGATCATATACCCCATATCCGATAGTCAATGGGTGAGTCCAACTCAGGTGGTTCCTAAGAAGTCCGGGATCACCATCGTAGCCAATGCCAATAATGAACTCGTGCTGACCAGAGTTACTACTGGTTGGAGAATATGCATTGACTACAGGAAGCTAAATACCGTCACTAAGAAGGACCACTTTCCTTTGCCCTTTATAGATCAGATCTTGGAAAGGTTAGCTGGTCATTCCTATTACTGTTTTCTTGACGGGTATTCAGGTTATAATTAGATTGAAATCACCCCTGAAGATCAGGAAAAGACCACATTTACATGTCCCTATGGCACCTTTGCTTACAGAAGGATGTCATTCGGGTTATGTAATGCCCCTGCCACCTTTCAGCGATGCATGATGAATATCTTTTCTGACATGGTGGGGAAATATTTAGAGGTCTTTATGGACGATTTCTCGATTTTCAGTTTATCTTTCAGCGAGTGCTTAGCAAGTCTTAAATGTGTGCTGAAAAGATGTGAAGAAAAAAATTTAGTACTTAACTGGGAGAAGTGTCATTTTATGATTCAAAAGGGAATTGTCCTTGGGCATATCATCTCATCCAAAGGAATCGAGGTAGATAAGGCAAAAATTGATCTTATCTCTAACCTACCTCCACCCAAGAACATCAGAGATGTGCGATCCTTCTTGGGACACGCAGGATTTTACCGACGATTCATAAAGGACTTTAGTCTCCTCTCTCGTCCTTTATGTAATCTTCTTCAAAAGGATGCACCATACGAGTGGACTGAGAAGTGCCAAGAAGCTTTCACTAAGCTTAAAGGCATGTTAACCACTACACCTATCATGCAGCCACCCGACTGGAGTGTTCCTTTTGAACTTATGTGCGACGCCTCTGATTATGCTCTTGGAGCGGTTCTAGGCCAAAGAAAAGATAAGCGGCCTTATGTCATTCACTACGCAAGTAGGACTCTAAATTCTGCCCAAGTGAACTATTCAACCACGGAAAAGGAACTCTTAGCTGTAGTATTCGCTTTGGACAAATTTCGGTCCTACCTGATCGGATCCAAGATCATTATTTATACAAATCATGCGGCACTTAAGTATCTTCTTTCCAAGAATGATTCTAAGCCCCGCCTAATACGATGGATCCTTCTACTCCAAGAATTTGATTTAGAAGTTAAAGACAAAAAGGGAGTAGAGAATGTAGTGGCTGATCACCTCTCTCGCCTTAATACCTCTGATTCCCTTGAGGCGACCCATATCAATGACATGTTCCATGATGAACAACTGTTTAGAGTCTCCCATTCACCTTGGTTCGCTGCTATTGCTAATTATCTTGCTACAGGTGTCATACCGACACACTGGATGTCATAAGATAAGAAGAAATTCTTTACCAAGGTACGTAACTTTTTCTGAGATGATCCATATTTGTTTAAATATTTCCTAGACCAAATCTTAAGGAGATGTGTGCCAGAAGATGAGCATCAGAGTGTCATCTCCTTCTGTCACTCACAGGCCTGTGGTGGTCACTTTTCTGCTAAAAAGACCACGGCCAAGATTCTACAGTGTGGCTTTTACTGGCCCACTATGTTCAGGGACACTCATGAGTTTTGCAAAGCTTGTAAGCGTTCTCAAAAATTGGAAGCATTGTCCCGTTGAAATATGATGCCTTTGAATCCCATCCTTATCATTGAAGCATTTGATTGCTGGGGCATTGATTTCATGGGACCATTCCCCCAATCATTTGGAAATTTGTATATTTTACTTACCGTATACTATGTCACTAAATAGGTCGAACCAATTCCGTGCCGCAAAAATGACCATCGCACGGTCATTAAATTTTTGAAGGAAAATATCCTGTCGCGGTTCGGAACGCCTCGAGCCATCATTAGTGACGGGGGCTCACACTTTTGTAAAAGACCATTTGAGAGTTTAATGAAGAAATACGGTATCTCTCATAAGGTGAGCACCCCATACCATCCACAGACAAGTGGACAAGATGAGATTTTCAATAGGGAGATTAAACATATCCTGGAGAAAACGGTTAACCCTAACCATAAGGATTGGTCAATCCGATTGACCGATGCCTTATGGGCGTACCGTACTGCTTTTAAAACTCCTATTGAAACATCTCCCTTTAGACTTGTCTATGGCAAAGCTTGTCACTTGCCTGTGGAATTGGAACATAAAGCATACTGGGCGATCAAAAATCTAAATTTCAATCTAGACAGCACTGGCTCGCTATGCAAACTTCAATTAAATGAACTTGAAGAAATCCAGAACGATGCGTACGAAAACTCAAAAATTTACAAGGACAGGATGAAGGCGTTTCATAATCAACATATTCTACGAAAATCATTCACGCCAGGTCAGAAAGTCCTTTTGTACGACTATCGACTACATCTCTTTCCAGATAAGCTTCGATCTCGTTGGACCGGCCCTTACATTGTGTTCACTGCTTATCCTCATGGGGCCGTCGAGATAAGAGATCCTGACAATGGCAAGGAGTTTAAAGTAAATGGACATCGATTAAAGCCATTTGTCGAGACATTTGATTCAGATGACATGTCCATGCCTCTGATTGCTCCTGTTTACCAGGACTGATCTCCTAGTCTGATGGAGGTATAGGTAGGTTTATCGCTTTCATAGGTCTAGGATAGTTGCTTATTTGTCTGGCTGAAGACGGTAAATTTAGCGCTCCTGGGAGGCAACCCAGCTTTTTTATTCCATTTCATTTTTTTAGTTAGTTAGTTCAATGTTTGTGGGTAACATCACTGCAAACCCTCACGAGACTACAACTCGTCCGCTAGAGGTAACTTAGGAGTTTAAAGGCTTGTTGCATACGTTAAATGCAATCGAGAGCACCTGCGAAAGTGGTATAGGTAGAATTTTCTTTTTATGATTTTCTTTTTGTTATTTTGTTTTGTTGATTTCTCTCTTGTACTGACTCGCTTGTATGTTGATTTTTTTGGAAAAAGCGTTCTGATTCTCTGTTCCAGGTACTATCCTCCCATCACTTCTCATTTACTTTTGTTGTTCCATGTGCATTGTATGTTTATATCTTTTACATTAAGGACAATGTAGATTTTAGGTTGGGGGTGGGAGATTAGGTTAACTAATCAGTGTTTTCTTGGTCCTGAGCAAAAATTAAGAAAAAAATTTTAATTTTCTAAAATTTCTTCTGATTTCAAAGTGATTTTGACGGATATCCTTGACTTAGAATTTCAAGATTCGTGATGTTGATAATTTTTGACTCTTAGATTCAGTATCTATTAGACTTCACAATTAAGTTTGAATCAGTAATCCATGATTGAAAGTTATAAACATTGATTGAGTCATGATTTCACATGTCACATCTCGCTTCCACATTAAGTTTTCAGTTTGATATTGAAGGGTTAATTTGGTAATCACTAAGTAAGGAACCTGTTTGAAATTTTCCCATCATGATCAATTAAAGAAAAAAAAAAGAAAAAAAAGATACCTTTGGAAAGATTTGGGTGAATAATCCTCACCATAGGTTTGCTCCCTATAGGTGTGGAGTTAATTCCCCATGAATGATGTGTGAAAAAGGTCTGGGTATACAGTCCTCACCATAGGTTTGTCCCTGTAGGTGAGGATTTGATTCCCCTTCTTGGCATTACTTTTACTAAAAAAAAATTAAAGGTTGAAAGAAAGAAAAAAAAATGATTTATGAGGCACGTTTTAGTTAGGTTTTAGGTGTCCTGAATGCTCTTGTGGGTACCAATGCTATCATGAAATAATGAATTGAATGTTAATGATGATAAGCCGAGATTACTCTATACACTCATGGATCTTAATGTTTAGAAATTTTCTAATTAGTGGATTAATATTTTAAACTTGACTAAGAAGTTTACCGTGCGCTCGAGTCTAGGAGAAAGTAATGCCCAACATCCATGAATCTTGAAATTCTAATGCTTGGATTATTTTTCAAATATCACTCGGGTTTACAAAATCTCTTATATCAATCTCAACTTAATTTTTACATACCTTGCTCGGGACTAGCAAGATGCTGGTTGGGGGTTGTGTTGAGGGTCAAATATTGCATATTAAACCCCAGTTATTATTTGGATTTATGAACATAATGCTGTCTAAATGGGCAATTTAATCATGTTTATGCTGCAGGTTGAATTTAAGAGCTTGAGCCGAAAAATGTGCTAAAAGTATGGATTTAACACTCTGAGGACTCCAAAGGCAAGGGATGGACCCCTGAGCACTAAGATTAACGTCAGGGATCAACAAAAATGGAGGAATGGAAACTCAAGTGGCCTGAAGGACGCCCAAAAATGTAATATCACAGGGTTCCCACCATCCGATCAGCTTAAAATTTCATACATGGCCTGAGGACCATAAATGAACCGTACACGTCAAATTTCAGCTATTGAAGATCTCTGGAAGTGGGCCAACGGACAAATCAGCTCCTTAATTCATTAAGTGGGGCCCACCTGATCTCTGGATATTCTTCAAAATTGGTCTCGATGGTTTAAATGATGTACCAGAGAGGATGGATGGATCAGATTTCTTATAAACATCACGGTGGACCCCACCCGAGTAGTGTGTGCATAATACCTTAGCGCACTGGCTGTGCACTATCATTGAAGTCGGATCAAACCGACCTTAACCCACAGCTCCAGCCAAAAAATAGAAATTTCCATTTTCTGCTATGCGAAAACGTGTAACAGGGGTTGCAAATGTCGTTTTGTGGGCCACCATGGTCAATTCTCTGGACGATCGGGACCGTCCATCAGACTTTAAAAGACTTAATGATGATGTTCTAGGTGTCGGAATCACACAAGGCAGTAGGTATCAAATTTCAACTGTACAAACTTGGGCCGGACGACAGTTTCATTAATCAGGTGGGCCGCATCATAAATAATCCAAAACTGGCCCTTTCTAGCTGAAATTGTGCCCCGAGTCGAATGAACGGAGTGGATTTCGCAGATGACAAAAGAAGTAGGCCCCACCATCGAAACAGCGGCAATAACATTGCTCTGTTTCGCAGTCAGAAAAAACCGGACGTTCCGATTCGTCCTGGCCCACCAGAGATGATCAGATGAACGATCGGATTCGTAAATCATGCAGAGGGGTGCGATATTGTCAAACCTATGTTGATTTTTTGACTTCATGCACGCACACGTGCTGGTTTCAATGGTCACAAAACGGACAGCCTGTATTGATTGCTTTGTAATTTCTACCGGTGGCTGCGTCAAAAACATTCTAAATCCAGTGATTTCTAGCTGAAATCTCGCTGCAAACACAATAGACGGAGTGGATTTTCTGTCCAGTTCTGATCTTGGGCCCCACCTATCATCAGCGCAAGGGTCGTGCGTAGGTTTTGCGTCCGCAAGAATCGGCCGCCATGGGCCATTGTGCGATCAAAGGGGCGATCGGATCGATGATCTGATCCGTCTAGAAGATTCCGATGGGGGTCCTAATTCCGTTCATGAAGAAAAATTATAAATCTGGGACTAGCAACCACTACAAATCCGAGCCGACACAAGCTAGTTTTCAAGACCTGTCGCACCAAAACAGGGACTTGCGAACTTGGCTACGTAAAAGCCACACAACATCACCGACTCTGGAATCTTTCCACCGACCTATGAGTGCTATAAAAAGGGAGCTTTGGACGTGCAACTAAGGAGAAAAAGGAAGAGGGAATTGCAGATCTTGGGGGAAGCCAGACAGGAACATGAGGGAGAGGCAGGGAGTAGAGTTTTTAGTTTTATTTTTGCCTTTATTTATTTTTGTTTAATGGATTGAGTTTAATCATGTCTGGCTAAACCTCTTAGCTAGGGCTAAGAGGTGAAGCTTGTAGTGAGATGGGAGATTTTATTTTATGTTTTCAATTTAATTTTAATTCATGAATTGACGTTGATGTTAGTTAATTATTATGGGAATGTTTTTAGTTCTTAATGGTCTGTTGTGACTGAAATTACAATGGGTCTGCAATGGCTTTGAGCATGTCTCTTCTCTTTTATGTTTATGATGTCAGGACGTCCCGTTGTTCACCATAGTCTCCTGGGCATGGTCGGATGACAGTACCCTTCCTAACTTCATACATGTTGATTGGTTGGCAATTAGTTTAATTCTGTTGTTTACCATAGTCTCCTGGGCATGGTTTGGTGATGGAATCCATTCTAATTCATACACCTTTCATCTCTTTGAAAACTAGATCAATGGCAGTTCAGTAATTTCCATGATTTTTTATGCAAGAATAAGTTCACCCTGATCTCTACAAGTGGATCCTCTGAATCCCTAGTTTCTTATTCCTGATTTTTCTTAAGTTTTAGATAATAATCTCACAATTCTTCATTAAATTTTATTTGATTTAGATTTCATCTCATTCTAGTTCTAGTTCTAGTTAGTTTTAGATAACGTACAGTTTCAGTCCCTTTGGATTCGACCTCGGTCTTACCGAGTTTATTACTACATCACAACCCTGCACTTGGGGCGTGAACATTGGTAGTACTAACTGCCACCTATAGGTACATCGATATGACATTTACAAGATTAAGCTTGATATATTTCTATCAGATTACTTACCACAATACGAATTGTAATAGACATTGCATAAATCTGCAAAATGTAATGGGACTCTATTAGAAACAACTTATATAACAAAGAAGGTGGGGAAGAAGTGATTAAACTGTTGACAAAGGAGGAAGGGAAAATAAATGAATTTTAATGGGAATAACATTCATCCATGAAAGAGGCCTTTAACTCTGCCCAAGATGGTCAATAAATGAGACAACATTGTTTTTTTTGCATTCTTTCTTTTTCTTTTCTTTTTCTTTTCTTTTTTTTCTTTTTCTTCCTTTTCTGAAGGATCCTAATGGGACGTGTTTGGTCATGCTACATTCATTCCCTCTTCTGCTAGTTTCCATATCATTTCACATGTACTTATGGAAGGCTTGATAGGATTTTAAACCCATTACCGATTGAAGGATTTTAAACCCATTACTGATTTAAGGATTTTTCGTTTTCCATACACTATCGAAAAATCACAGCCATGGAATCTGGTTGCCCATGCCGGAAAAGAGACACCCTTGTTTCCATATCATACTAGCAACCATTATCGTCGTCGAGCTTACGACAACCATTAATGGTAACAACAAGCTCTTAGAGTTCCCAACCATAAATAAATAATAATAATAAATAATAATAATAAATAATAATAATAAAATAAAGGGGGGTTTTCAAACCATAGATGGGAGGAAGAAGAAGGTTTAACAGATGAGTGGTGACTACTATTAGAGGTGTGCGGCCCCTAAATCTTGCTTTGAATTGAGTTAGCGGTGACGAATCGAACTCCGGTGACTGTGTTTTTGGAACCCAGATGCTGGCATATCTGACTCCCTCCCTTCTTTGGATATAACATACACATAAAGAGAAAGGAATCCTAGGTGGAGAGTGAGAGAGAGAGAGAGAGAGAGAGAGAGAGAGAGAGAGACTAACCGTTCTTCTCCTTCTTGTGGCAAAAGGGGGTTTTGAAAATGCTAGCGACAGAGAGAGAGAGAGAGGTTGGGAAACAGACAGAGGGGAATGCGACCGAGAGACGGTGAGAGGGTGAGGGAGAACAGGAGATCAAGAGATGGCGAGGGAGAGGCTCAGTGCGAGAAAGAGAGGGTGAGGGAGCCTAGGAGATGGCGAGAGGTAGAAACAGGAGGACGCAAAAACCCTAGTTTTAAGAGGTATGCGGGCGGGAGAAAATGGTGGAATGAATTTTCATTTGGGGAGGGGCGCGTAACGGACGGCCCCTTAAGACTGTGGGGCCCGAAATGATGTATGTTATTTATCCACTCCGTCCATTAATTTTAAAATATTATTTTAAGGGTTGATGCAAAAAATGAGTCAGATCGAAGCTGTAAGAAGACCACACAACATATTAATAATAGAAATTTAATTTTTATGATTTCTTATTGTGTGGTCTGCTTAGACATTTAATCAACATAATTTTTGGCCAAATCCACTGAAATTATATATCAGAATTTATAGACGACTTAGATCAAACACATATATTTCAATGGGCCCCATGAAGCCCTTTAAGCACCATCAATAGCTAATACAACTATGATGAGGAGGTAGGCTTTAGGTACAGATCAATTAGGTTTTAGGCACGAATTCGATTTGTAGCATAATTGCTATGGATTAAATCCATAGCCAAAAACTTTCAAAGTCTACAGCCTTTGCTCGATTTTTTGGTAGTGGTAGAAAACCCGAAAGCTAATTTAGCTTGTATACTCCTCTCAACACATCTCCAGAGTAGATCTTGTTGGAGATCTGAGACAAAAAGTTATTACATTGGCTAAACTGTATGAAGACGGAAGCGGGTCAGCGAGACAAACGCTGATATTGTCACTTTCATTGTGACCATGGGCATAATACTAGTGATTGCGTTGACTCAAAGGAGGAGATTGAGACCCTCATCTGCAAGGGTCACTTGCATTGGTACATAAAAGAAGTAAGACAAACTCAAAAGGATGAGAAATCAAGCAGAGCTACGGACTATGGTACTGAGATCCGGATGATATAAGGAGGTTCGTTCGGAAGCAGTGACTCAAACCAAGCCCAAAAAGCTCATACTCGGAGCACCGACCCCGAGACTACATCCACTTAGCTAATAAGCCAAGAAAGGAGCTCTGAGTGAGCCTGTGCAGTCTTACATTTAGAGATGCTTTGGTTGTCACGATAACGATAGTCAATCGTAAGGTGTACCACATCCTGGTCGATACTGGGAGCTCAATAGACATCTTGTACTCTGAGGCATTCAACAAGATGGGCATTGACAAGTCATGCCTCTGACCTATTCGGACCTCGTTACACGTCTTCGCAGGCGATAAAGTTATCTCGAAAGGGGCGATCTCTCTCCCGGTCAAAGCAGGAGAAGGAAAAAACCAAGTCACCCTGTTAGCGGACATTCTGGTGGTAAACACACTGTTGACATACAATTTCATCCTTGGAGGACCATCTCTTAATGCCATGAGGGTGGTGGTATCCACATACCACCTAATGATGAAGTTCCCTGCTGTTGGGGAATCGGATATGTCAGAGGTGAACAGCGAGAAGCTCGATGGTGTTATTCCATAGTAATCAGAAGGGCTTAGTAAAGTAGACCCTCACAATCGGTATGCTCGACCTCAGAGAAGATACCTCGATGGAGAATTCCCCTATGGTGGACCTCTTGATCTTCTCTCTCGATGATGTTAATCCGACCAGAACAGTCCAGTTCAGATCCTCATTAAATGTCGATCAGTGGAATCAGATGCCGAATGTTTTGCAACGGCACAAAGATGTCTTCACATGTTCCCATCAAGACATGTTGGGCATTGCTTCTAAAATTATGGTCCACAGGCTAAATGTGGATCCGGAACACAAGCCAATCAAGTAGAAGAGAAGGGATTTTGAGCTTGAGAGATACGATGCGATTGTCGAGGAGGTTGTAAAACTTCTTGATGTTGTCTTCATAGAAGAGGTCCACTACCCAGACTAGATCGCCAATGTTGTGCTCATTAAAAAGGCCAACGAAAAGTGACAAGTTTGCATAGATTACTCTGACCTCAACAAGGCTTCCCCTAAGGATAGCTTCCCCCTCCCAAGGATCGACCAATTGGTCGATAGCACAGCCGGGCACAAGCTCTTAACATTTATGGATGCATACTATGATTATAACCAGATAACTATGCACTCCTCAGACAAATAAAAGATGAAATTTGTAACAGATAAAGGACTCTATTGCTATCAGGTCATGCCTTTCGGGTTAAAGAATGCAGGGGCAACCTATCAATGACTAGTGAACAAGATGTTCGCCTAACAAATTGGTAAAACTATGGAAGTTTATGTCGATGATATGCTGGTGTAAAGCATCAGATCAGCCGACCACACCTCGGATCTGGCTGAGACCTCCTCTATTCTTCAAAAGTACCAAATGAGACTGAACCCGACCAAATGTGCGTTCGATGTGGGTTCAGGCAAGTTCCTCAGTTTTCAAGTCAGCTAGAAGGGAATCGAGGCCAATCCAGAAAAGATAAGATCTCTCCTAGATTTGAGCTCACCTCGTACTATGAAAGAGATCCAATGCTTCACAGGAAGAGAAGCCGTGCTCAACCGCTTCATCTCCAGAACTACGGACAAGTGCCTCACCTTCTTTCAATAGTTGAAGGGAAGTATGAAGGCAGAATAGACTCCTGACTGTGAGCAAGTTTTCCAACAACTGAAGCAGTATTTGGGATCACCCCCGTTGTTGTTTAAACCAGATAAAAGAGAATCGTTTCTCCTCTACTTAGTCATTTCCTCCTCGGTTGTCAGCTCAGCACTCATCAAAGAGTCTGGAGGAAAATAATACCATGTCTACTATGTCAGCAAGGCATTAGTCCTGAGAGAAATAAGATATCAAGATATGGAGAGGCTCGCCCTAGCTCTAATCGTGTCATCTTGTTGGCTACACTCGTACTTCTAGGTGCACTCCATAAATGTCCTCACAGATCAACTCCTTCGACAGGTACTACAGAAGCCTGAAGTGTCTGGATGGTTGACTAAGTGGGCAGTTGAGCTCGATGAATTCGACATCGAATATCGACCAAGGACAACCATTAAGGGACAGGCAGTGGCTAATTTTATAGTGGAGTTCATCGTTCAAAATAGTGAGACTGAGTCGTCTAGCTTAGACACACCCATGTGCTCAACAGAGATCCTTGTGATCCTCCCTATTCCCCATCCTGCCAGGGAGACCAAGACAGAGGATAAATGGACATTGTTCATAGACGGTTCATTAATCTCAAAGTGAGGAGCAGAAGGGATCGTTCTGGTAGCATCTGATGCAACGACCGTTCAGTATGCAATAAGGCTCAGATTTCAAGCCTCAAACAATGAAGCAGAGTATGAAGCCCTATTGGCTGGGCTCAGATTAGTAGCGGCCCTGGGGGTCTAAATTCTGAATGTCAAGTGTGACTCTCAGCTTGTTATAAATCAGGTATCATCAAAATATGAGGTGAAAGAAGCCAGAATGATAGCTTACCTGAGTGAAGCTTAGAAGCTAATGGAAAAGTTCCAAGAATGCAACATCAATCAAATACCAAGGGCTGAGAAATCCTGGGCCGACACACTTGCGAAGCTCATTTCGATGACTGAAGGAAGAATCCTGAGATTCATCCCAGTGGAGTTCTTAAGCAAGCCAAGTATTGACTGCCATGGTCAAGAGGTCGTCCAACCTATACAGATGATCCTAAGTTGAATGGACTCGGTAGTCGAATTCCTCAGGGATGGCAAGGTTCCCAAAGATAGGTTAGAAGCTTGACACCTAAGGATTCGATCGGCATGATACAATATCATCGAGGATATCTTATACAAGAAGGGGTTTTCTTAGCCATATCCAAGGTCTCAGCGATCTGACGAGGCATAATATGTGATTAGGGAGATCCACGAGGGGATATGTAGAAATTATTTTGGAAGCAGAGCCCTAGCGTAAAAGATCATTCGTCAAGGATACTTCTGCCCAACGATCCAAGGTGACTCCAAAGACTTCACTTGGAAGTGTGACAAGTGCTAAAGATTCAAAACCATCCCCAGATAGCCGGTGGAAGAAATGACCCTCATGAGTGGGCCGTGGCCGTTCACTCAGTGTGGAATCGACATCATCAACCCTCTACCCCAAGATAAGGAACAGACCAAGTACGCGATCATAGTAGTGGATTACTTTACCAAGTGGGCCGAAGAAAAGCTTGTCACTAGGATTATCGAGCAGAAGATAATAGACTTCGTCTGGAAGAATATCGTTTGTCGATTCAGCATCCCGCACACCATTATTTTAGACAACGGGAAGCGGTTCGACAACGATAGGTTCAAGAGCATGTGTCAAAAGATCAGCATCAAGAATGCCTATTCATCACCTTGGCATCCTTAGTCAAATAGGCAAGTGGAGGCAGTAAATAAAATAATAAAGAGTCACCTCAAGACTAAGCTAAAAAAGGTGAAAGGCACATAGACCGATGAACTCCCATTTGTGTTATGGGCATATAGAACTACAGTTTGGTTAACAACAAGGGAAACACCATTCTCCTTTTCCTACGGGGCTGAAGCGATTATTCCAGTCAAGAGAGGACTCCCCACGATCCAAGTGCGATCATATCACAACTGGCAGAACGCTGACCAAATGGCGATGAGCCTCAACTTGATCAAAGAATTGAGAGATACTGCCAGGCTATGAATCGCAACTTGAAACCAACATGTTGCCTGCTTCTACAACTCCAAGACGAAGATGAGGCATTTTCGACCGAGTGACCTAGTCCTACACCGAGTGTTCTAAAACATGTCGGAACCGGGAGTAGGATCCTTAGGACCTAATTTTGAAGGTCCTTATCGAGTTGTTGGCTCGGTAAAGCCTGACTCTTATCGACTCGAGGACCTGAAAAGGCGTCTCCTGCTGCACCCCTGGAATGTCAAACATTTGAAAATATACTACCCTATAGGGAAACGATGTGCTACTACTTTAATAAAATATGCGTCTTTCTACATAAAATTGTCCAGTTCTTTTCTACGCAACCTACATGGGACCTCCGTGAGGAATAAGGTCTCGCAGATGAGTTGACCACTTGACAAGAGTAGTCGACTCGTCATCCGAGTACGCTACGAAGGACCATCTCTCACATGCAGAGATGGAACCCTTCGGTAGGCAGACTCTTATAGAAGAAGTTAGCTCGTCATTCAACAAAAATATTCTTTGTAGAGAAATTAGTCTCTCACATGCAGAGACGGAACCCTTCGGCAATCCACATAATCAACAATCATCATTCAAAAATATTCAAAATAACACCAAGGCATTGTAATTATTCTTTAAGTTCAACAAAAAGATATAAAAAGGGGTAATGGCAAATCAACTGGCAGAAGGAGGGTTGGCATTAAGGGGTTGAGCAGTAAGAGAAAGCTCAGTGCCAAGGGGTTGGTTGGAAGGAACGCCTTCAGCCTGCTTCTGCCCAGCATCGTCAGTTGCTAAGGCATCGAGGTTGAGGTCTAGATAAAGGTCAAGGACATCATTTATACAGGCATTGTAGCCATAGTAATAGAACATATCGGCTTCAACAACCCTTTCCACTGAAGACTTATACTCCTCAATGGCAGCAGTGATCATTGAAGCAGCTGAGGCCTCAAACTCAGTGCGCTGAACTACCTTAACTTTCTTGACCTCGATCTCCAACTCCGCGGAAATGTCAACCTTAGCCTGCCCTAACTCAGCTATCAATTAAACATTATCCTCCTCCACTGAACTAAGATAGCATTAATCTTCAAGAGCACAGACTTGACAGAATCACAACGGACTTGCAGTTCATTTATGTCCCCTTGGTACAACAGCTCCCTTGCCTTCTCCTCTGCTAATAAGTCATGTAACTCTTCCCACTCTTGCCGAAGTGCTTCAACTTTGCCTTGGATAGTTTCAATCTCCGCATCCTTCCTACTCACCTCCTGCAGCCTCTCCTGAGTTGATAGGAGCATAGGCAATGACTAAGACAAGGAAACAGTTAGGAACAGTCTAGAACCATACAAGAGAAGAATCTAACAAGGAAGTTTACTTGTAGTAAACAAAGGCAAGGTCATTGATAAAAGACTCATGGCGGTGAGTAAGGAGCTTGGAAATCTCCTCCTCGAGGGCGTGTTTTGTCGCCTAGTTAACTAAGCTGGACATGTGATAGCCCGGTGGGAGTCTTCCGACTTCAGGAGGGGGAGTGGACCCTACTGCCTCACCAACACCACTAACCGTTGAGACCTGAGCCTCAGCCATCGCGGTGCCTCCATCCCCTAGTGGGGTGTGCATTCCTCTAGCAGTCTGATCGGCTCCCTCGCACTCGAAAGAAGAGAGAATCGCGATCACAGCCTCTCTAATTCTTTCTCTCCCTACATTGGGAGGATTGAAATAGCAATGAAGACCGCTTGAGTTGAAGTAGGAATATGCCAATATGCCCTAGAGGGGGGTGAATAGGACTTTTTAAAGATTTATAAATTATATTAAAAAACCTATCACTCTAATCCTAACAGGTATACAATTTCCAGGATTACTCAAATGTAACTCTACTTGCTTCCAAGCCTAGTAGAGGATCTAATCACAAAACTATTCAATTTAATGAGCATGAAGCAGTTATAGTCTATGATGGATGTGACTGAGTGTGTGAAGTGTGAGCAGATATGAATTCAAATAATATAATCACACAAATGATCAAGCACAAGAATCAATCACAGGCATAGTCATTTTTATAGTGGTTCGACTACTTATCTACTCCACTCCCGGCTGCCACACTCAACCCTTGAGTGTACCGGATTTCACTAAGGAGGTTTCTCATGGTTCACCTCAAACCTAAGGTTTTAAATCAGGTTCACCTTCAACCTTTACAACCTACATAGAGGCTGGCTATTTATGCTCTCACAAGCAAGGGTCAACACATAGCACCCAGTTTAGGCATACTGTCTAAGGATCTTACCCTAAGACCCTAACAGAGGTTTTACACGGTTCACCTCATAACCCAGAGTTTTACTGGTTCACTCCTAACCAGATGTTTATGCCCACACAGAGCAAGGGTCCACACAACGCACCCACACGTACACTCCCGCTGAAGGCCTCCTTTGAGGACTTTAAAGGGTGAGCAACACCTACGATCCAATCCTATAAAGGAATGATCACAAGTGTCCTCTGGACTCTAAGTACTTACAGATAAGTTGATGAGTCCCTTTTAACGCAGTGATGAAGATCTCCTTCTTGTTGATGAAGAGTCTTCAACTCCCTTGATCCGCAACACAAAAGATATACCAATGCTAGGCTGCAGGTCGGGTCAAGATTATGATGGAATTTCACTCTCTAAAGATTTTTCTATTAGGAAGATAGAGTGATTCCAATCACTATGCATTCAAGGCATCCCAGCTTAATGATTTTCCATTAAGGTAGTAGCTAGAGGATCCTTAAATGTGGAAGTTCATTCCCCAATCCACTCTATTGAATATCAATGATGAGGGTGGATTGGAGGATGAACTCCCTGAGAGAAATGACTTAAGATAAATGATATGAAGTTTAAAACACTCAGAAGCACTCTCTTCTTTCTCTACCAGTAATAAAGACTAACTTCTCTATATATAGGCAAAAGGTTCCAATGGATATAAAATGGTCACATTTATGATAGAGTTCGATATCATCAAGTAAGATCGATATGATCGAGCGTATACTCTCGATTTGTATCGATGATCCACTCGATGGTACAAACTTCATGTCATTCACTTTTGAAACCTTTTGCCGGCTGGTCGATGGGATCGAGACACACATCGATGTTATTGGATTTCAAACTCCGATTCCGTCGATAGATGGATCGATCTATCGACAAGTGAAAACAAGAGAGACAAGCCTTAAAGAATTTCAGGTTCTAAAGATATGATCGGGAAACAGCCAATGTCATCAAAATTTGAATGTTGATGATATCGAGATGTTGTCGATAGGATTGATAAATTATATAGATTTACCTATAAGCACGCTGGTCAGTTTGTGCCAGATTCGATCCAATTGACCAGGACTCGATGATATTAACATTAGAATATCGATTTCATCGAATGGCCCCTGATCAACGTTTTAAAACACCGTGAAATTTATGCTAGAGGAAATATGCGCCTACTATCGATATGATCGAATGACTACCGATGTGATCGATATTTGAGTTTAGATTGAATCGGATAGTCATCGATATATCGAAACTTATAGTAGTTTTCTTTAAAAAAATAGGGGCACCGGAAAACTGTCTGTTGATATTATCGATCCACTTTCGATGGGATCGATATTCGAATATCAATGATATCGATTGAGAGTCCGATATATCGATATATCATCCAGATGAATGTTTGATTGCTAGACATTTTTTGTCCTCACTCGATTGTACCGATTGAGATGCCGAGGACATCGACAGAGCAGATCGATCATATCGAAAGGGGAATCGATATAATCGACAGAGTAAGAAAAACCTAAAGATTTTCCTATTTGGTAAAAAGTTTTCTTACACTAAAACCCTAAGGTGTTCTACTTAGTTTTAAGGGTTTTAAACACCTGGTGTTTTAGGACATGGGATGTGAGGCTATGATTTACCTGTGGCGAGCTTCCACACATCCAGTTAAGGCAGATACTTAAATTGATCTTCCTGTTAGGCGCTGTTGTCCGACTGACTCAACTTACACCATAATTGACAAATCAGGGCACTTGTAGGTGCACTTTCAAAGATGTACGGAGGTAGTTAGGGCATATCGTGGGCTTGGGTGAAGGCAACAACAGGTTGGACTTCGAAGGTAGGGGCGAACCCAGCCCCAGAGGTAGCGGCAGTCTCAACCTCAGGGACTGCAACGAGAGTAACCTCGACTTGAGGAGTCTCCTTCCTCCTCCGAGTAGTAACTTTTACTCGAGGTTCAGAGCATAATATCTCCTAGATAGATGGGGGCTTCCTCTTTCTGGTTTATGAAGCCTCGACCAAACCTATGCAAGCAGCGAGAGTTAAGGAAACATCCGTAATTAAAGAGATTTTTTCGGCATAATGAGATGATACTGACTTAAAGCGGAGGAAGGGGCTTAAGTCTATGAAGTCTGGACTGATAAAGGTTATCTGGATTGATTATGTAGTGCCAGATGCGTTGCTCTTCTTTAAGAAACCTTCCCATGACCACCCGAGTCCTGAAAAGAGAGGAGAGCTCGGGGCTCCCTTTGGGTATTCTAGAAAGATAAACAAAAATCGGTCAGAGTGGCACAGGTCGGTGAACTAATGAAGGAACAGACGTCTCTCGAAATCCGACCTGGGGTGAAGAATTTGGTGGGTACTCTGACCTAAAGATTTTTGAGTTCAGCCGTGGGCGCTTCCCATTCTCCTGAAGCCTAGAACCACTTATTCTTCTAATCTTTGTTGAAAGAAGGAAGTCTGAGCATGAGGCCTAAGCCCTAATGGGCCCTGGCCGCGAAGTAGTACTAACATGACTCATGGCGGTCATGTTTAGCTTGGTAAAGGGACATGAACTTGTCAGGTATCAGCTCTCGATTCTTGGCCTAGCACTATATCACATACAATGCCATCAAGATTCTCCAAGCATTGGGAACAAATTGGCCCAAAGATAACTTTAAGTATACAATCATGTCACGTAGAAAGAGACACATCGGAAGCTTCAACCCACATTGTAAAGCACAGACAAAGATGGCGATGTCACCCTTACAGGATCACCGGGAGCATCATGGGGGGCAAGCGCTCGTATGTCTACAGAATCAGGAATTTGAAACTCCGGACAAATCCGAACCATCTAAGACTCGACGAACACTGAGCCCCAAGGGACAAGCTCCGCAGGTTGGCCGCTTGATGGTCCAGCGATAACCCTTCCCATCGGGTCTCTGGGTATCCTTTTTGTGCTCTTGGAGCGAGCACTGGCTTTAGGGCCTTTTTTCTTTTTAGGGTGAGGATGGAGGGGTATCGCTTCCAGTGGGCCCTCCGAGGCCTCAGGCCTAGAGTTCAAGCTCTTTGGCTCAGATTCACCTTCATATGCATATCCTTCTCGAACCTCACCCGATCAGTCCGACATTATAGAATGAAAGGAAAAAAAGAAAAGATTGAAAGAAGGCCAAAAGGAAGAAAAAACTCACTGAAAATCACCTGCTCCAGGGAACTTCCACAACAAGCACCTTCTAAAAGTATGAGAACAGAGTTACTCTGAGGGAGGGAAGAATATTTTATATAGCCCAAATTTACCACCTGCAATCAAGATGAACAGCTGTCTCTGAAGTCGAAGCGCCTCCAAACCGAACCCGCGAAGTACGTGGCGATAGGCCATTAGCCTAGACATACCGAGCCACTTGCTGCTGGCATCGAATAGCTATAACGTCTCTATTCCGTCCTTCGAAGTCCACACGACAGCGCCATAACTACCTCGACGATTCAGATCCATAATCGTCGCCACATGTTCGACAATTACGGGATCGCGATCGAAGAATTGTCGTAACACGCCATCTCGATAATAGAGGATCATAATTGCGACCGTTCGTTTCAATTATGCGCCGACTCCTCGTAACAGAGGGTGCGGCGGATCATTTCCCCACACATTTACTCCCTCGGTTAGAACTCGAACTCAAAGAGTAGGGGGCTTCTATTATGGGAAAATATAAAACCGATTCTACCTGAGAAAGTTGTAGTCACTGAGCAGCAGGGCTCATTGAACCAACACTCAGCTTGGCATGCCCAAATTGAGCTCAGACTGAACCCTGACTCTTAGTACAGATGTTAAACCTGCCTATAAGTGTAAGACCCGTATCTTAGCCCATACTGTTCCATATGTCTCCGCGGTCCTCCCAGTCAAATTTTGGCAACCTTCGACCTTTTCTGACATTTGCGTGCGATCTCGGGTCATATCCCGTATTTTAGAGTCGGCTCAACTCGAGACTTGTACCTTGACGACCGCACCGTCACCGCGGTTCCGATGCCGCGTCTCGCGCGCCGAGGCGGTACCCAGGCCAGGAGATGTGGGCCCGCGTTCAGTTTGTAGAAAATTCCGCGCGTTGCGAGTATCGATAGAATCTCTACAAAATGTCACATCAATCATCTCATCCATCAGTCAATGTCAAGTACACCTCCCATCACAACCCATACCCTTCTCTCACCCAAGTCAACACAACCCATATTCCTCTCTCACCTAAGTCAACACAATCCATACCTAGTCAAGTACATACATCACTCTCACCCATCACACCCATCCCTCTCCATACACCACTCTACCTCTCCCTCATTCTCTCCATGGGAGCAACTCATGTCCATGGCTTCCATGGGAGATAGTATTGGGACCCACCTTTCTACCACCCGATCCCACCATCTTAAGCCCATCTCAACCATTGAAATTGTCCATTTAGGACTCCATCATACATTGGTGGAAGAAGGAAGGAGAGATCTCGAGGTGGGTGCTTCTTTCTCTCTTTCTCCCTCTCTTTTTCCTTTGTCTTGTGGGTGATTTTATATTTGATTTTTTATTATTAGAAGGCCCACATATGTGGGACCCATCTTGATATATGCCTTGTATAAAAGAGGTGGTGGGGTCCCTCCCATCTCCACCGTTTCCTCTTCTCTCTCCCCTTTGATGCGTGTGGCCCACCATATGATGTGTTGTTTATCTGAGCCGTCTAGCAGCTCATGTTGCTGTTGATGTCAACAGCTATGGGCTAACCATGAGGCATGTGTTTCTCCAAACCGCCCATTGCTAGAAGGGCCACACCGAGATTTATTTAATTCAATCCACACCGTCCAGACTATTCGGACGGTGCTGGATTAGTTTGGACAGCACCAGGGCCACCTGCAGCGTGCAAGGCCACATTGATGTATTTATTCTATACCCCACACTGTCCATCTGGACGGGTACAGGTGTGGGGTGCACCATGATGTATGTGATTTATACATGTCGTCCATACACTTGGCAGGCGTGTGGGGCTCACCCCACATATGCTGCACGTGTGAAGATGGGCCCACATCGATGTATGCATCCCAACATCCAGACCGTCTATTCAGACCGGACGCTGGACGCTGATGCCTCTCCCTCCCTCACAGACACACACGTATATATGTACGATATATAATATTATATAATATAATATAATATATAAAAATAGATGTTAGGGTAATATTATATAATATAATAAATTATATAAATAGATGTTACGGTGGGCCACTCCCACGTGGACCCATCAGTGATATATGTGTTTCATATATAAACCGTCCATCCTTTTTGGTGCGTGTGGGGTCCACCCACACGTGCTACACGTGTGGGATGGACCCACCTTGCGTATATATATTCTTCATCTAGGTCGTCCGTCCATCTCTGGACAATGGACGCTGGATGCATTCTCAATCAATGTATATGATATTATAATATAATATAGTATAATATATATTATATTATATTATATAATGGGAGAGAGGGAGGTGGGATGGCCCACCTATGTGGGACCCACCGTTGGCATGTGTTGTATCCACACCGTCCACTTCTGGACAGTGTTGGATGGGCCACACGTGTGCATAGTTTCATCCACGCCAACCACTCATCTGTGGGCTCCACCATGAGATATGTGTTTCATCAAGCCGTCCATCTGCCTTGATGATGGGCCAGCTATATCAGCAGCACGCTACTGCACGTGGAAGCTCCCTCCCAGCCATCCGTTTATCTGGTGGAACCCACCATAGTGTACGTGTTTCATCTACCATGTACGGCCCCACCATGGTACATGTGTACCTGCACCATCTGTGCAGTGGCCCACCTTGGTGTTTGTGTCTAAGCCGTCCATCCTTTTGGTCAGTTATCACGTGTGGGGCCCTACCTTGATGTATTTATTTTATCCACCCCACCCATGCAGAGGACGTGGGACCCACCCACACCTGCTGCATGTGTGGGGTAGGCCCACCTGGATATATATTGTATCAACACCGTCTATCACTCAGACAGAGGACCACCTGCATGTATGTAAAATCTACGTAGTCTGTCCAGGACGTCCTGAGTCTGGACGTTGGACGCTGTACCATTTTAAACATATAAATATTATTATATTCATTATATATATACATGTACTTACGTTTGTGATGAGCCTCATGTGAGGACCACCTGCTAGATGATTGGCTGGTGTACGATGACACCAGCTGTATAGCTGTTGTATACAGTCAGCAGTTACGTGTGATTACCATGATGTATGTGATGGTTCACACCGTCCAGATGGCTGGATGGTGGGCCACACCTTGATGTATGTGATGTGTGGGCCATATCGTGATGTATGTGTTTTATTCCAACCGTCCAGATGACTGGACGGTGGACCACCGTGATATATATGTTTCGTAAATGCCGTCCATCTGATTTCTAAATGGGTGGGGGCCCACCTACATGTATGTATTTTTGTATTCACACCGTCCATTCACGTGGCCTCCATGTGATGTACGGGTTTTATCCAAGTTGTCCATTGATGGACCCACCCATTGGTGCGACCCGTTGGTGCGGCCCACTTGTCATATACGAGGCCCATTGTGATATATTTTCGACCCACATGATGAGGCCCATTGTGATGGATTTTTAACCCATTTGATTTGGTCCATTGACTCGGCCCAATTGATTTGGCCCATTTGTATCGGCCCATTTAATTCGACCCAATGATATGGCCCGATGTTATATACATTGGCCCATGAGTAAGGCCCAATGTGATGCGATTATGCCCCATAAGCGAGGCTCATGATGATGTGTATTAGACCCTTGGATGAGACCGTGGACCCATTATATGATTGACCTTATGAGCGTCACTCCTTGGGAGCAATGTTGGTTAAATGTCCACATTAATGGGCAATGATGGTTGAAGGTCCTCACTGTGACCTTCCCTTAGGCCCTTTGTTAGGCTGATTCCGATTTTCGTGACCAATTTGCCGATTCTGATTATCGATCGATTCCAATTGTCGTGACTGATTTTTTGAATCTTATTATCGATCGCTCCCGATTGTCGTGACCGATTGTTGATTCCGATTGATGTGACTGATTTGCCGACTCTGATTATCGATCGATCCCGATTACCAATTCTGATTTATCGTGGTCGATTGCCATTTATCGATCGAGGCCGATTACCGATTCTGATTTGTCGTGGCCGATTACCGATTCTGATTTGTCGTGGCCGATTGCCAATTATCGATCGAGGCCGATTACCGATTCTGATTTGTCGTGGCCGATTTCCATTTATCGATCGAGACTGATTATTGATCGAGGATGATTACCGATTCTGATTTGTCGTGGCCGATTGCCATTTATCGATCGAGACTGATTATTGATCGAGGCCGATTACCGATTCTGATTTGTCGTGGCCGATTGCCGATTATCGATAGAGGCCGATTACCAATTCTGATTTGTCATGGTCGATTGTCATTTATCGATCGAGGCTGATTATCGATCGAGGCCGATTATCGATCGAGGCTGATTATCGATCAAGGCCGAGTACCGATTCTGATGGCCGATTGTCGATTATTGATCGAGGCCGATTACCAATTCTGATGGCTGATTGCCGATTATCGATCAAGGCTAATTATCGATCAGGGCCGATTACTGATTCTAATTTGTCGTGGCCGATTGCCGATTATCGATCGAGGCCGAGTACCGATTCTGATGGCAGATTGTCGATTATCGATCGAGGCTGATTATCGACCAGGGCCGATTACCGACTTTGATTCGTCGTGGCCGATTGCCAATTTCGAATGTCGGAGCCCAATGTGATGTACATGCGACCTGTATTTGAGGCCCGACGTGATGTGTATTCAGCCCGTGTCTAAGGCCCAATGTGATGTATATTGATGCCTAAGTGATGAGACTCATTGTGATGTATTTGAGGGTCAGGCGAAAGAGCCCATTGTGATGTATATTAGGCCCATGAGCAGGGCCCACCTGTTGTGTACATGTAACCCTTGAGTAAGGCCCATTGTGTCGTATATTAGGCCCTTGTGTGAGGCCGTGGGCCCATTATATGTTTGGATCTATGTGGGTCATTCCTTGGGGCAATGATGGTTAAATGTCCACATTGTCGAGGCCGATGGTTGATACCGATTATGAGTATGTGACTGCATAGCACCATGATACATGCTCATACGCATCATCTGCATGTCTGTTATGAGATATGATTGACCACTGCATATGTCATAGTGTTGGTTGTTATGAGACTTCCTGATAGGCGGAGATTTTCTCACATGAGCACACGGTATGTGCAGGATTGATGCATGATTGTACTGTGTGACTCATGCATCTCTCATTTGTATGACATGACCACCATACGCCCTAGCGACATCAGGGCTGTAGCCTCCACAGACATATCGTTGATGGTCAGATGGGATACCAAAAATCTGTTCTACATGGGGTGCTATAGATATCCTTGGGTGAAAGTCCCAGAACCCTCTTGGTTCCAGAGGTTGTTCCAACATCTAGACCGAGTGGGTAGATGAGCGCCGAGTGCCGATTACCAGATGGCTGCGCTCTTCACTGTGTCGTGGTCGGTTGGAAGGGGGTGCGGCCTTACCTGCCCGAGAGGAGGGGGCAATGATATGCTGAGTCTGACCAGCTCGAGGAATGGGTGCGCTATTGACGAGCCGAGCCCGATATTGGCAGGCGGATAGTGAGGTCTCTTCCACTCACCTTATTGCGCGCGATGGGGCGACAATCTGGTATGGAGTGTAATAGACCCCGATGATTTTTCAGAGAGAAACCGTACTGATATGTGGACTTATCGAGTAGGAGTTTCTTGCTCATTCATTCATTCATTCACTATCCACTCGGGCTGGTGGTGCGCAACTAATTGTTGTGTACCGTCGTTATGGCAAAGATTTCAATTGGGCGCGCGACCAACCTGAGATCAAGAGTTTACCACGTTGAGTCTGACTATCCAAATTTAGGTATGGGACTGGTTTGGATAGAAGTCCATTGTGGCGGATCCCGTAGCCTGCGATACTACGTACTATCATCCCGACTTCACACTCCAAGCATGGTCATTTCATTCGCATCGCATATTGTATTACATCCGCAGGTATATGACATTTTGGGTTGCTATGTTTCTATACTTATATGGCCTAGATAGACTTAGCAGGATCTGTATATTGCATTGTATCCTCGACATCTGATATTTAGCTCTTTATGATTCTTTATTGCATAACTGTTCTATATTGCGTATCCTGATATTTATTGACTTATGGACTTGTCAGTATTTCTGCTTATTCCGATGATGTACGAATTATAAATTACCAGTATTTTCGGTATTGTATGATTATGACATTGTATTGAATACTTGGCACTTACCTTGTGCATACACTTACACCACCCTCTAAGCTTTGTATAAGCTTATGCACGATAGATGCGTGCAGGTGATGTTAGGCTGCAGTAGTATTGAGCTTGGAGCGTGCGGTGGTCTTCTGGAGCTTGATTTTCTATTTATGTATTTCCCTTTCAATGTTGTAATCAAATGATTATATTAGTGGATATATGATGATGATATTGCCTTTGTGAATTGGGTAATCTTGTGGTTATGCTTATTACTAGTTAAATGTACACTGAAAAAAAAATCCTCCTTGTAGGATCTCAGGATCGGAATCTGGCATATGAATGTTGAGAGACGAGAATGAGGTACTACGGAGGCTGTCGGCACCGGATTCAACGATCGGGATTCCTTTGAATCCGATTTTCGAATTTGGGGCGTGACAATAAGTTCAGGGGAGCAGGAGCGTAGTTGTTAAAACTAAGAGGTCAGCTCGGATAGAAATGTGACCTGCAATCATACTAGGGAATCATCTCCAGTAATACACGAGGAGCAACTGCCAGCGTAAGATCTTGGAATAACCGCCAATATCAGTATGCACATCGTTCGTGATTAAAGGCCAAGATCGTTTGGGATTGTCCCCAGTTGCCATGGGATAAAATTAATGCCATGCTTTGTTGATAATACGGTATATGCCTGCCATCATTTGAAATTACTGAGAATAACACACGTGTTATATCTAAACCGTTCATTTGTTTTGTAACCTCATTTTATGGCATGGGCCTAAAAATGAGGTAGATCCAAAACTTATGTAGCTCCAAAGAAGTTTTCAATGGTAAGTATTCAATCCCTGTTGCTTTGTATGGTGGGGTTCACTTGAGCTTTAGATTTACCTGATTTTTTGATCCATGCTCTAAAATAATCTCGATAAATGGGTGGTCGGTGTGGATATAGCACACACACCATGTTGGGACCTACACAACTTTCCAAACATTGAGTGAAATTGGCATGGGACCCAATGCAATTCCATTTAATGTAATTCCAAACTTTTTCACTCTTCGCAAACATGGAGGGGATTTGGCACAGGACCAGATGAACCCCATCCCACCAAATTCCTTCTAATCCCACCGCCTAAACTGGCCCTTAGGGTTACAGGCGAGTTGCTTGAGGAAGCGGATTGTGTAGTAACTCAGTACGCTAAGCGTACCGAGTAAACTGTGTGAGGTCTATCCTGATTTATGTATTTTATCTGCTCCGTCCATCCATTTTACTAGATAATTTTAGGGCTTGAACCCAAACGTCTACTGTTGAAAAATTCTTGGAGCCACACAAGTTTTGTCTATGTAATCTTACGAACAGGTTTGATGACAAATAACCATCACTATGGGGCCTAGAAAAGTTTAACGGTGGAGATCATTATCTCTATTGTTTTCAGTGTGGTTAATCCATTTGATCTTTAGATTTGCATCAATTTTTGGCTCAACCCCATAAATTAGATGTAAAAACAGATGGACAGCATAGATAGACCAATTACATTCAAGGTGGGCCAACTAAGTTTACTCAGTACGATAAGAGCGTACCGAGTAACTCAGTACGCAATCCGATTTCGTCGCTTCCGGCCTTGTCCACGCCAACGAGTAGAGGCGTGAATACCGTGGGCTCCTATCTTTGTCCGACGCGTTTGTTTACGCGGTTAAAAAAGAAGTTATTTGATGCTCACGTTTCCTGCGCCTATATATCACCTTCCTCTCCGTCTCTCCATACACATCTACATACTCTCTCTCCATGGCCGATTCAAAACAAGCCAACCTAAATGGAGCCTACTATGGCCCACCCATCCCTCCCAAACGAGATTATCACCGGCCTGGTCGATCGAGTGGATGCTGCTGCGGCCCATGCTGCATACTAAGCGCCTTGTTCAAGCTCATCTTCACCATCGTCGTCGTCCTTGGCATAGCTGCCCTCGTTATCTGGCTTGTTCTCCGCCCTTCAAAGGTGAAAGTGCATGTCGAGAGCGCCACGCTTACTCAGTTCAACCTCACTAACAGCAATAATCTCTATTACAACCTTTCTCTAGACATAGAGATAAGGAACCCCAACAAGCGAATTGGCATTTACTACGATAAGCTCGAAGCTAACGCTTACTACGAAGGACAGCGGTTTGATTACGTGCCTCTGCCGACTTTCTATCAAGGCCATAAGAACACAACCAATCTCTATCCCGTTTTCACCGGGCAAGCTGCTATTCCGTTGCAGAGTTCTGATGTTGTGGTTTTCAATAGGGAGAATGGAGATGGGCTTTTCTCCATTGATGTTAAGATCTATGCAAGGATTAGGTTTAAGATTGGATCAATCAAAACTAATCGCTACAAGCCGAAATTCAAGTGCGAGTTGAGGGTCCCTTTAATGACGAGCGGCAGCTCCTCTGCTGTCGGATTTTCTAGGACGAAGTGCGACATCGATTTCTGATCACTGTTCCATTAGCCCTTCTATTCATTTGGTTTTTTTTTTTTTTTTTTTTTGTGGTTTATATATGATTTTTGTTTTTATTTTTTTTTTAATTTCTTTGATTATATTGGGAGGTTTGCTCACTTCACAAGAGTCACATGCGTAAATATGAAGTGCTTGTGTGCGATCTGTACCTTCCATAAGGTTGGAAATAATGCTTAGATATTCTGTCTTGAATTTCAGAAATTTTCAGTCTTCAGGTGGGCCACAACTTACAAAGTGAATTGCTGGTTAAGATATTTTACAGCCGATCATTCATTTGTTATATCTTGTGGCTCACTTGAGGTGTGGAATGGGCTGATTTTTGTGCCAGAAGACCTAAATCGTTTAGTTCACCGGATGGAAAGCTTAGATCTTACACAGTTGATTCATTTTTGCACTTGTGCTGGCGCGGAATTAGCAAAGCTCTACTTTATTATTATTATTATTTATTTGTTTTTTTTCTGTATATTGAGTTGGTTGCTTGTATGATATCACATGTTTTTTATTTAATAGATATGCTTTTCTATTTAATAGATAGCGTTGTTGTTTGGCTTTGGTTCTGTGGTCAATGGAGATGAAAAGTCCCGCCAATGATAAGAGTGAGGTTTGTTACAATGCATTCGTGTGTATGGTTGTAGGGTGCATCGAAATTATAGCCGTTGAAACCTGGTTCATGTTTCAATGATCCAGACCATTTATATGATGGTGCTCGCCGAGGATGGGTCCCAGAAGTTTCAAATTGGAACTTTTCTATCCTTTGATCTTAGGCGGCCACCACCAGCTATGTTTCTGGTCGGATCAACGTCGGAACATGACGCTGGATCCAACGGCCATAGTCAGATGTTTACCAGTTTAGATATATGATGTCCCAATAATTACTCATATATAATTATCTAACCGTCCGATTGATGAAAATTTATTGGATGGTAAATGATAAAATACTTCCAATGGCCCTATTACAATTTTTAAAAAAATGACCATGAATCACAGGGGCGCGGATTCGCTACTGAACACTTCAGTTGCGATATTGCTACTGAAGTGATGTGGTGGCGTTTCATTGGCCCAAAAGTTGGGCTCCGTTGAAAGCATTTAATGCTCCTTCCAACCAAAGCCTCAAGTTTTGCGCCAATGAAACGCGATCATATCATTTCAGTAGAGCAACATCGCTACTGAAGTGCTCAGTAGCTAATCCGCGCCCGAATCACAGGCTGGAATGTTTAGTAAATCTGATTTTAGGACATGATTTATCATCGATGCATGGGTTATACGCTTTAGTCTATTTAGGTTTTGTTAGTGCACGCCACGTGCACAATCTTCTAGTACCCACGTATCATGAGTTACGCAGCCAACGGATCAGATGAGTCCACTTGTACATTACGTTAAAAAAACGTATAAAATTTGACAATAAAATTATGCTAATTTTATAACTTCGATTGCTTGATGCAGTTGATTATATGTTTTTTTATAGCCAAGTTTATTCAATAGTCATTGGCCATCGAATTTACCTTATATATTTTAGACATCGATCCAGCTGTAGCCAGCTCGGGAGCATGATGAACTGAGGCATCTCCCACATCCGCTTCCAGAGGCCCTACGAATGCAGTAGCCTCGGCCTGGCCTTCCCCGTTTCTAGCTGAGGACGACTCCAGGTCCACTACGTCCATCGCAATTGGTTGTCAGGGAGGAGCCTCCCTCTCTTGTCCGCTTGGAGGAGCCTCCTGAGGTGCCTAGACTCCTCCACCTATGGCCACCTCTTCTAGCCTCAGTCGCCCAGCAGGAGGAGAGGACCCTCCCGGGCGGGATCAGACCGCCATCGACAGCCCTCGAAGACTTGGCTTCACGAGCCATGGATGGAGTGTTGCCCCTCCTGGAGGCCCTCCTCAGCCTCTCCAAATCAATCGTGGAGAGAAGCTTCAACCTCTTAGGGCGAGGTTGGTTTGGCCATTTCTGAAGAAAAAAAAAATGTGTCAAGAAATAAAAAGCAACACTCAAATACAAGAACATAGAACGAATCGATCAATTGCAATATTGTACCCTACCAGCTTGACTATTGACAAGTCGACCCGGTGCAGAAGTGAAGGGGTGATTAACCTCATCCACTTCCTTTCGACCGAACTCCGCTCATTCATGAGTCTGACCTGGCAAAGCTGTAGTTGTGACGGTTACAGTTGTATTTGAGGAAGAGCTGCAGGAAAGCGCGACCAGAGTTAACAACAAGAATTAACTTCCAAAAGAAGTAAATAATCAAGGCTATGGCTTGGGAATTTCAACCTGGGGAAGCAAACTCGGTGGGAACTCGAGAACATATTCTTGCCACCTCCACTATTATGGCTTCTCACTCCCCTGATGGCTTGGGAATTCCAACCTAAGAAAGCAAACTCGGTGGGAACCGAGAACATATTCTTGCCACCTCCACTGTTAGGGCTTCCCACTCCCCTGATGCAAAGAATCACTTATCCTTCCACCCTGTGTTGGAGGAAGGGTTGTCAACGATAAGGGCCTAGACTTGACTCGACCATGAAGAAAAGTAATCTCAGCCTCAAGCACTGGGCTAGCCTTAGCTCTGTACATGTATAAGAGCTCATTTGTAGTCAACTCAGCATATCCGAGCTAGTGCCATAAGATATAGCTACCAATGATAGCTTGTCATACGTTTGGCATTAGCTGACCAAAGGTAAGCCTAAGGCGGTGTGACCTCTCGCACAATAGGGTGGAGGGGCAGTCGCAAATCGCACTTGAGAGCTATAATATAGATGGCCACCTCCCCCGCACGAGGACAGCCTAGATCTCCCTCGACCTCAGGAGTTCGTAGCCCCACAGAGTCAAGGATGTGGAACTCTAACTAGATCGAGGCCAAGTCTGCCTCCTACAGCCTCAATCCAAAGAGGTCGACTTCCAAAGACAGCCCCCCAGTGGATGTAGCAGCCAGCCTCGCCGAGCAAATGCAACTTCCATCTCCCGAGTTGCCATCACTGGAGATGGTCCGCTCGAAGAGGCACTAAGCTGGGAATCTTCACTCTCCATAATGGATTCCCCATGAAAAGCCTCGGACATTGATGCTCCCCTAGAGCCTTCCGATGATATTTAGAGAAGAAGTAGGGAAGAAAATAACAAAACAGGAAGGAGAAGAGCAAGGAATCACTGGGGAAGGAGGAACGATAAGAAATATGTGAAAGGAAACGCACCAGAAATTGCCAACTAACTAGATCTAGCACAAAGAAAAGAGGAAATGGGGGCGAGCTCTCGACGAAGAAAATCAAGGAAACCAGTTAATGAACGGGAATAAGAGCAGCCTTTTCATATTTATAAAGCTTCTAGAACAAGAGCATTAAAAGTGCATTAAGTGTCATGATGTGAAAGGGCTCCTCGGCACACATTCCTATCCACGTGCCAGCTCGGGGTTCACTATCGGACCCCACTATCAAGGCAGGGATAGGTGTCCTTTTTTAAATCACCCAGAGACGAAGTGGCGTCGTTCTGTGGATGCCTCCTCATACGAGTCGCTGACATCGTTCTGCACACGCCTCATTGCACTATTGCTACCATGATATCCACCTCGATCCCAGTGGCAAGCACCGTCCTTCCCTCCCCCATATTAAATGTCAAGCAACAGTATAAGGTAGTGCTCATTAGGCGAGCCGACCTCCCAACCTTCCACACATTTGAGGTCTCCTACTCACGTGACAGTTCAAGACCGCATTAGTCCAAGTCCACTTACTTCCTGAGCTCTTGGATATAATGTTAAGAAGTAGGGAGGCAATTGTTACAAGTAAAATTGGACTAACCTGACACCTGGAATGAAATAGAGAGATTATAGGAAACTCTCCAAAGAAGAGTCGGAGTACCAACCCAACCTCAGGTACCAACCCCAACTTCCATGACCAACCTAAGCAAGAGCAACAAATACCGACCTCAGCCACCAAGTTGAGACCTCACGTCACAGTCTCGACTAATGTCCTTGGAGGTAAGCTCCATTCACCAACCCCGAGAGACGACCTCCGCCGTCAACCTCAGAGGCCGACTTTGACCAATGACTTCGGCCTCGGGTGCCGACCAATGACCTCATCCTTGGGTACCAACCACTACCCTGGGATAGAAAGTATCTAAGAAGGATCTCCACCGTATGCTGGCGAGATTGCCCATCAAGATCTTAGTTGAAGATCACACCACATGAGGAGCGATATATTCAGGGATAGATTCATTCTATGATATGGGTTTATCGAGTAGATTCATTGTAACACATAAGTGGTATAAAGTAATTATAAGGGATTTTGACCATACTAGCATTATAGTATGGTCAAATTCTTGAAATGGAAGAGAAGTTCCATATATTTCGAGGGTAGCTATCTGACAAGTCTCGAGAAATTTTTTAGACCAAATTTTCCTTGTCCTTGGTTCATAGTTTTATGGTTTTTGAGTGAATAAGAAGTTATGTCATATTCGATACTGGAAAAGTGACGTGGACAAAAGCCCTTTTGGGCGTGAACAAGGCCTAATTTATTGGGGCCACATTAATGTGTATGTATAATCCACGCTACCCATCCTTTTTTTCGTGTCATTTTAGTGCTAGGGCTCAAATATCAGCCTGATACAGAGCTCATGTGGGCCACATAATAGAAAACAATGGTGACAATGTCACCCACTGTTGAAACTTTCTAGGCTCACTGTGATGTTTTTTGGAAGTGGATACTACCCAAGTCAGGACTTCTTGGGACCACGGGGAGCTGGCTGACAAGGTGGACAGAACGGATCATCCAATTGTGGGCCTTAGGCTATGGTACCAATGGCTAGCCTTTCATCTAGTAGTAAAGGTCATGATTGTAATGTGATAGTTTTCATGTTATATATATGGGTAGTGGTTGTCACTTTGAATGGGTATGGGTCATGGTTGTCATATTATATAGGTCGTGGTTGTAATGTGTTAAGGGTCAAGGTTTTCATGTTATATAGGTCATAGTTATCATGTTATATGGGTCATGGTTGTCATGTTATATAGGTCCTGTTCGTCATGTTATATGGGTCATGGTTATCATGTTATATAGGTGGAGGTTGTCATGTGATGTGTCGAGGTCATGGTTTTTTTTAAAGGAGATCTATATTCAAAAGGGGCACAAAGGCTTAACAGAGACTATATTCAAGGAGGGCCTATAGCGAAAAGAAGAGGGCCCCCTATCATATGACGGAAAAGAGATAAAAACTGAAGCATGGGTAAGGCGACACATAGGTTTCCATAGCCCAGTCTATCTAGAAACAGAAAACCTCGGATGGAGGAAGGAAGACCCTCCCAAGATCGAAAGGTGAGGTTCGCTTGGCTTTCACTCCCCAGTCTGGCCAAACCGTCGGCAGCCGAGTTGGCCTCTCTAGGAGTGTGAGTAATGTGAACTTCCAAACCTCACCTAAGAGACTTAATCCTCGCCCTTAAGTACCATATGGACCAGGAAAACACTAATTTGTTCGAGTGGGCCATCACCACTAAGTTAGAATCACTAGCCACTTTTACTATAAAGTAACCTAGTTGGGTACACAACATTAGTCCATCTAAAATCACCTTAATTTTAGCCCTTGTGTTGGAACCAAAGCTGTAAACGAATGAGAATCCAAATAGGAAATCTCCGTTGTAATTTCTCCCGATACCTCCACCCCCGGAAAGGCCCAGGTTTCCTCTCACTGAGTCATCTACGTTGAGCTTGATCCATCCTCTTAGAGGTCTTGTCCATTTAACCATTACTATTTTGGGAAGATTGGGGGTCGACACTGTAATTCCCAATAGGTTAAGCATTAGCAGCGTGGACCTCTTAAGGGACTTGGGGATGGGTAGGAAGGAGCTGACCTAGTTGATCTTGAAGTGGGTGCATGAGATAATATCTAAGGAATGAATTTTGAGATTTTCAAACTGGGCTTTATTCCTAGCCTTCCACAACTACCAGAAAATGAATATAGGAATCAGACCTTTGAGGGGGAGGATATTGCTTGATAGGAGGTGGTAGACCACCACTGGACGACTCTATTTATTGCTGAGGATAACGGGCCACACATGTTATAAGTTTGACTAAAATGGTCCTAGACTTGGGCTACCACACCACCTATAGCAAAAACATGGTCAATGAATTCAGTTTCAGGCGAAGACGAAGGGGGGCAGCAAGTGCATATGGAAGCCATGCTAACACCTTTGCTTTAAAGTCTGACATCCACTAGGATTTCTTTGTGGAAGATTTTCCAAGTTAAGAGTGAGAGTTTTGGAGGAAGTTTGGCATGCCATACCCATTTGGCCTAGGATTTTCTCACTGCATTCGGCCTAATGATCTGCCACGCCAATGCAATTGAGAGCTCTCCATTGGCAACAACTAACCAGATTCTCCTATCTTCAACAGCAGAGATACAAATCCCCTCCTCCAAAACATGATTGATGGCTGGTTGAGGAAGAAGGTAGCTGACTATGGCATGCGAGGTCTAACCATTAGCATCAATAAAGTCCCAAACCTTGGCAAACTAAGAAGTAGTAGTAGAGGATTGTAATCTCCAATTTTGAAGAGGGCCCAGGCCTGACCAATCCTCATCCCAGAATTTGACATTTCCTAGACCGATCAACCAATGGGAGTGCGCCACCACAACAGGGAAAAGCTGTCTAATCTTTTTTTTTTTCCGGAATGGCGAGGCAAATAAATGCACATCTCGTTCTGCTTGCCTAAACGATATCCGACGAGTACTTAGACTTTATAAAATTGCTCCCGCAGCTGGTGTTTCCTCTGAAAAGCACTGTCCAGGCTAATTTCATTGTGAACACCTTCATGATGAACTTGAGGCTTCTCAGACCTAAACCCCATTCCGATTTGGGGAGAGATAAATTTTTTCGACGCCTCCAATGGAATTGTTTCTTAATACCATCCCACACCTTGAAGAAATATAAGAAGGCCTTCTTGAAATCTGACAAGATACTGATGGGGACTTCCATGGCTGCTAGCATGTGTATAGGAACGCTCACTAGCACATGATTGATGAGGGTGAGTCTATATACATGCGATAGGATTATGTTTTTCCAGTTCACAATTCTATTGTGAATTTTCTCGAACAAGTTCTGAAAATACGCCTTTTTAGGTGGCCCTTGGAAGATTACGACCCCCAGATAAGTGAAAGGAGCTGCTGCCATGCAAAATCCCAGGATAGAATTAGCTGCTCTACTACATGATTCTGAAAGCCCTATTGATGGGATGAAGAAGCTCTTGTTTGGATTAATCCTTTGGCCTGAGATCATTTCATAATTCTTGAAGAATTTTCTTATCTTTCTCAAGGAATCTCGGCTACTATTCACAAAAAGAATCATATTGTCTACAAAGAGGAGATAAGAAACCCTTGGGCAGCTTGAATGCATCTTGAAAGGTTAGCAAAAGCCTCTCGGCACGAGTTTGTTGAAACCACAGCTAGGACTTCGGCTGTTAGAATGAAAAGGCTCGGTGAAATTGGGTCGCCTTTCTGAAGAGCCCTAAATGATTTGAAGAAGCCAACCGCTTCTCCATTGACGAGAACTTAGAACCGTCAATTAGACCAGCATTTCTCCACCTTAGCGATCCATTTCGAATCAAAGCCAAACTTGGTTAGAACCTCCTTTAGTCCACAATAGACCTACCCTGCACAAAAGCACCTTGTTCGATGGAGACTATTTTGGGAAGTATGTTTCATAATCTGACAACAATAATCTTAGAGAAAATTTTATAGATGTAGCTACACAAGCTAATATGTCCGAAGTCAAAGAAGGTTGCACGGGAGCTTATTTTTCACAACCCCAAGTGTAGGGTCACGATGTAGTTATAATCTTGGTGAGACCGAGGTCGAATCCACAGGGACTAATCTCGTGTGTATTTCAAACTAACTAAAAGTAGAACTAGTAAAAGATGTAAACCTAAATTTGAAAGTGCAGATAGAGTAATTATGAGTTGTTTAACTAAAACTTGTAAATTTAAAGGCGAGAATTAGGGTTTCCAAGGATCCACTTGTAGCAATCAAGGAGATCTATTACTTGATTCAAGGACAAACTGGAATCAGAGTCCTATCTTATCCAGTTGGAAGATATCTCAATAAAATCAAATCTGAACTTCCCTTGATCTAATTCTCAATGGATGAAAGTTGTGAGGATTGCAAGTGATTCTATCACCTAGTCATGCCCAATAGACGATGGCAAACAACATGATATACCAATCCCATAATTAAACATAAGAGAATTGTGAAGGTTAGAAAGGATTCCATCATCTAACCATGCCCAAGGGATGATAGTGAACAACAGGATTTCCTAATTTCACAACGTCAAACATGAAAAGAACATACTTAAAGCTATCACAGATTTATTATAATTTGAGTCACAACAAACTATTAAGAACTAAAAGTATTCCTTAAATATCAAACTAGAATTAAAGAGAATTCGACATAAACCTGAATCAAAGCAATAAAAAACATCCCATCAAGCTACAAGCTTCACCTCTTAGCCTTAGCTAAGAGGTTTAGCCAACCATAGTCATGATTGGATCTAAAATCCTACAAGAAAACATGAAAAACTAAGGAAGAAAGAAGAAAAATGCTTGGCAACAGCTCTCTGCCCTTCTGCTTCACTCCTCCAAACCCTAAATAGATGCCTAGGGATGCCATGGGGACTCTTATTTATAGTTATGCAACTCTTCCTTTTGTACCTCCTCGAAAAAATTCGAAAACTGCCTCCAATTTATGCACTTCGCGTAATTCCACACAACTCTGTGTAAGTGGTTCGATGAAATCAAACTGCCTTCGATGTCATCGAGCAAGGCTTCGAGTTATCAAACAAGTCTTCGAGCCATCAAAAAAATGTCTTCAATTTTTCCAGCAACCAACTCGATTTTCTTTCATAAATTCGATGTCATCGAACTATGATCGATGACATAGTCAATATAAATTATGCATTTGTTCTTTCGACTTCGTTCCTTCTCCACTTGATTTTCATAAATCTTGGGACCTTAAAATCTTCAATCTTTGTCTCCTCAGATCCATTCTTTGCCTTGGTTATCTTTAAGCGACAAATCCATGTATTTAGCACCTTTTTCAATGCAAGCTCTTAAATTCACCTTGCAACACAAACATGAATAAAATAGGACATTATGCAACATTATATTCATAAAACCAATATATAAATGGGGGATAATATGCAATATTTGACTCTCAACACTTATATTGGGGATAAGGCAAATGAGAGTCGATGTGAGGGCTCTAGGGAGATTTTCACCACTGAAGAAGCAACGAGTTTCCATAAGAAGGTCTCGGCCCACTGTATCGCAACACTCTTGGAAGAAAGCCCTCGAGAAGCTGTTAGGACCAGTCACACCATCTAGTGGGAGGGCTTTTAATAGCTGAGTGAACTTCTTCTGGGGATGGCTTGATAAGGAGAAGGTGATTATCCTAAATGGAAACAGATTGTGGAATGGTGTCCAGGATATCACCTAGCTGGGTATCTGGTTCAACCTGCAGGAGTCACTAAAAAAAATTATGTAATAACTCTCTTAATATCAGCATGACCTGATAGCCCCCCCCCCCCCCCCCCCTTTATTTCCTGGATTCTCGATCTTCTGGCTCTACCTGAAGCTATAGTATGGAAGTATTTAGTGTTACGGTCTCCTTCCTGCAACCAATGAAATCTTGCCTTCTGCTTCTAGAAGGTTTTTTCGCATAGCTTGAGGTGAGATAGTCTTTCTCTAGCTCCTGGACTACATTTTGGAGGCTTGGATCTAATAAGTCTTGGGCAACGCATTCAGCAAGGCGAAGGTCCGCAACTGCGATCTTCACGTTATGAAAGACCATGAGGAATTTATCTTGACTAATTCGCAAGATGTCTATTCCTGAGGAAACATAACTTGAGAGTTTGATTCCCTGAATTAACCTAATAAGGGGCATGTCTATGTTCTCTGCATGGCCCACCACAGCCAAGCTCAACTCCCTCATCTTCATTGCCACGCTTCTATTATCAGCCCTAACTATGAAGTTCTCTATGGCATTTGATCGAACACCTTCTATGCGCCCATGTCCCACACCCCTAACCGCTTCGACAAAAGATCTCCCTTCCGTAGTCAGCTCCTTTTGGGCTAATGCGGGGAGATTTGAAGCACCCCTTTGCAGCGGTGGTTGAATGTTGGGCAAATGTGCAGCACGGGCCTTTGCCATTGCTACCATCAGAATCCGACCATCCACCATCTTACCGTTGAGAATATCCAAAGCTACATTTGCATCCGCATATTAGAATCAGATGAAGGCATAGCCCTGAGATCTTCTTAGATTGTAGTTCCAGGGTATGTAGGCATCCGTAATCTTGCCATATATACCTCCCAAAGATTCTGGTAAGATCATCTACCGTCATGTCAAATGAATATTACCATCAAAGAGGGTGAAGTGTTTCCGGGGGGAATCTTAGCACGGACCTGCTTCCACTCGAATGATGTAGCTATGGCCCTTATCCCACCTTAGATTTCTTTCAGTTGTAACGTAAATCTTATGAGCATGATTTATTGCATGCCATTTCTTACTCATAATTATGTTGTTGCCTGGTTCCAAATGTTGCGTATGGTGCTTAAATTTTGAGTGAAGTAGATTAGGTTAGTAAACAATGTATCTTGTCTGCTACAAGAAGTTCAATCATATTAAAGTTCTCATTCTTTGAAGGTGCAGCTTGTCTGCTACATGTGCTCTTGCACATGTCAGCGTGATGGACATGCTACGTTTCCACAAGTTCACAATAGGTGAGTCTCTGTCTTATTACACTACAAGATGTCATGTTTATTATATCTCACTATTGGAACTATTGGATTTGATATGTTAGATTTGCCAAATCATATTGGCAAGATTCACGGATGCCTTCTTAAAGTTGACCTTTGGGATTGTGTTTGCTAATTTCTTTATATATTACCATTCTAATTTTTAGGAACATGTGCATTCTGAAGATGATATCATAAAGTTTTGTGAAGAAACTGGTTTACCTATGGCATTAGATGAAACTATTGACCATATTCAAGGAGATCCTCTCAATAAGCTTATGGCATTTGTACACCCAGGAATAGTTGTTGTTGCAAGTAAAAACTAATCTCTATGAAGTCACAAATTAGAAGAGGTTACTAATGACTTCAATATATTGTATTGTAAACATGACTTGATTTTACTATAATGGTCCTGTCAGGTTATTAAACCAAGTGTTGTTGGGGGGTTTGAAAATGCAGCAGTGATTGCAAAATCAGCAACATGAAAAGATGGTTGTTATCAATGCTGCATAAGAAAGTAGCCTAAGTTTAGCATCATATGTTCACTTTGCATGTTATCTTGAGCAGCAAAACACAGAGATCTACAAGATGAAGAATAAGGAATAGTGCCCAACTATAGCCCATGGCCTTATGAAGAATGAGGGTGGAAGCGTTTTCTGTTTTTCTTTTCTAATGTGGGCAACTATTATATGCTTTTGGTCATTCTTTTGATTTAGGTTTGTGTTCAGCCCTCTTTACCATGGAATTTGAGGATTTGATTTTCCAGGAGGCAAATGAAAATGTGTTGGTTACCAAGACACTCTTTATGCTCACTTTCTTTTGATCAAATGAAGGATTGTAATTGATTCGTAATTGAATGAATGATTGTAATTGAATGAATGATTATGCACGTGGTAATTGAACGAATGAATGAATGATTATGCAGGTGGTAATTGAACGAACGAATGAATGATTATGCACGTGGTAACTGAATGAATGAATGATTATAAAAAAAATTTAATGTAAGCAATAGCTACGGATATTAACCATAGCTGTTATAAAATTGGGCATATTGCTACAGATCTAACACTACTTTTAGCTACCAATAATATCCATAGCTGTAGGCGCTTTTGGATATAGAAATATTTGCTACGGATTAAATCCATAGCTATTTTAAGCTATGGCTACTGATTAAATCCGTAGCTATAGGTTTTAGACCTATTGCCTTGGCATCTACAATGACGGTGATGCTACGGATTTAATCAGAAGCCATAGCTCTATGGCTACAGATCAATCCGTAGCCTTTTCCCTTTTTTCTAGTAGTGATCAGTTCAACCTCACTAACAGCAATAATCTCTATTACAACCTTTCTCTAAACATAGCTATAAGAAACCCCAACAAGCGGATCGGCATTTACTACGATAAGCTCGAAGACAACGCTTACTATGAAGGACAGCAGTTTGATTACGTGCCTCTGCCAACTTTCTATCAAGGCCAAAAGAACACAACCAATCTCTATCCAGTTTTCACCGGGCAAGCTGTTATTCCGTTCCAGAGTTCTAAAGTTACGGTTTTCAATAGGGAGAATAAAGACGGGCTTTTCTCCATTAAGGTTAAGATCTATGCAAGGATTAGGTTTAAGATTGGATCAATCAAGACTAATCGCTACAAGCCGAATTTCGAGTGTGAGTTGAGGGTCCCTTTAATGACGAGCAGCAGCTCCTCTGCTGTCGGATTTACTAGGACGAAGTGTGACATCGATTTCTGATCACTGTTCCATTAGCATTTCTATTCATTTTTATTTTCTTTTTTTGCTTTTTTTTTGTGGTTTATATATGATTTTTTTTTCTTTGATTATATTGGAGGTTTGCTCACTTCACAAGAGTCACATGTGTAAATATGAAGTGCATGTGTGCGATCTGTACCTTCCATAAGGTTGGAAATAATGCTTAGATCTTCTGCCTTAAGTTTCAGAAATTTTTAGTCTTCCAGGTGGGCCACAACTTACAAATTGAATTGCTGGTTAAGATATTTTACAGCCGTTCATTCATTTGTTATATCTTGTGGCTCACTTGAGGTGTGGAATGGACTGATTTTTATGCAGACGATCTAAATCGTTTAGTTCACAGGATGGAAAGCTTAGATCTCACATAGTTGATTCATTTTTGCACTTGTGCTTTTGTGGAATTAGCAAAGCACTTTGTTTTTTTTTTCTCTGTATGATGTTGAGTTGGTTGATTGTATGATATCATATGTTTTTTATTTAATAGATATGCTTTTCTATTTAATAGATAGTGTTGTTGTTTGGCTTTAGTTTTGTGGTCAATGGAGATGAAAAGTCCCGCTAAAGATAAGAGACAGGTTTGTTACAATGCATTCGCATGTACGGTTGTAGGGTGCATCGAAATTATGGCCGTTGAATCCTGGTTCATGTTTTAATGATCCAGACCATTTATATGATGGAGATCGCCGAGGATGGGTCCCAGAAGTTTCAAATTCGAACTTTTCTATCCTTTGATCTTAGGCGGCCTCCATCAGCTATGTTTCTGGTCAGATCAACGTCGGAACATGACACTGGATCCAACGGCCATAGTCAGATGTTTACCAGTTTAGATATATGATGTCCCAATAATTACTTGTATTTAATTATCTAACGGTCCGATTGATGAAAATTTATTGGATGGTAAATGATAAAATAAATCCAATGGTCTTATTACAATTTTTTAAAAATGACCATGAATCACAGGCTGGATTGTTTAGTGAATCCGATTTTAGGACCTGAGTTATCATCGATGCATGGGTTATACGTTTTAGTCTATTTAAGTTTTGTTAGTGCATGCCACGTGCACAATCTTCTAGTACCTACATATCATGAGTCATGCAGCCAACGGATTAGATGAGTCCACTTGTACATTACGTTAAAAAAATGTATGAAATTTGACAATAATATTATGCTAATTTTATAACTTCGATGGCTTGATGCAGTTGATTATATGCCTTTTAAAGTCAAGTTTATTCAGTAGTCATTGGCCATCGAATTTACCTTATATATTTTAGACATCGATCCAGTTGTAGCCACCTCAGGAGCATGATGAACTGAAGTATCTGCCACCTCCACTTCCTGGGGCCCTACGAATGCAGCAGCCTTGGCCTGGTCTTCCCCGTTTCTAGCTGAGGATGACTCCAGGTCCACTATGTCCATCGTAATTTGTTTTGAGGGAGGAGCCTCCCTCTCTAGTCCACTTGGAGGAGCCTCCTGAGGTGCCTCGACTTCACCTATGGCCACCTCTTCTGGCCTCAATAGCCCAGCAGGAGGAGAGGACCCTTTAGGGCAGGATTGGACTGCCATCGACGGCCCTCAAAGACTCGGCTTGACAAGCCGAGGATGGAGTGTTGTCCCTCCTTGCGGCCCTCCTCAGCCTCTCTAAATCAGTCGTGGAGGGAAGCTTCGACCTCTATGGGCAAAGTTGGTTTGCCATTCCTGAAGAAAAAAATGTGTCAAAAAAGAAAAATCAACACTCAAATACAAAAACATAAAAGGAATCGATCAACTGCAATGTACCTACCAGCTCGACTATTGACAAGCCGACCCGGTGCAGAAGTGAAGGGGTGATCAACCTCATCCACTTCCTTTCAGCCGAACTCTGCTCCTTCGCGAATCTGACCTGGCAAAGCTATAGTTGTGACAGCTCCAATTGCCTTTGAGGAAGAGCTGCAGGAAAGCGCAACCAGAGTTAACAAATAAGATTCAACCTCCAAAAGAAGTAAAAAATAAAGGCTACGGCTTGGGAATTCGAACCTGGTAAAGCAAACTCGGTGGGAACCCAAGAACATATTCTTGTCACCTCAACTATTAGGGCTTCCCATTCCTCTGATGCGAAGAACCACTTATCCTTCCACCCTTTGTTGGAGGAAGGGTAGTCGGCGATAAGGGCCTGGGCTTAATTCGACCATGAAGAAAAGTAATCCCAGCCCGGAGCACTGGGCTGGCCTTAGCTCTGTACATGTATAAGATATAACTACCGATGATAGCTCGCCATACGTTTGGGATTAGTTGACCAGGGGCAAGCCTAAGGCGGTGAGTGACCTCTCGCATAATAGGGTGGAGGGGCAGTAGCAAATCACACTTGAGAGCTACAACTTAGATGGCCACCTCCCCTGCGTGAGGATAGCCTGGATCTTCCCCAACCTCAGGAGTTCGTAGCCCCACAGAGTTGGGGATGTGGAACTCGGACCGAATCGAGGCCAAGTCTGTAAATGCTATTGTGTAAATACAACACCCATTGTATTGTCAAATTTTGTTATACCAAACCATTTAGTATTTGTATCATGCTTTGATTTGAAGTGATCAGGTTCATACATTTTTAAGTTCTCTAGATCTTCATCGATCTTACCCACATCTTCATCAATTGAAGTTCAATTATTAAACGCTAAAGATTTAAGAACTCAAGTGTAACTCAAGCTCAAATTCAAACTCAAGCTTCAAGTATCATAAGTATTCAAGAATTTGAAGTGAATGATGTTTCAAGTGTTCCTACTCACAAATAGGTTTGGATGACCCTAGATTAACCCTAGATTGAACCTAGATTGTGTCATATTCATTACATATTGTATGTGGGTCATTTCATATATTTATAGGTCGTTTTATCGACTAGTCTTAGACCTTGTTCGACTAGTCCATGTACTGGCTTGACCAGTCTCAGAGTTTTCTTGACCAGTCCAAGGTTTGTTGCTAATTTTTAGAAATTTCTTTTGGACTCCCAAGCAATCCAGGAAACTACTCGACCAAGCGAGTGAACAGTGCTCGACCGGTCATGCAGGCTCGACTCAAAGTCCAGCAATCTTTTCTAGTCTCACTCGACTAATCGAGTAATGGCCTTATTTTATTATGCTAGAAATTTTGAAATTTTGTTAGTCCTTCGGCCAGTTGAACCGACCCTTAGACCGATCGAGAGAACAGTATTTTTACTTATAAATAGAGCACGAATTTCAGAGTTTATTAATTCATTAAAGTAAAATCAAGACACCACTCTAAGAGATAAGTTTTTGATATTTTTAAGCTATATTGTGCTCATTTAATATTCTCTTTAATTAGCTTTTATTATTTGATTTTAAGAACTTTATTCCAATCTTACTTTAAGAAGAGATTTGTGTTTTCGCCTTTCTTGAGATCAAAATCAAATCAAGTAAGTTTAGGTTGATTTAATTTAAAAATCATTTAGAACTAGAACTTTTTCATCTGTGAGACTGGACATTGAACATCCTTGTCTACATTGGATCGGTTCTACCGGGCTTCTTCAAAGGAGAATTTACAGATAATGACATTTACATTTTGTATATCTTTTTTTGGTTTTTGAGGTTGTGCTAAAATAATCTCTTCTTGGTTTGTCTGAGGTAATCCAGGAAATCTCAAAGTTTAGGGTTTTGAAATTGTGTAAGCCCAATCAAAGACAATCGTGAAGGTTTTAAGGTGAACCTTGGAAAACCTTTTTCATAGTGAACACTAATATCCCGATGGAGTGGATGTTAGGAGTGAAGTAGTTGTGTGGTTGTTTTTCAACAGTTGGTGTACACACAAGCGAACCACTATAATTTCAGGCGTTGTGGTGGATGGTTAAATGTGCCTATGTGTGTGAATGTTATCATTTATTTTCAGCATTTGTAGTGAATGGTGTAATTTATTTTATGCACATGTGAGAATTTTGTAATAACTTAGTTTATTTTTATTTGCTACTCCCTTTGCCTCTTTATTGGTTTGGGTTTTTTATACTTACAAACGTACTACTAAGGTTGTCCTGCCATAAGCCTTTAGTTTTTGGTGTTATGGTGTCCTTAGAACTAAGTTTGTATCAACCTCTCAAGACTAGTATATTTGACGTTGCTATTTACTTGTTCTTATTTACTATTTGATTATGTTATCATTCTTTAAATTTTGCATTTATTTTTTAATTTAGCATAGCCCTATTCACCCCCTCCCCCCTCTCCTCTAGGACGTATAGCTCGGCCTTTTCAAGTGGTATCAGAGCCTAATAGCTTTTTTATTTGGATTCATTTCCTAACTAACCGATCTTAGTTTATAAGATGTAAAATTTTGATAGCCTCTCAATCACTAGGCCTTCACCTTTTGATGGCTCCAATTATGCCTATTTGAAAGCCACGGTGACTAGATGAGAACATGTGGCAATCCACAGTGACTAGATGGACCCCTCCTACCATTGAAGTTCTAGGCACTGATGGAACTAAATCTATGAAGGTTGCCCCTTATTTTTCTTGGACCACACTTCGGAAAAGTGAGAGTAGTGTCAATGCAAAGTCTTTAAATGCAATTACTTGCGCACTATCACTAGATGAATTCAAAAGAATTATATCCTGTGATTCTGCAAAGCAAGCTTGGGACATTTTAGAAATGGCACACGAGGGTACGACTATTGTCAAGAAATCTAAACTTCAAATCCTCACCACTTGGTTTGAGGAAATACGTATGGAAAAAAGTGAAACTTTCATGGACTTCTATACTAAGTTAAATGACATAGTCAACTCTATGTGGGTCTTGGTGATAATATCCCAGAAAGTGAAGTCTGGGCAAAGATACTATGCTCATTACCTGAAAGGTTCAATTCAAAGGTCACTATCATTCAAGAACTTCGTAATACGAATAATATGAGGGTTGAAGAACTGGTTGGTTCTTTACAAACCTACAAGTTAAACTTTAAAGCTCTTAAAGTAAGTCAATCGCCCTTAAGTCTTCTAAAAATACTTCTCATGAAAATGTTAGTAATTCTGATTTTGAAAACTCTGAAGATGATGTGGCATTATTAACCAAGAAGTTTTATAAGATTTTTAAAAGTAAAAAGAAGGTAAATTCTCAAAAACCTTCAGAAAAGAAAAGAACTAAATCTAAAAATTGAAAATCTATTAAAGATAGCCAATGTTTCAACTGCCATGAATACAGGCATTTGGCAAACAAATGTCCAAAGAAGGACAAATCTAAAAGGAGAGGCATGTTAGTCACATGTGATGAATCGTCTTACTTTGAAGCCTCTTCTGAGTCAGATGATTATGAACCTGAGTCTACTATAATGAGGTCAAAGCCTTAAAGACTCTAGCCAAATTCAGTTTCTCAAATAGTTGTGATTCAACTAATGAAGAAAATCTAAGTAATCCTGAAAATGATGAAGATTTACAAGATGCCTATGATGCCCTATACAGGGAAAATTGTAAGATAGCAGTAAAATTAAAACTTCAAAAAGGAAAGTTTTTAAAATTAAAAGAAAATTTTGATAATCAAGTCTTAGAAAAATTATATTTTTCAGATTGTTTTGAAAATTTTAAGCATCATTTAGATTTCGAAACTTCCCAATTTAAAAACCTAAAATCTAAAAATGAAAAACTAAAACTAGAAGTCTCTTCTCTCTAGAGTTTAAAGGATACTTAGAGGTATGCCCAGGATGATCCTAAACTAGAAAGACTACTATTCGGATCAAGGAAATGTGGCGATCGATCTGATCTGGGTTACGATAAAAATACCCCTCCTAAATACATGACTACTCCTCCTAAATTTGTTAAAGGAGAGTCTTCTAACTCAAAAGGAAAAAGTCTGAATCAAAATAGTTTTAAAAATCATAAAACTTTTCAGGCTATGAAATCTAAAAACAAACATATCAACTATAGAAATCAAAATCATAACCCCTTAGCTGAGAAAATTGTGGATTTACTTAAGGAGCTTCTAAAATCTAACTCGAATTGTAGAATATACAACAACTACAAGCATAGAAGGCTAATTATACTCCAAAACCCAAAACGGTAATGAAGTGAGTTCTTAAGGTTGCTTATTTGGTTCCCCACGCCACTTTCAAGGCTTCGATTCAATCAAAGTGGTACCTAAATAGTGGTTGTTCTAGACACATGACAGGTGATAAAGATTTTTTCACCAATCTTAAAGATATGACTGATGGTTCAATCACATTTGGTGATGGTAGTAACTGTAGGATTATTGGCCAAGGTATGATTCAACTCTTTAATCTTCCTCCATTTGAAAATGTGTTGTTTGTAGAGGGTCTTAAGTATAATCTTTTAAGTATTTCTCAAATTTGTGATAATAAACATAGTGTAAAATTCATCAACCTAGGGTGTGAAATTTTTAATAAGAATGGTTCTATGATATTAACTGGTCGTAGAACATTTGAGAACTGTTATATAGTCAGTGATTTAAGCACATCTAAGTTATCGTGTTACATGGTCCAAATCGATGAGACCAAACTATGGCATAAATGCCTAGGACATGTAAACTACTGTAATCTTTATAGATTGAGCAAAAGTGAAGTAATAGGAGGTCTACCCAAGATTAAGAAATTGGATAAAGTTTGTGCTGAATGTCAGATTGGAAAAAAAACTAGGAGTGCTCACAAGAACTTGAACTCCAACGCCACATCCAAACCCCTCGAACTCCTCCACATTGATCTCATTGCACCGACTAGAATGGAGAGTCGAGGTAGTAAGAAATATATACTGGTCATAGTATATGATTTTACTAGGTATACATGTGTAGTTTTCATGAGAGAGAAATCTAAGACTCTCGATGAAGTGAAAAGGGTACTCAAGCGTATCCAAACTGAGGAGGAATCACATGTCACCAAAATTCATAGTGATCTTGGTTCTGAATTCAATAATAGCAATTTTGAGAAGTTTTGTAGCGATCATGGAATATCACATGAGTATTCTACACCTAAGACACAAAAAAAGAATGGGGTAGTTGAAAGGAAAAAATTGAGTTCTTCAAGAAATGGCTAATGTGATGTTAAATAGTATGAAACTTCCTACAAATCTTTGGGCTGAAGCTGTGAACACGACGTGTTATATCACTAACCGTGTTTATACTAAAAAGCCTAATAATAAGACAGCATATGAACTATAGTTCAATAAGAAGCCTACTGTTAAATACTTTCAAGTTTTTGGCAGCAAGTGCTACATTTTGCATGACCGAGAAAATCTAGAAAAATCTAACACTAAGAGTGATGAGGGTATTTTCCTAAGATATGTGCTAAATAGTCAAGCGTATTATATTCCCAAAAAGAGGAACGGTGTTATTCAAGAATCCATTAATGTGGTTATAGTTGATCATATGAATACACCTGTCTCAATTTCAAAAGATGATGAAGTCCCTTTATTTGATAAACCGGACTCTTCATCCAGTCAAAAAGAACTTGAACTACGATCAGTTAAAGACCATCCAACTGATCAAATTCTTGGGAATCCTCTCACTGGTGTGAGCACTTGTAGAAAATTAGAAAATATTTATAATTATGTATGCTTCACATCTCAGATTGAGCCGGCCAACGTAAAAGAAGCTCTCATTGATGAAAACTGGATAGTAGCTATGCAAGATGAGCGTAATCAATTTGCAAGGAATAATGTATAGTACTTGGTTCCTAGACCTAATGAAAAATGCATTATTGGAACTAAATGAATCTTTAAAAATAAGTCTGATAAACTTGATAACATTATAAAAAATAAAGCTAGATTGGTTGTATAAGGGTACACTCAAATAGAAGGTATAGATTATGATAAACCTTTGCCCCAGTAGCTCGTCTTAAATCTATCAGACTGTTTATATCCATTGCTTGTTACGAAAAGTTCAAAATTTACTAAATGGATGTTAAGAGTGCTTTCTTAAATGATGATCTACATGAAGAAGTATATGTAGAACAACCTACTGGTTTTGAAGACCCTAAACATTCTAATCATGTTTATCGCCTGAAAAAGGCACTCCATAGATTGAAACAAGCTCACAGGGCATGGTATGAGAAATTGACTAAGTTTTTACTAAGTTATAACTTTATAATGGGGAGTGTTGATAAGACACTTTTTGTTAAAAAAAAAATACAATGATCACATACTGATAGTACAAATAGATGTTGATGACATTATCTATGGATCTACCTGTTCTAACATGACTGTTGAGTTTGCACATTTAATGAAGTCAAAATTTGAAATGAGTATGGTTGGAGAACTGAACTATTTCTTAAGTTTGCAAGTAAAACAGCTTCCTAATGGGTTCTTTATCTCTCAAACTAAATATGCTCTAAACTTGGTTAAAAAGTTTAGATCTGAGAGTGAAAAAATTTTCAATACTCCTATGCGTACGACACTTAAACTCTCTAAGGATTCAATAGGTAAAAGTGTAGATCCTAAGTTGTATGGCAACATGATAGGTAGTTTATTATATTTAACTACGAGCCGACCTGATATTACATTCAACATAGGAATTTATGCTAGATATCAATCGGATCCTAAAGAGTCCCACCTAATTGTTGTAAAGTGCATTTTAAGATATGTCGCAAGTTCAACCAAACTTGGCCTTTGGTATCCTCATGATACTAATGTTCAATTAGTTGGTTATTCGGATGCTGATTGGGCTGGTAATATTGATGGCCGCAAGTCAACCAGTGGTGGATGTTTTTATGTCGGAGACTATCTGGTTTCTTGGCATAGTAAGAATCAAAGTTTCGTATCACTTTCCACAACTGAGGCTGAGTATATTGCAACTGGTAATGCATGCACCCAGCTTGTATGGATGAAGAGGATGTTAAGTGATTATGGATTTGCACAAGATTCTATGGTATTGTATTGTAACAATTCTAGCGCCATTAACATTTCTAAAAATCTAATTCAACATTCACGAACTAAGCATATTGACATTAGATATCATTATATTCGAGAATTAGTAGAAGATAAGACTATTTCTGTGGATTATAGTCAGACTGAAAATCAACTTGCAGACATATTTACAAAATCGCCTAACAGAAACAGGTTTGCTAAGTTAAAATTGGATATGGGTATGTGCAATATGAACTGAAATGTTTGTGTTTATTTATAATATATTACAAGTTTTTATTTTATTTATTTATGTAAATTTTTAAATATAAAAAATAATGAAAATTGCAGAATTTTTGTAGTGCACGACCAGTCGAGTACACACTCGACCAATCGTGGCACGACCGGTCGAGTATGTACTCAACCAGTTGAGCCGCTCGGGTTTGGGGTTTTTTTATTGTTTAAAAAGCACTTTTTCTTCATTTATTTCATCTTCCCTAACCTGCCCTACCACGACCGGTCGAACCCACCTTCGATTCCTTCATAATTAGTGCATCATTTTCGATTTCCTTATAGATTTAAGTTCTTTGCACTTCCCTTTTTTTATTTTTGTAGCTTATTTAAAGATTTATGGTGGTTTACTGGGTTTTCTTGCTAAAAATCTGATTTTTTTGAAACCCTTTCTTCCATTCTTGCATTGCTTATGTTCCTTGTCTTTCTTATTGTTATGGAAGGTCACATAAGAAGAAACACTCGTGGTCCTTCTTCTTCTCGTTCCACTCCAATCACGGTGTGTCATCTTCGGTCACCCAAAGAAGACCCCAAGTATATGTGGGATATACGTCTTCGCAACGTGATTGTTGAATGGACGGTCAACTCTAATCACTTGGAACCATTTGGCATTATTCCTCTCCTTCAAACTATAGGATGGGATAATATTTTAAATTGGGGCGGTCCAGCATACCATTCCATTGCGCAGGCCATGTATTCTTACATAACTGCCTTCTCATCTGAGGATCTAACTTTTACAATTACAACTAGAGAAGGTCCTATTTAAGTAAACCGTCATTTAATATCTGGATTAATGGATCTTCCAATTAATGATGACAGTATTCTCTTATAGTAAAACCTTCTGAGTTTGAAAAAAGGATGCTCACTAGAGTGTTATGCAACATGAATGTGGAATGAAGTTCTGGAAATGCATTCAGTTCCAAATTTATGTTACCCAGATACAGGGTTCTCCATCGGATTTTCATCTCTAATGTCTATCATAGGTCTGGTAACAAGACTGAGCTCACTACTTTCATGGCTCACATCCTTCACTCTATTGTTACTGGTGTCTCCGTATGTCTTCCATCCCTTATCTGTTACATCATGATTCAGTTTCGTCTCCATCCAGGTCATAGTGATATACCATTTGCATATCTTATGACTGTCTTCGCCACCCATAGTCTTGTGGTTATGCCTATTAGAGAAACTCCCATTAACCATCTTCCCTTCAACAACTCAAACATAAATAATATGAATTTGAGGTTGGCTTCAGGGCAAGTAGATGTGGGTGCTGGAGGAGCAACTGTAGCAACTGAAGAGGAGGATGCTTTACCTCAGGATTATGTCAATGTGAATTACATATTTCATAAGATTAAGTCAGACTCTGCAGCTGATCCTGACTTTCAGCCGTCTGACTTTGATGAGCGTTTACGATCCCTTGAGGAGAAAGTAAAGGGTATGCATGTGTCCCAAGAAAATTAATTTAAATACATACGCAAATATCTTAGGCGCATTAATAAGGAACTATATCAGATAGATCCTTTTATTCCTGCTCCATCATCTAGATCTGATTAGCTGTTTATTTCTTTCTGGACATGTATTAATACTTTCAAATCTTGGATTTATGTTGGGTTATTTCTTGGACATACTTTTACTTTTAAGTATGTTGACTTGATATTGTGCTTTCTGTTGATATTTTGATTATCGTGGTGATATTTCCTATCTTATTTCATTTACTTCTCTTATCTTTATCTATCATTCCTTTGTCATATTGTGCCAAAAAGGAGGAGAAATTGTAGAGATGTGTGATTGTGGAATATGGAATATGAAGTGTACGTATGTATGAAAATTTTTACAGAGGGGAGTAATGGAATGAGGGGGAGCTGTGTTTGTTGATCAGATCATTTGTTTTGATCATTTTTTACTCATATGGTGCATAATATATAACTGGTGCATGATTCTTTATTATACTTATATAATTGGTCTATGATTCTTTGTGTGCATGATTCTCTTTATTTGGTTTTGTCACAAATTTGACAAAAGGGGAGATTGTAAATGCTATTGTGTAAATCTAGCACCCATTGTATTGTCAAATTTTATTGTGTCAAACCATTTAGTATTTATATCATGCTTTGAGTTGAAGTGATCAAGTTCATACATTTTTAAGTTCTCTGGATCTTCATCGATCTTACCCACATCTTCAAGTTGAAGTGAAGCGTGTTGAAGTTCATGGTTTCAAGATCATATTTGTGAACTCAAGTTCAAGATTGAAGTTCAATTACTGAACGCTAAAGATTCAAGAACTCAAGTGTAACTCAAGCTCAAATTCAGACTCAAAATTCAAGTATCACAAGTATTCAAGAATTTGAAGCGAATGATGTTTCAAGTGTTCCTACTCACAAATAGGTTTGGATGACCTTAGATTAATCCTAGACTGTGTCATATTCATTGCATATTGTATGTGGTTCATTTCATATGTTTGCATGTCATTTTCTCAACTAGTCTTAGACCTTGTTCGACTAGTCCAAGTATTACTCAACCAGTCTAAGAGTTTTCTTGACCAGTCCAAGGTTTGTTGCTAAATTTCAGAAATTTCTCTTAAACTCCTGACTTGTCCTGGAGACTGCTCGACCAGTTGAGTGAACAGTGCTCGATCGGTCTTGCAAGATCAACTCAAAGTCCAGCAAGCTTTTCTAGTCCCACTCGACCAATCGAGTAACAGCCTTATCTTATCACACCAGAAAATTTGAAATTTTGTTAGTCTTTTGACTAGTCGAACCGACCCTTAGACCAATCTAGAGACCAGTATTTTTACCTATAAATAGAGCACGAATTTCAAAGTTTATTCATTCATTAAAGCAAAATCAAGACACCACTCTAAGATAAGTTTGTGATATTTTTAAGCTATATTGTGTTCATTTAATATTCTCTTTAATTAGCTTTTGTTATTTGATTTTGAGATCTTTATTCCAATCCTACTTTAAGAAGGGATTTGTGTTTTCCCCTTTCTTGAAATTAAAATCAAATCAAGCTAGCCCAAGTTAATTTAATTTAAAAATCATTTAGAACTAGAACCTTTTCATCCATGAGACTGGACATTGAACATCTTCATCTACATCAGATCGTTCTACCAGGCTTCTTCAAAGGAAAATTTGCACATAAGGACATTTAGGTTTTACATATCCCATACCCAGTAAAAAAAAAAAGCAGAAAGGAACATCCCCTTATCATTTCTCACCAGGCCTCCTCCACCTGACATCCCTGAGTTGTTTCTGGAGGAGCCATTGATGTTGAGCTTAACCTAGCTGCTTGGAGGCCCGGCCCAACCCAACTAATGATATCCACACGAGTTTTGCTATGTGGAGGAGTAGGCAAGCCAAAGCTCTCCCAGATTTGAGACCTCCCATAAGACCCTGTCTTGGACTTTCTCTCTGAAACGGTCAGCTCCTTCAACCAGAATTGGATACGGGTGAGGCAAGACACTAAACAAACCTGCTGATTATCATGCCTGGCAGCATTTCTTGTTCGCCAAATTTCTCAAAAACATAGACCAAGGAGGGATTCATGGATGGAGGGCGGGACTCTCCCATTAGCCGAGACTATCCACCATTGCCTCAGCCTTTCCACCACCGATTGATTAAGTAAAAATGTGATCCCAAGTCACGCGCCAATGTGGGACCAAATCTAACTAGCTAGCTTACCATAGAGGAAAAGATGAGGAATGAATTCTGAGCTTGGCACCTGGATATTGCCTTCGCTACAGCACATACACCTTGATGCCAAACAAATACCTTTCACCTAAATTCTCTCATCCACAGCCACTACATGTTGTAGAACCTTCCACAGGAAGAGGGAAATTTTCGATGGGAGATTACCGTTCCACACCCACTCCGACCAGCTCCAAGCAGGGCTGGGCATCCTGCAATACTCCCATGCTGACTTCAGGGAGAAAGAACCTAACTGCTCAAAAGGCCAAAAGCAGGCGTCGGCTTCAGCAGAGGTGAAAAAACCTCACTGGAAAATGAAATCCAGCGCTTCCTGAGACAAGAGGGAGAGGGCGGAGGAAGGAGGCAATGGCCCTGCTGGACCCAAGAATTTTTTGATCGCCATGGACAGGAGCTCGGTTGGGATTGGCCTGATTATGTGTTGTAGGAGGGGGCTTAATCCGATCCAATTATTTGACCATAGGTTTCTCTCGCCAGCTCCCATGTTCCACTGAACAATGTTATCTAACCTGGGTATCATTCTTCTAACCTTGATCCACAGGGGAGACCCCAGAGTAGAAGACGAAGGATCTGCATGCACGAAGGTAATCTCGGAGCCATGTTTGGAACACATGAGCTGGACCCAAAGGCCATTAGAATCTCCAAATTTCACTGCCCAAGCCATCTTCATTCTCAGTGCATCCAACACATCCTACAGCTTTCGAATGCCCAGCCCACCCTTCTCTAGCGGCCTTATAATAGAGTTCTAGGCAATCCACGGGAACTTCCTTCTGCCGCCCACCCAGCCCCAGAAAAATTTTAAGAAACAGGATTCCAACTTTGCAAGGACCTGTTTCGGGATGACAGACGAAGCCATGACATGGAGGGGAAGAGAGCCTAGCACATGGTGGATAAGAACGGTTCTTCCCACCTAGGATAGAAACCTCGCCTTCCAACCACTAACTTTTTTCTCTACTCTGTCCACCAGGAACTGGAAATCCGCAACTCTAACTCAGCCTTTAGCTATTGGAATGCCAAGATACTAGACCCCTGAAATGGCGCAGTTCATACCTAGGAGCCTCTCAAAGGCCCTGACCCTATCCGTAGAGAGTTTATCAAAGCAAATCAAGTAGCTTTTGTTTCAATTAATCCTCTGGCCCGAGGCTACCTGGAAGGAGGAGAGGAAATCATTAACAGCTAGAAGAGATGTTCTACTACCATTCAGAAATAGAAGGGCATCGTCGACATAAAGAAGGTGGGATGGGGACGGGCACCCACTGCAGATTTGGAAGGGTTGACTTCTACCAACGAACAAAATGTGCCTAAAGCTCCCGGAAAAAGCCTCGGTTGCAATAATGAATAGGGCTGGAGAGAGGATCTTCCTATCGAAGCCCCCGAGTTACCTTGAAATAACCAGCTGCTTCCCCATTTATCAAGATAGAGAACCAGTTATTACTCTAACAAGTTTGCATCAGAGATATCCATCTACTACTGAATCCAAAATTGGAGAGCACCTGCTTGAGGAAGGCCCAATCCACCCTATCATAAGCCTTCTTGAGGTCCAGCTTAAGGATAATGTTTCCCCTTCTAGTCTTCTGGTTTATATCTCTCATCACTTCCTAGATGTATGCAATTTTCTCTGAGATAGGGCGTCCCTTAACGAACACACCTTGTTCATGAGAAATAAGATTAGGGAGCAGCCTACTCAATCTGGTTGCTAGAATCTTGGAAAAAAAATCTTATAAATGACATTACAGAGGCTAATCGAGTGATAGTCTTTAAAGGATGAAGCTCTCGACCCCTTAGGCACCAAACAAATCAGAGACAAGCAGAACGCGTGAGAAAGAGCTCCCCCTTTGAATAGGAACATCGCGGCCTTGTGAATGTCTTCACCAACAATATGCTAACAGTGGATGTAGAACGCATTGAAGAAGCCATCAGGGCCAGCTGTGCCTTCCTGGGGGATATTAAAGATCGCCTGACGAACTTTAGCTAATGAAGGAGGGGTTAAAAGGTCCATATTCTCCTGATCTGTGGCAAGCAACAGGATTGCCAGTCAAGTCTCGCCCATCGTCCATTAAACATTGGAAAGATAGTTGCCCATCGTTCGTTAAACATCACCCTGTCAAGTCTCGTCCAAACTCTAGCCAAACTTGTTCTGTTGTTGCTCCAGGTGAAGCGATTACTCGAGAACCCTGCGTCCAGAAGCCCAGTATTGTGGATGGCTTCTACAAATTCAGCTGAACTAGCTGAGTCTGCGAGTCAGGACCCCAGACGCTCATCAGCTGAAGATGAAATCAAATCAAATCAAGCAAGCTAGCCCAGGTTAATTAAATTTAAAATTATTTAAAATTAGAACCTTTTCACCCGTGAGACTGGACATTGAACATCTTCATCTACATCGGATCGGTTCTACCAGGCTTCTTCAAAGGAGAATTTGCAGATAAGTACATTTAGGTTTTGTATATCGCTTTTTGGATTTTTAAGGTTGTGCCAAAAAAATCTCTTCCTGGTTTGTCTGAGGTAATCCAGAAAATCTCAGAGCCTGGGGTTTTTGAAATTGTGTAAGCCCAATCAAAGACACAATTGTGAAGGTTTTAAGGTGAACCCTGGAAAACCTTTTCATAGTGAACGTTAATATCCCGAGGGAGTGGATATTAGGAATAGAGTAGTTGTGTGGCTGTTTTCCAACAATTGGTGTACACACAAGTGAACCACTCTAATTCCTCGTGTTGTGGTGGATGTTTGAATGTACCTATGGGTGTGAATGTTATAATTTATTTTCAGCATTTGTGGTGAATAGTGTAATTTATTTTATGCACTTTTGAGAATGTTATAATAACTTAGTTTATTTTATTTACTATTCCCTTCGCCTCTTTATTAGTTTGGGTTTTTGATACTTACAAACGTTCTAATAAGGTTGTCCTGCCATAAGCCTTTGGTTTTTGGTGTTAGGTTGTCCTTAAAACTAAGTTTATATCACCCTTTAAAGACTAGTATATTTAAGGTTACTAATTACTTGTGCTTATTTACTATTTAATTCTGCTATCATTCTTTAATTTCTGCATTTAGTTCTTAATTTGGCATAGTCCTATTCACCCCCCCCCCCCCCCCCCCCTTTCTAGGATGTATAGCTCGGCCCTTTCAAAGTCTCTCTCCTACAACCTTAATCCAAAAGGGTCGACTTCCAAAGACCGTCCCCCAGTGGATGTAGCAGCCAACCTCGCCGAGAAGATGAAATTTCCGTCTCCTGATCTACCATCACTGGAGATGGTCCACTCAAAGAGGTGCTTAACAGGGAATCTTTGCTCTCCATAATGGATTCCCCATGAAAAGACACGGACATTGATGCTCCCCTAGAGCCTTCCGATGATCGTTGGAGAAGTAGGGAAGAAAATAACAAAATAAGAAGGAGAAGAGCAAGGAATCGCTGGAGAATGAGGAGCACGACAAGAAGGATGTGGAAGGAAACGTACCAGAAATTGCCAACTGACTGGATCTAGCACAAAGAAAAGAGAAATTGGGGGGGGGGGAGCTCTCGGTGAAGAAAATCAAGGAAGCCAGTTGATGAACAGAAATGAGAGTGGACTTTTCGTATTTATAAAGCTTCTAGAGAAGGAGCATTAAAAGTGCATTAAGTGCTAAGATGTGAAAGGGCTCCTCAACACACGATCCTATCCATGTGCCAACTCGAGGTTCGCCATTAGACCAGACCCGACCATCGAGGAAAGGATAGGTGTCCTTTTTTAAATCACCCAAAGACAAAGTGGTGCCGTTCTGTGGATGCCTCCTCATACGAGTCGCTGACATGATTTTGCATACGCCTCATTGCACTATCTCTGCCATGATATCCACCTTGATCCCAGCGGCAAGCGTTGTCCTTCCCTCCCCCACATTAAATTTCAATCAACAGTATAAAGTAGTGCTCATTAGGTGAGCTGACCTCCTGACCTTCCACACATTTGAGGAATCCTACTCACGCGATAATTCAAGAATGTGTTAGTCCAAGTCCACTTACTTCCCAAGCTCTTACAGATAACGCTAGGAAGTAGGGAGGCAGTTGTTACAAGTAAAATTGGATTGACCTGACACCTGGAATAAAATAGAGAGATTATAGGAAACTCTCCAAAAGAAGATTCGGAGTACCAACCCAACCTCAGGTGCTGACCCCAACTTCCATGACCAACCTAAGTAAGAGCCACAAATACCAACCTCAGCCGCCAAGTTGAGACTTCATGTGATAGTCTCGACCAACGTCCTTAGAGGTAAGCTCCGTTCGTCGACCTTGAGAGATGACCTCGACCGTCAACCTCGAAGGCCGGCTTCAAAAATGACTTCAGCCTCAAGTACCGACCAATGACCTCTGCGTTGGGTACCAACCACTACCCCGGTATAGAAAGTATTCAAGAAGGATCCTCTCCATATGCAGGCAGGATTGCCCATCGAGATCTTAGTCGAAGATCACACCACGTGAGGTGTGATATATTCATGGATAGATTCATTCTATGATATGGGTTTATCTAGTAGATTCACTACAACACATAACTGGAACAAAGGAATTATAAGGGATTTTGATGGTACTAGCATTGAGCATGGTCAAATTCTTGAAATGGAAGAGAAGTTCCACATATTCTGAGGGTAGCCATCTAACGAATCTCGAGAAATATTTTAGACCAAATTTCCCTTGTACTTGGTTCCTAGTTTTACGATTTTTAAGTGAATAAGAAGTTACATCGTATTCAATGCTAAGAAAGTGACATGGACGAAAGCACTTTTGGGCGTGCGCAAGGCCTAATTCATGGGGCCCACATTGATGTGTGTGTATAATCCATGCCACCCATCCTTTTTTTCGTGTCATTTTAGGGGTAGAGCTCAAATATCAACCTGATACAAAGCTTGTGTGGGCCACATAATAGAAAATAATGGTGACAATGTCACCCACTATTGAAACTTTTCAGGCTCACTATGATGTTTGTTGGAAGTGGATACTACCCAAGTCAGGATTTCTTGGTGCCATGGCGAGCTGGCCGACTAGGTGGACGAAACGGATCATCCCATTTTAGGCCTTAGGCTATGGTACCAATGGCTAGCCTTTCATCTAGTAGTAAAGGTCATGATTGTAATGTGGTAAGGGTTGAGGTCATGGTTGTCATGTTATATATATGGTTAATGGTTGGCACGTTGAATGGGTATGGGCCATGGTTGTCATATTATATGGGTCGTGGTTGTAATGTATTAAGGGTCGAGGTTGTCATGTCATATGGGTGATGGTTATCATGTTATATGGGTTGTGGTTGTCATGTTATATGGGTCGGGTTCATCATGTTATATGGGTCATGGTTGTCATGTTATATGGGTCAAGGTTGTCATATGATGTGTCGAGGTCATCGTTTTTTTTTTAAAGGAGATCTATATTCAAAAGGGGCACAAAGGTTTAGCAGAGACTATATTCGGGGAGGGCATACAACAAAAAGAAGAGGGTCCCCTATCATATGATAAAAAAAAAGGGATAAAAACTGAAGCATGGGTAAGGCGACACACAAGTTACCTATGCCCAGTCTATCTAGAAATAGAAAACCTCGGCTTGAGGAAGGAAAACCCTCCCAAGATCGGCAAGTGAGGTTCGCTTGGCTTTCACTACCCAGTCTGGCCAAACCGTCGGCAGCTGAGTTAGCCTCTCTAGGAGTGTGGGTAATGTGAACTTCCAAACCTCACCTAACCTCCAGTACCATATGGACCAAGAAGACACTAATTTGTTCAAGAGGGCCATCACCACTAAGTTAGAATTGTTAGCCGCTTTTACTCTAGAGTAACCCAGTTGGGCACACAACATTATCCTGTCTAGAATTGCCTTGATTTCTGCCCTTGTGTTGCAAAAAGCAGGTGTCGGCTTCAACAGAGGTGAAAAAACCTCCCTGAAAAATGACATCCAGCGCTTCTTGAGACAAGAGGGAGAGGGCAGAAGAAGGAGGCATCGGCCCTACTGGACCCAAGAATTCTTTGATCGCCATGAACAGGAGCTCAGTTGAGATTGGCTTGATTGTATGCTGAAGGAGGGGGCCCAATCCAGTCTAATTATGTGACCACAGTCTTCTCTCACCAGCTCCCATGTTCCACTGAACAATGTTATCTAACCTAGGCATCATTCTTCTAACCTTGATCCACAGGGGAGACCCCAGAGCAAAAGACGAAGGATCTGCGTGCACGGAGGTAATCTCGAAGCCATGTTTGGAACACATGAGCTAGACCCAAAGGCCATTAAAATCTCCAAATTTCACTGCCCAAGCCATCTTCATTCTCAATGCATCCAACACTTCCTACAGCTTCCGAATGCCTAGCCCACCCTCCTTTAGCGGGCTTGTAATAGAGTTCCAAGAAATCCATGGGAACTTCCTTCTGCCGTCCACCCAGGGTGGGTGTGTAATGTAGAAGAAGAAAGAACTTTATATATGGAAGGGAGATTTGAGAGAGGAAATGAGAATTTGAAGGGATTTGGAGGGTTTGGAAGCTTGAGGAGGGTGAAATGGACAAAAGGAAGTAAATGGGACCCAAATAGGGTGGTCCCACACAAATACATGGCCCCACATGAGTGGGGTAGGGCAGTGAGCCACCGAATTTGCTGGATGTGGGCCCGATGCACCGTTGTTCGCGTAGTGCCATCATGGTCCGCTAGACCATGGGCAGTGTCGCCGCCTAGGGGCGGTGGCCTCCCTCTCCCAGGGTGCCGAAATGATGCATGGGACCCCCTGGGTCTCATTGATAATTGGGCTTTGGGCCCATGGGTCCGTTTGATGCATTTTCTTGGTCTATCTCGTACATATTCACACCTTTTGGCATGATTTTAGTTTAGGAATCAGTATCTAATAGTTTAAACCCATCGATTGATGGTCTAAAAGAGAATTGAGATCATTTCACATGATCTCAGACGCATACGGGTAACATTTCGATGGTTTATCTCTCCCGTCGGTGAAACTTGAGATCCTACAATCATTTTTATATTTTTTTGACCCCACCTAAGTCAAAGTGTATTAATGAGCATCGTGTTACCATAACCCAAGTCCAATTTAATCTAAATCATACTCTAATACTAACTCGTAATGCCCCGAAAATTGGGGGTCGAGCAAAGCTCAACTCCCGAGTTCCAACGCATCACTTATGCAATATAGATAATGATATTTAAATGTTGTCCATATTAGGGCATTAAACTTGAGTGGGATTACACTAAATCAGCATATCATACTCCAAAGTTAATGTAATTAAGTAAGCAGAAGACTGAGATGAATAGATAAAGTATATATTTATTTCATAAACTCCCGAGTATGAATGTGCTATCGGGCTGAACATATACATGTTTTACCTTAAAAATATGCGAAATGTCAAAATTTAAGTATTCAACTAATACAATATCCCTATAATCTTAGCGACACAGCTCTAGGTCTACACAAACTCGCCTGAGATCTACACATAGGAGAACTCTTCCTCATCAATGAAATCTGACTCCATTGCGAAAGTCTCGCCATAATCTGCATCTAAATCAGATTCTTGTTAGTGTTTTAAAACACCGTCCTAGAGTGATAATGAGTGATCAACTCAGTGGTACTATAAGGAAAAGGTTAACATGTTATCAATTCAGTCATGCAATAATGATAAAGCGATACAACAATCATATCCTAAGTACTCTTATTAATGCAGGGATGGTATGCTGTAATGATACATGCCCTCTCCTGCACTTCCTCAGCAAGTTCATCTTATGATCGTGCATGGCAAACTCCCAAAAAGTGCACTTCCTTACTAAAGAATATGCAATGCGGTGCATGGTCGTATTAGCCAAGTAATTTATTAAGCTTATTCATACAACAGATTCGGAAAGCTAAAGTACCTCCCTTTTTATCATTTACCCAAGCAAGGATCCATCTAGGGTCATCAATCCTAGTTAATCACATACGATAGGCAAGTTGTAAGGCATCACCCCTGATGAAAGCAGTGGATAGGTAAGTTCATGAGTTTACACTCGAGGTCACTATGAAGAGGCTCATCACCTCAGCGTAGGCCTAATTTATACTCAAGGTCACTATGGGAGGCTCGTCACCTTAACGTAGGCCGACAGCTCGAATACGCTATCCTATATACCAGCATATTTAGCTCACGAGTTTGGGTTGCTCACTGGTCACTACGGGGAGGCTCGTCAGCCCAGCCTAGGCCGACAGCTCGACCACGATGTCCTATTCCACCATGCCCGACTCATGAGTCTTAGCAGATCGTGGTACCATGGTTGAGACGGGTTTTATATTGGTAAGTGGTTCCTCAAATTCAAGTAGTAATGTCCATACATGGTAAACACTGAAAAACCCAATCAGGTTATTTGATAAGTGCGATTGGCACGAGCGCACATTTAATTAATTTTCATAAAGCGCGTAAGCACTCCGTGTAAGACCCGTATCTTAGTCCGTACCATTCCATAGACTTCTGCGGTCTTACCGGTCGAATTTCGATAACCTTTGACCCTTAACTGATATTTACGCGCGACCCTAATTCGTATGCCGTCAACCCGAGCCAACTCAACCCAAGACCATTACCATAGCGACCGCGCCATCGCTGCGGTTCCGATACCGCGACTTGCGCGCCGAGGCGATACCTTGGTCAAGAGATGTGGGCCAACGTTCGGTGCGAGAAAATGCCGCGCGTTGCGAAACTCAAGAGAATCTCTACGATGTGTCACATCAATCCCATCAATCCCATCAATCAATCCATCCATCAATCCATCACATGTCAAGTACACATCACTTTTTCACCCTTCCCAAGTAAGCCTCAAAAGTCAAAAAGTCTCTTACAAACCCATGCCTTTCTTACATAAAAGGCCTCAAAAGTCAAGATTTTCTTACATCACCCATCATTCACCACATCCATCCATCACCTATCTCTCTCTACAACACTCTCTCTTTCTCATTTCTCATCTCATTCTCCCAAGCAAAGCTCCATTCGTATGAGAGCTCTCCAAGCACTCCCAAAACTCTAAGTGTGGCCCACGTTTCTTACCCCATGATCTCCCTATCCTAATCATCCATTCCCCATCTCCTCCGTTGAAATCCAAGCTAAGGTGCTAAGGGACCCTTAGGAGTAAGAAGATCGGATGGTGGGTGTTTAATCATACTAGTTTTTCCTATTTTTGAGATGGGCCAAGTGAGGCCAACCGATCAATGGTTTGGATCTCACTTGGGACCCTAAGATGTGGCCGATGGCCCACTAGAATCATCATGATCATTCCATGATTGGGCCATTCTCCATGGATCCCATCATGATGTTTATTTCTTAGAAAGGTCATCTAGACCGTCCATATTGGTGGGGAAAGGATCCCCACCGTTGATTTTAAATTTTGATGGTCCCATGTGTTAAAGGACCCATTTGATTGTATGATTCATGCAAGGGAGGGCCCATAGTATCGGGGTCCCTCCATCTCAAGCGGGTCCCACTCTCTATCTCTCTCTCTCTACTTCATTTTCTTTTTTTTATCTTGATCATATTGTGTTTGTGTGGCCCACTTGAATGGACCCCACCTTGAAATATTTATTTTGTTCAAGCTTCCTTCAAGTGGGGCCCACTTGATATGTCGTACCCACATTATCTATCAGTGGTGGCCCACCTAATCAGGGCCCATCAGAATGTTTTTTTTTTTGAAAAGGAACCAACCGTCCAGTGTCTAGGACGCTGGACGTCCCTGTATAAAAAAATAAAAAAATAAAAATAAAAAAAGAGAAGCTTTTAGGGTGAGTTACATGTATAGGCCCCACCTTGGTGTATGTATTAAATCCACGCCGTCCACCTCATTCCCTGGGTCATTTTAGGCGTTGAGCCAAAGAATGAGGTCAATCCAATGATCAAGCGGGCCATACTTTTCAAAATGGTGGTTTTCACCGTTTATAAAACATTTTAAATTTTTCTTCATGCCAAAAATATTTAACATTGGACTCATTGAATTTGTCATAGCCTGTAGAAACCAATGGACGGGGTGGATCTACTAGATGTGGGCCCCAAATGCGAAAAACCCTAAAAATAAGGGTTTTTTTTATTTTTGTTAAAATTTCAAAGAGGCAGAGCCTCTCTCTGACGTGCTGCAGCAGCAGCCTGCTGCCATGTGCAGTGAGCGAGCGGGCGTCCAGTCCCACGGCTGCTGCCGTGTGCCCCACCATGATATATATTTTATGTCCACACCGTTCATGAGGTGGGCCACTCCCAGCAGTGGGCCCCCTCCAACTTTTGACCCCGTCCATAGATCAGGTGGCCCACACCATAGGAAACAGTGGAATTGAACATCTACCATTAAAAATCTTTTATGGGCCCCAGAAGTTTTTGGATCGAGATGAAATTTGTGTTTTACCTTCACCCAGGTCAAGTGACCGTATCAACGGTTTGGATGGCATCTAAACATTTCAGTGGGCCCCACATGGGACCCACAATGATGTATGTGCTTTATATCCACCGTCCAGGCGGACGGTGGAAGTCCACCATGATGTTTGTATTTAATCCGTCCGCTAGACGGTGGTGCTAGGGCCCACGGTGATGCTTGTGCACCGCCCAAACTCAGTGGACCCCGCCATGATGTATGAGGTGCATCCAGACCGTCCACCCACTTGGAAATATCATTTAAGGCATGAGTTAAAGTTTGGGTGGGCCACCTATGTTTGGGTTAGGCCCATTTGATTTACAAAGGCCTATGGATTAGGCCCATTTGTTTTATAAAAGGGCCCATGGGATTAGGCCCATTTGACTTATAAGAAGGCCTATGAGTTAGGCCCATTTGATTTGAATATGGCCTATGGGTTAGGCTCATTTGATTTGAATAAGGCCTATGGGTTTAGGCCCATTTTGATGTGTATAAAGTCCGTGGAATTAGACCCATTTAATGTATTTAAGGCCCATGGGATTGGACCTGATCGATGTATTCCAAGGCCCATGGGATTAGGTTCATTTGACATTTGGGGGCCCATGGATCAAGGCTCATTGAGATATACTAGGGTTTATGGATTGAGGCCCATTGGATGTACATATGGGGCCCAATTGGCCTGGCCCATTTATTACCTTTAAGACCCATGAGTTTAAGCTCATTTGATGCAATCTAAGGCCCACGGGTTTTGACCCATTGCAATGCACTTAAGACCCATTGGTGTGGCCCATCTGATGAATAAAAGGCCCAGAAGATATGGCCTACTTGAAATATATGTAAGGCCCAATGGGATGAACCTAAGGTCCATTGCAATGTGTAATCCCAACACAGATTAAGTAGCAATGTTTACGAAGATCGTGCCTTGGGAGCAATGTTGGTTTGACGTCTACATTGCGAGTATAATGTTGGTTGGATGTCCACATTACGACTCTCCTTAGGGCCCATTGTTAGGCCGTACTTATTGTATATAGGCCGTTCAGGCCCATCTGCATTGTTAGGATAGTTCATCTCATTATAACATGTTTAGTATAGTTCCATGACTCATGATCATACACATCATATGTATGCTTGACATGAGAATTGACTGATCATAGCATGTCTTCGGGCAGGTTGTTTATGGGCTCCTAGTTAGGCGGTGTTGCCCTACATGAGTACACGATATGCGCAGGATTTGTTGCATGACTGGATAACGTGATTCATGCATTTCACATTTGTGTGACATGGAAATTATACGCCCTAGCGACATTAGGGCCGTAGCCTCCACAGACGCATCGTGGTTAGCAGGATTGGATACTGGAAATCTTGTTCTACATTGGGTGCTATAGATATCCCTGGGTGAAAGTCCCTAAACTCTTATGGTACTAAGAGGTTGCTCCAACGTCTAGACCGAGCGGGTAGATGAGCGTTGAGTGCCGATTACCAGACGGTTGCACTCTCCACTGTGTCGTGGTCGGTTGGAAGGGGGTGCGGTCTTACTCGCCTGAGTGTAGGGAAAAATGCTAGGCTGAGTCTGACCAGCTCGAGGAATGGGTCCGCTATCGACGAGTCGTGCCCGATATTGGTTGACGGATAGTGAGGTCTCTTTCACTTACCTTAATGCGCGCGATGTGGTGACGATTTGGTTTAGAGTATACTAGACTCCGGTGATATTCCAGATTTGAGCTGTATTGATATGTGGACTTAGATGAGGATTGTATGCTTGACTTGTATCTTGCATCGCATAGCCTTGGTACGGTTCATGATATTATGGATCCATCTGCATATTCTGCATTACTCTGATATTGCATGATCATATTACTACCTTACGCACACACTTTCACCACCCTCTAAGCTTTCTATAAGCTTATGCACGACCGTTGTGTGCAGGTGACGTTGGGGCACAGCAGCGCTAAGGTTGGAGCACTTGCAGATCATTTTTAGAGTTTTTGTTCCTTACCATTGTATTTCCCTTTATGTTCATTGTACTTGTAAAGTTTTTTATCATAGTGGAAATGTAATGGAGTTCTTAGTTGTTGTTTGTGGGTTATGCCTTTAGTTATGCTTATTATAAATCAAACTGACGTTGAAAATCCTCCTCGTAGCATCCCAGGATCGAAACGTGGCGAATGGGCGCTAGGAGCAGAGAATGGGGTTCTACGGAGGCTGTCAGCGCCGGATTCGGCGATTGGGAATTTTGTGAGCCCGGTTTTTGAGTTTGGGGCGTGACACTCCGCGTGGCCTAACTACCGTCGACAATCAGCATACGGCTCGAATTCATCAAACGTATCTAATGTGGTAAAACTAGTCTAACCACTCAATCGGGAACCATTACCGATTACCTGGACTACGTGGTAGTCCCAAACATACTCAATTGTAATAGGTAGTCACATATGTTACTCATAACAGCATTTAACAAACAATTCAAACATAATTCTCATTTGAGCATTTTATCAAACACATTGAACATGTTAATATACGTATGTATTTCGTCCATAAATCACATATTAGCAATTCACATTATATGAAGGAAACTATAAATATGGATAAGGTAGTTGAGAATCTCATCTCAACATCCTTGTTAAAAGTGATTCATCAAACAATTTCTCATTCAGACATTTTATCAAATACTTAGACTACATAATACTATATACATAACGAAATTAGTTATAGCATATATTATGGTAGATCCTTTCATAAAAGAGTTATCATACATACAACAAACATGTATTATAGGTTAATAGTCATGGCAAGCACAAATCATAAATTCAGTTTCATTCAATCATTTCAATAAACACATGGAATGCATTATATATTCATATAGTTTACACACATGTATAATTTATCAAATACATCGTAACTAAGATTGTATGGCAGCAATCAAGTCAAACATAAATCATTGCTGACATTAAAAGACTTGAAAACCATAACCTAAACATTTATAGTCCGTACCTTTCGTCAGATTTCTCATTTCGAACTCGGTTCAAATCCTATGTCCCCGTATACAGAACAATGGTACCTAAACATCAAAATAGGTTAGCTATTTCGCTGATTCCTCTACTTGGATTCATAAAACAAGATTAGGGTTAGAATTTCTAAACCAAATCAAAGTTAGAACCGACGGTGTAGCAATATGGGAGAGATGATTCAGCCCGTGGAGTAGTAGGAGTGAATCCCGGTAATAATCTCTCTCTCTCTCTCTCTCTCTCTCTCTCTCTCTCTCTCTCTCTCTCTCTCTCTCTCTTCTCCTTACTCTTTTCCCCTCTTTTCTCTCTGGAAGAGCCATCGATGTTGAGCTTAACCCAGCTACTAGGAGGCCTAACCCAACGAATGATATCCACACGAGTTTTACTATGTGGAGGGGCAGGCAAGCATAAGCTCTCCCAGATTTGGGACTTCCTAAAAGACCCTTTCTTGGACTTTCTCTCTGAAACGGTCAGCTCCTTCAACTAGAACTGGATACAGGTGAGGCAGGCCACTAAACGAACCTTCTGATTATCATGCCTGGCAGCATTTCTTGTTCGCTAAATTTCTCAAAAACTTAGACCAGGGAGGGATTTGTGGATGGAGGGCGGGACTCTCCCATTAGCCAAGACTATCCACCATTGCCTCACCCTTTCCACCACCAATCGATTAAGTAAAAATGTGATCCCAAGCCGCGCGCCAATGTGGGACTAAATCTGACTAGCTAGCTTACCATAGAGGAATAGATGAGGAATGAATTTTGAGCTTGGCCCCTAGATATTGCCTTCGCTACAGCACACACACCTTGACGCCAAACAGATACCTTTCGCCTCAATTCTCTCATCCATAGCCACTGCATGTTGTAGAACCTTCCATAGGAAGTGGGAAATTTTCAATGGGAGATTACCGTTCCACACCCGCTCTGACCAGCTCCAAGCAGGGCTGGGCATCCTACAATACTCCCATGCTGACTTCAGGGAGAAAGAACCTAATAGCTCAGGAGGCTAAAAGCAGGTGTTAGCTTCAGCAAAGGTGAAAAAACCTCCCTGGAAAATGAAATCCAACGCTTCCTGAGATAAGAAGGAGAGGCCGGAGGAAGGAGACAGCAGCCCTGTTGAACCCAAGAATTCTTTGATCGCCATGGACAGGAGCTCAATTGGGATTGGCCTGATTATGTGTTGCAGGAGGGGGCCCAATCCAGTCCAATTATTTGACCACAGGTTTCTCTCGCCAGCTCCCATGTTCCACTGAACAATGTTATCTAACCTGGGTATCATTCTTCTAACCTTGATCCACAGGGGAGAACCCAGAGCAGAAGACGAAGGATCTACATGCACGGAGTTAATCTCGGAGCCGTGTTTGGAACACATGAGCTAGACCAAAAGGCCATTAGAATCTCCAAATTTCACTGCCCAAGCCATCTTCATTCTCAACGCATCCAACACTTCCTGCAGCTTCCAAATGCCCAACCCACCCTCCTCTAGTGGCCTTGTAATAGTGTTCAAGGCAATCCATGGGAACTTACCTCTGCCGTCCACCCAGCCCCAGAAAAATTTTAAGAAACAAGGTTCTAACTTGGTAAGGACCTGTTTCAGGATGATAGACGCAGCCATGATGTAGAGGGGAAGAGAGCCTAGCACATGGCGGATAAGAACGGTTCCTCCCACCTGGGATAGAAACCTCACCTTCTAACCACTAACTTTTTTCTCTACTCTGTCCACCAGGAATTAGAAATCTATAACTCTAACTCGGCCTTTAGCTATTGGAACGCTAAGATACCGGACCCCTGAAATGGCACGGTTCATACCCAGGAGCCTCTCTCAATGGCCCTGACCCTACCCGTAGAGAGTTTATCCAAGCAAATGAAGCAGCTTTTGCTCCTATTAATCCTCTAGCCTGAGGCTGCCTGGAAGGAGGAGAGGAAATCATTAATAGCTAGAAGAGACGTTCTGCTACCATTCAGAAACAGAAGGGTATCGTCAGCATAAAGAAGGTGGGACGGGGACGGGCACCCACTGCGGATTCGGAAGGGCTGACTTCTACCAACGAATAAACTGTGCCTAAAGCTCCTAAAAAAATCCTCGGTCACAATAATGAATAGGGCCGGAGAGAGAGGATCTTCTTATCGAAGCCCCCGAGTTGCCTTGAAATAACCAGCTGCTTCCCCATTGAACAAGATAGAGAACCAGTTGTTACTCCAACAAGTTTCCATCAGAGATATCCATCTACTACTGAATCCAAAATTGGAGAGCACCTGCTTGAGGAAGGCCCAATCCACCCTATTATAAGCCTTCTCGAGGTCCAGCTTAAGGACAATATTTCCTCCTCTAGTCTTCCGGTTTATCTCTCTCATCACTTCCTGGATGTATGCAATATTCTCCGAGATAGGGCATTCCTTAACGAACACACCTTGTTCATGAGAAATCAGATTAGGGAGTAACCTACTCAATCTAGTTACTAGAATCTTGGAAAAAATCATGTAAATGACATTACAGAGGCTAATCGGGTGATAGTCTTTAAAGGACGAAGCTCCCGACCCCTTAGGCACCAAACGAATTAGAGAGGAGCAGAATGCGCGGGGAAGAGCTCCCCCTTCTAACAGGAACACCGTGGCCTTGTGAATGTCTTCACCAACAATATGTCAACAGTGGATGAAGAACGCACTGGAGAATCCGCCAGGGCCAGCTGTGCCTTCCTGGGGGATATTAGAGATCGCCTAACGAACTTTAGCTAATGAAGGAGGGGTTAAAAGGACCGCATTCTCCTGATCTGTGACGAGCAACAGGATTGCCTGAAGGAAATCAGAACTAGTAGACATGTCCTTAGCTGAGAATAATGTAAAAAATAAATCTGATGGTAGCTACTTTAGTGTTCTCCTAGTCGACGAAAATAACCCCTGAATCATCCTTAGTAGAAGAAATCACTGATCTGCGGACCCTGTCCATAGCTGAAGCATGGAAGAATCTCATTTTTTTATCTCCTTCTTTCAGCCAAGAATTTCTGGCCTTTTGCTTCCAAAACACTTCCTCCATCAGTTGTGCTTTTGCCAACTTCTGCCCAGCTAACACCCATTCCAGTTGACGGTTTGTCTCCCTAGAGACCTTCATGCTCTCTTCAATAGCTATTAGCTCCTACTCAGCCTGCTTAACCATGACGAAAACATTCCCAAAAATCTGCTTGTTCCAGCAATTCAGCACCAGTTTAACTTTCCTTAATTTTAGCTGTATGTTGATCATTGGCTGCAGAGAGATCTCCCCAGCCCATGCTTCCTTGATAACCTACAAAAAATTCTCATGAAGCGTCCACATTTTCAAGAACCTGAATGGACGGGCTGAAGAATGTGGTGGACCCGGGAAAGAGAGGAGGAGAGGCGCATGGTCTGAGCTGATCCTGGGCAGGTGGAGGACTTTGAACATTGGAAAGATAGTTTCCCATCGTCTGTTAAACATCACCCTGTCAAGTCTCACCCAAACTCTAGCAAAACCTGTTCTGTTGTTACTCTAGGTGAAGCAATTACCCGAGAACCCTGTGTCCAAAAGCCCAGTATTGTGGATGGCTTCAACGAATTCAGCTGAACTGGCTGAGTCTATGAGTCAAGACCCCAAACGCTCATCAGCTAAAGACATGGCGTTGGAATCCCCAATTATCACCCAAGGGATGAGCGAGTTCTTGCTGATGGATTCCAAGTCAGTCCAAAGAAGCCTTCTCAGCAGCCTACAGCATTTGGCGCAAACCATCATAGCAGGCAAGGCTCCCTGTAGCTCTACAATGAAACATAGAGTGAGATAAGCTAGTTAGTGATAGCCACAACTGAAACATTTAGATGGTTCTGGTAAAACACCCATATTTTACCCCCCTCATTTGAGTTGGATATGGAAGAGTGGAATCCCAGTTTAAGGCCGATTCCCACCCTTCTATCATCTCTTAACATAGGCTCGAGGATTGCCAGCAATACTGGCTTATGGCTTCTGATTAATTTCAAACAAGAGGACAAAGTGGATATATTTCCCACTCCACGAGCATTCCACACTAGGATGTTATCCATTCATAACACAACCCATGTTCACGGCCCATCTCCTTAATCTTCTTAGTCTGCAGCAGCATTCGCCTTCCCCTATCTTCTCATGAGCTTTTTTGGCCTTGTGTTTTCTGCCTGGGCCTCTTCCAGCCCCTTGGTTTGGAATGATCAAACCTACTGAGGAAAATCCTAGCCCTGAAGGAGCCTCCTTCTGAGCTTGGAGGTAATCTGGGAAAACAAACACCTTATTTGTGACCTGTTGCACTTCGAGGGACTGTTGAAGTATAGGCAGGGTTACAGAAGCATCACTGTTCCTAGATTCCTGCGGCAATTCCACTTCACAGATGTCTACTTCTCTCTCGAAATACGGTGATAGGTCCACAGCTAGCTGAAGCCTCTTGCTTAGACCCAAGGGAGAGGGAGATCGAGGGCTCTTTCTAGCCGATAGTAAGGGAGCTGAGATAAAATCTCCTAGTGGCTGCCAGGGTGAATTCCCTGCAGATCTAGAAGTGCCCTTGTCAAAGAAGCCCATGTTCTTTTCCTTGCATCTACATTGCATAAATTTTAGGTGAGTCAGAGGTTTGCCTAAATTCTTCGAGAGGACCTCTATAGGGTCGTTAGGGGCCGTGTCATAATAGACAGTCGAGATGAGATTCTCTTCTTTTGCTTCTCTATCGACTGGGACCTCCCTCTGTACTTCATCCTCTCTCAGAGGAGAAGGGGGAACATGTGTGAGAATAGGAGGTTCCGGGGCTTCTAATGGGCACTCAGTCAGAGGCTGGACGAACTCTGTGGCCGTGACATTACACGGATCAGGTGGGAGAGGCCCCAAGGAGGCCCACTCAGTCCCTTGGGAGTCCATTTCAAGAACATTTTCTAGCCCTCTGGTAACTACATCAGATGGTATGAGAGCTAGGGCCCTAACATCAAGGTCTTCTATGGTTTTTGGATTGTCTTTGAGCGTCAAAGAAGGCCCTCGATTGCTGGGTATGCCACGGCCAGAATCTAGGAGAACTATTCTATCTTCAGTGGAAATTTGACAAACAGGTAATGTGGTATTATCATTACCTAGAGGTGGGAGATGGAACTTCCTGATCACCCAATCTCCGGTGCACTCCACTGCTTATTGTTGGGCCCTTGAAGGGCTGAGGGGGAGATCTCCCTTGCCTTCCTCAGGCATAGGCTCAATCTTTGCATTGATGGAGAAATCTCTATCCAATACCTTCAATTTCAACTCTTATTTCATACTAACACCTGGACGGAGCTTCACTTTCACCCCAGAAAACATCTGGAACAGCCCAAATCTGGTGTTGGTTCCCATCTGGGTCACATGTCTAAAATAGTTTCCCAAGTCAAGAATAACCGTCTCAAACCATGCATGCGTCGGTATTCCGAAAATCTTAATCTAATATTCCTCTTTGGCAATGTCTTCGCCATTAGACCAGGGGCATACGATTTAATGCCCATTTGGGCGTGGAGATGGGAGTCCTTAAGGAAATCCTTAAACTCCTTGGCAGATTTCAAGATGATCAAGAAATGGCATGGGGAGGTCCTGATGACATCAATGGCCACCGACGCAAACCTGGAGTTTCTAAGCGCCGAAATGAGTTTCAATATAGAGACGCTCGAATCCACCACATGCCCAATCAATGCCAACTTAAGTTCCATCAGCTTTCTAACTACCAAATCCTCATCCGCAACTGCAGTTGTGCTGGCCACCGACTCAGCTTGGAACACCCTGTCAGGGTCGTGCTTCTTCCCCTACTTTACAGCTATTACAAAGGAGCTATCAAGGGGGAGATATGGATTAGGGTTGTTTTTTAACGAATGGAGCAGAGGTTTTTTAGAGGCAACATTCCTAGGTCTACCAACCTTAACCGACACCTCCTGGCCATCAATCTTGTGCCCATCTAAAACCCCCATTGCAGCCTTAGCATCATTTTCATAGTGGAATTTTACAAACATATAACCTTTAAGAGAGATCGTACATGGAATCGAAGGTATGAAGACATCATTCACTTTCCCATAGCGGCTAAAAATGGTAAGGAGATCTGTTGACGAGCAATCATAGGGTAAGTTTCCAATGAACAGGCTGAATCCGGCTTTTATGTTCCCTGGAGAACGATATGCCGCGGTATTCTTTGGGGATCTTCCATGAGAGGCACCGTTCCCTCAATCGCCCCTTCTGGAGGTGGTGTGATCTCGCCCCCTTATACAGAGATCCTATGTGTCGGCGGCAATGGAAAACCTTACCAGAGCTCCTAGTCCAACCTAAAAGAAGCTCTTGCTGATGAAAACTGGATAATATCTATACAAGATGAACGTAATCAATTCGTAAGGATGATGTATGGTACTTAGTTCCTAGACCTAATGATAAACATATTATTAGAACTAAACGGATCTTAAAAATAAGTCTGATGAACTTGGTAACATCATAAGAAACAAGGCTAAACTGGTTATATAAGAGTACACTCAAATCGAAGGCATAGATTATGATGAAACCTTTACCCCAGTAGCTCGTCTTGAATCTATCAGACTATTTATATTCATTGCTTGTTATGAAAAGTTTAAAATTTACCAAATGGATGTTAGAGTGCTTTCTTGAATGGTGATCTACATGAAGAAGTATATGTAGAACAGCCTACTAGTTTTGAAGACCCTAATCAATCTGATCATGTTTATCACCTGAAAAAGGCACTTTATGGACTGAAAAAAGCTCCCAGGGTATGAGAAATTGACTAAGTTTTTACTGAGTCATAACTTTATAATGGGGAGTGTTGATAAGACACTTTTTGTAAAGAAACACAATGATCACATACTGATAGTATAAATATATGTTAATTACATTATCTATGGATCTACCTATTCTAACATGACTGTTGAGTTTGCATATCTAATGAAGTCGAAATTCGAAATGTGCATGGTTGGAGAACAGAACTATTTCTTAGGTTTTCAAGTAAAACAGCTTCCTAATGGGTTCTTTATCTCTCAAACTAAATACACTCTAAACTTGGTTAAAAAGTTTGGATTTGAGAGCAGACAAAATTTCAATACTCCTATAAGTACGACACTTAAACTCTTTAAGGATTCAACGAGTAAAAGTGTAGATCCTAAGTTGTATCACAGCATGATAGGTAGTTTATTATATTTAACTGCGAGCCAACCTAATATTGCATTCAGCGTAAGAATTTGTGCTAGATATCAATTGGACCCTAAAGAGTCCCACCTGATTGTTGAAAAGCGCATTTTAAGATATGTCGCAAGTTCGGCCAAACTTGGCCTTTGGTACCCTCATGATACTAATGTTCAATTAGTCAGTTATTCGGATGCTGATTGGGTTGGTAATATTGATGACCGCAAGTCAACCAACGGTGGATGTTTTTATGTTAGAAACTGATTAGTTTCGTGGCATATTAAGAAATAGAGTTTCGTATCACTTTCCACAGCTGAGGCTGAATATATTACAGCTAGTAATGCATGCACCCAACTTGTATGGATGAAGAGGATATTAAGTGATTATGGATTTGTGCAAGATTTTATGGTATTGTATTGTAACAATTATAGCACAATTAATATTTCTAAAAATCTAATTCAACATTCATGAACTAAGCATATTGACATTAGATATCATTATATTCGTGAATTAGTAGAAGGTAAGATTATTTCTGTGGATTATATTCAGATTGAAAATCAACTTACAAACATATTCACAAAACCGCTTGACAGAAACAGGTTTGCTAAGTTAAAATTAGATATAGGTATGTGCAATATGAACTGAAATATTTGTGTTTATTTATAATATATTGCATATTTTTATTTTATTTATTTTTATAAATTTTTAATTTTTAAAAATAATGAAAATTGGAGAATTTTTGTAGTGCACGACTAGTGGAGTACACCCTCGACCAGTCGTGGCCTGACCAGTCGAGTATGTACTCGACCAGTAGAGCTGCTCAGGTTTGGGGGTTTTTATTGTGCAAAAAGTATTTTTCCTTCATTTGTTTCATCTTTCCCAACCAGCCCTACCACGACCGGTCGAACCCACCTTCAATTCCTTTATGGTTAGTGCATCCTTTTCAATTTTCTTATAGATTTAAGTTCTTTGCACTTTTATTTTCTTGTTTTTATAGCTTATTTCAAGGTTTATGGTGATTTGTTGGGTTTTTTTGCTGAAAATCTGATTTCTTTGAAACCCTTTCTTCCTTTCTTGCATTGCTTGTGTTCCTTATCTTTCTTATTTCTATGGAAGCTCGACATAAGAAGAAACCCACTCATGGTCCTTGTTCTTCTCATTCCACTCCAATCATGGTGTGTCATCTTCGGTCAACCAAAGAAGACCCCGAGTATGTGTGAGATATACGTCTTAGACGCACATACGCAAATATGTAGAGGGTATGCATGTGTCCCAAGAAAATCAATTTAAATACATACGCAAATATCTTAGGCGCATTAATAAGGGACTGTATTAGATAGATCCTTTTATTCCTGCTCCATCATATGGATCTGATTAGCTGTTTATTTCTTTCTGGACATGTATTAATACTTTCTACTCTTAGATTTGTATTGGGATCATGTGTGTTCGGTTATTTCTTGGACATACTTTTACTTTTTAGTATCTTGACTTAATATTATGCTTTCTGTTGATATTTTAATTATCATGGTGATATTTCCTATCTTATTTCATTTACTTCTCTTATCTTTATCTATCCTTCCTTTGTCATATTGTGCCAAAAGGGGGGAGAAATTGTAGAGATGTGTGATTGTGGAATATGGAATATGAAGTGTATGTATGTATGAAAATTTTTACAGTGGGGAGTAATGGAATGAGGGGGAGTTGTGTTTATTGATCAGATCATTTGTTTTGATCATTTGATCATTTGTTACTCATATGGTGCATGATATATAACTGGTGCATGATTCTTTATTGTACTTATATAACTAGTGCATGATTCTTTATGCGCATAATTCTCTTTATTTGGTTTTGTCACAAATTCGACAGGAGATTGTAAGTGTTATTATGTAAATCTAGCACCCGTTGTATTGTCAAATTTTGTTGTGCCAAAACATTTAGTATTTGTATCATGCTTTGAGTTGAAGTGATCAGGTTCATATTTTTTTAAGTTCTCTAGATCTTCATCGATCTTGCCCACATCTTCAAGTTGAAGTGATGCATGTTGAAGTTCATGGTTTCAAGATCATATTCGTGAACTCAAGTTCAAGATTGAAGTTAAATTACTGAATGCTAAAGATTTAAGAACTCAAGAGTAACTCAAGCTCAAGTTCAAACTCAAGCTTCAAGTATCACAAGTATTCAAGAATTTGAAGCCAATGATGTTTCAAGTATTCCTACTCACAAATGGGTTTGGATGACCCTAGATTGACCCAACATTGTGTCATATTCATTGCATATTGTATATGGGTCATTTCATATGTTTAAAAGTTATTTTCTCGACTAGTCTTAGACCTTGTTCGACTAGTTCAAGTACTAGCTCAACCAGTCTAAGAGTTTTCTCAACCAGTCCAATTCTTGTTGCTAATTTATAGAAATTTCTATTAGACTCCCAACCAATCCTGGAGATTGCTCGACCAGTCGAGTGAACAGTGCTCGATCGGTTGTGCAAGCTCAACTCAAAGTCCAGCAAGCTTTTCTGGTCTCAATCGACCAGTCGAGTAATGACCTTATCTTATTACGTCAGAAAATTTAAATTTTTTTTTTTCCTTCGACCAGTCAAACCGACCCTTAGACCAGTTAAGAGAACAATATTTTCACTTATAAATAGAGCACGAATTTTAAAGTTTATTCATTCATTAAAGCAAAATCAAGACATCACTTTAAGAGATAAGTTTCTGATATTTTTAAGCTATATTGTGCTCATTTAATATTCTCTTTAATTATCTTTTGTTATTTGATTTTGAGATCTTTATTCCAATCTTACTTTAAGAGGGGATTTGTGTTTTCCCATTTCTTGAGATCAAAATCAAATCAAGCTAGCCCAGGTTGATTTAATTTAAAATCATTTAGAACTAGAACATTTTCATCTATGAGACTGAACATTAAACATCTTTGTCTACATTGGATTGGTTCTACCGTGCTTCTTCAAAGGAGAATTTATAGATAAGTACATTTACATTTTGTATATCTCTTTTTTATTTTTGAGGTTATGCCAGAAAAATCTCTTCTTGGTTTGTCTGAGGTAATCTAGGAAATCTCAGAGTGTGGGGTTTTTGAAATTGTGTAAGCCCGATCAAAGACACAATTATGAAGGTTTTAAGGTGAACCTTGGAAAACCTTTTCATAGTGAACGCTAATATCCAAAGGGAGTAGATATTAGGAGTGGAGTAGTTGTGTGGCTGTTTTCCAACAATTGGTGTACACACAAGCGAACCACTATAATTCCTGGTGTTGTGGTGGATGGTTGAATGTACCTATGGGTGTGAATGTTGTAATTTATTTTCAGCATTTGTGGTGAATGGTGTAATTTATTTTATGCACTTGTGGGAATGTTATAATAAGTTAGTTTATTTTATTTTCTATTCCCTTTGCCTCTTTCTTAGTTTTGGTTTTTGATACTTACAAAAGTTCTAATAAGGTTGTCATGCCATAAGCCTTTAGTTTTTGGTGTTAGGTTGTCCTTAGAATTAAGTTTGTATCAACCTCTAAAGACTAGTGTATTTGAGGTTGCTATTTACTTGTGCTTATTACTATTTGATTGTGTTATAATTCTTTAAATTTTGCATTTAACTCTTAATTTGGCATAGTCCTATATACCCCCCCCCCCCCCCCCCCTCCTCCCCTTCTAGGACGTATAGCTCGGCCTTTTCAAAGTCTCCCTCCTACAGCCTCAATCCAAAAGGGTTGACTTCCAAACACAACCCCCCAGTGGATGTAGCAGCCAGCCTCGCCGAGAAGATGCAATTTCTGTCTCCCGACCTACCATCACTGGAGATGGTCCGCTTAAAGAGGTGCTTAACAGGGAATCTTCGCTCTCCATAATGGATTCCCCATGAAAAGCCTCAGACATTGATGCTCCCCTAGAGCCTTCCAATGATATTTGGAGAAGAAGTAGGGAAGAAAATAACAAAATAGGAAGGAGAAGAGCAAGGAATCGCTGGAGAAGGAGGAGCATGGCAAGAAAGATGTGGAAGGAAACATACCAAAAATTGTCAACTGACTGGATCTAACACAAAGAAAAGAGGAAATGGAGGGGGGGCTCTCGGCGAAAAAAATCAAGGAAGCCAGTTGATGAACGGGAATGAGAGTGGCCTTTTTGTATTTATAAAGCTTCTAGAGTAGGAGCATTAAAAGTGCATTAAGTGTCGAGATGTGAAAGAGCTCCTCAGCACACAATCCTATCCACGTGCCAACTCGGGGTTCGCTATTGGACCCCACCATCGAGGCAAGGATAGGTGTCCTTTTTTAAATCACCCAGAGATGAAGTGGCACCGTTCTGTGGACGCCTCCTCATATGAGTTGCTGACATCGTTCTGCATACGCCTCGTTGCACTATCGCTGCCATGATATCCACCTCGATCCCAGCGGCAAGCGTCGTCTTTCCCTCCCCCACATTAAATGTCAAGCAACAGTATAAGGTACTGCTCATTAAGCAAGCCGACCTCCTAACCTTCCACACATTTGAGGTCTCTGACTCACGCGATAGTTCAAGAATGCGTTATTCCAAGTCCACTTACTTCCCGAGCTCTTGGAGATAATGCTAGGAAGTAGGGAGGCAGTTGTTACAAGTAAAATTAGACTGACCTGACACCTGGAATGAAATAAAGAGATTATAGGAAACTCTCCAAAGAAGATTCGGAGTACCAACCCAAAGGTGTCGGCCCCAACTTCCATGACCAACCTAAGTAAGAGCCACAAATACCGACCTCAGCCGCCAAGTTGAGACTTCACATGACAGTCTCGACCAACGTCCTTGGAGGTATGCTCTGTTCGTCGACCTCGAGAGACGACCTCGGCTGTCAACCTTGAAGGCCGGCTTCAACTAATGACTTCGACCTCAAGTACCAATCAATGACCTCAGCGTTGGGTACCAACCACTACTCTGGGATAGAAAGTATCTAAGAAGGATCCGAGATCTTAGTCGAAGATCACACCACGTGAGGCGCGATATATTCACAGATAGATTCATTCTATGATATGGGTTTATCTAGTAGATTCACTGCAACACATAATTGGAACAAAGGAATTATAAGGAATTTTGACCGTACTAGCATTGTAGTATGGTCAAATTCTTGAAATGGAAGAGAAGTTTCACATATTCCGAGGGTATACATCTGACAAGTCTCGAGAAACTTTTAGACCAAATTTCCCTTGTACTTGGTTCATAATTTTACGATTTTTGAGTGAATAAGAAGTTACGTCATATTCAATGCTGAGAAAGTAACATGGATGAAAGCACTTTTGGGCATGGGCAAGGCCTAATTCATGGAGCCCACATTAATGTGTGTGTGTATATATTCCATGCCACCCATCCTTTTTTCCGTGTCATTTTAGGGCTAGAGTTCAAATATCAACCTGATATAGAGCTCATGTGGGCCACATAATAAAAAATAATGGTGAACATGTCACCCACTATTGAAACTTTCCAGGCTCACTGTGATGTTTGTTGGAAGTGGATACTACCCAAGTCAGGATTTCTTGGTACCACGGTAAGCTAGCCGACTAAGTGGACGAAACGAATCATCTCATTTTAGGCCTTAGGCTATGGTACCAGTGGCTAGCCTTTCATCTAGTAGTAAAGGTCATGATTGTAATGTGGGAAGGGAAGAGGTCGTGGTTGTCATGTTATATATATGGGTAGTGGTTGTCACGTTGAATGGGTATGGGTCATGGTTGTCATATTATATGGGTCATGGTTGTAGTGTGTTAAGGGTCGAGGTTGTCATGTTATATGGGTCATGGTTATCATGTTATATGGATCGTAGTTGTCATGTTATATGGATCGGGTTCATCATGTTATATGTGTCATGGTTGTCATGTTATATGGGTCAAGGTTGTCATGTGATGTGTCGAAGTCATGGTTTTTTTTAAAGGATATCTATATTTAAAAGGGGCACAAAGGCTTAGCAGCGACTATATTCGGGGAGGGCCTACAACAAAAAGAAGAGGACCTCCTATCATATGATGAAAAAAGGATAAAAACTGAAGCATGGACAAGGCGACACACAAGTTGCCTAAGCCCAATCTATCTAGAAATAGAAAACCTCGGATGGAGGAAGGAAGACCCTCCCAAGATTGGAAGGTGAGGTTCGCTTGGCTTTCACTACCCAGTCTGGCCAAACCGTCAGCAGCCGAGTTGGCCTCTCTAGGAGTGTGGGTAATGTGAGCTTCCAAACCTCACCTAAGAGACTCAATCCTTGCCCTTCAGTATCATATGGACCAGGAAGACACTGATTTGTTCAAGAGGGCCATCACCACTAAGTTAGAATCGCTAGCCACTTTTACTCTAGAGTAACCCAGTTGGGCACACAACATTAGCTTGTCTAGAATTGCCTTGATTTCAGCCCTTATGTTGGAACAGAAGTTGTACCCAAAGGAGAATCTGAATAGGAAATCTCTATTGTAATTTCTCCCAATACCTCCACCCCTGGAAAGGCCCGGGTTTCTTCTCACTGAGTCGTCTACGTTGAGCTTGATCCATCCTCTTGGAGGTCTTGTCCATTTAACCATTACTATTTTGGGAAGATTGGGGGTTGACATTGCAATTCCCAATAGGTTGAGCATTAGCAGCATGGACCGCTTAAGGGACTTGGGGATGGGAAGGAAGGACCAGACCTAGTTGATCCAGAAGTGGGTGCATGAGATAATATCTAAGGTATGAATTTTGAGATTTTTAAATCGAGCTTTATTCCTAGCCTTCCACAGCTCCCTGAAAATGAATATAGGAATTAGACCTTTGAGGGGGAGGATATTGCCTGATAGGAGGTGGTACCCACCACTAGACAACTTTATCTATTGCTGAGGATAACGGGCCACACACATTATAAGTTCGACTAAAATGGTCCCAGACTTGGGCTGCCAGACCACCTATAGCAAAAACATGGTCAATGAAATCAGTTTCAGGCCAAAATGAAGGAGGGCAGCAGTCGCATATGGAAGCCATGCTAACACCTTTGCTTTAAAGTCTGACATCCACTGGGATTTGCTTGTGGAAGATTTTCCAAGTTAAGAGTGAGAGTTTTGGAGGAAGTTTCGCATGCCATACCCATTTGGCCTGGGATTTTTTCGGTGCATTCGACCTAATGCTCTGCCACCCTAATGCAACTGAGAGCTCCCCATTGGCAACATCTAACCAAATTCTCCTATCTTCAACAGCAGAGATACAAATCCCCTCCTCCACAACATGATCGATGGATGGTTAAGGAAGAAGGTAGCTGACTATGGCATGCGAGATCCAACCATTGGCATCAATAAAGTCCCAAACCTTGGTAGACTGAGAAGCAGTAGCAGAGGATTGTAATCTCCAATTTTGAAGAGGGCCCAGGCCTAACCAATCCTCATCCCAGAATTTGACATTTCCTAGACCGATCAACCAACGGGAGTGCGCCACCACAACAGAGAAAAGCTGTCTTATCTTTTTTCCAGAATGGTAAGGAAAAAAAATGTACATCTCGTTCCGCTGGCTTGAACGATCTCCGACGAGTACTTGGACTTTATAAAATTGCTCTAGCAACTAGCGTTTCCTCTGAAAGCACTGTCCAGGCTAATTTCATCGTGAACGCCTTCATGACGAACTTGAGGCTGCTCGGACCCAAACCCCATTCTGATTTGGAGAGAGATAAGTTTTTCCAACTCTTCCATTGGAATCGTTTCTTAATACCATCCCACCCCCTAAAGAAATCTTAAAAGGCCTTCTCAAAATCCGACAAGATGCTGATGGGGACTTCCATGGCTACCAGCTTGTGAATAGGAATGCTCACTAGCACATGATTGATGAGGGTGAGTCTGTCTACCTGCGATAGGATTCTATTTTTCGAGTTCGCAATTATATTATGAATTTTCTCGAACAAGTTCTGAAAATATGCCCTTTTAGGTGGCCCTTGGAAGATCGGGATCCCCAGATAAGTGAAAGAAGCTGCCGCCCTGCAAAATCCTAGGATAGAATTAGCTGCTCTACTACATGATTCTGAAAGCCCTGTTGATGGGATAAAGAAGCTCTTGTTTAAATTAATCCATTGGTCTGAGATCATTTCGTAGTTCTTGAGGAATTTTCTTATCTTTCTCAAGGAATGTCGGCTACTGTTCGCAAAAAGAATCATATCATTTGCGAGGAGGAGGTGAGAAACCCTTGGGCAACTTGAACGCATCTTGAAAGGCTAGCAAAAGCCTCTTGACATGAGTTGGTTGAAACCATGGCTTAAGACTTCGGCTATTAGAATGAAAAGGCTCGATGAAATTGGGTTGCCTTGCCAAAGAGCCCTAGATGATTTGAAGAAGCCAGCCGCTTCTCCATTGATGAGAACTGAGAACCATCAAATAGACTAGCATTTCTCCACCATAGAGATCCATTTCGAATCAATGCCAAACTTGGTAAGAACCTCCTTTAGGAAAGACTAATTAAGCCTATCGTAGGCTTTCTCCATGTCTAGTTTCAGCAAAATGTTGCCTACTCTAACTTTTCTATTGATGTCTCTAAAGATTTCCTGCACAAGGGCTCAACTTTCCACAATGGACATACCCTGCACAAAAGCACCTTGTTCAATGGAGACTATTTTGGGAATTATGTTTCCTAATTTGACAGCAATAATTTTAGAGAAAATTTTATAAATGTAGTTACACAAGTGGATAGGTCTGAAGTCAAAGAAGGTTGCAGGGGAGCTTAGTTTTCACAACCTCAAGTGTAGGGTCGCGATGTAGTAATTATCTCGGTGAGACCGAGGTCAAATCCACAAGGACTAATCTCATGTGTATTCTCAAAGCAACTAGAAGTAGAACTAGAAGAAGATGTAAACCTGAATCTGAAAGTGTAGATAGAGTAATTGTGAGTGGTTTAACTAAAACTTGTAAATTTAAAGGTGGAAATTAGGATTTCTAAGGATCCACTTATAGTAATCAAGGAGATCTATTACTTGATTCAAGGACAAACTGGAATCAGAATCCTATCTTATCCAGTTGGAAGATATCTCAATAAAACCAAATCTGAACTTCCCTTGATCTAATTCTTAATGGATGATAGTTGTGAGGATTGGAAGTGATTCCATCACCTAGCCATGCCCAGTAGACGATGGAATCCCACAATTAAACATAAGGGCCTGTTTGGGCGGTGGGATTAGAAGGGATTAGGTGGGATGGGATTAAAAAAACATAATTATTACCCATGGAAAGGATTGTCCCCTATTTCCATGGGATAAGATTAATGTCATGCTTTGTTGATAATACGGTGGTACATTGAATGGATATACCCACCATCATTTGAAATTACTAAGAATAACACACATGTGTTATATCTAAACTTTTCATTTGTTTTGTAACCTCATTTTATGGTATGGGCCTAAAAATGAGGTAGATCCAAAACTTATGTGGCCCCAAAGAAGTTTTCAACGGTAAGTATTCAATCCCCGTTGCTTTCTATGGTGGGGTCCACTTGAGCTTTAGATTTACCTAATTTTTTGGCCCTTGCTCTAAAATAATCTTGATAAATGGGTGGACGATGTGGATATAGCCCACACATCATGGTCGGACCTACACAACTTGCTAACATTAAGTGAAATTGCCATGGGACCTAATACAATTCCATTTAATGTAATTCCAAGCTTTTCCATTCTTCTCAAACATGAAGTGGAATTGGCACAGAACCAGATGAATCCCATCCCGCCTAATCCCTTCTAATCCCACCGCCCAAATAGGCCCAAGGAGAATTGTGAAGGTTAGAAGGGATTCCATTATCTAACCATGCCCAAGGGACGATGGTGAACAACAGGATTTCCTAATTTCATAACTTCAAACATGAAAAGAACATACTCAAAGCTATCACAGATCTATTGTAATTTGAGTCACAACAAACCATTAAGAACTGAAAGTATTCCTTATGGGCTTATTTGATTTGTGAAGTAAATGAGAATTACCTGGGAAATAAGTAATAATTACTTCCCAGGGAATTGCTCCTCATTTCCTATGCGCTGATGTTGACGGCATAGCCTTTTGGCGTTAAAATCGAGGATGGTTGTGAAAAGAATATAGGGCCCATTGTGATGGGCATGATGTATCAACACCGTTTATCCTGTACGTCAGCCTTATTAGGCTATGAACTCAAAAATGAGGCAGATCCAAAGCTCCAGTAGACCACACCACAGGAAACAGTGGAAATTTAATGTTTGCCATATAGAAATTTTGTGGCACTTAGAAGTTTTGGCTAAAGCTGATATTTGTGTTTATCCCTTATCAATTTTGGACTTAGGTCCTAAAATCTTCTGATAAAATAGATGGACAGTGTGGATATGTCATATACATCACAGTGGGGTCCACAAATGCAAGTCAACTTTTTCAAACCAATTTTTGAGGCAGAATTGCATTTGAAAATTCAAACAGGGAAAAAGGTAATAATGAATTTTTGCAAGGGTATTTCCCAATTCCCTTGAAATCAAACAGGCCCTAAATATCAAACTAGAATCAAAGAGAATTCAACACAAACATGAATCAAAGCAATAAAAAAACATCTCATCATGCTACAAGCTTCACCTCTTAGGCCTAGCTAAGAGGTTTAGCCAACCATAGTCATGATTGGATCTAAAACTCTAGAAGAAAACATGAAAAACTAAGGAAGAAAGAAGAAAAATGCTTATCAACAGCTCTCCTCCCTTGTGCTTCACTCCTCCAAACCCTGGATAGATGCCCAGGGATGCCCTGAGGACTCCTATTTATAGTTGTGCAACTCCTCCTTTTGTACCTCCTTGGAAAAATCTGAAAACTGCCTCAAATTTAAGCACTCCACGTAATTCCGCGTAACTCTGTGTAAGCGGTTCAATGACATCGAACTACCTTCGATGTAATCGAGCAAGGCTTCGAGTCATCGAACAAGTCTTCAAGCCATCGAAAAAATGTTTTCAATTTGTCCAGTGACCAACTCGATTTTTTTTCATAAATTCGATGTCATCGAATGATGATCGATGACACAGTCAATATGAATTATGCACTTGTTCTTTCAACTTCGTTCCATCTCCACTTAGTTTTCTTGAATCTTGGGACCTTGAAATCTTCAATCTTTATCCCCTAAGATCCGTTCTTGTCTTGGTGATCTTTGAGCGACAAATCCATGCTTTTATTACCTTTCCAATCTAAGCTCTTAAATTCACCTGGAAACACAAACATGAATAAAATAAGACATTAAGCAGCATCATATTCATAAAACCAATATATAAATGGGGGATAATATGCAATATTTGACCCTCAACACTTATCTTGGGGATAAGGCAAATGAGAGTCGATGTGAGGGCTCTGGGGAGATTTCCACTACTAAAGAAGCAACAAGTTGTCATAAGAAGGTCTTGGCCCACCGTATCCAAACACTCTTGGAAGAAAGCCCTCGAGAAGCTGTCAGGACTAGTCGCACCATCTAGTGGGAGGGCTTTAACAACCGAGTGAACTTCTTCCAGGGATGGCTCGATAAGGAGGAGACAATTATCCTAAATGGAAATAGATTGCGAAATGGTGTCCAGGAGATCACCTAGCTGGGTATCTGGATCAGCCTGTAGGAGTCACTAAAAAAATTTCTATAGCAGCCCTCTTGATATCAGCATGATCTGGTAACACACACACACACCCCCCACCCCCCTCCCCACCTCTCTTTATTTCTTAGATTCTCGATCTTCTGGCTCTACCTGAAGCTGTAGTGTGGAAGTATTTAGTGTTACGGTCTCCTTCCTGCAACCAATAACACTTGCCTTTTGCTTCTATAAGGTTTCTACCCATAGCTCGAGGTGAGACAGTCTTTCTCTAGTTCCTGGACTGCGTTATGGAGGCTTGTATCTGACAAGTCTTAGGCAACGCATTCAGCAAGGCGAAGGTCCACAACTGCGATCTTCATGTTCTAAAAGACCATGAGGAATCTATCGTGACCAATTCGCGAGATGTTTATTACTAAGGAAACATACCTGGAGAGTTTGATTCCCTGAATTAACCTGATAAGGGGCATGTCTATGTTCTCTGCGTGACCCACCAAGGCCAAGCTCAGCTCCCTCATCTTCATTGCCACGCTTCTATTATCATCCCTGCTTGTGAAGTTCTCTATGGCATTTGATCGAACACCTTCTATGCGTCCATGTCCCACACCCCTAACTGCTTCGATGAAAGATCCCCCTTCTGTAGTCAGCACCTTTTAGGATAATGTGGGGGGATTTGAAGCAGCCCTTGCTACGATGGTTGAATGTTGGGCGAATGTGCAGCACGGGCCTTTACCATTGCTACCATCAGAATCCAACCATCCACCATCTTACCGTTGAGAATATCCAAAGCTGCGTTTGCATCTGCATATTGGAATCTAATGAAGGCGTAGCCCCGAGATCTTCTCAAATTATAGTTCCAGGGTATGTAGGCGTTCGTAATCTGTCATACCTACCAAAGATTTTGGTAAGATCATCTACCGTCATGTTAAATAAAATATTACCATCAAAGAGGGTTAAGGGTTTCTAGGGGGTATCTTAGCACGGACCTGTTTCCACTCAAATGATGTAGCCATGGCCCTTATCCCACCTTGGATTTCTTTCAGTTGTAACGTAATAAGGGTCGAGGTTGTCATGTTATAAGAGTTGTGGGTCTTTTCGTGATTTATGTGTTGAATCCAATCCGTCCATTGGATTTAGAATTTAATTTAACGTCATTGGCCAAAAAATGAGTTACTTCCAAAAAATTTATGGCCCCCAAAAGGTTTTCAATAGTAGGTTTTCATTTTCACTACTTTCTATGGTGTAGTCCACATGAGCATTTGATGTGCCTGATTTTTAGGCTCATTCCCTAAAATGATCTTTCAAAATGAATGGGTGACATTGATAAAATATATACACCACAGTGGGCACAATAAGACAATCTATCTCTACATACGTCTGGTTACCCTACCCACTTTATATCGCATTACATTTACACTGATTTCAAGGGAAAAGCTTATATGTGAAAAATCCATTCCATCCATTCATTTTGGAAGATAATTTTCAGACATGAGACAAAAAGTTGAACGGATTTAAAACTCAGGTGCACCACATGTGACGCAAGGAAGGACATGAGGTCGAGCACCGTCTTCCTCAAGAGGATAACTATTCCAAATCCACAGAACTTCTCTGGACTCCTCACAGAGACTTCTCGAATACACGAGGAAAGAAAGTAAAAAATAAAAAAAATCTAATAAATTCGAAATTGATTAATGAATCATTGATAATTCTCTATTGTGTCTCCTTACACCATTAATATAGAAAAAAAAATAAACTAAAATTCATAATTACCAAAAATAGCAAAATTCTAACTCTAATAAAAATCTTAATTCTAATAAAACTCTTTTAAGGCCTAATTTCTAAAAATAAAAATTGTAAATAAACTTTCTCTAGGAGAGTCCTAGTATAACTAAAAGTTATTTCTAAAAGGAAAGAAAATCTAAAACTCTAAAAAATATTTAAAAAATTAAAATTATTAAAAATAGTAAAAATTTTCTAAAAATTCATTTTTGAACTGAAAGCGCGCGTTTTCTGACGAAACGGATAGATGCGACTTACTTTGTGAGTCGGTTCACCTCGAATGGCCTGTTTCAGTAAAGATTGATAGGTTGTGCGCCCCATAATGATACCCGGATCAAAAGTTACGGTCAATTTACAGTCCACCTCCTTTTGGCTTAACCATGCTGGGAATATCTCTGTGACACGTTCTACATCAGACCCCTGGCTCATGATTCTGAGATAACTTTTGAGATAATTTCTGATGCCGATGTTTATTAGCCTTTTTTTTGTATTTGGCATTAAACTCTTGAGCTGACATAATACATGTACTCATACTTTCCTTGACTCGACTAATATTGATCAGTTCCTTCCCATCTGTCTTTAAGATCTCATATTCTTTCTGATAATGTGGGCAATTAGGCAGACTTGCCCCTGAAAAGGGATCAACGTGATTTTGTATATCTCGTATGGGAGGTAATTTATTAAGTAGTTCATCAAGTACAACCCCCTTGAACTCCTGCGATACTGGTTCCAAATCCTCTAGGATATTCACAGGCTCAACATATTTTTTCTTTTCAACCAATGGATATATATCTCTCGTTTCTTCAGATTGTTTAACAAAGGCCTGTTCAGTGATGAGATATTGTCTCTCCACTTTAGAAGTCTTGGGTTGGTTCTCCATTCCTATAGAGGTCACATGTTCGCCTCTGATGAATCATGTGGTTTGTTGCAACTCTGATTTCATGAAGTTGTTGCTCGTAGACCAATAATAGGATTTTTCTACATAACCTTCTGTTGATCGACTATCTTGATAATAATTTTACTTTTGTTAGAATAATACCTGATCGTAATCGTTAGGGAGGAATCGGGCACGTAGTAGCTACTTCATCTGCTGCCATGTGCGAATTGGTGCTTTCATCTGTCTGGTTCGTTTGAGTTACAATTGTTCCCACTAAGCTGAAGCTCCTCCTTTCAACTTGTAGGCTATAAGCTTGACCTTCTTTACTTCAGGGATGTCCATATAGTCAAAAAATTGCTCAACTTCAGAAAGCCAATCGAGGAAATCCTCAATGTGTAGTTGGTCATTGAAGTTAGGAATATCAACCCGCATCTTAAATTCTCGATCTGTCCAATCTACTCGATCGCCGACTTGTCTGGGGTGTTAAAAGATTATGTCATCGATTTTCTCCTCACTGGATCCCCCTTCCTCAGGAATGACCCGTGGATGCACTGCTGGTACTATCCTGCGATCAGGGCGATTGTGAGTTTCAACAATCGACGGTGGAGGATTATCACCAGGAACACGGAGTTGCCCTAGGGTTTCCACCAAGAGATTCGCTATGCGGTCCATAGAAGCCTGCAGCCCTTGCATGGCTTGTCAATTCTCTTGCATGGTTGTTTCAAAAACTGCCACCTTTAAAGGTAAATTTCCTGGGGCACCGCCCATGGGATTGTTGCCCGACCCGTCGTTAGAAGCCATCGATCCGAGGAGAAACCTCTCTTTAATACCAAACTGACGCAGGGAAGGACGTGAGGTCGAGCACCGTCTTCCTCAAGAGGATAACTATTCTGAATCCACGGAACTTCTCTGGACTCCTCACAGAGACTTCTCGAATCCACGAGGAAAGAAAGTAGAAAATAAAAAAAATTTCTAATAAATTCAAAATTGATTAATGAATCATTGATAATTCTCTATTGTGTCTCCTTACACCATTAATATAGAAAAAAAATACACTAAAATTTGTAATTACCAAAAATAACAAAATTCTAACTCTAATAAAAATCCTAATTCTAATAAAACTCTTCTAAGGCCTAATTTTCAAAAATAAAAATTGTAAATAAACTTTCTCTAGAAGAGTCCTAGTATAACTAAAAGTTATTTCTAAAAGGAAAGAAAATCTAAAACTCTAAAAAATATTTTAAAAATTGGAATTATTAAAAATAGTAAAATTTTTCTAAAAATTCATTTTTGAGCTGAAAGCGCGCATTTTCTGACGAAACGTGTCACGCCCCAAATCTGAAAATCGGATTCACGGGAATCTCGATTGCCGAATCGGTACCGACAGCTTCCGTAGTACCCCATTCTCGGCTCCTAGCATACATATGCCAGATTCCGATCTTGGGATCCTACAAGGAGGATTTTTTTTTTAATATGCATTTAACTCGTAATAAGCATAACCACAAGATTACCCAATTCACAAGGGCAACATCATCATCATATATCCACTAATATAATCATTTGAGTACAATGCTGAAAGAAAAATACATAAATAGAAAATCAAGCTCCAGAAGACCACTGTACGCTCCAAGCTCAATACCGCTACAACCTAACATCACCTGCACGCATCTATCATGCATAAGCTTATAGAAAGCTTAGAGGGTGGTGTAAGTGTTTGCACAAGGTAAGTGTCAAGTATTCAATGCAATGTCATAATCATACAATACCGAAAATGCTGGTAATCCATAAATCGTACAATGTCGGAATAAGCAGAAATACTGACAAGATCATGAATTATCAAGGTAAACAGAAGTACTGACAAAGTCATAAATCACACGATAATAGAGTAAGCGAAAATACTAACAGTGCATGAGTCATTTAATATTAGAATACGCAATAGAATTTAACTATGCAAATGAGGAGTCATAGAGAGCCAAATATCAGATGCAGAGGATGCAATGCAATATACATTCCTGATGAGTAACGCAAAGAGCGTCAACCGTACCATATACCGCGGATGTAATGTAACATGCAGTGCGAATGGAATGGCCATGCTAGAATATGAAGTCGGGATGATAGTACGTAGCATCGCAGGCTACGGAGTTTATCACAGAGGACTTCTATCCAAACCAGTCTCATACCTAAATTTGGATAGTTAGACCCAATGTGGTAAACTCCTGATCTCAGGTTAGTCACGTGCCCCAACTGAAATCCTAGCTGTTGCAAAGGTACACGTAACAAATAATTACATACCACCAGCCCGAGTGGATAGTGAGTGAATGAATGAATGAATATGCAACTCCTGCTCAATAAGTCCACATATCAGTACGGTTCATCTCTGGGATCATCACCGGAGTTTAGTACACTCCAAATGGCACTGCCCCTCTCCCAGCAGTACAGTCCAAGTGAGTGTAAGAAACCTCACTATCCGCCTAGCCAATAGTCTGTTAATACCTATCCGGCACATCGATAGCGGACCCATTCACGAGCTGGTCAAACTCAACCTAGCTATGCCCCCTATGCTCGGGCGAGTAAGGCCACACTCCCTCCCAACCGACCACGACATAGTGGGAGACGCAGCCTCCTGGTATTCGACACTCGGGCGCTCATGAATTCACTCGGTCTCGACGTTGGGGCATCTCCTGGCCTCGGAGGTTTAGAGACTTTCACCCACGGACATCTAAAGTGCCCAGATGCTCGAACCAAATATTTTCGGTGTCCCATCTAGCTATCCACGACATGCCTGTGGAGGTCACAGCCCTGATGTCCCTAGGGCATATAGTAATTGTAACACACAATATAAGATGCATGAGTCATACAATCCAGTCATACATCAATCCTACGCATACCGCGCTCTCATGTGGGTAACTCCGTCTATCAGGGAGTCCCATAAACAACCTGCCCAATAACATATGCAAGGGTCAACCACATCTCATAACAAATATGCAGATGATGTGTATGGGCATGTATCATGATGCAATGCTGTTACATACTCATAATCGGTATCAATAACTAACATCAACAATCAGCCTCGATAATGTGAACATTTAACTAACATTGCCTCCAAGGAATGGCCCGCATAGAGCCTAACATATAGTGGACCCATGGCCTCACACAAGGGCCTAATATACAACATCATGGGCCTCACTCAAGAGTTTAGTATATATCACGATGAGCCTCTCACATGGGCCTAATATACAACACGACAAACTCCATCGCCTAGTCCTCAAATGCACCACAATGGGCCTCATCACATAGGCCTCACATACATTACATAGGCCTCAAATGCATCAAGTCGAGGCTGAATGCTTATCAGAAAAGGGGCCTCAAATACGGACCGTATATACATCATAATGGGCCTTAAACATGGGTTGAATACACATCACGACAGGCCTCAAATACCGCCCACATATATATCACATTGGGCCTTAAACATGGGCCGAATGTACATTACTATGGGCCTCAAATACGGGCTGCATATACATCGCATTGGGCCTTAACAATCGGCCTCTATATTTGGCCTCGATAATCAGAATTGGCAATCGGTCACAATAATTAGCCTCGATCGCTAATCGGCAATCGGCCACGACAATCAGAATTGATCGATAATCGGCCTCGATGATCAGAATCGGTGAGGATGGGCCTAACAACGCCTAAGGGAAGGTCACAATGTGGACGTTTAACCATCATTGCCCATCAATGTAAACTTTTAACCAACATTTCTCCCAAGAAATGATGCTCATAGGGCCAATCGTATAATGGGCCCACGACCTCATATAAGGGCCTAATACACATCATCAGGGGCCTCGCTTATGGGGCATACACACATCACATTGGCCCTCACCCATGGGCCAATGTATATAACATCGGGTTGTATCAACGGGTCGAATCAAATGGGCTAACTCAAATGGGTCGGTATAAATGGGCCGAGTCGAGTGGGCCAATACAAATGGGTCGAATCGAATGGGCAAAATCAAATGGGCCAATACAAATGGGTCAGGCCAATAGGCCGAAACAAATGGGCCGATTCAAATGGGTCGATCGAATGGACCGAATCGAATAGGCCGATTCAAATGGGTCGATCGAATGGACCGAATCGAATAGGCCGAGTCGAATAGCTCGAGTCGAACGGGCCGAGTTAAATGGGCCGAGTCAGATGGTCGAGTCGAATGGGCCGAATCAAATAGGCCATTCAGATGGGCCGAATCTATCCAAATTGTACCTTTGGAGCTCTATCATGCATTAGCGGATGAAGGAAGGGGAGATCAAAGATGGGTGCCTCTTTATCTCTCTCTCTCTCTTATTTTGGTGTGATGTGTGGCCCACTCGGATGTACCCCACCTTGATGTATATCTTATCCAACCATCCAAACCATGTGGGTCCTACCCTTAGTGATGGGAAAGCACAAGTATAAGGTTGATCCCAATCAAGTGGGCCACGTTCACGTGGGACCCACCTTGAAAAATGTCCACATCCAGCGTCCCTGGACGCTGGACTTGCAAAGTGAGATTGGCCAGTGAGGCATGAGAAGATGTGGGTGCGGCTAACAGGGTAGTGTGGACGGAAGTGGGTTATGGATAACAATGAAGTGTACACTCTCATGTAGGCCCCACCATGATGAATGATTATAATCCATGCCGTCTAACCTACTCCTCGGCTCATTTTAGGTGTTGAGCCGAAAAATAATCTCAATCCGAGTTTCAGGTGGGCCATAGCTTAGCAAACAAAGTTTTCTAGCGTTGAAATACACCCTAATGTTGCTGTAGACCAAAAACCCATTGAATATTGCTCTTGATAGGTTGGTATTGAGCCATAGGAGCCGATGGTCGGACCTGATCTACCTGATGTGGACCCCACCTGTGAAAAACTCTGAGAAATCAGTTTTAAAAAAAAAAAAAACAAACAAACACCTGCTGCTGCAGCGTCAGCAGGACAGCAGCAAGACGCTGCTACTCGTACAACCATGGGCGTGAAGGGGGCGAGGGAAATGGGTCCCACTTGTAGGCCCCACTGTGATGTGCGCCAAACATCAACACCTTGCACTTGGTGGGCCCCCCCTCAGGGCAGCGAACCACCCAAAAATCAGCATATCAGTGACTCAGGTGGCCCACCTCACATGAAACAGTGTGATTGCATGTCTGCCATTAAAACCCTTTCTGGGTGTCACAGAAGTTTTGAATCAATATGAAGTTTATTTTTCCTATTCACCCGAGTATTTGCCACCTTATCAACGGTTTGGATGGTAAATAAATAATTAGGGTGGGCCTCACATGGGACCCAAGGATGTATGTGTTATATGCCACACTATCCACGGACGGTGGAACCCCCATGACTGTATGCGTTGTGTACATGCCGTACACCCATTCTCTGTAAGAGACGGTGGGTCCCACTGCTGTTGACCTCACCAAGGTTTGTGGGACCCACGTATGATGTATACCACACCGTCCATATCACTGGACGGTGGGACCCACCATGATGCATTGTAGTACATCCTAACCGTTCATCCAATTGGCGGGTTGCTTAAAGGCTTGAGATGAAATGAGGCAGATTTGCCTGTCAGTAGACCACGCAGTAATAAGTAGTGGAATTTGAGCGTCTGCCATTGAAACATTTTTAGGTTGACAGAAGTTTAGGATCAGATATGAAATTTGTCTTTTTTTTTCTCTCCTCCGGGTCTGTACGACCTTAGTAATAGAGTGGATGGAATATTAACATTATGGTGGAGCCCACGTGGGACCCACCTTGAAGTAGATTGGCTGGTGAATCTCAAACCAGCCATATATAGCTGGTGAATTGACGTCGCCAAGTTCTGTGGTCCCCACGAGGTATGCACTATATCTATACCATCAACTCATGTGGACCCTACCATGACGTATGCTTTGTGAAGCCACACCGTCCATACCACTGGACAATGGGACCCACCACGATGTATGTATCGCATCCAATCTGTCCAACCATTTTGACATATCATTTCATGATATGAGGCAAGGAATGAGTCAGATTTAAGGTTCTAGTGGACACCACCATTTAAAATAGTAAGGACAGTGATATCCACCGTTCAAAACTCCTTAAGGGCCACAGTAGTTCCGATCAAGTCGATGTTTTTGCTTTCACTTCATCTACTTGTATGTTAACTTATGAATAGGTTGGATCTCAAAATACATAAGAATGGACCCAATTAATATACACGAAGCTCATTTGATTCAACCCGTTGGTTCATCCCATTGCGACGTATTTGAGGCCCATGGGTCGTGGCCCCTGGTGACGTATATTAGGACCGTATATGTGGCCACCATGATGTATGTATTATGTATCTATGCCATCCATTTGTGCGGCCTGCCGTATTGTATGTGTTGTATATCCATGTCATCCATTGGTGCGACTTGCCATGTTGTATGTATTGTATATCGATGCCATTCATTTGATGAGGCTAGTTGAGATGTATTGGGACCCATGGGTTAAGACCCATTGTGATGCATTTAGGGCCCATGGGTAGAGGCCCATTATGATACATTTGGGGCTGTGTCAAAGGCCCATTGTGATGTATATTAAGACCGTTGACGTGGCCCATTGATATGGCTCCCATTTGACGTATATGAGATCCATGTATTGTGACCCATTGTGAAGTATTTTCGGCCCATATGTGTGGCCCACTGAGTTGTATATGTGGCCCTGGAATGAGGCCCATGTGATGTATTTATGGCCCCTGTGCAAGACCCACATGTTGTGTATATTAGGCCCTTGAGAGAGATCCATGGTGGTATATATTGGGCCATTGTGTGAGGCATGGGCCCACTATATGTTTGGTCCTATGAGGACTACTCCTTGGGAGCAATGTTGGTTAAAATGTCCACATTGATGGACAATGTTGGTTAAATGTCATCATTGTGACCTTCCCTTAGGCCGGTCGTTGAGGCTTATTCCTATAATCGAGACCGATTATTGATCGATTCTGATTCGTCGTGGCCGATTGACGATTATCGATCGAGGCCGATTACCGATTCTGATTTATCGTGGCCGATTGACGATTATCGATCGAGGCCGATTACCGATTCTGATTCGTCGTGGCCAATTGACGATTATCGATCGAGGTCGATTACCGATCCTGATTTATCGTGACCAATTGACGATTATCGATCAAGGCCGATTACCGATTCTGATTCGTCATGGCCGATTGACGATTATCGATCGAGGCCGATTACCGATTCTGATTCGTCGTGGCCGATTGACGATTATCGATCGAGGCCGATTACCGATTCTGATTCGTCGTGGCCGATTGACGATTATCGATCGAGGCCGATCACCGATTCTGATTCATCGTGGTTGATTGTCGATTATCGATCGAGGCCGATTACTGATTTTGATTTGCCGTGGCCGATTGTCGATTCTGATTGTCGAAACCAATGTGATGTACATGTGACCCGTATTTGAGGCCCGACGTGATGTGTATTCAGCCTGTGTTTAAGGCCCAGTGTGATGCATACTGAGGCCTAGGTGATGAGGCCCATTGTGATGCATTTGAGGGTCAGGTGAAGGAGCCCATTGTGATATATGTTAGGCCCATGAGCAGGGCCCACCTGTTGTGTACATGTAACCCTTGAGTAAGGCCCATTGTGTTGTATATTAGGCCCTTGTGTGAGGCCGTGGGCCCATTATATGTTTGGATCTGTGAGGGTCACTCCTTGGGGCAATGTTGGTTAGATGTCCACATTATCGAGGCCGATTGTTGATGCCGGTTATTGATACCGATTATGAGTATGTGACTGCATAGCATCATGATCCATGTCCATACGCATCATCTGTATGTCTGTTATGAGATATGATTGACCATTGCATATGTCATAGTGCTGGTTGTTATGCGACTCCCTGATAGGCGAAGATTGTCTCACATGAGCGCACGGTTTGTGCAAGATTGATGCATGACTGGATTGTATGACTCATGCATCTTGCATTGTGTGCTGTGATTACTGTATACCCTAGCGACATCAGGGTCGTAGCCTCCACAAGCATATCGTGGATGGCCAGATGGGACACCAAAAATCTGTTCTACATGGGGTGTTATAGTTATCCCTGGGTGAAAGTCCCTAAACCCTCTTGGTTCCAGAGGTTGCTCCAACGTTTAGACCGAGTGGGTAGATGAGCGTTGAGTGTCGATTATTAGATGGTTGTGCTCTCCACTGTGTCGTGGTCAGTTGGAAGGGGGTGCGTCCTTATCTGCCCGAGAGGAGGGGGCAATGCTAGGCTGAGTCTGACCAGCTCGACGAATGGGTCCGCTATCGACGAGCCAAGCCCGATATTGGCAGGCGGATAGTGAGGTCTCTTCCACTCACCTTATTGCACGCGATGGGGCGGCAATATGGTTTGGAGTGTAATAGGCCCCGGTGATTTCTCAGAGAGGAACCGTACTGATATGTGGAATTATTGGATAGGAGTTGCATGCTCATTCATTCATTCATTCATTCACTCACTATCCACTCGGGCTGGTGGTGCACAACTAATTATTGTGTACCTTCATTATGGCAAGAATTTCGGTTGGGCGCGTGACTAACCTGAGATCAGGAGCTTGCCACGTTGAGTCCGAATATCTAAATTTAGGTATGGGACTGATTTGGATAGAAGTCCCTTGTGGTGGACCCCGTAGCCTGCGATACTACGTACTATCATCCCGACTTCACACTCCAGCATGGTCATTTCATTCGCATCGCATATTGCATTACATCCGCAGGCATATGGCATTTTGGGTTACTATGTTTCTGCACTTATATGGCCTAGACAGACTTAGCAGGATTTGTATATTACATTACATCCTCGGCATCTGATATTTGGCTCTTTATGACTTCTTAGTGCATAGCTGTTTTATATTGTGTATTCTGATATTGATTGACTTGTGAACTTGCCCATACTTCCGCTTACTCTGTCATTGTATGATTTATGATCTTGTCAGTATTTCTGCTTATTCCAATAATGTACGATTTATGAATTACCAGTAATTTCGGTATTATATGATGATGGTATTGTATTGAGTACTTGACACTTACTTTGTGCACACACTTACACCACCCTCTAAGCTTTCTATAAGCTTATGCACGATAGATGCGTGCAGGTGATGTTAGGTTGTAGCCGTGTTGAGCTTGGAGCGTGCAGCGGTCTTCTGAAGCTTGATTTTTTATTTATGTATTTTTCCCTTCAGCATTGTACTCAAATGATTATATTAGTGATATGTGATGATGATGTTGCTTTTGTGATTTGGGTAATTTTGTGGTTATGCTTATCACGATTTAAATGTAAAAATTAAAAAAAAAAAAATCCTCCTTATAGGATCCCAGGATCGAAATCTGGAGTGTGAACGCTATGAGCTGAGAATGGGGTACTATGGATGCTGTCGGCACCGGATTCGGCAATCGGGATTCTTGTGAATCCAATTTTCAGGTTTGGGGCGTGACAACTGATGTGTGGAAAGCCAGCCAATCTGATCACAGTAGGTGGGTCCCACGTAGGACATATACAACACATAGATTAAGGGGGCCCATGCATTAGCGTCTAGATGGATGGTTTGGATTTAATATGCGTAGGTGGGTTCCACTCGTCCAAAATTATGGACAGTGGATTTAACACATATCTCATGATAGGGCTCGTAGATGGATGTTTGACGTGGATACAACATATAAGGCGGGCCTCACGAGCAAATGGATGAGCGGTTGGGATATAACTCATACCACTTGATGCTGATGGCAATACAACAGCTATATAGCTGATGTAAATACACCGGCCAATCAGCTTCCCTTAAAGGTGGGTCCCACCATAATATATTATAATATATATTATCATTATTATATTATATGTTATTTATTATTATTATTATTATTATTATTATTATTATTATTATTATTATTATTATTATTATTATTATTCTGTTAAATGGTCCAGCGTCCGGGGGGTTTGGACGCTCCCGGATGATGTGAAGTTACTCCTCACGCATCACGGTGTGCACCGTCCACTCACTCCAGCACCATCCAGATCATCTGGACGGTGTGGATGGAACCAAAACAATATGGTGTGGCCCACATACTTGGTGGCGTCAATACATTAAGGTGGGCCTTGAATGGATGGTTGGGATGGAACCCACGTAACTTGCTGGCCTCAATACAGCAGGTACACCTGCCAACCTGCTTTCTATAGTAGTGGGTCACACGTATTGGGTACAACACATCTTTAAGGTGGGCCCCATGTATTGACCAAGCTGATATTTGAGTTTTCACTCCATACAGGGAGCTAGAGTCCGCCAAACGGACGAACAACCTGGATGAGGGACGTTCGCCAGGTGAGGCCCGTGTGGTTGGACGGCATGGATAAAATACATATTTCACAGTGGGCCCACGATCGGTGTGGATCTAGTGGGCCACGCCCATCATAGGAGAGAGAGAGAGAGAGAGAGAGAGAGAGATGAGAAGGGGAGGGACCCCGCCACTATGGGTCCTCCCTATACAATGCATACACCATGATGGGTCCCACAACAAGTGGTCCTCAAATCATAAAATTAAATGATAAGATCACTCACCTCAAGATCTCTTCCTCCTTCTTCCGCCAATGCGATCTAGAGCTCCAAGGAAACGGTTCCAAAGGTTTAAATGGACTTTGGATGGTGGAGATGGGAGGTAGGAAGGTGGGCCACACTAGTTGTCTCATGGGAAGCTCTCATGGACATTGGGTTGCTTGCTTATAAAATGGAGAAAAAAAAAGAGAGAGAGAAAGGATGGGATGGATTGATAAGGTGTGGTTGTTGTAAGAGATGGAAAAGGAGAGGTATGGGTTAGTTTGAAAATGATGTAAAAAGGTATGGGTAGGGAGAGAGAGAGTTGACTTGTGAGAGGTGAGGTGGCATGGAGCATGGGTGGTGTACTTGACTTGTGAAATGATGGATTGATGTGATGTGCCGTAGAGATTCCCTCGGTATTTGCAACGCGCGGCGTTTTCCTCGAACTGAACGTAGGCCCACATCTCCTAGCCCGGGTATCGCCTCAGCACGTAATACGCGGCGTAGGAATCGCGGTGACGGCGCAGTCACGAAAGTACAAGTCTCAGGTCGAACCGACTTTGAAATACGGGACATGATTTAGGATTGCGCGCAAATGTCGATAACAGATCGTAGGTCGATGGAATTTGATCGAGAAGACCGCGGAAGCCTACGGAACAATACAGGCTAGTATACGGGTCATACAAAACGGACAGATGCGACCTACTTTGTGAGTCAGTTCACCTCGGATGGCCCGTTTCAGTAAAGAATGATAGGTTGTGCGCCCCATAACGATACCCGGATCAAAAGTTACAGTCAATTTACGGTCCACCTCCTTTTGGCTTAACCATACTGAGAATATCTCTGTGACACGTTCTACATTAACATGACTAGAAATAATTGAAAGGAATTGCCTATCATTTAAACTTTTCCAAGCTCCATTGTGATGTTTATATGTAATATAAAATGTTCATAAAGTGACCCAAATGCTTGTAAACTCTTTACCATGAGATTGAATTAAAAGAATAAAAATATTGTGTGATCCAAAGCTTATGCAGCCCTATGAATGTTTCAACCGTACAATCTCCATTATTTTCTGTTGTGTGGCCCACTTTAGCTTTGGATCTACCTCATCTTTGGGCCCATTTGTAAAATGATTCGACAAAACACGTGAGCGGTATGGATTTCTCACGAACACTATAGTGGGCCCCACAGTATTTACCTATCCGAATTCCCCCAGCACCTGTCACATGCAGGGCTCAACACGAAATACTGCTACGGGTAATTTCGTCCCAACTTTAAAATAAAAATAAAATAAAACAAAATAAAATATGGTGACCGGTTACTATATAGGACATTTCTTTAATCTTTCGAATGTTTGGGCATTTGGGAATAATACTGTGCTTATTTGGTCAAAATCCCGAATTATAAATAGAGACCCTGCTAAAGTGCGCCCCCACGCGTCTCTGTCTCCAGTCATTCGCAGGGACCCAGTAAGCTCCTAGGGAGCAAAACAGGATCAACCAAATCTTCAGCATCGACAGTATGATTTTAGGTATGGACGCACTTTAAAATATAATATTAATCAGATCGTTCGCACAGTACGATAGAAAATTTATTCAAAGACCAACACGGTTGCGTCTCACTCAGACAATGTTTTGAGGGGAAGTTTCAAGAGAAGGTTTCAACGGTAGGTATTTCCTTTCCCTTTGTGGTGTGGCCCACTTGAGTTTTCAAGTGTTTGGACCCATTTTCTAAAATAAGCTAGCCAAATGGATGGACAGAGTGCATGTAACACAGAAATCACGGTGGGCCCCACAAAGCTTAGGGTTACAGACGAGTCGCTTCCGTCCTTGTCCACGCCACCGAGTAAGAGTTGAAGTGTGAAAGCCGAGGGCTCCTTTGTCCGAGGCGTTTGTTTGCGCACGCGTTTGTTTGAGTACATACAACGCGTTTACAAAAGGAGTTTCTTCAAAGATACACGTTTCCTACTGCTATATATCACCTTCCCCCTCCCTCTCTCCCTACACATCTCTCTCTCTCTCTCTCTCTCTCTCTCTCTCTCTCTCTCTCTCTCTCTCCATCCATGGCCGATTCAAAACAAGCCAACCTAAATGGAGCCTACTATGGCCCACCCATCCCTCCCAAACGAGATTATCACCGGCCTGGTCGATCGAGTGGATGCTGCTGCGGCCCATGCTGCATACTAAGCGCCTTGTTCAAGCTCATCTTCACCATCGTCGTCATCCTTGGCATAGCTGCCCTCGTTATCTGGCTTGTTCTCCGCCCTTCAAAGGTGAAAGTACATGTCGAGAGCGCCACGCTTACTCAGTTCAACCTCACTAACAGCAATAATCTCTATTACAACCTTTCTCTAGACATAGAGATAAGGAACCCCAACAAGCGAATTGGCATTTACTACGATAAGCTCGAAGCTAACGCTTACTACGAAGGACAGCGGTTTGATTACGTGCCTCTGCCGACTTTCTATCAAGGCCATAAGAACACAACCAATCTCTATCCCGTTTTCACCGGGCAAGCTGCTATTCCGTTGCAGAGTTCTGATGTTGTGGTTTTCAATAGGGAGAATGGAGATGGGATTTTCTCCATTGATGTTAAGATCTATGCAAGGATTAGGTTTAAGATTGGATCAATCAAGACTAATCGCTACAAGCCGAAATTCAAGTGCGAGTTGAGGGTCCCTTTAATGACGAGCGGCAGCTCCTCTCCTGTCGGATTTACTAGGACGAAGTGCGACATCGATTTCTGATCACAGTTCCATTAGCCCTTCTATTGTTTTTTTTTTTTTTGGGTTTATATATGATTTTTTTTTCTTTGATTTTGTTTGGAGGTTTGCTCACTTCACAAGAGGCACATGTGTAAATATGAAGTGCTTGTGTGTGATCTGTACTTTCCATAAGGTTGGAAATCGTGCTTAGATCTTCTGCCTTAAAATTCAGAAATTTTCAGCCTTCAGGTGGGCTACAACTTACAAAGTGAATTGCTGGTTAAGATATTTTATAGCCGTTCATTCATTTGTTATATGATGTGGCTCACATGAGGTGTGGAATGGGCTGATTTTTATGCCAGAATATCTAAATCGTGTAGTTCACCTGATGGAAAGCTTAGATCTCACACATTTGTTTCATTTTTTGCACTTGTGCTGGCGTGGAGTTAGCAAAGTTCTATTGGTTTTTATTATTTTTCTGTATGTTGAGGTGGTTGATTGTATGATATCATATGGTTTTTTATTTAATAGGTATACCTTTCTATTTAACAGATAGTGTTGTTGTTTGGCTTTTGTTTCGTGGTCAATGGAGATGACAAGTCCTGCCAATGATGAGAGAGAGGGGTTTGTTACGATTCATTCGAGTGTATGGTTGTAGGGTGCATCGAGATTATAGCTGTTGAATTCTGAGTCATGTTTCAATGATCCGAACCGTTTATATGATCATCCTCATTGAGGAGGGCGTCCCAGAAGCTCAAGTTTGAAAATTTTGACCATTCAATCATAGGCAGCCACCACCAGCTATGTTTCAAGTCAGATCAACGTTTTGGAACGTGACTCTGGATCCAACCGCCGTAGTCGATGTTTAGCAGTTTAGATGTATGTGTAGCAAAAATTATTCTTTTTTAATTATCTGACCATCGGATTGATAGAATTTATTGGACGCTAAATGATGAAATAAATCCAATGGTCTTATTTTAATAAAAGAAATGGCCATGAATCACCTGTTGGGATTGTCCAGCGAATCTGATTCTAGGTTCTGACTAGGCATCAGTGGGTTCTACGGTTTAGTTGGTTTAAGTTGGACGCGGATTGGGTACTGCCCCGCCTGTCCCGAGCCGGGGACAAGCTAGGGCTATAAGGGTGAACCATGCCGTATGGATTTGGACCGTCCATCCATTGTTCCATGCCATTTTAATCTATTATCCAAAAAATAGTCAGATCCAAGGCTCAAGTACACCACAGCACACCAAGCAGCCATGCCAATGATGCCTACCTTTGAAACTTTCTTAAGGGCCACCGTCATGTTTATTTGTCATCCAACTTTTTTATACCGTCGCATTGACTTTGGACGTAGGTAAAACGTAAATATTAGCTTGATCCAAAACTTTCGGTAGCCTTTAAGAAATTTCCAACGGTGCTGTATTTAATCACCACTTTATGGTCTACTTAAGCCTTATATATGTTTATTCTTCTTCTTCTTTTTCTTCTGTTTTGGCATTATTATCTAAAATGATATAGCAAAATGGATAGACACCGTGGATAAAACACATACGTCATGGTGGTACCTCACATGACTTGCCAATCCTGAGGTCGGGATAAGAATAGTACCCTAAATTACATCATTTTAGTGTTGTTGTTCATTGTTCTCAGCACACCACTTCGGTCACATGGTGAATGCAAGCATGCTAGAATTGAATTTATGGCTCAATTCAAACCAAATAACTACAACCCCAAGCATTGAGATAGGCAAATAAATATATGATCGAGATTTGATGATATCTCCACATATTGAACCACTCGCTCAACATATAAATAGGTGAAAAGTATAAAAAAAAAAAAAAAAAAAATTTAAATAATACAGCATAAGATGTAATTGATTTGGCAAGAAAAGTATAATGATTACACTAAGGAATGTAAAATAATAGATAATTGAAAGATAATGTTTGAGTTTCATTAGGTTGGTACAGGATAAAATCTTTCTACTATATTCTTCTTCTATTTGTATATTTACCCTAAGGATTTAGATTCGTCTCACATTCTAACGGTTGATATAACCGTACTTGCAGACTTTGTGACCTACTCTGCTTCTACTCTTGTCATTTGTCCTATAATAGTTTTTATACTATCACTCTTCTATCAGCCACTTACACAATGTTGCAACCTCCTTTGATTTCTAACTATACCATCAACTCAATCTTCTCCATATGTTTACGCAAATCTTCAAATATATCACATAAATTCTTCTAAATCACATGTAAATTGTTCAAATTGGTTGCACAGGAAATGACAAAAATAAGAATGAACAAGTGTATGCCACTTGCACAATCTTCCTGTGTGTGAATATTATGAGTCATGCAACCAGCAAATCAAATGAGTCCACTTGTAATGATCCTCTAAGGTAGAGATTACATTGCAACTAAAATAATCAAATTCGATCGGGCGTGGACCAAGTTGGCCAGCACTCCTTTTGGGACACAGTTTCTTCGGTAACACTTGGCTACCCGTCGGTGCTTTGTGGGCCCACGTGTTTTATCCACTCCGTCCATTTATTTTTCTAGATCATTTTAGAGCTTGATTTTTTATTTTTTTAAAAAAAAGAGTTAGATCTAAATCTCAGGTGAACCACACCACAGGAAACACAGCGGGTGATTGAATGTCCACCGTTAAAAACCTCCTAAGACTCACTGTAATTAGAGCTGGGCATCGGACCGAATTGGATCGGATTCGGTCCAACTCGATTCGGTCTGAAATATAGCTAGGTTGATCCGAACTCAATCCGATCCGGGACCGAGTCTGGGACACAGGACTCGAACTGATCCGACATACGATTGGCCTGATCAGAACCGAGTCCGACTCGGTCAAGGAAACCGAGTCGGATTAGGTTAGGTACGATTCAGATCGATTTTTTTAATGGTGAAAATCATTATCCTTGCTGCTATTTTCGGTGTGGTCCATTTGAGCTTTAGATATGATTTGATTTTTTTCCAAATGCTCTAAAATGATCATGAAAAATGGATAAACGGTATGGATATAAAATAGATGGACGGCATGGATGAAAATATTACATCATTTTAGGGCCCACAAACCACCGACCACTCCGTTCCCATTTGAGTTGTTTGTACAACTCGGAGCTCAAGGCACTACAGACAACTGCGTTGCATGCTATACACAGCATGCAGCGTGCCGTGCACGAAAGTGCCTGCATTGTTGCGTTTATGTTAGCAAGTTCTGTGGGTTTTGATCATGGGACATGTGTTATATCTAAACCATTCATCCATTTGGTGAGCTCGTTTTAAGGCTTGAGATGAAAAATAAGGTAGATCTAACTATCAGGTGGACCACACTGAAAAAAGCAGTGGGGATTGAACGTCTACCATTGAAAGCCTTTTTGGGGTCACAGCCTCACAGAAGTTTTGAATCAATTTGAAATTTTTTTTTTTGCCTCTTAATTCAAGTCTTTTTGACCTTATGAATAGATTGGATGGAAAATAAACATTATGGTGGGCCCTACGAATTGTTAAGCGGTGAAAATCATTATCTCCGCTACTATTTGTGGTGTGGTCCACATGATCTTTGTATATGAGTCACTTTTTAGATAATGTTCTAAAATGATCTCTAAAAATAGATGAACGGTGTAGATATAATAAATACATCACCGTGTGGCCCATATAACTTTGATCTCCTTTGAACCGTTCATACAACTTGGAGCTCGAGGGAGGTTCAGTGCTCATCTTCGCACGACCGCGCCTCCAGCTATAACCTATGGCCTACATCAGCTATCCTATCCTACAACAGTTGTGTATGGTACTCCAACGAACCTCTTCTTATTATACTAAGTAAACTCTGTTGGGGCCCTCCGTGAATGCATGTGGTTTATCCACGTCGTCCATTCGTTTTTCTAGATCATTTCAGTGGTTGAACCCAAAATTGATGCATATACAAAGCTCTAAGTGGACCATACCACTGGAAAAAGTAGAATTACTGATAAGATCCATCCCGGATCAGGTCGGATAGGGTCGGTCCGGAACCATTCGGATCAGGTTTTCGGATTAGATCGGTTTGGATTGACCACAACCCGATCTCGATCCAAAAAAATATCAGATCTGAGTGGCCCTACCCGATCCGCACCGATCCAAGCCATCGGTTCAGATCGAAACGGGTGGGACCGGGTATGATCAGATTAGATCCACTGGATCGGGTCAGATATGCCCAGCTCTAATTGTAATGTTAATTTTATATACGTTCAAGTCATACGGACCTAGACAGGAACAAAATACAAATATCAGCTTGATCTAAAAAATATATAGCCCTTGGAAAGTTTTTAACGGTGGGCGTTCAATCAAGACCGTTTCCTGTGATGTGTGATGTGATCCACCTGAAATTTCGATCTACCACACTTTAGGGGTCACGTGATAAAATGATATGGGAAAATGAATGGATGGCATGAATGAAACACATATACCATAATGGGTCTACGGTCAACGTGCTGAGCATGGCACCACGTGCCAGAATTTGATATTTGTTATCCCGGTAAGTGTCATCCTTACTGTGGGCCGCTCCCCGATGAGGTGTTGTATATCCACGCCATGCATCTGGTTTATCAGCCCATTTTAAACATGGTCCAAACATCAAGCAGATCGAAATTTAAGGTCCATCGCATCGTAGGAAATAGCGGTGATTGAATGCGCATCTCTCTTCTCCGGAGGTCTACCATCAAACCAAATAATAAGCTTGAGCGTTGGATCTTCTTCACTTTTGGGGTCGTGCCTTAAAATGATATGAGAAAAGGGATGGACGGCGTGGATAAAGAGATACATCACGGTGGGCCCCACATATCTGCCCCTTCCTGGGTAGAGACGGGCAGCCGCAGGACGCAATCCACGTCTGTCCAGGCACGAGCAGGATTTAATCAGCCAGACTTCTCGCCCACGTTTACCAGGTCAAGCCCTACATTGGCTACTCCCGTGAATACCTCGTGGACCCGAGTCATGGTACTGCACGTGGAAGCTCGTCAACCGTGTACCTGATTGGGTCTGTTCATCAGGGGGCGGGTTCTACCGTTTAATGCCCGGAACCATAAAGCAGGTCATTCCACGCATCTGCTGAAAATGGACGGTTCAAAAGCAACCTTTAATTCACCTGGACTAATTTTTTCCAGGCACATACACGGTAGGACCCACCAAATCAAATACCGTTATTGGGGCAAGCGGTGGTCGCGAGTATGTCTCTATTTGTAGTCGCGTTAGTCGTTGGATTTACTCAGCTTAATAATAATGGTCGCAGATTAGGTGAGTGTAACAGCTTGGTGGGTGAGTCCCTGACCGCGTGAGACCCACCAAGATGCATACGTTGTATGGATGCCGTGCATATGTTTTACAGCTATTTTAGGGACTAGGGCCTAGAATAGAATAAAGCAGATACAAATCTCAGGTGGACCACACCACAGGAAGTAGTGGTCATTGAGTGCCACCATTTAAAATTTTATATACACTATTATATTTATTTGCCACTGTAATGTTTATTTGTCATCCAATCTATTGGTAAAGTATACATGGATGAAGGGAAAAAAAAAATTTTACCAATTTTATCTTAAAAAACTTTTGGCTCACGAAGCATTTTTAATGGTCAACCACCACTCTTTCACCTGGGATTTGGATCTGCTTTATTTTCCAGCCCATGTCCTAAAATGAGCGGGAAAAAGGGATGGACGGTGTGGAAATACAAATCATACATAGATTTGGGCCCACGTTCAGGGACTCACACACTAACTTGTAAACTGGACTTACCTGATCCGGGCCAACAATAATCAGACGGAAGCTTCTATTATAGTTGTCGAAGGTAGCCCGTGGAATAAAAAAAATCATAAAATAAAAAACAAATTCGTAGGACCCACTACTCCGTCCATCACCTGTGACAGATGATGTTGAAACGCGAGACCAAAAACTAGGCCGATCAGAAATTCAAGGCGGCCACACCACGGGTTAAAGCAGGGATGGGGACACTGCCACAAACTTTCTTGGGCTCCACCAGAGTTTTGGGTAGGCTGATATTTGGTTTCTTCCTTCATCGAGGCGGGACTCACCTTATGAACGGCTTAGATGACATATTAACATCAAGGTGAGGCCCAGGAAGGTTCCAATGGTAGGCGCAGGTCCACTTGAATTTTAATATTGGCATGACTTTTGGACTCGCGGAAATGATAGATGGGAGTGGTTCTGACACACGTCACGGTGGGCCCCACAGGTTTCTGTTGCTCGGGTTCTAAATTTTCGTCCACATACCCGAAGTTTCCTACTCACGCAGACGTGTACACGTTGAAATGCGTAATGGGGGGTGGTTGAATCAGTTCGTACCGGGAAACAGACTCTTCGAAATTCCAATGCCGATTCGTTGACCACAGGAATCGAGGCACGTGGATCCCGAGGTGAGGTAATCCGAGCCGTTTGTCGGTGTGATACAACGCTCAGAGTAAAATTTTGTTGTAAGCTGCGTTTTGAGTTCGCATTTTGTAGTTGTCATAAGTGGGGCCTATGGTTTATTGATCCAGACCTTTGATAAATGATCGGTGTCACCTCAATGGCTCGTAACATAAAAAGGGTTGAGAGAGTTTTTCAATCCACTGTTGCTACCTCAAGATGGAGGGTTCTAATAATCCAAGTATCTTGCGGAGAGTGTTGTACTAAAAGAAATTTGCTCATACATAATCAACGCAAGTAGAGTCAAAATCATAAAAGAAAAGTTCCAACGAAAATACGAAGATAGGTAATAAATGACACATAAATTTATGTGATTCAACTTTTACCTCTCTTAAGAAAATAATAATCAAAACTATTCAAACCTGGCCCACAATTTTTAGCTTCCGTGAACATCCTGAGCTTTCTCACTAGGGCCTGGTCAAGCTTAGCCCTAACTCAATTATTAAGCTTATCTTTGATTAAGGTGGGCCACAGTGAAAGAAAAAGTTGCAAGAGAGACATGGACCCTTGATTATTATACAGCCCATTGTGATGATTATATAAAATCCACTCCAACCATTGTCTGCTACCCTAATATTTAAGCATGGGCTCATAAATTAAGCCCATCCATGGTTCATGTTGGCCACACAGGGGGGAGATACTTGGAATATAAGCCTTATGCTGTATACTGTTTTCAATCATGTGGACCCCTTGAACTCCAAATAGAGTGAATTTAGGGCTATTGACATAACATGGTGACTTGGTGAGACACCTAATGGACAGGGTGGATTTTATATTAACACCAATGTGTAGCTCACCCAATCCACCGTCCCCTCTTCCAAAGACTTCTAAAATAACTCATCTTTCTCGTGATGCGTTGGTGTGTAAGTGAAATGATTTTCCTTGGGAATGCTAACCTTATTTTTAAAAGCCCATTTTTAACGTTTAAGTGAGATCTACTCGAAGGCATCGTGCATCTGTCAATGGCATTGACTTATATTCGATGACATCGAGTGATCTGTCAATGGCATTGGCAGACCCTATTGTTTACTGATTTAAAACATCAACAACATGTCATATCAAGGGAAATAATCTAGAGGGTGAGCATTGCCATGTACACTGTTTCCAATCTTGTAGTCCACTTGAAATATGATTGGACATGAATTTTCATCGGGACCTAACATGCGATGGCAAATCAGGTGGTCGGGGTGCATCCTACAGAAAACAGGAGCACCATGGCAGGCCAACCAAAGCCGTTAACCCCTTCTCTCCTTTCCATGATTAACATCAATTAACCATGACTGGAATGGGATGTGGATTAGGTATAGGCTAGGATAAGAGCCTAGCGACTAAGGCCATGACCATAAGGCCCACCTTTAATGTATGTGTTGTATATTCATATTTTCTATCCATTTTTTCATATCATTTTAAAGCATGGTACAAAAAATGAGGTATATCTAAATCTTAAGTGGACCACAAGGTAGGGACTAAACTATCACTATTAAAAACTTCCAGGGGTTTCCAAAGTCTTAGATCGATATAATATTTTTTTTTCTTTCATTCATCTAAGTCTAAGTAATCTTATGAAAAGGTTGGTTGGTGAATAAACATGACAATAGACCTTTGGAAGTTTTTAATAGTACACAATCAGTTACTATTTTTTCCTCTGGGGTAGTCCACTTGACATTTGGATATGCCTATTTTTTAGAACTATGACAAAAACGATCTAACAAAGTGGCTTTGATATACAACAGACAAATTGAGGTGGGCGGCTCCCCCACAAAGTTGTTACCGCTCCTGCACTTAATCGACACTTTCGGAAGGGATTCTGTAAACTTTAACAAGTGCTTTAGAAGGGAGTTTGTAAACCTTAGCCGTCCAGCGAGGCTGACGTGTCTATAGTCATCATAGTCCCATATTTAAGCCCAAGCCTAGCCCTTGGGCCTGATATTCCAGCCCAAGCTGGACCTCAGTTAGGCCAGGCCCGAAAGCCTAACAGGCCAACTTAGCCCATTGACACCCCTGTTCTCTTGCTATAGAATCCTAGTAGAATATCACTTTCCCTGTATTCCTCTTCCATAGATAACATACCTCTTGGAGAGCGCTTGGCCCACCGTGAATATATGTGATTTATATACACAGTCCATCCATTTTTCCAGATCAATATACGGGCTGAGCAGAAAATTGAAACATACCCAAAGCTTAAGTGGATCATAACACAAGGAACAGTAGGAATGATGATTTCTACCGTTGGAACCTTCCTAAGGCCCACGGTGATATTTATTTGTCATCCAACCTATTCATAAGATGACGCAAACATGGATGAAGGGAAAACACAAATATCAGCTTGATCCAAAGCTTCCGTGGCCTTCCAAGAAATTTTCAACAGTAGATGTTCAATTCACACTGTTTCCTGTGGCGTGGTTCACTTGATTTTCCAATATGCTTCATTTTCAGGCTCAAGCACTACAATTATCCAGTGAAATGGATGGATGGAGCGGATAAAATAGATAAATTATGGTGGGTCCCACAGAGTCTAGTTAGCGTAATCTGTTTTGAAAACTTCGTACGCATGGCATTGTATACAAGCTCCACCACCTGCACAAATAAGGGTTCCTAGGTATTGGGACTTTACAAAGTGGGCCTGACCTGATTTTAACGTGTTCGAGTCCAATTTCTCATACTATTTAGAAATTGTTACATGAAAAGGATAACTTGGGCCTATCCTATGGACCCAATTAAAATCAGATCAAGTTCAAGTTGAAACCTAACTGGGTCCACTGTGATGTTTATATGCCATCCATACCTTTGATAAGGTCATTCCTACTAGGTTTTGTGGCCCTCACGAATATTTCAACAGTGGACGTTCAATGGGCACTGTTTCCTTTCTTGTGGCTACTTGAGTGTTATATCTGTCTCATCTTTGGACCTATGCCCTAACTTAATCTGGAAAAACGGATGGACGGGGTGGATTTATCACAAACATCACAGTGGCCCCTCTAGCTTACGGCCCCGTTCCCAAAACCGAACTGGGGAGGAGAAAAACTATGATACTCTGGTAGAGCGTGATGGATGATATGCAGGCACTTAGAAATTTCACACATTTCATATAATTAATTCAAATTAAACCGTCCAAATTATGTTTCCGAGATTACATACACTGTAAACCAAAAACTATATTTATTTGATTATCTCGCTAGCAGATTGGTGGGCATCTATTGTACGGTTTAAAATAAAGTATCAAACGATCCTATTTCAACTAACAACCATCCACAAATCAGAGGTTGGGATTACTTATCGATAGTGCCTTCTAAAACTTAGTCGGTTTTAGTTTGAGTTAATGTGTGCCAAATACCTGCGTATCAAGGGTCATTGTCTTACAGGGTATCGAATTACTCCCATTGAGGAGTTACTAACTGCCGTTTGCCGGCCTGCACATCTACCGGCTCTCCTCCTGCCACGTGTCACTCTATAAACCATGATTCTTTCGTGTTCGCTGTTTTTCTTCACTCCATGCATTCGAAATCTCAAGAAGCTTCTCCGGCTTTGAAACTGCTGCTCTGAGTTTCAGACATGGCCAAAACTGCTGTGGAAGGTATAATAGAAAGATAGGAGGAAGAACGAAAAAACGAATTTTTCTCATATTTCTTCAGCTCGATTTCGTTTTCCAATTTCTGGGTCTTTTCTATTTTTTGTGTAATTCGATTTGGGTTTTTTTTTCTGCTTTTTGTTTGGCTTTGGAAGATAAGGGCATGGATCAGATCAGAGAGCAAGAAGCGAAGGAAGCAGTTGATGGTGTCAAAGGCTCCAGACGCCTTTCTGATGCCATAATGCCGCACATTCTCAAGCTGTAAGTGTTAATTCATCTTTTAATTTTACGATTTTGATGGATCGTAAAGCATTTGGATTGGAATCTGAATTTCAACAGAGTTTCACTGAATTTTGATTATGCTTCGGTGCATTTCCCATGTTTCGGTTATTGTATGGTTTTTTGGGAGTTGATTTCATTGTTTTGAATGTTGAAATTTCTGGGCTGGATAGACTACGGTGTGGATATGTAGCAATTTCTTGAATGGGGTTGACTAGGCTGGGAATGGGATCTGGTCATCCTGCATGCTAGTTGCCTCGACCTGTTTCCGCGACGCTTATCATCCTCATGGTCAGGTTTGGGCCTGTAAATGGGACAGGCCTGGACTGATGCTGACTAGCTGCTCAACTTTCTTAATTGGGCACCCCTTACGGGCCTGTTTAGATGCCAGTTGAAATGAGTTCATCTCATTTTAATTAATCTCTAATAATATATTAGAGACTATACTTCTTTTTGCTAAAAGGTTTAAAGATAATCTTGATGACCAACAATCATAATCTCTAACATACAATTATGAGTAACTAAAATGAGAGGTATTGGGGAACCACAGAAACACTTAGAGTCGAATCAAGCAAAGTACACGCAATCAAACAACCAAGTCCAAACAAGAACAATATGAATTTACGTGGAAAAACCCTTACGAGAAAAAACCACAGCACAAAGCGACAAGTAATGCACTATGAAAGCAAAAATTACAAGAGATAGAGTCTTACCGATTCAAACAAGTCTCAGATCTCTTTTCTCAAACCCTAGCTATGCCCTTGAACCCTTAGGAATGAATTAGAAAGCCCTAATACACCTCTCTCTCTCTCTCTCTCTCTCTCTCTCTCTCTCTCTCTCTCTCTCTCTCTCTCTCTCTCTCTCTCTCTCTCTCTCTCTCCCCAAAACCTTATTACACTTGATATATATATATATAGAGTTACAACCAGAATAGGAAAGAACTTGCGCAATTCTACACACATCTTCGATGGGTCCTTCGATGGCATCGACACCCCATCGAAGATCTGTCGATGGCATCGAACTCCTTCAATGCCATCTAGTAGCAACACTAAAACGATCCAGCAACCAACATGGATTTTCTAGATTTTCTAGATGGGATTGAGCATTTGTCGATGGCATCGACATCTGCTCGATGGCATCGAGTGGTCTGTCAATGGCATCGACAGACCCCTGTTACTGACAGATTTAAGACATTAACAACCAGAGGGACTCATTTTTTAAGTGGCACCCAAACAGGCCTTATCGGAATTGTAAGGCATTAGTGAGAATCCGAAGGGTAACGTGGAAAAGAAACTTCTAGATTGGATTCACGGTATTAAAAAAAGGGTCGTTTTACAATCGTATCGGCCGCTAAATAACGAAAACGGTCACCCCCATTAGGTGCTACAAAGGTGAATTGGTCTGTTATTATATTATTTTTTAAAGGCTGTATCGGCCCGTTTCAGCTAATGTGGCCATTATAGGCAGCCCTAAAGGGCCCACTATGGTAATTATTTTCAAAATTTCTCTCACTTTTCCACTTCTTTATTCATTTCGACTATGAAGGAAGCTTATAAACTAATTTTACACTCTGGGCCTATATTGAGGATCAAATTACAAACTTAAGTGAGACTCGATGAACGAAAGTGGATTGAACCATTTTGGAAATATTGAAAGAAGGGGTAGACAATCATTTTTTTTTATTATTATTTTTTTTCATTTCTTTCATCCTTTTTTTTTTGGCATTTAATAGGTAACGGCCCCTAATCACCAAATCATCCTTGATTTGTGTTTGATTAAGCCGATTAGCCTTAATTGGTTGACTTTCATCAAGTCAATTTGACACTTCCCAATAGACAACATTTTTACTAAAGAATGACCCAATACACCATCAAATGCATGTCCAAAACCAACAAAGAATGCATATCTGAAATTCTCATATTTTTCTAGAATTTTACCAATAAATTTTGAGACCCCCACCACTTGAAAACATTGCCAATATCTTGAGTTAACTTGAAAGTAAAACGTGATAATGATGTTATGTTTTTTAAATCTAGATTACAAAGTCAGTTCAAGTAGGACTGAAAGCAGGGTCTCTTCTCCAGTAGTTTACAGGATGTGGGGACTAAAATACTTAAACAGGTTGGAAATTTCCAGTCCAGGATACATTTGGAGGAACCTTGGGAATTGGCAACAAGTCAAATCAATTTGAGTGAATTGACGGCCCACTAGATTTTGGGGTTGTAAAATGCAGAATTGAGAACCAACCTAGTTGGGTTTTGTTTTTAGTGCCACCCAAAACACATAGGGCATGTTTGGATACATGTATTCCAAGGGAAAAGAAAAGAAAGGTAATGATTATTTGATGTGCACTATTGAAACATGGATTTCATTTTTTATTTATATTTATTATTATTATTTATTTTATTTTATTTTATTTTTTGGGGGGGCGTATTTGGATACCAAGGGGAAATCTCATATTTTTGACAGTGGTCACCTAGTTTTTTGTGCCGGAGAATCCAAACTATGGGAAAGTGCAATGTTTGATTTGTGGAATCCTTCCTTTTCCATTTCCATTGATTTCCATGGAATTTCTGATATCCAAACAGGCCCTTAGTTCAAAACAGAATTGCACAAATGTCAATTTAGGTTGTGACTGGACAGTGAAGTACTGAAGCTCATGCATAACATATGCTGACTCAAACAACATCTTGACTTAGTTTATCAAATTGATTGAGGGCATGATTGTGGTTAGTGCTTACATGGTAGTCCTATAATATTGGCTTGATTCTCTAGTGTGATTTTCTGTGTGAAAGGGAGAGGAAGGTTTCACGCTTCACATATCTGAGGTTTTATCATTGTAGAATCTGCACAAATTTCACTATGATAGATTCTTATTCTTGATGGTTTCAGATATGCGTCATCTGCTACATCCCATGACTTTGAAATTTATGCTCCGAATGCAACATTCGAAGACCCCCTCATGTGTGCCCATGGGTATGTAATTCTCTATATAGAAACTTATATACAGATCTAATTACTGGATTTACTTCTGTTTTCTTCGTCACACAATCAATTCTGACTGTTTTCCTGGACTTAAATTTTGTTACCCGCAGAGTGAAGCAGATCAAATCAGCATTCTATTCACTTTCCAAGGTTTAATTTCACTGTCCATAGTAGCCTTTTCCATTTTTGTGGAGAATATCCATTTGAGTGCGCTAACCACATCTTTCTTAAGAAGTGGAAACAACCAATTTGTAATCCTCTTAGCATTTCATAGTGAAGGTTTGGGATCCAGAATGTGCAGTAAATCATTGTTTAAAATATTCATGTTTTCGTGGTTCACTAGATCATTTCCTTATTTAAAAATATTATCAAGTACCTGGTTGAGTTTTCAAGTCAACCTAAGTATTCATATCTACCAAACTGGCTGGACATCAAGTTGGTTTGGGTCTTTGCACTACAGTCTGATAGAACCAACTCTAATAATTATTCTGTTACATGGTTGTCATCCGCATCAACATGCTTGGTTCTTTCATGAAGAGATGGATTAGTAGCAATGAGATCTCACTCATGATATCAAAAACGTGATATTGGCATGTCCTTGCTTGATCCTTAACCCAAATAGGATGGATTTGATACTAATTTACAGATGGTAGTAGCAACAACAAGATATTCTGCTTCAACGTGAAATCTTGCATCAGGTGTTTCTTTTAATCCAAAAATGCACAAATTCCAATAGCAGAACTAAAAAAAGGGCCTCTAGCAAGTTGACAAATTATCATCATCATCGAAGTCCTATCCCTACTAATTGAGGTTGGCTAGACGAATCCTATTCTGCCATTCTACTCTATCATGGGCCATATCATCTGGTAAACCATAGGCCATCAAACCTTTTCTGAGTACCTCCCCTCCCCCACCTCCTTTGTACTGTGGGGCCTTCCCCTTGCCTATTTAGAGCCTTCAACTTGAACCAACTAATTCTTAACCAGCACAGTTCTTGGTCCATATGAGTCTACTTTCCCTAATCTTACTACCTCTTGGTGCTGCTCTTAAGTTCCCTTGATTGCATCCAAACAGTCTACGAGAAGTATCTTATGTCCCAATAGCAAGCACAATGTAATGGTCTACTGATGGTCAAATAGATAAGACTTTCGGGCTTTCCCGCATTCATATTCCATGCAATAGTAAATGAGGGGATCCTGGTCAGATACCATATCAAGCTCCCTCTGCGAACATGATTTCTCTAACCTATCAGTGCTTCATGATTGTATCAGATAATAGAAATAGAATGATATCAGAAAATAAGAAAAATAAGACAACTATGATAATTAATCAACAACATACCTTGCACATCACTAGCATCAAACTAACCTAGTTGAGCCTCACACCTCATATACATGAGAATCTCTTCTCAGGGTTTGGGAGAATTTCTCCTTGAGGGCCTGTTTGGATTGGGGAAATGCAAGGGAAAGTGAAATTTTGACATAACTGGAAGGTAAACTCACATCAGCGATAGGGGAAGGAAACCCCTTGCACCTATTTGTTTTGCTAGAAAAAATGTTGAGGAAAGTACCCTTCCTTTGTATTTTTTCATTGTTTGGATTGCAATTTAAGGAAGACTTCTTTTCCCTCCAATTTTACTATTGAAAATGTCACGTAAGAGGAAAACCTTCTTTTGCACCATTTGACTTTTCGGTAAAAATATTTCTCCCTGCTATGGATTTCCTTATCTTCTTGTGTAATCCAAATAGAGGAAATGTCAAATCAAAGGGAAATGGTTTGGTTCCCCTAGTCTACTGCCAATCCAAACACTCCCCTAAGAAAATGTTATATTTTGTTTATTCTACCCAAAACATCATATACATATTCTATTATACCCTCAATCGACTCAACTAATAACCTTCTAATGACTTCCATTGATTTAGATTCTAAAATCTAGAATTAGAGACCACATACTAGTTTCAAAAGAAAGAAAACTACTTTCCCAACTAACAGCAAGACTCCTAACCATGTCTAACCAAGGACCCTAAATAAAAGGTTACCTTGTTTTAGTTTATGATCCCAAAGCTATATGTGGACCCAACTTGGTTATTAGGTCAAGCTTGATACCTATCAATGTGCCGAAATTGACCAAATCCCTTCACTAACAGTAGCATCTATCCTTAGCCCATAAATCCCATGTGGCACTAAGAGATGGACAACATAAAATATCTGTATTCATGGTAATGATATTTAATAAAGAGGAATAATGACCTCCAACTAGTTGTAGGTTAACCTACAGGACATTTTTTAGCCCCTTGAAATAATATGATACTTCCAAGAACTAGTTATACTTATAGGTTAACCTACAAACCATTCTTTAACTTAAGATCCATAGTCTTAGTTTCCGCTTGTACTTGAAACTATCACATATTTTCAAGGCCTGAAGAATGGATTGTATGTTAACCTACAACCAGCTATCAATCATTCCTCTTCAACAAATGTGTGTATGACAGTATGAGTAATATATATCCAACTGAACCCAATCAAATGGGCAAATAACCTTGCCTTGAGATGGCCCAGTTGCCAATCAGGCCTGAACTTTTAGACCACCGAATCCGACAGGCTAGCACTTCAAGCCTGAGCCCTGTCCTTGACTGAGATCATCATAACACTGAGTACACATGTTTAGGCGCCTACCAAACAGGGCCTTTATCTTGGTGAATGAGGTAACCATAACACACGGAACACATTTTTCAGGTCTTTAGTGAATCCAAAATTGTGGAGTATAGCATACAAGAAAATACAACTGCTCCAGATAGAGGGGAGGTGAGAATTCTTTTTTTCCATATCTTTGACAATCATTCTTCTCCTCCTTGCAATTTTCGGCACTGTAAAGCATAGTTCAAAATTTTGAAAACTCGACTTGGCTAGATGTTCAGCCGGGTCAGGTTGACTTGAAGACTAAAACGAGTCTTCACTTGACTCTTATAATTACGTAGTTGTCTAAGGATTAAGAAATGGAAGACATCAGAACTTGGCATGCTGGTTAGAGGTGTTGTTGCCTATGAGAGAGGTCTTGGATTAGGGTTGAATTGGCATGACCGAGTCATTCTCGTAATTGAGTTTCATGGTGACTCAGCCCATAATCTCCATGGGTCAAGTTGACTGAGCCAAGTTTCAAGTTAAATCATGGATTTTTAGAACTATGCTATAAAGGGGCCAGGTTTTTTTCCCCTTCATTTGGAGCTCTGAACTCCCATACATTTTTTGTTCAGATTCTAATCGACAACAAGCAACATTACAAAATATTGGGGAAAGACTTGGATGTCGTATCACTTATCAAGCTGCGTGTTGAGGAAGGGAAGGTTGTCCGCCATGAAGATTGGTATGTAGTACTTAGATATACGCTTCCCTTTTATTATTTCAGAGAGAGAGAGGGGGAGGGAAGGAGGGAGAAGGTTGGACCCATCAACAGGATCACCTTGTGCAAAAATCTGCCATATCCACTGAGAAAAGGTAGGGGCACAGCTTTGCACAAGGTGATTGCCCCACTCAAACTGTGCTCCACAAACCCTATGTAAAAACGGGTGATTTTATAAGGTCACTATCTACCCTCCTTTTCCCCTCTTATAAAGGAATTTTTGTATGAAGGCAAGGGAAATGACAGGTCTGAAAAGCTCTGTAATTGATTCATTACAAATCCCTCTCTCTCAATTTCAGGTGACATCTAGATGAACCTAACTCTTATTTGTTATACAGAGTAGGAAGCAAATACCAGACATGTGGCAAGTTGCGAGTGGATCTGGTCTGTCCAACTAATGGTTCTTGTCTACATATGGTCCTTGGTTAAAAATCACATCAAACAGATGATCCTAGTCATCAGTTACTCCTGAATCCATTTTCATCTCAACCATCCATTTGAAGGCCACTGTTTGCATTATGGGATTGTCCATTCATTCTGATTTTCAACAGCAAGTCATTTTTGGATTGGATTCACTGTGCCTCCTGCCACATGTTAGTTCTAGACGAAAAATGTCCTCTCCTGATCCAGCGTGCCAAAGACAAATCTTCCTCACATCTAGACTACCCTAATTCCTCTTGTTGACATATTGTTTCTGTCCTGGATCATGAGCAGTCAGATGTGAGTGCAGCTAGAGTTTTTCTTTCTTTCTTTCTTTTTTTTTTTCTTTTTTAATTTTTATAAGCAAGGTAATGATACAGTTCTACATCGATGCCAAGTTCGATTTTTCCAATAGACAAGCTAATATTTGATTGTCATCGAACATCATCTACCCTTATACCAAATAATCGAGGTCAGATACCTGAATCCTATTCTGTCATTCCACCCTATCGAGGATCATATTGTCAGTTAAACCATGTCCTTTTGGGCCTTCCTAGCCCTTTTCGAGCCTTTAACTCGAACCATCTCCCTAGCCCCTGCAGTTCTAGGTCTCTATTGTACATGGCCACACCGTCTAAGTTTACTTCCGTTATCTTATTACCTAGTGCTTATTGGAGCTACTCTTAAGTTCATGATATAAGATTTCCCCTTCAGTTCGATTGGTGAGTAGTGATCACATAAAACTCCAGAAACACATCTCCACTTCTTCCACCCAGCTTGAATTCTATGGGCGATTTCATTTTCAGTGTCTCCACTCTTGAATTATTGACCCATGTTATCAAAAGTGGTCATTTTGGAAACTTATTGGTCAACAATCTTAAATGAGGAAATCTTAACTAATTCCTCATTTCCACTCCTATTGTTACTAAAATTGCATGCACATTCTCTGTTTTAGTCTGGCTAATTTAAAAACCTGTGGATTCTATGTCATCTAGAAATAGCACACACCACAGAACCTCTTCTTCCAAATGCCTCATTTTGTCCACAGTACTAGATTTGTGCTATAAATTTTGATTCTTATTTGTAATTAACCGCCATTCCACATACAATGTACAATTTTAGGTTGGAAAAAAATAGATAGGAAAGATATTTCAAATGCGGTTTGCTACCGAGGCTCACACATGGAATTTTGTACCTTTTTCTTGCTCCCACACACCCCTTTAAATGGGCCATTTCAGGTATGTGACATTGGAAATCCTCATGGAAGTCGTTGAATATAGAGAGAGAATGTGTGGGTGTGTACCTTCATGTTAGGAAGATGTGGGTTGCATCCATGGTTGAGTCGCAGCTCGCTGAGTCAGGTGTGACTTGTGGAGTATTGAACTGGATTGGGTATGTCTGAGTCGACTTGGGCTAGTCGCATCAGAGTTGCCTGAGTCTTAAAACCATGGTTTTATGATCAGGATGGCAATAACTCACTTCATTGAGAGCATCTGAACTTGAAAGAGAACTAAATAAGATTCTTTCCATATCTCAGGTGGGACAAGAAACCTCTGTGGAACAGAGACACTGTGAAGCTACCCTTGATAGGCCGACTTGCAGAAACGTTGCGAAGAGGTTCGATGCTTGCAACTCATGCTCTGATGAGGTTTGGAAAGGATCCAAACCCTTAATTCCATCTTGATGAAAGGAAAAAACAAATCAAACCAAGCTTTTGATGTGTTTATATTGCGTTCTTGTAAGAATTGTGTTAATTACATGCAGTTTATTGCAGCTCAATCATCTGTCAAATACTCATCCACTATACACATGACGTGCATGTACATCGATCCAGACCATCGATTTTGTGGGCCCCGTCCTAAATCAAACTGATTGGATGGTCATAATTTATGACCATCCAAGAACCATCAAATGGATGGTTTAAAAAATGTAGGTTCTCTGGATGGGATGGGGGGAAAATCAAATGGTTACGATTATTCATTCCCCGTGATTTTTTGGCAATGCTACAATGGCAATGGAGCCCACAATTATATACGGTGGATGAGTTGCCACAATTTAATATTTTGTGGCAAATCCAAATAGAGACAAGGCCATCTTGAAATCAAAGCCTAAAACTCATGCGTGGATTGGGCAATCCTAACCATTTGTCTGGGGCCCTTGGGAGAAACGTAAATAGATGTTTAATAGCAGTCGACAATGTGAAATTTCACCTGTGGCCGTCCAACACTGGGTCCTACAGAATCAACGATTCAGAACATCATGCGCGTGTACCAAATGTAAAATGGAGATACGATAATAACTTAAGTGGGTGATACGTTATGGTGCTCCTGGTTGCATCTGGTCACTCAGACTGTCTGTTCGATCGATCTGAACCTGTCTATCAAGTCCAGACGCATTTTATGGATCACTGTGGAAATCACATTGCTAGGATGATCCAACCCGCCCCTGATCTGTCCATATTTTTGTAGTTAGTACTTTTTCCGAGCGATGAGTGGGATGGTTAGGATTGCCTAACAAAAATGACTCTTTAGAATCATAAATGACCTATGAATGGCCCCTGTTAGGGAAAAATATGAGAAGTCCGGAGACCCGGATATGGAATGGACCAACTCTATTGACACTACCTATGATTCCAAGATAATGAGCTTGACCGAGGTAAAAAAGTCAAATGCCTAAGGAGAGACTTAGCTCGGATCAGCAAAGCACATGAGATGCATAAAGTTGACTTGAATACTGAGCCAGTAACGTCTAAAAGGACTGATTAAAGTCCGAACGCTAGAAGCCATCGGGCCGACTATAAAACTAACTCATATTAGGTTGGTTATTGTCAGCTATCGGATTAAGAAAGGATATCGGATACGGACCGACTTTATTTCATCCAATAGAGGACAAAAAGCTCATTCTTGCAGCCGGCGGAGACTCAATTATTATCAGGGTCGGTTAAGGCCGAGCCAAGCAAGGGAAAAACGGTGTAAACATAAATTTTATCTCAAAAATCTTGTGAAAGGATTCCCGACCTTGAAGATCTCGGGATCAGACAGAATCTATAAACAGATTACAATTAAATTGTATCTCCGATATATGTGAAAAAGATTTTCTGCACACCGAGACCTTCTCATTCCTATTAAAATAAAAACCTTCAAGCTTGAAGGTACGCAGAAAACTCTTCTCAAAAAACCCTTTTCATGACCCTATTCCTAACTTAAGCATCAGAGGGTTCCTGGCTCTAGCCAGGATCTCTTTTTTTTTTTCCTTGTGCAAGTGGTAGGACGGGGGAGGGCACACCAGTTTTTGCATCAACAGCCCTAACAAAGTGATTAATCAAATAGCTGATTGGACCTATTTTGTATAAATGATCTTAACCATACATAGTAAAGGACACTGATCAGGTGATCTTAGCCATTGTCCATTGTTTAGAGACAATCAAGTAGTCCAACAAATGGTTAGATTAGATGGGGATTAAATGGGAAAAATCTCGCATTGATAAATAAGAGTTATTTGAACTGTGTTATAAAATAGGGGAGACAATGAGTCAGGTTCTGGTCAGGGTCAGCTCGACTCTAACCCTTTTGTTCAGCTTGATAATGGTGTCGATATCTGATGTAGAGCGGGTCGCGGACAATTTCATGGCCAAGATGGATCAGAAAAGGCACGGTCGGTGACAGAAGTGATCCGGACCATCGGACCTTAGATCGGGCGTATCTCACAATCCGGAATGAGTTATCCGACATAAAATATATGATTTTGGGGTAGAACGAGCTACTTTAGCCAACCAACCCAACTACGCCGGGTTGCGCAGCCCGGATTTGCGAAAAACCCCCTGATCGACGGTCGTTTCCTCGTTTTAATTTTGTTTTTACTATAAATAGTAAGTTTTAGTTTAAGTATAACTTTTCATCCGTTGGGCTTTAGGAGTTGTGTCCAACATGAAAAGTGCTTAGGATAATTAGGAGAACGGTTTGGTGAAGCCAAATAGGACACTTACTATTTTTGGCCGAAAACCTTGCGCACTAGTAGACATCATGACCGTCTATAAATAGTAAGTTTACTATTTATAGTAAGTTGCGAATTCTAGGAGTTTTAGTTGTAGTATGAGTCTGATTTCTTTCATGTTACTTGGTTCCCTTATTTAAAGGGGCGTAAACTCGTTTTTATTTTATCATCAATTAATTTCGAATTTATTAGAGTTTATTCCTATTCTCTTGCTTTCTTTCCTCGTGGATTCGAGAAGTCTCTGTGAGGAGTCCAGAGAAGCTCCGTGGATTCGGAGTAGTTATCCTTGAGGAAGACGGTGTTCGACCTCATCACGTTCATCCCTGCGTCAATTTGGTATCAGAGCGAGGCTTTCCCTCGGGCCGATGGCAAACAACGAAGGTATGAATCAAAATCCTGTGGACGGTGATCCAGGGATTCGTTATCTTTCGGAAATAATGGAAGCTTTCCATCGGGAGAGTCAGTTGACCATGCAAGGGCTGCAGGCAACCCTCGACCGTCTTGCGGATGCGCTACTTCCGCCCCGAGCCCTAGGCGGTGCTCCACCACCTATGGTCGCCCCACCACCCGTGGTTGCTGTACGACGTGACCCTAATTATCGTAGAGCACTACCAACGGTAAATCGTAGGGCTACACCAGATGATTCTAGTTCCAGCGACGAGGACATTAATGAGGGTTTTGATCGACGACCAATCCATGGAGGCGATCGTCTAGATCGTGCTGAAAGAGACTATCGAGGTAAGGCTGAACTTCCTAGTTTTAACGGTTTATTACGTATCGAAGATTTTCTTGATTGGCTAGCCGAAGTAGAGAGATATTTCGATTATATGGATGTGCCAGATCATAAAAGGGTGAAATTGGTAGCGTTTAAATTGAAATCTAGTGCTTCTGCATGGTGGGAACAATTGCAACTCTCACGAGCCCGCCAGAATAAGGCGCCCATCGCATCATGGCCTCGGATGAGACGTCTTCTTCGTTCACGATTTCTCCCCAGTGATTATGAGCAGATATTATTCCAGCAATACCAGAATTGCCGACAAGGAAATCGAACTGTTACAGATTACACTGAAGAATTCCAGCGATTGGCTACACGAAACGATTTGTCAGAATCTGAGTCACAGAAAGTGGCACGATTTATACGTGGGTTGCGACCGGTAATTCAGGATCGAGTTCATATGTACCCAGTCGGGACCGTAGATGAAGCAGTTCAATTGGCAGGAAGGGCAGAAACGCAGCTTGCAAGAGCTTCTGCTCGTCCCTATCCTTCAAATCGACCCCCTACGACAGGTCCCACACAGGATCCAGTGCTGGCTCGAGGAAAAGATCCGGTAGGAGAACGTCCTCAACCTCCTCCACCCGCGAACCGTGATACGGGGAGCGGACCATCCAGACCTCAACGGGCAGCACCCACAACAGCGGGCCCTAGTAGGATTCCAAATCCTTATGCTCGGCCAAGGCCGAACAATTGTTACCGCTATGGCCAACCAGGCCACTTATCAAACACTTGTCCTCAACGTCCGGCAGCGCACTTGACTATAAACGAAGGGGGCACTGAAGATGAGGTCGTGGAAGAGGATCATGGCTTTGATGAATATGAACAAACCACTGAAGAAATAACAGGTGGCGATGAAGTGACAGGCGAAGATCGTGGCGAATCTCTCGTTGTGAGGCGACTACTGTATACCCCACGAAAGGAATTACATCCACAGCGGCACAATATATTTCATACTCGATGCACTGTCAGCGGAAAGGTCTGTGATGTGATCATAGACAGTGGTAGCAGTGAGAACATCGTCTCAAGAGTGATGGTGGATAAGTTGCAGCTACCAACAACGAAACATCCTTCCCCGTACTCAATTGGCTGGATAAAAAAAGTGAACGAGACCAAGGTAACTGAACAATGCACTATCTCGTTTTCAATTGGTAAACATTATAAGGATCAGATACTTTGTGACGTGGTTGACATGGAAGCCTGCCATATGCTACTCGGTCGACCCTGCCAGTCAGACCGTGATGCAACCCATCGGGGGCGAGACAATGTCTACATATTCGTCAAGGATAGTTGAAAAATAATCCTTACCCCTATGGCACCAGAGAACCACCCTGAAGCCTCTAAAGTGGAGGGGAGTTCTCTCTTGACCATTTGGGATTTCATGGAGGAGTCCAAGGAAACCGGCGAGGTATATGCCGTAGTGGTGAAGGGCGAGAAAGAGGAACCCTCAAACATTCCTCCAAGCTTAAGACTGTTACTAAACGAATTCAAAGAAGTCTGGCCTGAAGATTTACCTGATGGATTACCCCCCATGAGAGATATCCAACATCACATAGACCTCGTCCCTGGGGCTAGCCTGCCCAATCGCCCTCATTATCGGATGAGTCCGAAGGAGTGTGAGATACTTCAGGGGCAAGTGGAGGAATTGATCCGTAAGGATCTATTGAGAGAGAGCATGAGCCCATGTGCTGTACCAGCATTATTAACGCCAAAAAAAGATGGAAGCTGGCGCATGTGTGTCGACAGCCGAGCAATTAACAAAATTACTATTAAGTATCGATTTCCAATACCACGGTTGGACGACATGCTCGATATGTTAGGAGGGGCTAAAGTGTTCTCTAAACTCAATCTAAAGAGCGGGTACCATCAGATTCGTATTCGACCCGGTGATGAATGGAAAATGGCATTCAAGACAAAGGAAGGGTTGTATGAGTGGCTGGTCATGCCTTTCGGCCTATCGAACGCACCAAGTACTTTTATGCGTTTGATGAATCAAGTTCTAAAACCATTCACTGGCCGATTTGTGGTAGTATATTTTGATGACATATTGATATATAGTCAGGATGAGGCGGAGCACAAGAAACATCTCAGGCAGGTGCTGCAGGTCCTACAAGATAACAAGTTGTACCTCAACTTGAAAAAGTGTAGCTTTTTAACTGACAGCCTGTTGTTTTTAGGATTTGTTGTAACGTCCACAGGCATTCGGGTGGACGATGAAAAGGTGCGAGCTATTAGGGAATGGCCGATCCCGACAAACATTTATGAAGTGAGGAGTTTTCACGGATTAGCAACTTTCTATCATCGATTTGTGCGAGATTTTAGCACCATAGTCGCGCCAATAACAGACTGCATGAAAAAGAGGCCATTCTAGTGGACCGATAAAGCTGACAAGAGCTTTCATAAGATCAAGCATCGTTTGTCTACAACACCGGTCTTGGTGCTTCCTAATTTCGATAAATTATTTGAGGTGGAGTGTGACGCTTCATATGTCCGAATAGGAGGAGTATTATCACAGGAAGGCAGGCCGGTAGCCTTCTATAGCGAGAAGCTCAGTGAAGCCCGAAAGAAGTGGTCGACTTACGAGCTTGAGTTGTACGCAGTTGTTCAGGCGCTGCGACATTGGCGGCATTATCTAATTCAAAGGGAGTTTGTTCTGTACACCGACCATCAGGCATTAAAGTTTATTAATAGTCAGACTAACGTGAATCGTGTGCATGCTAGATGGGTTACGTTTTTACAGGAATTTACGTTTGTTCTGAAGCATAAGTCAGGTCAGCAGAATAAGGTGGCTGATGCACTTAGCCGTCGTGCGTCACTACTTGTTACGGTGAGCAATGAGGTGGTCGGCTTTGACTGTCTCAAGGAGCTATATGTCGAGGATGAAGACTTCAAAGATTCTTGGTTGAAGTGCCAAGAAGGTCATCCCAGTGACTTTCATATACAGGATGGTTTTCTCTTCAAAGGGAATCGATTGTGCATCCCCCAAAGTTCTCTAAGGGAGCAGATTATTCAGGAACTACATGGAGGTGGCCTCGGTGGACACCTTGGGCGAGACAAGACGCGAGCTCTTGTGGAAGAGCGGTATTATTGGCCGAAATTAGTACGTGATGTGGGAAGAGCCGTACAACGTTGTCATATTTGTCAGACCTCCAAGGGACAATCTCATAATACAGGCCTCTACACCCCGTTACCTGTGCCTGACGGTCCTTGGGAGGATTTATCAATGGACTTCGTTCTTGGTCTTCCACGAACACAACGCGGCATGGATTTGGTGTTCGTAGTGGTCGATCGTTTCTCCAAGATGACGCACTTTATCCCATGCAAGAAGACCCTTGATGCAACACATATGGCGAATTTATTCTTCAGGGAGGTCGTATGGCTACACGGGGTCCCTAAGACCATTACTTCTGATCGTGACACGAAGTTCATTAGCCACTTTTGACGGACTTTGTGGACTCGATTCGATACACGACTTCAATTCAGCAGTGCTTACCACCCACAGACTGATGGGCAGACCGAAGTTGTGAATCGCACTTTGGGAAACCTCCTTCGATGTATTTCAGGAGAGAAACTGAAGCAGTGGGATTTGACCTTGTCTCAAGCGGAGTTTGTATTCAACAACATGGTGAACCGCTCGACAGGAAAGTCCCCGTTCCAGGTTATTTACGGACGAGTACCTCGCCACACACTAGACTTGGTCCCTCTGCCCAAGCTCCCAGGCATGAGTATTGCAGCAGAACATATGGCAGACAGGATCATGGGTATTCATGCGGAGGTGCAGACTAAGCTACATGCCTCGAACGAAAAGTACAAGGAACAAGCAGACAAGCATCGTCGACAAAAGGTGTTCGAGGTGGGCGACCAGGTAATGGTCCATTTGCGAAAAGAAAGATTTCCGACCGGGACGTACAACAAGCTGAAGAATAAGAAGATTGGACCGGTACCGATCATCCGCAAGATCAATGACAATGCTTATGTTGTTGATCTTCCAGATGACATGGCGATCTCACGGACTTTCAACGTTGCGGACCTGACCGAGTATCATGAACCAGTGCAGGACGAGAACTCGAGGACGAGTTCTTTTCAAGTGGAGGGGACTGATGTAGAGCGGGTCGCGGACAATTTCATGGCCAAGATGGATCAGAAAAGGCACAGTCGGCGACAGAAGTGATCCGGACCATCGGACCTTAGATCGGGCGTATCTCACAATCCGGAATGAGTTATCCGACGTAAAATATATGATTTTGGGGTAGAACGAGCTACTTTAGCCAACCAACCCCACTACGTTGGGTTGCGCAGCCCGGATTTGTGAAAAACCCCCTGATCGACGATCGTTTCCTCGTTTTAATTTTGTTTTTACTATAAATAGTAAGTTTTAGTTTAAGTATAACTTTTCATCCGTTGGGCTTTAGGAGTTGTGTCCAACATGAAAAGTGCTTAGGATAATTAGGAGAACGGTTTGGTGAAGCCAAATAGGACACTTACTATTTTTGGCCAAAAACCTTGCGCACTAGTAGACATCATGACCGTCTATAAATAGTAAGTTTACTATTTATAGTAAGTTGCGAATTCTAGGAGTTTTAGTTGTAGTATGAGTCTGATTTCTTTCATGTTACTTGGTTCCCTTATTTAAAGGGGCGTAAACTCGTTTTTATTTTATCATCAATTAATTTCGAATTTATTAGAGTTTATTCCTATTCTCTTGCTTTCTTTCCTCGTGGATTCGAGAAGTCTCTGTGAGGAGTCCAGAGAAGCTCCGTGGATTCGGAGTAGTTATCCTTGAGGAAGACGGTGTTCGACCTCATCACGTTCATCCGTGCGTCAATATCACTCTTCCAAGTTGACTCAGCTCAGCGGCACTCGATCCGGTTTGGACAGGCAAGTTTTTCCTGTTCAGCCCTTACTGTGGCCGGTCTAAACTCGACTCAGGACCAAACGAGTCGGCTTGAGTCGAAAAATCTTTAGCCGTGAGCCCCAACTTGTGCATGAAATCCACTCCCACCATCACACGTGTCAGCCTATGTTAGACCTAAGGACTGAAAATCAGGGTGCTCTGTGACTCAGCCCATGTAGTTTATCCACGCCGTCCATTCTTTTATCCAGCTCATTTTAAGGGTGGAGCCCAAAATTGAAGCATATCCAAAGCTCAGGTGGACCACACCACATGAAAATAGTGGGAATTATTATTTCTACTGTTTAAACCTTCTTAGAGCCTGCAGTAATGCTTATTTATCATCCAACTTGTTCATAAGATCATACAAACAAAGTGAAAATACAAATATCAGCTTGATCCAAAACTTCTATGGCCCCGAGTAAATTTTCAACAGTAGGCATGCAATTCACATTATTAGCCGTTGTGTAAACTTTGGATACGCTTAGTGAGAACTCATCCCATGCAATGAGCACACAGAATCCGAACTATCGACTAAATGAGTCACCTCATGAGACCTGTAGGGCCCAAAACTAAAGTGGGCCATAACCAAGTGGGTGGGAATTCCCACCCTTGATATTCACTAAGGCACACTTAAGTAATTCCCACCCTTGATATTCACCAAGGCACACCTAAGCTGTAAGTCCAATCCTTCGTCCAAGTTAGATGAAGGGCCCATATGCCCTAAATTGCATATACACATTATGTGAAATGAATTCTCGTATTGTTTCCATGGTTTTTGGGTGGGGTTTTGGCTAACATCCTTGCATCCCTAAACCTTTTAAACAGCCCACTAGTCAACATATCGTGGATTTGAGCTGTTCATTCATTCGTATAAGTGGGAGCAAGCCACAGTAAAAGAATCAGCTGATTGGATGATCCTGATCCAGCTAATTTATTACAACTATAAATCATATGGTTAGAATTATTAAATCAAAATGTTACTTGAGAAATATAAGAAATACAAAGTAGGATCTATCCACTAAATGTTTCGAGATAATAACTGTACCTATTTTGTTCCTTTGGTTAATCTTGACCGTTCATTTTCATTCTATTAATCAGAAGCTTATCGCTCAATTGCCATATTTTTTTTTTTTTGGCACCATTGCTTGCTCTTAAGTGTATGAATGAATGAATGAACCTTTCACCGCCGTTAAAATGGTTTGGGGATGATGCTAACATCTCGATGCCATGGAGGTTGGGAAGATAAAACCATATTTTATATGTACGTGCGTGTATGTGTGTGCATCTATATTGCCGGGCAAATTCATCTGGTCAAGCCCAATATTGATAGCCTCCATGGGTAGGTTTGGGTAGGTTCGATCCAGCATGACCCAATCAGTCAAAGGGGTCAAGCTCATTTGATCCACTGCTTATTTAGCTTCCCCCAAACCCACCTCAGAAGCAGATTAGGACGGTTGAACGCATGGGCCAAATTCAATGACTCAACCTGACTACGCAGAGTCAGCTGTAAAGTGGGGGGACCCATGGTGCTGACCCTGCCCAAGTCAACCGAGAGTCTGATACTATCTGACAGAGTCCTAAAGAAGTCAACAATCTTATGCAATGAAGTTAAACAGATAAAGATCCATATTTCATACATATTCATGAAATTATAGATGAGTTAGACCTAGGTCAAACCTAGGTCAATCTAAAGGGGCATTTGGAGCATAAGTTGCTTAAGATAAACCACTTATGGTATAAATAGCTTATTTTAGTTTCTACTTATTAATAAGACAAATATGTTTAGTAAACAACATATTTATTAGTTGCTTCTTTGGTCTCTTTTGATGTCTCTCTTCATTAACTTATGAAAAGTAAAAGAGTTTAAAAAATTAACTATAGAGATTAAGTATTTTTTAAGTAAAATTATTTACTTATAATTAACCATAAATCAAACTTACTTATTAGAAATAAGTCACTTATCTACCTACTGTAAGTAGAAAAGGTAACTTTTTTGTGGCAGCCAAACTGCCTTAAATATGAGACCAAACTCATCATTAGTTGAATCTCTTAAATCCAAGTCATGGACGGGCATTTCATGCCAAATCTTTCTGCAAGAAGTTTCTTGTGCCGTGATGTTTGTGAGAAATCCATCTCGTTCTTCCATATTTTGAGATAATTTTAAAAAATGGAGCAAAAGTTGAGATGAATTCAATACTCAAGTGGGCTGAAAATGTGAGGATTGAATGACCACAGCTAAAATATTCATGGGGCCATAGAAGTTTTGAATTAGGCTACCATTTGTATTTTCAATTCATCTGAGTAGGAATGACTTTATGAGCAGCATGGATGGCATGTAAACATCACTATCGAGAAGGAGGTTTCAATGGCAGGAATTTCCCTACCCACCTTTTTCCTCTAATGTGGTGCATTTGTGCCTTGAATCCTTCTCATTTTTTGTCTCAAAAACTAAGATGAGCTTACAAAAAGGATGGATGGAATAGATTTCTCATAGACATCACGATGAACCTCACGTAGGTTTTAAGCACAGGAACTTGGCAGGAAAGGATTTTTGCAGAAAAGCTACGTCAGCACACGACCAATGCAAATTGCATGGTGACCGTACCACGACTGACATCTGTGGTGACCTGAGACAGTGGAATTAGAATAGGCCACCTCATGTAGGCATTTAAAATGGGCTGCGTCGAGTAAGTTGATGCGGATTAGGTACAGTACCCCCGCTGTTCCGAGTTCGGGACAGGTTGAGCTCTGAGGGGCTGCTATGATATATAGATTTCATCCAAACTGTTTATCCATTCTTTTCATATCATTTGACATTATAATCCCAAATATAAAAAAGATCCAAGGCTCGAGTGAATCACATAAGTGTTGGATCAAAATTTTATATATATATATATATATATATATATATTAATTACTTCATTTGGTTTATATGACCATGGCAACAAGTTGGATGTAAAATAAACAACACCATAGGACCTAGGAAGCTTTCAATGGTGGGTGCCCTTAGCACTACTGCTTTATGTGATATGATCCGCTGGAGCCTTGGATCTTCCTTATTTTTAGCCTAATAATATAAAAATAATTTTAAAAAAATAAAAATGGATGGATGGTGTGCATAAAATCCATACATATATGATGGCCACTCGGTTGCCCTATGTAGCTTCTTCCTGGCGAAGGTAGTACCGGTCCGATCAAATAACTATCGTACTCGTGAGGCATTTTTCTAACAGTGGAAGGTGGCTAACCAAATTTTATCATATCCGGTGACCATGGTGCACAGGGGACGCGAATTTCCCGCAAACCCTTCCGCTTCCGGCGCTTGGAAACTTAGGTGGGCCCAAAGTGATATTTGTGAGAAATTCACCTGTACATTCGTTTTATGAGATCATTCTAGGAAATTCACCTGCGTATAGAAGGCATGTAAACATCACTGTCGAGCACCCACGAAAGCTTCAACGGAGAGAATTTCCTGCCCACTTGGCCGTTGAATACTGTTCATTTTTATTTTTTTTATTAAATCCTGAAATGAGCTCACAAAATGGTTGGATGGGGTGGATTTCTCACCAACATTACGTTGGGTCCACCTGAGTTTCCAGTATAGGAACTTTTGCATCCATCCACAGGTACCGATCCATAGCCCAGAGGTGTAAACGGGTAGGAGTAGGCAGATTAGAGTCGATGCAACCTAAGCCAATAAACTCATGACACTATTGGACGCGGATTACCTACCAACACAGGTTGATAGCGAGACTTGCTACTAAAGCAAGCGACATTGCTTTCTGTGGGCCCACCATTGTGTATGTTTTGTATCCACACCGTCCATCCATTTGGAGAGAGCATTTTTTATCATGAGTTAAAGAATAAGTCAGATCCAAAGTTCTAGTGCACCCACCACAGAAAACTGTGTGAGAGTGCTAGTTGTGTTTTTCCTTGTTTCGTGTCTGTGTTTACTTCTGAATACGTTGGATCTTAAATAAACATCATGGTGGACTTCAGAAAGGTTTTAACTGTAGGCATCACTCTCCCCACTATTTTTCGTAGTGGAAATTACCCCAAATTCGGATTTATCTCATTATTTGTGATCTCATGCCTTAAAATGATCCCTCCAAATGGATGGAAGGTGTGGATACAAAACATACATGATAGTGGGGCCCACAGAACTCGGTTACATCACTTCAGCAGCAAGTCTCCAGCAAGTCTCGCCACTCAACCTGTTAGTAGCTAATCCGCGTCCCACACGCAATCAATCGAGGTGTTCCAATGTCTTAAATGCCAACCAGGCTCACGTTAGAAAAATTCACTAAGTATAAATTACAGTAGAAAAGTCCTTGGAAACGAAATCGACATTTAATTCCCCAATTTTTATTTTTTTTAATCATACACTACAACTTTTGTGATTTATCGCTTTTGCCCTCGTTGCTTTGCTCAGAAGCAAAAGAGAATATCGACAAAGCCAAAAGGGGCTATATACATGGAGTGTGAATGTCAATTCCAGGAGAAAATCACAAAAACTGAATAATGGAACGCGGTGGTACCGTACAGAAGTGGGCCCACGTACGAATTTACGACATCAAATCCATCCACGTGATGCGTGACCTCAACTTGACCCTGCTAACCAAATACCAATCAGAAACTTAGGTGGGCCACACCATATGGAACAAGTTGTGAGTTGGACGCCTACCGTTGATTTGAATAGGAGGCCCACCATGTAGTGTATCTGCAATCCGGTCCATTCAGACCCTTCATCTCAGACAAAAACTCAGGCTATAATGCCACTCAGGTGGGCTACAGTGCAACTTAAGGGTAGGCGTTCCCTCCCATGTTGTTCACTGTTCTGTGGCACACCTAAGTGCTGGATCAGGCTCATATTTAGCAACTGTGAGTAGAATAATCTCATGCATCTGATGGACGGGTTGGATGTCCTGCATACGTCATGTGGGCTCCATATTGGCCCGATATCCTATCTCCATGTGGAATACCTCCGGAAAAATGATTTTCGTTTTCGAGCGGCAGCTTTGAGTTGATTTTTAGGCGTCATGAGTCATGATAACACCGTGACACATCTTATGGTTGAAGTGGATTTCACTGTACACATCACGGTGTGGCCCACACGAATCACCCCACTTCGCTCCCATTGTAAGATCTGCCACATTGCTCCTAGGAGACCAGTTTCACATATGGGTTGGTTCCCACGAGATTCCGTGAAAACCTTTTGACAACTCATTTTACGTGATGTGTGCACAAAATCCATTGGATGAGAATCACCGTATGACATGCCTATGGTTTAAAAGTCAACCTAATCTAAAAATGAGGTGGGACGTAGTAAAGTGGGAGGGAATCATAAGTTGAGTTGCAAGCTCAACCATTCATCCAAGCTAAATAGATTGCATATACACGTTAGGTTAAACGAGTTCTCAAGTTCTCACAGAACTCGGTAAAATTAGTTGTATTTGAATATTTTATCACGTATGTGTATAGAATTTTCCTAACATCCCACTGTCCCCGTACCTTTTAAATGGTTCAATAATTGACTTATTATTGGTTTGAGCTATTCGCTTGCATTTATATAGGTAAGAGCAAGCGATTGTTTGGAGCCATAAAAGACGTAGTTAGAATTATCAAATCAAAATGCTACTCTATAAACATTAAAAAAAAAAAATAAGTAAGATCTATCCTCTAAGATGTTTCTGATGGAGATTTTCTCCTCATGGCTCGACCGGTCAAGGGCCTTACACGACCGGTCGAGGGTGGTGCTCGACCAGTCGAGGCCTGACTCGACTCAAAGTCTAGCGACCAATTGTGTTAATTCTTCCGCGCTGCTTGACCAGTCGAGGAGTCTGCTCAACTGGTCGAGGGTCCGTTCGACCAGTCAAGGACTCTACTTGACTAGTTGAGATTATGCAGATTCATGTCCAGATTTTGTGCAGACTGCATACATTTGAGGCGGTTTTCATAAAGGTGTGGAATGGAGTTGCCTAAACTATAAATAGGGTCTCTAGGGTTGTTATAGGGAAGGAAAAAGGATTTTCTAAAGCTTTGCAAGGGTTTGCTAAAGGGTTTATGGCTATCAAAGGAGAGAGAGAGAGAGAGAGAGAGAGAGAGAGCTTGTGGAATGGAGGTTCTGCTCGTAGAGGTGATCTACTGTGTACTTAACATCTCAGTGCTTCTACGTTCTCATAATCGGTGAGATCTCTATGTTTTTCTTTATTCTCTTATTGTTTATCCACTCCTGCGTGAGTAAAAAAGGTTTGATCCAAGCGGTGTATGCTTGTAATTGGTTATAACGTTCTACTTCATAGTGGATTGTTGATCTTAACGAGGTCCCATGGTTTTTACTTCTTTGAGGGTTTTTCACATAAAAATCTTTCGTGCTGTGTAGTTTGTGTTTTGATTTATTTCATTGCTTTATTATCCCATAATTCTGTTTTTGGGAGGCTAGATCCTAAGGTTTTGTGCAACGACCTCAAATAAAGTGGTATCAAAGCATCCAGGTTTATTGAAAGGAATGAGATCGGTTCTGAATTATAGAAGGTGGCTCATCAAGGATAATCAGTCTCAATGGTTCTAAATTATGGAAGGTGGTAATAAAATTTTTCTCATAAGATGACTTGTGAATCTCAAGTTCAAATATGGTGGTTATGTGGCTGAGCACATGAATAAAGTCAGCAATATATTAAACCAGCTCTCCGTCATGAAGATGGTCTTGGACGACGAATTATAGGCTTTATTATTGCTTAGCTCATTACCTAATAGTTGAGAGACATTGGTAGTGTCTCTGAGTAACTCCGCGCCAGACGGATAGGTGTCCATGGAATAAGTAACTAGTTGTTTCTTTAATGAGGAGATAAGGAGGCAGTCTCAGGAGTCCATTTAGCAAGAGGCCCTTATGACACAAAAACGGGAGAGAGGAAAAAACAGAAAAGGTGGGAAGGCCCGAGATAAATCAAGAGGCAAATTGAGTACCTGGAAGGATGTTGAATATTAGAATTATGGCAAGAATGACCACTATAAGCATGAATGTTGTAAGAATAAGAACGACAAGAAAGAAAAATAAAAGGAGAAGGAAGATGAATCAAATTCCACTGCGATTGCTTCAGATAGCGACATTGTAGTTATTCTTTCAACAAATCATGATGTTTGTCTCACGGTTACGAGTTAAGAAACCGACTGAATGAAAGACTCGGGATCCTTGTTTCATGCGACTCCACACAGGGATTTCTTCACAAGCTACAAGTCAGGTGACTTTGGGACCGTGAAGATGGAAAATTTTGGCATATCAAAGATCATACGGGTCAATGATATTTATGTGAAGACCGATGTGGGTTGCACATGGTTCTCAGGGATGTGAGGCATATCCTAGACATTCGTCTCAACTCGATCTCGACGAAAAGGTTGGATGATAATGGCTATGAAAGTTGATTTGTTAGTGGGCACTAGAAGCTTATCAAGGGTTCACTGATCGCGGCCAGAGAAAAGAAGTCTTGCACCCTATACAAGGCAAGTGTCAATGTGTTCAAGGGTAGGTTGAATGCAGCGAAAAATTCAGCTATTGACATGCAGCACACACGTTTAGGCCACATGAGTGAAAAAGGGACTTCAACTACTAGCAAAGAAGCGGCTCCTTCTACACATGATAGGTATACCTGTCAAAACCTGTATTGATTGTTTATCAGGGAAACAACATAGAATTTCATTTGTTAAATCTTCTTCTCATGTTAATAAAGTGCATGCATTAGATTTGGTTTATTCTGATGTTTGTGGTCCTATGAGGATAAAAATCTTGGGCAGAGCATTATATTTTATCACTTTTATAAATGATGCATCTAGGACGGTTTAGGTTTATGCTTTGAAATCTAAAGATGAGGTCTTTAGTGTATTTAAATTGTTTCATGCTATGGGAGAGAGAGAGAGAGAGAGAGAGAGAGAGAGAGGTAGATTATTAAAGGCATCCGCACTGACAATGGTGGTGAATACTTCGGTGACTTTCATGAGTATTGTAAGTTCCTAAGTATACGGCACGAACAGACGGTTCCCAAGACCCCCTAACATAATAATGTGGCTGAGCGAATGAATCGCACCATTGTAGAGAGAATCAGATGCATGTTATCCCATGCGAAGTTGCCCAAGATGTTTTGGGGAGAAGCAATGCACACGATAATGTATTTAATAAACAGGTCTTGTTACGCCCCAAACTCGGAAACTGGGCTCACAAAATTCTCGAACGCCGAATCCGGCGCTGACAGCCTTCGTAGTAACCCATTCTCGGCTCCCGACACACATACACCAAGTTCCGATCCTGGGATCTCAGAAGGAGGATTTTCAACATGAATTTGATTTGCAGTAAGCATAACCATAAGTATAACCTACAAACAACAAACAACAACATCATCACAAATCCACTATAATAAAAAAACTTTGAGTACAATGTACATAAAGGGAAATACAGTGATAATAAAGTCAAAACTCTGGAAGCTCTGTAGCATGCTCCTGCTCCTGAACAGCAACTGCCTAGCGTCACCTACACACAACGGTCGTACATAAGCTTATAGAAAGCTTAGAGGGTGGTGAAAGTGTGTGCATATGGTAGAAATGCAAGTTTGCAATATCAGAGTAATGTGAAAATGCCAGTAAGTCCATGAATGTCATCAGCTATACCAAAGCTATACAATGCAAGACATAAATGTTATCGGCCATACCAAGGCCATATGATGTAAGGCCTGCATAGCCAATATCATGAATAAAATGCAACTCAAGCATACCAATCTGCACCATATATCAGTACGGTTTGTCTGCATAATCACCGGGATCTAGTACACTTTACACCACATCACTGTCCACTGGACGTACAACCGTGTAAGTGGAAGAGACCTCACTATCTTCCTACCAATATCGGCCTAACCTGTCGATAGCGGACCCATTTACGAGCTGGTCAGACTTAGCCTAAAATTCTCCCCTACCCTCGGGCGAATAAGGCCACATCCCTTTCCAACTGACCACGACATAGTGGGAGACGAGGTCTAATGGTATACGACCCTTGTGCGGTCATGTATCCACTCAGTCTAGACGTTGGAGTCATCTTCTGGTACTATCGGGTTTAGGAATTTTTATCCAGGGACATCCATGGTGCCTCAATGCTAGTAACAGTATTTTCGATGTCCGATGCATCATCCATAATATGCCTATGGAGGTCACAACCCTGATGTCGCTAGGGCGTACAGTAATCATGTCATACAAATGTGAAGTACATGAATCACACTATCAGTCAAGTAGAAATCTTGCATATACCGTGCGCTCATGTGAGACAACTCCGCCTATCAAGGAGCCCATAAACAATTTGTCCAGAGGCATATGTTATGATCAGTCACTTCTCATATCAAACATACATATGATGCGTATGAGCATGAATCATGGAGTTACACTAAGCATGTTATATGGTGATTTACTTTATTCATAATGAAAATGGGCCTAGACAGCCTGCACACAATAAGTATGAGCCTAACAATGGGCCCTAAGGAGAGTTACAATATGGACATTTAACCATCGTTGCTCCTACAATGTAGATGTCAAACCATCATTACTCCTAAGGCATGGCCCGCCATAAACACCATTACATACATCATGGTAGAATCACACATTGCGATGGACCTCACATACATCACATTGGGTCTCACTCATGGTCCTTATATACATCACATTGGACCTTAACCCATAGCCTCAAATACCTCACAATGGGCCTCATATACATCAAGTGGGACGCATTACATGGGTCGCACTAATGGGCCTCATATACATCAAGTGGACCGTATCAATGGGCTACACCAACGAACCAATATACATCAAGTGTGCCACATTAAATGGACCACACTAATGGGCCAATTTACATCAAATGGGTCGCATCATATAAGCCGCACTAATAGGCCAATATACATCAAATGGGCCGCAATTATGGGCCACACCAATGGGCCAACATACATCAAATGCGCTGTATTATATGGGCCGCACCAATAGGCCAACATACATCAAATGGGCCGCATTATCTACACCATTCTTCTATTTTTAGAGATCATTTTAGTGCATTAACTGAGAAGAAATGGATCACATCGGAGGATCATCTGGACCATACCACAAATAGCAGTGGAGATAATGATTTTCACCCTTAAAATTCCTAGGGCTCACCATTTCTTTTTGGTCCAACCTGATCATAACGTCACAAAGACCTGGATTAAGAGGAAAAATAAATTTCATAATGATCCAAACTTTCTTGACCCCAAAAAGGGTTTCAGTGGTGTACATTCCATTCCCCTCACTAATTTTTGCGGTGTGGTCCACCTGACAATTAAATCTGCCTCATTTTTAGTCTCAGACCTTAAGATGAGCTTGCCAAATGGATGAACGTTTTGGATGGAAGACATCCATCAAAGAGACCCACAGAACTTGCTGCCATCAATCCAGCAGCTATTTAGTTGGTGGATGGACAATCTGGATGGAACACATTCATCATGTGGGCACGCTTATCTAGATGGATGGCGTGGAATACAAAACATACATCACAATGGGTTTCGACAGATGGATGGACGATATGATAAACACGAACATTAAGGTGGGCCACTACACGAACAGTGCAAATACAACAGGCATCATGGTGGGGCTGTACATGGCACCATCCATCTGAAACACATACATATATGGTGGGTCCCATGGAACCTGCTGACGTCTCATGTCAGTTGAATGGCTGGTGTGAGATACACTAGCCAATCCTCTTCTCTCAACAGGTGGGTCCTAGATGGGGCCCACCAGATATATATATATATATATATATATATATATATATATATATATATATATATATATATATATATATATATATATATATATATATATATATATATATATATATATATATATTTATTTATTTATTTATTTATTTATTTATTATTATTTTTTGTATTGCAGATCTGCAACATCCAACGTCCAGTGATAGATGGCTGGATAAAATTAATACGTCAAGTGGGTTTCACAAGCACCGTCCAGAGGGACGGTGCAGACATACAACAAATACAACAATGTGATTCCTACCTACCCACACATGTCACACGTGTGGGGTGGGCCCACGATTCAAGCGGATGGACGGTGTGTGTAAGACACACATCAAGGTGGATTTCCACCGTCCACTAGATGACATGGAATGAAACATATACATCGTGTTGGGCTCCCACCTGTCCAGTCCATGGACGATGTAGATGGTGGGACCCACCACACTTGCTGATGTCACAGCAGTGGGACCCACAGGGCTTGGTGGCATCAATACACCAACTGTATAACTAGTGTGAGGTACCTAGCCAATCTATTTCCCATTTCAAGTGTGTGAGTGTTATGGTTTCTAGCTCCTGTAATTGTCAAATTTTATAGTGCCAAAACATCTTGGACTCTGTGTCTTGTCTAGCAAATCAATATATTCAAGACAGTGCAAGAACAATGGTCCTTACTTTAAGAACTTCAAAAGTAAGATTACATGTTCATATTCAAGTACAACATTAAGCGTGAATTTAATGTTTCAAGATTCATAGTTCAAGCTTTAAGTCAAGACAAAGTTCCTATACTTTGAACCTCAAGCTCAAGCTTCAATGCTAGTCAAATTCAAGCTTCAAAAAGTCTCAAGTTCAAGCTTCTAGATATGTTAAGATCTCAGGCTTCATGAACTTCAAAGATCATTTATCAACCGAAGGAAAAGAAGTTTCAATGTTCATACATTATATATAAGGTATGAATGACCCTAGATTGACTATAAGATAGGTCATTTTGAATATATAATTTAAATTGAGTCACTTTATAAGTGCATAAACTATTTCTCGACTAGTCTTGGACTATGTTCGACTAATCCTAGCACTGGCTTGACCAGTCCAAGAATGCGGACATTTAACTAACATTATTCTCTAGAATGTGGACGTCAAACCAACGTTGCTCCCAAGGCACGGCCTGCCATGAATCACACATTTCAATGGGCCTTATGTACATCCTGTTGAGCCTCTACCCAAGGGCCTCCAATACATCAAATGGGCCTAATATATATATATATATATATATATATATATATATATATATATATATATATATATATATATATATATATATATATATATATATGAATCATATCAAAAGATTAACCAGACCACACTCCAAATAATAGTGATGACGATGATTTCCACCATTAAAATTCTTAAGTCCCACCCTAACATTTATTTTCTATCCAATCTGATCATGAGTTCTCACAGACTTGGATTAAGGGGAAAACAATTTCTTAACAATCCAAACTTTTGTGAGAACAAAAGAATTTCAATGATAGAAGATCAATCCCCACTACCTTTTTACTGGGTGGTCCACTTGATCTAGATCTATCTCAACCTACAGCTTATGCCATAAAATGAGCTTCCAAAATGGTTGGACGGTTTGGATGCAAGACATGCATCATGGTGGGTCCAATAACGATGGACAGTGTGGATGAAGCAAGAGGGGCCACGGAGCTTGGTGACGCCACTCCAGCAGTATGCCGGAGTGAGTTACATCAATCGTCCCACCTTGGGACGAAATGGGGTGCAACACATTCATTTGTGGGACCCACCTGGGGCCCACAATAATGTTTATCTATCATCCAAGCCATTAACAAGGTCACACAGACCCTGATGAAGAGGGAAAACAAATTTCTTAATGATCCAAAACTGCTGGACGCCCAAAAAAGTTCTAATAGCAGACGTTCAATCCCTACTATTTCCTGCCTTGTGGGCCGCCTGAGTCCCATATACAACTGGTTTTTGGGGTGGCCCACAGTGAGAAGGGGGCCCACCCAATACACGGTGTAGATATACATCACACATCACGGTGGGGCCCACGGCTGGGACCGTGGGTCCCTGCCTTGTTAATGCCCATGGTGCCTCTCTAATCGCAGCAGCAGACGTTGCTGCTGCTGTTGCTTAATAAAAAAAATTTTAAAAATGAGTTTTTCTGAGGAATTTCCTATGTGGGGCCCGCATTAGGGAAATCAGACCCGACCATTAGTTTCTATGGCTCTATACAAACTTATCAAGCCCAATATTGGGTATATTTCGGTGTGCAGAAGTATCAAGGTATATTTCAATGGTAAAAATATTATTCTCAATGCTATGGACCGCCAAGAAATCAGATTGAGTTTATTTTTTTGGCTCAACGCCTAAAATAATCTGAGGAAAAGGATGGACGGCTTGGATTAAGTACAGGCATCAAGGTGGAGTGATGAGGGTCGAATATTGCATATCAGACCCTAGTTATTGCCTAATTTTACTTACATGATAATGCTTAATGTCACATTTTAATCGTGTTTTTGTTGCAAGATGTAATAAAGAGTTTGAAGTGAAAAAGAGTATTAAAAGCGTGGATTTAACGCTCTGAAGTAACCAAAGTAAGGGACGAACTCCAAAGGACGAATATTAAAGAATTTACACGCCAGGGATTCGAGGAAATCAAGCTGTTCGCATTAAACGGGCCCAAAAACCAACTAGAATACAAGATCACAGGGTTTCCGCCATCTGATTAGCTCAAAACTTCATACATGGGATTAGGGACATAAATTAACTGTACATTTCAAATTTTAGCCCTCGGATCACTATAGAAGTGCCCCAACGAACAGATCAGCCCCTTCATGCCTTAAGTGGGGCCTAGCTGATATCTAGAACTGCCTAAAATTTGGTCTCAATGCTTTAAACAGGGAGACTAACTGATTGGATGGATTAGATCTCTAAGAAACATCACATTGGGCCCTGTATATACAACGTGTGTACATAGTGCACACGTGCCCGCCGATCACCGGATGTATGAGGCGGTCAGCGCAAGCGCTGACCCATCTCCTTCTCAAAAATGGCAATTTCCATTTTAGCATCAGCGAAGGGACTGACTGCAGTCCCTTTTTGCGGATGGTAGTGGGCCCCAACCCTTGCCCATACGGCTCATCCAAGCCGTTCATCGCGCAGAAGGCCTCGAGAACTGCAAAACCATGTTGATATTTTGTGCCCATACAAGCACACGTGTGAGATACAGAGGCCACAAGTGGACTGCCCTACGACGTTCAAAATGATTTTAGCATGATATCTTCTCTAGACCACATCAACGAACAACAAAAACTGTCCCTTCTTAACCGAAATTTCATTCTGAATCTAATGACCCACCGATCACGTCAGCGAAGGACGTGCGAAAGCTTACGTACGTCCGCGAAATCTGGACTTCCAGGTAGTTGTGGCCCACCATCTTTGATCAGATGGAAGATCTAATCCGCCCATCATGTAAAGCAGCCAAAAAAGTCCCAGAAGACATTGATTTCACTGATAAAGTGCAAGGAAATTAGGAGTTATGAAGCCTCGAACTTGGCTGCGAAAAGGCCTTTGCTGCGCGACTGTTGCTGCGAAACGTCCGATTTTCCCACCGACTTCAGCACTCTACCACCCTTGACATCTATAAAAGGGCCTGAGACATGCAAAGCAAAGGGAGCCAAAGCCTGGGGAGAGCCAAGGAGAGGAGAAATAGAAGAAAGAGGAGAGAGAGAGGAAGGAAGAAGGGAGATGTTCTTAGCATTTAAATATTATTTTTTCTTCTTTTTATTTGAAATTATGGATTGGTAATCTTTTAGCTAGGGCTGAGATAAATCCCCTAATTTGAATAACTCTTGTCTATATTGAATTTATTTTAATCTGATTGATTTGTTTCTTTCTCTAATATGCTTAACTGTAATTTTCATGCTTCTCCATTATATGAGCTCAACCAAAGTCTAGATATGGATGTTGTTTTGAATCTTAACTAGGTGCTTGTGTCTGACCATGAATAGGTGTCCTATAGAGGAAGAAATAGGAATCTACATCTCTCCATGCCTGACCATGATGGAAAGATGTGATCCATATGCTTTAAAGGATTATACATTCTGTGTGCCCGATCAAGGACATAGGGTGTGCTTTATTTCTTAAATTTATATCAATCTGAATTAGGGTAAATTAACAAGCAAAACAAGGGTTAGGATAATTAGGGGTGGATTCGAAAGTCTTAGTCTTCTCCTTGATTGGATTTTACTCATTGCTCTCGGTTATCCTTGTAGATTATTTTCCTTAATCACTTGTTAAACTATTTGTTGGATTAGTTAAGAAGAGTCTTAAATTTCAAATTGTGACAACCAGTCCTCGTGGGAACGATCTCCTAATACGTACCATATCAGTATCTGATTTGTATACTTGCGAGTTTAAAAATTATTTAAATCAGGTTGGTTTAAATTAAAACATCATGGAGCTTGCATGAGCAGCCCACCCTAAAAGCTCAAAAACACATATATGTTTTTTTAAAAAAAAAAAATAAATTTTAAAAGCTTGTTAGCACACACTCATGTCAGTACATGCACTCCATGTTAGCCAACCCCTACCGCCTTCACGTCCAGCGTCTAGGGACGCTGGACAGCATGGATAAACACGGCATCATGGTGGGCCCCACATGTACGTGGACCATATTTTAATCAAGGTGGGTCCCACATAAACGTGGCCCACCTAATTTGGATCAATCTGATACTTGTGTTTTTCCTTTATCTTAGTCGTCCAATGGACCCGTTGCAAGGTGGGCCTCATGATTGGACGGTCAGGATCATCTTGCATTGTAATGGCCACAAGACATCATACAAAAGAAAGAGAGAGAGAGAGATGGTGATAGAGGGATCCCGCCACTATAAGCCCCTCATGGATACATCACATACATCAAAATGAATCCCACCAATAAGTGGGCCCTAAAATAAGAGTGAACGATGAATCACCCACCTCTAGGCCTTCTCCTTGGTCCCTTAGCCTCCTTAACTCCTATGTTTAACCTTTGACGGTGGATGATGGAATTTTGATGGTAGGGATGAGAGATGAGAGGGTGGGCCACACTTGTTGTTTTTGGAAAAACTTGGGAATGCTTGGACGTGTGAAAATTTTTAGGTTGCTTGGAAGTGGAGAGATGGAATGAGAGAGAGAGAGAGAGGAGTGATGGGTGAAAAGATGGGTGATGGGTAGAGTGATGGAAGTGATGTGAGAGTTGTCTTTGGGTTGCTTGTATAAGAGAAAGGTAAGGGTAGGGTATGGGCTACTTGTACTTGACTTGATGTGTGATATGTACTTGATTGATGAGATTAATTGATTGATAAGATAGGTCGTAGAGATTCTTTCAAAATTCATACGCGTGGCGTTTTTCTCGAAATGAATGCGGGCCCATATCTTCTGGCCTGGGTATCGGTTCGGTGCGCAAGTCACGGCGTTGGAACCACGGCGATGACGCGGTCACCAAGATACAAGTTTAGAATCGCGCACAAACGTCTAATACGGGTTAAAGGTTGCCGGAATTCAACCAAAAGAACAGCGAAAGCCTATGGAACGGTACGACATTAAATATGGGTCTCACACATAGGATCACAATTGAGCAACTAACCATCAATTTTTATAATGGATTTACATAGATAATGTTTCACTAAGCAAAGTATCCTATTAAAACAATTTTAGTGATGCAGTTGTTAATTTGATTATTTTGGAATATCATCAGTAGGCTACTTGATCAATAAGCCCCCGTTACTTTAATGATGTCAAAACAATGGAATCCAAATCCCCCAAACCATTGACCCGGCTGGTGTGTTGACGTTACCAAGTTTTGTGGGTCGCATCATGAGGTATGTTCTCTATCCAATCCGTTCATTCATTTGGCAAGCCTCATGACTGTAAAAAGTAATAAGGGATTGAACATCTATCATTGAAACCCTTCCAATCGAGGGAAGTTTTGGATTAATATGATATTTGTTTTTTCTCTTCATCCAGGTTTACGTGAATATATTAATAAAATGAATAGAAAATAAAGGTTATAACAGGCTCTCTACATTGATATTGAGCTTTGAAAATAACTCAATTTTGAACTCATGCTGTAAAAGATCTCGTCAAATGGATGAACGAGGTGGATATAAGAAGCGGATTAGCTGGTTTACCACTCACCACCAACCTATTTGGTGTGGGTATGCGTCCTGCAAAGATCAGTGACACTCTGCGAGCTCTGAGTCTTGCAAACAGTTCAAAGGATATCAAAGGAACATGGTCCTATAATAATGTATTTATCATATCTACACCATTCATCCCTTTGGAGAGATCATGTTATATCTTGATCCAAAAAATGAGTAATTTCCTAGGCTCAAGTGGATCAAAAACATTATAGCAATGGGGATAATGATTCTCACCCTTAAAACATTCCTAAGGCCTACCATAATGTTTACTTTCCATCCGATCTGTTCATAAGGTCACACATACCTGGTGAAACAAAGTTCGGTGGGTCCCATCAGGAGGGATGTGTTATATCCCAACCATACTTTCATGTGCAAGCTAGCCTTGAGGCTTGAACAGAAGAATGAGACAGATCCAAATATCAAGTGCAGCACATAAATAACTATGGGAGATTGAACGTCTATCATTGAAACCCTTCCAGGATCACAGAAATTTAGAATTGATATGGTATTTGTTTTTACTCTATATCCTTGTTTGAGTGACTTTATCAAGAAATTGGAAGGAAAATAAATGTGTCCAAGTGACCTTATCAACAAATTAGATGAAAAATAGATGTTACGATCGGCCTTATAAAGGGTGAGAATCATTGTTCCAATGCTATCTTGGGTCTGGCCTACGTAAGTTTGATACAAATAAGTTTTGGTATCATTCTCAAAAATGATTTAACAAAATGAAAAAAGAAGAAGAAAAGAGGTGGATGTAATAAATATATCATTTTATGGGCCATATAACTTTGATTTTCTTTAAACTGTTAGTATAACTGGGAGCTCGAAGAGCTGCAATGCTCGTCTTGGCACGACACGTACCACACCAGCTGTATCGCCGGTGTGCGGTACACCAGCCAATCCGCTTCCCCTTTGAACCGTTCGTACAAACCGGAACTTGAACCGTTCGTACAACCCGTAGCTCGAGTAGCATGAGCGCCCGTCTTGCACGACAGGCACCTACACCAGCTAGGTCGGTGGTGTGAGGTACCCTAGCCAAACCGCTTACCCATATCCATGGTGCGTAACTATCCGGGCCTGGACTAGGTAGAACCTCTGCCTGTTTGGAGCTCGGGACAAGCGGAAGCTCGAAAGCTACTGAGGGCCCACCTTTATGTATGAATTTCATCCATACCGTCCATCCCTTTTTTCATATCATTCTAAATTACTGGACGAAAAATAATAAAGATAAAAGGCTCAAGTGGACCACACCACAGGAAGCAGCGGTGCTAAGGACAGAAACAGATTATGTACTGAGTAAACTATGGACCCGCAGTTATGTATATGTCTTATCCACACCGTCCATCCGTTTTAGTAGCTTATTTTATGGTATGTTGTAAAAATAAAAGCATATAAAATCTCAAGTGGAGCACACTATAGGAAGTAGTTTCAATTGAACGGTTACTGTTGAAAACTCCTTGGTGGCCAAAGAAATTTTAAATCAAGCTGAGATTTTCGTTTTCCTTTCATCCATGTATGTATGACCTTATGAACAGGTTGGATCACAAATAAAAATCACTGTTGGCACTATAAATATTTCAACGGTGGACACCATTGTGCCCACAGGTTTCTGTGGTGTGGTCCACTTGAGATTTGGATACAGTTCAATTTTAATTTAAAGTTATAAAATTGTAATATAAAACTGAGACAGAGTGGATGAGATACATACATCATAGGTGGGCCCCACAAAGTTTACTCAGTGCGCTTTAGCTTGCTGAGTTACTCAGTACGCAGTTGGCTTCCGATAAGGACGCCCACCAATGAAACCTTCTTAAAGTGGACCGTGTCGTTTATTTACTATCCAAGCTGTTGATATGTTCATATACACCCGGATGACATGAAAAAGAAAATATATCTTGGTAAAATAATCTTTGGTCCCTGAGAATTATTCAACGGTACAAATTTAATCCCTAATATGTGGTCCATTTGAGTATTGGATATTAGCAATTTTTAGTTTCATAATCTAAAATGATATGGAAAATTAGATGAACAGTGGGGATAAAATTCATATATCATGGTAGCCCTCAATGACCTTCAGAGCCTTCGCCTTTGCTTGTCTGGAGCTTCAACAGGTGGGGGTAGTACCTAGTCCGCGCCCAACTATTCCTTGGCCTGTAAAAATGAGATTGCATATTGAGATACTCATTACACTCACTTCACTTTTATCGGACTGGGTAATCGATTGGGCTTACAATGAATGTATGGTACATCCATTTTTTTTTTTTTTTCAGCTCATTTTAGCAGTTAAGTTCAAAATATAAATATGCCCAAAGCTTAAATGGACCACACCAGGGAAATCAGTGGAAATAATGACTTCCACCATTGAAATATTGCTAGGGCCACGGTGAAATTTATTTGTCATCCAACTTATTCATAAAATCACACAAATATTAGCTTGATTCAAAACTTCTATAGGCCCCAAGAAGTTTTCAGCGGTGGAATTTCAATTCACACTGTCTGTGGTGTGATCCACTTTAGAATTAGACATACTTCATTTTTAAGGTTCAAGCCCTCCAATTATACGTTAAAATGGCTGGACGGAGTGGAGTAGATAGAATATTTAAATCACAAATTTACTCAGTACACAATCCACTTCCTAGCTCGTAATACATCAACATTAGGTACCATAATTTAGACTGTTTAATTTAACATGCCACGTGTGGAATTTCTAAATGCCTGCTTAGTGCTTACCATCCATCATAGCCAGCCAGAGCGAAGCAGATTGGATTGCTGGTGTACCACACACCACTAACCTTGGCTGGTGTGTTAACGTCACTAAGTTCTGTGGGTCCCACCACGAGGTATGATTTATATCCAAACTGTCTATCCAGTTGGCAAGTTGGTATCCATATGAAATTTTGTTTTACTTTTCATGAAGGTCTGTCTGTCTGACCTTACTCTTCATCCAGGTCTTGTCTGGCCTTTTGAAGAGATTGGATGATAAATAAATGTTACGATGGGCCTACAGATATTTCAACGGGAGAATCGTTGTCACTAGTATTATTTTTTTCGTGTGTTCCGCTTGAACTTTGGATATAAATTATTATTGGTATCAAGTTCTAAAATGATCTCACAAAATGGATCAACGGTGGAGTGGATATGTTAAATACATCATTACGGAGCCATGTAACTTTCATCTCCTTTAAACCGTTCGTACAACTCGGAGATAGAGGAGCGTTAACGGTCGTCTTCGCACGACGCTAGATTGGTGGTGTGTGGCACACCAGCCAACCCGCCTGCAAGCCAGAGTATCAAAGCTTTTCTCCAAACATAACATTGGGCCCACATTTCGCAACCGAACGCTTGAGTAGAATCCACGCACAGCACGCGTGGCGGATCCCATCAATCATCTCTTCATCAAGCAATAGCAAAGTGACACGTATACGATAGTCAAACGGCTATAAGCTCATGACACTATTCAACTTTTACAGCAATCAATTGACGCGTGGCGATGACTTAAATGTCACCCTATGGCTCACGTTAGCAAAAACAACCACTATTAATTACAGTAGAAACTCCTTGGAAATGAAATTGATATTTATTGCCCCTATTTTTTTATTTTTTTAATCTTAACGGCCACTCATCACCCTTTTGCTTTTGTCGTTTGGAAGCAAAAGAGAATAGCGACAAACAGAAAGGGAAATTATATAAAAATAGAGGATGTAAATGTCAATTCCAGAAGAAAATCACAAAAGCCAATTAACGGGACGCAGTGGTACCGTACAGAAGTGGGGGCCACGTTATGAATTCAGGACATCAAAACCGCCCAAGTGATGCGTGACCTAAGTTTACCCAATTCACCAAAGCCCAATCCAAAAGTCAGGTGGGCCACACCACATGGAACAAGTTCTGTTGGACGCCTACCGTTGATTTGAATAGGAGGCCCACCGTGTAGTGTATCTGCAATCCGGTCCATTCAAACCCTTCATCTGGCCTGGATGAAGAAATCAGGCTATTCTACCACTCAGGTGGGCCACAGTGCAAATCAAGGGTAGCCATTCCCTCCCATATTGTTCCCTCTTATGTGGCCCACCCAAGGATTGGATCGGGCTCATTTTCAGTACCTGAAAGTAAAATAAGGCACATGCATCTGATGGACGGGTTGGATGTCTTGCTTAAATCACGTGGGCCCCACTTCGCCCGGTAGCGCAGCTACCAAGTAAAAAAACGCCGCGAAAAACGATTTTCCGGCGACAGCTTTCATTCAACGAAAGCTCGACCGCCGAGATTTCCGCCGGAAATACTATCGTTTTCCGGCAAGGGCGTCAGATTTACGGCGATGCTTTGGACTCCCGAGGCGGAGACGACGACGGCGTGTAGAAAAGAGGAGAGTCGCAGGGCGTCGAGAAGGGCGTCGGCTCTCTCACCCCTCTCTCCAAATCGTCCATCGCGGTGGACAGAGACACCTCCCTTTCTTCATTGATCGTGAACAGTACCCTCGACGGACCGTACATCTTCGTCCATTCCGCGTCGTCTCCTTCTCCGTTCGTCGCTTCGGAGCGTGACTTAGTGGAGAGGGAGTCAGATTCCGGCGGGGAGGGGAAATCGGCGCCGGCAGGGCTGAGAACCTGGCCTGGGGTTGCTCCAGCAGGCTCGATACGGGACTGGTTCTTCCAGCAGAGGAAGAAGAGTAGCTCTTTGGAAGGGCTGACGTAGGGGTCGCCGGTTATGTCAGCTCCGGCGGAATTTTCACGGCGGAATCTCCGGCGCCACCAGACGATGTAGAAGAGCTCTGCTGCGAGAGCGAGGAGAAAGAAGAGGAAGACTGAGGCCAGCCCGATGCCGAGATTGCTGAGTTTAACTGTCATGATTTTATGCAGGAATATTTCTCGCTCTCTCTGAAAACTTCTCTTCGTTTTGTTTGAGATAAATCCAGAACAAATAGTTATTGTGTGCGTTTTATGCGCTTCACTAAATAGTAGCAACTCATCCGCTATGCACGTCCCACAATCCGGACCGTCCAAATCATGGGTCAGGTAGATGATAAAAAACATCCGGACACTGTGGGTTTAAACGGCTAGCCATTGCTTTTTTCAAATGCGTATTTGAAGGCTGACCGAGGAACCAGATTTGAACGGTCTGGATTTGTATACACGTGCCTTCAATCGGGACTTGCAATGGCTAAAAACCAGGACCTGTGTAAATTATAGTCCACGTGACCCATAAATGCCGTCCACCTCTTTGATGTAGACCTGCGGATGGCCCGTGACCATTTTCATTCAGTGGGCCCCATAATCGGAGATGGCAATGGACCCGATTTCGAATGGTTTGAGGCAATAAAACCAAGGTCGAGTCCCACTTGAAATTTTAGGTTGGGTTTGGCTGGGTGGGGCAACTCAGCATAACGAGAAAGATATCATGTCCCTAATTTTATTATAAATGTTTGTAGTTTATTTGTTAAAATAGTCCACTGTTATGTAGAAGATTCATCCAATCCGTCCATCATATGTGACTCTTTATGATGTTCTTGTCTATATAAAACAAGCTCGACCCAAGGCTCAGGCGGCCCATACCATGTAAAATAATGCATAAAACGTTTCAGATCACGTGATGTGCCCCGCCAGAGTTTTGAAATGACCTGATGAATGTGGACTGTGTGGCGATGCACTCACCATCCCTTATCTCGAGAATCTCTAAAGTTTGATGACGATGTATGTGTTTTATCATGCCATCTATTCTCTCTTTCTAGCTCATTTTAAGGCATGAGATCATAATTAAAACATACCTTAAGATAAAGTAGGAAACAAGCTTTTATATATATATATATATATATATATATATATATATATATATATATATATATATATATATATATATGGGAAAAGGTACTATGTGCTCGAGCTCACGATAAGCTTATCATGAGGTTGAGCTGTGTGGGCCTCACCATGATGCATGTCGACCATCAACACCATGAATTTGATGGTTTCCCTTTAAATAATGAGATATCCCAAAAATCAGCTGTATACGGAACTCAGGTGGGCCATACCATCTAAAATCATGTGAAGACACCGTTAAAACATATAAAAGCACTTGGTGGGGCCCACCTGAGTTTTGAATGCTGCTGAAACTTGGTATGAACCCTCATACAAGTGGGAGACACATAATGGATGGGCTGGATTTGCAAACCACATCTTTAATGGCCCCCAAAAATGATTATGAATGTTTTAATGGTTGCACAGCCCCTCTCCACTTCTTTATGTGGTGTGGCCCATAAAAGCCACAGATTGACTTGATTTTTGAGACCTAAGTCCACGGTGGAATGGCGCATTTGACTGATGGGGTAGATGTTCAAAAGGCATCACGGTGGGGCCCACACAGCTCGACCTCATGGGACAGAGCCACGAGCTTGAGCGCATTGTACCTTTTCCATATATATATATATATATATATATATATATATATATATAAGGTATAATGCGTTGGACCTCACGAGTCTGTCTCATGAGGTCGAGCTGTGTGGGCCCCACTCTGATGTGTTTCGAACATCTACCCCATCAGTCAGATGCACCATTCCATCACGGGCATAGGTCTTAAAAATCAAGTCAATCCATGACTTGTGTGGGCCACACCACATAAAGAAGTGGAGAGGAGTCGTGCACCATTAAAGCATTGTGGTTTGCAAATCCAGCTCATCCATTATGTGTGTCCCACTTGGACGAGGGTTCAGACTAAGTTTTAGATGCATGCAAATTTCAGGTGGCCCCACCAATGCTTTTATATGTTTTAACGGTGTCTTCACATGATTTTAGATGGTATGGCGCACCTGAGCTTCGTATACGGCTGATTTTTAGGATATCCCATAATTTAAAAGGAACCCATTAAATGCACGGTGTTGATGGTCAACACGCATCACAGTCGGGCTGTAAGCCCCGTATCCTACACCATACCGTTTCATAGACTTTCGCGGTCTTTCCGGTCAAATTCCGGCAACCTTCGACCCCTAACTGATATTTGCGCGTGACCCTGATTCGTATGCCGTCAACTCGTATCGACTCAACCCAAGACCTTTACCATAGTGACCGCGTCGTCGTTGCGGTTCCGATGCTGCGAATCGCGTGCTGAGGCGATACTTTGGTCAGGAGATGTGGGCCACCGTTCGTTGATAGGAAAATGCCGCGAGTTGCGAAACCCAAGAGAATCTCTACGAGTTGTCACATCAATCAATCAATCCCATCACATCACATGTCAAGTACACATCACCTCACACTTATTCCCAAGCAAGCCTCAAAAGTTAAAAGTTTCTTACACTACCCATACCTTTCTTACCTAAAAGTCAAAAAGTTCTTACACACCCATCCCTTTCTCTCCCATCCATCACTCTATCACATCTCTCTCTCTCTCTCCCTTTACAAGTCTCTCTCCCTCATTTTCAAACTCATTTCCAAGCAATCAAAAACTCCATCCGTCCAAGCTTTTCCCAAACCCTCCATGAGAGTTTTGGGTATGGCCCACTTCCTCCCCTTTCATCTCCAATCTCAACCATCCAACCATCATCTCCTCCATTGGAATCGAAGCTAAGGAGCTAGAGAAGCCTATGGAGCAAGAAGGAACGGTGGGTGATCTTTGAATTTTTGTTTTCATTCATTTATTTGATTTAAGAACCACATGTAGTGGGACCCACTTTGATGTAGATTTTGTATCAAGAGGGGCCCATAGTGGCGGGGCCCCTCCATCTTTACCAGTGTCTTTTTCGTTCTCTCTCTTTCTATGATTATGGCCCACCTAATGTGTGTATGTCATCCATGCCATCTACCGGTGGACCCCATCTATGTGGGACGCACCATGATGTTTTTATGCCATCTCAACCATTCATAGGGGACCCACCTTGAGGTGGCTAACAATGGGGTTGGCTGCCAGTGGAGTGTGATCCGACGTGGGCCCACCCAGCCCCATAGCTCAGGTGGTAGACTGGGTGAAAGATGCTACGTTTCAACGTGGGGTCTTGGTATTGATCCCTGTTGAAGTGGCTAACATGGTGTATGTACTGACATGGGTGCATGCGTACTAACATGGTGTATGTACTGACATGGGTGCGTGCTAACATGGGTGTGGCGAGCGTGGGGTCCATGGGACTCATCTGAACCGTCCTTCCATTTATATGGCCCCACCACGATGCATGTATTCTGGTGGGCCACACACACTGAGTGAAAGATGCCTCAGTTCAACACTTGAGGTCTTGGCATCGCTCCCTGTGGAGGTGGCTAACATGGAATGTGCACTAACCGTGGGTGTGCACTGACAGTGGGTGTGAACTGGCATGGGGTCCACGGTACCCATCCACACTGTCCATCCTTTTTTATGGGGCCCACCATACGTGTGTGCTTCATCCAAACCGTCCGCCACCCAAGATGGTGGGGTCCACGTTCGTGTGGAGCCCTCCTTGCACACCCAGATACATAGCTCAACTGGCAGACCGAGTGGAGAAACCTCCTTTCAACGTTGAGGTCATGGGGTCCATGGGACCCATCCATGACCGTCCATCCAATTTGGTGGGCCCACCATGATGTATGCCACGTGTGACCCATCCCACGTGTGGGACCCATCTTGAATGCTAGTGACGGTCCAGGCTCCAGGCCTTTGGACGGCCTGGACGTCATATAATCTATATACTATATATATAATATAATATATGTTATTGATTAAATATATTATATTATATTATATATATACTCAAATGGTGGGCCTTATGTGGGACCCACCTCTGTTGTGTCAGGGAAGGAAAGAACAGAGAAAAAGAAAAAGTAAAGGAAAGAAAAAGGAAGAAAAAAAATGAATGAAAGGGGGCCACGTGCCCTCCATCTCTCTCTATATCTCTCTCTACCTCTCTCTCTCTATCTCTCAAGTGTCCAGAGACTTGTGGGTCCCACCTTGTGGCACATGTGATCTAATGGTGGGACCTATCCCCACGTGTAAGATGGTGTAAGTGTGTGTATGTGTGTGTGTGTATGTATATATATATATATATATATATATATATATATATATATATATATATATATATATATATATATATATATATATATATATATATATATATATATATTTTATATGTAATATTGTATATATATACTATATATAGTTTATATATTATATTATATATAATATATATGATAGTAGGCCTTCATGTGGGCCCCCACCATGATGTATGGATTGTATACAATCCATCCAACCATTTGGAAAGTCCATTTTATGGCATGGGAATAAAGAATGAGTCAGATCCATAGTCTAAGTGGGTCACACCTTGGCATGTTATGAGGACCATCTTAAATGTATCTTTGGTAGTCCATTGGGGTCCACTTCGATATGGATGTAAAGTCCATGTTATGAGGCCATTTGATGTATTTTTGGCCCATTGTCGAGGCCCACTTCAATATATATGTAAGGCCCATGGGTCGAGGCCCATTTGATGTATTCAAGGCCCAACGGGTTATGGCCCATTGCAATGCACACAAGGCCCATTGGTGCGGCCTATTGATGTGACCCACTTGATGAATATAAGGCCCATATGACATGACCCATTTGATGTATTTAAGGCCCAATGGGATGTACCTAAGGTCCATTGCAATGTGCGATCCCAATACAGTTTATGTAATAATGTTTATGACGGTCGCGTGCTTTGGGAGCAATGTTGGTTTGACGTCCACATTGCAAGTATAGTGTTGGTTAAATGTCCACATTATGACTCTCCCTAGGGCCCATTAATAGGCCGTACTTATTGTGTATAGGCCGTCTAGGCCCATCTGCGTTGTAAGGATAGTTCGTTACTTTATTACATGTTTAGTATAGTTCCATGACCCATGATCATATGCATCATATGTATGCTTGATATGAAAAGTGACTGTTCATAGCATATGCCTTCAGGCAGATTGTTTATGGAACTCCAATTAGGCGGTGTTGCCTTACATGAGCGCACGATACGCGCAGGATTTGCTGCTTGGTTGGATAGTGTGATTTATGCATTTCGCATTGTGTGATATGGTTACTGTACGCCTTAGCGACATCGGGGTTGTAGCTTCCACAGACGTATCGTGATTGACAGGATTGGATACCGAAAATCTTGTTCTACATGAGGTGCTATAGATATCCCTGGGTGAAAGTTCCTAAACCCTTATGGTACCAAGAGGTTGCTCCAACGTTTAGACCGAGTGGGTACAGGAGTGCCGAGTGTCGATTTACAGACAGTCGCACTTTTCACTGTGTCGTGGTCGGTTGGAAGGGGGTGCAGCCTTACCTGCCCAAGAGTAGGGGGCAAAGAATGGATGAGTCTGACCAGCTCGAGGAATGTGTCCGTTATTTACGAACCGAGACCGATATTGGTAGGCGGATAGTGAGGTCTCTTCCACTTACCTTATTGCGCGCGATGGGGCGGCGATTTTGTTTAGAGTGTACTAGACCCCGGTGATATCCCAAATTTGAGCTATATTGATATGTGGACTTAGATGAGGATTCGCATGCTTGAGTTGCACTTTGCATCACATGACCTTGGTATGGCCGACATCATTCATGCTTTGCACCGCATGGCCTTGGTATGACTAATGGTATTCATGGATCCACCTGCATATTCCGTATTACTCTGATTTTGCATGATCATATTACTACCTTGGACATACACTTTCACCACCCTTTAAGCTTTATATAAGCTTATGCACGACCGTTGCGTGCAGGTGACATTGGATCGCAGCAGCGCTGAGGCTTGAGCACGTGGCAGATTCTCTTGGAGTTTTTGTTCATCATCATTGTATTTCCCTTTATGCTCATTTGTACTTATAAAGTTTTTGATCATAATGGAAATGCAATGGAGTTTTTGGTTGTTGTTTGTGGGTTATGCCTTTGGTTATGCTTATTATGAATCAAACTGATGTTGAAAATCCTCCTCATAACATCTCAGGATCGAAACCTAGCAAATGAGTGCTGGGAGCTGAGAATGGGGTTCTACGGAGGCTGTCGGCGCCAGGTTCGGCGATCAAAAATTTTGTGAGCCCGGTTTCTGAGTTTGGAGCGTGACAGGGGCCCACACAACTGGACCTCATGGGAGCTTATTGTGAGGTCGTGTGTGTGTGTGTGTATGGAAAAGGTACTATGCACTCGACCTCACGAGTCCGTCCATGAGGTCGAGCTGTGTGGGCCCCACCATGATGCGTTTCGAAAATCTGCTCCATCAGTCAGATGCACCATTCCATCCTGGGCCTAGGTCTCAAAAATCAAGTCAATCTGTGACTTTTTTGGGCCACACCACATATAGAAGTGGAGAGGGGCCGTGCACCATTAAAGCATTCATTATCATTTTTTTGGGCCCACCGAGATGTGGTTTGCAAATCCAGCCCATCCATTATGTGTGTCCCAATTGGATGAGGGTACAGATCAAGTTTCAGCAGCATTCAAGACTCAGGTGGGCCCCACCAAGTGCTTTTATATATTTTAACGGTGTCTTCACATGATTTTAGATGGTATGGCCCACCTAAGTTCTGTATACAGCTGATTTTTGGGATATCCCATAATTTAAAGGGGACCCATCAAATGCATGATGTTGATGGTTGACACGCAATAGTGGGGCCCACACAGATCGACCTCACGGGAGCTTATCGTGAAGTCAAGCGCATAGTACCTCCCCCCCCCCCCCCCCCCCCCCCCCCCCCCCCCACACACACACACACACATATATATATATATATATATAGAGAGAGAGAGAGAGAGAGAGAGAGAGAGAGAGAGAGAGAGAGAGAGAGAGAGAGAGAGAGAGAGAGTCATGCTCCCCTGCGCACCTACGCACATGCGCACCTTTGCACACATCCCATGGGTGTCTAATCTGAACGGTCCATGTGATGCGAAATCCCATGAAACCCCATGTGACAAATTTTCACCTAAAATTCTGATGGCCCATAGCAAAAAGAAATGCAAATTAAGGGAGGAAAATGTTTTCATTTTCATGGCCCATAAAAGTTTTAGATCAAAGTAAAACTTGGGCCTGGGGGGTTTCACGAGGTGCTGCTTCACATGAACGGTTCAGATTTTGGATCCACATCAGTTATGATGGGTTCACAAAAAAGTTCAGATTTAGTACATACGAACTGGTTCGCAGGTGAGCGTTGGCCTATATATATATATATATATATATACACACACACACACACACCAAACCAAAGGATGAAAAGGGATTGGACGGTTACTGTTGAGAAATTCTTGACCGCCGGATGAGTTTTGAATCGGACTGATATTCCTGTTTTCCCTTCATTCTTGTTTGTGTTTGGATAACAAATAAATATTACTGCGAGCAGTGAGAAGGTTTTAATATACGATGTCACTATCTACATTGTTTTTGGTGGTGTGTTCTGCTTAAGCTTCAGACATGCTTCCATTTTAGCCTGACATTCAAAATGAGCTGGAAAAATGGGTGGATGGCATGAGTAAAATACATATATCCTTGTAGGCAGCCGTGCAAGTTTTAACACCACAATGGAGGATGCTGAGTGTCTCAGTATGCAATTTCCATCCTGTTTGGTGTGTGCATTCTTACGTTTCATCTTTAGAATGGATAGGATGGCATATGATGTGGCCCCATGGAGGTGTTAATGGTGGGCCATACCAATTGCTTGGTATGATCATTTGGATCCATGGACAAAATAAGTGAGTGCATATGACCGTTGGATTGGATACGGGCTCTACATCAGGATTACATCAGGATGGCCCCACGCCGAGGAACTAATGCGGCCAGGTGAGGATTACCATTTTGATTACGTGGAAGACTATGAAACTGGTCCTCACGAGAGCAGGATGAAAAATCCGGAAGCGGATTGTGTGGTGACCCTGTGACGGACCAGCTGGTTGTTGTCGGTCCCACCCATTTTTCAACTCATTTTAGCGCATTTCCAGCTCATTTTAGGCCATGAGCCTACAAATGAAACAGATCAAGAGCCAAGTTGACCACACCACATGAAACGGTGGTGATTGAACACTTTCCATTAAAAACTTCTCGGGGCCACGAAAGTTGTTGATCAAGTTGATATATATATATATATATATATATATATATATATATATATATATATATATATGCAAATTTTCCCCTTATCATCAGGTTGGATGTGTAAGCACAATTCAACCAACCACAAGGCCAAATGTGTGATTGAAGGCATGTATTTAAAATTGGCGTATGATTATGATGTACAGGTGTGCCAAAGTCATATTCAACTCAATGTTTGATTGAACACCAGCAACTTGAGACGACTAAGTAAGACCGGATTTGAAAAACTAGTTGTTGAATCAACCACCGGTTGTGATCAGCGATCAGACGATTTATAAAAGAGTAGGTGTTGAAAGTGTTATTGTTTGTCAATTAACATAAATGTTGAGTCTTAAAGTCCAGTGAGCCCCATATGAAGACTCGTCACATTGCAGAGGTTCAAGTGCATATCTTAGGTAAATGTAACGTCTGAGAAATTTTGGTACTGGTCAAAGTAGATTGACTAGCCTATTGGGATTTGGGATTAGCAAGCTTAGGACACCTGGGACCTAATGACTGCCCCCGCCCAAATAGTGGGCATGAAAGGTGACAAGCATGGATACTCCTGAATATCAACCAGGACCTGGAGTTGGCACTAAGGACTAGATCCTCCTAAGAGTGGCTCGATTTGTTGTTTCAGTTATGGATTGAGTATTATCGGCCCATTGGGCCTGAAATTCTGGGAAGGCATCCACCTTGGCAAGCTTGACGCCCATCGCGAGTGTTAAGTCAAGGTGGTGCCTAGACGTCGCTCAACTTAAGCCCGCAAGCTGAGTACATAACGAGTGCAAATAATAGTATAATAACCTGAAATTTAAGAAAGAGCCAGCACCATCGTTCAATTGTAGAGTCGAGGTGTTCGAACTGTTAGATGTCGGCTAAATTGGAGACACCTATCAGGGTTTTTGTCTTGACTAGATCTATATAAATTGGGATCCGATTGACAATTGGACGCCGTTAATCGAAGATGGGGCTCTCAAGGTCCATCTATACACCCGATCATTGAGCTGCAATGTTTTGTGGCTTATCCACTACCGAGACACCTATCCTAAGGTGCAGATTACCCTGTATGCCTCCCTTTAAAAACCTACTAACCTAAACTAAACTCCCATAGGGTTAGTATGAAAGGCCAAGTGCCATTAGGGCTATTTGCACCCAAACTGGCACTATAAATACCCCATTTCCCACACCCCTCTCCCTTTACACGAATTTGTTGTTTGACCTAAGAAATTTTGAGAGAAAGAAGCAAAGAAACGAGAGGAGAAAGTAGTGCAAAAGAGGGGCCAATCAAGAGGAGTCGCTTTCCTCTCCTTCGGAAGACTCCATGTCGCAACCGGGAGCTCTTCCGGGTTCTCTTGAGTCATAAAAGGTGAGATTTGACCCTTGATACAAACCCTAAACCAATCAAGATTTCTTTTCCCAATTTCTTTATAAACTCCATGTGTTGGATAGGTTCCGACGCTCTCCACCAAACCCTATCCCTGAAAATGCCAAGGAAGGGAGACTTGCTACAAAGGTGCGGACTATTAACCTTAGGTTACCATTTATCGACCATTAAGGATCCAGTTAATGATCATGTGTAGCGAGCTATTTTCATTGATAAATTATGTGGTTCTACCTTTAAATGAATCACAAATTATTTGTTAAAATAATCTGTTGAGGTCCACATATTCGATGAGATGCCTAATGTTCTTAACTCAGATTTTGTTGTTGATTGCACGTTTGATGAAATGCCGAAGTAGAGCTGTGATAACAAATTCTGCTCATGTGTTAATTGTGATAAGTTACATAAATGTGTAGACCTACCAATACTCATGTGTTTGATGAAATGCCTGTGTAGATGTGACAATAACATTATGATAGAGTAACATAGTAATTGCTAAGTCGTAGAGATGTATGATTACTTCCCACTTCGGGAATGTTAACTCACCGCCTGGACTAAGGAGCGGCTTGGTCCAAGCCGGCCGCATTTTTCTTGTTGGACAGATCCAGGTTGAACTCGGACGACCAACAATAGTCGGACTACATAGCACATTTATACCAACGTCGGTTGAGCCAAAGTGCACCAGGTCGGCCGAACTGGTCTGAAAGTCAACAAGTTGCTTGGAAACTTCGGATCGTAATAACACTGAATAGAACCTAAAGTACCCACATTACTATTAAATGAGTCTGTAAAGTCTCAAAAAAATTCGTACAAAGACCCGAGTACCACCTCAGGCAAAAATCCCTGAGAATCGTATCCTGTAGAAATTTATACAAAAATCAATTAAGTACTAAACTTGATTAATCGGTGGATTAAGCTTGAACCACTATTTCTACAAATGGCAAGACCCAAAACCATCAAAATCACTGACTCAACACTACTTAAAAACCTAGGAGAAATCCCAAAAGGCTGTTGCTCTCGGGAGTACATTAAAACTCCGTATCGGATCTGGACCACACGTCGAAAGTTCGATGACCGTAAAACTATAGGGTTATGACCGTCTTATTGGGCTTGAAAACCATCATGGGAATCGAGCCAAGATAGTATCTAGAAACGCACAACTTGAGCCCTGAGCGAAGTGTGTGAGAAATGCGAATATCTTTACAAAACATAACGAAACTTAAGTAAATTGGGCATTTCGCTTGCGGGCGAAATTAAAGATTTTGGACCGTCAGTTTCTGACAGAACTTCACCCATGGATCAAGAAAATTTCTCTGTACATATCTGTATACTTTGGCCCTGATCGAGTGATAACGATCGTTGATTTGATACAGGTCCTTCACGGTCGATTAGCCTATCCAATCATGCCGAAATCACATCCTGACATAGATCCATTGTTAGGGGACTTACCCTATGTCGAAAATGAGTAACAAACCTCCAGATGAACCCTGTTTGCTCGAAACAAGTACCCTTTGGTTATAATTTAAGTATACCATGGCCCTAGGGCCATTTACACCAGTTCTAAGTCTATATAAAGCCCTTAAACCACCCCATTTCCATTCCATACGAAATTCTCTAACCCTAGGAGAGAGAAGAGAGAAAAGAAGAGAAAAGAGTAAGGAGAGAAGAGAGAAATAGGGAGATCGTTGCTGGGATTTTTTCCCACAACTCCGCGTACTATTTCACCTCCCCACCATCGCTACACGAACCACTCCAACTACGATTTGGGTAAGAAATCCTAACCTCAATCTTGATTTAGGAATTCAAATAAGGTAATCAATGAAATAACTAACCTATTTCATTGCTTAGGTGCCCGTTGTTCAGTTTTCAAGAACGTAGGATTCGAACCGCGTCCAAATCCAGTATTCCGACGAAAGGTACAAACTATAAACGTTTAGGTTAGAGTTTTCAATGCTTTCAATGTCATCTAATGATTTATATCTGACTTGATTGCTACCATATTATTTTAGAGACGACGTATTCGATATATTATGCATGTGTGAACCATGTTGAATACAAGATGCATTCTATATGTTTGTTGAAATGTTTGAATGAACATGAAATTGTGATTTACGCTTGTCATGACTGTAAATCTAGGACTCATGTTTGTCATATGTATGATGATCTCTTTGTGTAAAGATTTGCCATAATATATGTCGTAACTAATCCAGTCCATGTATTTGGTAATGTATAGTCTAAGTGTTTAATAAAATGTCTGAATGAGAAATTGTTGATGAATTATATTTAATAAGGGTATTGAGATAAGATTCTCAATTACCTTATCCATATGTATAGTTTCCTCAATGTAATCTTAATTTCAACTATGCGATTTATGGATGAAATGCAATGTTTGGTAACATGTTCAATATGTTTGATGAAATGCTCAAATGAGATATTGATTTGAATTATTTATCAAATGATGATATAATTTTCACATGTATTTACATGCTACATCTGAGTAAGATTAGGACTGCAACGTAGTTCAGACAATCAGTAATGATTCCCATTAAGTGGCTGAATTAGTCTCACCACATTTGGTACGTACGATGATTGTCGACAGTAGTTAGGCCACGGGGAGTGCTTACATGCTCCATGTCTATTAATTCGGCGTGCGCTCGTACCAATCAAACTTGTCTAATAAACTAATTATTCTATTGTGTGTTTATCATGTATGGACATTATTACTTGAATCTAAGATACCGCTTACCAATGTAAAGGCCCATTTCAACCATGGTACCACGATCCGCTAAGACTCATGAGCCAGGCATGGTGGTATGGGACACCGTGGTCGAGCCATCAGCCTACATTGGGGTGATGAGTCTCTCCGTAGTGACTAGTGAGCAACCCAAACTCGTGAGCCAAATATGGTGGTATAGGACACTATATTCGAGCTGTCGGCCTATGCTGAGGTGACAAACCTCCCTGTAGTGGCCTCAAGTATAAACTCTTGAATTTGCCTATTCATTACTTTTCATTAGGTGTGATGCCCTACAACTTACATATCGTATGTGGTTAAATAGGATTGATAACCCTAGATGAATCCTTTGGTTTGGGTAAATGATATAAAGGGAGGTACCTTGGCTTCCCAAATATGCTGTATCAATAAGCCTAATTAAGCATTTGGTTAACACGACCATGCACCGCATTGCATGTTCTTTGACGAGGAAGTTGCACGTTTAGGGAGTTTGTCATGCACAAATGGTTGGCGGAGTTGCTTCGAGGCAGCCTTGTGTGAGGGCATGCATCATTATTGCATATCACCCCTGCATTAATAAGAGTAGTTAGGAAATACTTGTTGTATTACTTTATCATTACTTCTTGATTGAATTGATAACATGTTAACCTTTACCTTATAGTACCACTAAGTTGATCATTCACTCCTACTCTGAGACAGTGTTTTAAAATACCAACTAGACTCTATTATAGATGCAAGTGATGAGGATGTATATGCAGTGGAGTTGGACTTCGTAGATGAGGAGGAAGAGTTCTCCTATGTTCAGCTCTCTGGCGGTTCTATGTAGACTTCATACTACTTCGATGGGATTACAGAGATAAGTGGATTAGCTGGATACTTCACATTTTAATATTTTATTTAGTTTGAACCAATACATGTATAAATTTTAGCCTGGTTATATAATCATACTCCAGAGGTCGTAGAACAGTTGCTTTTTCATATATATATATATATATATATATTTCTGTCTTTTGCTTGCTTGAGTAAATTATATCTGGAGTATGATATGTTGTTTTAGTCTAATCTCACTCATGTTTAACTCATTGATATGGACAACATCTAAACATCATTATCCATGTTGTATAAGTGATGCCTTAGATCTTGGGAGTAGAGCTTTGCTCAACCCTCAAAATTCGGGGCATTATAATTTGGTATCAGAGCATGATTTGGATTAAACTAAACTTAGGTTATAGGTAACACAACGTACTCTAATGCACTCTAACTTAGAAAGGGGGCGATGAATTGTAAAAATAATTGTAGGATCCTAAGTTTCACCGACGGGCGAAATTGACCATTGTAGTGTAGCCCGCACACGTCCGAGATAATGTGAAATGATCTTAATCCCTTTTTGGCCGTCAATTGATGGGTTTGAACAATAATTCGGTGAATCCCACACTTAAAACAAGCCAAGAGGCGTGAATACGCACCTCTTAGACCGAGAAAATGCATCATACGGGTATAGGGGCCCAAATAACAAAATCCCATGGGACCCAAGGGGTCCCCCGCACATGTACAACACCCCGAGAGGGGGTGGCCACCGCCCCAAGGTAGAGCCACCACCGGCGACCCCAAGGGGGGTAACAACACCGCCCGGCTCCACAGCGGGTCGCGGTGGCACTGCGCGGCTAGCTACATGTTGCCCACCTCCCACTCATGTGGGGCTTGTCCATGTGTGGGACCCCCTTAACTACTTTTAACCCCCTAAAACCCATTCTACCATATTTCAAACCCTCTAAACCCTCTATAAACCCTCTTTCTCTGTCAAATCCACTCTCCCATACACTCAACCTTCCATTTTCTTCCACATGTTACACTCATCTACCACCATTACCCTAGCACCATCTCTTACAAACGCTCCATCTTCCTCATTTCCCCACATTTGAGCACAAAACTCACATTTTTGTATAACATAAATCTCAAACCTCCTAATCCACCTCATTCTCCTAGTTTTTCCACTTCCATGGCTCTCTTTGAGCTTGTGATTGCCATCTTCTCAATCTTAATGCTCCTTTCCCTTATAAGAAAGACAAGAGTGGCCTCGGATGAGGCTAGGCCAAGCTGTCTAAGTCGTTCGAGGAAGAAGGCGAGTGTCGAGGCTAGTACAAGTGCCAAGTGAGAGCGAAGATCGAAACGGGATCTCGATCCTCAAAACTCACTTGAAAGATCTCTACCGGCGGGCACCGGACTTGGTAAGTTTCATGACTGCAAAGTTGTATTTGAAGCACATGTCAATGAGAAACTGTTTGGATTGTATCCCATGATTGACCTCCTTTTGGAGACCGGGTGGGGTCCCATTTTTTAAGGCAAGTCTCATACAAGTGAAGGCACCGTACAAGCCTTCTACGCTCACATACAGAACCCACTACTGGAGCCTCTTCAGTTTACTATCCCTTTGGGGAGGCAGGAAGCCATAATTGATGTGAACATCATAGCTCGAATTATGGGAATTGAACGTGGTGTGGTATATGCTAGTGCATCTCATCTCACTTGTTGATGAGAGAGAGAATGCCATACACGTTTTCTTTATGTCTAACTAGCTCATTGGAGGCGAGACAATAGCCTCCCATCGACTAAAATGAAGAAAGACTTCCTCCTACTCCACCATATATGCACGTATAAAGTGTATCGTAGGTGGAGTAACCATAAAAAATGCACCCGCCTTATGGTGGACTTCTTGTATAGAGCTAGACAGGGAGACAAGCTGTGCCTGCCTACCTTCACCCTGTCTCAGATAATCAGGACCGTACGTTCTACTCGGGGAGATGCATCACTCCCATTTGGTCGACTTATCTGCAAGATTGCTCGTAACTTCAGTTTTAGACTAAACATGGATAATCTTGCACCCATCCACTTTATTAGTGAAACTACACTCAACAATTTGGGGATTGGTCTTAGATAACACCAAGCTCATCTCGATGAGTATGGGGATGAAATAGAAGAAGAAAGTGAAGAGGACGAAGGAAGTGAAGATGAAGAAGGAAATGAAATAGAAGAAGGCAGTGAGGAAGGAAGCAGTGGAGATGAAGAAGGAAGTAAGGAGAAAGAGCAAGAAGAGGTAGAGCAGGCCTACGACTCAGATGGGGGCCCTCCTTCTACACATGGAGACTGCTATGATCTGGCCGCCTTAGAAGCCCGCATGGCCAGGATTGAAGAGAACTAGGCCGCCTTAAGACAGGAATTCAAGGAGAATTAGGCTTACTTGAAATAGAAATTCAAGAAAATGTTTCTCACCTTGAAGACCCTCTTGTGTTGTATGCAAGATAAGGGTGCTCCTCCACCTTTTTCAGAGTCAGAGGACTAGACATGTGCTACAGTTATCTTCTGGTTTTCTCTGTTTCTTGCTTTTCTATGTAATAGCCTTAGTTGGCTAAGTTCGGTGTCAGGATAGTCAGCATGAAAGCCTTGTTTAAGTTTAGCTCACATGCATCTTCTGTCCTAATTCATGTAATACTACATCTCATGTATTGTGATAAATTTTGACTAAATGAAATGCATGAAGCTTCTTTTTATTTGGAATGTGTAGAATGATTGGAAAAGTGGGTAATATTATCCTAATCTCACTTATGTTGCACCCTATGTTATATAAGGAATGCCTCCTAAAAACACTCGGAATATAACATGTCTTGCACTTGACAGATTGATTAACGAGGCACTTCTCCTGAACAATAGCCATATGGACCCCAGTTTAGGCCCAGATATTGAGACAATGTCGGATTCACAGCAGGCCATTGGCCCCACCAATGGGCCAACACCTTGTGCACCACCGATTCTGGAACGAAACAATGTGTTTACATCGATGCCACACATGCCTCAGGCAGCTTTTCCTCCTAATAGGTTGGAGAAAATGATACTCCTAATGCAGCAAGAACAATAGTTTTTAGCCACTATTGCGGGGACCATTGCCCAGAACATGAACATGGTACCGCCTATACCACCCGTGTAGCCCACTAGAATGATGAATATGAGTGGCCTATTTGAGTGTTTTCAATGCTTCCGTCCTACTTTTGTAGGTACTCACCGACCTAAGGAGGCAGAGTATTGGTTGGATCATATATCCAAGATGCTGAAGCCGCTGCACTGTATTGAGGCAGAGCAGGTGGAGCTAATTACTTATATGTTTGAGAAGGAGGCTAGTCTTTGGTGGGACAGCATCCTACGAACCATCCCCGCAGGATACGTGTGGACGTAGGACGCGTTTGAAACCCGTTTCCACCGAAAGTACTTCCCCCTTACCGTAATGAAAAGGAGGGTGAATTTCTTCACTTCTGACAAGGAGGGATGACAATAGCTGAGTACGAGAACCGCTTCATGGAGCTAGCCAGATATGCTCCATTGATCTTAGCAGACGAGTCGATGAGGATGCGGCAATTTTTAGAGGGTCTATGGCCTGATATCTGCACTAAGATATGTTGCGCTAGCATTCCCAACTATGCTGAGCTAATGAACATGTCCCTGCGACCTGAGTAGGATGGAGATAAATTATCCCGGACACGTATACCCATGGGCCCAAGGCCTTAACCCGAACTGCCGAATCGACCATTCCTCGGCAAGAGGCCGCGTGCAGGTTCGCCTCCTAGGCTAATGGCTCCGACTACCCAATTGATGCGATTAGATCTTTAGTGCATCTAGTGTAAGAAGGTGGGCCATACAGACACCTATTGTTTTACCAAGATGAGGGACAACGGCTTTAGGCCACCTCAGAAGATCAACCATCATTTGTCACAGGCTATTTCAGTTCCACCTCTACGATCTGCACTACCAGCATAGCCATCCAACCGACCTCCCGTGTCTCAATATAGGCCACCTCAACGACCTATGACAGCACAATCCAATCGTTCTCAACAAGCATGTGTATATGCACTTACAGCCGAAGCATCTGATTCAGCAATTGCAGTGCCTTTAGCCTTTGAAGTCACTGCCCACATTCAAGGTACACCTGTATTTCTATTGGTGGACACCGGGTCCACTATTTCGATAATATCGTACTCTACAGTCAAGCGCTTAGGGCTGAACACTATCCCTATGGTTGAGGTGAGCATCCTTACTGCAATAGGGATATTCTCCGATGCTACTAAGCTTTGTAAAGATTACCCAATAGACTTAGAAAGCAAAACGGTGTACATTGACCCGATCGTCACCCCGCTGTATCATTATGACGTCATCGTTGGTATAGATTGGCTCACCAAAATGAAGGTAGAGATCGACTGTGATACTAGATTGGTGACAGCTAATGGACCTGAGGGCACGACCTTTACTTTCCCAGTTCAGGTCAGTTGGCCCTACCGCATAAGTTATTACGCTTCCTTATTAGAAAATGTTGATGGTCCGACACTTCATGGACATGTTCAGAACGATACCTGGATTACTTCCTAAGTGCGAGATCAACTTTATTATTGACCTTGTGCCCGGTGTGATGCCCATTTTCTTACCAACATACTGCATGCCTCCGTATGAAATGGAGAAATTGAGGAGATAGATAGATGATCTACTAGAATCAGGTTTTATATGGCCTAGCGTATCTCCTTGGAGAGTACCTGTATTATTTGTAAAGAAGAAAGACGGATCGTTGCGGTTGTGTATTGATTATCTCAAGCTGAATCACATCACGGTCAAGAGCAAGAATCATCTGCCTAGGATAGATGACCTGTTTGACCAGTTGAAAGGGGCATAATATTTCTCTAAGATCGACCTACAGTTCGGGTATCATCAGTTGCACATAAGGGATGAAGACATGCAGAAAACAGCATTAGAACTAACTTTAGGCACTATGAATTCTTATGATGTCATGTGGACTTACAAATGCACCAGTCGTATTCATAGACCTCATGAACTGGGTGTTTTGGCCGTATTTATACCAATTCATCATCGTGTTTATAAATGACATTTGGATATACTCCAAAAGTCAGAAAGATCACGAAGAACACCTGCGAGCAGTCTTCGATACTCTCAGGAAGAATCAGTATTTGCACAATACCAAAAATGTGACTTCTTGAAAGAGGAAGTCAAGTTTCTGGGACACATGGTGTCGAAGGAAGGAATTACCATAGACCTTGCCAAGGTCACTGCCGTATAGGACTGGGAACGGCCTAGTTCAGTAACAGAAGTGAGGAGTTTCCTCAGACTTGCCGGCTAGTATCGCCGATTCATTAAAGACTTTTCCAAGATAGCCAGACTATTGTCTCAACTCACTCAGAAGGACCTTAAGTTTTCTTGGAACGAGAAAGCAAAGCATCCTTCCAGGAATTAAAGGACAAACTGACGTCCGCACCTGTGCTATTATTGCAGAGTAAGGGGTTAAATATACTATATACACTGACGCATCTCGAGTCAGTTTGGGATGCGTACTTATGTAGAAGGATAATTTGATCACCTATACCTCGCAACAGTTGAGGAAACATGAGGAAAACTACCCCATGCATGACCTGGAATTAACACCGATCATTTTTACATTAAAGCTCTAGAGACATTACCTCTACGGAGAGCATTTTGAACTCTTTTACAATCACAAAAGCCTTAAGTATATCTTTACTCAGAAAGACTTAAATATGAGGCAACGACGTTGGATAGAAACCTTGAAAGACTTCAAGTTTGAGGTCTCGTACCATTCTGGTAAGGCCAACCTTGTGGCCAATGTGTTGAGCTGTAAAAAAAATAGAATTTGCAGCTCCGCTGATGATAGAAGAATGAGATATGGTAGAGTTTGTGTGAGACTTCGAATAGAAGCTTACAGTAGAAGAGCCGTTCAAGAGCGTCGTACACATCCACGTACAGCCACTTATTGATGATCGAATTGTTGTGGCTTAGAAAGAAGATGAACTCTTGGTGAAAATGAGAGAACGAGCAAGTGATAGTGAAGAGTTTGAATGGAGAGTTGGTTCGAATGGGGGTTTACCATACCGTGGCCGCCTATACGTCTCGAATCTCTATGACTTGAGAAGGGAAGTTCTAGAAGCTGCTCACAATTCAAAGATGGCGATGCATCCAGGTAGTATGAAGATGTATCGAGACATGAAGTGTTCATACTGGTAAGACAACATGAAGGCCTAGATATCAGACTTCATGTCCCGTTGTCTCACGTGCCAATAGGTCAAGGCCGAACATCATCGACCTTCTGATTTTCTTCAACACATACCCATAGCTAAATGGAAATAGGATTTCATATCTATGGATTTCATTTATGGGTTATCAAAGACAAGAAGGGGACATGACTCCATTTGGGTGATTGTGGACCGATTAACGAAATTGGCTCATTTTTTCCCGATTAGAGTTTCAAACTCAGTAAATAATTTAGTCAAGCTGTACATCAAAGAGATCGTACGGCTTCATGGAGTTCTTATGGAGATTGTGTCAGATTGGGACACGCGATTCACATCTATTTTCTAGACTCGAATCTAAAAAGTAATGGGAGTGCAACTGAAGTTCAATACCGCGTTCCACCAACAGAGCGATGGGCAGACGGAACAGATAAATCAGATATTAGAAGATATGTTGCGAGCATGTATGCTTGATTTCAAGGACAGTTGGGATTACTATCTCCCATATGTCAATTTTGCTTATAACAATAGATTCTAAGAGAGCATTGGCATGGCTCCCTACGAAGCTTTGTATGGGCATCCATGTCGAGCTTCACATTATTGGGCAGTTGGAGAGAAGAGTTTGGTTGACCCAGATTTAGTACAAGCAACCTCGAAGAAGATCGACATTATTAGGCATCGACTTTTTACAGTCCAGAGTAGACAGAAGAGTTACACCAATACCAGATGACAACAATTGAAATTTGAAGTTAGAGACCATGTATTCTTGAAAGTTTTCCTAATGGAGTCCTTCAATTTGGCAAGAAAGGAAAACTCATGTCAAGATTCATTGGCCCATTCTAGATTCTAGACCGAGTGGGTGTGGTAGCATACCGCCTCGCTTTGCCCACACCACTCATAGGCGTGCATAATGTGTTCTACATATCAATGTTGAAGAAATATGTTCCTGACTCTTCCCATATTATGAAATGGGAGCAAGTACAGTTAAGTGAAGACGCTACCTATGTACTGCAACCAACACTTATTCTAGATAAGAAGGAACAGGTGCTACGCAGCAAAGTTATCCCGCTCGTGAAGGTACTATGGACACACCACACTCAGGAAGAGGCTACTTGGGAAATAAAAGCTGAAGTCTGTAAGAACTACCCTCAGATCCTCGAGGAATATGAAAAGGTACTAATTTTGAAAACAAAATTTTTCTTTAAGGGAGGTAAATCGTAACATGTAACACCCCATACTTTTAGTACTCGGGTGTTAGGAGGTAAACCAAATCTAGTATAAACACCAATCAAGCTACCCATTTCTAAAATAGATTATCGAGTCATCAGAGAAGCTTAATTTAGAATTTTAATAATAAAGATGGCAACAATAATAATAATAATAAATAAATAAATAAATAAATAAATAAAAGGGATAAATAAATAACAATATATAGGTAATTATAATAATAATTAAACATTTAATAACATAGAGTCATGAGAAGGAAAACCCTAACCTATAGAGTGGGACCCATGTCATGAATTAAAATTTCATGCATGTGTGAAAGAGAAAATAATAATGATGATAACAATAATAAAAATATTATAACATGATATTTAATAATATAAAAACATAATAGATCACATATCCATGATCTAGCCTTTGATTTGTAGCTTAAATGGCGCCTTAGGCCCTTTTAACTATTGACATCTAATTTTGGAATGATCCGACCAGTAGATTAATGGAAATCCACCATTAGAGCTAGAAACTAGTTCGTATAGCCCGCCTAAGCTTTAGATCAGCTTGGTCTTTGGTCAAAGACATTCATTTGAGCCTCCCAGGCAAATGGACGGAGTGAATTTATCACAAACATCACTGTGGGCCCCACACCCTCTGTGTGTGTGTGCCAAGGTGGTGCACCTGCAATTCACCTGACCAGAGGTCTGGTCAAGGAGGGTTGGACCCGACATTCTCGAAGAAGGAAACATCCTTCTCCCTTTTCGGTTTCACGCCTGTACCTGTCTAAAAATAGACTGCCTCCATTTGGTTAAGATGGGCCCCACATATACTACTCTAAAACGTGATCTGAACCGTTCATTATGTTCAGAGCTTGGGCCTCACCAAAACCCAACATTTGTTTGCGTTGAAGCCCGTGAGGATGTGCATAATTTCGACAGAATCGAGCTGCCTTTCCAACGAGATTGTGTTTCTTGCCTTTCCAAAATCGGGCCACTGTGTCCAATGTGGGCCACCTTAGGCCAATCCAAACTGTTTAGGTTGAGAGTCCCTCAAATCCATCCAGGATGGTGGACCCAACATGATTTCATGAATACGTGTGTGTGCCAAAATCTGACCCAAAGACGCCCTCACACAACCCGTTCCAAGAATGGAAAACTACTTCCTTTCTTTCTCCGGCCAGTTGGCATGATCCATGTGAGGACCTCTCCTCCAATCACATGACCCTGTTTCAGACGTACCCAAACCATCCACGTGCTAATCACGTGCTAGGTTTTCTATGCAAAACCAACACCTATCCCTCCCACAGTTTTGAGAAAACCATATGGTAGGATTCAATCCAAGCTATCCAGCCCTGATCCAACAACTCTAAGGGAATGTAGGGCTTGATATAAAAGGCAGCTAGATGGAATAGCAATGAGCCTTTCTCCTCTCCTTGCAGCCGCCCAAGCGAAACCATTCGCTTTCTTCTCCATTTGAAATCCACCACCCAAACCTCCTTCAACATTCAAAACCTTCATTCCACAAGCACCCTTACATCTATCCTAGCTGTCCATAACCACTAGATCAAAGGAAAACCGTTTGGGTGGGATTCTGCCATTGACAGCCATGCTGTCTTCACCAGAATGCTGACTCTCTCGGACTCAGTTAAGCTGAGTCTTGGGTTGCTAAGACATGACAGAAAGAAAGGTAGTAGGTGAGGAATGAGAAAGAGAAGTGAAACAGAGAAGGAGGTGGCGAGATGAGAGGAAAAGTAGCGGCGGTTGCTGCACTGCACCATCCGAGTCTGCTGAGTTGGGGCCTATCGAGTTTGCGAACCCATGCTCTGACGTGCTCAAAACTAGTCTGGGGGTTCCAACAAGATAGAAAGGGGAGAGATAAAAGGAAGAAGAAAGAAGAAGATGAAGAAAGAGGAATAGAGGGTGAGTGCATCGTTACACCACTTGAAACAAGCCCAACTTGGTGGACCGAGTTCGTTCCAAGTGAGGCGTGGGTCCGATCCATTCCAGACCTTGTGAAAGGCCATCGAGAGAAGAGGAGAAAATGTAGAGGAAAAGGAGAAGAGGAAGTGGCCAGTTGGTTGTGAAGTTGTCGAGTTAACTTGGCTAGAACTGAGTCCAGCTAAGTCCAATTGGGTCAGGTAGGGCCTGGTCCAATCGGGTTTCCAGCAAGGAAAGAAAGGGAGGAGAAGTAGAGAAGAATGAGAGAAAAGAGAGAAAAGGAAAGAAAAAGAAAGAAGAAGGAGAAGGTGAGAGAGATTGAGAGAGTTGAGCCGAGTCAACTCAAATGCCAAGTTGTGTTGATTCAAGTTGAATCAATCATAAGTGTGCTTTCTGTTAAACATTTTTCATTGGAATTTTAATTGGGACATTAGTAGATTATTTATGTTATAACTAGCTATTATAAATAAGATTTTATTTACCAAATAATAGTAGTCTTAAGGATCATCGTTAATAGTAGATCTTAGTATTTAGTTATCATCATTAGTAGTTGTAATTATATAACTTGATTAACTATGAAAAGATTATCCATGCTTATACTAGTTATTATAAATAAATAAAAAGTTTTATAGTTATTAGATATTAACATTCTATTCATTATGCCCATACATTATCATTGATAGTAGATTGTACAAATGGATATCATCATAACGGTTATCATTGTTGTGATAGCTAGCATAAATCGTAATAAGGATGCTAATAAATATTTTATAACTATTAAGTTAACATTATAATTAATTATGCCCTACTAGGGTTCAAACCCTAAAAATCTATCTTGGCCTAAACCTTAGGTCAAAACTTTAAACATAGATGGTGTGTTTAGTTTGGATCTAAGTGTATAATCTAATGTCGGTATGTTTAAATGTGAACATATAAACCATCATTATTAACAATTAGCCAAAATACGTTATAACACTAATGTTAATGGTATTCTTGTAATTATTAAGATGTAATTTTAACTAATACACCAAGTAGAGTCTAAATCCTAGAATCTAAGTTTAAGACTAAACTCTAGGATGAAAACCTAGTTTTACATCAAAACCCTAAAACCAAGGCAATCCAAACCTTAGGTTAAGACCTTGACCAAGAATATCGTATAAAGCTTGAATCTAATGGTATAACTTTACAATTGATGGTAGGGTTTAGTTTTAAGGAAACACGCATTCTCTAGCAACTCTAGTAGGCGGTTCGAACTATAAAGTGATGATTCTTTCCCCTGAGCTTTTCAACTTTTCATTAGCTTAAGTTATAGTTTTTATTTAAATTTATAATTGATATCTCTCTCTTATAATTACATGTGTTAGCCGATGGAAATTGAATTGCTATATTTCCGGCTTAATGTTCATCCTGTATATTTGTTCATGAATTATTTGTGGATTGCTTATGGAACTTAAACTGGTACATCAGTGGGAACCCCCACTTATAAATGTATGCCCATACTTGGGATGTAACTCGATTGACGGTGATTGCAATGAACCTTCGATCTAGTGGTTATTGAGTGGTGGTCTAAATGGATCATTAATGTGGGCCTACCATTCAAGGCTGTTTTGTCTAATGATTTTTAAGGATGGTTTTCATCGTATGGTTTTGATATTCGCCCTATATGGCATATTTTGATACTCGCCCAATATGATTTTGTTTTAATATTTTTTCTATATGGGTTCGATGTTTTATAATGTGCAACCATGTGATGGTAAGCCCCATATACTATAATATGATTGACCACTAGTCGATGAGTTTCCATTAAACATCCTAAGATAGTAGTCTCATGAACCGGGGATGGTGGTATGGGACTTATGCCCGAGCTGTCGACCTACACTAGGTCATGTGCTCCCTGTAGTGACCTTTGAGCTTATCTAAATTGGCTGGTTGTAAATGGACTAATAATGACTTGGCTAATCATGCATACATGACATATATACGATGACTTGGATCATTATACCCATGCAATTACGCTGAGTGTTGCGCTAATGACCAGTCATTTAATTTATGATGATGACTTGGATCTACATGCTGATGCGATTACACTGAGTGTTACACTGATGACCAGTCTCATTCTTGGGTGATGACTGTTCACTCCCCAAGAGCAGGGTTGTGATGTAGTAATAACTCGGTAAGACCGAGGTCGAATCCCAAGGGACTGAAACTTGTACGTTATCTAAAATTAAGTAGAATTAGAACTAGAATGAGATGACTTCTAAATCAAATAGCAATTAAGGAATGATTGTGGAATAATTAATCTAAAGCTTAAGAAAATTTAGAGAAAAGAAAACTAGGGATTCAGAGGATCCACTTGTAGAGATCAGGGAGATCTTATGTCAGCTTCAAGAATTATGGAATTTAACTAAACTGTCGTTGATATAGTTTCAAAGAGATGAGAGGTATATGAATTAGAATGGATTCCATCATCAAACCATGCCCAAGAGACTATGGCAAACAACGGAATTAAACTAATTACCAACCAATCGCATGTATGAAGGTTAGGAAGGGTACTGACATCCGACCATGCCCAGGAGACTATGGTGAACAACAGGGCTTCCTGACGTCATAAACATAAAAGAGAAAAGGACATGCTCAAAGCCATTGCAGACCCATTGTAATTTCAGTCACAACAGACCATTAAAGACTAAAAACATTCCATTAATTAAACTAACATCAACTTCAATTCAGTTCAAAAATAATAAAATAAACTCTCCCATCTCACTACAAGCTTCACCTCTTAGCCCTAGCTAAGAGGTTTAGCCTAACATGGATGAACTGATCTCCATGTAAGTCATAGAAAGAAAATAGAAAAAAATAATAAATCCAAACTCTTCTCTCTCTCCTTGTCTCCTTCTCCTCCCTTCAAGCTCTGGATCTTCCTCCCAAGGTCTGAATAATTGCTCCCCACGTCCAAAACCTCCTTATATAGCTGCTGGAGTCGTGAAAATCGAATTTGAATCGGATTTGGAAAGCTATCGCACGCCCAGCGAAAGCTTTTTCGTAACCAAGTTTGGGGCTTTAAAAATCGCCACTTTCCTCGCTCAAATTCCAAAGAAACACCGTCCCTTAGGACTTTCTTGGGTCCTCTACATGATAGACGGTTCAGATCTGCCATATGATCAAAGATGGTGGGCCACAACTGCCTAGAAAAGTCGATTTTCGCCGATGTGCGAAACCTTTCGCACCATTTCACTGTTGTGATCGGTGGGCCCCACAGAGGTATTTTCTGAGAAATCCACCCCGTCCATTGGATTCAGGATGAAATTTTAGTCAAGAATGAGTGGTTTTGAACGTCCATTGACATGTCTTAGAGAAGAAATCACTAAAAGATTAATTTTGAATGTCCCAGGGCAGCCCTTTCTTGGCCCCTGTATCTCACACGTGTACTCGCATGAGTGAAAAGTTTAAACATGGTTTTGTAGTGCTCGCGGTTGTCTACATGGTGGACGGTTTGGATTGAGCTTATGGGGCATGTGTGGGGCCCACAACTGATCGCAAAAACGGCCATCGGTCGGTTACGCGGCACATAAGAAGCGTTTTATTTTTTCTTTCGGTCAGAGACGGTCAAACCGTCTCTGACGCTTGCCGTGCACGGCTAGTGCATATATGCACTATGCACATTCTGTATATATGTGGTCCACGATGATGTGTTTCTGAAATCTGATCCAGTCATTCATTTTCTCATATTATTTAAGCCGTCAATATTAAAGTTGAGGCAGTTCCAGATATTAGGTGGGCCCCAAATTGAATATTAATGGGCTGATCTGTCTGTTGGCCCACTTCTCGAGATCTTTAATGGCTGAAATTTTATATGTACAGTTAATTTATGGCCCTCATCACGTGTATAAATTTTTGAGTCAATCGGATAGCGGGAACCATGTGATCTTGCATTCTACACCAATTTCAGGCCATTTGCAAGTGAACGGCTGGAATTTCTCAGGTCCTTGGCGTGCATATTTGTCGATTTTAGTCCTTGGAGTCCGTCCCTTGCCCTGGTGATTATCAGAACGTTAAATCTAAGCTTTTGGCATCCTTTTTCAGTCAACTCTCCTAATCACACCCTGCAACAAAACACAATTAAAACCGGGCTTTAAATGGTATTATGCTCGTAAATCTAAGTAATAAATGGGGTCTAATATGCACTATTTGACCCTCAACAATGACCCCAATGCCCGTCTAGATGTTTTTCCCAGGGCATAGACCCTCTAGATGTTTTAACCGAGTCAATGATTGCATCCATGCATCTAATAAGACTGCATTTACTCTGTTTTGATTGTCTGGATGTTTTATACTATTTCTTACCTGATACGGCAGTGTATAATCTTGAGAAGAATTCATACTGAGTTGGTCACTCATCTATCAAATATACAACCGTACAGATAATACAAGTGGCTTACGTGATATGCATGTTTAGACTTGATGAGGACCAGGATACGATCGCCAGGGATGCATGATTATATTTTCCTGGAGGAGCTATGTGATCTTACGGCTTATAATTATATGCTTTTTGTTATTCTTCATGTATTGAATCATGTAAATCTTGTACTTATTTAAATTCTGAGACATTGGTTTGTATAAGTCATTATAGGCAACCACTTGTATTTTCTAAATGAAATTTAAAATTTTTCTTTATGCTTACTTGTCCATTTTACGCTCATCTACTTACACTCATGAAAGATAAAAGAAAAATATATACTTGACTTTGACCATCCTTTAAGGTTACACTCGGGTTTTTGGGAAACGAGTCATATACTCAAGTCCTAAAAAGTCGGGGCATTACATAATGTCTCAAAAAAATCCATACAAAGACCCAAGTACCACCTCAAGCAGAAATCCCTAAGGATTGTATTTGTAGGAATTTAGGTAAAAATTAATTAAGTGCTGAATTAGATTAATCAGTGGATTTAGCTTGAACCACTATTTCTATAAACGGCAAGACTCCAAAACTATCAAAATCACTAACTCAAAACTACTTAAAAACTTAGGAGAAATTCCAAAAGCCTGTTGCTCTTGGGAGTACATTGAAACTCCTTATCAGACCTGGACCGCACGTCGAAAGTCAGATGACCACAAAATTATAAGGTTATGACCGTCTTATTGGGCTTGACAACCATCGCGAGAATCGAGCCCAGATAGTATCCAGAAACGCACAACTTGAGCCCTGACCGAAGTGTGTGAGAAATGCGAATATCTTTAGAAAATGAATGAAACTTAAGTAAATTGGGCCTTTCGCTTGTGGACAAAATTGAAGATTTCAGACCATTAGTTTCTGACCGAACTTCAACCATGGATCAAGGAAATTTTCCTGTACATATCTATATACTTGTGGCTCTGATCGAGTGACAACGACCGTTGATCTGATATAGGTCCTTCACGATCGATCGACCTATCCAATCATTCCAAAATCACATCCTGGCATAGATCCAATGTCAGGGAACTTACCCTACGACGTAAATGAGTAACGGACCTCTAGATGAGCCCTGTTTGCCCCAAACAAGCACCCTTTGGTTATAGTTTAAGTATACCATGGCCCTGAGGCCATTTACACCGGTTCTGGGCCTATATAAAGCCTTTAAACCACCCCATTTCCATTCCATACGAAGTTCTCTAACCCTATGAGAGAGAAGAGAGAAAAGATTAAGGAGAGGAGAGAAATAGGGAGATCGTTGCTGGAATTTTTTCCTACGACTCCGTGTACTATTTCATCTCCCCACCATCGCTACACGAACCATTCCAACTACTATTTGGGTAAGAAATCTTAACCCTAATCTTGATTTAGGGATCTAAATAGAGTAATCAATGAAATAGCTAACTTATTTCATTGCTTAGGTGCCCGTTGTTCAGTTTTTGAGAACGTAGGATTCGAACCGCATCCGAATCGAGTATTCTGACTATAAATGTTTAGGTTATTGTTTTCAATGCTTTCAATGTCAGCTAATGATTTATGTCTGACTTGATTGCTACCATATCATTTTAGATATGACGTATTGTAACACCCCGTGTTTTCAGGACCGGAGTACACGACCCGTTTCCCAAAAACTCGAGTGTTAACCTTAAAGGATGGTCAAATTCGAGTATTTTTTTTCTATTTATCAGAGTAAGCAGATGAGCGTAGAATGGACAAATCAACATAAAGGAAAATTTTTATTTCATTTAAAATATACAAGTGGTTACCCATAATGACTTATATAAACCAATGTCTCTATAATAACACATACAAGATTACACACATGAGAAATTTAAAGGCATATGAAACGCAAACTAAAGCCGTAAGATCACGCAGCTTCCTTGGTAGGTACAATCATATGTCCTTGACCTACTATAACGGCTCCTCATCAGTATGAACCTGCATATCACTTAAGCCACCTGTGCTACTTGTACGGTTATATTTTTGATGGATGAGTGGCCAACTCAGTGTGAATTCCCCTCAAGATTACACACCGCCGCATTAGGTAAGAAATAGTATGAGACATCCATACAACCAAAACATAGTAAATGCAGTATTATTAAATGCATGGATGTATGGAATGCGTTCACGTCCCGGGGATGCTCATCCGTGCGGATAGGGCCGCCGCCCATGCAATACGTTCATGCCCCGGGGATGTTTACCCGTGCGGACAGGGCCGTCGCCCATGCAATTCATCAACCTGGGAAAATCATCCAGTCGAACAAGGGTCGATAGTCGGTGGTCTGGGAGCTAGCGAAACGATACCCCAATAACTGTAGGGCATGTGCTACAACATCCAGAATTAGCCACCCGTCATCGCCAATATGCCATGAATGCATGATTAGCCAAACCATTATTAGTCCAGTTACAATCAGCTAATTTAAATAAGCTCAAAGGTCACTACGGGGAGCACATAGCCCAGCGTAGGCCGACGGCTCGGGCATAATGTCCCATTACCACCATCCCCAGCCCATGAGTTTACCATCTTAGGATGTTTAATGGAAACTCATCGACTAGTGACCAATCATATTACAACATATGGGGCTTACCATTGCATGGTTGCACATTATAAAATATCGAACCCATATAGGGAAAGTATCAGAATAAAACTACATAGGGCGAGTATCAAAATATGCCACATAGGGCGATATCAAACAAGCCACATGGGCAATTATCAAAATAAGCCACATAAGGTGAGAATTAAAACCATGCGATAAAAGACCATCCTTGAAAACTGTGAACACAACAACCCTGGATGGTAGGCCCACATTAATAATTAATTTAAATCATCATTTAATAACCACTAAGCCAAAGGTCCATTACTATCATAATCAATCAGGTTACATCCCAAGTATGGGTGTACACATATAGGTGGGGGTTTCCCACTAGTGTACCAGTTTAAATTTCATAAGCAACCCACAAATAATTCACAAACATAAATAAATATGCAGGATAAACATTAAGCATGCAATATAGCAATTCAATTTTCACCAGCTAACACATGTGATTATAAGAGAGAGATATCAATTATAAATTTAAATAAAAACTATAACTTAAGCTAATGGAAAGATGAAAAGCTCAAGGGAAAAAATCATCACCTGTATGGTCGTGCTCTCATGCTCGACCTGAGTCTTCTTGTGGTCTGGGGTTACTTAGGGAATTTCTTAAAATTATGGTTCATATTTGTCAGGTATTTCCGCGGCTTAGATTAACAGATGTATCATACTAAAGTTTCATGGATGGTGCATGGGTGGTGCGACACATCATGAGGTGGAATTTACTGTACAGATGACAGTTTGGATGAATCTCGAATATGGTGGAGTCCATATGTGACCAATGCGGGGGCGCATCTAACGGTTCAGATAGCACTGACACCACCCATGTTGGTGCACACATGCGATGTTAGTCATCTTGCTAGGGGTTGACACCAAGACCTCTTGTGCTTGGAATGAGGTATCTTCATCTTGTCTGTTAGTTGAGCCATATGAGTGGGGTGTTCAGTAAAGTGGACCACACTGATCTTGGATGGTCCAGACTATAGGCAGATGGATGGCCTGGATTATCGTCTAGGGCCTAGGGGAACGGTGTGGGTGTAGTCACCTGTATGTGGCCCTTATGCGTGAGTTGATTCCAGATACACGCGGGGTGGGGGCTCCATCTGCTGATTAAATAGATGGGAGGCTTGGATTTCAGCAGAACTTGCAGTGGGCAACTACTGTCGGATCTGTTTGGACGGTGCAGGTGGGATTTCATCGACGTAGGTCTCACACAGGGCCCACCACATGTATTTAACATACTATGTCAACGCCACATGTCCTTGACATAAATATTACATATCCATGCATTTGCTATAGATTTAAATAATACATCAACATTACATGCATGACTTATTTAAATATTACATCTTCCATGCATCTGATACCATGTCACGTGGGTCCCGCATAGGGCCCAAAGCTTAAGGAAGCCATTTGGTTTTGATTGAGACCCACCTGCATTTTGGTGAAGCCCACAAGCATCCCACCTTTATTTTCAACGTGTTTGGCTGCCATCTGTTTTGACGTGAAGCTGCCACTGTCGCAGGCTATCTTGGAGACCATTTTCGGCCCTAGTTTTCAGTCCAAACACAGTCTATTTCTGTGTTCTAAGGAAGGTGGCTGCCATATCTGTCCGCCTAGAAACGGTTTGATCAGGGTCGTTTCTCAGCCTGTTTTTCCAGCCAAGGAAACGGGCTGCACAGGGGCGTCTTCACCCTGGTTTTCGAGCCATCTTCAATCCGTTTTCCAGGCATACTACAGCTCATTGGCGAGCCGTTCTTTGTTCGTGTTATCTGAGACCATTTTCGCTTCATTGCTTGGCCTCAAAACAGGGCCATACTCAGGCCGGTTCGGCCTTGAAAAAATGCCAGAACGTGGGTTTCTTTCAGCTTCAAAACAGAGTCTGCTCTTCACTATAGTCTTTGCTGATGGGTGCTTTTGCACATGAGTTTATTTTAGAGTCTCTTAAAGAAGAAAAAATAAAAATAAAAATAAATAAATAAAATAAAATGGAGGAATTGGTCTTACCTTCCACAGTTGCACACACCACCACTCTCTTCTCTTTCTTCCTCTCTTTTCTCTCTCTCTCTCTCTGTTTTCTCTCTTTCTTCTCTCTCCGACTCTTTCCTCTCTCAACTATCTTTCTATGTGAAGTCTGAGGAGCTGAGCTCTCCATTTATAGGCAAGGAGATAGAGGGGTGCAACGGCTAGGATAGACTCTGCTAATGCCTAGGCAGTGGCCGTCGGTGGATAAATGCAGCTATTTGTGGCGAGAGAGAGCTGGCATCTGCACGTTCGATGCGGCTCTCCTCATATCTTCAGCAACGGACAGTCAGGGATCAATTTCCTTCCGTTTGTTTTCGGGAGCCCACTAGTATGGTTTTCAGAAAATCCATTCCTTCCATCAGTTTTGTAAGGTGATTTTAGGCTAGGGGCCACAATATGAAACACATTCATGTCCTAGGTGGGCCATACTTTGATTAACGTGAACTGTATTCACGTTCAACCAGAAATTCATTTACGTGATTCATGTAAATTCTTCACTTGCATGTACGGTTGGAAAAAAATCAAGTGCGGTCCGCTTGTGATGACTTTCAAGGATCCATTCTGTCTATTCGGTCTGTTACATCAATTTAGGACACTGTCGAAAATGGAGTAGTTTAGTTAATCAAGTGGACCGCACAGTCCCGCCGAGTAATGAGAATGCTCACTGTTAAAACTTAATTTGTAAATTCATGCATGTGGTGTTACCATATTTACCATTCTACCCCATTTCTTTTTCAAAACTTCTGCCATCCGTAACTCAATAGTCTTTCGTCCAAATGTGACGAAATTTGACAGGTAACCTTTATCTTTCACGCTCTTTCCATCGCCCAAATTTGAGATCTAATCTCTCAAGGATGACTAAGATTCTTATTTAATGGCTAATATATTTTAAAATTATAAAATAATTTTTGTGCTCTTCTAATTGATGGGTTACTGGGCAATTTGGACCTAAATCTTAAGTTCTTCATAATGACCATTCACCCTGATATTCGGATGGCCCACTTGGCGGATCTAATCAGGATGGGTAGTCAGATGACTTGTTAAAAATATGGAAACTTGATGGAATGTACTCCGGCCATATATGTGGGTTGATGTACGGTTAGTTTCGTAAATGAATGAATATAAAATAGGTTTTTGGAGTGATTAGGGGTAGGGCTTACATAACGTTAGATTTGAGTGACTTTCTTACATGTGAAAGTTTCTCAGCTTCTGATTCTAATGGTGGGTTAAGCATATTCATATAGTGTGAACAATATGGTCGGATCAGAATCTTGATCTGATAAGTGTAGGAACCGATGTATGGATCAAGTAGCTAAATTAATGTGATCTAAGGGCTGAAATTGGATGTGTACGGTTAATTTATGATAATTAGGCTTGGTATAAAGTTTCACATGTAACGGATTATGAGAACTTTGTGATCTAGAATTCAGGGGTTTAGGTTAATGACATTTTTGTAATTATTGTCGATTTAGGAGTTTTGTGAAATCTAATGGTTCTACGTGGTTCTATGCCTATTTCTAAACAATCCTTGTAAAAGAACTTACATTCAAATCATTATGGATAAAGCGTTATTCACCGATTTAGTCGAGGGAAAGTACGTTTATTAGACCACATGTCCCGCCCCAAACTCGGAAACTGAGCTCACAAAATTTCTGATCGCCGAATCCGGCGCCGACAGCCTCCGTAGAACCCCATTCTCGGCTCCTAGCTCCCATTCGCCAGGTTCTGATCCTGGGATGCTATGAGGAGGATGTTCCATGTCAGTTTTTTTTTGTAATAAGCATAACCAAAGGCATAACCCACAAACAACAACCAAGAAATCCATTATATTTCCACTATGATAAAAAACTTTACAAGTACAATGAGCATAAAGGGAAATACAATGGTAAAGAACAAAAATTCTAAAATGATCTGCAACGTGCTCCTGCCTCAGCGCTGCTGCGAACCAACGTCACCTGCACGTAACGGTCGTGCATAAGCTTATAGAAAGCTTAGAGGGTGGTGAAAGTGTGTGCACAAGGTAGTAATATGAACATGCAATATCAGTGTAATACGGAATATGCAGATAAATCCATAATATCATGAGCTGTACCAAGGCTTATGCGATGCAAGACATGAATGGTATCGGCCACCCTAAGGTCATGCGATGTGCAATGTAACTCAAGCATACAGATCCTCATCTATGTCCACACATCAATACAGCTCAAATATGAGATATCACCGGGGTTTAGTACACTCTAAACCAGATTGTCGCCACATCGCGCGCAATAAGGTAAGTGGAAGAGACCTCACTATCCGTCTGCCAATATCGGGCGCGACTCGTCGATAGCGGACCCATTCCTCGAGCTGGTCAGACTCAGCCTAGCATTGCCCCCTACTCTAGGGCGGGTAAGGCCGCACCCCCTTCCAACTGACCACGAAATAGTGGAGAGCACAACCAAATGGTAATCGGCACTCAGCACTCATCTATCCACTCGGTCTAGACGTTGGAGCAACCTCTTGGTACCATAAGGGTTTAGGGACTTTCACCCAGGGATATATATAGCACCCTATATAGAACAAGATTTTTAGTATCCAATCCTGCCAACCACGATGAGTCTATGGAGGCTACGGCCCTGATGTCGCTAGGGCGTACAATAACCATGTCACATAAATGCGAAATGCATGATTCACGCTATCCATTCATGCAACAAATCCTGCGCATATCGTGCGCTCATGTAGGGCAACACCGCCTAACCAGGAGCCCATAAACAACCTGCCTGAAGGCATATGCTATAATCAGTCAATCCTCATATCAAGCATACATATGATGCGTATGATTATGGGTCATGAAACTATACTAAACATGTAAATGAGTGATGAACCATTCTTACAACGCAGATGGGCCTAGACGGCCTATACACAGCAAGTACGGCCCAGTAATGGGCCCTAAGGAGAGTCGTAATGTGGACATCCAACCAACATTACACTTGTAATGTGGACGTCAAACCAACATTGCTCCCAAGGCACGATCTTTGTAAACATCGCTACTTAGTTTGTAATGGAATTACACATTGCAATGGACCGTAGGTTCTTCCCATTGGACCTTACATATATATCAAATGGACCATATCTTCTGGGCCTTCTATTCATCAGATGGGCCACATAAATGGGTCATACCAATGGGTCTTATGTGCATTGCAATGGCTCAAAATCTGTGGGCCTTGGACTGCATCAAATGAGCTTAACTCATGGGTCTTAAAGGTAATGAATGGGCCACACCAATTGAACCCCATATGTGCGCCAAATGGGCCTTAACCCTTAGGCCTTGCATGCATATCAAAGTGGGCCTAAACCCCTAGGCCTTACATATATCAAATGGGCCTAACCCATAGGCCTTATACGAATCAAATGGGCCTACTTCCATGGGCTTTACTAAAAAGAGCATCAAATGGGTCCAATCTCATGGGCCTTATGTCTCTTAAATGGGCCTAGTCCTATGGGCTTTATGTATTTCAAGTGGGCCTAATCCATATGCCTTTTTACCATTCAAATGGGCCTTATCCCGTAGGCCTTTTTACAAATCAAATGGGCCTAACCCATAGGCCTTTTTACAAATCAAATGGGCCTAATCCCGTGGACCTTAGTTATAACAAATGGGCTACGCCAATTGGGCCCCATATTTCCATCAAATGGGCCCACCCCATGGGCCCAGAGGCCCACTGAAATGTTTATTTTCTATCCAATAAGACAAGGGCCCACTGGAATGTCTATTTCCATTCAAGATGTTCAGCCAGGGGAGGGGGTGGCGTGAACAACACACGTGCAAGGTGGGCTCCACCGTCTGCTGGACGGTGGAGGTGAAACACAAACATCATGGTGAGAGTCACCGTCCACGGCCTGTGGACGGTGTGAATAAAATACATACATTACTGTGGATTCCACAGATGTGGCCCACCCTAATGCACAAATGCCATTTGAGCCGTTCATAAGGTCTCTCGGACCTAGATGAAGGGAAGACATAAATTTCAGCTTGATCCAACACTTCTGTGGGCCCCAAAAAAGATTTCAATGGTAGATATTAAATTTCACTGTTTCATGTGGTGTGGGCCACCTGAGTTTTGGATCTGTCTCATTTTTGGAGGGGGGCCCACTACTGGGGTGGCGCACCTCATGAGCAGGTTGGATAACAAATAAACATTATGGTGGGGCCCACACGCAGGGCCATGGGCCCCTGCGTACGTCCGCCCACTCTAACGGCTGCACGCAGCAGCATGCAGCTGCTGTTGCTGCAGAGGGAGGCAGAGGTCTGCCTCTTGCAATTTCTTGGAAAAACTCATTTTTCGGGGGTTTTTCACATGTGGGGCCCGCTAAAATGAAATCTGCCCAGGCCATTGCGCTCTTCAGCTCGTAACTATTCCAACGGGTCTAATATACAGTATTTTCTATGATTAGAGAATAAAATAAATTGAAAAATGATCCTTTGAAAGGTAGGGATGCAACCCACCACGCTATGGCCCACCTGATCTCCCAATCAACCCCAACTATTGGCTCAATGCCTAAAATTAGATGGAGAATGGAATGGACGGTGTGGATTTCATACTTACATCAAGGTAGGGCCTAAGCAAGTGGACCACCCCAAAAAGTGCCTTTTTCCTCTTTCTTTTTTTTTTTTTTTTAATTTTGTTTTACAAGCAGGGACGTCCAGCGTCCCAGACGCTAGACGGTTCAGTCCTAAATTCATTATGGTGGGCCCTGTTGAAGTGGGCCACCACAGATGGATGATGCAGTTACAACATTTAAGGTGGGCCCCACTTGAAGGATACTTGGACACAATACCTCAAGGTGGGGTCCATTCAAGTGGGCCACACAAACCTATTACGTAAAATAGAATAAAAATAAAATAAAAAGAAATAAAAAGGGAGAGAGACATGGAGAGTGGGACACACTTTGTGATGGAGGGCTCCGCCACTATGAGCCCTCCCTTAAATGAAATCATACATCAATGGATCCCTCTATGCATGGAATCACCGAAATTGACAATCAACGGTGGAGATCCGTTCCCCACTGACATGATCGGTCTAGATGACCTTTAAATACAATGAAACAAACATCATGATGGGGTCCATGGAGAATGGCCCCACCATGGATAATCATGATGATCAAAGTGGTCCATCGGCCACAACTTAGGGTCCCAAGTGAGATCCAAACCATGGATCGGTTGGCCTCACTTGGCCCATCACAAAAATAGGAAAAATTAGTATGATCTAGCACCCACCATCCGATCTTCTTGCTCCTAGGGGTTCCTTGACACCTTAGCTTCAACTTCAATGGATGAGATGAGGAATGAAGGGTTGAGATGGGAGATGATGGGGTAGGAAAGTGGGCCACTTGGAGCTTAGGAGTGTTTGGAGAATTCCATACATGGGATTTTCTTTTGCTTGGAGTTTTTGAAAATGAGAAAGAGAGGAGTTGTAAAGGGAGAGAGAGAGTGATGGATGGATGTGGTGAGTGATGGTTGTGTAAGAAATCTTTGACTTTTGTGGCCTTTTGTGTAAGAGAGGTATAGGAGGTGAAGACTTTTGTGGTTGCTTGGGAAAAGGGGTGAAAGTGATGTGTACTTGACATATACTTGACATGTGATGGATTGATGGGTGATTGATTAATGGGATTGATGTGATTGATGTGACACATCGTAGAGATTCCCTTGGGTTTCGCAACACGCAGCGTTTCCTCACACCGAACGTTGGCCCACATCTCTTGACCAGGGTATCGCCTCGGCGCGCGAGTCGCGGCATTGGAACCGCAGCGACGTTGCAGTCGCTATGGTATTGGTCTTGGGTTGAGTCGACTCAGTTTATCGTCATATGAATCAGGGTCGCGCGTCGATATCGGTTAAGGGTCGAAGGTTACCGAAATTCGACCGGTAAGATCGCGAAAGTCTACGGAAAGGTACGGACCAAGATACGGGTCTTATACCACATGATTAGCGGTCAGATGACTTAATTTATGCATGAAGATCATTCTTAATCGATCAAGTTCACGTTGGAGGATGGATGTAGGGTTAGGTTAGCTAGATTGGTACTGTACACGTGTACATAATAGGTTAAATTTACGGTAACACTCGAGGACTTTCAATACTCGGTATTGAAAAGTTCGGGGTGTTACACGTATTCAATATTTTATGCATGTGTGAACCTTGTTGAATACAAGATGCATTCCATGTGTTTGTTGAAATGTTTGAATGAACACGAAATTGTGATTTGCGCTTGTCATGACTGTAAATCTAGGATTCATGTTTGTCGTATGTATGACGATCTCTTTGTGTAAGGATTTGCCATAATACATGTCCTAACTAATCCAGTCCATGTATTTGGTAATGTGTAGTCTAAGTGTTTGATAAAATATCTAAATGAGAAATTGTTAATGAATTGTATTTAATAAGGGTATTGAGATAAGATTCTCAATTACCTTATCATATGTATAGTTTCCTCCATGTAATCTTAATTTTGACTACACGATTTATGGATGAAATACGATGTTTGGTAACATGTTCAATATGTTTGATGAAATGCTCAAATGAGATATTGATTTGAATTATTTGTCAAATACTGATATAATTTTCACATGTATTTACATACTACATCTGAGTAAGATTAGGACTGCACGTAGTCTAGGAAATCAGTAATGATTCCTGTTGAGTGGCCGAATTAGTTTCGCCACATTTGATACGTTCAGTGAATCTGAATCGTACGACGATTATTGACAGTGGTTAGGCCATGTGTGTGGGACCCGTATCCTAGACTGTATAGTTTCGTAGGCTTCCACGGTCATCCTAATTGAATTTTGGCAACCCTTGACCTGTATCCGATGTTTGCACGTGATCCTAAGCCGGGTCTTACATACTAAAGTTGGCTAGACCCGAAACTTGTACCCTAGCGACCACATCGTCGCCATGGTTCGAACGTCGCGACTCGCGCACCGATCCGATACCTGGGCTAGGAGATGTTAGGCCCGCATTTATTTCAAAGAAACGCCGCAAGTTACGAATTTCGAGAGGATCTCTACAACATGTCACATCAAATCAAGTACACCACAGTACCTCAATGCCACCTCACCATATTCCAAGTACAAGCAACCATCACTCTTTTTCCACAAGTCAACTCTCTCTCTCCCCTACCCATCCCTCTTTTATAAAAATTTCAAACAAACCCATGCTTTTCCATTCCCCTTCCTTACAACCACCACTCCATCCATTCCTTCACCCATTATTTCTATATCTCTCTCTCATTCTCTAGCAATTTCTCAAATCCCATGAGAAATGTCCAACAACCAAGCTCTCTCCCAAAAAAACCAAGTGTGGCTCACCTTCTCATCTCCCATCTCAACCTTTCAATACCCATCAATCTCCATCAAAGTTGAAGGCAAGGATCATGCAAGTCCATGGGATCAAGGAAGAGTGCAATAGGTGGGTGATCCACCATTGATTTTCGTTAAAAGGCCCACTTGTTATGGGACCCATTTTGGTGTGTGTGTGTTGTAATCTTGAGGGGCCCGTAGTGGCAGGGCCCCTCCATCTTATCTCTCTCTCTCTCTCTCTCTCTTTCATTTTCTTAAGTTGATGATGAAGCTATGTGGCCCACTCGAATGGACCCCACCTTGATCTTATGTGTTGTATCCACACCATCCAATCAATGGACGGTGGGAGAGGATTGGATGGTGTACCTCACATCAGCTGATCAGCTGCTATGTTGATGTGAGTAAGAACTGTGGGTCCCACCATCCCTAAAGCCACAAGCTGATGAATGTGGGCCCACACATTAAAACCGTACATACATGTGGGGCCTGCCATTAGGCCGTCCGTTCAGAGGCGATTGACAGCGCCGACCTCTCTCCCTCTTACACACACACATGTACACTTATATAAATATAATATATGTTGCATATTATATTACTTAAAGCTATATAATATACTATATTATATTACTTTAAACTGGTGGACCACTTCCATGTGGAACTCACCTTTAATACAAAAATCTACACCGTCCAGATTCGTCTGGACGGTGGGTTTGGGCAATCTCAGCCTTTGATATATGTATGTATGTATATATATATATATATATATATATATATATATATATATATATATATATATATATATATATATATATATATATATAGGATATATATAGTATGTATATGTGGTGGGCCCTACGTGGGACCCACCTGTCTTGAACGCTGATTGGCTGGTATGCCAGCTGTATGGCTGCTGTGTGCGCAGCATGTGGGTTTGATCGACACTGCCTATCTGTGCGGCCCACCAGATGCATGGGCCATATCCTCACTATCCGTCCATATGCTGGACGGTGGGACCCAGCCACACGTGTGGGGTCCCCACTGTACAGTTGGGACGTAGACCCTAGACGTGATGTACGTGTCTCATCAATACCATCCATTCATTTCATCTGGACAATCCCATCGTGGCACATGTTTTACATTCAACGCTGTCCATTTAATTGGTGGGTCACACGTATGTGGACCCCACCATGAGATAAGTGTTATATCCCTACCGTCCATGTAATTGGCGCAGTGGTTGGTCAATCCACCAGCAATTATTGCTGCTGTATTGGGTCAACGATTCCGTGGGGCCCACTGATGCATGTGTTGCATCCAAACCATCCACCCCATTTGGTGAACTCGCCCTAAGGACTTGAGACTGAAAATAAAATAGATCCCGTTATTCGGTGGACCACACTACAACAACAGTGGGTTGAACATCTACCATGGAAACCCCTTATTAGGATTACAGAAGTTTTGGACCAATGTGATATTTATTTTTCCTCTAAATTTTTAACTATGGAAATCTTTATAACCACCATTATTTGTGGTATGGTCCAGATGACCCTTTTGATATAATTTTTAGATAATGCTCTAAAATGATCTCTATCTACAGATGAATGGTGGTTAGTTTGGGCCCATTTGACTCGCCCCAATGATGCGACCCATTTGACCTGACCCATTCGATCGACCCATTTGATCGGCCATTTGACTTGGCCTATTTGATTCGACCCATTTGATCGGCCCATTTGATTCGGCTTATTCGATCGGCCCATTTGAATCAGCTCATTGATTCGGCCCATTTGAATCAACCTATTTGATTCGGCCCATTTGCTTAGTCATTTGACTTGGCCTATTTAATTCGGCCAATTTGAATCGGCCCATTGATTTGGCCCATTTGAATCAACCTATTTGATTCGGTCCATTTGTATCGGCCCATTTGATCGGCTATTTGACTTAGCCTATTTGATTCAGCCCATTTGTATCGGCCTATCTGATTCGACTCATTTGATCGGTCATTTGACTCGGCCCATTTCATTCGGCTTATTCGACTCGGCCCATTCGACTCAACCTATTCGACTCGGCCTATTCAACTCAGTCATTTGACTCGGCCTATTCAACTCTACCTATTTGACTTGGCTTATTCGACTCGGCCATTTGACTTGGCCTATTTGATTCGACTCATTCGATCGGCCCATTTGATTCGTCTCATTCGATTGGTCCATTTGAATCGACCCACTTAATTTGGCCCATCTGATACTTGATTCGGCCCGATGTTTTATATATATTAGCCCATGAGTGAGGCCCAATATGATGCGTATATGCCTCATAAGCGAGGCCCATGATGATATATATTAGGCCCTTGTATGAAGTCGTGGACCCACTATACGATTGGCCCTATAAGCGTCATTCCTTGGGAGTAATGTTGGTTAAAGGTCCACATTGATGGGCAATGATGGTTGGACGTCCACATTGTGACCTTCTCTTAGGCCTTGTTAGGCCCATTCTTATAATTCTCTTTTGGGTTAACCTAGATAAGTGGGCCTCATTCGCCATAGATGGATGGTTTTGCGTTATCGGATTTGATATAACCACGGCTAAGGGATGATCTTTATATTATGATTCGATTGGTTGTTCATATATAGACCCTACCTTGCTTATAGGCCGATTATCGGTGCCAATTATCGATGTTGACTATTGGTACCAATTATTGAGGCCGACTCCGATTGTCGAGGCCAATTGTAAAGGCCGGATATCGAGGCCAATTGTCGAGGCCCATTTTGATGTATATGTGGCCCATATTTGAGGCCCATTTTGATGAGCATTCGTCCTCGGCTTGATGCATGTGAGGCTTATGTGATGAGGCCCATTAAGGTACATTTGAGGGTCAAGCGATGAAGCCCATTATATTATATATTAGGCCCATGTGAGAGGCCCATCATGATGTATATTAAACTCTTGAATGAGGCCTACGGTGCTGTATATTAGGCCCTTGTGTGGGGCCATGGGTCCACTATATGTTAGGTTCTATGTGGGCCATTCCTTGGAGGCAATGATAGTTAAATGTCCACATTGTCGAGGCCGATTATCGATGTCAGTTATTGATACTGATTATGAGTATATGACAACATAACATCATGATACATGCTCATGCGCATCATCTGCATATTTGTTATGAGATTTGGTGGACCATTGCATATATCATTGGGCAGATTGTTATGAGACTCCCTAATAGGCGAAGATTGTCTCACATGAGTGTACGGTATGCATAGGATTGATGCATGACTAGATTATATGATTCATGCATCTGGCATTATCTGTTGTGATTACTATACACCCTAGCGACATTAGAGTCGTAGCCTCCATAGGCATATCATGGATGGCCAGATGAGACACCGAAAATATGTTAGTAGCATCGGACTGTCATAAATGGCCTTGGATGAAAATCCCTAAACCCTCTTGGTACCAGAGGATGCCCCAACGTCGAGACCGAGTGGATATATATATATGAGTGTATAAGGGCTGTATACCAGTAAGCCGCGTCTCCCATTGTGTCGTGGTCGGTTGGGAGGGGGTGTAGCCTTTTCCTCCTGAAGGAGTAGGCATAGCTAGGCTGAGTTTGACCAGCTCGTGAATTGGTCCGTTATGGACGTGCCGGGTAAATATTGGCCGACTACTGGCCAGGCAGATAGTGAGGTCTCTTCCACTTACCCAGTTATGCGCTTGATGGGGTGGCAAGCTGGTTTAGAGTGTACTAGACCCCGGTGATGATCCCAGAGATGAAAAGTGCTGATATGTGGACTTATTGAGCAGGAGTTGCATATTCATTCATTTATTCATTCACTATCCACTCGAGCTGGTGGTGCGCAACTATTTGTTACATGTACATTCACAATGGCCAAGATTTCAGTTAGGGCGTGTGACTAACCTGAGATTAGGAGTTTACCACATTGAGTCTGAGTATCCAAATTATGTATGAGATTAGTTTGAATAGAAGTCTCTTGTGATGGAGCCCATAGCTTGCAATACTGCATACTATCATCCCGACTTCACACTCAAGCATGGTCATTCTATTCGCACCGCATATCGCATTACATTCACAGCATATGGCATTTTTGGTTACTATATTTCTATTTTTTTATGACCTAGATAAGGTTGATGGTATTCCTAACTCTCCAGAATTGCATATTGCATTGCATCCTCGATATTTGATATCTGGTTCATTGTGTTTCCGCATTACATAGTCAATTTACATTACTTTCTCAGTATATGACATTGACTTGCTATGTCTTTTCATCGCATATTTGGATGAGGTTGATGATATTCTTATAGACTTATAGTATTCCTGCTTACTCTGATATCGTATGATTCATGCCAGTAATTCCGATATTATATGATTAAGGAATTGTATTAAATGCTTGACACTTATCTTGTGCGCACACTTACACCACCCTCTAAGCTTTATATAAGCTTATGCACGATAGATGCGTGCAGGTAACGATAGGCGCAATCGAGCTGAGTCAGGAGCGTGTGACAGAACTTCTGGAGATTTTATTATACGCATATATTTTCTTTTCAGTATTGTACTCAAATGATTATATTAGTGTATATGTGGTAATGATGTTGTTTTTATGATTTTGGTATACTTGTGGTTATGTTTCTTATGAAATAAATTTATATTAAAAATCCTCCTTGCAGGATCCCAGGATCAGAATCTACTGTATGAGCGCACGGAGGCTGTCGGCACCAGATTTAGCAATCGAGAATTTTATGAGTCCAATTTTTGAATTTGGGGTGTGACAACGGAAAATGCTTACGTGCTCCATGTCGATTAATTCAGCGTGCGCTCGTACTAATCGAACTTGTCTAATAAACCGATTGGCCTATTGTGTGTTTATCATGTATGGACATCATTGCTTGAATCTAAGGTACCACTTACTTATGTAAAGGCCCGTTTCAACTATGATACCACGATTCACTAAGACTTATGAGCCGGACATGGTGGTATAAGACACCGTGGTTGAGCTGTCGGCCTACGCCGGGATAACAAGCCTCCCCGTAGTGACCAGTGAGCAACCCAAACTCGTGAGCCAAATATGGTGGTATGGGACACCATATTCGAGATGTCAACCTACGCTAAGGTGATGAGCCTCCCCATAATGACCTCAAGTATAAACTCTTAAATTTGTTTATCCATTGTTTTCCATTAGGTGTGATACCCTACAACTTACCTATCGTATGTGGTTAACTAGGATGGACGACCCTAGATGGATCCTTCGGTTTGGGTAAATGATATAAAGGGAGGTACCTTAGCTTCCCAAATCGGTTACATGAATAGGCCTAATTAAGTACTTGGCTAACATGACCATGTACCGCATTACATATGCTTTGGCGAGAAAGTTGCTTGTTTAGGGAGTTTATCATGGGCTAATGGTTGACGGAGTTGCTTCAAGGGAGCTTCGTGTGAAGGCATGCATCATTACTGCATATCACCCCTGCATTAATAAGAGTAGTTAGGAAATGCTTGTTGTATTACTTTATCGTTACTGCTTGATTGAATTGATAACATGTTAACCTTTACCTTATAGTACCACTGAGTTGATCATTCACTCCCACTCTGGGACGGTGTTTCAAAACACCAACCAGACTCTTTTATAGATGCAGGTGATGATGATGTATATGCAGTAGAGTTGGACTTCGTAAATGAGAAGGAAGAGTTCTCCTATGTTCAGCTCTCTGGCGGGTCTATGTAGACCTTGTGCTGCTTTGATGGGATTACAAGGATAAATGAATTAGCTGGATACTCCACATTTTGATATTTTGTTTAGTTTGAACCAATACATGTATAAATTTCAGCCCGGTTATATGATCATACTCCAGAGGTCGTAGAACACTTGCTTGTTCACACACACACACACACATATATATATTTCAATCTTCCGCTTACTTGAGTAAATTATATCTGGAGTATAATATGTTGTTTTAGTCTAATCTCACTCATGTTTAACTCATTGATATGAACAACATCTAAACATCTTGCATAAATTTTTCATAAGTGATACGTTGGATCTCGAGAGTAGAGCTTTGTTTAACCCTCGAAATTCGGAGCGTTACACAGTCTACTTCAAATCATAAGCAGAAAAGTCCACAAGACTTATGAGCTGGGCATGGTGGTATGGGACACTGTGTCCGAGCTGTCAGCATACATTGGGGTGACGAGCCTCCCCATAGTGGCGAATGAGCAACCTAAAAGTTTGTGAGCCTGACATTCCAAACTGCAATGATACCATGACCGTCCCACGTTTACGTATGAGTGACGAATCTTATATAAACCTTGAACGCCCTTCGCTCATTGATGGGTCGTCTAACCCTGTGTGTCCGAACTGTGTCATCCGGGTCCTTAGTGATTGGTCAGGCTGGTTGGTCGGGCCAATATTAGCCTCTTATCAATGGGGGAATTGTCACACGGGTGATGAACCCGATTTTGGATTATGAGACGCATGTAAGGGGTCGCTTCGACCGCTCCTAGCCTCGCAAGTCGGTTAAGACCATGATAAGGCGAGGGTACCTTAGTTTCCCCAAACTGCTGGGTGAATATGACTAAACAAATACTTAGCTAACACTTTGCACTTATCGCATTGCGCTAGCTAGGACTTGCGATTTGTCCTTGGGCCACCTGTGAGGAAGTGTTAGCATATGCAGATTGGATGTTGGAGTCGTTGAGAGGGAGTGTTGTTTGGAAAGTGCATTGCATCATGTAATACTTTCATGTTTCGCATTTAATAAAATTTATTAGGAAATGTTGTTTTTCTTTGAATATCCTTACCTGTACTGATTTAGTTGATAACATGTGTAACTCATAGTTAATGAAACCATTGAGTTGATCACTCAATCCCACTCTAGGACGGTGTTTTAAAAACTAACCAGACATGTTTATAGATGCAGGTACAACTGAGGCGGATGCGCTCAAAGACACATACACGGACTAGGAGGAGGAATTCTCATTCTTCCAACTTTCTGACAGGCGTTGGGTGTTTTGGATTTGTTGGTCATCTTGTTATTATTTTGGAACCTTGGAATGTACATTGGGCCCAGATGTAGGTTTGTACATCGACTTAATATATCGTAGATATTCAGACAAATTTCCCCACTTTTATTGCGATTATTTTGGAACCTATTATTCTGTTTGGTTCGATTATGTAGGTGCTCGGATACTATATAATGAACATACGGATAAACTTCCAACTCTAAAAAGTGATTTTAATGCCTAGGATCTCGAGAGCCGAGTACTTGCTCGGCCCCCGAAATCTGGGGTGTTACAGTAAACTAAGCCTCCCATTCCTACCCAAACCCTATCAGGTATTAATCACTTTAAAAATGGTCCACTCTTCCCCAAAACCATCTTTATAAACCCCTTAGCAAGTGTGTTAAACACCTTAGTATGAAGTTTGTGGAATTTGAACTGTATTGAAAAATTTTCTATCTATCGATGCCATTAAAGTGCAAACTATGACATCTTTGATGTCATCAAAGACATTCTGATGACATCGAGACAGTGGTTAAATAGTACAACAACCAACTTGCATATTCTAGATATTATCGATGAAATTAAAGGGAGTTCGATGACATCGATACTTACGTTTCAATGGCATCGAAGCCATTTTGATGACATCATATTGAGGCCAAATATGTCCAACAAGCTTTCAAGGATTTCATAATATCGATGACATCGAACCACCTTCGATGATATCGAAGACAAATTTCAATGACATCGAAAAGTTAATTGATGACATCGAAATAAGAATAAAATAGTACAAGGAAAATCATGTAAATCTCGATGGCATCGAAATGCCTTTGATGCATCGAAATTTAAATTTTAATGACATCAAAGAATGTTCAATGATATCAAAATTGTGCTCAATATGTCGAGCAACGTCGGTGCATTTTTCAAGAAAATCTCAATGGCATCGAAATACCTTCAATAACATCGAAATTCTAATTTTGATGACATCGAAGTGTGATCGATGACATCGGACAAAATTTGTCCAACACCTATTTAAAAATCTTGGTGTAGAGATTGATGACATCGAAGAAAGTTTGATGACATCGAAGACCTTTCGATGACATCGACAATGACAGATTTTTATCCCTTTTTTTACCGTTGAGATTTTACTTTATATATCACTTACAGTTGTTTCCTGGATCTTTAAGCGAGCATTGAAGAGAGCTTTGAGAGAGTTATTAGTAGAGTTAGTACCCTTACTCTCAAGCCCTTTTTTCCATAAGAGTTCATCATTCAATCCACGACTTAAAGGCAATCATTGGAATATTCATTGCCCGGGATTGAACTATGAACTCATGCCTTCATTGATGATTCAGCAACACTCTTTAATGGAAAATCATTGTGCTTGGATCTTTGAATGCTTAGCTTTGTGAATCTTCCCTATATCTTAAAGATCAATCATTAACTAGATTAGATTTACTCAAACCCTAACCCAACACCTCAACATCTTCGATTGGAGTATCTATAATGGGTTGCAGTTCAAGAGAGCTGAAGATTCTTCACCAAATGAAAGATCCTTTTTATCATGTGTTGAATGGGGCTCACTCACTTAGAGGGACATATTAGAGTCCATTTTATCTGAAAACATTTCCTTGTGGAGGATTGAGATTCAAAGTTTGGTATGTTCAAACTCGCCAAGTCCTTTCGTAGGCCTCTGACGGGAGAGTATGTGTAGAGTCCTAATGTAGGATCTATTATCCTTAGGACCAATTTAAGACGTTGTATTACAGTAGATTAGACGGGATGGAATAGGATTTAAGGTAATAAATAAAGTGTCAGTGGTTGTCCAGGACTTCCTCCAAATTGCAATATCCTGAGATGATCCAGGAAATCTGTTTGGATGGGGCATGGGATTTGGCCATCTTGCAGTTGTAACACAGGGGAGTGTTTGGAAATGCAAAGGTATATGCCAATACATCTAGCGTGTTTGGTATAATAGTGGGTGTCCTTAGCACCCCTTCTTCCTACGGTGTGGTCCACCGCAGCCTTGGATCTCACTTTGTTCTGGGTCAATTCTCTCGTTGTGTGTGGACATTATGAATGAAATATGTGGATGAGAGTTATACATCATGGTGGGCCACCTGTGAGGCAAGGTTAGTAGCTTACCCGCTCTTATAGATAACCAATACAAATTGTCCATTGCAAATGGTGACTTAAGTCGGCTATTGATGCTGCCACTAGAGTTGTGGCTAGTAGTCAGTGCTCTGTGGATCTCTCATTTTTACTGCTTTCTGTAGGTCAATTACATTAATTTCATAACTCATTTTTGTATTTTATAGATCCATAAATTAGAGCGATCAGATGCCAAAAAAAACATCATGCATCACGTTTGCATTCCATAACAAAGTTTCAATGGAGTTCATTAACAACAACAGATACCCACTAGCTGTATCTAGAGTTTAATAATAATAAAAATAACCACGATCCCCGCTACAAATGCAACTACTCTCTCCTCAACGAATATGATAGCATCATTAGTCGATGTAGCCTTAGAAACCCTAGCTCGGGCCATTTATTGGATTGACGAATTTGATGAATAAACCTTGTCAACCTCATCACAACATGAGGCTACAAATCCCGTATAATTTCTTCTTCCTATACCTAGTTGAGCAGTCATATTACTGAAGTGATTGTCCCAATAAGAAGACGCTTCTTTCCATTTTTTGAAGACTCGATGTCTACTGTTGTTGTAGCCTTCAACTTCCACTCTAGCATCATCCCAAAAAAGTTATATGCCTAGTCAACATTCAATAAGTATGACGTAATATTTTCCCTTCCCCGTCTACATTGACATGTCTCTCATGGAAGTATAATAAGAGTATACAAATCATGTTTGCATACAAATCAAAATGTATTTGCATACAAATCAAAATGTATAGAAATGTAATTGAATATAAATACATATAAGTATAAATGAAGTAGTACCCAATCGCACTAGAAGAATAGTGTGCGTATCCAAATGTATAGAAATAGTTATGAATACATACCCATTTGTGGTGGAAGTATGTGGTCCTATCTTATCAAATATAGGGGGAACTATAGCAAAGCGTGAATAACATACATTTTAGCATATTCTCTAACCACAATATCATCAAAAGCTATCTACTATAATTTGATCCAAAAAGTATATGAAATTGTTGAAAGTTATTACATGTCCATAATATTCTTCAAAATATCCTAAGTACGTACTGTATACCAAAATCCATCAATACAAAAACCATACAAAATAGAGAAAGTTATTACATGTTCATTATAATTAAAGTTTAACAAACAAAGCGCAATCCCCATCAACTGAAACCTGCAATTACATCGTTGAACTTATCACGAAGTGTTTTCTTTAACCAATCGACCCGGTGCTCAGGTCGTAGGCTGAAAAAGAAGGATGTGAGCTTCTCGTCCATACTTAAGAGCTGACCAACATTGATGAACTCAGAGTTGGTCAACCCTTGAACCTTTTTGAAGATATCCAACACTTTTCTAATTCGATTGACCTCTTTACCAAGTCTAAAATCACGCATTGTCTCTGCTACATTCTTAAGAGACATGCCAAGTACGTCATAAGGATGAGGATGCCTTGTTCGTTTCTTTGAACTACTCCCACCACAATTATTATCAAAATTCGATGTACGATTGGGAGTGTCACGAAACAATCGATTTTCTATAAACTGAGAGTGATGAAAATTGATTGTTCCCCGTCAAGTTCCCCAAATTATCATCAGAGAGGTCAACAGTACTGTCAACATCATCATCCAGATCCGTCCAGACTTCATTCAAATCTTGTTGAATCTGTGAGGAGGATGCAGCCATACTCCTACTTCCTTGGACATAATGTCATATAGCCCGATCGAATCCAACGATAATCGCTTAGTCATTCATTCTCTCAATTCTTTTGCCTAAGAGTCTTTCAGCGCACGAGTGGGACTACAACAAATGACCACTTATAAGTAAGTAAATAGTAGTATTTTGAGTAATTCATTAACCCATGAAAATTCACTAGATTATAATGTATGCACAACTTTTGAAATTCTTACCTTTGGATACTCTTTTCACACCTCGTCAGGTGTCGTAACGATCATTCGCTCATTATCCCGTTCAAACCCACTAGCAGCTAGCATGTCCCTGACGTCATTATATTTTCTCTTATGATATCTTAACAGTTCTGCATGTTCTACCAATTGACAACAACCTTTATCTGTTTCGTCATCTCTTCAGTAGTTGTTTGGTACGCTTCTCTCTTGAAACTATTGTCAGCTTTACATTCTAATGCAATTTGTTCAAGCAACATATCGAATAGTACATGATCCATTGGTCTACTCCATTTGATTTTTTCTACTCAGGATGAAGGCTGTACAAGGGATTTTAAATGACTTTTCTCATGGTGAACATCGAGTTGGGAGCACTGGAGTTTTAACTGGCGACTATGTCAGTGTCGATGTATCATTTGTCCAAAAACCCGACATTCCACCTACGTATACGATAGATAGTTACGGATGACGCTTATCTAATGTCAACACATCAAGTTACAATGTACATGACGAGAGCAGGATACTTAAATTAGATGTATGGGTTGAATTATATTCATCAACTTTTAGAAATAGTTCCCCATTAACGCATACTTGGCATTACATAAAACAAAACAGTTCATATTTTGAAAAAGTAATTGCAAATAAGAAGTAGAATGCGACTATCTAGTCTTACTATTTTGTTACGCATCTACCTACATTCGTTTGGCAATATCACGACGCGCTCTAATCTACGCTTCTTTCTCCTGTTGAGTAACTCAAAATAACATTTGTCTCTCATCATTTGTTGATACCCCATGCAGTGTTGAGTTACTCTCCATGTCAACCAAAGGTATACCAACATCATGTAAATCTTAATGAGGCTTGGTATCCGATCGTATGAAATTATATAACACACAACAAGCTATCACAAATTTCACTTGTGTTTGGAATGAATACTGCATCACCATCTTCAATATGGAAAATTTATCTTTCATTACACCAGAACAATGTTCGATAGCATTCCACAGTTGTGTTATCGATAGTTAAACAACTCCTTCATGTCTGCAGGTGCTCTCACAGATTGATATTCTTACAAGTGGTATCGAACCCCACGATATGGAGCCATAAATCCTGGTAAATGAGCATGTCCAGCATCGACAACATAGTATTTTCCTACATATTTGAATGAATTTTGTATTAAGCAGACAATTGAATCATTTATTAGTATTAATATGGGAAGGACAGTGTTCAAATCAATAACGAGTACCATTTGGGACAATTAAGGGATCATCAATTCAGCTCAAAGGGTTATGTAACACCCTCGCATCTGAAGTAGAACCTTCCCAACCGGCTAATACATACAAAATTTTCATATTAAATGAACAGTCTGCAAGTACATTTTGAGATAAGACACATTTCCTATTACGGAAACTCACATGGTTAGTTGCTTGTACATGAGCAGAAATGTGTCCCGTCAATTGCACTGACACAATTCTAAATGCATTTGATCAAATTTCATTTAGGGAAAGACTTGTGAATAGAAGTATATGATATATACAAAGAGGCCTTCATCGAAATGATACCTGAAAGTATGCAGCCCAATTTAAATTTGTTTGAATCTTAGAGGACGTTTCTTGTCTGGCCTGTTTAACATACTCAACGTACAGTGATACGAAGGCATCTAGTACATGGTGAAAGTGACAGCTTATTACCCGATTGTGAATGTTATGACCCATTGTGCGTAGGAAAATAACTAGCTATTCTTCAAGACTGACATTACGACTATCGCACAGATATGTCTTCTCGTGTACTTTATAACATAGTTGAAAAAATGCTTCTCGTGTCATTCCGAGTTGAGTAACACAGTTCCTGTCACTGGCCTAAATGATAGATTTGATGAACCTCACCCACTCATCATCCTCATGACGTGCCGGTTGTTTGAAATGTATACTCGACAGTATTCTCCAACCATTACTAAACAAGCTTCCATCGTGCAAGCAACAACAGACCTCACCATCTCTTTGTCTGCTTCATCTTCTATCACCAATTGATCACCTACACTTGTATTTACGAAGGTGTCTTTAATAGAAATCCTAAATCCCTTTTAAATGGCCCATATTACAATTCGTAACATGTAGTCCTCATCACCACATATTTACTTATCATGATTAATGGGGAATGTTTGCCTTGAAAGAATAATACTGGTAACTGATTATTAACAGCACAACTGGAAGTTATCTGTAAAATTTGAAGGTTTACTAAATGTTTGGAATAATAATATATTAATGACAACCCATTCAAATATTAATTAAAATAATCAACCCATTTATCAAATGTGTCCATGTCCTATTTGGGCTAACATATTCCCCTTACAACAACATGTTACTTGTAATTAAGCTAGCAAAATAAGTTGTGTAAAAACTTACCTTGATGAGAATAGGCTAAATAAGGGATAAGGAATATATAAAAATTCGATGATCTATAAGATATCTGCATATCAATTGGCATAAGAAATTCGATCAAGTTGTTACAACACACCCACTTAGGTAAGATAAATATAATTACATTTCTGTGAGTATTATTGAAAACTAGATTATACTATATGGATAAGGTATCACAGACTTATGTGAAGAGAAAAAACTTCATCCAAAACTTTTATGGCCCACCAGAAGTTTTTAATGGTCAATAACCACTATTTCAGTTGTGTGGTTCACTTAGGATTCAGATCTGCTAATTTTTTTTAGATCATGCCCTGAAATGAGTAAAAAAAATAAATGCAAAACAACAAGGATTGGAATCCATGAATATACAATAAATACATCAAGGTGGGAAATGGTGAAGTAAACTATTATAATGTTAACCCATGCCTCCTCATTCAGTGCTGCAGATTCCATGAGCCGACTCTCATAAAAATCTGAACCAGTGGCCAATTTTCATTATCCCTCATCCGGTAGCACATGTGGTCCATCCATTAATACATATGGTGATTTTTTTAGACGCAAGATGTAAATAGCGGAAATGGATTGCCTATAAATAGAGTAATAGGGAGGATGTTACTTTGTTTGTGGTCTACGGGTCCCACCATAATGTATGTGTTTCATCTATCCTATCCATTCATTTCCATATCATTGTAGTTCATGAGCCTAGAAATGAGGGAGTTTCAAATCTCTTGTGAACCACATCATATGAAAGTAATGATTATTGAAGCTTTACTATTAAAATAGTTAATGGAACCTACTGTAATGTTTATCTAACATCGGATTTATGAAATAGGTGGCGAAGGCTTATATGATAGTAAAACACAAATATCGGCTTCATCAAAAAATTTTGAGGCCCTCTAATTTTTACCTTTATTTGTTGTACTCTAGATGAGATTTAATTCTGCCTAATTTTTCAGTACATATTATAAAATAATCTGAAAAAATAGATGGACAGGATCATAGTATGCCTATAGTATGGACGCTATTTGGCTGGGCATCCCAAAACCAGCCACTAGCTACTGTCAAAGCTTTGTGGCCCTGCCATGATATGTATTTTATCCCCACCATCCATCCAATCTATCCAACTCATTTTAAGTAATGAAAAAAAAAATAAGGTAGGTTCAAAGCTGAGGTGGACCAGATAACAGTAAAAAGTGGGGATTAAATGCTTATGTTTGAAAACTTCTTGTTAGGCATGGAAGTTTTGGATCAACCAATCTATTTTCGGTTTAGACTCCTTCCAATCTTTGTGAACTTCAAATGAGATAGTAAAATCATTGGACGGTGTGGATAAAACAGAGAAATTATAAGGATGCAAACAGAGCTTTGACATCACCTAGCCGGATGTTGTTAAGGAATCCAACCGGAGCGCGTCCGTATTCAACTAAAAATGTATTGACTACATGTGACGCAGGGGATCTTCAAAATCTGGGATCTTCAAACAACATATCTTCCATTTTTCCATATAATCGTGGGAAATGAGTAAAGAAACTGATGCAGATCTAGTCTTAATTGAAGCACACATTCAGATGGAAAACTCATTTGAATTCATGATTGGGATTTTCAAATATATTGCGGCACAATCGAACACTCACGGAGGTAGGGGTGGATAACTTACCTTCAAAGATGTAGATTCCAACCTACTCACTGCCTGTGAGGAAGAACCGGACACCATTCGTTTGGAACCACACCTATTGCTAGATTATATGAAGAAGTCTTGGGCAGTGGGCCTTACAAATCTCCCGGATCGACATCTCGAGTCATCTCTTCCATTAGGGCAAGGATCTAGCATGGTAATGAGATAGCGTCTAAACTGAAGATCACCCATCCTATCCCGTATCCCACTCTGTATCGAGGGATGGGTGAGGTCTGAGGGTGGGATTTCACGTATCCCTTAGGCAACTAGTGGAGTTCATGAGGCTTACTACACTGAAGTTACATCAGTCGTCCCAAACAGACTACTGGATGGAAATCGAGATCAAATCCCACTTAACACCATCCATTTCCATCCAACGTGTCGAGCCAAACATGCCCTTATGTAGGACGTATTGTCTTGTGTAGGCATTGTCAATAACATTGTGTAGGTTGTAAAGGTTTATAGTTAACCTAATTTTAAAAAAAATGGATAGTGAAATCCGGTATACTCATGGGTTGAGTGGATACATCGGGAGTGAAGTAGGCACATAGCCGAACCACTATATATCGTTGTATTTGTGGTGCATGTTTTTTCTTGTGGTTGTGATGATTCACACTATACTTAAATTCTGGACACAACATGCTTAATGCAATGCAACTTTCATATGTTTCACTATCCTAGCTTTTGATTATGATTGCTTTTTAGTTAATCTTATCTTATAAATGCTTAGTAGTTAGTATTTGTTTTAAGTATGATTAAAATTTTGAAAAGTCATATTCACCCCCCTCTAGGAAACTTGGACATAACTCCGTACTTCACTAGTAGTGGTTTATCCATAATTTCAGGTGTGAATCATTCTTAATGAATTCTTTTTACCTTATGACTTTGAGACTTTTTTTATTAATAATTATTATTAATATTTCTCAAATGAATAAATATGGACAAATAAAAAAAAAGAAGGTTAAAACAATGCAGATTTTAATAATATTTAATGGAGTTCATTACAATGGACAGAGTATCAAAGGTAATTAGAGAAATAAGTAAAATAAAAGATAAATACCTGATCAATCTAAAAAAATAAATGATCAAGGTGAATGGTCAGCAATAGGGCTGAAAGTCGAGCGGGTTGGGTCAGGTTGGTGCTCAACCCTAATGCAACCCAAGGTTCCTATACCTCAACCCAAACCCAACCCAACCCAATCTCGGGTTGAGAAACCTTAACCCAAGCCCAACCCAAGCGGGCTTGGACGGGTTGATTGGGTTGGTTGGGTGTATACGTGCTAATATTTTCGTTATTACATTAGTTTACTATATTTCAATATAGGACTTATTTTTTGTATCTATGATTTCATTAATTATATATGAGATTATTCATCATAAAGGACTTCATTTTTTTTCTTTTTTTTAAAAAAGCTAAAATATAGGACCCTACTCCTTTAAAAGTCATGTATCATAGCACGCAATCTATTTGGGAGAGAAATCTGGCATATCTTGTTAGCTTGAGTCCTTGGAAATGACGTGGACAAACGAGACCCAACATCACTAGTGTGCCTTCGACACAAACGATCCACACTCAATTATAATTTATAAGTAACTAATATATTAATCGAGTTCAGGTTGGGCTAGGCAACCTAAGACCTTAACCCGAGCCCAACCCAAGTTTTATTGAGTTGGTGTTTGTATAGCCCAAGCTTGAGATTGGACCCAATATACCCTGCCCGAGCCCAACCCAATGTTGGGTCGGTCATGGGTCGATCAGGTTGAACCCGCCTAACTTTCAGCCCTAGTCAGCAAGATGTGACCAGGAAGATGATTGCCTAAGTAAGAATCCAGTTGATCAGGATCCAAAAACTTAGGGTTGTGGACATTTAATCTAATCTTATGGTGTAACAACCCTAAATTTTGTGACCCACTTGAAATCTTAACTAAGTAAATTAATATTTGACTTTTCGTTCATTAACAAAACCAAGCACTTAGCCCAGTTAGTAGAAGCAATGGCTCAGTGGATTGATACCTAACACGATAGGAATTATATTTTTATAAAAATCCATAAAACCCTAGTGGAATCTTCTAAATTTAGGGCTCTTTATCTATATAAAGGGAGAAACCACATGGAATTCTACAGAAAACCCTAAACCTAAAACAGGCAACAGAAAAAGAGAGAGTGAGATAAGCCCTGCGAAAGAGGAGCCTCCGTCGGTAAGTTTTCATCAAATTTACCTTATTTCTTCGTAATTCATATATAAAAACCTTAAATCTAACCAATGAATTTGAAGGCTAACCCATGTCCATTATATTGATTTATGGAGAAGCTTTTGAAGAAAGGAAACTGTTTCCACGCTATTTCTACATATGGGGAAGATTGACTTTGAGAAATCTAGTCGTATCAGTCTAAGAGATTCGAATCAAAGGATTCCAAAGCTGAATCGTGTTAATACATTGAATCTAAAGTGATCCGATTGAGGAATTCTCATAGTGATATGTGAATTGTGTAGGTGGCAATAATTTATATCGAAAAGCAGTTTTCAACCATCAGCTATAGACTCAAGATATTTTGGATTTAAGTGATCCTTTGGTTATTTCGAATCTAACAAAGAGTAAAACCATTGAATGGTTAGACTCAATTTCAAAATCAATAAAATTCACCAAAGCTAAAGAAGAAGGGAAGAAACCCTAGAATTTTTGAAAAAATGGATCCTGTAAAAAATTTAAAAATTTAAAATTAGTAACCTAGTTTGACTAATTAAACCCGAGGTTCGATCGATCAAGGGAATCCTCAAGCGATCCATATCAATAGAACTCATTTGATCGAGGACGACCAAATTTATCTAATGAGCAATCTGATTTAATCTGACCACACCCAATCAAGCGACGAGTAGGGTTCGATCGATCAAAGGTGGCCAAAAGTGTCTAAAGACTTAATGAACTAAATTTGAATTTTCATCGATCCATGGTCGATCGATAACCCTCGAGCTGACTCGATTGATCAACTACATTAATCAACAATCCTTGTGGTTTTTTAAATCTAAATTTTAAAAATTATGATGGTTCATCTTGCTTGAATCAAAGGTGGACCCCACTTGTTGGAATAATATGATTGAATTGAGGTATGCTAAACCATCTTAATAGGGATTTGAAATATAATTTTATAAAACATTCAATTGATTGCAGGATTCGACCCTAACACAAATAGGTGAGTGAATGCCAACTGTCTCATATCTACATGATTATGATAGATGATTTGATGATTAAGATTGTTAGGATTTATATGGTTGTCGAATGACTATTGAAGTGTTGTATAATTATGATCCTTATTTTATGATGTATGCCTTCGAAGTTCTGATGAATGCCAAGCATGCACATATGTCAATCATTGATATCATGAATCCATGTTTCCTCTTAAAGAGAGATGTATCTAGTTTACTGTACATATCGATGCATAGACATTGAGCATATGTTACATGCATCCATTGAAAATGCATGCACAACTTGTGCCTTGAGTTCTTGAGGGATCTCCCTGGATGGTTATGCCTAATAAATTTGTTACCAGAAGCCATGATAGTGGAAGCCTACTCATGGAGTAGATGTATAAATTTTCCATGCATACCAAGGTGGATATTTGACGAGTACAGGTTACTCATGTCTACCTAGGTGGATGTTTGATAGGTATAATTTTGGGTTGACAGATATATAGCCTAAGCAAGTGGACGATCATCCCACTTAACACACATATCATGACATTTCTACATCCATGCTTATACCACATACATACTATTTCAATTTGATTATGTTATTTTATATTGTATTACATATGAACCATGTTGGGTTTGCTCACTAGCCTGGTCAGCTAACGTTGTGAATTAACAACTCTATAAAAAAGGATGATGTGGGACGATCAAATCAAGTTCCAAAAAATGAGGCCATGTTGGCGGATGAAACTCAAGACCAATGACCGCATTTGGCGGAAGACGAACTCACTGCATTAGATGACTGAATTTATTATGTAATTTATTTTAGGAGAATTAGTTTTCTTTCGTTATATACAATTTTATATGGATTAAATTAAGAATTGCTCATAATATGATACAGTTGAGTTATGATTGATTATTTTAAGTAGATGAAGTCCTAAATGGGTGGACTTAAATCAGTTTTGAGAATTTATTTTATGAATAAGAATGTTATGGATAAAGTACTATTGAATGGAGTGGAAACAGTTGGGTGTGTGAATGATAATGTGATGATAATCTAGAATACATATAATTTTATCTCTTAATAGTTGTATGATGGATGATTTTATGTACACTTAGTGTACGAGTCATGGACCGTAACTCGGGTCTGAGGATGCACACTCTTTATCTGAAGTGCAGGGCGTGACATATGGTACTTCAGTAGTGGCGTTGGATAATAGCAATTTATGCTAAGACTAGGATACGCTAAGATAGATGTAAAAAAGATAGATTTGTGTTTGACATGGGCCTATAGATCTTCATCACATGCTTCTTTTATAAGCATTTGGGAGGTGTTTGCCTTGCTTACTCTTTAGCATTGTGAAGGATCTGGATGTTCGGCTGTGTAAATCTCATTGATTCCCCACATCATCGTAGCCTATCGCGTACGACCATGTGTACAAGAGAAAGACTCACTTCTTTGGATTGTGCATTGGCTGGAGTCCATTTTTCTACATGCATTCCAAAGAGGAAGATCTTCATAGATATGGAACCATTGATTTTCATATCTTTGCTTTTATATAGATGCTCCTCCATTAACACCTTCAATATCTTGCTTCTAGATTTGTGATCCAATTAGGGGAACATCTACCACTAATCCCGAACCTCAAATTGATCATGGCTATTCATTCATCTGAATAACCCAATCAAACCACCCCTTGCAAACCTTAAAGTCTCGCTCTCTTCTGATTGTGGTCTTGGTGGGGTCGGACCCTTGATCTTTTTAATTCTGATTGATGTACAGACGAAGACCCAATCTACTTGGTGTCCATCCTCTCCTGATTTGGTTTCGATTCGCAATCAAATTTTCTTGAATATCGGTCTGATCTTTGGATATTCAAAATATTTGTGATCATTGCAAACTTTTCAAACATCTTTCAGAAGATCTCCCATTTTAGAAGGACTATGAGAGATAGTCTTATCTAGTGTATCATAATCAGATCCATGATAGTATTCTTTTCCTTCAATGGGTCTTTATAGTCATGGTGGGCATGTTGCCTCATTAATTAATTCGCTAATCATGGCCACATAGCATACAACGTAACTTATGATTTGTACTATCCTTCTTCATATGTCCAGTCATTCCATAGTTTTAGTACTTTAACTTGCCTTTGTCCTTACCTTTGGATTTGGATCTATACCTTAAGATCCTGTATATCACTTAGTATTCATACCTCTCATGAGCAGTGCATCAAAAGAGGTCCCTATGCTACCATTTATCTTTCTCATAGCCTTCCCCTGAAGGGATGAGATTATGATGTCCACACTCAGGAACTTATTACCGATGCACGATGAGTCATTGAATGACTCATATGATGCTGGAAAAGAATTCAACAAAATACATGTCAAATCTTCATCTTTGACCACTTCCTCCATGTCTAGCAAAATACAAATCAACTTATTAAAATTACTGATGTAGGCTTCCACATCTTCACCTTCTCTCATCCTGAAGTTGAACAACTGCAACTTTAAGTGTAGACGATTTTCAAGGGACTTTTTAGCATAAACATCCTCTAACTTCTCCCACATATCTGCCGCAGTTTTCTCTCTTATAACATTATAGAGAACATCATCCGTTAGACACAATTAGATAGAGGATTTGGCCTTCTTATCAAGAGTGTTCCAATTATCGTCACTCATAGACGATCGTCACTCCTTAAGAGCCCCATCTTCGTCTTACTTAGTTAATTGACTAATCATCTTAACCTTCTATAACTCAAAATTATTTTTTCCTGAGTACTTTTCAATATCATACTTAGTGTTTTCCGTAGATAGTGATCCTTCAGATACAAGTCTACGCCCCAATGTTAGCTCTGATACCACTTGTTGGGGGATCGGGGAAGCGCACAGAGATGAATCTAGGATAATAATCCAATAACACTAAGCAAACACAACGAGAACATAGTGATTTAACATGGAAAAACCCTTGTAGGAAAAAACCATGGTATAAAGCGACAAATGATCACTATGAAAGTAGAAATTACGAAGAGAAAGAGCTTAATCTATTCTAACAACCTTGAATCTCCCCTTTGGTACACCCTTTGAAATCCTAAGATGATTTAGAAACACTTAGAATACCTACCAATCCCGTTTACACCCATATATAGCCTTGGAAAGAATCCCAAATGAAAATGGAAACAAATCCTGCAAATTTGCAGCTTTGCAAAAAAATCTGCATAGAATCTGTTGATGCCATCAAACAAGCATCGAACTAATACCTCAACTGTCTAGAGACAAAACATGATTTTTCAGAAATTCTTAATGACATCTAACTAATCCTATTGATGACATCGAAAAAGTGCCCAGTTAGTCCAGTAACCAACTGAAGAAATCCAGAAAAATCAATGGGATCGAGAACTGTTCGATGCCATTGAAGGTGACATCGAATAGATTGTCGACGGTATCGACATACCCTATATCTAACTCGATTTAAGACATCAAATACAACACAAATTGGATTTCCCATCAACCAAAAATTCTTCTCATATTGGAAAAATCCTATTCCATCAATAATTAGTCAACAAATAGGCGGTTATTAAAGGAAGTTTCATCTTGAATGTATATATATAGAGAGAGATGTACACGAACCGAATTAGCTCAGTTAACTTGCTCGACTTGACTAAAAAAAGCTCAATTTGATTCGGTTCGAAATTGAGTTCAAACCGAGTGGAGCTGATTTTTGGAGCTCAAAAAAATTTTGAGCCAAGTTCGAGCTTTTCCGAGCTCAAATTGACTCGAATCGAACCTCAACTCAAATCGAACCAATTTCGTTACTCGATTATTTTGATATTGATGTTGCTCACCAATTGTTCGATGAAATAACTTAATGAAGGGTTGTTTCGGGAGAAGGCATTCTCTGCGGGAACGACTGGTGGCTAGGAATGTATGAATATGGAGTAAATCGCTACAAAAAAAAATATTGCATTATAAAACTATCATTATATCTTGATTTTGATGCTGCCTATTGAGTGGTTGATGAAATACCCGTGAACTGCTGCTGCTATTTTACATACTATAAGAAATTAAAAGTGCACTTTGTGTTTTAGAAAATTCCGCACAGGCTTGAACTCGGCTCAAACTGGCCCCAGTTGCTAACCGAACCGAGCTGAGTTGGCCAGTCAGGCTCGAGGGCCGAGCCGAGCCGAGTTCGAGCTAGGTTCAGATGGTGGCCGAGCCGAGTTAACCTATGCCAAGCTCGACTCAATTCGACTCATGTACAACTTTAAATGGAAGTTTATATATATATGTATGTATGTATGTATGTATGTATAGGTGTTGGCCCTTTTCAAAGTAAAAGTCAATTAGTTGGCCTTAGCTTGTCGATGGTGGGCCAACCTCTGGAATGGTTCGGATCATACAGCTACATCACCAAACTAGTCTAAGGACTATAAGTAGGAATATTTTAATGGGTCCAGTTGGCAGTCTCGAGCCGACCTATTTGGGAGCGTGGAATTAAATGGTATTGAATGGAATTAGATGGGATTAACATAATTATTGCTCAATGATTGCATGTCTGGAAATACCATGGTATTGTAGCCATCCAATCTCATGTTTGAGATAAAATTTTTGCTATGGGAAAACACTGGATTAAGAAAAATCATGTTTTGGTGGACCATGGAATTGTAATCAAAGGACCAAATTCGCAACAAATGTTGCTCACTTGTACACATATATAACCATAATGTCACGTGTAAACAATGTATATGGATGGATGACATGGATAAACACATGTATCAATATGGGGCCCACATGTGTAGTGGATTTCAAAATCCTTGGAAATCCTGCATGGGACCAAATGCAATTCCATGGGACTAAATGCAATTCCATCTCACCTAATCCCATCCTCTCCAACTGCTAGATGGAATTGCACAGGACCAAATGCAATTCTATCCCTCCTAATCCCATTTAATACCATGCGCCAAATGCCCCTGAATTGGCGGCCAGCCTTTGTTTGGACGTTTGATTATGTGCGTCATGTACCATTCACTAAATAGTAGCAATTCATCCTTCACGCATTGCCGCATCCATGTACAACAATCCAGACCGTCCAATCATAAACAATATTTTGGCTAGAGAATATATTGGGAATTAATTGGATGATCACAACCATCTGATTTGGCACTTTGAGTTTGGATGGCTGACCATTAATTCTTTTTACCTATTCATTGGATGGCCACCAATCGGAGAGGTGGAGTCAACAGTGAGTGTGAGGTTTGAGTTATGCTCTCTATATATGATGGGGGCTCAAATGCTTGAACGACCTAGATTGCTTACATACATGCCACGTGTCTGATCAATGAGTTGCCCCTTGCCGGTGGAAAACTGTAACGTCTCGAAAAAATCCATACAAAGACCTGAGTACACCTTAGGCAGAAATCACTAAGGTCCAAATCCTTTAGAAATTAAGCGAGAATTAACTAGCGCTAAATTAGATTACCTGAGAAATTAGCACTAATCACTTTAAATATGATCTGCAAGACCCAAAACTTATGAAATCGTTAACGCTATATTACCCTAAAACCTAGGATCAATCTCTAAACCCAGTTGCTCTCGGGAGCATCTAGAAATTTCGTATCGGACCTGGACCGCACATTAAAAGTCTGATAGCGACGAAACTATACGATTATGACCACCTAGTTAGACTTGACAACCACCTCAGAAATCAAGTCCTAATTGTATTTAGAAATGGTTAACTTGCGCCGGGAGCAAAGTGTGTGAAAAATGTAAATATCTTTAGAAATAAAATTTGAATTTAAGTAATCTAAGTCTTGTCGCTTGCGGGCTAAATATAAGGGTTCAGACCATCAGAATCTGACCTAATTACACCCTCAGATCAGGAAAAATTTCCCACACACGTCAGTGTACTTGTGGCCTTGATCGGATACCGGTGACCGTCGAATTGAAACTGGTCCACCACGGGCGATCTGTAAATTTGATCGGACTGAAAACTTAGCTTGACCTGGATCCAATATCAGGGAGCTTAAGTCCGACCGCATTCAGTAAAGGGGCCTCCAGAAGTGCTCCGTTGGATCGGAACAGACCCGATTTGGTTATAACCTAAGTATACCATGGCCCTGGGGTCATTCCCATCAGTTTTGGGCCTATAGAAGGGCCTAAAACCCTCTTTCTCTCTTGTCATACGATTTTTCTAAAAACCCTAGGAGAGAGAAGGGAAGAAAGAGAAGGAAAGAGAGAGAAAGTGTGAGAGAGAGTTGGAGTATTCCTGGGATTATTTCTTGCTGCTCCATGTGCCTAATTGGTTCATCTGTATCGCTATTCCGGCATTTCTAACAACGTACTTGGGTAAGAAAACCTAACCCTAATCCATTTTAGGGTTTCATATAGCATAAGTGATGAAATAGCTAACCTAACTCATGCTATAGGTTGCCAATCCGCCGTTGACAAAGACTAAACGTCAAAAACGAATCCATTATGCGTTTACTGGCGTAAGGTGCGGACTATATACGTATAAGTTACAGTTTTCAAGGCTTTCAATGTCGCTTAATGGTTTATTACTGACGTGGTTGGTATTTCACATGCCAAATGTGATGTTTGTTTCGCATTTCAGATATATATGAACTATGCTGAGTTTAGTGTATTCTATGTATTTGTAGAAAGGATCGTATATGTATGAAATTTGAAAGTGTGTTTGCCAAGATTAATTACCGTGTGTTTATACTAGTTGTATGTGTGACAATTCCTCAGTGAAAGGATTTATCCTAATACGTAATATAACCAACATACGTCATGTATGTTGGAATGTGTAGCCTAAGTGTTTGTAAAAATGTCTGAATGCGTAATTAGTTAGTAACTTGTAACTTATAAGGGAGTTGAGATATGATTCCCAACTACCTTAACTGTGTGTAGGATTTCCTCCATGTCCTATATATGATAGTGCCTATTTAATTATGTTTAACTATGTGTATGATTTCCTCCATGTACAGTATAGTCATGCTTAAGTTATATTCCATAGTATGCTCAAATGATTATAGGATTTGACTTATTTATTCATTGCTGCTTTGATAATCTCATATGATTACTTGTTGTAATTGCACGTGGTTGGGGCTAGTATATAGTCCAGGTAATCGGTAAAAGGCCTCGAATGGGTGGCTGAAGTTGTTTCGTCACACAGGACGTGTTCGATGAATCCGAGCCGTACTTGGGATGTCGACAGTAGTTAGGCCACACAGAGTGCTTATTCACTTCATATCGATCAACTCAACGTGTGCTCATCTTAGTCGAGCTCGTTAAGTAACCCGATTGACCCAGTGTATGTTCACCATATTTTGATACTACTGCTTGAATCTAAGGTATCAAACTCACCAGTGAAAATCCTGTTAACCTTGGTACCTCGATCCGCTAAGACTCATGAGCTGTACATGGTGGTATGGGACACTGTGGTCGAGCTGTCAGCCTACGTTGGGGTGACGAGCCTCCCCGTAGTGGCTAATGAGCAACCCAGACTCGTGAGTCAAATACGGTAGTATAGGACACTGTATTCGAGCTGTCGGCCTACACTGATCAAGTGATGAGCCCTTTGTAATGACCTCGAGCATACTCTGAAGCTGCGTTGAGGCAACGAGTCTTTCCATAGAAACTAGAGTATCAACTAGGCTTACATTGATCAGGTGATGAGCCCTTTACAGCGACCTAGAACCGTAACATCGTATGAGATTGACTAGGACTGACGACCCTAAAATGGATCATTATTTAGGAATTGATATAAGGGAGGTACCTTAGCTTCCCAATCCTGCTGTATGAATAAACTTAAGTAAGAACTTGACTAAACATGTGCTTGCACCGTATTGCATGTGCTTTGGCGAGGAAGAGCACTTTTAGGAGGATGTCATGTGCGCTGTGAGATGAAGACGCTGAAGGAGTGTAGGCGAGGGCATGTAACATTATCACATATCATCCTTACATTAACAAGAGTACTTAGGACCTGATTATTATATTGCGTTATCATTACTGCTTGATTGAATTGATAACATGTTAACCTTTGCTGTATAGCTCCACTTAGTTGATCACTCACTCCCACGTTTTGGGACGGTGTTTTAAATACCAACTAGACTCTGTCTTAGTTGCAAATGATAATGCGACCCACGATGCAGAGCCATATTTCGAGGATGATGAGGAGGCGTTCTCCTATATGCAGTATTTAGATAGATTTTTATAAACCGTCCTGATCGACGGGGCTTCAGGATTATACTTGTAGTGGACTATCACATTTTTTTTGACATTTTTTATTTTGAAATAATACTTATAAATATCGACCTGGCAACGCATACATACTTTGGGGACCCATACTAGTTTATACAGTTATTTATATTCGTTTCAGTCTTCTGCTTGCGTATTACAACTGTCCCTAGATTATGTTATGCTAATTTGGCTTAATCTTATTCATGTTTTATGCATTCATACAGACAACATACAATCATCATTAAATATGTTACATAAGTGATGTTTTGGAACTCGGGAGGTCGAGCAATCAGGGCGTTACAAGTTGGTATCAAAGTATGAGTTGGATTAAACTGGACCTGGGTTATGGTCACACGACGTACGCTGACGCAAGTTTAACGTAGGAGGGTGCGAGAAAAATGTAGAAACAAGTTTAGGTTTTCCAGTTTCGCCAATTGGCAAAACTTACCAAAAACGATCACCGAGATCGGGTCTGTATATACCGTGATCGCTTGAGACGACCTCGGATCATCCCTAGATCGTCAATCAACGGGTTTAAACCATGATTTACCCCATCCCAGCTTTCAACAATTGGTAAATGCGAAGATACATTAGAAAATACCCAAAAGGACTCGAAACGACTCAAAATCGAGTCGGGGGCCAAACAGGCCTTATCCAGGGGGACCCAGAGGGGGTCCCACACATTTTTGGGACCTGAGGGGAGGGGGGGGGGGGGGGGGGAGGACCTCGCCCCACTAGCGAGCCATTGCCAGAAAGTCCAGAGACCGGCGAGGCCTCGCCGCTTAACGGGCCTGGCGGGCCTAGCTGCTGTGGGCCGACGCCCCTAGGGCGTTGTATGGCCCACGGTTTTGGGTTGGGATGATTTTAAACACTCCCCCAGCTGCTCCTTTGCATACTCCACCCCTCCTAGCTTTCCTTTTCTTAAGAAAACTCACGATTTCACTCAAATCGCCCCTCCAAGTGTTGTTTTCTTTCAATTTTTTGCATCACTCACATCACCCCTTTAAAACCTTCTTCCACAGCCGTTGCTCTCCTTCTTTCCCTTTCATTTGGGCATTTCAAACACCACTTTGTGTCTCAAATCCGTAGGAACCCAATAAACTTTCCCATTTCTCTTTTTTCTTTCCTTGTCCATGGCCTTATTCGAGCTTGTTGCGGCCATCTTCTCCATTTCCACACTTCTTTCCCTTATGGGGAAGAAAAGAGCTCCCGTGGACCAAGTCGGGCCTAGTCGCCCCACTCGTTCGAGAAGACCGAGAGGTGCCACCGCGAGTGCAAACGTCGAGCATGAGGTATAGATAAAGCGGGACCTCGATCCCCAGGCTCCCTTTGATCGAACATTGCTTACGGAGTTACCACATGAAAGATTTGAGGGCTGCAGGATCCTTTTTGAAGCACACGTGGATGAGAAGCTCTTTGGGGAGCATCTATTGATGGAACGCCTGATGGAGGCCAGGTGGGGTCCGATCTTTGAGGACAAGTATCATGCAAATGTGAGCACCGTCTAAGCCTTCTACGCTCACATTCGAGAGCCTGCGCTGGAGCCCTTGCAGTTTAAGATCCCAGTGGGTAGAGATCGGGAGGCCATAATTGATGTTGGGATGATATCTCAGCTTCTGAAGATGCCGCTTCGTGAGGTCCATGCAAGTGAAATAATTTGAGGAGTGCACGTGAAAGGGATCGTTACACGTGTTTTCTTTACGACTGACTGGTTCAGTGGTAGCCAAACAATAGCCTTCTGGGGTCTCATATGACAGATGACTTCCACTTGCTTCACCACATTTTCACGTTCAACATCTACCCCAGGTGGAGCAATCGCAGTGAGTGCACGTACCTGATGGTAGATTTCCTGTACTAAGTGGGACAGGAAGAGAAGCTGTGCGTGCCTACGTATGTTCTGCGACAAATAGTTCTTATTGCACGCTCTACTCCAGTGTCTGATTCGCTCCCATTCGGCTAACTCATATGCAGGATAGCATGTGAGCTTGGCTACAGACTTAGGGCGAAAATGCCGGTGCCGGTCCATTACATCAATGAAATTATTCTCAACCAGATGGACATTGGGCCACGGCAGCAGCAAGCCCGGTTGGATGAGAGCGAGGATGAGACATCTAGTGAGGAGTATGAAAGCGAGGAGGAGAGAAGAAGAGGCTCAGGACACGGATGAGAGCTCCCCTCCTATAACATTGGAGCATGACACTGATCGTGCTCCTAGGGATGCCTGCTTAGCTCGGCTTGAGGAGGGCTAGGCTGCCCTGCGACAGGAGATCATTGATACCCAGGCCCTCGTGAAATATAAGTTTAAGAAGGTGACTCACACCTTAAAAGCTATCCTGTGTTGCATATAGGATAAGGGAACCCCTCCTCCATCGCTAGATTTGAATGCTTAGTCATCCATGTTGTCGCCCTGTAGTTTGTTTTGTTGCTGTTTTAGGTTGTTTGTGTTGTATGGGTGATGGGTCTATTAGTATGGTTGGTAGAAAGTGTGTTTGTGTTTGCTAGTGTGGGCTTAGTATAACCGCATGTGTTTCTGTCATAATTCATTTAGAACTTTATTCCATGTATTGTGACGATTTTGGTAAATGAAATGCATGAAGTTTCTTTACTTTGTGAATGAATGCTGCGTGAATGAGTTTTTAGATATGCTGAATCTGACCTAGGTTGCACCCTATGTTGTATATAGGGAATGCCACCAAAGGTCGCATGGAGTTCAGCACGTCTCACCTTTGGCGATTCGACTGTTGGGGCACCTCCCCTAAGCGATAGCCATATGGATCCCAGCACGAGCCCGTCTCACACTGACACACTGCTGGGTTTTCAGCTGGCCGCTGGCCCTAGGAATGGACCTTCATCTACTGCACTACCTGTGTCACCACAAGTTGCACCATCGGTTCCTGAGTTGAACCGTGCGTCTATCTCGACGCCTCACATGTCATAGTCCACTCCGCCTCCTGATAGGCTAGAGCAGATGATGCTGTTGATGCAGTAGCAACAGATACATCAGTAGCAGAAGCATCAACAGTTCTCGACCTCCATGGCTGACATCTTTGCCCAGAGTATGGGGGCGACTCCACTGCCTCACCTATGCACCCAGCTGGGAACGCGAGTGCCAGCGGCACATTTGAGCGATTCCAGTGCTTGTGGCCTAATACACTTGCGGGTACTCATTGATCCAAGGAGGCTGAGTATTGGCTTGAGCACATCTCTAAGATGCTAAAGCCGTTGCACTGCACTGAGACAGAGCAGGTGGAGTTGGTCACCTTCATGTTTGAGAAGGATGCCAACATTCTTCGTACGACCGCTGTTGGTTATGTGTGGACTTAGGAGGCATTTGAGACCCGCTTCCACGAGAAATACTATCCCATCACATACCGCCACGAGAAGGACAGTGAGTTCCTCCACCTCCGACAAGGAGGAATGACAGTGACTGAGTATGAGAACAGATTTACGGAGCTGGGTAGGTATGCTCCGTTGATATTAGTTGACGAGTCGATGCGCATGCGACGATTTTCTGAGGGTCTGCGACTAATATTCACTCGAAGATGTGCTGCTCTAGCATACCTAGCTATGCTGAGCTAGTGAGTATGTCTATGCAAGCGAAGCAGGACGGGGATAGACAGTCCCGTATGCGAGCACCCATGACTCTTAGACCGTGACCGGACATGCCGAGCAGGCCATTTCTCAGCAAGAGGCCGCATACAGATTCACCTCCCCGGCTTGTAGCATCACCGACTCAGCTGGGATGGACAGATTTACGATGCATTGATCAGGTGAAGAGCCCTTTACAGCGACCTAGAACCGCAACATCGTATGATATTGACTAGGACTGACGACCCTAGAATGGATCATTATTTGGGAACTGATATAAGGGAGGTACCTTAACTTTCCAATCCTACTATATAAATAAACTTAAGTAAAAACCTGGCTAGACATGTGCATGCACCGTATTGCATGTGCTTTAGCGAGGAAGAGCACTTTCGGGAGGATGTCATGCACGCCGTGAGATGAAGACGCTGAGGGAGTGTAGGCGAGGGCATGCATCATTATCGCATATCATCCTTACATTAACAAGAGTACTTAGGACCTGATTATTGTATTGCGTTATCATTGCTGCTTGATTGAATTGATAACATGTTAACCTTTGTTGTATAGCTCCACTGAGTTGATTACTCACTCCCACATTCTGGGACGGTGTTTTTAACACCAACCAGACTCTGTCTTAGTTGCAGATGACGATGCGACCCACGAGGCGAAGCCGAATTTCGAGGACGATGAGGAGGCGTTCTCCTATATGCAGTATTCAAGCGGGTTTCTATAGACCGTCCTGATCGACGGAGCTTCAGGGTTATACTTGTAATGGACTATCACATTTTTTTGACATTTTGTATTTTGAAACAATACTTGTAAATATCGACTTGGCAACGCATACATACTTTAGAGACCCATACTAGTTTATACAGTTATTTATATTCGTTTTAGTCTTCCGCTTGCGTATTACAATTGTCCCTGGATTATGTTATGCTGATTTGGCTTAATCTTATTCATGTTTTATGCATTCATACAAACAACAATACAATCATCATTAAATATGTTGCATAAGTGATTTTTTGGAACTCGGGAGCTGAGCTTTGCTCGATTCCCGATTTTCAGGACGTTACAAAAACAAGAAGTAAAGAATGTTGACTAGTTTTGGTAGTCCATGGGACCAATCTAAATTCTAGTCCATGTGGCCCATAATGAGGTCCACCCTTTTGTGTAGAGCTGGGCAACGAGTTGAGTCGGACTGAGTTAGGGCTGACTTGACTCGATCCAGTTTTAAAATAGGCCTAACCCGAACTCAATCCGACTCGATACCGAGTCTAGTATGCCTAACTCGATCTGAGTTCGGTCTAGCCTAGATTGATCAGGGAGTTCGATCCGGTTATAAGTATCGAGTCGGGTCGAGTTGGCACCATGTCAGATTGAGAGATGAGGGAGGGAGGGAGGGAGGGAGGGAGTGGAGAGGAGAGAGAGGAGGAGGAGGAGGGTGATGGTGGTGGGTGGTTGCTGGGCTTGGAACAGGAAGAGGAGGAGGATGAGGGAGGGAGAGAGGGAGTGGAGAGGAGAGAGAGAGGAGGAGGAAGGTGATGGTGGTGGGTGGTTGTCGGGCTTGGAAGAGGAGGATGAGGGAGGGAGAGAGAGAGGTTGGGATAGAGTAGGGGTAGGGTTAAAGAGTCAGGTTGAATTGGGTTTTGGATCGAGTCAAGTCCAATTGAATCGAGTTTCAGGTCGAGTTACTGGGTAACTCAAACTGAACTCGATTTGAGTTCGGATTGGGCAAAGCTTACTTGGTTCGAACCAACTCACCTATTCGGTTTAGGTTAGTCGGATCGGAACGAGTCACACGAGTCAAGTTAGCCGGATCGAATCGTCCTATGCCCACCTCTACATTTGTTTGGACCCTTTGCCAATGGGCCATGGTGCACAAAATGCTAGCCATGCCGTCCATCCACACACACACATATACATATAAAACTTAAATTTTACATTTCAGATCTCGTCACAAAGTGCACTTAAAGTTTAGAGTCATGATTTCAGCCTATGGATACCCGTTGCACCCAAGTTGCACCCAACTTGACTCAGTGCCAACTCAACCCAACTTGGTACTTGTGATTGGGTCAACTCGGTTTGGATTAGCCTACGCCAGACCTGGACACAGATTGGGTCAGACATGCTGGACTTGGTACTGAATCTCAATCTCGTCGAGTTCAGGTAAAGAGTATTTCATAACCCGGTGGAATGAGATAAACCTCAACTCAGTCCGACTCGACTCTACGCCCACTTCTGCTTTTTGGTCAGCACGCTATAGCTTGTGCAGTACGCTCTCTGCACTGAACCACCTTACCATTTGGATAATCTCGAGAACCCAATGCCAGCATCCTATCGCGTGTGAGTCCAGTGCAATTTAGTAAATGGTACCAACGCTATGGTCGATGAAATTGAAAAGTGTCTCCACTTTTAAGCAATCTGAACCAATCAAATGATAGGCCTCATGGATGTGAAGAAGATCTAGAACTTCATCAATTGAATATTTGTAAATATATGATGATCAGGCCATTTCCGTGCGTATAGATCTTAATCTTTTATTGACCGTCCAAATTAAGTGCAGTATGCAATAGCTTTGAACGTTGAACCAGCTTCACTCTAGATCAAAGTAACATCAAATATACAGTCTAATTGGACGGTCGTGATCCATTTACAGATTGCACCAGTCAACATTTTGGAAAGTTGCTACCATTTATTAATGTTATTCAACCCACATCGGAGTCATGAAGAGGAGCGAAAGGGACCCGGATTCGTTTGATCGAGGAAGCACGAAGCTCGGTGACTCCAGGACTGCCGGGCCCATCTTGATTTATTTATTTTTATATCCATGCCATCCATCCGTTTTTACAGCTCATTTTAAGGTATAAACCAAAAATAAAAAATATCCAAATCTTAGGCAGAACACACTTCATGAAAAGGTGGTAATTAAACATCCACCATTTAAAACTTTCCATTGCTCAACTAAATTTTATTTTCCATCCAATCTGTTAATAGGGTTACAAGGATGCAGATGAATGGAAAACAAAAATATTAGGTCAATCCAAAACTTATGTAACCCTCAAGAAGTATTTGATGATCAGAATTTAATCACCCATGTTTCTTGGTGTGTGGTCTAAATTTAGATTTTTAAGTACTTCATTTTTTGTTTCAAATAATAAAATAATCCTTCAAAACGGATAGATGACGTGAATTTAAATCACATACATTAAGGTGCGCACAGACATTAAGGTGCGCCCCACACTCCTGGAAGCATGGAGTTCGGTAGTTACCCCGATCAACCGAAGCTGCCCCGGAGAGAGATGGGAAAGGTCGAGGAACAGGCCGCGGCAACATGCCGAAGGAAGTCAAGCTTCTAGGCTCGGAAGCTACGTGGGGCCCACCGTCATGTTTGTTAGGAATCCACCCCGTTCCATCCGTTTTGCCATATCATCTTAGCATATGATATAGGATATTAGGCAGATACAAAACTCAAGTGGGCCGCACGACGTTTTTAACGGTGGGCGTTCAATCACCATTATTTCCTGTGTTTTTATCCACCAAAGATTTGGATCTGCCTTGTTTATGTGCCCATGCCTTAAAAAGAGCTGGAAAAAAATGATGGACGGTGTGGATAAAACACAAAAAAAGATGGTGGGCCCACATAGCACAATCCAGTTGCTACTGTTGTTAATCGCTGGGTCGGTATTCCGTACTCGTCCGAACGAATGACTAATCAACGACCGAATGACTTTTTAGTACAAAGAGAGGTGGCCTTTCCTTCTCAAGGAAGGAAATAGAAAAATCCATCATCTGAGTAAAGGTTTAAGAAGGAAGAAGATGGTAGAGAGAGAAGGAGAGTGTCTATAGTAGTTGGATTTTCAGAGAGAATGGGAGTGCCGTCGTTCATCTGGTGGTTGGTGAGTAAGTATCCAAAGATAGTGGTGAATGCATGGGAAGAGAAAAGAGTAGAAGATGGTGTTGTTGACACCACTCAGCAAAACCCAAATGGAATTGAATTCGATAACCTTTATCTCGACATGAACGCCGTCATCTATCCTTGTTTCCATGGCAGCTATCGCAGTAGTAACCGGGTTCTCTCTCTTTCTCTCTCCCCTTTCTTTTTTCTTGTTTTGTACAGGTGGGGGTTCTGGGTTATGTGATCAGAAGCTTCAAATTAATGGGCCCCAGCTTGATGATGGAAATTTTTGAAAAAAAATTCCAGATTAGTGATTTTATCTATTATCTGGTCTTTTTTCTGGTATTTGCTTTGATTTGTTGCATTGGTACAAGTGGGGATCTCTGTTATTTGATCAGAATCGTCAAACTAAATTACCCCAGCATGATGAAGGAGAATCTTAAAATAATCCAGATTTAGTGATCTTGGCCATATATTATCTTGCCTTTAAAAAAAAAAAAAGTTTTCTGTGTTTTGTTGCAAATAGTGTCTTGTTGCACCCAGTTGGTTCAAGTAGGGGACCTGGTTATGTGATCAATTGATAGTAATAAATGTGCCCACAAAATGGTTTTATTGATTCCAGATGATTGATGGTTCAAGTCCTGGTGGGTCACACTTTGATCCATAATAATAGATGTGCCTACAAAATGGTTGGTTAGTTTTTGTCATTGATTGGTCCAATTGGACCAGTATTGTAAGTCAATACCTGATTGACTGAGGATGCAGCCGAATGGTCTGATTCAATAGTTTGATTTGATTGATATCAAAGATCAATTGTGTCTTGATATCAAAGATCAATTGTGTCTTGATTTGATTTGATTGATATCAAAGATCAATGGTCTGATTGGACTAATATTGGAGATGAACAATCTGATTGTGCTGAATGTGGAGATGAATGGTTTGATTGGGTAAATATCAAAGGTTGGTCTGATTTGACTGATGGTGAAGCTGCAATGGTTCAATCGAAGGATAGTGGAGATCAATGGATAGAGTGGAGTGATATCAAAGATGAACAGTTTGATTGGCACGAAATTGGAGATGAATTGTATGCTTGGGATGTTATTGGTCGTCAATGGTCTGATGCAGCTTCTGCATTGGTCCAATTAGACCGTTCATCTTCACTATTGGGTCAGCCCAATTGCATTATTCATTTCTGATTTCTGCCCAATCAAATTGTTCATCTCTGACATTGGTCCAATTTAACCCTTGATCTTTAGAATTGTTCTACTGAACCATTAGGCTTCAGGATTGGTCCAATTAATTTGTTGATACTTAATATTAGATTAATCGGACCATTCATCTCCAATTTGAACACAATCAGATTGTTTATCTTCAGTATTGGTCAATTATATTGCTGATCTTTAATTTTCTTGTGTTATGTGATAGGTGTGGCCTTTTTCTTTTTGTGGGGCCCACCCAAAGGTTGTATAATCATTTCTGTTGAGTAACAAAGTTACATGTAATGTGCTCCCACATTTTGGGAAAAAAATATTTGATATTGTTCAAATTAGATTGTTGTTCATCAATATCGTTCGAATCACGCCATTTGGTTTTGTCATTGGTCAAATCAGGTCTTTGATTTTCAACATCGGCTCACTTGGACCATTCTTCTCAAAGTCCAACTAAATCAGATAATTCATTTTCAATAACAGACGTGAATCTTCAATTTGGGTTGATTAGGTTGTTCATCTTTGATATCTTTCAAATCAGACTGTCAACTTTGTCATAGGTTTAATTAGACCATTGATTTTCAATATCGGTCTAATTGGACCATTCATCTTCTATTTCAACACAATCAAATCTGCTATCTTCAATATTGGTCCAATTGGACGATTGATCTTCATTTTTTTTAATCTAATCATATTTGAATTCATCAAGTCAAACTATTGCCCATCATTATTGTCAAAATTGGACCATTTGGCTTCATCACTGGTCTAACCAGGCTGTTGATTTTCAATATGGGCCCAACCAGATTAATTGATGACAAAGATCAGACCAATCATCATTTGACCTACCTACGATTAAGGATCAAAAGTACGGCCAAGATGGGCAACATACGTTTGAGGACAAATAGTTGTAACCATCACCTAAAATGGGAGAAAGCTGGGGATTGTTGATAGGGAATTGGCAATATTCATGTATGTTAGTTAGAGCCATTCAAGTTTGGACATATACAATATGCAATTGTTGATAAGAGAATCGTGCATTGAATTGCTATTTTGGTTTCTGGTTGTGTTGTTGCAGTTATCTCGCCCTTCGACATTTGACGAGGTCTTTAGTACCATTTTTGAATACATTGACTGGCTCTTTCGCATAGTGAGGCCGAGGAAGCTATTGTACATGGCCATTGGTTAGTTGCACCCATTGTTCTTACTCCAACTTTGTGTTGTCACTCACTATATAGGTTGGTAAATGCATAATGTTTTCTCAAGGATTCTTGAAACAATATGTTAATATGAGATTTTGCTTTAGAAAAATTGCCGTTGACATTAAAATTAAGGAGTTTAGTTCTACATTACAAATGAGGAAGAGTTGCTACTATCATGGTTCATATTATTATGTATCGTATCCATATTGGTGACTACTGATTCTTGATACGATCCATATTGTATCACCAATATGACTAGTAGAGGTGTACAAGAACCGAGCTAGCTCGGTTAGCTCGCTCGACTCGACTCGAAAAAGCTCGATTCGACTTGGTTCGAAGCTGAGTTCGAGCTGGCCCCAGCTCAACTCGACTCGAATCGAACCAGTTCGGTGACATGGTTACTTTGATATTGATGTTTCTCACCAAGTGTTTGATGAAATGACTCAAAGAAGTGTGGCTGGTGGCAAGGAAGGTATGTATATGAAACCAACACCCTTTTTTTCTTGATTTTTATGTTGCTTAGAAGGTGTTTGATAAAATACCTGTAAAACCATTGTTGCTGTCTCAAATACAGTGAGATTTTGAAGGTGTAGTCCAAGTATTTGTGAAAATGCTGCAATGGCGAACTCAGCTCGAACTGGCAGATCTATTGATCAAATCGGGCCGAGCTAGCCAGTCAGGCTGGAGGACTGAGTAGAGTCGAGTTCAAGCTGAGGTCAGCTAGTGGCCGAGCCGAGGCCAGCTCGACTTGGTTCAACTCGATGTACACCCCTAGGTGTCAGTGTGAAATTTTCAGTACTAAAAGATATTGAATTTATATTTTATGTAGTGTTCTTGTTTATGTTTGTTTTTTCAATTAAAAATACTTCTACTTGTTAATAAATGGCATCAATATTTTATTTAAGGATTAAGTAAAGATATGCATTTTTTCCTTCTGATTTTTCTATTGTACATAGTAAGTATTGATTATCACATTGGTCACGACAGACACACAATACGTATTGGCCGATACGATACATATCGGCCGATATTTAAAACCATGCTCAATGTTCTTAGCTTGCTAGCATATACAGATGGGGCCATGGTATTATGGCTAGCTTGTAAGGGTATTTTAGTAAATTTAACAAGGCAACAAACGGTTATGTTGGTGCCAAAGAAAAAAATATTAACAAGTTAATTGTGCCAGGTGACACTGCCCCTATGTTGTTGGCTTTAGGTGAGGGGCATCTCCCTAAAGGCAAAATGGTATTTTTTTGCATGTTTAGTGAATGGCATCATTTTGACAGAAAAATGGTCCTTTCACCATCCCTTGCCAAGTATGGTACCACTACAAGTTTCGTTGGTCAGGGGTATGGAAACAATATCGATATCGTCCATTATATCGCCGATAACCAGAAATGCGGGAAACATGGGGAAAATGGTAGAATTTTTCAATGAAACTCTAGGAGATGTTAAAATATACATATTTGTATACTTATGAATTAAAAAATTACAAAAAGAATGCATTCATAATAAGTTTGCATTTAATGAGGCCTAAAAGCATGTGCTGTTGTAAGAAATCAGTCCAACCATCTCATCCATCCCATATATCCATCTAACCTTCCATCCAAACATCCATTGATATTTCGGAATATCGACAACACAATATTTTGCCAACAACTAGAAAGAAAATGAAATATTGTGGTCTTGATATTGTCCATGTTGCAATAACAATAATATTGTGATACTATCAATATTATCATCGACAAATTGAGCATTGCATGCAACGATGCACCCATAAGAATTTTGAAATGATTTTTTTTTTTTTTTTTTTTTAATAAACAGATTTTTGGCAATAACATCGAAATATCGCCAATACACTAGTGATACAAGTGACACCTGGAATTCACATTGTCGAAAATATTAGCGATACATTGGCGATATTGATACATTGGCTATACTAGCGATACCTGAAATTTACGCAGTTGAGAATGTTGACCATATCAATACACTGGTGATACATCACCAATATCTAAAATTTCTAATACTACCAGTGTTATTGGTATTGCTACTAGTGTTATTGGTATCACTGAGCTGGAGATGCAAATAATATTGGAGATAATTTGAACAATGTCCCTTGTTGAGTCTTTGCTCTTTGTAAATTAGCAAATCAATAGATATGGGCCATTTTAAGATTTGACAAGTTTACGATTGGCATTAAGTGGTTGGTGTGTAAATAGGGCTGCAAAAAGTGTAATGTGATGGTGGTGAAAATTCGAAATAAATGATCTTGTAAGCTGGATTGTGTCAATAATGAAAGGGTTACTTGTGTGCACCCCACTTTTTTTAGGTGTTTTGGCACATGAGTCCCCGTACGGACATGTGGCAAACCCGCAAGAGATAAGGACTACTCATCCATAGGCCATGCCATGAAGGGGCCATCCCACAAAACTCAGTAGACTGATTGGATGCTCCAATCCTCAGTCATATTTGGGCATCCATGTACCTTCCTCAAATTGATCTCTTTGGATTTTCTGGCTAAATTTGCTTTTGGGCATGGCTCATATTTGTTGTGGCCCATTGGATTACTGGTTTAGCTGTCCCCATGAGTGCCAATATGGAAGAATGCATGCTAGATGTTGTGTGCAATCAGCATTATTCCATGGGAGTTATTGAATAAACTACTTATATATCAACAAAAACTTGCAATCAAATAAGCTAGGGGCCATTTGAGATGAATCTGTATTATTAACTACCTAAGTAACAAACTATATTTCCTATGGTATTAGTGGTAAATTTGCAAGTTGTGTTCATTTCTTACTTGTACGTGAATGCTTTTCTGTAATTTCTTTTTATTTATTTATTTATTTCAGGACAAAGGACTTGTTCATCTTCTTCTTCATTTTTTGGTTTCTACAAAAAGGTGTTTATTTGTTTTTGTAATTTTAGATTTATTGTAATGAGACTAGTATTTGTAGTATTAGTATCATTATGTATCACTAGCCGGGGATATGGAAACATGTTTCGATATCGACAATATTATTTGCTGATACCAGTAAATGTATCACGGATTGAGAGAAACATGGAAAAAACAGTTGAATTTTTCTGCGAAGCTTTAGAAGATGTTAAAATACATATATTTATATATTTAGGAATAAAAATTTGTAAAAAAGAACCACACATAATAAGTTTCCATTAAATATGGGCCTAAAGCATCTGCTGTTAGTGCAATGGTAATTTGTATCATACAAATGTTGGTACAAAATAATAAATAAGGCATCCATCCATCCATCCATTCATTGAAATATACACGATCCATCCATCCATCCATACATCCATTCATTGAAATATACACGATCCATCCATCCATGTATGCATACATACATAAATACATCTTTATCCATCTATCAATACATCCATATGTACATCCACTAATACATCCATCAATCCATCCTTGCATACATACACTAATACATCCATCAATCCATCCTTGCATACATACACTAATACATCCATCCATCCATGAATTGATGCCTACAAACATGCAACCATCTATCTATGAATACATCCATTCATATACATACGATCCATCCATCCATCCATCCATCAATTCATGCATAAATACATACATATCCATCATGACTCATCCATCTGTTCATCTATGCACACCTACTTAAATGCATTTTATCATACAAGCATGCATCCATAGAAAAGTAAATTTTAAAATAGAAAGATATATTTTTAAGTAAATACATTTTTATTCATCTTTGAAAATGTAATATGTTCATCAAGAAATGGTCCCCATACATCATCAACATACAACCATGAATAAGGAAAAAAATAATTATCTATAAAAAAATAGGTTGAAATTATTTTTCAAATTAAGTAGATTTTTTTTTTTTTTGAAAATTTAAATAATTTCAAATCAGTCCTCAATTAGTTAATTTAGATGAGAATATGGGGAAATTTTAGATTTTTCCAATTGTCCCTATTTTGACTCTCAAATTTCTCAATTTTCCACTCAAATCCATGGCAATGCATGAGAAGCATGCATAGACATAAATATAGTGAAATCCATACAAAAAGAAAGGAAAAACATAATATTTTTCATTTTTTGTACCTTAGGTATTCTGGCCCATGGAGCTTTTGAGTGTTGATTTCTCTCCCAAATGATGGATTTAAATCACAATCTAATATTTACCTTTACCGAATGTGTGGAAGAAATAGAATTGAATAAGATAGAAGATGAGAATTGAGAGTTAAGGAAGAAAGATTAGAATAGAATAAGGATGAAGATAATTAAGAACGATTAGAAGGAAAGCAAGATTGAAGGATAATTGTTATTCTCTTCTTCCCAAGGGATTGCATTGCATTCCATTATATAAGCATTACAATAAAGTTACAATTAAACAACAATAATTGTAGACAAGTAACTGACAATTTAAAATAAATAATTAAGAGCATAAAGTTGAATTTGAAAATGAAAATTTCAAATTCAATTGAGAATTGAAGATTTGAATTTGAAAATGGAACCTCATTACAATGCTTGAAGAGAAGTGGTCGAAATCCACCTCCCCACAAGATCCCAAAGACTACACACACACACACACACACACACACACACACACACACACTTAACATCTCTCCCTTGTATCGAGTGGTATCTGCGATAGCATTGTTGATACAACTCGAAACAAGGGATGACTTAAATACAAACTCAAGCATGAAACTGTATTGATACAAAAGTGTGGTTATATATCAATGATATATTAACGATACCTGGAAAAATGCCTTTTATGGGGGTTTGGTATCGCCTAACAATAATATTGGCAATAGTTTTGATATTATCGCCGATATCTGGAACATTGAATGACCCTCATCACCTTATGGACACCGTTAAAACTTCTTTATGTCTTTCAATGTCCAATTTCTATGCCTCATACCATCTTTGTGCAACTTTCATTTATTTACACTGCATATGTTATAACGTTTTACTGGCTTAAATTTACATGTAGATGGAGTGGCGTCAACGGCCAAAATGGATAAGATAAGATGTAGGCGCTTCCTAACTGCAAAAGGAGCCGAACGTAGAGTGAGTTTTTCTTCAGTTCCACAGCATAACTGTGCTCATTTGATGTTGTTCTCTTCCACAGGCAAACAAGGAAAATGATCAAAAGGCATTACTGCATTTTTTTCCTTTTCATGTGTTCTTAATCTTGAATTAGTTTTCTTGTTGTTTAGGATGCCAGGCGGGAAAAATTGAGAAGAGAGTTTGAAATCAAGGAGAATGTTGTTCTTCCAAAAATGTCATCTGAGGTTTCGGATCCTACTGTTATTACACCAGGAACTGAATTCATGGATAGATTGTCGAAGGCACTTAAATGCTATATTTGTTCAAGACTGAAAACTGACCCGGGTTGGAAAGACATCAAGGTTTAATGACAAATTACAATGGCAATTATTTTTTAATTACATAGACAGTATTAGCAACTGTAATTCGCTTCCTTCAATTTTTTCATTAATAATTGTTAAAGCCTTGAATTTTGAAATAATCAAGACTTGTTGTTGGTAAGAGGTTTTTCGAATGAGCCCTACTGGATGCATCCTCCAAGGGGGCATTTGAGGCATAAACCCGCTTTTGAGCCAAAGTGGGGTTTTTAGCATGTTTGGATGCACTTTGCAAGCCATTGTTTCATCATCTTTCTTGATAGAATAGGCACTAAAATTTTGACTTGAGGAAAACACCTTTTGCTCTGTTGTGTCCAAACAGGCCAGAAGGTTCTTGTGATCATATGTGATCATATGTCTACTCCATGAAGTCTACACGGTTCTTTAAGTGGACCTTGTCGTATTTGTTCCATGGCTTGGAAATCTGGTCATTCAGGTCATCGGGTGGGTCACATCATGCAATTTTTTCATATACTCGTGGCCAAACCAATGATCTGTCTTGCCATAACATTTATACGTGACGAGTGCATTGAATGGCCTGATGTGAAACACTCATTGAGACGTGGTGAGAGTAGGATTTCTGAATTGGATGCTCGTTGTCATCTTCAAATTTCTTCACATGCCCATTAAGTTGAATTTATTTATTTATTTTTTCTTCATTTTTTTTCTTAGGTCATACTGTCCGATGCGAATGTTCCTGGTGAGGGAAAGCATAAGATCATGTCATTCATACGGCTCCAACGGAATCGTGATGGATACAATCCTAATACTCGTCACTGTGTGTATGGAGGGGTATGATTAATTTTAGTGCTATTTGAATGAGCTAAAAATAGTAGACTTCTATTATTTGAGGGGCGCACTCTAGTGGTTCTGGTACCACCATAAGCTTACAACACACTGGGTACCCTATGCATATCAGCGTTGGGTGTTTTTCCCTCTCAATATGTTCCCTGTTCTGTGGCCCATCTGAATTTTGGATTGGTATGATTTCTAGGCTTTGGAAGGTTTCTGAGGTGGCGCATCTTATGGACAGGTTGGATTCTTTGAACGCATCACTGGACCACACATTTGCTTGGTACTGGCATAAGCTTTCAGTGTTATTAGTACCACTGGAGCACGCCTCATTATTTGATAGGTTATTAGTTTCAGTTGCAATTATTCTCTTCATCGTAATTGTAAATTTTTGAACTTGTAGGACGCGGATCTGATAATGTTGGCCTTAGCCACACACGAAGTTCATTTCTCTATATTGAGGGAGGTGAGTTTAGTGTCATTTTTTAAAGAAACTTGCATATGTCGAAGTGAAAAATAGTTTATAAGCAATGTCTTGAGTAACCAGATTTTTCCTCCATAGTCCCTAGTTTACATTAAATTTTGGTGGGTTGCATGTCCTTTTCTCTTCTTTAAGCAAGCAAAGGTTTCACATAATATAAGAAAATTTTGATATTTGTTAGAGGACCAGATAGGTTAGTGATATGAAAAAACTGCTAAAGATAATTACACCCTTTCGATATGACTCAATGCTTGGTTTCTTGGTTAAGGGTCTGTTTAGACATCTGCTGATCTGAGGATGTGTAGGCAGGGGCATGTGTATCTGAACTCTCTGAAACCAGTTTAGTCAGATTTACTAATTGTGTTGGATTCAGGTCCATGGAATCTGATCGGACCATAAATCTGGTTGAGATCAGGTCAACGACTTGGCTACCTATTTGTTAATCAGATATTCGATTTTTTTAAAATAGTTTTGTCTGTTATTTAATTATCTATATTATCTAAATCATGTGTGGGTGATCTTCTGGCATGGGATGTTAATTCGGTTCTAAGACTGACCTCTCCGTATCCAAAAGCCGTTTTGTATCCTAATTTGTGCTTGAAATTAGACCTGATAGGACCCTGTGGGATATGCCAATCCATTTGGATTTTGATATGCCAATTCATATATGGTAGCAGTATCTAAATCTGACACTGCCAAATCTGGTTCACACACCGCCAAATCCGGTTCACTTACCATCTCTAGTACAGATACACACCCTCATTGATAATTTGAGGTCTAAGTTTCATTGTGCGACTCGCTAAGGTACAAGAATGAGTTGTATTGCTGATGCCGATATGACTCATCTATTAGACAAGTTGTCAAAATCGTTCAAAAAAAGTTAAAATCAGAAGAAAGTGAAAAAGATCTGGAAAAAATCAACAAGATCAAGAAATTATGGAAACCCATGTCGCGAAGTTAGATATATTACGGATTCTTAGAGACGAATTATTGTTAAGGCATTTATTAAGAAGGGAGTTGTTATTGTTTTTTTGCTATTGATGCACCAGGATGCAGCTGCCAGGGAGCAGCAAGCAAGCCGCATATCGTCCCCAGAAACATCTCGTCCAAAGAAGAATGTATATTCTGTAAGGTCAAGAGAGTGGTTTATTAAGTTCCATCAGGCTAATGATGGTTCTTCGTTAGCTACCAGTGATAGTGCTTCATTAGCTAAGACGCTGTTTCAGGTCTGTCTCTCTCTCCATCTATCTATCACTATTTATCTATCTAAATATCATTTCTTCATTCTTCATGCAAATATTTTTACTGCAATGTGTATTGGGCTCGTGGGCCCAAACATATGGGTATTTCCCTAAATTTCTCCCAGATTTGAAGTTTGTGACCTTTGGATCTCTTTAGAATTGTTCTTTATTGACTTGTTTTGTACATCTTGGCAGTTCTTAAATATTTGGACATTACGAGAATATTTGGAACTCGACATGACAATTGCTGAACTTCCCAAAGATTTCTTGATAAACTTTGAGCGTATTGTAGATGATTTCATCTTCCTGTGTTTCTTCTTGGGAAATGATTTTTTGCCTGAGCTGCCTTTGTTGGGAACTCATGAGGTATGTATATTGGCCTGTAGTTACATATTTTGGTGGTAATGCATTTTGAAGAAGGATTTGGACTGTTTGTTCTTAATGGGACCAAGTTCTCATATAAGGGTTTGTATGGAAAGTTCCTCGGGATTAGGTAAGGTGGAATGCCTTTCGCGAAGTGCCAAGTGCGATAGCTCGAGTGCACTTGCAGCTTCTCAATTGCACTTTGTAACTGTGCATGGTGCACGTGGAAATGAGCCACATGTGTGTAATATAGCTGTGCCTGTGCCCCTCTTCAAGGGATCTCCTTTGCTTGGATTGCTTCTTTACAAATTTGGTCAATACCTTCATCAAGTGGGCTAGGCATGTATTTTTCAGGCGGGGATATCTAGATCAACAGCTCCATGTATTGAATGAATGCTCTCAACATTTCTTATGAGGTTAAAGATTAATGGAATTATGAGGTTTGCTGGAATACATCCTGATGTATTGCAATATGATATGTTGGGACATTATGCATTGGAATAGGGCTTTTTCAATGACCCCAGATCATTTATGTGATAGGGCTCCCTTTGGATAGGATGCCCAAAACATTATAAGATCGAAATAGTTTCAACCCCTTGATCACACAAAGGTTATGGTGACTGTCCATTTGGAAAGCTAAAATGCCAAATTTCAAGTGGTTGAAATAATCCAGTTAAGATATTTTATTTGTTGGATGTCCACCACACAAGCTGAGACATTGTTTAAACTGTTTGATTGCTGGAAGATGATCTAGATCCAAAGACTAAAGTACCCATGTATCACTTTGCAATACGTTGGAATGCAGTCAAGCAAACCTTTGAAATTATTATTTCATGGTGGAAAAACAGAAAAATGATAAGCAGCTGAATTAGTTCAAATGTCAAATTTGTCAACTTTCTCCTCTTCTTTACCTTTTTTCATGAATATTTAATGGGATGCCGTGTTGCATTATTTAGGGCGCTATGGATTTGCTAATGGCTGTTTACAAAAAGGAGTTCAAAAGCATGGGTGGATATCTCACTGATACATGCCGAGTAAAATACTGATCTTTATCTGCTTTGTAGTTATAAGGCGTGCATGATAATTACTATATTTGCATTGAGCGGTAGGGACAGTTGCTGAAATTTTCAATCTGGTCAATTTGACCGCTTGCTGTAGTGAGCCCACTCTCTATTTCACACCAGTTTTATGGACTTTCTCCATTCACTTAATGCTGCATTGGGTTTCTTCACTTTCCAATACTGTTTTATGATGCTTGGTGGCACTGTTTGAATGGGCATAATTGACATTTTCACCCATTCCGTGCTGTGCCATGGAATGTTAATGGACTGTAGGCAATTGATTTCAAATAGTTGAAAATACTAATTGATATTACTTCTGTTCATGGTCAGTTGCAAGATGAGAATGCTGCCTATATAAAATTCGAAAGAGTAGAACAGCTCATCCTTGCTGTTGGTTCTTATGAAGATAAAATTTTCAAGAAAAGATCAGAGATCCGGAAGGTATACTAATACCATACATGCAGATCTTTTTGTGTGATGTCTGTTTTTGCATTTTAGTTTTGCTGATTCATGTTTGGCACCCCAGATTCGATGCCTTGTGGTCTACGATTCATCTATTTTGTAGGCATTTGGGAGTTTCATGTTCTGGCACTTATTCACGTGTTTAAATTTTTTGGTTAGTGATAGGATAGTTCAAAAACTCTACTTGACTCAATGTTTACCTGGATCAGGTTGACTTGAAGACATGAATGAGTCTTTACCTGACTCAACTCAATTATTATTATTTTATAAACTTAGTGTTATTAGATCTGTGTGTGTAGCTAAAATATAAATATAATGGAAAAAGATGCATATGTATTGCAGTTCTTGTTAGTGAGACATGTTGCTACCTCTACTAGAGGTCTGGGGTTCAAAACCTGCATTTTACATTTTGCGAAAAAAGGTCCTCTTATCAAGAAATTAACTTGCTTCGAGTCATGTTGAGTTGAGCCAAGTTGGAGTCATTGAGTAGACTTGATAAGTTACAAAGAGACAAGGCAACATGGTTGTTGAGTTGATTTGGTCTAGTCACAGAGAGTCGTGGCTGAGTAATGCCTACAATTGGTTTTCATGCGCACTTGGCTTGAAATCTTGTTGAGTTGACTAGGGTGAGTTTTAGAACTAGGAACTGATAGAAGTAATACAATGTCAATCTCTATTGGAAATGACATATTGCGTTTGTACATAATTGTATCCACAATTTATTGGATCCCAACAGTAGCAGAACGAGCGATAATCTATTGCTGTGTAATATATAATGATAGTTTGATCTGGTAGAATAAATTCAGTGGACAAATGTAATTTTCTTTAAAATTGGGTTTCCACTTTGTTAAAATATCCATATAGGTCATTACCCCAAAGATTAAATAGTACTCTATTTGTAATCATCAATGTTATTTTCCATTTAATCACTCTGACGCAGGAAGGGACGTGATGAGGTTGATCACCGTCTTGCTCAGGGGATATCTACTCCGAATCCACGGAGCTCTTTGGACTCCTCACAGAGCTTCCTTGAATCCATGAGGGATAAAAGTATAAATAATTTCTAATAAATTCAAAATAACTTGATTGATGATAAAAATGAAATTACAACTCTTTAAATAAGGAACTCAAACTTAGGATGGAGTTTTAGACTTAGACTCAGTGTTCGTAATATCGATACTATCGGCTGATATTATCAGTATCACAGTCCAGCGATACGAAACTCATTAAAAGATACTAAGAAATTTTTTTTGTTGTATGTAAATATCTAAAAAAATCAGGAAAAAAATTAAAAAAGAGAGAAACCTTCAACAATGTGGATTTTTGTACCTGTAGAAGAGTTTGCGCTGACCGGAAGCTCATTTAGTGGGCCATTCGAATTGAAGTTGTAGGGAATTGATTTCGGAAGTTTGTAGGGAATTGATTTCGAAAGATAATGTGAAAAGAAAAAAATCTGGAGAAATCCGGAGATTTGGGAGAGAAATTAGGGTTCTAAGGGGCCGAAACCCTCTCTGTTGCGAAAGGGCTTCCGAGCCTTTTCTATCGGGCGATCGGATGCGGATTTTGTGCAAAAGACTTCCACGCATGAAGTACTTGCGCTAGGATGCTAGGTGGGGCCCACTGTGATGTTTGTGAGAAATCCACCACGTCCATCTGTTTTGCAAGCTAATTTTAGGACATGCGACCGAAAATGAGGTGGATCCAAAACTCAGGTGGGCCGCATGAGAGGAAATAGTAGGGATTCAGTGACTATTGTTGAAACATTTTTATGGCTCCAGAAGTTTCGTATCGGGATAAGTTTTTATGTTTTCACTTCATCCCAGTGGGAATGACCTCATAAACGATTTGGATGGCATATAAACATCAGGGTAGATCCCAGGAAAGTTTCAATGGTAGGAAACTCTTTCCCTAGTTTTCCCTCTCGTATGGCCCACTTGAGTTTTGGATCTACCTCATTTTCGGTCACATCTCCTAAAATGAGCTCGTAAAATGGATGGACGGGGTGGATTTCTCACAAACATCACAGTGGGCCCCACCTAACATCCAAGCTTAGCAACTTCCTGCGAAGGCCTTTTGCAGGAAATCCGCGTCCAGTGCGGATTGAAAACCTCTGAGACGGATAGTCCAATCAGAGGCTATTTAGGGCCCACCATGATATATGTGTTTTATCCACACCGTCCATCTATTTTGATGGGTCATTTTAGGGTATAAGCCTAAAATGGAGTTAAATATAAGATTCAAGTGGATTACATGACAAGAAGTCGTGGTGGCAATGATATCCACCGTTGAAGCTTTCCTAGGGCCCATTGTGAATTTTATTTGCCATCCAATCTGTTCATAAGGTCTGATAGACCTAGATGAAGGGAAAACATAAATATTAGCTTGATCCAAAACTTTCGTAGCCCCTAAAATTTTTTTAATAGTGGCCATTCGATGACCACTTTTTCGTGTGGTGTGGTCCACCTCATTTTGGATTTGCCTCATTTTTTGGCACATTACCTAAAATAATATGCCAAAATGAATTGACAGTGTATATACACAATATTATGTCGAGGTGGCCCCACAGTCATGGTCCCACCATATTACATACATCCTCTGATGTGGTCCACTTGATCTTTGGATTTGCCTCATTTTTTTCTCAGGCTTTAAAATGATCCAAAAAAATGTATGGATGGCATGGCACACACAATCTGCCTCATTTTTTGAGCTAAGACCTAGCAAAAAGTAAAATATCAACGTTAGGAATTAGAGAGTGGATTAGGCGAGAGCCAATACTCACCCAAGACGTGTGGCCTTAATGGGGGGCCCACCTTAATGTATGTATTCTGTATCCATGTCGTTCATCCATTTTTCCAAATCATTTTAGTGTATTATCCAAAAAACGAAGCACATCCAATTATCAGGTGGACCAAACCAAAGGAAAAAGTTGTGATTGACTATTAATGGGCCACAAAAGTTCTGGATCAATCTGATATTTATTTATTTATTTTCCTTTCATCTATGCTTATATGAACTTATCAATAGATTGGATGGTAAATAAACACCACGAAAACATTAAGGTAAGCCCTAAGAAGGTTTTAATGGTAGGGCCTTCAATCAATATTGTTTCCAATGGCACAGTTCACTTGATAATTGGATATGCTTCATTTTTGGTATGGTGCCGTAAATTAAGGTGGCAGAACAGATGGATGGTCTGGATACACGTCTTGATGCATTTATAAATGTTATGCAACATATGTGAATATAGTTGTTTTAGTTCAATCGGACGGCGCTAACTTAGGACACTATACAAAGGAAACCTATTATGTGCAATTTTATTTTTATTTTTATTTTTATTTTTTGAGATTTTATGATTTAAAAGTGTGTATTAAGGTCATTTTTAATAATCTCTGAAGTTTCATTGAAAAATTCAAACATTTTCCCAATGTTTCCCTATGCTTCCCAAAAAGTGCGATAAATTATGCAATACAAACGATTTATCCCATGTGATAACTGATGCGTATCTGTATCCCAAGGGTGCGATACATTGCGCAATACCGATATTTCGAACACTACTTAGACTCTAACTCAAACACCTTAAAAACGTGACTTACAATAAATAGTAAACTTATTATTTATAGGCGATCTCTATTCCTACTAGACTTCATGGTTTTGGCTAAAAATAATAAGTGTCCGATTTGGGCAGGACTTCTACAACTCAAAGGATCAAAAGTTAATACTCCAACTAAAACTTACAATTTATAGTAAAAATGAAATTAAATGGGACTTTTGACCGTTGATCTGATGGAATCTTGCAAATCCGGCATAGCCGGGTTGGTTGGCTTAAGTAGGTTCTGCTACCCCAAATTCGTATATAGTATGTCGAAAAACTCATCCTGGTTTGCGAGATACAACTACTTTAATGTCTTGACGGTCCGGATCATTTCCACCTCCGATCAGGCCTTCACTCGTCCATCTTTGCCATGAAAGTGTTTGTGATCCGCTCTACATCAAACTCCCACAGGCGAGCTTCTTTTACCAAATGTCCTACTATTTCTCTCTATCAACCATCGTAATGGGATGGCCAAGGGAGTTATCATTCACAAAACGCTCCATTTATTGTGATTGTACCCTACACCCTCTGATCTCATCATTAATAGACACATTTAGCACCCGCATCATACTTATGAGCTCAAAGGAGTAGTCCCAAGTATCTCGAGCAACGTTACAGTGTAGAAAGTATAATTTGACACATAATACATATTTTTGGTACATGTAGGGTAAAATTTTTATTTGGAATTGCAGTCCTTGTGAATGCTTCAACTCTACGTGGAATTGGATCCTCCCATGCTTTTGGACATGAATGCATCACTTCAACCCCCAGTGTAAAGCTCAAAAGAAGGACACACACACACACACATGGAAACACTCATTTGTGAACCAGTTCGTACGTACTACATACGAACTTTTTTGAGAACTCATCATATTTGATAAGTCTCGAAAATCTGAATGGTCCACATGAAGCAGAACGTCATGAAACCCCCTGGTGCGAATTTTTACTTTGATCCAAAACTTCGGTGGGCCATGAAAAATGCAAACAGTTTCTTCCCTTGATTTGAATTTCTCTTTGCTATGGCCCACCAGAATCTTAGATCAGGGTGAAAATCCACCCCCTAATGTTTCAAGGGATTCCGCATCTTATGGACCATTTGGATTCGACACCCATGACATGTGTGCAAAGGTGCGCACGTGCGTAGGTGTGTAGGTGAGCATGCCTCACACACACACACACACACACACACACACACACACACACACACACACACATATATAAATTTAAAATTACCATCTATAACTAATTTCCAAATATTCTTAGGTGGCATTCTTATAATTTTTTTTGTAAAACTTCTCTAGTTACAGTACTGCATAACATAGTTCTTGCTAAGGCCCTGTTTGGATACCACCAATTAAGTTACTTATACTTTTTCTACTTACAACAGTAGATAAGTAACTTATTTCAGATACACCGATCCATAGCTCAAGTGGTAGACTGAGTGAAGATAGCATCGTTTCAAAACTAAGGTCTTGGTATCGATTCCCAAGTGGGGTGTGTACTAGCAATGGTGTGTGTACTACCAAGCTACCCCCCCTCCCTTCGGAATTAAAAAAAGAAAAGAAAAAAAAAAAAGCTAACTTATTTTAGATAAGTTTGGTTTATGATTAGTTATAAGTAGATTTTTTACTTAAAAGTACATAATCACTACAGTTAATTTTTGAAGCTTTTCTACTTTTCATAAGTTGCTGAAGAGAGGCATCAGGAGAGACGAAAGCGAGGAGAAGTTGATAAGTATGTACTTTACCAAACATACTTATCTGCTTAATAAGTAGAAACTAAGATAAGCTACTTGAGGCATAAGTAGCCTATCTTAAGTAACTTATAATCTAAATGCCCCCTAAAAGCCTTTTCTTGAACAGCTTGGGTGATCCTTGCTTTTTCCTCTTTTGGTGTTGCAGCGTAGGCTTGATAGGATCCTGCGTGAGATTCTTGAAGACAGGGGTGAAGAAGATTTTGATAATGTGGTGAGAATTGGATATCCTTCAGCCGCCATGCTATTAGACCATTCCCTTTCATTTACAGTGTCATGGAACTAATGTTGCAATACATTCTCATACAGGAAGAAGACTCAAAATTCCAACTAAATGCCCATTCATTGGACTTTAATGGTCTTTCAAGTATCAGATGTTCGGTAACTGATGTAAGTCCGTCTGTCTCGATCTTGCTAGTTTTGGGTTCCTGCATTTTATACCGACAGGCACATCATCGTGAAACAGTTATCAGTCTGGCTGTAGATATTCTTTTAGAGATGTATTCTAACTTATTATGTGTATTCTCATGATTCTTTTTATGTCTTCTAGTATTATGAGGACACCGAGGAATTCATACAAAAGTTAAAGGATTTGCTCCAACAGAAATCGGACCTGTTAAAAAATAACCTGCTTACAGATAAGGTTAGTTCTATATGGTTTTAGGTGGGTTACATGCATTTGGAGAAACATACAATGCTTGATGTCAGGAAAATTACAGTGCTTAATAGCCTTAGGCAGCCCATCCCAATATACTGTAGATGTGGGGCCGATGTTTGGAATGATGGATGGTTTGGATCACATAAATTTCTTGCATTGGCTGATTCTAACTGTTCGGATAGGCCCCCTTAATGTGGTGTATTGTTTGTAATATTGGATTTTTAATTCATGAAAGCTAGAACCATCTTCGGTTTTTCATAATGGATCATGGGTTTGTGTATGTCTTTGCCACAGGTCAATCTCGGTTCTGAAGGTTGGAAAGCTCAATATTATAAGGAGAAATTTTCTGTAGAAAAGCCTGATGAAATTGAAAACAAACGGAAAGAAATTGTATGTTAAGATGCCTTGATATTTGGAACCTGGTACCTTGAATTATTGTAGTTGTTCTTCCACCATGATTTTGATTGTAGTGTCTAACTACATGTTCTTTTCATATCTGTTCTGTGCATTGGTTCTCCTTTCGATGCATACATGTTAGAAATTGGAAATAATGTCATTTCTGTTCTGTTCTGCTTCCTTTGCCAACACCTCCTGCTGGAATTGGCTTGATTTGTCAGTCAAATGGTGAACACTTACTGTGTTCTGACCCAAAATAGAAAAATTCTCATTGACCGATACAAATTGGTTTTGCATGCACTTCTGTGGGGCCGTCCCAATGTACTGAATATGTGGGTCCAACATTTTTTTACTGCAACTTGTTCATATGGTGCTTGGAATGGTGAATGGTTGGCATCACTATTCTCATCAGTAGTTGTAAAGCACTTTTGGTTTGAATTAAATTAAAATTTTATTTCATCTAGCAAGATGCTAGTGAGCCCTTCAATTTGGGTGGGTGTTTGCATTGTAATTTGCAATCCAAATACTATCTGATTTTCCTTTAATTTCATTCTCCCTTTTCTTCCCTTGTTTTCTTTTGCGAGCAAAGGCCGGGGTTCGTCAATCTGTTGATCCTATACATTGACACTCATCCTCTACAATTTGTGCTTCGGACTCGTACTCCTACTTTATGCTTCCTAGTTGTTTATACTAGCTAACATTTTGAAACAGATGCTTCCTTGATCCTGCATCTCAATGTATTGCGGTGTGACTTCATGCTTTAGGCAACTATAGATTCAACAATTTGAAGTGGTATTCTTATTGATGATTGGCCGTTCCATGATTGGGGTCATTGCTCCTACGAAGCCCCTTCTAAGGTCGCGGCGTTTGAATGGCTAGCTGGTTGGAGCAAAATTCTGACAATTGACAATCTAAGGAAGAGGGGTCTGTTTATCGTCAACGCTTGCCCCCCTTGCTGGCAGAATGAAGAATCAGTGAATTGTCTCTTTTTACACTATTCGTTTTCTAGGGAAGTTTGGGCCAGTTTCTTTCGTCTGTTTGGTATTTATTTGGTCATGCCATGGTCGATCAATGGCTTTTTCAGTCAATGGCATGCCAGCAGCCCCAGTAACAAATGAGCAGTGGTTTGGAGGCTTTCTCTTCTAGCCGGGATGTGGGCTTATGGAAAGAACGGAACAACAGATGATTTACAAATTTATGTGGAAACTTGCAAGCTGTTTTCCACCGGGCTAAGTCGAATGTTCTGGAATGGGCGGTGGCGTCTTCTAAGATAGAGGGTTCCTCTTTGTTTGGGTTGTAGCACTTTGAACGCTTTTTGGAGCTCTTTTCTCTTCTTTGTTTTCCCTTTCGTTTTCTTTTCTTTCTTTGTGTTCTTTTGCTTTGCTGCTTTCTAATGAAGATGGGGACATTAGCATTACCCTAAATCATGTCAATATATAGATAGATAAACAAATTACTCTTTGCTCCTTATTTGAATTCTTATAATCCATCCAGCTGCATAAAAGCTTAGGAAAAAACGAAGCCCACACTTTCAAGCTTCAAAACCACATTGGACAACATAATAGGATGAAGAGAACTTTGGAGCTTGAGAATAACAGACGCCTATTGGGTCTTATTTCATTTAAATAAGAGACAAAATGGTCATGTCAATAAAAATATTATGTTTTATAGTACGTCAATTACTGTTGTTCAAATATATGCATCTCGAATCATCTCATCTAGCAGTCATATCTCAAACTCCATGGTGTTGAGTGGGAAAATAATTTCACCATCTGTTTGTGGCCTCCAAGTTCAAAAACCCATAAACTCGGCTTGATGTTCTTGCTGCATTGGGTTGAATCCAAAACTCAACCCACATCGTTTCGATATTTAGTTATCTTAAATTGACAATATTTAAAATAAGTTGAATCTAGCGTAAGTGATATAGAACATAACTCAAAACTACCAACAACATGGACGCTTCACTGGTTAAGGGCATTGCTTTCCTTTGGTGAGGTTGGGTGTTCGAAACACTTTCCTACCTTCTTTATTTTTAATAAAATGTCCACTCAGGAACCGAGAGGCTCGGTTTGAGTCATGCCGAGTTGCGTTGAGTTGCATAGAGTCTCCAAGTGCAATTTGAGTTTCCCAGCTACTTGGCTTGAAATCTAGCTGAGTCGAGCTGACTTGGCTATGCTGGGTTGTTATTTAGCATTGGACCTATTTACCTCAACATGGCAACCCCAACTTCCTAACCATTTGGCATGTGGGTCAACCCACCTTCTAGCTTTTGATAGCTAAATATAACCTAACAGATCTAAAACCTCCAGTTTCAATAAGAAGGTGCAACTGATTGTGGTCTGTTTCTTCTCAATTTAAGAGAATTTTACGGGATACTAGTATTTATCATTGAATCATTGTCCTTGTCGCTGCTATGTAGCTAAGACAATTATTCTATCCCAATGCTACATCAGCTTGTTGGATGTTGGTGGCAGCCTTTGGTTGACATTGTCTGATTCCATTGCTTTAATTTTCTGCGTTTTGATTTGCAGGTTCAAAAATATGTGGAAGGCCTATGTTGGGTCCTACGCTGTTATTTCGAAGGAGTGTGCTCATGGAGCTGGTAAGATAGGTTGTTGAATGCGGCTCTCCTAGACATTGATCAGACTTCTCTTGTCCATTGTCCAGTTTAAAGAAGTTGGATATTGGGCTTTCAGGTATTACAATCATCATTTTGGTCCATTTGCTTCCGATTTCAAGGGCCTTGGTGGATCACGGATAGACTTTCTGTTGGGAACTCCATTTAAACCGTTAGCTCAGCTTATGGCTGTCCTTCCACCAAGAAGGTGAGCATCCATTTGCGGGATTCTTATATTCTTTTGTATTTCATCAAACATGACATCTTCTGTTGCAGTGCCCATGCACTTCCAGAAGCATATAGGACTCTAATGACTTGTTCGGAATCAAATATCAGAGATTTTTACCCCACCGGTAAGACCCTTAAAAAAAATAAAAATAAAAATAACTTACTGAAGTTTACTAGTTATCTCTACTACATATAATGCCAATGGCTTTGGACAATTTTACCCTCACATTTAGTCTTCACAACATTGGTTGAGCGAGGATAAATTCATCATAGAAATGTACCTGGTTGTCTGGGAACAATTGAGATTTTACCATACAAAGGATGGCATAGATTGCGGCGTATATAACACTAAAGCTATAATGGCCGACAATGTTGCCTATCAAAATCTGCTGTCGATCAGGTGCTTTCAAAGATGCTGGGCCCTGCATCCAAAAATCAGACATTTACAGCTCAGGTAGCCTCAGCACAGGGAACAGTGGGGATGGAATGCCAATGATGGCTTTTTGTGTGTGGCCATCATGGTGTTTATCTTTCATTAAAACCCTTCATCAGGTGTGAATCACCAGGATGAAGTGAAGATACAGAGATCAGCAGAAAACTCAAGCACATCACAATGCATGAACTATTTTTACACTGGTCCCATTGGTGGGGACCATTTGAGTCTTTTATCAGGCTGATATTTTGTATGTATGGTGCAAGCACAAGGGTTCTTCCCTGATGGATGGAGCCGTTTTCACACACACAACATGGTGTGCCCCATGGAGATTGGGTGTTTTATGCGCCGTCATAAAACATGTGTAGTAGATGATCCCATTGCCGCACCTTTCTCCTGCATCTCTCCTTCCTCTCAGAATCTCTCCCTTCTCTTTTTATCTCCTCTCCTCACTCCATGTGCATTGTACATGCCATACCCCTAGTGTAATTAACATCTTGAATTTCTTGTGTGGATCAGATTTTGAAGTTGACACAGACGGAGAGTGGGTACGTGGAAATCATATGTTTATGAATGCAATCTTTTAAGTTATTAATTCTCATTCTCATGGGTATCAATCATAGAAATTTGGACTTAAGGAATCTTCATGAAGTTTCTTACAGGTTCTATCACTGCTGCAATTTATTGATGAGAAACGCCTTCTTCTGGAGATTGAGAAACTAGAAAACAAACTAAAAGTATGACTAATGGCAATTCAGAAGTTGGTATTAGCATACATAAACCTTTGGTTGGTACTTGGTATTGACATTGTGTTTTATCTTCTCCAACCATTGTAGGACGAAGAAGTTCGAAGGAATGTTGTGGCGCATGAAATGATTTTTGTTCGGGCCAGTCATGATTTAGGATTGCAAGTTTCTTCTCTTTGTTCTCGTTGTGCGTGTGCATCAGCGAATGAGCAGATCACAAACAAAATGACCATTGACAGTGAGAAAAGGTTTTCTTGCCAGCATTGTGTACATTGTTATGTTTGCATGCGAAACATGATTACGCTTTCTAAGGCACACACCCATTTATTGCATATTGGACATGTTATTTACATTACATTGATGTTTTGTTGTAGCAATGGCTTGAATGGTTTTCTTATGAGATGCGATGAGCAATCATGCTTGGATGATGGCAGCTCTCTCGTGAAGGGGATGGAATACACTATGAAGAATGATGTTGTGTAAGTTAATTTCCTCCTATCAGCGTCAGTGTGCATAATGAGTTGGTGTTGTAAACAAAGAGAAAACGATGAAGGCTTTGAGGAACATGATTCTCCTTTGCTTTTTTGTGTATTTGAGACAATCCTGAAGGGTTGAATATATAGAGCTTTACAATGACTATACAAGGTAAAATGATAAATACAAAATCTTCTACTTATACATCGTCTATCTATAGAATCGGCTATACAAGGCATGTGGCCTGTCTAACAGGTGCATACCTCATCCACCATTCAAGGCGTATGCTGGCAGCCAAAAACATATCAAAATGGCATTTGAAATACCATGCATTTGGAAATACATGCTGGATTGTCACACAACTCTCTATGCGCATTGATGTTGGGCCGCCTTGTTCAGGGAAAGAATGTCTAAGGATTTTTATTTATTATTATTTTTTAATTATAGGCTATTGACTTTGATGCAGATGTGCAATGTTTGAGAACCCACTGTTTGATTATCATATTCCTGAGCCACCTAAAAATGTTACAATGCCTGAAAAGGTACTCTTATGTTTTGCTACAAGTTATCTAAAAGTCATTTTCTACCTATTTTGTTCTTTGCTGTATTTTATTGTAAACTTCATATTAGACATTCTCCACGCTTAATTGGTGATGATTCCTGCAGTGTATGTTTGGGATGCACACATATCAGTCTAGTTCAGCTAGTTTATTTGCACACTGTAAATGGGTTGGGGGGGAGAGAGGAATCTCAATCACCTGATATTTTCCATTGAGTTTGGACTGCTGATCATTTTCTTTTTAACCATGTGTCAATATAGGGATAAAGCCCCACCTAGATGGTAGAGCTAGTTTTGTCAATGTAGCCCTTTTTTTTGTATGGTTCAAGGCTAAAATTGTTGTTTGTGACCCAAAATTGAAAGTAACGATTCTCTTGATTTTTGGAAATTTGACTTAGATATGGTCTTTTGACCAAATTCCTAGCAAAGGACCACGGAAATGTAGTAGGAAGGGGTTAAACATCCTACTCCATTTGCCATATTGCGGTCTCTACTCAAGGAGAATGAAATCCCTAGTTGGAATTTTGTCAAATGGTTCATTGCCCCCAAAAGGTTTTTTTTTTTTTAAATGAAAATGAGAAGTTTCGAGTATTAGAGAGAGTATTGAGAAGGAGATGGAGGGGAATGTGCTGAAGTGGCTTACAATCCATCTTCTTATGTCCTTGATGCTTGATCTTGGAATTGAGCTTGAAAGGAATTTGATCTCTTTGATAGTGTCTTCAAAATCTTATAAGAGTCTTACCTTGTCCTTCTAAGAGAAATGAGGAAGAAGAATAACATCACTTCTCCTTCCAAAGGTTTTCAGATCCTTGGCTCACTACTTCAAGGAGTAGAAATGTACTCTTTGGCCTTATATCCAGTGTTAGTAGTATTGGCTTGTTACATGTATCACTGGCTGGGGATATAGAAATATGTATCGATATTGCAGGTATTATCGCTAATACCCGGAAATGTATTGTTTATTGAGGGAAAAATTGGGGAAACACAAGGAAATGGTGGAATTCTCAATGAAACTTCAGGGGATGCTAAATATGTATTTACATATTTAGGAATCAAATAAGTACAAAAATACACATACATAATAAGTGTTGTTAATAAATGTCTTAAATCTGGAAAACTTGACTAGCCTCGAGAAAGTTCGGCTCGAAGTCCAGCAACAAAGTATATAGGAATTTTCGAGATACTCGACCAGTCGGTAGAAGTCCATAGGGCCATTCTAAAGTATTCTAAGGCTTCCTAAAGTATTCCAAAGGGTTTCTAGAAGGGGTTCTAGGGTTGCAAAGGGTGTAGCAAGGGTGAGATCTAAGCTTGTTTCAATCGGGTAAGTCTTTTCTCTTTGTAGTTAATGCTTTCAAAGTGGATTTTTGTTGCTTTGTGCCATGGGTTTTTCCCGAAAGGGTTTTTCACGTTAAATCTTTGTGCTCTCTTGTATTTGTTTGGTGCTCTTGGATTGCTATCCTAGATCCATCTGTGTGATTCTGCAGCCCAATCCCCAACAAGTGATATTAGGGCCTGTTTGGCCGGGCAGATCCCATGGTATTATGAGAGATGGGATCAATTTTAAGGTAATGATGGTGGTGTCAGTGGATTGTCTAAAGATCCATGGGATTGCTTATATCCCGGGACAAGTTCACTGGGTCTGTTTGGCATGCCCCCCATATCCCAGGATATTACCTTCCAATCCATTCAACCAAGGGATAGGATCAATTTTAAGGTAATGATGGTGATGTTAGTGGATTGTCTTAAGATCCATGGGATGGCTTATATCCCGAGACAAGTTTACCGGACCTGTTTGGCTCGTCATGCCTATCCAAGGATATTGCCAATCCCATCCCTCCTAAAACTGTGGGATCTGCCTGGCCAAACAGGCCCTTAGAGAAATCGTTAGGGCACAGATTTGAATCCGCAGGATTAACATCAATGGGAAGCACAAGGTATGATATTGAGAAGTACTTAGGCAAAAATAACTTTGAGTTATGGAAGATCAAGATGATCAATTCCTTAACCAAGCAAGGTGGGGATGGTGCTCTTGAGGAAAGAAAATCTACTATGACTAATGAAGAATGGAATACTCTTGATAAGAAGGCCTTATCATAAATCCGTTTATGTCTCACGGATGAAGTTCTCTATAATGTTTTGAGGGAGAAAACTGCGGCTAGCTTATGGGCGAAGTTAGAGGATATTTATATATAGAAATCCTTTAAAAATCGCCTACGCTTCAAGCTACAGTGATATACCTTCAAGATGGCAGAGGGTGGAGATTTGGAGGCCCACATCAACAACTTTAATAAATTGGTTTGTAAATTGCTGGATATGGAGGAAGTGATCAAAGATGAGGAACAAGCATGTATGTTGTTGAATTCTCTTCCGATATCGTATGAGTCATTCGAGAACACAATGTGCACCACAAATAAAACCCTGAGTGTCGACACCGTTATCTCAGCCCTTCAAGGGAAGGCCATGAGAAAGCTAAACGGTAACATAGAGACATCTTCCGATGGACTGATTACGAGGGGCAGGAATACTGATCTAGGTATAGGATCCTTAAGACTTAGATCTAAATCCAAGAGCAAAGGCAAAAGAAAACTAAAGTGTTGGAACTGTGGGATGACTGGACACATGAAGGATTGTACAAATCCTAAAACGATGAAAGAAAACTCAGAAGCTTCTTCTAGGGAGGCCAATGTTGTCACATCTAATGAAGAAACGAGTGGAGGTGATGTTCTGTCTGTGTTTATGGTCGGACACTTGCATGACAATCTTAGAGATGATTCGATCCTTGACAAAGGAGCATCATATCACATGACTCCTCATCGGAGTTGGTCCGCCAGTTACAATGAACGTGATGGTGGACAGGTTTTTATGTGTTAGATAGACTCACATACCTTGTATAGCTAATATATCTTGTATAGTTCGTTTCCATAGGTAGAGGATTCTGCTTTTATTATTTTCCTTGTATAGATGGCTGTAATCTCTATATATTCAACCCCTTTGGGTTGTCTCAAATATAGAAAAGTTTTCAGCTCCTCCCGGTTTGCATGGTATCAGAGCTTCACTGATCCAAAACTGGCACCACTTGTCAGATCCGACCATCCCTGTGTCCGGTCATCATCTCTGCTGCGTCCGGCCACCATCCCTACTCGTTCGACCGCTATTGCGTCGTCCGACCACCCCTGCTACGTCGTCCGACCATCACTATGTCTTTTGACCACCCTACAGCATTGCCCCTGCTCGTCCGGCTGCCCTACAGCGTCGCCCCTGCTCGTTCGACCACTCTGCTAGTCCAGCGCTCCTGCGTTGTCCGGCCACCCCTATTGCACGCCCCTCTGCGTCTCCGGCCACCCCTCTGTTTCAGATCTAGCTTTTCCAGATCCAGAGCCCCTGTTGCTGTTGCTTCAGATCTAGATTTTTCAGATTCAAATCTAGTGCCCTTGTTCCTATTGCTCCAGATCTAGATCCAGCGCCCCTGTTCTTGTTGCTCCAGATCTCGATTTTTCAGATCCAGAGCCCCTGTTGCTGTTATTATTCTGTCAGATCCAGAAATTGTAATCCCTTGGGTATCTCCTGCTATATGGTACATCTAAAACCTTCTTCTGCTGCAACTCTTTATGTGCTTTACATTACTTCAGATCGATGGACAAGAACTCATCACGTGCAGAGGCCTCACGTTGTAGTTTTGATGGTACCAACTATTCTCTATGGGCCATCCATTTTCAGAACTTCCTCAAGGGTCGTGGTTTGTGAGGACTACTTGATGGATTTGTTACTATCCCCACTTCCATAGATGCCGACAAATTAGCTAATTGGGAAATGAACAATGGACGGGTTATTACCTGGATTCTCGATTCGGTCAATCGGTCCATTGCTATTGGCCTCACACCTCATCTCACTGCTAAGGCAATGTGGGAGCATCTCCAGACAATTTATCAACAGATTAATGCAGCCCGGTTATACCGCCTGGAATAAGATCTCGTTAACCTTACTCGGGGTGATGAAAGTATCCAATCATTTTACTCCAAAATTGTCACCATTTGGACGGAGATGGCTATGATGGATCCAACATTTCCTCATGACTTTTAAGATATTCCAAACTATGCGTGAGAGTGCTCAAGTTCGATAATTTCTTATGAAGCTGCGTTCAAAATTTGAGCATTGTTGGGCTGCTCTCTTGAACCGTATCCCTACCCTATTGAATTTGGTTATTAATGATTTATTGGCTGAGGAACAACGACTGGAAGTTTTCTTCCTTCCTCAACTCCAGGATCATCTGATATGGTGCTTGTTGTGTTCACCACTACACCAACAAGTGGTTCCACTCCTTTGACTTGTCGTTGCTGCAAAAAGGTGGGTCATATTGTCGCTCAATGCAAAGAATGGTGCTCTTATTGTCGACAGACTGGTCATGGTATTCAGGACTGCCGAACAAGTGCCTATGTATCTTCTTTCGGCCGTGGACATGGTGGTCATGGTCATGGGCGTGGTCGTGCTCTTTCTGCTGCTACTGCCACTATTTCTTCCGAGCCGTCTGTTAGTGATTCTGCATCTATTGTTTTTGCTGAAGGTCTTTCATCACCTTTGACTCCTGCGATGCTCCAACAAATCGTTCAGGTCCTTTCTGCAGTCGGTATGTCAGGTATATTCCCATCTTCTACATGGTTGTTCGATTCAAGTGCTTCCAATAATGACTGGTGTTGTATCCCATCTTCGTGACATTCGTCCCCACTGAAAATCAAGCTATTTCTACTGCGGATGACACTAGACTACCTATTCGGTTCGTTGGATCATTGACTTTCTCTCATTCTGCTCATCGACAGTTCACCCTTCGTGATGTGTTTCATGTCCCTAACCTCTCCTCCAATTTAATTTTAGTTAGTCAACTCACATCCAGTAACTGCTTAGTCATATTTCTTCCCAACTGTTGTTTTGTACAGGATCTAGCAACAAGGAAGGTACTTGGGATGGGTAGGCGGCATGGTCGTCTGTACGTGCTAGACTTTGATCCATCTATCACTCTGGCTCGTTATTTCTTTTCTCCATCTTCATCAGATATTTGTACGGCAAATAAATTGTGGAAACTGTGACACTTTCGCCTGGGTCATCCACATTCCGATCGGTTAATTCAATTATTTTCTTCTGGCATGTTAGGGAACGTTTCTCTTAATAAAAAAGATTTGGATTATTCTTGTTCATCTTTTTGTCTTTCAAAAAGTAAGTGTACTCTTTTTCCTCTTAAGTACTACAAAATCATCTTCTATGTTTGAACTAGTGCATATAGATGTCTGGGGTCCTTCACCAATTATGTCTCTCTGTGGGTTACGATACTATGTTATATTCATTGAGGATTTCATACGTTACACCTGGATTTACTTTCTGCACTCCAAGTCATAGGTTTTTGAAAAATTCAAGATATTTCACTCAATGGTGGAGACTCAATTTCGAGTTCCCGTTCAAAATCTCTGCTCTGACTGGGGGGGGGGGGGAATATCTCTCAACAGATTTTTGTACATTTCTACAGGGTCATGGAATTATTCATCAGACCACCTGTTTCGATACTCCACAACAGAACGGGGTGGCTGAACGAAAAAATCGTCATATTGTTGAAACTGTCAACACCTTAATGATAGCTGTGAGTGTTCTTCGTTCTTTTTGGGCGGAAGCAATGTTACATTCAGTCTACTTGATGAACCGGATGCCAACCAACGTTCTGAATAATAAATCTCCATACTTTGTTCTCAACGGCTTATCTCATGCATATTCCACATTTCGTGTTTTTGGTTGTGTCTGTCATGTTCACCTGGCTTCACATGAGCATAACAAATTATCTCCAAAATCGATCAAATGTATGTACTTGAGATTTGGAGAAACTCAGAACGGTTTTCGATGTTATGATCCGGTTTCTCGTCATGTTCGAGTTTCACGACATGTTGTTTTTCTTGAGCATGTTGCCTTTCATTCATCTTTTCTTCCTCCGCATGCCCCAAATTCTCCTGATCTAACCACCTTTCCTGATATTCCTTTTGCCTCGAGTACTCTCGTCTGTTGTAGGTTTACTTGCATCGACCACGTACAACTCCACCACCTATTACTCAACCTGCACCTACTGTACCTGTTGCAGATCCTGAACCTACCTTGATACGTTGTTCCGATCGTGTACATCGAGAGCCAGATCGCTTGATATGCTCTATGTTTGCCATGAATGCTACTCTAGATACTGTTTCTATTCTTACTTCATACTCTGAGGCAACCACTCATGATTGTTGGAAGAATGCTATGGCAGAAGAACTTACAGTATTGGATGATAATCATAGATGGGACATTGTCACTCGACCTACTGACTAACAGCTAATTGGTAGCAAATGGATTTATTCTGTCAAGCTCAAGTCTGATGGATCATTGGATCGATACAAGGCTTGACTTATCGCTTAAAGTTACAAACAGGAATACGGAATTGATTATGATGAGACATTCGCTCCCTTGGCCAAGATGAAAACTGTTCGTACTCTTTTGGCAATATCTTCTGTTTGCTCTTGGCCACTTGCTCAGATGAATGTGAAAAATATTTTTCTTCATGTAAACCTCCATGAAACCGTATATTTGAAACCTCGTCCTGGCTCTTTAATTCCTGACAATAAGGTATGTCGCCTAAAGAAAGCCCTGTATGGCCTCAAATAAGCACCTCAGGCATGGTTCCAACGCTTTTACGATGTTATTACAGGTGCTGACTTTACTAAAAGTAGTCATGACCCATCTTTATTTTTGCGCACCACTGCTCGTGGAATTATCATTGTTCTCGTCTATGTTGATGACCTACTTCTGACTGGTAGCGATGCTACTGGCATCTCGGCTTTAAAGGAAGTTCTGCAATCATCCTTCAAGATGAAAGATCTCGGCCATTTCACATACTTTCTTGGGCTTAAAATTTTACATTCTAAACGTGGGATCCTGGTCGGCCAGCGTAAATATACTAAGGATCTTTTCGTCTTGGCATCATTGACGGATCAGAAGACAGTTCAGACCCCCTTAGAAATTAACGTTCAATACGTCCGTGACGATGGTGATCTACTTACACAGCCTAACTTATACTGCCGTTTGGTTTGGAGTCTGGTTTACTTAACTATGACTCTTCCTGATATTGCCTACATTGTCCAAGTCGTCAGTCAGTTTGTTTCTGCTCCTCGGACTCTTCATATGACTGTGGTGTTGTGCATCATACGGTACCTACGTGGGACTCTAGATCGATCTCTGTTCTTCTCCTCCACGGCGACTCTGGACCTTCGTGCTTATTCAAATACTAATTAGGCTGGTTGCGCTCTCACACGAAGATCTACCACTGGCTACTGTGTTTTTCTTAGCACTTCTGTCATCTCTTGGAAGTGTAAGAAGTAGGCCACTGTTTCCAAATCGAGCACAGAAGCTGAGTATCAGGCGATGTCCATTGCGTGTAGTGAGCTTGTCTGATTACGTGGACTTCTTTCCGACTTGGGCATTCCTCTGCAGAATCCTACCCCACTCCATGTCGACAATCTAAGTGCTATTTAGATTGCCTCTAACCCGGTTTTTCATGAATGGACGTAGCATATTGAAGTTGACTGTCACTTTATCCGCGAGAAATTTCAGTGTGGGCTCATTTCTCTTCCACATGTTGCATCCCATGATCAGATTGCCAACATTCTTACCAAGTCCCTTACTTCTGCACATCACTCATTTCTAGTTGGCAAACTATTACCTGTCGATGACCAGCATTAGTTTGAGGGAGGATGTTAGACAGACTCACATACCTTATATAGCTAGTATACCTTGTATAGTTCATTTCCATAGGTAGAGGATTCTGCTTTTATTATTTTCCTTGTATAGATGACTGTAATTTCTATATATTCATCCCCTTTGGGTTGTCTCAAATACAGAAAAACTTTCAGCTCCTCCCGGTTTACATTATGGGCAATGGCAATGCCTGTAATGTTGTAGCTATTAGTATTCTAAGCATCAAGATGTTTGATAGGATGGAGCGTACCTTGATTGATGTCAGGCACGTTCCTGATATGCTTAAAAGTCTGATTTCTCTCAATACACTCGAGGCTATAAGGTGCAAGTTCACCGACCTTAATGGTGTCCTTAAAGTTTTAAAGGGGGCACTCGTGGTTATGAGAGTGCAAAGGCACGGAAACCTTTACAAGTTGATCAGAAACACTTCAGCAGGTGAAGCAGTAACAACTGTTGCAGATTCCACTTTTGTACGTATGTGGCATGCTCGTTTGGATCACATGAGCGAGTGGGGCATGAATGTACTATCTGATTGTTGTTTGATTCCATCATTTAAGAATTCTGATTTAGATATATACGAGCATTGTATATATGGTAAACAATCTAGATTATCCTTTAGATCTGGAAAACATGTATGTAAGGGAGTGCTTGATTATGTGCACTTTGACGTATGGGGGTCATCGCTAGTGGTTTCCGTTGGGGGGTCGTCATGGTTTGTTTCATTCATTGATGACCACTCTTGGAAAGTTTGGGTTTACTTCATGAAACATAAATTCAAAGTTTTCACCATATTCAAACAATGGAAAGCAATTGTGGAAAAACAGTCAGGGCGAAAAATAAAGGTTTTAAGGACTGACGATGGTGGAGAAGTTACTTCCATTGAATTTAATGAATATTGCAAAGATGAAGGGATTATTAAGCACAACACAGTGCGCCACACACTCGAACAAAGCGGTGTGGCTAAGAGAATGAATTGGACTCTCTTGAAGAGGTCCAGATGCATGTTAAGTAATGTTGTGTTGGGCAAGGACTTATGGACTGAGGCCGTTAATACGGCTTACTACTTGGTGAACCGATCCCCGTCTATGACAATTGAATGTAAAATCCCAGAGGAAGTATGAAGTGGTCATACGCTGGATTACTCAGATTTGTGCATATCTGGTTGTGAGGCTTACTCTCATGTACCATTAGTTGAGAGAGATAAGTTATACCATAGAGGAAAAAAGTACATATTTGTTGGCTATGGTGTAGGTGTGAAAGGTTACAGGTTATTCAACGAGGTCACACGCAAGGTCATTACGAGCCGTGACGTCAGGTTCGATGAAAGCTCCCTATTCCACAAGAATAATCAGGAGCAATAGGAACCAGAAAGGTTGATCGTAGACGTCCAGATTGGCACAAATGATACACAGGCAGAAACAAATGCGCAGATAGAGGTACACGATCAGGTAAAGCAGCCATCTGTGAAAAGAAACCCACTGCGTGATCACAGGTTATCGGCAAGATATAGGGACGAATCTAATATCGCATATGTCCTCATTACAGATGAAGAGGATCCGTCAACTATTCAAGAGGCTTTTGATGAGCCTGATGTAGAAGAGTGGAAGGCAGCTATGGACGATGGGATGTACTCGTTGCACAAAAACAACACATGGGAGCTGGTGGATCTTCCAGTGGGCCGAAAAGCGATCGGATGCAAGTGGTTATTCATAGGAAACAGGATAGATACAAAACGAGGCTGATAGTGAAGGGGTATGCTTAGAAAGAAGGAATCGACTTCATATAGATATTCATGCCGGTGGTTAAACAAGTATCCATTAGATTTGTGTTGGCACTAGTTGCCCAATACGATCTTGAGCTGTGACAGATGGATGTTAAGACTGTATTCTTGTACAGAGAGTTGGAAGAGTAGATCTACATGAAGCAACCAGAAGGCTACAAAGTTAAAGGGGCATAAAAAAAAGTTTGCAGATTAATGAGGTCGTTGTATGACCTGAAACAGTCGCTTAGGCAATGATATAAGAAATTTGATTATTTCATGTTGAGTTAGAAATTTACTTGGAGTGGATACAATCACTGTGTCTATTACAAGACACTAAGTGATGAAAAATTCATCATCCTAGTATTGTATGTTGATGATATGTTGATCGCTAGTCATGATATTTCTAAAATCAACGTACTAAAAACTTAGTTATCAGGGACATTTGAGATGAAAGAGGGTTACTCCTTTATACTAGCGGGTATGTGGATTCCGCAGGTAGTATGGATTTTAGAAAGTCGACTTCTGGTTACTCCTTTGTACTAGCGGGTGGAGCAATTAGTTAGATGTTGAAGCTTCAATTCGTGGTGGCTCTTTCCATAATTAAAGCAGAATATATGGCAGTGACGGAAGCATTTAAGGAAGGTGTCTGGTTAAGACACATGGAAAATTAGTTGAGACTTTAGTAGGAGGCCGTGCCGGTTAATTGTGATAGCGAGAGCACTATCAATATGGCGAAAAATTCTTTTTATCACTCTTATACTAAACACATTGACATTCGTCACCATTTTATCTGACAGGTGCTTGAGGAAGGAGGTGTAACACTGGAGAAGATTCACACCAACGTGAATCCGGCAGACATGCTCACCAAGGTCGTTCTTATAGAGAAGTTGAAGTTCTGTGCAACTTCTCTGGGCTTGGCGATGATGTAAAAGAAGGATGGGTGTGCACGAGAAGCATTAGTTGAAGTTATGATGCGACGAAGAGATAAGAAAAGAAGACAAGAAAATACACGTTTGAAGATTGAAGACATGGTGGAGATTGTTGTTAACAAATGTCTTAAATCTAGAAAACTCAATTAGCCTTGAGAAAGTTTGACTTGAAGTCCTGCAACAAAGTATATTGGAATTTCTGAGATACTCGACCAGTCGAATGATAAGCTCGACTACTCGAATGTCCCTTTGATCAGTCGAAGCTCTGACTCGACTAGTCAAGGGTTACAAAGATTGTCTACGGATTATGCGTGGACTGCATAAATTTGAGGCGGTTTCCAGGGAGGTGCGTAAGTGGGAATTCCCCAACTATAAATAGGAGTCCCTAGGGCCATTCTAAAGTATTCTAAGGCTTCTTAAAGTATTTCAAAGGGTTTCTAGAAGGGGTTCTAGGGTTGCAAAGGGTGTAGCAAGGGTGAGATTCAAGCTTGTTTGAATCGGGTAAGTCTTTTCTCTTTATAATTTATGCTTTCATAGTGGATTTTTGTCACTTTGTTCTGTGGTTTTTCCCCGAAAGGGTTTTCCACATTAAATCTTTGTGCTCTCTTGTGTTTTCTTGGTGCTCTTGGATTGTTATCTTAGATCCATCTCTGTGTGATTCCGCAGCCCAATCCCCAACAATAAATTTCTCTTTAATGAGCTTTGAAAGCATGTAACACTAAGGGAAACATTTGAGAAACATGGGAAAAATGTTGAACTTTTCAATCATCTTCAAGAGATGCTTAGGGAAACATTGGAGCCTTTAATGGAGCCTAAAAGCACGTATCTTTGACTTAGGGAAACATTTACATATTTAAGAATTAAATAATAAGTTTTCCTTTAATGTAGCCTAAAAGCACGTATCTTTGACTTAGGGAAACATTGGGAAAACATGGGGAAAATGGTGGCTCCATCCATCTTTTCCAACCATCAATCAATGCATGCACATACATCCATACAAACAGATGTATGATCCATCCATCCATGCATGTATCCACACACACACATCCAACCAACCATCTATGCATCCATCCATCCATCCATGTATGCATGCTTATACACACATACAAACATGCATTTCATCATACAACCATGCACCCATAAAAAAACTGAAATGGAATTTTTTTTTTAATAAACAATATATATATATATATATATATATATATATATATGTTTTGGTGATATTGATATTAACAAATTCACCACCTCCATTTGACATAAAAGTCTTGATTTTTGCAATTGAGCAAATTTTCAATTTTGGTTTTAAAATTAGCAAAGACATCCAAAAGTTGAGCATGTGAATTTAAAGGAAATGGCCAATACTATTTAAAGAAATCATCCATAAACACAACATAATAACACAAACCACTTGTTGAATAAATAGGTGAAGGTCCCCAAATATTTTGATTCCGGGAATCAATCGACCAGATAATTAGTCAGCTAGAATGGATTTGTGAGTTGTGTATCTTGAATTTGGTGCGGAAGATCTTCTAATAATTCGAGTTGTACACGAGCTGAGCCGAACTGAGTTTGACCCAACTTTGGTTTGGCTTATTTTGTGACACCCTTGTTCGAGCTTTACACAAGCTGAGCTTCGAGCCTATCCCTACTGTTTGAGCTTGGTTTGGTCCAAATTATACGAGCTTGAGTTTGGTTTGGTTTGGTCCAAATATCCTAGCCAAGCCAAGCTGAACCAAGCCCCACCACAGGAAAACAATACTGATCTGAAACTTTTGTACCCCAATAAGTTTGGAACCTGTGTTGTGGTCTACCGAAGGTTTGGATCTTCCTTAATTTGGGTCTCATACTGTAAAAATGAGCTGGAAAATTTGATGGTCGACTGGATAAAACACGTATATCATGGTGGGCCCACAGAGCTTTGATACTAGCTACGTGGTGAGTGTTGAGGTCACCAGCCAATTTGAATCTCACTTAAGCGTATTGAGTAAACTTTGTGGGTCCACCATCATGTACATATACTATCCATGCCATCCATCCATTTTTACATATCATTTCAGGACATGATCCAAAATTGAATCATATCCAAAGCTCAGGTGGACCAAACCGCAGGAAACAGTGTGCATTCATGTATATGTATTATGTATTATCCACATTGTCCATCTGTTTTTACATATCATTTTAGGGCATGATCCCAAAATTGAATCATATCCAAAGCTCAAGTGGATCACACCACAGGAGACTGCGCACACAATCTACAAGGCGAATCAAGTCAAATCAACCGAGCTGAATCAAGCTGAGCTGGTACTGCCCTGGTTTGAGCTTGGTTTGTTTTTTTAAACGAGCTTGACCCCGAGGCTTGGTTTGGTTTGAACTTCTATTTGAACCAATCCAAGCCTAGCTTTTTAAACCTATCCGAGGCGAGCTTTCAAGCTGGCTTGGTTTGTGTCCAGCTCTAGCAATATTATCAAAATATCACTGATACATTGGCAATAAAAGTGGCACCTAAAATTTATACAGTAAAAAAATAGAGGCTATACATGGGTGATATCAATACATTGGTGATAGAAGCGATACCTGAAATTTACATAGTTGAAAATATTGGCGATACTTAGTGATATATCACCGATATCTGGAATTTCTGATACTACTACTGTTATCGGTATCGCTGAGCTGGAGATACCGATAATATTGGGGATACTTGGAACAATGGTTATATCAGTTTTAACTTGTGTATGAAGACTTGGCAAATTGCAAAATTGGCAAAGTTGTGCGATGAAAATAGGAAATGTTGGAAAACCCAGTTCATCTGACCCATCATTGATATGAGAGAGGTGGAAAGGGAGCAGGGTGGTGAGAGAGGAAAAGATTCTTTGGAAAATTCGAATTTCAGTTGAAGTTCAGAGACTTGTAGGGGATTTCAAGTGAGAAATGGCGGCTATGTGGGCCCACGGGAGCGGCGGCTGACAGTACAATACTTCCACCCAACATTGATTTGCATGGTCGGGGCCAAGGTAGAGGAAATGGTTCTTTTGAAGAACCGAGGTTCGGTCAGACTTCGCTGGTAATTAGAATTCAGATTAGAAATGATGATTTTAATGCATCAGGAAATGGCTCGAGGGCCGACTGGAGTGATAATTGGAGATCCACGTCTCAGTTTCTGACAGCACTGACTTACTGGGGCCAAGGAAGAGGCTGTTTTGAGCCATTTTCTTCAAGCCGAAGATGGTAGTTAAAACAGTTATTTTCTCTGGGAATCTTGGATAGGGGGTTTTGGGTTTTGTTTCAGAGTGTGTTTGGCACCCTATTCATGAAATATCTTGATATTTGGTACAACCAAACATGCCCTTCATGGCTGCTTTGGGGCATCCATTTGTGTATGCTAGGCCTTTATATAGAAGTGGGCTTCCTATTCCTAATCCTACTAAAACCACAACTCTTAAGTAAATTTTCTAATCGACCTCTTTCCTAATTTGACTCAACCAAACCATGCTTAATAATCAACTTAGTTAAATTAGGACTCGGCAATGATTCTCAACCGACAAAATGGGTTCTTACCTCTTTTGAGAAGGTTTCTCTAGGGTGTTTTGGTAATGTCCATCTTCTGTTAGTTGTTTGTTAGGTTGTTAAGGTGTTGAAACCTCAGCATGAGTTAGGTGGTTAAGGGGTTTAGTTGCTGATATTTTTTATGGTAGGCCATCTTTTTCTGCAATTTTACTTAGTTATGAGTTTTTAATGAAAATTGAGGAGATCGGAGAGAGGTTTTCATTGGTTTGTGATTGCTAAAAAGGTGGTTGGTTGCTGGCTTGCACTCTAAACCCCTCAAATCCCCAACTTCTTCCTTCTCCTTTCTTGCTTGCAAAACATAGCTCTTATGGATTCCTCTGAATTTGTGTGATTTGGAATTACATCTCTGTGATTGGGCAAAAGAGTCTTCTTCAAATTTGTCATTGAATCAGTGACTTTGGGCTCTGAAAATACAATTTTTTTCTGAGATAGATAATTACACTTTCGGAGACGGTGTTATATTGTATGAAGGTTAATGATCACATTCATTCAAAGATATGGTAGTTACCCTACTTTGGAGCTCTGTAGGGTCCACCCAAGATGTATGTGAAGAATCAAACCATTCATCTGGTGACTCGTTTTCATTGTACATCTCAAGAATCATCTCAATCCAAAAGTCAGGTGGGACACCACATTAAGCAATGTACAATCATGGCTAAAACCTCTACATTCACTTGTTATAGTCCACCTAAGTTTTGCAGTTGTTTATTTTTTTGTGTCCCTCCTTCCTGGTGGGTTGGACCTGATTAATTGCTTGGGTGACATATACACCGCACGGCAGACCCCAAATTCTATCTGGAAGTTTTTACGGTGGGCACCCCCCTCCCTAATCTCCCCCATTCTTCCCTTGTACCCACCTGAGTAATGGATCAGGCTGTATTTTGGAAACTGGAAACTACTTGCACATCACGAAGTGCTCCATGCAGCCTGTAATTACCATTTGTTAAGTCGATTTTGTGATTTGTATCTGATGTACTTTCATTTTGCTTATATCTAATTCATTTGTATAAGTTTCATTGAACTAAAATTGTCTGCTCCAGACGATCACTGAAGCAGATATAAAACAAAGAGTGCTCTGGCATGAATATAATGGCCGTCAATCGAAGGAAAATAGGTGAATTTTCTTTCTCAAAATGTCGCTTTTGCAAGAAATGATAAAATTGCAAATTCAGTCATTCTGTTTTAACTTGTGTATGAAAACTTGGCAGATTGCAAAATTGTCAAAGGTATGGGATAGAAACAGGAAACGTTGGAAGTCCAACTTCATCCGACCCGTCATCGGAGCGAGAAATGTGGAAAGGGGTGGGGTCAGGTAGGGGTGGCGGGAGAGGGAAAGGCTCTTTGGAAAATTCAAATTGTAGTTGGAGTTCGGAGACTTGTAAGGGAATTCAAGTGAGGAACAGTGGTTTTGGGGAACCGAGAAATGCAATGTGGGCCCACAGGAGTGGAAGCTGGCAGTACAATACTCCACCTGACAATGATTTGCATGGTCAAGGCCGAGGGAGAGGAAATCGTTCTTTTGAAGAAACGAGGTCTGGTCAGACTTCGGTGGCAGTCAGAGGAGTTCATGATAGAAATGGAAGTTTCAACGCATCAGGAAATGGTTCGAGGGCCGATAGGAGTGACAACTGGAGATCCACTTCTCAACTCCCGGCAGCACCAACTTATCAGGGCCGAGGAAGAGGCTGTTTTGAGCCATCTTCTTCAAGTCGAAGATGGTAGTTAAGACAGTTTGTTTGGGGATCTTGTATAGGGTGTTTTGGTTTTTGTCTTAGGGTGTGTTAGGCACCCAATTTCATGAAATATGAAAATTTGCACCATTTAAATCATGAGATACCTCGATATTTGGTACAACCAAATGTGCCCGTCATGGTTGTTTTGGGCAAACTTCTTGGAGACCAAGATGGTAGTTAAGACATTTATTCAGGGATTGTGTGTGTGTGCACGTCTCGTTTTAGTGTGTGTTTGGTTGCACCTATTTCGTGAAATAGGAAAATTTGCAACAAATTAGACTGATAAATCATGATCATGATATTTGGTTCAACCAAACGTGCCCTTATCATTTATTATAATTAATAAGGGAAAGCAATGAAAACTGTTAAGTGATTTTGATTCTGTTTTTTATGGTGTATTTCTAGCACCCTTAACTCGAATGGGTCAATCTGGTATGTTGGATGGGAAGGACATGTTGTTTGCAAGTTGTATGCTTCAATAGCACCACAATGTCACTCCATTGGTGACCTGTTTAATGAAACAAAAGACAGCATTGTGTATGTTAATTCAAGGAGTTGTTTGATTCTCTGGCTGAGTGCAATGTTTCATATGGATAGTTCCAATGAGGCCATCCAAATCATGGGACCTACACTGATCTGATCCATAACCATGGATTGGATGGTCCTGAGCTCTCATCTATTGGACATCTTATTTATTTATTTATTTTTTTTCTTTTTGCGTGTGTGTGTGTGTGTGTGTGTGTGTGTGTGTTTTCAGACCATTATCTAATTTTCATTTTAATTGTCCATTACATTTTTACTGGTCAGATGGTGGATACTGTATCCTATAAAAACCTGTTGCTCTGTTTAAAGCTGCATGAGATGCGACAATTGGGTGCATCCATATTCCCAATCTCCCCCATTCTTCTCTTCTACCCACCTGAGTTATGGATCAGGCTGTATTTTGGGATCTGGGCCTAAGATTTTGGGGTGCATCTAATGGATGATAGGTGAGATGGTACTCATACATCATGGTGGGCCCCAAACACCCCGTAATTACCAAATCACTCAATTTTTGGATTCTAATGTATTTTGCTCGTGTCTAATAATTCATCTGTATAAATTTAATTGAACTAAAAGTGTCTGCTGCAGACGATCACTGAAGCAGATATAGAAGAAAGCCTTCTCTAGCATGAATATAATGGCGGCTGAGGGCAAGTAGGTGCATTTTCCTTCTCAAAATGATGCTTTTGCAAGAAATATCAAAGTTGGAAATTTATTTGTATCTGTTGTGACTTGTTTATGAAATTTTGGCAGATTGCAAAATCAGCAAAGGTATGCAATGGAAGCAGGATATGTTAGAAAACCCAGTTGGACCCATCATGCAGTTGGAGAGCTGTGGGTAGGGGCTGGGTCAGGATGGAGCAGCAGGGGAGGAAAAGGCTCTTTGAAAAATTCAAATTTCTGTCAGAATTCAGAGACTTGCAGGGGAATTCAAGTGCAAAACGGCAGTTTTGGGCAACCGAGAAATAGTATTGGGCCCACAGGATTGGAAACTGGGAGTACAACGCTCCACCTGACGTTGATATACATGGTCGAGGCCGAGGGAGAGGAAATGGGTCTTTTGAAGCGATGTTCCGTCAGACTTCAGTGGCAGTCAACAGGAATTCAGGTTAGAAATGGCAGTTTCTATGTATCAGGAAATGGCTTGAGGGCAGACGGGTGATAGCGGGAGATCCAATTCTTAGATTCCAGCAGCACCAGGAAATGGCTCAACGTCTAACTGGAGTGATTGCTGGAGATCCAATTCTCGGCTTCCAACAGCATCGAATTATTGGGAGCAAGGAAGAGGCTGTTTTGAGTTGTCTTCCTCAAGCTGAACGTGGTAGACAGTTACTTTCTTTGGGGATCTTGGATAGGGTGTTTGGGTTTTGTTTCAAGATGTGTTTGGTTGCACCTTATATCATGAATACGAAAGTTTGCATCAAATTAGACATATTGATCTTGAAATATCATGATATTTGGTGCAACCAAATGCATCCATCAAGGCAGTTTTGGACATTCTTGGAGCCGAAGATGGGTGTTAAAAGAGTTATTTTTCTTTTTGGATCTTGGATAGGGTGTGTTATATAGCACTAAGGACTGACGTTTTGTTTTAGGTTGTGTTTGGTTGCACCGAAATAAGAAAAAGATGGTAGTTAAGATGGTTATTTTCTTTTGGGATCTCAATAGGGTGTGTTTTTTGTGTTTTAGGGTGTGTTTGGTTACACACTATTTCATGAAAGAGGATAATTTGCACCTGGGAATGTTGAGATCACACCCATGGGGCCTCTTTGAGGGCCCAGACTTTTTTTTTTTTCCTTGGTGATTGCTTCGCTGTCAGTGGGTTGACTCGAGAATGTAATGTGTTAAGTTTGAAGTCACTGCTAAACAGTTTTTACTTAGAATTTCACAATCGGCTAAGCCCTATGGAATCTTAGAGATTAGGGGTTTAGAGACTTATTGTTGTACAATGACTCCTATGATTAATCTACAAATTGGAGATTTCGAGTAAGAGACTTGGGTGATAAGAGGAATGGGTTAGGCATCTTCTTTATCCACACAAAAGTCCAGTCTTTACTTTATAGGATACATGAGATTTTAGGGGATTATAAGTTCCAGAAAAAATTTATTATCTAGTTGGTTATGGATCCAAAGCTGACTAAAGAGGGCCTTGACTTGGGGGTGGAAGTGGAGAATGCAATGCTCACGTCCACTGGTACCCCGAGTAGTGGTTTTGCTGTTTTAAAAAAACAAAATAAAAAGGACTTCCATTATCTAGTCAGCTGTGGACAAGATCTGAAGCCCGATTAGGGCACTCGCCTCGGGTGAAAGTGGAGAATTGCTAGTCACATCAGCTCATACTTGAACGAGTGATTTTGCTCTTTTAAAAAGAAAATAAAAAGGACTTTCGTTGTCCTGTCAGTTGTAGGCAAGATCTGAAGCTGTCTAGGGGGCTCGATTCGAGCTGAAAGTAGAGAATTTTTTTCTCATATCAAGTGGTGCTCGAGGAGTGATTTTGCTCTTTTAAAAAGAGAATAAGAAGGACCGGGCAATCTTAAGATTTTGATGTGATAGGATTTGAGAAACTAACAAGTTATAAAGCATACATTTTAAGAAGCGTAATATAAGAGGGGGGTTGGAAGATGATGGGATGATGCTACGCCAAGATGCAATATGAAATGGAGGGTGAGAGCTCGACTTGAAATTTGGTGTAAACGATGTTGGGGGGACTGCAGAAGCACACAGAGATGAATCAAGTGAAGTAATCCAATCGCACCAATCAAGCACAATGCAAAGATACCAATTTTAATGTGGAAAAATCCTTTCGGGAAAAAAATCACGGCACAAAGTGACAAATAATCACTATGAAAGCAGAGATTATAAGAGATTAGGGAATACGTGATTTGAACAAGCCTCGAATCACCCCAAGCTATACCGTTGAAATCCTAGGAACAAATTGGACAAGCTCTGCAATACACCATAATCCCGACTCCACTCCTATATATAGCCTTAGGAAGAATTACAATCGAAATAGGAAACAAATCCTACTGATACGCAACTCTATGTAACTCTGTGATACGTTTGATTGCACTTCGATGGGTCTCGATGGCATCGAACATGTACCTAAATAGTCCAACAACCAACTGTAGAAATTCAAAATTGTTTGATGGGATCGAGCAACTATTCGATGTATCAAATGGTCTGTCGATGACATCGACAAACCCTGTTTCTGAATTGATTTAAGACATTAAAAAATAATAATCTCCACCATGTCTTCAATCTTCAATCATGTGGCTTCTTTTCCTCCGCTTGTTTCTACCTTGCATCATAACTCCATCATTGCTTCTCGTGCACACTCTGTCCTCCTATTCCTTCGCCAAGCCTAGAGAGTTGCACAGAACTTGAGCTTTTTTGCAGGAACTACCTTAATAAGCATGTCCGTTTGATTCATATTGGTGTGAATCTTTTCTAAAGTCACGCCTCATTCCACAAGCACCTGTCGGATAAAATGATGACGAACATCAATATGTTTAGTAAGTGATTGATGAACCGAGTTTTTAGCCAAATTAATAGCGTTCTCGCTGTCACAATTAACCGGCACGACCTCTTGTTGAAGCCCCAATTGATTTATCATCTCTCTCAATCAAACACCTTCCTTGAACGTCTCTATCACTGTCATATACTCTACTTCGGTTGTGGAAAGAGCCACCACAGACTAAAGTCAACTGATTTATCCACCTGGTAGCACAAACGAGTAACCTAAAGTTGACATTCTAGAGTCCACGCTGTCCACATAATCTGAATCCAAATACCCAACTAACTTGGCCCTTGTTTTCTCAAAAGTTAAGGCGTAGCCTTCTGTATCTCAAATGTATTGAAGTAGTCATTTCACCGTATCCCGGTGCTGATTTCCAGGGTTAGACATGTATCTGCTCATAACACCAACTGCCCGTGAAATATTCAGTATAGTACAGACCATGACATACATCAAATTGACAACTGTATTTGAATAAAACACATGAGACATATCCTGTTTTTCTTCATCTTTTTTAGGACATTGTTATGAAGATAGCATGAAGTGAGTCACGTGGGGAACGCTAACCGGCTTTGCCTTGTCCATCCCATTCTTGATTAAAACTTTCTCAAGGTATTCTGCTTGCGATAACCAAAGCCTCCTCCTCTTTTTATTTCTCTATATATCAATGCTGAAAACTTTCTTTGCAGCCCCCAGATCTTTCATCTCGAATGTCCCTGATAGCTGAGTCTTCAGTAAGTTGATCTCAGACATGTTATGACTGACGATCTATATGTCATCAACATACAATACCAGAATGCTGAATTTGTTATCACTAAGTGTCTTGTAATAGGCATAGTGATTACGTTCACTTCTGGAAAACTTCTGACTCATTATGAAAGAATTAAATTTTTTTATATCACTACCTAGGTGACTGTTTTAGGCCATACAATGAACTCTTTAACATGCAAAACTTGTTGTTTGCCCCTTATACTTCGTAGCCCTCTGGTTGCTTCATGTAAATCTACTCTTCTAATTGTCCGTTCAAGAACGCATTCTTCATATCCATCTGTTCCAGCTCGAGATTGTATTGGCCAACCAATGCCAACACGAATCTGATATATACTTTACAACTTGCACGAATATATCTGTGAAGTCGATTCCTTATTTCTGAGTATAATCCTCCTCTACCAACATTGTCTTGTATCTATCCTGTTTCTTCTTGAAGATTTACTTGTACTCTATCACTTTTCAGCTAATTGGAAGCTCCATTAGCTCACATGTCTCATTCTTGAATAAGGAGTCCATCTCTTCATCCATTGTTGCTTTCTACTTTTCTGCATTAGGCTCTACAAGAGCCTCCTAAAGAATAGACGGATCTCCCTCATTCATAACGAGAACATATTCAATATTTGAGTCATTCCTGTATCTCATGGGTAACCTGCAATACCAGGGAGGATTTCTTCTCATTGGTGGTTGCTCCACCTTCTCCTGTACCTCTGCCATATATCTGTCTCAGCTTGAGTATCGCCTGTGTCAACCTGAACGTTTACAACTAACTTTTCTGGTTCCTCCTGTGTAGGACCCGTATCTTAGCCCGTACTGTTCCATATGCCTCCGCGGTCCTCCCAGTCAAATTTCGGCAACCTTCGACCTTTATCTGACATTTGCGCGTGATCCCGAGTCATATCTCGTATTTCAGAGTCGGCTCAACTCGAGACCTGTACCCTGACGACCGCACCGTAGCCGCGGTTTTGATGCCGCGTCTCGCGTGCCGAGGCGATGCCTAGGCCAGGAGATGTGGGCCCGTGTTCAGTTCGAGAAAACGCTGCATATTTGTAAAATCCTAAGAGAATCTTTACAACCTTTCAAATCAATCTCATCAATCATGTCAAATGTCAAGTACACATCACCTCATATGTCAAAGTACAACGCATCCCCAAGTAACCCCAAAGTCAAACTCTCTCTTACACAAAGTACACCCACCACATCACTCACCCATCTCTCTCTTTCAATCTCTCTCTCTCCCTCATTCTCTCCATGGGAGCAACTCATGTCCATGGCTTTCATGGGAGATAGTAGTGTGGCCCACCTTTCTACCACCTGATCCCACCATCTCAAGCCCATCTCAACCGTTGAAATTGTCCATTTGGGACTCCATCATACATTGGCGAATGAAGGAAGGAGAGATCTCGAGGTGGGTGCTTCTTTCTTTCTTTCTCTCTCTCTTTTTCTTTTGTTTTGTGGGTGTTCATTTCATTTAATTTTGATATTGGATCCACATGATTTGGGACCCACTTAATGTATGCATCGTTTAGGGAGGGCCCATAGTGGCGGGGTCCCTCCCTCTATCTCTTTCTCTCATTGATGATAATGATGTGTGGCCCACCTGATGTGCAGCACATCCAGACCATCCAGGATTAATAGGCCCACTGTAATGCATTTTATCCATATTGCCTGTCCAACACGAGTCATCTTGCTACCCATTTTTGGACAGGCTTGGATAGTGGGGAACGCACTTATTTAGGGTAGATCCAAATCTCTGGTGGGCTGCACCTTGATGTATGTGTTCAATATCTTGGCTGTCCAAACCCATTGGTCCAGATCCAAATCTCTGGTGGGCTGCACGTCAGCGGCAATAGCAGGATCGTCCACCTACTGGTCGCCTGAGTGAAGGAAAAATAAATATTAGCTTGGTCCGTGGGGTGGCTCACCCTTCTGTGGACCCCAACATGCATGCGTGTCATCTTGACCGTCCATCCACTCACACGCGTGGACCACCCCCGGGCATACGTGTTTCCAGACTGCCCACCTACATGGGACCCACCTATGTAGGGAGTTGATTGGCTGGTGTGTGCACAGCTACTGCAGCAGCGTCAGCTAGTCCTTGGACGGTCTGTGATGTATGAGTTTTACTCCCACCGCCCATCCGGACTTTGGGGCCCTCGCTTGATGCATCCGTTACATCCAGACCGTACATGGCAGCCATGGACGGCTGTGCAATGTTTGAACGGTGCTGAATGTGGGACCCACCACGGATGTATATGTTTTATACCCATGCCATTCATCTGTTTATCTAAACCATCCAGCAACAAGGCTGCCGCTATGGGGCTAACCATAATACATGTGTTTTATGCAGGCTGTCTGTCCATTCGCTGGACGGGCGGGCCCATCTTAATGGCAGCGTGTATTAACACCATCCATCCAAATGGTGTGAATCCACACCGTCCATTGATAAGGACAGTGGGTTCCAGCAGCCGCAAAGTTGTTGTAATATTGATGTCAGCGATTCTAGTGGGGCCCACATGCCATGTGCATGAGATCCACCGTCCAGCAGCAAGGCTGCTGCAGTGGGTCCCGTTTGATATATGTGTTCTAACCGCACTGTCTATCCAGGACATGGGACCCACTCCACACGTGTTGCACGTGTGGAGGTGGGACCCACCTTGATGTATTTATTCTAATCCCACCGTCCATCCGTCTCTGGACGGTGGGTGGACACCGTGATATATGTGATCTGCACTGTCCATCAGGACGGTGCTGTGTGTACAGGCCACTTTGATGTATGCGTTCCACGTCAGCCACCTGTAGACAGTGGGCCCTACCCTTTGATGCATGTATTCTATTCCACCGTCCATCTCAGGGACATGTGGACCCACCTGATGCATGTGTTGAATCCATACCGTCCAAGGTCTGGACATGGCGCATGCTATGATGTATTTGTTTCATCCACACTGTCCAGACAATCTGGACGGTGCTGGACAGGTTGGACGGTCCTGTGGGACCATGCCATGATATATGTATTTTGCCTCCACGCCGTCCATCAGTTTTGCATCCCCACTGTCCATCTGTTTTTACTGGTGGGCCAGCAGCCAACACCTTGTTGCTGCTGTATCATGTCAGCAAGTTCCGAGCCCACCATGATGTAGTGTTGTATTCATACCATCCAAATCTAGACAGGTGCTATGTGGGATGCACCGTGATGCTTGGATTTCATCCACTCCATCCAGCTGATGAGCATGGGTCCACTTTGATGTATGTAGTATATCCACACCATCCATCTTCTGATCAATCAGGGACGCCTGTAGGCCTGACCTAATGGCCAGGAGGACCACCCGACAGCAGGCCTTTTTGATAGGGGTCTCAATACCTGCTTGATCTTTTGAGTGGGGTGGCCCATCTACATAGACCCTTTATTCAAATAGTGGGGACAGTGACATCCACCGTTCAAAACTTTTTGAGGGCCACCGTACTTCCAATCAACCTGATACTTTATTTTCACTTCATCTATCTCTGTGCTTAACTGACGAATAGGTTGAATCTCAAAACACAACACGGCGGGTCCTATAAATGCTTTAACGGTGGGTGTGGCTGCTCTCAATGTTTTCTGTGGTAGACCCTATAGGATTTTAACGGTGGAAATCTTTATCTCCATTGCTAGTTGTAGTATGGTCCAGATGATCTCTTGATATGATTCATTTTGTGGGAATGTGTGCGACCCACTTAATGTGTAAGGCCCATTAGTGCAGCCCATCTATGAGGCCCATCATGTTGCATTTTTGGCCCATGTGCGAGGCCCACCTGTTTTGTGTTTGAAGCCTATATAACGAGGCCCGACTTGCTATACACAAGGCCCATTGTGACGTGTATTAGGCCCATAACGCGTGGCCCATTCGATGTATTCAAGACCCAGATACGTGGCCCCTTTGACGTATTCGAGACCCATGTGTAGGGCTCACATGTTATGTACTAGAGGCCCATGAGTAGAGTCCACCTGTTATGAATATGAGGCCCATTAATGCAGCTCACATGTTGTGTATTTGAGGCCCATGGGTTGTGTCCTAATTGTGAAGTATTGAGTCTCATGGGTTGTGACCCATCATGGTGTATTTATGGCCCATATGACGTGGCCCATTGTGATGCATTTACGGCCCATTATGTTGTATATCGAGGCCCATTGGTGCGGCCCACCGGTTATGTGTATCAAGCCCATTTGAGCGGCCTGTTGTGATGTGTATCAAGCCCATTTGATGAGGCCCACATTGATGTATATATATGGCCCACGTAAGGAGGCCCACCGTGATGTGTTTATGACCTTTGACGAGGCCCGACGCGATGTATATGAGAGGCCCATGTGATGAACTTGAGGCCTAGGTGCAGGGCCCCCTATTGTGTATTTGAGGCCCGTATGATGTTATAACACCCCAAATTTTTTTCAATATGGAATTAGACGTCCTTAGGCAACGGGTCAACCATCGCATCTTGGTAACCTCTCAAAACTCGATTTCAAAGCCAAAGGAATCATTTAGAACGAAATTCTTTAGAAATTTAACGTGAATTAACTAGCGCTACACTAGATTACCTGTGAAATAAGCACCAACCACTTTAAATACGATCTATAAGACCCAAAACCTCTAGAATTGTTGACGCTACGTTACCCTAAAATCTAGGATCCAACTCTAAGCCCAGTTGCCCTCGAGATCATTTGAAAACTCCGTATCGGACCTGGACCGCATGTTGAAAGTCTGATAGCCTTGAACTTAAACTATTATGACCACCTAGTTGGACTTGACTATCGTTTCGAAAATCAAGCCCAACCGATGTCCTGAGACCATTTCCTTGCGTCCGGAGTAGAGAGAGTGAGAAAAGGAAAATATTCAGAAAATTAAATACATTTTTATGAAATCTGGCATGGTTCGCTTGTGCTTTATTTTTAAGCGTTCTGACCGTTGGAATTCGACCAAATTTCACCCTCGGATCAGGATAGTTGGCCTTTACATGTCATAGCACTTGTGGCCCTGATCGAGTTTCGGTGACCGCTAAACTGAAACTGGTCCGTCACAGTCGATCTGGATATCCGATCGGACTGAAAACTTTGCCTGACCTAGATCCAATATCAGGGAGCTTAAGTCCGACCGCATTTAGTAACAGGACCTCCAGAAGTGCTCCGTTGGATCGGAACAAGCCCGTTTTGGTTATAAAATAGGTATCCCTTGGCCTTAAGGCTATTTTCGTCGATTTTGGGCTTATAAACAGGCCTTAAGCCCTCTCTCACAAATCCCATACGAATTTAGAAAACCTAGGAGAGAGAAGAGAGAAAAGAGAGAGAAAGTGGGAGAGAAGTTGGGGCTTTTCTCTTGGGATTCTTCCCTGCTGCTCCACGTGCTTCAATACCACTACCGTATCGTTCTTCCGGCGACTCCAACTCCGTTCTTAGGTAAGAAATCCTAACCCTAACCTGTTTTGGAGCTTAGAATAGCTGTAGTAAAGCTATAGCTAATCTATTTCTTGCCATAGGTTGTCAATACGCCGTTGACGAAGACTTATCGTTTAAATCAACTCCGTTTCGCATTTTCTGGTTTAAGGTGCGGACTATATACGCTTAGGTTATGGTTTTCAAGACTTTCAATATTAAGTAATGATTTATTCTTATCTGGGATGGTATTTCACATGTATAAAGTGTTGTCCGTTTCGTTTTTCAGTTATATGTTACCTATGTTGATTATACTGTATTCCTCGTATTTGTAGAAAATACCATATACGTATAAAATTCAGGTTTGTGCTTAACATGATTAATTGTCATGAATATATGCTTGTTACATGTGTGACAACTCCTTAGCGAAAGGACTTGCCCTAAATCACGCCACGGCCAATATACGCTGTATATGTTAAAGTGTGTAGCCCACGTGTTTGTGAAAATGTCTAAATGAATACGGAACCCGGATTTATGCATACCATGATTATCCGTCGTAGGTATATGCAAGTGGTATATGGGGCAACTCCCTAGTGAAAGGATTTGGCCTAATACATGTATAACCAACATACACATGTATGATAATGTATGTATTTTAAGTATTTGTAAGAATGACTGAATGAGCATGGAATTCGCTTTCGTGCTCGCCATGACTAACTGTCATGGATACATGGTTGTTGTATAGGCGATAACCTTTTGACGAAAGGATTCGCCCTAATACGTATGTTAACTAATACATACCATGTATGATACAAGGTGTATGCTAAGTGTTTGTAAATATGAGTATACGAATAAATACTTTTGAACTGTTCTTTAAATGATGATGAGATAGGATTCGTAGCCACTCTAATGATGCGTATAATTTCCTGCATATACTTTGTTTATTACTCATTGCTTTTACTTAGAAATGCACAAGTATAGATTCATGTTTATGTTGTACTACGTAAGATGCTCAATTGATTATATGATTTGGATCATTGCTCCATTGCTGCCTTGAGTATCTCATATGCTAGATCGTTGAAATTGATTGTGATTGGGGCTATTGTATAGTCCAGGTAATCGGTAATCGTTCTGTAAATAGTGGTTGAGGTTGCTTTGGCCACACAAGATGAGTTTAGCGAATCTGAGTCGTGCTTGGGGAGTTCGGCAGTGGTTAGGCCACACGGAGTGCTTATGCATTCCATGTCGTTCAACTCAACGTACGCTTGGCCTAGTTGAGCTTATCAACTAACCCGATTGACCGATGTTTGTTCACTATGTTTGGTCGCAACTGTTTGAATCTAAGACACCGAGCTTACCAGTGAAACTCCAGTTGACCGTGGTACCATGATCCCCTAAAACTCATGAGTGGGGCATGGTGGTATGGGACATCGTGATCGAGCTGTCGGCCTATGCTGGGGCCACAAACCTCCCCGTAGTGACCAGTGAGCACCCTACTCTGAGCAGATTATGGTGGTATGGGACACTATATTCTTGCTGTCGGCCTACACTGTTTGGTGATGGGGGAGAGGAGCAACGATTGCGTGCAACAGCCCTGACAGTCCTCTGTAGTGACCTTGAGTTTATCCTGACACTGTATAGGGGCGACGAATCCTGTTGCAGTCTTGAGGATATAAGTAGGCCTGTATTGATAAGGTGATGGGGGAGAGGAGCAACGATTGCGCGCAACAGCCCTCGCAGCCCTTGCAGCGACCTAGAACCATAATATCGTATGAGATTCCTTAGGACTGACGACCCTAAAATGGATCAATGTTGGGAAATGATACAAGGGAGGTGTCTTAGCTTCCCAATCCTATTGTATGAAAAGGACTAATAAGAACTTGGTAATCATACTCATGACATCACACTGCATGTGCTATTGGCGTTGGTGTGAGAGCACAGTGGAAGTGACTGACATGCGCGATAATAAGATGAAGATCGCAGAGGGAGTTTGTGGTGAGGGCATGCATCATTACCTCATATCATTCTTGCATTAACAAGAGATTTAGGATTTGTTTGATTATACTGCTCTATCATTATTGCTTGATTGGATTGATAACATATTAACCTTTGCTGTATAGTTTTCACTGAGTTAATTACTCACTCCCACGTTATGGGATGGTGTTGGCCACACCAACCAGTCCCTATTTTAGTTTTAGATGACCGCATTGCTTGCGAAGCAGAGCCGAACTTTATGATGATGAGGAGGATTTCTCGCATATGCAGGTTCTGATCGACGGGGTTACAGGGTTACTGATTAGATGCCAATACACTTGGTATTTTGCCTTAATTTAAACACCCATGTATATTCTTTTCTTTTCATTTTTGGAGTATACATGTATTTAGTTAACCTGGTAACATGTTCACACTCTGGAGACTTATAAACAATTATACATTTTATATATTTATCACAGTCTTCCGCTTAAGTAATTTAACTGTCTCTGGAGTATGATATGCTGTTTTGGCTTAATTCGCTTCATGTTTAATGCACTCGTATAGTCGACATTCATCCATCATAAAAAATGTTGCATAAGTGATGTTCTGGAACTCGGGAGCTGAGTTTCTGCTCGACCCCCAATTTTCAAGATGTTACAGATGTATTTGAGGCCCAGGTGCAGGGCCCACCTATTGTGTATCCAAGGCTTGATGTGATGTGTGATTTTACCATGATATATGTAATGGTGTTTATGTGGGCCACTCCTTGGGAGCAATGTTGGTTAAATGTCCACATTGATGGACAATGGTGGTTAGATGTTCACATTGTGACCTTCCCTTAGGCCGATTGTCGATCCCAATTGTCATACACCGATTCCCGATTATGATGGTTGTGGTCGATTGACCGATTATCGATCAAGGCCGATTATCGTGACCGATTACCGATCGTGGCCGATTATCGATTGACGTGGACGATTGCCAATTTTTCTTGTTGTGGCCGATTGACCGATTATCAATCGAGGCCGATTATCATGACCGGCTACCAATCGTGGCCGATTATCGATTGATGTGGCCGATTGTCGATTCTGCTTGTCGTGGCCGACTGACCGATTACCAATCGAGGCCGATTATCGTGACCGATTACCGATCGTGACCGATTGTCGATTGACGTGACCGATTGACGATTCTACTTGTCATGGCCAATTGACCGATTACCAATCGAGGCCGATTATCGTGACCGATTACCGATCGTGGCCGATTGCCGACTCTGCTTGTCGTGGCCGATTGACCGATTATCCATCGAGGCCGATTATCGTGACCGATTTGTCGATTGATGTAGCTGATTGCCGATTCTGCTTGTCATGGCCGATTGACCGATTGACCGATTCTAATTATCGAGGCCGATTATCGATCGAGGCCAATTATCGTGACCGATTGTCGATTCCGATTGTCGTGGCTGATCGCCGATTCTGATTATCGAGGTCCAATGTGATGTATATGCGAGCCGTATTTGAGGCCCGTTGTGATGTGTATCTAGCCCGTGTTTAAGGCCCAATGTTATGTATATGAGGCTTATGTGATGATGCCTACTGTGATGCATTTGAGGGCTAGGTGATGGAACCCATTATAATGTATGTTAGGCCCATGTGAAAGGCCCATCGTGATGTATATTAAACTCTTGAGTGAGGCCCATGGTGTTGTATATTTGGCCCTTACGTGCGGCTATGAGTCCACTATATATTAGGCTTTATGTGAGCCGTTCCTTGGGGACAATGTTGGTTAAATGTCCACGTTGTCGATGTCGATTGTCAATACTTGTTATTGATACTGATTATGAGTATGTGACTGCATAACATCATGATACATGCCCATACGCATCATCTGCATGTCTGTTATGAGATATGATTGACCATTGCATATGTCATAGTGCTGGTGGTTATGAGACTCTCTAATAGGCGGAGATTGTCTCACATGAGCGCACGATATGCGCAGGATTGATGCATGATTGGATTGTACGACTCATGCATCTTGCATTGTGTGTTGTGAATACTATACACCCTAGCGACATCAGGGTCGTAGCCTCCACAGGTATTTCGTGGATGGCCAGATGGGACACTGAAAAATCTGTTCTACATGGGGTGCTATAGATTTCCCTGGATGAAAGTTCCTAAACCCTCTTGGTTCCAGAGGTTGCTCCAATGTCTAGACCGAGTGGATGCATGAGCGCATGAGGGCCATACACCGTTAGGCCGCGTCTCCCACTGTGTCGTGGTCGGTTGGAAAGGGGTGCGGCCTTACCTGCCCGAGAGGAGGGGGCAATGCTGGTTGAGTCTAACCAGCTCGAGGAATGGGTCCGCTATTGACGAGTCGGGCCAGATATTGGCAGGCGGATAGTGAGGTCTCTTCCACTCACCTTGTTGCGCACGATGGGGCGACAATCTGGTTTGGAGTGTAATAGACCCCGGTGATTTCACAGAGAGGAACCGTAATGATATGTGGACTTATCGAGTAAGAGTTGCATGCTCATTCATTTATTCATTCACTATCCACTCGGGCTGGTGGTGTGCAACTAATTGTTGTGTAGCTTTGTTATGGTAAGAATTTCGGTTGGGCGTGCGACCAACCTGAGATCAGGGGTTTACCACGTTGAGTCTGACTATCCAAATATAGGTATGAGACTGGTTTGGATAGAAGTCCATTGTGGCGGACTCCGTAGTCTGCGATACTACGTACTATCATCCCGACTTCACACTCCAAGCATGGTCATTTTATTCGCATCGCATATTGCATTATATCCGCAGGCATATGATATTTTGGGTTGCTATGTTTCTGCACTTATATGGCCTAGATAGACTTAGCAGGATTTGTATATTGCATTGCATCCTTGGCATCTGATATTTAGCTCTTTATGATTCTTTATTGCATAACTATTCTATATTGCGTATCCTGATATTTATTTACTTATGGACTTGTCAGTATTTCTGTTTATTCCGATGATGTATGAATTATGAGTTACCAGTATTTTCGGTATTGTATGATTATGACATTGTATTGAATACTTATCACTTACCTTGTGCACACACATACACCACCCTCTAAGCTTTTTATAAGCTTATGCACGATAGATGCGTGCATGTGATGTTAGGCTGCAGCAGTGTTGAGCTTGGAGCGTGCGGTGGTCTTCTGGAGATTGATTCTCTATTTATGTATTTCCCTTTCAGTATTGTATTCAAATGATTATATTAGTGGATATGTGATGACGATGTTGCCGTTATGAATTGGGTAATCTTGTGGTTATGCTTATTACTAGTTAAATGTATATTTCAAAAAAAAAAAAAATCTTTCTTATAGGATCCCAGGATCGGAATCTGGCATATGAATGCTAGGAGCCGAGAATGGGGTACTACGGAGGCTGTCGGCACCGAATTCGGCGATCGGGATTCCTATGAATCCAATTTTCAAGTTTAGGGCGTGACATCCTACCCATTTTGCTCATTCTTGCAAAATAAGGACCCTTCATCGAATTTAATGTTCCTGCTAATGATGATCTTCTGTATGACCTGGTCATACAACCTGTACCCCTTCATACCATCACTATAGCCAATAAAGATGTACTTTTTTGCTCTTTAGTGTATCTTATCTCTCTCAACTGATGGACATAAGAGTAAGCTTCACTACCAAACACACGTAATCTTGAAGAGTCTACCTTTTGACCACTTTATACTTATTCTAGAATTTTACAATCAATTATGGTAGAAGGAGACTGATTCACCAAATAGGAAGCCGTGTTAATGGCCTCAGTCTATAGGTCCTTGCCCAACCCAACATTATTAATCATATATCAGGCCCTATCAAATAGAGACTAATTCATTCGCTTAGTCACACCGTTTTGCTCTGGCATGTAGTGTACTATGATATGTCTTATGATTCCTTTATCTTTACAATATTAATTAAATTCAGTTAAAGTAAATTCTTCATCGTTATCTGTCCTTAGAACTTTCACCTTTTGTCTTGACTGTTTTTCTATCATCGCTTTTCATTGTTTGAAATTGGTGAAAACATTAGATTTATTTTTATGAAATAAACTTATACTTTCCTGGATTAGTCGTCGATGAATGTGACAAATCATGACGACCCTCCAGTGGAAGCCACGGGCGATGACCCCTATACATCATAATGTACATAATTAAGCACACCCTTACATACATGCTTTTCAGATTTAAATGATAACCTAGATTGTTTACCATATATATAATGCTTGCATACATTTAAATCAAAACTTTTAAAATTTGAAATTAAACAATGATCAGAAAGTACCTTCATGCCTTACTTATGTGGCCTAGACGTGCATGTCACATATGTGCAGACATGAAATTCGCTACAGCCGTTGTAGCTCCACCCATTGAAATGCTCCTGATCAACTTGTAAAGATTTTCGTGCCTTTGTGCTTTCATCATTACGAGTGCCCATTTTGAAACACACCATTAAAATTGGTGAATCTGCACCTAATCGACTTGAGTGCACTAAGGGATATCAAACTCTTCTTCATATGAGGAATGTCTCTTACCTTCAAAACATCAAATACTTGATGTACACTATACCAACACCTATAACAATACAGGTATTATCATTGTCCATAAATACATGGCTATCATTACACTCTATAACTGGTGAACCAATTCCGAAGAGGAGTCATGTGATATGAAGCCCTAATGTCCAAAATTCACTCGTCCTTACGATCATCGTATAAGTGTCCAATCAAAGACACAAACAACACATCACTTTTGCTTGTGCCTTCATTAGATGCAGCAGTGTTGGCCTCCCTAAAAGAAACCTCTGAGTTCTCTTTCTTAGTTTTAGGATTTGTATATTAAAGTTGTTAATGTGGGCTTCGATATCTCCTCCCTCTTCCATCTTAAGATTGAACAACTGCAGTTTCAAGTATATGTGATTTTCAAGGGATTTCTTCAAGATATAAACATCATCTAACTTCGCCCATAGACCCGCTGTAGTTTTCTATTTCATGACATTATAGAGAACCTCATCAGTTAGGCATAATTGAATGGAGGTTCTCGCTTTCTTATCCGGTTTGTTCCATTTATCGTCATCCATAGATTCTAGTCACTTCTCAAGGATATCGTCTAATCATTGCTGAACTAATAGGTCAATCATCTTGACCTTTCATAATTCAAAATTATTTTTTTCGAAGTACTTCTCAACATTATATTTAGGATTAACAGTCATTGATACTTACTTTCAGATTTAAGCCTATGCCCCCACGTTATCTTTGATACCACTTATTGGATCGCGGAATATATAAATGAAGTAATTCAATCGCACCAATCAAGCACAATGCAAAAAAATCGATTTTAACTTGGAAAAACCCTTTCGGGAAGAAATCACGACACAAAGCGATAGATAATCACTATGAAAAGTAAAGATTACAAGAATTTAAAGAATATCCGAGTCGAACAAGCCTTGAATCAGCCCAAGCGACACCCTTGAAACCCCATGAATGAATTGAAAAAGCTCTGTGATACACCCAAACCTGATTACACTCCTATATATGGCATTAGGAAGAATCACAATCGAAATCGGAAACAAATCTTGCAGATACGTGACTCTATGCAACTTTGTGTTATGTTCGATGAAACCTTTGATAAGACTTTATGTCATCGACAGATCGTCTATGGCATCGAACCCTACTTTGATGGCATCAAACCAACACCAAAATAGTCCAGAGACAAAACATGGAAAATCTAATTTTCTCGTTTGCACTTCGATGGGCTCAATAATGTCGAAACTAAGCTCGATGACATCGAATAGGTACCCAAATAGTCTAGCAACCAACTAGAGAAATTCTGAATTTCTCGACGGGATTAAGCAGGTTCGTTGATGACATCGATAGACCCTGTTTCTGAATTGATTTAAGACATCAAAAACAATAAACAAGAGTCAAGGAAGGAAGAATCCCAACATTCTTATGATGAGAGCTCTTGTTCCCTACTCTACTCCATTACTCTATTGCTTGAGATAAATGAATGCATGAATTTGGTTGAAACAGTGATTTGGAGGATTTAGATGGTTCAACTTGCTTGATGGTGCATATATATGGGCTTAAACGATTTTGTGGCCAGGGTGGTGAGGCAAATGGTCGAATGAGTGGTTGGATGTTGTGGTAAGCTAGATGGTGTGGGTGTAGAGAAGGATGGCTTGGGTGTAGGATGGCTTAGGCTAGGTTAGGGTTTAAGCTAATGGATTGGAATAGGCTAAGAGGCTAGGAAACTTGAACAGGTTGAGGCTTAAGGACTTGGGCTTTAACTAACATTAGGCTAGGAAAGGAAATTGCTTGGATTATGGCTAAACTAGAAACACGAGAGTGCAGATTAGAGTTTCCTCCTCTCCCCCTCTTTGGTACGGAAATAGGATGTGTGCAACAAGAGAGAAAAGGCCATTTTTATAAGTGGAGTGGAAAACAAGGGTGGTTTTGGTTAGTTTGGAGGGCAAAAGCTAGGTGGGTGTGTGTTTTGATGAGGGGGTTGAGTGCCACATGGCACCCTCCCATTGGTGAATGTGGTGGTAAGAAGGTAATTAGGAAAAGATACAAGGGTCATTTTAGGAAAATTGGAGGCTGGGCACCTATCTCGAGGGAGTAACTTCTTCATCCTCCCCATCAAGTCCCCTTTGCAAAAGCTACAGTAGTAGCAGGTGGACTGCAATCAGAGTAACGCTTGTCACGTGGCACAACCTAGTTTTGCATTGGCTGTTCCATCGGGTCTTGTTGTAACTCGAGGTCCTTGGGTTCAGGTTTGCAACAGTTTCTACAAGGTTTAAGTAGAGTTTGGGTAATCGTTGGGCCAAGTTTAAGTACCGAATAGGTTTGAATTAAGCAGAAATTGGCAAAATACTGATATTTGATAACTATTCATATCTTAATCTTTACAGTGATCAAGTCTCTTGTGTGGGTGGGGTGTCTACAACACCAAATAATACTGATAAGTCATGTAATGTCATGATTTGGTTCTACCCAACGTAACCTTTTATTTTTTAAAGTTTTGATGGGAAAGCAATCAAAACTATCGATTGATTTTGGAGAAAATGACCACTGTAGACAAAACCTTTTACCCAGCGGTTTTTATCGCGGAGTACAAACCTAAGTTACCAACTTAGACTAGCACGTGCGGACAGCGACTTTGAGGACGAAACTACCCCTCCTTTTCACTGCGAAGACGAGAGCTGACGCTCCTCCAACTGAGAGTTGTACGAACGGCTTAGGAGAGATCAAAGTTACAAGGCCCCACAGCTATGTATTTATCATATCCGCAACGTTCATCCATATTTCAAAATCATTTCGGAGCATTATCCAAAAAAAAAAAAAATCATATCCATAAATCAATGGACCACACCACAGAGAGCAGCGGGGAAATTAATTTTCACCGTTAAAAATTTTTGTGAGGCCCATCATAACATTTATTTTCCATCCAATCTATTCGCAAGGTCACAAAGGCCTGGATGAAGAGGAAAAACAAATTCCATGATGATTCAAAACTTCTGCAACCCCTAAAAGGATTTCAATGGTAGACATTCAATTCCCCATTACCTTTTACTGTGTGGTCCACTTGATAGCTAGATCTGTCTTATTTTTCATCTCAAGCCTTAATACGAGTTCACCGAATAGATGGACGGTTTGGATATAACATATACCTCATAATGGGACCCACAAAAATCAGTGGGAATTACAACTGGGAAAGGGGAAAAAAAAAATAAAAATAAAAAAAAAGACAGCAAGTTGGGGTCGACCGAGTCAACCCCCAGTCGACCGGCCTATGGCTACGGATTATAACCGTAGCCATAACTACAATACTATGCACTTTTTTTCTTTTTATTTTTTATTTTTTATTTTTATTTTTTACATAGAGAACTTTATTGTACCTACATTTTTCTTTAATACATGTTTATATAAATAAGTGTGTGTGTGTGTGTGTGTGTATATTTTTTTTCTCTTCTTTTTTTCATTTCTTTCTTTATTCATTTAACATGAATATCTTCTAAACTAAAATTAGTTACTTGACGTACCACATATGATTTTGGGGTAGGAGAAGCTATTTTAGCCAATTAACCTAATTATTTTTCAAGATTTCATCAGGTCAATGGTCGAAAATACATTTTATTCACTTCACGATCAATTTCAATCACTTCATGGTCAAATTAAAAATTGAGCGAGACAAATATGAAATTGAGTGAGTAAATTGAAAATTGAGCAGGACAAGGTATGAATTGAGTGAGGAAAGCTAGAAATTGAGCGAGGTAACATAAGAGTTCAGTGGAGGAATCTAGAAATTGAGCGAGGAAACTTAGGATTTGAGCGAGGAAAGCTAGAAATTAAGCGAGGGAACCTAGAAATTGAGTGAGGTTTAGGCTACGTTGAAATTGAGCGAGGGAACGTCGCTCAAATCCTAAGTTGTCTCGCTGAATTTTTACGTTGCATCGCTCAATTGCTAGGTTGTCTCGCTCAATTCCTAGGTTCCTTTGCTCAATTTATATATTGCGTCACTGGATTTCTAGCTTCCCTTGCACAATTCGTAGGCTGTCTCGCTCAATTTATATATTTTTCTAGATCATTTTATGGTATGAGACCAAAAATGAGATATATCCAGTTCTTAAGTGTACCACATTACAGGAAATAGTGTTGAATGAGCGTCAGCCATTAGAAACCTTTAGGGGGCCCACTGTGATATTTGTGAGAAATCCTCCTCGTCTAAGTTCATTCATAGGGTCAAAAAGACCTGGATGAAGAGGGAAAAAAATTTCATAATGATCCAAAACTTCTGTAACCCCTAAAAGGGTTTCAATGGTAGACGTTCAATTTTCCATTGCCTTTTACAGTGTGGTCCACTTGATAGTTAGATCTATCTTATTTTTCGTCTCAAGCCTTAATATGAGCTCGTAAAATATATGGACGGTTTGGATATAACACATACATCATGATGGGACCAACAAAAGTAACATAGTAAAAAAAAAAAAAAAATTCATTTTGCCCCGCTCAATTTCTAGTTTTCCCCACTCAATTTCCAGTTTGCCCCGCTCAATTTCCAGTTTTTCTCGCTCAATTTCTAGTTTGCCCCGCTCAATTTCCAGTTTGCCCCACTCAATTAGAAATTGAGCAGGGCAAATTGATTTTTTTTTTTTCTTTTGTGGGTCCCATCATGATGTATGTGTTATATCCAAACTGTCCATATATGAGCGGGGCAAACTGGAAATTGAGCGGGGCAAACTAAAAATTTGGTTATATGTTTTGGTTTAGGTTTAGGTTAAGGTTTAGGTTTAGGTTATAAGTTTTAGGTTATAGGTTAAAGCGTTAGGAAATTGAGAATAGGTTAAGGTTTAGGTTTAGGGAATCGGGTTCAGGTTTGAATCGGGTTTAGTTTGGGTTTTTAAGTTTAGGTTTAGGTTAAGGAGTTGAGATTAGGATTAAGTGTAGGTTTAGGTTTAAGGATTTGAGAATACATTTAGGTTTTAGGTTTTAGGTTTAGGTTTAGGTTTTAGGTTTAGGTTAAGGTTATAGGTTTACGTTAGGTTTAGGTGTAGGTTATAGGTAATAGCTTTAGGTAATTGAGAATAGGTTAAAGTTTAGGTTTAGGAAATCAGGTTCGGGTTCGGGATCGGGTTTAAGTTTGGGTTTTCAAGTTTAGGTTTAGGTTTAGATTATAGGTTTTGAGATTTGTGAATAGTTTTAGGTTATAAGTATAAGTTTAGGTTAGGTTATAGGTTAAGGTTTAGGGATTTGAGTTTAGGTTATAGGATTAGGTTTAGGTTTAGGTTTAGGGATTTGAGTTTAGGTTATAGGTTTAGGTTTTGAGATTTGAGAATAGATTCGGGTTTAGGTTATAGGTTTTGGTTTCAGTTTACGTTATAGGTTTTGGGATTTGATAATAGGTTCCGGTTTAGGTTATAGGTTTTGGTTTTGGCTTAGGCTATAGGTTTTGATTTAGGTTTAGGTTATAGGTTTTGGTTTAGGTTATAGGTTTATGTTAAGGTTTAGGTTTAGGTTATAGGTTTTTGGATTTGAGAATGGGTTCGAGTTTAGGTTATAGGTTTTGGGATTTGATAATGGGTTGTGGTTTAGGTTATAGGTTTTAGTTTTGGTTTAGGTTATAGGTTTTGGTTTAGGTTATAGGTTTTGGTTTAGGTTTAGGTTATAGGTTTTGGTTTTGGTTATAGGTTATAGGTTATGGGTTTATGTTATAGGTTTTTGGATTTGAGAAAGGGTTCGGGTTTAGGTTATAGGTTTTGGTTTTGGTTTAGGTTATAGGTTTTGAGATTTAATAATGGGTTCGGGTTTAGGTTTAAGTTTAGGTTTAGGTTATAGGTTTTGGGATTTGGGAATAGTTTTAGGCTATAACTATAGGTTTAGGTTAGGTTATAGGTTAAGGTTTTGGGATTTGAGAATGAGTTCGGGTTAAGGTTATAGGTTTTGGTTTTGGTTTTGGTTATAGGTTTTGGTATTGGTTTTGAGATTTGAGAATGGGTTCGGGTTTAGGTTATAGGTTTTGGTATTGGTTTAGGTTATAGGTTTTGGCTAAGGTTATAGGTTATAGGTTTAAGTTTAGGTTAAGGTTAGGTTTAGGTTATAGGTTTTGGGATTTGATAATGGGTTCAGGTTTAGGTTATAGGTTTTGGTTTTGGTTTAAGTTATAGGTTATAGGTTTTGGGATTTGAGAATGGGTTCGGGTTTAGGGTATAGGTTTTGGTTAAGGTTATAGGTTATAGGTGTAGGTTTAGGTTAAGGTTAGGTTTAGGTTATAGGTTTTGGGATTTGATAATGGGTTCGGGTTTAGGTTATAGGTTTTCGTTTTGGTTTAGGTTATAGGTTATAGGTTTAGGATAAGGTTTAGGTTTAGGTTTAGGTTATAGGTTTTAGGATTTGAGAATGGGTTCGGGTTTAGGTTATAGGTTTTGGCATTGGTTTAGGTTATAGGTTTTGGTTAAGGTTATAGGTTATAGGTTTAGGTTTAGGTTAAGGTTAGGTTTAGGTTATAAGTTTTGAAATTTAATAATGAGTTCGGGTTTAGGTTATAGGTTCTGGTTTTGGTTTAGGTTATAAGTTATAGGTTTAGGATAAGGTTTAGGTTATAGGTTTTGGGATTTAAGAATGGGTTCGGGTTTAAGTCATAGGTTTTGGTTTTAGTTTACGTTATAGGTTTAGGTCAATTTCATGTTTGTCCCGCTCAATTTTCAGTTTGCCCCGCTCAATTTCTAGTTTACCCCGCTTAATTTTCAGTTTACCTCGCTCAATTTTCAGTTTGCCCCGCTCAATTTTCAGTTTCCCCCGCTCAATTTCCAGTTTACCTCGCTCAAAACCTATAACCTAAACCTAAACTTAAACCTAAACCCGAACCCATTATTAAATCTCAAAACCTATAACCTAAACCAAAACCAAAACCAATAACCTAAACCCGAACCCATTCTCAAATTCAAAAACCTATAACATAAACCTACACCTAATCCTAATATCAACTCCTTAACTTAAACCTAAACTTGAAAACCCAAACCTAAATCCGGTCCCGAACTCGATTTCCTAAGCCTAAACCTTAACCTATTCTCAGTTCCCTAAACCTTAACATATAACCGACACTTATAACCTAAACCTAAAACCTAAATGTATTCTCAAATCCCTAAACCTAAATCTTAACGTAATCCTAATATCAACTCCTTAACCTAAACCTAAACTTGAAAACCCAAACCTAAACCCGGTCCCGAACCCAATTTCCTAAACTTAAACTATAACCTATTTTCAGTTCCCTAAACCTTAACATATAACCTATCCTCATTTCTAGTTTGCCCCGCTCAATTTTCAGTTTACCCCGCTCAATTTCTAGTTTGCCCCACTCAATTTCCAGTTTGCCCTGCTCAATTTCTAGTTTGCCCCGCTTAATTTTCAGTTTACCCCGCTCAATTTTCAGTTTGCCCCGCTCAATTTTCAGTTTGCCCCGCTCATATATGGACGGTTTGGATATAAGACATACATCATGATGGGACCTACAAAAGTAAAAAAAAAATATTTCGGTTTATCCCGCTCAATTTGTAGTTTGCCCCGCTCAATTTCCAGTTTGCCCCGCTCAATTTAGCGGGGCAAACTAGAAATTGAGCGGGGCAAACTAAATTTTATTTTATTTTTGTTATGTTGCTTTTGTGCGAGGAAAGCTAGAATCCAGTGAGGCAATATATAAATTGAGCGAAGGAACCTAGGAATTGAGCGAGGCAACTTAGCAATTGAGCGATGCAACGTAGAAATTCAGCGAGACAACTTAGGATTTGAGTAAGGGAACCTTGCTCAATTTCAACGTAGCCTAAACCTCGCTCAATTTCTAGCTTCCCTCACTCAATTCATACCTTGTCCTACTCAATTTTCAATTTACTCACTCAATTTCATATTTGCCTCGCTCAATTTCTAGTTTGACCATAAAGTGATTGAAATTGACTGTGAAGTGAATGAAATGTATTTTTGACCATCGATCTAATGGAATCTTGGAAAATAACTAGGTTGGTTGGCTAAAATAGCTTCTCCTACCCCAAAATCATATGTGGTATGTCAAGTAACTAATTTTAGTTTAGAAGATATTTTTGTTAAATGAATAAAGAAAGAAATGAAAAAAAAAAGGAAAAAAATTTATATTTATATATATACACACACACACACACACACACACACATTTATATAAACATGTATTAAAGAAAAAAGTAGGTACAATAAAGTTCTCCATGTAAAAAATAAAAAATAAAAAATAAAAAAAAGTACAGAGCATATAGCTATGGCTACGGTTATAATCCGTAGCCATAGGCCGGTCGACCGGGTTAGGCCGGTCGACCCCAACTTGCTGGCTTCTTTTTCATTTTTTATATTTTTTTTCATTTTCCCTATTGTAATCCCCACTAATTTTTGGGTTTTGGGATTTGAGAATGGGTTCGGGTTTAGGTTACATGTTTTAGGATTTGTGAATGGGTTCGGGTTTAGGTTATAGGTTTTAGTTTTGGTTTAGGTTATAGGTTTTGGAATTTGAGAAAGGGTTCAGGTTTAGGTTATAAGTTTTCGTTTTGGTTTAGGTTATAAGTTTTGGTTTAGGTTTTAAGTTTAGGTTTAGGTTTGGGTTTGGGTTTTGGGATTTGAGAATAGGTTCGGGTTTAGGTTATAGGTTTTGGGATTTGAGAATGGGTTTGGATTTAGGTTATAGATTTTGGTTTTGGTTTAGGTTATAGCTTTTGGTTAAGGTTATAGGTTATAGGTTTAGGTTTAGGTTATAAGTTTAGGATATGGTTATAGGTTTTGGGATTTGGGAATAGTTTTAGGTTATTAGTATAGGTTTAGGTTAGGTTATAGGTTTTGGGATTTGAGAATGGGTTCGGGTTTAGGTTATAGGTTCTGGGATTTGAGAATGGATTCGGGTTTAGGTTATAGGTTTTGGTTTAGGTTTTGGTTTAGGGATTTGAGTTTAGGTTATAGGTTTAGGTTTAGGTTTAGATTTTAGGTTTAGGTTTAGGTTTGGGTTTGGGTTTTGGGATTTGTGAATGGGTTCGGGTTTAGGTTACAGGTTTTAGAATTTGAGAATGGGTTTGAGTTTAGGTTATATGTTTTAGGTTTTGGTTTAGGTTATAGGTTTTGGGATTTGAGAATAGGTTCGGGTTAGGTTATAGGTTTTGGTTTTGGTTTAGGTTATAGGTTTTGGTATTTGAGAATGGGTTCGGGTTTAAGTTATAGGTTATAGGTTTAGGTTTAGGTTATAGGTTTAGGATAAGGTTATAGGTTTTGGGATTTGGGAATAGTTTTAGGTTATAAGTATAGGTTTAGGATAAGGTTATAGGTTTTAGGATTTGAGAATGGGTTCGGGTTTAAGTTATAGGTTTTGGTTATGGTTTTGGTTTAGGTTATAGGTTTTTGGATTTGAGAATGGGTTCAGGTTTAGGTCTTAGGTTTTGGTTTTGGTTATAGGTTTTGGTTTAGGTTATAGGTTAGAGGTTTAGGATAAGGTTTTAGGTTTAGGTTATAAGTTTTAGGTTTAGGATAAGGTTTAAGTTTAGGTTATAGGTTTTTGGATTTGAGAATGGGTTCGGGTTTAGGTTATAGGTTTTGGTTATGGATTTGGTTTAGGTTATAGGTTTTAGGATTTGAGAATCGGTTCGGGTTTAGGTTATAGGTTTTGATTTTGGTTTTGGTTTAGGTTATAGGTTTTGGGATTTTAGAATGAGTTCGGGTTTAGGTTTAGGTTTAGGTTATAGGTTTTAGGATTTGAGAATGGGTTCGGGTTTAGGTTATAGGTTTAGGTTTAGGTTTAGGTTATAGATTTTGGGATTCGAGAATGGGTTCGGGTTTAGGTTATAGGTTTTGGTTATAGGTTTTAGGATTTGAGAATGGGTTCGGATTTAGGTTATAGGTTTTGGTTTTGGTTTTGGTTTAGGTTATAGGTTTTAGGATTTGAGAATGGCTTTGGGTTTAGGTTATAGGTTTTGGTTTTGGTTTTGGGTTATAGGTTTTGGGATTTTAGAATGGGTTTGGGTTTAGGTTATAGGTTTAGGTTTAGGTTTAGGTTATAGGTTTTAGGATTTGAGAATGGGTTCGGGTTTAGTTCATAGGTTTAGGTTTAGGTTATAGGTTTTGGGATTTGAGAATGGGTTCGGATTTAGGTCATAGGTTTTGGGATTTGAGAATGGGTTCGGGTTTAGGTCATAGGTTTTGGTTTAGGTTATAGGTTTTAAGATTTGAGAATCGGCTCGGGTTTAGGTTATAGGTTTTTGTTTTGGTTTTGGTTTAAGTTATAGGTTTTAGGATTTGAGAATGGGTTTGGGTTTAGGTTATAGGTTTTGGTTTAGGTTATAGGTTTTGGGATTTTAGAATGGGTTCGGGTTTAGGTTATAGGTTTAGGTTTAGGCTTAGGTTATAGGTTTTAGGATTTGTGAATGGGTTCAGGTTTAGTTCATAGGTTTTGATTTTGGTTTAGGTTATAGGTTTTGGGATTTGAGAATCGATTCGAATTTAGGTCATAGGTTTTGGTTTTGGTTTAGGTTATAGGTTTTGGTTTTGGTTTTGGTTTAAGTTATAGGTTTTTGGGTTTGAGAATCGGTTCGGGTTTAGGTTAAGGGTATGGTACCTGCAAATACAAATATAAAAATGGCCTGTCCAAATTGCCAGGCCCTTCCAATGCCGTCCATAGGAAATAGACAGCTTCATCATGGTCATAACAGCGGTTCCCACCTTCCAGGGACCCCCGGTCTTCCGGATAGCTCCGACGCATATCCGGGTCCGCTCCATTAATTTCGAGCAAATACATAAACACGGTATGTCCAAATGGCCAGGCCCCTCCAATGCTGTCCATACAAAATGAATAGCTTCATCATGGTCATAACAGCGGTTCCCACCTTCCAGGGACCCCCGCTCTTCCGGATAGCTCCGACGCAGATCTGGGTCTGCTCCATCAATTTTGAGCAAATACATAAACACGGTCTGTCCAAATGGCCAGACCACTCCAACCATATGCATTCTTGAGTCAAGAGACGTACCAGATGCTTGAATCTAAAATATGCATTTAAATATAAAATGCATTAGGAATCACTTCTCAAAACCGCGGACTGTTTTCTTTTGAAACTCGTTCATCTCACCTGAAAACCTGTCACATAATGAATAACTATAACCGCAATGATAACTACACATGTGCATTCTTTACAAGAGACTTACCAAGTGTTGTGTCGTGTTATAATGGGGAACAAAAATGAGATATATCCAGTTTTCAAGTGTACCACATTACAGGAATATAATGTTGAATGAGCATCAACCATTAGAAACTTTTAGGGGGCCCACTGTGATGTTTGTGAGAAATCCTCCTCATCTAAGTTCATTCATAGGGTCAAAAAGACCTGGATGAAGAGGAAAAAAATTTCATAATGATCCAAAACTTCTGTAACCCCTAAAAGGGTTTCAATGGTAGACGTTCAATTTCCCATTGCCTTTTACAGTGTGGTCCACTTGATAGTTAGATCTATCTTATTTTTGGTCTCAAGCATTAATATGAGCTCGTAAAATATATGGACGGTTTGGATATAACACATACATCATGATGGGACCCACAAAAGTAACATAGCAAAAAAATATATATATATTTCAGTTTGCCCCGCTCAATTTCCAGTTTGCCCCACTCAATTTTCAGTTTGCCCAGCTCAATTTCCAGTTTACCCCGCTCAATTTCTAGTTTGCCCTGCTCAATTTCTAGTTTGTCTCACTCAATTTTCAGTTTGCCCCGCTCAATTTTCAGTTTGCCCCGCTCAATTTACAGTTTGCCGAGCGGGGCAAACTGGAAATTGAGCAGGGCAAACTGAAAATTAAGCGGGACAAACTAGAAATTGAGCAGGGCAAACTGCAAATTGAGCGGGATAAATTAGAAATTGAGCGGGGCAAACTGGAAATTGAGCGGGGTAAACTGGAAATTGAGCGGGGCAAACTAGAAATTGAGCGGGGTAAACTGAAAATTGAGCGGGATAAACATGAAATTGATCTAAACCTATAACCTAAACTAAAACCAAAACCTATGACCTAACCCGAACCCATTCTCAAATCCCAAAACCTATAACCTAAACCTAAACCTAAACCTAAACCTTATCTTAAACCTATAACCTATAACCTAAACCAAAACCAAAACCTATAACCTAAACCTAAACCCATTCTCGAATACCAAAACATATAACCTATCCCTAAACCTTAACCTATAACCTAACCTAAACCTATACTTATAACTTAAAACTATTCCCAAATCCCAAAACCTATAACTTAAACCTAACCTTTTCCTAAACCTATAACATAAACTCAATTTCCTAAAGTGAAACCTACACTTAATTCTAATCTCAACTCCCTAACATAAATGTAAACCTAAACTTAAAAACCCAAACTTAAACCCAATCCCGAACCTGAACCCGATTTCCTAAACCTAAACCATAACCCATTCTCAAATTCAAAAACCTATAACCTAAACCAAAACCAAAACCAAAACCTATAACCAAAACCTGAACCCATTCTCAAATCTCAAAACCTATAACCTAAACCCGAACCCATTCTCAAATTCAAAAACCTATAACCTAAACTGAAACCTATAACCTAAACCTGAACCCATTCTCAAATCCAAAAACCTATAACCTTAACCTAAACCTATAACCTATAACCTATAACCTAAATCAAAATCAAAACCAAAACCTATAACCTACCCATTCTCAAATTCAAAAATTATATCGACGCAATTATAGCTACGGTTATAATCCGTAGCTAAAGTGTATCAAAAATTGTTATCCCTAAACCTAAACTTACACCCTAAACCTAAATTTTCAAATCCCTAAACCTAAATTTACACCCTAAACTTAAATTTTCAGTTTGCCCTGCTCAATTTCCAATTTGCCCCGCTCATATATGGACGGTTTGGATATAAGACATACATCATGATGGGACCTACAAAAGCAAAAAAAAAAATATTTCGGTTTACCCCACTCAATTTCTAGTTTGCCCCGCTCAATTTCCAGTTTGCCCCTCTCAATTTAGCGGGGCAAACTAGAAATTGAGAGGGGCAAACTGAATTTATTTATTTTTTTGCTATGTTGCTTTTGTGCGAGGGAAGCTAGAAATCCATTGAGGCAATATATAAATTGAGCGAAGGAACCTACGAATTGAGCGAGGGAACCTAGAAATTGAGCGAGGGAACCTAGAAATTGAGCGAGGTAACGTAGGAATTGAGATAGGAATCCTAGGATTTGAGCAAGGGAAGCTAGAAATTGAGCGAGGCAACCTAGGATTTGAGCAAGGTAACCTAGGATTTGAGCGAGGAAAGCTAGAAATTGAACGAGGGAACCTAGAAATTGAGCGAGGCAATGTAGGAATTCAGCAAGGAAACCGAGGAATTGAGCGAGGGAAGCTAGAAATTGAGCGAGGCAACCTAGAAATTGAGCGAGGCAACGTAGGAATTGAGCGAGGAATCCTAGGATTTTAGCGAGGGAAGCTAGAAATTGAGCGAGGGAACCTAGGATTTAAGCGATGCGACCTAGAAATTGAGTGAGGAAACGTAGGGATTGAGCGAAAGAAGCTAGGAATTGAGCAAGGTAACGTAAAAATTCAGCAAGGAATTCTAGTTATTGAGCAAGGGAACTAAGAAATTCAGTAAGGCAACCTAGGATTTGAGCGAGGCGAGGGAAGCTACAAATTGTGCGAGGGAACCTAGAAATTGAGCGAGGCAACCTACGAATTGAACGAAGAAGCTAGAAATTAAGCGAGGCAACCTAAGATTTGAGCGAGGGAACATGGAAATTGGAACGAGGCAACTTAGAAATTGAGCGAGGGAAGCTAGAAATTGAGTGAGGAAAGCTAGAAGTTGAGTGAGGGAAGCTAGAAATTGAGCGAGGCAAGCGAGGCGATGTAAAAATTAGAGCGAGGATTGAGCATGGGAACCTAGAAATTGAGCGAGGGAACCTAGGAGTTGAGCAAGGTAACGAAAAAAATTCAACGAGGCAACCGAGAAATTGAGCAAGGGAAACATCAATTTGAGCGAGGCAAGCTTGAAATTGGGTGAGGCTAACATGAATTGGAATGAACTTTAAATGTAATTGACCTAGCCTAACAATTTGCTTTGTTGAATTTGACCGATCGGTTAATGAAATTGACCAAGATTTACATGAAATTCTCTTCGGTGAATTTGATCGAGCAATTAATGAAATTGACCAAGCGGTTCATAAAATTTTCAGTACGCACTTATAGTGCTGAGTTAACTAAGTTGGGCACACCCAGATCCATAGCTCAATTGGCAGACTGAGTAGAGATACCTCATATCAACACTTGAGGTCCTGGTATCGATTCCTAGCGGGGGTGGCTAACATGGAGTGTGTGTATTGACATGGGTGTGTACTAACAAGCTAACCTAAAAAAACTTTTTAAAAAAAATTAATAGTAAAATATTAAAAAAATTAAAAAAATTAAAAATATTGAGTTGGGCCCACCTTGAATGTATGTGGACTATCCATGACGTTCATCCATTTTTCCATCTAAAGCAAGGGTTTCAGCCCAAAATGGTGGCATATTAAAATATCAAGTGGATCACACCACAGGAAATAGTGTTTCCACCATGGAAACCTTTTTATGCCCCTACAATGATGTTTTACTTGTAATCCATCATGTCCATAGGATGATTTTCACATGGATGAACCAAAAACCAAGATGGGAGCTTCATTCGGCATTTCAATGGCCCACAAAAAATTTACGCCGTTTAGGTAGATGCATATCATACCTGTCATGCGTACTGTCTTCCGTGGAGGGAACATTTTCAGGAAAAACGAGATAATGTTGATGAATAGAGAGGGTGGGATTAGGGGTGTATATCGAGTCAAACCGAGTTGAGTTGGCCTCAGCTCGACTCGGCTCGAACAGTGGCTAACCTCAGCTTGAACTCGGCTCATCTCGGTCCTCGGGCCTGATTGGCCAGCTCAGCTCAGTTCAATTAGCAGCTCGGGCTGAGTTCGAGCTAAGATCGAACCGAGTTTGCTATTGAGGCATTTCCACAAACACCTTCATTGCAACTTCAAAATTCCATTGTTTTACCTACAAAGGCAATGATTTTATAGGTATTTTCTCAAACACCTTCTAAATAATAATAATAATAAAGAAAAAAAAAACTATTTGTTCCATGTACATACCTTCCTTTCCACCTTGCCACTAGCCAAACCTTCATTGCCACCAGCCACATGTCGTTCAGTCATTTTATCAAACAGTTGGTGAGCAACATTAATGACAAAGTAACCAAGTCACCGAACTAGTTTGATCCAAGTTTGATTCAAGCTAGATTTGATCCGAGTCGAGTTGAGCTGGCCTGCTCGAACTCATTTTTGAGCTCAAAAAATCAATTCAGCCTTGCTTGAACTCAACACCGAACTGAATCGAGATTTTTTCAGATTGAGTAGAGCGAGCTAACCGAGCTAGCTCGATTCGTGTACACCCCAAGGTGGGATCCAGCTAGAGCGTGGTGCGATCCAAGCAACAGATGTAGCGGTGGAGTTTTCATCCTTTTTTTTTTAAAAAAAATGGAGCGAGAGAGGGGAGGGAGAGGAAAAGCAACGACAGTAAAAAGGAGGGGTAGTTTCGTCCTCAAAGTCGCTGTCCGCACGTGCTAGTCTAAGTTGGTAACTTAAGTTTGTATTTCGCGATAAAAACTGCTGGGTAAAAGGTTTTGTCTACAGTGGTCATTTTCTCTTAATTTTGTATTAGTTTTGGTACTCTACCACCGTATAATCTTTTATGTGCCACACTGTATTATAAATATTTATAATCCGATCCCCTGACCTTTTCTTACGCCATACACCTATATTTGCCATGGCCATCCATCAAGGATCCAATACTTATGTAAATCAAATAGAGACCTCTCTACCAAAACCATCAAATCATAAAATATGATAAGAACCATTTTAATAGTTAAAATAAAAGTCTAATGGTTGAAAATACTTGTAAAAATGTTTAAAACTTTTTTATAGCCAGGCTCGATGGAGAAACTAATCGATGAGCATCTTCTTATAGATATAAGTCATAAGTTCTTAGAAACCAATAGATTCCTCATTGGCTAATGTGACTCTTAACAAACCAAGATGGATGCCCCTAGCTACACCCACTTCTATTAGCCACATGATGACCTAGAAATGTGAGCTACTATACATTTAATTAAGACTTTGAGCACTTATACTTCCTTATATCTAAGAATTAATCAAATATAGATCTAGTATCACATTGATCATAGTCTAGGCGCGATGGACTATAAGGTTTAGAGACTTCCACCTAGATTAACTAATGTAAGCGGCCAATACATCTAACTCCAAGAGCCAATTCCCATGGCACACTCATACTTGTAGGGTAGGACAAAGGCATGTTGACTCTTTACATCCACACTCGTCATCAATTTCTTTTCACAGGATGACCGTATCTATCACTATAATTACAATAATAACCACATGTCCATCCTGCAACCTGCCAAGTAGCCATGGAACAACAAGGTACTGAGATCCATGGCACACAACTCTCCCTTGCTCAGTGATCATTGTGTCCAATCTCAAGTTCCTAGAAACAATAAGAAGAATTACTCTATTGGACCTATGTCATATATATATATATATATATATATATATATATATATATATATATATATATATATATATATATATATTAAAGCACTTCCACATATTAATCATGTCATAATCATATGTCCACTTACAACCCATGGTCATTATGATCTACAACTAAGATCTTTAATATCACATGATACCCTTCATGTCTTCCATAGACAAGATTCACATTACTTTTTCAAGGTACAACAACAACAAAAGGCAATTGGCTCTGTGAAGTTTTCAAAAATAGGCTACTTTAGTAGTTAATTTTGACTCTTCAATTAAAGTTTACTATTTTTAATAAAATATGGCTTTTTTTTTTTTTATTTTAAGGTTGTTTTAGAGTTTAGAGACTTTTAGAATTGGTTCAAGTCTTTATTTGAGTCACTTAAAAGTGTTTGAGTTAGTTTAGAAATTGTTCACCATTTTTAGCAAAATTTATTATTTTAGGACAGATTAGTTTTTCAAGAAATGTACGAATTTATGATTTAGGAGTTTATATAAGTCATGTAATTATATTTTTCATTAATAATATCAATTTAATATCTCATTCTTAGATAATTCTCTCCTCATGGATTTAAAGGCCATTCTTAATAAGATTGTGCTCTTTATAAGCGCACAAACTATGTTATAAACTAGTCTATTTTTGGATTGTAGCATAAAATAGTGGGTTTAACAATGTTGTGGGTCTAGTTTGAGTTAATATTGACCACGTGTGCCATTTATATGCGGTTGCGTATCAAGTACCATAAGTAGTTAGTCTCAACTTACCTTTCCAAATTTAAGATGGAAAAAACTATGCTTATTCAACTCCTCTCCCTTAATTACCCTTCCATCTACTGCGTGGATCTTTATAATCAAGACCCACTTGGTTGCACCTGCAAAAGTTGTGTACGATACTAAATTTTTTTTGAGTCAAACTCCTTTTCATGTTGTGTGTTTGAATGTATCTTGACAAATCCCATTTAATTCCCTACAAGCCAAAATAAGCACTAAAAAGCCCGATTTGCCGAAAACCCAATTGAGTAGGTTTTCACAAAATCGACTGACAAAGTCTATATGCTCTTGCTTTTGTAGCATAACTCCTTTTGCCAAAGTTGCGTCTAAACATAATATTGGAATGATTTCAAAGATTCAAATATGAAGAATCTAATTCGGATGAATTTAGATATGAATGGTCTGATTGGGATGATACTAATGATCAATGATTTGATGTAGCTTCAACATTGGCCCAATTAGACTATTCATCTTCACTATCAGGTCAGCCCAATCAGATGATTCTTCAGCCCAATCAAATTCTTCATATATGATATTGGTCCAATTTAACCATTTATCTTTAACATTATTCTATCAAACCATTCGGCCTCAACATTTATCCAATTAGATCGTTGAGCTTCTATATTTGATTAATTGGATCATTTATTCCACTTTCAACACAATTAGATTATTCATCTTAAATATTGGTCAATTATATCATTGACCTTTAATTTGGACTAATATGACCATTCATCTTTGATTTCGGTCAAATCAAATTGTTGTTCATTAGTTTTGTTGATGCAGAAATCTGGGTAGCCGTCCTTGGCTCATGAACCTGCACAAAGAACAAACAAAGAAGACTCTGGCTGATGCCAGGAACCCTCCGATGCCAAAGTCAGGGTTATGGGTCTAGTTGGGTGTAGAAGGGTTATGGCTAGAGATTGTGCGTACCTCTCCCCTCTGGGGATCTTCTTATTTATAGGTGGGAAGAGGTGGTGGCGTAGAGGGTGATCACCCCTATTTTGGCGGGGACAAAATCATAGTAGGATTCTGAATTCATATGTGCAGTGGAGATCCTTCTAGATCTTCAGTGAGGAGAACCATGTTGGAGATGGTTCCTGTGATCTTCGGTGCGAATCGTGGGCTGATGATGCGCAAACGACCATAGTCAGGCTCAACCTAATGTTGAGGTCGAGCTCGACTTGATGTTGAAGAGTTAAGCTCCCAAGTCGGGCATGACCTATCTGCTGAGGTCAGGCATGATGTATCCACTGAGGTCGAGCTTGGCCTAAAGCTAAGATGGAGCTTTCTTCCTAGTCGGTCGAGAGGTGAGTGTTGGACCGCCTGGTCGCACCTATTGCTGTTAGAGCGCTTAACCTGGCCTGTTGGCAGTAGGTCGGTGTATTTTTCCAATAACAGTAAGTCCCCCCTACTTACCAGTCCATGTAGTGGACTGGATAAGTAATAATTATTTTGGCCAGGTTGAGCCTAACATTAGGTTGAACTAGGACTTGGGTTGAGGTCCCTACGTGATAAGTCAGGAGGCCGAGGAAGGTGGACCGACTGTGTGTCGATATGAGTGATGGGAAGTCAACGATCACGAAAATCGAGGTGGGAGTCCCATGATGGCAGTGCTCGACCTGCAGGTACTTGACATGTGCTAGCTGTCCTCGGAACGGAGCTTGAGGTAGTCGTATGCCACGTGTCCCGCGGGGAGAGCGCTAGCTTGCAACGCTAAATCTTCACGTGCTCGGGCACTAATGGGGCGCCATCAATGCATTAAGCGCGCGATGTGTATAAAGGGGGGAGAGGGTGCCCAGAGCTCTTCACTTGTTCCCATTTTTCTCTGCATTTCATCGGAGCAGGCGATTTTCGGTAAGTTGAAAATCCCTCCTTTTCTCTTCTTTCCAATGGCTTTTCCCTTTTCGATTAGTTTTTTCCTTTTTGGCTAGTTTTCTTCCTTTTCCAACGTAGTCTTTTCTTTAGCTCAGCCAGGATGTTAGATTGATCCATGGTTAGGGAAGTGTAGGGAGCCTTTCACAATGATTCCTACTACACCATCAAGGATGATTCGGCAAATGTCTTATCTCCCCCTTCAGTTGTGGGGAATGAAGAGATCAAATTCCAGGACCTGAGTGATGAAGGGGCTCAACCGGGGCCGGGTGGCCTCACTACCAGAGCCGAGGAGATTGGTACTTTTGACTCTGTCATGAAGGAGGCTGATCTCCTGAGGGTAAGGGGAGGTTACCAAATCCCTGAGTCTATGAGTCTTTGGGCCCTGGAGTTAGGGGAAGTCACTGGTCACCTAGCGCGGGCGAGCTGGCCATTTATGTCGTGGGTCTCCAGTGAGGCCCCCACCTGCCTCTATATCCGACGAAGCAGAGATTTCTTACGGTGGTGAAGTTGGCCCTAGGCCAACTGATCTCGAACGTCTAGAGGGCTTTGGTTGGGACGTGCATCCTCTGGCAGTAGCTCGGCTTCCCCTAGTTTTTCGTGGCAGAATTCCTATATTTGTATAAAGTCAAGCCCAACCACGCCCATCTGGGGTGGTACTATCTTTTTTTTTGGGCTAATCAAGGTCGGGGGCTTATCACTGACAATCCCTCTTCTAATAAGAGATTGCAAAATAAGTGTTTTTTTTGGTGTGTCTGGGGAGTGGGTGGACCTAGCGATTGACATTCTTGTCGAGTTCTCAACTCCAGGTCGGGTCTTATCGAGTTGTATTCTAGTTTAAAGTAGTTCTGGACTTGCGCTAATCTTTCATTTTTATTCTTTTGCAGTTGCTTCTTCGCGCGTGCAGCCAGAACTCTCTTCTACTCAGCTTTAGCGCATAGCTCATGCGCGGTTGTTGGATCCTGCCGAAGGAATTGGAAAGCTCTGATTACTCCTCAAACCCTTTTCCAGGCCGGGATTTCTCAAGTCGCCCCAGAGCTAGCAGGTATTAATGTGCTTTAAAGTTTTGCCAAGCTTCAACTCCTTATTGATGTTTCCACACCTACAAGTATGTCAGGCCTTCATCGCCCTTCGAAGAGGTAGAAGCTACCTTCCGAGGCCAAGGTGAACCGGCTTAGGAAGTGATGAAGGAGGGAGCTCCTCGTTGAACTGTGGGGTAGGCTTCGCCAGCTGTTCAACCTCCGCCTAGGATTCCATGGCCAGTTGATCCTCCAAGAGAGGAGGTCGCCACCTCCGCCATCGCCGCAACTCGTGAGATGGTACGGGCGCCTGAAGAGGTTCATGACTAGGAACCCGAGGAGGCTGCTCCTGTTGCTCTCAAGGTGGAGGCAGCTCGTTCGGCTCCTTTTGCAGGGAGTTTCACTCACGAGGCGGAGGGTAGTGACACAACCTCCGAGTTGGGCTACTTGGTGAAGTTAGCTGCATGGACCTCTCGCCATGTGGAGGAGCAGGACATTGCCGCATTGGCTAAGCAGCACCTGATGGACGTGCTGCGTGATTCAGCAATCTACCTTCAGTGGGTATTTAAGTCTCTTTGAGATCGGTATTTTATGCTTTTATTTCCGGTGCTTTGACATTTCTTTCTGCTCTAGGTGACTCCTACTCTCTTGTCGGCCCAACTCGTCTTTAAGGAGGTTGGCCTTGGTTATGAGAAGCTAGAGGTTGACTTCCTGAAGGCGACTTCTGAGTTTTAGGCCGTAGCCGAGGCTCGAGATGTAGCCGTTAGGGCTCGGGATGTTGCCGTGGCCCCATCGGTGAATCTCCACGAGGCCTTGTGCATAGTGGAGGCTCGGCTTGATGGGGTCCTTTCAAAGAATGCCTCACAGGAGGCTGCGTTGGAGGTAGAGAGGAAGAGGCTGGAGGCTACTCTTGTGGAGGGGGTTTCCAAGTTGTTAGAGACCTCGGCTCGATTGATCGAGGTCGAGGCCTTTGTCCCAGAGTTGAAGTTGGCCGCGGTGGAAACTTTTAAGGCCTCCGAGGAGCATGCAGAGAGGCTTGAAGATTACTACAACTTTAGCCTCACTCGATGTGAGGAGTTCGTCAAGTTGAAGTATCCAGGCCTAGACTTGTAAACTTGGGCGAGGATGTTGCGGACAACTTCGTTGCTGAGCCCCCTGCCATTGATGCTCCTGCCTCCGCCGGGGCTTTTGTTCATGTCGAGGCCCCTACTCCTGTCGAGGCTCCGACATATGCTCCTTAAGAGCTCTTTTATTTCTTTTTGTATTTTAAGAATTTCTTAATCTTTTTAGCTTTAATGAAAAGATTATTCTATTGTCTATCTGTGGTAATGTGTTGTTCGATTGGTGGTCCGACCTCTATTCTAAGGGTGAGGCATTTTACTTGTAGACTTCTTTGTTTTAAGAATTCTCACGTTAGTCATCTTGGCCAGAGGCTCTAGCTCTGAGTGGCTTTAGTAAGGGCGTTTTTCTCCCTCACGAGGGAAGCCCTTAGTAGATTTCATAGGTCGAGAATCGAGATTCAAAAATGTAGAAAAAATGAACTCCCTTGAACAGGGATTATTATTATAACTCTTTAAAAAAGTATGTAGATCGCAGACAATGTTGCAGAAAAGTATGATTCAAGATTGTACTCGACAGACTTAGGCATGATAGATCTTCAGGTTCTTGGCATGCCATGGGTTAGGCAGAGGACGTCCTTCCATGTCCATGAGTCGATACGTTCCTGGTCGACTTGTGCTAGTCATTGTGTAAGGGCCTTTCCAGTTTGGACCTAGAGTTCCAGAGCCGAGATCCTTAATGTTCTGGAATGTCCTGCAAAGGACCAAGTCCCCTGTTCAAAATCTCCTAACTTTCACTCTGGAATTGTAGAAACTTATGACTTGTCATTGTCGAGCTATGGCTCTTAGTTGGACTTGTTCTCTTTTCTCCTTGAGTAGATCTAGGTCGAGCATCATCAGTTTGGCATCCTGATCCTCATCATAGGACTAGGTCCGTGCAAATGGGAGGTTAATCTCCACTGGGATGACCGCCTCGGCACTGAAGGCGAGTGAGATAGGGGTTTCTCCTGTGGCTGTACGGGCAGTAGTCCTATTTGCCGAGGGGGAGGGAGAGTTCTTCCATCCAAGCTCCTTTAGCCTTGTCGAGCTTAATTTAGAGGTGGCTCTTGATAATCTTGTTGATTGCCTTGACCTGTCTGTTTGCTTGGGGATGCTGAGGTGATGAATCGATGTTCCAAATTCCAAGGATTTCACACATACCTCGGAATCGGTTGTTGTCAAACTGTTTCTCGTTATTGAAGAAGATCTTGTGGGGAACCCCGTACCTATATATTATATCCTTTCAAATGAATTCTGTGATATTTTGCTCAATGATCGTGGCCAAGTGCTCAGCCTTTGCCCATTTGGTGAAGTAGTTGACAACAACGACTGCAAACTTGGTCTGCCCTTTACCAGTTGGCAGGGGGCCGATGATGTCGATCCCCCATTGGGAGATCGGCCATGGTCCAGTCATGGGAGTCAGAAGCTCGGGTAGCTGATGGGATATTGTTGCAAATCGCTGGCACTCACATTTCCAGGTATATTGTCTTACACCTACCTGGATCCTTGGCCAGAAATAGCCTTGCCGGAGGATTTTATGGGCTCGGGCTCGGCCGCCTGAATGGTTGCCACAAATTCCTTCGTGAGTTTCTTTCAAGACGTACTTAGCTTCGTCAGGTCATAGGCATCTGAGTTAAGGGAGAGCCATTTTTTGTACAGGATATCTCCGAGCATGGTATATCGAGCTGCTTTGAATCAGAGTCTGCGTGCTTCTCACAGACAGTGTCAAATTGTTGATGCAGAAATTTAGGTAGTCGTCCCTGGCTCGTGAACCTGCACAAAGAACGAACAAAGAAGACCCTGGCTCATGCCGGGAACCCTTCGATGCCAAAGTCAGGGATCTGAGTCTCGTTGGGTGTATAAGGGTTAGGGCTAGAGATTGTGCTTACCTCTCCCCTCCGGGGATCTTCTTATTTATAGGTGGGAAGTGACGGTGGCGTAGAGGTTGATCACTCCTGTATTGGTGGGGACAGAATCCTAGTAGGATTTTGAGTTTATACGTGCAGCAGAGATCCTTATGGATCTTCGTTGAGAAGAATCGTGTTGGAGATGGTTCCTGCGATCTTCGACGCAACTCGCAGGCTGACGCATGAACGACCATGGTCAGGCTTAACCTAATGTAGAGGTCGAGTTCGACTTGATGTTGAAGAGTTGAGCTCCTCAGTCGAGCACGACCATCCACTGAGGTCAAGCTCAGCTTGAAGCTGAGATGGAGCTTTCTTCCTGATCGGTCAAGAGGTGAGTGTTGGACCACCTAGTCGCACCTGTTACTGTTAGAGTGCTTGACCTGGCCTGTTGACGGTAGGTCAGTGTATTTCCTCATAACAAGTTTCAATCCAATCAGATGCTTTGGCTTCATCATTGGTCCAATTGGGTCGATTTTTCAACATTGTCTTAGTCAGACGATTCACGTCCAATTTCTACCAAATCAGACATTCATCTTGAATAATGGTCCAACTGATCGCGCATCTTCAATTTTGGTTGATTACATTGTTCATCTTTGATGTTTGTTAAATTGAGATATATATTAGTATCTTTAAAAGTAGAAAATCTGACTTTATGTTAGGTTCAATCAAACCATTGATTTTCAATATTGGACTAATCAGACCATTCATCTCCAATTTTAGCACAATCAAATCAGTTATTTTTAGCATTGGTCAAACTGGACGGTTAATTTTCTTCTTTTTTTCAATATAATCATCTTTAAATTGGTCAAATTAGACTATTAATTACTATTATTGTCCACATTAAACTACGAAAGTGCCCTTGTTTGTCAATGTATGTGAGTGTTGAGTCAGTCAGTTCAAATGAACTCTTAGAAGATGACATCAAGACCAAGCCTCAACAAAAGATGAAGGCTATGTTCAAGACCATACCTGTCAGCCATAACCTCATTATCCTACAAACAAACCCTAGCAGGTATATGACCCCACATTATCCCAACTTACCCTTAAAATGAATTAAAACATCTTCTGGTAGAGTTGGTATATATAGAACTAAGAGTATAAAGGGAAGAAAGAAACAAAACCTGAAAAATCACAAGTCCTGCTCAAGTGCATCGAATGCAATCGAAGGAATATTCGATCCATTGAACATCGTTCGATATTATCGAAGATTTGCTCATTCCGTCCAGCAATAAATTGAAAAAAATGCAGAAATTATCGATTACATCGGGTACCATTCGATATCATCGAAGCTCACACTTCAATGACATCGAACAACCCTCGATTACTTAGACCTTGAAAATCTTCCAAGAAACAGAAAATACTCTAAGTGCTTCTCGATGACATCGAAGCCTCCTTGATGTTATCGAGAGTAAATTATTGATAGTATCGATGTCCATTCGATCGAATCAAAACTTACTCAATTTTGTCCTGTAAGTTTTTCAAAAAAAAACTATTTTCTTCGAGTATATATATTGAAGATTATTCAATATCATCGAAATTCAAACCCTCAATGAATCGAAGGATCTCCTCGAGTATATCGAACATGAGACAAAACTGTCCAACAAACCTTGTGTATTTTATTAAAGAAGATCTCAATGGATCGAGAGTCCCTCGATGAATCGAAGTGCATGTTGATATCATCGAAGGATGCTCGATGAAAGACAGTCAGAATTTTTCGTACACCTAAATATAAATCTTGTGTAGGAAGTCGATGCAATCGAAGATGGTTCAATAATATCGAAATTTAAATTTCGATAACATCGAACACCCTTCAATGGCGTTGACAAGTTTAAAATTCTGCCCGTTTTTTTACTGTTGGGATCTTGCCTCCATAAATACACAAGTGTTATTCTGATTAAAATGAGCTAGAATCCAAGAGAGTTTGAGCCTGTTATTCCAAGATCTATCTACCCCCATACTAATTCTCTCCTTCTCATTAAATTTCATCATTCAATCCCTTGCTTGGGCATCAACTCATATCATTTATGTTTGGATTGAATTATGAACTCTAACATTCATAAAGTTTCCAACTAATCATACTATCTTTGGAACTTCTGAATGCTTAGCTCATGGGAACTTTCTCTATTGATTTAAACTATTAAATAGAGAAGATCAAAAATCCTAAACCTCATAACCTCAAAGGCTTCGCGAAAGCATCATCAGCAGGTTGCGATTCAAGGGAGTAAAAGATTCTTCGTCATCATTGAAGATTTTCACTATGGGAGAACGGGACTCACCAACTTTGTAAGTACTTAGAGTCTAAAGTGTCTGAAGCCCTTTTCTTGTGTAGGATTGAGATTCAGAGTTTGAGTATCAAACTTGCCAAGTCTTAGTTGTAGGCTTCTTATAGGAGAATACGTTTGTGTCCTTGTATAGGATGGTTAGTCTTGTGTAGGCTCGTGTCGCCTTGTGTAGGCTTGGGTTGCCTTGTGTAGGCTCCCTGTGTTGTCCTTAGGTAGGATGTGTTGCCTTGTGTAGGTATTTGGGAACCTTATATAGGTGTTCTACTTTAAGCTTGTGTAAGTTGTGAAGGTTCATGGTTAACTTGATTTAAAACTATTGGATAAAGAAATCTAATACACTCTCGGAGAGAGTGCATCCGCCAGGTGTGGAGTAGGCAAGTAGCCGAACCACTATACATGATTGGGTTTAGGATTGTTTTGAGTACATTTACCTAATTATTCTCATATTTATCATATATTCACATTGATGCATAATTTAGTTTATGTATTAGTATGGATATAAGCCACATCCCATGCACAATACATACTATCCTTATAGGCTTTGATTTTTTATACGTATTTTGCATAAACCTATGTGAATTGGAGCCTCTACTGGCTTGGAAGCGATAGAGTTACTTTGCCTTACTTCTTTATTTATAAAAGTTAAGCATAAGTTGTTAATAGATAATATATTTTGAAAAAGTCCTATTCACCCCCTCTAGGACAATTAGTCATACTTCAGTACTAGCGGTTTTACCACAATTTCAGACTATTCGGCTTCATCACAGGTCTAATCATGCTGTTGATTTTCAATATGGGTCTAATTAAACTAATTAAGCACTACACCAAAATCGTCATTTAGGAACAGTTTAAAACATTCCTAAAAGAGGCGCCACAAAAAAACTCGACGGTTCATAATCGTTTTGGGTACTGTTTCAAATTTTAGAGACAAAATTTTAGGAACAGTTTCATCCTTTTAGAAACGGAATTTTTCCTGTAGTCCCCTTTAGCCTTGACCCTTTCCAATCTCAAAGCCAAGAAGCAAACAGAACAAAATAATTTTTTTTAGAATAAAACCCATTGCTCCAAATAATCCTGTAGTCCCCTTTTAACCTTGACCCTTTCCAAAGGGCTCCCCTTTTTTTCATGAATCCACTGACCTGGTGGTTGTATGTAAGGATGTGAACCTAGCCATTATCATTGCAATAAACGCCAACCATAGGGTAGCCCCACTTACCCACACAAGAACCCATAAAGTTCAATTTCCACCGATGTAAGGATGGTTAAAATAATTTGTAGTATTGAATGTGACAATTCATTCATATTCAAGATAAGATGCAATGGAAATGGAATCTAACTAGATCCTGACAGCCAGAAAAAAAATAAATGGACCTTCATAACTGAGGCTAATGAACAAGACGGTCAAAGACAAGTTTTTTAGAGGCTCATAAAAAGGTATAGGAGTGTTACCAATACGGCCAATTTTCATTCCAGACCGAGCAAGGGTCTTGAGAGCAGACTGGGCAACTGGACCAGGCGTTTTCATTTTGTTACCACCAGTTGTGCGCAACTTAATGTGCAGAGTAGTGATTCCAAGTTCCTACAAAAAGCATTAGAAAATGAACATCAACAGTGAATGTCACTGCTAAAACACCATCACCGCTATCATCATCACAGACCTAGTATGCATGTTCTAATCCGTGATGAAGTTATCAATGTGATTGCATGGAAAAACATGCATGAATCCTAAATAACTATTGAAGAAGATTTCCAGTTCACACAATGGATGCATGTACATGCATACCAATGACCTCAGTCAATTCACAAGAGTGAAAGCAATCTCAACCAATGATTTACCAATTTCATCTAAATACCAACTAGTGAGAGTGGAAATGGAAGTGCATACCATGCAGCATTGTGCAACATCTTGTGCTACAAGCATGGTAGCATAGGGAGAGGACTCATCCTTGTCTGCCTTGACTTTCATCCCGCCTGTATAAAATAAAGACGTAACCAATCATTTCAGCCTCATCAATATTAACCAAGATGAAGTCCTAACATTGAAAATAGAATCGCAAAGTGGTAGAAAATTAAATGACCAATAATCAAACTTTAAGTTTTAGGAACAAATAATAACACTGCTTTCAGATTTTTACAGCAGTCTTCAGAGAAGTAGTGTCTCTCTTGGACACATTTTAAGTTAATGCAGAAGGATGAAGTAATATATGGTTCTCGTTACAAGTGAAATTCAAGGGCATGTTTTGGAAGCTTGGAAAGTATTTGGGCGGAAAATATTTTCCATGAAAATAACATTTTCCCCTAATTGGGAGTTCACTTTTTGGTGGAAAACATTTTCCAAGAATGTGTTTCCATAGAGATCCTAAAAAATTCCCAACTCTCCACCTGGTGTTTTTATTATTTTTATTATCTTCTCTCCAAATTCTTTCTTGAAAAAGAAAATGTTACTTCCTCTCATATTATTTTACAAGCTCCCAAACAGGTATAAGGCCGAAAACAGGCCTGGGGTTGGCTTCGGCTTGTATTTTGAACTGTTTAGACTAGGCCTGACGGGCCGGTCGTATTCAAAATTTTGATTTTGCAAGGCCCAATACCTGCCCATTGACAGCCCTACTTCAGAACAGTCAATTTCAAATGCAATTTTTATGTTTTCTTTTCTAAATAGAAAATTGAATTTTATCCTGCAAGTTGGGAGTAAATTTATACAGTTGTTTTTATATTCTTTATAGCAAAAAAGGATATCTTGTTCACTTAAATTAGCATAGATGTTGCACCAACTCTTCTCCAAAAAGCATCTAACAAAAAAAGTTCAAAACTAAAGGCATCTCATACCAGTAACGCGGACCATGGTTTCTCTTCCAGATAAATCTGTCACATGCTGCAATCCAGGGTAAAAAAAAAGATTGGGGCCTCTGAGAATGTCAGGGGAAGAAAAAAGGAATTAAAAGAAAAGAAATGGGACTTACGATAAAAGTACCCTTAAAAGATGTAACGATGTGGCGACACCGAAAACATTCTCTCCCTCTCGTACAGTTGGTCCAAGTGTCACATTCTCCTCCTTAGGCTCCCTGGTCTTCCTTCGTGACTGTAAAATGCCTCGCCAAAAAAAAGGCACCCATATTAAAAATGACATTTTTCTAAGATTATGAGAAAAGCAAAACTGCAAAAGCACCCTATAACGTTTCGCATTTAATTAAAAAAAAAACTTGTCATGTATTACATAAATGTTGCCAATGGCTAAATTTTAAAATTAGACCCAGATGACAGTCAGGGCAATAAATTTGAATCATACTTAAAAAAGAATGCATTGATTCCTTTGAATATTAGAATCTACAAACTAAAATAATTGTCAGGAATCAACACGAATGATGGGAAGTTCATTGTGTTAAGTATTAATCTATTGAACACCTCATTGGATTCAAAGAGCAACATACATCAAAAAGAAATAAATGATTGGAACAGTATCTAACCTGGAATTGTTATTTGTAATATTTTAGCATTGTCAAATGCTTCAAGAACTGGATTCGACTGCAGTCATATCAATCAATACAATGTCAAATTCACTAAGAAGAGATGGTTTCAATGTATTCTAATTTGAAAATAAAGGAAGAAAATCCATATAAAAGCACAGACGAAATAAAATGGCTTCCATTTTGGTAAAATCAGATCTGTGAGTGTGAATGACTGCAGGAGACAGTTGCTTCCTTTAGGCTTTAACATAGTCCACACAAACTATAAAAGTAATAGTTTTTTTTTCTTGAAATTTCTAATTTTAGTTTATCACTTTTTTATTGAAGAAATAGGAACTCAACTAAATAAACAACACTTTTGAAATAATAATAATAATAATAATAATAATAATAAATAGTTATTGAGGCAGACAGTACTGACCAAATCCAACCACTTGTAAGGCCATCATTTTTAATTTTTATTGTTTTACATATTTCAAATTTCAACTGTAAGACCTATCTAGACTTCCAAAATTCTCTTACCAGAATGTGGATTGCCACTCTACTTCTTGAGAACCACTTCTCTACTCCTATCAAGCTTACATGGACTATGGGTCACTCCAATTCTATAAGGTACACATCTAATGTAATCAAATGTACCTGATTGCTTCAATGGTATGGGATAAACCCCAATACCGATCTGATCTCTGAGCACATATGATCTGCTAGAAAACTGAATGTTCATGGCTAAAACTGAATGTAACTTGATTAAAAGAAAAAGAAAAAAAAAAAGAATCATAAGCAATCCATGGTGGGACCTATTCAATAGAAACACAAACAATGATTACTGCTAACTAATATGGAGAACTCATTTTTTAAGTGACAACCAAACAGGGTTGTAGGGCTTCACACTACTGAATGACCATTGACCAAAAGGAGATGGAAACCTGAATGTTAGTGGTTTAGATTTATGATAAACAAAATTGTGTTTGAAATGCAAATCATCAAGCATATATTATAAGAATCTTCTGGAAAGATCAGCTGAAATTGCTAACTCAAAACATTGCAACTACATTCATAGCATATAAATCAGGTGACACATTTAATTAAATTAGAGTATGCTTGACATTCTCAATTCACAAACCCTAATATTGGCATGGTCATAACTTCTTGTAAGAGAAATTCAGCATTTCTATCTGATAATTTTAAAATATCCATATCACAACATTGTCTAGTATGTATGTGAATCTTTTTTGTATCACATAATTTTTATTTTTATTTTTTAAAATGGCATCTGCAGATATTTTTTTATTTGGTTTGCTATGACAAAGGAAACCATAGCCTCACCTAATGAATCCACCAATAGTCCACATAAAACATGATAACAACATTAAACAAAGGAGATCCAAGCCAACCATTGGGTGGGTCTCATAGGCCAAAATTTTCAGCTAAGGCCGACCAGTTCATCATAGGGACCAATCTGTAAACATTGTGCTTCCTACACGTGTGCATTAACCACAAAATGGCCTTTATAGTTCAAACTTGAAGTGTTGATGCATATTGACCACTTATGTTACCTTACCCAATCTATTCAACTAGCATTGTTCCCAAACTGATGTGTTTAAAATCACTAGACTGAAAATCACTCAGCAATATCATGTTTCCCTTCTTTCACAAAGTAGGTGAAGTTCATGATCTAGGGATATAAAGGCATGTTCACTTACAAAGGAAATGACCTTAGATATGATTGATTGGAAAATCAGGATTTGTAAAGTCACCCCCAAATAGTCAAGACAACTAACAAGGTTATAATGACAGTGGACATAAAGATCAGTTACAAAGTAAAGGGCCTTAGATATGATTTATTGCAAAACAAGATTCGTAAAGCTGGCCCAAAATAGTTGGGACATGTGCTGAAATACATGAACCACGTTAATAAAAGCTTAGAAGATTTTAGAATGATGGAAGAATTATTACACCAAAGTGGTTTTTGAAATGCAATGCCAATACTTGCAGCAAAAAAAAAGAAAAAAGAAAGGGGATATTAAAGAAAATGAATTTGGCAAAAATATCATGATGACTATTGAGAGAGATTACCCAATAAGCCAATGAAAGATGGATCCATCAAAGCTCCCGCTCACAAAATATTCCTCATGGAAGGGGTGCCAAGCCAAGGCTAGCAAAACAATAAGCCACACATGCAACATAGCGAGTATCCAACCTTTATTACAGATGGAAAGCATTAAGATAGATAATGTAACTACAGAAATATTGGTGTAAGACTCGTATCATAGTCCGTACCGTTCCGTAGATTCCCGGGATCCTCACTGTCGAATTCCAGCGACCCGCGACCTATAACCGGCATTTGCACGCGACTCTGAGTCACAAGTTATCAACCCAAGTTGACTCAACTCAAGACTTGTACCCTAATGACAGTCCTATCACCGTGGTTCCAATATCTCATTTCGCGCGTCGAGACGATACCCAGGCCAGGAGATGTGGGCCTGCGTTCAATTCAAGAAAAATGTCGCGTGTTGCAGAACCCAAAAGAATCTCTACCTATATGTCACCTCAATCAATCAATCAATCTCATTTAGGGTCAAGTACAAGTCAAGTACACCCATCACTCAACACATCACTCACCTCATCACAACCCATACCTCTCTTACACAACAACCCCAAAAGTCAACTCTCTCTCTTCACCCATCCCTTCCTTACACCCATCACCCATCACTCCACCTTTTCATCCCATCACTTCTCTCTCTCTTTCTCATTCTCTCTCTTCACTCCCAACTAACCCCAAGCTCTTACGTATGAACCTCCCAAGCTCTTATGGAGAAGCTCTAGTGTGGCCCACTTCTTATCCTCTCATCTCCTATCTCAACCATCAAAACTTCATCATCTTCCATTAAAGAAGAAGCTGAGAAGCCAAGGAAGCCAAGAGAGCAAGCAGATTAGCAATTGTTGGGCGATCTTGGACCCATATTTTTACCTTTTTTTGTGATTTAAGAACCCACTTGTTATGGGACCCACTTGATGGATGTATTGTTCAAGGGAGAGCCCAATAGTAGCGAGGTCCCTCCCTTACACGTTCCCTCTCTCTCTCTCTCTCTCTCTCTCTCTCTCTCTCTCTCTCTCTCTCTCTCTCTTTGTGTGATGGCTTGTGGCCCACCTTGATGCATGACCTTATCCACGCCGTCTATTGATGTGGACCCCACTGTTTACATGGGTTGTATGCACACCGTCTAGCAGCAGTTGCTGCTGGACATGGGTAAAACACAAATATCAACTTCCTTCGAAGCTTGTGGGTCCACACATGTGGACCCACCTCAGATGTATGAGGTCCGTACACATGGGACCCACCTTCCATCCCAGCCATCCATTCGTTTGAACCGTGGGTGCCCACCATGATTTGGGCTTCATCCAGGTTGTGCATCCTTTGCAGCAGCAGCAGCTGTTGTTGAGGGTCAAATATTGCGTATTAGACCCCAGATATTGTCTGGATTTACGAACATAATATTGTTTAACGGCTGATTTAATCGTGTTTATGCTGCAGGTTGATTTTACAAGCATGTGACTGAAAAGGGTGCTAAAATTTTAGATTTAACGTTCTGATGATCACCAACGCAAGGGACGGACTCCAGGGACTAAGATTGACAGATATGCACACCAAGGACCCAAGAAATTCTAGCTATTCACCTTCAAATGGCCCGAAATTGGTGCAGAATGCAAGATCATAGGGTTTCCATCATCCGTTCAGCTCGAAACTTCATACATACTCTGAGGATCATAAATTAACCGTACACGTCAAATTTCAGCCATTGGATCCTAGTGGAAGTAGTTTAACGGACAGATTAGCCCTTAGAATCATGATTCTGGGCCCACCTGCTGTTTGGATGTGCTTCATATTCGGTCCCTACGGGTTAAATGATATGACAGAATGGATGGACGGAGGGGATTTCATATATACATCATGATGGACCCCACATGGGGTTGGGCGTGCAAACAGTGCACGTGCACTTGCAGTGCACCGGACCGAAGAAATTCAGTCAACTACGCTGACCCGTATCTCTTCCTCCCTTTGCGTAAGCCGTCCAGCGGACGGACGAGTGGCATTCGGTTTTCAGTAATGGGGTCCACCCATCATGCATCTTGAAGATCCTACCCGTCCATACACTCTAGAGGGGAGGTATTAACCTCACCTAGGTGACTGTTTGTCCCCATGCAAGCATTTGTGCGGTTTCAACAGTTAAACACAGAATGAACGGAAAAATAGAAACTCCTGTGGGCCACGCAGAATCCAATCCAAACTGACCATGTTCGAATGATTTTTCGAGATGAATCCAATGGACGGACTGGATTTTGTCTTCGTCACCAATCAGGACCCCACCAATCACCTCAGCAATGTTTGCGCGAGCTCTGTTTCGCAGCAGAGCTTACGGGTGAGCGTCGTGGGCCCCACTCATCATCCGTATAGGTGATCTTAACCGTCCATCATAATTATAAATGTCCTTTTACCACTGCCTAGGTGGCAGTTTTTCAGTTGGCAGCAGAGATCGGTTTTCGATTGTTCAAACTCGGGATGGACGGTGGAAGGAAAGTTCTGTGGGCCACACCAAATCTAAGAAATAGCCATCCATGTCAGACCGAAATCAGGAGGGGAAGAGGGTGAACGGAGTGGATCTCTCATGAGGATCCGATCATGGGTCCCACCAAGGTTCAGCGTAAAGACGCCCTGCGTTTATAGCCACGCATGTACAGTGCTGCGGAACGAGTGCGTAAACCCTGCCTTCTCCACCGCCTCTAATTTTTCAGCCGACCGACTCTCTCACGCATATAAAAGAGAGAGGATGTGGGGGGCATCGGGAACGTGGAGTTTGGCTTGGGATGGATGGCTGAGACGTGAAGGAAAGAGACTGGGAGAGAGAGTAGTGTTTGTTCTTTTTATTTTCTTTTTATTTTCTTCTTTCTTTTGTTTTCATTTAGGGGATCCAGCCCATTCATGTGTGGCTAAACCTCCTAGCTAGGGCTAGGAGGTGAAGCTTGTAGTGAGATGGGAGGTTTTTAATTTATATTTTTATTATTATTTATTTATGAATTGACGTTGATTATTATGAGAATGTTTTTAAGTCTTTAATGGTCTGTTGTGACTAAAATTACAGTGGGTCTGCAATGGCTTTGAATATTTCCCTTTCCCTTTATGTTTATGACGTCAGGAAGCCCTATTGTTCACCATAGTCTCCTGGGCATGGTTGGATGACGATACCCTTCCTGACCTTCATACATGTGATTGGTTGGTAATTAGTTTAATTCCGTTGTTTGCCACAGTCTCTTGGGCATGGTTTGGTGATGGAATCCATGCTAATTCATATACCTTTCATCTTTTGAAACTAGATCAATGACAGTTCAGTTTAATTTTCATGAAGCAGGCATAAGATCTCCCTGATCTCTACGAGTGGATCCTCTGAATCCCTAGTTCCCTACTCCTGATTTCTCCTAAGTTTTAGATAATAGTTTTACAATTATTCCTTAAATTCTAGTTGATTTAAATTTCATCTCATTCTAGTTCTAGTTCTAGTTAGTTTCAGAATACACACAAGTTTCAGTCCTTTGGGATTCGACCTCGGTCTTACCGAGTTATTACTACATCACAACCCTGCACTTGGGGAGTGAACAGCTGCTACTGCTAACGTCAGTGGATGGGTGGGGCTCACCAGATGTATGTTTCATATCCAGTCGTCCGTCTAGATCTGTTGGGACGGTGGGCCACTGGCCTATGTATTTTATCCAATCCTCCATTTGGACACTGGATGTTTCAGTCCCATTTCAAAAATTATATATATATATATATATATATATATATATATATATATATATATATATATATATAAAATATGTGGTGGGCCCCACGTGGGGACCCACCTGATTGGGAAAGGGATTGGTTGACGTATCAGACGCTAGCAAGTTCTGTGGATCCCACGCTATATAGGTTTATCTACACCATCCACTGCGTGAACCCCATCATGATGCATGTATTTTATCCTGTCCGTCCATCATCAGGATGTGGACCCCCACCATGGTAGCGTGTGGGGCCCACCTTGACCTGATGTGTTTCATCCACACCGTCTAACCATTTGGCAAGCTCATTTTAAGGCTTGAGACTAAACTGAAGCAGATTCGAATCTTTAGTGGGCCACCACATGGACACCACCATGATGTATTATTTCGTCCACACCGTCCAGATTATACTGGACGGTGTTGTCCAATGTTTGGATGTGTTGCCCAATGTTTGGATCGTGCAAAATTACATAGACAATGTTTGGACAGTGCTGATCATCATTAGTGGGCCATGTGCCCCACGAAATGATAATGTACAGTAGTACACATGTTACACCTATAACTATTGAAATGATTTTTGGTGTGGTCCAAGCCCACTTGAGGCCCATTGGTGTGGCCCATCCATTAGGCCCATCATAATGTATTTTGACCCATGGGTGGGGCCCACCTATTGTATTGCTAGGCCCGTGTAGCGTGGTCCAAATGATGTTTTCGAGGCCAAGATACGTGGCTCATTTGATGTATATAAGGCCCAAGCAGTGTGGCCCACTTGTTGTATATAAGGCCCAAGTATGAGGCCCATGGTGATGCATTTACGGCCCATTTGATGAGGCCCATTGCGATAGCTTGGAGGCCCGTGGGACATGGCCCATTGTGATATATCTGACGCCCATGGGCGTAGCACATTGAGATGTATCTGAGGCCCATGGGTGTAACGCCCTGAAAATCGGGGGTCGAGCATAACTCAGCTCTCGAGTTCCAAAACATCACTTATGCAATATTTTTAATGATGGATGAATGTTGTCTGTATTAGTGCATAAAACATGAATTAGATTAGGCCAAATCAGCAAAACATAATCTAGGGACTGTTGTAATATGCAAGCGGAAGACTGAAATGAATATATAAACTAGTATAAGTTCCTGAAGTATGTATGCGTTGCCAGGTCAATAATTACAAGTATTGTGTCAAAATACAAAATATCAAAAAGAATGTGATAGCCCACTACAAATATAACCTTGAATCCCTGTCAAATCAGGACATGACTCACATAAATCCGCCTGAATACTGCATGTAGGAGAACGCCTCATCATCCTCAAACTCCGGCTCTGCCTCGTGGGTCACATAATCATCTATAGAGTCTGGTTAGTGTTTAAACATCATCCCAGAACATGGGAATGAGTAATCAACTCAGTGGAGCTATACAGTAAAGGTTAACATGTTATCAATTTAGTCAAGCAGTAATGATAAAGCAGTACAACAAACAAGTCCTAAGTACTCTGATTAATGCAAGGATGTGATGTAGTCATGATGCATGCCCTCGCTTGCACTCCCTCTGCGATCTTTATCTCACGGTCGTGCACAGTCACTTCCTGAGTGCCCTGCCTAACGCCAAAGGCACATGCAATGCGGTGCATGAACGTGATTACCAAGTTCTTATTAGTCCTTTTCATATAGCAGAATTCGGAAGCTAAGGTACCTCCCTTATATCAATTCCCAAATAATGATCCATTCTGAGGTCGTCAATCCTACTCAATCTCATATGATGTTGCAGTTCCAGGTCACTGCAAAGGGCTCGTCACCTGATCAATGCAGGCCTAGTTATACCCTAGTTACTAACAAAAGGCTCGTCGCCTCAATGCAGTTTCAGGGTATGCTCGAGGTCACTACAAAGGGCTCGTCACCTGATCAGTGTAGGCCGACAGCTCAACTAGTGTCTCATACCACCGTATTCGGCTCACGAGTCTGGGTTGCTCACTAGTCACTACGGGGAGGCTCATCGCCCCAGCGTAGGCCGACAACTCAACTACGGTGTCCCATACCACCATGTCCGGTTCATAAGTCTTAGCGGATCGGGGTACCAAGGTTAACAGGGTTTCACTGGTGAGTTTAGTACCTTAGATTCAAATAGTAGTGTCCATACATGGTGAACATACATTGGGCTAATCGGGTTACTTGACGAGCTCGACTAGAACGAGCGCACATTGAGTTGATTGACATGAAGTGCATAAGCACTCCGTGTGGCCTAACCACTATCGACATCCCAAGTACGGCTCGGAATCATCGAACACATCCTGTGTGGTGAAAGCAACCTCAACCACCACAGCAGAGCCTATTACCGATTGATTGTGCAACAACAACAAATAAGCATATGAGATGATCAAAGCAGTACTGAATACTTGAGTCAAATCCTATAGTCAATTGAGCTTGTTATGGAATATAACTTAAACATGCATATACAATACATGGAGGAAATCATACACACAGTTAAACATGAATAAACAGATTATACAGTACATGGAGGAAATCATACACACAGTTAAGGTAGTTAGGATTCATATCTCAACTCCCTATAAATCACAATTTACTAACTACTAACTTATTCAGGCATTTTTACAAATACTTAGACTACACCTTTCAACATACATCACATATGTTGGTTATTTTATATATTAGGGCAAATCCTCTTACCAAGGAGTTGTCACATATATAACACATATAAACATACGACAATTAATCATGGAAAACACACATTCAAATTTCATACGTATACGATCTTTTCTACGAATACATGGAATACACTAAACTCAACATATTCATATATAACTGAAACATGGAACAAACATCGCATTTGGCATGTGAAATAGCATCCACGTCAGTAATAAACCATTAACTGACATTGAAAGCCTTGAAAACCATAACCTATACATATATAGTCCGCACCTTATGCCGGTAAATGCGTAACGAATTTATTTTAGACGCTCAGTCTTCGTCAACGGCAACCTAGAACATGAATTAGGTTAGCTATTTCGTCACTTAGACTATTTGAAACTCTAGAACAGATTAGGGTTATATTTTCTTATCCAAGTACATTGTTGAAAATACCAAAAGAAATAGACGGTATTGGTGTTTCAGCAGGTGGATTAGCAGGGAAGAATCCCAAGAATCACCAACTTCTCTCTCACTTTCTCTCTTTTTACTCTCTTCTCTCTCCTAGGGTTTTAGAAAATTCGTATGGGGTGAGAGAGTGAGGGTTTTAAGACCTTATATAGGCCCAAAACTAATGGGAATGGCCCCAGGGCCAAGGTATACTTAGGTTATAGCCAAATCGGGTCTGTTCCGATCCAACGGAGCATTTCTGGAGGTCCCTTTACTGAATGCGGTCGGACTTAAGCTTCCTGATATTGGATCCAGGTCAAGCTAAGTTTTTAGTCCGATTGGATTTACAGATCGCCCGTGGCGGACCAGTTTCAGTTCGACGGTCACCAGTTTTCGATCAGGGCCACAAGTACATTGCCATGTGTGGGACATTTTCCCTGATCCGAGGGTGTATTTGGGTCAAATTTTGATGGTCTGAATCCTTATTTTTGGCCCACAAGCGACACGACTCAGATTACTTAAATTCAGATTTTGTTTCTAAAGAAATTCATGTTTCTCATACACTTCGCTTCGGACTCAAGTAAATGGTCTCAGGACATCATCTGGACTTAATTTTTGAGGTTATTGTCAAGTCCAAATAGGCGGTCATAATTTTATAGTTTCATAGCTATCAGACTTTTGACGTACGGTCCAGGTCCGATACGAAGTTTCTGTATGCTCCCGAGAGCAACTGGGTTTAGAGATTGATCCTAGGTTTTAGGGTAATGTAGCATTAATGATTTCACAAGCTTTGGATCTTACGGATCGTATTTAAAGTGATTAGTGCTAATTTCACAGGTAATCTAGGTTAACACTAGTTGATTTTCATTTAATTTCTAAAGGATTTGGTCCTTAGTGATTTCTGCTTGAGACGGTACTCGGGTCTCTGTACGGATTTTTTCAAAATGTTACATTGGGCGTGGCCTATTGTGATATATTTGAGGCCCTTGTAGGAAGCCCAATGCGATATATGAGAGGCTCATGAACGAGGCCCAATGTGATGTATGTGTGGCCGTTACGTTGTGTATGAATCTCTTATGTAAGCCACTCCTTGGGAGCAATGTTGGTTAGATGTCCACATTGATGGACAATGATAGTTACATATCCTTATTGTGACCGTCCCGTAGGCCTTATTAGGCCCATTTACACCATTCTCTAAGTGGGTTAACCCAAATAAGTGGGCCCCATTTTCCATAGACGGATGGCTCCGTGCTATCGAATTGGATATAACCACGACCGAGGGTCGATCTTTATATTATGGTTCAATCGACTATTGATATATGGACCCCGCCTTGCTTATTGGCCGATTATCGATGCTAATTATTGGTGCCGATTATCGAGGCCGATGCCGATTATCAGTGCTGGTTATCGATACCGATTATAGTATATGACAACATAGCATCATGATACATGCCCATACGCAACTTCTGTATGCTTGATATGAGGAGTGATTGATCATAACACATGCCATTGGGCAGATCATTATGGGACTCCTTGGTAAGGGGAGTTTCCCACATGAGTGCGTGGTACGCCCATGTTTATTGTATGACTATATTGCGTGATTCATGCATCTCGCATTGTGTGACATGTATACTATATGCCCTAGTGACATCAGGGTCGTGGCCTCCACGGGCATATCGTGGTTGGCAGGATTAGACACCAAAAATCTTATTCTACATGGGATATTATAGATGTCCTTGGGTGGAATTTCTTAAACTATTATAGTACCAAGAGGTTGCTCTAACGTCTAGACTGAGTGGATGCACAAGCGCCAAGTGCCGATTACCAGAAGGTCACACTTTCCACTGTGTCGTGGTCTGTTGAAAGGAGGTGCGGCCTTACCCACCCAAGAGGAGGGGGCAAAGCTAGGCTGAGTTTAATCAGCTCGAGGAATGGGTCCGCTATGGACGAGGGGGACCCTATATTGGCAGGCAGATAGTGAGGTCTCTTCTACTCACCTTGTTGCACGCGATGGGGCGACAACTTGGTTTGGAGTGTACTAGACTCCGATGATATTTCAGAGTTGAGCTATATTGATATATGGACTTGTATGAGGATTGGTGTGCTTGAATTGTATCTCGCATCACATAACCTTGGTATGGCCGATATCATTCATACCTTGCATCGCATAGCCTAGATATGACTAATGGTATTCATGGATTCACCAGTATATTTCGTATTACTCTGATATTGCATAATTATATTACTACATTGCGCATACACTTTCACCACGCTCTAAGCTTTTCGTAAGCTTATGTATGACCGTTGCGTGCAGGTGACGTTGGAACGCAATAGCGCTGAGGCAGGAGCGTATAACAGATCATCTTGGAGCTTTTGTCTATCATCATTGTATTTTCCTTTATGCTCACTGTACTTATAAGTTTTTGATCATAGTGGAAATGTGATGGAGTTTTGGTTATTGTTTGTGAGTTATGTTTTTGGTTATGCTTATTACGAATCAAACTAATGTTGAAAATCCTCTTTATAGGATCCCAGGATCGGAACCTGGTAAATGGGTGCCAGGAGCCGAGAATGGAGTACTATGGGGGTTGTTGACGCTGGATTCGGCGATCAAGAATTTTGTGAGCACGGTTTCTAAGTTTGAGGGGTGACAATTGGGACCTGCACTAATGTCAAAAAGTGTTCTACAAAAATAATGAAACATTTTGCAAAGAATCCATACTTCATGATCTCATAAAACTGAACCTGACTTGCCCAATCCGAGTTTGGGTCATATTGGACATTTTCTTTAGAAGATCGCATCAAGTCTCCTAATCGAGAGGCTCATCATAGAAGTATGATTTTAGATTAGTGAAAATTTCCTAGTAATAAGAATCTCAGATGCAAAAATATCCATAAGAATGAAACAATTTGGTAAAATAAAGTGGTCAGGTATACATCAAATGAGAACAACTTTATCAAGAGATAAGCACCGATGCAAATACATGGAGCTACACGAATTTCAAGCAAACATATGGTGAAGAACCATTCTTGGTTGGAGTCTCAAAATTGAGGGAATTATTGAATTACTAATTGAAGATACCTTACAGCTTCCTCTTTGAAAATCTGCATAAGTTATTTGTCAAGCAAAGCAAATAGCTCCCCACCTGGGAAAAAATTTGTTATCAAACAGACATGTGTAGAAGTCTATTTTTGAAAATTGAAAAGCAAAAGAAGTAACTTACTTTTTCTTAAGAGATACTTATGTAAGTTTAATAACCAAGCTAAATAAGAAGTAACTTCTTGACTTACATAAGTTAAAAAAACAAAACAATCCAGTCAGGCATCTTTTCATAAACAACTGGGGCATCTAATGCATGATTGGAATTCTCTTCATCTTCTTTTTTTTTTTTTTTTTGGTAAATCTGGGCTCATTGCTCTGTTGGGCCCCACTTGGATGGATAGAATTCACTATACAGGGGCTACTCTGGCTTTTAAGGAACATTGCATATATGAAGTCTTAGACTATTGAAAGCTTCCAAATCACAGCGTAGCCTAATGCTCATATGATTCATCCTTCCCTTATATAAGGAGAAAACCCCTTCTATTCTAGTATTTGAGGATTAATGGATCACCATATACACTCATCCTCCCCTTATATGAGGAAAAAATATGTTATTTCCCCTATTTGCAAGCAGGTACCCACCTGGCCTAAGATCGTTAATGCAAGCTATGGCCGTTGGATCCTTATGATTAGCCTGCAATCATAATCACAAGGAATAATTTGAATGCATAACTGGTAAAGGCATGCATGCTCATTAGTGCACATAGTGGAGTGATATAAATATTGTTAGGCAAAGACAGTAATGTGGTGCTAGAAAACTGAAACAGCTAGAACAAAGAAGCAAGGATAGTAAAAACAACAATGGAGTAGCTGCTTTGCGTTAGTGCAAGCATATCCATGGTCGTGGAATAGCTTAACAGAGCACTTTTTTTCCAAAGTTTCACAACTTCCAAGAAGTTCAACATACATAACATATCTTCTCAACCTTTTGGCTAAAATCAAGTGTAGTATCCATTCTACAATGAGCATTTTATGGTCTTTTGGATGGTGTCAAGCTCTACTCCAATCAGGTTGTAGGTGTGTGACTTCTAAAGTCCTCAATGCACTTGATGTTTGGGGCCTACTAATTTAATCTAGAAGCTTAATTCTGATGGTGGAAGCAAAGTGAACCTGATCATCCATTATTGCAGTTGGCCTCATGCATGATTCCGAATGATCCATTGTTGTATATTACACCATCACAGTGAGTGAAGCTGATACCACATCCATGAGAAGACAAAGCACTGGAGGTTCTTTTTTTTTTTTTTTTTATAAATTGTTTTCAATTCCTTCATGATTGATTGAGAAAACAAGCTAAATGCTATCAGATGGCCAAATCGCACTCCTCATTAGTGGATTCTTAACCAGGTCTTTGTTAAGTTTTTCACTCATCATTTGATGTCTGTGTTTATGATCTTCAACGTGCATTATAGGATGAACTAAGAACACATGCCTTAGTTGTCTAGGTATAAAGGGAGTTGATTGTTTGCACAGGAAATGAGTTTTAGTGTTTCATTTGGCATATGGCCCAAGCATTTAGCGTTGGCCCCCACTTTATCAATGGGTTTCTTCATTACTTCCAATGGAAATAGCAGCAGAGAAGTCACCCTCTCTCAAATCCCAATGCTAGTTAATAGATCTGAAGGCATACACATCAAAGGTTGAATATCAGTTCAGGAAGCAAATGCTTGCTTACATGTCTAATTGAAATTTTTTGCCTCTTTTGCTTTCCACCAATTGCCTTTTGATCAATAGTCTCCTCTTCTAAAGCATCACAAAACAGCAGACCAGAAAATCATATATTTAGTTAGATGGACCACAAAAGCCATGCAACAATGATATAAAACCAGAATATGGTCATGTTATCTACTACAACAGTTTGTGAATCAGCTCAAAATCTAGCTATTTAACAAATGGTCCAATCATATTTTATTTTATTTTTTAATATAGAGAACATCCATTAAGCTGAAAAGTATCAAATAGAAGAAGTATTAGAGCCTAGATAAAAGGAAGGTTGAACTCCAGACTATGAAACTTTCACCAATTTACCATTTACAAGCCGATTGCATATTTCTGACAATGAATAACCAGATGTAAAATGGGAATCTGTTGTGCCTGAATGATGAGCATGTGCCTATATACAAATTTCTACAGTTCAATCGAGCTGAAATCTGTAATGTGAATGGGATCATGCACTTTAGGAGATTTTTCTGTGCCATCCTTTGTATTTGCAAAATAAAGGAATAAATTTGCAGATAATCAGAATTCTAGAGTGTACAATATGATTAAAGAAAATGCCATTACTTTAGAAAAACAATCAGCAACCCACTGAGATGCATGCCCAAAAGTCTGTTGATTTCATGGGCCCTGCCATGATGTATGTGTTTTATCCACGTCAGCCATCTATTTTTTCATGGGCCGTGCCATGATGTATGTGTTTTATCCACGTCAGCCATCTATTTTTCTAGCTCAGTTTAAGGCATGAGTAAAAAAGAATGAGGCAGATTCAAAGCTCAATTAGACCACACCACAGGAAACAGTGGGGGTGTAATATCAAAGGAGATGATAAAATTATGATGAAGTATATTACAAAGGAGATTATAAAATTATGATGAAGGACGCGGAGCCCATCACAAAACAGTTGACCTGGTAAGCATTGGGTTCTTAGGATTCCTTTCAACAGATTAACTGTAAGACAGAAACCGACGTCTCATTCAAAACCATTAGGATGCTTCAAAATGACTGACTCACAAAGCAGCAATTGACTCAAGTCATAGAAACACCACCCTATTTTTCCCTAGTTTTTTCTTTTTCTTCTTCAAATGGTATATCCCAAATCTATCTAAATAGCAACTAAAAAATATAGCATGGTATATCACAGAATAGCATTTTTTCAGAAGTAATATCTCAAAATACTATAGAAAAACAAAAGCTCTAAACTGATTTTCAGACTGTAACTTAATTGATTTTTTAGGAAAGCCCTAATCCGTTTATCTACAGATCTAGATAACAGGGAGACTCAAAATTTTGGGGAAAAAAACAATAGGTCTTGTTCCACTACTAAGATCTGAACCTATTTCACCTAAAATCCTTATTCAGTTACAGATTTACAGGAAACAAAACCAAATTCCAGTATTATATCCTCTGGTAATCTGTGGATTTGCAGATCTAGGGCTTATGAAGACCTGAAGATCAGAAAATGAGCTACGATTTAGAGAGATGGGATTGAATCGTGATTAATAAAACGAGATCTGAACCTTCACTAACCTTATTATCGATTTCCACAACCGATTCGAACAGAAACGTTGAAATTTCAATGATTTGCAAATCTAGAAGATAAGAAAACCTATAACTTTTGATCGGCGATCTAGCTAGAATCCTCGTTAAGAAGAGCAGGTTCGAAGGAGAGAAGCGCGAAGGAAATGGTGAATAATGTACCTGCAAGATCGACACGATCCAGGAGCATGAAAGAGGGGAATGTAGAGATGAGATGTTAGGGTTTGAAGGGAGAAGGGGATTGGAGTTTTTGCATTGAAGAGAGAATAAGAGCAGGACGAGATTGGAGAACTGAAGAGAGAGAGATGCGAGACGGGGGCGATTGAAGAAAAGGGGAAGCAAAAGAGCCTAACATGGAAAGATGGTACTCGTGGGTTTTGAAAAATGTGCCTGCACTTAAAAACGGTTTAGAACCGTGTGCACTTAGAAACGGTTTAAAATTGTACCTGAACCAAAGCATCGGCCGTTCCTGATAAACGATTTTGGTGTAGTGTGATGACAAAGATTTGACCAACCACCATTTGACTCACCTATGGTTCCGGATAAAAGGTGTGCCTCACATGGGAAACTTACATTTTGAAAAAAATAGTTGTAACTGTCACCTAAAATGGGAGAAAGGCATGCACTATTGATAGAGAATTGATAATAATCTTCATGATTAAGTATTTAAAGCATGCAAGTTTACACATATATAATATGCAATTGTTCATAAGAAAAAATTGTATACGGAGTTGTGGTTTTTGATTTCTGGTCATGTTGCTGTATCTGTCTCCTCCTAAAACATCATGACGAAGTCTTTAATAGCATTTTTGAAGATATCGACTAGTTCCTTCGCATAGTGAGACCGGGGATGTTGTTTTACATTGCCATTGTTGAGTTGTTCCAATTGTTCTTTTTCCAGCTCTGTGTTTGAAATATTTGATTAACTAAATCAGTTGTAATATTTACATGAATCTAAATTTGATTAACTAAATTTACCTTAATAATTTGATTAATTAAATCAACTTTAATATTCGAGTTGCTTAATTTGAGACTGAGGATGCCATTGTACATGGCCATTGGTGAGTTACTCCCATTGTTCTTATTTTAGCTTTGTAAATAGCCATTGGTGCATTGGTGAGTTATTCCATTCGAGTGCCCATGTAGGGTGTTTTTTTTTTTTTTTAAAAAAAAAAAAAAAGGCCATGGAAACATATACATTGGTAAAAAAAAAATGAAAAAATTTGAAGGCCACGAACATAAGAATTATAAATGAGCAAATCACCGATCTTTTTCATTTGTCCATTTAGGTAGCCAACATTTAGATAGTTTGAATCATTCTACGGACGTGATTTTAGTGTTGAGCCAATAATTGGATTATTTTGGGTATCATCATCGTGCCACTTGTACAATGGATTAGTAGCCCAGTGACACCTCTGTTAAGGTGCGACATATATGAAAAAGGAGCCAAAAATGCATTTAACTCCCATTACACTTGAATCAAAACAAAAAAGTTGAGATTTCAAAATATATCAAAATTGTGTATTTCCAATACCTCTACATTTACCTCAAAAACACGACACCAAATGCAAATCAACAATGAGGAATCCAGTCACCCCCGAGTACAACCAAAATGTGGCTATCATGCAACTTATGAATTAACTAATTTTGAGCATGGCTCATGTTTGTTGTAGCCCATCAAATGATAGGTTTGGTTGTCCCATCCAACATAGAGGGAGCTAGTTGACAAAAGGAAAGCGATGAAAGGAAACTGGACCGCCATTAGGGTCGTTCCCCTCATCGCCGGTCCAAGTGGAGGTCGGCTCGCCCTTTCCCATCTATCTTTGGGAAGTTTCCCCCTCCTCTTAGGTCGAGCTCGAAGCGTTGGGGCTCATCCTCTACACCCTGGCCCCAAATCCCCCCCAAATCTGACTTCAGTCTATTCATGGGAAATATTTCATTTGACACATCTTGCAAAGACCTATGGGATATCTTCAACGGGTACGGTCGTCTCCTAGATGTTTACATCCTAACAAGACCGGGAACCACGAAACCCTAGGGATATGGATTTGTTAGATTTGCATATGAGCAAGATGCTAGAAATGTGATTGCCATCCTCAATGACAGAAGGGTGGATGGTAGAATCATCAAGGTCAGTTGAGCTAAACACAAGCAAAAGGTGATAGGATTTTCTAATCACAACCCCTATACTGTTGGAGTTGAGCCGGTTCTGGAGTGTTTTGTCATTGAGTCTAAAAGGGGAGTTGCTCGTACTTGGCGGCAGCAGCCTTGGTTAAATACAGGAAGCATCCCATAGTCCCCTGCCCTAATCTCCCATCGTCAGTAGCGGATGCAAGGACGGTGTAAGACCCGTATCTTGGTCCGTACCTTTCCGTACACTTCCGCGGTCGTACCGGTCGAATTCCGGCAACTTTCGACCCTTAAACAATATCGACGCGCGACCTGGATTCATGTACCGACAACCCGAGTCGACTCAACCCGAAACCAATACCATAGCGACCGCGCCGTCGTTGCGGTTCCGATACCGCGACTCACGCGCCAAGGCGATACCCTGATCAAGAGATATGAGCCAACGTTAGGTGCGAGAAAACGCCGCGCGTTGCGAAAACTAAGGGAATCTCAATGATGTGTCACATCAATCACATCAATCCCATCAATCAATCACCCATCAAGCCATCACATGTCAAGTACACATCACTCTCACCCATTTTCCCAAGCAACCACAAAAGTCTCCCAAACCCATACCTCTCTTACACAAAAAGCCTCAAAAGTCTTCACAACCCATACCTCTCTTACACCAAAGCCTCAAAAGTCAAGCTTTTCTTACACAACCATCACTCACCCATCCATCCATCACTCTCTCTCTCTCCCTTTACATCACTCTCTCTCTTTCTCTCTTTCTCATTCCAAAATTTCCAAGCAACAAGAGAAATCCAAGAGTTCCATACGTATGGGATTTTCCAAGTCCCTCTAAGCTTCAAGTGGCCCACCTTCCTACCCCAAAATCCCCCATCTCAACCCTCCATCCTTCATCTTAGCCATTGAAGTTGAAGATAAGGTGCCAAGGAACCCCTAGGAGCGAGAAGATCGGACGGTGGGTGCTTCTATAGGGTAGATTTTCTTAATTTTATGGTGGACCAAGTGAGGCCCACCGATCCATGGTGTGGATCTCACTTGGGACCCTTAAATGTGGCCGATGGACCACTTGGATCATCATGATCGTTCCATGATGGGGCCATTCTCCATAGACCCCATCATGATGGTTATTTTCATTGCAAAAAGGTCATCTAGACCGTCCATAACGGTGGAGAATGGATCTCCACCGTTGAGTTATAATTTTGATGGTCCCATGATCAAGGGGATCCATTTATTGTATATTTCATTGCAAGGGAGGGCCCGTAATGACGGGGTCCCTCCATCACAAGCCGTGTCCCACTCTCCATGTCTCTCTCTCTCTCCCTCTTTTATTTTATGTTATTTTATTTTATTTTATTGTATTTTATTGCAATAGGAGGGTGTGGCCCACTTGAATGGATCCCACCTTGATGAAATTTTATTCAAGTGGGACCCACCTTATATGTTGAATCCATGACAGGCCTCAGTGGTGGCCCACTTCATCAGGGCCCACCACAACATTTTCTAAGCCCATCGTCCAGCGTCTGGGACGCTGGACGTCTCTGTATGCAAAAAAAAAAAAGAAGAAAAAGAAAGAAAGGAAAAGGTGAGGCTATTGGGTGTTTTCCCTGCATAGGCCCCACCCTGATGTTTATAATTGATCCAAGCCATCCATCCCTTTCACCATTTCATTTTAGGTGTTGAGCCAGAAAATGGGATTGAACGGAGCACCTGGTGGGTCATAGCGCCAAATATTGTACTCTCACCATTCATACGCTAATTTCTCATTTTATTCCACTTCCAAGCATCAAAAAAATTTGAACTCTGGACTCATTTCGTCTGTTTCGGGCCACTGATCGCAATGGCAGGGACGGATTTTGGTGCAGCGGGCCCCGCGCATGAAAAACCTCAGAAAAATTGTTTTTTTTGGAATTTTGCAAGGGAGCTACCCCCTTCCCTGACAACAACGTGCAGCGCTGCACGGTGCTACGTGCAGCCGTGCAACGGCGGACGACCGTCCAGCAGGGGCCCACGGCCCTGCGTGTGGGCCCCACCATAATGTTTATTTGCATTCTAACCCGTTCACGAGGTGGGCCACCCCAGTGGTGGGCCCCCCTCCAAAGTTCGGCCAGATCCAAAACTCAGGTGGCCCACACCACTTGAAACAGTAGAATTAAACGGCTACTATTGAAATCTGTTTGGAGCCCACTAAAGTGTTGGATCGAGCTGAAATTTGTGTTGTCCCTCCATCCAGGTCCGAGTGACCATATGAACGAGTTGGATGGCGAATAAATATTATTAGGTGGGCCCCACTTGGGACCCACAATGACCCATGCGTTAAGTCCACCGTCCAGCGGACGGTGGCACCCACCTTATGTTCACACGGTCTCCACCGTCCGACCCTTGTGATGTATGTGTTCTATTCACGCCGTCCATCCCGAGACGGTGGGCCCCATCATATTTTATGTGTTACATCCGCGCCGTTCATTTGGCACGATGAGACTTACCCTTGACCGTGGGCCCTATGAACAGTTTGGACTGTAAATAGATATTGCAATGGGCCCGTGGTTCAACGTAACCTTATGAAAGGATTAGGTTGCAAATAAATGTTGTTGTGGGTCCTATGAACAGTTTGTATTGCAAATGAACTTCATGTTGGGTCTAGCTTTGAAGGAAAATGAACATTTTGTTAGGCCCATGATATTGGACCCATTTAAGGTATTTTAAGCCCATAGGAGTAAGGCCAATTGTTATGTTCTAAGGCCATGTGACTAGGCTATTTGATGTACTTCAAGGCCCATAAAATTGGACCCATTTGTTACATTCCTAAAGCCCATGGGAGTGAACCCATTTGATTATAAAAATGGTCAATGGGATTAGGCCCACTGGCCTTATTTGAGACCCATGAGATTGGACTCATTTTATTTGATTAAGGCCTAGGGATTTAGGCCCATTCGACTCATATAAGACCTCTGGGTTGAGGCCCATTGGATATACATTTGGGGGTCCAATTGGTGTGGCCCATTTGATACATATTAGACTTATGTGACTAGGTCCAATTGGTGCAATCCAAGGCCCACGGGTTTTGACCCATTGCAACGCACTTAGGACCCATTGGTGTGGCCCATTTATATGGCCCATCTGATGAATAAAAGGCCCATAAGATATGGCCCATCTGATGAATAAAGGGCCCATGAGATATGGCCCATTTGATATATATGTAAGGCCTAATGGGAGGAACCTAAGGTCCATTGCAATGTGTAAACCCAATACCGATTACATAGCGGTGTTTAAGAAGATTGTACTTGGAATGCAATGATGGTTTAACGTCCACATTGCGAGTGTATTGTTGGTTGGATGTCCACATTACGTCTCTCCTTAGGGCCCATTACTAGCCGTACTTGCCGTGTATAGGCCGTCCAGGTCCATTTGCATTGTAAATAGTTCATTTTGTTATAACATGTTTAGTACAGTTCATGACTCTTGATCATACGCATCATACGTATGCTTGTTATGAGGATTGACTGATCATAGCATTTGCCTTCGGGAAGGTTGTTTATGGGCTCCCGATTAGGCGGTGCTGCCTTACATGAGCGCACGGTATGCGCAGGATTGGTTGCATGACTGGATGGCGTGATTCATGCATTCCGCATTAGTGTGACATGGTTGTTGTACGCCCTAGCGACATCAGGGCCGTAGCCTCCACAGACGCATCGTGGTTGGCAGGATTGGATACCGGAAATCTTGACTTACATGGGGTACTATAGATATCCCTGAGTGAAAGTCCCTAAACCCTTATGGTACCAAGAGGTTGCTCCAACGTCTAGACCGAGTGGGTAGATGAGCACTGAGTGCCGAATACCAGTTGGCTGTGCTCTCCACTGTGTCGTGGTCGGTTGGAAGGGGGTGCGGCCTTACCCGCCCGAGAGTAGGGGGCAATGCTAGGCTGAGTTTGACCAGCTCGAGGAATGGGTCCGCTATCGACGAGTCGCGCCCGATATTGGCAGACGGATAGTGAGGTCTCTTCCACTTACCTTATTGCGCGCGATGTGGCGGCAATCTGGTTTAGAGTGTACTAGACCCCGGTGATATTCCATACTTTGAGCTGTATTGACGTGTGGACATAGACGAGGACTTGTATGCTTGAGTTGCATTGTACATCGCATGGCCTTGTGGTGGTCGATACATTCATGTCTGGCATTGTATAGCCTTGGTACGGCTCATGATATCATGGTTCCATTTGCATATTCCGCATCACTCTGACATTTGCATGTTCATATTCTACTTTGTGCACACACTTTCACCACCCTCTAAGCTTTCTGTAAGCTTATGCACGACCGTTGCATGCAGGTGACGTTGGATCGCAGCAGCGTTGAGGCAGGAGCGCGTTGCTGGTCATTTTGGAGTGTTCTGTTATTTACCCTTGTATTTCCCTTTATGCCCATTATACTTGTAAAGTTTTTGATCATAGTGGAAATGTAATGGATTTCTTGGTTGTTGTTTGTGGGTTATGCCTTTGGTTATGCTTATTACGAAACAAACTGGTATTTGAAATCCTCCTCGTAGCATCCCAGGATCGAAACCTGGCGAATGGGAATAACCGGCTTGCGAGACTGTTTATTGAGGAGATTGTGAGACTGCATGGTGTTCCAGTCTCGATCGTTTCTGACCGAGACTCGAGGTTCACGTCTCAGTTTTGGGGGAGCTTCCAGCGTGCGATGGGGACTGATTTGCAGCTCAGCACCGCGTACCATCCGCAGACCGATGGCCAGACCGAGAGGGTCAATCAGATACTTGAGGACATGCTTCGGGCCTGCGCGATTGACTTCGGGGGTAGCTGGGATGAGCATCTGCGATTGGCTGAGTTCGCGTACAATAACAGCTATCAGGCGACCATCGGCAGGCTCCTTTTGAGGCACTATATGGCAGACCATGCAGATCACCTAGTTGTTGGACCGAGGTTGGAGAGCGCCGTCTCCTAGGTCCCGAGCTTGTGCAGGAGACTTCAGAGGCTATTGACATCATCAGGCAGAGGATGCGCACAGCTCAGAGCCGACAGAAGAGTTCTGCTGATCGTCGGCGTCGTCCCTTGGAGTTTGATGTAGGGGACCATGTGTATCTCAAGGTCTCGCCTATGAAGGGCGTAGTTCGATTTGGAGCGAAGGGCAAGCTTGCCCCGAGATTTATAGGACCTTTCGAGATCACTGGGCGCGTTGGCGCCGTGGCCTATCGGCTTGCCTTGCCATCTCAGTTGTCTGGCGTCCACAACGTGTTTCACGTCTCCATGTTGAGGAAGTGTGGGTCAGACATAGTTCCCGTTATTGATTGGCAGCCGTTGGAGGTTCGTGAGGACGCTTCTTACATTGAGCAGCCAGTCCGTATCCTTGATCAGAAGGAGCAGGTCCCCTGCCCTAATCTCCCATCGTCAGTAGCGGATGCAAGGACGGTGAGGCAAAAGTTACAGCAACTTCAGTTGGGTATTATATGTAAGGTGGCCCAGCCGTCCTTATCTATTCTGCATTTGATTGATGCTCTTTGGGAATCAACATACTCTGCTGATGCTATCGAGATCACCAGGTTAGCCCCATCAAGTTACTTATTGCTATTCAAATCCAAAAAAGAATTAAGTGTGTTCCAAAATGATGAGAGCCTTTAGGCACAAATGGGGATAGTGTCGATAGCCCCCTGGACTTCGAATGCAGAAGAGGAAGGATGCTGGCTGAGGTTATTCGGAATCCCTACACATGCTTGGTTAGAAGCTGTGATTATAGATCTGGGTAATTATTTTGGCAAGGTCATCCAAATAGATGTCAATGTTAGGCTTGGACTTTTTTAGGTTTTTGCTAGAATCAAGGTTAAACTGTGCCCAGGAGTGGACCTTAATCGGGTTTTGGGGCTGAAGGTTTTGGAAAAGGAATTCCTTGTTTATGCGGTTCTGGAGTCGTTGGAAGACATAAGAGGTCAATTAATTCAATTGCCTTCTGCCAAGAGGATGGGCAGTACGAAAGAGTGGGTGGATAGTGTTGCGCAGCACACCAACAACGCAGTGAGCCTAGATCCAATCTCAGGCCTCACCCACAAATGATAAACAGGAAGAAATATAAACTAGAAACAACTCAAAGAAATCAAAACAAACCACAAGATAAGATATACGTGGAAAAACCCCAAACTAGGATAAAAAACCACAGATGCAAACTTCCACTATGAAGAATAATGAAGATTATGAGGTAAAATACTAACCTCTCCCTTAGAAGTACAGAGAAAATCCCTTGCCCACACCTTAGAAACATTTCTTATTACTTTTCAATACCAAGAAAAAACCCTAGAAATGCTTATATATATTTAGGCAACTTCCCTTCCGCACCCTTGCGAAAGGTGACACCAAAATCTGCAGTCCGCATCGGATTCGAAAATGAATCTGCGTAACTACGACTGGTCGAGCAGACTACACGATCGGTTGAGCAGGTCCCATGATTGGTCGTGAATGGGTCACGACTGGTTGAGCAATTCGGGAATAAAAAACGATGCTCACTGGATTTTGAGTCAAACCGATCCGTGACCAGTCGAGCGGGCCCCTATGACCGGTCGAGCATAGCCCACGACTGGTCGAAAATGGCCCCAGATGTGGCTCCACATCTCAATAGATAGATCCTTCGGCCCCGCACACATCCACTCAGGTCGGAATTATGGAGGTGAGCGATCAGGGTTTGTGGGAGTAGAAGAGCAGCTCAACCTCAGAGGTTAGTTACTGTTGATAACCTGGAACACTCTTTACCTGTTCAACACATTGTCCCAATCAGAGACAGTGTGCAGATGGTTGGAAGCTCGGCACAAATTACTGGCAGTCCTCAGCCACTCAGAGATAGTGATTAGTTGGAAGCAAGCTTGGCATAAATTACTGGCAGTTCTCAACTTCTTGTAATGGGTACTACTCGAGGCCTCCATCCTCATTTGGAGATGGCGCAGACCACCTTAGTAGACCAACCTATGCCTCCTTCAGTCAGAATTCACCCTGCTCCGGACATAACCTTGCTGAAAAGGGCGAGTGCGAGAATTAAGTTAAGAAGTATTTCCAATATGGAACCACAGGTCCTCATGCCACTTCAAGTTGATGGGGCAATGCTTGGGTTTGATCACCGAAAGACGGCAGTTTATCGAAGGTCCAGATCAGCTGGTAACCTCCCGTTAGCCTAGAAGGGGACATATTGCAGGAGAGATGATCCTACCATTCTTGGCCACTCAAGATTGGCAGTGAATAATCCTGCAGATCACTGTCAGGGGTCTCCAACAGATAAGTTTGCAGGTGCTGAGCCAACGAAAACTGCAACAGTCTATGGGGATGCTGGAGATGATCTTAGATCCCTTCAGGAGGTAGGTGCTTATTGCGAGCAATCAAGCACTTTCAAGACTCCAGATCACTCGCCTCACAGAGCAGCACTGGAAATTGATCTATCCCCATACTTTTCTCCAGAGGGAAGAATGGAAAGGAAAGAAGCAGAGGTAGCTCAAATCCAACCTTCAACATTTATGTTTAATTCCTCGGTGAGAACAGGGACCAACCCAGGTCCTAAGCACCAGGCAGGGGCAGGAAATGACTCCACTGCTCATTAGGAACCCATGGTGGACTCAGATTAGGTCCCTTTCAATTTAGCAAGGATGTTAGTAGCAGAGCCGTAAAAGGCAACCAAGAAATCATGCCTCATGAAATGAGCAAAGGTTTTATACACAAGAGGTGACTGGGAGTCTCGGTTTTGAAGGTTAAAGAGAAGGGCGATTAATTCAAGCTGTGTGACTGATGGATAGAGTCATTTTTTGGAATGTGCGCAGTATTGGGAATCGCCACTCAGTGTTGGCAGTTAAAAGACTCATTTAGAAGTTTGACCCTTTCATAGTGGCTCTTCTTGAACCTATGCTTAATGATGATAAGCGAGTTGGGGTTGGTTTATCGCTGGGTTTTCACCAATCTGTCTCCAATGCAGACTGCGGGAAAGATCTGGGTCTTCTATAAACCCCAGATATCGCCTTCTATTCTTTATTCCACTAACCAATCCTTATCTATTGCGTTTGTTTTACATAACTTTTCTATGTCTATCACCATCTCCTTCATTTATGCTAGCTGTGACAGGATCCAGAGAAGATCCCTTTGGAGTGAGCTAGTTTCGATTTCCACGGCCATTCAAAGCCCTTGGTTTGTTTGTGGTGATTTTAATGCGACTATTGCAATTGATGAAAAGTGAGGTACAAGACCGTCTGACAATGCCAGTGTGGTGGAGTTTGTGGCTGCAATTGATAGTGCAGCTTTGCAGGATGCAGGTTTCCATGGCAATCAGTATACCTGGAGTAACCATCGCGGTGGAGCAGCCCAGGAGTGCACCAGATTGGACAGGGTTCTCTTTAATGCTGCCTAGTCTGTTTCGTTTCCTAGTTTTCACGTCACTCATCTGCCTCGAATTAACTCGGATCATGCCCCTCTCCTACTAGAGTGCCCTCAGCCGTGTGCTACTATTATTAAGCCTTTCAGATTCCTTAACATGTGGATTAGACATGATTCTTTCAACCAGGTGGTAAAATCTGCTTGGGAATCGACGGGGTCAAACCACCCCATCTACAACATTTTGGCGAAATTGAAGACGGTCAAGCACGCTTTGAAGGTGTGGAATAGAGAGGTTTTCGGTAACATATTCTCCCAGCTGACTAAAGAGAAAATCGAAGTAGAGTATTGTGAATGAATGTTGCAAGAGCAGTCGAGTACACTCCATAGTAATAACAACCATTAGGCCAATCTGAATACGGCGATCTCAAACCTCACCCGTTTTTAATTGCTTGAAGAAGCCTATTGGAAGTAGAAGTCCAGAGTCATGTGGCTGGAAGTGACAAAAACACAAAATATTTTTATGCTATGACGAAAGAAAAGCCAAGGAGATCAGCGATTCATAACATCACCCTGGACTCTAGGCAATCACTGGTAGATAGGGAAGCTATTAAGCTTGCGGCGGTGGACCATTTTAAAGGTCTGTTTGAGGCAGAACAGTGTAATCTGAGTAACGAGCTGCTCGAGGTCATCTAGCCTTCCATCTCTCCGGAACAGAATGCGTCGTTGATGGCTCCCTCGACCTAGTTAGAAATTCTGCAAGCGATGAGGTCAATTCCAGCTGATAGTGCCGCAGGTCCGGATGGTTTTTCAGCTTCCTTCTTCTTTGCTTGCTGGAGTATAGTGTGCAAAGACCTTTTAGTGGCTGCTTCTTTCATCTTCATGGGTGGCCGTCTCCCTCGAGCAGTCTCAACTTCACTTATATGTCTTGTCCCAAAATCGGCATCTCCTAAGAAATTTTCAGACTATAGGCTAATTAGTCTTTGTAATTGTCTCTACAAAATATTCTTTAAAGTCATTGCCACCAGGTTGAGCTAGGTTCTCCTACTCCTGATTTCGGAAGAATAAAGAGCTTTTGTGAAAGGCCGATCAATAGTAAAAAATATAGCTTTGTCCCAGGAGCTACTCAGAGAATTAAACAAAAGGCTCGGGGAGGTAATGTTGTGCTTAAGCTGGAAATGGAAAAAGCATATGATAGAGTTGATTGCCATTTCCTGAAATAGGTGTTATCTGGATTCGGTTTCAGTCCCTCGTGGATAGCGCTAGCTGAAAACTGCTGCGCTAATGCTTAGTTTTCGGTTCTTGTGAATTGGGAGGTTTCAAGTTTCTTCCAGTCCTCGAGAGGCCTACGGCAATGAGATCCGATATTCCCAAGTCTATTCATTATTGCTTCTAAAGTTCTTAGCTGAGGTCTTAAAGCTTTATGCCTCCAAGGTCACTATACACCGTACAAGGTAAGGATTGGTTGCCCTATCATCTCCCATCTCCTATATGCGGATGACACGCTTTTATTTCTCAACGGAGGTCTTGCATCTCTGAGGGCTTTGAAGTCATTCCTTAATAAATACCAACAAGGCTCGGGGCAAAAAGTTAACCTGAGGAAGAGTAATTTCCTTCACTCTCCGAAGCTGGGAGAAGCCAAGGTGAGAGCTATCGAAGTAGCTCTTGGGTTTGCAAGGACATCAGGTCAATTCATGTACCTGGGAGTCCCTTTGTCCTTAGGTAAGCAGAAGGCACCTGTATTCCATCCTCTTATGGACAAGGTGGAAGGGCGAATTAGGGGTTGGCAGTCCAGATATTTATCTCAGGCTGGCAGGGTGGTGTTGATTCGGCATGTGCTGAGTAGCATCCCCATTCACTCCTTAGCGGCTGCTCACATCCCATCCATTGTTCTGAAGAATCTCGAGAAGCGATTTGTGGCTTTCTTCTGGGGCTGGCATGAAAGTAAGAACAAATGCCACTGGAATAGCTGGAAGAAGATAGCATCCCCTAAAGAGGAGGGGGGTCTGGGCATCGGGAAACTCAAGGAAATCATGTCGGCTTTTTGTTTAAAAATGGCCTGGGAGATCAGATTTTCGTCTGGTAAGAGTATTTGGAGCTCCTTTTTCGCCACAAAATACTCTCGAGATCTAGCCACACCTGAGATGCGAAGTCAGGTCAGCTATGCATCACCTCTGTGGAAGAGAGTTAAAGCTCTAATTCCGACTGCGGACTCTTTCGTTCAGTGGTATTTGGGAGAAGGCAATTGTAATTTCTGGTTAGATAATTGGACTGGCCTCGGACTGCTTCATCTGCTTTTGACTGCCCCTGTTCCAGCCTCCCTTCTTTAGCTAAGAACGGTACAAGTCCTGGGTAAAAATGGCCCCCTCCCTCCATCTGCGACATTCAATTACTTGCCTCAATGGGTCATTAACTTCATTTTTCAGCAAGGTTTCTGCATAACTGAGGGATTCGACTTTCCTATTTAGCCTTTCTCTGCGTTGGGGCTGTTTTCCCTGGCATTGGCGTGGGAAAAATGTCTTTCGACTTCACCCTGTAGAAGTTGGGCGCATGGGGTGTGGCACGACAAGCTTCCTCTGAGATTGTCCCTGCTGTCCTGGAAGGTGTTAACGAAAGCTATTGTAGTGGATGAGGCAGTTCAGTCCCGAGGGGTCAACATGGCTTCCAATTGCGTCTGTTGTAGTGGCATTTCGATGCAGGGCCATTCCACAGAGTCCATTCCCCATCTTTTTCTCAATAGTCAAATTGCAAAGGCGGGATGGACGTATTTTGAGAGATTATTTAATGTGTATATTTTGGAAACAGAGTCAGTGGAGGTTAGATTGGCCCAGTGGTGGGCTGTAACTGCATTTGGTTCAGCTAATTCGGTATTGCATAGGTTAGCTATGGCTATAATCTTATGGAGCATCTGGAAGTGCAAGAATGCAACGATCTTTGATGGGATTTCCCCTTCGGTCACCTCAGTGATTGCTAGAGGTAATTAGTGGCTAACTATCCTCATCAGCGACCTCGATGTGGAGTCTACAGCTGGTATGTAGGGTAGTCAGGTTCGGCCGTCGGTTGCTGCTGGAGCCTGTGTTAGGACTGGTTCGGTTGCTCCCTTTGTTGGTTTAGGGAGGTCGATTCAAGGATTATACCACCCGCCCATGGTGGTTAGATGGACTAAGCCACAACTAGGTTAGGTGAAGCTCAATGTGGATGGCTCGTCCCTTGCCAATCCAGGAATCTCAGGAGGGGGTGGCGTCTGTAGAGATGATGAAGGAAATTTTCATTTTGCGTGGGGTGGGATCTAATGTAAACGCGGAGCTTAGATCCATTTTTTATGGTATGGAACTCTGTATATGCAAAGGCTTTACGAATGTGATTGTAGAATCAGATTCGCAACTTGTGGTCAATTTTCTGTCAGGCTCCGTTGAACCAGGCTGGAAATGGGGGTATTGAATCTAAAGGATTGACCACATTAGGCGAGGTGGCAATTTCGAGTTCCAACATATTTTCAGAGAAGGGAACACCGTTGCTGACCAGATGGCTCGGGCTGGAAGTTTGGTGCAGGGTCGTATGGTCTTCTTGCAGCAAGGAAACCTCCCGGACATAGTGAAAGGTATGCTCTTCCTAGACAAGATTGGGCTCGACTCTATCAGGGAAGCTCGTCGAGATGAGAGAAGCGAAGATAAGTCTATATTTCCCCTTTCCTTTTGTACAAAGCTTGTTTCTCTTTCCAGTTCCTACGATAGGCATCCCTTGGGTTCTTTTTCTCCCGGGAGGCTCCCGAATGTAATTAGCCCCGTATATATGGATTGCTTCTTTAAAAAAAAAAAAAAAAAAGGTTTGGCTGTCCCCATGACTAGCCATGTGTAAGAATGCACATCAGATGTTGTGTGGTTGTGTTCAATCAATGTTCCTTCATGAGAGGTAATGAGTGAATAACTTATATAGCAAAAAAAATTACAAGTAAACAGGAAGGGATCATTTATGAAAAATATGTGCTTTTAAATACCTAAATAGAAAACTCAATTTCTTATGATGTTAGTGGTATATTTGCACGTTGTGTTCATTTCTTACTAATTGAATTCTTCTAAAAAAAATTTCTTCTTTCGCATACTTCTTCATTTTTTTGATTTATATAAGAGGTTGGTTATTTGTTTATGTAATTGTAGAGTTACTGTAGTGACACTCATCATCTTACGGTCCTATTACCCTTCTTTCCTTTTGTCTTTCATTATGTTATTTCTACATTTCATATCATCTTTGCTTTGAGGAACTACCCCGCAATTTCATCTAGGGGTTGGTTGGATGCCTTTTAAGTTGTAAGTGGCTTTTTACCAAGTCATTTGATGGTAAAAGTCACTTATTGGGAAGTGACTTCTCACACGGTTCCACCAACTTGCTTAACTTATAGGCATTAAACTCCTCATTTAAATAATATATATTTTAACGATTTACTGGATTTAATTTATATCTAGACTGAGAAGCACCAAGGGCCAAAATGAGGTGGCCAAGACATTAGTGCTTCCAAAATACAAAACAAGGCAAAATTGAGGTGTGTTTTTCTTCAATTCCCCATAACAATTGCACTCATTTGATGATGGTTTTTCTTCCAAAAGTAAATAATGAGAACGATCAAAAGGTGTTAATGTATTTTTTTAAAAATCTTTTTCATGTGTTCATAATCTTGAATTAGTTTTATTGTTGTTTAGGAAATTGGGTAGGATTTTCAAGAAAGTACATGTTTGGTTCTGAATCCTAAAATAATTAGATCAGGAACTAAATTCATGATTAAATTATTAGAGGAGGTTAAATGCCATGCTTATTCAAGATTGAACAATGACCCGGGTTGGAAAGACATTAAGGTATATGTTGAGATGTGGAGCCACATCTGGACACGGCCGATCGACCAGTCGAGTGGGCTTCTCGACCGGTCGAGTGGCCCGCTCGACCAGTCAAGGGTTCGCTCGATTCAAAGTCCAGTGAGCTACAAATTTTGGTGTCCGTGGTGCTCGACCGGTCGAGGGTCCGCTTGACCAGTTGAGCAACCTGCTTGACCAATCGAGGTTATGCAGATTCGTTTGTGTATTTAATATGGACTGCGTAAATTTGAGGCGGTTTTGTAAGAGTGCGGAGGGGAAGTTGCCTAAACTATAAGGGTTCCTAAGTCTATTCTAGGGTATGAGAAAGAGTTTTCTAAGCTAGGCTAAGGGTTATCTTTGTGCATGGGAGTATCAAGAGGTTAATATATTGCTTGTAATCTTCATTTTTCTTCATTGTGGAAGTTTGCATCCGTGGTTTTTACCCTTGTTGGGGTTTTTTTTATGTATATCTTGTCTTGTGGTTTGTTTGGCATGCTTTGATTCTACTTCTAAATTATATTTCTTTCTGTTTATCATTTGTGGGTGAAATCGGAGATTGGATCTCGATTTACTGCGTTGTTGGCATACTGCGCAACAACTGATATCAGAGCAATTAGTTTAGTTCAAGTGGGAGAAATGATAAAAGAAGAGAAGAAACAGGAGAAGATGACAGAATATAAATGATTTTTATTGGATCGAAAAGCTTTAGGAACGATCTTACTCTTTTTGTCCAAGAGTGTCGCCTTCAATATATCCAAGGTGAAAATCACAAAAGAATTAATGCATGCCTTAGCTACGATGTATGAGAAACCTTCAACGTCCAACAAGGTTCATCTTATGAAATGGCTATTCAACATGAAGATGTCAGATGGTGGGAGCGTTGCTAAACTTCTAAATGAGTTCAATACAGTTACGAGCCAGTTGGAATCCGTTGGCATTATTTTTGAGGACGGGGTTAGGGCATTATTGATCTTGTCCAGCTTAACAGATAGTTGGGATGGTTTGCTGATTGCCATGAGCAATTCTTCAGGGTCAACAAAACTAAAATTTGATGATGTGGCTGGTCTAATTCTCAGCGAGGAATATAGAAGAAAGACATTAGGAGTTTTAGGAGATTCAGAAAATGCTCTAAATGTTGAAGGAAGAGGAAGATCGCTGAATAAAGGAGACAATAAACATAGATGTTCTAAGTCGAGGAAGAAGTTCAAGGGGCTAAAAGACAGACAGGTGTTGGCATTGTGGGAAGAATGAGCACATAAAACGTGATTGTAGGGCGCTTAAGAAACAAGAAGCTTTTAAGACAAGAAGGATGCAGTAAATCTGAGGAGAGTGACACAGAAGCGTTAATCTTGTCTCTTGATGTGAGGAATTAGTCTTGGGTCATAAACTCAGGTGCTTCGTTTCATGCCACTTCGTATAAGGAAGTTCTACGTGATTATGTGTCAGGTAACTTCGGGAGAGTCTACGTAAGTGATGATGAGCCATGCAGTATTGTTAGAAAGGGAGACATTCATATAAATTAGAAAGATGGAATGATTTTAAAATTGAAGGATGTCAGAGATGTACCGAGTTTGAAACGGAACTTGATCTAAGTGGGACAGTTGGCCGATACCAGATATGTGACGACCTTCTTTAGTGATTCCTAAAAGATCACAAAAGGTATCTTGGTGATATCTCGAGGCAAGAAGGAAGGTACTTTATATGTGACTTCAGGAACGTATAGTTCACTCGTAGTCGCATCAATTGGAGTAAATGAGCTGTTATGACATTAAAGGTTGAGACATGTGAGTGAGAAATGGATGAAAGTGCTATTGTGAAAAAGGAAGCTACTAGGGCTAAAGTCTATTGACTTGGAATTCTACGAGGACTGCGCACAAGTTGAAGAGGGTAAGTTTCAAGAAGACAGGACGCTCTTCAAAGATGCATCTGTTGGAGCTAGTCACATCTGTGCAGGCCATGGATGATGAGATGGACTTTCTTGAATCTAATCGTACATGGGAGCTATTCACTCTACCTAAGGGTAAAAAAGCTCTTCATAACAAGTGAGTTTATAGACTGAAGAAAGAGCATGATGGTTTGAAATGATATAGGGCTAGACTGGTTGTGAAAGGATTTCAACAAAAGGCGGGTATTGACTTCACTGAAAAATTTTCACCAGTGGTGAAAATGTCTATAATTCGCATGGTCTTGAGCATAACAGCTACAGAGGACTTACATGTAGAGCAGCTAGATGTTAAGACAACTTTCTTCATGGGGACCTTGAAGAAGAGATATATATGCATCGGCCGACAGGATATGTGGCACCAGGAAAGGAGAACAATGTGTGTAGACTGAAGAAGAATCTATATGGCCTAAAGCAGGCCCCGAGGCAGTGGTACAAGAAGTTCGACAGTTTCATGTCAGAAAATAATTTTAGGAGATGTCATGCAGACCACTGTTGCTATTTGAAAAAGTTTAATACGTCGTACATTATCCTTCTTCTATATATTGATGATATGCTTGTGGCCTGATCAAGCATGACGGACATCTCAGATCTCAAAAGACAACTGTTTATAGAATTTTCCATGAAGGATTTAAGAGTCACAAAATAAATCCTAGGCATGAGGATAAAGCATGACAAGGAAAACAGAAAACTAATTTTGTCACAGACAGAGTACATAGCTAAGGTACTTGATCGATTCAATATAGGAGGTACTAAGCTGGTTAACACTCCATTAGCCAACCACTTCAATCTTTTTAAGGAGCAAGGTGTAAAGACGCAGGAGGAACGAGACTACATGGCTAAAGTCCCATACGTGTCAGCTATTGGGAGTCTCATGTATGCTATGGTGAGCACGAGGCCAAATATTGCTTAAGCAGTGGGAGTTGTTAGGAGGTTCATGAACAACCCCAGGAAGGAACATTGAGAAGATGTGAAGTGGATTCTCAGATACCTGGTAGGTAATGTGTATGTAGGGTTGTGTTTTGGAGGATCAGAAATCAAGCTATAAGGCTACGTAGATTCAGATTTGGCAGGAGATATTGACAACAGAAGAAAAACTACAAGTTATGTCTTTACTCTGGGTAGTGCTGCAGTCAGTTGGGTCTCTCAGTTACAGAAGATAGTATCTATTAGTACAATGAAAGAAGAATATGTCGCAGTTACAGAAGCATGCAAGGAGATGATGTGAATGTAAGGTTTCATGGAAGAGTTAGGAAAAAAGAAAATAAATTGCAAGTTGTACTGTAACATCCCGAAAATCGGGGGTCAAGCAGAAACTCCACTCCCGAGTTCCAGAATATCACTTATGCAACATTTTCAATGATGGATGAATGTTCTTCATATTAGTGCAGAAAACCTGAGTGAGATTATACCAAAACAGCATATCATACTCCAGAGACAGTTAAGTTTGTCAAGCGGAAGACTCTAAAAAATATATAAAATACATAATTGATTGTAAGTCTCCAGAGTGTGAACATGTTACCAGGTTAACTAAATACATGTATACTCCAAAAATGGAAAGAAAAGAATATACATGGGTGTTTAAATAAAAGGCACAATACCAAGTGCATTGGCATCTAATCAATAACCCTATGACCCCGTCGATCAGAACCTGCATATAGGAGGAATCCTCCTCATCATCATCAAGTCCGGCTCTACTTCGTAAGCATCGCCATCATCTGAAACTAAAATAGGGACTGGTTGTTGTGGCCGACACCGTCCTGTAACGTGGGAATGAGTGATCAACTCAGTGGAAGCTATAGACAGCAAAGGTTAACATGTTATCAATCCAATCAAGCAGTAATGATAAGGCAATACAATCAAACAGGTCCTAGATACTCTTGTTAATGCAAGGATGATATGAAGAATGATGCATGCCCTCACCACAATCCCCTCTGCGACATCATCTAACGATCGCGGCATGACTCACTTCCTCAGTGCTCTATCACCAACGTTGTTAGCACATGCAATGTGGTGTTATGAATATGCTTACCAAGTTCTTATTAGTCCTTTTCATACAGCAGGATTGAGAAGCTAAGGTACCTCCCTTGTATCATTACCCAAACGGTGATCCATTCTCGGGCATCAGTCCGAGATAATCTCATACGATGTTGCTGTTCTAGGTCACTACAAGGGCTGCCAGGGCTGTTGCGTGCAATCGTTGCTCCTCTCCCCCATCACCTTATCAATACAGGCCTAGTTATATCCCACATACTAGAACAAGACTCGTCGTCCTTATGCACTATCAGGATATACTCGAGGTCACTACAAAGGGCTCGTCACCAATCAATGTAGGCCGAAAGCAAGAATATAGTGTCCCATACCACCATAATCTACTCACGAGTATAGGTGCTCACTGGTCACTACAAAGGGCTCGTCACCAATCAGAGTAGGCCGACAACACGAATATAGTGTCCCATACCACCATAATTGACTCATGAGTCTTAGCGGATCGAGGTACAAAGGTTAGAGGAGCTTTTCACTGGTAAGTTTGGTACCTTAGGTTCAAGCAGTAGTGACCAAACATGGTGAACAAACATCGGTCAATCGGGTTAGTTGGTAAGCTCAACTAGGCCAAGCGCATGTTGAGTTGAACGGCATGGGATGCATAAGCACTCCGTGTGGCCTAACCACTGACGAATATCCCAAGCACGACTCAGATTCGTTAAACTCATCCTACGTGGTGAACAACCTCAACCACCATTTGGAGTACGCTTACTGATTACCTGGACTGTAGTACAGGCCCAATCACATACAAATTTCATAATAGGCATATGAAGCATATCCTACAATCATGTGGACATTCATGAAGTATAACTTAAATGTAAATATAGTACATGGAAGAAATCATATATATCTTTGACATGATTTATCTAAGTTAATCAATTCATGGAGGAAATCATATACACAGTTAATACAAATAATCTAAGTTACACAATGCATGGAGGAAATCATATACTCAAGTATTGTGATTAAGATTCATATCTCAACAACCTTAGCAATCACATTTTTACTAACTACTAACTCATTCAGACACTTTTACATATACTTAGTCTACACATTGCATCATACATATTATGTAGTCATTAGCATACGTATTAGGATAAATCCTCTCGTCAAAGGGTTATCGCCCATACAACAATCATATATCCATGACAATTAGTCATGACGAGCACGAAAGCAAATTTCATACTCATTCATTCATTTTCACAAACACTTAAGCTACACATACTAACTACATACCATATGTTGATATATCATGTATTTGACCAAATCCTTTCACTAGGGAGTTTCCTCATATATCACTTGCATATACCCACGACGGATAATCATGGCATGCATAAATCCGGGTTCCGTATTCATTTAAACATTTTCACAAACACGTGAGCTACACACTTTTACATATATAGCGTATATTGGCTGTGGCGTGATTTAGGGCAAGTCCTTTCGCTAAGGAGTTACACCTGTAACAAGCATATATTCACGGCAAATAATCATGTTAAGCATAAATTCAAATTTACGGTATTTTCCACAAATACGAAGAATACAATATATTCAACATAATTAACGTATAACTGAAAATCGAAACGGACAACACTTTGTACATGTGAAATAGCATCCTAATCAAGAATAAATCATTACTTAACATTGAAAGTCTTGAAAACCATAACCTAAACGTATATAGTCCGCACCTTAAACCAGAAAATGCGAAATGGATATGATTCAGACAATAAGTCTTCGTCAACGGCGGATACGCTATCTAAGGCATGAAATAGATTAGCTACAACATCATTGGAACTATTCTAGGCTTCAAAACAGGTTAGGGTTAGGATTTCTTACCTAAGAACAGAGTTGAAATCGCCAGAATAGCTATACGGATGGGTGGATTAGGCACGTAGCAAAGCTGGGAAGAATCCTAGGAAGCAGCACCAACTTCTCCCTCACTTTCTCTCTTTTCTCCCTCTTGGAAAGCTAGGGTTTAGAAATTCGTATGGAATTTGGAATGAGGGTTTTTAGCCCTATTTATAAGCCTAAACTTGACGAAAATAGACTTAGGGCCAAGGTATACTTAGGTTATAACCAAATCGGGTCTGTTCCGATCCAACGGAGCATTTCTGGAGGTCCTGTTACTAAATGCGGTCGGACTTAAGCTCTCTAATATCAGATCTAGGTCAAGCTAAGTTTTTATTCTGGTCGGGTTTCCAGATCGACCGTGTCGGACCAGTTTCAGTTCAGCGGTTACGAAAACTCGATCAGAGCTACAAGTACTATAACATGTAAGGGTCACCTATCCTGATCCGAGGGTAAATTTGGGTCGAATTCTAACGGTCAAAACGCTTAAAAATAACACGCAAGTGAACCATTCCAGATTTCATAAAAATATAATTAATTTTCTAAAAATCTTCATTTTCCTACCCTCTTTACTCTGGGCTCAATAAAATGGTCTCAGGACATTGTTTGGGCTTGATTTTCTAGGTGATTGTCAAGTCCAACTAAGCGGTTGTAATGGTCTAAGTTCATAGCTACCGGACTCTCGATGCGCAGTCTAGAACCAATACAAAGTTACAAAGCATTCCCGAGAGCAACCGGGTTTAGAGTTTGATCCTAAATTTCAGGGTAACGTAGCATTAACAATTCTAGAGGTTTTGGGTCTTACAGATCGTATTTAAAGTGGTTGGTGCTAATTTGGCAAAAAATCTTGTGCAACGCTGACTAATTCACGTTAAATTTTTAAAGAATTAGGTTCTAAATGATTTCTCTGGCTTTGGAATTGAGTTCTAAGAGGTTACCAAGGTGTTATGGTTGACCCATTGCCTAAGGACTCCTAACTCCAGGTTGGTAAAAATCTGGGGTGTTACATGTACAGTGACAATCAAAGTGTAATACACTTAGATAAGAATTCAGCCTTTCATTCAAGGACCAAGCATATTGACATCATATATCACTTCATACGTTCATTACTCGAAGATGAATCGATTGCTCTGGAGAAGATCCATACAAGTGAGAATCCTGTGGATATGTTGACCAAGGCGATCACACGGGAAAAGCTAAAGCTATGTTCAACTTTGATTAGTCTTCAGGCTTGAAGACGGGGAGGTGGTGTACTCTGGATGTAGAAGACGAAGGATTATGGTGATATGTCTCCAAGTGAAAGATTGTTGAGATGTGTAGCCACATCTAGACAGGGCCGCTGACCAGTCGAGGGTTTGCTCGACTCAAAGTCTAGCGAGCTGCAATTTTTAGTGTCCAAGGTGCTCGACCAGTCGAGGCCCATGCTTGACCGGTCGAGGAGACCAGTCAAGGTTCCTGCTCGACCAGTCGAGGTTACGCAGATTCGTTTGCCGATTTGATATGGATTGCGTAAATTTGATACGGTTTCGCAAGAGTGCAGAAAGGAAGTTGCCTAAATTATAAATAGGAGTTCCTAGGTCTATTCTAGGGTATGAGAAAGGGTTTTGTAAGCTAGGCTAAGGGTTATCTTTGTCTATGGGAGCATCAAGAGGTTAGTATATTCTTGTAATTTTCATTTTTCCTCATAGTGGAAGTTTGCATTCGTGGTTTTTTACCCTTGTTGGGATTTTTTCACGTATATCTTATCTTATGGTTTGTTTGGTATGCTTTGATTCTACTTCTAGATTATATTTCTTTTTGTTTATCATTTGTAGGTGAAATCGGAGATTGGATCTCGGTTCACTGCGATGTTGGCGTGCTGCGCAATAGTATAATATTGAATTTCATTGAATTAAATCCAATTTGGTAGATCATCTCACTAAGGGGATTATGTTGAATTACACATGTTAGTTGTTCCATGAAGAGGGACTTGTTCGAAATGAGCAAAGACGATTCATTGAAGCATAATTATACATACCTGCAAAGCTTGTCTTGCATTAATCATACATTGAAAAAGACTATGTTTGCCAATGACGACAATGTAAGTTGAGATATGATAGATGTAGAGGGAACCAAAGTTGACACCACGCAAAACTTATCTAGTTTGAATAGAGAATATAATGATTCTTGGTCAGAGTCTAATGATTAGATGCTAATGCTTAACACATGTGAAACATGCTTCCTTCTTTTAATGTGATTTCCTGCAATGAAACACAGTTTTCAGCAATTATGGATATATTCAAACAATCAATTTACTTTAAATCACAACAAATTTACAAAAATATAGTCCTAAAAGAAGAGATAAGTTTCAACATGAATAAAATGGTTCAAAATATCTAACTAAGGCTTCAAATATACCTATATACTACTAAACATTTTTCTCTAAACCCCTTCTCTAGCAAGTTTATTGTTTGGCCCGTTAGCTTCTTGTTTTCCTTCCAAACCGGAGCACTTTGTTTGCTCAAGTGTTTCTTCTTCTTCTTCTTCTTCTTCTTCTTTTTTTTTTTTTTTTTTTTTTTTTTAAATGACTTCACTAATTTTATGAACATGGATAGTCTCAACCCCCTACATATCACCGCATGTTGAGCAAACATGTTGGTGAGCACCCAAGCGTCCATCAAGTGGTCCACATTGTGAGAGTCAAGCTGGTCCAACAGGTGGGCCACAATGTGTGAAAGAAAATTGATATATTTTAACATTTTTTTCATACACTGTGGCCCTCCTAATGAGTGGGTTAGTTGATTCTTAGAAGAGGGCACAACGTGGCTCAACTCATTGATGACTTGGATTACACATGTTTTGCTAATGCACATGGAATTGTCAAACCCTATAAAAGCTTATGCTATTGATATAACACACATGAAAGATTGGATATAGCACACGTATAAGGTGATCCTTGTGATAGGGAAAACCTACTTAGACGAGTTGGATTTTGCACACACATTAAAGGTTGAAAGTAATCCACTAGATAGATAATAACTTGTTTTCCAACCTATTATACTTGAGACATCTCTTATTTAGGAAGTTTGGTCACTAACCCACATGTATGGCTTAGTTAGCTAACCCATCTATTTAAGAAATCCCCACTTCTAACTTTTCAAGAAACCCTAATATCGGTCAAATTCTCCTTGAGAAATCCACATGTTAATTTCTAAGCAAAAACATAATATCTAGATTTCAGAAGAATAATAACCCTAATCCATTCAAATATCACAAACAAAAAGGGTTCCTATTCATATATATTAAATCTTCAATTATGCATATATGAGGAAGTGATTGATAAAATCTTTGTTTACTACCGCCAACTAGTCAAGCCAGTTGGAGCTGAATCTATCGCAGGCACAACAAGATAAGTTGTCTGCCCCGAGGTCTACCCTGCCATTGCTGAGCACATCACTTACTACACCCATTGACATTTGAGCTCTAGTGGTCTATTCGTGATCACCAGTAAGGTCAAAATGAGTTTTGAGAGTTATTCATCGACTCCAGGTATATAAATATATAGCTCAAGTGAATTTAAGTTGAAGCATGTAATTTATATATCTTTATTATATTCTTAATTTAATCAAATATAAATGTTATATTAGAAAATATATTTTATTATAAATATTTAAAATGATTATATTTATTATTATTTTTTTTCCTCATAGACGGTTTCGAGGCCCACAAATGTCAGCGGGGTTACAAACTTGCCACCCAATAAGCTACTGAATATAAAGTGGAATAAATATGGGCGACCTATCAGACATAACTACAATAAATTTTTGAGGTGATTAGGCATCGAGTTTGGCTAATGAAGTGTCACGCCCCAAATCCAAAAATCGGATTCACAGGAATCCCAATCGTCGAATTCGGTGCCGACAGCCTCCGTAGTACCCCATTCTCAGCTCCTAGCGTCCATACGCCAGATTCCGATCCTGGGATCCTACAAGGAGGATTTATATATATATACATTTAACTCGTAATAAGCATAACCACAAGATTACCCACTTCACAAAGGCAACATCATCATCACATATCCACTAATATAATCATTTGAGTACAATGCTGAAAGGAAAATACATAAATCGAAAATCAAGCTCTAGAAGACAGCTGCACGCTCCAAGCTCAACACTGCTGCAACCTAACATCACCTGCCAACCATAACGTTTATTCTCCATCCGATCCGTTCATAAGGTCACAGGGACCTGAATTAAGGGGAATAACAAATTTCATGTAGATCCAAAACTTCTATGGCACCCAAAAGGGTTTTCAAGGGCAGACGTTCAATCCCATAGTTTCCCATGATGTGGGCCATCTGGAACTCAGATCAGCCTGATATTTAGAGGGGACCCACCTCAGGAGGTGGCCCACCATATGAATGGTGTGAATATTAAACATACATCATGGTGGGGCCCACGGCTGGGACCGTGGGTCCTGGTCTGTTTTCGTCCACGGCGCCGACAACAGCAGCGCCTGCTGTCAGCAACCTTCTTCCCTTTCTTTTTTTTTTGAAAACTAGTTTCCCTTTGGTTTTCACAGGTGGGGCCCATGTCCAGAAAATCCATTCCAGCCATGAGATTCTACGGCTCATGACAGGCTAAATGAGTCTAATGCTCGAGATTTTTGGGTGTATAGAAACATCAGGAGAGATTTCAAGGGTAGAAAACGCTATTTCCTATGCTATGGCCCACCGAATAATCAAGTTGACCCCATCTTTCGGCTCAACGCCTAAAATAAGCTTGGGAAAGGAATGGACAGCGTGGATTGAATACATACATCAAGGTGGGGCCTACATGAGCAACCCACCCCAAAAGTTTAGAATCAAGCTAATACTTTTATTTTCAATTCACGTCCAGACCGTCCCTGGACGCTGACGCTGGACAGTCTGGGGTACCACACATATTTAGGTGGGCCTTACTCAGGTGGGCCACCAAATACCCGGATAGTGTGGGTAAGACATACCTCAAGGTGGGGTCTATTCGAGTGAGCCACACATCACACAAAATTGAAGAAAAAAAGAGAGAGAGAAGCACCCACCGATCGGCCTTCTTCTTGGACTTTCTTCTTCCATCAACGCACCCGAGAGCTCCAAAGGGTGTGATTCAACAGTCGAGATTGATTTTAAAGGGTAGGATTGGGTGGTAGGGAGTGGGCCATGCCAAGCTTCTCTCATGGAGCTTGGACGATGGACTCTCATGGGTTGCTTGGGATAATGAGAAAGAGAGAGGAGAGAGAGAGAGAGAGAGAGGTAAGAGAGAGAGAGAGATGGGTGTGATGGGTGATGTGTACTTGTGTAAGAGAGTGTTGACTTTAGGGGAGGGGTGGTTGTACTTAAGGATGGGTGAGTGATGGAGTGTAATGTGTACCTTGATTGATGGGATTGATGGGATTGATGGATGTGACATTGGGTAGAGATTCTCTTGGGTTTAGCAACACGCGGTGTTTTCCTCGAACTAAACGCGGGCCCACATCTTCTGGCCAAGGTATCGCCTCGGCGCGCGAGACGCGGCATAGGAACCGCTACAACGGCGCGGTCGTACAGGTACAAGTCTCGGGTCGAGTCGACTCAGGTATACGGGACACGACTCAGTATAGCGCGCCAATGCCGGTAACAGATTGCGGGTCGCTGAAATTCGACTGAGAGGACCGAGGAAGCTTACGGAATGGTACAGGCTAGGATACGGGTCTTACATGAAGTGTGTTAGAAATATGTGGAAGGAGTGCAATAAATGGTTGAATAATAAACATTAAAACCAATATTTGACAAACGAGGAACAAATCACTCACTAACTTGACTGAGTGGAGCCAACATATTGGAACTGGCTCATTAACTCTTGGTCGTGTGATGAGGGGCATGTATAAATTAAACATAATAAAAATTATATCCACTGTCACATATTACTGTTTATATTAAAATTTTACTAATTCTTATTATGTCACATTGTAGTCTTATAGTCAAATGAATAAAATCAACCGCAACAAGCATCATTTAGACCACACCGCCTGCTAAAGGAAGTGGTAAATTCTTCTTTGAACTCTAAACTTGAAATTTCATCTTAAAAAAAAAAAAAAAAGCGAATGAATAAATAATATAGGTTGAATTGGTGAAACATGCATATGCATATTTAAATAAATATTTTTAAAAAAATTAAACACTTTTAACCATGTTTTGTAACTAAGGATAAAATATATTGTTAGCCTTGATTGAGAGAATTGAAGTTAAAGATAGATTTAGCCTCTGTTGTATCAACCGAGGCTAAAAAATTAGATTTAGCTTCAATTATTAAGTACAGATGTTAAAAACTGGATATAACATTGGTTTATACCAACATAGGTTAAATCCATGGATTTTAGCCTCGATTTTGACTTGAGTACCCAAACAGAGGCTACAACTTCGGTGGTTAAAAGCTTCATCCTCGATTATTGAATACCAAAGTTAAAAACTAGATTTATCCTTGATTGAATGCAACTAAGCTAAATTTTGAATTTAGTCTTGATGATTGGAAACAATTGAGGTTAAAAAATTGATTTGGCATCCTTTTAAGAAAACCAAAGCTAAAAATGTTCTTATAGCCTTGGTTGAAGAACTTAGGTCAAAAAGATTTTTAGCTTCGATTGCCAAACTGAGGTTAAAGCTCTTAACCATAGGGTTATAATATCAGTTTAGGTAATCAATGCAGAATCGAGACTAAAGGCTCTAGCCTTGACTTTAACTTTAGCGTATGAGAGAGATTAATAAATTATGAGAATTTAGATTTTACAAAGTCAAAAAAAAAAAAAAAAAAAGAAGAAGAAGAAGAAGAAAAAGACTTTTGTATCATAACTTGTGAAAGAAAAAATATCAAGTAACTCATGTTTGCTTAATGTTATTTGCCTGGAATTTGTTTTACAAATATTTTCAAAATCTATGTTGAAATAAAAAGACATAGGTCTGAAGGAGTCCTTGGAATTTGTCATATTTGCTCATTGTACTCTTTACACATTTGTCTATAATAAATTGGCATGTATCAATTGAACTGCAAAAATCATTCCTAAAAAATCAGGTGTATCATTGGTTTCCATAAATGTACAATTTACAAATAATACTTATTTTCTCTACTTCTAGCTATAGTTGCTCAAAGCTATGGTACCATCAGTTGCGTGGAAAGAGTTCTTAATTTATGTTTCATTGCCATGAAAATGTTATTAATTTATTATTATTGTTGTAAATTATTATTATCATTATCATCTCCATCTTAATCAATATCAATGTAAATGCCAAAGCATGGGTATTGAAACTTACTAATTCTGCCTTGTCAATTTCCACCAATGTCTCAAATTTTCCTTCAACATAAGAAAAAACTTGCTAAAATTGGTATTACAAGTAAATGCTGGAAAATAGGCTTACCTCATTTTAGTCGGTCATAATTATGTGTTAAATGTCACATTCTCGTATACATAATTACAATTAACTAAATCCAATTATGCATTAGAAATCATCACTTATAATACATAATTATAATTAACTAAAATGAGATTAACTTATTTTCAGGCGGCTACAAACAAAACATGGCCTTATTAAATTAAAGCAAATAAGAATGACACTTACTAAGTGGCCATCATTCATGTGATAGTTGAGCTAAATATGTCAATTTCAATAGTCCTACCTCAGTTAAATAAGAAGTATGAAATTTTGTTAGTGAAAAATGGGTTAAAAAGAATGTCCAAATGTTTTCGGTGTGACCATACACGTGGATCTTATTCTCTTTCCTAATCATGTGGCATGCATGGTCCACTCATCATCAGTTTGAACCATCAACCATGTGAGTCCTACCATGGATATCCATAGTTCTAAAGGATCAAATTTGCAGGAAACGATCTAACAATCTTATCAATATAAACTAAATGGATGGTCTAGATGTTTATTAAAGCAAATGATTTCCATTTATCAATCTAAGCCATCCATCACTTGACCCCACCTTAAATTGTCTATTTCCACTTTAAAAAAAAATCAAATCCACAAGGATGGACACGATGCTGAGAAATGATCCAGTAGGACTAGTGCACAAAAAACCTGCATCTAGTTGCATTTGGACTTCTGGTATCGGCACTGATATTCCATTAGGTGGAATTCACTCTTGAAAAAAAAAAAACAACAATCCACAACAATCTTATGTCCTAAACATCTGTGACTTGACCTATCTTTACTGTGCATCTGATTGCATTTGGAATTTAGCATCCACATCACCTATCAAGACCGTCCATTAGGTTCAGTTCGCTCTTATTTCACTACTGTGTTAAAATTCACAGCAATCCCATTCTCCTTAACATCTGTGACTCAACCTGTCTTCTGTGGATGATCTTGTCCATCTATTTTTGCATGCCATTGAGTTTTTAGAATAGATTATCTGCTCAGTATATTTTTTCAAGGTATCCTATGAAGAGCACCCTGCATCTGATGGACGGTTCAGATTGGTGATGAGGATGCCAATTAAGTATAAATGCAACTAAGTGCATAGAAATGTTTCCATACACTCAGCCACTAGAAGGTTTCCACAAATGAATATTTACAGGTAGTAGAAAATTTCCTGGATGTAGAAAAACAAAGGAAAACCCGGTCCGGCTTGCAAGATGGCTCAAAAAAGAGTTGTTGGAGCTTTCCTCTGTCAGATTTAAGCCCGTTAATCAAATGGGATGGCTTCAGGCTACATCTACGGGCCCATCAGCCCAGCCCAACCTGTTTAAGGTTTCAAGGGGATTTTCGACAATATCATGCATGATTAGGAACAACAGGCCAAATGAACAGCCTAGATCTTGCACAATAGATGGTGGCCGTACTTGGGCTTGGGCCAGCAGATCAGACTCGGGCCTATTTGTCTTGGCCTGCAGAGGCCCGTGCTAGAGGGCATGGATTGATTTTGTGGGCCAGTAATAGACAGACCTCAACAAAGCCCGAAACTGGTCCGATGATCTCCATTCCTGTCTCTGTCATCTATATTTTGACCATATAGGTTGGCCCACGTCATAGCTCTAAAAGGATTCGACTAAAACTTGGCTGACTCTTGACTTAACTAGATTTCGAGCTGAGTCATTAGGAAGTTGGCTAATGAAATTGACACCATCTCGACTTGACGAGACTCGTTTAATTAGCCACCTTGGATTAGTCAAACTGAGTCACTTACCTGGTCAAGATGTGCTTTTATTTTAGTTGGATGACAAATAAACATTATGTTGGGCACTAGAAAGGTTTAAATGGTAGTGTCATTATCTCCACTATTTACTATGGTGTGGTCCACTTGAGCTTTGGATTGCTTTATTTTTTGGAATCGTGCCCTAAAACGAGATGGAAAAATAGATAGTTGGTGTAGATATAAAACATATACATCACATTGGGCCCCACAGCTCCCAACACGTCAACACACCACCGTCAGGGGTGGTGGTGGTGTTGTCAACAACACCTAACCAACTTTTGATGTAGCTCTAATACCACTTGATAACTTGGGGATTCACTCAGCCAAGGGTTTGGAGAATCATTCACCCAATAAGGAATAACTTGGGTACTCACTCACTCAACAGGTTGAGGAATCACTTAAGCTTGGGGACTCATTCACCAAACAAAAGAGGAATCACTTAACTCATGGATACAAAATTTGTAAAAAAATAACTCTATAATGACATTTTTCATGTAATGATTACTTATAAATATATAAGAGGAAAACTTGAGTATGATATATTTTTATTGGTGTAACAGTTTCTTGCTATACCAGTTTCTTATTGTACCAAGGGCTTCATCAATCTCCTCATAAAAAGAATTCCTCAAGATAAACTTGGTAATTCTTTCACACATTCTTATCCTATAACTCTTCATCATTGATACAGGTATTTTATATTGGGGCTTGGTCTTCCACTAGATGAGATGTCTAGTATCAGTATCTTACCTTATACTCATGAACCATTAGTAAAATATTGTTAGGCCATACTTCGGCAAACGATTCTACTCTACACTTACTTTGAGTTTCTCTTCATTTACTTTGATGCCTTGAAATAGGAAAACATAACCCAAAAAGACTACATTGTCAAATATGAATGATTATTTTTTAGGTTGACATATAGCTTCTTTTCATTCAAAATATGTAGCCAATTGTCTTCGGGTGCTCAAAGAGCAGAAAAAAACTTTACAAATAACAAGACTTTTATCTTCACTCGTAACGGTCATTTCATTAGCATCTTTATCATAACTCGGCTTAGCATCATTAAATTTCATGTCATCTCCATTCACTGTACATTCATTTGATTCAGTCATTTTCATTAAACACTCCATGGGCATCTTCATCATAAATCGGCTAATCATCATCAAATTATATGTGGCCTTTATTCACTCCACCTTCATTTGATTCGATCATTTCATCGAGTCCTTCATAGGCATCTTCATCATAAATCAGTTCATTATCATCAAATTCCATGTGCTCATTGTTATCATAATTTGATTTGACAATTTCATCAAAACACTTGATGGATATCTTCATCATACATTATAATACTTATAAAGGCTTATGCATGAAGTTTTCGCAAAACCTCTTACATCATGCGTTGTAAATTGTCATTGGCATGACCCAATTCTTCAATTTCTTCGCGGAGGTGAATATCTTGAATTAAAGCCATTCGTTCGGCCCAATTTCCTCTCTCTTGCCATAGAAAATCACTCAATATAAGAATTGAACTTGCTTTGATACCAGTTGATGTAGCTCTAATACCATTGATGTAGAATCCAAAGATATGCATGTAATAAAGACAAGGAAAGAAGAATTTTTTAAATTATTATAATTTACATCAAGATTACGTAAGCTGAATGAAAATAAGAAAAAAAGATAGTTTGGGAATTCACTCACCCAAGGGGTTTAGGAATCACTTACACAACAGGGGATAACTTGAATACTCACCCAAGGAGTTGGAAAATCACTCACTCAACAAGTGATAGCTTGGGGAGTCAGTCACCCAACAAGAGAGGAATCACTTAACTCACAAATAGTAAAGAATAACTCTAGAATGCAAATTTTCATTGAATAACTACTAAATATATAAAAGGAAAACTTGATTATGATATAATGCTTATTGGTGTAGGTGTAACAAGGGTTACATCAACATCCTTGTAACATGTGCAATTTCTATTGCTAATTCTACTCAAGGGTCTGGCATAAAGTAGTTACTGTGTGTATAAAGTGGCATAAAGTGTCCATATTTTCCACAATTAAAACACTCAACTCAATTTTGGCCCGGACATATTTGAGAATTGCCTTGATAGTTGTTGGTAGTGGATGGTCGATATAGTTCACGATTTTAGAATTGTTAGTGATTTTGGTAAAAAAAATAAATAAATTTCCTTTATGGGTCATGATCTTTTGCCCTTTCATATGCTTGATGTGTAGTTGAGATTGTTAGTGATTTTAGAATTGTTAGTGATTTTGGTGACAGTTTTGAAAATTCTTTTCAAGGCTACAATCTTTTCCTCCTTCAATGGAGTGATCGCGTGTTTGCAAGAAAAAAAACATCATTTCTTGTTTTCACCTTTTTAGAAACATTTTAAGCTCCACAAAAAAAGTAAAGCCTTTTTCTTGTAGCAGCATACTCGCTGCATCCTTCATAAGCGGCTTATTTTGCAGCTTATTTTGTTGAATGAATACTCTAATAGCATCAAACTCAATTCAAGAATTTTTTAAGATGATCATTAGTCCAGTGTCATTTTTCAAATTGATGGCAATTTCCTTAATAGGATCATATAAATCCAAAACTTTATGGAAAAATGCCTTCATAGTATCGCTTGCTTTCTTGTACACAGTGCACAAGCAATCTCACGCTAATTTCACTGGATCTAATTCTCTAAAATATGAAATTATATCTAATTCATAAAAGATTTAAATTGCATATAGAGACATTGTCATTATTTTCCTCTTATTCGCAAGTACTGCTTGGCCCACTGCCAGTTTGTAATCACAATAATTGATGACATCCTAAAGGCCTTGTCCTATCAAATATCTTTATAGTTGCACTTTCCAATCTTCATAATTATTCATTAAAATAACTTTAGGAACAATATGACTCGATGTCAATATGTTTGAGCACACCAATATTATGAAAAACAAATTTGCAAAGGAGAATAAGCACAAAGTAGAGAAAAAACTCAAAAAACGACGAAAATACTCACCAATGTGACATTGATACCATGTAGAGTATCAATGTAGAAAATCATACAAGGCTATGGAGATGAGCACTTTAGCATCAATGGAGAAGAAAGAAAGAAACAAAAGATGCTTGTAGAAAGAAGAGTAAGAGACTAAAAGACAGGCTATATTGAAGAAAGAGAGTTTTTGTTATGCACATACAATGGTACGCATTTACATAGAAGGGGGCTTTCTATTTCCTAATCCTATTAAAGACAAAACTTTAAAAAGATATTTTCTGTCCACTTTCCTAATTTGACTTAACCAAGGCATGCTTAATAACTAAGTAGCCTAATTAAATTAGGATTCTATGATAATTTTCAACATACCAAATGGGTTTTTATTTCTTCAAAAAGTTTGTCAAGGGTGTTTTAGTAACCTCCGGCTTTTGTCAGTCGTTAGTTGAGGCATTGGCACCTTAGTGTAAATTTAGAGTATTTAATCTAAATTTACACTAACTCCATCTGATTAATGACCTAGATTAGACAACTCTGATATAATGTAAATTCAGAGAATTTAGAATAATTTGGGGTGATTTGTACTTTCCTCATTCCAGTAATTTATAATTAGTGAAATTGTACAAAAATGGTAAGCAAGTAAACAAATATAGAAATAAGCTTGCTAAAAAATGTAAGGTGGTCCACAAGAGCACGTGTATATACACTAAGAGAGTTGTTGATTCTTTGTATAGAAGGGTATTTTTTCTGCAATTTTACTTAACTTTGAGTTTTGTAATGAAAATTAAGGAGAACATAGAAAGGTTTTTGTTGGTTTGTGATTGCTAGAGAGGTATTCGGTTGCTGGGTTGCAATCAAAACCCCTCAAATCCACAACTTCCTTCTTCTTTCTCTCCTTTCCTGTTTGCAAAACATGATTTTGTCAAATTCATGCGATCTAGAGTTATGTCACTGTGATTGTGCAAAAGATTCTTCTTCAATTATTTTCATTGAATCAATGATTTTAGACTCTAAAAATACTTTTTATTAGATAGATAAATTACAGGGATAATGCATTAAGATGGTAATTACCATACTTTGGAGCAGTGTATGGTCCAACCATGATATACATTTAGAATCAAAACCGTTCATCTTGTGCAACTCATGTTCATTGTGCATCACAAGAATCATCTCCATCCAAAACTTAGTTGGGACACCACATTGGGCAAAAATGTACAATCATTGCTAAAACTTATACATTCACTTGTTATGTCCCACCTAAGTTTTGCAATAGTTTATTTTCCACATGTCCCTTGTTTCCGGCAGTGGACCTGATAGTGTATATATCATCCAACCAATTTAGCAGGTCTACCTTTTTTTTTGAAGGGGCAACAGAAGACAGTTTGATAATTACTTATTTAAAGCCTAGAAAATCTAATAAATTGATTAATGTCGTATTGTTGTATGTTCCCAAATTAATTGGGATAAGGTTTAGATGATGATGAAATTGATGATCCCAAACAGCCCCATGCCCTGTAGTACAACAGTTTCCTTCTATGAACAGAAACTTTTGGTGAATTCACTCATAAAAATGTCTCATTTAAGACGAAATGTAAAAAGAAGGAAAGATTCACATGCATAAACTAATATGGAGAAATAAGAACAAAAAAAAAAAAACACCCTACTCATCTTCTGTCTCCAGCCCAACAATGCGCTGCCGCCTTCTGTCAAACACAACTCGGAAGGACTCACACTCTGCACGGAGCTGCTCAAGAAATACGGTTCGCCTTCTTGACTCTCCACTGTTACTCTCAATTGCATCAGCATTGTCTTCTTCCAGCAGTGGGTTGGAGTCCAACTTGTAGCCAGCACCAGGCCCAATTAACAAAGAAGACATGTTGGATTTTTTAGCCGCACCAATCCAGAAGCCACTCTTTCCAACCTGGTCACCCCAATGGACCGATTTGTCTCGCTTTCTGTAGGCTTTTATCAACCCAGAAAAAGCACTCAAATTCCCTTTAGCCCCTTCTGTTCTGTCGATATCATCGTCAATGTCCTCTGACCACTTACTCCTTCCCAGTTCTTTTACAGCTTCTGCTGAGTCATCCCTTTCAGTGCCCCATTTCTCTTCAGCACTTAATGCATCGTCATGGGCAGAATCTGCTAATGATGGTTCCATTGTCTTAACAGCCTTTCTGTATTGCATGTTGGATATGCCTCCTTCATCACCAGACACATCATCCATATCCATGTCAACCTCTTGGATACCGCACTCTTTGAGATCATCTCCATGGAATAATGACTGGACATCTAACTGCAAGTACAAAGATGGAGCCTGTTCCCACTGTTCTGCCATCTTTTGTATTTCATCTGTTGTGAAACCATGCACATTCCTCGCAGCACAACCCATGGGATCCTTGTATGAAGCTTCCAGCAAGTAGACCTCATATCCAGATCTCTTCGCAGTTGCCCAAAACTGAGCAAAATCAGCTACCCGCAAATTGCGGTCATCCACAATTATAAAGGTGAAAGCTCCCTCCTCCAAGGTCTTCTTGAATGCTTTTAACATGCTTGATCGATAAGCCTCTTCCATTTCTGGTTCATAACAATACTCCATCACCTTCTTAGTAATTCGCTTCTTGCCTTTGACCGAGCTAGAAGGTTTAGAAGCCTCAATCTCCTCAACCTTTTCCACTTCAGTCATGAAATAGTCATCCATGGAATGAATACGTGGTGCATTACCATCATTTGCAACCTCAAGATTGCGTAATATCTTTGCTAAGTAGCTCTTTCCACTACCAGGAAGACCTCGAAGGATGACAACAATATGATCAGGGCGGGTGGCTCTGTGTGGCTGCCTAAATAAGTGAGCAGCATTAATAACTTTTGGTTTGTCTGGCTGGGAATGCTTCGGTTGAAAAGGCGGCCCTTCTTCCACATATTGCTTAGGCAGTGCTTGGTGGATAAATTGTGATCCCTCGGCAGACAATCCAGTTGAAGCATGTGAAAGTGGCTTATTGTAGTAGTCTTGTGCCAAGGGCTGGCCTTCAGGAAGACCTCGAATTGCTGATGGAAGTGGTGAAGCCACAGTAGCTGAAGTACTCGCAGGTATAGGCCACAAAGGGGAGGATGTTCTTGGGGGTGAAGGAGCTTGATAGTGTGACAGATAAAGTGCTGATGGGTCCTTTGAAAGAGGCTGCAGTAACAAGGAGGCAGAACAATGATGGACGCCAAATGTCTGGGCAATCATGCTGCTGGCAGCTGGCATGGGTGAGTAACCACTGTGTTTATTGATACTCCGTGCATCCGATTGTTCTACCACAGGCAATCTTTGAGGTTCAACAGACCTCTGATATTCCTCATGCAGTGGAACTTTAAGATGAAAGGGTGATGTAGCATCAATATGCCGGCCATGAAATTCATGCCTGTTTACCACCGGGAGTTGCATGGTGTGAAGTTGTTGGGGCAGCAAATCATTGGGGAGATGGTTCTGTATCGGCAAATGAGAAATTGGTTCCCAGTGCTGTGCATTTGCCGCCTGCCATGTAGCTGTATGGGGATTTTGTGGCTGGTTTGATGGGATCCCAGAAGAATACTCTTTTGGGTGAAACTGTTGCTGACCATAGGCATGGAAATCTTCATGAGAAACTCGTGAAAAATGATCTGACTGATTTTGTTTCCCTTGATCTGGATTTATAAAAGACTGCCCAACCCAGTTCATCTTCTGACAAAGGTCACGATCTTCTCCATGATGCACCAACAGATCCTGACTTTGCCCGACAGGGTCCTCGTAGTTTAGTGCACCCATCGAAAAATTCCGAGGTCTGTGGCTCTGCAAAGCATGCAAGGGAATATCAGGCTGACCATAACGAGAATGCTGGTGCTGTTCATCTTGCGAATTATAGAATGTGGCCGCAGCAGTTTCCTCCCTGTTTTGAACAGTGTATTCTGCATTGCATTGAAACCCATTCGAGTTGCTTTGCATCCGTTGATGCTCAAAGCCTGAACTGTATCCCCTATTAGTTTCATCCTGGTAATTATCAGCTCTACGAAAACTGCGATGGGGATCATGAACATTGACATGGACAGGATGGTTCAGCTGATTAAGTAGCTCTTGGCCCAGAGGTAAAATGGGTCTTGCTTCAGCAACAGAATCAAACCCAGAATTATTGAAATTGTTTGAAACCATACTGCCCCGCCAATCAACTCCTCCGATCCTTTGACCTTCTGATCTCTTCTCCTGAATTGAAGTTCCTTGAAAGTATCTATCCGTCCGGTAGTCATATTCAAAACTCCGCGTGCTACCCATGTTCGATCGGTCACGCACTAAGCCAGGCCCCGATTCAAATGGCAGGTCAGGTGTGACGCTTTGTCCACCATGCTCACGGATCAAATTCAGCCGCCGTTCGTTCTCAGCAGAGGTGTAACCATTACGAACAGGCAGAATCATCCGCGTAAAAGGACCCGAGTCCATATCGTCAACCCTCATCCTCTTGTGAGTCCTCTCGTCGAATTCTTCTGGAAAGAATGCACCCCTAATAGCCTGCATCTGATTTCTATCCCAAGAATGTGAAGAATCTGGCACACCGAAGGCATTGCCAGGAAATAGGTTCGTATTCGGATGCGAGAAAGGGCCCGGGCCCGGGAATGGCATCGGATGGTTGTCGGGGTGGGGATTCAAGAAAGGTTTTTGAAACGAAAGGTTGTGATCCATTGGGAAGCGATGGAGATTATCGGGGCCGGGACGGTTGTGATTGAGTCGGAGAGGCTGGGGGCAGAATGGGAAATGCGAATTGGAACAGGTAGGACAGGTGTTAGTACCCTAGATCGGACGGAAACGCCGTGATTCCTCCATCTCGAGCTCGATCTAACAAATCTCGATCCGTTGTCAGAAGATTCTGGGAAGAAGAAAGAGAGCTGGAATTTGAAAGGGAATCGAATTTTCCGTGGAGAAGATGGATCTTCTTTCCCCGTAGGAGAGAGGGCTTTCTTCGATGCGGGTAAGATTCTAGGGTTTCTATTTGCTTATTTTGCTTCCTAAATATTTCCAGAGCATTGTGTACCACCGTAATTTGAAGTTTGAGTCGGTTAGAAGGGAACGCGTCTAGTGTTTAGCAGGTCCACCTATCAGAAAAAAGGGACACAGAATATAAACTATCGCAAAACCTGGGTGGGACACGACAAGTGATTGTAGAAGTTTTAGCAATGATTGTATATTTTTGCTCAATGTGGTGTCCCAACTAAATTTTGGATGGAGATGATTCCTGTGATGCACAATGAACATGAGTTGCACAGTATGACTGGTTTTGATTCTAAATGTACATTACGGTTGAACCTTACACAGCTCCAAATTATGGTAATTACCATACATTCCAACGTATGTGATAATTCATTGTCCTTGTAATATATCCAGAGAAATTTATGACTGTACGACATTTTTGAGACCAAGCCCGCCTCATTTTACCTTCCAAGAATAAGCCCCAGCTGCACCGACGACTTGCCAAAAGTCAAAAATACCCTTTACTTTTTCCTTCAAGCGGATCAGAAAATGAGCACTGATGCTCTTGGCACCCCCATAGATATATGTTTATTATCTCCACAGCGTTTATCCATATTTTGACATCATTTCTGAGCATTATCCAAAAGATATCAATGGTGGGGTTTTGACCCGGTTGACCCCAACTTGCTGGACAGTTATCCGATCGACTGGGTCCCAACCTGATCAACCCCATTTACATAAAATTCACATAAATGGGGTCGATCGGGTAACTGTCCGTCGAGTTGGGGTCGACCGGGTCAATACCGGATTGACTCCGGCTGTTTTCCATTATGATGGCATTCAATCTCTACTGTTTTCGATCATGTGGCTCACTTGAGTTTCTTATTTCCATGCCAATTTAGAGACATCATTTCATCAATAGAAAAAGGGTCAGTTTCATCATCTGGTGGAGAATTTGAAGTAGAGGAGGTGGGCCACCATCTTCCAATTGAGAATCTCTATTTGCATGAAGGGAGAGAAGACAGTAGTGATTTAGAGGATATGTTATTCCACCAATCAAGAGTCTTGATTTTCTTGAAGGGGCAGAAGGAAATGGTAATATACTGGAGGGAATTGACCGTGAAATGCATGGAAATGACTGTGAATCAACACGGAATCGCCGGGAATGACCGTGAAATGCATGGAAATGACCGTGAAGTGGAGCGAATTAACTGTGAAATGCGTGAAAATGACCATGAAGGGAATTGACCGTGAAATGCATGGAAATGACTATGAATCAACACAGAATCGTGGGGAATGACGGTGAAATTCTTGGAAATTATCGTGAATCAACACGGAATCATCAGGAATGACCGTGAAATGAATGAAAATGATGGTGAAGTGAAGCGAATTGACCGTGAAATGCGTAGAAATTACCGTGAAGTAAAGGGAATTGACCATTAAATGCATGGAAATGACCGTGAATCAACACGGAATCTCTGGGAATGACTGTGAAATGCATGGAAATGACTGTGAAGTGGAGCGAATTAACCATGAAATGCGTGAAAATGACCATGAAGTGAAGAGAGATGCTATTCCAAAATAGCTCACAAGAACCATCTATTCCACCTGACCCTGTATATTTATCCAAGTCATTGATATGTAGGAAACCATCCTGAATTGGTCGTGTCTGAGAAATCTCCCCAATTGGTCAACTCTAACCTCATTGTTGTGTTCACATAAAACAACATGGTTAAGAATGATTTGGTGGCTAAGATCTTATAATTTAGGAGATTTAGAGGGCGTGATCCATCCATGGTAAGAACGTTCACATCAATGCCATGAATAAACCAAACATGGCCCCCAATTCTACAATCTAGGTGAAGAATTTTATCATTCACCACAATGACCGTGAAATGCATGGAATTGACCGTGAAGTGAAGGGACTTGACCGTTCAATTCACGGACATTTCCATTCACTTCGCATTCAATTTCAATCACTTCACGGACAATTCCCTTCAATGCACTGTCAATTCCCTTCACTTCGCTGTCATTTCCAAGCATTTCACAATCAATTCGCTTCAATTCACGGTCATTTTCATGCATTTCACGGTCATTCCAAACAATTTCGTGTTGATTCATGGTCATTTTCATGCATTTCATGGTCAATTCCCTTCACTTCACGGTCATTTCCACGCATTTCACGGTTAATTCGCTTTAATTCACGGTCATTTCTATGCATTGCACGATCATTCTCGGCGATTCTGTGTTAATTCATGGTCAATTCCACACATTTCACGGTCAATTCCCTTCCTTATTCACAACAAAGGTTTCGGTAAAACTCACATGCACCTTTTAATACTCAGCACTCACATGACCGTGAAGTGAAGGGGCATGACCATGAAAAGCGCCGAAATGACCATGAATCAACACAAAATAGGTGGGAATGATCGTGATATGCATGGAAATGACCATGAAGTGAGGTGATTAGACTGGTCAATGTGCAAAAATGACCATGAAGTGAAGGGGCATAACCGTGAAATGCGTCGAAATGACAATGAATCAACACGGAATAGGAAGGAATGACCGTGATATGCATGGAAATGACAATGAAGTGAGGCGTTTTGACCATAAAATGCACGGAAATGACTGTGAAGAGAAGGGGCATGACCGTGAATCAACACGAAATAGGCGGGAATGACCGTAATATGCATGAAAATACCGTGAAGTGAGGCGATTAGACCGTGAAATGCGCGGAAATGACCGTGAAGCGAAGGGGCATGACCGTGAAATGCGCCGAAATGACCGTGAATCAACACGGAATAGGCGGGAATGACCATGATGTGCATGGGAATGACCGTGAAGTGAAGCAATTAGACTGCGAAATGAGCGAAAATGACCGTGAAGTGAAGAGCATGACCGTGAAATGCACCGAAATGACCGTGAATCAGCATGGAATAGGCGGGAATGACCATGATATGCATGAAAATAACCGTGAAGTGAAGTGATTGGACCTTAAAATGCGCATAAATGACCATGAAGTGAAGGGGCATGACCGTGAAATGCAACGAAATGATCATGAATCAACATGGGAATACGCGGGAATGACCATGATATGTATGGAAATGACCGTGAAGCGAGGCGATTGGATAGGTCAATGCGCGAAAATGGCCGTGAAGTGAAGGGGCATGAACGTGAAATGCACCAAAATGACCGTAAATCAACACGGAATAGGCGGGAATGACCGTGATATGTATGTAAATGACCATAAAGTGAGGCGATTGGACTGTGAAAGGCACATAAATGACCGTAAAGTGAAGCAGAATGATTGTGAAATGCGCTGAAATGATAGTGAATCAACACAAAATAGGTGGGAATGACCGTGATATGCATGGAAATGACTGTGATGTGAAGCAATTGGACCGCGAAATGCGCGGAAATGATCGTGAAGTGAAGGGGCATGACCGTGAAATGCGCCGAAATGACCGTAAATCAACACGGAATAGTCGGGAATGACCGTGAGAAGTGACCGTGAAGTGAAGTGATTGGACCTTGAAATGCGCGGAAATGACCGTGAAGTGAAGGGGCATGACAGTTAAATGCGCCGAAATGACCGTGAATCAACACGGAATAGTCGGGAATGACTATGATATGCATGGAAATGATCGTGAATCAACATGGAATAGTCGGGAATGACCGTGATATGCATGGAAATGATCGTGAAGTGAGGCGATTGGACCTTGAAATGAGTGAAAATGACCGAGAAGTGAAGGGGCATGATAGTGAAATGCGCCAAAATGATCGTGAATCAACACGGAATAGACGGGAATTGTCACGCCCCAAACCCAAAAATCAGATTCACAGAAATCTCGATCGTCGAATCTGGTGCCGACAGCCTCCATAGTACCCCATTCTCGGCTCCCAGCGCAGCATACGCCAAATTTCGATCCTGGGATCCTACAAGGAGGATTTTCAGAATATTTTTTTTTTTGTAATGGAGCATAACCACAAGCATAACCAAGTCACAAAATAACAACACCACATATCCACTATATTAAGGCTTTAAGTACAATACGGAAAGGGAAATACAAGATGAACAAAAAGCTCCAAAATAACCAGATGCGCACTCCTGCCTCAGTGCTGCTGCTGACCAATGCTGCTTGCACGCAACTGTCGTGCATAAGCTTATAAAAGCTTAGAGGGTGGTGTAAGTGTGTGCGTAAGGCAAACGTCAAGTGTATAATATCAGAGTAATGCGGAAGTATGCGGTAAGTCCATGAATAAAATCAATCATACCAATGCTATGTGATGCAAGGCATGAATGTTATCGGCCATACCAAGGCCATGCGATGCGAGACATAAATGTTATCGGCCACACCGATGCAAATGCGAGACTTACATATCCGAATGTCATATGCGAAATACAATCCAAGCAAGTCAGTACTCATTAAGTACACATATCAGTATAGTTTCTCTCTGGATATCACCGGGGTCTAATACACTCACACCGACTGCCTCCTCCCTCGCTGCACAGCCAAGCAAGCAGAATAGACCTCACTATCCGCCTGACCAGTAGTCTGTCAATACCTACCCGGCTTGTCGATAGCGGACTCATTTGTGAGCTGGTCAAACTCAGCCTAGCTTATAGCCCCCTCACTCAGGCGGATAAGGCCACACCCCCTTCCAACCGATCACGACACAGTGGAAGACGCAGCCTACTGGTATTCGGCACTCGAGCGCTCATATATCCACTGTCTAGACGTTGGAGCAACTCCTAGTACCAAAAAGGTTCTGGGATTTTCATCCAAGGACATCCTACGTGCCCGTATGCTGGAACTAAGTATTTTTGGTATCCGATGCTGCCATCCACGATGTGCCTGTGGAGCCATGGCCCTGATGTCGCTAGGGTGTGCAGTGATCAAGTCACACATATGCGAGATGCATGAGTCACACCATACAGTCATGCAACAATCCTGCGCGTACAGCTCGATAATGTGGGACACTCCGTCTTATAAGGAGTCTCGTAAATGTCTCAGCCCAACGGCTTATGCTATGATCAAACAATCCTCATATCAAGCATGCATATGATGCGTATCAGCATGAATCATGGAGTTATACTAAGCATGTTATAAAGTGATGAACTATCAACAAGTATGAGCCTATCAATGGGCCCTAAGGAGAGTCGTAATGCGAACATTTAACCAACATTATACTTACAATGTGGACGTCAAACCAACATTGCTCCCAAGGCTCAGCCCGCCATAACTATCATTACATAAACCATGGAGGAATGACACAAATGGACCTTAAGTACATCTCATTGGGCCTTAAATAAATCAAATGGGCAGTGTTACATGGGCCTTATATTCATTAAGTGGGCCACATTAATGGGCTGCACCAATGGGCCTTTGAATACATCATAATGGGCCTTTACCAATGAGCTCAAAATGCATCATAATGGGCCTCAACCCACGGGCCCTAATACATCACAATGGGTCTCACCCCATGAGCCCGAATACATCAGGATGGGCCTCATAAATATGAAGGTGGGCCTCAACAATAGGCTACAAATACATCAAGGTGAACATAATCATATATTAAATGGGCCTACTCACAAGGGCCTTAAGTATATCAAATGGGCCTGCTCACATGGGCTTTAAATACATCAAATGGATCACAACATACGAGCTAGAAACACATCACAATGGGCCTCAACCCATGGGCTCCAAATACATCACAATGAGTCTCAACAGATGGGCCATAACTACATAAAGATGGGCCTAATCATATGGGCCTTATATATATACCAAGGTGGGCCTTAATGGACAACCAAAAATAAATTAAGAGGGGCCTCATACACATACCAAGGTGGGCCTCAATGGATGGTCACAATTAAATCAAGATGGGCCTCAATCCATGGGCCCTGATATATCACAATGGGTCTTAACCCATGGACCTTATATATGTCAAATGGGTCTGATCCCATGGGCCTTATATGTACACCAAGGTGGGCCTCAATGAATGGCCATAAATAAGTCAACATGGGCCCTATACACATACCAAGGTGGGCCCACTTGAACCATAGATTTGACTCATTTTCAGCTCAAGCCATAATATGAGCTTGCAAAATAAATGGACGGTTTGGATGCAACACATGCATCATGGTGGGGGCCCACATAAAGGCCCACCATCATACATATATAAATATATGATATATATAATATATACAATATTATAATATATATATATATATATATATATATATATCTATATATATATATATACACACACACACACACACACACCCACACACATGGTTAAGTGTGGATAGAGTGGATAGGACACATAAATCAGGTGGGTCCCACTGTCCAATCAGTGGACAGTGCGGATGAACATGCACATCACAGTGGGCTCCACCGTCCGCTGGACGGTGGGAGTACAACACGTACATCACTGTGGGCTCCTACGTGGGGGCCCACCCTAATGTTTACTTACCATCCAACCTGTTGGTAAGGTCACAAAGGCCTGGATTGAAGGGAAAAATAAATTTCAGCTTGATCCAGAACGTCTGTGGGCCCAAAGAAAGTTTCAATGGTAGAGTTCAATTCACATTGTTTCCTCTCACGTGGGCCACCTGGGCATTGGATGGGCCTGATTTTTGGAGGGTGGCCCACTGCACTGAGGGCCCACCATATGAATGGATTAGATGACAAATAAACATCAAGGTGGGGCCCACGGCTGGAGCCATGGGGCCCTGCCCGTATGCCCGCCCGCTCACAGCGCAGGCGCTGCCTGCGCCTCTGGCAGCAGCAGCCCTGCTACTTTCCATTCTTTTTTTTCCTTTTTTTTGGAAAAAGCGGTGTTTTCGCGGTTTTTCCTGTGTAAGGCCCACTTCAAGTCAATCTATACCAGCCATTGGATTCCACAACTCGTAAGAAATCCAACGAGTTCAATGTTGGGTATTCTTTTGGTGCATAGAAAAATCAGGAAAGATTTCAACGGTGAAAATCACTGTTTCCTGAAGTATGGCTCGCCAGAAGATTGAATCAGCCCCATAAATTGGCTCAATGCCTAAAATGTTATGAGGAAAGGGATGGACGACGTGAATTGAATACATTCATCAAGGTGGGGCCTATGCAAGAGGCCCAACCCATAGGCTTGAAATCAAGCTCATATTTGTGCTTTCATGTCCAGCGTCCAGGGATGTTGGACGTTCTGGCTCTCACGGACGTTTAATGTGAGCCCTGCTCAGGTGGGCCACCACATGATGATTAGTGTGGATATCACACTTATAAAGTGGGCCCCACCTATAAGTGACTTGGGTTCAATACGTGCTTCATGGTGGGGTCCATCCAAGTGGGCCACAAGGCCATATCATCACATACAAAATAAATAAATAAATAAAAGAGGGAGAGAGAGATTGAGAGGGACACGTGTGATGGAGGGACCCCGACACTATGGGCCCTCCGTTGCATGATCTACAACATACATTAAGTGGGTCCTATTTCATATGGGCCCACCGGTCAAAATCAACGGTGGAGATTCTTTCTCCACCGAAATGGACGGTCTAAATGACCATTTATGCAAAGAAATTAAACATCATGAAGGGGTTCATGGAGAATGGCCCCATCATGGATACATTTAGGGTCCAAAATGAGATCCGCACCATTGATTGGTAGGCCTCACTTGGCCCATCATCAAAAATAAGAAATCTACACCTATAGAAGCACCCACCATTTGTTCTTCTCGGTCCGTTGGAACGCCTATCTCCTTACACTTCACTTTGATGGTGGAAGATGAAGAATGGATGGTTAGGATGGAGGTTTTGGGATGGAAAAGTGGGCCACCAAAAATCACATTTCTCTCATATGGGAGGGCTTGGACGTGCACTTCTTTGGTGCTTGGTGTGGCTTGGTGTAACGCCCTGAAAATCGGGGGTCATGTAGAAACCCAACTCCCGAGTTCCAGACCATCACTTATGCAATAAATATGATTATAATTAAATGTTGTCTGAGTTAGTGCATTAACATGAGTGAGATTTTACCAAACTGCAATTTATACTCCAGATCCAGTGATAAAATGCAAGCGGAAGACTGAAAGAAATATATATCAGTGTATGTAAAACAAAACAATCTCGAACTATCTCCAAAGTATGAATATAACTCTGCGTCATAAATACATATAACAAACCAAAATCAAATGTCATGTAATAGTCCAACTAGCAAAATCCCACTGATCTAGGCCACCTATGCGAAGCCGTCAGAAAACTGTATGTACGAGAACTCGTCCTGGTCCTCGTAGTAGTCCGGCTCCAGATCCTGAATCGCCTCGCTATCAGCATCTAAGACAGAGTCTGGTAGGTGTTGCAAACACCGTCCCGAAACGTGGGAGTGAGTGATCGACTCAGTGGAATCATAGAGCAAAGATTAGCATGTTATCAAATCAATAACGCGACAATAGTAAAGCAAACAATCAGACATTCCTAGATACTGTTATTAATGCAAGGATGAGATGCAGTAATGATGCGTGCCCTCACCAACATACTCCCTCATGCAACACCATCTTACGTCCGCGGCATGCTTTCTTCCTTCAGTGCTCCACATCTTCCAGGCACATGCAGTGCGATATGGATATGATTACCGAGTTGTTATTAGTCCTTTCAAACAACATGATTGGAAAACTAAGGTACTTCCCTTATATCAATCCCAACACAGATCCTGCCTAGGGTCGTCACTCCTAGTAATCTCATACGATAATATATTTCTAGGTCGCTGCAAGGGCTGTTAGGGCTATTGCTCGCACTCGTTGCACCGCTCCCCCATCACCTTATCAATACAGGCCTAGTTGTACTCTTGTTGCTACGGAAGGGTCGTCGCCTCACGTAGACCCAGAATACGCTCGAGGTCACTACAAAGGGCTCGTCACCAATCAAAGTAGGCCGACAGCTCGAATGTAGTGTCCCATACCACCACAATCAGCTCACGAGTCTGAGGTGCTCAATGGTCGCTACGGGGAGGTTTTTGGCCCCAGCGTAGGCCGAAAGCTCGACCACGGTGTCCCAAACTACCATGCCCGGCTCATGAGTCTTAATGGATCAAGGTACCATGGTTATCAGGGTTATCACTGGTAAGTTCAGTACCCTAGGTTCAAGCAGTTATGACCAATACAAGGTGAACATACAATGGTCAGTCGGGTTGCTTGACGAGCTCGACTAGTATGAGCACATCTCAAGCTGAACGACATGAAGTGCATAATACACCTCGTGTGGCCTAACCACTGCCGTCAACCTAAAGCACGACTCAGGTTCGTCGACGCGTCCTTCGTGGCGAATAGAATCTAACCATGATTTCGAATCTGTTACCGACTGCCTGGACTAGAGTATATCCCCAAACACTTGTAATCTACATCAAGGATCATATGAGAGTGACAGAAATGAAGCACAAATAATCCAAGCATGTTAACAACATGTTATAACATACAACATAAGAAAATCAACCAAACATAAGCATTTCATATGTATAAGGAAATCAATTCAATATAAAAAACATGGAGGAAATCATGTGCATCATCATATTAGTTGAGAATCCAATCTCAAAACTAATCTACAACAACATTTACTCAATATTTACTAATACATACTTTTATACAAACACTTAGTCTACACACATTTGTCTACATAGCGTATGTCAACCTAAAGTGTGCGTTAAGGCGAATCTCTTCGCCAAACAGATCATACACGCCTAACTAGTATAATAACACGACAAATACACATGGCAATCATATCACCAAAATACAGACGTATACAGTATTTCCTACAAATACCTAAAATACCCTAAATCTCATATTCTCCGTACGTAATCGAAATAGAAAATAGACAGCATGTTCTACATGTCAAACAACATCCTTGTCGATAATCTATAATTAAACGACATTGAAAGCTTTGAAAATAGGTAACCTAAGCATCTAAAATCCTCACCTTACGCTGTAGAAGCGTATCGAATCGAATAGGAACTCTACACTTCGTCAACGTCGATATGACGACCTAAACTACAAGATAAGTCAGCTACTTCGCTACTTGTATCGATGGAATTCCTAAAACAGGTTAAGGTTAGGATTTTCTTACCTAGAATAAAGTCAGAATCACCGGAAGAGTGATTAGAACACGATGGCTAAGCACGTGTATTAGCAGGATCGAGTGACAGGAAACTTTCCTCACAACTTTCACAGAATCTCTCTCTTTTCTCTCCTCTCTTTTCTAGGGTTTGTGCAAATTCGTATGAGAGGGATGTGAGAGGGTTTAAGGTCCTTAAATAGGTTAGAAAGTCACCTATTTAGACTTTAAACCAAGGTATACTTGGGTTATAGCCAAATCGGGTCTTTTTCGATCTAAAAGAGCGTTTCTGGAGGTCCCCTGACTAAATGTGGTCGGACTTAAGCTCATGGACGTTGGATCCTGATCACATTAAGTTTTCAGTTCGATCGGGTTTCCAGATCACACGTGGTGGACCAGTTTCAGTTCAGCGGTCACTGAGACTCAATTGAGGATTCCAAGTACACTGACATGTGTGGAAAATGTTTCCTGATCCGAGGGTATATTTGGATCAGATTCCAATGGTCTGAATTCTTATACTTAACCCGCAAGCGACACGTGCCAGATTTATTTAAATCACATTTAATTTATAAAGAATTTCACTCTTTCTCACACTCCTTGCTCCATGCTCAATGAAATAGCCTCAGAACATCAATTGGGTTTGATTTTCGAAACGATTGTCAAGTCCAACTAAGCGGTCATAATGGTCTGAGATTGTAGATATCGGGCTTTCGACGCGCGGTCTAGATCCAATACAAATTTTCAAAGGGTTCCTGAGAGCAAACGAGTTTAGAGTTTGATCCTAGGTTTCAGGACGTTATAGCGTTAACGATTCCACAAGTTTTGGGTCTTGCAGAACATATTTAAAGCGATCAGTGCTAATTTCATAGCTAATCTAACATAGCGCTAGTTATCTTACGCTTAATTTCTAAAGGAATTAATCCTAAGTGATTTCTGATCGAGATGGTACTCGGGTCTCTGTATGAATTTTTTCGAGACGTTACACTTGGAATTTGTGAAAAGAAAGAGAGAGAAAATGGGTGGTTGTAAGAGTGATAGATGTGAGGTGAGTGATGGGTGAGGTGATGGATTGGTTGACTTTGGGTTTGCTTGACTTGTGGAGAAAGAAAGTATGGGTGTTTTGTCTTAACATGAGAGGTGATTGATGGGATTGATGGGACATGTTTTAGAGAAACTCTTGGGATTGCAAATGCACGACATTTTCTCGAAATAAATGCTGCCTCACATCTCTTAGTTAGGGTATCGGATCGATACATGAGTTACGGCGTTGGAACCGCGGCGACTGTGCAGTCGCAATGGTACAAGTCTCGGATCAAGCCAACTCAATTCTATAGGATACGGCTTAGGTTTGCTCGCAAACATCGATTATTTGTCGCAGGTTGCCGGAATTTGACAGGAAGAATCGCGGGAGTTGACAGAACAATACGGATTAGGATACGGGTCTTACAGGAATGACCATGATATGCATGGAAATGACCGTGAAGTGCAACGATTGGATCGTGAAATGCGCAGAAATGACCGTGAAGTGAAGGGGCATGACCGTGAAATGCGTCGAAATGACCATGAATCAACACGGAATAGCGGGAATGATCGTGATGTGCATGGAAATGACTGTGAAGTGAAGCGATTGGACCATGAAATGCACAAAAATGACCATGAAGTAAAGGGGCATGACCGTAAAATGCACCGAAATGACCGTGAATCAACATGGAATAGGCGGGAATTTCTGTGATGTGCATGAAAATGACCGTGAAGTGAAGCGATTGGATCGTGTTGATGCCCCTTCACTTCACGCTCATTTCCATGCACATAATGGAATAGGCGAGAATGACCGTGATATGCATGGAAATGACCGTGAAGTGACGCGATTGGACCGTGAAATGCGTGAAAATGACCGTGATATGCATGGAAATGCCCTTTCATGGTCATTTCGGTGCATTTCACGGTCATGCCCTTCACTTCACGGTCATTTCTGCGTATTTTAAGGTCCAATCGCTTCACTTCACATTCATTTCTATACATATCACGGTCATTTTCGCCTATTCCGTGTTGATTCACGGTCATTTGGGCACATTTTACGGTCATTTTCATGCATTTTGCGGTCTAATCGCTTCACTTCACAATCATTTCCACGCACATCACGGTCATTCCCACCTATTCCGTGTTGATTCACGGTCATTTCGGCGCATTTCAAGGTCATGCCCCTTCACTTCACGGTCATTTTCGCACATTTCGCGGTCCAATCGCTTCACTTCACGGTCATTTCCATGCACATCACGGTCATTCCCGCCTATTTCGTGTTGATTCACGGTCATTTCGGCGCATTTCACGGTCATGCCCCTTCAAGTCACGGTCATTTTCGCGCATTTTACAGTCTAATCGCCTCACTTCACAGTCATTTCCATGCATATCACGGTTATTCCCGCCTATTCTGTGTTTATTCATGGTCATTTTGGCACATTTTACGATCATGCCCCTTCACTTTACGGTCATTTCCGCGCATTTCAAGGTTCAATCGCTTCACTTCACAGTCATTTCCATGCATATTATGGTCATTCCCGCCTGTTTCATGTTGATTCATGGTTATTTCGGCGTATTTTACGGTCATACCTCTTCACTTCACGGTCATTTATGAGTATTTCGCGGTTCAATCGCTTCACTTCACGGTCATTTCCATGCACATCACGGTCATTCCCGCCTATTCCGTGTTGATTTATGGTCATTTCGGTGCATTTCACGGTCATGCCCCTTCACTTCACAGTCATTTCTGCGCATTTCATGGTCCAATCGCCACACTTCATGGTCATTTTCATGCATATCATGGTCATTTCCGCTTATTCTGTGTTGATTCACGATCATTTCGCGTGCATTTTACGGTCATACCCCTTCACTTCATGGTCATTTCCACGCATTAACCGTGAAATGTGTGGAAATGACCATGAAGTGAAGGGAATTGGATGTGAAATGCATGGATATGACCGTGAATCAACACGGAATCGTTGAGAATGATCGTGAAATGCATGGTAAAGACCATGAAGTGAAGCGAATTGACCGTGAAATGCATGAAAATGACCATGAAGTGAAGGGAATTGACCGTTAAATGCATGAAAATGGCCGTGAGTCAAAACGGAATCGTCGAAAATGACTGTGAAACGCATGGAAATGATCATGAAGTGTAGGAAAATGACCGTGAAATGCATAAAAATGACCATGAAATGCATGGAAATGAACGTGAAGTGGCTCATTCTGGTTTAAGAGATATGTTTATTAAATGAATAAAGAACGAAATGAATAAAAAGAGATAAATTTTTTTGTTATGCTTATATATACATATCGATATAAATATGTATCAGAGAAAAATGTAGGAGGAAAAAAGTTCTTCTTGTAAAAAAAAAATAAAAATTACAAAAGTGGAATAACAAGTTGGGGCCGACCGGGTTTGGACCTGGTCGTCCGGGTCAGCGAGTCGAGTTAGGTTGGTTTTTTTTTTAATGTTGTAATCCTATTACTATTTATAGGTCCCATTATGATGTATGTGTTATATCCAAACCGTTCATCTATTCGGTGAACTCGTATTAAGGCTTGAAACGAAAAATAAGTCAGATCTAGCTATCAAGTGGACCACACTGTAAAAACCAGTGGAGGATTGAACATCTACCATTGAAATCCTTTCACGGGTCATCGAATTTTTTTTTTTCCTCTTCATCCATGTCTTTGTGACCTTATGAATAGATTGGATGGAAAATATATGTTATGGTGGGCCCTACAAAAGTTTCAACGGTGAAAATCAATTTTCTGCTGCGCTTTGTAGCGTGGTCCGGTTGATCTTTGCATATGATTTTTTTTTTTTTTTTTCGAATAATACTCTGAAATGATCTCGAAATATAGATGAACGTTGTGGATATAATAAATACATAACTGTAGGGCCCATGTAACGTTGATCTCTGCTGAACCATTCGTGTAATTCGGAGTTCGAGGAGCATCGGCGCTCGTCTTCGAGCACCGGGCGATCCGCTTGAAGGAAAAAGCAGGGGCATTTTCAACCTTTGGGTAGACGTCCGTACAGCTGGGGCTTATTCTTACCCGGCAAAATGAGGTGGGCTTAGTCTCGTAAATGAGCCATAAATAGGTCGTACAGTCATAAATTCCTCAATTTATCTATAAGACTGAAAATATTTCTACGGGCTCCAGTGGTCTACCCCATTTTAGGCGCAGTGCACGACCAATCCATTTTTCAGATGGAACACATGATTGGACACAGTGTACTAGGCAATACTCATCCTCGGAGCTGTTTTCCTTGGTGTAGCCCACCTAATCACAAATAGGCCTGGGCTAGGGCCGGTCGAACAAGGTATCATACACGGTCCAAACCCAGCCGGATTAATAAGTGAACTCTAATTTTAAGCCCAACGCCACCTAAGTTTAGCCATAGTTTATTGTACGTAGTAGGCTACCCCATTTTTCTACCGATTCATTTTGAACTCTCTATAACACCACATGAAATTTTTGACAGACGGTTAGATGAAACACATATATTATTGTGGGCCCCACAAAGCTTTGACGCCAGTTATGTGGCTAGAGTTGAGGTCACGAGCCAATTTTAATCCCACTTTAGCATACTGCATAAACTTTGTGGGCCCACCATCATGTATATGTATTATCAATGCTGTCCATCCGTTTTTACGTATCGTTTTGGGACTTGATCCAAAATTGAATCACATCTAAAGTACAAGTGGACCCAACCACAAGAAACAGTGCATTCATGTATATGTATTATATATTATCCACGTTGTCATGTATATGTATTATCCACCCTATCTATCCATTCTTACATATAATTTTAAGACAAGATCTTAAAATTGAATCATATCAAAGCTCAAGTGGATCACACCATAGGAAATAGTGTACATATAATCTATGAGTCAAATCAAGCTTAATCAAATTGATCCGAATCAAGCTGAGCCAAGCGGTACTGTCCAGCTCTGGGCTTTGCTTGTTTTCTTAAAATGACCTTGGTTCGGGTTGAACTTCTATTCGAGCCAATCCAAGTCAAGCTTTTTCAAACCGATCCGAACCGGTCTTTCAAGCTGGCTTGTTTTGTCTCCAGCTCTAGCCGTAAGTCAATGTGTTTCTCCTAACCATGATGAGAAATCTAGCTCTTGGCAATTTCTCACCTTGCGAATTACTCAGGAAGAATTTCATATTTTGATGTTTTTCTCCTGATATTATTAGATAAATCTTTTTGAAAATAAAACATTAAAAAATATTTATTGATTTTTATTGTAAATGTAAAATATATTAATCTATAAATTAAATTATCTTAACTCCAAAATGTTTTCATGTTAAAACTTCAATAATTCTGTTATAAAATTATGAGAAATTTAAACATAACTAGATTTTCAAAATCTTGAAAATATTAGTCACATGGCTCATAGCCACCCGTGAATAGTAGGCTGCCAGTAAGCCGTGACTGTGAATAGCTAAGATCTGTTCGAGTCCGACCAGAAAGTAAAACCTTGGACAGAGTTGGGCCTTATTTCAAAAAGAGAAATTTAAGCCTGTGGACCTCACCTTTTAGCCAGCTGTTTTTATGGAGGAATACAAACTTTGTTTTGCAACTTAGACCCGCACTTGCGGATTTCAAATTTCAGGATGAAAATACCCCTCCTTTTTAAATACTCTTTTCATTGCTACCGCTTTTCAGCGTTGCTTTCACTCCCCTTAACGGAAAAAAACAGGTGCTTCCCCTACACTCTCTTTCAATGAAGAACTGAAGTACGATGGATTTTTTTCTCATTTGCCTGACTGAAATCTCTATGAAGCATCTAGATATCCATTCAGATATCGTTATTCTACATTTTCCATATTTCATCTTGGCGAGGGTTACATGAAACCCAACAAACTGATTGCATCTCCTTGAAAAGGTTCAAAATATTTCCTCATCCAAAGCACCTCTCTTCAACCTGCATTTGATTGGTATTGTAGCAGTCGGAGGTATAGATCTTGAAAAAAAAAAACTACACTCGTACAATGGCATCGCATGCAAAGTTTGGTCATTTCCATGTGTTAGGCTTAGTCAATTTCATGCGTTAGGCTTAGTTAAATTTACGTGTTGATCGATTGAATCTATGTCAAAGTTGCTCAATTCAATTTGAAGCTCGCTCAATTCTATGTTAGGGTTCACTTGATCTGATGCTACGCTTGCTGAATTCCATGTTTACCCTGCTCATTTTCATGCTACGATCGCTCAATTTAAGGTTTGCCCAGCTTAATTTCATGGTAGATAAGGTCAATTTAACGTTTGCCTCATAAATATCATACTAGGATCGCTCAATTTAATGTTTTTCTAGCTTATTTTCATGGTGGATAAGGTCAATTTAATGTTTGCCGCGATAAATTTCATGCTAGGATCGCTCAATTTAATGTTTGCCCAGCTTAATTTCATGGTAGATAAGGTCAATTTAATGTTTGCCGCAATAAATTTCATGCTAGGATCGCTCAATTTAATGTTTGCCCAGCTTAATTTCACGGTAGATAAGGTGAATTTAATGTTTTCCGCGATAAATTTCATGCTAGGATCGCTCAATTAATGTTTGCCCAGCTTAATTTCATGGTAGATAAGGTCAATTTAATGTTTGTCGTAATAAATTTCATACTAGTATCGCTCAATTTAATGTTTGCCTAGCTTAATTTCATGGTAGATAAGGTTAATTTAATGTTTGCATCGATAAATATAATGTGACGTAGGGATGAACGTGATGAGGTCGATCACCGTCTTCCTCAAGGATAACTACTCCGAATCCACGGAGCTTCTCTGGACTCCTCACAGAGACTTCTCGAATCCACGAGGAAAGAAAGCAGGAAAGTAGAAATAAATTCTAATAAATTCGAAATTAATTGATGAATAATTGATACTTCTCTAATGTGTCTCCTTACACCATTAATATAGAAAAAAAATAAAATTCGTAATTACCAAAAATAGCAAAATTCTAACTATAACACAAATCCTAATTCTAATAAAACTCTTCTAAGGCCTAGTTTCTAAAAATAAAAATTACAAATAAACTTTCTCTAGAAGATTCCTAGTATAACTAAAAGTTATTTCTAAAAGGAAAGAAAATCTAAAACTCTAAAAATATTAAAAAATCAGAATTACTAAAAATAGTAAAATTTTTCTAAAAATTCGTTTTTGAGCTGAAAGTGCGCGTTTTTTGACGAAACGGACAGATGCGACCCACGTTGTGGGTTGATTCACCTCAGATGGCCCATTTCAGTAAAGATTGATAGGTTGTGCGCCCCATAACGATACCCGGATCAAAAGTTACGGTCAATTTACGGTCCACCTCCTTTTGGCTCAACCATGCTAAGAATATCTCTGTAACACGTTCTACATCATAATGCTAGGATTGCTCAATCTACTATTTACCTAGCTCAATATTATCCTATGTTGGCTCAATTTACAGTTTGCCCATTCAATATCCATGCAATGCTCGCTCAATTTAATGTTTGCCCCGCTCAATATCATATTATGCTTGCTCGAAGAAATGTTTGGCCAACTCAATATCATGCTATGCTCGCTCGAAATATTATTTGCTCACATCAATATCATGATATGCTCAGTCGATTTATTATTTTCCCAGCTCAATATCATGTTATGCGCTCTCGATTTAATGCTTGCTTGCATAGCTGAATTTATAGTTTGTCCCGCTCAATTTTCAGTCTGCACCATTCAATTTCATGCTTGCCATGTAAATGTGTCGAATTTTTCCGCTGAATTTTTCAGTTTGTCCCACTCAATTTCATGTTTGCCCCACTCAATTTCATACTTGTCCCACTCAGTTCTTAGTTTGCCCCGTCCAATTTCATGCCTGCCCTACTCAATTTCATGCCTGCCCCGCTCATTTCATGCTTGTCCCACTCAATTTCATGCTTGCCCCGCTCATTTGCTAGTTTGCCCCGCTTAATTTCATGCCTAGTTTGCCCCTCTCAGTTTCATGCTTACCCCGCTTGTTTCCTAGTTTTCTCCGCTCAATTTCATGCTTACCCCGCTCGTTTCCTAGTTTACCCTACTCAATTTCATGTTACTCCCGCTGAATTTTCTATTTGCTCCACTGAATTTCTATTTTGACCCGCTCAATTTTCAAGTTGTCCTACTGAATTTCATGTGTGCCCCGCTCAAACTGATAATGCTTCCCTTGCTCAATGGCATGATAGATAGCGTCACAAAATTAAACAAGCACCACTCATTTTTCATTCGTTAACGACGAAGGTCCTTCATTATTTAATCAAGTTTTGTCATATGGCATGGTTCCATTGATTTATGATTCACTGATAATGTGTCATTGTATTAGTTTTCAGATAATGGTTGCAAGAATCATGTGCTCTTTTAGCAGGGAGTTAGAATTTGAAAACAAGCGATACTCTTACGTGGGTAGAACATCAAAACAAATGACGTTATGTCTCAAGACTACGTACGAGGAGCTTCGATTTAGAATTTACAAGATTATTAAGAGCAGATCAGAAGATTGTGATATTAGGATGAAAGTATTGAATCCTTGAACTAACAAATCAATGTCTCCAATCGAAATCGAAGACGACGATGACGTCAAAGAGTTCTTGTCTTACCAGTTTGAGCATTCGGAAAAAATCATCCTGTTAGCCATCGAAACAATCCAACACATCAATACCACAACATATGTGGATAGTGTGGTTGAGGAGTATGGCGTGGAATTCAAATACAATCCTTCTCCATTACAAGTGGTAGTAAGAAATGATTAATTACCTGAGCTGCCGCAAACAGTAAACTTCGTGACTAGGCAAGTCAGTGGTGCAGTTGACATTAATAGTAATTATGAATACAAGACACCGCCGTTAGCATTAACAGCATATCTGCCATCATCATCCACCATCCCATCTATGCGTGTAAGCGACATTCCGCTTCGAGACCTCCCCGAAACATCAAACCTCATGACTCGTCAAGTTCTCGCGCCATTTGATGATGATGCACTCATGAGTGTAAAAATGCTGAAATATACTGATTTGTTATGTGAACCAACCGATATAGTTGAAGGAAAAGCGTGTAAGGACAAGAGTTGGTGCCAGTATGTTTTGAGTCAATTTGCAATTCAGAATAATTTTTAGTATAGAGTACTATACTCAAATTTGAGCAGATTTACCCTGGTTTGCTTTGAAGATGCATACGAATGGAGGGTTCATGCATCTCGGGTGAATGATAGGGGTATATTCAAAATATGACCTTATACATCAAAACACACGTGTGGCATGGCATGGATGAAGAGCGATCACCGGAAAGCCAACAGTAAGCTGGCGTGTGATTTAGTTTTAGCCGCATTGAACAACGCCTAGGGTTGAGACCACGTGACATTATCTTCGCCATATAAGAGAAATATAATATTTGTATCACTTATTGGAGGGCATGGAAAGCTAGGGAGCTTGCAATTAATCACGTGATGGGGTCCTACGAAGACTCCTACAATCAACTCCCTTTATATTTGCATGAGTTGAGGAGGGCCAACCTAGGGACAGTTACTGCCGTTTCTGTAAACCAACAGACTTAGAGGTTCGAGAGATGTTTTCTAGCTCTTGTCAATGCATTCGAAGTTTTTAAAAATCTTTACGGAGGGTATTGGCTATTAACGGGACACACTTAAAGGGCAAATACAAGGGTGTGCTATTCATCGCCACGACCTTAGATGAGGACAATAATATATTTCCACTTGTGTTTGACATCGAGGAATCAGAGAACAATAGTAGTTGGAATTGGTTCCTTACCCACCTTAACAATGTGTTAAGGTCTGTAGAGGGTCTTGTCATTATATTCGACCGACATAAAGCTCTAATGAAAGAGGTTCCCTAAGTTTGCTCGCATGCAATCTATGGGTATTATGCGTACCACATCTACAAAAATTTGGTGGACACTTTTAAGGACAAGTCGTTGGAGATGTATTACTGGATGGCTGTGAAGACTTACAGGAGGGCCGAATTTGAAAAAATAATGCATGATATCGAAATGGCCAATCCCGTAGTACATGCATGGCTGATAGAAATCGGGTACGAGAGATGTGCATCTTCGCACTTTCCAGGAAAAAGATTCAACTTGGTTACAACGAACATTTCTGAGTGCATTAATGCCCTTTTCAAAGAAGCACGCAAATACCCCGTTGCGAAATTGATAGAGGCTGTAATATTGAAGATACAGGAATTATTTTATAAGAGATGAGAATCTGTGACATCATTTGTAGGTCCATTGACACCATGGGCAGAGAAACAGTTAAAGGATATTATGCAGAAGGCGCGAGATATTCACTGCCATGCTATTTCTCGAGATGAGTATTATTTTGTTGGAGATTATAACGATACGATGAAGCTCAGTAAGTTTTCATGTACATATTGTGAGTTTGACGTGAAGGGGTACCCTTGCATGCATGTCCTGTCAGCCTGCATAAACTACAATCTGGATCACTACTTATACTGCTCCCCATTCTACACGGCGCATAATTACCTGGCCACGTATAGTGAATCTGTGTATCTAGTACGCGATAGTAGCGAGTGAAAAATTTCAACGAGGATGAAGGAGTATTGTGCTTAAATTAAACCCCCGAGACAGCAGAGATCAGCTGGATAACCTAAAAAGCTTAGAATTTCATCGCGTGGAGAGGAATCGAAAAAAGTAAAGTGTGGGCGATGCAAACAAACTGGGCATAATCGCCGGTCGTGCAAGTTTCTGATACCTGGTGTATACATATTGTGTAATTTATGTAATTTATGTACTTTGTATGATACATATAATTGAAAGTTATATATTGCTCCTAGTCGATCTTCATGTATAGCATATATCATGTAAAAATGCACTAACTGTCAGCTCTACCTATACATGCATTCCAAAATGCCCCCTTGTATTGTAAAAAGAAATTATCCACCATATTACCTGCATAATAAGGGTGACATCTGGATAATCAACACCGCGTGCAGATACATTAGAAGTCACAAGAATAAGACCTTTTGACTTCTGGAACTCATCTCCAACCCGCATGTTCTATAGCTCTGCAGCTTTTTAGAAGGATCTCCCGCACATCGAGGTTTGAGAGTTTTTAAGAAGGAAAAAAACTTATCTTTTTTTTAAAAAAAAAAAATTAATAGAAGTTACAGGAGGTATTTATATCCAAAGTAGTTCTGGTAGAAGTCTATCCTAATCTACCAGATTACATAAAAATAGGAAATGCAAAAAAATAGGAACAACTAACAGACTAACTTTCCTAACAAACTTATTCAAATCTTAATTTGAATTTATTTGAACCAGAAACTAATTATCCTAATCTTTGATACTCCCCCTCAAGTTGGTGCATAGATATCTATCATGCCCAACTTGCTGATGAGAAACTCAAAGCTTGATCTGAACAATCCTTTTGTAAGAATGTCAGCTATTTGTTGTGTCGTTGGAACAAATGGCATACAAATAATACCAACCTCCAATTTCTCTTTTATGAAGTGTCTATCAATCTCAACATATTTGGTTCTATCATGCTGCACAGGGTTATGAGCAATGCTAATCGAAGATTTTTTGTCAAAATATAGTTTCATAGGCACCTCTAGTGGTCTTTTTAATTCTTCAAGAATCTTTTTTAACCACAATACCTTACATACTCCATGCGCCATAGCCCGATACTCAGCTTCTACACTACTTCGTGCTACTACACTTTGTTTCTTGCTCCTCCAAGTGATTAAATTTCCCCATATATAGGTGCAGTAACCTGATGTGGATCTTCTGTCTGTAACTGAACCTGTCCAATCTGCTCTGATACCATGAAGGTTTTTGAGAAGGAAAAGAACTTATCTTTTATTTCTTTTTTAAATTAATAGAAGTTATAGGAGGTATTTATATCCAAAGTAGTTATGGTAGAAGTCTATCCTATTCTACCAGATTATATAAAAATATGAAATGTAAAAAAAATAGGATCAACTAACAGACTAACTTCCCTAACAAACTTATTCAAATCTTAATTTGAATTTATTTGAACCAGAAACTAATTATCCCAATCTTGGACAAGGTTCAACTCGGAAAGAAGGTTGACAACCATTCTTGTGACCATTGCAGTAGTACAAAAGACAAGAACCTGCAATTAACTTCGACAGGTATAAACTAAAGGTTGCGGATCGAAGAATCTTGACAAGAGGAGTAAATTTGATTTCGGTAATTGTGACCAAGTAATGATGCATACCTTATAGTCAATATCCTCTGATATATGCTCTGTGAGAATGCTATATAGTATTGAAAAATGTGTGTTAAGAGGGGCAACTAAATGTGTCTGTCTGACCTGAGTCACAGTCCACATTGAAATATTTACGGAAAAAGAAACTGAATAGGTTGAGCCACCCATCTAATAAAATTTCTCATCACCAATCAAGAAAAAATCATGCATATGATTTACTAGTGAGTGTGTCTCCTCATACTTTGTATAATACATACAATTGAAAGTTATGTATTGCTCCTAGGTGATCTTCCTATTTCTCAAGTTAGAACATGTTGAAGGAATCTCACCACTTAGCCCATTGCTATCTATGTATTAGTTAAAAGCAAGAACAGATCATTAATCCAATTAGAAGATTTCTTATGCTCTTATTATCTAGGGATTCCACAAATCGATTGGATGAACTTAATTGAAAGTTCAAATAAACCCTTTAGTTCTCATCGATGGGCAACCACACCTTTAGTTCTTCATCATCGATGTTATCATCAACATTTTTTAGATATAAATTAGCCCCCTGTAGTTTTTCCAATTTACCAATTCTTTCCTGTTCGCATTTGCCCTTCAACTCAGCCTCTCTTTCAGGTCCAAAACCTTCTAAATATGCTTGAAAAATTATTCAATTTTGAAGTATATTTAACAGGAACTGTAAACATCATCATTTCAAGTACAACAATTTTCAAAAGAGTACCAAACCAACTAGCAGTATGTTTAAACCTTTCAAACAACCAAACCACCAAATCACCATATATCTAAATTAATAATACTCATTAGAATTGTTTATACTTACCTTTGTGGAGATCAAGGCATTCAATAACAGTAACCATAATAGCCAGCCTTACGCTAGTTACAATACAGGTTGTTATGGCCCAACAACACTCGATGTTTTTTTTTTAAGGAATAGATATATAGGCCCTGTATCAGCCCATTATGGGCTATTTTTTTCCGAATCACCCATTACAGCCTTGTATCAAGTAACACTACCACCCGTACAATTATGCTACAACCCTAACATAATTGTTTTTTAATACCATGGTGGAGACACTAAAGACCAAAAGGGGGATAAAAATATGCAGCATCTACATCAAACACCAGGGATAAAGGGGAAGAATAAAAACTCACATAATAAGTTCATTTAGAGTCCTTCTGGTTATACATTCAGATTAAGGAGATTTCATGATGAACCAGCCTAAGCTAGTGCAAAATATCCTGAAATTTCATGATACGTGATGCAACGACACACACCCTTAACAACTAAAAAAGAAACAAGAAAAAAAGTTGACATGGAATTTTCCTTGCCCTCGGAAAGAAACTTGCAAATGTCTACCAAAAGCACTCGAACATTCTTCCATTTGATAAAACTTTGGATGTAGCTTGGCATACTTCATCAATATGTCTAAATAGCAAAACATTAGCAAGAAATATAATGGTAGAAAATCTTTTACATGCAAAATGGAATATTATCTTTAGTGGGGAGAAAAAATGGAAATGATCTGAATAGGGAAGGACTTGGCTACCCAAGATTTTGACTTTCAGTTGCAACCATTTAAATGTGACAAAAACCATAATGTCTCAGGAGGTATATTTATCTATCGGCTATGCTGCCATGCATTGTATTCCAACATATGCAGTCAGGTGTACTGATTTCAAAAGGTATATGTTGAATTGGATTTATGCAATCCAAAGTAACAGGCCTTCCAAACCAGAAACTGATGGACTGATCTTATTGGACAAGATGTAAGGGAAACGAACAAGTTGAATCTTTACCAAATTCCGAGAAGAAATCATATATGCAGTTCATTATGGATAATGATAACTATCTGAAACCTGACTAATATCAATCAGAGCCATAAGATAATAAGCATCCAAATGGCATCAAAGGCAGCAAGTTTACATATCATGAGAAAACATATAAAATTGTCATAGAAAACAAATTCATTGGTTCACCAAAAAAAGAATTTAGATGGCGAGCTGTAGTAAACTTAAGGCTGGGCTGAGTTCTTTTTTCAGTTTTGTCAAATGGGCAGATTGATAAAAGAGTGGTAGTCGGGTGTGGTAGAGAACTAAGGGGATAGTTTATGAACAATGAATTCAATGAAAAAGGTAGATGACATGGTTGGGATTCTTGTGTCCATCTACAGTCCAGAGGAAGTGCATAAATAAATTTCATCCTAACACTAAATACTGTAATCAAAATAAGTACCCCAAGTTTGGGCACCAAAATTAGTCCCCTGCATGAGTCAAAGTAAAATTAATGCCACTATTTAAAGAAACGGTTCGTCAATAATATCCAATAGGCTTGGCATCCCAAAAATATACTTGATGCACAAGCCAACAGACATGACTAAACTGCTATCTAGCTGGACGGATCGCCATCCGGTGAAGCGACGTCATCACGACGGTAGGTGATTGTGGCAATAAGGGTGTCAATCTTACGCTCGACCCATTCCATACCCTTCTGGATGGCCTCAGAAAGCCGCTCCAGTCACGTGAGTCGTCTGTCCTGCTCATCCATGTGGCTAACAATGTATGCCCTATGGTTACGGTATTGCATCCTTCGACTAATATGACCATACGAGGATCGTGGCACCTCAGGCTGCTCTCCCTCTGTAGGATAGTCGGTGTCGACTGCCTCTGTCTCGGCCACGTCCATCTCTGTAGCCTCTGTTTCCTCTACCTCTGCTTCTGTCTCTCCCATAAAATCGTCACCGCGCCTTACTAATGTCGATTCCCCTTTCGACCCCAGTTTCATGCGCTTGATGTTGTTTTGTATAAGCATTTTCATGGTTCTGGGTCGGTCAGTGGTGGGCATCAGGCCAACATGATGGGAGAGTAAACATAATAGGCGTGGGAATGGAATGACATCCCTTCTGGTGATCGCTATGCTGTCGGAAATTATTAAAGTAATGATGGTGGGCAGACACAGAGAAATACCATGACAGATACTGTATAAAATATCTAACATATACGAAGTAATGTCAGACTTGTTCGAGTCCCTTGGATATACATTCCAGGTGAAGATATTGTGTAGCACCTTGTACTTGTCTTCCAGGTGCGTTACTCTCAGTGCGTTACCCTTATGCTAGGGAGCATTCTGTCCTTTACAAATATACTTCGTCATTTCTATCAGCACAACTGGGTCATCAATGTCGTGATTCGTTAAGTCTCGACCTATGGCTAGAATCCCTAATAGTTGTGCAACTACCCCAGTATTAATGGTGGTGGTGGTCTCTCCAATGGTCACCTGAAATGAAGGAGGGTGCGTGACAATATGATAGAAATATGATCACTTGCTCATTTCTAACTATCCCTCCAAAATCTAACAGGTTACTCCACCCAGCATTCTCCAAAATCTGTGGAATCTCAAATTGCTGGATGCACACTCGATCAACCTTTTTCTCATATACTATTTTTTAGACGCGATATTTTTCGTACATGTTCGCAGGTGGAGGAGGAACCTGTGGGATCCATTGTTCTGGTTATATTGGTGGAGGGGGATCCTGAATTGGAGTACTCCTTTGAGTACGAGCTCGCCTAGCTGGTGATTCGGTCGGGGAAGTCCGCTCCTCTACCCGTTCCGATGTATGTCTTGTACAGAGTTTTGTACGATCTCCCCTGGATGACTCTCCAACCATAGCCTTTTTTCCTTTATCCTTAGGCATTATGAATGTTGAGATGATAGTGCCTGTTACAAACATTAAAAGTTAGTATAAAATTAAGACAATTAAGGTAATTAATGGAATAAGACCATCCTTAAGAAATCTGTCGATATTATGTGTGAGAATGTTCCCTTTGTTCAAAACTTACTCAAAATCATTTAGTGGTTCATATGCATGAAATTCGGTCACAACCATATTCTTACAAAAGAAACATTAAAAGTTCAACTTTTTCAATTAAGAAAATTCTCATTTAAGAAAGAAAAACACGTCACAATGGAGGGAAAGAATCCTCAATGACAAGGAAGGTAGGGCTAATCCCCCGTCCACGAGATTGGCCATTTGATGAGCATCTTTACAAAACACCCCCGTCATTGCTTCACATGGATCCTTGTAACAGTCAAATACTACTTTCCATCACACCCTTCAACCAAATTAGCCATTCGAAAGCAACAAATCAAACAACACTTGGTGAATCAAAACACAACAAATCAATGATGGATCACCAGGAGTAAAAAAAAAGAGTTAGATCACTAAAGTTTAAAAGAGAAATGGATTAGTTCCAACAGCCCTAATTATATTTCTATTAATTTGGAACTTTTGGCTGGTGGCAAGCTCAATCAATGAATCAATGATGTTTATGGGGCACCTGCTCCCACAACCAGTGATCGACAATACTAATGGGTCACTCACCACCGATATTACTTGAGACACGAAAAAGCATAAACAATTTAAGCAAACAATATCATTTAATACATTCAAATTGTAACAAAAGAAGACAATGATGGGAAAGTAAAGAGAAATTTTTTAAATAAACTAATTCGGCTCTGAAATGTTGTGAATAAGTATATTAATGAAAACATGCACTATCGACAGATGCATGCAGATTGATTTAAATTTGGCATGCACATATGCCATGCCTATAGAGAAGAAGCCATGGCACCATAGTGAAGTGCAGCTTGCCAAATAATACCTGTATAGCTAGACCAATGAAATAAAGCCATATCTACTCTAACTATATTTTTAGAAGAATGTTTGGCTCTAGACCTCTAATTACATCAATTCAGAGTTTACTAAAGAAACTCAACTTTCTTGCAAATATAAATGTTGAAAGTATATTTCAATTTAATAGGCAAATTGAAAGTATAATGAAGTCTACAGTGCAAAATGAAGTTAAAAGATTTGGATAAGCAATGAAACATCTGAAATTGTACCATTAAAGAACACATGGAATTCATTATATTTTCTGGAATTTAATTACTTCAAGTAGCAGCTACAGGAAAAACAATGCAAGCTAATGACAGGACAACGAAATACTAGGTACTTTTCCTGAAACTTCCACCAAGTAGGCCACTGAAATACGAAGAATGCTGGATAAGCCTACAAATTCAAGGCAAGATAATAAAAATGAAAGAAGAGGAAAGGCATGGTAGCCCTTAGGACAGTTCGTAGTTTAAGGTCCCTCCACTTTACATGGTGCAATTGTCAATTATCCAAACCACTCATCCATTGGGAGCCGCAGTAGAAAGCCCACTATGAAAATTGCACTGGATGGATGAACCTAAGCCATATAAGCAAAAAATACTAGCTCATTGATTGTGGACTATCGGCCTTTTCAGATTTAACCACCCATTTGAAGTCCACAATTTTGGTTTCAAGATGGTTCTCATTATATAATCCGAAACTTCATTAAGGACAACCTTTATCCATAGTGAGCAGGTAACTTCAATAAACCAAATAGTAGCCTGAATATAGGTGCACATTGAGGCCATATATGGTGGAACCCATTGAATTAATGGTTCGGATGATGGAGGGTGGGCGAGATGTGTTGTGGAGAGCCAACTATTTTTATAAGAGAATGCAATTTCCAACTCCTCAAATTGATATTTTAGCCATCTATTTAATTTATCAAACTACCCTTGTAGGAGTGGTACTATCAGTTTTTACGGATGGTAATATCATTTCTCTTTAGTAGTCACTTTTGAGATAGAATGTAGCACTACGTACTGATAATCATCGCATGTGATTTTGTTGGGGGCCATAAGCATAAAAAACATAGGTGTAACCCGTGGGGCCCACTTATGGGCAACCATTAGCTGGTGGGACCATTAGTTGATGTTTCCTAAATCATAACCGTGACAGGAAGATCAAGAACTTATCCACCAATAGTGCTTCAAGAACCTGTACAAACCAATCACACAGACTATTGACAAGTGTGCATTAATTAGCCTAACAGTGTGTAGGATCATTGTTAGGTTGATTTCTAACTGGGTATGTGATCTAAAATTCGGTTGACAGTATGAAAAATAGAAGAAAGGAAGGTGAAAAGGGGTTTCTGTTATTGACAAACACAACATTTCATATCGATTGCAATGAAGACAAACATACCGAGATCGTCAAAGAAGAAATCCCTCGAAGAGCCCCGTTGCTAATGTGGAGAAATCCGGTTGAGATGAAGTGGAGGGACGATTTTGGAAGAAGAAGTCTAAAAAATGGATTTTAAGTGAAATCAAAGTTGGTTGGTGAAAGCAGTGAATGCTGTTTTTTTTTTTTTTTTCAAAACTGATCGTCATAGATAATATCGACACATTGTCAATATATTGACGATATCAGAATTTCAACAGTCAAATTATGGGAAAGTTCAATTCTGTAATAGATATTATCGACCACTAGTCGATATATCGACAATATTATGTTGATATTATCTTGACCATATCGATATATCGACGAAAAATGGAATTCTTGTGCTTTGGTCGCTGGATACTTTGATACGTAATTCGATATTATCGACAATCTGTCGATATATCGATATATCTCTATGTGGATATATCGACAGTATATGGATATATTGACATAATATGAAAATGCAGACAGGGGTTGCTGGACATTTGCATTCCAGATTCGATATTATCGACACTCCGTCGATATATCTCTATGTGGATATATCAACAATGTATGGATATATCGACATAATATGAAAATGCAGATAGGGGCTTGCTGGACATTTGCACTACAGATTCGATAATATCTCTATATTGTCGATATTATCGACAACTTGTGTCAATTATATCTATGATATGTAGATCATATCGGTAACTAATGTAGATGATATCGACGATATATCGATAACATCGACTTTACATTTCTGATCATTTAATTCGTGGATATCATCGACATGTCGTCGATGTATCCATCATTACATTGATATTATTTATAAGTTCATGATTTATCAAGTAAATTTGGAATTTTTGGGTTTGGTTGCTGGACAAATACATACATAATTCAATAATATCCACAATATGTCGATATATCGACATGTCTAATATTGATATATCTATATTATGTTGATATATCGACATATCATGAAATTTCACCTCAACATCCTGAACAATTTTGATAAATATTCGTGATTTATCGACATATTGTAGATCTTATCGATGATATGTCGATAATATCGACAACTTACTGTATATCATATCGATGATATGTAGATTATATCGACGTTGAAAATTTTACAATTTTTTTTATAGAATTTATTCATCAATTTTTTTTGGTGTATTTTGTTTTAGAATTTATTCACTAAATTATGGAGGGTTATACAATCCTCATATACTATCAGAAGGCTGCAGAACGTACCAAGTGAAGTGCTCCTCACAGCGAATGGAACCATAGATAATTGAGAGTGCAGCTCCTTTCAACCAAAGAGCCCGCAAGTGTTGTCTCCATTTAATTTCATCTTCCCACAATCTTGCATTATACTTAGCTCGATAAACTTCTCGCCATGCTCTCTCCTCTTCTGATAGGGCTTAAGACTCTTCTTTCACATCAAAAACCTGAATTTGTTGCATCAATCCGAAGTTACATGGCAAAAAGCAACGGTGGAAATTTCTCTTCAATAATAGACATTTAGGCCCTTTCTTATGGAAGAAGAAATAAAACAAGGTAAGAGACATAAACATCAACAAGAAAAAGAACAAATACAAAACAGCCTATGGAATCAAAGGTTCCTATAGATATGTAGAACCACAGGGTAAAAGACAACTACTTAGAAGTGCTTCTAGAGGTGAGGGTGAAGGATGTCATATTTAAAGTGGGCCATGTAAGAGGATTTTCTTTAAAGAAGAATTTTGGATCGAGAGGTCCTCTGCATCTAGATTTCATAAACTTTACTCTATTGCTAGGTGAAACATTGTTGTCTTAATTGCTATCTTAAAATTAAACTTTAAAAAAATAATAAAAAAAATAAAAAAAAAAAACATTGTTATCAAATAGTCATATGAGCTCATGGAGGATAAATATAGTCTTTGCATTTTCATCCTAATCTATGGGATAATGAGATAGTTCCCTATGGTGGTTGAGCTTCTTAACCTGCTGAATGAGGTCGTCGTATGTGTCTTTGTGGGATCTACACGCAAATGGTCATTTTTCTTTTACAAGACTCCTTAAGGCTTCCAGTCCAATCAGGACCATGAAGCAGCCACAAGCAGAAGTGTGGGAAGTTATGCTCCACCACATGCGGAGGCATTCTGTTAGACACTTGCAGTCAGGAAGATTGACAATCTGCAAAAAGGAAATTGCTCTCTTTCAATTATTTGCTTTATATGTAGTAGAAAAGATGCAGAATCAATTATCTCTTTCTTAGTTGCAAGTGGCTATCTATATTTAGTCCACCTTTTTGTCTCTTTGAAATTGATTTGGGTTCTTCCTAGATTCATAGCGGACCCTATGGATGGATGAAGTGGTGGAACTTTTAAGCCTAAAGGCGATATTTTATGGAGGATGCTCTGGCTTGCTATCATGTGGGGTATTTGGATAGAAAAGAAAGGAAATGATTTTTAAAAGTAACTCCTCAAGTATCACTCAACTGAGGAATTGTTTGACCACATCTTTCTTCATTGTCCATTCACTAGAGAGGTGTAGGCCGGTATCTTCAATCTGTCAGAAGAGTTTTGTTTTATGCCGTGCTCACCTTGTTTGAGGTGCGGCATGCTTCAGACAGTGGTAATCTTGGGCAACATAAATGGAGACTTGTCTGGTTGGCCTTCCTTTGGATGATGTGGCTTGAGAGGAGTGGCCATTGTTTTAGGAAATCTTAGAGGGGAGTTCTTTTCCTTTTATTATTTTCTGCTTACTTCGCTTTTGTTTTAATAAATTGCTTCATCTTTCAAACCAAAAATAAAAAATAATAAACAAAAGTATCACTCAACTGCCTACCAAAGTTAATTGGGGCTTTGTTGCTGAAGAACTCAAAGGGATTCCTAAACCCAATCTAATCCATGAAAGGTAGAGGATCATCAAAGATTATCAGAAACCACACCCAAATGTGGGTTTTAGATGGCTTCTCCGTGGGGTAGTGTAAGCTTAGTATTGATGAGAGCTCGACAATGTAGAAACCCCACATGATGTCATTAGTTTAGACGCATTAACCTCCACTCCTAAAGAAGAGCTTGCACTGATCCAAATTTTGGATTCTTGAAAACCTCCACTAACTCCCATTACCCTATCAAACATAGCCTATGCCCAAATCCACCGCAAACCTCACAAAAAAGGGGGCCCACACGGCCACACTCCATCTTTTTTTAGAGGCCTCACTAGGACACTTAAGGAAACTTTTTCTGTGTTCAATTGTAAGACCCGTATCCTATACCGTACCGTTTTGTTGGCTTCCGCGATCCTTCCTGTCGAATTCTGGCAATCTTCGACCTGTATTCGACGTTTACGCTCGCACCTAAGCTGAGTTCCGTATATCAGAGTTGACTCGACCCGAAACCTATACCTTAGTGACCGCGCCGTCGTCTCGGTTCTAATCCCGCGACTCGCGCACCGACCCGATACCCAGGGTAGAAGATATAGGCTCGCGTTCAATTCGAAGAAACACCGTAAGTTGCGAATTACGAGGGAATCTCTATGAGTTGTCTCATCAATCAATCAATCAATCCCATCAATCAAGTACATATCATACATCAAGTCAAGTACAACAACCCATACCTTTCTCTTACACAAGCAAGCTCAAAGTCAACTCTCTCTCCCATCACCCATCACTTTCTTACACACCCATACCATGTCAAGTACACTTCACATTTATCACCCGTGCCTTTAACCCATCCCCTCACTCTTTCTCTCTCATTTCTCAAAGCAACTCCCAAGAAAAAAAAATCCACACGTCCAAGCTCCTTCTCCCAAATCCCAAGTGTGGCCTACCTTCTCATCTTCCATCTACACCTCTCATCTCTCATCTACACCATCAAAGGTCCATCATCCACCATCCAAGGCGAAGGCAAGGAGCATTGGAGGCCAAGGGAGCAAGGAGGAGGCTTAGAGGTGGGCGATCCACCGTTAATTTATTTTTTTATGGTCCACTTGTTGGTGGGATCCAATTTAATGTATGTGATTTAATCAAGAGGGGCCCATAGTGGCGGGGTCCCTCTACCTCACCGTATCTCTCTTTTTTTTTTTCTCTCTCTCTCCTCTCCCTAGAATGAAGTGGGCCATGTTAAATCCACTCCATTCATCAATGGTGTGGTCCACCACATTTTAGGTGATATGATATATGTATATATACATATATATTGATATATGTATATATATACATATATATTATATTATATTAATATTATATATATATATGTATATGTGTATGGTGGGCCACGTACATGTGGGACCCACCATGATGATGTGTTCATCCATGCCGTCCAGCGTCTAGGGACGCTGGACGAGAGGCATGAAAGTGAAGTGGTTAATGTGGAGTGTGTGTACCGTCAGGGGTGTGTACTTGCAAGCTATAAAAAAAAAAAGAAGAGGAAGGGAAATGGTTGGCCACTGATGCAGGCCCCACCTTGAGGTATGTGCTTGATCCAAGCCGTCCATCCTCTTTCTCAGAGTATATTAGGCGTTGAGCCAAAATTTGGGATCAATCCAATTCTCAGGTGGGCCATACCATCTAAAAGCATGTGGAGACATGCCTGAACATATAAAAGCACTTGGTGGGGCCTACCTGAAACTTGGATGCATCCTAAACTTGGACTGAACGGTCCACCACGTGGGACACACACAATAAACAGTTTGGATCATCTTAATGTGGGCCCCATGTTTAAAAAAAAAGAAAAAAAAAAGAGAAAGGAGAGGCAGTAGCGTCAGACGCTGCTGCTGCAGACGCCAGGCGGGCGGGCGGCCGATCTGGGCTGCCCCACGGGTCCCAGTTGTGGGCCCCACCATGATGCGTTCTAACATCAGCACCGTGCATTTGATGGGTCCCCTTTGTGTATGGGGTTATCCCAAAAATCAGCCGTAAACGGAACTCAGGTGGGTCATACCATTTAAAATCATGTGAAGACATGCCTAAAACATATAAAATCATTTGGTGGGGCCTACCTGAAATCTGGATGAGGTTGAAACTTGGTCTGAACCCTCAACCAGGTGGGACACACATAATGGATGGACTGGATTTGTGGACCACATTTTAGTGGGCCCCTTGTGACCCGATCAACAGATTGGATGGAAAATAAACATTACAGTGGGCTCCACGTACGTGTGACCCTATTAACAGATTGGATGTCAAGTACATATCACGGTGGGCCCCTCCCCTGACCGTGTGGCCCTGTAAATAGATTGGGTGGCAAATGAACATCACGGTGGGCCCTGGCCCACGTGATCATATGAACAGGTTGGATGTCAAAATAAACATTCCAATGGACCCCAGCTTTTCCAGGTCCACGTGATTTTTTTTTAATAGATGGATGTCAGATGAGTATCACAGTGGGCCCCCTGACTATGTGACCCTATCAAAAGGTTGGATGGAAAATAAATATTACAGTGGGCCCTCCCTGTCCATGTGACCTTATGGATAGATTGTATGGCAAATAAGCATTTTCAGTGGGCCCATGGTCCACTTGACCTTATGAATAGGTTGGATGGAAAATAAATATTATGGTGAGCTCCCTTGGTCCATGTGACTTTATGAATAGATTGGATGGAAAATAAATATTATGATGGGGCCCCATGGTCATGTGACCATATCAACAGGTTGTATGGAAAGTAAACATTATTGGTGGGCTCCATGGCTAATGAAGTCTAGACTGATCATAATTAAAGGTTCAATTCTTCACTTTCATGATAACATTGATAATTAAAAGTGCATTCAGGACAACTAAAACCTAAACCGAAACTTGCCTTATAATTCATCTTTTAATTCCCTCTTTTATTCCTCCAGCTTTTGATTTTTTCATCAATGGCTTTCATACTGTGTCACCCTTTTTAAAGATCTTTCATAGGTAGCCCTTTTCGATAACAATTTTTTTTAGCTGGGTATTTTCTATTTCTTTCTTTTCAGTTCCTCTTATTGAACATGATGGACAAATTCCCCAGGTTTGTTCCTTCCATACGTAATAATCATCAAGTTAACCATTCAATATCAAACCGACACTTAACTGTGTAAGCTAGATGTGACATGTGAGATCATGACTCAATCAATATTTAAAACTTATAATCAAGGATTAATGACTTAACTTAATTTTGAGATCTCCCAAGTGACTAAACTCAAAGAGATATAAGGCATCAACATTAAGCATCTTGTAATTCTAAATTTTGAAAATTTTTCTAATTTTCTGCAATTGTTGCTCAAAGACTAAGAAAACACTGATTATCTTCTCTAATCCACACCTCCTAATCTAAAATTTACATTGTCTTCAATGTAAAAGAAATAAGCCTGTAATGCAAATGAAGCAAGAAAAAGAAAAGGGAAGTGGTGGAAAGGTAGTACCTGAAGAAGGAATTTTGAGGTTTTTTTTCTTTTTTCTAAAATATCTCAATGTGAAGATGGGTTAGCATAAGAATTAAACCATTAGAAAGTAAACTTTCCTAAACAGCAAAAATAAAAATATCCTAAACAGTGAAAAATAAACTATTTTAAATGGCGAAAAGTAAACTTTCCTAATCTTAAATTCTTTGAAAGTAATAAACCTAACTATGAAAACAGGGTAAAGCTACTTAGTCATTCCATAAGATTCCTCCTCTGGCCAGTATCTTAATAAATTTCTTAGTAGGTTTCGTAACAAGATCATCCAAAAGCCTTTTTGCAATAGGCTTGAATGCCCTAGAGCCTTTTCTAAAGAAATTTGTGGACCTTAGTATAAAGTTTCCTTTTAATCTCTTAAGGCGTCCAAAGTATATATGATTCACCTGAGACAGAAAGTTTTAAGAGTTAGCATAACATGGTGAATTAGAGACTACAAGTAGATAAAATTTAGAGAAATTCTCGGTAGGTAATGTAGTCTCAACATATTCCGAAGTTTCAAACTTCGATTCAACTTTCAGCTCTTCCTCCCTTAATGGTAAACATTCAAGATCTATGGAACGAGGGGCTTCAGAATAAGGGTTCTTTCGGTCAGTAACAACCACCGAGGTATTGTTTTGCAAGGCATCCATTATTTCTTTTATCATGGGAGCATTTAAATTTGTAAAATATGTTAAGGGATCTTTCAGATAGTTGAGATAGTCAGTTGAAAGAGACTCATTTTTCATATTGAGGTCTGTAATGATATGCCTAATGATTCCTTCGTCTTCTCTTAAAATAGAGGAAAACATGATCTCTTGCTCTTCACCTTGGTGAGAGTCAATTGTCACTGGATACATCTTACCCTGCCTTGCATAGACAAATTCTGGATCGGTAGGTGCATTAATGTGAAGACTTTGTTCATTGTTACTACTCAGTAGAGGCATTATATCATCAAGTGTTGACGGCTCAGAAGGTAGCCTTAACTGAGTAGTTTCAAATTTCATAGTCATCTCGGGCAACTTATCCATCTCCCTAATCATATTATAATCTAAATCAGGAGAGTGGTTTACACACGCCTCAAAAGAGTCATGTGGTTCACTTAGAAGGGACTCTTTCTCCATATGTAAATCAAACGTGTCAGATGGGTGGAGTAGATCATTATGGTCGACAATGTCCTGTATCTCGTTATCACTTTCCTGAACCATGATTGAAATCGATTCTAGTGAATTGTGGGCTTTAAACTCATGATTCTCATCCCAATACTTATTATCCTCCAATTCAGTACAGTTTACAAGTGAGATGAGATCACTTTCCTCACACTGTTTTCCTAGGTTGAGTTGAGGCTCGAATAAACTAGCTTCTTCCTCCTCATTTAAGTCAAGTGTGTCATATGACTGGAGTGTATTAGTATTACTATATTTGAAATACACCCATGTCTCTTGATCATTCCTTTGGATAGTCATCGAGATCGACTCTTTGGAAAATTGAACCGTATGCTTGTTAACACAATCCAACTCTTCATTCTCAATTTTAGTACTCCCCACAAGTGAGTTAGGATCACATTCCTCACATTATGTATCTAGATTGGGTTGAGATTATGATAACCTAGCCTCTTCAACCTTATCGAGGCATAATTCAATCGTTTCCAATAATTTCATCATGCCTGCAACAAATTGGTTGAACTGTTCTTGATAGTCTATGAAATTCAAACGTGAATCCTCTTGGATCATTTCTGGTTGGATTTCAAAAGTAGGAGATTCAAGAGAATAGTCACTATAATCAATTGTCAATTTATCTCTCTAATGTTGATGTTTCCACTGATTATAGTCGTACGGGTCATAGGTGGAAGAGTCTGATGGTTGTTGGTACATATTATCACTCATAATATAATCTCTTATTGTTTTCTTCTTGTCTGATAGGTGATAATAGTTCTCACTCCCATAATTATGATAACCTTAACAATCACGTACTGTTTTCTGAATCTGTGGGGTGTAATTATTCTCCTATCTATTATTGCATAAGAACTTCTTAACCAGTGGAGCATTGTATTCTGGTTGGTTCTCGATGATGGTTTCTGAAAAATTTTAAGACATAGGTTGTTTCCTAACATAATCATCTGAAAGCCCTTCACAATTTCTCCCATTCTCTAAAACTATCTAAGCATATTGACGTTCCCACTCATGCATATACATGGTGAAACCCTAATCCTAAAATAGAATAAAAGAAAAATCTTACAGTAATATGGAAAGTAAGTAGATGAGAAGTTAAAAGGAGTTTATCGGTTTGGGGAGTTCTATATTAGGATCCTATAAAACAAAAAATAATGTTAGTTTCTAAAAATAAATTAAAAAAAACCCTAACCTAAAAATAAAATAAAAAGTTAGTCTTAAAAGAATTAGTTTCTAAAATCAAATTAGGAAAGCTTCTAAATCTAGAAATAGAAAGAAAAATTAGTTTCTAAAAACAAATTAGGAAAGTTTCGAAATCTAGAAATAGAAAGAAAAGTTAGTTTCTAAAAATAAATTAGGAAAATTTCTAAATTTGGAAATATAAAGAAAAGTTAATTTCTAAAAAAAAATTAGGAAAGTTTCTAAATATGTAAATAGAAAGAAAAGTTAGTTTCTAAAAACAAATTAGGAAAGTTTCTAAATCTGTAAATAGAAAGAAAAGTTAGTTTTTAAAAATAAATTAGGAAAGTTTCTAAATTTGGAAATAGAAAGAAAAGTTAGTTTTTAAAAATAAATTAGAAAGAACCCTAACCTAAAAATGGAAAGAAATAAATCTTAATCTTAACCTAATTCTAAAACTAATCAAATCCAGATAATGCAACCGTCAATCCCTGACAACGGTGCCAAAAACTTTTTCACAACCCCAAGTATAGGGTCATAATGTAGTAATATTCTTGGTAAGATCGAGGTCGAATCCACATGAACTAAAATTTGTACGTTTCTAAAATTAACTAGAAGAAGTTGTGAAACTAATTCTGAAGTATTTGAGAAAGTAATTATGAATAGAATAATTAAAACTAAGAATTTAAAGGTAGGAACTAGAGTGCTAAGGATCCACTTGTAGTGATCAGGAAGCCCTCTTGCTTGATTCAAGTAACACAAATAGAATTGGAGTCCTATTCTATTTAATTGAAAAATATATCAACAAAACCAAATCTAAACTTCCATTGACCTAATTCTAAATGAAAGAGAACTATGATAATTGGCAGGGATTCCATCACCAAACCATGCACAAGAGACAATGGCAAACAACAGGATTTACCAATCCTATAATCTCAAAGTAGGAGAATTATGAAGATTAGAAATGATTCCATCGCCCTACTATGCCCAAGAGATGATGGTGAACAACAAGACTTACAATTTACAATCTCAAATGAGGAAAAGAAAATACTTAAAGTTATTACATATTTACTGTAATTTGAGTCACAATAAACCATTAAAAACTGAAAGTATTCCTTAAATATCAAATTAGAATCGATGGAGTTCAACATAAACATGAGTTAAAGCAATAGAAATATCTCATCATGTTACAAGCTTCACCTCTTAGCCCTAGCTAAGAGGTTTAGCCAACCATAGACATGATTAGATCTAAAACTCTAAAAGAAAGCATGAAAACAACTAAGGAAGAAGAAGAAGAAAAACTCTTGGCGACGACTTCTCTACCCTTTTGCTCCACTCCTTAAACCCTAGAAGATACCTAGGAACATTCCAGGGAGTCTTATTTATAATTGTGGAACTCCAACTTTCGCACCTAATTAAAAATTTTTAAAAATCGCCTTAAATTTACGTAGTTTGGTAAAATAGACTTCACTCTGCGTAGTTTTTCAAAATAAACTTCACTTTGTAAATTTTACAAAATAACCTAGAGTTTCAGAATATGCTTTTTTAGGACGATTTCAAGATTCCTTTTCTTCACTTCAAATCTTTGATTCTCTTCATTCCTCACTTGGTTTTCTTAATCCAAGCTCTTAAATTCACCTTGCAACACAAACATGAGTAAAATAGAACATTAAGCATTATCATGTTCATAAAACCAAGATATAAATTGGGGATAGTATGTAATATTTAACCCTTAACAACTTACATAAGGTTAACTAAGTGACCTACACAAGGTTGCCTTAGGTTCTTACATAAGGTGATGAGTCCTACACAAGGTAACCTATGCCTACACAAGGCCACATCCTTCACAAGAATAGCACATCCTACACAAGGATAACATATTCTCCCATCAGAGGCCTACGAAGTGGTCTTGGCGAGTTTGTCACTCAAACTCTGAATCTTAATCCTACAAAGGAAAGGGTTTCAGACTCAATGGACTCCTTATACTTATAAATAAGTGAGTGAGCCCCTTTCTCGCACAATTTTAAGGTCTTCAATGTTGATGAAGAGTCTTCAGCTTCCTTGAACCGCAGCCGCTTTTGATACTTTGATTAATGCTCCAAGGTTGTGAGGTTTAGGATTTTTTGGTTATTCTCTATTTAGATGATGTGATTTAAACACATAGAGAAGATTTCCATGAGCTATGCATTCAAGAGTTTCAACACAATGATTTGCCTATAATGAGTGCTTTTGAAAACTCATGAATGCTAGAGTTCATAATTCAATTCAAGCAATAAAGATGTGAGTAAATGCTTATGTCAATAATTGAATGATAAACTCTAATGGAAAAGAGGGAATGAGGAAAAAAAGGTATTAACTCTTGAAGCAACTCTCTCAAACTCTCTTAATGTAACACTCCAGATTTTTGCCAACCTAGAGTTAGACGTCCTTAGGTAATGGGTCAACCATAATACTTTGATACCTTCTCATAACTCAATTCCAAAGCTAAAGAAATCATTTACAACTAAATTCTTTAGAAATTTAATGTGACTTAACTAGCGCTAAACTAGATTACCTGTGAAATTAGCACAGTTCGCTTTAAATACGTTATGCAAGACCTAAAACCTGTAGAATTGTTAACGCTATATTATCCTGAAATCTAGAATCCAACTTTAAACCTAGTTGCTCTCGGGAGCACTTTGAAACTTCATATCGGACCTGGACAGCACGTCGAAAGTCCGATTGCTACCAAACTATACTATTATGACCGCTTAACTGGACTTGGTAACTTCCTCAGAAATCAAGTCCAGATGATGTCCTGGGACTATTGTAGTGAGTCCGAAGCGAAGTGTGTGAGAACGTGAAGGTTTTTATGAAATTAAATATAAATTTAAATAATCTGAGTCGTGTCGCTTGTGGACTGATTATAAGCATTCAGACCGTCAGAATCTGACCCAAACACACCCTCGGATCAGGGTAGGTTGCCAGTACATGGCAGTACACTTGTGGCCTTGATTGGGTTTCGATGACCGTTGAATTGAAACTGGTTCACCACGGTCGATCTGTAAACCCGACCGGACTGAAAACTTAGCTTGACCTAGATCCAATATTAGAGAGCTTAAGTCCAACCGCATTTAGTAACAGGAACTCTAGAAATGCCCCGTTGGATCGGAACAGACCCGATTTGGTTATAACCTAAGTATACCTTGGCCTTAGGGCTATTTTCATCGCTTTTCGGCCTATATAAGGACCTTAAACCCTCTCTCATATATCCCATACGAATTCCCAAACCCTAGCTAAAAAAGAGAAGAAGAAAGAGAGAGAAAGTGAGTGATTGGAGTGGAGTTCTTCTTAACAGTTACACACGTGCTTATTTCTCATTCTTGAATCGTTACTCCAATGATTCTGACTTCGTTCTCAGGTAAGAAAACCTAACCCTAACCTGTTTTGGGATTTTCATCGATGCAAGTAGCATGATAGCTAACTTAACTCGTATTGTAGGTTGCCATTCCACCATTGACAAGACTCAGTGTCTAAACTGAATTCGTTACGCGTTTACCGGCGTAAGGTGCGGATTTTAGACACTTAGGTTATCTATTTTCAAAGCTTTCAATGTCGTTTAATAGTAAATTATTGACGAGAATGCTGTTTCACATGTAGAACATGCTATCCGTTTTTCATTTCGAATACATACGAAGTATATGGAATTTTAGATATTTTGGGTATTTGTAGAAAATACCGTATACGTATAAATTTTACTGATATGATTGTCATGAGCAGTTGCCGTGTATATATGCTAATTATGGATGTATGACTTGTCTGGTGAAAGGATTCACCCTAATACACATTTTAGCTAACATAGGTTATGTAGGCTAATGTGTGTAGTCTAAGTGTTTGTATAAATGCTTGCATGAGTAAGTATTTAGTAAATGATGTTGTAGATTAGTGTTGAGATAAGATTCTCAACTACTTTGATGATGTGTATGATTTCCTCCATGTACGTTATTTGAATTGATTGCCTTATATATGAAATGCTTGTGTATGGTTAACTGCATATGTTGTATCTTATAACATGCTGATAACGGGCTTGGATTACTTGATATTTCAATTCTGTCTCTCTCATATGCTTACTGATTCAAATTGCAAGTGCTTGGGGCTATGCTATAGTCTAGGCAGTCGGTAACAGAATTGAACTCGTGGTTGAATTCTATTCACCACGAAGGACGCGTTAACGAACCCGAGTCGTGCGTTGCTTATTGACAGTGGTTAGGCCCCATGGGGTGCTTATACACTCCAGGTCATGCAACTCAACAGGCGCTCGTACTAGTCAAACTCGTCAGGTAACCCGATTGGCCGTTATATGTTCACCTTGTATTTGTCATAACTGCTTAAACCTAGGGTACTGAACTTACTAGTGAAATCCCTATCGACCATAGTACCTTGATCCACTAAGACTTATGAGCCGGGCATGGTGGTATGGGACACTGTGGTCGAGCTGTCGGCCTATGTTGGGGCGACGAGCCTCCCCGTAGTGACCAGTGAGCAACCTTGTCTCGTGAGCCAATTGTGGTGGTATGAGACACTACATTCGAGCTGTCGGCCTACACTAATCAGGTGACGAGCCCTTTGTAGTGACCTCGAGCGTACTATGAGTCTACGTGGGGGCGACGACCCTTCCGTAGAAACAAGAGTACAAGCTAGGCTTGTATTGATTTGGTGATGGGGGGGTGGTGTAACGATTCCGTGCAATAGCCCTGGCAGCCCTGATAGCGACCTAGAACTGCAACATCGTATGAGATTAACTAGGATTGACGACCCTAGAATGGATCCTTTTTGGAAATGATATATGGAAAGTACCTTAGTTTTCCAATCTTGCTGTATGAAAAGGACTAATAACAACTCGATAATCATATTCATATCACATTGCATGTGCCTAGAAGATGTGGAGCACTGAGAGATGAAAGCATTCCATGAACGTAAGACGGTGTCGCATGAGGGAGTACGTAGGCAAGGGCATACATCATGATTGCATCTCATCCTTGCATTAATTACAGTATATAGGAGTGTTTTGTCTTTCCTGCCTTATCATTATCGCTTGATTGATTTGATGATATGTTAATCTTTGCTCTATGATTCCACTGAGTTGATCACTCACTCCCATGTTACGGGATGGTGTTTGCAACATCAACCAGTCCCTGTTTTAGTTTTAGATGATGGCGATGCTTATGAAGCAGAGCCGAACTTTATGATGTTGGGGAGGATTTCTCCTATATGCAGGTTCTGATCGACGGGATTACAGGGTTACTGATTAGATGCCAATACACTTGGTATTTTACGTTTTATTTAAACACCCATGTATATTCTTTTTTTTCATTTTTAGAGTATACATGTATTTAGTTAACCTGGTAACATGTTCACATTCTAGAGACTTACAATCAATTATACATTTTATATATTTATCACAGTCTTCCGCTTGAGAAACTTAACTGTCTCTAGAGTATGATATGCTGTTTTGGTCTAATCCCTCTCATTTTTACTGCACTAATATGAACAACATTCAATCATCATTATCTATGTTAATATGAACAACATTCAATCATCATTATCTATGTTGTATAAGTGATGCGTTGGAACTCAGGAGCCGTGTTTCTGCTCGACCCTCAATTTTCAGGGTGTTACACTTAAATTTTAGCTCATTTTACAAGAAGCAAGCCATGTATATTTATAAAGTTGAAATCCCAACGGTTAAAAAATGGAGAGAAATCTATCATTGTCGATGCCATCGAAGGGTATTCGATGTCTTCGAAATTTGAATTTCGATGTCATCGAACCATCTTCAATTGCATCGACTTCCTACACAAGATATTCAATTAGGTGTAGGACAGATTCTGTCTAATCCCATTGAGTATCCTTCAATTTCATTAATGTGTACTTCAAAGCCATCAAGATTCTTTTTTGAAAAATGCACAATGATTGTTAGACAGTTTTGTCCTTTGTTCGACGTCATCGATTAGACCTTCGATCCATCGAGATTTGAATTTTGATGTCATTGAAAGGTCTTCAATGTGCTCGCAAAAAAATAAATTTTCCTTGAAAACTTGCTGGACAAACTGGAATTAGTTTTGATGCAATCGAGCAGTCTTCGATGCCATCGATAACCTACTCTCAATGTCATAAAATAAGGTTCGAATACATTGAGGAAACTTAGCGTATTTTTGCATTTTGGAAGAAGTAGGCCCAAGGTTGATGCAATCAAAATGCGTTCGATGTCATTGAAACATAAGTTTTGATGTCATCGAACAACATTCGTTGCAATCGGCAATTCCTAGCATTTTTCCATTTTATTGTTGGACTATATAGACAGTATTCGATGCAATCGAATGATGTTCGATGGAATCAAAGATGTCCTCGATTGCAGCTCGATGCAATTAATAAGGCACATGATTTTCCTGTTTGTTTCATTCTTCCTTCAATACTCAAAGTGCAAACAACTCAAACTTACTAGAAGAATTTTTGTAGTAGTTTTTTAAGGTAAGTTAGGTTCTTATGGGGGCATATGCCTATCAGGGTATGTTTTGGGTTGATGAGGCTTAATTTACACATTAAGAACAATCATATGCCTTCATCTTTGATAAGTCTTGGGCTTGATGTCTTCAACTTGGGGCTCACTTGACTGACAGACTCAACACTCATGTATATTGAAAAACAAGGGCACTTTCATGACATACTTCCATGTCAACCACATCATAATGTACTTGATCCTTATAATTTTTACTAATTGAAAATGAGACAGTGCATTATTTCATTACCTTACTCTCATTTACCTTCTTTATCTAACCAATTGAGGATGATGAAGGATGTTTTGTCGTAGGTATCCTCAACTTGTCCACCATCACCTTTGAGACGATATTCTCACTACTGCCACTGTCTATGATTTCATCATAGATGTTACAGTTGACAGTACATCATGTATAGAATATCTTGTGTCCTTGCGGGTGCACCTCCTTCCTTGGAGTGTACAATAATCTCCTCACGACTAAGGATTTTCCATGATCCTTGGCGAACCATTCTTCGTCACCAAATCCTTCCTCAGCAGCTTGTTCATCTTCATCAAATTGATGGCCTTCTTCCACTGCATCACCTTTAGTGCCCATTTGTTAATGGCCAAGTGGGCTACGGGGTGTTGAGGTTAGGTGTTTGATAAGTAGCCCGGTTGACCACAATGGTAACAATTGTTTGGCTTTTACCTACTGTGGTTGGTGCCACATGTTGATGCATAGATGGACCGCTCCCTATGTCACGGTTTGCGGTTATAGGAGATTTAGGGTGTCCTCCTAATGGTTCCTTTCCTTTGGCCAGCGTGGAATCCTGTGTAGGACCCGTCATGAGGGGCCTAGTTGAAGGATAAGGCCGACTAAAGATTATTACAAGTTGTGTTTCCGCCCCACCTACCAATTGAACTGCTTAATCCACCATCCCAACTGGGTGCATCTGAACCCAATCTTGAATTGTTGATCGTAAACTACTAATGAACCATGCTACCTTTTGTGATTCAATCTCCGACAAGTCATTCTCCATTGCCAACCACTGGAATTCTTCGGTGTAATCTATACTGGTTCAATTCTCCTATTGGTAATTTTGGTATTACTGGAATAATACATACTCGTAATCACATGTGAGGAATTGTGATCAAAGAAGACGTTTCATCCATGGCCATGATTGGATGAGTGCCTTGTTCTGTTGGGCACATGGGAGTTGTAATTTCTCCCACCATACAAAAGCACCAGATTTAAATTTAAATGCTACTAATTTCACTTTTTTAAATATTCTGATACATCCATGTAATCAAAATATCTACTTCAACTAACTAATTGAGGAAATTTTTTATACAAAATAAGCCATTTAAACTGAGAAGTTCAGCCTTATCTTGACAGTATCTTTTAACACGATCTAATTGTTTACCTCCATGGACCGATCGTCGGGCAAAGCTGCCATCGAGGTCCTCGTCACTAGAGCTCGACTCATCTGAGGTAGCCTTTCGATTCACTTCCGAAAGTGTTCTATGGACATTAGGGTTACGAAAACTAAGATAATGTCATATAGCGATCACGGGCAATTGAGCATCGCCCTGGGCTCGAGGTAGAATTAGCGCAACTGCAATAGGTCAAGGGTTATCTGCATCCCTTGCATGGTTAACTGACTCTCTCGGTGGAAAACTTCTATTCTTCCTAATGGATAATGAATCCTTCGATCACCGTCCATGGAATTTTTTTCCATTCCTTCATTATTTTCCATCGACCCATGGGGAATCCTTTCTCTGATACCAATTGCCATGGGGAAGGATGTGATGAGGTCGATCACCATCTTCCTCAAGGATAACTACTCCGAATCCACAGAGTTTCTCTGAACTCCTCATAGAGATTCCTTGTAAGACCCGTCCATTCCATACATTTTTTATGCTTATGTGAGTGATGTCCGACGCCTTTAGTGAGACTTAAACTAGCCATGCATAGTGCACATCCGGCTGACTAGAACCTTGAGACCCCAAGACCCCTGTCATATCGACTGCCCTGTCGTAGCGATCGTGGAGTGCCACCTGCACGTTCGTGCGACGCTCTGTTGGTAAGATACACCGTGAAGAAATATCATCTTTCATATGCGCATGGTGCAGTACATTCCATTTCACACATGTATGCAACATATGCTTTCCACACATGCACCATACTACACATGGGTGAGAGAATCTCTACCCATGTGTGCGATTACATCACTACCCCTTACTACCCCTCTCCTATGTGACATAAAGTCAACACCCACCTCTCCTATTTTCATACCCATGGAATTTTCAACCATGCTTCATTATCTCTCCTGAGTATGGATTAGCTCCTCTAATCATGGATTAACCCTTAATCTTGGCCTAACCTCAACCATGGTCATTTTTCTACCCTTAACCTAACCATAGCCCCATCCCTTGGTTAATTCTCTATAAAAATCCAACTCTTAGTCATTTTTTTTCATCCAACTATGAGAGAGAGAGAAGGTGGGGTAATCTTAGTGGGCCATCAACCCCATCCCTTCCACCATCTCCTTCATCCTTCCATCTCAACCTTCCATCTTGATCATCAAGGTGAGTACACCTCCCAACTTTTTCTTCTCTATGTTTCCTTGACTTCTTTTGTAATATAGAAGTAAGGATCCATAAGAGGGCAGACCCTCCTGGGTGAAGATGATGAGCCATCCAACGGTGTAGATAGCTGGAAAACATAAATGTCAACTTAATTTTGAAGTGGAGGAGGACTCATTGATCTGCCTCACCATAATGTTGATCAGCCATCCAATCTTTTCACAAAGTCATAAGGACCTGGATGGGAGATCACACAAATATAAGATTGATCAGAACCTGGTTGGCTCCACCGTAGGTCCATTATAATGTTTGTATGCATCCAAACCGTCCATGGTTGGGATGCCACTAGATAAAAACCCCCCACCCACCATGGGAGGCAGGGAGGGTAATGACACCCATCATTATATGTGCATGAGCCCACCATAATTCTTATTTATCATCTAACCTGTTGCAAAAAATAAAAAAATAATAATAACAAAAAACAAAGAGGCAGTAACGGTACCTGTTATCCCAAGGTGTGACATTGTGGTCCCGCGCGTGCTGTTGGAGCCCATCATGATGTACCTATTCAATACTCAAGCCATCCATCCAGCGGTGGGACCCACTATGATGTTAAGGTTATGATTGCTTACCTCCAAGTGTAGAGGCTCGTAAGTAATATCCTGTGAATACAGGGTCAATCCCACAGGGAGATGAACTGCGTGAAGGAGAAAATCAAATGCAAAATAAACTAAGTAATAAAAACTAATCTGATAATTTGATTTTGGGATTTTTGAATGGATGTAATTCAACTGAATTAAAACAACACCCAAGCTTCAAAGTTCTAATGTTCCAAAATCATGATGACTTGGATAACACAACTAGGATCTGAGCATTATGATCAGCCTAATCGAAAAATAAAGCAATTTAAATATTTTAATAAATGATATAAAAAAATAGAAAATCATGGATTTGCACCATTGATATATATTCTCAAGTGTCAGTGATTTTAAGAATCCAATATCAATGGATAATGAAAATCAAAGAAATATAACAGGTTGAGAACCTCTCCTATCTAGAAAATCTGATTGATCTAGGGTAAGCCTATCCATCAATGTGGATCTCATATGATGGAAACATATGAATCTCACAAGAGAATAAAAATAAAACATAAACAATAGATAACGTGCATACATTATTCTTCTCAATATTAAAACAATCAATCATCATAACTTAAAGAATTATTAAACCCATGTGCTTCCCTTCTAACTTGGGCTAAAGGGAACTTAGAAAAATATAATTAAAATAAGAAAGAAAAAATAAGAAAGAAATAAATACAAATAAAAAATATCTAAAAAAATAACTTATAGAACTTTAATAAAATTAAAAACTCTAATTCTTGCTTTGGGATGCCTTGAATGATGCTTAGAAATGCCCTAGGGAGCCCTATTTATAAGTAGGGAACTCTAATTTTCATACAAAGTTGAAAAATCCTAGAAATTGCCTCAAGTATACATAATTTTCCAAAATAGACTTCTCACTACACAGTTTATTTAAAATAAATTTTTTGTTATGCAATTTTCCAAAATAGACCTTAGACCTTTAGAATACACTTTTTCATGACGATTTCAGGATTCTTCACTTCAAATCTTTGATTTTCTTCATTCTTCACTTGGTTTTCTTGGATCTTTGGCATGTGAATTCTTCAATCTTGGTTTCTTAAGATTTATCCCTTACCTTGGTGATTTTTTAGCATCAAATTCATGCTTTTAACATCCTTTTTCAATCCAAGCACTTAAATTCACCTTGCAACACATGCGTGAGTAAAATAGAACATTAAGTTGATTCATATTCATAAAACTAAGATATAAATGGAAAAAATTATGCAATATTTGAGTCTCAACACACCCCCCCAATCATCATTTTGCTAGTCCCGAGCAAAATAAGCAAAGAAAAATAAAAATAAGAATAAAAATTAATTCTAGAAAAAAAATAAAATGAAAATAAAATTCTAACTACACCACTTTCACAGGTAATCTTGATTACATTGAGCATATATAACAAGCTTTTAAACCCGTAGGTTTCCTCTAGTGGACGAGTTATAGTCTTGTGAAAGTTTTCAGAAATGTTACCCACAAACATTGAAAATATGAAAAATAGTTCAACACTCAGAAATTTATACAATTATGCCGCCATTCATCATATGAATTCCAAAACAAAACAATACTTATCCTAAGTTTGAAGTTAGTTAGAATATCAATTTCTTAATCCATTGCATCCTTGAGTTTAAAGACCTAATCAAAATTTAAAATAGTTATGATCCAATATACTTAGGTGCTCCATGACACTAGTCAAACTTTGAGAAAGATGCATGTTCCCCTATCCTAACTCCTTTCAATCATTCCAAGAATATGAAATCTCTAGTTATCTCATTTACTTCATGCTATTTCTTCTTTTATCATCATGTCCTCATTATTATATACCACCCTTAGATGAAGATTCTCACCAAGTTTGCTTCATAACCTAAGGTATCGTACTTGTAATGCTAACAGTAATGGATACTTAGGTATCCTTACTTTGGATTACTGACACGATTGTTATGGTCATTGCATTCACGCTCTATAATAAAATTTTCTTTTTCCATCACTCTTTTTTTTTCTTTAATATTCTCTTTTTTAAGCATATATCAATGGTACTAGTTCATTCAAGCTTGTTTGAATCAAAAGTTGCTATTCTAGTTCAGAAATCATATTCCTCACTTAGTTAGATAACGTGTATTGTGAATTTAGTACATTAAATTACAACTCACTTTAAACTAGCGATTAGATAATTAAACTCAAGTTTATAATTTTCAGTTATCAAAATTCTGACTACTATCGACCTAGACTAAGTATTAACTTTGCCTTTGAAATTTTCATAATATCATGTTCACATTCTTGTATATAATTATTTTGAAAATGTTGAAAAAAAACTTCATAAACATAAATCTAAAAAATAAAAATTCTCATAAACCTAAACCTAAAAAAATAAAATAAAATAAAATAAACTCACATGGATGACTATCCATACCCCCCAACCTAAAATCTATATTGTCTCCAATGTAATGATAATGTAATGTAGAGAACAATAAAAATAAAAGAAAGGGTGGATAGTACCTACCATGACAAACTCACCTGCTAGGTGACACTAAAAAAATTTGAATATGATATAAATCCTACACAAATGATCCATTAGACTAGGAGCATTAATCTGAATATTTTGCCTCATGAAGAGGGATAGACTCCTCTCTCAAATGAAATTTTTCCACATAAAGCTTCAGTCTCTGACCATTAATCTTGTACACATTAACAGTACGTGAATTCTCAATTTCAATAGCCCCATGAGTATAAACATTCTTCAGAATGAAGGGGCTTATCCATCATGATCTTAAATTTTCCAAAAAGAACTAGAGACGAGAATTGTATAATAGAAACTTTTGCTGAGGTTCAAAATTCTTCCTCAAGATATTTTTGTCACAAAAAGCTTTGGACCTCTCTTTGTAGATTTGTAACGCCCTGAAAATTGGGGGTCGAGCAAAGCTCTACTCTCGAGTTTTAACGCATCACTTATGCAATATAGATAATGAAGATTGAATGTTGTCCATGTTAGTGCATTTAAATATGAGTGAGATTATACTAAAACAACATTTCATACTCCAGAGTTAATGTAATTTAGCAAGTGGAAGACTGAAATATATGCATTTAATTATGAAAACGTTTCACAAATTTTGGAGAATGAGTATGAAACCGAGCTAAATTATACATGTGTTATTTCTAACCATATAAAATGTATGAAGTAAATGTGTTCAACTAAACAAGTATCTCAGTAGCCCCTACGCTTCGGTATGAGATCTACATAGATCCACCTGATATCTGAACGTTGGAGAACTGTTCCTCCTCGCCTACAAAATCTAACACTGTAGTATAGACCTTACCATTACCTGCATTTACAACAAAGTCTGGGTGGTGTTTTAAAAACACCACCACAGGTGGGAATGAGTAGCTAATTCAGTGGAACTATAAAGAAAAGGTTAACATGTTATTATTTTAGTTAAGCAGTAATGATAAAGCAATACAACAAGCATTCCTAAATACTTAGGTTAATGCAATGATGATATGTATTAATGATGTATGCCCTCACTTGTACTCCCTCTACCACATCATCTCACGATCGCGACATGCAACACTCGCACTGTGCTCAACTCCAATGCCAAAGCCATATGCAATGCGGTGCATGTGTGCGATTAGCTAAGTTCTTAATTAAGCATATTCATATAACAGGATTGGAAAGCTAAGGTACCTTCATTTATATCGTTGACCCAAACATTGATCTATCTAGGGTCATCAGTTCTAGTTAATCACATACGAAGAACAGAGTGGCTCGTCACCTCAGCGTAGGCCTGGTTTATACTCGAGGTCACTACGGAAAGACTCGTCGCTGTAGCATAGTCCTATTATATACTCGTGGTCACTACGGGCTCGTCACCTGATCGTAGGCCGACAACTCAAATACTGTGTCCCATACAACACCATATTCAGTTCATGAGTTTGGGTTGCTCACTGGTCACTACGGGGAGGCTTGTCGCCCCAGTGTAGGCCGACAGCTCGACTACGGTGTCCCATACACCACCATGTCTGGCTCATGAGTCTTAGCGGATGAGGTACCAAGGTTAAACAGGCTTTTCACTGGTAAGTTTGGTACCTTAAGTTCAAGCAGTAGCGTCCATACATGGTGAACATACATTGGGCCAATCGGGTTACTTGACAAGCTCGACTGATACGAGCATATGTTGAATTAGTCGACATGGAGTGCATACGCACTCCTCATGGCCTAACCACTGTCGATAATCACCGTATGACTCGGATTCATCGGGCATATCTGTTGTGGCTAAACAGTATGGCCACCAATCATAAATCATTACCGATTACCTAGACTACATCATAGCCCCAATCACTCTCAAACACAATAAGCATTCAAGCTTTGTAGTCAAGATAGCATGTAGCAACCAATTCAAATGTAAATCCCATATAAGCATTTTAATGAACACATAAAGAACATGTTAACATACATAGGCATTCATCCATAAAGCATATAGTAGTAAGATAGGTTTCATGAAGGAAACTATAGCTATAGATAAGGTCAGTAAGAATCCTATCTCAATGCCCTCATTACATGCATTTCCATAAGTATTTCCACATTCAAGCATTTTATCAAACACTTAGGCTACACATATCACACATATGTAATAAATTAGTGAAACACATATTACGGAAAATCTTTCCACATAAGAGTTGTCACATGCACAAAAATCATGTATTTACAATCAATAATCATGGCGAGCACAAATCTAAATTCCATGATCGTTCCAACATTTCAACAAACACATGGAAAGCATTATAAATCAACATAATCTATATATAAGCATAATATACGAAAAACCTCGTATCTATGCACATGTGATAGCAATCAAGCTAGTTATAAATCATTACTGACATTGAAAGTCTTAAAAACCATAACATAAACATTTATAGTTTGCACCTTTTGCTGGTAAACCCGTATCAAGCTCATTTTTAACACTACATCATTGTTTAAGGCACAACGACAACCTAAACCATGAACTAGGTTAGCTATTTCATCATTTACTCTATTTGAATCCCTAAATTGACATTAGGGTTAGGATTTCTTACCCAAATCATAATCAAAACAAGTTGTGTAGCGTAAGAGAGAGGTGTATCGACGCGTGGTGTGGTGGGAGAAGATCCCGACCACGATCTCCAAGAATCCCTCTTCCTTCCTTCCTTCCTCTTTTCTCTCCTTTTCTCTCTCTCTCTCTCTCTCTCTCTCTCTCTCTCCTGTGGGGTTTTGAGAAAATTCGTATATGAGAGAGGTGGGGTGAGATAAGGGCCTTATATGGGCATATAACTGATGGTAATGCCCCTAGTGCCATAGTATACTTAGCTTATATCTAAAAGTCGACTGTTTCAAGCCAACAGAGCACATCTGGATGCCCCTTTTCTGCATACAGTCGGGAGTAAGCTCCCTGACATTGGATCTAGGTCAGGTTAACATCTCAGTCTGATCAGATCAGTGGATCGACCGCGAGGGACCTGTTTCAGTTTAATGGTCAGCGGTACTCGATCAGGGCTACAAGTAGACTGACATGTGTTAGAATTTTTTCCTGATCTGAAGGTGTAATTGGGTCAGATTTTGACGGTCTAAATCCTTAAATTTGGCCTGCAAGTAAACGACTCAATTCACTTAAGTTTTAATTTATTTCCTAAAGATATTCACGTTTCTCACACACTTCGCTTCGGACTTAGGTTGTTCGTTTTGGGATATCATTTAGACTTGATTTCTGAAATGGTTGTCAAGTCCAACAAGTCGATCATAACCGTATAGTTTTGAGGTAATTGGACTTTCGACGCGCGGTCCAGGTCCGATACGGAGTTTTAATGTGCTCCCATGAGCAACTGGCTTTGAGATTGATCCTATATTTTTAGGTACTGTAGCGTTAGCGATTTTACTAGTTTTGGGTCTTGCAGTTCGTATTTAAAGTGGTTTGAGCTAATTCCATAATTAATTTAGTTTAGTACTTAACTAAATTTCATCCTAATTACAACAGAATAAGGTCCTAGGGTAGGAGAAGCTGATCTTTCTAAATAACCTATTTGTTTTATGAGATTCATTAAGGTTAATGGTCAAAAACCTATTTTATTTATGTATTTACTATTTACAGTAAGTTTTAGTTTAAGTATTGTTCTTCATCATTTAAACTTTAGGATTTGTGTCTAATGTGAAAGTACTTAGAAAAATTTGAAGAACATGATAGTGAAAGTTGAGATTTTGAAGGAAATGGGTTAAAGAGGAGATTTGGGGACTTCGGGATTGAGTTCTGAGAAGTCAGTAAGGTGTTATGATCGACCCATTGCGTAAGGACGTCTATTTCCAAGTTAACAAAAATCCGGGATGTTATAATCTACCCCCTTAAAAATAATTTCATCCCCAAAATTGCCTAAGGGGAGTATGTAAAGATTTGATTATTTTATTTGCCTAAGTTTTTATTGATTTCAAGTTTATATTCGTGGTAGGGTGTATACTGTCTATACTAGTTTGGTACATTTTTGTCTACCCCTTTAAAAATTTATTTCTTTATCTCTTGCTTAATACCCTAATGGTTTGTTACAATTTCTTTCTTTATCTAGTTAGAGTCTGGACGATGATTCTCATCTATTTAGAGTAAGATATTTGTTTCAAGGGTCAAACAATACGGAGAGACGATTGTAGTGGGCTTGATCTCAATACATCGATCATCTACCTGACCAGGGTAGAAGGCTCATCGTATCCCTTCCTAGTCTTGGTAGATCCTGGTCTTCTGCTCGGTCAAAGCAGTGAATCCACTGGTAGTTGCTCAGGATTGAGAATTGGGTCAAGCCGTGAATGTTTTGCAGTTGTACATTTCAGTAACTCCGTAGTTCGATCACTCTAAAAGCTTAGGAAATGCCCAACATTGAAAGGTTCAAATTTTCTATTTATAAGGTTGCCCTTTGGGTCTTGGTCTAAGAGAGTCCTCGCTTTAATCTATGTTCAAGGTAGGGATTAATAAACACCTTAATAGATCATCCTAAAAGGGTTTCTAATCGTATAGAATTCGTCAAGGCTTCTATTATATTTGTATTTAATGAGCGGATTTATGGATACACTGACCTCTGCTCGTTCCGATTGTTAGGTCTATGATTTAATATGAATTGGTTCAACACTTAAGCCCTAATTTCTTTCCTTTAATGACTTTATTAGTGACATTCTAATGAAGATTCAGATCCTATCTAGTGACCTAACCTTACGTATAGCCAGGATCAATTTCCTTCAATCCTGGGCCAGTGGGGCAGGGGCCCACCACTCTTCCACTATGCCACTTTGATTAAACGGATGTATTAGCCGACCTAACTATATTGGGCTCATAATGTTCTACCCCCCTTAAAAATTATTTTTACTCTTAAGGCTCAAGGATCTATATACTGATCTGTATGTCGGAACAAGGTGTAATTTAGGACCTATCCTTAACACGAAATGAGATACGATCTCTCAATACATTGGTCTTCCTTCCATCGATGATATGTGCTATGGCATTGGTACCTATGGTTATAGAAAGGAGCTAAAATAATGAGTGTTGTGGTTGATTCTAGGGACGGGTGTAAGTTTGTAGTAAGATGCCTATTGGAGTTGTCTGATTGAAATTGAGTTGTCCGAACTTAAATTTAGCTACGCTCGAGCACTACACATATGCTCATACTAGCTAAGGAGATCCTAGGGTTCACGTTATTAATTTATTGGGTTTCCTAACTGTCAGTTTTTATATAATCCTCATTCCCAAGGTCCTAAGGTAGTTCTATACCCTTTTTCTGGCACTTTTAGTTAGTATATTATTTTAATTATTTTTTCAGTAGTTCGTCATCAAGTCCACTTTATCTTCATCAAATTCTCTTAGGTTTCGTATTGTAGAAAAATTCTAAGAATTATATAAGTAACAGCTGTCCAAACTAATAATTTTTAGATAGTTGTCACAACGACCTATATTTAACTTTATTAATATTTTTCACTTATTTTTATATGAAACTAAACTTATCAAGCTTTAATTCGGATTTTGAATCACCTAAATTGGAATTATGACAAGGGAGATATGATTTTTTGAAGTTGGTTAAAAATTGTAGAAAACGGAAAACTATAGAAACGGGAAGCGCCCCCCCCCCCGCGAGGGGTGCCGTATATGTGATAGGACCACCTCAGGTCCCCCCAATTTTTGTCGTTTGGTCCACCAAGTCAGTTTGAGGCATTTTTGGGTCTCATCTCACGTATATTCACACTTTTCAGGTTCTTTGCATTTGGAATACATCGAATTATCATCTAAACCCATCGATTCACGGTCTAGAAAGGAAATGGGATCATCTCATATGATCACAGACACCTATGGGTCAAATTTCAATGGCCAGTTTCGCATATCAACGGTCAATTTCGTCGACAGGTGAAACCTGGAATCCTATGACTGTTTCTACGTTTCATCACCCCCTCCTAAGTCAGAGTGCGTCAGAGTGCGTCGTGTTATCATAACCCAGGGACAATTTAATCCAAATCATGCTCTGATACTATCTTGTAACGCCCTGAAAATCGGAGGTCGAGTAAAGCTCTACTCCTAAGTTCCAACACATTACTTATGCAACATAGATAATGATGATTGAATGTTGTCCATGTTAGTGCATTTAAACATGAGTGGGATTATACTAAAATATCATATCATACTCCAAAGTTAATATAATTTAGCAAGTGGAAGACTGAAATATATGCATTTAATTATGAAAATATTTCACAAATTTTGGATTATGAGTATGAAACTGAGTTAAATATATACATGTGTTGTTTCTAACGATATAAAATGTAGGAAGTAAATTTGTTCAGCTAAAAAAGTATCCCAGCAGCCCCTGCACATCGGTATGAGATATACATAGATCCGCCTGATTGCTGAACGTAGGAGAACTCTTCCTCCTCGCCTACGAAATCCAACATTGTAGTATAGACCTTGCCATTACTTGCATCTACAACAGAGTCTAAGTGGTGTTTTAAATATACTGCCACAGGTGGGAATGAGTAGCTAATTCAGTGGAATTATAAAGTAAAGGTTAACATGTTATCAATCCAATCAAGCAGTAATGATAAAGCAATACAACACTAAGTACTCTGGTTAATGTAAGGATGATATGTATTAATGATATATGCCCTTACCTGCATTCTCTTTGCGACATTATCTCACGACCGCAACATCAACACTCCCGCTATGCTCAACTCCAATGCCAAAGGCACATGTAATGTGGTGCATGTGCGTGATTAGCCAAGTTCTTAATTAAGCATATTCATACAGCAGGATTGAGAAGCTAAGGTACCTCCCTTTATATCGTTGACCCAAACATTGATCCATCTAGGGTCGTCAGTCCTAGTTAATCACATACGAAGAACAATTACAGGTTACTAAGGAGCGGCTCGTCACCTCAATGCGGGCATGGTTTATACTCGAGGTCACTACAGAAAGGCTTGTCGCCTTAGTGTAGTCCTAGTGTATACTCATGGTCACTATGGGCCCGTCACTTGATTATAGGCTGACAACTCGAATACAGTGTCTCATACACTACCATATTTAGCTCATGAGTTTAGGTTGCTCACTGGTCTCTACAGAGAGGCTCGTCGCCCCAGCGTAGCCCGAAAGTTCGACCACGGTGTCTTATATACGACCATTTTCAGCTCATGAGTCTTAGTGGATCGAGGTACCAAGGTTAAATGAGCTTTTCACTAGTAAGTTTGGTACCTTAGGTTCAAGCAGTAGCGTTCATACATGGTGAACATATATTGGGCCAATCAGGTTACTTGACAAGCTCGATTGATATGAGCATATGTTGAATTAGTCGACATGGAGCACATACGCACTCCTCGTGGCCTAACCACTATCTATAATCATCGTACGACTCGAATTCATCGGGCGTATCTGTTGTGGCTAAACAGTATGGCCACCGATCGTAAATCATTACCGATTGTCTGGACTACATCGTAGCCCCAATCACTCTTAAACACAATAAGCATTCATGCTTTGTAGTCAAGATAGCATGTGGTAACCAATTCAAATGTAAATTCCATATAAGCATTTTAACAAACACATAGAGAACATGTTAACATACATAGACATTCATCCATAAAGCACGTAGTAGTAAGATAGGTTTCATGAAAAAAAAACTGTAGCTATAGATAAGGTCATTGAGAATCCTATCTCAATGCCCTCATTACATGCATTTCCATAAGTATTTCCACATTCAAGCATTTTATCAAACACTTAGGCTACACATATCACACATATGTAATAAATTAGTGAAACACATATTACGGCAAATCCTTCCACATAGGAGTTGCCACATGCACAACAATCATGTATTTACAATCAATAATCATGGCGAGCACAAATCCAAATTCCATATTCGTTCCAACATTTCAACAAACACATGGAAAGCGTTATAAATCAACAAAGTCTATATATAAGCATAATATACGGAAAACCTCGTATTTATGCACATGTGATAGCAATCAAGCCAGTCATAAATCATTACTGACATTGAAAGCCTTGAAAATCATAACCTAAACATTTATAGTCTGCACCTTTCACTGGTAAACCCGTACCGAGCTCAGTTTGAAGACTACGTCATTATCTAAAGCACAATGGCAACCTAAACCATGAAATAGGTTAGCTATTTCGTCATTTACTCCATTTGAATCACTAAATCGAGATTAGGGTTAGGATTTCTTACCAAATCATAATCGAAATAAGTTGTGTAGTGTAAGAGAGGTGTATCGGTGCGTGGTGTGGTGGGAGAAGATCCCGACAACGATCTCCAAGAATCCCTCTTCCTTCCTTCATCTTTTCTCTCCTTTTCTCTCTCTCCCTTAGGGTTTTGACCAAATTCGTATATGAGAGAGGTGGGGTGAGATAAGGGCCTCATATAGGGCCAAAACTAATGATAATGGCCCCAGGGCCATGGTATACTTAGCTTATAGCCAAAAGTTGGCTGTTTCGGGCCAACAGAGCACATATGGAAGCCCATTTTCTACATACGGTCGGGAGTAAGCTCCCTGACATTGGATCTAGGTCAGGTTAAGATGTTGGTCCGATCGGATTAATGGATCGACCCTGGGGGACCTGTTTCAGTTCAACAGTCACCAGTACTCAATCAGGGCCACAAGTACACTGACATGTGTTAAAAAAATTTTCTGATCTAAGGGTGTAATTGGGTCAGATTTTGACGGTCTAAATCCTTAGATTTTACTTACAAGTGAACGACTCAATTCACTTAAGTTTTAATTCATTTCCTAAAGATATTCGCGTTTCTCACACACTTAGCTCCAAGCTCAAGTTATGCATTCTGGGATATTATTTAAACTTGATTTTTGAAGTGGTTGTCAAGTCCAGTAAGGCGATCATAACCATTTAGTTTTCGGATAATTGAATTTTTTACGCACGGTCCAGGTCAATACGAAGTTTCAATGTGCTCCCATGAGCAACTGGGCTTTGAGATTGATCCTAGGTTTTTAGGTATTGTAACGTTAGGGATTTTACTAGTTTTGGGTCATGCAGTTCGTATTTAAAGTGGTTCAAGCTAATTTCACAATTAATTTAGTTTAGTACATGACTAAATTTTACCCTAATTATGACATAATAAAGTTCTAGGGTAGAAGAAGCTGATCTTTCCAAATAACCTATTCATTTTGTGAGATTCCATAAGGTTAATGGTCAAAAGCCCATTTTATTTATGTATTTACTATTTACAGTAAGTTTTAGTTGAAGTATTATTCTTTATCATTTAAACTTTAAGATTTGTGTCTAATGTGAAAGTACTTAAAAAATTTTGAAGAACATTGTGGTGAAAGTTGAGATTTTAAAGGAAAGGGATTGAAGAGGGGATTTGGGGACTTCGGGATTGAGTTCTGAGAAGTTAATAAGGTGTTATAATCGACCCATTGCCTAAGGATGTCTATTTTCAAGTTGGTAAAAATCTGGGATGTTATAAGATTTTAGATTTTTCATAGGAGTCTCTCCTCAACTCCTCTAATTTATTTAACTATAATTTTCTTTGTCCACTTGCTTGGTACATATCAAAGTTTTTTTTTTTTATTGCCCAATAGGCTCTATGTTCCAATTCCATAGGCAAGTGGCAAGCCTTCCCATACACCAATCTGTATGGAGACATTCCAATCGGATTCTTATAAGCAGTCTTATAAGCCCATAAAGTATCGGATAGTCTGAGGGACCAATCCTTTCTATCTAGTCTTATAGTTTTCTCTAAAATGTGTTTAATTTTACGATTAAAAATCTCAGCTTGCCCACTCATTTATGGGTAATATGGGGTGCTCACTTTATACTTGATGTCATATTTTTTCATCAAAGCCTCAAATGTCATATTGCAAAAGTGAGACCCGCCATCACTAATGATGGCCTTTGGAGTTCCGAATCTAGAAAAAATATTTTTCTTAAGGAATCGTATGACTACTTTATTATCATTGGTCCTACTTGGAACTGCCTCAATCCACTTTGAAACATAGTCCACACCAACCTATATATAAAGAAATCCAAAAGAAGATGGAAATGAGCGTATAAAATCAATACCCCAACAATCAAAAATCTCCAATGGTAAAATTGGGGATAAAAGGCATCATGTTACGTCGGGTCACTGTTCCCAACCTTTGACTCTATCATAAGCAACACAGAAAGCATGAGTGTCTTTAAACATGGTAAGCCAGTAAAAACCACACTGCAGGATTTTTGCAGTAGTTTTCTTAGCAGAAAAATGGCCACCACATACTTCCATATGACAAAAAGAAATAATACTTTGAACTTCATCCTCTGAGACATAATGTCTAAAAATTTGATCAGTCCCATATTTATATAAATACGGGTCATCCCAGAAGAAGTTCCTAACCTCGGTTTCAAAACACTTCCTATCTTGTGATTTCCAATGATATGACATTTTTTCCATTACAAGATAGTTCACTATATCCGCATACCAAGGCAATCTGGAGATCACAAATAATTGTTCATATAGAAAAGTGTCCTGGATATGCTTCTCCTTAGTGGAATCATCTAACATTAATATGGAAAGGTGATCGACCACTATGTTTTCTACTCCTTTCTTATCTTTTATCTCTAAGTCAAATTCTTGGAGTAGGAGGATCCATTTCAAAAGTCTTGACTTTGCATATTTCTTAGATAACAAATATTTCAAAGCCAAGTGGTCCATGAAAATGACTACTTTAAATCCTAGCAAGTAGGACATAAACTCATCTAAAGAAAAAACTACTGCAAGTAAATCTTTTTCAGTTGTTGAGTAATTTACTTGGGCCGAGTTTAGAATTCTACTCGTATAGTGAATAACGTAGGGTCGTTTATCTTTTCTTTAGCCCAAAACAACCCCTATGGCATAATCGCTTACATCGTACATTAGTTCAAAAGGAAGTGTCAAATCTGGTGAACAAATGATAGGTGTAGTGATAAGGGATAATTTAATTTTAGTAAAGGCACTTGCACACTCATCTATCCACTTAAATGGAACATCCTTTTGAAGAAGATTAGTCAAGGGTCTAGTAATGGCACTAAAGTCCTTGATGAATCTTCTATAAAAAACAGCATGCCCTATAAGTGATCTAATATCTCTAACAGTTCAGGGGATAGGTAGATTAGCAATAATGTCGAATTTTGAGCGATCTACCTCGATTCCATTTTTGAAGATAACATGACCCAAAATAATTTCCTTTTGAACCATGAAATGACATTTCTCCTAATTTAAGATAAGGTATTTCTCTTCACACCTAGACAAGATAAGAGTTAAATTATTGAGGCATTCCTCAAAATTACTCCCAAATACAGAAAAGTCATCCATGAAAGCCTCAAGAAACTTCCCAACCATATTTGAAAAAATACTTAACATACACTGTTGGAAAGTTACTGGGGCGTTACACAAACCAAATGGCATCCGTTTGAAAGCAAACATGCCAAATGGATAAGTGAACATGGTTTTCTCTTGGTCTTCCAGGATTATCTCTATTTGGTTCTATTTAGAATATCCATCAAGAAAACTAAACAAGGAATGACCTGCTACCCTCTCTAAAACTTTGTCAATGAATGGTAGAGAAAAATGGTCCAGCCCAAGGCTCCTTTATGGTCCCTTAGAACATTCAACAATTTAATCTCTTGATCCTTGTCTAAAAATGAAGAGATCACCACAGGATAAGTTTTATTTTCACCTAAGTATACATACTTAAGCTTATTTGGTATTTGTTTTAAATCAATCTTTGGAATATTGGTTGATGATGACAGAGGTTGTGAGTCTTCGATAGATAGAATTTGAGTGCACGGTCTCCATTAGTACATACCAATGTCCTGGGTGGTAGTGCTCTCATTATTATCACAAATTTTAGCAAGTAGTTTTTCTAAATCAGAATTTTTTAAGTCGCCAAAGACTTAAATTAATTCCTTAATCAGACTAGGTTCCAATTCCTCTCTTCTATCAAGCAGTCTATGAAATTTAGCTCATAAATCTCATTATTATCAATGGGCTGCTTACATAGATTAAAAATATTTAGTTCTAGAGTCATGTTACCCAAAGACAAGTTTATCATTCCATTCCTGTAATTTATGATTGCACTTGAAGTTGCTAGGAATTGGCGGCCTAAAATGATGGAAACTTAAGCGCTAACATTTACACATGGTTCAGTGTCTAGTACAATAAAATCTACAGGGAAGAAGAATTTCTCCACTTAGACTAGCACGTCCTCTAAAAGTTTCCTTAGTACCTTAATGGAGCGGTCAGCGAGCTAGAATGTAATTATGGTTGGTTTAAGGTCACCTAACCCCATTTGTTTGTAAACCGAATAAAGTACTAAGTTGACACTTATACCCAAATCTAGCAAAACATGCTCAATTTGGAAATTCCTAATAATACAAGGAATAGTGGGACTTCTCAGGTCTTTATATTTGGGTACGACCCTTTGTTGAATGATAGCGCTCACTTTCTCAATAAGGAAGGCCTTTTTGTGCACATTTAATTTTCTCTTTACAGTGTACAAGTCTTTTATATATTTGGCATACAATGGAATTTGTCTAATGGCATCAAGTAGAAGAATATTGACAGTAACCTTTTAGAGCACATCCAACACCTCTTGATATTTCATGGGGACAGTCGGATTTTGAAATCTAGATGGGAACGAATTTGGAGGCTCATATGACTTAGTCTCTTTATCCTTTTACTGTTGCGGCTCTTGAAACATAGCCGGTTCATCATTTTCTTGAGACAGTGGCTCATCCTCCAGTATTTCTACTGGTTGCATTATCTTGTTATTGACCTCTTTTTCACTTCTCAAGGTATGATGGCCTTAGGTTGTTCATGATGTAGCTCACTTGGATTTGAGTCTCTAATGAAATGTGCATTTTTAGGGTTTGACATAGGTTGAGAAGGAATGGGGTGTCTTTTTCCCTAGCATTTAGTTGAGTCTCAATCCTAGCCACGGCCTTCTTTAATTCCTGATTTGATTGGATTATATACTAATTCATATGAGCTTGAGAGTTCATAAATGCGGTCAATGCATCCTCCACAGATGATCGCTTTGGCGGGGGCACATATGGTGCATTGTTAAGTGTCCCAAAGAAGTTTTGTGGAGGTATTTGAGGTGCATTGGGTGCATTAATTTGTGGTCCATACCTCCAACTAAGATTAGGATGGTTATGCCAATTTGAATTATATGTTTTTCATTAGCTGCATAACTGACCTTTAATAGTTATTTATAACATTTGCTTGCTCATGCTCATGCGTGATATTTTGTACAACTGAGATTATTAGACAATTCTTTGTGTCATAGTCTGTACCACCACCAATGCCACAAAAATTACCTAAGGAAGTATTTGCTTTAACCATATCAACCTTCCTAATTTTCAAGGCTTCGACCTTTCTAACCAATGCAACAAATTTTGCATTCAGGTCGTCTTCCTCTCTTAAGATATACATCTCCGCTTTCTCTCTATGAATGAGTCTAGTTTGGTCTAATTTAGCAGAGACATCCTATGTCTGCGTATTCTCTGCTAACATATTTAGAAAATTCTAAGCCTCATTATAATCTTTGTTAAGAAAGGTTCCACATCATCTCTATGAACCGACGGGTATCCATGGTGAACCCCTTTCGGAACGCATCAATCACGTGTCATAGTTCATAACCATGATGTGGATAAGTAATTAGAAGGTCTTTGAAGCGTTCCCAAGCTTGAAAAAATAATTCATTCCCCTTTTGGGAGAATGACATGATTTCTTGTTTTAGTGCATTTGTTTTGTGCTCAGGAAAGAACTTTTTCAAAAACTTTCTACTTAAGGCTTGTCATGTAGTGATGGTATTAGGTCTTAGAGAGTTGAGTCATGCTTTGACCCGATCCTTTAGAGAAAATGAGAATAGCCTAAGCTTAAGTACATCCTTATTGTTATTGTTTACTTGTAATGTTGCAATTACTTCCTCAAAGTCCTTGAGGTGGAAGTAGGAGCTTTCATAATCCAAGCCATAAAATTTAAGAATCAATTAAATCACATCTAGTTTAAAATCAATGTTCCCTGTATGAGTAGGGAATACTATGCAAGATGGTAAAGTTGATCTCTCAGAGTGTAGATGTTCATGTAAAGTCCGTGGTTGGTTTAACACATTCCTATGAACTTCATTTTCATCCTTAAGAGGAAGATTAGGTTGATTTTCTCTGTTTTGATTTATAGTTGGATCTGCCAGATTTGGATTTGGATTATCAACTAGGTCTGCCATGGAATTCAAGTGATGTTGAGTGCTTCTTCTGAGTGAATGGTCAAGGTCTAGAACTAGTCCACCTTCGGAAGAGAGTCGATTATTTTGATCCCTACTCCAATAGGATATAAACCATCCACACCATACAACAAATACCATTAATTCAAATAGCAAGTATGATACTTAAAATAAAAATAAAAACTTAACCAACAACCCATGCGGCATGGCCGACCATAAGGGTTCAATCCACAAAGTAAAATAAATCAACAACTCAAGCGGTAGGGCTGGCCATGAGGGTTCAGTCCACAAAGCAAAAATAAATCAACAACTAAGGCGGCAGGGCCAACCATGAGGGTTCAGTCCACAAAGCAAAAATAAAAAAATAAATCAATAAAAGTAAAACTAATGCAGAAATTAAACTATGTAAATCTGAAAAATAGATTTAGCAGATGATCTTTGTGATCAAACAACAACTATAGGACAACCATAGCACTTGGGTGATAAAATTCCAAGCAAGGCAACCTTATGTCATAGTTAGTACTTGAAAGACCCAACTGAATTTACTATCAAAGAAAAAAAATCTACAGAAAATTTGGAGGGTTTAAAAGAGAACTTACCTTAGAAAAGAACTTACCTTAACTATCTTGTACAAATCTAATATATTTCAGTCTTTTCCCGGTAACGGCGTTAAAAACTTGATTGTTTGTCTCCAAGTGCAAAGGTTCATAAGTCCTATGAATACAGGGTCGATCTCACAGGGAGATAAATTGCGAGAAGGAGAAAATCAAATGTAAAACAAACTAAGTAATAAAAACTAATCTGATGATTTGATTTTGGGATTTTTGAATGGATGTAATTCAACTGAATTAAAACAACACCCAAGATTCAAAGTTCCACACATAGGTTAATGTTCCAAAAACATGATGACTTGGATAACACAACTAGGATCAGAGCACTATGATCAGCCTAATCAGAAAATAAAACAGTTTAAATATTTTAATAAATGATATAAAAAATAAAAAATTATGGATTTGTACCATTGATATATATTCTCAAGCGTCAGTGATTTTAAGAATCCAATATCAATGAGATAATGAAAATCAAAGAAATATAACAGGTTAAGAATTTCTCCTATCTAGAAAATCTGATTAATCTAGGATAAGCCTATCCATCAATGTGGATCTCATATGATGGAAACATATGAATCTCATAAGAGGATAAAAAATAAAATCTAAACAATAGATAACATGCATACACCATTCTTCTCATCATTAAAACAATCAATCATTATAACTTAAAGAATTATTAAACCCATGTACTTCCCTTCTAGCTTTGGCTAGAGGGATCATAGAAAAATATAATTAAAATAAGAAAGAAATAAATACAAATAGAAAATATCTAAAAAAATAACTTTTAAAACTTTAATAAAATTAAAAACTCTATAAAAACCCTAATTCTTGCTTCAGGATGCCTTGAATGATGCTTAGGAATGCCCTAGGAAGCCCAATTTATAAGTAGGGAACTCTAATTTTCGTACAAAGTTGAAAAACCCTAGAAACTGCCTCAAATATACGCAATTTTCTAAAATAGACTTCTCGCTTCATAGTTTGTTTAAAATAGATTTCCTGCTGTGCAGTTTTCCAAAATAACCTCAAGCTTCAGAATACACTTTTTCATGACGATTTCAGGATTCTTCACTTTTAGTCTTCAATTTTCTTCATTTTTCACTTGGTTTTCTTGGATATTTATCATGTGAATTCTTTAATCTTGGTCTCCTAAGATTCATCCCTTGCCTTGGTATTTTTGAGCTTCAAATTCATGCTTTTAACACCCTTTTTCAATCCAAGCACTTAAATTCACCTTATAACATATACATGAGTAAAATAGAACATTAAGCTGATTCATGTTCATAAAACCAAGATGTAAATAGGGAAAATTATATCATATTTGAGTCTCAACAGGTTATATCCACTGTTCATCTATTTGGTAGCTCTTTAATTCGAGCATTGAATGGAGCAGATTCAATGCTCATGTGGACCCCACCATGAAGTGTGTTTTGTATCCAAATCATTTATTTATTTTTCCAGTTCCTCTTAGGGCCCCGGTACAGCTAGTAAAGCTAGATATAAATCTCAAGTGGGTTATGCCACATAAGGACAGTAGGGATTACACACCCACCATAAAAGTTTCCATAGGGAACCATGACGTTACGTCCTCACTATTGTCCAAGAGGTGGACCCCACTATGGAGTTGTGTTTTATATCCACATCGTCCATTCTATTTGCCAACACATTTTAGTGCATGGTCCATCACAGGAGGTAGACCCGAGGCTTGGATGGGCCACACGCCATAGCTGCAGTGGGATTATAGGTTTGCTATTAAAAATTCCAATGGGCCCATTATATTGTTTTACTTGACATCTAACCTGTTAATAGGGACGTGCAGACCTGGATGATGAAAAAAAAAAGTATAAGTAGGAGCTTGTTTTGATACCCATGTAGGGCCCACCAGATCATGGGGCCCACTGTGATGTATAGGCTACATCCAAACCATCTGTCTATTTTGGCGGCACAAGAAACAGTGTTGTTGTAATGTCCACCATTAAAACCTCCTAGAATTTCACCATAATGTGTGTTTTAGATCCACACCATCTATCAACTTTTGCAAACCTTATAAGTGTGGCCCTACTATATCAGTGGGAGCCACCCACCTAGACAAACCCAAAATACCCATAGTTGAAACCTTAAAGGGTTCACTATGATGTTTAGGAGAGATCTAACTTGTCCATTTGTGTTGCACAAATATTGACCCTCCACTGTTGCCAACCTTTTTAGGGTCACTTCAATATTTATTGGTCCCCCAAAACTGAGTGGGCCCACCAGCATGTGAGACCCACTATAAAGTTTATTTGCCATCTAAGTTTGTTGGGAGCTGCTGTGTGCCCCACTGTTATGTTTATATGTCATCCAAACCATACAAAAGTCATCCCTATTAGATAAACCGAAAACATGAAGATATCGTTTGAGCTGAAATTCCCTATGGGCCCACTTAAACCAATGAACTAGTGATTTTGTGTGGCCCACTTACCTATGCGACCTTGTGATCTTGTAGGGCCCACTTGCCTGTACAAAAATGTTAATTTTTTGCTTTTAATCTTATGTTTGTAAGATGTGTGAAGGACCACTTAATCCAGTGTGAGGATGCAAGTGTTTAGCCCTTAATCATGTGGGCATGTTGGGTCCTTACTCTTACTCTAGTGATAGACTCTCGGGAGTATCAACACCTGGTCAACGGTTCTAATACCCATAGGTGGTGAAAACCCACTACAGCGTGCGTGTGTGGGAGTGTGTAAAAAAAATTGTGGGCATGTGACGTATGTATAGCCCGCCTAATCACATGCAATGGTGGATATGATACTTTCTATAATGCTAAATTTATTTACTTAATCATGATGTTGATATTAACCATACTCATACACCACGGAATGATGATACGTGCTAGTGTACCTTAATAAATTTGTTCATGTGTAAGATTTCCCTTACAATTTAGTCACATGACCATGGATTTTTATAGCTAATGGTAGCACATGATGATCATATGTGATTTTTCTAGCCTAAGTGTTAAGCGAACCCTAAACTCATTGCATTACATGCATACTACTTGCCCCTTGAACATATTCCTTAGTATAATTGCTTGAATTCATACATAATCATGACATGAAATGTGAAAATACTAGGGGATGATGTGCCCCTTAGGTCGAAAGTCCCTAAAACCCGATGCTAGCTTGGTATGCCTCACCGTTAGGCCAAGTGGATACATGGGTCATGGATTTGACTCCCACTAACGAGCTCAAGTTGATAAGAGGTGGGTTCGACCTGCTTAAGGGCTAAGGTGCAAATAAAGACCGGTCTGACCCGCCGTCGAGGAGAAGAGCGAATGAGGTCTGCTACTAGCATGTCGGGTAGAAGTCCACCGCAGAATGGGTATGCAAGGTCAATTACTGATACCTTGTGGGCATGGGTGTCGACTACGATGTTTCCAAGATATACAGTTACCATGATATGTCATGACAACATGATGAAGATGATGTGATTACGAATACGTTTAATGTAATTATGGTTGTGGCATCAGAGAAATGAAAATGTTACTTGGTGATGCTGGTAGCATTGAATCGGAGTATTACTATGATATATATGCATTGGCATTGGCATTGGCATTATAACTTATGTACTATATGTCTTTCATCATAAATGATTTCTTCATGGCATATTTATCTTGCTTGCATGTAGGACACACTGCACACAAATGTATACTCACTAGGCTTTAAAAGCTCAAGATTTCCTTTATAAATATATTTTTTTCAGAATAATACCAAAAGCAATAGCAAATGATGCCTATCTTGTTATTTTTAGACACTATGCTTATAATTCATTTTGATGGATATGTACCATTGTGAAACAATTGTATTGTAAATATATTTTATAGTGGAAGCCGGTTATTTTGCTTGTGTTTGAAATGCCAATCTTCATGCTAGTTTCGGAAGCACACTGAAACTCCGTATCGGACCTGTACCACATGTCGAAAGTCTGATTATCGCAAGACTATATGAATATAACCGCCTTACTGGGCTTGACGACCATCTCAGAAATTAACTCCAGATAGTATCCAGAAATGCACAACTTTAGCCCAGAACGAAGTGTGTGAGAAACGTGAATATCTTTAGAAAATGTACTCAACTTTAAGTAAACTGGGTCGTTCTCTTGTAGGCCAATTCTAAGGTTTTAGACTATCAGAATCTGACCCAACTACACCCTCGAATCAAGAAAAATTTCATATGCTGGTCAGTGTACTTGTGGCCCTGATCGAGTGGCGATGACCGTTGAACTGAAACTGGTCCTCTGCGGTTGTTTCGTAAATCCTATTGGGCCAAAAACTTAACCTGATCTAGATCCAATGTCAGAAAACTTTTCCTAGATCTTATGCAGAAAAGGAGCCTCTAGATGTGCTCCATTAGACAGAAACAACCACTCTTTAGCTATAAACTAAGTATACCATGGCCCTGGGGCCATTCCCATCAGTTCTGGGCCTATATAAGGGCATTTACCCACCCCTCTCATTCCATACGAATTCTAATCCCCAAGGGAGAAAAGAGAGAGAAAATGAAGGAGAAAGTGGAGAAGTGAGAGAGCGAGTGTGAGATAGTTCCTGGGATTCGATCCAACTACTCCATGTATGTAACTACCGCTTCCATGTCGCTATACCAGAGATTCTGATTCCATTTTGGGGTAAGAAATCCTAACCCTAACCTATTTTAGGAATCCAAATACATAGATCGGTGAAATAGCTAACCTGTTTTGTTGATTAGGTATCCAAAATCTACTTTACAAGGCGAGAGTGTTCAAACTGAATCCGTTACGAGTTTACCGGCGAAAGGTGCGGACTATAAATGTTTAGGTTATAGTTTTCAAGGCTGTCAATATTAGTTAATGATTTATAACTGACCTGGTTGCCATTTCTCATGCTAGATATGATGTTTCTCTCGCTTTACAGATATATGTGAACTATGTTGAATAAAGTATAATTCATATGTTTGTTGAAATGTTTGAATGGGTACGGAATTTAGATTCATGCTTGCCATAATTATCCGTCGGGGTATATGATTGTTGTACAGGTGACAATTCCATGGTGAAAGGATTTGCCCTAATACATGTTATGAACAACATACGTCTTATATGTTGAAGTGTGTAGTCTAAATGTTTGTTGAAATGTTTGAATGAGTATGGAATTTGGACTCGTGCTTGCCATGATTATCTGTCGTGGATATATGATTGTTATATAGGTGACAACTCCTTAGTGAAAGGATTTGTCATAATATATGTTATGACCAACATATATCATGTATGTTGAAGTGTGTAATCTAAGTGTTTGAAAAAACGTTTGAGTGGGTATGGAATTTGGGTTCGTGCTTGCATGAGTATCTGTCGTGGATATATGATTGTTGTATATGTGATAACTTCTTAGTGAAAGAATTTGCCCTAATACATGTTATGACCAACATACGTCATGTATGTTGAAGTGTATAGTCTAAGTGTTTGTAGGAATGTCTAAATGAGTAAATATTTGGTAAATTGTATTTTATATGGGTATTGAGATAAGATTCTCAACTACCTTAGTTATGTGTATAAATCCATTCATGTAACTTAGATTATTTAACGTGATTTATGTATGAAATATATAGGTGTGAAAGCATGTTTATTTGTACTTCATAAAAATGCTCAAGTGGTTCCCTTGTTTGAATTAATTGTTTATTGTAGATATTCCTATCACATATGTTTTCCTATTATGTTTACGTATGTTTGGGACTGCTACATAGTCCAGGCTATCGGTAATAACTCCCGATTGAGTGGCTGAGTTAATTTTGCCACCACGGATATGTTCGAGGAATCCGAGTCGTACAGAGATTGCTAGCAGTGGTTGGGCCACGCGGAGTACTTACGTGTTCTATGTCAACCAATTCAATATATTCTCGTACTAATCGAGCTTGTCAAGTAACTCAATCTGTCCATTGTATATTTATCATGTATGGACGCAACTGCTTGAATCTAAGGTACCAATTACCGTTAAAAACCAATTTAACCTTGGTACCTCGATCCGCTAAGACTCATGAGTGGGGCATAGTGGTATAGGACACCGTGGTCATGCTGTCAGCCTACGTTAGGGCGACGAGCCTCCCTATAGTGTCCAATGAGCAACCTAGACTCGTGAGCCGAATACGGTGGTATGGGACATTGTATTCGAGTTGTCGGCCTACGATCAGGTGACGAGCCCGTAGTGACCTCGAGACTGCACTAGGCCTATGTTGAGGTGACAAGCCTCTTCGTAGTAAACTAGAGTATAAACCAGGCCTACGTTGACGGTGACGAGCCTCTCCGTAGTGCACTGGAACTGCCTATGTATGTGACTATTAGGATTGACAACCCTAGATAGATCAATGATATAAAGGGAGGTACCTTAGTTTTCCAAACCTGCTGTATGAATAAACCTAATTAAGTATTGGCTAACACGATCATGCACCACACTGAATGTGCTTTGGCTAGGAAGCGTACATTTTGGGAGGATGTCATGCGCGAACATGAGATGAAGTCGCTAAGGGAGTGTAGGCGAGGGCCTACATCATTATCGCATACCATTCCTACATTAACAAGAGTAACCTAAGACATAATTGTTATACTACTTTATCATTACTGCTTGACCGAATTGATAATATGTTAACTTTTACCTTATAGTTCCACTGAGTTGATCACTCACTCCTACTCTGGGACGGTGTTTTTAAACACCAACCAGACTCTGTCTTAGTTACAGATGATGGGGCAGCTTATGAAGCGGAGCCGAATTTTTATGACGACGAGGTGGAGTTCTCGTATATGCAGTATTCTGGCGGGTTCATGTAGGTCACATTCTGATCATCAGAGCTATAGGGATTTCATGATGTAGACGGACCTACATATTTTGATATTTTATATTTTAAAACGTTACATGTAATTGTTTAACCTGGAACATATTATACTCTGGAGACGCACCACCACTTATATGTTTTATACATACCTAGCATGGTGTTCCAATTATGTAATTTAACTGTCTCTGGGGTATGATATGCTGATTTGGTATAATCTCACTCATGTTTAGTGCGCTGACACGGACAACATTTAATCATCATTATCCATGTTGCATAGGTGATGCGTTGGAACTCGGGAGTTGAACTTCTACTCGACCCCCGACTTTCAGGGTGTTACAAGTTGGTATCAGAGCATGATTTGGATTAAACTGGACCTAGGTTATGGTCACACGACGCACACTGATGTACTTTGACTTAGGAGGGGGGTGAGAAAATGTAGAAATGATCATAGGATTTCTAGGTTCACCGCCAAGTGAAACTGACCGTCGAAATTAGGGCCCGTACGCATCCGTGATCATGTGCAGGGACCCTAGATATTTTTTAGACCGTCAATCGATGGGTTTAGACCAAAATTCTACTCATTCCATATCCAAACAACCCGAAAAGTATGAAAATACGCGAAATGGGACCCGAAACGACTCAAACGGAGTCGGGGGCCCAAACGATGCAAATCAGGGGGGAACCAAAGTAGACCCCACACACCTACGACACCTCGGGGACTATCCTGTGTTGTGTGCAGGACAAGGGTGCACTCCCACCATCATCAGGTTCTGATGACTAGTCATATATGTAGTTGTCTTTTAGTATGCCTTGTTGTTGGTTTCTTTTATTTCTTTTATGGTCTTACTAGGTTTGGTTGTGTGGTAGAGTAGGTTGTGTGTTCTAGTGTTTAAAGTTGTTTAGATTAGCTCACATGCATCTTCTGTCATGATCCATGCATGACATCTCATGTATTGTGACAATTTTGGTTAAATGAAACATATGAAGTTCTTTTATTATAAGATGTGTAAACCACTTGAGTAATTGGGTGCTGTTATGCTAAATCTAACACATGTTGCACCCTGTGTTGTGTATAGGGCATGCCTCCGAAGCTTACTCAGAACATTACACGTCTAGCACTCTGCGGATTTCTTGAAGGGGTACCTCCCCTGAGCGATAGCCGCATGGACCCCCGCTTGGGCCCTGACACGGACACGATGTCGGACTCACAGCCGGCCATTGGCCCCACTACTGGGCCACACCTTATACACCCCCGGTTCGCGAGCAGAACCGTGCTCTACCTCGATGCCTCACATGCCACAGTCGGCTCCTCCTCCAGATAGGTTGGAGCAGATTATGTTACTGATGCAGCAACAGCAGATGCAACACCAGCAGCAGCACCAGCAATTTTTAGCCGCTATAGAAGGGGCTTTTGCCCAGAATATGCACACGACTCCTCCTACACCACCTGTGCACCCTGCTGGGAACACGAGTGACAGCGGCGCATTCGAGCGATTCCAGCGCTTTCGACCTCCTACCTTTGCGGGTACTCACTGACCTAAGGAGGCCGAGTATTGGCTTGACCGCATCTCTAAGATGCTGAAGCCGCTGCACTACACTAAGGCGGAGCAGGTGGAGTTGGTCACCTTCATGTTTGAGAAGGAGGCCAGTCTCTGGTGGGATGAGCGTCCTTAGGACTGTGGCTGCTGGTTATGTGTGGACACGGGACGCATTTAAGATGCGTTTCAATGAAAAGTATTTCCCTCTCACCTACTTTAATGAGGAGAGAGAGTTTCTTCACCTCCGACATGGAGGGATGTCAGTGGCTGAGTATGAGAACAAGTTCACGGAGCTGGCTAGGTATGCTCTGTTGATATTGGCTGATGAGTCGATGCGTATGCAACGATTTTTTGAGGGTCTGAGACCCAAGTTACGCTCAAAGATGTGTTGTGCTAGCATACCCAGTTATGTTGAGCTGGTGAGCATGTCTCTGCGAGCTGAACGGGATGGGGATAATCTATCTGTACTCGTGCACCCATGGGTCCTCGACCCCGCCCTGATTTTTCGACCAGGCTGCTCCTAGGCAAGAGGTCACGTGCAGATTCGCCTCCTAGGCTTGCGGCATCACCAATTCAACTAGGGTGAGCAGACTTGTGATGAGACTACTGCGGGAGGACGGGCCACACGAATAGATATTATTTCAGCAGGATGAGGGACAATGGCTTCTCGCCGCCTCAGAGAATCAACTGCTAGCTTCCTCAGACTATTGCAGTTCCACCTCTACGGTCACCACCTGCGCCTTCATCTTTTCGGCCACCTGCACCTCGATTTAGGCCGCCTCAACGGCCTATGGTACTGTAGCCTAACCGTCCGCAACAAGCTGGTGTGCACTCACTTGCAGCTGAGGCATCTAAGACAGCAGTTACAATACTAATGGCTTTTGAAGTCACGGCACATGTTCAAGGTACTCTAGTTTTCTTATTGGTAGATACTGGGTCAAATTGAATGGGCCGATTCAATCAGGCCGAATCAAATGCGTCGATTCAATTGGGCCGAATCAAATGGGCTGATTCAATTGGGTCGAATCAAATGGGCAAAGTCAATTGGGCCGAATGTATATCAAATCGGGCCCACCCTTATGTATTTTTAAGATCCGACCTATTCACAAGTTAACATAGGGGTAGATGAAATGAAAATAAATATCCACTAAATTGGAAACTACTGATGCCCTTAGAAGTTGAAGGGTGGATGACACAGTCCACTATTTAAATGACGAGGCCCACTTGAACTTTGGATTCTGGCTCACCCATTTTCTCATGCTGTAAAATGATCTCACAAATGGTTAGACGGTATGGATACAATACATAAATCATGGTGGGCCCCACGTCTAAATAGTGGATGGTACAGCCATAGTATATACATCAATGTGGGCCTGTGGTTTGCTAATGCCAAGAGAGCAGTCATATAGCTGCAACATGTGCAACATTGCATTACTGCCAGAAAAAAAAAAGAAAGAAGGAGAGGTGGTTCCCACGAACCCCACCATCACATATAATATATATATATATATAAAGGTAACGTCTACATACATCGAGGACCCCACACATGGGGTGTGGGTCCCACCGTCCAATGATGGTAGACGGTTTAGATCAAACTCATCCACCAAAGTGTGGCCCCCAAACTGGATGGACGGTGTGGGTGGGTCCCATGGACCCCACGTCTGTTCATACTTCACTGGTAGCCACCCCATTAAACGAGGTATCTTTCACTCTATCTACCACGTGAGCCATGGGGGCCCACCGTTGAAACGAGGTACCTCCACTCAGTCTACTAGCGAGCCATGGATTTGGGCATGGAAATGGGCCCCACACGGGCGTAGTCCACCATCCAGAGTGGTGGACAATTTGGATACAACACATACCCTATGGTGTGGCCTATTGGAGACGTGGAGGACGGGAGTGGCTCCCATGGACCCACCGTCAGTTCACATCACTGTTAGTCGCCCCTGGCAGCCCACCCTTCACTCCAACACACATCCAGCGTCCCTAGACGCTGGACAGTGTGTGTGTAGACGCTGGACAGTGTGGGTGTAACACAAACCTCATGGTGGGTCCCACAGGGACGTGGCCCACCAGAATTTTTAGATCAAGCCGTTATTTGTGTTTCCCCTACATCCAGACCCACCCAAAGGTGGTCAGCAAGGTGCGCCCCACGGATGAGACAGCATGGATCATACATCATAGTGGGGTCCACAACACAAGAGAGAGAGATAGAGAGAGAGATATATATAGAGAGAGATTTCGGCGGCGATAGAGGGGTCCCACCACTATGGGCCCCCTCTTTGTTTTAAAACATACATCAAGGTGGATCCCACATATGTGGACCCTTGAATCAAAGAAAGAATAAAAGACAACATCCAAGATCACACATTGGGTTCTACTTGCACCCTAAGCTTCCTTAGCTCCTTAGCTTCGATTCCAACAGAGGAGATGAGGTTTGGACGGTTGAGATTGGAGATGAAAGGGTAGGAAAGTGGGCCACACTTGTTGTTTGAGAGGGCTTGGAGAGGCTTAGACGGATGATGTTCTTGGGTTGCTTGGGAGGTGAGTTTGAAAATGAGAGAGTGATGGTTGTAGAGAGAGAGAGAGAGAGAGAGAGAGAGAGAGAGAGAGAGATGGTTGATGGAGTGATGGATGTGGTTAGTGATGGGTATAAGAGCTTTTTTGACTTTGGGGTTGTTTGGTGTAAGAAAAGTATGGGCTTGTAAGAAACTTTTTAACTTTTAGGGTTGCTTAGGGATGGGTGTGAGGTGATGTGTACTTGACATGTACTTGACATAATGGGATTGATTAATTGATTGATTGATGTGACAAGTCGTAGAGATTCTCTTGAAATTCGCATGCGTGGCATTTTCCTCACACAGAACGTGGGCCCACATCTCCTAACCTAGGTATCGGATCGGCACACAAGTCCCGGCATCAGAATCGTGACGACAACACAGTCGCTAGGGTACAAGTCTCGGGTTGAGTCTACTCGGGTTGAAGGCGTGTGAATTAGGGTCGCACGCAAATATTAGTTAAGGGTCAAAGGTTGCCAGAATTTGACCGGGAAGACCGCGGAAGCCTACGGAATGGTACAGTCTAGGATATGGGTCTTATATGGCCTCTTGTAGTAGGAGCACAATAATTCTGGTCACCTCAGCTGAGTCGGGGGAGTTGAAAGCCTAGGAGGTGAATCTGCATGCAGCCTCTTGGCGAGGAACGACCTACTCAACAGATCTGGTCATGACTTAGGAGCCATAGGCACGCAAGTATAGGACAGCCTGTCCCCATCCTTCTCTGCTCACAAAGCCATGTTCACTAGCTCAGTATAAGTGGGTATGCTAGCACAACACATCTTTGAGCGAATCTCGGGTTGCAGACCCTTAGAGAAGCGCCGCATCCTCATCATCTTATCAGCGAGAACCAGGGGAACATACCTAGCCATCTCCGTGAACCTATTCTCGTACTTTGCCACTGTCATGCCTCCCTATCAGAGGTGAAGAAACTCTCCCTCCTTCTCATGGTGGTACGTAAGGGGAAAGTACTTCTCATGAAAGTGGGCCTCAAAAGCTTCTCATGTCCATATGTATCCAACAACAATCATTTGAAGGACATTGTCCCACCAAAGGCTGCCCTTCTTCTCAAACATGAAGGTGACTAGCTCAACCTACTCTGGCTCAGTACAATGTAGCGGCTTCAACATCTTAGAGATGAGGTCAAGCCAATACTCAGCCTCCTCGGGTCGATGAGTACCCGCAAAGGTAGGAGGCCGCAAGCACCGGAATCACTCGAAAAGGCCACTAGCACCCGTATTCCTAGTAAAGGGCATAAATGGAGCAGGTAGAGCCACACCCATGCTCTAGGCAAAGATCCCTGCCATGGTGGTCAAAAACTGATGCTGCTGCTGCATTAAGAGCATCATTTGCTCTAACCTAGCAGTAGGGGGAGCAGACTGAGGCATGTGCGGCGTCGAAGTAGATGCACAGTTCTGCTCTGGAACCAATGGTGCAACAGGTGTCAGCCCATTCGTGAGGCCAGTGGCCGGCTGAGAATTCGGCATAGTATCGTGAGTTGGGCCCAAACTAGGGTCCGTCTGGCTATCCCTCAGGGGAGGTACCCCGTCAATCGAATCATCAAAAGTGAGACGTGTCGTACTCCGTGTAACCATAGGTGACATTCCCTATACACAACATAAGGTGCAACCTAGGTCAGATTTAGCATACTCACAAACTCAACTACACAGCATTCTCAAATAGCTTAAGAAACTTCATGCACTTCGTTTAACGAAATTGTCACAATACATGAGATGCGGTATTACATGAATCATGACAGAAGATGCATGAGAACTAATACAAGCAGGCTTCAAACACTACAACCTACAAACCAATCTACCACGCCAAGATTTATTGGTCCATTCCAAATACTAGACTGAGTGGGTGTGTTCGCGTACCGCCTTACTTTGCCCACACCACTCGCGGGCGTGCACAACGTATTTTATGTATCTATGCTGAAGAAATACATTCATGATCCTTCCCATATAATTAAATGGGAGCAAGTACAGTTGAGTGAGGATGCTACTTATGTACTGCGGCCGATGCGTATCCTAGACAGAAAGGAGTAGGTGTTGCGTAATAAGGTTATCCCGTTAGTGAAGGTATTATGGACGCATCACACTGAGAAAGTGGCTACTCGGGAGATAGAAGTCGAGGTCCGTAAGAACTGCCCTTAGATTTTCGAGGAGTACCAAAAGGTACTAATTTTGATAACAAAATTTTTCTTTAAAGGGGGTAAATTGTAATGTCTCAGAAAAATTCGTACAAAGACCCGAGTTCCACCTCAGGCAGAAATCGCTCATGACCAAATCTTTTAGAAATTAGATGAAAATTAATCAAGTGTTGAACTAAATTATCTGTGAAATTAGCTTGAACCACTTTAAATATGAACCGCAAGACCTAAAACATGTAGAATCATTAACGCTACATTACCTGAAACTTAGAATCAATCTCAAAACTCGGTTGCTCTCGGGAGCACACTGAAACTCCGTATTGGACGTGTACCGCATGTCGAAAGTCCGATTACTGCGAGACTATACGAATATAACCGCCTTACTGGGCTTGACGACCATCTCAAAAATTAAGTCCAGCTAGTATCCAGAAACGCACAACTTTAGCCCGGAACGAAGTGTGTGAGAAATGCGAATATATTTAGAAAATGTACTCAGATTTAAGTAAACTAGGTCGTTCGCTTGCGGGCTAATTCTAAGGTTTCAGACTGTCAAAATCTGACCCAAATACACTCTTGGATCAAGGAAAATTTTGTACGCGGGTCAGTGTACTTGTGGCCTTGATCGAGTGGTGACGACCGTTAAACTGAAACTGGTCCTCTGCGGTCGTTTCATAAATCTGATCAGATCGAAAACTTAAACTGACCTAGATCCAATGTTAGGAAACTTTTTTCAGATCGTATGCAAAAAAGGGGCCTCCAGATGTGCTCCGTTGGACCGAAATAGCCACTTTTTAGCTATAACTTAAGTATACCATGGCCGTGGGACCATTCCCATCAGTTCTGGGCCTATATAAGGGACTTTACCCACCCCTCTCTCATTCCATACGAATTCTAAACCCTAAGGGAAAAAAGAGAGAGAAAGTGAAGGAGAAAGTGGAGAAGTGAGAGAGCGAGTGTGAGATAGTTCCTGGGATTCGATCCCACTACTCCACGTACGTAACTACCGCTTCCGTGTCGCTATACCGGAGATTGTGATTCCATTTTTGGGTAAGAAACCCTAACCCTAACCTGTTTTAGGAATTCAAATACGTAGATCAGTAAAATAGCTAACCCGTTTTGTTGATTAGGTATCCAAAATTTACTTTACAAGGCGAGAGTGTTCAAACTGAATCCGTTACGAGTTTATCGGTGAAAGGTGCAGACTATAAATATTTAGGTTATGGTTTTCAAGGCTGTCAATGTCGGTTAATGATTTATAACTGACCTAGTTGTCATTTCTCATGCTAGATACGATGTTTTCCTCACTTTACAAATATATATATATATATATATATATATATATATATATATATATATATATATATATATATATATATATATATATATATATATATATATATATATATATATGAACTATGTTGAATATAGTATATTTCATATGTTTGTTGAAATATTTGAATGGGTATGGAATTTGGATTCATGTTTGTCATGATTATCCGTCGTGGATATATGATTTTTGTACGGGTGATAACTCCTTGGTGAAAGGATTTGCCCTAATACATGTTATGACCAACATACATCATGTATGTTGAAGTGTGTAGTCTAAGTGTTTGTTAAAATGTTTGAATGAGTATGGAATTTAGACTCATGCTTGCCATGATTATCCATAGTGGATATATGATTGTTGTATAGGTGACAACTCCTTAGTGAAAGGATTTTTCCTAATACATGTTATGACCAACATACATCATGTATGTTGAAGTGTGTAGTCTAAGTGTTTGCAAAAATGTTTAAATGGATATGGAATTTGGATTCGTGCTTGCCATGATTATCCGTCGTGGATATATGATTGTTGTATATGTGACAACTCCTTGGTGAAAGGATTTGCCCTAATACATGTTATGACTAACATATGTCATGTATGTTGAAGTGTGTAGTCTAAGTGTTTGTAGGAATGTCTGAATGAGTTAATATTTGATAAATTGTATTTTATATGGGTATTGAAATAAGATTCTCAACTACCTTAGCTATGTGTATAAATCTATTCATGTAACTTAGATTATTTAATGTGATTTACGTATGAAATGTATAAGTAGATTATTTAATGTGATTTACGTATGAAATGTATAAGTGTGAAAGCATGTTTATTTGTACTTCATAAAAATTCTCAAGTGGTTTCCTTGTTTGAATTAATTGTTTATTACTGATATGCCTATCACATATGCTTTCTTGTTATGTTTAAGTATATTTGGCACTACTACATGGTCCAAGCTATCGGTAACAACCCTCGATCGAGTGGCTGAGTTAATTTCACCACCATAGATATGTTCGAGGAATCCGAGTCGTACGGAGATTGCCGACAATGGCTGGGCCACGCGGAGGGCTTACGCGCTCCATGTCTACCAATTCAACATATACTCGTACCTTGTCAAGTAACCCGATCTGTCGATTGTATGTTTACCATGTATGGACGCAATTGCTTGAATTTATGGTACCACTTACCGTTGGAAACCTGTTTAACCTTGGTACCTCGATCCGCTAAGACTCATGAGTCGAGCATGGTAGTATGGGACAACGAGCCTCCCCGTATGTCCAATGAGAAACACAGATTCGTGAGTCAAATACGGTGATATGAGATAATGTATTCGAGCTGTCAGCCTACGATCAGGTGGTGAGCCCGTAGTGACCTCGAGAATACACTAGGCCTATGTTGAGGTGACAAGCCTTTCCGTAGTACATTAGAGTATAAATCAGGCCTATGCTGACGGTGACGAGCCTCTCCGTAGCACTCTGAAACTGCCTATCATATATGACTACTAGGATTAACGACCCTAGATGGATCAATGATACAAAGGGAGGTACCTTAGTTTCTCAAACCTGCTGTATGAATAAACATAATTAAGTATTAGCTAACACGATCATGCACCGCACTGCATGTGCTTTGGCGAGGAAGCGCATGTTTTAGGAGGATGCCATGCGCGAATGTGAGATGAAGTCGCTGAGGGAGTGTAGGCAAGGGCCTGCATCATTATCGTATACCATTCCTGCATTAACAAGAGTAACCTAGGACATGATTGTTGTACTGCTTTATCATTACTGCTTGAATGAATTGATAATATATTAACTTTTGCCTTATAGTTCCACTGAGTTAATCACTTATTCCCACTCTGGGACGGTATTTTTAAACACCAACTAGACTCTGTCTTAGTTGCAGATGATGATGCAGCTTATGAAGCGGAGCCTGATTTTTATGACGACGAGGTGGAGTTCTCGTATATGCAGTATTCTGGCGGGTTCATGTAGGCCGCATTCTGATCGTCGGAGCTATAGGGATTTCATGATGTAGACGGACCTACACATTTTGATATTTTGTATTTTAAAACGATATATGTAATTGTTTAACCTGAAACATGATTATACTCTGGAGACACACCACCACTTATATGTTTTATACATACCTAGCATGGTCTTCCGCTTGCGTAATTTAACTGTCTCTGGGGTATTATATGATGTTTTGGTTTAATCTCACTCATGCTTAGTGCACTAACACGGATAACATTTAATCATTATTATCCATGTTGCATATGTGATGTGTTGGAACTCAGGAGTTGAACTTCAGCTCGACTCCCGATTTTCAGGACATTACAATTTTATTCTCCAAATTTTTCTAAGCCCTTTTAATGCTAATCACGACTCCTAAAGCTTAAAAGACCAAGAGTTATGATCAAACTTAAACTTAATATAATAGTAAAAATGAAATTAAAAAGGACTTTCGATTGTCGACCTGATGGAATCTCGTAAATTCAACTTGGGCAACCTAGCGCAGCAGGGTTGGTTACTAAAGTAGCTTATCCTATCCCAAAATCATACGTGGTACGTTGAAAAACTCATTCCAGTTTGTGAGATATGAACATTTTACTTTCCATGAATTGTTATCCATGTGTGTGATGAAGCTTATGTGCTCAATTGGTTGCTAGAGTAGGTCAAATTTGTTGATTTAATGCTCCTAGTATTACTCACATGTGTATGCATTTAGTTTGCTTTACCCCTCATGAATTGCTACCTCAATTATAATACAGCTTGCATGTTCGATTAAATGCCTAATGAAGTAAAATTTCTTGATTCACTGTTTATATTCCCCCTTGTAGTCACAGTAGTTAATTTATTAGCATTATTGACTGACCGAGACTATTTGGGTAGTCAGGTTGGCCGAAAAACTGCAGATCCATGAGGGCGGCCCTGATTAGGTCGGTTGTGTTAGACTAGTCCGATTGACCGAGGCCGAACGCATATAATCAACAATAGTCAGACTATACAGGATGCTTGCGCCCAATGCCGGTTACATCGAGGTTCACCCAAATCAACCGAATTACCCTAATAGCAGACCAACCATGTGTGTCCACCATGTATGATCATGCCTACCTGAATATGGAGCACCCCGTACCTTTAAGAGGTCTATTAATAACCATTAGTGATACGGTCACTGAGTTTAGGAGTTGGGCATAGTGGTATGAGGACACTGTATCCGTGTTGTCAGCCTATGTTAGGCTGAGGACTCTCCCCATAGTGACCAATGAGCAATCAATGAAGCTATGAGCCTAGTATATCAAACTGTAATGATGCCACAACTGATCCACAATTGTGTTTCGATGATGACACTTGCACATTTGTGGACACCCTTCACCCATCGATGGGCGGCCTAACCCTGTGCGTTCAGGCTGTGTCATTTGGGTCCTTAGTGATCGGTCGGCCAGTGTTAACCTCATATTAATTGGTGAGTTGTCGCCTAGGTGGTAAACCCTAATACAGTTCAAAGATCGCAGGCACAGAGCTACTATGATTACCATGTGCCTAGGAAGTTGGATAAGGCCATTGATTAAATAGAGGTGTTTGAGCTTCCCCAATTTTGTTAGATGAACAAAATTAATTTACTCAGTGAACATAAACATTCATCGCATCACATTAGTCTAGGTTGTGGCGACTTGGACATTGTGATCGCGTGTTGAGTATTAGCATTTGTTATTGTGGTGTCAGAGTCGTTTGTGAGTAAGTGTTAGATTATGAGGGCATACATCATTTCATGACAGCATACATGTACACTAATAAGAATATTTAGGAACTGAGAGTTTAAGTTGCTTTATCATTACTTGTGTTATTGGAAATGATAACATGTATAAATTAGAGTTAATGGAATAACTGAGTTGATCACTCACTCCCACTCTGAGATAGTATTTTAAAACACCAACCAGATAATATTATTGATGCAGGTATTAACGATACCTCAGAAGAGTAGGCTTAGATCGGCTTGTACCACCGTTATTGTGTTTTAAAGGATTAGACCAAATCTAAAACTTTAAACTTTAATCGTCTTAAATATGTATATTTTGGTTTATATAATCCACATTTGAGCAGACACCACTTTTTTATTGTACTTGACTGTTGGTCCCATATTTATTTATTTTTATTATCTTTACTTCGCTTTGTATCTGCTAATTTGAATTGCGTTAATCTGATTGCTCGTGTGTAAAATGAATGAAAATATGAACGAAGTAACACATGCATTTTTACTTGGTTAACACCCAAAAACTCTGGATCGGAGTTTATGTACTTGGTGCCAATTGTCCTGGCGTTACATCTGCAATCATCAAAAGGTTATTTTTTGTCCTCTTCTCTTATTTTTGCCTTCCATCATAACTCCACCATTGCTTCTCATGCACACTTCATCCTCCTTTTAAGCCTTCGTCAAGCCCAGAGAAGTCGTATAGAACTTTAACTTCTTTATAGGAACGACTTTGGTAAGCATGTGTCAGATTCACGCTAGTGTGAATCTTTTCCAAAGTAATACCTCCTTCTTCAAACACTTTCCAGATAAAATGGTGATGAACATCAATATGTTCGTACGTGAATGATAAAATTTTTTTAGCCAAATTGAAAGCGCTCTTGATGTCACAGTTAACCGGCACGACCTCTTACTGAAGCCCTAACTGATTTATCACGTCTCTCAACCAAACACCTTTGAATGCTTCTGTCACTATCATATACTCTGCTGAAGTCATGAAAAAAGTCATCACAAACTGAAGCTTAAACATCCAACTAATTGCTCCACCCGATAATACAAATGTGTAATCCGAAGTCAACTTTCTGGAATCCACACTATTTGCATAATTTGTATCCACATACCCAACTAACTTAGCCTGTCTTTTCAAAAGTTAAGACGTAATCCTTAGTACTTCAAATGTATCGAAGTATCCATTTCACTACTTCCCAATATTGTTTTCTGGGGTTTGACATGTATTTGCTCACAACACCAACTGTTTGTGAAATATTCTGTCTCATATACACCATGTCATACAAAAAATTGGCAATTGCATTTGACTAAGGCACACGAGACATATTTTATTTTTCCTCATATATTTTGAGACATTGTTTTGAGAAAAACTTGAAGTGAGCCGTGTAGGGAACGTTCACTACACTAAAATCTGTCCTTAAACCATTTAGGAATGGTTTTCAACCGTTCCAAAATTTTGCTTCCAAAATTTAGGGACGGTTGAAAACCGTCGCAAAGTTTGACTTTCCAGCCCTACTTGCATAGCAGTGCTCGCATAGGCTTTGCACAGGCTTTGGTTTTACTTTGAAAGTCGAGTTTGGACAAATCCATGTTGCCAACCCTAGGCACTGGTGGCTCCCAATAAGAGTGGGCAAAGTCTCATCACCCCAAGCTCAACATCCATTTAATCCTATGCACGAACCACTCTGCATTACCACCTGTAGCCATTAAGATCATGTGGATCAAAAATTGGAAGAATTCACTCATTAGGTGGGCCACACAAGCACATTTTCAACATGTTCATTGATTTCAAAGGCATAGTCATTTTGATGAATGGTCAATTCTAGTTCTGGGGCGATTGATCGCTATGATGCATCCTACCTCTTCAGACCAATGTGTCACATGCGTGGAGTTAAAGCTCCAGTTGGCGAGCTTTAACTTCAACAACAGGCACCTTAGCTTCTGCAGCAATTACTAGTGCTAGGGACGTTTTCCCTGTTCCCCTCACCTACAATAAGAACTCCCTGCAGTTCCAAGTATAAACTGCTTTAGAGATGCGTCAAACAATAAGTGCAGTGCATATCCATCCTTGAACTTCAGTTTTCTGTAAACTATAAAAGTAAATAAATAATTGTATGACCATAACACAGAAAATCATTTAGAATTAAGTAAAACATGTAACAGGAAATGCTCTCTAGTGCTATCTGTTTCATTGCACAGTTCCCATTTATAAGGAGGACATTTCCTGGTTATGAATAGTTCCCAATTGTGCTAGCGCCTGGCAGTAGTTTTATAAACCTGTTAGGGGTAGGGTTCTAAGTCTTTATGAATACATGTTATGAGGTCTATCATTTGTAGTTTTGATTGATTATAAGCATTTTGCTTTGGGTTTAGTTTTAATACAGAGGCAAATTCCTCCCACCTACTCTGAAAGGCCTCTAAATGGCACCCCACAAAAGCATTATCAGCTCCAGCCCATTCCAATACAAACCATTTAGCCTTGTGAAATACCTGGTTAGATGATGAGTCCAATATAGGTGAACTTTTTCAACAGAAGAAAGAATGAAGCTAGATGTGGCAAAATGAGTTCATATAATTCATAAATTATACAATACAAATATAAAAATAGATTACCCCCCCCCCCAAAAAAAAAGGAGAAAGGATTTTTGTGGGGGTCTTTTGCATTTTCTTTTTGAATTTCCAGTAGAGGAAAGTACTGCAATGTATCACCAATATATATCACAATGTATCACATATATTGACAAAAGGGGGGGATTTTATGAAAGATCTTTGGCAAAATATAGCAATGTATCGATATATCGGCAACGCATTGCGATATTTTCTGCAATACGGTAATTTGATAACTCCCCATGTATCTCATATTGGCCGCATGCAATTTCGATAGTATCAGCCGATATATTCACCAATACTATCAATATTTAACTCATTGTAGGCATTAACAACTCCAAATCTCAGTACTTAAATAACAAACCAATTAATTTGGTCAGCCCAAACATGCAAAGGACAGATAGCTGAGAAATAAGGCAACATATATATAAGCAGCTTCTGAAAGCCTGACAAGACAATGCAAACCTGAAAGAGCCATATGCAGAGTACTAAATACCATATGCACCTGTACCTATTGTCATACAATGACTTTTGTTTAAGAAAGCATTTACTGATTTATAAACATGGAATGAAATATATGAAAATTTGTATCACGAGGTACAATTAAAGAAATGTGTTCTTATTTGCACATCAACAATTATACATAACAAGCAGTAACATGCCAATTCATATCCTTAATTTTGTACAAGCCACACAAATGCCATATGCAAAGGGTGAATATAGAAGAGAAAACTTAAAAAGAAAACAGCAGTGACCACTATCAATCATAAAAGGAAAAGATAAAGAAACAGCGACTGCTAACCAGTATCATAAAATACTCACATTGTGCAGTATGTAGCAAATGCATTCAGGAAGAAAATGAACATTAGTAGCTTCACCCCAGACGAGGAAGTATACAGAAACCAAAATAAGTTTCCTATCCCGGTTGATTGCTTCTATGCTGCGAAAGGTAATCTTTTCTACTGACAGTGAAGCAGAGGAATTTCAAATAGCTTTAGTACTTTTGAGGATTAATTACCTGTTCCATGCAAGTCGTATGCGCAAGTATTTGCACCATTTGATGTAATTATCCAATACCTTCAGGAAAACCTCAGTGATAGCTTTCTCATCAATCTTCTGTAGAGAAACACAAGCAGAGAAGGAATTAATAACTTTAATCAGCACAAAATTCTGCCTTGAATCATTAAAATTCTGCCTTGTTGACCGACGACTGCATATGATCTAAAATGGGCGACAATGCATCCCCATTAAAGCATTAAAAATTCAACGGCGGCTGCATAAAACATCCTTTCAAGAAGAAGAAGAAGAAAATTGTGATTTTGGTGTAGTGGCATATCAACCAGTTGGATATAGTATTTAAATTGAATGTAGTTTTGGCTTTTATGGCGAAGGTTTGGAAATTAAAATCTTAAATTGCAATAACTAGTATTAGGTAGAATGCAAAACGGGAATAAGTAGTGTTTACATCGAGTCGCAGCTTGACTCGGCTCGGCCACTAAATGATCTCAGCTCGAACTCGGCTCGGCTCGATCCTCGAGCCTGACTGGCCAGCACAGCTCGGTTCAGTCAGCAGCTCAGGCCAGTTCGAGCCGAGTTCAAGCCAAGATCGAGCCGAGTTCACCATTGCAGCATTTTTACAAACATCTGGACTGCACCTTCAAAATCTCACTGTATTTGAGACAGCAGCAATGGTTTTACAGGTATTTTATCAAACACCTTCTGAGCAACATAAAAATCAAGAAAAAAAAAGGGTGTTGGTTTCATATACATACCTTCCTTGCCACCAGCGACACTTCTTTGAGTCATTTCCTCAAACGCTTGGTGAGCAACATCAATATCAAAGTAACCAAGTCATCGAACTGGTTCAATCCGAGTTCGATTTGAGCTGGGTTATATCTGAGTCGAGTCGAGCTGGGGCCAGCTCGAACTCATTTTTGAGCTTAAAAAATCAGCTTGACTCGGCTCGAACTCAGCTTCAAACCGAGTCGAATCAAGCTTTTTCGAGTCGAGTCGAGCGAGCTAACCAAGCTAGCTCGGTTCGTGTACACCTCTAGGAATAAGCTATGGTCAAATTGCACATGGCATCCAACTATTAGCCAGTAGATGGTTTATGGAAACCATGAAACAGACACTGCAACTCAACAGTCCATTCAACGAAAACATTTCCCTTTCCATATATTCAATAGAAGGGAGCTCCACATGCCAATGGTGAAGGTGCCCCAAAGAAAAGCTACAAACAATTATTATAGAATGAAAAATAATAGAAATTGGACCAACTGCAATTTTGCACTACAGAAATTGCCCACATCCCTATTAAATGCATTTAAATGCATATAAAAGTAATAAGTAATTTTGATACAGATAAGAAAATTATAAAGGTCATGTTCTTTTATTGAAAGACTTATCCTACTTCTAGACAAAACTCTGGTTACATATAATTGAAATGAATAAATCTAATAATAAGCTTCGGACCAAGTTGTTAACTGATTACTTTAATTATTTCAAGATTGAATCTCCAAAATCAAAGAAAAAAATAATTAATTGAGATCATGTTCTTCAACAGGGAAAACATGAAGGCAATAGTTCTAATAAATAATTACCAATCTTTCTGTTTGGCAAAAATGTTTTGGCCAGCTTGTTATATATGAATTCATCATGCTTGGATTCTAATTCCTGTCGCATCATTCATTTTACTAATTATTTGCATGTAAGATTTGTTCCTCGTGGGTGAAGGATTCTTATTAATGCTCATGTAGTTGCTGATCACATATTTGTTTTTGTGAGAAAGTATGGCTCTCCTACCAAGTAGGGAGAAGAAGTTCAAGCTGCCCAACCTTGAATGTATCTTACAATGGGAAAGTAATTTCATGCCCATTTGCCAATTCTCATTTTGCAGAGGTTGGATTGTTTGGTTTTTTCTCATAATTACCTTTTGCAATTAGTGACTTTGATTAATTTTAATATTCCATTCTACAGCACGAGGAGAATTACAACTAGAAGTAAGCATGATCTTGATCAAATTGTGGATTAGATTGTCATCACTCATTGAGTCCACAATTGAGCATGTTTGCTGCTGCTGTCATGGTTTTGGACATTCCCACAACTATTTTTACTATAATTTTGTAGGACTGTTTTCAACTTTACTGGTGATTTTGTTATCAATATATTGTCATTATAACAGCCATTAAAACACGAACTTGAAGCTGCTTTCACAAATTTACAACAATAAAAAAAAAAAAATAATTTAAAAATAGCAAAACACAACTAGATCTAATATCAGAAATGAAAACTCTTAACATTTTCGACCGGATCAGAGCTATGAAAGAAGAAAAACACGAGAATCGAACCAACTAGCAGAAGTGCCAATTCAAACCTAGAAAAATGACTGAATAGAAGAAAAATCACATTGAAAAGTACCTGATAATAAGAGCAAATGCTTTTGACGCAAACTTCTCACTTTTCTTCTTGGATTGGGTAAAGGAGAAACCAAAGCTTGAAAAAGACCCTAAAAAAGCCTGAATTGGGCAAAAACATCCCAAGATTCGAGCCATGATTAGGGAAAAAATATCCCAAGATCATAATACCGACGGAGAAAACATTGCAGAGACAAAAAGAAATATAGATTTGAGAGCCTCACCATCATATCACTCGGTTTTCTCGGCAAGCTTCACCATGCAGACATCGTTCTCTCTCCTTCTCTGTCGATATTGTGAGACTCGGAATCCCTTTAAGAGATGCAAATTCTCTAAAGAGAATAAAATTTATGAGAAAATGCAGAGAGAGAGAGAATCATTTTAGGAGATGGTTTTGGGAGAGAGAGAGGGGAGAGGGGGGGGGGGGGGGGGGTTGGTTAAGGGAGGGAGGGAGCGAGAGGAATGAAAATGGGCTATGGGAGGGAGCGTCAGCTTTGGGCGGAACGAAAAGGGGGTTTCGCCGGGAGTGTTGATTTAGCGTAGAGTCCCTGCGCTGCGCCGGGATGCTAGGTGGGGCCCATCGCGATGTTTGAGAGAAATTCATCCCGTCCATCCATCCTGCGAGATCATTTTAAGACATGAGACTAAAATGTGGTTCCACCGAACGAGAGGTCACCGTGGGAATTTAGTAACCACCGTTGAAACATTTATGTGGCCACAAATGCTCCGTATCAAGCCAAGTTTTTCATCATTTCACTTTATGTCCGTGGGAATGACCTTATAAATAGTTAGGATAACACATAGGCATCAAAGTGGAGCCTAGAAAGGTTTTAATGGTATGAGGCACTTTCTACAAAATTTCCTCTCTTATGGCCCACTCCAGTTTTGAATCTGCCTCATTTTTTGCCAAATGACCTAAAATGATCTCAAAACTTGGATGGACAGGATGAATTTCTCACAAACATCACGATAGGCCCCGCTTCTTGCGAAAGGCTTTCAAAGGAAACCCCGTCCACTCCAAAGGAAATGAGGGGTGCAGCACAGAGCGGATTTGGTGAGGGAAGCAGCTTGGGTCCCACTCTCGCTGGAGTCATTATCCATCCAAGCAGGGTTTTAGGGGCCACCTTCATTTTTATTTACCATCCAACTTATTCATAAGGTCATGTAGACTTGAATGAAGTGAAAGCACAAATATCAGCATAATCCTTATCTTTTACCACTCCCACGAAGTTTTTAATGGTGGGCATTCTATTCCTACTTTGTGGTTCACTTAAGGCTTGGTTTTACCTCATTTATTGGATTATGCTATAAAATGATATGAGAAAATGGATGAATGGTGTGGATAAAATCCTTTCATCATGGTAGGCCCCACATAAAGTGGGGGTAGGGCTTCCATTCTATAGTTAGGCATGGCTTAAATCTGTTCCTAAACTAAACATTGTCATTCCTAATAAGCGATTTGGGTGTAGTGGTTGACCGATTTTGCATTATCCATCCTATACTTGATCAATACTTTCTCAGGGTATTCTGCCTAAGATAACCAAAGCCTATTCATCTTTTGTCTTTTAAAATATCTATGCCAAGAACCCTATTCCCTCAAATCTTTCATCTTGAAAGTCCCGGATAACTAAGTCTTCGATACATTAATATTAGACATGTTATTACTAACGATTAATATATCATCAATATACAATATTAGGATGATAAACATATCATCACTCTGTATCATGTAATAGACATAATGATCGTATTCACTCTTAATAAATTTCCGATACAATATGAAAGAATTAAATTTTTTATACCATTGCATATGTGACTGTTTTAAGTCATACAACGACCTCATTAACCTGCAAATTTTGTGCTCTGCCCTTTTAACTTCGTAGCCTTCTGTTTTTTCATATAAATTTGCTCTTCCAATTCCCCGTGCAGGAATGCAGTTTTCACGTCCATCTGTTCCAGCTCGAAATCAATTGGGCAACCAGTGCCAACATGAATCTAATGGACACTTGTTGTACAACTGGCACGAATATCTCTGTGAAGTCAATGCCTTCTCTCTAAGCATAACCCGTCACTACCAACCTTACTTTTCGGCACACTATAAGTTCCACCAGATCTCATCTGTTGTTCTTGTACAAAGAGTCCATCTCATCGTCCATTGTCACCCTTCACTTTTCTGCATCGGGCTTATCAAGAGTCTCTTTAATAGTAAACAGGTCTCCCTTATCTGTAATGAGGGCATATGCGATATTAGAGTCGTCCATGTATCGTACCGGTAACATGCGATCTCATGGTGAATTTCTCTTAGGTAATTGATCCATCTCTTCATGTACCTTTATCTGCGCATGTCTCGGCCTAGGTATCATCTGTGTCAATCTGAATGTCTACGATCAGCCTTTCCGATTCTTGTTACTCCTCTTGATCATTCTTGCGGAATAGTGAGCCTTGTCGAATTTGATGTCCCTACTAATAACGATTTTACGTGTGACTCAATCATACAACCTGTATCCTTTCACAACATCACCATAGTCGAAAAAGATGTACTTTTTGGCTATATAGTTTAGCTTATCTTTCTCAACTGACAGTACATAAGAGTAAGTTTCATAACAAAAAATACACAAATTTGAGTAGTTCACTTTATGACCACTCCATTTTTCCTCTAAAATTTTACATTCAATAGCCGTAGAAGGAGACTAGTTCACCAAATAGTAGGTCGTATTAACAACTTCAGTTCATAAGTCCTTGCCCAACCCAACATTACTAATCATGCATCGAGCTCTCTCCAAGAGAGTCCGATTAATCTGCTCAGCCACACCGTTTTGCTCAGATGTGTGGCACACTATCTTGTGCCATGATTCTTTTATCCTTACAAAATTAATTAAATTCACATGAAGTAAACTCACCGCTATTATCTGTCCTTAATACCTTTACCTTTCGCCCTGACTGCTTTTCCACTATGACCTTTCATTGTTTGAAATTGGTGAAAAATCTTGATAACCCTCTGGCGAAAATAATGGGTGCCGGCCACCATACATCAGAATGCACATAATCAAGCATACCCTTACATATATATTTTTATATTTAAAAGATAACCTAGATTATTTATCATATATACAATGCTCGCATATATTTAAATCAAGACTTTTAAAACTAAGAATTAAACAACGATTAGAAAGTACATTCATGCCCCACTCGCTCATGTGGTCCAGATGTGCATGTCACATACATGCAGACATGGAATCCGCTACAGCCACTGCAACTCCACCTATTAAAGTACTCTTAATCAGACAGTAAAGATTTCAGTGTCTTTTGTGCTCTCATGACTATAAGGGCCCCTTTTGGAACCTTAAGAACCCCATTAAAACCGGTGAACTTGCACCCTATTGCTTCAAGTGCAGCGAGAGAAATTAAATTATTCTTTATGTCAGGAACGTGCATCACCTCAGTCAAGGTATGATCCATTTCATCAAACATCTTGATACAGACAATACTAATAGTCACAATGTTACAGACATTGCCATTGCCCATAAATACTTGTCCACCATTGCACCCCCTGTAACTGGCAAACCAACTTCGATGAGGAGTCATGTGATATGAAGTCCATGTGTCAAGAATTCACTAATCTCTACAATTATCTAAAAATGTCCAATCATAAACACTGACAACACATCACTTCTTCTTGTCTCTTCATCAGACATAACAGTATTGGCCTCCCTGGAAGAAGACTCTGTATTCTTTTTCTTTATTTTAGGATTTGTACAATCCTTCTTCATGTACACTAACATCCCACAATTCCAACACTTTAACTTTTCTTTGCTCTTGTCCTTGGATTTAGATCTTGATCTAGAAGATCATGTGTCTCGCTTAGAATTTCTACCTCTCGTAAACAAAGCATCGGTAGAGGCCCCGACGTTACCATTCTTCTTTCTCACTACCTTTTCCTGCAAGGCTGGGATAACGATACTAGCACCAAGAGTCATGTAACTGGTGCACAATGTGTTTTTAAAAGACTCATACGAAGCAGGGAGAAAATTCAACAAGATACATGCTTGATCTTCTTCATCGACCGTTACCTCCACATCCAGCAATTTGTAGATCATCTTATTAAAATTGCTAATGTAGGCTTTATGTAACACCCCGTACTTACCAGTACTCGAGTGTTACCATGCAAATTAATTTAATATAAATACATAAATATATATATATATATGTATATATATATATATATATATATATATATGTATATATATACATACACACACATATAAATAATGTAACTTAAATATACACACTATGAAATATACATATTTTTCATGATAAAATGATACATATGCATTTAATGTATATAAGACATTATGAAAATAATATTATATTAAATAAAAATAATGAATAATGATTTCATAACATAAAATCAAATTTTGAATAATAATGTAGCGTTGAATATTTTTTTATATAAGTATGTATACAAAAATCATTAGATAATTTAATGGAATTATATATTATTTAACAATATTATCAAATAAAAATATAATTTTTATTAAATATGATATTGTACAATCTTCAATTCATTTATACGTATAATACGATATTGTATATTATGAATTATGTATATTAATGAATATGTGAACAGTAGCATGTAATTAATAATATGTTAATGTTAAAATTTTATTTATATATATATATATAAATGAGATTTTAAATATTGTAATTGTAAGTAATATACAAAGATAATAATAAAAATTGTATTAATATTAGTCTCTGGGTAGTCACTCATTACAAAAGACATACAAACGGCCAATAGGACCCTTTTAACCGTTGATGTTCGATCTTGAGAAGATCCGACCATCAGATCGCCACAAGAGACACACAAAAATTCATGTTCAATTAATACGGCCCACCTAGACCTTGGACATGCTTAATCTTTAGTCAGGGGATCTATTTAGACCCATAGAACCAAATGGGCAGTGTGGATTAGTCACAGACATCATGTTGGACGCCATGCACATGGTGCATGCACTCAGGGCGTGTACACCGACCGTGCACTGAGCCAAGAGGCACGGTCAAATGCTGTTGACCCGCTATCTCTCTAAAAAGAGAGATTTCTCTCTCCCTCTCCGGTTTACATAGCGGACGAACAGGCGTCTGTCCATTTGGATGGGTGGCCCACCATTTGGCCCCGTTGGGATGATCCGAACCGTCCATCTGACAGAGGACAAACGTTAGACTAAAACTCCTAAGTTTCACGCTATTTCAAGAACGTACATGCACATGATCATCGTCGCAAGTGAGCCCCAAAAATACCGAAAATGGAAATTACTTCCTTCCTTTCTCCAGCCAGCTGGCACAATCCATGTGAGGATCCCTCCTCTAATCCTAGCCGTCCATCCTGAGCATTCTCAGCCCTCCATGTGTTGTAAGAGGTTTAGCTACAAAACCAGGACGACCGCTGGTTTCATTTTTTACCGCTGTATTTGGAGCCATTACACATCAAAGCAATCGAGGCCTTTCATTTACAATCTAATGGCTTAGGATTGTTAGAGGGACTCTATACAAGAGCCAAGGGTCGTGTGCAACAGAGGTCCTCACTGACTCTGTCAGGTTTGCATGAAAACCGGCCATTTTTCCCCGTCCTCCAAAACCGTCACCCAAACCATTACCAAGCTTTGAAAAAGCTTATCCACGAGTTTCGGGACATCCATAGGAATCATCCCATGTTGCCGGAATGAAGAAAGAAGCCTGTATTGAAAATTCGCCATTAATGGCGTTCATCTCTCCACCGCTCAAACCGAGATGGAATCAGTCGAACAGTGTGATTTCATCGGGCAACATCCATTGCTGGACATTCCAGCGCATGAAGAGAGAGAAATAGGAAGGAGAAGAAAAGAAAGAAGAGAACAAAGGAGAGGAAACAAGAGAGAGAAAGGGTTGGCGCGTCATTGCACTAGCTTGAATAGAGGCAAGTTGACTCGCTGCCGAGTCGTGTTGTGCCTACTGAATCATCCCTGGACGTGGGATGTGGATTGTAAGACCTATATCCTAGCTCATATTGTTCCGTCGACTTTTGCGATCCTTTCCGATTGACTTTTGACAACCTTTGACCTTTATCTGACGTTTGCGCGGGACCCTGAGTTACACACCTTCAACTCAAGTCGACTCAACCCGAGACTTGTACCCTGGCGACCACGCCATCGCCACGTTCCGATCTCGCGTCTCACGCGTAGAGGTGATACCCAGGTCGGGAGATGTAGGCTCGTGTTCAGTTCAAGAAAAATTCCACGTGTTGTAAGACCCAAGAGAATCTCTATTGAATGTCACATCCATTAATCAATCAATCCCATTAAGGGTCAAGTACATGTCAAGTACACATCACCTCACACCCATCCCCAAGCAACCCCCTAAGTCAAAAAGTACTCTTACACACTCATACCTTTCTTACACAATCTACACTTAAAGTCAAAAAGCTCTTACACACCCATCACTCACCACATCCATCACTCCATCACCCATCTCTCTCTCTCTCTCTCTCTCTCTCTCTCTCTCTCTCTCTCTCTCTCTCTCTCTCTCTCTCTCATTTCTCAAACACAATTCTAACCAATAAAAAAAAATACACACACGTCCAAGCCTTTCCCAAGAGAGAAAAGTAATTTTTGTGTAACCCACTTTCCATCCTAAAAACCTTCATCCTAGCCATTCATTTCTCATCTTCCACCATCAAAGTGAGACACAAGGAGATCAGCTTTCCAACGGACCAAGAAGATTGAACGGTGGGTGCTTATTAGACTAAATTTTTCATGTTTTGATGATGGGCCAAGTGAAGCCTACCGATTGATGTTATGGATCTCACTTTGGACCCTAAGTGTGGTCGATGACCCACTTTGATCCACATGATCATTCCATAATGGGGTCATTCTCCATGGACCTCATCATGATGTTTATTTTCTTGTATAAAAGAGGTCATCTAGACCGTCCATTTTGGGTGGAGAAGGAATCTCCACCGTTAATTTTTGATTTGGTGGGCCCACATGTATTGAGACCCACTTGATATATGATTGAATGCATGGAACAGAGGGCCCATAGTGCCAAGGTCCCTCCATCACACGTGTCTCTCCTTCTCTCTCTCTCTCTCTCTCCCTCTCTTTTTCATTTTTTTGTAATGTTGTGGCTGTGTGGCCCACTCGGATGGACCCCACCTTGGTGTATGCCTTATCCACACCATTCGTGCATATGGTGGCCCACGTGTACAGCTCGTATATAGGTGGGGCCCACCTTAAATGTGTTATATGCAACTGTCCAGCGTCCAGGGATGCTGGACGTGGTTGCCTTGAAGTATGAACTGACAGTGTAATGTAATACATACACTAATATCTTTTATTTATTTAAAAACTTGGGTGGGCTGCTTATGCAGGCCCCACCTTGATGTATGTATTCAATCCACGCCGTCCGTTCCATTACTCAGCCCATTTTAAGCTTTGAGCTTAAAAATGAAGTCAATCCGATTTTCTGGTGGGCCATGGCAGCAAATGGTGGTTTTTACCGTTAAAACCCACCCTGATGTTTCATTAAACTAAAACATACTGGATATTGGGCTCTTTTGGATGATATCGGTCCATGGAATCCAATGGGCGGCGTGGGTCCTCACGATGCGAGCCTCACATGGAAAAACCCTAAGAAAATCTTTTTTTTTTTAAAAAAAAAAAAAACAACAAAAGAGGTAGCAGCGCCGCCTGACACCAGAGGACGCAACAGCGTCCTCCTGCTGCGTATGATGCTGGATGATGGCTGGGCCCACCGTCCCAGCTGTGGGCCCCACCATGATGTGCGTTGAACATCGACACCTTGCATTTGGTGGGCCCCCCTTAGGGCAGCAGGCCAACCTATAAATCAGCCGTATGGGGACTCGCCCACGTCATAGGAAACAGTGTTGAATTGAACGTCTACCATTTGAAACCCGTTTGGGCATCCAGAAGTCTTGGGTCAATATGAAATTTATTTTTCCTCTGCATCCAGGGGCAGTGTCACCTGATCAATGGTCTGGATGACAGATAAACATTATGGTGGGCCACATGTGTGGACCCCACCATAAAGTAAGTGTTTTATCCACGTTGCCGCCCCTGTGTGCGACTGCGTCCGTGCAGTGTGGACCCCATGATAATGTTTGTGTTCTATCCACACCGTCCACACTTGGACGATGGGACCCACCCTTAATGCATGTGTTGCATCCAAACCGTCCAACCATTTGGCAAGCTTGTCTTAGCAGGCTTGAGACTAAAAATAAGTCAGATCTAAGTTCAAGTGGAACCCACCATTTAAAGTAGTGGACAATGACGTCCACCGTTCAAAATTTCTAAGGGCCATAGAGGTTTCCTATTAAGCTGATATTTGTTTCCACTTCATCTATCACTAAGTTAATTTATGAACAGGTTGGATGGGAAACATATGTTGTGGTGGACCTTAGGAACTTTAATGGTAGAAATCATTATCACCACTTATATTTTGGTTGTGGCCCATTTGATGTACATATAGGGCCCAATTGGTGTGGCCCATTTGATGTACATATGGCCCATGTGATTAGCCCATTTTGATGTATTCTAAGGCCCATGGGTTATAACCCATTGCAATGTACATAAGGCCCATTGGTGCGGTCCATTGATATGGCCCACTTGATGAATATAAGGCCCATGTGATATGGCCCATTTGATATATTTTAGGCTCAATGGGATATACCTAAGGTCCATTGCAATGTGTGATTCCACCATGGTCTATGTAATGATATTTATAGCGGGCTATGCATTGGGAGCAATGATGGTTTGACGCCCACATTGTAAGCATAATGTTAGTTAAATATCCATATTACGACTCTCCCTAGGGCCCATTGATAGGCCCATACTTGTTATGTGTAGGTCATATAGGCCCATCTGCGTTATAAGGATACTTCATTACTTTATAACATGCTGAGTATAATTTCATGCCTCATGCCATATGCATTATATGTATGCTTGATATGAGTAGTGACTAATCATAGCATATGTCGTTGGGTAGATTACTTATGGGACTCATTGATAGGAGTTACCCACATGAGCGCATGGTACGTGCAAGATTGCTGCATGATTGATAGTGTGACTCATACATTATGTGTCGTGATCACTGCATGCCCTAGCGACATCAGGGTCGTGACCTTCACAGGCACATCGTGAATGGTCATATCAGATACCAAAAATATTGGCTCTAGCATTGTGGGCACTTAGGATGTCCTTGGGTGAAAATTTCAGAACCTTTTTGGTACCAGGAGGTGTTCCAACATCTATACCGAGTAGATACATGAGCGCCCGAGTGCCGAGTACCAGTAGGTCGCGTCTCCCACTGTATTGTGGTCGGTTGGAAGGGGGTGTGGCCTTATCCGCCTGAGTGAGGGGGATAATAACCTAGACTGAGTTTGACCAACTCACAAATGAGTCCACTATCGACGAGCCGGGTAGGTATTAGCAGATTAGTGGTCAGGCGGATAGTGTTGTCTCTTCCACTTGCTTGACTGTGCAGCTAGGGAGGGGGCAGTTAGTCTGAACTGTATTAGACCTCGGTAATATCCAGAGAGGAACTATACTAATACATGTACTTGATGAGGACTGGCATGCTTGCTTTGCATCTCGCATATGACATTTAACTACATAGGCCTCGCATCGCATGGTCTTGGTATGGCCGATAACATTCATGCCTTGCATCATAAGCTTTGGTACAGCTAATAGCATTCATGGACTTACTACATATTTTCGCATTACTCTAATATTGTTCACTTGACGCTTGCCTTGCGCACACACATACACCACCCTCTAAACTTTTATAAGCTTATGCACGACCGTTGGGTACAGGTGTCGTTGGATTACAACAGCGCCGAGGCAGGAGCGCGTGTCGGATTATTTTAGAGTTTTTGATCACCTTGTATTTCTCTTTCCGCATTATACTTAAAGTTTTTGATATAGTGGATATGTGGTGATGTTGTTTTGTGACTTAGTTATACTTGTGGTTATGCTCCATTACAAAAAAAAAAAATTATACTGAAAATCCTCCTTGTATGATCCCAGGATCGGAATCTAGCATGTGAGTGCTAGGATCCTAGAATGGGACACTCCGGAGGCTGTTGGCGCTGGATTCAACGATCGAGAATTTTGTGAGCCCGTTTTTCGAGTTTGGGGTATGACATGGACCCTATAATGATGATTGTGTTTTATCGACACCATCCATCTGTGGCCCCAGCAGTAGAACGGCTGTTGTACTGACGTTACCAGGTTCTATGCGTCTGACTAAGGTATGTGTTACCGTCCATCCATTTTGCTTGATGTGGGACCCGCCCACCTCTGATGTACGTATTCCATCTATGCCATCCATCTATCCAGACGGTGGGCCCCACACAGCTCCGAGCTACTATTGACGTCACCGAGTTCTATGGGCCCCACCATCAGCGGATGTTGATTCCAGGCTGTCCATCCAGCCTTATATGATTCCAAGCCTCTCTTATGAATTTAAATATATTATAATATACTTATAATATAATATATTATATTATCATATAAGGTTGTCAGGTATCCTTACAATATAATATAATATTATATTATGGTGGGCCCCACGTGGGACCCACCTAATGTGGAACAAATTGGCTAGTGTAACTCACATAGGTATATAACTATTGTAAAGGACGTCAGCAAGCAATGGGTTTGATCACGGGGTCTGTGTTACATCCAAAACCATCCATCTATGTGGGCCCCACCATTTACAGAGTTGTTGTATCGATGACAACAAGTTCTGTGGGTTCGACCTCGAGGTATGTGATATCCCAACTGTCCATCTAGATGGGTGGTGTGAGGCCACCTTGGTGTATGTGTTACAATCAAACTGTCCATCCAAATGGTTAGCTCGTCATAAGGCCTGAGACAAAAATGAAAAAAATGAGGCAGATCTACCAGGTGGGCCACACTGTAGAAAATAATGGAGAATCGAACGCCTACCATTGAAATCCATATGAACAGATTTAATGGAAAATAAACGTTATGGTGGGCCCTGGAAATTTTAGACAACGGAAATCATTAACTCCTCTGTTATTTGTGGTATGGTCCAGATGATCTTTCGTTATGATTCGTTTGGGTAATGCTCTATAATAACTTCTTAAAATAGATGAATGGTGTGATTGGCGCGGCCCATTGATGTAGCCCACTTGATGTATATGAGGCCCATATGTGATGTAACACCCGCATCCTAGTCCGTATTGTTCAGTCGACTGCCGCGATCCTTCCCGTCGAATTCTGACAATCCGTGACCTGTAATCGACGTTGCGCATGATCGTAAGTCGTATCCTATACATTTGAGTCGGCTTAATTCGAGACTTGTATCATTGTGACTGCACAGTCGCCGCGGTTTCAACGCCCCGACTCATGTACCGATCCGATACCCTGAATAAGAGATGTGAGCCGGCATTTATTTTGAGAAAATGCTGCGCGTTTGTAATCCTAAGAGAATTTCTACAACATGTCCCATCAATCCATCAATCAATCAATCACTCCAATCCATCAATCACTTTTTGTCAAGTACACATCATCTTTCACCCCATCCCCAAGCAACCACCAAAGTCAACTCTTTCTCATCCTCTCTCTTACACCACCTTACATGTCAAGTACCACATCCATCACTCACCTCACCCTTTCACCCATCACACCCATCCCTCATCTCCTTTCATCCCATCTCTCTCTCTCTCATTTCCCAAGCAACAAACCCCAAGCAAGAGAGGCTTCCACGTCCAAGGTTCCCCATGAGAGAAAATGTGATTTTGGTGGCCCACTTCCCATCCCAAAAGCTCTAATCCTAGCCATCCATTTTTCATCTCCACCATCAAAGTGAAGCTCTAAGAGATTATCTTTCCAACGAACCAAGAAGATCAAGTGGTGGGTGCTTCCATAGCCTAATTTTTCATATTTTTAAGATGGGCCAAGTGAGGCCAACCGATCAATGGTTTGGATCTCACTTGGGACCCTAAGATGTGGCCGATGGCCCATCTTGATCATCAATATCATTCCATGATGGGGTTATTCTCCATGGACCCCATCATGATGTTTACTTTCTTGCATTAAAGAGGTCATATAGACCGTTCATTTTGGATGGAGAGGGATCTTCACCGTTGATCTTTTATTTGGAAGGCCCATATACAATGGGACCCATTGATGTATGATTGGATGGTTGAAATGGAGGGCCCATAGTGCCAGGGTCCCTCCATCACACGTGTCCCACTCTTTTACTCTCTCTCTCTCTCCCTCTCCTTTTTATTTATTTTTCTTGTATGTTGATATGGCCATGTGGCCCACTTGAATGAGCCCCACCATGAAATATGTATTTTATCCAAGCCGTCCATGAGTGGGGCCCATCTTAAATGTATTATCCATTTGTGGTGGGCCACCTAAATTTAAAAAAAAAAGAAAAGGAAAGAAACATCCAGACGCTGCTGGACGTGGAAGGAAAACACAAATATTGGCTTGGTTTTACAAGCCATTGGGGTGGGCCACTTGTATAGGACCTACCTTGATGTATGTATTCAATCCAAGCCGTTCATCCTCTTCCCCAACTCATTTTAGGCGTTGAGCCGAAAAATGAGGTTGACCGGAGTATTTAGTGGGCCGTAGTGTCGAAAATAGTATTAATACCATTGAAATCTTTCCAGATTTCTTTTTACACGATGAAAGAGGCCCGATATTGGACTCGTTTGATTTATTGTGAGCAGTGGAATCCAATGACTAGAGTGGATTTACTTGGGGTGGGCCGCACACATGATAAACCCCAGAAAAATGGGTTTTCAAAAAACTAAGAAAATAAAACAAGCAGTAGCAGCTGCTATGTCAGAATGTTGGCCGCGCCAGCGGCTGGCGAGCGGGCATATGAGGCAGACCCACGGCTCCAGCCGTGGGCCCCACCTTGATGTTTATTTGTCATCCAATCCAATCATATGGTGGGCCCTCAACTCAGTGGGCCACCCTCCAAAAATCAGACCCATCCAATGCTCAGGTGGCCCACGTGAGAGAAAACAGTGTGAATTGAACTCTACCATTGAAACTTTTTTAGGTCCATAGGAGTTTTGAATCAAGCTGAAATTTGTATTTTCTCTTCAACCAGGTCTGCGTGACCTTATCAACCGGTTGGATGGCATGTAAACATTATGGTGGGCCCCACATGGGACCCACAGTGATGTATGTGTTTCTCTCCCACTGTCCAGGCGGACGGTGGAGCCCACCTTGATGTATGTGTTCTCTTCACACCGTCCAGCAGACGGTGTGGAAGCCCACCATGGTGTATGTGCTTTATTCACACCATCCAGGTGTGGATGGTGGGACCCACCATGATACAGGTACTACATCCAAACTGTCCATCTAATTTGAAAGCTCATTTTTTGAGCTAAAGAATGAGTCAGATCCTTAGCTCATGTGGACCCCCACCATGATGCATGAGTTGTTTCCTAACCGTCCATCCATTTTGAGAGCTAAAAATGAGTCAGATCTATGGTTCAAGTGGGCCCACCTTGGCATGTGTATAGGGCTCTTATTGATTTAACTATGACCATTCATTGAGGCCTATCTTGGTATATATCTAATGCCCATGAGATTAAGCCCATTTGGCACGTATAAGGCCTATGGGATTAAGCTCATTTGGCATGTATAAGGCCATGGGATCGGGCTCATTTGACATATATAAGGCCTATGGGATTAGGCCCATTCGATAAGGCCATAAGATTAAGCTTATTTGATACATATAAGGCCTAAGTTTTGAGGCCCACTTTGTTGTATTTCAAGGCCCATGGGTCCTGGACCATTGTAATGTACATAAGGCTCATTGGTGAGGCCCATTAATGCAGCCCATTTGATGAATGTAAGGCCCATGTGATACGACCCATTTGATATATCTAAGGCCCATGGGTCGAAACCCAATGAGATGTCCTTAGAGTCCATTACAATGTATGATTTCCCATGGTTCATGTAATGATATTTATGGCGGGCCGTGTCTTAGGAGCAATGATGGTTTGAAGTCCACATTGTATGTACAATGTTAGTTAAATGTCTGCATTGTAACTCTCCTTAGGGCCAATTGATAGGCCCATACTCGTTAATATTTATCGCTTTATAACATGCTTAGTACAATCCCATGACTCATGCCCATACGCATCATATGTATGCTTGATATGAGTAGTGACTGATCATAGCATACGCCATTGAGCAGACCATTTACGGGACTCGTTATGAAATAGAGTGCCCTTCATGATCGCGCAGTACGCACTGGATTTCTGCATGATCTGACGTGTAATTCATGCATCTCGCATGTGTGACTTGATCACTGCACGTCCTAGTGACATCAGGGCCCTGGCTCCACAGGCACATCGTGGATGGCCATATCGGATACTGAAAATACTTGGTTCTAGCACTGTGGGCACTTAGAATGTCTTTGAATGAAAGTCCCAGAACCTTTTTTGGTACCAGGCGATGCTCCAACGTCTAGACCAAGTGGATACACGAGCGCCCGAGTGCCGAATACCAGTAGGCCGTGTCTCCCACTGTGTCGTGGTCGGTTGGAAGGGGGTGTGGCCTTATCCGCCTGAGTGAGGGGGCTATAAGCTAGGCTGATTTTAACCAGCTCGCAAATGAGTCCGCTATCGACGAGTCGGGTAGGTATTGGCAGACTACTGGTCAGGCGGATAGTGAGGTCTATTTTGATTGCTTGACTGTGTAGCTAGGGAGGTGGTAATCACTGCAAAGTGTATTAGACCTCGGTGATATCCAAAGAGGAACTGTATTGATATGTGTACTTGATGAGTACCGACTTACTTGGATTGCATTTCGCATGTGACATTCGGCTATGTAGGCCTTGCATTGCATCGGTGTGGCTGATAGCATTCATGTCTCGCATCGCATGGCCTTAGTATGGTCGATGACATTCATGCCTTGCATTACATAGCCTTGGTATGATTGATTTTATTCATGGACTTACCGTATACTTTCGCATTACCTGATATTGTACACTCGACGTTTGCCTTGTGCACATAATTACACCACCCTCTAAGCTTTTGTAAGCTTATGCACGACAGTTGCATACAGGTAGCGTTGGACAGCAGCAGCGCTGAGGCAGGAGCACGTATCAGGACTTTTGGAGCTTTTTGATCACCTTGTATTTTTCTTTTCCTATTGTACTTAAAGTTTTTGATATAGTGGATATGTGGTAATGTTGTTTTGTGACTTGGTTATGCTTGTGGTTAATTCATTCTGAAAATCCTCCTTGTAGGATTCCAGTATCGGAATCTGGCATATGATTGTCAGGAGCCGAGAATGGGGCACTACGGAAGCTGTCGGCACCGGATTCGGCAATCGAGATTCATATGAATCCGATTTTTGAGTTTGGGGTGTGACATGTGAGGCCCAAATTCAAGCCTTAGCTGTGGACAAACTCCAGGCCCGATTTACAACTACCACCCTTATTACTATTATCATAATAATTTTTAATATAGACATGATTAGCTATTGGTAGACTATTTACACTGATATTAAATATTATAAACAGAATTATAATTATTAAATAGTAATATTTTAATTACCATCCTTAAGTATTACCATTGATAATGGACTGTACTAGTTGTCACTATCATAACGATTATAATTACCAGATTAGCTAATACTAATTGTATCGTTAATATTAATAAGTACCTGGTAGCTATTATATTAACATTTATCATAACGATTATGATTACCATATTAGCTAATATTAATTGAATCATTAATGTTAATAAGCACCTCGTAACTATTAAATTTACCCTCTAATTTACTGTACAACTAACTAGGGTCCAAACTCCCAAGGTCCAAGTGTAGACCTAGACTTTTGGGTGAAACCCTAAAACTAAGGTAATTCAAATCCTAGGTTAAGACCTTGACCAAGAATAGCATGTAAAACTTAAATCTAATGATATAAATTTACAATTCATGATAGAGTTTGATTCTAAGGAAACACGCATTCTCTAGCAACACGGGTAGGCGGTTCAAAATATAAGGCGATGATTCTTCCCCTTAAGCTTTCCATTTCCAAATTAGTTTAAGTTATAGTCTTTATTAAGAATCAAAATTGTTAATTCATAACATGTTATCTCATACATGATTTATATCTGATTTACAGTTAGTAATTGTGAAACACGAATGCATGTAATAGTTACTTACATGATAGCTCTCATTTAATTTATAGTTCATATCATGACCTGTTGTGATTATTATGCTTAACATATGTCCGGCATGCTATAATGGTATATTTTCACATAACTTGTTGTAAGTCAGTATGGACCTATATTCACTACACCTATTAGTGGGTGAGCCCTCTTGTGTATGTGAACTCATACTTAGGATGTAACATGATGGAGTATGGAATGGACCCTCGATTGGAGCTTATGTGGGACATGGAATATTAATGTGGGATTTACCATCCATAGGTTATACGTCTTGAATGGCTTGGAATGACCTCTCTAACCACTTTGATTTAATCTTACCTGACCCTTTGCTGTTTCGATTTAATGTACCAAGCACTCTTTTACCGTTGCAATATGACATCTGTCCTATGTTTTGATAATTTCCTTGTGTGCCTTTGATGACCTATACCATGCGGTGGAAACCCCTTCGTCTTAAATTTGATTGGTCATTGATCGATGAGTTCTATTAAGCATCCTAAGGTAGGAGAATCTCATGAGCCGAGTATAGTGGTCATGGGATACTATGCCTGAGCTGTCGGCCTACGCTGGGTGACGAGCCCCCTGTAGTGACCATTCAGTTACTTAAATCTGTTAATTGTAATTGAATTAATAATGGTTGACTAATCATGCATTCATAGCATATTGACGATGACGAATGACTAATTAAGAATGTTATAGCATGTGCCATAGAGTAGTTGGGGTATTGTTTCGCTAGCTTCCAGACCACTGACTATCGACCCTTGTTCCGACTGGATGATCATTCCAAGGTCAATAATTGCATAAGTGATGAGCCCAAGTCCGACTAGATGTGCATCCCTAGGTCGATATGCATTCACGCATCCATACATATAAAAAAACTGTATCATATATTACTTTGATTTGCTTGTCATTTTAACTATGCTTAGCTAAGGCGGCAATGTGTAATCTTGAGGGGAATTCATACTGAGTTGGCCACTCATCCATCAATGTATAATCGTATAGGTAGTACAGGTGGCTTAAGTGATTTTCAGGTTTAGGCTGACAAGGAGCCGAGTACAAGTGTCAGGGTTGCATGGCTGTATCTACCTCGAGAAGCTGCATGGTCTTGTGGCTTTTGTTTACATTCTTATATTATTTTTCATGTACTAAATCATGTGAATCCTTATATTTGTTATTTCGGAGACATTGGTCTGTATAATTCATTATGGGCAATCTCTTATAAATTCTAAATATAATAGTAATCTTTCCTATGATTGATTTGTCCATTCTATGCTTATCTACTAACTCTGATAAAAGAAATATATATATATATATTATGGAATTTGGTTCTCTATAAGTTAACACTCGGGTTTTTGGGAAACGGGTGTATACTCAGGTCCTGAAAACACGGGACGTTACATTTTAACATTTCCTCTATCATAGGTGATTTTCAAGGGACTTCTTAGCATAAATGTCATCTAACTTCGTCCACAAATTTGTTGCAGTTTTCTCCCTCAAAATATTATAGAGAACGTCATCTGTTAAGTATAATTAGATTGAGGATTTCGCTTTCTTATCCAATTTCTTCCATTCATCATCATATATAGATTTGGGTCGCTTCTCAAGGACCTTATCCAATCCTTGCTGAATTAACAAGCTATTATCTTGGCCTTCCATAATTCAAAATTATTTTTCTCAAAGTATTTATCAATATCAAACTTAGGATTGACAGTCATTGATACTCACTTTCAGATTTAAGCCTGAACCATAACAATAGTTCTGATACTACTTGTTGGGGGACCGTGGAAGCACACAGAGATGAATCAAGTAGGGTAATCCAATTGCACCAAGAAAGAACAATGCAAACACTTTAAATTTTAAAGTGGAAAAACTCTTTCAGAAAAAAATCACGACACAAAGTAACATATATCACAATAAAACCAGAAAATTACAAAAGTAGAGAGGTTACCTATTCGAACAAACTCGAATCAACCCAAGCTACACCTTTAAAACCTTATAACGAATTAAAAAGCCTTAGAATTTACCTCACAACCGTGATTACGCCCAAATATATAGCGCTTAGAAGAATCACAATCAGAATAGGAAACAAATCCCGAATGATTTAAGACTTCGAAAACAACACTGGTGGATTGGGCCGTCGTGTGGGGAAGGACATGGTGTAGTAAAGCTGCATGCTTCAATGTCACAAAAGTGGCAGCTTGTTTAATGGAATAAAAGATAGCATTTTGAATGTTAATTCGAGTTATTTGATTCTCTGGCAGAGTGCAATTTTCATATGGATAATTCAAATGAGGCCGTCCAAATCTGGTCCATGGCCACAAATTCATATTGATTGGATGGTCATGAACTCTGATGTGTTGAACATCTGTTTTTTGTGTTCGGACCATTATCTAATTTACATTTTTTAAATTGTCCATTAAATTTTTATTAGTCAGATGGTGGGCTCCGTATCCTACAAAAACCGTTGCTCTATTTAAAGCTGCATGAGTTGTGATAATTGGGTGCATTTCAGGAAGATCTTGTCCGTCCATCAGGCGACCCACTCAATATTGTAACTTACAATTCAGGTCTGAACAATGATCAGTTGGGCTGCACATGTTTGTTGAACGTGGACAGTTAGTTGTCCCTTTTGGCTGTACATTTCTGGTTGAATAGGCCGACCTGATTAGTGGAGTGGCTGGACATTGGATTTCTATTGGGGCCCACCTGGAAAACAGCGAGGATCTATTACACATTTTCCGTGTGGCAGAAGTAGTACTTTGGGCGTGACCTATTTAGCATAAGATGAATTGTACCTTCGTCAGGTCAACTGTATGATTAGATTGGGACTTTCTACAAGTGGAGCCCTTGATCAAGTGATCCGAACCATTGGTATGATGGGCTCTAGCGTAGACGACCCGTGCGCCAAAATCTCCCACATGGAACAAATGTAAAACTTAAATAGGTTGTGTGACGAATAAATAAAGAAAAAACACACTGAAATGGCCTAGATTACGATCGGGATTGTGATCTACATAGTGCATGTGCCTGGCCCACCTGGTCTGCCTGGACCCATTTCCATATGTCGTGGGCTAGACTGTGCTTGGACTTGGATCCTTCTTTTACAGGTTGGGCTTGAAGGTCGGTCAAGTTTAATAATAGAACTTTGCTTGGGCTTTGTTTAAGAGCCCGGCCAAGCAAAGTCCAGATCACACATGATCTGACCTGGCACATTTAGGGTTTTTAAGGGCATTTTTTCATAGATCACACATGATGGGCCACACTTAATGAACAATCCAGATCTTGCACAAAAGTTAGTAGCAAGGTTTACGCTTGGGCTGCATAATCTTCACAGGCTGCGCTCCAGCATGTGTTTTGGCCCGTCTTGGGCCTTTGTAGAATTTAGGAATGTCAATTGGCTAGGTTAGGGCCGGGTCAAGATCTGTCCAAGCCTGGCCTGAATTGTTCAGCATAGGCTCGTCCAACCTGGGCCACGACGGGCCAAAAGAGCCCAGCTCGAAATTTTCTACTGGGCCAAGTTGGCCCTGTTACCCCATTTTAGGGTTGCGCATAATCAATCCATGATTAAGATGGAACACACAATTGGAAACGGTTTACTAGCCAATGCTCATCCTTGAAACTGTTTTTCTTGTGTCACCCACCTAATCACATATGGGCCTGACTTTTACTCCATGACTAAAGTTTAGTGTGGCATCTCATCGTTAGAGTGAATTTCAGAAGATCATCACAGCAGGGGCTATAAAAATCAAGGTTCGACATCCCTTTCCCAACTATTTCCTGTAGCAAAGCCCACTTGAATCACAGGTCAGCCTTATCTTTTGGCTCTGAGACTAAAGTGGCATTAGACTAATGGTTGGAGTGGATTTTCACATATACATCACAGTGGGTCCCTTAAAAATGCAAGGGTGGGCATCATAAAATTTAGTTTTTTCAATGTTTGAATTATGAGAGTGACCCACCCTTGATTTTAGACAGACTACTGTGATGTGTCCTTGAAATCGATTCTAGGCACGGGGCGAAAACATCAGGCCTACTATTAGATGTGACCACATAAAAGGAAATAGAGGAAATGGCTGGGAGAGTGACGTCCACCCTTCTTTAATTTTCACATATCCCACTATAATGATTATATAAATTCTAATTCAACCGTTAGATTCACACTAAAATTTAGGTTTGGGCCCCAACAATCAGGACCACGTGATTTAGGTGGGCTATTCCATGGGAAATAATTTGGAGGGTAAGTATTGTCTTGCACGCTATTTTCATTCCTGTCGTTCATTTGAATCACGGATGAGGCTGATTTTTTAACACTATGTCTAACATGGTGTGACCCACTGGCTGTCTGGATTGATTTTCACATAAGCATTATAATGGACCCACCCAAGCTGTCTATCACTCGTCATAGTTAAGAAATGAAATGTAGTTTTTTTTTTTTTTTTTATTATTATTATTATTATTTATATTACCTTATCCTTGCGGACCCTAATGGGCTGCACTTAGCTGGCTCAAACCGGGTAGATCCAAGGTTCAAGTGAACCACACCATATGTACGCACATTGGCAACGACAACCTTTGTAGTTACATCTAGGAAGCTAGGTGGGGCCCACCATCATTTTGCGAGAAATCTACCTTGTCCATCCATTTTGCTAATGGCATGGGCCAAAGGATGAGGCGTATATAAAATTTAAGTGTGCCACTGGATATGAAACAGTGTGGATCGAATGTCTTCCGTGAATCATTCATTCTTGGCCCACAAAAGTCTTGGATTAGGCTAATATTATCTCAGTAAGAATGACCTTATGAACGGTGTGGATGGTGTTGTGGTCCTTTGATTTATAGATTCTTACATGATAAGTGCAGGCATGTCAGAATCGAATATACGACTCACTTCAAACCGAACAACTATGACCATAAACACCAAGATATATGTGACCAAGATCGAATAAGATTATTGCCTATTCAATCACTTGTACAGTGTTTTAAATAATGATCCAGCGTTAGTTAGAGGGTAGAGTCCGTCCTATAAAAGTAGGTTACACATTTGACTTCCATATGAAATGATTTTTCGATACAAATAAAAAAATAACAAAAAAAAAAAATTCTTACATCCAATCACGAAAAATAACTGCAAAACTTTATCATATGAGTGTAGACTCGAATTACAATTAAAGTTTAACAATTACTTGATTACTGTTACGGATTACATTGAGGAATGTAAATAACAAGCGAATGTAAATAATTACAATAAGGAATATAAATTACTAATAACTGACTTTATTTGCTATTTATAGCTTTAACTTAGTCATCTGAGTACTTTTTGTGTTTCAACAATTGTTAGAATTATTTTTGCACTTTCTTTACTTCTAAACTTAGCATCTTTTTTTTTATTTATTTATTAATTTGTCAGTCCATACTCCATTATTAGCCACCCCTACTAGGGAATTGATACCATAACCTCGGGTGTTGAAACGAGGTAGAGGTATCTTCTTTTAATCTATCACTTGAGATTTGGATTAGGGTATACATGTCTAAACCTGCATCTATCCTGTAACTACATTGGCATAATCATTATTAACTTGACCACTTAGTAGATGACATGGCATTGCCTAACAAACAATAGCTGAATTACTATAAAACTCTCTCTGCATGACCAAAAATCTACAAATACACCATGCAAACTCCTCGAAATTATACTTTCCGTTCTATTGGCTTTCCTATGAATATGCAAACGTAGATATGAACAGATGGCACATAAACATCATGGTGGAGGCGAGGAGATTTCAACTGTAGGCATTTCCCTATCCACTAGTTTGTCGTGCCCATCCTTGACTTTTGGATCCGCCGGTTTTTTGGCCCACACCACAGGAAGCAGCGCATAACAATGCCCACCGTTGAAACTTTTCAAAGGCCCGCCGTGATGTTTATTTTTTTTATCTAACCTGTTCATCAGGTCACATATACCTGGATAAAGGGAAAACACAAATGTAAGCTTTGATCCAAAATTTCTGTGGCCCCCAGAAGCTCTAATGGTGAGGGTTCAATCCCCACAGTATGGGCCACCCGAGCCTTGGATCTGCCTCATTTTTTAGGTTCAACACTGTAAAAGGATATGGAGAAATGGATGAACGGCTTGGATAAAATTTATATATCACGGTGGCCCCACATATCCCCTGCCTGTACCGATTCCATCGAGGCCGGGGCAGCCGGGCCGGACCCATCAGCTTCTGCAAAAAGCAGTAGTCGTGGAGTCTCCCGCTTTTCATTAAAAGGAAAGTGAGAACCACTTTGGAGTCAGTGGGTCTGTGTCTGTGAGGCCCACCTTGATGTGTTCATTTTATATCCACACCGTGCATCCGTTTTATCAGGTCATTTCAGTGTATAGGCTCAAAAAAGAAGCAGATCCAAATCTGAAGCGGACCACACCACAGGAAACAGCAGTGATTGAACACCCACTATTAAAAGCATCTTTGGATGAAACTGATAATTGTGTTGGTACTTCATCCTTGTCTGTATCACCTTAACAACAGGTCAGATACAAAATAAACATTATGGTGGGCCCTAGGAATTTTTATTTTTATTTCCATGGAGTGACCGTATGTAAACTACCGAACCATTTGCTCGCCTGTATATTTAAACTTGCAATGATCCTAAAAAATGGTTAAGAGATAAAGTAGCCATGAACAGTTGATCAGCTTCAATTTTGGGCCAGTGATCATTTAAGCGTTTCAGATTCGTTTCCAAATGCCACTGGCTAACACTACCTGGAATTGATACCATTTACTGAATGTGATTCCACGCACACTGGATTCTTGTTAGAGCCTGAAAATTTTAGTCGCAGGAAAGAGATAAATTGAAAAGAAAGAGAGAGAAAGCTTTCCTTCTCAACGAAGGAAATAGAGAAATACATCATCTTTATAAAGGATAGGAATAGTACATAGAACTTGGTAAAGAGAGTGTGCATTAGTTGGAATTTTTCAGAGAAAGAGAATGGGAGTGCCGTCATTCTACTGGTGGTTGGTGAGTAAGTATCCAAAGATAGTGATGAAAGCATGGGAAGAGAAAGTAGGAGAAGATGGTGTTGTTGACACCACTCAGCCCAACCCAAATGGAATTGAATTTGATAACCTTTATCTCGACATGAACTGCATCATCCATCCCTTCTTCCGCGGCGAATACCAGGTTCGATCTCTATCTCCCTCCTTCATTTTTCTTGATTTCTGCAAGTGGGGCCCTGGTTATGTGATCAGAACTGTCAAATTGATGGGCCCCAGCATGTTAATGGAGAATTTTAAAAATGTTCCAGATTTAACGATGCAGTCTATTACCTGGCCTTGCTTTGATTTGTTGCACCCAGTTGATTCAAGTGGTGGCCTGGTTATGTGATCAAAATCTTCAAACTGATCATGGACCAGCATGATGATCAAGAATTTTAAAATTTTCCAGATTTAGTGATCTTAGCCATCCATTAGCTGTCATAACCTTAGCTATGTTTTTTTTTTTTTTTTAAAAAAAAAAAATAATAATAATAATAAACGTGATTTTGTAGGCCACTTTCAAATGTTTGGAATCTTTAATTTCAGGAGTGTATTTTAAAATCCACCGTTCAAAATGTTTTCCATCAGTTCAACTGTTGGTTTGACTACCTTAAAAATGACCCACTTTAAAAAACCGTGTAACAGGATACCGTTAACATGTTCCACTTTATGATGTTTAGTTAAGTCTTTGTATTTTTTATTAATCAGAGCATGCATCTCTAATTTCAACACAATTAGATTGTTTATCTTAAATATTGGCCAATTATATTGTTGATCCTTAATTTTGGACTAATAAAGCCGTTCATCTTTGATATCATGAGTTAAATCATATCGTTGTTCATCAGTATCGTTTGAATCAAATAATTTGATGTCGTCATTGGTCCAATCAGGTTTTTGATTTTCAACATCGGCTCAGCCAGACCATTCATCGCTCATTTCAACCAAATCATATCATTCATCTTCAATAACAGTCCAACGATTTGTTGATCTTGCAATTTGGGTTGATTAGGTTGTTCATCTTTGATATTTGTCAAATCAAAATGTTTATTAGTATCTTTCAAATAAGATTGTTCAACTTTGGACTATTCATCTCCAATTTTAGCACAATCAAATCGGTTATCTTTAATATCAGTCCAATTGGATGGTTGATCTTCAATATTTCTTTTGGCAATCTAATCGTCTTTGAATTGGTCACGTCTGACCATCATTATTGTCAAATTGAACCGTTGCGGTTCATCACCAATCTAATCAGGCCACTAATTTTCAACATGACCCAATCTGACTAATTGATGACAAAGATTATACCGATCATCATTTGACCAACCTATGATTAAGGAAAGGTGTGGCCAACTAATGCAAGGAAGGATGTGATAAGGTCGATCACCGTCTTCCTCAAAGATAACTACTCCGAATCCACGGAGTTTCTCTGGACTCCTCGCAGAGATTCCTTGAATAGGGAAGAAAATAGAAAATAATTTCTAATAATTCAAAATAAATTGATTAATGATAAAAAAAAATGAATTCAAAATCATTTAAATAGTGATATCAAACCTAGGAATAAATTTCATAATCAAACTCCCTAAAAAACGTGACTTACTATAAATAGTAAACTTACCATTTATAGACGGTCATGATTTCTACTAAACTTTATGGTTTTCGACCAAAAATAGTAAGTGTCCAATTTGTCCTAACCATGTTATTCTCCTAATTTTTCTAAGCCTTTTTCATTTTAGGCACGACTCCTAAACCTCAAAGGATCAAGAGTTATAATCTAAATTAAACTTATTATTAATAGTAAAAAGGACTTTTGACCGTCGATCTGATGGAATCTCATAAATTCGGTGTGGGAAACCCAGTGTAACAGGGTTAATTGGCTAAACTAGCTTCTCCTACCCCAAAATCATATATGGTACACTGAAAAACACAATCTAGTTTGCGAGATATGATTGTTTTACGGTTCTAACGCTCCTGATCACTTCCACCTCCGATCGAGCCTTCTTTGGTCCATCTTGGTCATGAAAGTGTCCATGATCCATTCTACATCAGTCCTGTCCACTTCAAAAGAACTCGTCCTAGAGTTCTCGTCCCGCTTCAGTTCATGATATTCGGTCAGGTTTGCAACGTCGAAACTGTACGAGATCCTCATGTCATCCGAAAGATCAACAACATAAGCGTTGTTATTGATCTTTTGGAGGATTGGTACTGGTCCAATCTTCTTATTCTTCAACTTATTGTAGGTCCCAGTCAGAAATCTCTCCTTGCGTAAATGGACCATAACATGGTAGCTCATCTCGAACACTGATTGCCGCCAATGCTTGTCAGCTTGCTTCTTGTACTTGTCATTCGAGGCATGAAACTTGGCTTGCACATCCACATAAATACCCATGATTCGGTTCGCCATATGTTCTGCTGCAATGCTCATGCTCGGGAGTTTGGGCAAAAGAGACCAAGTCAAGTGTGTGGCAGGGCACTCGACCATAACCAATCTGAAATGGGGACTGTCCATTGCTTCGGTTTGTCACCTAAAATACACCGAAGGAGGTTTCCCAATGTGCTATTTACAACTTTAGTTTGCCCATTAGTCTGTGGGCAGTAGGCACTGCTGAATTGAAGTTGTGTACCAAACTGATTCCACAAAGTTTGCCAGAAGTGGCTAATGAACTTCGTGTCACGGTAAGAAGTGATGGTCTTGGGAACCTTGTGTAGCCGCATGACCTCTCTGAAGAATAGATTCGTCATGTGTGTTGCATCGAGGATCTTCTTACGTGGGATAAATTGCGTCATCTTTGAAAAATGATTTATCACCATGAACACTGAATCCATACTATGCTGTGTTCATAGGAGACCTAGCACGAAGTCTATAGATAAGTCCTCCTAAGTGCCGTCAGGCATAAGTAACAAGGTGTAGAGGCCCGTATTCTGAGACCGCCCCTTGGAGGTTTGACAAATATGACAGTGCTACACTGTTTTACCCATGTCACATACCAATTGTGGCCAGTAATATCACTCCTCAATAAAAGCCTGCATCTTGTCTCTTCTAAGGTGTCTACCAAGGCCACCTCCATGTAACTCTTGAATAATCTACTCCCTTAAAGAACTTTAGGGGATGCACAGTTGATTCCCTTTGAAGAAGAAACCGTTTTGCATATGTAGGTCATTGGAATGATCCTCATGGTATCTCATCCATGTATCATTGAAGTCCTCGTCTTCGGCATACAACTCCTTGAGACAGTCAAAGCCAACCACCTCATTGCTCATTGTAACAAGTAGTAATACATGACAGCTAAGTACATCAAGTACCTTGTTCTGCTGCCACAACTTGTGCTTCAGAACAAACATGAATTCCTGCAAAAAAGACAACTCATCTAGCATACACACGATTCATGTTAGCCTAACTATTAATAAACTTTAAGGCTTGATGGTCAGTGTAGAGAACAAAATCTCTTTGAATCGGATAATGCCGCCAATGTCGCAGTGCTTGAACCACTGAGTACAGCTCAAGCTCATATGTCGACCACTTCTTTCTGGCTTCACTGAGCTTCTCATTGTAGAAGGCTACGGACCTACCTTCCTATGATAAGAATCCAATTCTGACATAAGAGGCATCACATTCAACCTCAAACAACTTGTCGAAACTGAGAGGAATCGAGACTGGTGTTGTGGACAATTGATGCTTGATTTCAGCAAAGCTCTTGTCAACCTCATCGGTCCACTGAAACGGGTCTTTTTCATGCAATCTGTAATGGGTGCGACTATAGTGCTGAAATTCTGCTTGAATCAACGATAGAAAGTTACCAACCTTTGGAAACTCCTCACTTCATGAGTGTTCATCGGGATTGGTCATTCCCTAGCTTGCACATTTTCATCATCCACACGAATGCCTGTGGACGTCACAAAAAATCCTAAGAACAATAGGTTGTCTTTAAAAAAATTGCACTTCTTCAAGTTGATGTACAATTTGTTAACCACCAAGACCTATGATACTTACCTGAGATGTTCCATATGCTCTGTCTCACCCTGGATATATATCAGGATGTCATCAAAGTATACTACCATAGACTGGCTAATGAACGGCTTTAGCACTTGATTCATTAGATGCATAAAAGTACTTGGTGCTTTCGATAGACCGAAGGGAATACCTAGTCACTCATACAACCCTTCATTGGTCTTGAATGACGTTTTTCACTCATCACCGGGCCAGATACGAATCTGATGGTACCCGCTCCTTAGATATAGTTTAGACAACACCTTGACACCTTTTAGCATATTGAGCATGTTGTCTAAATGCGGTATTGGGAACCAATATTTAATGATAATCTTGTTAATTGCCCAATTATCGACACATATGCGCCATCTCCCATATTTCTTACACTTTAACAACGTTGGTACGACACATGGGCTCATGCTCTCTCTCAAAAGACCCTTACGATTCAATTCCTTCACCTGCCCATGAAGTATCTCATACTCTTTCGGACTCATTCGATAGTGAGGGCGGTTAGGCAAGCTAGCCCCAGGGATAAAATCTATGTGATGTTAGATGTCTCGCATAGGGGGCAATCTATCGAGTAAATCTTTTGGTCATGTTTCTTTGAATTTGTTTAACAATGGCCTTAAACTTGGAAGAATGTCTAAAGGCTCCGATCCCTCGCCCTTTACTACCATGGCATACACCTCACCGGTTTCCTTGGATTCCTCCACAAAATGCCGAATGGTCAAAAGGGAGTTCCCCTCCACTTTAGAAGCTTCAAGGTGGTTCTACAGTGCCATAGGGGCAATGATCATTTTATGACCATCCTTGACTAAGGTGTAAACGTTGTCTCGTCCTCAGTGGGTCACATCATGGTCCGATTGCCATGGTTGACCGAGTAACATATGACATGCTTCCATGTCGACCACATCACAAAGTACTTGATCTTTATAATTTCTACCAATTGAAAATGAGAAAGTGCGTTGTTCGATTACCTTGGTCTCGTTTATATTCTTTATCCAACCAATCGAGTATGGTGAAGGATGTTTTGTCGTAGGTAGTTGCAATTAGTCCACCATCACCTTTAAGTCGATGTTCTCATTATTACTGCTATTTATGATTACATCATAGACCTTGATGTTGACGGTACACTGCGTATAGAATATATTATATCGCTGCAGGTTCACCTCCTTCCTTGGAGTGTACAATAATCGCCTCACGACCAAGAATTCGCCATGATCCTTAGCCAACCATTCTTCGTCACTAGCTCTTTTCTTGGCGGCTTGTTCATCTTCATCAAATCTATGGCCTTCTTCCATTGTATTACCGTTTATGCCTCATTTGTTGTAACGCCCTGAAAATCGAGGTCGAGCAGAAGTTCAACTCCTGAGTTCTAATGCATCACCTATGCAACATGGATACTGATGATTAAATTTGTCCATGTTAGTGCACTAAACATGAGTGAGATTATACCAAATCAGCATATCATATCCCAGAGACAGTTAAATTACATAAGTGGAAGACCATGCTAGGTATGTATAAAACATATAAGTGGTGGTGCATGTCCATAGTATAATCATGTTCCAGGTTAAACAATTACATGTATTATTTCAAGCTACAAAATATCAAAATATGTAGGTCCTTCTATATCATGAAATCCCTATAGCCCTGACGATCAGAATGCGGCTTACATGAACCCGCCAGAATACTGCATATACAAGAACTCCTCCTCGTCATAAAAATCAAGCTCTGCTTCATAAGCTGCATCATCATCTGCAACTAAGATAGAGTCTGGTTGGTGTTTTAAAACACCGTCCCAGAGTGGGAGTGAGTGATCAACTTAGTAGAACTATAAGGCAAAGGTGAAACAGCCAAGCTATATATCCTAGAGGGGGGGGGTGAATAGTACTATACCAAATTTAAAATAAATATAGCATAATTAAAGAAAAAGATAGCCAAAACAAATAAGAGATCACAATCCTCAATGCAATATGAAATGCAACCTCAATTTAAGTCTTGAGAGGCTGATAAAAATTATGTTCTAAGGACAACCTTAAAATATAAAAACAAGATTTATGGTAGGACAACTTTACTAGAACAATTAATATCAATATATTAAACTGAAGAGGAATAAAGAAAATAAAACAGGAATAGAAATCCTAAATTATTACAACATTCCCCACAACACTTGAAAAATGAAAAGTTACAGCATTTACATCCACATATACATCCCACAAGTGAATAATTAAAGATAGGAAAGATTAACTACACAACCACAAAACAGAAGGGATTATAGTGGTTCGCCTATGTGTACACCAACTGTTAATAAATAGCCACACAGCTACTCCACTCCTAATATCCTCACACAGTGGATATTAGCGTTCACTATCAATATAGGTTTTCCAGGTTCACCTAAAACCTTCACAATTGTGTCTTTTTCTGTGGGCTTATACAATTAAAAAAACCCCACTTCTGAGTTTTTTGACTCTCCTCAGATAACCAACACAATGAGATTTTTTTAGCTTAATCTCAAAAGAAACAAAAAAGAATGGAATTTATAATAAATGTAAAATACCTGGATTTCTCCTTTTGTAATAGCCCGGAAGAACCAATCAGTGTAGAAGTTTAAATGAAGAAGTTCAAAGTCCAATACTCACTTTAAAATGGTTCTAGGTTTTAATTAATTTTAAATTAAACCGATTAGGCTAGCTTTAATTGATTTTAATTCTAGAAAAAGAAAAATAAAACTTCCTCTTTTCAGATCAGATTGAAATACAAGAAATAAAATCAATTTAAAAAGCTAAAGAAAGAGAATATTAAATATGTACACTTAGCTTAAATGGATCAGATACTTATCTCTCAGAAGGCCAGATTAAAATTGTTAGAGTTCTCTCTATTATTCTGAGATTCGTGCTCTATTTATAGGTATGCAAATCGCATCTTCGACTGGTCCAGAGGTCACTACGACTGGTCGTAGGACCAATGGATATTTGAAAATTTGAGCGTGATAAGATAAGGCAGTTTCATGACTGGTCATAGGTAGTTTACAACTAGTCGAAGGTCACCTTCGACTGGTCGTAGGTTTCTCACGACTAGTCGAAGCCGAGCGAAATTCAACACTGTAGTTTGAGTCATAGGATCACAACTGGTCGAAAGAGCAGTCGACACTGTTCATATGACTGGTCGAACAGACCCCAGGACTAGTCGAAGCTTAACAAAAAATTTTGAATTTTTCTAACAAACTTACGACTGGTCCAGAAAAATCTTAGACAGGTCGAAGCTGTGCTAGGATTAGTCGAGCAATGTCCAGGACTAGTCTTAGAACAAACCAAATTCCCAAATATAAAAAAATTACATTATGTATCCGAAATGACCTACTCTAAAGGTCAATCTTGGTCAAACATACCTTAATAGTGAAGTAAGGACATTGAACCCTTAAGATATGTAACCTTTAAAGAAAGTGAAGCTTGAAATCTTAATGCAGCTTGTCCTTAAAAGCTTCAATTACGCAATCTTGAATCTTGACTTGTAACTTGTGAATTCAGTTGAACATTCTCGAGTCTTGACTTGTAAACTTGTCTTGTCTATCGAAGTCGATCTTGCGAGATAATGTCGTGGCTTGACATATCTTGAGTTGAGCATTGTGCCTCGCTGATGTAGTAAACATCCATACACTGTGACTCGCTTCATCCACATACGCTTCATCCATACTGTGTTTCGAACATGTATGCAATTTCACAAAGTACAAACAGTGTTTTTGTCACCACAAATTTGACAAAATAAAGGGGCTTTCAACCATAGCACTTATAAAAGGTTAACATATTATCAATTCAGTTAAGCAGTAATGATAAAGCAGTACAACAATCATGTCCTAGGTTACTCTTGTTAATACAAGAATGGTATGCGATAATGATGTATGCCCTCGCCTACACTCCCTTAGCGACTTCATCTCACGTTCGCGCATGGCATCCTACTGAAACGTGCGCTTCCTCGCCAAAGCACATGCAGTGCTGTGCATGATCGTGTTAGCCAATACTCAATTAGGTTTATTCATATAGCAGGTTCGGAAAACTAAGGTACCTCCCTTTGTATTATTGACCCAACATTGATCCATCTAGGGTCGTTAATTCTAGTAGTCACATACGATAGGCAGTTCCAGGGCGCTACGGAGAGGCTCGTCACCGTCAGCATAGGCTTGGTTTATACTCTAGTTTACTACAGAAAGGCTTGTCACCTCAACATAGACCTAGTGTATTCTCGAGGTCACTACGGGCTCGTCACCTGATCATAGGCTGACAACTCGAATACAGTGTCCCATGCCATCGTATTCGGCTCACGAGTTTGGGTTGCTTATTGGACACTATGGGGAGGCTCGTCACCCCAGCGTAGGCCAACAGCTTGACCACGGTGTCCCATACCACCATGCCCGACTCATGAGTCTTAGCAGATCGAGGTACCAAGGTTAAACGGGTTTTCAACGGTAAGTGGTACCTTAGATTCAAGCAGTTACATCCATACATGGTAAACATACAATGGACAGATCGGGTTGCTTGACAAGCTTGATTGGTACGAGCGTACGTTGAATTGGTTGACATAGAGCACGTAAGCACTCCGCATGGCCCAGCCACTGCCGGCAATCTCCGTACGACTCGGATTCCTCGAACATATCTGTGGTGGCGAAATTAACTCAGTCACTCGACCGGGAGTTGTTACCGATAGCTTGGACTATCTAGCAGTCCCAAACATACTTAAACATAATAGGAAAGCATATGTGATAGGCATATCAGCAATAAACAATTAATTCAAACAAGGGAACCACTTGAGCATTTTTATGAAGTACAAATAAACATGCTTTCACATCTATACATTTCATATGTAAATCACATTAAATAATCTAAGTTACATGAATGGATTTATATCATAGCTAAGGTAGTTGAAAATCTTATCTCAATACCCATATAAAATACAATTTACCAAATATTTACTCATTCAGACATTCCTACAAACACTTAGACTACACACTTCAACATGCATGACGTATGTTGGTCATAACATGTATTAGGGCAAATCTTTTCACCGAGTTGTCACATATATAACAATCATATATCCACGACGGATCATCATGGCAAGCACGAATCCAAATTCTATACCCATTCAACGTTTTTACAAACGCTTAGAGTACACACTTCAACATACATGATGTATTTTGGTCATAACATGTATTAGGGGAAATCCTTTCACCAAGGAGTTGTCACCTATACCACAATCATATATCCACGACAAATAATCATGGCAAGCATGAGTCCAAATTCCATACTCATTCAAACATTTCAACAAACACTTAGACTACACACTTCAACATATATGACGTATATTGGTCATAACATGTATTAGGGCAAATCCTTTCACCGAGGAGTTATCACCTGTACAACAATCATATATCCACGATGGATAATCATGACAAGCACGAATCCAAATTCCATACCCATTCAAACATTTCAACAAACATATGAATTATATTATATTCAACATAGTTCATATATATCTGTAAAGCGAGGGAAACATCATATCTAGCATGAGAAATTGCAACCAAGTCAGTTACAAATCATTAACCGACATTGACAACCTTGAAAACCATAACCTAAACGTTTATAGTCCGCACCTTTCGCCAGTAAACTCGTAACGGATTCAGTTTGAACGCTCTCGTCTTGTAAACTAGATTTTGGATACCCAATCAATAAAACGGGTTAGCTATTTCACCGATCTACGTATTTGGATTCGTAAAATACGTTAGGGTTAGGGTTTCTTACCCAATAACGGAATCAGAATCTCTAGTATAGTGACACGGAAGCGGTAGTTACGTACATGGAGTAGTGGGATCAAATCTCAGAACTATCTCACACTTGCTCTCTCACTTCTCCACTTTCTCCTTCCCTTTCTCTCTCTTTCCTTCTCTTTTTTCTCTCTTCTCTCTCCTAAGGCTAACAAATTCGTATGTGAAGGGAGAGAGAGGGTTTAAGGCCCTTATATAGGCCCAGAACTAATGGGAATGGCCCCAGGGCCATGGTATACTTAGGTTATAGCCAAAGACTGGCCGTTTTAGTCCAACGGAGCTGTTCTGGAGGCCCCTTTTCTGCATGCGCTCGGACTTAAGCTTTTTGACATTGGATCTAGGTCAGGTTAAGATCTCAGCCTGATCGAATCAGTGGATCGGCTGTGAGGGACCAGTTTCAGTTCAACGGTCGCCGATACTCGAACAGGGTCACAAGTGCAGTGACCTATGTTGGAAATTTTTCCTGATCCGAGTGTGTGATTCGGTCAGATTTTGATGGTCTGAATCTTTAGAATTGGCCTGCAAGTGAACGACTTAATTCACTTAAGTTTCAGTTTATTTCCTAAAGATATTCACGTTTCTCACACACTTTGCTCCGGGCTTAAGTTGTGCGCTTCTGGATACCTTTAGGACTTGATTTTCGAGGTGGTTGTTAAGTCTAGTAAGGCGGTCATAATCGTGTAATTTTGGGGTAATCGGACTTTCGACGTGCGGTACAGGTCCGATGCAAAGATTTAAGATGCTCCCGAGAGCAACTGGGTTTTAAGACTGATCTTAGATTTTCAGGAATTGTAGCATTATAGATTCTAATGGTTTTGGGTCTTGCAGTTCATATAGAAAGTGGTTCAAGCTAATTCTACTGATAGTTCAGTTTAGTACTTAACCAAATCGTGCTCTAATTACGATAGAACAGGTTCCTAAGGCAGTTCTACGTCCAAGGATGTCCATCGCCAAATTGGAAAAAATTCGAGATGTTACATTTGTAAATGTCCAAGTGGGTTGCGAGGCATCGAGGTTAGGTGTTTAATGAGTGACCTGGTTGGCCACAACGGTAACAATCATTTGGCCTTGGCCGACCATAAGAATTTGGAATCCTACTTGGATATGCTATTATGGGTGCCCCGCATTGAGGCATAGATGGACCGCTCCCCGTGTCACAATTTCAATTTGCGGTTGTAGGAGGTTGAGGGCATCCTTTTAATGGTTCCTTTCCTTTGGCCAGCATGGAATCCTGTGTGGGACCCGTCATGTGGGGCCGAGTCGAAGGATAAGGCCAAGTAGGGACTCTTGCAAGTTATGTTTCCACCCTACCTGCCAACTGAATCGCTTCATCCACTGTCTTAACTAGGTGCATCTGAACTCGGTCTTGAATTGTTGATCGCAAACCACTTATGAATCATGCTACCTTTTACAATTCAGTCTCTGACAAGTCATTCAATTTTTCCAACCATTGGAATTCTTAAGTGTAATTTATGACGGTTTAATTCCCCCGTTAGCAATTTTGGTATTGATGGAATAATATGTGTTCGTAATCACTGGAGATTAATCATGATCAAAGAAGGCTTCTCATTCGTGGCCATGATCGGATGGACGCCTTGTTCTGTCAAGCACGTGAGAGTTGTAATTGCTCCCATCACGCAGAAGCACCAGATTTAAATTTGAATACTACTAAGTTCACTTTTTTATGTTATGGCATATCCATGTAATCAAAATATCATTCTACTTTGGCTAACCAATTGAGAAAATCTTCTATAAGCAATAAGTCATTAAAACTAGGAAGCTCGGCCTTACCTTGATAGTCTCTTTCAGCACGATATAGTTGATCGCCTCCATGGACCAGTCGTGACGCAGAGCCTTCATTGAGATCCTTGTTGCTGGAGCTCGACTCATCTAGGGTAGCCATTCGATTCACCTCCGGAAGTACTCTATGGACATCAGGGTTATAGAAAGCAAGTTGATGTTGTACAGCAATCACAGGCAGTTGAGCATCACCTTGGGCTTGGGGCGAAATTAGCACATCCGCAATACGGTCGAGGGTTGCCTGCAACCCTTACATAATCAACTGACTCTCCCAATGGAAAGCTTCCATTCTTCCCAATAGATAACAAATCCTTAAATCACCGTCCACGGGATTTTGATCCATTCCTTCATTATTTGCCATCGTGCCGTGGGGAATCCTTGCTCTGTGATACCAATTGACATGGGGAATGACATGATGAGGTTGATCACCATCTTCCTCAAGGATAACTACTCCAAATCCACAGTGTTTCTCTGGACTCCTCGCAGAGATTCCTCAAATCCACGAGGGAAGAAAATAGAAAATGATTTGTAATAATTCTAAATAAATTGATTGGTGATTAAAAAAAAAATGAATTTACAATCTTTTAAATAGTGATATCAAACCTAGGAAGAAGTTTCACAATCAAACTCCAACTCAAACATGACTTACTATAAATAGTAAAGTTACTATTTATAAACGGTCATGATTTCTACTAGACTTCATGGTTTTCGGCCAAAAATAGTAAGTGTCCAATTTGGCCTAACCATGTTATTCTCCTAATTTTTCTAAGCCCTTTTCATGTTGGGAATGACTCCTAAAGCTCAAAGGATCAAGAGTTATAATTGAACTTAAACTTACTATAAATAGTAGAAATGAAATTAAAAAGGACTTTCGACCGTCGATCTGATGGAATCTTGCAAATTTGGCATGGGCAACCCGACATATCGGGTTGGTTGGCTAAAGTAGCTTCTCCTATCCCAAATCAAATAAGGCACGTCAAAAAACTCATTCCGGTTTGCGAGGTAGGCTGTTTTACGGTTCTAACGGTCTTAATCACTTCTACCTTCGATCGGGCCTTCTCTGGTCCATCTTGGCCATGAAAGTGTCCCCGACCTGCTCTACATCAACCACATGGGTGCCATACATTCCGAGACAAATAGTTGTAACTGTCACCTAAAATGGGAGAAAGGTGTGGATTGCTGATAGGGAATTGGTAATATTCATGTTTGTGTAGTTAGAGGTGTTTGAAATATCAATATCATATTATGTATCACTTGAAATATCAATATCATATTATGTATCACACCCTTGGGATACAAATACTTATCAATTATCGTATGAGATATATTGGTTGTATCGCGTAATATACCGTTGTTATTGGAAACATGGGGAAACATTAGGAAATTGGTTGAATGTTTTAATGAAACTTCAGTGATTGTTAAAAAGACATCAATACACAAAATGTTATAAGAAACAAGTACATATAATATTTTTTTATTTTTTTTTTTGCATGGAGTCCTAATATATGTGATGTCTAACTTAATTGATGCAAGTGTATTCAAAGACTATTAATATAATTTATAAATGTAAGAAGATGCATGGAAACATTAGTAATACATTCGAAATAAAAAGAAGAATCACTAGATCAGGTTATATACATGTTTGATTTTATGTTTGGACACAAAGGTTGCAACCCATTTGCAAGAAATTGGGAAATTTTGACTTTTTTTCAAATTTCCACAACTCAGCCCATTTGATCCAAATCTCAAAATTGAAGCTCCCAAAACATGAAAAAAAAAATCATGGATTTGTAACAATTTGACACTGATTTAACATGATTTATATATAAAAAATATCAAAAATCGAAAATGCTTACTGGATTAAACATGTGGGATATATTACACTCGTTGTGCATTTCATATCGGCCAATATCATCGATTCTTAAAACACTAATTAGAGCCATGCAAGTTTACACATCTACATTATGCAATTGTTAATAAGAGAAATTTGTGTATTAAGTTGTTTTTAATTTCTGGTTGTGTTTTCTCAGTCATCTCCTCCTGAAACAATTGACAAGGTCTTCAATAATATTTTTGAAGAGATTGATCGGCTCTTTCGCATAGTGAGACCGAGGAAGCTATTGTACATGTCCGTTGGTGAGTTACTCCCATTGTTCTTACTCCAGCTTTGTGTTGTCACTCACTTTATAGGTTGGTAAATGCACAGTGTTTTATCTAAGGATTCTACGGAAATATGAGATTTTGCCTTGGAAATTTTCTTTTCACACTAAAATTAAGGAGTTTGGTTTTACCTCACAAATGAGGAAGAGTTGTTAGTATCTTGGTTCAAATTATCATGTTTGTGTCCATATCAATGACCAGTGATTCTTAATACGATGTGGTGAATCACTAATGCAACCGAATTTAATTGGGTGCATCGGTGTGAAATTTTCAAAGTTAAAAAGATATTGAAAACAATATTTTATATGTTGTTTTTTCCATTAAAAATACTTCTAGAGATCGGTAAATGAAATTAATATTTTATTTAAGGATTAAGTAAATAGCATAATTTTTATTTTGTTATTATTATTATTTTTTTTCTAAAGTATTTTTCTTTTGTACATGGTAAGTATCGATTTATCACATTTGCTCCTGGTATTTAAAACCTTGGTTAGTATTCTTAGCTAGCTATTATATAGCTGGGGGCCATGGTATTATGAATTGCTTACATTATAAGGGTACTTTTGTAAATTTAACAGTGCAACAAGGGGTTATTTTGGTGCCAAATAAGAGATTTTGATAAGTTGGATGCAGGTGATGATACTATCTCATATTTTAATTTTTAGAACAGTTGAGAATGAGGTCCATCACATTGGCTTTAGGTGAGGGGCATCTCTCAAAAGGCAAAATGGCCTTTTTTTGCATGTTAGGTTAGGCATGTCATTTTAAGGGCAAAGTGCTCTTTTCACATGTCTCTTGCTGGGTCCTGCTCTTTGTAAATGAGCAATGCAATAGATGGCTGCCATTTTAAAATTTGACAAGTTTAGCATCTGAATCAAGCAGTTTTTGTGTAAACAGGGCTGCAAAAAAGTGTAATATGACAGGCGGTGAAATTTTCAAAATAAATGATCTTATAAACAGGATTGTGTCGATAATGGTAGGTTTACTTGGAAGAAGGAATTCTAAGTGTGCACACCACTTTTTTTTGGTAGATGTTTTGGCACATGAGTCCCCATGTGCACACATGACAAACCTGCAAGAGATCTGGACCATTCATCCGTAGGCCATGGCATGAAGGGAACATCCCACAAAAGTCAGACTGATTGGATGTTCCAATCCTCATAACAGGGGCAAAAAAATGTGAGGTGTCTATGTATCTTCCTCAAACTGAGCTCTTAGGCTTTTCTGTCTAATTGACTTTTGGGCATGTCTCATGTTTGTTGTGGCCCATTGGATGACTGGTTTATCTGTCCCCATAAGTACCCGTGTGGAAGAGTGCATGCTAGATGTTTTGTTGAATCACCATTCCTCCATGGGAGGTTATGAATAAACTACTTGCATAGTGACAATAACTTGCAATCAAATGGGAAGGGGACATTTGAGATGAATCTGTATTTTTAACTACCCAAATAACAAAGTCGACTTCTTACTTTATTAGTAGTAAATTTGCATGTTGTGTTCATTTCTTGCTAGTAAGCGTAATCCTTTTCATAATTTCTTTATTTTTCTTCAGAAGGAAGGATTCATTCATCTTCTTCTTCTTAATTTTGTGGTTTCTACAAGAGATCGTTTATTTGTTTATGTAATTGTAGAGTTACTATAATGACAATCATCATCTTATGGTCGCCATTAAACTTCTTTACATCTTTCATTATCCTATATCTATGTTTCATACCATCTTTTCTTTGAGAAACCGCTCACAGCTTTCATTTATTTACATTGTATAGTAATAATGGTTCACCGGCTTAAATTTACATGTAGACGGAGTAGCATCAACAGCCAAAATGTGGAAGCAAAGATATGGACGCTTCTTAAGTGCAAAAGTAGCCGAACTTAAGGTGCATTTTTCATCAGTTCCCCAGTATAGCTGCACTCATCTGATGTTGTTTTTTCTTCCACAAGAAATAAGAAAAACGATCAAAAAGCATTGCTGCATTTTTTTTCTTCTCATGTGTTATGAATCTTGAATTAGTTTTCTTTTTGTTTAGGAAGCCAGGCGGGAAATTTTGAGAAGAGAGTTCGAAATCAAGGAAAAGGTTGTTCTTCAAAAAATATCGTCTGAGGTTTCGGATCCTAATGTTATTACAGCAGGAACTGAATTCATGGATAGATTTTCAAAGGCGCTTAAATGCTACATTCATTTGAGACTGAACAATGACCCGGGTTGGAAAGACATCAAGGTTTAATGACGAATTACATTGGAAATTATTTTTTAATCACATAGATAGTATCTGGAAGTCTGTAATTTGCTTTCTTTTTATCTCACTAATAACTGTTAAAGCCTCGAATTTTTCAAATTATCGGGACTCTGTGTCAGAAAGAGGATGTTGGAATGATCCCTACTAAGGGCCCATTTGGATGCACCCTCCAAAAGGGCATTTGAGGCATAAAGCTCCTTTTGAGCCAAACCAGGGTTTTTGGTGTGCGTTTGGATGCACTTTGCAAACCCCTGTTTCATCATCCCGCTTGACAGAATAGGCGCTAAAATGCTGACTAGACAAAAACCAATCCAATTAGTGGATTGGTTTTTGTCAAGTTGATGGTAAAGGTGGGCTTTAAACCCCTTTTTTGCACAATTGCATCCAAATGTGCCCTAAGTTTCTCGTGCTAATGTGTCTATTCTGTGATGTCTACGGGGTTCTTCCAGTGGATCTTGCCGTGTTTGTTCCATGGCTTGGAAATCTGGCCATTCAGGTAATCGGGCGGGCCACATCATGCATTTGTTTTTTTCTTATACTTGTTGCCAGAATATTGATCTGTCTTGCCATCACATTTATGCATGATGAATGCATTGATCAGCTTAGATGTGAAGCATTCATTGAGACGTGGTGAGAGTAGGATTTCCAAATTAGATCCTCGTTGCTCGTCTTCAAAAGTCTCCATATGCCCATTATGTCATATTTATTTATTTATTTTTCTTCAAATTGATTTTTTTTTTTCCCTCAGGTTATACTGTCTGATGCAAATGTTCCTGGTGAGGGAGAGCATAAGATTATGTCGTTCATACGGCTACAACGGAATCGTGATGGGTACAATCCGAATACCCGTCACTGCGTGTATAGCGTGGTATGACTGATTTTAGTGCTGCTTGAATGAGCTACAAAATAGTATATTTGAGGGGCGTGCTCCAGTGGTTCCGATACCACTGTAAGCTTACAACATGGTGTGTCCCCTATGCATATCAATGGTGGGAGTTTTCCCCTCTCAATGTTTTCCCCGTGTTGTGGCCCATCTGTGTTTTGGATTGGTATGACTTCTAGGCTCTAGACATTTCTGAGGTGACGCATCTTATGGCAGGTTGGATTTTGTGAAAGCATCACTTTTTTTTTTTTTTTTTTTTAATAGAGGAAGCAAAGAATTTTATTGAAAGGCCTGAAAGCAACGAATACATACACACCCAACCAACACAAACACTGCCCCGACCACTTAAGGGACCCACTCCCTAAGATACAAAAAGATATTACCAAAACCCCTGAAATAGGACCACTTCGATTCCTAAAACAATGATTATTTCTTTTAGCCCAAATAGACTAGAGACCAACAAGCAAGGTCAATCTCCATTTCTTCTTAAGAGAAGACCCTGGGATACCTTCATGCCAGGAAGAGAACAACAACTAAATCGAACCTAGCATAACTCAAGGAATTTTGAAGACCTCCAAAACATTAACCCACACTTCCTTTGCAAAAGAACAATGGATGAAGATTATCCACGGATTCCACGCCATTCATATAAAGTAGACAAATATTAGGAAGCACCATTGCTCATTTTTTGAGATAATCAACCGTGAGGACTCTGCTCCCCCTGACATGCCAATAGAAAGCCAGAACCTTAGGGAATGTTGTGCAGCACGCCAACAATGCAGTGAACCGAGATCTAATCTCCGGTCTCACCCACAAACGATAAACAAGAAGAAATATAAACTAAAAAAAGAATCAAAGCATTCTAAACAAATCACAAGACAAGATATATGTGAAAAAACCCCAATAAGGGTAAAAAACTATGAATGCAAACTTCCACTATGAAGAAAAATGAAGATTACATGGCAGTATACTAACCTCTCCCTTGAAAGTACATAGAAAAGCCTTTGCCAACAACTTAGAATTGTTTCCCATACGCTAGAAAAGCCCTAGTGACACCTATTTATAGTTTAGACAACTTCCCTTTCGCACCCTTGCAAAAACAGACTCAAAAATCCGCAGTCCGCATCAGATCCGGAAACGAATCTGTGTAACCTCGACCGGTCGAGCACCTCGGAACCCAAAACCTGATGCTCGCTGGACTTTGAGTTGAGTCAATCCTCGACTGGTCGAGTGGGCCACTCGATCGGTCGAGCAAGGCACTCAACTGGTTGAGCGGCCCTCGGATGTGGCTCCACATCTCAACAATCTCCCACTTGGAGACACATCACCATAAACCTTTGTCTTCTACATCCGGAGTGCACCACCTCCCTGTCTTCAAGCCTGAAGACCAATCAAAGCTGAACAGAGCTTCAGCTTCTCCCATGTGACCGCCTTGGTCAGCATATCTACAAGATTCTTACTTGTATGAATCTTCTTCAGAGTAATCGATCCATCTTCCAGTAACGAACGTATGAAGTGATATCTGATGGCAATACGCTTGGTCCTTGAATGAAACGCTAAATTCTTAGCCAAGTGTATTGCACTCTGACTGTCACTGTACAGCTTGCAATCTGCTTGCTTCTTACCCAACTCTTCAATGAAACCTTGCATCTATACCATCTCCTTATACACTTTTGTAGCTGCAACATATTTAGCTTCCTTCGTACTAATAGATACTATCTTCTGTAACTGAGAGACCCAACTGACTGCAGAACTACCTAGAGTAAAGATATAACCTGTAGTGCTTCTTCTGCTATCGATATCTCCTGCCAAATCTAAATCCACGTAGCCTTGTAGCTTGATTTCCGATCCACCATAGCACAGCCCTACATCCTTAGTACCTACCAGGTATCTAAGAATCCATTTCACGGCTTTCCAATGTTCCTTCCCGTGATTGTTCATGAACCTGCTAACAACTCCCACTGCTTGAGCAATGTCTAGCCTCGTGCTCATCATAGCATACATGAGACTCCCAATAGCTGACGCGTATGGGACTTTAGCCATGTAGTCCCGTTCCTCCTGCGTATTTATACCTTGCTCTTTAGATAGCTTGAAGTGGTTGGCTAATGAAGTGCTAACCGGCTTAGCACCTCCCATATTGAATTGATCAAGTACCTTGGCCATGTACTCTGCCTGTGACAAAACCAGTTTCTTTTTTTCCCTGTCACACTTTATTCTCATGCCTAGGATTTGTTTTGCAGCTCCTAAATCCTTCATGGCAAATTCTCTAGACAGTTGTCTTTTGAGATCTGAGATGTCCTTCATGCTTGAACCAGCCACAAGCATATCATCAACATACAAAAAAAGGATGATGTATTACGTATCGAACTTCTTCAAATAGTAACAGTGGTCAGCATCAATGTTCGAAATATCGATACTATCGGCCGATATTATCGGTATCAGGCCCTAGTGAGACGAAACTCCTCCGATAACCTCTGGAAGATACCGAAAATCCAAAACTTCAGATATCGGCCGATATTATCATCGATATTGCACCTAGGAGAGCATCATTATCCGAAAAAAATGAAAAAAAAAAAGAAAAGAAAAAAGAGAAACTTTCAACGGTAGATTTTAGTACCTGTAAAGAAGATCGCCTTGATCGGAAGCTGTGTTGCCATTTGAATCGAAGCCTCTGATTTGGAGAGATTTGGCCACGAAATCCGTCGAAATCATCGAAATAATCGACATTTGGAAGAGATTTTAGGGTTCCGAATGCCTGAACCCTCTCTGCTTCGAAAAAAAAAGAGGCCCCGGGCCCTTATTCAGAGGAGGTGGATGGATGGTGCATCGCGCACCATCCGACTGTGTTGGCGTCACCAAATTATGTGGGTCCCATCATGAGGTATATATTATATCCAAACTGTTCGTCCATTTGGCGAGCTCCTTGTAAGGCTTTGTCTGAAAAATAAGACAGATCCAAAGATCAAGTGGACCACACTGGAAAAAAGTGGCGGGATATTGAACGTCCACCATTGAAACCCTTTTGGGGTCGCGAAAGTTTTGGATCGTATGATATTTACTTTTCCTATTCATCAAGGTCTTTGTGACATCATGAACAGATTGGATGGAAAACTAACATTATGGTGGACCCTACGAATGTTATAACGGTGAGAATCATTGTCCTCACTGCCATTTGTGGTGTGGTCCAATTGAGGTTTGGATGTCACTCATTTTTGGGTTCGTGATCTAAAATGATCTCTCCAAATGGATGAACGGTGTGGATATAATAAATACATTATTGGTAGGGCCGTGTAACTCTGATCTCCTTTGAATTGTTTGTACAACTCAGAGGTGCGCTCGTCTGGGCGCATGAAATTCATGCGCTGGAAACTTAGGTGGGGTCCACCGTGATGTTTATGAGAAATCCACTCCGTCCATCCGTTTTTTGAGCACAATTTAAGACATAGGGCAAAAAATGAGCCGGATCCAAGACTCAAGTAGGCCGAAAATGTGAGAATTGAAGGTCCACAGTTGAAATATTTATGGGGCCACAAGTTTTGAATCGGTCTAATATTTGGGTTTTCAATTCATCCCAGTAGTAATGAATGGTATGGATGGAATGTAAACATCATTGTCAACCCAGGAAGGTTTCAACGGTAGGAATTTCCTTACCCACCTTTTTCTTTAGTGCGGCCCACTTGAGTCTTGGATCCTACTCAATTTTTGCCTCAAGTCTTAAAATAAGCTCACAAAACTAATGGATGGAGTAGATTTCTCACAAACATCACGGTGTGCCCCACTCCTATGAAAGGATTTAGTAGGAAATCCGCGTCCCATCTTCGGACGACACATGCCCATACCTTGTGCTGTACACCAGCCAATCCACACCCTCCCTCCATTTTCATAAGTAATTTTAAGGCATGAGCCCAAAAAGGAGACGATGAAAAATCAAGTGTTTTATACTACAAGAAAATGTGGTGGCACTGATGTCCACCATTGAAGCTTTTTAGAGTCCACCGTAATGTTTATTTGTCATCCAATCTATCCATGAGGTTTGACAAACCTGGATGGGAAAACATAAATATTAGCTTTATCCAAAAAATTTATAGCCCCAAAATAGTTTAATGGTGATCATTCAATGAACACTATTTTGTGTGGTGTGGTCTACCTCAGATTTGGATTTGCCCTATTTTTCGGCCCATGCCCTAAAATGACATGTTAAAATGAATTCCAATTGATGTTTGGATGTGACTCATTTTCATGCATATCTTTATACATTTATAAATGGTATGCATCATATTTAAATATATTTACCTTAGTTTAATCAGATAACGCATAACTTAGTACCTTATATAAAGGAAATTTATTATGTGCACTTCTTTTTTGATATTTTATGATTTAAAAGTGTGCATTAAGGTCTTTTTAAATAATATATGAAGTTTCATAAAAAAATTCAACCATTTTGCTAATGTTTTCCCATGTTTCCCAAAAAGTGCGATAAACTATGTGATACAAACGATATATCCTGTGCGATAACCGATACGTATCTGTATCCTAAGGGTGCGATACATCGTGTGATACCGATATTTCGAACACTGATCAACATGACATCTCCTAAAACCGTTTCCCGACATGAAACTGTTAAACTTCTTATACCATTGCCTCGGGGCCTGCTTCAGGCCATATAGACTTTTCTTCAGTCTGCACACCTTGTTCTCCTTTCCTGGTGCCATGTATCCTGTTGGCTGATGCATATATATCTCTTCTTCAAGGTCCCCATGAAGAAAGACTGTCTTAACATCTAACTGCTCTAGATGTAAGTTCTCTGTAGCCACTATACTCAAGACCATGTGAATCGTAGACATTTTTATCACAGATGAAAATATTTCAGTGAAATTGATACCTGCCTTTTGTTGAAATCCTTTCACAATTAATCTAGCCTTATACCGTTTCCTTGCTCCTCCTTCAGTCTGTAAACCCACTTGTTATGAAGAGCTTTCTTACCCTTGGGTAGAGTGACTAGCTCCCATGTACAATTAGACTCAAGAGAGTCCATCTCATCATCCATGGCCTACTCCTACTTAACCCGTGTATCCGACTTCAAAACACTCCGGTTCACTATTATCTGTCAGCAGTAGATAATGTAAGGAGGGTAAGTATCGGACCGTGGGTCTCCTCTCCCTAGTAGACCTCCTCACAACTGGTGTACGTGGCTCTGCCTCATAATGCTCTTGTGCATGATCATCCTGTGGCGCTGTAACACCCATGTCCAGTAATTCTTCCAACTCTACGAATTCTCTCCTTGGCCTTATTTTCCTACACACTGTCCTTATGCATCACTTTTCATTGAAGACAATGTCCTTGCTTCTAATGATTTTCCTGTTTTCTACATTCCAAAACCTTGTTGAGAATGTGGAGCCACATCTGGGCCGCCTTCGACCTGTCGTAGGACGTCTTCGACCGGTCGTAGGGGCCTGTTCGACCGGTCGTGGACCGGTTCGACTCAAAGTCCAGTGTGCTGTTTTTTTAGTGTCCAAGTTCTAGGACTAGTCGAAGGGATTCTACGACTGGTGGAAGGGGTCCTTCGACTGGTGGAAGGGCTCTCCTTTGACTAGTCGAAGGTTGCGCAGATTCGTTTCCGAATTTGATGCGGACTGCGGATTTTGGTGTCGCCTTTCGCAAGGGTGCGGAAGGAAAGTTACCTAAACTATAAATAGGGGTTCCTAGGGCTTTTATAGGGAATTAGGAATATTGAGAAATAATTCCAAAGGTGTGGGCTAAGGATTTTTTATATTCTTCCAAGGGAGAGGTTAGTATTTTGCCTTGTAATCTTTGTTTTTCTTCATAGTGGAAGTTTGCATCCGTGGTTTTTTACCCTAGTTTGGGATTTTTCATTGTATATCTTGTCTTGTGGTTTGTTTGGATTGCTTTGATCTGTTTCTAGTTTATATTTTCATCCGTTTATCGTTTGTGGATGAGGCCTGAGATTGGATCTCGGCTCACTGCGTTGTTGGCGTGCTGCGTGACAACTGGTATTAGAGCTATTCGTTTAGTTCTATTGGGAGCGATGGCGGAAGATGGAAAAACTAGAATTGAGAAGTTTGATGGTTCAAACTTTGCCTTCTGGAAGATGTAGATGGAGGATTATCTGTATCAGAAGGACGTCTACATTCCTTTAGAAGGAAAAGAGAAGAAACCAGAAAAGATGACAGATGATGAATGGTTTTTACTGAAAATGAAGGCTTTAGGAACGATCTGACTCTCTTTGTCTAAGAGCGTTGCCTTTAACATATCCAAGATGAAAACTACAAAAGAATTAATGGAAGCCTTAGCCACTATGTATGAAAAACCCTTAGCATCCAACAAGGTTCATCTTATGAAACAGCTATTCAACATGAAGATGTCAGATGGTGGGAGTGTGGCTGAACATCTAAACGCGTTCAATACAGTCACGAGCCAGTCGGAATCCATTGGCATCGTTTTTGAGGATGAGGTCAGGGCGTTATTGATCTTATCCAGTCTACCAGACAGTTAGGATGGTTTGGTGATTGTTGTGAGCAATTCTTCAGGGTCGACAAAACTAAAATTTGATGATGTGGCCGGTCTAATTCTCAGCGAAGAATCTAGAAGTAAGGCATCAGGAGTTTTAGGGGATTCAGGGAATGCTCTAAACGTTAAAGGAAGAGGAAGATCGCTGAACAAAGGAGGAAATAAACACGGGCGTTTTAAGTCGAGGAAGAAGTCCAAGGGACCGAAAGACAAAGACGGGTGTTCGCATTGCGGCAAGAAGGGGCACATGAAACGTGATTGCAGGGCGCTTAAGAAATAAGATGGAAACTCTCAAGGTGGGAAGGATTCAGTAAATTTGTCTGAGGAGAGCGACATAGAGGCGTTGATCTTGTCTCTTGATGCGAGGAATGAGTCTTGGGTTATAGACTTGGGTGCTTCGTTTCATGTCACTTCATGTAAGGAAGTTCTACGTGATTATGTGTCAGGTGACTTTGGGAGAGTCTACCAGGGTGATGATGAGCCGTGCAGTATTGTTGGAAAGGGGGACGTTCAGGTCAATCAAAAAGACGAAACGGTTTTGAAACTGAAGGATGTCAGACATGTACCCAGTTTGAGAAGGAATCTGATCTCAGTGGGGCAGTTGGCCGATACCGGTTAAGTGACGACATTCACCAATGATTCCTAGAAGATCACAAAAGGTGCCTTGGTGATATCTCTAGACAAAAAGGAAGGCACTTTGTACGTGACTTCAGGATCGTATAGTTCACTCGCAGTCGCATTAACTGGAGTGAACGGGCAGTTATGGCATCAGAGGTTGGGACATATGAGTGAGAAAGGGATGAAAGTGCTGTTGTCAAAAGGGAAGGTACCAGGGCTGAAGTCTCTTGACTTGGAATTCTACGAGGATTGCATGCATGACAAGCAGAAAAGGGTAAGCTTCAAGAAGACAAGACGCGCTCCAAAGACGCATCTATTGGAGCTTGTACACACTAACGTGTGGGGGACCGGCACAGGTATCATCTCTTGGTGGCTCACGTTATTTTGTTTCCTTTATTGATGATGCTAGTAGAAAACTATGGGTTTATTTCTTAAAACATAAATCTGATGTATTTGATGCGTTTAAGAAGTGAAAAGTTATGGTAGAAAACGAGACAGGTAAAACAGTAAATTGTCTCAGATCTGATAATGGGGGAGAGTATTGTGACAAGAGGTTTGAGGAGTATTATGCAGCAAGTGGAATCAAACATTAGAAAACGATTCCAGGGACACTTCAACAGAATGGTGTGGCTGAGCGCATTAACAGGACCATCCTTGAGCGTGCCAAGAGCATGAGATTACATGCAGGGTTGCCCAAGACCTTTTGGGCAGATGCTGTGAATACTGCAGTATATCTTATCAATAGAAGTCCTTCGGCACCATTGGATGGTGGGCTACCAGAAGAAATGTGGACTGGGAAAGAAGTGAACCTTACACATCTCAGAGTGTTCGGTTGCACTTCATATGTTCACATTGATGCAGAGCACAGAAACAAGCTGGATGCGAAGTCCAGGAAGTGCACGTTTATAGGCTACGGACAGCATGATTTTGGCTACAGGTTTTGGGATGCAGAAAACAGAAAAATCATCAGAAGCAAGGACGTAGTCTTCAATGAAAAAGTGATGTATAAGGATAGTGTGTAAGAAAATAAGGCCGAGGAAAAGGAATTTGTAGAGTTGGAAGAGTTACCGGACATGGGTGTTACAGTGCCACAGGATGATCATGCACAGGAGCATTATGAGGCAGAGCCACAGACACCGGTTGTGAGGAGGTCTACTCGGGAGAGGAAACCCACGGTCCGATACTCACCCTCCTTACATTATCTACTGCTGACAGATAATGGTGAGCCAGAGTGTTTTGAAGAGGCATTACAGTCAGATACACGGGTTAAGTGGGAGCAGGTCATGAATGAGGAGATTGACTCTCTTGAGTGTAATCGTACATGGGAGCTAGTCACTCTACCTAAGGGTAAGAAAGCTCTTCATAACAAGTGGGTTTATAGACTGAAGGAGGAGCACGATGGTTCGAAATGGTACAAGGCCAGATTGGTTATGAAAGAGTTTCAACAGAAGGCAGGTATTGATTTCACCAAAATATTTTCACCGATAGTGAAAATGTCTACGATTTGCATGGTCTTGAGTATAGTGGCTACAGAGAACTTACATCTAGAGCAGCTAGATGTTAAGACAGCCTTTCTTCATGGGGACCTTAAAGAAGAAATATATATATGCATCAGCCGATAGGATACGTGGCACCAGGTAATGAGAATAAGGTGTGCAGACTGAAGAAGAGTCTATATGGCCTGAAACAGGCCCCGAGGCAGTGGTACAAGAAGTTTGATAGTTTCATATCGAGAAACGGTTTTAGGAGATGTCATGCAGACCACTGTTGTTACTTGAAGAAGTTTGATACGTCATACATCATCCTTCTTCTGTATGTTGATGATATGCTTGTGGCTGGTTCAAATATGAAGGACATCTCAGATTTCAAAAGACAATTGTCTAGAGAATTTGCCATGAAAGATTTAGGAGCTGCAAAACAAATCCTAGGCATGAGGATAAAGCGTGACAGGAAAAATAAGAAATTGATTTTGTCATAGGCAGAGTACATAGCCAAGGTACTTGATCGATTCAATATGGGAGGTGCTAAGCCGGTTAGCACTCCATTAGCCAACCACTTCAAGTTATCTAAGGAGCAAGGTGCAAAGACGCAGGAGGAACGAGACTACATGGCTAAAGTCCCATACGCGTCAGCTATTGGGAGTCTCATGTATGCTATGGTGAGCATGAGGCCAGACATTGCTCAAGCAGTGGGAGTTGTTAGCAGGTTCATGAACAACCCTGAGAAGGAACATTGGGAAGCTGTGAAGTGGATCCTCAGATACCTGGTGGGTACTAAGGATGTAGGGCTTTGTTATGGTGGATCGTAAATCAAGCTACAAGGCTACGTGGATTCAGATGATATCGACAGCAGAAGAAGCACTACAGGTTATGTCTTTACTTTGGGCAATGCTGCAGTCAGTTGGGTCTCTCAATTACAGAAGATAATATCTATCAGTACAACAAAAGCAGAATATGTTGCGGCTACAGAAGCATGAAAGGAGATGGTGTGGATGCAAAGTTTTATGGAAGAGTTGGGTAAGAAGCAAGTAGATTGCAAGTTGCACAGTGACAGTCAGAGTGCAATACACTTGGCTAAGAATTCAGCCTTTCATTCAAGGACCAAGCATATTGCCATTAAATATCACTTCATACGTTCGTTACTGGAAGATGGATCGATTGTTGTGGAGAAGATTCATACAAGTGAGAATCCTGCAGATATGTTGACCAAGACGGTCACAAGGGAGAAGCTGAAGCTCTGTTCAGCTTTGATTAGTCTTCAGGCATGAAGACGGGGAGGTGGTGCACTCCGGATGAAGAAGATGAAAGTTTTTTGGTGATGTCTCCAAGTGGGAGATTGTTGAGAATGTGGAGCCACATCTGGGCCGTCTTCGACCGGTCGTAGGGGCCTGTTTGACCGGTCGTGGACCGGTTCGACTCAAAGTCCAGTGTGCTATTTTTTTAGTGTCCAGGTTCTAAGACTAGTCGAAGGGATTCTACAACTGGTCGAACGGGTCCTTCGACTGGTCGTAGCTCTCCTTCGACTAGTCGAAGGTTACGCAGATTCGTTTCCGAATCTGATGCGGACTGCGGATTTTGGTGTCGCCTTTCGCAAGGGTGCGGAAGGGAAGTTACCTAAACTATAAATAGGGATTCCTATGGCTTTTTTAGGGAATTAGGAATATTGAGAAATAATTCTAAAGGTGTGGGCTAAGGGTTTTTTATATTCTTCTAAGGGAGAGTATTTTACCTTGTAATCTTTGTTTTTCTTCATAGTGGAAGTTTGCATCCGTGGTTTTTTACCCTAGTTTGGGGTTTTTCCACGTATATCGTCTTGTGGTTTGTCTAGATTGCTTTGATCTGTTTCTAGTTTATATTTTCATCCGTTTATCGTTTGTGGGTGAGGCATGAGATTGGATCTCGGCTCACTGCGTTGTTGGCGTGCTGCACAACAAAAACCTGTAGCCAAAATTATGCTGCCTGTAGCCAATAAACGTACACCTCCTGGACTTCGCATCTAGCTTATTTTTGTGCTCTGCATCAATGTGAACATATGAAGTGCAACCGAACACTCTGAGATGTGGAAGGTTCACTTCTTTCCCGGTCCACGTTTCTTCTGGTAGCCCACCATCCAATGGTGCTGATGGACTTCCATTGATGAGATATGCAGTAGTATTTACATCATCTGCCCAAAAGGTCTTGGGCAACCTGCATGTAACCTCATGCTCTTGGCGTGCTCAAGGATGGTCCCATTAATGTGCTCAACCACACCATTCTGCTGCGGTATTCCTCGAATCATTTTCTAATGTTTGATTCCATTTGCTGCACAATACTCTTCAAATTTCTTATCACAGTACTCTCTCCCATTATTTGATCTGAGATATTTTACTGTTTTACCTGTCTCATTTTCTGCCATAACTTTCCACTTCTTAAATACATTAAATACATTAGATTTGTACTTTAAGAAATAGACCCACGATTTTCTACTAGCATCATCAATAAAAGAAATAAAATAATGTGAGCCACCAAAAGATAATACCTGTGCCGGTCCCCACACATCAGTGTGTATAAGCTCCAACAGATATGTCTTTGGAGCGCGTCCTGTCTTCTTGAAGCTTACCCTTTTTTGCTTGTCATACACGCAGTCCTCGCAGAATTCCAAGTCAATAGACTTCAGCCCTGGTAGCTTTCCTTTTGACAATAGCACTTTCATCCCCTTCTCACTCATATGTCCCAACCTCTGATGCCATAACTGCCCATTCACTCCAGTTGATGTGACTACGAGTGAACTATATGATCTTGAAGTCACGTACAGAGTACCTTCTTTTTTTCCTCGAGATATCACCAAAGCACCTTTTGTGATCTTCCAGGAATCACTGGTGAATGTCGTCACATAACCGATATCGGCCAACTGCCCTACTGAGATCAAGTTTCGTTTCAAACTTGGTACATGTCTGACATCCTTCAATTTCAAAGTTGTTCCGTCTTTCTGATTGATATAAACGTCTCCCTTTCCAACAATACTGCACAGCTCATCATCACCCAGGTATACTCTCCCAAAGTCACCTGATATATAATCACGCAAAACTTCCTTATATGAAGTGATATGAAACGAGGCACTCTAGTTTATAACCTAAGACTCATTCCTCGCATCAAGAGACAAGATCAACGCCTCTGTATCACTCTCCTCAGATAGATTCACTGAATCCTTCCCGCCTTGAGAGCTTCCTTCTTGTTTCTTGAGCGCCTTGCAATCACATTTCATATGTCCCTTTTTCCCACAATGTCAACACCCGTCTTTGTCTTTCAGTCCCTTGGACTTCTTCCTCGACTTAGAACGTCCGTGTTTATTGCCTCTTTTGTTCAGCGATCTTCCTCTTCCTTCAACGTTTAGAGTATTCCCTCAATCCCCTGAAACTCCTAATGCATTTCTTCTAGATTCTTCGCTGAGAATTAGACCAGCCACATCATCAAATTTCAGCTTTGTCAACCCTGAAGAATTGCTCACAGCAATCACCAAACCATCCCAACTGTCTGGCAAGCTGGATAAGATCAATAACTCCCTGACCTCATCCTAAAAAACAATGCCAATGGATTCCAACTGGCTCGTGACTGTATTGAACTCGTTTAGATATTTAGCCGTGCTCCCACCATTTGACATCTTCATGTTGAATAGCTATTTCATAAGATGAACCTTGTTGGACGCTGAGGGTTTTTTATACATGGTGGCTAGGGCTTCCATTAATTCTTTTGTGGTTTTCATCTTGGATATATTGAAGGTGACGCTCTTAGACAAAGAGAGTCGGATCATTCCTAAAGCCTTCCAATTCAATAAAAATCATTCATTATCTGTCATCTTTTCTGGTATCTTCTCTTTTCCTCCTAGAGAAATATAGAGGTCCTTCTGATACAGATAATCCTCCATCTGCATCTTCCAGAAAGCAAAGTTTGAACTATCAAACTTCTCAATTCTAGTCTTCCCTTCTTCCGTCATCGCTCCCAATAGAACTAAACCAATAGCTCTGATATCAATTGTTCTGCAACATGCCAACAACGCAGTGAACCGAGATCCAATCTCCGGTCTCACCAACAAACGATAAACAAGAAGAAATATAAACTAGAAAAAGAATCAAAGCATTCTAAACAAACCACAAGACAAGATATACGTGGAAAAACCCCAACAAGGGTAAAAAACCATGGATGCAAACTTCCACTATAAAGAAAAATGAAGATTACAAGGCAGTATACTAACCTTTCCCTTGGAAGTACATAGAAAAGCCTTTGCCGACACCTTAGAATTATTTCCCATACGATAGAAAAGCCCTAGGGACACCTATTTATAGTTTAGGCAACTTCCCTTTCGCACCCTTGCGAAAACCGACTCAAAAATCTGCAGTCCGCATCAGATCCGGAAATGAATCTGCATAACCTCGACTGGTCGAGCATGGGCCACGCCTCGGAACCCAAAACCTGATGCTTGTTGGACTTTGAGTCGAGCCCGTCCTCGACTGGTCGAGTGGGCCACTCGACCGGTCAAGCAGGGCCACTCGATTAGTCTAGCGGCCCCTAGATGTGGCTCCACATCTCAACAGGGAAGGCACCGTAAATCCACAAATGGCCAGTGTGAGAACAACAAACCGAAAAACCCTTAGAAACGATGTAATAGAGTCACTTAACAAAAAATTTACCAAATTTATCTTTGCACCAAACCAAAGTTCCAGACAACCTGAAGATAGAGACACCATGTAGAAACTAAAGAAGGCCCAACAATTCGTCCATCTCAATATCAAAAAGATTTCGCCTACATGGAGGAACCCAAATCCCATCAGAACTAGACTAAAAAAAGAAAAAGAAAAAGAGCAATGGAGATATTTGTGTCGGGGGAAAGCACAAACAAGTTAGGGAATGCCGATCTCAGAGGGACCTCACCCAACCAAATATCTTCCTAGAGCCGAATTCTTACACCTTCCCCGACAGAAAAGCCAACCCCCTCTGCCACTCTCCCAACCAACTGGGTGATCGCCTTCCTCATGGAAGACGCTCTGTAAAGATAGGATAGCTTGAACCACAAGCAAAAATGAGACACACCATACTTACTAACGATAATGGACCTCTAGAGGCTATCCTCATCATATCTGAATCTCTAGATCCACTTTCTCAGAAGGGCATCATTGAGTCTTCCAGGCTTCTAATCCTCGCGACTCCTTCACAATAAGGCCTACAAACCTCCTTCCAATCAAGTAAATGGAATTTACCCTTGGCCGAAGCACCTTGCCAAAGAAATCCCTTCTAAGTATGTCTAGCCAGGACCGATTTCGGGCATTTTAGAAATGACATAAAATGAAAAGGGAGATTAAAAAGGGTAGCTTTGATTAGCATTATCCTTTCTCCTGATGATAATTGTCTGCTTTTCCATGAAGAGAGTTTCCTCTCTATGCACTCAATGACCTTATCCCAGAGGTGTAAGGGCGACTTGTTGATACATAGGGGCAAACCAAGGTAAGAAGAGGGGAAGGACCCAACCCTATATCCAAACACATCAGTCGAGACAAAAAGCTCAGCTGCAAAGAGGTGGATCCCAAGGATTTCACTTTTAGAGATATTGGCTTTTAACCTTAAAACAACCTCAAAACATCTCACAATTTTACACATAATGTTGACCATAGACTCAACAGCCTTGAAAAGAATAAGGGTGTCGTCGGCAAACTGGAGACGAGAAATCCTACTCAACATTCTCCACTTAGAAGCCCCAAGAAAAAACTCACCTACTACCCTTTACTCAACATTCTACTGAGAGCCTTCGGAACAATGACGAACTAGAAAGGAGAAAGGGAGTCTCCTCACCGGAGGCCTCTCGAAGCTCTAAAGAAGCCAAAGGGGGAACCATTAATAATGATGGGGAATTTTGTAGATTGGACACAGGCTTAGACCCATTTTCTCCACTGAGACCCAAAACCCAACCATAGAAGCACGTAATCGTGAATTTTCCAATCAACATGATCATAAGCTTTTTTCATATCAAGCTTGGAAGCAATGCCTTTAACACCGGGCCAATGACATGAGTAAATACACTCATGGGCTACCAAAGAGCTATCCGGAATTTGACTCTTGGATAATGAAAGCACTCTGGGACGGCAAAATAACCTTCGAAAGCACCGTGAAGCCTCTATGCCATGATTTTAACAATAATCTTGTAAGCGCTGCTAATGTGGTTGACGGGTCTGAAGTCCTTCAGACTCTCAGCCCCTTCATTGGACCACATATTTGCCTCGTACCACCATAAGCTTTCAGTGGTACTGTTACCACTGGAGCGTGCCTCATTATTTGATGGCTTATTAGTTTAGTTGCAATTACTCTCTTCATTGAAGTTCTGAAATTTTTTCACTTGCAGGACACAGATCTGATAATGTTGGCTTTAGCCACACATGAAGTTCATTTCTCTATATTGGGGGAGGTGAGTTTATGTCTACTCTTTAAGAAACTTGCTTATGTTGAAGTGAAAACTAGTTCGTAAGCAATGTCTTGAGTAACCAAATTTTTTCTCACTAGTTTACATTAAAGTTTGACAGGTCACATGTCCTTTTTTCCTCTTTAAGCAAGCAAAGGCTTCACATAATGTCAAAAACTTTCGTTATTTGTTAGAGGACCAAGTAGGCTAGTGATGCGAACTAATGGGTTAGGGAAATTGATTCGAAATAAACCGCTAACCACAATTACACCCTTTTGATACGACTGAATGCTTGGTTTCTTTGTTAAAGGTTTGTTTAGACGTTTGCTAATTTGAGGATGTGAAAGCGGGAGCATGTGTACCCAAACTATCTGATCCAATTTAATCATATTTACTAATTGGGTCGGATTCAGGCCCATGGAATCTAATCCGACCATAAATCTAATCAGGATCAGGTCAATGACTTGGCTATCTCTTGGGTAATCATAAATACAATTTTATTTTATTTTTTGTTTTTTATTTTTTTAGTTTTGCCTTTATTTCATTATAGTTTTATTTAAGTCACACATAGGCAATCTTCTGGCATGGGATTGTAATTTGGTTCTAGACCTAAATCTTTCTGTATCCAAAGCCATTTTATATCCTAATTCGTTCTTGAAATTAGACATGACAGGAGCCCATGGGATATCCCAATCCAATTGGATTTTGATATGGCTAAATGGTACCAGTATCAAATCTGATAGTGCCAAATCCAACTCCCTTATGTCTGGATATGGATGCACCATTGATTATTTAAGGTCTAAGTTTCAGAGCGTGACTCACTAAAGCACAAGAATGAGTTGTATTGCTGATGCTGATACAACTCGTCTTGTATTGGACGAGTTGGAAAATCATTCAAAAATAAAAAGAAAAAAAAAAGTATTAAAAAAAAAGAAGTAAAAAGATCTGGAAAAAAAATCAACAAGAGAACACGTCACAAAGTTGGATATATTTGGTACGGATTCTTAGTGATGAATTATTGATAAGCTGTCACGCCCCAAACTCGGAAACCGGGCTCACAAAATTCCCGATCGCCGAATCCGGCACCGACAGCCTCCGTAGAACCCCATTCTCGGCTCCTAGCTCCCATTCGCCAGGTTCCGATCCTGGGATGCTACAAGGAGGATTTTAAATATCAGTTTGATTCGTAATAAGCATAACCAAAGGCATAACCCACAAACAACAACCAAGCACTCCATTACATTTCCACTATGATCAAAAATTTTTACAAGTACATGAGCATAAAGGGAAATACAATGGTAAATAACAGAAAACTCCAAATGATCAGCGACGCGCTCCTGCCTCAACGCTGCTGCAGTCCAACGTCACCTGCACGCAACGGTCGTGCATAAGCTTACAGAAAGCTTAGAGGGTGGTGAAAGTGTGTGCGCAAGGTAGTAATATGAATGCAATGTCAGAGTAATGCGGAATATGCAGAAAGAACCAAAGCGTCATGAGCCGTACCAAGGCTATGCAATGCCAGACATGAATGGTATCGGCCATCCCAAGGCCATGCAATGTACAATGCAACTCAAGCATACAGATACTCATCAATGTCCACACATCAATACGGCTCAAAGTATGGAATATCACCGGGGTCTAGTACACTCTAAACCAGATTGCCGCCACATCGCGCGCAATAAGGTAAGTGGAAGAGACCTCACTATCTGTCTGCCAATATCGGGCGCGACTCGTCGATAGCGGACCCATTCCTCGAGCTGGTCAAACTCAGCCTAGCATTGCCCCCTACACTCGGGCGGGTAAGGCCGTACCCCCTTCCAACCGACCACGACACAGTGGAGAGCGTAACCGTCTGGTAATCGGCACTCAACACTCATCTACCCACTCGGTCTAGACGTTGGAGCAACCTCTTGGTACCATAAGGGTTTAGGGACTTTCACCCAGGGATATCTATAGTACCCCATGTAGAACAAGATTTCCGGTATCCAATCCTGCCAACCACGATGCGTCTGTGGAGGCTACGACCCTGATGTTGCTAGGGCGTACAATACCCATGTCACACAAGTGCGAAATGCATGATTCACGCTGTCCAGTCATGCAACAATCCATGCGCATATCGTGCGCTCATGTAGGGCAATACTGCCTAACCAGGAGCCCATAAACAACCTGCCCGAAGGCAATTACTATGATCAGTCAGTCCTCATATCAAGCATACATATGATGCGTATGATCATGAGTCATGAAACTATACTAAACATGTTATAATGGAATGAACTATTTAACAATGCAGACGGACCTGGATGGCCTATACACGGCAAGTACGGCCGGTAATGGGCCCTAAGGAGAGTCGTAACGTGGACATCCAACCAACATTACACTCGCAATGTGGACGTCAAACCAACATTGCTCCCAAGGCACGATCTTTGTAAACATCAACACTTAGTCTGTAATGGATTTACACATTGCAATGGACCGTAAGTTGTCCCCATTGGACCGTATATATATATCAAATGGGTCATATCCTATGGGCTCTCATCCATCAGATGGGCGCCATAAATGGGCCAAACCAATGGGCCTTAAGTGCATTGCAATGGGTCAAACCCATGGGCTTGGATTGCATCAATTGGACCTAGTCACATGAGTCTAATATGTATCAAATGGGTCACACCAATTGGATTCCCAAATGCATATCAACTGGGCCTAAACCCCTAGGCCTTACATATATCAAATGGGCCTACTTTCATGGGCTTTAAAATTTCATCAAATGGGTCCAATTACATGGGCCTTGTACCTACCAAGTGGGCCTAATCCTGTAGGCCTTTATATAATTTAAATGAGCTTAAACACATAGGCCTTTTTCAAATCAAATGGGCCTAACTCATAGGCCTTATATTAGTCAATAGGCCGAAACCCCTAGGCCTTATATTTAATTTAGATGGGCCTAATCACAGGGCCTTGAAACATATCAAGTGGGCCCAATCCCATGGCCTAGAGGCCCACTGAAATATTGTTTGCCATTAGAAATGGCAAGGGTCCACTGTAATGTTTATATATCACCCAGTGTGAGTATGGGCCAGGGGGAGACCCACTGTAGAGTTTATTTCCACCCAAATATGCAGCTAGGAAGGGGAGGTGGTATGAACAGCACATGTGAGAGGTGGGCTCCACCGTCCAGCAGACGGTGGAGTCGTAGCACAAACATCACAGTGGGAATCACCGTCCACGGCCTGTGGACGGTGTGAGTAGAATACATACATTATCGTGGGCTCCACGAATGTGGCCCACCCAAATGCCTAAATGACATCTAATCCGTTCATAAGGTCACTCGGACCCAGATGAGGGGAAAACATAAATTTTACCTTGATCCGAAACTTATGTGGGCCCAAAAATGATTTTTAATGGTAGAGGTACAGTCCCACTGTTTCATGCGGTGTGGGCCACTTGAGTTTTGGATTTACTTGAAATTTGGAGGGGGCACACCTGAGAAGGGGGCCCACCTGATGGACGGTATAGATAAAACACATACATCACGTGGGGCCCACGGCAGCAGCCGTGGGTGGCTGCACGGCAGCCCGCCCGCCGTGGGATGGCTGCACGCTGCAGCTGCAGCGCTGCCACCAAAAGTACAGAGGCTCTGCCTCTTAAGAAATTTGGAAATCACGTTTTTTCGTGGTTTTTCATATGTGGGGTCCACATCACGAAAATCCACACCGCCCATTAGCTGCCCTGGCCCAAGACGAACCCAAAGAGTCCAGAGTTCAAATTTTAAAACGCTTAGAAAGTGAAAAAAATTAAGAATTTAGTGTTTGAATGGTAATGGCGCAATATTAGGCGCTATGGCCCACCAGGTGATTGGATCAGCTCCAAACTTCTACCCAACGGCTAAAATACCGTGGGTAAGAGGATGGATGGCTTGGATAGGACATAAACATCAAGGTGGGGCCTATGCAAGGGGACCACCCCCAAACACTCCTTTTCCTTTTTTTTTTTCTTTTTTCCTTCTTCCCTTTACAACGTCCAGCGTCCCAGACGCTGGACGGCTCCTTTGCATTTTTTATTTTTTTTTTGATAGGTGGGCCCTGATGAAGTGGGCCACCACATGATGGGCAGCATGGAAATATCGACTAAGGTGGGCCCCACTTGAATAAAATAAGTGCATCAAGATGTGATCCATTCAAGTGGGCCACACCATCTTATTCCATTAAAATAAAATAAAATAAAATAAAATAAAATAAAATGAATGAAAGAGAGAGAGAGAGATGGAGAGTGGGACACGGCTTGTGATGGAGGGACCCCGTCATTATGGGCCCTCCCTTGCAATGAAACATACAAGAAATGGGTCCCTTGCACATGGGACCGTTAAAAATGTAAATCAACGGTGGAGATCCATTCTCCACCGATATGGACGGTCTAGATGACCTTTCTAATGCAAATAAACATCATGATGGGGTCCATGGAGAATGGCCCCATCATGGACCGATCATGATGATCCAAGTGGTCCATCGGCCACACATTAGGATCCCAAGTGAGATCCACACCATTGATCGGTGGGCCTCACTTGGTCCACCATAAAATCAAGAAAATCTACCCTATAGAAGCACCCACCGTCCGATCTTCTCGCTCCTAGGGGTTCCTTGGCACCTTGGCTTCAACTTCAACGGTTAGGATGAAGAATGGAGGGTTGAGATGGGGGATTTTGGGGTAGGAAGGTGGGCCACTTGAAGCTTAGAGGGACTTGGGGAATTCCATACGTATGGAATTCTTGGATCTCCTTTGTTGCTTTGAAATTTTGGAATGAGAAAGAGAGAAAGAGAGAGAGTGATGTAAAGGGAGAGAGAGAGAGTGATGGATGGATGGGTGAGTGATGGTTGTGTAAGAAAGGTATGGGTTAGGAAGACTTTTGTGGCTTTTTGTGTAAGAAAGGTATGGGTTGAGAAGACTTTGGTGGTTGCTTGGGAAAAGGGATGGAAGTGATGTGTACTTGACCTTTGATGGGTTGATGGGTGATTGATTGATGGGATTGATGTGATTGATGTGACACATCGTTGAGATTCCCTTGGTTTTCGCAACGCGCGGCGTTTTCTCGCACCGAACGTTGGCTCATATCTCTTGATCAGGGTATCGCCTTGGCACGCGAGTCGCGGTATCGGAACCGCAACGACAGCGCGGTCGCTATGGTATTGGTCTCGGGTTGAGTCGACTCGGGTTGTCGGTACATGAATCCAGGTCGCGCGTCGATATTGTTTAAGGGTCGAAAGTTGCCGGAATTCGACCGGTACGACCGCGGAAGTGTACGGAAAGGTACGGACTAAGATACGGGTCTTACAGCTCTTCCCTCCTTATAAAAATTTCGTCCTCGAAATTTACACAAGCATCGCAACTAAGCGTAACTCGCGAAAAATAATAAATATAACGTCATCATATAGAATCAGGGACAACGTACAAAATACAATACACGATCATCAACCATCAAAGAGATGAGGATATCGCTCTCGAATCTCAGCCTCACGCTCCCAAGAAGCCTCCTCTACAGAATGGTGACCCCACTGCACCTTCACCAACGGAATGACCTTGGTTCTGAGGACCTGCTCCTTCCGATCAAGGATACGGACTGGCTGCTCAATGTAAGAAGCGTCCTTACGAACCTCCAACGGCTGCCAATCAATAACGGGAACTATGTCTGACCCACACTTCCTCAACATGGAGACGTGAAACACGTTGTGGACGCCAGACAACTGTGATGGTAAGGCAAGCCGATAGGCCACGGCGCCAACGCGCCCAGTGATCTCAAAAGGTCCTATGAATCTCGGGGCAAGCTTGCCCTTCGCTCCAAATCGAACTACGCCCTTCATGGGCGAGACCTTGAGATACACATGGTCCCCTACATCAAACTCCAAGGGACGACGCCGACGATCAGCAGAACTCTTTTGTCGGCTCTGAGCTGTGCGCATCCTCTGCCTGATGATGTCAATAGCCTCTGAAGTCTCCTGTACAAGCTCGGGACCTAGGAGACGACGCTCTCCAACCTCGGTCCAACAACTCGGTGATCTGCATGGTCTGCCATACAGTGCCTCAAAAGGAGCCATGCCGATGGTCGCCTGATAGCTGTTATTGTACGCAAACTCAGCCAATCGCAGATGCTCATCCCAGCTACCCCCGAAGTCAATCGCGCAGGCCCGAAGCATATCCTCAAGTATCTGATTGACCCTCTCGGTCTGGCCATCGGTCTGCGGATGGTACGCGGTGCTGAGCTGTAAATCAGTCCCCATCGCACGCTGGAAGCTCCCCCAAAACTGAGACGTGAACCTCGAGTCTCGGTCAGAAACGATCGAGACTGGAACGCCATGCAGTCTCACAATCTCCTCAATAAACAGTCTCGCAAGCCGGTCCATAGACCAAGTCGCACGCATCGCAAGGAAATGTGCCGACTTTGTCAGACGATCCACAACAACCCAAATGGAGTCATGACCGCGCTGAGTCCTCGGCAAACCCATAATGAAATCGGTCGACACGTGCTCCCACTTCCACATCGGGACACTCAACGGCTGCAATAGACCAGGAGGTCTCTGATGATCGGCCTTGACACGCTGACACGTGTCACATTCGGCCACAAAACTCGCGATCTGGCGCTTCATCCCCGCCCAAAAATACTGTCGCCTCATGTCACGGTACATCTTCGTCGAGCCCGGGTGGATAGAAAACCGCGATCGATGTGCCTCGGTCATAAGCTCTCTGCGTAACTCTGGAATATCCGGGACACATAATCGGCCTCTGAAACGAAGTCCACCGTCTGTACCGATCTGCCAATCTGCCTGACCCTCAGATGCCGCCTCAGCCATATAACTCTGCAACGACTCATCAGCCTGCTGAGCCTCGATCACCCTAGCGACAAGAGAGGGTTGAATCGACAAGCTCGATAACTGTACAATGGAAGACTGCAGGCCGAACTCAAAGTCATATGCAGCAATATCCTCAAGCATCCGCCACTCCTGAATCATCATGTGCGCCACTAGGCCTCGTGGCTGACGGCTGAGGGCATCTGCCACCACGTTCGCCTTGCCCGGGTGGTACTGAAGGTCGAAATCATAGTCCTTTAGGAGCTCCATCCAGCGCCTCTGTCTCATATTCAACTCAGACTGCGAGAAGAGGTACTTCAAGCTCTTGTGATCAGAGAAGAGCTCGAACCTAATCCCGTAAAGGTAGTGCCTCCACACCTTCAGTGCGAAGACAACGGCAGCCAGCTCCAGATCATGTGTAGGGTAGTTCAGCTCATGGACCTTGAGCTGACGAGACGCAAAGGCCACTGGTCTCCCGTGCTGCATCAGGACAGCACCCAAACCGATATGCGAGGCATCGGTGAATACAATGAAGCCGTCACTCCCAGATGGGAGAGTGAGGACAGGAGCGGACGTCAGACGGTCCTTCAACTCCGTAAATGCTCGCTCGCAGGCGTCACTCCAAACAAACTCTGCGCCCTTCCGAGTCAACCTGGTCAACGGGGCTGCAATACGAGAAAAACCCTCGATGAAACGTCGGTAATAGCCCGCTAGACCAAGGAAACTACGGATCTCTGTCGCAGTCGTGGGCTGGCCCCACTGACGCACTGCCTCGACCTTCGAGGGGTCCACTGCGACACCCTCCCTCGTCACCACGTGACCGAGGAACTTCACCTCCTCCTGCCAGAACTCGCACTTCTCCAGCTTCGCATACAGCTGGTGTGCGCGGAGGGTCTGTAGAGTAATCTCCAAGTGCTGCTCATGCTCCTCACGGGTTCTCGAATAGATTAGAATGTCGTCGATGAAGACTACGACAAACTGATCCAGATATGGGCGAAAAACCTCGTTCATCAGCTGCATGAAGACCGCTGGTGCATTGGTCAGTCCGAAGGACATGACCTGAAACTCGAAATGACCGTAACGCGTCCTGAATGCTGTCTTCGGAATGTCCTCATCTCGGACCCGAATCTGATGATAGCCGGAACGCAGGTCAATCTTCGAAAAGAACTGTGCACCCTGCAGCTGGTCAAATAAATCATCAATCCTAGGGAGCGGGTACTTGTTCTTGATCGTGACTTTGTTGAGCTCGCGGTAGTCAACGCAGAGCCTCAACGAGCCATCCTTCTTCTTCACGAAGAGTACCGGCGCTCCCCACGGCGAACTGCTCGGACGAATAAAACCCAACTCACGTAACTCGTCCAACTGCTTCTGCAGTTCCCGTAACTCCAACGGTGCCATACGATACGGGGCCTTCGAAATAGGCGCGGTACCGGGCACGAGATCGATCTGAAACTCGGTGAGTCGACGAGGCGGTAATCCCGGAATCTCCTGGAACACATCGGGAAAATCGCAAACTGTCGGTAAATGGTCGATGCAAACGGCGACATGCTCCTCTATGGCGCACGACATCAAACAAGACAACTGCTCTCCTCTGGCCTCTGCAACGAACTGGAACTGAGGTACGCCGGGTATACAAAATGTGACGGTCCTCGCGGCGCAGTCCAAAATGGCATAATACTCAGCGAGCCAATCCATGCCCAAGATAACGTCGAACTCGGACATCGGCAAAACAAACAAATCAGCAGGCAGGAAGGTATCCCCAACTAGAACGGGGCATGACGAGCAAAATCGTCCTAGCGCTGCAGTCCTCCCCAAGGGAGTCGACACTGATAGGCTCACATCAGCAGACTCTAACGGTAAGCCAGCCGATCGACAGAAGCTCTCGGCCACAAAAGAATGCGATGCACCAGAATCAAACAGTACACGTGCAATGCATGCAGAAACTGGCAATATACCCTCAACGACTCCCCCAGATGACTGCGGATCCTGCTGAGCCGCATAAAACCTAGCCTGAGCTGGCTGGGGAGGTGCCTGTCCCCTCTGAATGTGCTGCTGCTGCTGCTGGGGTCGCTGAGGCGGTCGAAACTGCTGCCTCTGCTGCTGTGGCCTCTGAGGCTGGTGCTGGTGCTGATGCTGCTGCTGAGGTGGCCTCGGTGGTAGAGGCTGCTGTCGCTGCTGCTGTCGCTGCTGCTGTGGGGGTCTCTGCTGCTGAGGTGGAGGTCTCTGCTGCTGTGGACCTCTCTGCTGCTGCTGGGGACTGGGACACTCCCATGAACGGTGTCCCGTCGCACCGCACCTGAAGCAAGTGCCGGTGAACTGCCTCTGAGGTGGTGGTGGAGGTGCTGCTGGTGCTGATGGTGCACGGAAAGCTGGGCGACCAGTACGCCTCTGCTGCTGTGGTCGACCCTGCTGGGAATGACTGGAAGGAGCCTGCCTCTTCCGGTCTCCCCTCTGACCACGATCAGACTGAGAACCGGCCCACTCAGTCTCATATATCTGAGCCTTCCGCACTACTGCCTGGAAGGTAGGAAGCTCATGCCCAATGACACGACCTCGAAGGCCGTAACGTAAACCGTGCTCGAAACGGCGGGCCTTCCGCCCCTCATCATCAACCATGTACGGCGCAAATCTCGATAGTGCCATGAAACGGGCCGCGTACTGTGCCACGGTCATGTCTCCCTGCACCAGAGTCTCGAACTCTAAGGCTCGCTGACGACGGATGTGGTCAGGGAAGTACTGCTCCTCGAATCGCTCCACAAAGTCCTCCCATGTCCAAACATAGTCAGGTCCGGCGACACGGGCGACAGAGGTCCACCAATGCTCGGCCTCACCGTGGAAGAGAAATACTGCTAACCGGACGCGCTGCTCGGTCGTGCACAACATGGTATCGAATATCTTCTCCACATCGGAGCGCCATCTCTCGGCTGCAGTCGGATCCGGCTCGCCCTGGAAACGAGGAGGATCATGCCGTCTAAACTCACGAAGTACGGCGCTCGCGCGCTCCTGCTCCGCCTGAGCTGGTGAAACAGCTGGGCGTCTACCCTGTCCCTGTAGTGCAGCTGTCACAGCCTGCAACATCTGCTGTAACTGAGAGGCACTCACAGTCACAGTCGGCTCCTCATCAGTCTCGGGTGGAGGAATGTCATCCTCATGGGAGGAATCAGGGATCTCTGAGGGTGGGATGGGAGACGCAGGTGGTAGAGCTGGAGTCTCTGATGGTGAAGTGGAATCCTCAGGTGGTGGTGCGGGAGTCGATCGAGTAACAGGCGCCATACCCTACAGGAAAGAGCGAAAGCGCCTATCAACTTCAAAACTCTCGAATGTACGCACGTTAACGGTCTGAATCAGAAGGTCATGAAGTTATCCGAACTTCAGAACTTAGCCATTCTTCACTCATAGCAAACATGTAATGTTGTTCTCGGTTATTCCCAAGTTATGCTCTGATACCAACTTCTGTCACGCCCCAAACTCGGAAACCGGGCTCACAAAATTCCCGATCGCCGAATCCGGCACCGACAGCCTCCGTAGAACCCCATTCTCGGCTCCTAGCTCCCATTCGCCAGGTTCCGATCCTGGGATGCTACAAGGAGGATTTTAAATATCAGTTTGATTCGTAATAAGCATAACCAAAGGCATAACCCACAAACAACAACCAAGCACTCCATTACATTTCCACTATGATCAAAAATTTTTACAAGTACATGAGCATAAAGGGAAATACAATGGTAAATAACAGAAAACTCCAAATGATCAGCGACGCGCTCCTGCCTCAACGCTGCTGCAGTCCAACGTCACCTGCACGCAACGGTCGTGCATAAGCTTACAGAAAGCTTAGAGGGTGGTGAAAGTGTGTGCGCAAGGTAGTAATATGAATGCAATGTCAGAGTAATGCGGAATATGCAGAAAGAACCAAAGCGTCATGAGCCGTACCAAGGCTATGCAATGCCAGACATGAATGGTATCGGCCATCCCAAGGCCATGCAATGTACAATGCAACTCAAGCATACAGATACTCATCAATGTCCACACATCAATACGGCTCAAAGTATGGAATATCACCGGGGTCTAGTACACTCTAAACCAGATTGCCGCCACATCGCGCGCAATAAGGTAAGTGGAAGAGACCTCACTATCTGTCTGCCAATATCGGGCGCGACTCGTCGATAGCGGACCCATTCCTCGAGCTGGTCAAACTCAGCCTAGCATTGCCCCCTACACTCGGGCGGGTAAGGCCGTACCCCCTTCCAACCGACCACGACACAGTGGAGAGCGTAACCGTCTGGTAATCGGCACTCAACACTCATCTACCCACTCGGTCTAGACGTTGGAGCAACCTCTTGGTACCATAAGGGTTTAGGGACTTTCACCCAGGGATATCTATAGTACCCCATGTAGAACAAGATTTCCGGTATCCAATCCTGCCAACCACGATGCGTCTGTGGAGGCTACGACCCTGATGTTGCTAGGGCGTACAATACCCATGTCACACAAGTGCGAAATGCATGATTCACGCTGTCCAGTCATGCAACAATCCATGCGCATATCGTGCGCTCATGTAGGGCAATACTGCCTAACCAGGAGCCCATAAACAACCTGCCCGAAGGCAATTACTATGATCAGTCAGTCCTCATATCAAGCATACATATGATGCGTATGATCATGAGTCATGAAACTATACTAAACATGTTATAATGGAATGAACTATTTAACAATGCAGACGGACCTGGATGGCCTATACACGGCAAGTACGGCCGGTAATGGGCCCTAAGGAGAGTCGTAACGTGGACATCCAACCAACATTACACTCGCAATGTGGACGTCAAACCAACATTGCTCCCAAGGCACGATCTTTGTAAACATCAACACTTAGTCTGTAATGGATTTACACATTGCAATGGACCGTAAGTTGTCCCCATTGGACCGTATATATATATCAAATGGGTCATATCCTATGGGCTCTCATCCATCAGATGGGCGCCATAAATGGGCCAAACCAATGGGCCTTAAGTGCATTGCAATGGGTCAAACCCATGGGCTTGGATTGCATCAATTGGACCTAGTCACATGAGTCTAATATGTATCAAATGGGTCACACCAATTGGATTCCCAAATGCATATCAACTGGGCCTAAACCCCTAGGCCTTACATATATCAAATGGGCCTACTTTCATGGGCTTTAAAATTTCATCAAATGGGTCCAATTACATGGGCCTTGTACCTACCAAGTGGGCCTAATCCTGTAGGCCTTTATATAATTTAAATGAGCTTAAACACATAGGCCTTTTTCAAATCAAATGGGCCTAACTCATAGGCCTTATATTAGTCAATAGGCCGAAACCCCTAGGCCTTATATTTAATTTAGATGGGCCTAATCACAGGGCCTTGAAACATATCAAGTGGGCCCAATCCCATGGCCTAGAGGCCCACTGAAATATTGTTTGCCATTAGAAATGGCAAGGGTCCACTGTAATGTTTATATATCACCCAGTGTGAGTATGGGCCAGGGGGAGACCCACTGTAGAGTTTATTTCCACCCAAATATGCAGCTAGGAAGGGGAGGTGGTATGAACAGCACATGTGAGAGGTGGGCTCCACCGTCCAGCAGACGGTGGAGTCGTAGCACAAACATCACAGTGGGAATCACCGTCCACGGCCTGTGGACGGTGTGAGTAGAATACATACATTATCGTGGGCTCCACGAATGTGGCCCACCCAAATGCCTAAATGACATCTAATCCGTTCATAAGGTCACTCGGACCCAGATGAGGGGAAAACATAAATTTTACCTTGATCCGAAACTTATGTGGGCCCAAAAATGATTTTTAATGGTAGAGGTACAGTCCCACTGTTTCATGCGGTGTGGGCCACTTGAGTTTTGGATTTACTTGAAATTTGGAGGGGGCACACCTGAGAAGGGGGCCCACCTGATGGACGGTATAGATAAAACACATACATCACGTGGGGCCCACGGCAGCAGCCGTGGGTGGCTGCACGGCAGCCCGCCCGCCGTGGGATGGCTGCACGCTGCAGCTGCAGCGCTGCCACCAAAAGTACAGAGGCTCTGCCTCTTAAGAAATTTGGAAATCACGTTTTTTCGTGGTTTTTCATATGTGGGGTCCACATCACGAAAATCCACACCGCCCATTAGCTGCCCTGGCCCAAGACGAACCCAAAGAGTCCAGAGTTCAAATTTTAAAACGCTTAGAAAGTGAAAAAAATTAAGAATTTAGTGTTTGAATGGTAATGGCGCAATATTAGGCGCTATGGCCCACCAGGTGATTGGATCAGCTCCAAACTTCTACCCAACGGCTAAAATACCGTGGGTAAGAGGATGGATGGCTTGGATAGGACATAAACATCAAGGTGGGGCCTATGCAAGGGGACCACCCCCAAACACTCCTTTTCCTTTTTTTTTTTTCTTTTTTCCTTCTTCCCTTTACAACGTCCAGCGTCCCAGACGCTGGACGGCTCCTTTGCATTTTTTATTTTTTTTTTGATAGGTGGGCCCTGATGAAGTGGGCCACCACATGATGGGCAGCATGGAAATATCGACTAAGGTGGGCCCCACTTGAATAAAATAAGTGCATCAAGATGTGATCCATTCAAGTGGGCCACACCATCTTATTCCATTAAAATAAAATAAAATAAAATAAAATAAAATAAAATGAATGAAAGAGAGAGAGAGAGATGGAGAGTGGGACACGGCTTGTGATGGAGGGACCCCGTCATTATGGGCCCTCCCTTGCAATGAAACATACAAGAAATGGGTCCCTTGCACATGGGACCGTTAAAAATGTAAATCAACGGTGGAGATCCATTCTCCACCGATATGGACGGTCTAGATGACCTTTCTAATGCAAATAAACATCATGATGGGGTCCATGGAGAATGGCCCCATCATGGACCGATCATGATGATCCAAGTGGTCCATCGGCCACACATTAGGATCCCAAGTGAGATCCACACCATTGATCGGTGGGCCTCACTTGGTCCACCATAAAATCAAGAAAATCTACCCTATAGAAGCACCCACCGTCCGATCTTCTCGCTCCTAGGGGTTCCTTGGCACCTTGGCTTCAACTTCAACGGTTAGGATGAAGAATGGAGGGTTGAGATGGGGGATTTTGGGGTAGGAAGGTGGGCCACTTGAAGCTTAGAGGGACTTGGGGAATTCCATACGTATGGAATTCTTGGATCTCCTTTGTTGCTTTGAAATTTTGGAATGAGAAAGAGAGAAAGAGAGAGAGTGATGTAAAGGGAGAGAGAGAGAGTGATGGATGGATGGGTGAGTGATGGTTGTGTAAGAAAGGTATGGGTTAGGAAGACTTTTGTGGCTTTTTGTGTAAGAAAGGTATGGGTTGAGAAGACTTTGGTGGTTGCTTGGGAAAAGGGATGGAAGTGATGTGTACTTGACCTTTGATGGGTTGATGGGTGATTGATTGATGGGATTGATGTGATTGATGTGACACATCGTTGAGATTCCCTTGGTTTTTGCAACGCGCGGCGTTTTCTCGCACCGAACGTTGGCTCATATCTCTTGATCAGGGTATCGCCTTGGCACGCGAGTCGCGGTATCGGAACCGCAACGACAGCGCGGTCGCTATGGTATTGGTCTCGGGTTGAGTCGACTCGGGTTGTCGGTACATGAATCCAGGTCGCGCGTCGATATTGTTTAAGGGTCAAAAGTTGCCGGAATTCGACCGGTACGACCGCGGAAGTGTACGGAAAGGTACGGACTAAGATACGGGTCTTACATAAGCCATTTATTAAGAAGTGAGTGCTTTATTTTTATTTTTTTTTCTTTCTTTTTTCTTTTTTTTTACTATTGATGCACCAGGATGCAGTTGCCAGGAAGCAGCAAGCAAGCTGCATATCATCCCCCAAAACATCTCCTCCTAAGAAGAATGTATATTCTGTAAGATCAAGAGAGTGGTTTATTAACCTCCATCAGTCCAATGACAGTGCTTTGTTAGCCAAGACACCATATCAGGTCTCTCTCACTCTCTCTAAATACCATTGCTTCATTCTTCCTGTAAATACTTTTACTGTGATGTGTACCATTTGATGAGGCATCAAAGCCCTGTGATTCTGAGTCTTGTGGGCCCCAAATGTATGGGTATTTCCCTAAATGTCACCCATATTGGAAGCTTGTGACCTTTTGAACTCTCGCCTAATACACATATAAGAAAAATGTGTACATCAACTATCAACATCTAGGCTTGTTTGGATTAAGGGAAAATAGAAGAAAAGAACAAGAAAGGAAGTACTTTTCCCATGATTGGACATTTCATAAAGTTTGGATAGAAAAATGGTTATGGTTCCACATAGCAAATCATTACACTTTTTAATAGTCAATTTCCCCAATGCAAGATATGGGGTGAGCATTGTCTCACAAAAATGAGATTTCCACTAGCCAAACAAGATCCCAAAAATGGAATCCATGTTTCAATAGTCCCATGGAATCCTTTATCATTACACAGTTCTTTTCCTTTATCTTTGTTTTGCCCCAATCCAAACATGCCCTTGGTGAGAAAAACACCATAGGCCAAAGTTATTGGATGCTCCAATCTGGGATTTTTTTTTTGTACATCCCTGCACTGCTGGCCCATTAGATAACAAGCTGGACCAGCATGGCCCACTATGAGTAGGGAATTGGGAGCATCAGAAACCTACATTCGTTTAATTTTGAATGCAAGTGTGAACTCTTTTGTATGGTTCTTTATTGACATGTTTTGTACATTTCGGCAGTTCTTGAATATTTGGACATTACGAGAATATTTGGAACTCGATATGACAATTGCTGAACCTCCCAAAGATTTCTTGATAAACTTCGAGCGAATCATAGACGATTTCATCTTCCTGAGTTTCTTCTTGGGAAATGATTTTTTACCTACGCTTGCTTTGTTGGGAACTCATGAGGTATGAATATTAGCCTGTTAGTTACATTTTTTTGGTGCTAATGCATTTTGAAGAAGAATTTGGAACATCTGCTCTTAATGGACCTAGTTCTCATATAAGAGTTTGTATAGAAGTTCCTTGAGGATTAGGTTGGGTGGATTGCCTTTCATGAAATGCCAAGTGCAATTGCTCGAGTGCGCTTACAGCTTCTCAATTGCACTTTGTAAGTGCACATGTGGAAATGAGCCAGATGTGTAACATAGTTGAGCTGCTCTTCAAGCAATCTCTGCTGCTTAGATTGCTTCTTCTGAAAAATCTAGTCAATACCTTCATCAAGTGGGCCAAGCATGTATGAAGTACATTAACCATTAAGAGGAAGCAAAACTAGTCCAACTGACAGAAAGAAGGCATGATTTCTCATTTGGGGATCTCTAGATCAGCAGCTCCATGCATGGAATAAATGCGCTCAACATTTCTTATGATGTTAAAGTGAATGAAATTATGAGGTTTGCTCGAATACAACCCGACATATTGCAATATGATATCTCGGAACTTTATGCATTCGAATTGGGGTTTTTCAATGATCCCAAAGCATTTATGGGATAGGGCTCCCTTGGATTGGAATGCCCAAAAAATTATAAGAGAGAAACAGTTTGAACCCCTTGATTACACAAAGGCTATGATGGTGACTGTCCATTTGCCAAATTTCAATTGGTTGGAATAATCCAGTTTAAGATATTTTAATAGTTATGTCCACTGTGCAAATTGAGACTCATCGTATAAACAGTTTTGATTGTTAGAAGACAATCCATATTCAAATACTAAAGTCCTGAAGTATCACATTGCAATACATTGGAATGTTGTCGAGCAAACCTTTGAAATTATTATTTCATGGTGGAAAAGCAGAAAAATGCTCAGCTTACTTAGGTCAAATGTCGAATTTTTATCAACTTTCACTTCTTTACCTTTTTTCATGAATATTTAATGGGATGTTGTGTTGCATTATTTAGGGCGCTATGGATTTGCTAATGTCTGTTTAAAAAAAGGAGTTCAAAAGCATGGGTGGATATCTCATTGAAACATGCCGAGTAAAATACTAATTTTTATCTACTATGTAGTTATAAGGTGTTAAAGTCCCTTGATATGCATTGATACACCGTCCTCTATACGGTAACATACTGGGCAAGGGTGGAGGGACACTCACACCATAAACGGCCAGTGGGAGAATATATTAGGGAGGCATATTTGCTACTCCCGGGATTCGAAAACAAGATCTTCCTCTTTGATGCCATGTCAAACAACCGCTTTCTCTAAAAGCTCGAACCATTAGAGAATGGTGTATTAATGTATATCAAGGGAGTTTATGGCCCTCTGTGGGAAAATATACTACTGGGGCATATTTGTTGCTCCCAGGATTTGAACACTCGACCTTCCACTCTGATACCATGTCAAATCACCACTTGCTTTAAAAGCTCGAGCCTTTAGAGAAAGTGGTTGTTTGACATAAGGCATGCATGATAATTACTATATTTGCATTGAGTGGTAGGGACAGTTGCTGAAATTTCCAATCTGGTCAATTTGGCCACTTGTTGTAGTGAGCCCACTTTCTATTTCGCACCAGTTTGATGGACTTTCTCCGTTCACTCAATGTTCCATTGGGTTTCTGCACTCTCCAATCCTCTTGTATGATGCTTGGTGGCACTGTTTGAATGGGCATGATTTACACCATTATGTGTTGTGCCATGGAATTTTAATGGGCCATATGCAATTAATTCCAAGTAGTTGAAAACGGTGATTGATATTGCTTCTGTTTATGGTCAGTTGCAAGAAGAGAAAGATGCCTATATAAAATTTGAAAGAGTAGAACAGCTTGTCCTTGCTGTTGGTTCTTATGAAGATAAAATTTTCAAGAAAAGATCAGAGATACGGAAGGTATACCACATATGCGGATCTTTTTGAGGGATGTGTGTTTTTGCATTTTAGCTTTGCTGATTCATGTTTGGCACTCCTGTTTCAATGCCTTGTGTTATACAATTCATCTATTTTGTTGGCACTTGGAGTTTTATGTTTTGGCACTATTACATGTGTTTAAATTTTTGGTTATTGATAGCATAGTTCAAAAACTGAAAAACTCTACTTGACTCGATGTTTAGCTAGGTCGGGTTGACTTGAAGACTCATATGAGTCTTTATTTGACTAAACTCAATTTATTTATTTTTTAAAATAAATTAAATTTATGTTATTGGTATATATGTGTAGCTAAAATATAAAAATAATGGGTTACTGGTACATTGTGGTGTGAGTGCACAGGCGCGTGTGGGGTGTGTGAGTGCATGTGTGTGTGATAGAATATATATATATATATATATATAAAATGTTACAAAGATGCATATGTATTGCGGTTCTTGTTAGTGAGAGATGTTGCTACCTCTACTAGAGGCCTGGAGTTCAAACCTGCATTTTACATTTTGTTATAAGAAAAGAAAAGAAGGAAAAAAAAAAAAACTCATATCAAGCAACTGATTTGCTTTGAGTCATATTGAGTTGAGTCAAGTCGATGGAGTCATTGGGTAGACTCGACAAGTTACAGAGAGTCAAGGCAACATAACCATTGAGTTGATTCAGTCTATTCACAGAGAGTCAAGGCCGGGTAACACCTGCAACTAATTTTCATGCGCACTTGGCTTGAAATCTCATTGAGCCGATTTGACTAAGCTGAGGTTTAGAATTATGACTGATAGAAATAATACAATGTCAATCTTTATTGGAAACTATACATTGCATTTGTATGTAATTGGGTCCACAATTTATTGGATTCCAACCTAGCAGAACCAGCGATAATCTATTGCCATGTACATATAATGATAGTTTGATCTGGCAGAATAAACTCAGTGGAGTAATGTAATTTTCTTTTGAAAAATGTTTAATTTTACCTTCATCTTTAAAACTGGGTTTCCACATTGTTAAAATCTCCATATTGGTGATTACCCTAAAGATTAAATAGATCTCAATTTGTAATCGTCAAGGTAATTTTTCCATACTCCCACAGGTGAGCTTCTTTTGGCAAATGTCATACATACTATTTCTCTCCTTAACAGTCTTAATAGGATAGTCAAGGGAGTCATCATTCACAAAATGCTCTTTAATAGACACATTTGAAATTCTTTTTTCGGTGTTGCAGCATAAGCTTGATCAATTCCTGTGTGAGAGGCTTGAAGCCATGGGTGAAGAAGATTTGGATAATGTGGTAAGAATTGGATATCCTTCACCCGCCATCTATTAGACCATTCCCTTTCATTTACAGTGTCACAAAACAAACATTGAAATACACTCTCATACAGGAAGAAGACTCAAAATACCAACCAAATGCCTGTTCATTGGAGTTTAATGGTCTTTCAACTTTCAGATGTTCAGCAACTGATGTACGTCTGTCTCTGTCTTGATCTTACAAGTTTTGGGTTCCTGCATTTTATACCAACAGGCACATCATTGTGAAACAGTTATCAGTCTAGCTGAAGATATTCTTTTAGAGATGTGTTCTAACTTCTTAATTGTATTCACATGATTCTTTTTCTCTGTCTTCTAGTATTATAAGTGTACCAAGGAATTCATACGGAAGTTAAAGGAATTGCTTCGACAGAACTCATACCAATTATAAACTGGCAACCTGCTTACAAATAAGGTTAGTTTCTTTTGGTTTCAGGTGGGATGCATGCATACAAAGAAACATACAATGCTTGATGTCAGGAAAATTACAGTGCTTAATAGTCTTAGGTCAGCCCATCCCAATATATTGCAGATGTGGGGCCAACCATTTGGAATGGTGGATGTTTTGGATCCCATAAATTTCTTACATTGGCTGATTCACCATTCAATTAGGCTCCCTTTTAATGTGGTGTATTGGTTGTAAAGTTGGACTTTTAATTCATGAAAGCTAGAACCATCTTCTGTTTTTCTTAATGGATCATGGGTTTGTGTACATCTTTGCTACAGGTCAATCTTCATTCTGAAGGTTGGAAAGTTCAATATTATAAGGAGAGGTTTTCTGTGGAAAAGCCTGATGAAATTGAAAACAAACGGAAAGAAATTGTATGTTAAGCTGCCTTGATATTTGGACGCTGGCACCTTGAATTATTCTCGCTGTTCGTTCACTGTGACTTTGTTAGTAGTGTCTAACTACACGTTCCATTCATTTCTGTTCTGTGCATTGGTTTTCCTTTTGATGCATTCACATAAGAAATCGAAATAATGTTGCTCTGTTCTGTTCTGTTCTGCTTCTTTTGCCCACCTGCTGCTGTAGTTGTCTTGATTTCTCAGTCAAATGGTGATCACTTATTGTGTGCTGACCCAACATAGAACAATTCTTGTTGAACAATACAAATAGGTTTTGCATGCACTTCTGTGGGGCCGTCCCAATGTACTGTATATGTGGGTCCCAACATTTATGTAGTGCAACTTGTTCATATGGTGCTTGGAATGGTGGATGGTTAGCATCACAATTCTCATCAGTAGTTGTAAAGAACTTTTGGCATGAATTTGATTACAATTTTATTTCATGGAGCAAGATGTTTGAGAGGCACTTGTCTTGAATTTGGCTGGTTGTCTGGATGGTAATTTGCAATCCAGATACTTCCTGATTTTCCCTGAATTCCCTTCTCCCTTTTCTTCCCTTGTTTTCTTTTGTGATCAAAGGCCAGGGTTCATTGATCCGTTGATCCTGTATGTCGACTTGTCACACACCGCTACAATTTGTGCTTCAAACTTGTACTCCCGCTTTGTGCTTCCTAGATGTTTATACTTGCTAACATTTTGAGACAGAAGCCACCATGCTCCCGCACCTCAATCTATTGCTGCTTGAGGCTTTGTGCAACTATAGATTCAACCATTTGAAGTCTTGTCTTTTTGTTGATGACTGGCCATTCCACGAGTCCTTTAATACCATTGGGATCATTGCTAACGTCCCCACCAATGATTCGACGAATCATTTAAAAGCATTGGGGATATTGCTAATGTTCCTATGCCCAATATCATGTCGATATATAGATGGATACACAAATTACTCTTTACTCCTTATCTGAATGCTTATAATCTGTCCAAGTTGAATCAAAGCTTATGAGAAAAAAAAAAAAAAAAACCCCCGTGTTTTCAAGCTTCGAAACCATCTTGAACAACATACTAGGATGAAGAGCACTTTGGAGCTTGAGAATAACAGACACCTATTGGGTTCTACTTCATAAATAAAAGACTAAAATCGTTACATCAATAAAAATATCATGTTTCTTGTAGTACATAAATTACTGTTGTTCAAGTATATGCATCTTGTCAAGTATTCCATCTAGCAGTCAGATTGCGATGAAGCGAACTCATTGGTGTTGAGTAGGAACTAATTTCACAGTATTTGCGGCCTCCAACCATAGTTCAAAAACCCATAAACTCAATTCAGCTTGATGTTCTTCTTGAGTTGGTTTGACTCGAGACTCAATCCATATCATTTCAAAATATTGGGAACTTAAATAGATATTTAAATTAGCAAAATTTAGTGTAAGTAAAATAAAACATAATTCAAAATACCAACAACATGGATTCCTCATTGGTTAAGGGCATTGCTTACCTTAGGTAAGGTTGGGTGTTTGAAACATTTTCCTGCCTTCTTTATTTTTAATAAAATGTCTGCTCAGGAAACGAGAGGCTCGGTTTGAGTCACACTGAGTCGTGTTGAGTTGACTTAAGGAGTCCCCAAGTGCACTTCAAGTTTCCCAATGACTTTGCTTGAAATCTATCCAAGTGAGCTGACTTGGCTGAGTTTCGAGTTGAGTCAGGGAACTATGCTGGGTTATTATTTAGCATTGGACCTGTTGGGGAAAAATGTGTCAAGCTCGGGTCAAGTTCTGAGACTCGGATGAGAGTGGGTCGGCTTCGCTAACACTGCCTGAAGAATCCGAGACAACACCGACAGAACAGAGGATAGGCCGGGAGGCGTAAGCAAGGACCAGTAAAGTCGCTCTGTCAGAGTGATAACCTCGCCTGCATAAGCCCATTAAAGGCCGAGCGTGTTAAAGCCATTCAACCTACAGAATAAGGTCCACTCGAGGAGTTGATTCTGTCGGTCACGGACCAAGGAATGACCGATAGAAACCGAGATTATTCCGTCCGTGGAAGGGCCAGGAACCCGTCCTGCTGTATCGGCCGAGACTCCCCTAGGGTCGATCACGACCTGGCCGAGATTCCACAGAGTCGGTCGAGATCTAGCCAAGACGGAGAGTGGTGGAATGAGGACAGATGCTGATTTACGGAAATCCAGGGATACGGGTAGCGGATCCCGAGATTCTCGGGATCCTGAGCAATCCCAGGAGAAGAATCCTCTGAGGATAAGGATTGACAAACTGTATAAATCTCGAAGCTTGGAACAGAAGAAGGTACGCAATACTAACCAAGACAAGCTCTTGGCTATTGACCCGATAACTGACTTAAGCATCGGAGGTTCCCCGGCTCTAGCCAGGGCTCCCTTGACATTGTTTTCTGTGCAGGTGAAGGAGGGTCCGTCTCAAAGAAACCGTCCTATAAAAACACTGCAACAGTTTGGCGCCGTTTGTGGGAACCGGACAAAAAGCCGTTTTCTCCAACCATTCGAATGGCAAGAACAAGAAGGACGGACCCAGATGAAGCTGGGGAGGCCGCTGCTAGCGTACCTCAGGGAGCTCCCCCGGCAGTACCGCCTGCGACTGCAAGCCAGCCCAACCAAGGGAACGTATACCTGGATCGCGAGGTTCAAGAAATGCGTTCCGAGATGGCTGCCATGAAACACATGCTGGAACAATTGTGCAACCAGCAGATGCAGCGCCAGGAGTCGATACAAGCTCATCCACCAGTGTCTGTAGCGCAGCCTACCGCGCCACAGTCGCCTAGACGACCGAGTCAGCCTCGAGAACTAAGTCACCCAGCGCCTGCCCGTTCAGCAACAGCCGTTTTGCCTCCCTCTGATCTGAGGCATAGAATAGATCAGAGGAGGCGCAGTCGGCTACCTGCAGACGCTGAAGAAACGGCAGAGAGCGCCGAACCCTGGAAGGCTGACATACAAGACTTCAAGAACGTGGTCTGAGAGAAGATGGCAAAGGAAATGGCGGATATAAAGCACGGTCGAAACTCAGATCCGACTAAACACGAAGAAAAAGCTTCTCCGTTTGTGGACGAGGTAATGCGGGCCCGGTTGCCAGAAAGGTTCCGCTTACCCCAGATAACTCATTTTTCCGGAAAGACCGATCCGACAGAGCATCTTGAATGCTTCAGGACTTACATGGAATTGCACGACGCCTCGGACGCTGTTATGTGCCGAGCGTTTTCTCTGACCTTGACGGACATAGCCCGACTTTGGTTTAAGCAATTGAAACCTAGGTCGATAAAGTCGTTCGCTGAACTCAGTGATGCCTTCCTCAGCAATTTCATTGGCGGGAAAAAGAAACTGAAGCCTCCCGCGCATCTGAACAACATAGTTCAGAGGGAAGGAGAACTACTAAAAGACTACATTAAACGCTTCAATTTGGAGTCCCTGCAAGTTCGAAAGCATTCTGAGGAGACAGCTTTAAACGCTCTCATGCAAGGAGTTAGAGACAAGCCTTTCTTGGCGTCACTGGACAAAAACCCGCCCGATACTCTGGGCGAGTTTATGGTTCGGTCAGACAAATACGCCGATGCGGAAGAGACGCGACTCCTAAGAGAGAAAATCCAGAATACGAAACCATCGGCAAAAGAGTCGGCCAAAAAAGAAGCCGACTCGGCCGGAGGGAAAAAGCGAAAAGACGATCGGGGGTGAGACGACAGCAGGCCAGGAAAGCGACCAGACAGAAAATTCTCTAAATACACCCCCCTGAACAAATCTCCTGAACAAGTACTAATAGAGATCAAGACCGAAGGCTTCGTCAACTGGCCTCAGAAAATGCGAGGGAATCCTGATCGTCGGAACAAGAACAAATATTGTCACTACCATCGTGACCACGGTCACAACACGAGCGACTGTTTTCACTTGAAGGACGAGATTGAGCGGCTGATTAAAGAGGGCCGGCTAAGAGAACATACAGTAGGGACCGGCGTCGCCGCGGGACCGAGTGAAGAGCGGCCCCAAGAAGAAATTTGAACAATTGTCGGGGGTCATCGAGGCGGCGGGGACTCAAATAACGCCCGAAGAAACCACGTCAGAAGCCTCGATCGCCCCGAGTCTGAGGTTCTCTTACTATCTCAGCCTACCAAGGAGAAAAAATGAGAGAAATATTGTATCTCGTTCACTGAAGAAGATGCTCGAGGCATTCATCATCCTCACGATGATGCGCTCGTAGTCACCCTCACCATCGCGAATAAAAAAGTGTTCCGGATACTGGTGGATACAGGATCATCAGCGGACGTCCTATTCGCCCAAGCATTCGATAAAATGGGGATAGGTCGGTCATCACTACGGCCTGTCCGAACCCCGCTCATCGGGTTCTCGAGCGAACAGGTACTCCCAGAGGGAATCGTCTCGCTGCCGCTCACCGCGGGAACCGCGCCCCATCAAAGGACCGTGATGGTCGACTTCCTGGTCGTGGACCGACCATCAGTGTATAACGCCATCCTCGGCCGACCGTCCCTCAGCCTCCTTCAAACCGTGGTGTCTACCTACCACCTTTCCATGAAATTCCCGACCGAGTCGGGAGTAGGAATAGTGAAAGGAGATCAGCAAGAGTCTCGAAAGTGCTACGCGATCGCGGTAAAGGCCCCGGCTGAGATTTCGATGATTGAATCACTGGATCCTCGTATCGGATCGCACGAGCGGGGAGAACCGATGGAAGAACTCGTCTCGGTGCCATTGACCGAGATGAACGTTTCAAAAGTAGTCCGAATCGGCTCATCCTTGAGCCAGCCTCTTAGAGAACGGATAATCACTTTGCTTCGACGGTATGCCGATATCTTCGCCTGGAGGCATGTCACGGTATGCCGATATCTTTGCCTGGAGTCATGAAGACATGCCTGGGATCGATTCCTCGGTCATAACACACCGACTCAACATCGACCCAACCTACAGGCCCATCCGACAGAAACGTCGCCCTCTCGGCCCGGAAAGGTATGCTATCATTGGAGAGGAAGTCGGCAAGCTTCTTAAAGCCAAATTCATCGAAGAGATATATTATCCGGAATGGATAGTTAATGTCGTGCTCATAAAGAAAGCCAATGGGAAGTGGCGAGTCTGTATAGACTATACGGATCTAAACAAAGCATGCCCCAAAGATAGCTTCCCTCTTCTTCGCATCGATCAGCTGGTTGATAGTACCGCGGGTCATGAACTGCTAAGCTTTATGGATGCCTATTCAGGCTATAATCAAATTGTAATGCACGAGAATGATAAAACGAAAACCGCCTTTGTCACCGACAAAGGCCTTTACTGTTACCGAGTGATGCCGTTTGGGTTAAAGAATGCCGGAGCAACATATCAGCGGTTAGTGAACAAAATGTTCGCTCGGCAAATAGGCCGAACGATGGAAGTTTATATTGATGATATGCTCGTCAAAAGTAAACGGGCGTCCGACCACGAGAAGGACTTGGAAGAAATGTTTTTGACTCTGCGTAAATATAAAATGAAGCTGAACCCCAGCAAGTGCGCGTTTGGCGTGAGCTCGGGAAAATTCCTCGGTTTCCTCGTTAGTCAGCGAGGAATCGAAGCGAATCCCGAGAAAATCAAAGCCTTACTCGAAATGGAATCTCCTAAAACAATCAAAGATGTTCAAAGGTTAACAGGAAGAGTGGCCGCGCTCAATCGCTTCCTTTCCCGAGCCACAGACAAGTGTCTCCTGTTCTTCAAGCAATTGAAGGGACGACAGACGATGGAGTGGACGGACGAATGCGAGAAAGCGTTTCAAGATCTGAAGGTTTACCTCGGATCCCCACCGCTGCTATCTAAGCCCGAGCCTGGTGAAGTGTTGTTATTGTATTTGGCCGTATCTGAAGCCGCAGTGAGCTCAGCATTAATACGAGAGAATCAAGGGAAACAGCTGTCAGTCTACTACGTTAGCAAAGCCTTGCTACCAGCAGAGACGAGGTATCCTCAGCTTGAGAAAGTAGCCTTCACTCTTGTAGTTTCATCACGACGCCTTCGACCATACTTTCAGGCCCACACCATTGTCGTTGTGACCGACTTACCACTCCGCCAGATTCTCCAAAAGCCGGAAGCCTCTGGCCGACTTATAAAGTGGACAGTCGAATTAAGCGAATTTGACATACATTACAGGCCCAGGGCGGCTTTAAAAGGACAGGCTGTCGCCGACTTCCTTGTCGAAGTGGTTCCTAATCCCGATAGTATGCCCGAACCAGACGGAATTAATGTACCTGAGGCTTCCTCCTCTCTCGGGCCGACACCCTGGAAGCCATTTGTCGACGGATCATCCAACTCGAAGGCAAGCGGGGCAGGAGTAGTGTTAGAAACTCCCGACCAAACCTGTATGCAATATGCCTTGCGACTCGGCTTCCAAGCGTCCAACAATACAGCAGAATACGAAGCCTTATTATTAGGCCTTAGACTCGCCGCGAGTCTGGGCGTGAACCATTTGAACGTCTTCAGCGACTCAGAATTGGTTGTTAACCAAGTTTCCGGTGTTTATCAAACTCGGAAAGAGCAGTTAAAGGCGTACATGGAAAAGGCTAAAGAATTGATCTGCGGATTCCAGAAGTGTGAAGTAGTTCGAATACCCAGAACTGACAACGCCAAAGCCGACCTATTAGCAAAACTTGCCTCAGCAGATGAGAAAGACATACCTCGGTCTGTTCCGATTGAACATGTCCCTAAACCAAGCGTAAATGAGCCGAACGAGCCGACAGTCTCGGCCCTATTTCCCATCGATCCAGCGACTGCCTGGTTCGACCCACTCGTCCGCTACCTAAACAATGGTGAACTGCCAGAAGACCGCGCCGAGGCACGACGGTTAAAAATTCGAGCCTCGCGTTACACTATCTTGAATGAGATTCTGTATAAAAAAGGCTTTCATGCTCCTCTACTAAGGTGCGTCGACTTCGAAGAAGCCGACTATATCTTACGAGAGATACACGAAGGAATATGTGGAAACCATTCAGGAGGACGCTCGCTCGCCAACAAAGTGTTGCGGCAGGGATATTACTGGCCGACCATACAGCATGACTCCAAACGATTCGTCCAAAGATGTGACAAGTGTCAGCGGTTCGCAGTGATCCCGAGACAACCCCCCGAGGAGCTGACTCCGATGTCGGGACCATGGCCCTTCGCACAGTGGGGGATAGATATAATCGGGCCCTTTCCATTGGGGAAGGGTCAGACTAAATTTGCCATGGTTGCGGTGGACTATTTCATGAAGTGGGCTGAAGCAGAACCATTGGAGAAAATTACCGAGCAAAGGGTCACGAGTTTCGTTTGGAAAAATATCATATGTCGGTTCGGGATACCTCGGACGATAGTGACCGACAATGGAAGGCAGTTCGACAACAAACAATTCCGGGAGATGTGCAGTAACCTCGGGATTCGTAACGTGTACGCCTCGTGTCACGCCCCAAACTCGGAAACCGGGCTCACAAAATTCCCGATCGCCGAATCCGGCACCGACAGCCTCCGTAGAACCCCATTCTCGGCTCCTAGCTCCCATTCGCCAGGTTCCGATCCTGGGATGCTACAAGGAGGATTTTAAATATCAGTTTGATTCGTAATAAGCATAACCAAAGGCATAACCCACAAACAACAACCAAGCACTCCATTACATTTCCACTATGATCAAAAATTTTTTACAAGTACAATGAGCATAAAGGGAAATACAATGGTAAATAACAGAAAACTCCAAAATGATCAGCGACGCGCTCCTGCCTCAACGCTGCTGCAGTCCAACGTCACCTGCACGCAACGGTCGTGCATAAGCTTACCGAAAGCTTAGAGGGTGGTGAAAGTGTGTGCGCAAGGTAGTAATATGAATGCAATGTCAGAGTAATGCGGAATATGCAGATGGAACCAAAACGTCATGAGCCGTACCAAGGCTATGCAATGCAAGACATGAATGGTATCGGCCATCCCAAGGCCATGCAATGTACAATGCAACTCAAGCATACAGATACTCATCAATGTCCACATATCAGTACAGCTCAGAGTATGGAATATCACCGGGGTCTAGTACACTCTAAACCAGATTGCCGCCACATCGCGCGCAATAAGGTAAGTGGAAGAGACCTCACTATCCGTCTGCCAATATCGGGCGCGACTCGTCGATAGCGGACCCATTCCTCGAGCTGGTCAAACTCAGCCTAGCATTGCCCCCTACACTCGGGCGGGTAAGGCCGTACCCCCTTCCAACCGACCACGACACAGTGGAGAGCGTAACCGTCTGGTAATCGGCACTCAACGCTCATCTACCCACTCGGTCTAGACGTTGGAGCAACCTCTTGGTACCATAAGGGTTTAGGGACTTTCACCCAGGGATATCTATAGTACCCCATGTAGAACAAGTATTTCCAGTATCCAATCCTGCCAACCACGATACGTCTGTGGAGGCTACGGCCCCGATGTCGCTAGGGCGTATAATAACCATGTCACACAAATGCGGAATGCATGAATCACGCTATCCAGTCATGCAACCAATCCTGCGCATATCGTGCGCTCATGTAGGGCAACACCGCCTAACCGGGAGCCCATAAACAACCTGCCCGAAGGCAAATGCTATGATCAATCATTACTCATATCAAGCATACATATGATGCGTATGATCATGGACCATGAAACTATACTAAACATGTTATAATAAAAGGAATTATCTTACGATGCAGATGGACCTGGACGGCCTATACACAATAAGTATGGCCCAATAATGGGCCCTAAGGAGAGTCGTAATGTGGACATCCAACCAACATTACACTCGCAATGTGGACGTCAAACCAACATTGCATCACAGGTACGATCTTCATAAACCTTAGTACTTAGTCTAAAATGAATTTACTCATATCAATGGACCGTAGGTTGTCCCCATTGGACCTTATATATATATATCAAATGGGCCATAGTCTATGGGCTCTTATTCATCAGATGGGCCACATAAATGGGCCAAACCAATGGGCCTTAAGTGCATTGCAATGGCGTAAACCCGTGGGCCTTGGATTGCACCAATTGGACCTAGTTACATGAATCTAATATGTATCAAATGGGCCACACTAATTGGACCCCCAAATGTGTATCCAATGGGCCTCAACCCAGAGGCCTTATATGAGTCAAATGGGCCTAATCCATGAGTTTGCATACATATCAAAGTGGGCCTAATCCTATGGACCCTTTTACAATCGAATGGGTTCAGTCCCATGGACCTTACAATATATCAAATGGTTTACTTCCATGGACTTTAGATTTCAACAAAAAGGGGTCCAATTACATGGGTCTTGAAGTACATCAAATGGGCCTAGTCTCTAGGCCTAAAATGAACCCAATGGGCCCAGCCCATAAGCATTTCACAAAACCAAATGGGCCTAGCCCATGCCCCTTTTGAAATTCCAATGGGCCTAGCCCATAGGCCTAACATGATCCTTTCCAAGTGGATGGACGGTCTGGATGCACCGCCTATGACGATGGTGGGACCCACATGAAGGCGTACAATCATATATATATTATATAATATATATAACTACATATAATATAATATATGTAATATATACAATATTATATGTAATATATATATAATATAATAATATATATATGTGATATATATATAATATAATAACATATATATGTGGGCCCCACCGTTCAGTGGGGACGGTGTGGATTCAGCAAGGATCACCGTGGGCATCACCGTCCACGGACCGTGGACGGTGTGAATAAAATACATAAATCACTATGGGTCCCATGTATGTGGCCCACCGTGATGTTTATTTGAAATCCAACCCGTTCATAAGGTCACTCAACCTGGATGAAGGGAAAACACAAAATTTCAGCTTGATCCAACACTTCTGTGGGCCCCAGAAATTTTTCAACGGTAGATTTTAATTCACACTGTTTTAAGTGGTGTGGGCCGCCTGAGTTTTGGATCTGACTCATTTTTGGAAGGGGGGGGGGCCCACCACTGGAGTGGCCCACCTCATAAATAGGCCGGATGACAAATAAACATCATGGTGGGGCCCACACGCAGGGCCGTGGGGCCCCTTACGTCCGTCCGCTTCAGCATCTGCTGCTTCAGACGGTGGCAGCAGCGCTGCCACCTTTCTTCTTCTTTTTTTTTTTTTTTTTTTTTTTTGAAAAACTCAAATGTGGGGCCCACACACAGATGATCCACTCCGCCCAATGAATTCTAGGGCCCCAACATGCCGTGAAAATCCAAGGGTTGACATTTAATTGGCGTGTAGAGACGACAAAATGGGCCCTAAAAGTCTTAGAAGGGTAAAAGCATCATTTTCTCTGGCATGGCCCGCATGATCACCGGATTGAACCCATACTTTGGCTCAACGCTTAAAATGATGAGGGAGAGAGGATGGACGGCCTGGATGGGACAAATACATCAAGGTGGGGCCTACAAAGAAAACAGCCCACCAACTCCCTTTTTGGTTCTCTTTTTCTGAAACGTCCAGCGTGAGACGCTGGACGGTTTTTCTTCTTCTCCTTTTTTTTTTTTTTTTTGCCTTGATGGAGTGGGCCACCATTGATGGGTGACCCCAGTACAACGTCTAAGGTGGGCCCCACTTGAATAAAATTTGGATAGAATAAATATTAAGGTGGGATCCATTCAAGTGGGCCACACACCTCTAGCAAAAAAAAAATAAAATAAAATAAAATAAAATGAAATAAAAGCAATAAAAGAGAGAGAGAATGGAGAGTGGGACACGGCTTGTGATGGAGGGTCCCCGTCCTTATGGGCCCTCCCTTGCAATGAAATATACAACAAATGGACCCCTTTGATCATGGGACCATCAAAATTAGAAATCAACGGTGGAGATCCATTCTCCACCGTTATGGACGGTCTAGATGACCTTTTTGCAATGAAAATAACCATCATGGTGGGGTCCATGGAGAATGGCCCCATCATGGAACGATCATGATGATCCAAGTGGTCCATCGGCCACATTTTGGGGTCCCAAGTGAGATCCACACCATTGATCGGTGGGACTCACTTGGTCCACCATAAAAAAAATAATAAAAACTACCCTATGGAAGCACCCACCGTCCGATCTTCTCGCTCCTAGGGGTTCCTTGGCACCTTATCTTCAACTTCAATGGCTAAGATGAAGGATGGAGGGTTGAGATGGGGGATTTTGGGGTAGGAAGGTGGGCCACTTGAAGCTTAGAGGGAGGTTGGAAATTCTCACACGTGGGAGCTCCTTGCAATTTTTGTTGCTTGGATATTTTTGGAATGAGGGAGAGTAAGAGAGAGAGTGATGTAAAGGGAGAGAGAGAGAGTGATGGATGGATGGGTGAGTGATGGTTGTGTAAGAAAAATTTGACTTTTGTGGCTTTTGTGTAAGAGAAGTATGGGTTAAGAAGACTTTTGTGGCTTTTTGTGTAAGAGAGGTATGGGATGTGGAGACTTTTGTGGTTGCTTGGGAAAAGGGATGGAGGTGATGTGTACTTGACATGTGATGGGTTGATGGGTGATTGATTGATGGGATTGATGTGATTGATGTGACACATCGTTGAGATTCCCTTGGTTTTCGCAACGCGCGGCGTTTTCTCGCACCGAACGTTGGCCCATATCTCTTGATCAGGGTATCGCCTCGGCGCGTGAGTCGCGGTATCGGAACCGCAACGACGGCGCGGTCGCTATGGTATTGGTCTCGGGTTGAGTCGACTCGGGTTGTCGGTACATGAATCCAGGTCGCGCGTCGATATTGTTTAAGGGTCGAAAGTTGCCGAAATTCGACCGGTACGACCGCGGAAGTGTACGGAAAGGTACGGACCAAGATACGGGTCTTACAGCTCTCCCCTCCTTATAAAAATTTCGTCCTCGAAATTTACACAAGCGTCGCAACTAATCATAACTCGCAAGGAATAAGAAACATAACGTCATCATATAGAATCAGGGACAGCGTACAAAATACAATACATGATCATCAACCATCAAAGAGATGAGGATATCGATCTCGAATCTCAGCCTCACGCTCCCAAGAAGCCTCCTCTATAGAATGGTGACCCCACTGCACCTTTACCAATGGAATGACCTTGGTTCTGAGGACCTGCTCCTTCCGATCAAGGATACGGACTGGCTGCTCAATGTAAGAAGCGTCCTTACGAACCTCCAACGGCTGCCAATCAATAACGGGAACTATGTCTGACCCACACTTCCTCAACATGGAGACGTGAAACACGTTGTGGACGCCAGACAACTGTGATGGTAAGGCAAGCCGATAGGCCACGGCGCCAACGCGCCCAGTGATCTCAAAAGGTCCTATGAATCTCGGGGCAAGCTTGCCCTTCGCTCCAAATCGAACTACGCCCTTCATGGGCGAGACCTTGAGATACACATGGTCCCCTACATCAAACTCCAAGGGACGACGCCGATGATCAGCAAAACTCTTCTGTCGGCTCTGAGCTGTGCGCATCCTCTGCCTGATGATGTCAATAGCCTCTGAAGTCTCCTGCACAAGCTCGGGACCTAGGAGACGACGCTCTCCAACCTCGGTCCAACAACTCGGTGATCTGCATGGTCTGCCATATAGTGCCTCAAAAGGAGCCATTCCGATGGTCGCCTGATAGCTGTTATTGTACGCGAACTCAGCCAATCGCAGATGCTCATCCCAGCTACCCCCGAAGTCAATCGCGCAGGCCCGAAGCATATCCTCAAGTATCTGATTGACCCTCTCGGTCTGGCCATCGGTCTGTGGATGGTACGCGGTGCTGAGCTGCAAATCAGTCCCCATCGCACGCTGGAAGCTCCCCCAAAACTGAGACGTGAACCTCGAGTCTCGGTCAGAAACGATCGAGACTGGAACGCCATGCAGTCTCACAATCTCCTCAATAAACAGTCTCGCAAGCCGGTCCATAGACCAAGTCGCACGCATCGCAAGGAAATGTGCCGACTTTGTCAGACGATCCACAACAACCCAAATGGAGTCATGACCGCGCTGAGTCCTCGGCAAACCCATAATGAAATCGGTCGACACGTGCTCCCACTTCCACATCGGGACACTCAACGGCTGCAATAGACCAGGAGGTCTCTGATGATCGGCCTTGACACGCTGACACGTGTCACACTCGGCCACAAAACTCGCGATCTGGCGCTTCATCCCCGCCCAAAAATACTGTCGCCTCATGTCACGGTACATCTTCGTCGAGCCCGGGTGGATAGAAAACCGCGATCGATGTGCCTCGGTCATAAGCTCTCTGCGTAACTCTGGAATATCCGGGACACATAATCGGCCTCTGAAACGAAGTCCACCGTCTGTACCGATCTGCCAATCAACCTGACCCTCAGATGCCGCCTCAGCCATATAACCCTGCGACGACTCATCAGCCTGCTGAGCCTCGATCACCCTAGCGACAAGAGAGGGTTGAATCGACAGGCTCGATAACTGTACTATGGAGGACTGCAGGCCGAACTCAAAGTCATACGCAGCAATATCCTCAAGCATCCGCCACTCCTGAATCATCATATGCGCCACTAGGCCTCGTGGCTGACGGCTGAGGGCATCTGCCACCACGTTCGCCTTGCCCGGGTGGTACTGAAGGTCAAAATCATAGTCTTTCAAGAGCTCCATCCAGCGCCTCTGTCTCATATTCAACTCAGACTGTGAGAAGAGGTACTTCAAGCTCTTGTGATCAGAGAAGAGCTCGAACCTAATCCCGTAAAGGTAGTGCCTCCACACCTTCAGTGCGAAGACAACTGCAGCCAGCTCCAGATCATGTGTAGGATAGTTCAGCTCATGGACTTTGAGCTGACGAGACGCAAAGGCCACTGGTCTCCCGTGCTGCATCAGGACAGCACCCAAACCGATATGCGAGGCATCGGTGAATACAATAAAGCCGTCACTCCCAGAGGGAAGAGTGAGGACAGGAGCGGACGTCAGACGGTCCTTCAACTCCGTAAATGCTCGCTCGCAGGCGTCACTCCAAACAAACTCTGCGCCCTTCCGAGTCAACCTGGTCAGCGGGGCTGCAATACGAGAAAAACCCTCGATGAAACGTCGGTAATAGCCCGCTAGACCAAGGAAACTACGGATCTCTGTCGCAGTCGTGGGCTGGCCCCACTGACGCACTGCCTCGACCTTCGAGGGGTCCACTGCGACGCCCTCCCTCGTCACCACGTGACCGAGGAACTTCACCTCCTCCTGCCAAAACTCGCACTTCTCCAGCTTTGCATACAGCTGGTGTGCGCGGAGGGTCTGCAAGGTAGTCTCCAAGTGCTGCTCATGCTCCTCACGGGTCCTCGAGTAGATCAGAATGTCGTCGATGAAGACTACAACAAACTGATCTAGATATGGGCGGAAAACCTCGTTCATCAGCTGCATGAAGACCGCGGGTGCATTGGTCAGTCCGAAGGACATGACCTGAAACTCAAAATGACCGTAACGCGTCCTGAATGCCGTCTTCGGAATGTCCTCACCTCGGACCCGAATCTGATGATAACCGGAACGCAGGTCAATCTTCGAAAAGAACTGTGCACCCTGCAGCTGGTCGAACAAATCATCAATCCTAGGGAGTGGGTACTTGTTCTTGATCGTGACTTTGTTGAGCTCGCGATAGTCAACGCAGAGCCTCAACGAACCATCCTTCTTCTTCACGAAGAGTACCGGTGCTCCCCACGGAGAACTGCTCGGACGGATAAAGCCCAGCTCACGCAACTCGTCCAACTGCTTCTGCAGTTCCCGTAACTCCAACGGTGCCATACGATACGGGGCCTTCGAAATAGGCGCGGTACCGGGCACGAGATCGATCTGAAACTCGGTGAGTCGACGAGGCGGTAATCCCGGAATCTCCTGGAACACATCGGGAAAATCGCAAACTGTCGGTAAATGGTCGATGCAAACGGCGACATGCTCCTCTATGGCGCACGACATCAAACAAGACAACTGCTCTCCTCTGGCCTCTGCAACGAACTGGAACTGAGGTACGCCGGGTATACAAAATGTGACGGTCCTCGCGGCGCAGTCCAAAATGGCATAATACTCAGCGAGCCAATCCATGCCCAAGATAACGTCGAACTCGGACATCGGCAAAACAAACAAATCAGCAGGCAGGAAGGTATCCCCAACTAGAACGGGGCATGACGAGCAAAATCGTCCTAGCGCTGCAGTCCTCCCCAAGGGAGTCGACACTGATAGGCTCACATCAGCAGACTCCAACGGTAAGCCAGCCGATCGACAAAAGCTCTCGGCCACAAAAGAATGTGATGCACCAGAATCAAACAATACACGTGCAATGCATGCAGAAACTGGCAGTATACCCCCAACGACTCCCCCAGATGACTGCGGATCCTGCTGAGCCGCATAAAACCTAGCCTGAGCTGGCTGGGGAGGTGCCTGTCCCCTCTGAACGTGCTGCTGCTGCTGCTGGGGTCGCTGAGGTGGTCGGAACTGCTGCCTCTGCTGCTGCGGCCTCTGAGGCTGATGCTGATGCTGATGCTGCTGCTGAGGTGGCCTCGGTGGTAGAGGCTGCTGTCGCTGCTGCTGTCGCTGCTGCTGTGGGGGTCTCTGCTGCTGCGGTGGAGGTCTCTGCTGCTGTGGACCTCTCTGCTGCTGCTGGGGACTGGGACACTCCCATGAACGGTGTCCCGTCGCACCGCACCTGAAGCAAGTGCCGGTGAACTGTCTCTGAGGTGGTGGTGGAGGTGCTGCTGGTGCTCGGAAGGCTGGGCGACCTGTACGCCTCTGCTGCTGTGGTCGACCCTGCTGGGAATGACTGGAAGAAGCCTGCCTCTTCCGGTCTCCCCTCTGACCACGATCAGACTGAGAACCGGCCCACTCAGTCTCATATATCTGAGCCTTCCGCACCACTGCCTGGAAGGTAGGAAGCTCATGCCCAATGACACGACCTCGAAGGCCGTAACGTAAGCCGTGCTCGAAACGGCGGGCCTTCCGCCCCTCATCATCAACCATGTACGGCGCAAATCTCGATAGTGCCATGAAACGGGCCGCGTACTGTGCCACGGTCATGTCTCCCTGCACCAGAGTCTCGAACTCTAAGGCTCGCTGACGACGGATGTGGTCAGGGAAGTACTGCTCCTTGAATCGGTCCACAAAGTCCTCCCATGTCCAGACATAGTCAGGTCCGGCGACACGGGCGACAGAGGTCCACCAATGCTCGGCCTCACCGTGGAAGAGAAATACTGCTAACCGGACGCGCTGCTCGGTCGTGCACAACATGGTATCGAATATCTTCTCCACATCGGAGCGCCATCTCTCGGCTGCAGTCGGATCCGGCTCGCCCTGGAAACGAGGGGGATCATGCCGTCGGAACTCACGAAGTACAGCGCTCGCGCGCTCCTGCTCTGCCTGAGCTGGTGAAACGGCTGGGCGTCTGCCCTGTCCCTGTAGTGCAGCTGTCACAGCCTGTAACATCTGCTGTAACTGAGAGGCACTCACAGTCACCGTCGGCTCCTCATCGGTCTCAGGTGGAGGAATGTCATCCTCATGGGAAGAAGCAGGAATCTCTGAGGGTGGATCGGGAGACGCAGGGGGTAAAACTGGAGCCTCTGATGGCGAAGTAGAATCCTCGGGTGGTGGTGCGGGAGTCGATCGAGTAACTCTCACAGGCGCCATACCCTACAGGAAAGGGCGAAAGCGTCTATCATCTTCCAAAACCCTCAAATGTATGCATGTTAACGGTCTGATTCGGAAGGTCGTGAAGCTATCCGAACTGCAGAACTTAGCCATTCTTTACTCATAGCAAACATGTAATGTTGTTCTTGGTTATTCCCAAGTTATGCTCTGATACCAACTTCTGTCACGCCCCAAACTCGGAAACCGGGCTCACAAAATTCCCGATCGCCGAATCCGGCACCGACAGCCTCCGTAGAACCCCATTCTCGGCTCCTAGCTCCCATTCGCCAGGTTCCGATCCTGGGATGCTACAAGGAGGATTTTAAATATCAGTTTGATTCGTAATAAGCATAACCAAAGGCATAACCCACAAACAACAACCAAGCACTCCATTACATTTCCACTATGATCAAAAATTTTTTACAAGTACAATGAGCATAAAGGGAAATACAATGGTAAATAACAGAAAACTCCAAAATGATCAGCGATGCGCTCCTGCCTCAACGCTGCTGCAGTCCAACGTCACCTGCACGCAACGGTCGTGCATAAGCTTACCGAAAGCTTAGAGGGTGGTGAAAGTGTGTGCGCAAGGTAGTAATATGAATGCAATGTCAGAGTAATGCGGAATATGCAGATGGAACCAAAACGTCATGAGCCGTACCAAGGCTATGCAATGCAAGACATGAATGGTATCGGCCATCCCAAGGCCATGCAATGTACAATGCAACTCAAGCATACAGATACTCATCAATGTCCACATATCAGTACAGCTCAGAGTATGGAATATCACCGGGGTCTAGTACACTCTAAACCAGATTGCCGCCACATCGCGCGCAATAAGGTAAGTGGAAGAGACCTCACTATCCGTCTGCCAATATCGGGCGCGACTCGTCGATAGCGGACCCATTCCTCGAGCTGGTCAAACTCAGCCTAGCATTGCCCCCTACACTCGGGCGGGTAAGGCCGTACCCCCTTCCAACCGACCACGACACAGTGGAGAGCGTAACCGTCTGGTAATCGGCACTCAACGCTCATCTACCCACTCGGTCTAGACGTTGGAGCAACCTCTTGGTACCATAAGGGTTTAGGGACTTTCACCCAGGGATATCTATAGTACCCCATGTAGAACAAGTATTTCCAGTATCCAATCCTGCCAACCACGATACGTCTGTGGAGGCTACGGCCCCGATGTCGCTAGGGCGTATAATAACCATGTCACACAAATGCGGAATGCATGAATCACGCTATCCAGTCATGCAACCAATCCTGCGCATATCGTGCGCTCATGTAGGGCAACACCGCCTAACCGGGAGCCCATAAACAACCTGCCCGAAGGCAAATGCTATGATCAATCATTACTCATATCAAGCATACATATGATGCGTATGATCATGGACCATGAAACTATACTAAACATGTTATAATAAAAGGAATTATCTTACGATGCAGATGGACCTGGACGGCCTATACACAATAAGTATGGCCCAATAATGGGCCCTAAGGAGAGTCGTAATGTGGACATCCAACCAACATTACACTCGCAATGTGGACGTCAAACCAACATTGCATCACAGGTACGATCTTCATAAACCTTAGTACTTAGTCTAAAATGAATTTACTCATATCAATGGACCGTAGGTTGTCCCCATTGGACCTTATATATATATATCAAATGGGCCATAGTCTATGGGCTCTTATTCATCAGATGGGCCACATAAATGGGCCAAACCAATGGGCCTTAAGTGCATTGCAATGGCGTAAACCCGTGGGCCTTGGATTGCACCAATTGGACCTAGTTACATGAATCTAATATGTATCAAATGGGCCACACTAATTGGACCCCCAAATGTGTATCCAATGGGCCTCAACCCAGAGGCCTTATATGAGTCAAATGGGCCTAATCCATGAGTTTGCATACATATCAAAGTGGGCCTAATCCTATGGACCCTTTTACAATCGAATGGGTTCAGTCCCATGGACCTTACAATATATCAAATGGTTTACTTCCATGGACTTTAGATTTCAACAAAAAGGGGTCCAATTACATGGGTCTTGAAGTACATCAAATGGGCCTAGTCTCTAGGCCTAAAATGAACCCAATGGGCCCAGCCCATAAGCATTTCACAAAACCAAATGGGCCTAGCCCATGCCCCTTTTGAAATTCCAATGGGCCTAGCCCATAGGCCTAACATGATCCTTTCCAAGTGGATGGACGGTCTGGATGCACCGCCTATGACGATGGTGGGACCCACATGAAGGCGTACAATCATATATATATTATATAATATATATAACTACATATAATATAATATATGTAATATATACAATATTATATGTAATATATATATAATATAATAATATATATATGTGATATATATATAATATAATAACATATATATGTGGGCCCCACCGTTCAGTGGGGACGGTGTGGATTCAGCAAGGATCACCGTGGGCATCACCGTCCACGGACCGTGGACGGTGTGAATAAAATACATAAATCACTATGGGTCCCATGTATGTGGCCCACCGTGATGTTTATTTGAAATCCAACCCGTTCATAAGGTCACTCAACCTGGATGAAGGGAAAACACAAAATTTCAGCTTGATCCAACACTTCTGTGGGCCCCAGAAATTTTTCAACGGTAGATTTTAATTCACACTGTTTTAAGTGGTGTGGGCCGCCTGAGTTTTGGATCTGACTCATTTTTGGAAGGGGGGGGGGGCCCACCACTGGAGTGGCCCACCTCATAAATAGGCCGGATGACAAATAAACATCATGGTGGGGCCCACACGCAGGGCCGTGGGGCCCCTTACGTCCGTCCGCTTCAGCATCTGCTGCTTCAGACGGTGGCAGCAGCGCTGCCACCTTTCTTCTTCTTTTTTTTTTTTTTTTTTTTTTTGAAAAACTCAAATGTGGGGCCCACACACAGATGATCCACTCCGCCCAATGAATTCTAGGGCCCCAACATGCCGTGAAAATCCAAGGGTTGACATTTAATTGGCGTGTAGAGACGACAAAATGGGCCCTAAAAGTCTTAGAAGGGTAAAAGCATCATTTTCTCTGGCATGGCCCGCATGATCACCGGATTGAACCCATACTTTGGCTCAACGCTTAAAATGATGAGGGAGAGAGGATGGACGGCCTGGATGGGACAAATACATCAAGGTGGGGCCTACAAAGAAAACAGCCCACCAACTCCCTTTTTGGTTCTCTTTTTCTGAAACGTCCAGCGTGAGACGCTGGACGGTTTTTCTTCTTCTCCTTTTTTTTTTTTTTTTTGCCTTGATGGAGTGGGCCACCATTGATGGGTGACCCCAGTACAACGTCTAAGGTGGGCCCCACTTGAATAAAATTTGGATAGAATAAATATTAAGGTGGGATCCATTCAAGTGGGCCACACACCTCTAGCAAAAAAAAAATAAAATAAAATAAAATAAAATGAAATAAAAGCAATAAAAGAGAGAGAGAATGGAGAGTGGGACACGGCTTGTGATGGAGGGTCCCCGTCCTTATGGGCCCTCCCTTGCAATGAAATATACAACAAATGGACCCCTTTGATCATGGGACCATCAAAATTAGAAATCAACGGTGGAGATCCATTCTCCACCGTTATGGACGGTCTAGATGACCTTTTTGCAATGAAAATAACCATCATGGTGGGGTCCATGGAGAATGGCCCCATCATGGAACGATCATGATGATCCAAGTGGTCCATCGGCCACATTTTGGGGTCCCAAGTGAGATCCACACCATTGATCGGTGGGACTCACTTGGTCCACCATAAAAAAAATAATAAAAACTACCCTATGGAAGCACCCACCGTCCGATCTTCTCGCTCCTAGGGGTTCCTTGGCACCTTATCTTCAACTTCAATGGCTAAGATGAAGGATGGAGGGTTGAGATGGGGGATTTTGGGGTAGGAAGGTGGGCCACTTGAAGCTTAGAGGGAGGTTGGAAATTCTCACACGTGGGAGCTCCTTGCAATTTTTGTTGCTTGGATATTTTTGGAATGAGGGAGAGTAAGAGAGAGAGTGATGTAAAGGGAGAGAGAGAGAGTGATGGATGGATGGGTGAGTGATGGTTGTGTAAGAAAAATTTGACTTTTGTGGCTTTTGTGTAAGAGAAGTATGGGTTAAGAAGACTTTTGTGGCTTTTTGTGTAAGAGAGGTATGGGATGTGGAGACTTTTGTGGTTGCTTGGGAAAAGGGATGGAGGTGATGTGTACTTGACATGTGATGGGTTGATGGGTGATTGATTGATGGGATTGATGTGATTGATGTGACACATCGTTGAGATTCCCTTGGTTTTCGCAACGCGCGGCGTTTTCTCGCACCGAACGTTGGCCCATATCTCTTGATCAGGGTATCGCCTCGGCGCGTGAGTCGCGGTATCGGAACCGCAACGACGGCGCGGTCGCTATGGTATTGGTCTCGGGTTGAGTCGACTCGGGTTGTCGGTACATGAATCCAGGTCGCGCGTCGATATTGTTTAAGGGTCGAAAGTTGCCGAAATTCGACCGGTACGACCGCGGAAGTGTACGGAAAGGTACGGACCAAGATACGGGTCTTACACCTCGCTCATCACCCTCAGACGAACGGACAAGTCGAGGCGGTCAACAAAATCATAAAGCAGCATCTCCGGACGAGACTCGACGAAGCAAAAGGAGCGTGGGCCGAAGAACTTCCGCATATACTGTGGGCCTATCGGACTACAGCACGGACCGCGACGGGAGAAACCCCCTTTTCTCTATGTTACGGTGCGGAAGCAGTCGCGCCGGTTGAGATCGGTATTGGTTCAGCCCGAGTCAACTTGTATAATGGACGAGAGAATGGTGAACTCCTCTCATTCGCACTTGAGTCGTTGGAAGAAAGAAGAGAAAGTGCTCGATTGAAGATGATGGCCCGACAAAGACAGGTATCTCGGTTTTACAATCGCCGAGTTAAAGTCCGACGATTCCGAACCGGGGATATGGTCCTCCGAAGGACCTTCCCAAACACCAAGGAAATTGGGTCGGGTACATTAGGGCCGAATTGGGAAGGCCCCTATGTCGTCTCAGGCACCATCCGACCGGGAACCTACCGGTTGGAAGACCTGAATGGGCAGTTGTTGCCTCATCCTTGGAACGCCGAGCATCTCAAGACTTACTACCCGAAAGATAGAATTAAAAACGCTGTAATTGAAGTCGACTCAATAAAAGTTCTATTTCATACAAGTACCCAATGTCGGGTCAGTAACAAAAAAAAAAAATCACAAAAAGAAAAGTACATTGTCCGACTCTCCCGTTCAGTCGGAATTCGAATCTTATGCGACGCCCGAAGGACCGGCCTCATCAGCAGCGGCATCTCCTTCAGCGGCTTCGCCCTCGGCAGCCTCGGCGGTCGGACTGTCGACTTCAAAGGCGGAGAGATCGAGATCAGGGAAGGCCGCCCACATCTCCAAGACGCAGGCCTTGTAACCACCTTGATAAAGATGGTCCCTCTCCTCCTCAAACTCGGTAGATTCGAGGAAGGCGTCCACGGCTCGATCTCGCTCCTCTTTCGCTCGGCGCGTTTCTTCCTGAGCTTCTTGAACAAGGCCGGCGGCCTCGGCCTTCGCGCGAGCAAGAACACCCTCGCACTCACCGTGAACTCGGAGAAGGCGCCGCTCCCTCTCCTCGGCCTCTTGAAGGAGCGAAGTCAGACAAGCACAGTCGGCCTTGACTCCTTCGAGAGTTGCACGGGCGTCCGCGGCCATCTTCTGAGCGATAGAAAGATCGCCGGTCATGATGCCAATCCGGCTCTCAGCGATCTCTCTACGGCCCTCAGCCTCGGCCGCGACCTTCTTCGCAGTCTCCGCCTCGGATGCGAGCTTCTGGGAGGCGACCAGCTCCGAGCTTGCTTTGACGAGGCAAGGAGCCAGCTGCAATACAGAGACGGTGAGCTATGCTGAAAAACTTAGCCAGAGAGCGACACAAGATTGGAGAAAAGCTTACCTCAAAAAGCAACCTCGCTACATGCCCGAGGGTCTGGGCCATCGGGGCGTTGTAATAGTTGGCGAAGTCTATCTCGCTCCCGTGGGCAAGTGCCCAAGGGACCATCCCCGCAACGATCTTCGTGAAGGGGGACTCCTGTTGAGTCATCTCCCTTCTCGGGGATTCTTCGCGCGGGGCCTCCCTCGGCCCTGAGACCTCCTCAGCAACAGGCCCCGACTCAGGTGTCACCTGAGTCACTGGATGGGTCGGCTCCGCTTCCTCGGCCCTCTCGTTGGGGTCGGAAAGGACGACCACCTGGGGAACGGCGGGCGCAACAGCAGATGGAGTGACCGTTTCCTTCCCCTTGCCCGTGGTCTTCTGCTGCTTTGAGGGTCGAGACCCGGACAACAGAGCCGATCTTGGGGGGGCCTTCACTTTGGAAAGAGGCTTCAAGGCGGGGCGAGGCTCGGCCATGCTCTCGGGCGCAGGTCTCAGAATAGGGCGAGCTTCAGGGAGGTCTGCAAGGACGAGTAATAAGATTGAGAGAGCAAATAGAAAACCAAAAAGACAAATATAAGGAGGGCGAAATACCTGAGACGAACGAGTCTAAGCCTGCGAGGTGAAGACGCTCAGGTTGCAGAAGCAACTTCCAAGAACGCTCTGCCGTGCTTAGCTTCCTCAGCTCTCTTATCCGAGTCAGAGCCCCGGACTCGAGCTTCCCTCTCCTCTTCGAGATATCTGCAAGACATTGTAGAGTCGAGGTCAGCGGAAGAGGATATAAAGATGAAGAGTAAGAAAAGGAAAGATCAGTGAGCCGAGGCGCCGAGTCACCTGCTCTACGGAACGTGCGGGATACTTGAGGCTCGTACGGCCACGAGTCGGCCGACTCCCACCGACCGCACGCCCAAAACCACCTCTCCTTCCAGAACTTGTTCGAAGTAGGTGGGTCGGTTATTAAAGATCCCCCCTTGCCCCTCCACGCGCTCAGAAAGTAGAGGCCAGGGAAGTTAGGATTTGGTCGGACTTGGTACAGATAGAGGAACTCGTCGACCGTGAGGGAAGGTTGCTCTAACTCGGACCAAAGCACGGCACACCCGAAAAGTTCCTCCACGCATTTGGGACAATTTGGCCGGGGGCTATTTTGACTTGAGAGAGAAAGTCACGGGCAATGGGCTGGAGTGGCAGACGCAAGCCACACTGCATCGAGACTTGGAAAATTGCGACCATCCCTGCAGGGGGATGGTCGGGCAAATCACCCGGACGAGGGAGATGAAGGACGACCGAATCAGGGACATGGTAACCAGCCCTGATCCGGTTTAAATCAGATTCATTGAGAATGGAGGCAACGAGACCGCTGGGCTCGTCTCCTTCCCCTCTCGAAGACGACCCAGAAGCCTCCGCAGTTCGGTTCACGGGGTATGGAACGGCCGTTCCTTCGCCCGTGATTAAGTCATCCTCTCCCTCTCCATCCTCGTCCTCCATCTGATCCACCCAAGGGTTAAGCCTCCCTGGACGAGTCACCAGAGATGTCTCACCGCTGGATGGACCGGTTTGGGCAGGACGCTCAGCCGATGGGTTGCCGGATTCTCTGACAAGCCGAAATGCGGCGTCAGCTCCGACGGCGAACTCCGTCAACAGGGAAGGTGGGTCTGCAACGTCCCAAAGGTGTTGGGACACACCCTCATCTACAGATATTTCCTCCCGAGGGCTTTGAGAACCGTGTGCGGCCATTAAAGCTGATAAAAGAAGGAGGAAAGGACTCACCAAGGAATTGACGACGACTGCGAGGAAAGATTGACGGAGAAAGAGGCGACAGCGGAGGAGGAGGAGAAGAACAAGCGAAAACGCGCTCGGGAACAAGCACAAACTGGAGGAAGGATGTCACGCCCCAAACTCGAAAACCGGGCTCACAAAATTTTCGATCGCCGAATCCGGCACCGACAGCCTCCTTAGAACCCCATTCTCGGCTCCTAGCTCCCATTCGCCAGGTTCCGATCCTGGGATGCTACGAGGAGGATTTTCAACATCAGTTTGATTCGTAATAAGCATAACCAAAGGCATAACCCACAAACAACAACCAAGAAATCCATTACATTTTCACTATGATCAAAAACTTTACAAGTACAATGAGCATAAAGGGAAATACAGTGGTAAAGTACAAAAACTCCAAAATGCTCAGCAACGTGCTCCTGCCTCAACGCTGCTGTGATCCAACGTCACCTGCACGCAACGGTCGTGCATAAGCTTACAGAAAGCTTAGAGGGTGGTGAAAGTGTGTGCGCAAGGTAGTAATATGAACCTGCAAATGACAGAGTGATGCGGAATATACAAATGAACCATAACATCATGAGCCGTACTAAGGCTATACAATGCAAGACATGAATGGTATCGGCCACCAAAGGCCATGCTATATGCAATGCAACTCAAGCATACAGGTCCTCATCTATGTCCACACATCAATACAGCTCAATATGGGATATCACCGGGGTCTAGTACACTCCAACCAGATTGCCGCCACATCGCGCGCAATAAGGTAAGTGGAAGAGATCTCACTATCCGTCTGCCAATATCGGGCGCGACTCGTCGATAGCGGACCCATTCCTCGAGCTGGTCAAACTCAGCCTAGCATTGCCCCCTACACTCGGGCGGGTAAGGCCGCACCCCCTTCCAACCGACCACGACACAGTGGAGAGCACAGCCAACTGGTATTCGACACTCAGTACTCATCTACCCACTCGGTCTAGACGTTGGAGCAACCTCTTGGTACCATAAGGGTTTAGGGACTCTCAACTAGGGATATCTATAGTACCCCATGTAGAACAAGATTTCCGGTATCCAATCCTGCCAACCACGATGCGTCTGTGGAGGCTACGGCCCTGATATCGCTAGGGCGTACAATAACCATGTCACACAAATGCGGAATGCATGAATCACGCTATCCAGTCATGCAACCAATCCTGCGCATACCGTGCGCTCATGTAGGGCAGCACCGCCTAACCGGGAGCCCATAACAACCTGCCCGAAGGCAAATGCTATGATCAGACAATTCTCACGTCAAACATACATATGATGCGTATGATCATGAGTCATGAACTGGACTAAACATGTTATAACAAAATGAACTATTTACAATGCAGATGGACCTGGACGGCCTAAATATGATAAGTACAGCCCAGAAATGGACCCTAAGGAGAGTCGTAATGTGGACATCCAACCAACATTACACTCGCAATGTGGACGTCAAACCAACATTGTTTCCCAGGTACGATTTTCTTAAAACACCGCTACATAATCGGTATTGGGTTTACACATTGCAATGGACCTTATGTTCCTCCCATTGGGCCTTACATATATATCAAATGGGCCATAGCTTATGGGCCTTTTATTCGTCAGATGGGCCACATAAATGAGCCACACCAATGGGTCTTATGTGCATTGCAATGGGTCAAAACCCGTGGGCCTTGGATTGCATCAATTGGACCTAGTCACATGAGTCTAATATGTATCAAATGGGCCACACCAATTGGGATCCCACATGTAGGTCAAGTGGGCCCCAACCCATAGACCTAACATGAGTCAAATGGGCCTAAATTCTTAGGCCTTAAACAAATCAAGTGAGCCTAACCCATGAGCCTCAAATAAATCCAGTGGCCCTAATCCCATGGACCCTTTTTATAATCAAATGGGTTTAGTCCCATGGGCCTTACAACATATCAAATGTCCTACTCCCATAGACTTTAAAATTTCAATAAAAGGGTCCAAGTATATGGGACTTGAAGTACATCGAATGGGCCTAGTCCCATGGACTTGCAACACGCCAAATGGGCTTAAGTTCTTGGGCCTTAAATGGATCAAATGGGCCTAGCCCATAAGCATTTTATAAACCAAATGGGCCTAGCCCATGCCCTTAAATAACAAGTGAGCCCAAGCCCATAGGCTTTACGTATCAAGTGGGCCCAAATTCTTAGGCCTCAAGTGGATCAAATGGGCCCAACCCATTAGCATTTTTATAAATCAAATGGGCCTAACCTATAGCCCTTTATATGTTAAAGTGGATGGACGGTCCGGATGCATCATATGCATCAAGGTGGGTCCCACTGTCCAGTGGACAGTGCGGATATAACACATTCATCACACAGGGCCCCACCGTCCGTGGACGGTGGAGGCAGCCCGTGCGTCAGGTGGGTGTCACCGTCCGCCTGGACGGTGGGCTACAACGTATGCATCAATGTGGGTCCCATGTGGGGCCCACTCTGAAATATTTATTTGCCATCCAACCCATTCATAAGGTCACTCGGACCTGGATGAAGGGACGGCATAAATTTCAGCTTGATTCAAAACTTCTGTGGGCCCCAAAGACTTTTCAATGGTAGAAATCAATTTACACTGTTTCATGTGGTGTGGGCCACCTGAATCTTGGATCTGTCTCATTTTTGGAGGGGACCCACCTGAGGAGGGGTCCCACCTCATGAACGGATTGAATGGCAAACAAACATTATAGTGGGGCCCACGAGCAGGGCCGTGGGTGGCCAGCGGCCGCCCGCCCGCCCGCTGCGTGCAGCCCTCCTGCTGCTGACGCAAGCCAGAGGCTATGCCTCTTATTAAAAATCAGGAAATTTGATTTTCCTGTAGTTTTTCATGCATGGGTCCCGCTAAAATAAAATCCACTCCGGCCATTGCGTTCAGTGGGCCGCAACAGTCGAAATGAGTCCAGAGTTTGAATTTTTTGGATGCTTAGAAAGTGAAATAAAACCAAATAATGATCTTGAATGGTAGTGATGCATTCGTTGATATTATGACCCACCAGGTCTTCCAATCAGCCCCAAACTTCTACCCAACGGCTAAAACACCGTAGGTAAGAGGATGGACGGCTTGGATTACTCAAATACTTCATGGTGGGGCCTATGCAAAGGGACCACCCAAAAGCCTTCCTTTCTTTTTTTTTTTTTTTTTTGATTTCCTTTACAACGTCCAGCGTCCCAGACGCTGGACAGTGATATATAAAAAATTTCTTTGGAAATGATGGGCCCTGATGAAGTGGGCCACCACATGATGGCGGCATGGGAATAACATCTAGGGTGGGCCCCACTTGAATAAAATAAATACATCAAGATGGGATCCATTCAAGTGGGCCACACCATCCTATTGCAATAAAATAAAATAAAATAAAATAAAAGAGAGAGACATGGAGAGTGGGACACGGCTTGTGATGGAGGGTCCCCGTCATTATGGGCCCTCCCATACATGAAATCATACATCAATGGGTCATTTGCACATGTGACCATCAAAACTAAAGATCAACGGTGGGAATCCTTTCCCCACCGATATGGATGGTCTAGATGACCCTTTTCAAATGAAAATAAAGATCATGATGGGGTCCATGGAGGATGGCCCCATCATGGAATGATCATGATGATCCAAGTGGTCCATCGGCTACAAATAAGGGTCCCAAGTGAGATCCACACCATGGATCGGTGGGCCTCAATTGGTCCACCATAAAAATAATAAAAACTACCCTATAGAGGCACCCACCGTCCGATCTCCTCGCTCCTAGGGGTTCCTTGGCACCTTGTCTTCAACTTCAATGGCTAAGATGAAGAATGGAGGGTTGAGATGAGAGATTTTGGGGTAGGAAGGTGGGCCACTTGGAGCTTAGAAGGGTTGAAAAATTCCATACGTATGGGGCTCTTGAAAATCTTTGTTGCTTGGAAATTTTGAAATGAGAAAGAGAGAAAGAGAGAGAGTGATGTAAAGGGAGAGAGAGAGAGTGATGGATGGATGGGTGAGTGATGGCTGTGTAAGAAAAGTATGGGTTAGGAAGACTTTTGAGTCCTTTTGTGTAAGAAAGGTATGGGTTAAGAAGACTTTTGTGGTTGCTTGGGAAAATGGGTGAGAGTGATGTGTACTTGACATGTGATGGATTGATGGGTGATTGATTGATGGGATTGATGGGATTGATGTGACACATCGTTGAGATTCTATTGGTTTTCGCAACTCGCGGCGTTTTCTCGCACCGAACGTTGGCCCATAACTCTTGACAAGGGTATCGCCTTGGCGCGCGAGTCGCGGTATCGGAACCGCGGCGACGGTGCGGTCGCTATGGCATTGGTCTCGGGTTGAGTCGACTCGGGTTGTCGGCACATGAATCAGGGTCGCGCGTCGATACTGGTTAAGGGTCGAAAGTTGCCGGAATTCGACCGGTAAGACCGCGGAAGTGTACGGAAAGGTACGGACCAAGATACGGGTCTTACAAAGGAGGGCGAAAACAAAGTTCGCACCGTCCTCCCGCCCGGGCCTTTTATAGCCGCGTCACGTGGCCGGGCCATTATGGCAGAAGCGAATCGACGTTCGCCTTGGCTCCCCCGTTCGACGCGTGGCGACCGCTGATTGACTGCGGTGAAATCGTGGCCACGTGTCTGCCTTTCATACTCGGACGGAGCGAATTGACGGCTGGCCGCATGTGCGACCTTGGGAGGCGCAACGTCGCACGCCAGGGACGACTCAAAGAACATTAAATGCCTCATCATTGTCTCGAATGCTAATGCGAACCGACCGATAAAATTGTACTCCTTGTTGCCATAGACGACACAAGGAGTAAGAGGGGCTCACTGTTGGGGAAAAATGTGTCAAGCTCGGGTCAAGTTCTGAGACTCGGATGAGAGTAGGTCGGCTTCGCTGACACTACCTGAAGAATCCGAGACAACACCGACAGAACAGAGGATAGGCCGGGAGGCGTAGGCAAGGACGAGTAAAGTCGCTCTGTCAGAGTGATAACCTCGCCTGCATAAGCCCATTAAAGGCCGAGCGTGTTAAAGCCATTCAACCGACAGAATAAGGTCCACTCAAGGAGTTGATTCTCTCGGTCACGGACCAAGGAATGACCGATAGAAACCGAAATTATTCCGTTCGTGGAAGGGCCAGGAACCCGTCCTCCTGTGTCGGCCGAGACTCCCCCAGGGTCGGTCACGACCTGGCCGAGATTCCCCAGAGTCGGTCGAGATCTAGCCGAGACGGAGAGTGGCGGAATGAGGACAGATGCTGATTTACGAAAATCTAGGGATACGGGTAGCGGATTCCGAGATTCTCGGGATCCTGAGCAATCCCAGGAGAAGAATCCTCTGAGGATAAGGATTGGCAAACTGTATAAATCTCGAAGCTTGGAACAGAAGAAGGTACGCAATACTAACCGAGACAAGCTCTTGGCTATTGACCCGATAACTGACTTAAGCATCGGAGGTTCCCCGGCTCTAGCCAAGGCTCCCTTGACATTGTTTTTTGTGCAGGTGAAGGAGGGTCCGTCTCAAAGAAACCGTCCCATAAAAACACTGCAACAGGACCTATTGACCCCCACACGGCAACCCGAACTTCGTAATCATACGGCATGTGGGTCAACCTAACTCCTAGCTTATGAAACCTAAATATTACTGTACATGTCTTATAAAGTACACTATACTATTTTTTCCCACATCTAAAACCTCCAATTTCAATAAAAGGTGTAACTGATCATGGTCTGTTTCTTCTCAATTTAAGAGAATTTTACAGTAGATTGGCATTTATCATTGAATCATTGTCCTTGCTGCTATGTAGCTAATGTAGATATTTCCAATGCTATGTCAGCTTGTTGGATGTTGGTGGCATCCCTTGATTGACAATGTCTGATTCCATTGCTTTAATTTTCTGCGTTTTGATTTATAGGTTCAAAAATATGTGGAAGGCCTATGTTGGGTCCTACGCTGTTATTTCGAAGGAGTGTGCTCATGGAGCTGGTAAGATAGTTTTTTGAATGGAGCTCTCCTTGACATTGATCAGATTTCTCGTCTGTTGTCAATTTTAAAGAAGTTGGATATTGGCTTTCAGGTATTACAATCACTATTTTGGTCCATTTGCTTCTGATTTCAAGGGCCTTGATGGATCTCAGATAAACTTTCAGTTGGGAACTCCATTAAAACCATTACCTCAGCTCATGGCTGTCCTTCCTCCAAGAAGGTAAGCATCCATTTTTGGGATTATTCTATTCTTCTGTCTTTCATCAGACATGACTTAACATCTTCTGGCACAGTGCCCATGCAGTTCCAGAAGCATATAGGACCCTAATGACTAGTTCGGAATCAAATATCATCGATTTTTACCCCAATGGTATGAACGTTTTTTTATTCTTCTTCTTTTTCTTTTTTTTTTTCCTTTTTAAACTCACTGAAGTTTACTAGTTATCTCTACTATATATAACAACAATAGTTTTGGACAATTTTTCCCTCATATTTAGTCTTCATAACATTAGTTGAGCGAGGGTAAATTTGTCATTAAAATGTAGCTGGTTGGCAGGGAACAATTGAGAATTTACTGGACAAAGGATGGCATACATTGCAGCACGTATAACACTAAAGCTGTGTGGGCTCACCATGTTGCCTATGCAAATTCCACTCTGTCCATCAGGTGGTTTCCTAGATGCTAGGCCCTGCGGTTAAAACTCAGGCATTTACAACTCAGCTGTGCCTAAACATAGGGAACAATGAGGATGGAACGCCAACTATAGGTTTGTTTGTGGGTCTATCATGGTGTTTATCTTTCATCAAACCCCTTCATCAGGTGTGAATCACCAGGAAGCAGTGAAGGTACAGAGATCAGCAGAAAACTCAAGCACGCCACGATGTGTGAACTAGGAGGTTTTAGGCACAATTTTACACTTTTCCCATTGGTGAGGACTAATTGAATCTTTTTATTGGGCTGATATTGTGTATGTATGGTGCAAGCATATTGCTTCTTCCCTGATGGACAGAGTTGATTTCACACACACAACATGATGAGCCCCAAAGAGATCAGGTGGTTTACGCTTTGCAATAAAACGTGTTATAGATGGTCCCATTGTTGCACCTTTCACCTGCCTCTCTCCTTCCTCTCCAAATCTCTCCCCCTTCTCTTTTTCTATTCTTTCCTCACTCCATGTGAATTGTAATGTCATACAGAGTGTAACTAACATCTTGAATGTCTTGCATGGATCAGATTTTGAAATTCACACAGACGGAGAGCGGGTACGTGGCATTTGACTGAAGTCGCATGTTTATGAATGCAATCTTTTAAGTTATTAATTCGTTCACATGGGTATCAATTATAGACATTTGGACCGAAATTTACTTCTTACAGGGTTTGCCACTGCTGAAATTTATTGATCAGAACCGCCTTCTTCTGGAGATTGAGAAACTGGAAAACAAACTAAAAGTATGACTAACGGCAATTTAGAAGTCGGTATTAGCCTACACGAACCTTTGGTTGGTACTTGATATTGACATTGTGTTTTATCTTCTCCAACCATTGTAGGATGAAGAAGTTCAAAGGAATGTTGTAGCGCACGAAATAATTTATGTTCGGGCCAGTCATGATTTGGGAAAGCAAGTTTCTTCTTTTTGTTGTCGATGTGTGCGTGTGTCAGGGAATGGGCAGATCGAAAACAAAATAACCATTGACAGTGAGAAAAGGTTTTCTTTCCATCATTGTGCACATTATTATGTTTGCTTGCCAAACATGATTATGCTTTTCTAAGGCACACACTCACTTATTGTATATTGGACGTGTTATTTACATTACATTGATGTTTCCTTCTTGCAGTGGCTTGAATGGTTTTCTTATGAGATGCGACGATCAATCGTGCATGGATGGTCGCAGCTCTCTTGTGAAGGGGATGAAGAATGATGTTGTGTAAGTATCCTCCTATCAGCTTGAGTGTATGTAATAAGTTGGTGCATGCCTCTCCCACCATCCAAGGTGAAATACCAGAAGCCAAGCACATTTCTAAATGGCATTTGAAATCTCATGTATTTGGAAATACGCGCTGGATTGTCACTCAACTCTCTGTGTGCATTGACGTTGGGCCACTTGTGCAGGGAAAGAATATCTAAGGAACTTCTTTTCTTTTCTTTTCTTTTTTTGATAGAATATTTACTTTGATGCAGATGTGCAATGTTCGAGAACCCGCTGTTTGATTATCATATTCCTGAGCCACCTAAAAATGTTACAATGCCTGGAAAGGTATTCTTATGTTTTGCTATAAGTTGTCTAAAAGTCATTTTCTGCCTATTTTGTACTTCATTATATTTTATTGTAAACTTCATATTAGATTGAATATTCTCCATTCTTAATTGGGAACTATGTATGGTCCACCCGTGATACATATGTAGAATCGGACCATTCATTTGGTGTGACTCATGTTCATTGTACATCCAAGAATCATTTCGATCCAATACTCAGGTGGGAAAAAACATTGAGCAATGTACAATCACAACTAAAACCTCTACATTCACTTGTTATTGTCCCTTCTTCCTGGCAGGGCGAACCTGATTAATTGGTTGGATGACATATACATGGCATGACCGTCCCCAAATTTTATCTAGACGTTTTTATGGTGAGCATCTCCCTCCCCAATCTCCCCCATTCTTCTCTAGTACTGACGCATGGATGGGCGTGATGAGGTCGATCATCGTCTTCCTCAATGGGATAACTACTCCGAATCCACAGAGCTTCTTTGGACTCCTCACAGAGATACCTCGAATCCACGAGGAAAAATAAGAAAATATAAATAAATTCTAGAAAATTTGAAATTTCATTGGTAGATAAGAAAAACGAATTTACAACCTGCAAACCTTGTTTAGAATCAAACTCCAACTCAAACTCCCTAAAATTCGTAACTTACTATAAATAGTAAATTTACTATTTATAGTAGTCTCCTATTTAGCTTAACCACATTATTCTCCTAATTTTTCTAAGCACTTTTTATGTTGTACGTGACTCCTAAAGCTCAAAGGATGAAGAGTTATAATCAAACTAAAAATTACTATAAATATTAAAAACAGAATTAAAATGCATTTTTGACTGTCGATCTGATGGGATCTTGCAAATCCAAGGCTAAAGTAGCTTCTCCTTACATCAAGTAACTCATTCCGGTTTGCAAGATACGCCTGTTGTAAGGTTCTGACGGTCCAGATCATCTCCGCCTCCAATCAAGCCTTCTCTGGTCCATCTTGGACATGAAAGTGTCCGCGACCCACTCTACATCAGGTACCCACCTGAGTAATGCATCAAGCTATATTTTGGGAACTAGATAACATTTGGGGGTGCATCTAATGGATGGGTCATATAGTACTTGCACATCACCGAGGGTCCCACACAGCCTGTTTTTACCATATATTCACTCAATTTAGGGCTTCTTATCTGATATTCTTTCATGTTTTTTTGCATATCTAATTCATCGGTGTAAAGTTCATTGAACTAAAATTGTCTTCTCCAGACGATCACTAAAGCAGATATAAAAGAAGGAACACGCTGGTGTGAATATATTGGCAGTCAATTGAGGGAAAATAGGTGAATTTTCTTTCTCAAAATGATGTTTTTGCAATAAATAATGAAATTGGAAATTCAGTAATTTCAGTTTTACCTTGTGTTTAAAAAACTTTGCAGATTGCAAAATCGGCAAAGGTGTTCGATGGAAACAGGAAACATTGGAAAACCCAGTTCATCTGACCCATCATCTGATCGAGAGACATGGAAAGGAGCAGGGTCGGGCAGAGGTGACAGGAGAGGAAAAGGGTCTTTGGAAACGCGTTCAGAGACTTGTGGAGGAAGTGAGGCGAGAAACGGTGGTTTTGGGGAAGTGAGAAATGTTATGTGGACCCAATGGAGTGGAAGCAGGCATCACAATACTCCACCCAACGTTGATTTGCATGGTCGAGTCGGAGGCAGAGGAAATGGGTCTTTTGAAGAACAGAGGTTCGGTCAGGTTAGAAATGGCGGTTTCAATGAATCAGGAAATGGCTCGAGGGCTGACAGGAGTGATAACTGGAGATCCACTTCTCAGCCTCCAGCAGCATCAACTTATCGGGGCCGAGGAAGAGGCTGCTCTGAGCCATCTTCTTCAAGCCGAAGATGGTAGTTAAGACAGTTATTTTCTTTGGCGATCTTTGATAGGCTGTTTCGGGTTTTGGTTTTTTTTTATTAAATTTCTAAGGGTGTGTTTGGCACCCTGTTTCATGAGATATGAAAATTTGCACCAAAATAGACCGATAAATCAAGAAATATCTTGATATTTGGTACAATCAACCGGCCTTTCATGGCTAGCCACTCTGACTGTGCCCCTCAGGCTGCTCAGATGACAATTAACCACTTGCTCTAAAAGCTCGAATTAACAAAGCATGACGAATTAATCTATTTATCTCATAGGTCAGGCCTACGTCATGGGTTAGGTAATAGGCCGAATCTTCCTCGTGGACCCCAAATCACATGGGTTTTGTCTCACACGAGCCACTCGCCTAATCACATGGCTCCAAATTACATGGGTTTCGCGAGCTGCCCATCTTGAGTGTGCCCCCCATCCCACATGCCACCACACTTGATCCCTGTGTGAAAATGCTATTGCATTGATGTGATAGAGTGTTTTTTCATTGTGTTTGGTTGTGCCCTATTTGACAGTGTGATTTTTCCTTGTGTTTGGTTGCGCCCTATTTCATGAAGTAGGAAAACTTGTGTCAAGTTAGACTGATAAATCATGAAATATTATGATGTTTGGTTCAACCAAACACGCCCCTATTTTTTTATTGTTATTTTAATTTTTGGAGGGAAAGCAATGAAAACTGTTAGGTGATTTTATTCTGTTTTTGATGGTGTATTTCAAGCACCGTTGACTAGAATGGGTCAATCTTGGCCGTCGGATGGTAAGGACATGTTGTTTGAAAGTTGTATGCTTCAAGAGCACTACAAATGTACAATGTGACTCCATTGGTAACTTGTTTAATGAAAGGAAAGATAGCATTTTGTATGTTAATTCTAGGAGTTTTCATTCTCTGGCTGAGTGTAATGTTTCATATGGATAATTCAAATTAGGCCGTCTAAATCATGGGACTTATTTTGATCCGGTCCATGATCACAACTTTATATTGATTAGATTGTCTTGATCTATCATCTGTTTGACATCAATTTTCTCGTTTGGACCATTAATCTAATATTCATTTTTTAATTGTCCATTAAATTTTTAATAGTCAGATGGTGGGCCCCGTATACTATAAAAATCCGTTTCTCTATTTAAAGCTGCATGAGTTGTGATAATTGGGTGCATTTCAGAGAGATCTTGAACGTCCATCAGGTGACCCACTGAATATCCTAACCTATAATTCAGGTCTGAACAATGATCAGTTGGGCTGCTCATGTTTGTTGAACGTGGACAGTTGGTTATCCCTTTCGCTGTACATTTCTATTTGAATAGGCAGACCTGATTAGTGAACTGGCCGGATATTGGATTTCTAGTGGGGCCCAACTGGAAAACAGCTAGGATCTATTACACATGTTCCGTGTAGCATTATGGGTGCTTCCACGGGCCAAACATTTGTGCCATTAGATTGGGAATCTCTACAAGTGGAGACCTTGATCAAGTGATCCATACCATTGGTATGATGGACCCCATTGTAGATGACCCATGCGCCAAAATCTCCCACACGTGTAACCCTAAATAGGTCGTGTGACGAACAGTTGAGAAAGAAAATCCCGAAATGGCCTAGATTATGACCTACAACAGTGTGTCTGGCCCACCCGGGCTGGGCTGGGCCTGGCCTTGGACTTGGATCCTTCTTTTCCAGGTTGGGCTTGAGGTTTGGTCAAGTTTAAAGTAGGACTTTGGTTGGGCTTTGTTTACGAGCCTGGCTAAGCAAAGTCCAGATCATGCATGATCTGGACAGACCGGACTTGCCTGGCAGATTTTGGATTTCAAGGGCATTTTTTTTCATAGTGCCACACTTAATTAACGGTCCAGATCTTGCAGAAACGTTTGGTTTGTGTATAATCATCACAGGCTGGGCTCCAGCCTTTGTGTTTTGGACCGTCATGCACTACTGCACTAGTACCGAATAGGGGAGTCAACGGACTGAGTTAGGGCCCGCTAATCTCTATCTAAGCCCGGCCCATATTTCTCAACATGGGCTTGGTCCGACTGGACCCATGACGAGCCAAACCCGACTCGAGTCCGAAATGTTTGTGCCCGATTCTCGAAGAAAGAGATGCGTACCTGGGCTCGCTGCTGCAATGGTCACATGCCATCTGGATTGGTCCGAGAGTCCGCATGCTTGGTCCAGTTGTTCACTATTTATAAGGTGGGAATGTGATGTAGAGCGGGTGCTGACACTTTCCTGGCGAAGATGGACCAGAGAAAGCCCGATTGGAGGCAGAAGTGATCAGGACCGTTATAACCTTAAAACAATCATATTTCAATAATCGAAATAAGTTTTTAAACATATCATATATGATTTTGGGCAGAAGAAGTTACTTTAGTCAACTAACACTGCCGTAACAAGTTGCCCATGTCGGATTTGCAAGATTCCATCGTATTGATGCTCGAAAGTCTAATTTATTTTCATTTTATTGTAAATAGTAATCAATCGTAGATCCTTCGAGTTTTATGGTCGTGCCCAACATGAAAAATGCTTAGAAAAATTAGGAGAACAACATTATTAGGCAAAATCAGCCACTTACTATTTTTAACAAAAAATCATGAAGTCTAATAGAAATCATGACCATTTATAAATAGTAAGTTTACTATTTATAGCTTAAGTCACGTTTTTTTTAGATAGAGATTGAGTTGGAGTTTGATTATAAAATTCCATCATAGGTTTGAGCTCATTATTAAAAGGATTGTAATTTCAATTTTTTTTTAATCATCAATCAATTTATTTTGAATTATTTTAAATTATTTCTATTTTTGTCCCTAGTGGATTGGAGGAATCACTGTGAGTACTCTAGAAGAGAAGCTCTATGGATTCGGAGTAGTTATCCTAGAGGAAGACAATGATCAATCTCATCACGTCCTTCTCTACGTCAATTGGTATCAGAGCGAGGACTCCTCTCGTACTAATAGCAACTAACAACGGAATGGGCCAAAATCTTGTAGACGATGATCCAGGAACTCGTTATCTATTGGGAAGAATGTAAGCTTTCTACTGGGAGAGTCAGTAGATCATGCAAGCCCTGCAAGCAACCCTCGAATGTATTGCGGATGCCCCAATACCACCCTAAGCGCAATACAATCCTCAGCCACCCGTGATTGTTGTACGACACAACCCTAATTTCTGTAGAGCACTTTAGGAGGTGAATCGTAGGGCTATCACAAGTGAGTTAAACTCCAACAATGAGGACATCGGTGGCTTCGTAGCCCAACGATCAGTCAATGGAAACGATTGAGAAGATCACGGTAAAAGAAATTATCGAGGTAAGGCTAAACTTTCCAATTTTAATGGCTTATTGCATATAAATGATTTCCTTGATTGATTGGTCGGAGTATAACAATATTTTGATTACGTGGACGTGTCGAAACATAAAAAATATATGGTGGGAGCAATTACAATTCTCACATTCCCGATAGAACAGGGTGCCTATCTGATCATAGCCACGGATGAGATGTCTTCTTCAATCATGATTCATCCTCAGTGATTACGAGTAGGTGTTGTTCCAACAATACCAAAATTACTGATAGAGGAATCAAACTGTCGCAGATTACACCGAAGAATTCTAGTTATTGACAACACGAAATGACTTGTCGGAGACCGAATCGTAGAAGGTAGCATAGTTCATAGGCGGTTTATGATCGATAATTCAGGACTGAGTTCAGATGCACTCGATCGGGATCGTGGATGAAGCAGTTCAATTGGCCAGGCAAGACTCCCTATTCGGCCTTATCCTTCAACTCCCTCCCCCCCCAACATGATGGGCCCCACACAAGATTCAGTGCTGGCTAAATGAAAGGAACCAATAGGAGGACGTGTTCAACCTCTTACAACAGCAAACCATGACACGGGGAGTGGTCCATCTAGATCTCAACATGAGGTACCCATAACAGCGGGTACGAATATGATACTAAATCCTTATAGTCGGCGAAGGCCGAACAATTGTTATTGTTATGGCCAACCAAGCTACTTATCAAATAGCTACCCTCAATACACCACAACCCACTTGGCCATTAACGAAGGGGGCACTGAAGGCGATGCAGCGGAAGAAAGCCCTAGATTTGATGTCAGAATTAACCGTGCTAGATCGGCTATAGTAATCTCTCTATTTTTAGAAAAGAACTGAGCGTGGAACTTCTCTTCCATCTCCTACCAAGTGTGTATCGAATCTGGTGGCAAGTTTGAGTACCATGTAAAGGCCGTTGCGATCAATAAATGGCCAAACAACTATAAGCTATAATAGTCATTGTTGGCCAGTTCTCCACAATGTATGGTGAAAGGACCAACATGCTCAATAGTCGACTGACCAGATTCACTTGAAAATAAAGAAAAATTCGACTGATAGTTCTTCGGCAATGGGTGTTGTCGATCTATCCACTCAGGGTATGGCTTGTGCTACATTGGAATGACATTATAGCCAAAAATTTGTCCGACAACCTTGTGTATTATTTGCACAATTTCATCATGATCAACCCGCTGAGGCTCTAAGACTGGCGGGCGATCATGACCGAATCGATTTACATTCTCTTGGAACCTTGGGAACTGTTGGGAGTTAATTCCTCTCATTGGTCCCTAATTCCTATTTTCAGGTATGACATTTCTAACCTTCGGATCTGGTTGCCTAGCTTCTATAAGAAGTGGTGCATTCCTCATTCTCGGGCGAGGACCGAAGGTAGATTATGTTGCGGAGGCTGTAATGGGATTACATTGCCAATCGAGCCTCCCTCAGCATTGTACTGTGTTATCGATGGTGTTCGCTTAGTCATCACGACTATCAATCATTGCATGGATTTGGTCTGGCTAGCCATGTATCGATTGGTGTTCTTAGCTTAAATACAGAACTGTTCTGCTTGGGTTCCTCCATATTCTTGCACAAGATGGACACTCATCTGGACATCCTTCAGCACGACAACTACCTTGTCCAGAAGATAGTTTAGGACATGAACAACTCTGCTGGGTCCTCGGTGGCTTGTGTCGAGCTATTATTTAGATTCGAAATTTCAAGGGCCGCATGAACCGGCACGTCCTCAACTAAAGGTGGTGCAGTTGGCGTTAAGGCCTCAGCCACAGTGATACAAACACTTATTCTATGCATTATTGGCAATATCACACCGGTAATTTAGAGACAAGTTCCCACCAGGCATGCTAGAAAATTGTTTGTTGTTATTTTTTGCATTAGGTATGCCGGCTTGGCATAATTGGAATTGCGGCTCCAATTCGAATCGAACAACAATGACCCCAAGCACCAAGATAAGCAAACACATAGTATATGACTGAGATTTATTGAGATCGATCGCCTATTCGGCCACTTGCTCAATGTATAAATTGGATCAGGCGATGGTCAGAGGGTGGGGTTCGTCTTTTGATAATTGATTACACCTTTACATTTTGTATGAAAGGACTTTTCAATACAGATAAAAATAAAATAAGAAAGAAATCTTTTAAGCCAGTTACGAAGAGCAGTTGAAGAACACTTTTTTGTTGGATGAACTAAGTCCAGCAGGTGAGCGTAAACTTGGATTATGACTAGAATTGTGGATTACACTAATGAACCCAAATTAGCAAGCTTGGAAAGTAGAGATTACACTAGTAATGTAATTTATTTAATAGGGAAAGTGATGGATTACACTACGAAATGTAAATTGACAAGATAATCTGAAGGATAATTGAAAGATAATCCTTAAGAATGGCCCTAGGGACTCCTATTTATAGCTATAAATAGACAATTTTCTCTTGTCTTTAATCTTCTATTTATAGCTTCAATCCAATTGTTCTGGATTCTTCCCAAGTTCAGACGATTACCATAACCACCCTCCATTATTGCCTTTTGGATACTTTCCACGTTTTGCTTCCTCTGCTTCTTCTTTCACCACCTGTCATGTAACTGTTGAACATGATCGCTTCCCCATCGGTCGCTGAATACCCCTATGACATTAGAGAACCACCCCGAAGCTTTTAAAGTAAGGGGGAGATCCCTCCTGACCATTTGAAATTTCATGGAGGAATCCAAGGAAATAGACGAGGTGTATGTCGTGCTGGTAAAGGGTGAGGAATTGAAGCCCTTAAACATTCTTCTAAGTTTAAGGTTGTTACTAAACGAATTCAAAAAAATCTGGTCTGGAGAGTTACCCGATGGATTGCCCCCATATGAGACATATAACATCACATAAACCTCGTTCATGGGACTAGCTTGCACAACTGCCCTCACTATCTGATGAGTCTGAAAGAGTGTAAGATACTTCAGGGGTAAGTGAAGGAATTGATCCATAAGGGTCTTCTGAGAGAGAGCATGAGCCCATGTGTCGTGCCAGCATTGTTAATGCTTAAGAAAGATGGGAGTTGGCACATGTGTGTCGATAACAGGACAATTAACAAGATTAATATTAAATATTAGTTTCCAATACCATGGTTGGACGACATGCTCGATATGCTAAAAGGTGCCAAGGTGTTCTCTAAACTAAATCCGAGGAGCGGGTACCATCAATTCATATCTCACCCAGTGATGAGTAGAAAATGACATTCAAGACTAAGGAAATGTTATATGAGTGACTAGTTATGCCCTTCGATCTATCAAACACAATAATAACTTTTATGTATCTAATGAATCAAGTATTGAAGTCGTTCATTGGCCGGTTTGTGGTAGTATTTTTGATGACATCCCGATTTATAGCCAGGGTGAGACGGAGCACATGAAACATCTCAGGCAAGTGCTACAGGTTCTGGCAGTAAACCTGAAGAACTACGGTTTTTTAACGGACAACCTGTTTTTCTTAAGATTTTTTGTGACATCCAATTGCATCCGTGCGGATGATAAAAAGGCCGAGCCATCAGGGAATGACCAATCCTGATGAACGTTTATGAAGTAAGGAGTTTCCACATATACACTCGTGTTGGTGGCTTATACAAAAACTTACACATGTACTCACCTGTGTCAGTGGCGATACAGTCCTACATAAGAACCTAAGTGAGTTTGAATTATAAACTCTACCCTCAATCCTACACAAGGAAGGAATATGAGGGCCCTTATATTGATAACTTGTTGGATTGAGCCTCTTTTGTAGCGCCTTCTCAGGTTGCTTGATCGATGCTCTCCCATGCTTCAATCGGTTCCTATTTTTCTCCTACAATCGTTGATGTCAGCGCTTTACCAATGCTACAACTCTAAGATTAAAACCTCGCATGTGATGCTCCATTCGAGATGACCAAGGTGATGTGAGGGTGGTAGAATCTCCTATAACTAATGAGATAGTTAAAATCCTAAGGGATTCTTCGTAGATGGTTGTCGTAGAGGATTTAGATAAGGATTTGACTATTGGTTCAAGTCTAATATTTAGAACAATGGTGGAGATCAAGCTCTTCTTTTTCGTTGGGGTTGGAATCCTCACGCGTGAGAGCGATGAAGCTCAAGAAGGAGACTTGTATCTCATGGATTTAGAGATATAGGGTGCATGGTGAGTGGGAAAATACCTAGCTTTATATTGCATAAAAATCTCATCCAAATGCTCAAGGTCCATATGCCCTTTATAGAGGAATCAAGTTCCAATGGTAAAAAATGGGCAGAAAATAGCTTGATCGAATGATCAAGTTATGCCTTCGAACGATCGAACTTCCCTTTGATGGCATCGAAGAGTTGCTCAATGGCATTGTTCGTTAACCCTAAGTGCAGGGCTGCGATGCAGTAATAACTCAGTTAAACCGAGGTCGAAGCCACATGGAATGGGGAACACGGCCTATAACTAATCTAAGTCTAATTGTTTATTTGGATTTTTAATCCAGCGATGAAGAAAAGAGATTTTAAATAATAAAGATTAAGGATATAGGAATCTACTTATAGCAATCCAATATTAATTTACTAATTCAATGATAACTCGATTGAAATTAAAGCCCTATCCTATCCAATCAGATAATCGAGTGGTTAAAACATAATGGAATTATGAACTTTTATTGGATTAGTTCCCTCACATAACACCAATGTAATGATCGCAAGGAATTCAATCATCTACCATGCCCATAGATGATGGTGGATCACGAATTTTACCAATCACACAATTACAGAACTGTTAAGAACATATCAAAAGCTTCCCGAGCATCTATTGTAATTGCAATAAAATAAATCATAGAAAATTGAAAATATTTCTTCATTTAAGCTATAAACCATGAATTGTTCAACATAAAATCCAAATAACTTAAATCAAAATAGACTAAATATTAAGAAGAACTACAAGCTTCATCCCTTAGTCTTAGCTAAGAGATAGCCTAACAAGACTAACATCTTAGAAGAAACTAAAAAGATCAACTATAACCCGTGAAGAAATCGAAGTAGAAGAACGTTGTAGGCGCTTCACCTTGGCATTCTCTCCCTTTCCAAACCCTAGAAGCTGATTTGGACTGTCCTAGGGACTCTTATTTATAGTCGTGAAACTCTAACTTTCGCACCATGTTTGTGAAGTCGCAAACTAACCTTGGATTTACGTACTTAAGTTACGCTTCAGTGGCACCGAAGTCTCATCTGAAAAATCTGTGCAAAATCTGTCAAACTTAGGTCTCACATAAGCTATCTTAGGTGGGATCGAAGTTGACTTCAGTGCGACCGAATTAAGTTTGAAATTCATAATTTTTGCTAGAATGTTTTGTGCACTTTCGGTCGGACCGAACCGACCGTAGGCGGGACCGAACAGTCTGTGTTTTCTCTTGTAGGACTTGTGATTTCGTCAGTCTTTTCTCCATCATTTGCACTTAAGTTTCTTAGATCTTTCGCATATGAATTCTTCATTAATAACCTCCAAATCTTCAATTCTTCATTATCTTCTTTTGAACTCTAAATCCATCCTTTTAAGTGCGTATTCATCTTCGACTTCCGAATCACCTTGTATGAAAAAAACATATATAATTAAATCGAATTAACACTTAAATGTTGGAAAACCTAATGTGATTGGAGAGTTAAATATACAATATTTGAGTCTAAACATGCATCAAGAAAATTAAGAAAATATGCATTTTGTTGCTAGACATTTCTGGCCACCTTCGATCGCTCGAGCCCAATCTATCGAAGATTGCTCAATGGCATCAAGGATTGCTTGATGGGATCAAGAATCTTACGAAAACTTTTGTTTTGGGTCGAAATCTTTACAGCAGCTTAATAAATTTTAGAATCTTACTTATCATGTTCCAATTGGCTTCTAAGGCTAAGGGATGATCAATAAGAGTTTACTTATTAAGTTTGGGATCATCTAAAGGTATGAAAATATTTTTGGTTCAAGAGTTAGGGTCAGCGAGACACTTCATATACCTGTTCTTTGCTCCTTTATGCCCAATGTCCTCTTGTGCCTTCGTTCTTCAGCTTCTAAGGGCTCAACCGACTACATGACACACGAACTCAAATGATTGATAAATAAGATAAACAAATCAATGCACTAACAATTTTAACCGATTTATTTTGTTTACAAGTTATTTTTCACACAACTTGCATTGCAACTTTATCTTTCTGTCTTATGAGTAGATTTGGGCTCCATAATCTCAAATATATGATGATGAATCATCTTACAATGACAAATCTGTAAGTGTAAATTTTGAAAGAAAGAATATTTATTTAGGATGAGATAACATAAATAATTAAGGAATAAAGATAAACAAACGCAACTATCCAACCATATGAGATTTAAGCAATAATAAGTCATTTAAAATCATAAACGAAAAGAGAAAAAATATTTTAAAAAAATATTAAAACACATATGCTGATAAGCATAAAAAATATTCATCCACCTATCAGATGTTATAATTCAAGTCCATAAATAATAACTGTTAAATTGTCGTAAGCAAATGCAACGGAAATAGAAGGTACTATCTCATCCTACTTCATGCAATTGTTACAGGTACTGTCTTATCTCGCTTCTCACTCTCCTCTTCCTCGAACTTCTCATCAACAAAGTTGCCATTTTGATAGATTGGATGCAGTCAATCCTGTGTATAAATGAACTCTTCAATTGATTTCGGTGTAAGTAAGCTTCGATACTCGTTCACGAACCTACTCCCCATGCTAAAAGTATATTCTAACACTATAGTTAAAACTAGAATTGACAATATATCTCATGCCATCAATGAGAGCATAGAGTATTGTGATTCATAAGCTTTCAACTTACACTATTCTAAAATATCAAATTCTTTGCCTTTGTACTTTACAAGTGGCTTCTTAAGACAGTGATCAGGTTCTGTTTGTGTTGTCTGCATTTGGATCTCAATTTGTGTCATGAAAGACATGAAATCGTTGATCGTGTTTTATTATGTAGCAATACTAGAACTAGAACCCACTTGAGGAGTTTAATCTGTTGTCTTGTCTTTTATGGCCCCCAAAATTTCTATATAGTAATTGTATAGACATTTGACTGCATAACAAATTGTATCAACCTCAGTGGAACTCTTCATACAATACAACTTTTTTAAAATGAATATAACCATAAATCTTATATTGAGGATCAAGAATGACTGCAATGACCATTACTAAACTGCACTTAGACCAATACTTATCAAACTCCAACTGCATACCCGTAGTCATTATTTGTTAAAAGTCTAGTCCACTACAGTTTCTTTGCAAAATATCATTTACTCACCAAAGTTCTGATAGAAATATATTTATTTTTGGATGCTTGCTTCTTGAAAAGATTTTCGTTGTATCATAAAAAATTGAAAGAAACTTGTGAATTGTTTCACCTCTTGTCCAATCATCATCAGAAGGCAACCACTGATACGCATTATCACACTCCACATAATAAGGAAATGCATCTCTGAAAGTTATCGTTGAATTTAACATTTCATAAGTTAAATTCTAACGTATCATGACATCCAGCTTCGACATTCTCTGTGATGGAAAATTCAATCGTTTCATGATCTCATTTCATGTATTTAATCATGAAGGTGACCGCCGTATGTACTTTATATTCTCTCCTATATATTTTTTTTAATTGTTGGCTCAATTGTTTTAAGTTCATCTTGTACAATCAAATTTAGAATGTGGGCACAACACCTTACATGAAATATTTTTAAACCGAAATACAAGTCACCGATGACCCTGAACTGGTTTTGCAAATTTGTTATCACGCTATCATTTGTGAAGGCATTGTTTAAAGTTATCAAGGATATTTTCTTCTCAATGCCCTACTTCATAAGACATCTACAAATACGGTTTGAAATCATCAATCTAGTGTGAGGAGGTGCAAGATAACAAAACTTTGTAACTCTTTTGTAGAGCCTTCATTCGACATCCATATAGCGAGCAATTAGTGACATATATCTCTTTCATTAATTGGATGTCGTCTACTAATCTAATGTCAGGCTAATTCAAGAAATCGATGCCAACTGTTCTGTCAACTTGACCTTCTAGCTTGTATACATCTTCATGCACACTCTCTTTATTGTTGTACCGGAGACCTTCTGAAATAGTTTTTCATTTGCAATAATAAATCTAGCCGTCAACCCATTTACATGGTCCCCATTTCTCTATAGATAAGTTGCTCTTTCATTTCATTCACATGCCAAATATCTAAGCAATGTGAAGATATTTAACATGAGAAATAAAAAGGAAGAAACATATCTATAGAGAAATTAAGAGATGGAGTGCAAAACAGGCATGCATATTTAAATAGATTATATGAAAGCCTACTATCTATCTAACCTCGAACTGTTCAAAATAGAAAAATTTGAGTAATTTCTATGCCACCAAAAAGATACTATATCTATGCCTAGCCACATAGAAATTCTTAAATAGGCAATTGATTGTCCAATTCATAAAAATAAACCACACTAGGCTACCTATCTAATGCACAATAATAAGTTAAGAGATAAGCATTGTAATCCATAATTCACAAAAATAAACTATTACTTATCTAATTCATTAAAATAAACCACTAATTGTCTAATTCACAAAAATAAACCACATTAGGCTAATTGTCTAGTACACAATAATTGTCCACTAATAAGCTAAGTAATAAGTAATGTAATCCACATTTTACAAAAATAAACTACTAATTGTCTAATTCACAAAATAAATCATATTAGGCTAACCATCTAATGCACAATAATATGCTAAGCAATAAATAATGTAATCCATAATTCATAAAAATAAACCATTTATCATCTAATTCACAAAAATAAACCACATTAGAATAATTGTCTAATGCACAATAATAAGTTAAACAATAAGTAATATAATCTATAATTCACAAAAATAAACCACTAATTATTTAACGCACAATAAGCTAGGCAATGTAAACCATGATAGGCTAACTGTCTAAGCTAATCAATGTAATATGTAATAAGCTAATTGTCTGATTTAGGTTTAGGTTTAGGGTTTAGGTTTAGGTTTAGTGTTTAGGGTTTAAAGTTTAGGTTTAGTTGTTTAAGGTTTAGGGATTAGGTTTAGGGTTTCAAAATGGCTCGGACTGAGCCAGCCCGACCACACCCGAGTGTAACACTCTAGTTCTCATGACCTGAGGATGATCGCTCAAGTATGAGAACCTGAGGGTTACGTCATGAAGTAGAATAACATACATCTAATTAATAACAAATCTCGTGACACAAGTAAGGTAACTACTGTATCAACTAAGGATAACATGGGTAATAATGAGGAAGTTCAATATACGTAAATGGAAATAAAATGAAATCCCTCAGCAGGGGAATTGTTATTACAATTCAAACAAAACGTAAAGTCTAGAATATGAAAGTAAGTAAATCCTAAGATATCAGTTGAGCTCCAACGACTACGTCAGCATAAAGTTCTTCCTCACCGAACTCCTCCTCAGCCGTCCCTGGGATCCTATCATAGGGGTCTCCTTCCGCCATCAAGCCTACATCTATTTGGTGCAATCACACGATTGAATGAGTGATAACTCAGTGGGAATTTCTCTTAAAGATTCATTCATATCAAAGCATTCCAACGTAGTTTAAACCAACATATCTATTTCATAAGACAGTAATATCATATGTATATGTACATGGATGTATGAATATATGCCCAAGTCATAGATCTGGGGATGCACATCCAGCTTTCAAAAGAAGATGTTGCCCTCGGTAGACTGACTACCTGGAAAAGACCATGTAAGTGAGTGCGCCCAAGGATGTCTAACCTCCTGGAAAAATACGTAGGATACACCCGAGGAGGTTCTAAACCTGAAAAAGCCTCATGTAAAGGGTGACGACCCATATTAATGCAATTGCACATAATCTGATGGTTTAACTCAAGTAATAGAACTCTTAGCAAACCTAGCAGAATGTGGCTTACATTGAGTACTTGGTAAAGCTCACATGTCATGTGTGGATGTTATGCATCATGGTATTCATTTACATTCCTTAGATTTAACAAGATTGCTCCTCAAATCGTAATCATAATCAGATCATAAGGTTCTTAGCAAATATTAAGCATCCAATCATGAATTTAACATGGATTTTTATAATTTCTCTAAGCTCAAATGAGGGCTCACAAATGTGACATGCATGTCAATCTCAATTGTGATTAAATCATTTAGATTATTTAAGAGTCCCTTCTACATTTCTTATAAAGAAGACATTCCATAAATAATCCTCATTATACAATTCATAAGATATAATGAAATAAAATTGCAAGGCTCATGTGTTCACAACCCTAAGTGTAGGGTCGCGATGTAGTAATAATCTCAGTAAGACTGAAGTCGAATCCACAAGGACTGATCTTATGCGTTTTTGAAATTAATTAGAACTAGGAGAAGATGTAAAACTAATTCTGAAGTGATTGATAGAGTAATTGTGAATTAAGTAATTAAAACTAAGAATTCAAAGGTAGGAACTAGGGTGCCAAGGATCCACTTGTAGTGATCAGGAAGCCCTCTTGTTTGATTCAAGTAACACAATTAGAATTGGAGTCCTATCCTATCCAATTGAAAAATATATCAATAAAACTAAATTTGAACTTTCATTGACCTAATTCTCAATGAAGGAGAACTGTGATAATTGGTAGGGATTCCATCACCAAACCATGCCCAGGAGACAATGGCAAACAACAGGATTTATCAATTTCATAATCTCAAAGCAGGAGAATTGTGAAGATTAGGAAGTATTTCATCACCTTACCATGCCCAAGGGACGATGGTGAACAACAGGACTTAATAATTTCACAATCTCAAATCAGGAAAAGAAGATACTTAAAGCTATTACAGATCTACTGTAATTTGAGTCATAATAAACTATTAAAAACTGAAAGTATTCCTTAAATATCAAATTAAAATCCATGGAGTTCAACATAAATATGAATCAAAGCAATAAAAACATCTTATCATGCTACAAGCTTCACCTCTTAGCATTAGCTAAGAGGTTTAGCCAAACATAGACATGATTGGATTTAAAACCCTAAAAGAAAGCATGACAACAATTAAGGAATAAAAAGAAAAACTCTTGGTGACGGCTTCTCCACCCTTTTGGTTCACTCCTTAAACTCTAGAAGATGCCTAGGAACATCTTAGGGAGTCCTATTTATAGTTGTAGAACTCTAACTTTCGCACCTAGTTGGAAAACTTTAGAAACCACCTCAAATTCACACAGTTTATTAAAATAGACTTCACTCGGTGCATTTTCCTAAAATAGACTTCACTCTGTGCAATTTCACAAAATGACCTAGAGTTTCAGAATATTCTTTTTCAGGACGATTTCAGGATTCTTGTTCTTCAATTCAAATCTTTGATTCTCTTCATTCCTCACTTGATTTTCTTGGATATTGTAGACACTGGAAATCGGTGCCCACGTGAATTTGTATGTCTGGTGATTAGGAGTGGGGGTGATAGGTTGATTATGAATGTTAGAGTCGCCACTAGTCGAAAAATCTCAAAATCCTGCGGTCGGCTAGAACCACAGAATACGTAAGGTGAGAAAAATCTAGAGACTTTCCTACCTTAAATTGACTCCTGGTCTGCGATCCGGTATTCCGGATAAGGAAACTCAGTTACAAAGAGGGAAGGTGTTAGACACCCTCTCTGCCCGTACAAGTGTACGGTCTCTACTTTGTGTGGTAAAATAATCTCAAGGGATGGATGATGTGGTCAAGGTAGAACTAGGCACACTTATCCTAAGCGAAAGGCCTTACAACCTTAGCAGGGCGTGTAGATGGTGAAGGTGGAGTCGTACCCCCACCTTGCGCTAGGGCTCCTGCAATAGTGGCCAAGAGTTGCTGCTGCTGCTGTTGGTGCCACATTTACTACTGCTGGTGTTGCTCCTACTACTGGTGCATCATCGTCAACAACTGTTCCAACCTATCCATAGGTGGAGACGACTGAGGCACATGCTGCGTCGAAGAAGACGCATGGTTCTGCTCACGAACAGGTGGTGTGTAAGGTGGCGGCCCAACTGTAGGACTAATCGAAGGCTGATACTCAGGCATAGTCTCACGAACCGGGCCCAAACCAGGGTCCGTACGACCATCACTCTGGGGAGGTGCTTGGTCCATCGAATCACTAAATGTGAGGCATGCCGTGCTCCGTGTGAATTTAGGTGGCATTCCCTATATAACATAGGGTGCAACTTGCGTAAGATGCAGCATAGCAACACACAATTCTTTAAGCATTGTACACATATCATAGAAAAAAGATTGCATGCATTTCATTTACCAAAATTTTTCACAATTCATGGAATACAGTTTTACATGGATCATGACAGGAAATGCAGGTGTGCTAAGACAACCAGGACTTCAAGCATTTAAAACATCCTAGAAGTTACTACATTACGAAGCCTAACAACATATAAACACCAACAACCTACAAACAACAAACAAGCTACAGGGTAACAACATGGATGACTAAGCATCCGAATCTGGCGATGGAGGAGGGGTGCCCTTATCCTGCAGAGAGCATAGGATAGTCCTCAAAGTGCGGGTTACTTTCTTGAACTTATGCTTCACGAGGCAACGCAGATCCATGATATCCTGTCGTAGGACAGCCTGACCCTCCTCAAGTCGAGTTATACGGGCATCCCTGGCGGCCTGACCAGCATCCTGCTCCGGTGCCATAGGAGGAGAGCTCTCACTCGTGTCCTGAGCCTCGTTTTCTTCCTCCTGTTCTTCTTCTTATTCTATTTCGGCCCCGTCTTCTCCTTCACTCTCTTCTTCTTCACTTTTTGTTTCATCTTCAATCTCCTCAAGTTGAGCCTGTCGCTGCCGTGGCTCGATATTCATCTGATTGAGAGTGGTCTCGCTGATGTAATGGACCGGCACTGGCAATTCCACCCCATGTCTGTAGCCAAACTCAAGTGCAATCCTGCATATGAGTCGGTCGAAGGGGAGCAACTCAGTCCTTCTATTTGAACACGCGATAAGGACTCTCTATCGTAGTATAAACGTAGGCATGCATAACTTCGCTCTCCGCCACACTTGGTATAGGAAATTCACCATGAGATGCGTGCACTCGCTGCGATTGCTCCACCTGGGGTAGACGTTGAACGTGCAGATGTGGTGAAGCAGGTGGAAGTCGCCCAATATATTGGTCGCTAAGAGGCTCTTGTTAGGCTGCCACTGAACTAGACGACCACATAGAAACCCGGTGCGGCGATCCCTTTCATGTACACTATTCAAATTTCACTCACTTGCATGTACCACGCCAAGAGGCACATTCAGAAGCCGAGATATTAAACCAACATTTATTGTGGCCTCCCGATCTCTGCCAAATGGGATCTTGAACTGCAAGGGCCCTAGCGTAGGCTCTCGAATGTGGGCATAGAAGGCTCGGACAGTGCTCACAGTTGCACGAGACTCCCCTTCAAATAGCGGATCCCACCTGACCTCTTCCAGGCGCTCGAATAAAAATTATTCGCCAAAGAGTTGGCCATCCACATGCACTTCAAAAAGGACCTTACAGCCCTCGTAGACTCCGTGAGATAGCTCTGCCAACAAGGCTCTTCCAACAGGAGCCTGGGGATCAAGGCCCCACTTAGTTTGCAACTCTCCACTAGCACTTGTACTCGCGGCGGCTCCTCTCAATCTCCTAGAGCGAGCGAGGCGACTAGGCCCAACTTCATCCACATGAGCTCTTTTCTTTCTCATGAGAGAAAGAATAGTGGAAATCCAGAATAAGGCTGTGACAACCTCCATGAAAGCCATGGAAAAGTGAAGAAAAGGAAGAAAAGGGATGAGGTCTTTGGGTCTCCATGGATTTGAGCTCTAAGAGAGGATGTAAAGGCTCAAATGAAAGGGAATAAAGAGAAAAATGGACAAAATAGGATGGGTAAAAGGGTTTACACGAATTTGAGCCTCAAATGGGGGATTTAAGAGCTCACATCAAAGGAAATGAGAGGGTTGAGTGATCGGTATGGCTGAGAACGGTGGAGGGAGAAAGTTTGAAGAAAAATAAGGGGAAGAGGGATTGGAAGGGCGATTTGAGAGAGAAATGAGAGGTTTTGAAGAAAAAGGAAAGCTTAAGGATGGGTTTTATGAAGGAAGGACGATCTAGGGAGGGTTTTAATCACCAAACCGAGGAGAAGTGGGCCACACTAGGCCCCGAATGCATCAGCCCGACCGGCCCGACCCTGTCTGGCCAGACCGGTGGCGAGGCCTCGCCGGTCACTGACCCGTCTGGCGAGGGCTCGCCATTTGGGCGAGGTCCTCACCCCTCCCTGTGTCTAAAAAAGTGTGGGTCCCCCTTTGGGGCCCCTTGGAAGTGGCCCATTTGGCCCCCCCTTCCGATTCGAGTCGTTTCGGGTTATTTCGAAACAAATCCAATACCTATCCCCATTTACCAATTTTTAACGGCTGAAATGGGATGAAACACCGTCTATACCCGTCAATTGACGGTCTAAACGTGGTTTGGGGTCGGCGTGTGTGATCAGGAGTGTGCACGGACTCGATCTCGGTGATCGTTTTCCATAAACTCTCACCAAGTGACGACACTGGGAGTCCTATACTTGTTTCTAGATTGTTCTCGCACCCTCCTACGCTAAAGTGGCATCAGCGTACGTCGTGTGACCATAATCCAGGTCTGGTTTAATCTAAATCATGCTCTGATACCAACTTATAACGCCCTGAAAATCGAGGGTCGAGAAGAAGCTCAGCTCCCGAGTTCCAACGCATCACTTATGCAACATAGATAATGCTGAGTGAATGTTGTTCATATTAGTACAGTAGACATGAGTAGGATTATACCAAAACAGTAATTCATACTCTAGATCAAGTTATATATCTCAAGCGGAAGACTGAAAGAGGTATATAAACACATATGAGTCCAAGAGATCACTATAGAACCCCAGAGTATGAATACATCGCTGAGACACCATATACATGTATTAGTTCAAAAATAATCAAAATGTGAGGAGATAGTTTCCAACTACAATGAAGCCCTGTAGCCTCGTCGATCATATCGGCCTAAGCGAAACCGTTTGAGAACTGCATATAGGAGAACTCATCCTGATCGTCGTAGTAATCAAGCTCCGCCTCCTGAGTCACGTCGTCATCTACAGCTAAGACAGAGTCTGGTGGGTGTTTAGAACACCTTCCCAGAACGTGGGAGTGAGTGATCAACTCAGTGGAATCATAGAGCAAAGATTAACATGTTATCAATTCAGTCAAGTAGTAATGATAAAGCAGACATATCAAACATTCCTAGATACTCTTATTAATGTAAGGATGTAACGCTTTCATGATGCATGCCCTCGCCTACACTCCCTCGTGCGACACCATCTTACGTTCGCAGTATGCTTTCTTCCCTCTGTGCTCTTCGACCCGGGGCACATGCAGTGCAATGTTATGAGTATGATTACCGAGTTATTATTAGTCATTTTCATACAGCAGGATTGGGAAGCTAAGGTACCTCCCTCATATCAATTTCTCAAACAATGATCCATTTTAGGGTCGTCAGTCCTAGACATTCTCATATGATGTTATGGTTCTAGGTCGCTACAAAGGGCTCGTCACCAATCAATGCATGCCTAGTTATACCCTTACTACAATAAGGCTCGTCACCTCAATGTAGTATCGAGGTATACTCGAGGTCACTACAAAGGGCTCGTCACCAATCAATGTAGGCCGACAGTACGAATATAGTGTCTCATACCACCATAATCGGCCCACGAGTCTAGGTTGCTCACTGGTCACTACGGGGAGGCTCGTCGCCCCAGCGTAGGCCAACAGCTCGACCACGGTGTCCCATACCACCATGTCCTGCTCATGAGTCTTAACGGATCGAGATACCAAGGTTAACAAAATTTCACTGGTAAGTTTGGTACCCTAGATTCAAACAGGAGTGTACATACATGGTGAACATACATCGGGTCAATCGGGTTACTTAAGGAACTTGACTAGCACGATCGCACGTTGAGTTGATCGACATGTAATGCATAAGCACTCTGTGTGGCCAAACCACTGCCGACAACTCCAGTACGGCTCGGGTTTGTCAAACACGTCTTATGTGGGGAATAGATCTCAGCCACGAATTCAAACCTGTTACCGATTACCTGGACCGTAATATAGTCCCAATCACGTACAATCTCAATAATAGACATTTGATACAAGCTCTACATTCATAGGAACATGTTATGAAATATAACTCAAACATGAATACAGTACATGGAGGAAATCATACACACAGTTAACATGAATGAAATAGGCTAAACATTTCATGGAGGAAATCATACACACAAGTAAGGTGATTGAGATTCATATCTCAATACCCTTAAAAATCATGCTTTACCAACTACTAACCCATTCAGGCAATTACACAAACACTTAGACTACACTATTCAACATACATCACGTATGTTAGCATATTGCGTATTTAGGCAAATCCTTTTGCTAAGGAGTTATCGCATACATAACGAGCATGTACTAACAACAATTAATTATGGCAATCACAACATCAGATTCCATATGCATACAAACATTTTAGCAAATACATGAAATACTCTATTTACAACTTAGACAATACATATTCGTAAAACAGAACAGATAATGCATTTAGCATGTGTAATAGTATCCACGTTAGTAATAAATCATTATCTGACATTGAAAGCTTTGAAAACCATAATCTATACATCTATAATCCGCACCTTACGCCGATAAACACGTAACGAATTCAGTTTGTTCACTCATGCTTCATCTACGGCCCAACGACAACCTATTACATGAAATAGGTTAGCTATTACATCACTTTAACTAGTTGAAACCCTAGAACTAATTAGGGTTAGGTTTTCTTACCCAATATTATATTTGAAATCACTAGAATAGCGATCCGTTAGCGATAAATAAGCATGTGGAGTAACGGGAATTGAATCCCAGGAGTAGCTCCCATCACTCTCTCACTTTCTCTCTCTTTACTTTCTCCTCTTTCTTAGGGTTGTAGGAAATTCGTATGGTGAGAGAGTGTGAGGGTTTCAAGCCCTTATATAGGCCCAAAACTCATTAAAATAGTCTCATGGCCAAGGTATACTTAAGTTATATCCAAATCGGCCTTGTTCCGATCCAACGGAGCAGGTCTGGAGGTCTCTTTGCCGAATGTGGTCGGACTTAAGCTCATAGATCCTGGATCTTGATCAAGTTAAGTTTTCAGTCCGATCGGGTTTCCAGATACGCCGTGGTGGACCAGTTTCAGTTTAGCGGTCACCGAAACTCGATCAGGGCCACAAGTACTTTGACAGGTTTGGGCCATCTTTCCTGATCCGAGGGTGAATTTGGGTCAGATTCTAACAGTCAGAAGGCTTATAAAAGGCGTGCTAGCAACACGACTCAGATTACTTAAATTCTTATTTAATTTTATAAAAATCTCCACTTTCTCACTCTCTTCACTCCGGACTCAAGGAAATAGTCTCTGGACATCGTTTGGCCTTGATTTTTGAGGTGATAGTCAAGTCCAACTAGGCAGTCATAATTGTCTAAGTTCATCGCTATCGAACTTTTGACGTGCGGTCGAGGTTCGATACGGAGTTTCAAAGTGCTCCCGAGACAACTGGGTTTAGAGATTGATTCTAGATTTTTGGGTCACATAGCGTTAACGATTCTATAGGTTTTAAGTCTTACAGATTGTATTTAAAGTGATTAGTGTTAATTTCATAAGTAATCTAGGTTAGCACTTAGTTAATTCTTGTCTAGTTTCTAAAGGATTTAGTCCCGAGGGATTTCTTCCTGAGTTGATACTCGTGTCTTTGTACGAATTTTTTCGAGTCGTTACAATCTACCCCCCTTAAAGAAAAATTTCATCTTCAAAATTAGTACCTTTTCGTAATCCTCAAGAATCTAAGGGTAGTTCTTTCTGACCTCAGCCACCATTTCCCAAGTAGCTTCCTCCTCAGTATGGTGTGTCCATAGTACTTTCACGAGTGGAATCACCTTACTGCGCAACACTTGTTCCTTCCTGTCTTGGATACGTGTCGGACGCAGTACATATGTAGCATCCTCGCTCAACTGTACCTACTCCCATCTGATGATGTGTGAAGGATCAAGAACATATTTCTTCAACATAGATACATGAAATACGTTGTGCATGCCTGCGTATGGTGTGGGTAAACCTAGGGGATACGCTACTGCTCCTACTCGATCCAAAATCTGAAATGGACCAATAAACCTCGGTGTGAGCTTCCCCTTCTTGCCAAACCGCAGGACTCGCTTCATAGGAAAAACTCGGTGGAACACATGGTCTTCAACCTCAAACTCAAGCGGTCGCCACCTGGTGTCGGCATAACTCTTCTGTCTGCTCTGGGCTATCAGAAGTCGACGTATGATAGTATCGATCTTCTCTGAGGTCGCCTGTACTAACTATGGGCCAATCAAACTGTGCTCGCCAACCTCTGCCCAACAATGCAGTGCTCGGCAAGGGAGCCCATACAAGGTTTCGTAAGGAGCCATACCAATACTCTCCTGGAAACTGTTATTGTAGGTGAACTCTGCATATGGGTGACAGTCATCCCAACTGTCCTTAAAGTCCAAGACACAAGCCCGCAGCTTATCCTCTAAAATCTGATTCACCGGCTCCGTCTGCCTGTCGGTCTATGGGTGAAACGTGGTACTGAACTTCAACTTCACACCCATCGCTTCCTGGATACGATTCCAGAAGATAGATGTGAATCGCGTGTCTCGGTCTGACACGATCTCCAGATGAACTCCATGCAGACGCACTATCTCTTTGATGTACAGCCTGACCAACTCGTCTGCAGAGTTCGTAACTCTAATCGGAAGAAAGTGAGCCGACTTCGTCAATCTGTCGATGATCACCTAGATAGAATCATATCCCTTCCTCATCTTCGGCAGCCCTGATATAAAATCCATAGAGATGAAGTCCCACTTCCATTCAGCTATGGGCATGGGTTGAAGCAGTCCAGGAGGTCGGCGATGCTCTGCCGTGACCTGCTGGCATGTGAGATAACGGGATATGAACTCAGTAATTTGGACCTTCATATTGTCCCACCAGTACGATCCTTTCATGTTTTGATACATCTTGGTGCTACCTGGATGTATCGCAAGCCTCAAACTGTGGGCTAACTTGAGAACCTCTCGCCTCAAGTCAGGAATGTCTGGGACGCATATATAGGCTGCCTCGATAACGCAAGCCCCCATCCATACTAATAGTCCACTCCGAGTCCTCATCTGTACCAACCCGCTCTTTCATCTTCACCAAAAGCTCATCGTCTGCCTGAGCCTCGATAATCTTACCTTCTATGAGGGGCTGTACACGAACATGTGCGACGACTTCATACGGTTCCTCTACCGTGAGTTTCTGTTCAAAGTCTCGCACAAACTCCACCATGTCTCATTCTACTATCATCAGCAGAGACGCAAACTCTATAGTCTTCTTGTGGCTCAACGCGTCTGCCACAAGGTTTGCCTTGTCCGGATGGTAGGAAACCTCGAACTGAAAGTCCTTCAAGGTTTTCATCCATCGCCGCTGTCTCATATTCAGATCCCTTTGAGTGAATATATAGCGAAGGCTCTTGTGATCGCAGAAAAGCTCAAACTCTTCTCCGTAGAGGTAATGTCTCCAGAGCTTAAGTGCAAAGATGACAGCTGCCAATTCCAAGTCGTGGGTAGGGTAATTTTCTTCGTGTTTCCTCAATTGTCTCGAGGCATAAACAATCACCTTATCCTTCTGCATAAGGACACAAACCAAACCAATCCGAGACATGTTGGTATAGATCGTATACTTGACCCCTTGCTCTGGTAATACTAGCACAGGGGCAGACGTCAGCTTGTCCTTAAACTCCTGAAAAGCTGCTTCCGCCTTCTCATTCTAGGCGAACTTCAAATCCTTCCATGTCAACTGAGATAAAGGTCTGACTATCTTCGAGAAGTCAAGAATAAACCGACGGTAGTATCCAGGAAGTTCTAGAAAACTCTTCACCTCGGTAACTGAACCGGGCTGTCCCCAGTCTGTACTGCAGCTACCTTAGCCAAATCCACTGCTATCCCTTCCTTGGACACCACATGTCCCAGGAACTTGACTTCCTCCTGCCAGAAGTCGCACTTCTTGTACTGCGCAAACAACCGGTTCTTCCTAAGGGTATCGAGGACCGCTCTCAGGTGTTCCTCGTGATCTTCCTGACTCATGGAGTATATCAGGATGTCATTTATAAACACGATGATAAATCGAAAAAGAAATGTCCGAAACACCCTGTTCATCAAGTCCATGAACACGGCCGGTGCATTTGTAAGGCCGAACGATATCACAAGGAACTCGTAATGTCCAAAACTAGTCCTGAAGGCTGTCTTATGCAGGTCCTCATCTTTGACGCGCAACTGATGATAACCTGACTGTAGATCGACCTTCGAAAAATACTGCACTCCCTTCAACTGATCGAATAGGTCGTCTATCCTAGGTAGAGGATACTTGTTCTTCACTGTCACCTGATTCAACCTGCGATAATCAATACACATTCGCAGTGAACCATCATTCTTTTTCACGAACAACACGGGCACTTCCTAAGGGGACACACTCGCTCGTATAAAGCCCTTCTCTAGTAGACCATCAATCTGTTTCCTCAACTCCTCCATCTCGTAAGGAGGCATATGGTAGGTCGGCAATGAAATAGGCGTCGCTCCAGGTGTAAGATCAATAGTAAAATTGATCTCCCGCTAGGGAGGCAAATCAGAGATCGTCGCGAACACATCCTCAAAATCCTGGACTACCAGTGTATTTATAAGTGGCAGACCATCCATATCCTCCAATAAAGAAACGTAACAACTCAATCGAGAAGGCTGACTGACCTGAACTGGGAAAGTAAAAGTTGTGCCCTCAGGTCCATAGGCTGTCACCACCCTAGCTTCGCAATCAATCTCTGCTCGCATCCTATCGAGCCAATCCATACCAAGAATGACGTCGTAATGAAACAAGGGAAAGACAATCATGTCAACTAGTACTGTCTTGCTCCCTAAGTTTATCAGGTAGCTCTTACAAATCTTAGTAACATCAGAAAATGTCCCAGTGGCGGTGATAACCCTCACACCCTCCGTAGGAGTAGTATCCAACCCCAGTCGCTTGACTACCGAGCATGAAATCATAGAAGTAGTGGGAACCAGTGTCCACCAGTAAGAAAACTGAAGTACCTTGGATATGAGCTATGCCCTCAAATGACCTCTGTACTAGGTCTGCTGTCTCAGAAGCTTCAGCTGTAAGTGCATGTACCCGAGCCTGCTGCGGGCAATTGGGTAGCGGTACCATGGGCCGTTGTGGCGGCCTAAATCGGGGTGCCGGTGGTCGAAACGACAGATGTGTAGGTGTAGTCCGTAGGGGCGGAGTCGATAGAGCCTAAGGGTGAGAGCGGTCTATCCTCTGCGGTGGCAGAAACCCGCTGTCTCTTATATGCGCAAAACAGCTCTCCGTAGCATGACCTGGTCTCCCACAGTAGGTACATGTCACACCAGGTCGCCTCATCGGAACTAGTGGCACCGCGATCCTGGGAGGAGAGTCGATACGGGACCTCTTGCCGAGGAATGGCCATCTCAGCATATCTAGTCGTGGCCTAGGAATCATAGGCCCACGAGAACGTGACAATCAATCCCTGTCCTACTCTGCACTCATAGACATATGAACTAGCTTAGCATAGGAAGGTATGCTAGCACAACACATCTTCGAGCGAATGTCGGGTCACAGGCCCTTGGAAAAACATCGCATCTGCATCTGCGCATTAGCAAGTATAGGAGGGACGTATCTACCCAACTCCGTAAACCGTTGCTCATACTCTGACACTGACATGCTTCCCTATCTGAGGTGTAAAAATTCATTCTCCTTCTAGTGCCGGTACACAAGGGGATAGTACTTCTCATGGAAGCGGGTCTCAAATGCTGCCCACGTCCAAACATAGTTAACTGCAATAGTCCACAGGACACTATCCCACCACATGCTGGCCTCCTTCTCCAACATAAAGGTGGCCAACTCGACCTACTCCGGCTCCGTACAGTGTAGCATCCTCAGCATCTTGGAGATGCGGTTAAGCCAATATTCAGCCTCCTCAGGTCTGTGAGAACCCATAAATGTAGGGGGCCATAAGCGTTGGAATCGCTCTAGGAGTGTTCTGGTAGCCAGATTCCCCATAGGGTATACAGCGGGTGTAGGCAAAGTCACACCCTCATCCTAAGCGGAAGGCCTTACATCCTCAGCAGGGCATGTAGATGGTGAAGGTGGAGTCGTACCCCCAACTTGCGCTAGGGCTCCTACAATAGTGGTTAAGAGCTGCTGTTGCTACTGTTGGTGCCGCATCTGCTGCTGCTGGTGTTGCTCCTGCTGCTGGTGCATCATCGTCAACAACTATTCCAACCTATCCATAGGTGGAGACGACTGAGGCACATGCTGCGTCGAAGCAGACGCACGGTTCTACTCACGAACCGGTGGTGTGTAAGGTGGCGGCCCAACTGTAGGACCAATCGAAGGCTGATACTCAGGCATAGTCTCACGAATCGGGCCCAAACCAGGGTCCGTACGACCATCACTCTGGGGAGGTGCCTGATCCATCGAATCACTAAATGTGAGGCGTGCCGTGCTCCGTGTGAATTTAGGTGGCATTCCCTATACGACATAGGGTGCAACTTGCGTAAGATGCAGCATAGCAACACACAATTCTTTAAGCATTGTACACACATCATAGCAAAAGACTGCATGTATTTCATTTACCAAAATTTGTCACAATTCATGGAATACAGTTTTACATGGATCATGACAGGAAATGCAGGTGCGCTAAGACAACCAGGACTTCAAACATTTAAAACATCCTAGAAGTTACTACATTACGAAGCCTAACAACATATAAACACCAACAACCTACAGACAACAAACAAGCTACAGGGTAACAACATGGATGACTAAGCATCCGAATCTGGCGATGGAGGAGGGGTGCCCTATCCTGCAGACAGCACAGGATAGTCCTCAAAGTGCTGGTTACTTTCTTGAACTTATGCTTCACGAGGCCCCGCAGATCCATGATATCCTGTCGTAGGACAGCCTGACCCTCCTCAAGTCGAGCTATACGGGCATCCCTGGCGGCCTGACCAGTGTCCTGCACCGGTGCCGTAGGAGGAGAGCTCTCACTCATGTCCTGAGCCTCTTCTTCTTCCTCCCGTTCTTCTTCTTCTTCTATTTTGGCCCCGCCTTCTCCTTCACTCTCTTCTTCTTCACTTTCTGTTTCATCTTCACTCTCCTCAAGTTAAGCCTGTCGCTGCCGTGGCTCGATATTCATCTGATTGAGAGTGGTCTCGCTGATGTAATGGACCGGCACTGACAATTCCACCCCATGTCTGTAGCCAAACTCAAGTGCAATCCTGCATATGAGTCGGCCGAAGGGGAGCAACTCAGTCCTTCTATTTGAACACGCGATAAGGACTATCTATCGTAGTATAAACGTAGGCACGCATAACTTCGCTCTCTGCCACACTTGGTATAGGAAATCCACCATGAGACGCGTGCACTTGCTGCGATTGCTCCACCTGGGGTAGACGTTGAACGTGCAGATGTGGTGAAGCAGGTGGAAGTCGCCCAACATATTGGTCGCTAAGAGGCTCTTGTTAGGCTGCCACTGAACTAGACGACCACATAGAAACCCGGTGCGGCGATCCCTTTCATGTACACTATTCAAATTTCACTCACTTGCATGTACCACGCCAAGAGGCACATTCAGAAGCCGAGATATTAAACTAACATTTATTGTGGCCTCCCAATCTCTGCCAAATGGGATCTTGAACTGCAAGGGCCCTAGCGTAGGCTCTCGAATGTGGGCATAGAAGGCTCGGACAGTGCTCACAGTTGCACGAGACTCCCCTTCAAATAGTGGACCCCACCTGGCCTCTTCCAGGTGCTCGAACAATAAGTATTCGCCAAAGATTCGGCCATCCACATGCACTTCAAAAAGGACCCTCCGGCCCTCGTAGACTCCGTGAGATAGCTCTGCCAAAAAGGCTCTTCCAACAGGAGCCTGGGGATTAAGGCCCCACTTAGTTTGTAACTCTCCACCAGCGCTTGCACTCGCGGCGGCTCCTCTCAGTCTCCTAGAGCAAGCGGGGCGACTAGGCCCATCTTCGTCCACATGAGCTCTTTTCTTTCCCATGAGAGAAAGAATAGTGAAAATCGAGAATAAGGTCATGACAACCTCCATGAAAGCCATGGAAAAGTGAAGAAAAGGAAGAAAAGGGATGATGTCATTGGGTCTCCATGGATTTGAGCTCTAAGAGAGGATGTAAAGGCTCAAATGAAAGGGAATAAAGAGAAAAATGGATAAAATAGGATGGGTAAAAGGGTTTACACGAATTTGAGCCTCAAATGGGGGATTTAAGAGCTCACATCAAAGGAAATGAGACGGTTGAGTGATGGGTATGGCTGAGAACGGTGGAGGGGTGGAGGGAGAAAGAGTTTGAAGAAAAATAAGGGGAAGAGGGATTGAAAGGGCGATTTGAGAGAGAAATGTGAGGTTTTGAAGAAAAAGGAAAGCTTGGGGATGGGTTTTGTGAAGGAAGGACGATCTAGGGAGGGTTTTAATCATCAAACCATGGAGAAGTGGGCCACAAGGCCCCGAATGCATCGACTCGACCGGCCCGACCCTGTCTGGCCAGACCGGTGGCGAGGCCTCACCGAACAGGCGAGGTCCTTGCCGGTCATTGACCCGTCCGGCGAGGGTTCGCCATTTGGACAAGGTCCTCACCCCTCCCTGTGTCCAAAAAAGTGTGGGTCCCCCTGGAAGTGGTCCATTTGGCCCTCCCCTTCCGATTCGAGTCGTTTCGGGCTATTTCAAAACAAATCCAATACCTATCCCCATTTACGAATTTTTAACGGCTGAAATGGGATGAAACATCATCTATACCCGTCAATTGACGGTCTAAACGTGGTTTGGGGTCTGCATGTGTGATCAGGAGTGTGTAGGGACTCGATCTCGGTGATCATTTTCCATAAACTCTCACCAAGTGACGACACTTGGAGTCCTATACTTGTTTTTAGATTGTTCTCGCACCTTCCTATGCTAAAGTGGCGTCAGTGTACGTCGTGTGACCATAACACAGGTCCGGTTTAATCCAAATCATGCTCTGATACCAACTTAAAATGCCCTGAAAATTGAGGTTCGAGCAGAAGCTCAGCTCTTAAGTTCCAACGCATCACTTATGCAATATAGATAATGCTGAGTGAATGTTGTTCATATTAGTACAGTAGACATGAGTAGGATTATACCAAAACAGCAATTCATACTCCAGATCAAGTTATATATCTCAAGCGGAAGACTGAAAGAGGTATATAAACACATATGAGTCCAAGAGATCACTATAGAACCCCAGAGTATGAATACATCGCTGAGACACCATATACATGTATTAGTTCAAAAATAATCAAAATGTGGGGAGATAGTTTCCAACTACAATGAAGCCCTGTAGCCCCATCGATCATATCGGCCTAAGCGAAATCGTTTGAGAACTGCATATACGAGAACTCATCCTGATCGTCGTAGTAATCAGGCTCCGTCTCCTGAGTCACATCGTCATCTAAAGTTAAGATAGAGTCTGGTGGGTGTTCAGAACACCTTCCCAGAACGTGGGAGTGAGTGATCAACTCAGTAGAATCATAGAGCAAAGATTAACATGTTATCAATTCAGTCAAGCAGTAATGATAAAACAGACATATCAAATATTCCTTACTCTTATTAATGTAAGGATGTTGCACTTTCATGATGCATGCCCTCGCCTACACTCCCTCATGCGACACCATCTTACGTTCGCGGCATGTTTCTTCCCTCTGTGCTCTTCAACCTGGGGCACATCAGTGCGATGTTATGAGTATGATTACCTGAGTTATTATTAGTCCTTTTCATACAGCAGGAAGCTAAGGTACCTCCCTCATGTCAATTTCCCAAACGATGATCCATTCAAGGGTCGTTAGTCCTAGACAATCTCATATGATGTTATGGTTCTAGGTCGCTACAAAGGGCTCATCACCAATCAATGTATGCCTAGTTATACCCTTACTACAATAAGGCTCGTCGCCTCAATGCAGTATCGAGGTATACTCGAGGTCACTACAAAGGGCTTGTCACCAATCAATGTAGGCCGACTGCAGGAATTTAGTGTCCCATACCACCATAATCGGCTCACAAGTCTAGGTTGCTCACTGGTCACTACGGGTAGGCTCGTCGCCCTAGCGTAGGCTGATAGCTCGACCACGGTGTCCCATACCACCATGTCCTGCTCATGAGTCTTAGCGGATCGAGGTACCAAGGTTAAAGGGATTTCACTAGTAAGTTTGGTACCCTAGATTCAAACAGGAGTGTCCATACATGGTGAACATATATCGAGTCAATCGGGTTACTTAACAAACTCGACTAGTACGATCGCACGTTGAGTTGATCGACATGGAATGCATAAGCACTCCGTGTGGCCAAACCACTGCCGACAACTCCAGTACGGCTCGGGTTCGTCAAACACGTCTTACGTTGTGAATAGATCTCAGCCACGAATTCAAACCTGTTACTGATTGCCTGGACTTTAATATAGTCCCAATCACGTACAATCGCAATAATAGACATTTGATACAAGCTCTACATTCATAGGAACATGTTATCAAATATAACTCATACATGAATACAGTATATGGAGGAAATCATACACACAGTTAACATGAATGAAATAGGCTTAACATTTCATGGAGGAAATCATACACACAAGTAAGGTGATTGAGATTCATATCTCAATACCCTTAAAAATCATGCTTTGCCAACTACTAACCCATTCAGGTAATTACACAAACACTTAGACTACACTATTTAACATACATCATGTATGTTGGCATATTGCGTATTTAGGCAAATCCTTTTGCTAAGGAGTTGTCGCATACATAACGAGCATATACTAACAACAATTAATCATGGTAATCACAACATCAGATTCCATATGCATACAAACATTTTAGCAAATACATGGAATACTCTATTTACAACTTAGACAATACATATTCGTAAAACAGAACAGATAGCGCATTTGGCATGTGTAATAGCATCCACGTTAGTAATAAATCATTATCTGACATTGAAAGCTTTGAAAACCATAATTTATACATCTATAATCTGCACCTTCCGCCAATAAACACGTAACGAATTCAGTTTTTTCACTCACGCTTCGTCTACGGCCCAACGTTAACCTATTATATGAAATATGTTAGCTATTACATCACTTTAACTAGTTGAAACCCTAGAACTGATTGGGGTTAGGTTTTCTTACCCAATATTGTATTTGAAATCACCAGAATAGCGATCCGTTAGTGATAAATAAGCACGTGGAGTTATGGGAATTGTGGACTTTGAACAGGTGGGCCTTGTGGGTTTTGAAATGTGGACCTTTGGAGTTTTGAACTTGTGGATCCCTGACTTTGTTGGCTGCTTGTCCTGTACATGCATGTATGTTTTTTGTATTTTTGTATTTTTTTTAAAGAAAGGAAAGCGATGTTTAGAAAGACTTTTTTGAAGGAATGATTTTTTTTGTGCCAAATTTGTCGGTGTTTGCTTGTGTTTGAATTTGTGCCTGGATGGTGGAGTCAAAACATTGAACTTAGCCCATTTCGAATCCGATGTTCTGAGTTGTTTACTAAGTATCTCTGTTTCCTGAGAGTAGCGCATATTAGGATCATGCCCCTTAGATTTGGGTAGAGTCTGACAGAATTCTGATACAGGACTTATCTTTTCCTTATGCTTCTTCGCTTTGCTTGTTGCCTTGGCTTCTCCTGTTCCTACATTTTTTATTTTGTTTTTTTTCTTTTCTAACCATTTTTGCCCGTAGCGCCTTTTTAGATTTTCACCACGACCGGCTTTCTCGTCATTTTTGCCCATGGCATCCTTTTGGATTTTCACCATGTCCCGAGTTTTTTCTCTTATCTGCCCCTTGGCAGGTGTGCTATTTTTACCCTTGGTGCCTTTTTAGGTTTTCACCAAGTTCGCTACATGCCCGCTGTTTTTACTCGAGGCGCCCTTTTAGGTTTTCGCCTCGCCCATTTTGCTTAGGCACGTTACTTTTCATTTGATTTCTCTTTTTCTCGTACAAAAGCCGGAGGCTAGACTCCATTCATTGCTGGCTGACTGGTGAGCTGCCTGACTTTGTCTTCAATCACGATCGTGAAGCTGTTGACATTGGGTTAAACTATCCTGGGGGGAAATGGGTTGGTGAATTGTGTTCTCACTTTTTGGGTTTGACTCTTCTTTTCTTTTTTCTTTTTTTTTTGGACCGCATGCTTTATTCGTCCACTTTTTTCTTATTTTTTTTTATCCTTCTTTTTGGACCCTTTATTTTTTGGAACACTTATTGGAGGAAAGGAATGATAATGGAATGTACCTCAGGATGCTAACCTTTTGTCGTTTGACTTTAGCTTTACGATTGTGGTTGTTGACATAGTCAGGTAGGATTACCCATGATAGAAATGCACATTGTCGGCGTTGATGGGCTCTGGAAGATCTTTGCCCCTAATGATGGTGAGACGAAGGGCACCTCCGGGAAGAACCTCGCAGATGATCAGCGGAACGTTTCGGGATGGCCCAGAGTTGCCCCCTGGATTTAGTAGGCACAATGATAAGATGTGCATGTGTAACGCCTTGAAAATCGGAGGTCGAGCAGAAGCTCATCTCCTGAGTTCCAACGCATCACTTATGCAACATAGATAATGATGATTGAATGTTGTTCATATTAGTGCATTAAACATGAGTTGGATTATATCAAAACAGCATATCATACTCCAGAGACAGTTAAATTTCGCAAGCGGAAGACTGTGATAGATATATAAAATATATAAACTATTGTAAGTCTCCAGAGTGTGAATATGTTACTAGGTTAAATATATACATGTATACTCTAAAAATGGATAAAATGAATATACATGAGTTTTCCAAAAGTGTAAAAATAACAAGTGTAATGGCATCTAATCAGCATCCCTGTAACCCCGTCGATCAGAACATCGTCTATATAGACCCGCCTGATAGCTGCATATAGGAGAAACCTTCCTCATCATCATAAAAGTCGGCTCTGCCTCATACGCATCGCCATCATCTGAAACTAAAACAGGGTCTGATGGGTGTTTAAAACACCATCTCATAACGTGGGAGTGAGTGATCAACTCAGTAGAACTATAAAGCAAAGGTTAACATGTTATCAATTCAGTCAAGCAGTAATGATAAAGCAGTATAATAATAAGGTCCTAAGTACGCTTGTTAATGTAAAAATGATATGCGATAATGATGCATGCCCTCGCTTGCACTCCCTCAGTGTCTTCATCTTACGGCGCGCATAACAACCACTTGAAAGTGCTCTTCCTCGCCAAAGCACATGTAATGCGGTGCATACTCATGTTAGCCAATACTTAATTAAATTTATTCATACGGCAGGATTGGAAAGCTAACGTACCTCCCTTATATCCATCCCCAAACAATGATCCATTCTAGGGTTGTCAGTCCTAATAAATCTTATACGATGTTGCGGTTCTAGGTCGTTACAAAGCGCTCGTCACCTAATCAATGTAGGCCTAGTTTATACCCTAGTTGCTACGGAAAGGCTCGTCGCCTCAACGCAGCCTCAGAGTATGCTCGAGGTCACTACAAAGGGCTCGTTACCTGATCTGTGTAGGCTGATAGCTCGAATACAGTGTCTCATACCACAGTATTTAACTCACGTGTCTGGTTTACTCACTGGTCACTACGGGTGGGCTCATTACCCCGGCGTAGGCCGACAGCTCGACCACGGTGTCCCATACCACCATGCCCGGCTCATGAGTCTTAGCGGATTAAGGTACCAAGGTTAAAGGGGCTTTTCCATTGGTAAGTTTGGTCCCTTAGGTTTAAGCAGTAGCGTCCATACATGGTGAACATATATTAGGCTGATCAGTTTATTAAACGAGTTCGACTAGTACGAGCGTACGCTGAATTAATCGACAAGGTACCGTTGTCGACGATCCTCGTACGACTCAGATTTACCGAACTCATCAATTGTGGTGAGACTAGCTCGACCACTCAAACAGAAATTGTTACCGATTGCCTGGACTATGTCATAGTCCCAATCATATTCAAATGCAGCATATGGAGACGTGATAATCATATAGGCATTTGACAATAATCCAAGTACAACACTCATTTGAGTATTTTATCAAACACGTAGGGCATATGTTAACATATAAAGGCATTTCATCCATAAATCACGAAATAGCGATATAGGTTACATGAAGGAAATTGTAACTATAGATAAGGCAATTGAGAATTCTATCTCAACACCCTCATTAAATACATCTCAATAAGCCTTTCCTCATTCAGGCATTTTATCAAACACATAGGCTACATATTTCAACATACATATATTAGACTAGTTATAACATATACCTTAGCAAGCCCTTTTTCAAAGGAGTTGCCACATACACATCAAGCATAAATTCATAGTTAATAATCATGGCAAGCACATATCCAAATACCATATTCATTCAGACATTTTTACAAGCACTTAGACTACACACTTTAACATACGTGACATATGTTGGTTATAATAGGTGTTAGGGCAAATCCTTTCACCAAGGAGTTATCACACGTATAATGACCATATATCCACACCAAATAATCATGGCAAGTACGATTCCAAATTCTATACGCATTCAATCATATCAACAAACACATGTAATACACTACATTTAGCATAGTTCATATATATGTGTAAAGCGCGGAAAACATCGTATCTAAGCATTTGATAGCAATCAAGTCAGTCATAAATCATTAACTGACATTGAAAGCCTTGAAAATCATAACCTAAACATCTATAGTCTGCACCTTTCACCGATAGACTCGTAACGAACTCAGATCGAACCTTATTCCTTCGTCTACAGCACAACGGAAACCTAAAGCATGAAATAGGTTAGCTATTTCACCATTCCTTCTATTTGAATATGTAAACCAAATTAGGGTTAGGATTTCTTACCCAATTTCAGAATCAGAATCACCAGAATAGCGATGGAGAAGTGGTAGCCAAGCACGTGGAGTAACAGGGATCGAATCCCAGGAGAAAACCCCAACTCTCTCTCACTTTCTCTCTTTTCCTCTCTCTTTTCTCTCTTCTGTCTCCTAGATTTCCAAATTCATATGGAATGAGAGACAAAGATTTTAAGCCCTTTATATAGGCTCAGAAGTGATGGGAATGGCCCCAGGGCCAAGGTATACTTAGGGTGCAGCCAAAAGGGGTCTGTTCTGATCCAACGGAGCACTTCTAGAGGCCCCTTTGCTGAACACGGTCGAACTTAAGCTTCCTGACACTAGATCTTGGTCAAGCTAAGTTTTCAGTCCAATCGGGTTTACAGATCAACCGTGGCGGACCAGTTTCAATTCAACGGTCACTGGCACTCGATCAGGGCCACAAGTGCACTGACATGTGCGGAAAATTTTTCCTGATCCAAGGGTATAATTGGGTTAGATTCTGACGGTCTGAATCCTTAGATTCGACCTGCAAGCGAACTGACTCAATTCACTTAAGTTTCAGTTCATTTTCTAAAGATATACTTGTTTCTCACACACTTTGCTCCGGGCTCAAGTTGTGCATTTTTGGGTACTATTAGGACTTGATTTTTGAGATAATTTTTAAGGCCAGCAAGGCTATCATAATCGTATAGTTTTGGGGTAATCAGACTTTCGACGTGCGGTTCATGTCCAATACAGAGTTTCAAGATGCTCCCGAGAGCAACTGGGTTTAGAGCTTGATCCTAGGTTTTTAGGTAACATTGGGTTAACGATTCTACTCATTTTAGGTCTTACAGTTCATATTTAAAGTGGTTCAAGCTAATTCTACTGATTATTCAGTTTAGTACTTAACTAAAGTATGACCTAATTATGATAGAATAAGGTCCCTGGGCCATTCTATACCCTTTTTAGTACTTCTAGTTAGTATATTATTTTAATTATTTTTATAGTATTTCATCATCAAGTTTACTTCGTCTTCATCAACTTTCATGAGATTTCATATTGTAGAAAATTTCTAAAAATTCCAGAAACCGCAACTGTACAACGAATAATTTTCAGATAGTTGTCACAATGACCTATGTTTAACTATATTAAGTATTTTATTATATTTTTCTCTTATTTTTATATAAAACTAGACTCATTTAACTTCAATTTAAATTTTGAATCACCTAAATCAGAGTTATAACGAGGGAAATATGACTTTTTGAAATTGGATAAAAAGTGCAGAAAAAATGGCCAAAAATGGGCTGCCCGACCCACTGCGGCCCGCCAGGGGGCGAGGCCTCTCAAAACCGGCGAGGTCCTCACCGACCGCTGGACCCTAGGGTGATGGCTCACCCCAGGGGTGATGTCCTCCCCCCTCGGGGGTGCCAGGAATGTGCGGGACCTACCTCGGGTCCCCCCAATTTACGTCGTTTGAGCTCCCGAGTCCGTTTGATGTAGTTTCGTCGATCTGATATTTGAAATGGGTGTATCTTTCAATATGAAATGGGTTACGTGATATACAATAGATGATTTTGGGGTAGGAGAAGCTAATATATCCAAATAATCTATTTATATCATGAGCTTCCAAAATATTAATGGTAAAAAACCCAATTTAGTTATATATTCAATATTTAGAGTAAATTTTAATTTTTTTATTGTTCTTCATCATTTAAACTTTTGGATTACTATCTAATATGAAATTACTTTGAAACTTTGAAGAATAGGGTGGTGAAAGGTGAGATCTTTGAAGGAAATGGGTTAAAAAGGGGATTTTAGAGTTTAGGATTGAGTTTTTAAGAGGTTAAGAAGGTGTTAGGATCGACCCATTGCCTAAGAACGTCTAACTTCAGCTTGGCAAAAATTTGGGGTGTTACAATATGATTACCATGTTGCTAACCTTTCTTTCAGACTTGCTTGTCATTGGTCCTAGCGATCGTCATGCACTTTATGTCTGCAAGATGTAGTTAGTTTGTATCGAGATTACCACCAATCATTTTCCTTGACTTCTCTTTTTCATTCCTATCGATGATGTAGGATGTTGTCGGTGCTCGCTTTTGTTTGACACGAGAATGTACTCATGTCCATTGGATGCCTTTGAGCTCATTCTTTCAATGATGTCCACACCCCATAATGAAGAAGGGCTAGGGTGTTGCCAGGTTATAAAGACTCGAAGCATGCACATGGATCCGTTATGCGAGCTTCGAATACTTGAAGCACTTCCTGACATGCTGCAATAGTCTATCTCCATCGTTCATCAGTAGGACTCCATCATGATCTTGACATCTTTGCTTGATGGGCTTGACTTTGGGCTTTATAGAAGAAGACGTATGACTAGCTCTTCATTCGATCTAAGTAAGGCTCCATAGGATAACCCAAAGTTAGATAACCCCGGGTCTCAGGAATTCTGTCATTGTCTACTTGTATTCACGAGGAGAGAATCTCTTGATGCGTACTGTTCTAGGGAGCTCAAGGGATCCTAAGTTCACAATTTTAAAATCATCCATGACGACATTGGCCTTTACCTCGAACTTTTGGAGGGAATCCTCTAGCTCGAGAGTCGGATCATCATTTTTCACATCTTGGGCTTCATCTAAATCCATGAGTTTGAAGTCTAACTCCATATCGAAATCATATGAGTCAACTTCAAACTTAGGTGTTATAACAGACACATTTGGTACATTATTTCTTGTGAGTTTTTGAAAGATTTTCTACTGTTTTTGTGTTTTGAGAAATTTCTGTTGTTTTTGGATTTTGGCACATATAAGATTTTTTGGGATTTTGACAAGTATCCGAATTTTTTGGATTTTGAAAATATCTAATGTTTTTGGCTTTTTGAAATTTTCTTTTTTTTTTTTTTTGAATTTTGACAAGTAATGATTTTTTTTTCCATTTTGAAAATATTTAGTGTTTTTAGCTTTTGGGAATTTTCTGATTTTTTTTTAGCAAGACGACAATGTGAACCAGGGATTGCCTGATTCGACTCGAAGAGCGAAACACTATTTGCTTTTATTGTGTCGTCTTGGGGATCACGAACCAAATATTGCCCTGCACTCCCTCCCCTCAGGAGGCAGGGCCAGACGGATCAGTAGGTGGGCCCTGAAAGTGCACCTACTAGTGCCCTGATTTGTCAATTACGGTGTAAGTTGAGTCAGTCGGACAACAGCGCCTCACAGGAAGATCAATTCAAGTGTCTGCCTCAACTGAATGTGTGGAAGCTCGTCATAGGTAAATCATAGCCTCACATTCCATGTCCCAAAATATCAGGTGATTAAAACCCTTAAAACTAAGAAGAACACCTTAGGGTTTTATTGTAAGAAAACTTTTTACCAACAGGAAAATCTTTTAGTTTTCTTACCTTGTCGATTGTATCGATTCACATTTCGATATGATAGACCTGCTCTGTCGATGTCCTCGGTATCTCAATCGATACAATCGAGTGAGGACAAAAAACATCCAGCAATCAAACATTCATCAGGACAATTTATTGATATCTCGAAGTTACAATCGATATCATCGATATTCAAATATCGATCCCATCAAAAGTGGATCGATAATATCGACAAGAAGTTTTTTCGGCGCCCCTTTTTTTATAAGAAATTCATAAGGTGTTTCGGTATATTGACACCCTTCCGATATGATCTGAAATCAAATATCGATTCGATTGAAAGTCTGTCAATGATATCTACCTTGGGCGCGCATTTCTTCCAGCAAATATTTCAGTTTGTTTTTAACTTTGACCGGGGGGCCAGTCGAGAAATCGATATTCATATATCGATTATATCGAGGTCTGGTCGATTGGATCGAGACTGGACACAAATAGTCCAGCAAACTTATAGGTAAATCTATACGATTTATCGATCCCATTGACACGGACTCCGATATCATCGATATATAAATTCTGATGACATCGACTGTTCCCCGATCATATCTTAGAAACCTAAAATATTTCTAAACTAGTCTCTCTCATGCTTCAAATGTCGATAGCTCGATCCCAGTATCGATGGAATCGGAGTTCGAAATCCGATAACATCGAAACCTGTATCGATCCAATCAATAAGCCAGAAAAAGGTTTCAAAAGTGAATGACATAGAGTTTGTGCCATCGAGCGAATCATCAATACAATCGAGAGTATACGCTCGATCATATCAACGCTTACTCGATGATATCGAACTCCGTCATAAATACGACCGTTTTATATCCATTGGAACCTTTTGTCTATTTAAAGAGAGGCTTGTCTTTATTGCTGGTAAAGAAAGAAGAGAGTGCTTTTGAGTGTTTTAAACTTCATATCATTTATCTTAAGCCCTTTCTCTCAGGGAGTTCATCCTCCAATCCACCCTCATCATTGATATTCAATAGAGTGGATTGGGGAATGAACTTCCGCATTCAAGGATCCTCCAGCTATTACCTTAATGGCAAATCATTAAGCTGGGATGCCTTGAATGCATAGATGATTGGAATCACTATATCTTCCTAATAGAAAAATCTTTAGAGAGTAAAATTCTATCATAACCTTGACCCGACCTGAAGCCTAGTACTTATACATCTTTTGTGTTGCGGTTCAAGGGAGCAGAAGACTCTTCATCAACAAGAAAGAGATCTTCATCACTGCACTAAAAGGGACTCGTCAACTTATCTGTAAGTACCTAGAGTCCAGAGGACACTTGTGATCATTCCTTTCTAGGATTGGGTCTTAAGTGTTGCTCACCCTTTGAAGTCCTCAAAGGAGGCCTCCAGCGGGAGTATACGCTGTGGGTGCGTTATGTGGACCCTTGTTCTGTGGAGAGCATAAACATCTGGGTGCGTTGTGTGGACCCTTGCTCTGTGTGGGCATAAACATTTGGTTAGGAGTACGCCAGCAAAACTCCAGGGTTAGAGGTGAACCGAGTAGAAACCTCAGTGTAAAGGTTGAAGATGAATCTGATTTAAATCCCTAGGTTTGATGTGAACCATGGGAAACCTCCTTAGTGAAATTCGGTACACTCAAGGGTTGAATGTGTAAGTGCTATGATTTCATATCCCTTTGGTTGTCAAATTTTGGTATGCCAAAACCTATATCTATGTCTTGTATTTCTTGTGTTTCATGTTTGAGACTATTCATTGCTTCAAGACATCAGATTTCAAGACAAGAAGAGAGTTTCAAGTCATGGATGAAGAATTCAAGAAAAAGAAGACTTCAAATATGCATGTTCAAGATTCAAGTACAAGTATAGAAGAAGACTTTGTCATCTCATGAAAGGATCAAGCTTAAGAAAGCCTACAACAAGATTCGTAAATTCTCAAGCTTCTCTTAAGGGACATCTGAGTGTACAAACTTTCAATGTCCATCTCACTTTTAAGGTTTGTTTGACCTTAGAATGACCTTAGGATGAGCTTTATTATAGGTCATTTTGGATACATAATTCGTATGTTTTAATATGCTTGTCCGAGCTATTCTAAGACCAGTTCTAGGGACTTTAAGACCAGTCCTAGCTCTGCTACGACCAGTCTTAAGTTTTTCAGGACCAGTCCTACGTTGTTAAAGATTTTTAGATTTTTCTAGTTATCCTACGACCAGTCCTGGACATCCTATGACCAGTCCTGTGAGCTGTACGACTTGTCCTTCGACCAGTCCTAACCCTACGACTCAAACTCTAGCAACTAAATTGGGGGTCCTATGACTAGTCGTAGGTGACCCACGACTAGTCATAGGTGGCCCACGACCGGTCGTAGGATTCCTAAGACCAGTCGTGGAACAACTAATCCTTATCCTGCGGAAATCTTTGAAAATCTTTGATGCTACAACTAGTCCTAGGATCCTAAGACCAGTCGTAGATGGGATTTTTCAGGCTATAAATTGAGCACAAACTTCAGAGTTTTGACACATAATTCAATTCTATTCAAGCATTCTTTAGGCTATACTTTGAGATAAGTTTGTGTTGTTTTTAAGCTACTTTATGCTCATTTAATATTCCTTTTGATAGCTTGTTTTTTGTTTGATTTTGATCTACATTCCAATCTTATTTGAAAAGGAGAATTTCTGATATTCCTTCTTCTTGGATTCAAAATCAAATAGAACTAGCCTTTTTTTTATTTAAAATCAATTAGACTTAGAACCATTCTTAAAGTGAGTATTGGACTTTGAACGTTGAATCGAACTTCTACTCCGATTGGTTCTACCGGGTTGCTTCAAAAGAGATTCAGGTATTTTACATTTTTGTAATTTACTTTCTTTGGTTTTGGTTGAGATTTGCCAGAAAAATCTCATTGTATTGGTTATCTGAGGAGAGCCAGAAAACTCAGAGTGGTTGGGTTTTTGGATTGTGTAAACCCGAGATAAAAAGACACAATTGTGAAGGTTTTAGGTGAACCTGTGAAACCTATTTTGATAGTGCATGCTAATATCCCCTGTGTGAGGATATTAGGAGTGGAGTAGCATTCTGTGTGACTGTTGGATAACAGTTGGTGTACACACAGGCGAACCACTATATATCGTTGTGTTATGGATGTGCCTTATTCTTCCATTTCTTATTCATTCAGTTTGAGATTTGTTTTTGTGGATGAATGTTGTAATTATTTCATTTCAAGCAAGTGTGGGGAATGTTGTAATAACTTAGGATTTATTTCTACAAGTTATTTTGATTGCTTTACTTTTTATTCCTCATTGATTTGAGATTGATTTTCTTTTAATTCAGCATTGTGCTTTATTTCTTTAATTATTCCACTGTTTTAAGTTTTATTTGGCATTGCCCTATTCACTCCCCTCTAGGGCATATAGCTAAGCCCTTTCAGAGTGTGGCAGCCGAGAGTGGAGTAGACAAGTAGTCGAACCAGTATAAAAATGACTGTGCTTGTGATTGATTCTTGTGCTTCTCATTTGTGTGATTATATTAATTGCATTCATATCTGCTCACACTTCACACACACAGTCACATCCATCATAGACTATAACTGCGTCATGCTTATTAATTGAATAGTTTTGTGATTAGATCCTTTACTGAGCTTGGAAGCCAGTAGAGTTACATTTGAGTAATCCTGAAAATTGCATACCTGTTAGGATTAGCGTGATAGGATTTTTTTATAACTCATAAATCTTTAAAAAGTCCTATACACCCCTCTCTAGGACATTGGTATATTCCTACTTCAACTCAAGCGATCTTCACTGCTATTTCAGGCCCTCATTGTCCTGCTCAAATGTCGTGATGAGTTTGGGATTGGGATCTGAGCTGGTGTTGGATGTCACTTTCCTCAGCTCATCCCCGATGTATTGTGAGTCTTTGGATTCTTCCTACTCAGGTGAGACCCAAATTATGGTACAATCAATCAGGGAAAATTCTTGCCCCTTGCCCAAGTCATTTCCAAACAGTCCAGTTGGACTCATTCCTCTCACTTGATCCTCCATGGTGGATCTCGACCTGCCAACCGGATAGATGATCCCTTCTCTGTTGGATTTGATTGATTGTGGCTAAAGGGATTGTCCTCCTCTTACTGACTTTGCCCTCCTTTGATACATTTATGCTTTGCTATCTCACCCATAGGAGGCAGATGGTCTATTCCTGTCATGCTTGCATTCTCTTAATATTTGAGCTGATAATAAAAATGTCGAAGCTCGACTGGAGGGAGGACATAGTTTGATCCGATGGGACATGTAAGAGCCATGTAATTGATAGTTTCGAACTTGATACTATGGTATGAGATATCCTCATCGGAGCATTATATGTCTATGATCGGGATATCTAGCTCTTGATGGTTGACTAGTTCTATCGGAAAAATTTGTTCAGGATCATCCAAAATGATCAGCGCCTTGTCTCCAAAAATGTATTTGACCTTTTAATGAAGAGTCGAAGAGAGAGCCTTAACTTTGTGGATCCAAGCCCGATCAGAGAGGAGATGAAATGAAGCCGTGATGTCAAAGACCTGAAAAGTGATGGTTGATGTCTTGGGGCTAATCAAGATCTAGACATTAATCTCTTCCTCGACCTTTCTCCTAGAGGCTGGAACTATTCGTCTTAGACTCTTCTCTTGAAGGATTGAAGACTGAGTAGAGCTAGGTAATTTCCTTTAAATACTAGAATATCCTTCCTGTAAAGTTACCGCATGATTAAAGTTGGGCCCTGATTTTGCTAGGGCATGCGATATGTTGATCGGGGAAGGAGCTTTTTCTTGGATCACGAGGGTTGGAGTAGGGGCTGATTAGGCAGGTGGTGCCCCTTGTGAGACAAAGGATGTATGGACTGGATTGATTGGTGGTGGCTCCTGTAGACTTGAGGGCATGAAGACTGGACCGGCTGGAGATGCCCGTTGCATATTTGAGAGTAAAGAGATTGGACTGTCAGGGTGTGTCCCTTGTAGACTTGGGGGCATGGAGACTGGACCGGCTGGAGACACCCCCTACATATTTGAGAGCGAATAGATTGGACTGGTAGGGTGTACCCCTTGTAGACTTGGGGAATGGAGACTGGACCAGCTAGAGATGCCCCTTGCATATTTGAGAGTGAATAGATTGGACTGGTAGGGTATGCCCCTTGTAGACTTGGGGGTATTGTTGTTGGGCTAGTAGTGATTGAATGGATGATTGGACTGGATTGACCGGGGGTGGCTCTCCTTGACTGATATTGTTAGTAGGGGTTCCTGATGAACTGGAACATACTTGATATGATGACAGGGGATTCTAGAGGGTGTAATTGGTAGTGGCAACAACAGGAGAGATAACCACGATCGTTTGGTTGTCAATCAGATCTTGGACCACATGTTTCAGGGCGAAACAATGGTCCGTTGTGTGGCCTTGGGATTAATGGTATGCACAGTACTCATTCTCATTATAATTTGGTTGTAGAGGGTTTGGGGGAAGCCTAGGCAGTAGCAGTGTAAGAATTTGCCTTTGGATTAGCATGGCTAGTACCTCACTGCAAGTTTGAGCTTCGGTGTAAACTGCCTAGGTTCCCGGGTCATCCTCATCCGCTGACTATGATTGGGGTACTGAGGAATCTCCATTTGTTGTTGTTGTTACCATTATCATTCTTGAGGAGCGAATTGAGCACCTTGGGTAGAGTCAACGGGATTGTCTTTTTCTGTTAGATGGAGGTCAAGAACACTTCTGTTACCATTCTCATATCCAGTAAGCCTTCCTTCCACTATACGCTGTGCTGGGGAGGCCTGATGAGGCCACCAAGGGGAGATCATTCCATCCCTTATTTCGGCTTCGGCTCGTTTCCTAGCATGGATGAGTTGGGTGAAGTTGGCATATGGATACAATACGAGGTATCCGGAGATATTCGGGTTTGTCGAGTGGATGATCATGTAGATTTGCTCCTCGTCATCAATGAGTGTTTTCATTCTGGGGGCCATGGCCTGCCACTGTCCAACATAAGCTGACAATGACTCATCATTCATTCCTCTGCCTTAAGGCAGTAAGATCCGCCCTTTTGGGCGCTACATTAAGATTGTACACAAAACGATCAATGAAAGCTTGAAAAAGTTGTTCCCAAGTTTTGATTTGATGGTAGTCTAATGACGTGTACCAATCTAGCGCATCGCCTTTCAAAGATTTTTGAAACAATCGGATCAACGCTCCATTATTACCTGTCAGAGTATTAAGCTCTTCACAAAATGCTCTTAAATGGTCCATAGGATACCCAGTACCATTATACCTTTTGAATTTTGGTACCTCAAAGTTTTGAGATACCATTGCATTAGGGAAGAGACAAAGATCCCTAAATTTGGTGGATGGGAGATCCATCTTTTGCTACCTTTTCAGTTTCCTTTGCACCTCTCGCAATTGCTCCCGGAGCTCTTCGATTTTGGAGAGACCGTTCGAGGGGGGTTTTGTCCCTTGGAATTGATTGGATCTCCTATTAGGAGGAAGATGTTGGAACTGGCTGGGATTCCTGACTGTGGGAGATTGTATTTGATAGTGGTTCTCATCAGTGAGAGGTTGTTGGAAAGGATTCTCAGTTGCAGAAAATCGGCCTTGAAGGTGACTCCCATTATGGGGAGGATGCTGGAAAGTTGAGATGACTGGGGCACTAGGTGATGACACTTGCATGGTTTGGACAATCTCTGTAAGACCTATATCTTAGTCCGTACCGTTCCGTAGACTTCCGCGGTCTTACCTGTTGAATTCCGACAACCTTCGACCCTTAACCGATATTTACGCGCGACCATAATTCATATGCCGTCAACCCGAGTCGACTCAACCCAAGACCATTACCATAGCGACCGCGCCATCGCTGCTGTTCCGATGCCGTGACTTGCGCGCCGAGGCGATACCTTGGTTAAGAAATATGGGCCAACGTTCGGTATGAGAAAAACGCCGCGCGTTGCGAAACCCAAGAGAATCTCTACGAGATGTCACATCAATCCCATCAATCAATCCATCACATATCAAGTACATGTCAAGTACACATCACCTTTCACCCATACCCAAGCAACCTCAAAAGTCAAGAATCTCTTACAAGCCCATGCTTTTCTTACACAAAAGGGCCACAAAAGTCAAAAAGGTCTTACACACCCATCACCACCACATCCATCACTCCATCACCCATCACTATCTCTCCCTTACAACTCTCTCTTTCTCATTTCTCATCTCATTCTTCTCAAGCAACAAAAATCCCATACGTATGAGAATTTCTCCAAGTCTTCCAACTCCAAGTGTGGCTCACCTCTCCATCCCAAAATCTCCCATCCCAACCATCCAAACCTCATCTCATCCATTGAAGTTGAAGCTAAGGTTCTTAGGAACCCATACGAGCAAGAAGATAGGAACCCATACGAGCAAGAAGATCGAACGGTGGGTTCTAGATAATAGTAGTTTTGCATGTTTTAAAGATGGGCCAAGTGAGACCAACCGATCAATGGTTTGGATCTCACTTAGGACCCTAAGTTGTGGCCGATGGCCCACTTCAATCATCATGATCATCCATGGTTGGGCCATTCTCCATGGACCCTATCATGATGTTTATTTTATCGCATTAGGAAGGTCATCTAGACCGTCCATATTGGTGGAAAAAGGATCCCCACCGTTGATTTTCGATTTAGGAGGTCCCATGTGTAAAGGGACCCATTTGATTGTATGATTTCCTCAAGGGAGGGCTCATAGTGGCGGAGCCCTCCATCACACGCGTGTCCCACTCTCCATCTCTCTCTCTCTCCTCTTTAATTTTATTTATTTTTATTTTTATTTTATTTTATGGGATTATAATGGGGTTGTGTGGCCTATTTGGATGGACCCCACCATGAGGCTTTTATTTTACCCAAACCATCAAGTGTGGCCCACTTTATGTGCAATGGACCCATACTATTTTTCATGAGGTGGCCCACCTAATCAGGGCCCACCTCAATGTATTATTTTTTTTTAATACCCAACCGTCCAGCGTCTGAGACGCTCGACGTCTCTGCCAAAAGAAAAAGAAAAGGGAAAGGTTTAGGTGGGCCGGCTCTTGCAGGCCCCAACTTGATATATGTGTTCAATCCAAGCCGTCCATCCTTTTTCCCGTATCATTTTAGGCGTTGAGCCAAAGAATGAGAACAATCCGAGCCTCAGGCGGGCCATAACCTGCAAAATAGGGGATTCAACCATTGAAAGACACCCTGGCATTTTTATTCGCTAGAAAAATATTAGATATTAGACTCATTGAAACGGTCTTGAGCTACTGAAGCCAATGGACGGGTTGGATCTACTTGATGCGGGCCCTAGGTGTGAAAAACTCCGAAAAATGAGTTTTCCATTTTTAAAAAAAAAAAAACAGCACAGAGGCACTGCCTCTCTCTGATGCTGCAGCAGACATTGCACGTCTTTGGCGGGCGGGCGTCCCAGCAACCACCCACGGCTGCTGCCGTGGACCCCACCATGATGTATATGTCTTATCCACACCGTTCATATGGCGGGTTCCCCCCTTAGGCAGGCCTCCTCCAAAAATGAGGCCAATCCAATGCTCAGGTGGCCCACACCACACGAAACAGCAAGATTGAACCTCTACCATTGAAACTCCTTTTGTGGGCCCCAGAAGTTTTGGATCAAGATGAAATTTGTTTTCCCCTTTCTCTCAGGGCTGTGTGACCTTATCAGCGGATTGGATGGCATATAAACATTGAGGTGGGCCCCACATGGGACCCACAGTGATGTATGTGTACTATTTCCACCGTCCAAACGGACGGTGGAGCCCACGGTGACGCTCGTGCCCTGGGTCCTTGCCGTCCATTTATTTTGACGGTGGGGCCCACTGTCCCCTAGTAACAGCGAGTTCTGTGGGTCCCACCATTATATATATATTATATTATATGTTATATATTATAGTTTATATTGTATATCTTATAATATGTATATAGTGGTGGGCCCTACGTGGGACCCACCTCTATTCCCTTTTAAAATGCTTAAAGAGCTGCAGCAACAGCTATATATATATGTATATTTTATATACATACATGCCCTTAATGTATAAATTGTTATCGTAGTTATAATGTATGTATATTACTATATATATTATATATGTGGGCCTAAGGTCCATATGACCTTTTAAACATAATGGATTGCAAACAAATATTACAGTGGGCCCTAGGCCATGTGTCCCTATGAATAGTTTGGATGGAAGTAAACATCATGATAGGCCCCAGTTTGGATGGAAAATAAACATTTTGTAAGGCCCATGGGTCGGGGCCCATTTGATATATTTAAAGGCCCATGGGATTGGACCAGATCGATGTATTCCAAGGCTCATGGGATTAGGCTCATTTGATATTTTGGGGGCCCATGGATTAAGGCCCATTGAGATGTAGTGGGGCTTATGGGTTGAGGCTCATTTAATGTGCGTATGGGGCCCAATTGGTTAGCCCATTTGTTACAATATAAGACCCATGAGTTTAGGCCCATTTGATGCAAATCTAAGGCCCACTGGTTATGACCCATTGCAATGCACATAAGGCCCATTGGTGTGGCCCATTGATGTGGCCCATTTGATGAATAAAAGGCCCATATGATATAGCCCATTTGATGTATTTAAGGCCCAATGGGATGTACCTAAGGTCCATTGCAATGTGTGAGCCCAATACAGATTATGTAACGATGTTTACGACAATCGTGCCTTGGGAGCAATGTTGGTTTGACGTCCACAATACGAGTGTAATGCTGGTTGAATGTCTATATTACGACTCTCCTTAGGGCCCATTATTAGACCCGTACTTATTATGTATAGGCCATCCAGGCCCATCTGCATTGTAAGGATAGTTCATCTCATTATAACATGTTTAGTATAATTTCATGACTCATGATCATATGCATTATATATATGTTTGATATGAGAAGTGACTGATCATAGCATATGCCTTCAGGCAGATTATTTTTGGGACCCCGATTAGGCGGTGTTGCCCTGCATGAGCGCACGATACTTGCAAGGATTTGCTACATGATTGGATAGTGTGATTCATGCATCTCGCATTGTGTGATATGGTTACTATACGCCCTAGCGACATCGGGGTCGTAGCCTCCATAGACGCATCGTAGTTGGAAGGATTGAATACCGAAAATCTTATTCTACATGGGGTGGTATAGATATCCTTGGGTGAAAGTCCCTAAACCCTTATGGTACCAAGAGATTTCTCCAACGTCTAGACCGAGTGGGTAGATGAGCGTTGAGTGCCGATTACCAGATGACTGCGCTCTCCACTGTGTCGTGGTCGGTTGGAAGGGGGTACGGCCTTACCCGCCCGAGTGTAGGAGGCAATACTAGGCTAAGTCTGACCAGCTTGAGGAATGGGTCCACTATCGACGAGTCGAGCCCGATATTGGCAGATGGATAATGAGGTCTCTTCCACTTACCTTATTGCGTGCGATGAGGTAGCAATCTGGTTTAGAGTGTACTAGACCCCGGTGATATTCCAAAGTTGAGCTGTATTGATACGTGGACTTAGATGAGGATTGTATACTTGACTTGCATCTTGCATCGCATAGCCTTGGTACGGCTCATGATATTATGGATCCATCTGCTTATTTCGCATTACTCTGATATTGCATGAGTATATTACTACCTTGTGCACACACTTTCACCACCCTCTAAGCTTTTTATAAGCTTATGTACGACCGTTGCGTGCAGGTGACGTTGGGGCGTAACAACGCTGAGACAGGAGCACTTGCAGATCATTTTGGAGTTTTTGTTCCTTACCATTGTATTTTCCTTTATGCTCATTGTACTTGTAAAATTTTTAATCATAGGGGAAATGTAATGGAATTCTTGGTTGTTGTTTGTGGGTTATGCCTTTGGTTATGCTTATTACGAATCAAACTGACGTTGAAAATCCTTCTCGTAGAATCCCAGGATCGGAACCTGGCGAATAGGCGCTAGGAGCTGAGAATGGGGTTCTACGGAGGCTGTCGGCGCCGGATTCAGAGATTAGGAATTTTGTGAGCCCGGTTTTCGATTTTGGGGCGTGACAGTCTCTTTTTGAACACATTGGGCAAGAAGGGTCTGTAGAGCCTTAAAATTTTGAGCTATTTCGTCCATGGTTGAGGTGAATGCGGTATTATCAGCCATGAATTTAGGCTATCTGGGGGTACCTTTTAGGCGTAATGGTTTCTTCTTTTTGGTTTGTGTAAGACCCGTATCTTGGTCCGTACCTTCCCGTAGACTTCTGCGGTCTTACCGGTCGAATTTCGGCAACCTTCGACCCTTAACCAATATCGACGCGCGACCCTGATTCATATGCCGATAACTCGAGTCGACTCAACCCAAGACCACTACCATAGCGATCGCGCCGTCGTTGGGGTTCCGATGCCGCGACTCGCGAGCCAAGGCGATACCCTGGTCAAGAGATGTGGGCCAACGTTCGGTGTGAGAAAACGCTGTGCGTTGTGAAACCCAAGAGAATCTCTACGATGTGTCACATCAATCACATCAATCCCATCAATCAATCACCCATCAAGCCATCACATGTCAAGTACACATCACTTTCATCCCTTTTCCCAAGCAACCACAAAAGTCTTCCAAACCCATACCTCTCTTACACAAAAAGCCACAAAAGTCAAGCTTTTCTTACACCTCCCATACCTCTCTTACACAAAAGCCTCAAAAGTCAAGCTTTTCTTACACAACCATCACTCACCACATTCATCCATCACTCTCTCTCTCTCCCTTTACAACTCTCTCTCTTTCTCTCTTTCTCATTTCAAAATCTCCAAGCAAAAGGAGCTCCATACGTATGGAGTTTTCCAAACTCTCCTAAGCTCCAAGTGGCCCACTTTCCTACCCCATCATCTCCCATTTCAACCCTCCATTCCTCATCTTAACCATTGAAATCCAAGCTAAGGTGCCAAGGAACTCTTAGGAGCAAGAAGATCGGACGGTGGGTGTTAGATCATACTAGTATTTCCTATTTTTGAGATGGATCAAGTGAGGTCAACCGATCAATGGTTTGGATCTCACTTGGGACCCTAAGTTGTGGCCGATGGACCACTTTGATCATCATGATCATCCATGGTGGGGCCATTCTCCATGGACCCCATCATGATGTTTATTTCATTACAAAAAGGTCATCTAGACCATCCATATTGGTGGGGAAAGGATCCCCACCGTTGATTTTAAGTTTTGATGGTCCCTTATGCTAAATGACCCACTTGTTGTATGATTTATTGTAAGGGAGGGCTCATAGTATCGGGGTCCCTCCATCACACGCGTGTCCCACCTTCCATCTCTCTGTTTCTCTCCATCTCTCTCTTTTATTCATTTATTTATTTATTTTATATTATTTTATTTTATTTGTGATAGGATTGTGTGGCCCCCTTGTATGGACCCCACTAGAATGCATGTTTTGGACCCGATCCATTTTTAGATGTGGCCCACCTTGTATGTGCATGGGGTAGCCATGTGATGGCCCACCTAATCAGGGCCCACCCCAATGCATTGTTTTATTATTATTATTTTTAAAACATCCAATTGTCCAGCGTCTGAGGCGCTGGACGTCCCTGCCAAAGAAAAGAACAAAAAGGAAAGTTTAGGTGGGCCGGCTTATGCAGGCCCCACCTTGATACATGTGTTCAATCCATGCCGTTCATCCTCTTTACCATATCATTTTAGGCGTTGAGCCAAAGAAAGAGGTCAATCCGATGTTCAGGCGGGCCATACCATAGAAAACGGTATTTTTACCCTTCAAAGGCCGTTAGTGCCCATTTTGTTGTGTCTACACTCCAAATCAATGTCGAAAATGGGATTTGTATGGCCTGTTTGGGCCCTAGAATCAAGTGGGCGGAGTGGATTTCCCATCAGTGGGCCCCACATTTGATTTTTTTAAAAAGCATAAAAAAAATAATAATAATAATAAGGGTGGCAGCAGCGCTACCACCGTCTGAAGGCAGCAGGCACTGCCAGCCGGCGGATGGACCAGCAGGGTCCCACGGCTGCTGTCGTGGGCCCCACCTTGATGTAAATGCCTGTTCCACACCGTCCATAGGATGGGCCACCCCCTGGAATGGCCCCCCCTCCAAAGAACAGCCCGATCCAACGCTCAGGTGGCCCACATCATGGGAAACAGTGTGAATGAACGTCTTCCATTGATACCCTTTTATGGGCCACAGAAGTTTCGGATCAAAGTGAAATTTATTTCCCTAATTATCAGGGTCCGTGTGACCCTGTGAACCGTTTGGATGTAAAATAAACGTTATGGTGGGCCCCACATGGGACCCACAGTGATGTATGTGTGACGGTGGCACCCACCATAATTCATGTGTTATGTTTTCACCGTCCACAGTTGTGGACGGTGAAACCCACTGATATGCGTGGGTACCCTCCCCACTGTCCATCTCTTTTGGGACCCACCTTGTCTCGTGTGATGAATCCAAACCGTCCATCCTCTTGGTAAGATCACCTTAGGCATGAGTGTGGATTGGGTGGGCCACCTATGTATGGGTTAGGCCCATCTGATTAGCAAAAGGCCTATGGGTTAGGCCCATTTAATTTATTAAAGGCCTATGGGTTAGACCCATTTGATTTGAAAAAGGCCTATGGGTTTAAGCTCATTTAATTTATATAAAGGCCTACAGGATTAGGCCCACTTGGTAGGTACAAGGCCCATGAAATTGGACCCATTTGATACAATTTTAAAGCCCATGAAAGTAGGCCCATTTGATATATGTAAGGCCTAGGGGTTTAGGCCCACTTTGATATGCATGCAAGGCCTAACGGTTAAGGCCCATTTGGCGTACATATGGGGTTCAATTGGTGTGGCCCATTCGTTACCTTTAAGACCCATGAGTTAAGCTCATTTGATGCAGTCCAAGGCCCACGGATTTTGACCCATTGCAATGCACATAAGACCCATTGGTATGACCCATTTATGTGGCCCATCTGATGAATAGAAGGCCCATAAGATATGGCCCATTTGATATATATGTAAGGTCCAATGGGAAGAACTTATGGTACATTGCAATGTGTAAATCCATTACAGACTAAGTACCGACGTTTACAAAGATCGTGCCTTGGGAGCAATGTTGTTTTGACGTCCACATTGCGAGTGTAATGTTGGTTGGATGTCCACATTACGACTCTCCTTAGGGCCCATTACTGGGCCGTACTTGCTATGTTTCGGCCGTCTAGGCCCATCTGCATTGTAAGAATGGTTCATCACTCATTTACATGTTTAGTATAGTTTCATGACCCATGATCATACGCATCATATGTATGCTTGATATGAGGATTGACTGATCATAGCATATGCCTTCGGGCGTTGTTTATGGGCTCCTGGTTAAGCAGTGTTGCCCTACATGAGTGCACGATATGCGAAGGATTTGTTGCATGACTGAATAGCGTGAATCATGCATTTCGCATTTGTGTGACATGGGTATTGTACGCCCTAGCGACATCAGGGCCGTAGCCTCCACAGACGCATCGTGGTTGGCAGGATTGGATACTGGAAATCTTATTCTACATGGAGTGCTATAGATATCCCTGGGTGAAAGTCCCTAAACCCTTATGGTACCAAGAGGTTGCTCCAACGCCTAGACCGAGTGGGTAGATGAGCGTTGAGTACCGATTACCAGACGGTTGCGCTCTCCACTGTGTCGTGGTCGGTTGGAAGGGGGTGCGGCCTTACCCGCCCGAGAGTAGGGGGCGATGCTAGGCTGAGTTTGACCAGCTCGAGGAATGGGTCCGCTATAGACGAGTCGCGCCTGATATTGGTAGACGGATAGTGAGGTCTCTTCCACTTACCTTATTGCGCGCGATGTGGCGGCAATCTGGTTTAGAGTGTACTAGACCCCGGTGATATCGCATATTTGAACTGTATTGATGTATGAACATAGATGAGGATCTGTATGCTTGAGTTGTATTGCACATCGCATGGCCTTGGGATGACCGATACCATTCATGTCTTGCATTGCATAGCCTTGGTACGGCTCATGATACTATGGATCCATCTGCATATTCCGCATTGATCTGACATTGCATGTTCATATTACTACCTTGCGCACACACTTTCACCACCCTCTAAGCTTTCTATAAGCTTATGCACGACCATTGTGTGCAGGTGACGTTGGATCGCAGCAGCATTGAGGCAGGAGCACGTTGCAGAGCGTTTTGGAGTTTTTGTTCTTTACCATTGTATTTCCCTTTATGCTCATTGTACTTGTAAAGTTTTGATCATAGTGGAAATGTAATGGAGTTCTTGGTTGTTGTTTGTGGGTTATGCCTTTGGTTATGCTTATTACGAATCAAACTGACATTTAAAATCCTCCTCGTAGCATCCCAGGATCGGAACCTGGTGAATGGGAGCTAGGAGCCGAGAATGGGGTTCTACGGAGGCTGTTGACGCCGGATTCGGCGATCGAGAATTTTGTGAGCCCGGTTTCCTAGTTTGGGGCGTGACAGTTTTCCATGGCAACTTTGGATTGGATAAGCATGGGGTGAGTAAAAGCCTTGAATGGGTGCAAGCCAAAGATCGATCCTCATTTTTTTTAATGCAAGGTATGAATGCAAATGTAGAGTATCTCCTAAGATTATATTACTATACTATTTCAAGTTGGGTCTTAACTAGTACGAGCTAGCAAGTCTCCAGTGGAGTCACCATTCTATAGACACTGGAAATCGGCACCCACGCGAATTTGTATGTCTGGTGATTAGGGGTGGGGGTGATAGGCTGATTATAAATGTTGGAGTCGCCACTAGCCGAAAAATCTTGAAATCCCGCGGTCAGCTAGAACCACAGAATACGTAAGGTGAGGGAAATTCGGAGACTTTTCTATCTTAAATTGACTCCTGGTTTACAATCTGGGATTCTGGGTAAGGGACCTCGGTTACAAAGAGGGAAGGTGTTAGGCACCCTCTCTGCCCGTATAAGCGTACGGTCTCTACTTTGTGTGGTAAAACAATCTCAAGGGATGAATGATGTGGTCAAGGTAAGACTAAGTACACTCATGGATTTCTGATGTGGCAAGATCTGAGATTTTGGCAAGCCACAGAGTATACGTCCAATGGCGTGTCTAAAAGGCGAATGTGATGATGCTTATGCAAAGAGGTAAGAAAAATGGACTAGATCACTAGAAATTTCTGATGTGACAGGATCCGATGCACGGTAAGTCACAGAGCATATGTTCTCTAGAGATCTAGAGAAGCAGGGGGGTTGAGAAGGGAGTAGATGTCATGATGAATGCTTGTATGTAGAATAAATCTTTGGCTTGATCTTGAGCAGGCTAGAACATGGACCAAAACATGACCAATCCGGGATAGGCTCATGGGTTGGAAAGGTTGAGAGGAAGGCTAGGGGGTGGCTGGAAAGATCAGATCATTGAAGGCTTGGGAGCTCCTTCCCTCTCCTTCCCTCTCTTCCTCACTCTCTTTCTCTCTCACTCTCTTAAGCTAAAGGCGAAAAATGGCTTGTTAGGGTGTGTTGAAATGAGAAGAGGAGAGGGCTATTTATAACCTTCTCCAATGGTTGAATGGTAAATAGGTGGTAGGTAAGGGTTAAAATATTGGAATGGAGGCTTGTGATTGGTTAGGGAGAGAGGAGTGCCACATGGCGCTCTCCCATTGGCTTCTGAGGCTAGTAAAACGGTAAATAGTGAAGGTTGGAGAGGTAAATTCAGGAAAAAGTTGACTTTTAGACGCTGGGACAGCTGTCCACATGCGAGCCGCGAGCGGCGGCACTTGAAGTACCGCAGGCGCTAGTCAGACTACCGCCCGGACTTTATTTGGGCCGGGCTCGCTCGTGCGGGTTTTGTACGTCGTGCGGGTTCGCCTGGAGGTCTTCTTTTGGGGTTTTCGACTCAGAAAACTGAATTTAGGCTTGGGTAAAGGGGGTCCTGATTAGGGTATAGGGTAAAGGTGGGGTTGTATGTGGATTTGGACGGTTTGGATTATGGTTTCTGGTTGCAGGTTGAGATTTCGATATCAGGGTTTGGTTTGGGCTGCGATTAAGGTTTGATTCAAGGTATGATCATGGTTCCCGGATAGTCTTAGCCTTCTCAAGATGTAACTTGGGTGGGGTGTTTACAGATATTTGGCATGTGAATTCTTCAATCTTAATCTCCAAGATCCATCTCTTGCCTTGGTAACTCTTGAGCATCAAATCTATGCTTTTAGTACCCTTTTTCAATCCAAACTCTTAAATTCACCTTGTAACACAAACATGAGTAAAATAAAATATTAAGCATTATCATGTTCATAAAACCAAGATATAAATGGGGGATAATATGCAATATTTGACTCTCAACATCATGTCATGCTATTAGAAGTATATCCATAATCATGTAATTACCAATGTAATGTAGAGACGACAAGAATAATTTATCATATGGTTAATTAACATAGAATTTGAATGATAGGATTCAAAGTATTACTTCATGGCATTCAATACTAAGCAATAAATTCTTTTTCACCATATTCTAAGATATATCCATATATTAGATTCAAACTAAATTGGAAATTTAATCATGTCGGAAGTAATGAGGGTAATCTCTCACCATATAATTTATAAAATAAATTGAAATGAAATTTCCTATTTCATGTCATGACTAGTAGAAGTGTACCCATAATCAAACAATTACAAATATGGCATAGAAATTATAAGACAAAATTCTACACACATAGTTAATAAATATAAAATTAGAGTAATAGAGATTAAAATATAACTTCATATTCATCAACACAAAATAGGAATAAAAGGAATGAAATCTATGATCTCAATACTTTAAAATTCTCTACACTTAGGTTTAAGCTAACATGGAAATTTATGAATGAAAGAAGCCATGGGGGTAATCCCTCACCTTAGGTGAATGTCTTCCTTGTTTGATTATATGCTTGTGGGCCTATGAATCTTAAAATCAAAGTAATAATTAATTAATCCCTATTTCTATTTCATGTATGGATTGTTTGTCTTAAAAGTTTTACTAATCACTTACTCGATTCAATTTGAGTAGAGGTGAGAATGTTCTTCAAGGTAGGCAGCAATAGAGGTTTCCTGATAAAACCATTTCAAAGAGTTATTACTAAGTCGACTCAGTTGGGTATCTAGGGAATCAACTCAATAACAAGTTAAGTATAAAATTACATTAGATGGTGGGGTTTTATCATGATACGTGCACTGGAGTTGGCTCTACCCGATGGTGCAGCAAAGCTCAGATTATAATCTTGCATTAGGTCTGAGTTAGATCAGGACCTTCATGGCTCAACGTTTGGCTGAGTCATTCGTAGGAGACCAATCTGGGATCCGTTCTCGAACACAGTTAGGATGAAGATCAGGCACATATATGGTTTAATGGGGATAGGGTGAAATCGAAGTAGGGAGAGTTGAGTCAGGGGGTTTAGTGGCTCACCTGAGTCGACTCGTCGAGTTAGTCTGTTAACCCCAAAATGTCTTTGAGTCGACCAGGCGACGGATTCAAATGACAAAGTGAACTAAGGGCTGTTTCTTCCCTCCATGACTTCCTCAGAGTCCTACTTCGATCAGCGAGTAGGGAGTCAGCTTAGTGGCTTGGTCTATCAGATGTGCTGTAAACTCAGTCGGAGTGGGGTGGTGCGGCTGGAGTTTGGGACGTCCTGTTGATGGATATGCACCAAGATTGGGTCGTTGAACAGCAACTCAATTAAAGAGTCGTATTTGAAACTCTATTGAACTGGAGGTGTAGCAATGGCGGACTTACCTATCGAAGAGAATAGAGTGAGGTCGGAGCGACGAGTTGGTTCAATGCTGACTCAGTTGGTTTGGACCGAGCTAGGATATTCAAGCAGCTTCTTTTCTTCCAAACTTCCTTCTCCTCCAAACTACCTACTTCTCTACAATAGAACAGATCAGAACCTGGTTCTGACTCATCTTTTATAGGGACTGAGTCGAGTTGCGACGGCAATCCGTGACTCGTTTCAGCAGCTAGTTTTCTCTCTCTATCTCTTTCTCTCTTTCCTTTCTTACTTTACCTCGAACTTCGCCCTAAAAATCTGGCTATTTATAGCCTTGATCCGCTTTTAGAGATTTTCGAGCCTAATCACGGGATTAGTTGTATCATTAGTGGGAGAAAGATAGAGGAACCTGGTTTGAGGGCTTCTAAACTCTGGTTTAACCATTACATGGGTCCAGATAGTTATTCTTGATGTGTTTTTGGTGAGGTGGGCTGCACATTGGACAACCTGGATGAGTGAAAGAGTTAGTTTCTAAGGTGGTTCTTTTGGTCAGATTGGAGAAGATGACTCATCAGCCATGGTGTTTTCATGCTGATCGTATGATCTAATGATCTGGGCTCTTCAGATAGTCTAGATGGCGTCTAGAAGGTTTATGGGTCTCACTCAATGGTGAATAGGAGCCGATAATTAATATAATATCTCTTCTAAAGTTGAGACGGTTTGTGCCATGGCGGTGTCTCGACAAAATCTCGGTTCGCTACGAGATTTTCGGGCAGCCCTAAGCTCGACGTCCTGGATGACTTGAGGGAAGCTTCTAGATGATGGCACATGGTTGGGATGCATTGCTTCCTAAAATGAGAAGATTCCTTCCGCTCTCATCAATGGGCGGAGATATTTCTTAAAATAGCTGGCGTGGCGAGGACTCTACCGCAATGCATGGAAGACGTCCAACATTCTTGAACGAATGGATTTGCCAACGAAGCATTATGACATGGATTTCCTCTCTCCGTCTAACATTCTTTTGTGCAACACCACATTTGTCTCTGATCGTGCTCACGTGGGTGCCTACCGTCTGCAACTTCCGTCGCGGTTCTGGTCGGTGGACTCTGTTGAACATAACAGACGGTCCAAATCTTGCGAGACGGGCTTCGGTGGTCCCTGATTGTGGGCCATTTCGTGACAATGAACGAATGAGTTCGTTTGAATTCGTGAGCGGCGTGAAAATGGGAGAAATCCAACTTTTCCTGGTTTTTATCGGGTCAGACCCGTTTTGACCGCATGCACGGTCCTATGCACCGTGGGTACACACAATCAGGGAACACGCTCATTTAGAAAGTGGGGTCCATGTGATTGTTAGTGTAATCCACACTGTCCATTTTTTTTAGAAGGTCCACTAAACGCTCTTGACTAAAAGTTAGTAGGTTCTAAATGTTAGGTAGGCCATACTAGGAGGATTTTTGCTGATAAGTATTGATTATAGTTGATCCGACGGTTGTTTTAGTTCTAGCACGTCTCTTGGTGATCAAGAGGTGTGTTCACATGTGATTGGACTTTCTTATCGTTGGATTCTTGCTAATGGGTTTGTGTTTATGATGGCCGGAAAAGAAAGGTTACTCTCATTTGTGGGTCAAATTTTAGAGTTGTAAATACAAGTTGTTACATCGAGCCATCACAGATGCGCCACAGCTAGCTCGAGCACACCCAAGCTAGCCGAAATGCACCATAGCTAACTTGGCCGCACTCGAGCCAGCCCTGATGCACCATAGCCAACTCGGACCAAGTACAAGCACCCAACCCATTCCAATTTATCTATTCAATCCTACACAACTCCAATTTCACAAAGCCCCAATTTAGAAGACTCTAGCATGATGTATTTCACAAGAATAGATGAAAGTCATAAAATAAAAGTCTTTTTGAACACAATTACCTTTATTAGTTGATTTGAACAAGTGGGTGGCTTTCGAGAGTCGACGACGAGTAGGTGGGCTGGGTGGGTGCGAATGATCTGCTCAGTCGAGACGAGCTGATGGTTGTCGGGTTGGGACCATCGGGTGCGAGAGATGAGGGAGTGGAGGTGTAACACCCCAAATTTTTTTCAACTTGGCACTGGACGTCCTTAGACATAGAACTGCCCTAGGACCTTATTCTGTTATAATTAGGGCGTAATTTAGTTAAGTATTAATAGCTTGGATCACTTTTTATACAAACTATAGACCCGAGTACCACCTCGAGCAGAAATCTCTTAGGATACAATCCTTTAGAAATTAGGCGAGTATTAACTAGTGCTAAACTAGTTTACTTGTAAAATTTGCTCTAATTACTTTAAATTAGATCTGCAAGACCCAAAACTTGTAGAATCATTAACGCTAGGTTACCCTAAAATCTAGGGTCAAACTCTATTCCCAGTTGCTCTAGGGAGCACACCGAAACTTCGTATCGGACCTGTACCGCACATCGAAAGTCCGATTGCTACCAAACTATACCATCATGACCGCTTAGCTGGACTTGGCAACCTCCTCGGAAATCAAGTCCAGATAGTATTCCACGACTATTTTCTTGAGTCCGGAGTGAAGTGTATGAGAACGTGAAAGTTTTTATGAAATTAAATATAAATTTAAGTAATCTGAGTCGTGTCACTTGCGAATCGAGCATAAGCATTCTGACCGTCAGAATCTGACCCAAATACACCCTCAGATTAGGGTAGGTTGCTAGTACATGACAGTACACTTGTGGCCCTGATCGAGTTTTGATGACCGTTGAATTGAAACTGGTTTGCCACGGTCGATCTGAAAATCTGATCGGATTGAAAACTTAACTTGATCAAGATCCAATATTTGTGAGCTTAAGTCCGACCGCATTCATCAAAAGGGCCTCCAGAAGTGCTCCGTTCGATCAGAACAAGCTCGATTTAGTTATAATCTAAGTATACCATGGCCCTGGGGCCATTTTCATCAATTTAGAGCCTATATAAGAGGCTTAAACCCTCTCTCTCATATCCCATACGAATTTTCTAAACCTAAGGAAGAGAGAAGGAAGAAAGAAAAGGAAAGAGAGAGAGAAGGTGAGTGAAGGTGTGAGAGTTATTCTTGAGAATCGCTTCTGCTATTGTACGTGTTTATTCATCACATCTGTGTCGCTACTATGGCGATTCTGACATCGTTCTTAGGTAAGAAGACCTAACCCTAATCCGTTCTAGGGTTTCAAATGTTCCAAGTAGTGCAATAGCTAACTCCACACATGCTATAGGTTGACATTTCATCGTTGACAAAGACTTAGAGTCTCTGTCGAGTTCCTTACGATTCTACGGCATAAGGTGCGGACTTTAGATGCTTAGGTTATGGTTTTCAACACTTTCAATGCCGGATAATGATAGATTCATGATCTGAATGATATTTCACATGTAAAATGCAAAGTCTATTTTGTGTTTCAGTTATGTACGTATTATGTAGAGTTTATCATATTCTTGGTATTTGTATAAAATACGGTATACGTATAAAATCTGAAATTGTGTTTGCCATGATTAACTGTCGTATGTATATGCTAGTTATATGTGTGACGACTCCTTGGCGAAAGGGTTCGCCCTAATGCATGTCTTGGTCAACATACGCTATGTATGTTAATATGTGTAGTCTAAGTGTTTGTGATAATGACCAAATGAGTATAAAAACTGCATTCGTGCTCGCTACGACTAACTGTCGTGGATATATAATTATTGTTTAGGCAACAACCCTTTGACGAAAGGATTTGCCCTAATATGTATGTTACCTGATATATAACTTGTATGATGAATTGTGTAGGCTAAGTGTTGGTAAAAATGTCTGAATGAGTTGTAGTTAGTATGGTGTACCTGTATGTGGATTGAGACATGATTCTCAATCTCCTTAGTAATGTGTCTGATTTCCTCTATATATGTCATATGCTGATGACTGTTTGTTTATGAATTGAATATGTGAGAATTCATGTTTACATTGCTTTTTAGAACATGCTCAAATGATAGTATAATGTGGTTGGGGTTATTGAATAGTCCAGGCAATCGGTAATACGCCTTGAGTTCATGGCCGAGACCTATTCGCCACGTAGGACGTGTTTACCGAATCCGAGCTGTACGTTGCTTGTCGACGGTGGTTAGGCCACACGAGGTGCTTATGCACTTTATGTCGATCAACTCAACGGGCGCTCATACTAGTCGAACTCGTCCAGTAACCCGATTAGCCTGATGTATGTTAACCATGTATGGACGCTACTACTTGAATCTAGAGTACCAAACTTACCAGTGAAAATCCCGTTAACCATGGTACCTCGATCCGCTATGACTCATGAGCCGGACATGGTGGTATGGGACACCGTGGTCGAGCTGTTGTCCTACACTGGGGCCACGAACCTCCCCGTAGTGACCAGTGAGCAACTCAGACTCGTGAGCCGAATACGGTGGTATGGGACACTGTATTCGAGCTGTCAGTCTACACTGATTTGGTGATGGGGGAGTGGTGTAACGATTCTGTGTAACAGCCCTTGCATCCCTTGTAGTGACCTCGAGCGTATTCTGAGTCTACGTGGAGGCGACGACCCTTCCGTAGCAACAAGAGTACAAACTAGGCCTGTATTGATTTGGTGATGGGAGAGTGGTATAACGATTACGTGTAACATCCCTGACAGCCCTTGCAGTGACCTAGAACCGCACTTCGTATGAGATATGCTAGGACTGATGACCCTAGACTAGATCATTGTTGGAAATTGATATAGGGGAGGTACCTTAGCTTCCCAATCTTGCTGTATGAAAAGGACTAATAATAACTCAGTAATCATATTCATATCGCACTGCATGTGCTTGGAAGATGTGGAGTACTGAGGGATGAAAGCATGCCGTGAACGTAAGACGGTGTCGCATGAGGAAGTACGTAGGCAAGGGCATGCATCATGATTGCATCTCATCCTTGTATTAACAAGAGTATTTAGGAATGTTTGATTGTACTGCTTTATCATTACCGCTTGACTGATTTGATAACATGTTAACCTTTACTCTATTGTTCCACTGAGTTAGCTACTCACTCCCACGTTACGGGAAATTGTTGTACACACCAACTAGACCCTGACTTAGTTTTAGGTGAGGGTGATACTTATGAAGTGGAGCCTGACTTTGCTTTTTGATGGTGAGCTCTCCTACATGTAACTCTCTGGCGGGTCTCTTTGACCTGGAGTTGCATCGACGGAGCTTCAGTTTTTGAGATAGAAGACATTACATTTTTCTCATTTTATGCATTTTGTAATCAAACTTGTAATTGTTAACCTAGTGACATTCATACTCTGAGGACTTACTATCACTCTTATCTAGTTTATATACTTATCACAGTCTTCCGCTTGCATAATTTAAACGCCTGTGGAGTATGATATGCTGTTTTTGGTGTAATCTCAATCCTGTTCAATGCCCTTCTACAGACAACATTCAATCATCACTATCTATGTTGCATAAGTGACGTTTTGAAACTCGGATGTTAGGTTTCTACTCGACCCCCGATTTTTAAGATGTTACAGGAGGGGAGAGAGAGAGAGAGAGAGAGAGAGAGAGAGAGAGAGAGAGAGAGGCTGGCCTTGTGGTGGTGGGCCAGTGGCTATCAGACTTGGGAGAGGAGGAGGAGGGAGAGAGGTCGAGTCGGGTGTCGTGGATAGGATAAATTATGTACACACACACACACACACACACACACACACACACACACAACCCAAACCCGAGTTGAATTAGGTTTCGAGTTGAGTCGAGTCAGTACCAAGTCATATTTCAGGTTGAGTTGAGTCAAGTTACTGGGTGACTCGGACTCGACTCGTTTGAGTTCGGATTGGGTGAAGTTTACTCTGTTCGGATCAACTCACCCACTCGATTCGGGTCGAGTTGGGTCTGAACAGTTGGATGAGTATGCCAAGTCGACTCTTCTCATGCCTAGCTATAATGGTGGGCCCACCGAACACCAACAAACACTGACCAGTACCCACGTGGATCCCCCTCTATCCCTATAACACCTTAAATTTTGAGGGTCGAGCAAAGCTCGACTCCCGAGATTCTGAATATCACTTATGTTTTGCAGAAGCCAATATCCTAATTACTTTCACGTTGGGCATTTGAGCATGCATAGAATTATACTAAATAACATATCATATTCTAGGTTTAACGTAATTAAAGCAGATGCGTAAATCAAAACATATATGTTATGAAGTTTCTTCTAGAGTATGAGTCCACAGTTGGGTTTAATGTATATAGATACAATTCCAAAATAATAAACAAAATATGGCAATGTAACATCCAGCTAAGCCCATATGTCCAGTGCTCCTTGCCTAGAGTACATGGCCTACATCGGCCCATCCGAGAGCTGAAAATAGGAGAATTTCTCATCCTCATCCATGAAGGCCTGCTCCAGTGTATCGGCATCAACGGTACCTACATCTATACTAGCGTTTAGTTGGAGTTTTAAAACACCGTCTCAGAGTAGGAGTGAGTGATCAACTCAGTGGTTCCATAAAGCAAAGGTTACACATGTTACCAAGTCAATCAATACATTAATGATAAGGTAATGTAAAACAATCACTTCTTAACTACTCTTCTTAATGCGAGAATGAGGTTTATGAAATAATGCATGCTCTCACCCATCGACACTCCCTCAACATGCGACTCCGACCACCTATTTCACACATGCCAACCCTTCCTCAACATGCAACTCCAATACTTGTTTTGCCACATTCTAAACTAATGTAATGCGGTGCATAATCATGTTAGTCAAGTAGTTAATTATGCCTATTCATCCAGTAATTTGGGAAAGCTAGGATACCTCCCTTTTAAATATCAATCCCAATCGAATAACTAGGCATGAGACGACTGCAGTGGTCCTATGCCTGTATTCTTGATCCGTCTAGTTTCGTCACTCTTAGATAAATACATACGATAGGCAAGTTGTAAAAAGGTGATACTCGCGGTCACTATAGGGAGGCTCGTCACCCCAGCGTAGGCTGACAGCACGGACACGGTGTCCTATACCACCATGCCAGACTCACGAGTCTTGAGGATCAAGGTACAATGGTTAATGATGGATCTTTACAATATTGAGGAGGGTACCTTAGATTCAAGCAATTGTGCTCATACATGGTGAACATACAATAGGTCAACCAGTTCTTTGGGCATTTTAGTTGGTACGAGAGCACACTAACATAAGCGGCATGGAGCATGTGAGCGCCCTGCATGGCTTTGCCACTGTCGATAGTCAATGTCTGACACGCATCGTTCAAATTTACCCAGCGTGGCCAACCTAATTCGATGACCAAAATGTGAAAATTTACCGGTTACCTAGACTACTCTCGTATTCCTATTCCTATTCAAATCATGTTAACAAACATTCATAACACATGGGTTAACATTTGATAATCAAATTTTGATAAACTACTCATTTAAGCATTTATCAAACACATAAACAACATTACACTACAACTTGTAATTCCTCAATTCATTAAATAAAGATATAAGTATACCTAAGACAACAAGAAACTCTACATTAACAATTATAAATCATTAACTGGAATGAAAGTATTGATAAATCACAACCCAAACACTTATAGTCCTCACCTTTCGGTAGCACGCCTGACTCGGACTTGCTCCTAGGAATATGTTTCCAAGGAAGAATCGTCGGCTGCCTAAATGAGCACACAGATTAGTTAGGGTTGGAGAAAACTCGTTTGAAGACCTACATTTACAAGAAAGTTTATAGTCTTTACTCTATATCGTAGTCGAAGAAGTTCCGATAGTGGAAATGGTGGTAGTTAGGCTTGTGAGTCAACGGAAGAGAATCACTCTTTGTAGCAAGCACCCCTTCAATCTCTCTCTTCCTTATCTTTCTATTTTCTCTTCTCTTTCTCACCTTAGGTATCCTAAATTCGTATTTGGAGGAAATGGGGTGAATTGGGAGCTATTTATAGCTCCAGATTGTGTGTAAATGGCCCGATGGCCACTTTATTTGTTACTTATACCTTATGGGCGGTCATTTCTAACTAACAGAGCCACCACAAGGGCTCGTGCGCTCATCTATGCCATGTGGTAGGTTCTCTATAAATGGATCAATGCTAGGACAAAGTTTCGATGTGGTTGGATAAGCAGATTGGTCGTAGGAAGCCCGTGTCCGATTAACGATCGGTAATACTCAATCGGGGTCGCGGTTATACAGATGTGTGTAGGGAATTATCCTTATCCTATGTATGAAGTTTGGTCATAAACTAACAGTCCGAAGCTCTCAACTTGACACAAGAGTGGACAACCCAATTCACTTAAGTTTTAGCTTCTTCTTTTAGGGCATTCGTGCTTCTTATACACCCGTCCTTCGACTCAAGTTGAGCAGTCCTGGATTCCATCCAGGCTTGACTCCCGTGATGGTCGTCAAGTCCAGTAAGACAGACATTGCTCTATAGTTTCAAGGCTAGCAGACCCCCGATGTGCGGTATAGGTCCTTTACGGAGTTTCAGTGTATTCCCGAGAGGGGCGGACCCTTGGGATTTTTCTCGAGTTTTCAGATGGTGGCGCACTAGTGCACTTGTGATTCTGGACTATATTTATTGGTAGGAATGGTGGCCCGAACTTAATTTCTCTAATGTTAGGTACTAACGCATATCTAATCGTAGCTAGCTAGTCAAGTATGGCCCTCGGGCTGTCCTCTACGTGGTTGAACTCGGGTCTCAGTACGAACTTTTCCAAGACTTATAGTCCCATAAAGGGGGAGATTTCCAAGTGATTCCAACTTTAAATTTGATATCAGTCACAATAATAACATTGTTAATCGCATGGGAGTATTACTATTTATAGACGTGATGAGGTAGAACACTGTCTTCCTCAGGAGATAATTACTCCAAATCCATGAAGCTTCTCTGCACTCCTCACGAAAATTCATCGAATCCACGAGAAAAAAATAGAAAAATAAGAATAAATTCTAATAAATTCAAAAATGAATTGATTGATGATAAAAATGAATTTACAATAATTTAAATAGTGATATCAAACCTAAGAAGAAGTTTCAGAATCAAAATCCAACTCAAACTCTCTGAAAACATCACTTACTATAAATAGTAAACTTACTATTTATAGGTGGTCAAGATTTCTACTAGACTTCATGGTTTTCGGCCAAAAATAGTAAGTATCCAATTTGGCCTAACCACGTTATTCGTTGAATTTTTCTAAGCCCTTTCATGTTGTGCACAACTCCTAAAGCTCAAAGGATGAGGAGTTATGATCGAACTAAAACTTACTATAAATAGTAAAAACAAATTTAAAAAGGACTTTCGACCATCGATCTAATGGAATCTTACAAATCTGCCATGGGAAACCTGACATAGCGGGGTGGGTTGGCTAAAGTAGCTTCTCCTAGCCCAAAATTATATATTGTACGTCGAAAAACTCATTCTGGTTTGTGAAAATATGCTTGTCTTAATGTTCTCACAGTCCTGATCACTTCTGCCTCTGATTGAGCCTTCTTTGATCCATCTTGGCCATCATCAATCCCAAGCATCAAGTCGTGGGGCCTGATTTAGATAACGCAAAGCCAACTATTAGGATTTGGTTCAGAGATCCTAACCTATTATTAGTAAGATTCCCTTTGTTGAGTATAAATCGAAAATCTTCTCACATAAAAATCAGCTAACAATAACTTGAACGGTCCAATTTTAATTACTAGGATGCCTAATATGCAATTTCTAGGTGCTTGCATATCATCTACCAAATACGAAAATCAGATCGGCTGAAGTAACTTCTTATTGATAGGCACTCGTTAATTAAATTAAGACCATTGGATTTTCATTTCGATCCATCTAATAAATTTTCACCAGTATGATTGTCTGATTTATAAGAGAAAAGATTGTTTTTTTTTCTTTCTTATTTATAATACATCTAAGTGATTACCCATAAATTGGACAGTCCAATTTTAATTACTGGCTCGTGATGTTGGGGATTTTGCCCTGCGGAATCAGACAGATCTAGATCTAGTATAGCAATACAATGACACCAAGCACACACAAGAGAACTCAGATTTAACGTGGAAAACTCTTGAGGGAAAAAACCAGGGCACAAAGCGACAGATCTCCACTATGAAAACAGAAATTACAAAGAGAGAGGACTTACCCGATTCGAACAACCTCGAATCTCACCCTTGCTACACCCTTTCTGTAACCCTAGAACCCTTTAGAATACCTTTAGAAAGCCATAGAATCATCTCACATACCCTAGAAAAACCCTAGGAACACCTATTTATAGTTTAGGTAGCTTTCCTTTCGCATCCTAGTTACGAAAGGACATAGATTTCCGCAATCCACAAAATTGCATAACGAATCTGCGTAACCTACGACTAGTCGTAGCTCTCCTACGATTGGTCGTAGCTCACCTACGACTGGTCATAGACCAGGGAGAAAAATAACACAATGTCTTTGTACCTTAAGTCCTTCCAGGGCTCGAACCTACGACCGGTCGAGCGCCTCTCATGACCAGTCATGGCTGTCCCACGACTGGTCGAACGACCTCAAGAACTTCAGATTAAAGACTTCTCTTAAAATCTCCACCAAGTCTTCAATCTTCAACTGTGTAGCTCCTTGACCTCTTCTCTTATCTCTGCATCACATCATAGCTTCTCGTGCATACTCCGTCTTTCTTTTACGCCATCGCCAATCCCAGAGAAGTTTCACATAACTTGAACTTCTCTACAGGAACGATCTAGGAGAGCATGTCCGTCAGATCAGAATCCATGTGCCCAACCATCCTTACTCCTGTCTTCTCAAAAGGAAAGAAATAGTCTTCTTACCATCTCACCGCTACCCAATATTGCTTGTTGGGGTACTTGCTCACAACACTGATAGCCAGACCATGACATACACTGCCAATCGCATTCGAATAAGGCTCATGAGATATCCTGCTTTTTCTCATCTGTTTTGGGATAAATCCTAAGGAAAACTTGAGGAGAGATATGTAGGGAACGCTTTTCGACTTTAGCCGGCCCATCACATCCTTAATCAATACCTACACACAAGGTATTCCTCCTGTGATTACCAAAGCCTACTCCTCCTTCAGTCTTAATGCCGAGAACCATCATTGCAACCCCCTGATCCTTCATCCTAAATGTCCCACTTAACCAAGTCTTCAGTACATTAATTTCAGACATGTCATAATTGGCGATCTACATGTCATCAATTCCTGACTCACCATGAAGGAATCAAATCATCGCCTAGGCGACAGGTCGAACCACGACCTCCTGCAAAGTCTTTTCTCAGTTCCTTTAACTTCAAATCGCTCTGGTTGCTTCATATAGATCTGCTCTTCACTTTTCCTTATACAAGTGCAGACTCCACATTCATCTTTCCAGCTCAAGATCACGTTGGTCAATCAGCGCCAATCACGAATCTAATAGACACCTTCTATACCGTTGGCGCGAATATCTCTGAGAAGTCGATCCTTTCTCTTTGAGCATAATCCTTCACTACCAACCTCACCTTGTATCTATGTTGTACCCTCCTGAAGATCCCCTTGCATCTAACTGCTCTCTGGCCCACTGGAAGCTCCACCCTCTCCCATATGTTTGTCTGGTACAACAAATCCATCACATCGCCCATAGTTACCTTTCACTTCTCAACACCAGGCTCACCTAGAGCCATCTGAGTAGAAGATGAATCCCCTGCGATATTGGACTCGTCCATGTACCTCACCGATATCCTGAGATCATGTCGTGTGATTCTTCTCACAGGTGGCTGCTCCACCTGCTCTGTATCCCTGTCCATGCGTCTCAGCCTTCCTACCCTGCTCGCTCATGTGGCTATGCCCAACATGCCACATACGTGCAGAGGTGGAATCCGCTACATCCACTGCAACTCCACCTTTTGAAGTGCTCTCGATCAACCTGTACAAGTTACTGAGTCGTTGCGATTTCATGATTACCTGTGCCCCCTTAGATACTTTAAGAGCACCATCAATACCTGTGTACTTACATCCTTTTGCCTCAAGCACACCAAGAGAAATCAAATTCTGCTTTAAATCAGGAACGTGCCTCACATCTGTCAAGGTACGCTCCACCCCATCAAACATCATGATGCGCACAGAACCAACAGTCACAACATTACAGGAAATGTCATTGCCCATAAATACCTGTCCACCCTCGCACTCCCTGTAACTGGTGAACCAACTCCGATGAGGATTCATGTGAAAAGATGCCCCTGTGTCTAGCATTCACTCTTCCTTACGATCATCGTATGACCGTCTGAGTGAAGACACAAATAAAACATCACCATCATATCAATCTGACGTGGCAACGTTGGCCTCTCTGCATGAAACCTCAGAATCTTCTCTCTTCGATTTAGGATTTTCACATGTCCTTCCTTCCCACAGTTCCAGCACTTTACCTTTCCTTTGCCCTTACCCTTGAATTTGGATCTAGAACTTGAAGAACCTGTACCTTGTCCAGAATTCCTATCCACTATAAACAATGCATCAGAAGATGTCCGCATGTCGCTGTTCAGTTCTCTCATAGCCTTCCCTTGAAGGGCTGAGATAACGGTGTCGACACTCAGGATTTTATTCATGATGCACATAGTGTCCTTGAATGACTCATAAGACGCCGGAAGAGAATTCAGCAACATACATGCTTGTTCTTCATCTTTTATTACTTCCTCCATATCCGACAATTTGCAAACTAATTTATTAAAGTTGCTGATGTGAGCCTCCAGATCTCCACCCTCTGCCATCTTGAAGTTATACCACTGTCGCTTCAAGTGCAGACGATTTTCAGAGGATTTTTTAGCATAAACATCCTCTAACTTCGCCCATAACTTAGCCACAGCTTTTTCTCTCATGACGTTGTAGAGAACCTCATCCGTGAGACATAAACGGATCGATGATAAAGCCTTCTTATCAAGAGTATTCCAATCAGCATCAGTCATAGTAGACTTCTGCTCCTCAAGAGCACCATCTTCGCCTTGCTTGATTAAGGAACTCATCATCTTGAATTTTCATAACTCAAAATTATTTTTCCCTGAGTACTTCTCAATCTCATACTTAGCGCTCGCCATTATTACTAATCCCTCAGATTCAGATCTGTGCTCCAACGATAGCTCTGATACCACTTGTTGGGGATTTTACCCCGCGGAATTACACAGATCTAAATCTAGGATAGTAATTCAATAACACCAAGCACACACAAGAGAACTCAGATTTAACGTAGAAAACTCTTGTGGGAAAAAACCACTGCACAAAGCGACAGATCTCCACTATGAAAATAGAAATTACAAAGAGAGAGGACTCAACCGATTCGAACAACCTCGAATCTCACCCTTGCTACACCATTTCTGAAACCCTAGGACCCTTTAAAATACCTTTAGAAAGCCATAGAATCATCTCATATACCCTAGAAAAATCCTATGAACACCTATTTATAGTTTAGGCAACTTTCCTTCTCCATCTCAGTTGCGAAAGGACATAGATTTCCGCAATTCGCAAAATCGCGAAATGAATCTGCGTAACTTATGACTAGTCGTAGCTCACCTATGACTGGTTGTAGACCACCTACGATTGGTCGTAGCTCACCTATGACTGGTCATAGACCAAGGAGAAAAATAACACAATGTCTCTGTACTTTAAGTCGTGCTAGGGCTCAAACCTACGACCGATCGAGCGCCTCCTACGACCAGTCGTGGCTATCCCACGACTGGTCGAACGACCTCAAGAATTTCAGATTAAAGACTTCTCTTAACACGTGACATATGGAAACGAACTGTCTACTCCCCTTGCCACCAGCCCATGGCTGGTGGTTGGTGTTCTGTGGGCCCCACCACGATGTATGTGTTTCATCCATTCCGTTCATCCATTTTATAGATCATTTTAAAACTTTAACAAAAAAAAGAGAGGGATATAAATCTCAGATGGATCACACTACAGGAAAATAATAGTGATTGGATATCCACCATTAAAATCCTCCTAAGGCCCACTGTACTGTTTATTTGACATCCAATATGTTTATTAGATCACAAAGACCCAGGTGAAGGGAAAAAAAAAAGATCAGATTGATCCAATACTTTTATGGCCCTTAAAATGTTTTTAATAGTCAACGTTCATTCAACACTGTTTCCTGTAATGTGGTCCACCTGAGATTGGTATATACCTCATTTTTTATCTCATACCATAAAATGATCTAGAAAAATATATGGACGGCGTGGATGAAAAAAATATATCACGGTGGGTCCCACATAGCACCGACCATCAGCCATGGGCTGGTGGCGGGGGAGTAGCAAATCCGTTTTCGTGACATATGCCATTTCTAAGTGAATGACACCATCCAATGTATCTTCTCAAGTTAAAATTCTAATCGCAGGTGTGGCATAAAGTAGCTATATGCCCGTACCGCATGTATAAAGTGGAAGGGGATTGCGTCCTGTCCCGCCTGAACGGAAATCTGTCCAGGCAGGGGATCTGTCGGGTCCACAAAGTGATGTATAAGTTTTATCTACACCGTTCATCCATTTTTATAGATCATCTTAGGCTATTAAATTAAATATTAGACAGATCTAAGGCTCAAGGGGACCCCACCACAGGAAGCAGCGTGATAATGATGACCACCGTTGGAACCTTCTTAGGGCGCGCTGTAATGTTTATTTCTATCCAATATGTTCATAAGTTCACATATACCTGTATTAAGGAACAATAGATAAATTCAGCTTGATTAAAAACTTCTGCGGCCATCAAGAAGTTTTTAATGGTGAATGTTCAATCCACACTGTGTGGTCCATTTGAGCCTTGGATCTACCTAATTTTTGGGATCGTAGTCTAAAATGATCTGAAAAAATAAATGAACGGAACGGATAAAATCCATACATCACGATAGGCGCCTTATAAAGTAGTAGTAGTCGTGGAATCTCCCGCTTTTCATGGAAAGAGGAAGTCGCAGAGTCGGTGGATCAGGGAACAGCGAGGTCAGTGGATCTGTGAAGGTGGGGCCCACATTTATGCATATATTTTATATCCACGCCGTTCATCCGTTTTTACAGCTCATTTCATGGCACGATAAAAAAAGCTGAAGCACTTCAAAAGCTTAGGTGTACTACAACATATGAAACTGTGGTGATTGAACGCCCACCATTAAAAACTTATTAGGGCCCACAAAAGTTTTGGATGGAGCTGATATTTGTGTTTTCCCTTCATCCATGCCTGTGTGACCCAATCAACAGGTTGGACAGATATTAAAAAGATAACGGTGGGCCCTAGGGAGTTTTTAATAGAGTGACCGTTGTAAACTGCTGAAGCATTATTGATAGTGAAAGATGGTTGTAGCTAAGAACAGTTGATCCGCTACACTTTCTGGGCCAGGGATCATTCAAGATATTTTCCAGTAATTGGACGTTCCAGATCCGTTTCATGGAATTGATACCATTTACTGAATGTGATTCAACTCACACTGGCTTCTTGTTAAATATTGAAACTTTAGTTGCTGTGGCTTTTCCTTCTTAACTAAGTAAACCAAGTAAACAGAGAAATCCATCATCTTTATATAGGAATATTACAGACAAGGAAGAACTTCGTTGAGAGAGTGTGTTAGTTGGATTCCGTGGCTGTGGCTGAAATCATTGTAGTCAGGAGCAAGAACTTGGTTAGTTGGATTCTTTCTCTGAGAGAGAGAGAGAGAGAGAGAGAGAGAGAGAGAGAGAGAGAGAGAGAATGGGAGTACCATCATTCTACTGGTGGTTGATAAATAAGTATCCAAAGATTGTGATGAAAGCATGGGAAGAGAAAGGAGGAGAAGACGGTGTTGTTGACACCACTCAGCCCAATCCAAATGGAATAGAATTTGATAACTTTTATCTCGACATGAACTGCATCATCCATCCCTGCTTCCGTGGCGATTATCAGGTTCTCTCTTTCTCTCTCCTTCATTTTTCTTGATTCGTGAAAGTGGGGCCCTGGTTATGTGATCAGAACCGTCAAATGATTGATACTCCAAAGTCCATATATACTGTAGAAGAGTATATCCGAGACTCGTTTCTCTCTGTGCTGTATGCGGATTGATTGTCCAAGTCCATGTGGGTTTACACTTTGATCCGTAATAATAAATAAATAGATGTGCCCACAAAATGGTTGGTGTAGTCTTTGTTATTGATTGGTCTAATGTTGAAAATCAACACCAAATTGGACTGATGATGCAGCTGATAGTCTGATTCGATAGTTTGATTTGACTGATATCGAAGATCAATGGTCAGATCTGACTAAAATTAAAGATCAATGGTTCGATTAGACTAATATTGAATATTGACAATCTAATTGTGTTGAAATTGAAGATGAATGTTTCCGTTGAGCAAATATTAAAGGTTGGTCTGATTAGATTGATATTGAAGCTGAATGGTTCAGTTGAATGACATTGAAGATCAATGGATAGAGTGGAATGATATTAACAGTCTAATTAGGACGAAATTAAAGATGAATGGTCTGAGTGGGATGATATATATCGATGGTCGTTGTGGTTCAGCTTTGACATTGGTCTAATTAGACCATTTATTTTCACTATCAGGTCAGCCCAATCAAATGATCCATTTTTAATTCCAGACCAATCAGATTGTTCATCTTTTAAATCGATCTGATTTAACTGTTGATCTTTAACATTATTCTACCAAACCATTCGGCTTTAACATTGGCTCAGTTAAATCATAGATCTTCAATATTTAATTAAGCAGACCGTGCATCTCCAAGTTCAACACAATCAGATTGTTCGCTTAAATATTGGTCAATTGTATTGTCAATCTTTAATTTTGGACTAATAAGGCCATTCATCTATGATATTGGTCAAATCATATTGTGGTTGATCAGTATCATTGGAATCAAACCATTTGATTTCGTCATTGTTCAATCAGGTCTTTGATTTTTAATATCGGCTCAGCCGGAACATTCATCTTCAATTTCAACCAAATCAGATCATCCATCTTCAATGAAGGTCCAACAACCTGTGGATATTCAATTTGGGTTGATTAGGCTGTTCATCTTTGATATTTGTCAAATCAAACTGTTTATTAGTATCATTCAAATAAGACCTTTGAACTTTGGACCATTCATCTCCAATTTCACCACAATCAAACCGATTTTCTCCAATTTCAAATTATTTATTAATCGGACCATCCATCTCCAATTTCAGCACAATCATATCAGTTGTCTTCAATATCAGTTCAATTAGATGGTTGATTATTATTATTATTATTGGTAATCTAATCATCTTTGAATTGGTCAATTTAGTCTATTGATCATCATTATTGTCCAAATTGGACCATTCAGCTTCATCACTGGTCTAATTAGGCCATTGATTTTCAACATGACCTAATCGGACTAAGTGATGACAAAGATTAGACCAATCATCATTTGACCCATCTATGATTAAGGATTAAAGGTGTGGCCCAAATGGGCGAGATACGTTCTGGGACAAATAGTCGTAACCGTCACCTAAAATGGGAGAAAGACATGGATTGTTAATAGGGAATTAATAATGTATGTGTAGTTCGAGCCATGCAAGTTTGCATATATACAATATGCAATTGTTGACAAGAGAAAATCATGTATTGAGATGCTATTTTTGGTTTCTGGTTGTGTTGTTGCAGCCATCTCCTCCTAAAACATGCGACGAGGTCTTCAATAGCATTTTTGAGGAGATAGATCGTCTCTTTCGCATAGTGAGACCAAGGACCCTATTGTACATGGCCATTGGTGAGTTGCTCCCATTCTTCTTACTCCAGCTTCATGTTGTCACTCACTTTATAGGTTGGTAAATGCATAATGTTTTCTATAAAGATTCTTGACTCAAGGAAGGGCATGATGAGGTCGATCACCGTCTTCCTCAGGGATAATTAATCTGAATCCACGAAGCTTTTCTAGATTCCTCACAGAGGTTTCTCGAATCCACAAGGGAAGAAAATAGAAATGATTTCTAATAATTTGAAATAAATTGATCGATGATTTTAAAAAAATGAAATTACAATCCTTTAAATAGTGAACTCAAACCTAAGATGGAGTTTTAGACTCAAACTCCCTAAAAACGTGACTTACTATAAATAGTAAACTTACTATTTTATAGACGATCATGATTCCTACTAGACTTCTTGGTTTTTGGCCAAAAATAGTAAGTGTCCAATTTGGCCTAACCACGTTATTCTCCTAATTTTTCTATGCCCTTTCATGTTGGGTACAACTCCTAAAACTCAAAGGATCACAAGTTATGATCGAACTAAAACTTACTATTTATAGTAAAAACGGAAATAAAATAGACTTATGATTGTTGATTTGATGGAATCTCGCAAATCCAGCGTGGGCAACCCAGCATAGCGGGATTGGTTGGATAAAGTAGCTTCTCTCACCCTAAAATCATATATGGTATGTCGAAAAATTCATTCTGATTTGCGAGACATGACTATTATGAGGTTTTAACAGTCCTGATCACTTCCACCTCCAATCGAGCCTTCTGTGGCCCATCTTGGCCATGAATGTGTCTGTGACCCACTCTACATCAATTCTTGAAACAATACTGAAATGTGAGATTTTGCTTTAGAAAAATGTTTTTTATACTAAAATTAAGGAGTTTGCTTCCATGCTGCAAATGAGAAAGAGTTGTTAGTATCATGGTTTAAATTATCATATTCGTATCAGTGACCACTAATTCTTGACACGATGTGTATTGTATCACTTATATAATTTTTTTTTTATTGGGTGCATCAGTGTGAAATTTTCAAAGGTAAAAAAATATAGAATTAATATTTTATATTGTATTCTTTTATATGTTTGTTTTTTCAATTAAAAATACTTCTATAGATTGATAAATGACATTAATATTTTATTTAAGGATTAAGTAAATAATATGATATGTATTTTGTTATTTTTCTAGTGAATTTTCTTTTGTACGTGATAAGTATCACATTTGTCACAACTGATACACTACGTATTGGCCATTTCGACTGGTATTTAAAACCATGGTTAGCTTTCAAGCATATATAGATAGGGGCCATGGTACTATGAGTTGGTTCCTTGTGTTAGTGCACTTATTTGCACCCATGTTTGTCAATTAGGTGACTAGTTGTGTCTTGTGGTCGGATGAGTTCTTGGAAAGTGAAGACCAACGACGCAACTGGATCAGAAGCATCAAAGCCACATTGAAGACAAAGAAATGCTTCTACGATTGTGACCTTGCAAATAGATGATCCCAACCCAAATAGGAATATCTACTTAGGTCATCTATTCTAAGTCAATCCCAAGTTTATATTTTATATCTTAGAGTCTCGGCTTTTGCATATCCCAAGTTGTTGAAAGGTTAAAAGGACAAAATCAAGAAAATCCGTCCACCTTCAGTAGGAAGAAGGTGTCATCGAATGTCACCTTCGGTATCATCGAAGATACATTCGGTGTTACCGAAGGTGCTCAAAACTGTCCAACAAGCTTACAACATTAATTCGGTATCACCGATTGGATGATTCGGTGACACTGACTGCCACTGACAAACAATGTTTGGTGCCACCGAAATGGACATATTTTGAACAACAACTTGCGAGATTAATTCAGTACTACTGAATGATATTTCGGTACCACCGAAGCAAGTTCGGTGATATCGAAAGTGACTTCAGTAGCATTGTAAACTAGCCATTTTATAGCCGTTTTGTATCCGTTGGAAGCTTTTATCTATAAAAGTGGCTTGTAGAAACTTGCAAAATTTTAGTGGAAATAGGCACCATAGAGTCTCTAGTGTATCCCAAGCTTATCCTAGCCCATTTAGACTTTATCTATATGAGTTCATGTTCTCTTCATTGCGATCCTTCATTTCTATGAGCATTCAAAGCTCCTATTTAATGAAGAACATGAATTTGTGCCTTCTCTAGAGTACAAAGACCAAACCAATAGGAATATCCTTGGTTCTTTGATACTCTAGAGCGTCCATAGGTTGAATCCCTTAGGAAATCCACTCATTAACCTATATATTAGATTCAACCAACTCGCATAACCTTGGTCACCTTTTAGGTACATCTTATGTAATATTTTTGATCGTGAAGCTGAGCCAACAGGTAAATCCAAGATACGCGATCGGTTGAGCACCGGGAAGCTGATTCAAGGTCAAGAGCGCGAAGATCTAGCAACCTGAGACAAGCTACAAGAGAGAACTCAATCCAACAAGTAATTGTCATTTTAAGAGTTCAAAAGTTTAGTCTCTTTCCTTGTGTAGGATTGACACAGGGATGAACGTGATGAGGTCGATCACCGTCTTCCTCAAGAGGATAACTACTCCGAATCCATGGAGCTTCTCTGGACTCCTCACAGAGACTTCTCGAATCCACAAGGAAAGAAAGCAGAAAATAGAAATAAATTCTAATAAATTCGAAATTGATTAATTAATTCAAATAAATGAGTTCACAACCCTTTAAATAGGGATACCAAGCAATGGGAGAGAAATCAGAAGCAAACTACAACTAAAACTCTGAGAATTTGCGACTTACTATAAATAGTAAACTTACTATTTATAGACGGTCGTGATATTTACTAGTGCGCAAGGTTTTCGGCCAAAAATAGTAAGTGTCCTATTTGGCTTCACCAAACGGTTCTCCTAATTATTCTAAGCTCTTTTCACGTTGGACGCAACTCCTAAAGCCCGATAGATGAAGAGTTATAATCAAACTAATACTTACTATTTATAGTAAAAACGAAATTAAAACAGGGAAACGACCGTCGATCCAGGGGTATTTTGTAAATCTGGGTTGCGCAACCCGGCATAGCAGGGTTGGTTGGCTAAAGTAGCTCGTTCTACCCCAAAATCATATATTTTAAGCCCGATAACTCATTCCGGAATGTGAGATACGCCCGATCTAAGGTCCGACGGTCCGGATCACTTCTGTTGTCGACCGGGCCTTTTCTGATCCATCTTGGCCATAAAGCTGTCCGCGACCCGCTCTACATCAAGGATTGAAGCTAAGAGTTTGCTATCAACAAACTCGATTAAGTTCCTAGTGTGGGACCTTGACCGGTAGGCCTAAAGGTAGGTTCCTAGTGTGGGACCTTGGCCTGTAGGCCTAAACGTAGGTGCCTTATGTGGGACCTTGGCCGATGGGCCTAAATGGTAGGTCCCTTGTGTGGGACCTTGGCCAGTGGGCCTAAACGTGGGTTCTAGGTGTGGGACCTTTGCTCTTGCAGAGAGCATAAATTGTGTCCTTAGTGTAGGACTGTAAAGGTTATTAGTGAACCTGTTTAAAATCATTGATAGTGAAATCCGATGCATTTTGGGATTGAGTGTGATGCCGGGAGTGGAGTAGGCACGTAACCGAACCACTATAAATGCTTGTGTTTGAAATTGTTACTTGTGCATCTGTTTAATCATGCTTATATATGCTTGAATGTTTAAATTTGTATACATGATTGAATGAATGCTATGGATTGATAGGAAGCACATTCAACACACAAGTTCACAACACTAGGCTAGTCGTTATATTTTGCATATCCCTTATATCTGTGTGATTGGATCCTCTAATTGGCTTGGAAGCCATTAGAGTTATTTTGCCTAACTTGGTTAAAATTGAATGATTATTTAAGTTAGGCAATCAGGACTTTAAATAGGTAAAAATAATTGAAAAGTCCTATTCACCTCCCTCTAGGACATTGCCTCATATTCACTATTCAGTATCAGTGTAAACAACAATTTCAGCCTGTAAGGTTATTTTAGTAAATTTAACAATGCAACAAGGTTATTTTGGTGCCAAAGGAGAAATTGATGAGTTGGTTGTGGGTGATGCCACTACTCCTACGTTGCCTTTCAGAACCATTGGAAATGAGGGCCCATCACCTTGGCTTTAGGTGAATTGGCATCTCCCTGAAGATAAAATGGTCTTTTGCATGTTGGGTGAGGGACATCATTTTAAGGGAAAAGTGGTCTTTTCACCTATATCTTTGGCCAAGTTCCAATCTTTATAAATGAGCAATGCAATAGATGGGGGCCATTTTAAGATTTGACGAGTTTACAATTCGAATCAAGTGGTTTTTGCCTAAATAGGGCTACAAAAAGTGTAATATGATGGTGGTGAAAACTCCAAAATAAATGATCTTATAAACAAGATTGTGTCCTAATGGTTAGGCTTACTTGGAAGGAGGAATGCCAAGTGTGCACACTACTTTTTTTGCAGGTGTTTTGGCACATGAGTTCCCATGCGGACACATGGCACCTTCAAGAGATCATGACCGCTCATCCATAGGCCAGGGCATGAAGGGGCCTTATCTCACAAAAACAGACTGAATGGATGCTCCAATCCCCTTAGTTATAAAAAGGGCAAAAATAAAATAAAATTTTGGGTGTCTATTTACCTTACTCAAATTGAGCTCTTAGGATTTTCTGGCTAAATTGACTATTGGGCATGGCTCATATTTGTTGTGGCCATTGTATGAGTGGTTTGGCGGTCCCCATGAGTACCCATGTGGAAGAATGCATGCTAGATGTTGTGTGCAATCAGCATTCCTCCATGGGAGGTAACAAGTAAACTGCCTATGTAGTGACAAAAACTTGCAATTAAATAGGAGAGCAGCAATTTGAGATGAATCTGTATTTTTAACTACCTAAATAACAAACTTGACTACTTACTATATTAGTGGTAAATTTGAAGTCGTGTTCATTTCTTACTAGTAAGCAAATCCTTTTACGTAATTTCTTTATTTTTCTTCAGAACGAAGCACCTATTCTTCTCCTTTATTATCAACAAGAGATTGTTTATTTGCTTATGTAATTGTACAGTTACTGTAATGACACTCATCATCTTATGGTCACCATTACACTTCTTTACTTCTTTCAATATCCTATTTCTATGCTTCATAATGTCTTTTCTTTTAGGAACCGCTTGCAGCTTTCATTTACTGACATATTACATTTTATAATGGTTTACTGGCTTAAATTTACATCTAGATGGAGTAGCAACAATAGCCAAAATGAGGAAGCAAAGAAGTGGGCGCTTCGCATCTGCAAAGCTAAAAGAACTTATGGTGTGTTTTTCTTGAGTTCCCCATAAAAGCTACACTCATTTGATGTTATTTTTCCTTACACAAGCCAAAAAGGAAAATGATCAAAAGGTGTTACTGATTTTTTTATTTTTTTTTCTCTGCATGTGTTCTTAATCTTGAATTAGTTTTCTTGTTGTTTAGGAAGCTGAGGGGGATCTTCCAGAAATTCCGTGCGAAGTTTCGGATTCAGGTGTTATTACAGCAGGAACTGAATTCATGGATAGATTGTCGAAGGCGCTTAAATGCTACATTCGTTTGAGACTGAACAATGACCCGGGTTGGAAAGACATCAAGGTTTAACGATGAATTACATTGAATTTTTTTTTTTTAATTACATAGATAGTATTAGGAACTGTAATGTGCTTCCTTTTTCTTACTAATAACTGTTAAAGCCTCAAATTTTGAAATAATCAGGACTCTTTGTTGGTAAGAGATTGTTTGAATGAGCCCTACTAAGGGCCCATTTGGATGCACCATCAAAAGGGGCATTTGAGGCATAAAACCCCTTTTGAGACAAACCGGGGGATTTTGGTTTGTGTTTAGATGCACTTTGCAAACCCCTGTTTCATCATCTCACTCGACAGAATAGGCACTAAAATGCCGACTTGACAAAAACCAATCCAATTGATTTTTGTCAAGTTGATGGTAAAAGAAGGCTTGAAACTGCTTTTCTAGAAGCCCCTTTTTTGCGCAATTGCATCCAAATGGGCCCTAAGGTTCTTGTGGTAATGTGTCTACTCTATGAGGTCTATGCAGTTCTTCCAATGTACCATGTCGTGTTTGCTCCTTAGCTTGGAAATCTGGCCATTCAGGTCATCGGGCAGGCCACATCATGCATTTTTCTTGTACTTGTGGCCAGCCTGATGATCCATCTTTCCATCCCATTTACGCATGATGAATGCATTGAACGGCCTGGATGTTAAACAGTCATTGAGATGTGGTGAGAGTAGGATTTCCGAATTGGACCTTCATTGTTCGCCTTCAAATATCTCCATATGCCCATTATGTCTGATTTTATTTTATTTTTTCTTCAAATTGTTTTTTTTTTCTTAGGTTATATTGTCTGATGCAAATGTTCCTGGTGAGGGAGAGCATAAGATTATGTCATTCATACGGCTACAACGGAATCGTGATGGATACAATCCGAATACTCGTCACTGTGTGTATGGCTTGGTATGACTGATTTTAGTGCTACTTGAATGAGCTACAAATTTGAGGGGCGCTCTCGAGTGGTTCCGGTACCACCATAAGCTCACAACATGATGTGTCCCCTATGCATATCAATAGTGGGCATTTTTATCTCTCAATGTGTTCCTTGTGTTGTGGCCCATCTATGTTTTGGATTGGTATGATTTATGGGCTTTGGATGTTTTTGAGATGAAGCATCTTATGCCGGGTTAGATTTTGTGAACACATCAATTTTATTTTTATTTTTATTTTATTTTAAAGTGGAAATAAAGAATTTTATTGAAAAGGTATGAAGGCAAAGAATACACCATTGTTTTAAATATTGATGATATCAGCCGATATATCCCACAATATATCTCGTATCCCACCTATGCGATACGAAACGCATAGGTAGTGCCGATATATCCCACCTATTCGATCCTATGAACATTTTCAATTTTCGATCTATTTTTTTGTTGTATATCACATTAAATTAGTGTCAAATCTATGATTCTTTATGTTTTCCATGAAAAATCATGGATTTGAAAATTCGATTTCGAAATTTGGGGGAGATGGGTCAAATTGTGAAAAATTGAGAAAAATCGAAATTTCTCAATTTTTTTCTCAATTTCTCGCAAATCAGTTGCAATCTTTGTATCCAAACACAAAATTAAACATGTGTGTAACCTAGTTTAATGATTCTTCTTTTGCTTTTGAATGTATTACTTGTGTTTCCGTACGTTTATAAATTATATGAATAGACTTTGAATATACTTGCATCAGTTCAATTGGAAAGCGCATATATTAGAACCCTATACAAAGGAAACCCCTATTACGTGCACTTTTTTTTTTTTGTAATGTTTTGATTTCTAGGTGTGTATTGATGTCTTTTTCAACAATCCCTGAAGTTTTATTGAAAAAATTGACCAAGTTCCCAATATTCCCATGTTTCTCAACAATAGTGATACATTACGCGATACAACCGATATATCCCATGCGATAACCGATATGTATCCGTATCCCAAGGGTGTGATACATTACACAATAATGATATTTAAAACATTGGAATACACACACTCAACCAACACAAACACTGCCCCAACCACTTAAGGAGCCACTCCTTGAGATACAATTTTTTTTTTTTTTTTTTGAAACCCCTAAAATGGAACCACTTTGTTCCTAAAACAAAGATTATTCCTTTCATCCCAAATAGACCAAAGATCAGCAAGCAGGGACAATCTCCATTTCTTCTTAAGAGAAGACCCTAGGACACCTTCATGCCAAAAAGAGAACAACTACTCAATCAAACTTGGCATAAGTTAAAAAAATTTTGAAGACCTCCATAATGTGAACCCACACTTCCTTCGCAAAAGAATGAAAGATGAAAAGATGATCCATGGATTTCGTGCCATTCATGTAGAGCAAGAAAATATTAGGAAGCACAATTGTTCATTTTTTTAGATTATCAACCGTCAGGACTCTATTCCTCCCAACAAGCCAATCGAAAGCTGCAACCTTAGGGGGGCACTGTAAAACCATAAATGCCTAGTTTGAGAACAACAAACTGAAGAAGAACCCTAGAAATATGGTAAAAGAGTGACTTGACAGAGAATCAACTAGATTTATCTTTGTGCCAAACCAAAGTATCTAGACAACCTGGAGACGGAGAGACACCATGAAGAAACTAAACAAGGCCCATCAACACGTCCATCTCAATATCAAAATGTTTTCTTCTACAAAAAGGAACCCAAACCCCATCAAAACCAGACCAAAAACAAAAGGAGCAGTGGAGATATCTAGGTCGAGGGAAAGGGCAGCCAAGTTAGGGAACACCGATCTCAAAGGGACCTCACCCAACCAAATATCAACCCATAACCGAATTATTGTACCTTCCCCGATGGAAAAACCAACCCCCTCAACCACTCTCCCATCCAATTGGGCGATTGCCTTCCACGTGGAAGACGCTCTATAAAGAGAGGATGGCTTGAACCCCTAGCCTAAATCAGACACACCATAGTTGCTATCAATAATGGACCTCTAGAGGCTATCCTCATCAGATCAAACCTCCAAATCAACTTTCCTAAAAGGGCATCGTTGACGTCTTCCAGGCTTCTAATCTTTGCACCTTCTTCACAATAAGGCTTGCAACCTCCTTTTAATCAAGTAAATGGAATTTACCCTTGGCTAAAGCACCTTGCCAGATAAAATCCCCACTCAGTTTGTCTATCTTACCCAGGACATATTTTGGGCATTTAAACAATGACATAAAATAATAAGGGAGATTAGAAAGGGCAGCTTTGATTAGCGCTATCCTTCCTCCTAATGTTAGGTTTCTGCTCTTCCATGAAGAGAGTTTCCTCTCCATACACTCAATGACCTTATCCTAGAGGTGTAAGGGTGGTTGCTGATACACAAGAGGTGGACCAAGGTAAGAAGATGGGAAGGACACAACCCTACATCTAAACACATCAGCCAAGACAGACACCTCGACCTTAAAGAAGTGGATCCCAAGGATTTCACTTTTAAAAATATTGATTTTTAACCCTAAAACAGCCTAAAAAAACATCTCACAAATTTATGCAGATTGTTGACCATAGACTCAACAGCCTCGCAAAGAACAAGGGTGTCGTCAATGAACTAGAGATGAGAAATCCTACTCTCTACATTTTCTGCTTTGAAGCCCCAAAAAAGACCCACCAACTGCCCTTTGCTTAGCATTCTGTTGACAGACTCCGGAACAATGACAAACAAGAAAGGGGAAAGGGGACTCCCTGTCGAAGGCCCCTTGAAGCTCTAAAGAAGCCAAAGGGGAAGCCATTAATGAGGATGGAGAATTTTGTAGATTAGACACAAGGATGGACCCCTTTTCTCCATTGAGACCCAAAACCCAAATGTAGAAACACTAATTCAAGAAATTTTTAGTCAACATGATCATAAGCTTTCTCCAAATCAAGCTTGGAAGCATTGCCTTCAACACCAGCCCAATGGCACGAGTCAATACACTCATGAGCTACTGGAGCATTATCTAGAATTTGCCTCCTAGATATGAAAGCACTTTGGGAAGTCAAAATAACCTTCGGAAGCACCTTGCGGAGCCTCTGCACTATGATTTTACCAATAATCGTGTAAGGGTTGCTAATGAGGCTAAAGTCCGTTAGACACTCAGCCTCACATTTGCCTGTTAAACTGTAAGCTTTCGGTGGTACTGTTACCACTAGAGAGCGCCTCATTATTTGATGGGTTATTAGTTTCAGTTGCAATTACTCTCTTCACTGATGAAGTTCTGAATTTTCTGGCTTGCAGGACACGGATCTTATAATGTTGGCTTTAGCCACACATGAAGTTCATTTCTCTATATTGGGGGAGGTGAGTTTAGTGTCTACTCTTTAAGAAACTTTCTTATGTTGAAGTGAAAACTAGTTTGTAAGCAATGTCTTGAGTAACCAAATTTTTTGTGACTAGTTTACATTAAAGTTTGGTGGGTTGCATGTCCTTTTTTCTTCATTAAGCAAGCAAAAGCTTCACATAATGTCGGAAAATTTTGCTATTTGTTAAGAGGACCAAGTAAGCAAGTGATGCTAACTAATGGCTTAGGGAAATTGGTTTGGAACAAACCACTAACCATAATTACAACTTTCTGATATAACTCAGTGCTTGGTTTCTTTGTTAAAGGTCTGTTTAGACTTTAGACATCTACTAATCTGAGGATGTGAAAGCGGAAGCATGTGTACCCGAACTGTCTGACCCAATCTAATCATATTTACTAATTGGGTCGGATTTAGGCCCACAGAATCTGATCCGACCATAAATCTGATCGGGATCAGGTCAACGAGTTGGCTACCTATCGGGTAATCGTATCGTATATACAATTTTTTTTTTTTTTTGTTTTTCTCTATTTAATTATATTTATTATTTAAATTATACATAGGCAATCTTTTGGCATGGTATTGTAATTTGGTTCTAGACCTTAACCTTTCTGAATTGAAAGCCGTTCTATATCCTAATTCGTGCTTGAAATCAGACCTGACAGGACCCCATGGGATATCCCAATCGAACTGGATATTGATCTGCCAATTTGTATATGGTACCAGTATTGAAATCTGATAGTGCCAAATCCAATTCCCTTATGGACTGGATTTTGATCTGCCAATATGGACATGCCCTCATTGATAATTCAAGGTCTAAGTTTCAGAGTGCGACTTGCTAAGGTACAAGAAGGAGTTGTGTTGCAGATGCCGATACAACTTATCTTGTATTGGACAAGTTCCAAAATCATTCAAAAAATTTTGAAATTAGAAAGAAGTAAAAAGATCTGGAAAAATCAACAGGAGCATGAAATTATGGAAACCCATGTCGCAAATATATATTTGGTATGGATTCTTAGAGATGAATTATTGCAAACCCATTTACCAAGAAGTGAGTGTTTATTGTTTTTTACTATTGATACACCAGAATGCAGCTGCCAGGGAGCAGGAAGCAAGCTTCAGATTGTCCCCCAAAACATCTCTTCCTAAGCAGAATGTATATTCTATAAGATCAAGAGAGTGGTTTATTAATCTCCATCAGTCCAAAGATAGTGCTTCGTTAGCTAAGACGCCGTATCAGGTCTCTCTCTCTCTCTTTCTCTCTCTCTCTCTCTTTCTCTCTCTCTCTCTCAATACCATTGCTTCATTCTTCCTATAACTTTCAAAAAAAAAAAATATTTCATGTGATGTGTATCATTTGATGAGGCGCCCAAACCCTGTGATTTTCGGTATTGTGGGCCTCAAATGTATGGGTATTTCCCTAAATGTCTCCCAGATTGGAAGTTGGTGACTTTTTGAACTCTAACCTAATACACATATAAGAAAAATGTGTACATTGACTATTGACATCTAGGCATGTTTGGATTAAGGGAAAACAGAAGAAAAGAAGAAAAGAAGAGGAAAGGAAGCACTTTTCCCATGATGGGACAGTTCACAATGTTTTGATAGCAAAATTGTACCACCAGCATAGCCAATTGCTACATTTTTTAATAGTCAATTTTCCCAGCTCAAGATACGGGTGAGCATTGTCTCACAAAAATGAGATTTCCACTTGCCACCCAAGCAAGATTCTCAAAAATGGAATCCATGTATCAAAGTCCCATGGAATCCTTGTGAATCCATCACTAGAAAATCATTACACTTTTCTTTTCCTTTCTCTTTGTTTTTCCCCAATCCAAACACGCCCGTAGTAGGAAAAACACCAAAAGCCAAAGGTATTGGATGCTCCAATCAGGGAGTTTTTTGGTACATCCCTACACTGCCTGCCCATTAGATAACAAGTTGGATCACCATGGCCCACTCCAAGTATAGAATTGGGAGCCTCATAACCCTAAATTCATCTAATTTTGAATGCGAGTGTGAACTCTTTAGTGTTGTTCTTTATTGACATATTTTTTACATTTCGGCAGTTCTTGAATATTTGGACATTAAGAGAATATTTGGAACTCGACATGACAATTGCTGAACCTCCCAAAGATTTCTTGATAAATTTTGAGCGAATCGTAGACGATTTCATCTTCCTGTCTTTCTTCTTGGGAAACGATTTTGTGCCTAATCTTGCTTTGTTGGGAACTCATGAGGTATGTATATTAGCCTGTAGTTACATTTTTTTGGTACTAATGCATTTTGAAGAAGAATTTCGAACGTCTATTCTTAATGTACCAAGTTCTCATATAAGGGCCTGTATAGAAGTTCCTTGCAGATTAGGTTGGGTGTAATGCCTTTCATGAAATGCCAACTGCAATTGCTTGAGTGCACATACAACTTATTAATTGCACTTTGAGCGATCTCCGCTGCTTAAATGTGTGTAAATAGAGCTGAGCTGCTCTTTAAGCGATCGTCGCTGCCTAGATTGCTTCTTTAAAAATTCTAGTCAATACCTTCATCAAGTGGGCCAGGCATGTATGAAGTACATTAACTGTTAAGAGGAAGCAAAAATAATCCAATTGAAAGAAAGAAGGCATGATTTATCAGGTGGGGATCTCTAGATCAGCAGCTCCGTGTATTGAATAAATGCGCTCAACATTGCTTATGAGGTTAAAAATGAATGAAATTACAAGGTTTCCTCGAATACAGCCCGATGTATTGCAATATGATATTTCGGGACTTTATGCATCTGAATTGGGGTTCCTTCAATTACTCTAGATCATTTTATGTGATAGGGCTCCCTCGGATGGGGATGCCCAAAAATTTATAAGATCGAAATAGTTTCAACCCCTTGATTACACAAGGGTTATGGTGACTGTCCATTTGGAAAGCAAAAGAGCCAAATTTCAAATGGTTGAAATAATCCAGTTTAAGATATTTTATTTATTTTCTGTCCACCATACGAGTTGGGACTCATCGAGTAAACAGATTTGATTCTTAGAAGACGATCTATATTCAAAGACTAAAGTCCCGACGTATCACATTGCAATACATTGGAATGTAGTCGAGCAAACCTTTCAAATTATTATTTCACGGTGGAAATGCAGAAAAATGGCAAGCAGCTGACTTAGGTCAAATGTTGAATTTTTCAACTTTCTCCTCTTCTTTGCCTTTTTCATGAATATTTAACGGCATGCTGTGTTGCATTGTTTAGGGCGCTATGGATTTGCTAATGGCTGTTTACAAACAGGAGTTCAAAAGCATGGGTGGATATCTCATCGATATACGCCGAGTAAAATACTGATCTGTATCTGCTTTGTAGTTATAAGGCGCGCAGGATAATGACTATATTTGCATTGAGCAGTAGGGACAGTTGCTGAAATATCCTATCTGGTCAATTTGGCCATTTACTGTAGTGAACCCACTTTCTATTTCACACCAGTTCGATGGACTTTTTCCATTCACTCAATGCTGCATCTGGTTTCTGCACTTTCCAATCCTGTTTTATGATGCTTGGTGGCACTGTTTGAATGGGCATACTTTTACATTTTCACCCATTCTGTGCTCTGGCATGGAATGTTAATGGACTGTATGCAATTGATTTCAAGTAGTTGAAAATACTGATTGATAATACTTCTGTTCATGGTCAGTTGCAAGATGAGAATGCTGCCTATATAAATTTTGAAAGACTAGAACAGCTTATCCTTGCTGTTGCTTCTTATGAAGACAAAATTTTCAAGAAAAGATCAGAGATACAGAAGGTATACCACATATGCAGATCTTTTTGCATGATGTGTGTTTTTGCATTTTAGTTTTGCTGATTCATGTTTGGCACTCCTATTTTGATGCCTTGTGTTATCCAATTCATCTATTTTGTTGGAACTTGGAGTAATGTGTTCTGGCACTAATTTATGTGTTTAAATTTTTTGTTACTGATAGCATATTTCAAAAACTCTACTTGACTCGATGTATGTTTGGCCAGGTCGGGTTGACTTGAAGACTAGGATGAGTCTTTAATTGACTCAACTTGATTTTTTAAAATTAAATTAATGTTGTGTTTATAGCTAAAATATAAAAATAATGGAAAAAGATGCATATTTATTGCAGTTCTTGTTAGTGAGAGATGGTGTTGAGAGTTTAAAACCTGCATTTTACATTTTGTAAAAAAAAAAAATGCCTTTGGGGGGGGGGGGGGGGGGGGGGGGGGTGGGGTGTTGTTTCTCATATCAAGCAACTAGCTTCGAGTCGCATGTTGAGTTAAGCCGATGGAGTCATCAAGTAGACTCAACAAGTTAAGGAGAGTTATGTAAAGCCTTGAAAATCGGGGGTCGAGCAGAAGTTCAACTCCCGAGTTCCAACGCATTACCTATGCAAAATTAATAATGATGATTAAATGTTGTTTGTGTTAGCGCACTAAACATGAGTGAGATTATACCAAATCAGCATATCATACCCTAGAGACAGTTAAATTACGCAAGCAGAAGACCATGCTAGGTATGTATAAAACATATAAGTGGTGGTGCGTCTCCAGAGTATAATCATGTTCTAAGTTAAACAATTATATGTATCGTTTCAAAATACAAAATATCAAAATATGTAGGTCCGTCTACATCATGAAATCCCTATAGCCCCGACGATCAGAATGCGGCCTACATGAACCCGCCAGAATACTGCATAAACGAGAACTCCTCCTCCTCATCATAAAAATCAGGCTCCACTTCATAAGCTGCGCCATCATCTGCAACTAAGACAAAGTCTAGTTGGTGTTTTAAAACACCGTCCTGGAGTGGGAGTAAGTGATCAACTCAGTGGAACTATAAGGCAAAGGTTAACATGTTATCAATTCAGTCAAGCAGTAATGATAAAGCAGTACAACAATCATATCCTAGATTACTCTTGTTAATGCAAGAATGGTATGCGATAATTATGCATGCCCTTGCCTACACTCCCTCAGTGACTTCATCTCACATTTGCACATGGCATCCTCTCGAAACGTATGCTTCCTCACAAAGCACATGCAGTGCGGTGCATGATCGTGTTAGCTAATACTTAATTAGGTTTATTCATACAGCAGGTTTGAAAAATTAAGGTACCTCCCTTTGTATCATTGACCCAACATTGATCCATCTAGGGTCGTCAATGCTAGTAATCACATACGATAGGCAGTTCCAGGGCGCTGCGAAGAAGCTCGTCATCGTCAGCGTATGCTTGGTTTATACTCTAGTTTATTATGGAAAGGCTTGTCAATCAACATAGACCTAGTGTATTCTCGAGGTCATTACGGGCTCGTCACCTGATCATAGGCCGACAGCTCGAATACAGTGTCCCATACCACTGTATTCGGCTCACGAGTCTGGGTTGCTCATTGGACACTACGGGGAGGCTTGTCGCCCCAGTGTAGGCCGACAGCACGACCACAGTGTCCCATACCACCATGCCCGGCTCATGAGTCTTAGCGGATCGAGGTACCAAGGTTAAACGGGTTTTCATCGGTAAGTGGTACCTTAGATTCAAGTAGTTGCGTCCATACATGGTACACATACAATGGGTAGATCGGGTTGTTTGACAAGCTCGATTGGTACGAGCGTACGTTGAATTGGTCGACATAGAGCGCGTAAGCACTCCGCGTGGCCCCGCCACTGCCGGCAATCTCCGTACGACTCGGATTCCTCGAACATATCTGTGGTGGCGAAATTTACTCAGCCACTCGATCGGGAGTTGTTACTAATAGCCTGGACTATGTAGCAGTCCCAAACATACTTAAATATAACAGGAAAGCATATGTGATAAGCATATCAGCAATAAACAATTAATTCAAATAAGGAAACCACTTGAGCATTTTTATGAAGTACAAATAAACATGCTTTTACACCTATACATTTCATATGTAAATCACATCAAATAATCTAAGTTACATGAATGGATTTATACACATAGCTAAGGTAGTTGAGAATCTTATCTCAATACCCATATAAAATACAATTTACCAAATATTTACTCATTCAGACATTCCTACAAACACTTAGACTACACACTTCATCATACATGACGTATGTTGGTCATAACATGTATTAGGAAAAATCCTTTCACCAAGGAGTTGTCACATATATAGCAATCATATATCCACGACGGATAATCATGGCAAGCACGAATCCAAATTCCATACCCATTCAAACGTTTTTACAAACACTTAGACTATACACTTTAACATACATGACGTATGTTGGTGTGACACCCCGGATTTTTGCCAACCTGGAGTTAGACGTCCTTAGGCAATGGGTCAACCATATCACTCTTAAAGCTCAATTCCAAAGCCAAAGAAATCATTTAGAACGAAATTCTTTAGAAATTTAACGCGAGTTAACTAACGCTACACTAGATTACCTGTGAAATAAGCACCAACCACTTTAAACACGATCTGTAAGACCCAAAACCTGTAGAATCAGTAACGCTACGCTATCTTAAAATCCTGGATCAATCTCTAAACCCAGTTGCTCTCGGGAGCACTTTGAAACTTCGTATCGGACCTGGACCGCCCGTCGAAAGTCCGATAGCGATGAACTTAAACCATTATGACCGCCTAGTTGGACTTGACTACCACCGCGAAAATCACGTCCAAACGATGCTCTGGGACGATTTCCTTGAGTCCGGAGTGAAGAGTGTGAGAAAATGAAGATTTTTAAGAAATTAAATATAATTTTAAGAAATCTGAGTCGCGTCGCTTGCGCGTTATTTCTAAGCATTCTTACCATTAGATTTCGACCCAAATTCACCCTTGGATCAGGATAGGTGGCCCATACATGTCATAACACTTGTGGCCCTAATCGAGTTTCGGTGACCGCTGAACTGAAACTGGTCCGCCACGGTCGATCTGGAAATCCGATCGAACTGAAAACTTAACTTGATCAAGATCCAGCATCTATGAGCTTAAGTCCGACTGCATTTAGTAACAGGACCTCTAGAAATGCTCCGTTGGATCGGAACAAGGTCGATTTGGTTATAACCTAAGTATACCTTAGCCATAAGGTTATTTCCGTCGATTTAGAGCCTATATAAGAGGCTTAAAGCCCCTCTCTTATATCCCATACGAATTTCCTAAACCTAAGGGAGAGAAGAAAGAAAGAGAAGGACAAAGAGAGAGAAAGTGAGGGAGAGTGTGAGGATTGTTCTTGGCAGTTGTTCCTGTCATTCTTCGTGCACATCTACCGTATTTGGATCGTTATGCCAACGATTCTGGCGTCATTCTTATGTAAGAAAAACCTAACCCTAGCTTGTTTTAGAGTTTCCATTGATGCTAGTAGCTAAATAGCTAACCTAGCTTATATTACAGGTTGATATTCCACGTATACGAAGACTTAAAGTTTCTAACGTGTTCGTTACGCTTTTACGGCATAAGGTGCAGACTTTAGACTTTTAGGTTATCTGTTTTCAAAGCTTTCAATGTCGGATAATGATAGATTCCTGACGTGGATGCTATTTCACATGTAGAACATGCTATCCGTTTTCCGTTTCGGTCAAATACGAAGAATATGGAATTTTGTGTATTCCATGTATTCGTAGAAAATACCATATACGTATAAATTTTGCTGATATGATTGCCATGAGTATTTGCCGTGTATATATGCTAGTTATGGATGTATGACCTGTCTAGCGAAAGGATTCTCCCTAATACACCTTTTGGCCAACATAGGTTATGTAGGCTAATGTGTGTAGTCTAAGTGTTTGTATAAATGCTTACATGAGTAAGTATTTAGTAAATGATGTTGTAGATTAGTGTTGAGATAGGATTCTCAACTACTTTGATGATGTGTATGATTTCCTCCATGTACGTTGTTTAAATTGATTGTCTTCTATATGAAATGCTTGTGTATGGTTAACTACATATGTTGTATCTTATATCATGCTGATAATAGGCTTGGATTACTTGATATTTCAATTCCATCTCCCTTATATGCTTACTGATTCAGATTGCAAGTGCTTGGGGCTATGCTATAGTCCAGGCAGTCGGTAACAGAATTGAACTCGTGGTTGAATTCTATTCGCCATGTAGGACGTGTTTGACAAACCCAAGTCGTGTGTTGCTTGTCGACAGTGGTTAGGCCACACGAGGTGCTTATGCACTTCATGTCGATCAACTCAACGGGCGCTCGTACTAGTCGAACTCGTCAAGTAACCCGATTGGCCCGATGTATGTTAACCATGTATGGACACTACTGCTTGAATCTAAAGTATCAAACTTACCAGTGAAAATCCCGTTAACCATGGTACCTCGATCCGCTAAGACTCATGAGCCGGGCATGGTGGTATGGGACACCGTGGTCGAGTTTTCGGCCTACGCTGGGGCGACGAGCCTCCCCGTAGTGACCAGTGAGCAACCCAGACTCGTGAGCCGAATATGGTGGTATGAGACATTGTATTCGAGCTGTCGGCCTACACTGATAAGGTAATGGGGGAGTGGTGCAACGAGTGCTTGTAACAGCCCTGACAGCCCTTTGTAGTGACCTCGAGCATACTCTGAATCTGCGCTGAGGCGACGAGGCTTCCCATAGTAAACAGAGTATAAACTAGGCCTGTATTGATACGGTGATGGGGGAGCGGTGCAACGAGTGTGTGTGATAGCCCTGACAGCCCTTGCAGCGACCTAGAACCGCACTTCATATGAGATATGGTAGGATTGACGACCCTAGACTGGATCATTGTTGGGAATTGATATAAGGGAGGTACCGTAGCTTTCAAATCCTGCTGTATGAAAAGGACTAATAACAACTCGGTAATCATGTTCATATTGCACTGCATGTGCCTGGAAGATGTGGAGCACTGAGGGAAGAAAGCATGCCGCGAACGTAAGATGATGTCGCATGAGGGAGTATGTTGGCAAGGGCATACATCATGTCATTTCATCCTTGCATTAACTACAGTATTTAGGAATGTTTGCTATGTTTGCTTTATTATTACCGCTTGACTGATTTGATAACATGTTAATCTTTACTCTATTGTTCTACTGAGTTAGCTACTCACTCCCACGCTATGGGACGGTGTTGTACACACAAACCAGACCCTGTCTTAGTTTTAGGTGAGGGCGATGCTTGTGAAGCGGAGCCGGACTTTACTTTTTGAGGGTGAGTTCTCCTACATGTAACTCTCTGGCGGGTCTATTTGACCTGGAGTTGCACCGACGGGGCTTCGGTATTTGGGATAGAAGACATTACATTTTTCTCATTTTATACATTTTGTAATCAAACTTGTAATTGTTAACCTAGTGACATTCATACTCTGAGGGCTTACTATCACTCTTATCTAGTTTAAATACTTATCACAGTCTTCCGCTTGCATAAATTAAACGCCTTTGGAGTACGATATGCTGTTTTTGGTACAATCTCAATCATGTTTAATGCCCTTCTACAGACAACATTCATTCATTATTATATATGTTGCATAAGTGATGTTTTGGAACTCGGGAGTTGGGTTTCTACTCGACCCCCGATTTCCGGGATGTTACAGTTGGTCATAACATGTATTAGGGCAAATCCTTTCACCAAGGAGTTGTCACCTGTACAACAATCATATATCCACGACGGATAATCATGGCAAGCACGAATCCAAATTCCATACCCATTCAAACATTTCAACAAACATATGAATTACACTATATTCAACATAGTTCATATATATCTGTAAAGCGAGGGAAACATTGTATCTAGTATGAGAAATGAAAACCAGGTCAGTTATAAATCATTAACCGACATTGACAGCCTTGAAAACCATAACCTAAACGTTTATAGTCCGCACCTTTCACCGGTAAACTCGTAATGGATTCAGTTTGAACACTCTCACCTTGTAAACTAGATTTTGGATACCTAATCAACAAAACGGGTTAGCTATTTCACCGATCTACGTATTTGGATTCCTAAAACAGGTTAGGGTTAGGGTTTCTTACCCAAGAACGGAACCAGAATCTCCGGTATAGCGACACGGAAGTAGTAGTTACGTACGTGGAGTAGTGGGATTGAATCCCAAAAACTATCTTACACTCGCTCTCTCACTTCTCCACTTTCTCTCTCCTTTCTCCCTTAGGGTTTAGAATTCATATGGAATGAGAGAGGTGGGTAAAGGCCTTTATATAGGCCCAGAACTGATGGGAATGGCCCTAGGGCTATGGTATACTTAGGTTATAGCTTAAGAGTGGTTGTTTCGGTCCAACGGAGCACATCTGGAGGCCCCTTTTCTGCATACGATCTGGAGAAAGTTCCCTGACATTGGATCTAGGTCAAGTTAAGTTTTCGGTCTGATCGGATTTACGGAACGACCGCAGAGGACCAGTTTCAGTTCAACGGTCATCGCCACACTGACCTGCGTATGAAATTTTCCCTGATTCGAGGGTATATTTGGGTCAGATTCTGACGCTCTGAAACCTTAGAATTGGCCCGCAAGCGAACGGCCCAATTTACTTAAATCTGAGTACATTTTCTAAAGATATTCGTGTTTCTCACATACTTCGTTCCGGGCTAAAGTTGTGCGGTTTTGGATACTATTTGGACTTGATTTCCGAGATGGTCGTTAAGCCCAGTAAGGCGGTCATATTCGTATAGCCTCGCGGTAATCGGACTTTCGACGTGCGGTACAGGTCCGATACGGAGTTTTAGTGTGCTCCTGAGAGCAACCAAGTTTTGAGATTGATTCTAAGTTTCAAGTTAATGTAGCGTCAACGATTTTACACGTTTTGGGTCTTGCAACTCGTATTTAAAGTGATTCAAGCTAATTTCATAGATAATTTAGTTTAGCATTTGATTAATTTTTGTCTAATTTCTAAAGGATTTGGTCCTGAGCGATTTCTGCTTGAGGTGGAACTCGGGTCTTTGTACGGATTCTTCCAAGACGTTACAAGTTAAGGCAACGTACTCATTGAGTTGATTCAGTCTATTTAGAGAGGGTTGAGGCCAAGTAATGCTTGCAACTGATTTTCATGCACACTTGGCTTGAAATCTCGCCGAGGCTGATGTTTAGAACTGTGACTGATAGAAATAATACAATGTCAATCTTTTTTGGAAATGATACATCGCATTTATAAGTAATTGGGTCCACAATTTATTGGATTCCAACTGTAGCAGAACGAGTGGTGATCTATTGCCGTCTACCCTATAATGATAGTTTGATCTGGTAGAACAAATTCAGTAGAATTAGGCAATTTTCTTTTCAAAAATTTTGATTTTTACCTTCATCTTATTTTTACCTTCATCTTTAAAACTGGGTTTCCACTTTTTTAAAATCTCCATATAGGTCATTACCCTGAAGATTAAATAGATCTCAAATTGTAACCATCATGGTAATTTTGCCATTTAATCAGTCCCACAGGCAAGTTTCTTTGACCAAATGTCCTACTATGTCTCTCCTTCAACAGTCGTAATAGGATAGCCAAGGGAGTCATTATTCACAAAACACTCCATTTATTGTGATTGTAACCTAGACCCTCTGATCTCATCTTTAATAAACACATTTAGCATTCACCTCATACCAACAAGCTCAAAGTAGTGGTCCCATATATCTTGTGCGACAGTGCAACGCAGAAATTACAATTTGACATCGAACACACATATTAGGAGAACTGGGCCACTTTTTTGGTACATGTACGGTGCAAATTTTATTTGCAATTGCAGTCCTTGTGAATGCTTGAACTCTATGTGGAATTGGGACCTCCCAGACTTTTGGACATGGAAGGCATCACTTCAACCCACAATGTAAAGCTCAAAAGATGGATTTTAAAAAAAGAAAAAAGAAAAATTACCATCTGTCATTTACTTCCGAATCTTCTTATAGTTTCTTGTAGAACTTCTATAGTTACAGTACCACATAACCCCATTCTTGCTAAAAGACTTTTTCTTGAACAGTTTGGGTCATCCATGCTTTTTTTTTTTTTTTTTTTTTTCCTCTTTTGGGTGTTGCAGCGTAAGTTCGATCGGATCCTGCGTGAGACACCTGAAGCCATGGGTGAAGAAGATTTGGATAAAGTGGTGCGGATTGGATATCCTTCACCTGCCATGCTATTAGACCATTCCCTTTCATTTATGGTGTCACAGAAATAACGTTGCAATACATTCTCATACAGGAAGAAGACTCAAAACACCAACCAAATGCCTGTTCAGTGGAGTTTAATGGTCTTTCAAGTTTCAGATGTTCCATAACTGATGTACGTCTGTCTCTGTCTTGATCTTACAAGTTTTGGTTCCTGCATTGTATATCGACCGGCACATCATTGTGAAACAGTTATCAGTCTGGCTGTAGATATTGTTTTAGAGATGTGTTCTAACTTATTAATTGTATTCACATGATTCTTTTTCTGTCTTCTAGTTTTATAAGGATACCAAGGAATTCATACAAAAGTTAAAGGAATTGCATCAAAAGAAATCAGATGAGGTTAGTTTCGTTTGGTTTCAGGTGGGTTGCATGCATATGAAGAATCATACAATGCCTGATGTCGGGAAAATTGCATTACTTAATTGTCTTAGGTCAGCCCATCCCAATATACTGTATATGTGGGGCCGACCTTTTGGAATGATGGATGGTTTGGATCACATAAATTTCTTACATTGGCTGATTCTACCCGTTCAACTAGGCCCCCTTTCGATGTGGTGTATTGGTTGTAATATGAGATTTTTAATTCATGAAAGCTAGAACCGTCTTCTGTTTCTCTTAACGGATCATGGGTTTGTGTATGTCTTTGCTACAGGTCAATCTTGGTTCTGAAGGTTGGAAAGCTCAATATTATAAGGAGAAATTTTCTGTAGAAAAGCCTGATGAAATTGAAAGCAAACGGGAAGAAATCGTATGTTAAGCTGCCTTGATATTTGGACGTTGGTACCTTGAATTATTGTAACTGTTCGTTCACTGTGATTTTTTTAGCAGTTAGAAGTTCCATTCATTTCTGTCATGTGCATTGGTGTTCCTTTTGATGCATTCACGTTAGAATTCGAAATAATGTTGTTCCGTTCTGCTTCTTTTGCCAACATCCTGCTGTAATTGGCTTGATTTCTCAATCAAATGGTGGTCACTTACTGTGTGCTGACCCAACAGAGAACAATTCTCATTGACCAATACAAATAGGTTTTGCGTGCACTTCCGTGGGGCCATCCCAATGTATTGTGTATGTAGGTCCAACATTTTTGTACTGCAACTTATTCATATGGTGCTTGGAATAATGGATGATTGGCATCACTACTTTCATCAGTAGTTGTAAAGAACTTTTGGCTTGAATTTGATTAAAATTTTATTTCATGGAGCAAGATGCTTGGGAGCCCCTTGTCTTGAATTTGGGTGGGTGTATGGATTGTAATTTTTAATCCAAATACTAGCTGATGTCATTTGAATTCCCTTCTCCCTTTTCTTCCCTTGTTTTATTTTGTGATCAACTGCCAGGGTTCATTGATCCGTTGATCCTGTACGTCGACTCATCACACACCGCTACAATTTGTGCTTCAGACTTGTACTCGCGCTTTTTGCTTCCTAGTTGTTTATATTACTAACATTTTGAAACAGGTGCTTCCTTGCTCCGGCACCTCAATCTATTGCAGCTTGACTTCACACTTTGTGCAACTATAGGTTCAACCATTTGAAGTCTTGTTTGGCCATTCCATGAGTCATTTAATACCATTGGGATCATTGCTGACATCCCCGCCAATGATTCAACAAATCATTTAAAAGCATTGGGGATATTGCTAATGTCCCTGTGCCCTATATCATGTCGATATATAGATAGATAAACAAATTACTCTTTACTCCTTATCCAAATGCTTATAATACGTCCAAGTTGAATCAAAGCTTATGAAAAAAAAAACACTCACGCTTTCATGCTTCGAAACTGCATTGAACAACATAATAGGATGGAGAGAACTTTGGGGCTTGAGAATAATAGACACCTATTGGGTTTTATTTCATAAATAACAGGAAAAAATGGTCACATCAATAAAAATATTATGTTTTGTAGTACAGAAATGACTCTTGTTCAAATATATGCATCTCGACAATTATCCCATCTAGCAGTCATATTACAATGAAGCAAACTCCTTGTTGTTGAGTGGGCAACTAATTTCACAAGCTGTTTGTGGCCTCCAACCATAGTTCAAAAACCCCTAAATTCAGCTCGAAGTTCTTCTGTGTTGGGTTGCCTCAAAGACTTGACCCGAATCATTTCAATATTTAGTTATCCTAAATTGAAAATATTGGGAATGTAAATAAATATTTAAAATAGTTGAATTTACTGTTAGTAAAATAGGACATAACTCAAAGTACCAATAGCATGGATGCCTCATCAGTAAAGGGCATTGCTTTCCTTAGGTAATGTTGGGTGTATGAAACACTTACCTGCTTTCTTTGTTTTTAATGAAATGTCCACTCAGGAACTGAGAGGCTCGGTTCGAGTCACACCAAGTCATGTCGAGTTGACTCAAAGAGTCTCAGAGTGCAATTTGAGTTTCCCAGCAACTTGGCTTGAAATCTAGTTAAGTTGAGCTGACTCGGCCAAGTTTGAGTCGAGTTAGGGAATTATGCTGGGTTGTTATTTAGCATTGGACCTATTGACTGGCAACCTCAACTTACTGACCATTTGGCATGTGGGCACACCTACCTCCTAGCTTACAAAACCTAAATATAACCAAACGTGTTTTATAAAGTACTCTATAATCTATAGTTTTTTTTTTTCCCTATCTAAAACCTCCAATTTCAATAAAAAGGTGTTACTGATTGTGGTCTGTTTCTTCTCAATTTAGGAGAATTTTATGGTAGATTAGTATTCATCATTGAAACATTGTCCTTGTTGCTGCTGTGTAGCTAATATAGTTATTCCATCCCAATGCTATATCAGCTTGTTGGATGTTGGTGGTAGCCCTTGATTAACATTGTCTGATTTCATCGCTTTAATTTTCTGCGTTTTGATTTATAGGTCCAAAAATATGTGGAAGGCCTATGTTGGGTACTACACTGTTATTTTGAAGGAGTTTGCTCGTGGAGCTGGTAAGATAGGTTGTTGAATGGAGCTCTCCTAGACATTGATTAGATTTCTCGTCTGTTGTCCAGTTTAAAGAAGTTGGATATTGGGCTTTCAGGTCTTACAATCATCATTGTGGTCCATTTGCTTCCGATTTCAAGGGCTTTGATGGATCACAGATAAACTTTCAGCTGGGAACTCCATTAAAACCATTAGCTCAGCTTATGGCCATCCTTTCACCAAGAAGGTAAGCATCTATTTTTGGGATTCTTCTATTCTTCTGTGTTTCATTAGACATGACTAAACATCTTCTGGTGCAGTGCCCATGCAGTTCCGGAAGCATACAGGAATCTAATGACTTGTTCAGAATCAAATATCATAGACTTTTACCCCACTGGTAAGACCCTTAAAAAAAATCACTGAAGTTTACTAGTTATCTCTACTATATATAACGCCAATACCGTTGGACAATTTTACTCTCACATTTAATCCTCACAACATTGGTTGAGCGAGGCTAAATTCGTTATAAAAATGTAGCTGGTTGGGAGGGAACAATTGGGATTTTACCGTACAAAGGATGGCATGCATTGCAGTGTTTATAAAATTAAAGCTATGTGGGCCCACCATGTTGCCTATGCAAAATCCACTCTGTCCATCAGGTGCTTTGTCACGCCCCAAACTCGGAAACCGGGCTCACAAAATTCCCGATCGCCGAATCCGGCGCCGACAGCCTCCGTAGAACCCCATTCTCGGCTCCTAGCTCCCATTCGCCAGGTTCCGATCCTGGGATGCTACGAGGAGGATTTTAAATATCAGTTTGATTCGTAATAAGCATAACCAAAGGCATAACCCACAAACAACAACCAAGAAACTCCATTACATTTCCACTATGATCAAAAACTTTACAAGTACAATGGGCATAAAGGGAAATACAAAGGTAAAGTACAAAAACTCCAAAATGCTCAGCAACGTGCTCCTGCCTCAATGCTGCTGCGATCCAACGTCACCTGCACGCAACGGTCGTGCATAAGCTTACAGAAAGCTTAGAGGGTGGTGAAAGTGTGTGCACAAGGCAGAATATGATCATGCAATATTAGAGTAATGCGGAATATGCAGATGGAACTATAATATCATGAGCCGTACCAAGGCTTATGCGATGCAAGACATGAATGGTATTGGCCACCCCAAGGCCATGCAATGTGCAATGCAACTCAAGCATACAAATCCTCATCAATGTCCACATATCAGTACAGCTCAAAGTATGGAATATCACCGGGGTCTAGTACACTCTAAACCAGATTGCCGCCACATCGCGCACAATAAGGTAAGTGGAAGAGACCTCACTATCCGTCTGCCAATATCGGGCGCGACTCGTCGATAGCGGACCCATTCCTCGAGCTGGTCAGACTCAGCCTAGCATTGCCCTCTACACTCGGGCGGGTAAGGCCGTACCCCCTTCCAACCGACCACGACACAGTGGAGAGCGTAACCGTCTGGTAATCGGCACTCAACGCTCATCTACCCACTCGGTCTAGACGTTGGAGCAACCTCTTGGTACCATAAGGGTTTAGGGACTTTCACCCAGGGATATCTATAGTACCCCATGTAGATCAAGATTTCCGGTATCCAATCCTGCCAACCACGATGCGTCTGTGGAGGATACGGCCCTGATGTCGCTAGGGCGTACAATAACCATGTCACACAAATGCGGAATGCATGAATCACGCTATCCAGTCATGCAACCAATCCTGCGCATACCGTGCGCTCATGTAGGGCAACACCGCCTAACCGGGAGCCCATAAACAACCTGCCCGAAGGCAAATGCTATGATCAGCCAGTTCTCACGTCAAGCATACATATGATGCGTATGATCATGAGTCATGAACTGTACTAAACATGTTATAACAAAATGAACTATTTACAATGCAGATGGACCTGGACGGCCTATACACGGCAAGTACGGCTAGTAATGGGCCCTAAGGAGAGTCGTAATGTGGACATCCAACCAACATTACACTCGCAATGTGGACGTCAAACCATCATTGCATTCCAGGTACAATCTTCTTAAACACCGTTACATAATCGGTATTGGGTTTACACATTGCAATGGACCTTAGGTTCCTCCCATTGGGCCTTACATATATATCAAATGGGCCATATCTCATGGGCCTTTTATTCATCAGATGGGCCATATCTTATGGGCCTTTTATTCATCAGATGGGCCATATAAATGGGCCACACCAATGGGTCTTAAGTGCATTGCAATGGGTCAAAACCCGTGGGCCTTGGATTGCATCAATTGGACCTAATCATATGAGTCTAATATGTATCAAATGGGCCACACCAATTGGACCCCCAAATGTATATCCAATGGGCCTCAACCCAGAGGCCTTATATGACTCAAATGAGCCTAAATCCCTAGGCCCTAAACAATTCAAATGGGCCTAAACCATGAGCTTGCATGCATGTCAAAGTGGGCCTAAACCCTTAGGCCTTACATATATCAATTGGCCTACCTCCATGGGCTTTAAATTTCAACAAAAAGGGTCCAATTACATGGGCCTTGAAGTACATCAAATGGGCCTAGTCCCATGGACTTGCAACACGTTAAATGGGCCTAAGTACAAGTGAGCCCAAGCCCATAGGCTTTACGTATCAAGTGGGCCCAAATTCTTAGGCCTTAAATGGATCAAATGGGCCCAGCCCATAAGCATTTTATAATTCAAATGGGCCTAACCCATAGCCCTTTTTACAGTCCAAAGGGGCTTAACCCATAGGCCTTATATGTTAAAGTGGATGGACGGTATGGATGCATTTCATGCATCATGGTGGGTCCCACTGTCCAGTGGACAGTGCGGATGGCGCACGTACAATACACAGGGCCCCACCGTCCGCTGGACGGTGGAGGCATACATGCAGGGTGGGTACCGACGGTGGCTAGAAATACATACAACACTGTGGGTCCCATGTGGGGCCCACTGAAAAGTCTGTTTGCCATCCAATCCGTTCATAAGGTCACTCAACCTGGATGAAGGGAAAACATAAAATTTCAGCTTGATCCAACACTTCTGTGGACCCCAGGAAGAGTTTCAATGGTGGATGCTCATTCACACTGTTTCTTAAGGTGTGGGCCACCTGATTATTGAACGGGGCTGAAATTTGGAGGGGGCCCACTACTGGGGACGGCCCACCTCGCGGACGGCCTGGATATAACATATACATCAAGGTGGGGCCCACGGCTGGAGGCCGTGGGTCATTGCGCCCGACGCCCGCCCGCCGCTGGCTGACGCTGCACGCAGCAGCGTGCAGCGCCTGCACCTGTCAGGGAAGGGGGCATGGCCCTTTGCAATTTTAAAAAAAATCTGTTTTTTTGAGGTTTTTCGCACGTGGGGCCCGTGAAAGTGATATCCGCCCCGGTCATTGCGATCAGCGGTTCGACGCCGTCCAAATGAGTCCAGAGTTAGAATTTTTTTGATGCTTGGAAGTGGAATAAAGTAAGAAATTATCATTTGAATGGTGACAATACAATATTTAGTAGTATGGCCCACCAGGTGATTGGATCAGCTCCAAACTTCTACCCAACGGCTAAAATGCCGTGGGTAAGAGGATGGACGGCTTGGATCGAACATAAACATCAGGTTGGGGCCTATGCAAGGGGAAACACCCCATTCCCTTCTTTTCTTCCTTTTTTTTTTTCCTTTCTTTTTCTTCTTGTTCTCATTTCCTTAGAAACGTCCAGCGTCCTAGACGCTGGACGGCTGGCTCTCATAAAAATTTTGTGGTGGGCCTGATGAAGTGGGCCACCACATGGTGGGCGGCATGGGAATAACATCTAAGGTGGGCCACACTTGAATAAAATAAATACATCAAGATGGGATCCATTCAAGTGGGCCACACCATCCTATTGCAATAAAATAGAATAAAATAAAATAAAATAAAATAAAATAAAAGAGAGAGAGAGAGACATGGAGAGTGGGACACGGCTTGTGATGGAGGGACCCCGTCGTTATGGGCCCTCCCATACATGAAATCATACATCAAATGGGTCATTTTGCACATGTGACCGTCAAAACTACAGATCAACGGTGGGAATCCTTTCGTCACCGATCTGGATGGTCTAGATGACCCTTTTCAAATGAAAATAAACATCATGATGGGGTCCATGGAGAATGGCCCCATCATGGAATGATCATGATGATCCAAGTGGTCCATCGGCCACAAATAAGGGTCCCAAGTGAGATCCACACCATGGATCGGTGGGCCTCACTTGGTCCACCATAAAATCAAGTAAATCTACCCTATAGAGGCACCCACCGTCCGATCTTCTCGCTCCTAGGAGTTCCTTGGCACCTTGTCTTCAACTTCAATGGCTAAGATGAAGAATGGAGGGTTGAGATGAGAGATTTTGGGGTAGGAAGGTGGGCCACTTGGAGCTTAAGGTCTTTGGAGAAATTCCATACGTATGGAGCCCTTGCAATTTTTGTTGCTTGGAAATTTTGGAATGAGAAAGAGAGAAAGAGAGAGAGTGATGTAAAGGGAGAGAGAGAGAGTGATGGATGGATGGGTGAGTGATGGTGGTGTAAGAAAAACTTGACTTTTTGGCCTTTTGTGTAAGAAAGGTATGGGTTGAGAAGACTTTGTTGGCTTTTTGTGTAAGAGAGGTATGGGTTTGGGAGACTTTTGTGGTTGCTTGGGAAAAGGGATGGAAGTGATGTGTACTTGACATGTGATGGCTTGATGGGTGATTGATTGATGGGATTGATGTGATTGATGTGACACATCGTTGAGATTCCCTTGGTTTTCGCAACGCCCGGCATTTTTTCGCACCGAACGTTGGCCCATATCTCTTGATCAGGGTATCGCCTCGGCGCGTGAGTCGCGGTATCGGAACCGCAACGACGGCGCGGTCGCTATGGTATAGGTCTCGGGTTGAGTCGACTCGGGTTGTCGGCACATGAATCCGGGTCGCGCGTCGATATCGGTTAAGGGTCGAAAGTTGCCGGAATTCGACCGGTAAGACCGCGGAAGTGTACGGAAAGGTACGGACCAAGATACGGGTCTTACATGCTTTCCTAGATCCTAGGCCCTGCAGTAAAAAATCAGACATTTATAGCTCAGCTGGGCCTCAACACAGGTAACAGTGGGAATGCCAACCATAGGTTTGTGCATGCGGCCATCATGGTGTTTATCTTTCATCAAACCCTTCATCAGGTGTGAATCACCAGGAAGAAGTGGAGATACAGAGATCAGAAGAAAACTCAAGCACGCCACAATGCGTGAACTAGGAGGTTTTAGGCACAAATTTACACTCTTTCCATTGGTGGGGACCATTTGAGTCTTTTATCGGGCTGATATTTTGATGTACAGTGCAAGCATAAGGGTTCTTCCCTCGATTTCACACAAAACATGGTGGGCCCCACAGAGATCGGGTTTTTTACATTCTACAATAAAACATGTTGTGGACAATCCCATTACCGCACATTTCCCCTGCCTGTCTCCCTCCTCTCTTAATATCTCCCGTTTCTCTTTTTCTATATTCTCCTCACTATACATGCATTGTATATATGTGCCATACACCTAAAGTAATTAACATCTTGAATATCTTGCATGGATCAGATTTCGAAGTTGACACGGATGGAGAGCGGGTACGTGGCATTTGACTAAAGTCACATGTTTATGAATGCAATCTTTAGAGTTATTAATTCATTCACGTGGGTATCAATCATAAACATTTGGACTTTAAGAATCCTCATGAAATTTACTTCTTACAGGCTAAGTCACTGCTGAAATTTATTGATGTGAAACACCTTCTTCTGGAGATTGAGAAACTAGAAAACAAACTAAAAGTATGACTAACGGCAATTCAGAAGTTGGTATTACCCTAGACAAACCTTTTGTCAGTACATGATATTGACATTGTGTTTTATCTTCTCCAACCATTGTAGGATGAAGAAGTTCGAAGGAATACTGTGGCACATGAAATGATTTTTGTTCAGGCCAGTAATGATTTAGGATTGCAAGTTTCTTCTCTTTGTTGCCCATGTGTGCGTGAATCAGGGCATGAGCAGATTGTAAACAAAATGACCATTGACAGTGAGAAAAGGTTTCTTGCCAGCATTGTGTACATTATGTTTGCATGCCAAGCATGATTTTTTTTTTTTTTTTTCTAAGGCACACACCCACTTATTGCATATTGGACGTGTTACTTACATTACATTGATGTTTCCTTGTAGCGGTGGCTTGAATGGTTTTCTTATGAGATGTGATGAGCAATCATGCAGCACCCTTGTGAAGGGGATGGAATACAGTATGAAGAATGATGTTGTGTAAGTTTCCTTCTGTCAGCTTGAGTGTGCATAATGAATTGGTGCACACATCTCCCATCATCCAAGGCGATATGTAGGAAGCCAAACACATTTCTAAATGGCATTTGAAATCCCATGAATTTGGAAATACATGCTGGATTGTCACTCAGCTCTCTGTGTGCATTGACGTTGGGCTGCCCTGTGCAGGGAAATAATATCTAAGGAATTTTTTTTTCTTTTGTTTATTATTATTAATGTTTTGATAGAATATTTACTTTGATGCAGATGTGCAATGTTTGAGAACCCACTGTTTGATAATCATATTCCTGAGCTACCTAAAAATGTTACAATGCCTGAAAAGGTATTCTTATATTTTGCTATAAGTTGTCTAAAAGTCATTTTCTACTTATTTTGTTCTTCATTATATTTTATCATAAACTTCATATTAGATAGAATATTCTCGATTCTTAATTGGTGGTGATTCCTGCAGTGAAAGTTTGGGATGCACACATATCAGTCTAGTTCAGCTTATTCATTTGCACATTATAAATGGGTTGAAGCCAAAGAATGATACAAAAATCTAAACCATCTGATTTCGGCCTTTGAATGTGGACTGCTGATCATTTTCTTTTTAACCACGTGTCAGTGTAGGGACAAAGCCCCACCTAGAGGGTAGAGCTAGTTATTTCAATATAGTGTCAATGTAGCCCTTTTTTGTGTATGGTTCAAGTAGAGGCTAAAATCCTTGTTTATGGCCCAAAAATCAAAAGTAATGATTCTCTCGATTTTTGGAAATTTGACTCAGATAAGGTCTTTTCACCAAAATCCCGGCAAACACCCTACTCCACTTAACCATATTGCGGTCTCTACTCAAGGAGAATGAAATCCCTAGTCGGAATTTCGTCGATTGGTTCATTGAGCCCAAAAGGTCACAAAAAACAGAAGCAAAAAAGAAAAAATAAAATGAGAAGTTAGATTATGAAGGAGGAGGAGGGGAATGTGGCATAGTGGCTTTCAAGCAATCTCCTTTGTCTTTGATGCTTGATCGTGGAATTGAGATGGAAAGGAACTTGATCTCCTTGATAGTGTCATCAAAATCTTACGAGGGTCTTACATTGTCCTTCTAGGAGAAATGAGGAAGGAAAAGCACAAGATTACTTCTCCTTCCAAAGGTTTTCGGATCCTCGTGTCACTACCGCAAGGAGTAGAGCTGTACTCTTTGGCCTTAGAGGCGAAGATGTTAGTTTTGTTTGCCCCAGAAAGCGAGAAATGATTGTCTTGATCATGTACCTTGGTAGCCACATTTATTTGGTGTCCACCTTGTATGCCATAATTAAATATGTGGGAAACCTAATCTATCTATTATTTTGTGGGTTATTGTGAGGGATTCCTCTAGTTGTCCTAGGGGAGGATGAGTTTGGACAACGACCAGTAGCCAAGGGAGAGTTGTGTTTCATGGTTCCTTAAATTCTTTAACATAGTAGCGGATTTGTACAATCTATGAAAGGTTCATTAGTCATCCTATATGAAGGAACCAACGATGAGTTGGGATGGAAGGTCTCCACCATCGGATTAGATATGCCTTGGCTCTACCATACTTACGACTGTAAGTGTTCACTGAATTCAGGTTCTTTGTTTTAGGCTTGGTTGAGGACTTTCATTGGAGGATTGCATGTTGTCTTTGGTCTGGGACACCTATCATGCCTGGATCAAATCGACTTGATAATGTTCTAGCTTTGACTAATCCTTAGACTTGAGGTCATGGTGGGACTCAATCTTGTCCAAATCTGTGTTTGATTTCCCCATGCCACAATTCAGAGGATGCATGTAGTCTCTTGTCTGGAACACCATCATGCCCAGATTAGATCAACTTGATCATGCACTAGCTTTGACTAACACTTAAGACTTAAGGTCATGGTGGATTCAGTCTTGTCTAAATTTGTATGATTTCCCAATGCCGCAATTCAGCTAGCCAAGCTGCCTACCTAACATTATCTCTCATAAACATTTATCCGACATACATTCCTTTTCTTATGAAAATGAGAACATCAGTTGAAAGGGTCTTGGCATCCATGGAGAATAGAGAGAGAGAGAGAGAGAGAGAGAGAGAGAGAGAGAGAGAGAGAGAGAGAGAGAGAGAGAGAGCTTTCTAACATCCTGTTGTATATGTACTATGATAGGCCTTTATATGTAAGATGGTTCTCATTTCTCAATCCAACTGAAACCACAACTCTAAGAAGGAAACTTCTTAACCACTTTCTTAATTTGACTCAACTAAAGTATGGTTAATAACTAAGTAACCAAATAAAATTAGGACTTAGCAAGGATTCTCAACATTCCCACTCATTGTTAAGTTCGAGTTGCATATATAATTCCTAAACTTCTTTTGAAGAAATCAAACTTATCTGCACTGAGTTCTTTGATGAATATATTCTGCACTTGGCCAATTATAGAGACTATACATCAACTCACCTCTTTGCTCATGACCTTTTAATGAATAAAGTGGTAAGGACCACCACATCCTTCGTATGGGCATGAAACGTCTGATTTAATTCCAGCATGATCGAGTTAACATTGCCATTCTTGATGGGAATGTGATAGTTGTCTTTTTCTCCAAAGTCTCTCAATAGTTATATCAATCACACACTTGCACATGTAGCTAGCATCGCGAATCGATATTCAGCCTTTATAGCAGAAAACACAACATTAGTTTGCTTCTTGCTTCACCATGATGTGCTTTCCAAACCAAGGCTGAAATAGAAACCTGAAGTTGAATGTGTGGATGGGTGTCCGCTTGTATAACAATAACCTCTAAGCTTTATTGGTATATCGTATTCATGAAGCACATCTTTCTTGATGGTCGCCTTCACATTTCTCAATATATGTAGTCTAAATTGCAGAATAAAACATCATATTCATATACCTAATTAATTGGTTGGATGACATATACACCGCCACAGCAGACCCCAAATTCTATCTGGAAGTTTCTGTGGTGGGTCTCCCCCTCCCCAATCTCCCCCATTCTTCTCTGGTACCCACCCGAGTAATGGATCAAGCTATATTTTGGGAACTGGGTAACATTTGGGGGTGCATCTAATGAATGGGTCAGTGTTTTGACAAAAAACAAAAGTATCTCGATTGGAGAATTTATTCAATAATAACAAAGGAAAAGTAAAGAATTATCATCATTAAATATTTTATTGATTCAGAAGTTCGTTTACATCCTCATTTTGTCCCTTGATTCCAAGGTAGAAATAGAATATACAATTATAATGAAATGTTATAATTCAAATATCAATTTCGGCAGCATTCCGGCTTTGAATGCACTCCTCTTAACGAAAGAATCATTGTGCAGATTCAGTAATTCTTCAGAAGTCCTCCGTCTTTTCTTTAATCCAAAAACCCTTGGATCGACCAACTTTCTGAAAGAACTATCAAGAAATCGCCGTTTGAAAGAAGCTTTGAATCGATCTTTGGAACTTTATTGTGCGCGCAAGCGCAACAGATCTGTTGCGCGCTGCACAATGGAATTATGGTTTTTCATTGCGCGCGGTGCAATAGATGTCTCCAGGCACCTCTTCCTTCTTCTTTCTCCTCACGGAATACCTGGGAAGAATCTTGGATTTCTGCTAGTCCTTGAGCTCAAGAGTTTGTGATCGAACCGAATAAAGAGGGGGAAGGGGTATTTATAGGCAATCACACGTGCGAAACCCCATTTCCGCGCAACTATCCCTCATTGCGCGAGTGCAAAATGCACACCGCTCTCCGCGCAATGGATCTTTGTCAGATATTATAACTTTTTCTGTTGCGCACCATGCAATGGCTCTCCATTGAGCTGACACCAGTTTTTCTTCTTCTTTTCTCAAATTCTATTGTTCTTTCTTCTTTTTCCTTGCTAATTTTATTGTTCCAACAGTCCGATGGTACTTGCACATTACAGAGGGCCCCACATAGCCTGTAATTACCATATGTTTACTCGATTTTGGGATTCTTATCTAATGTAGTTTCATTTTGCTCATATCTAATTCATCTGTATAAATTTCACTGGACTAAAATTGTCTGGTCCAGACAATCACTGAAGCAGATATAAAACAAAGAACGCTTTGGCATGAATATAATGGTGGTCAATCAAGGAAAAATAGGTGAATTTTCTTTCTCAAAATGATGCTTTTGCAAGAAATAATGAAATTGGAAATTCAGTTATATCAGTTTTAACTTGTTTGAAAACTTTGCAGATTGCGAAATCAGCAAAGGTATGCGATGGAAACAGTAAACATTGGAAAACCCAGTTCATCTGACCCATCATCGGATCGAGAGACATGGAAAGTGGCAGGGTCAGGTAGGGATGACAGGAGTGGAAAAGGGTCTTTGGAAAATTCGAATTTCGGTTGGAGTTCAGAGACTTCTAGGGGAATTGAAGAGAGAAGCAGCAGTTTTGGGCATCCTAGAAATGCTATGTGTGCCCACGGGAGTGGAAGCTGGCAGCAGGATACTCCACCTGACGTTGATTTGCATGGTCGAGTCCGAGGCAGAGGAAATTGGTCTTTTGAAGAACAGAGTTTCAGTCAGACTTTGGTGCCCGTTAGAGGAATTCAGGTTAGAAATGGTGGTTTCAACGAATCAGGAAATGGCTCGAGGGCCGACAGGAGTGATAACTGGAGATCCACTTCTCAGCTTCCAGCATCGCCAACTTATCGGGGTCGAGGAAGAGGCTGTTCTGAGCCATCTTCTTCAAGCCGAAGATGATAGTTATGACAGTTATTTTCTATGGGGACCTTGGATAGGGTGTTTTGCATTTTGTTTTGAGGGTTTGTTTGCACCCTATTTCGTGAAATATGAAAATTTGCAATAAAGTAGGTTGATAAAGACTGACAAATCACTAAATATCTTGATATTTGGTACAAGCAAACAGAGCCATGAACCCTTCATGGCTCTGTTTTGGGTGATCTTCTTGGACTTAGAGGTGAAGATGGTGGTTAAGACATTTACCATGGGGATCCTGTCAGTTTTGTTTTTTTTTTTTTTTGTTTTTTGTTTATTATTATTATTTTTTTTTTGCAGGGGAGGGTCAATCTGGGCCGTTGGATGGTAAGGAAATGTTTGAAAGTTGCATGTTTCAATAGCACTAACAATGTTACAACCACGGTCAGTTCACACTTCCCTGTTAGCCACCCCCACTAGGGAATCGATTCTAAGACCTCAGTGTTGAAACGAAATATCTTTCACTCAGTCTACCACTCGAGCTATGGATCAGGGTGCCCATTGTTCTATTTAAAGTTGCATGAGATGTGACAATTGGGTGCATGTGTGGGAGATCTGGGACGACCATCAGGGTGGCCACTCAGTGAATATCCTAACCTACAATTCAGGTCTGAACAATGATCAGTTGGGCTGCACATGTTTATTGAATCTGGACGGTTAGTAGTACTTTTAGCAGTACATTTCTAGTTGAGTAGGCCAACCTGATTAGTGAGCTGGCTGGATAATGGATTTCTAGTGGGGCCCACCTGGAAAACAGCTAGGATCTATTACACGTGTACCATGCGGCCTTTTGGGTGCGATCTATTTAGCAAAAGATGAATCATACCTTCCTCAGGCCAAATGTTTGTACGGTTAGATTGGGACTTTCTACAAGTGGAGCCCTTGGTCAAGTGATCCAAACCATTGGTATGATGGGCCCCCAATGTAGACGACCCATGCACCAAAATCTCCCAGATGGAACAACTGCAACCCTAAAATAGGTTTGTATCACAAACAAATCAGGGTGTAGTTCCTAACCGCAGTGCCGAATCTCCTTATTGGCATTTTCTCAAGAGAATTTTATATTTTAACGTTTTTCTCGAGATATTATTGGATAGATCTCACTGAAAATAAAAAAATAAAAAAATAATTATTAATTTTAATGTAAATATAAAATTCAAACATATATTTATAAATTAATTTCTTTTAACTTTTAATGTTTTTACATTAAAAATAAAATAATTCCATGATAAAATTGTGAGAAATTTAAAAATGACAAGATTTTCAAAATCTTGAGGATGTCATATGTGTGAATAGTTGGCTGTCCATAGGCTGTGTTGGTCCAAGCCAAGATCAATGCAAGTCCGGCCCTAAAGTAAAACCTTGGCTCGAGCGTCACCCAAGTGGCAGAACAAATAGACCTCGGACCAGCCTGTGATGATTTTGCAAAGCCCAGAGCACAAGCCTGACCACTCACTCTGTGAAAGATCCTGTCCGTTCATTAACTGTGTTACACACATCAGAGAATTCTAAGCACAAATATCATCTCCAAAACAAACTTGGAAATAACGTGCAGCTTGGATGTCGCAGTGCGACAACTATGAACTGTTTTATCAGATCTCCTAGATTCGACCCTTGGTTGATCTGAGCCATTAAATGTCCTCGGCATACTTTATTGGGCTAGTATTCAAGTTCAGCCTAATCTGGTCTCAAACAAATGAGATTCGCTGAAAATACTATAAATAATTCTTGTAAAATCCGATTCAGATCTAGACGTATATCATCAAATGCAACTAATCCATCTCATACAGCAGTCGAGTTGTCCACACTAACTGATTTTTAGGTCAAACCCTGATATGATTAGTGAGATATGGCCTGATCAATATTAGTTAATCAAAATGGTCCAATTTTCTAGCGATTCACATGCTATATAGTTAGGACGACCACATCAGATTTACTCTACAACGCGCTGGACGCTCCCAATTAAGTATATATCTGTCCAATGGATCCTTGATGATGATAAAAATAAATAAAGTGAGCCGCTGCCCTAAATAGTCTAGATCTCATGATTGTGTGGGCCATAACTACAATCCCTTGGACCCCACATACAATCTAGCGTGCTTGGATATGTGCAGCCCTTAAAACACAATGGACTGTATGTGGGCATCACACATGTAATGTAGACGTTCCATGCGTCTCAAGTAATTCAGGCCGCCTAATAGGCTACAGAAGATAAATTCTCCAATAAAAGTGAATATTATGTAATTTTTTATCATGAAAAAATAAATAAAAAGATCGAGCATGATCATGTCTTTATAATTGTACAAACACGCAACCTTCAATTTAAACTATCAAATCGGCACTGTCAAACCATTCAAACCCATGAATCACTGTTACATAACATATTATCCATAAAAGGAAAAACTTGTAAAACAACCTCCATATATCCTAATTAATCATGGATTCAATGTTAATCCTAGACGATTCATTAATTTGATTGTATTGGATCTTTTCAATTCATGTATCCATTTTGGCACTTAAACATTATATGGACGATCCTCGCAAAGGATTCTATGATTTAGTTGGTCAAAGCGATCAGGACCGTTGTTTCTAGCCGTGGGATCCGTCCGGCTGTTTCTCAATAAAATCTGCGTGGGATCTTTGTAGATCTGGTGCTCAGAGGAGCTGGGCTAATGGAGTTTGGCAAGGCAAGCTTCACACTAAGATAGCCACTTTCCTCTGGAAATTGCTTCATGGGGCTGTCGCTGTGGATGAGCGTATCCAATATGAAGGTGTGAAGTTGGCCTCCATGTGCATTTGCTGCACTGAAGAGCCTGGCTGCTGCCCTAACATTAAAGATCTAGACCACCTCTTCCTCCACGGAGTGCTCGCCTCTAAGGTTTGGAAATTTTTTGGTGAGTCGTTTGGGATCCTGGCCCTTCTGGCCCGTTCAATTGAAGCTAGGCTTAAACAATGGTGGCTAGTAGTGTCGGGTGGAAACAACAACGTAGAGTATAAAAAATTGGTGCCCAACCTCATAATTTGGGAGATCCGGAGGGGGGGGAAGGCTATTCCAGTGCTGCCACCATCGCCAGGGTGAAATGGTGGTTGGACTCCCTTTGCTTAGACAAGGCCAAGTGTTCGTAGAGAACAGATTTCGAGATGGTGAGGTGGATCAAGCCACAGGTTGGTTGGGTCAAGCTAAATATTGACAGGTCAGCGAGAGGCAACCCGGGCCCATCCGGTGGTGGTGGGATTTGCAGGAACTCAGGCGGAGACCTCATCTTTGGCTTCTCGGTGGGGTTCAGGGTGGGCTCAAGCAACAGAGCAGAACTATGTTCCGTATGGTATGGCCTCTTCATGTGTAGGAGTCTGAGGCTCTCCAGGGTCATGGTGGAATCTGATTTGAGATTTGTGGTGGATCTTGTGAATAGGGAATCTCATCCTAGTTGGGTTTGGGATCATTGGAGTAAGAGGATTGATGAGCTTAAAATCGGTGGATCCTTTTCCTTTTGTCACTTTCCTAGGGAGGTAAATGGCCCGACTGATGGATTGGATCGGTTAGGTAGTGCCTCTCAAGGCAACTCGGCTTATTTTGTCCTGGTCGATCTCCCAAGAGAAATCAGAGGGTTAATTTTGTTAGATAAAACTGGGTTAGGGGCTGTTAAAGAGAATCCATAAGGGTTGGTCAGTGGGCCAGTTTTGACACTTATATGATAGGCTCCCTTGTTTTTGTATGGGAGCCTAAATGCTGTCTAGTTCATGTAAAGTCCATTTTGGTATGAATATATCTTTCATTTTAAAAAATAAAAAATAATTAATAATAATAATAAAAGATATGCTCATTAATGTGATTAAAAAAAAAAACTAAACAATATCTAAGAACAAAACTACTTTGATAATACTTTTGTTAGGATTTGAGGAAACACAGTAAAAATTAAAACTTTACAAAAACTATATTATAATATTAAGCCCTATGGATCCCAGTTTAGATATACCTAAGTTTTTATAAAATAAAACATAAATCTAAATGATGGGATTTACCAAATTTAAGTTGTTGAAAAATATTAGGCAGGGCAACCTTATTTCACGAATAACTTTTGAAATCAATGTTTCAAACTTCCAAGAGTATATAAAAAGGATTACAACATTCACCACTGGAATGAAATAAATTACATCCAATCACCAAAAACATAATAAATCATTCACCACATAGCAAAAGGAGTTATAGTGGTTCTGTACTTGAAAACAGCCACACCCACTCTACTCCCAAAATTACTACCCTCGTAATTTTGGCCTTCACTATAAAATGGTTTTCACAGGGTCACCTCAATAACTTAATACAATTCCTTATGATTTTCACGGGCTATCACAATAAGAACTTAATTAAGATTTTCACAGGTTATCTCAGACAAAACCTTAACTGAGATTTTCACAAGATATCTCAGAAAAACCTAAATAGAGTTTTAAAAGGTATACTTATCTTCAAATGTATAAGACGTAGTAGAAGCTCATTGTTCACTCCCCAAGTGCAGGGTTGTGATGTAGTAATAACTCGGTAAGACCGAGGTCGAATCCCAAGGGACTGAAACTTGTACGTTATCTAAAACTAACCAGAACTAGAACTAGATTAAGATGAAATCTAAACTGAATGTAATTTGAGGAATAATGGTGAAAATATTAATCTAAAATTTATAGAAATCAGAGGAAAGGAAATTAGGAATTCAGAAGATCCACTTGTAAAGATCAGGGAGAACTTATGCTTGCATCAAAAATCATGAAAATTACTGAACTGCTGTTGATCTAGTTTTCAAGGAGATGAAAGGTGTATGAATTAGAATGGATTCCATCACCAAACCATGCCCAAAAGACTATGGCAAACAACAGAATTAAACTAATTACCACCCAATCACATGTATGAAAGTTAGGAAGGGTACCGTCATCCAACCATGCCCAGAAGACTATGGTGAACAACAGGACGTCCTGACGTCATAAACACGAAAAGAAAATAGAAATATTCAAAGCATCGCAGACCCATTGTAATTTCAGTCACAACAGACCATTAAGAACTAAAAATATTCCCATAATAATCAACTAAAATCAACGTCGATTCATGAATAAATAAATAAATAAAAACATAAATTAAAACCTCCCATCTCACTACAAGCTTCACCTCCTAGCCCTAGCTAGGAGGTTCAGCCACACATGGTCAGGCTAAATCCAACTAAATAAAGAGAAAAAGAAAAGGAAAAGAAAAGTGAAAAAAACCAAGAATTTCTCTCTCTCTCTCTCTCTCTCTCTCTCTCTCTCTCTCTCTCCTTCTTTGCTCCACGTCCAAACTCGAGCCCTCTGTTCTTCCTCCCAAGACCTGAATGAATGCTCCCCACGTCCAAAACCTCCTTATATAGCTGATGGAGTGGTGAAAATCGGATTTGAATCGGATTTGGAAAGCTATGCATGCCTAGTGAAAGCTTTTTCGCAGCCAAGTTTGGTGCCTCGAAACACGCCACTTTTCTTGCTCAAATTCTAAATAAACAGTCCCTTAGGATTTTATTGGGTCCTCTACATGATACACGGTTCAGATCTGCCATATGATCAAAGATGGTGGGCCAAAACCGCCTGAAAAAGTCAGTTTTCGCGGATGTGCGAAACCTTCCGCACCATTTCGCTGTTGTGATCGGTGGGCCCCACAGAAGCATTTTCTGGAAAATCCACCCCGTCCATTAGATTCAGAATGAAATTTCAGTTAAGAATGGGTGGTTTTGAACGTCCATTGACGTGGCCCAGAGAAGAAATAACTAAAAGATCAGATTTGAACGCTACCGGGTAGCCCTTTTGTGGCCTCTGTATCTCACACGTGTGCATGCATGGGTGAAAAGAGTCAACATATTTTTGTAGTATTCGAGCCCCTCTACACGGTGAACGGGTCAGATTTTCCGTACGGTTGACGTGTGGGTCCCACAAAGGTCCGCAAAACGGACCAGAGCCGTCCGTTCGCTGCACGTAGAAATTTTTTTTTTTTTTTTCTTTCTTTCGGTCAGAGACGGTCAAACCGTCTCTGACACTTGCCATGCACGGCTAGAGTACATATGCACTATACACACTCATCTCATATGGGGTCCATTGCACTGTTTTGGAGAAACCTGCACCGTCCATCTGTTTTGACTCCTCATTTAAGGCGTTGACTCCAAATTCGAGGCAATTCCAGATATTAGGTGGGCTCAGAATCGACGGTTTATAAGCTGATCGGTCAGTTGGAGCACTTTTATAGTGATCCAAGAGCTGAAATTTGAAATGTACGGTTAATTTATGGCCCTTATCTCATGTATAAAGTTTCGAACCGATCAGATGTCGGGAACCATGTGATCTTGCATTCTGGATGCGTTTCAAGCCACTTGAGCTTCAGTTTCTTAGTTTTCTCAGATTTCTGACCATGTATATTCGTCAATCTTGGTCTTCTGAAGTCCGTCCCTTGCCCTAGTGATCATCAGAACGTTAAATCCAAGCTTTTGGCATCCTTTTTCAGTCAACTCTCCTAATCACACCCTGCAACAAAACACGATTAAAACTGGGCATTAAACAATATTATGCTCATAAATCTAAGTAATAAATGGGGTCTAATATGCACTATTTGATCCTCAACACAACCCCCAACCAGCATTTTGCTAGTCCCGAGCAAATTATGCGAAAAATAAGTTGAGAATTATAGGAAAACTTTCTATGAAATCGAGTGAGATTTTGAACAAGATACGAGAAATTTAATATTCATGAATGTTAGAAATTGTTTTCTGCTGAGCTCAAGCGCACGGTAGACTTCATAATCAAGTGTAAAGTATTAATCCATCAATTAGAAAAATTTTAAACATTGAGATCCATGGATGTATAGTCTAATCTCGGCTTATCATCATTAAGAGATCCAATCGTCAATTTCATGATATCATTGGTAACCAACAAGAAAATTCATGACAACCAAAACCTAACCCAAAACTTGCCTCATAGATTAGCCTATTAACTTGTAATTTTTCTGTTCAAAGTAATGCCAAGGAAGGGGAATCAAATCCTCACCTATAGGGAGCAAACCTATGGTGAAGATCGTACACCTGACTCTTTTTCACATATCATTCATGGGGAATTAACTCTACACCTATAGGGAGCAAACCTATGGTGAAGATTAATTATCCAACCTTTCTAATTTTTATACCATGATGGCAAGATATTTCAAGCTAGTTCCTTTCGTGCTTAGTGATTACCAAGTTAATCCTTCGATATGGAACTGAAATCTTAATGTGTGAGCAAGATGTATCCTGAAATCATGATTCAATCAATGTTTACAACTTCTAATCATGGATTAATAATTCACTTAACTATGAAATCTAACAGATACGGAATCCAAGAGTCATAAATCCACCATTATGTATCTTGAAAATCTAAATTAGGGATATCTGTCAAAATCACTTCGAATTTGTAGAAATTTTCAAATTTTTTTTTTTTAAAATTTCACAATTTTTTCTCAAGAGCAAGAAAATACTGATTAGGAAACCTAATCTCCCACCCCCAACTTAAAATCTACATTGTCCTCAATGTAAAAGATATGAGCATGCAATGCACATGGGACAACGAAAGTAAATGAGAAGTGATGGGAAGATAGTACCTGAATAACGAATCAAGAGAGTTTCCAATAGATCATGGCATGGAAGCTTGTCAGCATGAGAGAAAAAGAAAAATAAAAATAACAAAAATAAAATCCTATCTATACCACTTTCGCAGGTGCTCTCGATTGCATTTAGCGTATGTAACAAGCCTTTAAACCCCTAGGTTACCCCTAGTGGACGAGTTGTAGTCTCGTGAGGGTTTGCAGTAATGTTACCCACAAACATTGAATCATTTACTAAAGAATGAAAAGGAATAATTAAAAAAAAAAAGCTGGGTTGCCTCCCAGGAGCGCTAAATTTACCGTCTTCAGCCAGACAAATAAAATAACTACCCTAATCCTATGAAAGCGATAAACCTACCTATACCTCCATCAGACTAGGAGATCAGTCCTGGTAAACAGGAGCAATCAGAGGCATGGACATGTCCTCTGAATCAAATGACTCAACAAATGGCTTTAATCGATGCCCATTTACTTTAAACTCCTTGCCATTGTTGGGATCTCTTATCTCGACGGCCCCATGAGGATAAGCAGTAACAACAATGTAAGGGCTGGTCCAACGAGATCGAAGCTTACCCGGAAAGAGGTGGAGTCGAGAATCGTACAAAAGGACTTTCTGACCTAGCGTGAATGATTTTCGTAGAATATGTTGATCATGAAACGCCTTCATCCTGTCCTTGTAAATTCTCGAGTTCTCATATGCATCGTTCCGAATTTCTTCCAGTTCATTTAATTGAAGTTTGCGTAGCGAACCAGCGTTGTCCAGATTGAAATTTAGATTTTTGATCGCCCAGTATGCTTTATGTTCCAATTCCACAGGCAAATGACAAGCCTTTCCGTAGACAAGTCTAAAGGGAGATGTTCCAATAGGAGTTTTGAAAGCAGTACGGTACGCCCATAAGGCATCGGTCAATCGGATTGACCAGTCCTTACGATCAGGGTTAACCATTTTTTCTAGGATATGTTTGATCTCTCTATTGAAAATCTCAGCTTGTCCACTTGTCTGTGGATGGTATGGAGTGCTCACCTTATGAGAGATACCTTATTTCTTCATTAAGCTCTCAAATGGTCTATTGCAGAAGTGTGAGCCCCCGTCACTAATGATGGCTCGAGGCGTTCCGAACCGCGACAGGATATTTTCTTTCAAAAATTTAATGACCGTGCGATGGTCATTTTTGCGGCATGGAATTGCTTCGACCCATTTAGTGACATAGTCTATGGCGAGCAAAATATATAGATTTCCAAATGATTGGGGGAATGGTCCCATGAAATCAATGCCCTAACAATCAAATGCTTCTATAATAAGGATGAGATTCAAGGGCATCATATTTCGATGGGACAATGCTCCCAATTTCTGACAACGCTCACAAGCCTTGCAAAACTCATGAGTGTCCCTGAACATAGTGGGCCAGTAGAAACCACATTGTAAAATCTTGGCCGTGGTCTTTTTAGCAGAAAAGTGACCACCACAGGCCTGTGAGTGACAGAAGGAGATGATACTCTGATGCTCATCGTCTGGTATGCATCTCCTTAAGATTTGGTCTGGGCAATATTTAAATAAATATGGATCGTCCCAGAAAAAGTTACGCACATTGGTAAAGAATTTCTTCTTATCTTGTGACGTCCAGTGTGTCGGTATGGCACCTGTAGTAAGATAATTAGCAATATCAGCGAACCAAGGTGAATAGGAGACTCTAAACAGTTGTTTATCAGGGAACATGTCATTGATATGGGTCACCTCAAGGGAATCAGAGGTATTAAGGCGAGAAAGATGATCGGCCACTACGTTCTCTACTCCCTTTTTGTCTTTAATTTCTAAATCAAATTCTTGGAGTAGAAGGATCCATCGTATTAGGCGGGGCTTAGAATCATTCTTGGAAAGAAGATACTTAAGTGCCGCATGGTCTGTGTAGATGATGATCTTGGATCCGATCAGGTAGGACCTAAATTTATCCAAAGCAAACACTACGGCTAAGAGTTCCTTTTCCGTAGTCGAATAGTTCACTTGGGCAGGATTTAGAGTCCTACTTGCGTAGTGAATAACGTAAGGCCGCTTATCTTTTCTCTGGCCTAGAATCGCTCCAAGAGCATAATCAGAGGCGTCGCACATAAGTTCAAAGGGAAGACTCCAGTCGGGTGGCTGCATGATAGGTGCAGTGGTTAACATACCCTTAAGTTTAGTGAAAGCTTCTTGGCACTGCTCAGTCCACTCGTATGGTGTATCCTTTAGAAGAAGATTACATAAAGGACGAGAGAGGAGACTAAAGTCCTTTATGAATCGTCTGTAAAAGCCTGCGTGTCCTAAGAAGGATCGCACGTCTCTGATATTCTTGGGTGGAGGTAGGTTAGAGATAAGATCGATTTTTGCCTTAGCTACCTCGATTCCTTTGGATGAGATGATATACCCAAGGACAATTCCCTTTTGAACCATAAAATGACACTTCTCCCAGTTAAGTATCAAATTTTTTTCTTCACATCTTTTCAGCACATATTTAAGACTTGCTAAGCATTCGCTGAAAGATGAACCAAAAACAGAGAAATCGTCCATGAAGACCTCTAGATATTTTCCCACCATGTCAGAAAAGATACTCATCATGCATCGCTGAAAGGTGGCAGGGGCATTACATAACCCGAATGGCATCCTTCTGTAAACAAAGGTGCTATAGGGACATGTGAATGTGGTCTTTTCCTGATCCTCAAGGGCGATTTCAATCTGATTATAACCTGAATACCCGTCAAGGAAACAATAATAGGAATGACCAGCTAGCCTTTCCAGGATTTGATCAATGAAGGGCAAAGAAAAGTGGTCTTTCCTTGTGACGGTATTCAGCTTTCTGTAGTCAATGCATATTCTCCAACCAGTAGTAACTCTGGTCGGCACGAGTTCATTATTGGCATTGGCTACGATGGTGATCCCGGACTTCTTAGGAACCACCTGAGTTGGACTCACCCATTGACTATCGGATATGGGGTAAATGATCCCCACTTCCAATAGTTTGAGAACCTCGGCCTTAACCACTTCCTTCATGTTTGAATTTAGTTTACGTTGTGATTGCCGAACAGCCTTTGCATTGTCCTCAAGATATATACGGTGAGTATAAATCGATGGGTTAATTCCCTTGAGGTCCGCTATCGTCCATCCAAGAGCTCCCTTATGCTCAATGAGAGTAGATATCAGCATACTCTCCTGTTCTTTCTCCAGGTGGGCAGAGATCACCACCGGGTATGTCTCATCTTGACCTAAATAGACATATTTTAAATCAGAGGGCAAAGGTTTTAGGTCAAGCTTCGGTGGCTTGAGGTTAGACGGTAGAGGCACTACATCAGTTTGGGGCAATTCTTCAATTTGTGGCCACCACCGGTTAACTTCAAGTACCGGTGCAGTATCCAGCATGGCACACGTCTCCCTAATTATATCATCATCAAGATCATGGGAGTGGGCCAGGCACGTCTTTAGAGGATCAGAGGATAAGGTGAGAGGTGTTCTATCTTCCACAAAAGAATCAATCATGTTAACATCGTGGAAATCGTCATCATCCTCTGAGTTGCTGCCGTTATTGAAAAAGATATTGGATTCCAATGTTAAATTTTTAAAGGACATAGTCATGACACCATTCCTACAATTGATAATTACATTTGAAGTGGACAGGAATGGACGACCAAGAATGACGGGAATCTGAGTGCTCGTGTCATTGATGGGTTCGGTGTCCAAGATGATAAAATCAACAGGGTAGTAGAATCTATCAACCTAGACCAACACATCCTCGATGATCCCTCTTGGTATACGAACAGAACGATCAGCAAGTTGTAGTGTGGTTCGAGTGGGTTTTAATTAACCCAAACCTAACTGTTGGTATATCGAGTAAGGAATCAGATTGACACTTGCTCCTAAGTCAAGAAGTGCGTGATCAATTGGATAGTTTCCGATCACACATGATATGGTTGGGCAACCGGGATCTTTGAATTTTTGTGGCACATCTTGTTTCAGGATGACACTCACTTTCTCAGTCAAGGAGATCTTCTTTTGAACACTTTTCCGTCGTTTGGTAGTGCATAAATCCTTTAGAAATTTAGCATATGAAGGAATCTGTTTTACAACGTCAAGTAGAGGAATGTTGACTTTCACTTGTTTCAACACCTCTAGGATATCCTGAGAGTTAGAGGGACGTTTTGGTTCAACCAACCGTTGGGGAAACGGAGCAACTGACTTTTCTAGAGGTTCCGGTTCAAATTTTTGTGGGGCGCCACTAGATCCATCATTGTTGTCCTCTTCTGGTTCTTGAGGCTTTTCGGACCTCACCGGAAGGATTTTATCAATAACCTTCCCACTCCTAAGAGTGGTGATGGATTTAGCGTGTCCCATTTGATTTGAAGAGCTGGGATCACCTGTCTCGTATTGCGGTTTCGGATTAGGGATTGGTTGTGCAGAAAGCATCCCTTTTTCCATAGACGTCATACGTGAATCTATTTTTTGTATAAAATCTGAAATTCCTTGCATGGTCCGAGCCAGCTCTTGTATGGAAATTTGAACCGATTCTTCTTGAGGTTTCCCCTGATTTGGATGTTGATTGAAGAAACCTTGAGGGGTAGCAGTTCGTCCGTTCCTCCAACTAAAATTCGGATGATTTTTCCAGCCAGAATTGTACGTATTAGAGGGTGGTCCATTGAAAGGTCTTTGATAGTTATTTACGACATTAGATTGTTCATTCAATACTTCTCGAAAGGCAGGTATTGAAGGACAATTTTCAGTAGTATGAATGTTACAATCACAGATGCCGCAAACACTTTCATTAACCTTTTCCTTCCTTCCTTCCATGGCCTCAAATTTTCTGGTGAGATTGGCCACCTTAGCATTAAGATCATTATCCTCTTTCAGGAGATATATTCCTCCTTTTTCCCTTGAATGAGTCGGCATAGACGTAGTGTTCGTCCTTGGGTAATAGTCCCATGATTGTGTTTTTTCAGCGAGACTATCGAGGTAATCCCATATCTCGTTGACATTTTTATTGATGAATTCTCCGTTACACATTGTCTCGACCATTTGGTGCATGGAAGATGTTAGCCCATCATAGAAAAAATTTGTAATGCGCCATATCTCAAAGCCATGTTGTGGGCATGCATTAACCAAATCCTTGAACCTTTCCCAACATTGGAAGAATGTTTCATCTTCCTTTTGGGCAAAGTTCATGATTGCTCTCCTGAGGGTAATTGTCTTATGATGTGGGAAAAATTTCTTTATAAATTCCCTCTGCATATCATTCCATGTGCCAATGGATCTAGGACGCAGTGAATGTAACCACGTCTTGGCTTTTTCTTTCAAGGAAAATGGAAAGAGTTTCAACCTAATAGTATCCTCAGATACATTAGAAAAGTATAAGGTGCCTATGATTTCATCGAACTCTTTCAGATGCAAGTATGGTTCTTCAGACTCAAGCCCATGGAACTTATGAAGGAGTTGGATAACCCCTGGCTTGATGTCCATATATCCTGTATTCTCAGGAAAAATCATGCATGAGGGCGTACTCACCCCCGCCGGTTGTAAATAATCTCGTAAAGTATGAGGCGGGGGTGCCTGATGCACCTCATGCTCATAATGTACTTCCTCAACCCTTGGTTGGGATAGTGCTTGAGGTTTATTTTCAGCCATAACGTCTTCTAACTCAGGAGAATTCAAGTGGTGTCTAGTCCTGCGATGGACAGTCAACCCCTCAACTAATCCTCCTTCAGTCACGAGACGTCGAGTGTTGTCGCGTGCCCACTGGGACATAAAACACACTCAACCCTCAAATTCTAACTTAAATCTAAGAGAAAGGAAGAAGTAGAAATCTAGAAAATAAAAGGAAAAGATGGAAAGAAGTTACCAAATTTGGAGGCCTAGGTTAAGAATCTGCAAAACAAAATTACAAAAAAAAAAAATTAGTTTCTAAGAATAGAAAGTCCTAATTAAAAGTAAACTAATTTCTAGAGAAAAGAAGAAATTTCAAAGAAAGAAGAATTAGAAAGAGCTTACTAAATTAGAAGTTTCCTACCAAACAGAAAAATTGGGTTAGTTCCTAAACAAAAACTTATAGAAAAATTCTAAAACAAGAAACACGGTTAGGATTCCTAAGAAGAATTAGAATTAGAATCTCACTAAAAAGAAGAAATAAATCTTAATCTAAATCTAGAATAAAAAGGAAGAATTTAAGACAGAATTTACTAATTTAGAAACTATCTTAGAAGCCTATAAAACAAGAAAGACAAGTTAATTTTTAAAAATTAAGAAAATCTAAACCTAATCTTAAACTAATCCTAAAACTAATTAATTTCAGAAAAACGTAGCCGACAGTCCCCAGCAACGGCGCCAAAAACTTGTTCACTCCCCAAGTGCAGGGTTGTGATGTAGTAATAACTCGGTAAGACCGAGGTCGAATCCCAAGGGACTGAAACTTGTACGTTATCTAAAACTAACCAGAACTAGAACTAGATTAAGATGAAATCTAAACTGAATGTAATTTGAGGAATAATGGTGAAAATATTAATCTAAAATTTATAGAAATCAGAGGAAAGGAAACTAGGGATTCAGAGGATCCACTTGTAGAGATCAGGGAGAACTTATGCTTGCATCAAAAATCATGAAAATTACTGAACTGCCGTTGATCTAGTTTTCAAGGAGATGAAAGGTGTATGAATTAGAATGGATTTCATCACCAAACCATGCCCAAAAGACTATGGAAAATAACAGAATTAAACTAATTACCACCCAATCACATGTATGAAAGTTAGGAAGGGTACCGTCATCCAACCATGCCCAGGAGACTATGGTGAACAACAGACGTCCTGATGTCATAAACATGAAAAGAAAATAGAAATATTCAAAGCATCGCAGACCTATTGTAATTTCAGTCACAACAGACCATTAAGAACTAAAAATATTCCCATAATAATCAACTAAAATCAACGTCGATTCATGAATAAATAAATAAATAAAAACATAAATTAAAACCTCCCATCTCACTACAAGCTTCACCTCCTAGCCCTAGCTAGGAGGTTCAGCCACACATGGTCAGGCTAAATCCAACTAAATAAAGAGAAAAAGAAAAGGAAAAGAAAAGTGAAAAAAACTAAGAATTTCTCTCTCTCTCTTTCTCTTTCTCTCCCTCTCTCTCCTTCTTTGCTCCACGTCCAAGCTCGAGCCCTCTGTTCTTCCTCCCAAGACCTGAATGAATGCTCCCCACGTCCAAAACCTCCTTATATAGCTGATGGAGTGGTGAAAATCGGATTTGAATCGGATTTGGAAAGCTATGCATGCCTAGTGAAAGCTTTTTCGCAGCCAAGTTTGGTGCCTCGAAACACGCCACTTTTCTTGCTCAAATTCTAAATAAACAGTCCCTTAGGATTTTATTGGGTCCTCTACATGATACACGGTTCAGATCTGCCATATGATCAAAGATGGTGGGCCAAAACCGCCTGAAAAAGTCGGTTTTCGCGGATGTGCGAAACCTTCCGCACCATTTCGCTGTTGTGATCGGTGGGCCCCACAGAAGCATTTTCTGGAAAATCCACCCCGTCCATTGGATTCAGAATGAAATTTCAGTCAAGAATGGGTGGTTTTGAACGTCCATTGACGTGGCCCAGAGAAGAAATAACTAAAAGATCAGATTTGAACGCTACCGGGCAGCCCTTTTGTGGCCTCTGTATCTCACACGTGTGCATGCATGGGTGAAAAGAGTCAACATGTTTTTGTAGTATTCGAGCCCCTCTACACGGTGAACGGGTCAGATTTTCCGTACGGGTGACGTGTGGGTCCCACAAAGGTCCGCAAAACGTACCAGAGCCGTCCGTTCGCTGCATGTAGAATTTTTTTTTTTTTTTTTTCTTTCTTTCGGTCAGAGACGGTCAAACCGTCTCTGACACTTGCCATGCACGGCTAGAGTACATATGCACTATACACACTCATCTCATATGGGGTCCATTGCACTGTTTTGGAGAAATCTGCACCGTCCATCTGTTTTGACTCCTCATTTAAGGCGTTGACTCCAAATTCGAGGCAATTCCAGATATCAGGTGGGCCTAGAATCGACGGTTTATAAGATGATCGGTCAGTTGAAGCACTTTTATAGTGATCCAAGAGCTGAAATTTGAAATGTACGGTTAATTTATGGCCCTTATCTCATGTATAAAGTTTCGAACCGATCAAATGTCGGGAACCATGTGATCTTGCATTCTGGATGCGTTTCAAGCCACTTGAGCTTCAGTTTTTTAGTTTTATCGGATTTCTGACCATGTATATCCGTCAATCTTGGTCTTCTGAAGTCCGTCCCTTGCCCTAGTGATCATCAGAACGTTAAATCCAAGCTTTTGGCATCCTTTTTCAGTCAACTCTCCTAATCACACCCTACAACAAAACACGATTAAAACTGGACATTAAACAATATTATGCTCGTAAATCTAAGTAATAAATGAGGTCTAATATGCACTATTTGACCCTCAACACTCATAACAGAAGGACTTCTTACTTGAACGTAGATGACGAAGTGTTCAATTAGATAAAAAGAGTCTAGAGTTCTATAGATTTTAATTATGAAAACTCAAATGCTACTTAATTTAATTCTCTTAGATCTCAAAGATGAATATAATTTACTCTCTTAGATTAAAGCTTACAAGATCTGAGATTAAAGGGAATTCAATAAGCTATTAAAATAAATTATAAATACTAACAAATAGCTTGTCGAGCACTTGAGCTTCTCTCTCTCCTGTAGAAGAATTATGATAATAATTTTTTATGGAATTTGGAATGAGAGAAAGACTCAATTTATAGGCAAAGAAGTTAGAACTTCGGCTAGCCCGAAATAGACTTCGACTAGCCCGACTTCACTGGATTCTATTCAATGGATTTTAGATTGTGTAGGATAAGAATTATTCAAAATTTGGCTAGCCTGAGGTCAAGTTCGGCTAGCCGAATTCCCATGAATTCCAAAACATGGTATTGCTAGAATTTCACTTGAATTTTCTCGGGCTGGCCGAATTTCAAGCTTGGGCTAGCCGAATTTTCAACAAAATTTATTATTTGCTTCAGGCTTTAAGTTGGGCTGGCCGAACCAGAAGTTAGGCTGGCCGAATTCCAAGCAAAAACATATGTAAAAACCTATGATAAAGATTTTTGAAAGCACCTAGTCCTAAGGTCTTTCTAGGGTTATACCACCCGAGAGATATCAAACATTTGAGTTACTTTGACTTGTACTTTATCTTGAACTGTGTCTTGGATTTTGTCCTGATCTTTGTCCTGAATTCAGGCAATGATTTCTTTGAGAAGCTGTACTGATCTTTTTCTCTTGAACATTAGCCGATCTTAAGTTTGATCTTTTCTTAAACATTAAGCCAATCTTGAAGTGTTTTTGTCTCACGAAATTTGACAACCTATGTGTGCTTGACATCCTAACACTAACACATTGTTTTGTCAATAATGATCTTTTATCTTTGGAAGTATCTCCCAAATTTATCTGAGATGAAGGAGAGGTGGGAGCTCTACACGCCAACCCTAAAGGGGTTTAAGGGAACACACACCATCCACGTAGGTAGATCCTACACATGTCACATGTTGCTTGGATGTCTTCAATTTGTGTAGAAATAGAAGAGTTTGATCAATCGAACAACCTGCTTGATCAATCAAGTGAACCCTAGATTAGATAGATTACTCTCTAGACGTTTTTGGACATGTTCGATCGATCAACCTTGGGGGTTCGATTGATCGAAAAATTTTTAAAAAATCATGTAAACTCTCTGGACACTTTTGAGCATGTTCGATTGATCGAACATGTAGAGGCTCGATCGATCGAGGGTTTCTTGATCAATTGATGCTTAGATCGACGGTGCACGTAATTATATATATATATATATATATATATATATATATATATATATATATATATATATATATATATATATATATATATATATATATAAACAGGATTAGGGTATCGAGGGGCTTGTTCTAGAGAAAGGTTGGGATTTTGAGAAATATAGGGTTTTCGCATCTATAAGTTCATCTAATCACTTGTAATTCATTTTCATAGTAGATTAGCTTGTCACTTTGTACCATGGTTTTTTCCTGCAAGAGCTTTTCACGTAAAATCACATGTTCCTGTGCATGCTTTATTTGCATTTCCTTCTCGTTATGCAATTCAAATTCATGGTTTGCTTCTGTGGTTCCCTAACAGCTGGTATTCGATATATATGTTGGGATTCGAGTTTAAATATAAAACATGACTATGAAAGGATAAAATGTGAAGTATGAGATGGAGAAGTTTATCGAAAAAATTAACTTTAAACTATGGAAAGTGAATATGAGAGGCTTCTAGATCAACAAAGATTGCAATAGTCACCCCTTGATATAGGGAAGTATCCTATAACTACGAGCGATAAAGAGTGGGAAGAAATGGATGAGAGGGCAAAAACCTCGATCAAATTATGTTGGTGGATAACGTCCTTTATAATGTCATTGATCATAAGACCACCGCAGGACTTTGGATGTAAAATAGCGTTGAAGATCACTTGAAGTTGAAGTAGGAATATGCCAATATGTCCTAGAGGGGGGTGAATAGGACTCTTTAAAGTTTTTATAATTTATTTAGAAAACCTATTATACTAATCCTATCAATTATGCATTTATCAGTATTACTCAAAAAATAACTCTATTGGCTTCCAAACCCGGTAGAGGATCCAATCACAAAATATTTAAGAAGTGAACAATATACAAACTAGTTTATGATGGATATGACTGTGTATGTGTGTGAGGTGTGATTTCAGATATGAAAATATTAAAGTAAATCACACAAACAAAAGAACAACAATCGCAAACACTGTCATTTTTATAGTGGTTCAACTACTTATCTACTCCACTCCCGGTAACCACACTCAACCCTTGAGTGTACCGGATTTCAATAAGGAGGTTTCCCATAGTTCACCTCTAACCTGAGGTTTTAAATTAGGTTCACATTCAACCTTTACAACCTACACTGAGGCTGACTGTTTATGCTCTCACGAGCAAGGGTCAACACAACGCACCCACTTTTAGGCACACTAGCCAAGGATTTTCCATAAGACCCTAACGGAGGTTTCACCCGGTTTACCTTAAACCCAAGGTTTTACACGATTTACCTCAAACCGAAGGTTTTACTGGTTCACCCCTAACCAGATGTTTATGCTCTCCACAGAGAAAGGGTATATAGAACGCACCCAGCATGTACATTCCCGCCGGAGGCCTCCCTGAGGACTTCAAGGGTGAGAACCACCTTAGACCCAATCCTACAAAGGAATGATCAAAGGGTCCTCTGGATTCTAGATACTTACAGATAAGTTGATGAGTCCCATTCAGCACAGTGGAGAAGATCTCCTTATTGACGAAGAGTCTTCAGCTCCCTTGATCCATAACAAATGATGTATCAATATAAGGCAACAGGTTGGGTCAAGGTTATTATGGAATCCTACTCTCTAAAGGTTTTTTTATTAGGAAGGTAGAGCGATTCCAATCATTTATGTATTCAAGGCATCCTAGCTTAATGATTTTCCATTAAGGTAGTAGCTGGAGGATCCTTGAATGCAGAAGTTCATTCCCCAATCCACTCTATTAAATATCAATTATGAGGGTAGATTGGAGGATGAACTCCCTTGAGAGAAAGAGCTTAGGGTATATGATCTAAGGTTAAACATACAAAAGTACTCTCTTCTTTCTCTCACAACAACTAAAGACAAGTTTTCTTTAAATAGGCAAAAGGTTCCAACGGATATAAAACGGTCACATTTATGACAGAGTTCGATATCATCGAGCAGGTTCGATATCATCGAGCGTATACTCTCGATCATATTGGTGGTCCGCTCGATGACAGAAACTCAATTTCATACGCTTTTGGAAAACCATTCTGCCAGCTGGTCGAGGGGATCGAGACTCGTGTCGATGCCATCAGATTTCAAAATATGATATTATCGATACAAGGATCGAGTCCTCGACATTTGAAAATGAGAGAGACTTTGAAAATTTTCAGGTCATCAGATATGATCAGGGGATACTCGATATCATCAGAATTTGAATGCCGATGATATTGGAAGTCGTGTCAATGCATCAATAAATCCAAGGATCTGGACAAGTTTGTCCTTTCTCGATACAATCGATCCAGTCCCGATATCATTGATATTTAGAATATCGATTCTATCGAGTGACCCCAGATTCGAGTTAAAAAAACCACCTGAAAAATGTTGCTAGATAACTTCGTGCCCATGATCGATAGTATTGAGAGCCTTCCAATATCATCGATATTTGAACTCCGATGGTATCAAGGAGGGCTCCGATATATCGAAGCATATATAATTTTCCTGACTAAGAACAGGGGTGCCGGATCTACTTGTCGATATTATCGAGCCACCTTCGATGGGCTCGAGATTTGAATATCGATGATATTGATAAGTGTGTTGATACATCAATAATTCTATCCAGATATGTATTTGATTACTAGACACATTAAGTCCTCATTCGATTTTATCGATTGGTCTTCCAAGGATATCGACAGCGCAGGTTGATTATATCGAGATGTGTATCGATATAATCAACATGACAAGAAAACTTAGAGAATTTCTGAATTTTGAAAAGTTTTCTTACCAAAAACCCTAATTATTCTAACGTGTTTTTAAGAGTTTTATTCACTTGGTGTTTTGGGACAAGGGATGTGAGGCTTAAATTTACCTATAGCGAGCTTCCACACATCCGGTTGAGGTAGATGCTTGAATTGATCTTCCTGTGACACTCTGCAGTTCGACTGACTCAACACACACACTAATTGACAAACTAGGGCACTAGTAAGGGCACTTTCAGGATGAAGTTAGAAAGCTTATGCATGACAAAATCTTTATCAAATCGTTTGTTTCTAAAGAAGCAATTGTATAATATGAAGATGACAAAAACATCTTATATTAATAAATATATTAGCATGTTCGATTAATTACTTTGTAAATTAAAGGGTGTGAAGTTGAAGATTGACGAAGAAGATCAAGCCCTAAATCTGTTGAATTCTCTTCCAGAGTCGTATGAGAGTCCTATAAACACTATTGATACAGTAAGCCAATTTAGTAAAATCTGATGTAGGTACGAGTGGTTGTGATTTGTTATCGGTGTCAAAGGTCAAAAACTTGTTCACACCCCAAGTATAGGATTGCGATGTAGTAATAATCTCGGTAAGACCGAGGTCGAATCCACAGGAACTGAACCTTGTATGTAATCTGAAAGTAACTAGAACTAGAACTAGGTAAAGATGAAATCTAAATCTAGAATAATTGAGGAAGTAATTGTGATTAAAGTGAGTAAAACTAATTAATGAAATTAAAGGTGGGAACTAGGGTTTTCAAAGATCCACTTGTAGAGATAAGGGAGATCCATGCTTGATTCATAAACACAATTGGAATCAGAGTCCTATCTTCATCTAGATGGAAGATGATATGTCAAAAATCCAAATCTGAAATTCCTTTAATATAGTTTTCAATAGAAAATAGGTATGAGAATTAGAATTGATTCCATTATAAAACCATGCCCATGAGACAAAGTAAACAACAGAATTTAACTAATCCATAACCAATCTAAGAGATATATGAATGTTAGGAAGGGTTCCATCATCCAACCATGCCCAGGAGACGATGGTGAACAACACAGTTCCCAAATTCACAATCCCTATAATGCTAAGTACATGCTCAAAGCTATCGCAAATCCATTGTAATTTAAGTCACAACAAACCATTAAAAATTGAAAGCATTCATAATAATCAAACTATAATCAAAGAGAGTTCAAGTAACATGAATCAAAGCATAGAAGTCAGCTCATCACACTACAGGCTTTACCTCTTACCCCTAGTTAAGAGGTTTAGCCAGACATGATTTAGCTAAAAAAAACATAAAAGGAAAAGGAAGAAAAAGACTAGAAGAAAGAGGGAGAAAACTCCCTAGCCGACCATCTCTCTCTCTCTCCTTCTCTTCTTTGCCCGTCTTGCCTCCACGGCTGCCCCACATGTCTAAGCTTGGATCTCCTTGATCTCTACAAGAGGTTTATTTTTTTCTTTAGAGATCTTAGCCTAAGCCTCTTAGCTAGGGCTAAGAGGTGAAGCTCGTAGCGTGATTAGGCTAAGATCTCTAAAGGAAGAAATAAACCAAACTAAGGAGGAAAAAGGAAGAAGAAGGAAGAAGAATGAAGAAGAAGGAAGAAGAAGGAAGAGAAAGGAAGAAGCCGACCAAGCTCCACGTCTAAAGATATCTCTAACTCTCTTTCCCCCTCTCTTTTATAAGCTTAGCAAAGTCGGTTGGAGTTTACGCACTCCCCTGCGTAAGGATAGAAGGCGAAGGAAAACAACAAGGTTGTTGTTTTGTTTACTAGCGTAACCATGATCGTCAACGTTTGGGGTCAACTCATCTTCGATTAGTTTTGGATTGCTGAGAAGATGAATGGTTTGGATTGCCTCGACAGCCAGCCGTGATGGCCCACATGGAGCGTCAGTTGTATACGTAAAACAGAGTCTGCATAACGCCTTCCTGCACCGATTGATTGGTGGGGTCCCTGATCGAAGCCATACAGGAAATCCACTCCGTTCATTGAACTCACCTCGAAAAATTGGTCGAAGATGGACGGTTTTGGATCTGTTTTGGTGTGGTCCATAAGGTCTTTTTCTTTATCGTTCGTCTTGCGTTTGAGACTTCATGTACCTATAATGTTTTCATGGGACAAAACAGACACTTAGGAGATGGTCACGCCCCTTCTCTGGACATAATGGACGATTTCGATCATCAAAATGGATGATGGGTGGGGCCCACTATCAAATCCCAATCGGAAACACGTCCGTCACTGGACGTTTTGCATAAGAAGGGTGATGTTTGGATGTTTTATTCAAAAAATAGGTGGGGCCCACTTCTAATGACATTCTCGAAGATCTACTCCACTCATCGTCTTCTTAGTAACATGTAAGCCCATGGGTCAAAGTATGAAGTTGTAAGACCCGTATCATAGTCCGTACCGTTCCATAGACCTCCGCGGTCTTACCGGTCAAATTCTGCCAACCTTTGACCCTTAACCGATATTGACGCGCGACCCTGATTCATACACCGTCAACCCGAGTCAACTCAACCCAAGACCCGTACCATAGCAACCGCACCGTCGCTGCGGTTCCGATGCCGCGACTCGCGCGCCGAGGCGATACCCTGGTCAAGAGTTGTAGGCCGACGTTCGGTGCGAGGAAACGCCGCGCATTGCGAAACCCAAGGGAATCTCTACGAGGTGTCCCATCAATCCCATCAATCCATCAATCAATCAATCCATCACATGTCAAGTACATGTCAAGTACACATCACTTTCACCCTTTCCCAAATAAGCCACAAAAGTCTTCCATGCCCATACTTTTCTTACACAAATGCCTCAAAAGTCTTCCAAAGCCATGCCTTTCTTACACAAAAGGCCACCAAGTCAACAAAGGTGTCTTACACACCCATCACCACATCCATCCATCACTCACTCTCTCTCCCCTTTACAACTCTCTCTCTCTCTCTCTCTCATTTCTCAAAGCCTCAAATTCTAAGCAACAAAGCTCCATACGTATGAACTCTCCAAGCCTCTCCCTCTTTTTCAAAACTTCAAGTGTGGCCCACCTCTCCATCCCAAGATCTTCAATCCTAGCCATCCATTTTCTCATCTCACCCATTGAAATCAAAGCTAAGGAGCTAAGGAGCTCATAGGAGCAAAAAGATCGGACGGTGGGTGCTAGTTAATACTAGTTTTTCATATTTTTGAGATGGACCAAGTGAGGCCAACGGATCAATCATTTGGATCTCACTTAGGACCCTAAGTTGTGGCCGATGGCCCACTTTGATCATCATGATCATTCCATGATGGGCCATTCTTTATGGACCCCATCATGATGTTTATTTCTTGTATACTTAAGGTCATCTCGACCGTCCATTTTAGTGGAGAAAGGATCTCCACCGTTGGATTTTAATTTAATGGGCCCATGTGTAAGGGACCTACTTGATGTATATTTCAAATCATGCAAGGGAGGGCCCATAGTGGCGGGGTCCCTCCATCACTCGATCGCTCTTTCTTTCTCTCTCTTTCTCTCCTTCTCTATTTTTGTGGTTCACTTAAAAGGTTGTGGGATTGTCTCTACCATCCATCAAGGGGGCCTTACCTTGGTGTGGACCTCATGCACACCATCCAATCATTTGGTGGCCCACCTTGGTAACATGTATGAGGGTGGGGCCCACCTTAAATACGTGCTATATACAACTGTCCAGCGTCCAGGGACGCTGGACGTTGCAAATACGTGAGGTGTGCGCTGCCAGTGGACGTACTGACGCAGCAGGTAAAAAAAAATTTGAATTTCGGGAGGGGTGTACATGTAGGGCCCCACTTTGATGTACGGGAACAATCCAAGCCTTCCATCCTATTCTTCGGACCATTTTAGGCGTTGAGCCAAGGAATGATGACAATCCGATGATCAGGCGGGCCATACCATAGAAAATGGTATTTCTTACCCTTCAAAGGCTATTAGGGCCCATCTTGTTGTTTCTACACGGCAAATCAATGCCAAACATCAGATTTTTACAGCATGTTTGTGCCCTAGAATCTAATGGGAGGAGTGGATTTCCTAAGAGTGGGCTCCACATGGGATTTTTTTTTAAAACAATAATAAAAAAAAAAAACAAAGACGCTGCAGCAGTCAGCACTGCCAGCCTGCCAGCACCAGGCGGACGGACAGCAGGGTATATGTTATATCCACGCCGTTCATATGGTGGGCCACCCCTTGAGGTGGGCCCCCTCCAAAAATGGGCCCCGTCCGTGACTCAGGTGGCCCACACCACACGAAACAGTGGGGTTAAACCTTTACCATTGAAACCCATTATTGGGCCACAGAAGTTTCAGATCAATTTGAAATTTGTGTTTTCCCTTCATCCAGGTCTGAGTGACCTTGTGAACGGTTTGGATTGCATCTAAACATTGAGGTGGGCCCCACATGGGACCCACAAGTGATGTGTGGGTTTTATTCCCACCGTCCAGGCGGACGGTGGAACCCACCAGTTATATGTGTTTTATTCCCACCATCCAGCAGACGGTGGGCCCTGGTGCATGTGTTCTACGTGCACTGTCCAATGACAGTGAGCCCCACCATGATACGTGTGTTAAATCCAAGCCGTCTATCCACTTTACAAGCTCATTTTAGGCATGAGCTTAAAATGTTGAGCCAGATTTATATTCCCAGTGGACCCCACCTTAGCCTGTTTTAAGGCCCATCTTAATGGAGTGAGAATAGTCTTTTGGGGGCCCACTTTGTTGTTGATTGGTAAAAAGGCCTATGGAATTAGGCCCATTTATTGTATCTTGAGGCCCATTTGCTGGAAAAAATGGGGCCCAATTGATGTAGCCCATTTGTTACATCTAAGGCCCACGGGATTAGGCCCATTTAAATTGAATTAGGCCTATGAGTTAGGCCCATTTAAATTGTAAAAGGCCTATGGGTTTAGGCCCATTTGATTTATATAAGGCCTATAAGATGAGGCCCATTTGAGATGTATATGGCTCATGAGATTAGGCCCATTTAATGCAATCTAAGGCCCGCGGGTTATGACCCATTGCAATGCACGTAAGGCCCATTGGTGTTGTCCATTTATGTGGCCCATTTGACGAATAACAGGCCCATATAGCATGGCCCATTGGATATATTTAAGGCCCAATGGGATGTACCCGAGGTCCATTGCAATGTGTGATCCCAACACTGATTATGTAACGATGTTTGCGACGATCGTGCCTTGGGAGCAATGATGGTTTGATGTCCACATTGCGAGTGTAATGCTGGTTGGATGTCCACATTGCGACTCTCCTTAGGGCCCATTATTAGGCCCGTACTTATTGTGTATAGGCCGTCCGGGCCCATCTACATTGTAAGAATAGTTCATTTCATTATAACATGTTTATTATAGTTCCATGACTCATGATCATACGCATCATATGTGTGCTTGATATGAGACTTGACTGATCATAGCATATGCCTTCGGGCAGGTTTTTTATGGGCTCCCGGTTAGGCGGTGTTGCCCTACATGAGCGCACAATATGTGTAGGGTTTGTTGCATGACTGGATAGCGTGATTCATGCATTTCGCATTTGTGTGACATGGTTATTGTACGCCCTAGCGACATCGGGGCCGTAGCCTCCACAGGCATATCGTGGTTGGCAGGATTGGATACCAAAAATCTTGTTCTACATGGGGTGCTATAGATATCCCTGGATAAAAGTCCCTAAACCCTTATGGTACCAAGAGGTTGCTCCAACGTCTAGACCAAGTGGGTAGATGAGCGTTGAGTGCCGATTACCAGGCGGTTGCACTCTCCACTGTGTCGTGGTCGGTTGGAAGGGGGTGCGGCCTTACCCCCCCGAGTGTAGGGGGTAATGCTAGGCTGAGTCTGACCAGCTCGAGGAATGAGTCCGCTATCGACGAGTCGTGCCCGATATTGGTAGACGGATAGTGAGGTCTCTTCCACTTACCTTATTGCGCGTGATGAGGCGGCGATCTGGTTTAGGGTGTACTAGACCCCGGTGATATCCCAGATTTGAGCTGTATTGATGTGTGGACATAGATGAGGATTATATGCCTGACTTGCATCTTGCATCGCAAAGCCTTGGTGCGGCTCATGATATTTATGGATCTATCTGTATATTCCGCATTACTCTGATACTGCATGATCATATTACTACCTTGCGCACACACTTTCACCACCCTCTAAGCTTTCTATCAGATTATGCACGACCGTTGCGTGCAGGTGACGTTGGATCGCAGCAGCACTGAGGCTTGAGCACGTGGCAGATTACTCTGAAGTTTTTGGTCTATCATCATTGTATTTCCCTTTATGATCATTGTACTTGTAAAGTTTTTGATCATAGTGAAAATGTAATGGAATTCTTGGTTGTTGTTTGTGGGTTATGCCTTTGGTTATGCTTATTACGAATCAAACTGACGTTGAAAATCCTCCTCGTATCCCAGGATCGGAACCTGGCGAATGGGCGCTAGGAGCCGAGAATGGGATTCTACGGAGGCTGTCGGCGTCGGATTCGGCGATCGAAAATTTTGTGAGCCCGGTTTCTGAGTTTTGGGGTGTGACAGAAGTAGATCTGAACTTTAGGTGGGCCACACCATCCACCTGTGATGAGGTAATACCCACCGTTAAAGCAAACCTCTTCTCACTTGCGTGCGTGCATGCATAAGGAGTTCCTTAAATTTATAGATTTGTCATCATTTTAGCCACCGTCTTCTGAAGTGTGTTATATTTGAATGCACCATCCGATTTCCTTAAAATTGAGCAGGTATTCCTCATTTTTTTGTGCTCTTTTCATCGGTCAAGTTTGGGCCTTAATCTCTCAAGGATGACTAAAATGCTTTCTTAATGGTTATTGTCTGATCTTGCCCATCGGGTCACTTATACACTGATCTAAGGACTGAATTTTGACGTGTATGGTTAATTTATGGTCCTTGGGCCAGATATAAAGTTTCGACCTGAACGAATGGTGGGAACCCCATGATCTTGCATTCTGGACGACTTTCAAGCCCGTTTAAACCCAATCACTTGATCTTCTTGGATCTTTGACATGTAAACTCCTCGATCTTGGACCCCTAGGGTCCGTCCCTTGCCTTGGTGATTTTAGAGCGTTAAATTCATGCTTTTAATATATTTTTTAGTCCAAGCTCTTTAAATTCACCTTGCAACAAAAATACGATTAAAATAGGATGTTAAGCATTATCATGTTCGTAAAATTAGGTAATAATTAGGGTCTAATATGCAATATTTGACCCTCAACAACACTTATACAATGAATGTAGAATGTCATGCCCTAAACTCGGGAACTGGACTCATAAAATTTTCAGCTGTCGAATCCAATGCCAATAGCCTCCATAGTACCCCATTCTCAGCTCCTAGCTCTCATGCGCCAGGTTTCGATCCTGGGATCCTAAAAGGAGAATTTTTAGGGTAATTTTTTTTGTAAAGGATCATAATCACAAGTGTACCCAAGTCACCAAAACATCATCACCACATATCCACTAATATAATATTTGAGTACAATGCTAAAAGGGAAATACATCATATAATAAAATTCTAAAAGATCAGGCACATTCTCCTGCCTTAATGCCCCTGTGGTTTAGCATAACCTGCACGTAACGAACGTGCATAAGTTTATTACGATGCTTAGAGTGTGTGTGTGCGCACAATGCATGTGCCAAGCATATAAATGTCAGAGTAAGCAGAAATGATGGAAGACTAAATTGGCAAGTCCATAAATGATATTAGCCATACCAAGGCTATGCAATGCAAGGCCTACATGGCCGAATGTCATATGCTAGAGACGCAATAGAAGCATGTTAATCCTCAACTAGTCCACGTATTAGTACGATTCATCACTGGAAACATCACCGGGATCTAATACACTCCAACACTGGCTGTCACCCCATCGCACGCATGACCAAGTGAGTGGAAGAGTCCTCACTATCTGCCTTGCCAGTGGTATGCAATACCCACCCGACTCGTCGATAGAGGACCCATTTACGAGCTGATCAAACTCAACCTAGCTTACAGCCCCTACCCTTGGGTAGATGAGGTTACACCTCTTTTCAATTGACCATGATACAGTGGGAGATGTGACCTACTGGTATTCGACACTCGAGTGCTCATTTTATCCACTCGGTCTCAACGTTAAAGTATCTTATTGGTACCATAAGGGTTTAAAGACTTTCACCTAAGGACATCCATAGCGCCTTAATGCTAGAACATATATTTCTGTTATCCAATCTGACCATCCACAATATGCCTATGGAGGCCATAACCCTGATGTCACTAGGGCGTAAAGTGATTGTGATATATAAGATGTAAAATGTATGAGTCATACCATCCAAGTCATACATCAAACCTACGCGTACCATGCGACCATGTGGGGCAACCCTATCTCATATGGAGTCCCCCTAAGAGTCTCAACCCAATGACATATGCTATGATCAATCACCACCCACAACATGGATACAAATGATGTATATGGGCATATGTCTGGGCATGATATCATTATACTAAGCGGGTTCTCAATGTTTCTTACTAGGCCAAGTACACTAGCATGTTATCAGACATATCAGACAATAATCGACCTTAATCGGTACATCATATATAGAGAGTGGGAACTAACGACATGCCGCACTAGAAATATAGAAGTCTATGTGGGATGACCCACGTTAAACTAATATCGGCTCCTCATGTTGCCTGCAAGGCATGAATAGAATATGTATAACATGGCAGGGTCCACTGGGAGTGACCCAGATGGACACCCATATGTACAACACGTGTGTCACTAGGCTACCAATCCATTTGGGCACATAGCCCACTAATGATGTCCTAAAATAATCAGATTATCAATGACATCACTGTAATTACTTTAGTAGAATGATTTGCGCCGTCTCATCATTGCTAATGTAAATTGACGGTTACAGGTCATTGGTTAGTCACTAGGATGTGATCATATGCTCATGGCCTATCTGAGTCTTGGGATTTCATTAGTTTAGGAAAAATATATGTTTAAATGGATTTAATAAAAACTTAGTTTCAACATTCACATACCAACTAATTTAAGGATTCAGATTCAAGATGTTAAATATAACCAAAGACCTAAGGGATCTTGATTCCAGGGATTCCCAAGTCCAAGGCATCCCAAAACTAGGGATTCCCAAGTCCATGGGATCTCAAAACCAAGAAATCCCAAGTCTAAGAGGTTTCTACCCCCACATTACCCTATGGTGCGACCCGCCTTAGATCTGGATCAACTTGAGTTTTGGGCTCATGGCCTAACATGGTTTGATAAGACGGATGAACGGAGTGGATATGATACATAAATCATGTAGGGTCCTATATGTGAGGGCAGCCCAGGGAGGCTTCCTCCCTCACATCATTGGGCAATAATGCCCAATGACATTTTTTTTTCTCTTTGTTTCTCTTTTACACACACAAACACACACACACACACACACACACACACACACACACACACACACACACACACACACACACACACACACACACACAAACTATCAGTGCGAGCCCCACGTGAATCTTTTACTCTGTTAACTGCATAGTCCATCTCGAGCGGGTCTAATGGGCTCTGATTTGGGTTGATTTGGACGAACAGAGACTCCACAGTGGGCCTTGGAATATTTCAACAACAATGGTTCGTTTCCCTCATTACAACCCACTTGAGACCTAAATTTGTCTCATCTTTTGGCCCATGGATTAAAATGATCTTGAAAAGTCGGTGGACGATGTGGATTCAATATAAACATTAGAACAATGTTCCACTTGTGAGACCCAAAAATGGCCAAGAATGAATTACCGTCCACGTGCATGGCATTCATGTATTTTTTTTATATTATTATTATAATCGTTGTATGATTTGCAAACACTATTAAGGTGGGCCCCAAGTGGATAATCTAATCCGTTCACCGTCTTTGCCAGCTCGACTAGAGTCCAACAGACTCTATTTTGGGCTATTTGGATGATCAAGGACTCCAGAGCGGGCCCTAGAGTATTTTAACATATGAACATTAATACCCTTGGTACGTCCCACTCGAGACTTGGATTTACCTCAAAATTTAGCACATGGCCTAAAATTATATGGAGAAGATGGTAGATGGTGTGGATTAAACAAATTAATCATGGTGGGGTCCACTTGTGGGGGTAGCCCAAATGGTCTTCTGCCCTCCCAATGACATCTTTTGTTCTTTTTTCTTTTTTTTTTCTTTTTTTCTTTTTTTTGTTTTCTACTATGTGGGGTCAACTAGTGGATAATTCATTCTGTCCATCATATCGGTCAGCTCCCTGTGGACCAAAAAAGTCCAATGATGGGTAAGTCCACCACCTACACACACAACAGTCGGCCTTAAAAAGTAACAAGACTTCGTTTCCCTCGGTGCGGTCCATTAGGAACTCAGATATGTCTCAGTTTTCATCTCATAGCCTAAAATGACATGGAGAAGGTGGAGGACGGTGTGGATTAAATAAATACATCAAGGTGGGTCCATGGTCAGGACGCCCCCACCCCACCTCGGCATGGTTGACGTGAGGGGGTGCTCTCACTCCCACCATCGGTTGTGGTGTGGTCCACTTGATGGTTGGATTGGCTAGATTTTTGGGCTTCATGGCTAAAATGATCCAGCAGATGGATGAATGGTGTAGATCTAAGAAATACATCAATATGGCTCTCACGAGTGAAAAAACACTCCAAACTGCCATGCAAAGTAAGAAATGATGTGGGTAACCTAACTCCTTTGGTATTTGTGGTATGGCTCACCTGGAATTCATATTTGCTTCATTTTTTAGCTCAATGCCTAAAATGAGAAGGGAAATTGGATGGACGGTGTGGATGATACACACACACACACACACACACACACACACACACATCATGATGGGGCCCATGAGAGAAGCCCACATGGTGGCTTTGGAAGGTGAATGGTGGCATAGACAGAGACATGTCTTTGGACATTGTTGTGTCCACCAAAGATGGTGCCATTACCCCTCTCCCTCTCTTGTGTTTTAAGGTTGAGGAAGGGCCCACTTAGGAAATCCACTCCGGCCATTTGAATGTCCAACTCATGGTGGGGCCAAGAAGCTTTGGATCACAATCATTTTTGGTGTATTTTCACCATCCAAGTGTGCTTATACAATTAATTCGTTTAAATAGAAATTAGACATCATGGTGGGCCACACAAGGTGGTCCATGCTATGATAGCGTGTACGAGACACGCTCTCCAATAGTGTGGCCCACTTGTGGGTCCTATAACACCATGATAATAAGAAAAGAAATGGAAAGGAAGGAAAATATATTCGGCCATCGGGGTGGGCCCCCGCTACTATGGGGTCCACCACATACTCAATACATGATCAAGGTGGGTCCCACTCTTATGGGCCCAACAAAATAGATAAATCATAAAGAAGGGGAGGGTTTTGACCCTCTCATGCACTCACTTAGAAGGATGGACGGTTGCATTGTCTCGGATCAGTGATCGAATGGCCCACCAAGCTCCTCTTCACCCCTAATATTCTTTAATCTCACTTTTCTATATTTTCTTACTCTTAGGCTCCGTTTGTTAAATCTGAAGTCTAAAGCCTAAATCTGAAATCTTAAGCCCGAATCTGAAATCTGAATCCTAAATCTGAAATCTGAAGTCAAAAAACTTGTTTAGTAACTATGGCTGAAGTCTGAAAATTAAGAACTGAATTTGAAACAATTTGTTTGTTAATAAACATCTGAAATGTCTGAAATATGTTAATTTGACACTTTTGCCCCTATCTATCTTCTGCTTGGAAATGCTTTACATTATAAAGAAATTATTTTTTATTAAATGAAAATAAAATTATTCTATTTAATTCAAATAAACTATAAAGTACTTAATAGAAAATTAAAATATCATTATTTATAAAAAAAATAAAAAAATTAATGATTTCCATGTATAAGTGTGGCGGTAATTTCTTCTCGCATATTTGACATAATAGTTTGTTCAAAGTTTCCAAATACTGCTTCCACTTAAGGCATATCATTCTCTGATTCGACAGTGATGTTTACATTGAAACCTCCCTAATTCAACAGTGATGTTTACATGCCATCCATACCGTTCATAACGTCATTCCTACTGGAATGAACTGAAAAAAAAAATATTAGCATGATTCAAAACTTCAGTGGCCCCACGAATATTTCATTTTCAGCCCCACCTGAGCATTGGATACGACTCATCTTTGGTCTCATGTCCTAAAATGAACTCACAAAATGGATGGACGATGAGAATTTCTCACAAACATCCTAGTCGCCACCTACGTTCCTAACATAAGAACTTCCCGCGAAAGGCTTTGGCAGGAGATCTGCGTACAAGACGGAAACGAATTGGCTACTCCCCAGCCACCGTGGTCGGTGTTCTGTTAGCCCCTCCATGATGTATGTGTTTCATCCATTCAGTTCATCCCATTTTTACAGATCATTCTAGTGCTTCACCCCGAAAATTAGAGGGATATAAATCTCAGGTGGACCACATCATAGGAAAACAATAATGATTGGATGTGCACCATTAAAATCCTCCTAAGGCCCACTGTACTGTTTATTTGACATCCAATCTTTTTATTAGGTCATACAGGCCCAGATGAAGGGAAAAAACAAAGATCAACTTGATCCAAAACTTTTATGGCCCCCAAAAGGTTTTTAATGGTCGTCGCTCATTCAGCACTGTTTCCTGTAATGTGGTCCACTTGAGATTTTGATATACCTAATTTTTTGTCCCATACCATGAACTGATCTGAAAAAATAGATGGATGGCATGGATGAAACACATGCATCATGGTAGGGCCCACAGAGCACCTACCATTAGCCATTGGCTGGTGGCAGTGGGAGTGGCCAATCCATTCCCGTCCTGTGTCCAAGATGAGCGCCGAGGACGGGGATTTCCAAAATCGGATTGCGTACTGAGTTACTCAGTATGCTCTTATCGTACTGAGTAAACTCTATTGGACCCACCTTGAGTGCATTACATTTATCCACACCGTTCATCCATTTTTATGGATCATTTTAGTCGTTGATCCCAAAATTGAATCATATCCAAATCTCAAGTGGACAATACCACAGGAATGAGTGGAAGTATTGATTTCCTCTGTTAATACCTTTTTAAGGCCCCCAGTGATGTTTATTTGTCATCCAAGATATTCATAAGATTACACAGACATGGATGAAGGGAAATCACAAATATCATCTTGATCTAAAACTTTCATGGTCCCTAAGAACTTTTCAACGGTAGAATTTCAATTCACACTGTTTCTGGTGGTGTGCTCCACCCATGCTTTCGATATGCTTCATTTCTAGGATAACTAACTAAAATTATCTAGTAAAAAGGATGGACGGAGTGGATAAAATGTATGTATGACGGTGGGCCCCAAAGAGTTTACTCAGTACGCTAAGTGTACTGAGTTACTCAGTACGCAATCCGCTTCTGAGATTTCCTGCGAAGGGCTTTCGCATGACGTTCCTGCGCTGGGATGCTAAATGGGTCCACTGTGATGTTTTTGATAAATCCATCCCATCCATTCATTTTTCTAGATTATTTTAGGACATTTTACCAAAAATGACGTGGATTCAAAAGTCAAATGGGCTGCACGAGAGGAAACAGTTGTGATTCAGTCACTACCGTTGAAACATTTTTAAGGCCACAAAAGTTTCTTATCATGCTATTTTTTTTGTGTTTTCACTTCATCCCAGTGGGAATGACTTTATAAACCGTTTGGATGACATATAAAAATCAAGGTGGATCCAGAAAGGTTTCAACGGTAGAAAAATATTTCCCCAGTTTCCCTCTCATATGGCCCACTTGAGTTTTAAATCCACATCATTTTTGGTATAATGTCCTAAAATGATCTCAGAAAATGGATGGACGGGATGGATTTATAACAAACACCATGGTGGACTCCACTTAGCATCACAGCGCAGGTACTTCCTGCTGAAAGGCTTTTGTTGGAAATCCGCGTCCAGCGCGGAGTTGCACGAGGACACGTATTGTGTACTACCCCGCCCGTCACTAGCTCCGATCGGGCAGATCTGTAGGCGGGCCCACCGTGATGTATCTATACATTCAAACCGTCAATCCCTTTTCTCATATTATTTTAAGGCATGAACACAAAAATGAGGCAGATCCAACGCTCAAGTGGACCACACCAAAAATAGCAGCGGGGTAATGATTTTCACCGTTAAAAAATTCACTGGTCCCACTGTAGCGTTTATTTTCCATCTAATCTATTCATAAGGTCAAACATATTTGTATGAAGAGAAAAAACAAATTTCATATTGATCTGAAACTTCTGTGACCCCAAAAGGGTTTCAATGGTAGACGTTCAGTCCCCCTCTGCTTTTTGCATTGTGCTCCAGTTTTTCTTTAAGTCTATCTTATTTTTCGGCTCAAGCCTTATGATGAGCTCGAAAAATGGATGGACGGTTTGGATATAACAAATAAGTCATGATGGGACCCACAACTTGCTGATGTCAATATACCAGCCAATCCGCTTCCCAAATCCCAATCCGTCGCAAGCTCCCAAATTCGCTTCGAACGCGTAACGCATCCTACCCTCGCCCGAAGGTTCGGGCAGAGATCTGTAGGGTCCACTGTGATGTGAGTGTTTTATCTAAGCCTTTTATTATTTTTCTTATATTATTTTAATATGTAATATGAAAAATGAAGAAGGTCCACATCTTGAGTGAGCCACACCAAAGGATGCTACAGTGATAATGACATCCATCATTGAAACCTTTCTAAGGGCCACTGTGATGTTTTTTACCATCCAACCTATTCATTAGGTCATGTAGACATTGATGAAGTGAAAACACAAATATCAGCTTGATTCGAAACTTCTCCAGCTCTCAAGAAGTTTTTAACGATGGACGTTCAATCCCCACCTTATGGTCCAATTAATCATTGGACCTGCTTCTTTTATTGGATCACACTTTAAATTATCTAAAAAAGTTGGTGGATGGTGTGGATCAAACACATAAATCATGATGGGGCATAAAGAAGTTTCACAGGTTAAAGGTTGATTTTGTATTGCACAAACAATGTAAAAGAAAAAATTTTCGTACTAACTTGAAAAGGGGTACTTTTGGAAGAAAAAAATTTTTGTTTAATGAAAAATCACGGAGCACATTCCGCGTTCACCATTAAGCTAGACTCCTATCACGGAAAGAATTCAGTGAAAAACCACTTAGCGCTTTCCATCTCCCGCGTTAATAACGCATTAACAAACACCACTAAACACGAAAAATTTTCCCCATTCCGTGTTAAGTGCAAAAATTTAGCATTAACAAACACGGACTTACTCTTTTAATCTTTTCTAATACTCTCACAATCTTTCTTTCTTTTCTCTTAATCTCTCCCTATTCTTTCTTTCTTTCTTTTCTCTCTTTCTCTCTCTTAATTTCTCCCCAATCTTTCTAATATTTCTCTCTCTCTCTCTTAATCCTAGGAAATGGTAAAAATGAGAGGGAGTTAGGGAGTTTTTGTGGTAGAGATTTTAGGAGAGGGAGAGAATAAGGGGAAGATGGAGGGGTAAAATGGGGAGAAAAAGAAGAAAAGAATGATGGCTATTATAAGTAGGGGTATAGGTTGCATGAGAATGGCATGAGTTTGTTTCACTAATGGGGAGAGAGTGACATGAGTGATGGATAATTTGATTGATAGATTGATTGATTTGACAACATGAGGATTTGTGGAAGTGGAGCCTGCGTGTTTTGTGCCGCTCATCTCAAATTGTGTCAAAATTGTAACTTCTAATCTAAGGGTCAAAATGGGGCATGCCGCGCGACGTTGGAATCGTAACACCCACACAGTCGCTCAGGTATAAGTCTTAGGGGTATCACGGTACAAAAGTAGGGTAACGATCAAAACTTGTTGATCTGGTCTGATAGGAACATGTCATTATTTAAGTAGAAGTGTACGGAAGGTCTCGCGAGGTTACGGGTCTTACCTAAAATGAGTGAATTTTGGATACGGGAGCATAATATCATATGCGTCCTCATCGGAGTTTGTTCACCACATACAAAAAGTATGATGGTGGCTTATTTCTTATGAGCAATGATCATGCCTATAAGATGGTTGGAATTGGATCTGTTTGCATTAGAATATTTGATGAGATGGAGAGTATCCAGATTGAGGTGAGATATGTTCTGGATTTAAAGAAGAATTTGACATCTTTAGGAGCTCTTGAGGCACTTAGGTGCAAGTTCACTGGATTTGATCATGTCCTAAAAGTTATTAAATGGGAACTCATTGTGATGAAGGCATAGTGGAGTGTAACGTCTTGGATTTCCACTGTTTTAGATTTCTAAAAATATTCTTAAAATTTTTTTTGTAATTAACTTCTATTATCACTTACTAGCCATTAACATTCAATGTTAGTTTATACGCAGGTAGTACCAGTAAAGAACCTCACAAGTCCGATTAATCAACCGTAGGAAGCCAACGAATCTGTTCGATCACTTAAATATCGAATTTAGCCACACAATTTTCTCACACAGAGCCTAAATCTAACCAACCTACCACTGATTAATCAAGATAATCGTAACTAAATTAAAAGATCTACTCGAAGCCGAGTTAGATAAGGCCTGAATCTTAACTAATAAACTAAATCAACGCCATTACTCTTTTAGCCTAAAACCGATGGTTTAGAGTAATCATGGCCAAATCTCCACTTTCACTAGTTATAAATATGCCACACTATGAACACGGTTAATCCAAACCCTAATCATTGCCCACGAGAAATCTCAATATCTAATTCATTTCAGAAATGCCCCAATTTTTTGAACAAGCTCTAGACCGCTCGTTAGTGAGCCACTAATTCCAAAACTATAGAATAATGCCTGTCTTACTAGGCTCGATGTCCATCGCAGGAGTCGAACTTGGATAGTGTCCAGAATCGCTCAACTTGAGCCAAAGGACGAGTGTATGAGAAGTGTAAATACCCTAAAGGAAGAAGCTGAAACTTAAGTGAATTGGGTCATCCATTCTTACGTAAAGTTGAGAATTTCAGACCGTCAGTTTACGACCAAACTTCACAGGTAGAGTAGGGATATTTCTTTGCTCATATCCGTATATCCGCGGCCCCGATCGACCATTGGTGACCGTCGAACAAACTTCTAATCATATCTATCGATCGGCGCATCCAAATGGCAGTCCGAACATGTCCATACGTAGATCATCATTAGGGCTAACTATCCTATGATGTATATTAATGTGTACACCCCATAGTGGGCCTTAGAGATTAGAAAAACCTTTCCATAGGGCTAGTATAGTAAAAATCCAAATCTTGGGGCCATTTACACCAAATTTGGCATTCTAAAAGGGCCTCATTTGGGCATACTTTCTCCTATACGAATTTCATGCCCTACCTTGGTGAAGGAAAAGAAAGAGAGAAGGAGAGAAAGAAGAAGGGAAAGAAAGGTGGGCCAAAGGATGTAGAATCTTGTAACCCATCTTCCCTCTTCCTGAAGAAACCCCCTATCCACAACTACAAACACGATCTTCAATTGATTGGGTAAGTAATCACTTTTCTCCTTTAGAAACTTGTTATGTTAAGCTAGGCCTTTCATGTATTCTAACATGTAACTACGTTTGACTCAAGATCTCTATAAATTGACCCGTGAGTTCGGCAACCCTAGGTCAATTCCTTAAGTCTCAACAATCCGTAGGTGCAGACCATTATCCTTAGGTGACCAAGTACCAATTTTAGGCTAAATTTAATAGTTTTAGATGCTAGATTAATGAACATACGAATTCTAAGGAAAAACCCTAAATTAGGAATCCATATGATGAGTACACCCAACATGCATGAAATGATAAATGGATTGTTTGATCATTATTCTCAAATTGTTTGGGCATGAGATTCATGTTGTGTGTACATTCTTGTATCTAACATCTTTGCACATTCTTCTATGTTGTATGCTTGATTGTAATTTCTCGTACTATGGATATTGTGTGATCTTCGCTTCTTAGGTAGTTCAACACCACCCGCACACATATTTAATTTATGCTATTAAGAGTAGTCATATGCAAGTTAATATCCTAAAATCTTATGCTTGGATGTGCTGTATGTTTTATTCCTCATGCACTTGAAGATAAACACTTGACTGCTTAGAATATTATTAAATATAGTCCACCCTCTGGGTTGGTCAGGAATCTGAGATTTGTAAGGGTAGTCCCGTTAGTTGGGCCCTATGACTAGACTGACTGGTGCGAGTAGACGCGAATGGGCGACAATGGTGAGACTACATGGGCTGCTTGCACCCAAGGTCGTGCGTTACGTGTTCACCTGAATTTGGATGGTCGAGTCCACTGACTGACCAACCATGCTTGTTAACCATGTTTACTCATGCCTGTCTGAAATATGGAACACCCCTCGCCCACTGACGCCCACTGATAACAACTAGAAACTGATCCATAGTCTCGTGATTCAGGTACGATGGAATGAGACATTATGTCTGAGTTGTCGGCTTACACTGGGGTGACGAGCCTCCCCATAGTGACAGCGAGTGATCCCGCTTCCCAACACTCCTCACGTGCTTGCAATCGGGGGTAGGAACTCTGATGGGATCATGAATCGCTGGGTCTTGGCCTCACACGTTGAGGGGTCCTACCCTCGCAAATGATGAGGGCATTGATATCATTGGGGTGTACCAGTTTCACCAACCTGCTGGATGAACGGAATTAACTAAATACTCGGTTAACATTATTCATACATCACATTATCTAGGATTTGGTGACTCGATAATTGAGGTCGCAATGAGGGAGTATTGGTCATGCGCGACCGTGAGACGAAGTTGCTCGAGGAAGTAGTGTGGGTGAGGTCATACATCATATATAACTCATGCATATGCATTAACAAAGACTAGTTAGTGATTTATGAATTTATGTTTTTCATTAAATTCATCATGAAATTATTATTTAATGTAACTTATGGCTAATGACACCCACTGAGTTAGCTACTCATTTTCACTCTGGGACGGTATTTTAAAACACCAACCAGACTCTTTACTAGATGCAGGTGAAGTGGAGCTCGACCAGCCAAGCAGGGTGAGCATGGATAAGGAAGATGAGCTTTTCTGCTTCCAGACTTTCGGTGGATCCTTTTAGTCTGAGTTCGGGCTACTACGGGGTATGGGCCAGGGCTCTAGTCACTTTGGGTCATGTATGGGTAGGACTAGTTCCCTATTTAGGTGATTTAAGATTTGTGGTTTGGGTATTTTTATATTTAGTGACAATTAATACTGCTTTATGACGTACTTATGCTTCATGCCTTGCTAAATACTCTATTATTTATGAGATCATCTAAATGTAATTAAAATATGAAGCCCATTAGGGCACCCATGGCACCTGAGAATTTGAGAGCCGAGTTCTTACACGGCCCCTGAAAACTCGAGGTGTTACAGATGATATCAGAGCAATGGTTTGGATTAAATTAGGCTGTGGATTATGACTCGCCATAATGCATTCACTGACTTAGGAGAGAGTGATCAAACTTAGAGACATTTATAGGATCCCGGGATCATGCCATTTGGCAAGTCCGAAGACTAAAACGTTTGGGTTTACGAATAGAAAGACTTAGACTGCACAAAGTGATCCAAAGACTGCACAAAGTGATCCAAATTACCTCTAATTGGAAGGTTAGACGACTTGAGTCGACCTGACCAAAATGCGATAGGTTTAAGCTGCTGAAGTAGCTTGTGCAATCCCAACATCTAGTGTATCCTGGCCTGACGAATAGGTGGGGCCCTCCCACATGTGGGGACCCCTCCCTTACCTCTCCAAGCTCCTTAAAGGCCCTAAGGAAAGCCCCCTATGGTTATTTCTAGCCAATCTTATCCCTTTTACCCTCAATCATCACCCCATTTTCTTTTAAAGCTCTCAAAACTTAATCCCTAAGTCTTAACTCCTCATTCCAACCCATTTCTTTCAAAAAAATCTCACTTTTCACCACTTTATCCTTCTAATTTCTCTAAGTACTTTAAAATAGACACAACTACAAAGCTTAAAGGATGAAAATCTATAATCAAACGAAAATTTACTATAAATAGTAAAAATATAAATAAAATAGATTTTTGACCATTAACATAATGTAATCTTATGAAATAACTAGGTTATTTAGATAGAGTAGCTTCTCCTACCCCAAATTCATATATGTCGTGTCATGTAACTCATTTTGGTTTGCGAGATATGGATGTTGTAAGGTCCAACAGTCCAGATAGCCAAATTCGGAGGGGACCCTACCCGGCTTGTGTGGCCCCCGCCCAGGGAGCCCCCCGCTGGAATTTCCTACAATTTTGGGTCAAATTCAAAAATTCATATATCCTTCGTTACAACTCCAATTTAGGTGATTCAAAAGTCATATTGAAGTTTAATGAGTCTAGTTTTATATAAAAATAAGAAACAAATAAAATAAAAATTATACTATAGTTAAACTTAAGATGTTTTAACAACTATCTAAAAATTATTAATTTTAGACAACTGTTGCTCCTAGAATTTTAATAATTTATTTACAACTCGAAATGAATGAAATTTTATAATATGACTTTAAAACTTAATTATAAAACATTATAAAAATTTTAAAAATAATTTAGTTACCAAAAGTATAAGAAACCTTATAAGAAATAGAGACATTTTGTAATCGTACAAAAAAATTGTTAGTTTCAAACAAATGTCACTTATAGAATTTTAATATTTTTTTCTACAACTTAAAATGAAATAAAATTTGGTGGAGTGAGTTTAAACTTAATGATAAATTATTATAAATTTTTTTAAAAATAATTCTATTACTAAAATATAAGAAACGTTACAAGAAATAGAGACATTTTGAAATCATACAAAATTCATTAGTTTTGGACAACCATTATTTTCATAAATTTTTATAATTTTTCTACAGTTTAAAATAAAATGAAATTTTGTGGGATAAATGTTAACTTAATTATGGATTACCAAAAAAATTTATAAAAATAATTTAGTAACTAAATATGACAAAGATGTTGTGAACAGTAGATGGGTTGAAACCAAAAATTTCTACAACCTTGAGTTGGCAATGAACTAAGTGTATTTTTTTCATATTGGAGTTTTAGAATTTTGTTTCTTTTTAAAAATTACTTCTAACAATAATAGAAATCATCTTGTATGATTAAATTAGATTATTTTAAATATATTTTCTACTTCAAATAGCTTCTAGTACGGTTGAACTATGACTCTTGAATAGGGTTGAGTTTGATTGTTTAATACTTTATAAGTTCATATTCAATGCAGACTTCACTAAAATATCATAAGTTTTCTTATTTTCTTATGGAATCAAGATTCATACCACATTAAGGAGATAATGTTCTTCCTCTTTCCATTCCCACATGAAATAGCGGTGAAGACCGCTTAAGTTGAAGTAGGAATATGCCAATATGTCCTAGAGGGGGGTGAATAGGAATTTTTAAGGTTTTTATGAATTATTAAAAATCCTATCACACTAATCCTATCATAGAGTACAGATAAGGATTACTTAAAATTAACTCTACTGGCTTCCAAGCCTGGTAGAGGATCTAATCACAGAACTATTTAAATGATAATCATGGAGCAGTTATAGTCTATGATGGATGTGACTGTGTGTGAAGTGTGAGCAAGTATAAATGTAGTTAATATAATCACACAAAAGATTAAACACAAGAATCAATCACAAACACAGTCATTTTTATAGTGGTTCGACTACTTGTCTACTCCACTCCCGGCTTCCACACTCAACCCTTAAGTGTACCGGACTTCACTAAGGAGGTTTCCCATGGTTCACCTCAAACCTAAGGTTTTAAATCAGGTTCACCTTCAACCTTTACAGAGGTTTCTACTTAGTTCACCTCAAACCTTGGAGTTTTGCTGGCGTACTCCTAACCAGATGTTTATGCCCACATAGAGCAAGGGTCCACATAACACACCCTGCACGTACACTCCCGTCGGAGGCCTCCTTTGAGGACTTCAAAGGGTGAGCAACACCTACGACCCAATCCTAGAAAGGAATGATCACAAGTGTCCTCTAGACTCTAGGTACTTACAGATAAGTTGATGAGTCCCTTTTAGCGCAATGTCGAAGATCTCCTCCTTGATGTTGAAGGGTCTTCAGCTCCCTTGATTAGCAACACAAAAGATATACCTATACTAGGCTTTAGGTCGGGTCAAGGTTATGATGAAATTTCACTCTCTAACTATTTTCCTATTAGGAAGATAGAGTGATTCTAATCATCTATGCATTCAAGGCATCCCAGCTTAATGATTTACTATTAAGGTAGTAGCCGGAGGATCCTTAAATGCGGAAGTTCATTCTCCAATCCACTCTATTGAATATCAATGATGAGGGTGGATTGGAGGATGAACTTCCTCAGAGAAAGGGCTTAAGATAAATGATATGAAGTTTAAAACACTCAGAAGCACTTTCTTCTTTCTCTACCAACAATAAAAACTAACCTCTCTATATATAGGCAAAAGGTTCCAACGGATATAAAACAGTCAAATTTATGATAGAGTTTGATATCATTGAGCACGATTTGATATGATTGAGCATATACTCTCGATTGTATCGATGATCCGCTCGATGATACAAACTCAAATGTCATTTTTGCCTTTGGAAACCTTTTACCAACTGGTCGATGGGATCGAGACACACATCGATGTTATAAGATTTTAAACTCCGATTCCATCGATAGATGAATCGATCTATCGACAGGTGAAAATAAGAGAGATAAGCCTTAAAAAATTTTAGGTTCTAAAGATATGATCGGGGAACTGTCGATGTCATCGAAATTTGTATATCGATGATATCGGAGTCCTTGTCGATGGGATCGATAAATCGTATAGATTTACTTATAAGCTTGCTGGACGGTTTGTGTCCGATCTCGATCCAACCGACCAGGTCTCGATATGATCGACATAAGAATATCAATTTCTCGACTGACACCCCGATCAACATTTAAAAATATCATGAAATTTATGACGGAGGAAACATGCGCCCACTATCGATATGATCGACTGACATCTGATATGATTGATATTCGAATTTAGATTGAATCGAAAAGTCATCGATATATAGAAGCTCATAGAGGTTTTCTTTAGAAAAAAAGGGGTGTCGAAAAACTGTCTGTCGATATTCGAATATCGATGATATCGATTAAACCGTCGATATATCGATAAATCGTCTAGATGAATGTTTGCTTACTGGACGGTTTTTGTCCTCACCCGATTGTATCGATTGAGATACCGAGGACATTGACAGAGCAGGTCGATCATATCGAAAAGTTAATCGATATAATCGACAGTGTAAGAAAAACTTGAAGATTTTTCTATTTGGTAAAAAGTTTTCTTACACTAAAACCCTAAGATGTTCTACTTAGTTTTAAGGGTTTTAATCACCTGGTGTTTTTGGACATGGGATGTGAGGCTATGATTTACCTATGGCGAGCTTCCACAAATCAAGTTGAGGCAGACACTTGACTTGATCTTCCTGTTAAGTGCGGTTGTTCGACTGACTCAACTTACACCGTAATTGACAAACCAGGGCACTAGTAGGTGCACTTTCACCACGGCCTTTCTAAGGTCACCATCCCTTCAAACTTCTAAAATATCCTAGAACTTTCGGTTCTTTATTTTCTCTCAAATTAACAAAACCTAAGCATAGTTTGCTCATAACCCACTAGCCATAGGATCGAGACAATAACATAAAGACACAATCTTAGTCTATTGGAAATCTTTTTAGGATAATTATTTGACCATAGGCATAGTGAAAGATTTATTAATCACTAATTTGGACATTAATTAAGATAAAAACTCTCTTTGTACAAGACCTGAATGACAACTTTATGAATAAGAGATTTTAACCTTTTAATGATGTGTGATTTTTCTTAAACATTTAGGTTGATCGAACTACGGAATTACGGAAGTATACACCTGCGAAGCATTCACGGCTTGACCCAATTCTCAATCCTGGGCAATTACCAATGGACTCACTACTTTGACCGAGCAGAAGACCAGGATCCACCAGGACGAAGAATGGATATAATGAGCCTTCTACCCTGGTCTGATAGATAATCGACGTATTGGGTTCAAGCCCACTACAACTATCTCTCCATGTTGATCGAACATTGAAAATAAATATTTTTACTCTAGATAGAGAAATCATCATCATGAATCTAAATCTTTAAAAATAAATAGATAAATAAATAAATTGTAGTAAACCATCAGGGTGAAAAGGTTTTAAGGGGGGTAGACTAAAATAAGTCAGGTTATCATACATAGTATACACCGTACCACGCATATAAACTTGAAATTAATAAAACTTAGGCAAATGAAATAATAAAATCTTTACTCTTAGGCAATTTCGAGGATGAAATTATTTTTAAGGGGGGTAGATTGTAACGTCCTGGATTTTCATTATTTTTAAATTTTTAAAAAAAATTGAATTTTTTTTTTTGTAATTAACTTATATTATTACTTACTAGCCATTAACACTCAATGTTAGTTTATACATGGGTGATACCAGTAAAGAACCGCACAAGTCCGATTAATCAACCGTATGAAGCCAACGAATCCGCCGATCATTTAAACACCAAATTTAGCCACATGATCTACTCACACAGAGTTTAAATCTAACCGACCTACCATTGATTAATCAAGAAAATCGTAACTAAATTAAAGGATCTACTCAAGAAAATCGTAACTAAATTAAAGGATCTACTAATAGATCAAATCAACCCCGTTACTCTTTTAGCCTAAAACCGACGATTTAGAGTAATTATGACCAAATCTCCACTTTCACTAGTTATAAATAGGCCACACTATGAACATATTTAGTCTAAACCCTAATCATTGCCCACGAGAAATCTCAATACCTAATTCATTTCGTAAATGCCCCAATTTTTTGAACAAGCTCTATACTGCTCATTAGTGGGCCACTAGTTCTAAAACTATATAATAATACCCATCTTATTGGGCTCAATGTCCATCGTGGGAGTCGAACCTGGGTAGTGTCCATAACCGCTCAACTTGAGCCAAAGGACGAGTGCATGAGAAGTGCAAATACCCTAAAGGAAGAAGCTGAAACTTAAGTGAATTGAATTTCAGACCGTCGGTTTACGACCAAACTTCACATAGAGTAAGGATATTTCTCTGCTCATATCTATATAGCCGCAGCCCCGATCGTCCATCAGTGAGCGTTGAACAAACTTCTAATCATATCTGTCGATTAGCGCATCCAAATGGCAGGCCGAACATGCTATACGTAGATCAACAATAGGGCTAACTATCCTACGGTGTATATCAATATGTACACCCCATAGTGGGCCCTAGAGGTTAGAAAAATCCTCCCATAGGGCTAGTCTAGTAAAAACTCAACCCTTGGGGCCATTTACACCAAATCAGGCATTATAAAAGGGCCTCATTTAGGCACCCCCTTCTCCCATACGAATTTCATGCCCTACCATGGTGAAGGAGAAGAGAAAGAGAAAGAGAGAAGGAGAGAAAGAAGAAGGGAGAGAAAGGTAGGCCCAAAAGAGGTAGAATCTTGTAACCCATCTTCCCTCTTCCTCAAGAAACCCCCTATCCACAACTACAAACACAATCTTCAATCAATTGGGTAAATAACCACTCTTCTCCTTTAGAAACCTATTATGTTAAGCTAGGCGTTGCATGTATTCTAATATGCAAGTATGTTTGACTCAGGATCTCTACAAATCGACCCGTGAGTTTAGAAACCCTAGGTCGACTCCTCAAGCTTTCAACGATCCGTTGGTAAGGATCATTATCCTTAGGTGAGCAAGTACCAATTTTAGGCTAAATTTAATGATTTTGTATGCTAGAATGATGAGCATATGAATTTTAAGGAAAAACATTAAATTAAGAATCCATATGATGAGTACACCCAACATGTATGAAATGATAAATAGATTGATTGTTATTCTCAAATTGTTTGGGCATGAGATTCGTGTTGTGTGTACATTCTTGCATCTAACATCTTTGCACATTCTTCTATGTTATATGCTTGATTATAATTTCCCGTACTATGGATAATGTGTGATCTTTGCTTCTTAGGTAGTTCAACACCACCTGCACACATATCTAATTTATGCTATTAAGAGTAGTCACATGCATGTTAATATCTTAAAATCTTATGCATGGATGTTTTGTACGTTTTATTCCTCTTGCACTTGAAGCTAAACTCTTGACTGCTTTAAATATTATTAAATATAGCCCACCCTCTGGGTTGATCAGGAATCAGAGATTTTTAAGGGTAGTCCTGTTAGTTGGGCCACCCTGTGACTAGACTGTATGGTGCGGGCGGAGGCGAATGGGCGATAGTGGTAGGACTACATGGGCTGCTTGCACCCAATGTCGTGCATTATGTGTTCGCCTGAATTTGGGCGGTCTAGTCCACTGATTGACCAACCATGCTTGTTAACCATATTTGCTCATGCCTGTATGGAACCTGGAATACCCCTCCCCCACTGACGCCCACTGACAACAACTAGAAACTAATTCACAGTCTCATGAGCCGGGCATAGCGGAATGAGACACTATGTCCGAGCTGTTAGCGTACGTTGGGTGACGAGCCTCCCATAGTTATGGCGAGCAATCCCGCTTCTCAGCACTCCCCAAGTGCATGTAATCGAGGGTGGGGACTCCGATGGGATCAAGGATCGTGGGTCTTGGCCTCGTAAGTTGAGGGATCCTGACTTCGTAAATGGATGAGGGCATTGATATTGTCAGGGTGTACAAGTTTTCCCAACCTGCTAGATGAACAAAATTAACATAATACTCAGTAAACATTATTCATGCTTCACGTTAGCTAGGATTTGGCAACTTGGTAGTTGAGGTCGCAATGAGGGAGTGTTGGTCATGTGCAATTGTGAGACGAAGTCGCTCGAGGGAGTGTTGTGGGTGAGGTCATGTTCACTCCCTAAGTGCAGGGTTGTGATGTACTAATAAACTCGGTAAGACCGAGGTCGACTGAAACCTGTACGTAATCTAAAACTAACTAGAAATAGAATTAAAATGAGAAGAAATCTAAATCAAATAGAATTTAATGAAGAATTGTGAAATAATTATCTAACACTTAAGAGAATTCAGAGGAAGGAAACTAGGGATTTAGAGGATCCACTTATAGAGATCAGGGAGATCTTAAGCCTGCTTCAAGAATCATGAAAATTAAACTGAACTGTCATTGATCTAGTTTTCAAGAGATGAAAGGTATATGAATTAGAATGGATTCCATCACAAACCATGCCCAAGAGACTATGGAAAACAACAGAATTAAACTAATTACCAATCAATCAACAATGCATGAAGGTTAGGAAGGGTACCGTCATCCAACCATGCCCAGGAGACTATGGTGAACAACAGGGCTTCCTGATGTCATAAACATAAAAAGGGAAAAGGAAATACTCAAAGCCATCTCAGACCCATTGTAATTTCAGTCACAACAGACCATTAAAGACTAAAACTATTCCGTTAATTTAAACTAAAATCATCATCCATTCAGTCTAAAAAGTACAGGCATAGAGCTCTCCCATCACGCTACAAGCTTCACCTCTTAGTCCTACCTAAGAGGTTTAGCCACTCATAGACATGGTGGACTTAAATCTCTTAGAAAAATAAAGTAGAAACAAAAAGGAAAAAAATACAAACTCTACTCCCTGTCTCTCTCTCTCTCTCCACGTCTTCCTCCAAGCCCAGATTTCTTTTCTTTTCTCACCTCTCTCTCCCCCTTTTTTATAGCATGGAATGGACGGTTGAGTCAGTGCGAAAGGCTGTGCTTTCTTCCGCTGTTCTGATGGTGGGGTCCACTATCAGCGTCGGTTGAAGAATCCATGACGTCCATTGAGTTTTCCTCGAAAGACCATCTAGGAATGGACATTTTTTCTTAGATTTAGTGTGGCCCATTGAATCTTTATCTCTACCGTCCATTCCTGCGTTTGAACGAATAGGAACCCCTCTTCATTGTTTTATCTCATTTCGTCACCTAAGCCTTAGTAAGACGGCCTTTGGAAACCTTATGGATGGTACAGATTGCTGAAATGTGTAATGGGTGGGCCCCACTACTGAAAATCGGACGGACAGCATAAAGACGTTGCCCGTTTTGGAAATTTTTAATTTTTTGTTGGTCAGCGCCTGCTGACCGACTATGAGTGCATGGTGCACGACGTTCACAGTGTGCACATGCATTGCACATGTGGGATCCATCATGATGTATGTACAAAATTCGATCCGTCCATCCATTCTGCCATATCATTTAAGGCATTGAGTCCAGAATTGAGTCATATCCAGATGTCATGTGAGCCCAAAATCGACGGTTTATTGGCTGATCTGTCCTTTGGGACACTTCTACAAGGATACAACAGTTGGGATTTGAGGTGTACGGTTTATTTATGGTCTTCAGGCCATATATGTAGTTTCAAGTCGAACGGATGGTGGGAACCCTGTGATCTTACATTTTGGACCAGTTTCTGGCCATTTTTAACGTGAACGGCTAAATTTCCTCGAACTCCTGCCATGTAAATTTGTTGATCTTAGTCCTATGAAGTTCGTCACTTGCTCTGGTGTCATCAGAGTATTAAATCCATGCTTTAAGCTCCCTTTTTCAGTCCATGCTCGTAAAGTCACCTTGCAACACAAACATGATAAAATCCAGCCATTAAACGGTATTATGTTCGTAAATCCACACAATAACTAGGGTCTGATATGCAATATTTGACCCTCAACACAACCCCTAACTAACATCTTGCTAGTCTCGAGCAAGGTATGCGAAAAATAAGTTGAGAATTATAGGACGATTTCTATGATGTCGAGTGATTTTTGAAAAATAATCCAAATAAAAAAATTCTAAGATTCGTGAATGTTGATATTACTTTCTCCTGCACTCAAGCGCTCTGTAAACTCATAATCAAGTTTAAAGTATTAATTTATTAATTAGAACAATTTTAAACATTGAGATCCATGGGTGTATAGTGTAATCTCAGCTTATCATCATTAAAATTCAATTCATTATTTCATGATAGCATTGGTAACCACAAGAGCATTCAGGACACCCAAAACCTTAACTAAAACGTGCCTCATAGATCATTCTTTTTCTTTCTTTCAGCCTTTGATTTTCCTAGTAAAAGTAATGCTAAGAAGAGGAATAAAATCCTCACCTATAGGGAGCAAACCTTTGGTGAAGACCGTACAGCCAAACCTTTTTCACATATCATCCATGGGGAATTAAATCTACCCTATAGGGAGTAAACCTATGGTGAAGATTATTCACCCAAACCTTTTCAAAGGTATGTATATTTTATTTTATTATTATTTTTTTTCTTCAATTGATCATAACGGGTAAATTTTTCAAGCTGATTCCTTGCATGCTTAGTGATTACCAAGTTAACCGTTCAATATCAAACTGAAACCTTAATATGAAAGCAAGATGTGACATGTGAAATCATGACGCAATCAATGTTTACAACTTCTAATCATGGATTAATAATTCGATCTTAATTGTGAAATCTAACAGATAACTGAATTTAAGAGTCATACATTACCAACATCACGTATCTTGAAAATCTAAATTAGAGATATCTATCAAAATCATTTCGAATTCACAGGAATTTTCAGAAAAATTTTAAAATTTTTCACAATTTTTGCTCAAGACCAAGAAAACACTGATTAGGTTACCTAATCTCCCACCCCCAACCAAAAATCTACATTGTCCTCAATGTAAAAGATATATGAGCATGCAATGCACATGGGACAACAAAAGTAAATGAGAAGTGATGGGAGGATAGTACCTGGATAACGAATCGCGAGAGATTTTTCAAGAGATCGCTGGGAGAGAGCAGGCTAGTACGAGAGGGAAAGTAAAACAAAATAACAAAATTAAAATCCTACCTATACCACTTTCACAGGTGCTCTCGATTGCATTTAGCGTATGCAACAAGCCTTTAAACCCCTAGGTTACCCCTAGTGGACGAGTTGTAGTCTCGTGAGGGTTTGCAGTAATGTTACCCACAAACATTGAACTAACTAACTAAAAAAATGAAATAGAATAAAAAGCTGGGTTGCCTCCCAGGAGCGCTAAGTTTACTGTCTTCAGCCAGAAAAATAAAGTAAACTACCCTAGTCCTATGAAATCGATAAACCTACCTATACCTCCATTAGACTAGGAGATCAATCCTGGTAAACAGGAGCAATCAGAGGCATGGACATGTCCTCTGAATCAAATTTCTCGACAAATGGTTTTAATCGATGTCCATTTACTTTAAACTCCCTACCATTGTCGGGATCTCTTATCTCGACAGCCCCATGTGGATAAGCAGTAACAACAATATAAGGACCGGTCCAACGAGATCGAATCTTACTCGAAAAAAGATGTAGTCGAGAATCGTACAAAAGGACTTTCTGAGTTGGCGTGAATGATTTTTGGAGAATATGTTGATCATGAAACGCCTTCATCCTGTCCTTGTAAATTCTCAAGTTCTCATACGCATCGTTCCAGATTTCTTCAAGTTCATTTAATTGAAGTTTGCATAGCGAGCCAGCGTTGTCCAGATTGAAATTTAGATTTTTGATTGCCCAGTACACTTTATGTTCCAACTCCACAGGCAAGTGACATGCCTTCCCATAGACAAGTCTAAAGGGAGACGTTCCAATAGGGGTTTTAAAAGCAGTACGGTATGCCCATAAGGCATCGGTCAATCGGGTTGACCAATCCTTATGATCAGGGTTAACCGTTTTCTCTAGAATATGTTTGATCTCCCTATTAGAAATCTCAACTTGTCCACTTGTCTGTGGATGGTATGGGGTACTCACCTTATGAGAGATACCGTATTTCTTCATTAAGCTCTCGAATGGTCTATTACAAAAGTGTGAGCCCCCGTCACTAATAATAGCTCGAGGCGTTCCAAACAGTGACAGAATGTTTTCCTTCAAAAATTTAATGACCGTGCGATGGTCATTGATTCGGCACGAAATTGCTTCGACCCATTTAGTGACATAGTCTACAGTGAGCAAAATATACAAATTTCCAAAGGATTGGGGGAAAGGTCCCATGAAATCAATGCCCCAACAATCAAATGCTTCTATAATAAGGATGGGATGCAAGGGCATCATATTTCGATGAGACAATGCTCCCAATTTTTGACAATACTCACAAGCCTTACAAAACTCATGAGTGTCCTTGAACATAGTGGGCCAGTAAAAGCCACACTGTAGAATCTTGGCCGTAGTCTTTTTAGCAGAAAAGTGACCACCACAGGCTTGTGAGTGACAGAAGGAGATGACACTCTGATGCTCATCGTCTGGCACACGTCTCCTTAAGATTTAGTCTGGGTAATATTTAAACAAATATGGATCATCGCAGAAAAAGTTACGCACCTTGGTAAAGAATTTCTTCATATCTTGTGCCGTCCAGTGTATCGGTATGGAACCTGTACCAAGATAATTAGCAATATCAGCAAACCAAGGTGAATGGGAGACTCTGAACAGTTGTTCATCAGGGAACATGTCGTTGATATGGGTCGCCTCAAGGGAATCAGAGGTATTAAGGAGAGAAAGGTGATCGGCCACTACGTTCACTACTCCCTTTTTGTCTTTAATTTCTAAATCAAGTTCTTGGAGTAGAAGGATCCATCGTATCAGGTGCGGCTTAGAATCATTCTTAGAAAGAAGATACTTAAGTGCCGCATGATCTGTATAGATAATGATCTTAGATCCGATTAGGTAGGATCTAAATTTATCCAAAACGAACACTACGGCTAAAATTTCCTTTTCCGTAGTTGAATAGTTCACTCGGGTAGGATTTAGAGTTCTACTTGCATAATGAATGACGTAAGGCTGCTTATCTTTTCTCTGGCCTAGAACCACTCCAAGAGCATAATCAAAGGCATCGCACATAAGTTCAAAAGGAAGACTCCAGTCGGGTGGCTATGATAGGTACAGTGGTTAACATGCCCTTAAGCTTAGTGCAAGCTTCTTGGCATTGCTCAGTCCACTCGTATGGTGTATCCTTTTGAAGAAGATTACGTAAAGGACGAGAGAGGAAACTAAAGTCTTTTATGAATCGCCTGTAAAATCCTGTGTGTCCTAAGAAGGATCGCACGTCTCTAATGTTCTTGGGTAGAGGTAGGTTAGAGATAAGATCGATTTTTGCCTTATCTACCTCGATTCCTTTGGACGAGATGATATGCCTAAGGACAATTTCCTTTTAAACCATAAAATGACACTTCTCTCAATTAAGTACCAAATTCTTTTCTTCACATCTTTTCAGTACACATTTAAGCCTCTCTAAATATTCGCTGAAAGATGAACCGAATACAGAGAAATCATCCATGAAAACCTTTAAATATTTTCCCACCATGTTAGAAAAGATACTTATCATACATCGTTGAAAGGTGGCAGGGGCATTACATAACCCGAACGACATCCTTTTGTAAGCAAAGGTGCCGTAGGGACACGTAAAAGTAGTCTTTTCCTGATCCTCATGGGCGATTTCAATCTGATTATAGCCTGAATACCAGTCAAGGAAACAGTAATAGGAATGACCAGCTAGCCTTTCCAAGATGTGATCAATGAAGGGCAAAAGAAAGTGGTCTTTCCTCGTGACGGTATTCAGCTTTCTATAGTCAATGCACATTCTCCAACCAGTAGTAACTCTGGTCGGCACGAGTTTATTATTGGCATTGGCTATGATGGTGATCTCGGACTTCTTGGGAACCACCTGAGTTGGACTCACCCATTGACTATCGGATATGGGGTATATGATACCCACATCCAATAGTTTGAGAACCTCGGCTTTAGCCACTTCCTTCATATTTGGATTTAGTCTACGTTGTGATTGCCGAACAGCCTTTGCATTATCCTCAAGATATATGCGGTGAGTACAAATCGATGAGTTAATTCCCTTGAGGTCCGCTATCGTCCATCCAAGCGCTCCTTTATGTTCAATGAGAGTAGATATGAGCATACTCTCCTGTTCTTTCTCCAGGTGGGCATAGATCACCACCGAGTAAGTCTCATCTTGACCTAGATAGACATATTTTAAATCAGAAGGTAATGGTTTTAGGTCAAGCTTCGGTGGCTTGAGGTTAGACGGTAGAGGCACTACATCAGTTGGGGCAATTCTTCAATTTGTGGCCTCCACCAGTTAACTTCAAGTACCGGTGCAGTATCAAGCATGGCACACGTCTCCCTAATTATATCATCATCAAGATCAAGGAAAATTCTCTTTTGAACCATAAAATGGCACTTCTCCCAATTAAGTACCAAATTTTTTTCTTCACATCTTTTCAACGCACATTTAAGACTTGTTAAGCACTCACTGAAAGATGAACCAAAAACAGAGAAATCTTCCATGAAGACCTTTAAATATTCCCCCACCATGTCAGAAAAGATACTCATCATACATCGATGAAAGGTGGCAGGGGCATTACATAGCCCGAATGGCTTCTATAAGCAAAGGTGCCATAGGGACATGTAAATGTGGTCTTTTCCTGGTCCTCAGTGGTGATTTCAATCTGATTATAACATGAATACCCATCTAGAAAACAGTAATAGGAATGACCAGCTAGCCTTTCCAAGATTTGATCAATGAAGGGCAAAGGAAAGTGGTCTTTCCTTGTGACGGTATTCAGCTTTCTGTAGTCAATGCACATTCTCCAACCAGTAGTAACTCTGGTTGGCACGAGTTCATTATTGGCATTAGCTACGATGGTGATCCCGGACTTCTTAGGAACCACCTGAGTTGGACTCACCCATTGACTATCGGATATGGGCTATATGATCCTCACTTCCAATAGTTTGAGAACCTCGGCCTTAACACTTCCTTCACGTTTAGATTTAGTCTACGTTGTGATTGCCGAACAGCCTTTGCATTATCCTCAAGATATATACAGTAAGTACAAATCAATGAGTTAATTCCTTTGAGGTCTGTTATCGTCCATCCCAGAGCTCCCTTATGCTCAATGAGAGTAGATATAAGCATACTCTCTTATTTTTTCTCCAGGTGGGCAGAGATCACCACCGGGTATGTCTTATCTTGACCTAAATAGACATATTTTAGATCAGAGGGCAAAGGTTTTAGGTCAATCTTCGGTGGCTTAAGGTTAGACGGTAGAGGCACTACATCAGTTTGGGGCAATTCTTCAATTTGTGGCCTCCACCGGTTAACTTCAAGTACTGGTGCAGTATTAAGCATGGCACATGTCTCCCTAATTATATCATCATCAAGATCATGGGAGTGGGCCAGACACGTCTCGAGAGGATTAGAGGATAAGGTGAGAGGCTTTCTATCTTCCACAAAAGAATCAATCATGTTAAGATCATGAAAATCGTCATCATCCTCTGAATTGTTGCCGTTATTGAAAAAGATATTCGATTCCAATGTCAAATTTCTAAAATACATAGTCTTGACACCATTCCTGCAATTGATAATTACATTTGAATTGGATAGGAATGGGCGACCAAGAATGACAGGAATCTGAGTGCTCATGTCATTGATGGTTCGGTGTCCAAGATGATAAAATCTATAGCGTAGTAAAATCTATCAACCTGGACCAACACATCCTCGATTATCCCTCTTGGTACACGAATAGAGTGGTCAGCAAGTTATAGTATGGTCCGAGTGGGTTTTAATTCACCCAAACCTAACTGTTGGTATACCGAGTAGGGAATCAGATTGACGCTCGCTCCTAAGTCAAGAAATGCGTGATCAATTCGATAGTTTCCGATTATACATGATATGGTTGGGCTACCAAGATCTTTGAATTTCTACGGCACATCTTATTTCAGGATGACACTCACTTTCTCAGTTAAGAAAATCTTCTTTTGAACACTTTTCCGTCGTTTGGTCGTGCATAGGTCTTTCAGGAATTTGGCATATAAAGGTATTTGTTTCACGACATCAAGTAGAGGAATGTTGACTTTCACTTGTTTTAACACCTCTAGGATATCCTGAGAGTTAGAAAGACGTTTTGGTGCAACCAACCGTTGGGGAAACGGAGCAACTGACTTCTCTAGAGGTTTCAGTTTAAATTTTTGTGCGGCATCACTAGATATATCATTGTTGTCCTCTTCTGGTTCTTGAAGATTTTCGAGCCTAAACGGAAGGGTTTTATCAATAACTTTCCCAGTCCTAAGAGTGGTGATGGATTTAGCGTGCCCCATTTGATTTGAAGAGCTAGGATCACCTATCTCGTATTGCGGTTTAGGATTGGGGAGTGGTTGTGCAGGAAGCATCCCCTTTTCTATAGCCGTCATATGTGAATCTATCTTTTTCATAAAATCTCACATTATTTGCGTCAGCTCTTACACAAAATTTTAAACCGATTCTTCTTGAGGTCTCCCTTGATTTGGATTTTGATTGAAGAAACCTTGAGGGGTAGCGGTTTGTCTGTTCCTCCAACTAAAATTAGGATGATTTTTCCAGCCAGGATTGTACATATTAGAAGTTGGTCCATTGAAAGGTCTTTGATAGTTATTTACGGCATTAGATTGTTCATTCAACACTTCTCGAAAGATAGGTATTGTAGGACAATTTTCAGTTGTGTGAATGTTGAAATCACAGCTGCCGCAAATAATTTCATTAACCTTATCCTTCTTTAATTCTATTGCCTCAACTTTTCTGGTGAGATTAGCCACCTTAGCGTTAAGATCATCATCCTCTTTCAGGAGATATATTCCGCCCTTTTCTCTTTAATGAGTCAGCCAAGACATAGTATTCGTCTTTGGATAATAGTCCCATGATTGTGTTTTTTCAGCGAGACTATCGAGCTAATCCCATACCTCGTCGACATTTTTATTAATGAATTTTTCGTTACACATTGTCTAGACCATTTGGCGCATGGAAGATGTTAACCCATCATAGAAAAAATTCGTATAGGGCCATATTTCAAAGCTGTGTTGTGGGCATGAATTGACTAGATCCTTGAACCTTTCCTAACATTGGAAGAATGTTTTATCTTCCTTTTGGGCGAAGTTCATGATTGCTCTTCTGAGGGTAATCGTTTTATGGTGTGGAAAAAATTTCTTTATAAATTCCCTCTACATATCATTCCATGTGCCAATGGATCTAGGACGCAATGAATGTAACCATGTCTTGGCTTTTTCTTTTAAGGAAAATGAAAAGAGTTTTAACCTAATTGTATCCTCAAATACATTAGGAAAATATAAGGTGCCTATGATCTCGTTGAACTCTTTCAGATGTAAATACGGTTCTTCAGACTCAAAGCCACGGTACTTCAGAAGGAGTTGGATAACCCCTGGCTTGATGTCCATATGTCCTGTATTTTCAAGAAAAATCATGCATGAGGGCGTACTCACCCCCGCCGGTTGTAAATAATCTCATAAAGTACGAGGCGGGGGTGCTTGATGCACCTCATTCTCAGCTTGTACTTCCTCTACCATAGGGGTAGTGCTTGAGGTTGATTTTTAGCTATAACCTCAACTAACTCAAGGGAATTCAAGTGGTGTCTAGTCTTGCGATGGACAGCCAATCCCTCAACTAATCCTCCTTCAGTCACGAGACGTCGAGTGTTGTCGCGTGCCCACTTGGGCATAAAACACACTTAGCCCTCAATTTAAATTCTAAACCTAGACCTAAGAGAAAGGAAGAAGTAAAAATCTAGAAAATAAAAGGGAAAGATGGAAAGAAGTTATCAAATTTGAAGTCCTAGGTTAAGAACCTGCAGAACAAACAAAACAAGTTAGTTTCTAAGAATAGAAAGTCTAAAATTATAAAATTCCTAATTAAAAGTAAACTAATTTCTAAAGAAAAGAAGAAATTCCAAAGAAAGTAGAAAATTTCTAAAACGAATTAGGACAGTCTTAACTAAAAAGTAATAAAAGAGATGTGAAAAATAGAAAGTAGAAATTAGAAAGATCTTACTGAATTAGAAGTTCCTACCTTAAAGCCTACAAAAGAAAGGTTAGTTCTAAAAATAGAAAGAAAACTTGAAACTAAAATTAACAAAATCCTAATCTTAAACTAATCCCAAAACTAATTAATTTTAAAAAATCGTAGCCGTTAGTCCCCGGCAACGGCGCCAAAAACTTGTTCACTCCCCAAGTGCAGGGTTGTGATGTAGTAATAAACTCGGTAAGACCGAGGTCGACTGAAACCTGTACGTAATCTAAAACTAACTAGAAATAGAATTAAAATGAGAAGAAATCTAAATCAAATAGAATTTAATGAAGAATTGTGAAATAATTATCTAACACTTAAGAGAATTCAGAGGAAGGAAACTAGGGATTCAGAGGATCCACTTATAGAGATCAGGGAGATCTTACGCCTACTTCAAGAATCATGAAAATTAAACTAAACTGTCATTGATCTAGTTTTTAAGAGATGAAAGGTATGTGAATTAGAATAGATTCCATCACCAAACCATGCCCAAGAGACTATGGCAAACAACAGAATTAAACTAATTACCAACCAATCAACAATGCATGAAGGTTAGGAAGGGTACTGTCATCCGATCATGCCCAGGAGACTATGGTGAACAACAGGGCTTCCTGACGTCATAAACATAAAAAGGGAAAAGGAAATACTCAAAGCTATCTCAGACCCATTGTAATTTCAGTCACAACAGACCATTAAAGACTAAAACTATTCCCTTAATTTAAACTAAAATCATCATCCATTCAGTCTAAAAAGTACAGGCATAGAGCTCTCCCATCACGCTACAATCTTCACCTCTTAGCCCTAGCTAAGAGGTTTAGCAACTCATAGACATGGTGGACTCAAATCTCTTAGAAAAATAAAGCAGAAACAAAAAGGAAAAAAATACAAACTTTACTCCCTGTCTCTCTCTCTCTCTCCACGTCTTCCTCCAAGCCCAGATTTCTTTTCTTTTCTCACCTCTCTCTCTCCCTTTTTATAGCATGGAAGGGACGGTCTGCAGTTCGAGTCAGTGCGGAAGGTTGGAGTTGGTGGACGCTTTCGCATAAACGTCGATTCAGCAAGTCAGTGGGAAAGAGAGAGAGATTACACAGTGAAAATGCAAACTACTCTTGCGTTTGGAATGAGTTTTGGGATGAAAGATCGTCCCAAACTCTGATTTATTTCCATGAATAGGGTCAGGACCCCCCGCTGCATATTCTGGACGGATTGGATCATCGATCCGACGGTGATCACGAATGCCATGGGGCCCACAGAGGCCGGATTCCTTGAATATGTGAAAACAGGGCCTGCGCTTTCTTTCGCTGTTCTGATGGTGGGGTCCACTATCAGTGTCGGTTGAAGAATCCATGCCGTCCATTGAGTTTGCCTCGAAAGACCATCTAGGAATGGACATTTTTTCTCAGATTTAGTGTGGCCCATTGAATCTTTATCTCTACCATCCATTCCTTGGTTTGAACGAATAGGAACCCCTCCTCATTGTTTTATCTCATTTCGTCACCTAAGCCTTACTAAGACGGCCTTTGGAAACCTTATGGACGGTACAGATTGTTGAAATGTGTAATGGGTGGGCCCCACTACTGAAAATCGGACGGGCAGCGTAAAGACACTGCCTGTTTTGGAAATTTTTGAATTTTTTTTGCTCAGCGCCTGCTGACCGACTATGAGTGCATGGTGCACAGCCGGTGCACGTTCACACTGTGCACATGCATTGCACATGTGGGATCCATCAGGATGTATGTACAAAATCCGATCCGTCCATCCATTCTGCCATATCATTTAAGGCGTTGAGTCCAGAATTGAGTTATATCCAGATGTCATGTGGGCCCAAAATCGACGGTTTATTGGCTAATCTATCCGTCGGGCCACTTCTACAAGGATACAACAGTTGGAATTTGAGGTGTACGGTTTATTTATGGTCTTCAGGCCATGTATGTGGTTTCAAGTCGAACGGATGGTGGGAACCCTATGATCTTGCATTTTGGACCAGTTTGGGCCATTTTTAACGTGAACGGCTAAATTTCCTCAGACTCCTGGCATGTAAATTTGTTGATCTTAGTCCTCTGAAGTTCGTCACTTGCTCTGGTGTCATTTAAGTGTTAAATCCATGCTTTAAGCTCCCTTTTTCAGTCCATGCTCGTAAAGTCACCTTGCAAAACAAACATGATAAAATTCAGCCATTAAACGGTATTATGTTCTTAAATCCACACAATAACTGGGGTCTGATATACAATATTTGATCCTCAACAGGTCATGCATCGTACATAACTCATGCATACGCATTAATAAAGACAAGTTAGTGATTTATGAATTTATGCTTTTCATTAAATTCATCGTGGAATTGTTATTTAATGTAACTTATGGCTAATGGAACCCACTGAGTTAGCTACTCACTCCTACTTTGAGACAGTGTTTTAAAATACCAACCAGACTCTTTACTAGATGCAAGTGAGGCAGAGCTCGATGAGCTGAGCGAAGTGAGCATGGATAAGGAAGATGAGCTTGCCTACTTTCAGACTTTCCGTAGATTCTTTTAGTCTGAGTTTGGGCCACCGCGGGGTATGGGGCAGGGTTCTAGTCACTTTGAGTCATATATGGGTGGGACTAGTTTCCTATTTAGATGATTTGGGATTTGTGGTTTGGGTATTTTTATATTTAGTGGCATTGATACTACTTTATAACGTATTTATACTTCATACCTTGCTAAATTCTTTGGTGTTTATGAGATCATCCAAATGTAATTAAAATATGAAGCCCATTAGGGCACCCGTGACGCCTGAGAATTTGGGAGCCAAGTTCTTACATGGCCCCTGAAAATCCGGGGTGTTCTATGGAGTGATAACCTTTACAAGCTATTGGGAATATTGTATCGAGTGGAGCTGCAACGTCTATAACAGAGTTCAAATCGGTACATTTATGGCATGCACAGTTAGGCCGCATGAGTGAGCGTAGTATGAAGGTACTTTCTGATCATTTAAACTGTTGATTTTATTATATGTAAGCATTGAATATAAACAATCACGGTTATCTTTTAAGTTTAGAAACCATGTAAGTAAATGGGTGCTTGATTATGTGCATTCAAATGTACGGGAGCCGTCGATCGTTGTTTCTGGAGGGGGGTCATCATTTTTTATCTCATTCATCGATGAAAACTTTATAAAAGTTTGAGTTTATTTTATAAAGCATAAATCTGATATTTTCACCACCTTTAAGATGTGAAAGTCGATGGTAGAAAACCAGATAAGGAGGAAGTTAAAAGTATTGAGAACAAATAATGGTGGTAAATTTACTTCAAATGAATTCAATCAGTTTTGTAAAGATAATGAGATAGTAAGGCATAATATAGTAAGGTATGTACTAAAGAAGAATGGTATAGTGAAACGAATGAATCAAATTCTCTTAGAGAGAGCCGGAAGTATATTGAGTAATACTGCATTGGGCAAGGAACTGCAATCTAAGTCTATAATACAAGTTGTTACTTAGTGAATCGGTCCCCATTTATGCCGGTACATTGTAAAATTTCAAAAGAAGTGTGGAGTGGTCATGATGTAGACTACTCAGGTTTGTGGCTATTTGGTTGTGATGCCTACTCTCATATACTATTAGTTGAGAGAGATAAACTAGACCAAATGGAGAATAAGCGTGCTTTTATGGGCTTTGGTGATGGTGTGAAGGGATACCAACAATATGACCAGCTCATACGGAAGATCATGATAAGCCGCGACATCAAGTTTGATGAGAAGTGCTTGTTCTACAAGGATGAACATAAGGAAATTGGTAAATAAGCAGTAATTGACATTGAAATCAAATTGGTTTGTGATATATAGGATAGAGAATAAGGTTTGCAAGCTAATGAGGTCATTGTACAACCTAAAATAGTCGCCTATGCAATTATATGAGAATTTTGATACTTTCATGGTGAGTTAGTGATTTACCAAAAGGGAATATGATCATAATATTTACTTCAAGGCACTAAGTGTTGGAAAATTCATCTTACTAGTATTATATGTTGATTACATGCTTATCACCAGCCACAACATGTATGAGATCAATATATCAAAAACTCAGTTATCAGGGACATTCAAAATGAAAGATTTATGGGATACAAATAGGATTTTCGGCATTGATATACACAGAGATAGGGATAGGACTATGTTATAGTTATCTCAGGTAGAATACCTTGAAAAGGTGTTGTTGAAGTTTAGGATGGATAAGGCTAAACCAATTAACACACCTCATGCTAATTACTTTCAAATTTTTTCAAAATAATGTCTCATTACAAATGAAGAAAAGAAATTTATGCCTTGTGTGCCCTATTTGAGCGCAGTTGGTAGGTTGATGTATGCCATGGTCTCTATAAGACTGGATATTTCACATGCATTCATTGTTGTGAGTGGATACATGTAAAACTCTGGCATGCAATATTAGGAGGCAGTGAAATGGCCACTTCATTATCTATGAGGTACAGTAGATTACGTCTTGACATTTAAAAAATCAGAGGAAAAACTTATAGAATATGTTGATTCAAATTACACAAAGAATGTGGATAGCAGAAGGTCAACTTCTAGTTACTCATTTGTGCTAGCGAATGGAACGATCAGTTGGATGTTGAAGATTCAATCTGTGGTTACTCTATCAACAACCAAAGGTAAGTATATGACAGTGACAGAGGCATTGAAGGAAGATGTTTGGTTGAGAGGAATGATGAACGAGCTTGGACTTCAGCGAGAGGCTATGCCGATTAATTATGATAGTGAAAGTGCTATCAATTTGACAAAGAATTTTGTATATCATTATTTTACTGAGCATATTGATTTTCGTCATCATTTTATCTGACAGGTGCTTGAGGAATGCGGTGTTACTCTTGAGAATATCCACACAACAATGAATCCGATGGATCTTGGAGTTTTAGTTCATGATGATTAAAGCCATGGTGAGATTATTGTCTGGATGTCTTCAATTTGTAAAGAAATAGGAGAGTTTAATTGACCAAACAACCTTCTCGATCAATCGAGTGAACCCCGAATTAAGCATATTGGTCTTTGGATAGTTTTGGACCTATTTGATTGATCAACCTTTAGGGTTTGAGCGATCGAAAAAATTTAAAAATTTCATATAAACTCTTTGGATACTTTTGAGCATGTTCGATTGATTGAATACATGGGGGCTCGATCGATCAAAGGTTGCTCGATCAACGTTGATCGATCGATGCATTGATTCAAAGTGAAATAGTCAGATTCTCGTAAGGCCGCGAAGCATTTTGGCAATTACTACACCAAAATTCATACTCGCACATAAACTCGATGTAGATTTCTAATCATGATGTGATAGGATTGTGATTTTAATGCCCTAATTTTGCAAGTGAAAGGACAAATCACAACATTTTCCTCAATTCTTAGAGGCACCCAAGCTTTTCTTTAACTAAGTGAAAATTTGACAATGACACCTTAGTTAGAATAGGCCAAATCATGTTTATGCATAACTAGGATAATGGGGTATCCACTCACTTTGCCATATTAGCTACGAGCAAACTCTACCAAAGAGGAGCATATTGTTGAGTAATGAGTAAACCCCAAGTGCAATGTTGTAATGTAGCTTTACTCAGTGAGACCGAGGCCGAATCCAAATGGACTTATATTTGTGCATTTTCTAAAATACTTTAGGACTAGAACTAAAAGTAATTATGGGATTGGATTTTAAGAAGTAATATGATTGAAACTAAGATAATTTTAAAAGAAAATCAATAGAACAAAGAACTAGAGCGCCAAGGATCCACTTATAGTCATTCTTAATATCTAATTCACTTGATTCAATTAGAATTGAAATCATATCCTATCCAATCGGATAATAGATCTGTTAATTCATCATTCATAAATTAAAAATAGATTTGAACTTCCATTGATTCAGTTCACACATACGGCACCAAAGCATTGATAGAAGGGAATTCAAAGCATCTATCATGCCCTTAGTCTACAATAGATCAATGAATTTTATACATCAATCCCTTGCAAAACAAATAAGCAGTCATTCTTAGCCTTCCTAAGCATCCAAAGTGCCATGAGTTGACAATGGATCAAAGTAAACTAAAAATAAATCTTCATTTAAACCGAATATCAATGAATTATTCAACATTCAAACCAAATACTTGAATCAAAGTAAACTAGAACATTAAAACCCTCTACAAGCTGCATCTCTTAGCCCTAACTAAGAGATTTAGCCAACCATAAACATGATTGAACTAAACTCTAAAAAAAATATGAAAAAAAAACTTAGAACCGAAATATTGGCGAAGAAGAACGACTCTGTAGATGATCGTAACTCCTTGATTTCTCTCCCAAACCCTAAATCGTACTTAGAAAAGCCTAAATCACCTCCTTAAATAGACTTGATTCACACTGACTTTAGATTTACACAGTTGAACGGATTGTCGATGGGTCTTCAATGACATCGAACTCCCCTCGAACCCTTGTTAATGGCATCGACGATCTCCTAAAGGGATCGAGTAGGAACATGAAAATTACACAATAACGATTTTTCAAATTTCAGAAGTCCATTGATGGCATTGAAGCTACTTCGATGACATTGAATATGAACATAGGTTTTTGTTCAGCAACTATCCAAAATTTCTCGATTTATGCTTGATGGAATCTGTAACACCCTGTACTCTCGGTACTCGGGTACTATTGAGTAACCGTATTTAGTATAAGTACAAACCTAGCTCGAGTGAACGTTCACGTGCATTCTAGTTAAAATTCGACCGTTGAAGAACGATTCCCGTCCATATCAGGCTATCCATCTGTTAATTTCGAGATGGACCATCACAACCATCAGCACAAACTATTGTTAGGAAGTTGGTCACCTCGATAGATGAATTAAACCACCCAGTAATATTTAGTAAGTATATTTTCTTTATTTATTATATTATAAACGTTACACAAATATAAATAAAAAATAAAATTTAGATGTATTTTGATAATTTATTTATCATATAGAAATGTATGAAAATGTAATGTAATAGAGTGATACGTATATATTAAATGTATATAAAATATTATGAAAATAATATTATATTAACTAAACATAGTAGATAATAACTTTACAATATATGATTGAATTATAAATATTAATGTAGTATTAAATATATATTTTTTAAATATGTATATAAAAATTATTAGATATTTTAATAATATGGTATATTATTTAACAATGTGATTTTAAATATGATATTGTACAAATTTTCAATTTATATACATGTATAATATGATTTTGTATATTATGAATTATATATTAATAAATATGTGATCAATAGCATGTCTATAGTAGTATGTTAATATTAATATATATATATATATATATATATATATATATATATATATATATATATATATATATATATATATATATATATATATATATATATATATATATATATATATATATATGAGATTTTAATTATTTTAATTACAAGTAATATACAAAAATAATGAAATCTATATTAATATTAGTATTGGTTAGTAATAAATGATGAAAGCCTTACAAATGGCCCCTTTAGGACCTTTTAAGCGTTGACGTTCAACTTCGGAACCATCCGACTATTATATTGACAGGAAACCACCAATGGAACTACAAATCAGGTTGTGGGCCCCACCTAGGAATTTCATCAGCCCGATCTTTGATCCCGAGCCCTGCTTGGGAACTTTCAAATGGAGTGGACTGTACTGATTGACCCAACCACCCCTGTGGGACACCATTATAGGGTGGTGTGTGTGCGTAGAAAATGTGCACTCGAGGGACACCAGATTTGTCAACACGGTCAGACATCTCTGACCCGTGTTTCTCTAAAAAGAGAAACTTTACCCTTTTTCTTAGCGTTGGCAGTAGACGGACAACGTCCGAGCATTTTTATCCATGGCCCACCACCATCCTTCTATCGGAAGATCAGGACTGTCCATCATGTTGGGGAGGTCATTTTGACCCTAACCACGTCGTCTGTGCATATTCATACACACACACGTGCTCACAGAAACTCGATCAAGGGAATGGCATGTATTGGATTTTTCTGAAAACAGCAATTCTTTCCTAGCAATCTGGGTGCATTGTTCTCCTTAATTTGTAGTCGTGAGATGCTACTTATCACAGCCATCCATTGCTTAGGGTTTTCCTAGAAAACTAAAGAAAAACTGGTGGTTTTCTACCCACGGTTTCATAGCCAGTTTCGGCCAGAGAAAATTCGAACCACTATCCGACGACTTAAGTGGGATTAGGGCGAGCATAAGAAGTGTAGAGATCGAGCAGCAAGCGGATCTGCCTCCATTTCTTGCGGTAGCCATGAAAAATGGTTGTTTCCCTTCCTTTGGCGAACCCACTAGCCAAACCTCTCCAAAGCTTTGAAACCACATGTCCATAAGCTTCTTAAGGTCCGTATAGACCGTCTAGAAGAAACAGATTGAAGGGAGGAGCTCCATTTTCAGAGAAGCCATTAATGGCCGTCATCTTCCCCGCCACTCTAAACCGAGCCAAACTTGGTTCGGGCATGCTATCTTCGAGCTGGGTCGTTTAGTGGTGCTATACGACCTTCAGCAGGAAGAAATGAAGTGGGAAGAGATAGTGAGTCATTGGTCAGTTGACTCAGGACCGAGTTGACTCATTGGAGTGTGAGTCAGGGCTGATGCCCGTCTGAGTTAAGTGCGGGTCGGCCCAGTCTAGACTTTGGGAAGTCTAGGGAGAGAAGAGAAGCAAGGAGGAGAAGAAGAAAGAGAGAGGGTACGTGGGCAGTTGAGTTGTGCTAGGTCAACTCGGTCGGGACCGAGTCAAGGTCGGTATGGGCAACTATTGTAGCAGTCCATGCCTTCTCACTGGATCAGGTTGAGTCTGCCCAACCAGACAACTAAGGTATGTCAACTTCCCATATTTATACATTGGAATTGTTAAAAATTAAATTACCAATACTTTATTGTTTTTAGGAGTAACACCCCATACTTTCAGTACATAGGTGTTACCTTTCAAACCCACACTAAACTAAAAAAAAAAATGGGTTAACTGAATATTTGAATTCAATATGTACAGGATGGAGATTCCGGTCAACATCGAAGCCATCCGTCAGGGTCTCCAAGAGTCAGAACATGCCCTACGACAGTCAGGAAGGTGAGACTACTCGAACACTCTAAAATTTGGAGCCACTATGTTAGTTAATACTGGTGCAAAACACTTGTCACCAACACTTGAGAATTTGTTGGTGACAAATGAAACCTTCATCATGACTAATACCCTACATCAACCATTGAAAACAAATATCAGGCCCACCCGATCAACAGATCGTGACATAAGGGCCAATGATGGCCCAAAAGTGTATATAACAGCCCACCTGGGCCTCACGATCAACCCAAAGTGGGCCAGGATCTCTGGGTAATATCCTCCAATACAAATGAATGGAGTAGATTATGGTAGTCATAGTTCAGTGGGCCCCTACACAATGCTGGTGCACAAAAGGTGCTTGTACATGCGGAACACTAAGACTATTGGCTCCGTCAAATCAGCTTTGACCGAGCACCTCTCAAATATCTCCCGCCAGTTCTCTCTCTATTTAAAACCGACCTACTTCAATCCTATAAGTGAGCCACCACGATCACTTTCCAAGCATTTTAAACCATTCAAATCCTTCGTGGGACCCACACGAACAAAATGGTATAGTCGTTTGATCCCTCGTAAACGGACGACAGAGATTGAACGCCACCGTCCATTTTCTTACACGTGGAGGATATCCATCATGGGGGGCTCATCTGGGACCGTAGGAGCAGCCAGAGATCGCTCCAGTCCGGACGTCTCACCCACCCCATTATCCGGTTAAAGGCCTACACCCCCTCCTCTTTTTGCCAAAAATAGCCAGACGAAGGCGTGTGGGAGGAGGGAGTCAGAACTGCCCTTCCCCTTTGGGAAGGACGAATCCTAGTCGACCACTGGGGAAACAATCCTAGCCGGTCCCTCATCTCTCTCTCCCTCTATATAAAGGACATTGTAGCCCTTAGAAATTCACGTAAGAAAGAAAGCATAAACCGATTCTCTATTTTAAACGTAAGTAATGAAAGCAGTAGCAACCCCTGTTAAGACGTTCTTCCCTTGTTCTTTTATTTTCTCTTTGCTTGTAACTGTAAGAGTCACGTTCATGGACTGGGATCAAGCCAAGAAATGGCTAAGGTCAGGGCTGGAACTGTGTCTGGGAACATACTAATCAATGGTTGTCTTTCCATCTGAAAAATCGGCCAAACAATGGCCGTGTCTTTCGAGCAGGTATCAGGCCATAGTTTGGGTCGAAATCCAGCCAAGTAATGGCTGAGATCATTCCCAAAACAAGCCTGGAAGCTAACACTGTTTCAGTCCAATTACCAGCCAAACAATGGTTGTGCGTCGAACGAGCTGCAGCTCTGTTTTGAGCGGAGAGATGACTGTGATCCAAGGTCTACTGCATGCCTATTTGGAACTCAGTTCTGGGTTGCACACAAACGTTCATCAAGGTCCCAAACAGGACCTCAATCTAGTTGCAACCAGGTTGAAAAATAGTTCTAGGTAACCTGAGGAAGAAGAGACTGCTCACATCTCAAGATGGTGGGCTGACTGCCGATCTTGGGCCCTGCACGATGCAGGTGGGCCTCACCCAATGCCAGTGGGCCAACCCTGGCCGTGAGCCCTGCATTGACCGTGGGCCCCACCAAATGCTGGTGGACTTCTCCAATATCAGGCCTGCATGGGCTAGTTGAGTGTGGGCCATCCATCAGGGATTTTTTGCCCAGAAAAGGGCCCAGGGCTGGACGTCCTTCAGTAACGTCCAGAACTGGGCCAGTTCTTTGCTTTTCTTTTCTTTTTTTTTTTTAATCTTTATTTCATACATTTATATATATATATATATATATATATATATATATATATATATATATATATATATACAGGTGTATAGGAGTGTATTACCTGATAGTATACATAAATACATAGATACGTGGTGGGCCGCACATGGGACCCACCTGTGAAGAAAATGACCGGGGGACGTGAACTGATTGTAAAAAGTGGAGATCTCATCATATCTGATGAGTCTGGAAACTCCGAATGGTTCACTTGAAGCAGAACCTTATAAAACCCCTTAGTTTCAAATTTTACTTTAAACCGAAACTTCGGTGGGCCATGATTAATGAAAACAATTTCTTCCCTTGAAAGTGCATTTTTCTTTGCTATGGCCCACCGGAATCTTAGATTAGGGTGAAAATTCACCCCCTAAGGTTTCTTGGGGTTCCACATCTTATGGACCGTTCAGATTCAACACCCATGCTCATGGGGAACCCACATGTGAAAAGAATACATGTAAGGGACGCTTGCCTGCCAAACAGTTCACGTGATCCGCATGCAAAAATTCGAGATCTCATCATAGCTGATGAGTCTGGGAGATCTGAACGGTCCACATGGAGCAGGACCTTATAAAACACCCTGGTGCCAATTTTTTACCTTGAACCAAAACTTCAGTGGGCCATGATTAATGCAAACAATTTCTTCCCTTAAAATTACATTTCTCTTTGCTATGGCCCACCGGAATCTTATATCAGGGTGAAAATTTAACCCTTAAAGTTTCTCGAGATTCCACATCTTATGAACCGTTTAGATTTGGCACCCAAGTCACATGTGTAAAGGTGCACGCGTGCATAGTGGCTCTGCCTTATATATTCATGCATGGCAAGTCCTGCATGCGTGAAACCCACCTCGTACGTACGTTCAACGTGTGTTGTCCAAGGTCTGGACGTAGACCACCTTGGGCATATCCAGACCGTCCATCCATTTGGTTGGTGGACCACACGCATTGGTCCCACCTGATGAATGATCTAACCCTCATAGAGTTGTCAATTGGTTCTCATAAGAATCATCTTAGACCTCATTTTCGAAACACAATTAGTTATGGGGTGCAATTATTCAGGGATCTGCCGAATTTATCTGTTTGCTCAAATAACCAACTTATTGGTACGACTCTTACTTTACATGATCTTAGGTTGTCCCTCGTGCGACGTTGGGTCATCCGCAGCAAACTCAGGGAAGGAGCTATTACAACTTATCTGGTGATGATTCTTTCCCCTTAAGCTTTCCATCCTTAACTAGACTAGAAATAACACCTTTATTAGTGTAAATGGCTGGCTAGACTAATGATATATGTGTGTAGAAATAAACTGTATTAACTTGATTTATTTGTTTAACATGATAATACTCATGCTTACTATGGTTTAGATTCTTGATCTCTTCAAACTGCCTAAGTGAATAATCTAGTCATTTACGTCATGTAAATTCAGTTGTTGTATATTGATAGAAATACATGTGTCATTCCTTATTCCCCTTTTATATCATAATATATGTTGCTATGACACACATACTGCTAAAATCTCTCCATGGGAAGTTCTCGCAAAGGAGAGTCCGTGCTTGGGATGTAACTAGATTGGTTGTGACATTAGTAGGCCCCTGACATGGAGGTTTGGTTGTGACACTTGATCATAGGGTTTACCATCCATGTGTGGTTTCACCTGACTGACTTGGGGTGGACTTCTTACCACTTTCAAATATTATTATTTACTCTTTCTTTTTGAATATTCACACCGACATGTTTAAATCGTCACTTTTGGTAGTTTCTACATTCCACCCCTAGTCGGCATTGGTGGTGGCTCCTTTATGTTGATTTGATTGACCACATGTTAATGGGTACTACACACACCCTAAGACGGTAGTCTCATAGGCCAAGGATGGTGGTAATGGGACACTATGCCGGAGCCGTCGGCCTACGCTGGGCCATGTGCTCCCCTTAGTGACCGTGAGCTTATTTAAAATGGCTGAGTGTAATTGGCTTAATAATGAACTTGTTAATCATGCATACATTGCCCAGACTAGCATCTATTGCTATCGTATGTGATGTACGTATCGTTTCGACTGGATGATGTGTCCCGGGTTCGATGTTCCGACTTGATGATGTACACAGGTTCGATGATTGCATGAGTGGCGGTCCACTGTCCGCAGATGAGCATCCTCGGGGCATGAACGCATTCCATACATTCATATACTTAATAAGACTGCATCTACTATGTTTTGGACTATCTGTATGCTTTTATGCTATTCCTTGTTTAGGGCGGTGGTGTGTAATCTTAGCAGGAGATCACACTGAGTTGGCCACTCATTCATCAATATTCAACCGTATAGAGGACACGGGGACAGAGGGAGTTGCGGAGGAGCCAGAGGCCACGAAAGTCGAGGAGGAAATTTGCAATGAGGAGCTGTACCAGGAGGCAGCCGCTTATTTTGGATTGAATCAGTAGCCTACTTGCTTGTTAAACATTTCAGTTCATTTTAAATTAAGGTTTTGTATATGGCCCCCAGTTGAGTGGCGCAGGATATTATTACTGTTTGGGTTTTATCTATACTACGCTTGGTTCTGTTAATCGCACTTTAATTTAGGTTTGATTATCCTTCTGCTATCAGTTAAACCTAGGTTTTCGAGAAACGAGTGATATACTCGGGTCTCAAAAATTGGGGCATTACAAGTTGGTATCAGAACAGAGTATGAGACAGCCTGGCTGTGGGACCAGCTTAAAAACCTTAAAGGAGTAACCTAGACAAAACTTATAAATCCTCCCTTAGAAAACTAGCTAGGATGAATGAACTTAGAGACAGAACACTTAGGCCCCTCATGAACAACTTCGTATTCTTTGAGAAATGATAAGTTAGTCATTTGAACTTAGAAATAAAAACCTTAGCTCCCTTGAAATTCTAATAAGGTGTATCGGTTAACTCTAAGAGCTTAGCTCGTATGCTATGAGATAGGAAAATAACAAGGCCTCTAGCCTCGTATTATTTCATAACTAACTGAAATTTTTTCGATACCTGAGATGTGTAATTTTTAACCTCACAGGAAACCATACTACCTATATTACGATCCCAACGATCTAATACAGTCGATGTTCACCCCATTTCGTCAACTGAGCACTCAAGAGAGCGCAGCCCCGTTTATACACTAGGCCTCCTGCCTGAAGTGGCAACCAGGGATGCAAGGTCAGAAGAATCAGGAGACTCTCCCTCTCCTCAGATCTATGCATCAGGGCTGCCCCCACAATACTTTGGACAATGAACGCCATCAGTCGAGCCCTTAGCCAATGTATACGAAGATACACTGATGGGAACTTCCACCTTCATAGCTTTCGCACAAATGGCAGCGACCATGCCCAGCAACAAGCAGCCTTTATGCAACAGCAACAGGACTCGCACGTCCTAATGATGGAAACCCTGCGAAGTCGTGGGGGGACGTCGCGTGATATAGAGGCATGAGTTGCCGATATATTCGATCGCTTCTTAAGGTTCCGCCCACTAACTTTCGGAGGAGCGCCTGACCCTATTCAGACCGAGCATTGGGTAGCAAGGATTACCAAGATGATGGGACCGCTGGAGTGCTCCGACGCTCAAAAGGTTAGTTGGGCCACATACCTGCTTGAGGGAGAGGCCGAAAACTGGTGGAAAAGGGTACAAAGAGGCGTGCCGACTGTGTATGCATGGACCTAGGCTAGCTTCAAAACAAAGTTCCTGGAGAAATATTTTCCACGGTCATGTCGAAGCGAGAAAATTGCATAATTTTTGAAGTTAGAGCAAGGGAGCCTGACAGTCGTCCAATACGAGGTGAGGTTTGATGAGTCATCCTAATATGTGCCCAAAGCCCTCGAGGACGAGGAGTATAAGTTAGAAAAGTTTAAGGAGGGGCTGAAGCCGGGGATACAATCCCGGCTGTGCACCTGAGATTTCAGGGACTTCCCCGAATTGGTGGACAAATCTACGCACGTGGAAAAAGATTTTGAGCGCATTGTCCGCTCCCGCCAGCCGACACGGGATGCCCCATTCTGACCAAGGCAGCTTCCTCCTGCCTCACTTGCTCCAACAGGGAGGTTCAGGCCACTGCTCGCACAAGCTCGGCCCCTGTCGTCAGGTGGAAGCTGTAACTACTGCGGTAAATCAAACCACACCTCCCGGACCTGTTTCCAGCGGATGAGGGATCAGGGTATCCCACTCTCAGCAAATTGACCACCGTAGAACCAGGCGATGGCAAGGGCAGCACCCAGGCTTCATCAGCCCAGACAGGGGCCCCCACATCAACAGAGGGCTCCCCCTGCGCGAGTATATGCTGTCACCACCACAGAGGCTGAGCAGGACCCCCTCCGGACCATTCATGGTACTGCCCACATTAACGGTACCCCTGTACTCACTTTATTTAATTCTGGTGTCACTCTATCTTTTATTGATTCTACTATTGCATCTATATTAGAACTAAACACAACTCAGATGCATGCCCCCTTAGTTGTAGCATCGCCTATGGATAAATTTGTAGAAACATATAAGATGTATAAAGCATGTCCCATCACGCTCGCAAGTCACGAAGTTACTGTAGACCTAATTATCATGCCGATCAAGCAGTTTGACATCATTTTCAGAATGGACTCGCTCACGTTGCTACGTGCAGTCATGGATTGTCACAACAAAACGGTAACAATATCCATCCCAGGGCATGCCTCTTTCACTTTGAACGGGGGGAGGGGGGGGGGGGGCAGATGCCGAGAGTTTGAGAGCTTGCAGGCTCTAGAGGAAGAAAAACCAACAGAAGTCGTCATCAGTCAGATACCAGTAGTCTGAGACTTCCCATAAGTATTCCAAGAAATACCAGAGCTACCCCCTAGAAGGGCGATAGACTTCTGCATCGACCTCAAGCCAGGGATTGCTCCTATATCACTCCCTCCATTTCGCATGCCTCCTTGCGAGATGGAGGAGTTGAGGAGTCAGATTGATGAGCTGCTTGCTCAGGGCTTTATCCATCCTAGTGTTTCTCCCTAGGGAGCACCGGTCCTCTTTGTCAAGAAAGAGGACGGGTCGATGCGTCTCTGTATAGACTACAGGAGACTGAACGATGTAACGATTAAGAACAGATATCCCTTACCGTGTATCGACGATCTATTAGATCAGTTGAAAGATGCCAAGTACTTCTCCAAAATAGACTTGCATTTAGGATATCACCAGTTGAGGATCAGGGATGAGGACATCCCGAAGACAGCCTTCAGAACTTGTTATGGGCATTACGAGTTCCTGGTTATGTCTTTTGGTCTCACGAATGCTCCATTAGTTTTTATGGACCTCATGAACAGGGTCTTCATGCCTTACCTATACCGGTTCGTGATCATGTTCATGGATGACATCTTGGTCTATTCCAAGAGCCAAGAGGAGCATGAACAACATCTGCGTACGGTCCTAAGTACGCTAAAGGATAACTAACTGTATGTTAAGTTGTCCAAATGCGAGTTTTGGGAGCAGTAAGTGAAATTTTTAGGGCACGTGGTAAAGGCAGAAGGAATAGCAGTCGATCCGACTAAGGTGGAAGCAGTATCTAAGTGGGAGCAGCCCACTACAGTGACCGAGGTTTGGAGTTTCCTGGGCATGGCCGGATACTACCAACGCTTTATTAAGGAAATCTCCAAAATCGCGTGACCACTCACGCAACTGACAAAGAAGAATGCCTGATTCACATGGGATGAAAATACAGAGGCAGCATTCCAGGAGTTGAAGATGAGATTCACTTTTGCACCGGTGCTCACTCTTCCACAAGAAGGGGAGAAGTTCATGGTATATAGTGATGCCTCAAAGTTGGGCCTCAGTTGCGTTTTGATGTAGAACGACAAGGTGGTCGCTTATGCCTCTCGTCAATTGAAGAAGCACGAAGAGAATTACCCAACTCATGACCTAGAACTAGAAGCTGTGGTATTTGCCTTGAAAATATGGAGGCATTACTTGTATGTGAAATTGCGGTGAGGACCGCTTTAGTTGAAGTAGAAATAGGTCAGTATATCCTAGAGGGGGGTGAATAGGACTTTTTAAAGATTTATACGTTATTTTTCAGTCCTATCCCACTAATCCTATCACAGAGTATAAATTAGGATTACTCAAGAATTAACTCTATTGGCTTCCAAGCCTAATAGAGGATCCAATCACAAACTATTCAAAAGACAAACAATGTAGATGAGATTGTGATGGATATGACTGTGTGTGCATAGAATATGATCATATGTAAAGACATGCAAGGCAATCACATAAATGAAAGACAATATCAATCTCAAACACAGTCATTTTATAGTGGTTCGATGACTTGTATACTCCACTCCCGGCTTCCACACTTAACCCTTGAGTGAGCGAATTTTACTAAGGAGGTTTTCCATGGTTCACCTCAAACCTAAGGTTTTAAATCAGGTTCACCTTCAACCTTTACAGAGGTTTCTACTCGGTTCACCTCAAACCCTGGAGTTTTGCTGGCGTACTCCTAACCAGATGTTTATGCCCACACAGGACAAGGGTCCACACAACACACCCTGAGGTTTCTACTCGGTTCACCTCAAACCCTGGAGTTTTGCTGGCGTACTCCTAACCTGATGTTTATGCTCTCCACAGAGCAAGGGTTCACACAACGCACCTCGCACGTACACTCCCGTCGGAAGCCTCCTTTGAGAACTTCAAATGGTGAGCAACACTTAAAACCCAATCCTAAAAAGGAATGATCGCAAGTGTCCTCTAGACTCTTAGTACTTACAGATAAGTTGATGAGTCCCTTTCAGCACAGTGATGAAGACCTTATACTTGTTAATGAAGAGTCTTCAGCTCCCTTGATCGGCAACACAAAGATGTATATATGCTAGGCTTAGGTTGGGTCAAGGTTATGATGGAATACCACTCTCTTAAGATTTTCCTATAAGGAAGATAGAGAGGTTCCCATCATCTATGCATTCAAGGCATCCCAGTTTAATGATATGTCTTTAAAGTAGTAGCTGAAGGATCCTTGAATGCGAAAGTTTATTCCCCAATCCACTTTATGAGATATCAATGATGAGGGTGGATTGGAGGATGAACTTCCTGAGAGAAAGAGCTTAAGGTAAATGATAGGAAGGTTAAAACTCTTAAAAGTACTCTCTACTTTCTCTACCAGCAATGAAGACAACTCCCTCTATTTATAGGCAAAAGGTTCCAATGGATATAAACGGTCATATTCATGACAGAGTTCGATATCATCGATCAGTTGTCGATATGATCGAGCGTATACTCTTTATTGTATCGGCCGACCTCTCGATGATACAAACTCAATTGTCATTTCACTTTTGGAAACCTTCCGCCGACTGGTCGATGGGATCGAGACACACATCAATGTTATCGGATTTCGAACTCCGATTCCATCGAGTGAAGGTTCGATCTATCGACAGGTGAAAAATAAGAGAGAAGTCTTGAAGAATTTTAGGATCACAGATATGATCGGGGAAACAGTCGATGTCATCAGAATTTGTACATCGATCATATCGGCGACCTTTTCGATGGGATCGATAAATCATATAGATTTATATGTAAGTTTGCTAGATGAATTATGTCCTGACTCGATCTAATCGACTTGGTCTCGGTATGATCGATATATGAATATCGATTTATCGACAGGCACCCCGATCAATATTAAAAGCAACCTGAAATTCATGCTGGAGAGAACATACGCCCCACAGTCGATATGATCGACTGACTCCCGATATGATCGATATTTGAGTTCAGATTGAATTGGACAGTCATCAATATATCGAAGCATTTGTTAGTTTTCTTTAGAAAAATAGGGGTGCCGGAAAGCAGTCTATCGATAGATATGATCAATTTTCAAATATCGATGATATCGACTCTAAGGTCGATATATCGATAAATCGTCCAGAAGATTGTTTTGATTGCTGGACGCATTCTGTCCTCACTCGATTGTATCGATTGAGATGCCGAGGATATCGATAGAGCTGGTCGATCATATCAAAAGGGGAATCGATATAATCGACAGTGTAAGAAAAACTTAGAAGATTTTTTTTTTGATAAAAAGTTTTCTTACATAAAAACCCTAAGATGTTCTAGTTCTTTTTAAGGGTTTAATCACCTGGTATTTTAGGACATGGGATGTGAGGCTATGATTTATCTTTTGGTGAGCTTCCATACATCCAAATGAGGCAGACGCTTGAATTGATCTTCTTGTTAGATGCTGTCGTCCGACTGACTCAACATACAACGTAATTGACAAACCAGGGCACGTAATAGGTGCACTTTCAGTATGGAGAATATTTCCATTTATTCTGTGATCACAAGAGTCTGAAATACATATTCATTCAGAAAGACTTGAATATGCGCCAGCTTCGGTGGATGGAGACTCTTAAAGATTTTCACTTCGAAATCTCCTACCACCCTGGCAAGGCAAACTCCGTGGTCAATGCTCTGAGTTGGAAGAAGAAGCATGAGCTGGTAGCCACCCTGATGATTAAGGAGTGAAAAATGATGAAATTCATACAGGACTTTGATATTCAACTCACTCTCGACAAACCTGATGCTTACGTGGCTCTGTTAACTGCAGAGCCAACCCTGGCCCGACACATAACCTCCATATAAAACCAGGATGAATAGCTCGTCAAGATGAAAGAAAGGTGCAAGAATGAAGTGATGCCTGACTAGAGGGTTGGCGACAACGGTGGTCTTCGATATTAGGGACGAGTATGTGTTCCAAGCGATGCCGAATTGAGGAAAGAAGTAATGATAGAAGCCAACCATTCCAAGTTAGCCATTCACCCGGGGAGCACTAAAATGTACAACGATGTAAAAAGGCAGTACTGGTGGAGCAATATGAAGAGGGACATCTCTGACTTTGTGGTAAGATGCATGGTGTGCCAAAAGATCAAGGCCGAGCATCGCAAGCCTACTGGCCTCCTTCAGCCACTACCCTTGGCAGAATGGAAGTGGGATAGCATTTTTATGGACTTCATATCTGGTCTTCCTAGGACGCAGAGGAAACACGACTCGATCTGGGTCATTGTTGATCGGTTGACAAAGGCCGCCAGATTCCTTTCGATCCGCATGACAGACTCCACCGATAGCTTGGTGAAGTTATACATTAAGGAAGTTGTGCGATCCTACGGAGTTCCACAGGAAATTATTTCAGATCGAAACTCCAAATTCACTTCTGCCTTCTGAAAGAGACTGTAGGAAGAATTGGGCACGGAACTTAAGTTCAGTACAACATTTCACCCTCAGACAGACGGGCAGACGGAGAGGGTGAACCAGATCTTAGAAGATATGTTGAGAGCATGCATCTTAGACTTTCAGGGCAACTGGGACGACCACCTGGCACTGGCAGAATTCGCTTACAATAACAGTTTCCAGTCCAGCATAGGCATGACACCGTATGAGGCTCTTTATGGTCACCCTTACTGAGCTCCTCAGTGTTGGGCAGAAATCGGAGAGAGAAGTTTATTGGGTCCTGAGCTAGTCCAGGCTACTACTCAGGTCATTGACATGGTCAGAAAATGTCTGCACACCACCCAGAGTCGACAGAAGAACTATACGAATAACCGACGTCGCGACATGGAGTTCGCAGCCGGCGACCATATATTCCTAAAGGTGTCCCCTATGAAGGGTTTGATGAGGTTCGGTCAGAAAGGAAAGCTGTCACCATGTTTCATTGGGCCTTTCGAGATCCTAGATCGTGTGGAAGCCGTGGCATACCGCCTTGCATTACCTATTGCACTGATCGGTATTCACAACGTCCTTCACATATCGATGTTGAAGAAGTATACACCAGACGAGTCGCACATCATTAGCTGGGAGCAAATTGAGTTAACAGATAATGCCTCTTACGCCGAGGAACCTATCCGTATCTTGGACCATAAGGAGCAGGTCCTACGGACGAAAACTATACCTCTGGTCAAGGTTCTTTGGTCACATCATGGGGAGGAAGAAGAAACATGGGAGCGAGAAGCAGAAGTTAGGGAGAAGTACCCTCACCTATTCAGTGGCACATCGCAGGTAATTTCGAGGGCAAAATTTTTTTATAGGGGGGTAGACAGTAACACCCCATACTTTCAGTACACGGGTGTTACCTTTCAAACCCACACTAAACTAAAACAAAATTGGGTTAACCAAAGATTTGAACTTAATATGTACAGGATGGAGATTTCAGTCAACATTGAAGCCATCCATCAGGGTCTCCAAGAGTGAGAACATGCCCTACAACAGTCAGGAAGGTGAGACTACTCGAACACTCTAAAATTTGGAGCCATGATGTTAGTTAATGCTGGTGCAAAACACTTGTCACCAATACTTGAGAATTTTTTGGTGACAAATGAAACCTTCGTCATGACTAATACCCCACATCAACTGTTGAAAACAAATATTAGGCCCACCCGATCAACAAATCGTGACATAAGGGCTAATGATGGCCCAAAAGTGTATATAACAGCCCACCTGGGCCTCACGATCAACCTAAAGGGGGCCAGGATCTCTGGGTAATATCCTCCAATACAAATGAATGGAGTAGATTATGGTAGTCATAGTTCAGTGGGCCCCTACACAATGCTGGTGCACAAAAATGTGCTTGTACATGCAGAACACTAAGACTATTGGCTCCGTCAAACCAGCTTTGACCGAGCACCTCTCAAATATCTCCTGCCATTTCTCTCTCAGTTTTAAACTGACCTACTTCAATCCTATAAGTGGGCCACCACGATCGCTTTCCGAGCATTTTAAACCGTTCAAATCCTTCATGGGACCCACACAAACAAAATGGTATAGCCGTTTGATCCCTCGTGAACGGACGACAGAGATTGAACGCCACCGTCCATTTTCTTACACGTGGAGGATATCCATCATGGGGGACTCATTTGGGACTGCATGAGCAGCCAGAGATCGCTCCGGTCAGACCATCTCACCCACCCCATTATCCGGTTAAAGGCCTACACCCCCTCCTCTTTTTGCCAAAATAAGCCAGACGAAGGCATGTGGGAGGAGGGAGTCAGAACCGCCCTTCCCCTTTGGGAAGGACGAATCCCAGCCGACCACTGGGGAAATAATCCCTGCCGGTCCCTCATCTCTCTCTCCCTCTATATAAAGGACGTTGTAGCCCTTAGAAATTCACAAAAGAAAGAAAGTGTAAACTGATTCTCTGTTTTAAACGTAAGTAATGAAAGCAGTAGCAGCCCCTGTTAAGACGTTCTTCCCTTGTTCTTTTATTTTCTCTTTGCTTGTAGCTGTAAGAGTCACGTTCATGGACCGGGATCAAGCCAAGAAATGGCTGAGTTCAGGGCCGGAACTGTGTCTGGGAACATACCAATCAATGGTTGTCTTTCCATCCGAAAAACTGGCCAAACAATGGCCATGTCTTTCGAGCAGGTATCAGGCCATAGTTTGGGTCGAAATCCAGCCAAGTAATGGCTGAGATCATGCCCAAAACAAGCCTGGAAGCTAACACTGTTTCAGTCCAATTACCAGCCAAACAATGGCTGTGCGTCGGACAAGCTACAACTTTGTTTTGAGCGGAGAGATGACTGTGATCCAAGGTCTACTGCATGCCTATTTGGAACTCAGTTCTGGGTTGCACACAGACGTTCATCAAGGTCCCAAACTGGACCTCAATCTAGTTGCAACTAGGTCAAAAAATAGTTTCAGGTAACCTGAGGAAGAAGAGACTGCTCACATCTCAAGATGGTGGGCTGACTGCCGATCTTGGGCCCTGCACGATGCAGGTGGGCCTCACCCAATGCCAGTGGGCCAACCCTAGCCGTGAGCCCTGTGTTGATCGTGGGCCCCACCAAATGCTGGTGGACTTCTCCAATATCAGGCCTGCATGGGCCAGTTGAGTGTGGGCCATCCATAAGGGATTTTATGCTCAGAAAAGGGCCCTGGGCTGGACGTCCTTCAGTAACGTCTAGAACTGGGCCAGTTCTTTGATTTTTCTTTTCTTTTCTTTTTTTATCTTTATTTCATACATTTATATATATATATATATATATATATATATATATATATATATATATATATTTATCTTTATTTCATACATTTATATATATATATATATATATATATATATATATATATATATATATATACACACAAGTGTATAGGAGTGTATTACCTGATAGTATACATAAATACATAGATACGTGGTGGGCCGCACATGGGACTCACCTGTGAAGAAAATGAACGGGGGACGTGAACTGATTGCGAAAAGTGGAGATCTCATCATATCTGATGAGTTTGGAAACCCCGAATGGTTCACCTGAAGAAGAACCTCATAAAACCCCTTAGTTTCAAATTTTACTTTAAACTGAAACTTTGGTGGGCCATGATTAATGAAAACAGTTTCTGCCCTTAAAAGTGCATTTTTCTTTGCTATAGCCCACCGGAATCTTAGATTAGGGTGAAAATTCACCCGCTAAGGTTTCTTGGGGTTCCACATCTTATGGACCGTTCGGATTCAACACACATGCTCATGTGGAACCCACATGTGAAAAGAATACACGTAAGGGACGCTTGCCTGCCAAACAGTTCACGTGAACCGCATGCAAAAAGTTTGAGTTTGTAAAAATTCGAGATCTCATCATACCTGATGAGTCTGGGAGATCTGAATGGTCCACATGGAGCAAGACCTTATAAAACACCCTGGTGCCAATTTTTTACCTTGAACCAAAACTTCGGTGGGCCATGATTAATGTAAACAGTTTCTGCCCTTGAAATTACATTTTTCTTCGCTATGGCCCACCAGAATCTTATATCAGGGTGAAAATTTAACCCTTAAAGTTTCTCAAGATTCCACATCTCACGAACCGTTCAGATTCGGCACCCATGTCACATGTGTAAAGGTTCACACGTGCATAGTGGCTCTGCCTTATATATTCATGCATGGCAAGTCCTGCATGCGTGAAACCCACCTTGTACGTACGTTCAATGTGTGTTGTCCAAGGTCTAGACGTAGACCACCTTGGGCATATCCAGACCGTCCATCCATTTGGTTGGTGGACCACACACATGGGTCCCACCTGATGAATGAGCTGACCCTCATAGAGCTGTCAATTGGTTCTCATAAGAATCATCTTAGACCTCATTCCCGAAACACAATTAGTTATGGGGTGCAATTATTCAGGGATCTGCCGAATTTATCCGTTTGCTCGAATAACCAACTTATTGATATGACTCTTGCTTGACATGATCTTAGGTTGTCCCTCGAGCGACGTTGGGTCATCCACAACAAACTCAGGGAAGGAGCTATTACAACCTACCTAGTGATGATTCTTTCCCCTTAAGCTTTCCATCCTTAACTAGACTAGAAATAACTGCTTTATTAGTGTAAATGGATGGTTAGACTAATGATAAATGTGTGTAGAAATAAACTGTATTCACTTGATTTATCTGTTTAATATGATAATTCTCATGCTTACTATGGTTTAGATTCTTGATCTCTTCAAACTGCCTAAGTGAATAATCTAGTCATTTACGTCATGTAAATTAAGTTGTTGTATATTGATAGAAATACATGTGTCATTCATTTTTCCCCTTTCATATCATAATATATGTTGCTATGACACACATACTGCTAAAATCTCTCCATGGGAAGTCCTAGCAAAGGAGAGTCTGTGTTTGGGGTGTAACTAGATTGGTTGTGACATAAGTAGGCCCTTGACATGGAGGTTTGGTTGTGACACTTGATCATAGGGTTTACCATCCATGTGTGGTTTCACCTGACTGACTTGGGGTGGACTTCTTACCACTTCCAAATACCGTTGTTTACTCGTTCTTTTTGAATCATTCACACCGACATGTTTAAATCGCCACTTTTGGTAGTTTCAACGTTCCACCCCTAGTCGGCATTGGTGGTGGCTCCTTTATGTTGATTTGATTGACCACATGTTAGTGGGTGCTACATACACCCTAAGACGGTAGTCTCATGGGCCAGGGATGGTGGTAATGGGACACTATGCTCGAGCTGTCGGCCTACACTGGGCCATGCGCTCCCTGTAGTGACCGTGAGCTTATTTAAAATGGCTGAGTGTAATTGGATTAATACTGGACTGGTTAATCATGTATACATTACACAGACTAGCATCTATTACTATCGTACGTGATGTACATATCATTCCGACTGGATGATGTGTCCCGGGTTCGATGTTCCGACTGGATGATGTACATAGGTTCGATGATTGCATGGGTGGCGGCCCAGTGTCCGCACGGATGAGCATCCTCGAGGCGTGAACGCATTCCATACATTCATGCACTTAATAAGAGTGCATCTACTGTGTCTTGGACTATCTGTATGCTTTTATGTTATTCCTTATTTAGGGCGACGGTGTTTAATCTTAGTGGGAGATCACACTGAGTTGGCCAGTCATTCATCAATATTCAACCATACAGAGGACACAGGGACAGAGGGAGTTGTGGAGGAGCCAGAGGCCACGGAAGTCGAGGAGGAAATTTACAATGAGGAGCCGTACCAGGAGGCGGCTACTTATTTTGGATTGAATCAATAGCCTACTTACTTGTTAAACATTTCAGTTCATTTTAAATTAAGGTTTTGTATATGGGCCCTAGCTGAGTGGCCCAGGATATTATTACTGTTTGGGTTTTATCTATACTATGCTTGGTTCCGTTAATCGAACTTTGATTTGGGTTTGATTATCCTTCTGCTATCAGTTAAAGCCTGGGTTTTCGAGAAACGAGTGATATACTCGTGTCTCGAAAATCGGGGCGTTACAGTTAATAATTCTAATACTTGGTTGTTCGTAGTAGATATCAACATTTGTTATTATTAATATTATTCTTGTGTTGTCATTAGTAGACTATTTATGATAAGATTAGAGTTGATAGTATTAATTGATAATTATTACATATTATTACTTCATTTCAAATATTGTTACAAATTAATTGTATGGGTTAGATCTTAAACTCTAAAACCCTAAACCTTGGTAATCCAAAGCCTATGTTAAGACCTTAACCATGATTGGCCATTAGTAGATTACTTGTGCTCAAGTTAGTTAGGATAAATAGAATTATAATTAGCAAATAGTAGTAGTTTAAATTATCTCTCTCAAAGATTACCCTTAATAGTAGGTCCTAGTGATTATCGTCATCATAACTATTATTATTACTATGATAGCTACTATTAATGTTAACAATTAATATCTAATTATTAAATTAACTTGTCACCATTTCCATCATCATCAGGATTTACAAATATCAAGAATGCATGGCCATTAGTAAATTATCTATTCTAATAATAGTTATTATATACAAGAAATTTAAATAATATCATTACTAAATACTAATATATCGTTTTATCATATATAGAAAATCACAATATTAATTATTACCATGATGATTATTAATTAATATAACTATAACACTAATGTTAATAAATATTACTAAATTAACATTAAATCATTTACACACCAACTAGGGTTCAAACCCTAAGATCTAAGCCTAGACCTAGACTCTAGGGTGAAACCCTAAAAATAACTAATCCAAACCCTAGGTTGTTTTGGTCTTGACCACAGGTACTTGGTATAACATTGATCTCACGTACAACTTCACCATTTATAGTAGGATTCAATTTTAAGGGTGCATGCGCTCACTAGCAACATCAGTTGGTGATTCAAAGTGTAAGGTGATGATTTCTTCCTCTTGAGCTTTCCATTTTTCCATTAGCTTAAGTGATAGGTTTATTTTTATTTCAATTGATAATTGATATCTCCATCTTATAATCACATGTGTAATTGTTGGAATTGAATTGCTAGATTACATGTGTAATATTTATCCTGTATAGTTTCTCATGCTTGGGGATTACTTGTGGTTTTCTTATGGAACTTAAACTAGTACATTAGCATGAAATCCCCACTCATAAATGTACACCCATACTTGGGATATAACTCGATTAAATAAGATTGTAATGGACTTACGACTTAATGGTTATTGAATGGTAACTTGAATTGAATTTTGATGTGGGCCTACCATTCAGGGGTTGTTGTGTCTAAGTGATTTTTAAGGATGGTCTTTATCGTATGGTTTTAATATTGGCCCTATGTGGCATATTTTTTATACTCGCCTTATGAGGCTTAGTTTTGATATTCGCTTGAGTTGGCTTTGGTTTGGTATTTCCCCTATATGGGTTTGATGTATTATTTCTATACAACCATACGATGGTAAGCCCCACATACTAAAACATGATTGACCACTAGTCGACGGGTTTTCATTAAACATCCTAAGATAGTAGTCTCATGAGTCGAGGATGGTGATATGGGACCTATGCCTAAGTTATTGGCCTACGCTAGTGACGAGCCCTCGTAGTGACATTGAGGTCATTTAAATTGGCTGATAGTTACTGGACTAATAATGGTTTGGCTAATCATGCATACATAGCACAGACTAGCGTCTACCACTAACGTACGTGATGTACGATAGGTAGTCGTTATGTGGTCAGCCTCTGTTCGACTGGATGAGCATTCCCAAGTCGATGATTGCATGGGTGACCAGACCAATGTTCGCACGGATGAGCATCTTCGAGGTGATGATTGCATTCACGCATCCATGTATCTAATAAGACTGCATCATGTACTATTTTGTATGTCTTATTTTTACAACAATGCTTACTTAATGCGGTGGTGTGTCATCTTGAGGAGAATTCACACTAAGTTGGCCACTCATCCATCAAATATATAACTGTATAAGTAGCACAGATGACTTAAGTGATTTTCAGGTTCAAACTGATGAGGAGCCAGGTACAAGTGCCAGGGTTGCATGACTGTATGTACCTCGAGAAGCTGCGCGGTCTTCTAGCTTAAATTTATTTGCATTCTATTATTCCTCATGTATTAAATCTTGAATTTGTTAATTTCAGAGACATTAGTTTGTACAAGTCATTATGGAGAACCTTTTGTATATTTTATATGTAAATACAAACTTTTCTTTATGTTGATTTGTCCATCCTATGCTCATCTGCTAACTCTGATAGTTGAAAAAAATATATATACTCAAATTTGACCATCTTTTAAGGTTTTTTGGGAAACGGGTCATATACTCTAGTCTTGAAAACATGGGGCGTTATAGTTGGTATCAGAGCATAGTTTGGACAAATTAGACTTTGGAAAAATAATCTTATACAAACTTTAAATGTCTCAAGTTAGGATGTTTGAAATTAAAAATTTGAACTTGGGTAAATTTCCCCTTAGACCTAAAAGAATGGTTGAGAACATAGAAATCCAAACTTAAGTTCCCTTAAAAATTGTTAAAATAATTATTTGAATTGATGTGGAGTCTCATTAAAATTAGGAGAAATTGATAATATAGAGATTCAAAACTTTAGGTCCCTAGAAAATTTGTTGGATGATCGTAGAACTTAGAAATGAACTTTGGCCCTTTTGAATATTTTTAGTCATTTGAACTTGGGTGGAAATCCCTTAGAATAAATTGAAAACATAGAGACTTCATACTTTAGACCTCCTTAGAAACTATTTGGTTAGCCATTTAAAGTTAGGTGGAATTTCCCGTGGGATTGGGAAAAGTTGGGGTCTTATGATGAACTTAGGTTCCTTTAGGAATTATCGAGATGGTCATTTGAATTGGTGTAGAATCCCCTTGTAGTTAGGAGAAACTAAGAACGTGGAGACTCAAAAATTTAGGTTCCCTTGAGGATTTCAGGTCTAGTCATTTGGACTTTAGGCTCCCTTTAATTTTTATTTTTTTTTAGGTTAGACCTTTGGATGTTAACTTATGTAGAAATCCCTTAGGATTGGGAGGAAATGAGAATATAGAAACTCAAGTATTAGGCCTCTTGAATGGATGACTATGGAGCTTATAAATGATCTAAGGTTCCTTTAAAAATATAGATACTCAATATTTTAGGTCCCTTAGAGAGTTGTTGGATAATCTTAAAAATTACGAACTAAACTTAAGTCCCTTGAACATTTTAGGTTTAGTCGTTTGAACTTAGAAACAAAAACTTCGGGTCCCTTGTAAACTACCAAAATGGTTGTTTGGACTTAGAATATTAATATGTGTACAGTGCCACGTATGCACTAATGGGCCTCATATGCAACTGTGGATAGAGTATCCTGTGGGTGATGGAGAATTAAACCAAGCATAGAGTAATAATATATCACGCGGAAATGTCAAGTGCTACTAATAATGTAAACATCCAAACATAAGACCGAAATATCCCAAGTAATATCCAACCAGGGATCTAATCCCATCCATACATATGACCGAAAATGACTAGGGCCCTAGCCCAATCCTGCAATTGCCAGCCAAACTAGAAAGACCCACCGAAGGTCTGGAAGTATGCTTGCTCCTCCTCGACGTCCTCACCGGCATCCTCCAGCACATCCTGTTCCATTATCCCTGCATCTATAATAGGTTCTGGTTGGTGTTTTAAAACACCGTCCCAGAGTGGGAGTGAGGAGTTAACTCAGTGGTACCATTAACAGTAAGTTGCACGAATTATCATATACAAGATAAATTTAGTAGAAATCATACATTCAAAGAACCCTAGATACTCTTGTTAATGAAATGCATGATTTAATGAAATGATGAATGCCTCTCACCATAACACTCCGTCTTACGACACCATCTAACGTTCATGAACCAACACTCCCACAAGCAACCACGACTACCAAATCATAAAAGTAAACAATGCATGTAGTGCACATGTTAGCCGAGTTGATTAGTTAGGTTCATTCATCCAACAAGTTGGGAAAACCAAGATTCCCCAATGGAACATTGCCTTAATCCGATCACACGGCTCTAATGGTCATGACCGTATGGCTCTCGTTAACTTTCAAGCTCATATGAAAACAGTTAGGACTTTAAGTCCTACTTGCAGTCACTATGGGGAGGTCATCACCCTAACATAAGCCGACAGCTCGGGCATAGTGTTACATACCACCATCTCCGGCTCACGAGTCTTTGGTGCTCACTAGTCACTACGGGGAGGCTCGTCACCCCAGCGTAGGCCAACAACATGGGCATAGTCTCCCATACCACCATCCCCAGCTCATAAGTCTTGTGGGCTGCAAATCATGATTATCAGTGGGCGCAAGGGTTACAGGGTTCCTCTGGTTCCGGTAGGCATGTACATTCATGGTTAACATACAAGGATGGCCAACCAATGGACTAATCTGGCCACACGAGACAAACCACGGACTGCATGGCTTGAGAACAGTGTCTCATGTAGTCCAACTACGGCCGACACTTCACGGTTCGACTAGTCGGGCCAAACTTGCTCGTGTGCTGACCCAATAGAAAGGTTGCCCAAAGGGAGTTCCAGTTGGTTGGTCGATCCATAAAAGGGAGTGTGCACAAGTATATAGCATGTTTTCAATAATTTACAGGAGCTAATCTAGCAAACAAACAACATGTTTTGAATTCCAACAACATGGATAGTAATGCACCCAATTCACATGAATTCAATTACATGTACCAACATATATCATGCAAATCACAAGTAACATCTAACATACGAATCTGCAACAAATTATATGACATGCAGATCAGAAACTAACATGAAATTTAAAAATCAGCAACCAGCATGTGACATACAAATAAGAAATCAACATGTAACATACAAATCAACCACATTTGGGGAATTGTACTTGAAATTCCCTAAATTCGAGTGACAGGTCAACAACCTACACATCAAGAGATCCTCGGGACCTAATTCCCTTTCCCAATTTTTGGGGAAAATCCTACGCATATGTTCTAAATCAACTAACATTCAAAATTCAGTACCATGCATTCACATATAGTACCCAAATCCACTATGATTCACGCTAGGCATGATAATCGGCCACCTAAAGGTAAAGGTCTGCATCTATTTTTGATTGGAGGTCCTTGGAGTCTCTCTAGCATCGTTGGGTCCCTAAACTTGATGTGCCGAAACCCTGTGTCATATGAATTTTGTGGTAAGGTGTATGCATATGGTTTATAGCTAGGGAGAGATGGATGGGAGTTCATATTTTACCTTAGATCGGACATAGCTCATCCCTACGGCGATCAAGTCAAAATTCTTGACAATGTGGAGATGAATGTGCGGGGAATTCTGATCCCCAAGCACAACATGTATCCACACCACTCTCTCCCTCTCTTTCTCTCTCCTCTATCTCTCTTCTCTCTCCTCTCTCCCTCTCTCAGCTGTTGAATTTCTGTGAGAGTGAGTGAGGGAGAGGGTTTAAGGGTTTTATACCCTGAAATTAGATCAGTTGGCCCTAGGTTCCGTTAACAGCTTCAAACGGCCTTGTGGGACCCATTTCGGGCTGTTAGGGCTACCCTGACGGCCCCCTGGCCCATCTAATTCATGGGATAGGTGCCCCATGGCCCAATGAGAGGCTGGGTAAATTTTGACGGCAAATGGATGTGGGGTTTTATCGCAATGGTCCGGTTTGCGATCAACGGTCACTGATTCTCGATCAAGGGTCATATTTTGTGGTTGAGTGTAGGGAAATATCTTCAGCCTTTAGTGTAATTTTGGAAGAAATCCAACGACTGAAATACCCTAATTCATTGGCTTAAGCAGCGAGGCCATTTGATTTAAAATTCCTTATTTTTATTCTAAAGTTAGGGCGACTTGCATTTTACAAGTGTCGATTGGAAGGTGCAATTTATTTATTTTCGAGTGTCATCCGAGTCTGTTGTCTGCGATGGATCATAAGCCCTGTAAGGTCCATGGCCTCCCTAAGTTTTAAAAATTTTTATCCTTCCATTGGCGGTGCACGGCTCGTATAGACAGTCACCAAGTGCAATTGGGCTGACTGGCTCTACTGCTCGTGTTCAGCCCGAGCACAATTGGATTTAATCACATTAGTAGCTTAATCCGGATTAATTTATCAGTAATAAATTCACATGTACGATCGAGTCATACGGTTCTGCGTCAATTCACACGTGGATGCCTCAGGACATTGTTCCGATTGGGATGGGTGTTACAGAGAGAGAGAGTGAGTGAAAGAGTACCTCGGTGCTCGCCGAATCAGTCTAGAACTTTGAACAGAGAGAGGGAGAGAGAAATGGCCCAAATGGGTGGGGTGGCCAGGTGGGTTAGGGTCCATCTGGGTGTTGGTCGTTGGTTGCTGGACAGAGAGGGGAAAGGGGGTGGGTTCTAGAACGGTCTGTGGTCGCTGCTCGCTAGACAAAGAGGGGAAAGGGGGGAGGAGGTTTGAAATTAGATTAGGGTTTTGGATAATCGGGTATTTATACCCGATCAAATGAGTGAAACTCAATCCGAGTCGAATCGAGTCGGGTTCAAGCCAAGGACTGAACCGAGTCGAGCTCAATCCAACTTAGACTCGGCTCGAATTTTTTCGATCTCCCAAAATTAGCTCGACTTGGCCCGGACGTAATTTCAAGCCAAGTCAATCAAGTCAAGCTTTATCAAACCGAGTCAAGCGAGTTAATCGAGCTAAATTGGTTCATGTATAACTCTCTCTCTCTCCCTCCCTCGCTCTCTTTCTTTTATATATATATATATATATATATATATATATATATATATATATATATATATATATATATATATATATATAAAAGAAAGAGAGCGAGAGAGAGAGAGAGAGAGAGAGAGAGAGAGAGAGAGAGAGAGAGAGAGAGAGAGAGAGAGAGAGAGAGAGAGAGCTTCAAGTCGGGTCATGTTAGGGTCAAGTCCAAGTTAAATTCAAATCGTCCAAAAAACGCCGCAAAGGGGGTTGATCATATTGATATGAAATTTCATATTCTCTTTGCCTTTTTTCTTAAATTTTTATTTTTATTATTCTAAAAATTGTTGATCTTCATTAGATTTAAATAATCTATGGGATTTTAGATTTATCATTTGAAAAGTTCCGAATTAATCTAACTTAATAAATTTGAGTTAAATCCAAGAGATAATTTGAAGAATCTATTAACGAAAATAAAAAATAATTTAATTATATATTTTTTATTTTTTTTCTTGTAGTAGTAATTTAAATTATCTATAGATTCTAGGTTTTAAATATGATTTATTTATTTAAGAAAAATCCCAATATAAATAATTTAATATGATTAATCAAAGTTAAACTTAAAATGGATATAAATTTAAAACTTAGAATAATTAATAACATATTTAAATTTAGACTTAATTTAATAATAAAGAAAGGAGATTTAAATCATTGAGATTGGATATTAATTAAATTATGATGTAGAAACATTAGTACTATTATTCATTTTGTCCAGATGATGCATGATTGAAATTTGAAATTTGTTAAAAAATATTTCTACTAAAATTTCAAAAAATGAAATTTATAAAAGTTAAATTAATAAATTATTGAATTCGGTAAGTAATGTAAAAAGTAACTTATAGGTTTTTCTAAATTGTTGGCTTGAACCTTCTTTTATAAAATTCAATATTAATTTAAAAACCTAATAACTTTATATTTTAATTAAACTTGGAGTTGAATTAATATTGTAAATTCAAATAATTTAATATTTAAGTCCAGATTAAATATCTTAATTTTACATTTTAAATTTAAGAATAAACTAGATAAAATTTTGATTTAAAAATATTTTCTTTAATTTAAATTCAAATTTAATTTAAGATAATTTAACTTAAAATTTTAAATAATATCTTAATTAAATTATGAATTTTAGAAATTTATGGAGTTTTAATTTTGTTAGATTAAGTTAAAATTTAAATTCAATTCTAAACATGAAATTTATTATTGTGGGAGATCCCTCTTAAGATCTTAATTTTTTTAGTTTAAATTATTTTATTTAAAATTTTATTTATCTTTTGAAATATCTTGAGTTTTTTTTAATTAATTTTTTATTAAATAGATGAATTTGTAATGTTAGGTTAAATTCTAAATAGGTTTTTGAATTATTTAAATAATATAATAAAATAATTTGAACTTCACATATTATTAGTTTAAATCAAATTTGTTAAAATCAACTTTAAAAATATTTTAAATTCTGAATTTTGAGAAAAACTTAATGTTATAAATTGATTAACTTAAATTCAAATTTTTATAACATTTTGAAAATTTAAGTTTAAAATTAATCTGAGTCAATTCACATAAATTAAAACTAATGATTTAAATCATCTCATAAAATTTTAAAATTTTAAATTTGATGTAATATCTAAAATTTCATAATAGTTAATTTAATACTGAATACAATTCCTAATTTTACATTATTTGATTAATTAACTAAATTTTATATTTAATTTAAGGTGATTTTAATTAAACTGTTATATTTACACTATAGTTTAATTACACATTTAGGTTTATGGAATAAATATGAATTACACTTACTTGAAATCAAAATGAAATGTAAAATTTTTTTAAGAATTAAATTAATTTAAAATTATTAAATTTAAATATAAAATTATTTAAGTAATTTTTGAAAATTATTATTGAATAATTAAAATTCTAAAATTTTTATGTTTAGGGAGCAATGTAAACTTTAAATTATATGATTGTGTAGATTGTTTAATTCAGAAATTTAATGTGATGTTAAATATAACCTAATAATATTTTTTACTATTTAAGAATCTAGTTTAAATAAAAATTAAAATATAAAACAATTTAATTATTAAATTCCAAATAAACAGTTTATATAAATTATTAAAGGAACTTTGAAATATTATAAAAATAATCAATTTATATCATTATATAATTAAGTAAATTCAAAAATCAAAAATTTTCAAGACAAACGGTATTTCTAGCATTATTCAAGAGTTTTATGTAAAATTACAAAAATTTACAAAAAACATCATCACATTTCAACAATTTAAAATGACCAAATTCCAATAGCATAAAAATTCTACAATGTTATTTTTTTAATCTCGTATTCCTTTCCAATTTGTTAAAAGACCTTATTTCGTTTTTGATTTATGTGTTAAAGGAATTTTGGTATATCCATTACAAATTTGCATCCTTAAATTGCTTATGAAATTATGATAGAAGATATGAAAGTGATCGGTGTAAGCAAGTAGAGTAATCACAACCTTTGCGAGAAAGAACTCAAAACCAATTAGATCCTTTAGAGTCTCATTTATGTACGGTGTATGATTACAGTCGTATGTGCAGACATATGTTACAATTAAAACTAGAGCAGTAGCCTAACCAGCTAACATATGAATGTGTCCCTCAATACGAGGTACCGATGCATGGGCATTAATGCAATACGATCATCCACCATGTACGATGTCGTAAGAAATGATGGATATTAATTTATTGTTTATGTGGATTCATGAATATCATTGCATTCATAACATTTTTACGATTACATTATTTGATTTCATAGCCCGTTATACTTCACGTCTTTATTTAAAAAATATCTCCTTATTCATGAACTTTAATTAAATCTAAAAACTTCAAATGTAACTTCAAATGTGAGTAGGATATGATCTCACTAAGCTTGTTATAATCACCCTATTTATACCCATTTTTGGCACACTTACAAGGACCAATGAGATGTTGTTCTGTGCGGAAAAACACACTAAATGATGGACTAAATCCTACTCGTGTATCAAGAGCATTGTCTACACCTAGCTTAGCGTAAATCAAATGATCCAGAAGACCCAACATGACAGTTATGCCATATGTGGTATATATCAACTTCAAGAGGAGGAGTTAAAGACGTGCATATGAGAGAGCATTAAATTGTAGAATCTCATTAAAGATGTATATATGGCATTAAATGCTAAAGCCTTACCAAAAGCAACTCTTTACAGATGCTAAACCCAAGTGACATACGGATCGCAATAACTCTCCATTGTGGGAGTCCAGTGACGGAGGACTCCAACCAATGCATGATCCAAAGATGTGAGAGTATATCTCTTGTACACGTGGTCGTACACAATAGGCCACGCTAATGTTAAAAAATCAAAGAAATTTTCACAACTGATCATCCAAATCCTTCACAATACTGAAGACTACATAAGGCCACCACTTCCTAGAAGCCTATACAAACAACACTCCACGAAGAGCTCCTGGCTTGACGTTAATACAATCAAACCTAACTTTATTGATTCATCCACCATAAATATTTATCTGTCTTTTTACTTTATTTTATTTTAGCATCCCATCCCTGCTCATGGCGTGGGGGGCTTAGTTTTTAATTCTTAGTTTAGCTCTCCACATTTATCTATGGCATATCGTTAGATCACAATGAAGATCGCTCAGTTTTGAACAAAATGTTGTAGGGCTTTCCTGCTACGTACTAAATAATTCTGATGGCCATCTCACCATGAAGTTTGATTCACACCAGACGACGAACGGATAGCTGATTCACGATCGTCTTACCATGTGTTTAGTTCCTACCAAGACCATGAATATGTTGTCACCTCACCAACCATATCACCATAGAGCTTGGTTTTGACTGGTTAACGAATAGATTGTTGAAGATCTACTAGCCATCAGTCGTGTTGCCATGAGGCCCGGTCTCTAATCGAGCGAGGAATAGATGACCATTCCGCACATCACGACCATCCCGCTACGAAGCTCAGTCCCAATTAGGCAACAAATAGATTGTCGTCCCTCAATCTAACCATGAGTGTCATATATTATAAACATCATTAATAGAAGAATACTTTCAACTTTTATTTATTTTCTCCATTATTTTCTCTATTGAACTACAACAACAAATCACACTGAAAGACACAAGTCCTTAAGCTCGTAGACATAAGTCTATTTTCACAAGATAAAAAAAATCCATTTGGGAGGGTTAATATCATGCCCCAGACTTAGTGACTGGGCTCACAAGAAACCCGATTGCTGGTTTTGGTTGCAACAGCCTCCGTAGTACCCCATTCTCAGCTCCTGAGACAGGTTCCAATCTCAGAATCGTACAAAGAGGATTTTTATTCTCATATAATCAATCTAACACGAGCATACCCAAGATCATAGCAAGTACATCTCAGAAATAACCAAGGCACACATCACAAAAATCTACTTTAAATTTGAGCTTTAAGATACATGATAAGAAGGAAATACAGTTGCTAACAAGAGAAGAAGAAAAGAAGAAGGAAATACATTTTGGGTAGACCTCTTATAAGTTCCTGTTTGCTCAATTTATATAGATTTGGGTAGTGTACATGTCCAAGATGTTTATTCCATAAATTAATCTCATCTGTGTGGACCATGTAACAAGATTGATTAGATGAGCTGGATTCACTAACAATATAGCAGTTTTCAGACGTTCTATGTCCAGTTAGTATTGCTGGACCCTTATTGTTTATAATCTCATAGCTTTGATTGGAAAAATTTACACTGTGGTTATTGTCGCATATTTGAGATATTGTTAGCAAGTTATGTTTTAGTCCTTCAACCTATAAGACATTCTTGAACAAAGGAAGGTTATAAAGTTGAATCGTACCTTGGCCCATAATCTTGCAGTTACTGTCATCACCAAAAGTGACTGAACCATCAGTCATATCTTTAAGATCAGTGATTAAACCTTTATCACCAGTCATATGTCTTGAGCATCCACTATCTAGGTACTACTTTGAATGGCTTATAGCTTTGAAAACTGTGTGGGTAACCAAGCAGGTACCCTTTGGAACCCATTTCATAACCGTTTTGGGTTTATGTGGATAGTTGGTCTTCTTTCGTTTGTAAGAGTTATAAGTATGAGTTAGTGAGTTAGACTTTAGAAGCTCCTTAAGTAAATCAACTATCTTTTTAGCCAAAGGACTATGGTTTTGCTTTTTATAGTTGACATGGTTTTTAGGTTTTTGAAAAGATTTAGAGTTTTTAGAAAATGTTTGATCTTTTCCTTTTGAGTTTAAGGTCTCTCCCTTTACGATCTTGGGAAGAGTATTCTTTTATGAGGAATACTCTTATCATAGCCCAGACCGAATCGATCACCACATTTTCTCGATCCTGATAAGAGTTTTTCTAATTTAGGATCACCTTGTGCATATTTCTAGGTTTCCTTTAAACTCAAGAGAGAAGAGACTTCATGTTTTAGTTATTCATTTTCAGATTTAAGATTTTCAATCTAGGAGGTTTTAAAATCCAAATCGCATTTTGTCTTTTCAAAACAGTCTGAAATGTGGGACTTTTCTAAAACAAGATATTCATAAATATCTTTGAGTTTAGAAAATTTCTCTTTTTGAAGTTTCAATTTCCCAGCAATTTTACAACTTTCCTTGTATAGGGCATTATACGCATCTTGAAGATCATCTTCACTTTCACATTCACTATTCAGATTTTTTTCACTAGTCAAGTCATCATTATTTGAAAAAGTGAATTTAGCTAGAGTCATAAGAGCCTTAACATCATTGCCCAACACGGTTTCAGAATCTTCTGATTCAGAGAAGGTTTCAGAATCAGAGGACTCATCCCAAGTAGCCAACATACCCTTCTTCTTGGGTTTGTCCTTTTTAGGACACTTGTTAGCTAAATGCCCATATTCATGGCAGTTGTAACACTGACTATCTTTCAATGATTTTCTTGATTTAGGTTTAGGTTTCTTTTTATCATTTGCCTTTTGAAAATCAACCCTCTTTTTACTTTTAAAAATCCTATAAAATTTTTTTGCCAAAAGGGTCATATCATCTTCAGAGTTTTCTAAATCAGAGTTTAAATCATTTTTCTTGAAAACCATTTTTAGAAGTTTTTAAGGCAATAGATTTACCTTTAGGAGCTTTAAAGGTTAACTCATAAGTCTGTAATGAGCCAACTAATTCCTCAACCCTCATATTGTCCGTATCACAAAGTTTCTGGATTGCGGTTACTTTAAAATTGAACCATTCTGAAAGTGAGCGTAGTATTTTAGCACATATTTTGCTTTCAAGGAATTTATCGCCTAGACCCCACATAGAGTTTACAATGTCATTCAATCTAGTATAGAAGTCCATGAACATTTCATTTTCTTCCATATGTATTTCCTCAAATTTAGTTGTGAGGATTTGTATCTTAGATTTCTTGACAATTGAAGTACCCTCATGTGTCATTTCCAATATATCCTAAGCTTGTTTTGCATAATCACAGGATATAATTCTTTTGAATTCACCCGGTGATAGTGCACAAGTAATTGCATTTAGTGCTTTAGCATTTTCACTACTCTCATTTTTCTGAAGTGTGGTCCAAGAGAAATATGGTGTAATTCTCATAAATTTATAACCATCAATCCCAGTTACTTCAGTGGTAGAGGGGATCCATTCATTCACTACGGCTAGCCACACATTTTCATCTATGGATTTGTCACACCCCAAACTCGGAAATCGGATTCAAAGGAATCCCGATCGCCGAATCCGGTGCCGACAGCCTCCGTAGTGCCCCATTCTCGGCTTCTGGCAAACATATGCCAGATTTCCAATCCTGAGATCCTACAAAGAGGATTTTCAGAATGAAATTTTTTTTTGTAATGGAGCATAACCGCAAGCATAACCAAGTCACAAAACAACATCACCACATATCCACTTTATCAAAGACTTTTAAGTACAATGCGGAAAGAGAAATACAAGATGATTAAAAAACTTCGAAATGGCCTGATATGCGCTCCTTCCTCAGCGCTGCTGCTGTTCAACGACACCTGCACACAACGGTCGTGCATAAGCTTACAAAAGCTTAGAGGGTGGTGTAAGTGCGTGCGTAAGGCAAGTGCCAATGTATATAATATCAGAGTAATGCGGAAGTATGTGGTAAGTCCATGAATAAAAACAACCATACCAATGCTATGTGATGCAAGGCATGAATGCTATCGGCCATACCAAGGCCATGCGATGCGAGACATGAATGCTATCGGCCACACCAATGCAAATGCACATAGTCGAATGTCATATGCGAAATACAATCCAAGTAAGTCGGTACTCATAAAGTACACATATCAGTACAGTTCCTCTCTGGATATCACCAGGGTCTAATACACTCACACTGACTGCCTCCTCCCTAGCTGCACAGCCAAGCAAGCGGAATAGACCTCACTATCCGCCTGACCAGTAGTCTGTCAATACTTACCCGGCTCGTCGATAGCGGACTCATTTGCGAGCTGGTCAAACTCAGCCTAGCTTATATCCCCCTCACTCGGGCGGATAAGGCCACATCCTCTTCCAACTGACCACGACATAGTGGGAGACGAGACCTACTGGTATTCGGCACTCGGGCGCTCATGTATCCACTCGGTCTAGACATTGAAGCATCTCCTGGTACCAAAAAGGTTTTGGAACTTTCACCCAAGGACATCCTAAGTGCCCACAGTACTACAACCAAGTATTTTTGGTATCCGATACGGCCATCCATGATGTACCTGTGGAGCCACGGTCCTGATGTCGTTAGGGCGTGCAGTGATCAAGTCACACATATACGAGATGCATGAATCACATCGTCAAATCATGCAGCAATCCAGCGCATACTGCGCGATCATGTGGGGCACTCGGTCTCATAATGAGTCCCGTAAATGGTCTACCCAATGGCGTATAATATAATCAGTCACTACTTATATCAAGCATACATATGATGCTTCTAGGCATGAGTCATGGAATTATACTAAGCATGTTATAAAGTGATGAATATTAACAAGTATGTACCTATCAATGGGCCCTAAGGAGAGTTACAATGCGAACATTTAACTAACATTGTACTTACAATGTGGACATCAAACTATCATTGCTCCTAAGGCACGACCCATCATAAAAACATCATTCACAAACCATGGAGGAATCACACATTGCAATGGACCTTAGGTACCTCCCATTGGGCCTTAAATACTTCGAATGGGCCATATCACATAGGCCTTCTGGTTATCAAGCGAGTGGGCCGCATTAATGGACCTGATGTACATTGCAATGGGCTATAACCTGCGGGCCTTAGAGTACATCACAATGGGTTTTAACACAAGGCCTTAGAATACATCAAAACGGGCCTAATCTCATGGGCCTTATATATGTCAAATGGGCCTGATCTCATGGGCCTTATATATGTCAAATGGGCCTGATCCCATGGGCCTTATATATATCAAATGGGCCTGATCCCATGGGCCGTATATGTACACCAAGGTGGGTCTCAATGAATAGCCATAAATCAATCAACATGGGCCCTATACACATACTAAGATGGGCCTCAATGGACGGCTACAAATGAATCAAGATGGGCCTCATACATATACCACGGTGGGGTCCACTTGAATATAGATCTGTCTTATTTTTAGTCTCAAACTGTAAGATGAGCTTGCCAAAAGGTTGGATGGTTTGGATGCAACACATCCATGAGAGAGGACCCCACACATAGCGCCAAGGTGGTCTCCACACTGAAAGTGCACCTATTACGTGCCCTGGTTTGTCAATTACGTTGTATGTTGAGTCAGTCGGACGACAGCACCTATCAAGAAGATCATGTCAAGCATCTGCCTCATCTGGATGTGTGGAAGCTCATCAAAAGATAAATCATAGCCTCACATCCCATGTCCCAAAACACCAGGTGATTAAACCCTTAAAAAGAACTAGAACATCTTAGAGTTTATGTGTAAGAAAACTTTTTATCCAAAAGAAGATTTTCTAATTTTTTCTTACACTGTCGATTATATCGATTCCCCTTTCGATATGATCGACCAACTCTGTTGATGTCCTCGACATATCAATCGATACAATCGAGTGAGGACAAAAAGCGTCCAGCAATCAAACAATCTTATGGACGATTTATCGATATATCGACCTTCTAGTCGATATCATCGATATTCGAAAATCGATCATATCTGAAGTGGATCGATCGTATCGACAGACTGCTTTTCGACGCCCCTATTTTTCTAAAGAAAACTATCAACTGCTTCGATATATCGATGACTGTCCGATTCAATCTGAACTCAAATATCGATCATATCGGGAGTTAGTCGATCATATCGACTGTGGGGCGCATGTTCTCTCTAGCATGAATTTCAGGTTGCTTTTAATGTTGATTGGGGTGCCTGTCGATAAATCGATATTCATATATCGATCATATCGAGACCATGTCGATTGGATCGAGTCAGGACATAATTCGTTCAACAAGCTTACATGTAAAATCTATACGATTTTCGATCCCATCGAATGGTCGCCGATATGATCGATGTACAAATTTCGATGACATCGACTGGTTCCCCGATCATATTTGTGATCCTGAAATTCTTCAAGACTTCTCTCTTATTTTTCAACTATCGATAGAATCGAACCATCACTCAATGGAATCGGAGTTTGAAATCCGATATCATCGATGTGTGTCTCGATCCCATCGACTAGTTGGCAGAAGGTTTCCAAAAGCGAAATGACAATTGAGTTCTTATCATCGAGAGGTCGGCCGATACAATCGAGAGTATACGCTCGATCATATCGATGACTGATCGATGATATCGAACTCTGTCATAAATATGACCGTTTATATCCGTTGGAACCTTTTGCCTATAAATAGAGAGAGTTGTCTTCATTGCTGAGAGAGAGAAAAAGAAGAGAGTGCCTTAGAGTGTTTCAACTTTCCTATCATTTACCTAAGCCCTTTTTTCTCGGAAAGTCCATCCTCCAATCCACCCTCATCATTGATATCTTATAGAGTGGATTGGGGAATGAACTTTGACATTCAAGGATCCTTCAGCTACTATCTTAATGATATATCATTAAGCTAGGATGCCTTGAATGCATAGATGATGGGAACCTCTCTATCTTCCTTATAGGAAAATCTTTAGAGAGTGGTAGTCCATCATAACCTTGACCCAACCTAAGCTTAACATATATACATCTTTATGTTGCGGATCAAGGGAGCTGAAGAATCTTCATCAACAAGGAGAAGGTTTTCATCATTGTGCTGAAAGGGACTCATCAACTTATCTGTAAGTACTAAGAGTCCAGAGGACACTTGCGATCATTCCTTTTTAGGATTGGGTTTTGAGTGTTGCTCGCCATTTGAAGTCCTCGAAGGAGGCCTCCGACGGGAGTGTACGTGCGGGGTGCGTTGTGTGGACCCTTGCTCTGTGGAGAGCATAAATATCTGGTTAGGAGTACGCCAGTAAAACTCTAGGGTTAGAGGTAAATCGAGTATAAACCTCAGGGTGCGTTGTGTGGACCCTTGTCCTGTGTGGGCATAAACATCTAGTTAGGAGTACGCCAGTAAAACTCCAGAGTTTGTGGTGAATCGAGTAGAAACCTCTGTAAAGGTTGAAGTTGAACCTGATTTAAAACCTTAGGTTTGAGGTGAACCATGGGAAACCTCCTTAGTGAAATCCGGTCACTCAAGGGCTGAGTGTGGAAGCCGGGAGGGGAGTAGACAAGTCGTCGAACCACTATAAAATGATTGTGTTTGAGTTTGATATTATCTTTCATTTATGTGATTGCCTTGCATGTCTTTCTATATGATCACATCTTATGCACACACAGTCATATCCATCACAATCTCATCTATACATTGTTTGTCTCTTAAATAGTTTGTGATTGGACCCTCTATCAGGCTTGGAAGCCAATAGAGTTAAGGTTGAGTAATCCTAATCAATACTCTGTGATAGGATTAGTGTGATAAGGATCTTTAATAATTTATAAAAATTTTAAAAAGTCCTATTCACCCCCCTCTAGGATATACTGACCTATTCCTACTTCAACTCAAGCGGTCTTCACTGCAATTTCACACACAACCTACCACCTCACAGTTATAGGGTTGTTGTGTAGTACACCAGCCAATCCAAATCCTTCATAGGTGGGTCCCATGTGGGGCCCACCATAACATTTATTTTTTTTCCACCCAAAGTTGATAGGGTCACACGACCAAAATAAATAAATAATAAATATTATATTTATCTAAGACCTCTGTGACTAGAGGACTCCAATGACAAACGTCCAATCCACCATTATTTCCTGTAGTGTGGACCACCTGAGTTCCACCACATGAATGGACGGTTTGGATGTAACACTTACATCAGGGGTAGGGTGCTGACCGTCCAGCAGATGGACGGTCCTGAACACACCAAGTGAATGGACAGTTTGGATGGATAGATACATCATGGGAGGGCCCACCGTCAGATGGTTTGGATGGTGTGATATAATACATACCCCATGGGGACCACAAATCTAGTGACGTCATTCCACCAGATATATGGCTGGTGTGAGATGCACCAGCCCATTTACTTCAAGAAGGTGGTCCCACGTGGGGCCCACTATAATGTTTATATATCATCCAATCCGTTGATGAGGTCCACAGACCTGAATGAAGAGTAAAAATAAATTTCATATTGATTCCAAAACTGTTGTGGGCCTAAAAAGGTTTCAATGGTAGAGTTAAATCACCGTTGTTTTCTACGGTGTGGGCTACCTGAGCTTTAGATGTGCCTCATTTTTGGGGAGGGCCCACCTCAGGGGGTGGGCCACCTCATGAACAGGTCAGATGGCAAATAAACATCAAGGTGGGGCCCACACGGTCAGCCGTGGAACCCCCTGGCATTTGCCACAACGCAAGACACCCACACGTCCTCTCCCAGCATCCAAAGGCAGCAGCCTCTGCTGTTTTTATTTTTATTTTTTTGAAATCGTGATTTTCCACGATTCATCATGCGTGGGGCCCACATCTGATGAATCCACTCCATTCATTGGATTCCACAACCCATAACAAGTTTATCAAGACCAATATCGGGCCTTTTTCAGTGTGTAAGAAAAATCTAGATAGATTTCAATGGTAATGATACTGTTTTCAACACTATGGCCCACTAGATACTCCAATCAACCTCATTTTTCGACTCAACGCCTAAAATGAGTCAGGGAGTGAGGTGGATGGTTTGGATTAGAAACATACAACAAGGTGAGTCCTATACAAGTGGCCCACCTCCAATGCCTTGAAAAGGCTAAAATTTGTGTTTTACTTTACACGTCTAGAGAGTCCCTGGACTTTCTCCCTTTTTCTTTTTTTTTTTTTTGGTTGTTTGGGAGTGCAATGCCTTTAAGGTGGGCCCTTCGTAGGTGGGCCACCACATGGTGAGGTGGTGTGGTTACATTGCATATGTAAAGTGGGCCCCACCTTTAGATGGTTTGGATCCAATACATACTCCATTATGGGGTCCATCCAAGTGGGCCACATGGCCAAATCATCACATAAAAACATAACAAAAAGGAGAGGGGAGAGAAAGATCGAGTGACACACGTGCATGGAGGGCTCTGCCAATATGAGCCCTCCCTTCCATACATTCAATCATACATCAAGCGGGTCCCATTGCATGTGGCCTGCCAAATCAAGAATCAACGGTGGAGATCCCCTCTCCACCAAAAATGAAATATCTAGATGACCTCATTCAACTAAGAAAGTAAACATCATGATGGGATCCATGGAGAATGGCCCCATCATGAAATGATATTGATGATCAAGGTGGGCCATCGGCCACACCTTAGGGTTCAAAGTGAGATCCATACTATTGATCGGTAGGCCTCACTTGGCCCATCTTAAAAATATGAAAAACTAAGCTATGGAAGCACCCACCTATCGATCTTCTCGGTCCGTTGGATAGCCTATCTCCGTACGCTTCACTTTGATGGTGGAAGATGGAAGATGGATGGCTAGGATGGGAGATCTTGGGAAGGAAAAGTGGGCCACACAAATTCTTTTCTCACCTTAGAAAGCATGGACGTGGGGGTGCTCTTGCTTGGCTTGGGAATGTTGAGAAATGAGAGGGAGAGAGAGAGTTGAAAGGAGAGATGTGAGTGATGGATGTGAGGTGAGTGATGGATTGGTTGACTTTGGGTTTGCTTGACTTGTGGAGAAAGAAAGCGTGGGTGCTTTATACTTGACATGAGATGTGATTGATGGGACATGTTGTAGCGATTCTCTTAGAATTGCAAACGCGTGGCGTTTTCTAGAAATAAACGTCGGCTCACACCTCTTAGTCAGGGTATCAGATTGGTACATGAGTCGCGGTGTTGGAACCGCGACGACTGTGCGGTCGCAATGATACAAGTCTCGAATTAAGCCAACTCAAATGTATAGGATACAACTTACGGTCATGCGCAAACATTAATTACAGGTCACGGATTGTCAGACTTTGTCGGGAAGGATCGCGGGAGTTGACGGAACAGTACGAATTAGGATACGAGTCTTACAGGATTTGAGGAAGATCCTCATCCTGGCTTTCCAATAGGCATAATTGGTGTCATCGAAAGGTGGAGGCCTAGTGACTGAAAGGCTATCAAAATTTGACATCTCAAATATAGCTTAGATCGATTAGCTCGGGAAATAAATCCAAATAAGAGAATTAAAATGATCCATTAGGCTCTAATACCACTTGAAATAGGCAAGCTATATGTCTTAGAGGGGGGGTGGGGGGTGAATAGGACGATGCCAAATTTAAAATAAATACAGCGAAATTAACGAAAGATAGATAGCCAAATAAAGAAATCAATTCACAATGCTGGAATAGAATGCAACCTCAAAATTTAAGCCTTGAGAGGTTGATACAAATATCGTTCTAAGGATAACCTTACACCAAAAACCAGAGTTTATGGTAGGACAACCTTATTTCTAAAAAAGTTTTTGTATCAAAAACGAAAACTGAAGAAGAATAAATAAATAGCAACGAACTGAAATCAATTGCAGGAATATAAATCTAAATCATTACAACATTCCCCACTGAGCTTAAAATGTAAATATTACAACATTCACATCCACATATACATCCCACAAATGAATAATCAAAGATATAAAAATAAACCACACAATCACAAAACACAAGGGATTATAGTGGTTTTCCTGTGTGTACACCAACTATTAATAAACAGCCACACAACTACTCTACTCCTAATATCCTCACACAGTGGATATTAGCATTCACTATCAATATAGGTTTTCCAAGTTCACCTAAAACCTTCACAATTGTGTATTTTTCTGTGGGCTTACACAATTAAAAAAAAAACTCACTTCTGAGTTTTACTAGCTTCTTCAGATAACCAACAGAATGAGATTTTTCTGGCAAATCTCAAAAGAAAACCAAATAAAGTGAATTACACAAAATGTAAAATTCCTGAATCTCTCCTTTGTTGTAGCAGCCCGGAAGAACCAAGTCAGAGTAGAGGTTCGAATGTCAAAGTTCAATGTCCAATACTCATTTTATAATGGTTCTAGGTTCTAATAGATTTTAAATTAAACCAATTGGGCTAGCTTTAATTGATTTTGATTCTAGAAAAGGAAAATAAAACTTTCTCTTTTCAGATCAGATTGGAATATAAGAAACAAAATCAATTTAAAAAGCTAAAGAAAGAGAATATTAAATATGCACACTTAACTTAAATGAAGCACAAACTTATCTCTTAAAAGGTCAGATTAAAATAGCTTGAGTTCTATCAAATATTCTGAGATTCGTGCTCTATTTATAGGTGAGAAAATCTCATCTTCGACTGGTCTAGAGGTTGCTACGACTGGTCGTGGGACCAACGGATATTTGAAAATTTGAGCGCGATAAGATAAGGCAGTTTCATGACTGGTCGTAGGTAGTCTACGACTGGTCATAGATCACCTTCAACTAGTCGTAGGTTACTCACGACTAGTCAAATCCAAGCGAAATTCTACGTTGTAGTTTGAGTCATAGGTTCACGACTGGTTGAAGGAGCAGTCAACACTGTTCATACGACTAGTTGAATAGACCCCAGGACTGGTCGAAGCTTAACAACAAATTCTGAATTTTTGTAACAAACTTATGACTGGTCTAGGAAAATCTTAGTCAAGTCGAAGCAGTGCCAGGACTAGTCGAGCAAGGTCCAGGACTAGTCTTAGAACGGACCAAATTCCCAAATATAAAATATTTGCATTATGTATCCAAAATGACTTACTCTAAAGGTTAAACATACCTTAATAGTGACCTAAGGACATTGAACCCTTAAGATATGTAACCTTTAAAGAAAGTGAAGCTTGAAATCTTGATGTAGCTTATCCTTAAAAGCTTCAATTAAGCAATCTTGAATCTTGACTTGTAACTTGTGAATTCAGTTGATCATTCTTGAGTCTTGACTTGTAAACCTGTCTTAACTTTTGAAGTCGATCTTGCGAGACAATATCGTAGCTTAACATATCTTGAGTTGAGCATTGTGCTTCACTGATGTAGTCAACATCCATATACTGTGACTCGCTTCATCCATATTGTGTCTCAAACATGTATGCAATTTCACAAAGTACAAGAAGTGTTTTTGGCACCATAAATTTGACAACATAAGGGCCTTTCAATCCTAGCACTTATAAAAACCAGGATCGAAAAGGCCAAAGGAGCATGGGCTGAGGAGCTTACTCATGTACTCTGGGCATACCGAACTACTGCTCAAACTTCCACAGGAGAAACTCCCATTTCCCGAACTTTCGGGGCAGAGGCCATCATTCTAGTCGAAATGGGGCTCCCCACGACACGTGTTCGATTCTATGACGAAGCTCAGAATGTCTAACAGATGACTCTAAATCTTGATCTGCTTTAAGAAAGGAGGGAGCGAACACAACTGAAGCTAGCGACCCAGTAGCAACAGGTCGTCCGGTTCTACAACTCCCGAGTGAAGGTGCGAATGTTTCGGAGGGGAGACTTATTCATTCGTAGAACCTTTTAAAATCTCAATTCGGGAAGTATGGATCCGAGCTGGGAAGGACCCTACACGATAACGGGCATGACCCAACCAGGAATGTATCAACTCGAAGACATGGATGGATGACCTCTACTGCACTCATGGAACATCGAGCATTTGAAGATCTACTACCTGTAAAGACCGATCAGGTCTCAGTTAAAAAATGACTGACCGGTTGGGTCGAATCGGCTTGTTTTTCTAATTTATGAAATCTATAATAAAAATCCCTAAGATCGAGAAATTTCAAATTATACTCGTCCTCTAAACTATTTGGAGTACATGGCCTACTGAGGGTTTCCCTCAATGCAAGGGAAAGTAATCCTCTCACTAATCATCTGACCCTTAAAGAAGAGGTCAAACTATTAATCATTTTTGCTACTTGAACTACATAATCTACTATGAGGATTTCCCTTAGTACAAGGGAAAATAGTCCTCTTAATTGAACTGGTCGACCCTTTATGAAGAGGTCATTGCAGCTAATATATCTATCCTACGAGGGCAGAACTCCCTTAATGAAAGGAAGAGCTCAAGATCTCACCCCCAATACTCCTACTACTTGACTGATATGTTTGGCCTATCATTGTAACTAACGCGCGACTCCAACCTACTAAATCTACTTAAAAATCCCATGCACAACATCAATTACTGCAAAAAGCTATTGTTGAGTGTCAAATATTGCATATTTCACCTTGTTTATATCATGGTTTTATAAACATGATAATGCTTAATGGATATATGTTATACATGTTTGTATTGCAAGGTGAATCTAAGAGCTTAGATTGAAAAGAATGCCAAAAGCATTGATTTGATGCTCAAGAATCACTAAAGCAAAGAGTGGATCTTAGGAGACCAAGATTGAATATTTCAAGACATCAAGATCCAAGAAAATTAAGTACAAAGGATGAAGAAAGACTAAAGAAGATTATAAAGTTTGCAGTGGAAAACAGGTCAGTTCGGTTCGACCAAAACCAAGTTCGGTCCAACCGAAATCACACAAAATAGTCTAACAACCAAAGATGAAATTCAAAGCTAATTCGATTCGACTGAAGGATAATTCAGTCCAACTGAAACCAAGTTTGGTCTGACTGAAGGAAGGATTCAGTGCGACCGAAAGTGCACAAAAACATCCAGCGCTGAGAAGAGTTAATTCGGTCCAACCGAAACTTAAGTTTGGTCTGACCAAACCCAACTCGGTGAGACCGAAATCAGGGAACTGTTGAGGGTTAAATGTTGCATATTAGACTCCAGTTATTACCTGATTTTATGAACACGATACTATTTAAAGCCCTATTTTAATCGTGTTTGTGTTGTAAGGTGAATTTAGGAGCTTGGACTGAAAAGGGTACTAAAAGTATGAAATTAACGCTTAGAAATTTCTAAGGCAAGGGACAGACCCTAGGGGACTGAGATCGAAGAATTTATACATCAAAGATCTGAGAAAATCAAGTGATTGAAGTTCAAGTGGCCTGAAAATTATTCAGAATGTAAGTCACAGGGTTCTCACCATCTGTTTGGCTCGAAACTTTATATCTAGCCTAAAGACCATAAATTAACGGTACACGTTGAATTTTAGCCATTGAATCCTTGTGAAAGTGGCCCAACGGATAGAGCAACCCCTAAAACACTGATTTAGGGCCCACCTAATATCTGGATATGCTTCAATTTCAATCTTAACCCCTTAAAAGAGGTGAAAAAATGGATGGACAGAGCAGATTTCCCACACGCATCATAGTAGACCCCACATGATCAGGTGGGAGTGCATAGGCAGTGCACTCTTATCACACCCCAAACCCAGAAATCGGATTCATAAGAATCCCGATTGTCGAATCCGGTGCCGACAGCCTTCGTAGTATCCCATTCTCAGCTCCTAGCATTCATATGTCAGATTCCGATCCTGGGATCCTATAAGGAGAATTTATTTTATTTTATTTTATATATACATTTAACTAGCAATAAGCATAACCATAAGATTACCCAATTCACAAAGGCAATATCATCATCACATATCCACTAATATAATCATTTGAGTACAATACTGAAAGGAAATACATAAAAAAAAATAAAAATCAAGCTCCAGAAGACCACTGCACGCTCCAAGCTCAACACTGCTGCAACCTAACATCACCTGCCTGCATCTATCGTGCATATGCTTATAGAAAGCTTAGAGGGTGGTATAAGTGTTTGCACAAGGTAAGTATCAAATGTTCAATACAATGCCATCATCATACAATACTGAAATTACTGGTCATCCATAAATTATACAATATCGAAATAAGGAGAAATACTGACAAGATCATGAATTATCAAAGTAAGCAGGAATACTAACAAGATCATAAATCATATGATAACAGAGTAAGCGGAAGTACGGACAAGTCCATAAGTAAATCAATAGCAGAATACGCAATATATAACAGCTATGCAACAAGGAGTCATGAAGAGTCAAATATCAGATGCCGAGGATGTAATGCAATATGCAAATCCTGCTAAGTCTGTCTAGGCCATATAAGTGCAGAAATATAGTAACCCAAAATGTCATATGCCTGCGGATGTAATGCAATATGCAATGCGAATGAAATGACCATGCTGGAGTGTGAAGTCAGGATGATAGTACGTAGTATCGCAGGCTACGGGGTCCACCACAAGGGACTTCTATCCAAACCAGTCTCATACCTAAATTTGGATAGTCAGACTCAACGTGGTAAACTCCTGATCTCAGGTTAGTCGCGCGCCTAACCGAAATTCTTGCCATAACGAAAGTACACAACAATTAGTTGCGCACCACCAGCCCGAGTGGATAATGAATGAATGAATGAATGAATGACCATGTAAATCCTACTTAATAAGTACACATATCAATATGGTTCCCATCTGGGAGATCACCGGGGTCTATGACACTTCATACCAGATTGCCGCCCCATCGCGCGCAACAAGGTGAGTGAAAGAGACCTCACTATCCGCCTGCCAATATCAGGGCCGGTTCGTCAATAGCGGACCCATTCCTCAAGCTGGCCAGACTCAACCTAGCATTGTCCCCTCCTCTCGGGCAGGTAAGGCCTCACCCCCTTCCAACCAACCACGACACAGTGGAGAGCGCAGCCATCTGGTAATCGGCACTCGGCGCTCATTTACCCACTCGGTCTAGACGTTGGAGCAACATCTGGAACCAAGAGGGTTTAAGAACTTTCACCTAGGGATATCTATAGTACCCCATGTAGAACATATTTTCGGTATCCCATCTGGCCATCCACAATATGCCTGTGGAGGCTACAACCCTGATATCGCTAGGACATATAGTGATCACAACACACAATGCGAGATGCATGAGTCATACAATCCAATCATGCATCAATCCTACGCATACCGTGCGATCATGTGAGACAATCATCGCCTATCAGAGAGTCTCATAACAACCAGCACTATGACATATGCAATGGTCAATCATATCTCATAACAGACATGCAGATGATGCGTATGGGCATAGATCATGATGCTATGCAGTCACATACTCATAATCGGTATCAATAACCGGCATCAACAATCAGCCTCGACAATATGGACATCTAACCAACATTGTCCCAAGGAGTGACCCTCACAGATCCAAACATATAATGGGCCCATGGCCTCATACAAGGGCCTAATATACAACATAATGGGCCTTACTCAAGGGTTACATGTACACCACAGGTGGGCCCTGCTCATGGGCCTAACATACATCACAATGTGCTCCTTTTCCTGACCCTCAAATGAATCACAATGGGCCTCATCACCTAGTCCTCAATATACATCACATTAGGCCTTAGACACGGGTTGAGTACACATCACGTCGAGCCTTAAATACGGGTCGCATGTTCATCACATTGGGCCTCGACAATTAGAATCGGCAATCGGCCATGACAATTCAAAATCGATAATCGGCCTTAATCGATAATCCGCAATCGGCCTCGATCGATAATCAGCCTCGATCGATAATCGGCAATCGGCCTTGATCGATAATCAGCCTCGATCGATAATCGGCAATCGGTCATCAGAATCGGTCAGTAATCGAAATCGACAAATCGGTCACGTTGATCGAAAATCGACAATCGGTCACGACAATCGGCACCGATAATCAGCATTGGTAATTGGCACTGATAACTAGAGTCGATAATCGGCGTCGGCCTCAACAATCGACACCCATAATCAGCATTGGTAATCAGCACTGATAATCAGGGTCGATAATCGGTGTCGGCCGTGGTTATGAAGTCATTCGTCTACAGCGAATGGGGCCCACTTTTTTGGGTTAACCCATGAAAAGAATGGCCTACAAGGCTTGAGGGAAGGTCACAATGAGGACATCTAACCATCATTTCTCATTAATGTGGACGTCAAAGCAACATTGCTCCCTAGAAGTGGCCCACATAGGGTCGAACATACCGTGGGCCCGTGGCCTCACACAAAGGCCTAATATACATCACAATGGGTCCCATCATATGGGCCTTAAATACAAGGCAGGTGGGCCCTATCACATGGGTCTCAAACATACAACATGATGGGCCATAGAATACATCGAGGTGGGCCTCATTATCGTCAAATCGGCCTACCATTCTAGGTGAGCAACTTACACCATACATCTATTTTTTTTAGAGATCATTTTAGTGTGTTGTCCAAATGAATCATAGCGGGAGGTCATCTGGGCCACACCACAAATAACTGTGGAGATAATGGTTCGCACTGTTAAACTAATCACAGGGCCCACCATAAAGTTTATTCCCCATCCAATCTGATCATAAGGTCACAAAGACCTGAATTAAGGGAAAAACAAATATCATATTGATCCAAAACCCCTGTGACCCCCAAAAAAAAGGGTTTCAATGGTGGACGTTTAATCTCAAGTATTTTATTTTTTTGCAGTGTGGTCCACCTGATCATTAGATCTATCTTATTCTTCTTCGCAAGCCATAAAATTATCTCCCAAGATGGTTGGGCGTTGTAGATACAACATCTGCATCATGGAGGTCCCATAGATGGATAGCAGGGATACAAAAGATACATAACGTCCCATGGACGAAGCGGATATACAATACATCATCAAGGTGGGTTGCATAAGTGGACGGCATTGATGAAACACGTATAACATGTTGGGCCCTTCGATTACACAACTGGTGGACCCACTGTCTAGGGCTGGATGGTGTGGATTACATACATTATCATGGGGTCCATGTCGTACATGGACGGTCAAGGTATAAGGCACATACATCACCTGTGTCCCACGTGGACAACAGGGATGAAACATATACATCAAGGAAAGCCCCACACATGTGGATGCATTGCCTCTCCAGCAGCAGCGTGGATGGACGGTTGGATCTAACACATACATCCTGAGGGATCCAATAGGGCTGTTGACGACAGTGCATCGGCTATATAGCTGATATGTGGGCCCACATGGATAGATGGTCCAGATGAAAGGGATGACATGGATGAGTGGGGTCCACATGCACGTGGCCAGCGCTTCAGCTGGGTGTATGGTGTAGGTATAACACATACAGGGTAGGTCCACCAGTCCAAAATTTTGGACAGAGAGGATAAGAACCATATATCATAGTGGCTCATCTAGCAAGATGGATGGACAGCTTGGACATCATGACTACTGCACCGTCCAGCAATTGGACGGTGCAGATGTAACATACATCATGGTGCGGTCCACGTAGTGGCCCACCTTAACATAAATAATATAATAATATATTACATTGTATTATAATATAACATGTCATGGAAAAAGCCACCGTCTAGAGAGTCGGATGATCTGGACGGTGCAGATCTCATGCAAATGACGTGGTGGGTCCACACGTGTGGCCCATCAGAATGATATTATTGATATATTATATATTATATACATTATATATATACAGATTTATTATATATCAACGTGTGTGTGTGAGAAAGTGCATGGGCCAGCGTTGGATGCAAAACATGCATCACGGTGCGATCGTCCAGATGAAATGAATGGGCGGTTTGGATGAAATACATCCATCAGTGGTGAGGCTGCTGGCAACAGATGGATGACCCTGATGTAACACATACCATAGTGGGGCCCACCATTTGCTAACGTCACCACATCAGCTATAAAGCTGTGACCAGCCAATCCGCTCCTTACATCAGCATCAGGTGGGTTCCACGTCTTCATACAAACTGGATGGACGGTGACAGATACATCACGGTCCCTGCACAGCAGCTGCTCAGCGTCAGGTGATGAAACACATACATCATGGTGGTCCCTGCACGGACGGACGGTGGTGGACGGAGTGAATATATAACATATATATCAAGGTAGGCTCCAGACGTGTGGGGCTCCACGACCATAGATGGACAGCAGTGATGAAACACGTACATCAGGTGGGCCCACACGTGTTGCCCACCAGAGATCTGGATCTGCCTCATTCAGTGAATGAACGGCTTAGATATAACGCATATCTCATGTCCAGCCCACCGTCCAGAGGTCTGGACGGTGTGGATTTACAACACATTAAGGTGGGTTCCACGGAACTTGCTGACGTTCGCTGGTGTGAGATACACCAGCCGTCCACTTCTCTCAGCAGGTGGGTCCCACATGGAGCCACCAGATATATATATTTAATTTATTTTTATATTTTTATTTATTTTTTACTTGCAGGTCAGCAGCATCCAGCGTCTCATGATGGACGGCTGGATAAAATACGTACATATATGGGCCCCACCATCACACGAGCCACACGTGTGAGGTGGCCCCACACCCAAGAAAATGGACGGAAAGTATGGATATACACATACATCATAGTGGAGCACCGTCCAGACGGTATCCAGCACCGTCCAAGTGTGTGGATGGTGTGGGTTTCTCACGTACACCAAGGTGGCTCTACCATGATGGATGCCCCACATCTCCACCACACATCAGGTGGGCCATTAAGCAACCAAAGAAGAGAGAGAGTGAGAGAGAGAGAGAGAGAGAGAGAGAGAGAGAGAGAGAGATGATGAGGGGAGGAGCTCCACCACTATATGAGCTCCTCCATGATACAATGCATACATAAAGATGGGTCCCACCATATGTGGGCCCTTAAATCACAAAATAAAACACTAAAATCACCCGCCTTTGATTTTTCTTGGACCTTTTCTTCCATCTGTGCGTCTTAGAGTTTCGAGAGATGTATTTCAACGGTGGAGATGATCATTGGATGGTGGAGATGGGAGATAAGGAGGTGGGCCACACTAGCTCTCTCATGGGAGCCATGGACGTGGGTTGCTCCATGGAGGTATTGTTTTGAGAAAAAAGAGATGAGAGAGAGTGATGAAAGGAGAGAGAGAGGGATGGGTGAGAGGTGATGGGGTGATGGGTGTGTACCTTGTTTTAAGAGGAAGTTAAGTTTTGAAGAGGGTAGTTGTACTTGGGGATGGGTGTGAGTGATGGGAGTGATGTGTACTTAATTGATGTGACTGAAGTGATGTGTCGTAGAGATTTCATCGATATTTGCAACGCGCGACGTTTTCCTTGAACTGAACGCGGGCCCACATCTCCTGGCCTGGGTATCATCTCGACGCGCGAGATGCAGCATCGGAACCGCGGCGATGACGGGGTCGATAGGGTACAAGTCTAGGGTTGAGTTGACTCGGGTTAACGGCGTGTGAATCAGGGTCACGCGCAAATGCCGGTTAAGGGTCGAGGTTGCTGGGATTCGACCGGGAAGACCGCGGAAGTCTACCAAACGATACGGTATAGGATACGGGTCTTACAACTCCTGTACCGCATCGGACTAGCTGGTCTGATCAACAGCAGTTGACCTGACCTTTCTTGCACAAGAGGCCAGCGACCGCATGATGTTCGTTAAGTGGTTGGTAGTGGGCTACCATCTTGACCCCATTGGATGATCTGAAGCGTCCATTCATCCTGGAGGGTGGCCACGACCCCAGCCATGTTGAGATTTTGGTCCCATGCACACATACACATGTGGATCGCCAGAAAACGTAGGATGAACCACAAGTTGATTTGATATGGTGGACCGCACCAAAACTCAACTAAAACCACACCTTTTCGACTAAAATTTCATCCGGAATCCAATGAACAGGGTGAATTTCTCCAAAAACATCACTGTGGGGCCCACCGAGCATCTCAAGGTAGGAAATTTCACACCGTACGTACGTCTAATTTTTTCAGACGTTGCGGGGGTGTTGTGGGCCACTATTTGTGGTTGGTTGGATGATTTGAACGGTCCAGAATCTTCAAAGGGGGGTCTTTACCCAAACTATGGAGGCAAAATCGATTCTTGGACCGTCCATTGTCCAAAAATTCCGTCAAAACGCAACTCTGCTTGTGTTTTCGAGGCTCTACACGCTGTTGTGCATAAACAGCCACTCCACCAACCACCTTAGTCTATAAGAGGAGGAGAGAGAGCATGGAGAAATGCATCAGATCGGATCTAGTGTAGTTGTGGAGGCGTGTAGAGCAAAGGCAAAGGAAAAAGAAAGAGAACGTCGGTCGACTAAGAGCTTTCTTCCCTTTTCTAGTTGTTTTTATAATTTTTCTAAGCGATTTTAGTTTGATCATGTCTATGATCGGTTAAATCTCTTAGCTAGGGCCAAGAGGTGAAGCTTGTAGCGTGATGGGTCACTTTCTACGGCTTTGATTCATGCGATGAACTCTCTTTGATATAGTTTGATTATATGGAATGCTTTCAGTTTTTAATGGTTTATTGTGACTCAAATTACAACAGATCTGCAATATCTTTGAGTATATTCTTTTCATTATGAGATTGTGAATTTAGGAGGCCATGTTGTTCACCATCCTCTCCTAGGCATGGTTGGATGATGGAACTGTAAGGCCTATATCCTAGTTCGTACCGTTCCGTAGACTCTCGCGATCTTTCCCGTCGAATTTTGGCAACCCGCGACCTATAATCGGCATTTGCACGTGACCCGAAGTTTCATCTTGTCGATCAGTGTCAGCTCAACCCAAGACTTATACCCTTGCGACCGTGCCGTCGCCTCGGTTCCAACGTTGCGTCTCGTGCGTCAATGTGATACCCAGACCAGAAGTTATAGACCCACGTTCATCTAGAGGAAAATGTCGCGCATTGCGAATCTCAAGAGAATTTATACCCAAACATCACATCAATCAATCAATGTACAACTCATACCCTACCCATCCCTCTCTCACCCAAAATTCAACAACACCCATACCTAGCCATTTCTTTCTCACTAACAAGTTAAGAGAGCCCATACCTTCCATCCCATCTCCCTTATAACAACCCATCCTCTCTCTCATTTTCTCTAACCATTTCTCTCAAGCAATCCCAAGATGGAGGACCATCCAAGCTCTAAGGAGAGCCTAGTATGGCCCACTTCCTACCCAAGATCCTCGCCATCCAACCCTTCAATTCTCATCATCCTCTATCAAAGAGGAAGCTTATGAGCTCAGGAGATCAAGGAACTAAGAAGATCCAACGGTGAGTGCTTTTCTAGGATTAGATTTGTGTTTTCTTGCATAGAATTGATGATGTGAGGGCCCACTTGTGGTGGGACCCATTCGATGTACATGTTGTAAATGGAGAGGAGCTCATAGTGGCGGAGCTCCTCCCTCGCACACACAGCATCTCTCTCTCTCTCTCTCTCTCTCTCTCTCTCTCTCTCTCTCTCTCTCTCTCTCTCCCTTTTTGTGATAGAGTGTGGCCCACCTGATCCAGTTGGCGGAACCCACATTGCTATCCATTGCGGGATAGGCCCGGATGAAGGAAATCACAAATAACAGCTTGATCCAAACTGTGGTGGCCCATTCTCATGGCACCACATGATGTATGTGCTTTATTCACACCGTCCAACCATGCACCCCACCCACGTGGGACCCACCACATGTATGTGACTCATCCAAACCATCCCTCCTAGGGGAGGCCATCCCAGTGTGGGCCCAGTAGCCAACTATCCCGGACTAAGGGGAAAAACTCAAATATCAACTTTTCTAAAAGCTGGTGGGTCCCACACGTGTGGACCCACCTTTAATGAATGCATTTCATCCATGCCAACCAACCATGTGGAACCCACCAGATGTGGAATCCACACCGTCCAGACCTTAGACTATGGGAACCACCTTGATGTATCTATGTATTCACACCATCCACTATTCTGGATGGTGGAGCCAGGCCACACGTGTGGCATCCACACCGTCCAGACCTTGGACAGTAGGACCTACCTTGATGTAAGTGTTTTATATCCACACCGTCTGTACTTGGACGGTGGGACCCACATTGATGTAAGTGTCTTATATCCACACCGTCCGTACTTGGACAGTGGTTGGTGTAGCCCACACGATGTATATGTTATATCCAAGTTGTCTATTCTAGCTAAGTGCTAGACGATGGAGCTGTGTAAAATAATAATTATTATAATAATAATATAATATATTATATGTGGTGGGCTTCACATGGGACCCACCTGTCATGAGAAGATTGGCTGAAGTACCTCATACCAGCATATAGCTGTTGTTAGTGGGTTTGAGATCATGAGGTATGTGTTTCATCCCATCCGTCCATCTGGATGTGGGGATCCCACACATGATGTATGGGTTGATCCCCACCGTTCATGTAGTGACCCCACATGATTTATGTATTTTATTCATACCGTCTAGATCCCTGGATGGTGGGACCCGCTATAATGTATGTATGGCACCCACCTACCACGTGTGTGGGGCCAGCCATGATTATGTGCTTTATATCCACACCATCCAATGGTCTAGACGGTGGGGACTACCACGATGTATGTGTTTTATAACCATGTCGTCCATCTGCCGAGCCCACCAAATGTATGTATTGCTATCCACGTGGGACCCAGGTGAAGTAAGTGTTTTATCAGCGCTGTCTAGACTGCTGGACGTACAGCCCACTTGATGTAGGTGTTGAACACCCATGTTGTTCATCTAGAGGCCCATTTGGAATGTGCAGGGCCCACCCCAATATGATGTTTTATGGCCCATTAATGAGGCCCAATATGGTGTATTTAAGGCCCATATGATGAGGCCCAGTGCGATGTATGTGAGGCCTATGTGATGAGGCCCATTGTGATGTATATGAGGCCTATGTGGTGAGGCCCATTTTGATATATGAAGCCCATGTGATGTGGCCCACTTAATGTAATGAGGGCCATGTGATGTGGCCCATTGTGATAAATATGTGGCCCGTATTTGAGGCCCAATGTGATGTGTATTAAGCCCATGAGATGCGGTCCATTGCGATATATAAGGCCCTTGTGATGCAACCCATTGTGATGTATATGAGGCCCATGCGATGCAATCCACTTGATGTATATGAGGCCCATGCGATGCGGCCCACTTGATGTATATAAGGCCCATGTGATGCGGCCCACTTAATGTATGCAGGCCCATGTGATGCGGCCCATTGTGATGTGTATTAAGCCCATGTGATATGGCCCATTATGTTGTATATGAGGCCATGGGCCCACTATACATGTGGCTCTATGTGGGCCACTTCTTGGGAACCATGTTGGTTAAATGTCCACATTAATGGGCAATGATGGTTAAATGTCCACATTGTAACCTTCCCTTAGGCTCTTTGTTAGGCCAATTATCGATGCCGATTATTGATGTTGATTATCGGTGCCGATTATTGAGGTCGATTATCAATGCTAATTATCGGTGCCGATTATCGATACTGTATCGATGTCGATCATCGATGCTGATTATCGGTGCCGATTATCGAGGCTAATGTTGATCATTGATGCTGATTATCGAGGCTGATTATTAATGTTGATTATCAGTGCCAGTTATCGATACCGATTATGAGTATGTGATAGTATAGTATCATGATACATGCCCATAAACATCATCTGCATGTTTGTTATGAGATGTGATTGACCAATGCATATGCCATAGGGCAAGTTATTTCTGGGACTCCCTGATAGCCAGAGTCATCCCATATGAGCGCATGGTATGCTCAGGATTGATACATGATTAGACTGTGTGACTCATGCATCTTATATTTTGTGATATGACTACTGTATGCCCTAGCGATATCATGGTTGTAGCCTCCACAGGCATGTCATGGATGGCCAAATGAGACACCGAAAATGTTTGGTTCGAGCATCTGGTCACGGTGGATGTCCATAAGTGAAAGTCCCTAAACTCCGTGGTCAAAAGACGCTCTAACATCTAGACCGAGTGGATATACGTGAGCGCCCAAGTGCCAAATACCATTAGGCCATGTCTTCTACTGTATCGTGGTCGGTTGGAAGGGAGTGTGGCCTTATCCACCCAAGTGAGGGAGTTGTAAGCTAGGCTGAGTTTAACCAGCTCTCAAAGGATTCCACTATCAATGAGCCGGGTAGGCATTGGTATACTATTGAGGGTCAAATATTGCATACCAGACTCCATTTATTACCTAGATTTACGAACAAGATACTGTTTAATGGGCCGTTTTAATCGTGTTTGTGATGCAAGGTGTATTTACAAGCTTGGACTGAAATAGGTACTAAAAGTATGAATTTGACGTTCTGATAACACTAAAGGCAAGGGATAGACTCCTGGGGACCAAGATCAACGCCAGGGATCAGCAAAAATTAAAGAACTGAAGCTCAAATGGCCTAAAACTCATCCAGAATGCAAGATCACATGTTTCCCACCATCCGTTCGGTTCGAAACTTCATACGTGGCCTGAGGACAAGAAATTAACCGTACAAGCCAATTTTCAGCCATTAGATCCCTCTGCAAGTGACCCAACGGACAGATCAGCTCCTTAATTCATTAAGTGGGGCCCACATGCTATCTGGATATGCTTCAAAATTATCCTTGATAGATTAAATAACATGAGAAAATTGATGGACGGCGCAGATTTCTCGTAAATAGCATTTTGGGCCCTAAAGAAAGTCATGTGCACCGCCATTACAAGTGCACGCTCATTGCACCGGATCGGCTGTGCTGGTCAAAAGGGAGTGTGACCGAGCTCTCCTTCTAAAAACGGGACTTCCATTTTTTTTAACAGAGAACGGACGCACGTCCGCTGAAATTTATAGTGGGCCCACACCGTGCATCATATGGATGATCCAGACCATCCATCAGATTCCTACATTCTCTCTAACCATGACCTAGGTGACAGTTTGTCTCCATGCAAGCGTTTGTGTGTTTTCAGCCAGTAAACGTAGGAATGGACGACGGAATGAAAGATTAGGTGGGCCGCATCATAAATTGTTCAAAAACGTTCATCCCCGACCATATTTTCGAGGGAAACGCAATTAATGGAGTGGATTTACCAAAATAAGTGGAAGTGAACCCCACCGACCATCACAGCATGCGTCCGCAGGCTCTGTTACGCAGTCCCGAGAAAACTGGGATTTTCAGGCGGTTGCATGATCAGAATGTTGATCATATCGCTGATCCAAGCCGTTCATCATGTAGGCCGTCGAAAACAGTCTTAAGGGGCGTTGTTCTTTTGGATCGAAACAAAGGAAGGAGGAATACGAGGCTATGATCTTCCTGCGTTTCTGCCGACTACGGAAGGGAGTCGGTGATGTAAACCGACTCCAGCTTTCCGCACCATCTGAAGCAGCTGCGACTGCCCTGTTGCCTATAAAGAGAGAGAGAGAAAGACAAGGGAAGGGGGCTGGGGAACGTGCATAAGGGACAGAGAGGAGTGGAGTTTGTGTTTTTCTTTGTTTTATTTTTTTCTTTTATTTTGGGATTTAGAGTTTAGTCTCATCATGGTTGGCTAAGCCTCTTAGCTAGGGCTAAGAGGTGAAGCTTGTAGCATAATGGGAGACTCTATTTTATAGCTTTGATTTTATCTGAACTGACATTAATTTTAGTTTTATTAATGGAATATTTTTTTAGTCTTTAATGGTCTGTTGTGACTGAAATTACAATGGGTCTGCAATGGCTTTGAGCATGTCCTTTTTCCTTTATGTTTATGACGTCAGGAAGCCCTATTGTTCACCATAGTCCCCTGGGCATGGTCGGATGTCAGTACCCTTCCTAACCTTCATACATGTGATTGGTTGGTAATTAGTTTAATTCAGTTGTTTTCTTTGTCTCTTGGGCATGGTTTGGTGATGGAATCCATTCTAATTCATATACTTTTCATCTCTTGAAAACTAGATCAACGACAGTTCAGTTAATTTCCATAAAACAGGCATAAGATCTCCCTGATTTCTACAAGTGGATCCTCTGAATCCTTAGTTTCCGATTTCTGATTTTTCTTAAGTTTAGATAAATATATTTTCACCATTATTCCTCAGATTACATTCATTTTAGATTTCATCTTAGTCTAGTTCTAGTTCTAGTTCTAGTTAGATTTAGATAATGTACAGTTTCAGTCCCTTGGGATTCGACCTCGGTCTTACTGAGTTTATTACTACATCACAACCCTGCACTTGGGGAGTAAACAAGTTTTTGGCGCCGTTGCCGGGGACTGACGACTACGATTTTCTGAAATTAATTAGTTTTAGGATTAGTTTAAGATTAGATTTTCTTTTTAGAATTTTCTAATTCTAGGTTTAGAAGCTTAGTTATTTTCCTTGTTAGAAATTTTTCCTAACTTTAGAAACTTACTATTCTTCATTCTATCTAATTTTTAGAACTAACCTATTTGTTTTGTAGGATTTTAAGATAGAACCTTCTAATTTAGTAAGCTCTTTTTAATTTCTATTTTCTAGTTTAAGACGTTCCTAATTTGTTTCTACTTTCTTTTTTTAGAATTTCTTCTTTTTATCTAGAAATTAGTTTTCTTCTAATTATGAATTTTCTATTCTTAGACTTTCTATTTTTAGAAACTAACTTATTTTGTTCTGTTTTTAATGTTCTTAACATAGTACTCCAATCTGGTAACTTCTCTCAAACTTCTCCTCTACCTACTTTCCATATTATTGTCGGATCTTTTCTTCTATTCTTTAGGATTAGATTTAGAATAAGGGTTTCATCATATATATGAATGAGTGGGCACGTCCGTATGTTGAGATAGCTTATGGAAAATAACCTATGCCTCAAAATTTTTCTGAAAATATCTTCAAGAACCAATCGGAATATGATGTTCCACCGATTAAGAAGACTTTCGGTGATTATCTGCGGGAGAATAATTACATTCCACGAGTTAAGAGAACATTACGTGATTATTGGAATGATGACGCTTATCAACTCCCGACAGATGACCCATATGATTCTAATCAATGGAAACAGAAATATTTCGAAGATGAGCTAGTAAAACATCACGGTAATAACTCCCATGGATCAACCACTTATGAATATCCACCTGAAACGATCCAGGAGGAGTTATCTCTGAGCTATACAGACTATATTACTGGCATGAGGAAATTAGTAGAAGCACTTGAATCACACCTTGATAGGCTAATGGAGGCTAGGTCGTCTCAGCTCCAACCCAATCCAGAAATACAATGTAAGAAAAGTGATCCGCATTCACTTTTAAAAGAATCTGGAATTTGGAATGAGGAGTGGGATTCCCTTAGAGAGCATGTGGTTCAATTTCCTGAGGAGTCGATCTCGATGACTGTTTGAAAGAATGGTGAAGATACATTGGTGTCTTTTAAATACATTGATGATGACACATCTTCCTTACATGACACGCAAGATTTCAATGATGAGGAGGTTAGTTTATTTGAACCTCAACCGAATTTAGGAATAGAATGTGAGGAAGGCGATCCCATCCCAACTGTGCACTGCACTGGACCAGAACATGATTGCGATCCTAAATGTGCAGCCACAGTCCCCCTGGAATCCCTCTCAAGTTTGGTCCAGATCAATGATCAAGACATACATGAAGTGGTCGGTCATAATGAGCCACTCCCATCACTTGACATGTCTGATTTAAAGGTGGAGGATGAGCCCCTCATGACCGACCCTTCTAACTCGTGTGAAACACGTTTGGACCACTCCCCTGAATTGAATGATGATATGATTCGGGAGAACGAGGAGTTGCCCGTTACAACTCTGAAATTTGAAACTACTCAGTTAGGGCCACCATCTGAGCTGCACATATTTGACAATTCAACGCCTCAATTGAATAATTTCAATGAACAGAGTGATAACATCGATGCTTCTATGATTGATTTTCAATCTGTCTGTGTAGGACTGGAGCAAGAGAGCATACATCCATCCATTTTCAAGGATAATGGATCCCTTGGGCAGATCATCACGGACTTCAATGACAAAAACGAGTCACGCTCATCTGAATTTCCCAACTCGTAGGATTGCTTGGCACACTTTGCGGTTTCAAACGATCCCATGTTAAAAGACAAAGTGGATACCTTGCGAGACAACATCTCGGTAGTCATCACCGACCGAACGAACCCTTATTCTGAAACCCTCTCTTCCCATGATCCTAAACGTCTACTAGTAAAGGAAGATGAGCTGAATCTAGAACCGAAGTTTGGAGATTCGGAATATGTTGAGACTACATCACTTTTTAAGAAGTTTTCTAAACTTTATTTACTTGTAATCCTTGATTCACCATACGATACTAACGTTGAAACTTCTTCTATCATAGGTGAATCATGGATATCTCAAGCAATTCAATGGAAGATCTTTTGTGAGGTACATAAGTCTCTTTGGAAAATCATGCTCCAGGGCGTCCAAGCTTATTGCAAAAAGGGCTTTTGGATGATCCTGTTGAGGAACTTACTGAGAAACTTATCAAGATATTGGCCAGAAGGGGAACCTTGCGGCATGATTGATTCAATGTTTGTGGGTAACATTACTGCAAACCCTCACGAGACTACAACTCGTCCACTAGGGATAACCTAGGGGTTTAAAGGCTTGTTGCATACGCTAAATGCAATCGAGAGCACCTGCGAAAGTGGTATAGGTGGGATTTTATTTTTATTATTTTTATTTTACTTTCTCTCTCGTACTAACCTGCTCTCTCCCAGCAATCTCTTGAAAAATCTCTCTTGATTCGTTATCCAGGTACTATCTTCCCATCACTTCTTATTTACTTTTGTTGTCCCATGTGCATTGCATGCTCATTTCTTTTACATTGAGGACAATGTAAGTTTTAGGTTGGGGGTGGGAGATTAGGTTTCCTAATCAGTGTTTTCTTGATTTTGAGCAAAAATTGTGAAAATTTTTAAAATTTCTTATGATCTCGAAGTGATTTTGACATCTATCTTTGATTTAGAATTGCGAGATACGTGATGTTGGTAATTTATGACTCTTGGATTTAGCTACCTGATAAATTCAGTATCTGTTAGACTTCACGGTTAAGTTTGAATCATTAATCCATGATTGGAAGTTATAAACATTGATTGAGTCATGATTTCATATGTCACATCTCGCTTTCACATTAAGTGTTCAGTTTGATATTGAAGGGTTAATTTGGTAATCACTAAGCATGTGAGGAAACCGCTTGAAATTTGCCCGTCGTGATCATTTAAATAAATAAATAAATAAATAAATAAATAAAATAAAAACGAGCTCAGATACCTTTGGAAAGGGTTGGGCGAATAATCTTCACCATAGGTTTGCTCCCTATAGGTGATGATTTGATTCCCTATGGATGATATATGAAAATAAAAATAAAAACAATTTTGGGTGTACAATCTTCACCATAGGTTTGCTCCCTATAGGTGAAGATTTGAGTCCCCTTCCTTGGCGTTACTCTTAATAGAAAAATCAAAGGCTGAAAGAAAGAGAGAATGATCTAGGAAGCACGTTTTAGTTTAAGTTTTGGGTGTCCTAAATGCTCTTGCTGGTTACCAACGATATCAGAGAATAAAGAATTAAATCTTAATGTTGATGAGCCAAGAGTACATTATACGCTCATGGATCTTAATGTTTAGAAATATTCTAATTAATGGATTAATTCTTTGAACTTGATTATGAAGTTTACTGTGTACTTGAGTCCAGGAGAAAATAATTTCCAACATTCATGAATCTTAGATTTCTCGTATCTTATTCAAAACATCACTCGATTTTATAAAAATTCTTCTGTAATTCTCAACTTATTTCCGCATACTTTGCTCGGGAATAGCAAAATGCTGATTGGGGGTTGTGTTGAGAGTCAAATATTGCATATCAGACTCCATTTATTACCTAGATTTACGAACAAGATACTGTTTAATGGGCCGTTTTAATCGTGTTTGTGATGCAAGGTGTATTTACAAGCTTGGACTGAAATAGGTACTAAAAGTATGAATTTGACGTTCTGATAACACCAAAGGCAAGGGATAGACTCCTGGGGACCAAGATCAATGTCAGGGATCAGTAAAAATCAAAGAATTGAAGCTCAAATGGCCTAAAACTCATCCAGAATGTAAGATCACATATTTTCCACCATCCGTTCGGTTCAAAACTTCACACGTGGCCTGAGGACAAGAAATTAACCATACAAGCCAATTTTCAGCCATTGGATCCCTCTGCAAGTGACCCAACGGACAGATCAGCCCCTTAATTCATTAAGTGGGGCCCACATGCTATCTGGATATGCTTTAAAATTGTCTTTGACAGATTAAATAACATGAGAAAATTGATGGACGGCGCAGATTTCTCGTAAATAGCATTTTGGGCCCTAAAGAAAGTCATGTGCACCGCCATTACAAGTGCACGCTCATTGCACCGGATCGGCTGAGCTGGTCAAAAGGGAGTGTGACTGAGCTCTCCTTCTAAAAATGGGACTTCCATTTTTTTAACAGATAACGGACGCACGTCCGTTAAAATTTATAGTGGGCCCACACCGTGCATCATATGGATGATCCAGACCATCCATCAGATTCCTACATTCTCTCTAACCATGACCTAGGTGACAGTTTGTCTCCATGCAAGCGTTTGTGTGTTTTCAGCCGGTAAACACAGGAATGGATGGCGTAATGAAAGATTAGGTGGGCCGCATCATAAATTGTTCAAAAACGTTCATCCCCGACCATATTTTCGAGGGAAACGCAATTAATGGAGTGGATTTACCAAAATAAGTGGAAGTGAACCCCACCGACCATCATAGCATGCGTCCGCGGGCTCTGTTACGTAGTCCCGGGAAAACTGGGATTTCCAGGCAGTTACATGATCAGAATGTTGATCATATCGCTGATCCAAGCCGTTCATCATGTAGGCCGTCGAAAACAGTCTTAAGGGGCATTGTTGTTTTGGATCGAAACAAAGGAAGGAGGAAGTTAGGAGGCTCTGATCTTCCTATGTTTCTGCCGACTGCGGAAGGGAGTCGGTGATGTAAACCGACTCCAGCTTTCCACGCCATCTGAAGCAGCTGCGACTGCCCTGTTGCCTATAAAGAGAGAGAGAGAGAGAGAGAGAGAGAGAGAGAGAGAGAGAGAGAGAGAGAGACAAGGGAAGGGGGCTGGGGAACGTGCACAAGGGACAGAGAGGAGTGGAGTTTGTGTTTTTCTTTATTTTATTTTTTTCTTTTGTTTTGGGATTTAGAGTTTAGTCTCATCATGGTTGGCTAAGCCTCTTAGCTAGGGCTAAGAGGTGAAGCCTGTAGCATGATGGGAGACTCTATTTTATAGCTTTGATTTTATCTGAACTGACGTTAATTTTAGTTTTATTAATGGAATGTTTTTTTTAGTCTTTAATGGTCTGTTGTGACTGAAATTACAATGGGTCTGCAATGGCTTTGAGCATGTCCTTTTTCCTTTATGTTTATGACGTCAGGGAGCCCTGTTGTTCACCATAGTCTCCTGGGCATGGTCGGATGTCAGTACCCTTCCTAACCTTCATACATGTGATTGGTTGGTAATTAGTTTAATTCTGTTGTTTGCTTTGTCTCTTGGGCATGGTTTGGTGATGGAATCCATTTTAATTCATATACCTTTCATCTCTTGAAAACTAGATCAATGACAGTTCAGTTAATTTCCATAAAACAGGCATAAGATCTCCCTGATTTCTACAAGTGGATCCTCTGAATCCCTAGTTTTCAATTTCTGCTTTTTCTTAAGTTTAGATAAATATATTTTCACCATTATTCCTCAGATTACATTCATTTTAGATTTCATCTTAGTCTAGTTCTAGTTCTAGTTAATTTTAGATAACGTACAGTTTCAGTCCCTTGGGATTCGACCTCGGTCTTACCGAGTTTATTACTACATCACAACCCTGCACTTGGGGAGTGAACATATACTGCTGGCAGGCGGGTAGTGAAGTCTCTTCCACTTACCCAGTAGTGCGCTTGATGGGTGGCAGGTGGCGTCGAGTGTACTCGACCCTGGTGATGATCCCCGGGAAGTACGGTAATGATTTGTCGACTTATTAAGTAGGAGTTGCATACTTAGCATTTTACTCATTTATTCATACATTCACTATCCACTCGGGCTGGTGGTGTGTAACTAATTGTTATGCGTACTTTCACAATGGCTAGGATTTCGGTTGGGCGCGTGACTAACCTGAGATAAGGAGTTGACCACATTAGGTCTAGCTATCCAAATTTAGGTATGGGACTAGTTTGGATAGAATTCCATTGTGATGGATCTCATAGCCTGCGATACTACGTATTATCATCCTGACTTCGCACTCTAGTTTGGTCATTTCATTCGCACTGTATATTGCATTACATCCATGGCATATGACATTTTAGGTTGTTATGTTTCTGCATTTATATGACCTAGATGAGGTCAACGGTATATGACCTAGATGAGGTCGACGTACTATCGTCAGGATTTGCTTATTGTATTGTATCCTCAATATATGATATTTGACTTACTATGTCTCTGCATTATATAGTTGATCTACATTGCTTCCTCAGTATATGATATTGGCTTATTAAGTTTTTGCATCGCATAGCCTGGATTACACTGATGGTATTTATGGACTCACCAACATATTTCTGCATTGCTCTGATAGTACATACTTGGCACTTACCTTGGCATACGCTTACATCACCCTCTAAGCTTTTTATAAGCTTATGCACGATAGATGCATGCAAGTGGCATTAGGTTGTAGTAGTGTTAACCTCGGAGTGTGCAACTGTCTTATAGAGCTTTGATTTTAGATATATGTATATTTTCCTTTCAGCATTGTATTCAAATGTTTATATTAGTGGATATGTGATGATGATGCTGCCTTTATGATTTGGATAAACTTGTGGTTATGCTTATTACGAGTTAAATGTATGTTGAAAAAAATCTTCCTTATAGGATCCCAAGATCAGAATCTGGTGCATATGCGCTGGGAGTCGAGAATAGGGTACTACAGAGGTTGTTGACACCGAATTCGACGATCGAGAATTTTGTGAGCCTGATTTCTGAGTTCAGGGCATGATAGGAACCCTTCCTAACATTCATAACTCTCTCAGATTAAATGTGGATTGGTTAGATTCTATTGTTTACTTTCTCTGATGGGCATGGTTTTGTGACGAAATCAATTCTAATTCTCATACCTCTCATCTCTTGAAAACTGGATTAAAGGAAGTTCAGATTTGAATTTTAATGATATATCTTCCAACTGGATGAAGATGGAACTCTGATTCCAGTTGTGTTCTTTAATCAAGTATAGATCTCCCTAATCTCTACAAGTGGATCCTTAGCACCCTAATTTCCCACCTTTGAATATTATAAATTTTAGTTTAATATTTCATTATTACTCTTTTAATTCTCCTGATTTAGATTACATCTTCTTCTAGTCCTAGTTTTAGTTACTTTCAAATTACGTACAAGGTTCAGTCCTTGTGGATTCGATCTCGGTCTTACCGAGATTATTAGTACATCGTAACCCTATACTTGGGGTGGTGAACAACAACTACTGAAACTGTCACGCCCCAAACTCGGAAACAGGGCTCACAAAATTCTTGATCGTCGAATCCGGTACTGACAGCCTCCGTAGTACCCCATTCTCCCTCTTAGCACCCATACACCAAGTTCCGATCCCGGGATCCTATAAGGAGGATTTTTTAATGTATATTTATCTCGTAAGAAGCATAACCATAAGTATACCCAAACCACAAAGACAATATCATCATCACATATCCACTAATATAATCATTTGACTACAATGCTGAAAGAAAAATATAATATTAAAATATTAAAGAAAACTCTAGAAACTCAACCGCATGCTCCTACCTCAGCTCGGCTACATCATAATGTCACCTGTATGCATCTATAGTGCATAAGCTTATAGAAAGCTTAGAGGGTGGTGTAAGTGTGTGAGCAGAATATGCGTGCTTAAAATGTAATATTAAAGTAAACAGAAATACTGGTAAGTCCATGAACCATACAATATCAGAGTAAGCAGAAATACTGACAAGTCCATGAGTCATATAATATCAGAGTACGCAATATAAATCAGTTATACAAATGAGGAGTGAAAGAGAGTCAAATATCAGATGTCGGGAGTACAATACAATATGTAAATCCTGCTAAGTCCGTTTAGGCCACATAAGTGCAGAAACATAGCAACCCAAAATGTTATATGCCTACGGATGTAATGCAATATGTGAATGAAATGACCAAGCTGGAGTGTGAAGTTAAGATGATAGTACATAGTATCATAGGCTACAGGGTCCGTCACAAGGGACTTCTATCCAAACCAATCCCATACCTAATTTTGGATAGTTAGACTTAATGTTGTAAACTCCTGATCTCAGGTTAGTCGCGCGCCCCAACCGAAATCCTGACCATTATGAAGGTACACGTAACGAATAGTTGCGCACAACCAGCACAAGTGGATAGTGAATGAATGAATGAATATGCAACTCCTGCTCAATAAGTCCACATATCAATATCGTACATCTCTGGGATCATCATCGGGGTCTAGTACACTCCAAAATGGCTACCGCCCTAGTTGGCTGCATAGGCCAGCGAGTGGAAAAGACCTCACTACCTGCCTACCAGTAGTATACCAATGTCTACCCAGCTTGTCGATAGCGGACCCATTTGAGAGCTAGTCAAACTCAGCCTAGCTTATAGTCCCTCACTTGGGCAAATAAGGCCACACTCCCTTCCAACCGACCATGACACAATGGGAGACGCGACCTACTGGTATTGGGCACTTGGGCGCTCATACATCCACTCGGTTTAGACGTTAGGGCATCTCCTAGCCTCGGAGGTTAATGGACTTTCATCGACAGACATCCAAAGTGCCTAGATGCTCGAACTAAACATTTTAGATGTCCCGTCTAGCCATCCACAACATGCCTATGGACGTCACAGCCCTGATGTCGCTAGGGCGTACTGAAAAGGCCAAGCTATATGTCGTAAGGGGGGTGAATAGGACTATGCCAAATTAAAATGATAACATCAGAATTTAAACAATTAAGGAAATTAAACAAACCACAATACAGAAATGTAAAGCAACCTTAAAATTCTAGATGCTCTAAGGACAACCTTACACCATAAAAACTAAGGGTTTATGGCAAGGACAACCTTAATAGAACAATCTAAGAATCAATAACTCAAACTGAAGAGAAATAAAATAGCAAGAATTGAAATCCAGGGATCTGGACAGCAGGGATAAAACCCATATACCACCTGGGCCCCATAGACGATGTGGATCCCATACACTCATCAAGGAGGCCCCACATCCAAGCAATGGACGGTGGGGATAAGGCACACATATAGGTCTGTCCCACCATCTAGGGACTGGATGGTGGTGGCATGGATAAAATCCATACTACAGGTGGGTCCATACGTGTGTGGATCTAGTGGACCACACCCATCACAAGAGAGAGAGAGAGAGAGAAAGAGACCGGTGAGAAGGGGAAGGACCCCGCCACTATGGCCCCTCCCTATATAATGCATACAACAAGATGGGTCCCACCATATGCAGCCCCTCAAATCATCAAAATCAACAAATAAAATCACCCACCTTTGATCTTCTTGGACTCCTTCCACCGATGTGATCTAGAGCTCTAAGGGGTGGATTTTAACGGTTGAGATCGGCTTTGAAGGGTTGGATTGAGTGGTAGGGAGTGGGCCACACAAAGCTCTCTCATGGAGCTTGTTTGGTCGTGGGTTGCTCTCATAGAGATTGGGAGAAAAATGAGAGAGAGAGAGAGGTAATGTGAGTGATGGAGTGATGGGGAGAGGGATGAGTGAAGTGATGAAAAGTTAACTTTTGGGGATGGGTAATTGTACTTGGAGATGGGTGTCAGTGACAGGAGTGATGTGATGTGTACTTGACATTTGATGTGATGGATTCTCCCGAGATAGCAACGCACAATGTTTTCCTTGAACTGAACGCGGGCCCACATCTCCTGGCTCGGGTATCGCTTCAGCGTGCAAGATGCGGCGTCAAAACTGCGGCAATGGCGTGGTTGCTAGGGTACAAGTCTTGGATTCAGCCGACTTTGGAATACAGGATACGACTCAAGGTCATCCCCAAATATTGATAACAGATCGCGGGTCACCGAAAATCGACCGAGAGGACTACAGAAGTTTACGGAACAGTACAGGCTAGGATATGGGTCTTACAGAAACAGAATCCGATCACAACTTGAACTCGCTTCAGTCTGACCGAAGCTTAACTCTGCTGCGTAAATTTGATGCAGTTTTCAAAGTCAGCCAGACAAAGGCTATAGATAGGGGTTCTCCAAGGAGTTCAAAACATGAATTAGGTTTCAAGGAGTAGAGCCAAAGGATGGAGGAGCCGTCACAGAGTTTTCTTCCTTTCCTAGTTTGATTTTTATGTTTTATTTGAGAGATTTAGTTTCAATCATATCTATGGTGAGCTAAACCCCTTAGCTAGGGCTAAGAGGTGATGCTTGTAGCATGTTGGGCTGATTATCTTGCTTTGATTCTTGTTTATGTTAAACAATCATTGAGTTCTAGTTTCATTTTAGCAATATTTTCAATTTTTTATGACTTTAATTACAGTAGATTTTCTGGAGGCTTTTAATATCTTATTAATCTATTTGGAGTTGTGGAGATTGGTAAATCCCATTGTTCACTATTGTCTCCTGAACATGGTAGGATGATGGAATCCCTTCCAATCAATGCAATGGATCTTCATGTCTGAACTATCTCAATGAAAGTTCAAATTAGTTCAAATTGTGCTTGAATAGTTTATCTTCCACTGGATAGGATAGGATTCCAATTCCAGTTGTGTTTCTTAAATCAAGTAAGGTGGCATCTTGATAGCCATAAGTGGATCCTTGGCACCGTAGTTCCCACCTTTTTATTGATAGTTTAAGTCAACATTATTCACAATTACTCCAACTACTCCAAATTTTAAATTAGTTTCTGATTCTATTTCTACTTCTAGTTATTTTCAGACTACGTACAAGTTTAGTCCCTGTGGATTCGACCTCGATCTCACTGAGTTATTACTACATCGCAACCCTGCACTTGGGGTTGTGAATAAGTTTTTGCGCGATTGTCAGGGATTACACTTGTGCTTTTCTAAGATTAATTAATTTTAGAATTACTTTAGGATTAGTTCTTCTTTTGTGTTCTTAGATTAGGTTTTATGAATTTATTTATAAAACTAACTATTTTTCTTTATTTTGTATGACTTTATCTTAACATAGGAGTCCTAATCGGTAACTTCGTTCGAACTCTTCTCTAGTTTCATAATTCTTAATTGCTATAGTTTAGTTTTAGTTCTATTTTTCTTAGATCTTAGTTAGGTTTGAGCTTGAGGAGTGAGAGTGTTTCATGCCCAAGTGGGTCCGTGATAACACTCTACGTCTTTTGAGTGAAGGAGGATTAGTCAAAGGGTTACCTATCCATCACCAAATTAAACACCACTTAGATCCTCCGAGTTAATAGAAATGATGGCTTCATATTAACCTTAACACCCAATTGAGGAAGCCCAGGATGAGAATGAGGAACATCATGTACCCCCACCTCATACTCTACATATCACGCCCCAAACTCGGAAACCAGGCTCACAAAATTTTTGATCGCCGAATCTGGCGCCGATGGCCTCCGTAGTACCTCATTCTCGGCTCTCACCACTCATTCACCGAGTTCCGATCTTGGGATGATACGAGAGAGGATTTTTAACGTCAATTTGATTCATAATAAACATAACCAAAAGCATAACCCACAAACAACAACCAAAAACTCCATCACATTTTCACTATGATCAAAAACTTTATAAGTACAATGAGTATAAAGGGAAATATAATGATAATGGACAAAAAGCTCCAAGATGATCTGCTATGCACCCCTGCCTCAGTGCTGCTGCGGTCCAACGTTATCTGCGCGCAACGGTCATGCATAAGCTTATGAAAAGCTTAGAGGGTGGTGAAAGTGTGTGTACGCAAGGTAGTAATACAATTATGTAGTATCAAAGTAATACGAAACATGCTGATGAATCCATAAATGCCATTAGCCATACCAAGGTTATGCGATGCAAGGCATGTATGATGTTAACCATACAAAGGCCATACGATGTGAGATGCAACTCAAGCATATGAATCTTCATCTAAGTCCATATATTAATACTGTTCAACTATGAAATATCATCAGGATCTAATACACTCCAAATCAGATTGCTGCCCCATCACGCGCAATAAGGTAAGTGAAAGAGACCTCATTATCCGCCTGCCAATATCGGGCCCGGCTCGTCGATAGCGGACCTATTCCTCGAGCTGGTCAAACTCAAGCTAGCTTTGTGTCACGCTCCAAACCCAGAAATTGGATTCACAGGAATCTCAATCACCGAATCCAATGCCGACAGCCTCCCTAATACCCTAATCTCGGCTCCTAGCATTCATATGTCAGATTTCAATCCTGAGATCTATAAGGAGGATTTTTTATTACATTTAACTCGTAATAAGCATAACCACAAGATTACCCAATTCACAAAGGTAACATCATCATCACATATCCACTAATATAATCATTTGAGTACAATACTGAAAGGGAAATACATAAATAGAAAATCAAGCTCCAGAAGACCACTGCACGCTCCAAGCTCAACACTGTTGCAACCTAATATCACCTGCACGCATCTATCGTACATAAGCTTACAGAAAGCTTAGAGGGTGTGTAAGTGTGTGCACAAGGTAAGTGTTAAGTATTCAATACAATGCCATAATCATAAAATACCAGAAAAAAACTGGTAATCCATAAATCGTATAATGTCTGAATAAACAGAAATAGTGATAAGATCATGAGTTATCAGAGTAAACAGAAATACTAACGAGATCAGAAATTATCAGAGTAAACAGAAATACTAACAAAGTCATAAATCACATGATAACAGAGTAAGCAGAAATACTGAAAAGATCATGAATCAAGCAATATCAGAATATGCGATACAGATCAATTATACAAATGAGGAACAATATCAGAATACGTGATATAAATTAACTATATAAATGAAGAACAATATCAGAATACGCGATACAGATCAACTATACCAATGAGAAATAATATCAGAATATGCGATATAGATCAACTATACTAATGGAGAGTCATAAAGAGTCAAATATCAGATGTCGTATCTAAACCATATAAATACAGAAACATAGTAGGTACTATGGATGCAATGTAATATGCAGTGTGAATGAAATAACCATGCTGGAATGTGAAGTCAGGATGATAGTACGAAGTATCACAGGTTACGAGGTCCATCATGAGGGACTTCTATCCAAACCAGTCTTATACCTAAATTTAGACTCAATATGGTAAACTCCTGGTCTCAGGTTAGTCGCGCACCCAACCAAAATCCCAGTCATACGAAGGTATACGTAATAAATAGTTACGCACCATCAGCCCAAGTGGATAGTGAATGTATGAATGAATGAGTATGAAACTCCTACTTAGTAGGTCCACAAATCAGTACAGGTCCTCTCTGAGAAATCATCGGGGTCTAGTACACTCCACACTGACTGCCTCCTCCTTAGCTACACAGCCCCACGAGCGGAATAAACCTCACTATCCACCTGACCAATAGTCTGCCAATACCTACCCGGCTCGTCGATAGCGAACCCATTTATGAGCTTGTCATACTTAGCCTAGCTTATAGCCCCCTCACTCCAGTGGATAAGGCCACACTCCCTTCTAATCAACCATGACACAATGGGAGACACGGCCTCATGTATAGGCATCGACGCTCATATTCCACTCGGTCTAGGTGTTAGAGCATCTCCTAGTACCAAGGAGGTTCTGGGATTTTCACCCAAGGACATCCTATGTGCCCATAGTGCTAGAACCAAGCATTTTCGATGTCCCATCTGGCCATCTATGATGTGTCTGTGGAGGAAATATCCCTGATGTCACTAGGGCATACAATGATCATATCACACATGCAAGATGCATGAGTCACACTATCCAATCATGCAGCAATCCTGTGCGTACGGCGCGATAATGTGAGTACTCTGTCTCATAAGGAGTCCTGTAAATAGTCTGCCCAATGGCATATGCTATGATTAAATATTCCTCATATCAGGCATACATATGATGCATATGGGCATGAATCATGGAGTTATACTAAGCATTTTATATGGTGATGAACTATTCTCACAATAAAGATGGGCCTTGATGTCCTACACACAACAAGTACGGGCCTATCAATGGGCCCTAGGGAGAAGTATAACATGGACATTTAACCAACATTATCCTTACAATGTGGACGTCAAACCAACATTGCTCCCAAGGCATGGCCCGCCATAAAGGTCAACACATAAATCACAATGGAATCACATTACAATGGGCCTCAACCCATGGGTGCTTAATACATCATAATGGGCCTCAGCCCATGGGCCCCATACACATCACAGTGGGTCTCAACCCACGGGCCTTTATACATCACAATGGGTCTCAACCCATGGGCCCTAATACATCACAATGGGCCTCAACCCATGGGCCCTGGAATATATAAAAAAAAATGGGCCTAATCACGTGGTCCTCATATATGTCAAGGTGGCCTCAACAATGGGCCTCAAACACATGATAGTGGACCTCAATAACGGGCCCTCATACACATCAAGGTGGTCTCAATAACGGGCCCTCATACACATCAAGGTGGTCTCAATAACGAGCCCTCATACACATCAAGGTGGTCTCAATAACGGGCCCTCATACACATCAAGGTGGGCCTCAATAACGAGCCCTCATAGATGGATTTAGATCAAAGGTGCGCCTCACAGAGGGGCCATAAATATATCAAAGGTGGGCCTCACAGATGGGCCATAAATATATCAAAGGTGGGCCTCACAGATGTGCACAGATGGATGGCTTGGAGAAATACATGCATCACAGTGGACCCTTGAGATGGACGGTTTGGATATAACAATACCTCATGATGGAGGCCCAAGGACAGCTGACGTCAATACAGTCAGCTATATATAGCTGTGTGCGGTGCACTATCCAATCCATTATACAGTAGGTGGGTCCCATGTGGGTTACCATAACATATAATATAATATAATATATTTATATATATATATATACATAATATTATATATATATATATCTGATTATATTAATATATCTGATATACATGTATAACACACTCCAATGTCCAGTGCAATGGACGGCCTGGATATTGATATCATCAAGGTGGGGTCCAACACATCACCAAGGTGGACCCCACATGCTAGATACAACACATGCATCAGGTGTACTCCACGCACTGTCAGATGGATGGCTAGCTGCAAACCTCAAGATCATGGTGGTGGGGCCGTCAGAGTTTGGTGACGTCAATACATGGGCTATATAGTGGTGTGGTAGACCAGCCAATATGTTCCAGCAGCAGGTGGGTCCCATGATTTCAACGGTGAGCGTTCACTCTCTACACTGTTTCCTGTGACGTGGACCACTTGATTCCCACGTACAGCTAATTTTTGGAGAGGACCCGCTGCCCTAGAGGGGCCACCAAATGCACAGTATTGATTTTTGAAACACATCACGGTGGGGCCCACGATAGGACCCACGGCCCTGCCCGTCCGTCAACAGCGTAGCAGCGCCTACTACTGACGTCAGCGGCAGCAGGTGCTGCTGTTTTATATATATATATATATATATATATATATATATATATATATATATATATATATATATATATATATATATATCTTTGCCCCCTCCTCTCAGGCGGGTAAGGCCGCACCCCCTTCCAACCGACCATGACACAGTGGAAAGCACTGCCCTCTGGCAATCGGCACTCGGCGCTCATGCGCACTCGATCTAGACGTTTGAGTAACCTCTTGGTACCATATGGGTTTAGGGACTTTTACCTAAGGATATCTATAGTACCCCATATAAAATAAGATTTTCGGTATCCAATTCTGCTAACCACAAGATGCATGTGAAGGCTATGGCCCTGATATCATTAGAGCATACAGTAACCATGTCACACAATGCGGAATGTATGAATCATACTATTCAGTCATGCAGCAATTCTACACGTATCATGCGCTCATGTAAGCAACTCCCTTTATTAGGGAGTCCTATAATAATTTTCTCAATGGCGGTGCTATGATCAATCACTCAGCTCATCACAAGCATGCAGATGATGCGTATGAACATGTATCATGATGTTATGTTGTCACATACTCATAATCGGAATTGATAATCGGGATCAAAAATTGAAATTGATAATCAGGATCGATCAATCACATATGGTGAATGGGGCCCACTGTTTTAGGTTAACCCATGCAGAGAATGGACCTAACAAGGCCTAAGGGAAGGTCACGATGAGGACATCTAACCATCATTGCCCATCAATATGGACATCTACCCAACATTTCTCCCAAGGAGTGGCCTACATAAGGAATTCATACACAATGTAGCGACCAGACATACATCACATTGGGCCTCGCTCATGAGCCTCACATACATCGCATCGGGCCGATCAAATGGGCCGATCAAATGGGCCAATTCAAATGGGCCAACTCAAATGGGCCTTATGTATATCAAATTGGGCCGCACTAATGGGCCAACTCTTATGCATATTGAGATCCAACCTATTCATAAGTTACCATAGAGATAGATGAAGTGAAAACCAAATATCAACTTAGGCGGGAACCACTGTGGCTCCTAAGAAGTTTTAAACGGTGGATGTCACTGTACCCCATTATTATTGTAAATGGTGGGGTCCACTTGAACTTTAGATCTCATTCATTTACCCCATGCCATGAAATGATATCTTAAATGGTTGGACGGTTTGGATACAACACATGCATCATGGTGGGTCCCATAGATAAATGACATGGGTGGAATAGGTGGGACCCATGGAACTTGTGGCCGTGTACAGCAGCAGGTCCACACGCCACGGGGCAACTAATATTGTTGTACATGCAACATATGCTGTTAAAAGAGCAGCAGAGGTGGGTCCCACGTAGGGCCCACCCTTATAAATATATATACAATATATAATATATATTATAAATATATCTACTGCTATGCAACTTTATGCAATAAAGGGGCCAGAGGTGGGTTCCACATAGGGTCCACCCATATGAATATATATAACACGTATATATATATATGACATATATATATTATAATATATAATATATCATATTATAATATAACATAATATATTAATATTATATTTAATACATCAAAGTCCAAGCCCTGAAGGGCCTAGACATACACATACATCATGGTAGCCCACACGTGGGGTGGGTCCCACCGTCCAAAGGCGGTGGACGGTTTGGATCAAACGCACACTGTAGTGTGGCTCGCCAAACTGGATGGACGACGTGGGTTGTAACACCCCGGATTTTTACCAACCTGGAGTTAGGCATCCTTAGGCAATGGGTCAACCATAACACCTTGGTAACCTCTTAGAACTCAATTTCAAAGCTAGAGAAATCATTTAGAACCTAATTCTTTAGAAATTTAACGTATATTAGCCCGCGCTACACTAGATTTCCTACAAAATTAGCACCAACCACTTTAAGTACGATCTGTAAGACCCAAAACCTCTAGAATTGTTAACGCTACGTTACCTGAAATCTAGGATCCAACTCTAAACCCACTTGCTCCTGAGAATACTTTGTAACTTTATATTGGTTCTAGACCGCGCATCGAGAGTCCGATATCTATGAACTTAGACCATTATAACCGCCTAGTTAGACTTGTCAATCACCAAGAAGATCAAGCCCAAACGATGTCCTAAGATTATTTTATTGAGCCCGGAGTAAAGAGAGTAGGAAAAGGAAGATTTTTAGAAAAATTAATTATATTTTTAAGAAATCTAGAACAATTCACTTACGTGTTATTTTTAAGCATTCTGACCGTTAAAATTCGACCCAAATTCACCCTTGGATCAGGATAAGTGGCCCTTACATGTCATAGTACTTGTAGCTCTGATCGAGTTCTCGTAACTGTTGAACTGAAACTGGTCCGCCACGATCGATATGAAAACCCGACCGGACTAAAAACTTAGCTTGACCTAGATCCGATATTAGAGAGCTTAAGTCCGATCGCATTTAGTAATAGGACCTCCAGAAGTACTCCGTTGGATCAGAACAGACCCGATTTGCTTATAACTTAAGTATACCTTGGCCTTAAGTCTATTTTTGTCAAGTTTAGGCTTATAAATAGGGCTTAAAACCCTCTCTCACAAATCCCATACGAATTTCAAACCCTAGACAAAATCAAGAGAGAGAAAAGAGAGAGAAATTGAGGGAGAAGTTGGAGTTTCTTCCAGGGATTCCTCCCAGTCTCTCTGCGTGCCTCATCCATCCTTCTGCATCGTTATTCTGGTGATTCCAAATCCGTTCTTAGATAAGAAAACCTAATCCTAACCTGTTTTGAAGCTTAGACAAGCTGTAGGAAAGTTGTAGCTAACTTGTTTCATGTCATAGGTAGCGTATCCGCCATTGACGAAGACACATCGTCTGAATCATATCGAATACGCATTTTCTGGTTTAAGGTGCGGACTATATACGTTTAGGTTATGGTTTCAAAGACTTTCAATGTTAAGTAATGATTTATTCTTGCCTAGGATGCTATTTCACATGTACAAAGTGTTGTCCGTTTCGATTTTCAGTTATACGTTAATTATGTTGAATATACTGCATTCCTCGTATTTGTGAAAAATACCGTATACGTATGAAATTTAGATTTGTGCTTAACATGATTATTTTTCATGAATATATGCTTGTTACAGGTGTGACAACTCCTTAGCGAAAGGACTTGCCCTAAATCATGCCACAACCAATATACGCTATATATGTAAAAGTATGTAGCTCACGTGTTTATGAAAATGTTTAAATGAATATGGAACCCGGATTCATGCATGCCATGATTATTCGTCATGGGTATATGCAAGTGATATATGGGGCAACTCCCTAGTGAAAGAATTTGGTCAAATACATGATATATCAACATACGGTATGCAGTTAGTATGTGTAGCCTAAGTGTTTGTGAAAATGACTGAATGAGTTTGAAATTTGCTTTTGTGCTCGCCATGACTAATTGTCATTAATATATGATTATTGTATAGGCGATAACCCTTTGACGAAAGGATTTGCCCTAATACGTATGTTAATGACTACATAATATGTATGATGCAATGTGTAGACTAAGTGTATGTAAAAGTGTCTGAATGAGTTAGTAGATAGTAAAAATGTGATTGCTAAGGTTGTTGAGATATGAATCTCAATCACAATACTTGAGTATATGATTTCCTCCATGCATTATGTAACTTAGATTATTTGTATTAACTTTGTATATGATATCCTCCATGAATTGATTAACTTAGATAAATCATGTCAAAGGTATATATGATTTCTTCCATGTACTGTATTTACATTTAAGTTATACTTCATGAATGTCCACATGATAGTAGGATATGCCTCATATGCCTGTTATGGAATTTTTATGTGATTGGGGCTGTGCTACAGTCCAGGTAATCGGTAAGCGTACTCCAAATGGTGGTTGAGGTTGTTCGCCACGTAGGATGAGTTTAACGAATCTGAGTCGTGCTTGGGATGTTCGGCAGTGGTTAGGCCACACGGAGTGCTTATGCATTTCATGTCGTTCAATTCAACGTACGCTTGGCCTGGTTGAGCTTATCAACTAACCCGATTGACTTATGTTTGTTCATCATGTTTAGTCTCTACTGCTTGAACCTAATGTACCAAACTTACCAATGAAAAGCTCCTCTAACCTTGGTACCTCGATCCGCTAAGACTCATGAGTCGATTATGGTGGTATGGGACACTATATTCATGTTGTGGGCCTACTCTGATTGGTAACGAGACCTTTGTAGTGACCAGTGAGCACCTATACTTGTGAGCAAATTATGGTGGTATGGGACACTATATTCTTGTTGTCGGCCTACATTAATTGGTGATGAGCCCTCTGTAGTGACCTCGAGTATATCCTGATAGTGCATAAGAATGACGAGTCTTGTTGCAGTATGTGGGATATAACTAGGCCTGTATTGATAAGGTGATGGGGGAGAGGAGCAACGATTGCGCGCAACAGCCCTGACAGCCTTTACAGTGACCTAGAATTATAACATCATATGAGATTATCTCGGACTGATGACCCGAGAATGGATCACCATTTGGGTAATGATACAAGGGAGGTACCTTAGCTTCCTAATCCTGCTGTATGAAAAGGACTAATAAGAAGTTGGTAATCATGCTCATGTCATCGCATTGCATATGCTAACGGTGTTGGTGATAGAGCACTGAGGAAGTGAGTCATGCCACGATCGTTAGATGTTGTCGCAGAGGGGATTGTGGTGAGGGCATACATCATTTTTCATATCATCCTTGCATTAATAAGAGTATCTAGGACCTTTTTGATTATACTGCCTTATCATTACTGCTTGATTGGATTGATAACATGTTAACCTTTGCTGTATATAGCTTTCACTGAGTTAATCACTCACTCCCACATTACGGGACGGTGTTGGCCACACCGACCAGTCCCTATTTTAGTTTCAGATGATGGCGATGCTTGCGAAGCAGAGCCGGACTTGATGATGATGAGGAGGATTCCTCCTATATGTAGGTTCTGATCGACGGGGTCATTGGGTTATTGATTAGATGCCAATGCACTTGGTATTGTGCCTTTTATTTAAACACCCATTTATATTCTTTTCTTTCCATTTTTAGAGTATACATGTATTTAATTAACCTGATAACATGTTCACACTCTGGAGACTTACAATCAATTATACATTTTATATATTTATCACAGTCTTCCACTTGAGAAACTTAACTGTTGCTGGAGTATGATATGCTATTTTGGTGTAATCCCACTCATGTTTTCTACACTAATATGAACAACATTCATCCATCATTGAAAATGTTACATAAGTGATGTTCTGCAACTCGGAAGTGGAGTTTCTGCTCGACCCCCAATTTTTGAGATGTTACAGATGGTATCAGAGCATGATTTAGATTAAACTGGACCTGGGTTATGGTCACACACCACACGATGACGCCAATTTAATGTAGGAGGGTGCGAGAACAATCTAGAAACAAGTCTAGGACCCCCAGTTTGTTTTTGGCGAAAGTTTACTGAAAATGATCACCGAGATCGAGTCCGTGCACACTCCTGATCACACACAAGGACCTCAAATCATTTCTAGACCGTCAATTGATGGGTATAGACCGCGTTTCATCCTATTCCAGCTATTAGAAAGTTGTAAGAGTGAATAGAGATCAGATTAGTTTTGAAATGACCCGAAATGGCTCAAATCGGAAGAGGGGGCCAAACGATCAACTTCTAGGGGGTTCTACAGTGGTACCCAAACATTTTTAGACTCAGGGGGTGGTGAGGCCCTCGCCCAATGGGCGAGGCCTCACCGGATAGTCCAGTGGCTGACGAGGCCCTCACCGGTTCGGCGAGGCCTCGTCGACAGACGGGCTCGGACGGGCTGGGCCTTTTGGCTGATTGCATGTGGGGACTTGTGGACCCCATTGGTTCATGGTCTGTTGATTAGAACATCCCTAATCTATTACTTCCTTCACAAAGTGACCCCCCAAGCTCTCCTTTTCTTTCAAAACTGTTGTTTTCTCTCTCCAACCTTCCTTCCAATCGTCCCTTCTTTCATTTTTTATTATTTCCATCATCCCTCTACCATTCTCAATCAGATCCAGCAACTACTCCATCCATGCTTCGCAATTAGAGCTCCCATAACTCCCATTTGAGCTCCAAAATTGTGTCAGCCCCAAACCTCACCTATCTTGGTCTTTTCTTTCTTTTATTTTCCCTTTCTTTGACCTGTTACACTTCTCTTTTAGACCTAGATTCGTGGAAACCCATTAGGTCAGCCTTTTCTTCCATTTCATCAATTTTCCATGGCTCTTTTTAAGTTAATTATAGCTATTTTCTCGATCTCTCCGCTTCTACCGATGGGTGAGACCTAACACAGTAGTTTAGTCCATAAACAGTGACCATCTAGTGCTAGGACATCTAGAGTTTTGGACCTAGAGTTAGTTCTCCTAGATTACGAAAGATCTGGAGATATAGGAAATCCAAGTTCAATTAGACAATCTTGACCCTAAGCGATAGAACAATTTCCTGTAGTAGAAATGGTATGAAACCATCTAGCGTATAAGCTTAGACTTTGGATTTCAGCTAGTGAGTTACAGACTAGGATACTAGTTGTATTAAGCAGTGTAAAGACTGAATATGCTAAGGAATAGTAGGTTTGATTTAGTAGGTTTGATTTGGTTGGAATAGGACGTCAGTCCTTCGATAGATCCCCATAATATTCATAGGCTCCTTTAGTAACTCTCAGGAAGCTTGCTTAACTTAAAACTAGTCACGCGTAGGGAAGACTTATATACCCTTCGAATGAAATGCTAGGATAAACCAACACGCCCTTTGGAACTTCCCTTAGAATTACCCTTTCAAGGACTTAGTACAATCGGGAAAGCAGAGTAAAGGAACTGTATATAAGTGATGTATCCGCGGTTTGAATTGCATTCTTAATCCTAGTAGTTACCAATAGATCTAATGCTCTGATCAAGTAGAAGATCGACATCGAATAGGATTAAGGACTGATACGACAAATTTTCTGTCCTAGCTAGACAGAAAGTCTATGTATCCGGCTCAGACCCACTATACAACTTTTCTTCCATGTTGGGCCGACCACCTACAACCAAAAGTTATTGCTTTGCCTTTGGAAAATGTTGAGGACATATAGCCAATAAAGATTAGACATCTTGCAGCAAGCTCACACCTGCCCCTGAACTTAACCACAATAGAGATTAGGCTCTTTTTTACAACCATAGGTACCAATGTCATAGAACGCATCATTAGCAAAGGAAGACCAATGTAGCGAGAGATTGTTTTCCATTTCATGTCAAGGATTCCGACATATGGATCGAGACATAGGTTCTTGAGCCTTGTGTAGAAATATTTTTAAGGGGGGTAGAACCTTATGAGCTTAATCTAGTTAATACAACCATTAGATCAGAGTGGCGTAGCGACAACGTAGTTGGCCCTTTCCCCACTGGCCCAGGATCGAAGGAAATTTAGGGAAACAATTAGGGCGAAGCTCAGTGTATCCATAAGCCTACTCGTTAAATACGAGCATAATAGAAGCCTTGGCCGATTCTGTATGTTTGGAAGCCCCTTAGGATACTCTATTAGAGTGTTTATTAATCCTTACCTTAGACATAGATTCAGACGAGGACTCTCCTAGATAGAGTGATCAAGACCCAAAGCTCAACCCTATTAATAGGACTTTTAAACCTTTCAGTGATTGGCTTTTCCTAAGTTTTTAGAGTGATCGGATTACAGAGTTACTGAAATGCACAAATGCGAAACATTCGCGGCTTGACCCAATTCTCAATCCTGGCAGACTACCAATGGACTCACTGCTTGACCAGGCAGAAGACTAGGATCCACCAGGATTAGGAAAGGATACACTTTGTCTACCCTGGTCAGGTGGACATTCGATGTATAGGGATCAAGCCCACTACAACCATCTCTCCGTATTGGTCAACCATTGAACAGGTTTTTAGGCAAAAGGAATAATAGAACCTGTACTCATTACCCTTAGCCAATTTTGAGGATGAAATTATTTTTAAGGGGGGTAGATTGTAATACCCTGAATTTTTACCAACCTAGAGTTAGGCGTCCTTAGGAAATGGGTCAACCATAACACCTTGGTAACCTCTTAGAACTCAATTCTAAAGCCAGAGAAATTGTTTAGAACTTAATTCTTTAAAAATTTAACATGTATTAGCCAGCGCTACACTAGATTTCCTACAAAATTAGCACCAACCACTTTAAATATGATCTGTAAGACCTAAAACCTCTAGAATTGTTAACGCTACGTTACCATGAAATCTAGGATCCAACTCTAAACCCACTTGCTCCCGAGAATACTTTGTAACTTTGTATTGGTTCTAGACCACGCATCGAGAGTCCGATAGCTATGAACTTAGACCATTATGACCACCTAGTTGGACTTATCAATCACCAAGAAGATCAAGCCCAAACGATGTCCTAAGACCATTTTATTGAGCCCGGAGTAAAGAGAGTAGAAAAAGGAAGATTTTTAGAAAAATTAATTATATTTTTAAGAAATCTGGAACGATTCACTTACGTGTTATTTTTAAGCATTCTGACCATTAGAATTCGACCCAAATTCACTCTCGGATCAGGATAGGTGGCCCTTACATGTCATAGTACTTGTAGCTCTGATCGAGTTCCCATAATCGTTGAAATGAAACTGGTCTGCCACGGTCGATTTGGAAACCCGACCGGACTGAAAACTTAGCTTGACCTAGATCCGATATTAGAGAGCTTAATTCCGACCGCATTTAGTAACAGGACCTCCATAAGTGCCCCGTTGGATCAGAACAGACCCGATTTGGTTATAACTTAAGTATACCTTGGCCTTAAGTTTATTTTTGTCAAGTTTAGGCTTATAAATAGGGCTTAAAACCCTCACTCATAAATTCGATATGAATTTCAAACCCTAGCCAAAATCAAGAGAGAGAAAAGAGAGAGAAACTGAGGGAGAAGTTGGAGTTTCTTCCAGGGATTCCTCCCAGTCTCTCTGCGTGCCTCATCCATCCTTTTACATCGCTATTCTGGTGATTCTAAATCCGTTCTTAGGTAAGAAAACCTAACCCTAACCTGTTTTGAAGCTTAGACAAGCTGTAGGAAAGCTGTAGCTAACCTGTTTCATGCCATAAATAGCGTATCCGCCGTTGACGAAGACACATCGTCTGAATCATATCGAATACGCATTTTCTGGTTTAAGGTGCGGACTATATACGTTTAGGTTATGGTTTCCAAGACTTTCAATGTTAAGTAATGATTTATTCTTGCCTAGGATGCTATTTCACATGTATAAAGTGTTATCCGTTTCAATTTTTAGTTATACGTTAATTATGTTGAATATACTGTATTTCTCGTATTTGTGGAAAATACCGTATACGTATGAAATTTGGATTTGTGCTTAACATGATTATTTGCCGTGAATATATGCTTATTACAGGTGTGACAACTCCTTAGCGAAAGGACTTACCCTAAATCACGCCACAGCCAATATACGTTATATATGTTAAAGTGTGTAGCTCACGTGTTTGTGAAAATGTTTAAATGAATACGGAACCCAGATTCATGCATGCCATGATTATCCATCATGCGTATATGCAAGTGATATATGAGGCAACTCCCTAGTGAAAGGATTTGGTCAAATACAAGATATATCAACATACGGTATGTAGTTAGTATGTGTAGCCTAAGTGTTTGTGAAAATGACTGAATGAATATGAAATTTGCTTTCGTGCTCGCCATGACTAATTTTCATGAATATATGATTATTTTATAGGCGATAACCCTTTGACGAAAGGATTTGCCCCAATACGTATGCTAATGACTACATAATATGTATGATGCAATGTGTAGACTAAGTGTATGTAAAAGTGTCTGAATGAGTTAGTAGTTAGTAAAAATGTGATTGCTAAGGTTGTTGAGATATGAATCTCAATCACAATACTTGAGTATATGATTTCCTCCATGCATTGTGTAACTTAGATTATTTGTATTAACTTTGTATATGATATCCTCCATGAATTGATTAACTTAGATAAATCATGTCAAAGGTATATATGATTTCTTCCATGTACTGTATTTACATTTAAGTTATACTTCATGAATGTCCACATGATAGTAGGATATGCCTCATATGCCTGTTATGGAATTTGTATGTGATTGGGGCTGTGCTACAGTCCAGGTAATCGGTAAGCGTACTTCAAATGGTGGTTGAGGTTGTTCGCCACGTAGGATGAGTTTAACGAATCTGAGTCGTGCTTGGGATGTTCGGCAATGGTTAGGCCACACGGAGTGCTTATGCATTTCATGTCGTTCAATTCAACGTACGCTTGGCCTGGTTGAGCTTATCAACTTACCCGATTGACCTATGTTTGTTCACCATGTTCGGTTGCTACTGCTTGAACCTAAGGTAACAAACTTACCAATGAAAAGTCCCTCCAACCTTGGTACCTCAATCCTCTAAGACTCATGAGCTGATTATGGTGGTATTGGACACTATATTCGTGTTGTCGGCCTACTCTAATTGGTGACGAGCCCTTTGTAGTGACCAGTGAGCACCTATACTCGTGAGCAGATTATGGTGGTATGGAACACTATATTCTTGTTGTCGGCCTACATTGATTGGTGACGAGCCCTCTGTAGTGACCTCGAGTATATCCTGATAGTGCATAAGGACGACGAGTCTTGTTGCAATATGTGGGATATAAGTAGGCCTGTATTGATAAGGTGATGGGGGAGAGGAGCAACGATTGCTCGCAACAGCCCTGGCAGCCCTTGCAGTGACCTAGAACCGTAACATCGTATGAGATTATCTTAGACTGACGACCCAAGAATGGATCACCATCTGGGTAATGATACAAGAGAGGTACCTTAACTTCTCAATCCTGCTGTATGAAAAGGACTAATAAGAAGTTGGTAATCATGCTCATGTCATCGCATTGCATGTGCTAACGGTGTTGGTGATAGCGCACTGAGGAAGTGAGTCATGCCACGATCGTTAGATGTTGTTGCAGAGGGGATTGTGGTGAGGGCATACATCATTCTTCATATCATCCTTGCATTAATAAAAGTATCTAGGACTGTTTGATTATACTGCCTTATCATTACTGCTTGATTGGATTGATAACATGTTAACCTTTGCTGTATATAGCTTCCACTGAGTTGATCACTCACTCCCACGTTACGGGACGGTGTTGGCCACACTGACCAGTCCCTATTTTAGTTTCAGATGATGGCGATGCTTGCGAAGCAGAGCCGGACTTGATGATGAGGAGGAGGATTCCTCCTATATGTAGGTTCTGATCGACGGGGTCATAGGGTTATTGATTAGATGCCAATGCACTTGGTATTGTGCCTTTTATTTAAACACCCATGTATATTCTTTTCTTTCCATTTTTAGAGTATACATGTATTTAGTTAACCTGGTAACATGTTCACACTCTGGAGACTTACAATCAATTATACATTTTATATAATTATCACAGTCATCCGCTTGAGAAACTTAACTGTCTCTGGAGTATGATATGCTGTTTTGGTCTAATCTCACTCATGTTTTATACACTAATATGAACAACATTCATCCATCATTGAAAATGTTGCATAAGTGATGTTCTGGAACTCGGGAGTGGAGTTTCTGCTCGACCCCGAATTTTCAGGATGTTACATGGGTAGATCCCATGGACCTCACCGTCAGCACACACCTCCCTACTAGCACACGTACAGGAAATCAATGTCAAGACCTCAGCGTGGAAAGGAGGTATCTTTCACTCAGCCTACCACTGGGGCTATGGTCTGGGTCCCACGTAGAAACGAGGTATCTTTTACTCAGCCTACCACTGGAGCTATGGATCTGGGTGTGGATAACCCTATCAAGGAGGGCCCCACACAGACATGGGTCCCATCGTCCAGGGGTGGTGGATGGTTTAGATACAACACATACACTATGGTGTGGCCCATTTGGATGGATGGAGGACGCGGATGGGTCCCCTGGACCCCATTGTCAGCATAAACTTCTCTGTTAGTACACCCACTGTCAATCCACACTTCACTATGGTGCACGTCCAATGTCCCTGGATGTTGGACTGTGGATACAACATAGGCATCATGGTGGGTCTCACTTGGACGTGGCCCACCAGATTTGGATCAATCTGATATTTGTGTTTCTCCTACATCTAGACCCACCCAAAGACGATCAGTAAGGTGGGATCTACGGATGGGACAACGTGGATCATACATCATAGTGGGGTCCACAATACATGAGAGAGAGAAAGATCAACGAGGATGGAGGGGCCCTGCCACTATGGGCCCCTCTTTGATACAAAGCCTACATCAAGGTGGGTCCCATCATAAGTGGGCCCTTACATCACAAAAAGATAAAGAAATGGAGATCCAAGATCACCCACCATCTCCTTCTTGCTCCCTAGGCTTCCTTTTCTCCTTAACTTCGATTCCAACGGAAGATGATGGAGTTTTAATGGTTGAGATGGGAGATGAGAAGGTAGGAAGTGGGCTTCATACAAAACTCTCTCATGGAGGTTTGGGAAGCTTGGACGTGTGATGTTTTTGGTTAGCTTGGAAATGAGCTTGAGAAATGAGAGAGAGAGAGAGAGAGAGAGAGAGGGTTATAAAGAGAGAGAGAGAGAGGGGGATGGGTGATCGATGTGGTGAGTGATGGGTGTGTAAGAAACTTTTGACCTTAGGGGTAGATGGTGTAAGAAGGGTACGGGATGTGTAAGAACTTTTTGACTTTTGGGGTTGCTTGGGGATGGGTGTGAGGTGATGGTATACTTGACCCTTGATGGGACTGATTGATGGATTGAGGTGACATGTTGTAGAGATTCTCTTGAGTTTTGCAACACGCGGTATTTTTTTCGAATTGAACTCTGGCCCACATCTCCTGGCCTGGATATTGCCTCGGCGCGTGAGATGCGGCATCGGAACCGCAACAACGGTGCAGTCGCTAGGGTACAAATCTCTGGTTGAGCTGACTCTAGTTTGCAGGACTCAGCTTAGGTTCATGTACAAATGTCGGATAAAGGTTGAAGGTTGCCAAAATTTGACAAGTAAGATCGTGGGAACCAATGGAATGGTACGGACTAAGATACAGGTCTTACACTGTGAGATTATTTACAATCGGTGAGGGTGAGCACACCTTCATGCATGATTTTTCCAGACAATGTGGGAAGCATGGATATTAAGCCAGGAGAGATCCAACTCCTTCTGAAGTTCCATGGACTTAAATTTGAAAGTCCATATCTACACATGAAAGAGTTTGATGAGATAATAACCACCCTACACTTCCCTAACGTGTCTGTGGACACGATCAGGTTGAAACTCTTTCCTTTCTCCTTAAAAGAGAAAGTTAAGACATGGTTGCACGCACTACGACCATGATCCATTAGCATATAGAATGACATGACAAGGGAGTTCATAAACAAATTCTTCCCATACCATAAGATGAACACCATAAGGAAGTCAATCATGAACTTCACCAAAACGGAAGATCGGACCTTCTTCCAATGTTGGGAATGGTTCAAGGATCTTGTCAATTCATGCCCACAACATGGATTTGAAACATGGTGCATAAAAAATTTCTTCTACGATGGACTGACATCTCCTATACGCCAATTGGTCGAGATGATGTGTAACGGGGAATTCATGAATAAGAATGTCGATGATGTGTGGGATTACTTTGACAAACTTGCTGAAATACACAATCATAGGATATCTCCCCAAGATCTAACACCACTCCTAAGCTTACTCAATCAAAGGACATGGGCGGAATATACATTTTGAAAGAGGAAGATGATATAAATGCTAAAGTAGCCAATCTCATAAGGAAAATAGAGGCCATGGAACTTAAGAAAGCAATACCTATCAAATTCGACAAGGCTATGGAAGTTGTTTGTGGTATTTGTGCTTGCAAATACATACAACTGAAAATTGCCCAATAATTCTTGCTTTTCAAGAGATATTGAATGAGCAATCAAATACCGTAAAAAACTACCAAAGACCTTTCCGTGGACCCACCTCAAATACATATAACTCAAGTTGGAGGAATCATCCAAATTTCAGTTGGAGGAATAGACAAACTCCTACTCCTCAAGGGATCCTTAACCAATTTATAGATCAACAAAAACCTCAAGAGGATCCAGTCTTAAAACATATTTAAAATTAAGAGCTTTTTAATTAAGGTATGCTTCAAGCCTTTCAAGACTTTACAAAGGCCATACAAAGTGTAACACCTCGAACTTTTCAATACCCGAGTATTGAAAGTTTTTGAGTGTTACCATAGAATTTAATATGATACCAATATAGCTAACCTAACCTTACATCTATTCCCCAATGCAAATCTGACCATTGGGAGCAGTCTCCATTCATAGACTAAGCCATCTGACCATTGAATTTTAAGACAAGACCATCCATCATGTGATTTGATATATGTACCTTCCCATGAATTGAAAAATTACTCTTTGTCCGTAATGATTTAAATATAAGTTCTTTTGTAAGAATTGTTTATAAAGGTGCATATAACCATTTATAACCATTAGATTTTACAAAACTCTTAGATCGGAAATAATTACGAAAATGACATTAACCTATACCTTTGAATTCCAAATTACGCGGTTCTGATGACTCGTTTCATGCAAAATTTTAGACTAAGCCTAATTATCATAAATTAACCGTACACGACAAAATTCATCCCTTAGATCATTACAAAAGTGTCCCAATTAACAAATCAGACCCTTAACCATTGATCGTGGTGACCATTGAGTGAAGAAAACTCATGGGTAGTCATAGTACGAGATTTCCCTTAATATGAGCGGCTTGTGTTGGCTATCATATGGACCAAGTGTAAAATATGAAGACTCCACTTTGGTAAGCTTTTACTTAGCTGTCAAGTTATCCTTTTAGAGTCTAACAACTCTGTATAAACCTAGATCCTTAGATTTAACCACTTTCTCTCGTCCATCACAACTCAAATTTAAACCACACTCTGGTTTCATATGTCTATGAGGTTATACAAAATTTAGGCCCCAATCTATGATCTTACACTGTCAAACGCTGAAGCCAATTCCTTCATTTTAACACAAAAGGTGATATTTTAGATTTAGACTTTTTCCACCATCAATCAACCACCAAAATATGTACAACCATTTACCTATCTTGACTACACATCTCTCCCAAAATTAGGCCCCGATGATTGAACATGGACCGCTAGTTGAGATTAAGTTCATTTCAATGCCCGCTAGGAGAATTTCAAGATAATCTTATGTAAAGCCCGAATCTTCTTCACATTTAGGCTCATGGGCCAACATGACCTGACTAGACTGATGAGTGAAATAGATTTCCCAAAAAATTCATCTTAGTGGACCCTATTGATCCCGCATAATCGAACTAGAAGGTGTAACTTCCACATGCTAATGCACGAGGAATTCGGTTCCGTAAGTGGTTTTGCATGAGAGTAAAACACACATATTGTTACAACGTGTGGCCCACCTAGGACTCGAATCGGTTCCGTACTTGAGGCCATAACTGAATATGATCTTGCAAAGAGGGTGAACGGAGTAGATCTCTTAAAGGAATAACAAGTGGACCCCACCAGATGCCACTATGAAGCACACATCTTGCTATGTGGATTAGTCAATCACGTTGGTTTCAGAGACATTCAAGTTATGGATAACATCTTCCTATAAAATGTGATGTGGCCCGCTAAAGGCTCAGATCAGCTCCATATTGGAATAATGGGTCTACATGATCCGCCCAAGATGATGAACGGAGAGGTTTTCTCAAATACACATCATGATGGAACCCCACCGCCCCTAAGACAGACAAAATCAGATGTTGTTACAGCGTCCGAAGAAAACATGCGCACAAGGAGTTTTCTCACTTAAACTCCCGGCCTCGACAACTCAAAGAGATCTGAGCCATCCAAGCTAATAAAGAGTGAAAACCGACCCCCACTAACGATCGCGGGAAGACCATAAGGATTTCAACATGTTACTAGCATCGAGTTTATCGGAACTCTTGTAGCAAGTTGCGAAAAACCACCACAACACAACCAATGATAACCAATGATCTACATGTTGGATTTGTGGGGCCCACAAGCTCTCTGAGGGCCATCCGAATCACCATCAATCATCGGATTGAAGGAAGACTCTATGGCTAATGATCCACCATTAAAACTGGGGCCATCTTCTTCATTCAAAATTTGATCTCAACCTTCACACCACTACACTATGTAACGATCCAATCTAAACAAACGGTGGCCTATCCAAAACCGATCCAACTTACGGAAGATGAAAGAGGGAATTATATGAGGACTAAACCTACGAAGCCATGAACCAACGCTGGCGCTGTTCGTTCTCACGCAATGCATCAAGCGTACGTTAGACACAAGAAGAGTGTATAAATAATTAAAACATTATAAATATCTAGTCCATCCACCTGATGAACACTAGAGAGAAAGAAAGAGAAAGAAAGAGAGGAGAAGAAAGAGAAAGAAAGAAATAGAAAGAGAAAGAGAAGAAGAAAGAGAAAGAAAAGAAAAGAAAAGAAAAAGAAAGAGAAAGAAAAGAAAGAGAGAGAGAGAGAGAGAGAGAGAGAGAGAGAGAGAGAGAGAGAGAGAGAGAAAAGAAGACGAAGAAGAAGAAAACGTGAAGTCAAGGATAGTTGCATGCTGAGCTATCACCAAGGCCTGGTTTGACTCCTAACTTTCTTTTCTTTCTATCCTCCTCTTCTTTTTCCAAATATAATCTAGCCCTCAATAATGGAATTCCATTTTCGAGTCAATGATAAGAAGGGCCTAAACACCATAAGTTGAAAACTTATCAGCTTAGGCAATATGTAAACCTATTTAAGGAATGGTTTGGGTCGAGTTTTCCTCAACTCTAATCTGACATTTAAATCAATTCAAACTAGGCAGATTATAATATAACCTGATCATATGCCTCTGATCATTTAACTTAGTAAGAGATTACGCCACCACCCAAGGTGAGGGTTTTATCCTTTAAGATTTCCTTAATTTAAGTTTGTATGATTTAATTTTCTTTTTATATGTTTTTTATGTTACTATGATTCTCTCCCTACGATCATATAATTTTACCACCATTAATTGTTTATCCTTTTAAAATTTATGATGTAACTTTAATTACAAGTCTTGCCCTTGCCTTTACAAATTTTGTTGAGTTAGCCCTTGCCACTCTCCCTTTATTGAGTTGGCCATTGCCACTCTCATCTTTTTGAGTTAGCCATTGCTACTCTCCTCATTGTATTATTAGCCTTATGTTATCTATCTTCAAAGCTTGGGCATATGTCTTGGAATTTTAAAACCCCTATGATTCAGTTTACATTCCCTATCAATGCAAGTGATGTGTTAAAGGTATCACAACTAGTGATTCAAATATTTATCGTGGATGTAATACGTTACGGGTAACGGCCCTCTTGGTCAGCACGTAATTTCATGGGTTGGTTGGCATGGTAAACAATCGATGTAAGTAAATCGTCATGCATGTTACATCACAAATAGTCGCTCTATGAACACATCGTGTTATTTAAATTGCCCAATCACATTATTGTGTCTCCTTGAGATGTTCGCATAAATCCACGTCAACATTGGACACACCGGTAAATATTCGTAGTTATGGGATGTGGGTTGAGTCAGGTTTTCTATGAATTATATTCCACATTGTGATGATCACTAAGTATGATGAGCCACACCCACTTTGCTAGGCATGCATCTCATGAAGGTTTTTTGCGCATACTGATACTTCTCATAGTAGTGGAGTACGTGACGTATTAGAACCCTTACATTGCTTTTATTTACCTCTTGAATTATTGCTAATTTTAAAGGATGACCATCACTATGAGTAGGGCATTGACCCTATCCAACCGTACAGATGATGCAGGTGATGTATAGATTGAACACTTTGAGGACCATCTCCCCATGGAAGATTATACTAAAAGAATAAGAAGATAGTTTTATACTTTCGCTGTAAACTCAATAATATAATAAGCTCCCATTGAGAGGGGGCATTTGATAATTTTTTAAATTCTTTTACTCTAATGAAATAATAAATACAGTTAGTTTTATTCTCATGAATGGTTACCTTCATGAATGCAACTGGATGTTTTTCAAATGAAAAAAATGGTGCGATTTCTATAGCATCCAATTCATTCAATTATTAACACCCAGTTTTTTTTGAGTACGAGTATAAATTCTAGCCATGAAAATTCAAGATGTTACACAAGGGCTTGAGACAAAAAAAAAAATCGATTGGGGAGAAAGGGATCCTTCCAGCCTAACCTCTCCCCAACTTAAAACAACAATATGAAATAAGTGACCCAAGCTCTTCAAATCAGATGGAGCAGGATAAGTTTATCACCACTCTTAGGAGTGGGAAGATTATTGACAAAACCATTCCGGCAAGGGCCAAAAATCCTAAGGACCTAGAAGAAAATGAGAATGATACATGTATCAATGCCCCACATGAGGAAGACCGGAAAAAGTGAGTAAGCTGATTCCGCCATTCCCCCAGTAGTTGATTGTACCAAAACTTCTAGCTAACTCACGGGATATTCTAAAGGTGCTGAAACAAGTGAAATTCAACATCCCTCTACTGGATGCTGTGAAACAAATCACCTCTTACACCAAATTTCTGAAAGATTGATGTACAACCAAGAGATGGCAGAGTATTCAAAAGAATTTTTTTTTTAAAGAAAAGGTAAGTGCCATCCTCAAGAAAGATGTGTCATGTTGAAACTCAAATATTACATATTTAACCCTTCAAGTACATTAGTTTTTCTAGCATTTAATTGATAATTTGATTTAATTATATACATTTTTGTCACGCGAGGTGATTTGGAAGCTTATGACGAATATGCACTTAAAAAGATAGATTTAGAGCTCAAAAGAAAAAAATGAATAATTGGAGATTTGGAAGTCATTAATGAAGAATTCACATGCCAAAGATCCAAGGAAACCAAGTGGGGAATGAATAGATTTGAAGATTTGAAGTGAAGAAAAGAAATCTTAAAAATTATCCTAAAAAAAGATATTCTGAAATTCCGAGGCTAGAAAAACATCGTCTTGAAAAAGTAACAGAATAGACTTCGATTCAATCGAAGACACTTCGATAGCATAGAAGGTGCAATCAAAGCCAATTCAATTAATTGAGAATTTTAAGATTTTTCAAGCCAAACTCGTTGGACAGTTCTAGACCAAACTTTGATTCAATCGAAGACCCTTTAATAGAATCGAAGGCGTTACACAGAGTTACGCGGAGTACGTAAATTTGAGGCAATTTCTAGATTTTTTCAACTCGTTACAAAAGTTGGAGTTCCCCAACTATAAATAGGAATCCCTAGGATGCTCTAAAGCATCTTCTAGGGTTTGGAAAGGTTTCAAGGAGCATAATAAAAGGGTGGATGTTAAGGGTCAAATATTGCATAATATCCCCCATTTATTACTTGGTTTTATGAATATAATAATGCTTAATGTTCTATTTTAATCATGTTTGTGTTTCAAGGTGAATTTAAGAGCTTGGATTGAAAAGGATACTAAAAGCATGGATTTAACACATAAGAATCACCAAAGCGAAGGAGGGATCTTAGGAGAACAAGATTGAAGAATTCAAGTGGCAAAGATCTAACGAAACTAAGTGAGGAATGAAGAGAATCCAAGATTTGAAGTATCGGTCAACTAGTCTGGAACTTGCGAAAGTTCGGGTAGCCCGAGTGTTGGTTCAGCTAGCTTGAGTGTCGATCAGCTAGCCAAATCTCTGCTTCATGGCTCAGGCCACATTTCGTATTTTCTGATATTACTTTCCCTACACTGGTATTACACACACTTACACCACCCTCTAAGTTTTCTATAAGCTTATGCACGATTGATGTGTGTAGGAGATTCTAAGCAGCATCCGTAGCTGAGGAGGAGCGAGGAGAATGCCAAGGACCCTTTTGGAGTCGTCGTTATTTAGATCTTGTATTCTTTTCCCTTTTTAAGCCATGTACCTTATATAAAGTTTAAATTTTTAGTGGATTTTGTAATAGTGTTCATATAGTTATTTCCTGTTGTTACTATGTTATGATCTTGGGTATGCTCTTATGGATTGGACTTATGTTAAAGAAACCCTCCTTGTAGGATCCCAGGATCGAAACCTTGTGAATGGGCGTCAGGAGCCGGGATGGGGTACTACGGAGGCTGTCGGCACCGGAATCGGCTATGGAGATTCTTATGAGTTTTGGTTACCGAATCTGGGGCGTGACAAAGCAATCCCATTCCACATATATACTATACTGAATTGGAAGATGATGAGTATTGGGATGAAAATCATGAATGTACAGCTTAAATCCCCTGGATTCAATATCAAGTTTGGTCCATATCAATGATCAAGAGGTTCAGGAAGTTGTCGTCCAAAGTGATCTTCTCCACCCATTTAACATGTCCGATTTAAATGTAGAGGATGAACCAGTTTCAACCAACCCCTCCAAATTTTGGAAGGCATGTTTAGACCACTCCCCTAAATTGAATAATGATATGATTCGGGAGATGGATGAGTAGGGATGTACACGAACCGAGCTATCTCAGTTAGCTCGCTCGACATGACTCGAAAAAGCTCAATTCGACTCGGTTCGAAGCTGAGTTCGAGCTAAGTCGAGCTAATTTTTTGATCTCAAAAATGAGTTCAAACCGAGTTCGAGCAGGCCCTAACTTGACTCGACTCGGATTGAATCCAACTCGAATCGAACTCGGATCGAACCAGTTTGGTGACTCTGTTAAGGCATAAAAATGGTGAAAGGAATCAAGCAAGTAAAGGTAAAAGAAGAAGAGAAGAACTTTCGAAAAGAGGAAAAGGAAGTTGCGCAGAACCGTGTAGCCAGTATATGTTGCGCGGGTCCACGTAATCAATCTCTGTTGTGCGAGACCGCGCAATGAAAGTATCAGTTGCGCGGACCTCGGAATGAACTTCACAAAAAGCCTTCGTTCGAAATGATCCAAGGCACTCAAAAATAGTCCTACATTGCTAAGATCAGGATTTTCACACGTGCGAGGGTCTATAAATACCCCCTCTCCTCCTTCATTAAGGGTAATTGAAGATTTTCAAGAAGAGTAAAGCAAAGCGGAAGACAGAAGGTAGGAGCGAAGTCTCCTGGGAGTTGCGCAGGACCGCGCAATCGATATCGGTTGCGCAGGTCCGCGCAACCGGACTGCCCTGCAGTCTGTAAAGCCCAAGAGCCGTTGTGTTGCCGAAGTCTGTGGCCCAGGCTTCCTTTCTCTGGGTTTTCTCCTCTTCATGGGTTCTAAGGAGAAAGATCGGTCGAATTAATCGACATTCCTCCTAAGTCCCAGAGGATGGTTAAAATAGGCGCTGTTATGCTGCTGAAATCTTTATTTCATTGAAGGCCTGTCGATCGGATCAGCATTCCTCCTAAGTCCTAGGAGATGATCAAATCAGGTGCCGGGAGGCTGTCGAAATAAACTCTTGATGCTTAAAGCATAAACCCTTTACTTCTAAATGATTTATCTTAGAATCAAGGGATGTAAAGAGGATGTAAACGAACTCAGTATTAATAGAATGTGATGAATGTTCATAGTACTCTCTCTCTCTGTTATGTTTGAATAAGACAATTCTCCCAAATCAAAATGCATTTGTTTCTTTGTCGAAACAGACTCGGTTACTGTAACACTCTAGATTTTTGCCAACCTGGGGTTAGACGTCCTTAGGCAATGGGTCAACCAAAATACCTGGGAAATCGCTCAGAACCAATTCCATAGCCAAAGAAATCACTTAGGATTAATTCCTTTAGAAATTAAGCGTAAGTTAGCTAGTGCTATGCTGGAGTAGTTGCGAAATTGTCCCTGATCACTTTAAATACGTTTTACAAGACCCAAAACTTGTAGAACCAATGATGCTATAATACCTTGAAACCTAGGATCAAACTCTAAACCCGTTTACTGTCAGGAACTCTTTGAAACCTTGTATTGGATCTAGACCGCGTGTCAAAAGTCTGATACCTAGAATCTTAGACCGTTATGACCGCTTAGCTGGACTTGACAACCATTTCAAAAATCAAGGCCAACCGACGTTCAGAGGCTATTTCATTGAGCCTGGAGTGAAGAGAGTAAGAATAGGGTTAGATTTAGAAATTTTAATTCAAATCTGGCACGCGACTTGGCACGTTATTATTAAGCGTTCTGACCGTTAGAATTCAGTCAAATTACACCCTCGGATCAGGAAAAATTTCTCTTTCATATCATGAGACTTGTAGACCTGATCTAGGTGTGATGACTGCTGAACTGAAATTAGACCGCCACGTGTGATCTGCGAACTCTTCCGGTCTGAAAACTTGATGTGTGCTAGATCCAGTATGCATGAGCTTAAGTCCGACCGCGTTCAGCCAGGGGACCTCCAGAAATGCTCTTTTGGACCAGAACAGCCCCGATTTGGTTATAACCCAAGTAAACATTGTTCCCAAGCCTAATTTGGGAAGGTTTTAGGCTATAAAAGGGCTTGAAACCCTCTCATTTCTCTCCCATCTGAATTAGCTAAAACCCTAGATTAAGAGAGAGAAAAAGTGAGAGTTTGTGAGAGAAGGGTGGAGAGATTTTTCTGCCACCTGTTGCTGCTGCTGCACGTGCTTAAGCGACGTATTTCAATCACTTTGTTGGTGATTCCGACGCTTTTCTAGGTAAGGAAAATCCTGTCCACTTGCTGATTTAGCGTTTCGTCAATTCAAATAGCAAAGTAGTTGATATAACTTGTGAAATAGGTCGCCTGTTCGCCGTAGACGAAGCATATACGCTCCGTTCGAAACGATACACATCTAAAGCAATAGGTGAGGATTTTAAACGCTTTGATTGACTGATTTCAAAGCTTTCAATGTCGTTTAATAGTATATTATCGACGGCAATGCCGTTTGACATGTACAACATGCTGTCTGTTTTCCGTTTCGTAAACGTACGGTAAATATGAGATTTAGGGTATTTTAGTCATTTGTAGGAAATACTGCTTACGTCCATATTTTGATAAAATGTTTGTCATGGCTATTTATCGTGTTAGAATATTAGGAATGCATGCATGATTGGTTTGGCAAAGAGATTTACTCTTAAGCGCACTTTGAGTCGACATACGCTATGTAGACTAAAGTGTGTAGTCTAAGTATTTGTATACATGTTTGTATTAGTATGTATTGAGTATATGGTGTTGTGAAATAGTTTTAAGATTAAATTCTCAAGTAATACGCTGATGTAAATGATTTTCATCATGTTGGCTAAGTATGGATTTCATTGTATGTATGAAATGCATGTGTTGAATGAATTGCTTAAGTGGTATGTTATAACATGCGATAACATGCTTATATTGTTGTATTTCATTTCCATTACTCCTATATGATTGATGATGTGGATTCACAAATGTTTGGGGCTATACTTAGTCCAGGCAGTCGGTAACAGAGAAAATTCGTGGCTGGCTTATATCTGCCAAGAAGGACGCGTCGATGAACGCGAGTCGTGTTTTGAGTTGGCGGCAGTGGTTAGGCCACACGAAGTGTTTGATGCACTTCATGTCGTTCAGCTTGAGATGCGCTTGTGCTAGTCGAGCCCGTCAAGTAACCTGACTGGCCATTGTATGTTCACCATGTATGAGTCATAACTGCTTGAACCTAGGGTACTAAACTTACCATTGAAAACCCTGTCAACCATGGTACCTTGATCAACAAAGACTCATGTGGTATGGGACACCACGGTCGAGCTGTCGGCCTACGCTGGGGCCACAAACCTCCCCGTAGTGACCAGTGAGCACCCTACTCTGAGCAGATTATGGTGGTATGGGACACTATATTCTTTCTGTCGGCCTACACTGATCAGGTGACGAGCCCTTTATAGTGACCTTGAGTTTATCCTGACACCGCATGGGGGCGACGAGTCCTGATGTAGTCTTAAGGATATAATAGGCCTGTATTGATAAGGTGATGGGGGAGAGGTGCAACGAGTGTGAGCAACAACCCTGGCAGCCCTTGCAGCGACCTACAAATATAACATCGTATGAGATTGCTAGGAGTGACGACCCTAGACAGGATCTGTGTTGGGATTGATATAAGAAAGGTACCCTAGTTTCCCAATCCTGTTGTATGAAAAGGACTAATAATAACTCGGTAATCATATCACCATCACATTGCATGTGCCTGGAAGATGTGGAGCACCGTGGGAAAAAAGCATGCAGCGGGCGTAAGATGGTGCCGTATGAGGGAGATCGTCGGTGAGGACATCCATCATGTCACGTCATATTGCATTAACAACAGTATTTAGGAATGTTTGAGTTATTACTTTACTATTATCGCATGATTGATTTGAGAACATGCTAATCTTTGCTCTCTTATCCCACTGAGTTGATCACTCACTTCCACGTTACGGGATGGTGTTCCTGGACACCCACCAGACCCTTTTGTAATTACAGATGATGGCGCGGCCTGCGAGGCAGAGCTGGACTTGATAATGATGAGGAGGATCCCTCCTTTATGCGTGTTCTGATCGACGAAATTATAGGGAGGTTAATTAGATGCCATGACACTTGTCATTTTATATTTTCAGAACACTCATGTATATTCTTTCTTTCTATTTTGAGGTATACATGTATATGTTTAACCTGGTAACATGTTCACACTCTGGAGACTTCTCATCAATTATATATTATATGTATGTATCACAGTCTTCCGCTTGCTAATTTAACTGTCTTTGGAGTATGTATGCTGTTCTGGCGTAATCCCACTCATGTTTAATACATTAACATAGACAACATTCAATCATGCACATTTATGTTGCATAAGTGATGTTCTGGAACTAGGGAGTGGAGTTTTTACTCGACCCCAGATTTTTGGGATGTTACAGTTACTTTGCCATTGATGTTGATCACCAATTTTTTGATAAAATGACTCAACAAAATGTAGTTGGTGGCAAAGAAGGTATGTACATGAAACAAATACCCTTTTTCTCTTTGTTTTTCTTAGTTTTTATGTTGCTTAGAAGGTATTTGATAAAATACCTATAAAACCATTATCTCTGTTTGTAAAATAGTGGGATTTTGAAGTTGCAGTCAGGTGTTTATAGAAATGCCTCAATGGCGAACTCAGCTCGATCTTGGCTCGAACTCGACCCAAGCTGGCCCGAGCTGCGGACCGAACTAAGCCAAGCTGGCCAGTCATGCTCGAAGACCGAGCTAGCCAAGTTCGAGTTGAGGTCAACCAATGGCCGAGCCGAGTCGGGCTGAGGCCAGCTCGACTCGGTTTGACTTAGTGTACACCCCTATGGACGAGTTACTTTATATGACTTTGGAATTTGAAACCATCCAGTTAAGGCCACCATCTGAGTTGTTAACCGTTGATAATACAATGCCTTTACTGAGTAATACCAATGAATAGAGTCTTCACATTAATGCTTCACCCACTGATCCTTAATCTGCCTATGCAAGGCAAGAGTAAGAGAGCATATTTCTCATTATTCTAAAAGGAGAAGAAGGAATCCTTAAGCATATCATTACAAATTTTAATGTGGAGAATGAGTCGCTCTCAACCGAATCTCTCAGCTCTCTGGAAGATTGCTTGGTATAATTTGATGATCCAAATGATAATATGATAATAGAAATAGTGGATACCTTACAAGACAATACCTCGGTAGTTGTTACTGACCGAGAGAACCCTTATTCTTAAGCCCCTCCTTCCACAGATCCTGAATGTTTACTATCACAGGAGGGAGAGCTGACAATTAAAATGAAGTATGAAACTTTGGAATGTGCTGAGACTATATCATCTGCTAAGAATTTTTCTGAATTCTATCTACTCGTAGTCTCTGATTCACCATGGAGTACTAACATTGAAACTTTTTATGTCGCAAGTGAATCATATATACTTTGTATACCTCAGGCAATTCAATGATAATTTTTTACTGAGGTCCATAAATTTCTCTAGAAATTCATGCTCTAGAGCATCCAAGTCTATTGCAAAAAAGGGCTTTCGGATGATCTTGTTGACAAATCTATTGAGGAATTTATCAAGATACTGGCCAGAGGAAGAACCTTGCAATGTGATTGAGTGGTTTTTCCCTGCTTTCCTAGTTTAGGATAGTTTGATTTCTGCAGTTTAGGGTAGTTTACTTTTTGTTGTTTAGGATAGTTTGCTTTCAATTGTTTAGTTTTGTGTTAACCCATTTTTTATAGAGATCATTGGAAAAGCCTCAAAATTCCTTCATCAGGAACTATCTTTCCATCACTTCCCCTTCAATTTCGTTGTCTCTTTTACAAAACATATTTATTTCTTTTACATTGATGACAATGTAGATTTTAGGTTGGGGATGGGAGATTAGGTAAACTAATCAGTGTTTTTCCATAAAATTTTTAAAAATTTTCAAGAAATTTCTATAAATTGAAGTAAATTTTAAAGCTAATCCATGTATTAGAATGTAAGATACCTAATGTTGATAATTTATGCCTCTTAGATTTTAATCACTCGATATACCTCAAAATTAAGATTGAGTTATTGACTCCTAGTTAGAAGTTTTAAACATTGATCAAGTCATGATTTCACATATCACATCTAGCTTACACATTAAGGTTCTAGTTTGATATTGGATTGATAACTTGATGATTATTGAGCATGGAAGGAACCAACCTGGAGAATTTGTCCATCATGTTTAAATAAAAATAAATAAATAAATAAAAAGAGAAAAAGAATACCCAGTTAAAAAATATTTGTCGTCGAAAAGGGATACCTATGGAAGAACATTGAAAAGATTGAATATAGCGTGAAAGTCATAGATGGAAAAATCAAAAGCTGGAAGAATAAAAAGACTAAATTGTAAGGTAAGCTCTAATTTAGGTTTCGGTCATCCTGAATGTTCTTTTGATTATTAATGTTATCATGAAAACTGAGAATTAAACCTTTGATTGTGACAAGTCCAGATTTCACTATACACCCATGGAAGTCAATGTTTAGAATTGTTCTAATTTGTGGATTAATACTTTGAACTTGACCATGAAATTTACCGAGTGCTAGGGTTTTCGAGATAGTAATGCTCAACATTGATGTATTTTAGAATTCTATTATCTGGATTGTTTTTAAAATCACTTGGGCTTATAGAAATTATCCTATGTTCTCGAAATATTTTTCACATACTTTGCTCGGGACTTGTAAAATGCTGGTTGGGAATTTTTTTAAGGGTCAAATATTGCATATTATCCCTCATTTATTACTTGGTTTTATGAACATGATAATGCTTAATGTTCTATTTTAATCATGTTTGTGTTGCAAGGTGAATTTAAGAGCTTGGATTGAAAAGGATGCAAAAAGCATGGATTTAACGCACAAGAATCACAAAAGTAAAGGAGGGATCTTAAGAGACCAAAATTAAAGAATTCAAGTGCCAAAGATCCAAGGAAACCAAGTGAGGAATGAAGAGAATTCAAGATTTGAAGTGTCGGTCGGCTTGCCCGAATTTTGGTTCAGCTAGCCCAAGAATTAGGCCAGCCTAAGAAAGTTTGGCTCAAAATCTGATGACAAGATCTTCTAGAACTTACGAAAGTTCGGCTAACCGAATCTTTGCTTCAGCTAGCTTAAGGTTACGCAAATTCTACGCGAACTGGGTAAATTTGAAGCGGTTTCCGGATTCTTCCAACTCAGTGAGAAAGTTGGAGTTGCTCAACTATAAATAGGAGTCCCTAGGATGTTCCTAGGCATCTTCTAGGGTTTGAGGAGTGGAGAAAAAGGATGAAGCCGTCGTCCGGGAGTTTTTCTTCTTCTTCCTTAGTTAATGTTTTGTTTAAGAGTCTTTAGTTCAGTCGTGTCTATGGTTGGCTAAACCTCTTCGCTAGGGCTAAGATGTGAAGCTTATAGCTTGATTGGGATGTTTGCTTTGTTTTGATTCATGTTTCATTGAACTCTCTTGGATTCTAGTTCTTTATTAAGGAATATTTTTAGTGTTTAATGGTTTGTTGTGACAAATCACAATAGATCTGTAATTATTTGGAATATCTTCTTTTCTTAAATTGAGATTGTGAAATTAGTAAGTCTTGTTGTTCACCAATGTCCCTTGGGCATGGTAGGGTGATGGAATTCTTCCTAATCTTCACAATTCTCCTATGATTGGTTGTGGGGTTGATATATCCTGTTGTTTGTCATCGTCCCATAGTTATGGTTTGGTGATGAAATCACTTCTAATCCTCACAAACTCTCATCCATTAAGACTAGATTCATGAGAAGTTCAGAGATTCAATTATCTCTCTTTTCCAATTGGATAGGATAGGACTCCAATTCCAATTGGATTTCCTAAATCAAGCAAGGTAGCTACCTGGTTGCTACAAGTGGATCCTTGGAAACTACTACACTTAGCGTTATGAACTATGGAGCCACCGCCAAAGAGTTTTTCTTATTCCCTTGTTTATTTTTTATACTTTATTTAAGAGATTTAATTTCAATCATGCTTGTGGTTGGCTAAACCTCTTAGCTAGGGCTAAGAGGTGAAGCTTGTAGCATGTTTGGATGATTATCTTGCTTTGATTCTTGTTCTTATTGAACTTCATTAATTTTTAGTTTAAATTTAAAGAATATTTTCAGATTTCTGTGATTTATTGTGATTCAAATTACAATACATGTTATGATAGCTTTAGATATCTTCTTTTCCTGTTTTGAGATTGTGAAATTGGTAAATCTCATTATTCACCATCGTCTCCTAGGCATGGTAGGGTGATGAAATCTGTTCCAATTATCACAATTCTTCTCTATTAAGAATTAGGTTAATGAAAAGTTTAGATTTGATTTAAATTATTTTATCTTCCAATTGGATAGGATAGGACCCCCAATTCCAATTATGTTCCTCGAATCAAGTAAGATAACATCTTGATAGCTACAAATGGATCTGTAACACCCTGAAAATCGGGGGTCGTGTATAAACTCAACTCCCGAGTTCCAGACCGTCACTTATGCAACAAAAATGGTTATGATTCAATGTTGTCTGATTTAAAGCATCCACATGAGTAAAAGTATACCAAAACTGCAATTCATACTTCAGATCCAGTGATAAAAGCAAGCGAAAGACTAAACAATGTATATATCACTGTATGGAAAAAAAACAAAGTAATCTCATCTGTCTCCAAAGTATGACTACATCACTGAGTCTCATGTACATATACATAACAAAAGAATAATGTTCAAAAAGGAAAGTCCCACTGATGTCCCCTCGATCCAGGTCACCTACGGGAAGCCGTCATGATACTGCATATACGAGAACTCATCCTGGTCCTCGTCGATCTCTGGCTCCACCTCCTGGATCTCGTCCACACCTGCAGCTACAACAGGGTCTGGTGGGTGTTGCAAACACCATCCCATAACGTGGGAATGAGTGATCAACTCAGTGGAATCATAGAGCAAAGATTAGCATGTTCACAATTCAATCACGCGATAATAGTAAAGCAGTAAATCAGACATTCCTAATACTGTTATTAATGCAAGATGATATGACGTGATGTATGCCCTCACCGACGATCACCCTCATGCGGCAACATCTTACGACCGCGGCATGCCACACTCCCTAGAGTGCTCCACATCTTCCAGGCACATGCAATGCTATGGTGATATGATTTCCAAGTTGTTATTAGTCCATTCAAACAGCAGGATTGGGAAACTAAGGTACTTCCCTTGTATCAATCCCAACACAGATCCTGTCTAGGGTCGTCACTCCTAGTAATCTCATACGATGTATATTTCGTAGGTCACTGCAAGGGCTGCCAGGGCTGTTGCTCGCACTCGTTGCACCGCTCCCCCATCACCTTATCAATACAGGCCTACCGTACTCTACTGCAACGGAAGGGTCGTCGCCTCCCGTGGTCTCAGAATACGCTTGCGGTCACTACAAAGGGCTCGTCGCCTGATCAGTGTAGGCCGACAGCTAGAATATAGTGTCCCATACCACCATAATCTGTTCACGAGTCAAGGTGCTCACTGGTCACTACGGGGAGGTTTGTGGCCCCAGCGTAGGCCGACAGCTCGACCACGGTGTCCCATACCACCATGCCCGGCTCATGAGTCTTCGTGGATCAAGGTACTACGGTTAATAGGGTTTACAATGGTAAGTTCAGTACCCTAGGTTCAAGCAGTTATGATACATACAAGGTGAACATACATCGGCTAGTCGGGTTACTTGACGTGCTCGGCTAGCGCGATCGCATCTCAAGTCGAACGACATGAAGTGCGTAAAACACTTCACGTGGCCTAACCACTGCCGCCAACTCTCAACACGAATCACGTTCATCGACGCGTCGTTCGTGGCTATGACCAGTCAGCCACGAATTCGCTCGGTTACCGACTGCCTGGACTAAGTCAAGTCCCACACATCTATGGAATTACATTACACTATATACAAAGGTATTGGAATTGAAATACAGCATGTGAGCATGTTAGCACATGTTATAACATTCAACTTAAGCAAATCTTCAAAGCATACTTTTTATGCATATTCAACTTAAGCAAATCTTCAAGACATACTTTCTATGCATGTAGTGCAATCATGCATAAGGTAAGCATGTAGGAAATCATTTAGGTCAGCATTTTAATCACGAAATCAATCTCAAACTACTACATAACATCATTCAATACAATACATACTAGTACAAGCATTTATACAAACACATACACTACACACTTAAGTCCACATATAGTATGTCGACCCAAAGTGCGCAACTTGGCGAATCTCTTCGCCAAACTGATTATGCAATCATTCCTAACTCTCTAATGCGGCGACAAACCATGTCAATCACGTCAGCAAAATATGCATGTAGACCGTACTTCCTACAAATGACTAAAATGCCCTAAATCTCATATTCTTCGTTAATTTACGAAACAAGAAACGGAGAGCATGTTGTACATGTCAAACGGCGATGCCGTCAATAATCTACTATTAAACGACATTGAAAGCGTTGTAAACCGTCAATCAAAGCGTCTAAAATCCTCACCTAGTCTCTTACGGTTGCAGGATTTTGAACGGAGCGTGTACGCTTCGTCTACGGCTGTAAGATAACCTGATTTATGGATTACGTTAGCTAACATGCCATGAATCTACGTAAGCCCTAAATCAGCAAGTTTTTGGGGTTATTCTATACCTAAAAAAGTGTAGAAATCACCAGCCAGGTGATTGGAAGGAAGTGCTGAAGCAGCAACTGTCAGGGGCTCGGAAGCGGGAAGAATCTCTTCTTCTCTTTCTCTCAAACTATCTCTCCTTTTGCTAGGGTTTGTGAATTTCGGATGGGAAGGAGAAATGAGGGTTTCAACCCCTTTTATAAGCTTGAAAACGTCGAAAATAGGCTCCGGGACGAAGTTTACTTAATGCCTATCCATTTCGGGGCTGTTTCGGTCCAAAAACTGCTTTCTGGTGGTCCCCTGGTCGATTGCGATCAGACTTAAGCTCATGGGTACCAGATGTACTTCGTATTAAGTTTTCAGTCTGGCAGGGTTCGCAGATCGCACGTGGCGGACCAGTTTCAGTTCAGCGGTCACCGCACATAGATCAGGGCTGAAAGTCTCATGATAATAAATAGAAATTTTTCCTGATCCGAGGGTGTAATCTGGATGAATTCTGACGGTCAGAACGCTTAATACTGACGCGTCAAGTCGTGTGCCAGATTTGAATTTGAAATTCCAAATTCGTCCCCATTCGCGGTCGCTTCAGTCCGGGTTCTACGAAATAGTCTGTGATTATCGGTTAGACTTGATTTTCGAGATGATTATCAAGTCCAGCTGGGCGGTTCTAACGGTCTAAGATAGGAGGTATCGGACCTTCGACGCGCGATCTAAATCCAATACAAAAATTCAATATGGTCCAGAGAACAGACCTGCTTAGAGTTTGATCCGAGGTTATAGAGTATTGTAGAGTTGTTTGTTCTACTCGATTTGGGTCTTGTAGAACGTATTTAAAGTGATCAGGGACTATTTCCCAGCTACTCTAGCGTTGCGCTAGCTAACTTACGTTTAATTTTCATGGAAATTATTTCTACGCGATTTCGGGTCAAATCGGTACTCGAACCCAAGTACGGATTTTTCACGGGCGTTACAATCTACCCCCCTTAACAAATAATTTCATCCTCGAAATTTGTACCTTTTCGTACTCCTCGAGAAGCTGTGGGTAGTTCTTTCTGATCTCGGCTTCTGTCTCCCAAGTAGCCTCCTCCTCAGTATGATGCGTCCATAGTACCTTCACAAGGGGAATCACCTTGCTACGCAGTACCTGCTCCTTCCTGTCTAAGATGCGTGACGGTCGCAGGATATAAGTAACATCCTCTCCTAACTGCACCTGCTCCCATCTGATGATATGGGAAGGATCAGCAACGTACTTCTTCAGCATAGAAACATGAAATACGTTGTGGACGCTCGCGAGGGGCGTGGGTAAAGCCAATCGGTAAGCCACTGCTCCCACACGATCGAGGATCTGAAATGGACCAATGAATCGCGGTGCCAGCTTCCCCTTCTTCCCGAACCGAAGGACTCCCTTCATAGGGGAAACTCGCAAAAACACGTGATCCCCGACTGTGAACTCAAGTGGTCGTCGTCTCGTATCGGCGTAGCTCTTCTGTCTGCTCTGCGCTGTAAGAAGCCGACGTCGAATAATATCAATCTTCTCTGACGTCGCCTGCACCAACTCTGGGCCAATCAAGCTGCGCTCACCGACCTCTAACCAGCAATGCGGTGCACGACAAGGTCGCCCATACAGCGCCTCATAAGGTGCCATGCCGATACTCGCCTGGAAGCTATTGTTGTACGCAAACTCCGCATATACAAGACAGTCATCCCAACTGTCCTTGAAGTCCAATGCGCAAGCTCGCAACATGTCCTCCAGGATCTGGTTCACTCGCTCCGTCTGTCCGTCCGTCTGTGGGTGGAAGGCAGTACTGAACTTCAACTTCACACCCATAGCCTCCTGAATGCGAGTCCAGAAAATAGAAGTAAACCGCGTGTCTCTGTCCGACACGATCTCCAACGGAACTCCATGCAGACGCACAATCTCTCGGATGTACAATCTAGCCAGCTCGTCTGCAGAGTTCGTAACTCTGATCGGTAGGAAGTGCGCCGACTTCGTCAATCGGTCAAAGATCACCCAAATGGAATCATGCCCCTTCCTCGTCTTCGGCAACCCAGAAATGAAGTCCATGGAAATGAAATCCCACTTCCACTCTGCAATCGGCATAGGCTGCAAAAGTCCAGGTGGTCGACGATGCTCTGCCTTCACCTGCTGACAAGTGAGACAACGGGACACGAACTCAGCTATGTGGGTCTTCATACCTTCCCACCAATATGTCCTCTTCACGTCACGATACATCTTCGTGCTGCCTGGATGCATCGCGAGTCTAGTAGAATGCGCAGCCTCGAGAATCTCTCATCTCAAGTCAGGGACATCTGGGACGCATAGGCGGCCACAGTAACGTAAGCCCCCATCCATACCAACTCGCCAGTCGGCGTCAGCATCATCACTGGCCTGCTCTCGAAGCTCAGTAAGATGCGCGTCGTCCCTCTGCGCCTCGATGACACGGTCATCGATCTGGGATCGCACCTGTACGTGTGCGATGAACTCAAATGGCTCCTCTACGGTGAGTTTCTGCTCAAAGTCTCACAAAAACTCAACCATATCCCACTCGGCAACCATCAGCGGAGCCGCAAACTCTATCGCCTTCTTGCGGCTCAACGCATCAGCCACAAGGTTCGCCTTCCCAGGATGGTAAGAGACTTCAAACTTGAAGTCCTTCAGCGTCTCCATCCATCACCGCTGCCTCATATTCAAGTCTCGCTGCGTGAATATGTACTTGAGGCTCTTGTGGTCGCAAAAGAGCTCGAACTCCTCTCCGTAGAGGTAATGTCTCCAGAGTCTCATTGCGAATATAACGGCTGCCAACTCCAGGTCGTGTGTAGGGTAATTCTCCTCGTGCTTCCTTAATTGTCTCGAGGCATACGAAATTACCCTGTCCCTCTGCATAAGGACACAACCCAAACCAACGCTAGAAGCGTCAGTGTATATAGTGTATCTAACCCCTTGCTCTGGCAATACTAGCACAGGGGCGGACGTAAGTCTGTCCTTCAGCTCCTGAAAAGCCGACTCCGCCTTATCATTCCAGGCGAACTTCACGTCCTTCCGTGTCAACTGAGATAAGGGTCTCGCGATCTTCGAGAAGTCCTGAATGAAGCGCCGATAGTAACCAGCGAGACCCAAGAAACTCCTTACCTCAGTGACAGAACCAGGCTGCTCCCAGTCCTGCACCGCAGCTACCTTAGACAGGTCAACTGCCATGCCATCCTTGGACACCACGTGTCCCAGAAACTTCACCTCCTGCTTCCAGAAATCGCACTTCTTATACTGTGCGAACAACTGATGTCGTCTAAGCGTATCAAGGACCAAACGCAAATGCTCCTCATGCTCCTCTCGACTCCTAGAGTACACCAAAATGTCGTCGATGAAGACAACGACGAATCGATAGAGGAAAGACCGAAATACCCGGTTCATCAGATCCATGAACATAGCCGGTGCGTTCGTGAGACCGAACGACATCACGAGGAACTCGTAGTGGCCAAAACTGGTCCTGAATGCTGTCTTCTGCACGTCCTCATCCCTGACGCGCAGCTGATGATATCCTGACTGAAGATCAATCTTCGAGAAGTACTACGCTCCTCTCAACTGATCAAACAAGTCATCGATCCTGGGCAAAGGGTACTTGTTCTTCACCGTAAGCTGGTTCAGCCTGCGATAATCAATACACAATCGCAGCGAACCATCCTTCTTCTTCACGAACAAGACCGGTGCTCCCCAAGGAGACACGCTAGGCCGTATAAAGCCAAGCTCTAGCAGGCCATCAATCTGCGTCCTCAACTCCTCCATCTCACATGGTGCCATGCGATACGTCGGCAATGAGACGGGTGTAGAACCAGGAACCAGATCGATAGTGAAATCGATCTCACGTCGGGGCGGCAAACCAGGGATCTTCCTGAACAGATCCCCGAACTCAGAAACAACTGGTGTCTGCTCAAGTACCTGGGCACCAGCGTCGCGCAATAGAGTGGCGTAGCTAAGAATACGGAAAGGAAGATTTACCCGCACTGGAAATATGAAAGGCGTGCCCTCAGGCTCGTACACCGTCACCACATGAGCCTCGCAGTCAATCTCGGCTCTCGCTGCAGTCAACCAGTCCATGCCAAGAATGACGTCGAGATAAACGAGCGAGGGATCGACGACCAGATCAAGAGTCATCGTCCTGCCTCCCAGATCAACTAAACAACCCTCACACATCTGGGTGACATCCGAATAATCTTCATGAGCTGCAAGGACTCGCACGCTATCCATAGTGATAGTCTGCAACCCAAGACGTCTGACTACGGCACGCGATATCAAAGAAATCGTGGAACCAGTGTCCACCATGACAAGAACGGGAGTACCTCCAATATGGCCCGTGACCTCGAAGGCTGAATGCTGGAAAGTCGGCGTCGTAGCTGCCTCAGCGGTCAATGCATGAACTCGAGCCTGCTGTGGCCGGTTCGGCCGCTGTGTCAAGGGCCGTGGAGGCTGTCGAATCTGCGATATCATAGGTTTGAAAGAAGGATGCGCAGGAGCTGACCGTATAGGCGGTGCTGATATCTCCTGTGGACGTACACGATCAATCTTCTGCGGCGGCGAGAACCCACTGTCCTGCATCCTGGAAAAGCAACTCTGCCCCAAGTGGCCCGTCCTCCCACAGTATGTGCATGATAAATCAGGGCACCGAAACGGTGGTACAGGCGCCATAGTCCTGGTAGGAGGATCAAAGCGAGGCCTCTTGCCCGCGAAGGGCCTGTCTGGCAAATCCGGTCGCGGCCTAGAAGTAGTCGGGCCTCGAGATCGCGCAAGTCGATCCACGTCCTGCTCTGCCCGCATGGACATGTGAACCAACTCCGCATAGGAAGGAAAACTAACACAGCACATCTTCGACCGAATATCCGGTCGCAAGCCCTCCAAAAAGCGCCGTATGCGCATCTGCTCATCAGCTAGAATCGTCGGGACGTACCTGCCCAACTCTGTGAACCGATGCTCATACTCGGTAACTGTCATCGCTGCCTGCCTGAGACGGAGAAACTCATTCTCCCTCTCGTGCCTGTAGGTCTGAGGATAATACTTCTCATGGAAGCGGAACTCGAATGCTGCCCACGTCCATACGAAATCTGCGGCAACAGTCCGCAATATGCTATCCCACCACATACTGGCCTCTCTCTCAAACAGGAAGGTAGCCAGCTCTACCTGCTCAGCCTCGGTACAGTGCAACATCCGTAGAATCTTCGACACTCGGTCGAGCCAGAACTCAGCCTCCTCGGGTCTGTGAGAACCTGTGAAAGTAGGAGGCCGCAAGCACTGAAATCGCTCCAGAAGGCCCCGTGTGTCGGCAGGATTCCCCGCAGGGAAAGCAGGCGGCGCAGGATGTGCTACGCTCTCATCCTGGGCGTAAGCATAGGCATCCTCAGCTGGATGCGCAGGTGGTACAGGTGGAGTAGGTGTAGTCGCACCCCCACCCTGGGCTAAAGTCCCCACTATGGTGGTCAGGAGCTGCTGCTGCTGTAGCATCATAGCCATCATCTGCTCGAATCTGTCAGGGGGTGGAGCAGGCTGTGGCGGATGAGGTGCGGAAGTAGATGCGCGCTGTGGCTCTCTAACTGATGGTGTAAATGGCGGTGGTCCATCTGTAGGACCAACAGCAGGCTGAGACGATCGAACCGCCTCAGGAATCGGGCCCACAGCAGGGTCCGGACGAGTGCCAGACTGAGAGGGAGTCTGATCCATCTGCTCTGACAATGAAAGCCGAACCGCGCTCCTCGTAGTCTTAGGTGGCATTCCCTATATTCAAAATAGGGTGCAACCTTGTCAGTCTCAATTGCACAATTACACCGCAAACATTCACTTAAAGAGTCAAAGGCATTCCATGCATTTCAATTAATCAAAATTGTCACAATACAAGAGATATATCCTTACAAGCATCATGACTAGAATTACATGGAAAATTAAGACAATTAAGCAACAGCAACATAAGCAAAGTACTAGCCCTAACAGGCTTACACACATAAAACAGAAAATGGCTAACTACTAATAACAACATCAAGATCGCATCGCTAGTCGGAATCTGGTGACGGAGGAGGAGCACCCTTATCCTGTAAGCAACACAGGATTGCCTTCAAGGTGCGAGTCACCTTGTCAAATTTCTTCTTTGTAACGGCCTTGGCATCAGCGACTTCCGCTCGAAGTTCTTGGACTTCCCTTCGCAAAGCGGTCTGACTCTCCTCCATCCGAGCAATGCGGTCGTCGATAGTAGTCTGCGCAGAAGGAGGAGGGCTCTCATCAGTATCCTGAGCCTCCTCTTCTGCTTCTTCCTGAGCTTCTTCCTGAACCTCTGCTCTAGGTTCTTCTTCGCTTTGATCTTCCTCTTCATCAAAGTCATCCCCACTATCCCTTTCAAGTTGATTTTCACGGTATTGCGACCCAATCTTCATCTTGACCATTGTCGACTCATCGATGGTGTGAATCGATACCAGCAATTCGGGTCCAAGTCTATAGGCAAACTCAAGTGTAATCTTGCAAATAAGTCGGCCAAAGGGAAGCGATTCGAATGTTCTTCTCGACCTGGCTATGAGAACTATCTGCCGTAGGATGAAAGTGGCCATACATACGTTCTCTTCCTGGGCCACCAGAAATAAGAAGTCGACCATAAGACGCGTACATTCAATGCGGTTCGTCGACCTGGGATAGACATTGAACGTGCAGATATGATGCAGCAGGCGCAAATCCTCAGACATGTACGTCGCCTTGAGGCTATTATTAGGTTGCCATGGAACTAACTTACCGCACAGAAACCTGGTGCGGCGATCTCGTTCACGTCTAGTCCTCAAATTCTTCTCACTAGGATGCACATCACCTAGAGGCACGTTGAGAAGTTGCGCAACCAACCGGACGTCGATCGTAGCCATCCGATCCCTACCAAAAGGGATTTTGAACTGCAAAGGCTCCAAGGTAGGACTCTGGATGCTAGCATAGAAGGCACGAACAGTGCTCACATTGGCACGAGCGCGAGCTTCAAAGATCGGACCCCAGTGTGCAGCTTCAATGCGTTCGAACAACAGATACTCGCCGAACAATCGTCCATCTACGTCCGCCTCAAATAACACTCTACGATCAGTGTATTCGCCATGAGGCATCTCTGATAAAATTGTTCGTCCAAGGTGTGCATGGGGATCCAAATCCCGCTTTGTACGGCACTCCAGGACTGGAGCTGGACTTGCGGCGGTGCTTGAACTTGCGGCACCACCCCGCGGTCTTCTCAATCGAGCAGGGCGGCTCGGCCCAGCCTCGTCTGTTGCAGTTTTCCTCTGACTCATCAAAGACAGGATGGATGAGAGTGACAAAAGACCCAAAATGGCTTCCACGAAAGCCATGGAAAATGCTGAAAATGCGGAGAAATGGGTGCCCAATCTGATAAAAGGAAATCTAGGCGTCGTAGAGGGATGCTTCAAGCTTCCCAAGGCTGTACTTTCAGGGAGAAATACAAATAAAAAGATGGGATGGAGCACCTCACGATTTCAGCTCTATTTGAGGGATTTTGGAGCTCCAAATGGTGAGATCTTCAAGGAAAGAGGCTGCCAACACCCAATAAATGATGGATGGTGGTCGGTTTTGGCCAAGGAAGGTTTTAGGAGTGGTTTGGGACGCTGGGGTTTGGAATGGGTTGCTGAAAATCGAATCTAGGGCTATGTAGGGGGCTGTTTGTGAAGGAGGGGTAATATATGGGGGTTTTCGTGAGGTGGGAGGTACCTAGGGATGGTGTGGACCTCATTTAAGGGGGTGCGCCCGAAGGACGGCACGAACAGACACCGCCGGCCGTCGATGCATCGCCCAACTCCCACGTTGGCTGGTGGGACCCCATGGGTCTGGTCCCCCATGGTCCCAGGGTTCCAAAAAATCACATCTCACCCCCTAGTTCATAGTAATTTGGTCTGTATAAGCCCAAACATGTGTTCGGGACTTTTCAGGTCCACATCACAATCTTGAATACCAAACCATATGATGCAGCATATGAATTTGGGGTAGAAGGAGCCAGTACACCTATCTATATCCTTATTTGCTAAAGAAAGTGAAGTTAGAATGGCCTTATGGACATTTTTCATGAAATTTTACTATTCACTATAAAATTTTGTGAAAGTACTAATTTGTATTATTTTCACATTAGGTTTGATACCTAACATGAAATGGATAAGAAAGAAATTAAGATTGGAGTGTTTAGAGGAGGAATTTTGAAGATTTTTGGTGAAACGAGGTTTTTAAGCCCTGGCGATTGATTACTGGAGTCGTGGTCATCCCACGGCCCAAGGATTCACTTTTTCAGTTTCTCATAGGACGTCTCTACCCGACTTCCTAAAGCTTAGAAGTGATTCGGGTTGCTTTACGCGACCCGAGATGCGTTACAGACTCGATCTTGCGATCGATCCTAATAGACTTCGCCTATCGGCGAATCTACGATCCTAGATGTGTTTCTAGACCCTTCTCGCACCAACCTAAGTCAAAGGAAGCGACAGCGTACGTCGCAAGACCATAACCCAGGCCCAGTATACTCTCATTCATTCTCTGATACCAACTTGTAACACCCTGAAAATCGGGGGTCGTGTATAAACTCAACTCCCGAGTTCCAGACCGTCACTTATGCAACAAAAATGGTTATGATTCAATGTTGTCTGATTTAAAGCATCCACATGAGTTAAAGTATACCAAAACTGCAATTCATACTTCAGATCCAGTGATAAAAGCAAGCGGAAGACTAAACAATGTATATATCACTGTATGGAAAAAAATAAAGTAATCTCATCTGTCTCCAAAGTATGACTACAACACTGAGTCTCATGTACATATACATAACAAAAGAATAATTTTCAAAAAGGAAAGTCCCACTGATGTCCCCTCGATCCAGGTCACCTACGGGAAGCCGTCATGATACTGCATATACGAGAACTCATCCTGGTCCTCGTCGATCTCTGGCTCCACCTCCTGGATCTCGTCCACACCTGCAGCTACAACAGGGTCTGGTGGGTGTTGCAAACACCATCCCATAACGTGGGAATGAGTGATCAACTCAGTGGAATCATAAAGCAAAGATTAGCATGTTCACAATTCAATCACGCGATAATAGTAAAGCAGTAAATCAGACAATCCTAATACTGTTATTAATGCAAGATGATATGACGTGATGTATGCCCTCACCGACGATCACCCTCATGCGGCAACATCTTACGACCGCGGCATGCCACACTCCCTAGAGTGCTCCACATCTTCCAGGCACATGCAATGCTATGGTGATATGATTTCCAAGTTGTTATTAGTCCATTCAAACAGCAGGATTGGGAAACTAAGGTACTTCCCTTGTATCAATTCCAACACAGATCCTGTCTAGGGTCGTCACTCCTAGTAATCTCATACGATGTATATTTCGTAGGTCACTGCAAGGGCTGATAGGGCTGTTGCTCGCACTCGTTGCACCGCTCCCCCATCACCTTATCAATACAGGCCTACCGTACTTTACTGCAACGGAAGGGTCGTCGCCTCCCGTGGACTCAGAATACGCTTGCGGTCACTACAAAGGGCTCGTCGCCTGATCAGTGTAGGCCGACAGCTAGAATATAGTGTCCCATACCACCATAATCTGCTCACGAGTCAAGGTGCTCACTGGTCACTACGGGGAGGTTTGTGGCCCCAGCGTAGGCCGACAGCTCGACCACGGTGTCCCATACCACCATGCCCGGCTCATGAGTCTTCGTGGATCAAGGTACCACGGTTAATAGGGTTTACAATGGTAAGTTCAGTACCCTAGGTTCAAGCAGTTATGATACATACAAGGTGAACATACATCGGCTAGTCGGGTTACTTGACGTGCTCGGCTAGCGCGATCGCATCTCAAGTCGAACGACATGAAGTGCGTAAAACACTTCACGTGGCCTAACCACTGCCACCAACTCTCAACACGAATCACGTTCATCGACGCGTCGTTCGTGGCTATGACCAGTCAGCCACGAATTCGCTCGGTTACCGACTGCCTAGACTAAGTCAAGTCCCACACATCTATGGAATTACATTAACACTATATACAAAGGTATTGGAATTGAAATACAGCATGTGAGCATGTTAGCACATGTTATAACATTCAACTTAAGCAAATCTTCAAAACATACTTTCTATGCATATTCAACTTAAGCAAATCTTCAAGACATACTTTCTATGCATGTAGTGCAATCATGCATAAGGTAAGCATGTAGGAAATCATTTAGGTCAGCATTTTAATCACGAAATCAATCTCAAACTACTACATAACATCATTCAATACAATACATACTAGTACAAGCATTTATACAAACACATACACTACACACTTAAGTCCACATATAGTATGTCGACCCAAAGTGCGCAACTTGGCGAATCTCTTCGCCAAACTGATTATGCAATCATTCCTAACTCTCTAATGCGGCGACAAACCATGTCAATCACGTCAGCAAAATATGCATGTAGACCGTACTTCCTACAAATGACTAAAATGCCCTAAATCTCATATTCTTCGTTAATTTACGAAACAGGAAACGGAGAGCATGTTGTACATGTCAAACGGCGATGCCGTCAATAATCTACTATTAAACGACATTGAAAGCGTTGTAAACCGTCAATTAAAGTGTCTAAAATCCTCACCTAGTCTCTTACGGTTGCAGGATTTTGAACGGAGCGTGTACGCTTCGTCTACGGCTGTAAGAGAACCTGATTTATGGATTACGTTAGCTAACATGCCATGAATCTACGTAAGCCCTAAATCAGCAAGTTTTTGGGGTTATTCTATACCTAAAAAAGTGTAGAAATCACCAGCCAGGTGATTGGAAGGAAGTGCTGAAGCAGCAACTGTCAGGGGCTCGGAAGCGGGAAGAATCTCTTCTTCTCTTTCTCTCAAACTATCTCTCCTTTTGCTAGGGTTTGTGAATTTCGGATGGGAAGGAGAAATGAGGGTTTCAACCCCTTTTATAAGCTTGAAAACGTCGAAAATAGGCTCCGGGACGAAGTTTACTTAATGCCTATCCATTTCGGGGCTGTTTCGGTCCAAAAACTGCTTTCTGGTGGTCCCCTGGTCGATTGCGATCAGACTTAAGCTCATGGGTACCAGATGTACTTCGTATTAAGTTTTCAGTCTGGCAGGGTCCGCAGATCGCACGTGGCGGACCAGTTTCAGTTCAGCGGTCACCGCACATAGATCAGGGCTGAAAGTCTCATGATAATAAATAAAAAATTTTCCTGATCCGAGGGTGTAATCTGGATGAATTCTGACGGTCAGAACGCTTAATACTGACGCGTCAAGTCGTGTGCCAGATTTGAATTTAAAATTCCAAATTCGTCCCCATTCGCGGTCGCTTCAGTCCGGGTTCTACGAAATAGTCTGTGATTATCGGTTAGACTTGATTTTCGAGATGATTGTCAAGTCCAGCTGGGCGGTTCTAACGGTCTAAGATAGGAGGTATCGGACCTTCGACGTGCGGTCTAAATCCAATACAAAAATTCAATATGGTCCAGAGAACAGACCTGCTTAGAGTTTGATCCGAGGTTATAGAGTATTGTAGAGTTGTTTGTTCTACTCGATTTGAGCTTGTAGAACGTATTTAAAGTGATCAGGGACTATTTCCCAGCTACTCTAGCGTTGCGCTAGCTAACTTACGTTTAATTTCCATGGAAATTATTTCTACGCGATTTCGGGTCAAATCGGTACTCGAACCCAAGTACGGATTTTTCACGGGCGTTACAGGATCCTTAGCACCCTAGTTCCCACCTTTAAATTCATAAGTTTTAATCAACATCATTCACAATTACTTTCAATTATTCATATTTCAATTTAGATCTTTTCCTAGTTCTAGTTCAAGTTATTTTCAAAATACGTACAAGTTTAATCACTGTGGATTCGACCTCGGCCTTACCAAGTTATTACTATATTGCGACCCTACACTTGGAGTTGTGAACATGTCATAAAAATATAAAGATCCTCGTAACCCAACTATCACCTATATAATTGGAAATCACTAGATTAAGCAGGCACTTACTGACTTGGGAGCGAGCATTAATTTAATTCCTTTCTTGGTATACGAACAATTGGGTCTAGGTAAATTAAAACCCACCCAGACTACATTACAACCTACTGATCTTTCGTTCTGTGTACCAAAATGGCTGATTGAGGATGTGTTGATCCAAGTTGATAAATTCTATTATCCAGTAGATTTTATTGTCCAAGATACTCAACTCATCATAGATGTGAGCACTCAGATTCTCGTCATTCTTGGTCACTCATTCATTGCTACATCCAATGTCATTATCAACTGTAGGAATAAAGTTATGAATTTGTATTTCAGGAATACAACGTTGGAGCTCAATATCTTTTTCAACATGAGTAAATAGTCAGAAGATGTTGATGATATCCACGACATTAATTTGATAGATTCTTTCGTGAAAAATAGAGCACTGATGACTCTATTCTCTGACCCTCTAGAGATGTTCTTGGCTCACTCCCCCAATTTAGATGATGAGATGATTAGGGAGATGGATGCCTTACTTGATGTTGCGTCGGTACTCGAAGTTGATCGGTGAAGCCACAATTTGAAACTTTACTAGAAACTGATATAGCGCCTCTGCCATTTAGCCTCAAGGCACCGAAGCTTGAACTAAACCATTACCCATTGATCTTAAATATGTTTACTTAGGTCGAGATGAGACGTATCCAGTGGTGATTTCATCCCACCTTGAGAAAGAATAGAAGAGTATGCTCATTTCCACTCTCAGAGAGCATAAAGGAGCCCTAGGATGGTCAATTACGGACCTCAAGGGAATTGACTCGCTGATTTGTACTCACCACATTCATCTTAAGGATAATGCAAAGACCTCCCGACAACCATAACGCAGATTAAATCCAAATATGAAAGAAGTGGTTAAGGTAGAAGTGCTTAGGTTATTGGATGTGGGTATCATATACCCTATATCCGATAGTTAATAGGTGAGTCCAACTTAGGTGGTTCTCAAGAAGTCCGGAATCACTATTATAGTTAATGCTAACAATGAACTCGTGCCAACTAGATTTACCACTAGTTGGAGAATGTGAATTGATTACAAAAAATTGAATATCGTCAAAAGGAAGGACCACTTTCCTTTACCCTTCATTGATCAAATCTTGGAAATGTTAGCAGTCATTCTTATTACTGCTTCCTTGACAGGTGTTCGGGCTACAATTAAATAGAGATAGCCCTGGAAGATCAAGAGAAGACAACGTTCACATGCCCCTATGGCACCTTTGCTTACTGAAAGATGTCATTTAGACTATGTAATGCCCCTGCCACTTTTCAGCGATGCATGCTAATTATATTTTCTGATATGGTAGAGAAGTCTCTAGAGGTATTCACAGAAAACTTCTCTATTTTTGGTCCATCTTTCAGCGAGTTTTTGAAAAATCTTAAAAGTGTGCAGAAGTGATGCGAAGAAAAGAATTTGATTTTGAATTCGGAGAAATGTCATTTCAATGTTCCCAAGGGAATTGTTCTTGGATATATAATTTCATCTAAGGGAATTGAGGTGGATAAGGCCAAAATTGATCTTATCTCTAACCTACCACCTCCTAAAAGCATACACGACGTGCGATCTTCTTAGGACACGCCAGATTCTACAGATAATTCATAAAGGACTTTAGTCACCTTCTCATCCTTTATATAATCTCCTTTAAAAGGATGTACCATACAAATGGACTGAGCAATGTCAAGAAGCTTTCACTAAGCTTAAAGCAATGTTGACTACCACACCTATCATGCAGCCACCCGATTAGAGCATGCCTTTTGAGATTATGTGAGACATGTTTGATTATGTTATTGGGGCAATGTTAGGCCAGAAAAAAGAGAAGAAGCCCTATGTGATTCACTATGCAAGTAAAACTCTAAATTCTGCCCAAATGAACTATTCTACTAAAGAAAAGGAACTCTTAGTCGTGGTGTTCGGTTTGGACAAATTTAAGTCCTACTTAATAGGATCCAAGATCATCATTTACACTGATCATGCGGCGCTAAAGTACCTTCTTTCTAAGAATGATGTCAAGCCTCACCTAATAAGATGGATCCTTTTACTCCAGGAATTCGACATAGAAATACGAGACAAAAGGGGAGTAGAAAATGTAGCGGATGACCATCTCTCTAGACTTAATCTCCCTGATTCCCTTAAGCCAACACTAATTAATTTTATGTTCCCTGATGAACAATTGTTTAAACTCTCTCAATTACCATGGTTTGCTGACATTGTAAATTATCTTGCCATAGCTTTCACAACGACATATTAGACTGCACAAGATAAGAAAAAATTACGTAAGTTTTTCTGAGATGATCTTTATCTTTTTAAATATTGCTCAGACCAAATTCTAAGGAGATGTGTGTCAGATAATGAACATCAGAGTGTTATCTCATTTTATCACTCTCAGGCCTATGCTGATCACTTTTCTGCTAAAAAGACCACGACCAAAATTCTGGAGTGTGGCTTTTAGTGGCCCACTATATTCAGAGATACTCATGATTTTTGCAAAACTTGTGAGCATTATCAGAAATTGGGAGGATTGTCCCATCGAAATATGATGCCACTAAACCCTAATTCTTATCATTGAAGCATTTGATTGCTAGGGCATCGATTTCATGGGTCCATTCCCCCAATCCTTTGAAAATATTTACATATTATTAGTAGTAGACTATGTCATTAAATGGGTCAAAGCAATCCTGAGCCTAAACAATGATCATAAAATGGTCATTCGATTCTTAAAAGAAAACATCCTTTCCCGGTTCGGAACAGCTCAAGCCATCATTAGTAATGGAGTGTTACACTTTTGCAATAGGTTATTCAAGAACTTAATGAAGAAATACGACATATCTCATAAGGTGAGCACTCCATATCACCCGCAGAAAAGTAGTTGGGCCGAGATTTACAATAGGAAAATTAAACAAATTCTGAAAAAATGGTTAATCCTGACCATAAGGATTGGTCAATCTGCTTGACCAATGCTTTATGGGCTTACCGTATAGCTTTTAATGACCCCATTGGAATGTCTCCCTTTCAACTAATCTATGGGAAAGCTTGCCACTTGCATGTGAAGTTGGAACATAGAGCCTACCGGGCTATCAAAAATCTGAACTTTAACTTAGACAACGCTGGCTCACTGCATAAGCTTCAATTGAACGAACTCAAGGAAATATGGAATGATGCACACGAGAACTTGTGAATTTACAAGGACAGGATGAAGGTGTTCTATGACCAAAACATCCTTCGAAAATCATTCATAACTGGTCAAAAAATTCTTCTATACAATTCTCGGTTACATCTTTTTCCGGATAAGCTTGGAGCTCGTTGGACTAGCCCTTTCACTGTTACAAATGTTTATCCTCATCAGGCCATCGAGATAAAAAAAAATCCAAGGAATGGCAATGTTTTTAAAGTGAACGGACATCACCTAAAGCCATTTGTTGAGAAGTTTGATTCAGAGGACATGTCTATGCCTCTGATTGATCCTATATATCAGGATCGACCTCCTAGTCTGATGGAGGTGTAGTTAGGTTTATTACTTTTATAAGATTTAGGATTAGGATAGTTTATTTTTTAGTATGTTTAGTCTTCGTGCAAACACATTTACATGTTGAGAACTTTAGAAATGCTTCAATTCTCCATCTTCAAGTACTATCTTTCCATCACTTTCACTCTCTTTTCATTGTTTCATATGCATTACATGCTTATACCTTATGTATTGAGGACAATGTAGATTTTAGGTTGGGGGCATGGATTAGGTAAACTAATCATTATTTTCTAAGTATTTGAGCAAAAAATTTGAAAATTTTCAATTTTTCAAATCAAAAACCTATTTGGAAAGCGATAGTTTGTGCGCTTAAAAACGTTTTGAGTATGATGATAAGATGGATATTGAATTTTGAATTTTTAGAGTTTGATCAACTAAATAAACTATTATTTAAGTTCTTTCAATTAATTAATTAGGAGGAAGTTTGAATATCATGTGATTTAAATCAAAAGACACTTTCGATTTTCCTTCTGTGAATAATGCTAGAATTTCTTTTTGATAGCATGTATCATTGATAGATGTTGAGGATTGAGTCTGGAGAATTTTATCCACTTAAAAAGATGAAAAGAACTGATTAAAAAATAGTGAGATCAACAAAATGGTCATGTATGATGAAAAGAATGAATAAATAAAAGGGACCATCGATATAAAATCAAAACCTGAAAAAAGAAGAAAAATAGGATAAGTTCGAAATCAACACTTGGTTATTTAATTAATCTTGAGATGATGAGCATGGCTAACATTATGAAATGATAGTATTTTTATGGAGAGTAAGTTGAAATTCACTAAAGCACATTGGAAAAACTTGATATATGAACTTATGCTCCTAAGTAATTGATAAAGAACTTATTTAATTGATTACTCATGCGATTCACCTCTAGGTTTCAAATCTTCACTCTCGCTTCTTTGGATTATACTCATTCATACTTAATTGCACAAAAGATTATTTTTTAAAAGAAGTTTGAATATCGAGAATTGAGAATTCTTTCACTCATGTTTTGCTCATGACTAGAAAAATGTTGTTTGAGGGTGTGTTGAGTGTCAAATATTGCATATTTCTCCTTGTTTACATCATGGTTTTATAAACATGATAATGCTTAATGGATATATTTTATACATGTTTGTATTACGAGGTGAATCTGAGAGCTTAGATTGAAAAGAATGCCAAAAGCATTGATTTAATGCTCAAGATTCACTAAAGCAAAGAGTGGATCTTAGGAGACTATGGTTGAAGATTTCAAGACCTCGAGATCCAAGAAAACTAAGTACAAAGGATGAAGAAAGACTGGAGAAGATTACAAAGTTCATAGCGAAAAATAGGCTGGTTCAGTTCGACCGAAACCAAGTTCGGTCTGACCGAAATCACACAAAATAGTCGAGCAACAAAAGATGAAATTCAAAGCTAATTCAGTTCGACTGAAGGATAGTTCGGTCTGACCAAAGGAAGAATTTGGTGCGACTAAAAGTGCACGAAAAGCTCCACACTGAGAAAAGTTAATTTAATCTGACCAAAGGATAATTCGGTCCAACCGAACCAACTCATTGAGACTGAAATCAGGAAACTACCGAAATAGAATCTGATCACAACTTAAACTCACTTCGGTCCGACCGAAGCGTAACTCTGCTACATAAATTTGAGGCAATTTTCAAAGTTAATTGGACAAAGGCTATAAATAGGGGTTCTCCAAGGAGTTCAAAACATGAATTGGGTTTCAAGGAGCAAAGCCAAATGATGGAGCAGCCACCACGAAGTTTTCTTCCCTTCCTAGTTTGATTTTTATGTTTTATTTGAGAGTTTAGTCTCAATCATGTCTATGGTAAACTAAACCTCTTAGCTAGGGCTAAGAGGTAAAGCTTATAGCGTGTTGGGATGATTATCTTGCATTGATTTTTATTTATATTAAACAATCATTGAGTTCTAGTTTGATTTGAGGAATATTTCTAGTTTTCTATGATTTATTGTGACTTCTATTACAGTATACTCTGTGAAGGCTTTTGTTATCTTCTTAATCTATTTAGAGTTATGGAGATTGGTAAATCTTGTTGTCCATTATTGTCTCCTGAGCATGGTAGGATGATGGAATCCCTTCCAATCAATGCAATGGATCTTCATGTGTGAACTATCTCAATGAAAGTTCAGATTGTGCTTGAATAGTTTATCTTCCACTAAATAGGATAGGACTCCAATTCTAGTTGTGCTTCTTAAATCAAGTAAGGTAGCATCTTGATAGCTATAAGTGGCACCCTAATTCCCACCTTTTAATTGATGTTTAAGTCAACTTTATTCACAATTACTCCAACTATTATAGGTTTTAGATTAGTTTATGATTCTATTTCTACTTCTAGTTATTTTTAGAATACGTACAAGTTTAGTCCCTACGGATTCGACCTCGGTCTCACCCAGTTATTACTACATCGTGACCCTGCACTTGGGGTTGTGAACAGCTTTATATTGATGAAAGAAGGTGGTACAAAAAGTAAAAATTATACAAGTATGGCAAGGGGTGGTGAGGCTCAGTCGATTTGAGAAGGGGGCTGCTCCTCACCTTGGACATCGGTTGGCGCAAGGTTTATCGGTGCAAGGTCTGCAAGTACTTCATCATCGAGGTTGTTTAAATTTAGCTCGAGGTACAGCCCCTTAACATCCCTTATGCAGTGTTCGTAGCCACAATTGTAGATCACCTCCACCTCGTTAGCCCTTTCCTTTGAGGCTTTGTACTCCTCTATAGCTGCAGCAATGATCACTGGGATAGTAGCCACAACCTTGGACAACTGAGCAGCCAAAGTTGTCTCGACTTAAACTAACTTAGCTACCGAGTTCTCTCTCTCTCTCTCTCTCTCTCTCTCTCTCTCTCTCTCTCTCTCTCTCTCTCTCTCGACAGCTTAGCCTTCAACTTTGTGGCCTCAGCAACCGCTTCAAATCGCTCCTTCTTGACCCAATAAAGGTGTAACCTCACCCCCTCAAGTTTGGCTAACATGAACTTTCCTTCTGTTGGACTCCGCTCAGCTAGATCTTCAGAGCATCTCACTCCTCCCTAGTTAGCTCCAGAGCCCATCGAAGGGCCTCGACCTCAGCAGTCTTGCCCTGGAGCGTCGCCTCTTTCTATTCACACTCATCCACCACTTGCCTCATCTTTTTGCGAGTAGACAGAAGAGCAGGGATGAGCTAAAACGAAGAAAGCATGTTATAAATCAGATGCAAAAGATTAAGCACAACAATGAGAAAAGAATATACGTTTTAGTAGAATGATGCTACGTCCCTTAGGAGAGTTTCTAATGAGTGATGATCAGATCGACAATCCAATCCTTCGGAGCATGCTTGGCCGCCCAGTTGGTCAGGGCCCTCATATGGTGCCCAGGGGGTATGGAGCTCGATCCCTAAGCCTCAGCTGCTTAGAGGCCCGAGGTATCACCCCCCTCAGCTTGAGACTGAACAGCTATGATCTGGAGCTCCTTGGCCACGTGAGCCTCATGGGATGAAGGGGCCTGCTCTAGGTCTATCACCTCCACGGCCGCCTACTACGAAGGGATAGCCAGGGCAGGAGCATCTTGAGCCCCTACACCAGATGCGGTCGAAAGGGATGGCCCCACCGAGGATCCTCCAGCATTAAATCTTGACCTCACCTCTGCCGCTGCAAAGGCTTCCATCCATGTGGTTGGAGGGACCATCACCCTTCTCTTCATGATCAACTTCTTCTCAGCCATGTCAGCAACAGGAGGGAGAACCCTTTTTCGAGACCACAACAGTTCGGCCATGTCTGCACAGCAAAAAATTCCAAGTTAGCAAAAATCTACTTTACGCAAGCATGTCTACAAACCTCTACCTACCAGAAGGGGAAGCAGAAGGGGCAGGTCGGAAGAGCTCGGACTAATAAAGGAGGTTCGGGGTGATCAGCACACTCCAAAGCCACTAAGCTTCACTCATCATCTTCACCCATTTCACCTGTGTGAGTTGCAGGTCAGAAGGAAGGGGCGAAGCTTTGGAGAATGCAAAAGCAATCAGTGGTGAGTGAATGTGACTACAAACATATGAAGAAAAATCTTGAGTTCAATGCCTCAACAATGTCCAACCTAGGGTGGCAAATTTGGTGGGAACCCGAGCTTACAACCGGGCCAATTCAGCAACAGGCGCCTCTCATTCTCTAGACACCCAAAACCACTTATTCTTCTAGTTTTTTGTTGGAAGATGGGTTGCCAATGATGAGGGCTCGACCCTTGTTCACCCATGCCTAGAAGTAATACCAGCTCAATTACATTGGGTGAGCCTTAGGCTGGTACAAGTTCATGAACTCCTCAGTTGTCAGCTCATTGTTCCCAAGTTGGAACCAGAGTATGTAAGTTCCTAATAAGACCCTTCATGCGTTCAGGATGATCTAACCCGGGGCCAATCTCGAGCAAGAAGTAACCTCTCGCACAATCCGTTGAAGGGGGAGGGGGAGCCCACACTGCAAGGTGACCAAGTAGATGGCCACCTCGCCCTCGCACGGGTCACCGAGGACTTCACTAGGTTCAGGGGATTTGAGTCCCACTGAGCCCAAAATCTGGTGCTCAGATATGATCCGAACCAGATCGACCTCCGTCAACATCAACCCAGTACGACCTACATTAATAGGCTGCTTAGCTGAAGCCTGAGCAGTTGCTCTCTCTGATGGGATGGATTCCATCGTTCGATCATGATCTAATGGTACCAGAGATGGGGGATCGGAGGGATCCCCAAGCCTGGAATCTACGCTTCCCAGATCGAAATATCCCTGGAAAGCGTTAGGCTCCAGGCCCTCGTCCGAGATATCGAACATATCAGGATTAAAAAAACATAAAATGGAAAGAACGATGAAGTGAAAGTAACTAAAGAAGAAGACTTTTGACTAACTGAAAATTGCCAAGTCCAATATTAGAAGCAACGGGAGAAAATGGCTGGAAACATTAGGGTTTTTTCCTTTTTACAGCCAGCTCAACCGCATGCCATAATTACCCGCATTAAATTTGGTAGTTGAAGAGGCTCCTTGGCATGTGCATGTAGCCATGTGGAGATCTCTCACTCACTCGACGACTCGACTTCCCAGGTAGTAGCATGCGTCCACACCCCATAGGTCAAGAACCGAAAAGGTGATCTACTAGCGCAAGCCGTCTCGAGTGCACCTTACCATCATTGCAGATCTTCCACGATCTTAGAAGATACCCACTGAAGATCTTGGAAGATAACCGTGACACGCTCAAAGGTAGATTCCATCTACAACACGCACCTACCAAGTAGGAAAATTGCCAACTACGCCATCACATTTATCAACTATAAATAAGATCTATTCTACAATGAAAGGTACACACAAATCATATCTAAAACCCCATGTTCTACTAGACCTAGCTTTCCTGCTTGACTTAGACATCGGAGGCTCCCCTGCTACAGTCAAGGTTTTCATCTCTATCTACTCTTCAAGTATCAAGTACTTTAAGGAAGATGTACAGATTTTTGCATCAACATCGGCTTTTTCCAAAAACTTCTGTAGCCATAAGAAATTTCCATTGATAGTCATTTAATTCTTATTATGTGGCCCACTTGAGCTTGGATCTGCCTTGTTCTTATGTTTACACCCTTAAATGATGAAATGATGGAAGAGGATGTGACACACACCACTAACCTTAGTAGTGTACTAACATCACCAAATTATGTGGGATGACAATGATGTGTGTCATGTCCACACTACCTATCCATCTTTTCAAGATCATTTTAAATCATTGGTCGACAAATAGGGTTGATGTAAAGCTCAAGTGAACCATGTTAGAGAAAGCAGTGGGACAATGATGCAAAACCTTTCCCGAGCTCACCATGATTTTTATTTGCCATCCTGCCTATTCATAAGGTAACGGACCTCGATGAAGGAAAACACTAAGTATCATATTAATCCAAAACTTATGGGAGTGATTCAATGGTACCGTATTATGATTCACTTGAGCTTTACATCTACTTATTTTTCTTTTTGCCATGCTTTAAAATGATCTGGTATATTGTATGAATTGTGTGAATATATTTTTATCATGCTTTAAAATGATCTGGTATAATGTATGAATTGTGTGAATATGTTTTTTCCATGCTTTAAAATGATCTGTTATAATGTAAGAATTGTGTGAATATAACGCATACATCATCGGCCTTACAGAACTTGATGACGTTAATAATTTAGTCGGTGGCCACCAAATCTGCTAGGTTAATGATATCGCAAAATGAATGGATGATGTGGATAAAATCTACACGTCATTGTGGCCCCTCAAAGCCTTAAACTGTGCCAAGCCCAGAAACAGAATGGCTAGTGTACCACACGTAGAGCTATAAACGAGTCAAGTTAGCTCGATAAACTCGCTCGAATCAACTTGTTTGAGTTCGTTCAGACTCGACTCGCAAAAAGGTTCAGATCAGGTCGAGCGCAAGTAACTGTAGCTCGAATAAAAATGAGTCGAGTTTGAGCTTGGTCAGGCTCGACTCGACTCAACTCGAAATAGAGCTCGAACTCGACTCGCTCGAAATATATTAATATATATATATATATATATATATATATATATATATATATATATATATATATATATATATATATATATATATATATATATATATATATATAATTTATAATAAATCAAAGTGTTTTAAAAAAAAACTTTAAACCCTGTCTAAACCCTTCACTTTCCCCCTCTTGTCTTTTCCTTTTACTACCCTACCCAAGTCGAGTGACTTTACGAGCGAGCAATTTGACTTCCGAGCAGAAATTTGGAAACACCACCCGACCGACAAGCTGAGTGTCCAACTTTCGAGCAGAAATCCAACAGGCACTACCCGACCTCCGAGCGTCCAACTTCCAAGAGTCTGCAGATCCCACCCCACCTTTGTTTCTCTCTCAATCTCTTTACTCTCTACTCTCCTTTAGCTTCAAGTAAATATTTTTATTTTTTTTAATGCAATCGAGTTGGGTCAAGGTTGTGTTGGGTTGGGTTAGCGTCGGGTTGGATTAAGGTTTAGGTCAGGTTGGGTCAGGGTGTGGGTTCAATTGGGTCGGGTTGGGTCAGTGTCGGGTTGGGTCGGGTTGGGTCAGGGTCGTGTTGGGTCAGGGTTGGGTCAGCGTCAGGTTGGGTTAGCATTGGGTTGGGTTGGGTTAGGTCAGCGTTGAGTTGGGTCAGGGTTGGGTCAACGACTGAGTGTCAGGTTGGGTCAGCATCGGGTTGGGTTGCGTCGAATTTGTATTTTATTAAAGTAATTTACTTGGACTGGATATGATTTTTGATTACTTGAATAGTTGAATTTGAGATTATTTGAGAAATTCTAAACTTGTATATACTTGTATTTGATTACTTGAAATTGATTTATGCTTAATTCAAGTATTCAACTACAAATCATATATTAAATATATGATTTATAGTTATATACTTCAATTAAATACAAATCAATTAGTTTTGGAGCGACTCCACTTAACACTTCACACACTTGACAAATGAATTTAATAATCTACTTACCCATTTAAGAATTCATATACAATAAATTATATTCAAATCAATTGTTGGTTTGATATTATGTATATGTATATGTATATGTATATATATATATATATATATATATATATATATATATATATATATATATATATATATATATAAATTCTTATAAATTGTCCATGTTGGACAATTTGGTAATATATCATGTACCTTAATTTTGCGTATGCAATTTACATAGAGCTCGAGATTTGGTGCATCAACCCAATTTATTCTTTGAATATATGGTTCTCAACTGGTTGACTATCTCCCATCTGTGAATAATAGATAATGGTGATAATACTCAAACAGTAGGGAATTTTTACATAGATGTTGCTAAACTTTAGAGAATTATGGGGAGATGTTGCTGAACTTTCGAATCGCATGTAAATTTTGTGAGTAGAGTACATGATATATTATTGAATGGGATAAAAAGTGAAATTAAAAGTTAGGAAACATTAGAAAATGCCTACTTACAAATCACAGTTTCGAACTTCACATATCTAACATGTGTTTTCTTATTTTCATATTTAAAGATAGCTAGTGAGGATGTCCCTACTACCCCTGGTGTTAGTACATCTGCCACATCCCCTTTAACTGTTGATATTGAACGAGATGAGAGAAACTTAAATTCAGAAACGTCGAGTAAAGGAAAAGAAAAAAAAATGATTAGCAGTTTAGGATGATTTTGAAGAGATTGAGGTGAAAGAAGGCTCGAACCGTGTTATAAAGGTTAGATGTAAGCATTGCAAGTCAACATTCACAAAGCATTCTGGGGGATCAACTTCACATTATCGTAGACATATGATTAATTGTGTTAAGAGTCCAAAAATCCCACCTTCAGACCAACAATTGTTCTCATTTACCTCATCTGGAGGAAGCAAGTCTGACTTGCAAGTTGCTCTCATCACTCATAAATTTAAAAAAGATAAACTAAAAGAGTGGTTTGTAAGAATACTTATTGTTAAGGAGAAACCATTTAGATTTATAGAGAGCAGAGTTTTTAGTGAATACAGCAAATACTTGAATCTAAGATTTGAGAAGTGTTCGCGGGTCACGGTGAAAAGAGAATACATGAAGATGTATATGAATGAGAAGACAAAAATGAAAGCCATTTTGTCATCAGTTTCACGTATAAGTCTTACTTCAGACTTGTGGATGGCATCGAACCAAAGGAAGGGGTACATGTAGCTAACTGCACACTATGTAGATGCAGATTGGAATCCACGTAAGACTATTTTAAACTTTCGTCACCTTCCTCCCCCTCATATAGGTTTGGTTATTTCAGACTGCGTATATAATTGTCTTCAGGAGTGGAGCATCGAAAGTAGGATATCTTCAATTACGCTAGATAATATATCTACAAATGATGTTGTGATTTCTTTTTTTGCGAAGCAAATTCAAGACAGCAGGGAATCTTTATTTTAGGGGAAAATTTTTTTAAGTGAGATGTTGTGCTCACATTCTGAATCTAATTATGAAAGAGGGGCTAAAAATAATTGACAGCACAATTGAGAATATAAGAGAGAGCGTGAAGTATATACGGGGTCACCATCAAGACTTAGTATCTTGAATGACATACTCAACGTTTAAATGTTAGAACTCAAAAAAATTGAAGTTTGATGTGTGTACCTGTTGGAATTCAACATATAAAATGTTGGATGTAGCAGTGGAGTTGAAAATTGCATTCCCAGATTTTACAGTTCCTGATAAAACATATGCTTGGTTACTTAGTGAAGATGATTGGAGAAGAACTAAATATGTTCATAGTTTTTTTCGAGTTTACTATAACTGCACGAAGTTATTTTTTGGAAATAAATATCCAATGGCAAATCTATTTCTTCCAATGCTTTGTAAGATTAAGGATGCTCTTTAGAGAAGTGTCACAACAGGTTCATATTATATTCAGAATATGGTGATAAGCATCTAAGTGAAATTTGAAATGTATTGGAGCGAATGTCACCTATTGATGACTTTAGCTATTGTACTTGATCCTCACTGTAAAATGGGAAAGGTTAGTTACATTTATAAGAAGATTTATCTATTCGACAAGGCTGCTAATGAAAAATCTAATGTTCGTATGGCAATTGAAGAATTTTACTCTTCTTATGTGGGTAATTCTTCCAGAAATCAGGACCACAACTTATGCATGAACGTGGCTGCAATTCATCTATAGGTGATGACAATTTTCTCAATGAGTACTTATCAGACTTAAAACAAGATGAAGTAAGTCAGGAAATAAATGAGTCAGAATTAGATGTGTATCTCAAGAAGCCAGTAATGAAGGTCTCCAGCCAAGACTTTGACGTTTTAGACTAGTTGAAGACTAGAGATCGTGAAGGAAAATACCCTACACTGTCGTTGATCGCTCGAGATATTTTATCAATTTTGATAACAATAGCAGCATCAGAGTCTACATTTAACATCAGTAGTAGGGTGTTGAACAAGTATAGAAGCTCTCTTGTACCTAAAATAATTAAAATGCTCGTTTGTATGCAAGATTAGTTACATCCAATTTGGGGTGACAGTTCATTTAATGAAGAGAACGATGAAGAGGACAAGACCGAGAGTCTAGATAAGACTGGCACTACACCTTGCTATGTTTAAAGTTTAAATATTTTGGACATCTTGATCTTATTACTTGTTCTATAAGACTTTAATTTCTGTTATTTTTTGGAGTAAAGTACTTTACACTACAAGAAAAGGGGGCTTTAGCCTCAGTTCAAAATTGAGGCTCAGAAGGTTAAAAAATGAGGGTAAAGCCTTTAGCCTCAGTTTTACCTCAGTTATCCAAACCAAGGTTGAAACTCCCGTGGCTAAAGGCTTTAGCCTCAGTTTTAGCAACCGAAGCTAAAATGACTTTTATAGCCTCGGTTCTTCAAGTGAGGCTAAAAGACCTTTTTAGCTTTAGTTTTCTCAAAATGAGGCTAAATCAAAATTTTAGCCTCCATTGTTTCCAACTGAGACTAAATCCAAATTTTACCCTTGGTTGCCTCCAATTGAAGCTAAATCTATTTTTAACCTCGGTTCTTAACAACCAAGGCTAAAGCCTTTAGCCACGGGAATTTCAGCCTTGGTTTTCAACAACCGAGACTAAATCCAAGCCTCGGTTACAAATTGAGGCTATAAATGTTTATTTTTTAAAAAATATTTAATTTAAACTACTAATCCATTCATTTAATCCACTCATGAAACAATCAATCATGAAAGCCATAATACTAACAAAATAGTTAACAACTCAATCAAACAATCAATCTCACTTGTTTACTATTTAAAGTTTTCAAAACAAACTCAATCAAACTATTATACAACATTAGGTTCTACAAATAATACAAAGTCATGACTTTTGCTTGGCTGATGAACAACTACAGCTTGTTCGGTTGTCTGAAAGCATCTGCAAAGAAGAAGAACTCACCATTAGCAATAATTTTGTGTGCGACTGTCCATGTGTCAAATGAACACAACTCACCGTGCTATCTTCCCTATTACAACCTGAGAAAGTGACTGAACCCAAAAATAAAAATAGAAATAACTCTGCTTTTAACCTTTTGGAACATCAGGTCAATGGAATCTTGGAGATGGTTAAGTGAGATGTGTGCAGGACCTTCTTGAACACATCTCACTCAAGTTTATTCAATGCACACACCATGGTTCTTCACAAACTGTTTGATTAGGGACCTAATAGTTAACACTTCAAATGTGTTAGGAAGGTAAAATTTTTTAGTCCATGTATGGTGGAGCATACCAGTTCAATTGTGCTTATACCCATCCAAATCTCAGAGGACATGTAATTTTATGGATACTTAACAGCAGGAGACAAAAAAAACCATAACAACAGTAGATGATTAGAACTCACTATGGAAGGGATTCCTGGATGGGTGAGAACATAAGCATATCCTTGTATGACTTTATCTGAAGGGAATGCCCATAACTATTGTGTGGATCCTGTGTCATGATTGTCGATGAATGTGACACTTTTTTGGCCACAATCCAATCATTCCGGGCGGACTCCCATCCACGTCCTTCATCTGCCACAATTCCCCTTGCACTGCAGCTTGGAGAACCCCTTTAGTTGTAAAATCAAAGGCTGTCGCAATTCACCAGCTATTTGAACCCAATCCACCAACTCCTTCAACAATTTCAATAGTAAACCAAGCAGTTGTGGGTACTCTTTTTACGGAGCAATCACATAACTGCCAAACAACAGAAATCAATCCAACATTAATCAAAACTAAGGATTATCGCTACAAGTTATAGAAACTTATTTAAAGGGAAACTCAAAATGCATCTACAATTCAGTTACTATAAATGCTCACGGATCAAGAAGCAGAACAATAGAGAGTTAACCTAGGCTCGGCTTTTGTAGACACAATCATGGGGAATTCTCATTAAAAGAAATTAGAGAGGACCAATTTAGACCAATACTTGCTAGGAAAAATAAAATTCGCAAAGGTAGAAGCCCCTTAAAGATCACTTTTTGGGAATTGAAAATCCTTTCTTTTGTTCCTCTTAGCGAAAGCATATCATTTTATTTATTTAATGGCAATCAAATGGAACTTAAGAAAAATTTGGAATTGTATTGGTGACTGAAAGAAGAAAGAAGATGTGTCCTGAGAACTGGTTATCGAGACACATGCGTACCAATTGCACCATGAAATGACGAATATGACACAAGGGGATCAATTGAGGTCTACTCCACAGTAATGCAACAGAAGTGGGAGAAACTAGACCACTAGCAACCAGGTACTCTAGAGGAAATCAAAAAACAAACTGAAGAACAATGAATTTTTTAATTCTTGCCCAGGCTAGATGCTAATTTTGAATAACAAATTGTACAAGTCCTGGGAGAGATTCTCTACCCTCAGAATCTGTTTACAACTACATCAAAGGAGAAGCTGGTTGCAAGCCACCACTATTGGGTATAGTTCCAATCTTCCTGAGAGATATGTTCTAGTCATAGACTCTAAAACATTCAAAGGGAGTGGCTCTAGAAAAGGACAGAGCCATCTACCACTTTTTTTCTACTGAGAAAGATAGACTCTGACATACACACGCACACCCAGATTCTCTATGACTTATAAATTCCTAGATAAAACAATACATGCAAAAGTAACATCTAGTTGTATGACAGTAGACCACATCAATTGCAAAATCAAGTGAAAAAATAGCAAAAAATCTCTGGGGATGATTATATAAGTTCTCAAAACAATCTAATTCTTCAAGAAAGTTTAAACTACAAACATGGATCTTGTAAATTAATTTTAATGCCTGCACAGCTTCCCATAAAGCAATATGAAAACCCAAGGATAACAAACATACTGGGAATTCACGAATCTTGTATTACTGGATTGTCCTTCCATCTGCATTCATAATGTCAATCCATTAACCAAAATGAGAAATGGTATCCAAGATACAACATCCAACTTCAAAAAGGAAAAGGAAAAAAATATCTAAAACATTGCAATGCAAGCATAGCTTTCTTCAAAGCAAAAGTACAATAAGGTTGGACATACAAACTTCAACTAAGATAATAAGATGCAACAGAGTGAAAATAAACAATCACAACAATTTTCTGATTAAATCAACTACACATCCAATTTTGGATATCTTACTTGTTGGAATTTAATTTAAATCAACTGCACATCCGAATGTAGCTTAAGTTAAAAGCATGGTTGTAGAAACTGCTATAGCGGCCATTTCTTCAAAAACACCTATCTTATTAATGGTCGTTAATGGAAGAAATTGGAATAGTTGATGTAAAATAGATAATTGTAGATTTTGCCAACTTTTTTATGTTTTATTTTCTTCAAATTTAACTGTTATAACAACCATAACTATCATGTAATGGTAAAGGCTTTTAAATTGGATGTCCAAAGAGATGATAAACAAATGAAGAAAACTGAACTTCGAAAAGGAAAATAATGCAATTGAGGCTTTGTTCCCATTGACATAAAATTCTTAGGACTTCTTTTGTTTAGTTATCTACAACTTCGTCTGAAACTAGGAAATATTCTAACTGATTTTAGGGTAGCATATGGTATTTTGGCTAGAATTCTGCTGATGGAACAAGCTTTTGAAACATAACCCCAACAAATTCAACTATGACCATTTATCTACAAGTAACGGTTCACAGGAAAAAGGAAAATTGACAATTTATAACCACAAAAGACAGAAAGGCAGTGATTTACTTACAAGAATCCAACAGCAATTTGGTTCTCATAGTTCAAACCATCAGACATTCCTAGATCTCCAAGGTGATCACGAAGAAGTAACACATTAGTTCTCTTCTTCACTGAGGCATTGTCATCGTTTGGCTTGTCAGTATCTCCATTAGAATAGGTTCCATTAGGTACCTGCACATGTCTGGATAACCATTGAAAATCCTAATTTTCAGTCCTTGTTTCTCAGCAAAGTGAAAGAAATTAAAATTAGAAAAGGCGGTTAACCCAAAAAGTAAGTGGCAGATGTACCATAGGGGAAGCAATCTCAACGGCTAGATCACTTATATCAACAATTGCTCCATCATTATCAATGTCGGCCACTACATCACCAAGCTCACCCAAGCTATTATCAAGTTCCATGTCCATCACGCCTGCCACATCAACACTGTCTTAAAGTTGCCAATAGTCAGTTCAATCAAGAGGAAATGACAGAAGCTAATTATTCTTCCTACCATTGATAACTAGGGCCCACATGCTCAGTGGTTTGACAATCGGAACCATTTTCATTTTTGGACTCTATGCTGTAATGGGCCCCGCAAAGAAACTTAGGCTGAATAGATGACCGTGAGCATCATTATCTGTAGATGAATTTAGAACAATAATGAAAAGAAAATTTTCAATGGCTCACATTCAACTCTAGAAACCAAATTTTAGGGTCATCAATGAAGAATGATTATGGGATAATAGCTTATAGATAGTCATGATGATAATATAGACGGTTCACATCATTATCTCATGATGGGAACCCCAGTGGCTGGTGACACAAGCTAGATCCTATGTTTCACAGGGAAAAACAAACTCAATAAGCATCCCTCAAACTACAGTGCAATTACATTTCTTTCTAGTCTAACCATAAAACTAACAAAAGTGTAATTTGGAGCCCAGACCCTCAATATGAATGCTAGAGAAACAATTTCATGTCTTTCCATTTCATAAAGTTAGTAATCACAATTCTATTAGATGTTGTATCCAAACACATCTTAACAATGCAAAAGCCACAAGAATAAGCTCTGTTGCAAAGACACTTTTCTGCACAACTGTCATTCATATGCATGTGAAAACCAGTCAATGGACTAGGCCTAGTGTGAGACCTGACTCGAGTTCACATGAGTACGTATGTAAGTATGCATTTCATTTATTTTGGTCCCGCGGTCCTACCAGTCGATTTTTGGGGACCCGCGACCCTCGGGTAGTATTTTTGGTCATCCTTGAGTTTGGTCACATAGACCTGACTTAGATTGACCTGAGACCTATGCCATTACGACCGCATCGCCGCTGCGGTTCCAACGCCGCGTCTCGTGTGTAAAACTGACATGTCCATCAAAATTTGTAAGCCGCGCATTATTTAGGCCATTGGTTGCATGATTGGTGGACCCCACCATGGGTTGCACATTTTTCCATGCCATCATTTCACCCTAGGATGAGATTTCTAGAAAGGCTATTACCCTAAGCCTTGTTAATATCACCATAGGCCACCATCATTGCCTAGGAGAGAGAGAGCTCATCATTACAAGTCTTAAAAGTCTCTCTCTCTCTTTCCCTCTCATTTCTCTCTCTCTTCTCTTCTTCCCTAGCAACTCCCCTCCATTTCTCCAGCCCATCTTTCCTCTTCTCCAACACCTTCTCCTCCTTTTTTCCCTCAATCCCTCCATTGAAAACTCATCTCATCCATCTATCTTGGTTCCTTGGAGCATTTGGAGCTTAGTGATCCAAGTTTGGTGAAGATCTATAGGTGGGTGCTCTTAAATTCTTATTCATCTTCCTTAGAAACTTGTGGGACCCATCAAGTGATGATGGAGGTCTCCCATGTCTCCATGATTGAGGCCAATGGTCCATTTCCTTACATGTATGATCCATGGATGGGGTCATTCTCTATGGACCCCATCATGGCATCTTCCTTTGATGCATGTCATTTTCCTCTCTTGTGGCTGGATTATCTTTATTTTTTATTATTTTATTCTTGATTTCCTGACATGTGTGGCCCATTTAGTGGCCCCGGAATATCCAGACCGTCCAAGCAAGGTGGATGCCCATGGCAGTCCATTCCCTTGGACGTTGACACCCTATTTGCTCCTATTTGGATGCATGCAATGGGTGTTGTGAAGGGAGTTTTTTTCTGAAAGTTTGTGGGGCCCACTAAGGTGGACCACAACACAAATTTTGTAGGGTATTTCCCTCTTTATTTAGTAGCTATGATCAGTTGTTTTCAAAGAGACCTTGCTATCCAAAAAATTTCTAGACTATTTTTGGATTGTTTTTAGCATAGTTTATGGGCTGATTTAGAGGATGTTTTACCTCCACTTTTTGATTATTTCTGGAAGTGTGGACCCTACTTATAAGTATGAAAAATTTTACCCTCATCCGTCCCTATTTGATCACCCAAAAGGGTGGACCAAGGAGGTTGGACGGTCCAGATTTTCTGGACTGTCCAGCCACTCTGCTTGCTAGAAAAACATAAATGTCAGCTGGTTTTTGAAATGGTGGGTCACCTTTGTAGACCCCATCTTGTTGTATACTTATACAGGGATGTTGGCCTTGCATTTCTTCAAATTTTGGCAGACCTGGGCCCACTCTAATGGGGTACACAAGTCAGGGACAGCAGCATTGCTGCAGCAGGAAAATAAAATCTGGACCTTGTTGTCCATAATTTGTATGAAATAAATAAAATAATTATACTATCTCAAAATTTTTAAAATTTTTCAGAGAGGTGACCCACCCATGGTAGGACCTACTTGCAAACTTTTAGGGCCCATGGACCCCATTTGGGCATCCAAACAGGTGGGCCAACATAGTGGACTACCAGAAAAATTCTGCTATGCAGTCCAGCAGTATAGTTGCATAAAAATAAAATTTTAAAAATATTTTTCTTAGAAGGTGGGCCATCTTTCTGAGTCCCATATTGATTTATGTTTGATGAGGGACATTGGGTCCAAATTTTAGGAATTTTGAAGGCCCAGAACCTTCCCATTTGGATGGCCCAAATTCAAAACAGTTACATTCTAGCAATAGTTCACCCTGTACAGATTATATTCTTAAAATTTATTAAAATACTTTTAAGTGTCCAAAAATTGTAAACATTTACAAGGATGTGTTACACTTATTTTAGGACCTACCTATAAAATTTTGGAGCCATTGGACTCCTGTACACACCATGGTGGTGGCTGGACCGGCCTACTATAATATGGTGTCCAGATCAGTTCGAGTTTCAAGACAGATTTTTTTATTTGAATTAATTAAAATAATTTTATATGTTCAAAAATTATAAACTTTTATGAAGGTGTGACCCACCCATTGACGGATCACCCTATAAATTTTTAGGGCCATCGGGCCTCTATACCGACCGTGGTGTGGCCTGCAATTTATATCAGTTTTGGGCCAAATACCCAGGCACGCCCCTACTTTGGGTTGTTGGGCCTGCATTCTAATGGCATGGCCCACTTGAAGTAAGTGTTGTACATCTCTCTTTTATCTGGTGGGGTCCACTATGATATATGTGGATCACCATGGGTCAGTAACCCATCTAAATTAAATAAATTTCTGAACTCCAGCAAGCCCAGGAAATGGGTGGGCTGGAATTCAAGAAAGGAGCCCAAAATTTACTACATGGTTGATTATTTAGGAACTATTGTGGCACACCATATTTGAAAGAGTATTGCAGACACTTCTTACTTTCCTTCCTTAGAAATTTTTTTTGGTGTAGTTAGTGCCTCTTAAAGTCCATCTTTGAGGTGATAATATGGGCTAGCTTTAATCAGATTTTTGGTAGTTTTATGAGACATTTGTGCTAGAAACCTATTCCTTGAGCCCAAGACTATGCAGGGGCTGATCTTATTGCTTTATGGGCCCAATGGGCCGTCTACAAGCTAATCATGTGTATTTATTAGCCTTGATGCCCTCATAAAATGCTTAATTGTGGGCTGACTTGTAAGGCCCACATAAATGTATATTGTGGAGGGCCTTGCTAAGTCTTTGGGCTGATGTGGCAAGGCCCACACTGTCAGTATAAGCCTTACCCATATGTATTCTTGAGTTTATGGGCTGACCTCAAGTCCTCCATAATGTATGAATTGGATGACTTTTATTTTGGGCCAATTCCTTAGGGCCCATTATGTAATATAGTATATGCATGGCCGCCCCTTTTTTGGCAGTGATTAGGCCTTTTCGACTCAGTTCTTTTGGATAGGCTCATTGTTCTTGGGGCTATATTCTCCCATCTATTGTGATGGGCTTAAGGGCAATAATATGCAAGAAGTTGAACTCTTAGTTGCCCACTAAATTGACCCTGTACTTAGGCTAAAAGTGAGGCCCAACTTACTTATGTTAAATGTAAAACTTGTCCATGTAAATGAATTACTAGGCTGTCCATGAAGCCCACCACAATATGTGAAATTATGACCTTTGTAGTTGGGCCCAAACCTTACTCGAGGTTCCACTATTTGGCCTATAAGTTGGGCTTGGTGTATGGCCCAGTAGGCCATGCATTGCATGGGCTTTAGACCTTATATTATATGAGTAGTGGCGGGCTACCTCTTGGAGGCCAGTTGAGGTTGAATGTCCTCCTAGGTGATCCTAAGGTAGGCCCATGGGTTTCTCTATGGATGGTTAAAGGCCCACCATAAACCCTAGGCCATTTTTTTAAGGCTCGATGTTTATGTATGTGGAACCTACCTTAACGCATGTTTGATCCAGGCCATTCAAGCCTTGGATCAACTGATTATGAATGTACTCTCTGCCTTGGATTACTGCTAGACTCACAATCCAGTAACAGGCCCACTTGATCTTTTCATGATATATACACCCTATTCATCTGGTGGGGACTTTCATGAGATTATTTTCATATAGTTAACTGATTTCTGGACCTTAGCAGGTATAGGAAGTTAAACTGGGCAAAATTTTATCAAAGGGCCTTAAATGTAAAATTTTATGGTTAAAACTTTATTTGGCTGTGGGGCCCACCATATTGAGAACTTGTGTACGTGTTACATGCTTATGTTTTCTTATAATCTTTGGGCTTAATTAGTGCATTCTTTTGGGTCACTTTTAGTGATCTTATAAGGACCCCATCTTAAGATCAAAATTGTGGGACATCCAGTGGGCCCAGAGTGGGCAGGGTCGTCCCAGCTTGGCCTAACCATATATTGGGCCAACTTCCACCAATTTGATGGACTTGTGGACTAAGACAATGATAGTATTGGGCCCTTAGTTGCCCACTTAAATTGTTAAGTTATTGGGCTGATGCAGTTGGGCCCATTTCATCCAAACTTAAACTTATTTAGTCGTATATCGTGTACGCAGGCTGCCCACCAAGTCTGACTCAATGCATGAATTCTATGGCCATTGAGAATTGAGCCTTGGGCTTTAATTTTTCCCTTGGGGCCCATATTGTTAAAAGTGGTATTTTATCTTTTTATGGCCTATTATGAGGAATATATATATGTATATGGTTAGCTACATTTATTTTTATCTTTAATGTATGCCTGGGGCCTTCTATCCACATCATTCATGGTTGATATATTTTTTTGGAGAATGGTAGTTAAATGTTCCCATTATGGACCCCCTCTTGGCTCGGTTGTATTTAAGAGTGATTGGATATTCATCTTAGACTCTTGCTAGGCTCATTTCTATATTACTTAGATCCACAGCTCGTACACTTAGTTTCGTGGGCTACCCCAGGTAAAAAGGTCTCCCATTAGAAGTTGGATCCCTTAAAGATATTTTCTAAGTACCTGGTCTTAGTTCCTTCTTGGATAGGAGGAATGTAATATACATTGCATATCACCCTATAGTGTGACTGAATTTATCCTCATGACCATGTATATCATTGTATGCTTGGTTGACACTATGTGTGTGTAGTCATATTGTGTCATTAGACATTGCATGATACTTTCTCCAAGGGACGTACTATCCCCTCTTGAGCACGTTGGATGCTTGGGATTGATGCATGGTTAATTATGTGATTCATGCATCTGAAATTGTATAGCATATGAGCATTATTACCCTTGCTTCATCAAGGTTGTAGCCTCCATAGATACATCATGGATGGCCATGTTTGGACACCGAAAATGTTACTTGAGCATACCGGGTGCATAGGATGCCCATGGGTGAAATTTTTAAAACTTTTATGGTACCAAGGATCTGTTCCAGCGCCGTGATCGGGTGGAATATATGAGCGCACGAGGGCCTTATACCGTTAGGCCGCGACTCCAACTGTAGTATAGTCGGTTGGATAGGGGTGTGGCCTTACTCGCCTGATGTAAGAGGGCATTGTTAGGCTAAGTCTGACCAGCTCATGAATAGGTCCGCTACCTTCAGGCTTTGCTGGTGATTGGCTGTCCACAGGAGGGTAGTGAAGTCTCTTACACTCGTTTGACTATGCGGGGTCTGTAGAGTGGCAGTCATCCAGCAGTGTAATGGACCCTGATGATTTTCTTATGATGAAAATATACTTGATATGTGTATTGGATATGAGCACTGGCATTACTTCGCATTGCATTTGCATCAGCTGTGTAAGCTTCATAATGTATCACCTTGGCATGGCGCCCAGTACTCATTGCATTACATTACTCATTGTACTATATAGCTTTAGTATGACTTCCTACATTATCATACTTCCTTGGTATAGCTTCTTATGTTCATGATTGCCTTGGTAAGGCTAGTGGTATTAGTATTGATCGTGACTCCTTTCTGCATTATCTATCTTCTTCTGAGCACCATTGTCACACACTTTCTCCACCCTCTAAGCTTTCTATAAGCTTATGTACGATTAATGCATGCAGGAGATCCTAAGTTGGCGTATTAGCAGCGGAGCTTGGATAGGTGTGCGATCCGAAGACCCAGTGTTACAGATTCTCTTCCTTCTTTCTTCTGTTATCTTATGTATGTCCTTTTGGACCTGATGGAAACTTGTAAAAGTTTAAATTCATAGTAGATCTTATGATGTGTGCCTTTGTTATTCTCAGATTTACTTGTTGTGATATTGGGTATGCTCATATTAGAAATGATTATATTATTATGAAAATCCTCCTTGTAGGATCCCAGGATCGGAACCTATCTCAGGAGCCGAGAATGGGGTAATACGGAGGCTGTTGCGGCCAGAACTGGTCATCGGGTTCCTTGTGAGCTCCGGTTACCAAGTCTGGGGCGTGACACCTAGGCAACGCAAAATCAAGTGTTTTTAATAAGTCAGGTGCCTAATGTAGATTTAACAATTTCTTCAGCTCTTCTTTTATGATGCAAACCATTCATATGGGTGGTCCTATCATCGATGGTGATGGAAGAAACACCCAAGATGATCTTCCTCTTCGAACTAACACAACAGTCTGGTTGAGCCTAACCAAATGCAGTTGTTCATTGGCAACCCTCTGCTTAGATTGCCATGATCGCTGATATGATATTGGGATCGCCACATCAAGTAAAGAGTTTAGCTTCCCTGAGGTGAGGTCCCACCTGTGCAATGTTTCTAGATCAAAACCAAAATAATATCTCTCAATTGAGCATCAGATCATAACTTAATTTAATCAATCAGTGGCCACATTAGAAGTTCCAAATCAATCAAAGTATCTGAGCAACCAGAATCAAACTCCACACAAGAGAGCAGCATTTCCTTAAGAATTCCTAATGCTTCGCTGAAGAGTCGGCATTCACACAACCCACATATCATCGAATCCAAAGTTGCAGCCCGAGGAACAAACCCTCTCTCCAACATTTCCACCAACATCTTGAAAGCTGCAGCCATCACACCTTTACAAACCAAACCATCAATCAAAACCCTATACGTGTGCAAATTCCCCTCGACGCCCTTCAACCCCATCTTCCCCATGAGCTCCCTCACTCTCGCCACATCCCCAACCTTGCATAACGCCATCATGATCGTATTGTAGATGACCACATCAATTCTAACCCCTACTTTTAAAGCCACATGTAGGGCCTATTGAGATGTTTTAATGACATTCAATATTTCCATCAATTCAGTTTGATACAAATGTCTCTAGGATGCACTCTAAAACAAAGAAAGAAATAAAGGTGTTTTCAAGAGAACCATCTAAATTAAAATATGGTTGCACAAAATATCATAGGAAGCAAATCATGTATAGAGGTGGGCAAGCATCTATTTCAAAATTATAGCAAGTACAAACAGCTAGGAAGCAGATCTGCTAGAAAGATGGGTGATGATTTTTTAAGGAGAGGTCATAACAAAAAAATTTCAAAAAAATCACTTCATGTGTGAAGTAAGCCTCGTAATATTATATTTCCTGTAAATTGAATAAAGAGAAACCGAAAGTAGTCTAATGTGAACTGAGAAGAAGCACATGACATTTGAGACTAACATGAATACTAGTACCTCAAATAACACATTAAGCCCATGATAATCCAAAATAAGATGGAAACTAGTACATCAAACAACAAACCTTCTATCTGTGAGTTTATTGCTACCTATGAGAGAGCACCCTAATCTAGTTATGAAGCAGTTTGATAGAATGACTTTTGAACAAAAAGTTGGTGAGACGGACTCCTTGCGAAATGCTGCCAAAGAGAAAAATAATAATTCAGCAGGGTGGGTGGGCATTCAACGATAACAATGACGAGAACTTCCATCCAAATCTCTTCTGGTTATTTGGGTAGTTGGGAAGAAGTCCAACAAAAAAATTAGACTTTCTTCTTCTTAATGGCTAGGATCTGGACACAGTGATTTTCCAGCTAGATGGGTCAGGTGATCCAGCTATGAATTGAGCACTTGGGAACAAGTCAAACAAAAAATCAAACTGCTTCATAACTAGATTAGGGTGTGTTTGGTTGCAACTTTTTGTTCAAAAGTAATTCTATCACAGCTATGGGTTAAAAAAAACACTGTTGAATGTTATGGCCCATTCAAAATTCACAAATGAAAACCCATAAACATTAGAAATGTATCTCAACAGACAAAGAACATATCAAGCTTAACCTTCTCCACTACTACAGTTTAGAACAAGAGAAAAACAAGACATGGTAATATTTAACAGTTGAATGTTATGGCCCTGTCATGCCCCAAACAGATGTTGATTTATGACTATATTGAAATTATCAATGCATAGTAATGTATTTCAAATGCCTGATATTACATAAATCAATGATAAATCTCTAATTTCTAAATATATAAACCTAAATTACAACTTAAATTAGCAGGAATCGGATCAAAATTCAACGAAATCTATCAAAATCAAGAGACATGAGTTGGATTCAGATCAAAACAGATTAAACACCAAAAATTGAGAAAAAAAAAATTAGAAAAATCAAACCCTTAGTGGAAAAAAATTGGAGAAAAGGGGAGGAAGCTCACTTGATTGAAAGTTAAAACCCTTCCTCTATCCTCAAATAATGCAAACTACAAATCAGAGTACCTGCTTCAAACAAATAACCAAATTGAGACAAAATTGAAAAGGAAGGCACCATGTATCATCATCTCAAAAAAAAAAAAAAAAAAAAATCAAAGCTTCAGACAATTGGATCCAAAAGCAAAACAGATCCATAAAAAATAATCGGATCGAAATCCAACGAAATCTATCAAAATCGAGAGACAAGAGCTTGATTTAAATCAAAACAAATTAAGCACCAAAAATCGAGAATAATAATAATAAATAAACCCTAAGTGGAAAAAAATGGAAAAAAGCTCACCGTCTTTTAAGGATCTAATGATTGGAGAGAGAGAGAGAGAGAGAGAGAGAGAGAGAGAGAGAGAGAGAGAGAGAGAGAGAGAGAGAGAGAGAGAGACCGTAGATCTACTGATCCGACAATTTTAAGGGTTCGGAGGATATGGTAGAGCCGGACATGGATTTTGCAGGCTTCCTCTAGAGATCGAAAGCTCGTGGAAGAGATGGAGAGGCATTTCCTTTGGAGATGGAAATCTCGAAGAAGAGAAGATGGAGAGCTGATGAAAACAGATTGCATCCTACTATTTCCTGGAGTGCCACCAACTATTCAGCAGAGACAGATGAATCGATTGAAATCTCAAACCAAAAATAGAAGGGATTTCAAGGCATAGATAGTGAAATCAAATTTGATTCCGATTTTGAATTTCAATTTTTTGTAAAATCGTTAAAGAGAAAAGAATTGAGCTTACCTTAAACTGATTTGATCTGGATCTAAATGATAAGGAGATCTTCTAGCAGCTCTCCTTCTTCCAATCGAGAGAGAGAGAGAGAGAGAGAGAGAGAGAGAGAGAGAGAGTATTGATCGAAAAGTTTCTACCCAATCAAGATGAAAGAGATTCGACCTTCTTCAACAAACATCTTCTCCCGAACCCAGAGAGAGAGAGGCCGAGTGCATGGATCGAAGCAAAGAATAGGAAATGACGTTTTAGGGTTTTTTTGTATAGGTAGGCGAAGCTTGAGATGGAAGTCGATTGCGTTGTGAGGTCCACCGTGATTTATGTATCTGATCCGCTCCGTCCAGCAGGTTGGACAAACCATGATGATCACTTGATATGAAAATCAGGTTGATCCAAATATACATCTGGCTACTGGTACCAACGGACAGCAACCGATGGTATAACTTCAAGTAATGTTCTGGCCCACCTAATGAGGGGATGGGCTTGATTTTCCTACTAGGTTATTTTCATTGTATGGATCACATTTTCCACGGATATGATATTCTACATATGTGAGATAGTTGGGTAAAAGAATAGGTATGTCATAACAGCCATTGTATCTTATAAATGTTTGGTTGGACTATTGATTGGATGGTTAGGATCATCCAATCATTGTGATTTTTTATCAATAGATCTTAAATAGTTGGTTGAACATAATGGACGGTCCAGATTGAGATTAAATTTCTAACATTTATAATACGGATTATTTACATTGTAATGCACTGCAAACTAGTTGCATGGTTTTATTCTCCGTGGTTAAGTGTTATACTACCTTGATATTTTTTTTGTATATCCATGTCGTCCATCCGTTTTTCCCACCCATTTTATGAATTATTTATAAAAATTAAGCATATACAAATTTTATGTGGACCACAAAATAGGAAGCAGTGTTGATTGAACATTCACCGTTAAAAACTTTCCAAGGCCCACCAAAAGTATATCCATAATTTTTTCCAAAATAGTAAACTTTTAGCCTTGGTTCTTATGCAATGAAGGCTAAAAAGTAGACTTTTAGCTTCGATTCCTATGCAACTGAAGCTAAAAAGTAGACCTTTTGCCTCGGTTCCTATGCAACTGAGGCTAAAAAGTAGACCTTTTACCTCGGTTCCTATACAACTAAGGTAAAAAAGAAGACCTTTCGCCGCGGTTCCTATGTAACTGAGGCTAAAAGGTAGACCTTTTGCCTCGGTTCTTATGCAACTGAGGCTAAAAAGTAGACTTTTAGCCTCAGTTCCTATGCAACTAAGTAGACTATGCAACTGAGGCTAAATGGTAGACCTTTTGCCTTGGTTCCTGTGAAACTGAGGCTAAAAAGTAGACCTTTCATCTCGGTTCCTATGCAATTGAGACTAAAAAGTAGACCTTTCGGCTCGGTTCCTATGCAACTGAGGGTAAAATGTAGACTTTTAGCCTCGGTTCCTATGCAATTGAGGCTAAATGGTAGACCTTTCGCCTCAGTTCCTGTACAACTGGGGCTAAAAAGTAGACCTTTCGCCTCAGTTTCTATGCAATTGAGGCTAAAAAGTAGACCTTTTACCTCAGTTTCTGTGCAACTGAGGCTAAAAAGTAGACCTTTTACCTCGGTTCCTATGCAACTGAGGCTAAAAAGTAGATCTTTCACCTCGGTTCCTATGCAGCTGAGGCTAAAAAGTAAACTTTTAGCCTCAGTTCATATGCAGCTGAGGCTAAAAAGTAGACCTTTTGCCTCAGTTCCTATGCAACTGAGGCTAAAAAGTAGATCTTTCACCTCGGTTCCTATGCAGCTGAGGCTAAAAAGTAAACTTTTAGCCTCAGTTCATATGCAGCTGAGGCTAAAAAGTAGACCTTTTGCCTCAGTTCCTATGCAACTGAGGCTAAAAAGTACACCTTTCATCTCGGTTCCTGTGCAACTAAGGTTAAAAAGTAGACCTTTCACCTTGGTTCCTGTGTAACTGAGGCTAAAAAGTAGACTTTTAGCCTTAGTTACCTATCAACTGAGGCGAAAAATGAACTTTTAGCCTCAATTCTTTAGCAATCGAGGCTAAAAAACACATTTAGCCTCCATTTTTTTAACCGAGGCTAAAGGCCTACTTTCTTGTAGTGTTACATTGTCATTGGCATTGAAATTTTGAATGCATTATAATTTATTTCTTAAAAATTATATTTTCCTAAAAAGGTTATTCTTTATTAACAAAAATTATTGTGCAAAATGTTGACCCATCCACTGACATTTGGGATTACGGTACCCAAGTCTACTCCCCAACATCTGGAAGAATGAAGATTAAATGTCGTTTCTGTAGAGACAAATTCGTCAACAAAACAAATCGGATAAGAATACACTTATCTAGTTGGGGAGGAGACGCAAAATCATGTCCTAAGGCCTCACAAGAAGTACGAATTCTATTCCAGTCTCTCTTTAACTCAAATAAGAAAACTCCCACCCCCTTCACACCAAATTCGACTAGCCACAAAAAATATCATAACAAGCCTATTATAATAGATGAAGATTCAGAAATAAAGAGAGTGTAATAAATTAGTAAGAAAGAAGAAGAGATCAATGTCAGATTAAAAGCTATAGAAAAAGAACAAATGAAACTTGCCTTAAATATAAGTGGGGAAGAGGCGAAGGCATCTAGATATCGATTTCCTCCAAGATAACATGACGTCGAGGTAGGGTTGAGCATGAAAATAAAGAAAAGTCACAAAACATCAAAGTTTCTCTCCAAACTCTCATCGTTCTATAAGATATTGGGAACTCCTTATAAATCGACTTATAAATAAATATTGAAAAAGTTAGCTAAATCTATACAGAAACATGATAGTAAAGTTTCACCACATTCTAATTCAGAAGAAGTAAACAATTATACTAGAGAAGATAACACGTCTAGATCTGCAAACATATTTCCTATCGACAAAAGCGATGCTGATGGATCAGGTTCAGATGAAGGTGATAACTTTCTTATCCGTCAGTCAAGAAGGCATTCCTCATATGGACCATATTAACAAGATGCCGATGAATTTTGAGTGAGTTTATGATTTTCTTATAACATTATCATATTGTTATTTGTTAGCTTATATTAACTTGTTATGCACTGCAATTGCACCTATCTCCGTTATAACAATCTTGACTTTTTATTATTTTAATTATTTTATAATAATATTAACTTAACTTGACTTGACTCGAATAGCTCGCATGACCCGACTCGATCCCAGCTCCACTAGACTCGAACCAGCGAGCTGAGTTGAGCTAAAGAGGTGAGCTCGAAGACCAAGTCAAGCTGAGCTCGAGCTTGGGTCATGGTGGGGTCGAGCTAAGCTGAGTTTGGCTTAGCTCGACTCGTGTACATCTCTAACCACACACCACCGACTTGGTTGGTGTTGACGTCATCAAGTTTTGTGAGTCCCATCATGTGTACGTCAGGTGTGTGTTATATCCAAACCATCTGTCCATTTGGTGAGCTCGTTGTAAGCCTTTATTGGAAAAATAAAAAATATTCAAAGATTAAGAGATACTGTAAGTGGAGATTGAACATCTACCATCGAAATCATTTTGGGGGTCACAGAAGTTTTGAATAAATATGAGATTTGCTTTTCATCTTCATTCAGGTGCATGTAACCTTATAAATGTACTGGGGCTAAAATAAACATTATAGTGAGCCACAGGAATGTTTTAATGGTGGGAATAATTATTCCACTGATATTTTAGTGTGGTCCATTGGAGGTTTAAATATGACTCAATTTTTTGGCTTACGATCTAAAGATCTTTTTAAATGGATAAACGGTGTGTATATGATAAATACATCATTGCAGCCTGTAACTTTGATCTCCTTTAGGTCCTTACTCTTGCCCGGGTGGTAGACTCTCAAGAGTTTCTACTCCCGGCCAAGGGTTCAAGTACCCATAGGTGGTGAAATTCCACCAGCGTGTGTAGGGGGGTGATAGACTCTCAAGAGTTTCTACTCCCGGCCAAGGGTTCAAGTACCCATAGGTGGTGAAATTCCACCAGCGTCTGTGCAGGGGTGTGTGTGCGTGTGTTAAAAAAAAAAAAAACTTAAAACTTTGATCTCCTTTAGGCCCCGTTTGGGCAGGCGAATCCCCCATGTTTAGGAGAGATGGGATGGATTTTAAGGTAATGATGGTGGTGCCAGTGGATTGTTTTAAGATCCCTGAGATTGCTATATCACAGGACAAGTTCACTGGGTTTGTTGGGCATGCTTGGCATATTTAAGGACTTTACCTTCCAAACCATCCAACCAAGGGATGAGATCAATTTTAAGGTAATGATAGTGATGTCGATAGATTATTTTAAGATTCATCGTATGCTTGGCTCATCATGCATATGCCGGAATTTCGCGATCCCATCCCTCCTGATACCGTGGGATTGGTCCGGCCAAACAGGCCTTTAAACCTTTCCCCACACCATCAACCGCCATTGGGGGAATATTAAATAGCGGCCCATGACTTAAATGCACTTTTTAGTTCCCAGCGCATCATTTCTTCCTCGGAACGGAATCGGATCGGCTGGTGTACTTGACGGTGCATGGGCGTAAGTTTTGTAGGTCCTATCATGAGGTATGTGTCATATCCAAACCGTCTATTCAATTTTTGATCTCGTTCCAAGTCTTTAGCCGAAAAATAAGACAGGTCTAAGGATAAAGTGGACCACACTACGAAAAGTAGTGGGGGATTGAACGTTTGCCATTGAAACCCTTTTTGGGGTCACATAAGTTTCACATCAATAAGATATTTGTTTTTCTTTTTCATCATATTTTTTTTAACCTTATGAACAGATTGGATGGATGATGGCCCTATGAATGTTTTAATAGCAAAAATCATGATCCTGCTATTTCTGGTGTGGTTCATTTGAGCTTCAGATATGATTCATTTTTTTTCTTATACCTTAAAATGATCCCACAACGAGATGAACGGTGTGGATGTAATAAATACATTATTTTAAGGCTATTTAACATTGACCTCCTTTGAACCTCTTTAAACCGTTAGTACAACCCGAAGCTAGGGGACCGTAGCTGTTACAGGTTCGTGTCGTGCCAAGTCAAGCCCATACACGAGCTCTGAGTTGTACGAACGGTTCAAAGGTGATCAAAGTTTTATGGCCCTACAGTGATATATTTATTATATCAACACCATTTATCTAAAATAGATCATCTCAGAGTATCATTTAAAAAATGAATCATATCCAAAAATAATCTCACAAGTACTAGCAAAGATAATGATTTTCACATTTAAACTGTTAATAGTGCTACCGTTAGGTTTATTTTTCATCCAATCTATTCATATGCTCACAATGACCTGAACGTAGAGAAAAACAAATTTTATACCGTTCCAAAACTTCCATGACCCAAAAAGGGTTTCAATAGTAGATGTTCAATCTCCTACTGCTTTTTATAATGTGGTCCACTTGATAGTTAGATTTATCTTGTTTTTCGTCTAAAGCCTTTATACAATCTCACCAAATGAATAAACGGTTTGGATATAATACATATCTCATTATTATATTCAAAAAATTTTCAGACATTAATATAGCAGCTATATAGCTAGTGTGCAGTACATCAGTCAATCCGCTTCTCCTCGAGACTCGACAGCGATGCCGAAAGAAGCGACTCTGAGTTAGTTGCAATTTTAAAATTGTACAAATTCCGATCCGCTTTCGTGCACATAGACGATCTACTCGATGATGAATCGGATTTAATGAGAAAAGGACGTTATATGACTCTTGTGGGCCACGTAACATGAATTTAATACTTTTATAAATGATTCTACTCCATTACAAAGGTGTTGTCTGCTTATGCCTTTTACTTGATTGGCTTTCAGAATCCATGGTTAAAATTTTATTTTAAAAATTTATGAACGGAGTAAATCTAATAAAATTTTGTCCTGCAAAGGAATAAGGTAGCGTAAGCCAGGCCCTTTGTGTGCTCACGCAAACACAATAGGGCAGCCCTTTCGTTTCATCTCGAGCAACAGGCCATTGATGTGAACCCATTGTGCAGTTTCCCAGTTTCCCTCTCTTTGCACGTGAAAACCCGAAACGGTGGTGTACTGACGTCACCAAGTTCTGTGAGCCCACCCCGAGGGAAACGGGCCACTCCCCTGCCGCAGCCAATGGCTGGTGGTCAGTGCTCTGTGGGCCCCACCATGATGTATGCGTTTCATCCATGTTATTTTTATATTTTATAAATCATTTTATGATATTACACAAAATATGAGGTATATTTAAATATCAAGTGGACCACATTAAAGAAAACAGTGTTGAATGAACGTCAACCATTAAAAACTTTTTAGAGGCCATAAGTATTGGATCAAGTTGATCTTTGTTTTTTCCCTCCATTTGGGTCTTTATGACCTAATCAATAGCTTGGATTTCAGATAAAACAATTGGCTTTAGGAGGATTTAAATGATGGATATTCAATCACTATTATTTTTTTGTAGTGTGGTCCATCTAAGATCTATATCTCTCTTATTTTTAGGGTAAAGCCTTAAAATTATTTTAAAAAATGAGTTAACAAAATGAATGAAACAAATACATCATGATGAGGCTCATGGAGCACCGACCATCAGCCACCTGCTGGTGTCAAGAGAGTAGCCAGAGCTGGGCATCGGACCGAGTCGGACCGGATTCGGTCCAACCCGATCAGATCTGAAATCCACGTGGATGGATCCGAACCTGATTCGATCCAGCACCGAGTCCAGGCTGTCGGAATCGAACAAATCCTATATACGTTTGGTCTAACCCGAACCGCCGAACCGAGTCGATCCTGATCAGATCTTTAACGGTGAAGGTCATTATCTTTGTTGCTATTTTCGATGTGGTCCCTTTGAACTTTAAATATGATCCATTATTTTACTAAATGCTCTAAAAATGATCGTGAAAAATAGATAAATGGTATGGATATAATAAATAAAACATGGTGGGGGCCATCTTGAACTCATTTGAGCCGTTCGTACGAGTCAGAGGTATAGGGTCGAGGCATTAAAAGTTGCAGCTGTAAAATAGCTGTGAACGGCGTCAGCGTCAAGTCCATCCATTTGGTGAGCATATTTTATGGTGGGTCTGATGATGGTGCATGTGTTATATCATGGTGTATGTGTTATATCAAAACCGTTCATCAATTTGATGAGCATGTTCTAAGGCTTGAGACGAAAAATAAGATAGATCTAACTATTAATTGGGCCACACTGAAAAAAGCAGTGATGAATAAACGTCTATCATTGAAACTCTTTTTGGGGTCATGATCTGAGGAAAGATTTGGATAATTTTAAATTTATTTTTCCTTTTAATTAAGGTCTTTGATACCTTATGAACAGATTAGATATGGAAAATAAACGTTATGGTGGGCCCTACAAATTGTTTAGAGGTGAGAACTATTCTCAGTTGTTATTTTTGGTGTGGTCCATGTGATCTTTGGATATGATCCATTTTTTTGGATAATGTTGTAAATTAATCTATAAATATGTATGAACCGTGTAGATATAATAAATACATCACTATGGGCCATATAACTTTGATCTCCTTTGAGGGTTCGAGTACCCATGGGTGGTGAAATTCCACTACGGCGTGAGTGTGCGGTGGTGTGTGAAAAAAAAAAAAAAAACTTTGATCTCCTTTGAACCGTTCGTACAACTCGTAGCTCGAGGAGCACCGTCTTGGCACGACACGTACCTATGCTAGCACAAGCCAGCTATATAGTTGCTGTGTATGGTACACTAGCAAATCCTTTTGCTAATGTACACGGCAAACTTTGTTGGGGCCCACCTTGAATGCGTGTGATTTATCCACGCCGTCTATTCGTTTTTTAGATCATTTTAATGGTTGAACCCAAAATTTATGTGAATTAATCGGTTTTCAGGTCGGGTCGGGTCGGATCAGGGCTAATCTGAACTCGACCTGAAAAGTTTCGGATCTAGATGAGGCTACCCGATTAGCGCCGATCCAGATCGTCGGTACGGTTTGGATCGGGTCGGATCGGGTCTGATCGGGTCGGATCCACCGATCGGGTCTGTTTTGCCAAGCTCTAGGAGTAGCCAATTCGTTTCCCACCACGAGGTATGTATTATATCAAAATGGATGCGGATTTCCTGCGAAAGCCTTTCGCAGGAAGTTCCTACGCTGGGAACCCAGGTGGGGCCCACTATGATGATTTTGAGAAATCCTCTCCGTCCATCCGTTTTGTGATTTCATTTTAGGACATGAGGCCAAAAATGCACCATGCCCAATTCTCAAGTGGGCCAAAAATGTGAGAAATGAATTTCGACAGTTGAAATATTCATGGGCCATAGGAGTTTTGAATCATTCTAATATTTATTTTTTTGAGTTCATCCCAGTAGGAATGACACTATTAACGGTATGGATGGCGTGTAAACATCATTGTAGAACCCAGGGAGGTTTCAACGGTAGGAATTTACCAAACCACCTTTTCCTTTAGTACGGCCCACTAGAGTCATGGATCCTTTTCAATTTTGGTCTCATAGCCTAAAATGAGTTCAAAAAATGGATGGACAAAGTGGATTACCTACAAACATCATGGTGGGCCCCGTTTGAGTTCCCAGCGCAGGAACTTCCTGCAAATGGCTTTCGCAGGAAATCCGCGTCCTATGAAAACCGTCTGTCCGCTTGGAGGTGTCGTTATAAGACTATATCCTACTAGTAATAAGATGGATCCAAATACCAAGTCAACGACACCGCAGAAAGCAAGGGTGGATTAAACGTCTGCCATTGAAACTTTTCCGGGGTCACAGAAGTTTTAGATCAATCTTATAATTATTTCCTCTTTATCCATGTGTCTATGTCTGTGTGACCTACGAATGTTTTAATGGTGGAAATTATTGTTCCACTTCTATTTGTGGTGCGGTAAATTTAATATTTATATATTAATCATGTTTTTTATCATGCACTAAGGGCCTGTTTGGCCGGGCAGATCCCATGGTATTAGGAGGGATGAGATCAATTTTAAGGTAATGATGGTGGTGTCAGTGGATTGTCTTAAGATCCATGGGATTGCTTATATCCCGGGACAAGTTCACTGGGTTTGTTTGTCACGCCCTGCATATCTCGGGATTTACCTTCCACTCCATCCAACCAACGGATAGGACCAACTTTAAAGTAATGATAGTGATGTCAGTGGATTGTCTTAAGATCCATGGGATTGCTCATATTCCAGGACAAGTTCACCGGATCTGTTTGGTTTGTCATGCCTATCCCAGGAGATTGCCGATCCCATCCCTTCTGATACCGTGGGATCTGCCTGGCCAAACAGGCTCTAAAATCATCTCGCAGAATGGATAAACGGTTTATAATAAATACATCATTATAAGCCACGTAAACTTGATCTCCTTTATAACCGTTCGTAAGGGCTCGGGGCTCAAGGAGTTGACGCGCTCCGCTTCGGGACGCGGATTACGTACTACCCCGCCTGTCCCTATCGCCGAACGGGCGTGTCCACCGTGATATATCTGTACATCTGAGCCGTTAATTTTTTTTCTCAAATTATTTTAAAGCACGAGCACAAAAATGACGCACATCCAATGCCCAAGTAGGCCATACTAAATAATAAGCTTGGTTGCATTAAAATACACAAAACATTAAATGTCAATTACATTAAATGCCAGTCATTTCTGGTGTGGTCCATTTAACCGTTAGATTTGCTTCATCTTTATTTTGATGCCTTAAAATAATCTTAAAAAGAAATAAACGGCTTAGATGTACATATACATCACGGTGGGCCTGCCCATAGAATTACACGTTGGGAGCTAGGGACGGGCGGGGGTAGTACGCAATCCGCGTCCTCCTCTTCGAGCGCCACGTGTACACAAACAAGCCGGTACCTCGAGCACCACGTACACACACGCAAGCCAGCTAATCCGCTTCCGTGTAAAGCTGCTCGGACTCGGATTCGTGAGATGAGTCTTGACAGGGCTCGTGCATTTGACCGCTCCTTTTTACCCATTTCTTGTGATGATCCGGACTGTTCATATAGAGTCTACTGTGATTTTTGTTCTACATGCAGAGAATTTCACTTTTTAGTTGTGGGCCCACCTTGATGTATTTGTTGTATCCACACCATTCATCTAGTTTTATAGATCATTTTAGGACATGAGAAAAAGAATGAGCATGTTGAAAGCTGGAGTGGACCCACCACATAAAACAATAAAGAGAGATTGAAACAGTGTTGATTGAACATCGACTATTAAAAACTCTTTGGGGGCATAAAGGCTTTGGATCAAGTATATCTTTGTTTTTTTCCCTTCATATAGGTTTGTATGATCTAATCAACAGATTGGATGTCAAATACACAGTGCAGTGGGCCTTAGTAGGATTTTAATGGTGGATATCCAATCACTATTGTTTTCTTGTGGTGTGGTCCACCTTAGATTTATATCCGTCTCATTTTTTGTATTAAGCTCTAAAATGATCTTTAAAAATGGATGAAGGGCATGGATAAAGGACATACTTCATAGTGGGGCCCACATGGCTAGTGGCAAGGGATAGTCAATTCATTTCCACTTGTGTGTGGTACAACGTCCGATCCAAACGAAATTGGATTGCGTACTGAGTTATTTAATACGCTCTTATCATTGGGCCCACAGTAAATGTATTTGGTTTATCCACACCATCGATCCGTTTTTCTAGATCATTATGGGCGTTGAGCCCAAAATTGAAGCATATTCAAAGCTCAAGTGGACCATACCACAGGGAAAAAAGGGAATAATGATTTCCACTGTTGAAATTTTCTTATGGCCCACAGTGATGTTTATTTGTCATTCAACCCATTCATAAGACCACAAATACATGAATGAAGGAAAAACTAAAATATCGACTTGATCCAAAACTTTTGTGGCCTCCCAGAAATTTTCAATGGTAGATGTTCAATTCATACTGTTTCCTATGATGTGGCCCACTTAAGATTTTGATAGGCCTAAGTTTTGAACTCATGCAATAAAATTATATGATAAAATGGATGGACGGAGTGGATAAAATAAATAAATCACGGTGGGTCTCACAGATTTTACTTAGTACACTTAGGGTGCTGAGTTACTCAACACACAATCCGCTTCCAATCCAAACTTCTAGATGTGGTCTGGCTAGTACGATGGTGGTCAGAGCTATTGTGGACCCCACAATGATATATAAGTTTTATCCACGCCATCCATCCATTTTTAAAGATAATTTTATATCTTGATACAAAAAATGAGGTGGATCTAAATCTCAGGTGGACCACACCATGGAAAAGAAATTTGATTGAAAGTCCATTAAAAACCTCCTAGGCCTCTGTAATGGTTATTTGACATCTAACCTATTGATTAGGTCATAAAATTTTGGAAGAAGTGAAAAAGTATATACCAGCTTGATCCAAAACTTTTGTAGCCCCAAGAAATTTTTAATGGTGGGCGTTCAATCAACACTTTGTGGTCCACTCGAGATTTGGATCAACCTCATTTTTATGTTCATACCATAAAATGATATAAAAGAATACGTGGATTGAATGGATGAAACACACATATCATGGTGGGGCTCACTGAGAATCGACCACTAGCCATTGGCTACCCGGTTACCGGCCAATTCGTTTCCTGATTTCCTGGCAAAGCCTTTCGCATCAAGTTCCTACACTAGAATGTAGGTGGGGTGCATCGTGATGTTTTTGAGAAATCCATCCCATCAATTTTCTGAGATCATGTTAGGACATGGGGTAAAAAATGAGCTGGATCCAATACTCAAGTGTACTGAAAACACGAGGTCTGAATGTCCACGGTTTAAATATTCATGGGGCCACATAAGTTTTAAATTAAGATAATACTTTTGTTTTTAGTTATCTCAGTAGAAATGATGTTATGAACGGTGTGGATATCATGTAAACATTACTGTCAACCTCGCAGGGCTGCATATGGCATGTAAACATTACTGTCCACCTTGTAGAGCCCTGCCCATCTGAGCAGGGGTAGGAGGCAATTCTCATCCAAAACTGACTGGTTGAGAAGACTTGCTATTGAAGTGACGTCACCTAATTATGTGGGCCTCAGTATGATGTATGTGTTGTATCCACACCGTCCATCCATTTGTAGAGATCATTTTATGGCATGAGCCAAAGAATGCATCAGATCAAAAGCTTGAGTGGACCCCACCACAAAAAATAGTGGAGATAGTGACGCTCACCATTAAAAACTTTTAAAGGCTACAAAAGTTTTTCGATCAAGCTGATATTAGTGTTTTCCCTTCTTTAATGTCGAAATTAACTTATGAACAGGTTAGATCTTAAATAAACATCAGAGTGGACCTTAGGAAGGTTTTAACGGTGGCTGTCTCTCTCCCTATTGTTTTCTGTGGTGGGGTCCATTCCAATCTTTGATATGCTCATTCTTTTTCTCATGTCCTAAAACGATTTTTAAAACTGGATGGACGGTGTGGATACAACAAATACATCAAGGTGGGCCCACAAAACTTGGTGACGTCACTTAAGTCTCGTTGCTCAACTTGGCAGTAGCTAATCTGCCTCCCTCAGCGTGAGTGTAGGAGATAGTCTTTTTTCCAAAGACTCTCTCTTTCGCAACGCAGTGGAATCCCAGCAGCTCTCCTCTCCTACGACGTACATGAAGGCTCGCACATAAATTCTGTGTGGTACGGTTCGTAGGAGACTAGCACTCTATATATATATATATATATATATATATATATATATATATATATATATATAGAGAGAGAGAGAGAGAGAGAGAGAGAGAGAGAGAGAGAGAGAGAGAGAGAGAGAAATGCTCACACACAACTAGTTGGACATTGCATTTTCGTCCAACGAGTTGCCTAATTCAAGGACTAATTAATGCTATTTAATAACAATACAAAGATAGTTATTCTAAGAAAAAAAGTAGCTAGCTACGGTTGCCCACCATAGTTTTAATATGAAATCCACCCCAACCATCAGGTGAATCACCCTGTATTAGAATCATGTATAAAAAATCAGCCTTATCCATGGTTTAAGTCGACCACATGATTGAAAATATTGCACAAGGAAAACTCACCCTCCAAACTATTTTCATTGGTTTGGGCCACCCGAATTGGATATACCCCTGATTTTTAGTGTAATATTAATGGTTGGAGTGGATTTCACATGCTTGTCATGTTGAGCTTGGTAAAAATCAAGGGTGGACGTCTCTCCCTATTATTTCCCTTGTTGTGGTTGAGTTGAATCAACGGTTGGCATGATTTTTTTGCTCTAGGTCCAGAATGGAATCGCGCATCTAATGATGAGAGTGAATCTTACTTACAAATCATGATGGGCCCTGTAAAAATAGGAGGATGGTTGTCTGCGTAGGCGGTACCACTCGGTTCCAGAGATCAATACCATGAGAGATGAGGGCGCGGATTGGATACAGACAAGGTCAGTAGCCAAATGGCTACGTGACGTCACCAACCTCTCTGTGGACCCTATCATGATACGTTTGTTGTATCCATACCGTCCAACCATTTTTATAGATCGCTTTATGGCATTATAAAGAGAATGAGATAGATCTAAAGTTCAAGTGGAGCCCACAATAGAAAATAGTGGGGACAGTGACATCCACTGTTCAAAACTTCTTAGGGGCCACGGTAGTTTCCGATGAAGTTGATATTTTTATTTTCACTTCATCTATCTCTATGTTAACTTATGAATAGGATGGATCTTAAAAATACATCATTGTTGGCCCTATATATTCAACTGTGGGTGTGACGGCTCTGATGATTTTCTGTGGTGGGTCCACTTGAAATTTAGATCTATCTCATTCTCTTCGTAATGCCATAAAATGATTTCTACAAATGGTTCGACGGTATGAATACAACACATGCATCATGGTGGGGTCTATAGAGCTTGGTGACATCACTTCAATAGCGATTTGGCTACTGACCTTGTCAATATCCAATCCGCGCCCGAGATATGAGTGATTTCAGGTCACAAAGGGTTGGAGATTCAGATGGGCCCCACTATGGTGTTAATTTCAAATCCATTTCTACCATCAAGTGGATCACCCAATGTTAGATCAAGGGATTGAAAATCGGCTCCAACATGATTTATAAGTTTTATCCATGCCATCTATACATATTTTCAAATCATTTTAGGGTATGATCCCAAAGATGAAGCAGATCCAACACTCAAGTAGACCACCACACCACAAGAAACAGTGGGGATTGAAGGCCTACCTTCAAAAACTTCTTGGGGATTCATAGAAGTTTTGGATCAAGTTGAAATTTGTGTTTTCCCTTCTTTATCCAGGTCTGTATGACCTTATGAACAGGTTGGATGGCAAATAAACATCACGATGGGCCCTAGGAAGATGTCATCATTGTTCCCACTGTTTCTTTTGGTGAGATTCACTTGAGCTTTGGATCAGCCTAAGTTTTGGGGCCATGCCTTCAAGATATATGAGAAAATGGATGGAGGGCGTGGATAGAACAAATACATCATGGTGAGGCCCACGGTTCTTTGCCATCTGTACACGCCCATGCTGTGTGGTACGCTACACAATTTAAGTCCGTTTCGGAAGACATCAATCTTTACTTGTAAGTAATTGATCTTTTCTTGGCATTAGACTATTTTCTATAACCAGTAGAGCTGTACAGGAGCTGAGTATGCTCGATTACTCACTCGACTCAACTCGAAATTACTTAACTCGACTCGACTTGACTCGCCATGAGTTAGAGCCGAGTACGGTCAGTTTTTTAAGACTCGTTTTAATTTCGAGTAGAGTACAAGTAAGGCGGTGCTCGACTCAATATCCGATACTTGACTCATTAAAAATATGTGCTCCCACTGGCTGAATGCCCTCAACCAAATATATGGGTTTTGTGCTTATAAAGCGAGATACGCGTGTACAGAGGGTGAAGAAAATTAGGCATTCCTTTTTAAAGGTTGATATTTTACGTTGGTTTGTCTACGTTGTGATGAGTGGACTGATCCGATTTTCAGGTCAAGGCATTTAAGTAGTACGAAATACATGATGATTAGGTTGGATCTTTCACATGTGATCTAATATAGTACGTATGACCTGAAATTTCATTTGAAGATTTAGTCCCGCATGTTCCGTCCAAGGCATGAAATAAAGTCCTCTAACTTCAATGAAATGACACCTATAAGTAACGACACCATAGCTTGTGGTACCGTACCATCTTTTTTTGTTGACGTGGCACTTACATACAAGATTAGTTCCATGAAATCAACAGACCTCAACATAAATGTAATTATTGTAGAAAATAACTGCAATCTGATAACTAGGTGGACCATACCTGCATGTTGAGTCAGATAGTCCATGGTCAATTGATTCCATTGGCGTGGTTCACATGATAAGCATACTAACTTAATTTTTCTCCCAAGTTATCTACTCTATGGGGCCTACTACTTTCATGGTGAATATTATCTAAAAAGTATCTATATTGGCAGAAAATATAGTGTCGTACTAAAAGTTGTAGTACCTTGCTCGAATGTGATAGCTCTTCCTAACGGAATGGATAAGATTTCCACCCTAGTATACTCTTGCTTAATAAATGATGCTACCGGTCCATAGTACGTATGATACACTGCTTTCCCTATATACAATGCTTGGCCTTGACTCGGCTCGTTTTCTGATCATACTCGCCTCATACTTAGGTGAGTAGAGTACGAGCAGAGAATCCATACTCGATGGCCGAGTAGAGCCGAGTACAATTAGGACTCGGGCAGTAAGGCGATACTCGACTCGACTCGACTCGTTTACAACTCTAAGAACCAATGCGGGAGGCACGCCAGCAGTGATGTTTTACTGGGCCAAACCTTAATGTCTATGTGAGATCAACTCTAACCGTTATATTTGTAATCTCATGGTAGTCTAGTAAACTAAAAATCAGGATGATCGGTTATTCAATTGAGGCACACCAAGGAAAATAGTTTGGAGAGAGACGTCCACCCTCGATTTTTACAAAGTCCACAATAATGTGTATGTAAAATCCATTACACCATTAGATGCGAAACCAAAAGATATCCTTAAAAGGCTAAAAATCAAGCTCTCATGGGATTCAAGTGAGTCACATTTAGGGAACATTGTAGAGGGTGAGATTTTCCCATAAAAAATTTCCAATCGTGTGGCCCAACTGAAACAAAGATCGGCAGATTTTTTGGCCTTGACTCAAATATGAGGTGACTCACCTGATGGTTGGAGTGGATTTCACTTTAACACCACAGTGAGGTCCACCCAATCTGGGTACTCATTTTTTCAAGTAACGTGGATCTGCTTCTCCACGGAGGAGAGTTGTTATTAACATGAGTTGATATGTAAATTAGGCAATGGATGTCAAGAGAAAATAGTATGACTTAGGAAGTTGTACACATATGATGTACTTGTGAGGTGCACTAAATGTATAAGAAATCTGATCCATTAATTAGATAGGATTTTTTTTAAACATGTGAAGGACATTAAAAAAAATAATGATTAATGCTTTGATATTTATTTACAAGAAAACGGGAGTATTAGAAATCCATTCTAGCTGTACATATTCAACTTATATGTGTGGCTTCAGTGATGATAATTGTTCATTAATTTTTAGCAGATAAGACATTATGTGTGGCTTCAATGATGATAATTGTTCATTAATTTTTAATAGATAAAATATAATTAATATGCCCTCTTTGATGGATAGGCTAGATCTTTGACATATAATTTGTACCATACTTATATAAAACTTGATATTATTATTATTATTATCTTGGGTTAGCTTGTTAGTATACACCCAATGTCAGTACACACACTCCATGTTAGCCACCCCCACTAGGGATCGATACCAGACCTCAAGTGTTGAAACGAGGTATCTCCACTCGGTGTGCCAATTGAGCTATGGATCTAGGTGTATAAAACTTAATATTATGAATACTCACATGTGTTATATTACTTGCGCTAGAATAATATTTTTTTTGCTATTTTTTCTTTAACACACGTGCACACACACCCCCACACACTCACGCCTTAGTGGGATTTCACGACCTATGAGTACTTGAACCCTTGACCAGGCATTGAAAGAGTCTACCACCGGAGCAAGAGTAAGGACCCAATTTTTTGCTATTTAATACACAGCTACTTAGACCAATTTAATCTGTCCAACTAGTTGTGTGTGAGCATTACTCATATATATATATATATATATATATATATATATATATATATATATATATGGAAAAGGTACTATGCGCTCGACCTCACGAGTCCGTCCCATGAGGTCGAGTTGTGTGGGCCCCACTGTGATGTGTTTCGAACATCTACCCCATCAGTCAGCTGCACCGTTCCATCGTGGGCCTAGGTCTCAAAAATCAAGTCAATCCATGACTTGTGTGGGCCACACCACATACAGAAGTGGAGAGGGGCCATGCACCATTAAAACATTCATAATCATTTTTTGGGGCTCACAAAAGATGTGGTTTGCAAATCTAGCCCATCCATTATGTGTGTCCCACTTGTATGAGGGTTCAGACCAAGTTTCAGCAGCATTCAAAACTCAAGTGGGCCCCACCAAGTGCTTTTATATGTTTTAATGGTGTTTCACATGATTTTAGATGTATGGCCCACTTGAGTTTCGTATACAGCTGATTTTTGGGGTATCCCATAATTTAAAGGGTACCCATCAAATGCACGGTGTTGATGGTCGACACGCATCACGGTGGGGCCCACACAGCTCAACCTCACGATAGCTTATCGTGAGGTCGAGCACATAGTACCTTTTCCCATATATATATATATAAAGATAAGCAACAAGTACTGTGCTTTAATAAATATGGTTCCATTGAGTGATCATTCGTGCCGGAGGACGTGCAGAAGTAACCACATGTGTGTTTGTATGTGTGTGTGTGTGTGTGTACGAGAAATAGTGCTACGAGGTCGACCTCACTGGAACTTCCCATGAGGTCAACCTCATGGTACCATTTTTGTATGTATGTATGTATAAGAGATTAATATAACCAACCACCAACAAAATACAAGGTTTTACGTTAAAAATCCTCACGAATGAAAGCAATAACACAAAGTGAGATTGAAATTCACTATAAAATCAATGCATAAGAGATAGAACGAGCTTACTGATTGAGAGTATACCTCGAACACTACAAAATCGTATCTCTTCTTCACCTTTTGCTCCCCCAAAAGCCCTAGATATAATTTTCACACCATAATCCCCAATTGCAAACTCTTTTAAGGAGTTAGAATTGAAATATTAAAAAAAAATAAAAAAAAATCTATAATTTCACAAAACTACACAAGTCAATCGATGGGAGCTTTGATCATATCAAGAGTCATCGACGTCTATCAATATGACTGGAGCCACTTTCGATTATATCAATTTAGACATAAAAACTATCTAGCGAGCAAAAGGCAAAAAATTGAGACTTTCTCAATGGGATTGAGTGATTGTTGATGAGATCTACAACTACTCAATAAGATTGAGTAGTTTGTCAATGCCATCAACATACCTGGTTACAAAAAGATTTAAGACATTAGACAACAATCTTCACTATGTCTTTAATCTTTACAAATCACAGTTTCAAGCTCCATAACTCCATCATAGCTACACTATTGTCATTTTTTCTCGTGCACAATCCGCCTTCGCCAATCTTTTTTAAGTATAGAGAAGTCACATAGAACTTGAATTTCTTAGTAAGAATTACATTCATAAGCATGTCAGTCAAATTCACACTTATGTGGATCTTCTCAAGAGTCACGCCCTATTCCTTGAAATCTATTAGATAAAATTATGACGAGCATCAATATGTTTAGCATATGAGTGACAAACAGAGTTATTCGTTAAATTAATCACGTTTTTACTATCACGATTAACTGGTATGACCTCCTGCTAGATCCCAAGCTGATTTATTATTCATCTCAATCAAACATTTTCTTTGAACACTTCTATCACTGTCATATACTCAACTTCGGTTGTGAAAAGAGTCACTACAGACTAAAGCTTCGACATCCAACTGATACAAATGAGTAACTGGAAGTCAACCTCATGTTATAAACATTTCCTATGTAATCGACATCTATATAGCTTATCAACTTGTCCTATGATTTTTTAAACATTAAAACGTAATCCACTATACCTCGAATATGTCGAAGTACAATTTTCACGGCCTCCCAGTGTTGCTTGCTAGGGTTAGCTATGTATCTGCTCATAACATCCATTACATGTGAAATATATGATCTTGTAGAGACCATGACATATATGTAATTACCAATGACGCTCGAATAGAGAACATGAGACATTACCTGCTTTTCTTCATCTATAGTAATATATTGTTCAGAAGAAAACTTAAAGTTAGAGCATGGGAAGTGCTAACTAGTTTCGCTTGTCTATACTGAATTTATCAATGCCTTCTTAGGGTATTCCGCTTGTGATAATCGTAGTCTGCTTCTCTGCTTCTTTGACAAAGAGAGTGGTCATGAGTAGTCTACCTCATGACCACTTTACACTTCTTCATGAATCTTACAGTCTATCAGTGTAACAGGGATCAATTCACAATGTAACGAGCCGTGTTAATGAACTCAGTCCATAATTCCTTGCCCAAACTGGTATTGCTCAACATGCTTCAGCCTCTCTCCAAGAGAGTCTGATTCATCCATTTGGCCGCACCATTCTTTTCTTGTATTTGTTGAACTATATTATGTTGCACCCTTCATCCTCGCAAATTTGGTTGAATTCCTTTGAAGTGAATTCATCATCATTATATGTCCTTAAAACCTTTAATTTTTGCCTTGTCTGCTTCTCAACCCTCGTCTTTCATACATTCAATGTGGTGAATACATCAGATTTATTTTTTATGAAATAAACTCACACTTTTCTGAAGTAGTCATCTATGAATGGGATAAAAAATGATGACTCTCTAGCGAAAACAACTGGCGACGCCTCCATATGTCTAAATGCACATATTTTAACACCCCTTTACATACATACTTTCCAGTCTTAAAAGTTACTCGATATTGTTTACCATATATACAATGTTCACATGTAGAAAATCAATGCTTTTAAAAATAGGAACCAAGCTACGATCAGAAAGTACCTTCATACCGTGATTGCTCATGTGTCCCAGACGAGCACACCACAAACGTGTCAATATAGACTCTACTATAGACACTGCAACTCCACCCAATATGATATTTTCAATTAACTTGTAAGGATTGTTATTCCGCTGTGCTTTTATTATTATGAGTGTCCCTTTTAAAACTTTAGGGACCTTGTCATAACTGGTAAATTTGCAACCAAGTGCTTCAAGAGCCCTAAGAGAGATAAGATTCTTTATAAGGTCAAGAATGTGTCTTACATTTGTCAGGATACGCTTCATACCATCAACCATTCTGATGCACACTAAACTGATACCAATCATCTTACAGGCAATGTCATTGCTCATAAAAACCTGTCCATCTTAGTACTCGCTATAACTATTGAACCAATCTTTGTTAGAAGTCATGTGGCATGAGGCCCCCAAATCCAAAATCCAGTCATTAATGAGGTAACTAGATCTAGATGCGGTCAAGACATCACCACCATCCACCTCCTCACATGATTGCGCCATATTAGATTCTTTTGGTGCACTCTTAGAATTTTCTCTCTTTTGAGATTTGGGGTTCATGCAGTCCTTCTTCATCTGTCATGCTACAATTTCAACACTTCATCTTGCCATTCCCTTTTGATTTAGATTACGATCGAGAATTGCCCTTCTTCTATTTAGGATTCCTTCCCTTAGAAACCAGCACATCTGTAGAATTACCCTCACTACCGTCTTTCTTCATCAGCTGCTTCTCATGGAGGATTAAGATGACGGTTTAACATCGATAGTATATATCCTTATTATGGATCAATGTGTCTACCAGATTTTCGATAGATGGTGGAAGCGAATTCAAAGAATCAATTATTGATCTTCCCATTTGTTCTTAATAGAGCAATTCACTGAATGTGCTCATGTGTTCACTGATATTAGATCTTTCTGTCATCTTAAGATTGTATAACTGTTTCTTAAGATAAGATGATTGCCCTGTAATTTCTTCATGTACAAACTGTCCAATTTTATCCATACTCCTATAAATATCTTTTGATCTATGTCATTGTCCGCTAAACACAATTGTATTGAGGTTGTAACCCTCTCGTCTAGCTCATCCTATTCTTCATCTGTCATAGATGTAGAATGTTTCACATTGACAATGAGAGCGTGTTGCAATCCTTGCTGAATTAAGAGACCTCTCATTTTGACATTCTATAGTTCAAAGTTTTTTCTCCCAATAAACTTTTATGTTTCATACTTAATGTTAGATCCATTAGAAGACATGTTTTCAGATTTAGTAAACTCAAAACCCCAATGCTATCTTTGATACCACCTGTTGGGGGGAAGCGCAGAAGCAACCCTGAATTATAATTAAACAATAAGAGATCAATTAAACCTAGCACAAAAGAAACACAAGGTTTTACGTGGAAAAACCCCTACGAAAAAAATCATGACACAAAGTTGTCTAACGAGCAAGGCCAAAAATTGAGATTTTGTTTCAATGGAATCAATGCCAACAATAGATTCGATTACAAACAAATTTAATACATTAGACAACAATCCATCCATACCTGTCCCACCAATTAGCCACTTATAATGTAAGAGTAATGCTCTACATTACTACAATATTTTCTCTCCCTCTTAGTCAAGGACGTGGATTTCCCACTCACACTGCTACTCCCATCATCCCATCCATCCATTTTTCCAGCTTATTTTAAAGCATGAGACCAAAAAAGAGGTAGATACAAATCGTAGTGGACCACATGGTATGAAACAGTGGTGATTAAACACTCATTAATTAAAAACTTCCCATGAGCAGTAAAGTTTTGGATTAAGCTAATATTTTCCTTTTCACTTCATTTTATTTTGTGAGACCTTATTAATAGGTTGGCGAATAAAAATTACAATGGGCTTAGAAAGTTTTAATGGTGTCTGTTCAATCACCATCATTTTTTTGCTATGTGATTTACTTGAGATTTGGATCTACCTCATATTTGGGCTCATGCAATAAAATGAGCTAGGCAGCTAAGTAAAACACATGTACATACAACATGGTAAGACTAATAGAGCACCATATTACCACTCGTAAGCAATCTGCATCCCATAGACAACATAGATGAAGAATGATGAATGTAATACATGCAGTAAAATACTAAATTGTTAGCAAAAATTATAGAATTTACAATTTCTGTAAAATGATTAAACTGAAAATATAAGGACAGGCTGAAGGACGTGTGATCACGGTGTCCTTAAAGCGTTATTTGCCCCTTCTCAATCATATTGAGAATGCCGATAGGTTCCAGGCAAACAACTTCTAGGATACGACGAGCCTGGGTGTGGATCTGTGTAACGCCCTAAAAATCGGGGGTCGAATAGATGCTCAGCTCCCGAGTTCCAATGCATCACTTATGCAACATAAATGAAGATGATTGAATGTTGTTCATGGTAGTGCATTAAACATGAGTGGGATTATACCAAAATAGTAATTCATACTCCAGATCAGTTTAAATAACGCAAGCGGAAGACTTGAAAATATATATAAACGATAAGAAATCAAAGATCACTGTCGATCTGCTAGAGTATGAATACATCTCTGAGTCACCATATACATGTAATAGTGCAAAAATAAAATATCAAAAGAATAGTCCAACTACACTGATAAACCCTGTAGCCCCGTCGATCAGTACGGCCTAAGCAAAATCGTCAGAGAACTGCATATAAGAGAACTCATCCTGATCGTCATAATAGTCACGCTCCGCCTCCTGAGTCACATCCTCATCTGCAACTAAGATAGAGTCTGGTGGGTGTTCAGAACACCGTCCCAGAACGTGGGAGTGAGTGATCAACTCAGTGGAATCATAGAGTAAAGATTAACATGTTATCAATTCAGTCAAGCAGTAATGATAAAGCAGACATATCAAACATTCCTAGATACTCTTGTTAATGCAAGGATGGAATGTTTTCATGAATGCATGCCCTCGCCTACACTCCCTCGTGCGACACCATCTTAAGTTCGCAGCATGCTTCCAGCCCTCTGTGCACTTCATCGTCGGCACATGCAGTGCGATGATATGAACATGATTACCGAGTTATTATTAGTCCTTTTCATACAGCAGGATTGGGAAGCTAAGGTACCTCCCTTGTATCATTATCCAAATGATGATCCATTCTCGGGTCGTCAGTCCGAGACAATCTCATATGATAGTATAGTTCTAGATTGTTGTAAAGGGCTCGTCACTAATCAATACAGGTCAAGTTATATCCTATAGACTACAACAAGGCTCGTCGCCCCAATGCAGTTTTAAAATATACTCGAGGTCACTACAAACGACTCGTCACTAATCAGAGTAGGCCGACAGCTCGAATATAGTGTCCCATACCAGCATAATTGGTTCACGAGTATAGGTGCTCATTGGTCACTACAAATGGCTCGTCACCAATCAGAGTAGGCCGACAACTCGAATTTAGTATCCCATACCACCATAATCAGCTCATGAGTCTTAGCGGATCGAGGTACCAAGGTTAAAGGGGCTTTCCAATGGTGAGTTTGGTACCTTAGGTTCAAACAGTAGCATCCAAACATGGTGAACATACATCGGGTCAATCGGGTTACTTGACAGGCTCGACTAGCACGAGCGCACTCGAGTGAATCGACATGAAGTGCGTAAACACTTCGTGTGGCCAAACCACTGTCGATAACTCTAGTACGACACGGGTTCGTCAAACATGTCTTACATAGCGAATCAATCTCAGCCACTAATTCCAATCTGTTACCGAATGCCTGGACCATAATATGGCCCCAATCACGTACAACTCCAATAATAGACATATGATTCAACTTCCACATTCCTATAAGCATGATATGAAATATAACTTAAACATAAATACTATACATGGAGGAAATCATACACACAATTAGCATGAATTGAAATAGGCTAAATGTAACATGAAAGAAATCATACATACCAGCAAGGTGATTGAGAGTCATCTCTCAATACACTTAAATATCATACTTTACCTATTTCTAACTCATTCAGACATTTACACAAACACTTAGATTACACTATTCAACATACATCACGTATGTTGACATATTGCATATTTGGGCAATTCCTTTTACTAAGGAGTTGTCACATACATAACAAGCATACACTAATAATGATTTATCATGGCAATCACTAGATCAGATTTCATACGCATACAAACATTTTATCAATCACATGAAACACTCAGTTTGTAACAAAATCTATACATAATCGTAAGACAGAACAGATAGTGCATTTGGCATGTGTAATGACATTCATGTCAATAATAAATCATTATATGATATTGAAAGCTTTGAAAAACATAACCTATATATCTATAATCTGCACCTTATGCCATAGAAGCGTAACATATATGATTGAAGCGATAATCCTTTTGCCAACGGCGGTTTAACAACCTATAGCATGAACTAGGTTAGCCATTTCATTACTCCGTCTATATCAAACCTTAAAACAGGTTAGGGTTTGATTTCTTACCCAAGTGTGGAATCAGAATCGCTGAAATAATGATCCAGATGGGTGGATTTGACACGTAATGCAGTTGGGTGGAATCACAAGATGAAATCACCACTTCTCTCTCACTCTCTCTCTTTTCCTTCTTCTCTCTCCTAGGGTTTTTCTTAAATTCGTATGGAGAAAATGAGAGAGGGTTTAAGGCCATTTTATAAGCTCTAAATCGACAGAAATAGCCCTAAGGCTAAGGTATACTTAGGTTATAACCAAATCGGCTTTGTTCCGATCCAACAGAGCACTTCTGGAGGTCCTGTTACTGAGTGTGGCCAGACTTAAGCTCATAGATGTCGGATCTTGATCAAGTTAAGTTTTCAGTTCGATCGGATTTTCAAATCGACCGTAGCAGACCAGTTTCAGTTCAGCGGTCACCGAAACTCGATCAAGGCCACAAGTAATTTGACATGAGTGGGCCATCATCTCTAATCCGAGGTTGAATTTAGGTCAAAATCCAACGGTCAGAATGCTTATAAATAGCGCGCAAACAATATGACCCAGATTACTTAAAATTATATTTAATTTCTTAAAAATCTTCAGTTTCTCACACTCTTCACTCCGGACTCAAGGAAATAGTCCCAGAGCATCGTTTGGACGTGATTTTTGCGGTGATTGTCAAGTCCAACTACGCGGTCAATATCTTCTAAGCTCATCGCAATCGGACTTTCGATGTGTGGTCCAGGTCCGATATGAAGTCTCAAAGTGCTCCCATGAGCAACTGGGTTTAGAGTTGGATCCTAGATTTTAGAGTAATATAGCGTTACTAATTCTATAGGTTTTGGATCTTGCAGATCGTATTTAAAGTGATTGGTGTTAATTTCATAGGTAATCTAGGTTAGTACTTAGCAATTCTCGTTTAATTTCTAAAGGATTTAATCCTGAGGGATTTCTGACTGAGTTGGTACTCAGGTCTTTGTACGAATTTTTTCGAGTCGTTACAATCTGCATTCAACAAATACGAAAAGCCACGAATGGAACTTTGTACACAAATTTCTGGCAAATATATAAAAAGAAAAGATTTCAGATTCAGAAAGAGAATTAAAAAAATGTAGACCACTGCATTGGTCTGTTTCTTAAGGTCTTTTGGCTAAGCTTCGTACAAACCTTACTGATTGCTTATAGTACACTTGTTGCTTTTTTCTTTAGTTTGTATGTGAGTATAGTTTGAGTGTTTGTGATGGTCCGTTGAATCATCTAGGCACTATTTATATAGGCTAGGGTGGCTGACCGTTTTAGTCCAAGGCCATTAACTAATGTGACCGTTTTCTAGCTATTGGTGAGAAACTAGTTGTTATTGACAGTTTCTGACCGTTGTGCATATGGAATAATTGTTGTTGGATACTAGCTGTTTAGACTTACTGGCTAGCTATTTTATAGTTATTGAGCTAGCCACATGCAACATTTTATGCATGGTTTGAAATTATATTGAGGAGTTATTGTTCACAACCCCCAGTGTAGGGTCGCAATGTAGAAATAATCTCGATCAGACCGAGGTCGGATCCACATGGACTAATTCGTGTGTATTCTGAAAGTAACTAGAAGTAGAACTAGAAGAAGATGCAAATCTAAATCTGGAATTAAAGGGAGTAATTGTGAAAGATTTAATTAAAAATTTAAGAAATTCAAAGATAGGAACTAGGGGTTCTAAGGATCCACTTGTAGCAATCAGGGTGATGCTATCCTTGATTCAAGGACACAATTGGAATCAGAGTCTTATCTTATCCAGTTGGAAGATATAACAATTAAGATCAAATCTGAACTTCCATTAATCTAATTCTTAATGGATGAGAGTTATGAGAACCGGAAGTGATTCCATTACCTAGCTATGCCCAATAGACTATGGCAAACAATATGATATACCAATTTCACAATCAAACATATGAGATTTATGAACATTATAAGGAATTTCATCATCCAACCATGCCTAAGGGACAATGGTGAACAATATGATTTCTTAATTTCACAATCTCAAAGCATAAAAAGAAGATACTCAAAGCTATTGCAGATCTATTGTAATTTGAGTCACAATAAAAACTGAAAGTATTCCTTAAATATCAAACTAGAATCAAAGAGAGTTCAACATAAACATGAATCAAAGCAATAGAAAATCCCATCATGCTACAAGCTTCACCTCTTAGCCCTAGCTAATAGGTTTAGCCAACCATAGACATGATTGGATCTAAAACCCTAAAAGAAAGCATGCAAAACTAAGGAAGAAAAAAGAATGCTTGGCGATAACTCTCCACCCTTATGCTTCGCTGTAATGCCCTGAAAATCGGGGGTCGAGTATAAACTCCACTCCCGAGTTTCAGAACATCACTTATGCAACATTTTCAATGATAGATGAATGTCGGCTGTAATAGTACATAAAACATAAAGTGGATTAAGCCAAAATAGCATATCATACTCCAGAGACAGTTAAATTAGCAAGCGGAAGAATGTGATAGATATATAAAATATATAAATGACTGTAAGTCTCCAGAGTGTGAACATGTTACCAGGTTAACTAAATACATGTATACTCCAAAATAGAAAGAAAAGAACATACATGGGTGTGTAAATAAAAGGTGAAATACCAAGTGTATTGGCATCTAATCAGTAACCCTGTAAACCCGTCGATTAGAACCTGCATATAGGAGGGATCCTCCTCATCATCATCAAGTCCGGCTCTGCTTCGCAAGCATCGCCATCATCTGAAACTAAAATAGGGACTGGTTGGTATGCGCAACACCATCCCGTAACGTGGGAGTGAGTAGCTAACTCAGTGAAATCATATAATAAAGGTTAACATGTTATCAAATCAATCATGCGATAATGGTAAAGTAAGCAATCAAACATTTCTAAACACTTTGATTAATGAAAGAATGAAATTACATGATAGATGCCCTCACCGACATACTCCCTGATGCGACACCATCTTACGTCCACGATATGCTTTCTTCCCTCAGTGTTCCACATCTTCCTGGCACATGCAGTGCGATATGAATATGATTATCGAGTTGTTATTAGTCCTTTTCATGCAACAGGATTGGAAAACTAGGGTACTTTCCTTATATTATTCTCAATAAGGATCCTGTCTAGGGTCGTCACTCCTAGTAGTCTCATACGATGATATATTTCTACGTCCCTGCAAGGGCTGTCAGGGCTGTTGCACGCACTCGTTGCTCCACTCCCCCATCACCGTATCAATACAGGCCTAGTTGTACTCTTGTTGCTACGAAAGGGTCGTCGCCTCACGTAAACTCAGAGTACGCTCGAGGTCACTACAAAGGGCTGTCAGGGCTGTTGCTCGCACTCGTTGCACCACTCCCCCATCACCTTATCAGTGTAGGCCGACAACAAGAATATAGTGTCCCATACCACCATAATCTTCTCACGAGTCTAGGTTACTCACTGGTCACTACGGGGAGGTTTGTGGCCCCAATGTAGGCTGACAGCTTGACCACGGTGTCCCATACTACCATGTCTGGCTCATGAGTCTTAGTGGATTAAGGTACCACGGTTATCAGGGTTATCACTGGTAAGTTCAGTACCCTAGGTTCAAGCAGTTATGACGAATACAAGGTGAACATATAATGGTCAGTCGGGTTACTTGATGAGTCCGACTAGCACGAGCGCACGTTGAATCCACCGACATGAAGTGCACAAGCATTTTGTGTGTCCTAACCACTGCCAACCACTCTAGTACGACTCGGGTTCGTCATACACATCCTTCATGGCGAATAAAATCCAACCACGAATTCTAAGCTGTTACCGACTGCCTGGACTATAGCATAGCCCCAAACACTTGCAATCTGAACCCATAAGCATATGAGATAGATAGAATTGAAATAGAGTAATCCAAGCATGTTATTAAACATATTAGAAGATACAACATGTATATGAAACCATATACAAACATTTCATAAGTAAAGAGATTAAATCAAACAACTTGTATGGAGGAAATCATAAACATCATTCAGGTTGTTGAGAATCCTATCTCAACACCACTATTAAATTTAGTTCGTCATACAATTTCTCACACAGGCATTTTATCAAACACTTAGACTACATAACTCCAACATACATGACGTATGTTGATTTCAACATAGAATATGACGAATCCTTATATCAAGGAGTTGTCTCATACACACAATCATATTCTTACATTCCATACATAGAGCAGGCTTAAGTCATAAATCCATAATTATTTAGTTATTCCAATAAACACTTAGACTACACACATTAGCCTACATGAGCTATGTTGGCCAAAATGTGTATTAGGGCGAATCCTTTCGCCAAGCAGGTCATACATCGATAACTAGCATGCATACACGGAAAATAATCATGGCAATCATATCAGCAAAATTTATACAGATACGATATTTTCTACAAATACATAGAATACAAAAAATTTCATATTCTTCATATTTAACCGAAACAGAAAACGGACAACATGTTCTACATGTGAAACAGCATCCTCGTCAATAATCTACCATTAAATAAAATTGAAAGCTTTGAAAACAGATAACCTAAGCATCTAAAATTCGCACCTTACGCCGTAGGAGCGTAATGAATCGAATAGGAACTCTACGTCGTCGTCAACGACTGATTGACAACCTACAACACAAGATAAGTCAGCTACTTCGCTACTTGTACCCATAGGAGCCTTAAAACAGGTTAGGGTTAGAGTTTTCTTACCTAGAACGGAGTTAAAATCGCTAGAATAGCGATGCAGGTGGATGGATTTGGCACGTGGAGCAGCAGGGAAGAATCCCAAGAGAAAACCCCAACATCTCCCTCACTTTCTCTCTCTTTTCTCTCTTCTCTTTCCTAAGGTTTTTGTAAATTCGTATGAGATTTATGAGAGAGAGGTTAAGGCCTTTTTATAAGCCTAAATATAACCAAAATAGACTTTAAGTCAAGGTATACTTGGGTTACATCCAAATCGGGTATTTCCCGATCCAAAAGAATATTTTTGGAGGTTCCCTGACTAAATGCGGTCGGACTTAAGCTCATGGATGTTGGATCTTGATCACATTAAGTTTTCAATCTGATAGTGTTCCCAGATCGTACGTGGCGGACCAGTTTCAGTTCAGCCGTCAATGAGACTCGATCAGGGATTCCAAGTACACTGACCTGAGTGGGAAATATTTCCTGATCTGAGGGTGTATTTAGGTCAGATTCCGATGGTCTGAATGCTTATACTTAACCCGCAAGCGAAACATGCCAGATTTATTTAAATCACATTTAATTTATAAAGAATTTCACTCTTTCTCACACTCCTTGCTCCGGGCTCAATGAAATAGCCTCAGAACATCAGTTGGGCTTGATTTTTGAAATGATTGTCAAGTCCAACTAGGTAGTCATAATGGTCTAAGATTATAGATATCGGACTTTCGACGCGCGGTCTAGATCCAATACAAAGTTTCAAAGGGTTCCTGAGAACAAACAAGTTTAGAGTTTGATCCTAAGTTTGAGGGTAACGTAGCGTCAATGATTCTATAGGTTTTGGGTCTTACATATTGTATTTAAAGTGGTTGGTGCTAATTTTGTAGAAAATCTAGTGTAGCGCTGACTAATTCATGTTAAATTTCTAAAGGATTAGGTTCTAAATGATTTCTCTGGCTTTGGAATTGGGTTCTGAGAGGTTACCAAGGTGTTATGGTTGACCCATTACCTAAGGATGTCTAACCCCAGGTTGGCAAAAATTCGGGGCGTTACAATCTACCCCCCTTAAAACATAATTTCTTCCTCAAAATTGGCTAAGGGTAATGAGTTCCTAGAGAGACTTTAGTATTGACATTCTAAGGAAAGTTCAAATCCTATTTAATGACCTAACCTTACGTATAACCTAAATCAACTTTTTCGATCCTGGGCAAGTGGGGAAGAGGCCAACCACGCTTCCGCTGCGGTACTCTGATCCAACGGTTGTATTAGCTAATGCTAACTAGATTAGGCTCGGTACGTTCTACCCCCCTTAAAACTTAGTTTTACTTAAGGTTCAAGAATCTATGTCTCGATCCATATATCGAAACGAGGTATAACTTAGGGCCTATCCTTGACATGAAATGGGAAACAGCCTCTCATTACATTGGTCTTCCTTTGCTAATGATGCGTTCTATGGCATTGGTACCTATGGTTGTAGAAAGGAGCCTAATTTCTATTGGCTGTATGTCCTTAACATTTTTCAAAGGCAAAGTAATAACTTTTGTTTGTGGGTGGTCGGGCCAACACGGAAGAAAAGTTGTGTAGTAGGTCTGAGCCTGATACATAGACTTTCTGCCTTGCGATGATAGAAAATTTATCGTATCAATTCTTAATCCGGGTCGATGTCAATCTTCTTCTTGATCAGAGCATTGGATTTATCGGTAACTACTAGGATTGCGAATGCGATTCAAACCGCGAATACATCGCTTATATGTACAGTTCCTTTACTCCGCGTTTCCGACTGCAATAAGCCCTTGGGGAAGGCAATTCTAAGGGGAATTCTAAGGGGCGTGCTGGTTCATTCTAAGTTCAATCTTAGGGATGTATAAGTTTCCCTGAGAATGAATGATTCTAAGTGAAAACAACTTTCCTAAGGGTTATAACATAAGTCTATAAGTATTAAGGGAACCTATCGAAGGAATGAGGTTCTACTCCAACCAAATCTAACCTACTATTCCTTAGCATATACAGGCTTTACACTGCTTAATTCAACTAGTAGCCTAGTCTGTAACTCACTAGCTATAATCCAAAAACCTAAGCCTATACGCTAAATGGTTTCATACCATTTTTATTACAGGGGATTGTTCTATCGCTTAGAGTCAAGATTATCTAATTGAAATTGGATTCCCTACATCGTCAGATCTTTCAAATCTAGGAGTACTAACTCCAAGTCCAAAACACCAAGGGTATATGTGGCCAGTGGTCTCAAGTTGTGTTAAATGGGACTGCTTTCCTACTCTCACATAAGAATTGGGAGTGACATGTTTAGTAGGTGGGTGGGTTGGGATTCAAATCAATTTCATAAGCTTTGGAAATTGGATCTTGTGTTGGAAAGTATGAGATGGGATTTTCAAATCCCATAATGATGAATTCCTAAGTAATGAACTCAAATAGAACCATAAGAAGTGGAAGAAAGGGATTAAAGGAATGGGGTTTGATGGATTGTTGAGTTGTGAGGTAATGAGCCACAAAGAGGGGTTTGTGAACTCAAGACAAGTGAAAAGAAGGAGATGAGAGATGTATGCAATAGTGGAGGCCAGTTGGAAGCATAAAATGATGAAGGAAATCTATTTCCTAGGAAGGAGAAAATGGGATTTGAGGTTTGCATGATTTTGAGACCAAAAAGAGGAGGAGCACCCTTTCTCTTTTCCATGAGAGAGAGGACGGTGGAAAGGGAGAAAAAAGCTAAAATAGCCTCTATAAAGGCCATGGAAGATGAAGGAAAGGGGGAGAAAGGGCTGACCTATTGGGCTGCCACGAATCTAGGTCTGATAGAGGAGGGAAACAGGTCCCAAAAGGCTGGGATTTCAAAGGAAAAAGGATGAAATGGGTTGGGTTAGAAGCTCATACGAGTAGGCTGCCATGAATCTAGGTCTGATAAAGGAGGGAAACAGGTCCCAAAAGGCTGGGATTTTAAAGGGAAAAGGATGAAATGGGTTGGGTTAGAAGCTCACACGAGTTGAGCTTCAAATGGAGGATGTAAGGGCTCAAAAGGTGAGAGAATGGAGAGAGAGGGGAGTGTATACCACTGCAACCGATGAATGGACGTGGATTGAGACAGAAAACAGCGATGGGAGCGATTGGAAGTGGGGTTTGAGAGAGAAATCCGCAAATAAGAGAGAAAGGGAGAGCTTGGAGGTGTGTTTTGTGAACGAGGTCACGGTTTGGGAGGGTTTTAAGGGACGGCCCGTACCTAGGGGGGTTACCCTAACCCCCAAACTGCATCGGCCCGACGACCCGCCCGAGTGGGGCCCACTGATCGGCGAGGCCTCGCCGACTCGACGAGGTCCTTACCGGTCTCTGGACTGTCCGGCGAGGGCTCGCCATTTCAGCGAGGTCCTCCCCCCCCTTAGGTCCAAAATGATGTGGGTCCCCCTGGAAGTTGATCGTTTGGCCCCCCCTCCATTTGAGGCATTTTCGGGGCCAATCTGTAAACCGGAATGAGTTCATGCGTCATATAGCATATGATTTTAGGGTAGGAGACGCTAATCTATCCAACTAACCCATTTATTCCATAAGATTCTATAATTGAAATGGTCAAAAGTCTAATTTATACATATACTTACCATTTATGGTAAATTTTTGTTTAAGTATTATTCTCCATTATTTACACATTAGGATTTATATCTAGTATGAAAGGACTTAGAAAAAGTTAAAGAATGGGGTGGTGAAAGGAGAGATTTTGAAGGAAATGAGTAAAAAGGAGTTTTAGGCCTTGAGATTAAGTGTAAGGGTTGTGGTCGACCCACAACCCAAGGACATTCATTTCTAGGTTTGAAATTCTTTAGGGAATGACTCAAACCCGTCGACTGATGGCCTAGAGGCGACTTAGGTTGCTTCACGCGACTGAAGATATGTTATGGCCTAAATTACCGTATAGTCTCACCTGTCGGCGAAACTTGGGATTCTAATGTGGTTTCTACGTTTTCATCACCCCCTTCCTAAGTCAGAGTATGTTAGTGTGCGTTGTGTTACCATAACCCAAGTCCAGTTTAATTCAAATCATGCTCTGATACCATCTGTAATGCCCTAAAAATCAGAGGTCGAGTATAAACTCCACTCCCGAGTTTCAGAACATCACTTATGCAACATTTTCAATGATAGATGAATGTCGGCTGTAATAGTGCATAAAACATGAAGTGGATTAAGCCAAAGCAACATATCATACTCTAGAGACAGTTAAATTAGCAAGCGGAAGAATGTGATAGATATATAAAATATATAAATGATTGTAAGTCTCCAGAGTGTGAACATGTTACCAGGTTAACTAAATACATGTATACTCCAAAATAGAAAGAAAAGAACATACATGGGTGTGTAAATAAAAGGTGAAATACCAAGTGTATTGGCATCTAATCAGTAACCCTATAAACCCGTCGATCAGAACCTGTATATAGGAGAGATCCTCCTCATCATCATCAAGTCCAGCTCTGCTTCGCAAGCATCGCCATCATCTGAAACTAAAATAGGGACTGATGGGTGTGCGCAACACCGTCCCGTAACGTGGGAGTGAGTAGCTAACTCAGTGGAATCATAGAGCAAAGGTTAACATGTTATCAAATCAATCATGTGATAATGGTAAAACAAGCAATCAAACATTCCTAAACACTATGATTAATGTAAGAATGAAATGACATGATGGATGCCCTCACAGACATACTCCCTCATGCGACACTATCTTACGTTCGCAGCATGCTTTCTTTCCTCAGTGCTCCACATCTTCCAGGCACATGCAGTGCGATATGAATATGATTATCGAGTTGTTATTAGTCCTTTTCATACAACAGGATTAGAAAACTAGGGTACTTCCCTTATATCATTCCCAACAAGGATCCTGTCTAGGGTCGTCACTCCTAATAGTCTCATACGATGATATATTTTTAGATTACTCAAGGGCTGTCAGGGCTGTTGCACGCACTCGTTGCTCCGCTCCCCCATCACCTTATCAATACAGGCCTAGTTGTACTCTTGTTGCTACGAAAGGGTCGTCATCTCACGTAGACTCAGAGTACGCTCGAGGTCACTACAAAGGGCTATCAGGGCTGTTGTTCGCACTCGTTGCACCGCTCTCCCATCACCTTATTAGTGTAGGCCGACAACAAGAATATAGTATCCCATACCACCATAATCTTCTCACGAGTCTAGGTTGCTCACTGGTCACTACGGGGAGGTTTGTGGCCCCAGTGTAGGCTGATAGTTCGACCACGGTGTCCCATACCAATATGTCCGGCTCATGAGTCTTAGTGGATCAATGTACCACGGTTATCAGGGTGATATCATTGGTAAGTTCAGTACCCTAGGTTCAAGCAGTTATGACGAATACAAGGTGAACATACAATGGTCAGTCGGGTTACTTGATGAGTCCGACAAGCACGAGCGCACGTTGAATCGACCGACATGAAGTGCACAAGCACTTCATGTGGCCTAACCACTGCCGACCACTCTAGTACGACTCGGGTTCGTCATACACATCCTTCGTGGCGAATATAATCCAACCACGAATTTTAAGCTGTTACCGACTGCCTGGACTATAGCATTGCCCTAAACACTTGCAATCTGAACCCATAAGCATATGAGATAGACATAATTGAAATAGAGTAATCCAAGCATGTTATCGAACATGTTAGAAGATACAACATGTATATGAAACCATACACAAACATTTCGTAAGTAAAGCGATTAAATCAAACAACTTGTATGGAGAAAATCATAAATATCATTTAGGTTGTTGAGAATCCTATCTCAACACCACTATTAAATTTAGTTCGTCACACAATTTCTTACACATGCATTTTATCAAACACTTAGACTACACAACTCCAACATACATGACGTATGTTGATTTCAACATAGAATATGACGAATCCTTATATCAAGGAGTTGTCTCATACACACAATCATATTCTTACATTCCATACATAGAGCAGGCATAAGTCATAAATCCATAATTATTTAGTCATTCCAACAAACACTTAGACTACACACATTAGCCTACATGAGCTATGTTGGCCAAAATGTGTATTAGGGCGAATCCTTTCGCCAAGCAGGTCATACATAGATAACTAGCATGCATACACGGCAAATACTCATGGCATTCATATCAGCAAAATTTATATGGATACGGTATTTTCTACAAATACATAGAATACAAAAAATTCCATATTCTTCGTATTTAACCGAAACAAAAAACAGATAGCATGTTCTACATGTGAAACAACATCCTCATCAATAATCTACCATTAAATGACATTGAAAGCTTTGAAAACAAATAACCTAAGTGTTTAAAATTCGCACCTTACGTCGTAGGAGCGTAATGAATCGAATAGGAACTCTACGTCGTCGTCAACGACTGATTGACAACCTACAACACAAGGTAAGTCAGCTACTTCGCTACTAGTACCCATAGGAGCCTTAAAACATGTTAGGGTTAGGGTTTTCTTATCTTGAATGGAGTTGAAATCGCCAGAATAGCGATGCAGGTGGATAGATTTGGCACGTGGAGCAGCAGAGAAGAATCCCAGGAGAAAACCCCAACTTCTCCCTCACTTTCTCTCTCTTTTCTCTCTTCTCTTTCCTAGGTTTTTTGCAAATTCGTATGGGATTTGTGAGAGAGATGTTAAGCCCAAACAACCAAAACAGACTTTAAGTCAAGGTGTACTTGGGTTACAGCCAAATTGGGTCTTTCCCGATCTAAAAGAACATTTCTGGAGGTCCCTTGACTTAATGCGGTCGGACTTAAGCTCATGGATGTTGGATCTTGATCACATTAAGTTTTCAGTCCGATAGTGTTTCCAGATCGCACGTGGCGGACCGGTTTTAGTTCAGCGGTCACTGAGACTTGATCAGGGATTCCAAGTACACTGACCTGAGTGGGAAATGTTCCCTGATCCGAGGGTGTATTTGGGTTAGATTCCGACGGTCTGAATGTTTAAACTTAACCCGCAAGCGAAACGTGCCAGATTGATTTAAATCACATTTAATTTATAAAGAATTTCACTCTTTCTCACACTCCTTGCTCCAGGCTCAATGAAATAGCCTTAGAACATCAGTTGGGCTTGATTTTCAAAATGATTGTCAAGTCCAACTAGGCGGTCATAATGTTCTAAGATTATAGATATTGGACTTTTGACGCGCGGTCTAGATCCAATACAAAGTTTCAAGGGGTTCCTGAGAACAAACAGGTTTAGAGTTTGATCCTAAGTTTTAGGGTAATGTAGCGTCAATGATTCTATAGATTTTGGGTCTTACAGATCGTATTTAAAGTGGTTAGTGCTAATTTTGCAGGAAATCTAATGTAGCGCTGGATAATTCATGTTAAATTTCTAAAGGATTAGGTTCTAAATGATTTCTCTGGCTTTGGAATTGGGTTCTGAGAGGTTACCAAGGTGTTATGGTTGACCCATTACCTAAGGACGTCTAACCCCAGGTTGAAAAAAATTTGGGGTGTTACATTCACTCCATCAAACCCTAAATAGATGCCCAGGGATGCCCTGGGGACTTCTATTTATAGTTGTGCAACACCTTTCGCACCTCCTTGAAAAAATTCAGAAACTGCCTCAAATTTATGCACTTCGCGTAATTCCGCGCAACTTTGCATAAGTCGGTGACTTTTATACATGTTTTTTCCATGCTCCATAACTTCATTATTACTGTGTAATCTTCTATGTCATCAAACTTACCTTCGATGTCATCGAGCGTTGTTCGGGGAATCGAAAATGCGTCCAAAACAATCCAGCAAGTTATTTCAATTTCTTCAATAAATTTGATGTCATTGAAGAGGCCTTTGATGTCATCGAACATGTCTTCGAATATCATCGAAGCGGTCTTCGAGTAATCGAACATAGTTCCCAATGTTTCCAGAGAGTTTTGACAAAAATTCATAGAAAATTCGATGTCATCGAACTGGCTTGATGTCATCAAGTAGAGCTTCGAGTTATCAAAAAATATCTTCAATTTGTCCAGTAACCAACTCAATTTTTGTTTATAAATTCGATGTCATCGATCCGTGTTCGATGTCATTGAATGGTAGCTTCGATGTCATTGAACGGTGATCGATGACATAGTCAATGTGAATTTTGCACTTGTTCTTTTGACTTCTTTCCTTCTCCACTTAGTTTTCTTGAATGTTGGGACTTTGAAATCTTCAATCTTTGTTTCTTAAGATCCATTCTTTGCCTTGCTGATCTTTGAGCATCAAATCCATGCTTTTCGCACCTTTTCCAATTCAAGCTCTCAAATTCACCTTGTAACACAAATATGAGTAAAATAGGACATTAAGCTATATCATGTTCATAAACCCAAGATATAAATGGGGGATAATATACAATATTTGACCTTCAATAGTTACACCTTACTCCAATGACTAGTTTTCAACCTCTATAAAAGTCACACAGGTCTCATTCAGACCATTAACTCTCATTCCAACCACCTGACTCATATTTTCAGTCGCAGATCGACCCGCATCGATTTGCGTTAGGAGCATGTGCAAAGTGTAAAGTGCGCCACTAGCGCCTCTACAACCACACTGCCTCACATGACCACTTGTTCACAACCACAAGTGTGGGGTCACGATGCAGTAATAATCTCGATAAGAACGAGGTCGAACCTATAGGGACTAATCTTGTGTGTATTCTAAAAGTAACTAGAAGTAGAACTAGAAAAAGATATGAATCTAAATCTGAAATTAAAAGGAGTAATTGTGAAGTGTATAATTAGAAACTTAAGAATTCAAAGGTGGGAACTAGGGTGCTAAGGATCCACTTATAGTGATCAGGGTGCCCTCTTACTTGATTCAAGTAACACTATTAGAATTGGAGTCCTATCCTATCAAATTGGAAGATATATCAATAAAACCAAATCTAAACTTTCATTGACCTAATTCTCAATGAAGGAAAACTATGATAATTGGTTGGGATTCCATCACCAAACCATGCCCAGAAAATAATGGCAAACAACAAGATTTACCAATCCCAAAATCTTAAAGCAAGAGAATTGTAAAGATTAGGAAGGATTCCATCACCCTACCATGCCCAAGGGACGATGGTGAACAGCAGGATTTACTAATTTTACAATATCAAATCAGGAAAAGAAAATACTAAAAGCTATTACAGATTTACTGTAATTTGAATCACAATAAATCATTAAAAATTGAAAGTATTTCTTAAATATTAAATTAGAATCCATGTAGTTCAATATAAACATGAATTAAAGTAATCGAAACATCCCATCGTGCTACAAGTTTCACCTCTTAGCCTAGCTAAGAGGTTTAGCCAACCATAGATATGATTGGACCAAAGTCTCTTAAGAAAAATATGAAAACAACTAAGGAAGAAGAACTCTTGGCAACGGCTTCTCCACCTTTTTGCTCCACTCCTTAAACCCTAAAAGATACTTAAAAACATCCTAAGGAATCTTATTTATAGTTGTGGAACTCTAACTTTCGCACATACTTGGAAAACTCTAGAAACCGCCTCAAATTTATATAGTTTGCAAAAATAGACTCCAATCTTCGCAGTTTTTCAAAATAGACTTCACTCTGGCAATTTCACAAAACAACCTAGAGTTTTAGAATATGCTTTTTCAGGACGATTTCAAGATTCTTTTTCTTCACTTAAAATCTTTGATTCTCTTCATTCATCACTTGATTTTCTTGTATCTTTGACATGTGAATTCTTCAATCTTGGTTTCCTAAGATCAATCCCTTGCCTTGGTGTTCTTAAACATCAAATCCATGCTTTTAGCACCATTTTCAATCCAAGCTCTCAAATTCACATTGTAACACAAATATGAGTAAAATAGAATATTAAGCATTATTATGTTCATAAAACTAAGATATAAGTGTGGGATAATATGCAATATTTGACCCTTAACACCACCTCATCACACTGAGCCCATGCCCATGCCCGAGCGCGTGCTCAGGTGTTCTAGTGCTTCACACTGGAGCATGCAAGCCCCGATACCCCACGGATCAACCGAAGAAATATAATGGTAATCCATACCTCACATATAAACTTTATTTTTTCTTATGTCCTTTTCAATATGAGACTATTCCCAAAACCGCCAAATTGCGAATTTGTTTCAAAAACACTTATATATGTAAATATTTTTTAATCAATATTTTTCACAACACATGGAAGATAAAATAATGATCCAAACTATCAACAATATGTCCTCAGTAGCTATGGCTGAGTGGGAGGCATACTTCTAAGGCTAAGCAAGCTCCTATGGGCAATCATGGCTTTGTTAATCATTGGGCATTTATCCTCTTCACTGACCTATCGGAAATTTTTTAGGTATCTTTGTCTCGTGTCTTAGATGATTTGATTATGGCACTCTAAATGTATGTTTCATGCATGTTCCCCTCTTTATTTGATAAGTTTAAGTTTGTGAGTGATTATTTTTTCAAAATATCTGAAAAAAAGGACTTATCAACTTAGTTCATTTTTTATACTTTCATTTGCCCTTTGTATTATTTTTTTCTTTCTAATCTATCTATCATGCTCTTAATAAGCATATTTATCACACAACTATGTCATTATATCATGATTTCCTTCAATTCATGTGTTATTCAGATTTTGTAGATAAAAGGTTGGCGGTGGACATAAGTTCAAATTTCTTCTTCTTGTGCAGTAGCATCCATTTGTCACAATGAAGATTCTTTGCCTTTTTATGCTCATTGATGACATATTATTACTAATATGTTCTGTTTCTAATTGGCTCAGCAAGTTTATTATCATTTTCTTATTTTACCGTGAGAAGTGGATGTAAGTTTAATTTTTGGGCAAGACTCCATGGCTCATTCGTAGGTAGACTTTATTTCAACACTGACACTAGGTAGTGAGTGTTCGTGGGTGTGTGAGGTGTGGGTGTAAATAAAAAAAAATTAAAAGAAAAAGAAAAAGATCTTATTAAGGTCATTCTTTAACGGTCCTTTCTATTACCATACTACTAATTTCTTATTTTGTTGTAACACAGATGTTTGAGATTTGAGCTCTTTGTAACGTTGGGAATTCATGCCATGATATTCTTCCCTGAAAATGAGACAATTTCACCATTCAGGTGGGTCACAAGAGCAAAGTAAATAGGCCACTATCTTTTTTAATTTTTAATTTTCTAGTCATTAATTCATTTGCTTGATATGCTGTGGGTGGTCTGATTTATATTTGAGAAGATTTTCCATTTATACTCAGCAAAGGTAGCCGACTAATAAGAGGTTAGGATCTGAAAACAAGTCCTAACCGTTGGCTTTGCCTCATCTAAGACAGCCCCGAAGACTTGGATGCTCGGTATTGAAGTGGAAGACCATAGATGCTCATATTCCCACGTGAGTATCGATGCTATTACTGTGACTCATATTGCATCTCCAGCTCCTGCTTTTGCTTCTCAGGAGAAAAGAGAGAGAGAGAGAGAGGAAGCTGTGGCTTTTCCTTCTCACGGAAATCTAGAAATCCTTTATCTTTGTAAAAGAGTGTAATGGTACATAGAAGGAATAACTTTGGTAGAAACAGAGAGTGAGAGCTGTTGCTTTTCCTTAGTTTTATATTATAGGTATTGAAGATTTTGGCCACAAGGTCTTGTTGCACCCAGTTAGTGCAAGTGGACCCTGGCTATGTGATCAGCATCCTCAAATTAATGGGCCCCACCATAAGCATGACGGTTCCGTATTTTTTCTGCACCTTTTCTTGGGTTTCTTGCAATACTCTTTTTCTACCAACAAGCTACATGTGGGGACGCTGGTTATTCAATCAGAATCGTAAAACCCCATGATCTTGCTTATATATATATATATATAGACTTTGGCTGTTTCATTCCTTAACTTGATTTAGTAGCAATTTCACGTCGCAAGCATTTTTTACAGAATGAATTTATCACGGGCATCTGAATGTTGTAAAGGAATAGTGTTTTTTTTTTTTTTTTAGCACACGCACACACACACCCCACACACTCACGCTGGTGGAATTTCACCACCTATGAGTACTCGAACCCTTGACCGGGAGTTGAAACTCCTGAGAGTCTACCACCCTGGCAAGAGTAAGGACCCCTGAATGTTGTAAAGGAATATAGTTTATGGACACAAAACTGTAGAAGACTATATTCAAGACTTGCTCCTATCTGTGTTTTATTCAGACAATTGTTGAGCCCACACGATTAATAGTTAATTAAAGTCCATGTGGGCCATACTTTGATCGATAATAATAGATGTGACCACAAAAATGTGTTGGTTTAGTCATTTTAAGAGTATTTTACAGTAAAGCAGCATTTATCATTGAATCACTGTCCTCATTGCTGCTATGTGGCTAATATAGTTCTTCCATCCAGTGCTACATCGGCATCTTTCATTGGTCAATTGTCTGATTCATTAATCTGCTGCATTTTGGTTTATAGGTTCAAAAATATGTGGAAGGGCTATGTTGGGTTCTTCGCTATTATTTCGAAGGATTATGCTCATGGAGCTGGTAAGATAGGTTGATAGGTTGTTCAATGAGCTCTCCTAGAAATTGTTCAGATGCACTTGTCCATTGTCCAGCTTAAAGAAGTTTGTTATTGGGATTTCAGGTATTACGATAACCACTATGGTCCATTTGCTTCCGATTTTAACGGCCTCAGTCGTTCGCGGATAAATTTTCAGTTGGGAACTCCTTTTAAACCATTCACTCAGCTTATGGCTGTCCTTCCGCCAAGAAGGTAAGTATCCATTTGTGGGATTCCTCTATCATTCTGTGTTTCATTAGACATGACTTAACATCTTTTGGTGCAGTGCCGATGCACTTCCAGAAGCATATAGGGCCCTAATGACTTGTCCGGATTCAAATATCATAGATTTCTACCCCACTGGTAGGACCCTTTATTTTTTAACTGACTGTAGTTTACTAGTTTTTTCTACTAATATAACACCAATAGATTTGGACGATTTTACCCTCACATTTAGTCTTCACGCATTAGTTAAGAGAGGGTATGACGTAGGGATGAATGTGATGAGGTCGATCACCGTCTTCCTCAAGGATAATTACTCTGAATCCACGGAGCTTCTCTGGACTCCTCACAGAGACTTCTCGAATCCACAAGGAAAAAAAGTAAGAAGAATAGAAATAAATTATAATAAATTCGTAATTTGATCGATGAATGAAAATAACAAGTTCACAACCCTTTAAATAGGGATACCAAGAAATGGGAGAGAAATCAGAAGCAAACTATAACTAAAACTCCTAGAATTCGCAACTTACAATAAATAGTAAACATACTATTTATAAACGGTTGTGATGTCTACTAGTGCGCAAGGTTTTTGGCCAAAAATAGTAAGTGTCCTATTTGGCTTCACCAAGTTATTTTCCTAATTATTCGAAGCTCTTTTTGCATTGGGTGCAACTCCTAAAGCCCAACGGATGAAGAGTTATAATCAAACTAAAACTTACTATTTATAGTAAAAGCGGAATTAAAATAAGGAAGCGACCATTGATCCAGGGGTATTTTGCAAATACAGCTTACACAACCCGGCATAGCAGGTTGGGTGGCTAAAGTAGCTCGTTCTACACTAAAATCATGTATTTTACGCCCGATAAATCATTCCGGATTGTGAGATATGCCCGATCTAAGGTCTGATGGTCTGGATCACTTCTGTCATCCACCGGGCCTTTTCTGATCCATCTTGGCCATGAAACTATCTGTGACCTGCTCTACATCAGGGTAAATTTGTCAGAAAAAATGTAGCTTCTTGGCAGGGAACCATTGAGATTTTATGATAAAAAGGATGGCATAGTTTGCAGCATGTAAAACATTAAAGCCTGTGGGATCACGTTGTTTCTTGTGCAAAATCTGCTCTATCCATTGGGTGCTTTCCTCGATGCAAGGCCCTGCAGCCAAAAATCAGAATACATACTGCTCAGTTGGGCCCCAACACAGGGAACAGTTGGGATGGAACACCAGCCATACGTTTGTTATGTGGCCACCGTGGTGTTTATCTTTCAGCAAGCCCCTTCATCAGGTGTGAATCGTCAGGATGAAGTGATGATACAAAGAAAAGAAGAAAACTCAAGCATGCCACAATGCGAGAACTAGGAGGTTTTAGGTGTAATTTGAGTCTTGTATCATTCTGATATTTGTATGTACGGTGCGAGCAGAAAAGTTCTTCCCTGTTGGATGGGGTCAATTTCACATACAACATGGTGGGCCCCACAGATCGGGTGGTTTACACACTGCGTTAAAATGTTTATTATAGTCTTATAATAGATGATCCCATTGCTGCACCATCCCCCTACCTCTCTCCTTCCTCTCTGATTCTCTCCTCATCTCTTTTCCTATCCTCTCCTTCCTCCATATGCATTGGACATGCCATACCACCAGTGTGATTAACATCTTGAATTTCTTGCGTGGATTAGATTTTGAAGTTGATACAGACGGAAAGAGGTATATGTGGCAGGTGGGTGAAATTGCATGTTTATGAATGCAATCTTTAAGGTTATTAGTTCATTCACATGGGCATTGATCCTAGACGTTTGTACTGATATAATCTTCATGAAATTTACTTCTTACAGGGTGTTACATTACTGAAGTTTATTGATGAGAAACGCCTTCTTCCGGAGATTGAGAAACTAGAAGACAAGTTAAAAGTATCAGTAACAGCAGTTCAGTAGTTGGTATTAGTCTACATGAAGCTTTGGTCAGTACTTGATATTGACGTTGTGTTTTATCTTTCCCCAAACATTGTAGGACGAAGAAATTCGAAGGAATGCTGTCGGGCTCGAAGTTATTTTCGTTCGGGCCAGTCATGATTTAGGATCGCAAGTTTCTTCTCTTTGTTGTCGATGTGTGCTTGTATCAGGGAATGAGCAGATCGTAAACAAAGTGAAGATTGACAGTAAGAAAAGGTGTTCTTACATGCCGAGCAGGATTACGCATTTCCAAGGCACACACCCACTTATTGCATATTGGACGTTTTATTAACATTACATTGACGTTTCCTTGTAGCGGTGGCTTGAATGGTTTTCTTATCAGATGCAAAGAGCAATCATGCATGGATGATAGCAGCTCTCCTGTGAAGGGGATGGAATACACTATGAAGAATGATGTTGTGTAAGTTTCCTGCTATTGGCTTAAGTGTGCATAATGAGTCAGTGTACACTTCTCATCATCAGCCAAGGTGATATGCTGGAAGCTGAACACATTTCTGAATGGCATTTGAAATCCCATGCATTTGGAAATACAAGTTGGATTTTCACTCCTCTCCATGTGCATTGACTGGCTGCCTTGTTCAGGGAAAGAACATCTGAGTTTTTTTTTTTTTTTTTGATAAAATATTAACGTACTTTGATGCAGATGTGCAATGTTCGAGAACCCACCGTTCGATTATCATATTCCTGAGCCACCAAAACATGTTACAATGCCTGAAAAGGTATTCTTATGTTTTGTTATAACTTGTCTAAAAGTCATTTTCTACCTTTTTCTTTTCTTTGTTATATTTTATTGTAAACTTCATATTAGATAGAATATTCTGCATTCTTAATTGCTGATGATCTTGTGTGGGATGCACACATCAGTCTAGCTCAGCTGAATCATGTGCACATTATAAATGGGTCAAAGCCATAAAAAAAATAAAAAAATAAAAAGCACTGATACAACAATCTCAACCACCTCATGTCATCCATTGAATTTGGACTGCCGATCACTTTCTATTTAGCCATATTTGGTCGGGTCATTTTTGTCAAATTTGGAGTTGCCAAAAGCCCTTTTTCGTGTATGGTTCCTATAGGCTAAAATCTTTGTTATGGCTCGAAAATTGACAGGAATGATTCTGTTGAGTTTTGGAAAATTGACTCAGATAAATTCTTCTCACCAATTTCCAGGTAAGGATGCTATGGAGTACAAAGGGGTTATACACCCCCCTAAACCCGCAATATTGTACCGTACTCCATTCACAATATTGCAATCTCTACTCAAGGAGAATGAAATTCATAATCAGAATTTCGAAATTTTGTCCAATGGTTCATTGGCCCCAAAGGGGTAAAAAAAGAAAAAGAAAAAAGAAAAGAAAATAAAATGAGTAGTTGGAGTATTAGAGAGTATTAAAAAGGAGAGGAAGGGGAATGTGGTGAATTGGCTTTCAAGCAATCTTTTTCCTAAGTCTTCAATGCTTGATCTTGGAATTAAGCTTTGATGGAACTTGATTTCCTTGGTAGCTACTTCAAGGAGAAATGAGGAAGGAGGAAGAACAAGATCACTTCTCCTTCCAAAGGTTTTTGAATCCTTTGCTCACTACTCCAACAAGTAGAGCTGTATTCTCTGTCCTTGGGGGTGAAGATGATAACACAATGTGTCTTGGAAAGCCAAAAATGATTGTCATGTGTAGATTGGTATAAAGATGGAAAAGAGAAGAAAGAAAAAGAGAAGAAGGCAGGAGAGATTTTGTTCCAACTTTCGATCTGCTTCAATGCCGAGAGAATATGGAAGAAAACCAACATCTTTGATTGGAAATTGAGTGTGAAGATATGCCTTCTACCTTTTAATACCAAGTCATCATCTGTCATTATAATATCGTTGACATACACAGCCAAAAGAATGTAGTCGGAGGTTTAGTGCTTTAAGAAGACTGAGTGATCTACTTAACTCCTTTTTAATCTAAACGATATAGCTACACTACTAAACTTCTCAAACTAAGCTCGTGGTGATTGGTTCAACCCATATATTGACTTGTTTAATCTGCGTAGTTTAGAAGATTCCCCTGGAGCAACATACCCAGGAGGTCGCTCCATATAAATTTCTTCACGTAGGTCTCTATGTAGGAATGTTTTCTTTACATCTAGCTGAAAGAGAAGCCAATCATGTTTCTCAACGAGTGATATAACAACCTAAACAGAATTAAGCAGCCACTGGGGAAAATGTATCCAAATATTCTATCCTATGAATCTGGTTATATCCCTTAGCAACCAACCTGACTTTATAACAATCGGTTGACTCATTTGGCATGAACTTAATTGTGTACACCCATCTACATTTGACTAGAATCTTATCTGTATGAAGATCAGTTAGCTTCCAAGCATCATTGGAATTCATGGAGTTCATCCCTTCATCCGTAGCTCATTTTCAATTTTCATTGACAATGCCTCCTGGACTGGCTTAGGTATGGATATAATAGACAAGGTAAGAGTAAACTAACGATAATTTTTGGATTGATGGGTAAAGGTGACAAAGTTGGAAATAGGATGAACTTAAGAACTCTTACCTTTCTGGACCGTAGTAGGAAGATTATCTACAACCTTAGGAGATTTGGAAGAAATTAGAATCTTAGTAGGTACAGTTGCCAACTGTTGGATTGAAGAGGAATAGTTTGTAATGCCTAGTGTTAATGCAAACCCCAAGTTGATGTTGATCGGGTCGCAGATGATTTCATGGTTAAGATGGACCAGAAAAGGCCTGATCGGAGGCGAAAGTGATCCAAACTGTCAAAACCTTGAAACGAACATATCTCGCAAACCGGAATGAGTTGTCTGACTTGTCATATATGATTTTGGGGGTTGGACGAGCTACTTTAGCCACCCAACCCCTCTACGCTAGGTTTCCCATGCCGAATTTGCGAGATTCCATTAGATGGATGGTAAATTTCTGTTTTATTTTTGTTTTTACTGTTTATAGTAAGTTTTAGTTTAATTATAACTCTCCATCTGTTGGGCTTTAGAAGTTGCGTCCAACATGAAAAGTACTTTAGAATAATTAAGAGAATCATATGGTTGGGCCAAATAGGACACTTACTATTTTTGGCCGAAAATCGTGCTGACCAGTAGTAATCACGACCGTCTATAAATAGTATAGTAAGTTTACTATTTATAGCAAGTCACGATTTCTAGGAATTTTTGTAGTTTAATTTTGAAACTTCTTCCAAGGTTTGGTATCCCTATTTAAAGGGTTATAAACTTGTTTATTTCAATTAGCAATCAATTTATGAATTTTTAGAAATTATTCCTATTTCCAGAGAAGCTCTGTGGATTCAGAGTAGTTATCCCCCCGAGGAAGACAGTGCTCGACCTCATCATGTTCATCCTTGCATCACAAGTGTAGGGCTACGATGTAGTAATTAGAGCTGGGCATCGGACCGAGTCGAATCGGATTGGGCCTAACTCGACCAGGTCCGAGTTCTGCATGGCCTGACCCGAACTTGGTCAGATCCAGGACCGAGTCCGGTGTTCACTCCCCAAGTGCAGGGTTGTGATGTAGTAATAAACTCGGTAAGACCGAGGTCGAATCCCAAGGGACTGAAACTTGTACGTTATCTGAAACTAAGTAGAACTAGAATTAGACTAAGATGAAATCTAAATCAAAGGAAATTAAGGAAATAATGGTGAAAATATTATCTAAAATTTAGAGAATTCAGAGGTAGGGAAACTAGGGATTCAGAGGATCCACTTGTAGAGATCAGGGAGATCTTAGGCCTGCTTTAAGAATCATGGAATTTAACTAAATTGCCGTTGATATAGTTTTCAAAAGATGAAAGGTATATGAATTAGAATGGATTCCATCACCAAACCATGCCCATGAGCCAAAGCAAACAACAGAATTAAACTAATTACCAACTAATCAACATGCTATGAAGGTTAGGAAGGGTACCGTCATCCGATCATGCCCAAGAGATGATGGTAAACAACAGGGCTTCCTGACGTCATAAACATAAAAAGGGAAAGGAACATGCTCAAAGCCATTGTAGACCCATTGTAATTTCAGTCACAACAGACCATTAAAAACTAAAAACATCCCCTTAATAATCAAACTAAAATCAACTTCAATTCATAATTTAAAATTAAATTAAAAGCATAAAATAAAATCTCCCATCCCACTACAAGCTTCACCTCTTAGCCCTAACTAAGAGGCTTAGCCTGACATGGATGGACTAAATCCCTTAGACAAATAAAATAAATTTAAAAAAAGAAAAATAGCAACAACTCTACTCTTCTTTGTCTCTCTGCTCTCCACGTCCAAAGCTGTCCTTTTATAACCAACAAAGTAGAGGTTGGTTTGAAGAACCGATGCTGCTGGAGTCGGTGAGCAATTGTCGGTTGGAGTTTTTATGCAGAAGAATGGACGAGCTTTCGCAACAGCTTGCGTAGCACGTTTTGTAGCCGGAAATCAGCGCTGAGAACTCCTTCTCCCTTGATTTTATATTCAAATAAATAACATCTCCTAGAACTTTTCTGAACGCCCTACATGATGGACGGTTTAGATGTCTGAGATGGCCTATGATGATGGCCCACAACTGCCCGCAAATCACGGACAGCGTCGGGGCACTGAAACAGGGCATGCGAAGATGGGTTCGTTGTTGACATCGGTGGGCCCCTGATCAGGGTCAGATGAAAAATCTAGTCCATTCATTAATTTTCTCTCGAAAAACCGTTCAGATATGGACGGTTTTGTATTCAAAATGTAGTGTCTCCCAGATGTTTGTTTAGTGCCATCCAACCTGTGTCGAAGCCTTCATATTCATGCACCATCCAAGAAAACCAAAAACCATCTTAGGGTACGGTCGGTTTGACCTTATGAATTCACTGAACGGTGTGGATCTTCCAAATGCATGATTATGGTGGCCCACTGATGCATCCCAGCGGACGCAGGTTTGTCCGCTGGCCTTTTCGCGAAAAGAATCAGTCAGCGCCCCGTGTTGACCGGGTGGTTTGTTTGGTGCGGTGCGGGAGTTCACCGCCTGTACACATGCAATACACGGGGAGGTTCCACGGTGATGTATATGATTAATCCGTTCCGCTCATTCCTTTCCTCCTGTATATTAAATGGTTAAGACCAAAATTGAAGAATATCCAGATCTCAGGTGGGCCCCAATTCGAGATTTTATGGGCTGATCTGTCCATTGGGCCACTTCTACAGGGATCCAGGAGCTGAAATTCGACGTGGATGGTTAATTTATGGTCCTCAAGCTACGTATTAAGTTTCGAGCCGAACTGATGGTGGGAATCCTGTGATCTTGCACTCTAGACGTCTTTCGGGCCACTTGAGTTTCAGTTTCTCGGTTTTCTTGGATCCTTGGCGTGCAATTCCGTCGATCTTAGCCCCCTAGAGTCCATCCTTTGCCTTTAGTGTCGTTAGAGCATTAAATCCATGCTTTTAGCACATTATTTTGATTCATGCTCGTAAATACACTCTGCAACACAAACACGATTAAATCGGGCCATTAAACAGTATCATGCTCATAAATTCAGGTAATAACTAAGGTCTAATATGCAATATTCGACCCTTAAAATCTGGGTCCTCTGATCCAATCCGATCCTAAACCCTACTGACCTAGACCGATCCGAGTCCGACTCGGTAAGGAAAACTAAGTCGGATCGGGTTGGACAAGGTTCGGATCGTCCATTTTTGTCAGCGGTGTGGAAATCATTATTCTCACTGTTTCTTATGGTGAGATCTACTTGATTATTAGATATACTTAAAATTTAGCATCAATCCCTCAAATGATCTGAAAAAACTAATGGACGGTGTGGATAAACCAAAAAAAATTTAAGACGGGCCCCACATAGTTTACTCAATGGATAAAATATCTCACTGCGAAATCATCTTCTTGAAGAAGCTTTGTATGAAGGGTAGCGGATTGTGTACTGAGTAACTCAGTATGATAAGTGTACTGAGTAAACTCAGTGGGCCCTAGTGGCATCCATGCATTGTATCCACTCCGTCCATCTCTTTTGAAACATAATTTTAGGGCATTATCCCAAAAATGGAGTATATCCAAACCTCAAATGGACCACACCACCAGAAACAATGTGAATTGAACATCTACCGTTGAAAAATTCTTGGGGACAATAGAGGGTTTAAATCAAGCTGATATTTGTGTCTTCCCTTCATCCATGTCTTTCTGATCTTATGAACAGGTTAGATGACAAATAAACATCATTGGGGGCCTTAGAAAATTTTCAACGGTTGAAATCAATACTTCCACTTTTTCCAGTGGTATGGTCCACTTGAGCTTTGTATATGCATCAATTTTGGTTGAACCCATAAAATGATCTAGCAAAATGAATGGACGACGTGGATGAACTACATGCATTCGCGGTGGGCCCAATTGAGTTTACTCAGTACGATAAGAGTATACTGGAGTAACTCAGTGCGCAATCCGAGAAGTAGCCTAATATAGCTCACACCAGCTATATGTACCTGCTCTAGGTACGTGTCGTGCGAAGACGAGCATTGACACTCCTTGACCTCCGAGTTATACGAACGGTCCAAAGGAGATCAAAGTTACATGGCCCAACTGTGATGTATTTATTATATCTATACCATTCATCTAGTTTTAGAGATCATTTTAGAGCATTATCCAAAAAAATGAATTAGATCCAAAGATCATCTAGACCACACCATAAATTACAGCGGAGATGATGATTTTCACTGTTAAACAATTTGTAGGGCCACCATAATGTTTATTTTCCATCCAATCTGTTCTTAAGGTCACAAAGACCTGAATGAAGTGGAAAAACAAATTTCATGTTGATCCAAAACTTCTGTGAACCCAAAAGGGTTTCAATGGTAGACTTACGATATTGCCAAATGGATGGACGGTTTGGATATAACACATACCTCGTGATTAGACCCACAGAACTTGCTAACGTTACACTAGCCAATCTGCTTCCGTCTTTGGGTCTGGCTGTCAAGACGATGCCTGTAAATAGCGGTACGCCAACCTTCTTCGATCAATGTCTGTTGTGAGTCTCTCTCTTTCTCTCTTCCATACGCAGCTATTCACCATATCTCAGTGTATATCTCTCCAATAGAGAAATCTCTAAAATCCAACGGCAGAAAGAGAGGTATTTGATCTACCGCATATCTAACTAGTCTTCTTCTTGCCTTCATCTTCAACAGAAAGGGAGAGACAGATATAAAAAGAGATAGAGAGAGAGTTGGGGGCTCAAGTGTATATTGGGTGGGTTTTTTTGGCGCCAAATGAAGAGCCAAAGATACAAGGATATTTTGTAAAATAGAAGGATATTTACATCCTGAGTCAGGTTGGGTCGGGTCGGACCCTTTCAATCTAGGTTTTGGGATCGGTTCTGTTCGGATACATCACTATCCGAACCTGATTTGAAAACGATCGGATTTGGATGGACAGACTTGACCAGGGCCGATCTAGGCTGTCGGTTCTGTTCGAAACGGTACCGAGTCAGGTTGGATTAGGTCCAACATGCCCACCTCTAGTAGTAATAACTCGGTCAGATCGAGGTCGTACCCACACGGACTTACATTCATGCGATTTTTAGAATACTTTAGAACTAGAATTAGAACTAAAACTAAATCTACATCTAAAATTTGGTATAAAGAATAAAAATGTAATTGAGAAGGAATTTAATAGAGATAAAACACTAGAGTGTCAATGATCCACTTATATCCATCCTTAATGTTTTAATTCACTTGATTCAATCATATAACTTAACTGGAATCGAAGTCCTATCCTATTAAGCCGGATAATAAAGTGGCTAAAACATCATTAATATACTCAAAATAGATTTGAACTTCAATTGAATTGGTTCTCTCATAATGCACAAAAGTATTAATCGCATGAAATTCAAAGCATCTAACGTGCCCGTAGTCTACGAAAGATCAATGGATTTTACAGATTAATCCCTTGCAAAATAGATAAGCAATCACTCTTATCTTTCCAAAGCATCCAATGTACCCAGAGTCGACAATGGATCAAAGTAAACTAAAAATAACCTTCATTTATTCAAACCAATAACATGAATCAAAGTAAACCAAGATATTCAAAATAACTACAAGCTTCACCTCTTAGCCCTAGCTAAGAGACAAGCCAATCAAAGACATGATTGAACTAAAACTCAAAAGAAAAACATAAAAACTGAAGTAGAACTGGAGGATTAGAGAAAAAGGAGGACACCGAAGAAGCTCCATAACTCATCACTCTATCCTTTTTACCCTAATTCGTACCTAGGAAAGCTAAAATTGGCCCTTTACATAGGAAAAATTCACATCGACTTCAAATTTATGTACTTTCGTTACGCATCAATTGCATCGACTGTATGCTTCGGTCGCGCTGAATATCACTTTGGTCACATTGAGTTAACCTCTCTGTTGTAGCCAAATTTCTTCAATATCCATCTGAAGGCTCTGTCTCTCTTAGATCGCACCGAACTCTGTTTCAGTGGCACTGAACATGGCTTCAGTCGCACCTAAGTGTTGAGCTAAATTAACTCTGAAAACCACAGTTTTTTGTTGGACCGTTCTGTGCACATTCGGTCGGACTAAATAGTCTGTAATTTCTATTATTGCACTTAGTGATTTTTCGGTTCTCTCTCTTTTGCACTTGATTTTCTTGGATCTTTGACACTTGAAATCATCATTATCACCTCCAAATCTCCAACTCTTTACTTAGTCATTCTTTGAGCATTAAATCTTCGTTTTAATCATTTTTTTTCCATCTTAGTTCTCCAAATCACATTGCATAAGAAAACATACGTACTTAGATCAATTAAGCACATCTATATTGATGTAGAGTGGCTCGCGGACACTCTCATGCCCAAGATGGACCAGAGAAGGCCTAATTGGAGGCGAAAGTGATCAGGACCGTTAGAACCCTAAAGCAGCCGTATCTTGGAAACCAGAATGAGTTATTCGACGTACCGTATATGATTTTGGGGTAGGAGAAGTTATTTTAGCCAACTAACATTGTTATGCTAGGTTTCCCATGCCGGATTTGCGAGATTCCATCAGATCGACTGCTGAAAGTCCATTTTAATTTCATTTTTACTATTTGTAATAAGTTTTAGTTCAATCATAACTCTTGATCCTTTGAGTTTTGGGAGTCGTGCCCAACATTAAAAGGGCTTAGAAAAATTAGGAGAATAACATAGTTAGGCCAAATTGGACACTTAAACCATTAAGTCTAGTAGAAACCATGACCATCTATAAATTCATTTTTGATATCATTATTTAAAGGATTGTAAATTCATTTTTATCATCAAATAATTTATTTGTGATATCACTATTTAAAGGATTGAAAATACGTTTTTATCATCAAATAATTTAATTTTGAATTTATTATATTTTATTTCTATTTTCTATTTTTCCTCATGGATTCGAGGAATCTCTGTGAGGAATCCGATGAAGCTCTATGGATTCGGGGTAATTATCCCCCGAGGAAGACGGTGATCGACCTAATCACATCCATCCCTACGTCATATACTTAATTCAACCAATGCATAATAAGGAGGAAATATATAATATTTCACATTCAACACCTGTAATGTTCTCAATTTTCTATAGTATGTCTGTGTAAAATCCTTCTGAGGTGATGAAGGTATCTCAATATCAAATTCTGAAGGAAATACCTTTGGCAAAGGAGCTTTCTTAGATTTAGCTTCAACGGAATGATCATCTTAGCGTACAATGAAACATCTTCAAAGAAGGTCACATCATTAATCACAAAATGCTTGTTAAGAGTTGGGAATAACACCAATAACCCTTTTGAGTATGAGAATATCTTAGAAATATACACTTAATTGAATGAGACAAGAATTTATCTCGACTTGACCCAAATATATGAGCAAAACAAGTACAACCAAACACTTTGGGAGGAATATGATAAGCTGGTTGATCAAGAAATAACATAGAAAACGTTGTTTTTCCATCTAAAACTTATGAAGGCATCCTATTGATCAAATGACTTGCAGTAAGAACCGCATCACCCTAAAAGATTTGTGAAACATTTATTTCTAGTAACAAGGCTCGAGTCACTTCCATTAGATGTCTATTCTTACCTTCAATCACCCCATTTTGTAGAGATATACAAGCACAAGAGGTCTGGTGGATAATGCCCTGACATTGTTAATGGGTTTGAAAATCCTTATAAATAAATTCTAGGACATCATCTCACTTAAACATAGACAATTTTGCACCAAATTGATTCTTTATTTCATTGAAAAAATTTTGAAATAAATGAAAGACTTTTGACCTATGCTTTATTAGATATAACCACGTCATCCTAGAGTTATCATCAATAAAGAGAATCAAGTATCTAAAACGTAACAAACTTGGGACTTGAGTGTTGGACGCTAAAACCCCTTAATGGGCACGGAAGCAACCTTAGAATGAACCAAACAAGAAATAGAGAATGAAAAAGAACAAACAAACACAGAGAGCATAAAGATTTTTATGTGGAAAACCCTTGTAGGAAAAAAACAATGGCACAAAGTGACGACCAATCCACTATATCAGAAGAATTACAAGAGATTGAACAACTTATAGATGAAAAATTCTGGATCCCCTTGAAAACCCTTTTCAGCTCTCAAGCTCTATTCGTCTTAACTGTAATCCCCATTTGGGAGTTATATTTATACACTTCATACAAAATTAGAAGTAAAACCCACACTTATGCAAAACTTGCATGCACTGTCGATCTAACTATCAATTGGATCAACAGGACTTGACAAACCATCAACACCTTTGTCAATCAAATTGATAACATCCAAAAACATCCAACGACCAAACTAGAATTTATGGGAATATTTTGATCGAATCGATAGCCTATCGATCGCATTGAAAACCCTTCTGCAGCACTAGGTTTGAAGGCACTTGATTAACATTGAGTCTGTCCCCACACATCAATATGGACTAATTTAAATGGAACATCACTTCTTGAATTAAATTTAGACAGAAAATAAACTCTATGATGTTTACTCAGCTTGTATGCTTCACACTCTAACTTTGAGATCTTGGGAAGAGATGGGATGAGTATACTATGAGAGCTTGATTAGTCCTTGGGGATATTCCATGAAGATCTCAGCATAAGTCAGAAGTATGATTTGTTAGGGCACAATGAATACACATACTGTCTCTTTGACCACCATGACTACCTCTACCTTCCACTGAGAGTCTACCACCTCTTCCACTGGGGAGAGCACCAAGCCCAATACGCCCTTCACATAAATTAAAATAACTAGAAGAAGAGTCTAATGCAGTTTTATCAGATGCATTGACATTAACGTTATCAAATTCGCTTGTTAAGGAGACTCTCCAAAGCCTTACATAAACCTCTGCCACTGAAGGAATGTTAACTCATCTCAAAATTTGATCATTTGCTGATTGATACTCTTTTGGTAGTCTAGATACTAGCTTGACTACTTTCATATCTTCTCATTGCTTATTCATGAGCGTGACGTCTGACATAATAGGATGAAATATGGAAAGCTTTTCCCACATTCTAGTTAATTTCGCAAAGTATTCACCAAGGGGTTTATCCCTCTTTTCAAAAGAGAGGATCTCAACTCATATAATTGATACACTCAAGAAATATTTTGTTCCAAGGAGTACACCCTCATTTTTTGTTGTGTTTATTAACGCCATATTAGAACTCACTTTAGAATCCATGCTATTCCATAACCAAGATCAAATTTGGTCATCCTCACGCATCCGTTATTTGTATTTAGGATTAGATTCCTTTGGTTTAGGACTTGTGAGATATTGATTCTTTTCACGGGCTAAGAGAAAAACCTTGATGGACTCGGCCCTTCGAAGGTAATTCTTCTCGTTCAACTAGACAGAGGTTATCAATGCATTAAAGGAAGGACCCTACATTTTCTCAAGAGACGACGAACCACCAACTACACTTTTTTTGCTCCATTGACATTCCACAATAAACTTCAACACCAATGAAGAACACTAATTTTAAATGCTAGATCCACACACAACCATGTCCAAAATCGCATAACATAGAAAATTTTGGCTTAGAATAACTCTTATTCATGTCAAAACCATTCCTGCATCGCATACTACTTTTCGATTAGGAATATTCAACAAAAAACTACATCCGACACAATAAAACCAACATAAAAGAATGACTTTAAACATCACATCCTGAAAAATCAGTAAGCCTTTAATATCTGTCCCCTATGTTTTTTGAAAGATCCTTAAAGATAAATCCAACAACTTGGGGGTGGATTGGAGAAGATTGTGGGGTTCGAATCACTCATAATCATCCATTGATACCATATAGATTGGTATAAAGTTGGGAAAGAGGAGAAAAAAAAAAAAATGAAGAGAAGAAAAGATGAAGGAAGAAAATAATGGCTTGGGTTTGCACGTCCCCACTCCATTCTCTTATATTAAAGTAATAAAAGCAAATATGACAAAAGTACCCCTATACAATATACTTTATGTCCAGTATATCCAAAGGCTAAAACCACCAAGGGCCTGTTTGGAACATAGGATTAGGTAGTATGGAATTGTGTTGAAATTCTGAGCCCTTAACAAACCTAGATCAACCCCAGGTAGTAGAAATTTAGATCTAATACCACCATTAATCTCTGCGCTTTGTGGAAGCACATTTAATGAAGATAGAACAATCGAATAAACAATAACCAACCAATCAAGCAATCAACCAAACAAAAGATGTTTTACATGGAAAACCCTTGTGGGAAAAAATCACGACACAAAGTGACAAAAATTCATTATAATCAAAGCTATAGAGATCACACTACTCATCCTTTTCGATTATAGATGAGAACCGAATCTCTCCTTGTGATGCGCACCTAAGAAAACCCTTGCCCCTTGAGAAAATCTCTTCTTGAGCCCTTACAAGGGTTTAGAACCCACCCTCACCTCTCAAAACCCTTGCCCAGAGAAAACACTCGTCTTAACAAGCCCTAATTGCTATCAGACTTAAAAACCCCGATTTGCACAAATTCGCGTTACCCATTCGGTCAGACCAGATGTAACCTTTGGTAGGACAAAACCAACCTGACTAACACTTTTTGGTCGAACTAAAAACGTGCAAATCGTCACAACGTGCAACATGAGAATCCACCCAATTTTCGGTCGTGCTGAAAATGACCTCAATGGAACCGAGATGGGATTTCTCTGCACTAGCAAATTGGTAGAATCCAAGGCATCTTGCACAACAAATTGCATTTGGTCCGACGCAAATTTCTTCAGGCATTTGGAAATGGCAGGAAGGATTTGATTAATCTAAGTATCATATCATCTAGTCCCAATAGTAGATACTGTGAGATTTCTAGTGGATTTTGAGTCAACCAAGGCGTACGTAATTACTAAGTAACCTAATCAAATTAGGACTTGAGAGTGATTCTTAACATGCCAAATGGGCTTTTACCCCTTTTGGTGAAGTTTCTTGAGGGCGTTTTGCTAACTTCTATCTTTTTTCAGTTGTTTGTTATGTTGTTAGTTAAGGCGTTGACACCTCAACATGGGTTAGTTAGGTAGTTGAGAGGTTTAGTTGCTGATTTTTGTATAGAGGGCCGTCTTTTCTTCAATTTTACTTAGCTTTGAGTTTCGTAATGAAAATTAAGGATACCGGAGGGAGGTTTTCATTGGTTTGTGATTGCTAGAGAGGTGTTTGGTTGATGGATTGCACTCCAAACCCCTGAAATCCCCAACTCCCTTCTTCCTATGCTCATTTCTTGGTTGAAAAACATGCCTTGTATGGATTCTGTCGAAATCATTGGATCCAAAGGGAGTTACGTCACTCTGATTGGGCAAACGATTTTTCTTCAATTCTTGTCATCGAATCTGTGATTTTGGGTTCCGAAGATACTTTTTATGGGATATATAAATTACACTTTCTGAAACATTGTACATTTAAATGTACGGTAATTACCATACTTTGGAGCTGTGTAGGGTCCACCCATGATGTTTATGTAGAATAAAAAAACCATTCATCTGGTGTGACTCATGTTCATTGTATATCCCAGGAATAATCTCGATCCAAAACTCTGGTGGGACACCACATTGAGCAATGTACAATCACAGCTCAAAACTTCTACATTCACTTGTTATGGCCCACTTGAGTTTTGCAATAGTTTTATTTTGATGTGACCCTTTTTCCTGGTGGGACGGGCCTAATTAATTGGTTGGATGACATGTACACCACAAGGCAGACACCAAAATCTATCTGGAATTTTCTACTTGGGCATCCCCCTCCCCCAATCTCCCCCCATTCATCCCTTGTGTACTCACCTGAGTTATCAATCCGGCTGTTTTTTGGGATCTGGGCCTAACATTTGTGGTCCCATCTAATGGATGTGTTAGATGATACAACATCATGGAGGGCCCCACAGCCTGTAATTACCATATCACTGAATTTTCGGATTCTTATCTCATTTACTTCCATTTTTCTTGTATCTAATAATTCATCTGTGTAAATTTAATTGAACTAAAATGTAAGCTGCAGATGATCACTGAAGCAGATATAGAAGAAAGACCGCTCTGGCATGAATGTAATGGCAATCAGAGGCAAAATAGGTGAATTTTCTTTCTCATAATGATGCTTTTGCAAGAAATATCGAAATAAAAAATTCAGTTGCATCTGTTTTAACTTGTGTATGAAAACTTGGCAGAGTGCAATATTGGCAAAGGCCTGCAATGGAAACAAGAAATGTTGGAAAACTCAGTTCATCTGACCCATCATTGGTTCGAGAGATGTGTAAAGGGGCAGGGTCAGGATGGGGTGGCGGGTGAGGAAGAGGTTCTTTGAATAATTTGAATTTCAGTCAGAATTCTGAGACTTGCAGGGGAATTCAAGCACAAAATGGCAGTTATTGGCAACCGAGAAATAGTATGTCGGCCGACGGGATTGGAAACCGCCAGTACAATACTCGGCCTGTATGAATGGTCAAGGCCAAGGGAGAGGAATTCGGTCTTTTGAAAAACCAAGGTTTGGTCAGACTTTGGTTGCAGTTAGCGGAATTCAGGTTAGAAATGGCGGTTTCTCTGTATCAGGAAATGGCTTAAGGGCCGACAGGGGTGATTGCTAGAGATCAAATTCTCAAGTTCTGTCAGCACCAGGAAATGGCTCAAGGGTTGAGAGGAGTGATAGCTGGAGACCCATTTCTCAGGTTTCAGCAGCACAGAGTTCTCGGGGCCGAGGAAGAGGCTGTTTTGAGCCATCTTCTTCAAGCTGATCATAGTAGTTGAGACAGTTACCTTCTTTTAGATTTTGGGTGAGGTGTTTGGGTTTTGTTTTAGGGTGTTTGGTTGCACCCTGTTTCATGAATATGAAAATTTGGACCAAATTAGACTGATAAATCACGAATATCATGATTTTGGTGCAACCAAACGCACCAATCATGGCTGTTTTGGGCAAATCTTTTTTGAGTAGTCGATGGTAGTTAAGGCAGTTATTTTCCTTTTGTGTTTTGGTTTAGGGTGTGTTTGGTTGCACCCTATTTCTTGAAATAGGAAAATTTGTACTAAAATGGACTGATAAATCGTGAAATATCATGATATATGATGCAATGAAACACTGCCCTACTTTTTTTATGGAGTTTTATTTTTGGTAATGAAAAATATCATAACAGTTAGGTGATTTTGATTCCGTATTTCTATGTTGTATTTCAAGCACCCTTGACTAAAACGGGTTGATCTGGGCTGACGGATGAAAGGCTGTAAGCTTCAATTGCACTACAATGTTACTGCACTTCAACTTGTTTAATGAAAGAAAACATAGCATTTTGTATGTCAATTCAAGGAGGAGTTTGATTCTCTGGCTTAATGCAATGTTTCAGATGTGTTATTAAAATGAGGCCGTCCAAATCATGGGACGATAATGATGCAGGTAAGGACGTGATGAGGTCCATTGCCATTCCTCGGGGATAACTACTCCGAATCCAAGGAATTCTACAGACTCTTCACGGAGATTCCTCCAGTTCACTTGGGGATGAGAATAGAAAATAATTTTTAATAAATTTGAAATAAATTAATTAATGATAAAAAATGAAATTACAAAGACTCAAACTCCCTAAAAACGTGAAAATGTACTATTTATATATGGTCATGATTCATATTAGATTTCATGGTTTTCGGCAAAAAAATAGTAAGTGTCCAATTTTGTTTAACCACGTTATTCTCCTAATTTTTCTAAGCCCTTTTCTACGGGTCAAAAGTTATGATTGAATTAAAGCTTATTATTTATATAAAAAATGAAAATAAAATGTACTTTTAATTGTTGATATGATGGAATCTTGCGAATCCGGTAGGGACAAACCGGCATAGCGGGATTGGATTGCTTAAGTAGCTTCTCCTACCCTAAAATCATATATGATATGTCCAAAAACTCATTCTAGTTTTTGATATACGAATGATTTAAGGTTTTGACGGTTTGATCACTTCCACCTCCAATCGGGCTCTCTGTTCCATCTTTGGTTCATGATACTTGGTTAGATTCGCAACGTTGAAAGTTGAAAGTACGTGAAATCTTATGTCATATGGAAGATCAACAATGTAAGCGTTGTTGTTGATCTTTCAGAGGATCGGTACTAGTCCAATCTTTTTATTCTTCAACTTGTTATAGGTTTTGGTTAGGAATCTCTCCTTACATAGATGGATCATAACATGGTTGCCCACTTCGAACACCTTTTGTCACCGATGCTTGTTGGCTTGCTCCTTATAATTATCGTTCGAGGCATACAACTTGGCTTGTACATCTGTATGAATGCCCACGATTTGGTCCGCTATATGTTTTGTTGCAATGATGATGCCTGTGAGCTTGGAAAAAGGGACTAAGTCAAGTGTGTGGCAGGGCACTCAACTATAAACAATCTAGAATGGAGACTTTCCTATCGAGCGGTTCACCATGTTGTTCAATGCAGACTACACTTGAGATGTAACGTCCCGAAAAAATCCGTACAAAGATCCGAGTACCACCTCAGGCAAAATCGCATAGGACCAAATCCTTTAGAAATTAAACGAGAATTAACTAGCGCTAAACTAGTTTACATGTGAAATTAGCACCAATCACTTTAAATACAATCTGCAAGACCCAAAACTGGTAGAATTGCTAATGCTATATTCTTCAAAAACCTAGGAGCAATCTCTAAACCCAGTTGCTCTCGGGACATCTGGAAACTTCGTATCAGACCTGGACCGCACGTCGAAAGTCCGATAGCGACAAAACTATATGATTATGACCGCCTAGATGGACTTGACAACCATCTCGGAAATCAAGTTCAAATTGTGTCTAAAAACGCTTAACATGCGCCCAGAGAAAAGTGTGTAAGAAACGTGAATATCTTTAGAAATAAAATCTGAATTTAAGTAATTTGAGTCGTGTCGCTTGCGGGCCAGATATAAGGATTCAGACCGTCAGAATCTGACCCAAATAAACCTTTGGATCAGGAAAAATGTCCCACACATGTCAGTGCACTTATGACCTTAATCGAATATCGGTGACCGTGGAATTGAAACTGGTTAGCCATGTGCGATCTGTAAATCTGATCGGACCGAAAACTTAGCTTGACCTGGATCCAATATCAGGGAGCTTAAGTCCGACTGCATTCAGCAAAGGGGCCTCTAGAAGTCCTCCATTGGATCGAAACGGGCCCTATTTGGCTATAACCTAAGTATACCATGGCCCTGAGGCTATTCCCATTAGTTCTGGGCCTATTCTCTCATATTCCATATGAATTTCAAAAACCTTAGAAAGAGAAGAGAGGAAAAGGAAAGGAAAGAGAGAGTGAGTTGGAGATTCATCCTGGGATTTGATCCCGTTGCTCCACGCACTTAGCCACCTTATTTGTATCACAAATTCGGCGTTCTCGACAACGTACTTGGGTAAAAAAACCTAACCCTAATCTATTTTAGGACTTCATATAGCGTAAGTGATGGAACAACTAACCTAATCCATGCTTTAGGTTGCCATTCTACCGGCTATGTGTCTAAAATGAATCCATTACAAGTTTATCGGCGTAAGGTGCAGACTATAAATGTTTAGGTTATGGTTTTCAAGGCTTTTAATGTCAGTAATGGTTTATGACTTACTTGATTGCTGCTACATGTGTTTAGATACGAGGTTTTCCATATAATACATGTCATGCCCCAAACCCAGAAATCAAATTCATAGGAATCTCGATCGCCGAATCCGGTGCTGACAGCCTCTGTAGTACCCCATTCTCGGCTCCCGTCGTACATATGCCAGATTCCATTCCTGGGATCCTACAAGGAGGATTTTTCAGTGTATATTTATCTTGTAATGAGCATAACCACAAGATTATCCAAATCATAAAGGCAACATCATCATCATATATCCACTAATATAATCGTTTGAATACAATGCAAAAAGGGAAATACATCTCTCTCTCTATATATATATAAAATCAAAGCTCCAGAGGTCCGCTACATGCTCCAAGCTCAACGCTGCTGCAACCTAACGCCACCTGCATGCATCTATCGTGCATAAGCTTATAGAAAGCTTAGTGGGTGGTGAAAGTGTGTGCACGAGGTAAGTGCCAAGTAAGCAATATCAGAGTAATCAGAGTAAGCGGAAATACTGGTAAACCCATAATCATACGATATCAGAAACACTGGCAAGATCATAAATCATAAGAAATCAGAGTAATATGAAAACATGCTGATAGGCCCATAAATACCATCAGTCTCATCCAGGCTCTGCGACGCAAAATATAATAAAAACAATATCATATACTGATGAAGCAATGTAGATCGAATATGCAATACGAAGACAATAAGCTAACTATTAGATGCCGATGATGCAATGTAATATACAAATCCTGATGAGTCCACAAATACTGCCAGTCGTATCTAGGCCGTATAAATACAGAAACATAGTAACCCAAAATGTCATATGCGTGCGGATGTAATGCATTATGCGATGTGAATGAAATGACCAAGCTGAACTGTGAAGTCGGGATGATAGTACGTAATATCGTAGGCTACAGGGTCCATCACGAGGGACTTCTATCCAAACCAGTCCCATACCTAAATTTGGATAGTCAGACTTAACGTAATAAACTCCTGATCTCAGGTTAGTCATGCGCCTAACCGAAATCCTTGCCATGTGAAAGTACACGTAACAAATAGTTACGCACAACTAGCCCGAGTGGATAGTGAATGAATGAATGAATGAGTATGCAATTCCTGCTCAACAAGTTCACATATCAGTACGGTTACTCTCTAGGAAATTACCGGGGTCTATTACACTCCAAATGGAACTGCCGCTCTCCCTAGCGGCACAGTCCAAGTGAGCGTAAGAAACCTCACTATCCGCCTGGCCAATAGTCTACTAATACCTATCCGATACGTCGATAGCGGACTCATTCCGTAAGCTGGTCAAACTCAGCCTAGCTTTGCCCCCTGTGCTCAGGTGGGTAAGGCCGCACCCCCTTCCAACCGATCACGATAGAGTGGAGAGCGCAACCATCTGAAAATTGGCACTCAACGCTCATCTACCCACTCGGTCTAGACGTTGGAGCATCCTCTGGTACCAAGAGGGTGTTTAGGGATTTTCACCCAGGGCCATCTATAGCAGCCCGATGCTCGAACAGATTTTCGGTGTCCCATCTGGCTATCCACGATATGCTTGTGGAGGCTACGGACCTGATGTCTTTAGGACGTACAGTAATCACAACACAATGCAAGATGCATGAGTCATACAATCCAATCATGCATCAATCCTACGCATGCCGTGCGCTCATGTGGGAGAACCTCCGCCTATCAGGGAGTCTCATATCATCCTGCCCAATGACATATGCAATGATTAATTACATCTAATAACAAACATGCAGATGATGCGTATGAGCATGTACCATGATGCTGTATAGTCACATACTCATAATCGGTATCAATAACCGGCATCGACACTCAACCTCGACAATGTGGACATTTAACCAACATTGTCCCCCAAAAGAAAAATGGCCCATATAGAGCCTAACATACAGTGGACTCAGGACCTCACACAGGGGCCAAATATACAACACCATGGGTCTCACTCAAGAGCTTTATACGCATCGCGATGGGCCTCACTCATGAGCCACATATACATCATGTGGGTCGCATCTTACGGGTCTAATATACATCACAATGAGCCGCTCCCACGGGCCTAATATACATCAAGTTAGGCCTCATCATACGGGCCAAAAATATATATCACAATGGGCCACGTCCCATGGGCCTCGCTCATGGGCCTCATATACAACAGGTGGGCTGCATCAATGGGTCGTACTAATGGGCCTCAAGTATCTCAAAATGGACCTCATCACATAAGCCTCACATGCGTCACGTTAGTCCTCACACAAGGCCATATGTATCATCATAATGGTCCCCATATACGGGCCACATGTACATTACAATGGATCATATCCCATGAGCCCCGAATACGTCGTAATGGGCCACATCCCATGGGCCTCGAATACATCACATTGGGCTACGTCACATGGGTCTTAAATATATCACAATGGGCTACAACCCATGGGCTTTAAATACACAATACGTGGGACTTACACATGAGCCTAATATACATCACAGGTGGGCCCTGCACATGGGCCTCATACACAACAAGTTGGGCCTACCAATGGGCCCTAAGGAGAGTGACAATGCGGACATTTAACCAACATTACTCTTATAATGTGGACATCAAACCAACATTGCTCCTAAGGTACGGTCGTCATAAACATCATTACATAAACCATGGTAGAGTCTCACATTGTAATGGACTTGTATACATCCAATTGGGCCTCAACCAATAGGCCGAAGCAATTGGCCTAGTCAAACAGGCAGAGTCAATGGGCAGAGTCAACAGGCCGAGTCAAACAAGACGAGTCAATGGGCCGAGTCAACAGGCCGAGTCAAACAGGACGAGTCAATGGGCCGAGTCAACAGGCCGAGTCAAACAAGACGAGTCAATGGGCCGAGTCAACAGACCGAGGCGACTGACTCAAATGGGCCGAATCAATTGGTCGACCCTTATGTAATGGCCGCGTCAAATGGGCCGAGTCAATTGGTCGAGAAAAATAGACCGAATCAATTGGCCGAGTCAATTGCCGACCCTTATGTAATGGCTGAGTCAAATGGGCCGAGTCAACTGGCCGAGTCAATTGGCCGAGACAAATAGTTGAAGCACTTGGTTGAGTTAAATGGGCTAAATCACTTGGCCGAGTCAAATAGGCTAAATCACTTGGCAGAGTCTCACTTGGCCGAGTCAAATAGGTTGAATCACTTGGCTGAGTCTCACTTGGCCGAGTCTCACTAGGCCGAGTCAAATAGGCTAAATCACTTGGCCGAGTCTCACTTGGCCGAGTCAAATAAGTTGAATCACTTGGCCGAGTCTCACTTGGCCGAGTCAAATAAGTTGAATCACTTGGCCGAGTCTCACTTGGCCGAGTCAAATAAGTTGAATCACTTGGCCGAGTCAAATGGGCTAAATCACTTGGCCGAGTCTCACTTGGCCGAGTCAAATGGGCTAAATTACTTGGCCGAGTCTCACTTGGCCGAGTCAAATGGGCTAAATCACTTGGCAGAGTCTCACTTGGCCGAGTCAAATAGGTTGAATCACTTGGCTGAGTCTCACTTGGCCGAGTCAAATAGGCTAAATCGCTTGGCCGAGGCCGAGTCAAATAAGTTGAATCACTTGGCCAAGTCAAATGGGCTAAATTACTTGGCAGAGTCTCACTTGGCCGAGTCAAATAGTTTGAATCACTTGGCTGAGTCTCACTTGGCCGAGTCAAATAGGTTGAATCACTTGGCCGAGTCTCATTTGGCCGAGTCTCACTTGGCCGAGTCAAATAAGTTGAATCACTTGGCCGAGTCTCACTTGGCCGAGTCAAATAGGCTAAATCACTTGGCCGAGTCAAATAAGTTGAATCACTTGGCCGAGTCTCACTTGGCCGAGTCAAATAGGCTAAATCACTTGGCCGAGTTAAATAAGTTGAATCACTTGGCCGAGTCTCACTTGGCCGAGTCAAATAGGCTAAATCACTTGGCCGAGTCTCACTTGGCCGAGTCAAATAAGTTGAATCACTTGGCCGAGTCTCACTTGGCCAAGTCAAATAGGCTAAATCACTTGGCCGAGTCAAATAAGTTGAATCACTTGGCCGAGTCTCACTTGGCCGAGTCAAATAGGTTGAATCACTTGGCCGAGTCTCACTTGGCCGAGTCAAATAAGTTGAATCACTTGGCCGAGTCTCACTTGTAATTTGAGATCCGACCCATACATAAGTTAGCATAGAGATAGATGAAGGGAAAACCAAATATCAGCTTGGGTGGGAACCACTGTTGCTCCTAAGAAGTTTTAAACGGTGGGTGCCACTGTACCCCATTACTATTACAAATGGTGGGGTCCACTTGAACTTTAGATCACACCCATTTACTCCATGTCTAAAAATGATCTCCCAGATGGTTGGACGGTTTAGATATAACACATGCACCATGGTGGGTCCCATCAAGGTGGGGTCTACACGATGACTGCAAGCTAGAGATCTTGTTGATGTTTGCGTTTCTTGCAAACGGGCCCGTCCAAGCAGGTGGACGGTCCTGCTGCTGATGCCATGGTGCAACCCACCCATCATCAGATCTGGGCCGTGCAGATGGACGGCAAGGCTGTCCCACTTGCGGACAGTGTGGATAAACTCATATATCAGGTGGGTCACAAATAGAGAAGGAGAGAGAGAGAGAGAGGAGCACCCACCTTGGATCTCTTTGTCCTTCATCCATCAACGCGTTCTATAGCTCCAAAGATCGTGATCTAACGGTTGAGATGAGGCTTTGATGTTGGAGATGGGAGGTATGAAGGTGGGCCACACATGACTTTTCTCATGGAGCTTGGACATGGGTTGCTTGGAGAATGAGGGAGAGAGGGATGAGAGAGAGTGGTTGTAAGAGAGAGAGGGATGGGTGAATGATGGGGTGATGGGTGAAGTGACTGATGGGTGTACTTTGTGTAAAAGAGTGTTGACTTTAGGGGTTGCTTGGGGAAGAGTGTGAGGTGATGCATACTTGACATGTTGAGATTGATGGATTGATAGATTGATGTGACATGTCGTAGAGATTCTCTTGTGTTTTGCAACGCGCGGTGTTTTCCTTGCACCGAACGCTGGCCCGCATCTCCTGGCCAGAGTATCAGATCGGCGCGTGAGTCACGGCATTAGAACCGCGGCGGCGACGCGGTCGCTAGGGTACAAGTCTCGGGTTGATTCGACTCGAGTGCCGGTTAAGGGTCGAAGGTTGTTGGAAATTCGACCGGAAAGACCGCGGAAGCCTAAGGAATAGTACAGACTAAGACACGGGTCTTACAATACATATGGATATAATCTATGTTGATTTTAATGCGTTCCATGTGCTTGTTGAAATGCCTGAATGAATATGAAATGATGATTTGAGCTCGCCATGTGTATTGACTGAGAGTACATGATTGTTGTATGTATGGTGAACCCTTTTTGAAAAGGAATGTGCTATAATACTTGTTATAACTACCTTATTGTACATACTTGATATGTGCAGACTAAGTATTTGCAAAAATGTCTGAATGAACTAGTAATTAGTAAATTGTACTTCGTATGAGTGTTGAGATATGATTCTCAATCACCTTGACTATGTGTATGATTTTCTCCATGTATTTTATATTACAGTGTCTGTTTAGATATGGAATGCATGGGTGTGTGAATTCATGTCTAAGTTGTATTCCATGAAATGCTCGAATGATTGTATGACTTGAATTATTGATCCATTACTGCTTTGGTTACCTCATATGATTATTGGTTGAAATTGAATGTGGTCAGGGCTATTATATAGTCCAGGCAATCGGTAACAGGCCTTGAATGGGTGGCTGAAGTTGTTTCACCACACAGGATGTAGTTGATGAATCAGAGCCGTACTTGGGATGTCAACAGTGGTTAGGCCACACGGATGGCTTACGCATTTCATGACGATCAACTCAACGTGCGCTCATCCTAATCGAGCTCGTCAAGTAACCCGATTGACCCGATGTATGTTCACCATGTTTGAACGTTACTGCTTGAATCTAAGGTACCAAACTCACCAGTAAAAATCACCTTGGTACCTCAATCTGCTAAGACTTATGAGCCGGACATGGTGGTATGGGACACCGTGGTCGAGCTGTCGGCCTATGCCGGGGTGACGAGCCCACCCGTAGTGACCAGTGAGCAATCCAGACTCGTGAGCCGAATACGGTGGTATGAGACACTGTTTTCGAGCTGTCGGCCTACACTGATCAGGTGATGAGCCCTTTGTAGTGACCTCGAGCATACTCTGAGGCTGCATTAAGGCGACGAGTCTTTCCGTAGCAATTAGAGTATCGACTAGGCTTGCATTGATTTGGTGATGAGCCATTTACAGTGACCTAGAACCGCAACATCGTATGAGATTTACTAGGACTGGCGACCCTAGAATGTATCCTTGTTTGAGAATTGATATAAGGGAGGTACCTTAGCTTCTCAATCCTATTGTATGAATAAATCTAATTAAGTATTGACTAATATGAGCATGCACTGCATTGCATGTGCTTTGGCGAGGAAGAGCACTTTCGGGTGGTTGTCATGCGCACCGTAAGATGAAGACGCTGAGGGAGTGCAGGCGAGGGCATGCATCATTATCGCATATCATTCTTGTATTAACAAGAGTACTTAGAACATTATTGTTGTATTGCTTATCATTACTGCTTGACTAAATTGATAACATGTTAACCTATGCTTTATAGCTCCACTGAGTTGATCACTCACTCCCACGTTCTGGGACAGTGTTTTAAACACCAACTAGACTCTATCTTAGTTGCAGATGATGATGCGACCGACGAGGCAGAACTAGATTTCGAGGATGATGAGGAGACATTCTCCTATATGCAGTTATCAGGCGGGTTCATGTGAGCCGTGTCCTGATTTTTGGGGTTACAGAGTTTTGGACCAGATGACATTACACAATATACGTTTTGTATATTTTGAAGATTTACATGAATTTATTGACCAGTGACATGATCATACTCAGGAGACTTTTGATTTCTTGTACGTAACATATATCTATCACAGTCTTCCGTTCGCTTAAATTAGTCATCTCTAGAGTATGATATGTTGTTTTGGCTTAATCTCATCCATGTTTAATGTACTAATACAAACAACATTCAAACATCATCATATATGTTGCATAAGTGATGTTTTGAAACTTGAGAGTTGGGCTTTGCTCGATCCTCCGATTTTCAGGGCGTTACATGAGATATGGCCAAATCTCACTTCTTCGATTTGTCATTAGAAATACACCGAAGGAGCTTTCCAAATGTGCGATTCACAACTTCAGTCCGCCCATCGTTAGGCACTAATGAATTGAAGTTGTGTACCAAATCGATTCCACAAAGTCCATCGGAAGTGGTTAATGAACTTCGTGTCACGGTCAAAAGTAATGGTCTTGGAAACTCTGTGTAGCCGCACGACCTCTTTGAAGAATATGTTTGTCATGTGTGTTGCATCGATGGTCTTCTTACATAAGATAATGTGTGCCATCTCTGAGAAATAATTTACCATCACAAATACTGAATCTATGTCGCGTTGTGTTCATTGAAAAATAAGCAAAAAGTCCATAGATAAGTCCTCCCAAGGGCCGTTAAGCATATGCAACGGGGTGTGAAGGCCCGTATTCTGAGACTGCCCATTGGAGGTTTGACAAACATGATAGTGGTGCACTACTTTACCCACGTCACGTATACCAATTATAGTCAATAATATTGCTCATCAAAAAGAGCTCGCGTCTTGTCTCACCCAAGGTGTTTACTGAGGCTATCTCCATGTAACTCTTGAATAATTTACTCCCTAAGGGAGTTTTGCAGGATGCACAGTTGATTCCTTTTGAAGAGAAAATTATCTTGCTTATGTAGGTCATTGGGATGACCCTTTTAACACCTCATCCATGCATCCTTGAAGTCCTCATCCTCATCATACAACTCATTGAGGCAGTCAAAACCGACATTGGTAGCTAAGTGCATCATCCACCCTATTCTGTTACCTTAACTTGTGCTTCAGAATGAACGTGAATTCCTACAAAAATGCAACCTATCTACATGCACACGATTCACGTTAGCCTGACTATTAATAAATATTAAGGCTTGATGATCACTATAGAGAACAAACTCTCTCTAAAATGGATAATGCCGCCAATGTTGCAGCGCTTGAACAACTGCATACAACACAAGATTATATGTCGACCACTTCTTTCGAGCTTTGCTGAGCTTCTCGCTGTAAAAGGCTACTAACTTACTTTCCGATATATGAGGCGTCACACTTAACCTCAAATAGCTTCTCGAAATTGGGAAGAATTAAGATTGGTGTTGTAAATAATCGATGTTTGATTTTAGCAAAGCTCTTGTCGGCGTCATTGGTCTATTGAAAACGGACAATTTTTATGCAATCTGTAATGGGTGCGATTATAATGTTGAAATTGATGGGGTTTTCCTCCTCAGGTCAGAGGAGATGAGGTGCAGTTTGGATGCCACAAATAGTGGAATCCCCGTGCTACTCGACTAGTCTTGCAGCCTGCTCGACCAGTCGAGTGAACAATGCTCGATCAGTCTTGGGTCACTCGACTCAAAGTCTATCGAGCTTTGTGAACAGTGCTCGACCAGTCGAGGGTCAGCTCGACCAATCGAGTGAACGGTGCTCGATCAGTCCTCTATCTTGCACGACCAGTCCTGGTTACGTAGATTTGAGTCCGATTTTGTGTGGGATTCAGAATTTTGAGGTGGCTTTTGCAAGGGTACGAAAGAGAGTTTCCTAAATTATAAATAGGAGGTCCTTAGGATTTTCTAGGGCATTTACGAGGTAAGGCAAGAAGGTTTCCTAAAGCTTTGCAAGGGTTTGTTAAAGGGTTTAGGGCTATCAAAGGTGTGAGAGAGAGAGAAAGAGAGAGAGAAGAAGCTTGTGGAAGGGAGGCTATGCTCATAGAGGTGATCTACCATATCTCAGTGCTTCCACGTCCTTGTAATCGGTGAGATCTCTCCATTTTCTTTATTTATCTTATTATTTATCCACTCCTGCATGAGTGAAGAAGGTTGTAACATTCTATTTCATAGTGGATTGTTGATCTAGACGAGGTCCCTTAGTTTTTACCTCTTTGAGGGTTTTCTACATAAAAATCTCGTGTGGTGTGGTTTATGCTTTGATTTATTTCATTGCTTTATTATTTCATAATTCTGGTTTATTTCAGGAGGCTAGATCATAAGGTTTTATGTAAGGCCCCTAACAAAGTGGTATCAGAGCTAAGTTCATTGAACGGGTATGATCGGTTTTGAATTATGGAAGGTGGCTCATCAAGGATGATCAGCCTCAATGGTTCTAACTGGACCATATGGAAGGCTAAGATGGAGGACTTGCTTTATTGCAAGGATTTATATTCTCAAAATTTAGGCATATCAGCAAAATCCAAAGATATGTCTGATGATGATTGGAAGAAGTTGGACCGGAAGACGGTGGGGTTTATTAGACAATGGCTGGATGATTTTGTGTTCCACCATGTGTCTATGGAGACCTCAGCCGCAGGCATATGACTGAAATTGGAAGGGCTGTATAAGAGGAAGATAGCAGGTAATCAAATTTTTCTGATAAGGCGACTTGTGAATCTCAAGTTCAACGATGGTGGTTCTGTGGCCGAACACATGAATGAGATCAGCAATATAGTGAACCAACTCTCCTCTATGAAGATGGTCCTGGATGATGAATCGTAGGCTTTGCTATTACTTAGTTCATTGCCTGATAGTTGGGAGACATTGGTGGTGTGTCTAAGTAACTCTGCGCTAGATGGAAAGATCTTCATGGAACAGGTTACTAGCTATCTCTTCAATGAGGAGGTAAGGAGGAAGTCTCAGGGGTCTACTCAGCAAGAGGCCCTTACGACACAGGAACGGGAGAGAAGAAAGAACAGGAAGGGCGGGAAGGTCCGAGATAAATCGAGAGGTAAGTCGAGTACTAGGAAGGATATTGAATATTTGAATTATGGCAAGAAGGGTCACTATAAGCATAAATGTCGTAAAAATAAGAACGACAAGAAAGGAAAAGGAAAGGAGAAGGAAGATGAATCTGATTCCACTGCGGTCGCTTTAGATGGCGACGTCGTAGTTATTCTTTCAACAGATCACGATATATATATCTCACGGCTACGAGTCAGGACATCGACTGAGTGATTGACTCGGGAGCTTCTTTTCATACGACTCCACACATGGACTTCTTCACAAGCTACACGTTAGGTGACTATGGGACCGTGAAGATATGAAATTCTGGTGTATCGAAGATCATAAGGCAGTGATATTTATGTGAAGACCGATGTGGGCTGCACATTGGTTCTCAGAGATGTGAGGCGTATCCTCATACTTTTGCCTCAACTTGATGTCGACCGAAAGGTTAGATGATGATGACTATGAAAGTCGGTTTGTTGGTGGACGATGGAAGCTTATCAAGGGTTTGTTGTTCGTAACCAGAGGAAAGAAGTGTTGCACACTTTACAAGGCAAGTGTCAGTATATGCAAGGGTGGGTTGAATGCAGCAAAAGATTCAGCTATTGACATATGACATAGGCGTTTAGACCATATGAGTGAAAAAGGACTTCAGCTACTAGCGAGGAAGCGGCTCCTTCCAGGCGTGATAGGTACACGTCTCAAAACCTGTATTAATTGTTTATCAAGAAAACAACATAGAGTTTTATTTATTAAATCTGTTTCTCATGTTAATAAAGTGCATGCATTAGATTTGATTTATTCTGATGTTTGTGGTCATATGAGGACAAAAACCTTAGGTGGGGCATTGTATTTTGTCACTTTTATAGATGATGCATCTAGGAGGGTTTGGGTTTATTCTTTGAAATTCAAGGATGAGGTCTTTGGTGTGTTTAAATTGGTTCATGCTATGGTCAAGAGAGAGACAGGTAGATCATTGAAGTGCATCCGCACTGAAAATGGTGGTGAATACATTGGTGACTTTCATGAGTATTGTAGTCCCTGGGTATATGACATGAACAGATGGTTCCCAAGACCCCCCAATATAATGGTGTGGCTGAGCAAACGAATCACACCATTGTAGAAAGAATTAAATGTATGTTATCCCATGTGAAATTGCCCAAGACGTTCTGGGGAGAAGCAATGCACACAGTGGTGTATCTGATAAATAGGTCTCCATTAACCCCGTTGAATGGAGAAGTGCCTGAGAAGGTATGGATTGAACAGGATCCATCGTACGGTTATCTCAGGGTGTTTGGATGCAGGGCATCCATTCACATACCAAAGGACGAGAGGTCCAAGCTTAATATGAAGATCAGATAATGTGTGTTCTTGGGATACGGTGAGGAAAAGTTCGGTTACAGATTGTGAGATTCGACCGAGAAGAAGCTCGTTAGGAGTAGAGATGTGGTTTTCTTTGAAGGTCAGTGTATAGAAGAAATTTGTAAGCCAGAGAAGAACCATCCTAGTTCAGGTGAGCTAGAGGACATGGATCTGATTATTTCTCTCGTGGTGCCTGATGATGGAGGAGTACAACAAGGTGCATAGGACAAGGGAGTTCTTTTAGAAGATAGACTAAGGGAGCAGCCCCCACTTGATCCACCTGTTGAGCCACAGGTGAGGAGGTCATCTAGGGACAGACAACCATCTAAGAGGTACTCGCCGCATGAGTATATTATGCTGAGTAATGGGGGAGAGCTAGGAGATTATTCTGAGGCCCTAAACGACGAGCAGAAAGGGGAGTGGTAGAAAGTTATGTAAGAGGAGATGAAATCCTTGTATAAGAACCACACCTATGATATGGTGAAGTGGATACTGCGATATCTAAGAGGCTCATCTAGGTTGAGCCTATACTATAGTGATGAAAAACCTGTGTTAGAGGACTACACAGATGCAAATATGGTAGATGACATAGACTCCAGGAAGTTTACATAGGGGTTCATGTTCACCTTTGCAGGGAGAGCGGTCTCTTGGCAGAGCAAGCTACAAAAGGTAGTAGTATAACATCTCGAATTTTTTTCAACTTGGCAATGGACGTCCTTAGACATTGAACTGCCCTAGGACCTTATTCTGTTGTAATTAGGGCGTAATTTAGTTAAGTATTAATAACTTGGATTGCTTCCTATACAAACTACAAAGGCCCGAGTACCACCTCGAGTAAAAATCTCTTAGAATCAAATCCTTTAGAAATTAGATGAGCATTAACTAATGCTAAACTAGATTACCTATGAAATTAGCACTAACCACTTTAAATACGATCTGTAAGACCCAAAACCTATATAATTGTTAACGCTATGTTATCCTAAAATCTAGGATCAATCTCTAAACTCAGTTGCTCTCGGGAGCATTCAGAAACTTTGTATCGGACTTGGACCGCATGTTGAAAGTCTGATAGAGATGAACTTAGACAATTATGACCGCCTAGTTGGACTTGACAATCACCTCAAAAATCAAGATCAGACGATGTCTTGAGACCATTTCCTTGAGTCCGGAGTGAAGAGTGTGAGAAAGTGAAGATTTTTATAAAATTAAATAAGAATTTAAGTAATCTGAGTTGTGTCGCTTGCGTGCCATTTGTAAGCATTCTTACCGTTGGTTTCTGACCCAAATTTACCCTCGGATCAGGGAAGGTGGCCCATACATGTCAAAGTACTTGTGGCCCTGATCGAGTTTCGGTGACCGTTGAACTGAAACTGGTCCGCCACGGTCGATCTGTAAACCCGATTGGACTGAAAACTTAGCTTGACCTAGATCCTATACTAGTGACCTTAAGTCCGATTGCATTTAGTAAAAGGACCTCCAGAAATACTCCGTTGGATCGGAACAAATTCGATTTGGTTATAACTTAAGTATACCTTGGCCCTAGGGCTATTTCCGTCGGTTTTGGGCCTATATAAGAGGCTTAAACCCCCTCTCTCATATCCCATACGAATTTCTTAAACCTAAGGGAGAGAGGAGAAAGAAAGAGAAGGAAAGAGAGAAAGAAGGTAAGTGAAGGTGTGGGAGTTTTTCTTGAGAATCGCTTCTTTTATTCTACGTATTTATTCATCACATCTGTGTCGCTACTACGATGATTCTGACTTTGTTCTTAGGTAAGAAAAACCTAACCCTAGCTTGTTTTAGGGTTTCCATTGATGCTAGTAGCTAGATAGCTAACCTAGCTTGTATTACAAGTTGATATTCCACGTATATAAAGACTTAGAGTTTTTAACGAGTTCGTTACGCTTCTACAGTGTAAGGTGCGGACTATAGATGCTTAGGTTATGGTTTTCAACGCTTTCAATACCGGATAATGATAGATTCATGATCTGAATGTTATTTCATATGTAAAATGCGAAGTCCGTTTTGTGTTTTAGTTATGTACGTATTATGTAGAGTTTATCGTATTCTTGGTATTTATATAAAATACAGTATACGTATAAAATCTGAAATTGTGCTTGCCATGATTAACTGTCGTATGTATATGCTAGTTATATGTGTGATGACTCCTTGGCGAAAGGGTTCACCCTAATGCATCTCTTGGTCAACATACGCTATGTATGTTAGTATGTGTAGTCTAGGTGTTTGTGATAATGACCAAATGAGTATAGAAACTGCATTCGTGCTGCCATGACTAACTGTCATGAATATATGATGATTGTTTAGGCAACAACCCTTTGACGAAAGGATTTTCCCTAATATGTATGTTACCTGATATATAACGTGTATGATGAATTGTGTAGGCTAAGTGTTGGTAAAAATGTCTGAATGAGTTGTAGTTAGTAAGGTGTACCTGTATGTGAATTGAGACATGATTCTCAATCTCCTTAGAAATGTGTATGATTTTCTCCATGTATGTCATATGCTGATAATTGTTTGTTTATGAATTGAACATGTGAGAATTCACGTTTACATTGCTTTTCAGAACATGCTCAAATGATAGTATAATTTGAATTATTGCTCCGCTACTGCTTTGAGTATTTCATATGAATATTTGATGTAATAGAATGTGGTTGGGGCTATTATATAGTCCAGGCAATCGGTAACACGCCTTGAGTTCGTGGTCGAGACCTATTCGCCATGTAGGACGTGTTTGAAACCCGAGCCGTACATTGCTTGTCGACAGTGGTTAGGCCACACGAGGTGCTTATGCACTTCATGTCGATCAACTCAACGGGCGCTCCTACTAGTCGAACTCGTCAAGTAACCCAATTAGTCCGATGTATGTTAACCATGTATGAACGCTACTGCTCGAATCTAAAGTACCAAACTTACCAGTGAAAATCCCGTTAACCATGATACCTCGATCCGCTAAGACTCATGAGCCTAACATGGTGGTATGGGACACCATGGTCGAGCTGTTGGCCTACGCTGGGGCCACGAGCCCCCCCGTAGTGACCAGTGAGTAACCTAGACTCGTGAGCCGAATATGGTGGTATGAGACATTGTATCCAAGCTGTCGGCCTACACTAATTTGGTGATGGGGGAGTGGTGTAACGATTGCATATAACAGCCCTGACAGCCCTTTGTAGTGACCTCGAGCGTACTCTGAGTCTACGTGGAGGCGACGACCCTTCCGTAGCAACAAGAGTACAAACTAGGCCTGTATTGATTTGGTGATGGGGAGTGGTATAACGATTGCGTGTAACAGCCCTGACAGCCCTTGTAGTGACCTAGAACCGCACTTCGTATGAGATATGCTAGGATTGACGACCCTAGACTGGATCATTGCTGGGAATTGATATAAGGGAGGTACCTTAGCTTCTCAATTCTGCTATATGAAAAGGACTAATAACAACTCGGTAATCATGTTCATATCGCACTGCATGTGCCTGAAAGATGTGGAGTACTGAGGGATGAAAGCATGCCGCGAACGTAAGACGGTGTCGCATGAGGGAGTATGTAGGCAATGACATACATCATATCATTTCATCCTTGCATTAACTATAGTAATTAGGAACGTTTTCTATGTTTGCTTTATCATTACCGCTTGACTGAATTGATAACATGTTAATCTTTACTCTATTGTTTCACTGAGTTAGCTACTGCTCCCATGTTACGGGACGGTGTTTGCAACACCAACCAGTTTCAGTTTTAGTTTCAGATGATGGCGTTTCTTGTGAAGCAGAGCCGGACTTTATGATGATGAGGAGGATTTCTCCTATATGCAGGTTTTGATAGACGGGGTTACAGAGTTACTGATTAGATGTCATTACACTTGTTATCTTGCACTTTTAAAATACCTATGTATATTCTTTTTGTTCATTTTTGGAGTATACATGTATATAGTTAACCTGGTAATATGTTCACACTCCGGAGACTTACAATAAATTATACATTTTATATATTTATCACAGTCTTTCGCTTGCGAAATTTAACTGTCTCTGGAGTATGATATGCTGTTTTGCCTTAATCCACTTCATGTTTTATGCACTAATACAGTCGACATTCATCCATCATTGAAAATGTTGCATAAGTGATGTTCTGGAACTCGGGAGTGGAGTTTATGCTCGACCTCCGATTTTCAGGGCGTTATAAGTAGCATTGTCGACGATAGAGGCTGAGTACATTACAGTCACAGAGGCATGTAAAGAGATGCTTTGGATGAAGAGGTTCCTAGAGGAACTTAGCCTGAAGTAAGAGCAGACGTGGTCTATTGTGATAGTTAAAGTGCTATACACTTGAGCAAGAATCCAAGTCAGCACTCCAAGTCGAAGCACATAGAGATTCAGTATCATTGGATCAGGGATACTTTAGAACAGAAGGTGTTACAGCTTAAGAAAGTCCATACAAACGATAGCGGGTTAGACATGATGATCAAGGCTTTGTTCAAGGGTAAGTTTGAAGTTTGTAGAAACTTAACTGGCTTGAAGAAGGAGAATTCCTCTTGAGTTAGAAAGGGAGAGATTTGATGGAGTTTTTCTCCTCAGGTCAGAGGAGATGAGGTGCGGTTTAGATGCCACAAATAGTTGAATCCTCGCGCTGCTCGACCGGTCGAGTGAACAGTGCTCGACCAGTCGAGGGTCGGCTCGACCAGTCGAGTGAACAATGCTTGACCAGTCCTCCAACCTGCACGACCAGTCTTGGTTATGCATATTTGAGTTCGATTTTATGCGGGATTCAGAATTTTGAGGCGGCTTTCGCAAGGGTGCGAAAGAGAGTTTCCTAAACTATAAATAGGAGGTCTCTAGAGTTTTCTAGGGCATTCAAGAGGTAAGGAAAGAGGGTTTCCTAAAGCTTTGCAAGGGTTTGCTAAAGCATTTAGGGCTATTAAAGGTGAGAGAGAGAGAAAGAAAGAGAGAGAGGAAGCTTATAGAAGGGAGGCTATGCTCGTAGAGGTGATCTATCATATCTTAGCACTTTCACATCCTCGTAATCGATGAGATCTCTCTGTTGTCTTTGTTTCTCTTATTGTTTATTCACTCCTACGTGAGTGAAGAAGGTTGTAACATTCTACTTCACAGTGGATTGTTGATCTGAATGAGGTCCCATGGTTTTTACCTCTTTGAGGGTTTTCCACGTAAAAATCTCTTGTGTGGTGTGATTTATGCTTTAATTTTTCATTTCTTTATTATTCCATAATTTTAGTTTGTTTCGGGAGGCTAGATCCTAAGGTTTTGTGCAAGGCCCCCAACAGAAATTCTATACGAATCGATGATAGAAGGTCACGAACTCATTGAAACTCCTCACTTTATGAATGTTCATCGGAATCAGCCATTCCCTGATGGCTTGTACATTTTCATTGTTCACATGAATGCCTGTAGATGTTATAACAAATCCTAAGAACAACAGGCTGTCCATTAAAAAACTGCACTTTTTAAAGTTGAGGTGCAACTTTTTAATTGCTAGGACCTGTAGTACCTACTTGAGATGTTCTATGTGCTTTATCTCACCCTTACTATATATCTGGATGTCATCAAAATATACTATCATAAATTAGCCAATGAACGACTTCAACACTTGATTAATCACACGCATAAAAGTGTTTGGTACGTTCGATAGACCAAAGGGCATGACCAGCCACTCATATAGCCCATAGTCTTGAACGCATTTTTTCACTCATTACTGGGTCAAATACGAATATGATGATACCTGCTCCTCAGATCTAGTTTAGAGAACACCTTAACACCTTTTAGCATATTAAGCATGTCGTACAACCGCAATATTGGGAACCAATATTTAATGATAACTTTTTTAATTACCCGGCTATCGACACACATGTACTAGCTCCCATTTTTTTTAGGCGTTAACAACACTACTATACTTAAGAGCGTAAGTATTCACTGAATGCAAGTTCTCATGTTTTAGGCTTGGTTGAGGACTTCATTTGGAGGATTGCATGTAGTCTTTGGTCTGGGACACCGATCATGCCTGGATCAGATCTACTTGATCATGCATAGCTTTATCCTTAGACTTGAAGTCGTGCTGCGACTCAGTCTTGTCCAAAATTTTGTGTGATCTTCCAATGTTGTAATTTAGCTAGCCAAGCTGCCTACCTAACATTTTCTCTTATAGACGTTTTCTTCACTAAATGCAGGTTCTTGTGCCTTTGGGTTAGTTGTGGGCTTTCATCGGAGGATCACATGTAGTCTTTGGTCTTGGATAGCCCTCATGCCTAGGTGAGATCAACTTGATCATACACTTCAGGTCATGGTGGACTTAATCTTGTCTCAATTAGTAGCTAGCCTACCTAACATTTTCTCTCATAGACATTTATCCAATGTACATTCCTTATGAAAATGAGAACATCGTTTAAAATGTAAAACAGAAATGATTCTTTGGATAGAGCTAAAACTTGCTCAAGTAGGGGGTCTTGTGACAGAGATGTTACTAGGAGTTCCTTGAGATAATAAAGCACATTGAGGTTTACCATGTAGAAATTCACAAGCAAGACTATGAAGAGAAGGGTCTTGATGTCAATGGAGAAGAAAGAAAAAGACAGAAGAAGAGTGTGTGGAGAGAGAGAAGACTAAAAGACAAGATACTTTTTTCAAACGTAAGAGAGAGAGAGGGAGAGAGAGCGAGAGGAAAGAGTGAGCGAGAGCTTTTTTTATATCCTATTGTATATGTAATAAGCCAGGCCTTTATATATAAGAGGGCTTCCATTTCTTAATCCAACTAAAACTACAACTCTAAGAAGTAAATTTCATAATTAACCACTTTCTTGATTTGACTCAACCAAAGCATGCATAATTACTAACCTAATTAAATAAGGATTTCACAAGGATTCTCAACACTCCCACTCAGTGTTAAGTCCCTCTTTCATTTATCATTTTCAAATTTCTTCTGAAGATGTCAAACTTATCTGCATTGAGTGCTTTGATGAAAATATTCTCTGCTTGGTCACTTGTAGTGACATGCATCAATTCAACGTCTTTTCTCATCACCTTTTCTTGAATAAAGTGGTAATGAACCTCCACGTCCTTCATACAAGCATGAAATGTCGAATTTAATGCCACCACCATGATCGAGTTAACATTGTCAATTTTGATTGGAATGGGATAGTAGATTTTTCTTCAAAGCCTCTTAGTAGTTGTGTCAATTGCAAACTTACACATGTAGCTAGCATCGCAACTCGCTATTCGACCTTTGTAGCAGACAATGCAACAATGGTTTGTTTCTTGCTTCCCCATGACATGCTTCTTGAACCAAGGCCAAAATAGAAACATAAGGTTGAGTGTGTGGATGGGTTCCCATCTGCATCACAATAACATCTAAACTTAATCAGTACATCATACTTATAAAACACATCCTCCTTAATGGTTGCCTTCATATATCTCAAGATTCACTTTATTACATCCACATGTGGCTCCATCGTCTCTTACATGAACGAATTGATGGCATTAACTAGATATTCCAAATCTAGGCAAGTAATGGTGAGGTATATCAAGCCACCATCTCTCAATAAAGATGTGCATTTGTGAGTGTAGCTCTCCTTCATCCTTCGTCAACTTGTAATTCACTTCAAGTGGCATCCTGATTAGTTGTAAACCTAAAAACTTCCCAAGTCCACACCAAACTACTTTCAGAAGATAAAAATTCATCTTTTATATTTTATCACTTCAATACCTAAAAAGTATTGAAGGTCTCCCAAATCCTTTATCTCAATCTTTGAGAGAGAATTTTTCAACTCTTCCACCTCCAGTGAAATGCTGCTAGTGATTATCCAATCATCTACATAAATGACACATATAATCATTCCCTTTGTAGAGTATTTCACAATCGTACATGCATTGGTGGAAGAGGAAATAAGACCACTTTAAAGAAAGATTTCTCTAACCTTTATAACTAAGCTATAGATACTTGTTTTATACCATAGAGCACCTTTTAAAGCTTTTAGATGTGCCTTAGATTCATAGGATTTTTAAATTCCTCTGGTTGATCCATATATACCTTTTATCAATATCGTCTTTTAAGAATGCATTCTTCACATCCATCTGCCAAAGCATCCAATCCTTTGCACCCGCCAAAGCTATAATAACCCATACACTTGAGATTTTAACCAGACTTTGTTTCATCATAGTCTTCCCTGTAACTTTAAAAGAAACCATCAACCACAAAAAGCACCTTATAAAGCTCCAATTCACTTTATTTTGTATATCCACTTACAACTAATAGCTTTCTTTCCCAATGGTAGCTCAACTCGATCCTGCATGCCATTCTTTTTTAAATGAACCCATCTCTTCCTCCATGGCCTGTTGACATTAAAGATCACTAACCACGTCTTCAAAGGTATTCAACTCATTCTAATCCATAACCTACTTCATGTAAGCATAGTGCATATTTGTGACATAATAATTTGTAAGTCTTTTAATAAGAAAACTTTTCCCTAATAGGATATCTTCATCTTGCATCAACACTTGGTGATGAATAACATAACTGGATTTTCCTTTAATTGGCTAAGAACTCTTTCCACTTACTTTAATGATTGCATAGTGGATAGTCTTATATCCGATCATACTTTTGATGGAAACTCTTAGAATTCCACCTTACTATTTGAAGCTTGATGCCATTGTGAATTCTTATCAAAATTCACATCACGACTCTCTTAGATATGAAGATTTATCGGATTATAACACTGGTATGCTTTTTTCTTATATAAATATCTAAGAAAAATATTCCTTTTGGCTTTCTTATCGACCTTATCATAGTTTCTATCATTATGCTTCATATAAGTTATGCATCCAAACACTCGTAAATGTGTCAAATTTAGATTCTCCTTATAGAGAATTCAATGTCGAACCTCAATATCTAGTTGTAATGGAAGACAATTGATCAAGTCTACTACAATATGCATAGTTGTAGCCCAATTAACTTTCAGCAAATTCTTTTCATTTACCATAGCCTGAGCCGCATCAACTATGCGACAATCATTCCTCTCCCTCTCAGCAATCCCATTTTGTTGAGGCATTCCTAGGTAAGTGAGTTGCCTTTTGATTCCATTTACTTTTATAAAAATATTGAAATCATTAGATACACTCTCTACCTTTATCAATTCATAGAATTTTTTATTTTCAATTGAATTGATTCTCCGCAAGTGCTTTAAATTCTTTAAAGTATTCAAATACTTTGGATCTTTGGCATTGTAAATAGATTCAAGTATAATGTGAATGCTCATCAACGAAGGAAACATAGTAGTACTTTAAGTGCATATGTGATTTTATTGGGCTCTATGAATGACTTCAAGCAAATAATGGGCTATGGTGATGGACCGTGTGAAAGGATGTGTGTTGCGTTTGCAAATTTACATGCTTCACATGTGATTCACATCGTACTTTATAGTAGGCATTCCTGTGACAAGTCTCTTTCCTAACATGTCTTAATTCTCTAAAGGTTACGATGGCCCAATCTCATATGCTATAAATTGGCAACTTTGAACGAGAAATATTTAGGAGACAATTCCATCTTTAGTACAAATAGTCGACCCACTTTTCGTGTTGTTCGGTCAACCAAGGAATTCTTGGGTCAACCGAAGCATGTTATGATGTTCCTGATCAACTGATATCTGTTTCGGCTGACCGAGAGACTGTTGATGTCTCAATCAACCAAAGGTGCAATCGATCCGAATGCACAAGTGTGAGTTTTTGTTTCTAATTTCACATGAAAGTGCATAAATAAGCTTCTGTAATGCCTTGAAAATCGAGGGTCGAGCAAAGCTCAACTCCAGAGTTCTAACGCATCACTTATGCAACATATATAATGATGTTTAAATGTTGTCCATGTTAGTGCATTAAACATGAGTGAGATTACACTAAATCAGTATATCATACTCCAGAGTTAATGTAAATAAGCAAGTGAAAGATTGAACTAAATATATAAAGTATATACGTGTTTCATAACCTCCAGAGTATGAACGTGCTACCGGGCTGAATATATACATAATTTGTTTCAAATACAAAATGACAAAATGTGAATGTATGACTAATCCATGTAATCCCTGTAATCCCAGCAACGCAGCTCTAGGTCTACACAGACCTGTTCGAGAGTTGCATATAGGAGAACTCCTCCTAGTTTAAAAAATTCAGCTCCGTCGCGTAAGTCTCATCGTATCCTGCATATAAATCAAAGTTTGGTTGGTGTTTTAAAACACCGTCCTAAAGTGAGAGTGACTGATCAACTCAGTGGTACTATAAGGCAAAGGTTAACATGTTATCAATTCAATCAAGCAGTAATGATAAAGCAATATAGTAATCACTTCCTAATTACTCTTGTTAATGCAGGAATGATATACAGTAATGATGCATGCCCTTGTCTGCACTCCCTCAGTGATTTCTTCTAACGATCGCGCATGGCAAACTCCCTAAATGTGCGCTTCCTCCACAAAGCACATGCAATGCGGTGCATGATCATGTTAGCTAAATAATTGATTAGGATTATTTATACAGTAGATTTAGGAAGCTAAGGTACCTCCCGTTATATCATTAACCCTAAACAGAGATTCATCTAGGGTCGTCAATCATAGTTAATCACAGGCATCATATGAGCAAAGGCTACGGATAAAAGTAGTAGCTAAAGTCCCATGGCTACAGTTTTAATCTGTAGCATGACTGTAGTCGTAGGTGTCGTAACAATAGGTCTGAAACCTATGGCTACGGATTAAATCCGTAGCTATGGATTACGATAGCTATAAATATAATTTGTAGCAACTATTTCTTAGCTATAACTACATACAACTACGGATAGTATTTGTAGCTAAAAGTTGTGTTGTATCTGTAGCAATATGATGAATTTTATAACAGCTACGGTTTTTAGATTATCAGCTACGGTCAATATCCGTAGCTATTTCTTTACATTATTTTATTATTATTTTTTTTATAATCATTCATTCATTCAATTACCACTTGAAAAATTTATAATCATTCATTCATTCAATTACCACCTGCATAATAATTCATTCATTCATTCAATTACCACCTGCATAATCATTCATTCATTCATTCAATTACATTCATTCATTCAATCAATAATGAATCAATTACAATCCTTCATTTAGTCAATTACAATCTTTCATTCAGTCAATTACAATTACAATCCCTCATTCAATCAAAGGAAATCATGAAATAGTTTCAAAATAGCTTATTAGAACAATTAAGAAACACCATTACTAGAACAACTGCACAACCCAGTGCAATCCAGTCATGGATCATCGTTCTCGAATTCTACCTCGAGACTTAAAGAACATCTAATGAAAATAATGTATCAAATCCACTGTGACTTACTTCTTGTACTAAACCTTGTGCCTTCATCAAATTACCAAGGTTGCTATGAGCATCAACCTGCCAATAAGGGGAAAATCTGCAAATAGTAATTTCATTGCATCTACAATAAAAGAAGGAAACTAAATGATAAAACAAAACAAGGCTTCACCAAGTGAGGGTTCAATTGAAGAGCCGGGCGACAACATTGGGTTGCCCCATTAAGTCTTCCTTTCCTCATATATGTACTAGCTAAAATTAACCACGCATCACAGAAATTGGGGCGAAGCTGCAAATCATAAAGAATAAACAATATATATATATATATATATATATATATATATATATATATATATATATATATATATATATGGGAAAAGGTACAATACCCTCAAGCTCACGGCTCCGTCCCATGCGGTTGAGTTGTGTGGGCCCCACCGTGATGCCTTTCGAACATCTACCCCATCAGTCAGATGCGCCATTCCACCGTGGACCTAGGTCTCAAAATTCAAGTCAATCCATGACTTGTGTGGACCACACCACATACAGAAGTGGAGAGGGGCCATGCAACCATTAAAACATTCATAATCATTTTTGGGGCCCACAAAAGATGTGGTTTGCAAATCCATCCCATCCATTATGTGTCTCCCACTTGTATAAGGGTTCAGACCAAGTTTCAGCAGCATTCAAAACTCAGGTGAGCCCCACCAAGGGCTTTTATATGTTTTAACGGTGTCTTCACATGATTTTTGATGGTATGGCCCACCTGAGTTCCGTATACGGCTGATTTTTGGGATATCCTATTATTTAAAGGGGAACTATCAAATGCACGGTGTTGATGGTCAACATGCATCACGGTGGGACCCACACAACTTGACCTCACGATAAGCTTATTGTGAGCTCGAGCGCATAGTACTCTCTCTCTCTCTCTCTCTCTCTCTCTCTCTCTCTCTCTCTCTCTCTCTCTCTCTCTCTCTCTCTCTCTCTCTCTCTCTCTCTCTCTATATATATATATATATATATATATATATAACAGAAAGCAGATAAGAAGGGCTGTCTTGTCCTCTAGTCGGTGGTAAAGATCAACAAGCAAGGGAAACATCAGAATTGTTTCTTTTTAAAATGTCTCCATGTGCAATAAGAAAGTTACGCTAGCTCGTGCAAATAGGGCTGCCAATGGGCCAGTGTGGCCCTTTGAGGCTCAGGAAGGGCTCGGGCTTGATTATTTTGGCCCAAAGAAGAGGGTTGGGTCATGAAATAAGTTCCACAACATCTTCAAATTGATGCCCACAAGTAGCTGCCTCTACCGCCATTTATATGCACTACAGGCTACACTTTAGAGTAATTTTGCCCCACACTTTAAACATTCTGCCCAATAAATAATGGACCAGACTTTTTTAAAATTTTTACCAGACTTAATCTAACAGAAGTATACATCCTTCCAGTAGAAAATGTCCATTAATCCATGCCATCCAGCAGATGGGTCATAAACATCATATCAAAACCCAACCTTTGGACGGTTTAATCAAAAGAATTATGGTAACTTTCTCTAACGTGGAGAAATGATTGTTTCATGAAATCCAGCCCCACCATCCCAAACGACGGTTATGTTTGAGACTCAGCTCGGCCTCCCAGTTTAGAATTTTAAAAAATTCTCATTATATGGCTCACATGAGTTTCGGAATACGCTTTTCATCCTCTGATGAGGTGGATGGGATGGCATAGAAACACCACAAGGGTAAAGATGAGGCAGGAGACCTGATTGACGGTTAGAGGTAGCTTCCAACCTAAGTTTGTGTGGTTCTAATTTTAATGGAACGACAACGTACCTATTCCTTTAAGTAGTATATCCGGTATGATTTTCCCTCCCCAGTTAGTTCATCCTCAATTGCATCGACCCCATCCAAGAGTGCACTAAAAATCACTTTCATGTAGTCTGGTAGTTGATCCATATCTCCATGATCCCACCCGAAAATTTAAGTAACCAATTTCAATTTTTTCAGCTAATTACAAATCATCAGCCATTATACACGTACCATTAATCCACTTACAAAACATAGGCATCATTGGAGATATTTCATGCAACAAATTACATTGATTAGATGATCTCCTCATCCAATTTGGAACCATGGATGACCAATTTTGAGTTAGCCATCCATTTTGGGGCCACAATTTTGGATGTTCTGGATTGGGACAAGGATATATAATCGATGTGTAAATTGCATGTATGGAACCTTTCGATCGTAGCAGTAAGTAGTTCAAGCTCCTCCAATGTACCATATACGTCGTAGGTGTCATCCATAACTGTTGCGAATGCTATCATTTTTGTCATTATCATTCTAGCTCGGGAATAATGTGGTTCAAAGTACACTCCTGCTATCCAAAAGTAGCCTTCCAACACTCTCTCTGGTGAATGGAAGCTATGCTACAAGGTACATTTCTTTCCACCACCTGATAAAGAGAAAGCAAGATTCTAATAGGAAAATGGATGGGGCACTCTTGTACGTCTATCAAGACCATCCAAATGATGGGGCACATTGTGGATGGAGAAAATCTCCAAAATCACACTGACCACCAAGAAATCCTAACCATGCATTTGATGGCTATAAAAAGGATGTTAAAAGAAAGTGATCCTGCACATGCTTGTGTAGCAAGCAGATGTCATGACGGGTTGATGCAATACAAATGTAGGCTCCTCAGTGATGTGTGTTAGAAATCCACACCGTGCATTTGGTGGATTCCCCGTAGGTTACAGGAAACCAAAAAAAAAAAATAAAAAATATGCTGTATCTAAAACTTAGGTGGACCACACCATTTGAAACCATGCCTAAAATAACTAGAAGAACTTGGTGGGGGCTCACCTTAGTCTGGGAATGGCCTAAAATTTGGTGCGACTCCTCATCCAAGTGCGACACACATTAGGAATGGGCAGGATGTTTGAACCTTTTCTAAGTGGGCCCTATAAAAAATCAAAAATGTTTTGATGGATAGGCATCTACTCTTAATTAACTTTCATTACAGCCATTTCTTTCCCACCAATGTGTTAAATGTGAAGAAGATGTTGTATCAGACTGTCCATTCTTTGAAAGGATTTGAATCTGAGGAAGTTGGGCATTTGGTTTCTCCAAAACTCACAGAGCAGGAACATAGATGGAGGTAAGTGGGCACCCTTTCCAAATTCCTTCAGTTCGGTCTCCTGTAAAACGACATGAATTGCGGCTGCCCTATCTGATTCAATTGGCGCTACTGCCATCCGAGCAGAGTCAGCAAACCCTATAAGTATCTAATAGCCCCCATACACACTCACACCATCCTAGAAACAGGTAAAAAGAGATATCAAGTCCCAGATGCTAGGGAGTATGCATATTCCATGCATTTGGTGCAGTGTTTTCTGATTTTCTTTTTTAACACAAAATAAAAGGGTGTGTTTGGTTGCACCCAATATCATGAAATTTCATGATACTTGCACCAAATTAGAATAATTAGTCTTGAAATTTCAAGATATTTGGTAACGCACCGTAGCTTGGGCAGAACCAAAGTGAAAAAGAAAAGAAAAAAACAAAATAAAATCTTCTATATATATTTTTTTTGGACAACAACCAACACGATTATGGAATTATGCAATTCCCTAGCTTAAACATCTGGTTAGTTTTAGATGTAGCAGTCCTAGTAAATCATCAACATTACAACTTCATGAAGTATTTGAGCATAAAGTAGCCATAATTGGAAAATCTTAAAGGTAGCATGTGATTAAAACAGCTTGAAACCAGGTTCAGCAAGCTCAAACAGACCTTGAACCAAGAACCCTGCCTCTAACCAGCTCAATGGCTTACAATGCCTATAAATTGAGAGGGTTTTGGAAATGTGCGGTCTCAAAATAAATGTAGCAAGTAACAGGCATGCAAGTTCACAGTATTGCCTTCATCAATGCAACCCATCCATCCACCCATCCCATAAACCCATAAAATCAACCTAAAGATAACTTGGTTAGTTTGCAGATAAATAATTTTTTTCATTTGAAGAAAGAACATATACAACAAGTTGTTGCAGGTCTACAATGAACAATGAAGGAATCAAACTCTTTGCAGGCTACAGTGCAGAATCCTGGCCAACCAAATGACTCCGATCATCTAAATATAGACCATTTTTCTTGTAATGTCTATTTTTTGGGCAATCAACCGAATGGGACTTGCTACTTGGTTATTAAAAATAAATAGAAAAAAGGGTGGTTCATGGTGTCATGTGGTGTTGTACATGAGCTTTATTGCATGTGCTTGTACTTTTAGAGAAAAGCTCTTGAAGCCTTACATACCTTGTCAACAATCTGGTTCGCATTTTCTTTTTGTTTTATTAATTCCAACTGCAATGGCCAGTAAGTTATTCGAAGCTTTCGCGTTCCCCTGATTCAAAAATATCAAAAGACATCAATATGAAGTGCCAGAAAAATAACATCGTAATGCTATTGAGGTGATTTGCTACATATGTGCTAATGTGGCACATGTACATGATCCTGGCTCTTCAGTTACGAGGACTGTTAACATGACCTGGCCCGTGACACATGTTTGTGACAGGAATCATTGTGAAATCTCCAAACAACTCTAACAAAATGGAATTGATTTCAAACGTAAACCAACAAGATGATAACAAATAACAAAAGAATTTTAAACAATAAGAAATGTTGTGTTCATGGAAACCGCTTGAATTCAAGATACAATTTTAGTAAAACTGAAACATCGATTCGTTTACCTTGATCGGGATTCGACCAAAAGGCGACAAATGCTAACAGAAAATCTCCAGACTCATTCAACATTATAAAAAATGCCTAAATGGCCTATCAATCTCATTCATGAGAAAGAACCAAATACCCATGAATAAATGAAGTAGACTTACATCACCTGAGTTCCTGGAAGACAACGGAAAGATGAGATTGGAATAGAAAAAGAGAGGGTTGGTTGAAAAGGAAAGATAATACAAAACAATAGATAATAAGAGCAGAAACACCTACCTTCTGCTTTTTTTTTTTATTTTAAAGGCAAACTTCTTACAATGTATATATAGAAAGGCAGGGATGTGTTTTGACTTCTAATGAAATCCCAGTTGCAAGTGAACTGAGGCCAGGCATAATGAGTCTGTTGGGAATTGATACAACCACCAAGTCCCTAGGTCCAACTGGTTCCCTTCAAACAAAAATAGACGTGGCCATGCTTTGATCCTTGCTGATGGGGTTTTTCTCCTCAGATCAGAGGAAAGATGGAGCAACGGGTGAAAAATCGGAGTAATTCACTATGTTGCTCGACCGGTCGTAGGAGGTCTTCGACCGGTCGTGGGAGGCACTCGACCGGTCGTAGGTTCGAGCCCTGGCACGACTCAAAGTCCAGCGAGTTTGTGCTGTTATTTTTTTGAGGTCTACGACCAGTCGTAGGTGGTATACGACCAGTCATAGTTATGCAGATTCGTTTTGCGATTTTGCACGATTTTACGAATCCGAGTCCTTTCGCAACTGGGATGCGGAAGGGAGTTTCCTAAAACTATAAAAAGGGGTCCCTAGGATTTTTCTAGGGGATGATTATGTGTATGAGAAAAACAAAAGAGGGCTATCAAGGGTGAGAGAGTGAGAGAAAAGAGAGAGAGAGAGAGGAAGCTTGTGGAAGGGAGCCATCGTCTCAGCGCTTCTACGTCCTCATGATCGGTGAGATCTCTTAATTTTTTCTTTTATTCTCTTATTGTTTATCCGCTCCTGTGAGAGTGAAGAAGGTTGTAACGTTCTGCTTAATAGTGGATTGTTGATCTGGATGAGGTCCAGTGATTTTTACCTCTTTGAGAGTTTTCCACGTAAAAATCTCTTATGTGGTGTGTGATTGTTGCTTTGATTTATTTCATTGCTTTTATTATCCATAATTCTGGTTTGTTTTGGAGGGTTAGATCCTAAGGTTTTGTGCAAGGCCCCCGACAAAGTGGTATCAGAGCGCTAAGTTCATTGAACGGGTAAGATCGGTTTGGAATTATAGAAGGTGGCTCATCAAGGATGATCAGCCTCAATGGTTCTAACTGGACTATATGGAAGGCTAAGATGGAGGAATTTCTTTATTGCAAGGACCTATACTCTCCAATTTTACGCAGATAAGCAAAATTCAAGGATATGTCTGATGAAGATTAGAAGAAGTTAGACCGGAAGGCTATGGGGTTTATTAGACAATGGCTGGATGATACTGTGTTCCACCATGTGTCTATGGAAACCTCAGCCTCTAGCCTATGGCCGAAACTATAAGGGCTGTATGAGAGGAAGACAGCCGATAATAAAATTTTTCTAATAAGGCGACTTGTGAATCTCAAGTTCAAGGATGGTGGTTCTGTGGTCGAGCACATGAATGAGGTCAGCAATATAGTGAACCAATTCTCTTCTATGAAGATGGTCCTGGATGATGAATTGTAAGCTTTGCTTTTGATTAGTTCATTGCTTGATAGTTGGGAGACATTGGTGGTGTCTATAAGTAACTCCGCGCTAGATGAAAAGATATCCATGGAACAGGTTACTAGCTGTTTCTTCAATAAAGAGATAAGGAGGAAGTCTCAGGAGTCTACTCAACAAGAGGCCCTTGTGACATAGGAACGGGGAAGAGGAAAGAACAGGAAGGGCGGGAAGGTCCGAGATAAATCAAGAAACAAGTTGAGTAACAAAAAAGATGTTGAATGCTGGAATTGTGGCAAGAAGGGCTACTATAAGTATGAATGTCGTAAGGCTAAAAATGACAAGAAAGGAAAAGAAAAGGAGAAGGAAGATGAATCAGATTTCACTGCGGTCGCTTCAGATGGCGACGTTGTAGTTATTCTTTCTGTAGATCATGATGTATGTCTCACGGCTACGAGTCAGAACACCGACTGGGTGATAGACTCGGGAGCCTCTTTTCATGTGACTCCACGCAGGAATTTCTTCACAAGCTACAAGTTAAGTGACTATAAGACCGTGAAGATGTGAAGTTCTGACGTATCGAAGATCGTAGGGATTGGTGATATTTATGTGAAGACCGATGTGGGCTGCACATTGGTTCTCAGGGATGTGAGGCATATCCCAGACCTTCGCCTCAACTTGATGTCGACGGGAAGGTTGGATGATGATGGCTATGAAAGCTGGTTTGCTGGTGGGCGTTGGAAGCTCATCAAGGGTTCGTTAATCGCAGCTAGAGGAAAGAAGTGTTGCACCCTTTACAAGGCAGTGTCAATGTATGCAAGAGTGAGTTGAAAGCAACGAAAGATTCAACTATTGACATGTGGCACAGGCGTCTAGGCCACATGAATGAAAAAGGGCTTCACCTACTAGCGAGGAAGTGACTCCTTCCAGACGTGACAGGTACACCTCTCAAAACTTGTCTTGATTGTTTATTAAGGAAACAACATAGAGTTTCATTTGTTAAATTTGTTTCTCATGTTAATAAAGTGCATGCATTAGATTTGGTTTATTCTGATGTTTGTGGTCTTATGAGGATAAAAACCTTAAGTAGGGCATTGTATTTTGTTACTTTTATAGATGATGCATCTAGGAGGGTTTGAGCTTATGCTTTGAAATCTAAGGACGAGGTCTTTGGTGTGTTTAAATTATTTCATGCTATGGTCGAGAGAGAGACAAGTAGATCATTGAAGTGCATCCATATTGACAATTGTGGTGAATACATCGACGAATTTCATGAGTACTGCAAGTCCCTGGGTATACGGCATGAACAAATGGTTCCCAAGACCCCCCCAGCATAATGGTGTAGCTGAGCGAATGAATCGCACCATTGTAGAGAGAATCAAATGCATGTTATCCCATGTGAAATTTCCCAAGATGTTCTGGGGAGAAGAAATACACACGGCGGTGTATCTGATAAATAGGTCTCGATCAGCCTCATTGAATGGAGAAGTACCTGAGAAGGTGTGGACTGGACAGGATCCATCGTACAGTCATCTCAGGGTTTTTGGATGTAGGGCATCCGTTCACATACCGAAGGAAGAGAGGTCCAAGCTTGATATGAAGATTAGGTAGTGTGTGTTCTTAGGGTACGGTGATGAAAAGTTCGGTTATAGATTGTGGGATCCGATCGAGAGGAAGCTCGTCAGCAGAGATGTGTTATTCTTTGAAGATCAGTGTATAGAAGACATTGGTAAGCCAGAGAAGAACCAGCCTAGTTCAGGTGAGCTAGAGGACATGGATACGGTTATTCCTCCCGTGGTGTCTGATGACGGAGGAGTATAACAGGGTGCAGAGGACGAGAGAGTTCCTTCAGAAGATGGACCGGGGGAGCAGCCCCCACTTGATCCACCTTTTGAGCCACAGGTGAGGAGGTCATCTAGGGACAGACAGCCATCCAAGAGGTACTCGCCACATGAGTACATTATACTGACTGATGGGGGAGAGCTAGAAGATTATTCTGAGGCCCTATCCGACGAGTATAAGGAGGAGTGGTTGAAAGCTATGCAAGAGGAGATGAAATTCTTGCATAAAAACCACACCTATGATATGGTGAAACTGCCTAATGACAAGAAAGCTCTGAACAACAAGTAGGTGTTCAGAAAGAAGGTTGAGCAAAAGAATTCATAGATGAGGTTTAAGGCCAGACTTGTGGTTAAAAGGTTCGGTCAGAGGAAAGGTATAGACTTCGAGGAGATATTCTCACCAATAGTGAAGATGACATCCATATGGGTGTTGCTTGGGCTGATGGTTAGCATGGATCTGGAGATAGATCAGTTGGACGTTAAAACTACTTTTCTCCATAGTGACCTGGAAGAAGAGATGTACATGCTCCAACCAGAGGGATTCGAAGTCAAGGACAAAGAGCATATGGTGTGTAGGGTGAGGAAGAGCTTGTATGGGCTGAAACAAGTTTCACGATAATGGTACAAGAAGTTCGATGCATTCATGTTACAACATGGGTATGACAGAACACAGTCGAACCACTGTGTGTTCACACGCAAGTTCTCTGGTGGTGATTTCTTAGTTCTGCTGTTATATGTTGATGACATGCTCATTATGGGAAAAGACATCAAGAAGATCGATAAACTGAAACAAGAGTTGGGTAAGTACTTTGCGATGAAAGACTTGGGCCCGGCTAAACAGATCCTAGGAATGGAGATAACCCGTGATAGAAGCAGCATGAAGCTTTAGCTGTCACAAGAGCGGTATATTGAAAAAGTCTTAGAGCAGTTCAATATGAATGCAGCGAAACTGGTTAGTACTCCACTGGATGGTCACTTCAGATTGAACGACAGACAGTGTCCCAAGACGAAGGCAGAAGTGGAAGAGATGCAGAAGATACCCTACGCGTCAGCTGTACGAAGTTTGATGTATGCTATGGTGTGTACACACCCAAACATAGCATATGCGGTTAGTGTTGTCAGCCGATATTTTACTAATCCTGGCAAAGAACATTAGACAGCGGTGAAGTGGATACTGCAGTATCTAAGAGGCTCATCCAGGTTGAGCCTATGCTATGGTGATGGTAAACCTATGTTAGAGGGCTACATAAATGCAGATATGGCAGGTGACATAGACTCTAGGAAGTCTACATCGAGGTTCATGTTCACTTTTACAGGGAGAGCGGTTTCTTGGTAGAGCAAGCTACAGAGGGTTGTAGCATTATCGACGACAGAGGCCGAGTACATTGCAGTCACAGAGGCATGTAAAGAGATTCTTTGAATGAAGAGGTTCTTACAGGAACTTAGCCTGAAGCAGGAGGAGCACGTGGTCTATTGCGATACTCAAAGTGCTATACACTTGAGCAAGAATCCAAGTCAGCATTCCAAGTTGAAGCACATAGAGATTCGGTGTCACTGGATCAGGGATACTTTGGAACAGAAAGTGTTACATCTTGAGAAAGTCCACATGGACGATAATGGGTCAGACATGATGACCAAGACTTTGCTTAAGGGCAAGTTTGAGGTTTGTAGAAACTTGGCTGGCTTGAAGAAGGTGAATTCCTCCTGAGTCAGAAAGGGGAAGATTTGATGGGGTTTTCCTCCTCAGATCAAAGGAGAGATGAAGCAATGGGTGAAAAATTGGAGTAATTCACCGTGTTGCTCAACTGGTCGTAGGAGGTCTTCGACCGGTCGTGGGAGGCGCTCGACCGGTCGTAGGTTCGAGCCCTGGCACGACTCAAAGTCCAGCAAGTTTGTGCTATTTTTTTTTCAAGGTCTACGACCAGTCATAGTAGAGCTATGACCAGTTGTAAGTGGTCTACGACCAGTCATAGGAGAGCTACGACTAGTCATAGTTACGTAGATTCGTTTCGTGATTTTGCGTGATTTTGCAAATCCGAGTCCTTTCGCAACTGGGATGCGGAAGGAAGTTTCTTAAAACTATAAAAAAGGGTCCCTAGGGTTTTTCTAGGGGATGATTATGTATATGAGAAAAACATAAGAGGGCTATCAAGGGTGAGAGAGTGAGAGAAAAGAGAGAGAGGAAGCTTGTGGAAGGGAGCCATCGTCTCAGCGTTTCTACGTCCTTGTGATTGGTGAGATCTCTCAGTTTTTCCTTTTATTCTCTTATTGTTTATCCACTCCTGCGAGAGTGAAGAAGGTTGTAACGTTCTTCTTAATAGTGGATTGTTGATCTGGACTAGGTCCTATGATTTTTACCTCTTTGAGGGTTTTTCACGTAAAAATCTCTTGTGTGGTGTGTGATTATTGCTTTAATTTATTTCATTGCTTTTATTATCCATAATTCTAGTTTGTTCTGGAGGGCTAGATCCTAAGGTTTTGTGCAAGGCCCCCAACACTTTTGTAGTATCAAAAATATCACAGAATCAAAACCACTATAAGCAGCTGAAAAGAACATAACAAATCTAGTCCTCTAAACTTAGAGCATCTCTTAAATATTATACGAGTCTAAAATATTGAAACATGGGATAAAATCGGCATCATGTGTTTGTTGCATAAAACATTGGCAAACAAAGGTTTGGAAGGATCCTCATACGTGTGTAGCCTAGTCCATCTATTGACACCCTAATACATGTCAAGACAGCATGTGGCGACCATTCAAGCCATCTGGGTGGGTCCCACTGTGTTGACACTGGAAAATTCATTAGATGGCCCGTTGTTAATGAAATAAATGGATAGGTAGAAAACTTGGCTTAGCTGCCCATTTATTTCGGATTCAATCCAAACCAATGAGCAAACAAACCTTATTTTTGGGCAACCTACCTATAGATGGGGTCCGGCTAAGGTGGCTCCAATTTATCACCAGCGATGAATTGGACTATAAAGATGGACAAACAAACCTATTTATAATGGCTATAAGGGGAGACTAATGCAAGCTAATATTTGAGTTTTTAAGCATCAATGCAATTGGTATTCGATCTTCCATCTCATGGTTGTCTCCCAGTTTCATTACTTGATACTGATGTGATCAGTTCATAGAAGTGACTCTTTTGTTTGGGGATCTAGCCAATGATCTGATGGGCCATGCCATGGATGGAGAGTTACCAAAAATCTACCGGATCCAAATATCCTAGTCTTTTGGACATAGAAATGTTCTTAAAAAATACCAAACGTTAGATGACAAGAATCTTCCAAACTATAATGTTTTTAAAGCATACACCATCCACATCCAAACGTAATAAATTTCAGAAATAAACACACACACACAGAGAGAGAGAGAGAGAGAGAAAGAGAGAGAGAGAGAGAGAGAGAGAGAGAGAGAGAGAGAGAGAGAGACTGTTCTTCTTCTCCTCCTCCTCCTTCTCCTTCTTCTCCTTCTTGCGGTGAAAGGGGATTTTGAAAACCCCAGCGAGAGAGAGACAGAGAGGTTGGGAAACAGAGAGAGGGGAATACGGCCAAGAGACAGGGAGAGGGTGAGGGAGAGTGGAAGATTGAGAGAGGGCGAGGGAAAGAGAGAGGCTGAGTGCGAGAGAGAGATGGAGAGAAGGGTTTTAAGAGGTCTTTTATGCGTGGGAGAAAGGGGCGGACAGGATTTCATTTTGGGAGGGGCTGAAATGGGCATGTGACGGACGACCCTTTACCTGACTTATGGGTTTTAGGACCCGTGGGGCCCACCATGATGTATTTTATTTATCCACTCCATCCATTAATTTTAAATTATTATTTTAAGTATTAATACAAAAAATGATTCAGATTGAAGCTTTAAGAAGACCATACAACATATTAATAATATAAATTTAATTCTTATTATTTCTTATGGTGTGGTCCACTATGATCTTTAATCTAGGTAATTTTTGGGTTCATCCATTGAAATTATATATCAAAATTGATGGGCGACTTAGATTAAACACATATATTCCAATGGGCCCCATGGAGCCTCTTAAGCACCATCAGTATCTAATAAAGTTACGGTGGGGAGGTAGGCTTTAGCTACAGATCAATTATGTTTTAGGTAGGGATTAAATTTGTAGCATAATTACTATGGATTTAATCAGTAGCTAAAAAATTTCAAAGTTCGCGGCCTTTACTCGATTTTTTGATAGTGGCAAGTTGTAGGGCATCACCCCTAATGAAAGCAGTGGATAGGTAATTTAAGAGTTTATACTTGAGGTCACTACGGGGAGGCTCATCACCTTAGCGTAGGCCTAGTTTATACTCGAGGTCACTACGGAAAGGCTCGTCACCTCAGCGTAGGCTGACAGCTCGAATACAGTGTCCCATACACCACCATAATTGGCTCATGATTTTGGGTTGCTCACTGGTCACTACAGGGAGGCTTGTCACCGTATCGTAGGTCGACAGATCAACCACGGTGTCTCATACCACCATGCCCGACTCATGAGTCTTAGCGGATCGTAGTACTATGGTTGAAATGGATTTTACATTGGTAAGTGATTCCTTAGATTCAAGTGGTAGTGTCCATACATGGTAAATACATAATAAGCCAATCGGGTTTTGAAAAATGTGATTGGTATGAGCGCACGTTGAATTAATCGACATGGAGCGCATAAGCACTCCACGTGGCCTAACTGCTGTCGAAAATCATTGTATAGCTCGGATTCATCGAACGTATCTAATGTGGTGAAACTAGTTCGGCCACTCAATCAGGAACTGTTACTAATTGCCTGGACTACGTAGTAGTCCCAAACATACTCAAATACAATAGGTAGTCACATGTGTTAATCATAACAAAATTTAGTAAACAATTACAACATAATTCTCATTTGAGCATTTTATTAAACACATTGAATAAGTTGTTATACATATGCATTTAATTCATAAATCACATGGTAGCAATTAACATTATATGAAGGAAACTATAAATATGGACAAGGTAGTCGAGAAACCTATCTCAACATCCTTATTAAAAGTGAGTCATCAATTAATTTCTCATTCAGACATTTTATTAAACACTTAGGCTACACATCACTATATACATGAACTAAATTAGTTATAACATATATTATGGCAAATCCTTTCATAAAGGAGTTATCATACATACAACAAACGTGTATTCTAGATTAATAGTCATGGTAAGCATAAATCATAATTGCACTTTCATTCAAATATTTCAACAAACACATGGAATGCAATATATATTCACATAGTTCACACATATGTATAATTTATCAAATACATCGTAACTAAGATCATATGACAGCAATCAAGTCAGACATAAATCATTGCTGACATTGAAAGCCTTATAAATAATAACCTAAGCGTTTATAGTCCGCACCTTTCGTTGGATAACTCGTTTCGAACTCGGTTCGAATCCTACGCACCCGAATATAGAACAATGGTACCTAAACATTGAAATAGGTTAGCTATTTCATTGATTACCCTACTCGGATTTCTAAAATAAGATTAGGATTAGGATTCCTTACCCAATTTGTTGTTGAAATCGATGGTCTAGCGACGGTGGGGTGGTAATTCGGTACGTGGTGTAGTGGGAGTGAATCCCAGCAACGATCTTCTGAACTCTCACTCTACTCACTCTTTCCTCCTTTTTTCTCTCTTCTCTCTCCTAGGGTTAGAGAAATTTATATGGAATGAGAGAGGGATGGTTTAAGGTCCTTATATAGGCTCCGAAGTGATGTAAATGGCCCCAAGGCCATGGTATACTTAGGTTATAGCTAAAGGGTACCTATTTTTGACAAACAGGGCCCTTAGGAAGGTCCATTTCTCACCTAAGTTATGAAGCAAGTTCCCTGACAATGAATCTATGCCAGGGCTATATTTTTAGTGCGATCTGACAAACGAATCGGTCGTGAAGGACCTGTATCAGATCAACGGTCATCGTCCCTCGATCAGGGCCACAAGTATACCAATAGGTGCAGGGAAATTTTCCTGATCCATGGGTGTAGTTGGGTCAGAAACTGATGGTCTGAAGTTTTCAATTTCGTCCGCAAGTGAATGGTCCAATTCACTTAAGTTTAGGTTCATTTTCTAAAAATATTCGTATTTTTCACACACTTCGCTTAAGTCTCAAGTTGTGCGTTTCTGGATACTATTGGTTGTCAAGCCCAATAAGGCAATCATAACCCTATAGTTTCGTGGTAATCGGACTTTCGACTCGTGATCCAGGTCCGATACGGATTTTCAATATGCTCCTAAGAGCAATTGGGTTTTGGAATTTCCCTGAGGGTCTTAAGGAATGTTGAGCTAGCGATTTTAATGGTTTTGGGTCTTATAGTTTGTATAGATAGTGGTTCAAGCTAATCCATCGATTAATTTAGTTTAGTACGTAATTAATTTTTGTCTAATTTCCACAGTATATGGTCTTTTGGGATTTCTGCCTAAGGTGGTACTCGGGCCTTAGTATGGATTTTTCTGAGACATTATAGCTTCTAATTATACAATTAGGGTAGAATGAAAGGAGCTTAACATGTTTTTAATGGCTTTGAGGGAGAAGCTTGGGTTTCTCATCTGTAAGTTGTTCCATCTCTTGTAACTTTCTAATTATAGTGGATTGTTTAGCACTTGGTTCCTGTGGCTTTTTCCTGCAAGGATTTTCCATGTAAAATTCGTGTATTCTCTATGGTTGCTTGGCTTTTTCTTTCCTATTGCGTTGTGTGATTCCGTCTATGGTTGCTTCCGCACTAGACAAGTCGTGTTAGGGCTTGTCTCATCCCTAACAAGTGTTATCAGAGAGAATGTTGGGTTTTCATATTGAATCTGAGACATGACATCGAGGGGATCAAATGTGAAGTTTAAGACAGAAATTTAAGAGTAAAAACAACTTTGAATTATGAAGGTTAAAGATGAAAGCCCTCCTAATTCAATAGGGGTTGTAGAAAGTACTCCTTGGCAAAATGAAACGTCTTGAATTGATAAAAGAAGATGATTGGTATGAACTTGATCTGAGGTGATTAATGCAATTCAATTGTGCTTCGCCTACAAAGTTCTTTATTATATCATTAATGAGACGACTACCGCGGGCCTATGAGCGAAGTTGGAGAGAATCTACATGATAAAGTAACTCTCCAATCATCTATATCTAAAGAGATAGTCTTACAATATGAAGATGTAGAAATGTAAAATCTCTTTGAGCACATCAATGCCTTCAACAAATTGATTTGCAAACTGACAAGGGTGAAGGTGAAGATCAACGAAGAAAACAAAGCCCTAAATTTGTTGACGTCTCTTCTGAATTCGTACGAGTATCTGGTGGATACTCTGCGCCATGGTAGGGATACCTTAGACATTGATATTGTTATCACATCTCTTTAGTCAAAGCAGTTGAGAAGGAATAATGGTGGAGAAGGTACTTCTACAGGTGCATTATTTGTTAGAGGAAGAACATTTAAGTGAGATAAGGGGAAGTCGCAATTGAAGTTCAATTCGAAGGGTAAAGGCAAGTTCAAGTATTGGAATTGTGGCAGGACGGGACATATGAAGAATGATTGTATAAAATTCAAAAGCCATAAAGATGAGAAATTAGATGATTCACTAAAGGAGGCCAATTCAGAAGAATTTGATGTAGGAACGAGTGGTTGTGAGATGTTGTGGGTGTCCAAGATTAGTCACTTATACAATGAATGTATAAACAAGTGGATTTTGGATACGGAGGCATTGTACGACATGCGTCCTTATTGAAGTTGGTTTGTCACTTACAACAAGTATGATGGTGGCCTGGTTCTTATGGGCAACAATCATGCCTGTAATATAATGGGAATTGGTTTGGTTTGCATTAGAATGTATGATGGGGTGGAGGGTACTCTGACTAATGTGAGGAGCTTTCTTGACATAATAAAGAATCTGATATCTCTAGGAGCTCTTAAGGCACTTTGATGCAATTTTGTCGATTACGAAAATGTCCTAAAATTTTTTAAAGGGGCACTCACTGTTATGAAGGTATAACGGAGAAGAAACCTTTACAAGTTGATCAAGAGCACAATATCAAGTAGACTTGTAACGTTTATAGAAAAATTCACGTCATCATGTGTGTGGCATAAACGCCTATGGAAAAAGAGCCAGCATGGTATAAAGGTACTTCTCGATCGTGGTTTGATTCATAACTTTAAAAGTTTTGATTTAGATATACGTGAGCATTGCATATGTGGGAAACAATCAAGGTTATCTTTTAAAACTAAAAAATGTATTAGTAAAGGACAACTTAATTATGTTTACTTGAATATATGGAGGCAGTCGCCCATTGTTTCTAGAGGAGGGTCGTCATTTTTTATCACATTCACTGATGAATTTTCTAGAAAGGTGTGGGTTTATTTTATGAAACATAAATTCAATATTTTTACCACTTTCAAAATGTAGAAAATAATTGTCGAAAAGCAGACAGTGAAAGGTAAAAATTCTGAGGACCAATAATGATGGAGAGTTTACTTCTAAAGAATTTAATCAATTTTGTAAGAGTGAGGGGATTGTGAGGCCTAACACAGTGAGACATACATTAGAGTAGAATGGTGTGGCTGAACGTATGAATCAGACTCTTTTGGAAAGAGCCCGAAGTATCTTAAGTAATGTTTGTTTGGGTAAGGAGCTATGGGTTGAGGCTGTAAACACAACTTTTTATTTACTAAATTGATATTTTTTCTACATCGATTGACTGTAAAATTCTAGAAGAAGTATGGAGTGGTCAAGAAATTGACTACTCAGGATTGTAGATTTTTTTTTTATTGTAATGCTTATTCTTATGTACTGTTAGTTAAGAGAGTAAGCTATAAGAAATGGTGAAAAAGTATACTTTTATTAGCTATGGTGATGGTGTAAAATGATACAAACTATATGACTAGGTTTCATGCAAGATCATATTTAATCAGGATGTCAAGTTTGATGAGGGTTCTTTGTTTTGGAAGGATGAACATAAGGAAATGAAAAAGAATCAGTTGTTGATGTGGAAACAAATAAAGTTAAAACATTTGAAGAAGCTGAAACACAGATAGAGGTAAAGGATGAGGTGAAGTTGCCACCTATCATGATAAATACACCAAGGGATCCCAGGGTATTGTTGAGATACATGAATAACTCAAATACTATGTTTGCTCTTATTACAGATATGGGGGATCCATCTACCTTCCATGAAACATTAGAAGATATAAATGCTAAGAAGTAGATGTCAGCGATGCACGATGAGATGGACTCTCCATACAAGAATAAAACATGTGAGCTTGTGGACCAACCTGTTGGGCGAAAAATGATCGGTTGCAAGTATATTTTCTAAGAGAAAATGGATAGGTACAAGGTGACACTAGTTGCAAAGGGCTATGCTCAGAAAGAATGCATTAACTTTAGTAAGATATTCACGCTTGTAGTCAAACAAGTATCTATCAGATTTGTATTGGTGTTGGTTGCCTAATATAATCTGGAATTAGAATGGTTAGATGTGAAGACTGTATTTTTACACAAGGAACTTGAAGAGCGGATTTACATGAAGCAACATAAAGGGTTTAAGGTGTAAGGAGTAAAGATTAAGCTCTGCAGGTTAAAGAGGTTGTTGTATGGCCTAAAATAGTCATCTAGGCAGTGGTACCAAAAGTTTAATTTTTTAACTAAGTAACCTAATTAAATTTGGACTTGGCAATGATTCTCAACCCATCAAATGGGATTTTACCTCTTTTGGGAAAGTTTCTTGAGGTGACATATTTTGTCAATTGTTTGTTAGGTTTTGTAAAGGTGTTAACACCTCGGCATGGGTTAGTTAGGTTTAAAAGGGTTAGTTGTTGATTTTTGTATAGAAGGTGTTCACAACCCCAAGTAATAATCTCGGTGAGACCAAGGTCTAATCCACAGGGACTAATCTTGTACGTTTCTGAAAGTAACTAGAAATAAAACTAGAAGAAGATGTATATCTAAATTTGAAATATTTGGAAAGAGTAATGTTGAATAAGGTAATTGAAACTTATAAATTTAAAGGTGAGAATTAGGGGGCCAAGGATTCACTTGGGATGCTACCTTGATTCAAAAGATTCAATTGGAATCGGAGTATTATCTTATCCAATTAGAAAGAGAGATGATCAAATCTTTGAACTTCTCATTGATCTAGCCTCAATGAAAGAGAACTATGGAGATTGGAAGTGATTCCATCACCCAACCATGCCTTGAAGATGATGGTGAACAACAAGATTTACCAATCTATCAATCTCAAATAAGAAAAGAAGGTACTCAAAGCTATTGTAGATTTACTATAATTTGAGTCACAACAAACCATTAAAACCTGAAAGTATTCCTTAAAATTAACTAGAAATCAATGAAGTTCAATGTAAACATGAATCAAATTAAAGTCAACATTCCAATCACGTTATAAGCTTCATCTCTTAGCCCTAGCTAAGAGGTTTAGTTAACCACAGACATGATTGAACTAAGAACTCTTAAACAAAGCATAAAAATAATTAAAGAAGAAGAAGAAAAAAATTTAATGGCGGCTCTCCACCATTTGGCTCCACTCCTTTAACCCTAGATGATGCCTAGGAATGTCCTAAGGACTCTTATTTATAGTTGTGAAGCTCCACCTTATGCACCAACTTTGAATTTCCACAATCTGTTACAAAACTGCCTCAATTTACGCGTCGGTGAGACTGAATTAAGATTGGAAATTGCATTTCCTCACTAGACAATTCTAAGCGATTTCGGTTGGACCGAAGTTGATGCTGAAAATTCTTGTGCAGGAAATTTGTTAAATTTAGGTTGGACTGACTCCAACCGAAGTCTCCAACCAAAGTACTTTAGTCGGGCCGAAGTTGTCTTAGGTCGGACCGAATTATCTTGATTTCTTACTGGACAATTTTCTTCAATTTCGGTCGACCGAAGTTGGCTTAGGTCAGACCGAAATGTCCTATTTTATGCTGCAGATTCTGTATTCTTCCAAGTCCTTTCTTCATCCTTTGTATTTGGTTTCCTTGGATCTTTGGCATGTGAATTCTTCATTCTTGGTCTCTTAAGATCCCTCCTTTGCCTTAGTGATTCTTGAGCATCAAATCTATGCTTTTAACATTCTTTTCAATCCAAACTCTCAGATTCACCTTGCAACAGAAACACGCATAAAATATACCTTTAAGTAGTATCATGTTCATAAAATCAAGATAAAAATAGGGGAGAATATGCAATATTTAACACTGAACACACTCCCCAACCAACATTTTGTTAGTCCCGAGCAAAACATGCGTGAGATAATTCTCAATTCTTAAAGTTCAAATCTTTTTTTTTGAAAAATAATCTTTTGTGCAATCAAGTATGAATGAGTAGAATTAAGACACGAGTATGAATGAATAGAATTAAGACAAGAAAGTGGGACCTTTGAAAACCTAGAGCCGAATCATATAAGTAGTCAATCAAATAGGTTCTTTATCAATATCTTCAAAGTATAAGTTCCTATATCATGTTTTTCAATGTGCTCGAAAAAATTAAATTACTTCTCATAAGAATATTATCATTTTATAATGTTAGCCATGTTTATTATATCAAGAGTAGTTAAAAATTTAATTACTGATTTCGAAGTTATCCCCTTCTCCTTCTTTTTTTAGTTTTTGATTTTATATCGACAGTCACTTTTTTGATCATTCATTCTTTTCAGATTCTTTTTAAAATTTCTCGTTCTTTTTCAAACTTTTTCCAATCTTTTCATAATACATGACCTTTTTTTTTATCTCACTATTTTTAATTGGTTTTTTTCATCTTTTAAGGTGGATAAAATTCTCCAGACTGAATTCTCAACATTTATCAATGATTCTCATGCTAATAATCAGAAATTCTAGTGAAACTCACAGAAAGAAAACTGAATATGTCTTGGGATTTAGATCAACGTGATATTTAAGACTTCCTCTTAATCAATTGAGTACAAGAACGGTAAGTGATAGTCTACTTAGTTGATCTAACTTCAACAATTCAAAATTCAATCTCTATCTCATCATCATACTCACAACATTCTTTAAGTGTACAAACTATCATTTTCCAAACAGATTTAAATTCGAAGCATTGAAAATTTCAAAAATTTATATTTTGCTCAAAACTAAGAAAATACTGATTATTTTACCTAATCCACACCCCTAACTTAAAATATACATTGTCCTCAATGTAAAAGATATAAACATGTAATGCAAAAAAGGCAACGAAAATAAAGGAGAAGTGTAGGAAAGGTAGTACTTGAAAAAAGTGAATTGCAGCTCTTCCAAAGTTCTCAATGTGAAGATGGGTTAGCATAAAGACTAGATAGGTTGAAAGAAAACTATCTTAGTCCTAAATCTTATGAAAATAATAAACCTAACTACACCTCCATCAGACTAGGAGGATAATCCTGGTAAATAGGATCAATCAGAGATATGGACATGTCCTTTGAATCAAATTTCTCAACAAATGACTTTAAACAATGTCCATTTACTTTGAAAATATTTCCATTCATTGGATTCTGAATCTCGACAGTCCTATGAGGATAGACATTGGTAATGGTGAAAGGGCCAGTCCAATGAGATCAGAGTTTATCAGGAAAAAGATGTAACCGAGAATTGTATAAAGGGACTTTTTCACTATTTAAGAATGATTTTTGAAGGATGTTTTTGTCATGGAACACCTTTATCCTGTCCTTTGAAATTCTCGAGTTCTCATATGCATCATTCTATATTTCCTCGAGTTCATTCAACTGAAGTTTGCGCAATGAGCTAGTGTCGTCCAAGTTAAAATTCAGGTTTTTAATAGCCCAATAGGTTATATGTTCCAACTCTATAGGTAAGTGGCAAGCCTTCCCATAGATGAGTCTAAAGGGAGACATTCTAATTGGAGTCTTAAAAGTTATATGCTAGGCTCATAAGGCATTGGTCAAGCGATTTGACTAATCCTTGCGATCGGGGTTAACGATTTTCTCCAAAATATGTTTAATCTCCCTGTTGAAAATTTCAGCTTGCCTACTTGTCTGTGGGTGGTATGGAGTGCTCACATTATGAGAGATGCCATATTTCTTTATTAAGTTCACAAATGGCATATTGAAAAAATGTGAACCTCCATCACTAATAATGGCTCGAGGCATTCCAAACCGAGAAAGGATGTTTTCTTTTAAGAACCTAATGACTGTTTGATGGTCATTGTTTCGGTATGGGATTGCTTTGACCCATTTAGTGACATTGTCTACTGCTAGCAAAATGTATAGATTCCTAAAGGATTGGGGGAATGGCCCTATGAAATTGATGCCCCAATAGTTAAATGCTTCAATGATCAGAATGGGATTCAGAGGCATCATATTTTGACGGGACAACGTTCCCAATTTCTAACAATGCTCACAAGCTTTGTAGAACTCATGAGTGTCCTTGAACATAGTGGGCCAATAGAAGCTGCACTGCAGAATTTTGGTCGTGATCTTTCTAATAGAAAAGTGACCACCACAGGACTGAGAGCGACAGAAGGAGATGACACCATCTTATCAAGCGGGACTTAGTATCATTCTTAAAAAGAAGGTACTTGAGCACCGCATGATCAGTGTAAATGATGATTTTAGATCCAATCAAGTAGTACCTAAATTTTTTCAAAGTGAATACTACAGCTAAGAGTTCCTTCTCTGTAGTAAAGTAATTCACTTGGGCAGGATTTAAAGTTCTACTTGCATAATGAATAACATACGGCTTCTTTCTTTTCTCTTGCCTAACACTTCCCAAATAGCATAGTCAAACACATCACACATAATTTTAAAAGGAATGCTTCAGTCGGGTGGCTACATGATAGGTGTAGTGGTCAACATGCCTTTGAGTTTAGAAAAAACTTTATGACATTGCTCAGTCCACTCATATGGTACATCCTTATGAAGTAGATTGCATAAAGGATGAGAGATGTGACTAAAGTCCTTTATAAATCCTCTATAAATTTTAGTGTGTCCTAAGAAGGATCGCACGTCTCGTATGCTCTTGGGTGGAGGTAGGTTAGGGATAAGATCAATTTTAGCCTTATCTTCCTCAATTACCTTGGATGAGATGATATGTCCAAGAACAATTTCCTTAAGAACCATGAAATGACACTTCTCCCAATTTAGTATCAAATTCTTTTCCTCATATCACTTCAATACATTTTTTAGATTTTTCATACATTCGCTGAAGGATGAACCAAAGACAGAGAAGTCATCCATGAAGACCTCTAAATATTACCCCACTATGTCTGAGAAAATACTCAACATGCATCGCTGAAAAGTGGCCGGGGTATTACACAATCCAAATGACATCCTTTGGTAAGCAAATGTGCCACAGGGACATGTGAACGTTGTCTTTTCCTGATCTTCAAGGGCTATCTTTATCTGATTGTAGCTTGAAAATCTGTCAAGGAAGTAATAGTAAGAGTGACCAGTTAACCTTTCCAAGATTTGGTCAATGAAGGGCAAAGGGAAGTGGTCCTTTCTCGTGGCGGTATTCAATTTCCTTTCCAACTAGTAGTAACTCTAGTTGGCATGAGTTCATTATCAGCATTGGCTACGATGGTGATTCCAAACTTCTTTGAAACTATATGAGTTGGACTCACTCATTGACTATCGAATATGGGGTATATAATACCCACATCCAATAACTTAAGTACCTCAGCTTTAACCACTTCCTTTATCTTTAGATTTAATATACGTTGTGGTTGCCGGAAGGTCTTCACATTATCCTTAAGATGAATGCGGTGAGTACAAATCAAAGGGTCAATTCCCTTGAGGTCCACAATCGACCATCTATACGATCCTTTGTGCTCAATGAGAGTAGAGATAAGTATACTTTCCTATTCTTGCTCAAGGTAGGAAGAAATCACCACCAAGTATGTCTCATCTTAACTAAATAGTCATATTTGAGATCAGAGGGCAAAGGTTCTAGGTCAAGCTTCGGTGCTTTGAGGCTAAATGGTAGAGACACTACATCAGTTTGGGGTAATTCTTCAAAATATGGCCTCCACTGGTTAACTTCAAGTACCGGTGTAGCATCAAGCATAACATCCATCTCCCTAATTGTGTCATCATCCAAATTAGGGGAGTGTGCCAAGTACGTCTCTAGAGGGTCAGAGGATAAGGTCATCAGAGCTCTATCTTCCATGAAAGAATCTATTATATTAATGTCTTGGGCCTCGTCATCATCCTCTGCTTGTGTTGAAAATGATACTGAGTTCTAAAGTCATATTCCCAAAAGACAAATTCATGACCCCATTCCTGCAGTTGATGATAGCATTGGACGTAACAAGGAATTGGTGGCCAAGTATGACAGGATTTGAGTGCTCATATCTATAATGGGCTGAGTATCTAGGATGATAAAATCTACTGGATAGTAGAATTTATCAATCTGGATCAACACATCCTCGATCGTCCCCATGGGCACACGAACTGAGCTATTTGTAAGTTGTAATGTAGTTCAGGTGAGTTTTAATTCACCTAGACCCAGTTGTTCGTAGACCTAGTAGGGGATCAGATTTATACTCGCCCCCAAGTCAAAGAGTGCATTCTCAATTTAATTTTTCCAATTATACAAGTGATAGTTAGGCTACTAGGGTCTTTATATTTTTTTATGGCACATCTTGCTTGATGATGACACTCAAAATTTTCTTTTTGATACTTTGCCGTCTCTTAACAGTACATAGGTCTTTCAGAAATTTAACATACAAAGGAATTTATTTCACAGCATCAAGCAGATGAATGTTAACTTTCACTTGTTTCAACATCTCTAGAATGTCCTAAGAGTTAGCTACGGGTTCTGGTGCAATCAACCACTGGGGGAATGGAGCAATGGTCTATCATTTATTTCTTCTTTCGGATCCTTAGACTTTTCAGCCCTTACCGGAATAGATTTTTCAATTGTTTTTCCACTCCTAAGAGTGGTGATAGACTTGTCTTGCTCCATTGGATTCGAAGAGGTAGGTTCACTAACTCTGTATTGCAATTTAGGATTAGGGATAGATTGAGCTAGAAGGATTCCTTTCTCTATAACCGTAATACAAGAGTCTATCTTTTGTATAGCCTTAGTAAGTTCTTGTAAGGCTTGAAGAGTATTTTATTGGATAAGTGTTTGCTTGCCTCAAAGTGCAAAGGTTTGTAAGTAATATCATGTGAATACAGGGTCAATCTCATAGGGAGATGGTTTAGGAGAATGACAAATCAAATGAAAAACTAACTAAGGGAAACTGACCTATAAGAATTCTAATTAATGGATGCAATGATTTTGAGGGTTTTATTTTTAAATAGAATTTAAAAGCAACACCCAAGCTTCAAAGTTCCACACATAGGTTAATAACCCATAAATCATGACGATTTTCATAATACGATTAGGATCCGAGCACTATGGCCGGCCTAATCGGAAAATAAAACAGTTCAAATCTTTTTAATAAATGACATGAGAGATTAGAGAATTATGAATTTGCACCATTAACATATATTCTTAAGCGCCAGTGATTTTAAGCATTCAATATTCATGAGATAATGAATCAAACAATCTAACAAGTTGAGAACATATCCCATCTAGGAAATCTAATTGATCTAAGTTAAGTTTATTCATCAATATGGATCTCATATGAGGATAAAAAATCTAAACCTAGATAAATGATAACATGAATACACCATTCATCTCATCATTAAAAATAAATCAATCAACCATAACTTATGAATAATTAAACCCATGTGTTTCCGTTCTACCTTGGGCTAGAGAGAACTAGAAAGACATAATTAAAATAAAGAAAATAAAAAGAAAGTACTTAAATAAATAAATATTTAAAAAATTGTAAAGAAAAATAAAAATAAAAACTATGAAACTTGAAACTTTTCTAAATAAACTACAAAGCTCTCCAAAAATCCTAGATCTGCTTAAAAAACCCCAGGTATTCTTTAGAAGTCCGTAGGAAACCTCTATTTATAGCCTAGCTTGGTGACTTTCAAAAAATAAACTCTATTCATGCAATTCACGTAGACACCGCGTTACACTATACGTAATTTCAGTAGCACTGAAGTTGTATATGAAATTGTTGAAATTGTATGTGCAAAGTACTTAGGTAGCAGTAGATAGCACCAAAGTTACTACCAAAATTGATTTCGATGGCACTGAATTAAGCTTAGGTAGCACCAAATTAACCTGTTTTCTTGCTGGACTGTTTTGTGCACTTTAGGTAGCTACCGAAATTGGCTTAGGTAGTACCAAAATTGCATTTTTTTACTATTGAACTTGTGCTTTTGCCAATATTTTCTCCATCCTTTATACTTGGTTTCCTTGGATCTTTGGCATCAGAATTCTCCGTACTTGATCTCCTAAGATCCATCCCTTGCCTTGATGATTCTTGAGCACTAAATCAATGCTTTTAACATTCTTTTCAATCTAAGCTCTCAGATTCACCTTGCAACACAAACATACATAAAACATAACATTTAGTATCATGTTCATAAAACCAAGATATAAATGGGAAAATATATAATATTTGAGTCTCAACACACCCTTAACCAGCATTTTTCTAGTCCCCAGCAAAATAAGCGAAGAAAATTTTCAAATAAAGAATAAAAACTAATTCAAAATAAAAATAAAAATTCTAACTACACCACTTTCGCAGGTAATCTCGATTGCATTTAACATATGTAACAAGTCTTTAAACTCCTAGGTTTCTCCTAATGGACGAGTTATAGTTTTGTGAGGGTTTTCAAAAATGTTACCTACAAACATTGAAAACATGAAAAATAATTTAAAACTCAGAAATTTATACAATTATGCCTCCATTCATCATATGAATTTCAAAACAAAGCAACACTTGTCCTAAGTCTGAAGTTAGTTAGAATCTCAATTTTCCAATCCATTACATCATTGAGTTCAGAGACCTAATTAAAAATTAAAATAGTTATGATCCGATATACTTAAGTGTTCGGTGACACTAGTCTAATTTTGAGAAATATGCATGTTCTCTATCCTAACTCCTTTCAATCATCTCATGAATATGAAATCTCTAGTTAACTCATTTTCTTTATGCCCTTTATTCGTTTATCATCATATCCTCAATATTACAAACCACCCTTAGATGAAGATTCCCATTAGGTTTACTTCATAATCTAAGATATCGTAATTATAACGGTAACAACACTGGATACTTAGGTATCCTTAATTCGGATTATTGACACATTTGTTATGGTCATTACATTCATAAATTTTCTTTTTTCATCACTTTTTTTTTTCCTTCCATATTCTCTCCTTAAGCATATTTCAATGGTACCAGTTCATTCAACCTTGTTTGAATTAAAATTTATTATTCTAGTTCACATATCATATTCATCACTTAGTTAGCTAGGGGGTATTATGAATTTAGTACGTCAAATTACAACTCACTTTAAACTAGTGATTAGATAATCGAACTTAAGTCTATAATTTTCAGTTATCAGAATTTTGATTACTATCAACCTAGACTAAGTATTAACTTTGCCTTTGGAATTCGCATAATATCATATTATTATTCTTGTTAAAAAAAATTTAATTTCAAAAATAAATAAACTCTATATTCCTAAAATATAAACTCACATGGATGACTATCCACGCCCCCAACTTAAAATCTACATTGTCCCCAATGTAATAATATATATAATGCAGAAAATATGAGAACAATAAAAATAAAAGAAAGGATGGATAATACCTGCCATGAAGAACTCACTTGTAAGGTGACACTAAAAAAATGAATATTATACAAATCCTACCGAACTGTTCCGTTAGAGTAGGAGCATCAATCTGAATATTCTGGCTCATAAAGAGGGACAAACTCCTCTCCCAAATGAAATTTTTTCACATAAGGCTTTAATCTTTGACCATTAACCTTGTACACATTGCCATTACACGAATTCTTAATTTCAACAGCCCCATGAGTATATATATTCTTTACAATGAAGAGGCCTGTCTATCTTGATCTTAACTTTTCCGAAAAAAAATTGAAAATAAGAATTGTTCAATAAAACCTTTTGTTGAAGTTCAAAATTCTTCATCAAGATGTTTTTGTCAAGGAAAGCTTTAGTCATCTCTTTGTACATTTTAGAGTTTTCATAGGAGTCTCTCCTTAACTCCTTTAATTCATTCAACTATAATTTTCTTCGTTCACTTGCTTGGTTGATGTCAAAGTTTAATTTCTTTATTGCCCAGTATGCTCTATGTTCCAATTCCATAGGCAAGTGACAAGCCTTCTCATACACCAATCTGTATGGGGACATTCTAAGCGGGGTCTTATAAGCAGTCTCATAAGCCCATAAGGCGTCAGATAGTCTGAGGGACCAATCTTTCCTATCTAGCCTTATAGTTTTCTCCAAAATGTGTTTAATTTTCTGATTAGAAATCTCAGCTTGCCCACTCGTTTGTGGGTGATATGGAGCTCCCACTTTATGCTTGATGGCATATTTCTTCGTCAAAGCCTCGAATGTCCTATTGCGAAAGTGAAACCCACCATCACTAATGATGGCCTTTGGAGTTCCAAATCTAGAAAAAATATTTTTCTTAAGGAAGTATTAACCACTTTGTTGTCATTGGTCCTAGTTGGAGCTATCTCAATCCACTTGGAAACATAGTCCACACCAACCAATATATAAAGAAATCTAAAAAAATATGAAAATGGGCCCATAAAATCAATGCCCCAATAATTAAAAGTCTCTAGTGGTAAAATAGGGGATAAAGGCATCATATTTCGCCGGGACACTCTTCCCAATCTTTGACATCTATCACAAGCAACACAGAAAGCGTGAGTGTCTTTAAATATGGTGGGTCAGTAGAAACCACACTGCAGGATTTTTGTAGTGGTTTTCTTAACAGAAAAATGGCCACCACATGCTTCCATATGGCAAAAGGAAATAACTCTTTGAACTTCATTCTCTAGAACACAACGTCTAAAAATCTGATCAGTCTCATATTTATATAATATAGATCATCATAGAAGAAGTTTCTAACCTTGGTTTCAAAACGCTTCCTATCTTATAACTTCCAATGATATAACATTTTTTTTTGTCACAAGATAATTCAGTATATCTGCATACCAAGGCAATTTGGAGATTGTAAATAATTGTTCATTAGGGAAAGTGTCTTGGATATGTATCTCATCAGTGGAATCATCTAACACCAATCTGGAAAGGTGATCGGCCACTACATTCTCTACTCCTTTCTTATCTTTTATCTCTAAGTTAAATTCTTGGAGTAAGAGGATCCATCTCAAAAGTCTCGGCTTTGTATTTTTCTTAAATAACAAATATTTCAAAGTCGAGTGGTCCATGAAAATGACCATTTTGGATCCCAGTAAGTAGAACCTAAACTAATCCAAAGTAAAAACTACTGCAAGTAACTCCTTTTCACTTGTTGAGTAGTTCACTTTGGCCGAGTTTAGAGTTCTACTCGCTTAGTGAATAACGAAGGGCCGTTTATCTTTCCTTTGGCCCAAAATAGCCCCTATGGCATAATCACTTGTATTGCACATTAGTTCAAAAGGAAGTGTCTAATCTGGTGGATGCATGATAAGTACAATGGTAAAGGATGATTTAATTTTATTAAAGGCACTTGCTGTCACCCCCAAACTCGGTAACCGGACTCATAAGGAACCCGATGACCGATTCTGGTCGCAACAGCCTCCATTGTACCCCATTCTCGGCTCCTGAGGCAAGTTCTGATCCTGCGATCCTACAAGGAGGATTTTCATAAGAATATAATCATTTTCAATACGAGCATACCCAAGATCACAGCAAGTAAATTTGAGAATAACAAAGGCATACATCACAAAATTCACTATGAATTTGAACTTTTACAAGTTTCCATAAGGTCCAAAAGGTCATACATAAGATAACAAAAGAAAGAAGGAAGATGATCTGCAACACTGGGTCCTCGGCTCGCACACCTATCCAAGCTCTACTGCTAAGACTCCAACTTAGGATCTCTTGCACGCATTAATCGTGTATAAGCTTATAAAAAGCTTAGAGGGTGGTGAAAGTGTGTGAAAATGGTGTTCAGAAGAAGATAGAGAATGCAGAAGGGAGTACTAATCAATATTAATACCACTAGCCTTACCAAGGCTATCATGAATGATAATGTAGGAAGTCATACCAAGGCTATATAGTGCAATGAGTAATGTAATGCAATGAGTACTGAGCGCCATGCCAAGGTGATGCATTATGAGGCTTACATAACTAATGCAAATGTAATGCGAAGTAATGCCAGTGCTCATATCCAATACACATATCAAGTACATTTCCATCATAAGAAAATCACCGGGGTTCATTACACTGCTGGATGACTACCGCTATACAGACCCCGCACAGTCAAACGAGTGTAAGAGACCTCACTACCCGCCAGTGGATAACCAATCACTAGCAAGGCCTGAAGGTAGCAGACCCATTCACGAGCTGGTCAGACTCAGCCTAGCAATGCCCTCTTACATCAGGCGAGTAAGGCCACACCCCTATCCAACCGACTACACGACAGTGGGAGTTGCGGCCTAAAGGTATAAGGCCCTCATGAGCTCATATATTCCACCCAGCAACAGCGCTGGAGTAGATCCTTGGTACCATGAAAGTTTTAAAAATTTCACCCAAGGGCATCCTATGCACCCGGTATGCTCAAGTAACATTTTCGGTGTCCAAATATTGCTATCCACGATGTATCTGTGGTGGCTACAACCCTGATAAAATAAAGGTGATAATGCTCATATGCTATGTAATGCCAAATGCATGAATCACAAAATCAACCATGCATCAATCCCAAGCATCCAACCTGCTTAAGAGGAAAAACTACGTCCCTCGGGGAAAGTATCATGCAATGCCCATTGACACAATATGACCACACACATAGTGTCAACCAAGCATACAATGATGTACATGGGCCATGAAGATGGGTCTAGATGCATTATGCGATGATATACAAAGTAGTACACTCCTCCTATCCAAGAAGGGACCAAGACTAGGTATTTAGACAATATTCATAAGGAATCTCACCTCTAGTAGGGGCCCATTTACCTGGGATAACCCACAAGACTTAGTATACAAACCACGGGTATAAGTGATATATAAATGAGCCTAACAAGGGTCTAAGATGATCATCCAATCACTCTTAAATACAACTGGGCCTAGAGGGGTCCATAAAGGGGACATTTAACCACCATTCCCCAAAAAGGCATATCAACCATGAGTGATGTGGATAGAAGGCCTAAGGCCTACATTAAAGATAAAAATAAATATAACCAACCATATACATATATATATACATACATATATATATATATATATATATATATATATATATATATATATATATATATATATATATATATATATATTCCTCATAATAGGCTACAAAAAGATAAAATATCACTTTTAACAACATGGGCCCCAAGGTGGGAATTAAGGCCCAAGGCTCAATTCCCAATGGCCATAGAATCCATGCATTGAGTTAGACTTGGTGGGCAGCCCGCGTACACAATATACGACTAAATAAGTTTAAGTTTGGATGAAATGGGCCCAACCGCATCAGCCCAATAACTTAGCAATTTAAGTGGGCAACCAAGGGCCCAATACTATCATTGTCTTAGCCCACAAGTCCATCAAAATGGTGGAAGTTGGCCCAATATATGGTTGGGCCAAGCTGGGACGACCCTGCCCACTCTGGGCCCATGGGATGCCCCAAAAAATCTGATCTAAGATGGGGTCCTCATCTGATCACTAAAGGTGACCTAAAAGAATGCACTGATTAAGCCTAAAGATTATAAGAAAACATAAGCATGTAACACATACCCAAGTTCTCAATATGACGGGCCCCACAGTCAAATAAAGTTTTAACCATAAAATTATACATTTAAGGCTATTGATAAACTTTTGGCCCAGTTAACTATGTGAAATAATCTCATGAAGGCCAACTATACTCACTGGGGGACCCCACCATATGGAGAGTGCGTATATATCATGAAAAGATCAAGTGAGCCTATTACTGGATTGTGAGTCCAGCAGTAACCTAAAGCAGAGAGTGCATCCATAATCGGGTGATCCAAGGCTTGAATGGCCTGGACCAAACATGCATTAAGGTAGGTTCCACATACATACACATTAAGCCCTAAACTAATGGCCTAGGGTCTATGGTGGGCCTTTAACCATCCATAGAGAAACTCATGGGCCTACCTTAGGATCACCTAGGAGGACATTTAACCTCAACGGGTCTCCAAAAGATAGCCCACCACTACTCATATAATATAAGGTCTAAAGCCCACGCAATGCATGGCCTACTGGGCCATACACCAAGCCCAACTTATGGGCCAGATAGTGGACCCTCAAGTAAGGTTTGGGCCCAACTACAAAGTTCATAATTCCACATATTGTGGTGGGCTTTATGGGCAGCCCAGTAATTCATTTACATGGGCAAGTTTTACATTTAACATAAGTGAGTTGGGCCTGAATTTTAGCCCAAATATAGGGTCAATTTAGTAGGCAGCCAAGAGCCCAACTTCTTGCATATTATTACCCTTAAGCCCATCACAATAGATGAGAGAGTATAGCCCCAAGAATAATGGGCCTGTCCAAAAGAACTGAGTCTAAAAGGCCTAATCACTACCACAAAAGGGGCGGCCATGTATATACTATATTACATAATGGGCCCTAAGGAATTGGCCCAAAACAAAAGTCATCTAATTCATATATTATGGTGGACTTAAGGTCAGCCTATAAGCTTAAGAATACACATGGGTAAGGCTTATACTGACAGTGTGGGCCTTGCCACATCAGCCCAAAGACTTAGCAAGGCCCTCCACAATATACATTTATGTGGGCCTTGCAAGTAAGCCCACAATTAAACATTTTATGAGGCCATCAAGGCTAATAAATACACATGATCAGCTTGTATATGGCCCATTGGGCCTGTAAAATAATAAAGTCAGCCCTTGCACAATCTTGGGCTCAAGGAATAGGTTTCCAGCCCAAATGTCTCATAAAACTATCAAAAATATGGTTAAGGCTAGCCCATATTATCACCTCAAAGATGGGACTTAAGAGACACTAACTAACCTAAAAAATGTTTAAAGAAGAAAAGAAAAGAGTGTGTGTAACACTCTCTCAAATCTGGTGTGCCACAATAATTCCTAAATAATTAACCATGTAGCAAATTTTAGGCTCCTTGCTGGAATTCCAGCCCATCCATTTCTTAGGACTGCTGGAGTCTAGAAATTTATTTAATTTAGAAGGGTTACTGACCCATGGTGATCCACATATATCATAGTGAGGAGATATACAACATTTACGTCAAGTGGGCCATGCCATTAGAATGCAGGCCCAACAACCCAAGGTAGGGGCATGCCTGGGTATTTGGCCCAAAACTAATACAAATTACAGGCCACACCACGGTCGGTACAAAGGTCCGATGACCTTAAAAATTTATAAGATGGTCCTTCCATGGGTGGGTCACACCCCCATAAAATTTTATAATTTTTGGACATCTAAAAATATTTTAATTAATTCAAATAAAACAATCTATCCTGAAACTCAGACTGATCTGGACACTATATTATAGTGGGTTGGTCCAGCCGCCACCATGGTGTGTACAGGAGTCCAATGACTCCAAAAGTTTTCAGGTAGGTCTTAAAATGTATTTAACATATTCCTATAAATTTTTATAATTTTTAGACACTCAAAAGTATTTTAATAAATTTTAAGAATATAATCTGTCCAGGGTGAACTATTGCTGAAATGTAACTGTTCTGAATTTGGGCCATTAAAATAGATAGGTTCTGGGCCTTCAAAATTCTTGAAATTTGGACCCAAGGTCCCTAATCAAGCCTAAATCAATATGGGTATCAGAAATATGTCCCACCTTTTGAGAAAAATATTTTTAAAATTTTATTTTTATGAAACTATACTGCTGGTCTGTACAGCAGAATTTTTCTGGCAGTCCATTATGTTGGCCCACCTGTTTGGATGTCCAAATGGGGTCCACTGGCCCTAAAATTTTGCAGGTATGTCCTACCATGGGTGAGACACCTCAAAGAAAAATTTTAAAATTTTTGAGATAGTATAATTATTTTATTTATTTCATACAAATTATGGACAGCAAGGTCCAGATTTTATTTTCCTGCTGCAGCAATGATGCTGTCCCTGACTTGTGTACACCATTAGAGTGGGCCCAGGTCTGCCAAAGTTTGAAGAAATGCAAGGCCAACATCCCTGTATAAGTATAAAATAAGGTGGGGTCTACAAAGGTGACCCACCATTTCAAAAACCAGCTGACATTTATGTTTTTCCAGCAAGCAGAGTGGCTGGACAGTCCAGAAAATCTGGACCGTCCAACCTCCTTGGCCCATCCTTTTGGGTGATCAAATAGGGACGGATGATGGTGAAATTTTTCATACTTCTAAATGGGGTCCACACCTCTAGAAATAATAAAAAAGTGGAGGTAAAACATCCTCCAAATCAGCCCATAAACAATGCCAAAAACAATTCAAAAATAGTCCAAAAATTTTCTGGACAGCAAGGTCTATCTGAAAACAACTAATCATAGCTACTGAATAAAGGAGAAAATACCCCACAAAATTTGTATTGTGGTCCACCTCAGTGGGCCCCACAAACTTCCAGACAAAAACCCCTTCGCAAAACCCATTGCATGCATCCAAATAGGAGTAAATGGCGTGTCAACGTCCAAGGGAATGGACTGCCATGGGCATCCACCTTACTTGGATGGTCTGGATATTTCGGGGCCACTAAGTAGGCCACACATGTCAGGAATCAAGAATAAAATAATGAAAAATAAAGATAATTTAGCCACAAGAGAGGAAAATGACATGTATCAAAGGAAAATGCCATGATGGGGTCCATAGAGAATGGCCCCATCCATGGATCATGCATGCAAGGAAATGGGCCATTGGCCTCAATCATGGATACATGGGGGACCTCCAACATGACTTAATGGGTCCCATAAGTTCCTAAGGAAGATGAATGAGAATTTAAGAGCACCCACCTAAAGATCTTCACCAAACTTGGATCACCAAGCTCCAAATGCTTCAAGGAACCAAGATAGATGGATGAGATGAGTTTTCAATAGAGGGATTGAGGGGAAAAAGGAGGAGAAGGTGCTAGAGAAGAGGGAAGATGGGCTGGAGAAATGGAGGGGAGTTGCTAGGAAAGAAGAGAAGAGAGAGAGAAATGAGAGGGAAAGAGAGAGAGAGAGAGAGAGAGAGAGAGAGAGAGAGAGAGAGACTTTTAAGACTTGTAATAATGAGCTCTCCCTCTCTCCTAGGCAATGATGGTGGCCTATGGTGATATTAACAAGGCTTAGGGTAATAGCCTTGCTAGAAATCTCAGCCTAGGGTGAAATGATGGCATGAAAAAATGTGCAACCCATGGTGGAGTCCACCAATCATGTAACCAACGGCCCAAATAATGCGCGGCCTACAACTTTTGATGGACATGTTAGATTTATGCACGAGACGCAGTGTTGGAACCGCGGTGGCGATGCGGTTGTAATGGGATAGGTCTCAAGTCAATCCGAGTCGGGTCTACATGACCAAACTCAAGGATGACCGCAAACACTAACCGAAAGTTGCCAGTCGCTTGAATTCCACCGGTACGACTGCGGGACCAAAATAAACAAAATGCATACTTACATACGCACGCATGTGAACTCAGGTCGGGTCTCACACTTGTACACTCATTTGTCCACTCAAATGGGACATCCTCTTGAAGAAGATTACTTAAGGGTCTGGTAATGACACTAAAGTCCTTAATGAATATTCTATAGAAACTGGCGTGCCCTAGAAGTGATCTAATATCTCTAACCGTTCAGAGAATATGTTGATTAGCAATAATGCCAAGTGATCTACCTCGATTCCTTTTTTTGAGATAACATGGCCTAAAACAATTCCCTTTTAAACCGTAAAATGACACTTCTCCTAACTTTAGATAAGGTGCTTCTCTTCACACCTAGATAAGATAAAAGATAAATTGTTGAGGCATTCCTCAAAACTACTCCCAAATATAGAGAAGTCATCCATGAAAATCTCAAGAAACTTCTCAACCATATTTGAAAAAATACTTATCATACACCGTTGGAAAGTTTCTGGGGCATTGCATAATCCAAATGACATCCGTTTGAAAGCAAACGTGCCAAATGGACAAGTGAACATGGTTTTCTCTTGATCTTTCATGGTTATCTCTATTTGGTTATATCCAAAATATCCATCAAGGAGGCTATAGAAGGAGAGACCTGCTACCCTCTCTAAAACTTGACTAATGAATAGAAGAGGAAAAAGATCCTTCTTTGTGACCATATTCAATTTTCTATAGTCAATGGAAACACACCAACCTGTAGTGACACGTGTTGGTATGAGTTCATTATTAGAATTTTACACAATAGTTATTTCAAATTTCTTTGAAACTACTTGGGTTGGACTCACTCAAACACTATTAGATATTTGGTAGATGATTTCCATATTTAACAATTTTATCACCTCATTTTTTACAACTTTCATCATGTTTGGATTGAAACGCTTTTGAGATTGTCTACTTGGTTTGGCATCCTCATCAGGGTGGATCCGATGGGTGCATATGGAAGGGCTTATACCCTTAAAGTTAGAAATGGTCTAGCCCAAGGCTCCTTTGTGGTCCCTTAAAATATTCAACAATTTAATCTCTTGATCTTTATCTAAAAATGAAGAGATCACCATAGGATAAGTTTCATTTTCACTCATGTATACATAAGCTCATTTGGTACTGGTTTTAGATCAAGATTTAGAGCATTGATTGGTGATGGTAGAGGTCGCAAGTCCTTGATAAACAGGATTTCAGTGCGCAATCTCCATTGGTACATACGAATGTCCTAGATGGTAGTGCTCTCATTATCATCATAAATTTCAACAAGTACTTTTTCTAAATCAGAATTTTCCAAGTCTCCAAAAACTTCAACCAATTCCTTAAATAGGATAGGTTTCAATTCTTCATCCTTTATCAAGCAGTCCATAAAATTCAGCACATAGATCTCATTATTGTCAATGGACTACTTACATAGATTGAAAATATTGATCTCAAAGGTCATGTTACCAAAATACAACTTCATCATTCCATTCTTACAATTGATGATTGCATTTGAAGTTGCTAGGAATGGGCAGCCTAAAATAATGGGAACTTGAGCGCTAGCATTTACACATGGTTCAGTGTCTAGTATAATAAAATCTACGAAGAAGTAGAATTTCTCCACTTGGACTAACACGTCCTCTATAATTTTCCTCGATACCTTAATGAGCGGTCAATGAGTTGGAGTGTAATCGTGGTGGGTTTAAGCTCGCTTAACCCCATTTGTTGGTAAACCGAATAAGGTACTAGGTTGACCTTTGCACCTAAATCTAGTAAAACATGCTTAATTTGGAAATTTCTAATAATACAGGGAATAGTGGGACTTCCCGGGTCTTTGTATTGGGGTACGACCCTTTTCTAAATGATAGCACTCACTTTTTCAGTGAGGATTGCCTTCTTGTGCACGTTTAATTTTCTTTTCATAGTTCACATGTCCTTGAGATATTTAACTGATGATGGAATTTGTCTAATGACATCAAGTAGAGGAATATTAATAGTCATCTTTTGGAGCACATCCAACACCTCTTAATATTTCATGGGAATAGTTGGGTTCTGAAATCTAGATGGGAATGGAACTGGAGGCTCATGTTATTTAGTCTCTTTATCCTTTTGTTGTTGTGGCTCTTCAACCATATCTGGTTCATCATTCTCTTGAGACGGTGACTCATCCTCCGATATTTCTACCGGTTGCATTATCTTGTTATCGACCTATTTTTCACTTCTCAAGGTAATGATAACCTTAGCTTATTCATGATGTAGCTCACTTGGATTTAAGTCTCCAATGAAATATGTATTTCTAGGGTTTAGCATAAGTTGAGAAGGAAGTGTACTTTTTCCATAGCATTTACTTGAGTCTCAATTCTATCCATGATTGTCTTTAATTCCTGATTTGATTGGATTATAGATTGATTCATTTGAGTTTGAGAGTTCATGAATGCGGTCAATGCATCCTCCACAGATGATGGCTTTGGCGAGGGCATATATGGTGCATTGTTGATGCCCCAAAGAAGTTTGTTTTGTGGAGGTACTTGAAGTGCATTGGGCACATTAATTTGTGGTTCACTCCTCCAACTAAAATTAGGATGGTTACACTAATTTGGATTGTACGTGTTTCCCATTGGTTGCACAACTGGCCTTTGGTAGTTATTTATAACATTGTCTTACCCATGCTCATGCATGATATCTTGTACAACTGGGATTGTTAGACAATCCTTTGTGTCATGGTCGGCACCACCACAAATGCTACAAAATTACCTGAGGTGTTTTCTTTAATCGCACTATCCTTCCTAATTTCCAAGGCTTCGACCTTTTTAGCCAATGCAACAATTTTTACATTAAGGTTGTCTTCCTCTCTTAGGATGTACATCCTTGCTTTCTCTTTAGGAATGGGTTTAGTTTGGTTCATTTTAGCAGAGACATCCTATGTTTGAGTATTCTCTGCTAACATGTTTAGAAAATTTCAAGCCTCATTATGATCTTTATCAAGAAAGGTTCCACCACACATCATCTCTATGAACTGACGGGTATCCATGGTGATCCCCTTTCTAAACACATCAATCAAGTGCCGTTCATAACCACAATGTGGGCAAGTGAGTAGAAGGTCATTGAAGTGCTCCTAAGCTTAGAAAAATAGTTCAATCCCCTTTTGGGAAACCACATGATCTCCTATTTTAGTGCATTTATTTTGTGTTTGGAAAAGAATTTTTTAAAAAACTTTCTACTTGGCTTGTCATGTAGTGATGGTGTGAGGTCTTAAAGAGTTGAGCCATGCTTTGGCCCGATCCTTTAGGGAAAATGAGAATAACCTAAGTTTGAGTGCGACCGTATTGCCATTATTTACTTGTAATGTTGCAATCAGTTCCTTAAAGTCCTCAAGGTGCAAGTTGGGGCTTTCAATATCTAAGCCATGAAATTTAGGAATCAATTGAATCGCACTTGGTTTAAAATCAATGTTCCCTGTGTGAGTAGAGAACACAATGCAAGATGGTAAAGTTGATCTCTATTCACAACCCTAAGTGTAGGGTCACGATGTAGTAATAATCTCGGTAAGCTGAGGTCGAATTCACAGGGACTAAAACTTATATGTTTCTGAAATTAACTAGAAGTAGAACTAGAAGAAGATGTGAAACTAATTCTAAAGCATTTGAGAGAGTTATTTTGAATAGAGTAATTAAAAATAAGAATTTAAAGGTGGGAACTAGGGTGCTAACGATCCACTTGTAGTGATCGGGGAGCCCTCTTACTTGATTTAAGTAACACAATTAGAATTGGAACCATATCCTATCCAACTGGAAAATATATTAATAAAACCAAATCTAAACTTCCATTGACCTAATTCTTAATAAAGGAGAACTATGATAATTGACAGGGATTCGATCACCAAACCATGCCCCGGAGACAATGGCAAACAACAGGATTTACCAATCCCATAATCTTAAAGAAAGAGAATTGTGAAGATTAGGAAGAATTCCATCACCCTACCATGCCTAAGGGACGATGATGAACAACAAGACTTAATAATTTCATAATCTCAAATTAGGAAAAGAAGATACTCAAAGTTATTATAGATCTACTGTAATTCGAGTCACAATAAACCATGGAGTTTAACATCCCATCATGCTATAAGCTTAAATATCAAATTAAAATCCATGGAGTTTAACATCCCATCATGCTATAAGCTTCACCTCTTAGCCCTAGTTAAGAGTTTTAGCCAACCATAAACATGATTAGACTAAAGTCTCTTAAGAAAAATATGAAAACAACTAAGGAAGAAGAAGAAAAACTCTTGACGACAACTTCTCCACCCTTTTGCTCCACTCCCTAAACCTTAGATGATGCCTTGGAGCATCCTAGGGAGTCCTATTTATGGTTGTGGAACTCTAACTTTTGCACCTACTTGAAAAACTCTAGAAACCACCTCAAATTTATGCAGTTTGTTAAAATAGACTTTACTCTGTGCAGTTTTTTAAAATAAACTTTACTTTGCACAATTTCACAGAATGACCTAAAGTTTCAGAATATGCTGTTTCAGGACTATTTTAGGATTCCTTTTCTTTACTTCAAATCCTTGATTCTCTTCATTCCTCACTTGGTTTTCTTACATCTTTGGCGTATGAATTTTTCAATCATGGTCTCCTAAGATCCATCCCTTTCCTTGATGATAAATGAGAATCAAATCCATAATTTTATCACCATTTTCAATCTAAGCTCTTAGATTCACTTTTCAAAACAAACATGAGTAAAATAGAACATTAAGCATTATCATGTTCATAAAACCAATATATAAATGGGGGATAATATGTAATATTTAACCCTCAAAACAATCTCTAATCAGCATTTTGCTAGTCCCGAGCAAAGTATGCAAAAAATATTTCGAGAACCACATGATAATTTATATAAGCTCAAGTCATTTTTAAAAAAATAATCCAGATAATAAAGTTCTAAAATACATCAATGTTGTGCATTACCTTCTCTTAAACTCTAGCAGTCGGTAAGTTTCATAATCAAGTTCAAAGCATTAATCCTCTAATTAGAACAATTCCAAACATTAAGTTCCATGAGTGTATAATGAAGTCTAGACTTATCACGATCAAATGTTCGATTTGTCACTTTCATGATAACATTGATATTAAAAGAGCATTTAGGACAACAAAAACCTGAACCGAAACTTTCCTTATAGTTCATCTTTTAGTTCCATCTTTTATTCCTCCAGATTTTGATTTTCCATTGATAGTTTTCATGTTATGTCAATCTTTTTTAAAGATCTTTAATAGGTAGCCCTTTTCGACGATAATTTTTTTTAGCTGGGTATTTTCTTTTTCTTTCTTTTTAATTCTTCCCATTGAACATGATGGAAAAATTTCCCAGGTTAGTTCCTTCCATGCTTAATAATTATCAAGTTAATAATTCAATATCAAACTGACACTTTAATGTGTAAGCTGGATGTGACATGTGAAATCATGACTCAATTAATGTTTAAAACTTTTAATCGAGGATCAATGACTTAGCTTAATTTTAAGCTCCCAAGTGACTAAAATCCAAAAGACATAAGACATCAACATTAAGCATCTTATAATTCTAATTTTTCAATTTTTTTTCAATTTTCTGTAATTTTTGCTCAAAGACTAGGAAAACACTAATTAGCTTGTGTAATCAACACCCCCCCACCTAAAATCTACATTATCCTCAATGTAAAAGAAATAAGCATGTAATGTAAAAGAGGCAATGAAAAGAAAAGAGAAGTGATGGAAAGATAATACTTAAAGAAAGAAATTTTGAGACTTTTACATTGATCTTAGTGTGAAGATGGGTTTGCATAAAAGACTCAGCTGACAATAAGCAAACTATCCTAAACAGTGGAAAGCAAACTATCCTAAAACAATGGAAAATAAACTATCCTAATCTTAAATTCTTTGAAAGCAGTAAACCTAACTAGGAAAATAGGGAAAAACTACTCAGTCATGCTGCAAGGTTCCTTCTCCTGCCAATATCTTGATAAATTTCTCAATAGGTTTCTCAACAAGATCATTCAAAAGTCATTTTTGCAATAGGTTTAAATGTCTTGGAGCATGAATTTTTAAAGAAATTTGTGGACCTCAATATAAAGTTTCCTTTTAATCTCCTGAGGTGTCCAAAGTACATATGATTCACTTGAGATAGAGAAAGTTTTAGAGTTAGTGCAACATGGTGAATCAGATACTACAAGTAGATAATATTCATAAAAATTCTCAGTAGGTGATGTAGTCCCAATATATTTTAAAGTTTCAGACTTCGGTTCAACTTTTAACTCCTCCTCCTGTAACGCCCGTGAAAAATCCGTACTTGGGCTCGAGTACCAACTCGACCCGAAATCGCGTAGAATTAATTTCCATGGAAATTAAGCGTAAGTTAGCTAGCGCAATGCTAGAGTAGCTGGGTAATAGTCCCTGATCACTTTAAATACGTTCTACAAGACCCAAATCGATTAGAACAAATGACTCTACAATACTCTATAACCTCGGATCAAACTCTAAGCGGGTTTGTTCTCTGGACCACTTTGAATTCTTGTATTGGATTTAGACCGCGTGTCGAAAGTCCAATACCTCCTATCTTAGACCGTTAGAACCTCCTAGCTAGACTTGACAATCATTTCAAAAATTAAGTCAAACCGATAATCACAGACTATTTCGTTGAGCCCGGATGGAAGAGACCGCGAATAGGGACAGAATTGGAATTTTAAATTCAAATCTGGCACACGACTTGACGCGTCAGTATTAAGCGTTCTGACCGTCAAAATTCATCCAGATTACACCCTCAGATCAGGAAAAATTTCTATTTATTATCATGAGACTTCCAGCCCTGATCTATGTGCGGTGACCGCTGAACTGAAACTGGTCCGCCACGTGCGATCTGCGAATCCTGCCAGACTGAAAACTTAATACGTGCTACATCTGGTACGCATGAGCTTAAGTCCGATCGCAATCGACCAGGGGACCACCAGAAAGCATCTTTTGGATCGAAACAGCCCCGAAATGGATAGGCACCAAGTAAACTTCGTTCCGGAGCCTGTTTTCGGCATATTTAAGCTTATAAAAGCGGTTGAAACCCTCATTTCCCTCTCCCATCCGAAAATTGCAAACCCTAGGAAAAGGAGAGAGAGTTTGAGAGAGAGAGTGGAAGGGATTTTTCCCGTCTCCGAGCCACCGATTGCTACTGCTTCAGCAACTCTTCCCAATCATCTGGCTAGTGATTTCTCCGTTCTTTCAGGTATAAAACAACCCTAGAACTAGCTGATTTAGGGTTTACCTGGATTCATAGCGTGTTAGCTAACATACTTCATAAATCAGGTCCTCCTATTGCCGTAGACGAAGCGTACACGCTCCGTTCAAAATCACGCATCCGTAAGAGACTATGTGAGGATTTTAGACGCTTTGATTGACGGTGTACAACGCTTTCAATGTCGTTTAATAGTAGATTATCGACGGCATCGCCGTTTGACTTGTACAACATGCTCTCCATTTTCTGTTTCGTAAATTAACGAAGAATATGAGATTTAGGGCATTTTAGTCATTTGTAGGAAGTACGGTTTATACTCATATTTTGCTGACGTGATTGACATGGTTTGTTGTCACATTAGGGAGTTAGGAATGCTTGCATAATTAGTTTGGCAAAGAGATTCACCTAGTTGCGCACTTTGGGTCGACATACTATATGTAGACTTAAGTGTGTAGTGTATATGTTTGTATAAATGCTTGTATTAGTATGTATTGAATTAAATGATGTTATGTGGTAGTTTGAGATTGATTTCTTAGTTAATATGCTGACCTAAATGATTTTCTACATGTTGACCATATGCATGATTCCATTACATGCATGGAATGTATGTGTTTGAAGATTTGCTTAAGTTGAATGTTATAACATGTGTTAACATGCTCACATGATTGTATTTCAATTTCAATACTCTTTCATAAACTGCCGATGTGATTCCATAAATGTTGGGACTAGACTTAGTCCAAGCGGTCGGTAACTGAGCGAATTCGTGGCTGACTGGTCATAGCCACGAACGACGCGTCGATGAACGTGATTCGCGTTTGAAGTTGGCGGCAGTAGTTAGGCCACGCGAAGTGTTTTACGCACTTCATGTCGTTCGACTTGAGATGCGATCGCGCTAGTCGAGCCCGTCAAGTAACCTGACTGGCCGATGTATGTTCACCTTGTATGAGTCATAACTGCTTGAACCTAGGGTACTGAACTTACCATTGAAACCCTGTTAACCATGGTACCTTGATCGACGAAGACTCATGAGCCGGACATGGTGGTATGAGACACCGTGGTCGAGCTGTCGGCCTACGCTGGGGCCACAAACCTCCCTGTAGTGACCATTGAGCACCTAGACTCGTGAGCAGATTATGGTGGTATGGGACACTATATTCTAGCTGTCGGCCTACACTGATCAGGCGACGAGTCCTTTGTAGTGACCGCGAGCGTATTCTGAGTCCACGGGAGGCGACGACCCTTCTGTTGCAGTAGAGTACGGTAGGCATGTATTGATAAGGTGATGGGGGAGCGGTGCAACGAGTGTGAGCAACAGCCCTGACAGCCCTTGCAGTGACCTACGAAATATACATCGTATGATATTACTAGGAGTGACGACCCTAGACAGGATCTGTGTTGGGATTGATACACAGGAGGTACCTTAGTTTCCCAATCCTGCTATTTGAATGGACTAATAATAACTTGGAAATCATATCACCATAGCATTGCATGTGCCTGGAAGATGTGGAGCATTCTAGGGAGTGTGGCATGCCGCGGTCGTAAGATGTTGCCGTATGTGGGAGATCGTCGGTGAGGGCATACATCACGTCATGTCATCTTGCATTAACAACAGTATTAGGATTGTCTGATTTACTGCTTTACTATTATCGAATGATTGAATTGTGAACATGCTAATCCTTGCTCTATGATTCCACTGAGTTGATCACTCACTCCCACGTTGCGGGATGGTGTTTGCAACACCCACCAGACCCTGTTGTAGATGCAGGTGAGGCTGAGATCCAGGAGGTGGAGCCAGACATCGACGAGGACCAGGACGAGTTCTCGTACATGCAGTATCACGATGGCTTCCCGTAGGCGACCTGGATCGATGGGACTTCAGTGGGACTATTTTGAACTTTACATTTTTGTTCATGTATATGTATATGAGACTCAGAGATGTAGTCATACTTTGGAGACAGATGAGATTTACTTTGTTTTTCCATACAGTGATATATATATTATTTAGTCTTCCGCTTGCTTTTATCACTGGATCTGAAGTATGAATTGCAGTTTTGGTATACTTTTACTCATGTGAATGCTTTAAATCAGACAACATTGAATCATAATCATTTTTGTTGCATAAGTGACGGTCTGGAACTCGGGAGTTGAGTTTGTACACAACCCCCAATTTTCAGGGTGTTACAAGTTGGTATCAGAGCATGAATAAGAGTATACTGGGCCTGGGTTATGGTCTCGCGATGTACGCTGTCACTTTCTTTGACTTAGGTGGGTGCGAGAAGGGTCTAGAAACACTTCTAGGATCGCAGATTCGCCGATAGGCGACGTTTATTGAAATCGATCGCACGATCGAGTCTGTAACGCATCTCGGGTCGCGTAAAGCAACCCGAATAGCTTTCAAGCTATAGGAAGTCAGGTTGAGACGTCCTATGGATGATTTTAAACCCGTAAAGGTAAATTCTTGGGCCGTGGGATGACCACGACTCTTATAATCAATTGTCAGGGCTTAAAAACCCCGTTTCACCAAAAATCTTCAAAATTCCTCCTCTAAACACTTCGATCTTCACTTCTTTCTTATCCATTTCATATTAGGTATCAAACCTAAGGTGAAAATAACACAAATTAGTACTTTCACAAAATTATACAGTGAATAGTAAAATTTTATGAAAAATGGCCATAAGGCCATTCTAACTTTACTTTCTTTATCAAATAAGGATCTAGATGGATGTACTAGCTCCTTCTACCCCAAAATCATATGCTGCATCATAGAGTTTGGTATTCAGGATTGCGGAGTGGTCTCGGAAAGCCCCGAACACATGTTTGGACTCATATAGGTCAAAATACAATGAACCAAGGGGTGGACCGTACCTTTTTGGGGTCCCTGGATCATGGGGGACCAGACCCATGTGGTCCCACCGACCAACTAGTGAGTTGGCCGGCGATGCCATCGCCGGTCCGGCGATGCATCACCGACCGGTGGGGCCCGTTGGTCCTGATTTTTGGGTGCACACCCTTAAATGAGATGCACATCATCCCCACATAGCTCTCGTCCCACGAAAACCCCTAAAACACCCCCCTCCTTCACAAACAGCCCTCCCCTTAGCCCTATTTTCATTTTCCAGCAACTATCCCCAAAGTTTGTGATTCTCAATCATCCCTAGGTCCCTCCTTGGCCAAAACCGACCGTCATCCATCACTTCTTGGGAGTTAGCAGCCCTTCCTCTTGAAGATTTCGCCATTTGGAGCTCCAAAAATCCCCAAATAGAGCTGAAATCGTGAGGTGCTCCATTCCACTTTTTTGTTTGCATTTCTCCTTGAAAATATAGCCTTGGGAAGCTTGAAGCATCCCTCTACGATGCCTAGATTTCTTTTTTCCAGATTGGACAGCCACTTCTTCACATTTTTGCCGTTTTCCATGGCTTTCGTGGAAGCCATTTTGGGCCTCTTATCACTCTCATCCATCATATCTTTGATGGGTAAGAGGAAAACCGTAACAGATGAGGCTGGGCCGAGCCGCCCTGCTCAATCGAGAAGACCGCGGGGTGGTGCCGCAAGTTCAAACACCGCCGTAGGTCCAGCTGCAGTCCTGGAGTGCCGTACAAAGCGGGATTTGGATCCCCATGCACAACTTGGGCGAGTAATTCTATCAGAGATGCCTCATGGCCAATACACTGATCGCAAAGTGTTATTTGAGGCGGACGTAGATGGACGACTATTCGGTGAATATCTGTTGTTCGAACGCATTGAAGCTGCGCATTGGGGTCCGATCTTTGAAGCTCGCGCTCGTGCTAATGTGAACACCGTTCGTGCCTTCTATGCTAGTATCCAGAATCCTACCTTGGAGCCCTTGCAGTTCAAAATCCCTTTTGGTAGAGATCGGATGGCTACGATCGATGTTCGGTTGATTGCGCGACTTCTCAACGTGCCTCTTGGTGATGTGCATCCTAGTGAGAAGAATCTGAGGACTAGACGTGAACGAGATCGCCGCACCAGGTTCCTGTGCGGTAAGTTGGTTCCATGGCAGCCTAATAATAGCCTCAAGGCGACGTATATGTCTGAGGATTTGCTCCTACTGCACCATATCTGTACGTTCAATGTTTATCCCAGGTCGACGAATCGCATTGAATGTACACGCTTTATGGTTGATTTCTTATATCTGGTGGCCCAGGGAGAGAACGTATGCATGTCTACTTTCATCTTACGACAAATAATCCTCATATCCAGGTCAAGAAGAACATCCAAATCACTTCCTTTTGGCCGTCTGGTTTGCAAAACTGCCCTCGAGTTTGCTTACAGACTTGGGCCGAAAATGCCAGTTTCGATTCATAGTATTGATGAGTCGACAATGGTCAAGATGAAGATTGGGTCACAATACCGTGAAAATCAACTTGAAAAGGATAGTGAGGATGACTTTGATGATGAGGAAGATCAAAGCGAAGAAGAACCTAGAGTAGAGGTTCAGGAAGAAGCTCAGGAAGAGGCAGAAGAGGAGGCTCAGGATACAGATGAGAGCTCTCCTCCTTCTGCGCAGGCTACTATCGACGATTGCATTGCTCGGATGGAGGAGAGTCAGACCGCTTTGCGAAGGGAAGTGTAGGAACTTTGCGCAGAAGTCACGGATGCCAAGGCCGTTACAAAGAAGAAATTTGGCAAGGTGACTCGCACCTTGAAGGCGATCCTGTGTTGCTTACAGGATAAGGGTGCTCCTCCTCCATCACCAGACTCCGACTAGCGATGCGACTTTGATGTTATTATCAATAGTTAGTCATTTTCTGCTTTATGTGTGTAAGCCTGTTAGGGCTAGTGCTTTGCTCATGTTGCTGTTGCTTAACTGTCTTAATTCTCATGTATTTCTCGTCATGATGCTTGTAAGGATATATCCCTTGTATTGTGATAATTTTGATTAATTGAAATGCATGGAATGCCTTTGACTCCTTATGTGAATGATTGCGGTGTATTTGTGCTAGTGAGACTGACAAGGTTGCGCCCTATTTTGAATATAGGGAATGCCGCCTAAGGCTACGTGGAGCACGGTTCGGCTTGCATTGACTGAGCATATGGATCAGACTCCTTCGCAGTCTGGCACCCATACGGACCCTGCTTTGAGCCCGATTCCTGAGCAGTTCGATCGTCTCAGCCTGCCGCTGGTCCTACAAATGGACCACCACCATTTACGTCATCAGTCAGAGAGCCATATCCCGCATCTACTTCCACACAGCATCCGCCACAGCCTGCTCCACCCCCTGACAGATTCGAGCAGATGATGGCTATGATACTGCAGCAGCAGCAGCTTCTGACTACCATCGTGGGGACATTAGCCCAGGGTGGGGGTGCGGCTCCATCTACACCACCTGCACCGCCTACGCATCCAGCTGAGGATGCTTATACATGCGCCCAGGATGAGGGCATGGCTCATCCTGCGCCGCCTGCTTACCCTGCGGGGAATCCCGCCGATACACGGGGCCTATTGGAGCGATTTCAGCGCTTGCGGCCTCCTACTTTCACGGGTTCTCACAGACCCGAGGAGGCTGAGTACTGACTCGACCGTGTGTCGAAGATTTTACGGATGCTTCATTACACTGAGGCCGAGCAGGTAGAGCTGGCTACCTTCCTGTTTGAGAGAGAGGCCAGCATGTGGTGGGATAGCGTACTGCGGACCGTTGCCGCCGACTATGTGTGGACGTGGGCAGCGTTTGAGTTTCGCTTCCATGAGAAGTATTATCCCCAGACTTACAGGCACGACAGGGAGAATGAGTTTCTCCGTCTCAGACAGGTAGCTATGACAGTTACAGAGTATGAGCATCGGTTCACGGAGTTGGGCAGATACGTCCCGACGATTTTGGCCGATGAGCAGATGCGCATACGGCGTTTTCTGGAGGGTTTGCGACCGGACATTCGGTCGAAGATGTACTGTGTGACCATTCCTTCATATGCGGAGTTGATTCACATGTCCATGCAGGCAGAGCAGGATGTAGATCGACTTGCGCGATCTCGTGGCCCTGTTACTTCTAGGCCGCGACCAGACATGCAGGACAGGCCCCTCGCGGGCAAGAGGCCTCGCATTGATCCTCCTACTAGGACTACGGCGCCTGTACCACCGTTTCGGGGCCCCGATTTGACGTGCACATACTGTGGGAGGTCAGGCCACTTGGCGCAGAGCTGCTTTTCGAGGATGCGGGACAGTGGGTTCTCGCCGCCGCAGAAGATTGACCATGTACGTCCACAGGCGATATCAGCACCGCCTATACGGTCAGCTCCTGCGCACCCTACATTCAGACCTCCGGTATTGCAAATCAGACAGCCTTCACGGCCCTTGACACAGCGGCCGAACCGGCCACAGCAGGCTCGGGTTCATGCATTGACAGCTGAGGCAGCTGCGACGCTGACTTTCCAGCATTCAGCCTTCGAGGTCACGGCCCATATTGGAGGTACTCCCGTTCTTGTGATGGTGGACACTGGTTCCACGATTTTCTTGATATCGCGTGTCATAGTCAGGCGTCTTGGGTTACAGACTATCACTATGGATAGCGTGCGAGTCTTTGCAGCTCATGGGGATTATTCGGATGTCACCCAGATGTGTGAGGGTTGTTTAGTTGATCTGGGAGGCAGGACGATGACTCTTGATCTTGTCGTCGATCCCTCGCTCGTTTATCTCGACATCATTCTTGGCATGAACTGGTTGACTGCAGCGAGAGCCGAGATTGACTGCGAGGCTCGTATGGTGACGGTGTACGAGCCTGAGGGCACGCCTTTCACGTTTTCAGTGCGGGTAAATCTTCCTTTTCGCATACTTAGCTACGCCACTTTATTGCGCAACGCTGGTGCCCAGATACTCGAGCATGTGCCAGTCGTTTCTGAGTTCGGGGATCTGTTCAGGAAGATCCCTGGTTTGTCGCCCCGATGTGAGATCGATTTCACTATCGATCTGGTTCCTGGATCTACGCCGGTCTCGTTGCCGACGTATCGCATGGCACCATGTGAGATGGAGGAGTTGAGGACGCAGATTGATGGTCTGCTAGAGCTTGGCCTTATACGGCCTAACGTGTCTCCTTGGGGAGCACCGGTCTTGTTCGTGAGGAAGAAGGATGGTTCGATGCGATTGTGTATTGATTATCGCAGGCTGAACCAGCTCACGGTGAAGAACAAGTACCCTTTGCCCAGGATCGATGACTTGTTTGATCAGTTGAGAGGAGCGCAGTACTTCTCAAAGATTGATCTTCAGTCAGGTTATCATCAGCTGCGCGTCAGGGATGAGGACATGCAGAAGACAGCATTCAGGACCAGTTTTGGCCACTACGAGTTCCTCGTGATGTCGTTCGGTCTTACGAACGCACCAGCCGTGTTCATGGATCTGATGAACCGGGTATTTCGACCTTTCCTCTATCGATTCATCGTTGTATTCATTGACGACATTTTGGTGTACTCTAGGAGTCGAGAGGAGCATGAGGAGCACTTACGTTTGGTCCTGAATACGCTCAGACAGCATCAGTTGTTCGCACAGTATAAGAAGTGCGACTTCTGGAAGCAGGAGGTGAAGTTTCTGGGACACGTGGTGTCCAAGGATGGCATGGCAGTTGACCTGTCTAAGGTAGCTGCGGTGCAGGACTGGGAGCAGCCTGGTTCTGTCACTGAGGTGAGGAGCTTCTTGGGTCTCGTTGGCTACTATCGGCGCTTCATTCAGGACTTCTCGAAGATCGCGAGACCCTTATCTCAGTTGACACGGAAGGACGTGAAGTTCGCCTAGAATGACAAGGTGGAGTAGCTTTTCAGGAGCTGAAGGACAGACTTACGTCCGCCCCTGTGCTAGTATTGCCAGAGCAAGGGGTTAGATACACTATATACACTGACGCATCTAGCGTTGGTCTGGGTTGTGTCCTTATGCAGAGGGACAGGGTATTTTGGTATGCCTCGAGACAATTAAGGAAGCACGAGGAGAATTACCCTACACACGACCTAGAGTTGGTAGCCGTCATATTCGTACTGAGACTCTGGAGACATTACCTCTACGGAGAGGAGTTCGAGCTCTTTTGCGACCACAAGAGCCTCAAGTACATATTCACGCAGCGAGACTTGAATATGAGGCAGCGGCGATGGATGGAGATGTTGAAGGACTTCAAGTTTGAAGTCTCTTACCATCCTGGGAAGGCGAACCTTGTGACTGATGCGTTGAGCAGCAAGAAGGCGATAGAGTTTGCGGCTCCGCTGATGGTTGCCGAGTGGGATATGGTTGAGTTTTTGTGAGATTTTGAGTAGAAACTCACTGTAGAGGAGCCGTTTGAGTTCATCGCACATGTACAGGTGCGATCTCAGATCGATGACCGAGTCATCGAGGCGCAGAGGGACAATGCACATCTTACTGAGCTTCGAGAGCAGGCCAGTGATGATGCTGACACCGACTGGCGAGTTGGTATGGATGGGGGCTTACGTTACCGTGGCCGCCTATGCGTCCCAGATGTCCCTGACTTGAGACGAGAGATTCTCGAGGCTGCGCATTGTACTAGACTCGCGATGCATCCAGGCAGCACAAAGATGTATCGTGATGTGAAGAGGACGTATTGGTGTGAAGGTATGAAGACCCACATAGCTGAGTTCGTGTCCCGTTGTCTCATTTGTCAGCAGGTGAAGGCAGAGCATCGCCGACCACCTAGACTTTTGCAGCCCATGCCGATCGCAGAGTGGAAGTGGGATTTCATATCTATGGACTTCATTTCTGGGTTGCCGAAGACAAGGAAGGGACATGATTCCATTTGGGTGATCGTCGACTGTCTGACGAAGTCGGCGCACTTCCTACCGATCAGAGTTACGAACTCTGCAGACGAGCTGGCTAGATTGTACATCAGAGAGATTGTGCGTCTGCATGGAGTTCCGTTGGAGATCGTGTCGGACAGAGACACGCGGTTTACTTCTATCTTCTGGACTCGCATTCAGGAGGCTATGGGTGTGAAGTTGAAGTTCAGTACTGCCTTCCACCCACAGACGGACGGACAGACAGAGCGAGTGAACCAGATCTTGGAGGATATGTTGCGAGCTTGCGCATTGGACTTCAAGGACAGTTGGGATGATTGTCTTGCATATGTGGAGTTTGCGTACAACAACAGCTTCCAGGCGAGTATCGGTATGGCACCTTATGAGGCACTGTATGGACGACCTTGTCGAGCACCGCATTGTTGGTTAGAGGTCAGTGAGCGTAGCTTGATTGGCCCAGAGTTAGTGCAGGCAACGTCAGAGAAGATTGATACTATTCGACGTCGGCTTCTTACAACGCAGAGCAGACAGAAGAGCTACGCTGATACGAGACGGAGGCCACTAGAGTTCACAGTTGGGAATCATGTGTTTTTGCGAGTTTTCCCTATGAAGGGAGTCCTTCGGTTCGGGAAGAAGGGGAAGCTGGCACCGCGATTCATTGGTCCATTCCAGATCCTCGATCGTGTGGGAGCGGTGGCTTACCGATTGGCTTTACCCACGCCTCTCGCGAGCGTTCACAACGTATTTCATGTTTCTATGCTGAAGAAGTACGTTGCTGATCCTTCCCATATCATCGGATGGGATCAGGTGCAGTTAGGAGAGAATGTTACTTATATCCAGCGACCGACACGCATCCTAGACAGGAAGGAGCAGGTACTGCGTAGTAAAGTGATTCCCCTTGTGAAGGTATTGTGGACGCATCACTCTGAGGAGGAGGCTACTTGGGAGACAGAAGCCGAGATCAGAAAGAACTACCCATAGCTTCTCGAGGAGTACGAACAGGTATAAATTTCGAGGACGAAATTATTTGTTAAGGGGGGTAGATTGTAACGCCCGTGAAAAATCCGTACTTGGGCTCGAGTACCAACTTGACCCGAAATCACGTAGAATTAATTTCCATGGAAATTAAGCATAAGTTAGCTAGCACAACGCTAGAGTAGCTGGGAAATAGTCCCTGATCACTTTAAATACGTTCTACAAGACCCAAATCGAGTAGAACAAATGACTCTACAATACTCTATAACCTCGGATCAAACTCTAAGCGGGTTTGTTCTCTGGACCACTTTGAATTCTTGTATTGGATTTAGACCGCGCCTCGAAAGTCTGATGCCTCCTATCTTAGACCGTTAGAACCGCCTAGCTAGACTTGACAATCATTTCAAAAATCAAGTCAAACCGATAATCACAGACTATTTCGTTGAGCCCGGATGGAAGAGACCGCGAATAGGGACAGAATTGGAATTTTAAATTCAAATCTGGCACACGACTTGACGCGTCAGTATTAAGCGTTCTGACCGTCAGAATTCATCCAGATTATACCCTCGGATCAGGAAAAATTTCTATTTATTATCATGAGACTTTCAGCCCTGATCTACGTGTGGTGACCGCTGAACTGAAATTGGTCCGCCACGTGCGATCTGCGAATCCTGCCAGACTGAAAACTTAATATGTGCTACATCTGGTACGCATGAGCTTAAGTCAGATCGCAATCGACCAGGAGACCACCAGAAAGCATCTTTTGGATCGAAACAGCCCCGAAATGGATAGGCACCAAGTAAACTTCATTCCGGAGCCTGTTTCCGGCATTTTTAAGCTTATAAAAGGGGTTGAAACCCTCATTTCCCTCTCCCATCCAAAAATTGCAAACCCTAGGAAAAGGAGAGAGAGTTTGAGAGAGAGTGGAAGGGATTTTTCCCATCTCCGAGCCACCGATTGCTACTGCTTCAGCAACTCTTCTCAATCATCTGGCTAGTGATTTCTCCGTTCTTTCAGGTATAAAACAACCCTAGAACTTGCTGATTTAGGGTTTACCTGGATTCATAGCGTGTTAGCTAACATACTTCATAAATCAGGTCCTCCTATTGCCGTAGACGAAGCGTACACGCTCCGTTCAAAATCACGCATCCGTAAGAGACTAGGTGAGGATTTTAGACGCTTTGATTGACGGTTTACAACGCTTTCAATGTCGTTTAATAGTAGATTATCGACGGCATCGCCGTTTGACATGTACAACATGCTCTCCATTTTCTGTTTCGTAAATTAACGAAGAATATGAGATTTAGGGCATTTTAGTCATTTGTAGGAAGTACGGTTTATACTCATATTTTGCTGACGTGATTGACATGGTTTGTTGTCGCATTAGGGAGTTAGGAATGCTTGCATAATTAGTTTGGCGAAGAGATTCGCCTAGTTGCGCACTTTGGGTCGACATACTATATGTAGACTTAAGTGTGTAGTGTATGTGTTTGTATAAATGCTTGTATTAGTATGTATTGAATTAAATGATGTTATGTGGTAGTTTGAGATTGATTTCTTAGTTAATATGCTGACCTAAATGATTTTCTACATGTTGACCATATGCATGATTCCATTACATGCATGGAATGTATGTGTTTGAAGATTTGCTTAAGTTGAATGTTATAACATGTGTTAACATGCTCACATGATTGTATTTCAATTCCAATACTCTTTCATAAACTGCCGATGTGATTCCATAAATGTTGGGACTAGACTTAGTCCAGGTAGTCGGTAACTGAGCGAATTCGTGGCTGACTGGTCATAGCCACGAACGACGCGTCGATGAACGTGATTCGCGTTTGAAGTTGGCGGCAGTGGTTAGGCCACGCGAAGTGTTTTATGTACTTCATGTCATTCGACTTGAGATGCGATCGCGCTAGTCGAGCCCGTCAAGTAACCCGACTGGCCGATGTATGTTCACCTTATATGAGTCATAACTGCTTGAACCTAGGGTACTGAACTTACCATTGAAACCCTGTTAACCATGGTACCTTGATCCACGAAGACTCATGAGCCGGGCATGGTGGTATGGGACACCGTGGTCGAGCTGTCGGCCTACGCTGGGGCCACAAACCTCCCCGTAGTGACCAGTGAGCACCTAGACTCGTGAGCAGATTATGGTGGTATGGGACACTATATTCTAGCTGTCGGCCTACACTGATCAGGCGACGAGTCCTTTGTAGTGACCGCGAGCGTATTCTGAGTCCACGGGAGGCGACGACCCTTCTGTTGCAGTAGAGTACGGTAGGCCTGTATTGATAAGGTGATGGGGGAGCGGTGCAACGAGTGCGAGCAACAGCCCTGGCAGCCCTTGCAGTGACCTACGAAATATACATCGTATGAGATTACTAGGAGTGACGACCCTAGACAGGATCTGTGTTGGGATTGATACAAGGGAGGTACCTTAGTTTCCCAATCCTGCTATTTGAATGGACTAATAATAACTTGGAAATCATATCACCATAGCATTGCATGTGCCTGAAAGATGTGGAGCACTCTAGGGAGTGTGGCATGCCACGGTCGTAAGATGTTGCCATATGAGGGAGATCGTCGGTGAGGGCATACATCACGTCATGTCATCTTGCATTAACAACAGTATTAGGATTGTCTGATTTACTGCTTTACTATTATCGCATGATTGAATTGTGAACATGCTAATCCTTGCTCTATGATTCCACTGAGTTGATCACTCACTCCCACGTTGCGAGATGGTGTTTGCAACACCCACCAGACCCTGTTGTAGATGCAGGTGAGGCTGAGATCCAGGAGGTGGAGCCAGACATCGACGAGGACCAGGACGAGTTCTCGTACATGCAGTATCACGATGGCTTCCCGTAGGCGACCTGGATCAATGGGACTTCAGTGGGACTATTTTGAACTTTACATTTTTGTTCATGTATATGTATATGAGACTCAGAGATGTAGTCATACTTTGGAGACAGATGAGATTTACTTTGTTTTTCCATACAGTGATATATATATTGTTTAGTCTTCCGCTTGCTTTTATCACTGGATCTGAAGTATGAATTGCAGTTTTGGTATACTTTTACTCATGTGAATGCTTTAAATCAGACAACATTGAATCATAATCATTTTTGTTGCGTAAGTGACGGTCTGGAACTCGGGAGTTGAGTTTGTACACGACCCTCGATTTTCAGGGTGTTACACCTCCCTTAATGGTAAACATTCAAGATCCGTGGAAGGAGGGCGTTTAGAATAAGGATTCTCTCGGTCAATAACAACCACCGAGGTATTGTTTTGTAAGGCATCCATTATTTCTTTTATCATGAGATTATTTAAATATGTAAAATATGTCAAGTAATCTTTCAGAGAGTTAAGAGAGGCTCATTATCTACATTGAGGTCTATAATGATATGCCAAATGATTCATTCTTCTCTTAGAATAGAGGGAAACATGATCTCTTGGTCTTCACCTTAGTGAGATTCAATTATCATCAAATACATCTCTCCCTGCCCTACATAAACAGATTTTGGATCAGTAGTCGCATTAATGTAAAGATTCTGTTCATTGCTACTACTCCATAGAGGCACTATATCGTCAAGGGTTGACAGCTCAGATGATGACTTTAACTGGGCGGTTTCAAATTTCATAATCATATCAAGAAACTCTTCCATCACCCTAATCATATTATAATCTAAATCAGGGGCAGTGGTTTGCACATGGCTCAAAAGAGTTGGAAGGGTTGATTGAAAAAGGCTCATCCTCTACATTTAAATTAAGTGTGTCTGATGGGTAGAGTAAATCATTATGGTCGATAACTTCCTATACCTCGTGATCACTTTCCTAAACCATATTTGAGATCGATTCCAGGGAAATTTGGGCTGTAAACTCATAACTATCATCCCAATACTCACCATCTTCTAATTCAGTATAGTTCACAAGTGGGATGGGATCGCTTTCCTCACATTCTATTTCTAGGTTTGGTTGAGGCTCGAATAAATTAGCCTCTTCCTCATTGAAGTTAAGTATGTCATATGACTAGAGCGTGTCAGTATCATTATATTTGAAAGACACCCAGTCTCTTGATCATTCCTTTAGACAGTCATTGAGATCGAGTCTTCAAGAAATTAAGTTGTACTCTCGTTAACAAAATTCAACTCTTCATTTTCAATTTCAGTACTCTCCACAAGCGAGTTAGGATCACTTTCCTTGCATTGTGTTTCTAGATTGGGTTGAGATTGTGATAACCTAGCCTCTTCAACCTTATCGAGGCACAATTCAATCACTTCCAATGATTTCATCATGCTTACGATAAGTTGGTCGAACTGTTCTTGATAGTACATGAAATTCAAACGTGAATCCTCTTGGATCGTTTCTAATTAGATTTCAAAGGTAGGGAATCCAAGAGAATAGTCACTATAATCAATTATTGGTTCATCTTGCTAATGTTGATGCTTTCATTGATCATAGTTGTATGGGTCATAGGTGGAAGAGTCTGATTATTGTTGGTACATATTATCACCCATAATATAATCTCTCATTATTTTCTTATTGTCTGATGGGTGATAATAGTTCTCACTCCCATAATTATGAAAACCCTAACAATTATGTTCTGTTTTCTTAATCTATGGGGTGTAATTATTCTCCCACCTATGATTATGTAAGGACTTCTTAACCGATGGAGCATTATATTCTGGTTGGTTCTCGATGATGGTTTCAAATTTTTTTTGAGAAATAGGTTGTTTCCTAACATAATCATCTTACAACCCTTCACAATTTCTCGCATTCTCTAAAAGTAGCTCAGCATACTGACGTTCCCACTCTTACATATACATGGTGAAACCCTAATCCTAAACCTAATCCTAAAATAGATTAAAAGAAAAATCCTACAACAATATGAAAAATAAGTGGAGGAGAAGTTAGAAGGAATTTAATAGTTTGGAGAGTTCTATATTAGGATCCTACAAAACAGAAAAATATGTTAGTTTCTAAAAAAAAAAAAAAAAAAAAACCCTAACCTAAAAACAAAACAAAAAGTTAGTCCTACAAACAAATTACTTTCTAAAAAAAAAATTAGGATAGTTTCCAAATTTAGAAATAGAAAAAAAAGAATTAATTTTAAAAAACAAATTAGGAAAGTTTTTAAATCTATAAATAAAAAGAAAAGTTTCTAAAAATAAATTAGGAAGGTTTTTAAATCTAGAAATAGAAAGAAAAGTTAGTTTCTAAAAACAGAAAAATGAAAGGAAATTAGTTTCTAAAAACGGATTAGGAAAGTTCTAAAAAGTAAAAAATTAGTTTTTAAAAACAAATTAGAAAAGTTTCTATCATAAAATTAGAAAGTAAATTAGTTTCGAAAAATAAAAAAGGAAAGTTTCTAAACCTAGAAATAGAAAGCTAAGTTAGTTCCTAAAATAATTTTGAAAAAACTCCAACCTAAAAATAGAAAGTAGAAAAATCCTAATCTTAACCTAATTTCAAAACTAATCAAATCCAGAAAACGCAACCGTTAGTCCCCGACAACGACGTCAAAAACTTGTTCACAACCCTAAGTGTATGGTCACGATGTAGTAATAATCTCGGTAAGCCCGAGGTCGAATCCACAGGGACTGAAACTTGTACGTTTCTGAAATTAACTAGAAGTAGAACTAGAAGAAGATGTGAAACTAATTGTAAAGTATTTGAGAGAGTAATTGTGAATAGAATAATTAAAACTAAGAATTTAAAGTGGGAACTAGGGTGTTAAGGATCCACTTGTAGTGATCAGGGAGCCCTCTTACTTGATTTAAGTAACATAATTAGAATTGGAGTCTTATCCTATCTAACTGGAAAATATATCAATAAAATGAAATTTGAACTTCCATTGACCTAATTCTTGATGAAGGAGAACTATGATAATTGGTAGAGATTCATCACCAAATCATATCTAGGAGACAATGACAAACAATAGGATTTACCAATCATATAATCTCAAAGTAGGAGAATTGTGAAGATTAGGAAAGATTCCATTACCCTACCATGCCCAAGGGATGATGGTGAACAATAATACTTACTAATTTCATAATATCAAATCAGAAAAAGAAGATACTCAAAGCTATTGTAGATCTACTATAATTTGAGTCACAATAAACCATTAAAAACTGAAAGTATTCCTTATATATCAAATTAGAATTCATGGAGTTTAACATAAACATGAATCAAAGTAATAGAAATATCTTATCATGCTACAAGCTTCACCTTTTAGCCCTAGCTAAGAGGTTTAGCCAACCATAGACATGATTGGACCAAAGTCTCTTAAGAAAAATATGAAAACAACTAAGGAAGAAGAAGAAAAACTTTTGGCGATAGCTTCTCTACCCTTTTGCTCCACTTATTAAACCCTAGAAAATGCCTAGGAACATCTTAAGGAGTCCTATTTATAGTTGTGGAACTCTAATTTTCACACCTAGTTAGACAACTCTAGAAACTGCCTCAAATTTACATAATTTTTTAAAATAGACTTCACTCTGCGTGGTTTCCTAGAATAGACTTTACTCTGCGTAATTTCACAAAATAACCCAGAGTTTTAGAATATATTTTTTCAGGATGATTTTAGGATTCCTTTTCTTTACTTCAAATCTTTAATTCTCTTCATTCCTCACTTGGTTTTCTTGGATCTTTGGCATGTGAATTCTTCAATCTTGGTCTCCTAAGATCTATCTCTTGCCTTGGTAATTCTTGAACATCAAATCCATGCTTTTAGCACCCTTTTCAATCCAAGCTCTTAAACTCACCTTGCAACACAAACATGAGTAAAATAGAACATATAGGGGGTATTTGGCGCATGGTATTGGGAAGGATTAAGTGGGATGGGATTCAAAAAACATAATTATTACACATGGTAGGGATTGTCCCCTATTACCATGGGATAAGCTTAACTCCATCTCCTGTTTGTAATACAATGGTACATTGAATGGATACATCCACCATCATTTGAAACTATTGAGAATAACACATATGTGTTATATATAAACCATTCATTTGTTTTGTAACATCATTTTATGGTATGGGCCTAAAAATTAGGCAGATCCAAAACTTGTGTGGCCCCAATGAAGTTTTCAATGGTAGGTATTCAATCCCTGCTGCTTTCTATGGTGGGATCTACTTGAGCTTTAGATCTACCTGATTTTTTGGCCCATGCTCTAAAATGATCTCAAAAAATGGGTGGACGATGTGGATATAGCCCACGCATCATGGTGGGACCTACAAAACTTGCTACCATTGAGTGGAATTGGCACGAGACCCAATGTAATTCCATCTAATCTAATTCTAATCTTTTCCATTCTTTCCAAATATGGAGTGGAATTGGCACAGGACTAAATGTAACTCCATCCCACCTAATCCCATCTAATACCATTCGCCAAACGCCCCTTTAAGGATTATCATGTTCATAAAACCAAGATATAAATGGGGGATAATATGTAATATTTGACCCTCAACAATCTCTCAGGGTGTAAATGTTTATGTAAAGTCTGTGGTTAGTTTAATACATTCCTATGAACTTTATTCTCATCCTCAGAAAGAGGATTATGTTGATTTTCTTTGTTTTGGATATTAGTTGGATCTGACAGATTTGGATTTACATTATCAACTGGGTCTACCATGGAATCCAATTGGTGTTGACTGCATCTCCTAAATGAATGATCAAGGCTTGGGACTAGTCCACCTTAGGAGGAGAGTCGATTGTTTTGATCCCTACTCCAACGGGATATAAACTATTCACACCTCATAACAAAAATCACAAAATAGCATGTGTGATACTTAGAGTAAAAGTAAAAACTTATCCAGCAACCCAAGCGGCAGAGCCGACCATAAGGGTTCAAACCACAAAGTAAAATAAATAAAAAGAAAGTAAAATTAATGTAAAAAATTAAACTATACTAATCTGGAAAACAGATTCAACGGATGATCTTTGTGATTAAACAACAATTGTAGGACAACCATAGCACTTGGGTGATAAAATCCCAAGCAGGAGCAACCTTGTCACGCCCTAAACTCAGAAACCGGGCTCACAAAATTCCTGATCGACGAATCCAGTGCCGACAGCCTCCGTAGTACCCCATTCTTGGGTCTCAGCACCCATATACCAGGTTCCAATCCTAGAATCCTACAAGGAGGATTTTAAACATGATTTTGTTTCAGTATAAGCATAACCATAAGCATAACCCATGAATAATAACCACAAGAACACCATCACAAAATTCACTATGATAAAAAACTTTTAGTACAGTGCATATGAAGGGAAATACAAAATAATAATAACAAAAACTTCAAAAGCTTTGTTGCATGCTCCAACTGTGATGAGGTTACGGCTATGTCCTGGCGTGACCTACATGCATCAATCGTGCATAAGCTTATAAAAATCTTAGAGGGTGGTGTAAGTGTGTGCATAGTATAAATGTTCTTAGAATGCAATGCAGAGTAATGCACAATCATGCTGATGGGTACATGAATGTAATCAGTTGTACTAAGGCTATGCGGTGCAAGATATGAATGCTATCGGCCATATCAGGACCATGCGATGCGAGATGCAACTCAATCATGCCAAACCTCATCCAAATCCTCATACAGGTCATCAATATCAGTACAGTTCTCAGTTTGGATAATCACCCGGGTCTAATACACCTTACGCCAGCTTATCGCCCCTATTCGAATGCACAACTGGGAGAGTGAAAAAGACCTCACTATCCGTCTGTCAATATCGGGTATGGCTTATCGATAGCTAACCCATTCATCAAGATGGTCAAACTCAACCTAGAAATTACCCCTCACTTAGGCGGGTAAGTTCACACCCCTTTCCAACCGATCACGGCATAGTGGGAGACGCGGCCTTCTGGTATACAGCCCTCACGCGCTCATGTATCCACTTGGTCTTGACGTTGGAGTCATCCTCTGGTACCATCGGGTTTAGAGATTTTCACCCAGAGACACCTATACGCCCCGATGCTAGAAACAGTATTTTCGGTATCCAATCCAGCCATCCACGATGTGTCTGTGGAGGCTATGATCCTGATATTCTTAAGGCATATAATAATCACGATCACACAAATGCAAGTGCATGAATCACTCTACCAGACATGCAACAATCATGCGTGTACCGAGCGCTCATAAAGGGAAACTCTGCCTATTAGGGAGTAGACATATGCTATGATCAGTCACTCCTCATATCAAACATACATATGATGCGTATGAGCATGAATCATGGATCTATAGTAAACATGTTACAAGATGATGAATTCTATTCATAACGAAGATTGGCTTAGACGGCACACACACTATAAGTATGGGCTTATCAAAGGGTCTTAGGGAGAGTGACAATACGGACATTTAACCAACATCATCCTTACAATGTGGGCATCAAACCATCATTGCTCCCAAGGCATGACCTGCCTTGAACATCATTACATAAATTATGGTGGAATCACACATTGCAATGGGCCTTATGTACATCCCATTGGGCCTCGACCCAAGGGCTCCAAATACATCAAATGGGCCGCATCACGTGGGCCTCATATATATCAAAGTAGGCCTCAACAATGGCCTCATATTTCACATCGAGCCTAATCAAATGGGCTGAATCAATTGGGCCAATGTCGACTGGGCCAAGTTGAATGGGCCGAGTCAAATACATCATGTGGGCCTCATATATATATCAAAGTGGGCCTCAACAATAGGCCTCATTCACATACCGAAAAATAGTCATATTTAAGGATCATTTGGACCACACCACCAATAGCAATGGAGATAATAGCTTTCATGATTAAATAAATCACAGGGCCCACTATAAAGTTTATTTTCTAACCAATCTAATCATAAGGTCATAAAGACCTGGATTAAGAGGGAAAATAAATATCATATTGGTCCAAACTTTGAAGTCCAAGGGTTTAATGGTGGACATTCAAACCCACTGTTTCCTATAATGTGGTCCACCTGATCCTAGATCTGTCTCATTTTTTTATCTCAAGTCTTAAGACGAGCTTTCAAAATGGTTGGGTGGTTTGGATGCAACACATACATCATGGTGGGTCCCATAGGTGGAAGGTGTGGATGATACAGGTGGGGCCACATAGCTTGGTAACACCACTCCAGCAGCTAGGTAGCTGGAGTGAGGTACTCCTGCCAACCCACTCCTCTACACGCAATGTCAGTGGGTCCCACGTGGGGCCCACCATAACGTTAAATTTTCATCCAATCTGTTAATAAGGTCATACAGACTCGGATGAGAGGAAAAAAAATTTCAAAAATGATCCAAAACTTCTGTGATAACTCAAAAGGGTTTCAATGGCATCCATTCAATCACCTTTATTTCCTGTGACGTGGGCCACCTGAGAGTTTTATATAGCTCATGTTGGGGGTGGCCCACCTAAATGTATGGTGTAGATGTTCTACATGCATCACGGTGGGGCCCACAACTAGGGTCGATGCCTCCAGCGCCCATGCACACCCAGCATCCAGCGCTTTTTTTTAAAAATCAGTCATTCTGTGGTTTTTCCCATGTAGGGCTTGCAATAGGGAAATCCGTCTTGCACATTGGTCTCTGTGGCTCAATACAAGCTCATCAAGCCCAATATGCATCATGTTTTGGCGAATAAAAACATCAAGGTGGGTTTTAACGGTAAACACTACTATTTCCTATGGTATGGCCCGCTTGATTATCGGATTGGCCTCATTAAATAGGCTGATAAATGGAATAAACGATGTGGATTATTTACATTGAGGTGGGGCCTTCATGAGCGGCCCACTCCAAGCTTTGTACACCCCAACGTCAGTTCACACTTCACTATTACCCCAAGCCAGTTCACACTTCTCTGTTAGGTCACGTCCAGCGTCTCTAGACGCTGGACGGTGTGGAATAACACAGGCATCATGGTGGGTCCCACATGGACGTGGCCCACCGTGCATGTATATATATATATATATTATTATATTAATATAATTTAAATATATCACATATATTTCAGTCCAGTGGGTGGGATTTCCCTGAAATGTGGTGGGCCACTCCGTCTGACGGATGGAGTAGATTTAACACCATTTGGTGGGGCCCACTACATTCTAGAGAGAGAGAGAGAGAGAGAGAGAGAGAGAGAGAGAGAGATACAGTGAGATAGAGGGACCTCGCCACTATGGGCGCCTCTTTACATTGCATACATCATTTTGGGTCCCACAACAAGTGGGCCCTTAAACTAGAAATCAACGGTGGATCACCCACCTATCTTCCTTCTTCTTTCTCTCCTAGCCTCCTTAGCTCCTTGCCTTCAAGTTTGATGGAGGTAGATGATGGATGAATGGTTGAGATGTGAGATGAGAGAGTGAGAAAGTGAGCCACATTTATTGTTGTGGAAAGTAGCTTGGATGTATGGAATTTGTTGCTTGGGAGAGTGTTTGAGAAAATGAAAGAAAGAGAATAATAAGAGGGATGGATGGAGTGGTGGGTGTAAGGAAAAGGGATGGGGAAGTAAGGTGTTGTTTGAAATTTGTAAAAAGAGTGATGGTTAGGGGAGAGAGAGAGTTGACTTATGGAAAAGGAGGGATGGGTTGTTGTACTTAGGATATGGTGTATACTTGACTTAGGTGATTAATTGATTGATGGGATATGTTATAGAGATTCCCTCAAAATTCATAACACGCGGCGTTTCTTTGAAAAGAACTTGGACCCACAGCTTTTAGCCTGGGTATCGGATTGGTGCACGAGTCATGACGTTAGAACCACGGCGATAGCGCGGTCGCTAGGGTACAAGTTTCGGGTCGAGCCGACTTCGGTATGTAAGACTCGGCTTAGGATCGCACGCAAACGTTGGATATAGGTCGAGAGTTATCGAAATTTGATCGGGAGAACTGCAGAAGGCTATAGAATGGTACAGACTAGGACACAGGTCTTACAAACCTTATATCACAGTTAGTACTTGAAAGACCTAATTGAATTTACTTTTAAAGTAAAACAGAAAATCTATAAAAATTTTAGAGGTTTTAAAAAAGAACTTACCTTAGCTATCTTGCACAGATCTAATCTATCTCCGTCTCTCCTCGAAAATGGCGCTAAAAACTTATTTGCTTGCCTCCAAGTGCAGAGGTTCATAAGTAATATCCTGTGAATACATGGCCGATCCCACAGGGAGATGGTTTAGGAGAATGACAAATCAAATACAAAATTAAGTAAGAAAAACTGACCTATAAGAATTCTAATTAATGGATGCAATGATTTTGAGGGTTTTATTTTTAAATGGAATTTAAAAGCAACACCCAAGCTTCAAAGTTCCACACATAGGTTAATAGCCCATAAATCATGACGATTTTGATATCACAATTAGGATCTGAGTACTATGGTAAGCTTAATCAAAAAATAAAACAGTTCAAATCTTTTTAATAAATGTCATGAGAGGTTAGAGAATCATGGATTTGGACCATTAACATATATTCTCAAGCACCAGTGATTTTAAGCATTCAATATCCATGAGATAATGAATCAAATAATGTAACAGGTTGAGAACATATCCCATCTAGGAAATCTAATTGATTTAGGTTAAGCCTATCCATCAATATAGATCTCACATGAGGATAAAAAACCTAAACCTAGATAATTAATAACATGCATATACCATTCATCTCATGATTAAAAATAAATTAATCAATCATAACTTATGAATCATTAAACCCATGTGTTCCCCTTCTAGCTTAGGTTAGAGAGAACTAGAAAGACATAATTAAAACAAAGCAAATGAAAAGCAAGTACATAAACAAATAAAGATATAAAAAAAAACTTATAAAGAAAAATAAAAACTAAAATTATGAAACCTGAAGCTTTTCTAAAAAAAACTAGAAAGGTCTCCAAAAAACCTTAGATTTGCTTCAAAAAAATCCTAGGTATGCTTTAGAAGTCCGTATGAAACCTTTGTTTATAGCCTAGCTCGGTTACTTTCAAAAAATAAACTCTATTTACGCAATCCGTGTAAACACCGTGTTACACTGTGTGATTTCGTTAGCATCGAAATTGGTTCGATAACTCTGAATTTGTATCTAAAATTACTGAAATTGTATGTGCAGAGTACTTAGATAGTAGTAGGTAGCACCAAAGTTACTACCGAAATTGATTTTAGTGGCACCGAATTAAGCTCAGGTAGCATTAAATTAAGCTATTTTCTTGCTAGAATGTTTTGTGCACATTAGGCAGCTATCGAAATTGGCTTAGGTAGTACCGAAATTGCCTGTTTTTCTACTATTTAATTTATATTTTTACCAATGTTTTCTCCATCCTTTGTACTTAGTTTCTTTGGATCTTTGGAATAAGAATTCTTCATTCTTGGACTCCTAAGATCCATCCTTTGCCTTGGTGATTCTTGAGTACTAAATCCATGCTTTTAGCATTCTTTTTAATCTAAGCTCTCAGATTCACCTTGCAACACAAACATGCATAAAACATAACATTAAGTAGTATCATATTCATAAAACTAAGATATAAATGGGGAAAAATATGCAATATTTGAGTCTCAACAATAAGCTCTTGAGTTTGTGTGGGATTTTAAACCAATTCCTCTTGAGGTTTCCCATGATTCAAAAATTGGTTAGGAATTCCTTGAGGATTAGCAGTTTGTCCATTCCTTCAACTGAAGTTTGGATGATTTCTCCAAATTGAATTGTATGTGTTTGAAGTGAGTCCTTTGAAAGGACTTTGGTAGTTGTTTACGGTGTTCGATTGCTTATTCAATATTTCTTAAAAAGTAGGTATTGTTGGACAATTCTTAGTTGTATGTGAAAAGGCTTAGCTATATGTCCTAGAAGTGGGGGGGGGGGGGGGGTTGAATAGGACTATGCCAAATAAAACTTATAACAACAGAAATTAAATAAATATGATAGCCAACAAATAAAATAAACAAACCACAATGCAAGAATGTAAAGCCACCTTAAAATTCAAATCTTGAGAGGTTGATATAAATGTTGTTCTAAGGATAACCTTACACCAAAAACCAGAGTTTATGGTAGGACAGCCTTATTTCTAGAAAGGTCTTTATATCAAATCTCAAATCGAAGAGGAATGATAAAGAATTAAATACAAACTGCACTGAATAACAAATTACAATTACAAACATATTTTGTTATAGGGACAACCATACACCATAGAAATGGCAAGGCAACCTTTCTAAAACAATTAAGGTAGCTAATAAAGGAATAACAAGAAATAAATACTAAACTATTACAACATTCCCACAATGCTTGAAATAAATGATTACAGCATTTACATCCACATATAGATCCCACAAATGAATAATTAAAGATATGAAATATAAACCATTCAACCACTAAACACAAGGGATTATAGTGGTTCGCCTGTGTGTATACCAACTGTTAAACAACAACCACATAGAATGCTACTCCACTCTTAATATCCTCACACAGGGGATATTAGCATTCAGTATCAAATTAGGTTTTCACAGGTTCACCCAAAACCTTTACAATTGTGTCTTTCTCTGTGGGATTATACAATTAAAAAAGCCCACTTCTGAGTTTTCCTGACTCTCCTCAGATAACCAATACAAAGAGATTTTTCTAGAAAATCCCAAAAGAAACCAAAATAAAAAGAAATTTATAATTAAATGTAAAATACCTGATTTTCTCCTTCGTTGTAGCAGCCTCGTAGAACCAAGTTAGAGTAGATGATTGAATGTCCAAGTTCAATGTCCAAACTCACATTACAATGGTTCTAGTTCTAATTGATTTTAAATTAAATCAAAATGGGCTAGCTTTAATTGATTTAGATTCCAAAGAAAGGGAAATAGCAATTCCTCTTTTCGGATTAGATTGAAATACAAGAAACAAAATCAATTAATAAAGCTAACGAAAGAGAATATTAAATACGCATATTTAGCTTAAAATAGAGCATAGACTTATCTCTCAGAAGGCCGAATTAATTAGCTTGAATTGTGTAAATTATTCTGAGATTTTTGATCTATTTATAGCTGAGAAAACAAATCTTCGACTGGTCTTAGAATCTCTATGATTGGTCGAAGAACCAAAAAAAATTTGAATTTTCAGGCGCGATAAGATCCGACGGTTTCACGACTGGTCGTAGGTCCCCTTCGACCGGTCGTAGGATGCACCCGAATAGTCGTAGGCACATGATTTTTAATGCTGGACTTTGAGTCGAAGGTCTACAACTGGTCGAATAATCAGTCAACACTGTTCCTACGACTGGTCGAACAGTCTCCAGGACTAGTCGTAGAGTAACTAAAAAATTTTAAAAATCTTCAACAACTTAGGACTGGTCGTGAAATTTCTTGGACTGGTCGAACCAGTGCTAGGACTAGTCGAACAAGGTCCAGGACTAGTCTTAAAACAGACTAAATTTACTTATAAAACATATATGGATTATATATCTAAAATGTCCTACTCTAAAGGTCAACCTAATATCCGTCATACCTCAATAGTGAAGCAAGGACACTAAAACTTGAAGACAAGTGACCTTTGAGTATAATTAAGTCTGAGATCTTGAACTTAAAAGATTCTTGAACTTGAAAGCTTCTGAGGTCTTTGAACTTGAAAACTTCTGAGATCTTTGAACTTGGAAGCTTTTGAGATCTTTGAACTTGAAAGCTTCTGAGATCTTTAAATGGATCTTTTGTTCATCACATATATAGCTTTAAAGCAGTGTCTTTGTCACCACTAATTTGACAACAACAAGGGGCTATAAACTATAACACTTACAATCTCCCCCTTTATCAAATTAGTGACAAAACATATTTCCAAGATATGATATATAACACAGAATATCTGATTAAAGAATCATGCACCAGTTGTTATCAACTGGCACACATTCATGAACCTACATATCAATATTCAACATACAATCCACCTCTGTACATCAAGTTACATATTCCACATACTCCCCTTGAGTAACATATATCACAAAAAAAATATGTACACAACGCACAATGCTACTCACTCCTCACTTTACTCGCTCCTCATAAGCAAATCATTTTCCATTCTCGCCCTTTTTGTCAAAACATGACAAAAGAAGCAAAGAAGAGAAGACTAAGGAGTAATAAGTAAGGAGAAAAATAAGAGGTAAGACAAGATATGAGAATATAGCATAAGCAACACACATAATTCACAAATGGAACGAAGTAACAAGTCAAGATAAGTAAGCACAATAGTAAGATAGTTATTACAAACCAGAAAATAAAAAAAAAAAACTAATCTGAACCAGATGAAGGAGCAGGGATGGAAGGATCAAGTTGATGCATGCCCTTATTTAAACGCCTAAGATACTTGCGTATATACTTGAATTGTAAATCATGGGCAACAAACATGTTTTCCATCTTAACATTTATATTCTCAACTTTCTCCTCCAATGCACTTAGTCAAGCATTAAAAGCAGAAGGCTTATAATCTGCATCATTTGCAGAGTCAGATTCAATTTCTTTAAAAATATCATCAGGAGGAAGATCACTAACTTCTTCCTCATGTTTAGCTTCAGCCATATCAACACCATCTCTTTGGCCAGGAAGAAATTCCACTTTCATCTTATTGATATTAGAGTTGTTAAATATCAGATGATGGATAGGGGCTTCACCAACCGGTATATCGACTAGCATATGTGTTGCCAATACAGTCATCAAATAACCAAAAGGGATATCACTATGACTAGGATGGAGTCAAAACTGAATGATAGAGTGAAAAATCAAGGATGGTAAGCAAATATCAGCACCTCTGACAATATTATGAAGAACATGAACCATGAAAGCAGTTAGCTCAGTTTTATTACCCGATCAAGGATACAAATTTGACACAAAGATCCTATGAAGAACTCTGTATTTGGGTAACAAAAATCTTGAGGGGAGCGCATTTTCTTTATGTGTCTATTGAACATCCAGATTGTATAAATCCTTAGTTAACATGCATTTTTCAGTTTGTGAGGGTTTTTTCAGATAGTGTATGAATGGAAACTCCCTCATCATTCAAAGGAATTTCCATAAGAGCTGAAATTAAGTGACGATTAACGTCAAATGGTCCTTCTCTTGTGGTAATTTTAAACATTGATTTTCTAGTGAAAAATCACATATGCAAGCAAACATAGATTGGGCAATGGACCGGTATGTTGGCCCACCCTAATGCAATAAGTTATCCTAACCTACATCTTGGAGCATAGGAAGGATATCAAAAGGAGCAGTATGATTAATATCAACAGGATGTTCAAAAATAACATTACGCAGTCTGATGTCCCGAATAAAGAATGAATCATCCTCGGGAGCCCTAAGATGAGGCTTAGTGAGAGACGCTGATCTGGAAGAAGATGGACCATGGGAAGTTATTCTTTTTCCTCTAGAAGCCATTTGCGACAAAGATTTCAAGAAGATAAAGAATTGCAAAGGATTAAGAATGAGGTTTTCTCAAAACATATTTTTTACAAGAAAAACCCCAAATCACTATGAAATTCAAAATAGATAACTTCAAGAGAGAAATAGAAGTAATCTAGACACAAATCTCCAAGAAAAACATAAATGAAGCACTAACCATGAAGATTTCAAAGGATGGCTTCGACTAGTCGGACATCGGCTCGTTGGTGAGTGAAAATGAAATGAGGAAGATGAAGTGTTTTTCCCAAATAAAGTGATTCACGAGTTTCACGATTGGTCGTAGATGTACACGACCAGTCGTATCACGACTGGTCATGTATATTCACGATCGGTCGAGGACCAGCCAAAATGCAATATCCTTTAAGTTTTACGAATTTTTCAGTATGATTTGCCAAAATTAAAGTCTAAACTAGCAAGAATATACAATATGATACAAAAAGGCATAAATTATCATCTTAAAATGCACATGCCAAGATCAAATTTCATTTGGTTAAACCTGCTTTTGTCGAGAGGTTTAGTGAAAATGTCAGCATGTTGATTCTCGGTAGGTATATATTCCAAAGATATAACCTTTTCTTCTACTAATTCACGGATATAATGAAATCTAATGTCAATGTGCTTAGTACGAGAATGCTGAATAAGATTTTTTAAAATATTTATGGCACTAAAATTATTACAATATAATAACATAGAATCCTGTTTAATTCCATAATCACTTAGCATTCGATTCATCCAAACAAGTTATGTACACGCATTACCAGCTGCGATGTATTTAGCTTCAGCTGTTGAAAGTGATATAGAACTTTGTTTCTTGCTAAACCAAGAAACTAAACAGTTTTTGATATAAAAGCAACCACCACTGGTTGATTTTCTATCATCAAGATTACCAGCCCAATCAACATCCGAGTACACAGCTAATTGAACACTAGTCTCATGTGGATATCAGAGACCGAGATTAACAGTACTTGCAACATATTGCACAATTTGCTTGAAAGCAATCAAGTGTGATTCTTTAGGATCATACTGATATCTAGCACAAATACCAACACTTGGTGCAATATCAGGTCTACTAGCAGTTAAATACAATAAACTACCAATCATGCTCCAATATAATTTCGGATCAACATTTTTATCTGCAGAATCTTTTGAGAGTTTCAAGGTAGTACTCATAGGAGTATCAAAGTTCTTACCATTCTCAAATCCATTTCTCTTAATTAAATTCAAGGCATATTTAGATTGAGAAATGAATATTCCATCAGGTTGTTGCTTTACTTGCAACCCTAGAAAATAATTCAATTCCCCAACCATGCTCATTTTAAACTGTAATTTCATCAAATCTACAAACTCAGTAGTCATATCAGTACAAGTAGATCCATAAATGATATCATCAATATAAATTTGTACCATTAAAATATGATCATTATGTTTTTTAACAAACAAAGTTTTATCAATAGATCCCATTTGAAAATTATGGCTTAACAGAAACTTTGTTAGTTTCTCATACCATGCCCTAGGAGCTTGTTTTAATCCGTAAAGTGACTTTTTAAGGCGATACACATGATCAACATTTTTGGGATCTTCAAAACCCATTGGTTGTTCAACATAGACTTCCTCATGCAAATCACCATTTAAGAAAGTACTTTTTACATCCATTTGATAAATCTTGATTTTTCTAAAACATGCAATAGATATAAATAGTCTAATTGATTCAAGACGTGCTACTGGTGCAAAGGTTTCATCAAAATCAATACCTTCAATTTGAGTGTAACCTTGTACCACTAGCCTAGCCTTGTTTCTAATTATATTTTCGAGCTCATCAGACTTATTTTTAAAAATTCATTTTGTTCCAATGATGTATTTATCTTTGGGTCTAGGTACGAGATACCAAACATCATTTCTTACAAATTGGTTAAGTTCTTCTTGCATCGCAACAATCCAGTTTTCATCAGCAAGAGCTTCTTTTACGCTAGATGGTTCTATTTGGGATGTAAAATATACGTAATTGCATATATCCTCAAGTTGTCTATGAGTATGAACACCAGTGAGAGGGTTTCCAAGAATTTGAGTAGTTGGATGATTTTTAACAGTCCTTAGTTCAGAATCAGTCTGATTAGATGAAGTATCGGGTTTATCAACTAAAAGAACTTCATCATTATCTGAACTTGAGGCTGGTGTATTTAAGTGATCATTAATGACCACATTGATAGACTCTTGAATCACACCGGTCCTTTTGTTCAGAACCCTATAAGCACGACTATTTAAAGAATACCCTAGAAAGATCCCTTCATCACTTTTCGTATCAAAATTTTTCAGATTTTCACGATCTTGTAAAATATAGCACTTGTTGCCAAAAACTCGAAAGTATTTGACAGTAGGATTTTTATCGAACCATATTTCATACGCCGTTTTATTATTGCCTTTACTAGTGTAAACTCGGTTAATAATATAGCAAGTTGTATTGACTGCTTTAGCCCAAAGATTCTTAGAGAGCTTCATGCTATTCAACATGACATTAACCATTTCTTGTAGCACTCTATTTTTTCTTTCCACTATCCCATTTTGTTGTGGAGTTTTGGGTGCTAAAAATTCATGTAATATTCCTTGGTCACTACAGAACTTTTCAAAACCGCTATTCTCAAATTCAGATCCATGATCACTAAGAATCTTACTGATTTGAGAACTTTTTTCAGTTTGAATCCTTTTGAGAACTTTTCTTACTTCTTCAAGGGTTTCTGATTTGTCCCTTAAGAAGACTACCCATGTATATCTAGTAAAGTCATCTACTATTACCAAGATGTACTTTTTGCCACCTCGACTCTCCATTCTGGTAGGTCCTATCAGATCCATGTGGAAAAGTTCGAGTGGTCTTGATGTGGTATTGGAATTTGCCTTTTTGTGTGAGTTCCTTATTTGTTTGTCAAACTGGCATTCACCACATATCTTATCTAAATTTTGAAGTTTAGATAGACCTTTTATAAGTTCCTTTTTGCTCAATCTAAATAAGTTTCGGTAGTGTACATGTCAAAGACGTTTATGCCATAATTCAGTCTCTTCTGTATGGACCATGTAACATGTTTGATTAGATGAGCTGGATTCACTAACAATATAATAGTTTTCAAACGTTCTACATCCAGTTAGTATTACTGAACCCTTGTTGTTTAGAATCTCATAGCTTTGATTAGAAAACCAAACACTATGGTTATTATTATATATTTAAGATATGCTTAACAAATTATATTTTAGTCCTTCACCATATAAGATATTCTTAAATAATGGAAGGTTATAGAGTTAAACCGTACCTTGGCCCATAATTTTACAGTTACTGCCATCATCACCAAATGTGACTAAACCATCAATCATATCTTTTAGATCGGTGAATAAAGCCTTGTCGCCTGTCATATGCCTGGAGCATCCACTATCTAGGTACCACTTTGAATGGCTTGTTTCTTTGAAAGCAGTGTGATCAACCAAGAAAGTGACCTTTGGAATCCATTTCATAACCATTTTGGGTTTAGGTGGATAGTTGGTTTTCTTTTGATTGTAAGAATTATAAGTATGACCTATTGAGTTAGACTATAGAAGTTCCTTAAGTAAATCAACTATCTTTTTAGCCAAAAGATTTTTGTTATGCTTCCTATAGTTGAAATAATTTCCTTTAGGTTTTTGAACAGATTTAGGGTCTTTAGAAAACACTTGTCCTTTACCTTTTGAGTTTAAGGTCTCTCCTTCTACAAACTTCGGAGGTGTATTTTTCATCTTAGGAGAAACATTCTTATCATAACTCGGACTGGATCGATCACCACATTTTCTTGATCCTGATAAGAGTTTTTCTAATTTGGAATCACCTTGGGCATATTTCTAAGTTTCCTTTAAACTCAAGAGAGAAGAGACTTCATGTTTTAATTGGTCGTTTTCAGATTTAAAATTTTTAACTTGGGCAGTCTTAAAATCCAAATCGCATTTTGTCTTTTCAAAACAGTCTGAAATATGGGACTTTTCTAAAACAAGAGATTCATAAATTTCTTTGAGTTTATAAAATTTCTCTTTTTGAATTTTCAGTTTTACCGCAATTTTACAACTCTCCTTGTAAAGGGCATTATAGGCATCTTGAAGATCATCTTCATTTTCACATTCACTATTCAGATTTTCTTCACTTGTTGAATCATTATCTGAAAATGTGAATTTGGCTAGAGTCATAAGGGCTTTCACTTCATTGCCTGACTCAGTTTCAAAATCTTCGGATTCAGAAGAATCTTCAGAATCAGAGGATTCATCCCAAGTAGCCAACATACCCTTTTTCTTGGGTTTGTCCTTTTTAGGACACTTGTTAGCCAAATACCCATATTCTTGGCAGTTGTAACATTGGCTATCTTTCAAAGATTTTCAAGTTTTAGATTTAGGTTTAGATCTTTTCTTATCATTTCCTCTTTGAAAATCAACTCTCTTTTTACTTTTGAAGATTTTATAAAACTTTTTTGCCAAAAGAGTCATATCATCGTCAGAGTTGTCTACATCAGAATTTTCTTAAAAATTATTTTTAGAAGTTTTTAGAGAAATTGATTTTTCTATTAGAGCTTTAAAACATAACTCGTAGGTTTGTAAAGAACCAACTAATTCCTCAACCCTCATATTATCCGTATCGTGAAGTTCCTGGATCGCGGTTACTTTAGAGTTGTATCGTTCAGGAAGTGAGCGTAGTATTTTTGTACACACTTTACTTTTTGGGATTCTATTACCAAGACCCCACATAAAGTTTACAATATCATTTAATCGTGTATAAAAGTCCATAAATGTTTCATTTTTCTCCATATGAATTTCTTCAAATTTGGTTGTAAGGAGTTGGACTTTTGATTTCTTAATAATAGATGTACCCTCGTATGTCATTTCTAATATATCTCAAGCTTGCTTTGCAGAATCACAGGATATAATTCTTTTGAATTCATCCGGTGATAGTGCACAAGTGATTGCATTTAGTGCTTTAGCATTTGCACTACTCTCACTTTTCTGAAGTGTGGTCCACAAGAAATAAGGTGTTACTCTCTAGATTTTGAACCATCAACTCCAGTTACTTCAGTGATAGGAGGGTTCCACCCATTCACAGTGGCCAGCCACACACTTTCATCCATGAATTTTAAGAATATTCTCATCCTGGTTTTCCAATAAGCATAGTTGGAGCTATCAAAGGGTGGTGGCCTAGTGACTGATAGGCCATCAAAATTTGACATCTTAAATAGCTTAAATCATTAGCTCAGGAAATAAATCTAAGAATTAAGAATTAAAAAGAGCTATTAGGCTCTGATACCACTTAAAAAGGCCTAGCTATATGTCCGAAAGGGGGGGGGGGGACTAGGACTATGCCAAATAAAGCTTATAACAGTGGAAATTAAATAAATATGATAGCTAATAAATAAAATAAACAAACCACAATGCAAGAATGTAAACCCACCTCAAAATTCAAATCTTGAGAGGTTGATACAAATGTTGTTCTAAGGACAACCTTACACCAAAAACTAAAGTTTATGGTAGGACAACCTTATTCTAGAAAGGTCTTTGTATCAAATCTTAAATCGAAGAGGAATGATAAAGAATTAAATACAAACTACACTGAAAAACAAATTGCAATTATAAATATATTTTGTTCTAGGGTCAACCATACACCATAAAAATGGTAGCGCAACCATACTAGAACAATTAAGGAAGCTGATAATGGAATAGTAAGAAATAAATGCTAAACTATTACAACATTCTCACAATGCTTGAAATGAATGATTATAGCATTTACATCCACATATATGTCCAACAAATGAATAATTAAAGATATAAAATATAAACCATTCAACCACCAAACATAAGAGATTATAGTGGTTTGCTTGTGTGTACACCAACTATTAAACAATAACCACACAAAATGCTACTCCACTAATGATATCCTCACACAGGGGATATTAGCATTCACTATCAAATTAGGTTTTCACAGGTTCACACAAAACCTTCACAATTGTGTCTTTCTCCGTGGGCTTACACAATTAAAAAATCCCACTTCTGAGTTTTCCTCGCTCTCCTCAGATAACTAATACAAAAATATTTTTCTGGCAAATCCCAAAAGAAACCAAAATAAAAAGAAATTTATAATTAAATATAAAATATCTGATTTTCTCCTTCGTTGTAGTAGCCTCGTAGAACCAAGTCAGAGTAGATGATTGAATGTCCAAGTTCAATGTCCAAACTCACATTACAATGGTTTTACTTCTAATTGATTTTAAATTAAATCAAAATGGGCTAGCTTTAATTGATTTTGATTCCAAAGAAAGGGAAATAGTAATTCCTCTTTTCAGATTAGATTGGAATACAAGAAACAAAATCAATTAATAAAGCTAATGAAAGAGAATATTAAATACGTACACTTAGCTTAAAATAGAGCATAGACTTATCTCTCAAAAGGTTGAATTAATTAGCTTGAATTGTGTAAATTATTCTGAGATTTGTGATCTATTTATAGCTGAGCAAAATACGTCTTCGACTGGTCTTAGGATCTCTACGACTGGTCAAAGAACCAACAAAAAATTAAATTTTCAGGCGCAATAAGATCTGATGGTTTCATGACTGGTCGTAGGTCCCCTTCAACTAGTCGTAAGTCACCTTCGACCGGTCGTAGGATGCACACGACTGGTCGTAGGCACATGATTTTCAATGCTAGACTTTGATTCGAAGGTCTACGGCTGGTCGAACAATCAGTCGACACTGTTCCTACGACTGGTCTAACAGTCTTCAGGATTGGTCGTAGAATAACAAAAAAATTTTAAAAATCTTCAACAACTTAAGACTGGTCATGGAATTTCTTGGATTGGTCGAACCAGTGCTAGGACTAGTCAAACAAGGTTCAGAACTAGTCTTAGAATAGACCAAATTTACTTATAAAACATATATGGATTATATATCTAAAATGTCCTACTCTAAAGGTCAACCTAATGTCAGTCATACCTCAATAGTAAAGCAAGGACATTAAAACTTGAAGAAAAGTGACCTTTGAGTATAATTAAGCCTGAGATCTTGAACTTAAAAGCTTTTTGAACTTGAAAGCTTCTGAGGTCTTTGAACTTGAAAACTTCTGAGATCTTTGAACTTAGAAGCTTTTGAGATCTTTGAACTTGAAAGCTTCTAAGATCTTTGAATGGATTTTTTGTTCATCACATATACAGCTTTAAAGTAGTGTCTTTGTCACCACTAATTTGACAACAACAAGGGGCTATAAACTATAGCACTTACAGTATGAACGTTGCAAGCATAAATACCACAAACAACTTGCTTTTCCTTATCCTTCATAAATTCCAAGGCCTCAAGTTTCCTTGTGAGACTGGCCACTTTAGCATTTAAATCATCTTCCTCTTTCAAAAGATATATCCTGCCATTCTCCTTTGATTGAGTAGGTTTAGAAGTGGTGCTAGGACTTGGGGGGATGTCCCATGATTGTACGATTTTGACGAGTTTTTCAAAGTAATCCCACACATCATCGACATCTTTATTCATGAATTCCCCATTACACATTATCTCGATGAATTGGCACATAGAATATGTTAGTCCTTCATGGAAGAAACTTGTTATGCGCCATGTTTCAAAACCGTGTTGTGGGCATGAACTGAGAAGATCCTTGAATCACTCCCAACATTGAAAGAATGTTTCATCTCCCTTTTAGGCGAAGTTCATCTCGACTTTCTGATGATGTTCATTTTATGGTATGGGAAGAATTTCTTTATGAACACCCTTGTCATGTCATTCAATTTATAAATAGATAGTGAATGTAGTGAATGCAACCACGTCTTAACCTTTTGTTTTAAAGAGAAAGGAAAGAGTTTCAGCCTGATCGTGTCCTCAGGCACATTAGTAAAATATAAAGTGGTTATTGTAAGTGCTATGGCTGATAGCCCCTTTATGTTGTCAAATTTTATGGTGTCAAAAACACTATCTGTGTCTTGTGTAGCATGAGGATTTATATATATTCAAGGCACTGCATCACAATGCTTCAAGTTGAGAATGAAGCTCTACTTCAAGACATGCAAGGTCAAGTACGTTGTCCACTTCTGTAATCTTCAAAGATCAGAGTCTTTCAAGAGCTACATCAAAAGATAAGTTTTTTCTTAAGACTCAAGTACAGTTCAAGACTCAAGATAGTGTACAACTCAAGATGAAGTTTTCAAGTACTAGAAGATCTAAAGTTCAAGCTACATGAAGTATAGATATCAAGCTTCATAATCTTTAAAGGCCAACCATCTTCTGAAGAAATGAAGTCTCAATGTTCACACATCACTTTCAAAGTATGATTGACCTTAGTTTGACCTTAGGGTAGGTCATTTTGTATACATAAGTCAAATTGAATCACTTTGTAAGTGTTTGGACTGTTCTAATACTATCATGGACCCTGTTCAACTAATCCTAGCACTAGCTCGACCAGTCCAAGAAATTTCAGGACCAGTCCTAAGTTTATTACAATTTTTTAAAATTTTTTATTCATATACGACCAATCCTGGAGACTGCTTGACCGGTTGTGTGAACAGTGCACGACTCATTCATGATCAGTCCTGCAATTACGAGTCAAACTCCAACAACTAAATCAGACTGCCTTCGACCAGTCGTGAGCATGTCACGACCAGTCATGCATAGCCTTCGACCGGTCGTGAACATTCTTTGACCAGTTGTGGAATGGTTTTATCCAATCGCTCTCAAAAATTTAAAAATCTATTTCTCCTACAACTAGTCGTAGTGTCCACAGGACCGGTTGTAGATGAGTTTCTGCAACTATAAATAAACGACGAATTTTAAAGTTTGATAATCCAATTAAAAGAAAAATCAAGGCATCACTCTGAGAGATAAGTTAGTGTTCTTTTTAAGCTACATTGTGCATATTTAATATTCTCTTTTATTAGCTTTATCGATTTGATTTTGTTTCTATATTCCAATCTGATTTGAAAGAGGAATTGTTGTTTTCATTCTTCTTAGAATCAAAATCAAATAGAGCTAGCTCACCTAGTTTAATTTAAAATCAATTAGAACCTAGAACCATTTTAAAGTAAGTAGTGGACATCGAACTTCTATATTCGAACTTCTACTTTGACTTGGTTCTTTCAAGCTGCAATAAAAGGAAAATTTTAGGTATTTTACATTGTTGTAAATTTTCTTCTTTTGATTTTATTTGGGATTAAACTAGAAAAATCTCAATCTATTGGTTATCTGAGGAAAGCCAGAAAACTCAGAAGTGGGATTTTTCAAATTGTGTAAGCCCACTGAAAGACACAATTATGAGGGTTTTAGGTGAACCTAAGAAAAACCTATTTTCATAGTGAACGCTAATATCCACTGTGTGAGGATATTAGGAGTGGAGTAGCAAGCTGTGTGGCTGTTATTTAACAGTTGGTGAACACACATGCGAACCACTATAACTCTTTGTGTTTTGTGGATGTGTGGTTTATTTTCTATATTATTTATCATTCATATTGTGGGATGTATGTGTGGATGTGAATGTTGTAACATTTACATTTCAAGCATTGTTGGGAATGTTGTAATAATTTAGATTTAAATTCTTGCAATTCATTTCTTTTTATTTTCCTCTTCAGTTTGAGAATTTGATACTCATCGTTCTATTAAGGTTGTCCTACCATAAATTCTTTATTTTTATGGTGTAAGGTTGTCCTTAAAACAACATTTGTATCAACCTCTCAATACTAGAATTTGAGGTTGCTTTACATTCTGCATTGTGCATTGTTATCTTTCTTTTATTTGGTTATCTTATTGTTTATTTTGCTGTTATCTTTTTAAATTTGGCATAGTCCTATTCACCCCTCCTCTAGGACATATAGCTTGGCCTTTTCAAGTGGTATCAGAGCCTAATAGCTCGTTTTAATTCTTTTTATTTGGATTTATTTTCTGAGCTAATCGATCTAAGATATTTATGAGATGTCAAATTTTGATAGCCTTTCAGTCAATAGGCCTCCACCATTTGATGGCACCAATTATGCCTATTGGAAAGCCAGGATGAGGTTTTTCCTTAAATCCATGGATGAGAGTGTGTGGCTAGCCACAGTGAATGAATGGAACCCTCATAGCACTAAAGTAATTGGAATTGATGGATCCAAATCTATGAGAATTACACCTTATTTCTCTTGGACAACATTTCAGAAAAGTGAGAGTAGTGTAAATGCAAAAGCACTAAATGCAATCACTTGCGCATTATCACCAGATGAATTAAAAAGAATTATATCTTGTGATTCTACAAAGTAAGCCTAGGATATTTTAGAAATGACACACGAGAGAACATCAATTGTCAAGAAATCTAAAATTCAATTCCTCACAACCAAATTTGAGAAAATATGTATGGAAGAAAATGAAATGTTCATGGACTTCAATACAAGATTAAATGACATTGTGAACTCTATGTGGGGTCTTGGTGTAAAATCTCAGAAAGTAAAATTTGTGCAACAATACTACGCTCACTTCCTAAACGATTCAATTCTAAGGTAACTGCAATCCAGGAACTTCGTGATATGGACAATATGAGGGTAGAGGAATTAGTTAGCTCTTTACAGACTTATGAGTTAAATTTTAAAGCTCCAAAAGGTAAATCTATTGCACTTAAATCTTCTAAAAATAGTTTTCAAGAAAATAATAACAATTCTGATTTACAAAACTCTGAAGATGACATGACCCTTTTAGCGAAAAAGTTTTATAAAATTTTCCAAAGTAAAAAGAGGGTTGATTTTCAAAAATCAAATGATAAGAAGAAATCTAAACCTAAAACTCGAAAATCATTAAAAGATAGTCAGTGTTACTGTAAGTGCTATGATTTCATATCCCTTTGGTTGTCAAATTTGTGATGCCAAAACCTATATCTATGTCTTGTATATCTTGTGTTTCATGTTTGAGACTATTCATTGCTTCAAGACATCGTATTTCAAGACAAGAACTTAAATGAAGAAAGTTCCAAGTCATGAATGAAGAATTCAAGAATAGAAGTCTCCAAGTATGCATGTTCAAGATTCAAACAAGTACAAGTATAGAAGAAGACTTTGTCAAGTCAAGAAAGGATCAAGCTCGAGAAGGTCTACAACAAGATTCATAAATTCTCAAGCTTCTCTTAAGGGTCATCTGAGTATACAGACTATCAATGTCCATCTCACTTTTAAGGTTTGTTTGACCTTAGATTGACCTTAGGATGGGCTTTACCGTAGGTCATTCTGGATACATAATTCATATATTTTAATATGCTTGTTCGGGCTGTTCTAAGACCAGTCCCAGGGCTTCAAGACCAGTCCTAGCTCTGCTACGACTAGTCTTAAGTTTTTCAGGACCAATCCTAGGTTGTTGAAGATTTTCAGATTTTTCTGTCTGTCGTATGATCAGTCCTGGACATCCTTCGACCAATCCTGTGAGCTGTACGACTTGTCCTTCGACCGGTCTTAGCCCTACGACTCAAACTCCAGCAACTAAACTGGGGGTCCTACGACCAGTCGTAGGTGACCCACGACCAGTCGTAAGTGGCCCACGACCGGTCGTAGGCTATCCAGGACCAGTCACGGAACAACTAATCCTTATCCCGTGAAAATCTTTGAAAATATTTGAAGCTACGACCAGTCCTAGGATCCTAAGACCAGTCATAGATGGGATTTTTCAGGCTATAAATAGAGCACGAACTTTAGAGTTTTTTAATTCAATTCAACTCAATTCAAGCAATCTTTAGGCTACACTCTGAGAGAAGTTCGTATTTATTTTTAAAGCTACTTTGTGCTCATTTACTATTCCTTTTGCTGGCTTGTTTATTATTTGATTTTGATCTACATTCCAATCTTATTAGAAAAGGAGAATTTCTGATATTCCTTCTTCTTGGATTCAAAATCAAATAGAACTAGCCCTTTTGATTTAAAATTAATTAGACTTAGAACCATTCTTAAAGTGAGTATTGGACTTTAAACGTTGAATCAAACTTCTACTCCGATTGGTTTTACCGGGCTACTTCAAAAGGAGATTCAGGTATTTTACATTTGTGTAATTTACATTCTTTGGTTTTGTTTGAGATTTGTCAGAAAAATCTCATTGTTTTGGTTATCTAAGGAGAGCCAGAAAACTCAAATTGTGTGGGTTTTTGGATTGTGTAAGCCCGAGATAAAAAGACACAATTGTGAAGGTTTTAGGTAAACCTGTGAAACCTATTTTGATAGTGCATGCTAATATCCCCAGTGTGAGGATATTAGGAGTGGAGTAGCATTCTGTATGGCTGTTGGATAACAGTTGGTGTACACACAGGAGAACCACTATATATCGTTGTGTTGTGGATGTGCTTTATTATTTCATTCCTTTATTCATTCAGTTTTGTGGATTGTATTTGTGGATGAATGTTGTAATCATTTTATTTCAAGCAAGTGTGGGAATGTCGTAATAACTTAGGATTTATTTCTGCAAGTTATTTTGGTTTCCTTACTTTTTATTTGTCATTGGTTTGAGATACAAAGGACGTTTTAGAAATAAGGTTGTCCTACCTTAAACCTTTGGTTTTTAGTGTAAGGTTGTCCTTAGAACTTATATAGTATCATTCTCTTAATTTTAGGTTATTGAGATTACTTTTAATTCAGCATTGTACTTTATTTCTTTTATTATTCCGCTGTTTTAAGTTTTATTTGGCATTGCCCTATTCAACCCCCTCTAGGGCATATAGCTAGGCCCTTTCAAGTGGTATCACAGCCTAATAGCTCGTGCTTATTGTTTATTCATTGGATTTATTTCCTGAGCTAACAATCTAAGCTATATTAAGATGTCAAATTTTGATAGCCTATTAGTCACTAGGCCACCACCCTTTAATGGCACAAACTATGCCTATTGGAAAGCCAAGATGAGGATCTTCCTCAAATTCATGGATGAAAGTGTATGGCTGGCCACAGTGAATGAATGGAACCCTCCTATCACTGAAGTAACTAATGACGATGGTTCAAAATCAATGAAAGTAACGACTTATTTTCTTTGGACCACACTTCAAAAAAGTGAGAGTAGTGCCAATGCAAAAGCACTAAATGCAATTACTTGTGCATTATCACCAGATGAATTTAAAAGAATCATCTCTTGTGAAAATGCAAAACAAGCATGAGATGTATTAGAAATGACACACGAGGGTACATCTATTGTCAAGAAATCTAAAGTCCAACTCCTCACAACTAAATTTGAAGAAATTCATATGGAGGAGAATGAGATGTTTATGAACTTCTACACTAGATTGAATGACATTGTGAACTCTATGTGGGGTCTTGGTGATAGAATCCCAGAAAGTAAAGTGTTGTAAGCCCCGTATCCTAGACCGTACCGTTCCATAGACTTCCGCGGTCTTACCGGTCAAATTCTGGCAACCTTCGACCCTTAACCAATATTTACATGTGACCTTGATTCGTATGCCATCAACCCGTATCGACTCAACCCAAGACCTTTACCATAGCGACCGCGCCGTCACTACGGTTCCGATGCTGCGACTTGCGCACCGAGGGGATACCCTGGTCAAGAGATGTGGGCCAACGTTCGGTGCGAAGAAAACACCGCGCGTTGCGAAACCCAAGAGAATCTCTACGAGGTGTCACATCAATCCTATCAATCCATCAATCCATCACATGTTAAGTACATGTCAAGTACACATCACCTTTCACCCATTCCCAAGCAACTACAAAAGTCAAGAATCTCTTACAAGCTCATACCTCTCTTACACCAAAAGCCCTCAAAGTCAAAAAGTTCTTACACCACCCATGCTTTTCTTACACAAATGGCCACAAAAGTCAAGATTTTCTTACACCCATCACTCACCACATCCATCACCCATCTCTCTCTCCCTTTACAACTCTCTCTCTCTTTCTCATTTTCAAACTCAAAAAAAAAAACTAAGGAGAGAAATCCCATATGTATGAGAATTCTCCAAGCCTCTCCTTCTCTTTCAAAACTTCAAGTGTGGCCCACTTTCCTACCCCATGATTTCCCATCCTAACCATCCATTCCCCATCTCCTCCATTGGAATCAAAGCTAAGGTGCTAAGGAACTCATAGGAGCAAGAAGATCGAACGGTGGGTGCTCCTCTAGATGTAAAAATCTAATTTTTATAGCCTAAATTTTTTTTTTCTTTCATGAGGAAAGCGTAGGACCCACCAATCAATGGTGGAGATCCCACACAATCCCATGGTTGTGGCCTAATGGCCTACCTTATGCATGAATGATCCATGCATGGGGCCTTTCTCTATGGGCCCCATCATGGTAGTTTTATTTCATATCATATTATGTTTGGGTCATCTAGACCTCATAACCATGGTGGGGATGGTATCCTCACCATGTATTTTAATTATATGCCATGCATGTGCAAGATCCATATTATAAATGTAAATCTAGGTATGATGTGTGGGTGTGATTGATCTTGGGAGGGCTCAATAGTGGTGGAGCCCCTTTCCATATGGCCGGATTGTCCTTCTATCTCTCTTTTTTCTCATTTTATTTCCTGATGTGCGTGGCCCATTAATGTATTTTCCTTTTTTATTTAACTTATATAATAAATTTTATCTAAGAACATGTTACTGTCCAGAATTTTCTGGATAGTTTCTGGTTGTTTTTGGACTAGATTTTGGGACTATGTGGGGAACTATTCATGCCTATTAAATATACTTTTCTGAAAGGTGGGGATCTCATCTTGATGTACCCCAAATTTCAGCCCTAACTGACCTTCATTGGGGTCCCAAAGGTGTGGTCCAAGTGAGGTGGACAGTCTGAATTTTCTGCACTGTTCCAGCAACATTCCACCATGGACAGTTGGATTTTTGATAAAATACCTATAGGTGTTTAAAAATTATAAAAAATTTCAGGGGGGTGGCCTACTTATAGTAGGACCCACCTACAAAATTTTGGGGCCAATGGATGCCTGTACACACCATGGTGATGGCGGGACCGGCCCATTATAATATGCTATCCAGATCAGTCCGATTTTCAGGACAGATTGATTTATGTAAATGAATTAAAATATTTACAGATGTCCAAAATTCTGAAATTTTTAAGATGTGGTCCAGTTATGTTAGAACCCACCTACCAAATTTCAGGGCCAATGGACCCCTGTACACACCGTGGTGAGGGCCGGACTGGCCCACCACGTTGGGACGTCCAGGTCTGTCCGATTTTTCTGGACAGTATGTTTTGTTTAAATTAATTAAAATACTTAGACATATCTAAAAATTATGAAATTTTGTGGGAGTCTGTCCTACCTATGGAAGTATCACTCTGTGAAATTTCAGCCTCAAGTGACCCCGTTTGGGTATCCAAAAGAATGGGCCAAGATGGTTGGACTCTCATATTTTTTCTGCTGTGAGTCCAGCAATATGCCTTGATAAAAAACCATAATTAAAAAATATTTCTTCTGATGGTGGGCCACCTTTTTAGGTTTCCTCTCATTGTATGCATGATGAGGGACCTTGTCCCTCAATTTTCAGAGTTTTAGAGGCCTTGAACCCACTCCAATGGAGTGGCTAAATTTAGGATAGCAACATGTTATAATTATGCTAGCCTTGGGCTAAAATTTTGAGGAGTGGGGCCCACCATATTATAAAAGATCTTAGAGGAAATGATTTATACCTTTAGTTCCTTAAATGTTGGGCTTAATGAATGCACTTTTGAGGCCCTCCACAGTTAAATTTAATTGGGTCCATGAATGTAGCTAGTTGTTGAACTATTTAAGGCCCATAGAGTGGACCCATTTGATGTGTTCCAAGGCCCATGGGATTAGGCCCATTTGATGTAATTTAAGGCCCATAGAGTGGACCCATTTGATGTGTTCCAAGGTCCATGGGATTGGACCCATTTGATGTATTTTAAAGCCCATGGGATTAGGCCCATTTGATATGGATGAGGCCCATGTTGCAAGGCCCATTGTGATGTATGCAAGACCCATGGGTCATGGCCCATTGCAATGTATATAAGGCCCAATTGGTGCGGTCTATTCGATATATTTATGGGGTCCATGTCATTAAGCCCATCCTGTTGTATTGGTGACCCGTCCATGAGGCTCACCCGTGGTATATATTTGAAGCCCATGTGTAGGGCCCACCTATTGTGTATTTAAAGCCCATGGGTTGTGGCCATAGTGATGTATATTAGGCCTATGTGATGTAGCCCATACTGATGTGTATTAGACCCAGTTATGTGACTCACCTGTAAAGTATATTTGAGGCCCATTGTGATATATCTGAGGCCCATGGGTGCGACCCATCCAGATGTATTTGAGGCCTATGGGCAAGGCTCATTGTGATGTGTTAGGCCCATGACCAGGGCCCACCTATTTTGTATATTTGGCCCTTGTATGAGGCCATGTGCCCATTATATATTTGATTCTATGTGGGCCATTCCTTGGGGGCAATGTTGGTTAAAGGTCCACATTGTCGATGCCAGTTATTGTTACCATTTATGAGTATGTGACATCATAACATCATGATACATGCCCATTCGCATCATCTGCATGTCTGTTAGGAGATATGATTGACCATTGCATATGTCATAGTGCTGGTTGTTATAAGACTCCCTGATAGGCGGAGATTGTCTCACATGAGCGCACGGTTTGCGCAGGATTGATGCATGACTGGATTGTATGACTCATGCATCTTGCATTGTGTGCTGTGATTATTGTATGCCCTAGCGACACAAGAGTCGTAGCCTCCACAGGCATATCGTGGATGGCCAGATGGGACACCGAAAATCTATTATACATGGGGTGCTATAGATATCCCTGGGTGAAAGTTCCTAAACCCTCTTGTTTCCAGAGGTTGCTCCAATGTCTAGACTGAGTGGGTAGATGAGCGCCGAGTGCCGATTACCAAATGGCTGCGCTCTCCACTGTGTTGTGGTCGGTTGGAAGGGGGTGCGGCCTTACCTGCCTGAAAGGAGGCGGCAATGCTAGGCTGAGTCTGACCAGCTCAAGGAATGGGTCAGCTATTGACGAGCCGGGGCCGATATTGGCAGGCGGATAGTGAAGTCTCTTTCACTCACCTTATTACGCGCGATGGGGCGACAATCTGGTATGGAGTGTAATAGACCCCGATGATTTCTCAGAGAGGAACTATACTAATATGTGAACTTATTGAGTAGGAGTGCATGTTCATTCATTCATTCATTTACTATCCACTCGGGCTGGTGGTGCGCAACTAATTGTTGTGTACCTTTGTTATGGCAAAGATTTCGGTTGGGCGCGCGACTAACCTGAGATCAAGGGTTTACCACGTTGAGTCTGACTATCCAAATTTAGTTATGGGACTGGTTTGGATAGAAGTCCATTGTGGCGGACTCCGTAGCCTGCGATACTACGTACTATCATCCCGACATTACACTCCAGTATGGTCATTCCATTAGCACCATATACTACATATTCCATTACATCTTCAGTATGTGGCATTGTGGGTTGTTATGTTTCTGTGTTCCTGTGACTTAGATGAGAGTGATGATATTTGTTAGCTCTTTCGAATTGTGTATTACATTATATCCTTATCATTCGACATTTGATTATCTATGACTCATCATTTGCATAGCTGTCATATATTGCGTATTCTGATATTGATTAACTTATGGACTTGTTCATACTTCCGCTTATTCTGTTATCGCATGATTATAATCTTGTCAGTATTTCTGTTTACGCTGATAATTCCTGCTCTTATCAGTGTTTCTGCTTATTCAGTCATTGTATGATTTATGGATTAATAGCTTTCCGGTATTGTATGATTATGATATTGTATTGAATACTTGACACTTATCTCATGCACACACTTACACCACCCTCTAAGCTTTCTATAAGCGTATGCACGATAGATGCGTGCAGGTGATGTTAGGTTGCAACAGCATTGAGCTTGGAGCGTGCAGCTATTTTCTGGAGCTTTGATTTTGACATATATATTTCCCTTTCAGCATTGTATTCAAATGATTATATTAGTGGATATGTGTTGATGATGTTGCCTTTATGATTTGGGTAAACTTGTGGTTATGCTTATTACTAGTTAAATGTACAAAAAAAAATCCTCCTTGTAAGATCCCAGGATCGAAAATCTGGCATATGAATGCTAGGAGCCGAGAATGGGGTACTATGGAGGCTGTTGGCACCGGATTCGGTGATTGGGATTCCTGTGAATCCGATTTCCGGGTTTGGGGCGTGACAAGTGTACACAAAGATACTACGCTCACTTCCTGAACGGTTCAATTCTAAAGTAACCGCGATTAAGGAACTTCGTGATACGGATACCATGAGGGTTGAGGAACTAGTTGGTTCACTTCAAACTTACGATTTGTCCTTTAAAGTTCCTAAAGGAAAATCAATTGCTCTCAAATCATCAAATGTTTCACAAGAAAGCACTTCGGACTTAGAAAATTTCAAAGATTTTATGGCGCTTTTAGTAAAAAAGTTTTACAAAATTTTTAAAAGTAAGAAAAAAGTTGATTTTCAAAAGTCAAATGATAAGAGACGATCTAAACCTAGAGCTCGAAAATCTTTGAAAGATAGTTAATGTTACAACTGTCAAGAGTATGAGCACTTAGCTAACAAATATCCTAAAAAGGATAAGTCAAAAAGGAAAAGCATGATGGCTACTTGGGATGAATCATTTGATTCTGAATCCTCTTCTAAATCAGAAGATTCTGAAATCGAGTCAGGCAATGATGTTAAAGCCCTTATGACTCTAGCCGATATCACTTTTTCGGATAATGATGATATATCTAGTAAAGAAAATCTGAATAGTGATTGCGATAATGAAGATGATCTTCAGGATGCTTATAATGCCCTTTATAAGGAGAGTTATAAAATTACCGTCAAGCTTAAATTATAAAAAGAAAAATTTTCTAAGCTTAAGGAGGATTATGTGTCTCTCGTTTTAGAAAAGTCTCATATTTCCGATTCTTTTGAAAAGACTAAATGTGATTTAGATTTCAAAACCTCTAAAATTGAAGATTTGAGATTCGAAAATGAGAAACTCAAAAATGAGGTAGCTTCTCTTCTGAGTTTGAAAGACACATGGAGATACGCCCAAGGTGATCCTAAATTGGAAAAATTATTGTCCGGATCAAGAAAATGTGGCGATTGAACTAGGTTGGGCTATGATAAGAATACATCTCCTAAACAAAAGAACATTGCTCCTAAATTTGTAAAAGGAGAGTCTTCAACCTCAAAAGAAAAGAATACTTATCAAAGTTTTTCTAAAAATTCAAGGACTTTTCAAAAACCTAAAGGTAGCCATGTCAACTTTGATTTTCAAAACCCAAATCCATTAGCTGAAAAAATAATTGATCTACTCAAGGAGATGTTAAAGTCTAACTTTATAGGTCTCTCCTATAACAACAGACAGAAAAAGACCATCTATACTCCTAAACCCAAAACAGTTCTGAAATGGGTTCTTAAAGTTGCCTGCTTGGTTTCCCACATTGCTTTCAAAGCTATAAGCCATTCAAAGTGGTACCTAGATAGTGGTTGCTCCAGGCATATGACAGGCGACAAGGCTTTATTCATCGATTTAAAAGATATGACTGACTAGTCAGTCACATTTGGTGATGGAAGAAATTGCAAGATCATTGGCCAAGGTATGGTTCAGCTTTATAACCTTTCCTTACTTAAGAATGTTTTATATGTTAAGGGCTTGAAACACAACCTACTAAGTATTTCTCAGATATGCGATAATAACCATAGTGTGAAGTTTTCTAATCAAGGTTGTGAGATACTTAATAAAAAGGGTTCTTTTATATTAACTGGTCACAGAACTTCTGAAAACTGCTACATCGTTAGTGATGCTAGCTCATCTACTCAATCATGTTAAATGGTCCATACCGATGAGACTGAATTATGGCATAAACGCCTTGGACATGTACACTATCGAAACTTATTTAGATTGAGAAAAAGAGAACTAATTAGAGGTCTACCCAAATTGCAAAGAGTAGATAAAATATGTAGTGAATGCCAGTTGGGCAAACAGACTAGGAGCTCTCATAAGAAAGTAAAATCCAATACCACATCTAGACCACTCGAGCTTCTCCACATGGATCTTATTGGACCAACCAAATCGGAGAGTCGAGGAAGTAAAAAATACATCTTGGTTATCGTAGATGACTATACCAGACTCACTTGGGTATCTTTCTTAAAAGACAAAACTGAAACCCTAGATGAAGTGAAAAAGGTCATTAAACGAATCCAAAATGAGAAAGGTTCTCATGTTAGTAAGATCCATAGTGATCATGGATCCGAATTCGAAAATAATAGTTTTGAGAAATTTTACAGCGATCAGGGAATATCGCATGAATTCTCTGCACCCAAAACACCGCAACAAAATGGTATAGTTGAAAGAAAAAATAGAGTGCTTCAGGATATGGCTAATGTTATTTTGAATAGTATGAAGCTCTCTAGAAATCTTTGGGCTGAAACAGTTAATACCACATGTTATATTATTAATCGGGTTTATACCAGTAAATCTTATAATAAGACTACTTATGAATTATGGTTTGAAAAGAAACCTACTATCAAATAATTTTGAGTTTTTGGCAGCAAGTGTTATATTTTACGTGATCGTGAAAATTTAGAAAAGTTTGATACGAAGAGTGATGAAGGTATTTTTCTTGGTTATTCTTTGAACAGTCGAGCTTATAGGGTTCTAAATAAGAGAACTGGTGTGATTCAAGAGTCCATCAATGTGGTCATTGATGATCATTTGAATACACCAGCTCCGAGTTCAGATGATGATGAAGCTCTTATTATCGACAATCAAGATACCTCATCAAGTCAAAAAGAGTCTGAACCAAGGATTGTCAAAGATCATCCAACCAATCAAATTCTTGAAAACCCTCTCACTGGAGTTCGTACTTACAAACAACTTGAGAACATATGTAATTATGTTTATTTTACATCCCAAATAGAACCAGTCAATGTGAAAGAAGTACTTTCTGACAAAAATTGGATAATTGCTATGCAGGATGAACTTAATCAATTTGTTCATAATGATGTCTGGTATTTTGTTCCTAGACCTAAAGATAAACACATTATTGGAACAAAATGGATCTTTAAAAATAAGTCTAATGAACTTGGAAATATAATACGAAACAAGGCTAGACTGGTTGTACAAGGATACAATCAGATTGAAGGCATCAATTACGATGAAACCTTTGCTCTAGTCGCTCGCCTTGAATCAATTAGACTTTTTATTTCCATCGCATACTTTAAAAAATTTAAAATTTATCAGATGGATGTAAAGAGTGTCTTCTTGAATAGCGATTTACATGAAGAGGTGTATGTTGAACAACCTTCAGGGTTTGAAGATCTCAAGTTATCTAACCATGTATTTCGTCTCAAAAAGGATCTCTATGGTCTAAAACAAGCGCCCAGGGCATGGTATGAGAAATTGACTAAATTCTTACTTAGTCATAGCTTTCAAGTATGAAGTGTTGATAAGACGCTCTTTGTTAAGAAACATAACAATGATATTTTAATGGTTCAAATTTATATTGATGATATTATTTATGGATCAACTTGCTCTAACATGTCTATTGAGTTTGCAGAGTTAATGAAATCAAGGTTCGAAATGAGCATGGTTGGTGAACTAAACTATTTTCTAGTGTTGCAAGTAAAATAACAACCTGATGGAATTTTCATTTTCTAGACCAAATATGCTTCAAACTTGGTTAAAAGGTTTGGATTTGAGAATGGTAAGAACTTTGATACTCCTATGAGTACAACGTTAAGACTCTCAAAAGACTCTACAGGAAACGATATAGATCCTAAACTATATCGTAGTATGATTGGCAGTTTGTTGTATCTAACTGCTAGTAGACCTGATATCGCGTTAAGTGTTGGTATTTGTGCAAGATATCAGTCTAATCCTAAGGAATCACATCTTACTGCTGTTAAACAGATTATTAGATATGTCGTAAATACTATAAATCTAGGTCTTTGGTATCCTTTTGATACTAGTGTTTAATTAGCCGGGTACTCAGATGCTGATTGGGCCGGTAATATCGATGATAGAAAATCAACCAGTGGTGGTTGTTTTTACATTAGAAATTGCTTAGTTTCTTGTTTCAGAAAGAAGTAGAGCTCAATATCGCTCTCCACTGCTGAGGCTGAGTATATTGCAACCGGATATGCATGTACTCAACTAGTTTAGATGAAGCGCATGCTAAGAAATTATGGAATTAATCAAAATTCAATGATCTTACAATATGATAATTCCAGTGCTATAAATATTTTCAAAAATCCAATCCAGCATTCACGTACTAAGCACATTGACATTAGGTATCATTACATTCATGAGTTGGTTGAAGAAAAAGTTATTTCCTTGGAATATATACCAACCGAAACTCAACTTGCTGATATATTTACTAAACTGCTCGACAAAAGCAGGTTTAATAAATTAAAATTTAATCTTGGTATGTGCATTTTATATTTAGTATTCTTTCTTATATGTATCATAGTGTATTATATTTAGTATTATTTGTGTTTAAATTTTAATTTTTTACATTAAATATATATTTTTGGTCGATGCTCGACCGGTCGTATCTGTACACGACCATTCGTGGTACGACCGGTCGTACACATCACTCAACCGGTCATGGATCTCATGAATATGATATAATTTGAGAAAAACCTCGTTCTTCTTCATTTTCACTCCGACCTACGACAAGTCATGGCTCGATCAGTCATAGGATTTCTTGTATTTTTTCAAGGTTAGTCCTATTTCTTCATTTTTCTTAAAGTTTGATGTTCTCTATGCTTTGATTTATCATTGTGTAGCTTGGTTTCATCTTTTTATTGGGTTTTTTAAAGGTTTCTTCTCAAATTGTCGATATAGAGAAAACTCATCCTTCTTTTTGTGCATTTCTCTTGCTCTTAGTATATCTTGTTGAAGATGGATGCTAGAGGAAAGAAGAAAATATCTTGTGGTCCATCCTCATCTAGATCTACACTGATAATAAAACGGCACCTTCAGTCACCCGAAAATGATCCTCAAGATGTACAGGATTTACGTGTCCGCAATGTTTTCTTTGAGCATACTGCTGATCTCAATCACATTGCTCCATATGGTATTGTCCCTCTCCTTGAATCTGTTGGCTAGACTAACATTTTACTTTGGGGTGGGCCTGCATACCAGTCTATTACACAATCAATGGTTACATGTATCTCAGAATTCTCCCTTGACAACTTAACTTTTTCAATTGATATTAGAGAAGGAAAATTTGAAATAGACCGTCATTTGATATAAGGTATTATGGATATACCCGTTAATGATGAAGGTATTCTGATTCATACTCTATACGTCAAACCATCTGAATCGAAAAAACACATGTTAACAAGAGACTTATGCAAAATTAATGCACACTGGACACATAAAGGGAATGCGCTCCCTTCAAAGTATCTGTTACCTAGATACAGAGTGTTACATCATTTTTTTCATTTCAAATCTGTATCCTCGGTCCAGTAATAAAATCGAGTTGACTTCTTTCATGGTTCGTGTGTTGCATTCTATTGCTTCTGATACCAAGGTCTGCCTTCCTTCATTGATCTGTCATTTTATCATACAGTTTCGTCTCCATCCGGGTCATAGTGATATTCCGTTTGGTTATCTTATGACTGTGTTAGCCACCCATATACTTGTCGATACACCTATTAATGAGTAACCCATTCATCATCTTATTTTCAACAATTTCAATCTTAATAAGATGAAGTTGGATTTGCTTCCTGGTCAAGTTGATGAAGGTGGTGTTGGTGGTGATGGTGGTAAAGCCAGAAATGAAGGGGAAGCTGGCGATCTTCCTCAACAGGATGTTAATATGGATGAGTTATTTGATGAGATAAAAACTGATTCACCAAATGATCTTGATTTCAATCCATCTAATTATGATGCACGCCTTCGTGCATTGGAGGAGAAGGTTGATAACATGAGTGTAGCCCACGATATGTAGTTTAAATATATGCAAAAATATCTTTGTCGCATTAATAGGGGCTTACACTAGATTGATCCTACTATCCCTGCTCCCTCCTCTGGATCTGATTAAGTGGATTATCTTTTGGATTATATTATCTTTTATTTTGGATATTATATTGGTTATGGCTTGATGATTCTGGATTTATATTTTGAAATATGCTATGTCCTTCCATATTTCTTTCTGGTTTTTATTATTCTCTATGTTGTTATGACTTTCATACTGTGACTTTCCCTTGTCATTTTGTGACAAAAAGGGGGAGTAGTATGGTAAAGGGGAGTAGTATGGAAAAGGGGAGTAATTTGTTTGGATTGATTGATTGAGAAGGATATGTGTATTGAGAATATAGAGTCTTGATGTTTACATGTTGTTTTTTGTTTACATGAGCAGTACTCGTATCTCTCAGGGGGAGTAGAGTAATTTGTATGATGTTGCTCTTATCTGTATGATATGTGTAACATCCCGAAAATCGGGGGGTCGAGTAAAAACTCCACTCCCGAGTTCTAAAATATTATTTATGCAACATAAATGTGTATGATTGAATGTTGTCTATGTTAATGCATTAAACATGAGTGGGATTAATCCAAAACATCATATCATACTCTAGAGACCGTTAAATTAGCAAGCGGAAGACTATGATAGTATGTATAACATATATAAACTTATGTGTCTCCAGAGTGTGAACATGTTACCAGGTTATATACATACATGTATACTCCAAAAGTAGACAAAACGAATATACATGAGTGCGCTAAGAATACAAAGTGACAAGTGTCAAGGCATCTAATCAACCTCCCTGTAATCTCGTCAATCAGAACACGCATAAAGGAGGAATCCTCCTCATCATCATCAAGTCCAGCTCTGCCTCGCAGGCCGCGCCATCATCTGCAATCACAATAGGGACTGGTGGGTGTCCGGAAACACTATCCCGTAACGTGGGAGTGAGTGATCAACTTAGTGGGATAAGAGAGCAGAGATTAGCATGTTCTCAAATCAATCATGCGATAATAGTAAAGCAGTAAATCAAACAATCCTAATACTGTTGTTAATGCAATATGACATGACGTGATGTATGCCCTCACCAACGATCTCCCTTATACGGAACCATCTTATGACCGCGGCATGCAATCGACCCTCAAGTGCTCCACATCTTCCAGGCACATGCAATGGTATGGTGATATGATTTCCGAGTTGTTATTAGTCCATTCAAACAGCAGGATTGGGAAACTAAGGTACCTCCCTTATATCAATCCCAACACCGATCCTGTCTAGGGTCGTCACTCCTAGTAATCTCATACGAGGTATATTTTGTAGGTCGCTGCAAGGGCTGTCAGGGCTATTGCACGCACTCGTTACTCCGCTCCCCCATCACCTTATCAATACAGGCCTACTGTACTCTATTGCTACGCAAGAGTCGTCGCCTCCCGTAGACTCAGAATACGCTCGTGATCACTACAAAGGGCTGCCAGGGCTATTGCATGCACTTGTTGCTCCGCTCCCCCATCACCTTATCAATGTAGTCCGACAGTAAAAATATAGTATCTCATACCACCATAATCTGCTCACGAGTCATAGGTGCTCACTGGTCACTACGGGGAGGTTTGTGGCCCCAGCGTAGGCCGACAGCTCGACCACGGTGTCCCATACCACCATGCCCGGCTCATGAGTCTTCATGGATCAAGGTACCATGGTTAACAGGGTTTACAATGGTAAGTTCAGTACCCTAGGTTCAAGCAGTTATGACTCATGCAGGGTGAACATACATCGGCCAGTCGGGTTACTTGAAAGACTCGACTAGCACGATCGCATCTCAAGTCGAACGACATGAAGTGCGTAAAACACTTCGTGTGGCCTAACCACTGCCGCCAACTCCAAACACGACCTTCGTTCATCGACGCGTCGTTCATGGCGAATACCAGCTAGCTATGAATTTTCTCTGTTACCGACTGCCTGGACTAAGTATAGTCCCAAACAATTATAAATCCACATCAGCAATCAGGTAAGAGTATTGGAAATGGAATACAAACATGTGAGCATGTTAACACATGTTATAACGTACAACTTAAGTAAATCATCTTACACATGTCTTTCACACATATAATGAAATTATGCATATCGCCAACATATAGGAAATCATCTCCATCAGCATATTAATTGAGAATTCAATCTCAACTAAATCATAAGAAAATCATCAAGCACATGTTATAACATACCACTTAAGTGAAACATCGAGCATATGCATTTCATACATATAATGAAATCGCACATATGGCTAACATGTAGGAAACCATTTACACCAGCATATTAATTGAGAAATCAATCTCAAATTAATTCATAACACCATTTAATTCAATACATACTAATACAAGCATTTATACAAACACTTACACTACACACTTAAGTCTACATATAGTATGTCGACTCAAAGTGCGCATTTAGGCGAATCTCTTCGCCAAACTAATTATGCACGTATTCCTAATATTCTAATGCGACAATAAACCATGTCAATCACATCAGCAAAATATGCATGAAAACAGTACTTCCTACAAATGACTAAAATGCCCTAAATCTCATATTCTTCGCCGATTTACGAAACAGGAAACGGACAGCATGTTGTACATGTCAAACGGCGTTGCCGTCGATAATCTACTATTAAACGACATTGAAAGCTTTGGAAACAGTCAATCAAAGCGTCTAAAATCCGCACCTTATCTCTTATAGATGTGTGAATTCGAACGGAGCGTATACGCTTCGTCTACGGCGAATAGAGAACCTAATTTACGAGTTCTATCAGTTTGCATGCTATGGAACGGAACGAATCCCAAATCAGCAACTTATTGGGGTTATTTCTTACTTAAAAATATGGAGGAATCACCGGCCAAGTGATCGAAGCGTGTTGCTAAAGCACGTGCAACAGGTGGCACGACAGCAGGAAAATCCTCTCCTACTCTCTCTCACAAACTCTCACCTTTTCTCTCTCCCAATCTAGGGTTTTTCTCAAATTCAGATGGGAGAGAGGAGTGAGGGTTTCAACCCCTTTTATAAGCATAAAAATGCCCGGAATAGGCTCGGGAATAAAGTTTACTTAGGGCATATCCAAATCGAGGCTGTTCCGGTCCAAAAGATGATTTCTGGTGGTCCCCTGGCCGAACGCGATCGGACTTAAGTTTATGCATACAGGATCTAGCATACATTAAGTTTTTAGTCCGGGAGGGTTCGCAGATCGCACGTGGCGGTCCAGTTTCAGTTCAGCGGTCACCGCACGTAGATCAGGTCTACAAGTCTCATGATATGAAATAGAAATTTTTCCTGATCCGAGGGTGTAATTTGGCTGAATTCTGACGGTCAGAATGCTTAATACTGACGCGTCAAGTCGTGTGCCAGATTTGAATTTCAAATTCCAAATCTAGCCTTAATTCCACTCTCTTCGGTCCAGGCTCAATGAAATAGCCTGCGAACGTCAGTTGGACTTGATTTTCGAAATGATTGTCAAGTCCAGCTAAGCGGTTCTAACGGTCTAAGATAGTAGGTATCGGACTTTCGATGCGCGGTCTAGATCCAATACAAAGTTTCAAAGTGGTCCAGAGAACAAACCGGTTTAGAGTTTGATCCGAGGTTTTAGAGTATCATAGCACCATGGATTCTACAAGTTTTGGGTCTTGTAGAACGTATTTAAAGCGATCAGGGACTGTTTCCCAGCTACTCTAGCGTCGCGCTAGCTAACTTATGCTTAGTTTCTAAAGGAATTAATCCTAAGTGGTTTCTTTGGCTATAGAATTGGGTTCTAAGCGATTCTCCAGGTGTTTTAGTTGACCCATTGCCTAAGGACGTCAAATCCCAGATTGGCCAAAATCTGGGGTGTTACAATATGTGTTTTGTCACAAATTTGACAAAGGGGGAGATTGTAAGTGCTATGATTTCATATCCCTTTGGTTGTCAAATTTTTTGGTGCCAAAACCTATATCTATATCTTGTCTATCTTGTGTTTCATGTTTGAGACTATTCATTGCTTCAAGACATCGTATTTCAAGACAAGAACTTAAATGAAGAAAGTTTCAAGTCAGGACCAGTCGTGGAACAACTAATCCTTATCCCGCGGAAATCTTTGAAAATCTTTGAAGCTACGACCAGTCCTAGGATCCTAAGACCAGTCATAGATGGGATTTTTCAGGCTATAAATAGAGCACGAACTTCAGAGTTTTTTAATTCAATTCAACTCAATTCAAGCAATCTTTAGGCTATACTCTGAGATAAGTTCGTATTTATTTTTAAAGCTACTTTATGCTCATTTAATATTCCTTTTGCTAGCTTATTTATTATTTGATTTTGATCTACATTCCAATCTTATTAGAAAAGGGAAATTTCTGATATTCCTTCTTCTTGGATTCAAAATCAAATAGAACTAGCCCTTTTGATTTAAAATCAATTAGACTTAGAACCATTCTTAAAGTGAGTATTGGACTTTGAACGTTGAATCGAACTTCTACTCCGATTGGTTCTACCAGGCTACTTCAAAAGGAGATTCAGGTATTTTATATTTGTGTAATTTACATTCTTTGGTTTTGTTTGAGATTTGCCAGAAAAATCTCATTGTTTTGGTTATTTGAGGAGAGCCAGAAAACTCAGATTGGGTGGATTTTTGAATTATGTAAGCCCGAGATAAAAAGACACAATTGTGAAGGTTTTAGGTAAACCTGTGAAACCTATTTTGATAGTGCATGCTAATATCCCCTGTGTGAGGATATTAGGAGTGGAGTAGCATTCTGTGTGGCTGTTGGATAACAGTTGGTGTACACACAGGCGAACCACTATATATCGTTGTGTTGTGGATGTGCTTTATAATTTCATTCCTTTATTCATTCAGTTTTGTGGATTGTATTTGTGGATGAATGTTATAATCATTTTATTTCAAGCAAGTGTGGGAATGTTATAATAACTTTGGATTTATTTCTGTAAGTTATTTTGGTTTCCTTGCTTTTTATTTGTCATTGGTTTGAGATACAAAGGACGTTCTAGAAATAAGGTTGTCCTACCTTAAACCTTTGGTTTTTGGTGTAAGGTTGTCCTTAGAACTGATATAGTATCATTCTCTTAATTCTAGGTTATTAAGATTACTTTTAATTCAGCATTGTGCTTTATTTCTTTTATTATTCTGTTGTTTTAAGTTTTATTTGGCATTGCTCTATTCACCCCCCCCTCTAGGGCATATAGCTAGGCCCTTTCAGTTACAAATGCCATGAATATGGGCATTTAGCAAACAAGTGTCCTAAAAAGGACAAACCCAAAAAGAAGAGTATGATGGCTACTTGGGATGAATCCTCTGATTCTGAAGCCTCTTCTGAATCAGAAGATTCTGAAACTGAGTTGGGCAGCCCTTATGACTCTAGCCAAGTTCACTTTTTCAGATAATGATGATTCAATTAGTGAAGAAAATCTGAATAGTGATTATGAAAATGAAGATGATCTTCAAGATGCTTACAATGCCCTATACAAGGAAAGTTGTAAAATTACTGTGAAACTTAAACTTCAAAAAGAAAAAATTTCAAAACTTAAAGAAAATTTTAAGTCTCTTGTTTTAAAAAAAACCCCATATTTTAGATTGTTTTGAAAAGACTAAATGTGATTTAGAATTAAAAACCTCCCTGATTGAAAATCTTAAATCTGAAAATAAAAAACTTAAACTTGAAATCTCTTCACTTTTGAGTTTAAAGGATACATGGAAGTATGCCTGAGGAGATCCAAAGTTAGAGAAACTTTTATCTTGATCAAGAAAATGTGGCGACCGATCTGGTTTAAGCTACGATGGAAACATTCCTCCAAAATAGAACACTCTTCCCAAGTTTGTAAAAGGAGAGACCTCAAACTCAAAAGAGAAAAGTACAAATCTAAATTTTTCTAAAAATACTAAAACTTTTCAAAAACCTAAAAGCAACTATATCAATTATAAAAATTAGAACCAAAACCTTTTAGCTAAAAAAATAGTTGATTTACTCAAGGAGCTTTTAAAATCTAACTCAGTAGGTCACTATTACAATAACTATAAACACAAGAAGACCAACTATACTCCTAAACCCAAAACAGTTATGAAATGGGTTCCTAAGGTTACCTGTTTGGTTTTCCACACGGCTTTCAAAGCTACAAGCTATTCAAAGTGGTGCCTAGACAGTGGATGCTCAAGGCATATGACTAGTGATGAAGGTCTATTCACCGATCTTAAAGACATGGCTAATGGTTCAGTCACATTCAGTGATGGCAGCAACTGCAAGATTATAGGCCAAGGTATGGTTCAACTCTATAACCTCCCTTTATTTAAAAATATTTTATACGTTGAAGGGTTAAAACACAATCTGTTAAGCATATCTCAAATATGCGATAACAATCATAACATAAAATTCTCTAACCAAGGTTGTGAAATTCTAAATAATAAGGATTCAATAATATTAACTGGTTGTAGAACTTCTGAAAACTGCTATATTGTTAGTGAATGCAGCTCATCCAGTTAATCGTGTTATATGGTCCATACCAATGAGACTGATTTGTGGCATAAATGCCTTAGACATGTACACTACCGAAATTTGTATAGATTGAAAAAAGAGAACTGATAAGAGGTATAACTAAATTACAGAAAGTAGACAAAATATGTGGCGAATGTCAGATTGGCAAACAAACAAGGAACTCTCACAAAAAAAGTGAACTCCAATGCCACATTAAGACCACTCGAGCCTCTCCATATGGATCTTATAAGACCTACCAGGATGGAGAGTCGAGGTGATAAAAATACATTTTGGTAATCATAGATGATTTTACCAGATTTACATAGATAGCCTTCTTAAGGGATAAATCAAAAATACTTAAAGAAGTAAAAAGGGTTCTCAAACAGATTCAAACGGAAAAAGGTTCTCAAGTCTGTAAGATTCATAGTGATCATGGATCTGAATTTGAGAATAGAAGTTTTGAGAAATTCTGTAGTGATCAGGGAATATCATATGAATTCTCTGTGCCCAAAACACCACAAAAAAATGGAATTGTTGAAAGAAAAAATAGAGTGCTTCAAGAAATGGCTATTGTAATGTTAAATACTATAAAACTATTTAAAAATATTTGGGCTGAAGTCATAAATACTACTTGCTATATAATTAACCGGGTTTATACAAGTAAATCTAATAATAAAACGGCTTATGAAATGTGGTTCGATAAAAAGCCTACTATAAAATATTTTTAAGTTTTTGGCAGAAGTGCTATATTTTACGTGACCATGAAAATCTATGTAAGTTTGACACTACAAGTAATGAAGGGATCTTTTTAGGATACTCTTTAAACAGTCGTGCATATCGAGTACTGAACAAGAGGACTGGTGTGATTCAAGAGTCCATCATGTGGTCATTGACAATCACTTAAATACACCTGCCTCAAGTCCAGATAATGATGAAGTTCTCTAAATTGACAACTAGATACTTCATCAAATCAAACTAACTCTAAACTGAGGACTGTTAAAGATCATCCAACCACTCAGATTCTTGAAAACCCTCACATTGGTGTTTGCACTCGTAAACAACTTGAAGACATGTAATTATGTATGTTTTACATCCTAGATAGAACCGACTAACGTAAAAGAAGCCCTTACTGATGAAAACTGGATAGTTGTGATGTAAGAAGAGCTTAACCAATTTGTTAGAAATGATGTTTGGTATCTTATTCCTAGACCTAAAGATAAACATATGATCTGAACTAAGTGGATTTTCAAAAATAAGTCTGATGAACTTGGTAATATAATTCAAAATAAGGCTAGGCTGGTTGTATAAGGGTACACTCAAATTGAAGGCATCGATTATGATGAAACCTTTGCCCTGGTAGCTTGTCTTGAATTAATCAGACCATTTAATTCATTGCTTGCTTTAGAAAATTTAAAAATTATTAAACGGATGTAAAAAATGCATTTTTAAATGGCGATCTGCATGAAGAAGTTTATGTTGAACAAACAATGGGTTTTGAAGCCCCTAAGAATGTTGATCATGTCTATCACCTAAAAAAGGCACTCTACAGTTTAAAACAAGTTCTCAGGGCATGGTACGAAAAATTGACTAATTTTTTATTAAGTCATAATTTTCAAATGGGAAGTGTTGATAAAACTCTTTTTGTTAAGAAACATAATGATCATATCTTAATAGTGCAGATATATGTTGATGATGTTATTTATGGATCTGCATGTACTAACATGACTATTGAGTTTGCAGATTTAATGAAATCTTAGTTCGAAATGAGCATAGTTGGAGAATTGAACTATTTCCTTGGGTTGCAAGTAAAACAACAACGTGATGGTATTTTCATTTCTCAAACCAAATATGCTCTGAACTTGATTAAAAAATTCAGATTTGAGAATGGTAAGAATTTTGATACTCTTATGAGTACAACATTAAAACTCTCAAAGGACTCTACAGGTAAAAGTGTAGATCTTAAATTATATCGTAGTATGATTGACAGTTTACTTTATTTAACTGCTAGTAGACCTAATATTGATTTGAGTGTTAACATTTGCACTAGATATCATTCTGATCCTAAAGAGTCATATTTAATTGCTGTTAAGCGGATTATACGATATGTCGCAAGTACAACAAATATGGGTCTTTGGTATCCACATCAGACTAGTGTTCAGTTTGCTGGGTCCTCAGATGCTGATTAAGCTAGTAATATCGATGACAGAAAATCAACCAGTGGTGGTTGTTTATATATTGGAAATTATTTAGTTTCTTGGTTTAGTAAGAAGCAAAGTTCTATATCACTCTCTACTGCTAAGGCCGAATACATCGCAGCTGGAAATGCATGTACTCAGCTTGTTTGGATGAAAGGTATGTTACGCGATTATGGAATTGTACAGGATTCAATGATTTTATATTGCGATAATTCCAGTGCAATAAATATTTTAGAAAATCCAATCCAGCATTCATGTACCAAGCACATTGACATTAGATTTCATTACATTCATGAATTAATGGAAGAAAGCTAATATCATTGGCATACATTCCTACCGAGACTCAACTTGCTGACATTTTCACCAAACCGCTTGATAAAAGTATGTTTAATAAATTAAGATTTGATCTTGGTATGTGCATTCTAAATTGATTATTCATGCATATTTGTATCATAATGTGTATATATATATATATATATATTTGATAATTTATTAGTTTAAATTTTAAATTTTTATTAAATATGCATGTTTTTGTTAGTACACGACTAGTCGAGGACGTGCTCTACCAGTCGTGGCATGACCGGTCGAAGACGTCCCATGACTAGTCATGTAGCGTGCTAATCATATTAATTTGGGGAAAATGATCTTCTTCCTCATTTCTTCTTTCCTCTTTAACGAGCCGTGGCACGATTAGTCATACCCATCTCTTTGATTCTTCAAAGTGAGTGCATCATTTCAGTTTTTCTTGTAGATTTATGGTCTAATCACTTCATTTTCTTCCTTGGAGTGCTTGATTTCAAGTTTTCTTAAAGATTTTGGAGTTTTCTTCACCAAATTTGTTTTTGTGAAAACCCATTTCACATCATTTGTAACCTCTTGCTTCTTTGATTTTCTTGTTGCAAATGGATTCTAGAGGGGAAAAAAATAATTTTTGTGGTTCTTCCTCATCTAGATCTACTCCTTTAACAAGACGCCATCTTCGGTTACCCGAAGATGATCCCTCATATGTTTGGGATATAAGAATGTGCAATGTTATTGTTGAGCGATCTGTGCGTATTGAACACATTACTCCTTTTAGTATCCTTCCACTTTTTCAAGCTGTAGGTTGAGATAACATCTTATATTGGGGTGGGCCAGCATACCGGTCTATTGCTCAATCCATGTTTGCATGCATTTCTGATTTTTGGACTGAGAATTTAACGTTTAAAATTGCTACTAAAGAAGGTCCTTTTAAGATTGACCATCATCTGATTTTGGCTCTAATGGACATACCTGTTAATGACGAGGGTATTCTTATTCATACTCTAATTGAGAAACCCTCAGAATTAGAAAAACGCATGCTCACTAGAGCTTTACGCAATATGGATGTGCAATGGACTCATAAAGGGAATGCGCTCCCCTTAAAGTACTTGTTACCCAGATACAGAGTTTTACATCGAATCTTTATTTTCAATCTGTATTTACGTTCTGGTAACAAAATAGAAATGACTTCCTTTATGGTCCACATTTTGCATTCTATCATCACTAGTGCAAATATCTGTCTGCCTTCTTTAATATGTCATTCCATTATTTAGTTTCGCCTCCATCCAGGGCACAGTGATATTTCATTTGCATATCTTATGACTGTATTAGCTACTCACATGCTAGTTGTTATGCCTGTTGGAGAGGCTCCTATCCACCATCTTATTTTTAATAATTCAAATATTAACAAGATGAAATTGGAATTGGCTCCTGGCCAAGTGGATGGTGGTGGTGGTGCTAAAGCAGGGAATGAAGAAGAAGCTGGTGATCTTCCTCTTGATGATATAAATATGGATGACATTTTTGATGAAATTGAATCAGATTCTGCTAATGATCTTGACTATGTGCCATCTGATTTTGATATGCGTCTACGTTCACTTGAGGAGAAGGTAGAGAATATGAATGTTGCCCATGATATGCGATTTAAATATATGCGCAAGTATCTTAAGCCTTTAAACAAGGGCCTTCATCAACTTGATCCTTCCATACCTGCTCCTTCTTTAGGATCTGATTAGGTGTTTTTATTCTATGGTCTGTAATAACTTTTATACTACTTTGCTTTATTTCAGTTTGTGAGATTGCTGACTTTGTTTCATGGTTAATGATATATGAACTTTGACTTTTCTTATATATCTTTCATATCTTGACTAATTAACTCCTTATTACTCTCTTGTTAATTTTTACTCTTCAATATCTTTATTTCTTCCTTTGTCATATTTTGACAAAAAGGAGGAGAATGTATTTGGTTATGCATATGGATTGTGATTGTGGAGTAGTAGCAGCATTTTTTTTAAATATATTTTGGATATATGTGTGTTACTCAGGGGGAGTATGTGAGGAGATGTTATGTGCTAGTTAATGATAACTGGTGCATGATTCTTTAACCAAGTTGTAATTGGTTTTCTCTTATAACTCGTGCATGATTCTTGTGTTATTTATTATTACGTATGTTTTGTCAAAAATTTGACAAAGGGGGAGATTTTAAGTGCTATGGCTGATAGCCCCTTTACATTGTTAAATTTTGTGGTGCCAAAAACACTATCTGTGTCTTGTGTAGCATGAGGATTTATATATGTTCAAGGCACTACATCACAATGCTTCAAGTTGAGAATGAAGCTTTACTTCAAGACATGCAAGGTCAAGTATGTTGTCCACTCTTGTAATCTTCAAATATCAGAGTCTTTCATGATCTACATCAAAAGACAAGTTTTTTCTCAAGACTTAAGTATAGTTCAAGACTCGAGATAGTGTACAACTCAAGATGAAGTTTTCAAGTACTAGAAGATCTAAAGTTCAAGCTACATCAAGTATAGATATCAAGCTTCACAATCTTCAAAGGTCAACCATTTTTTGAAGAAATGAAGTCTCAATGTTCATACATCACTTTCAAAGTATGATTGACCTTAGTTTGACCTTAGGGTAGGTCATTTTGTATACATAAGTCAAATTGAATCACTTTGTAAGTGTTTGGACTGTTCTAAGATTAGTCCTGGACCCTGTTCGACTAGTCCTAACACTAGCTTGACCAATCTAAGAAATTTCAGGGCCAGTCCTAAGTTTGTTGTAATTTTTCAAAAATTTTTTTTCAACTACGACTAGTCCTAGAGACTGCTTGACCGATCATATGAACAGTGCACGACTCGTTTATGACCAGTCCTGCAACTATGACTCAAACTCCAACAACTAAATCATACTGCCTTCGACTAGTCGTGAGTATATCACGACCAGTTGTGAACAGCCTTCGACCGGTCGTGAACATTCTTCGACCATTCATGGAATGGTTTTATCCGATCGCGCTCAAAAATTCAAAAATTCATTTCTCCTATGACCAGTCGTAGTGTCCATAGGATCAGTCGTAAACGAGTTTCTGTAACTATAAATAGATGACGAATTTCAGAGTTTGATAATCCAATTAAAAGAAAAATCAATGTATCACTCTGAGAGATAAGTTAGTGTTCTTTTTAAGCTACATTGTGCATATTTAATATTCTCTTTTGCTAGCTTTGTCGATTTGATTTTGTTTCTATATTCCAATCTGATTTGAAAGAGGAATTGCTATTTTCCTTCTTCTTGGAATGAAAATCAAATAGAGCTAGCCCAACTGGTTTAATTTAAAATTAATTAGAACCTAGAGCCATTTTAAAGTGAGTATTGGACATTGAACTTTTATATTCGAACTTCTACTCTGACTTAGTTCTTCCGAGCTGCAACAAAAGGAGAAATTTAGGTATTTTACATTATTATAAATTTCCTTCTTTTGGTTTTATTTGAGATTAAGTCAAAAAAATCTCAATCTATTGGTTATCTGAGGAAAGCTAGAAAACTTAGAAGTGGAGTTTTAAAAATTGTGTAAGCCCACTGAAAGACACAATTATGAGGGTTTTCAGTGAACCTGAGGAAAACCTGTTTGCATAGTGAACGCTAATATCCATTGTGTGAGGATATTAAGAGTGGAGTAGCAAGCTGTGTGGCTGTTGTTTAACAGTTGGTGAACACATAGGTGAACCACTATAACTCTGTGTTTTGTAGATGTGTGGTTTATTTTCTATATTCTTTATCATTCATGTTGTGTGATGTATGTGTGGATGTGAATGTTGTAAAATTTACATTTCAAGCATTGTAGGGAATGTTATAATAATTAAAATTTAAATTCTTGCTATTCATTTCTTTTTATTTTCCTTTTGTCACGCCCCAGACTCGGTAACTGGACCTCATAAGGAACCCGATGACCGGTTCTGGCCGCAACAGCCTCCGTAGTACCCTATTTTCGGCTCCTGAGATAGGTTCCGATCCTGAGATCCTACAAGGAGGATTTTCATAACAATGTAATCATCTCTAATACAAGCATACCCAAGATCACAACAAGTAAATCTGAGAATAACAAATGCACACATCACAAAATCCAATATGAATTTGAACTTTTACAAGCTTACATCAGGTCCAAAAGGACATACATAAGATAACAGAAGAAAGAAGGAAGATAATCTGCAACACTGGGTCCTCAGATTGCACACCTATCCAAGCTCAGCTGCTAAGATGCCAACTTACAATCTCCTGCATGCATCCATCGTGCATAAGCTTATAGAAAGTTTAAAGGGTGGTGAAAGTGTGTGACAATGGTGCTCAGAAGAAGATAGAGAATGTACAAAGGAGTCACGATCAATACTAATACCACTAGCCTTACCAAGGCGATCATGAACATAAGAAGCTATACCAAGGCAGTATGATAATGTAGGAAGCCATACCAAGGCTATATAGTGCAATGAGTAATGTAATGCTATGAGTACTGGGCGTCATGCCAAGGCAGTGCATTATGAGGCTTACACAGCCGATGCAAATGCAATGCGAAGTAATGCTAGTGCTCAAATCCAATCCACATATCAAGTACATTTCCATCATGAGGAAATCACCGGGGTCCATTACACTGCTGGATGGCTGCCACTCTACAGACCCCACATAGTCAAAAGAGCGTAAGAGACCTCACTACCCGCTTGTGGACAACCAATCACCAGCAATGCCTGAAGGTAGCGGACCCATTCATGAACTGGTCAGACTCAGCCTAGAAATGCCCTCTTACATCAAGCGAGTAAGGCCACACCCCTATCCAACTGACTACACGATAGTGGGAGTCACGGCCTAACGGTATAAGGCCCTCGTGCGCTCATATATACCACCCGGTCACGGCACTGGAGCAGATCCTTGGTATAATGAAAGTTTTAAGAATTTCACCCATGGGCATCTTATGCACCCGGTATGCTCAAGTAACATTTTCAGTGTCCAAACATGGCCATCCACGATGTATCTGTGGAGGCTACAGCCCTGATAAAGTAAGGGCGATAATGCTCATATGCTATGCAATGCCAGATGCACGAATCACACAATCAACCATGCATCAATCCCAAGCATCCAACGTGCTTAAGAGGGGATACTACGTCTCTTGAGAAAAGTATCATGCAATGCCCAATGACACAATATGACCACATACACATAGTGTCAACCAAACATACAATGATGTATATGGTCATGAGGATGAATTCAGTCACACTACAGGGTGATATGCAATGTATATTACATTCCTCCTATCCAAGAAGGAACCAAGACCTGGTACTTAGACAATATCTTTAAGGAATTCAACTTCTAGTGGGGGCCCATTTACCTGGGGTAACCAACGAGACTAAGTATATAAACTATGGGTCTAAGCGATATAGAAATGAGTCTAACAAGAGTCTAAGATGATCATCCAATCACTCTTAAATATAACCAGGCCTAGAGGGGACCATAATGAGGACATTTAACCACCATTTCCAAAAGATATATCAACCATGAATGATGTGGATAGAAGGTCCAAGGCTTACATTAAAGATAAAAATAAATGTAACCAACCATATATATATACATATATTATTCCTCATAATAGGCCATAAAAAGATAAAATATCACTTTTAACAACATGGGCCCCAAGAGGGGAATTAAGGCCCAAGGCTCAATTCGCAATGGCCATAGAATCCATGCATTGAGTCAGACATGGTGGGCAGCCCGCGTACAAAATATACGACTAAATAAGTTTAAGTTTGGATGAAATGGGCCCAACTACATCAGCCCAATAACTTAGCAATTTAAGCGGGCAATCAAGGGTCCAATACTATCATTGTCTTAGCCTACAAGTTCATCAAAATGGTGGAAGTTGGCCTAATATATGGTTAGGCTAAGCTGGGATGACCTGCCCACTCTGTGCCCATGGGATGCCCCAAAAAATTTTTAATCTAAGATGGGGTCCTCATCTGATCACTAAAGGTGACCCAAAAGAATGCACTGATTAAGCCCAAAGATTATAAGAAAACATAAGCATGTAACACGTACACAAGTTATCAATATGGTGGGCCCCACAGCTAAATAAAGTTTTAACCCTAAAATTTCATATTTAAGACCCTTTGATAAACTTTTGGCTAGTTTAACTTCCTAGACCTGCTAAGGTTCATAAATCAGTTAACTATGTGGAGATAATCTCATGAAATCCAACTATATTCGTTGAGGAACCCCACCAGATGGAGAGTGCGTATATATCATGAAAAGATCAAGTGGGCCTATTACTAGATTGTGAGTCCAATAGTAACCCAAAACAGAGAGTGTATCCATAATCGGGTGATCCAAGGCTTGAATGGCCTAGACCAAACATGCATTAAGGTAGGTTCCACATACATACACATTAAGCCCTAAACAAATGGCCTAGGGTCTATGGTGGGCCTTTAACCATTCATAGAGAAACCCATGGGCATACCTTAGGATCACCCAGGAGGACATTCAACCTCAACTGGCTTCCAAGAGGTAGCCCGCCTCTACTCATATAATATAAGGTCTAAAGCCCACGCAATGCATGGCCTACTGGGCCATACATCAAGCCCAACTTATGGGCCAGATAGTGGACCCTCAAGTAAGGTTTGGGCCCAACCACAAAGGTCATAATTCCACATATTGTGGTGGGCTTCATGGACAGCTTAGTAATTCATTTACATGGGCAAGTTTTATATTTAACACAAGTGATTTGAGCCTCACTTTTGGCCCAAGTACAGGGTCAATTTAATGGGCAGCCAAGAGCCCAACTTCTTGCATATTATTGCCCTTAAGTCCATCACAATAAATGAGAGAGTATAGCCCCAAGATCAATGAGCCTATCCAAAAGAAGTGAGTTTAAAAGGCCTAATCACTACCACAAAAAGGGTGGCAATGCATATACTATATTACATAATGGGCCCTAAGGAAATGACCCAAAATAAAAGTCATCTAATTTATACATTATGGTGGACTAGAGGTTATCCCATAAGCCCAAGAATACACATGGGTAAGGCCTATACTAACAGTGTGACCCTTGCCACATCAGCCCAAAGACTTAGCAAGGCCCTCCACAATATACATTTATGTGGGCCTTGCAGGTCAGCCCACAATTAAGTATTTTATGAGGGCATCAAGGCTAATGAATACACATGATCAGCTTGTATAAGGCCCATTGGGCCCATAAAGTAATAAGGTCAGCCCCTGCATAGTTTTGGGCTCAAGGAATAGGTTTCCAGCCCAAATGTCCCATAAAACTATCAAAATTTTGGTTAAGGCTAGCCCATATTATCACCTCAAAGATGGGCCTTAAGAGGCACTAATTACACCAAAAAATGTCTAAGAAACAAAAGCAAGGAGTGTATGCAACACTCTCTCAAATCTGGTGTGCCACAATAGTCTCTAAACAATCAACCATGTAGCAAATTTTGGGCCCCTTGCTGGAATTCCAGCCCACCCATTTCCTGAGCCTGCTGGAGTCTAGAAATTTATTTAATTTAGATGGGTTACTGACCCATGGTGACCCACATATATCATAGTGGTCCCCATCAGATAAAAGAGAGATTTATAAAACTTACTTCAAGTGGGCCATGCCATTAGAATGCTGGCCCAGCAACCCAAAGTAGGGGCGTGTCTGGGTATTTGGCCCAAAACTGATACAAATTGCAGGCCACACCATAGTCGGTACAGAGGCCCGATGGCTCTAAAAATTTATAAGGTGGTCTTTCCATAAGTGGGTTAGACTCATATTAAATTTTATAATTTTTGAACATCTAAAAATATTTTAATTAATTCAAATAATACAATCTGTCCAGAAACTCAGACTGATCTGGACACCATATTATAGTGGTCCTGTCCAGCCACCACCATGGTGTGTATAGGCTTCTAATGGCTCAAAAATTTTGCATATAAGTCCTAACATGAGTTTAACACATCTCTGTAAAGTTTTATAATTTTTAGACACTCAAAAGTATTTTAATAAATTTTAAGAATATAATTTGTCCAGGGTGAACTATTGCTGGAATGTAACTGTTATGAATTTGGGCCATCCAAATGGGTGGGTTCTGGGCCTCTTAAATCATGAAATTTGGACCCAAGGTCCCTCATCAAGCCTGCATCAATATGAGACCTACAAATATGGCTCACCTTCTGAGAAAAATATTTTTAAAACTTTGTTTTTATGGAACTATACTGCTGGACTGCACAGCAGAATTGTTTTTTGGCAGTCCACTATGTTAGCCGACCCATTTGGATGCCCAAATGAGATCCATTAGCCCTAAAATTTTTCAGGTAGGTCCTACCATGGGTGGGTCACCTCACTGCAAAATTTTAGTATTTTTGAGATAGTATAAATATTTTATTTATTTCATAAAAATTATGGATAGCAAGGTCCAGATTTTATTTTCCTGCTACAGCAATGTTGCTGTCCCTGACTTGTGTACCCCATTAAAGTGGGCCCAGGTCTGCAAAAATTTGAAGAAATGTAAGGCCAACATCCCTGTACAAGTATACAATAAGGTGGGGTCCACAAAAGTGACCCACCATTTCAAAAACCAGCTGACATTTATGTTTTTTCAGTAAGCAGAGTGGCTGGACAGTCCAAAAAATCTGGACCGTCCAACCTCCTTGGCCCACCCTTTTGGGTGATCAAACAGGGACAGGTGAGGGTGAGGTTTAACATACTCTTATGTGGGATCCACACTTTAAAGAAAATTCTAAGAAATCAGGGAAAAAAAAGCCATAAACAATGCCTACAACCCATACATTACAGCATAAAAGAAACAATTCCAACAATTTAGACAGTAGCATGTAATAGAAAGAATTAAAATATAAACATTATTTTTCATGGGATTTAACCCCAGGAATTTGTGTGGTGGACCACCCCAGTGGGCCCCACAGATGTCCAGACCTTCCCCATCATCAAATACCCCTTGCATGTGCCCCATTTTGATAGATTTTGGGGCCACATGTCTAAGGATAGACCGTTATGGGCGTCCAAGCTCCATGGTTGATCTGGATTTTTGTTAGCCTACAAGGTGGGCCACACATGCAAGATCAGAATTCTATCATAAATAAAAATAAAGAATCGGCCACAAGAGGAGGGGCTCTGTCACATTGAGGCCCTCCCCTTCATTAATCACACCATACATTCCTTTTATTTACATGCTACAACAAAGATCCACCACATGCATGTCCTAGATTCAAGATCAATGGTTTGGATGTCATCCCACCCATGATTCTAAGGTATAGATGACCTATCATACCATGGAATCCAAGAAATCCTCCATGATGGGGGCCCATAGAGGGAAAACCCCATGCATGGGCATGCATGCATCAAATAGGCCATTTGGCCACTACTAATGGATGATGTAGGATCTCCACCATTGATTGGTAGGTCTTAAACATCTCATATATAAAAAGAAAAGAGGTCTAAAAATATGAAAATAGAAATCCTATATCGTAGGATACACCCACCTTAGATTGCTCCAAACTTGGACCTCCTAGTTCCTAGTGCACCAAGGGATCCATATCAATGGATGAGATTGAATTTAGATGGTTAGATTTAGAGGATTAGAGGGAAAATGGGGCTGGAACTCTTGCTTGGAGAAAATGGGAATGAGAAGGAGAGAAGAGAGAGGGAGAGGAGAGTAGAGAAAATGAGAGAGAAAGAGAGAGAAACCTCTTTTAAGCTAAGTAATCATTTCTCTCTTGCCTTGGTTAGAGAAGAATGATGATTTCTATAGGGAGATATAACAAAAGTTATAGGGTTGGTAGGTTTTCTAGGCTTGTGGGTAGTGTTTAGAGGTAGGTGGTGTAGGAATAGGGCTTAGGTAGTGTGTGTGTGTGTGTGTGTGTGTGTGTGTGTGTGTGTAGTGTGTGTTGAAAATAGTGCTAAGAGATGAAACTTACCCAGAAATCCATGCACACTATCCCTAGGTGGACCACATGACCATGATCAAGGGTCAAAAATTACTCAGCCTACATCTTTTGATGGACACGTCGGATTTATGCATGAGACGTGGCATTGGAATCGTGGCGACAATGCGTTCACAATGATATACGTTTCAAATCAATCCGAGTTAGGTCTTTATGACTGGACTTACGGATGACCGCAAACACTATCCAAGGGTCAGGGGTCACCGGGATTCGACCGGTAGGACCGCAGGACCAAGATGGACAAAATGCATACTCACATACACATGCACACATGCGAACTCGAGTCAGGTCTCACACCTCTTCAGTTTAAAAATTTGATACTTATCGTTCTAGTAAGGTTGTCGTATCATAAATTCTTTGTTTTTATGGTGTAAGGTTGTCCTTAGAACAACATTTGTATCAACCTCTCAATACTAAAATTTAAGGTTGCTTTACATTCTGCTTTGTGGTTTATTATCTTTCTTTTATTTGGTTATCTTATTGTTTATTCTGCTGTTATCTTTTTAAATTTGGCATAGTCCTATTAACAACCCCCCCCCCCCCCCCCCCCCCCCCCCCCCCCCCCCCCCAAGGCATATAGATTGGCATTTTCAACTAAAATCTCATCAAAATTTTTCATGTATAGATATGGACTTTCAAATTCAAGTCCATGAAACTTTAGAAGGAGTTAGATCACTCCTAGCTTGATATCCATATTTCCTGTATTTTCTGAAAAAATAATACATGAAGTGTACTCACCTCTGTCGGTTGTAAATAGTGTCATAAAGTATGAGGTGAAGGTGCATGATGCACCTCATTCTTATCTTGGGCTTCCTCAACTGGAGGTTGAGGTTGATTAGCAGCCATCACTTCTATTGACTTTGAGGATCTCTAGTAGTTTCTAATCTTGTGATGGATAGGCAACCGTTCGACCAATCCTCCTTCACTTAAGAGACGTTGAGTATTATCACGGACCCACTTGGGCATGAAACACTCTAAGCCTTTAATTTTAGAATCTAACCTAGAATCTAAGAATTGAAAACCATAACAATTAAGAAGTGAGAGAGAGAGAGAGAGAGAGAGAGAGAGAGAGAGAGAGAGTTAGAATGAAGTTACCAGACAGGAGATGCTAGGTTAGGTTCCTACAAAACAAAAATTAAAGTTATTTTCTAAAAATAAATTCAGAAAAATTCCTAACCTAGAAACATAATAGAAAGTTAATCCTAATCTTAACTTAATTCTAAAACTAATTAGATTAAAAAAAACATAACCGTAGTCCCCGAAAATGGCTCCAAAAACTTGTTCACAACCCCAAGTGTAGGGTTGCGATGTAGTAATAATCTCGGTGAGACCGATGTCAAATCCACAAGGACTAATCTCGTGCAGTTCTGAAAGGAACTAGAAATTGTAGTTCTGAAAGGAACTAGAAATAGAACTAGAAGAAGATATAAATTTAAATTTGAAATATTTGGAAAGAATAATGTTGAATAAGGTAATTGAGACTTATAAATTTAAAGGTGGAAACTAAGGTGCCAAGGATCCACTTGTAACTCTTAGGATGCTACCTTACTTGATTCAAAGGATCCAATTGGATTCAGAGTCCTATCCTATCCAATTAGAAAGAGAGATGATCAAATCTCTAAACTTCTCATTGATCTTGCTTCAATGAAAGAGAACTGTGGAGATTGGAAGGGATTCCATCACCCAACCATGCCCTGGGGACGATGGTGAACAACAAGATTTACCAATCCATCAATCTCAAATAAGAAAAGAAGATACTCAAAGCTATTGAAGATTTACTATAATTTGAGTCACAACAAACCATTGAAAACTGAAAGTATTCCTTAAAATCAACTAAAAATCAATGATGTTCAACATAGACATGAATCAAATCAAAGTAAATATCCCAATTACACTACAAGCTTCACTTCGTAGCCCTAGCTAACAAGTTTAACCAATTATAGACATGATTAAACTAAGAACTCTTAAACAAAACATAAAAATGACTAAAGAAGAAGAAGAAAAACTCTTAACGGCGGCTCTCTACCTTTTCGCTCCACTCCTTTAACCCTAGATGATGCCTAGGAATGTCTTAGGGACTCTTATTTATAGTTGTGAAGCTCCACCTTACGCATCGACTTGGAATTTTTGCAATCCATTGTGAAACTGCCTCAATTTATGCAGTCCGCAGCTTTTTCGCGTTACGCTTCGGTCAGATTGAAGTTGAGTTCGGTCAGACCAAATTAAGATTGAAAATCACACTTTCTCGCTGGACAATTGTATGTGATTTCGGTCAGACCGAAGTTGACTTCGGTCGGACTGAAGTTGATGTTGAAACTTCTCGTGCAGAAAATCTGTCAAATTTAGGTCGGACCGACTCCAACTGAAGTCTCCAACCGAAGTACTTCGATCGGACCGAAGTTAGCTTAGGTCGGACCGAATTATCCTGATTTCTTGCTGGATAGTTTTCTGTGATTTCGGTCGGACCGAAGTTGGCTTAGGTCGGACCAAAATGTCCTATTTTCTGCTGCAGATTTCACATTCTTCCAAGTCCTTTCTTTATCTTTTTTACTTGGTTTCTTTGGATCTTTGGCATGTGAATTCTTCATTCTGGTCTCCTAAGATCCCTCCTTTGCCTTAGTGATTCTTGAGCATCAAATCCATGCTTTTAGCATTCTTTTCAAACCTAGCTCTCAGATTCACCTTGCAACACAAACATGCATAAAAAATATACCTTTAAGAAATATCATGTTCATAAAATCAAGATATAAATAAAGGAGAATATGCAATATTTGACACTCAACAGAAGGCCACCTTTTCTGCAATTTTACTTAGCTTTTAGTTTTGTAATGAAAATTAGGGAGATCGGAGAGAGGTTTTCATTGGTTTGTGATTGCCAGAGAGTTGTTTGGCTGCTGGATTGCACTTTAAACCTCTCAAATCCCTAACTTCCTTTTCTCCTATAAAAAAAATAAAATAATGATAATTATTATTTTAAAATTTTAAATTTTTTTTTTTAACATGCGCACACACCACGACACACTCACGTCGCAGTGGGATTTCACCACCTATGGGTACTCGAGCCTTTGACCATGTGATGAGACTCCTCTCCTTTCTTGCTTACAAAACATATCTCCTATGGATTCGGTTGAATTCGTGCGATCTGGATTTAATTCTTGTTATCGAATTAGTGACTTTAGGCTCTGAAAATACTTTTTTCTGAGATAGATAATTACACTTTCTGAAATAGTGCTATATTGTATGAAGGTTAATGATCACATACATTCGAACATATGGTAATTACCATACTTCGAAACTATGTATGGTCCACCCGTGATAATGCAGAATCGGACGGGTCATTTGGTGCGACTCATGTTCTACCAGAATCATTTCAATCCAAAATTCGAATTTCAGTTGGAGTTCAGAGACCTGTGGAGGAATTGAGGTGAGAAACAGTGGTTTTGGGGAACCGAGAAATGTTATGTGGACCCAATGGAGTAGAAGCAGGCAGCACAATACTCCTCCCAACATTGATTTGCATGGTCAAGTCGGAGGCAGAGGAAATGGGTCCTTTGAAGAACAGAGGTTCAGTCAGACTTTGGTGGCCATTAGAGGAATGCAGGTTAGAGAAGGCGGTTTCAACGAATCAGGAAATGGCTCAAGGTCTGACAGGAGTGATAACTGGAGATCCACCTCTCAGCCTCCAGCAGCACCAACATTGTTCACTCCCCAAGTGCAGGGTTGTGATGTAGTAATAAACTCGGTAAGACCGAGGTCAAATCCCAAGGGACTGATACCTGTACATTATCTAAAACTAACTAGAACTAGAACTAGACTAAGATGCACTCTAAATCAAATAGAATTTTAAGAAATAATGATAGAATATTTATCTAAAATTTAGGAGAAATCAGAGAAAAGGAAACTAGGGATTCAGAGGATCCACTTGTAAAGATCAGAGAATTCTTATGCTTGCTTTAAAAATCATGGAAAATTAATTGGACTGTCATTGATCTAGTTTCAAAAGATGAAAGGTATATGAATTAGAATGGATTCCATCACCAAACCATGCCCAAAAGACTATGGCAAACAACAGAATTAAACTAATTACCAACCCATCACATGTATGAAGGTTAGGAAGGGTACCGACATCCGACCATGCCCAGGAGACTATGGTGAACAACAGGGCTTCCTGAATCATAAACATAAAAAGGAAAAGAACATGCTCAAAGTCATTGCAGATCCATTGTAATTTTAGTCACAACAGACCATTAATAAAACTAAAAGCATTCCAATTACTAAACTAAAATCAATGTTAATATAGTTTAAAAAGGCATAAGTTGAAAGAGTCCCCCATCACGCTACAAGCTTCACCTCTTAGCCCTAGCTAAGAGGATTAGCCTGATAACATGGTTAGGCTAAATCTAAATAAATAAAAGAAAAAGAAAAGAAGAAAAGAAAGAAAAAGAAAAGAAAAAGAAAAGATCTCTCTCTCCTCCTCTCCCACGTCCCAAGCCTCAGCCGTGAATCCCCTTTTTCTCTCTCAACCTTTCCCTTTTATAGCAACAAAAGACGGTGGATGGGAGTCGGTTTACGCAGCTTTACACATCCAGAAACGCAACAACAAGAGAGGCTTGCATTTGGAGCTGTTTTGGAGATGTTGAAGGCCTCAACTCGAAATTTTTACTTCATGGGAAGGGTCAAGACCCCCTTATTTATCATTTGAACGGTCTGGATCATCAAACCGACCAAGATCTTGGTTGCAGAACGGCCCACTGCGTCCGGTTTTCACGGACGCAGGGCCTGCAGAAGCAGAGACCGCTGACGTGCTCGATGGACCCACTGGTGATGTTTTCAACGAAATCCACTCCATTCATTGGATTACTGGCGCAATTTCAGTCAAGAATGAGTGGTTTTTTCTCATATTCGGTGTGGTCCACATAACTTTTCTTTCCGCCGTCCGTCTTACATTTTCTGACGATTCTCGTACGTACATGTGCATGGGGCCAAACGACGAGCTTGGCAATGGTCAAGACCCATCTCTGGACACGTTGAACGGTCTAGATCATCAAAAAGGTTGATGTGTGGGCCCCACTACTCAAAATCGGACGGCTGCGTGGAAGACGCTGTCTCCGTTTGAGATTTGGAAGATGAGAGTCGGTCAGCATGCGCTGACCGACTTTGGACGATTCAGTGCATGGCGACCTCACTTATGTTGTGCACACACACCATGCAATATGGGTCCCACCTTGATGTGTATACTGAATCTGATCCATCCATCCACTTTTTCATCTCTCGTAAACCGTTGAGACCAAAATTGAAGTAGGTTCAGATGTCATGTGGGCCCCACTTAAGGATTTAAGGGGCTGATCTGTCCGTTGGGACCCTTCTAGAGCAATCAAATAGATGATTTTTGACGTGTACGGTTAGTTTATGCTCCTTAGGCCACATATAGAGTTTTGATCTGATCGGATGGTGAGAACCTTGTGATCTTGCATTCTGAGCCAATTTCAGGCCACTTGAGCTTTAGTTTCTTGATTTTCGCAAATCTCTGGCATGTAAATTCCATCGATCTTGGTCCCCTGGGGTCCATCCCTTGCCTTGGTTCCTTCATATCGTTAAATCCATGCTTTTAATACCTTTTTGCAGTTCATGCTTGTAAAATCACCTTACAACATAAACACGATAAAACGGGCCATTAAACAGTATCATGCTCGTAAATCCAGAAAATAAATGGGGTCTGATATGCAATATTTGACCCTCAACATAACCCCCAACCAGCATTTTGCTAGTCCCGAACAAAGTATGCGAAAAATAAGTTGAGAATTATAAAAGAATTTTCTATGAACCCAAGTGATATTTGAAAAAATAATCCAAGCATTAGAATTCTAAGATTCATGGATGTTGGGTATTACTTTCTCCTGGACTCGGGCACGAATTAAACTTCATAATCAAGTTCAAGGTATTAATCCATCAATCAGAAAAATGCTAAACATTGAGTTCCATGGGCGTATAATGTACTCTCGACTTATCAAAATTAAGATTCAATTTGTTATTGCATGAAATCATAGGTAATCAGCAGGAGAATTCTTGATAACTAAACTTGCCATATAAATTCCATCTTTTGATCTTTTCAACTTTTTATTTTTCCATTAATAGTCATACCAAGAAGAGGAATCAAATCCTTACCTATAGGGAGCAAACCTATGGTGAGGATTAATTACCCAACCTTTTCAATTTTTATACCATGATGGCAAGATATTTCAAGCTGGTTCCTTTCATGCTCAGTGATTACCAAGTTAATCCTTCGATATGGAACTGAAATTTAAATGTGTAGGCAAGACGTGTCCTGAAATCATGATTCAATCAATGTTTAAAACTTCTAATCATGGATTGATAATTCAAACTCAACCATGGAATTTATCAGGCAGCTAATCCAAGAGTCATAAATTACCAATATCACGTATCTCTCAATTCTAAATCAAAGATAGATGTCAAAATCACTTCGAATTCACAGGAATTTTCGAAATTTTTTTTTTTGTAAAATTTTCACAATTTTTGCTCAAGATCAAGAAAATACAATTTTTGCTCAAGATCAAGAAAATACTGATTGAGTTACCTAATCTCCCACCCCCAACCTAAAATCTACATTGTCCTCAATGTAAAAGATATAAACATGCAATGCACATGGGACAATGGAAGTAAATGAGAAGTGATGGGAGGATAGTACCTGGATAACGAATCAAGAGAGATTTTTTTTAAGAGATTGCTGGAAGAGAGCAGGTTAGTACGAGAGTGAAACTAACAAAAATAACAAAAATAAAATTCTACCTATACCACTTTCGCAGGTGCTCTCGATTGCATTTAGCGCATGCAACAAGCCTTTAAACCCCTAGGTTACCCCTAGTGGACGAGTTGTAGTCTCGTGAGGGTTTGCAGTAATGTTACCCACAAACATTGAATTGATCATGCCGCAAGGTTCCTCTTCCGGCCAATATCTTGATAAATTTCTCAGTAAGTTCTTCAACAGAATCATCCAAAAACCTTTTTTGCAATAGGCTTGGGTGACCTGGAGCATGACTTTCCAGAGAGAGTTATGTACTTCATAAGAAATCTTCCATTGAACTGCTTGAGGTATCTGTAATATATACGATTCACCTATGACAGAAGAAGTTTCAACGTTAGTATCGCATGGTGAATCAAAGACTACAAGTAAATAAAGTTTAGAAAACTTTCTAAAAAGTGATGTAGTCTCAACACATTCCGAAGCTCCAAACTTCGGTTGAATTTTCAGCTCCTCTTCCTTTTCTGGTAGACGTTTAGGCTCAAGAGAAGAGCGGGTTTCAGAATAAGGGTTTTCTCAGTTAGTGATGACTACCGAGATGTTGTCTCGCAAGGCATCCACTTTGTCTCTTAACATGAGATCGTTTGAAACTACAAAGTGTGTCAAGCAATCCTAAGAGTTAGGAAGTTCAATTGAATGTGACTTATTGTGCCTTGTGATGATCTGCGCAAAGAATCCATCATCCTTGAAAGTGGATGGAGGTACGCTCTCTTGCTCCAGTCCTGCACAGACAGATTGAAGATCAATAGGTGAAGCATTGATGTCATCACTCTGTTCATTGAAATTACTCAATTGAGGCGCTAAATTCTCAATTATTTACAGCTCAGATGGTGGCCTCAACTGAGTGGTTTTAAATTTTAGAGTCGTAGCGGGTAACTTCTCCTCCCGAATCATATCATCATTCAATTCAAGGGAGTGGTCTAAACATGTCTCACAAGAGTTAGAAGAGTCGGTTGTAAGAGGTTCATTCTCCACATTTAAATCAGGCATGTCAGATGAGTGGAGTAGATCTTCCTGACCGATCACTTCGTGCATGTCTTGATCGTTGACCTGGACTAGATTTGAGATTGATTCAGGAAGAATTTGGGCTGCACATTCATGATCATCAGTGTATTTAAAAGACACCCATGTATCTTCACCATTCTTTCGAACAGTCATCGAGATCGACTCCTTAAAAAATTGAACATGCTCATTAACGGAATCCAACTCCTCATTCCAAATTCCAGATTCTTTCAAAAGTGAGTGCGGATCACTTTCCTCGCATTGTATTTCTGGATTGGGTTGTGGTTGGGATGAGCAAGCCTCCTCTATATTTTCAAGGCGCGACATAAGTCTTTCCACTGCGTTTCGAATTTCCTCAGGACAGGCCATGTCACTCTGATATGAATCCGCTTGAATCGTTTTTGGTTGGATCTCAAGGGTAGGGGATCCAAGAGAATAATCATTATAACATGTTGTTGGTTCATTTTTCCAATTTTGATATTTCCACTGATTGTAGTCATACAGATCATAGGTGAGAGAATCTGCTGGTTGGTAATACTTATTATCACTCATGATACAATCACGCATTGTTTTATCGGATGTATGATAATAATTCTCACAACCATAGTTATGATAACCCCAACACTCACGTACTGTTTTGTTAATCTGTGGGGTGTAATTGTTCTCCTGCATATAATCACGTAAGGACTTCTTAACCGGTGAATTTTTATATTTTGATCGGTTCTCGAAGATAGTTTCAGAAAAGTTTTGAGACATAGGTTAATTTATATCATCATCATCCCAAAATAAGTTATTCTTCTCAGCATACTGACATTGCCACTCATGCATATACATGATAAAACCCTTAATCTGAATTTAATCCTAAGGAAAATTAAGAAAAAAATAAATTCTACAACAATGTGGAAAGTAAGAGGAGGAGAAGTTAGAAAAAAGTTACCCGATTAGAGATTCCTAGGTTAAAACTTGAAAAACAAAATAAAATAGTTAGTATCTAAGAGATACGACCTAATCTAGAGAATAAAAAAAGTAGAGAAATTCGGACAAAGTTACCAATTTAGACGATTTATCAAGGACCTTACAAAACAGTAAAGTTAGTTCTAAAAAAGAAAAATCTAAAATTAGAAATCCTAATCTTAAACTAATCCTAAAACTAGCTAATCTCAGAAAAACGTAGCCGTCAGTCCCCGGCAACGGCGCCAAAAACTTGTTCACTCCCCAAGTGCAGGGTTGTGATATAGTAATAAACTCGGTAAGACCGAGGTCGAATCCCAAGGGACTGATACCTGTACGTTATCTAAAACTAACTAGAACTAGAACTAGACTAAGATGTACTCTAAATCAAATAGAATTTTAAGAAATAATGATGGAATATTTATCTAAAATTTAGGAGAAATCAGAGAAAAGGAAACTAGGGATTCAGAGGATCCACTTGTAGAGATCAGAGAATTCTTATGCTGGCTTTAAAAATCATGAAAAATTAATTGGACTGTCATTGATCTAGTTTCAAAAGATGAAAGGTATATGAATTAGAATGGATTCCATCACCAAATCATGCCCAAAAGACTATGGCAAACAACAGAATTAAACTAATTACCAACCCATCACATGTATGAAGGTTAGGAAGGGTACCGACATCCGACCATGCCCAGGAGACTATGGTGAACAACAGGGCTTCCTGACTCATAAACATAAAAAGGAAAAGAACATGCTCAAAGTCATTGCAGATCCATTGTAATTTTAGTCACAACAGACCATTAATAAAACTAAAAGCATTCCAATTACTAAACTAAAATCAATGTTAATACAGTCTAAAAAGGCATAAGCTGAAAGAGTCCCCCGTCACGCTACAAGCTTCACCTCTGAGCCCTAGCTAAGAGGATTAGCCTGATAACATGGTTAGGCTAAATCCAAATAAATAAAAGAAAAAAAAAAAGAAGAAAAGAAAGAAAAAGAAAAGAAAAAGAAAAGATCTCTCTCTCCTCCTCTCCCACGTCCCAAGCCTCAGCCATGAATCCCCTTTTTCTCTCTCAACCTTTCTCTTTTATAGCAACAAAAGACGGTGGATGGGAGTCGGTTTACGCAGCTTTACACATCCAGAAACGCAACAACAAGAGAGGCTTGCGTTTGGAGCTATTTTGGAGATGTTGAAGGCCTCAACTCGAAATTTTTACTTCATGAGAAGGGTCAAACCCCCTTATTTATCATTTGAACGGTCTGGATCATCAAACCGACCAAGATCTTGGTTGCAGAACGGCCCACTGCGTCCGGTTTTCACGGACGCAGGGCCTGCAGAAGCAGAGACCGCTGACGTGCTCGATGGACCCACTGGTGATGTTTTCAATGAAATCCACTCCATTCATTGGATTACTGGCGCAATTTCAGTCAAGAATGAGTGGTTTTTTCTCAGATTCGGTGTGGTCCACATAACTTTTCTTTCCGCCGTCCGTCTTATATTTCTGACGATTCTCGTACGTACACGTGCATGGGGCCAAACGGCGAGCTTGGCAATGGTCAAGACCCATCTCTGGACACGTTGAACGGTCTAGATCATCAAAAAGGTTGATGTGTGGGCCCCACTACTCAAAATCGGACGGCTGCGTGGAAGACGCTGTCTCCGTTTGAGATTTGGAAGATGAGAGTCGGTCAGCATGCGCTGACTGACTTTGGTCGATTCAGTGCACGGCGACCTCACTTATACTGTGCACACACACCATGCAATATGGGTCCCACCTTGATGTGTATACTGAATCTAATCCATCCATCCACTTTTTCATCTCACGTAAGCCGTTGAGATCAAAATTGAAGTAGGTCCAGATGTCATGTGGGCCCCACATAAGGATTTAAGGGGCTGATCTGTCCGTTGGGACCCTTCTAGAGCAATCAAATAGATGATTTTTGACGTGTACGGTTAGTTTATGCTCCTTAGGCCACATATAGAGTTTTGAGCTGATCGGATGGTGACAACCTTGTGATCTTGCATTCTGAGCCAATTTCAGGCCACTTGAGCTTCAGTTTCTTGATTTTCGCAAATCTCTGGCATGTAAATTTCATTGATCTTGGTCCCTTGGGGTCCATCCCTTGCCTTGGTGCCTTCAGATCGTTAAATCCATACTTTTAATACTTTTTTGCAGTTCATGCTCGTAAAATCACCTTGTAACATAAACACGATAAAACGGACCATTAAACAGTATCATGCTCGTAAATCCAGAAAATAAATGGGGTCTGATATGCAATATTTGACCCTCAACAAACTTATCGAGGCCAAGGAAGAGGCTGCTCTGAGCCATCTTCTTCAAGCCGAAGATGATAGTTAAGACAATTATTTTCTTTGGCGATCTTTGATAGGTTGTTTCGGTTTATATATATATATATATATATATATATATATATATATATATATATATATATATATATATATATATAAAATTTTTATTTCAGGGGTGTGTTTGGCACCCTATTACATGAGATATGAAAATTTGCACTAAAATAGACTGATAAATCAAGAAATATCATGATATCTGGTTCAACCAAACGCACCCCTATTTTTTATTTATTTTTATTTGTTATTTTAATTTTTGGAGGGAAAGCAATGAAAACTGTTAGGTTATTTTATTCTGTTTTTTAAAGTGTATTTCAAGCGCCGTTTACTAGAATGGGTCAATCTGGGCGGTCGGATGATAAGGACATGTTTGAAAGTTGTCTACTTCAATAGCACTACAATGTCACTCCATTGGTAACTTGTTTAATGAAAAGAAAGATAGCATTTTGTATGTTAATTCCATGAGTTTTGATTCTATTGCTGGATGGAATGTTTCATATGGATAATTCAAATTAGGCCGTCCAAATAATGAGACCTACTTTGATCCGGTCCATAATCACAACTTTATATTGATTGGATGGTCCTAATCTATGATCTGTTTGACATCAATTTTCTTGTTCGGACCATTAATCTAATTTTCAATTTTTAATTGTCCATTTAATTTTTACTAATCAGATGGTGGGGCCCCGTATACTATAAAAATCCATTGCTGTATTTAAAGTTGCAAGAGATGTGACAATTGGGTGCATATATGGGAATCTTGTTCGTCCATCAGGTGGCCCACCGAATATCCTAACCTACAGTTCAGGTCTGAACAATGATCAGTTGAGCTGCACATGTTTGTTGAACGTGGACAGTTGGTTATTCCTTTGGCTGTACATTTCTATTTGAATCGGCAGATCTGATTAGTGAACTGGGTGGATAATGGATTTCTAGTGGGGCCCACCTGGAAAACAGCTCGGATCTATTACACATGTTCCGTGTGGCATTATGGGTGCTACCACGGGCCAAACGTTTGTGCCGTTAGATTGGGACTCTCTACAAGTGGAAACCTTGATCAAGTGATCCAAACCATTGGCATGATGGGTCTCAGTGTAGATGACCGATGCACCAAAATCTCCCACACGTGTTACCCTAAATAGGTAGTGTGACGAACAGTTAAGAAAGAAAACTCCGAAATGGCCTAGATTATGACCTACAACAGTGTCTGGCCCACCCGGGCTGGGCTGGGCCTAGCCTTGGACTTGGATCTTTCTTTTATAGGTTGGACTTGAAGTTTGGTCAAGTTTAAAATAGGACTTTGGTTGGGGTTTGTTTAAGAGCCTGGCTAATCAAAGTCCAGATCATGCACGATCTGTACTGGCCTGGCACATTTAAGATTTCAATGGCATTTTTTTTTTTGCACAGGGCCACACTTAATTAACAGTCCAGATCTTGCAGAAACGTTTGGGTTGCGTATAATCATCACAGGCTGGGCTCCAGCCTTTGTGTTTCGGCCCGTCATGCGCCAGTGCCAAATAGGGGAATCAACGGACTTGGTTAGGGCCTGACCAAGCTGTCTAAGCCCGGCCCATGTATCTCAACATAGGCCTGGTCCGACCAGGTCTATGATGAGCAAGCCTTAGTCCAGTTGGAAACGAGTCCAGTCCAAAATGTGTTTTTTGCCCGATTCTCGAAGAAAGATATGCGTACCTGTTCTCGATGCTGCAATGGTCACATGCCATCTGGATACGTCTGGGTACGTCTGGAGAACCCGCATGCTTGGTCCGAGTTGTTCACTATTTATAACGTGGGAAGGTGATGTACAGCAGGTTGCGGACACTTTCATCGCCAAGATGGACCAGAGAAGGCTTGATTGGAGGCGAAAGTAATCAAGACCTTAAAACAGTTTTATCTCATAATTTTCAATGAGTTTTTTTAACGTATCATATATGATTTTGGGTAGGAGAAATTATTTTAGCCAACTAACCCGGCTATGCCGGGTTGCCCACCCCAAAGTTGTGAAATTCTATCATATCATTGGTCAAAAGTCTAATTTAATTTTGTTTTTACTATAAATAGTAAGTTTTAATTCAATTATAAATCCTCATAGTTGTAGGAGTTGTGCCCAACATGAATAAGGCTTAGAAAAATTAGTAGAATAATGTGGTTAGGCCAAATCGGACACTTACTAGTTTTGGCAAGAAACCATGAAGTCTAGTTGAAATCATGACTTTCCATAGATAGTAAGTTTACTATATATAGATTAAGTCACTTTTTAAAGGTAGTTTGAGTAGGAATTTGATTCTAAAATTCTTCCCTAGGTTTGAGCTCATTATTAAAAGGATTGTAATTTCATTAAAAAAAAAACAATCAATTTATTTCAAATCATTAGAAATTATTTTTTATTTTTGTCCCTCGAGGAATCACTGCGAGGAGTCGAGAGAATCTCCGTGGATTCAGAGTAGTTATCCCTGACGAAGATGGTGATCGACCTCATCACGTCCTCAAATACGTCAATTGGTATCAAAGCGAGGACTCTCCTTGGACTGATGACAACTAACGATGCAATAGATCAAAATCCTATGAACGGTGATCCAGAGATTTGTTATCTATTAGAAAGAATAGAAGCTTTCTACCGGGAGAGTCAATTGACCATACAAGGCCTACATAAAACCCTCGATCATATTGCGGATGCCCCAATTCTGCCCCAAGCTCAAGGCAATGCTTGGCCACCCATAGTTGTTGTATGGAACAACCCATATTTCTACAATACACTTCTAGAGGCGAATCACAGGGCTACCTCAGATGAGTCGAAGTCCAACAACGAGGACATTGGTGGCTTCATTGCCCACTGACCAGTCAATGGAGATGATCAACTATATCATACTGAAAGAGACTATCGAGGTAAGGCCGAACTTCCTAGTTTTAATGGCTTATTGGGTATAGAAAATTTCCTTGATTGGTTGATCGGAGTAGAAGAATATTTTGATTATATGGACGTGTCAGAACATAACAAAGTGAAATTAGTTGCATTCAAATTAAAATATGGTGCTTCTGCATGGTAAGAGCAATTACAACTCTCACGTACCTAACAAAACAAGATGCCCATCCAATCATGGCCATGGATGAGATACCTTCTTCGATCATGATTTCTCCCTAGTGATTACGAGTAGGTATTGTTTCAACAATACCAAAATTGCCAATAGGGGAATCGAACTATCACAGATTACACCTAAGAATTCTAGTTGTTGGCAATGTGGAATGACTTGTTGGAGACCAAATCGCAGAAGGTAGCATGGTTCATAGGCGGTTTACAATCGACAATTCAAGACCGAATTTAGATGCACCCGGTTAGGACCGTGGATGAAGCAATTCAGTTGACAAGTAGGGCGAAAATGCAGCTTACAAGATTCCATACTCGACCCCCATGACAAGTCCCATGCAGGATTCAACACTAGGCAAAGCAAAGGAACCAGTAGGAGGACGTCATCAACCTCATATAATCTTAAACTGTGACATGGGGAGCGGTCTATTTATGCCTCAATGTGTGGCATTGTAACACCCTGAACTTTTCAATACTTGAGTATTACCATGATGTTTAATTTAGTATATACATGTGTACGAAATCAATTTACCTATCCTAACCTTACATCTAGTATAGATCAAGCCATCCGACCATTGATTTTAAGACAAGATCATCGTATGTCCAAGTATTCCCACTTTTTCATCATAACCAACCTTTCAACCAACTATCTACCGATAGATAAAGATATCTAACCTTCACTTTGAATTTGGACCACTGATCATAATAACGTAACTACTTGATATCTACAGCCGCTTGTATACATATCCAATCGAGAGTCTGATCCAGTCATCTTGTTCACCACCTATGAATATGCTTAACCCTCCATCAAAACTACAATATGATAAACTTACACACGTGAATAAGTCACCTACATCTAACAGTATACATGTTTTACCTCCTGATCACCCCAAAAACTAATTTATGTTCATCCGTTTATAAAATTGTCCGCACACCCACTTACATATATGATCAGAGTACTAACCATCAAGTTTTTCCATTTTTAACATGTCATCTGACCATCCATTATGTGGGTTGATACATGTACATTATGTTACTTAATTTGATAAATAACTCTTTATTTATAATGATTTAGATATAAGTTCTTTTGTAAGAATTACTTAGAAATGTGTCTATAACCATGTAAAATCATTAAATTTTTCAAAACTCTCATGTCATAAATAATTATGAAAATGTCATTAACCTAGACCCTTTAATTCTATATCGTATAGTTCTCATGATCCATTTGATGTAAAATTTTATACCATGCTTATGTATCATAAATTAACCACACATGTCGAATTTCAATCATTAGATTATTGTAAAAGTGGCCAAATTGACAAATTAGTCGCTTAATCATTGATTTTGGTGTCCATCGAATGAGGAAAGTTCGTGGGTAGTTGTAGTAGGATATTTATCTTTATATGAATAACTTATATTGCTCATAATATGTACAAAATGTGAAATATGAAGACCCCACTTTGGTAAGCTTTTCCTTAGGCGCGAAGGAGTCTTACTAACTCATAATAAATCTGAATCTTTCGATTTAACCACTTCTTGTCCTCTATCAGTACTCAAATTTGGACCATACTTTGGTCTCATATGACTACGAGGTTATACAAAATTTAGACCCCATGATCCTACACTATTGAACGTGAAAGTCAATTCCTTTATTTTGACGTAAAAGGTGAAATTTCATATCTATACCTTTCCACCGTCAATCAACTACCAAATTTTGTCTAACCATTTACCTATCTTGACTACACATTTCTCTCAAAATTGGGCCCCGATCATTGAGCGTGAACCATTAATTAAGATCAAGTCTTTTTTAACACCTGCTAGGAGAATTTCTAAGATAAGTTCACCAAAGACTTGGATTTGCTCCATCTTTTTGCCCATGCCCTAACATAACCCTACGAAATCGATGAATGGAGTAGATTTTCTAAAAACCCATCATAGTGGACCTCACCTATGCATACAACAGAACCAAAGACTTTAAAGCATCGCACATTGTGGCAACAAAAAAAATGAGTGTGACTACAAGAAATCCTCTAGAACTCCCTTGCAAAACTCCTCACTGACTGATCGTGTGGCCCACTTGGAGGTCAGATCTACTTTGAAATCGGACCCACGGGCCAGCGTGACATGCTAAAACAGATGAAAGGTGTGGATCTTTTAACAAGATCATCACAGTGGACCCCACCTACAACAGCCGAAACATAAAAGATCCCGCACACTGCGTTAGCATTTGAACAAATCTCGCACCTCGAGAAATCCTACACCGAATCTCTTACGCAGCTCCTCTTCCAAATCTTAACCATCTAAACTACATCTAAAGAATTTTCGACTATAACTCAGAATTCCAGAGGAGTCAAGAACACTCCACAATGCAAGGAAGTCAGGTGTTGCGAGCTTTGGAGGAGAGGGTGACGTGCAGAAAATGGTTGCTGTAACAATTCGCGAGAACCACCAAGAAAATCAATCTGAATCTTCAATTCGGTGGCCCAGCAAGCATCATAAGATAAATATGGACAACTCGGGAATAACGAAATCAAGGAAAACAGGCCAGGGCAAGATCCACCATTAAAGTAGATGTTATCTTCCTTGTTGAAAGATCCAACGCCCGTTTCTTAAGGATCATCTTATCTAGGATCCGAAGCAGTCAATCGGACGGCCATCAGAAGCCATATAGATCTAAATATTCTAATTGAAAGAAAATTCCCGAGAGGAACAAAACCAAGTGTTCACTCCCCAAGTGCAAGGTTATGATGTAGTAATAAACTCGGTAAGACCAAGGTCGAATCCCAAGGGACTGAAACCTGTACGTTATCTGAAACTAAGCAGAACTAGAACTAGACTAAGATGAATTCTAAATCAAATAACAATTGTGGAATAATGGTGGAATAATTAATCTAAAACTTAAGAAAATTCAGAGAAAAGGGAACTAGGGATTCAGAGGATCGACTTGTAGAGGTCAGGGAGATCTTATGCCTGCATAAAAAACTCAACTGAACTACCTTTGATATAGTTTTCAAGAGATGAAAGGTATATAAATTAGAATGGATTTCATCACAAAACCATGCCCAGGAGACAAAGCAAACAACATAATTAAACTAATTACCAACCAATCAATGCATGAAGGTTAGGAAGGGTACCATCATCCGACCATGCCCATGAGACTATGGTGAACAATAGGGCTTCTTGACGTCATAAACATAAAGAAAAATAACATGCTCAAAGTCATTGCAGACCCATTGTAATTTCAGTCACAACAGACCATTAAAGACTAAAAAAACATTCCATTAATAAAATGAAAATCAATGTCAATTCAATCTAACAAAAGGCCTAAGCAAATCGCTCCCATCACACTACAAGCTTCACCTCTTAGCCCTAGCTAAGAGGTTTAGCCGACCATGATGTGGCTGAGTCTCTTAAAAGAAAAGAATAAATAAATAAATAAATAAAACAAACTCTAGACTTCCCTGCCGTCTCTCTCTCTTCCTCTCACATCCAACCCAAGCCTCCAATCATTCTCCTTTTCCCCCTTTACCTCACCTCCTTTTGTAGCTGATGGAGGTGGTCGATAGGAGGCTCGAATCGGTGAACCGCGGAACTGCCTCATGCGTCGACAGCTGGTAGAAATTCGGACGAAAACTCCCTTTACGTAGCACAGCTACGTGTTGATATGATTTTCAGCAAAATCTTTCATCTGATGCACGATCCAACCCATTCAGGCCCCTTGAGCTTGGTCGGCCCCTCCTTGGAACGGTTTTGAATGGCCAGGATCGTCGGACCAATCCTGGCCACGTCTGCAATATGCCCCGGAGTGTCCCGGTTCTGGAGGCGCTGTAAACAGGGACGCTTGGACGTTCACTGACGTGGTTGGTGGGATCCACTCCGTTGATACTTTGATAAATCCAAGCCGTCCATTAGATGAAGGACGAAATTTCTGTCAAGCATGACTGGTTTTGGTTGTCCGTTGGTGTGGCCCACAGAGACAATCACCCGGCAATGGTCCAGACGTTCAGCACGACGCGGACCGATTTCAGTTTCATTCTTTGCGTGGATTTCATGGTCCAGGCCAGTACGTTCGTTCGATTCCGGTGGACGGTCCAGATAGATCATGAATATCATGATTGTGGTCCATAGAATCCAACCCTGATGCTCTGTTCGATCGTTTCGCAAGGCACGAAAATAGGAAACGGAAGTTTTCGTTGTTGTCGGTCAAAGGTCATCTGACCAATTTCATTAGTTCGGTGCCTGCTAGTGTACATGTGCACTTTGCACATGTCACTCAAGGTGGGACTCCCTGTGATGCTTGTGGGAGATCCGATCTATCCATCCCTTCTGTCATATCATTTAAACCGTAAAGACCAATTTTGACATATATCTAGATAACAGGTGGGCCCCAAATTGCTGTTTTATGGGCTGATCTGTCCATTAGCCTACTTCTGTAGGGATCCAGGAGCTGAAATTTCATGTTTATGGCTCATTTGTGGTCCTCAGGCGATGTATGAAATTCGGAGCTGATCATATGGTGAAAACTCTACAATCTTTCGTCCTGGACAACTGTCTGGCCTCTTTAATGTGAATGACTTGATTTCCTCGGATTTCTGGAGTGTAAATTCGTTATTCTTGGTCCCTGGAGTCCGTCCCTTGCCTTTGGTGTCATCAGAGCGTTAAATCCAAGCTTTAAGCTTCCTTTTTCAGTTCATGCTCGTAAAATCACCTTACAACATAAACACGATTAAAGCGGGCCATTAAACGATATGATGTTCGTAAATCCAGGCAATATCTGGGGTCTAATATGCAATATTTGACCCTCAACACCAAGCAAACGCAAAAAACACTGGCACAACATCCTTCCACCCACTACATCCGATGTACATATTACGCAAGAAACACTCTACAAGCGATCGAACGTGATAAAAACTCCACACCATCCACTGGAGGATGTACACATCCAAAAACACATAGAGAGAGAAAGAAATGAGAAAGGAAGAGAGAGAAATGAGAGAGAGAGAGAGAGAAGAAAAGAAGATCGGGCGTTGTGAATAGTGCTCAAGCCCGCTAAAGTTCGGCCAGAACCTCGACCCTATTGAAGAAACTTCAGCCAGTTATCGGCAATAAAGAAGAGGAATGGAGAAGCATACACCAACTTGCCTTGATTCAAAACTGTTTGTTCCTTTTACTTTTTTCTTCTTCCTTCTCTTCTATCTTTTGTATTTCCAACACCAAAGGTGTAAGATTCTATCGTGTCAAACTAAGCCGACTCAGTGAAAAGATACACCAAAATCTATGATTTCTAAGCTAAAATTCATGAGGTATACAACACATGCAAACCATGCCTTAACCAAGGTCTCCTTTTAGAATCATTAAGGGCTTGTTTGGATTCACGTATAGTATTATTTTTCACTGTAAATGTGTACGAACAAAGTATTCCACAAACTGTAGCACAGTGTACGTCTTGAAGGTTGTAAACTACCACATTGTTTATTTTTTACCAGAATTCGTATATGTATTAATTGTGTAATTACAGAGTACAATATATATATATATATATATATATATATATATATATATATATATATATATATATATATATATATATATACATATACATGTATGTATGTATGTATGTTGCGCAGCACGCCAATAAAGCAGTGAGCCTATATCCAATCTCAGGCCTCACCCACAAACGATAAACAGGAAGAGATATAAACTAGAAATAGATCAAAGCAATCCAAACAAACCACAAGACAAGATATACGTGGAAAAACCCCAAACTAGGGTAAAAAACCATGAATGCAAACTTCTACTATGAAGAAAACAGAGATTACAAGGCAATATACTAACCACTCCCTTGAAAGCACATACAAAATCCTTATCCCACACCTTAGAATTATTCCTAATGCTTTTCTCATACCTAGAAAAAACCTTAGGAAATCCTATTTATAGTTTAGATAACTTTCCTTTCGCACCCTTATGAAAGGCGACACCAAAATCTACAGTCCGCATTAGATTCGAAAACGAATCTACGTAACTACGATCGGTCGAGCAGACTGCACGATCGGTCGAGAGGACCCCACGACTGGTCGTGAATGGGTCATAACCGGTCGAACACCTCGGGACCCAAAGAATGATGCTCGCTAGACTTTGAGTCGAGACAATCTACGGCCGATTGAGCGGGCCATAGCCCACGACCAGTTAAGGACTGCTCCAGATGTGGCTTCACATCTCAACAATCTCTCACTTAGAGACACATCGCCATAAATCTTTTTCTTCTTTATCCGGAGTGCACCACCTCCCCATCTTCAAGCCTGAAGACTAATCAAAGCTGAACAGAGCTTCAGCTTCTCCCGTGTGACTACTTTAATTAGCATATCCACAGGATTCTCACTTTAATCAATCTTCTCCAGAGCAATCGATCCATTTTCCAATAACAAACGTATGAAGTGATATCTGATGGCAATATGCTTAGTTGTTGAATGAAAGGCTGAATTCTTAGCCAAGTGTATTACACTCTGACTGTCACTATATAGCTTACAATCTACTTACATTTTACCCAACTCTTCCATAAAACCTTGTATCCACACCATCTCCTTACATGCTTCTGCAGCCACAACATATTCTACTTCTGTCATACTGATAGATATTATCTTTTGTAACTAAGAGACTCAATTGACTGTAGCACTGCCCAGAGTAAAGACATAACCTATAGTTCTTCTTCTGCTGTCAATATCTCTTGCCAAATCTGAATCCACGTAGCCTTATAGCTTGATTTTCGATCCACCATAACACAGCCCTACATCCTTAGTATCTACCAGGTATCTAAGGATCCACTTCATAGCTTCCCAATGTTCCTTTTCGGGGTTGTTCATGAACCTGCTAACAACTCCTACTGCTTGAGCAATGTTTGGCCTCGTGCTCACCATAGCATACATGAGACTTTCAATAGCTAACGTGTATGGGACTTTAGCCATGTAGTCCCGTTCCTCCTGCATCTTTGCCCCTTGCTCCTTAGATAGCTTGAAGTGGTTGGCTAATGGAGTGCTAACCGGCTTAGCACTTCCCATATTGAATCGATCAAGTACCTTGGTTATTTACTCTGCCTGTGACAAAACCAGTTTTTTATTTTTCTTGTCACGCTTTATCCTCATGCACAGGATTTATTTTATAGCTCCTAAATCCTTCATGGTAAATTCTCTAAACAGTTGTCTTTTGAGATCTGAGATGTCATTCATGCTTGAACCGGTCACAACCATATCATCAACATACAGAAGAAGGATGATGTATGACGTATCAAACTTTTTCAAATAACGACAGTAGTCTGCATGACATCTCTTAAAACCGTTTTTCAAAATGAAACTATCAAACTTCTTGTAACACTGCTTAGGGCCTGCTTCAGGCCATATTGACTCTTTTTCAGTCTGCACACTTTGTTCTCCTTTTCTGGTGCCACGTATCCTATCGGCTGATATATATATATCTCTTCTTCAAGGTCTCCATGAAGAAAGGCTGTCTTAACATCTAGCTGCTTTAGATGTAAGTCCTCTGTAACCAATATACTTAAGATCATGCGAATCGTATAAATTTTTACTACCGGTGAAAATATTTTAGTGAAATCGATACCTACCTTTTGTTGAAATCCTTTCACAACCAATCTAGCCTTGTACCGTTTCGAACCATCACACTCCTCCTTCAGTCTATAAACCCACTTGTTATGAAGAACTTTCTTATCCTTAGGTAGAGTAACTTGCTCCCATGTACAATTAAACTCAAGGGAGTCCATCTCATCATCCGTGGCCTTCTCCCACTTAACCCGTGTATCTGATTATAATGCCTCTTCAAAACACTCTGGCTCACCATTATCTGTAAGCAGTAGATAATGTAAGGAGGGTGAGTATCGGGCTGTGGGTCTCCTCTCCCGAGTAGACCTCCTCACAACCGGTGTCTGTGGCTCTGCCTCATAATGCTCCTATGTATCATCATCCTGTGGCGCTATAACACCCGTGTCCGGTAACTCTTCCAACTCTACGAATTCTTTTTCCTTGGCCTTATTTTCCTGTACATTATCCTTATGCATCACTTTTTTCATTGAAGACTATGTCCTTGCTTTTGATAATTTTTCTGTTTTCTACATTTCAAAACCTGTTGCCAAAATCATGCTTCCCGTAGCCTATAAACATGAACCTCCTGGACTTCGCATCCAGCTTGTTTTTGTGCTCTGCATCAATGTGAACATATGAAGTGCAACCAAACACTCTGAGATATGCAAGGTTCACTTCTTCCCCAGTCCATATTTCTTCTGGTAGCCCACCATCCAATGGTGTTAAGGGACTTCTATTAATGAGATATGCGGCAGTATTCATAGCATCTGCCCAAAATGTCTTGGGCAAACCTGCATATAACCTCATGCTCTTGGCGTGCTCAAAGATGGTCCTGTTAATGCGCTCAGCCACACCATTCTTCTTTCGTGTCCCTGGAATCATTTTCTAATGTTTGATTCCATTTGTTACACAATACTCCTCAAACCTCTTATCATAATACTCTCCCCCATTATCTGATATAGGACACTTTACTGTTTTACCTGTCTCATTTTCTACCATAACTTTTCACTTCTTAAACGCATCAAATACATCAGATTTATGCTTTAAGAAATAAACCTACATTTTTCTACTAGCATCATCCATAAAAGAAAAAAAATTACGTGAGCCACTAAGAGATGATACCTATGCCGATCCCCACACGTTAGTGTGTACAAGCTCCAACAGATGCGTCTTTGGAGTGCGTCCTGTTTTCTTGAAACTTACCCTCTTCTACTTGCCATACACACAGTCCTCGCAGAATTCCAAGTCAATAGACTACAGCCCTGGTAGCTTCCCTTTTGACAATAGCACTTTCATCCCCATCTCACTCATATGTCCTAACCTCTGATGCCATAATTGCCCATTCACTCCAGTTGATGCGACTGCGAGTGAACTATACGATCCTGAAGTCACGTACAAAATACCTTCCTTCTTACCTTGAGATATTACCAAGGCATCTTTTGTGATCTTCCATGAATCACTGGTGAATGTCGTCACATAACTGGCATCGATCAACTGTCCCACTAAGATTAAATTCCTTCTCAAACTTGATACATGTCTGACATTCTTCAGTTTCAAAACTGTTTCGTCTTTCTGATTGACCTGAACGTCTCCCTTTCTAACGATACTGCACGACTCATCATCACCCAGGTAGACTCTCTCAAAGTTACCTGACACATAATCACGCAGAACTTTCTTACATGATGTGGAATGAAACGAAGCACCCGAGTCAATAACCCAAGACTCATTCCTTGCATCAAGAGACAAGATCAATGCCTCTCTGTCACTCTCCTCAGACAAATTCATTGAATCCTTTCCTCCTTGAGAGCTTCCATCTTGATTCACCATATTGAACTTATTTAGATGTTCAGTCACGCTCCCACCATCTAACATCTTCATGTTAAATAGCTATTTCATAAGATGAACCTTGTTGGACGAAGAGGGCTTTTCATATATGGTAGTTAGGGCTTCCATTAATTCTTTTGTAGTTTTCACCTTGGATATATTGAAGGCGACGCTCTTAGACAAAGAGTCGGATCATTCCTAAAACTTTCCTATCTAGTAAAAACCATTCATCATCTATTATCTTTTCTGGTTTCTTCTCTTTTCCTCTTAGAAGAATATAGAACTCCTTCTGATACAGATAATCTTCCATCTGCATCTTCCAGAAAGTAAAGTTTGAACCATCAAACTTTTCAATTCTAGAACTAAACCAATTGCTCTGATACCAATTGTTGTGCAGCACGCCAACAACGTAGTGAGCCTAGATCCAATCTCATGCCTCACCCACAAATGATAAACAAGAAGAGATATAAACTAAAATAGATTAAAGCAATCCAAACAAACTACAAGACAAGATATACATGGAAAAATCCCAAACTAGGGTAAAAAAACACGGATACAAACTTCTACTATGAAGAAAACAGAGATTACAAGGCAATATACTAACCTCTCCCTTGGAAGTACAGAGAAAACCCTTAGCCCATACCTTAGAATTATTCCTAATGCTTTTATCATACCTAGAGAAAATCTTAGAAACCCCTATTTATAGTTTAGGCAACTTTCCTTTTGCACCCTTGCGAAAGGCGACACCAAAATCCGCAGTCCGCATCGAATTCGAAAACGAATCTGTGTAACTACGACCGGTTGAGAGAACCCCACTACCGGTCGTGAATGGGTCACGACTAGTTGAACACCTCGGGACCCAAAGAATGATGCTCGCTGGATTTTGAGTCGAGCCGGTCCACGACCGGTCTAGCGGGCCCCCACGACCGGTCGAGGACGGCCCCAGATGTGGCTCCACATCTCAATAATATATATATATATATATATATATATATATATATATATCAGGCATCTTTGTCAATATCAGGTCCACACAGTATGCGTGCGGGGACTCTAAACGTGAACGATCTCATGTGGCATGGTCCACTTACTATTTCTAACCCTTTCAGAAGTAACATATTGTGGATATCCAATCACCGTCACTTTTGTGGTGTGGTCCACCTCTGATTTATAACCTTCTCAGGAGATTTTCAACGGTGGATATCCAATCACCGTTGAACTCATGAACGTGGTCCATATGTGATACATAGCCCTATCCAAGGGTTTCAATGGTGGATATCCAACCTTCCTCATTCAAGTCATGATCGTGGTCCAACTGTGATTTATGGCCCTCTAAATATCACAACACTGTGCATATAATGGTCTGGACCAAGACCCGTAGTACCTGTACATTTTAAATAGGATGATCAGTGGTGGGGTCGACAAATTGGAGCGTTCATTTCTTTTGTGGAATGAAAACAGAACTAAATTAAAAATGTAAAATTTGTTAAATGCAACTTAGTCTTACAAAACAAATAAAATAAAGTTTAAAACAAAGTAATAGTATTAGAGAAATGAAGTAGGGACAAACATCTCCTTCAATCAGTTAAAATGCTTCCATCAGCAGCCTATTATGTTTCAAACCTCCCCTATGAGATGAGGTTTGAAACAATCCATCCAACCACCACATATATTACTAATTCCCCTATCAGATCTTTCAATATAGGGGAACTATCAGCCGAAGAATCGTCATCTCCTTTCACATCCGAAATAACAATGTTGGAGAAATGCGGCCCATCAAACTGATCTTCATCTATAGCTGGAGAATGAGTACGTGAAGATTCAGTCTCGCGTCTCCTAGAAGGTCCCTCATAACGAAAATTATGCCTTATAACCTACAATAAATTTTAACAAAAAATTATGGAAAAAGGTAATCTCAGACCGATCATATGAGTGATTTCAGTTACAAAAAATTAGGACAAATAAACCACCGATGGTTCGTCTATCCAGAATTACCAAGCATATAGCATACCTGAAAGTTAAGCCAAGCTATTGCAGCCTCCTTGAATGATTTGTATGATTGATGTCTACATCCTTAATATCGATCCACCTGTACTTTTGCATCCTTTTATTTCTCATAAAGGCCTGGAACTCTTCCCACAAAAACTACATAATATTTCTTCATAATTTTCTATAAAAAAAAGGGTTATTAAAATCATCAAACATTCATGTTATGAACTGACTATAGCTTATATAAACAGATCAGTATCCTAAAAGATGTTTGAAAAAATTACTATCTAAGTGATATTTCATAGAAGCAGTCATGGAAAATTTTCCAATAGTTATACATTCGTAGTCTCACCTCAACCATTCACACTCATATAATAACTCGACATTCAAATTCCATGTCAATGTGGAATCTAATATTTTTCTACTGTGGTTGGATTTATACGTACCTTGTTTACTGATATAAAATGTGTATAAATTAAATAATCAAGAGAGGGCATTGTTATTTTTCATATATCATAAGAGACTAACAACAGTTAACATCAGAAACTTGGACTTTTAAACAAACATAGCACCCTGGATTGAAACAATCAGAACATGTCAGAGCAATCAAATAACCACAACTGTCATGCTCCAAACCTGGAAATTGGATTTATAGGAATCCTGATCGTCGAATCCGGTGCCGACAGCCTCCGTAGTACCCCATTCTTGGCTTCTAGCATTCATATGCCAGATTCCGATCCTGAGATCCTACAAGGAGGATTTTTTTTTTGAAATGTACATTTAACTAGTAATAAGCATAACCACAAGATTACCCAATTCACAACGGTAACATCATCATCACATATCCACTAATATAATCATTTGAATACAATACTGAATGAGAAATACATAAATAGAGAACCAAGCTCCAGAAGACCACCTCACTCTCCAAGCTCAACACTGCTGCAGCCCAACATCACCTGCACGCATCTATCGTGCATAAGCTTATAGAAAGCTTAAAGGGTGGTGTAAGTGTATGCACAAGGTAAGTGTCAAGTATTCAATACAATATCATAATTATACAATACTGAAAATACTGGTAATTCATAATTCGTACATCATTGGAATAAGCAGAAATATTGACAAGTCCATAAGTCAATAAATATCAGGATACGCAATATAGAACAGTTATGCAATAAAGAATCATAAAGAGCTAAATATCATATGCCAAGGATACAATGCAATATACAAATTTTACTAAGTCTATTTAGGTCATATAAGTGCAGAAACATAGCAACCCAAAATGTCATATGCCTGCGGATGTAATGCAATATGCGATGCGAATGAAATGACCATGCTTAGAGTGTGAAGTTGGGATGATAGTACGTAATATCGCAGGCTACAGGGTCCGCCATAATGGAATTCTATCCAAACCAGTCCTATACCTAAATTTGGATAGTCAGACTCAACGTGGTAAACTCCTGATCTCAGGTTGGTCGGGCGCCCAACTAAAATCCTTGCCATAACGAAGGTACACAACAATTAGTTACACACCACTAGCCCAAGTGGATGGTGAATGAACGAATGAATGAATGAGCATGCAACTCATACTCGATAAGTCCACATATCAGTACGATTTCTCTTTGAAAAATCACCGAGGTCTATTACACTCCAAACCAGATTGCAGTCCCATCGCGCGCAACAAGGTGAGTGGAAGAGACCTCACTATCCACCTGCCAATATTGGGCCCGGTTCGTCAATAGCGGACCCATTCCTTGAGCTGGTCAGACTCAGCGTAGCATTGCCCCCTCCTCTCGGGCAGGTAAGGCCACATCCCCTTCCAACCGACTACGACACAGTGAAGAGCGCAGTCATCTGATAATCGGCACTCGGTGCTCATCTACCCACTCGGTCTAGATGTTGGAGCAACCTCTGGAACCAAGAGAGTTTTGAGACCCTCACCCAAGGATATCTATAGCACCCCATGTAGAATAGATTTTCGGTATCCCATCTGGCCATCCACGATATGTCTGTGGAGGCTACGGCCCTGATGTCGTTAGGGCATATAGTAATCACAACACACAATACAAGATGCATGAGTCATACAATTCAATCATGCATCAATCCTGCGCATATCGTGCGCTCATGTGAGACAATCTCCACCTATCAGGGAGTCTCATAACAACTAGCACTATGACATATGCAATGGTCAATCATATCTCATAACAGACATGCAGATGATGCGTATGGGCATGTATCATGATGCTATGCAGTCACATACTCATAATCGGTATCAATAGCAAGCATTGACAATCGACATCGACAACGTGGACTTTTAACCAACATTGTCCCCCAAGAAACGGCCCACATAAAGCCTAACATATAGTGGACTCATAGCCGCACACAAGGGCCAAATATACAACACCATGGGCCTCACTCAAGAGTTTAATATACATCATGATGGGCCTTTCACATGGGCCTAACATACATTATAATGGGTTCCATCGCCTAGCCCTCAAATGCATCACAGTGGGCCTCATCACATAGGCCTCATATACATCACATTAGGCCTTAAACACGGGCTGGATACACATCACAATGGGCCATATATACATCACATTAGGCCTCGACAATCGGAATCGACGATCAGCCACGACAATCGGAATCGACAATCGGCCACGATAATTGGCCTCGATCGGTAATCAGCCTCGATAATCAGAATCGGTCAATCAGCCATGACAAGCAGAATCGACAATCGACCACGTCAATCGACAATCGGCCACGATCGGTAATCAGTCTCGATAATCGGCCTCGATCGGTAATCGGTCAATCGGCCACGACACGCAGAGTCGGCAATCGGCCACGTCAATAGATAATCGGCCATGATCGGTAATCGGCCACGATCGATAATTAGAATCTATAAATCGATCACGTCAATTGGAATCGACATTCGGTCATGACAATCAGAATCGATCAATAAGTAGAATCGGTAAATCGGTAAGAATGGGCCTAACAGGGCCTAAGGAAAGGTACAATGAGGACATCTAACCATCATTGCCTATCAATGTAGACATCCAACTAACATTGCTCCTAAGGAGTGGTCCTCATGAGGAATTCATACACAACATAACGACCACACATACATCACATCGGGCCTCGCCCATGGGCCTCGAATACATCATAATGGGCCATAACCCATCACCCCAAATACATTACAATGGGCCACAACCCATGGGCTTTAAACATACAATAGGTGGGCCCTACACATGGGCCCAATACAATCAAGTGGGTCTCATACCTGGGCCTCCAATATACCTCAGTGGGTCTCAACCCATGGGCCCCAAATACATTACAACAGGCCTCGACCCAAGGGCCCCAAATACATCATGTTGGGCCTTGCTCATAGGCCTCAAATACACAATAAGTGGGCCCTACACATGGGCCTAATATATATCACAGGTGGACCTTACATCAATGGGCCGCACTAATGGGCCCCATAAATATATTAAGGTAGGTCTCACAGATGGGTCACAAGTATATTAAAGTGGGCCTCATAACATGGGCCTCGTATATGTCAAAGTGGGCCCCAATGACGGGCCACAATTACATCAGGATGGGCTTAATCACATGGGCCCCACACAAGCGGGCCAATCAAATAGGTTGATTCAAATGGGTCGGGTCAAATGGGCCAATTTAAATGGGTCGAATCAACGGGTCGGATCAAGTGGGCCAATTCAAATGGGCCGAATCAATGAGCCAATTATGCATCAAGGGGGCTACCCCAATAAAACACGTACATCATGGTAGGTCCACTGTCCCATGTTGGACGATGTGACAGATACATCGCCAAAGTGGGCCCTACGTCCAGGGATGGACAATGTGGATACAATAAATACATCAAGATGTGGGCCACGACAAAATGGATGGACGGAGTAGTTATAAGACGTACATTATGTGGGGGCCACATGAATGGATGGTGTGAATATACAACATATATATCGCGGTGGGTCCCACTATGATGTGAGTGAGAGCTTGGACTACTTCTAAAATCATTTCAATAGTTGCAGGTGCAACATATGTATTATTGTACACAATCACATTATGGGGTACACGGCATCATCCAATGGTGGTCCAGCACTGTCCAGACATTCTGGAAGGTGTGGATCAAAATATACATCATAGTGGCCCCACACGTGGGGTGTGGATCCAAAACATTCATCAAGGTGGGGTCTTGGACGGTGCAGATCAAACCCACACATCATGGTAGGTCACTGCACAGATGGTGTCGAAATAGAACATTAAGGTGGGCCGTACCTCGCAGATGGAGGGCGTGGATACCATATCTAAGGTGGATGGACAGACTGGATGCAACACGTGAATCATGGTGGGGTCCATATAAATGGACAACATAGAGAGAGGGCACATGCAGCATAGGGGTCCCACCGTCCAACCCTGGACAGTGTATGGCCAACACATGCACCATGGTAGAGTCCACCGTCCCTGGTGGACGGTGTGAACAAAATACATACATCATTGTGGGTCCCACATAGGGCCCACCGTAATATATATTTTCCATCCAGCCTGTTGACAAGGTCACACAAACCTGAATGAAAGGAAAGTACAAATTTCACCTTGATCCAAAACTTCTGGGGCCCACAAAAGGGTCTTAATGGTAGAGGTTCAATCTCACTGTTTCCCACAGTGTGGGCCACTCGAGCGTCAGATCGGCCTCATTTTTAGAGGGGACCCACTTCAGGGAGTGGCCCACCAAATGAGCAGCGTGGATGATACATATACGTCATGGTGGGGCCCACGGCAGCAGTCGTGGGTGGCTGGTCCGTCCGCCTGGCACTGGCAGCGCCGGCTTGTCAGCGCCTGCTGTAGTGTCTTCCTTTTTTTTTTTTTTGAAAAAGATCACATGTGGGGCCCACTCCTAGGAAATTTACTCCGCCCACTAGATTCTAGGGCCCAAACATGCCGTAAAAATCCAATGTTTGGCATTTATTTGGCGTGTAGAAACAACAAGATGGGCCCTAATAGCCTTTGAAGGGTAAAAATACCATTTTCTATGGTACGGCCCGACTGATCATCGGATTGACCTCATTCTTTGGCTCAACGCCTAAAATGAACTTGGAAATGGAATAGACGGCGTGGATTGAATACATACATCAAGGTGGGGCCTATATGGGCAGCCCTCCCAAAAATACCCTTTCCCATTCTTTTTTTTTAAAAACAGCTTGTTAACGCTGCCAGTCCAGCATCCAGGGACGCTAGACAGCTTGTATAAACAAATACATCATGGTGGCTTCCAACGCCGGGAGGATGGACGAAAAGAGAAACACGTTCATTAAAGGTGGGGTCCATGAACATGCCCAGATGGCTGGACGGTTTGGATCAAACGGGTGAATGGCATGGATACGATACATCATGGTGGGGTACACGTGAGTGGGCCACCCAACTTCTGATCAAATTGATCTCTGTGTTCCTTCCCTCAGGGCCTGCTCCAGGCGGTCCTGGCAGCAACCATGCTGCTGGACGTCAGCATGGTGGGCTCCAGTCCATGAACGGACGGCATGGATAACATGTATGCATGGTGGAGTCCACAGAAGGGTGGGCCACCCCACGGATTAAGCTGATATTAGTGATTTCCCCTAGCCAGACCGGCCCAAAAATCAGACAGCAAGGCTGCTAGATGATGGGCAGCAAGGTGGACCGATCCCATTGGATGGACGGTCTAAATGTTACATACATCATCAGGTGGGCCACAAATCAAGGAAAAAAAAAGAAGGAAAGAGGGAAAAGAGAAGCACCCACCTTTGATTTCTTCTTCCTTCATCCGCCAACACGATCTAGAGCACCAAGGAGATGATTTTAATGATCAAGATGTTCTTTGGATGGTGGAGATGAGAGGTACAAAGTGGGCCACTCAAGGTTTTTCTCATGGAGCTCACATGGACGTGGGTTTCTTTGGAGGAAAAATGAGAGAGAGAATGAAAGAGAGAGAGAGAGAGAGAGAGAGAGAGAGAGAGAGAGAGAGAGAGAGATAGAGAGAGAGAGAGAGAGATGATGGGAAAGGAGAGGAATGGGTGTGATGGGTGATGGTCTTTGTTGACTTTTGGGTGAAAAGAGTAATGTGTGACATTCCTTGTTGGTGAAAAAGGAATGGATAGGTAAGGTTGTGTACTTGACTCTCATTAATGGATTGATGTGATACCTAGGGTAGAGATTCTCTTGGGAATTGTGATGCACGGTGTTTTTCTCGAACTAAACGCAGGCCCACATATCTTGACACGGGTATTGCCTCGGCAAGCGAGACGCGGCGTCGGAACCGCGGCGACGGCGCGGTCGTAAGGGTACAAGTCTCGAGTTGAGCCGAATCTGGAATGCGAGACACGACTCCAGATCGTGCGCTAACGCTGATAACAGATCGTAGGTCGTCAAAATTCGACCGGGAGGACCACGAAGGTATACGGAACGGTACGGGCAAGGATATGGGTCTTACAAAAACTGTGTAGACATCACAAATGTAGTTTATGCATTCATTCAAAGGAAAATTCCCCTGTTGTACTTGCACTTATGAGCAAAATACCAACCCTATTTTGAGTTAAATAATAGAAGAAACTAATTATCGAGATAAATATATCAATGATGGTCCGACCATCATTAAGAAAAGTTTGCAGCAAGTCCAACCAACAGAGTGTTGGATGCTCATCGAGCACCCAAATATCCATGCACGATCCACTTGAAAATATTAAAAAAATATATTTAAAATAATAGAAAAAAAGAGTTTATTTGTTTAAGATTCCAATTCCAGCCAAGCAGAACAATTTCAGACAGGTGGATTGCTGTCCAAGAGCTTGTGGACCCACTCCTTACACCTCTCATGCCCATTTTGATGAAAAAACCTATACTGACAATATTTTCTTGCATCAACCTAGCGGCATGGACCTAATCTTTGTGGCTTAGAACATCAACCTCCTCTAGTAAATCCAACAACTTTTGTAATCGGGTCATACTTTTACCCTGTGCCATTGTTATGGTAAGGGTCTTGATGGTCTCTACCATTTCCCCCATTTTATCACCTATGTGATCACTTGGCCTTCCCCTTCTTCCTTGGGATATGCCAGTAGCGGTGCTTTGGCTATTTCTAGACCCATACGAGGTCTCCATAGGCCCCATGTGGACCCTCTTTGACTGCTGTTGTGATTCTTCATTGAGATGAAATGGTGCACCACATACATGGTTATCATTCTCATTTAAAGATAGGAGAACAGTTTCAGTTCCATTTTCATCAGAATCGAGTTCATCTCTTCCGAGATGTTTGCTGGAAAGAGGAGATGAGTACGCTGTGCTGAAAAATGCATAGTGAGCACAATCATTACTAAATATATGTGTCAAATCATTGTTACGGTCGATGTGTTTGCCACGCACTCTCTCAGCGTATGGACGAGACTGTAAAACAATCATATGTGTATATAAGCAACTCTGAAGATAATTCAACAAATATACATAGTAAAAACTGCACAATAAATGTGTATTGAAGGCACATTGAGTTGAGTGAAATGCTCATGTAACTTACCAAAATATAGTCATCCCAAACATCATCTGTTGTCACAACCATTTTGAGGTCCGCATCCCACCCGAAACCACTGGCATTTAGCATATCTCAGACTGCCAAATAAATTTTTTTAAAGTTCAGAGATGATTGGAATTATGCTTATTCTCTAACTCCACCCCACATCTGTTGAATATTTCAATGATGGTTTCCTTATAGGCTTCGGGCTTAAAACTAATATTACTTTTACGACCCAGATTGACTTGCTCAACTAATGCATTATCCATTGGATTGCTCCACTGAATGCACGTTGTTTTCTTACTTTCTCAAGTTCTTCGAGTGCAGACAATCGGAGACACAGAGGACGGAGCTTTCTGAAGTGTCATTGAGCTTGTCTTTGTCGAGGTACCGAAAATATTACTCGTTGATGCGACAATCTTCTTAGCTGAAGTTGTACATTTAGAAGGGGAGGCAGTCTCATTCTTATCTTTCCCCACCTTGTACGAGCTTTGAAGGAAATTCATCTTACCTATGTTGCAGTAACAGTCAATGGAAATACAATCTCATGATCCAAATTAAAAGACGTAAATTATAGGTTTAGACAGATTTAAGAAGATTATAATAGTGCGTATCGCAATAAAATTCAAACTAAGTGCTCACACATTTTAGAATCCATATAAAGAGTCAGAAAATATAATGAAACAAACACCCCAATAGCACACATTAAAGAATAATTTATTTAAGAATACAGTACTGCTGTTACAATAACATCATCAAATAATGACTTAAAAAAAAGGAAATTAATATTGCCATCGCGTTCGAGGAAGGTTGTCATTCCACATCCTCTCTGCAATCTCATCCTTCTTTTTTGTCCATTCCTCTCTCGTGTGATCTGTCCCAATAGACCTTGCGCGCTCCTCCTCTGCAATAGATATATCTATAGGGGATGATAAATTTCCTCCATACTATCTTTAGTATCCTCAACTGTTTCCGAAAATCCATCTTCACCACTAACACAGATGAAGTTGTGCACAACAAAGAAAGGTATAACAATTTTTACTTGCATTTTAAATTTGAATTGTGGTGCTATGCGCAGTATAGGAAATCTTAAAAGACCAAGACAACGTTCAATTACATTCCGTAATTGAGCATGACGATAATTGAAGAGTTTTTTCTTATTAGTAGGCTTCCTCCTAATACAAAATTCATTCAAATGATATCATACTATACCTCGATAAGGTGCCATAAATCCTAGAGAATGGGCATATCCCGCATCGACAACATAGTATTTTTCTACAAATGTAATATATAAATATTAAGCAGTAGCTAAATTGCATACAACATATTTATATCAAACTCGCAATAGTTATTCCTTACCATGAGGCATAAGGAAAAAATCAGGGCGACAAGTTAATGCATTTTACAAAACACGAGCATCGGAGGCAGAACCATCCCAACCCGCTAGTACATATACGAATTTCATACCAAAAGTACAAGCTGTCATTACATTCTGGGACAATAAACCTTTACGATTTTGAAAGGTTGCACTTGCTTCTTTCAGAAAATAGGTCGGTATGTGGGTGCCATTAAGTGCGTCAATGCAGTCCTACAAGAAATATTAAGCTGACTTTTAGGTTTATATTACATAAAAAAATAATTTAAATGTATTATAATTACATATTTTTGGGTTGTATTACCTAAAAATAAGGGCTCTACATTGGATTATTAGATATCTCTTTTAGTGTATATAAACCAGAAAACTTTACGTATTTCGGATAAAGGCCTATTATAGCAATAAGAACTCCATTGAAATGTCGACTCACGGTTTTGCTAGACCATGTGAACTGATTATCAATGACATGGTTTTGCACGTTGTGGCCAATAGTATGAAGTAACATGATGACCTATTCCTCTAAATTACATCTCCTTGTATCAGACAATAAATTCCTATCTCTTAATAAAGAATATAGCTCAAAGAACTCAACACGACCCATTCTTATCTCTTAACAAAGAACATAGTCTATGTTATTTTTCTTAATGATTCCATTAATAAATCTATTTCTACTTATATGACAATCTCGAGGCAACGACTTCATATAATAACGATGATAAAATTCAGCAGCTGCCATAACACATGCAAAGGCTGCAATTACGGTTAATGTTGCTGCAATTTTTATTTCATTCCAATCACTATTGGAGGAGTCCTCCCGGCTAGAGTCATCACTATAACACCCCATGAGTGATATGGGTTCTGATCTGTTACTTTTTCAAGTTACCTTGCTTTTAATAGTTTCAAATGTACAGTAATGCCAAAACACCTTTTATAATAATAATCTTACAAGAATTCTACAAATAATGCATCTATTACACAATATTATTTCCTTGAAGATAATAATAATAATTCATGAATCAAACATAATAGAAATTAAATTATATGCTAGTTTATTCAAAATATGAAACGGTAATCAGGCAATGAACATAAGTAATGCAATAATTATAGAAGAAAATCAATATTCTCATAGCTACATCAAGTTTAGCATAAGCTGACCAGTATACCACGCACCTGTTAATAGTTTCGAATGAAAAGTACTAATAACTTTGAGGGTCAGCACTCTTGCAAGACTGGACTGCAGGAAAGGGCCACAATTAGTCTTGTTTAAAATGTAGATTTCATGGTTCTATATGGAAATACACACAGTGTTCCTGGAGTAACTATCACGCATGATGTGGGTATTCATTTGAAAATAAATGAAAATATTACAAACTTCATATTCACAGGCATAATTTCTTAGTATTAACAGTAATAGTTGAAAGGTCCTAGCTATATGCCCTAGAGGGGGGGGTGAATAGGGCAATGCCAAATAAAACTAATAACAGTGGAATAATAAAAGAAATAAAGCACAATGCTGAATTTAAAGTAATCTCAATAGCCTAAAATAAAGAGAATGATACTTTATTAGTTCTAAGGACAACCTTACACCAAAAACCAAAGGTTTAAGGTAGGACAACCTTATTTCTAGAACGTCCTTGTATCACAAACCAATGATGAATAAAAAGTAATGAAATTAAAATAACTTGCAGAAATAAATCCTAAGTTATTACAACATTCATCCACACTTGCTTGAAATAAAATGATTACAACATTCATCCATAAACACAAACTACAAAACTGAATGAATAAAGATATAAAAGAATAAAGCACATCCACAACACAACGATATATAGTGGTTCGCCTGTGTGTACACCAACTGTTATCCAACAGCCACACAGAATGCTACTCCACTCCTAATATCCTCACACAGGGGATATTAGCATGCGCTATCAAAATAGGTTTCACAGGTTCACCTAAAACCTTTACAATTGTGTCTTTGATCTCGGGCTTACATAATCCAAAAACTCCTACAATCTGAGTTTTCTAGCTCTCCTCAGATAACCAATACAATGAGATTTTTCTGGAAAATCTCAAACAAAACCAAAGAAAGTAAATTACAAAAATGTAAAATACCTGAATCACCTTTTCAACTAGCCCGGTAGAACCAGTAGGAGTAGAAGTTCGATTCAACGTTCAAAGTCCAATACTCACTTTAAGAATGGTTCTAAGTCTAATTGATTTTAAATTAAAAGGGTTAGTTCTATTTGATTTTGAATCCAAGAAGAAGGAATATCAGAAATTCCCCTTTTCAAATAAGATTGGAATGTAGATCAAAATCAAATAAAAAATAAGCTAGAAAAAGGAATATTAAATAAGCACAAAGTAACTTAAAACAAACAAAAACTTATCTCAGAGTATAGCCTAAAGAATTCTTGAATAAAGTTGAATTGAATTACTAAAACTCTGAAGTTCGTGCTTTATTTATAGCTTGAAAAATCCCGTCTACGACTGGTCTTAGGTTCCTAGGACTGTCGTAGCTTTAAAGATTTTTAAAGATTTCCCCGGAATAAGGATTTGTTATTTCACGACCGGTCCTGGGTAGCCTACGACCGGTCATGGGCCACCTACGACTGGTCATGGGTCACCTACGACCGGTCGTAGGACCCTCAGTTTAGTTGCTGGAGTTTGAGTTGTAGGGCTAAGACTGGTTGAAGGATGAGTCGTAGAACTCATAGGACTGGTCGTAAAATGTCTAAGACTGGTCGTAGGACAACTAGAAAGATCCAAAAATCTTCAACAACCTAGGACTGGTCCTGAAAAGCTTAAGACTGGTCGTAGCAGAGCTAGGACTGGTCTTAAAACAGCCCAAACAAGTATATTAAAATATATGAAATAAGTATCCAGAATGACATACAGTAAAGCCCATCCTAAGGTCAATCTAAGGTCAAACAAACCTTAAAAGTGAGATGGACATTGAAAGTCTGTACACTCAGATGACCCTTAAGAGAAGCTTGAGAATATATGAATCTTGTAGTAGGCCTTCTTGAGCTTGATCTTGACTTGAAAAAAGTCTTCTTGAGCTTGATTGTATCTTAAGCATGCATACTTGAAGACTTCTATTCTTGAATTCTTCATCCATGACTTGTAACTTTCTTCATTTAAGATCATGTCTTGAAATGCGAGTTCTTGAAGCAATGAATAGTTTTAAACAAGAAACACAAGATATACAAGACATAGATATAGGTTTTGGCACGACAAAATTTGACAACCAAAGGGATATGAAATCATAACACTTACAATCTCTCCCTTTGTCAAATTTATGACAAAACACATAGTATAAAGAATAAGAAGGAATCATGAGCCATAAAATCACAAATTACTTTACTCCCAATGAGTAATACAAATATTGCTCATGTAACCAATCAATAACATCAATACAAAATATTCTCATTCACATATCCTTCTCATTCAATCAATTACTCCCCCATTCCATCTTTCCATACTACTCCTCCTTTACCATTCTACTTCCCCTTTTTGTCACAAAATGACAAGGAAAAGTCACAATAGGAAAGAGAACATCAACATAGAGAGTAACAACAAGTAGATAATGAGAAAGACATAAGAAATGACATAACATATTTTAAAATATAAACTAGAAGCATCAAGCTATTATCAAACCATAATACAATATCCAAAAGACAATACAATAGTCAAAATAAAAGATAATGTTATACTATCCAGAAGATAATTCGCCTAATCAGATCCAGAGGAGGGAGCAGGGATTGTCGGATCAATCTGGTGTAAGCCCCTATTGATGCGACGAAGATATTTTTGCATGTACATAAATTGCATATCATGGGCTATACTCATGTTATCAACCTTCTCCTCCAATGCACGAAGGCATGCATCATGACTAGATGGATCGTAATCAGGATCATTTGGCGAATCAGTTTCTATATCATAAAATAAATCATCCATATTAACATCCTGTTGAGGAAGATCGCCAGCTTCCCCTTCATTTCCAGCTTCACCACCATCACCACCAACACCACCTTCATCTACTTGGCCAGGAAGCAAATCCAGCTTCATCTTATTAAGATTGGAATTGCTGAAGATAAGATGATGAATTGGTGCCTCATTAATAGGTTTATCGACAAGCATGTGAGTGGTTAAAACAGTCATAAGATAACCAAACGAAATATCACTATGACCCGGATGGAGACGAAACTGAATAATGAAATAACAAATCAAAGAAGGAAGACAGACCATGGTACCAGAAGTAATAGAATGCAACACACGAACCATGAAAGAAGTCAACTCAGTTTTATTACCGGACCGAGGATACACATTTGAAATGAAAAAATGATGTAATATTCTGTATCTAGGTAACAGATACTTTGAAGGGAGCGCATTCCCTTTGTGTGTCCATTGTGTATCAATTTTGCATAAATCTCTTGTTAACATGCATTTTTTCGATTCAGAAGGTTTATCGTATAAAGTATGAATCGGTATACCTTCATCATTAACAGGTATATCCATAATACCTGATATCAAATGACGGTCTACTTCAAATTTTCCTTCTCTAGTATCAATTGAAATTTTTAAATTATCAAGAGAAAATTCTGAAATGCATGCTACCATTGATTGGGCAATGGACTAGTATACAGGCCCACCCCAAAGTAAAATGTTAGTCCAGCCAACAGATTCAAGGAGAGGGACTATACCAAATGAAGCAACTATACCAAATGGAGCAATGTGATTGAGATCAGCGGAATGCTCAACGATAACATTACGGACACGCAGATCCCGTACATCTTGAGAATCATCTTCGGGTGACTGAAGGTGCCGTTTAGTTATCGGTATAGATCTAGATGAAGATGAACCATAAAATGTTTTCTTTTTTCCTCTAGCATCCATATTCAAAAAGATATACAAAGAGAAAGAGAAATGCACAAAAGAAAGGATGAGTTTTCTCTAGATCAACAAATTGAGAAGAAATCCTTGTAAAACCCAACAAGAGATGAAATCTAGCTACACAATGATCAAATCAAAGCATAGAGAGCATGAATCTTTAAGAAAAATGATGAAATAGGACTCACCTTGAAGAAAAATAAGAAATTCTATGACTGGTCAAGCCACGACTCGTCGTAGGTCGGAGTGGAAATGAAGAAGAAGGAGATTTTCCTTAAATTATATCATGTTCACGAGTATCGACCAAAAAATACATTTTTAATGTAAAAATTTGAAATTTAAACACAAATATTAAATATAATACACTATGATACATGCAAGGAAGTATACTCAATGTAAAATGCACATACTAAGATCAAATTTCAATTTATTAAACCTGTTTTTGTCGAGCGGTTTAGTAAATATATCAGCAAGTTGATTTTCGGTTGGTATATATTCCAAGGAAATAACTTTTTCTTCAACCAACTCACGAATGTGATGATACCTAATGTCAATGTGCTTAGTACGTGAATATTGGATTGGATTTTTAAAAATATTTATAGTACTGGAATTATCACAATGTATGATCATTGAATCTTGATTAATTCCATAATCGCTTAGCATGCATTTCATCCAAACTAGTTGTGTACATGTATATCCAGCTGCAATATACTCAGTCTCAGCAGTGGAGAGCGATATTGAGCTTTGCTTCTTACTGAACCAAGAAACTAAACAATTTCCAATGTAAAAACAACCACCACTGGTTGATTTTCTATCATCGATATTACCGGCCCAATCAGCATCTGAGTACCCGGCTAATTGAACACTAGTATCAAAAGGGTAACATAGACCCAGATTTATAGTACTTACGACATATCTAATAATCTGTTTAACAACAGTAAGATGTGATTCCTTAGGATTAGACTGATATCTCGCACAAATACTAACACTGAATGCGATATCAGGTCTACTTACAGTTAGATATAACAAACTGCCAATCATACTACGATATAGTTTAGGATCTATATCTTTACCTGCAGAGTCTTTTGAGAGTCTTAACGCTGTACTCATAGGAGTATCAAAGTTCTTACCATTATCAAATCCAAACCTTTTAATCAAGTTCGTATCATACTTGGTTTGGAAAATGAAAATTCTGTCAGATTGTTGTTTTACTTGCAACCCTAGGAAGTAATTTAGTTCACCAACCATGCTCATTTCAAACCTTGATTTCATTAACTCTGCAAACTCAATAGACATGTTAGTACAAGTTGATCCATAAATAATATCATCAACATAAATTTGAACCATCAAAATATCATTCTTATGCTTCTTAACAAAGAGCGTCTTATCGACACTTCCTACTTGAAAGCTATGACTAAGTAAGAATTTAGTCAATTTCTCATATCATTCCCTGGGCGCTTGTTTTAGACCACAGAGAGCGTTTTTGAGACGAAATACATGGTCAGATAACTTGGGGTCTTCAAACCCTGAACGTTGTTCAACATACACTTCTTCATGTAAATCGCTATTCAAGAAGGCGCTCTTTACATCCATCTGATAAATCTTAAATTTTTTAAAGCATGCAATGGAAATAAAAAGTCCGATTGATTCAAGACGAGCAACTGGAGCAAAGGTTTCATTGTAATCGATGCCTTCAATATGAGTGTAACCTTATACAACCAGTCTAGCCTTGTTTCGAATTATATTTCCAAGCTCATTAGACTTATTTTTAAAGATCCATTTTGTTCCAATAATTTGTTTATCTTTAGGTCTAGGAACAAGATACCAGACATCATTACGAACAAATTGATTAAGTTCATCCTGCATAGCAACTATCCAATTTTTGTCAGATAGTGCTTCTTTCACGTTGACCGGTTCTATTTGGGATGTAAAATAGACATAATTACATATGTTCTCAAGTGTTTGCGAGTACGAACTCCAGTGAGAGGGTTTCTAAATATTTGATTGGTTGGATGATCTTTGACAGTCATAGGTTCAGATTCTTTTTGACTTGATGAGGTATCTTGATTGTCGATAATAAGAGCTTCATCATCATCTAAACTCGGAGCTAGTGTATTCAAATGATCATCAATGACCACATTGATGGACTCTTGAATCACACCAGTTCTCTTATTTAGAACCCTATAAGCTCGACTGTTCAAAGAATAACCAAGAAAAATACCTTCATCACTTTTCATATCAAACTTTCCTAAATTTTCACGATCACGTAAAATATAACACTTGCTGTCAAAAACCCGAAAGTTTTTGACGGTAGGTTTCTTTTCAAACCATAATTCATAAGCAGTTTATTAGCAGATTTACTGGTATAAACCCGATTAATAATATAACATGCGGTATTAACTGCTTCAGCCCAAAGATTTCTAGAGAGCTTCATGCTATTCAACATAACATTAGCCATATCCTGAAGCACTCTGTTTTTTCTTTCAACTATACCATTTTGTTGAGGTGTTTTGGGCGCAGAGAATTCATGTGATATTCCCAGATCACTAAAGAATTTTTTCAAAACTACTATTTTCGAATTCGGATCCATGATCACTACGGATCTTACTAATATGAGAACCTTTTTCATTTTGGTTTCGTTTGATGACCTTTTTCACTTCATCCAGGGTTTCAGTTTTGTCTTTTAAGAACGATACCCAAGTGAATCTGGTATAGTCATCTACGAAAACTAAGATTTATTTTTTGCCTCCTCGACTCTCCGATCTGGTTGGTCCAATAAGATCCATATGGAGAAGCTCGAGTGATCTAGATGTGGTATTGGAGTTCACTTTCTTGTGAGAGCTCCTAGTCTGTTTGCCCAACTGGCATTCACCACATATTTTGTCTACTTTTTGCAATTTGGGCAGACCTCTAATTAGTTCTATTTTACTCAATCTAAATAAGTTCCGATAGTCTACATGTCCAAGGCGTTTATGCCATAATTCAGTCTCATCGGTATGGACCATGTAACACGATTGAGTAGATGAGGTTGCATCACTAACGATGTAGCAGTTTTCAGAAGTTCTACGACCGGTTAATATAAAAAAACCTTTTTTATTAAAAATCTCACAACCTTGATTAGAAAACTTCACACTATGGTTGTTATCACGTATCTGAGAAATGCTAAGTAGGTTGTGTTTCAAGCCCTCAACATAGAAAACATTTTTAAATAAGGGAAGGTTATAAAGCTGAACCATACCTTGGCAAATGATCTTACAATTGCTTCCATCACCAAATGTGACTGACCCGTCAGTCATATCTTTTAGATTGGTGAATAAAGCTTTGTCACCTGTCATATGTCTCGAGCAACCACTATCTAGGTACCACTTTGAATGGTTTGTAGCTTTGAAAGTAGTGTGGGCAACCAAGCTGGCAACTTTAGGAACCCATTTCAGAATTGTTTTAGGTTTAGGAGTATAGATGATCTTTTTCTGTCTGTTGTTATAGGAGTGACCTATAGAGTTAGACTTTAATAGCTCCTTGAGTAGATCAATTATTTTTTCAACTAAAGGATTTCAGTTTTGAAAATTAAAGTTGACATGGCCACCTTTAGGTTTTTGAAAAGACCTTGAATTTTTGGAAAAACCTTGATAAGTATTCTTTTCTTTTTGAGGTTGAAGACTCTCCTTTTACAAATTTAGGAGCAATGTTCTTTTGTTTAGGAGATGTATTCTTATCATAGCCCAACCCGGATCGATCGCCATATTTTCTTGATCCGGACAATAATTTTTTCAATTTTGGATCACCTTGGGCATATCTCCATGTGTCTTTCAAACTTAGAAGAGAAGCTACCTCATTTTTGAGTTTCTTTTTCGGATTTCAAATCTTCATTTTGGGAAGTTTTGAAATCTAAATCACATTTGGTCTTTTCAAAAAATTAAAAATATGAGACTTTTCTAAAACAAGAGACTCATAATCTTTCTTAAGCTTAAAAAATTTTTCTTTTTGTAATTTAAGCTTAACGGCAATTTTACAACTCTCTTTATAAAGGGCATTATAAGCATCCTGAAGATCATCTTCATTATCGCAATCACTATTCAGATTTTCTTCACTAGATATATCATCATTATCTGAATAGGTGATTTTGGCTAGAGTCATAAGGGCTTTAACATCTTCGCCCGACTTGGTTTCAGAATCTTCTGATTTAGAAGAGGATTCAAAATCAGACGATTCATCCCAAGTAGCCATCATGCTTTTCTTTTTTTATTTGCATTTTTAGGACATTTGTTAGCTAAGTGTCTATACTCTTGATAGTTGTAACATTGACTATCTTTCAAGGATTTTCAAGTTCTAGGTTTAGATCGTCTCTTATCATTTGACTTTTGAATATTAACTTTTTTCTTGCTTTTGAAAATTTTGTAAAACTTTTTTGCTAAAAGTGCCATATCATCTTCAGAATTTTCTAAATCCGAAGTGCTCTCTTATGAAACATTTTTAGATGATTTTAGAGCAATTGATTTTCCTTTAGGAGCTTTAAAGGATAACTCATAGGTTTGAAGTGAACCAACTAGTTCCTCAACCCTCATGGTATCCGCATCACGAAGTTCCTGAATCGCGGTCACTTTAGAATTGAACCGTTCAGGAAGTGAGCGTAGTATCTTTGCGCACACTTTATTTTCTGGGATTCTATCACTAAGACCCCATATAGAGTTCACAATGTCATTCAATCTAGTATAGAAATCCATAAACATCTCATTCTCCTCCATATGAATTTCTTCAAATTTAGTTGTGAGGAGTTGGACTTTAGATTTCTTGACAATAGATGAACCCTCGTGTGTCATTTCTAATACATCCCATGCTTGTTTTTCATTTTCACAAGAGATGATTCTTTTGAATTCATCTGGTGATAATGCACAAGTGATTGCATTTAGTGCTTTTGCATTGGCACTACTTTCACTTTTCTGAAGTGTGGTCCAAAGAGAATAAACCGTTACTTTCATTGATTTTGAACCATCGCCATTAGTTACTTCAGTGATAGGAGGGTTCCATTCATTCATTGTGGCCAACCACACACTTTCAACCAAGGATTTGAGGAAGATCCTCATCCTAGCTTTCCAATAGGAATAGTTTGTGCCATTAAAAGGTGGTGGCCTAGTGACTGATAGGCTATCAAAATTTGACATCTTAATATAACTTAGATCGTTAGCTTAGGAAATAAATCCAATAAATAAACAATAAGCACAAGCTATTAGGCTCTGATACCACTTGAAAGGGCCTAGCTATATGCCCTAGAGGGGGGGTGAATAGGGCAATGCCAAATAAAACTAATAACAATGGAATATTAAAAGAAATAAAGTACAATACTGAATTTAAAGTAATCTCAATAGCCTAAAAGAGAACGATACTTTATCAGTTCTAAGGACAACCTTACACCAAAAACCAAAGGTTTAAGGTAGGACAACCTTATTTCTAGAACGTCCTTGTATCACGAACCAATGATGAATAAAAAGTAATGAAATTAAAATAACTTGCAGAAATAAATCCTAAGTTATTACAACATTCATCCACACTTGCTTGAAATAAAATGATTACAACATTCATCCACAAACACAAACCACAAAACTGAATGAATAAAGATATGAAAGAATACAGCACATCCACAACACAACGATATATAGTGGTTCGCCTGTGTGTACACTAATTGTTATCCAACAGCCACACAAAATGCTACTCCACTCCTAATATCCTCACACAGGGGATATTAGCATGCACTATCAAAATAGGTTTCACAGGTTCACCTAAAACCTTCACAATTGTGTCTTTGATCTCGGGCTTACACAATCCAAAAACCCCCATAATCTGAGTTTTCTGGCTCTCCTCAGATAACCAATACAATGAGATTTTTCTGGCAAATCTCAAACAAAACTAAAGAAAGTAAATTACAAAAATGTAAAATACCTGAATCACCTTTTTAACTAGCCCGGTAGAACCAGTAGGAGTAGAAGTTCGATTCAACGTTCAAAGTCCAATACTCACTTTAAGAATGGTTCTAAGTCTAATTGATTTTAAATCAAAAGGGCTAGTTCTATTTGATTTTGAATCCAAGAAGAAGGAATATCAGAAATTCCCCTTTTCAAATAAGATTGGAATGTAGATCAAAATCAAATAAAAAATAAGCTAGCAAAAGGAATATTAAATATGCACAAAGTAGCTTAAAACAAACACAAACTTATCTTAGAGTATAGCCTAAGGAATGCTTGAATAGAGTTGAATTGAATTACTAAAACTCTGAAGTTCGTGCTCTATTTATAGCCTAAAAAATCCTGTCTACGACTGGTCTTAGATTCCTAGGACTGGTCGTAGCTTCAAAGATTTTCAAAGATTTCCGCAGGATAAGGATTTGCTGTTTCACGACCGGTCCTGGGTAGCCTACAACCGGTTGTGGGCCACCTACGACTGGTCGTGGGTCACCTACGATCGGTCGTAGGACCCTCAGTTTAGTTGCTAGAGTTTGAGTCGCAGGGCTAAGACTGATCGAATGATGAGTCGTAGAACTCACATGACTGGTCGTAGGATGTGCAGGACTGGTCGTAGGACAACCAGAAAGATCCAAAAATCTTCAACAACCTAGGACTGGTCCTGAAAAACTTAAGACTGGTCGTAGCAGAGCTAGGACTGGTCTTGAAGTCCCTATGACTGGTCTTAGAACAGTCCAAACAAGTATATTAAAATATATGAAATAAGTATCCAGAATGACATACAGTAAAGCCCATCCTAAGGTCAATCTAAGGTCAAACAAACCTTAAAAGTGAGATGGACACTGAAAGTCTGTACACTCAGATGACCCTTAAGAGAAGCTTGAGAATATATGAATCTTGTAGTAGGCCTTCTTGAGCTTGATCTTGACTTGAAAAAAGTCTTCTTGAGCTTGATTGTATCTTGAGCATGCATACTTGAAGACTTCTATTCTTGAATTCTTCATCCATGACTTGTAACTTTCTTCATTTAAGATCATGTCTTGAAATGCGATGTCTTGAAGCAATGAATAGTTTCAAACAAGAAACACAAGATATACAAGACATAGATATAGGTTTTGGCATGAAAAAATTTGACAACCAAAGGGATATGAAATCATAGCATTTACAATAGTACAATTATCCCAAACAATGCTGCGTACAAAACGTATAAAATGAAGAACAGTGATGATCCTTTACAAATCTCATTGACGTTGAGATTGGAATATTACCTCCATTATCCTTCAACACCTGCGACTTAGGCAAAACCCCAACAATATTTTAGAAGAAACGAAAGCTGGTTCTTCATCCGGTAAAGAAAATTTTCTTATATAACCATTCTTGATATGGTTCTAACTGCGGAAGAAGATCATAACTCCCAGTCACATTAACATGCACAAGTCATGTCACAAGTATCTGGAGGTGAATCCATCTATGGGATTTTCTCCAGATTTGCAAAAATGTTAAGGTGGTACAACAGTCTATAAAAGCTATTTTGGATGTATTGCATGGGTTGGTCGCATCGTAGAGGGAGAGGAAATCTTGGTCCAACACCCATAAAGATGCGACTACAACTCATAGGGTGTATCGCGGTATACACAGAGATAAGGAAGACCAACATATAATTGATAAGATCCATCACTCTGTGTTTTTAAATCTTCTCTTCCTAAAAACGCAATGACATTCCATTACAGGTAGAAGGTTTTAAAATTACCTTTACGCAATACATGGATACCATTGAATTTATGAGAAGATTGCTATAACAGTTGAAACTGGGATAGAATCAGGGCAAATTCACGGCGAGTCGCCGATCTACTGATCCTTAGATGAGCACATAATGTTCATAAAGAATAAAGAGGACCACACGTAACCATCCATGTCTCGGATCTTCTGGATCTATAATGATATTCTCAACTAGGATGATCAGTGAGGAAGAAGGGACTGGATGAGGGAGGGAGTATTTGTGCCTGATGGAGTATATGCTTCTGATGGTCCGTAGGGCGGTGCAGTGCAATGACACACTGCATGTCACGCCCCAAACTCAAAAACTGGGCTCATAAAATTCTCGATTACCGAATTTGGTACCGACAGCCTCCGTAAAACCCCATTCTCGGCTTTCAGCGCCCATTCTCCAGGTTCCGATCCTGGGATACTACGAGGAGGATTTTCAACGTCAGTTTGATTCGTAAAAAGCATAACCAAAGGCATAACCCACAAACAACAACCAAAAACTCCATTATATTTTCACTATAATAAAAAACTTTACAAGTACAATGAGCATAAAGGGAAATACAATGATGATGAATAAAAACTCCAAGATGATCTGCAAAGCGTTCCTGCCTCAGCGTTGCTGCGCCCCAACGTCACCTGCACGCAATGGTCATGCGTAAGCTTATAGAAAGCTTAGAGGGTGGTGAAAGTGTGTGCGCAAGGTAGCAATATGATCATGCGATATCAGAGTAATGCGAAATATGCAGAGGGATCCATGAATACCATTAGCCGTACCAAGTCTATACGATGCAATACATGAATGATATCGGCCATACCAAGGCCATGCGATGTAAAATGCAACTCAAGAAAATAAATCTTCATCTAAGTCCTCATATCGATACAGCTCAAATCTGAAATATCACCGGGGTCTAGTACATTCTAAAGTAGATCATCGTCCCATCGCGCGCAATAAGGTAAGTGAAAGAGACCTCACTATCTGTCTGACAATATCGGGCTCGACTCGTCCATAGCGGACCCATTCCTTGAGCTGGTCAAACTCAGCCTATCTTTGCCCCCTACTCTCAGGCAGGTAAGGCCGCACCCCCTTCCAACCCACCACGACATAATGAAAAGTACAACCGTCTGGTAATCGGTACTCGGTACTCCTGTACCCACTCGGTCTACACGTTAGAGCAACCTCTTGGTACCATAAGGGTTTAGGGTCTTTCACCCAGGGATATCTATAGCATCCCATGTAGAACAAAATTTCTAGTATCCAATCCTGTCATCCACGATATGCTTGTGGAGGTTACAACCCTGATGTCACTAGAGCGTACAGTAACCATGACACACAATGTGAATGCATGAGTCACACTATCCAGTCATGCAGAAATCTTGTGTGTATTGTGCGCTCATGTAGGCCAACACCAGCTAACTGAGAGCCCATAAACAATCTGCCCGAAGGCATATGCTATGATCAGTCACTTCTCGTATTAAGCATACATATGATGCGTATGATCATGAGTCATGGAACTATACTAAATATGTAATAAAGTAGTGAACTATCCTTACAATGCAGATGGGCCTAGACGGCCTACAACAAGTACGGACCTATAAATGGGCCCTAGGGAGAGTCGTAATGCGGACATTTAACCAACATTATACTTGCAATGTGGTCATTTAACCAACATTGCTCCCAAGGCACGATCGTCGTAAACATCATTACATAATCCGTTCTGGGATCACACATTGCAATGAACCTTAGGTACGTCCCATTGGGCCTTAAATACATTAAATGGGCCATGTCATATGGGCCTTTTATTCATTAAGTGGGCCACATCAATGGGCCGCACCAATGGGCCTTATGTGCATTGCAATGGGTCATAACCCGTGGGCCTTAGAATGCATCAAATGGGCGTAATCTCATGGGTCTTATATATAACAAATGAGCCACACCAATTAGGCCCCATATATACATCAAATGGGCCTCAACCCATATGCCCTAGTACATCTCAATGGGCCTTAACCCATGGGCTCCTAAAACATCAAATGGGCCTACACTGATGGGCCTCATTTGGCCCCAACCTTATGTATATTTGAGATCCAACCTATGCATAAGTTAACATATAGATAAATGAAGTGAGAATAATATCAGTTTATTTAGATACCACCACGGCCCTATAAGTTTGAGCGGTGGATGTCACTGTCTACTATTTAAATGGTGGGTCCACTTGAACTTTAGATATGATTCACCACTATTTTCCCATGCTATAAAATGATCTTACAAACGGTTAGATGGCATGGATACAACACTTACAACATGGTGTGCCCCATCGTTCTAATAGGGGACGGTATAGATAAAGTCTATACATAGGGAGTGGGTCCCACCGTCGGACGGATGGCGTGTGCAAAACACATATACCACGCGGGCCTCCACATGCAGCCCGCTGCCCATTTTGTAAGGCAGAGGTGGGTCCCACCTAGGGCCCAAATTTCTCAGATAATATAATATTATAACATAATATATTATATATTATTTGTATTATATGAGGTTTCCTTAGTAGGGGGACCCACGGAACTGGCTGTCGCATGACAGTGGGCCCCACCATCAAAACAGATGGACGACGTTACCAAAACACAATTATCATGTGCCGCGAATATTCTACCGGCATTACAGGGAGGGAGAGAAAGAGAGAGAGAGAGAAGAGAGAGAGAGAGCAACACGTGGCTGCCTCTCCTCTACTTTTTCTTCTTTATTTTTTTCTTTCTTTCTTTTTCTTTTCTTTTTTTTTTCTATGACACCAAACAGAGGTGGATCCCATGGAGGGCCCACCATATACATATAATGTTTATTTATAATTTTTACTTTAAAGCAAACCCCACCAGCATCCAGATAGATGGACCGCTGGGTGAAATTCACACATAGGTGTGGCAAACCGTCCATTCCCACGTGCAAACGTGGTGAGGCCCACCATGATATGAACGGTGTGGATATATACTATGCATCATGGGGTGGTACCACGTGGGTGGCCCAGCAGTGTCCAACCTACGTCCAGCAGATGCTGGACGGTTGGATACAAAACATACTTCATAATGGGTACCCATAACCCTTGCTGACATGAGTGGACAGTGGGTCCCACCAGCTGAACAGCTTGGATCTGTAAACGGACGGATGGTTTGGATGGGTCCCACGGGCATAAGACCCTAGCGTTGAAATGACATATCTTTCACTCAGCCTACCACTTAGGCTAAGGATCTGGGCGTGGACGTGCACCAAGGAGGGCCCCACACGGACGTGGTCCCACCGTCCGTGGAGGGTGGACAGTCAAGATAAAACACGTGCACCATAGTGTGGCCCGCCAAACTGGATGGACGGTGTGGGTGGGTCTCATGGACCCCACCGTCACACACACTACACTGTTGGTACCCCCACGTTAGTACACATACTCCTTGTTAGCCACCTCCACAAGGATTGATACCAAGACCTTAAGTGTTGAAACGAGGTATCTCCATGCAGCCTGCCGGTGGAGCTATGGGGCTGGGTGTCACTGGCCAGCGTCCAGCCTTGATGCTGGACGTGTGGTTGTAACACAATTATCATGGTGGGTCCCATAGGGACGTGGGCCACCTGTATTTATTTATTTATTATTATTCTTTTGAATCAAAATGATATTTGTGTTCTCCTATATGCAGGTCCAACCAAGGATGGACCGCAAGGTGGGCCCCATGGATGGGATGGTGCGGATCATATAAGATAGTGAGGGGCCCACAACACATAAGAGAGAGAGAGAGAAAAAGAGAGAGATCGGCAAGGATGGAGGTGATGGAGGGGCCTCGCCACTATGGGCCCCTCTTGATACAAAATATACATCAAGATGGGCCCCACCAAATGTGGGCCCTTAAATCACAAAAAAAAAAGATCACCCAGTGGCTTCTTCTTGCACCATAGGCTTCCTTAGCTCCTTAGCTTCGATTCTAACGGTGGAGATGAGGTTTGGATGGTTGAGATGGGAGATGAAGTGGTAGGAAAGGTGAGCCACACTTGGAGCTTGAAAGACTTGGAGAAGCTCATACATATGGAGTTTTTTTTTCTTGCTTGGGAATGAGCTTGGAAAAGAGAGAGAGAGAAAGAGACTTGTAAAGGGAGAGAAGGAGTGATGGGTGATGGATGTGGTGGTGATGGGTGTAACAACTTTTTTGACTTTTTTGGCCATTTGTGTAAGAAAGGCATGGGTGTGTAAGACCTTTTTCGACTTTAGGGGTTGCGTAGGGAAGGGTGAGAGGTGATGTGTACTTGAGATGAGATGTGATGGGATTGATTGATTGATGGGATTGATTTGACAAGTCGTAGAGATTCTATTGGGTTTCGCAACGCGCAGTGTTTTCCTCACACCGAACGTTGGCCCACATCTCCTGACCAGGGTATTGCCTCGGCGCGCGAGTCACAACATTGGAACCACGGCGACGGCGCGGTCGCTATGGTAAAAGTCTTGGGTTGAGTTGATTCGGGTTGACGACATACGAATCAGGGTTGCGTACAAATATCGGTTATGGGTCGAAGGTTGCTGGAATTCGACCGAAAAGACCGAGGAAGTCTATGAAATGGTACGGTCTAGGATACGGGGCTTACAGCTTTCCCCTCCTAATAAAAATTTCATCCTAGAAATTTACACAATCATCGTAACTAGGCATAACTCATGAGGAAGAAGAAACATAACATCATTATATAAAATCAGAGATAACATACAAAATACAACACATGATCAATCATCAAAGAGATGAGGATAATGCTCTCTTATCTCAGCCTCGCGCTCCCAAGAAGCCTCCTCAAAAGAATGGTGACCCCACTGAACCTTCATCAAAGGAATAACCTTAGTCTGGAGGACCTGCTCCTTCTGATCAAGGATACGAACTGGCTGCTCGATGTAAGAAGCGTCCTCATGAACCTCCAGCGGTTGCCAATCAATAACGGGAACTATGTTTGACCCACACTTCCTCAACATAGAGACATGGAAAATGTTGTGAACGCCAGATAAATGAGGTGGCAAGGCAAGACGATAGGCCACGGCGCCAACGTGCCCAGTGATTTCAAAAGGTCCTATGAATCTCGGGGCAAGCTTGCCCTTCGCTCCAAATCGAACTACGCCCTTCATGGCCGAGACCTTGAGATACACATGATCCCCTATATTAAACTCTAAGGGACGACACCGACGATTAGCAAAACTCTTCTGCCGGCTCTAAGTTGTGTGCATCCTCTGCCTGATGATATCAATAGCTTCTGATGTCTCCTGCACAAGCTCGAGAGCTAGGAAATGACTCTCTCCAACCTCGGTCCAACAACTCGATGATCTGCATGGTCTGCCATATAGTTCCTCAAAAGGAGCCATGCCGATGGTCGCCTGATAGCTGTTAATGTATGCGAACTCAGCCAATCATAGATGCTTATCCCAGTTACCCCCGAAATCAATCACGCAAGCCCGAAGCATATTCTCAAGGATTTAGTTGACCCTCTCGGTCTGGCCATCGGTCTACGGATGGTACGCGGTGCTGAGTTACAAATCAGTCCCCATCACTCGCTGAAAGCTCTCCCAAAACTGAGACGTGAACCTCGAATCTCGGTCAGAAACGATCGAGACCGGAACGTCATGCAGTCACACAATCTCCTCAATAAATAACCTCGCAAGCCGGTCCATAGACCAAGTCACACGCATCGCAAGAAAATGTGCCGACTTCTTCAGACGATCCACAACAACCCAAATGGCGTCATGACCACGTTGAGTCCTCGGCAAGCCCAAAATGAAATCTGTCGACACGTGCTCCCACTTCCACATCGGGACGCTCAACGGCTGCAATAGACCAGGGGGTCTCTGATGATCGGCCTTGACACGCTGGCATGTGTCACACTAGGCCATAAAACTGGTGATATGGCGCTTCATCCCCACGTAAAAATACTGTCACCTCATATCACGGTATATCTTTGTCGAGCCAGGGTGGATAGAAAATCGTGATCGATGTGCCTCGGTCATAAGATCTCTGCGCAACTCTGAAATATCCGGGACACTTAATCGGCCTCTAAAGCGAAGTCCACCGTCTGCACCAATCTGCCAATCTACTTGACTCTCAGATGTAGCCTCAGCCATATAACTCTGCAACGACTTATCAGCCTGTTGAGCCTCGATCACCCTTGCGATAAGAGAGGGTTGAATCGACAGGCTCGATAACTACAGACCGAACTCAAAATCATACACTGCGATATCCTCAAACATCCGCCACTCCTAAATCATCATATGCGCCACTAGGCCTCGTGGCTGACGGCTGAGGGCATCTGCCACCACTTTCTCCTTGCCCGGGTGGTACTGAAGATCAAAATCACAGTCTTTCAAGATTTTCATCCAGCGCCTCTGCCTCATATTCAAGTCAGACTGCAAGAAGAGGTACTTCAAGCTCTTATGATCAGAGAAAAGCTCGAATCTAACCCCATAAAGATAGTGCCTCCATACCTTCAGTGCGAAGACAACTGCGGCCAGATCTAAGTCATGTGTGGGGTAGTTCAGCTCATGGACCTTGAGCTGACGAGATGCAAAGGCCACTGGTCTCTCGTGTTTCATCAGGACAACACCCAAACCAATATGTGAGGCATTAGTGAATACAATAAATCTGTCACTCCCAGAGAGAAGAGTGAGGACAGGAGCGGACGTCCGACTGTCTTTCAACTCCGTAAATGCTCACTCGCAGGCATCACTCCAAATAAACTCTGGGCACTTCCGAGTCAACCTGGTCAGCGGGGCTGCAATATGAGAGAAGCCCTCAATGAAACACATGTAATAGCCTACCAAACCAAGGAAACTACGGATCTCGAACGCGGTCGTGGGCTGGCTCCACTGACTCACTGCCTCGACCTTCGAGGGGTCCACTGCAACACCCTCCCTCGTCACCACATGACCGAGGAACTTCACCTCCTCCTGCCAGAACTCGCACTTCTCCAGCTTCGCATATAGCTGGTGTGCGCGGAGGGTCTGCAAAGTAATCTTCAGGTGCTGTTCGTTCTCCTCACGGGTCCTCGAATAGATCAGAATGTCTTCGATGAAGACTACAACAAACTGATCGAGATATGGGCGGAAGACCTCGTTCATCAACTGCATGAAGACCGCGGGTGCATTGGTCAGTCTGAAAGACATGACCTGGAACTCAAAATGACCGTAACGCGTCCTGAATGCTGTCTTCGAAATGTCCTCCTCTCGGACCCGAATTTGATGATAACCGGAACTCAAGTCGATCTTTGAAAAGAACTGTGCACCCTGCAACTGATCGAACAAATCATCAATCCTCGGGAGCGAGTACTTGTTCTTGATCGTAACTTTGTTGAGCTCGTGGTAATCTACGCAGAGCCTCAAAAGCCATCCTTCTTCTTAACGAAGAGTACCGGCGCACCCCACGGCGAATTGCTCGGACGGATAAAGCCTAACTCGCGCAACTCGTCCAACCGCTTCTGCCATTTCCGCAACTTCAACGGTGTCATGCGATACGGGGCCTTCGAAATAGGCGCAGTACCAAGCACAAGATCAATCTGAAACTCGGTGAGTCGATGAGGTGATAATCCCGAAATCTCCTGGAACACATCAGGAAAATCGCATACTATGGAAAAATGGTCGATGCAAGCGGCAACATGCTCCTCAACGGCGCAGGACATTAAACAAGACAACGACTCTCCTCTGGGCTCTGTAATGAACTGAAATGTGGCACGTCGGGTATACAGAATATGACTGTCCTTACGGAGAAGTCCAATATGACATAGTACTCGGCAAGCCAATCCATGCCCAGAATAACGTCAAAATCTGACATCGGAAGTACGTACAAGTCATCGGGCAAGAAAGTCTCTCCTACTAACACGGGGTAAGACGGACAGAAGCAACCTAATACTGTAGTCTTCCCCAAGGGCGTTGATACGGTCAACCCCTCTTGAGCAGACTCTGTCGGCAATCCAGTCGAACGATAGAATCCCTCAGACATAAACGAGTGTGAAGCACCGAAATCAAATAAAACCCAAGCGATGCATGCAGAAACTGGAAGTATACCCTCAACAACTCCTCCAGATGACTGCGGATCCTGCTAAGCCGCATAGAACCTAGCCTGTGCCGACTGGGGAGGTGTCTGTCCCCTCTGAGCGTGCTGCTACTGCTGCTGGGGTCGCTGAGGGGGTCGAAACTGCTGCCTTTGCTGCTGTGACCTCTGAGGCTGATGCTGATGTTGCTGCTGAGGTAGCCTCGGTGGTGGGGGCTGCTGCTGTAGTGGAGGCTGCTGTGGAGCCCTCTGCTGCTGTGGACCTCTCTATTGCTGCTGGGGGCTGGGACACTCCCACATACGGTGTCCCATCGAACCGCACCTAAAACAAGTGCTAGTGAACTGCCTCGGAGGTGGTGCTGCTGGCGCTCGAAAAGCTGGGCAACCTGTGCGTCTCTAATGTGGTCGATACTGTTGGGAATCACTGGAAGGAGCCTACCTCTTCCAGTCTCTCCTCTGACTGCGATCAGACTGAGAATCGGTCCACTCAGCCTAAAAAATCTGGGCCTTCCGTACCACTCCCTCGAAAGTCGGGAGCTCATGCCCAAGAACACGGCCTCAAAGATCGTAACGCAAGCTGTCCTCGAAGTGGTGGGCTCTCCTCTCCTCATCATCTACCAAGTAAGGTGTGAATCTAGATAGCGGTACAAAGTGAACCGTATACTGAGCCACTGTCATATCACCCTGCACCAAGGCCTTGAACTCCAACGCTCGCTGTCGTCGGATGTGATCAGGAAAGTACTGTCGGTCAAACGGATCGATGAAATCCTCCCAAGTCCACACAAAATCAGCGCCTGCTGCTCGAGAGACTGATGCCCACCAGTGCTCAGCCTCACCATGGAGAAGAAATACGGCTAGTCGAACTCGCCGCTCAGTCGTACATCCCATCGTCTTGAATATCTTCTCTACATCGACACGCCACGTCTCAGCTACTATCGGGTCTAGCTCACCCTATAAATGCGGGGGATCGAGCCATAAAAACTCATGAAGGAAGGCGCTCGCGCTCTCCTGCTCTGCCTGGGCCGATGAAACGACTGGGTGCCTATCCTGCCCCTGGAGTGTAGCCATCACAGCTTGTAACATCTGCTGCAACTGAGAGACATTCACAGATACGGTCGAGTCCGCACCGGTCTTTGGTGGAGGAGCAACATCCTCAGGATGGGCGGTAGAAACCTCTGGTGGTGGGGCGGGCATCGTAGGTGGTAGGGCGGGAGCCGCAAGTGGTGGAGTGGGATCCTTAAGTGGTGGTGTGGGAGTCGAACGGGTCACTCTCCCACGCGCCATGTCCTATAGGAAAGAGCAAAGATGCCTATCAACTTTTGAAAGCTCTCGAAGGCACGTACATTAAGGGTCGATAATAAAATATCACTAAGCTATCTAAACTTCGAGACCTAGTCAGTCTAAACTCATAGCAGACAGGTAATATTGTTCTTGGTTATTCTCAAGTTATTCTCTGATACTAACTTCTGTCACGTCCCAAACTCAAAAAATGGGCTCATAAAATTCTCGATCACCAAATCTGGTGTCGACAGCCTCCATAAAACCCCATTCTCGGCTTCTAGCGCCCATTCGCTAGGTTCTGATCCTGGGATACTACGAGGAGAATTTTCAAAGTCAGTTTGATTCGTAATAAGCATAACCAAAGGCATAACCCACAAACAACAACCAAAAAATCTATTACATTTTCACTATGATCAAAAACTTTACAAGTATAATGTGTATAAAGAGAAATACAATGATGATGAACAAAAACTCCAAGATGATCTGCAAAGTGCTCCTACCTCAGCGCAGGTGCGCCCAAACATCACCTGCACGCAACGGTCGTGCATAAGCTTATAGAAAGCTTAGAGGGTGGTGAAAGTGTGTGCAAGATAGTAATATGATCATACGATATCAGAGTAATGCGAAATATGCAAAGAGATCCATGCATACCATTAGCCGTACCAAGGCTATACGATGTAATACATGAATGATATCGGCCATGCCAAGGCCATGCGATGTGAAATGCAACTCAGGCATATAAATCCTCATCTAAGTCCTCATATCAATACAACTCAAATATGGAATATCATCGGGGTCTAGTACACTCTAAACCAGATCGCCACCCCATCACGCGTAATAAGGTAAGTGAAAGAGACCTCACTATCCGTCTGCCCATATTGGGCTCGACTAGCGATAGCGGACCCATTCCTCGAGCTGGTCAAACTCATCCTAGCTTTGCTCCCTACTCTCAGGCAGGTAAGGCCGCATCCCCTTCCAACCCACCACAACACAGTGAAAAGTACAACCGTCTGGTAATCGGTACTCGGTACTCCTGTACCCACTCGGTCTACACGTTAGAGCAACTTCGTGGTACCATAAGGGTTAAGGGTCTTTTACCTAGGGATATCTATAGTATCCCATGTAGAACAAAATTTCTAGTATCCAATCCTGCCATCCATGATATGCTTGTGGAGGTTACAACCCTGATGTCGTTAGGGCGTACAGTAACCATGACACACAAAGCGAATGCATGAGTGACACTATCCAGTCATGCAGAAATTCTGCGCGTATCATGCACTCATGTAGGGCAACACCACCTAACCGGGAGCCCATAAACAATTTGTCCGAAGGCATATGCTATGATTAGTCACTTCTCGTATCAAGCATACATATGATGCGAATGACCATGAGTCATGGAACTATACTAAATATGTAATAAAGTAGTGAACTATCCTTACAATGCAGATGGGCCTAGACGGCCTACAAAAAGTATGGGCCTATCAATGGGCCCTAGGGAGAGTCATAATGCAGACATTTAACCAACATTATACTTGCAATGTGGACATTAAACCAACATTGCTCCCAAGGCACGATCGTCATAAACATCATTACATAGTCCGTTCTATGATCACACATTGCAATGAACCTTAAGTACGTCCCATTGGGCCTTAAATAAATTAAATGGGCCATATCGTATGGGCCTTTTATTCATCGAGTGCGCCACATCAATGGGCCGCACCAATGGGCCTTATGTGCATTACAATGGGTCATAACCCGTGGGCCTTAGAATGCATCAAATGGGCCTAATCTCATGGGTCTTATCTATAACAAATGAGCCACACCAATTGGGCCCCAACTATACATCAAATGAGCCTCAACCCATAGGCCCTAGTACATCTCAATGGGCCTTAACCCATGGGCCCCTAAAACATCAAATGGGCCTACACTGATGGGCCTCATTTGGCCCCAACCTTATGTATATTTGAGATCCAACCTATGCATAAGTTAACATATAAATAAATGAAGTGAAAATAATATGAGTTTATTTAGATACCACCACGACCCTATAAGTTTGAACGGTGGATGTCACTGTCTACTATTTAAATGGTGGGGCCCACTTGAACTTTAGATATGATTCACCACTATTTTCCCATGCTATAAAATGATCTTACAAACGGTTGGATGGCATGGATACAACACTTGCATCATGGTGGGCCCCACCGTTCTATAGGGGACGGTGTAGTAAAGTCTATACATAGGGAGTAGGTCCCACCGTCGAACGGACGACGTGTGCAAAACACATATACCACGCGGGCCTCCACTTGCAGCCCGCTGCCCATTTTGTAAGGCAGAGGTGAGTCCCACCTAGGGCCCAACTTTCTCAGATAATATAATATTATAACATAATATATAATATATTATTTGTATTATATGAGGTGTCCCTAGTAGGGGGACCCACGAAACTAGCTATCGCATGGCAGTGGGCCTCACCATCAAAACAGATGGACGGCATTACCAAAACACAATTATCATGTGGGGCCTACATTCTACTGGCGTTATAGGGAGAGAGAGAGATATATATAGAGAGAGAGATATAGACAGAGAGAGAGCAACACGTGGCTGCCTCTCCTCTACTTTTTCTTCTTTGTCTTTTTCTTTCTTTCTTTTTCTTTTTTTTTTTTTTCTACGACACCAAACAGAGGTGGGTCCCATGTAGGGCCCACCACATATATATATATATATATATATATATATATATATATATATATATATATAATGTTTATTTATAATTGTTTACTTTAAAGCAAACCCCACCAGCATCCAGATAGATGGACCGCTGGATGAAATTCACACATAAGTGTGGCCCACCGTCCATTCCCACGTGCAAACATGGTGAGGCCCACCATGATATGAACGGTGTGGATGTACACTATGCATCATGGGGTGGTGCCACGTGGGTGGCCCACCAGTGTCCAACTTACGTCCAGAAGATGTTGGACGGTTGGATATAAAACATACTTCACAGTGGGTACCCATAACCCTTGCTAACATGAGTGGACAGTGGGTCCCACCAGCTGAACGACTTGGATCTGTAAACAGACAGATGGTTTGGATGGGTCCCACGGGCCTAAGACCCCAGCGTTGAAATGATGTATCTTTCACTCAGCCTACCACTTTTAGGCTAAGGATCTGGGCGTGGATGTGCACCAAGGAGGGCCCCACACAGACGTGGTCCCACCGTCCATGGACGGTGGATAGTCAGGATAAAACACGTGCACCATGGTGTGGCCCGATAAACTGGATGGACGGTGTGGGTGGGTCCCATGGACCCCACCGTCACACACACTACACTGTTGGTACCCCCACGACAGTACACATACTCCTTGTTAGCCACCTCCACAAGGATTGATACCAAGACCTTAAGTGTTGAAATGAGGTATCTCCATGTAGCCTGCCAGTGGAGCTATGGGGCTGGGTGTCACTGGCCAGCGTCCAGTCTTGACGCTGGATGTGTGGTTGTAACACACACATCATGGTGGGTCCCCCAAGGACGTGGCCCACCTGAATTTATTTATTTATTATTATTTGTTAATCAAATCGATATTTGTGTTCTCCTATATCCAGGCCCAACCAAGGATGGACCGCAAGGTGGGCCCCACGGATGGGATGGTGCGGATCATACAAGATTGTGAGGGGCCCACAACACATAAGAGAGAGAGAGAGAGAGAGAGAGAGAGAGAAAGAGAGAGATCGGAAAGGATGGAGGTGATGGAGGGGCCCCGCCACTATGGGCCCCTCTTGATACAAAATATACATCAAGATGGCCCCCACCAAATGTGGGCCCTTAAATCACAAAACAAAAAAAAAATAAAGATCACCCACTGGCTTCTTCTTGCACCATTGGCTTCCTTAGCTCCTTAGCTTCGATTCCAACGAAGGAGATGAGGTTTGGATGGTTGAGATGGGAGATAAAGGGGTAGGAAAGGTGGGCAGCACTTGGAGCTTGGAAGACTTGGAGAAGCTCATACGTATGGAGTTTTTTTTTTCTTACTTGGAAATGAGCTTGGAAAAGAGAGAGAGAGAGAGAGAGAGAGAGAGAGAGAGAGAGAGAGAGAGAGAGAGAGAGAGAGAGAGAGAGAGAGAAAGAGACTTGTAAAGGGAGAGAAGGAGTGATGGGTGATGGAGTGATGGATGTGGTGGTGATCGGTGTAAGAACTTTTTGACTTTTTTGGCTATTTATGTAAGAAAGGCATGGGTGTGTAAGACCTTTTTTTAACTTTAGGGGTTGTTTGGGAAAGGGTGAGAGGTGATGTGTACTTGACATGAGATGTGATGGGATTGATTGATTGATGGGATTGATTTGACAAGTCGTGGAGATTCTATTGGGTTTTACAACGTGCGGCGTTTTCCTCACACTGAACGTTGGCCCACATCTCCTGACTAGGGTATTGCCTCAGCGGACGAGTCGCGGCATCGAAACCGCGACGACGGCGCGGTCGCTATGGTAAAGGTCTTGGGTTAAGTCAACTCGGGTTGACGACATATGAATTAGGGTCGCGTGCAAATATCGATTAAGGGTCGAAGGTTGCCGAAATTCGACTTGATAGACCGCTGAAGTCTATGAAACGGTACGGTCTAGGATACGGGGCTTACACTGCACTGCATGACGCATTAAACTTTAGCAAGAGATAACGTGTGGTACCTAAAATCTGGTTCGACAACATACTCGGGTCTCTCATCCACAACCGCTTTTAATTCGAATTCAAACATTGGATAACGTACGACCCACGTCTAAACACAGTGCAACACCACCTGGGCCATGAATCCAAACACACCCTAATTTAGTTAGATCTAACTCTATCATAACCTAGACCTAACTTATTGTTAACCATATGAATTAGGAAAAAAAATGACCTTAAAGTTTGCCTTTGAGCATTTAACTTTGGCAGTAGACGATTAGGGAACCAAAGGTGAGGGTTTTTGCTTTAAAATTTACAATTTAATTTATTCGATTACATCTTTCTTACACACTTCAAGTTTTTATGTCATTTATCTTCACTATACAAATCATCGATACATAATTTTAATTACTACACTTCTATCACACAACGCAAGTATTATGTTGGAAATCCCACTTCTAGTGATCAATATAATATCGTGGACGCAATACATTTCAGGTAGCGGTCCTCTTGATTGGCACGTAATCCTGTGGGTTGGTGACTAGTGTACAATAGATGTATGTAAATCATCATGCGTGTTACATCACTTCTCGAGATTGGATATCGTAAATAGTCACTCCATGAACACATCATGTCACGTAAATCTCTCAATCGTAATGTTGTGTCACCTTGAGATGTTCTCATAAATACACGTTAATGTTGGACACGCCAATGAATCTCTGTAGTATGGGTTGCAGGGCGAGCCATATATCTTTAAACTACCTTCCACATTGTGATTATGATCTTTGAGTGTGATGGACCGCATATACTTTGTTAGGCATGCATGTCATATAGAAAGTTGTGAATACCAATACCACTTATACTTGTGGAGTACGAGATGTATCCGTAGCCTTCTATTACTTTTATGAATTACTTGAATCATTATAAACTTTAAAGGATAACCACCACTATGAGTAGGGCATTGACCCTCTCCAACCATACAGGCATTGCAAGTGAAGTACAAACCAAAGGTGCGGATATTGATTGCTCTATGAAAAATTATTCAGAATAAATGAGAAAGATTACATTAGATTTAGATTTATTTTTCGCTGCCCACTTTGATAATGTAATAAGCTTCCATTTGAGAGGGCATTAGATAGTTTACTTAATTTTATGCCTTGATGGAATAAGAAGTCCAATTGATTTTATTCTTGTGATTGGGTACCTTCATGAATGTGATCTAAATGAAAAAAAAGAAAAAATAAGGTGCGATTTGAAGCATTCCATTATTAACACCTGATTTTCTCAGGCATGAGTATAAACTCTAGCCGTGAAAATTCGGGATGTTACAGTCACCAATGACAGGGGGTCTGAGTATGATACCAACTCCTTATGGTCGGTCAAGGCCGAATGATTGTTACTGTTGTGGGCAACCAGGCCACTTATTAAATAGCTACCCTTAATGATCCACAACCCACTTAGCCATTAACAAAGGGGGCACTGAAGGCAATGCAACGGAAGAATTCATAGGATTTGATGAAGATGAACAAGCTGCTAAGGAAGGAGCTGGTGATGAACATTTATTAGCCGAGGATGATGATGAATCCTTGGTCATGAGGTGATTATTGTACACTCCAAGGAATGAGGTATACCCGCAGAGGCATAATATATTTTGTATGCAGTGTACCATCAATGACAAGGTCTGTGATGTAATCATAAACAATGGTAGTAGCGAGAACATCGTCTTGAAGGTGATGGTGGACAAGGTACGACTACCTACGATAAAACATCCTTCCCCTTACTAAATTGACTGGATAAAAAAGGAGAACGAGACCAAGGTAACTGAACAAAACACTATCTCATTTTCAATTGGTGGGAATTATAAGGATCAAGTACTTTGTGACATAGTTAACATGGAAGTATGTCATAAGCTACTCGGTTGACTATAGAAATCAGATCGTGATGCTGAAAGTACCCTGGTTTGTCAATTACTGTGAGTGTTGAGTCAATCAGACTGCAGAGCCTCATAGGAAGATCAATTCAAAGCATCTGCCTCAACCGGATGTGTGCAAGCTCGCCATAGGTAAATCTAAGCCTCACATCTCATGTCCCAAAACACCAGGTGAATAAAACTCTTAAAACAAGTTAGAACATTATAGGATTTATAAGTGAGAAAACTTTTTCGAAAATGGAAAATTTCTAAGTTTTTCTTGCTTTGCCGATTTTATCGATACACGTCTCGATATGATCAACCTGTTCTATCAATGTCCTCAATGAAAACTTGATTCCATCGGAATGAGGATAAAAAGTGTCTAACAATCACATGTATATCTGGATGGAATTATCGATGTGTTGATGTACATATTGATACCATCGATAATTGAATCTTGAGTCCATCAAAGGTGACTTAATAAATTAACAGGCAGATCTTCGGTGCCTCTGTTTTAACTTAAGGATATCATATATGCTTTAATATATCGAAGCCCTCCTCCATATCATAGAAGTTCATATCTTGATGATATCGGAAGTGTCTCGATGATATCGGTCATGGGCACGAAGATTTTCAACAAATATTTCAGGGTAGTTAATCTGTGATCGAGGCTCACTCGATAGAATCGATATTCAAATATCAATGGTATCCAGGCCGAATCGATGGCATCGAGACAGGACAGAAACTGTCCAACAAGCTCACTGGAAAAGTCTTTGAATTTTTCGATGTCATCGAGACGACCTTCGATATCATCGGCATTCAAATTTCGATGATATTGAGTGTACCTCGATCATTCTTGTAAACCTAAAATATTTAATAGCAAGTCTCTCTCATTTTCAAATGTCAAGGAATCGAACCTCGCATCGATGAAATTGGAGTTTGAAATCTGATGACATCGACACATGTTTTGATTCAATCGACCAACTGACAATCGGTTTCAAAAGCGCACGACATTTGAGTTTGTGTCATCGAGCGGACCATCGATGTTATCTAGAGTATACGGTCGATAATATCGATCCCGCTCGATGATTTTGAACTCTGTTATAAATGTGATTATTTTATATCCGTTGGAACCTTTTTCTTATATAAAGAGAACTTATCTATTGTTGCTGGTACAGAAAAAAGAGAGTGCTCTTGAGTGTTTAACCTTAGATCATTTACCCAAAGCCCTTTCTCTCAGGGGAGTTCATCTTCCAATCCACCCTCATCATTGATATTCAATAGAGTGGATTGGGGAATGAACTTCCGTATTCAAGGATCCTCCAGCTACCACCTTAATGGAAAATCATTAAGCTGGGATGCCTTGAATGCATAGATGATTAGAGTCGCTCTATCTTCCTAATAGAAAAACATTTAGAGAGTAGGATTCCATTATAACCTTGACCCAACCCGTCATCATATATTGGTACATCATTTGAGTTGTGGATCAAGGACGCAGAAGATTCTTCATCAACAAGGAGGAGATCTTCATCAACATGCTAAATGAGATTCATCCACTTATTTGTAAGTATCTAGAATCTAGAGGACCCTTTGATCATTCCTTTATAGGATTGGGTCTAAGGTGTTTCTCACCCTTGCAAGTCTTCAAGGAGGCCTCCAGTGGGAGTGTACGTGGTGGGTGCATTTTGTGGACCCCTTGCTCTATGGAGAGCATAAACATCTGGTTAAAGGTGAAACAGTCAAAACCTTGGGTTTGAGGTGAACCGTGTGAAACCTCTGCTAGGGTCTTATAGAAGATCCTTAGCCAATGTACCTAAAAGTAGGTGTGTTGTGTTGACCCTAGCTCGTGAGAGCATAAATAGTCAGCCTCAGTGTAGGTTGTAAAGGTTGAAGGTGAACCTGATTTAAAACCTTAGGTTTGAGGTGAACCACTGTGAAACCTCCTTAGTGAAATCCAGTACACTCAAGGATTGAGTGCGGTTACCGGGAGTGGAGTAGACAAGTAGTCGAACCACTATAAAAATGAATGTGTTTGCAATTGTTATTCTTTTGTGTGTGTGATTTACTTCAATACTTTTATATATGTATATCTGAGATCACACCTCACACACATACACAGTCATATCCATCATAAACTAGTTTACATATTGATCATTTCTTGAATAGTTTGTGATTGGATCCTCTACTGAGCTTGGAAGCTAGTAGAGTTACTTTTGAGTAATCGTTATAAGTGCCTATAGTTAGGATTAGTGTAATAGGATTTTTAATAACTCATAAAATTTTAAAAGGTCCTATTCACCCCCCTCTAGGACATATTGGCAAATTCCTACTTCAACTTAAGCGGTCTTTACCTCTATTTCAATTGGTATCAGAGCGGGTCTCTCTTTAAGGGCTTCACTACCTAGAGAGTGATCTTGACTGAAGTTTGAAATATGGCCAAAGGAGAGGGCTCATCAGTCACTAGGCCTCTAGTATTTGATGGCTCAAATTACGCATACTAGAAGAATAGGATGCACTATTTTCTGAGATCTTTGGATCATGATGTCTGAGATATAGTTGAAAGTGGATATGTGCTACCATCTAAACAAATTATACTTGATAGTGGCTCAACCATCACAAAACCAAAATCCAAAGAAAAGTGGATGATGTTTGACAAAGAAAAACAGACTGATGAAGGGAAAGCTATGAACATCATCTACTGTGACATGTCCCAAGACATCTTCAACCAAATGGGATCTATTGCAAACATCCCATGAAGGCACAAGCACTGTGAAGAGGTCCAAGCTACAACTTCTAACTTCACAATTTGAAAGTCTTAGAATGGAAGAGCATGAGACATTTATGGAGTTTTTCACAAAGTTAAATATCATATACAACTCCATAGATGGATTGAGAGAAAAAGTTCCGGTATCGAAAATTTGTAGAAAAATTCAAAGATCCCTATCAGACTTATTTAATCCCAAAGTTACAACTATTGAAGAGTTTAAGAACATAGACGAGATGAAAGTAGAAGAACTAGTAGGTTCCCTACAAATTATTGAACTATACTTCAAACAAACCCAAAAATCCAAAACAACTATCTTAAAAACTTCAAAGAAAGTAACAAATGAGGATAATGGAAGTGAAAAGGAAGATGTAGATAAGGAAGTGGCTTTGCTGGCACAAAGATTCAGAAAAATCATGGCCGTCCTTTCAGAGGAAGAAAGATGGATAATAGATCTTCTGCTGGTAAATTTGGTTAAAAGGCTAAAGAACCACAATGTTATGCCTGTCAAAAGTATGGACAACTGTCTACTGAATGCCCAAACAGAAAAACTAAAGGCAAGGCAATGGCCGCCACATGGGATGATACAGAAGAGTCAAATTCAGAATCTAGTGACTCAGAGAGCGATGAAGATCAGAAATCATTGAAAATTCTTACGGTCTCCACTGCTCCAATCACTCCCATGGAATCTAAAAACAAGGAAGAACAACAAGCCACTAAATCATTTCCGTCTAATAATGAGTAAACTGGAGAAGAAGAAGAGGAAGAAAAGGATAAATTGTAAGATGCTTATAATCAACTCTATATTTATAGCATCCACATCCTTAAAAGACTTGGAATGTTTGTAAATAAAAAGGAATTGTTGCAAAAAGACTTGGACAAAACCTTGGAAATTAATACACATTTAATCAATGATTTACAACAATATCATTCAGACAATGATAAGTTAGAAAGAGTCAATCTATCCCTAAAAAAGGAATCATCAAAGCTTATGAAATAAGTTAAATTATTAAAAGATGAAAATGAGCAACTCAAGAGTGAGAATCACACACTCCAGTGTGACATAGAGAAATTCAAAAAATTTGCTGAAATAAATTACAAATTTTTCCAGATTGGTGAAAAGCTAGAGAAGTTGTTAGGGATGGGAAGATGAGGAAAAGATAAGAGTGGCCTAGGGTATGAGAAAACAAAAAGGAAAACTGAAAATGTAGCCTCAACAAGTGAAAAATCTGCTGCTTCAGGTAGCAATATAAGAACTTCTCCAGTTTGCCATGTATGTGGTGATATGGGTCATTATAAATTTGAATGTTTAACTCCTAGAAGGACTTCATATAACTCCAGTCAAAATCATATTGGTAAATTCAAACTAGACGGAGAAATACAGAATGTTAAAAGTCCATCTAGGAGAAACACTCATCCATCACTACCTAAAAAGAAAGACAAAATGACGAAATCATTGGATCAAGTAGGTGAGATAAATATAAAAATAAAATCTACCACAGTAAAGAATTCTGTCTCAAAATGGATAGTAAAAGAAAAACTGAACTCTATACTCTGAAATATCAAAGAATGAAAAGAACAAGTTCAGGTCATGCATCTAGATCTGGATATTTATTGAAATAATGCAGTTTTTGCTGAGCTCTAAATGATATATCTGAGATCCCTCACCTCAATTTTTGTAAATAAACATTCAAATGTGAAATGGCCTAGCAATATGTCCTAGAGGGGGGGGGGGGGTGAAAAGGACTGACAAATTAAAAGTATTACAGCAAAATAAAACCAACAGATAGCCAAATAGAAATAATTCAATTCTTAAAGCTGAAATAAAAGCAACCTTAATAAACTTGCAATGAGAGGTTGATACGAATTCAGTTCTAAGGACAACCTTACAGCATAAAAACCAAAGGTTTATAGCAGGACAACATTATTTCTAGAACGTCCTTTGTATCAAAAACTCAAACCAAAGAGGAATAAATAAATAGTAAGGAATTGAAATAAATTACAGAAATTTAAATCTAAATTATTACACCATTCCCCACTGTGCTTGAAATGAAAAAATTACAACATTCACATCCACATGTACATTCCACAGTTTTGAATGATAAAAGATAGAAAGAATAAATCACACATCTACAAAATACAAAGAGTTATAGTGGTTCACCTGTGTGTATACCAACTGTTATAAAACAGCCACACAGATTGCTACTCCACTCCTAATATCTTCACACAAGGTATATCAGTGTTCACTATCAAAATAGGTTTCACAGGTTCACCCAAAACCTTCACAATTGTGTCTTTTTAACTTGGGCTTACACAATTCAAAAACCCCTCTGTCTGAGTTTTCTGGCTCTCCTCAGATAACCACATAATGAGATTTTTCTAGCTCAATCTCAAAACAAATCAAAAAGAAATGTAAATTACAATAAATGTAAAATACTTGGATTTCTCCTTTCGTAGTAGCCCGGAAGAACCCATCGGAGTAAAAGATTAAATGTAGAAGTTCAAAGTCCAATACTCACTTAAAAATGGTTCTAAGTTCTAATTGATTTTAAGTTAAACCAAATGGGCTAGCTGTATTTGATTTTGATTCAAAGAATAAGGAATTACAAAATTTTCTCCTTTTCAAATCAGATTAGAATGCAAATCAAAATACAATAAGCTAACAAAAGGAATTTAATTATGCACAAAGTAGCTTAAAATGAACACAAACTTATCTTAGAGTGGATCCTTGATTTTACTTGAATTTCCATATGAAACTCTAAAATTCATGCTCAATTTATAGTAGCAGAAACCTCGTCTATGACTGGTCTTGAGGACACTACGACTGGTCATAGTAGAAAGGATTTTTGAATATTTGGGCACGATTGGAAAAAAACCATTCTTCGACTGGTCGTACGTTGTCTACGACTGGTCGTAGGATCACCAATTTCATCGCTAGAGTTTGAATCGTTGAATTAGGACTAGTCGTAGGACAGGTCGACACTATTCACACGACCAGTCGAACAGTCTCCAAGACTGTTCGTAACTTACCAAGAAATTTTTAAAATTTTGTAACAACTTATGACTAGTCTTGAAATTTCTAGGACTGATCGAGGCAATGTTAAGACTAGTCGAACAAGGTCTAGGACTAGTCTTAGAACAGACCAAAATCATGTATAAACATATAGTTTGAATTATCTATTCAAAATGACCTACCCTAAGGTCAATCTAAGGTCTATCATACCTGGAACATGAAGTATGAACATTGAACTTCATTCATTCAACAAAGGTAGACCTTTGAACCTTATCAAGCTTGAGTTCTCGCTCTTGATGTTGCTTGATCTTGAAGCTTGAACTTAAACTTCATTTCGACTTGCACTTGAGTCTAGTACTCTTTATCGATGTAACTTTGAACATTTATACTTATAGGCATTTGACAAAGTACATGGCTTGTCTTGACTTAAAGTCGATCAATGTACTTGACTTGAAGCACTTGCGAAGCAGTGTCTTGAACATATATAAATTAACATACAAACACAAGACAAAGATAAATGTTTTGGCACCACAAAATTTGACAACCAATAGAGCATGTGACTACAGCACTTACAATCTTTCCCTTTGTCAAATTTGTGATAAAACACTCATCAATAATATAACCAAGATGAATACAAAGAATTAAGCATAGGTTATAACAAAAAGAACCAGTTTCAACTTGGTTAAAGAATCATGCACCAGTTGTCATACAACAACTAGCACACCTCAGATGAAGTAGGCAAAACACTTCACCTTCTTACTCCCCCTAAGTAGCACATATATCCAAAAAAAAAATGATTCTACTACTACTCACAAATCAATTCATGCTTTTACTACTACTCACAAATCAATTCATCTCCAAAACCATCATAGAAATTCTTCCCTTTTTGTCACAATATGACAAAGGAAGAACAAAATAATGAAAAACAGGAGTAATCAAGGAGACAAGATATATGAAAATAAAGATCATAATTATTAAAATTGTTCAATCCACAGCCAATAAACCATAGTCAGCAAACCATATAAAGATCATAATCCAAAATAAATAGAAAGTTATTACAGACCAAAGAGTTAATCAATCAATCTGAACCTGAAGAAGGAGCAGGTATGGAAGGATCAAATTGATGCATGCCCTTATTTAAGCGCCTAAGATACTTGCGCATATATTTAAATTATAAATCATGGGCAACATTTATATTATCAACTTTAACATCCATATGCTCTATCTTCTCCTCTAGTGCACGCAAACGTGCATCAAACCCAGATGGTTCATAATCAGGGTCATTAGTAGAATCAGACTCAATTTCATTAAAAATATCATCCATGTTTATGTCGTCTGGAGGAAGATCATCAGCTTCTTCTTCATTTCCAGCTTCAGCTCCACCATCACCATCCACTTGGCCAGGAGCCAATTCCAACTTCATTTTGTTTATATTTGTGTTGTTAGAAATCAGATTATGGATAGGAGCCTCTCCAACAGGCATAGCGACCAACATATGAGAAGCCAAAACAGTCATAAGGTAGGCAAAAGGTATATCACTATGACCTAGATGGAGACGAAACTGAATGATGAAATGACATATTAAAGATGGAAGGCAGACTTTAGTACCAGTAACGACAGAGTGCAAAACACAAACCATAAATGCAGTCAACTCTATTTTATTACCAGAGCGAGGATACAGATTTAAAGTAAAAATTCTGTGGAGGACTCTGTATCTGGGTAACAAGTACCTTGAGGGGAGCGCATTCCCCTTGTGAGTCCATTGCATATTCATGTTACATAATGCTCTAGTGACCATCCATTTTTCAGTCTTAGAAGGTTTTTCAGATAGAACATGAATGGGGATACCCTCATCATTAAGTGGAATATCCATAAGGCCAGATATTAAATGACGGTCTACATTAAAAGGCCCTTCTCTAGCATCTATTTTGAAAGTTAAATTTTCAGTAGAGAAGTCGGATATACATGTAAACATGGTGTAACACCCTAAAAATTGGGAGTCGCGTATAAACTCAACTCCCGAGTTCCAGACCGTCACTTATGCAATAAAAATGATTATGATTCAGTGTTGTCTGAGTTAAAGCATTCACGTGAGTAAAAGTATACCAAACTCCAATTCATACTCCAGATCCAGTGATAAAAGCAAGCGAAAGACTAAAGAATATATATATCACTGTATGAAAAACAAAGTAAATTTCGACTATCACTAAGGTATGAATACATCTCTGAGTCTTATATACATGTAAATAAACTAAAATTAAATGTCCAAAAGAGTCCCACTGAGAAGTCCCGTCAACCCAGGCCACCTAAGCAAAGCCGTCGTGGTACTGCATGTATGAGAACTCATCCTGGTCCTCATCATAGTCCGGCTCTACCTCCTGGACCACTGCATCACCTACATCTAAGACAGGGTCTGGTGGGTGTTACAAACACCATCCCATAACGTGGGAATGAGTGATCAACTCAGTGGAATCATAGAGAAAAGATTAGCATGTTCTCAAATCAATCACGCGATAATAGTAAAGCAGTAAATCAAACAATCCTAATACTGTTGTTAATGCATTATGACATGACATGATGGATGCCCTCACCGACATTCTCCCTCATATGACATCATCTTCGTCTGCGGCATGCTTGCGTACCGCCGAGTGCTCCACATCTTCCAGGCACATGCAATGTAATGGTGATATGATTGTCGAGTTATTATTAGTCCATTCAAACAGCAGGATTGAAAAACTAAGGTACTTCCCTTACATCAATCCCAACACAGATCCTGTCTAGGGTCGTCACTCCTAGTAATCTCATACGAAGTATATTTTGTAGGTCGCTGCAAGGGCTGTCAGGGCTGTTGCTCGCACTCGTTGCACCGCTCCCCCATCACCTTATCAATACAGGCCTACTGTACTCTCACTGCTACGGAAGGGTCGTCGCCTCCCGAAAACTCAGAATACGCTCGCGGTCACTACAAAGGACTCGTCGCCTGATCAGTGTAGGCCGACAGCAAGAATATAGTGTCCCATACCACCATAATCTGCTCACGAGACATAGGTGCTCACTGGTCACTACGGGGAGGTTTGTGGCCCCAGCGTAGGCCGACAGCTCGACCACGGTGTCCCATACCACTATGCCCGGCTCATGAGTCTTCGTGGATCAAGGTACCATGGTTAACAGGGTTTACAATGGTAAGTTCAGTACCCTAAGTTCAAGCAGTTATGACTCATATAGGGTGAACATACAACGGCCAGTCGGGTTACTTGACGGGCTCGATTAGCACGATCGCATCTCAAGTCGAACGACATGAAGTGTATAAAATAATTCGTGTGGCCTAACCACTGTCGCCAACTCTAAAACACGGCTCACGTTCATCGACGCGTTGTTCCTGGCAAAGATAGGCCAACCACGAATTTGCTCGGTTGCCGACTGCCTGGACTAGGGATAGTCCCAAACAATTATGAATCCACATCAGCAAATCATGTAAGAGTATTGGAAATGAAATACAACCATGTGAGCATGTTAACACATGTTATAACATACAACTTAAGTAAATCTTCCAACGCATGCATTTCATACATATAATGAAATCATGCATATAGCTAACATGTAGGAAATCATTTACATCAGCATATTAATTGAGAAATCAATCTCAAACTAATTCATAACATCATTTAATTCAATACATACTAATACAAGCATTTATACAAACACTTACACTACACACTTAAGTCTACATATAGTATGTCGACTCAAAGTGCGCATTTAGGAGAATCTCTTCGCCAAACTAATTATGCACTCATTCCTAGTATTCTAATGTGACAAGAAGCCATATCAATCACATCAGCAAAATATGAATGAAAACAGTACTTCCTACAAATGACTAAAATGCCCTAAATTTCGTATTCTCCGTCGGTTTACGAAACAGGAAATGGACAGCATGTTGTACATGTCAAACGGCGTTGCCGTCGATAATCTACTATTAAACGACATTGAAAGCGTTGGAAACAGTCAATCAAAGCGTCTAAAATCCGCACCTTTTCTCTTATAGGTGTGTGAATTCGAACGGAGCGTATACGCTTCGTCTACGGCGAATAGACAACCTGATTTACAAGATCCATAAGCTAACATGCTATGAAAATGGAGGAACACCAAATCAACAACTATCTAGGGTATTTTCTTACCTAGAAAAGTGAAGAAATCACTGGCAAAGTGATTGAGTTGTGTTGCTTAGGCACTTGCAACAGGTAGCACAAGCGGCAAGGAATTCTCTCCCACTCTCTCTCACAATCTCTCACCTTTTCTCTCTCTCAATCTAGGGTTTTTCTCAAATTCGGATGGGAGAGAGGAATGAGGGTTTCAACCCCTTTTATAAGCCCAAATGTGCCCAAAATAGGCTTGGGAACAAAGTATACTTAGGGTATATCCAAATCGGGGCTGTTTCGGTCCAAAAGGACATTTCTGGTGGTCCCCTGGTCGAACGCGATCGGACTTAAGTTCGTACTTGTCGGATGTCGCTCACATCCCTTTTTCAGACCATCAGTGTTCGTAGATCGCCCGTGATGGTCCAGTTTCAGTTCAGCGGTCACCGCAAGTAGATCAGGTCTACAAGTCTCATGATATGAAATAGAAATTTTTCCTAATCCGAGTGTGTAATTTGGCTGAATTCTGATAGTCAGAACGCTTAATAATGACACGTCAAGTCGTGTGCCAGATTTGAATTTCAAATTCCAAATCTAGCCCTATTCTTACTCTCTTCGGTCCAGGCTCAACGAAATAGCCTGTGAATGTCGGTTGGACTTGATTTTTGAAATGATTGTCAAGTCCAGCTAGGCGGTTCTAATGGTCTAAGATAGTAGGTATCGGACTTTCGACGCGCGGGCTAGATCCAATACAAAGTTTCAAAGAGGTCCAGAGATCAAACCTGCTTAGAGTTTGATCCGAGGTTTTAAAGTATTATAGAGTATTGGTTCTACTCGATTTGGGTCTTGTAGAACGTATTTAAAGTGATCAGGGACTATTTCTCAGCTACTCTAGCGTTGCGCTAGCTAACTTACACTTATTTTCTAAAGGAATTAATCCTACGCGATTTCTGGTCGAGTTGGTACTCGAGTCTAAGTACGGATTTTTTCCAGGTGTTACACATGGATTGTGCAATAGATTGGTATGCAAGCCCACCTCAATGTAAGATGTTGTCCCAACCTACAGCTTGGAGGAGAGGAAAGATACCAAATGGAGCAATGTGGTTAAGATCAACAGCTTTTTCAACAATAAGCTTGCGCAAACGCAAATTCAGTACAAATGCGGGATCATCTTCAGATGAATGAAGATGACGCTGAGTTATGGAAGCTGATCTAGAGGATGATGGACCACGAGCTGTTTTCTTTTTTCCTCTAGCATCCATTACCACAAAGGAATACAAAGGAGCAAGAAATCACAAGGAAATAGAGATAGGTTTTTCTAGATCAGCAAATGGAGAAGAAAAACTCCCAAAATCTCATTAAATCTTGAAATCAAGTACTCCAATGATAATAAAGAAGAGAATAGAACTTGAATATACTATATTGACTAAAAGAATGCACTAACATTGAAGATCAGGTCGGTGGGTTTGACTGGTCGAATGTTGGCTCGTTGGAGAGGAAGTTAGAAATGAGGAAGATGAGATTTTCTCCCAATTTTAAAACAATCAACGCACTCCACGACCGGTCTTATCCTGTGCACGACCGGTCGTACCAGGACCGGTCATGTACACCCACGACTAGTCGAGTACCCACAAAAATATGCATTTATTCATAAAAATTGAAATAAATTCTCAAATATATTTACACTATGATACACAACTGCATGAATAATCAATTTTGTATGCACATACCAAGATCAAATCTTAATTTATTAAACCTGCTTTTGTCGAGCGATTTAGTGAAAATGTTAGCAAGTTGAGTCTCGGTCAGAATGTATTCTAAAGATATTATTTTTTCTTCCACCAATTCATGAATATAATGATACCTAATATCAATGTGCTTGGTACGTGAATGCTGGATTGAATTTTTTAAAATATTTGTAGCACTGGTATTGTCACAATATAACACCATTGAATCCTGTACTATTCCATAATCACTTAACATACGTTTCATCCAAACAAGCTGAGTACATGCATTTCCAGCTGCGAAGTATTCAACCTCAGCAGTAGAAAGTGATATAGAACTTTATTTCTTGCTAAACCAAGAAACCAAACAATTTCTGATATAAAAACAACCACCAATGATTGATTTCCTATCATCGATATTTTCAGCCCAATCAACATCAGTGTACCCTGCCAACTGAATACTAGTATCATATGGATACCAGAGACCCATATAAACTGAACTTGTGACATATCGCATAATCTGCTTAATAGTAGTTAAATGTGATTCTTTAGGATTAAACTGATATCTAGTGCATATACTAACACTTAAAGTAATATCAGGTCTACTAGCAGTTAAATAAAACAAACTGCCAAACATACTACGATATAACTTAGGATCAACATTTTTACCTGTATAGTCTTTTAAGAGTCTTAGGATTGTACTCATAAGAGTATCAAAAGTTTTACCATTTCAAATCTGAACTTTTTGATCAAGTTCAGAGAATATTTGGTATGAGAAATAAAAATTCTATCAGGTTGTTGTTTTACTTGCAACCCTAGGAAATAGTTCATTACCCTAACCATGCTCATTTCGAACTTAGATTTCATTAAATCTGCAAACTCAACAGTTATGTTAGCACAAGTTGATCCATAAATAATATCATCAACATAGATTTGAACCATTAAGATATCATCATTATGTTTCTTAACAAAGAGCGTCTTATCGACACTGCCCATTTAAAAGTTATGACTGAGTAGGAACTTAGTCAATTTCTCGTACCATGCCCTGAGAGCTTGTTTTAGACCATAGAGAGCTTTTTTAAGACGGTATACATGATCAATAAACTTAGGGCCTTCAAACCCTGTAGATTGTTCAACATATACTTCTTCATGTAAATCACCATTCAAAAAGGCATTCTTTACATCAATTTTATAAATTTTAAACTTTCTATAGCAAGCAATGGATGTAAAAAGTCTGATTGATTCAAGATGAGTAATTGATGCAAAGGTTTCATCGTAATCAATTCCTTCAATTTGAGTGTATCCTTGTATAACCAGTCTTGCCTTGTTTCGAATAATATTACCAAGTTCATCAACTTATTTTTAAAAATCCACTTTGTTCCAATAAATGTTTATCTTTAGGTCTAGGAACAAGATACCAGACATCATTTCGAACAAATTGATTAAGTTCTTCCTGCATAGAAACTATCCAATTTTCATTAGAAAGAGCTTCCTTTACGTTACTCGGTTCTATCTGGGATGTGAAACATACGTAATTGCATATGTCTTCAAGTTGACTATGAGTGCATACACCAGTGAGAGGATTTCCAAGAATTTGAGAAGTTGGATGATCTTTAACAGTCTTCAATTCAGAATCAGTTTGATTTGATGAAGTATCTTGTTTGTCAGTCAAAAGAACTTCATCATTATCTGAATTTGGGGCAGGTGTATTCAAGTGATCGTCTTTAACCACATTTATAAACTCTTGAATAACACCAGTCCTTTTGTTCAATACACGATATGCACGACTGTTTAAAGAGTATCCTAAAAAGATACCTTCATCACTCTTACTGTCAAACTTTTCCAGATTTTCCCGATCACGTAGAATATAACACTTGCTGCCAAAAACTCAAAAGTATTGGACAGTGGGCTTCTTATCAAACCATAATTCATAAGCCATTCTATTATTAGATTTACAAGTATAAACATGGTTAATAATATAGCAGGCGGTATTCACTGCTTCAACCCAAAGATTTCTAGGGAGCTTCATACTATTTAACATTACATTTCTCATTTCTTGAAGCACTCTATTTTTCCTTTCCACAATTCCATTTTGTTGAGGTGTTTTAGGTGCAGAGAATTCATGCGATATTCCTTGATCGCTACAAAATTTTTCAAAAATGCTGTTTTCAAACTCAGATCCATGGTCACTACAGATCTTACATACTTGAGAACCTTTCTCAGTTTAGATTCATTTGATAATATTTTTCACTTCATCAAGGATTTTTGATTTGTCCCTTAAGAATGTTACCCAAGTAAATCTGGTATAATCATCCACGATTACCAAGATGTATTTTTTACCACCACGACTCTTTCTTCTAGTTGGTCCAACAAGATCCATGTGGAGAAGCTCGAGTGGTCTTGATGTGGCATTGGAGTTCACCTTTTTGTGAGAGCTCCTAATTTTTTTACCATATTAGCATTCACCACATATTTTGTCTACTTTTTGCAACTTAGGTAGATCTCTAATAAGTTCTCCTTTACTCAATCTGTATAAGTTATGGTAATGCACATGTCCAAGGCATTTATGCCATAATTCTGTCTCATTGGTATGGACCATGTAACACGACTGACAAGATGAGCTACCATCACTTACAATATAATAATTTTCAGAAGTTCTGTAACCAGTTAATATTACAGAACCCTTTTTGTTTATAAGTTCACAACCTTGATTAGAAAATTTCACACTATGGTTGTTATCGCATATTTGAGATATGCTCAACAGGTTGTGTTTTAGTCCCTCAACATATAAAACATTCTTAAATAAAGGGAGGTTATAGAGTTGGATGTACCTTAGCCAATAATCTTGCAATTACTACCATCACCAAATGTGACTGATCCATCAGTCATATCTTTAAGATCGGTGAATAAAGCCTTGTCACCTGTCATATGTCTGGAACATCCACTATCCAGGTACCACTTTAAATGACTTATTGCTTTGAAAGTAGTGTGGGCAACCAAGTAGGCAACCTTAGGAACCCATTTCAGAACTGTTTTGGGTTTAGGAGTATAGTTGGTCTTCTTATGTCTGTTGTTGTAATAATGACCTATAGAGTTAGATTTTAAGAGCTCCTTGAGTAGATCAACTATCTTTTCAGCTAGTGGGTTTCGATTCTGATTTTTGAAGTTGACATAGCTACTTTTAGGTTTTTGAAAAGATTTTGAATTTTTAGAAAAACTTTGATAAGTACTTTTCTCTTTTGAGTTTGAGGACTCTCCTTTCACAAACTTAGGAGGAGTATTCTCCAATTTAGGAGGTATATTCTTATCATAGCTCAACCCAGATCTGTCACCACATTTTCTTGATCCGGATAATAGTTTCACTAACTTTGGATCACCTTGGGCATATCTCCATGTGTCTTTTAAACTCAGAAGAGAAGATACTTCATTTTTAAGTTTCTCATTTTCAGATTTCAGATTTTCAATCAGAGAGGTTTTGAATTCTAAATCGCATTTTGATTTTTCAAAACAATCTAAAATTTAGGATTTTTCTAAAACAAGTGATTCAAAACATTCTTTGAGTTTAGAAAACTTTTCTTTTTGAAGTTTAAGTTTGACAGCAATTTTACAACTCTCCTTGTATAGGGCATTGTAAGCATCTTGAAGATCATCTTCATTTTCACATTCACTATTTAGATTTTCCTCACTAGTTGAATCATCATGATCTGAAAAAGTGAACTTGGCTAGAATCATAAGGGCTTTTACTTCATTGCTCGACTTGGTTTCAGAATCTTCTGATTCAGAAGAGGCTTCAGAATCAGATGATTCATCCCAAGTAGCTAACATACCCTTCTTTTTAGGTTTGTCCTTTTTAGGACATTTGTTTGCTAAATGCCCCATATTCTTAGTAGTTGTGACATTAACTATCTTTCAAAGACTTCCAAGTTTTATATTTAGGTTTAGATCTTTTCCTATGATTTGATTTTTGAAAATCTACCATTTTCTTACTTTTGAAAATTTTATAAAACTTTTATGCTAAAAGAGCCATAGCATCTTCAGAATCAGAATTTTCTTCAGAAATACATTTAGAAGATTTTAGAGTGATAGACTTACCTTTAGGAGCTTTAAAGTTTAACTCATAGGTTTGTAAAGAACCAACTAGTTCTTTTACCCTCATATTATCCGTTTCACGAAGTTCCTGAATCGCAGTTACTTTAAAGTTGAACCGTTCAGGAAGAGAGCGTAGTATCTTTGCACATACTTTACTTTCTAGGATTTTATTGCCAAGACCCTACATTGAGTTTACAATATCATTTAATCTTGTGTAAAAGTCCATAAACATTTCATTTTTCTCCATATGAATTTCTTCAAATTTGGTTGTGAGGAGTTGGACTTTAGATTTTTTGACAATAGTAGTACCCTCATGTGTCATTTATAATATATCCTAGGCTTGCTTTGTAGTATCAAAGGATATGATTTTTTTGAACTCATCCGGTGATAGTGCACAAGTAATTGCATTTAGTGCTTTTACATTGGCACTACTCTCATTTTTCTGAAGGGTGGTCTAAGAGAAATAAGGAGTTACTCTCATTGATTTTGAACCATCGATTCCAGTTACTTCAGTGGTAGGAGGATTCCATTCAGTCACTGTAGCTTACCACACACTCTCATCCATTGATTTGAGGAAGATCCTCATCCTGGCTTTCCAATAGGCATAGTTGGAGCCATCAAAGGGTGGAGGCCAAGTGACTGATAGACTATCAAAATTTGACATCTCTATATAGCTTAGATCGTTAGCTCAGGAATTAAATTCAAATAAAAAGCAATAAGAGCGAGCTATTAGGCTCTGATAGCACTTGAAATGACCTAGCTATATGTCCTAGAGGGGGGTGATAAATAGGACTATGCCAAATTAAAATTATTATAATGGAATAAAACCAAGAGATAGTCAAATAGAAATAATTCAATTCTTAAAGATGAAATAAAAGTAACCTCAATAAACTAGTATTGAGAGGTTGATACGAATTCAATTCTAAAGACAACCTTACACCATAAAAACCAAGGGTTTATGGCAAGACAACCTTATTTTTAGAACGTCTTTTGTATCAAAAACTCAAACCAAAGAGGAATAAATAAATAACAAGAAATTGAAATAAATTGTAGAAATTTAAATCTAAATTATTACACCATTCCCCACTGTTCTTGAAATGAAAAAATTACAACATTCACATCCACACGTACATTCCACAGTTTTGAATGATAAAAGATAGAAAGAATAAATCACATATCCATAAAACACAAAGAGTTATAGTGGTTCGCCTGTGTGTACACCAACTGTTATAAAACAGCCACACAGATTGCTACTCCACTCCTAATATCCTTACATAGGGGATATCAGTGTTCACTATCAAAATAGGTTTCACAGGTTCACCCAAAACCTTCACAATTGTGTCTTTATGACTTGGGCATACACAATTCAAAAACCCCTTTGTATGAGTTTTCTGGCTCTCCTTAGATAACCATACAATGAGATTTTTCTGGCTTAATCTTGAAACAAACCAAAAAGAAATGTAAATTACAATAAATGTAAAATACTTGGATTTCTCCTTTCGTAGTAGCCCGGAAGAACTAATCGGAGTAGATGATTGAATGCAGAAATTCAAAGTCCAATACTCACTTTAGAATGGTTCTAAGCTCTAATTGATTTTAAGTTAAACCAAATGGGCTAGCTGTATTTGATTTTGATTCAAAGAAGAAGGAATTACAGAATTTGCTCCTTTTCAAATCAGATTGGAATGCAAATCAAAATCAAATAACAATAAGCTAACAAAAGGAATATTAATTATGCACAAAGTAGCTTAAAATAAACACAAACTTATCTTAGAGTGGATCCCTGATTTTACTTGAATTTCTATATAAAACTTTAAAATTCATGCTCAATTTATAGTAGCAGAAATCTCGTCTACGACTGGTCTTGAGGACACTACGACTGGTCATAGTAGAAAGGATTTTTGAATATTTGGGCACGATCGGATAAAAACCATTCTTCGACTAGTTGTAGGTTGTCTACGACTGGTCGTAGGCTACTTACGACTGGTTATAGGATCACCAATTTCATTGCTGGAATTTGAATCGTTGAATTAGGACTGGTCGTAGGACAGGTCGACATTGTTCACACGACCGGTCGAATAGTCTCCAGGACTGGTCGTAACTTACCAAGAAATTTTCAAAAATTTACAACAACTTACGACTAGTCTTGAAATTTCTAGGACTGGTCGAGGCAATGATAAGACTAGTCGAATAAGGTCTAGGACTAGTCTTAGAACAGATCAAAATCATGTATAAACATATAGTTTGAATTATATATTCAAAATGACCTACCCTAAGGTCAATCTAAGGTCTATCATACCTGGAACATGAAGTATGAATATTGAACTTCATTCATTCAATGAAGGTAGACCTTTGAACCTCATCATGCTTGAGTTCTCGCACTTGATGTAGCTTGATCTTGAAGCTTGAACTTAAACTTCATTTCGACTTGCACTTGAGTCTAGTACTCTTTATCAATGTAACTTTGAACATTTATACTTATAGGCATTTGGAAAAATACATGGCTTGTCTTGACTTGAAGTCGATTAATGTACTTGAATTGAAGCACTTGCGAAGCAATGTCTTGAACATATATAAATCAACATACAAACACAAGACAGAGATAAAGGTTTTAGCACCACAAAATTTGATAACCAATAGAGCGTGTGACTACAACACTTAAAAAATATTTATAATTTTGTAATATACAACGATGTATATAATTTTGCTGAGTATACTATTGATTCATAGAAATATAAAAAGTATACTTGAAGGGTCGTTTGAATGCTGAAAATGAAAAATCATTCACCTTCGATACGACTATCGATATGTCATTCTCGATTAATCGATAAAGGGTCGATAACATCGACACCCCCTTAGAATAAGAAAAGTTATGTGATCGAGAATGATATCGAAGATAGGATCGATGAAATCGATCAGGGTCTATCGATATCAACGAGACAAGCATCGACGATATCGATAGATGTCGCCCGATATAAGCCGGTGGAGTGCGAAAAAGAGATTTTTTTGTTCTAGGGTTTTTGTTTCTCTTCCCTGCTCGCTCCTCTTAACTGGACGGCTTGGTACCTTGTTAGACAGCCCCACAAATACGGTAATACCCTTCTAATCATCAAGATTCCTTATTATTTTGTGGTATTTTTGCTTCTATTAGGTTGTGTCCTTTTTCCCAAATCCTTCAAATCTCTTCTTGTCGACATGGGAAAAGACAAAAGAAAAGTATTCGGTCTGAGTGAGTCATTAAGATCCACTCGACAAAAAGTGGTTGCCTCAAAAGGAAACGCAAGGGCCCCGAACCGTGGGACCCCCATAAGGCAACGCATGAGACAGGTAGGGTACCAGTCTAAGGTGCAGGCATCCCCACCGGTGCGGGTGAATCCGGTCTTGGCAAGTAAATTTTACTAGAAGAAAGGTTATTCCCGAGAGAAAAGTCGACTGAAGTTGTCTGATTCCATATAATCTGGAAACTCTATTTGCCATCATAGATTGGTTACCAATTCTCGACTTTGGGGGACCATATCATCTTGAACGGACTTATAATTTCTTTGGCGCCTGCCATTCTCCGATATCTAACCCACCATCCATAACTGTATCTGTCGATGGTGATGATGTGCTGATCACTCTGGAATCTGTCGCAGGGATATTCAATCTTACCTTATCTCTTGAGGGAATTCCAGATATGGACATGAAAAATATTGAGGTTTTGTCCAAGGCCACCAAATTCCTCTGTTATGATCGTGATGTCCAATGGTACTAAGGGAATGCCCTAAAAGTCAGATTCATGGAACCACGCTATTGGGTCTTGCATGGTATTCTTGTTTCAAACCTCTAGTTGTTCCAACAGGGCAGATCTCACAGGCTTCATGACTATGATAATTTATTCAATCTTCTTTGGGATCAAGATTTATCTGCCTACCCTCATCGTGTATCAGTTAGTTTATGCTTTTCATAGGGCTAGGGACATTCTCTTACTATTTCCCTGGATCATAGATACAATTTGCAATGTTATAGCATTTCCAACTATAAGTGATCCTGTACTTCCTCTCCAAACCTTCAATAAAAGTAACATTCGAATGATGAATTTGAGGTTTCATAAATATCCTGAGGATCCACCTGAAGAAGGCATTCAAGTAGAAAGGGAAAGTGGGGCAGGTGACGCTCCCATAGAAGGGACTGAGATGGATGGAGAAGAAGCTTTTGGACCGCATCAAGTACCAACGACATCAGCTCCTGGGCATGCTAAACGATTTAAGTTCCACCAGGATCATATTACTACAATTCAGAGGGATGTCCACTCAGTGCACAAGAGGCTTACCGTCTTAGAACAGCTGGTCCAAGGAGTGCAGCAGACAGTGTAACAATTGGTTGAGATAATCATCTATCGTCGAGACGATACGACACCATCTACCTCTGCTCCTCTTCTGTAGTATGGGACTCTGACTGTTATCACATTTACCCACACTTATCTCTATGTATGAGCATAAGTATCTTTTTGATGCGCTATGCTCTCATAAATGAATGTGATAGCCCCTTAACAATTTGACCTTTTTTTTGGTGTTGTATATACCCCATGGGGGTTTCCTGCTGCTAGTTACTTCTGGTTGCCCATGGATGGGCTAAAAACTGATGTTTGATTGTGGTTTCCCATGAATGGGCTTGATAGTTTTGGTGAGATGCATGTTAAACAACTGCCAATCTTAGGTAGTATATGTTGCTTTTGGATATTGTATCAATGTTTCTTTTGGATATTGAATGTGGCTGGATATAATTCTATTTTTACTGTCATTCTGATATATGTGATCCCCTAGTTTATCTAGTCTCTGATATGCAGTGCATGTGTTTTTCATGATTATTTTATCAGTTTTTATCACTACTCTAATTGATCTGATATGCATCCATACCTTATGAAAATGATGTATGTTTAAACTGATTTTATCTCTATACATCTATATCTGTGTGTTCTCCTACATGTCGTTAACAACTTCAGTCAATATCTGCCATAATGCTATCTTTGTCAATGACTAACAAAAAGGGGGAGAACAGTTCAAACACCCCATCAAGAAATGTATATCTTCTTAAGTATGGTGTTGCAGGTGTTAGGGGGAGCAGCTGCACTAAGCAAGCGGCAGTTTGCAGATAGAAAAAGCAACTTCTGGATGTGTTATGCATATTACATTTTAGCATTGTAAAATTGTGTAATGTGTATGTGCACACAATTTAGGATGTCAGTATAGAAGTTGTTCTATGGTGTTTTAGTATTTTATCACGTAATTGACAAAGGGGGAGATTGAAAGTGCCCTAGTTTGTTCTATGGTGTTTTGGGTCAATCAGACTGTAGAGCCTCATAGGAAGATCAATTCAAAGCGTCTGCCTCAACTGGATGTGTGCAAGCTCGTCATAGGTAAATCTAAGCCTCACATCCCATGTCCCCAAACACTAGGTGAATAATACCTATAAAATAAGTTAGAAATTATAGGATTTATAAGTGAGAAAACTTTTTCAAAAATAAAAAATTTCTAAGTTTTTCTTGCTTTGTCGATTCTATCGATACATGTCTCGATATGATTGACCTGCTCTATCGATGTCCTCGATGACAACTCGATTTGATCGGAATGAGGACAAAAAGTGTCTAGAAACCACATGTATATCTGGATGAAATTATCGATGTGTTGATGTACATATCGATACCATCGATAACTGAATCTCGAGTCCATCGAAGGTGACTCGATTAATCGACAGGCAGATCTCCAGAACCCCTGTTTTTACTTAAGGATATCATATATGCTTCGATATATCGAAGCCCTCCTCGATACCATCGAAGTTCAAATCTCGATGATATCAAAAGGGTCTCAATGATATCAGTCATGGGCGCAAAGATTTCTAGCAAATATTTCAAGGTAGTTTATGTAAGTGTTATGATTTCATATCCCTTTGGTTGTCAAATTTTGTGGTGTCAAAACCTATATCTGTCTTGTATATCTTGTGTTTCATGTTTAAGACTATTCATTGCTTCAAGACATCATATTTCAAGACAAGAACTTAAATGAAGAAAGTTTCAACTCATGGATGAAGAATTCAAGAATAGAAGTCATCAAGTATGCATGCTCAAGATTCAAACAAGTACAAATATAGAAGAAGACTTTGTCAAGTCAAGAAAGGATCAAGCTCGAGAAGGCCTACAAAAAGATTCATAAATTCTCAAGCTTCTCTTAAGGATCATCTGAGTGTACAGACTATCAATGTCCATCTCACTTTTAAGGTTTGTCTCACCTTAGATTGACCTTAGGATGGGGTTTACTGTAGGTCATTCTAGATACATAATTTGTATATTTTAATATGCTTGTTCGAGCTGTTCTAAGACCAGTCATAGGGACTTCAAGACCAGTCCCAAATCTACTACAACCAGTCTAAAGTTTTTCAGGACCAGTCCTAGGTTGTTGAAGATTTTTAGATTTTTTTGGTTATCTTACGACTAGTCCTGGACATCCTTCGACCAGACCTGTGAGCTGTACGACTTGTCCTTCGACCGGTCTTAGCCCTACAACTCAAACTCTAGCAACTAATCTGGGGTTCCTACGACCAGTCATAGGTGACCCACGACCAGTCGTAGGTGGCCCATGACTGGTCGTAGGCCACCCAGGACCAGTCGTTGAACAGCTAATCCTTATCCCTCAAAAATCTTTAAAAATATTTGAAGCTACGACCAGTCCTAGGATCCTAAGACCAGTTGTAGATGAGATTTTTTAGGCTATAAATAGAGCACGAACTTCAGAGTTTTTCAATTCAATTCAACTCAATTCAAGCAATATTTAGGCTATACTCTGAGATAATTTTGTATTTATTTTTAAGATACTTTGTGCTCATTTAATATTCCTTTTGCTAGCTTATTTTTTATTTGATTTTGATCTACATTCCAATCTTATTAGAAAAGGGGAATTTCTGATATTCCTTCTTCTTGGATTCAAAATCAAATAGAACTAGCCCTTTTGATATAAAATCAATTAGACTTAGAACCATTCTTAAAGTGAGTATTGGACTCTGAACGTTAAATCGAACTTCTACTCCGATTGGTTCTACCGGGCTACTTCAAAAGGAGATTCAGGTATTTTACATTTGTGTAATTTACATTCTTTGGTTTTGTTTGAGATTTGCCAGAAAAATCTCATTGTTTTGGTTATCTGAGGAGAGCCAGAAAACTCAGATTGTGTGGGTTTTTGGATTGTGTAAACCCGAGATAAAAAGACACAATTGTGAGGGTTTTAGGTAAACCTGTGAAACCTATTTTGATAGTGCATGCTAATATCCCCTGTGTAAGGATATTAGGAGTGGAGTAGCATTTTGTGTGGCTGTTAGATAATAGTTGGTGTACACACAGGCGAACCACTATATATTGTTGTGTTGTGGATGTGCTTTATTCTTTCATTCCTTTATTCATTCAGTTTTGTGGATTGTATTTATGGATGAATGTTATAATCATTTTATTTCAAGCAAGTGTGGGAATGTTGTAATAACTTAGGATTTATTTCTGCAAGTTATTTTAGTTTCCTTGCTTTTTATTTGTCATTGGTTTGAGATACAAAGGACGTTCTAGAAATATGGTTGTCTTACCTTAAACCTTTGGTCTTTGGTGTAAGGTTGTCCTTAGAACTGATATAGTATCATTCTCTTAATTCTAGGTTATTGAGATTACTTTTAATTCAGCATTGTGCTTTATTTCTTTTATTATTCCGTTGTTTTAAGTTTTATTTGGCATTGCCCTATTCACCCCCCCTCTATGGCATATAGCTAGGCCCTTTCAAGTGGTATCAGAGCCTAATAGCTCGTGCTTATTGTTTATTTATTGAATTTATTTCCTGAGCTAACGATCTAAGCTATATTAAGATGTCGAATTTTGATAGCCTATCAGTCACTAAGCCACCACCATTTAATGGCACAAACTATGCCTATTGGAAAGCCAGGATAAGGATCTTCCTTAAATCCTTGGATGAAAGAGTGTGGTTGGCCACAGTGAATGAATGGAACCCTCCTATCACTGAAGTAACTAATGATGATGGTTCAAAATCAATCAAAGTGACAGCTTATTCTCTTTGGACCACACTTCAGAAAAGTGAGAATAGTGCCAATGCAAAAGCACTAAATGTAATTACTTGTGCATTATCACCAGATGAATTTAAAAGAATCATCTCTTGTGAAAATGCAAAACAAGCATGGGATGTATTAGAAATGACACACGAGGGTACATCAATTTTCAAGAAATCTAAAGTCCAACTCCTCACAACTAAATTTGAAGAAATTCATATGGAGGAGAATGAGATGTTTATGGACTTCTACACTAGATTGAATGACATTGTGAACTCTATGTGGGGTCTTGGTGATAGAATCTCAGAAAGTAAAGTGTGCGCAAAGATACTACGCTCACTTCCTGAACGGTTCAATTCTAAAGTCACCGCGATTCAGGAACTTCGTGATACGGATACCATGAGGGTTGAGGAACTAGTTGGTTCACTTCAAACCTATGAGTTGTCCTTTAAAGCTCCTAAAGGAAAATTAATTGCTCTCAAATCATCAAATGTTTCACAAGAAAGCACTTCGGACTTAGAAAATTTCGAAGATGATATGGCGCTTTTAGCAAAAAAAATTTACAAAATTTTCAAAAGTAAGAAAAAATTTGATTTTCAAAAGTCAAATGATAAAAGAAGATCTAAACCTAGAGCTCGAAAATTTTTGAAAGATAGTCAATGTTACAACTGTCAAGAGTATGGACACAACTAACAAATGTCCTAAAAAGGACAAATCAAAAAGGAAAAGCATGATGGCTACTTGGGATGAATCGTCTGATTCTGAATCCTCTTCTAAATCAGAAGATTCTGAAACCGAGTCGGGCGATGATGTTAAAGCCCTTATGACTCTAGCCAAGATCACTTTTTCAGATAATGATGATATATCTAGTGAAGAAATTTTAAATAGTGATTGCGATAATGAATATGATCTTCAGGATGCTTATAATGCCCTTTATAAGGAGAGTTGTAAAATTGTCGTCAAGATTAAATTACAAAAAGAAAAATTTTCTAAGCTTAAGGAAGATTATGAGTCTCTCGTTTTAGAAAAGTCTCATATTTCCGATTCTTTTGAAAAGACCAAATGTGATTTAGATTTCAAAACCTCCAAAATTAAAGATTTGAGATCCGAAAATGAGAAACTAAAAAATGAGGTAGCTTCTCTTCTGAGTTTGAAAGACACATGGAGATATGCCCAAGGTGATCCTAAATTATAAAAATTATTGTCCGGATCAAGAAAATGTGGCGATCGCTCTAGGTTGGGCTATGATAAGAATACATCTCCTATACAAAAGAAAATTGCTCCTAAATTTGTAAAAGGAGAGTCTTCAACCTCAAAAGAAAAGAATACTTATCAAGGTTTTCCAAAAATTCAAGGACTTTTCAAAAACCTAAAGGTAGCCATGTCAACTTTGATTTTCAAAACTGAAATCCATTAGCTGAAAAAATAATTGATCTACTCAAGGAGCTATTAAAGTCTAACTCTATAGGTCTCTCCTATAACAACAGACAAAAAGACCATCTATACTCCTAAACCCAAAACAGTTCTGAAATGGGTCCCTAAAGTTACCTGCTTGGTTGCCCACACTGCTTTCAAAGCTATAAGCTATTCAAAGTGGTACCTAGATAGCGGTTGCTCCAGGCATATGACAGGCGACAAGGCTTTATTCATCGATCTAAAAGATATGACTGACGGGTCAGTCACATTTAGTGATGGAAGCAATTGCAAGATCATTGGCCAAGGTACGGTTCAGCTTTATAACCTTCCCTTATTTAAGAATGTTTTATATATTGAGGGCTTGAAACACAACCTACTAAGCATTTCTCAGATATGCGATAACAACCATAGTGTGAAGTTTTCTAATCAAGGTTGTGAGATACTTAATAAAAAGGGTTCTGTTATATTAACTGGTCGCAAAACTTCTAAAAACTGCTATATTGTTAGTGATACAAGCTCATCTACTCAATCATATTACATGGTCCATGCCGATGAGACTGAATTATGGCATAAACGCCTTGGACATGTACACTATCGGAACTTATTTAGATTGAGCAAAAGAGAACTAATTAGAGGTCTATCCAAATTGCAAAGAGTAGACAAAATATGTGGTGAATGCCAGTTGAGAAAACAGACTAGGAGCTCTCACAAGAAAGTGAACTCCAATACCACATCTAAATAACTCAAGCTTCTCCACATGGATCTTATTGGACCAACTAAATCGGAGAGTCGATGAGGAAAAAAATACATCTTGGTTATCGTAGATGACTATACCAGATTCACTTGGGTATCTTTCTTAAAAGACAAAACTAAAATCCTGGATGAAGTGAAAAAGGTCATTAAACGAATCCAAAATGAGAAAGGTTCTCATGTTAGTAAGATCTGTAGTGATCATGGATCCGAATTCGAAAATAATAGTTTTGAGAAATTCTATAGCGATCAGGGAATATCGCATGATTTCTCTGCCCCCAAAACACCGCAACAAAATGGTTTAGTTGAAAGAAAAAATAGAGTGCTTCAGGATATGGCTAATGTTATGTTGAATAGCATGAAGCTCTATAGAAATCTTTAGGCTGAAGCAGTTAATACTGCATGTTATATTATTAATCAGGTTTATACTAGTAAATCTAATAATAAGACTGCTTATGAATTATGGTTTGAAAAGAAACCTACTGTCAAATAATTTTATATTTTTGGCAGCAAGTGTTATATTTTACGTGATCATGAAAATTTGAGAAAGTTTGATACGAAGAGTGATGAAGGTATTTTTCTTGGATATTCTTTGAATAGCCAAGCTTATAGGGTTCTAAATAAGAGAACTGGTGTGATTCAAGAGTCCATCAATGTGGTCATTGATGATCATTTGAATACACCAGCTTCGAGTTCGGATGATGATGAAGCTCTTATTATTGACAATCAAGATACCAAATCAAGTAAAAAAGAGTCTGAACCAAGGACTGTCAAAGATCATCCAACCAATCAAATTCTTGAAAACCCTCTCACTGGAGTTCGTACTCGCAAACAACTTGAGAACATATGTAATTATATTTGTTTTACATCCCCAATAGAACCAGTTAATGTGAAAGAAGCACTTTCTGACGAAAATTGGATAGTTGCTATGTAGGATGAACTTAATCAATTTGTTCGTAATGATGTCTGGTATATTGTTCCTAGACCTAAAGAAAAATACATTATTGAAACAAAATGGATCTTTAAAAATAAGTTTGATGAACTTGAAAATATAATACGAAACAAGGCTAGACTAGTTGTATAAGGGTACACTCAGATTGAAGGCATCGATTACGATGAACCCTTTGCTCCAGTTGCTCGCCTTGAATCAATCAGACTTTTTATTTCCATCGCATGCTTTAGAAAATTTAAGATTTATCAGATGGATGTAAAGAGTGCCTTCTTGAATGACGATTTACATGAAGATGTGTATGTTGAACAACCTTCAGGGTTTGAAGACCCCAAGTTATCTGACCATGTATTTCGTCTTAAAAAAGCTCTCTATGGTCTAAAACAAGCGCCCAGGGCATGGTATGAGAAATTGACTAAATTCTTACTTAGTCATAGCTTTCAAGTAGGAAGTGTTGATAAGACGCTCTTTGTTAAGAAACATAACAATGATATTTTGATGGTTCAAATTTATGTTGATGATATTATTTATGGATCAACTTACTCTAACATGTCTATTGAGTTTGCAGAGTTAATGAAATCAAGGTTCGAAATGAGCATGGTTGGTGAACTAAACTATTTCCTAGGGTTGCATGTAAAACAACAACCTGATGGAATATTCATTTCTCAAACCAAATATGCTTTAAACTTGGTTAAAAGGTTTGGATTTGAGAATGGTAAGAACTTTGATACTCCTATGAGTACAACGTTAAGACTCTCAAAAGACTCTACAGGTAAAGATATACATAATAAACTATATCGTAGTATGATTGGTAGTTTGTTGTATCTAACTGCTAGTAGACCTGATATCGCGTTAAGTGTTGGTATTTGTGCAAGATATCAGTCTAATCCTAAGGAATCATATTTTACTGCTATTAAACGGATTATTAGATATGTCGCAAGTACTATAAATCTAGATCTTTGGTATCCTTTTGATACTAGTGTTCAATTAGCCGGGTACTCAGATGCTGATTGGGCCGGTAATATCGATGATAGAAAAACAACCAGTGGTGGTTCTTTTTACATTGAAAATTGCTTAGTTTCTTGGTTCAGAAAGAAGCAAAGCTTAATATCGCTCTTCACTGCTGAGGCTGAGTATATTGCAACTGGATATGCATGTACTCAACTAGTTTGATGAAACGCATGCTAAGTGATTATGGAATTAATCAAAATTCAATGATCTTACATTGTGATAATTCCAGTGCTATAAATATTTCTAAAAATCCAATCCAGCATTCACGTACTAAGAACATTGACATTAGGTATCATTACATTCGTGAGTTGGTTGAAGAAAAAGTATTTCCTTGGAATATATACCAACAGAAACTCAACTTGCTGATATATTTACTAAACCGCTCAACAAAAGGAGGTTTAATAAATTGAAATTTGATCTTGGTATGTGTATTTTACATTGAGTATTCTTACTTACATGTATCATAGTGTATTATATTTAGTATTATTTGTGTTTAAATTTTAATTTTTTACATTAAATATGTGTTTTTGGTCGATACTCGACTGGTCATACACATCACTCGACCGGTCGTGGAGCTCGTGAACATGATATAATTTAGGAAAAACCTCCTTCTTCATTTTCACTCCAACCTACGATAAGTCGTGGCTCGACCAGTCATAGGATTTCTTGGATTTCTTCAAGGTTAGTCCTATTTCTTCATTTTTCTTGAAGTTTTGATTTGATCATTGTGTAGCTTGGTTTCATCTTTTTGTTGGATTTTTTAAGGGTTTCTTCTCAAATTCCTGATCTAGAGAAAACCCATCATTCTTTTTGTGCATTTCTCTTGCTCTTAGTATATCTTGTTGAAGATGGATGCTATAGGGAAGAAGAAAACATTCCGTGGTCCATCCTCATCTAGATCTGCACCGATAACAAAACGGTACCTTCAGTCACCCGAAGATGATCCTCAAGATGTATGAGATTTGCATGTCCGTAATGTTATCGTTGAGCATACCGATGATCTTAATCACATTACTCCATATGGTATTGTCCCTCTCCTTGAATCTGTTGGCTGGGCTAACATTCTGCTTTGGGGTGGGCCTACATACCAGTCTATTGCACAATTAATGGTTGCATGTTTCTCAGAATTCTCCCTTGACAACTTAACTTTTTCAATTGATACTAGAGAAGGAAAATTTGAAGTAGACCGTCATTTGATATCGGGTAATATGGATATACCCGTTAATGATGAAGGTATTCCAATTCATACTCTATACGTCAAACCATCTGAATCGAAAAAATGCATGTTAACAAGAGACTTATGCAAATTAATGCGCAATGGACACACAAAGGGAATGCGCTCCCTTCAAAGTATCTGTTACCTAGATATAGAGTGTTACATCATTTTTTCATTTCAAATCTGTATCCTCGGTTCGGTAATAAAACAGAGTTGACTTCTTTCATGGTTCGTGTGTTGCATTCTATTGCTTCTGGTACCAAGGTCTGCCTTCCTTCATTGATCTGTCATTTTATCATACAGTTTCATCTTCATCCGGGTCATAGTGATATTCTGTTTGGTTATCTTATGACTGTGTTAGCCACTCATATGCTTGTCGATACACCTATTAATGAGGCACCCATTCATCATCTTATTTTCAATAATTCCAATCTTAATAAGATGAAGTTAGATTTTCTTCCTAGTCAAGTTGATGAAGGTGGTGATGGTGGTGAAACCGAAAATGAAGGGGAACCTGGCGATCTTCCTCAACAGGATGTTAATATGGATGAGTTATTTGATGAGATAGAAACTGATTTGCCAAATAATCTTGATTTCGATCCATCTAATTATGATGCACGCCTTCGTGCATTGGAGGAGAAGGTTGATAACATGAATGTCACCCACGATATGCAGTTTAAATATATGCGAAAATATCTTTGTCGCATTAATAAGGGCTTACACCAGATAGATCCTACTATCCCTGCTCCCTCCTCTAGATCTGATTAGGCGAATTATCTTTTGGATTTTATAACATTATCTTATCTTTTATTTTAGATATTGTATTAACTTGGTTATGGCTTGATAATTCTGGTTTATATTTTGAAATATGCTATGTCTTTCCATATTTCTTTCTCATTATCTGCTTTTTATTATTCTCTGTGTTGTTGTGACTTTTCTATTGTGACTTTCCCTTATCATTTTGTGATAAAAAGGGGGAGTAGTATGGTAAAGGGGAGTAGTATGGAAAGGGGGAGTAATTTGTTTGGATTTTGATTGATTGAGAAGGATATGTGGATTGAGAATATGGAGTCTTGATGTTTACATGTTGTTTATTGTTTACATGAGAAGTACTCGTATCTCTCAGGGGAAGTAGAGTAATTTGTATGATGTTGCTCTTATCTGTATGATATGTGTTTTGTCATAAATTTGACAAAGTGGGAGATTATAAGTGCTATGATTTCATATCCCTTTGGTTGTCAAATTTTATGGTGCCAAAACCTATATCTATGTCTTGTATATCTTGTGTTTCATGTTTGAGACTATTCATTGCTTCAAGACATCGTATTTTAAGACAAGAACTTAAATGAAGAAAGTTTCAAGTCATGGATGAAGAATTCAAGAATAGAAGTCTCCAAGTATACATGTTCAAGATTCAAACAAGTACAAGTATAGAAGAAGACTTTATCAAGTCAAGAAAGGATCAAGCTCGAGAAGGCCTACAACAAGATTCATAAATTCTCAAGCTTCTCTTAAGGGTCATCTGAGTGTACTACTATCAATGTCCATCTCACTTTTAAGGTTTGTTTCACCTTAGATTGACCTTAGGATGGGGTTTACTATAGGTCATTCTGGATACATAATTTGTATATTTTAATATGCTTGTTCGAGCTATTCTAAGACCAGTCCTAGGGACTTCAAGACTAGTCCTAGCTCTACTACGACCAGTCTTAAGTTTTTCAGGACCAGTCTTAGGTTATTGAAGATTTTTAGATTTTTCTAGTTGTCCTACGACCAGTCCTGGACATCCTTCGACCAGTCCTGTGAGCTATACGACTTGTCCTTCGACCGATCTTAGCCCTACAATTCAAACTCCAGCAACTAATCTAGGGGTCCTACGACCAGTCATAGGTGAGCCACGACCAGTCGTAGGTGGCCCACGACTGGGCATATGCTACCCAGGACCAGTCGTGGAACAGCTAATCCTTATCCCGCGAAAATCTTTAAAAATCTTTGAAGCTACAACCAGTCCTAGGATCCTAAGACCAGTCGTAGATGGGATTTTTCAGGCTATAAATAGAGCACGAACTTCAAAGTTTTTTAATTCAATTCAACTCAATTCAAGCAATCTTTAGGCTATACTCTGAGATAAGTTTGTGTTTGTTTTTAAGTTACTTTGTGCTCATTTAATATTCCTTTTGCTAGCTTATTTTTTATTTGATTTTGATCTACATTCCAATCTTATTAGAAAATGAGAATTTCTGATATTCCTTCTTCTTGGATTCAAAATCAAATAGAACTAGCCCTTTTGATATAAAATCAAGTAGACTTAGAACCATTCTTAAAGTGAGTATTGGACTTTGAACGTTGAATCCAACTTCTACTCTGATTGGTTCTACCGGGCTACTTCAAAAGGAGATTCAAGTATTTTATATTTGTGTAATTTACATTCTTTGGTTTTGTTTGAGATTTTTCAGAAAAATCTCATTGTTTTGGTTATCAGAGGAGAGCCAGAAAACTCAGATTGTGTGGGTTTTTGGATTGTGTAAGCCCGAGATAAAAAGACACAATTGTGAAGGTTTTAGGTAAACCTGTGAAACCTATTTTGATAGTGCATGTTAATATCCCCTGTATGAGGATATTAGGAGTGGAGTAGCATTCTGTGTGGCTGTTGGATAACAGTTGGTGTACACACAGGTGAACCACTATATATCGTTGTGTTGTGGATGTGCTTTATTCTTTCATTCCTTTATTCATTCAGTTTTGTGGATTGTATTTATGGATGAATGTTGTAATCATTTTATTTCAAGCAAGTGTGGGAATGTTGTAATAATTTAGGATTTATTTCTGCAAGTTATTTTGGTTTCCTTGCTTTTTATTTGTCATTGGTTTGAGATACAAAGAACATTCTAGAAATAAGGTTGTCCTACCTTGAACCTTTGGTTTTTTGTATAAGGTTGTCCTTAGAACTGATATAGTATCATTCTCTTAATTCTAGGTTATTGAGATTACTTTTAATTCAACATTGTGCTTTATTTCTTTTATTATTCCACCGTTTTAAGTTTTATTTGGCATTGCCCTATTCACCCCCCCTCTAGGGCGTATAGCTAGGCCCTTTCAGTTTATTTGTGATCGAGGCTCACTCGATAGAATCGATATTCAAATATCGATGGTATCGAGGCCGAATCGATGGCATCGAGCAGGACAGAAACAGTCCAGTAAGCTCACTAGAAAAATTTTTAGATTTTTTGATGTCATCGAGACGACCTTCGATATCATCGGTATTCAAATTCTGATGATATTGAGTATACCTCGATCATTCTTGTAAACCTGAAATATTTCATAGAAAGTCTCTCTATTTCAAATGTTGAGGAATTGAACCTCGTATCAATGAAATCGAAGTTTAAAATTCGATGACATCGACACATGTTTCGATTCAATTGACCAGCTGACAATCAGTTTCAAAAGTGTATGACATTTGAGTTTGTGTCATCGAGCGGACCATCGATGCTATCGAGAGTATACACTCAATAATATCAATCCCGCTCGATAATATCGAACTCTGTCATAAATGTGGCCATTTTATATCCGCTAGAATCTTTTTCCTATATAAAGAGAACTTGTCTATTATTGTTGGTAGAGAAAGAACAGAGTGCTTTTGAGTGTTTAACCTTAGATCATTTACCTAAAGCCCTTTCTCTTAGGGAAGTTCATCCTCCAATCCACCCTCATCATTGATATTCAATGGAGTGGATTGGAGAATGAACTTTCGCATTCAAGGATCCTCCAGTTACCACCTTAATAGAAAATCATTAAGCTGGGATGCCTTGAATGCATAGATGATTGGAATCGCTCTATCTTCCTAATAGGAAAACATTTAGAGAGTAGGATTCCATCATAACCTTGACCCAACTTGTCGCCATATATTGGTACATTGTTTAAGTTCCAGATCAAGGAAGTAGAAGATTCTTCATCAACAAGAAGCAGATCTTCGTCAACGTGCTAAATGGGACTCATCCACTTATCTGTAAGTATCTAGAGTCCAGAGGACCCTTTAATCATTCCTTTGTAGGATTGGGTCTAAGGTATTTCTCACGTTTATAAGTCCTCAAGGAGGCCTCCAGCGGGAGCTTACGTGGTGGGTGCGTTGTGTGAACCCTTACTTTGTGGAGAGCATAAACATCTGGTTAAAGGTGAATAAGTCAAAACCTTGGGTTTGAGGTGAATCTTATGAAACCTTTGCTAGGGTCTTATGAAAGATCCTTGGCCAGCATGCCTAAAAGTGAGTGCGCTGTGTTGACCCTTGCTCGTGAGAGCATAAACATTCAGCCTCAGTATAGGTTGTAAATGTTAAAGGTGAACCTGATTTAAAACCTTAAGTTTGAGGTGAACCGCTGTGAAACCTCCTTAGTGAAATCCGGTCCACTCAAGGGTTGAGTGTGGTTACCGGGAGTGGAGTAAACAAGTAGTCGAACCACCATAAAAATGACTGTGTTTGGGATTGTTATTCTTTTTTATGTGTGATTTACTTAAATACTTTCATATCTGTATATCTGAGATCACACCTCACACACATACACAGTCATATCCATCATAAACTAGGTTACATATTGATTATTTCTTGAATAGTTTGTGATTGGATCCTCTACCGAGCTTGGAAGCCAATAGAGTTACTTTTGAGTAATTGTGATAAGTGTCTATAGTTAGGATTAGTGTAATGGAATTTTTAATAAATCATAAAAACTTTAAAAAGTCCTATTCACCCCCCTCTAGGACATATTGGCATATTCCTACTTCAACTTAAGCGGTCTTCACCGCTATTTCAGATATGACCCATTAAGGATGAGACAATGTTTACATCTTCTTCAAGGATGATAGAAATATGATCCTTGCCCTTATGGCACCAGAGAACCACCACGAAGCTTCTAAAGTAGAGGGGAGCTCCCTCTTGGCCATTCAGGATTTCGTGAAGGAATCCAAGAAAATTGGAAAGGTGTACATTGTAGTGGTAAAAGGCAAGGAATCGGAGCCCTTAGATATTCCTCCAAGCTTATGGTTGAACGAATTCAAAGAAATCTGGTCTGTAGAGTTACCCGATGATTATCTCCCATGCAAGACATCCAACATCACATAGACCTCATTCATGGGGCTAGCTTACCCAACCACCCTCACTATCGAATGAGTTTGAAAGTGTGTGAGATACTTCAGGGGTAGGTGAAAGAATTGATTCGTAAGGGTCTTCTAAGAGAGAGCATGAGCCCATGTTTCATGCCAACATTGTTAACACATAAGAAAGATGGGAGCTGGCGGATGTGTGTCGACAGCCAGTCAATTAACAAGATTAACATTAAATATCAATTCCCAACACTGCAATTGGACGATATGCTCGATATGCTAGAAGGTGTAAAGGTGTTCTTTAAACTATATCTGAGGAGTGGGTACCATCAGATTAGTATCCAACTAGGAGATGAGTGAAAAATAATATTCAAGATTAAGGAAATGTTGTATGAGAGGTTAGTCATGCCCTTCAGTCTATCGAACACACCAAGCACTCTTATGTGTCTGATGAATCAAGTGTTGAAGCCCTTCATTAGCCGGTTTATGGAAGAATTTTGATGACATCCTGATTTATAGCCAGGGTGAGACGGAGCACATGAAACATCTCGGGAAAGTGCCACAGGTCCTCGAAGTTAACAAGTTATACATTAACTTAAAAAAGTGGTGTTTTTAATGGGTAGCCTATTTTTCTTAGGATTTATTATGACTTCCACGGGCATCCGTGTGAACGATGAAAAGGTGTGAGCCATCAAGAAATGGTTAATCCCGATGAACATTCAAGAAGTGAGGAGTTTCCACATACACACCCATGTCGGTAGCCTTATAACGTCCTAGAAAAATCTGTACAAAGACCTGAGTACCACCTCAGGAAGAAATCACTAAGGACTAAATCCTTTAGAAATTAAACGAGAATTAACTATTGCTAAACTAGTTTACCTGTGAAATTAGCACCAACCACTTTAAATACGATCTTTAAGACCCAAAACTTGTGAAATCGTTAATGCTACATTACCCTAAAACCTAGGATCAATCCCCAAACCTAGTTGCTCTCGGGAGCATATGGAAATTCCGTATTAGACCTGTATCACACATCGAAAGTCCGATGATGATGAGATTAGATGAATATGATCGTCTTGTTGGACTTGACAACCACCTCAAAAATCAAGTCCATATGGTATCCCATGACGATTTACTTGAGCCTGGAGCGAAGAGTGTGAGAAACGTGAATTTCTTTAGAAATAAAATTTAAATTTAAGTAATATGAGTTGTGTCGCTTGTGGGCCAAATATAAGGATTCAGACTGTCAAAATCTAACCTAAATACACCCTCAGTTCAAGGAAAATTTCCCATACATGGCAACGTACTTGTGGCCCTGATCGAATACCGTTGATCGTCGAACTAAAACTGATCCTCCACGGGTGATCTATAAATTCGAGCGGACTAAAAACTTAGCTTGACCTAGATCCAGTGTCAGAAAGCTTAAGTCCGACTGCATTCGGCAAAGGGACCTCCGGAAGTACTCCGTTAGATTGAAACAGACCCGATTTGGCAATAAACTAAGTATACCCTGGCCTTGGGGCCATTCCCGTCAGTTTTGGGCCTATATAACGGCTTTAAACCCTCTCTCTCATATTCCATATGAATTTTAAAATCCTAAGGAAGGAAAGAGAGAGAAAGAGAGAGAGAGAGAGAGAGAGAGTTAAAGATTCATCTTGGAAATTGATCCCGTTACTCCACGACTTAGCCACCTAAACTGTGTCACAAGTTAGGCATTTCCGACAACGTACTTGGGTAAGACAACCTAACCCTAATATGTTTTAGGGCTTCATATAGCGTAAGTGATGATATAGCTAACATGACTCATGCTATAGGTTGTTAATCCACCGTTTACAAGGACTAAACGTCTAAAACGAATCCATTACACGTTTACTGGCATAAGGTGCGAACTATATATGTATAGGTTATGGTTTTCAAGGCTTTCAATGTTGATTAATAATTTATTACTGACGTGGGTGCTATTTCACATGCCAAATGCGATGTTTGTTTTGTGTTTCAGTTATATATGAACTATGTTGCGTTTAGTGTATTCCATGTATTTGTAAAAAGGATCGTATACGTATGGAATTTGAAAGTGTGTTTGTCATGATTAATTGTCATATGTTTATACTTGTTGTATACATGACAACTCCTCGGTGAAAAGATTTACCTTAATACGTAATATAACCAACATCCATCATGTATGTTGGAATGTGTAGTCTAAGTGTTTGTTATAATGTCTGAATGAGTAAGTAGTTAGTAAATTGTAACTTATAAGGGAATTGAGATATGATTCCCAACTACCTTAACTGTGTGTATGATTTCCTCCATGTACTGTATAGTCTGTTTATTTATGTTTAACTATGTGTATGATTTCCTCCATGTACTGTATATTCATGTTTAAGTTATATTCCATAGCATGCTCAAATGATTGTAGGATTTGACTTAAGTATTCATTACTGCTTTGATTATCTCATATGCTTATTTGTTGCGATTGCACGTGGTTGGGACTATATCATAGTCCAGGCAATCAGTAATAGGCCTTGTTTTGGTGGTTGAAGTTATTTCCCCACAAAGGATATGGTCGACGAATTCGAGCTGTACTTGGGATGTCGACAGTGGTTAGGCCACACGGAGTTCTTATGCACTTCATGTGGATCAACTCAACGTGCACTCGTCCTAGTCGAGCTCGTCAATTAACTCGATTGACCCAATGTATGTTCACCATGTATGGACACTACTGCTTGAACCTAAGGTACCAAACTCACCGGTGGATACCCTGTTAACCTTGGTACCTCAATCTGCTAAGACTCATGAGTTGGACATGGTGGTATGGGACACCGCAGTCGAACTGTCGACCTATGCTGGGGCGACGATCCTCCCCGTAGTGACCCATGAGCAACCCAGACTCGTGAGCCAAATACGGTGATATGGGACACTGTATTCCAGTTGTCGGCCTACACTGATCAGGTGACAAACACTTTGTAGTAACCTTGAGCATACCCTGAAGCTGCATTGAGGTGACGAGTCTTTTCGTAGTAACTAGGGTATAAACTAGGCCTGCATTGATCAGGTGACGAGCCCTTTACAGCTACCTAGAACCGCAATATCATATGAGATTAGCTAAGACTGACAACCCTAGAATGGATCATTGTTTGAGAATTGATAAAAGAGGGTATCTTAGCTTCCCAATCCTACTGTATGAATAAACCTAAGTAAGAACCTAGCTAATCATGTGCATGCACCGCATTACATGTGATTTGGTAAGGAATAACACTTTTAGGAGAATGTCATGCGCACCGTGAGATGAAGACATTGAGGGAGTGTAGGCGAGGGCATGCATCATTATCGCATATCATTCTTGCATTAACAAGAGTACTTAGGACCTTATTGATTGTACTGCTTTATCATTACTACTTGAATGAATTGATAACATGTTAACCTTTGCTGTATAGCTCCACTGAGTTGATCAATCACTCTCACATTCTAGGACGGTGTCTAAACACCAACCAGACTTTGTCTTAGTTGTAGATGATGATGCGACCCATGAGGCAGAGCTGAATTTTGAAGACGACGAGGAGGCGTTCTCCTATATACAGTTATCAAGTGGGTTCATGTGAGTCGTGTTCTGATCGATTGGGCTTCAGGTTATACTTGTAGAGGACTATTATATTTTTTTGACCTTTTGTATTTTAAAAAAATACTTGTAATTATTGACCTGGCAATGCGTACATATTCTAGGGACCTATACTGGTTTATGTAGTTATCCATGTTCATTTCAGTCTTCCGCTTGCGTATTACAGCTGTCCTTGGATTATGTTCTGCTGATTTGGCTTAATCTCATTCATGTTTTACGCTCTCATACAGGCAACATACAATCATCATTAAATGTGTTGCATAAGTGATGTTTTGGAACTAAGGAGCTGAGCTTTGCTCGACCCCTGATTTTCAGGGCGTTACAAGCCTACACTAGGACTTACACATGTACTCACATGTGTTAGTGGCTATACAGTCCCACACAAGAACCTACGCGAGTTTGGATTATAAACTCTATATTCAATTTACCTCATCCCAACCTTCAACAACCGATGAATTCGAATATATATCAGTAAATATTGAAAGGACCCGAAATGACTCAAAATCGAGTAGGGGGCCAAACGGGGCATTTCCAAGGGGACCTAGGGTGGGACCCACATGTTTCTGTGACCTAGGGGGGAGGACCTTGCCCCAACCATGACCCCTCACCAGAAATTCCAAAGATCGATGAGGGCCTCGCAGGTTTGGTGTGGCCTCGTCGCCTGGCAGGCCCGCTCGGGCCGACGACACTAGGGCTTTGTGTGGCCCTATGATGCATGTTGGGTCAGTTTTAAACCCTCCCACAGAAGCACCTTTTCACAATCCACCCCTCCAAGCTCATCTTTTCTCAAGAAAACCCAAAATCTTCACTCAAATCGCCCCTCCAAACGTTGTCCTCTTTCATTTTCATGCACCACTCACCCCATCCTTTCAATCTCTCACTTATAGCTGATTTCCTCTTTCACTTCCTTTGATTTGAGCCCTCACACCCCCATTTCATGTCTCAAATCCATGGAAACTCAAGCAACCATCCCATTTCCATACATTTTCTTTTTTTTTTCTATGGCCCAATTCGAACTTGTCACGGCCATCTTCTCCATTTCCATGCTTCTTTCCCTCATGGAAAGAAAAGAGCTTCCGTGGATGAAGCCAGGCCTAGTCGCCCCACTCATGCGAGAAGACCGAGAGGTGTCTTCGTGAGTATAATTATCGATCGAGAGTTGCAGAGCGGGATGTAGATCCCCGGGCTCCCATAGGAAGGGCTCTATTGGCGAAATTGTCTCATCGAATTTATGAGGGCCGTAGGGTCCTTTTTGAAGCGCATGTGGATGTACGACTCTTTGGGGAATATCTGTTACTGGAGTGCCTGGAAGAGGCCAGGTGGGGTCCGCGATTTGAGGGAGAGTACCATGCAAATGTGAGAACTGTCCAAGATTTTTATGCCCACATTCGAAAGCTTACGCTGGAGCCCTTGCAGTTTAAAATCTTATTGGGAAGGGATCGAAAGGCCACAATTGATGTGGGTTTAATAACGCAACTTATGAGGATGTCGCTTGGCGAAGTCCATGTAAGTGAGAAGAATTTGAGGAGTGCACGTGAAAGGGATTGTCGCACATGTTTCCTTTGTGGCCGACTGGTTCAGTGGTAGCCAAACAATAGCCTTTTAGTGCCCAATATGACTGACGAATTCCGTCTGCTCCATCACATTTTTACGTTCAACGTCTACCCTAGGTGGAGCAATCGCAGCGAGTGCACACGCCTGATGGTAGATTTCTTGTACCAAGTGGGGCAGGGAGAGAAGTTGTGTGTACCTACGTATGTTCTATGATAAATAGTTCTTATAGCACGCTCTAATAGAAGGTCTGATTCGCTCCCCTTCGGCCGACTCATATGCAGGGTTGCACTTGAGTTTGGCTATAGACTTGGGGCGAAAATGCCAGTGCCGGTCTATTACATCACTGAAACTACTCTCAACCAGATGAACATTGGGCCATGGCAGTGGTAATCCTGATTAGATGAGAGCAAGGACGAGACATCTAGTGAGGAGTATGAAAGTGAGGAAGAGAGCAAAGAAGAGATAGAGGAGGAACAGGAAGAAGAAGAGGAGGCTCAGGACACAGAGTATTGGAGCATGACGTTGAGCGGGCTGCTAGGGATGCCCGCCTATCTCGCCTTAAGGAGGGTCAGGCTGCCCTGCGATAGGAGATTATTGACACCCGGGCCCTCGTGAAGCATAAGTTTAAGAAGGTGACTCGCACCTTGAAAGCTATCTTATGCTGCCTACAGGATAAGGGAGCCCCTCCTCCATCCTCAGATTCGGATGCCTAGTCATCCTTGTCGTCGCCCTGTAGTTTGTTTTGTTACTATTTTAGGTTGTTTGTGTTATATGGGTGATGGGTTTATTAGTGTGGTTGGTAGGAAGTGTGTTTATGTTTATTAGTGTGAGCTTAGTATAGCCACATGTGTTTCTGTCATAATTCATGTAGAAACTTTATTCCATGTGATGATTTTCATAAATTAAATGCATGAAGTTTCTTTACTTGTGAATGAATGCTGCGTGAATGAGTTTTTAATTTTGTTGAATCTGACTCGAGTTGCACCCTATGTTGTATATAGGGAATGCCACCTAAGGTCGCATGGAGTTTAGTACGTCTGACCTTTGGCAATTCGTCTGTTCGGGCACATCCCCTGAGCGATAGCCACATAGACCCCAGTTCGGGCCCGTTTCACACTAACACCATGCCGGATTCTCAACCGGCCACTAGCCCCACAAATGGGCCGACACCTATACCATCGCCTACTGTACCACCGATTTCTGAGCAGAACCGGGCATCTTCTTCGGCACTATATGGCCTTAATTGGCTCCACCTACTGATAGGCTAGAGTAGATGATGTTGTTGATGCAGCAGTAGCAGATATAGCAGCAACAGCAGTAGTTCTTGACCTCTATGGCTGGCGTCTTTGCCCAAAGTATGGGGGTGATTCCACCTACCTCACCTATGTACCTAATTGGGAACGTGAGTGCCAGCGGCACATTTAAGTGATTTCAGCGCTTACAGCCTCCTACATTTACAGGTACTTATAGACCTGAGGAGGCTGAGTATTGGCTTAACCGCATCTCTAAGATGCTCAAGCCGCTGTACTGTACTGAGGTGGAGTAGGTAGAGTTAGTCACCTTAATGTTTGAGAAGGAGGCTAGCTTGTGTGGGATAGTATTCTCCGCACTGTTGCGGAAGGACATGTTTGGTCATGGGCCGTATTTGAGACACGCTTCCACGAGAAGTATTTACTTCTCACGTACTGCCATGAGAAGGAGAGTGAGTTCCTCCACCTTCGACAGGGAGGCATGATGGTGGTAAAGTATGAGAATAGATTTATGGAGCTGGGAAGGTATTCTTCGTTGGTATTAGCTGATGAGCCGATGTGTATGCAGAATTTTTCTGAGGGTCTGTGACCCGAGATCCGCTCAAAGATGTGCTACGCTAGTATACCTAGCTATGCCGAGCTAGTGAGTATGCCTATGCAAGCTGAGTAGGATGGGGACATGTAGTCCCGTATGCGAGCACCTGTGGCCCTTAGGCCTCAACCTGATTTCTCAGCCAGGCCATTTCTTGACAAGAGGCCACCGAAAAATTCTCCTCCCAGGCTTGCGGTGCCACCAGCTCAATTGGGACGAGCAAGCTTGCGATGCACCTGCTGCGGGAAGGCAGGGCATACAGACCACTATTACTTTAGCAGGATGAGGGACAACAGATTTTCACCACCTCAGAGGATCGAATGCCAGCTTCCTCAGACCATATCAGCACCACCTTTACGGTCAGCACCAGCGCATCCATCTTTCAGGCCACCCACACCTCGCTTCAGGCTGCCACAACGGCCTATGGTACTGTAGCCGAACCGTCAACAATAGGCTCGGGTACATTCATTGACAGCGAGGGTGTCTGAGACTTCCGATGCAGCACCGATGACGTTTGAAGTCACAACACAAATTCAAGGTACGCCTGTCTTCTTATTGGTAGACACCGAGTCCACTATTTCAATCATCTCATGCGCTGCGATTAAGAAATTAGGGTTGGATACTGCTCCTACGAAGGGAGTGAGACTCACTACCGCTATAGGGACCTTTTTAGATATTACCCAAACTTATGAGGCTTGCTCAGTAGATTTGGGTAGAAGGATGGTGGTCATTGACCTGGTTGTCACCTCACTATGACACTACGACGTTGTTCTCGGAATGGATTGGCTCACCGAGATGAGGGCAGAGATAGATTGCGAGGCTAGAGTTGTGACAGCCTGCGGACCTGAGGGCACGGTCTTTACTTTTCCAATTCAGGTCAGTTGGCCCTGTCGAGTTAGTTTCTACCTTCCTTGTTAGAGAGTATTAATGGTCCGATGTTGGGAGATACACCTGTGGTTCAGGACTTCACAAACGTATTCGAGAAGATCCCTGGACTACCTCCTCAGCGCGAGATCGACTTTTCTATCGATCTTATGCCTGGTGTGACACCTATTTCATTTTTGACATATCGAATGCCTCCATGTGAGATGGAGGAACTGAGGAAACAGATTGATGATTTGTTAGAGGCCGGTTTCATATGACCTAGTGTCTCTCCTTGGGGAGCACCTGTGTTGTTCGTGAAGAAGAAAGACGGTTCGCTGCGGTTATGTATTGATTATCGCAAGTTGAACCAAGTGACGGTGAAGAACAAATACCCCTTGCTTAGGATTGATGATCTATTTGATAAGTTAAAAGGGGCACAGTACTTTTCAAAGATAGACTTATAGTTGGGGTGTCATCGGTTGCGCGTTAGGGAAGAAAACGTGCAGAAGACAACATTTAGGACCAGCTTCGGGTATTACGAGTTCCTTGTGATGTCGTTCGGCCTTACGAACACACCGGTTGTGTTCATAGACCTGATGAACAGGGTATTTCGGCTATTTCTGTTTTGATTTGTCATCATGTTTATCGATGACATCCTGATATATTCTAAGAGTCGGGAAGAGCACGAGGAGCACTTGCGAGTAGTCTTGAATACTCTGAAGGAGAACCAGTTGTTCACACAATATAAGAAGTGTGAATTCTGGAAAGAGGAAGTTTAAGTTCTTAGGACATGTGGTGTCCAAGGAAGGGATAGTGGTTGACCTCACTAAGGTAGCCGCGGTTCAGGACTGGGAGGAGCCCAGTTCAGTTACTGAGGTAAGGAGTTTTCTTGGTCTGGTAGGGTACTATCGATGATTCATTTGGGACTTTTCCAAGATTGTCAGACCGTTGTCTCAGTTGACCCGGAAAGATCTGAAGTTCACCTAGAATGAGAAGGCAGAAACAACTTTTCAGGAACTGAAGGACAAGCTAACGTTTGCCCCGGTGCTAGTATTGTTAAAGTAAGGGGTCAAGTATACTATATATATCGACGTGTCTTGCGTTGGTCTGGGTTATGTTCTTATGCAGAAGGACAGGGTGATTGCTTACGCCTCGAGACAGTTGAAGAAACACGAGGAGAATTACCCTACACACGACCTAGAGTTGACATCTGTCATCTTCGCACTGAAGCTTTGGAGACATTACCTCTATGGAGAGGAGTTCGAGCTCTTTTTCGACCATAAGAGCCTCAGATACATATTCACTCAGTGAGACTTGAATATGAGGCAGTGAAGATGGATGGAAACCTTGAAGGACTTCAAGTTTGAGGTTTCCTATCACCCGGGCAAGGCGAACCTTGTGGAAGACGCGTTGAGCTGCAAGAAGAACGTAGGGTTTGTGGCTCCATTGATGATAGAAGAGTGGGACATGGTAGAGTTTATATGAGACTTTGAGCAAAAACTCATGGTGGAGGAGCTGTATGAGACCATCGCACATATCTGAGTACAGCCCCTCCTTGATGATAGGATTATCATGGCTCAGGCAGAAGATGAGATTTTGACGAAGATGAGGGAGCAAGTTAGTGCAGATGAGGACTCATAGTGGAGTGTTGGTACGGATGAGGTCTTCTTCACTGTGATGCGTCCACAGTACCTTCACAAGTGGAATAACCTTGCTATACAATACTTGCTCCTTTCTGTCCAGGATACGCGTCCGTCGCAGTACATATGCAGCATCCTCGCTCAACTACACCTGCTTCCATCTGATAATGTGCGAAGTATCAGGAACATACTTCTTCAGCATATATATATGAAATACGTTGTGTACACCTACGAGTGGTATGGGCAAAGCAAGGCGATATGCTACTGCCCCCACTCGGTCCAATATTTGGAATGAGCCAATAAATCTCGACATGAGCTTCCCCTTCTTGCCAAACCAAAGGACTGCCTTCATGGGGGAAACCTTCAGAAACACGTGATCTCCAACCTCGAATTCTAACTGTCGCCGCCTCATATCGGCGTAGCTCTTTTGTATGTTCTATACTGCCAGAAGCTGACGTATGATAATGACGATCTTCTTTGAGGTCGCCTAAACTAACTCAGGGCCAATCAGACTCTTCTCATTAACCTCTGCCCAGAAATGTGGTGCCCGACAGGGACGCCCATACAAGGCCTCATCAGGAGCCATGCCAATACTTTCCTGGAAGCTATTGTTGTATGCGAACTCGGCATAAGGAAGGCAATCATCCCAACAGTCCTTGAAATCAAGTACACAAGCTCGCAACATGTCTTCTAATACCTAATTTACCCATTCCGTTCGCCCATCAATCTGTGGGTGAAACACGGTACTGAACTTCAACTTCACACCCATTGCCTCTCGAATACGAGTCCAGAAGATAGATGTGAATCGCGTGTCTCGGTTTGACACGATCTCTCAGGGAACTCCATGCAGACGCACAATCTCCCTAATATACAACCTAGCCAACTCGTCTAAAGAGTTCGAAACTCTGATAAGGAGAAAATAAGCTGATTTCGTTAACTGGTCCATGATCACCCAAATGGAGTCATGTCCCTTCCTCGTCTTCGGTATCCTAGAGATGAAATCCATAGAGATAAAGTCTCACTTCCATTGCTCTATGGGCATGGGCTGGAGTAGTCCAGGAGGTCGATGGTGCTCTACCTTGACCTGCTGGCATGTGAGACAATGGGACATATACTCTGCTATGTGGACCTTCATGTTGTCCCACCGGTACGATCTCTTCATGTCGCGATACATCTTCGTGCTACCAGGACAACATGAACGTCCACATAGCAGAGTATATGTCCCATTGTCTCACATGCCAGCAGGTCAAGGTAGAGCACCATCGACCTCCTGGACTACTCCAGCTCATGCCCATAGAGGAATGGAAGTGGGACTTTATCTCCATGGATTTCATCTCTAGGATACCGAAGACGAGGAAGAGACATGACTCCATTTGGGTGATCATGGACCAGTTAACGAAATCAGCTTATTTTCTCCTTATCAGAGTTTCGAACTCTTTAGATGAGTTGGCTAGGTTGTATATCAGAGAGATTGTGCGTCTGCATGGAGTTCCCTGAGAGATCGTGTCAAACCGAGACACGCGATTCACATCTATCTTCTGGACTCGTATTCGAGAGGCAATGGGTGTGAAGTTGAAGTTCAGTACCGTGTTCCACCTACAGATTGACGGGCAGACGGAATGGGTAAATTAGGTATTAGAAGATATGTTGCGAGCTTGTGTACTTGATTTCAAGGACTGTTGGGATGATTGCCTTCCTTATGCCGAGTTCGCATACAACAATAGCTTCTAGGAAAGTATTGGCATGGCTCCCGATGAGGCCTTGTATGGGCTTCCCTGTCGGGCACCGCATTTCTGGACAGAGGTTAATGAGAAGAGTCTGATTGGCCCTGAGTTAGTTTAGGCGACCTCAAAGAAGATCGTCATTATCATACATCAGCTTCTGGCAGCATAGAACATACAAAAGAGCTACGCCGATACGAGGCGGCGACAGTTAGAATTCAAGGTTGGAGATCACGTGTTTCTGAAGGTTTCCCCCATGAAGGCAGTCCTTTGGTTTGGCAAGAAGGGGAAGCTCATGCCGAGATTTATTGGCTCATTCCAAATATTGGACCGAGTGGGGGCAGTAGCATATCGCCTTGCTTTGTCCATACCACTCGTAGGTGTGCACAACGTATTTCATGTATATATGCTGAAGAAGTATGTTCCTGACACTTCGCACATTATCAGATGGAAGCAGGTGTAGTTGAGCGAGGATGCTGCATATGTATTGCGACCGACGCGTATCCTGGACAGAAAGGAGCAAGTATTGCATAGCAAGGTTATTCCACATGTGAAGGTACTGTGGACGCATCACAGTGAAGAAGAGTCTACTTGGGAGACGGAAGCCGAGGTCAGAAAGAACTACCCTCAGATTCTCAAGGAGTACAAAAAGGTACTAATTTCGAGGCCAAAATTTTTCTTTAAGGGGGGTTGATTGTAACGTCCCGAAAAAATCCGTACAAAGACCCGAGTACCACCTCAAGAAGAAATCACTAAGGACCAAATCCTTTAGAAATTAAACGAGAATTAACTAGCGCTAAACTAGTTTACTTATGAAATTAGCACCAACCACTTTAAATACAATTTGCATGATCCAAAACTTGTGAAATCGTTAACGCTACATTACCCTAAAACCTAGGATCAATCTCCAAACCCAGTTGCTCTTGGGAGCATCTGGAAACTCCGTATTAGACCTATATCACACATCGATAGTCCGATAGTGACGAGATTAGATGAATACGACCATCTTTTTGGACTTGACGACCACCTCAGAAATTAAGTCCAGATGGTATCCCATGACGATTTACTTGAGCCTGGAGCAAAGAGTGTGAGAAACGTGAATTTCTTTAGAAATAAAATTTGAATTTAATCTAAGTCGTGTCTCTTGCAGGCCAAATATAAGGATTCAGACAATCAAAATCTGACCCAAATACACCCTTGAATCAGGGAAAATTTCCCACACATGGCAAGGTACTTGTGGCCCTGATCGAATACCGGTGATCATCGAACTGAAACTAGTCCGCCACGGGTGATCTGTAAATCCGATCGAACTGAAAACTTAGCTTGACCTGGATCCAGTGTCAGGAAGCTTAAGTCCGACCGCATTTAGCAAAGGGACATCTATAAGTGCTCCGTTGGATCGGAACAGACCCGATTTGGCTATAACCTAAGTATACCCTGGCCCTGGGGCCATTCCAGTCAGTTATGGGCCTATATAAGGGCTTTAAACCCTCTCTCTCACATTCCATATGAATTTCAAAACCCTAAAGAAAGAGAGAGAAAGAGAGAGAGAGAGAGAGAGTTTGAGATTCATCTTGGGAATTGATCCCGTTACTCCACGCACTTAGCTACCTTATCTGTGTCACAAATCAGGCATTTCCGACAACGTACTTTGGTAAGACAACCTAACCCTAATCTATTTTAGAGTTTCATATATCGTAAGTGATGAAATAGCTAACATGACTCATGTTATAGGTTGTCAATCCGCTGTTGACAAGGACTAAACGTCTAAAATGAATCCATTACGTGTTTATCGGCGTAAGGTGCAGACTATATACGTATATGTTATGGTTTATTTGACCTAAGTACTCATTACTGCTTTGATTATCTTATATGCTTATTTGTTGCGATTGCACGTGGTTGGGACTATATCATAGTCCAGGCAATCAGTAATATGCCATATTTTGGTGGTTAAAGTTATTTCCCCACAAAGGATATGGTCGACGAATTCGAGCCGTACTTGGGATGTCGATTGTGGTTAGGCCACACGGAGTTCTTATTCACTTCATGTGGATCAACTCAACGTGCACTCGTCCTAGTCGAGCTCGTCAATTAACTCGATTGACCCGATGTATGTTCACCATGTATGGACACTACTGCTTAAACCTAAGGTACCAAACTCACCGGTGGATACCCTGTTAACCTTGGTACCTCAATCCGCTAAGACTCATGAGTCGGACATGGTGGTATGGGGCACCGTGGTCGAGCTGTCGACATATGCTGGGGCGACGAGCCTCCCCATAGTGACTCGTGAGCAACCCAGACTCGTGAGCCAAATACGGTGATATGGGACACTGTATTCCAGTTTTCGGCCTACACTGATCAGGTGACGAACACTTTGTAGTAACCTTGAGCATACCCTGAAGCTGCGTTGAGGCGACGAGTCTTTTCATAGTAACTAGGGTATAAACTAGGCCTGCATTGATCAGGTGACGAGCCCTTTACAGCTACCTAGAACCGCAATATCGTATGAGATTGGCTAAGACTGACGACCTTAGAATGGATCATTGTTTGGAAATTGATAAAAGGGGGTACCTTAGCTTCCCAATCCTGTTGTATGAATCAACCTAAGTAAGAACCTGGCTAATCATGTGCATGCACCACATTGCATGTGATTTGGTAAGGAATAGCACTTTTAGGAGGATGTCATGCGCACCGTGAGATGAAGACATTGAGGGAGTGTAGGCGAGGGCATGCATCATTATCGCATATCATTCTTACATTAACAAGAGTACTTAGGACCTTATTGATTGTACTGCTTTATCATTACTACTTGAATGAATTGATAACATGTTAACCTTTGCTGTATAGCTCCACTGAGTTGATCAATCACTCTCACATTCTAGGACGGTGTCTAAACACCAACCAGACTTTGTCTTAGTTGTAGATGATGATGCGACCCATGAGGGGGAGCCAAATTTCAAGGACGACGAGGAGGCGTTCTCCTATATACAGATATCAGGCGGGTTTATGTGAGCCGTGTTCTGATCGACGGGGCTGCAGGTTATACTTGTAGAGGACTATTATATTTTTTTGACCTTTTATATTTTGAAACAATACTTCTAATTATTGACCTGGCAACGCGTACATATTTTGGGGACCTATACTGGTTTATGTAGTTATCCATGTTCATTTCAGTCTTCCGCTTGCGTATTATAGCTGTCCCTGGATTATGTTCTCCTGATTTGGCTTAATCTCATTCATGTTTTACGCTCTCATACGGGCAACATACAATCATCATTAAATGTGTTGCATAAGTGATGTTTTGGAACTCGAGAGCTGAGCTTTGCTCGACCCCCGATTTTCAGGGCGTTACAAGCCTACACTAGGACTTACACATGTACTCACCCGTGTTGGTGGCTATACGATCCTACACAAGAACCTACGCGAGTTTAGGTTATAAACTCTATATTCAATCCTACACAAGGAATGGGTATGAGGGCTCTTATAATTGACAAGTTACTTGTTCGATTGAGTATCTTTTGTAGCGCCTTCTCAGGTTGTTTGATTGATGCTCTCCCATACTTCAATCACTTTCTATTTTTCTCTCTTGATCGTTAATGTCGGTGCTTTTCTAAATCTTCAACTCCAAAATGAAAACCTTGCATGTGATGCTCCATTTGAGATGAATAAGGTGATGGGAGAGTGGTAGAATCTCCTACAACTAATTTGGTAGTTGAAATCCTAGGGGATTCATCCTAGATGAGTGTTCTAAAGGATTTAGACAATGATTTGACTATTGGTTCAAGTCTAATCTTTAGAAAAATGGTGGAGATTAAGCTTATCTTCTTCATTGAGGTTGGAATCGTCATGAGAGTGATGAAGCTAAAGAATGAGACTTGGATCTCATGGATTAAGAGGTCTAAGGTTTGTGGTATGAGTGAGAAAATACCTATCCTTCTTTTACACAAAAAACCCATCCAAATGCCCAACATTTGTAGTCCCTTTATAAAGGAATCAAGTTCCAATGATTAAAAAATGGGCAGAAAATAGCTTGATTGAGTGATCGAGTAATGCCTTCGATTGATCAAACTTCTCTTCAATGGTATCAAAGGGTTGGTTGATGGCATCAAGAAAATAAAAAAAATATGTGCTTCATTGCTAGACATTTCTAACCACCTTCGATCGCTCGAGCCCGATTGATTAATGATCACTCGATGGGATCAAGAATCCTAAGAAAACTGTTGTTTTGGGTTGAAATCTTAACAACAGCTTAGCACATCTTATAACCTTACTTATCATGTTCTAATTTTGCTTCTAAGGCTACGGGAGATCAATAAGGGTCTACATATTAAGTTTAGGATCATGTAGAGGTGTGGGTTGTTTTAGTTCAAGGGTTAGGGTCAGCAAAGTATCTTTTACACGCATTCTTTGCTCCTTTATGCTCTATGTCCGCTTGTGTCTGCAATCTTTAGCTTCCAAGGGTTATCCAACTACATGACATGTGGACTCATGTTATTGACAGATAAGATACACAAATCAATGCACTAACAATTTTAATCGATTTGTTTTGTTTACAAATTATTTTCCACGCAACTTGCATTACAACTTTATCTTTCTGTCCTAGGAGTAGACTTGGGCTCCAAAATTCCAAATATATGCGGATGGATCATCTATCAATGACATATCTATAAGTGTAAATTTTGATATAAAGAATATTTGATTAGGCTAAGGCAACATAAATAATTAAGGAATAAAGATAAACAAACCTAACTATCCAACCATATGAGATTTAAACAACATTGGGTCATTTAAAATAATAAACAAAAAGAGGAAAAATATTTTAAAAAATATTAAAACACATAAGCTGATAAGTATAGAAAATATCCATCCACCTATCAAATGTTATAATTCAAGTTCATAAATAATAACTATCAAACTGTCATAAGCAAATGCAAGGGAAATAAAAGGTACTATCACATATTGCTTCATACAATTGTTGCAAGTTTTGTCTCATCCTGCTTCTCACTTTCCTCTTCCTCGAACTCCTCATCAACAAAGTTTCCTTTTCTTACATCGGATGCAGTCAATCCGATGTACAAATGAGCACTTCAATTGATTTTGGTGCAAGTAAGCTTCGATACTCATTAGCGAACCTACTCCCCATATTAAAAGTAGATTTTAATCCATAGTTGAAATTAGAATTGAAAATATATATCATGCCATGAATGAGAGTATAGGGTATTTTGATTCACGAGCTTTCAACTTCCACCAGTCAAAAACATCAAACTCTTCACCTTTGTACTTTACAAGTGGCTCTTTAAGATAATAGTCAAGTTCTGTTTGGGTTATCTGCGTTTGGGTCTCAACTTGTGTCATGAAATCGTCGATCGTATTCATTGTGCAGCAACACTAGAACTAGAACCCACTTGAGGAGTCTGACTTATTGTATTATCTTTTATAACCTCCAAAGTTTCTATATAGAAATTGTACAGATATTTAACTGAATAACAAATCTTATCGACCTCAGTGTCACTCTTCATACCTTATAACTTTTTAAAAATAAATATAACCATGAATATCTTATAACGAGGATCAAGAATGATTATAATGGTCATTACTAAACTACACTCAGACCAACACTTATCAAACTTTAACTGTATACCCATAGTCATTATTTGTAAAAAGTCTGGTCCACTACAGCTTCTTTGCAAAACATCATTTACTCACCGAAGTTCTGACAGAAATATATTTATTATTGGATACTTGCTTCTTAAAAAGATATTAGTTGTGTCGTAAAAAAACTGAAAGAAACTTGTGAACTGCTTTAGCTCGTCTAATCATCGTAAGAAGGAAACCAATGATATGTACTATCATGCTCCATATAGTAAAGGAATGCATCTCTGAAAGCTATCATTGAATCCAACATTTCATAAGTTAAATTCTAATGTGTCATGACATCCAATATCAGCATTCTCTATGATAACAAATTCAATCATTTCATTATCTCATTCCATGTAGTTAATCATGAAGGATACCCCTATATATACTTCACAATCTCTCTTATGTTCTTGATTGTTGGCTCAATTGTTTTGAGCTCATCTTATACAATTAAGTTTAGAATGTGGGCACAACATCTTATATGAAATATTTTTACACTGAAATACAAGTCACCTGTGGCCCTAAATTGGTTTCACAAAAATGTTATCATGTTATCATTAGCAAAAGCATTGTTTAAAGTTATTGAGGATATTTTCTTCTCAATGCCCCGTTACACAAGGCATCTACAGATGCGGTCTAAAATCATCAAACTAGTGTGATGAGGTGCAAGATAGCAGAAGTTTATAACACTTTTATAGAGCCTCCATTCGACATCAAAATAGTGAATAGTTAGTGACATATATCCCTTTCATTTATTGAATGTCATCCACAAATATGATGTCAGGTTGATTTGGGAAATTGATGTCAACTGTCATTTCAACTTAAACTTCTCATTTGCATACATCTTCATGCACACTCTCTTTATTATTGTATGAGAGACCTTATATATAGGGTTAAGGCCTTTGGCTAATTTGACAAAAGATGGACTCTACTATTTGAAATGGTTTTTTATTTGTAATAATAAATCTGGTCATCAAATCATTCATATGGTCCTCATGTCTCTCTAGATAAGTTGATCTTCCATTTCATTCCTGTCACGCCCCAAACTCGGAAACCGGACTCACAAAATTTTCAATCGCCGAATCTGGTGCCGAGAGCCTCCATAGTATCCCATTCTCGGCTCCCAGCACTCGTATGCCAAATTTCAATCCTGAAATCCTACAAGGATGATGTAACGCCCTAAAAATTGGGGGTTGAGCAAAGCTTTACTCCCGAGTTCCAATGTATCACTTATGCAACATAGATAATGATGATCGAATCTTGTCCATATTAGTACAATTAAACATGAGCGAGATTATACTTAAATAGCATATTATACTCTAGAGTTAATGTAATTTGACAAGCGGAAGATTGAAATATATGCATTTAATTATGAAAATATTTCACAAATTTCGGAGTATGAGTATGAAACCGGGCTAAATATATACATGTGTTGTTTCTAACCATATAAAATACAGGAAGTAAATGTGTTTAACTAAACAAGTATCCCAGTAGTCCCTGCACATCGGTATGAGATCTACATAGATCTGCCCAATAGTTGAACTTAGAAGAATCCTTCCTCCACGCCTATGAAGTCCAACTCTGTTGTATAGACCTCCCCATCACCTGTATCTAAACTAGAGTCTCAGTGGTGTTTAAAACACTTCCACAGGTGGGAATGAGTAGTTAATTCAGTGGAACTATAAAGTAAAGGTCAACATGTTATCATTTCAGTCAAACAGTAATGATAAAGTAGTACAACAATCAGGTCCTAATTACACTTGTTAATGCAAGAATGGTATGCAATAATGATATATGCCCTCGCCTGTACTCCCTCAGTGATATCCTCTCACGATCATGCATATAACTCTCTCGATAAACGTGTGCTTTCTCGTCAAAGCACTGTGCAATGCGATGTATGGTCGTGTTAATCAAGTTCTTAATTAGGTCTATTCATACAACAAGTTTGGGAAGCTAAGGCACTTCCAATGTATCATTTACCCAAACAATGATCCATCTAGGGTCATCAATCCTGGTTAATCACATATGATAGGTAACTTCTAGGTCGCTACAGAGAGGCTCAACACCGTCAATGTAGGCCTAATTATACTCAAGGTCACTACAAAAAGGCTCATCACCTTAGCGTAGTCCTAGTGTATGCTCGAGATCACTCCACCAATGCCCTACCAACTGACAGTCTATTTTCAAACGGTCATCACCAACCTGACTGTAGACCACAGCCAGGCTGTGCCAGTGTAGGCCGACAGCTTGAATACAGTGTCTCATACCACCGTATTCGGCTCACGAGTTTGGATTGCTCATTGGTCATAATGGGGAGGCTCGTCACCCCAGTATAGGCCGACAGCTCGACTAAGGTGTCCCATACCACCATGTCTGGCTCATGAGTCTTAGCAGATCATGGTACCAAGGTTGAACAGGCTTTTTAGTAGTAAGTTTGGTATCTTAGATTCAAGCAGTAGCATCCATATATGGTGAACATATAGTGTGTCAATTGGGTTACTTGATAAGCTCGACTGATATGAGCGTACATTCAATTAATCAACATGGAGCACATACGTACTCCTTGTGGTCTAGCCACCGTCGATAATCAGTGTACAACTTGGATTCCTTGAACATATCTGTTGTGGCTAAAATAGTTTGGCCACCGATCGTAAACCATTATCGATTTCCTAGACTATATCGTAGCCTCAATCATACTTTAAATGTAATAGACATTCATATGTGTTAGTCAAAATATCATGTAGCAACCAATTTATATAAAAATCTGATATAAGTATTTTAATAAATGCATAGAGTACATGTTATCATACATAGGCATTCATCCATAAATCACGTAGTAGCAAGATAGATTATATAAAGGAAACTGTAACTATAGACAAGGTAATTGAGAATTCCCATCTCAATGGCCTCATTAAATACATTTCAGCAAGCATTACTCATTTAGGCATTTTATCAAACACTTAGACTACACATTACTAGATTAGTTACGACATGAACTATAGTAATTTCCTACACAATGTGGGTTATTAAGAATATAAAAAACATGGATCTTCGATGAGAAATTATGACAAGAACAAATCAAGATTTCACACTCATTCAAACATTTTATCAAACACTTAGGCTAGCCTTTACCCAATATATGAATTAGGTTAGTCACGACATATATTATAGCAAATCATCACACATAGTGATCATAATATCGATGACAACCATGAATCCTACGTTTACAGTCATGACAAACACAAATTATAATTTCATATTCATTCGATCATTTCAACAAACACATGTAATGCATCTTTGTATTCAACATAGTTCACATATGTATAATATATAAAAAAACATCGTAACTAGGATCATATGGTAGCAATAAAGTCGGACATAAATCATTAGCTGACATTGAAAGTCTTGAAAACCATAACCTAAACGTTTATAGTCCGTACCTTTCGTCAATAAACCCGTACCGAGCTCAGTTTGAACACTACATCTTTGTCTACGGCACAGCGGTACCTGAATCACGAAATAGGTTAGCTATTTCGCCAATCTACCTATTTGGATACCTAAAACAGATTATGGTAGGATTTTTTACCTAAAAACGGAGTCAAAAGTGACGGTGTAGTGACACTGAAGAGACGATTCGATATGTGAAGCGGTGGGAACGAATCCCGGCAACTAACTCCAGATCTCTCTCACTTTTCCTCTCTTTCTCCTCCTTTTTTCTCTCTTCTCTCTCCTAGGGTTAGGAAAATCACATGGAATAGAAATGGAGTGGGTTTAGGCCCTTATATAGGCCCAAAACTGATGGTAATGGCCCTAGGGCCATGGTATACTTAGGTTATACCCAAAAGTTGACTGTTTTGAGCCAATGGAGATCATCTAGAGGCCTATTTCCTACATACGGTCTGAAAAAATTTTCCTGACATCGGATGTAAATCAGGTTAAGATTTTGGTCCAATCAGATTAGTGAATCGATCACGGAGGACCTGTTTCAGTTCAATGGTCATCGTTACTCGATCAGGGCCACAAGTACACTGACATGTCTAGGAAATTTTTCCTGATCCGTGGGTGTTGGGTTAGAATCTGATGGTCTGAAACCTTAAAATTGGCTTGTAAGCGAACAACTCAATTCACCTAAGTTTCAGTTCATTTTCTAAAGATATTCTCGTTTCTCACACACTTCGCTCCAGGCTCAAGTTGTGTATTTTTAGACACTGTCTAGATTTGATTTTCGAGATGGTAGTCAAGCCCAGTAAGGCGGTCATAACCGTATAGTTTCACGGTGATCAGACTTTCAACGCTTGGTCCAGGTCCTCTATGGAGTTTCGTGATACTCCCTAGAGTAATTGGGTTTTGGGATTGCTCATAGGTTTCTATGTAATGTTAAGTTAGTAATTTTAAAGGTTTTAGATCCTGTATTTTGTATAAAAAGTGGTTTAAGCTAATTTTACTGATTATTCAATTTAGTACTTAACTAAATTATGCCCTAATTACAACAGAATAAGGTCCTAGGGCAGTTTTATACCCTTTTTTAGTACTTTTAATTAGTATATTAATTTAATTATTTTTTTAATAGTTCTTCATCAAGTTCACTTTGTCTCCACTAAATTTTATTAGATTTTAAATTGTAGAAAAATTCTAAAAATTCTAGAAGCAGCAGCTGTCCAAACTAATAATTTTCAGATAGTTGTCACAATGACCTATATTTAACTATATTAAAAATTTTATTATATTTTTTACTTATTTTTATAAGAAACTAGACTTATCAAGTTTCAATTTATCTTTTAAATCACTTAAATCAGATTTATATTGAGGGAGATATGACTTTTTGAAGTTGGGCTAAAAAACTACAAAAAATAGGGCAGAAAACGAGTCGCCCGCCTCGCTGGACAGCGAGGCCTCGCCGTCACGGTGATGCCATCGCCGCTCACTATCCTCTCTAGTAGTGGTTTTGCCACTTGATATTTGTAATAGGTGTATTTTGTAAACTGGAATGAGTTATTTGACGTGTAATATATGATTTTGGGGTAGAAGAAGCTGCGCTATCCAAATAACCTATTAATTTCATGATATTTAAAAAGATTAATGGTTAAAAACCTATTTTATTTATTTTTTTACTATTTATATTAAATGTTTATTTCATTATTATTTTTCATCATTTAAACTTTAGGATTAGTGTCTAATATGAAAGTACTTGGAAATTTTAAAAAATAGGTGGTGAAAGGTGAGATTTTGAAGGAAATGGATTAAAAAGGGATTTTAGACTTTGCGATTGAGTTCTGAGTAATTAATAAGGTATTATGATTGAAAAAGTGCCTAAGGATGTCTAAATATAAGTTGACAAAAACTCGGGACATTACAATCTACCCGCTTAAAAATAATTTTATCCCCTAAATTGCCTAAGGGTAATAAGTAAAGGTTTTTATTATTCCTTTTACCTAAGTTTTATTGATTTTAAGTTTATATGTGTGGTAAGGTATATACTATTTATGCTAGTCTGGCTTACTTTAGTCTACCCTCCTTAAAACTTTTTCACCCTGAAATTGGCTAAGGCTCTTATTGGGTTTGTATTCAACGAGCGCATTTGGGGATACAATGACCTTGGCTATTGTAATTCAGCTCATACCCATTATTAGGCCTATTCTTTAATATGAATTATTTTAATACTCAAACCCTAATTGCTTTCCTTCTATGACTTCATTATTGACATTCTAAGAAAGATTCAGATCATATTTAGTGACTTAACCTTAAGTGTATCATGAATCAATTTCTTTCGATCCTGGGCTAGTGGGGTAGGGGCCCACCACGCTTTCGCTATGCCACTCTGATCCAATGGATGTATAGACTGATTTAACTAGATTGGGCTCATAATGTTCTACCCCCTTAAAATTTATTTTCACTCTCAAGGCTTAAGGATATATGTCCTGATTCGCATGTTGGAATAAGGTGTAATTTAGGACCTATCCTTGACATGAAATGGGATACAATCTCCCAATACATTAGTCTTCCTCCCATCGATGATGTGTGCTATGGCATTGGTACCTATGGTTATAGAAAGGAGCTAAAAATGATGGGTGTTGTGGTTGATTTCAGGGACGGGTGTGAGTTTGTGGCAAGATGTCTAATTATACCAAAGAAATTTTCTACGGTCCTGACTTACCCTTTCTAATCAGGTCTGGTTTAATACTGGAAGATAATCTATATATTATTAGTAGATAAGAAATTTGGATAAAATAGGTTAACGGGCAGGCTATCTTTCTAAGTTCATATGCACAAAATGTATGCCTAAATGATATGTGATTCGGGATGTAATTCGTAACTGTCTGTTGTCCATTTGAGAAATTTCTTGGGCCTAAAAAGAAAAATCTTTATTAGCCATATATTCTTAACACTTCTCAAAGACGAAGTAATAAAATTTTGGTTGTAAGTGGTAGGGCCAACACGGAAGGAAAGTTGTGTAGTGGGTCTAAGCTAGATACATAGACCTTCTGCTTAGCTAGGATAGAAAATTTTTCCCATCAGTTCTTAATCCTAGTTGATCCTGATCTTCTGCTTAATTAGAACATCGAGTTCATTGGTAACTACCAGGATTGAGAATTTGATTCAAACTGTGAATGCTTCGCTTATATATAGTTTCTCTACTCCATGTTCCCGATTGTAATAAGTCCTTGGGAAAGCAATTCTAAGGGGTGCGTTGACTTGACTTAATGTTAAATCCAAGGGATATATAAGTTTTCTCTGAACGTGAATAGTTTCTAAGTCAAAACAACCTTCCTAAGAGTAATTAAAGAAGCCTATAAGTATCAAGGGAATTCAATGAAAGAATGAGGTATCCCTCCAACCTAATCAAGCCGACTAACTAAGTCTATCATTCAATTGTCTTAGCATAATTAGTCTTTTACAGTCCGTAGTATAACCAATAGTCTAGTCTTAACTTGTGAGTAATGGTAATCCACTAATTGTAATCCAAAATCTATGTTTATATGCTAGATGATTTCATAACATTTCTAATACAAGAAATTGTTTTATCGCTTTTGGTCAAAAGTTTTCTGATTGAAATTGAGTTGGTCGAACTTAAATTTAACTACGCTCGAGCACTTCACACATGACCATACCAGCTAAGGAGGTCCTCTAGTTTATGTTATTAATTTATTAAATTTCCTAAACTGTCAGATTTTTTAAATTTTAGGAGTACCAACTTTAGGTCCTAAAAATCTAAATGTCCCAACAATTGATGGTCATTGTTGTTTATATACTCTTTATTCCCAAGGTCCTAGTTATCTCATCACTCCCCTTTAAATTTCTTGGTTTGGGTCCTTAAGCCCGTAGGGTCCATTTTTCCTAACTGTACATGCACATATTCATGCCTTTTGGATTTGTTTCGAGTTTAAAATTGTCAAGTACAACTCCAATTCATCGACTGACGGCCTAGAGGCGACCTAGGTTGATTCACGTGATCGAAGATACCTTGTGGAATAAATTACAATATTCGGTCTAGCCTATCGGCGAAACCTTGGGAGCCCAATATTGTCTCTAAATTCCATTAACCCATTTTTAAGTCAGAGTGCGTCAGAGTGCGTCGTGTTACCATAACCCAGGTCCAGTTTAATCCAAATCATGCTCTGATACCATCTTGTAATGCCCTGAAAATTGAGGGTTGAGTAAAGCTCTACTCCCGAGTTCTAATGCATCACTTACGCAACATAGATAATGATGATTGAATCTTGTCCATATTAGTGCAATTAAACATGAGCGGGATTATACTAAAATAGCAGATCATACGCCAGAGTTAATGTAATTTGACAAGCGAAAGATTGAAATATATGCATTTAATTATGAAAACATTTCACAAATTTTGGAGTATGAGTATGAAATCGGGCTAAATATATATATGTGTTGTTTCTAACCATATAAAATACAGGAAGTAAACGTGTTCAACTAAACAAGTATCCCAGTAGTCCCTGCACATCGGTATGAGATCTACATAGATCTGCCCGATAGTTAAACTTAGGAGAATCCTTCCTCCACGCCTATGAAGTCCAACTCTGCTGTATAGACCTCCCCATCACCTGCATCTAAACCAGAGTCTATGTGGTGTTTAAAACACTATCACAGGTGGGAATGAGTAGTTAATTTAGTGGACCTATAAAGAAAATGTTAACATGTTATCAATTCAGTCAAGCAGTAATGATAAAGAAGTACAACAATCGGGTTCTAATTACTCTAGTTAATGCAAGAATGGTATGTGATAATGATGTATGCCCTCGCCAGCACTCCCTCAGCGACATCCTCTCACGATCATGCTTGAACTCTTCCGATAAACGTGTACTCCTCACCAAAGCACCGTGTAATGCGATGTATGGTCGTGTTTGAAATAGCGGTGAAGACCACATGAGTCGAAGTAGGAATATGCCATTATGTCCTAGAGGGGGGTGAATAGGACTATTTAAAGTTTTACAATATATTTAAAAATCCTATTACACTAATCCTATCAGATATACAGTTATCAGGATTACTCAATTGTAACTCTACTGGCTTCCAAGCCTAGTAGAGGGTCCAAACATAAACTATTCAAAGATAACAATGTAGAACTTAGTTTATGCTGGATATGACTGTGTATGTGTGTGAGGTGTGATCTCAAACATTCAGATATTGAAATAGTAAAACAAATCACAGAAACAAGGTAATCGTAAACACAGTCATTTTTATAGTGGTTCGACTACTTGTCTACTCCCCTCTCGGCTGCCGCACTCAACCCTTGAGTGTACCGAATTTCACTAAGGAGGTTTCACAGGGTTCACCTTAAACCTAAGGTTTTAAATCAGGTTCACCTTCAACCTTTACACGGAGGTTTCTACTCGGTTCACCTCTAACCCTGGAGTTTTGCTGGTGCACTCCTAACCAGATGTTTTTGCCCACACTGAGTAAGGGTCCACATAATGCACCCACAATGAACACTCCTGCCGGAGGCCTCCTTTGAGGACTTCAAATGGTGAGCAACACTTAAGACCCAAACCTAGAAAGGAATGATCACAAGTGTCCTCTGGACTCTAGGTACTTACAGATAAGTTGATGAGTCACTTTTAACGCAGTGATGAAGATCTCCTTCTTGTTGATAAAGAGTCTTCAGCTCCCTTGATCCGCAACACAAAAGATGTACCAGTACTAGGCTTCGGGTCAAGTCAAGGTTAGGACGGAAATCCACTCTCTTGGAATTTTTCTATAAGGAATATAGAGTGATTCCCGTCATGTATTCATTCAAGACATCCCAGCTTAATGATATGCTATTAAGATATTTGCTGGAGGATCCTTGAATGCAGAAGTTCATTTCCCAATCCACTCTATTGAATATCAATGGTAAGAGTGGATTGGAAGATGAACTCCTGTAAGAGAAAGGACTTTGGGTATATGATCTGAGGGTAAGACACACAAAAGCACTCTCTTCTTTCTCTACCAGCGATAAAGATTAACCTCTCTATATATAGGCAAAAGGTTCCAACAGATATAAAACGGTCACATTTATGGTAGAGTTCGATATCATCGAGCAGGGTCGATATCATCGACCGTATACTCTTGATAGCATCGACTGACCGCTCGATGATACAAACTCAAATGTCATTTTCACTTGTGGAAGCCTTTTGCTAACTGGTCAATAGGATCGAGACACACATCGATGCTATCGGATTTCAAACTCTGATTTCATCGATAGAGGGATCGATCTATCGATAGGTGAAAATAAGAGAGACAAGCCTTGAAAAATTTCAAGTTCTAAAGATATGATCGGGGAATAGCCGATGTCATCGAAATTTGAACATCGATTATATCGAGACCTTGTCAATAAGATTGATAAATCATATAGATTTACCTATAAGCACGCTGGTCAGTTTGTGCCGGACTCAATCCAATTGACCAGGATTCGATGGCATCGACATAATAATATCGATTTCCTCGAATGGCCCCCGATCAACGTTTAAAACACCCTGAAATATTTGCTGGAGAAAATATGCGCCCACTATCAATATGATCGAATGACTTCCGATATGATCGATATTTGAATTCAGATTGAATCGGAACAGCCATCGATATATCGAAGCTTATAGTAGTTTTCTTTAAAAAAATAGGGGCGCCGTAAAACTACCTGTCGATATTATCGATCCACTTTCGATGGGATCGATATTCAAATATCGATGATATCAATTAAAACTTTGATATATCGATAAATCGTCCAGATGAATGTGCGGTTGCTGGACACTTTTTGTCCTCACTCGATTGTATAGATTAAGATGTCGAGGACATCGACAGAGCAGGTCGATCATATCGAAATGTGAATCGATACAATCGATAGGGTAAGAAAACTTGAAGATTTTCCTATTTGGTAAAAAGTTTTCTTACAATAAAACTCTAAGATGTTCTACTTAGTTTTAAGGGTTTTAATCACCTGGTGTTTTGGGATATGGGATGTGAGACTATGATTTACCTATGGCGAGCTTCCACACACCCAGTTGAGGCAGACGCTTGAATTGATCTTCCTGTTAGGCTCTGTAGTCCGACTGACTCAACTCTCACTGTAATTGACAAACCAGGGCACTTGTAGGTACACTTTCAATCTCCCCCTTTGTCAATTACGTGACAAAAAAAAACCCAAAACACCCTAAGATAATATCTAAGACAGACACATCCTAAATTGTGTGTACATGCATTAACATAATTTTATAAATTCTAATCACCCATGTATACACCTAGTAACTGCTCACCCTTTCTTCAGAAACTCCACCATTCTTGGTGCAACTGCTCCCCCTAACACCTGCAACACCATTCTAGCAGATATACAATTCCATCCGGGTTGTTTTTGACTTTTCTCCCCCTTTTTGTCAGTCATTAACAAAGATATAACAAGTGATATTGACTGAAGTAAAACACGGCATATGGGAGAACCATAGACAGATAGATGTATACAGATTTTCAACCGGATAAGCATACATTAATTAAGGTAGGAAGTAAATAGATGAAACAATTAGCACAGTCATTTCATAAGCATCAAGAATGGCAATGAAATATGAATTGAATTCAGCCATATCAACCAGTATCCCAAAAATAGACTGCCACAGACAACAGTAGTATAAGTACCCAAAATAACACAACATCAGATGCACTAGATAAACAGAGAAGTACGACATTTGCTTAATGTTTCTGAGAAGGATGATGCACGAGCAAATCTACCACTTGCTGAGTGGTTTGCTGGAGAATGTTAATTTTATCTTCAATTGCAGTAAGACGCCGTTCGCAGAGGTGCAATTGGTCTTCCATCCCTGCTATCCCATTTAGAAGATGAAATTCGAGATGATAAGATTGACGATTTGTAATGGATTCAGGACTTAGCAATGGTGTGGGATTTGACCCTGTATGTATAGGCCGATTGGACGGTGAAGCATATGGAACTGCCCTTGGAATGGAAGCACTAGGCCTAGATAAGGGAGGACACACCTGTAGTGCCGCCAGTGCTACGTTGTCATCAAACCATTCTTCAGAATGTATTGTATCAGAGGTGGCAGGTAGATCCGCATGATGTGAAAGTTTGCATCTGAGCACAGGGAAGAACAGTGTAGCCCGATGATTTCCTTGGATTATACGAATGATCTGCTTGAGAAGAAGTGTTGGCAGACAAAATTGATTTTCTTGATATATATCATAGAGTATATTAATCACAAAAGGAGGAAGATGATCCCCTTTGATATCGCAGGGATATACATTAGACCCAAGAATGTTATGAAGAATTTTGAACGTGGGACCTAGACAGTTGACATGAAGCAGATTTTCATCATTCCACAGAATGGTCGTGCCTTGACAAAGTGCATGAGTTACTTCGCCCCATACACCCAAACAGTTGAGATTTCTATTTGTCACTGGAATCCGAGTGATCTCTAGATCAAGAAGATGAGCCAAGGTGATTGGAGTGATCAGTTTTGAGTGGTGCGTAAGATTAATCTGAATGCTAGGGGGATCATTGCTAATGATATGACAGTGATTGAAAAATTCCTAGATTACCCCTAGATGATATGTTCCTCGAAGATTGAGGATATTCTTCCAACCAATTACTTCCAGAAGTAGATCCACACCAAACGATTCTATAGCACTATTAAGCACAATATGTTCAATAATGGCAGATGGATGTCCTTCCATAGGTTGAGATTTTCCTTTTCCCTTGATCATGGTGAAGAGATGAAAGGATGGAATGAAGTATTAGAAATGATTTTCCTCGTGAATTCTTCACTTAATATAGAACCCTTATCGATCATATCGAACAGTTATCGATATCATAGTAATGCCTTCCATTAAGAGTTGTGTGAATGGTCGTTGGAACAGGAAGACAATTTAATGTAGTTTGACTGAAGAAATTGATATTTCCAACAACTGTCAATTGGATCGATATACTATTTTGATGGCATCGATGATGAAATCGAAGGTAGTCTGGACAATATTGCTGCTTATGAAAATTTTGACATTTGCTCACTTAGCAGTGTGGCCAGGAATATCTCAGGCTTTAAAATGCATCTATGTGAGCCCTTGTTCCTAAGATACTTATTAATGAGAGCATATGCCAATGGATTTTTGACGATCACAGAATCGGTTGGTGTCAAGAGGCTTTGTGAGAATATCAGCAAGCTATTTTTCGGTGGCTACATAATCCAATGCAATGATCTTTTCTTCAACAAGTTCTCGGATAAAATGATGACGGATGTCAATATGCTTAGTTCGAGAGTGCTGAACAAGATTTTTTGAGATGTTTATAGCACTTTTGTTGTCACATAAAAGACTCATTATAGGCTGTGTTATCCCATAGTCCAACAGCATTTGTCTCATCCACAGGAGTTGTGCATAACAGCTACCTGCAGCTATATATTCAGCCTCAGTAGTAGATAATGAGATTGAGTTCTGCTTTTTACTCTGCCAGGAGACCAAATAATTACCAATATAAAAACATCCTCCACTTATCAATTTTCGATCGTCTAAATTTCCAGCCCAATCTGCATCAGAATAACCTGCAATAATGGTGGATGTTTCATATGGATACCATAGACCAAAGGTGGTAGTCACAGCTACATATTTGATAATCCTTTTAACAGTTGTTAGGTGGGATTCCTTAGGATCTGCCTGATATCGAGCACATACTCCCACGCTAAAAGATATATCTGGACGACTAGCAGTGAGATATAGTAAACTTCCAATCATGCTTCGATAAAGATGTTAGTCCACACTTTTACCATTTTCATCTTTGGAGAGTTTAAGAGTGGTATTCATAGGCATGTGATAGGTATGACCTGACTCAAGCCCAAATCTTTTCACCAAATCTCTTGCATACTTGGTCTGGTTTATAAAAATGCCATTAGGTAGTTACTTGACTTGCAGCCCTAAGAAGAAGTTTTATTCATCAACCATATTCATTTCAAACTCTGATTTCATGAGGTTGGCGAATTTGTGTGCCTCATCTCCACATGTTGATCCGAACACTATGTCATCCACATAGATTTGCGCAATAAGTAAAGAGCTCTTTATTCTTTGAGTAAAAAGTGTCTTATCTACACTTCCTCTACAGAAATCATGATCTAATAGAAATTTTGTCAGCCGTTCATACCATGCACGGGGTGCTTGCTTGAGACCATACAGAGCTTTATCCAGACGATAAACATGATGAGGGAACTTGTAATCTGAAAAACCTTTAGGTTGTTCTACATAAACCTCTTCAGCAAGATCCCCATTAAGAAATGCACTTTTGACATCCATCTGAAACAATTTAAATTTTAATGCGCAAGCAACAGCCACGAGAATTCTAATAGATTCGAGACGAGCAATAGGGGTAAATGTTTCATCCAAATCAATTCCTTCTATATGTGAGTATCCTTAGGCAACTAACCTTGCTTTATTTCTGATCTCATTTCCAGATTCATCGAATTTGTTCTTGAAAACCCATTTAGTTCCAATGACGTTTGTGTCGATTGGTCTGGGAAATAATTTCCATACCTCATTTCTTTGAAATTGTTGAAGTTCTTCTTGCATGGCATTTATCCAATGTTCATCTTGAAGAGCTTCCATAACATATTTAGGCTCAATTTTTGAGGTAAAGCAGAAATGACTGTAGATATTCTCTATCTGTCGTCGAGTTCTTACACCATCATTTGGATCACCAATGATTTGTTCCCGTGGATGATCCTTCACGATGGGTGTTTCTGAGGACGGTCCAAGTTCATTTGGTGCTGGGATTTTGGTCTCTGATTTATCTAGAATGCATGAGTCTACATCATCTTCCAGTTCATTTGTAGGGTTCTCCTCATCATGAAGATGATCATCAATTACCACATTGACTGTCTCTTGAATAGTCAGGGTTCTTAGATTGTATACTCTATACGCACGACTATTCAAGGCATACCCCAGATAGATACCTTCATCACTTTTAGGCTCAAATTTTCCTAGGTGATCTCTGTCTCTTAAAATATAGCATTTACTCCCAAAGACTCGAAAATATTTTACACTAGGTGCCTTTCCATACCACAGTTCATATAGAGTTTTGTTCAGACCTGCTCTAAGATATACTCTATTTATGGTGTACAGGCAGTATTGACAGCTTCTGCCTAGAAACTTTTTACCATACCTTTCCCATTTAGCATGACTGACCCCATCTCTTCAACACATGATTTTTCCTTTCAGCAACTCCATTTTTCTGCAGGGTTTTTGGGGCTAAAAATTCATGATGAATTCCTTTATCATTGCACTATTTTTTTAAATTTTCATTTTTAAATTCTCCACCATGATCACTTCTAATATAATTAATGCCATATCCTTTTTCATTTTGAACCCGTTTGGCCAGGATAGCAAATTCTTCAAAAGCATCCGATTTTTTCCAAAGAAATGTGACCCAAGTGAATCTGGTGTAGTCATCAACTATAACAAGGAAGTATCTTTTCCTTTCATGGCTTTCCACTTTGGTTGGGCCAACCAGATCCATATGCAGTAGATCTAACGATTTTGTTATTGCTATGGTGGTTGTCTTTTTGTGTCCAGTTTTTATCTATTTTTCTTTAAGACATTCTCCACACATAACTTTTTCTTCTTTTCTAATCTTGGGAAGACCTCTAACTAGATTTCTCGAGCTGAACTTAGCTAAATTTCGGTAATGGACATGTTCCAACCTTTGATGTTATAGTTTGGATTCATTTTTCACTATCATGTTTCACTTTGTATAGTTTGGATTCATTTTTCACTGCCATGTTGCACTTTGTATTCATCACATCCTCATTTACACTTTCTATGATATAACAGTTATCACTAATGCACAATCCGTTTATGAGAGATTTTCTTGTGTGATCTAAAATTCTACACACATCTTTCGAGAAGGTAAAAAGATGTTCCTTATCACAAATTTGAGAAATACTCAGGAGGTTGTGTTTCAGACCTTCTACACAGAGAACATGTTTGATTTTTGGAAGACCTGGTATGGCTATTGTCCCTTGTCCAATAATTTTTGCTGAACTACCATCTCCAAATGTGACTAATCCTCCATCGAAGTTTGAGTACTCACATAAATGAGTTTGGTCACTAGTCATGTGTCTAGAGCATCCACTATCAAGATACCACTTTGAACTATTGTTGGCTTTCAGAGCAGTATGGATTACAAGGCAATTGTTATGATCTAACACATCCTTTGGAACCTTCTTGAGAATGATTCCTTTTCAGTCAAGATCACTCTCTAGGCGGTGAAGCCCTTAAAGAGAGACCTGATCTGATACCAATTAAAATAGCAGTGAATACCGCTTGAGTTGAAGTAGGAATATGTCATTATGTCCTAGAGGGGGGTAAATAGGACTAGTTAAAGTTTTACAATGTATTTAAAAATCCTATTGCACTAATCCTATCAGATATACAATTATCAGGATTACTCAATTGTAACTCTACTGGCTTCCAAGCCTAGTAGAGGGTCCAAACACAAACTATTCAAAAGATAGAAATGTAGAACTTAGTTCATGATGGATATAACTGTGTATGTGTGTGAGGTGTGCTCTTAAACATTCAGATATTTAAATAGTAAAGAAAATCACACAAACAAGGCAATCGAAACACAGTCATTTTTATAGTGGTTCGACTACTTGTCTACTCCACTCTCGGCTGCCACACTCAACCCTTGAGTGTACCAAATTTCACTAAGGAGGTTTCTCAGGGTTCACCTCAAACATATGGTTTTAAATCAGGTTCACCTTCAACCTTTACATGGAGGTCTCTACTCGGTTCACCTCTAACCTTGGAGTTTTGCTGGTGCACTCCTAACCAGATGTTTATACCCACACAACGCACCCAGATATTTATGCTCTCCACAGAGCAAGGGTCCACACAATGCACCCACAGTGTACACTCCTGCCGGAGGCCTCCTTTGAGGACTTCAAATGGTGAGCAACACTTAAGACCCAAACTTAGAAAGAAATGATCACAAGTATCCTCTAGACTCTAGGTACTCATAGATAAGTTGATAAGTCCTTTTTAGCATAGTGATGAAGATCTCCTTCTTATTGATGAAGAGTCTTCAACTCCCTTGATCCACAACACAAAAGATGTACCAGTAATAGGCTTCGGGTCGGGTCAAGGTTAGGACAGAAATCCACTCTCTTGGAATTTTCCTATAAGGAACATAGAGTGATTCCCGTTATGTATTCATTCAAGGCATCCTAGCTTAATGATATACTATTAAGATAGTTACTGGGGGATCCTTGAATGCAGAAGTTCATTTCCCAATCCACTCTATTGAATATCAATGGTAAGAGTGGATTGAAAGATGAACTCCCGTGAGAGAAAGGACTTTGGGTATATAATCTGGGGGTAAGACACACAAAAGCACTCTCTTCTATCTCTACCAGCAATAAAGATAAACCTCTTTATATATAGGCAAAAGGTTCCAATGGATATAAAAGGGTCACATTTATGATAAATTTCGATATCATCGAGTAGGGTCGATATCATCGAGCGTATACTCCCGATAGCATCGACCAACCGCTCGATGATACAAACTCAAATGTCATTTTCTTTTGGAAGCCTTTTTCCAACTGGTCCATGGGATCGAGACACACATCGATGTTATCAGATTTCAAACTCTAATTTCATCGATAGAGGGATCGATCTATCGATAGGTGAAAATAAGAGAGACAAGCCTTGAAGAATTTCATGTTCTAAAGATATGATCGGAGAACAGCTGATGTCATCAGAATTTGAACGTCGATTATATCGAGACCTTGTCGATAGGATCGATAAATCATATAGATTTACCTATAAGCACGCTGGTCAGTTTATGCCGGACTCGATCTAATCGACTAGGATTCGATGACATCAATATAAGAATATCGATTTCCTCGAATGGCCCCCGATCAACGTTTAAAACACCCTGAAATATTTGCTGGAGGAAATATACACCCACTATCGATATGATCGAATGAATTCTGATATGATTGATATTTGAATTCAGATTAAATCGGAACAGTCATCGATATATCGAAGCTTATAGTAGTTGTCTTTCAAAAAATAGGGGCGCAATAAAACTTCCTGTCGATATTATCGATCCACTTTTGATGGGAGCGATATTCGAATATCGATAATATCGATTGAAACTTTGATATATCAATAAATTGTCCAGATTAATGTGCAGTTGCTAGATGCTTTTTGTCCTCACTCGATTGTATAGATTGAGATGCTGAGGACATCGACAGAGCAGGTCGATCATATCGAAATGTAAATCGATACAATCGATAGGGTAAGAAAACTTGAAGATTTTCCTGTTTGGTAAAAAGTTTTCTTACAATAAAACCCTAAGATGTTCCACTTAGTTTTAAGGGTTTTAATCACCTGGTGTTTTGGGATATGGGATGTGAGGCTATGATTTACCTATGGCGAGCTTCCACACACCTAGTTGAGGCAGACTCTTGAATTGATCTTCCCGTTAGGCTATGTAGTTCGACTGACTGAACTCACATTGTAATTGATAAACCAGGGCACTTGTAGGTGCACTTTCAGTGTTAGCCAAGTTCTTAATTAGGTCTATTCATATAACAGGTTTAGGAAGCTAAGGCACCTCCCTTGTATCATTTATCCAAACAATGATCCATCTAGGGTCATCAATCCTAGTTAATCACATATGATAGACAACTTCTAGGTCACTATGGAGAGGCTCGTCACCGTCAATGTAGGCCTAGTTATACTCAAGGTCACTATAGAAAGGCTCGTCATCTTAGCGTAGTCCTAGTGTATACTCGAGGTCACTCAACGCCCTACCAACTGGCAGTCTATTTTCGAAGGCTCATCTCCAACCCGACTGAGGATCACAGCTAGGCTGTGCTAGTGTAGGTCGATAGTTTGAATACAGTGTCCCATACCACCGTATTTGGCTCACGAGTTTGGGTTGCTCACTGGTCACTACGGGGAGGCTCGTCACTCTAGTGTAGGCCAACAGCTCAACCACAGTGTCCCATACTACCATGTCCAGCTCATGAGTCTTAGCAGATCGTGGTACTAAGGTTAAATGAGCTTTTCACTGGTAAGTTTGGTACCTTAAATTCAAGCAGTAGCGTCCATATATGGTGAAAATATAGTGGGTCAATCGGGTTACTTGATAAGCTCGACTGGTACGAGTGTACATTTAATTAATTGACATGGAGTGCATACGCACTCCTCATGGCCTAGCCACTATCGATAATTAGCGTACGACTCGAATTCCTCTAACGTATTCGTCGTGGCTAAAATAGTTCGGCCACCGATCATAAACCATTACCGATTTCCTGGGTTACATCGTAGCCCCAATCACACTTCAAATGTAGTAGACGTTCATATGTACTAATTAAAACATCACGTAGCAACCAATTTAAATATAAATCTCATATAAGCATTTTAACAAACACATAGATTACATGTTATCATACATAGGCATTCATCCATAAATCACGTAGTAGCAAGATAGATTACATAAAGGAAACTATAACTATAGACAAGATAATTGATAATTTCCATCTCAATGGCCTCATTAAATATATTTCAGCAAGCATTTACTCATTCAAGCATTTTATCAAACACTTAGACTACAGATTACTAAATACATAAACTAGATTAGTTACGACAAGAACTATAACAATTTCCTACACAACGTGGGTTATAAAGCATATAACAAACATTGATCTTTGATTAGAAATCATGACAAGCATAAATTAGGATTTCACACTCATTCAAACATTTTATTAAACACTTAGGCTACCCTTTACCTAATATATGAACTAGGTTAGTCACAACATATATTCTAGCAAATCATCACACATAGTGATCATAATACCAATGACAACCATGAATCCTACATTTACAGTCATGACAAACATAAATCATAATTTCATATTCATTCAATCATTTTAACAAACACATGGAATGCATCTTTGTTTTCAACATAATTCACATATGTATAATATATACAAAGCATCATAACTAGGATCATATGGTAGTAATCAAGTCACACATAAATCATTAGCTGACATTGAAAGTCTTGAAAACCATAACCTAAACATTTATAGCCCGCACCTTTCACGAGTAAACCCGTACCAAGCTCAGTTTGAACACTATGTCTTTGTCTACGACACAATGGCTACCTGAATCATGAAATAAGTTAGCTATTTCTCCGATCTACCTATTTGAATACCTAAAACAGATTAGGGTTAGGATTTCTTATCCAAAAATAGAGTTGAAAGTGATGGTGTAGTGACACGAAAGAGACGATTCGATACGTGGAGCGGTGGGAATGAATCTCAGCAACTAACTCCAGATCTCTCTTACTTCTCCTCACTTTCTCCTTCTCTTTTCTCTCTTCTCTCTCCTAGGGTTAGGAAAATCGTATGGAATAGAAATAGGGTGGCTTTAGGCCCTTATATAAGCCCAGAACTGATGGTAATAGCCCTAGGGCGATGGTATACTTAGGTTATAGCCGAAAGTCGACTGTTTCGGGCCAACAAAGTTCATCTGGAGGCCTATTTCCTACATACGGTCTGGGAAAAGTTTCCTAACATCAGATGTAAATTAGGTTAAGATTTCAGTCTGATTGGATCAATGGATCGACCGTGGAGGACCTGTTTCAGTTCAATAATCATCATTACTCGATCAGGGCCATAAGTAAACTGACATGTGCTGGAAATTTTTCCTAATCTGAGGGTGTAGTTGGGTCAGCATCAGACGGTCTGATACCTTAAAATTGGCCTACAAGCGAATGGCTTAATTTACTTAAGTTTCAGTTCATTTTCTAAAGATATTCGCGTTTCTCGCACACTTCGCTCGGAGCTCAAGTTGTGCGTTTCTAGACACTATCTGGATTTTATTTATGAAATGGTAGTCAAGCCCAGTAAGGCGGTCATAACCGTATAGTTTCGTGATGCTCCCAAGAGCAACTGGGTTTTGGGATTGCTCCTAGGTTTCTAGGTAATGTTGAGTTAGTGATTTTAAAGGTTTTGGATCTTATAGTTTGTATAGAAAGTGGTTCAAACTAATTCTACTGATTATTCAGTTTAATACTTAACTAAATTATGCCCTAATTACGATAAAATATGGTCCTAAGGAAGTTCTATACCCTTTTCTAGTACTTTTAATTAGTATATTATTTTAATTATTTTTTTAGTAGTTCATCATCAAGTTTACTTCCTCTCCACCAAATTTTATTAGATTTCGTGTTGTAAAAAAATTATAAAAATTCTAGAAGCAGTAGATGTCCAAACTAATGATTTTTGGACAGTTGTCACAACAACCTATATTTAACTATATTAAAATTTTTATTATATTTTTTTACTTATTTTTATAAGAAACTAAAATTATCAAGTTTCAATTTGACTTTTGAATAAATTAAATCAGAGTTTCGTTGAGAGAGATATGACTTTTTGAAGTCGGGCTAAAAAACTATAGAAAATGAGGCAGAAAATGGGAAGCCTGGCCCGCTGCGGCCCGCCGGTGATGCAATTACCGCTCACTGTCCTATTTGAAATGGGTGTATTTTACAAACTAGAATGAGTCATTTGATGTACAATATATAATTTTGGGGTAGGGGAAGCTTCTCTATCCAAATAACCTATTTATTTTATGATATTTCAAAAGGTTAATGGTCAAAAACTCATTTTATTTATTTATTTACCATTTATACTAAATTTTAATTTCATTAGTGTTCTTCATCATTTAAACTGTAGTAGTAATGTCTAATATAAAAGTACTTAGAAACATTTGAAGAATAAGGTGGTGAAAGGTGAGATTTTGAAGGAAATGGGTTAAAAAGGGATTTTAGACGTTGGGATTGAGTTCTGAAAAATTAATAAGGTGTTATGATCGAACCAGTGCCTAAGGAGATCTAACTCTAAGTCGGAAAAAATCTGGGACGTTACAGAGGATTTTAAGTGTGATTTTTTTTTTGTAAAGAAGCATAACCACAAGAGTACCTAAATCACAAGAACAACATCATCACCACATATTCACTAATATAAACATTAGAGTACAATGCTGAAAGGAAAATACATAAATAACAAAGACTCCAAAGTGATCTACCACAAGCTCCTGCCTCAAAGCTGTTATGACCTAACCTCACTTGCACGCAACGATCATGCATAAGCTTATGGAAAGCTTAGAGGGTGGTGTAAGTGTGTGCACAAGATAAGTGTCAAGCACAAAAATATCAAAGTAAATGGAAATACTAGCAAGTTCATGGATACCGTCAACCATAACAAGGCTATGTGATGTAAGATATATCATGTTAAATGTCATATGCTGATGATGCAACATAATGTACAAATCCTGACAAGTTCACGAATATCATCAACCTTATCTAGGCCAGGTAATGTAGAAACATGGTAAACCAAATATAATATACAGAAGATGCAATACAAAAGAAATGACCAAGCTAGAGTGTGAAGTTGGGATGATAGTACGTAGTATCGCATGCTATAGGGTCCATCATAAGAGACTTCTTTCCAAACCAGTCTCATACCTAAATTTGGATAGGCAAACTCAATGTGGTAAACTCTTGATCTCAGGTTGGTCATGCACCCTAATGAAAATCATAGCCATTATGAAAGTATACATAATGATTTTTTTATGCACCGCTAGCCCGAGTGGATAATGAATGAATGAATGAATTAATCAAATGTTGAGTATGCAACTCCTGCTTACTAAGTCCACATATTAGTACTGTACATTTATGAGATCATCATCGGGATCTAGTACACTCTACGTCAGCTTGCTGCCCCATCAAGCGCACAACTGGGTAAGTGGAAGAGACCTCACTATCCACTTATCAATATCGGCCCGGCTCGTCGATAACGGACCCATTTATAAGCTACTCAGACTTAGCCTAACATTTCTTACTCCCTCAGGTGGGTAAGGCCACCCCCCCTCAGAATCAACCACGACACATTAGGAGACGCGGCCTACTGGTATACAACCCTCATGCGCTCATGAATATTTACTTGGTCTAGACGTTGGAGCATCCTCTAATCTTGGGAGTTTAAGAAATTTCACATAGGGACATCTATTGCGCTCATATTCTAGAACTAAATATTTTTGGTGTCCCATCTGGCCATCCACGATATACCTATGGAGGCTATGACTCAAATGTCTCTAGGACATATGATGGTTATAACACAAAATACGAGATGCATGAGTTATATCATCTAATCATGCATCGAACCTATGTATACCACATGCTCATGTGGGGCAACTCCACCTCTCAGGGAGTCTTATAAACAATCAGCCCAATGACATATGATATGCTCAATCACTTCTCATAACAAGCATGCAGATAATGCGTATGGGCATGTATCAAGAAGTATACTAAGCATGATTATACATACATCATGATGGGCCTGTATAAGGCAACCTATGGCCTATGTAAATGAATGAGTGATGTGCACATAATCACACACACACATAGTGGGCCTCACGCATCACAATTGGTCCTCATGCATATAATGGGTCTCACATAAGGGCCTCATATATTACATCAGTCTCACATAAGGGCCTCATACAATCACAATGGGCCTTATACAATCATACAATGGGCCTCATATGATCATAATGGGCCTCATACAATCCTAATGGACCTCATACAATCACAATGGACCTCCTACAATCACAATGGGTCTCATATAATCACAATGAGCCTCATACGATCACAATAGGCCTCAAACAATCACACAATGGGCCTCATACAATCACAATGGGACTCATATGATCACAATGGGTCTCACATAATCGTAATGGGCCTAATACAATCACAATGAGCCTCATACAATCACACAATGGGCTTCGTACGATCATAATGGGTCTAATATGATCACAATGGGCCTCATACAATCTGAATGGACCTCATACAATCATAATCGATTACATACAATCACAATAGTCCTCACATGGCCATAAGGGACCTCATACATCATAATTGGCCTCACACAAGGGCCTTATACAATCATAATGTTATGCTAATACATACTCAGTGCGTATACTAACATGGTCGTAATCAATAATCGCCTATATATATGGCGAGGTCCATAGAAGGACCGTAAATCTAATTCATAACATGGGGTTCGGTCCTCAACAGTGGATATACCAAATATAATACCACTAATCCTTCCATCTACAACAAGGGATGATGATGCACTAATGTCAAGGATGGACCTCAAACTTATCTCAGCAGGGACATGGGCGGTGTGGATGATATGTACATGTCATGAGGTCCTAACAAATGGGATATAAGGATATACAACAAGGTGAGTTCACAGGGTGAGCTATTAGGACAAAAAATGGTCTTTCTTAATCACTATATCATGAATGAATTGGGTTTTTCTATGGGAAGCCCGATATGTACACAAGGTGGGCTTTGGTGGGGTCCAAACATCTAGGACTATGTGTCTTTCCAAATGGGTTGGGCAGTCCGCTCAATATCTAACTGAGCCTTGGGTATAGACAATAAACTTTGGGTAATCACATGTATCTAGGTGAGCCACATCTCCTATGGAAGGCCCGGTATGATCACAAGATGGGCTTCAAGGTTTGGGTAGCCTTACAGGATATGGTGGAAAACATCCTCATCAACGGGGGCCCAACAGTTTGGAATAGCCTAATGAGGTGAGATGGGTATCATTAATATTAATAGGGGCCCAACGGTTTGGGTAAGCCCAATAAGAGGAGATGAGAACGGACCTAACAATGGGCCTTAGGGATATCACAACGTGGACATTTAACCATCATTGCTCCCAAGGTAATGAGCTTAACAACGGGCCCTAGGGAGGATTTCAATGGTGGACATTTAACCACTATTGTCTCCTAGTGTACGGTCCACTTGGGATTTGAATCTACCTCTTTATAGGGCCTATGGCTCTTATACAAATCGGGGAAATGGATGGACATCATGTATATAACACATACATCATGATGGCCCTCATAAGGCAACCCCATAATGGGCATATAACCCATAAATCAGGGTGGGCCTTTCAAGGTAATGGGGCCCACGACCTTAGAGAAATGAATGAATAGTGTGAATATAACACATACATCATGGTGGAATCACTCATCACAATCGGGCTTCATATAAGGGCCTCGTATACATCACATCGAGCCTCACTACCTGGGCTTCAAATACATCACAATGGGTCTCATACCTGGGCCTCAAATACATCACAATGGGCTTCATACCTAGGCTTCAAATACATCATAATGGGCCTCATGACCCGGGCCTCAAATACATCATAATGGGCCTCATTATCTGGGCCTCAAATACATAACCATGGCCCTACACAGTAGGTGGGCCCTACACGTACAGCAGGTGGGCCCTGAATGTACAACATGTGGCCCTGTGTCTTGCAAAGTGGATGAATGGCGTGGATATAAAACACATACATCACGGTGGCTCCCACCGTCCAAACCGTTGGACGGTGTGGATATAAAATACATGCATCACATGTGGACGGTGTGGGTGAAGCACATACAACATGTGTGGGCCCCACAGATGGACAGTGCAGATAAAGCATTTAAATCATGTAGGTCCCATCAGATGAATGGCGCAGCTAAAACACATATATTACAGTGTGGATCCTGCCATCCATTGCTGGACGATGGTGATAAAACCTTACATCAGGGCCCCATGTCCACGTGTGGATGGTAGCCATCTCACAGCAGGTGGGTTCCACCGTCTCACATACTGGATGGTGTGGAAGCCACACACACACACACACACATGGTCCACCGTCCTATCAGGACGGACGGTGTAGTTAAGATACATCACGGTGGATCCCATCATCCTTGCTAGACGGTGTGGATGCCACAAGCGTGGAATGGGTCCCACCATCCATTCAGTGGATGGTGAGGGTGTAAAATACATAAATCGTGGTGGTCCAACATGCTGGGCCACCGGAATTGGTTCAAGCTGACATTTATGTTTTCCCTCGTCCAGGTCTGTTCGAGGTAGACAGGCAGCGGCCTGCCCGCTGGGGGCAGCATGGATCATACATCAAGGTGGGCCATTATACACAGAAAGAGAGAGAGAGAGAGAGAGAGAGAGAGAGAGAGAGAGAGAGAGAGAGAGAGAGAGAGAGAGAAAGAGAGAGAAACGTGTGATGGAGGGCTCCTCCACTATGAGCCCTCCCATGCATTACAAAACATACATCAAGTGGGTCCCAAAACTTGTAGCCCCACCAATATAAATCAACAATGGAAATTCCCTTTTTTCATGAAAATGCAAGGTCTAAATGACCTTCTCACAATGGAAAAATAAGCATCACGATGGGATCCATGGAGAATGGCCCCATCATGGGATGAACATATGAATTATGGTGGGTCATTGTCCACACCTAGGGTCCAAAGTGAGATCCATACCATCAATCGGTAGGCCCCACTTGGCCCATCATCAAAACATAAATCTAATCTAACAAAACACACACTGATTGTTAATCTTCTAGGCTACTTGGAATGCTAAGCAACTTGACTTCAACTTAGACGGAGGATGATGAAGATTGAAGGGCTAGGATGAGAGATTAGGGGGTAGGAAGTAGGCCACACTTGGGGTTCTCCTTAAAAAATGCTTGGATGTCCACTCTTGGTTGCTTGGAAATGGTGGAGACAATGAGAGGGAGAGAGGTTGTGATGGGATGAAAGGGATGATATGAGTGACATGACGGTTGACTTTGGGAATGGCTTGTATAAGAGAGGGATGATTTGTGTACTTGACTAGTACTTGATTGATTGATGTAATGGATGGGAGAGATTCTTTCAAGATTCGCAACGCACGACATTTTTCTCAAATTAAACGAGGGCCAACAACTCATGGGTATCGCATCAGAGCATGAGATGTGGCATTGGAACCGCGGCGATAGCATAGTCACTATGGTATAAGTCTCAGGTCGAGTCGACTCAGATCTATAGGATGCGAATTAGGGTCACACGCAAACACCGATTACAAGTCGCAGGTTGTCGAAATTCGACGAGGAGGATCGAGGGAGTCTAAAGAATGGTACAGACTAGAGTACAAGCCTTACAATTCCCATGCCAAATATCTAAGTAATGTGGAGATATTTGATATGAGACATAAAAAGGAAGAAACATATCCAGAGAGAAATTGAGAGATGGAGAGCAAAATAGACATGGGCATTTAAATAGGTTATATAAAGGCCTACTATCTATCTAACCTTGAAATGTTCAAAATGAGATAATTTGATTGATTTCTATGCCACCAAAAATACACTATATCTATGCTTGGCCATATAGAAATTCTTAAATGGGCAACTAATTGTCTAATTCACAAAAATAAACCACTCTAAGATAATTGTATAATGCACAATAATAAGCTAAGGGATAAGAAATGTAATCCATAATTCATAAAAATAAACTAATAATTGTCTAATTTATAATAAAAATAAGCCACTAATTGTCACAATAGACCATTAAAAACTATGGTGAACAACATGGCTTCCTGACGTCATAAAAATAAAGGAAAGGAACATGCTCAAAGCCATTGTAGACCCGTTGTAATTTTAGTCACAATAGACTATTAAAAACTAAAAAAATTCCCTTAATCAAATTAATATCAAATTCAGTTCAGCTTAGATAAAAAAAACACAAGCCAAAGGTCTCCCCATAATGCTACAAGCTTCACCTCTTAGCCCTAGCTAAGAGGTTTAGCCCGGCATGATGGGATTACCTCTCAAAAATAATCATAAATATAAAAAATAAAAATAAATTAAATTAACTAAATCAAAAACCTCCCTCTCTCACGTCTTCAGCTTCCCAGCCGTCCTTTCTCTTTCTCTTTCTTCTCTTTTTATAGCCAGCAGAGGAGAGGAGTCGGTGGAGAAAATTGGCTGGCGTGCGTAAACATCTTACGCAGCTTTGTGTGAAAACCCAGGAAAACAGCTCCCACTGGCTTTTTCTAACATCCTTCCTTTCTTAAAAAAAATAACGCCCCTTAGACGATTTTGGATTGCCTACAAGATGGATGGTCCAGATCAACCATACAATCAACGCCCTGGTCACATAGTGGCCCGCAAAACCAGACGGCGTCCGGTCGGTTTCTTTCTCATAACTGTGTTGGGATCTTGGTGGGGCCCATGATCGATTCTTGATAGAAAATCTACTTCGTTCACTGAGTTCAGCTTGAAAAACCATTCAGAAATGGTCAACTTTGGATCTGATTTGGTGTGGCCCACAGAAGTTTTCTCACTATCGTCCAACTTCCGTTGGACGATCAAAAGCCTGATCTTCATTGTCATTTGAAATAATGCCACCTAGGAAGTGGTAATATAAACCATGTTGGTCTAATGAACGGTCCAGATTGGACCTTCAAATCTTGATGGTGGCCCACAGCAAAGGACAACAAGTCGGATTGCGAAACAGAGCCTTCACAACAATCTCTGTGATGGTCGGTGAGCCCCACAATGTTTTTTTTAATGAAATCCACTCCGTCCATTCGTTTCAGGATGAAAAACCATGCGGTGAGGAGTGTTTTTAAACTTAAATCAGTGTGGCCCACGAGCTTCTCTACTCTGCCGTCCATCTTGCGTGCAGCTGAGATCTTCACACGTCTACTTACATGGTGGAGAAAGGACACCTAGGCGAGATCAATACCCCCTCCCCTCTGAAGTGAATCAACGATCTGGATCATTCTTTTGAATGATGCATGGGGCCCAGTAAGAAAAAAAGATGGTCTGCTTAAAGAAATTGGCGTGTTTTGGTTTTTTGTAAAAAAATCATGGGTCAAAGACCCCCTTGACCGAAACTGCAATCCGATGTGCGGCGGGTCCTCGTGTAAGTGGTGTACACGCACTGCAGCATAGGGTCCAATTTGATGTTTTAGTGAAATCTGCTCCATCCATCCATCTTGTCATCTCATTTAAACTGTCAAGACCAATTTTGAAGCATCTTTAGATAGCAGGTGGGCCCAAAATTAATGGTTTATGGGTGATCTGTCGATTGGGCCACTTCTATAGGGATTCGAGGGTTAAAATTTGACGTGTGCGGTTAATTTATGGTCCCTTGGCCATGTATGAAGTTTCAAGTCGAACGGATGGTAGGAACCCTGTGATCTTACATTTTAGACAAAAAAATCGAGCAAAGGGTACAAACAAAAACCATAGCCATAGACCTATGGCTACGGTTTTCATCCGTAGCTTGACTGTTGTCGTAGGTGCCATAATAATAGGCCTTGAACCTATGGCTACAGATTTAATCTGTAGCTATAGGGTGCAATAGCTACAGATGTAATCCGTAGCAATTATATCTGTAGCGAAAACTTCAGACAGTTGTGGATATTATTTGTAGCTAAAAGTCTGTTATAATATGCCTAAATTGAAAAGGCTACACCTGTCAGATTAATGGCTACGGATATTATTTTTAGCTAAAGTCCGTAGCAATATGCCTAAATTGAAAAGGCTACACCTGTCAGATTAATGGCTACGGATATTATTTATAGCTAATATGCCTAAATTGAAAAGGCTACTCCTATCAGATTAATGGCTACGATCAATCTTCATAGCTATTTTGTAAATTACAAAATTATATATAATCATTTGTTCATTCAATTACCACCTATACAATCATTCATTCATTCAATTACAATCACTCATTCATTCATTCTATTATAATCAAATTACAATCCTTCATTCAATCAATTACAATTACAATCAATTACAATCCAATTCATTCAATCAATTACAATAATGCTGAAAATACAAATCTTTGGCTTCATTAGAGAAATGTGCTCGAATTTACCCTGAAATTTCAACAGCTTCATATATTCCATCATCCTACAAACAGTCATGTCATATATAAATTAGAATTCCCATTAGGAAAAAGAAAGACAAAGTGAAAGAAGTGCATTATGTATAACAACTTTTTTTTTCTACATGAATTTTAAAAAAAAAAACTCAAAGAGGAATGAAACTGACACAAATGAAATGGTCTCAGCATATGATTATAGGTTTTGGTTTTGGTTTAGGTTATAGGTTTATGTTAAGGTTTAGGTTAAGCTTAGGCTATAGGTTATAATTAAGTTTAGGTTATAGGCTATAAGTTTTGAATTAGGTTTAGGTTATAGTTTAGATTTAGGTTATAGGTTATAGCTTTTGGGAACTTAATTATAGGTTAAGGTTTAGGTTTAGGAAATCGAGTTCGGGTTTGGGATCAGGTTTAGATTTGGGTTTTCAAGTTTAGGTTTAGGTTAAGGAGTTGAGATTAGGATTAGGAGTAGGTTTGAGTTTAAGGATTTGAGAATACATTTAGGTTTTAAGTTTAGGTTTAGGTTAAAGGTTTAGGGAAAGGTTATAGGTTATAACTTTAGGGAATTGAGAATGGGTTATGGTTTAGGTTTAGGAAATCGGGTACAGGTTCGGGATTGAGTTTAAGTTTGGGTTTTTAAGTTTAGGTTTAGGTTTAAGTTAGGGAGTTGAGATTAGGATTAAGTGTAGGTTTCACTTTAGGGAATTGAGTTTAGGTTATAGGTTTAGGGAAAGGATAGGTTTAGGTTATAGGTTTTGGGATTTAGGAATAGTTTTAGGTTATAAGTATAGGTTTAGGTTAGGTTATAGGTTAAGGTTTAGGAATAGGTTATAGGTTTTGGGATTTAAGAATGGGTTCGGGTTTAGGTTATAGGTTTTGGTTTAGGTTTAGGTTATAGGTTTTGGGATTTGAGAATGGGTTCGGGTTTAGGTTATAGGTTTTGGGATTTGAGAATGGGTTCGGGTTTAGGTTATAGGTTTTGGTTTTGGTTTAGGTTATAAGTTTTTAGATTTGAGAATGGGTTATAGTTTAGGATTAGGAAATCGGGTTCAGGTTCGGGATTGGATTTGAGTTTGAGTTTTCAAGTATAGGTTTAGGTTTAGGTTAAGGAGTTGAGATTAGGATTAGGTGTAGGTTTAACTTTAGGGAATTGAGTTTAAGTCATAGGTTTAGGGAAAGGTTAGGTTTAGGTTATAGTTTTTGGGATTTGGGAATAGTTTTAAGTTATAAATATAGGTTTAGATTAGGTTATAGGTTAAGGTTTAGGGATAGGTTATAGGTTTTGAGATTTGAGAATGGGTTCGGGTTTAGGTCATAGGTTTTGGTATTGGTTTAGGTTATAGGTTTTGGGATTTGAGAATGGGTTCGGGTTTAGTTATAGGTTTTGGTTTTGGTTTTAGTTTTGGTTATAGGTTATAGGTTTAGGTTATAAGTTTTGGGATTTGAGAATGGGTTCAAGTTTAGGTTATAGGTTTTGGTTTCAGTTATAGGTTATAGGTTTTGGGATTTGAGAATGGGTTCAGGTTTAGGTTATAGGTTTTGGTTTTGGTTTTGGTTATAGGTTTTTGGATTTGAGAATGGGTTATGGTTTAAGTTTAGGAAATTGGGTTCAGGTTCGAGATTGAGTTCATTTTGGGTTTTTAAGTTTAGGTTAGAGAGTTGAGATTAGGATTACGTGTAGGTTTTGCTTTAGGGAATTGAGTTTAGGTCATAGGTTTAGGAAAAGGTTAGGTTTAGGTTATAAGTTTTGAGATATGGGAATAGTTTTAGGTTATAAGTATAGGTTTAGGTTAGGTTATAGGTTAAGGTTTAGGGATAGGTCATAGGTTTTGGGATTTGAGAATGGGTTCAGGTTTAGGTTATAGGTTTTAGTTTTGGTTTAGGTTATAGGTTTTAGTTTAGGTTATAGGTTATAGGTTTAGGATAAAGTTTAGGTTTAGGTTTAGGTTATAAGTTTTGGTATTTGAGAATGGATTCGAGTTTAGGTTTTAGGTGTTGGTTTTGGTTTAGGTTATAGGTTTTGGGATTTGAGAATGGGTTCGGGTTCAGGTTATAGATTTTATTTTTAGTTTTAGTTTTGGTTATAGGTTTTTGGATTTAAGAATGGATTATGGTTTAGGTTTAGGAAATCGGGTTCAGGTTCGGGATTGGGTTTAAGTTTGGGTTTTTAAGATTAGGTTTAGGTTTAGGTTAGGGAGTTGAGATTAGAATTAGGTATAGGTTTCGTTTTAGGGAATTGAGTTTAGGTTGTAGGTTTTGGGAAAGGTTAGGTTTAGGTTATAGGTTTTGGGATTTGGGAATAGTTTTAGGTTATAAGAATAGGTTTAGGTTTGGTTATAGGTTAAGGTTTAAGGATAGGTTATAGGTTTTGGAATTTGAGAATGGGTTCGGGTTTAGGTTATAGGTTTTAGTTTTAGTTTAGGTTATAAGTTATAGGTTTATGATAAGGTTTAGGTTTAGGTTTAGGTTATAGGTTTTGGGATTTGAGAATGGGTTTGGGTCTAGGTTATAGGCTTTGGTTTAGGTTTAGGTTATAGGTTTTGGGATTTGAGAATGGGTTCGGGTTTAGGATATAGGTTTTGGTTTTGGTTTAGGATATAGGTTTTTGGATTTGAGAATGGACTTTGGTTTAGGTTTAGGAAATCGGGTTCAGGTTCGGGATTGGGTTTAAGTTTGGGTTTTTAAGTTAAGGTTTATGTTTAGGTTAGGGAGTTGAGATTAGGATTAGGTGTAGGTTTCGTTTTAGGGAATTGAGTTTATGTTATAGGTTTTGGGAAAGGTTAGGTTTAGGTTATAGGTTTTGGGATTTGGGAATAGTTTTAGGTTATAAGTATAGGTTTAGGTTAGGTTATAGGTTAAGGTTTAGGTTTATGTTATAGGTTTTAGGATTTGAGAATGGGTTCGGGTATAGATTATAGGTTTCGATTTTGGTTTAGGTTATAGGTTTTGGAATTTGGGAATGGGTTCGGGTTTAGGTTATAGGTTTTGGTTTTGGTTTAGGTTATAGGTTTTGGTTAAGGTTACAGGTTATAGGTTTATGTTTAGGTTAAGGTTAGGTTTAGGTTATAGGTTTTGGGATTTGGGAATAGTTTTAGGTTATAAGTATAGGTTTAGGTTAGGTTATAGGTTTTGGGATTTGATAATGGGTTTGGGTTTAGGTTATAGGTTTTGGTTTAGGTTTAGGTTATAGGTTTTGGTTTAGGTTATAGGTTATAGGTTTAGGATAAGGTTTAGGTTTAGGTTTAGGTTATAGGTTTTGAGATTTGGGAATATTTTTAGGTTATAAGTATAGGTTTAGGTTAGCTTATAGGTTTTGTGATTTGATAATGGGTTCGGGTTTAGGTTACAGGTTTTGGTTTTGCTTTAGGTTATAGGTTTTGGTTTAGGTTATAGGTTATAGGTTTAGGATAAGGTTTAGGTTTAGGTTTAGGTTATAGGTTTTGGGATTTGAGAATGGGTTCGGGTTTAGGTTATAGGTTTTGGTTTTGGTTTAGGTTATAGGTTTTGGGATTTGGGAATGGGTTCGGGTTTAAGTTATAGGTTTTGGTTTTGGTCTAGGTTAGAGGTTTTGGTTAAGGTTATAGGTTATAAGTTTAGGTTTAGGTTAAGGTTAGGTTTAGGTTATAGGTATTGGAATTTGGGAATAGTTTTAGGTTATAAGTATAGGTTTTGGTCAGGTTATAATTGTTGGGAATTGAGAATGGGTTCGGGTTTAGGTTATAGGTTTTGGTTTTGGTTTAGGTTTTAGGTTTTGGTTAAGGTTATAGGTTATAGGTTTAGGTTTAGGTTAAGGTTGGGTTTAGGTTATAGGTTTTGGGATTTGGAAATAGTTTTAGGTTATAAGTATCGGTTTAGGTTAGGTTATAGGTTAAGGTTTAGGTTTAGGTTATAGGTTTTGGGATTTGAGAATGGGTTCGGGTTTAGATTATAGGTTTTGGTTTTGGTTTAGGTTATAGGTTTTGGGATTTGGGAATGGGTTCGGGTTTAGGTTATAGGTTTTGGTTTTGGTCTAGGTTATAGGTTTTGTTTTAGGTTTTAGGTTATAGGTTTAGGTTTAGGTTAAGGTTAGGTTTAGGTTATAGGTATTGAAATTTGGGAATAGTTTTAGGTTATAAGTATAGGTTTGGTCAGGTTATAATTGTTGGGAATTGAGAATGGGTTCGGGTTTAGGTTATAGGTTTTGGTTTTGGTTTAGGTTATAGGTTTTGGTTAAGGTTATCGGTTATAGGTTTAGGTTTAGATTAAGGTTGGGTTTAAGTTATAGGTTTTGGGATTTGGGAATAGTTTTAGGTTATAAGTATAGGTTTAGGTTAGGTTATAGGTTAAGGTTTAGGTTTAGGTTATAGGTTTTGAGATTTGAGAATGGGTTCGGGTTTAGATTATAGGTTTTGGTTTTAGTTTAGGTTATAGGTTTTGGGATTTGGGAATGGGTTCGGGTTTAGGTTATAGGTTTTGGTTTTGGTTTAGGTTATAGGTTCTGGTTATAGTTATAGGTTATAGGTTTATGTTTACGTTAAGGTTAGGTTTAGTTTATAGGTTTTGGGATTTGGGAATAGGTTTAGGTTATAAGTATAAGTTTAGGTTAGGTTATAAGTTTTGGAATTTGATAATGGGTTTGGATAAAGGTTATAGGTTTTGGTTTAGGTTTAGGTTATAGGTTTTGGTTTAGGTTATAGGTGATAGGTTTAGGATAAGGTTTAGGTTTAGGTTTAGGTTATAGGTTTTGGTATTTGGGAATAGTTTTAGGCTATAAATATAGGTTTAGGTTAGGTTATAGGTTTTGGGATTTAATAATGGGTTCGGGTTTAGGTTATAGTTTAGGTTATTAGTTATGGTTTTGGTTATAGGTTATAGGATTAGGATAAGGTTTATGGCCTGTTTGGGAGTGTGGATTTGGAACCCCCTGGATTTGCAACCCCCAGGATTGGCAATCCTCTGGGTGTGTTTGGCACCCTGGAGTGTGAATTAACTTTAATTCAAAAATACCTATAAATGGTATATTTACGGGGGTTTGAATTTAATTACTAAATCAACTTTAATATCTCCAATTAGTGAGACATAATTTTTGACACTATAGTTGTGATAAGCCCGTTAAAATATATGCTTTGCCAAAAAATGATGAAATTCCAAGTCTCAGATGGACTGCAAGCACAAGATCATGTTTGAGTGACTAACTAACGATTTTTAATCATTGATTAATATGGACAACGTTTGGACGGTGCTGGACAATATTTGGACAGTGCTGATCTACATGAACAATGTTTGGATGGTGCTGATCATTGTTAGTGGGCCATGTGCCCAGTAGAATAATATTGTACAGTGACATGCATTTATACCTGCAAATATTGAAACGATTTTTGGTGTAATCCAAGCTCTTACCGTGGATTACAAACCCCCTCAAAGAGGGGATTGGGAACCCCCTGGATTGGCAATCCCCAGTTGCTTTTTGCTGACAAACAACCAAGGGGATTTGAAACCCCCTCTAATCCCCTCCAATCCAAGGTGCCAAATGACCCCTTAGGTTTAGGTTTAGGTTTAGGTTATAGGTTTTGGGATTTGAGAATGGGTTCGGGTTTAAGTTATAGGTTTTGATTTTGGTTTAGGTTATAGGTTTTGGGATTTGGGAATGGGTTCGAGTTTAGGTTATAGGTTTTGGTTAAGGTTTTAGGTTATAGGTTTAGGTTCAGGTTAAAGTTAGGTTTAGGTTATAGGTTTTGGGATTTAGGAATAGTTTTAGGTTATAAGTATAGGTTTAAGTTTGGTTATAATTGTTGGGATTTGAGAATGGGTTTGTGTTTAGGTTATAGGTTTTGGTTTTGGTTTAGGTTATAGGTTTTGGTTAAGGTTATAGGTTATAGGTTTAGGTTTAGGTTAAGGATAGGTTTAGGTTATAGGTTTTGGGATTTGGGAATAGTTTTAGGTTATAAGTATAGGTTTAAGTTAGGTTATAGGTTAAGGTTTAGGTTTAGGTTATAGGTTTTGGGATTTGAGAATGGGTTCGGGTTTAGATTATAGGTTTTAGTTTTGGTTTAGGTTATAGGTTTTGGGATTTGAGAATGGGTTCAGGTTTAGGTTATAGGTTTTGGTTATGGTTATAGGTTATAGGTTTATGTTTAGGTTAAGGTTAGGTTTAGGTTATAGGTTTTGGGATTTGGGAATAGTTTTAGGTTATAAGTATAGGTTTAGGTTCGGTTATAAGTTTTGGGATTTGATAATGGGTTTATGTTTAGGTTATAGGTTTTGGTTTAGGTTTAGGTTATAGGTTTTGGTTTAGGTTTAGTGTAACGCCCGAAAAAAATCTGTACTTGGACTCGAGTACCAACTCGACCCGAAATCGCGTAGGATTAATTCCTTTAGAAAATAAGTGTATGTTAGCTAGCGCAACGCTAGAGTAGCTGGGAAATAGTCCCTGATCACTTTAAATACGTTCTACAAGACCCAAATCGAGTAGAACCAATGACTCTATAATACTCTAAAACCTCGGATCAAACTCTAAGCAGGTTTGTTCTCTAGACCACTTTGAAACTTTGTATTGGATCTAGACCGCGCGTCGAAAGTCCGATACCTACTATCTTAGACCGTTAGAACCGCCTTACTGGACTTGACAATTATTTCAAAAATCAAGTCCAACCGACATACACGGGCTATTTCATTGAGCCTGGACTGAAGAGAGTAAGAATAGGGACAGATTTAGAATTTGAAATTCAAATCTGGCACACGACTTGACGTGTCAGTATTAAGCGTTCTGACAGTCAGAATTCAGCCAAATTACACCCTCGGATCAGGAAAAATTTCTATTTCATATCATGAGATTTGCAGACCTGATCTACGTGCGGTGACCACTGAACTGAAACTAGACCGTTACTTGCGATCTACGAACCCTGCTGGACTGAAAACGGGATGTGAGCGACATCTGACATGTGTGAACTTAAGTCCGATCGCGTTCGGCCAGGGGACCACCAGAAATCATCTTTTGGACCGAAACAGCCCCGCTTTGGATAAGCATCAAGTGAACTTTGTTCCTGAGCCTATTTTGGGCATTTTTATGCTTATAAAAGGGGTTGAAACCCTCACTCCTCTCTCCCATCCGAATTTGAGAAAAATCCTAGATTGGGAGAGAGAAAAGGTGAGAGTTTGTGAGAGAGAGTAGGAGAGAATTTTCCTGCCGTTCCACTGCCTGTTGCACGTACTTTAGCAACACGCTTCCATCACTCAGCCGGTGATTTCTCCGCATTTTCAGGTAAGAAATAACCCTAATAAGTTCCTGATTTTGGATTCTTTCCATTCCATAGCATGCAAACTGATAGAACTCGTAAATTAGGTTCTCTATTCGCCGTAGACGAAGCGTATACGCTCCGTTCGAATTCACACATCTATAAGAGATAAGGTGTGGATTTTAGACGCTTTGATTGACTGTTTCCAACGCTTTCAATGTCGTTTAATGGTAGATTATCGACAGCAACGCCGTTTGACATGTACAACATGTTGTCCGTTTCCTGTTTCATAAACCGGCGAAGAATATGAGATTTAGGGCATTTTAGTCATTTGTAGGAAGTACTGTTTTCATTCATATTTTGCTGATATGATTGACATGGTTTATTATCGTATTAGAATGTTAGGAATACGTGCATAATTAGTTTGGCGAAGAGATTCGCCTAAATGTTCACTTCGGGTCGACATACTATATGTAGACTTAAGTGTGTAGTGTAAGTGTTTGTATAAATGCTTGTATTAGTATGTATTGAATTAAATGGTGTTATGAATCGGTTCGAGATTGTTTTCTCAATTAATATGCTGATGTAAATGATTTCTTACATGTTAGCTAAATGCATGATTTCATTATATTTATAAAATACATGTGCTTGAAGATTTGCTTAAGTTGTATGTTATAACATGTGTTAACATGCTCACATGGTTGTATTTTATTTCCAATACTCTAATATGATTGCTGATATGATTCCATAATTATTTTGGACTATACTTAGTCCAGGCAGTCGGTAACCGAGCGAATTCATGGTTGGCTTATCTTGGCCACGAACGACGCGTCGATGAACGCGAGCCGTGTTTTGGAGTTGGCGGCAGTGGTTAGGCCATGCAAAGTATTTTACGTGCTTCATGTCGTTCGACTTGAGATGCGATCGTGCTAGTCGAGCCCGTCAAGTAACCCGACTGGTCGTTGTATGTTCACCCTGCACGAGTCATAACTGCTTGAACCTAGGGTACTTAACTTACCATTATAAACCCTGTTAACCATGGTACCTTGATCCACGAAGACTCATGAGCCGGGCATGGTGGTATGGGACACCGTGGTCAAGCTGTCGGCCTACGCTGGGGCCACAAACCTCCCCGTAGTGACCAGTGAGCACCTAGTCTCGTGAGAAGATTATGGTGGTATAGGACACTATATTCTTACTGTCGGCCTACACTGATCAGGCGACGAGTCCTTTGTAGTGACCGCAAGCGTATTCTGAGTCTACGGGAGGCGACGACCCTTTAGTAGCAGTAGAGTACAGTAGGCCTGTATTGATAAGGTGATGGGAGAGTGGTGCAACGAGTGTGTGCAACAGCCCTGGCAACCCTTGCAGTGACCTATAAAATATATATCGTATGAGATTATTAAGAGTGACGACCCTAGACAGGATCTGTGTTGGGATTAATATAAGGAAAGTACCTTAGTTTCTCAATCCTGCTGTTCGAATGGACTAATAACAACTCAGAAATCATATCACCATACCATTGCATGTGCGTGGAAGATGTGGAGCACTTGAAAGTCGATAGCATGCCGCGGTCGTAAGATGGTGCCGTATGAGGGAGATCGTCGGTGAGGGCATACATCACGTCATGTCATATTGCATTAACAACAGTATTAGGATTGTCTGATTTACTGCTTTACTATTATCGCATGATTGATTTGTAAATATGCTAATCTTTACTCTATGATTCCACTGAGTTGATCACTCATTTTCACGTTACGGGATGGTGTTTGCAACACCCACCAGACCCTGTTTTAGATGCAGGTGATGCTGAGATCCAGGAGGTAGAGCTGGACTTTGATGAGGACCAGGACGAGTTCTCATACATGCAGTACCATGATGGCTTTGCTTAGGTGACCTGGGTTGACAGGACTTCATAGTGGGACTCTTTTGGACATTTATTTCTGTCATTTACATGTATATGAGACTTAGTGATGTATTCATACTTTAGTGACAGTTGAGATCTACTTTGTTTTTCCATATAGTGATATATATATTCTTTAGTCTTCCGCTTGCTTTTATCACTGGATCTGGAGTATGAATTGCAGTTTTGGTATACTTTTACTCATGTGAATGCTTTAACTCAGACAACATTGAATCATGATCACTTTTGTTGCATAAGTGATGGTCTAGAACTCGGGAGTTGAGTTTAGACACGACCCCCGATTTTCAGGGTGTTACATTTAGGTTATATGTTTTAATTTAGGTTATAGGTTTTAGGTTTAGGATAAGGTTTAGGTTTAGGTATAGGTTATATGTTTTGGGATTTGGAAATAGTTTTAGGTTATAAATATAGGTTAAGGTTAGGTTATAGGTTTTGGTTTAGGTAATAGGTTATAGGTTTAGGATAAGGTTTAGGTTTAGGTTTAGGTTTAGGTTATAGGTTTTGGGATTTGAGAATGGGTTCGGGTTTAAGTTATAGGTTTTAGTTTTGGTTTAGGTTGTAGGTTTTATGATTTGGGAATGGGTTCGGGTTTAGGTTATAGGTTTTGGTTTAGGTTAAGGTTAGGTTTAGTTTATAGGTTTTGGGATGGATTTGGGAATAGTTTTAGGTTATAAGTATAGGTTTAGGTTAGGTTATAATTGTTGGGATTTGAGAATGGTTTCGGGTTTAGGTTATAGGTTTTGGTTTTGGTTTAGGTTATAGGTTTTGGTTAATGTTATTGGTTATAGGTTTAGGTTTAGGTTAAGGTTAGGTTTAGGTTATAGGTTTTAGGATTTGGGAATAGTTTTAGGTTATAAGTATAGGTTTAGGTTAGGTTATCGGTAAAAGTTTCGTTTAGGTTATAGGTTTTGAGTTTTGAGAATGGGTTCAGATTTAGATTATAGGTTTTGGTTTTGGTTTAGGTTATAGGTTTTGAGATTTGGGAATGGGTTCGGGTTTAGGTTATATGTTTTGGTTTTGGTTCAGGTTATAGGTTTTCGTTAAGGTTATAGGTTATAGGTTTATGTTTAGGTTAAGGTTAGGTTTAGGTTATAGGTTTTGGGATTTGAGAATAATTTTTGGTTATAAGTTAGGTTTAGGTTAGGTTATAGGTTATAGGTTTATGTTTAGGTTAAGGTTAGGTTTAAGTTATAGGTTTTGGGATTTGAGAATAATTTTTGGTTATAAGTATAGGTTTAGGTTAGGTTATAGGTTTTGGAATTTGATAATGGGTTTGGGTTTAGGTTATAGGTTTTGGTTTAGGTTTAGGTTATAGGTTTTGGGATTTGGGAATCATTTTATGTTATAATTATAGGTTTAGGTTAAGTTATAGGTTTTGGGATTTGATAATGGGTTCGGGTTTAGGTTATAGGTTTTAGTTTTGGTTTTGGTTATAGGTTTTGGTTTAGGTTATAGGTTATAGGTTTAGGATAAGGTTTAGGTTATAGGTTTTGGGATTTGAGAATGGGTTCGGGTTTAGGGTTATACGTTTTGGTTTTGGTTTAGGTTATAGGTTTTGGGATTTGGGAATGGGTTTGGGTTTAGGTTATAGGTTTTGGTTTTAGTTTAGGTTATAGGTTTTAGTTAAGGTTATAGGTTATAGGTTTAGGTTTAGGTTAAGGTTAGGTTTAGGTTATAGGTTTTGGGATTTGGATATAGTCTTAGGTTATAAGTATGGGTTTAGGTTAGATTATAATTGTTGGGATTTGAGAATGGGTTCGGGTTTAGGTTATATTTTTTGGTTTTGGTTTAGGTTATAGGTTTTGGTTAAGGTTATAGGTTATAGGTATAGGTTTAGGTTAAGGTTAGATTTAGGTTATAGGTTTTGGGATTTGGGAATAGTTTTAGGTTATAAGTATAGGTTTAGGTTTGGTTATAGGTTTTCAGATTTGATAATGGGTTCGAGTTTAGGTTATAAGTTTTGGTTTGGGTTTAGGTTATAGGTTTTGGGATTTGAGAATGGGTTCGGTTTTAGGTGATAGGTTTTGGTTTTGGTTTAGGTTATAGGTTATAAGTTTAGGTTATAGGTTTTAGGATTTGGGAATAGTTTTAGGTTATAAGTATAAGTTTAGGTTAGGTTATAATTGTTAGGAGTTGAGAATGTGTTCGGGTTTAGGTCATAGGTTTTGGTTTTGGTTTTGATTATAGGTTTTGGTTAAGGTTATCAGTTATAAGTTTAGGTTTAGGTTATAGGTTTTAGGATTTGAGAATAGTTTTAGTTTATAAGTATACGTTTAGGTTAGGTTATAGGTTTTGGGATTTGTTAATGGGTTCAGTTTTGGGTTATAGGTTTTGGTTTTGGTTTTTGTTGTAGGTTTTGGGATTTGAGATTGGGTTCGGTTTTAGGTTATAGGTGGTGGTTTTTGTTTAGGTTATAGGTTTTGGTTAAGGTTATAGGTTATAGGTTATAGGTTTAGGTTTAGGTTAGGTTTAGGTTATAGGTTTTGGAATTTGGGAATAGTTTTAGGTTATAAGTATAGGTTTAGGTTAGGTTATTGGTTAGGGTTTAGGGATAGGTTATAGGTTTTAGGATTTGAGAATGGGTTCGGGTTTAGGTCATAGGTTTTAGTATTGGTTTAGGTTATAGGTTTTGGTTTTGGTTTAGGTTATAGGTTTTGGTTTAGGTTATAGGTTATAGGTTTAGGTTTAGGTTAAGGTTAGGTTTAGGATATAGGTTTTTGGATTTGAGTATGGGTTCGAGTTTAAGTTATAGGTTTTGGTTTTGGTTTAGGTTATAGTTTAGTGGATTTAAGAATCAGTTCGGGTTTAGGTTAAGGGTGTGGTCCCTGCAAATACAACTATAAACACGGCCTGTCCAAATGGCCAGGCACTTTTAATGCGGTCCATAGGCAATGGACAGCTTCATCATTGTCATAACAAGGATTTCCACCTTTTATGGACCCTCGATCTTTCGGATAGCTCCGACGTACATCCGAGTCTACTCTATTAATTTTGAGGGAATACATAAACATGGCCTGTCCAAATAGTCAGGCCCTCCAATGCCGTCCATAGGAAATGTACAGCTTCATCATGATCATAACAGTGGTTCCCACCTTCCAGGGATCCCCGCTCTTCCAGATAGCTCCGACGCACATTTGGGTCTGCTCCATTAATTTCGAGCAAATACAAACACGGCCTGTCAAAATAGCTAGCCCCTCCAATCATGTGTATTCTTGAGTCAAGAGATGTACCAGATGCTTGAATCTGAAATGTGCATTTACACATAAAATGGCATTAAGAATCACTTCTCAAAACTGCAGACTGTTTTCTTTGGAACTCGTTCATCTCACCTGAAAACCTGTCACATAATGAATAACTATAACCACAATGATAACTATACATGTGCATTCTTGACAAGAGACTTACCAGATGCTTGAATCTGAAATATGCAGCTCCAATCCTCCCACATGCAACATCCACCTGAAAGAATGCGCATAACCGTCATGCTTGATTCATCAATACGAGAATGTACAAGTAAAACCATAAAACCAGAGATACTCACTGCATTTTCAGGATCTCCTCCATAGTTAACGATCTCATTCTAAATCCCTTCTCCCTCCTCTTTTACCCGGGCTTGGGACCGGCAATCTTAACCTCTGATTGGTGGATACTTGTTGGTTGAATAGGACTTTAAAAATTTTAAACTATCCAATACATCATTTCCATGCCTCAGATAACTATAGATGGTAGCATGCAAACATTACTGCAATATTAGAATAAACTAAGAACTGCAACAGAGAGGTGTCTGACATTTGTGATTACACCAATTGTTTGAAAACTTATCAATAAAAGTAGCATAAGAAAATTTTAGAATCACGTGGGCAAACCAACTCCAACAGTTGCAAAAGAAAATTATTGTGCCCAATTTTTCAGTAATGTGCATGTACATAACCATCTCATAAACGCATAGTTGCAGAATTTACCATCAGGATTAGCCACCCTTGCTATCGAAAGTGCATCTGAATTGACAATATCATATTTCTGATTTGGTGGACATCAATTAGACAATTAAAAATGAAAAACATCCAATGGTGCTAATTCAACAAACAAGTGTACCCCAACCAGAGGTTGTCATTGCTGACCCACCTGATGATCATGTAGGACTTCTAGACACATCATTTGCCTGATTGAAAAAGAAGAGTTTCTTGAGACTACAAATGCTTTATCTAATAGACTGCCAGTGCTGCTATTCTTTATCTGATAGATTGTCAAAGACTCATCTCATCTTTTCTCCCTTCATCTTTGTTTCCAATCAACCAAGAGTGTATCATGGATAACAAGTATCGACTCTATGACTGGAAATGGGAACATTCAATTGTTTGATGCATGGATGACAACTGATATAGATGGAATCATCACACCATAGTTCAGATTCCAACAACTGGTACAACCTAAACCCTTTAGCCATGCCTTATAACCTAAACTGATCAAGCTAATTGATGACGTTTGATCCACTCTATTTGGAATGCAAACAGTTATTGGATTCTTGGGTGCCAAACCAGTATAAATTTATAGTGGGATTACCATGTCATTACAGTTGAAGGCCACTATATTGGAAAACAACAAACTACATATTGTTTCCCTATAGCTAGAGTATTCTCTGGGATCATATGTTGCCTCTTTGGTGCTTGTATATCTCATAGAGAATGTTTCCACAAGTTTACGATTGAAAGATGATTCTAAGACCTGAAAATGGAAGTTTTTCATAAACTAGGCAATATACTAAAATAGCAAATGGTCTTGTATCAAGAACTTCAACAGTCATTTTACATTACATCGAGCTTGAAAGCACCAAATAAGCTGAAGTATTTTGCATTATGAGTAAAAGAAGTAAATTTCAACAAAACCATACCAACATTGTCTACTAATCAAGTGAACATTGAATGAATGCATTAACTAAGCCAGATATTAAAGAGGATTGAAAGTGGTTATAACACGTGCAAACAGGCTATTGGACAATGAAATGCAAACATATCTAGAGTTGGAGAATCTGTAGCAGTAACTCATAGTTTTAACTATTTTTAAGTGGGGTTCGGCACATTTCTGGGCCTGCACAGATTTTTCTGATGCCTAAAACAATTTCACAATTCGAAAATGGTCATTTCATTCACCCTCCAAAAAATAAGATGATCTTGTGAAAGACCAGAAAACTAGAATGATAAGAACAAGAAATTACCCTAAATGAATTTAAACATTCAATTTCAACTGAAGAATGATGAGAAGAATCCGCAACCATATGTACAATCGCCTCTCCTCACATTTTCTAGCAAGTGGAGAAATAAAAATAAGAAAAAATAGAGAATCCTGAATGCCGATAAAATTGAAAGAAAATATTAATCATAGCCTTGTTCCAGCTATCTGAGCTAGCTTTACAAGTTCTTGTTTAAACAGGAATTCAAATGATTGCCAGAGGAAGTTCAAAATCGGCAACCCACCTGACATCGACCTCCTTTACCATGTTGGGGACTGGCTGTCGTAATTACTCGGGTGGATTTAAAAATTATAGGAGTTACAAAAACAGGAGGAGAACTGAATACCTTTATAAGGTACAAGATAGTAACTGAAGTAAGAATGAAACTTCGAACAATCTGTTTGTTTCCTAAATAGATGGTGTCAGGACAGAGTTCTGATTCCTAAACAGATGGGTGTACCAAAACATATGAACGTTTAGGGTCTAGAATGCAATGAAGAAACTTATTTAGTTTTTGAAAATAATTGTGAAAAGTACAACTCCAAACTTTTTGATTGCTCATAATTGAAAATCACTAAGAGCTTGGTAATTTATTGAATCTTGCAGTCTCCTGAATATAGCAGCATTCTTTATTTCATTAGAATAAATATTCTTTGTCAAAAAATCTTAGAAAAGAAAATACATTTTGTATGTATATTTCCAATACCTTACTCCACAAGAAACAAAAGATATATGCTGATATAAGGGGGAAAAAAAAAGGACTAACAAAGTATGCTTCTTATTTTTGGAAAGATGAGAGCAAAGTATGCAAGCAAGCATACTCTAACAAAGTATGCAAGAAAATATTTCTTTCAAATATTCATTTCCATCCATTTGCCATATCTCATTTTCCAATTAAAATTAAATGAAACACACATTATGAACCATTCGACTCAATAATGTAAAACTGCCCTCACTTCCCATTAAAACAAGCTGCCCTGTGAAATCATGAGGACATTGTCAATAGAAACAATATCCCAAACAGGCCACTGCTAAAGGTTGTCAATCAATGAAACGTGCCAATGAATATTATTTTTGACATCAGAACCTGAAACATAGAGTTCTAATCATAAAGTCTTAACTACGTGAAGAGCTTCACCTAGTTGCATATATCTAGTCGAAGTTGAGGTATGTTTGAATGCCTTGAAATCTCAAGTGGGAAGCACATACTCCCTCCCAAATCAGATGTCATAAATTATTTGAGAAGCAATTTAGAATAGAAAAATGCACAAAATAGAAGGCTATGTAATGCAGTTTCTATCTTCCATTTCACGCCAAATCCACGCCAGATATCCTTCAATGGAATTAGATGGGATCTTCTTATGACTTGGGAGTCATGAAAACAGTACTTATAACAATTGTTCAAAAGCCGATTGCTCCTCTTTCAGTAAACATATGGAATTGACAACCATCTTCAGCCACAAAGGTCAAGCAGCCATGGACAACACTAATAAGAGATCATATGCACCAGCTTATGCCACTATCTATGAGGCATGAAATCAATCATATTCAATTACATGCACATTAATAACATCAGTTGGAAAAGTAAACCAGGGAATCAAACTACACAATATCTGACATTAAATTCTCAATCCTAAAGCTACCTTCAATGAATGCATAGATGGGGTTAGCATACTCACCATACACTTGAAATCCCATCAAACAAAAAAAAATTCTAAAAATAACAATAACAAAAAAAAGGAAAATTCTACAATCGACATACCCATGTGGCCACTCCTGATGGATAAACCAGCCTGATTTTTGCTTTTGGTCTTCTTCATGGCACACACCACCGTTATGCACTGCTTAGATGTTCCACACACTTTTCTTGTTGACATGTGTTCTAGAAAAATAAAAATAAAAAACCCTCGAGGATCCAGGAAGATTGGTTGTAGAGGTTGAAACGTCTCACCAACTTCCCCTTAAAAGTGAACCCTCCCTGACTTTTCAAGTCTCGAAAGTACTCCATATTAAAAGATAATCCCCCACTGATCAGTTTTTTACCCCCTCTCGTCCACCAATAGTATTTAGGGGCAGGCATAGGATTGCCTTCAAGTTCAAAGATTAGTGTCCTTTCTCTACCTCTCGCAGAGTGCGTTTGGATGCACTATCAAACTGATTTGCAATATTAATCTTTTATATATATATATAAACATGAAACAATATCTATAGTCACAGAAAAAAAAATTACAAGGAAAAAAAGAAAAGAAAAAAACACAACCATTTCTACAATCATAGAAAATAAAAAATAAAAGGAAATAAATCCATGTAATGCAACGAAGTTCCCATACTACCAACATGATTTGTTGCACCTTTGCTACAACCATGTCAAACAAGCTTACACTCACTAAGACAACAGCAGCCAAACATGACTATACCTAGACTGATTCTCATTATGAAGGTGGCCTGCTTGCTCAGTTGCATATGCAAGAGAAATTTATGGACCCAGTTTCCACCTAAAAGGACAGTGGGCCATCCTCAAAAACACTGAAGTCGTCGAAAAACACCATTTCTTAGGAATAGAAACTGAGAGAAACATCTATCAGAGAATTAGAGTGGTCATTGTCTACGCACAGGATCATTTAATGAGAAATGAATGGCCCCTTCAAGTGATGATTTCTCTCACCAGCACTATCAAACTGATTTGCAATATTAATCTGGTAAAGTGGGAATGACCAAAATGTAATATCTTCTCCCTTCGTACTAAGGACCCTCACCCCAAATTCAATCATATTACTTCCAAGTTGAAAGAAATTGAATTGCAAAGCTACTTCCTCATTATGAATATTAGGATACATCATTCAATTTTATGATTTCATTTAATCAGATTAGTCACAAGTTAATACACTTGTGCATCCAATGTAGCCTTAGCCTCAATAGTAACCATCAACCCATCAGACGGGCCATACCCAAAAATCCCCTCAATACAAGCCAGCAGTGGTCTATATTCAGCTTTAATGGTGGGCATTCAATCACCATAGTGGTGAAATCCCATGGCATGCGTGTGTAGGGTGTGTGTGCGTGTGGGAAAGTGTGTGGGGGTGTGTGTGTGTGTAAATAAAAAAAAATCACCATAGATTTCAGAAACAGAGAGAGAGAGAGAGAAACTGTAACATCTCGAAAATCGGGGGGTCGAGCAAAAACCCAACTCCCGAGTTCCAAAATGTTATTTATGCAACATAGATATGTATGATTGAATGTTGTCTGTGATAACGTATTAAACATGAGTGAGATTAAGCTAGAACAACATATCATACTCCAGAGACAATTAAATTAACAAGCGAAAGACTGTAATAGTATGTATAACATATATAAACTGTTGTATGTCTCCAGAGTGTAAACATGTTACTAGGTTATTTACATACATATATACTCCAAAAGTAGACAAAATAAATATACATGAGTGCTCTAAAAATATAAAATGACAAGTGTCAAAGTATCTAATGAACCTCCCTGTAATCCCGTCAATCAGAACACGCATAAAGGAGGAATCCTCATCATCATCATCAGTCCAACTCCGCCTCACAGGCCGCGCCATCATCTGCAATCACAAAAGGGTCTGGTGGGTGTCCAGGAACAGTCCCGTAACGTGGGAGTGAGTAGCTAACTCAGTGGAATAATAGAGCAGAGATTAGCATGTTATCAAATCAATCATGCGATAATAGTAAAGCAGTAATTTAACCATTCCTAATACTAATGTTAATGCAATTATGACATGACGTGATGTATGCCCTCACCGACGATCTCCCTCATACGGCACCATCTTACGACCGCGGCATGCAATCAACCTTCAAGTGCTCCACATCTTCCAGGCACATGCAATGGTATGGTGATATGATTTCTGAGTTATTATTAGTCCATTCAAATAACAGGATTGGAAAACTAAGGTACCTCCCTTATATCAATCCCAACACAGATCCTGTCTAGGGTCGTCACTCCTAGTAATCTCATACGATGTATATTTTGTAGGTCGCTGCAAGGGCTTTCAGGGCTGTTGCACATACTCGTTGCTTCGCTCCCCCATCACCTTATCAATACAGGCCTACTGTACTCTACTGCTACTGAAGGGTCGTCACCTCCCGTAGACTCAGAATACGTTCGCGGTCACTACAAAGGACTCGTCGCCTGATCAGTGTAGGCCGACAGCTAGAATATAGTGTCCCATACCACCATAATCTACTCACGAGACTAGGTGCTCACTGGTCACTACAGGGAGGTTTGTGGCCCCAGCATAGGCCGACAGCTCGACCATGGTGTCCCATACCACTATGCCCGGCTCATGAGTCTTCGTAGATCAAGGTACCATGGTTAACAGGGTTTACAATGGTAAGTTCAGTACCCTAGGTTCAAGCAGTTATGACTCATGCAGGGTGAACATACAACGGCCAGTCGGGTTACTTGACGGGCTCGACTAGCACGATCGCATCTCAAGTTGAACGACATGAAGTGCGTAAAACACTTCGTGTGGCCTAACCACTGCCGCCAACTCCAAAACACGGCTCGCGTTCATCGACGCGTCGTTCGTGGCAAAGATAAGCCAACCACGAATTCGCTCGGTTACCGACTACCTAGACTAAGTATAGTCCCAAACACATATGAATCCACATCAACAATCATGTGAGAGTATTGGAAATGAGACACAACCATGTGAGCATGTTAACACATGTTATATCGTACAACTTAAGTAAATCATCTGACACATACCTTTCATACATATAATGAAAATATGCATATCGCCAACATATAGAAAATCATTTCCATCAGCATATTAATTGAGAATTCAATCTCGAACTAAATCACAATGAAATCATCAAGCACATGTTATAACATACAGCTTAAGCAAATCGTCAAGCACATGCATTTCATTCATATTATGAAATCATGCATATGGCTAACATGTAGAAAACCATTTACACCAACATATTAATTGAGAGATCAATCTCAAACTAATTCATAACACCATTTAATTCAATACATACTAATACAAGCATTTATACAAACACTTACACTACACACTTAAGTCCACATATAGTATGTCGACCCAAAGTGCGCATTTAGGCGAATCTCTTCGCCAAACTAATTATGCACGTATTCCTAACATTCTAATGCGAAAACAAATCATGTCAATCACATTAGCAAAATATGAATGAAATCAGTACTTCCTACAAATGACTAAAATGCCCTAAATCTCATATTCTTCGTTGATTTACGAAACAGGAAACGGACAGCATGTTGTACATGTCAAATGGCATTGTCGTCCATAATCTACTATTAAACGACATTGAAAGCTTCAGAAACAGTCAATCAAAGCGTCTAAAATTTGCACCTTTTCCCTTTTTGGGGTGTGAGTTCGAACGGAGCGTATACGCTTCGTCTACAGCGATAAGAGAACCTAATTCACGAGTTACGTCAGCTAACAAGCTATGAATCCTAGTAAACCTCAAATCAGCAACTTTCTAGGGTTATTTCATACCTGAAAAAGTGGAGGAATCATCGGCCAGGTGATTAGAGCACGTGGCTTAACCACTTGCAGCACGTGGCACAAGCAGTAGGGAATTCTCTCCCACCTTCTCTCACAAACTCTCACCTTTTCTCTCTCCCAATCTAGAGATTTTTACAAATTCGGATGGGAGAGAGGAGTGAGGGTTTCAACCCCTTTTATAAGCCCAAAAACGCCGAAAATAGGCTCGGGAACAAGTTTCACTTGAGGGGTAACCAAATCGGGGCTGTTTCAGTCCAAAAGGACATTTCTGGTGGTCCCCTGACCGAATGCGATCGGACTTAAGCTCACGCGTAACAGATCTAGCACGTATTAAGTTTTCAGTCTGGCTGGGTCCGCAGATCGCACGTGGCGGACTAGTTTCAGTTCAGCGGTCACCGCAAGTAGATCAGGGCTGAAAGTCTCATGATATAAAATAGAAATTTCTCCTGATCCGAGGGTGTAATCTGGCTGAATTCTGACGGTCAGAACGCTCAATACTGACGCGTCAAGTCGTGTGCCAGATTTGAATTTGAAATTCCAATTTTGTCCCTATTCGCACTCTCTTCGGTCCGGGCTCAATGAAATGGCCTGTGATTATCGATTTGACTTGATTTTCGAAATGAGTGTCAAGTCCAGCTAGGCGGTTCTAACGGTCTAAGATAGGAGGTATCGGACTTTCGACGCGCGGTCTAGATCCAATACAAAGATTCAAAGTGGTCCAGAGAACAAACCGGCTTAGAGTTTGATCCAAGGTTATAGAGTATTATAGAGTCATACGTTCTACTCGATTTGGGTCTTGTAGAACGTATTTAAAGTGATCAGGGACTGTTTTCCAGCTACTCCAACGTTGCGCTAGCTAACTTATGTTGAGTTTCTAAAGGAATTAATCCTAAGTGGTTTCTTTAGCTATGGAATTGGGTTCTGAGCGATTTTCCACGTGTTTTAGTTGACCCACTGCCTAAGGACGTCAAATCCCAGATTGGCCAAAATCCGGGGTGTTACAGAAACTTACTGTCGTTCTTTTTCTTCTCCTTCTCCTTCTTCTTCCCCTTCTTACAGTGAAAGGGGTTTTTGACAACAGAGATAGGGGAATGCGGCCAATAGACGGAGAATGGGTGAGGGAGAGCAGGAGATCGAGAGAGAGCAAGGGAAAGAGAGAGGCTGAGTGCGAGAGAGAGATGGAGAGATGGGTTTCGTCTGCCTGTGCGTGGTAGAAAATGGCAGACGTTTTGGTTTGGGGAGGGAGTTTTGGAAGCGAATTGTTTATTGAGTAACTCAGTACGCTTAGCGTACTGACTAAACTCTGTGGGTCCCAGATTCATTCGTGAATTTTATCCACTCTGTCCATACATTTTAGAAGATAATTTTAGGTCTTTAGCCTAAAAATGAAGCATATCCAAAGCTCAAATGGACCACACCACCAAAAACAGTGTGAATTCAACATCTACCATTGAAAATTTCGTGGTGGGCCATAGAAGTTTTAGATCAATATGATATTTGTGCTTTCACTTCTTCCATGTCTTTGTGATATTATGAACAGGTTAGATGACAAATGAACATCACGCGGGCCAAGAAATGTTTCAACGGTGGAAATTATTATTCTCACGGTTTCCTATGGTATGTATTTACTTAAGTTTTAGATATATCTCAATTTTGGTATCAACGACTAAAATGATTTGAAAAAATGGATGGATGGAGTGGATTAGACAATTGCATTCATGGTGGGCCTATTGAGTTTACTCAGTACTATAAGAGTGTACTGCTCAGTACGAAATCCCATTTCCTAGTTCCCTAAGGGCGCATGACGGATGGCCCCTTTAGGAGTTGAATTCCCACTGGATATTTATTTTACATATCCACTCCATCCATTAATTTTAAATTATTATTTTAAATGCTGATACAAAAAATGAGTCAGATCGAATTTGTAAGGAAACCACACAACATATTAACAGTAGATATTTAATTTTTATTATTTCTTATGGTGTGGCCCACTTAGACATTTAATTTATATAATTTTTTAGCTCATCTGCTAAAATTATATATCAAAACTAATGGACGGCTTAGAGTCCACTTGGGATTTGAATCTACCTCTTTATGGGGTCCACGACCCTTATACAAATCGGGGAAATGGATGGACATCATGTATATAACACATACATCATGATGGGCCTTATATGGCAGCCCCATAGTGGGCATATAACCCATAAATCAAGGTGGGCCTCTCAAGGAAATGGGGTCCACGGCCTTAGAGAAATGAATGAACAGTGTGAATATAACACATACATCATGGTGGAATCACTCATCACAATCGAGCTTCATATAAGGGCCTTGTATACATCACATCGAGCCTCACTACCTGGGCCTCAAATACATCACAATGGGTCTCATACCTGGGCCTCAAATACATCACAATGGGCCTCATATTTAGGCCTCAAATACACCATAATGAGCCTCATGACCTGGGCCTCAAATACTTCATAATGGGCCTCATTATCTGGGCCTCAAATACATCACCATGGCCCTGCACAGTAGGTGGGCCCTACACGTACAGAAGGTGGGCCCTGAATGTACGGCAAGTGGCCATGTGTCTTGCAAAGTGGACGAATGGCGTGGATATAAAACACATACATCGCGGTGGCTCCCACCATCCAAACCGTTGGACAGTGTGGATATAAAATGCATGCATCACGTGTGGACGGTGTGGGTGAAGCACATACAACACATGTGGGCCCCATAGATCGACGGTGCAGATAAAACATTTAAATCATGTAGGTCACTTCAGACGAACGGCACAGCTAAACCACATATATTACAGTGTGGATCCCACCATCCATTGCTGGACGGTGGTGATAAAACACTTACATCGGGGCCCCATGTCCATGTGTGGATGCTGGCCATCTCACAGCAGGTGGGTCCCACCTCTCACGTACTAGATGGTGTGGACGCCACACACACACACATGGCCCACCGTCCTATCAGGACGGACGGTGTAGTTAAGATACATCGCGGTGGATCCCATCGTCCTTGCTGGACAGTGTGGATGCCACACGCGTGGAATGGGTCCCACCATCCATTCAGTGGATGGTGAGGGTGTAAAATACATAAATCGTGGTGGTCCCACGTGTTAGGCCACTGGAATTGGTTCAAGCTGACATTTATGTTTTCCCTTGTCCAGGTCTGTTCGAGGCAGACAGGCAGTGGCCTACCCGTTGGGGGCAGCATGGATCATACATCAAGGTGGGCCATTATACACGAAAAGAGAGAGAGAGAGAGAGAGAGAGAGAGAGAGAGAGAGAGAGAGAAACGTGCGATGGAGGGCTCCGCTGCTATGAGCCCTCCCTTCCATGCATTACAAAATATACATCAAGTGGGTCCCAAAACTTGTAGGCCCACCAATATAAATCAACAATGGAAATCCCCATTTCACAATGGGAAAATAAGCATCATGATGGGATCCATGGAGAATGGCCCCATCATGGGATGAACATATGAATTATGGTGGGTCATTGTCCACACCTAGGGTCCAAAGTGAGATCCATACCATCAATCGGTAGGCCCCACTTGGCCCGTCATCAAAACATAAATCTAATCCAACAAAACACACACTGATTGTTAATCTTCTAGGCTACTTGGAATGCTCTGCAACTTGACTTCAACTTAGACGGAGGATGATGAAGATTGAAGGGCTAGGATGAGAGATTAGAGGGTAGGAAGTAGGCCACACTTGGGGTTCTCCTTAAAAAATGTTTGGACGTCCACTCTTGGTTGCTTGGAAATGGTGGAGAGAATGAGAGGGAGAGAGGTTGTGATGGGATGAAAGGGATGATGTGAGTGACATGAGGGTTGACTTTGGGGATGGCTTTTATAACAAAAGGGATGAGTTGTGTACTTGATTAGTACTTGATTGATTGATGTAATGGATGGGAGAGATTCTTTCGGGATTTGCAGCGCACGACATTTTCCTCAAATTAAATGAGGGCCCACAACTCCTGGCCTGGGTATCGCATCGGAGCGTGAGATGTGGCATTAGAACCGCGGTGATGGCATAGTCGCTATGGTATAAGTCTCGGGTCGAGTCGACTAAGACTATAGGAAGTAAATTAGGGTCACACGCAAACACCGATTACAAGTCGCAGGTTGCTGAAATTCGACGAGAAGGATCGAGGGAGTCTAAAGAATGGTACAGACTAGAATACAAGCCTTACAATTCTCATGCCAAATATCTAAGTAATGTGAAGATATTTGATATGAGACATAAAAAGGAAGAAACATATCCAGAGAGAAATTGAGAGATGAAGAGAAAAATAGGCACGGGCATTTAAATAGGTTATATGAAGGCTTACTATCTATCTAACCTTGAAATGTTCAAAATGAGATAATTTGATTGATTTCTATGCCACCAAAATACACTATATCTATGCCTGGCCACATAGAAATTCTTAAATGGGCAACTAATTGTCTAATTCACAAAAATAAACCACTTTAGGATAATTGTATAATGCACAATAATAAGCTAAGGGATAAGAAATGTAATCCATAATTCACAAAAATAAACTAATAATTATTTAATTTATAATAAAAATAAGCCACTAATTGTCTAATTCATAAAAATAATTTTCATTAGGCTAACTGTGTAATGCACAATAGTAAGCTAAGTAATAAGTAATGTAATCCATATTTTACAAAAATAAACCACTAATTGTCTAATTCACAAAAATAAATCGCATTAGGCTAATGTTCACTCTCCAAGTGCAGGGTTGTGATGTAGTAATAAACTTGGTAAGACTGAGGTCGAATCCCAAGGGACTGAAACCTGTACATTATCTAAAACTAAGTAGAACTAGAACTAGACTAAGATATAATCTAAATCAAATAGAATTTAATGAAGAATTGTGAAATAATTATCTAAACCTTTGGAGAAATCAGAGGTAAAGAAACTAGGGATTCAGAGGATCCACTTGTAGAGATCAGGGAGATCTTATACCAGCTTCAAGAATCATGGAATTTAACTGAACTTACTTTGATCTAGTTTTCAAGAGATGAAAGGTATATGTATTAGAATGGAATCCATCACCAAACCATGCCCAAGAGATAAAGCAAACAACAGAATTAAACTAATTACCAACCAATCACATGTATGAAGGTTAGGAAGGGTACCGACATCCGACCATGCCCAGGAGACTATGGTGAACAACAGGGCTTCCTGACATCATGAACATAAAGGAAAGGAACATGCTTAAAGCCATCAATGGTATATGGGCTGATCTATCGATTAGGCCACTTCTACAAGGATCTGAGGGTTGAAATTTGATGTGTACGGTTAATTTATGGTTCCTTGACCATGTATGAAGTTTCAAGTCGAACGGATGGTGGGAACCCTGTGATCTTACATTTTGGACCAATTTCAGGCCACTTGAACTTCAATTTCTTGATTTTTGCGGATCCCTGGCATGTAATTTGATCGATCTTAGTCTCCTGGAGTCCTTCCCTTGCCTTGGTGTCTTCAGATCGTTAAATCCATACTTTTAGCACCTTTTTTTTAGTCCATGCTTTCAAATACATCCTGTAACATAAACACGATAAAACGGACCAGTAAACAATATCATGCTCGTAAATCCAGGTTATAATTGGGGTCTGATATGCAATATTTGACCCTCAACGCAACCCCCAACCAGCATCGTGCTAGTCTTGAGCAAAGTTTGTGAAAAATAAGTTGAGATTTGCAGTAGAATTTTTATGAACTCAAGTGATTTTTGAAAAACAATCCTGATACAAGAATTATAAGATTCATGAATGTTGGCCATTACTTTCTCCTGGAATCAAGCGTATGGTAAACTTCATAATCAAGTTCAAAGTATTAATCCATCAATCAGAAAAATTCTAAATGTTGAGTTCCATGGGTGTATAATGTAATATCGGCTTATCAACATTAAGATTCAATTCATTATTTCATGATAGCATTGGTAACCACAAGAGCATTCATGATACCCAGAATTTCCTCAAAAATCATCTTTTCATTCTTCCAGCCTTTAATTTTTCCATCAAAAGTAACGCCAAGAAGGGGACTCAAATCCTCACCTATAGGGAGCAAACCTCTGGTGAAGACCGTACACTCAAATCTCTCTTCTTTTTTTTTTCATATATCACCCATAGGGAATCATATCATCACCTATAGGGAGCAAACCTATGGTGAGAATTATTCACCCAACTTTTCCCAAAGGTATCTGTTTTTTTCTTTTTCTTTTTATCTTTTATTTTTTTTTCATATCGATCCTGTTAGGCTTCTTTTTTTTTTTCTTCAATTGATCATGACGGGCAATTTTCCAGGCTGGTTCCTTCCATGCTTAGTTATTACCAAGATAACCCTTCAATATCAAACTAAAACCTTTATGTGTAAGTAAGATATAACGTGTGAAATCATGATTCAATCAATGTTTACAATTTCTAATTCTGGATTAACAATTCAACTTAACTGGGAAATCTAATAAATATGGAATCCAAGAGTCATAAATTACCAACATCATGTATCTTAAAATTCTAAGTCATAAATGGATGTCAAAATCACTTCAAATTCACAAGAAATTTTAGAAAAATTAATACAATTTTTGCCCAAGGTTAAGAAAGCACTGATTAGGTTACCTAATCTCCCACCCCCAACCTAAAATTTATATTGTCCTCAATGTAAAAGGTATGAACATGTAATGCATATGGGACAATAAAAGTAAAGGAAAAGTGATGGGGAGATAGTACCTGGATAACGAATCGAGAGAGATTTTTCAAGAGATCGCTGGGAGAGAGCAGGTTAGTACGAGAGCGAAACCAATAAAATAAACAAAAATAAAATCCTACCTATATCACTTTCGCAGGTGCTCTCGATTGCATTTAGCGTATGCAACAAGCCTTTAAACCCCTAGGTTGCCCCTAGTGGACGAGTTATAGTCTCATGAGGGTTTGCAGCAATGTTACCCACAAACATTGAATCGATCATGCCGCAAGGTTCCTCTTCTGGCCAATATCTTGATAGGTTTCTCAGTAAGTTCCTCAACAGGATCATCCAAAAGCCCTTTTTGCAATAGGCTTGGGCGCCCTGGAGCATGACTTTTCAGAGAGACTTATGTACCTCATAAGAAATCTTCCATTGAATTGCTTGAGGTATCCATAATATATACGATTCACTTGTGACAGAAGAAGTTTCAACGTTAGTATCACATGGTGAATCAAAGACTACAAGTAAATAAATTTTAAAAAATTTCTTAAGACGTGATGTAGTCTCTACACATTCTGAAGCTCCAAACTTCTGTTCAATTTTCAGCTCCTCTTCCTTTACTGGTAGACGTTTAGGATCAGGGGAAGAGAGGGTTTCAGAATAAGGGTTCTCTCAGTCAGTGATGACTACCGAGATGTTGTCTTGCAAGGCATATACTTTGTCTTTTAACATGAGATCGTTTAAACCTGCAAAGTGTGCCAAGCAATCCCACGAGTTGGGAAGTTTAATTGAGTGTGGCTTATTCTCCACATTGGAGCTCATGATGATCTGCCCAAGGAATCCATCATCCTTGAAAGTAGATGGAGGTATGTTCTCTTGCTCCCGCCCTGCACAGACAAATTGAGGGTTAGTAGACGAAGTATTTATGGGCGAACTCTGTTCATTGATACTACTCAGAAGAGGCATTGAATCGTCAAAACTTGACAGTTCAGATGATGGCCTCAACTGGGTAGTTTCAAATTCCAGAGTTGTATCAGGTGGCTTGTTCATCTCCTGAATTACATCATCATTTGATTCAGAGAGGTGGTCCAAACATGTTTCACAAGAGTTAAAAGGGTCGGTTGTACGGGGCTCATCCTCCACCTTTAAATCAGACATTTCAGGTGAGAGAAGTGGCTCATTATGACCGACCACTTCATGTACATCTTGATCATTGACTTGGACCAAACTTGAGATGGATTCCATGGGAACTGTGGCTACACATTCAGGATCGTCATCCTAATATTCATCATATTTTAGTTCCGTGCAGTGCACAGTTGGGATGGGATCGCCTTCCTCACATTCTATTCCTAAATTCGATTGAGGTTCAAATAAACTAACCTTTACCTCATCATTGAAATCTTGTGTGTCATGTAAGGAAGTTATGTCATCATCACTATATTTAAAAGACACCCATGTATCTTCACCATTCTTTTGAACAGTCATCAAGATCGACTTATCAGGAAATTGAACCGTATGCTCATTAATGTAATTCAATTCTTCATTCCAAACTCCAGAGTTTTTTAAAAGAGAGTGAGGATCACTTTCCTCGCATTGTATTTTTGGATCGGGTTGTGGTTGGGATGAGTAAGCTTCCTCTATCCTTTCGAGGCGCGAATTGAGTGATTTCATTGCTTTTCTCACTTCCACAAGACATTTCATGGCATACTGGATTGAATCCTCTTGGATTTCTTCTGGTTGGGTATTCAAGAGAATACTCATTATAGAATGTTGTGGGTTCATTTTCCCAATTTTGTTGTTTCCATTGATTATAGTCATATTGATCATACATGGGAGAGTATGATGGTTGATAATGATCCTCATTCCCATAATTACGATCGTATACGGCCCTATTAACTGATGGAACATAACGTTCTAGTCAGTTCTCAATATCGGTTCTCGATGGAGAGAAATCTTGAGGTATATGTTGAATTCCACAACCCTCAGGCATTCCCTAATATCTCTTATCCATCTCGGCATATGCACATACCCACGCTTTCATGGTAGAAGTCTAACTCTGAGTCTAATCCTGGAAGAAAGCAAAATCCTAAAACAATACAGAAAGTAAGAGGAGAAGTTAGAAAGATGTTACCAGATTAGATGGTCTATATCAGGATCCTACAAAATAAGAAAACAGGTTAGTTTCTATAAATCAGAAAAACCTAAACCTAAAGTTAGTAAAATCCTAATCTTAATCTAATTTTAAAACTAATTAATTTCAGAAATACATAACCGTCAGTCCCCGGCAACGGCGCCAAAAACCTGTTCACTCCCCAAGTGTAGGGTTGTGATGTAGTAATAAACTCGATAAGACCGAGGTCGAATGCCAAGGGACTGAAACCTATACGTTATCTAAAACTAAGTAGAACTAGAACTAGACTAAGATATAATCTAAATCAAATAGAATTTAATGAAGAATTGTGAAATAATTATCTAAAACTTTGGAGAAAACAGAGGTAAAGAAACTAGGGATTCAGAGGATCCACTTGTAGAGATCAGGGAGATCTTATACCAGCTTCAAGAATCATGGAATTTAACTGAACTTACTTTGATCTAGTTTTCAAGAGATGAAAGGTATATGTATTAGAATGGATTCCATCACCAAACCATGCCCAGGAGACAAAGCAAACAACAGAATTAAACTAATTACCAACCAATCACATGTATAAAGGTTAGGAAGAGTACCGACATCCAACCATGCCCAAGAGACTATGGTGAACAACAGGGCTTCCTGACGTCTTGAACATAAAGGAAAGGAACATGCTCAAAGCCATTGCACACCCATTGTAATTTTAGTCACAATAGACCATTAAAAACTAAAAACATTCTCTTAATCAAATTAATATCAAATTCAGTTTAGCTTAGATAAAAAAAAAAAAAAAACACAAGCCAAAGGTCTCCCCATCACGCTATAAGCTTCACCTCTTAGCCCTAACTAAGAGGTTTAGCCCAGCATGATGGGATTACCTCAGAAATATAATCATAAACAGAAAAAATAAAAATAAATTAAATTAACTAAATCAAAAACCTCTCTCTCTCACGTCTTTAGCTTCCCAACCGGCCTTTCTCTTTCTCTTTCTTCTCTTTTTATAGCCAGCAGAGGAGAGGAGTCGGTGGAGAAAATTGGCTAGCGTGCATAAACATCTTACAAAACTTTGTGTGAAAGCCCAGGAAAACAGCTCCCGCTGACTTTTTCTAACATCCTTCCTTTCTTTAAAAAAAAAAAAATAATGCCCCTTAGACGGTTTTGGATTGCTTACAAGGTGGACGGTCCGGATCAACCATAAAATTAATGCCCTGGTCACACAATGGCCCGCAAAACTAGACGGGGTCCGGTCGGTTTCTTTCTCATAACTGCGTTGGGATCTCGGTGGGGCCCATGATCGAGTCTTGATAGAAAATCTACTCTGTTCACTGATTTCTTCTTGAAAAACCATTTGGAAATGATCAACTTTGGATCTGATTTGGTGTGGCCCACAGAAATTTTCTCACTTCTGTCCAACTTCCGTTGGATGATCAAAAGCCCGATCTTCACTATCATTTGAAATAATGCTACCTAGGAAGTGGTAATATAGACCATGTTGGTCTAATGAACGGTCCAGATTAGACCTTCAAATCTTAATGGTGGCCCACAGCAGAGGACCGCAAGTCGGATCGCGAAACAGAGCCTTCGTAACAAGCTCTGTGATGGTCGGTGAGCCCCACAATGTTGTTTTTAATGAAATCCACTCCGTCCATTCGTTTCAGGATGAAAAACCATGCGATAAGGAGTGTTTTTTAACTTAAATTAGTGTGGCCCACGAGCTTCTCTACTCCGTCGTCCATCTTGCGTGCGGCTGAGATCTTCACACGTCTACTTGCATGGTGGAGAAAGGACACCTAGGCGAGATCAACACCCCCCCTCTGAAGTGAATTAACGGTCTGGATTATTCTTTTGAATGATGCATGGGGCCCACTAAGAAAAATTGAAGGCCTGCTTAAAGACGCTAGCGTGTTTTGTTTTTTTAAAAAAAATCACGGGTCAAAGACCCCCTTGACCGAAACTACAATCCGGTGTGCGACGGGTCCTCGTGTAAGTGGTGTACACGCACTGCATCATAGGGTCCAATTTGATGTTTTAGTGAAATTTTCTCCATCCATCCATCTTGTCATGTCATTTAAACTGTCAAGACCAATTTTGAAGCGTCTCCAGATAGCAGGTGGGCTTAAAATCAATGGTTTATGGGCTGATCTGTCGATTGGGCCACTTCTATAGGGATCCGAGGGTTAAAATTTAACGTGTACGGTTAATTTATGGTCCCTTGGCCATATATGAAGTTTTAAGTCGAATGAATAGTGGGAACCCTGTGATCTTACATTCTGGACCAATTTCGGGCCACTCGAACTTCAATTTCTTGATTTTTGCGGATCCCTGACATTTAATTTCACCGATCTTGGTCTCCTGGAGTCCGTCCCTTACCTTGGATTCTTTAGATCATTAAATCCATACTTTTAGCACCTTTTTTTCAGTCCATGCTTTCGAATACACCCTGCAACACAAACACGATAAAACGGGCCAGTAAACAATATCATGCTCTTAAATCCAGGTTGTCTGATATGCAATATTTGACCCTCAATAGCTAACTATCTAATGCACAATAATAAGCTAAGAAATAAGCAATGTAATCCATACTTCATAAAAATAAACCACATATCATCTAATTCATAAAAATAAATCACATTAGGCTAATTGTCTAATGCACAATAATAAGCAATATAATCCATAATTCACAAAAATAAATCACTAATTATTTAATGCACAATAAGCTAGGTAATGTAAACCATAATAGGCTAACCGTCTAAGCTAAGCAATACAATTTATAATAGGCTAACTGTCTAAGCAATGAGTTTAGGTTTAGATTTAGGGTTTAGGTTTTAGGTTTAGGGTTTGAGGTTTAGGTTTAGATTTAGGTTTAGCCATTTAGGGTTTAGGGATTAGGTTTAGGGTTTAAAATTAGCTTAGCCCAAGCTAGCTCGGTTGTACCCGAGCCATCAAGGACACGACACATCAAACCCGACCAAACCCAAGCTAGCCTAGACGCACCATTGCTAACCTGGCCATGCTCGAGCTAGCTTTGATGCACCATAGCCAAACTGAACCAAATACAAGCACCAGACCCATTATAATTTATCTATTCAATCCCACACAACTGAAAGTACACCTATTAGTGCCCTGGATTATCAATTACGGTGTGAGTTGAGTCAGTCGGACTACAGAGCCTAACAGGAAGATAAATTCAAGCGTCTACCTCAAATGGATGTGTGGAAGCTCGCCATAGGTAAATCATAACCTCACATCACATGTCCCAAAACACCAGCTGATTAAAACCCTCAAAATAACTTAAAACATATTAGGGTTTTTGGGTAAGTGAACTTTTTCAATCAGTAGAAAATGTTTAAGTTTGCTTGCCCTGTCGATTATATCGATTCACCTTTCGATATGATCAACCTGCTCTGTCAATGTCCTCGGCATCTCAATCGATACAATCGAGTGAGGACAAAAAGAGTCCAGCAACCACACACTCATCTGGACGATTTATCGATATATCGAAGTATCAATCGATATCATCGATATTCAAATATCGAGCCCATTGAACAGGGATCGATAATATCGACAGGCAGTTCTTCGGTGCCCCTTTTTTTCTAAAGAAAACTACTATAAGCTTCGATATATCGATGAGTATTCCGATTCAATCTAAATTCAAATATCGATCATATCGGAAGTCATTTGATCATATTGACAATGGGCATGTATTTTTTTCAGTAAATATTTTAGGATGTTCTTATCTTTGATCGGGAGCCACTCAAGGAAATCGATATTCTTATGTCAATGTCATCGAGTCCTGGTCGATTGGATCGAGTCTGGGCACAAACTGTCCAGCATGCTTATAGGAAAATCTATATGATTTATCAATCCTATCGATAAGGTCTCGATATCATCGACATTTAAATTCCGATGACATCGGTTGACCCTCGATCATATCCTATAAATCCTGAAATATTTCAGTCCGTCTCTCTCATTCTTCAAGTGTCGATAGATCGATCCAAGTATCGATGGAATCGAAGTTTGAAATTTGATGACATCGACACAAGTATCGATTTCATCGATCAGCTGGCAATAGGTTTCAAAAGTGTATGACATTAGAGTTTATGTTATCGAGCGGACAGTCGATCTCATCGAGAGTATACGCTCGATGATATCGATCCTGCTCGATGACATCAAACTCTATCATAAATATGACCGTTTTATATCCGTTGGAACCTTTTGCCAATATAAAGAGAGACTTGTTCATATTGCAGGCAGAGAAAGAAGAGAGTGTTTTTGTGTGTCTTACCTTCAGATCATATACCCAAGGCCCTTTTTCTCACAGGAGTTCATCTTTCAATCTACTCTCATTCATTGACATTCAATAGAGTGGATTGGGAAATGAATTTTCGCATTCAAGGATCTTTCAGCAACTATCTTAATAGAATATCTTTCAGCTGGGATGCCTTGAATGAATAGATGACTGGAATCACTCTATCTTCCTCATAGGAAAATTCTAAGAGAGTGAATTTCTAACCTTGACCTAACCCAAAACCGAATACTGGTATATCTTTTATGTTACAGATCAAGGGAGCTGAAGACTCTTCATCGACAAGAAAAAGATCTTCATCACTGTACAAAAAGGGACTCATAAACTTATCTATAAGTACTTAGAGTCCAGAGGACACTTGTGATCATTCATTTCTAGTTTTGGGTCCTAAGTGTTGCTCACCCTTTGAAGTCTTCAAAGGAAGCCTCCAGCAGGAGTGTACGTTGTGGGTGCATTATGTGGACCCTTGCTCTATAGAGAGCATAAACATCTGGGTGCGTTGTGTGGACCCTTTCTCTATGTGGGCATAAACATCTGATTAGGAGTGCACCAGTAAAACTCCAGGGTTAGAGGTGAACTGAGTAGAAACCTCTGTGTAAAGGTTGAAGGTGAACCTGATTTAAAACCTTAGGTTTGATGTGAACCCTAGGAAACCTCCTTAGTGAAATCCAGTACACTCAAGGGATGAGTACGACAGCTGGGAGTGGAGTAGACAAGTAGTCGAACCACTTTAAAAATGACTGTGTTTGTGATTGTTATTATTTTTCATTATGTGATATTTCTTACATGCCCTTATATCTGATTATCTAAGATCACACCTCACATACACACACAGTCTTATCCATTATAACTTTTATGCAACTTATTTAACTTTTATGAAGTTTGTGATTGGATCCTCTACTAGGCTTGGAAGCCAATGGAGTTACATTTGAGTAATCCTGATAATTGAATATCTGATAGAATTAGTGCAATAGGATTTTAAATATATCATAAAATTTTAAAAAGTCCTATTCACCCCTCTCTAGGACATATTTTCATATTCCTACTTCAACTCAAGTGATCTTCACCGTAATTTCAATTGGTATCAGAACAGGTCTCTCTTTAAGGGTTTCACTGCCTAGAGAGTGATCTTGACTGAAGTTGAGGAGTATGGCCAAAGGAGAGGGTTGATCAGTCACTAGACCTCCAGTATTTGATGGTTCAAATTATGCATACTGGAAGGCTAGAATGCATTACTTCCAGAGATCCTTGGATCATGATGTTTGGGATGTAGTTGAGAAGGGATATGTGGTACCATTTGAACAAATCGTACTTGGAGATGAAACTACCATCACTAAGCCCAAACCTAAAGAAAAGTGGACGGCAGTTGACAAAGAACAGTGAACTGTTGAAGAAAAAGCAATGAACGCCATCTACTGTGTCGTGTCTTAAGATATATTCAATCAGATAAGTATGTGTGAGACATCTAAGAAAGCATGGAATCTTCTGGAAACAACCCATGAAGGCACAAGCACTGTGAAGAGGTCTAAACTACAACTTCTAACTTCACAGTTCGAAAATCTCAGGATGGAAGAGCATGAGATATTTATGGAGTTTTTCACCAAACTAAATATTATTTGTAACTCCATGGGTGGATTGGGAGAAAAATTTTCAGTACCTAAAATATGTAGAAAAATCTTAAGATCTCTACCGGAATGGTTTAATCCCAAAGTAACAATAATTGAGGAGTGTAGATATATTGATGAGATAAAAGTAGAAGAACTAGTAGGTTCCCTACAAAGTTTTGAACTACACTTCACTCAATCCCAAAAATCCAAAAACACTGTCCTAAAAACTTCTAAGAAAACAAAACATGAGGACAGTGAGAGTGAAAAAGAAGATGAAGATGAGGAAGTGGCTTTACTAGCACAAAGATTCAGAAGATTCTTTCAAAAGAATCACGGTCGCCCCTCTAGAGGTAGAAAGGTGGATGACAAACCTTCTATAGGTAAATTTGAAAAAAGAACCAAAGAACCACAATGTTACACCTGTCGAGAGTATGGACACCTATCTATCGAATGCCCAAACAGAAAAACCAAGGGCAAGGCAATGGCTGCCACATGGAATGATATGGAAGAGTCAAATTCAGAATCAAGTGACTCAGAAAGTGATGAGGACCAAAAATCCTTAAAAATACTTATGCTTTCCACAACTTCGATCATTCCAACTGAATCTGAGGAAGAACGGCAAGTTACCAAATCATTTCCATCTGACAACGAAGAAACTAGAGAAGAAGAAGAAATTGAAAAGAATGAACTGCAGGATGCTTATAATCAACTATACATTCATAGCATCCATATCCTTAAAAAACTCGGTATGTCTGAAAATAAAAAGGAATTGTTGCAGAAAGACTTGGAAAGAACCTTGAAAATAAACACACATTTAGCCAATGATTTGTAACAATATCACTCAGACAATGATGAATTAGAAAGAGAAAATCTATCTCTAAAAACAGAATTATCAAAACTTATGAACCAGGCTGAATTGGTAAGAGATGATAATGCAAAACTCAAAAATGAGAACCACTCACTTTGTATTGACTTAGAAAAATCCAGGAAATTTACCGAGATAAACTACAAATTTTCTCAGAGTGGTGAGAAATTTGAAAATTTGTTAGGGATGGGAAGACTAGGAAGAGATAAGAGTGAACTAGGATATGAGAAAAGTAAAAAGAAAAATGGAAATAAAGCCCAACAAAACTGGCTGCTTCAAGTAGCAATATGGGAATTTCTTCAGTTTGCCATTTATGTGGTGATGTGGGTCATTATAAGTTTGAATGTTTGGCACCAAAATAGACCTCACATAATTCTGGTCGAAATCACATTGAAAAATTCAAACCAATCAGAGAAACACTGAATTGTAAAAGTCTTCTAAGGAAAGACACCCATTCATCACCACATAAAGAAAAGGACAAAATAAAGAAACCTGTCTTACAATGGGTAGTTAAAGAAAAATTGAACTGGCTGATGATTAACTTTCATATACCCTGATATAACAAGCAAAAAAAGGAACTAGTCCAGGTTATGCATCTAGATCTGGATATTTGCTAAAATGATGCAATTTTGCTAAGCCTTCAATATTACATCTGAGGTTGGAGATCTTGAACTTTTGTATATAAACATTATCATGTTTATAATTGTACAGAACTTGTACAAAATTTTATGACATATACTGATCAAATTAGGGAATACATAATAGTGTGTCGAAATTGTGAAAATCCTAAAAAGTACCTACTTTCAATACAAGTGTCAGTCTTTTTCGATTTCATCGACCGAGGGTCGATACAATCGACGGCTCTTCAAAATATGAAAAGACGTATGAGCATGGATGACATCATGAAAAGACTCGATAGAATCGATTAGCAACTTCTTAATACCATCAATACATTGGTCGATATGATCAACAGATGGCACCCGATTAAAGTCAGCAGGATGAAAAAGAGGGTTTATTCTTCAAGGGCTTTTCGGTCGTCTTCCCTGCTCGATCCTCTCGACCAATCACTAAGAGCCACGTCGGACTACACAAATCCTTCCACAGATCAGGTAATATCCTTCTAAAAATGTCAGAATTCTTTTTGAATACTCTTGGTTTGTTGGGCGTTTTGTCGTTTTTCCCCTAAATTCTTCAAAAAGCTTATTAGTCCACATGGAAAAAGACAAAGGTGTAGCATCGGGTCTGGGGGAGTCTTCAAGAACTACCCGACAGAAAGTCCTTGCCTCAAGGGAAAGGGCGAGGGTCTCGGACCGTGGGACCCCCACACGACAAAGATCATGACATACCTCACATGGTGGGTCCCAGACTGAAGTTCATGCACCTCCTTAACTAGCATCACCTCCTCCGGCTATCCAACGTCCTACAAAATACACCAGTAGAAAGCTGATCCATGAGAAAAAAGTCAACAAGGGCTGTTTGGCACCATACAATTTGGAACCTCTATTCGCTGTAATCGGATGGCTGCCTATCCTAGATTTTGGAGGACCTTGTCAACTCGAATAAAACACACAACTTTCTTATAGCGTGTCATTCTCTAGTATCTAATCCTCCTTCATTCATGGTATCTCTGGATGGTGATGATGCATTTATTACTCCCGCCACTGTGGCTCACATTCTCAATCAACAGATGGCTCCAGAAGGCCTTCCAAATTGGGATCTCGATCTTCCTGATGTCTGATCAATGATAACCAAGTACCTATGCCACAAGAGAGATATTCCATGACATTAAGGAAATGCCTTAAAATCCAGGTACATGGAGCCTCACTTTCGAGTCATGCATGGGATCTTCACTATAAATTTGTACCTAAGGAGTACAAATCGATTAGATCTCACAAGTCTCATGGTCATGATAATATACTCCATTGCAACCGGGACAAAGATTTGCCTTCCAACACTGATTATCAATCAGTTAGTCAATACTATACATACATCCAGAGATCTGCATCTGCCATATCCCTGGATTATAAGCATAATATGTCAAAGCATTGGCATTCCTTCTACAAATGATCCTATACTTCCACCTCAAGTTTTTAATTTCAAAAACATTAGCAAAATGGATCTGACTTACCACGAGTACAAAGAAGGAGGCATTCAAGAAGAAGGAGGCAAAGGTGTTGGTGACCCTCATACGGAGGAAACGAAGATGGAAGGTGGAGAATCTGCCAGAACCGATCCAGCCCCATCTATGTCAATCCCTAGGCATACCAAACGATACAAGCTGGACAGGATCGGGGCAATTCAGTGGGACATTCAATCAGTGCAAGAGTGACTTACAGTCTTGGAGCGAGTTGTCCACAAGGTACAACAGTCTGTGCAACAGTTGGTTGACCTGATGACTTGTTGCCAAGATGACACAGCTCCTTCTCACTCTGCTCCCTAGCTCTGATTTCTGAATATTGTCACACACACTTACTCTTTAACTCAGCGTACGAACTATAGTATCTTTTTGAATGTTCTATGCTTCTTTGAGTGCATGTGATAGCTCTCTATTTTGCACAGGTTGAAAGTATTTTTTTTTGTGTGTGTGCCCTCGGATGGGCTGAAATACTGGTTATAATACTTGGAGGCCCTCAAATGGGCTTTGTTTTATTTAGATAATGAATTAAATACTGCTGTCTGTAGCAGTATTTTTTTGGGATACTAGTTGATATGGCTGAATTCAATTCCTATTTTATTGTCATTCTTGTTGCTTATGAAATGACTGTGCTGATTGTTTCATCTATTTACTTACTACCTTAATTAATGTATGCTTATCCTGTTGAAAATCTGTATACATCTATCTATCTATAGTTCTCCTATATGCTTAAAATCTTCAGTCAATATCACTTGTTATGCCTTTGCCAATGATTGACAAAAAGGAGGAGAGAAGTTAAAAACACCCTGTGTGGAAAAATGGATATATGTTCTTATATATTGCAGGTGTAAGGGGGAGCATCTGCACCAAGATAGGGGTTTTTACAGTAAGGGGAAACAAATTTTGGTTGTGTGCATAAATGTGTTAGAATTTGTAAAATTGTGTAATCACATGTACACACAATTTAGGATGTATCTGTCTAGATATTTTTCTAGGGTGTTTTGGGTATTTTGTCACGTAATTGACAAAGGGGGAGATTGAAAGTACACCTACTAGTGCACTGGTTTGTCAATTACGGTGTGAGTTGAGTCAGTCGGACTACAGAGCCTAACAGGAAGATAAATTCAAGCATCTACCTCAACTGGATGTGTGGAAGCTCGCCATAGGTAAATCATAACCTCACATCACATGTCCCAAAACACCAGGTGATTAAAACCCTAAAAACAACTTAGAATATATGAGGGTTTTTGTGTAAGTGAACTTTTTCAATCAACAGAAAATCTTTAAGTTTGCTTGCCCTGTCGATTATATCGATTCACCTTTCGATATGATCGACCTGCTCTATCGATGTCCTCAGCAACTCAATCAATACAATCGAGTGAGGACAAAAAGAGTCCAACAACCACATACTCATCTGGATGATTATCGATATATCGAAGTATCAATCGATATCATTGATATTCAAATATCGAGCCCATCGAACACGGATCGATAATATCGACAGGCAGTTCTTCAGCATCCCTATTTTTCTAAAGAAAACTACTATAACCTTCGATATATCGATGAGTGTTCCGATTCAATCTGAATTCAAATATCGATCATATCGGAAGTCATTTGATCATATCAACAGTGGGCGTGTATTTCTTCCAGCATATATTTCAGGATGTTCTTTTCTTTGATCGGGGGCCACTCGAGGAAATTGATATTCTTATGTCGATGTCATCGAGTCCTGGTCGATTGGATCGAGTCTGGGCACAAACTATCCAGTGTGCTTATAGGAAAATCTATATGATTTATCGATCCTATCGACAAGGTCTCGATATCATCGACATTCAAATTCTGATAACATCAGTTGACCCTCGATCATATCCTATAAATCCTGAAATATTTTAGTCAGTCTCTCTCATTCTTCAAGTGTTGATAGATCGATCCAAGTATCGATGGAATCGAAGTTCAAAATTTGATGACATCGACACAAGTATCGATCCCATCGATCAGCTGGCAATAGGTTTCAAAAGCGTATGACATTAGAGTTTATGTTATCGAGCGGACAGTCGATCTCATCGAGAGTATACGCTCGATGATATCGATCCTGCTCGATGACATCGAACTCTATCATAAATATGACCGTTTTATATTCGTTGGAACCTTTTGCCTATTTAAAGAGAAACTTGTTCATATTGCTGACAGAGAAAGAAGAGAGTGTTTTTGTGTGTCTTACCTTCAGATCATATACCCAAGGCCCTTTCTCTCACGGGAGTTCATCTTTCAATCCACTCTCATTTATTGACATTCAATAGAGTGGATTGAGAAATGAACTTTCGCATTCAAGGATCCTTCAACAACTATCTTAACAGAATATCTTTTAGTTGGGATGCCTTAAATAAATAGATGACGGGAATCACTCTATCTTCCTCATAGAAAAATTCTAAGAGAGAGGATTTCAGTCCTAACCTTAACCTAACCCAAAACCAAATACTGGTATATCTTTTGTGTTGCCAATCAAGGGAGCTGAAGACTCTTCATCGACAAGAAGGAGATCTGCATCACTGTGCAAAAAAGGACTCATCAACTTATTTGTAAGTACTTAAGAGTCCAGAGGACACTTGTGATCATTCCTTTCTAGGTTTGGGTCATAAGTGTTGCACACCTTTTGAAGTCCTTAAAGGAGGCCTCCGGCGGGAGTGTACGCTGTGGGTGCGTTGTGTGGACGCTTGATCTGTGGAGAGCATAAACATCTGGGTGCGTTATGTGGACCCTTGCTCTATGTGAGCATAAACATCTGGATAGGAGTGTACCAGCAAAACTCCAAGGTCAGAGGTGAACCAAGTAGAAACCTCCGTGTAAAGGTTGAAGGAGAACCTGATTTAAAACCTTAGGTTTGAGGTGAACCCTGGGAAACCTCCTTAGTGAAATCCGGTACACTCAAGGGATGAGTGCGACAGCCGGGAGTGGAGTAGTCAAGTAGTCAAACCACTATAAAAATGACTGTGTTTATGATTGTTATTATTTTTCATTGTGTGATATTTCTTACATGCCCTTATATCTGATTATCTAAGATCACACCTCATATACACACACAGTCTTATCCATCACAACTTTTATGCAACTTATTTAACTTTCATGAAGTTTGTGATTGGATCCTCTACTAGGCTTGGAAGCCAGTGGAGCTACATTTGAGTAATACTGATAATTGTATATCTGATAGGATTAGTGCAATAGGATTTTAAATATATCATAAAACTTTAAAAAGTCTTATTCACCCCCCTCTAGGACATATTGGCATATTTCTACTTCAACTTAAGCAGTCTTCATCACAATTTTAACAACTCCAATTTCACAAAACCCCCCAATCAGAATACTTTAACATGTTGTATTTCATAAGAATAGATGAAATTCATAAAATAGGAGTCTTTTCGAACACAAATTTATCTTGATTAGTTGATTTAAAGAGGTTGGTGGCTATCGAGAGTTGGCGATGAGTGGGTGAGTCGGGTGAGTGCGGACGAGCTACTCAATAGAGATGAGATGTTGGTTGTCGGGTTGGGATCGTTGAGTGTGAGAGATGAGGGAGGGAGTGCAGGGGGGAGAGAGAGAGAGAGAGAGAGAGAGAGAGAGAGAGAGGGTGGCCTTGTGGTGGTGGGTGGCTATTAGACTTGGGAGAGGAGGAGGGAGGTTAAGTCGGGTATATATATATAGTCAGTACCAAGTTAGATTTCAGGTCGAGTTGAGTTGAGTTACTTGGTGACTCGGACTTGACTCATTTGAGTTCGGATTGGGCAAAGTCTACTCGGTTCGGATCAACTCACCCACTCGATTCGAGTTGAGTTGGGTCTAAACAATCAGCTAAGTTGAATATGCCAAGTCGACTCATCTCATGCCTAGTTATAATGGTGGGCCCATTGACCACCAACTGACACTGACTAGTACCCACATGGGCCCCCTCTCCCATACAAGGGGATATTTCCAAGTGATTCCAGCTGCAGATTTGATATCAATTGCAATAATACCATTGCTACTCATGTGGGAGTATTACTATTTATGCGCATGTATATAACTGTCGTGAATGTGGATGGCTTGCACCTCAATTGATGCATGGGTGGACATGATGAGGTCGATCATTGTCTTCCTTAGGGGATAATTACTTCGAATCCACGGAGCTTCTCTAGACTCCTCAGAGATTCCTTGAATCCATGAGGAAAAATAAAAAATAGAAATAAATTTAATGAATTAAAAAATAAATTTATTGATGATAAAAATGAATTTATAATCCTATAAATATTAATATCAAACCTAGAAAGACGTTTCAGAATCAAACTTAAACTCCTTAAAAATGTGACTTATTATAAATAATAAACTTACTATTTATAGATGGTCATGATTTCTATTAGACTTAATGGTTTTCATCCAAAAAGATATAATCTCCAATTTGGCCTAACTATGTTATTCTTGGAATTGTTCTAAGCCCTTTTCATGTTGGGCATGATTCCTAAAGCTCAAAGGATCAAGAGTTATGATCGAACTAAAACTTGCTATAAATAGTAAAAATGAAATTAAAAAGGACTTTCAACCATCGATCTGATGGAATATCACAAATTCGGCATAGGCAACCTAGTTGGTTGGATAAAGTACCTTCTCCTACCTAAAACTCATATATGGTACATCGAAAAACTCATTCAGATTTGTGAGATACACCTGTAATACCCCTAAATTTCACGGCTCAAGTACATACTCGTGCCAGAAAATTCCCGGTGTTAATAATGTAATCATTGGATGCTTCAACATCGCACCTTGTTTATATGTATGTATATATATATATATATATATATATATATATATATATATATATATATATATATATATATATATATATATATATATATATATATATATATTACATTCAGTTACATTTTCAATATTAAAATCATATGTACTTCTTATTTCATCAAGACATAAAATTCAACTAACTATCTAATGGCCTCTCAAATGTGAGTTTATTATATTATCAAAGTTTGTAACAGAAAATAAATATAAACGAAATGTTATCCTTCTCATTTACTCAGAATAATCTTCCATGGAGGGATCATCACCTGCATATTTAATCTGTGCTTCACCTGCAACGTCTATATGCTTGGAGAGGGTTAATGGCCTACTCATAGTGATGATTATACTTTAAGATTAACAATAATTCAAGAGATTCATAAGAATAATGTAAGGATTTCGATACATCTTGTACTCCACTACTAGGAATGGTATTAGTATGTGCAACTAATCTACATAAATGAATGCCTAGTATAGTGTGTGAGGTCCATCATACATAGTAATTATCACAATATGGAATATAATTTATAGAAAACCTGACTCACCTCACATCCCATACTACCAAGATTCGTCATCATATCCAACACTACCGTGGATTTACGTGAATACCGCAAAATGGCATAACATACGGATTGGATGAATTAGTGACATGATTTGTTCATGGAGCGACTATTTGTGACATCCAATCTTGGAAGTGATGTAACATGCATGATGGATTACTTACATTGATTTTTGTATCACTACCCAAAATCCATGGAATTATATGCCAACCAAGATGGTCACTACTTAGAGCCCATTATGTCTATGATAAAATATATGAATTACTAAATGTGAGACCTCTAATGCATTACTTGCATCTATGGGGAAACAAATTGAACCATGAGAGTTTTGGTATTTCAAAACACATGCCCAAGCCATAAAGGGAGGTAGCACAATGCTAACCTAATAAAGGAGAAAAGTTGCAGTAAGCTAATTCCATAAAAGAAAAGAGTTGCAAATAAGCTAACTCAACAAAAATAAGGAGAATTGAGCAAAAGGCAACTCAATATATAGTGGAAACACACATCGCTCTCAAAATCAGCAAAGGGCAAGACTTGTATCCATTACCTCACATGAATTCATAAAAATAACTCATAATTAAAATCATACATTAACCATAATTCTCAAAGGGATAAATATTCATAATGGTCCATCAATTAATGACATGAAAATCACAGTAAAAGGAAAATATGCAAAAATAAGATAACTCATGTATAAACCAATTCAAATCAGTGTAAGATTAAAGAAATCCCTCACCTTGACCTTAGATGTAAACCCTAGATAGATCTTGATATATGAGTGCTTTTACATAAACAGCAACGTCACTTGAGCAAGAGAGGGACAACACACGTGTAGGGAAGGAAGAAAAGGGACGAGGGTCTAGGCTTGGACGTCTCTCTCTCTCTCTCTCTCTCTCTCTCTCTCTCTCTCTCTCTCTCTCTCTCTCTCTCTCTCTTTCCTTAAATGTGAGAAGATGGTGGGTGTGGGATTTTTAGTGAAGAAGAGACGCATGCCCCCTTTTCAAAGGATTTCTCAAATTGGTTTCTCATCCCACTTGAATTGGGTTTATCTAATTTGTCTCTTTTGGAAATCATTCTTTAAATCTAATTCCTTCATAGTGATTGAGTCATTGAATAGGGCCAAGGTAAATAATTCACTTGGTGATTAAAAATTTAGATAGGCTTATCTTAAAAATTCCCATAGTTGGTGATAAAACGAACCCGATCTCAATTAACGGTCCACGCTCAATAACTAGGGCCTAATTTTGGCCGAAATGTATAGTCAAGATAGGCAAACATTTGAAAAAAATTTAGTGATTGATCCATGGTGGGAAAAGCCTAAATATGAAATTTCATCTTTTGTGCTAAAAGGAAAGGATTGGCTTCAGCGTTTAACAATGTAGGTAGAGTTGTACATGAGTCGAGTTCAAGTTAAGCTAGGCCAAACTTGGCTTAACTTGACCCCACCATGACCCAAGCTCGAGCTTAGCTTGACTCGGTCTTCGAGCTCACCCCTTTAGCTCAACTCGGCTTGCTAGTTCGAGTCAAGTCGAGCTGGGATTGAGTCGGGTCAGCGAGCTATTCAAGTCGAGTCAAGTTAATATTATTTTACAAATAAATGATAAAAAATCAAGATTGTTAGAACTAAGACAGGTGTAATGGAAGTGCATAACAGTTAATACAAGCTAGCAAATAATAATATAGAATATTATAAGAAAAACATAAACTCACTCAAAATTCATCAGCATCTTGTTAATATGGTCCATATGAGGAACGCCTTCTCAACCGATGGATAAGAGAGCTATCATCTTCATCTGAACCCAATCCATCAACATCGCTTTCGTCGACAGAAAATATGTTTGCACATCTAGATGTGTTATCTTCTCCAGGGTAATTGTTTACTTCTTCTGAATCAGAAGCTAGTGAAACTTCACCACTATATTCATGTATATATTTAACTAACTTTTTCAATCCTTCTTTATGAGCCAATTTATAAGGAGTTCCCAATATTTTATAGAACAATGAGAGCCTGGAGAAAAACTTTGATATTTTGCGGCTCTTCTTTATTTTCATGCTTGGCCCTACCTCAACGTCATGTTGTCTTGGAGGACATCGATATCTAAATGTATCCACCTCTTTCCTACTTATCTTCAAGGCAAGTTTTAGTTGTTCTTCTTCTTCTAGAGATTTTAATCTAGCATTTTTCTCTTCTTCTTTCTTACTAATTTGTTGCACTCTCTCTATTTCTGAATCTTCATCTATTATAATAGTCTTGTTATAATATTTTTTTTGTAGCTAGTTGAATTTGGTGTGAAGGAGGTGGGAGTTTTCTGATTTGAGGCTAAGAGAGCTTGGAATAGAATTTGTACTTCCTATGAGGCATTAGGACATGGTTTTGTGTCTCCTCCCCGACCAAATAAGTGTATTCTTAGCCAATTTATTTTGTTGACGAATTTGTCTCTATATAAATGGCATTTAATCTTCATTCTTCCAAATGTTGGGAGTAAATTTGGGTACCGTAACCCAAATGTCAGGAAATGGGTCATTAGATGACATTTCTACACAAAGATTTTGTTAATAAAGAATAACATTTTCAGGAGATGTCATGAAGCCAAATATAATTTTCAAGAAATAAATTATAGTACATTCAAAATTTCATTGTCAATGTCAAGTACTCAACTCCAAAAATAACAGAAATTAAAGTCTTATAGAACAAGTAATATGATCAAGAAGTTCAAAATATTTAAAATAATGTTTAAACTTTAAATATATGAAGGTGCAGTGTCAGTCCGTCTAAACTCTCGTTCTCGTCCTTTTCATCATTCTCTTCATTAAATGAACTTCCACCCCAAATGGGACGTAACCAATCTTGCGTACAAACAAGTGCTTCAATTATTTTAAGTGAAAGAGAGCTTTTATACTTGTTCAGCACCCTACTACTGGTGTTAAATGCAGACTCTAATACCACTGTTGTTATCGAAATTGATAAAATATCTCGAGCTATCAATGACAGTGTAGGGTATTTTCCTTCACAAGCTCTCGTCTTCCACCAGTCTAAAACATTAAAGTTATGGCTGGAGACCTTCATGATTGGATTCTTGAGATATACATCTAATTCTGACTCATTTGTTCACTGACTCGTTTCATCTTGTTATAAGGCTGAGAAGCACTCATCAAGAAAATTATCATCACCTATAGACGAACTGGAACCACGTTCATAAATAAGTTGTGTGTCCTGACTTCTAGTAGAATTACCCACATAAGAAGAGTACAATTCTTTAATCACTACACGAACATTAAATATTTCAACTACCGCCTTGTTAAACAGATAAAACTTCTTATAAATGTAATTAACCAGTCCTATTTTGCAGCAAGGATCAAGTACAACCACTAAAGCCATCAATAGGTGACATTCTCTCTAGTACTTTTTAAATTTTACTTTCATGCTTAGCGCCATATTCTGAATATAATCTAGACCTATTGTGACACTTCTATGAAGAGCATCCTTAATCTTCTAAAGATTTAGAAGAAATAAATTTTTCGTTGGATATTTATTTTCAGAAAATAACTTCGTGCAATCATAGTAAACTCAAAGAAAACTATGAACATCTTCAACTCTTCTCCAATCATCTTCACTAGGTAACCAAGCATATGCTTTATAACGAACTACAAATTCTAAAAATATAATTTTTAACTCAACTACTGCATCCAACATTCATATGTTGAATTCCAATGGGTGCACACATCTAACTTCAATATTTTTTGAGTTCTAACATTTAAACATGGGAGTATGTCATTCCAGATACTAAGTCTTAATGGCAGCTCTCTCTTATGTTCTCAATCTTGCCATCAATTATTTTTAGCCCCTCTTGCACAATTGGATTCAAAATGTGAGCACAACATCTCACTTGAAAAAATTTCCCTCCAAAATAAAGATTTCATGTTGTCGTGAATTGTCTCTGAAAAAAAGAAATCACAGCATCATTTGTAGATGCATTATCTAGCGTGATTGAAGATATCCTACTTTCGATGCCCCACTCCTTAAGACAATTGTATACGCAGTCTAAAATAAGCAAACCGATATGAGGGGGAGGAAGATAGCGAAAGTTTAACATTTTCTTACGTAGATTCCAATCTACATCCACATAGTTTGCATTTAGCGACATGTACCCCTTCCTTTAGTTCAATGCTATCCACAATTCTGAAGTAAGACATATATGCGAGACTTATGACAGAATGGCTTTCATCTTTATCTTCTCATTCATATACATCTTCATGCGCTCTCTTTTCACCGTGACCCGCGAACACTTCTCAAATCTTGGATTCATGTATCTGTTGTATTCGCTTAAAACTCTGTTGTCTATAAATTAAATGATTTCTCATCAATAATAATTATTCTTTCAAACCACTCTTTTAGTTTGTCTTTTTCAAATTTATAAGTGATGAGAGCAACTTGATGTCGAAGTCGCTTCCTCCAAATGAGGCCAATGAGAGCAATTGTTGGCCTGAACGTGGGATTTTTGGACTCTTAGCATAATTAATAGTATGTCCGCGATAATGTGAAGTTGATCCCCCAGATTTCTTTATGAATGTTGACTTGTAATGCTTACATCTAACCTTCATAACATGGTTCAAACCTTCTTTCACCTCAACCTCTTCAAAATCGTCACAAACGACTGATCTTTTTTTTTCCTTTATTCGACGTATCTGAATTTAAGTTTCTCTCATCTCGTTCAATATCAATAACTAGATGGGATGTGGCAGATGCACCAACACCAAGGGTAGTAAGGACATCCTCACTGGCCATATTTAAATATAAAAATAAGAAAACATGCGTAAGATATGTGAAGTTCGAATGTGTGATTGTAATATATGATTTGTAAGTAGGCATTTTATAACGTCTCCTAACTTTTAATTTCACTTTTTATCCCATTCAATAATATATCATGTACTCACACAATTTACATGCGAGTCGAAAATTCAGCAGCATCTCTCCATAATTCTCCAAATATATGTAAAAATTCTCTACTGTTTGAGCGTCATCATCATTATCTATTATTCACAGATGTGAGGCAGTAAACCAATTGAGAACCATATATTTAGAGAATAAATTGGGTTGATGCACCGAATCTTGAACTTTATGTAAATTGCGTATGCAACATTAAGTTACATGATATATTACCAAACTGTCCAACTTGGACAAATTAAGAATTCATATATATATATATATATATATATATATATATATATATATATATATATATATATATATATATATATATATATATATATATATATATATATAATATCAAACCAATAATTGATTTGAATACAATTTATTGTAAATGAATTCTTAAACGGGTAGGTAGATTATTAAATTCATCCGTCAAGTGTCAAGTGAAGTCCCTCTAAAACTAATTGATTTGTGTTTAATTGAAATATACAACTATAAATCATATATTTAATATATGATTTGTAGTTGAATACTTAAATTAAGCATAAATCAAATTAAAGTAATCAAATACAGGTATACACAAGTTTAGAATTTCTCAAGTAATCTCAAATTTAACTATTCAAGTAATCAAGAATAATATCCAAGTAAATTACTTTAATAAAACACAAATCAAAAACTTGAAGTCAAGAGTCAAATACAAGTCCACACAAGTTTATTATCCAATTATTGAAATTCAACTATCGAAGTAATGAAAAATCAAAGCAACCAACTCTAACCTAACCCCACCCTGACTCAACCCCAACGCAACCCAACCCTGACCTGGAGATGAACCAAGCTTGACCTAGCTCGACTCGAACTTGACTCGTGTATAGCTCTACCCTAACCCAACTCGACGCAACCAAACCAACTACCCACACCCTATCCCAACCCGACGCTGACCCAACTCAAACTCAACTCGTGTACAACTCTACCCTGATCCAACCCGAAGCAACTCGACCCACTGCCCACGCCTTGACCCAGCCTGATGCTAACCTAACTCGAACTCAACTCATGTACAACTCTACCCTGACCCAACCTGACATAACCCAACCCACTGCCCACTACTTAATCTAACTCAACACCAACCAAACCCGACATAACCCAACCCTGACCTAACCCGATGTGACCCAACCCACACCTTAACCCATTTTAATGCTGACCCAATTTGACGCAACCCTGATCCAACTCGATTGCATCATTAAAAGAAAAAGAAAAAAAGAAATGTGTCTACCTGGCTTGAAGGATTGAAGGAGAGGAGAGACTTGAGAGTAGAGAGTAGAGAGATTATCATCTGCCGCTTGCTCACACAGTTGGACTTGGTGTTGGGTGGGCTCTGCCAGACTGTCGTCTGCCACTTGCTCACTTTTACACTCAGTGGTGGACTTTGCTTTCTACCGCTTGCTCACATAGTTACACTTGGTTCAGTGGCGGGCTCTGCCAAATTGTCGTCTGCCAACTGCTCGCTTGCATAGTCAGTCACACTCGGCTCGAGTAAGGTAAAACAAAAGGAGGGAAAGGGAGGGGAAGGGTTTAGGGTTTTTACTTTTTTACTTTTACTTAAAAACAACTTTATATATATATATATATATATATATATATATATATATATATATATATATATATATATATATATATATATATATATATAATTATATCGGCCTAACTCAAACCATTTTGCGAGTCGAATCGAAACAAGCTTAACCAAGTTGATTCGAGTGAGTGTTTAGAGTTAGCTCGGCTCGTGTTCAGCTCTAGGTTTAGGATCATAGATCGGGGTCTAGATTTTGTACGATATTATAGTCATATGAGGCTAAATCATGGTCCAAATTTAAGTTGTGACGGACTACGAAAAGTGGTTAAATCGAAAGATCCAGATTTATAAAGAGTTGACAAGATTGGAACGGATAATTTGGCGCCTAAGAAAAAGCCTACCAAGCTGGGGTTCTCATATTTTACACTCGATTCATATGATGAAAAATCCAGGTTGTTTATATCAAAAAGAATATCCTACTACGACTACCCATGAGCTTTCCTCACTTGATGGACAACAAAATCAATGGTTAATGGGCCGATTTATCAATTAGGCCACTTTTACAATGATCTAAGGTCTGAAATTTGACATGTATGGTTAATTTAGAATACATAGGCATGGTATAAAATTTCACATTAAACGGATTATGAGAACCATGTGATCTAGAATTCTAGGGTCTAGGTTAATGGCAATCTCATAATTATCGCTGATTTGAGAGTTGTAGGAAATATAATGATTCTATATAGTAATATGTATATTTTTAAGCAATTCTTACAAAATAACTCATATGTAATTCATTACAAATAAAGAGTTATTCACCTAGTTAGTTAAAATTATCATTAATTAAAGGGAAGTACATATATCAAACAACATAAGGGATGGTCATATGACATGTTAAGAATAGTAAAACTTGATTGTTAGCATTTTAACCATATATGTAGGTGGATGTACAGTCAGTTTTGTAAATGGATGAATATATAGTTAGTTTTTGGAGTGATCAAGGGGTAGGACATGTATGCTGTTAGATTCAAGTGACTTGTTCACATATGTAAATTCCTCATATTGTAGTTTTGATGGTGGGTTAAGTATATTCATAGGTGGTGAATAAGATGAACAGGTTAGAATCTTAATTCAATACATGTGTGAGTGGATGTAGAGATCAGGTAGTTAGTTTACTATGATCGAGTGGTCTAAAATCAAAGTGAACAGTCAGATATCTTTATCTAGTGGTGAATAGTTGACTGAATGGTTGGTTATGATGGACATGTGAGAATTCTTGGATATTTGATGGTCCGCTCTTGAAAGCCAACGGTCGGATGACTTGATCTATGGATGAAGATTACTCCCACCGTCATATTCAGTTTAGAGAATAAATGTAGGGTTAGAATGTACTAAATTAATCATATCACCTCTATATATTAAATTAAATTTCATGATAACACTTGAGAACTTTTAATACTCGAGTTTCGAAAGTTCGGGATATTACAGGTTCACATCGTACAAAACATTTGACAAGTCTTGTTTAAATGTATGAATGCATGTGCATGCTCACAGACCTAGGGATATACATCCAATTGGAAAAAAGGTTGCCCAATGAGAACTGACTGCCTAGGAAAGTACTCAAATGTACACCCTAAGGAGAACTAGCCACCTGAAAAAGACCATGCAATGAAGACACACAAGGGGAACTAGACTATTGAATAAGTACTCTAAGGTACGCCTTAAGGAGAACTACGCACCTGAAAAAGTGCACATGCCATAAATTGCATGATTAGTGTTGAGTGTCAAATATTGCATATTTTTTCCTATTTATATCTTGATTTTATGAACATGATGAGGTTTAATGGTATATTTTATATATATTTGTGTTGCAAGGTGAATCTAAGAACTTGGATTGAAAAGAATGCTAAAAGCATGGATTTAATGCTCAAGAATCACCAAGGTAAAAGATGAATCTTAGGAGACCAAGAATGAAGAATTCACATGCCAAAGATCTAAGGAAACTAAGTACAAAGGATGAAGAAAGGACTTAAAAGAAGGCAGAATGCACAACAAAAAATAGGACATTTCGGTCTAACCTGAGCCAACTTCAGTCCGACTGAAATCACAGAAAATAGTCCGGCAAGAAAATAGGATAATCTGATCCAACCTAAGCCAACTTCGGTCCGACCGAAGCTTCGGTTGGAGTCAGTCTGACCTAAATTTGACAGATTTTCTACATAAGATTTTCAACATCAACCTTGGTCCGACCGAAGTCAACTTCGATTAAACCAAAATCACACAGAATTATCCTGCGAGAAAGTGTAATTTTCAACCTTAATTTGGTCCGACCGAAGTGTAATGCGGGACTTATGCAGTGTGAGTAAATTCAAGACGATTTCAGGAAATTTCAAGGAGTTGCGTAAGACGGGGCTTCACAACTATAAATAAGAGTCCCTAGAACATTCCTAGGCATCATCTAGGGTTTAAGGAGTGGAGAAAAAGGGTGGAGAGTCATAACCAAGATTTTTTCTTCTTCTTCCTTAGTTATTTTTGTGCTTTCTTTAAGAGATTTTGGTTTAATCAAGTCTATTGTTAACTAAACCTCTTAGCTAGGGCTAAGAGGTTAAGCATGTAGCGTGTTTGGATGTTTATATTACTTTAATTCTTATTTATATTAAACTTCATTGATTTCTAATTTGATTTTAAGGAATATTTTTAGTTTTTTATGGTTTATTGTGAATGAAATTATAGTAGAGCTTGTGATAGCTTTGAATATCTTCTTTTCCATTTAAGATTGTGGGATTGGTAGATCCTGTTGTTCACCATCGTCCCATGGGCATAGTAAGGTGATGAAATCCCTTCTAATCTTCACAATTCTCCTCCATTGAGGCTGGATCAATGAGAAGTTCAGAGAATTGATCATCTCTTCTCCCAACTATATAAGATAGGACTTTGAATCTAGTTGTGTTTCTTAAATCAAGTAAGGTTGCATCTCAATTTCTACAAGTGGATCATTGGCACCATAGTTCCCACCTTTAAATTCATAAGTTTCAATTACATCACTCACAATTACTCTCTCTAATATTTCAGATTTAGATTTAGATCTTCTTCTAGTTTTGATTCTAGTTAAATTCAGAAACGTACAAAATTAGTCCTCGTGGATTTGACCTTAGTCTAACCGAGTTATTACTACATCACGACCCTGCAGTTGGGGTTGTGAACAAGTTTTTGGTGTCATTTTCGGGGATTACAACTACTTTTTTTAAAATATTAATTAGTATTAGAATTAGGTTAAGATTAGGGTTAATTTAAGTTAGGATTTTTTTTATTTTCTGATTTTTTATAAGTTAGGATTTTTAGGATTTTTCAGTTTTCAAATTTAGTTTTTAGGATTCATCTTTAACTGTTTTCTTTCTTTCTTCTTTCTTCTTTTAACATTGTTAACGTAGTTTTTTTTATTCGGATCTTCAATTCTTGTTCTTCTCTTCTTGTAATTGCTTCCCTCTACTTAATTTCCATACTTGCTGTAGGAATTAGAAAATAAAATTAAAATTTGGTGTGGTTCATGCCCACATCGGTAAGGAGCCATACTATGAGACCTTTGAGAGAAGGAGGTTTGGTTGAAAAATTCATTGACAAGTTAGAAAATCCTCAAATATTTTTGAAATATCTTCTGACAGCATGGCTCAAGAACATCGGGTTAATGAAGATCCCATGCATCACACACCACCTATTAGGATGTGTGTGATGAGAATGAAGTGCATCGGGTTCTACTAGTTCAAACTTTACAAGATTATTTACAACCGGTGAGAATAAGTTCACCTTCCTGCATAATTCTTCCAATCAATACAGGAAACGTGAACTTCAAACCTAAGATAATCTAATTACTTTCTAAGTTTCATGGACTTGATTCCAAAAATCCATATATGCATATTAAAGAATTTGAAGAGATTGTTGCAACCATACATTTTAATGATGTTCCTTCAGATACAATTAGCCTTAAATTATTTCCATTCTCTCTAAAAGAAAAGCCCAAATCATGGTTTCATTCATTAAGGCCTAGATCCTTTGGCACATGGGCAAAGATGAGATGGGAATTTCTTAAAAAATTCTTCTCGGGTCATAAAACTAATGTTCTTAGACGGAAAATAATGAACTTCTCCTAGAAAAATAATGAGACCTTCTTTGAATGTTGGGAACAGTTCAAAGACTCACTTCTTACTTTCCCACACCATGGTTATGAAACTTAGCAAAAAATTGATCTTTTTTAAAACGGACTCAGTCCAAACTTGCACCAATTCATACAAATGATGTGTAATGATGAGTTCATGGATAGGAAACCAGAAGATTCATGGGATTACTTTGACATGCTAGCTGAAAATGCTCAATTATGGGACACATCAAACCAAGCTAGTACTCCCAAGTAAGTACCAAGAGAGATAGGAATACATGTACTAAAGGAGGAGGATGATATTAATGTATGGCTAGTAATCCTCACACAAAAAAAAAATTAAGGACTTAGAATATAGGAAGGAAGCAACTCAGCCCAAAGCAGTCGTCGAAACCGTATGTGGAATTTGTGAGAGCGATGTACACCCAATCAAAGATTGTCTTACAATCCCAGCTTTTCAAGAGGTGTCTCACATTCAAGAAGATACTACAAACGCGTATCAATGGCTACTAAGTGCACCAAATTCTAACACGCACACTCCTAATGAGTGAAACCTTAATTGGAGAAATGAACCAATTGCAAATATAACCAATTATACACAAGGGACACCTAGCGAACTTCCACAAGCAGAACCCTTGAAGATACATTAAATGCATTTAGACAGGAGCAACTATAGGCTATGAATGAACTTAGAACTTTGATTGCAGGACTTGAGACACAACTGAATGCTAGAGAGACAATTTGAAATAAGTGATCTCAACTCTTCAACTCAACATGTGGAACATGTTAGAAGTGGAAATGAAATAGACAAAGATATTCCAAGGAAGGTTAAGAAACCTAAAGAGTCCAAAAATTCAAAGGATGGTGGTGAATCTAGCAATGCTCCATATAATAGAGCCATTGTAGGGATACAAACCTGTGGCCCCATTTCCCTAACGTCTCATCACATCAAAAAGGCTAGGTGATAATCAAAATAGTCTAGAGGTTTTTCAACAAGTCAAGATCAACGATCCCTTATTGGATGAAATTAAACAGTTCCCATCTTATGCCAAATTCCTAAAAGATCCGTGTGCGGTAAAACAGAAGCTGAATGTACATAAGAAAGCATGTTTGACTAACTAGGTGAGAGCCATAATCAATCAAAACACTCCCCCAAAATATAAGGATCCTGGAAGTCCTATGATCTCATGTGTGATTGGAAAATTCAGGTTTAATAGAGCACTTGTAGACCTTGGGGCAAGTGTTAATCTGATACCATACTTAATATATGAACAGTTAGGCCTCGGTGAGTTGAAACCTACCAAAATAACATTACAACTTGCCAACCGCTCTACTAGAATACCAAAAGGGATGATAGAAGATGTGTTGGTCTAAGTCGAAAGATTCTACTATCCAGTAGATTTCATCGTCTTAGACACACACTCAGTTTCAAATGTGGGCGCTCAAATTTTGATCATATTAGGCTTGCCATTCCTGACCACGACCAATGCTATCATAAATTATCGGAATGGAATAATGAAAATATCTTTTGGGAATATGACAATAAAATTCAATGTGTTTCATTTGCACAAGCCACAAGAGGATGAGGACCTGACCCATGAGATAAACCTGATGGATACATTTGAAGATGATGAATCTCTTTTAACTGAAACTCCTAAATCTCTAGAAATCTTCCTGGCACACCTTGCAGAATCAAACAATCCCATGATACAAGACAAAGTGAATGACTTGCGAGACAATACCGTGATAGTTGATATTGACCGAGGGAATCATTATTCTAAAACCCCTCCTTCCATAAATCCTGAATGTTTACCATCAAATGAGGAGAAGCTGAAAATTGAACCAAAGTCTGAAACTTCGGAATGTGTTGAGACTACGTCACCTACTAAGAATTTTTCTGAATTTCATCTACTTTTAGTCTTTGATTCACCATAGTGTACTAATATTAAAACTTTTTCTGTCACAAGTGAATCGTATATACTTTGGACACCTTAGAAGATTAAAATGAAAGTTTATACTGAGGTTCATAAATTTCTCTAAACATTCATGCTCCAGGGCATCCAAGTCCTTTTGATGATCTTATTGAGAAACCTTCTGAGAAATTTATCAAGATACTGGCCAAAGAAGGAACCTTGTTGCATAATTGAGTAATTTTCCCATGCTTCCCTATTTTAGGATTAGAATTTATTGCTTTCGTAGAATTTAAGATTAAGATAGTTTGTTTTTCAATAAGCTCAGTCTTCATGCTAACCCATCTATATGTTAAGTTCCTTAGAAAAGCCTCAAATTTTTCTTCTTTAGGTATTATCTTTCCATATGTACTCCTTTCTTTTTTGTTGCCTCATGTGCAATAAATGCTTATATCTTTTACATTGAGAACAATGTAGATTTTAGGCTGGGTGGTATGGATTAGGTAAATTAATCAGTATTTTCTTAGTTTCTGAACAAAAATTTTAAAAATTTTTAAATTTTCAAATTTGAAACCTGTTTGGAAGGTGAAAGTTTATATAATTTAGAATGCCTTGAGTAGGATAATAAGATGAAGATTGAATGTTGAATTTTTGGAGTTTGATCAACCGAGCAAACTATCACCGAAGTTCTTTCACTTAATTGACTAGGAGAAGTTTGAATATCATGTTGACCTAAAAACACAAAGCACATTCAATTCATTTTCTATGAATTATGCTAAAAATTCTGATTGTTGGCATGTGAATCACTGATAGATGTTGAGAATTGAGTCTAAAGAATTTTATCCACCTTAAAAGATGAAAAGAACCAGTTAAAAAACAGTGAGATCGACAAAAATGTCATGAAAAGACTGAAAAAGAATGAAAAATCTGATAAAAAAATAAAGATGAGAAGACTGATTGAATAAAAAGAAACCGTCGATACAAAATCAAAAACTGGAAAAAAGAAGAAGAAGGGGATAAGTTCAGAATCAGCATTTGGTTATTGAATTAATCTTGTGGTGATGAGCATGGTTAATGAAATAGTAGTATTTTTATGGAAAGTAAGTTGACTTTCACTGAGCACATTGAAAAACTTGATATGTGAACTTATGCTTTAATTTAATCGATAAAGACCCTATTTGATGGATTGCTTTTCTCGTCTTAATTCTACTCATCTATACTTGATTGCACAAAGAATTGATTTCTAAAAAAGTGTTTGAACATGGAAAATTGAGAATTGCTTCATGCACGCTTTTGCTCGGGACTAGCAAAATGCTAGTTGGGTAGTGTGTTGAATGTCAAATATTGCTTATTTTCTCCTATTTATATCTTGGTTTTATAAACATAATAAGGCTTAATGATATATTTAATACATATTAGTGTTAAAAGGTGAATTTGAGAGCTTGGATTGAAAAGAATGTTAAAAGCATGGATTTAATATTCAAGAATCACCAAGGCAAAAGATGGATCTTAAGAGAATAAGAATGAAGAATTTACATGCCAAAGATCTAATGAAACCAAGTACAAAAGATAAAGAAATGAATTGAAAAAATGCAGAATCCACAGCAAAAAACAGGAAATTTCGGTCTGACCTGAGCCAATTTTGGTCCGACCGAAATCGCAGAAAATAGTTCAGGAAGAAAACAGGATAATTTGGTCCAACCTAAGCCAACTTCGGTCCAACCGAAGCTTCGGTTGGAGTCGGTCTGACCTAAATTTGACAGATTTTCTGCATAAAATTTTTCAACATCAACTTTGGTCCGACCGAAATCGTACAGAATTGTCCAATGAGAAAGTGCGATTTTCAACCTTAATTCGGTCCGACCGAAGCGTAATGCGAGACTTATGCGGAGTGCGTAAATTCAAGACGGTTTTCAAAAATTCCTAAGAGTTGCGTAAGATGGGGCTTCACAACTATAAATAAGAATCCCTAAGACATTCTTAGGCATCCTCTAGGGTTTAAGGAGTGGAGCAAAAGAGTGGAGAGTCATTGCCAGGAGTTTTTTTCTTCTTCTTCCTTAGTAGTTTTTATGCTTACTTTAAGAGATTTTGGTTCAGTCATGTCTATGATTAACTAAACCTCTTAGTTGGGGCTAAGAGGTGAAGCTTGTAGCGTGTTTGGATATTTATCTTGCTTTGATTCTTGTTTATATTGAACTTCATTAATTTCTAATTTAATTTTAAGAAATATTTTTAGTTTTCTATGGTTTATTGACATTGAAATTACAATAGAGCTTGTGATAGCTTTGAATATCTTCTTTTCCGTTTGAGATTGTGGGATTGGTAGATCTTGTTGCTCACCATTATCCCATGGGCATGGTAGGGTGATGAAATCCCTTCAAATCTTCACAATTCTCCTTCATTGACGCTGAATTAATGAAAAGTTCAAAGAATTGATCATCTCTTCTTCCAACTGGATAAGATAAGACTCTAAATACAAATGTGTTTCCTGAATCAAGTAAGGTAGTATCTCAATTGCTACAAGTGAATCCTTGGTACCCTAGTTTCCACCTTTAAATTCACAAGTTTTAATTACATCATTTAGAATTACTCTCTCTAATATTTCATATTTAGATTTAAATCTTCTTCTAGTTCTGATTCTAGTTAAATTTATAAACGTACAAAATTAGTCCTTGTAGATTCGACCTCAGTGTTACTGAGTTATTATATATTGCAACCCTGCACTTGAGGTTGTGAACAATTAGTCTAACCATTATTATTCCTATTTCACACAACCATTTTTAGAAAATCTCAAAAGTCACTATGGGAGGCTCATCACCCAGCATAGGTCGACAATTGGGCATAATGTCTCATACTACTATCTTTGACTCATGAGACTCCAACATTGGGATGTTTAATGATAACCTCCTCAACTAGTGGTCAATCATAATTTAACAAGTGAGACTTACCATTGCAAGGTTATATGAAAATAATTCATCAAGCCACGTAGGGTAAATATCCAATCAAAGCCACATAGGCCAAACATTAAACCAAAGCCATGTAATGAAAATATTAAATCAAAACCTCAATCCTCTCTCTCGTTCTCTATTCCATTCTCTCGCCACTTTCTCTCTCTCTCTACAGCCCCAATCCTCTCTCTGCCACTCTCCCTCTCCACCCCCAATCCTCTCTCTCTGCCACTCTCCCTCTCCACCCCCAATCCTCTCTCACTGCTCCTCATCCTGTCTCTTGGAACATAGGAAAAATCTGAGCTAAAACAATACACGGCTTCAGATCGAGAGTTTTCGAAATCAAAACCCTAGGGTTTGGAAACAAAACCAAAAAAATCGAGAAAAAAGGCTCACCGAGAGAATCAAGGAGCTGAAGTACTAGATTGGAGATGGAGATTTATAAGGTCGGGATGAGATGATATGCGGTCATATACGATCGTATGTACGGATTGGGATATGGCCTTTGGAAGGTTTTTAAAGATGAACCCCTCTCTCTCTCTCTCTCTCTCTCTCTCTCTCTCTCTCTCTCTCTCTCTCTCTCTCTCTATCTATATGATATATTCAAATTCAAGTAAGAAATTGCATTTTCTTCATCTCTGAAACTCGCACTCTCAAAGCTTCCTGCAAATGATACATGCATCATTAAGCCACATCCACTTCAGATGGCTGCACTTGCTCAGGTCCAAATAAACCCCTCAACTTCCAATCTTTTTACCATTTTACATTTTCTTATCATTTCATTTCTTTCATTAGTTTTTGCTACATCATCTCTCTATGACCATCTCTGTCTCTATACTTTTCATTATCTCACCCTCACTTTTTTATGCACACACCTCTTTTCTACTTTTGTTATTCAAATAGTCCATTTTTTTGTAGTTCGCTTTTCGCATAAGTAAAACAAAAAGGTGTATGTGCATCAAAAAGTGGGTGTGTAAATATCATCTCTCCCTTTTGCAGTCTTTGGTGTCACTTAATTTCTTCATATCACGAGAGTGATTGTGTATAGATTATAAACCAGAATGTTGGCATATAGCCATTTGTGGATTTATCCAGACCGTCAATTTGGTGGGCCATGGCTATTAAGTTGAATTGATCCTACAAAGAGATCCATTGGTGTGGATGGTTATCATCATGCGGTTGATTCGATGTTTGGATCATGGTTGTTTCTTTTGATGCTTTCTATTGCAAGTCATATACATGTCGGAATAGATGGTATATAGGGCTCTTTCTTTAGTTGTTGTCAAAATTAAATGTGAAATTGAGAAAAGAACAAAAAGAAAAAGAGATATATGGCCCTTACTAGGCTGCTACCTATCACAGCTACTATTATTAGTGGAAGGCCATTAGAGATACATGCCTTTACTAAGTTGCCTCTTTCATGCTCATTGCTAGCAAAGCACTTGGGCTTCTTTTATAGTCTTATTACAATTTCGATAACAATCATGAGATGTCTTAATATTAATATTAGATTTACTACTTAGATTTACATGTTTAATGCATTTTTCCATGTATGAAATCTTAACTAGGTGGTGAAGTAGATCGCAGAGGTATGGACCGCAAAGCTTCTTCACAAAATAAATGCCCATTTTCTCACATAATGATGCATTATTTGTAGTTAAAACTTACTTATTTGTGTTTTGAATGTCAGATGAAGTTCGATCCAAGGTTATTCAACTGGTATGTGGTCTAGGAAAAAAAGCCCTTATATACTTCTTGCACTTCTTCAGTGTCATGATAAGGATATTATACCATATAATTTTTCATAATTATTAGTTATATACCAGTATTTATCATAGGAAATGGTAAACCAAACAGGCCCTCTTTGTATATTCTTCATTTGAAGGAGACATCAAAGGAACTTGACACCTATCGGCACTAGCAGGAGCTTGAATATTGTTACATTGACACTTATGTTTTGGTTAGCTTCATTATGGCTTACATTACTAAACATGAAATGCAAATTTATTGACCAGAGCCCAAGACTTCTGCCTCCACTTCTTCTTCTTTTTAGTACATTGGCATATATGATATGTTACCCATACAAGGTTTCGTTGTAGTCCAAAAGATCAGTGATTGAATGGTCCTTAGGTACGCTGATTAATGTAAATTTGGTCCATTTTTTTGGACAAATGCAGCACAACAATTCGGAAATTATGACTTTTGAGCTATAAGCATGTTTCATGGCTGGACACTAGATGAATGGATGGAAAATCTTGCTAAAATCACTCATGCAACAGCCCCGTGGTGGATGATTTTGTCCGGTAAGACAGATTAAATATGGAATATTGATTATAAAGTTTTCTATTTTCAGGCCAGTGATGGATTGATGTATGTGTTATATCCTAGTGTTGTATACTACAAAATTGCCATTTCAATCCTTGGATAGGCAACCCATCCATCTTGAATTTAAAGCATTAGTTTCATTCCTCTAAAATATGTATTTCTTTGGATGTGTGCCCACTTGATCAACGGATAGGCTAGGAACATCTGGCGGTAAGTTTGTCATTGCACCCTCCCTTCTTTTTTCAAGAAAAATTTACTAAAGGAACAAGGGTTTCTATGTGTAATGACACTTCACCAATGTGTCTTTGACTCTATATAAAATTCTATCTATAATATCAAAGCCTGAGCTCTTTATGCATAAAATGAAGAACTTTCACTCTTAAATATAGTTGTACATATAGCCAGGCTGAATAATGTTAGATGAGAATTCATCATCTTCAGAGATTATGACTCAATTAATGTTTACAACTTCTAATCATGGATTAAAAACTCAAACTTAACTGTGAAATCTAATAGATGGCTGAATCCAAAGTCATAAATTACCACATTCTATGTCTTTTAATTTTAAAATCATAATTATTCTTCAAAATCACTTCAAAGTCACAAGAAATTTCAAAATAATTTCAGAATAATTTTCACAAGTTTCACATTTTTACTCACGACCAAGAAAATACTAATTAGGTAACCTAATCTTCCACCCCCAACCTAAAATCTACATTGTCCTCAATGTAAAAGATGTAAGCATGCAATGCACATGGGACAAAGAAAGTAAATGAGAAGTGATGGGAAGATAGTACCTGGACGAAGGGATCAAGAGAGATTTTTCAAGAGATCACTACGAGAGAAAACTATCCTAAAACAACGTATCAAGTAAAATAACCTAACGACATAAAACCATCTATCCTAAAATAGCATAAAACAAACTACCTTAGTCATATGAAAGCAGGAAAAAACTACTCGATCATGTCGCAAGGTTCCTCTTTCGGACAATATCTTAATAAGTTTCTCAGTAAGTTCCTCAACGGGATCATCTAAAAGCTCTTTTTGCAATAGGTTTGGACGCCTTGGAGCATGACTTTTCAGAGGAACTTATGTACCTCATAAGAAATTTTTCATTGAATTTCTTGAGGTATCCAGAGTATATACGATTCACCTGTGACAGAAGAAGTTTTAACATTAGTATTCCATGGTGAATCAGAGACTACACGTAAATAAAATTTAGAAAACTTCTTAAAAAGTGATGTAGTCTCAACATATTCTGAAGTTTTACTCTTCGGTTTAATTTTCAGCTTCTCTTCCTTTAATGGAAAACATTCAGAGTCTGGGGAAGGAGGGGCTTCAGAATGAGGTTTCTCTTGGTCAGTGATAATTACCAAGGTATTGTCTTGCGAAGCATCCACTATTTCTTTTATCATAGGTTCAATTGAATCTATAAAGTGTGTCAAGAAATCATCCAAAGAGTTGGGACATTCAGCTGAGCATGACTTATTTTCTACATTGGAGCTTGTGTGATTTACCCAAGGAATCCATCGTCTTTGAAAGTGGATGGAGGTACACTATCTTGCTCCAACCCTGCGCAAACAATTTGAGGGTCAAGAAACGAAGTATTGATGTGAGGACTCTATTCATTGATACTACTTAGAAGAGGCATTGAATCATAAAAGGTATATGACTCAGATGGTGGCCTCAACTGGGTGGTTTCAACTTCCAAAGTCATATCAAGCAGTTCGTTCATTTTCTGAATCATACCATCATCCAATTCAGTGGAGTGGCCCAAACATGTGTCACAAGAGTTAAAAGGGTCGGTTGTAATGGGCTCATCCTCCACTTTTAAATCAGACATAGTAGGTGAGAGGAGTGGCTCATTTTGACCGACCACTTCGTATACTTTGTGATCACTGACCTAGACCATACTTGAGATTGATTCCAGGAGAATTTAGGTTAAACATTCATGATCATCATCCCAATACATATCATTGTCTAATTCCCTGTTGTTCATACTTGGGATGGGATTTCTTTCCTCACATTCTATTCCTGAATTGGGTTGAGGTTCGAATAAACTGACCTCTTCCTCATCATTGAAATCCTGAGTGTCATGTAAGGAAGGTGTGTCATCATCACTGTATTTGAAACATAACTATATCTCTTGACCATTCCTTTGAACCGTCACCGAGATCGGTTCATTTGGAAATTGAACCATATGCTCATTAACATAATTCAACTCTTCATCTCAAATTTCAAAGTGTTTCAAAAGTGAGTGAGGATCACCATCCTCGCATTGTATTTCTGGATTGGGTTGTGACTGAGATGAACTAGCTTCCATTAGCGCATCATAAGTAGAAAATCCAAAGGAATAATCAATGGGTTGTGGTAGGGATGAATTAGTCTTCATTAGTCTATCAATGCGTGATTCAAGTGCATCTAATAATTTCATCATGTCATAGGCTATGTAACTCGGAGATGACTCATCTTGGATTGTTTCTGGTGGATATTTAGAAGTAGGGAACCCAAGAGAATAATGATTATAACATGTTGTTGGTTCATTTCTCCAATTTTGATGTTTCCACTGATTATAGTCATACAGATCATAGGTGGGAGAATCTGATGGTTGATAATAGTCCTCATGCCTATAGTTATGATAATCTCAACACTCACTTACTATCTTATTAATCCGTGGAGTGTAATTATTCTCTCGCATATGATCGAGTAAGGACTTCTTAACTGATGGATCATTAGATTCCGATTGGTTCTCGATGATAGTTTCAAAAAAATGTTGAGACATAGGTTGATTTCTACCATAATTATTATCCCAATATAAATTTTTCTTCTTAGCATACTGACATTCTCACTCATTCATATACATGGCAAAACCTTAACTCTGAATCCAGTCCTAGGACCAGTTAATTTCAGAAAGCAATGTAGGAAAGAAAACTAAACTAAGAAGCAACCTAAGAGAAATAAAACTAAAACTGAAAATTATGAAATCCTAAAAAAAATAAGATAAAACTATGTAAACAAGAATTGGAAGAAAGAACCCAGAAAAAGAGATGATTATTGTCTGAAGATTTGGGAGCTCCTCCTTTTGAAGACAATCTTATTTAGCAGCTTCTTTCTTCAATTTATGTAAAAATAAAAATAAATATAAAAAACTAAAACAAATTAAGTTTCCTAAAATAATGCGAGAAAATTTCTAAAGTTATGAATTATGATAAGAAAGAATCCTAAATTCAATTTGGACCAAAACAGTCCTCCACAACGGTGCCAAAAACTTAATGTTTTATTTAAACTAATCTGATTTAAATGATTTTAACTCGCAAGTATATGAATCAGATGTAGATATGGTACGTAGTACGAGATCGTTCCCACGAGGACTAGTTGTCACAATTTAAAATTTAAGACTCTTCTTAACTAATCCAACAAATAGTTTAGCAAGTGATTAATAAAAATAATCTAAAAGGATAACCAAGAGCAATGAGTAAAATCCAATCAAGGAGAAGACTAGGACTTTCGAATCCACCCCTAATTATCTTAACCCTTTTTTTACTTGTTGATTCACCCTATTCAGATTGATATAAATTAAATAAATTACAAACTATGTCCTTGGTCGGGCATACAAAATGTATAAATCACATCTTTCCATCCATGGTCAGGCATGGAGAGACGTAGATTCCAATTTCTTCCTCTATAGAAAACCTGTTCATGGGCAGACACAAGCACCTAGAATAATATTCTAAATAACATCCACATCTAGACTTTGGTTAAGCTCATAGAATGGAGAAGTACAGAAATCTTAGGAAAGCACACTAGAGAAAGAAACAAATCAATCAGATTCAAATGAATTCAACGTATAACAAGAATTATTCAAATTAGGGGCTTCATCTCAGCCCTAGCTACAAGATTAGCAATCCGTGAAAGCAATTAAAAAGAAGTAAAATAGGATTTAAAACATAAAAACATCTCTCTCTCTCTCTCTCTCTCTCTCTCTCTCTCTCTCTCTCTCTTCTCTTTCTCCTCTCCCTGGCTCTCCCCAAGCTTTGGATCCTCCTCCCCTTTTTTGCTCCCAGATCTGCCTCTTTTATAAGCAATGAAGGCGGTTAGCTGCTGGAGTTGATGGAAAGTGGACGAAAGCTATTTACGCAGCAGCGATCGCATGTCTTTTCTCAGCCACCTTCAGGGCTTCATAAGTCCCTTGATCTTTGCATTATGTCCGTAAAATCAACATCCCCTAGGACTGTTTTCGATGGCCTACATGATAGACGGCTTGGATCAGCCATCTGATCAACATTCTGATCGTACAACCGCCCCATAAGTCGGTCAGTTCCTAGACGCGAAAACAAGGATCGCACTCTGTTTACGCTGTGGGGATGGTGGGGCCCATGATCAGTGTCGTTTGATAAATCCACACCATCCATTGGATTTCCCTCAAAATTTTGGTCAGGAATGACTGCTTTTGGATTGCTTTTGATGTGGTCCACCTGATTCCTTGCTCTACCGTCAGTCCTGTGTTTGAACGGCTAGGATCCCATTCTCTTTATTTCTTCAAATTCCATCACCTAGGTCTTAGTAAGCCGGGCCATGGGAATCTGATGAATGGTTTGGATTGTCCATTTAGACAAAGGGTGGGGCCCACAACTGCGAACCGGCCAACTCTTTCCGGACACTGTTCAAAAATAGAAATTTCTGTTTTTGTTGCTAGAGACGTCGGTCAAACTGACTTTGAATGATGCATGTGGTCCGGTGTAGCGCAGCTACACATGTACTTAATGCACATGCCACACAAACGGGGCCCCACTGTGATGTTCTTCAGAAATCCAATCTATCCATCCTGTTTCTCATATTATTTAAACCGTCGAGGCCAATTTTGAAGCATATACAGATTGTAGGTGGGCCTAAAATTGGAGATTAATGGGCTGATTTGTCTGTTGGCCCACTTCTCAAGATATCCAATGGTTGAATTTTAATACGTACGGTTTATTTATGGTCCCCAGGCCATGTATGAAGTTTCGAGCCAATCAGATGGCAGGAACCATGTGATCTTGCAATCTGGACCATTTTCGGGCCTCTTTAACATGAATGGCTTGATTTTCTTGGATCCCTGGCGTATAAATCCGTTGATCTTGGTCTTCTAGAGTCCGTCCCTTGCTTTGATGACTTTGAAGCGTCAAATCCATGATTTTAATACTCTTTTTTCAATCAACACTCTTAATTACTACCTGCAATAAAAACACGATTAAAATATTCCATTAAGCATTATCATGTACGTAAAATCAGGCAATAATCGGGGTATGATATGCAATATTCAACCCTCATCATGTATCTTCAAACAAATATGTTAATCTAGATTATAATAGTAACGGTCAAGTACGTAAAAGTATGGGGTGTTGTACGTCAGGTACAAGTAACAGAGTGTAGAGACTCATATTCTAAGACTGCTCATTGGAGGTCTGACAAACATGATAATGTGGCACTGCTTTATCCACATCATGAACTAATTGTGGGCAATAATACCATGCCTTCACAAGATTCTGTGTCTTGTCTCGCCTAAGGTGTCTACCAACGCCACCTTCATGTAGCTTTTGAATAATCTGCACCCTTAAAGAATTTTAGGGGATGCACAGTCATTTTCATTTAAAAAAGAAACCGTCTTGCATATGTATCACTGGGATGAACCTCTTGGCACCTCATCCTTGCATCCTTCATATAGCTTATTAAGGCAGTCAAAGCCGACCACCTCATGCTTACTATAACATGTAGTGATGCACAAAGGCTAAGTGCATCAACCACCTTATTTTGTTGCCTTAACTTTTGCTTCAGAACGAATGTGAATTCTTACAAAACGTAACTCATCTAGCATGCACACGATTCACATGAGCCTGACTATTAATAAACTTTAAGGCTTGATGGTCGGTGTAGAGAACAAACTTTCTTTGAATCAGATAATGCTGCCAATTTTGTAACACTTAAATAATTGTGCACAACTCAAGTTAATATGTCGACCACTTATTTTGGGCTTTTTGAGCTTTTTGCTATAAAAGGCTACCGGCCCACCTTCCTGTGATAAGACTTCTTCATTTCTGACATATGAGACGTCACGCTCAACCTTAAATAAATTTTTAAAACTGGGAAGATCTAAGACCGGTATCGTGGACAATCAATGCTTAATTTTAGCAAAATCTTGTCATCCTCATCAGTCCATTGAAACGACCCTCTTTTCATGCAATCTGTAATGGGTATGATTATTATGTTGAAATTCCTCACGAATCAACAATAGAAGGTCGTCAACCCATGAAAACTCCTCACTTCATGAATATTCGTGGAGATCGGTCATTTCTTGATGTGCATACCTTTTCATTATCCATACGGATGCCCATGGATATCACAACAAATCATAAGAACAACAAACTGTCCATTAAAAACTACACTTCTTTAAGTTAAGGTATAAATTTTTAACATGCAAAACCTGCAGCACCTACTTGAGATGTTTCATGTGCTCCATCTCATCCTGGCTATATATCAGGATATTCATCAAAATATACTACTACAAAATGGCCAATGAACGGCTTCAGCACTTTATTCATCAATGCTTAAAAGTGCTTGGAGCGTTCGATATACTGAAAGACATGACCAACCACTTATACAATCCTTCTTTGGTCTTGAATGTCATTTTTCACTCATCATCAGGCCGGATACGAATCTAATAGTACCCGCTCTTCAGATCTAGTTTAGAGAACACATTGACACCTTCTACCATATCGAGCATGTCATCCAACCATGGTATTAGGAACCAATATTTGATGGCAATCTTGTTAATTGCCCGGCTTTTGACACACATGCGCTAGCTCCCATCTTTCTTAAGTGTTAATAATGTTGGAGTGAAACATGCGCTCATGCTCTTTCTTAAAAGACCCTTACGAATCAACTCCTCCACCTGCGCCTGGAGTCTCTGACACTCTTTCAGACTCATCTAATAGTGAGGGCGATCGGGCAAGCTAGCTATAGGGATGATGTCTATGTGATGTTGGATATCCCGCATGGGGGGCAATCCATCGGGTAACTCTTTAGGCTAGATTTCCATAATTTCATTCAACAATGCCCTTAAACTTAGGGGAATATTTAAGGGCTCTGATTCACCGTCCTTTATTACTACAGTGTACGCCTCGCCTGTTTTCTTAAATTCCTTGATGAAATCCTGAATGGTCAAGATGGAACTCCCCTCCACTTTAGAAGATTAAAGGTGATTCTCTGGTACCATAGGCCAAGGACCATCTTTCGACTATCCTTGACGAAGACATAGATATTGTCTCATACTCGGTGGGTCGCATCATGGTCTAACTGTCATGATCGACTGAGTAACATATGATATTCTTACATGTCGATCATGTTATAAAGTACTTGATCCTTATAATTTTTATCAATTGAAAATGAGACAGTACATTGTTCAGTTACCTTAATCTTGTTCACCTTTTTTATACAGCCAATTGAATAAGGAGAAGGATGCTTTGCCGTAACTAGCTCCAACTATTCCACCATCACTTTCAAGACGATGTTCTCGTTACTACCACTGTCTATGATTACATCACAGACCTTACCATTGATGGTATACCGCGTATGGAATATATTGTGCCACTATAGATGTCACTCCTTTTATAGAGTGTACAATAATCACCTCACAACCAAGGATTCGACATGATCCTTGGTCAACCATTCTTTATCGCTAGCTCATTCCTCAATGTCTTCTTCATCTTTATAAAATCTAGGGTCTTCTTTCATTGCATCTCGTTCAATGCCCCATTCGTTAATGGTCAAGTGGATTGCGAGGTATTAAGGGAATGCATTTAATAAGTGACCCGGTTGGCCATAATAGTAATAAGTGTTCGGCCTTGGCTGACCATAAGGATTTGAAATCCTACTCGGACCCATTGTAGTAGGTGCCACACGTTGAGGCCTAGATGAATCCTGCGTGGGACCCATCATAGGGGCTAAGTTGAAGGATAGGGTCGAGTAGGGACTCTTGCAAGCTATGTTTTCACTTTACCAGCCAATTGAACCACTTCATCCACGGTCCCGACCGGGTACATCTGAACTCGATATCGAATTGTTGATCGTAACACACCTATAAACCGTGTTACCTTCTGTGATTCAGTTTTCGACAGGTCATTCCACATTGCCACTGTTGGAATTCTTCGGTAATCTGTGAAAATTTTTCCTATCGGCAATCTTGGTATTGCTAGAACGATACCTTCTCGTAATCACTAGGGATGAATTGTGATCGAAGAAGACATCTCATCCGTACCCATGATCGGATGAGCACCTTATTGTGTTGGGCACGTGAGAATTGTAATTGCTCTTACCATGTAGAAGCACCATATTTAAATTTTAATGCTATTAAATTTACTTTTTTCTTTTTATAACGCCCTGAAAATCGGGGGTTAGGTAGAAACCCAACTCTCGAGTTCCAAAACATTACTTATGCAACATATATGATGATGATGATTGAATGTTGTCTGTTAGTACAGTAAACATGAGTGAGATTAAGCCAAACAGTAAATCATACTCCAGAGGTAATTAAATTATGAAAGTAGAAGACTGTGGTATATATATAAATTATATAAAAATGATGGTAAGCTCTCAGAGTATGATTATCACCAGGTTAAATAATTACATGAAATGTACAATAAGGAAAAGTAGTGTTTTCTATCCAAACCCTATAGTCCCGCCAACGTAACTCCAGCTCTGCTTAGACCCGCCAGAGAGTTGGACATAGGAGAGCTCCTCCTCGTCATCGAATAATCCGACTCTGCCTCAAAGCATCGCCAACACCTGCAGCTAAGACAGAGTCTGGTTGGTGTGTACAACATCGTCCCGTAACGTGGGAGTGAGTGATCAACTCAGTGGAATCATAGGGCAAAGGTTAACATGTTATCAAATCAATCAAGCGATAATCATAAATCAAGAAAATCAAACATTCCTAAATACTGTAATTAATGCAAGAATAAAATGACATGATGGATGCCCTCGCCAACATACTCTCTCATGTGACACCATCTTACGTCCGCGGCATGCTTTCTTCCCTCAGTGCTCCACATCTTTTGGCACATGAAGTGCGATATGATCCTGATTACCGAGTTGTTATTAGTCCTTTTCATACAGCAGGATTGGAAAACTAGGGTACCTCCCTTATATCATTTTCAAACAAGGATCCTGTCTAGGGTCTTCACTCCTAGTAGTCTCATACGGTGATATATTTTTAGGTCATTGCAAGGGCTGTCAGGGCTGTTGCACGCACTCGTTGCACCGCTCCCCCATCACCTTATCAATACAGGCCTAATTTGTACTCTTGTTGCTACGGAAGGGTCGTCGCCTCACGTAGACTCAGAGTACGCTCAAGGTCACTACAAAGGGCTGTCAGGGCTGTCAGGGCTGTTGCACGCACTCGTTGCACCACTCCCCCATCACCTTATCAGTGTAGGTCGACAGCTCGAATATAGTGTCTCATACCACCATAATCGGTTCACGAGTCTGGGTTGCTCACTGGTCACTGCGGGGAGGCTCGTGGCCCCAGCGTAGGCCAACAGCTCGACCACGATGTCCCATACCACCATTCCCGGCTCATGAGTCTTAGTGGATCAAGGTACCACGGTTATTAGGGTTTTCACTAGTAAGTTCAGTACCCTAGGTTCAAGCAGTTATGACCAATACAAGGTGAACATACAATGGTCAATCGGGTTACTTGACGAGTTCGACTAGTACGAGCGCTCGTTGAGTTGTACGACATGAAGTACATAAGCACTTCGTGTGGCCTAACCACTGCCGACAAGCAACGCACGACTCGGGTTCGTCAAACACGTCTTGCGTGGTGAATAGAGGCTAATCACGAGCTCAAATCTATTACCGACTGCCTGGACTAAAGTATAGCCCCAAACACTTGTAATCTAAATCAATAATCATATGAGAGAGACATAATTGAAAATACAAGTAATTCCAACATGTTATCAGCATGTTATAACATATATCATAAGTAGTTAACCATACACGAGTATTTCACACATACAGTAATCAATTTAACTACAACAAGCATGGAGGAAATCATGTACATCATCAAATTAGTTGAGAATCCAATCTCAACGCTAATCTACAACACTATTTACTCAATACTTACTATTACATACATTTATACAAACACTTAGTCTACACACATTAGTCTACATAGCATATATAGGCCAAAGTGTGCATTAGGGTGAATCTCTTCGCCAAACAAAACATACATGCATAACTAGCATAGGTAGACGATGAATACTCATGGCAATCATATCAGCAAAATACGTACATATATAGTATTTCCTACAAATACCTAAAATACCATAAATCTCATATTCTTCGTACGTATTCGAAATGAAAAACAGACAGCATGTTTTACATGTCAAATAGCATCCTTGTCAATGATCTACCATTAAATGGCATTGAAAGCTTTGAAAACAGGTAATCTAAGCATCTAGAATTCGCACCTTAAACCAGAAATTACGAAACGGAGTTAATTCAGACGATAAGTCTTCGTCAACGGCTCGACGGCAATCTATACCATGAAATAGGTTAACTATATTAACACTATAGCTACATGGATTACCTAAACAGGTTAGGGGTAGAATTTCTTACCTAAAAATGATGTTGGAAGCACTGAAAGAGCAACACAGATGGACGGCTTGGCACACGGAGCAGCGGGGAAAGTGTTTGGAGAAGGATTTTGGGGGAGATTCGAAAGATTTTTTAAGAAATGGAAAGCTTGGAGGGGTGGTTTGTGAAGAAAGTATCAAAATGGAAAATAAATAGGGATCGAACCCTATACCATAGGGTCCCACTAGGCCCCACATGCAATCGGCCCGATCGGCCCGCCCGGCCTGGCCCGTTTACCGGCGAGGCCTCGCCGACCACTGAAGTGGTTGGCAAGGTCTCGCCAGTGGTTGGCAAGGTCTCGCCATTTGGGCGAGGCCCTCCTGCCCCCTAAGTCCCAAAAAAGTGTGGGGCCCACCCTGGGTCCCTCTGGATTGGCATGGGTAGGCCCCCGACTCCATTTAAGGCATTTTCTGGGCCAATTTACAAACCAGAATGAGTTTATGCAATGTGTAGCATATGATTTTGGGGTAGGAGACGTTAATCTATCCAACTAACCCATTTATTTCGTTATATTCCAAAAGGTTAAGGGTCAAAACCCATTTTATCCATTTATTTACTATTTATGGTAAGTTTTAGTTTTGGTATTGTTCTTCCTCATTTATATCCTAGGATTGATGTGTATTATGAATGTACTTAAAAATAAATGAAGAATAAAGTGGTGGAGGGTGAGATTTTGAAGAAATTGGATAAAAAAAGGTTTTAGGCTTTGAGATTGAGTGTAAGATGTTGGGGTTGACCTACCACCTAAGGACATTCATTTCTAGGTTTGGAATGGAATGAAACATAGTCTAAACCCTTCGATTGACGGTCTAGAAGTGATTTGGGGTCGTTGTGTGTGATTAGGAGTGCACGAACTCAATCTTGGCGACCGTTTTCAGTGAGTTTTAGTTTAAGTATAGTTCTTCACTATTTAAACTTTAGGATTCATGTCTAATATAAAAGTACTTGGAGAAGTTTGAAAATTGAGGTGGTGAAAGATGAGATTTGAAGGAAATGGGTTGGAAAGCGATTTCTTTGCCTTTGGAATTGAGCTTTGAGAGTGTTATGATTGACCTATTTCCTAAGGATGTCTAATTTCAGGTTGAAAAAAATCAAGGGTGTTACATTTTTATATTCCAGAACATCCATGTAATCAAAATATCGTTCTAGTTTGGCTAACTAATCGAGGAAATCTTTTATACGCATTAAGCTATTAAAACTGGAAAGTTCAGCCTTACCTCGATAGTCTTTTTCAACACACTCTAGTCGATCGCCTCCATGGACTAGTTTTCGAGTAAAGCCATCATTAAGATTCTTGTCATTGGAGCTCGACTCATCTAGGGTACCCCTACGATTAACTTCCGGAAGTGTTCTATGGACATTAAGGTTACAAAAATCAGGGTTATGTCATATAACGATCACGGGTGATTGAGCATCGACTTGGGCTTGGGGTGGAATTAACATATCTACAAAACGGTTGAGGGTTGCCCTTAGCCCTTGTATGGTCAACTAACTCTCCCGGTGGAAAGCTTACATTCTTTCAAAAAGATAACAAATCCTTAGATCACCGTTCATGGAATTTTGGTCCATTCCTTCATTACTTGCCATCGGCCTAAGAGGAGTCGTCGCTCTGATATCAATTGACGTAAGGATGGACGTGATGAGGTCGATCATTATCTTTCTCAGGGTATAATTACTCTGAATCCGCAGAGCTTCTCTGAACTAATCTAAAGATTCTTCGAATCCACGAGAAAAATAGAAATAAATTCTAATAAATTCAAAAATAAATTGATTGATGATAAAAATGAATTTACAATCATTCTATCAAACCTAGGAAGAAGTTTCAAAATCAAGCTCCAAGTCAAATTTCTTAAAAAAAATGTGACTTACTATTTATAAACGATCATGATTTCTACTAGACTTCATGGTTTTCGACAAAAAATAGTAAGTGTCCAATTTACCTTAACCACGTTATTCTGCTAATTTTTTCAAGTCATTTTCATGTTGGGCAGGACTCCTAAAGCTCAATGGATGAGGAGTTATGATCAAACTAAAACTTATTATAAATAGTAAAAATAAAATTAAAAAGGATTTTTGAGCGTTGATGTGATGAAATCTCACAAATATGGCGTGGGCAATCCACGTGGAGGGGTTGGTTGGCTAAAATAGCTTCTCTTACCTTAAATTTATATATGGTACGTCAAAAAACTCATTTTAGTCTGCGAGATACAACTGTCTTAAGAGACTGGCTGTCCAGATCATTTTTGCCTCCTATCCGAAGTTCTCTGGTCCATCTAGGCCATGAAAGTGTTCGCAACCTACTCTACATCATCAATCCCGAGCATCCAGGTCGTGAGGCTGCTTTAGATAACGCAGAGCCAACCATTAGGACTTGATTCGGAGATCCTAACCTGTTATTAGTTAGATTCCCTTTGTTGAGTATAAATCGAAAATCTTCTCACATTAAAATCGGTCAACTCTAACTTGAACGGTCCAAATTTAATTACTATGATGCCTAATATGCAATTTCTACGTGCTTGCATATCATCCACCAAATACGAAAATCAGATGGGCTGAAGTAACTTCTTATTGACAGGCACTCGTTAATTGAATCAAGACCATTGGATTTTCATTTTGATCCATCTAATAAATTTTCACCAATCTGATTGTCTGATTTATAAGATAAAATATTGCTTCTTCTGTTTTCTTTTTTTTTTTCTCCTTGTTTATAATACATCTAAGTGATTACTCATAAATTGGACGGTCCAATTTTAATTACTGGCTTGTGACATATCCCATTTCTAAGTGACTGACATCATCCAATATATCTTCTCGGGTTAAAATTCTGGTCGCAGGTGTGGCATAAAGTAGCTATATGACCGTACCGCGTGTATAAAGTGGAAGCAGATTGCGTCCTGTCCCGCCTAAACGGAAATCTGTCCAGGCAGGGGATCTGTGGGGTCCACAATGTGATGTTTAGGTTTTATCTACGCCGTTCATCCATTTTTTCAGATCATTTTTGGCTAGTAAATTAAAAATCAGATAGATCCAATGAGCAAGGGAACCACACCACATGAAGCAGCGGGATAATGATGAGCACAGTTGGAACCTTCCTACTGTAATGTTTATCTTCCATCCAATATGTTCATAAGTTCATATATACCTGTATTAATGGAAGAAAAAAAAAAAAATCAAATTTCATCTTGATCCAAAACTTCTATGGCCATCAAGAAGTTTTTAATGGTGAATATTCAATCCACACTGTGTGGTCCACTTGAGCTTTGTATCTGCCTAAATTTTGTAATCACTATAAAATGATCTGAAAAAATAAATGAACGGCGCGGATAAAACCCATACATCACGGTAGGCCTCACGCGGGAGCAGGACCCAACTGCTTCCGTATAAAGCAGCAGCTGTGGAATCTCCCGCTTTTCATGGAAAGAAGAAGTCGCAGAGTCGGTGGATCAGGGAACACCGAGGTCAGTAGATCTGTGACTGTGGGGCCCACCTTGATGCATGTATTTTATATCCACGCTGTCCATCAATTTTTCCAGCTCATTTCATGCCACTAGGAAAAAAATTTGAAGCACTTCAAAATCTCAGGTGTACTACACCATATGAAACTGTGGTGATTGAACGCCCACCATTAAAAACTTATTAGGGCCCACGAAAGTTTTGGATGGAGCTCATATTTGTGTTTCCCTTCATCCATGTCTGTGTGACCCAATCAACAGGTTGGTCAGAAATTAAAAAGATAACGGTGGGCCCTAGGGAGTTTTTAACAGAGTGACCGTTGTAAACTGCTGAAGCATTATTGATAGTGAAAGATGGCTGAGATACAGAAATAGCTAAGAACAGTTGATCAGCTACATTTTCTGGGCCAGGGATCATTCAAGATATTTTCCAGTAATTGGACGTTCCAGATCCGTTATTTGGAATTGATACCATTTACTGAATGTGATTCAACTCACACTGGATTCTTGTTAGATATTGAAACTTTAGTTGCCGTGGCTTTTTCTTCTCAACTAAGTAAACCAGGTAAACAGAGAAATCCATCATCTTTATAAAGGATAGGAATATTACAGACAAGGAAGAACTTCGTTGAGAGAGTGTGTTAGTTGGATTCTGTAGCTGTAGCTTATCCTTCTTAACAAAGGAAATACAGAAATCATAGTAGTCAGGAGCAAGAACTTAATTATTTGGATTCTTTCTGAGAGAGAGAGAATGGGAGTACCATCATTCTTCTGGTGGTTGATAAATAAGTATCCAAAGATATTGATGAAAGCATGGGAAGAGAAAGGAGGAGAAGATGGTGTTGTTGATGCCACTCAGCCCAATCCAAATGGAATAGAATTTGATAACTTTTATCTCGAGATGAACTGCATCATCTATAACTGCTACCGTCGCAATTATCAGGTTCTCTCTTTCTCTCTCCTTCCTTTTTCTTGATTTGTATGCGGATTGATAGTCCAAATCCATGTGGGTTTACACTTTGATCCATAATAATAAATAAATAGATGTGCCCACAAAACGGTAGGTGTAGTCTTTGTCATTGATTGGTTTAATATTGAAAATCAACACCAAATTGGACTGATGATGCAGCTGATCGTCTGATTTGATAGTTTGATTTGACTGATATCAAACATCAATGGTCAGATTTAGCTAAAATTAAAGATCAATGGTTCAATGGGACTAATATTGAAGATTAACAATCTAATTATGTTGAAATTGAAGATGAATGTTTTGATTGGGAAAATATCAAAGGTTGGTCTGATTAGACTGATATTGCAGCTGAATGGTTCAATTGAATGACATTGAAGATCAATGGATAGAGTGGAATGATATTAACAGTCTAATTAGGGTGAAATTAAAGATGAATGGTCAGAGTGGAATGATATTGACAGTCAACATTCCGATTCAGCTTCAGCTTCGACATTGGTCCAATTAGACCATTTATTTTCACTATCAGGTCTGCCCGATCAAATGATATGATCCATTTTTAATTCCAGACCAATCATATTATTCATCTTTTATATCGATCCAATTTTACTGTTGATCGTTAACATTATTCTACCGAACCATTCGGCTTTAACATTGGTCCAATTAGATCATTGATCTTCAATATTTGATTAACCATACCATGTATATTCCAAGTTCAACGCAATCAGATTGTATATCTTAAATATTGGTCAATTATTTCGTCGATCTTTAATTTTGGACTGATAAGGCCATTCATCTATGATATTGGTCAAATCATATTGTTATTCATCAGTATCATTTGAATCAGACTATTTGATTTCGTAATTGGTCCAATCAGGTCTTTGATTTTCAAAATCGGCTCAGCCAGACTACTCATCTCCAATTTCAATCAAATCAGATCATTCATGTTCAATGACGTTCCACCAACTTGTGGATCTTCAATTTGGGTTGATTAGGCTGTTCATCTTTGATATTTGTTAAATAAATTTGTTTATTAGTATCTTTCAAACAAGACTGTTCAACTTTGGACCATTCATCTCCAATTTCAGCACAATCAAATCGGATGTCTTCAATATCGGTCCAATTAGAAGGTAGATTTTAGATTTTATATATATATATATATATATATATATATAGAGAGAGAGAGAGAGAGAGAGAGAGAGAGAGAGAGAGAGAGAGAGAGAGAGTCATGCTCACCTGCACACTTACGCACGTGCGCACCTCATGGGCATCTAATCCGAACGGTCCATGTGATGCGGAATCCCATGAAACCTAAAAGGACAAATTTTTATCGTGATCTAAAAATTTTGGTGGGCCATAGAAAAGAGAAATGCAAATCAAGGGAGGAAACTGTTTTCATTTTTCATGGCCCACTAAAGTTTTGAATCAAAGTATAAATTGGGCCGGGGGGTTTCATGAGGTGCTGCTTCACCTGGACTGTTCAGAGTTTTGGAGGCACATCATGTACGATGAGTTATCAACAAAGTTCGCACCCGTGTGAACTGGTGCGCAGTTGAGCATTGGGCTATATATATATATATATATATATATATATATATATATATATATATATATATATATAGTATCATCTTTAAATTGGTCAAATCAAACTATTGTCCAAATTGGACCATTCAGCTTCATCACCAGTCTAATTAGACCATTGATTTTCAACATGGCCCAATCGAATTAATTGATGACAAAGATTAGACCAATCATCATTTGACCCATCTATGATTAAGGATCAAAGGTGTGGCCCACATGGGCGAGATACGTTCCAAGACAAATAGTTGTAACTGTCACCTAAAATGGGATAAAAATGTGGACTGTTAATAGGGAATTAGTAATCTTCATGTATGTGTAGTTACTTAGAGCCATGCAAGTTTGCATATATATATATATATATATATATATATATATATATATATATATATAATATGCAATTTTTGACAAGAGAATATCGTGTATTGAGTTGCTGGTTGTGTTGTTGCAGTCATCTCCTCCTAAAACAATTGATGAGGTTTTCAATAGCATTTTTGAAGAGATAGATCGTCTCTTTCGCATAGTGAGACCAAGGACGCTATTGTACATGTCCATTGGTGAGCTGCTCCCATTGTTCTTATTCTAGCTTTGTGTTTTCACTTACTCTATAGTTGGTAAATGCATAATGTTTTCTCCAAGGATTCTTGAAACAATACTGAAATGTGAGAGTTCGCTTTAGAAAATTATTTTTATACTAAAATTAAGGAGTTTGCTTCTATGGTGCAAATGAGGAAGAGTTGTTAGTATCATGGTTTAAATTATTGTGTATCATATCCATATCAGCGACCACTGATTCTCGACTCGGTGTATTTTCTTACTGATATAACCGATTTTTATTGGGTTTATCGGTGTGAAATTTTCAAAGGTAAAAAAATATCAAAATAATTTTTTATATTGTATTCTTTTATGTTTTTTTTTTTTTTCAATTAAAAATACTTCTATATTTGGATTTATAAATGACATTAATATTTTGTTTAATGATAAGTAAATAATTTTCAAGTGATTTTTCTTTTATACATGGTAAGTATCAATTTATCACATTTGTCACGACCGATACACTACATATCGGCCTATACGATACATTTTGGCGGGTATTTAAAACCATGGTTAGGTTCTTATCTTGCTAGCATGACGCAAGGATGAACGTGATGAGGTCAATCACCATCTTCCTCAAGGATAACTACTCCGAATTTACGGAGCTTCTCTGAACTCCTCACAGAGACTTTTCGACAGTGTTTGAAATATCGGTATCGCATAATATATCGCACTCTTGGGATACAGATACGTATCGGTTATCGCACAGGATATATCATTTGTATCGCATAGTTTATCGCACTTTTTGGGAAACATAGGGAAACATTGGGAAAATGGTTGAATTTTTTAATGAAACTTTGAGGATTGTTAAAAAGGCCCTTAACACACACTTTTAAATCATAACATCTCAAAAAAAAGATGCACATAATAAATTTTCTTTGTATAGGGTCCTAAGTTATGCGATGTTTAACTGAACTAATGCAACTATCTACACCGTCCATTCATTTTTCCATCTAATTTAAGGGGTTAAGCCAAAAATTGAATCATATCCAAAGATCAAGTGGACCATACCACTGGAAACAGCAGGGATAATGACATCCACCATTGAAACCTTTCTAAGCCCAACAATGATGTTTATTTGTCATCCAACCTATTCATAATATCGTACAGACATGGATGAAGGGAAAAAATAAATATAAACTTGATTCAAAATTTACATGGGCCCCAAGAAAATTTCAACGGTAGATGTTCAATTCAACTGTTTCCTATGGTGTGGTCCATGTGAACATTGTATATGTTTCATTTTTGGGTTGAAGCCCTATAATTATTTATTAAAATAGATGTACGGAGCAAATAAAATACATAAATCATGGTGGACCATACAGAGTTTACTCAGCACACTATTGGAAATTGGATTGCGTTACTCAGTATGCTTTTATCGTACTGAGTAAACTCAGTTGGGCCCACTGTGAATTTATGTGGTTTATCCACACCGTCCATCCATTTTTACAGATAATTTTGAAGTAAATACAATGCTCAAGTGGACCATTACATAGGAAACAGTGTGGAATAATGATTTCCACTGTTGAAACCTTCCTAGTTTGTAAAATAATTTTTATTTGTCATCCACCCTGTTCGTGAGATCACAAAGACATGGATGAAGAGAAACCACAAACTTAAGCTTGATCCAAAACTTTTTTGGCCTCCAAAAATTTTTTAATGGTAGAGGTTCAATTAAACTGTTTCCTGTGGTGTGGTCCACTTGAGATTTTAATTTGCTTCGTTTTTGGGATCAAGCCCTAAAATTATCTTCTAACATGGATTAACGGAATGGATAAAATAAATAAATAACAGTGGACCCCACACAGTTTACTCAGTACCCTAAGGGTACTGAGTTACTTAGTCCGCAATCCGCTTTCCTCGGTATGCAATCCGCTTCCAGCGCGGATTACCGAGTCACGTCACCAAGTTACATGGGTCCCACCATGATGTATTTTTTCTATCCACACCGTCCATCCGTTTGAATAGATCATTTTAGGGGTTGAGCCAAAAACTGAGTCAAATCCAGAGCTCAAGTGGGCCCCACCACAGAAAACAGTGGAGAGAGTGGCGTTCACCATTAAAAAAATTTTGAGGGCCACAAGAGATGGATGGTCAAGATAATATTTGTATTTTCCATTATTCTATATCTTTCTGGATTTATGAACAGATTAGATCACAAATAAACATTATGATGGACACTCAAAAATGCTACGAGTTTCAACGGTGGGCGTCACTCTCTCCACTTTTTTCTGTGGCGGGGTCCACTAAAGATTTATATCTACATCATTGTTTGTGTCATGCACTGAAAAATTATTTACAATTTAATGAACGGTGTGGATACGACACACACATTACCGTGGGCCCCACAAAACACGGACATCACTTTATATTAATGTACATTGAGTAACTAAGTACGCTTAGCGTACTGTGTAAACTCATGTGAGGTCCACCACGATTTATGTATTTTATCCGCTCTGTCCATACATTTTAAGAAATAATTTCAGGGCTTTAGCCTAAAAATAAACCATATACAATGTTTAAATGAGCCACACCTTACAAAACAGTTGAAATGAACATCCACCATTGAAATACCATTTTTGGCCACAGAAGTATTAAATTTAGATGACTGATAAACATCACTGAAGGGTTCATATGATCTTATTAAATTCGTATTTTCCTTTCATCCATGTCCATATAATCTTGTTAACGGTTTGGATGACTGATAAACATCACTGCAAGGGCCAGAAAGGTTTCAACGGTGGAAATCAGTGTCACCATTGTTTCCTATGGTATGATCGACTTCCCATTCTAAGTTTTGTGATCAACCCCTTAATTTAGATGGGAAAACAGATGGACAGTGTGGATAGACCACATACATTAAAGGTGGGCCCCAACTGAGTTTACTGAGTACGATAGGAGCGTGCTCAGTGAACCACGCTCGCGCACGTCATGAAAGCTAATTGCGTGCTGAGTAACTCATTACACTACGTGTACTGAGTAAACTCTGTGGGTCCCACTGTCATTCTTGAATTGTATCAACCCCGTAAATTCTGTTTGTCATATAATTTTACGGCTTTAAACCAAAAATTAATCATATCCAAGGTTTAAGTGGACCACACCACCTGAAATAGTGTGAATTGACGTTTACCGTTGAAAAGTTCTTGGGGGCCCACATAAGTTTTAGATCAAGATGATATTTGTGTTTTCCATTCATCCATGTCTGCCTGATATTCTGAACAGTTTGGATTACAAATAGACATCACTGGGGCCTTAGAAATGTTTCAACGGTGAAAATCAATACTTCCACTGTTTCCTTTGTTATGGTATACTCGAGCTTTTGATATACTTCAGTTTTGGGCTCAACCCCTAAAATATCAAGAAAAACGTATGGACGGTGTGGATAAACCACTGTTTATTCACAGTGGGCCCCACAGAGTTTACTCAGTACGATAAGAGCGTACTGCGTAACTCAGTACGCAATCTGATTTCCCATTTCACCCCTCCTGCCCCCCATCTTCTTCATTTTCCCTCTGTAACGAGTGAATCTCCGAGAAATCCGATTTCTTCTCTCCCTCTCCGGCCTGATTTCTCGCCGGATCTTCAAGAAATCCGAATGGCCCACCTCCGATCACCGCTACAGCTACAGGTACTCTCTCTCTCTCTCTCTCTCTCTCTCTCTCTCTCTCTCTCTCTCTCTCTCTCTCTCTCTAATTCATTTTTTTTTATTTTTCGCAACCCACGGCAACGGCTTTTTATCGTTGTGGGTTGTTGGCTACAGTGGGACTCGTGAGTTCCCCTGCAAACGCACCCGTGAGTGTCCATGACTCTGTTTGTCGATTTTCGATAATAATGGAGGCGGAAATACCGCGATATCTAAATCGGGGTGGGTTGTATCGGCGATATCGCCGATGTATCGCAAGATGTCGATGATGTATCGCACGATATCGACGATAATATCATGCGATATCTGAAGTTTTGTTTTTTTGGTATCTTCTGTGTGATATCAGCATAGTTTCGTCTCGTATTGGTGCGATATCGATAATATCGGCCGATAATATCGATATTTCAAACACTGCTTTTTGAATCCACGAGGAAAGAAAGCAAGAGAATAGAAATAAATTCTAATAAAATTTGAAATTGATTAATGAATGAATAAAAACGAGTTCACAACCCTTTAAATAAGGGAACCAAGCAATAAGAAAGAAATCAAAATCAAAATACAACTAAAACTCCTAGAATTCGCGACTTACTATAAATAGTAAACTTACTATTTATAGATGGTCGTGATGTCTACTAGTGTGCAAGGTTTTCGGCCAAAAATAGTAAGTGTCCTATTTGGCTTCACCAAACCATTCTCCTAATTATTCTAAGTACTTTTCATGTTGGACACAACTCCTAAAGCCCAACAGATGAAGAGTTATAATCAGACTAATACCATTTATAGTAAAAACGAAAATAAAACAGGAAAACGACCGTCGATCAAAGGGTATTTCGAAAATCCGGGCTGCGCAACCCGGCGTAGCGGGGTTGGTTGGCTAAAGTAGCTTGTTCTAGCCCAAAATCATATATTTTACGTCAGATAAATACGCCCGATCTAAGGTCCGACGGTCCAGATCACTTCTGTCGTCGACCGGGCTTTTTCTGATCCATCTTATCCATGAAACTATCCGCGACTTGCTCTACATCATAGCATATATAGATGGGGCCATGGTATTATGAGTTGGTTAACATCTAAGGTTATTTTAGTAAATTTAGCAATACAACGAGGGGTTATTTTGCTGCCAAGGAAGAGATATTGATGAGTTGACTATTGATGATGTCACTACTCCTACGTTGCCTTTTAGAACCATTGGAAATGAGGGACCATCACGTTAACCTTAGCTTTAGGTGCGAGACATCTCCCCAAAAGCAAAATGGTCCTTTTTGCATGTTCTATGAGGGACATCATTTTAAGGGCAACGTGGTCTTTTTACCTATATCTCTTGCCAAGTTCCACTCTTTGTAAATTAGTAATGCATGCAATAGATGGGGGCCATTTTAAGATTTGACGAGTTTAGAATCCATATCAAGTGGTTTTTGCCTAAATAGGGCTGCAAAAAAGTGTAATATGATGGTGGAGAAAACTCCCAAATAAATGGGACTCTTGCTTTGGTGGTAGACTCCCTGGAGTTTCAACACCTGGTCTTCGAGTACCCATAGGTGGTAAAATCCCACTGCGGTGTGAGTGTGTGGGGGTGTGTGTGCATGTGTAAAAAAAAAAAAAAATAAAAATAAAAAAAAAAAAAAAAAAAAAAAAAAAAACTCCAAAATAAATGGTCTTATAAACAAGATTGCGTGAAATGATCTTCTAAACAAGATTGTGTCCTAATGGTTAGGCTTACTTGGAATGAGGAATGCTAAGTGTGCACACTACTTTTTTTGCTGATGTTTTGGCACATGAGTCCCTATGTGGACACATGGCACCTTCGGGAGATCAGAACCGCTCATCCGTAGGCCAGGGCATGAAGGGGCCATCTCACAAAAACAGACTGATTGGATGCTCCAATCCCCTTAGTTATAACAAGGGCCCAAAAAAATGTGGGGTGTCTATTTGCCTTCCTCAAATTGAGTTGTTAGGATTTTCTGGCTAACTTGACTGTTGGGCATGGCTGATATTTGTTGTGGCCATTGGATGACTGGTTTGGTCATCCCCATGAGTACTCATGTGGAAGAATGCATGCTAGATGTTGTGTGCAATCAGCATTCCTCCATTGAAGGTAACAAGTAAACTACCTATGTATTGACAAAAACTTGCAATCAAATAGGAAAGCAGCAATTTGAGATGAATCTGAATTTTTAACTACCTAAATAACAAACTTGACTTCTTAATATATTAGTGGTAAATTTGCAAGTTGTGTTCATTTCTTACTAGTAAGCAAATCCTTTTTCGTAATTTCTTTATTTTTCTTCAGAATGAAGCACCTATTCATCTTCTCCTTTATTATTTGGTCGCTACAAGAGATTGTTTATTTGCTTCTGGAATTGTAGAGTTACTGTAATGACACTCATCATCTTATGGTCACCATTACACTTCTTTACTTCTTTCAATATCCTATTTCTATGCTTCATAACATCTTTTCTTTGAGGAACCGCTTGCAGCTTTCATTTATTTACATTGCACATGTTATAATGGTTTACTGCTTAAATTTACTTCTAGACGGAGTAGCAACAATAGCCAAAATGATGAAGCAAAGATGTGGGAGCTTCTTATCTGATAAACTAGACGAAATAATTAAGGTGTGTTTTTCTTGAGTTCCCCAGAAAAGCTACACTCATTTGATGTTATTTTTCCTTACACAAGCCAATAAGGAAAATGATCAAAAGGTGTTACTGAATTTTTTCTTTACATGTGTTCTTAATCTTGAATTAGTTTTCTTGTTGTTTAGGAAGCTGAGGAGGATCTTCCAAAAATTCCGTGTGAGGTTTCGGAATCTATTTTTATTGCACCAGGAACTGAATTCATGGATAGATTGTCGAAGGCGCTTAAATGCTACATTCGTTCGAGACTAAACAATGACCCGGGTTGGAAAGACATCAAGGTTAAACGAAGAATTACATTGGAAATTATTTTTTAATTACATAGTATTAGGAACTGTAATTTGCTTCACTAATAACTGTTAAAGCCTTGAATTTTGAAATAATTGGGACACTTTGTTGGTAAGAGATTGTTCGAATGAGCCCTACTAAGGGCCCATTTGGATGCACCATCAAAAGGGGTATTGGAGGCATAAAACCCCTTTTGAGCCAAACCGGGCTTTTTGGTGTGATGCACTTTGCAAACCCCTGTTTCATCATCCCACTCAACAGAATAGGTGCTAAAATGCCGACTTGACAAAACTTAATCCAATTAATTTTTGTCAAGTTGATGGCAAAAGCAGGCTTGAAACCCCTTTTTTGGAAACCTCTTTTTTTGCGCAATTGCATCCAAATGGGCCCTAAGGTTCTTCTAGTAATGTGTCTACTCTGTGAGGTCTATGCAGTTCTTCCAATGGACCACGTCGTGTTTGCTCCTTAGCTTGGAAATCTGGACATTTAGGTCATCAGGCGGGCCACATCATGCATTTTTTTTCTTATACTTGTGGCCTGCCTGATGATCCATCTTTCCATCCCATTTATGCATGATGAATGCATTGAACAGCCTGGATGTTAAATAGTCATTTAGATGTGGTGAGCGTAGGATTTCCAAATTAGACCTTCATTGTTCGCCTTCAAATATCTCCATATTCCCATTATGTCTTATTTTATTTTTTTTTCTTCAAATTTTTTTTTTCTTAGGTTATATTGTCTGATGCAAATGTTCCTGGTGAGGGAGAGCATAAGATTATGTCATTCATACGGCTACAACGGAATCGTGATGGATACAATCCGAATACTCGTCACTGTGTGTATGGTTTGGTATGACTGATTTTAGTGCTACTTGAATGAGCTACAAATTTGAGGGGCGATCTCAAGTGGCTCCGGTACCACCATAAGCTCACAACACTGTGTCCCCTATGCATATCAATAGTGGGCATTTTTATCTCTTAATGTGTTCCCTGTGTTGTTGCCCATCTATGTTTTGGATTGGTATGATTTCTAGGCTTTGGATGTTTTTGAGGTGAAGCATCTTATGCCGGGTTAGATTTTGTGAACACATCATTTAAGGAGGAAATACACACACCCAACCAACACAAACACTGCCCCAACCACTTAAGGAGCCACTCCTTAAGATACAAGTTTTTTTTATTATTGAAAATGCATGAGTTTTTTTTATTATTGAAAATGCATGAAGGCAGAGAATACACACACCCAACCAACACAAACACTGCCCCAACCACATAAGGAGCCACTCCTTAGGATACAAGTTTTTTTTTTTTTTTTTTTTTTTTTTAAAAAAAAAAAAAAATTATTGAAACCCCTAAAATGGAACCACTTTGCTCCTAAAACAAAGATTATTCCTTTCATCCCAAATAGACCAAAGATCAGCAAGTAGGGCCAATCTCCATTTCTTCTTAAGAGAAGACCCTAGGATACCTTCATGCCAAAAAGAGAACAACTGCTTAATCAAACTTGGCATAACTCAAGAAATTTTGAAGACCTCCAAAACATGAACCCACACTTCCTTTGCAAAAGAATGAAAGATGAAAGACGATCCATGGATTCCGTGCCATTCATGTAGAGCAAGCAAATATTAGGAAGCACAATTGTTCGTTTTTTAAGATTATCAACCATGAGGACTCTATTCCTCCCAACAAGTGTTGAGGGTCAAATATTGCGTATTAGACCCCAGATATTGTCTGAATTTACGAACATAATATTGTTTAACGGTTGATTTAATCGTGTTTATGCTGCAGGTTGATTTTACCAGCATGTGACTGAAAAGGGTGTTAAAAGTTGAGATTTAACGATCTGATGATGCCAAAGGCAAGGGACACACTCCAGGGGACCAAGATTGACAAATATACATGGTCAGAAATCCGAGAAAAGTAAGAAATTGAAGCTCAAGTGGTCCGAAAGTCAGCCAGAACGCAAGATCACGGGGTTCCTACCATCCATTCGACTCGAAACTTCATACGTGGCCTGAGGATAAGAAATTAACCATACACGTCAAATTTCAACCGTTAGATCTCTCTAGAAGTTGCCCAAAAGTCAAATCAGCCCATAAATTCTCAATTTTGGGGCCCACCTGATATCTGGATCTACTTCACTTTTGGTTTTAACGGCTAAAAGGATATTACAAAGTGGATGGACGGACTGGATTTTACATATACATCAATATAAGGACCACCTTGTATGTCAGAGTGCACCATCGATCGTGCACACGTGATGCACCAGAAACCAAAAAATGGGTCAGCGTCGCTGACCCGTCTCCTTTCGCACTGGCAGCGGACGCACGGCCGCTGGCCGTTTTGCGGACGGTTGTGGGCCCTACCCACTACCTGTATGGAAGATCTGATCCGTCCATCATGTAGAGGGGCCTGAAACCTACAAAACCTTACTGAAAGTTCACTTCCATATGTGCACACGTGTGCGTTACAGAGGCCACAAAAGGACTGTTCTGGGACGTTTAAAATTAATTTTATTGCGATTTATTCTCTGGGCCACGTTAATGGACGTTCAAAACCACCTATTCTTGACTGAAATTTCGTTCTGAATCCAATGGACGGGGTGGATTTTCCAGAAAATGCTTCTATGGGGCCCACCGATCACAAAAGTGAAATGGTGCGAAAGGTTTCGCACATCCACGAAAACTGACTTTTTCAGGCGGTTTTGGCCCACCATCTTTGATCATATGGCAGATCTGAACCGTCTATCATGTAGAGGACCCAATAAAATCCTAAGGGACAGTGTTTATTTGGAATTTGAGCGAGAAAAGTGGCATGTTTCGAGGCACCAAACTTGGCTTCGAAAAAGCTTTCACTAGGCATGCATAGCTTTCCAAATCCGATTCAAATCCGATTTTCACCACTCCAGCAGCTATATAAGGAGGTTTTGGACGTGGGGAGCATTTATTCAGGTCTAGGAAGGAAGAAAGAGAGAGACGTGGAGGCTCGGGCAGGGACTTGAAGCAGACGTGAGGGAGAGAGTATTTTCTTTTCTTTTCTTTTATTATGAGATTTAACCCGTTCATGGCGGGCTGAACCTCTTAGCTAGGGCTAAGAGGTGAAGCTTGTAGTGAGATGGGAGATTTTATTTTATTTTATTTTTAATTCATGAATCGACGTTGATTTTAGTTGATTATTATGGGAATATTTTTAGTTCTTAATGGTCTGTTGTGACTGAAATTACAATGGGTCTGCGATGCTTTGAATATTTCTATTTCCTTTTCATGTTTATGACGTCAGGACGTCCTGTTGTTCACCATAGTCTCCTGGGCATGGTTGGATGACGGTACCATTCCTAACTTTCATACATGTGATTGGGTGGTAATTAGTTTAATTCTGTTGTTTGTCATAGTCTTTTTGGGCATGGTTTGGTGATGGAATCCATTCTAATTCATCTTCCTTTCAACAAGCCAATCAAAAGCCACAACCTTAGGGGGGCACTGTAAAACCATAAATGCCTAGTTTGAGAACAACAAACCAAAGAAGAACCCTATAAATATGGTAAAAAAGTGACTTGATAGAGAATCAACCAGATTTATCTTTGTGTCAAACCAAAGTATCTAGACAACCCCGAGACGAAGAAACACCATGAAGAAACTAAAGAAGGCCCATCAACACGTCCATCTCAATATATAAAAAATCGTCTACACAGAGGAACCCAAACCCCATCAGAACCAAACCAAAGACAAAAGGAGCAATGGAGATATCTAGGTCAAGGGAAAGGGCAGCCAAGTTAGGGAACGTCGATCTCAAAGGGACCTCACCCACCAAATATCAATACACAACCAAATTCTTGTTCCTTCCCCGACGGAAAAACCAACCCCTTCAACCACTCTCCCAGCCAGTTGGGTGATCGCCTTCCACATGGAAGACACTCTATAAAGAGAGGATGGCTTGAACCTTTAGCCTAATGAGATACACCATAGTTGCTATCGACAATGGACCTCTAGAGGCTATCCTCATTAGATCGAACCTCCAAATCCACTATCCTAGAAGGGCATCATTGACATCTTACAGGCTTCTAATCTTCGCACCTTCTTCACAGTAAGGCCTGCAAACCTCCTTTTAATCAAGTAAATGGAATTTACCCTTGGCTAAAGCATCTTGCAAGATAAAATCCCCTCTCAGTATGTCTATCCTACCCAGGACAGATTTTGGTAATTTAAACAATGACATAAAATAAAAAGGGAGATTAAAAGGACAGTTTTGATTAGCGTTATCCTTCCTCCTAATGTTAGGTGTTTGCTTTTCCACGAAGAGAGCTTCCTCTCCATACACTCAATAATGACCTTATCCTAGAGGTGTAAAGGTGGTTGCTGATACACAAGAGGCAGACCAAGGTGAGTAGACGAGAAGGACACAACCCTACATCTAAACACATCAGCCAAGACAGACATTGCGACTGCAAAGAAGTGGATCCCAAGGATTTCACTTTTAGAAATATTGACTTTCAACCTTAAAACAACCTTTAAAAAAAAAAACATCTTACAAATTTACAAAGATCGTTGACCATAGACTCAATAGCCTCGCAAAGAACAAGGGTGTCATCAACGAACTAGAGATGAGAAATCCTACTCTCTACATTTTCCACTTTGAAGTCCCAAAAAAGACCCACCAACTGCCCTTCGCTCAGCATTCTTTTGACAGCCTCTAGAACAATGACGGAAAATAAAGGGGAAAGGGGGTCTCCCTTTTGAAGGCCCCTCGAAGCTCTAAAGAAGCCAAAGGGGAAACCATTAATGAGGATGGAGAATTTTGTAGATTAGACACAAGCATGGACCCCTTCTCTCCATTGAGACCCAAAACCCAAATGTAGAAAATTTTGATCAGGAAATTTTTAGTCAACATGATCATAAGCTTTCTCCAAATCAAGCTCGGAAGCATTGCCTTCTACACCAGCCCGATGGCATGAATCAATACACTCATGAGCTACCAAAGCATTATCTAGAATTTTCCTCCTAGATATGAAAGCACTCTGGAAAGTCAAAATAACCTTTGGAAGCACCTTACGGAGCCTCTGCGCTATGATTTTATCAATAATGATTTTATCAATAATCTTGTAAGGGTTGCTAATGAGGCTGAAGTCTTTCAGACACTAGGCTCTTCACTGGACCACGCATTTGCCTGTTACCACCATAAGCTTTCGGTGGCCCTGTTACCACTAGAGAGCGCCTCATTATTTGATGGGTTTTAGTTTCAATTGCAATTACTCTCTTCACTGAAGTTCTGAATTTTCTGGCTTGCAGGACGCAGATCTTATAATGTTGGCTTTAGCCACACATGAAGTTCATTTCTCTATATTGAGGGAGGTGAGTTTAGTGTTTACTCTTTAAGAAACTTGCTTATGTTGAAGTGAAAACCAAGCAAGTGAACACACATCAGAGCTAGATCGTTGGGGCACAGATCTGAATCTGAGGGATTAGTAATAATAGCGAGCGCTAGGTATGAGTTTGAGAAGTATTCAGGAAAAAATAATTTTGAGTTATGAAAGGTTAAGATGATTAGCCTGTTAACCAAGCAAGGCGAGGATGGTGCTCTTGAGGAGCGAAAGTCTAATATGACTGATGATGAATGGAATACTCTTGATATCGCCTTGCTTGGTATTCCATTCATCATCAGTCATAGTAGACTTTCACTCCTTAAGAGCACCATCCTTGCCTTGCTTGGTTAACAGGCTAATCATCTTAACCTTCTATAACTCAAAATTATTTTTTCCTGAATACTTCTCAAACTCATACCTGGCGCTCGCCATTATTACTAATCCCTTAGTGCAGATCTGTGCCCCAACGATCGCTCTGATACCAGTTGTTGGGGGGCTTTTGACCTGCGGAATCACACAGATCTAGATCTAGGATGGCAATCCAATGGCACCAAGCACACAAGAGAACATAGATTTAACGTAGAAAATCCTTTCGGGAAAAAATCACGGCACAAAGCGACAGATCTCCACTATGAAAGCATCAATTATAAAGAGAAAGGACTTACCCGATTCGAACAACCTCGAATCTCACCCTTGCTACACCCTTTAGAAACCCTAGAACCCCTTTAGAAAGCTTTTGTCATACCTAAAAAAGCCCTAGGAACACCCATTTATAGTTTAGGTAACTTTCCTTTCGCATCATGGTTGCGAAAGGACTCAAATCCGCAGTTTCGCACAAAATCGCGGAACAAACTGCGTAACCTACGACCGGTCCTAGCTATCCTCAACTGGTCGTAGACCCCTACGACCAGTCCTAGCTTTCCTACGACCAGTCCTAGACCCCGGAAAAAAACAGCACAACTCGCTGGATTTCGAGTCGTACCAGGGCTCGAACCTACGACCGGTCGAGCACCTCCCACGACCGGTCGTGGGGACCGGTCGTGGCTCTCCCACGACCGGTCGAGCAACATGAAAACTTGAAGCTTGAAGGCTTCTCCTCAACAGAAGCGAAAACTAGTTTGTAAGCAATGTCTTGAGTAACCAAATTTTTTGTCACTAGTTTTCATTAAAGTTTGGCGGGTTGCGTGTCCTTTTTTCTTCTTTAAGCAAGCAAAGGCTTCACATAATGTCGGAAATTTTTGCTATTTGTTAAGAGGACCAAGTAGGCAAGTGATGCGAACTAATGGCTTAGGGAAATTGGTTTGACAAACCACTAACCCTAATGACAACCTTCTGATATAACTCAATGCTTGGTTTAATGCTTGGTTTCTTTGTTAAAGATCTGTTTAGACATCTGCTAATCTGACTGAGGATGTGAAAGCGGAAGCATGTGTACCCGAACTGTCTGACCCAATCTAATCATATTTACTAGTTGGGTCGGATTTAGGCCCACAGAATATGATCCGACCGTAAATCTGATCGGGATCAGGTCAACAACTTGGCTACCTATCGGGAAATCAGATATACATTTTTTTTTTTTAGTTTTTCCCTTTATTTAATTATATTTATTATTTAAATTATACATAGGAGATCTTTTGGCATGGGATTGTAATTCGTTTCTAGCCCTTAACCTTTCCGTATCGAAAGCTGTTTTATATCCTAATTCGTGCTTGAAATTAGACCAGACAGGACCCCATGTGATAACCCAATCGAACTGGATATTGATCTGCCAATTCGTATATGGTACCAGTTTTGAAATCTGATAGTGCCAAATCCAATTCCCTTATGGACTGGATTTTGATCTGCCAATATGGACACACCCTCATTGATAATTCAAGGTCTAAGTTTCAGAGTGCAGCTTGCTAAGGTACATGAATGAGTTGTATTGCTGATGCCGATACGACTTATCTTGTATTGGACAAGTTGCTGAAATCATTCAAAAAAAATTTGAAATCAGAAAGAAGTAAAAATATCTGGAAAAATCAACAAGAGCATGAAATTATGGAAGCCCATGTCGCAAAGATATTTTAGGTATGGATTCCTAGAGATGAATTATTGCGAACCCATTTATTAAGAAGTGAGTGTTTATTGTTTTTTACTTTTGATACAACAGGATGCAGCTGCCAGGGAGCAGGAAGCAAGCTTAATATTGTCCCCAGAAACATCTCTTCCAAAGAAGAATGTATATTCTATAAGATCAAGAGAGTGGTTTATTAATTTTCGTCAGTCCAAAGACAATGCTTCGTTAGCTAAGACACCGTATCGGGTCTCTCTCTCTCTCTCTCTCTGTCTCTCTCTCTCTCTCTCTATCTATCTATCTATCTATCTATCTATCTCTCTATCTCTCAATACCATTGCTTCATTCTTCCTATAACTTTCCAATATATATATATATATATATATATATATATATATATATATATATATATATATATATATGATGTGCATCATTTGATGAGGCACCCAAACCCTGTGATTTTCGGTATTGTGGGCCTCAAATGTATGGGTGTTTCCCTAAATGTCTCCCCGATTGAAAGTTCGTGACATTTTGAACTCTGACCTAATACAAATATAAGAAAAATGTATCGACTATCGACATCTAGGCATGTTTGGATTAAGGGAAAACAGAAGAAAAGAAGAGGAAAGGAAGCACTTTTCCCATGATGGGACATTTCACAATGTTTTGATAGCAAAATGATACCACCAGTATAGCAAATTGCTACATTTTTTTAATATTAAATTTTCCCAACTCAAGATATGGGGTGAGCATTGTCTCTCAAAAATGAGATTTCCACTTGCCATCCGAACAAGATTGTCAAAAATGGAATCCATGTATCAATAGTCCCATGGGATCCTTGTGAATCCATCACTAGAAAATCATTACACTTTTCTTTTCCTTTCTCTTTGTTTTATACCAATCCAAACACACCCTTAGAGGGAAGAACACCAAAAGCCAAAGGTATTGGATGCTCCAATTGGGGATTTTTTTTTGCTACATCCCTACACTGCCAGCCCATTAGATAACAAGTTGGATCACCATGGCCTACTACGAGTATAGAATCGGGATCCTTATAACCCTAAATTCATCTAATTCCTAATGCGAGTGTGAACTCTTTAGTATTGTTCTTTATTGACATGCTTTTTTATATTTCGGCAGTTCTTGAATATTTGGACATTACGAGAATATTTGGAACTCGACATGACAATTGCTGAACCTCCCAAAGATTTCTTGATAAACTTCGAGCGAATCATAGACGATTTCATATTCTTGTCATTCTTCTTGGGAAACGATTTTTTCCCTGAGCTTCCTTTGTTGGGAACTCATGAGGTATGTATATTAGCCTGTAGTTACATTTTTTTGGTACTAATGCATTTTGAAGAAGAATTTGGAACGTCTATTATTAATGTACCAAGTTCTCATGCAAGGACTAGTATAGAAGTTCCTTGGGGATTAGGTTGGGTGTAAAGCCTTTCATGAAATGCCAACTGCAATTGCTTGAGTGCACATACAAGTTATCAATTGCAGTTTGTAAATACACTTGGTGCACATGGAAATGAGCCAGATGTGTGTAATATAGCTGAGCTGCTCTTCAAGCGAGCTCCACTGTTTAGATTGCTTCTTTAAAAATTCTAGTCCATACCTCCATCAAGTGGGCCAGGCATGTATGAAGTACATTAACTGTTAAGAGGAAGTGAAAATAATCAATTGATAGAAAGAATTCATGATTTATCAGGTGGGGATCTCTAGATCAGCTGCACTGTGTATTGAATAAATACGCTCAACATTGCTTATGAGGTTAAAAATGAATGAAATTATGAGGTTTGCTCGAATACAGCCCGATGTATTGCAATATGATATTTTGGGACTTTATGCAATTGAGGTTCTTTCAATTACTCTAGATCGTTTATGTGATAGGGCTCCATCAGATGGGGATGCCCAAAAAATTGTAAGATCAAAATAGTTTCAACCCCTTGATTACACAAAAGGTTATGGTAACTGTCCATTTGGAAAGAAAAAGAGCCAAATTTCAATTGGTTGAAATAATCCAGTTTAAGATATTTTATTTATTTTCTGTCCCCCATACGAGTTGGGAATCATCGTATAAACAGTTTTGACTGCTAGAAGACAATCTATATTCAAAGACTAAAGTCTCGACATTTCACATTGCAATACATTGGAATGTAGTTGAGCAAACCTTTGAAATTATTATTTCATGGTGGAAATGTAGAAAAATGGCAAGCAGCTGTCTTAGGTCAAATGTTGAATTTTTCAACTCTCCTCTTCTTTACCTTTTTCATGAATATTTAACGGGATGTTGTGTTGAATTGTTTAGGGCGCTATGGATTTGCTAATGGCTGTTTACAAACAGGAGTTCAAAAGCATGGGTGGATATCTCATCGATACATGCCGAGTAAAATACTGATCTGTATCCGCTTTGTAGTTATAAGGCGTGCATGATAATTACTATATTTGCATTGAGCAGTAGGGACAGTTGCTAAAATATCCTATCCGGTCAATTTGGTCATTTTCTGTAGTGAGCCCACTTTCTATTTCACACCAGTTCGATGGACTTTTTCCATTCACTCAATGCTGCATTTGGTTTCTGCACTATCCAATCCTGTTTTATGATACTCGGTGGCACTGTTTGAATGGACATACTTTTACATTTTCACCCATTCCGTGCTCTGGCATGGAATGTTAATGGACTGTAGACAATTGATTTCAAGTAGTTGAAAATACTGACTGAAATTACTTCTGTTCATGGTCAGTTGCAAGATGAGAATGCTGGCTATATAAATTTTAAAAGACTAGAACAGCTTATCCTTGCTGTTGGTTCTTATGAAGATAAAATTTTCAATAAAAGATCAGAGATACAGAAGGTATACCACATATGCAGATGTTTTTGCGTGATGTGTGTTTTTGCATTTTAGTTTTGCTGATTCATGTTTGGCACTCCTGTTTTGATGCCTTGTGTTATCCAATTCATCTATTTTGTTGGCACTTGGAGTATTGTGTTCTGGCACTAATTCATGTGTTTAAATTTTTCGTTACTGATAGCACATTTCAAAAACTCTACTTGACTCGATGTATGTTTAGCCAGGTCGGGTTGACTTGAAGACTAGGATGAGTCTTTAATTGACTCAACTTGATTTTTTAAAATTAAATTAATGTTGTGTGTGTATAGCTAAAATATAAAAATAATGGAAAAAGATGCATATTTATTGCAGTTCTTGTTAGTGAGAGATGGTGCTGCCTCTACTAGAGGTCTTGTCGAGAGTTTAAAACCCGCATTTTACATTTTGTAAAAAAAAAAAAAATGGCTGGGGGGGGGGGGGCGGGCGCTTCAAGTCACATGTTGAGTTAAGCCGATGGAGTCATCGAGTAGACTCAACAAGTTACAGAGAGTTAAGGCAACGTACTCATTGAGTTGATTCAGTCTATTCAGAGAGGGTTGAGGCCAAGTAATGCCTGCAACTGATTTTCATGCGCACTTGGCTTGAAATCTCGCCGAGGCTGAGGTTTAGAACTGTGACTGATAGAAATAATACAATGTCAATCTTTTTGGGAAATGACACATTACATTTATAAGTAATTGGGTCCACAATTTATTGGATTCCAACTGTAGCAGAACGAGTGGTGATCTATTGCCGTCTAACCTATAATGATAGTTTGATCTGGTAGAACAAATTCAGTAGAATTAGGCAATTTTCTTTTCAAAAATTTTGAATTTTACCTTCATCTTTAAAACTGGGTTTCCACTTTGTTAAAATCTCCATATAAGTCATTGCCCTGAAGATTAAATAGATCTCAATTTATAACCATCAAGGTAATTTTGCCATTTAATCAGTCCCACAGTCAAGTTTCTTTGACCAAATGTCCTACTATTTCTCTCCTTCAACAGTCGTAATAGGATAGCCAAGGGAGTCATTATTCACAAAACACTCCAATTATTGCTATTGTACCCTTCACCCTCTGATCTCATCTTTAATAAGCATATTTAACGTCCACCTCATACCAACAAGCTCAAAGTAGTGGTCCCACATATCTCGGGCAACAGTGCGATGCAGAAATTACAATTTGACATCGAAAACACATATTAGGAGAACCGGGCCACTTTTTTCGTACATGTAGGGTGAAAATTTTATTTGCAATTGCAGTCCTTGTGAATGCTTGAACTCTATGTGGAATTGGGTCTGCCCAGACTTTTGGACATGAAGGCATCACTTCAACCCACAATGTAAAGCTCAAAAGATGGATTTTAAAAAAAGAAAAAAGAAAAATTACCATCTGTCATTTACTTCCGAATCTTCTTATAGTTTCTTGTAGAACTTCTATAGTTACGGTACCACATAACACCGTTCTTGCTAAAAGACTTTTTCTTGAACAGTTTGGGTCATCCATGCTTTTTTTTCTCTTTTGGGTGTTGCAGCGTAAGTTCAATCGGTTCCTGCGTGAGATACTTGAAGCCATGGGTGAAGAAGATTTGGATAATGTGGTGAGGATTAGATATCCTTCACCCACCATGCTATTAGACCATTCCCTTTCATTTATGGTGTCACAGAAATAATGTTGCAATACATTCTCATACAGGAAGAAGACTCAAAACACCAACCAAATGCCCATTCAGTGGAGTTTAATCCTCTTTCAAGTTTCAGATGCTCAGTAACTGATGTACGTCCGTCTCTGTCTTGATCTTACAAGTTTTGGTTCCTGCATTGTATATCGACTGGCACATCATTGTGAAACAGTTATCAGTCTGGCTGTAGATATTGTTTTAGAGATGTGTTCTAACTTATTAATTGTATTCACATGATTCTTTTTTCTGTCTTCTAGTATTATAAGGGTACCAAGGAATTCATACAAAAGTTAAAGGAATTGCATCAACAGAAATCAGATAAGGTTAGTTTCATTTGGTTTCAGGTGGGTTGCATGCATATGAAGAACCATACAATGCCTGATGTCAGGAAAATTGCATTACTTAATTGTCTTAGGTCAGCCCATCCCAATATACTGTATATGTGGGGCCGACCTTTTGGAATGATGGATGGTTTGGATCACATAAATTTCTTACAGGGCTGATTCTAACCGTTCAACTAGGCCCCCTTTCAATGTGGTGTATTGGTTGTAATATGAGATTTTTAATTCATGAAAGCTAGAACCGTCTTCTGTTTCTCTTAACGGATCATGGGTTTGTGTATGTCTTTGCTACAGGTCAATCTTGGTTCTGAAGGTTGGAAAGCTCAATATTATAAGGAGAAATTTTCTGTAGAAAAGCCTGATGAAATTGAAAGCAAACGGGAAGAAATCGTATGTTAAGCTGCCTTGATATTTGGACGTTGGTCCCTTGAATTATTGTAACTATTCGTTCACCATGATTTTTTAGTAGTTAGAAGTTCCATTCATTTCTGTCCTATGCAATGGTGTTCCTTTTGATGCATTCACATTAGAATTCGAAATAATGTTGTTCTGTTCTTCTTCTTTTGCCAACCTCCTGCTGTAATTGGCTTGATTTCTCAAACAAATGGTGATCACTTACTGTGTGCTGACCCAACAGAGAACGATTCTCATTGACCAATACAAATAGGTTTTGCGTGCACTTCCGTGGGGCCATCCCAATGTATTGTATATGTAGGTCCAACATTTTTGTACTGCAACTTATTCATATGGTGCTTTGAACCGTGGATGATTGGCATCACTATTTTCATTAGTTGTAAAGAACTTTTGGCTTGAATTTGATTAAAATTTTATTTCATGGAGCAAGATGCTTGGGAGCCCCTTGTCTTGAATTTAGTTGGGTGTATGAATTGTAATTTTCAATCCAAATACTACCTGATTTTACTTGATCCGTCGATCCTGTACGTTGACTCATCACACACTCACTACAATTTGTGCTTCAGACTCGTACTCATGCTTTTTTGCTTCCTAGTTTTTTATATTTACTAACATTTTGAAACAGGTGCTTCCTTACTCCAGCACCTCAATCTATTGCAGCTTGACTTCACACTTTGTGTAACTATAGATTCAACCATTTGAAGTCTTGTTTGGCCATTCCATAAGTCATTTAATACCATTGGGATCATTGCTGACGTCCCCGCCAATGATTCAAAGAATCATTTAAAAGCATTGGGGATATTGCTAAAGTCCCTATGCCCTATATCATGTCGATATATAGATAGACAAACATGTTGAGATATGTCTTAAATTTGAACGTGTTCGACCGGTTGTGGAAGCGGCTCGACTAGTCGTAGCCCGCTAGACTCAAAGTCCAGCGAGCATCAAAATTTGGGGTCCGAGGTGCTCGACCGGTCGTGGGCCATGCTCGACCAGTCATGGGTGATGCTCGACCGGTCGTGCAGTCCGCTCGACCAGTCGTGGTTACGCAGATTCGTTTCGCGATTTTGTGCGGATTGCGGATTTTGAGTCCTTTCACAACTGGAATGCGGAAGGGAAGTTGCCTAAACTATAAGTAGGTGCTCTTAGGGCTTTTCTAGGGTATGGAAAATAATTCTAAGGCTTTCTAAAGAGGTTCTAGAGAAATTAAAGGGTGTAGCAAGGGTGAGATTCAAGGTTGTTCGAATCGGGTAAGTCCTCTCTCTTTGTAATTTCTATTTTCATAGTGGAGATCTGTCGCTTTGTGCTGTGGTTTTTTTTCGAAGGGTTTTCCGCGTTAAATCTATCTGTTTTCTTGTATGTGGTGCCATTGAATTGCTATCATAGATCTAGATCTGTGTGATTCCGCAGGGTAAAATCCCCAACAAGTGGTATCAAAGCTATCGTTGGGGCATAGATCTGAATCTGAGGGATTATTAATAATGGCGAGCACTAGGTATGAGATTGAGAAGTACTCAGGGAAAAATAATTTTGAGTTATGAAAAATCAATATGATGAGTTCCTTAATCAAAAAAAGCGAAGATGGTGCTCTTGAGGAGCGGAAGTCTACTATAACTGATGATGAGTGGAATACTCTTAATAAGAAGGCTTTATCATCGATCCGTTTATGTCTCACGAATGAGGTTCTCTACAATGTCATGAAGGAGAAAACTGCGGCTAAGTTATGGGCAAAGTTAGAGGATGTTTATGCGAAAAAATCCTTTGAAAATCGCCTGCACTTGAAGCGGCAGTGGTATAACTTCAAGATGGCAGAGGGTGGAGATCTGGAGGCTCACATCAGCAACTTTAATAAATTAGTTTACAAATTGCTGGATATAGAGAAAGTAATGAAAGATGAAGAACAAGCATGTATGTTGCTAAATTCTCTTTCGGCGTCTTATAAGTCATTCAAGGACACTATGTGCAGCATGAATAAAACCCCGAGTGTCAACACCGTTATCTCAGCCCTTCAAGGGAATACTATGAGACAGCTAAACAGCGACATGGGGACATCTTCTGATGCACTGTTTACAGTGGGTAGGAATTCTGGACAAGGTATAGGTTTTTCAGGTTATAGATCCAAATCTAAGGGCAAGGGCAAAGGAAAGGTAAAGTGCTGGAACTGTGGGAAGGAAAGACGTGTAAAGAAGGATTGTGAAAATCTTAAATCGAAGAGGGAATATTCTTATGCTTCATGAAGGGAGGCCTACGCTGCTACGTCAGACGGATGTGATGGTGATGTTCTATCTGTGTCTTCACTCAGACGGTCATACGATGATCGTAAGGATGAGTGGATGCTAGATACAGGGGCATCTTTTCACATGACTCCTCATTGGAGTTGGTTCACCAGCTACAGGGAGTACGATGATGGACAGGTATTTATGAGCAATGACATAACCTGTAATGTTGTGGCTATTAGTTTGGTGCGCATCAGGATGTTTGATGGGGTGGAGCATACCTTGACAAATGTGAGGCACGTTCCTAGTTTGAAGCAGAATCTAATTTCTCTTGGTGTACTTGAGGCAAAAGGATGCAAGTACACAGGTATTGATGGTGCTCTTAAAGTATCTAAGGGGGCACAAGTAATCATGAAAGCGCAACGACTCAGTAACTTGTACAGGTTGATCAGGAGCTCTTCAAAAGGTGGAGCTGCAATGGATGTAGCAGATTCCACCTCTGCACGTGTGTGGCATGTTAGGCATGGCCACATGAGCAAGCAGGGCAGGAAGGCTGATACGCGCAGACAAGGTTACAGAGCAGGTGGAGCAGTCACCTGTAAGAAGAATCACAGGGCATGATCGCAAGATATCGGTGAGGTATATGGAAGACTCCAATATTACAGGGATATCTCTTCGATTCAGATGGCTCTGGGTAAGCCTGATGTTGAGAAGTGAAAGGTGACTATGGGCGATGTGATGGATTCGTTGTATCAGACCGACATATGGGAGGGGTGGAGCTTCCAGTGGGCCGGAAAGTGGTTGGATGCATGTGGATCTTCAAGAGGATACAACATAGATACAGGGCGAGGTTGGTAGCGAAGGGTTATGCTCAGAGAGAAGGGATTGACTTCTCAGAGATATTCACGTTAACGGTATAGCAGGTGTCTATTAGATCCGTGATTAGCGCTGGTTGGCCAATGTGATCTTGAGCTGGAAAGATGGATGTAGAGTCTGCACTTCTATAAGGGAAAGAGAAGAGAAAATCTACATGAAGCAACCAGAGCGGTTCAAAGTTAAAGGGGCTGAGACAAGACCTTGCACGAGGTCGTGGTTCGACCTGTCGCCTAGGCAGTGGTTTGATTCCTTCATGGATGAATGATCGAGGGGCTGCAAAGATAGTTCTCGGCATTGACACTGAAGGAGGAGTAGGCTTTGGTAATCACAGAAGGAATACCTTTTGTGTAGGTATTGATTAAGGATGTGATGGACCGGGTAAAGCAGGAGAGTGTTCCCTACGCATCTCTCCTCAAGTTTTCTTCAGGATGTCCCAAAACATATGAGGAAAAGCAGGATATCTCATGAGCCTTATTCGAATGCGGTTGGTAGTGTATGCTAGGGTCTGGATTAGACCGGTTATTTCACAGGCTATCAGTGTTGTGAGCAAGTACCCCAGCAAGAAATATTGGGTAGCGGTGAGATGGTAAAAAGACTACGTCTTTTCTTTTAAGAAAACAGGAACAAAGGTAGTTGAGCTTGTGGATTTTGATTCGGCAGACATGCTCACCTAGATCGTTCCTGCAGAGAAGTTCAAGTTCTGTGTAACTTCTCTGGGCTTGGCAATGGCACAAAAGAAGGACGGAGTGTGCACAAGATGTTATGATGTGATACAGAAATAAGAGAAGAGGTCAAGAAGCTACACAGTTCAAGATTAAAGACATGGTAGAGATTGTTGAGATATGTCTTAAATTTGAACATGTACGACCGGTCGTGAGTCAGGTTCGACCAGTCGTGGGAGCGGCTCGACTAGTCGTAGCCCGCTCGACTCAAAGTCCAATGAACATCAAAATTTGGGGTCCGAGGTGCTCGACCGGTCTTGGGCCATGCTCGACCAGTCGTCCACTCAACCAGTCGTGCAGTCCGCTCAACCGATCATGGTTACGCAGATTCGTTCCGCGATTTTGTGCGGATTGCGGATTTTGAGTCCTTTCGCAACTGGAATACGGAAGGGAAGTTGCCTAAACTATAAGTAGGTACTCCTAGGGCTTTTCTAGGGTATGAAAAATAATTTTAAGGCTTTCTAAAGGGGTTCTAGGGAAATTAAAGGGTGTAGCAAGGGTGAGATTTGAGGTTGTTCGAATCGGATAAGTCCTCTGTCTTTGTAATTTCTATTTTCATAGTGGAGATCTGTCGCTTTGTGCCGTGGTTTTTTCCCGAAGGATTTTCCACATTAAATCTGTGTGTTCTCTTGTATATGCTTGGTGCCATTGAATTGCTATGTTAGATCTAGATCTGTGTGATTCCGCAGGGTAAAATCCCCAACAAAACAAATTACTCTTTACTCCTTATCCAAATGCTTATAATACGTCCAAGTTGAATCAAAGCTTACGAAAAAAAAAAAAAAAACACTCACGCTTTCATGGTTCGAAACTGCATTGAACAACATAATAGGATGAAGAGAACTTTGGGGCTTGAGAATAATAGACACCTATTGGGTTTTATTTCATAAATAACAAGCAAAAATGGTCACATCAATAAAAATATTATGTTTTGTAGTACAGAAATGACTCCTGTTCAAATATATGCATCTCGACAATTATCCCATCTAGTAGTCATATTACAATGAAGCAAACTCCTTGTTGTTGAGTGGGAAACTAATTTCACAAGCTGTTTGTGGCCTCCAACCATAGTTCAAAAACCCCTAAACTCAGCTCGAAGTTCTTCTGCGTTGGGTTGACTCAAAGACTTGACCCGAATCATTTCAATATTTGGTTATCATAAATTAAAAATATTGGGAACGTAAATAGATATTTAAAATAGCTGAATTTATTGTAAGTAAAATAGGACATAACTCAAAGTGCCAACAGCATGGATGCCTCATCGGTAAAGGGCATTGCTTTCCTTAGGTAAGGTTGGGTGTATGAAACACTTACCTGCTTTCTTTGTTTTTAATGAAATGTCTACTGAGGAACCGAGAGGCTCGGTTCGAGTCACACCAATTCATGTCGAGTTGACTCAAAGAGTCTCAGAGTGCAATTCGAGTTTCCCAGCAACTTGGCTTGAAATCTAGCCGAGTCGAGCTGACTTGAGTCGAGTTAGGGAACTATGCTGGGTTGTTATTTAGCATTGGACCTACTGACCAGCAACCCCAACTTCCTGACCATTTGCCATGTGGGCCAACCTACCTCCTAGCTTACGAAAGCTAGATATAACCGAACGTGTTTTATGAAGTACTCTATGGTCTATACTTTTTTTCCCCATCTAAAACCTCCAATTTCATTGAAACATAGTCCTTGTTGCTGCTATGTAGCTAATATAGTTATTCCATCCCAATGGTATATCAGCTTGTTGGATGTTGGTGGTAGTCCTAGATTAACATTGTCTGACTTCATCGCTTTAATTTTCTGTTTTAATTTATAGGTTCAAAAATATGTGGAAGGCCTATGTTGGGTACTACACTGTTATTTTGAAGGAGTGTGCTCATGGAGCTGGTAAGATAGGTTGTTGAGTGGAGCTCTCCTAGACATTGATCAGATTTCTCATATGTTATCCAGTTTAAAGAAGTTGGATATTGGGCTTTCAGGTCTTACAATCATCATTTTGGTCCATTTGCTTCTGATTTCAAGGGCCTTAATGGATCACAGATAAACTTTCAGCTGGGAACTCCATGAAAACCGTTAGCTCAGCTTATGGCCATCCTTTCACCAAGATGGTAAGCATCCATTTATGGGATTCTTCTATTCTTCTGTGTTTCATTAGACATGACTAAACATCTTCTGGTGCAGTGCCCATGCAGTTCCAGAAGCATACAGGTCTCTAATGACTTGTTTGGAATCAAATATCATAGATTTTTACCCCGCTGGTAATTCCTTTAAAAAACTCACTGAAGTTTACTAGTTATCTCTACTATATATAACACCAATACCGTTGACAATTTTATTCTCACATTTAATCTTCACAACATTGGTTGAGTGAGCCTAAATTCGTCATAAAAATGTAGCTGTTTGGGAGGGAACAATTGAGATTTTACCGTACAAAAGAATGGCATGCATTGCACCGCATATAACATTAAAGCTATGTGGGCCCACCATGTTGCCTATGCAAAATCCGCTCTGTCCATCAGGTGCTTTACTAGATCCTAGGCCCTGCCGCAAAAAATCAGACATTTATAGCTCAGCTGGGCCTCAACACAGGTAACAGTGGGAATGCCAACCATAGGTTTGTGCATGCGGCCATCATGGTGTTTATCTTTCATCAAACCCCTTCATCAGGTGTGAATCACCAGTAAGAAGTGAAGATACAGAGATCAGAAGAAAACTCAAGCACGCCACAATGCATGAACAAGGAGGTTTTAGGCACAATTTTACACTCATGGTGGGCCCCACAGAGATCGGGTGTTTTACATGCTACGATAAAACATGTTATGGACAATCCCATTACCGCACCTTTCCTCTGCCTCTCTCCTTCCTCTCTGAATATCTCCCCCTTCTCTTTTTCTATCCTCTCCTCACTCCACGTGCATTGTACATGCCATGCACCTAGAGTAATTAACATCTTGAATATCTTGCATGGATCAGATTTCGAAGTTGACACGGATGGACCGCGGGTACGTTGCATTTGACTGAAGTCACATGTTTATGAATGCAATATTTAAAGTTATTATTTCACTCGCGTGAGTATCAATCATAAACGTTTGGACTATAAGAATCTTCATGAAATTTACTTCTTACAGGCTATGTCACTGCTGAAATTTATTGATGTGAAACGCCTTCTTCCAGAGATTGAGAAACTAGAAAACAAAATAAAAGTATGACTAATGGCAATTCAGAAGTTGGAATTACCCTACACGAACCTTTGGTCAGTACTTGATATTGACATTGTGTTTTATCTTCTCCAACCATTGTAGGATGAAGAAGTTGGAAGGAATACTGTGGCACATGAAATGATTTTTGTTCGGGCCAGTCATGATTTAGGATTGCAAGTTTCTTCTCTTTGTTGTCGATGTGTGTGTGAATCAGGGCATGAGCAGATCGTAAACAAAATGATCATTGACAGTGAGAAAAGGTTTCTTGCCAGCATTGTGTACATTATGTTTGCATGCCAAGCATGAATTTTCTTTTCTAAGGCACACACCCACTTATTGCATATTGGACGTGTTACTTACATTACATTGATGTTTCCTTGTAGCGGTGGCTTGAATGGTTTTCTTATGAGATGCGATGAGCAATCATGCATGGATGATAGCAGCTCTCTTGTGAAGGGGATGGAATACAGTATGAAGAATGATGTTCTGTAAGTTTCCTTCTGTCAGCTTGAGTGTGCATAATGAATTGGTGCACACATCTCCCACCATCCAAGGCGATATGCCGGAAGCCAAACACATTTCTAAATGGCATTTGAAATCCCATGCATTTGGAAATAGATGCTGGATTGTCAGTCAGCTCTGTGTGTGCATTGACATTGGGCTGCCTTGTGCAGGGAAATAATATCCAAGGAATTTTTTTTTCTTTTGTTTATTATTATTATTATTTTGATAGAATATTTACTTTGATGCAGATGTGCGCTGTTCCAGAACCCACTGTTTGATAATCATATTCCTGAGCTACCTAAAAATGTTACAATGCCTGAAAAGGTATTCTTATGTTTTGCTATAAGTTGTCTAAAAGTCATTTTCTACTTATTTTGTTCTTTGTTATATTTTATCATAAACTTCATATTAGATAGAATATTCTCGATTCTTAATTGGTGATGATTCCTGCAGTGTCAGTTTGGGATGCACACATATCAGTCTAATTCAGCTTATTCATTTGCACATTATAAATGGGTTGAAGCCAAAGAATGATACAAAAATCTAAATCTTCTGATATCAGCCTTTGAATGTGGACTGCTGATCATTTTCTTTTTAACCATGTCTCAATGTAGGGACAAAGCCCCACCTAGAGGGTAGAGCTAGTTTTTTCAATCTAGTGTCAATCAGTGTATGGTTCAAGTAGAGGCTAATATCCTTGTTTATGGCCCAAAAATCAAAAGTAATGATTCTCTTGATTTTTGGAAATTTGACTCAGATAAGGTCTTTTCACCAAAATCCTGGCAAACACCCTACTCCACTTGCCATATTGTGGTCTCTACTCAAGGAGAATGAAATCCCTAGTTGGAATTTCGTCAAACGGTTCATTGACCCCAAAAGGTCACAAAAAACAGAAGAAAAAAAGAAGAAAAGAAAATGAGAAGTTAGATTATGAAGAAGAAAATGGAGGGGAATGTGGCATAGTGGCTTTCAAGCAATATCCTTCGTCTTCGATGCTTGATCATGGAATTGAGATGGAAAGGAACTTGATCTCCTTGATAGTCTCATCAAAATCTTATGAGGGTCTTACATTGTCCTTCTAGGAGAAATGAGGAAGGAAAAGCACAAGATCACTTCTCCTTCCAAAGGTTTTCAGATCCTTGTGTCACTACTACAAGGAGTAGAGCTGTACTCTTTGGCCTTAGAGGCGAAGATGTTAGTTTTGTGTGCCCAGAAAGTGAGAAATGATTGTCTTGATCATGTACCTTGATAGCCACATTTATTTGGTGTCCACCTTGTATGTGATAATTAAATATGTGGGAAACCTAATCTATCTATTATTTTGTGGGTTATAGTGAGGGATTCCTCTAGTTGTCCTAGGGGAGGTGTTGAGGGTCAAATAGTGCATATTAGACCCCAAATATTGTCCGGATTTACGATCATAATAGTGTTTAATGTCCAGTTTTAATCGTGTTTTGTTGCAGGGTGTGATTAGGAGAGTTGACTGAAAAATGATGTCAAAAGCTTGGATTTAACGTTCTGATGATCACTAGGGCATGGGACGGACTCCAGGGGACCAAGATTGACAAATATACATGGTCAAAAATCCAAGAAAACTAAGAAACTAAAGCTCAAGTGGCTTGAAACGCATCCATAACGCAAGATTACTGGATTTCCAATATCGGTTCGGCTCGAAACTTCATACGTGGCCTGAGGACCATAAATTAACCGTACACGTCAAAAATCATCTATTGGATCATTGCGGAAGTGGCCTAACGGGTAGATCAGCCCATCAATCTTCAATTTGGGGCCCACCCGCCAGCTGGATATGCTTGATAATTGTTCTCAACGGGTAAAATAATGTGAGGAATAGAATGGGCGGATTGGATTTCTTGAAAGCTTCACAGTGGACCCTATATGTACAGCGTGTGTACATAGTTTACACACGCCCGTCGTGCACGAGATTTCCCAAAAGTTCCGTCTACAATTCAAAAAAAAAAAAAAAAAAAAAAAAACGTGCAGCGGACGCACGGCCGCTAGCCATTTTCACGGACGTTATTGGGCCCCACACAAGCTCCGTACGTCTGATCCAAGCCGTCCATCTTGTAGAGGGCTTCGAGAACTACAAAACTATGTTGTCACTTTTCACCCATGTATGCACACGTGTGAGATACAGAGGCTACAAAAGGGCTGCCCGGTAGCGTTCAAATCTGATCTTTTAGTTATTTCTTCTCTGGGACACGTCAATGGACGTTCAAAACTACCCATTCTTGACTGAAATTTCATCGTGAATCTAATGGATGGGGTGGATTTTCCATAAAATGCTTCTATGGGACCCACCGATCACAACAGCGAAATGGTGTGAAAGGTTTCGCACATCCGCGAAAACTGACTTTTTCAGGCAGTTTTGGCCCACCATCTTTGATCATATGGTAGATCTGAACCGTCTATCATGTAGAGAACCCAAGAAAGTACTAAGGGACGGTGTTTCTTTAGAATTTGAGCGAGGAAAGTGGCGTGTTTCGAGACACCGAACTTGTCTGCGAAAATTGCACTTCGTGTCCTGCTACAACTCTGTCACTGACTTCAGCCTTTCAACAGCTATAAAAGGAGGTTTTGAACGTGGGGAGCATTCATACAGGTCTTGGAAGGAGATCAGGAGGTGGAGAGCTTGAGGCTTGGGCTGGAAACGTGGGCAGAGGGAGTAGAGTAATTTTGTTATTTTTATTTTTTTCCTTCTTCATATTTTCTTTTAACATGTCCAGCTTCATCATGTCTATGATGGACTAAACCTCTTAGGTAGGGCTAAGAGGTGAAGCTTTTAGTGAGATGGGAGATTTGATTTTATTTTAATTTTAATGCATGAATTGACGTTGATTTTAGTTAATTATTATGGGAATGTTTTAGGTTTTTAATGGTCTGTTGTGACTGAAATTACAATGGGTCTGCAATGACTTTGAATATTTCCGTTCTCTTTAATGTTTATGATGTCAGGAAGCCCTGTTGTTCACCATAGTCTCCTGGGCATGGTTGGATGTCGGTACCCTTCCTAACTTGCATACATGTGATTGAGTGGTAATTAGTTTGATTCTGTTGTTTGCCATAGTCTTTGGGCATGATTTGGTGATGGAATCCATTCTAATTCATACACCTTTCATCTCTTTGAAAACTAGATCAACGGTAGTTCAGTAATTTCCATAATTTTTGATGCAAGCATAAGTTCTCCCTGATCTCTACAAGTGGATCCTCTAAATCCCTAGTTTCCTATCTCTGATTTATTTTCTAAGTTTTAGATTAATTATTCTACAAGTATTCCACCATTGCTAATTGATTTAGAATTCATCTTAGCCCAGTTCTAGTTCTAGATAATTTTAGATAACGTACAAGTTTCAGTCCCTTGGGATTCGACCTCGGTCTTACCGAGTTATTACTACATCACAACCCTGCACTTGGGGAGTGAACAGGAGGATGAGTTTGGACAACAACCAGTAGCCAAGGGAGAGTTGTGTTTCATGGTACCTTAAATTCCTTTACCATAGTAGCTGATTTGGACAATCTATGAAAGGTTCATTTAGTCATCCTGTATGAAGGAACCAAAGATGAGTTGGGATGGAAGGTCTCCTCCATTGGATTAGATATGCCCTGACTCTACCAGACTTACGAGTGTAGGTGTTCACTGAATTCAGGTTCTTTGTTTTAGGCTTGGTTGAGGACTTTCATTGGAGGATTGCATGTTGTCTTTGGTTTGGGACATCTATCCTGCCTGGATCAGATCAACTGATAATGCTCTAGCTTTGACTAATCCTTAGACATGAGGTCATGGTGGGACTGAATCTTGTCCAAATCTTTGTTTGATTTCCCCATGCCACAATTCAGCTAGCCAAGCTGTCTACCTAACATTTTCTCTCATAGACATTTTCTTCACCGAATGCAGGTTCTTGTTTTTTAGGCTTGGTTGAGGACTTTCATTAGAGGATGCATGTAGTCTCTTGTCTGGAACACCATCATTCCCGGATTAGATCAACTTGATCATGCACTAGCTTTGACTAATACTTAACTTAAGGTCATGGTGGATTCAGTCTTGTCTAAATTTGTGTGATTTCCCAATGCCGCAATTCAGCTAGCCAAGCTGCCTCCCTAACATTATCTCTCATAAGCATTTATCCAACATACATTCCTTTTCTTATGAAAATGAGAACATTGGTTGAAACTTATCGTAGAAATGATTATTTAGATGGATCTAAAACTTTCTTAGGTAGTGGGTCTTGTGAGAGAGATGTTACTAGGAGTTCCTTGAGAAACAAAGTGCATTGAGGTTTACCATGTAGAAAATCACACAGGAAACCCTATGAAGAGTAGGGTCTTGGCATCCATGGAGAATATAGAAAAAGATAGGAGGGGAGGGTGTAGATAAGAGAGAGAGAGAGAGAGAGAGAGAGAGAGAGAGAGAGAGAGAGAGAGAGAGAGAGAGAGAGAGAGAGAGAGAGCTTTCTAACATCCTATTGTATATGTACTATGATAGGCCTTTATATGTAAGATGGCTCTCATTTCTCAATCCAACTGAAACCACAACTCTAAGAAAGAAACTTCTTAACCACTTTCTTAATTTGACTCAACTAAAGTATGGTTAATAACTAAGTAACCAAATAAAATTAGTACTTAGCAAGGATTCTCAACATTCCCACTCATTGTTAAGTTCGAGTTGCATATATAATTCCTAAACTTCTTTTGAAGACATCAAACTTATCTGCACTGAGTTCTTTGATGAATATATTCTGCACTTGGCCAATTATAGAGACTATACATCAACTCACCTCTTGGCACATGACCTTTTAATGAATAAAGTGGTTAAGGACCACCACGTCCTTCGTATGACCATGAAACGTCAGATTTAATTCCAGCATGATCGAGTTAACATTGTCATTCTTGATAAGAATGTGATAGTTGTCTTTTTCTCCAAAGTCTCTCAATAGTTATATCAATCACACACTTGCACTTGTAGCTAGCATTGCGAATCGATATTCAGCCTTTATGGCAGAAAACACAATGATAGTTTGCTTCTTGCTTCACCATGACGTGCTTTCCAAACCAAGGCTGAAATAGAAACCCGAAGTTGAATGTGTGGATGGGTGTCCGCCTGTATCACAATAACCCCTAAGCTTTATTGGTACATCGTATTCATAAAGCACATCTTTCTTGATGGTCGCCTTCACATTTCTCAATATATGTAGTCTAAATTGTAGAATAAGACATCATATTCATATACCTAATTAATTGGTTGGATGACGTATACACCGCCACAGCAGACCCCAAATTCTATTTGGAAGTTTCTGTGGTGGGCATCCCCCTCCCCAATCTCCCCCATTCTTCTCTGGTACCCACCTGAGTAATGGATCAAGCTATATTTTGGATACTGGGTAACATTTGGGGGTGCATCTAATGAATGGGTCAGTTTTTCTACAATAAATGAAAGTATCTCGATTGGAGAATTTATTCAATAATATCAAAGGAAAAGTAAAGAACTATCATTGTTAAATATTTTATTGATTCAGAAGTTCGTTTACATCCTCATTTTTTCCCTTGATTCCAAGGTAGAAATAGAATGTACAATTATAATGAAATGTTATAATTCAAATATCAATTTCGGCAGCATTCCAGCTTCGAATGCACTCCTCTTAACAAAAGAATCGTTGTACAGATTCAGTAATTCTTCAGAAGTCCTGCGTCTTTTCTTTAATCCAAAAATCCTTGGACCGATCAACTTTCTAAAAGAACCATCAAGAAATTGCCATTTGAAAGAAGCTTTGAATCGATCTTTGGAACTTTATTGCGTGCACAAGCGCAACAGATCTGTTGCCCGCCGCACAATGGACTTATGGTTCTTCATTGCGCGCGGCGCAATAGATGTCTCCGGCACCTCTTCCTTCTTCTTTCTCCTCGCAGAATACCTGGGAAGAATCTTGGATTTCTGCTAGTCCTTCTTGAGCTCCGGAGTTTGTGATCAAAGCAAATAAAGAGGGGAAGGGGTATTTATAGGCATCACACGTGTGAAACCCCATTTCTGCGCAACTGTCCCTCATTGCGCGAGTGCAAAATACGCACCGCGCTCCGTGCGATGGATCTTTGTCAGATATTTTAACTTCTTCTGTTGCGCGCCATGCAATGGCTCTCCATTGCGCGGACACCAGTATTTCTTCTTTTCTCAAATTCTATTGTTCTTTCTTCTTTTTCCTTCATAATTTTATTGCTCCAACAGTCCGATAGTAATTGCACATCACGGAGGGCCCCACATAGCCTGTAATTACCATTTTTTTACTCGATTTTGGGATTCTTATCTAATGTAGTTTCATTTTGCTCATATCTAATTCATCTGTATAAATTTCACTGGACTAAAATTGTCTGGTCCAGACAATCACTGAAGCAGATATAAAACAAAGAACGCTTTGGCATGAATATAATGGTGGTCAATCAAGGAAAAATAGGTGAATTTTCTTTCTCAAAATGATGCTTTTGTAAGAAATAATGAAATTGGAAATTCAGTTATATCAGTTTTAACTTGTTTGAAAACTTTGCAGATTGCAAAATCAGCAAAGGTATGCGATGGAAACAGTAAATTTTGGAAAACCCAGTTCATCTGACCCATCGTCGGATCGAGAGATATGGAAAGTGGCAGGGTCAGGTAGGGATGACAGGAGAGGAAAAGGGTGTTTGGAAAATTCGAATTTCGGTTGGAGTTCAGAGACTTCTAGGGGAATTGAAGAGAGAAACGGCAGTTTTGGGAAACCTAGAAATGCTATGTGCACCCACAGGAGTGGAAGCCAGCAGCAGGATACTCCACCTGACATTGATTTGCATGGTCGAGTCGGAGGCAGAGGAAATGGGTCTTTTGAAGAACAGAGTTTCAGTCAGACTTCGGTGCCCATCAGAGGAATTCAGGTTAGAAATGGTGGTTTCAACGAATCAAGAAATGGCTCGAGGGCTGACAGGAGTGATAACTGGAGATCCACTTCTCAGCTTCCAGCATCACCAACTTACCGGGGTCGAGGAAGAGGCTGTTCTGAGCCATCTTCTTCAAGCCGAAGATGGTAGTTATGACGGCTATTTTCTACGTGGACCTTGGATAGGGTGTTTTGCATTTTGTTTTGAGGGTGTGTTTGGCACCCTATTTCATGAAATATGAAAATTTACACTAAATTAGATTGATAAAGACCGATAAATCACGAAATATATTGATATTTGGTACAACCAAACACGCCCTTCATGGCTCTGTTTTGGGTGATCATTGGTAGTTACGACATTTACCCTGGGAATCCTGTCAGTTTTTTTGTTTTGTTTTTGTTTTTTTGTTTTTTGTTTTTTGCTTTTTTTGTTTTTTTTTTTTTTCGGTTTAAGGATGTGTTTGGTTGCACCCTATTTCATGAAATATCATGATATTTGGTTCAACCAAATGCGCCCTTATCTTTTATTGTTTTTTTTTTTTTTTTTGGAGGTTAAGTAATGGAAACTGTTGCTAGGTGATTCAAGGAGTTATTTGATTCTCTGGCTGAGGGGAACGTTTCATATGGATAATTCAAATTAGGCCGTCCAAATCATGGGACCTACTCTGATCTGGTCCATAACCACAACTTTATATTGATTGGATGGTCCTGATCTACTATCTGTTGACATCGGTTTCTTTATTCGGACCATTAACTAATTCTCATTTTAATTATCCATTACATTGTTACTGGTCAGACGGTTGGCACCCTATCCTATAAAATTCCATTGCTCTATTTAAAGTTGCATGAGATGTGACAATTGGGTGCATGTATGGGAGATCTAGGACGTCCATCAGGTGACCCACCCATTCAATGAATATCCTAACTTTCAAGTCAGACCTGAACCACGGTCAGTTGGGCTGCACATGTTTGTTGAATGTGGACGGTTACTAGTACTTTTAGCAGTACATTTCTAGTTGAGTAGGCCGACCTGATCAGTGAACTAGTTGGATAATGGATTTCTAGTGGGGCCCACCTGGAAAACAGCTAGGATCTATTACACGTGTACCATGCGGCCTTTTGGGTGCGACCTATTTAGCGAAAGATGAATCATACCTTCCTCAGGCCAAATGTTTGTACGGTTAGATTGGGACTTTCTACAAGTGGAGCCCTCGGTCAACTGATCCAAACCATTGGTATGATGAGCCCCCAATGTAGACGACCCATGCACCAAAATCTCCCAGATGGAACAACTGTAACCCTAAAATAGGTTTGTATCACAAACAGTTCACAAACAAATCAATGTGTAGTTCCTAACCACAGTCACAAATCTCCTTATTGGCATTTTCTCAAGAGTATTTCATATTTTAACGTTTTTTCTCAAGATATTATTGGATAAAATTCACTGAAAATACAACATCAAAAAATAATTATTAATTTTAATGCAAATATAAAATACAAACATATATTTATAAATTAATCTATTTTAACTTCTAAATGTTTTTACATTAAAAATAAAATCATTCCATGATAAAATAGTGAGAAATTTAAAAATAAGAGATTTTCAAAATCTTGGAGATATTTGTCACATGTGTGAATAGTTGGCTGTCCATAGGCGGTTGGTCCGAGCCAAGATCCATGCAAGTCAGGCCCTAAAGTAAAACCTTGGCTTGAGCCTCACCCGAGTGCAAGAACAAATAGGCCTGGGACCAGCTTGTGATGATTTTGCAAAGCCAAGAGCACAAGCCTAACCAATCACTTTGTGAAAGATCCTGTCCGTTCATTAACTGTGCTACACACATCAGAGAATTCTAACCACACATATCATCTCCAAAACAAACTTGGAAATAATGTGCAGCTTGGATGTGGCCATGCGACGACTATGAACTGTTTTATCCGATCTCCTAGATCGGGCCATAGATCGGTTGATCTGAGCCATTGAATTTTTTCCGCATACTTTATTGGGTTAGGGTTCAAGTTCTTAAAACGAATGAGATTGGCCGAAAATAATATAAATAATTCTAGTAGAATCCGATTCAGATCTAGACGCATCATCAAATGCAACTAATTAAACCATTTTTTTATTTTTATTTTTTACACACGCATCATCAAATGTAACTAATTAAACCATTTTTTTATTTTTATTTTTTACACACTCACGCTACTGGAATTTCACCACCTATGGGCACTCGAGCCCTTGACCGGGAGTTGAAACTGCTGAGAGTCCACCACCTGAGCAAGAGTAATGACCCACTATTTAAACCATCTCATAAAGTAGTTGAGTTGTCCAAATCATCTCACAGTCAATGGATCCTTGATGATGATAAAAGAAATTGAGCCCCTGCCTTAAATAGTCTAGCTAGATCTCATGATTGTGTAGGCTACAACTATAATCACTTGACCCCACATACAATCTAGCATGCTTGGATATGTGCAGCCCTTAACCCACAATGGACTGTAGGTGGGCATCACACATGTATACGTTCCATGTGCGTGTCTCAAGTAATTCGGGCCATCTAAGATACTATGCAAGATAAATTCTCCAATAAAAGTGAATATTAGGTAATTTTTTATCACACACTAAAAAAAAAAAAAAAAAAAAAAAAAAAAAAAAAAAAAAAAAAAACGGAAGAAGAAGAAGAAGAAGAAGAAGATGCATCCTTAAATTTAAACTATCAACTCAGACCCATGAATTATTGTTACATAACATAACACATTATCCATAAAAGGAAAAACATGTAAAATAACTTCCATATGTCCTAATTAATCATGGATTCAATGTTAATTACGGATGATGCATTAAGTTGATTGTATTGGATCTCCTAATTCATGTATACATCCATTTGCACTTAAACATTATATGGACGATCCTCGCAAAGGATTCCACAATTTGGTTGGTCAAAGCATGAAACAGATACGCTCATTAATGTTATAAAAAAAAAAAAAAAACTGAACAATATTTAAGAACAAAATTACTCTGATAACACTTTTGTTGGGATTTGAGAAAACAAAGTAGAATTTAAAACTTTACAAAAACCTATATTATAAGATTAAGCCTTATGGATCCCGGTTTAGATATACCTAAGTTTTAATAAAATAAAGCATAAATTCAAAGGATGGGATTCACCTAATCTAAGTTGTTGATAAATTATTATTTTTTCAATGATGATCTTCCATCATTGGAAGTCTCTCCCAAATTTATCTTAGATGAAGGAGAGATGGGAGCTCAACACGCCAACCCTTGAAGGGGTCTAGGGAACACACACCATCCACGTAGGTAGATCCAACACATGTCACATGTTCCCTGGATGTCTTCAATCTATATAGAAACAGAGGAGTTTGATCGACCAAACAACCTGCTTGATCGATCAAGTGAACCCCAAATTAGACAGATTGGTATCTAGATATTTTTGGATAGGTTCAATTGATTAACCTTAGGAGTTCGAGTGATGGACAAAATTCAAAAAATTCATATAAACTCTTTGAACACTTTTGCACATGTTTGATTGATTGAACATGTGGGGGCTCGATCGATCGAAGGATGCTTGATCGATTAATGCTTAGATCGAAGAGGCATGTAGTTTTGTGTAATTACACAATTTGTTTCCTATTCCAAGTATGGCACTATATACATGTGTGTAAAACAGGATTAATGTATTGAGGGGCTTATTCTAGAGAGAGAGTAGGATTTTGAGAAAATAAGAATTTTCGCATCTAATAAGTTCATCTAATCTCTCATATTTCGTTTTTATAGTGGATTAGCTTATCACTTTGTACCATAGTTTTTTTTTCCACAAGAGCTTTCCATGTAAAATAATGTGTTCTTGTGCATGCTTTATTCGCGTTTGTTTCTCGTCATGTGATTCGAATTTGTGCTTTGCTTATGTGGTTCCCCAATAAGTTGTATAAGATATATACATTGAGATTCGAGTTTGAATCTGAAACATGACGATGAAAGGATCTAATGTGAAGTACGAGAAGGAGAAGTTTTTCGAGAAAAATAACTTTGAACTGTGAAAGGTGAAGATGAGAGACCTTCTAGTTCAGCAAGGATTGCAATAGTCACTCCTTGGTATAACGAAGTGACCTACGACTATAAGCAATGAATAATGGAAAGAAATGGATAAAAGGGCAAAAACCTCGATCCAATTATGTTGGCGGATAACGTCTTTTATAATGTCCTTGATCATAAGACCATCGCAGGACTTTGGACAAAGTCAGGAAGCTTATACGTGACAAAGTTTTTATCAAATCGTTTGTATCTGAAGAAGCAATTGTATAATATGAAGATGGCGGAAGGATCTGATATTAATAAACATATCAGCGTGTTCAATTAGTTACTTTTTAAGTTGATGGGTGTGAAATTGAATATCGACGAAGAAGATCGAGCCCTAACTCAATCAATTCTCTTCTAAAGTCATACAAGAGTCTTATAGACACTATATGACATGGTAAGTAGACCATAGACATCAAAATTGTTATCTCAACCCATCATTCGAAGCAGTTGAGAAAAAATGACAGTGGTCGGGATTCCTCTACGGATGCATTGGTAGCTAGGGGAAGAAATTCTGAATAGGATAAGGAAAATCCGTGATCTAGGTCCAAATCTAAGGGTCATGGGAAAGTAAAGTATTAGAGCTATGGAAAGATGGGGTATATGAAGAAGGATTATCAAAATCTTAAAACCCAGAAAGAAGAGAAGTCAGAGGATTCGTTGAGGGATGTCAATTCAGTGAAATTTGATGTAGGTACAAGTGGTTGTGATTTGTTGTCAGGGTCCAAGGTCAAACACTTATACAATGAACGTAGGAATGAGTGGATTTTGAATAGAGAGCATAGTATCACATGTGTCCTTATCAGAGTTAGTTCACCACATACAACAAGTATGATGGTGGCTCGATTCTTATAAGCAATGATCATACCTGTAAGATGGTTGGAATTGGATTCATTTGCATCAAAATATTTGATGGGATGGAGCGTATCCTGATAAAGGTGAGACACGTTTCAGATTTGAAGAAGAATCTGATATCTTTAGGAGCTCTCGAGGCGCTTGGGTACAAGTTCACCGGATTTTATCGTGTCCTAAAAATTTCAAAAAGGGTACTCATTGTGATGAAGGCACAACAAAGCGGTAACCTTTCTAAGATAATTGGGAATACCGTATCGGGTGGAGTTGCAAGGTCTGTAACGAAGTTCACAACGGCACGTTTGTGGCATGCGTGCCTAGGCTATATGAGTGAGTGCAGTATGAAGGTACTTTCTGATCATTGTTTGATTCTTAGATTTAAAATTGTTGATTTTAATATATATGAGCATTATATATATATATATATATATATATATATATATATATATATATATATATATATATATATATATATATATATATATATATATTGTAAACAATCACAATTATATTTTAAGTCTGAAAAACATGTAAGTAAAGGGGTGCTTGATTATGTGCATTCGAATGTATGGGGGGCGTCACCCGTTATTTCTGGAGGGGGGTTATCATTTTTTTATCTTATTCATCAATAATACTCTAGAAAAGATTGAGTTTACTTTATAAAGCATAAATTCAATGTTTTCACTACCTTCAAGATGTGGAAGCCAATGGTAGAAAAGTAGACATGGAGGAAGTTAAAAGTGTTGAGGACAAACAATGGTGGTGAATTCACTTCAAATGAATTCAATCATTTTTGTAAAGATAAGGGGATAGTGAGGCACAATACATTAAGGAATACGCCACAGCAAAATGTTGTGGCGAAACAAATGAATCAAACTCTCTTAAAGAGAGCCCAGAGCATATTGAGTAATGTTGCATTAGGCAAGGAACTACAGATTAAGGATGTAATACAACTTGTAACTTGATGAATTGGTCCCCATTTACGCCAATACATTGTAAAATTTTAGAAGAAGTGTAGAGTGGTCATGATGTAGACTACTTAGGGCTGTGGGTATTTAGTTGTGAGGCTTACTCTCATGTCTTGTTAGTTGAGAGAGATATGCTAAACCAAATGGAAAATAGGTCGTGATGTTAGGTTTGATGAGAATTCCTTATTCTGCAAGGATGAGCACAAGGAAATGGGTAAATTAACGGCGATTGATGTTGAAATTGAAAAAAGTGAGACACGAGTAAAAGCCGAGTAACAAGAAGAGGTACATGAGCAGGCGAAGCAGTCACCTGCAAGGAGAAATCTACCGAGAGATCATATATTACTGGCAAGACACAGAGATGACACAAATGTTGCATTCTCTCTAATTACGGATGAGGGGGATCCGTCTACCTTCTAGGAAGCATTGAAAGACATAGATGATGAGAAGTAGATAATAGTGATGCAAGACAAGATGGACTCTTTGTACAAGAACAAGACGTAGGAGTTGGTGGAGCTTCCCGTTGGGCATAAAGTAATTGGTTGTAATTGGATTAACCCCAAGAAATATGATAGGTACAAGGCTAGACCGGTAGCGAAGGGTTATATGCACAAGGAGGGTATCAACTTCAACGATATTTTTGCGCTTATAGTCAAATAAGTATTAGTCAAATAGGTATTAGTTTAATTCGTATTAACGATGGTTGCCCAATACAATCTAGAATTGAAAAAAATGGATGTAAAGAATACTTTCCTACATGTGGAATTGGAAAAGTAGATTTACATAAAGCAACTAAATGAATTCGAGATATAGGGGTCAGAGAATAAGGCTTGCAGGTTAAGGAGGTTGTTGTATAGCCTGAAACAATTACCTAGGTAATGGTATAAGAAATTTGATATTTTCATAATGAGTTAACAGTTTACCAGAAGTGAATAGGATCATTATGTCTACTTCAAGGCACCAAGTATTGGAGAATTCATCTTACTTGTATTATATATTGATGACACACTTATCGCTAGTCATAGTATGTCTGAGATCAATATATTGAAGACTCCGTTATCATAGACATTTGAAATAAAAGATCTGGAAGATAAAATAGGATTTTTTACATTGATATATACAGAGAGAGAGAGAGGAGCAGGTTACAATTATCTCAGGAAGAATACATTGAAAAGGTGTTGTTAAAGTTTGGGATGGATAAGGCTAAACTAATTAGCACATCCCATGCTGCTCACTTTTGGATTTCTTCATAGTAATGTTCTTGTACAAATGATGAAAATCGATTTATGCCTCTTGTGCCCTATTTAAGTGAGTTGGCAGATTGATGTATTTCATGGTCTCTACGAGATTGGATATTTCACATGCAGTCGGTATTGTGAGCGGATACATGTCGAACCTCGGCAAGGAATATCGGGAGGCAGTGAAATGGCCACTTCATTATCTATGAGGTATAACGGATTATGACTTGACATTTAAAAAATCATAGGAAAACTTATAGAACTTGTAGACTACGTTGATTCATATTACACGAGTAATGTGGACAACAGAAGGTCGACTTCTGGTTATTCATTTGTGCTAGCGGGTGGAGCGATCAGTTGAATGTCGAAGCTTCAATCTATGGTTACTCTTTCTACAATCAAGGCTAAGTATATGACAGTGATGGAGGCATTTAAGGAAGGTTTTTGGTTGAGAGGAATGATAAACGATCTTGGACTTCAGCAGGAGATTCTGTCAATTAATTGTGATAGCGAAAGTACTATTAATTTGACAAAGAATTTGGTTTATCATTCTCGTACTAAGTATATTGATGTTCGTCATTATTTTATCCGATAGTTGTTTAAGGATGGCGATGTTACTCTTGAGAAGATCCACACAAACATGAATTCGACGAATATGCTTACAAAGGTGGTTCCCACAAAGAAGTTCAAATTATGTTCGACTTCTCTGAGTCTAGAAAAGGTTTTTAAAGATAGTGTGTGCATGAGGAGCAATGACTGTGAAGCTATGATGGAGATGATTAGAAATAGAGCTTTGAGTTATGGTTCATGATGATTGAAGCCTTGGTAGAGATTGTTGTCTGAATTTCTTCAATTCGTAAATAAATAAGGGATTTCAATCAACCGAACAGACTGTTTGATGTTTGTTTGCCACCAAGTGTAGAGGTTCATATGTAGAATCCTGTGAATACAGGGTCGGTCACGCCCCAAACCTGAAGATCGGACTCACAGAAATTTCGATCACTGAATCTAGTACCGACAGCCTCTGTAGTATCCTATTCTCGACTCCCAACACCCATATGCTAGATTTCGATCCTGGGATCCTATAAGGAGGATTTTTTTTCAACGTACATTTACCTCGTAAGAAGCATAACCACAAGTATACCCAAATCACAAGAACAACATCATCATCACATATCCACTAATATAAATATTTGAATACAGTGCTGAAAGGGAAATACATATGTTGAAAATCAAATCTCCAAAGGTCCGCAGCATGCTCCAAGTTCAACGCTACTGCAACCTAACGCCACTTTCACGTGCCTATCATGCATAAGCTTATAGAAAACTTAGAGGGTGGTGTAAGTGTGTATACAAGATGAGTGACAAGTATGTAATACAGTGTCATAAATCATACAATATCGAAATAAACGGAAATACTGATAAGATCATGAATCATATGATATCAAAGTAAGCGAAAATATACTGATAAGTCCATGAGTGTCATCATCCGTACCAAGGTTATGCGATGCAAGGCATGAATGCTAATGGCCATATCAATGCAGAAACATGACAACCCAAAATGCTAAGTACTACAGATGCAATGTAATATGCGGTGCGAATAAAGCTGGAGTGAAGTCGAGATGATAGTACCTAGTATCGCAGGCTATGGGGTCTATCACAAGGGGCTTTTATCCAAACCAATTCATACCTAAATTTGGATAGCCAGACTCAATGTAGTAGACTCCTGATCTCAGGTTAGTCATCCCCAACCGAAATTCTTGTCATTATGAAGGTACACAATAAATAGTTACGCACCACCAGTCCGAGTGGATAGTGAATGAATATGTAATTTTTACTCAATAAGTCCACATATCAGTATGGTTCCTCTAAACTAGATTGTCACCCCATCATGCGCGATAAGGTGAGTGAAAGAGACCTCACTATCTGCCTACTAATATCAGAACCGGCTCGTCCATAGCGGACCTATTCATAAAGCTGGTCAAACTCAGCCTAGCATTGCCCCATCCTCTTGGACAGGTAAGGACGTACCCCCTTCCAACTGACCACGACATAGTGGGAGACGCGGCCTAACGATATACGATCCTCATGCGCTCATGCATCCACTCGGTTTATACGTTAGAACAACCTCTGAAACCAAGAGGGTTTAGGAACTTTCACCGAGAGATATCTTTAGCACCCCATGTAAAACAGATTTCTGGTGTCCCATCTGGCCATCCGTGAAATACCTGTGGAGGCTACGGCCTTAATGTCGATAGGACGTCCGGTGGTCATGTCACACAAATGCGAGATGCATGAGTCACACAGTCCAATCATGCATCAATCTTGCGCATGTCGTGCGCTCATGTGGGCCAATTCCGTCTATCAGGGAGCCCCATGAACAACCTGCCCTATGGTATATACAATAGTCAATCACATCTCATAACAAACATACAGATGATGCGTATGGGCATGTATTATGATATTATGTTATTGCATACTTATAATCGGTATCAATAACCTGCCTCAATAATTAGCATCGACATTCGACCTTGACAATGTGGACATTTAACCAATATTGCCCCCAAGGGGTGGCCCACATAGGGTCAAACATATAATAGACTCATGGCCTCACAAAGGACTTGATATACAACACCATGGGCCTCACTTAAGAGCTTAATACACATTACGATGGGCCTTTTATATGGGCCTAACATACATCACAATGGGCTTCATCGCCTGGCCCTCAAATGTATCACAATGGGCCTCATCATATAGGCCTCATATACATTACATTGGGCCTTAAACACGGGATAAATACACATCACAATGGGCCTCAACTACAGGTTGTAAATACATCACATAGGTCTCGACAATCGTCCTCGGCAATCGAAATCGGCCTCGACAAATGAAATCAGCCTCAACACTCAGAATTGACCTCGACACTCGACCTTGACAATTGGAACCGGCGTATACAATCGACCTGAACAATTAGAATCGGCCTCGATACTCGGCCTTGACAATTGAAATCAGCCTATACAATCGGTCTTGACAATCAAAATCGAAATCGGCCTTAACAATCGGCCTCAACAATCGGGATTGGAATCGACAATCGGAATCGGCCCCGATAATCGACCTCGACAATCAAAATCAGCCTATACAATCGGCCTCGAAAAATCAGAATCAGCCTCGACAACCGGAATCAGCCTATATAATCAGCTTCGACAATCGAAATCGGCCTATACAATCAGCCTCGATAAATCGGCCTAACAAAGGGCCTAAGGAAATGTCACAATGAAGATATTTAACCATCATTGCCCATCAATGTGGACATTTAACCAACATCGCTCCCAATCAGTGGCCCACATAAAGCCAAACATATAATGGGCCCACGGCCTCACATAAAGGCCTAATATACAACACAATGGGCCTTACTTGAGGGCCAGGTATACACAACAGGTGGGCCCTGCTCATGGGCCTCAAATACATCACAATAGGCCCCATCATATGGGCCTTGAATACATCGTATTAGGTCTCGCCCATGAGCCCTGAATATATCTCAATGGGCTGCAACCATGGGCCTCGGATATATCACAATGGGCCTCATCTCATGGGCTTCTAACCTATCGCAATGGGCCTCATTAGATGGGCCATAAATGCATTACCATGAGCCTCATATGTGGGCCTCATATACAATAAGTGGGCCGAACTGCCTGGCCTCATACGCATCAAATGGGCCTAGTATCTGGGCCTAACAATACAAACAGGTGGGCCCCGCCCACGGGCCAAAATACATCATGATGGGCCTCATGGATGGGCCACACCAATGGCCTCGAATGGGCTTGGACCACACTAAAATTTATTTTAACAGTTGTAGGTATAACATGTGTATCACTGTACACAATCAGTCCATGGGGCACATGGCCCACTAATGATGATCAACACGGTCCCAACATTGCCCAGGTAAATTGGCACCAACCAAACATTTTCCATGTACATCAGCACCACCCAAATATTGTCCATGTAAACCATCACCATCCAAACATTGCCCATCAATGGGTCCCACCATCAGACGGCTGGGATGTACATATACATCGCGTGGGGCCCACAAAACTTGCTGACGTCAGTCAGCAGATGGGTCCCACCATCAAAATAGGTGGATGGCATAGATGCTACACATGCATCATGATTGGGATCTACCGTCCATGAGTTGGATGGTGGATGCAACTCACCATCAAGGTGACCCCACCGTCAGTACAGATTGACGGTGTGGGTGCAACACGCACCATGGTGGGGCCATGCATGGCACCGTCCAGATGGATGGTGCAGGTGAAACTCATACATCTATGGTGGGTCCCACCACGTAGGCAAATGGACGGTGCGGGTGTACACACATACATAATGGTGGCCCCACATCCCACGTGGTGAAATGGATAAAATAAATACATCACTGTGGGGTCTGCATCACAAACAGACGACGTGGAATATAATCCATACATCAGTGGGTAGGCTCCACCAACCACCGTCCAAGTACGAACGGTGGATATAAAACACTTACGTCAAGGTGGGTCCCACCCCACACTTGTCACACGTGTGGGATGGCCCACGCGTCTAGAAATGATGGACGGAATGTATATATAACACATGCATCAGAAGAAAGGTCCACCGTCCAAATCAGATGGATGGATGATGGGTATAGAATATATATATACCAAGGTGGGTCCCACATGGGGCTCACACGTACAAATATATCATAATATTATAATATATATACATACTATATATATATATATATATATATATATATATATATATATATATATATATATATATATAATGCTTTAAAGCAGCAATGTCTAACCGTCCATCTGGATGCTGGACAAAATTCATACATCCAGTGGCCCACCGTCCCATCCCTGCTGGATGGACGGCTGGATGAGAAGCACATACATCTGGTGGGCCCCACCTTCACAAGTGTCACACGTGTGGGGTGGGTCCCATGCAAATGGATGGACGGTTTAATAAAACACCTGTATTTCATAGTAGGGCCCACAGCTTGGACGGTGGCAATATAGCAGCCACCTTGCTGCTGTAAGATGGATGGACAGTGCGGATGATATCATGCATCAAGGTGGGCCACAAGCCATCACACACAAAAGAGAGAGAGAGAGAGAGAGAGAGAGAGAGAGAGAGAGAGAGAGAGAAAAGGTAACGTGTAGGGGAGGGACCCACCACTATTGGGCCCTCCCTTGAACAATACATCCATCAAGAGCCACAACAAGTGGGCCCTTAAATCACAAAAAGGTAAAGATGTGGGTCCAAGATCATCCACCTTAGATCTCTTCTTCCTTCTTCCGCCAATGCATACAAGAGCTCCAAAGAAACAATTTCAATGGTTGAGATGAGGCTTGGAGGGTGGAGATAGGAGGTAGGAAGTGGGTCACACAAAGGTTCTCTCCCATGGACATCCACCTCTTCTCATGGTTGCTTGGGAGATGGAGTTTGAAAAATGAGAAAGAGATGAGAGAGAGAGGTGATGTAAGAGGGTGATGGGTGAAAAGGTTAGTGATGGGTGATATGTACTTTGACATGTGAAGAATGGGTTGCTTTGACTTTGGGGTTGCTTGGGGATGGGGTGTTGTACTTGACATATGAGGTGATTGATGGGATTGATTGATGGGATATGATGTGATTGATTTGAAAGATTACCTTGAGTTTTACAAAGTGAGGCGTTTTTCTCGAACTGAATGTGGGCTCACATCTCCTGGCCCGGGTATTTCCTTGGCGCCCGAGACGTAGCATCGGAACTGCGGCCACGACGCGATCGCAAGAGTACAAGTCTCGGGTTGAGTTGACTCAAGTTAACAGGACTCGGCTTAGGATCGCGCACAAACATCGGATAAAGGTCGAAGGTTGCCAGAATTTGACATAGAGGACCGCGGAAGCCTACGAAATGGTACGGGCTAGGATACGGGTCTTACAGGGTCAATCCCACTTGGAGATGGTTTAGGAGAATGAAAAAAATTAAATGCAAAATTAAGTAATAGAAACTAAACGGATATAATGATTTTGAAAGTTTTAAAAGTATGACTTTTAAATGGAATTCAATTAAATTAAAAACAACACATAAGCTTCAAAGTTTCACACATAGGTTAATAATTCATAAATCATGATGACTTTGATAACACAATTAAGATCTGAGCAGTATGGTCGACCTAATCGGAAAATAAAATTGTTCAAATATTTTTAGTAAATGATATAAGAGATTAGAGAATCATGGATTAGCACCATTAACATATATTCTCAAGCACCAGTGATTTTAAGCATTCAATATCCATAAGATAATAAATCAAATAATGTAACAGGTATCCACTATATGAATCTCACATGATGGATCAAAAACCTGAACCTAGATAATTGATAACATGAGTACACCATTCATCTCATCATATAATAAAAAAATCATTCATAATAACTTAAAGAATCATTAAACCCAGGTGCATCCCTTCTAGATTGGGCTAGAGGGAACTAGAAAAACATAACTAAATGGCAAATAGAAAGCAACAAGAGAGCAAGAAAAAATTAATAAAGATCTAAAAACTTTTAAAGAAAAATAATTTCGAAAACTATGAAACTTGAGAGCTATCTAAAAAAACCCTAGATATGCTCTCTAAAATCTCTAGATATGCTCTCTAAAAACCCTAGATATCCCTAAAAGTCTTACAAAACTCATATTTATAGGCTAGTTTTCACAAAATCGCAAAACTACCTCAAACTTACACAGTTCGCGCATAATTTGTATAACCTTAGGCTACCCTAAGCAGAGCTTCAGATAGCCGACTGACACTCAGGCTAGCCGAACTGACACACAGGTTGGCTGAACTCCCGTGAATTTCAAAAGAACATGTTGCTGGATTTTCAACCGAACTTTCTCGGGTTGGCCAAATTCTTGGGCCGGCCGAACCAAAACTCGGGCTAGCTGACCAACACTTCAGATCTTGGATTCTCTTCATTCCTCACTTGATTTCTTTAGATCTTTGGCATGTAAATTCTTCAATCTTGGTCTCCGGAGATCCATTCCTTACCTTGATAATTCTTGATCACCAAATCCATGCTTTTAACATTCTTTTCAATCTAAGCTCTTAAACTCACCTTACAACACAAACATGCATAAAATATACCATTAAGCATTATCATGTTTATAAAACCAAGATATAAATGGGAAAAAATATTCAATATTTGATTCTCAATACACCCCCCAATCAGCATTTTTCTAGTCCTGCACAAAATAAGCGAAGAAAATTTTTAAATAAAAATAAAAATAAAAACTAATTTTAGAAACAAAATTAAAATGAAAATAAAAATTCTAACTATACCACTTTTGCAAGTAATCTCGATTTCATTTAGCATATACAATAAGCCTTTAAACCCCTAGGTTTTTCCTAGTGAATGAGTTATAAACTCGTGAGGGTTTCCAGAAATGTTACCCACAAACATTAAAAACATGAAAAATAGTTTAAAACTCAAAAATCTATATAATTATACCTCCATTCATCATATGAATTCTAAAACAAAGCAACATTTATCCTAAGTCTAAAGTTAGTTAGAATCTCAATTTCTCAATCCATTATATCCTTTAGTTCAGAGACCTAATCGAAATTTAACATATTTATGGTCCAACATACTTAAGTGCTCAATGACACTAGTCTAACTTTGAGAAATATGCATGTTCCTTATCCTAACTCCTTTCAATTATCCTAATAATATGAAATCTCTAGTTATCCCATTTTCTTCAGGCACTTTCTTCTTTTATCATCATATCCTCATTATTATAGACCACCCTTAGATAAAGATTCTTACTAGGTTTGCTTCATAACCTAAGGTATCATAATTGTATCGGTAACAACACTAGATGCTTAGGTATTTTAACTCCGAATTACTAACACGATTGTTATGGTCATTACGTTCATGCTCTATAATAAAATTTTCTTTTTCCATCTCTTTTTTTTCTTCAATATTCTCTATTTTAAGCATATGTCAATGGTACTAGTTCATTCAATCTTGTTTGAATCAAAATTTGTTATTGTAGTTCACATATCATATTCACCACTTAGTTAGTTAGGGTGTATTGTGAATTCAGTACATCAAATTACAACTCGCTCTAAACTAGTGATTAGATAATCAAACTCAAGTCTATAATTTTCAATTATCAGAATTTTGACTACTATCAACCTAGACTAAGTATTAACTTTGCCTTTGGAATTCACATAATATCATGTTCACATTCTTGTGTGTGTGTGTGTGTGTGTGTATAAATTGAAATTTTTGAAAAAAAAATTCCATAAACCAAATTTTTTTATTTTCAAAGGTAAACTCTACTCTTCCTAATATATAAACTCACATGGATGACTATCCACACCTCCCAACCTAAAATCTACATTATTCCCAATGTAATGATACATGTAATGCAGAAAATATGAGAATAATAAAAATAAAAGAAAGGATGGATAGTACCTGCCATGAAGAACTTACCTGCAAGGTGACACTAAAAAAAATGAATATTATACAAATCCTACACAAATGCTCCGTCAGACTAGGAGTATCAATCCGAATATTTTGGCTCATGGAGAGGGACGAACTCCTCTCCCAAATGAAGTTTTCCATACAAGGCTTCAATCTCTGACCATTAACCTTTTATACATTGTCATTATGTGAATTCTCAATTTTAACAGCCTCATAAGTATATACATTCTTCACAATGAAGGGGCTTGTCCATCTTGATCTTAACTTTCCTGGAAAGAACTGGAGACGGGAATTATACATAGGACATTTTGCTGAGATTCCAAATTCTTTTTCAGGATGTTTTTGTCATGAAGTTTTGGTCCTCTTTTTATAAATTTTAGAGTTTTCATAGGAGTCTCTCCTCAGCTCCTCTAATTCATTCAACTATAATTTCATTTGTCCACTTACTTGATCCATGTCAAAGTTTAACTTCTTTATTGCCCAGTATGCTCTATGTTTCAATTCCACTGGCAAGTGGAAAGCTTTTCCATACATCAATCTATATGGAGACATTCCAATCGGGGTCTTATAAGCCCATAAAGCGTCGAATAGTTTAAGGGACCAATCCTTCCTATCTGGCCTTATAGTTTTCTCTAAAATGTGTTTAATTTTTCGATTAGAAATCTCAGTTTTTCCACTCGTTTGTGGGTGGTATAGGGTTCTCACTTTATGCTTGATACCATATTTCTTTATCAAAGCCTCAAATGTCCTATTACAAAAGTGAGACCCGCCATCACTAATGATGGCCTTTGGAGTTCCAAATCTAGGAAAAATATTTTTCTTAAGGAATCATATGACCACTTTGCTGTCATTAGTCCTACTTGAAACTGCCTTAATCCACTTGGAAACATAGTTCACACCAACCAATCTTTGACATCTATCACAAGTACTACAGAAAGCGTGGGTGTCTTTAAACATAGTGGGCCAATAAAACCCACACTGCAGGATTTTTGCAGTGGTTTTCTTAGCAGAAAAATGGCTGTCACATGCTTCTATGTGGTAAAAAGAAATAACACTCTGAACTTCATTCTCTAGGACAAAACGTCTAAAAATTTGATCAGTCCCATATTTATATAAATACGAGTCATCCCAGAAGAAGTTCTTAACCTCAGTTTTAAAACACTTCCTATCTTGTGACTTCCAATGATATGTCATTTTTTCCGTCACAAGAAAGTTCATTATATCCATATACCAAGGCAATTTGGAGGTCACAAATAATTATTCTGGATATGCATATCCTCAATAAAATCATCTAACACCAATCTGAAAAGGTGATCGGCCACTACGTTCTCTACTTATTTTTTATCTTTTATCTCTAAGTCAAATTTCTGGAGTAGGAGGATCCATCTCAAAAGTCTCGACTTTGCATCCTTCTTATATAAAAAATATTTCAAAGCCGAGTGGTCCATGAAAATGACCACTTTGGATCTCAACAAGTAGGACCTAAACTTATCAAAAGTAAAAACTACTGCAAGTAACTCCTTTTCGGTTGTTGAGTAGTTCACTTGGGACGAGTTTAGAGTTCTACCGCATAGTGAATAACGTAGGGTTGTTTATCTTTCCTTTGGTCCAAAACAACCCATATGGCATGATCATTTGCATCGCACATTAATTTAAAAAGAAGTGTCCAATCTGATGGACGCATGATAGGTGCAATGGTAAGGGATGATTTAATTTTATTAAAGGCACTTGCACACTCATTTATCCACTTAAATGAGACATCCTTTTAAAGAAGATTAGTCAAGGGTCTAGTAATGACACTAAAGTCCTTGATGAATTTTGTATAAAAACTAGTGTGCCCTACAAGTGATCTATTATCTCTAACAGTTTGGAGAATAGGTAGATTAGCAATAACGTCGAGTTTTGAGCGATATACCTCGATTCTATTTTTAAAAATAACATGGCCCAAAACAATTCCTTTTTGAATCATGAAATGACACTTCTCTCAATTTAAGACAAGGTACTTCTCTTCACACCTAGATAAGATAAGAGATAAATTGTTGAGGCATTCCTCAAAACTACTCCCAAATACAAAGAAGTCATCCATGAAAATCTCAAGAAAATTCTCAACCATATTTGAAAAAAATACTTAACGTACACCATTGAAAAGTTATTGGGGCATTGCATAATCCAAATGGCATCTGTTTGAAAGCAAACGTGCCAAATTGACAAGTGAACGTGATTTTCTCTTAATCTTCCAGGGCTATCTCTATTTGGTTATATCCGATCAATGAATGGTAGAGGAAAATGGTCCTTCTTTGTGACCGTATTCAATTTTTTATAGTCAATGCAAACATGTCAACCTGTGGTGACACGTGTTGGTATGAGTTCATTATTAGAATTTTGCATGATAGTTATTCCAGATTTCTTTGGAACTACTTGGGTTGAACTCACCCAAACACTATCAGATATTGGGTATATGATTCTCACATCCAACAATTCGATCACCTCATTTTTTTACAACTTTCATCATGTTTGGATTGAGATACTTTTGAGGTTGTCTAATTGGTTTGGCATCCTCATTAAGGTGAATCTGATGAGTGCATATGGAAGGGCTTATACCCTTAATGTCAGAAATGGTCCAGCCCAAAGCTCTTTTGTGGTCCCTTAGAACATTCAACAATTTAATCTCTTGATCCTTTTCTAAAAATGAAAAAATACCACAGGATAAGTTTCATTTTTCACCCAAGTATGCATATTTAAGCTTATTTGGTAGTGGTTTTAGATCAAGATTTGGATCATTGGTTGGTGATGGCAGAGGTTGCAATCCTCGATAGACAGGATTTGGGTGTACGGTCTCCATCGGTATATACCAATGACCTAGGTGGTAGTGCTCTCATTATCATCACAAATTTCAACAAGCACTTTTCTAAATCAAAATTTGTCAAGTCGCCAAAGACTTTAGTTAATTCCTTAGATATGCTAGGTTCTCATTCCTCTTCCTCTATCAAGCAGTTCATAAAATTCAGCATATGGATCTCATTATTGTCAATGGGCTCCTTACATAGATTGAAAATATTGAGCGCTAAGGTCATGTTACCAAAGGACAACTTCATCATTTCATTCCTATAATTAATGATTGCATTTGAAGTTGTTAGGAACGGGTGACCTAAAATAATGAAAACTTGAGCACTAGCATTTACACATGGTTTAGTATCTAGTACAATAAAATTCACAAGTAAGTAGAATTTCTCCACTTGGACTAACACATCCTCTAAATTTTCCCTTGGTACTTTAATTGAGCGGCCAACGAGTTAGAGTGTAATCATGGTTAGTTTAAGCTCGCCTAACCCCATTTGTTGGTAAACCGAATAAGATACTAAGTTGACACTTGCACCCAAATCTAGTAAAGCATGCTCAATTTAGAAATTTCCAATAATACATGGAATAGTGGGACTTTTCGGGTCTTTGTATTTAGCTACGGCCCTTTTCTGAATGATAGCGCTTACTTTATCGGTGAGGAAGGCCTTCTCGTGCACATTTAATTTCCTCTTCATAGTGCATATGTCCTTGAGATATTTAGCATATGATGAAATTTGTCTAATGGCATCAAGCAAAGGAATATTGATAGTAACCTTTTAGATCACATCTAACACCTCTTAATATTTCATGGGGACAATCGGGTTCCGAAGTCTAGATGGGAACAGAACTGGAGGCTCATGTGACTTAGTCTCTTTATCATTTTGTTGTTGCGGCTCTTGAACCATAGCCGGTTCATTATTCTCTTGAGACGGTAGCTCATCCTCTGGTATTTTTACCAGTTATATTATCTTATTATCAACCTCTTTTTCACTTCTTAAGGCAATGATGGCCTTAGCTTATTCATGATGTAGCTCACTTGGATTTGCATCTCTAATGAAATGTGTATTTCTAGGGTTTGGCACAGGTTGAGAAGGAAGTGTGCCTTTTTCCCCAGCATTTAGTTGAGTCTCAATCCTATCCACGACCGTCTTCAATTCCTGATTTGATTGGATTACAGACTGATTAATTCATTTAAGCTTGAGAGTTCATGAATGCAGTCAATGCATCCTCCACAGATGATCGCTTTGGTAGGGGCATATATGGTGTATTGTTAGGTGCCCCAAAGAAGTTATTTTATGGAGGCCCTTGAGGTGCATTGGGTGCATTAATTTGTGGTTCACTACTCCAACTAAGATTAAGATGGTTATGCCAATTTGGATTGTATGTGTTTCTCATTGGTTGCACAACTAGCCTTTGGTAGTTATTTATAGCATTTGCTTTCCCATACTCATGCATGATATATTATACAACTGGGATTGTTGGACACTCCTTTGTGTCATGGTCGGCACTACCAAAAATGCTATAAAAATTACCTAAGGAGGCGTTTTCTTTAATCGCATCAACCTTCCTAATTTCTAAGGCTTTGACCTTTTTAGCCACTGCAGCGAATTTTACATTAAGGTCATCTTCCTCTCTTAGGATGTACATCCCCGCTTTCTCTCTAGGAATGGGTCTAGTTTAGTTCAGTTTAGCAGAGACATCCCATGTCTGAGTATTCTCTGCGTACATGTCTAGAAAATTCCAAGCCTTATTATGATCTTTATCAAGAAAGGTTCCACCACACATCATCTCTATGAACTGACGGGTATCCATGGTGAGCCCCTTTCAGAACGCATCAATCAAGTGTCATGGTTCATAACCATGATGTGGACAAGTTAGTAGAAGGTCTTTGAAGCATTTCCAAGCTTGGAAAAACAATTCATTCCCCTTTTGGGAGAGCGAAATGATTTCTTATTTCAATGCATTTGTTTTGTGTTCGGAAAAGAAGTTTTTCAAAAACTCTCTACTTAAGGCTTGCCATGTAGTGATGGTATGAGGTCTTAAAGAGTTGAGTCATGCTTTGGCCCGATCCTTTAGAGAAAATAAGAATAACCTAAGTTTGAGTGCATCCCTATTGGGATTGTTTACTTGTAATGTTACAATCACTTCCTCAAAGTCCTTAAGGTGTAAGTAGGGGTTTTCAGAATCCAAGCCATGAAATTTAGGAACCAATTTAATCACACCTGGTTTAAAATCAATGTTCCTTGTGTGAGTAGAGAACACAATACAAGATGGTAAAGTTGATCTCTCAAGGTGTAAATATTCATGTAAAGTTTGTGGCTGGTTTAACACATTCCTATGAACTTCATTCACATCCTTAAGAGGAGGATTGCGTTGATTTTCTCTGTTTTGGATTATAGTTGGATCTGACATATTTGAATTTGCATTATCAACTAGGTCTGCTGTAACACCGTGAATTTTTGTTATTTTGAATTACGAAAAATCCTTAAATTTTTTTTATAACTAGCCACGTCATCACTTAATGACCCTTACGCTTGAGATGAGCTTATACACAGCTAGTACCGATAAAGAACCATATAAATAGGATTGATTGACCGTAGAAAACCAATGAATCCAGCCGAGCACTTAAACATCAAGTTTAAGCCCATGATTTGTTCACATAGGGCCCAAATCTAATCGACCTGTCACTGACTAATCAAACAACTGTAATTAAATTAAAGATCTACCCAAAGCCGAGTCAGCTATGACCCGGACCTCAATTAATAAACCAAATCAACCTAGTTACTCTTTTAGCCTAAAACTGACAGTTTAGAGTGATCATGACCAAATCACTATTTTTGCTAATTTTGAATAGGTCATACTGTGAACTTAGTTAATCCATGCCTCAACCACTATGCCCAAGAAATCTCCCCACCCAATTTATTATAGAAGTGCCCTGATTACCTGAACAAGCTCTAGACCGCTCGTTAGTGGGCCACTAGTTCCAAAATTATAGAGTAATGTCCATCTCACTAGGCTTGTGGTCCATCGTGGGAAATAGACTCAAAAGACGCATTAAAAAAGATGATTTGCGTTGTCTAGTCGGCACTTAAAAAATGCAACTCTCCCAAGTATTGGCCAAAAATCTGAATTTTAAAACAAATGGCTCTGCCACTTAGGATAATAAATTAGGACATTTCAGCTGTCGGATTTCATCCAAATTTACACCATAGGTTGAAGATATTTCTCTATACTCGTCCACCAAATATAACCCCCGATCGGGAAATGATGACCGTTAATCGCAAATCGAACCCTTAAGATAAAATCCCACATCCATTTGTCGTCAAACTTTGCACGGCCCTTCATCGGGCCATGGGGCACCTATCCCATAAATCAGATGGGCCAGGGGCCATCAGGGCAGCCCCAACAGTCATAAATGGGTCCCATTGGGCCATTTGAAGGAATTTATAGAACTCAGGGCCAACTGAAATAAAAGTCAGGGTATATAAACCATTTCAGCCCTCTCTCCCTCATTTCTACGACCATTTCTAGCAGCTGAGAGAGGGAGAGAGAGAGAGAGAGAGAGAGAGAGAGAGAGAGAGAGAGAGAGAGAGAGAGAGAGAGAGAGAGAGAGAGAGTGGAGGAGGAGGGTGCATGTGTAATGGAGCTCGGGAATTGAAATTTCCACACCCTTACCACCGTCGCACACCGAAGACCTCCGCCCTTCTACCGTAGAGAAAGGTGTGGCCAATCCAATATAACAATCTCAACTTCTTCTCCATTTCTCTTAAGCTAGGGTCACATGCATGCGTCTTGACATGCATTTCTTGGCACGGGGCCTAGACACATCATGCCACTAAAGCGACTCTAAGGACCTCCAATCTACAATAGGTGCGGACCATTACCTTTAGGTAGCCGATTATCGTGCCTAGCGTAGATCTTAATGAATGTGAGTGGTATATGTACTTACATGTTACTGAATTTTTAGAACTTCTTGATTTAGAACTTAGACAGGTTTTCCCTAAAATTGGGAGAGGAATTTAGGTCCCAAGAACTCCCTGATGTGTGAATGTTGGTTTGTTGGTCTATTAGAAATTACATGTGTAATTCCCCAAATATATTGTTGATTTGGTATCTTGAACTTCATCACATGCAATTGCTAGGCATAGATTGGATGCATTGTTTGTCTACCTGTTAATTTGCTAAAATTGTTGTGTTTGGCTTCCGCTGCCTTGCTAAATTGTATGATTCATGTTGGCACACGCAAATTAAATTGTTGTGAATGGATGTATGGCTGTCCATCTTCACTAAATGGCTGGAATATGTTGATCCTGATCTCCAATTGCTGCTGAAATTCTAATGTTAACTCTTCACATGCGGATGTTTTGGGCGGAGTTTAGCATGTTGCTATCCATATGCCTACAATGCTGAAATATGCTTGTCACTTGTGAAATTGTCCCTAAAATTGTTGAATATATGTTATCTACCTATGCATATGTCCCCTTATAGATTGGTCAATCAACCAGAATCCCTTGAGGAAACCTTTCCGTTGGGTCAGCCCACGGGAAAGTTTGGCCCAACTAGTCAAACCGCGACTTGTCGACCATAGTTGGACTACACAAGACGTCATTCTCAGGTCGTACAATCATTCGTTTGTCTTGTGGGGGCATGTTAGCCCACTAATTGGTCATCCTTGGATGTTAACCATGATTGTACACGCTTGATTGAACTTGAGGTACCTTGTGACCCTTGCGCCCACTGTTAATCATGATTTGCAATCCACAAGACTCATGAGCTGAGGATGGTGGTATGGGACATTATGCCCGTGTTGTCGGCCTACACTGGAGTGACGAGCCTCCCCATAGTGATCAATGAGTACCAAGACTCGTGAGCTGGGGATGGTGGTATGGGATACTCTGCCTGTGTTGTCGGCCTACGCTGGGGTGACGACCTCCCCGTAGTGACTGTGAGTAGGACTCTGGAGTCCCAATTGTTTTCGTATGAGTTTGAGAACTATGGGATTGACAAACCCACAAGGGCTAAAGATTGCAAGTGTCATACAGCCACGGCCGTTAGAGCCGGCGATCGGATTAGGGCAACGATCTGTCAGGGTATCTCGGTTTCCCCAACCTACTGGATGAATGAATCTAACTAATCAACTCAGCTAACATGTGCACTACATGCATTACTACTTTTACTATTATGCAGTCGAGGTCGCTTGTGGGAGTGTTGGTTCGGGAACTTTAAATGTTGTCGCAAGGAGTGTTGTGGTGAGAGGCATGCATCATATCATTAAACCATACATTTGCATTAATCAGAGTATCTAGGGTTCTGTGAATGTATGATTTTCACTAAATTTACTCTAGCGCATGAATTTTTTATAACTTATTGCTAATGGTACCACTGAGTTGGCTACTCACTCTAACTCTGGGACGGTGTTTTAAAACACCAACTAAAACCCATCATAAATGCAAGAATGATGGAGCAGGATGCATTGGAGGACACCAACATGGACGATGAGGAGGAGTGAGCGTACTACCAGACTTTGGTGGATCTTCCTAGACTGAGTTTGGTGATCATGGGGATTGGGCCAGGGCCCTAGTCATTGGGACTAGTTCCCTAGTTTGGATATTTCTTGGATTTGTATTTTGGTTGTTTTATATGGTTAGTGGTACCTGATACTGCTTTATGATTTACTTATGCTTCATGCCTTATTAAACTCTCATTTGCTTATGAGATCATCCAAATGTAATTAAAATCTTAAGCCCATTACGGCACACGTGGTACCCGAGAATTCGGGAGCTGAGTTCCTACTCGGCCCCTGAAATTTGGGGCGTTACATCTGTCATGGAATCCAATGGTGTTAACTACTTTTCCTAAATGAATGATCAATGCCTCGCCGAGATTCTCTGCATTCCTCACTTGGTTTTCTTAGATCTTTAACATGTGAATTCTTCAATCTTGGTCTCCTGAGATCTATTCCTTGCCTTGGTGATTCTTGATCATCAAATGCATGCTTTTAACATTCTTTTCAATCTAAGCTCTTAAACTCACCTTGCAACACAAACATGTATAAAATATATCATTAAGCATTATCATGTTTATAAAATGAAGATATAAATGGGGAAAAATATGTAATATTTGAGTCTCAACACTTGATCGATCGAGTAAACCCCAGATTAGACAATTGGTCTCTAAATATTTTTGGACAGGTTCGATTAATCAACCTTAGGGGTTTGAGTGATTGACAAAATTTAAAAAATTAATGTAAACTCTCTTGACACTTTTGTGCATGTTTAATTAATCAAACACATGGGGCTCGATCAATTAAGGGTTGCTCAATTGACGTCGATCAATCAATGCTTAGATCGATGTCGCATGAAGTTTTGCGTAATTGCATGATTTATTTCATATTACGAGTGTAACACTATATATACAGGTGTAAAAAGGGATTAGGGTATCAAGAGACTTGTTCTGGATAGAGGTTAGGGTTTTGAGAAAATAAGGGTTTTCACATTTGTAAGTTCATCTAAAATCTTATAATTCGTTTTCATATTGGACTATCTTGTAGCTTTGTGCCATGGTTTTTCCCATAAGGGTTTACCACATAAAAACACGTGTTCCTGTATATGCTTTTTTTTTTTTGCATTTGCTTCTCGTCGTGTGATTCGAATTCATGGTTTGCTTCTATAATTCCCCAACATCAAATGTGTGATGGAGGGAAGGCGATAAGGTGTTCTCCCACCAAAGCATTAAGAAGTCTTTCATACCCCCCATTGGATGCCAACACAACATTAATCATTGGTTTTGGACTCTTCTAAGGCATAGGAGTTTTCCTAAATCATAACTACAGTACAAGATAGTTGGCCTAAACTATCAATATCAGTTTGATCACCCTAGAATGTGAGCTCTATCTATCCAGGACAGGATAATTGTACTCGAGTTGTGGAAAAGCTTACTATGACCGAAGTGTCAACGTTAAAAAAACAAGGTGCAAAAAAAGAAAAAAGAAAACCTAGATCTGGATGACTCCAGTTAGGGACACTTGTCAAGTCTAACACATTATAGTGTAGTAGACCTGTAAAGCACATAAAACACATGGCAACTACTCATTTTAATGACCTATCGTACAAATGATCCTAAGGAATCATATAGCATTGGGAACCAATTTTCATGATTCACTCAGATTCCCATAAGGCTGTAAAGCATTTTGGCAATTAATTCACCAAAATTCAAATTCGCATATAAACCCGATGTAGATTTATGATCATGATGTGAAAGAATTGTGATTTTAATGTCCTAATTTTGCAAGAAAAATGACAAACGACATTTCCCTCAATTCTTGGAGGCACTTGAGTTTTTCTTCGGGCAAGTTAATTTTTGACAATAACACCTTAGAATAGGCTAGATCGTGTTTATGCCTGACTAGAATAATGGGGGCATCCACTCACTTTGTCATTTCAGTTATGAGCAACCTTTACCAAAGAGGGGCATATTGTTAGCAAACCCCAAGTGTAAAGCTGCGATGTAGCTTTACTCAATGAGACCAAGATCGAATCCACATGGACTTATATTTATGCATTTTCTAAAATACTTTAGTACTAGAACTAAAACTAATTATGAGATTGGATTTTAAAAAGTAATATGATTGAAACTAAAATAATTTTAAAGGAAAATTAATAGAGTAAAACACTAATGTGCCAAGGATCCACTTATAGTCATTTTTAATGTCTAATTCACTTGATTAAATTAGATAACTCAACTAGAATTGAAGTCATATCCTATCCAGCAGGATAATAGAGTAGTTAATTCATCATTCATAAACCAAAAATAGATTTGAACTCTCATTGATTCAGTTCCCACATTTAGCACCAAAGTATTGATCAAGAAAAATTCAAAACATCTATCGTGCCCAAAGTGTACGATAGATCAATAAATTTTATAGATCAATCCCTTACAAAACATATAAGTAGTCATTTTTAGCCTTCCTAAGCATCCAAAGTGCCTGGAGTCGATAATTGATAAAAGTAAACTAAAAATAAATCTTCATTCAAACCAAATATCAATGAATTGTTCAACATTCAAATCAAATACTTGAATCAAAGTAAACTGGAACATTAAAAATCACTATAAGCTTCACATCTTAGCCCTAGCTAAGAGATTTAGCTAACCATATACATGATTAAACTAAACTCTAAGAAAAACATATAATAATAAAAAAAACTTAGAACTGAAATATTGGTGAAAAAGAATGGCTCTGTGGATGCTCGCAACTCCTTACTTTCTCTCCCAAATCCTAAATCGTACTTACAAGAGCCTAAATCACCTCCTTAAATAGACTTGATTCGCACCAACTTTAGATTTACACAATTGCACGCACTGTCGATGGGTCTTCGATGGCATCGAACTCCCCTCAAACCCCTGTTGATGGCATCAAAGATCTCCTCGAGGGATCGAGTAAGAATGTGAAAACTGCCTGGTAAAAGTTTTTCAAATTTCAGAAGTCCACCGATGGCATCGAAGCTCCTTCGATGGCACCAAATATGAACATAGGTTTTTGTTCAGCAATTGTCCAAAATTTATCAATTTATTCTCGATGGAATCAATCTCCCATCGAAGTTCAGTCAATGGCATCAAAGATCACTCGATGGGATCGAAGGTGTCTGAACTTCTTCTGTTTGTAACTTTGAATGTTCGATTTTTTTCCTTTTTACACTTGGTTCCCTTGATCCTTTGGCACTTTAAATCCTTCTTCATAACCTTGAAATCTTCAATTCTTCATTGTGTCTTCTTTTAAGCTTTAATTCCATCACTTTAGGCATATTTTCATCATCGTGTCCCGAATCACCTCGCATGCATGAAATACACATAAACATATTAAATTAACACTCAAATTCATGAAAATTGAATGCAGTTAAAAGGATAACTATGCAACATTTAAGTCTCAACACATATGTGGACACCCCACCTAGAACCAGAGACACTTTATATGAACTCAGTTGAACTTTCGAATTGATCTTCAATCAACTCAGAGAAGTATCGCAAACCTGAACGGGTCAAATGAAGAGGATTCTCACAACCTCTCGATGACAGCCAATGGCTTAGATCAAGCAAAAGGCGCCCATCAGTTTTCATTGGTCACCCTAGCCCACTTAGATCTTCTAGACTAGCTCCAAGATAATTGAAGTGGCAAAAATATTCTGAAAAATATGCAAAAGTAATGTGTGAAAGTATTCCCACCAGTGTCAAAATTTCACTTATTAGCACAAGACAACTCTTATCACCTAAAGTACTTTGAAAAATGCAAAATCAAGCCACACCAGTACTGGCGGGAATTCAATTTCCATCGGTCCAATTTATAAAAATTCGTCTCATTTCCCTCATTTTTAATGAATGGATATGGTTTGAAGTGCTTGAGAGGGCTCAGAAATGCTTGGAAGCTCTTAGGGTGAGAAAAGTGTTTGTCTTAGAGGTTTTAGGGAAAGTCTCTCTCATTAAGTCGGAAAGGCTGGAAGATTTCAAAGAGAGGAAAATAGAGAAGTTTTATAGAGATAAGAAGTCCGATAAAGTCTGGGGTAGGGTTGGAATTAAGGATGCTCGATCATATTTCTGTATAAAGAGTGTTTAGTCTCAGATTTTCCTTTTAACGTCTCATCCAAGCGTGCATTATATTCCACACATTCCATTATAAGCATCTTACTACTACTTTCTTTTATTTTCTTATTTATCCTATCATGTTAGCCCAATGTTGAGTAAAGAAATTCTACAAGTCGTGATCCGGATGTAATTGTTTCCAAAACTTATTTAAATCCTACAAAATTTTAAAATTCAATAAAGTAAAGTCCTTATATGTGTGGCCAGAAAAAGATGCCTAACCCTTTCCTTTTTTATGTCATTAGGGCCCTTACTTGGGATCTTTGGCCAAAGACCAATTATAGGAGTCACTTGAGTTGGGAAGTCGTGTGATTCCCCAACTGATGTAGAGCGAGTCGCGGACAGTTTCATGGCCAAGATGGATCAGAAAAGGCCCAGTCGATGACAGAAGTGATCCGGACCGTCAGACCTTAGATCGGGCGTATCTCGTAGTCCGGAATGAGTTATTTGACGTAAAATATATGATTTTGGGGTAGAACGAGCTACTTTAGCCAACCAACCCTGCTATGCCGGGTTGTGCAGCCTGGATTTGAGAGAAACCCCCTGATCGACGGTCGTTTCCCTGTTTTATTTTTGTTTTTGCTATAAATAATATGTTTTAGTTTTATTATAACTCTTCATTAGTTGGGATTTAGGAGTTGTGTCCAACATGAAAAGTGCTTAGGATAATTAGGAGAACGGTTTGGTGAAGCCAAATAGGACACTTACTATTTTTGGCCGAAAACCTTGCACACTAGTAGACATCACGACCGTCTATAAATAGTAAGTTTACTATTTATAATAAGTCATGGATTCTAGGAGTTTTAGTCGTAGTTTGGTTCTGATTTCTTTCCTATTGCTTGGTACCCTTATTTAAAGGGTTGTGAACTCATTTTTATTCATTCATCAATTAATTTTGAATTTTATTAGAATTTATTTCTAGTTTTTGCTTTCTTTCCTCGTGGATTCGAGAAGCTTTCTTTCCTCGTGGATTCGAGAAGTCTCTATGAGGAGTCCAGAGAAGCTCTATGGATTCGGAGTAGTTATCCTTGAGGAAGACGGTGATCGACCTCATCACATTCATCCCTGCATCACCAACCCATAAGAAATTCCACAGTTTTTAACTGGCCATAAATTTTAAGCTTCATTAGTTAATGGTGACTTTAAATTGTATGCTTTATCATTTGAGTCAAACACTACACCCTTATTTGTGTAAGAACCCCATGTGATAACCTGAAGTTTTGTGGGGTCCATGAATCCAACCAACGGTCTAGATCATCCATCAGAGGACCTCAGGACCTTTTTATAAAAAGAAAATGTGCAACGACGTACATCACATTTGGAAACCCCTCCCCCTGAGTTTCTCTCCCTCTCTGCCTCTTCTCCTTCTTTTGCATTTTGACAACGGTGGGTCCCGAACCCACCATCTTCTCTTCTTCCTCCATCATATTGGACCTGGCCCACTGATCTAAACCCTCCATTCGATGATACCTACTCGTTCGGTCCACCTTTTAAAAAAGAGGAAAGAAGAAAAGAAAACACAACATGCATCACACATCACTGTGAAGCAGGAAAGCCTTGACTCCTTTCTCATCTCCTCCCTTTTTCGTTCGAAAAATGGTGGGCCCCACACTCATCATGATCCTCATCATTCTTCAATAATGGGTTTATTAAGGGAAGTGGTGGCTTTTTATATATATATAAAGAATGTAACACCCTGGATTTTTGCCAACCTGGAATTAAACGTCCTTAGGCAATGGGTCAACCATAACACCTTGGTAACTTCTCATAACTCAATTCCAAAGCCAAAGAAATCACTTTTCAACCCATTTCCTTCAAAATCTCACCTTTCAACACCTCATTCTTCAAGTTTCTCCAAGTACTTTTATATTAGACATAAATCCTAAAGTTTCAATGGTGAAGAACTATACTTAAACTAAAACTTACTGTAAACGGTCGCCGAGATCGGGTTCGTACACACCCGTGATCATGTAAAATGATCCCAATCCACTTCTAGACCGTCAATCGATGGGTCTAGATCGTGTTTCATTCCATCCCAGTCGTTAGAAATCGGTAAATGTGTATATGTATCAGTTTTGTTTCGAAACGACCCGAAATGAGTCGAATCGGAGTAGGGGCCCAATCAGGGCAGTTTTAGGGGGACCCAGGGTGGGACCCACATCATTTTAGACCCAAGGGGGGGGGGAGGACCTCGCCCGAAAGTCTAGTGGCCGGCGAGGCCTCGCCGCCGGTCGGGCCAGATCGGGTGGGCCGGTCAGGGCCAACACTCCTAGGGTCCTGTGTGGCCCACCCCTCCATGGTTGGTCAATTAAAACCCCTCCTATCTCATCCTTTCTTCACAAATCACCCTCCCAAGCTTCCCTTTTTCAAAAATACTTCTCCAATCTCCATAAAATCCCTCTCCAAACTCCTTCTTCCATTTGCGTGCATTCCCTTTCTACCCATCTCAAAACCCACCTTCCTTCCATTTGAGCACTCAAATCCCACCTCAAGAAGAAATTGCTAAGGGCTACGTCCTTTAGAACTTAAACGAGAATTAGCTAGCGCTAGACTAGATTACCTGTGAAATTATCACCAATCACTTTAAATTCGATCTGTAAGACCCAAAACCTATAGAATTGTTAACGCTATATTGCCCTGAAATATAGGATCAATCTCTAAACCCAGTTTCTCTCGGGAGCATTCGAAAACTTCGTATCAGACCTGGACCGCACGTCGAAAGTCTAATAGTGATAAACTTAGACAGTTATGACCGCCTAGTTGGACTTGACTATCACCTCAAAAATTAAGTCCAGATGATGTCCTGAGGCTATTTCCTTAAGTCTGGAGCGAAGAGTGTGAGAACGTGAAGGTTTTTATGAAAATAAATATAAATTTAAATAATTTGAGTCGTGTCGCTTGCGTATTGATTATAAGCATTCTGACCGTCAGGTTCTGACCCAAATTCACCCCCAGATCAAGGAAGATGGCCCACACATGTCAAAATACTTGTGGCCCTGATCGAGTTTCAGTGACCGTTGAACCGAAACTGGTCCGCCACGGTCGATCTGAAAACCCGATCGGATTGAAACCTTAACTTGATTAAGATCCAGTATCTATGAGTTTAAGTCCAATCGCATTCAGTAAAGGGACCTCTAAAAATGCTCTGTTGGATTGGAACAGACCCGATTTGGTTATAACTTAAGTATACCTTGTCCCTAGGGCTATTTTCGTCGATTTTGGGCCTATATAAGGGCCTTAAACCCTCTCTCACATATCCTATACGAATTTCAAACCCTAACTAAGATAAGAGAGAGAAAAGAGAGAAAGTGAGAAGTTGGTGATTCATCCTGAGATTCTTCCCAGCTTCACTACGTGCCTAATCCACTGATTCAAATCATTATTCCGGGGATTCTGACTTCGTTCTTAGGTAAGAAAATGTAACCCTAAGCTGTTCTAAGGTTTTCATTGTGCAAGTAGTGAAATAGCTAACCTAGTTTGTGCTATACGTTGTTAATCCACCGTTGACGAAGGCTTACCGTTTAAATCCTATTCATTACGCTTCTACGGCGTAAGGTGCGGAATGTAGATGTATAGGTTATGGTTTTTAAGGCTTTCAATATCGGTTAATGGTTTATTACTGACGTGGGTGTTATTTCACATGCCAAATGTGTTGTTTGTTTCGCGTTACGAATACGTATGAAATATGTATAGTGTAGTGTATCCTATTGATTTGTTGAAATACCTATATGTTCACTCCCCAAGTGCAGGGTTGTGATGTAGTAATAACTCGGTAAGACCGAGGTCGAATCCCAAGGGACTGAAACTTGTACGTTATCTAAAACTAACCAGAACTAAAACTAAATTAAGATGAAATCTAAACTAAATGTAATTTGAGAAATAATGGTGAAATAATTATCTAAACTTAAGAGAAATCAGGAGAAGGGAACTAGGGATTCAGAGGATCCACTTGTAGAGATCAGGGAGAACTTATGCTTGCATCAAAAATCATGGAAATTACTGAACTGCCGTTGATCTAGTTTTCAAGGAGATGAAAGGTGTATGAATTAGAATGGATTCCATCACCAAACCATGCCCAAAAGACTATGGCAAACAACAGAATTAAACTAATTACCACCCAATCACATGTATGAATGTTAGGAAGGGTACCGTCATCCAACCATGCCCAGGAGACTATGGTGAACAACAGGACGTCCTGACGTCATAAACATGAAAAGAAAATAGAAATATTCAAAGCATCGCAGACCCATTGTAATTTCAGTCACAACAGACCATTAAGAACTAAAAATATTCCCGTAATAATCAACTAAAATCAACGTTGATTCATGAATTAAAATTAAAATAAAATAAAATCTCCCATCTCACTACAAGCTTCACCTCTTAGCCCTAGCTAAGAGGTTTAGCCAGACATGGATGGCTAAATCCAACTAAATAAAGAGAAAAAGAAAAGGAAAAGAAAAAAAACCAAGAATTTCTCTCTCTCTCTCTTTCTCCTTCTCTCTCTCTCTCTTTCTCTCTCTCTCTCCTTATTTGCTCCACGTCAAGCCGTGAATCCCCTACTGCCTTCCCATGTTCCTGTTTTATATGTGTGTTAAGTGACCCGAGCTGCTGAAGTCGGTGGAGAGCTTTACGTACACAGCAGCAGAAAACGCAACTCCACTTGCGTTTGGAACGATTTTCCCGTCGAAAGTTGTCCAAAAGACCAATTTGGACTCCATGGTTATGGTTGTGGGTCACAGTGGAAGAGATTGAACGGTCTGGATCATCCATCCGACCATGATCATGATCACGGAATGCCCCATGTCGTCTGATTTTCTCAGACGTGCGAAGCATTACGCAGAGGGGTTGCGCTGATGCTTGGTGGGGCCCACTCCTTCTGATGTATACAAAATCCACTCCGTACATTGTATTCGGTACAAAAAATCAGCTGGAAACGGATGGTTTTTTATCAGATTTGATGTGGCCCACTGAGTTTTTTTAGACCGCCGTCCATCTTTCGTTTGGCCAATCAAAACCCGGTCTTCACTGTAATTTGATATAATGCCACCTAGGCACTGGTAATATACGTCATTTTGGTCTAATGGACGGTCCTGATCGGACCTTAGAATCCTGATGGTGGCTCACAGCAGAGGACCGCAACTCCCTGTTTGCGAAACAGAGTTCACGCAACAGAGCCTGCGCTAGTTGATTGGTGGGACCCATTCTTGAATTTAATGGAAAAATTCACTCCGTCCATTGGAGTCGGGACGAAAAAATAGTCGGGAAGGACTGATTTTTGTTGTCTTTTGATGCAGTTTACTGCTGCTTTGTTTCCGCCGTTCATCTTGCATTTTCCGAAGATTCACGTGCGTACACATGCATGGGAAAAAAATGAAAGCTAGGAGATGGTTGTGACTACCCACTTGACTCAATGAACGGTTCAGATCTGCCAGAGGGTTGATGTGTGGGGCCCACTACGCAAAAATAACCTCCATGCGTAAAGACGCTGGATGGTTTTAAAAAAAACTATCGGTCAGCCTTTCGTTTGACCAGACCCTTCGTCCTATGCACATCTCATGTACATGTACCCTTTGTACATGCAATGTACATGTGGGGTCCATAATGACGTATCTTAGAAATCTGTTCCATTCATCCATTTCATCAGCTTATTTAAACAGTTGATACCAAATTTGAAGCATATCCAAAGATCAGGCGGGCCCCAAATCACAGATTCATGGGCTGATCTAGCCGTTGGGCCACTTCCACAAGGTTTCATCTGCTGAAATTCATCATGTACGGTTACTTTATGGTCCCCAGGCCACGTATGAAGTTTCGTATCAATCTGATGGTGGAAACCTTGTGATCTTGCATTCTACACCAATTTCAGGCCATTTAAAGGTGAACGGCTGAAATTCCGTTGATCTTCGGCGTGTAAATCCACTGATCTTGGTCCCCTGGGATCCATCCCTTTCCTTAGTGAATCTTGAGCGCTAAAACCATGCATTTAACATCCTTTTTCAGTCCAGGCTCTTAAAATCATCTTGCAACATAAACACGATAAAACGGGCCATTAGACAGTATCATGCTCGTAAATCTAGGAAATAAATAGGGTCTGATATGCACTATTTGACCCTCAACACTATATGCGTATGAATTTTGGATCCGTGGTTGACATGATTAATTGTCGTGGATATATGCTTGTCGTATATGTGACAACTCCTTGGTGAAAGGATTTGTCCAAATTCCTGTTATCACCAACATACGTCAGGTATGTTGTAATGTGTAGTCTAAATGTTTGTTAAAATGTCTAAATGAGTAAGTGGTTAGTAAATTGTAATTTATATGGGTGTTGAGACACGATTCTCAACTACCTTAATTATGTGTATGATTCCCTCCATGTTTCATCTATTATAGTATCTATTTTATTTATGAAATGCATAGGTGTGTATTCATATTTAAGTTGTATTCTGTAAAATGCATGTATGATTCGAATTATTGATCCATTACTGCTTTAATTAGCTCATATGATTATCTGTCATAATTGAATGTGTATGGGGCTATGTTATGGCTCAGGCAATCGGTAACATGCTTGGAGTTAGTGGTTGAGATTTATCCACCACGTAGGACGCATTTGACGAACCTGAGCCGTACTAGAGTTGTCGGCAGTGGTTAGGTCACACAGAGTGCTTACGCACTTCATGTCAACTAACTTAAGGTGTGCTCGAAATAGTCTAGCTCGTCAAGTAACCCAATTGACCCGTTGTATGTTTACCATGTATGGACGGTACTGCCTGAACCTAAGGTACTAAACTCACTATTGGAAAACCCTTTTAACCGTGGTACCTTGATCCGCTAAGACTCATGAGGTGGACATAGTGGTATGGGACACCGTGGTTGAGCTGTCGGCCTACGCTGGGGCGACGAGCCTCCCCGTAGTGACCAGTGAGCAACCTAGACTCGTGAGCCGATTATGGTGGTATGGGACACTATATTCGAGCTATCGGCCTACTCTGATTGGTGATGAGCCCTTTGTAGCGACCTCGAGCATACCTTGATACTGCATTGAGGCGACGAGCCTTATTGTAGTATCTAGGATATAACTAGACCTGTATTGATTGGTGACAAGCCCTTTACAGCGATCTAGAACTATAACATCGTATGAGATTGTCTAGGACTGACGACCCTAGAATGGATCATCGCTTGGGAATTGATATAAGGAAGGTACCTTAGCTTTCCAATCCTGCTATATGAAAAGGACTAATAAGAACTTGGTAATCATGTTCATGCACCGCATTGCATGTGCTTTGGCGTGGAAGAGCACTTTCTGGTGGTTGTCATGCGCACCGTAAGATGAAGATGTTGAGAGAGTGCAGACGAGGGCATGCATCATTACCTCATATCATTCTTGCATTAACAAGAGTACCTAGGACATGTTTGGTTGTATTGCTTTATCATTACTACGTGATTGAATTGATAATATGTTAACCTTTACTGTATAGCTCCACTAAGTTGATCACTCACTCCCACGTTCTGGGACGGTATTTAAACACCAACCAGACTCTATCTTAGCTGCAGGTGATGGTGACGCCTATGAGGCAGAGCCGGACTACGAGAATGACGAGGAGGCATTCTCTTACATGCAGTTTTTGGGCGGATTCGCATGAGTCGAGTCCGGGTCAACGGGGCTTCAGGGATTATACATGTAGAGGATTATTACATTCTTTTTTACACTTATATTTTTTGACATAACACTTGTAATTATTGACCTGGCACTGCAGACATATTTTGGGGACTTATACTAATTTATATATTCCTTTCAGTCTTCCGCTAGCGTACTACAATTGTCTCTGGATTATTTTTTATTATTTTGGCTTAATCTAATTCATGTTTCATACACTAATACAGACAACATACAACCATCATTAAACATGTTGCATAAGTGATGGTCTGAAACTCGGGAGCTGAGTTATGCTTGACCCCCGTTTTTCAGGGCGTTACAAAGAATCACAAAAAAAAAATTGAGTGCTATCAAGTTCATTGCTTAAGGAAGAGAGAGAGAGAGAGAGAGAGAGAGAGAGAGAGAGAGAGAGAGATAAGTGAATATGCATGCATGCATACATACATACATATATATAGAGTTGTACACGATTCGAACTAAGTCAAGCTTGACACAGCTCAGTTCAGCTCGGCCGACAGCCAACCCCAACTTGAACTCAGCTCGGCTCGATCCTTGAGTCTAACCGTCCAGCTCAATCTAGTTTGGTCAGCAACTTGGGCTAGCTCGAGTCGAGTTCGAGCCTGACTGACAGTGGTCGGTCGGACTACCATGGATAGTGCCCGAATGAATAAGGGAGGGGACAAAAAGAGAGAGAGAGAGAGAGAGAGAGAGAGAGAGAGAGAGAGAGAGAGAGAGAGTGTGTGTGTGTGTGTGTGTGTGTGAAAGTGTACCTTGATGCTCACTGGATTGGACTGGAACTTTGGACAGAGAGAGGGAGAAAGAAATGGCCCAAACGTGTGGAGTGGTCGGGTGGGTTAGGGTCTGTCCGGGCACTGGTCGTTGCTCATTGGACAGAGAGGGAAAGGGGGGTGGGTTCCCGAACGAACAGTGGTCGCTACTCACTGGACAAAAAGGGGAAAGGGGGGAGTTTGTTTGAAATGAGATTGGGGTTCTAGATGACTAGATATTTATATCCGATCAAATGAGTTAAACCTGATCTGAGTCAAATTGAGTTGGGTTCGAGCCAAGGACTGAACTGAGTCAAGTTGAGCTCAGTCCAACTCAGACTCAGCTCAAATTTTTTCGAGCTCCCAAAATTAGCTTGACTTGGCCTAAATGCAGTTTTGAGCCGAGTCGATTGAGTCAAGCTTTATTGAATCGAGTTGAGCGAGCTAATTGAGCTGACTCGGTTCGTGTACAACTATATATATATATATATATATATATATATATATATATATATATATATATATATATAAGAAAGAGAGAGGGGGAGAGGGAGAGAATGAGGGAGAGAGAGGGGGGATAGAGATAGAGAGAGAGAGAGAATGGTTCAAGTCGGGTCGTGTTAGGGTCAAGTCCGAGTTAAATTCAATTCGTCCAAACGCTGCAAAGATGGATGATCATACTAATATGAAATTTCATATTATCATTGCCTTATTTTTTAATTTTTAATTTTTATTATTTAAAAAATTGTTGTTCTTAATTAGATTTAAATAATTTGTTAGATTTATTTATTTAAGAAAAATCTCAAAATAAATAATTTAATATGATTAATCAAAGTTAAACTTAAAATGGATATAAATTTAAAATTTAGAATAATTAATAACATATTTAAATTTAGACTTAATTTAATAATAAAAAGAGACAGATTTAAATTATTAAGATTTGATATTAATTAAATTATGAACTAGAAACATTAGTACCATTGTTCCTTTTGTCTAGATGATGCATGATTTAAATTTGAAATTGTTAAAAAATATTTCTTTTAAAAAAATTAATTAGATTTAGATTAGAAATAATTTCTAAATTTTCAAAAAATGAAATTTATATAAGTTAAATTAATAAATTACAAATTTCCGTAATTAATGTAAAAAGTAACTTATAAGGTTTTCTAAATTATTGGCTTGAACCTTCTTTTATAAAATTTAATATTAATTTAAAAACCTAATAAATTTATATTTTAATTAAACTTGGAGTTGAATTAATATTGTAAATTCAAATAATTTAATATTTAAGTCTAGATTAAATATCTTAATTTTATTTTTTAAATTTAAATTTAAACTGGATAAAATTCAAATTTAATTTAAGATAATTTAACTTAAAATTTTAAATAATAGCTTAATTAAATTATGAATTTTAGAAATTTATGGAGTTTTAATTTTGTTAGGTTAAGTTTAAATTTAAATTCAATTCTAAACATGCAATTTATTATTATGTGGGAGATCCCTCTTAAGATCTTAATTTTTTAGTTTAAATTATTTTATTTAAAATTTTATATAGCTTTTGAAATATCTCGAGATTTTTTTAATTAATGTTTTATTAAATAGATGAATTTTTAATGTAATTTTATAATGTTAGGTTAAATTCTAAATAGATTTCTAGATTATTTAAATAATATAATAAAAAATTTGAACTTCACATATTATTAGTTTAAATCAAATTTGTTAAATTTAACTTTAAAATATTTTAAATTCTAAATTTTGAGAAAAAATTAATGTTATAAATTAATTAACTTAAATTCAAATTTGTATAACATTTTGAAAATTTAAGTTTAAAATTAATCCGAATTAATTCACATAAATTATAACTAATAATTTAAATCATCTCATAAATTTTTAAAATTTATATAATATCTAAAATTTCAGAATGGTTAATTTAATACTGAATACAATTTCTAATTTTAGATTATTTGATTAAGTAATTAAATTTTAGATTTAATTTAAGGTGATTTTAATTAAACAATTATATTTATACTATAGTTTAATTACAAATTTAGGTTTATGGAAAAAACATTAATTATGCTTACTTGAAATTAAAGTTTAATGTAAAATTTTTTAACAACTAAATTAATTTAAAATGATTAAATTTAAATATAAGATGATTTAAGTAATTTCTGAAAATTAATATATAATAATCAAAATTTTAAAAATTTTATGTTTAGTGAGCAGTGTAAACTTTGAATTATATGGTTGTGTAGATTATTTAAGTTGGAATTTTAATGTGACATTAAATATAATCTAAAAATATTTTTACTTAATTAAGAATCTAGTTTAAATAAAATTTTAAAATTTAAACAATTTAATTATTAAAGTCCATATAAACATTTTATATAAATTATTAAAGAAAATTTAAAATTATTATAAAAATAATCAATTTATATCAGTATATAATTAAGTAAATTCAAAAATTAGATTTATCAGGACAAACGATATTTTTGGCATTGTTCACGAGTTTTATGTAAAATTCCAAAACATTTACAAAAAAATAGCATCTCATTTCAGCAATTTAAATTAAATAAATTCCAATAGCAAAAAAATTCTACAATATTATTTTTGTAATCTCTTATTCCTTCCTAATTTATTAAAAGACTCCTTATTTCGTTGTTGATTTATGTGTTAGAGGGATTTTGATATATTCATGACAAACTTGCATCTTTAAATTGCTTATGGAATTATGATAAAAGATATGAAAGTGATCGGTGTAAGCAAGTAGAGCAATCACAACCATTGGGAGAAGATCTTAGAACCAACTGCATCCTTTAAAGTTTCATTTATGTATGGCGTATGAGTACAATTTTATGTGCGAACATATGTCATAATTAAAACTAGAGCAATAGTCTAACCAGCTAACATATAAATGTGTCCATCAACATGAGGTAACGGTGTGTGTGTTAGGGATTTTCACCTGTGGAATCACACAGATCTAGATCTAGGATAGCAATTCAATGGCACCAAGCACACAAGAGAACACAGAGAACACCCAGATTTAACGTAAAAAATCCTTTCGGAAAAAAACCACGGCACAAAGCGACAGATCTCCACCATGAAAAACAGAAATTACAAAGAGAAAGGACTTACCCGATTCGAACAACCTCGAATCTCACCCTTGTTACACCCTTTAATTTCCCTGGAACCCCTTTAGAAAGATTTTTCATACCCTAGAAAAATCCTAGGAACACCTATTTATAATTTAGGCAACTTCCCTTTCGCATCCCAGTTGCGAAAGGACACAGATTTCTGCAATCCATAAAATTGCGGAACGAATCTGCGTAACCTACGACTAGTCGTAGCTCTCCTACGACTGGTCGTAGACCAGGGAAAAAAACAGCACAAGTCTCTGTACTTTAAGTTGTGTCAAGGATCGAACCTACGACCGGTCGAGCGCCTCCCACGACCAGTTGTGGCTGTCCCACGACGGGTCGAACGACCTTAAAAACTTCAGATTTAAGACTTTTCTCAACAATCTCCACCAAGTCTTCAATCTTCAACCGTGTAGCTCCTTAACCTCTTCCCTTATCTCTGCATCACATCATAGCTTCTCGTGCACACTCCGTCTTCCTTTTACGCCATCGCCAAGCCCAGAGAAGTTTCACAGAACTTGAACTTCTCTACAGGAACAACCTAGGTGAGCATGTCTGCCAGATCAAAATCCACGTGCTCAACCACCTTTGCTCCTGTCTTCTCAAAAAGAAAAATGCAGTCTTCTTACCACCTCACCACTACCCAATATTGCTTGCCGGGGTACTTGCTCACAACACTAATAGCCTGTGAAATAACCGGTCTAATCCATAGCATGATATACACTGCCCAGCGCATTCAAATAAGGCTCATGAGATATCCTATTTTTTCTCATCTATTTTGGGACAAATCCAGAGGAAAACTTGAGGAGAGAAACGTAGGGAACGCTCTCCAGCTTTACCTGGCCCATCACATCCTGGATCAATACTTACACACAAGGTATTCTTCCTATGATTACCAAAGCCTACTCCTCCTTCAATCTTAACGCTGATAACCATCTTTGCAACCCCCCGATCCTTCATTCTCAATGTTCCAATTGACCGAGTCTTCAGTACATTGATTTCAGACATGTCACAATTGGCGATCCACACGTCATCAAGATACAATACCTGACCCACCATGAAGGAATCAAACTACTACCTAGGCGACAGGCCGAACAACGACCTCCTGCAAAGTCTTTTCTCAGCCCCTTTCACTTCAAACCGCTCTGGTTGCTTCATGTAGATCTGCTCTTCACTTTTCCTTGCAGAAGTACAAACTCCACATCCTTCCTTCCAGCTCAAGATCACATTGGCCAACCAGTGCCAATCACTGATCTAATAGACACTTACTATACCGTCGGCGCGAATATCTCTGAGAAGCTGATCTCTTCTCCCAGAGCATAACCCATCGCCACCAACCTCGCTCTGTATCTATGTTATATCCTCCTGAAGATTCACCTGCATCCAACCACTTTCCGGCCCACTGGAAGCTCCACCCGCTCTCATATGTCGGTCTGGTACAACGAATCCATCACATTGCCCATAGTCACCTTTCACTTCTCAACACCAGGCTCACCTAGAGCCATCTGAATAGAAAATGAATCCTCTTGCGATATTTGAGTCATCCATGTACCTCGTCGATATCCTGCGATCCTGTTGTGTGATTCTTCTCACAAGTGGCTGCTCCACCTGCTCTGTATCCCTGTCTGCGCGTCTCAGCCTTCTTACCCTGCCCGCTCATGTGGTCATGCCCAACATGCCACACATGTGCAGAGGTGGAATCCGCTACATCCACCATAGCTCCACCTTTTGAAGTGCTCTCGATCAACTTGTACAAGTTACCGAGTCGTTGCGCTTTCATAATTACCCGTGCCCCCTTGGATACTTTAAGAGTACCATCAATACTTGTGTACTTGCATCCTTTTGCCTCAAGCACACCAAGAGAAATCATATTCCGCTTCAAATTAGGAACGTGCCTCACATCTGTCAAGGTACGCTCCACCCCATCAAACATCCTAATGTGCACAGAACCAACAGCCACAACATTACAGGCAATATCATTGCCCATAAATACCTGTCTACCATCGCACTCCCTATAGCTGGTGAACCAACTCCGATGAGGAGTCATGTGAAAAGATGCCCCTGTGTCTAGCATCCACTCATCCTTATGATCATCGTATGACCGTCTGAGCGAAAACACAGATAAAACATCACCATCACATCCACTCGATCCATCTGACGTGGCAACATTAGCCTCCCTGCATGAAGCCTCAGAATCTTTCCTCTTAGATTTAGAATTTTCACAATCCCTCTTCACATGTCCTTCCTTCCCACAATTTCAGCACTTTACCTTTCCTTTGCCCTTACCCCTGGATTTGGATCTAGAACCAGAAGAACCTGTACCTTGTCCAGAATTCCTATCCACTGTAAACAGTGCATCAGAAGACGTCCCCATGTCGCTGTTTAGTTGTCTCATAGCCTTCTCTTGAAGGGCTGAGATAACGATGTCGACACTTAGGGTTTTATTCATGCTGCACATAATGTCCTTGAATGCCTCATAGGACGCCGGGAGAGAATTCAATAACATACATGCTTGTTTTTCATCTTTTATTACTTCCTTCATATCCAGTAATTTGCAAACCAATTTATTAAAGTTGTTGATGTGAGCCTCTAGATCTCCACCATCTGTCATCGTGAAGTTATACCACTACCGCTTCAAGTATAGGCAATTTTCTGAGGATTTCTTCGCATTGACATCCTCTAACTTCGCCCACAAACCAGCTGTAGTTTTCTCCCTCATGACGTTGTAGAGAACCTCATCCGTGAGACATAAACGGATCGATGATAAAGCTTTCTTATCTAGAGTATTCCAATCAGCATCAGTCATAGTAGACTTCTGCTCCTCAAGAGCACCATCTTCGCCTTGCTTGGTTAACAGGCTAATCATCTTAACCTTCCATAACTCAAAATTATTATTTTTTGAGTACTTCTCAAACTCATACTTAGTGCTCGTCATTATTACTAATCCTTCAAATTCATATCTGTGCCCCAACGATAGCTCTGATACCACTTGTTGGGGATTTTGACCTGTGGAATCACACAGATCTAGATCTAGGATAGCAATTCAATGGCACCAAGCACACAAGAGAACACAGAGAACACCCATATTTAACGTGGAAAACCCTTTCGGGAAAAAACTACGGCACAAAGCGACAGATCTCCACTATAAAAAAATAGAAATTACAAAGAAAAAGGACTTAACCGATTCTAACAACCTCGAATCTCACCCTTGCTACACCCTTTAATTTCCCTGGAACCCCTTTAGAAAGCTTTCTCATACCCTAGAAAAACCCTAGGAACACCTATTTATAGTTTAGGCAACTTTCCTTCCGCATCCCAGTTGCGAAAGGACACAGATTTTCGCAATCCCCAAAATCGCGGAACGAATCTACGTAACCTACGACTAGTCGTAGCTCTCCTACGACTGGTCATAAACCACCTACGACTAGTCGTAGCTCACCTACGACTGGTCGTAGACCAGGGAAAAAAACAGCACAAGTCTTTGTACTTTGAGTCGTGTCAGCGCTCGAACCTACGACCGGTCGAGTGCCTCCCACAACCAGTCGTGGTTGTCCCACGACTGGTCGAACGACCTCAAAAACTTCAGATTTAAGACTTTTCTCAACAGTGTGAGCATTAATGTAATGTAGTCATCCACTATGTACGGTGTTGTGAGAAATGATGAATATTAATTTATTGTTTATGTGGATTTATGAATATTATTGCATTCATAACATTTTTACGATTCAATTATTTGATTTCATAGTATGTTATACTTTATGCCTTTATTTCAAAAATATCTCATTACTCATGAACTTCAATTAAATTTAAAAACTTCAAATGTGAGAAAGATATAATCTCACTGAGCTTGTTATACTCACCTCGTTTATACTCATTTTTGGCACACTTACAGGGACCAATGAGATGTCGTGTAACAACCTCAATTTTGATAAATAATTGCATACATTTTTACACAAAAATCTACTTCGAAGGGAAATTAGTGAAGGATTAGAAATACCGTAAAATAGATACTCACATTCACAGTGGTGAAATGAATGTTGAATTTCGAGGATGAAATTCTCATTAAGGGGGGTAGATTGTAACACCCTACGTGTTTTCATACTTGGATGTTACCATTATAATCTAAATTAGCATATGGTATGAATATACACACCTAACTTATGTTATTCACTATTGTTGGATAAGTGACAATCTGCCCATTTCAACCGTTAACTCTTATGAGATACCATTACATCATTAGGTAAAACTATTTTTAAGATTTTAATAATTTTAATAAAAAATGCAAACCGCTATTGGATTTTCCATTTTCATAGGATAACATAGAATTAAATTTCAATAATCAAAACGTCGAATTTTCAAACCCAATTGTTATTTCGAAATAAATCAATAACCGTACATTAAGACCCATAGAAATAGTTTAAGGAAGAATAAAAATAAATAATGCATATGGAAAAGAAAATAAAACATCTTCTAAAGGAAGAACAACCAAGCATAAACATTTAGTGATTAAAAATATTAAAATAATAATAATAATGTTATTAAAAAAATTATAATAATATTCAATATCATAAATGCATAATAGTTTATCTGATCACTAATCAAACCATTGAATTCCATCTAAGTGGACCCTAAAATCTTTTTACCATTGACGTTCAAATTCAAAATGATCTAATAGTCGGATCGTCGCGATCGACACCTCAAAACCATAAGTTTCGATTTATATGGCCCACTGGGCTTTGGATCTACCTGATTGTTGGCCAAGGGTCATGAATGGACCCGTAATATCGAATGGTTGGAGTGGATTGGAACATACATTAATGTTGGCCCCACCATTACCGCTTGTGTACAAGAGGTGCATGCACTCGCCTTGCACCAGACCTGACCACACGGTCAAGCTATGTTGACCCGATAAAGGAGAGAAATTCTCTCATTCCTGCGTTTCCCGCCAGCGACGGACGATGTCCATTTATTTAAAATTGGGCCCACCACTAGGTCACGTGTGGATGATCAGAACCGTACATCAAGTCCAGTTGGGGATTCTGATTAAAATCCTGAAGCTCCTATGTGTGAATGTATCCAAATGTACGAACAATCTTGTCCACAAATGGCGTCGCGTGCGGTGATTTTTCTTAAACGGGACTTTTCCATTTCTAGTTCTATGAGCTGGCAAATCCGAGAACCCATTCTCAAATCCTGACCGTGCGTCCAAAAGATTTCTAGCCTTCTAAAATAGGGTTTTACAGAAGAAAGAGAGAGAGAAGTTGCGGAAGGAATATTCCTTATGCGTTGCTGGCACAATCCTAACCATCCGTTGACTCCTAGGAGTGTTCGGATTCATCTCATACATCCACATTAGGGCACCCCTTGAGCTAAAGAAAACCTCACCCAAGATCTCCTTGCGACGCGAGTCATCTCGTGCGCAATGAGAAAACCTCATGAAACCACTAGGATTTCATCATGGTCTTCCAAAATATGGGTCCCACCGTGTCCAGTGGCCTAATCAGAATCTTCCATGTGCAGCAGATCACAAAATCAGCCATTGAATGAAGATCCACCATTGGCGAGTGGATCATCTTCCTCAAACGATGGAAAGACCCACCTTCTCTAAGTGGGCCCCACATTCGGATCTGAGACGTTAAATGGGTGGGTCGGAGTCTCATAAGTCCATCCACACCGTCCGATCACAACCATGCAAGCTTGAGTTGGCTACATTGTTACAAAACGTTGCGGATTAAGGAACTAAAACTATAACTAATCCACCAATTAGTTGTAGTCGAACCATCTAGAGATAGGTTAATGGAGCCTTATAAAAGGCTATCTTTTAGGGCTTCCTTTCTAAAAAGAGAAAGCCATAAGGATAGGAGTGAGCGCCGCTTACTCTACCGCACCAAACCTCCGGGTCTAGTTTATTACAGCAACCCTGCAGGAAAGTCCTGAGAAAAGAGATGAAGAACGGAAAAGAAGATGGAGTGGATGGGTTGCGCTGCATCGCATGTCGACTAAGTCAACCAAATCGTTATTCATTGAGTCGGGTCGAGCTTTAGTAGTAAATCTTACTGAACCAGGAGAATGAAAGAAGAAGAAAGAAAGGAAAGGGAAAGAAGAAGAAAGAAAGGAAAGGGAAAGAAGAAAGAAAAGAAAAACAGAGAGAGAGAGACAGAGAGAGAGCTGCTGCTCGTCATGTTGCACCAACTCGACTCGCTGTCGAGTTGTTGGGTTAGTCCAGGTCTGCTGGACATATTTGACAGAGAAGAAGAAATGAAGAGTAGAGTGAAGGAGGGAAGAAAATAAGGAGAAGAGAAGGAATGACAAGAGAAAGAGAAACAGAGAGAGAGAGAGAGAGCGCTAGACTCAAATCTCGCCGGACCGAGTCCGTGGTCTGGTTGGGTTGCGACTCGGTGCGGGTCGTGCGTCTGGACTCAAGTCCAGGCTAAATTCAGGCCATGTTTGGCCATAAGAAAGAAAGAAGAAGAAGAAAAAAAGGAGAGTATGGAAAAGAGCATGAAGAAAGAGGGAAAAAGAGAAGGAAGATAATAGAGAAGAGGAAGAAGAGAGGCAAGTCGCTGAGTCGACTCGGTTTAAAACCGAGTCAAGTCTCTGACTCACTATTTGTTTGGATCCACACCCTCCTGGAAGTTCTCAGCAAAGAAAGAAAAAGAAATATGAGGAAAGAAGAAGAAATGAGAAAGAAAGAAGAGGGAAGAAGATCGAGTGACCCATCTAAGTTGACTCGCCGAGTTAGCCAGGGATCAGAACTCTAATCTATCCATTGTGGAACCTCAGTTCAACTCATCAGGTATTCTTTCCTCTAGTTTAAACTAGATCAATCCTGAGATGTTTAAGATGGAAATTTGTGTCGGGTTGACTCAATAGAAGCACTGAGTCTTAGTTGGCCTATCTTTGACTGGTGATATTTACCTAGGGACTTACTGTTAGATTGATGAATCATTTATACTCAGCTGAAATCAATTTAATTATGAGCTGAATTAGCTAATTGGATTAACTCTCTTATGCATGGGAACCATTGAATTAACTAAGTTCTTGATATTAAGCTAATATAGTAGATTAGTTGATAATAGCTTTTGATTCGACAATGTAGCAAATGGGTCCTGATAATGCGGGTGGATTTAGAACTGAATCAAATCAGTTCAAGTAGTACAACCAAGTGAATTGGCTCTCTGTAAGCATTTTATCAGTGATTAAGTTAAATTTATATGGGTTATTGATTACTTGTGTTGCATTCTAGTTGTAAAGTGTGGCGTCTTAGACTCGAGATCAGGTGTTTAGCGAGAAGTGAGAAGTATGTCCACACCAAAGGTGAAGATTACCTTCAAGCTTTTTCCACATCTAGATAATTAGCCCTGCTATTTTTCCTTGCTCATTTATCTCATTAATTGCTTAATGTAGTGGATTGCTTTTATTGATTTTGATTCTTTAAGATAATTGATTAATTGATTTTGATGTGAATTAAATGCCTCTAATTTAATTTGAAATGTATGCTTTAGATGTGCATGTGATAGCTCGATATTATTATACATGATTTAGTTTATCATCCATGATTACTTGATGGAATGCTTAGAGGTCCTTGAAGTAGTGGCCATTCAATCTAATAAATTAAATGAAATTTATTTGTGGCGGACTTATCATCTAATGAATCGTTGCGCCTTTGTAGCTTTTGGGGTCAATCCCTTTCACTGTATCCTGAAAAGGATTATTTGCCATATGTGGCTTCGACCGACTAGGTGCCCTATATGGCTTTAATTTTATATTTGTCCTTTGTGGCTTGACGTAATATTTGCCCTATGTGACTTTAAGGAACCATCTTCATATAACCTTGTGATGATAAGTCCCACTTGTAGAACTATAATTGGTCACTAGTTGGGTAGGTTACCTTTAAACATCTCAATTATTAGTCTCATGAGCTAGGGATGGTGGAATGAGACACTGTACCTGAGCTATCGGCCTATGTTGGGTGACAAACCCCCCATATTGACCTTTGAGCATTCTTAAAATGATTGTTTGAAATTGGAATAATAATGGTTGGGCTAATCATGTATTTTCATGGCATATAGTATTTTTCGGGTGACTAGTTCTCCTTGGGCATACCTTTAAGTACTTTTTCGGGTGGCTAGTTCTTTTTAGGCGTATATTTGATTACTTTTTCAGATGGCTACTTCTCCTTGGGCAACTTCATTGCATAGTCTTTTTCGGGTGGCTAGTTCTCCTTGGGCGACTTCATTGTATAGTCTTTTCTGAGTGGTTAATTCTCCTTGGATGTACCTTTGAGTACTTTTTCGGATAGCTAGTTCTCCTTGAGTGACTTCGTTACATAGTCTTTTTCAGGTGACTAGTTCTCCTTGGGCATACCTTTGAGTACTTTTTCGGGTGACTAGTTCTCCTTTGGCAACTTTTTACCAGCTGGATGTACATCCCCAGGTCAGTGAGCATGTGCATGTATTCATACATTTAAACAAGATTATCTTTGTGAAATTGATCTAATGAATGTATACTTAATGAACCTTATCTGAATTCTATGATAATCATAGTGAAATAATTGTTATACATTGTTCCTGATAACTATGTTTAATTATCTTGATGCTACGATAAATCTTGGTGGTTATACCTCACTAGATAGTCATTGACGCTATCAAACCGTAATCAGCATGCAGGAGACACAAAGGGTGCACATGCTGGTGTTCAGGTGAAATAGGAGGAGCCAGACGATCTTGTGAGTCCCTATTATTGATTTCATTTTTATTTAAGATGTACTGTCATATATTATTAAACCTTAAGACATTGATTTGTATAAGTTTTTGGGTAACCACTTGAAATCTTGGTTATGTATATTTGGACTCACTCTTATACTTAATTTGTTTGTCCCACTAGTTTATTAACTCTGATAATAAAAGAAAAATAATGTACGTGGAATTTGAGATATTTAAAGGTTAACGCTCGGGTTTTTGAAAATGTGTAGTGTACTCGGGTTCCGAGAACCGAGGTATTACATGTCATCATGTGTTGTCACAACGCACTAAATGATGGACTAAATCCTACTGGCGTATTGAGAGCATTGTCTACACCTAGCTCGGGGTAGATCAAACGATCTAGAAAACCCAACACAACAGCCATGCCATATGTGGTATATATCAACTTCAAGAGGAATTAAAAACGTGCACATGAGATAGCATTAAATGCTAGAATCTCATTAAAGGAGGTGTATATATGGTATTAAATGTTAGAGCCTTGTCAAAAGCAACCCTTTATGGATGTCAAAGCCAAGTGGCATAAGAATCTCAATAACTTTCCAATGTGGGAGTCTAGTGACAAAGGACTCTAGTCAAGACGTAAGAGTATATCTCTTATACACGTGGTCGTATGTAATAGGGCACGGCCATGTGAAAAAATCAAAGAGATTTTGATAATTGATCCTCCAAATCCTTCACAAAGTTGAAGATTATGTAAGGTCACCGCTTCCTAGAAACCTATATAAACAGCACTGCATGAATAGTTCCTACCTTGACGTTAATACAATCAAACCTAACTTTATTTATCTATCCACCATAAATATTTATCTTTATCTTTTTACATTATTTAGTTTAACCTCTCATCCTTGCTCATAGCGTAGGGGCCTTAGTTTTTAACTCTTAGTTTAGCTCTCCACCATTTATCCACGGCATACTGTTGGATCACAAGGAAAATCACTTAGTTTCGAAATGTTGTGAGGATTTCCTGCTACGTACTAAATGATTCGGTTGGTCATCTCTCCATGAAGTTTGGTTCACACCAAATGACGAACGGATAGTCGATTCACAATCGTCTTACCACATGCTTGGTTCCTACCAAGACTGAGAACATGTTGTCACCTCACTAGCCACATCGCCACGGAGCCCAATTATGACTGATCAACAAACATATTGTCAAAGATCCGCCCGCCATCAGTCATGTTGTCATGAGGCCCGGTATCCAATCGAGTGAGGAACAGATGACTATTCCCACATCATGACAGTCCTGCTACGAAGCTTAGTCCCGATTGGGCAACAAACAGATCGTCATCCCTCAAGTCAATCGTGAGTGCCATTATTATAAACTTTGTTAATAGAAGAACACTTTTGGCTTTTATTTATTTTCTATATTATTTTTACTATTGAACTACTGCAATGAATCATACTAAAAGACACAAGTCCTTAAGTCTATTGAACTACTGCAATGAATCACTCTAAAAGACACAAGTCCTTAAGTCCACAAACACAAGTCTATTGTCATAAGGTAAAAAGAATCCATTCGGAAGGCTAACCCCTACCCTTTCACAAATCGCTTGATTGTTGAGCACAATTGATAGTTGAGAGGATAATCGAATCTTGTGTCTAGTCTCCAATCTGCCCATCTCAACTTGGGGGAACACCAATAGTTCAATCAAACATTGAGTCAAATAGACTCTAACACACAGGCACATGATAATCACACATGAAACTAAATACAGGCCCTCAATCACATGTGTGGTCTTGCGTTTGATTGAATTGTGCAAACACACCCCACGCCGATTAATGTTTTAGGCATTGAATTGGAATACTTTGAGCAAGCATGCCTGTTCTACTAGCATTTTCCTTTTGATTATTAGGTTTTATATATATATATATATATATATATATATATATATATATATATATATATATATATATATATATATATATATATATATATATATCGAAGTTTCAAGTTGTGATGTAATAAGACAAATACTTTCGAGTGAGTGGATTAAGTTGTGGATAGTACAATATGATGATTTCTTTATTTAGATTTGAAATTAGTGTTGATATCTTTTTAATTTGGATGTGAATGGTTTTTATGAACTCGAATGAACACATTAGTGGTAATGAATTTGGATTTAGGTCCTGATGGCCCCACTCGAGTAGCTGAATTTCGAGGCGTGACAACCCAAGAGGAAAAAATATGAAAGGGTGGAAGTGGGCCGCCCACTCACATGGAAATGGTCCACACTCTGATACTGGTTGTTGTGGAAACACTCACATATGATTCTTAAAAAATATAAAAAAGCCAAAGAGCCAAATAAAAAATAAGATATCATATACATGGAGACTTACTTTGTTCGATAACATGCATATATTCTGAAGGTAGCAACACAAAGCTTTCTTAAAACATAAGTAAAAGACTTACCTCTTTCATTCTTCTGGTATACAAAAATCTCCACATTAAAAATACTCCAAAAGAAGAAGAGGATACACCTACACAAACACACAAGAAAAGAGTTTGAGTATTTTTTGGACCTTTACTCTTGCTCGGGTGGTAGACTCGAGTTTCAACACCCGGTCAAGGGTTCGAGTATCCATAGGTGGTGAAATCCCACTATGGTGTGTGTGCGCGCAAAAAAAGATAAAAAAATACAAGAGGAAATGAAAAACCTATTATATGGAGGGAGAGATAAGAAACATACGTACATACGCCAAGAGAGGGGCCTGTTTTAGGACCGTGGATTTGGAACCCCCTGGATTCGGAACCCCCTGGATTGGAAACCCCCTGGATTTGCAATCCTCATAGTGTGTTTAGCACTCTGGAGTGTGAATCAACTTTAATCCAAAAATTCCTATGCATGGTATATTTACAGGGGTTTCAATTTAATTACTAAATCAAATTTAATATCTCTAATTAGTGAGATATATAATTTTTCACACTATGGTTGTGATAAGCCCACCGAAATATACGTTTTGGCTGAAAATGATGAAATTCCAAGTCTCGGATGGACTGCAAGCACAAGATCATGTCTGAGTGACTAACCAATGATTTTTAATCGTTGATTAATGGGGACAATGTTTGGACGGTGCTAATTTACATTGAGAATGTTTGGACGGTGCTGATCATCATTAGTGGGCCATGTGCTTAATAGAATGATAGTGTACAATGACACAAATGTCACACCTACAACTATTGAAATGATTTTAGGTGTAATCCAAGCTCTCACCGTGGATTGCAAACCCCCTCAAAGAGGTGATTAGAAACCCCTTAGATTTGCAACCCCTAGTTACTTTATACGCCAAACAACCAAGGGGATTTGAAACCCCCTCCAATCCACGGTGCCAAACGACCCCTAAAAGGGAGAGGTATACATCCTATGCTTACATAAGTGGGGATGCAACCATTTTCACCATAGATGCCCACGCACAATCCAAAGACCTATACCATCCACTCTGTGTAAAGCTATACATGAGTAGAGTAAGCTTGGTTACTCGCTCAACTCGACTTGAAAATACTCAACTCAACTCGGCTTTTGATGAGTTCGAACTGAATCGAGTATTTTTTTGGAGCTCGAAACATATTCGAGCCAAGCTCGATCTTGTCCCTACTCGACTTGAACTCGACTCGACTCATCATGGTGGGTGTGTGTGTGTGTGTGTGTGTGTGTGTATACTATTAAAAAAAAACCTAATACTTACTTACCCCCCCTTTCAAAAAATTACCCTACCCTACCCGCACACCGCACACCCCATTTTCCCTTCCCCTTCAAAAAAAAAAAACCCTAACCCTTCCCCATTTTTCCCCATTTCCCCATTTACTTCCCTTTCTCTCTCAGTCCGACGGTCCCTGCCCTGTCCAGTCGCCTTCTCTGTCTTCTTCCCTCTCACACTTTCAGTCGTCGGGGGTGCCACAATACCCTGACCTGCTCTCTCTTTCTCTCAGTCATCCGACATGCCACAGCTCTCTCAATCGTCCAGCATGCCACGGCGCCCTGCCCTCTCTCTCAGTCATCCGACGTGCCACAGCGCCCTGCCCTGCCCTTTCTCTTAGTCTGGCGTGCCACATCGCCTATCCGGTCGCCCCTGCCCCTACCGCAACTCGCCAGTCTGAGTCCGACCAACGGTAAGCCTCAATCCCGGTTGCCCCTTTGCTTTTAAATTGAAGACTCAAACTCAAACTTGAATCGAAAACTCTGCTCAAACTCAGCTCGAAATCTGCTCGAACTTAGACGAGTCGAGCACAAGCTGGGTATCCGAGCTCGAAGCCCGAGCCGAGCCGAGTACAAGCTAGGACTCAGGCATTGCGAGCCGAGCACGAGCTGGGCAATGTTGTGCAGCATGCCAACAAACGCAGTGAACCGAGATCCAATCTCCGGTTTCACCCACAAATGATAAACAAGAAGAAATATAAACTAGAAACAGATCAAAGTAATCCAAACAAACCACAAAACAAGATATACGTGGAAAAATCCCAAACTAAGGTAAAAAATCACAGATGCAAACTTCCATTATGAAGAAAAACAAAGATTAGAAGGTAAAATATTAACCTCTCCCTTGGAAGTACAGAGAAAATCCTTTACCCACACCTTAGAATTATTTCTCAATTTCCTAGAAAAGCCCTAGGGAATAGTTTAGGCAACTTCCTTTTCGTACCCTTGCGAAAGTCGACTCAAAAATCCGTTGTCCGCATCAAATTCGAAAATGAATCTTCGTAACTTCGACTAGTCGAGCATGCTGCACGACCGGTCGAGCCGACCCCTCGATCGATCGAGCACGGGCCACGACCGATCGAGCACGGGCCACGACCGATCGAGCACCTCGAAACCAAAAATTGATGCTTGCTGGACTTTAAGTCAAGCCAGTCCTCAACTGGTCGTGTGGGCTGCACGACCATTCGAGCAAGGGTCATAACTGGTCGAGCGGCCCCCAGATGTGGCTCCACATCTCCACAATCTCCCACTTAGAGACGTATCACCATAAACCTTCATCTTCTACATCCGAAGTGCACCACCTCTCCATCTTCAAGCCTGAAGACCAATCAAAGCTAAACAAAGCTTCAGCTTCTACCGTGTGACCGCCTTTGTCAGCATGTCTGTAGGATTCTCACTTATATGAATCTTCACCAGAGCAATAGATCCATCTTCCAGTAACGAATGTATGAAGTGATATCTGATGGCAATATGTTTGGTCCTATAATGAAAGGCTGAATTCTTAGCCAAGTGTATTGCACTCTAACTATCACTGTACAGCTTACAATATGCTTGCTTCTTATCCAATTCTTCCATGAAACCTTGCATCCACACCATCTCCTTGCACGCTTCTATAGCCACAACATATTTTACTTCTATCGTACTGATAGATACTATCTTCTATAACTAAGAGACCCAACTGACTGCAGCACTACCTAGAGTAAAGACATAACCTGTAGTACTCCTTCTGCTATCGATATCTCCTGCTAAATTTGAATCTATGTAGCCTTGTAACTTGATTTTCGATCCACCATAACACAGCCCTACATCCTTAGTACCTACCAGGTATCTAAGGATCCACTTCACAGCTTCTCAATATTCCTTTCTAGGGTTGTTCATGAACTTGCTAACAACTCTCACTGCTTGAGCAATGTCTGGCCTCGTGCTCACCATAGCATATATGAGACTCCCAATAACTGACGCGTATGGGACTTTAACCATGTAGTTTCGTTCCTCCTACGTCCTTGCACTTTTCTCCTTAGATAGCTTGAAGTGGTTGGCTAATGGAGTGCTAACCGGCTTAGCACCTCCCATGTTGAATCGATTAAGTACCTTGGCTATGTACTCTTCCTGTGACAAAACAAGTTTTTTATTTTTCCTGTCACGCTTTATCCTCATGCCTAGGATTTGTTTTGCAGCTCCTAAATCCTTCATAACAAATTCTCTAGACAGTTGATCTTTTGAGATCTGAGATGTCCTTCATGTTTAAACTGGCCACAAGTATATCATCAATGTACAGAAGAAGAATGATGTACAACGTATCAAACTTCTTCAAATAAGAACAGTGGTCTGCATGACATCTCCTAAAATCATTTTCCGACATGAAACTGTCGAACTTCTTGTACCACTGCATTGGGGCTTGTTTTAGGCCAAATAGACTCTTCTTCAGTCTGCACACCTTGTTCTCCTTTCCTGGTGCCACGTATCCTGTCAGCTGATGCATGTATATCTCTTCTTCAAGGTCCCCATGAAGAAAGGTTATCTTAACATATAGCTGCTCTAGATGTAAGTTCTCTGTAGTCACTATACTCAAGACCATGCGAATCATAAACATCTTCACCATAGGTGAAAATATTTCGGTGAAATCGATACCTACCTTTTGTTGAAACCCTTTCATAACCAAACTGGTCTTGTACTGTTTCGAACCATCGTGCTCCTCCTTCAGTCTGTAAACCCACTTGTTATGAAGAGATTTATTACCCTTAGGTAGAGTGACTAGCTCCTATGTACGATTGGACTTTAGATAGTCCATCTCCTCATCCATGGCCTGCTCCCACTTAACCCGTGGATCCGACTATAATGCCTCTTCAAAACATTCTGGTTCACCATTATCTGTCAGCTGTAGATAATGTAAGGAGGGTGAGTATCGAATCGTGGGTCTTCTCTCCCGAGTAAATCACCTCACAACTGGTATCTGTGGAACTGCCTCATAATCCTCATGTGCATCATCATCCTGTGGCGTTGTAACACCCGTGTCTGGTAACTCTTCCAACTCTAAGAATTTCTTTTCCTTGGCCTTATTTTCCTACACACTATCCTCATGCATCACTTTTTCATTGAAGACTACATCCTTGCTTCTGATGATTTTCCTATTTTCTGCATCCCAAAACCTATAGCCAAAATCATGTTGCCCGTGGCCTATAAATGTGCATCTCCTGGACTTCGCATCCAGCTTATTTCTATGCTCTACATCAATGTGAACATATGAAGTGCAACCGAACACTCTAAGATGTGCAAGGTTCACTTCTTTCCCAGTCCACGCTTCTTCTGGTAGCCCACCATCCAATGGTGCTGAGGGACTTCTATTGATGAGATATGCGGCAGTATTCACAGCATCTGTCCAAACATCTTGGGTAACTCTGCATGTAACTTAGGGCTGTGCATCGAGCCAAGTCGAGTCGAGGTGGGCTAAGCTTGACTTCTCTTGTCCGTGCTCTTCTCGAGTTCGAGCTCGAGCTCGGCCTTGAGTTTACTATTGAAGCTTGGCTTGTTTGCTAAAACTTTCAAGTCAAGCTCGAGGCGAGCTAATGGATCGAGTCGAGTCGAGCTTACTCCCAACCTGACCCAACCCGCAACCCGCCCCTGACTTAACCCAGCAACCCAACCTAACCGACCCAACCCCCAAATCAAATATTTAATTAATAATACACACACACACATATATATATATATATATATAATATTAGATAAAACCATAGATGGTACTTTGTTGTTGATACTGAGAGAGAGAGAGAGGAGAGAGCTCAAGTGAGCGTAGGCTGTACGACTGAGACAAGCCGGGTAGATGTTGAGTCAAGCTCAAGTGAGTAACCGAGTAAAGAGAGAGAGAGGGGAGCTCGAGCATGGCGGGTTAGGTAAGGAAAGAAAATGGTATAAGAGAGACGAACGGGTACGATAGGGTTTATGTTTTAATTTTTAAATATAATATAATATACATTAATATATAATAACAATAATAATAATAATAACAACATATTCGAGTCGAGCCAAGCTCGAGCTCGAGCTTCGAGCCAAGTCGAGTTCGAGTCAAGTCGAGTCAAACCCCACTATGATTGAACTTGGCTTGTTTTCAAAACGAGCTGAGTCATATAAAGCTTGGTTCGCCTTGATTCATCATTCAAGTCGAGTCAAGTCGAGCTAAATCGAGTCAAGCCGAGCGAGCTTTTCGAGCTAGCTTGGCTCATGTACAGCTCTAATGTAACCTCATGCTCCTAGCACGCTCATGTATGGTCCTGTTAATGCGCTCAGCCACACCATTCTACTGCGGTGTCCCTAAAATTATTTTTTGATATTTGATTCCATTTACTGCACAATACTCCTCAAACCTCATATCACAACACTCTCCCCCATTATCAGATCTGAGATATTTTACTATTTTACCTGTCTCGTTTTCTACCATAACTTTCCACTTCTTAAACACATCAAATACATCAGATTTGTGCTTTAAGAAATAAACCTACACTTTTCTACTAGCATCATCAATAAAGGAAATAAAATAACGTTATCCACCAAGAGATGATACCTGTGTCGGTCCCCACACATCAGTGTGTACAAGCTCCAACAGATGTGTCTTTGGAGCGCATCCTGTCTTCTTGAAACTTACCCTCTCCTGCTTGCCTACACGCAGTCCTCGCAGAATTTCAAGTCAATAGACTTCAGCCCTAGTAGTTTCCCTTTTGACAATAGCACTTTCATTCTTTTCTCACTCATATGTCCCAACCTCTGATGTCATAACTGCCCACTCACTCCAGTTGATGCGAATGAGAGTGAACTATATGATCCTGAAGTCACGTATAAAGTACCTTCCTTCTTGTCTCGAGATATCACTAAGGCACCTTTTGTGATCTTTTAGGAATCACTGGTGAATGTTGTCACATAACCAGTATTAGCCAACTGCCCCACTGAAATAAAATTTCTTCTCAAACTCGGTACATGTCTGACATCCTTCAATTTCAACATCGTTCTGTCTTTCTGATTTATATGAACGTTTTCCTTTCCAACAATACTCCACGGCTCATCATCACCCAGTTAGACTCTCCCGAAGTCACATCATACATAGTTACGCAGAACTTCCTTACGCGAAGTGACATGAAACGAAGCACCTAAGTCTATAACCCAAGACTCATTCCTCGTATCAAGAGACAAGATCAACGCCTCTGTATCACTCTCCTCAGATAGATTCACTGAATCCTTCCTACCTTGAGAGCTTCCTTCTTTTTTCTTGAGGGCCCTGCAATCACGTTTCATGTGCCCCTTCTTACCGCAATGCCAACATCCGTCTTTGTCTTTCGGTCCCTTGGACTTCTTCCTCGACTTAGAACGCCCGTATTTATTACCTCCTTTGTTCAGCGATCTTCCTCTTCCTTCAACATTTAGATCATTCTCTAAATTTCCTGAAACTCCTGATGCCTTTCTTCTAGATTCTTCGCTGAGAATTAGTCCGGCCACATCATCAAATTTTAACTTTGTCGACCCTGAAGAATTGCTCACACAATCACCAAACCATCCCAACTGTCTGACAAACTAGATAAGATTAATAACTCCCTGACCTCATCCTCAAAAATAATGCCAACGGATTCCAACTGGCTCATGACTGTATTGAACTCGTTTAAATGTTCAGTCATGCTCCCACCATCTGACATCTTCATGTTGAACAGTTGTTTCATAACATGAACCTTGTTGGACGTTGAGGGCTTTTCATACATAGTGGCTAGGGCTTCCACTAATTCTTTTGCAGTTTTCACCTTAAATATATTGAAGGTGACACTCTTTGATAAAGAGAGTCGAATCGTTCCTAAAGCCTTCCTATCTAGTAAAAACCATTCATCATCTGTCATCTTTTCTGATTTCTTCTCTTTTCCTCCTAGAAGAATATAGAAGTCCTTCTGATATAGATAATCCTCAATCTGCATCTTTCAAAAGGTAAAGTTTGAACCATCAAACTTCTCAATTCTAGTTTTTCCTTCTTCTGTCATCGCTCCCAATAGAACTAAATTAATAGCTCCGATACCAGTTGTTGCGTAGCACTCCAACAAACGCAGTGAACCGAGATCCAATCTCCAATTTCACCCACAAATGATAAACAAGAAGAAATATAAACTAAAAATAGATCCAAGCAATCCAAACAAACCACAAGACAAGATATACATGGAAAAACTCCAAATTAAGGTAAAAAATCACGGATGCAAACTTTCACTATGAAGAAAAATGAAGATTACAAGGTAAAATACTAACCTCTCCCTTTAAAATATAGAGAAAACTATTTTTCCACACCTTAGAATTATTTTACAATTCCCTAGAAAAGCCCTAGGGACACCTATATATAGTTTAAGCAACTTCCCTTGCGCACCCTTGCGAAAGCCGACTCAAAAATTCGCAGTTTGCATTAAATTCGAAAACGAATCTGCGTAACTTTGACTGGTCGAGCAAGCTACATGACCAGTCGAGGGGACCCCTCGACCGATCGAGTATGGGCCACGACCGGTCGAGCACTTCAAAACTCAAAAAATTAATGCTCGCTGGACTTTGAGTCGAACCAGTCCTTGACTGGTCGTGTGGGCTGCACGACCGGTCGAGCAGGGGCCACGACCGGTCGAGCAGCCCACAGATGTGGCTTGTAAGACCCATATCTTGGTCCGTACCTTTCCGTAGACTTCCACGGTCTTACCGGTCGAATTTCGGCAACCTTCGACCCTTAACCGATATCGACGCGCGACCCTGATTCATATGCCGACAACCCGAGTCGACTCAACCCAAGACTACTACCATAGCGACCGCACCGTCGCTGCTGTTCCAATGCCGCAACTCACGCGCCGAGGCGATACCCTGGTCAAGAGATGTGGGCCAACGTTCGGTGTAAGGAAACGTCGCGCGTTGCGAAACCCAAGGGAATCTCTACGATGTGTCACATCAATCACATCAATCCCATCAATCAATCACCCATCAATCCATCACATGTCAAGTACATGTCAAGTACACATCACTTTTACCCCTTTTCCCAAGCAACCACAAAAGTCTCCCAAACCCATACCTTTCTTACACAAATGCTACAAAAGTCTCCCAAAACCATTCCTTTCTTACACAAAAGGGGCCACAAAAGTCAAAAGGTGTCTTACACCCCATCACTACATCCATCCATCACTCTCTCTCTCTCCCTTTACAACTCTCTCTTTCTCTCTTTCTCATTTCAAATCTCCAAGCAAAAGAGCTCCATACGTATGGAATTTCTCCAAGCTTCCTAAACTCCAAGTGTGGCCCACCTCTTCACCCCATGATCTCCCCATCCTAACCTTCCATTCTCCATCTCCTCCATTAAAATTCAAGCTAAGATGCCAAGGAACCCCTAGGAGTAAGAAGATCGGACGGTGGGTGTTAGATCATACTAGTTTTTTCTGTTTTTGAGATGAGCCAAGTGAGGCCAACCGATCAATGGTTTGGATCTCACTTGGGACCCTATGATGTGGCTGATGGCCCACTAGGATCATCATGATTATTCCATGATGGAGCCATTCTCCATGGACCCCATCATGATGTTTATTTTCTTTTCAAAGGTCATCTAGACCGTCCATGTTGGTGGGGAAAAGATCTCCACCGTTGATTTTAGATTTCGGTGGTCCCACATGTTTTAAGGCCCACTTGATGTATGATTCATTGTAAGCGAGGGCCCATAATGTCGGGGTCCCTCCATCACAAAGCGTGTCCCACTCTCCATGTCTTTCTCCCTCCTTATTTCTTTTTATTTTATTTTATTTTATTTTGTGCAATAGGGTTGTGTGGCCCACTTGAATGAACCCCACCTTGAGCATTTATTTGGTCCAAGCTTTCTTCAAGTGGGGCCCACCTTGCATGTTGTACCCCCCCATCATCCATCAGTGGTGGCCCACTTCAATAGGCCCACCACAATGTATATTTATAAAAAAAAAAAAAAAAAAAAGACAAACCGTCCAGCGTCTGGGATGCTGGACATCCCTGTACAAAAAAAGAAAGAGAAGAGAGCTTTGGGGTGAGCCACCTGCATAGGCTCCACCTTGATGTATTTTTTCAATCTAAGCCGTCCATCCTCTTACCTACAGTATTTTAGCCGTTGGGTAGAAGTTTGGGGCTATTTGGAAGATCTAGTGGGCCATAGCATCAAAGAATGCATCATTACCATTCAAGGATCATTTTTCTTATTTTATTTCATTTTCTATCATAAAAAAAATTCAAACTTTAGACTCTTTGGGGTCGTCTTGAGCCAGGGAAGCTAGTGAACGGAGCAGATTCATGTGATGCGGGCCCCACACTCGAAAAACCCCGAAAATCATTTTTTTTCCCAAAAATTGCAAGAGGCCTGCCTCCTCCCTGACAAGAGTGCAGCAGCTGCACGCTGCTGCGTGCAGCGTCAGCGTGCGAGCGGGCGCGTGCAACGTCGGGCGGCGTCCAACAGGGACCCACAGCTGGAGCCGTGGGCCCCACCTTAATGTTTATTTGTCATCCAATCTGTTCATGAGGTGGGTCCCATCCTCAGGTGGGCCCCCTCCAAATTTCGGCTCGATCCAGAACTCAGGTGGCCCACACCACAGGGAACAGTGGAATTGAATATCTACCATTGAAATCTTTTTGGAGCCCACAGAAGTTTTGAACCAAGTTGAAATTTGTATTTTTCCTTCAACCAGGTCTGTTTGACCTTATCAATGGGTTGGAAGCCAAATAAATATTACAGTGGGCCCCACATGGGACCCACAATGATGCATGGGTCTTAAAGTCCACCGTCCAGTGGACGGTGGCACCCACCTTCATGTATTTGTACTCCCACCGTCCAGCGGACGGTGGGGCCCTTTGAGAAGTATGTGTTTGGTCCTCACTGTCCAGCGACAGTGGGACCCGCCATTATGCATGTGATGCATCCAGACCGTCCATCCGCTTGGTGAAATCATTTTAAGGCATGAGTGGCTGATTGGGTGGGTCACTCATGTATGGGCTAGGCCCATTTGAATTATAAAAGACCTATGGGTTAGGCTCAATTGATTTATGAAAGGCTCATGGGTTAGGCCTATTTGATTCATATAAGGCCTATGGACTTGGGCCCACTTGATATGTAAAGCCTATGGGCTTAGGCTCACTTGATATTTAAGGCCTATGGGTTTAGGCCCACTTGATATGTTTCAAGTCCATGGGACTAGGCCCATTTGATGTATTCTAAGGCCCATGAAACTGGACCCATTTGATGCATTTTTAAAGCCCATGGAAGTAGGCCCATTTGATATATATAAGGTTTAGGAGTTAAGGCCCATTTGGCGTGCATATGGGGTTCAATTGGTGTGACCCATTCGTTACCTTTAAGAACCATGAGTTAAGCTCATTTGATGCAATCCAAGGCCCACGGATTTTGACCCATTGCAATGAACATAAGACCCATTGGTGTGACCCATTTATGTGGCCCATCTGATGAATAAAAGGCCCATAAGATATGGCCCATTTGATATATATGTAAGGCCCAATGGGATGAACCTATGGTCCATTGCAATGTGTAATTCCCATACAAACTAACTAGCGATGTTTACAAAGATTGTGCCTTGGGAGCAATGTTGGTTTGACATCCACATTGTGAGTGTAATGTTGGTTAGATGTCCACATTACGACTCTCCTTAGGGCCCATTACTAGGCCGTACTTGCTGTGTATAGGTCGTCCAGGCCCATCTGCGTTGTAAGAATGGTTCATCACTCATTTACATGTTTAGTATAGTTTCATGACTCATGATCATACGCATCATATGTATGCTTGATATGAGGATTGACTGATCATAGCATATGCATTCGGGCAAGTTGTTTATGAGCTCCTGGTTAGGCAGTGTTGCCCTACATGAGCGCACGATATGCGCAGGATTTGTTGCATGACTGGATAGCTTGAATCATGCATTTCGCATTTGTGTGACATGGTTATTGTACGCCCTATCGACATCAGGGTGGTCGGTTGGAAGGGGGTGCGGCCTTACCCGCCCGAGTGTAGGGGGCAATCCTAGGCTGAGTATGACCAGCTCGAGGAATGGGTCCGCTATCGACGAGTCGTGACCGATATTGGCAGACGGATAGTGAGGTCTCTTCCACTTACCTTATTGCGTGCGATGTGGCGGCAATCTGGTTTAGAGTGTACTAGACCCCTGTGATATCTCATATTTGAGCTATATTGATGTGTGGACATAAATGAGGATCTTTATGCTTGAGTTGTATTACACATCGCATGGCCTTGGGTTGGCCGATACCATTCATGTCTTGCATCGCATAAGCCTTGGTACGGCTCATGATATTATGGATTCATCTGCATATTCCGTATTACTCTGATATTACATGTTCATATTACTACATTGCGCACACACTTTCACCACCCTCTAAGTTTTCTATAAGCTTATGCACGACCGTTGCGTGCAGGTGACGTTAGTTCGCAGCAGCGCTGAGGCAGGAGCACGTTGCAGATCGTTTTGGAGTTTTTGTTCTTTACCATTGTATTTCCCTTTATGCTCATTGTACTTGTAAAGTTTTTGATCATAGTGGAAATGTTATGGAGTTCTTGGTTGTTGTTTGTGGGTTATGCCTTTGGTTATGCTTATTATGAATCAAACTGATATTGAAAATTCTCCTCGTACCATCCCAGGATCGGAACCTGGCGAATGGGCGCTAGGAGCCGAGAATGGGATTCTACGGAGGCTGTCGGTGCTGGATTCGGCAATCGAAAATTTTGTAAGTCCGATTTCCAAGTTTGGAGTGTGACATGGCTTCACATCTCAACAGGGCAATACTGGCTCGACTCGTGTACAGCTATAACTCTGTGGGCATCCTTGAGAGTGTGTCAAGCTTTTCAGATAATTCAAATGTCAATGATATAATTAACATAAACAACTATGAATTCTACTTGGCTTGTGGTCCATATCATTAGAACAGGAGGGTAAGTGGCCATGGTGGGGGATGCATGGATGACCGATGCCACATGGGCCAGGCCCGGAAGCTCAACAGTCCAGCCCGCCTCATTGAAGGCCCTAGCAACATGGGATAAAGGTCCTTGTTACTTAAAACTTGCTTGGGAGGCGTTCCAATAATTTGAATTAGGCCATCCAATTTATGTATAAAAATGTCAATTACCCTTATTTTATTATCTTATTCTTATATTTGTGGACATTTATTGAAGGATTAAAAATTAACAATACTAATTATCTTATTTCAATAAACGAGTATATGCACCAATCAAAGATTAGGATAGCGAGGACTGGGCTTGCATGGTGCAGAACACAGGATGCACATTGGTAATGTGTATACCTAGCAAAAATAAGTGGCCCCACCATAGTGTTTGTATATTATCCATGCCGTTCGTCCATTATTTTAAAGATCATTTTAAGGTAGCTTGATTCAAAAAATGAGGCAATTCAAAGGTAAAAGGTCATTTTACGGTGGGCTTGAGCCAAAAACAAGGCAATTCAAAGGCAAGTAGACTGCACGGAAGGAGCAGGGATAATGATGTCAACCTTGACAGGGCCTATTATGATGTTTACTTTTCATCTAACCGGCTCATAAGGTCACATGGACCTGGATGAAGGAGAAAAACAAATACCAGCTTTGATCCAAAACTTTTGTGACGCTGGAGAAGTTTTCAATGGTAAGTGTTCAATCCCCATGGATTTCTATGGTGTGGTCCACTTGAGATTTGGATCTACCTAATTATTTAAGATCATTCCCTAAAATGAGCTATGGAAATGGATGAACTGTTTAGATATAACACATATAACCTGTTGACCTCGACAAAACTATAACATGTTGACCTCGACGCAGCACCCAGATCACATGCGGACGCGGATGGGCTGGTGTACTGAACGCTGCCTACCGGCGCGGATTAGATACTGACGAGATAAGTAGCCAAATCTTTATTAAAGTGACGTCACCAAGAGCTATGTAGACCTCACCATGATGCGTACGATGTATCCATCCCATCCAACCACCTGTAAATATCATTTTATGACATGAGAAAAAGAATGAAATTAATGTAAAGTTCAAGTGAACCTATCGTAGAAAACCATGGGATCAGTCACACTCACATTTGAAACTTTTTTAAGGCCCATCATGATGTATTTTTTAGATCGAATCTATTTATAAGTTACCATAGAGATATAAGAAGTGAAAACAAAAATATAAGCTTGATTGGAAACTTCTATAGCCCTTGAGAAGTTTTGATTGATAGATGTCACTATCCTCACTTTTTTTTACGGCAGGATCTACTTGAAGTTTAGATTTATCTCATTATTTTTCTCATGCCATAAATGCTCTCTCCAAATGGATAGGCGGCATGGATACAACACATGTATCATGGCAGGTCTACATAGCTCGGTGACGCAACTATAGATGGATTTGGCTACTATCCTTATTAGTATCTAATCCGCGCCCGCCGCCCACGTGCCAGTGTGGGTGTGTGCCGTCTAAAGACGAGCGTTAGCACTCTTCGAGCTCCATGTTGTACGAATGGTTCTGGGATGCGGATTACCTACTGAACCTGACAGTTTCGACCCTGAAGTGACGTAACTACGTTATTTGGGTCCATGTGTTGTATCCATGCCATCCATGCATGTGGAGGAGCATCTTAAGGCATAAGATAAATGATTAGGAAGATCCAAAGTTCAAGTAGAACCTACCGTATAAATAAACGGGGACAGTGGCACCTACCGTTTAAACCTTCTCAAGGCCATGATATTTATTTGAGATGGAACATGCTAATAAGTTAATAAAGACATGAAATAAGTGAAAACCTAAATATTAGCTTTATTTAAAACTTCTGTAGTTCAAATAAGTTTTTAATGGTAGACAATCAATCCCCACAACACGGGAGAGTTGGATTTACTTATTTCTTTGGATCATGCCTTAAAATAATCTTTCCAAATGGATGAACAGTGTGAATACAATACATAAACCGTCACTTTTAGCGGATGCTATTGTCGAATTCAGTAGCTAATCCGCATCCATGGTTCAAAGTTACGTGGCCCACAATGATGGCTAAATTATTTTAGAGCATGAGCCCTAAGGGCCTGTTTGGCCAGGAAAATTGGAAGGGATTGGAAAATAGATCCAAGATTGGCCAGGCGTGCCAAACAGACACGGGATCCTAATCTCAAATATAGCAATCCAATGGATCTTAAGACAATCCACATCACCATCATTACTTTTAAATCCCATCTAATCCACCCTAATCCCTTCAAGGCCCGTTTGGCCGAGGGATTGGAAGGGATTGAATGGTATTAGGGTGGATGGCGTGGATTTCTAGGTAATGATGGTGTTTTCAGTGAATTGTCTTGAGATGCATGGGATTGCTAAATCTAGTCTGTTTGGCACGCCCGACCAATCCGAGGATTAAACCTTCCCATCCCCTCCAATCCCACTAACCAAACACGTCTCTTGCAAATTTGAACGCATTAGGGTGGATTGGATGAGATTTAAATGTAATGATGGTGTTGTCGATGGATTGTCTTAAGATCCATGGGATTAGGATCAGATCACTGACTTTGTTTGGCACGCCTGGCCATTCCCGGGATTTGACTTCCAATCCCTTCCAATCCGACCGGCCAAACGGGCCCTCAAAATTGCCTTGAATGTGTTTGGTTCAAGAGATTGAAAGAGATTGGAAGGTTTAATCTCGGGATTGGCCAGGGTCAAACAGACCCGATATAGCAATCCCGGGATATAGCAATCCCATAGATCTTGCACCAATCCATTGTGGCAGCTATCATTACCTTGAAATTCATGCAATCCACTCTAATACCATCCAATCCAATCTGCCCGGTCAAACAGGCCCTAAAATGAGTTATATCCAAACTCAAGTGGACCACACCACAAATAACAATGGGATAATGATTCTCATCCTTAGAACGTTCATAATGACCATCATAACTTTTGTTTTCCATCCATCTGTTCATGAGATTTCATAAGTTTACACAGATCTCGACGATGGAGAGGAGTAAAAAATAATATTGATCCAAATCTTCTCTACCATGAGAAGTTTTCAATGGTACCATAGTGTGGTCCATTTGTGCTTTACAATAATTTAGTAAAATGCATCAACATAATGAATATAACACATACATGAGGTTGGAGCTTATCGAACTTGGCGACCTCGACACATTACTAGGCGGTGGCCACCAAATCTACTTGGTTAAATGATATGGCAAAATGGATGGAAGGCTTGAATAAAATCCATACGTCATAATGGCCCTCAGCCTTAAGCTATGCCGAGTCCTAAAAGCTGGTGTATAGTACATGTGTTGACGCCACCAAGTCCTTTGCGTCTCATTGTGTGTGGGTCCTATCATGAGGTATATATGGAAACGGATTGGCTACCCCCTGCCCCCAGCCCTGTGGCTGGTGGTCGGTGCTCTAAGAGCCCCACCATGATGTATATGTTTCATCCATTTTTGTAAATCATTTTAGGCTTGATCCCAACAAATGAGAGAGATATAAATCTCATGCGTACCACACCTCAGGAAAATAATAGCGATTGAATATCCGGCATTAAAATCCTCCTAAGCCCATCATACTATTTATATGACATTCAATATATGATTATATAATTAAGTCATACAAACCCAAACGGAGGAAAAATACAAAGATCAAATTGATCCAAAACTTGTATGGCCAAAAAGTTTTGAATGGCCAACATTCATTCAACACTGTTTCTTATAATGTGGTCCACTTGAAATTGGGATATACGTAATTTTTATGTCTTATTATAAAATGACCTAGAAAAGTAAATAGATAACATAAATGAAACACACATCATGTTAGGATCACAGAGCTGATGGCAGGGGAGCAGCAAATCCGTTTCTGTATGTATTATATCCAAATTGTCCATCCATTTGGCGAGCTCTTCACGCAAATCCAAGATTACGTAGACCACACCATAGGCGGGGGATTAAACATCTACTATTAAAACTCTTGGGTTTAGAAAAGTTTTGGATCAACATGATATTTAATTTTTCATTTTATTTGAGTTTGTGTAGCCTTTTATATATATATATATATATATATATATATATATATATATATATATATATATATATATATATTGTATGGGAAAGAAACGTTATAATGGACCCTACGAATATTTTCATGGTGAGAATAATTGTTTCACTGCTACTTGTATTCACCTGGGCTTCCGATATAACTATTTTTTAGCTCGTGATCTAAAGTGTCCTTACCAAATAGTTAAACAGTGTGATGTAATAAATGCATCACTGGAGGGTCTTAATAACTTTGAACGCCTTTACACCCTGACAAATCACACGACACGTTGCCAGGCAAGCCAGGTCGGTGGTGTGGGGGTACACCAGCCAATCCGTTTCCCGTGAGAACTCAAGCGTCACAGGCTAGCAGAGTACTAAAGTCCCAGGCAACCGGAGCATTAAATACGTGTCCACAACTTAAATAACCTTCCCGAGTCACCATCCCATCCCATCCCATCCCATCCATCATTTCTTCCTCGAAACTCCACAGCGTCGGCGAAAGCAACGACTCCGTAGCAGTTGCGTTCACTATCCTGCGCATGGCGTGTGCCATCTAAACCACTAATACGACGATCCACTCCACGATGAAACGAATTTAATAATAAAAGGATGTCAGAAGACTCCTGTGGGCCACATAACATTAATTTGTTACTTTTATGCATGATTTTACTCCATTACAGTGGTGTGGTCTAACCTATCTCTTAATTGATTTATTTTCAAAATCATAATTAAAATTTCATTTTGAAATTTATGAACGGAGTAGATCTAATGAATTTCTTTTCCACAAAGGGATAAATTAATGTAAGTCAGGCTCTTTGCGTGCCTACGCAAGCACGCTAGCAGCCCTTTCGTTTCATCTCGAGCAATGTACGGCTGATGTGAAGCGACTCTGCAGTTTCATCTCCTTGCACGTGTAAACGTGCTCGGACTCGGACTCGTGAGAAGTGTCTTGACATGGCTCGTGCATTTGACCGCTCCTTTCTGTCTATTTTTCGTGATGATCCGGACCGTCCATGTAGAATCTGCTGTGATGTTTGGTCTACATGTGGAGAATTTCATTTGTTAGATCTAGATCTCTCTGTTCATGCTAATGTTGCATAAATACTGCTTTTTCCTGGTCGTTATTGCAAAAGTCACTTTATCTATACGAGAAATATTTCGATACACAAGGTTTTTCTATGTGAATCATGTACGAAGGAAAATTTTATTTCAACGGTCTTGATCATCACATTGTCGGGCAGAAGTGGCAACCTGACTGAGAGGCTTCGATGCGCCAGCCTTGCTAGCAATCTTCGACGGCAGCTAGAAGAAAAAATTAGCACCGTAGACGAGTAGGCGTTGGGAAAAACACGTTCAAACTCCAGTAGAGTGTGACTCTCTGTATATGCTTGCATTTATACATCGCAGACGTTGTTTACACGTGCGAAGATCCAAACTGTTCAAATCATTGGATATATGGACAAGAAACGTGCCATTGTAAATTCACCTATTGAAATTCCATCACTATGGTTTTCTCATTTTAGCCACCAATTTGATGCCCATTGATTAAATGAGACCATTTTATGATTGATTTTCTGATTAAATTGGAGACATCCAGAGTTGTGCCGACTAAATGGACCGTCCGGATTGAGATATCACAATGCCACGTGTACCAGATCAAGATGGTTCCATCGTATTGTTGTTCACCGGCTACCCGGCATATGATACCGCATGGCAAAAAGATCGTAAAGTGTACGTTGGTTTATCTTTCAATATGGACTGTCCATTCAGTGGGACCATGATAGATGCAAAGTTATGGTCAACATTATGGTGCTTTAATAAATATACCGATCGATCATCCATATATATATATATATATATATATATATAAGAGATCATATAACTAACCACCAACAAAATACAATGTTTTACGTGAGAAAATGCCAACCAGGTGATACTGAAATTTACAGTGAAATCAATACAAAGGAGATGAAACAAGTTTATCTATAAGAGTATACTGTTGGGGGCTTATACAAAACCTTAGGATCTATCCTCTCGAAATAAATCAGAATTATAGGTAATAAAATAATGAAATAAATCAAAGCATAAAACACACACTACACAAGAGAATTTTATGTGAAAAATTATAAAAGAGGTAAAAACTACGGGACCTCGTCCAGATCAACAATCCACTATGAAGTAAAACATTACAAACGTCTTCACTCACACAGGAGTGGATAAACAATGAGACAATAAAAGAAAAGCGAAGAGATCTCATCGATTACGAGGACGTGGAAGCGCTGAGATATGGTAGATCACCTCTACGAGAATAGCCTCCCTTCCACAAGCTTCCTCTCTCTCTTTCTCTATCTCTCTCACATCTTTGATAGCCCTCTTGTGTTTTTCATATTTATAAAAAACCCTAGGAACTCCTATTTATAGTTTTAGGAAACTCCTTTCCGCATCCTAGTTACGAAAGAACTCAGATTTTCACAATTCACAAATTCGCGGAACGAATCTGCGTAACCACGATTGGTCGAGCCGAGTCCTTAATTGGTCGTGCGCCACCCACGACTGGTCGAGAACCACCTTCGACCGGTTGAGCACCCTGGAAAAAAATATCCCAAAGTCGCTGAATTTTGAGTCGAGTCAGGGCTCGACTCCACGACTGATCGTGCACCAGCCCTTGACCGGCTCACGACCGGTCGAGCACGGGATAAAAAATCCCATCAAATCTCCTCCTTTTTGTCCTAGGAGAGATTCACATACTTCAAGCCAGCCTGGTTTCTACAAACCTCAAACTTGCTCTTGAGCAGAGCCTTGGTCATCATGTCTGACCTATTATCGTCCGTGTTGACCTTCTCAAGTTGTAACACCTTCTATTCTAAAGTACCCCTGATCGAGTGATATCGAATCTCTATGTGTTTCGACTTAGAATGCTGACTTGGATTCTTGCTCAAGTGTATAGCATTCTGACTATCGCAATAGACCATGTGCTGCTCCTACTTCAGGCTAAGTTCTTGTAAGAACCTCTTCATCCAAAGCATCTCTTTATATGCCTTTGTTACTGCAATGTATTCGGCCTCTGTTGTTGACAATGGTACGACCTTCTGTATCTTGCTCTGCCAAGAGACCGCTCCCCCTACAAACGTGAATATGAATCCCGATGTAGACTTCGTGGAGTCTATATCACCTGCCATATTTTCATATGTGTATCCCTCTAACACAGGTTTCGCATCACCATAGTATATGCTTAACCTGGATGAGCCTCTTAGATACCACAGTATCTATTTCACTACTACCCAATGCTCGTTGTCAGGATTGACAAGATATCGGCTGACAACACCAACCGCATATGCTATGTCTGAGCGTGCACACACCATAACATACATCAAACTTCCTACAGCTGACGCGTAGGGTATCTTCTGTATCTCATCCACTTCTGCCTTCGTCTTGAGACATTGTCTGTCACTCAATCTGAAGTGACCATCCAATGGAGTACTGACCGGCTTCGCTGCATTCATATTGAACCGCTCTAGGACTTTCTCAATATATCGCTCTTGTGATAGTCAAAGCTTCCTGTTGCTTCTGTCACGGGTTATCTCCATTCCTATGATCTGTTTAGTCAGACCTAAATCTTTCATCGCAAACGAGTTTCCCAACTCCTGTTTCAGCCTGTTGATCTTCTTGATGCCTTTTCTCATGATGAGCATGTCATCAACGTATAACGACAGAACTAAGAAATCCCCATTTGAGAACTTGCGCATGAACACACAGTGGTCCGACTCCGTTCCGTCATACCCATGTTGTAACATGAACGAATCGAACTTCTTGAACCATTTCCGTGGAGCTTGTTTCAGCCCATACACGCTCTTCCTCAGCCTACACACCATATGCTCTTTGCCTTTGACTTCGAACCCCTCTAGCTGGTGTATGTAGATCTCTTCTTCCATGTCATCATGGAGAAAGACAGTTTTAACATCTAACTGTTCTATCTCCAAATTCATGCTAGCCGCCAACCCAAGCAACAGCCATATGGATGTCATCTTCACCACTGGTGAGAATATCTCCTCGAAGTCTATACCTTTTTTCTGACCGAACCCTTCCACTACAAGTCTGGCCTTGAACCTTGTCTGTGAATTCTTCTGTTCAACCTTCTTTCTGAACACCCACTTGTTGCTCAAAGCTTTCTTGCCCTTAGGCAGTTTCACCATATCATAAGTGTGGTTCTCATGTAAGGATTTCATCTCCTCTTGTATAGCTTTCAACTACTCCTCCTTATGCTTGTTGACTAGGGCCTCAGATTAATCTTCTGGCTCTCCACCATCAGTAAGCATAATGTACTCATGCGGCGAGTACCTCTCGGACGACTGTCTGTCCCTCGATGACCTCGTCACCTGTGGCTCAACCGGTGGATCAAATGGGGGCTACTCTCCTGGTCCATCTTCTGAAGGAACTCCCTCGTCCTCTACACCTTGCTGTAATCCCCCATCATTAGGAACCACGTGAGGAATAATTGGATCCATGTCCTCTAGCTCACCTGAACTAGGCTGGTTCTTCTCTGACTTATCAATGTCTTCTATGCACTAATCTTCAAAGAAAATCACATCTCTGCTCCTGATGAGCTTCCTCTAGGTCGAATCCTACAATCTGTAACCGAAATTTTTATCACTGTACCCCAAGAACACACACTGCCTGATCTTCATATCGAGCTTAGACCTCTCGTCCTTTAGTACGTGAATGGATGCCCTGCATCCAAACACTCTGAGATAACTGTACGATGGATCGTGTCCAGTCCACACCTTCTCAAGTTCTTCTCCATTCAACGGGGCTGATGGAGACTTGTTTATTAGATACACTGCTGTGTGCATTGCTTCTCCCCAGAATGTCTTGGGGCAACTTCACATGGGATAACATGCATCTGATTCTCTCTACAATGGTGCGATTCATTCGCTCAGCTACACCATTATATTGGGGGGTCTTCGGAACTATCTGTTCATACCATATACCCAAGGACTTGCAATACTCATGAAAGTCGCCAATGTATTCACCACCATTATCAGTGCGGATGCGCTTCAATGATTTACATGTCTCTCTCTCAACCATAACATGAAACAATTTAAACACACCAAAGACCTCGTCCTTGGATTTCAAGGCATAAACTCAAACCCTCTTAGATACATTATCTATAAAAGTGACAAAATACAATGCCTCACCCAAGGTTTTTATCCTATAGGACCACAAACATCAGAATAAACTAAATCTAATGCATGCACTTTATTAACATGAGAAACAGTTTTAATAAATGAAACTCAATGTTGTTTTCCTGATAAAAAATCAAGATAGGTTTTGAGAGGTGTACCTGTCACGTCTGGAATGAGTCGCTTCCTTGCTAATAGTTGAAGCCCTTTTTTACTCATGTGACCTAGACGCCTGTGTCACATTTCAATAACTGAATCTTCTGCTGCGTTTAACCCACCCTTGCACACACTGACACTTACCTTGTAAAGGGTGCAACACTTCTTTCCTCTGACTGCGATCAACGAACCCTTGATGAGCTTCCAATGCCCACCAGCAAACTGGTTTTCAGAGCCATCATCATCCAACATTCTCGTCGACATCAAGTTGAGGCGAAGGTCTGGGATATGCCTCATATCCTTAAGAACCAATGTGCAGCCCATATTGGTCTTCACACAAATATCACCGACCCCTACGATCTTCCATTGTCACCTGACTTGTAGCTTGTGAAGAAGTCCTTGTATGGAGTCGCATGAAAAGAAGCTCCTGAGTCAATCACTCAGTCAGTGTCTTGACTCGTAACCATGAGACATACGTCATGATCTGTAGAAAGAATAACTACAATGTCGCCATCTAAAGCGACCGCGGTGGAATCTGATTCATCTTCCTTCTCCTTTCTTTTTCCTTTCTTGTCGCTCTTCTTACCATGACATTCATGTTTGTAGTGACCATTCTTGCCACAATTTCAGCAATTAACATCCTTTATGTTGCTCAATTTACCTCTTGATTTATCTTGGGCCTTCCCGCCCTTCCTATTTTTTCCTCTCCTCCGTTAATGTATCACAAGGGCCTCTTGCTGAGTAGACCCAAGAGACTTCCTCCTTGTCTCCTCATTGAATATAACATCCCGAGTTCCAGAACATCACTTATGCAACATTTTTCATGATGGATGAATGTCGGCAGCAGTAGTACATAAAACATGAGGTGGATTAAGCCAAAACAACATATCATACTCCAGAGACAGTTAAATTATCAAGCGGAAGAATGTGATAGATATATAGAATATATGAACTGTTGTAGGTCTCCAGAGTGTGAACATGTTACCACGTTAACTAAATACATGTATACTCTACAATAGAAAGAAAAGAATATACATGAGTGTGTAAATAAAAGGTAAAATACCAAGTGTATTGGCATCTAATCAGTAACCCTACAAACCCGTCGATCAGAACCTGCATACAGGAGGGATCCTCCTTATCATCATCAAGTCCGGCTCTGCTTCACAAGCATCGCCATCATCTAAAACTGAAATAGGAACTAGTTGGTGTGTACAACACCGTCCCGTAACGTGGGAGTGAGTAGCTAACTCAGTGGAATCATAGAGCAAAGGTTAACATACTATCAAATCAATCACGCGATAATAGTAAAGCAAACAATCAGACATTCCTAGATACTGTGATTAATGCAAGTATGAAATGACATGATAGATGCCCTCACCGACATACTCCCTCATGCGACACCATCTTACGTCCGCGACATGCTTTCTTTCCTCAGTGCTCCACATCTTCCAGGCACATGCAGTGCAATATGAATATGATTACCGAGTTGTTATTAGTCCTTTTCATACAACAGGATTAAGAAACTAGGGTACCTTCCTCATATCAATACCCAAACAATGATCCTGTCTAGAGTCGTCACTCCTAGTAATCTCATACGATGATATGTTTCTAGGTCGCTGCAAGGGCTGTCAGGGCTGTTACACGCACTCGTTGCTCCACTCCCCCATCACCTTATCAATACAAGCCTAGTTTATATCCTTAAGACTGCATCAGGACTCGTCGCCCCCATGCGGTGTCAGGATAACTCAAGGTCACTACAAAGGGCTGCCAGGGCTGTTGCTCCACTCGTTGCTCCACTCCCCCATCACCTTATCAATGTAGGCCGACAACAAGAATATAGTGTCCCATACTACCATAATCTGCTCAGAGTAGGGTGCTCACTGGTCACTACGGGGAGGTTTGTGACCCCAGCGTAGGCCGACAGCTCAACCACGGTGTCCCATACCACCATGCCCAGCTCATGAGTCTTAATGGATCAAAGTACCATGGTTAACAAGGTTTCCACCGGTAAGTTCAGTACCCTAGGTTCAAGCAGTTATGACTCATACAAGGTGAACAATCAACGGTCAGTCGGGTTACTTGACGAGCTCGATTAGTACGAGCGCACCTCAAGCTGAACGACATGAAGTGTATAAAACACCTCGTGTGGCCTAACCACTACCACCAACCCAAAGCACGACTCGCGTTCATCGACGCGTCCTTCGTGGTAAATAGAAGCCAACCACGAGTTTGAATCTATTACCGACTGCCTAGACTATGATATAGCCCCAAGCACTTGTAATTCCACAATAGTGATCATGTAAGAGTAACATAAAAGAAATACAACAATCCAAGCATGTTAACAACATGTGATGACATACAACGTAAGAAAATCAGCCAAACACATGTATTCCATATATATAAGGAAATCAATTCAATATCACAACATGGAGGAAAATCATGTATATCATCATATTAATTGAGAATTCAATCTCCAGACTAATCTACAACCACATTTACTCAATACATACCAATACAAACATTTATACAAACACTTAGTCTACACACTTTACTCTACATAGCGTATGTCGACCCAAAGTGCGCATTAGGACGAATCTCTTCACCAAACAGATCATACACGCGTATCTAATATCATAATACGACAAATACACATGACAATCATTTCAGCAAAATACAGGCGTATACAGTATTTCCTACAAATGCCTAAAAATCCTAAATCTCATATTTTCCGTACGCAGTCGAAATGGAAAACGGACAGCATGTTCTACATGTCAAACAGCGTTCTTGTCGATAAGCTACTATTAAACGACATTGAAAGCTTTGAAAACAGTCAATCTAGGCATCTAAAATCCTCACTTTTTGCCGTAGACGCGTATTGATTCGAATAGAAAGTCTACGCTTCGTCAACGGCGATATGACGACCTATATCACAAGATGAATCAGCTACTTCGCTACTTGTATCTATGGAATCCCTAAAACAGGTAAAGGTTAGGGTTTTCTTACCTAGAAATAAGTTGGAATCACCGAAAGAGTGATTAGAATACGGTGATTCGGTATGTGCAAAAGCTGGATCAAGTGGCAGGAAGTTTCTCTCACAACTCTCTCACAATCTCTCTCTTTCTCTCTCTTCTCTTTCTAGGGTTTCTTGCAAATTCGGATGGGAGAGATATGAGAGGGTTTAAGGCCCTTAAATAGGTTAGAAACTCACCTATTTAGACTTGGGACCAAGGTATACTTGGGTTATAACCAAATCGGGTCTTTTCATATCCAAAAGAGCGTTTCGGGAGGTCCCCTAGCCGAATGCGGTCGGACTTAAGCTCATGGATACTGGATCCTGCTCACATCAAGTTTTCAGTCCGGTAGTGTTCCCAGATCGCACGTGGCAGACCAGTTTCAGTTCAGCGGTCACGGAGACTCGATCGAGGATTCCAAGTACACTGACCTGAGTGAGAAATGTTCCCTGATTCGAGGGTGTATTTGGGTCAAATTCCGATGGTCTGAATGCTTATACTGAACCTGCAAGCGAAACGTGCTAGATTCATTTAATTGATATTTAAATTTTTATGAATTTCACTCTTTATCACACTTTTCACTCCGGACGCAAGAAAATGGTCTCAGGACATCGTATAGACTTGATTTTCGAAACGATTGTCAAGTCCAACTAAGCGGTCATAATGGTCTGAGATTGTAGACATCGGACTTTCGACGCGCGGTCTAGATCCAATATAAAGTTTCAAAGGGTTCATGAGAGCAAACGGGTTTAGAGTTTGATCCTAGGTTTTAGGGTAACGTAGCGTCAATGATTCTATAGGTTTTGGGTCTTACAGATCGTATTTAAAGTGGTTGGTGCTAATTTTGCAGGAAATCTAGTGTAACGCTGGCTAATTCACGTTAAATTTCTAAAGGATTTGGTTCTAAATGAGTTCTTTGGCTTTGGAATTGGTTTCAGAGAGGTTACCAAGGTGTTATGGTTGACCCATTGCCTAAGGACGTCTAATCCCAAGTTGGCAAAAATCTGGGATGTTACATTGAAGAGACAACTAGTTACCTGTTCCATAGATATCTTTCCATATAGCGCGGAGTTACTTAAAGACACCACTAATGTCTCCCAACTGTCAGGCAATGAACTAAGCAAAAGTAAAGCCTGTAATTCATCATCTAGGACCATCTTCATAGCGGAGAGCTGGTTCACTATATTTCTGACCACATTCATGTGCTCAGCTATAAAACCACCATCCTTGAACTTGAGATTCACAAGTCGCCTTATCAGAAAAAATTTATTACCGGCTGTCTTTCTCTCATACAGCCCTTCCAATTTAAGTCATAGGCTAGGGGCTGAGGTCTCCGTAGACACATGGTTGAATACAGAATCATCCAGCCATTGTTTAATAAGCCCCATCGCCTTCCGTTCCATCTTCTTCCAATTATCATAAGATATATCCTTGGATTTTGTTGATATGCCTAAAATTGGAGAATATACGTCTTTGCAATAAAGCAAGTCTTCCATCTTAGCCTTCCATATGGTCCAATTAGAACCATTGAGGCTCATCATTCTTGATGAGCCACCTTCCATAATTCAAAACTAATCCTACTCGTTCAATGAACTTCGCTCTGATACCACTTTGTTGGGGGCCTTGCACAAAACCTTAGAATCTAGCCTCCCGAAACAAACCAGAATTATGTATAATAAAGTAATGAAATAAATCAAAGCATAAAACACACACCACACAAGAGATTTTTACGTGGAAAACCCTTAAAGAGGTAAAAATCACGAGACCTCGTCCAAATCAACAATCCACTATGAAGTAGAACATTACAACTGCCTTCACTCACACAGGAGTGGATAAACAATGAGAGAATAAAAGAAAAACGAAGAGATCTCACCGATTGCGAGGATGTGGAAGCGCTGAGATATGGTAGATCACCTCTACGAGCATAGCCTCCCTTCCACAAGCTTCCTCTTTCTCTTTCTTTCTCTCTCACGTTTGATAGCCCTTTTGTGTTTTTCATAACTATAGAAAAACTCTAGGAACCCCTATTTATAGTTTTAGGAAACTCCTTTTCTCATCCCTCCTTTTCTCATCCCAGTTGTAAAAGGACTAAGATTTCCGCAATCTACAAAATCGTGGAACGAATCTACATAACCACAAATGGTCGAGACGAGTCCTCGATCGGTCGTGCGCCACCCAATGTCGCTGGACTACAGTCGAGTCAGGGTTCGACTTTGAGTCGAGTCAGGGTTCGACTTCACGACTGGTCGTGCACCAGCCCTCGACTGGTCGTATAGGGCTCACGACCGGTCTAGCACGGAACAAAAAATCTCATCATATACCTCAAATACTAGAAAATCTTAGCTATTCTTCGCCCTTTGCTCCCCAGAAGTCTTAAATATCATTTTCACACTCTTAACCCCCCATTGCAAACTCATTCAAGGAGTTAAAACTGAAATAGAAATAAAAATCGTGTAATTTCACAAATTTCACAAGTTGGTTAATGGAAGCTTTGATTATATCAAGTGTCATCGACGTCTGTTAATATAGTTGAATCCACTTTCAATCATATCGATTTGGACCTAAAAACTATCCAGCAAACAAAAGTCCAAAAATTGATATTTTCTTGATGGGATTGAGTAATTGTTGATGGGATGTACAACTATTCGATAAGATTGAGTAGTCTGTCAATATCATTAGCAGACCTGATTATAGAAAGATTTAAGATATTAGACAATAATTTTCACCATGTTTTCAATCTTCGCAAACCACAGCTTCAAGCTCCATCTCTAATTATCTCCATCATAGCTATACTATTGTCGTCTTTTTTCATGCACAATCTGCCTTCACCAAGTCTAATAAGTCGCACAACATTTGAATTTCTCTATAAGAACCATTTTCATAAGTTTGTCAGACAGATTCACGCTTGTGTGGATCTTATCAAGAGTTATGCCTCATTCCTCAAGCATCTATCAAATAAAATGATGACGAACATCAATATATTTAGCATATAAGTGATAAACAGAGTTCTTCGCTAAATTAATCACATTTTCGCTATTACAATTAACTAGTACGACCTCTTGCTGAAGCCCAAGCTGATTTATCATTTATCTTAATTAAACACCTTCTTTAAACACTTCTATCACTGCCATAGACTTAGCTTCGGTTGTGGAAAGAGTCACCATGAACTGAAAATTTGACATACAACTGATTGCTCTACCCATTAACACAAATGAGTAACCGAAAATCGACCTCCTGTTATTCACATTTCCTAGGTAATCGGCATCTACATAGCTTATCAACTTATCCTATGACTTGTTGAACATTAAGATGTAGTCCACTATACCTCGAATATACCGAAGTAACAATTTTCACTGTCTCTCAATGTTGTTTACTGGGGTTAATCATGTATCTGCTCATAGGACCCACTACATATGAAATATATGGTCTCGTAGAGACCATGACATACATTAAACCACCAACGATGCTCAAATATGGAACACGAGACATCACTTACTTTTCTTCATCTATAGTAGGACATTGTTCAGAAGAAAGCTTAAAGTGAGTAGCGTGGGGTGTGCTAACCAGTTTCGTTTTATCCATACCGAACTTTATCAATACCTTCTTAAGGTATTCAGCCTGTGATAATCGTAACCTATTCCTTTGTTGTCTCCATGAATAGATATGCCAATAATCTTATTTGTAACCTTTAAATCTTTCATTTCAAATGTCTTTGACAACTGAGTCTTCAACATATTGATCTTAAACACGTTATGGCTAGCGATAAGCATGTCATCTACATACATTACCAGTACAATGAACTAACCATCATCAAGTGTCTTGTAATAGACACAATGATCATACTCATTCCTAATAAATTGTTGACACATCTTGAAAGTATTAAACCTTTTGTACCATTGCCTAGGTGATTGTTTCAAGTTGTATAATGACATCCTCAACCTGTAAACTTTATTCCCAGCCCATTTTACTTTGTAATCTTCTTAATGCTTCATGTAAATTTACTCATCCAACTCTTAATATAAGAGAGCAATCTTCACATTCATCTGTTCTGATTTTAGGTTGTATTGGGCAACCAGCGTCAATACAAATTGAATAAACACATGCTTGACTACACATGTGAAAATCTCGCTGAAGTCAACACTCTTCTTCTATGTATACCCTTTTGTCACCAATCTTGTCTTGTATTTATTATGTTTTTCTTGTAAATCCACTTATAACTGATTAATTTTCACCCCATTAGAAAACTCTACTAGCTCTCATGTCTCATTCTTATACGAAGAGTCAATCTCGTAATATATGGTCGCCATTCACTTCTTGGCATCAGAATCATCTAATGCTTCTAGAAGGAAGACGGATCTCTCTCGTCCATAATAATAGTGAATGTGACATGCGAGTCATCCCTATATTTAACTAACAATCTGCGATGTCTCAGAAGATTTATTCGGAGAGGTGACTGTTTCACCTACTTCTATAACTCTACATGCGGCTTAGGTTCTGCCTATGTATCTTCTTTTTCAACTTCGACATCAATGTATGTTGATTTCTCCGATTCGTTATATTTCTCATTGTTGAACAAGGAATTTTCATCAAATCTGGCATTTCAGCTATTTATAACATTTTGTGTAACTTGATTGTAGTGCCTGTACTTTTTCACAGCATCACCATAGCCTATAAAAATACATTTTTTAATCCATTTGGTCTAGTTTACCTTTCTCAATTGAAAATATATGAGAGTAAGTGTTACAACCAAATACCTACAAGTATAGTTGTCTACCCCATGACCACTTCGCACTTCTTCATGAATCTTACAGTTTATCAACGTAGACGGGGACCAATTCACAAGGTAACAAGCTGTGTTAATTGCCTCAATCCATAATTCCTTGCCCAATCAGGCATTGCTCAATATGCTTCGGGCTCTTTCCAAGAGAATCTAATTCACCCATTCCACCACACCATTCTTCTCTGGTATGTGTTGAACTGTATTATATTGCATAATCCCTTCATCCTTACAAATTGGTTGAATTCCTTTGAAGTAAATTCACCACCATTATTTGTCCTTAAAACCTTTAGTTTCTGCCCTATCTACTTCTCAACCCTTCCCTTTCACATCTTGAATGTGGTGAATACATCAGATTTATTTTTAAAAAATAAACCCACACTTTTCTGAAGTAGTCATCTATTAATGATGACCATCAAGCGGAAACAACAGGTGATGACCCCATACATTTGATTACACATATTCTAACACTCCCCTACTACATGCTTTCTAGTCTTAAAGCTACCCGGGATTGTTTACCATATATACAATGTCCACATATATGAAAATCAATACTTTTAAAAATATGAATTAAGTTACGATCAGAAAGTACCTTTATATTGCGCTCGCTCATGTGGCCCAGACGAGCATGCCACAAACGCGCCGATATGAACTCCACTATAGACACTGCATCTCCGCCTGATATGATATTCTCGATCAACTTATATAGGTTGATATTCTGTTGTGCTTTTCATTACTACGAGTGTTCCTTTCAAAACTTTAGGAACCCTTTCATAACTGGTGAATTTGTAACCAAGTGCTTCCAGAGCCCCAAGAGAGACAATATTCTTCCTAAAGTTAGGAACGTATCTCACATCCGTTAGGATACGATCCATACCATTAAACATCTTGATGCACAATAAAATGATACCAATTACCTTATAGGTATTGTCATTGCCCATAAAAACATGTCCATCTTAATAACTGTTGTAACTGGTGAACCAAGCTATGTGATAAGTCATATGGTATAAGCCCCCGAATCTAAAATCTAGTCGTTATTATGGTAACTAGATCTGGATGCGGTCAAGACATCACCACCATCCACCTCCCTCATGATTCCATCGTGTTAGCTTTTTTTGATGCACTCTCAAATTTAGGGTTCTTGCAGTCCTTCTTCATATACTATGTTATCCCACAATTCTAGCACTTCATCTTGCCATTCTGAAAAGGTCGAGCAAAATGTCCTAGATGGGGGGTAAATAGGACAATGCCAAATAAAAATAATAAGTGGAATAAAAATAACAGGATAGCCTAATAAAATGCAAATAACCAAAGGAAATAACAACCTAAAAAATCAAGTATTGAGAGGTTTAAACAAACTTGGTTCTAAGGACAACCTAACACCAAAACCAATGGTTTATGGCAGGACAACCTTACTAGAACATGGGTGAGTATCAAAAACTCAAACTGAAAAGAATATGAAAGAAATAGAAACTAATCTATTACAACATTCACCACACAATACCGAAATGTAAAGATTATAACATTCACATCTAAAAATACATCCCACAATCTTAAACTATAAAAGATAAAAAAATCAACCATACATCCACCAAACATAGAGTTATAGTGGTTCGCTTATGTGTACACCAACTATTAAACAACAGCTGCACAACTACTCCACTCCTAATATCTATTATCTCGGGATATTAGCGTTCACTAATCAAAATAGATTTTTCGAGGTTCACCTAAAACCTTCACAATTGTGTCTTTCAAGTGGGCTTACATAATTCAAAAACTCCATGCTCTGAGTTTTCTAGATCACCTCAGACAAACCAAAAACAAAGATTTTCTGGAACAATCTCACAAACCAAAAAGGAATTAAATTAAAGAAAAAGTAAAATACTTATCTGTATGATGATTTTGAAGCAGCCCGATAGAACCAACTTGATGACGACGTAGATGTTCAACCTTCAGTCTCACAAGTGTATAGGGTTCTAAGTCTAGATTATTTTTAATTAAATCAGTAAGGGCTTTGTATTGATTTTGATCTCAAGAAAGGTAAATTGAATATCCCTTTTCAACATAAGAATGGAATAGATATTCAAAATCAAATTATAAGAGCTACTTTAAAGAATATAAAATATGCATAGAATAGCTTAGAATGTACTCAAAATTAACTTAGAGTGATTGCTTACGAATGATAAGAATTGAATAGAAAACTCTAAAATTCAAGCACTATTTATAGTTGAAAAATCGGTTCGCACGACTGACCTTTAAATAGCTACGACTGGTCTTATCCAAATAGATTTTCAAAAATTTTGGCGCGATAAAATTTTTCAGCTGCATGACTGGCCTTGTGGGTCCCATGACTGGTCGAGTGGCCTACTCGACTAGTCATGGACACCACATAACTGGTCTTGTGAGTCCAGATTACTCACTGAAAATGAGTCGAGCACTGCACGACTGGTGGAGCAGTTTTCAGGACTGTTCATAGACTAATAGAAAGATTCTAAAAATTCATAACAAATCCTAGACTGGTCGAGCCAGTGTTAGGACTAGTCGAAAGAACAGAATTTTACACTTATTAAATGACCAAAATGACCGACCAAAAGTATGAAATGATCTAATCATGATCTAAGGTCAATCTAGGTCAATCATACCTTACTTGTGAGATATAACATATGAACCATCAAACTATCGATCACTTTAATAACTTTAATTCTTGCGATCTTCAATTCTTGAACTCGACATATAAAATATAATTTTCAACTAGGTCTTGAGTTCTTGAAGTTTTCTGGTTCTAGATCTTGAATCGCAATGTTTTAAAAACTAAGTCTTCACTTTTTTTTAGTTTGAAAATCTCGGTAAGTTCGTCGTAAATATCGGCAAGATAGATTTAGCACGAATAGAACGAACGTCAAAGATTCCATATGAACAGATGCACAAACTTGATACAAATCAAGATATAAACTTGAATTGGTTTGGCACACCAAATTTTGACAATACTTAGGATTATCAACATGGCACTTTCATATTCCCTTTCGATTTGAATTGTAATAGGGAATTGCCCTTCTCCTAATCAGAATTCCTTCTCTTGACAACCAACACATTTGTAGATTTACACTCACTATTGTCTTTCTTTATCAATTGCTTCTCTTGAAGGACCAAGATGATAATTAACATCGATGGTATCCCTACCATGAATCAATGTGTCTACCAGATTCTCGAATGATGGTGGAAGCAAATTCAAAGAATAAATGATTGATCTTCCTCTTCGATCTTAACATCTACATTCATTAGTTTATAGAGCAAATCACTTAACGTCTTATGTGTTCACTGATATTAGATCCATCTGTCATTTTAAGATTGTATAACTGCTTTTTAAGATTAGACGATTGCCCTTAAATTTTTTCATGTACAAACTGTCCAGTTTTATCCATACCCCTATGACAGTCTTTTAATTCAGGACATTATATAAGACATTGTTCACTAAACACAATTGCATCGAGGTTATAACCGTCTCGTCTAACTTATCATACTCTTCATCTCTCATATATGCAGAACGCTTTGCCTTGCCAAGGAGAGCGTATTGTAATCCTTGTTGAATTAGGAGGCCTCTTATTTTAATATTCCATAGTTCAAAGTTATTTCTTTTAGTAAACTTTTATGTTTCATACTTAATGTTAGATATCTTAAAAGACATGTTTTTAGATTCAGTAAAGTCAAAATTCCAATGTTATCTATGATATCATTTGTTGGGGGATGCACAGAAGCAACCGCGAGTTATAATTAAATAATAAGAGATCAATCTAACCAAGCATAAACGAAATATAAGGTTTTACATGGAAAAATCTATATGAGGAAAATCTACGACACAAAACAACAATGAAATCCACCATAAAATCAATGTACAAGAGATGAAATGAGCTTACCGATCGAGAGTACACCTCGAACACCACAAACCCTAGCTCTTCTTTACCCTTTGCTCCCCAAAAGCCATAGACACGATTTCCACACCCTAATCCTCGATTGCAAATCCTTTTAAGGAATTAAAATTGAAATAGAAAATAAATCTCGTAATTCCGCAAACCTCCGCAAGTCGGTCGATGAGAACTTCGATCATATAGAGTGCCATCAACGTTTGACGATATAATCAAAGCCACTTTCGATCATATTAATTTGGACCTAGAAATTGTCCAGCGAGTAGAGGCCAAAAATCGAGATTTTTTTCGATGGAATCGAGTGGTCTGTCGATGCCAATGACAGATCTAGTTACGGATAAATTTAAGATACACAACAATCCATCCATACCTGCCCCACCAATTGGCCACTAATAATGTAAGAGTGATTCTCTACATTACTACAATATTTCCTCTCCCTCTTAGTCAAGATGTGGATTGCCCACTCACACTGCTACTCCCATCATGTTGTCCATTCATTTTTCCAGCTCATTTTAAAGCATGAGACCAAAAACAAAAAAAACAAAAAATAGTTACAAATCTCAGTGGACCATGCGATAGGAAACAGTAGTAATTAAACACCCATTAATTAAAAAAATCTTATGAGCACGAAAGTTTTAGATTAAGCTAATATTTGCCTTTTCATTTCATTTTATTTGGTGAGACTTTATAAATAGGTTGGCAGACAAAAATTACAGTGGACTTAGAAAGTTTTAATGGTGCCTATTCAATCACCATCAATTTTTTTTTAAAATTTTTTTGTTGCATGTGTGTGTGGTGTGATTTACTTAAGATTTGGAACTACCTCATTTTTGGACTCATGCCATAAAACGAGCTGGACAGCTAGATAAAACACGTATAACATAATGAGGCCAACAGAGCACCATGTCACCGCTCGCAGGCAATCTGCATCCCATAGACAACATAGATGAAGAATGATGAATGTAATACATGCACTAAAATACCAACATGGAAGATAAAATAAAGATCCAAACTATCCATGACATGTCCCGTATATCTATGGCTGAATGGGAAGGCATACTTCTAAGGCTAGACAAGCTCCTATGGGCAATCATAACTTTGTTAATCATTAGGTATTTATGCTCTTCATTGACATGCCAGGAAACTTTTTTGGAATATTTGTCAATCATGTATCTTTTATTGCGTCTTAGATGATTTGATTAAGGCATTGACCTGATAAGTGCTAAATGTATGTTTTATGTTCTCTTTATTTGATAAGTTCAAGTTTGTAAGTGATTCATTTTTCAAAATATATGAAAAAATGACTTATCAACTCAACTCATTTTTTATACTTTCGTTTTCTCTTGGTACTATTTTTTTCTTCTAATATAGCATGCTCTTAATAAGCATATTTATCACACAACTACTATTGTATTTGAAGTCTTAAATCTAATCAAATACAGGGTCTGTTGATTCCATCGACAATCTGTTCGATGTCACCTTCGATGGCATCGAATGGTGCTCGATCCCATTGAAAATTTTTGGATTTTCTTCAGTTGGTCACTGACTTATCTAGGCACTTTTTCGATGCCATCGATGGATGTTTGATTGAACCTTTGATGACATCAAAATTGGATCGATGCAATCGAGAATTTATGAAAAATTATGTTTTGTCTCTGGACAATTGAGGTGTTAGTTCGATGTCATCGATAGGGCTTCGATGGGATCGACATGATTAGTTTGATGCTATCGAAAGGCCTTCGATGACATTGACAGGATCTTGCACAGTTTTTATATAAAACTGCGGATTTTCAGGATTTGTTTTCGATTTCGTTTGGAATTCTTTCCAAGGCTATATATATGGGTGTAAATAGGATTGGAAAGTATTCTAAGGTATTTTAGGGTTTCTAAGGGGTGTAACAAGGGTGAGATTCGAGGTTGTTCGAATCGGGTAAGCCTTCTCTCTCTGTAATTTCTGCTTTCATAGTGAAGTTTTGTCGCTTTATACTATGGTTTTTTCCCGAAAGGGTTTTCCTTGTTAAATCTTCGTGCTCTCTTGTGTTTGCTTGGTGCTTTGGGATTATTATCCTAGATCCATCTTTGTGTGATTCCACAACACAATCCCCAACAAGTGGTATCAGAAAAATGGTTGAGACATAGATTTGAGTATGCAGAATTGACATCAATGGGAAGCACTAGGTATGATACTGATAAGTACTCAGGGAAAAATAACTTTGAGTTTTGGAAGATCAGTTTGCCTACACTTGAAGCTACAGTTTTCCACCTTTAGATTGGCGGAGGGTGGAGATGTGGAGCCCACATCAGTAATTTTAATAAATTGATTTACAAATTATTGGACATGAAGTGAGGAAAGATGAAGATCAGGCATGTATATTGTTGAATACTCTACCAGCATCGTATGAGTCATTCATGGACTCATTGTGCACAATAAATAAATTCCTAAGTGTGGACACCATTATCTCAGCCCTTCAAGAGAAGGCTATGAGAAAGATAAACAGTGGTGTAGGGACATCTTCTGATGCACTATTTACTAGAAACAAAAATTCTGAGCAAGGTACAACATCTTCAAGGTCAAGATCTAAGTCCATGGGCAAAGACAAAGGTAAGTTAAAGTGTTGAAATTGTGAGATGACTGGACACATGAAGAGGGATTGTACAAATCCTAAATCAAAGAGAGAAGACTCTGAAGCTTCATCCAGGGAGGCCAACGCTGCCACGTCTAAAAAATGTACGAGTAGATGTGAAGGTGATATTTTATCTGTGCATATGATCGGATACTTATACGATGATTGTAGGGATGAATGGATTTTACACACAGGGGCATCTTTTCACATAACTCCTCATTGGAGTTGGTTCACCAGCTACAGAGAGCACGATGGTGGACAAGTGATTATGGGCAGTGACATTGCCTGTAATGTTGTGGCTATTAGTACAGTGCACATTAAGATGTTTGATGGGACAGAGCGTACCCTGACTGAGGTGAGGCACGTTCCTGATATGAAGAAAAGTCTAATTTCTCTCAGTGCACTTGAGGTAATAGGATGTAAGTTCACCGGATTTGATGTTTCCCTTAAAGTATCTAAGGGGGCACTTGTGATCATGAAAGCGTAACGACTTGGTAATGTTTACAAGTTGATCGGGAGAACTTCAACAGGTAGAGTTACAGTGGTTATAGTGGATTTCACCTTTACACGTGTGTGACATGATGGGCATAGCCACATGAGTGAGCATGGCATGAAGGCTGAGACGCGCGAACAGAGATATGGAGCAGGTGGAGCAGTCACCTGTAAGAAGAATCACACCGCATAATCATAGGTTACAGGCAAGGTACATGGATGTCACGCCCCAAACCCAGAAATCGGATTCATAGGAATCCCGATCGCCGAATCCGGTGCCGACAGCCTCCGTAGTACCCCATTCTCGGCTCCTAACATTCATATGCTAAATTCCGATCCTGGGATCATACAAGGAGGATTTTTTTTTACGTACATTTATTTCATAATAAGCATAACCACAAGATTACCCAACTCACAAAGGTAACATCATCATCACATATCCACTAATATAATCATTTGATTACAACACTGAAAGGGAAATACATAAATAGAAAATCAAGCTTCAGAAGACCACTGCATGCTCCAAGCTCAACACTGCTGCAACCTAACATCACCTGCACGCATCTATCGTGCATAAGCTTATAGAAAGCTTAGAGGGTGGTGTAAGTGTGTGTACAAGATAAGTGTCAAGTATTCAATACAATGCCATAATCATACAATACCGAAAAACTAGTAATTCATAAACTATACAATGTCTGAATAAGCAGAAACACTGACAAGATATAAATCATACGATAACAGAGTAAGCGAAAGTATGGACAAGTCTATAAGTCAATCAACATCAGAATACGCAATACGGATCAATTATACAAATGAGGGAATCATAAAAAGTCAAATATCAGATGCCGTATCTAAACCATATGAATGCAGAACACAAGTAACCCAAAATGCCATATGCCATGAATGTAATGCAATATGCAGTGCAAATGGAATGACTATGCTGAAGTGTGAAGTCGGGATGATAGTACGTAGTATCGCAGGCTATGAGGTCCACCACAAGGGACTTTTATCCAAACCAGTCCCATACCTAAATTTGGATAGTCAGACTCAACGTGGTAAACTCCTGATCTCAGGTTAGTCGCGCGTCCAACCAAAATTCTTACCATAACAAAGGTACACAACAATTATTTACGCACCACCAGCTCGAGTGGATAGCGAATGAATGAATGAGCATGTAACTCCTACTCAATAAGTCCACATATCAGTACGGTTCCTCTTTGAAAAATCACCGGGGTCTATTACACTCCAAACCAAGTTACCGCCCCATCGCGCACAACAAGGCGAGTGGAAGAGACCTCACTATCTGCCTGCCAATATCGAGCTCGGCTCATCGATAGCGGACCCATTCCTCGAGCTGGTCAGACTCAGCCTAGCATTGCCCCCTCCTCTCGAGCAGGTAAGGCCGTACCACCTTCCAACCGACCATGACATAGTGAGAGACGCGGCCTAATAGTATACGGCCCTTATGCGCTCATGCATCCACTCAGTCTAGACGTTGGAGCAACCTCTAGAACCAAGAGGGTTTAGGAACTTTCACCCAGGGATATCTATAGCACCCCATGTAGAATAAATTTCTAGTGTCTCATCTGGCCATCCACGATATGCTTGTGGAGGCTACGACCCTGATGTCGCTAGGGCATACAGTAATCACAACACAAAATGCAAGATGCATGAGTTATACAATCCAGTTATGCATCAGTCCTGCGCATACCGTGCGCTCATGTGAGACAATCTCCACTTATCAGGGAGTCTCATAACAACCAGCACTATGACATATACAATGGTCAATCATATCTCATAACAGACATGCAGGGCATGTATCATAATGCTATGCAGTCACATACTCATAATCGGTATCAATAACCGGTATTGACAATCGACATTGACAATGTGGACATTTAACCAACATTGTCCCCCAAGGAATGACCCACATAAAGTCTAACATATAGTGGACCTGTAACATCCCAGAAATCGGGGGTCGAGCATAAACTCCACTCCCGAGTTCCAGAACATCACTTATGCAACATTTTCAATGATGGATGAATGTCGGCTGTAGTAGTGCATAAAACATGAAGTGGATTAAGTCAAAACAGCATATCATACTCTATAGACAGTTAAATTTCTCAAGCGGAAGACATTAATAAATATATAAAATATATAAATGATTGTAAGTCTCCAGAGTGTGAACATGTTACCAGGTTAACTAAATACATATATACTTTAAAATAGAAAGAAAAGAATATACATGGGCGTGTAAATAAAAGACAAAATACCAAATGTGTTGGCATCTAATCAGTAACCCTGTAACCCCGTCATCAGAACCTGCATATAGGAGGAATCCTCCTCATCATCATCAAGTCCGGCTCTGCTTCGCAAGCATCGTTATCATCTGCAACTAAAATAGGGACTGGTTGGTGTATACAACACCGTCCCATAACATAGGAGTGAGTAGCTAACTCAGTGGGATCTATACAGCAAAGGTTAACATGTTATCAATTTAATCAAGCAGTAATGATAAGGCAGTATAATCAAACAGATCCTAGATACTCTTGTTAATGCAAGGATGATATGAAGAATGATGCATACCCTTACCACAATCTCCTCTGTGACATCATCTGACGATCGCGGCATGACTCACTTCCTCAGTGCTCTATCACCAACGCCGTTAGCACATGCAATGCGGTGTTATGAATATGCTTACCAAGTTCTTATTAGTCATTTTCATACAGCAGGATTGGGAAGCTAAGACACCTCCCTTGTATCATTTCCCAACATTGATCCATTCTAGGGTTGTCAGTCGTAGGAATCTCATACGATGTTATGGTTCTAGGTCGCTGTAAGGGCTGTCAGGGCTGTTGCGCGCAATCATTGCTCCTCTCCCCCATCACCTTATCAATACAGGCTTACTTATATCCTCAAGACTGCAACAGGACTCGTCGTCCCTATGCAGTGTCAGGATAAACTCAAGGTCACTACAAAGGGCCGTCAGGGCTGTTGCGCGCAATCGTTGCTCCAGTCCCCCATCACCAAACAGTGTAGGCCGACAGCCAGAATATAGTGTCCCATACCACCATAATCTGCTCAGAGTAGGGTGCTCACTGGTCACTACGGGAAGGTTTGTGGCCCCAGCGTAGGCCGACAGCTCAACCACGGTGTTCCATACCACCATGCCCGGCTCATGAGTCTTAGGGGATCTTGGTACCATGGTTAACGAGAGTTTCACTAGTAAGCTCAGTGCCTTAGATTCAAACAGTGGCGACCAAATATGGTGAACAAACATCGGTCAATCAGGTTAGTTGATAAGCTCAACTAGGCCAAGCGTATGTTGAGTTGAACGACATGGAATGCATAAGCACTCCGTGTGGCCTAACCACTGCCAAACACCCCAAGCACGACTCAGATTCGCTAAACTCATCCTACGTGGCGAACAACCTCAACCACCATTTACAAAATGATTACCGATTACTTGGACTGTAGCACAGCCCCAATCACATACACGTACAATAACTAGCATATGATTCATATTCTGCATCCATATGGACAATCATGAAGTATAACTTAAATATAAACAGTACATACAGAAAATCATACACACATGTAACATGATTCAATTAAACACATAACCATGGAGGAAATCATACACTTATTTAGTATGGATAACCTAAGTTACATGATTCATGAAGGGAATCATACACATCATTGATGTAGTTGAGAATCATATCTCAACCCGCATATAGGTACATCTTACTAACTCCTAACTCATTCAGACACTTTTACATACACTTAGCCTACACATTACATCATACATATTATGTATCTATTAGCATACGTATTAGGGCAAATCCTTTCATCAAAGGGGTATCGCCCATACAACAATCATATATCCATGACAATTAGTCATGGCGAGCATGAAAGCAAATTCCATACTCATTCAGTCATTTTCACAAACACTTAGGCTACGCATACTAATTACATATCGTATGTTGATATATCATGTATTTGACCAAATTCTTTCACTAGGGAGTTGCCCCATATATCACTTGCATATACCCACGACGGATAATCATAGCATGCATGAATCTGAGTTTCGTATTCATTTAAACATTTTCACAAACACGTGAGCTACACACTTTAACATATACAGCATATATTGGTCGTGGCGTGATTTAGGGCAAGTCCTTTCGCTAAGGAGTTGTCACACATGCAACAAGCATATATACACGGCAAATAATTATGTCGAACACAAATCCAAATTTTGTACGTATACAGTATTTTCTACAAATACGAGGAAAACATTATATTCAACATAATCAACGTATAACTGAAAAACGAAACGGATGACACTTTATACATGTGAAATAGCATCCTAAGTAAGAATAAATCATTACTTAACATTGAAAGTCTTGGAAACCGTAACCTAAACGCATTTAGTCTGCACCTTAGACCAGAAAAGACATATTCAAGATGATTCAGACGATAAGTCTTCGTCAATGGCGGATACGCTACCTATGGCAAGAAACAGGTTAGCTAGAACATCATTGGAACTATCTTAGGCTTCAAAATAGGTTAGGGTTAGCTTCACTTACCCAAGAACGGAATCAGAAATGTCGTAATAGCGATATGGTAGAGGTGTTGAAACACGTGGAGTGGCAGGGTAGAATCCCTGGGAGAAACTCCAACTCTCTCTCACTTTCTCTCTCTTTTCTCTCTTCTCTCTCCTAGGGTTTTCTCCAAATTCGTATGGGAGGAGAGAGTGAGGGCTTAAGGCCTTTTTATAAGCCCAAAAATGACAGAAATAGACTTGGGGCCAATGTATACTTAAGTTATAACCAAAGTGGGTCTGTTTCGATCCAACGGAGCATTTCTGGAGGTCCTGTTATCAAATGCGGTTGAATTTAAGCTCACTAACATCGGATCTTTAGTCAGTTAGGTTTTCAGTCCGATCGGATTTCCAAATTGTCCGTGGCGGACTAGTGTCAATTCAACGGTTATCGAACTCCGATCAAGGCCACAAGTCCTTGCACATGTAAGGGCAATTTTTTTTGATCCGAGAGTGAAATTTGGTCGAATTCTGACGATCAAAACGCTTAAAACTAACGCGCAAGTGAAAAGTTACAGATTCTAATTTATTTTCTAAAAATCTTCCTTTTCTCACTCTCTTTACTCCGGACGCAAGGAAATGGTCTCAGGATATCGGTTGGGCTTGATTTTTGAAATGATAGTCAAGTCCAACTAGGCGGTCGTAATGGTCTAAGTTCACAACTATCAGACTTTCGACGCGCGGTCCAGGTCCGATACGGAGTTTCTGAATGCTCCCGTGAGCAACTGAGTTTAGAGATTGATCCTAGATTTCAGGGTAACGTAGCGTTAACAATTCTAGAGGTTTTGGGTCTTACAGATCTTATTTAAAGTGGTTGGTGCTAATTTTGCAGAAAATCTAGTGTAGCGCTTGCTAATTCACGTTAAATTTTTAAAGAATTAAGCTCTAAATGATTCCTTTGGCTTTGGAATTGAGTTCTAAGAGGTTACCAACGTGTTATGGTTGACCCATTGCCTAAGGACGTCTAACTCCAGGTTGGCAAAAATTCGGGGTGTTACAGGACCCATGGCCTCACACAAGGGTCAAATATATAACACCATGGGCCTCACTTAAGAGCTTAATATACACCACGATCAGCCTTTCTCATGGACCTAACATACATCACAATGGGTTCCATCGCCTACCCCTCAAATGCATCACAGTGAGCCTTATCACATAAGCCTCATATACATCACATTGGGCCTTAAACACGGGCTGGGTACTCATCACAATGGGCCTCAAATACGGGCCGCATATACATCGCATTGGGCCTCTACAATCAGCCACGTCAATCGACAATCAGCCACGATCGATAATCGGTCACGATAATCAGCCTCAATCGGTAATCGGTCAATCGGCCACGACTAGCTGAATCGACAATCGGCCATATCAATCGACAATCGGTCACGATCAGTAATCGGTCACGATAATCGGCCTCGATCGGTAATCGGTCAATCGGCCACGACGAGCAGAATCGGCAATCGGCCATGTCAATCGACAATCGGCCACGATCGCTAATCGGTCATGATAATCGACCTCGATGAGTAATCGGTCAATCGGCCATGACGAGCTGAATCGGCAATCGCCCACGTCAATCGACAATCGGCCACGATCGATAATCGGTCACGATAATCGACCTCGATCGATAATCGGTCAATCGGCCACGACGAGCTGAATCGGCAATCGGCCACGTCAATCCACATTTGGCCACGATCGGTAATCGATCACGATAATCGGCCTCGATCGGTAATCGGTCACTTGGCCACGACGAGCAGAATTGACAATCGGTCACGTCAATCGACAATCGGCCATGGTCGGTAATTGGTCACGATAATCGGCCTCGATCAGTAATCGGTCAATCGACCACGATGAGCAGAATCGGCAATCGGCCACGTCAATCGATAATCAGCCACAATCGGTAATCGGTCACGATAATCGGCCTCGATCGGTAATCGGCCACGACGAGCTGAATTGGCAATCGGCCACGATCAGAATGGGTCGAACAAGGCCTAAGGGGAGGTCACAATGTGGATATTAAACCATCACTGTCTATTAATGTGGCCATTTAACCAACATTGCTCCCAAGGAATGGCCCATACAAGGAATTCATACACAACGTAGCGACCATACATACATCATATTGGGCTTCATACAAGGGCCTCAAGCATAACACAATGGGACACACCCATTAGCCTCAAATACATTACAATGGTTCACGCCCATGGCCCTCGGATATATCACAATGAGCCTCGTCCCATGAGCCTCCAACCAATCGCAATGGGCCACATTAAATGGGTCGTAGATGCATCACCATGGGCCTCATATGTGGGCCTCGTATACAACTAGTGGGCCACACTGCTTTGGCCTCGTATGGATCAAATGGGCCACGTGTCTGGGCCCAACAATACAAACAGGTGGACCCCACACATGGGCCACAAATACATCATGATGGGCTTCATGGATGGGCCGCACCAAATGGGCCCCAATATGTCAAATGGGCCGAATATACATCTCAATGGGTCGTAGGACATGGGCCTCAAATATATCACACTGGGCCACGACCATGGGTCTCTTATGCATCACATCGGGCCTGGCCATCTGGGCCAAAAATACATCACAATGGTCCACGACCCTCGGGCTTCAAATACGCAATAGGTGAGCCTCATATATATTAAGTGGGCCTAATGGGGCAACCCAAGGTCTAACAAAACAGATGGACAACATGGTTGAAACACATTCATCATGGTGCACCCCACAACACACACACACATAGATGGGCCTCATCCTAAAAAATGGATGGATGGCGTGGCAGACTCAAGCATCAAGGTGGGCCACTGCACAGACAGCGCATACCCAACACTGCATCATGGTGGGGCAGTACACAGCATTATCCAAACATTGTCCAAGTAAATCACCACCATTCAGCTATTGTCCAGCACTGTCCAGCACCATCTGACCAGTGTGGATGAAACAAATACATCATGGCAGTGTCCACTGTCCCATGGACGGAGCGGATATACAGCAAACCATCAAGGTGGGTCTCATCGTCCCGTGGATGGTATAAATGAAACACATACATGGCGCGGACCCACAAAACTACACAGCAGGTGGCTCCACCTTTTGGACGGTATAGACGAAACACATACAGCGTGTGAACCCACAGAGCTGCTGATGTCAGACAACTGGTGGACCCACAGAACTGCTTCTGTCATAACAGATGGACGGTCTAGATGTAGTGTGTGCATCACGCTGGCCCACATAGCTGGCTGATGTGCACAACAGGTACATAGCTGGTGTGATCATACACTAGCCAGCCCATGACACAGAGGTGGGTCCCACGTGGGGCCCATCAAATATATATAAACTATATTATATAATATTATATTTTATTATAGGCATCAACGTCCAGCCCTGTACGTTAACTGATGGATGGCTTGGATGATGCACATCATCATGGTGGTGCACGGAACTGCTGATGCCAAAATCACAGCAGCTTTGCAACTGCTGGGACCCACCGTCCTCATCAATGGACAGTGTGAAAAAACTCATACATCATGGTGACATCCCATGCAGCAGTGAACGGTGTGGATCTCACACATATACCATGTGGGCCACAGCTGGAGGAGTAAAAATAAAATAAAATAAATAAATACATCATGGTAGATATCCACCGTCCAAATAGTGGACGGTGTGATATAACACACAGATCAAGATGGCTGCCACCGTCTAGCACCTTTGGACGGTGCAGATCAGACAAGTATATCAAGGTGGGGCCGTGTTGGACGGCCTATATGAAACAGAAATGACAGGTGGGTCCACACGTGTGGATGGTGGATACAACACCTATACCAGGTGGTCCCACGTGTGGAGCGTGAGCTCCACCTGAGATTTAGATTGTTACATCTCCCAGCCCGTGGCTTGGGAGCTTGGATGGACGGTGTGGATCCACTTGTTCATCAGCGGTCCACGTCCCATGTACGAATGGTGTGGGTATAACCCATATGACATGTGGGTCCCACACAAATGGTTAAAACAAATGCATCAGGCAGGTCTGGCCCTCCAACTTCACAACAAGATGATATTTATGGTTTCTCTTCATCTGGGCGCTGGCCTGTCCATCTATACGGTCCAACGAGGCGGGCCCCATATGGATGGCATGGATATAATATGTAGTGCATGGTGGGACGCATGAGGGTGGGCCACACACATCAACAAAAGAGAGAGAGAGAGAGAGATAAAGGCACCCACCTTTAAATCTCTTCGTCCTTCTTTCGCCAATGCGATCTAAAGCTCGAATGGATGAACTTCAACGGTTGAGATTGGACTTGGATAGTGAAAATAGAAGGTAAGAAGGTGGGTCACACTAGTTTCTCTCCCATGGAAGCCATGGATGGTTGCTTGGAGAGAATGAGGGAGAGGGAGATGAGAGAGAGATTAAAAGAGAGAGATGGGTGAGTGATGGGTGAGAGATGGGTGATGGGTGATGGATGTGTACTTGGTTGTAAGAGAGTGTTGACTTTGGGGTTGCTTGGGGATGGGTGAAAGGTGATGTGTAATGTCGTACTTGATTGATGGGATGTGATGTGATTGATTTGAAGGATTGTCTTGGGTTTATAAATGCACGGCGTTTCCTCGAACTGAACGCAGGCTCACATCTCCTGGCCTGGGTATTGCCTTGGCGCGCGAGACGCGACATTAGAACCGCGGTGACGACGCAGTCGCTAGGGTACAAGTCTCGGGTTGAGTCAACTCGGGTTGACGGCGTGTGAATCAGGGTCACGTGCAATTTCCGGTTAAGGGTCGAAGGTTGCTGAAAATTCGACCGCAAAGATCGCGGGAACCTACGAAACGGTACGTTTTAGGATATGGGTCTTACAATGGACGACTCCAATATCGCATATTCTCTCGTTACTGATGAGGGAGATCCATCTACTATTTAGATGGCTCTAGGTGAGCCTGGTGTAGAGAAGTAGAAGGTGACTATAAATGATGTGATGGACTCGTTATACCAGATCGATACATGGGGAGCTGGTGGAGCTTCTAGTGGGCCAAAAAGTGATTGGATGCAAGTGGATCTTTAAAAGGATACAACATAGATAGAGAGCGAGACTAGTAGAGAATGGTCATGCTCAGAGAGAAAGGATCGATTTCTCAGAGATATTCGCGCTGACGGTACAACAAGTGTCTATTATATTCGTATTTACCCTGGTTGCCCAATGCGATCTCGAGTTGGAACGTATGGATGTGGAGACTGCACTTCTGCATGAAAAATTGGAAGAGTTATTCTTCATGAAGCAACCACAGCAGTTCAAAGTTTAAAGGGGCAGAGAACAAAGGTTTACAGGAGGTCGTTGTACGACTTGTCCCCTAAGAAATGGTATAAAAAATTTGATTCCTTCATGGTGAGTCAAAAATTTTTTAGGAGTGAAGACCATCACTGTGTTTATTGCAAGACACAGAGTGATGACACATTCATCATCCTGTAATTGTATGTTGATGATATGTTGATCGATAGTCATGATATGTCTGAAATCAACGTACTGAAGACTCAATTATCAGGGATATTTGAGATGAAGGATCTAGGGGCTGCAAAGACGGTTCTCAGCATTGATATTCATATAGACTAGAAGAGGAGCAGGCTTTGGTTATCTCTGGCAGAATACTTTGAGTAGGTATTGATTAAGTATGCGATAGACCAGGCAAAGCCGGTAAGCGTTTCCTACGCGGCTCACTTCAAGCTTTCCTCAGGACAATGCCCCAAAATAGATGAGGAAAAGTAGGATATGTCTCATAAGCTTTATTCGAATGCGGTTGGCAATATATGTAATGGTCTGTATTAGATCGATTATTTCATAGGCAATTGATGTTATGAGCAAATACCTCGGCAAGCAACATTGGGAGGCAGTGAGATAGTTACTTTGATACATTTGGGGTGCAGAAAACTACGTTTTAGCTCTTAAGAAGACAGGGGCAAAGTTGGTAGGGTGTGTGGATTCATACTACGCAGGCAGTGTGGACTACAGGAAGTCAACTTCGGGTTACTCGTTTGTACTAGTGATTGGAGCAATTAGTTGGATGTCGAAGTTTCAGTCCATGGTGACTCTTTCCATGACTGAAGCTGAGTATATAGCAGTGATGAAAGCATTAAGGAAGGTGTTTGGTTGAGAGACATGCTAAATCAATTGGGGCTTCAACAGGAAGTCGTGCCGGTTAATTGTGACAGCGAAAATGTTATAAATTTGGCTAAAAATTCTATTTATCACTCTCGTACTAAACACATTGATGTTTATCACTACTTTATCCAACAGATGCTTGAAGAAGGAGGCGTAACACTGGAGAATATTCACACCGGCGTGAATCCGACAAACATGCTCACTAAGGTTGTTCCTACAGAGAAGTTCAAGTTCTGTGCAACTTCTTTGGGCTTGACGATGGCATAAAAGGAAGACATAGTGTGCACACAAAATATTGATGAAGTTATGATGCGTTGCAGAGATAAGAGAAGAGGACAATAAGCTACACGTTTGATAATTGAAGACATGGTGGGGATTGTTGTATTTGATGTCTTAAATCTAATCAGATATAGGGTCTATCGATTCCATCGACAGTCTATTCGATGACATCGAACAGTGCTCAATTCCATCGAGATTTTCTGAATTTTCTCCAGCTGGTTGCTGATATATCTGGGCACTTTTTCAATGCCATCGATGGATGTTCGATTGAACCTTCAATGACATAGAAACTGGATCAATGCAATTGAGAATTTATGGAAAATCATGTTTTGTCTCTGGACAATTGGGGTGTTAGTTTGATGCCATCAACAGGGCTTTGATGACATCGACAGGATTAGTTCGATGCTATCGAAAGGCCTTCGATGGCATCGATAAGATCCTACGCAGTTTTTACGTAAAACTACAGATTTGCGGGATTTGTTTCCAATTTTGTTTAGGATTCTTTCTAAGGCTATATATATGGGTGCAAATGGAATTGGGAGGTATTCTAAGGTATTCTAGGGTTTCTAATAGTTATAGTAAGGGTGAGATTCGAGGTTGTTCGAATCAGGTAAGCCTTCTCTCTCTTGTAATTTCTTCTTTCATAGTGAAGTTCTGTCACTTTGTGCCGTGGTTTTTTTCCGAAAGGGTTTTCCACGTTAAATCTTCGTGCTCTCTTGTGTTTGGTTGGTACTCTTGGATTACATTCCTAGATCCATTTATGTGTGATTCCGCAGCACAATCCCCAACAACTACGTGTTATTATATCATGATTTCTTTCAATTTATGTGTTACTTAGATTTTGTAGATTAGATGAAAGATTGGTGGAGGGCATAATTTCAAATATCTTCTTCCTGTGCAGTAGCATCCAATTGTCATAATGAAGAGTCTTTGCTATGCTCATTGATGACATATTAAAACTAAAATGTTTTATTTCTTGTTTAATTCTTATTTACTATTATTTTCTTATTTTATCATCAGACATGTGGATATAAGTTTAGTTCTTTGGTCCGGCTCGATGGCTCAGTTACAGATAGACCATGTTTCAATACTGAGGCTAGGGATTGAGGGCCCATGTGATGTGAGCGTGTAGGATATAGGTGTGTGTAAATAAAAAAAAGAAGTAAAAAATCTTTTTAAGCTCATTTTTTAACGGCCTTTCTATTACCATACTACTAATTTCTTATTTTGTTGTCAGACAGGCGTTCAGATTTGAGCTCTTTGCATCATTGGGAATTCATGCTATGATATTCTTCCTTAAAAATGAGACAATTTCACCGTTCAGGTAGGTCACAAGAGCAAAGTAAATTGGCCACTATATATATATATATATATATATATATATATATATATATATATATATATATATATATATATATATATATATATATATATATATATATATATATATATATATATATAATGCTCACGAAATTGCATTTTCGTCTGTATTTAATGAAAGTAATCCCACTTAATTAATGAAAGTTAATGCTTCCACCGCATGCTAATCCCTCTTAATTACCTTACTAAGAACGGTGGAGACTGTATTAGGTGTTACTCGTAACAGGGGTGACTCCTTGACCATGGGGCCCACCTTAAAGCATATATTGTATATCTATACCGTCCATTATTTTTTCACAGATCATTTTAGTGCATGATTCTAAAAATGAAGCAGATCCAAATATTAAGCGAACCACATTATAGGAAACAGTGGACGTTAAATGCCCACCATTAAAAGCTCCTAAGGCTCACTATTATGTATATTTGCCATCTAACATATTGATAAGGTAACACAAATCTGTATGAAGGGAAAACTCAAATATCAGCACAGGTAAGGCGGACCCCACGGCCAGGGAGCACTAAGTTCTGTGTTGCACGGGTTACACGCTAATCCTTTTCCTACTTAGATTGCGTAACAACTCACAGCATTCCCAGGAAACTTTTAAGTTTAACTGGTTGGACTAAACGTTACACTCATCATGTGATAACTTATAAAGAATGATGTTTATATCAAATTCAGCCCTTTCAAAAATTTGGCCCCATAATTTGGATTGTATTTTTAAATGATCATTAATATCTACCCATCAAATACCCCACACCCTTTAAAACAACATTCAAATGGTGATAAATAGAAAATAAGTTCTGGCCTTATATTTGTAAGACCCGTATCCTAGGCCGTACCATTCCGTAAGCTTCCTCGGTCCTCCCGGTCGAATTTCGGACCCGCAATCTGTTATCGGCATTAGCGCGCGATCCTGAGTCGTGTCCAGTATACCTGAGTCAACTCGACCCGAGACTTGTACCTGTGCAACCGCGCCGTCACCGCGGTTCCGATGCCGCGTCTCGCGCGCCGAGGCGATACCCTAGCCAGAAGATGTGGGCCCGCGTTCAGTTCGAGGAAAACGCCGCGTGTTGCAAAACCCAAGAGAACATCACATCAAATCCCATCAATCAAGTACACATCACCTCACATGTCAAAGCACAACCGCATTTCCCAAGCAACCCCTAAAGTTAACACTCTCTTACACAAGTACACATCACCCATCACACCCATCTCTCTCTCTCTTACCTCTCTCTCTCTCCTCTCTCTTTCTCATTATCCCAAGCAACCCATGGGAGCACATTGTCCAAGCTCCATGAGAGAAGCTTGGCATGACCAACTCCCTACCACCCAATCCCGTCCTCTAAAAACAATCTCAACCGTTAGATCACGATCCTTGGAGCTATAGAACGCGTTGTTGGATGAAGGACGAAGAGATCTAAGGTGGGTGCTCCTCCATCCTCTCTGTTTTCTCTTTCTCTCTCTATCTCCATTTTTTCTTTTCTTTATGTATGATGGCTTGTGGCCCACCTGATGCATGACCTTATCCACGCCGTCCATTGATGTGGATCCCACTGTCTTCATGGCTGGTAAGTGCCATGGGCAAAACACAAATATAAGACTGATCCAAACATGTGGGCCATGTGGGACCCACCTTGATGAGGTGTACATCCACACCGTCCATCCAGGCGGACACACCAGTAGATGGTGGCTAACAGTGAAGTGATTAACTGACAGTGAGTTTAGCTAACAGTGGGTGTAGCTGCAGTGGAGTGTGTATGAACAGTGGGGTCCATAGAACCCATCTACGTCCTCCACCCTTGATTTGGGCCACGCCATTGATGTATGTGTTCTATCGAAATCGTCCACCGTTCTGGACGGTGGACCATGTCCTTGTGGGGCCTACTTCCACGCCCACGCCCATAGCTCACTGGTAGGCTGAGCGGAGTTACCTCATTGCAACAATGAGGTCTTGGCATCCATCCCTAAGTGGTGGTGACAGCAGTGAAGTGTAAGATAGCGTGGGGTCTATGGGACCCACCCATGTCATTCATCCATTTTGGGTGGTGCTGGTGTACCTAGACAAGGTCTGAGCAGTGTTGGTCCTCTCTGATGTGTCATGAGCCCCATGGATTTAGTGTATGATGATACATGTTATGATGGCCTGACTAAAGAGTAGGAGTCAGCTCGGGCCCCACCTGATGGTGTTGTTCTGTCAGGTTAGCTCGGCTCGGCCCACCTGATGCTATTGTTCAGTCAGGTCGGCTCGGCCCCCACCTGATGGTGTTGTTCTGTCAGGTCGGCTCGGATCGGCCCACCTGATGCTATTGCTCTGTCAGGTCGGCTCGGCTCGGCCCACCTGATGTTATTGTTCTGTCAGGTCGGCTTGGCTCGGCTCACCTGATGCTATTGTTAAGTCAGGTCGGCTCGGCCCCCACCTGATGGTGTTGTTCTGTCAGGTCGGCTCAGCTCGGCCCACCTGATGCTATTGTTCTGTCAGGTCGGCTCGGCTCGGCCCACCTGATGCTATTGTTAAGTCAAGTCAGCTCGGCCCCCACCTGATGGTGTTGTTCTGTCAGGTCGGCTCGGCTCGGCCCACCTGATGCTATCGTTCAGTCAGGTCAGCTCGGCCCCCACCTGATGGTGTTGTTCTGTCAGGTCGGCTCGGCTCGGCCCACCTGATGCTATTGTTCTGTCAGGTCGGCTCGGCTCGGCCCACCTGATGCTATTATTAAGTTAGGTCGGCTCGGCCCCCACCTGATGGTGTTGTTCTGTCAGGTCGGCTCGGCTCGGCCCACCTGATGCTATTATTCTGTTAGGTCGGCTCGACTCGGCCCACCTGATGTTATTGTTAAGTCAAGTCGGCTCGGCCCACCTGTGTGTTGTTGTTCACCAGGTCAACTCGGCTCGGCTCACCTGTATGTTGTTGTTCGGCCAGGTTGGCTCGGCCCACCTGTGTGTTGTTGTTCACCAGGTCAGCTCAGCTCGGCCTACCTGTGTGTTGTTGTTCGGCCAGCTCGGCTCGGCCCCACCTGTGTGTTGTTGTTCACCAGGTCAGCTTGGCTCGGCTCACCTGTTTGTTGTTGTTCGGCTAGCTCGGCTCGGCCCACCTGTGTGTTGTTGTTCGCTCAGGATGGCTCGGCCCACCTGTGTGTTGTTGTTCGGCCAGCTCGGCTCGGCTCACCTGAGGTTGTTATTCGGTTAGGTCGGCTCGGCTCGGCCCACCTGATGTTGATTGTTCGGTCAGGTCGGGTCGACCCACCTGATGGTGTTGTTCGGTCAGGTTGGCTTCCCCCTTATGGGATTGTTAGACCATGTAGTGTGACCCATTTGTTATATATATAAGGCCACATGTGAGACCCATTTGACTCGGCCAATTGTATCAACCATTTAACTCGGCCAAGTGATTCAACCCATTGACTCGACCAAGTGATTCAACCTAACTGATTCGGCCCATTTGAGTCTGCCAAGTGATTCAACCCATTGACTCGGGTAATTATATCTGCCCATTTAATTAGCCCAATTGACCTTACCCATTTGAGTTGGCCCCTTTGACTCAGCCCATCTGTATCAGTTTATTTGATCGGCCTAATTGATTTGGCTCCTTTGTAACGACCCTTTTGATTTGGTCTATTTTTTTTGACCCGTTAATACGGCCGACATTATGTACGTTGGCCCATGAGTGAGGTCTAATGTGATGTGTATATGCCCCATGAGTGAGGTCTAATGTGATGTGTATATGCCCCATGAGTGAGGCCCATGATGATGTGTTTTAAACCTTTGTATAAGACCATTGATCCATTATACGATTGACCCTATGAGCGTCATTCCTTAGGAGCAATGTGGTTAAACGTCCACATTGTTGGGCAATGATGGTTGGATGTCCACATTGTGACTTTTCCTTAATCCTTGTATGAGGCCCGTTGATGAGGCCCTCCTTGAAGTGTATGAGGCTCGTTGTTGAGGCCCACCTTGATGTGTATGAGGCCCGTTGTTGAGGCCCACCTTGATGTGTATGAGGCCCGTTGTTGAGACCCTCCTTGATGTATATGAGGCCCGTTGTTGAGGCCCTCCTTGATGTGTATGAGGCCCGTTGATGAGGCCCTCCTTGATGTGTATGAGGCCCGTTGTTGAGGCCCTCCTTGATGTGTATGAGGCCCGTTGTTGAGGCCCACCTTGATGTGTATGAGGCCTGTTGTTGAGGTCCTCCTTGATAGGCCCTCCTTGATGTGTATGAGGCCCGTTGTTGAGGCCCACCTTAATGTGTATGAGGCCCGTTGATGAGGCCCTCCTTGATGTGTATGAGGCCCGTTGTTGAGGCCCACCTTGATGTGTATGAGGCCCGTTGTTGAGGCCCACCTTGATGTGTATGAGGCCCGTTGTTGAGGCCCACCTGTTATATATATTTGAGGCCCACTTGTTGTATATATTTGAGGCCCATGTGTAGGGCCCACCTATTGTGTATTTAAAGCTCATGGGCTATGGCCATAGTGATGTATATTAGGCCTATGTGATGTAGTCCATACTGATGTGTATTAGACCCAGGTATGTGGCCTACCCGCGAAGTATATTTGAAGCCCACTTTCGATGTATTCGAGGCCCAATGTGACGTGTTCGAGGCCCAGGGGCAAGGCCTGATGTGATGTATATGTGGCTCATTGAGATTGTATGAGGCCTATGGGCAAGGCCCATTATGATATGTATTAGGCCCATGAACAGGGCCCACTTGTTGTGTATATTTGGCCCTTGTGTGAGGCCATGTGCCCATTATGTGTTTGCCTCTATGCGGGCCAGTCCTTGGGGGACAATGTTGGTTAAATATCCACATTGTCGATGTCGATTGTCAATGCCAGTTATTGATACCGATTATGAGCATGTGACTGCATAGCATCATGATACATGCCCATACGCATCATCTGCATGTTTGTTATGAGATGTGATTGACCATTGCATATGTTATTGGGCAGGATGATTTGAGACTCCCTGATAGGCGGAGGTTATCTCACATGAGCGCACGACATGCGCAGGATTGATGCATTATTAGATTGTATGACTCATACATCTTGCATTGTGTTGTGATTACTGTACGCCCTAGTGACATCAGGGTCGTAGCCTCCACAGGCATATCGTGGATGGCCAGATGGACACCGAAAATCAGTTCTACATGGGGTGCTATAGATATCCTTGGGTAAAAGTTACATAACCCTCTTGGTTTCAGAGGTTGCTCCAACGTCTAAACCGAGTGGGTAGATGATCGTCGAGTGCCGATTACCAGATGGTTGTGCTCTTCACTGTGTCGTGGTTGGTTGGAAGGGGGTGCGGCCTTACCTGCCCGAGAGGAGGGGGCAATGCTAGGCTGAGTCTAACCAGCTCGAGGAATGGGTCCGTTATCGACGAGCCGAGCCCGATATTGGCAGGCGGATAGTGAGGTCTCTTCCACTTACCTTGTTACGCGCGATGGGGTGGCAATCTGGTTTGGAGTGTAATAGACCCCGGTGATTTCTTAGAGAGGAACCGTACTGATATGTGGACCTATTGAGTAGGAGTTGCATGCTCATTCATCCATTCATTCACTATCCACTCGGGCTGGTGGTGCGCAACTAATTATTGTATACCTTCGTTATGACAAGGATTTCGGTTGGGCACGTGACTAACCTGAGATCAGGAGTCTACTACATTGAGTCTGAGAATCCAAATCTAGGTATGGGACTGGTTTGGATAGAAGTCCCTTGTGATAGACCCCATAGCCTGCGATACTATGTACTATCATCTCGACGTCACTCCAGCTTGGTCATTTCATTCGCACAGTATATTACGTTACATCTGTATTATTTAGCATTTTGGGTTCCCATGTTTCTGCATTAATATGGTCGATAGTACTCATGCCTAACATCTCATCGCCCTGGTACGGCTGATTGCACTCATAGACTTGTTAGTAATTTCTGATTATTTCGATATTTTATGATTTATGGCATTGTATCCTCGGCATCTAATATTTGGCTCGCTTTGATTCTTCATTTGCATAACTGATTTTCACTGTGTACCCTGATATTGTATAACTCATGGACTTGTCAGTACTTCCGTTTACTCTGATTACTCTGATATTGCTTACTTGACAGTTACCTTCTGCACACACTTTCACCATCCACTAAGCTTTCTATAAGCTTATGCACGATAGATACTTGCAGGTGGCGTTAGGTTGCAGCAACATTGATCTTAGAGTGTGCAACGGACTTATGGAGCTTTGATTTTTGGACATATTTATTTTTCCTTTCAACACTGTATTCAACTGTTTATATTAGTGGATATGCGATAATGATGCTGCTGCCTTTGTGATTTGGGTAAACTTGTGGTTATGCTTATTATGAGTTAAATGTACATAAAATAATAATAATAATAATAAAATAAATAAAAAAATCCTCCTTGTAGGATCCCAGGATCGAAATCTGGTGTATGGACACTGGGAGCCGAGAATGGGGAACTACGGAGGCTGTAGGCACCGGATTCGGCGATCGAAATTCCTGTGACTTCGATATCTGGGTTTGGGGTGTGACAATATTTGTGTTTTCCTTTCATCCAGGTCTGTGTGACCTAATTAGCAGATTTGATAAAAATTAAACATTACAGTAGGCCATATGAAGTTCTCAATGGTAAGCATTCAATCACCATTATTTCTTGTGGTGTAGTCCACCTGGGATTTTGATCTATCTCGATTTTAGCCACAAGCTATACTATGAGATTTAAAAATTAATCGTGTGGATAAAACACTTGCATCATGATGATGCCACGGATCACCGAACAACACCTACGTCGGTAGCAGATGAGTCATTGTAAAACCTGACTCCCCATCTGGGCTAAAACTCCATCTGTATCCAGTGGATGCGGAATGCCGATCATCGCCTTTGGCTGGAACTTTCAGAGACAGCAAGCTAAGAGGGACCATGGTGATGTTTATGACAAATACATACCACATGTTTTTGCCGATCATGCTAGGAAATGGACAAAACAATGAGGCAGATCCAAAAATCATGTGGGTCGCAAAATGAAAAAAGTGGGAATGCTACCATTTAAACCTCCCTGGGTTCTATGGCCGTGATGTTTATATACCATCTATACCGTTCATGAGGTCCTTCCAACTTAGGATGAATTGAAAATACAAAAATGTTAACCTAATCAAGAACTTCTATAGCCTCATGAATGTTTCACCGTAAACATTCAATCCTTACCTTTTCTTATGTGACCCACTTGAGTTTTGGAGCTAACTCATTTTTTACCCATGTCCTAACTTATCTTATAAAAATTGATAAAGGGCTTAGATTTATCACAAACATCATAGAAGGCCCACCTAGCTTTTGGAGGCAATTCCCAGTTTCCAATAGAATAGGGAAAGAGATTATTAAAGGGAAATTGACCGTACTCGTCTCGAAGTTTGGCCAAATTACCTAAAATGATACGGCACTCTATATATTCCCAGAAGGGCCTTCTGATAGCTTTTGAAAAATTACTTGGACCAAAATGCTCTTGTCCTTGTTTTAGTAGTTGTACAGTTTTTCAGGGAAGAATAAGTTACGTCGTATTTAATGCCAAGAAAGTGATGTGTACGGAACCCTTTTTTACTTGCGGGCAAGGACTAAGCTCGTGGGACCCACATTGATGTACGTGTATAATCCACGCTGCCCATCCTTTCTGCCGTGTCATTTTAGGGCTAGGGCCCAGATATCAGCCTGATCCAGAGCTTGTGTAGGTCACATAATAGAAAATAATGGTGACAATGGAACCCACTATTGAAACTTTTCAGGTTCACTGTGATGTCTGTTAGAAGTGGACACTACCCAAGTTAGGACTTTTTTGGGCCCACGCGGAGCAAGCTTACAAGGTGGACGGAATGGATCACCCCATTGTGGGCCTTAAGCTATGGTATCAATGGTTTGGTAGAAAAGGATGTGAACACATTCAAAACCACAATCCATACAACATAACAACCACGACCCATATAACATAGCAACTACGACCTATGCAACCACGACCCAAATGGGCCCACACTGATGTACGTGTATAATCCATTCCGCCCATCCTTTTTGTCATGTCATTTTAGGGCTAGGGCCCAAATATCAGCCCAATCCAGTGCTTTTATGGCCCACAAAATAGAAAATAATGGTGACTATTGAAAGTTTTCAAGCTCACTGTAATGTTTGTTCGATGTGGACATTGCCCAAGTTAGGACTTTTTGGGCCCAGAGCTGGCCGACAAGGTGGATGGATCGGATCACCCCTTTGTGGGCCTTAAGCTATGGTACCAATGGTTTGGTAGAAAAGGAATTGAACACGTTGAAAACCACGATGCATACAACATGACAACCACGACCCATATAACATGGAAACTACGACCCATGCAAACCACGACCCAAATGGGCCGCAGTTGTATGGATCGTAGTTTTCATGTTATATGAGTTTTAATTATCCTGTTGTATGGGTCTCAGTTATATGGATTGCAGTTATCCTGTTATATGGGTCATAGTTATCCTATTATATGGGTCGCGGTCACAGTTGTCCTATTATATGGGGTCTTAGTTGTCTTGTTATATGGTTCTTAGTTGTATGGATCACAGTTGTCCTGTTATATGGGTGATAGTTATCTTGTTATATGGGTCGCGGTGGCAGTTGTCTTGTTGTTTGGATCTTAGTTGTCGTGTTATATGGGTCTCAGTTGTATGGATCGCAGTTGTCCTGTTATATGGGTTGCAGTTATCCGATTATATGGGTCGCAGTCACAATTGTCCTATTGTATGGGTTTTAGTTATCCTGTTATATGAGTCTCAGTTGTATGAATCGCAATTGTCCTGTTATATGAGTCGTGGTTGCAATTGTCATGTTATTTGGGTCTTAGTTGTCTCGTTATATGGGTCTCAGTTGTATAGATTATAGTTGTCTTGTTATATGGATCGCAGTTATCTTGTTATATGGGTTGCGGTCGCAGTTGTCCTGTTATTTCGGTATTAGCTGTCCTATTATATGGGTCTCGGTTGTCTTGTTATATGAGTCACAGTTATCCTGTTATATGGGTCGCGGTCGCAGTTGTCCTGTTATTTGGGTTGCAGTTGTCCTGTTATATGGGTCGTGGTTATCATGTTATATATGGCCCACAATGGGGTGATTTGATCCATCCACCTTGTCGATCAACTTGCCGTGGGCCTAAAAAGTCCTGACTTGGCCTCACATTGATGTATACGTATAATCCGTGGCGCCCATCTTTCTTACCATGTCATTTTAGGGTTAGGGGCCAAATATGAGCTTGATCCAGTGCTCGTGTGGCCCACATAATAGAAAATAATGGTAACTGTTGAAACATCAATGAATCAGAAGTGAGCCCAAGTCAGGACATTTTGAAAAGTAATGGTGACTATTGAAACATCATAATGGTGACTTGGGCATGGTCCACTTCTAACAAACATCAATGTAGGCCCAAGTCAGGACTTTTTGAGCCCATGGCAAGCTGGCCAATAAGGTGGATGGATTAAATCACACCATTGTGGACCATATATAACATGATAACCACGACCCATGACGACCACAACCCATATAATAGGACAATCGCGATCCAAATAACAGGACAACTACAACCGTGACCAATATAACAGGATAACTGCAACTTATATAACATGACAACTACGATCCATACAACTGAGACCCATATAATAGGACAACTAAGACCCATATAACAGGACAACTGCGATCCATACAACTAAGACCCATATAACATAACAACTAAGATCTATATAACAGGACAACTGCGACCGCGACCCATATAACAGGATAATTGCAACCCAAATAACAGGACAACTATGATCGCGAACCATATAATAAGATAACTATGTGTAACGCCTCGAAAAATCGGGGGTCGTGCATACGCTCGACTCCCGAGTTCCCGGGTGTCACTTATCATCAATTTTATAGTTTTATGATTAATTAAATTCAAATGTGTAGCCTGGAATTACTTGGAGCATGAAACACAACCACACAAGTCTACTGAAATGAAAAATATCTTGCATATATATAGGTCTAAAAATATAAATGGGTCGCACAAGGCGTTGCCCAATAAAAATAAACAAAAGAATACTATGACCCCAAAGAATAAAGCTGAGTCCATAACTCAGTAATCCAAATCCTGCCTGATCAAGCCGATGGGGAGTCGTCCATCAACTGAAAGTATGACAACTCCTCCTCGTCTAGAGTAGCATCACCATGCTCCCCCTGCTTCGCATCACCTGTAACTATGAGAGGGTCTGGTTGGTGTTTTAAAAGACCGTCACAGAGTGGGAGTGAGTGATCAACTCAGTGGGTGCTATTAATCTTAAGTTTTAATAGGCATCAATTATAATATGAATTTAATGAAAAACAGATAATCAACAATACCTAGCAACTCTTATTTAAAATGCATGCATGCAGAATGATATGATACATGCCCTCGCCACAACACTCCCTCAAGTGACTCCATCTAACGATCGCGTATGTCAGTACTCCCTCATTGCGACCTCGACTTCTAAGTCGCCACCCTAACTAATGAGATGCAATGCGATTGTGTTAGCCGAGTTATTAGTTAAGTCCATTCATCTAGCAGGTTTGATAATCTGATGCACCCCACGTATCAATGCCCTAAACGGGTTGCGAGACCAAGACCCCCTAATGAGTGAGGCAGAGACCTCGCAGTCCGTGATCCCGTCAGGTTTCTCATCCCCGACTTCAAGTACATGAGCAGTGCCAAGAGAAAGGGATAGCTCGCGGTCACTACAGGGAGGCGCGACACCCCAGCGTAGGCTGACAGCTCGGACATAGTGTCCCATTCCACCATGCCCGGCTCACGAGGCTGTGGACCAATTTTCAGTGAGTTATTAATGGGCTACAATGGTTGTAGGGTGATTCAGGTTCTATACAAATGTGAGCATACAGGGTTAACAAGCAGGGTTGGTCATATAGTAGATTAAACCGCAAGAGTTGCGCTAGTACATGGCGGAACGGTATCGGGTGCAAGCAACCCATGTAGTCTAACTACTGTCGTCCACACGCACTCACCCAAATCCATGGGTTTAGCCTCAAGGCGGTCCTACCAATGCCCCACCTTTGCTCTCCTCGAATTACTGACCAACCCAAGGGTTTGGGAGGTGATTCAGAACATGTCAACTATCAATGCATCATCTAACATAAACAACATTATATTCTCATGCTTTTCAACATAAAATTCTAAATTTTGACTAACATGTAAAGCTAACAATATCATGAACAAGGTGTGTATGTGTTGTGTGGGTGAATAAGGAAGTTAAACACTTCCTACCTCCCTTAGAACCGAAATACACAAAAATCATTGAATCATACATGTTATAGGAAAAATCATATGAGAAAATCAAACAAGGCATGAGCATGCAATTGTTCATACACAAAGTCATGTGAGGGGCAAGAACAACATCATATGAGAGCCAAACATACAATTCTAACAAACATGCAAGTCCTGAGGTTTCTCTAGATTCTCCTAACATAGCATCTAAGCAACCAAAATCATTAAACACATACCAAAATTGGTGCTAGGCCACCTAAGAGAAATAGTCCACACCTTAGGATCATTGGAGGCTTGATAGATGACGTATAAATGAGGGTTTTGGGGGTTGGGCGGCCGGATGCCCTAAAGCAAGCTCTTGCATGTGAGAAATCCAAGTCAAACCGTTCTCAATACATGGGTTTCAAGAAAAAGGGTGAAGGATCTTACCTAGATGCTTCATGGAATGATTATTATGGTGATGGTGTAAGATTTTCTTTGGAGAAAGGAGTAAGGAGTTGCAATGCTTAATCTCCTCGGCCCCACCACGATCTAGGGTCCACCTTAGATCTCTTCTTCACTCTCTCTCTCACTCTTTCTTCCAATCTTTCTCTTTCTCTCTTTCTCTCTCTTTTTCTTTCTTTCTTTCTTAGGGCAAAAATCGTATGGGGAGAGGGGTGCCCAAGAGAAGACCTTTTATAATGTTAAAATTGTTGTAAATGGCCCTAAGGGCTAAGTTTTTACTATACTAGACCTATGGGAGGGTCTTTCTAAGATATAGGGCCCATTATAGGGTGTACATATCGATATACACCATAAGATAGGCGCTCCATGGCCCGATGAAGGGCCATGTAAAATTTGAGAACGATCGGATATGGGGTTTGACCATATGGTCCCGATCCTTAAATGGCCCTGTGGGGTCTATTCCAGTGATTGAAGAGCTTTTGGTGGTCCCCTAGCCATGAAACTTATAGGATAGGTGGACCATGGCCCGATGAAGGGCCATGCAAAATTTAGGGATGATCGGATATTTGGTTTGATCATACGAGTCCGATTTGCGATCAACGGTTACCGTGTCATGATCGGGTTCCAGATTCTGTGGACGGGTGAGGGATACCACATTAGGCTTTCACCAAAAATTTGAAAGGAATCCGACGGCTAATACGCCCGGAATCTCTATCCCCTTGACAAGCGTCAGATTTCTAATATGGCCTTGTGTGAGTTGACCAGTGTTGTAGGAATGGCTTGAATAATTAGTTTTCAGGTGTCCAATGAGTCTGTGGTCCACGATGGACCACAAGCCCATTGAGATCTAGTGTTCCCTAAAGTTTTATAATTTTCTGACCTTCCTGCGTCGCGGTATAGCCCGTACGGGCTGATGCTAAATGTAAATGGTCATCTGGCTTGGCGACTCGCACTAAGCCCTATCATGACCTGTCCGATCTACTCTAATGAGTTAATCCTAGGTTAATCAACTTGTGGTATCCCACCACGAGTGGTTTAAACAAATGGTCCTGTGACAAATCCTACGTAGACGCTCCAGGACACTGTGCTGGTCAGATGAGACGTTACAAGGATTAATTTGGTTTATTAGTTAAGATTCGGGCCTCATCTGACTCGGCTTTGATTAGATCTTTAATTTAATTATTCTTGTCTTGATTAGTTAACGACGGGTCGATTAGATTTGGGTCCTATGCGAGTAAATCATGGGCTATACCCGATGTTCAAGCGATCAGGCGGATTCGTTGACTTCATACGGTTGATTAATTGGACCTGTACGGTCCTTTACTGGTACCACCCCCTGTATAAACTAATATTGAGTGCTAATGGTCATTAAGTGATGTTACAAGTTAATTAATAAAAAATAATTTAAGAATTTTTGGAAATACAAAATAGTGAAAAATTCGGGATGTTACAATCTACCCCCCTTAAAAATAATTTCGTCCCCGAAATTGCCTAAGGGTATTAAGTAAAGGTATTATTATTTCTTATGTCTAAGTTTTTATGGATTCCAAGTTTATATGCATGGTAGGGGGTATACTATGTATACTAGTTTGACTCATTTTAGTCTACCCCCCTTAAAACTTTTTTTACCCTAATGGTATACTACAATTTATTTAATTATATATTTATTTTTAGAGGTTTGAATTTATGGTAACGATTTTTCTCTATCTAGAGTAAAAATATTTATTTATTTATTTTTTATTTTTTTTTGTTAGACCAATACGGGGAGACGGTCGTAGTGAGCTTGAACCCGATACATTGATCATTCACTTGACCAGGGTAGAAGGCTCATCGTATCCTTTCTTCATCCTAGTAGATCCTGGTCTTCTGCTCGGTCAAAGCAGTGAGTCCATTGGTAGTGCCCAGGATTGAGAATTGGGTTAGGCCGCGAATACTTTGCAAATATAAGGTTTCGTAATTCCGTTGTCCGATCAACTTAAATATTTAGGGAATCTCTTATCTTTGAAATGTTAAAATCTTTTATTTTTTTAAGGTTGTCATTTGGGTCCTTGTCAAGAGAGTTTCTTGTTTTAATTCATGTACAAATTTATGATTAATAAATCTTTCACTGTGCCTATGGCCAAACGATTTTCTTAGAAAAAATTTCAATAGCCTAAGATTGTACCTTTATGTTATCGTCTCGGTCATATGGCTAGTGGGTTATGAATAAACTATGCTTTGGTTTCATAAATTCTAACAGGGAAGGAAGAATCGAAAGCTTTAAGGCATTTAGGTGGTTTAGAGTGCTAATAAGGCTAATGTGGACACAATAAGGCAATCATACATACAAGCATTCACAAGGCAATAAGAAAATTTCAAAACAATTGATACATTCATATGGAATTCAAAATGCCATTAGTATGGCCAGTTATATCCTACAGTATGGATTTACATGTATTACTAGATACTTTAAACATAACAAAGAAAAAAAAGACAAATCAAGCAGGAGTTTTAACTATCTTCAATATATGGTAGTAGTCCTAACTAACTTAAAACAACTACTAATTTTTGTAAAGTTAAGCTATTATTCTTCTGGGTCAGACGGGGACATGAGTGCTTCTTCCCCTTAAGGGAAAGGATCACCAGAATGGAGAAGGGAGAGGTAACGGTTGCCGAGAACGCCATATCCCTTGGTTAGGATGGATTGACTGTGAGAAATGTAGGTGATTGTTGGAGGGGAGTCCCTAAGGATGATTTTTGGGAGGGTCTTGAGAATGTATTTAGACTCGACTTGGGGAATGTGGGTTGAAAAATAAAATTTGGGAATAGGTTTGAGGTGATGTTGAGTGAGGAGAATTGAGAGAATGAGTTGAAGATATGGGATTTGAATAAATAGGGTTGAGGATGGGGTTTGGAAATGAAGTTAGGAGTGAATGAGTGAATGAGGGATTGGAAGGGATTTTAAGGTGGGGTGTTGAGATGAGGTGAGTTTTGTGGATGAGGAAGTGTGAGAGTTGAGATGGGGTTTGTAGGATGAATTTGAAATGAGGTCTTGAAAAGGGTTTGTAAATGGGTTTTGGGATGGAAGAATTTGGGAATGGCTTTATGAGATTGAAAGAGAGAGGGTCTTGTAATGGAGGAGAAGAGGGATTTAGAGAGAGGGGGTTGGAAATGTACCTTGAGATGGGTTTTGAAAATGGTGGAGTAGGATTTGAAGGATAATTTTGGGGAAGATGGGTTGAAGAGGAGGAAGGAAAGAAGCTTTCTCTTGGAGAAAGTTTGGGTGAGATGAGACAGATGAAGTGGAGACAAGAGGGTTTGGGGATGGAAACTTGAGAATGAGTATAGAATTGGTTTGGGGAGTGTATGTTGGAAATGGCTTTGGGTTGGTTATGAGAAGGAAGAGATGGGAGTTTATTGGAGGGAAGGGATTTGAGAGTGGGTTTGATGTTGGGTTTGTGAATGGTTTTTGAGGTTTGGAGAGAGAAATGTGTTCACTCTAGAGATTTGGAGGAATAGAGGGTGGTATGAATAAGAAGAAGGTGGGTTTGGGGCTTGGGTTTGATAATAGGAGAGGGAGAGGTTTTCCTAGGGGTATAGAAGCAATGGAGGGGAGTGAGAGGGGAGGAATGAGGGGTTTTGGGTCCTTAAAATGCAATAGAAATGGGCCCCACTCGTGTGTACAATGAAAGGAAGGAGGGGACCTATCCTGCAACGTTTCTTATACTTTTAGTAACTAGATTATTTTTATTTTATTTATTTTATTATTATAATGGTTTATCATCAAGTTTTAAGTCATCTCACCAAGTTTCATACAATTTGGAGTTGTAAATAAATTATAAAAATTCTAGAAGTAACCACCGTCTAAAACTAATAATTTTTGGATAGTTGTCCATTCACTCAAAATATAACCATATTATAATTTTTATTTTATTTTTATTTTATTTTTATATGAAACTAGACTTGTTAAGCTTCAATCTGGCTTTTAAATCACCTAAATAAGAGTTATAACGAAAGAGATATAATTTTTTGAAGTCGAACCAAATTCATAGGAATTCTGGCGGGGGCCACGCGGGATCGGCGGGGTGACCACGCGGATCGGCGGGGTGGCTACGCGGATTGGCGGGGGCAACGCAGTCCTCTGGACAACTGGCGGGGAGACAACGCAGATCCGGCGGGGAGGTCACGCGGGCGGCGAGGTGACCATGCCAGTTGGCGGGGGCAACGCGCCCCACTGGACATGAGAAAGGGCAGCGACGGGGTGCGCTGGCGGGGTGGCTCGCGGGTGGCGGGGTGACCACCCCGGTTGGCGGGGCTACTTGTCAGGTGCTTTCCCGGGCACCGGTAAGGTACCCCGGGATATTCCATATATGATTTTGGGGTAGGAGAAGCTGGTCTACGCAATGGGCCTATCTATGTCATGAAATTCCTCCTAGTTAGTAGCCAAAACTCAGTTTTTCTCCAGTTTCACTATTTTTCGATAAATTCTCGTTCACCCCTAACTCTTTATCCCCAAATGGGTTGAATCTATCAAATTGACACGAAAATAACTCCTTCATACGTGGATGTTGACTTGTTCCTTCAAATCCTTCGATTTTCGGCTCGTTGCTATCGATGGGTTGAGATCCGGTATGACTCCCGGATCCATTCTCTAGCATCGTTACCTTACCTTACTATCAAATCCTTATTCCTAGGAAGTCTCACCATCCATCCAAGATTGCCGGTTCGGGGTCTGGGGTGGATCTTGGAAATGTGTCTTGAAATGAGTTTGCATGAACTAGGGGGAGTTTGAGAGATGGGTTCTTGAGAAGGAGAGGGTTTTCCTTGGAGAGCTTGGAAAATGATTTTTGTAGATGGAAGTTGAAGAGGATTGAGGAATGTATGTTGAAATTGGGTTTGGGTTGAGTATAAGGAGGGATGAGAGTTTTGTTGGAGGGAAAGTATTTGAAAAGGGCTTTGGTGATGAGTTGGTGAAATGGGTTTGCAGATGAATGATGGAAATGGTGTGTTGAGGTTGGGTTGTGGAGAAAGGTCAAGTAAGATGGGTTGGAGGAGAGGAAAAATATGAAGGAGGAGGATGGGGGTTGAGAATAGAAGAGGGAATTTGGGTCCTAAAATACGCTAGAAATGGGCCCTGCTTGCTTATCGAGTCTTACGTTGGAAGGCGTAATGTGGAGTTTTCAAATCTCGGGACAATGAATTTCTAGGTAAAACCCGGGATTTACCCTTAATGGAATACATTCCTTCAGGGTATTATAGAAAATGGGATGCACTCATCCCTGGGAAAATACCTTACACCTACATTAATCGTTACTCTAACATTCATTTCACCCTAATCCCACCTATTTCAGTTGGCCCCATGGGCCCTAGGAACTTGGTGGACTAGACTACCTAAATTTCCTAGTTAGTCGAATCGATCTTGCGCTAAGTTCCAGAATTCTTGCCCGGGAATGGGCTGAAACGGGTCGTAAGGCTCCCAGGTCGAATTCTAAATATAGTTAAGCTCTCTCTCCTCAGTCTAAGCCTTTCGTAAGACTCTCGGACCTATTCCCTAGGGTCACTGCTTATTCTCGCTACCCAACCCTAACATCTGGAAGTCCAACCCTTCATCTACGATCGTTGGTTCAGGGTCTAGGGAGGTTCCTAGCGTTTCAAGTCCCTGTTGCGTTATCTAATATGTATTCTCTCAAGTCAGCGGACGCGTTAGTGAGTTAATAACCCATGGCCCAAATAATTCCAAACCATACTCTGATACCATTTTTAACGCCCTAAAAAATTGGAGGTCGTGCATACGCTCGACTCTCGAGTTCCCGGGTGTCACTTATTATCAATTTTATAGTTTTATGATTAATCAAATTAAAATGCGCAGCCTGGAATTACTTGGAGCATGAAACACAACCACATAAGTCTACTGAAATGAAAAATATCTCGCATATATATATGTCCAAAAATATAAATGGGTCGCACGAGGCGTTGCCCAACAAAAATAAACAAAAGAATACTATGACCCCAAAGAATAAAGCTGAGTCCGTAACTCAGTGATCCAAATCCCGCCTGATCAAGCCGATGGGGAGTCGTCCATCAACTGAAAGTATAACAACTCCTCGTCTAGAGTAGCATCACTATGCTTTCCCTGCTTCGCATCACCTGCAACTATGAGAGGGTCTGGTTGGTGTTTTAAAAGACCGTCACAGAGTGGGAGTGAGTGATCAACTCAGTGAGTGCTATTAATCTTAAGTTTTAATAGGCATCAATTATAATATGAATTTAATAAAAAGTAAATAATCAACAATACCTAGCAACTCTTATTTAAAATGCATGCATGTAGAATGATATGATGCATGCCTTCGCCACAACACTCCTTCGAGCGACTCCATCTAACGATCGCATATGTCACCATTCCCTCATTGCGACCTCGACTTCCGAGTCACCACCCTAACTAATGTGATGCAATGCGATTGTGTTAGTCGAGTTATTAGTTAAGTCCATTCATCCAGCAGGTTTGAGAATCTGATGCACCCCACGTATCAATGCCTTAAATGGATTGCGAGGTCAGATCTCGTCGGGTTCCTCATCCCTCACTTCAAGCACATGAGGAGTGCCAAGAGAAAGGGATTGCTCGAGGTCACTACGGGGAGACGCGGCACCCCAGCGTAAGCCGACAGCTCGGACACAGTGTCCCATTTCACCATGCCCGGCTGACGAGGCTGTGGACCAATTTTCAGTGAGTTATTAATGGGCTGCAATGGTTGTAGGGTGATTCAGGTTCCATACAAATGTGAGCATACAGGGTTAATAAACAGGATTGGTCAGACAGTAGATTAAACTGCAAGAGTCAGGCCAGTACGTGGCGGAACGACATCGAGTGCAAGCAACCCATGTAGTCTAACTACTGTCGCCTACACGCACTTGCCCAAATTCATGGGTTTAGCCTCAAGGCGGTCCTACCAACGGGGCCACCTTCGCTCTCCTCGAATTACTGACCAACCCAAGGGTTTGGGAGGTGATTCAGAACATGCCAACTATCAATGCATCATCTAACATAAACAACATCATGTTCTCATTCTTTTCAACACAAAATTCTAAATTTCTACTAACATGTAAAGCTAACAATATCATGAACAAAGTGCGTGTGTGTTGTGTGGGTGAATAAGGAAGTTAAACACTTCCTACCTCCCTTAGAACCGAAATACACAAAAATTAATGAATCATACATGTTATAGGGCAAATCATATGAGAAAATCAAACAAGGCATGAGCATGCAATTGTTCATACACAAAGTCATGTGAGGGGCAAGAACAACATCATATGAGAGCCAAACATACAATTCTAACAAACATGCAAGTCCTAGGGTTTCTTTAGATTCTCCTAACATAGCATCCAAGCAACCAAAATCATTAAACACATACTAAAATTGGTGCTAGGCCACCTAAGAGCAATAGTCCGCACCTTGGGATCGTTGGAGGCTTGATAGATGACCTAGAAATGAGGGTTTTGGGGGTTGGGCGGCCGGATTCCTTAAAGCAAGCTCTTGCATGTGAGAAATCCATCTCAAACCGTTCTCAATACATGAGTTTCAAGAAAAAGGGTGAAGGATCTTACCTAGATGCTTCATGGAATGATTATTGTGGTGATGGTGTAGGATTTTCTTTGGAGAAAGGAGTAGGGAGTTGCAATGCTTGATCTCCTCGGCCCCACCACGTTCTAGGGTCCACCTTAGATCTCTTCTTCACTCTCTCTCTCACTCTTTCTTCCTCTCTTTCTCTTTCTCTCTTTCTCTCTCTTTTTCTTTCTTTCTTTCTTAGGGTAAAAATCGTATGGGGAGAGGGGTGCCCAAGAGAAGACCTTTTATAATGTCGAAATTGTTGTAAATGGTCCTAAGGGCTAAGTTTTTACTATACTAGACCTATGGGAGGGTCTTTCTAAGATTTAGGGCCCACTATGGGGTGTACATATCGATATATACCATAAGATAGGTGCTCCATGGCCCGATGAAGGGCCATGCAAAATTTAGAAACAATTGGATATGGGGTTTGACCATATGGTCCCGATCATTAAATGGCCCTGTGGGGTCTATTCCAGTGATTGGAGAGGTTCTATTGGTCCCCTAGCCATGAAACTTATAGGATAGGTGGACCATGGCCCGATGAAGGGCTATGCAAAATTTGGGGACGATCGGATATTTGGTTTGATCGTACGGGTCCGATTTTCGATCAACGGTTACCGTGCCATGATCGAATTCCAGATTCTGTGGACGGGTGAGGGATACCACATTAGGCTTTCACCGAAAATTTAAAAGGAATCCGACGGCTAATACGCCCGAAATCCCTATCCCCTTGACAAGCGCCAGATTTCCAATATGGCCTTGTGTGAGTTGACCAGTGCTGTAGGAATGACTTGGATAATTAGTTTTCAGGTGTCCAATGAGTCTGTGGTCCGCGATGGACCACAAGCCCAGTGAGATCTAGTGTTCCCTAAAGTTTTGTAATTTTCTGACCTTCCTGTGTCGCGGTATGGCCCGTACGGTCTGATGCTAAATGTAAACGGTCATCTGGTTTGGAGGCTCGCACTAGGCCCTATCATGACCTGTCCGGTCTACTCTAATGAGCTAATCCTAAGTTAATCAACTTGTGGTACTCCACCACGAGTGATTTAAACAAATGGTCCTATGGCAAATCCTATGTAGACGCCCGAGAACACTGTGCTGGTCGGATGGGACGTTACAAGGGTTGATTTGGTTTATTAGTTAAGATCCGGGCCTCATCTGACTCGGCTTTGATTAGATCTTTAATTTAGTTATGCTTGTCTTGATTAGTTAACGACGGGTCGATTAGATTTGGGTCCTATGCGAGTAAATCATGGGCTTCACCTGATGTTCAAGCGATCAGACGGATTCGTTGACTTCCTACTATTGATTAATTGGACTTGTGCGGTCCTTTACTAGTACCACCCCTGTATAAACTAATATTGAGTGCTAATGGTCATTAAGTGATGTTATAAGTTAATTAATAAAAAATAATTTAAGGATTTTTGGAAATCCAAAATAGTGAAAAATCCGGGATGTTACACTACGACCCATATAACAAGACAACAACAATCCAAACAACTGAGACCCATATAATAGGACAACTTAGACCAATATAACAGGATAACTGCGACCCATATAGCAAGACAACTGCGATCCATACAACTGAGACCCATATAACAAGACAACTAAGACTCATATAATAGGACAACTGCGACCAAGACCCATATAACAGGACAACTGCGACCTATATAACAAGACAATCCATACAACTGAGACCCATATAATAGGACAACTAAGACCCAAACAACAGGACAACTGCGACTGCGACCCATATAACAGGATAACTACGACTCATATAACAGGACAACTGCGATCTATATAACTGAGACCCATATAAAAGGACAACTAAGACCCAGGACAACTGCGACCAAGACCCATATAACAGGATAACTACAACCCATATAATAGGATAACTAAAACCCATATAACAGGATAATTGTGATCCATACAACTGAGACCCATATAACAGGGCAATTAAGACCCATATAACATGACAACTACGATCTATACAACTGCGGCCCATTTGGGTCGCGGTTTGCATGGGTCATAATTGCTATGTTATATGGGTCGCGGATGTCATGTTGTATGGATCGTGATTTTCAACGTGTTTAATTCATTTTCTACCAAACCATTGTTACCATAGCTTAAGGCCCACAATGGGGTGATCCGATCCATCCACCTTATTGGCCAGCTCGGCGTGGGCCCAAAAAGTTCTAACTTGGGCAATGTCCACATCTAACAAAGATCACAGTGAGCCTAGAAACTTTCAACAGTCACCATTATTTTCTATGTTGTGGGCCATAAAAGCACTGGATCAGGCTGATATTTGGGCCCCAGTCCTAAAATGACATGACAAAAAGGATGGGCAGAGTGGATTATACACATACATCAGTGTAGGCCCATTTGAGTCATGGTTTGCATAGGTCGTAGTTGGTATGTTATATGGGTCGTGGTTGTCATGTTGCATGGATCGTGGTTTTGAATGTGTTTACGTCGTTACCACAAAATCATTGGTACCATAGCTTAAGGCTCACAATAGGGTGATCCATTCTGTCCATCTTGTCGGCCTGTTCCGCGTGGGTCCAAAAAAGTCCTGACTTGGGTAGTGTCCACTTCTAATAAACATCACAGTGAGCCTGAAAAGTTTCAATAGTGGGTTCCATTGTTACCATTATTTTCTATTATGTGACCCACACAAGCTCTGGATCAGGCTGATATCTGGGCCCTAGCCCTAAAATGACACGGTAAAAAGGATGGGCGGCATGGATTATACACATACATCAATGTGGGCCCTACGAGCTTGGTCCTTGCCCGCACGCAAAAAAGGTTCCGTGCGCATCACTTTCTTGACATTAAATACGACGTGACTTTTTCTTCCATAAAAAATCGTACAACTACTGAAACAAGGACAGTGACATTTTGGTCCAAGTAATTTTCGAAAGCATGTGAGAAGGCCCTTCTTTTAATATATGAAATAACTTAGCTTTCTAGGTAATTTGCCCAAACTTTAAGGCAAGTACGGTCAATTTAAAGCGCTGGGAGAGAGGGAGGTTTGTTTTCAAATAAAATGAGATAATTGGACATGTCATACAGGTGCGATGTATTTATACGTTGAACCACATGTGTAAGAAATCTAGTACGTTAATCAGGTAGGTTACTTTGTAAGTATGTAAATAATATAAAATGTCATTTTTTTTTGTAATCAATAGTAGAATATTCTTTTACAAGAAACACGAGATGTTGGAAATTCATTCCATCTGTCCAAATTCAACTGGCATGTGTGTCTCTAATGATGCGATTTATTTATTAATTTTTTAAACATAAAATTAATTAGTAAACTATATTTGATGAACAAACTGGATCTATGACACATATTCTCATCATACTTATGTAATATTAGATGTCACCTGTACATGTGAATAAAGAGAAGCATTTTTCATATTTAATTCACAGCTAGTTGGACTAATTTGAATTGTCCAGCTAATTGTGTGTGAGCATTTCTCTCTCTCTTTATATATATATATATATATATATATATATATATATATATATATATATATATATATATATATATATATATATATATATATATATATATATATATGCGCTGGGCATTCATTTGCTTGATATGTTTGATATATATATTTATATATATTCTTCCCTAAAAATGAGACAATTCATGCTGCGGATGATTTATCATTTATACTCAGCAAAGGGGGAGCGGATTGGATACTGAACACTTCAGTGGCCAAAACGCTACTGAAGTGACGTGGCGAAATACAATTGGCGTAATGCTAATAGCATGTTCCTTTACAATTATTGCTCTTTTCCTCCATTAGAAGTCTCCCTCCGTTTGCCCGTGCACGCACTCGACCACATAATTGTTAACTTTATTTTTAAGTCATATTCTTTTTCTTTGCTCCCTTGCTGAAGTGACGTCACCACTTGGCATGGGCGACACCATAATGTATGTATTGTATCCACACCGTTCATCCATTTTGTGATATCATTTTAGGGCATAAACCAAAGAGTGAGAAAGATCCAAATTTCAAGTGCACCCCACTGTAGAAAACAATGGAGATTGAATGCCTATCATTAAAACCTCTCTGAGCCATGGAAGCTTTCGATCAAGTTAATATTTATGCTTTACCTTATTCCATGTCTTTTTTAACTTATAAAAAGGTTGGATCTCAAATAAACATCATGGTCAGCTCCAGGAAGGTTTCAACGGTGGCTGTCACCTCCCACTGTTTTCTGTGGTGGGGTCCACTTAAACTTTGGATCCGCCTAATTCTTTTGCTTACTCCTTAAAATGATCTCTCCAAATGGATGGATGGTGTGGATACAACACATACTATTCTGTTCATCATTTTTACCATATCATCTGATAATGTATGCTCCAAAAAATGAGGCAGATTTAAAACTCATGTGGGCCGTATGGCTTGAAAACAGTAAGTGGGGAAATTCCTGTGGTTGAAAATTTCCCAGGTCCACCATGATGTATATATGTCATTCATATTGTTCATGTGGTCATTCCTACTGGGATGAACTGAAATTATAAAAACATTAACATAATCCAAAACTTTTGTGGCCACTTGAATGCTTCAATGGTGGACGCTTAATCCTCACCTTTTATTATCGCGTGGCCCACTAGAAGTTTGGATCAATATTATTGCTAGGTCCATGTTGTAACATAATCTAGAAAAATTGATGGCCGGTAGATTTATTAAAAACATTATGGTGGGTGCCACTTAGACATGTTACTACTTTTAATACTCGTGTGACCGCATTTTTGTAATTTGCAGGGGACTTTTAGTTCTTTAAATTAAATAGAGTTGGGACGCCGGTTGGCTACTGAACGAGACGGTAACTAGTCTTGCTACCGATGTAACGTCACCGCGTTCTTTGGGCGTACCATGATGTATGTGATGTATCCACACCATTCATCCATTTGGAGAGATCATTTTAGGGAGTGAGCAAAAGAATTAAGCAGATCTAAAGTTCAAGTGGACCCCACCACAGAAAACAATAGGAGGTGATGGCTACCGTTGAAACCTTCCTGTGGCAGACCATGATGTTTATTTGAGATCCAACCTTTTTATAATTTAAAAAATACATGGAATAAGGTAAAGCATAAATATTAGGTTGATCAAAAACTTCTGTGGCCCAAAAAGGTTTTAATGGTAGCCATTCAATTTCTATTGTTTTCTATGGTAGGGTGCACTTGAAATTGAAATCTTTCTCACTCTTTGCATTATGCCCTAAAAGGATATTACGAAATGGATGGACGGTGCGGATTCAATACAATACATACATCATGGTGGTGCACATGGAAAGTGGTGATGTCACTTCATCAGGGTAGCGAAGAAAAGAAATGAGTTAAAAATAACGTTTACCCATTATTTGGTCGAGTACGTGCACCGGTAAACGGAGAGAGACTTCTAACGGAACTCCGGAGAAAAGAACATTAATTGAGAAAACAGAACATTAATTGTGAGGCAACACGCTCGTGACATTAAACCAATTGAATTTCACCACGTCACTTCAGTAGCGTTTTGGCTACTGAAGCGTTCAGTGTCCGATCCTCTCCCCAGCAAAGGGTAGCCGACTAATAAGAGGTTAGGATCTCGAAAACAAATCCTAACCGTTGGCTTTGCCTCATCTGAGACCGGCCCCAAGACTTGGATGCTTGGGATTGAAGTGCAAGCAGTCTACATGCACAGCAACTACGGGTAAGACCATAAATGCTCGCATTCCCACGTGAGTATCGATGCTATTACTGTGACTTATATTGCATCTCCAGCTCCTGCTTTTCCTTCTCAAGAGAAAAAAAGAGAGGGAGCTGTGGCTTTTCCTTCTCACGGAAAGATAGAAATCCTTTATCTTGATAAAGGAGAGTAATAGTACATAGAAGGAATAACTTTGGAAAAAATAGAGAGTGAGAGCTGTTGCTTTTACTTCACAAGGAAGGAAATTATAGAACCCATCATCTTTATAAAGGAGAGGAATTGGAAGAGGTTGGCAGAGAGAAAGAGTACATTAGTTGGGAACTTGGGGGTCTTTGAGAGAGAGAATGGGAGTGCCATCGTTCTATAGGTGGTTGGTGAGCAAGTATCCGAAGATAGTAGTGAATGCAAGGGAAGAGAAAGGAGGAGAAGATGAGGTTATTGATACAACTCAGCCCAACCCAAATGGAATAGAATTCGATAATCTTTATCTCGACATGAACGGCATCATCCATCCCTGCTTCCATCCGGATAACCATGTTATCTTCTTTCTTCCTTTTCTTGATTTTAATTTCTAGTTAGTTTTATATAATGGGTATTGAAAATTTTGGCCACAAGGTCTTGTTGCACCCAGTTAGTGAAAGTGGGCCCTGTCTATGTGATCAGCATCCTCAAATTGATGGGCTCCACCATTAGCATGACGGTTCCGTATTTTTTCTGCACCTTTTCTTGGGTTTCTTGCAAAACTCTTTTTCTACCAACAAGCTGCAAGTGGGGACGCTGTTTATTCAATCAGAATCGTAAAACCCCATGATCTTGCCTTTTATTTTATTTTTATTTTTTTTATTTTTACCTTTTCTGTGTTTTAAATGGTGTCTGAACGTGGATGGGGTACTAGCCCGCCCATTACTGGCTACGAACGGACAGGGCTTTGAGGGGCCATCGTGATGTATGAATTTTATCCGCACCGTCCATCCATTTTTCTATATTATTTTATGGTACAATCTCGAAAATTAGGTAGATCCAAGACTCAAGTGGACCACACCGCAGGAAGCAGCGGTGATAACACAACCAACATTGAAACCTTTCTCAGGGCCCACCGTAATGGTTAATTGCCATCCAACCTGTTCATCAGGTCAGATAGACCTAGACGGAGGGAAAACACAAATATCAGCTTGATCCAAAACTTCCGTGGCCTCCAAAAAAATTTTCAAATGTAGGTGTTTAATCTCCACTGGGTGGTCTACTTGAGCCTTGAAACTTCTTTACGTTTGGTATCCTACCATAAAATGATGTGGCAAAATGGATGGACGGTGTGGATGAAACCCATACATCACGGTAGTAATGGAGAAGGGTAGTACCCAATCTGCGACTATAGTGTTTCAAGCGGGGTCGGTTATTCAACGAGAAACCTCAAATTGATGGGCCCACCATGATGATAGAGAATTTTAAAATAGTACAGATTTAAAACAGGACATTGTCTTGGCGTTCTGATGGATCTTAGGTCCTATATATATATATATATATACTTTGGCTGTTTCATTCTTTAACTTGATTTAGTAGCAATTTCATGTCGCAAGCATTTTTTACAGAATGAATTTATCACGAGCATCTGAATGTTGTAAAGGAATAGTATATGGACATAAAAACTGTAGAAGACTATATTCAAGACTTGCTCCTATCTGTGTTGGATTCAGACAATTGTTGAGCCCACACGATTAATAGTTAAAAGTCCATGTGGGCCATACTTTGATCGATAATAATAGATGTGACCACAAAAATGGTTGGTTTAGTCTTTGTCATTGATGGTCCAATTGGTCCAATATCAAAAATCAACACTTGAACTTATGATGCAGTCGAATGGTCCAATTTGATAGATTGATTTCATTGATATCAAAGATGAATGGTCAGATCAGACTAAAATTGAAGATCGATGCTCTAATTGGACTGATATTGAAGATGAGTAATCTGATTATGTTGAAATTGGAGATGAATTGTTTGATTGGACAAATATCATAGATTGGTCTGACTGGACTGATGTTGAAGCTGAATGGTTCAATCAAACGATATTTGAAGATCAATGGTTAGATTGAAAACATATCAAAGATGAGCAGTCTGATTGGGACGAAATTAGAGATCTATAGTCTGATTGGGATGATATTGATGGTCAATGATTTTTTTTTTAAAAAAACTTTGCCATTGGTCCAATTAGATCATTCATCTCCACCGTTGGGTCAGTCCAACAGGATGATTCATTTCTACTTATGGCCTGATCAAATCGTACATCTCTGATATTGGTCCAATCTAACCGCTGATCTTTAGCATCGTTCTACAGAACCATTCAGCTTAAACGTTGGTCAAATTAGATCGTTAATCTTCAATGTTTGATAAATCGGACCATTTATCTCTAGTTTCAACACAATAAGATTTCTCTTCTAAAATATTGGTCGATTAGATCATTGATCTTTAATTTTGGAGGAATAAAGCCTTTCATCCTTGACATCATTCAAATTAGCTTTTTGTGCATCAATATAATTCAAGTCAGACCATTTGGTTTCATCATCAGTCCAATCAGGTCTTTGATTTTCAAGATCTGTTCAGCTGGACCATTCATCTCCAACTTCAATAAATGTCCGACCGACCTGTTGCTCTTCAATTTGGTTGATTGGGCTGTTCATCTTTGATATTTATAAAATGAAACTGTTTATTAGTATCTTTTGAATCAGACCTTTCAACTTTGTCATAGGCCGTCCAATAAGACCATTGATTTTTAATATCAGTCTAATCGAACCATTTCCAATTTCAGCACAATCAAATTGTTAATTGTTCATCTTCAATATCTGTCCAATTAGATTGTCGATATTCAACTTTTTGGTAATATAATCATTTTTGAATTGGTCCAACCATACAAATTGATGACAAAGATTAGACCGATCATCATTTGAGCGACATGTGATTAAGGATCGAAGGTGTTGGCCCACATGGACGACATAGGTTTTGCGACTGATAGTTGTAACCATCATCGAAAATGAAAGAAAGGCGTTGATTGTTGATAGGAAATTGGTAGTCTTTGTGTTATGCAATTGGTGATGAGAGAGAATCATGTATTGAGTTGCTGTTTTGGTTTTTGATTGTGTTGTTGCAGTTATTTCCTCCTACATCATTTAATGAGGTCTTTGAAAGCATTTTTGAATACATTGATCGACTCTTTCACATAGTGAGGCCTAGGAAGCTCTTGTATATGGCCATAGGTGAGTTACACACCCATTGATCTCATTTCAGTTTTCTGTTGTCACTCACTGTATAGTTTGGTAAATGCACAATGTTTTCTCTAAGGATTCTTGAAACAATTAAAAAAAATGTGATATTTTGCTTTAGATAATAGCTGTTGACATTAAAATTAAGGTTTTTAGTTTTACATTGCAACTGAGGAAGAGTTGTTAGTATCATGGTCCAAATTATCGGGTATTGTATTCATCTCGGTGGCACTGATTCACAATACATATATACTTGTATTGCCGATACAACTGATTTTTATTGTACTTATCGGATTGAAAATTTTTAAGATAAAAAATTATTGAAATAACATTTTATATTGTATTCTTGTGTGTGTCTATATATATATATATTCAATAAAAAGTACCATGTATTGATGCATGACATACTTCTATGTATTGATACGACATTAATATTTTGTTTAAGGATTAAGAAAATAACGTAATATGTATTTTTTTCCAGTGAATTTTCTTTTATACATTCTATATTGATTTATCATATTAGTCACGACTGATAAATGAATTGTATCAGCCAATATTTAAAAGCATGGTTAGTATTTTTAGCTTGATCACTCATCCATAAGCCACAGCATGAAAGGGACCCTCCAACTAAAATCAGGCTGATTGGATGCTCCAATCCTCAGATGTTACAGGGGCCAAAAACAGTTGGGTGCATTCTCAAATTGAACTCTTAGGATTTTCTGGCTAAATTGACTTTTGGCACGGCTCATATTTGTTGTGGCCCATTGGGGGAATGGTTTAGCTGTCCCCATGAGTACCCATTGGAAGAATGCATTGTAGATGTACTGTGCAATCAACATTCTTCCATGGGAGAGGGTGAGTAAACTACTCACATAGCAACATCAAATTGGAAGGGGCCACATGAACCTGCATTTTTAACTGTCTAAATAACTAATTTGACTTCTTATATTAGCAGTAAATTTGCAAGTCGTGTTCCTGTAATTTCTTTATTTTTCTTTAGAATGAAGGTCCAGTTCATCTTCTTCTTCATTTTGGATTCTACAAGAAATTGGTTATTTGTTTGTATAATCGTAGAGTAACCGTATTGACACTCATCATCTTATAGATGCCGTTACACTTCTTTACTTTATTATCCTCTTTCAATGCTTTATACCATCTTCACTTCGAGGAACTGCTCACGGCTTTCATTTATTTATGTTGCATGTGTTATAATGGTTTACTGTCTTAAATTTACATCTAGACGGAGTAGCACCAAGGGCCAAAATGAATCAGCAAAGATCTCGCCGCTTCCAAACTGCCAAACAAGCTGAACTTGCGGTGCGTTTTTCTTCAGTTCCATAGAACTGTTGCACTCATTTGATGTTGTTTTTTCTTCTACTGAAAATTAAGGAAAACAATCAAAAGGTCTTACTAAATTTTCTTTTTCTTTGCATATGTTGTTAATCTTGAAATAGTTATATTGTTGTTTAGGAAGCTGAGGAGGAAAAACTAAGAAGAGAGTTCGAATTCCAGGGGAAGGTTATTCTTCCAAAAATGCAATCTGAGGTGTCGGATCCAAATGTTATTACACCAGGAACTGAATTCCTGGATAAATTGTCAAGGGCGCTTAAATGCTATATTCGTTCGAGGCTGAACAATGACCCGGGTTGGAAAGACATCAAGGTTTAATGACGAATCATATTGCAAATTATTTTTGATTTACATTGATACTATTAGGAACTTTAATTTTCTTCCTGTTTTTCATTAATAACTGGTAAAGCCTTGAATTTTGAATTAATCAGGACTCTGTGTTGGTAAGAGTTTTTTTGAATTAGCCTAAGGGCCGTTTGGACAACCTCGGAAAGTCCATTGAGGCATAAATCCCCTTTTAAGCCAACCCTACTAGGGTTTTTGGTGTGCGTTTGGATGCACTTTGCTAATCCTATTTCATCATCCTTCTTGATGAAATAGGCATCAAATGGTGACTTGACGAAAACCAATCCAATTGGTTTTTGTCAAGTTGATGGTAAAAGCAAGCCTGAAACCCCTTCTTTGAAAGCCCCCTTTTGCGCAATTTTATCCAAACGGGCCCTAAGGTTCTTGTTCTAAGGTGTCTACTCTGTGAGGTCTATGTGGTTCTTTCAGTGGACCTTGCCATGTCTGTTCCATGGCTTGAAAATTGCGCCATTCAGGTCATTGGGTGGGCCACATCATGCAATTTTTTCATATACTTGTGGCCAGCCTGTTGATTTGTCTTGCCATCACATTAGTGCTTGATGAATGCATTGAACGGCCTGGATGTGGAAAGTCATAGTGGCTGGTGAGAGTAGGATTTTTGAGTAGGACTCTAGTTGGTCATCTTCAAATTTCTCCATAGGATTACTTGGAATGCCCATAAAAAAATTTAAAATATTTTTTCTTCAAATCGATTTCTTTTTTAGGTTATACTGTCTGATGCAAATGTTCCTGGTGAGGGAGAGCATAAGATAATGTCATTTATACGGCTACAGCGGAATCGTGATGGATACAATCCGAATACACGTCACTGCCTGTATGGCCTGGTATGACTGATTTTTTGTGCTGCTTGAATGAGCCATAGATAGTAGGCTTCTATTATTTGAGAGACACACTCCAGTGGTTCTGGTTCCACAGTAAGCTTACAACATGGTGGGTGCCTTGTGCGTATCAGCGCTAGGCATTTTTCCCTCTGAATTTGTTCCCTGCACCGTGGCACATCTGAGTTTTGGATCAGTATGATTTCTAGGGCTCTGGTGGTTTCTGAGGTTACAGATCTTATGGATGGGATGAAGTCTGCAAACACATCATTGGACCACAGATTTGCCTGGCACACCAGCGTTAGCTTTCATCAGTGGCACCAGTGCCACTGGAATGCACCTCATAAATTGATGGATTACTAGTTTCAGTTGCAATTACTCTTTTCACTGAAGTTGTGAATTTTTTGACTTGCAGGATGCGGATCTGATAATGTTGGCTTTAGCCACACATGAAGTTCATTTCTCTATATTGAGGGAGGTGAGTTTAGTGTCTACTCTTTAAGAAACTTGCTAATGTTGAAGTGAAAACTAGTTTATAAGCAATGTCTCGGATAACCTGATTTTTTCTCACTAGTTGCTAGTTTACGGTAAAGTTCAGCAGGTCGCAACATGTCCTTTTTTCCCCTTTTAAGCAAGCAAAGGCTTCACATAATGTAAGTAAATTTCGATATTCGTTAGAGGACCAAATAGGCTAGTGATGTGAACTAACGGGTTAGGGAAATTGGTTCAAAACTAACTGCTAACTGTAATTACACCCTTTTGATGGGACTCAATGCTTGGTTTCTTGGTTGAAGGCCTGTTTAGCCATCTGCTAATCTACGGACGAATATGTCGGAGCATGTGCACCTGAACTGACTGACCTAATTTAATCAGTTTTACTAATTGGGGTCGGATTCAGGCCCATGAAACCTGAACTGACAATAAATCAGGTCGGGATCAGATATATGAATTTTAGTCTTTTCCTTTATTTGATTATATTTATCATTTAAATCATATTAAGGCAATCTTCAGGCGTGGGATTCTAATTCTGAACCTCTTTGCATCCAAGGCTATTTTGTATCGTAATTCGTGCTTGAAATTAGATCTGACAGGATCCTGTGGGATATCCCAGTCTAATTGGATTTTTATCTGGCAATTCATATAGTGTACAAGTATCAAAATTTGATAGGACCCTAATCCAATTCCCTTACTCGTGTCCAGATATGGACGCACCCTCATTGATGTGGTGTTGAGGTCTAAGTTTTACAGTTGGACTTACTGAAGTACAGGAATGAGTTGTATTGCAGATGCTGTTACGGCTCACCCTGTATTGGTTGAGTTGCCAAAATCATTGAAAAAACTTTAGAATTAGAAAAAAAAGTAACACGGTCTGCAAAATATCAAAGAGAGCAAGAAATTATGGAAATCCATATCACATATAGTTTTGGTATGGATTCTTAGGTGTGAATTATTTGCTAAGCCATTTATTAAGGATTATTTATTGTTTTGTATGTTGATACACCAGGATGTAGCTACCTTGGAGCAGCAACCAAGCTGTACATTGTCCCTAGAAACATCCCTTTCAAAGCAGAACGTATATTCTATAAAATCAAGAGGGTGGTTTGGTAGGGTCCATCAGGCCAATGGTGGTGCTTCGTTAGCTAAGATGCCATTTCAGGTCTCTCTCTCTCTCTCTCTCTCTCTCTAAATACCATTGCTTCATTCTTCACATAAATATTTTTACTGTTGTGTATCATTAATTTGATGAGGTGTCCTAGCCCTATGATCTTTGTTCTTGTGGGTATTTCCCTAAAATTCTCCCAAAATGGAAGTTTGTGACCTTTTGAACTCTGGCCTAATCTGCATATAATGAAAATGTGTACATCAACTATTGACATCTGGGGTTGATTGTATTGAGGGAAAACAGAAGAAAAGAAAAGGAAAAGGAGGCTCTTCTCCCATGATGGGATGTTACACGATGATTGGAAAGAAAAATGGTAGTGGTTTCCGCATAGAAAATCATTGCACTTTTCAATAGTCAATTTCCCGAGTAAAAGATACAATGTGAGCATTGTCTCACAAAAAATGAGATTTCCACTTGCTATCAAAATAAGATCTGAAAAATGGAATCCATGTTTGAATAGTCCCACGGAATTCTTGCGAATCCATTTTTGGATAATCATTACACTTTTCCTTTCTTTTCTCCCAATCCAAACACACTCTACCAGCTCATTAGATCAACATGCGTGACTGCCATGGCCCATGATGAGTTCAGAATTGGGAGCCTTAGAACCTAAAAATCCTTTAATTTAGAATGCGTGTGTGGACCATTCCATATTGTTCTTTATTGATTTGTTTTGTACATTTTGGCAGTTCTTGAATATTTGGACATTACGAGAATATTTGGAACTCGACATGACAATTGCTGAACCTCCCAAAGATTTCTTGATAGACTTTGAGCGAATTGTAGATGATTTCGTCTTCCTTTGTTTCCTCATGGGAAATGATTTTTTGCCTCACCTGCCTTCGTTGGAAATTCATGAGGTTTGTATAATAGCCCCTAGTCACATTTTTTAGTTCTAATGCATTTTGAAGAAGAATTTGGAATGCCTATTCTTAATGGGATCAATTTCTTATACCAGGGTTTTTATAGAAGTTCCTTGGGAGTTAGGTTAGATGGAATGCCTTTTGTAAAATGCCAAGTTCAATTACAACTTCTTGATTGTACTTTTTAAGTGGACTTGGTGCATGTGAAATGAGCCATGTGTTTAATGTAGGTGAGCTGCTCTTCAAGCGTTCTCCGTGGCTTTAATTACAATTTTGAAAAATCTGGTTTGTACCTTCATCAAGTGGGCCAAGTATGTTTCAAATATATTAATGGTTAAGAGGAAGCGGAAATTGGTTCAATTGACAAAAAAGAAGCCAATATGATGTAGGACAATTAACCACTTGCTCTAAAAGCTCCAACTATTAGAGTATGACGAATTAATGCCTTTATCTCATTGCCCAGGCCCCACGTCTCATGGGTTAGGCCCTCGGTCGAACCCCCCTCGTGGGCCCCAAATCACATGGGTACCGCCTCACACGAGCCACCCGAGTCACACGGGTGGGGCCCGCATCTCACGAGCCACCTGCCTCACACAGGCCGCCCACCCCGAGTGTGCCCCTGCATCTCACAGGCCACCCCACTCGAGCCCGGTGTGAAAATACCCCTGTATTAATCACCCCCGGTGAGGAGTCTCGAACACGAGACCTCCCGCTTTCATACCAATTTGATGTAGGACAATTAAGAACTTACTCTAAAAGCTCGAACTGTTAGAGTATGGAGAATTAATGCCTTTATTTCATTGCCCAGGCCCCACATCTCATGGGTTAGTCCTCGGTCGAACCCTCCTCGTGGGCCCAAAATCACATGGGTACCCCCTCACACGAGCCACCTGAGTCACATGGGTGGGGCCCGTATCTTACGAGCCACCTGCCTCACACAGGCCGCCCACCCCGAGTGTGCCCCTGCATCTCACAGGCCACCCCACTCGTGCCCGGTGTGAAAATTCCCCCCCATTACAATTTTCGGGTTGGACTTTTTGTATCAACGACTCCGTATATTGAGTGAATGCACTCAACATTTCTTATTCATTTTGTCAAAATAATATTCTATATGTTTCAAATTAAAAATGAATGAAATTATGAGGTTTGCTCAAATACATCCTGACGTATTGCAATATGATATGTCATGACTTTGTGCATTGGGATTGTGGCTTTTTGATGATCCCTGATCGTTAGTGTGACATAGCTCCCCTTAGAAGGGGATGCCCAAAAAAGTTGTAAGATCGAAATATTTCAACATCTTGATTACACAAAGGTTATGGTGTCTGTCAATTTGGAAAGAAAAAGAGCACAATTTCAAATCATTGAAAAGTAATCCAATTTGTGATGGTGGCTGTCCACCATACAAATTGAGACTCATCGTGTAATCGGTTTTGATTGCTAGAAGACGGTCTAGATTCAAAGACTAAAATTCCGACATATCACATTGCAACATGTCGGAATGTATTTGAGCAAACATTTAAAATTATTATTTAATGGTGGAATAATAGAAAAATGATAAGTAGCCCGCTTGGGGTTTTCTTTCTATGCCACCCCAAATGCTTGGTAAGTTGGAAGCAGGTCACCCTACCGACACACAACCAAATGTCGAATTTGTCAACTTTCTTCTCTGCTTTTTGTTTTTCATGAATATTTAATGGGATGCTGTGTTGCATTGTTTAGGGCGCGATAGATTTGCTAATGGCTGTTTACAAAAGGGAGTTTAAAAGCATGGGTGGATATCTCATCAATACATGCAGAGTAAAATACTAATCTTTATATGCTTTGTAGTTATAAGGAGTGCATGATAATTACTATATTTGCGTTGTGTGGTAGGAAGGTTGCAGAAATTTCCAATCTGGTTGATTTGGCCACTTGCTTAGTGGTTCCCGTTTCTATTTCGGGCCAGCTTGATGCACTTTCTCCAATCACTCAATGCAGCACTGGGATTCTGCACTTTCCAAGCTGGTTTTATGATGCTTGGTGGCATTGTTTGAATGGGCATAAGTTACATTTTCATTCTGTGCTTTGCCATGGAATGTTAATGGACTGTATGCAATTGATTTCAAGAAGTTGAAAACACTGATTGATGTTACTTCTGTTCATGATCAGTTGCGAGATAAGCATGCTGCCTATATAAAATTGAAAAGAGTAGAACGGCTAATCCTTGCTGTTGGTTCTTGTGAAGATAAAATTTTCAAGAAAAGATCAGAGATACGGAAGGTATGCCATATATGCACATCTTTTTGCATGATTTGCATTTTTTGTATTTTAGATTTGCTGATTCATGTTTGACACTCCTGTCTTGATGCCTTGTGCTATGCAATTCATCTATTTTGTTGGCACAAGAGTTTTATGTTTTGGTACCAGTTCATGTTTTTATATTTTTGGTTACTGATAGCATAGTTCAAAAACTCAGAAACTCTGATTGACTCGATGTTTTGTTTGGTTGGGTTGACTTGAAGAATCCAACAAGTCTTTTCTTTATTTGAGTGAATGCAAATTTTAGTAATTAAATTATTATTATTAGTGTGTGTATATATTTTTAAACAGTCATATATAATCAGTATAAAAATTATTGAAACAATGTAAATACCGGAGAACCATGACACTTTTTCAGTACATGTCCTCGTGAAAGCTTGAACTCCACGTGGGATTGTGTCCTCCCACACTTTTGGACATGAAGCCATCACTTCCACCCGTAGTGTAAAGCTCAAAGGAGGGTTCTATATTTTAATTTTTTGAAGAAAAAATATCATCTATCATCAACTTTGAAATCTTCTTTGGTTGACATTCTTGTAATTTATTGTAGAGCTTCTATAGTTGCAGTCAAAATACCACTGTTCTCTCTTAGGGGACATTTGGAGCGTAAGTTACTTAAGACAAGCTACTTAGGCCTTAAGTAGCTTATCTTGATTTCTACTAATTAAACTGAAGTGGTTCGGTAACTTTAAATAAAAAAGCTACTAATAATTGATCATAAACCAAGCTTACTTAACTCAAATAAGTTACTTATCTACCGCTGTAAGTTGAAAAAGTAACTTTTTTGGTGGTATCCAAATGGGCCCTAAAGGATATTTTCTTGGACAGCTTGGGTGATACATGCTTTTTTCTCTTTTGGGTGTTGCAGCGTAATCTTGAACGGGTTGTGCGTGAGATGTTTGAAGCCATGGGCGAAGAAGATGTGGATAATGGGGTGAGAATCGGACATCCTTCACCCTCCATGCTATTAGTGCATTATCTTTCATTTGCACTGTCACGAAACTAATGCTGCAGTACATTATTATTCAGGAAGTAAATTCTAAATACCTACCAAATGCCCCATCATTGGAATCTAATGGTCTTTTGACCATCAGATGTTCGGAAACTGATGTACGTCCATCTCCATCTTCATCTTACGAGTTTTTGGTTCCTGCTATCTATAGCGACAGGCACATATTGTGAAACAGTTCTGAGCCTCTCTGTGGATGTACTTTTTGAGATGTGTCCTAATTTCCTACTAGTATTCACATGATTCTTTTTGTGTCTTCTAGGTTTTGAACAATACCAAGGAATTGAAGCAGAAACTAAAAGAAATGCTTCGACAGAAATCGGACCTGTTCAAAAATGGTAACCCAGATAAGGTTAGTTTCATTTGGTTTCGGGTGGGTTGCATGCATACGAAGAAACATATGATGCCTGATGTCAGGAAAAATACAGTGCTTAATAGAGTCATAGGCTAGCCCATACCAATATATTGTATATGTGGGGCTGACCTTTTGGAATGATGGATGGATGGGATCACATAAATTTTTTACATGAGGCTGGATACACTGTGTTTCTAATCTTTTGATTAGGTCCCCTTTAATGTGGTGTATATGTTTTGTAATGTTAGTTTTTCTAATTCATGAAAGCGAGAACCATCTTCTGTTTTTCTAAATGGATCATTGGTTTGTGTGTCTTTGCTACAGGTCAATCTTTGTTCTGAAGGTTGGAAAGCTCGATATTATAAGGCAAAATTTTCGGTAGAAAGCCTGATGAAATTGAAAGCAAACGAAAAGAAATTGTATGTTATCTGCCTTGATATTTGAACACTGGTCTTTAATTATTGTAGCTGTTCTCATCCACCATGATTTTATTATTGGTGTCTAACCACACGTTCCTTTAATATCTCCTCTGTACATTGGTGCTCCTTTCGATGCATGCATATTAGAATTTGGAAATCATGTGGTTCTGTTATTTTCTCATGTTCTGCTTCTTGGCTACTTGTTTTCTCAATCAAATAGTGAACACTTTCTGTGTGTCGACCCAATATAGAACAATTATCATTGGCCTATACATTTTTTTTTTTGCGTGCACTTCTGTGGGACGTCCCATTGTACTGTGTATGTGGGTCCGTCATTCTGTTATAGGAAATTGTTCATATAGTGCTTGGCTTGATGAATGGTTGGCATCAATATTCTCATTAGTAGTTGTAAAGAACTTTTGGATTGAATTTGAACAATTTCTTTTTATGGAACAAGATGCTTGATAGCCCTTGTTGAATTAGGGTGAGTGTTTGGATTGTAAGTTGCGATCCAAATACTTTCTGATTTTCGACGATCTGTTTATCCTGTCCATTGTCATGCTTCCGCTGCAGATTGTGCTTTGGACTTGACCTCTCACTTTGCTTTGTAGTTGTTTATACTTCTTACAGTTTGAAATAGACGCTAGCTTACTCCCTCCTGCACCACAATCTATTGCAGCTTTACTTCACGCTTTGTACAACTACAGATTCAAACATTTGAAGTTGCCTTCTTATTGATGATTGGCCATTCCGTGAATCATTTAATACCATTGGGGTCATTGCCAACTTCCCACCGATGATTTGCTGAGTTGTTTAAAAGCATTGGGGAAATTTCTAGTGTCCCTATATCATATTGATATATAGATAGGAAAATTACTGTTTACTCCTTATTTGAATGCTTATAATACCTCAACTGAATCTAAGCATATGAAAATCAAAGCCCATGCTTTTTCAAGCTTCGAAACCACATTGAACGACATAATAGGATGGAGAGAACTTTGGAGCTTGAGAATAACAGACACCTATTGGATTTATTTAATAAATAAAAGATGAAAATAGTCACACTAATAATAATATTATGATTTCATGGTACACTAATAAATGTTGTTCAAATATATGTATTCAACAAGTATCCCACCTAACAGTCGTATTGTGATGAAGCAAACTCCTTGGTGTCAAGTGGCCAACTAATTTCACAAGCTTTTTGCGGCTTCCAGTCATAGTTTAAAAACCCATAAACTAGACTCGACTTGACTGGGTGTTCTTCTAGATTGGGTTGACTTGAAGACTCGGCCCATATTATTTTGATATTTAATTATCCTAAATTGAAAATATTGGTAATGTAATTAGACATTTGAAATAGCTAAATTTAGTGCAAGTAATATAGAATGTAAATTTCCAACAACATTGTTGCCTCGCTGATTAAGGGTGTTGCATACCTTAGGTAAGGTTGGGTGTTTGAAACACATTCCTGTCTTCCAAGTTGTGTCTAGTTGACTGAAAGAGTCTCCAAGTGCAGTTCGAGTTTCCCAGTGACTTGGCTTGAAATCTTACCGAGTTGAGTTGCCTCAGCCAAGTTTCGAGTCTAGTCAGGCATCCTGCCATTTGGCATGTGGGTCAACATACCTCCTAGCTTACGACACCTAAATATAAACGAATGTGTTTTGTAAAGTACACTATACAGTTTTTTTTTCCCCCATCTAAAACCTCCAATTTCAAAAAAAAAGATGCAATCGGTTCTGGTCTGTTTCTTCTCAATTTAAGAGCATTTTACAGTAGAGCGGCATTTATCATTCAATCACTGTCCTCATTTCTGCTATGTAGCTAATATAGTTACCCATACCAACACTACATCAGCATCTTTCATTGGTCAATTGTTTGATTCCATTACTTTAATCTGCTGTGTTTTGGTTTATAGGTTCAAAAATATGTGGAAGGGCTATGTTGGGTTCTTCGCTATTATTTCGAAGGAGTATGCTCGTGGAGCTGGTAAGATAGGTTGATAGGTTGTTCAATGGAGCTCTCCTAGAAATTTATCAGATGCACCTGTCCGTTGTCCAGTTTAAAGAAGTTTATTTTTGGGATTTCAGGTATTACGATAATCACTATGGTCCATTTGCTTCTGATTTCAAAGGCCTCGGTCGTTCGCGGATAAATTTTCAGTTGGGAACTCCATTTAAACCGTTCACTCAGCTTATGGCTGTCCTTCCGCCAAGAAGGTAAGTATCCATTTGTGGGATTCTTCTATCGTTCTGTGTTTCATTAGACATGATTTAACATCTTTTGGTGCAGTGCCGATGCACTTCCAGAAGCATATAGGACCCTAATGACTTGTCCGGATTCAAATATCATAGATTTCTACCCCACTGGTAAGACCCTTTATTTTATTTTTTAAAATTCAGTGTAGTTTACTAGCCTTTTCTACTATACATAACACCTTTGGACAATTTTACCCTCACATTTAGTCTTCACAACATTAATTAAGAGAGGGTAAATTTGTCAAAAAAAATGTAGCTGCTTGGCAGGGAACCATTGAGATTTTATGATAAAAAGGATGGCATAGATTGCAGCATGTAAAACATTAAAGCCTTGTGGGCTCACCATGTTTCTTGTGCAAAATCTGCTCCAACCATTGCGTTCTTTCCTCGATGCAAGGCCCTGCAGCCAAAAATCAGAGTACTTACTGCTCAGTTGGGCCTCAACACAGGGAACAGTGGGGATGGAACGCCCGCCATACGTTTGCTTATGTGGCCACTGTGGCGTTTATCTTTCAGCAAGCCCCTTCATCGGCTGTGAATCGTCAGGATGAAGTGATGACACAAAGAAAAGCAGAAAACTCAAGCTTGCCACAATGCATGAACTAGGAGGTTTTAGGTGTAATTTTATACTGTTCCCATTGGTGGGGACCATTTGAGTCTTGTATGATTCTGATATTTTGTATGTACGGTGCGAGCCGAAAAGTTCTTCCCTGTTGGACAGAGTCAATTTCACACAACATGGTGGGCCCCACAAAGATCGGTTGGTGTACACGCTGCGATAAAATGTTTGTTATATTGTTATAATAGATGATCCCAGAGCTGCACCATTTCTCCTACCTCTCTCTTTCCTCTCTGATTCTCTCCCCCATTTCTTTTTCTATCCTCTCCTTCCTCCATGTGCATTGGACATGCCATACCACCAGTGTGATTAACATTTTGAATTTCTTGTGTGGATTAGATTTCGAAGTTGACACAGACGGAAAGCGGTATATGTCGCAGGTGAGTGAAATTGCATGTTTTTGAACGCAATATTTAAGGTTATTAATTCATTCACATGGGCATTGATCCTAGGCATTTGGACTGATAGAATCTTCATGAACTTTACTTCTTACAGGTTGTCACACTACTGAAATTTATTGATGAGAAACGCCTACTTCTGGAGATTGAGAAACTAGAAAACAAGGTAGAAGTATCAGTAACAGAAATTCAGTAGTTGGTATTAGTCTACATGAAGCTTTGGTCGGTACTTGATATTGACATTGAGTTTTATCTTTCCCCAAACATTGTAGGATGAAGAAGTTCGAAGGAATGCTATGGGGCTCGAAATTATTTTCGTTCGGGCTAGTCATGATTTAGGATCACAAGTTTCTTCTCTTTGTCGTCAATGTGTGCTTGCATCAGGCAATGAGCAGATCATAAACAAAGTGAAGATTGACTCTAAGAAAAGGTGTTCTACATGCCAAGCATGATTGTGCATTTCTAAGGCACACAACCACTTATTGCAAATTGGACGTTTTATTAACATTACATTGATGTTTCCTTGTAGCGGTGGCTTGAATGGTTTTCTTATCAGATGCAACGAGCAATCATGCATGGATGATAGCAGCTCTCCTGTGAAGGGGATCGAATACACTATTAAGAATGATGTCTTGTAAGTTTCCTGCAATTGGCTTGAGTGTGCATAATGAGTTAGTGTACACCTCTCTCATTATCCAATGTGATATACTGGAAGCCGAACACATTTCTGAATGGCATTTGAAATCTCATGCATTTGGAAATGCAAGCTGGATTTTCACTCCACTCTCCATGGCATTGACATTTGGCTGCCTTGTTCAGGGAAAGAACATCTGAGTGTTTTTTTTTTTTTTTTTTTAATTATAAAATATTAACTTTGATGCAGATGTGCAATGTTTGAGAACCCACCGTTCGACTATCATATTCCTGAGCCACCTAAAAATGTTACAATGCCTGAAAAGGTATTCTTATGTTTTGTTATAACTTGTCTAAAATTCATTTTCTACCTTTTTTTTTTGTTATATTTTATTGTAAATTTCATATTAGATAGAATATTCTGCATTTAATTGCTGATGATTCTTGTGTGAGATGCACACATCAATCTATCTCAGCTGAATCATGTGCACATTATAAATGGGTCAAAGCCATAAAAATAAAAATAAAAAATAAAAAGCACTGATACAACAATCTCAACCACATCATGTCCATTGAATTTAGATTGCAGATCATTTTCTATTTTGCCATGCATGGTATGTTGTATTTGATGTCTTTAATCAAGTTTTATGTTTCCTTTTCCGTTTGGGATTCTTGTGTGAGATGCACACATCAATCTATCTCAGCTGAATCATGTGCACATTATAAATGGGTCAAAGCCATAAAAATAAAAATAAAAAATAAAAAGCACTGATACAACAATCTCAACCACATCATGTCCATTGAATTTAGATTGCAGATCATTTTCTATTTTGCCATGCATGGTATGTTGTATTTGATGTCTTTAATCAAGTTTTATGTTTCCTTTTCTGTTTGGGATTCTTCCTCTTCCCAGTTTCCTTTTTCATTTGGGATGGGATTCTTAGTAGTTTTCTTTTCCGTTTGGGATTCTTCCTCTTCCCAGTTTCCTTTTTCATTTGGGATGGGATTCTTAGTAGTTTTCTTTTCCGTTTGGGATTCTTCACAGTTTCCTTTTCCGTTTGGGATGAGATTCTTCCTAGTTTCCTTTTCCGTTTGGGATTTTTCCCAAGGCTATATATATGGGTGTAAACAGGATTAGAAAAAATTCCTAGGGTTTTTCAAATTCATCCAAGGGGCTCATAGGGTGTAGCAAGGGTGAGATTCTATTCTCTTTGTAATTTTGCTTTCATAGTGTTCATCTGTCGCTTTGTGCAGTGGTTTTTCCCGCAAGGGTTTTGTCACGTTAAAATCTTTGCCTACTTCTCCCTTTTGCTTGGTCCCATTGGGTTGCCATCCTAGATCCGCCTCTATGTGCTTCTGCGGTCCCCCAACATGGTAGAGTCATTTTTGTCAAATTTGGAGTTGCCAATAGCCCTTTTTCATGTATGGTTCCTAAAGGCTAAAATCTTTGTTTATGGCTCAAAAATTGAAAGGAATGATTCTCTTGAGCTTTGTAAAATTGACTCAGATAGGTTCTTCTCACCAATTTCCAAGTAAGGATGCTTTGGAGTATGAAGGGGTTAAACACCCCCTACACCCACAATATTGTACCCCACGCCACTCACAATATTGCAATCTCTACTCAAGGAGAATGAAAGTCCTAATCGGAATTTCGTTCAATGGTTCATTGGCCCCAAAGGGGTAAAAAAAGAAAAAGAAAATGAGTAGTTGGAGTATTAGAGAGTATTAAGAAGGAGAGGGAGGGGAATGTGGCGAATCGACTTTCAAGCAATTTTTTTTTCCAAGTCTTCAATGCTTGATCTTGGAATTGAGCTTGGATGGAAGTTGATTTCCTTGGTAGCTCCCTCAAGGAGAAATGAGGAAGGAAGAAGAACAACATCACTTCTCCTTCTAAAGGTTTTGAATCCTTTGGTCACTACTCCAAGAAGTAGAGTTGTACTCTCCATCCTTAGGGGTGCAGATGATAGTACAATGTGTCCTAGAAAGCCAAAAATGATTGTCATGTGTAGATTGGTATAAAGATGGAAAAGAGAAGAAAGAAAGAGAAAAGAAGAGAGAGGAGATTTATTCCAACTTTTGATCTCGCCGCTTCAATGCCCAGAAAATATTGAAGAAGACCAACATCTTTGATTTGAAATTTAGTTTGAAGATATGCCTTTAACCTTTTAATACCAAGTCATCACCAGTCATTATGATATCATTGACATACGCAACTAGAAGAATGTAGCAGGAGGTTGAGTTCTTTGAGAAGACTGAGTGATTTACTAAACTCATTTTTTATCCAAACGATATAGTTCAACTATTTAACTTCTGAAACTAAGCTCATGATGAATACTTCAACCCATATATTGACTTGTTTAACCTGCATAGTTTAGATGACTCCCCTGAGCAACATACCCAGGAGCGAATGTAGCCAGAGGTTGAGTTCTTTGAGAAGACTGAGTGATCTACTTGTTGCGCAGCACGCCAACAACGTAGTGAACCGAGATCCAATATCCGGTCTCACTCACAAACAATAAACAGGAAGAAATATAAACTAAAAACAGATCAAAGTAATCCAAACAAACCATAAGACAAGATATACGTGGAAAAACTCCAAACTATGGGAAAAAACAAAGATTACAAGGCAAAATACTATCCTCTTCCTTGGAAGTACAGAGAAAATCTCTTGCCCACACCTTAGAAATATTTTCTATTGCTTTCCAATACCTAGAAAAAATCCTAGGAACCCCTATTTATAGTTTAGGCAACTTTCCTTTCGCACCCTTGCGAAAGGCGACACCAAAATCCATAGTCTGCATCGGATTCGGAAACGAATCTGCGTAACTACAACCGGTCGAGCAGACTGCACGACTGGTCGAGAGGACCCCATTCACGACCGGTCGAGCACCTCGGGATCCAAAGAACGATGCTCGCTGGACTTTGAGTCGAGCCAGTCCACGACCGGTCGAGCGGGCCCCCACGACCGGTCGTGTATAGCCCACGACCGGTCGAGGACGGCCTCAGATGTGGCTCCACATCTCAACAATCTCCCACTTGGAGACACATCGCCTTAAATCTTTGTCTTCTTCATTCGGAGTGCACCACCTTCCCGTCTTCAAGCTTGAATACCAATTAAAGCTGAACAGAGCTTCAGCTTCTCCCGTGCGACCGCCTTGGTCAGCATATCTGCAGGATTCTCACTTGTATGAATCTTCTCCAGAGCAATCAATTTATCTTTCAGTAATGAACGTATGAAGTGATATTTGATGACAATATGCTTGGTTCTTGAATGAAAGGCGGAATTCTTAGCCAAGTGTATTGCAATGTCTGTCACTGTACAACTTGTAATTTGCTTGCTTCTTATTCAACTCTTCCATGAAACCTTGCATCCACACCATCTCTTTGCATGCTTCTGTAACTGCAACATATTCTGCTTCCGTCGTACTGATAGATACTATCTTTTGTAACTGAGAGACCTAACTGACTGCAGTACTACCCAGAGTAAATACATAACCCGTAGTGCTCCTTCTGCTGTCGATATCTTTTGCCAAATCTGAATCCACGTAGCCTTGTAGCTTGATTTTCGATCCACCATAGCACAACCCTACATCCTTAGTACCTACCAGGTATCTGAGGATCCACTTCACAGCTTCACAATGTTCCTTCCCGGGGTTGTTCATGAACTTGCTAACAACTCCCGCTGCCTGAGAAATGTCTGGACTCGTGCTCACCATAACATACATGACTCCCAATAGTTGACGCGTTTGTGACTTTAGCCATGTAGTCCCGTTCTCCCTGCGTCTTTGCTCCTTGCTCCTTAGATAGCTTGAAGTGGTTGGCTAATGGAGTGTTAACAGGCTTAACACCTCCCATATTGAATCGATCAAGTACCTTGGCTATGTAATCTGCCCGTGACAAAACCAATTTCTTATTTTCCCTATCACGCTTTATCCTCATGCCTAGGATTTGTTTTGCAGCTCCTAAATCCTTCATGGAAAATTCTCTAGATTGTTGTCTTTTGAGATCTGAGATGTCCTTCATGCTTGAACCGACCATAAGCATATCGTCAATGTACAGAAGAAGCATGATGTATGATGTATCAAACTTCTTTAAGTAACAACAGTGGTCTGCATGACATCTCCTAAAACCGTTTCCCGACATGAAACTGTTAAACTTCTTGTACCACTGCCTCGGGGCCTGCTTCAGGCCATATAAGCTCTTCTTCTGTCTGCACACTTTGCTCTCCTTTCCTGGTGCCACGAATCCTGTCGGCTGATGCATATATATCTCCTCTTCAAGGTCCCCATGAAGAAAGGCTGTCTAACATCTAGCTGCTCTAGATGCAAGTCCTCTGTAGCTACTATACTTAAGATCATGTGAATCGTAGACATTTTCACCACAGGTAAAAATATTTCAGTGAAATCGATACCTGCCTTTTGTTGGAACCCTTTCACAACCAATCTAGCCCTATACCATTTCGAACCATTGTGCTCATCCTTCAGTCTGTAAACCCACTTGTTATGAAGAGCTTTCTTACCCTTAGGTAGAGTGACTAGCTCCCATATATGATTAGGATCAAGAGAGTTCATCTCCTCATCCATGGCCTGCTCTCACTTAACCCGTGTATGTGACTGTAACGCCTCTTCAAAACTCTCTGGCTCACCATTATCTGTCAGTAGTAGATAATGTAAGGAGGGTGAGTATCAGACTGTGGGTCTCCTCTCCCGAGTAGACCTCCTCACAACCGGTGTATGCAGCTCTGCCTCATAATGCTCCTGTGCATGACCATCCTGTGGCGCTATAACACCCATGTCTGGTAACTCTTCCAACTCTACGAATTCCTTTTCCTCGGCCTTATTTTCCTGCACATCGTCCTTATGCATCAATTTTTCATTAAAGACTACGTCCTTGTTTCTGATGATTTTTCTATTTTCTGCATCTCAAAACCTGTAGCCAAAATCATGTTGCCTGTAGCTTATAAACGTGCACCTCCTGTATTTTGCATCCGCTTGTTTCTGTGCTCTGCATCAATGTGAACATATGAAGTGCAACCGAACACTCTGAGATGTGCAAGGTTCACTTCTTTTCCAGTCCACGCTTCTTCTGGTAGCCCACCATCTAATGGTGCTGAGGGACTTCTATTGATAAGATATGCGGCAGTATTCATAGCATCTTCTCAAAAGGTCTTGGGCAACCCTGCATGTAACCTCATGCTCCTGGCGCGCTCAAGGATGGTCTTATTAATGCGCTCAGCCACACTATTCTGCTGCAGTGTCCCTGGAATCGTTTTCTGATGTTTGATTCCATTTGCTGCACAATACTTCTCAAACCTCTTATCACAGTACTATACCCCATTATCAGATCTGAGACATTTGACTATTTTACCTGTCTCATTTTCTATCATAACTTTTCACTTTTTAAATACATCAAATTCATCAGATTTATGTTTTAAGAAATAGACCCACAGTTTTCTGCTAGCATCATCAATAAAAGAAACAAAATAACGTGAGCCACCAAGAGATAATATCGTGCCGGTCTCCACACATCAATGTGTACAAGCTCCAACAGATATGTCTTTGGAGCGCGTTTTGTCTTCTTGAAGCTTACCATCTTCTGCTTGCCATACACGCAGTCCTCGCAGAATTCCAAGTCAATAGACTTCAGCCCTGGTAGCTTTCCCTTTGACAATAGCACTTTATCCCTTTCTCACTCATATGTCCCAACCTCTGATGCCATAATTGCCCATTCACTCCATTTGATGCGACTGCAAGTGAACTATACGATTCCGAAATCACGTACAAAGTACCTTCTTTTGTCTCGAGATATCACCAAGACACCTTTTGTGATCTTCCAGGAATCACTGATGAAGGTCGTCACATAACCGGTATCGGCTAACTGCCCCACTGAAATCAAATTCCTTTTCAAACTCGGTACATGTCTGACATCCTTCAATTTCAACGTCGTTCCATCTTTCTGATTTATATGAACGTCTCCCTTTCCAACGATACTGCATGACTCATCATCACCCAGGTAGACTCTCCCGAAGTTACCTGACACATAATCACGCAGAACTTCCTTATATGAAGTGGTATGAAACGAAGTACCTGAGTTTATAACCCAAGATTCATTCCTCGCATCAAGAGACAAGATCAACGCCTCTGTGTCACTCTCCTCAGATAGTTTCATTAAATCCTTTCCGCCTTGAGAGCTTCCTTCTTGTTTCTTAAGCGCTCTGCAATCACGTTTCATGTGCCTTTTCTTGCCGTAATGCCAACACCCGTCTTTGTCTTTCGGTCCCTTGGACTTCTTCCTCAACTTATAACGCCCGTGTTTATTACCTCTTATGTTCAGCGATCTTCCTCTTCCTTCAATGTTTAGAGCATTCCCTAAATCCCCTGAAACTCCTGATGCCTTTCTTTTAGATTCTTCGTTGAGAATTAGACCGGCCATATCATCAAATTTTAGCTTTGTCGACCCTGAAGAATTGCTCATAGCAATCATCAAACCATCCCAACTGTTTAGCAAACTGGACAAGATCAATAACGCCCTGACCTCATCCTCAAAAACAATGTCAACGGATTCTAACTAACTCGTGACTGTATTGAACTCGTTTAGATGTTCAGCCACGCTCCCACCATCTGACATCTTCATGTTGAATAGTTGTTTCATAAGATGAACCTTGTTGGATGCAGAAGGTTTTTCATACATGGTGGCTAGGGCTTCCATTAATTGTTTTGTAGTTTTTACCTTGGATATATTGAAGGCGACACTCTTAAACAAAGACCGTCGGATCGTTCCTAAAGCCTTCGTATCCAGTAAAAATCATTCATCATTTCTCATCTTTTCTGGTTTCTTCTCTTTTCCTTTTAGAGGAATATAGAGGTCCTTCTGATACAGATAATCTTCCATCTGCATCTTCCAAAAGGCAAAGTTTGAACCATCAAACTTCTCAATTCTAGTTTTTCCTTCTTCCGTCATCGCTCCCAATAGAACTAAACCAATAGCTTTGATACTAGTTGTTGCGCAGCACGCCAACAACGCAGTGAACCGAGATCCAATATCCGGTCTCACCCACAAACAATAAACAGGAAGAAATATAAACTAGAAACAGATCAAAGTAATCCAAACAAACCACAAGATAAGAAATACGTGGAAAAATCCCAAATTAGGATAAAAAACCATGGATGCTAACTTCCACTATGAAAATAACAAAGATTACAAGACAAAATACTAACCTCTCCCTTGGAGGTATAGAGAAAATCCCTTGCTTACACTTTAGAAATATTTCCTATTGCTTTCCAATACCTAGAAAAAACCCTAGGAACCCCTATTTATAGTTTAGGCAACTTCCCTTTCGCACCCTTTCGAAAGGCGACACCAAAATCCATAGTCCGCATCGGATTCGGAAACGAATCTGCGTAACTACGACCGGTCGAGCAGACTGCATGACCGGTCGAGAGGACCTCACGACCGGTCGTGAATGAGTCACGACCGGTCGAGCACCTCGGGACTCAAAGAACGATGCTTGCATGACTTTGAGTCGAGCCGGTCCACGACTGGTCGAGTGGACCCCCACGACCGGTCGTGCATAGCCCATGACCGGTCGAAGACGGCCCCAGATGTGGCTCTATATCTAAACACTACTTGACTCATTTTTAATCCAAACGATATAGCTACACTATTGAACTTCGCAAACTAAGATCGTGTTGAATGCTTCAACCCATATATTGACTTGTTTAACTCGCATAGTTTAGACGACTCCCTTAGCAACCAACCTGGCTTTATAACGATCGGTTGACTCATTTGGCATGAACTTAATTGTGTACACCCATCTACATTTGGCTAGAGTCTTACTTAAGACAAGATCAACCAACTTCTAAGTATCATTAGAATTCATGGCATTCATCTCTTCATCAATAACTTGTTTTCAATTTTCATTGGACAATGCCTCCTGGTCTGACTTAGGAATAGATAAAGCAAACAAGGTAAGGGCAACCTTACGATAATTTGTGGATAGATGGGTAAAGGTGAAAAGGTTGAAAATAGGATGAACTTAAGAATGCTTACCTTTTCGGACTGTAGTAGGAAGATTATCTACAACCTTAGGAGACTCAGAAGAAAGAAGAATCTCAGTAGGTGCAGTTGTCGATTGTTGGATTGAAGAGTAATAGTCCATAATGACCAGTCTTTTTGCATTTTTTTTTTTTTGTAACATGTCTATGTAAAATCTTTTTGAGGTGATGAAGGTATCTCAACATCAAATTCTGAAGGAAATACCTTTAGCGAAGGAGCTTTCTTAGATTTAGCTTCGACGGTATGATCATCTTAGTGTAGAATGAAACATCTTCAAATTAGGTTACATCAACAACCACAAAATGCTTCTTAAGAGTTGGGGAATAATACTAATAACCCTTCTGAGTATGAAAATATCCCAGAAAAATACATTTAGTTGAATGAGAAAAGAATTTATCTCGACTTGACCCAAATATACGAGCAAAACAAGTACAACCAAATACTTTGAGAGGAATAAGATAAGTTGGTTGATCAGGAAATAATATAGAGAACGGTGTTTTTCCGTTTAAAACTTGTAAAGGCATCCTATTGATCAAATGACATGCAGTTAGAATTGCATCACCCTAAAAGATTTGTGGAACATTCATTTCTACTAACAAGGCTCGAGTCACTTCCACCAGATGTCTATTTTTGCATTCAACCACCCCATTTTGTTGAGATATACAAGCATAAGAGGTCTGGTGGATAATGCCCTGACATCGTTAATAGGTTTGAAAATCCTTATAAATAAATTCTAGGACATTATCTGGCCTAAACATACACAATTTTGCACAAAATTGAGTCTTTATATCATTGCAAAAAATTTGAAATACATGAAAGACTTCAAACCTATGCTTTATTATATATAACCACGTCATCCTAGAGTTATCATAAATATAGAGAACTAAGTATCTAAAACCTAACAATCTTGGGATTCGAGTGTTGGACGCTGAAACACCTTAATAGGCGCAGAAGCAATCTTAGAATGAACCAAACAAGTAATAGAAAATGAAAAAGAACAAACGAACGTAGAAAACATGGTTATTTTTACGTGGAAAACCTTTTGGGAAAAAACCATGGCACAAAGCAACAACCAATCCACTATATCAGAAGCATTACAAGAGACAAAATAACTTATAGATGGAAAACCCTAGATCCCCTTCAAAATCCTTTTCGGCTCTCAAGCTCTATTCGTTTTAACCCTAATCCCCAATTAGGAGTTTTATTTATACACTCCGTACAAAATTAGAAACAAAACCGCACTTACGCGAAACTTGCGTGCACCATCGATCTAACTATCGATTGAATCAACAAGACTTGACAAACGATCGATCGAGTCGATAACATCCAAAAACATCTAATGGCCAAACTTGAATCAATTTTAGACAGAAAATGAACTTTATGATGTTTACTCAGCTTGTATGCTTCACACTCTAACTTTGAGATCTTGGGAAGAGATGGGATGAGAATCTACTATGAGAGCTTGGTTAGTCCTTGGGGGAATTCCATAAAGATCTCAGCAAAAGTCTAAAGTATGATTCGTTGGATCACAATGAATACACGTACTGTCTCTTCGACCACCATGACTGCTTCTACCTCCCATTGGGTATCTACCATTTCTTTCACTGTGGAGAGCACCAAGCCCAATACGCCCACCATGGTCCATGGTTTTCACATAAATTAAAATAACTAGAAGAAGACTCCAATGCAAATTTATCAGATGCATTGACATTAACATTATCAAATTTGCTTGCTAAGGATACTCTAAAGCCTTGCATAAACCTCTGCTACTGAAGGAATATAAGCTCCTCTCAAAATTTGATCGTTTACCGATTGGTACTCTTTTGGTAGTCTAGATAGTAGTTTGACTACTTTCACATCTTCTCACTGCTTATTCATGAGCGTGACATCTGACATGGTAGGATGCTATATGGAAAGCTTTTTCTACATTCCAGTCAATTTTGCAAAGTATTAATTCACCAAGGGGTTCATCGCTCTTTTAAAAAGAGAAGATCTCATATAATTGATACACACGAGAAATATTTTGTTCTTACGAGTACACCTTCCTCACAGTATCCCAGACATCTTGTGTTGTGTTTATGAACACCAGATTAGAGCTCACTTTAGAATCCACGCTATTCCATAAAGTATGAATTTGGTCATCCTCATGCATCTATTATTTGTGTTTAGGTTCAAATTCCTTTGGTTTAGGGCCTGTGAGATATTGATCCTTTTCACGGGCTAAGAGAAAAATCATGACAAACTTGGCCCTTTGAAGGTAATTCTTCCTGTTCAACTTGACAAAGGTTATCAACACATTAAAGGAGGGACCCTAAATTTTCCCAAGAGATGATGAACCACCAACAACACTTTCACTCCAGTGACATTCCACAATAAACTTGAAGAACAATAATTTTAAACGCTGGATGCACACACATGTCCAACATCACATAGCATCGAAAATTTTGGCTTAGAATAACTCTAATTCATGTCAAAACCATTCCCACATCGCATTCGATTTTTCGGTTAGGAATATTCAACAAAAAACTACATCCTACACAATGAAACCAACATAAAACAACAACTTTAAACATCACATCATGAAAAATCAGCAAGCCTTCATTATCTGTCAGGGCATCTACACTCCTTTTTGTTAGAGCATTTTCCTTCTATTTGAAATACTATGTAGAAAGTAAGATGTTTTCTGCAAAAAAAAAAAAAAAAGCAACTTGGTTTCCCCTAAGGCCCAATCAGTCCCCTACAATTTTTTTTTTTAAAGATCCCCAAAGATAAATCCAACAACTTGGGAGTGGATTGGAGAAGATTGTAGGGCTCGAACCACTCGTAATTAGGCATTGATACCATGTAGATTGGTATAAAGATGGAAAAGAGAAGAAAGAAAAGAAGAGAGAAGAGAGAAGAAAAGATGAAGGAAGAAAATAATGGGTTAGGTTTGCATGTCCCCACTCCATTCTCTCTTATATTAAAGTAATCAAAGCAAATATGACCAAAGTACCCCTATACAATAAACTTTATGTCCAGTATATCCTAAGGCTAAAAGCAGTAAGGGCCTGTTTGGAACGTGGGATTAGGTGGTATGGAATTGATCTGAAAATTTGAGCCCTCAACAAACTTAGATCAACCTTAGGTATTAGAAATTCGGTTCTAATACCACTGGTAATTTGTGCGCTTTGCGGAAGCACATTCGATGAAGATAGAACAATCGAATAAACAATAACTAACCAATCAAGCAGTCAACCAAACAAAAAATATTTTACAAGGAAAGCCCTTGCGAGGAAAAACCACGACACAAAACGACAAAAAATCTACTATAATCAAAGCCTTAGAGATTACACCACTCACATGAGAATCGAATCTCTCCTTGTGATGAGCACCTAGGAAAACCCTAGCCCCTTAAAAAAATATCGTCCCAAGCCCTTACAAACATTTAGAACCTTCTCACCTCGCAAGACGCTTGCCCGTGGAGAGAAAACACTCATCTTAACAAGCCCTAATCACGACCAGACTTAAATACCCCGATTTGTGCAAATCTGCGTATCCCGTTTAGTTGGATCGGAACCTTTGGTAGGACCTGTTCACTCCCCAAGTGCAGGGTTGTGATGTAGTAATAACTCGGTAAGACTGAGGTCGAATCCCAAGGGACTGATACTGTACGTTATCTAAAGCTAACTAGAACTAGAACTAGAATGAGATGAATTCTAAATCAAGTAACAATTGTGGAATAATGGTGAAAATATTTAATCTAAACTTAAGAGAAATCAGAGAAGGAAACTAGGGATTCAGAGGATCCACTTGTAGAGATCAGGGAGAACTTATACTTGCATCAAAAATCATGGAAATTACTGAACTGCCGTTGATCTAGTTTTCAAAGAGATGAAAGGTGTATGAATTAGAATGGATTCCATCACCAAACCATGCCCAAAAGACTATGGCAAACAACATAATTAAACTAATTACCACCCAATCACATGTATGAAAGTTAGGAAGGGTACCATCATCCAACCATGCCCAGGAGACTATGGTGAACAACAGGACGTCCTGACGTCATAAACATAAAAGTAGAAGGACATGATCAAAGCCATTGCAGACCCATTGTAATTTTAGTCACAACAGACCATTAAAGACTAAAACATGCCATTAATTAAACTAGCATCAACATTAATTCAATTCATAAATTAAATAAAAAATTCATAAATTAAACTCTCCCATCTCACTACAAGCTTCACCTCCTAGCCCTAGCTAGGAGGTTTATCCCAACATGAATAGGCTAGATATCTCAAAACAAAATAAAATAAAAATAAAAGACATAAACAAACTCAACTCTCTCTTGCAGACGTCCGACCTGAGCCTTCCTTCCCAGCTCTGAATCTTCCTCCCAAGACCTGAATGAATGCTCCCCACGTCCAAAACCTCCTTATATAGCTGCTGGAGTGGTGAAAATCGGATTTGAATTGGATTTGGAAAGCTATGCATGCCCATTGAAAGCTTTTTCGCAGCCAAGTTCGGTACCTCGAAACACGCCACTTTCCTCGCTCAAATTCCAAAGAAACACCGTCCCTTAGTACTTTCTTGGGTCTTCTACATGATAGACGGTTCAGATCTGCCATATGATCAAAGATGGTGGGCTAAAATCGACTGGAAAAGTCGATTTTCGCGGATGTGCGAAACCTTTCGCACCATTTCGCTGTTGTGATCGGTGGGCCCCACAGAAGCATTTTTTGAAAAATCCACCCCGTCCATTGGATTTAGGATGAAATTTCAGTCAAGAATGGGTAGTTTTGAACGTCCATTGACGTGGCCCAGAGAAGAAATCACAAAAGGATCAGTTTTGAACGTTGTAGGGCAGCCCTTTTGTGGCCTCTGTATTTCACACGTGTGCACGCATGGGTGAAAAGTGACAACATGGTTTTGAAGTATTCAATGTCGTCTACACGGTGGACGGTTCGGATTGAGCTTACAGGGCACGTGTGGAGCCCACTAGCTTCCGCAAAACGGCCAGCGGCCGTGCATTACGCGGCACTTTTTTATTTTTATTTTTGAATTGGAGAAGGAAACGTCGGTCAGCGGCGCTGACCGACTTTAGGCAATCACGTGCACGGCTAGTGCACATGTGCACTATGCACACTCAATCTAAAGTGGGGTCCACTATGATGTTTTTGCGAAATCTGATCCAACCATCTGATTGGTCTCCTTATTTAAGGCGTTGATACCAAATTCGAGGCAATTCCAGATATCTGGTGGGCCCAGAATCGACGGTTTATAAGCTGATCTGTCAGTTGGAGCACTTTTATAGTGATCCAAGAGCTGAAATTTGAAATGTACGGTTAATTTATGGCCCTTATCTCATGTATAAAGTTTCGAACCGATCAGATGTCGGGAACCATGTGATCTTGCATTCTGGATACGTTTCAAGCCACTTGAGCTTCAGTTTCTTAGTTTTCTTGGATTTTTGACCGTATATATCCGTCAATCTTGGTCATCTGAAGTCCGTCCCTTGCCTTTGGTGTCATCAGATCGTTAAATCTCAACTTTTAATATCCTTTTTCCATCCATGCTCATAAAATCACCTTGCAACACAAGAATGAGAAAACGAGCCATTAGACAGCATTATATTCGTAAATCCAGACAATATCTGGGGTCTAATATGCAATATTTGACCCTCAACAGGACCAAACCAACCCAACTAACATTTTTTGGTTGAACCAAAATCGGGTAAATCTTCACAACGTGTAACCTCAGAATCCATCCAATTTTCAGTTGAGCCGAAAATGACCTCGGTGGAACCAAGATGGGACTTCTCTACAGTAGCAGATTGGCAGAATCCAAGGCATCCTACACAACAAATTGCATTTGGTCCCATGCAAATTCCATTAGGCATTTGGAAACAATAAGAAGGATTAGATTAATCCACGGATCATATCATCCATCCCCAACTGTAAATACCACTAGATTTCTAGTGGATTTTGAGTCAACCAAAGTGTGCGTAATAGCTAACTAACCTAATCAAATTAGGACTTGACAATGATTCTTAACATACCAAATGGGCTTTTACCCCTTTTGGGGAAGTTTCTTGACGGTGTTTTGGTAACTCCTATCTTTTGTCAGTTGTTTGTTATGTTGTTAGTTAAGGCGTTGACACCTCAACATGGGTTAGTTTTGTTAAACATGTCTTGTTAAGGGTTAGTTTTGTTAAACATGTCTTGTTTAACAAGTTTGGTGGTTAAAGAGGTCTGCTGGTTTTTGTATAGAAAGCCGTCTTTTTTGCAATTTTACTTGGCTTTTGTTTTGTGATGAAAATTAAGGAGATTGGAGGGAGGTTTTGTTTGGTTTGTGATTGCTAGAAAGGTGTTTGGTTGATGGATTGCACTCTAAACCCCTCAAATCGCCAACTCCCTTCGTCCTGCCCTCATTTCTTGGTTGAAAAGCATGCCTTGTATGGATTCCGTTGAATTCATGCGATCCAAAGGGAGTTTATCAGTCTGATTGGGCAAATGATTTTTCTTCAATTCTTGTCATCAAATCTGTGATTTTGGGCTCCAAAGATACTTTTTCCGGAATATAGATAAATTACACTTTCTGAAACATTGTACATTGTATGAAGGTTAATGATCACATACGTTTGAATGCATGGTAATTACCATACTTTGGAGCTGTGTAGGGTCCACTCATGATTTTTAAGTAGAATAAAAAAACCACTCATCTGTTGTGACTAATGTTCATTTTACATCCCAGGAATCATCTCGATCCAAAACTCAGGTGGGACACCACATTGAGCAATGTACAATCACAGCTCAAACCTCTACATTCACTTGTTATGGCCCACTTCGCAGACACCAAAATCTCTGGAATTTTCTACTTAGGCATCCCCCTCCCCCAATCTCCCCCCATTCTTCCCTTGTGTACCCACCTGAGTTATCAATCCCGCTGTTTTTTTGGGATCTGGGCCTAACATTTAGGGGCACATCTAATGGATGTATTAGATGGTACACACATCATGGAGGGCCCCACGGCCTGTAATTACCATATCACTGATTTACGAATTCTTATCTGATGTACTTCCATTTTGCTTGTATCTAATAATTCATCTATATAAATTTAATTGAACTAAAAATGTAAGCTGCAGAGGATCACTGAAGCTGATATAGAAGAAAGACCACTCTGGCATGAATGTAATGGCAGTCAGAGGCAAAATAGGTGAATTTTCTTTCTCAGAACGATGCTTTTGCAAGAAATATCGAAATCAAAAATTCAGTTGTATCTGTTTTAACTTGTGTATGAAATTTTGGCAGAATGCAAAATTGGCGAAGGCCTGCAATGGAAACAAGAAATGTTGGAAAACTCAGTTCATCTGACCCATCATTGGTTCAAGAGATGTGTAAAGGGGCGGGGTCAAGATGGGGCGGTGGGAGAGGAAGAGGTTCTTTGAATAATTTGAATTTCAGTCAGAATTCAGAGACTTGCAGGGGAATTCAAGCGCAAAATGGCAGTTATTGGCAACCGAGAAATGGTATGTCGGCCCACGGGATTGGAAGCTGCCAGTACAATATTCGGACTGACATTGGTATGAATGGTCAAGGCCAAGGGAGAGGAATTAGGTCTTTTGAAAAACCAAGGTTTGGTCAGACTTCGGTTGCAGTTAGCGGAATTCAGGTTAGAAATGGCGGTTTCTCTGTATCAGGAAATAGCTTGAGGGCCGACAGGGGTGATTGGTGGAGATCCAATTCTCAAGATCCGTCAGCACCAGGAAATGGCTCAAGGGCTAACAGGAGTGATAGCTGGAGACCCATTTCTCAGGTTTGGGCAGAACAGAGTTCTCGGGGCTGTGGAAGAGGCTGTTTTGAGCCATCTTCCTCAAGCTGATGATAGTAGTTAAGACAGTTGTCTTCTTTTGGATCTTGGATAAAGTGTTTGGGTTTTGTTTTAGGGTGTTTGGTTGCACCCTGTTTCATGAATATGAAAATTTGGAGCAAATTAGACTGATAAATCAAGATTTCGGTGCAACCAAACGCACCAATCATGGCTGTTTTGGGCAAATCTTTTTTGAGCTGAAGATGGTAGTTAAGGTAGTTATTTTCTTTTCGTGTTTTGGTTTAGGGTGCGTTTGATTGCACCCTATTTCATGAAATAGGAAAAATTGTACTAAATTGGATTGATAGATCATAAAATATCATGATATATGATGCAACCAAATGCTGCCTTGTTTTTTTTTTTTTTAATTTTTTTTTAAAAATAATTTTTAATGTAGTTTTATTTTTGGGAATGAAAACTATCAAAACAGTTAGGTGATTTTGATTCGGTATTTCTATGTTGTATTTCAAGCACCCTTTAACTAAAATGGGTTGATCTGGGCTGACGGATGGAAGGTTGTAAGCTTCAATTGGACTACAATGTCACTACAACTTTAATGAAAGAAAACATGGTATTTTGTATGTCAATTCAAGGAGTTGTTTGATTCTCTGGATTAATGCAGTGTTTCAGCTGTGTTATTAAAATGAGGCCGTTTAAATCATGGGACCATAATGATGCAGGTAAGGACTTGATGAGGTGGATCGCAGTCTTTCTCGGGAATAACTTCAAATCCATGGATCTGCATGGACTCCTCATAGAGATTCGAGTTTACTTGGGGATGAAAATGGAAAATAATTTTTAATAAATTTGAAATAAATTAATTAATGATAAAAAATGAAATTACAAGGACTCGAACTCCATAAAAACATGGCTTACCATAAATAGGAAACATACTATTTATAGATGGTCGTGATTCATACTTGATTTCATGGTTTTCGGCATAGTGTCCAATTTTGACTAATTACATTATTCTCTTAATTTTTTAAGCCCTCTACTAAGTATCAAAAGTTATGATCCAATTAAAACTTATTATTTATATAAAAAACAAAAATAAAACGGACTTTTAACCGTCGAACTAATGGAATCATGCTTAATCTGGTATGGACAACCCGACATAGCGGGTTGGTGGCTAAAGTAGCTTTTTCTACCCTAAAATCATATATGATATGTTCGATAACTCATTCTAGTTTTGAGATATGATTGTTTTAAGGTTATGATGGTCCCGCCTTTAGTCGGGCTCTTTGGTCCATCTTGGATGTCAAAGTGTCCGTGACCTAAAGTCCCTTCCACTTCACAAGAAATAGACCTCGAGTTCTTGTCCCGTATCAGTTTGCGACCTACTCTACATCAGTCCCCTCCACTTCACAAGAAATAGACCTTAAGTTCTCGTCCCGTTTCGGTTTATGATACTTGGTTAGATCAACAACGTTGAAAATATGTGAGATATCTATGTCATCCGGAAGATCAACAATGTAAGCATTGTCGTTGATTTTTTGGAGGAACGATACTAGTCTAATATTCTTGTTCTTCAACTTGTTATAGGTCTTGGTCAAAAATCTCTCATTGTGTAGATGGATCATGATATGATCGTCCACTTTGAACACCTTTTGTCACCGATACTTGTCGGCTTTCTCCTTATACTTGTCGTTCGATGCATACAACTTGCTAGTACATCTCCATGAATGCCCACGATTCAGTTCGCCATATATTTTGCTGTAACGCTCTTGCCTGTGTGCTTGGGCAAAGGGACTAAGTCAAGCATGTGGCGGGGCACTCGACCATAAATAATCTGGAATGAGAACTTTCGTGTCGAGTGGTTCACAATGTTGTTGAATGTAGACCCTGCTTGAGATAAGGCTAAATCTCACTTCTTTGATTTGTCACTAGAAATACATCAAAGGAGGTTTCCAAACGTGCGAATTACAACTTCAGTCTGCCTATTAGTTTGTGAGTGGTAGGCACTACTGAATTGAAGTTGCGTATTAAATCGATTACACAAAGTCCACCAGAAATGGTTAATGAACTTAGTGTCACGTTAAGTAATGGTCTTGGGAACTCCGTGTAGCCTCACGACCTTTCTAAAGAATATGTTTGTCATGTGTGTTGTATTGAGGGTCTTCTTATATGGGATAAAGTGCGCTATCTTTGAGAAACGATCTACCACCACAAACACCGAATCCATACTGCATTGTGTTCATTCAAAAATAAGCACAAAGTCTATAAATAAGTCCTCTCAGGGGTCGTCAGTATAGGCAACGGGGTGTAGAGGCCTGTATTCTGAAACTGTCTATCGGATGTTTGACAAACATGACAGCGCTGCATTACTTTACCCACGCCACGTACTAATTGTGGCCAGTAATACCGGTCATAAAAAAAAACTCGCATCTTGTCTCGTCCAAATTGGCTACCAAGGCCACCTCCATTTAATTCTTGAATAATTTGCTCCTTAAGAGAGTTTTGAGGGTTGCACAATTAATTCCCATTGAAGAGGAAACTGTCTTGCATTTGTAAGTCATTGGGATGACTTTTTTGATACCTCGTCCATGCATCTTTGAAGTTGTCATCCTCAACATATAACTCCTTAAGAAAGTCAAAACCGACTTTGGCGACTAAGTGCATTAGCCACCTTGTTCTGCTACCCTGACTCGTGCTTAAGAATGAACGTAAATTCCTACAAAAATGTAACCCATCTAGCATTCACATGATTCACGCTAGCCTGACTATTAATAAATATTAACGCTTGATGGTCAATGTAGAGAATAAACTTTCTCTGAATCAGATAACGCTGCCAATGTCGAAGCGCTTGAACAACTGCATACAGCTCAAGCTCATATGTCGACCACTTCTTTCGGGCTTCGCTGAGTTTCTCGTTGTAGAAGGCTATCAGCCTGCCTTCCTGTGATAAGACTCCTCCAATTTCAACATATGAGCGTCACACTCTACTTAAAATATCTTGTCGAAATTGGGAAGAACCAAAATTGATGTTGTGGACAATCAATGCTTAATTTCAGCAAAGGTCTTATTAGCCTCATCGGTCCACTGAAAATGGGCCTTTTTTTTAACGCAATCTGTAATGGGTGCAACTATGGTACTGAAATTCCACACGAATCGATGATAGAAAGTCGCCAACCCGTGGATACTCTTCACTTCATGAACGTTCATAGGAATTGACCATTCCCTGATGGCTCACACATTTTCATTGTCCACATGGATGCCTGTAGATGTCAGAACAAATTTTAAGAACAACAGGCTATCTGTTAAAAAACTGCGCTTCTTCAAGTTGAGGTACAACTTGTTAACTGCCAGGACCTGTAACATCTACTTGAAATGTTCCATGTGTCTATCTCACTTTAGCTATATATCAGGATGTCATCAAAATATACTATCACAAATCAACTAATGAATAGCTTCAACACTTGATTCACCTTGGTTGTATATCAGAATGTACCAAAGACTGTGAACTGGCCTTCTAGTAACTTAAACGGTACTTAGGTTCACCCTCATTACTCTCCAAGGCCGAGCAAAGGAGAGCCACTACTACTGTACTTGGCCGTCTTGATAGCTATGATCAGCTCGGCCTTTATCTGAGAGGAAGAAGGGAAACAACTACCAGTGTACTATGCTAGTAAAGCCTTGGTCCCGACTGAGATCAGGTATCAAGACATCGAGAAGCTTGCCTTGGTCATGTCTTTCCACTGTCTTTGAACCTAGTTCTAGGCCCATACAATCATAGTCCCAACTAATCAACCTCTTTGTCAAGTTCTCCAGAGGCCTAAGGTGTCGAGAAGACTCACAAAATGGACAATCGAGCTCAGTGAGTTCAACATCAAATATCAGTCCTGGACAACCATTAAAGGTCAAGCAATGGTCGATTTCATTGTTGAGTTTGTTGTTGAATAGAACCTGAAGTCTAGCTCGAGTAGCGAATTCGATCAGCCAATTGAGCCTAGCCAGGCGGCTGAGCTTGACCTGCTAACCTAGACTCTACACGTTAACGACTCATCCAACTCTAAAGGCAGCGGTGCTGGGGTGTTCTTTGAGGCCCCTGACCAGATCTGGACGTAATATGCCTTAAGATTTGGATTCCAAACATCAAACAATATGGCAGAGTATGAAGCACTACTAGCCGGGCTCAGGCTGGTAGCAACAATGGGAGCTTAGAACCTGAAAGTCTACAGTGATTCACAGCTCGTCATCAACTAGATAGCCAGTGAGTACCAAGCCAAAGAAAAAAGAATGATCGCTTACTTACAAAAGGCTCGGGAACTTATCAACAAATTTTCCAAATACAACGTCAGCCTAATCCCCCGGTCAGAAAACTCCAAAGTAGACGCTAGAAAACCTGTCCACAATGGCCGAAGACAACATCCCGAAGTCAATCCTAATTAAGTACCTGGCCGAACCGAGCATTAACAATTCCAATTCAAATGCAGTTCTTCTATTGAATTCGATGCCGAGGTGGATGGACCCAATAGTTGACTACCCTTCGGGAAGGGAAGCTGCCCAAATATCGACTCAAAGCATGCAGGCTCCAATCTAGGTTGGCCCGATATACCATGGTCGATGACACTTTATACAAGAAAGGATTCTCTTTGCCTTATCTTAGGAGTCTCCGACTTGAAGAGGTCGACTACATTCTAAAGGAAATATATGAAGGAATCTGTGGCTACCACTCTGACATTCGTGCCCTTGCCCTTAAGGTTATTCGATAAGGATACTTTTGGCTGATCATTAAGAAAGACGCCAAACAGTATGCCTAAATGTGCAACAAATGTCAAAGATTCACGACAATACCCCATTCGACACCTGAGCAACCGACCCTTATGATTGAGTCATGGTTGTTTGTCCAATGAGGAATAGACATCATCGGCCCCTTACTAACAGGTAAAGGTTAAACCAAGTTCGCGGTCGTCGTAGTCAACTACTTCACTAAGTGGGCTGAGGTCGAGCCCTTGGCCAAGATCACCGAGTAGAAAATTACCGACTTCATCTAGAAGAGCATCATATGTTGATATAGAATCCTACACATGATCATCTCAGACAACGAGAAGGTTCGATAATGATTGGTTCTAAAACATGTGTGGCAACCTCAAAATTTGAAACGCCTACTCTTCACCTTGACACCCCCAAGATAATGGCCGGGTCTATAACTGCTTTGTTGTAAATATAGCACCTTGTATTGTTAAATTTTGTTATGCCAAAACACTTCGGAATGTTTAACTTGTTTTGATAGATGGAATGTTCACCTTCAAATTCAAATAGATGGAAAGTTCACCTTCATTTGAAGATGAGCTTCATGTTAACTACATTGACATTTAGTGTGCTACATGTATGTATGTTCAACTACGAGAACAAGTTGAAGTTCACCAAGTCCAAGTACTCAAGTCTAAGTGCACTATGTCAAACTCAAGTTCGAGTGCATCACTTGTTCAAGCTAAAGTCCAAGCTCAAGTTTAAGCTTAAAGCTCAAGTTCAAGCTCAAATACATTTGACCAAGCTTAAGTTTCAAGTCGCTCAAGACAAAAATTTGAGACACAAGCTTAAGTATACGAGATCAAGCTTCATGTGCTTCAAAGTCTCCTATCTACCGAAGCAACCGATGTTTCAATTTCAATACTCACATTTAAAGTATAAATGACTCTAGAAAGACCTTAGGATTATGTCATTAACATTGCATGTTTAATTTGAGTCATAATACTTATTTTAGGCTTTGCTTCGATTAGTCTTAGTCTTGGATCGACTAGTCCAGGCACTGGCTTGACCAGTCCATGGTCTTTCTCGACTAATCCAGGATTTTACTCAAAAAATCGGATAACATTGTTTGGTCTTTGACCAGTCAAGTACCTTGCTCGACTGGTCATGGAGTCTGGCTCGACTAGTCGAGAAGGACTCGACTCGAACTCCAGCAATGCTAATTTAATTCACTCGACCAGTCGAGTGAGCCACTCGACCAGTCGAGCGAGCCACTCAACCAGAGGGTTTGTTTTATCCGATCGTGCTAGAAATTTAAAATTTGGTTACTACCAGGACCAGTTGAGCCGAACCTTAGACCAGTTGAAGGAACCGAATTGCAACCTATAAATAGAGGACATTTCTCAGATTTTTTCATTCATTTAAAGCCAATTTAAGCTACCACTCTGAGAGATAAGTCCTCACTATTGTGAAGCTCTTGTGAGGTATTTAAAATTTATTTTAATAGCCTTTAGGTTTCTTAATTTCTTGATCTCTCGATTCCATTCTATTTGATATAAAAGAGGATTTTGCTTTAACCCTTTTTGAGATCCAAGAAGCCAAAGGTTGGATTTAATTTAAAATTCATCTAGATCTAGAACCCCTTCATTTGTGAGATTGAACTCTGAACATCTTCATCTACAAAGAAGCAGTTCTAACAGCTACATCGAATAACATTCTTCAGATAAGTATTGCATTTCAATTTTCTGTATTTTTGGTTTGTGAGATTTAGCCAGGAAAATTTCTATTGTGATTTTGACTGAGATCAACTAGGAAAATCTCAGCGTGGGGTTTTTGATTGTGTAAGCCCATTGAAAAACACATCTTTAAAGGTTTTAAGGTGAACCTTGGAAAACTTTCTTTCTTAGTGAAAGCCAATATCCCGTGGGTGTGGATATTGGGAGTGGAGTAGTTGTGTGGCTGTTTGCAAACCGTTGGTGTACACACACGAACCACTATAATTGTTGGAGTTGTGGTGGATGATTGTATTTGATTATGTGTGTGAATGTTGTAATCTATTTTATGCTTTTGTGGTGAATGTTGTAATAGTTAGGTTTATTTCTTTTGCCTCTGTATTGATTTGAGTTTTTAATATGTACTGACATTTTAGAAATCAAGTTGTCCTACCATAAGCCATTGGTTTTTGGTGTAAGGTTGTCCTTGAACAACGTTTATATCAACCTCTCAATACTTTTGCATTTGAGGTTGTTTTAGATTTCTACTATTTGAGTTTAATTTTCGCATTTTATTTTTTATTTGACATAGTCCTATTCACCTTCCCTCTAGGACTTGGAGCTCGCCCTTTTCAAGTGGTATCAGAGCTTAATAGCTCATTCCATTGGATTAATTTTCTGAGCTAAGCGATCTCGAGCTCTTAATATGTTAAATTTTGATAGCCTTTCTATTACTAGGCCACCACCATTTGATGGCTCCAATTATGCTTATTGGAAAGCCAGGATGAGAATCTTTTTGAAATCCATTGATGAAAGTGTGTAGTAAGCAACGGTTACCAAATGGAAACCACCAAGGACTGAAGTTCTAGGCAGTGATAGAACCAAGTCCATGCAAGTATCGCCTTATTATTTATGGACTACACCTCAGAAAAATGAGAGCAATGCTAATCCCAAAGCTTTAAATGCAATCACTTATGCACTATCACTAGATGAGTTCAAAAGAATTATATCTTGTGATACTGCAAAATAAACTTGTGATATCTTAGAAATGACACACAAGGGAATGACTATTGTAAAAAAGTCTAAGGTTTAGATCCTCACCACTAGGTTTAAGGAAATACATATGAAAGAAAATGAATCATTCACGGACTTCTATACAAAACTGAATGACATAGTCAACTCCATGTGGGGTTTTGAAGATGGCATTATAGAAAGCAAAGTTTGTGTAAAAATACTGCGCTCACTTCCTGAGAGATTCAATTCCAAGTTGACTGTCATTTAGGAACTTAGAGACACTGATAATACGAGGGTAGAGGAACTTGTTGATTTACTCCAAACTTATGAGTTGAATTTCAAAGCTGCAAAATGTAAATCTATAGCCCTTAAATCAACCGAATGTATTTTTCAAGATAGTAATTCTGATTGTAAAAACTCAGAGGATGATATGGCTTTATTAGCTAAAAAGGTTTATAAGATTCACTACAAGAAAGAGAGGGTTTTTAGTGACAAAAATTTAAATTTATAGCTAAAATTTTCGTCGCTAAAGGCTATAATCAATTTTTCATGCAAATCGAAAGGTTTACTTTTAGCTACGAAAATTTTTGTAGCTAAAAAACGTGCATGAGACTTTTAACAACGACACTTTTCGTCGCTAAAGGCTGTAATTAATTTTTTTTGAAAGGTTTATTTTTATCTACGAAATTGTTCGTAGCTAAAAAACGTGGATGAGACTTTTAGCGACGAACATTTTCGTTGCTATAGGTAGTAAACAATTTGCAGGTTAACTTTTAGCTACGAAAATCTTCGTAGCTACAAAACATGGATGAGACTTTTAGCGATGAACATTGTCGTCGCTAAAGGCTGTAATCAATTTTTGTTATTAATCGAAAGGTTTACTTTTAGCTACGAAACGTTTTCTAGCTAAAAAACGTGGATGAGACTTTTAGCGACGCAAATCTGCGTCGCTAAAGGGCTGTAAACAATTTTTATTTTTAGCTACGAAAATTTTCATAGCTAAAAAATGTGAATGAGACTTTTAGCGACGAAACGTTTCATCACCAAAGGCAGTAAACAATTTTTCAACAAACTCGATAGGTTAACTTTTAGCTACGAAAATTTTCGTAGCTAAAAAACGTGGTTGAGACTTTTAACGACAAAAACGTTCGTCGTTAAAGTAAAAAAATCGAAAGGTTTATTTTTAGCTACGCAAATATTCGTAGCTAAAAAACGTGGATGAAACTTGTAGCGATGAAAGGTTTTGTTGCTAAAGGCTGCAAACGATTTTCCAACAACAAATTGAAAGGTTTGCTTTTAGCTACAAAAATTGTCGTAGCTAAAAAACGTGGATTAGACTTTTATCTACGAAACATTTTGTCGCTAAAGGCTTCTTAAAAATTAATTTTTTCAGAAAAATTCGATAAGTTTACTAAAAGATGTTAATGAGACTTTTACCTACGAAATATTTCGTAGGTAAAAGTCTCTCTTTTTTTCTTTTTTAAAAAATATTCCCTCTCAAATTTCTTGATATACACCTGTTTGAATATAATTCATCATATTCTGCCTGATATACACTTGTTATATAATATATTTCATCATATTCATATTCGCATCCATCTAAACCCAAACTATGTAAATCCATCCAGACATAAACTACATTCATCCAAACATAAACTGCATCCATCCAAACACAAAAAATCCTATGGAAAAAAATAAATGGAAAGAGAAAGAACATATGAGAGGTGATCTAGATAAATAAAAAGAAAAACAACCTTAACCTAAACCTAAACCTATAACCTACACTTATAAGTTTAGGTTATAGGTTTAGGTTAAGGTTAGGTTATAGGTTATAAGTTTAAGTTATAGGTTATAAGTTAAGGTTTAGGTTATAGGTTTTAGTTTAGTTTAAGGTAATAGGTTTAGGTTTAGGTTATAGGTTTAGGTTCTGGTTTGGGTTCGGTATCGGGTTTAGGTTTCAGTTTTCAAGTTTAGGTTTATGTTTAGGTTAGGGAGTTGAGATTAGGATTAGGTGTAGGTTTAGGTTTAGTGATTTGAGAATACATTTAGGTTTTAGGTTTAGGTTTAGGTTATAAGTGTAGGTTATAGGTTTAACTTTAAGTTAGGTTATAGGTTAAGGTTTAGGGAATTGAGAATAGGTTAAGGCTAAGGATTAGGAAATTGGGTTCGGGTTCGGGTTTGGGTTTAGGTTTGGGGTTTCAAGTTTAGGTTTAGGTTAAGGAGTTGAGATCAGGATTAGGTGTAGGTTTAGGTTTAGGAATTTGAGAATACATTTAGGTTTTAGGTTTAGGTTTAGGTTTAGGTTATAAGTGTCAGTTATAGGTTTAGGTTTAAGTTAGGTTATAGGTTAAGGTTTAGGTTTAGGAAATCGGATTCGGGACCCACTATGATGGTTTGGGTTTTCAAGTTTAGGTTTAGGTTAAGGAGTTGAGATTAGGATTAGGTGTAGGTTTAGGTTTAGGGATTTGAGAATATATTTAGGTTTTAGGTTATAAGTGTAGGTTATAGGTTTAGGTTTAAGTTAGGTTATAGGTTACGGTTTAGGGAATTGAGAATAGGTTAAGGTTTAGGTTTAGGGATTTGAGAATACATTTAGGTTTTAGGTTATAAGTGTACAATATAGGTTTAGGTTTAAGTTAGGTTATAGGTTAAGGTTTAGGGAATTGAGAATAAGTTAAGGTTTAGGTTTAGGGATTTGAGAATACATTTAGGTTTTAGGTTTAGGTTAAGGTTATAGGTTTAGGTTTAGGTTTAAGTTTAGGTTATAGGTTATAGCTTTAGGGAATTGAGAATAGGTTAAGGTTTTGGTTTAGAAAATCGGGTTCGGATTCGGGATAGGGTTTAGGTTTGGGTTTTCAAGTTTAGTTTTAGGTTTAGGTTAGGGAGTTGAGATTAGGATTAGGTGTAGGTTTAGGTTTAGGGATTTGAGAATACATTTAGGTTTTAAGTTTAGGTTAAGGTTATAGGTTTAGGTTTAGGTTTAAGTTTAGGTTATAGGTTATAGCTTTAGGGAATTGAGAATAGGTTAAGGTTTTGGTTTAGAAAATCAAGTTCGGATTCGGGATAGGGTTTAGGTTTGGGTTTTCAAGTTTAGGTTTAGGTTTAGGTTAGGGAGTTGAGATTAGGATTAGGTGTAGGTTAAGGTTTAGGGATTTGAGAATACATTTAGGTTTTAGGTATAGGTTTAGGTTATAGGTTATAGGTTTAGGTTTAAGTTTTAAGTTTAGGTTAAGGTTAGGTTATAAGTTATAAGTTTCGATTATATGTTATAGGTTATAGGTTAAGGTTTAGGTTATAGGTTTTGGTTAAGGTTTAGGTTTAGGTTTAGGTTATAGGTTATAGCTTTAGAGAATTGAGAATAGGTTAAGGTTTAGGTTTAGGAAATCGGGTTCGGGTTCGGGATCGGGTTTAGGTTTAGGTTTTCAAGTTTAGGTTTAGGTTTAAATTAAGGAGTTGAGATAAGGATTAGGTGTAGGTTTAGGTTTAGGGATTTGAGAATACATTTAGGTTTTAGGTTTAGGTTTTAGTTTATGAGTTTAGGTTATAGGTTTAAGTTTAGGTTATAGGTTTAAATTAAGGTTAGGTTATAGGTTATTGGTTAAGGTTTATGTTATAGGTTTTGGTTAAGGTTATAGATTATAGCTTTAGGGAATTGAGAATAGGTTAAGGTTTAGTTTTAGGAATTCTCGTTCAGGTTCGGGATCGGGTTTAGGTTTGGGTTTTCAAGTTTAGGTTTAGGTTTAGGTTAGGGAGTTGAGATTAGGATTAGGTGTAGGTTTAGGTTTAGGGATTTGAGAATACATTTAGGTTTTAGGTTTAGGTTTAGGTTTTAGTTTATAGGTTTAGGTTATAGGTTTAGGTTTTGGTTTTAGGTTTAGGTTAAGGTTATAAGTTTAGGTTATAGGTTATAGGTTTTGGTTTAGGTTAAGGTTATAGGTTTTGTTTTAGGTTTAGGTTTAGGTTAAGGTTATAGGTTTAGGTTAGGTTTAGGTTTAGGTTATAGGTTATAGCTTTAGGGAATTGAGAATAGGTTAAGGTTTAGGTTTAGGAAATTAGGTTCGGGTTCGAGATCGGGTTTAGGTTTGGGTTTTCAAGTTTAGGTTTAGGTTTATGTTTAGGTTAGGGAGTTGAGATTATGATTACGTGTAGGTTTAGGTTTAGGGATTTGAGAATACATTTAGGTTTTAGGTTTAAGTTTAGGTTTAGGTTTAGGTTTTAGTTTATGGGTTTAGGTTATAGGTTTAGGTTTTGGTTTTAGGTTTAGGTTAAGGTTATAAGTTTAGGTTATATATTATAGGGTATAGGTTAAGGTTTAAGTTATAGGTTTTGGTTAAGGCTTTTGTTTAGGTTTAGGTTATAGGTTATAGGATATAGCTTTAGGGAATTGAGAATAGGTTAAGGTTTGGGTTTAGGAAATTGGGTTCGGGTTCAGGATTGGGTTTAGGTTTGAGTTTTCAAGTTTAGGTTTAGGTTTAGGTTTAGGTTAGGGAGTTGAGATTAGGCTTAGGTGTAGGTTTATGGATTTGAGAATACATTTAGGTTTTAAGTTTAGCTATAGGTTTTAGGTTTTAGGTTATAAGTTATTGCTTTAGGGAATTGAGAATAGGTTAAGGTTTAGGTTTAGGAAATTGGGTTCGGGTTTGGGATCGGGTTTAGGTTTGGGTTTTCAAGTATAAGTTTATGTTTAGGTTAGGGAGTTTAGATTAGGATTAGGTGTAGGTTTAGGTTAGGGATTTGAAAATAGGTTAATGTTTAGGTTTAGGAAATCGTGTTCAGGTTCGAGATCGGGTTTACATTTGGGTTTTAGGTTTAGGTTTAGGCTATAGGTTTAGGTTTAGGCTATAGGTTTAGGTTAAGGTTTAGGTTTAGGTTTAGGTTATAGGTTTTGGGATTTGAGAATAGATTTAGGTTATAAGTATAAGTTTAGGTCATAAGAATAGGTTTAGGTTTAGATTTTATGTGTAGGTTAAGGTTATAGGTTTAGGTTTAGGTTATAAGTGTATGTTATAGGTTTAGGTTTTAGGTTAAGGTTTAGGTTTAGGTTTAGGTTATATAGGTTTAGATTCAGGTTTAGGTTTAGGTTTAAGTTTAGGTTATAGGTTATAGGTTTAGGTTTAAGTTTAGGTTATAGGTTATAGGTTTAGGTTTAACTTATAGGTTTAGGTTTAGGTTTAGGTTTTAGGTTTAGGTATAGGCTTAGGTTATGAGTTATATGTTTAGGTTTAGGTTATAGGTTTTGGAATTTGAGAATAGGTTTAGGTTTTATGTTATAGGTTTATGGTGTGGTTTAGGTTAAGGGTGTGGTCCCTGCAAATACAGATATAAACCTGGCCTATCCAAATGACTAGGCCCTTCCAATGCTGTCCATAGGAAATGGACAACTTAATCATGGTCATAACAGCGGTTCTCACCTTCTAGGGACCCCTGCTCATCCGGATATCTCCGACGCACATCCGGGTCTACTCTAATTTTGAGCAAATATATAAACACGGTCTGTCCAAATGGCCAGGTCCCTACAATATTATCCATAGGAAATGGACAGCTTCATCATGGTCATAACAACGGTTCCCACCTTTCAAGGACCCCTGCTCATCCGGATAGCTCCGATGTACATCCGAGTCTGCTCTATTAATTTCGAGCAAATACATAAACACGGCTTGTCCAAATGGTCAGGCCACTCCAATGCTGTCCATAGAAAATGGACAACTTTATCATGGTCATAACAGCAGTTCCCACCTTCAAGGGACCCCCGCTCAACATCCGAATAGCTCCGATGCACATCCAGGTCTGCTCCATCAATTTCGAAAAAATATATAAACACGGTTTATCCAAATGGCCAGGCCACTCTATCAATCTTTCATATTATTCATCAGGCCATCCACACAAGAAGTAATCCCCATTCTATAAGAATTCAACATCTATAAAATAAATTTTTTAACTTAGAATACAAAATTCAAAGAAGAAGAAGAAATCACTTGAAATGTATCATAAAGCATGATTAATGGTTCCATATGGCTGGAACTTGTTTTAATATCTCTGTGTGCTAATGTCATCTCTTATCTAACTTGTTCATAAGCTCACACAGACATGAATGAAGGGAAAACACAACTATCAGCTTAGATCCATTCATAAGCTCACACAGACATGAATGAAGGGAAAACACAACTATCAGCTTAGATCCATTCATAAGCTCACACGAACATGAATGAAGGGAAAATAAAGACTGTAAACCATTTAACTGTAAATCATTTATAGTTAGCCACATTTACAGGCATCCAAATGACCCCTTTGTTTACATTGTTCCTGACTTTAGATGCAAAAGGCCTAATTCTTGGGTATGGCTCATCCAATGGAAAGCTGGGATCTCAAACACATGTTGGTTTAACCCCGATTTTATGTTTACTTCATATGGATTTTGATTTGTTTGATCCCATATGATAGTTGGTTTTACATAATGTATAATGTTCAACTGCAGTAGTGTTTTTTTTTTTTTTTGGTACATAGGGAACTAACTGAGGAGCCAATGCGCTTGGATTTATTTCCATTCAATCCATACTTTAAAGCCCATTTTGGATGAGTACAGTAATTTCACAGCCTGAGCTTGAAATGTGTTCCTGTTAGTGATATTCCTAGAACTTCTAAAAGTACTCTATTTATCATGACTCGAGCAAATCTAATTAGGAGTTCCTTGCCATCCAATCTTTAGCTATCTTTTCCCAGGCTATTAATGTATTATTTTCTTAATCGTCTTTCGCAGGATATGAATTGACAAATTAGGAGATTCTATCTGTAAGATTTTTAGAGCACCCTCCATCTATTGTGGAGCCTATTAAATTAAAGTTTGGATCTCAAAACTATTGGGTTTAACTTGTAGTTCACATCAAAACACTTGGACCGAATGCACTAGGAACTTATACTTCCTATTTTATCCATGATTAGTTTTCAAAGTTAAGTATATGCTTCAATTCTTTTATAGATTTAAGCAACCAAATTCTAGCACATAACTTTCAGGTTTTAACTACCGTGTGCATTGTTTGCCTGCAAAATGCTGGTTGAAAGTTGAAATAAGAAGCAATTTCTTTATAGTGTAGGCCTGAGAAGGCTTCCATAAAATTTTCATTTTTAGGTATCATATACATTGCATAACTTAAAAGGGGGTGTTCCTATATCAAGCCCACATTCTATCAACCAAACCGTTCATCTAGGTCAGATGAAAAGCCTCCTCCACTAGACAATCCCAGCCAACCAATTGGGGGACATTTCCACATTGAGCATAAACAGTTGGTAGGATTTCTCATCATATAGTGCGGTATATCAGATGAACTGCTTGGATCACCAAATGATTGTCCAAACTAAAACACAGCTAATTAGGGAATAACATTTTACATTTCCTTTTCTTGAGGAACTGTACAATGCATGACCCAGCTCAACTGCATTTTGATCTGGGGGGAAGATCATTTCAAGCATTCTAGATAGTTTGCATGCATGCCTTGCCATCAAGGATCAATGGACAATGGACAAAAGGATCTCCTCCACAGAGCAATCCCAACCATCCAATCCAACAACTTATTATTTTTTTCTTTTCCTCAACTGGATATGGACAGAAAAAAAAGATCTTGAAAATAAAATAATTAAAATTTATTTTTATTTTTATTTTTTAATTTTTTTTTTTAAAATAAATAAATAAAGAAGAAGAAAGCTACCTGATTAAAGGAGAGAGATGGAAACGGATGGAAGGGAGCTCTTTTCAGTAGAGAAATTCTCAGAGAAAAGTCATTACAATTGCTTCTTTCAGATTCCATTTCATCTCAGAACACCAAAAGAAAAAGATACTTATAAAATGGAGGGAGAGCTGAAGTGAACGGAAAGGGTTTTAGGAAGAGCACAGAAAGCGCATTGTCTAGTCTTGAACACAATAAAACTGGACCAAGCTCAACTAATTGCTAAATCCCCAAATCCACAGATTGCTAAATCCCCAAATCCCTAAATCGGTATTGAGATTGAGAGAGAGAGAGAGAGAGAGAGAGAGAGATACCTCACCGAGCTTTAGAGACAGAGAGGGCGTGCGTGGGAAGTGCTCATCTGATGAATGATCGAATTTCTCAGCCCTTGTGTCCAATCCAACAGATTGGATGGCCGAAATTAGGTCCAAATTTAACAAAAAATATCCCAAAAAGAAAAAATATAAAGCTCAGGTAAAAGGAAAAATCCATACCACTTCTCTTCTTCTTCTTTACCCCCAAAACGAGAGAGAGGGAGAGTTCTTCTTCTTCGCCCAAAACGAGAGAGATACGGAGAGAGACTGCGGCAGAGGGAGGAGGTGTTTTGAGGGTTGAGGAGTTTTTTTGATACTCTGGCATACTGTTGCGGTTGATACGCAGGCAGCTAAGAACTACACATGTTGCACGTATATTGACTCAAATTAAACTGTCCAAACTGAGTGACCTATTGTATATAAGCCGTCTTCCAAAAATCAAATTAGTTGAAAAATCTTAACCTCTGATTCGAGTATACTTGTCTGCTTAATCTAGGCCATTGGATTTTTTTATCTCGACCATCCAGTAAATGCTGCCGGTAGTAGCTAGGTGGCTACTGATCGGTGCTCTGTGGGCCCCACCATTATTTTTTTCTTTTATCCATTCCATCCATTCATTTTTTCAGATCATTTTAGGGCTTAATCCCAAAAATGAGGTAGATCTAAATCTTAAGTGGACCATACCACAGGAAACAGTAGTTATTGAATGCCCACCATTAAAAACCTCCTGTGGTAACTGTAATGTTTATTTGAAATCAAACACGTTGATTATGATCATACAGACCTGTACAAAGGGAAAATAAATATCAGCTTGATCTAAAACTTTTATGGGCCATGAGAAGTTTTTAATCCTGGGCGTTCAATCAAACAATGTTTCTTATTTGAGATCTGGATCTACTTCATTATATGTTAACATGGATGAATGGAGTGGATAAAATAAATAAATAATGGTGGACGCCACAGAGTTTACTCTAATAAGGGTAACGAGTAACTCACCTAAATGTAGTGGAGAAGGGTTTCCTTAAAACATTCATAATCATATATTGGGCCTGCCTAAATGTGATTCACATATCTAACCCATCCATTATGTGTGTCTCATTTGGATGAGGGGTCAGACCAAGTTTCAACCACATCCAAAAATCATGTGGGCCCCACCAAGTGCTTTTATATTTTTTAGGATGTCTTCACATAGTTTTAGATGGTATGACCCACTTGAGTTTCGTATACAGATGATTTTTGAGATATCTAATAACCTAAAGGGGACATATCAAATCCACGGTGTTGATGTTCGGCAATTGGATGTCCAAATCTTAAGTGGACCACATTCCAGAAACAGTGTTGAATGAGCGCTTTTTAAAAGTAAAGAGAGAGTTGATTTTTAAAAACCCTCTGAGAAGAAAAAAGGTAAAACTAAAAATTGAAAATCACTAAAAGACAGCTAATGCTTCAACTGCCATGAATATGGGCATTTGACAAATAAGTGCCCTAAAGGGACAAGCCAAAGAGAAAAGGCATGTTGGCCACATGGGATGAATTGTCTTCCTCTGAAGCTTTTTTTGAGTTGGATGATTCAGAACCCGAATCTACAAGTGAAGTCAAGGCCTTGATGACTCTAGCCAGAGTCACTTCCATAGATGGTTGTGATACATCTGAATATGAAAATATGAGGAGTGACCCTGAAAATGAAGACGATCTTCAGGATGCCTACAATGCCCTATACAGGGAGAGTTATAAGATTGCTGTCAAGCTTAAACTTCAAAAAGAAAAAAAAATCTAAAATTAAAAGAGGATTTTGAAAAATTAGTTTTAGAAAGTTGCATATTTCTGATAGTTTTGAAAAAAACTAGATGTGATTTAGATTTCAAAACATCTCAACTTAAAAACATAAAATTAGAAAATGAGAAACTAAAAATGGAAGTCTCTTCCCTCTTGAGTTTAAATGATACTTGGATGTATGCCCAAGGAGACCCTAAACTAGAAAAATTACTAACCAGATCAAGAAAGTGTGGAGATAGATTGGGTCTAGGCTATGATAAAAACATGCATCTGAAAAATAAGATTATTCCTAAGTTTGTTAAAGGAGAGTCCTCCAACTCAAAAGGGAAAAGCTTAAATCAAAACAGTTTCAAAAATCCTAAAACTTTTCAAGCTACTAAACCTAATGTCAACCATATCAATTTTAGAAATCAGAATTATAACCCCTTAGCTAAGAAGATTGTGGATTTACTTAAGGAGCTTCTGAAATCTAACTCGAATGTGAGGGTTAATAACAATTTCAAGCGAAGGAAAACCAATAACATTCCAAAACCCAAAATGATAATGAAATGGGTCCCTAAGGTTACACGTTTGGTTACCCACACAGCCTTCAAGGCTTCGAGTCAATCAAAGTGGTACCTAGACAATGGTTGCTCTAGACACATGACAGGTGATAGAGATTTGTTCACCAACTACAAAAAAATGACTGATGGGTCAGTCATATTTGGTGATGGAAGCAACTGCAAAATAATTGGCCAAGGTACGGTTTAACTTTTCAACCTTCCTTCTTTTGAAAAATGTTTTATTCGTAGAAGGTCTTAAGCACATTTTTTTTGAGTATTTCTCAAATCTGCGATAATAAGCATAATGTTAAATTCACTAATCAAGGGTGTGAGATCTCAAATGAGAAAGGTTGTGTGATATTGAATGGTCGAAGAACATCTGAAAATTGCTATATTGTAAGTGATTCTATCTCATTTAAATTATCTTGTTACATGGTCCAAACTAATGAGACCGAGTCATGGCACAAATTCCTTGGACATGTAAACTAACGAAATTTATATAGACTGAGTAAGGCCAATCTAATAAGAGGTCTACCCAAATTGAAGAAAATGGATAAAATTTATGGCGAATGTCAAATCGGGAAACAAACAAGTAGTCACAAGAAAGGGAACTCCTTCGCCATATCTAAACTCCTTGAACTCCTCCACATGGATCTTGTTAGACCAACTAGAACGGAGAGTTGAGGTGGAAAGAAATACTTTCTGGTAATTATGGATGACTTTACCAGATATACACGGGTAACTTTCATGAGAAAAAAGCCTAAAACTCTCGATGAAGTGAAAAAGATACTTAAGCGCATCCAAACTGAAAGGAAACGAATATCTATAAAATTTGAAATGACTATGGATCGAAGTTTGAGAATAGAAATTTTTAGTTCTGTAGCGATCACGGAATATTACATGAGTTTTCTGCACCTAAGATACCTCAAAAAATGGGGTTGTTGAAAGGAAAAATCATGTGCTTCAAGAAATGGCTAATGTTATGTTAAATAGCATGAAGTTACCTAAAAATCTATGGGCTGAAGCTATGAACACTATATGCTATATAATAAACCGTGTTTATATTAGAAAATTGAAAGATAAAACAACATATGAACTATGGTTTAACAAGAAGCCCCCAGTTAAATACTTTCGAGTTTTTGGCAGTAAGTGTTATATTTTGCGTGAGCGCGAAAATTTAGGGAAGTTTGACACTAAAAGTAACGAAAGGATTTTTCAAGGGTATGCTCTAAATAGTTGAGTGTATTGTGTTATCAACAAGAGAACTAGAGTCATTCAGGAATCCATAAATGTGGTTATTGATGATCACCTGAATACACCGTCTACAAGTTCAGAAGATGATGAAGTTAATATAATAGATAAACCTGACTCCTTATCTTGTCAAGTCAACACTGAACTTCGATCAGTTCAAGACCATCCTATTGATCAAATACTAGGTTACCCTCTCACTGGTGTACGTACACAAAAATAATTAGAAAACATATGTAATTATGTGTGTTTTACTTCCCAAATTGAGCCAACCAATGTAAAAGAGGCGCTTACTGATGACAACTGAATAGTAGCCATGCAAGATGAACAGAATCTATTAATTCGAAATGATGTATGGTATTTGGTTCATAGACTAGCTGATAAACACATCATTGGAACCAAGTGGATCTTTAAAAATAAATCTGATGAGTTAGGGAATATCATAAGAAATAAGGCAAGACTGGTTGTACAAGGGTACACAAAGATACAAGGAATCGATTATGATGAAACCTTTCCCTCAGTAGCTCGTCTTGAATCCATTAGATTATTTATATCCATTACATATATCAAAAAGTTTAAAATTTATCAAATGAATGTCAAGAGTGCTTTCTTGAATGGTGATTTATATGAAGAGATTTATGTTGAACAACTTAAAGGTTTTGAAGACCATAAACACACTGATCATGTGTATTGCCTGGAAAAAGCACTCTATAGTTTAAAACAAGCTCCTAGGCATGGTAGGAGAAATTGACTAAGTTTTTACTAAGTCATGACTTCGCTATGGGGAGTGTTGATAAAACTCTATTTGTTAAGAAAAATAATGAACACATACTTATAGTGCATGTATATGTTGATGACATTATCTATAGCTCTATATGTTCTAACCTGTCTACTGAGTTTGCAGAGTTGATGAAGTCCAAGTTCGAAATGAGCATGGTGGGAGAACTGAATTACTTCCTAGGTCTACAAGTGAAACAACTTAAAGATAGTATTTTCATTTCTCAAACCAAGTATGCTCTAAACTTGGTTAAGAAGTTTTATTTTAAAAGTGGTAAGTACTTTGATACTCCTATGAGTACAACTCTTAAGCTTTCTAAAGATGCAACAGGTAAGAGTGTAGATCCTTGGTTGTATTGCAGTATGATTGGTAGTTTGCTATATTTAACCGTGATTCGATCTGATATAGCATTCAACGTAGGTATCTATGCTAGATGTTAATTAGATCCTAAGGAATCTCACCTTATTGCTGTCAAGAGGATTATTAGGTATGTTGCAAGTTCAATTAATTTAGGCCTATGGTATCCACATGATATTAATGTTCATTTAGCTGGTTATTCGGATGCTGATTAGGCTGAGAATATAGATGATAGAAAATCCACTAGCGGTAGTTGCTTTTATGTTGGGTACTATTTGGTTTCCTGGCATAACAAGAAACAAAGTTCCATATCCCTATCTACAGTTGAGGTTGAATATATCACAACTGGAAATGTCTGTACTCAGGTTGTGTGGATGAAAAGAATGTTAAATGATTACGGCATTACGCAAGACACAATGATTCTATATTGCAATAACTCCAGCGCAATCAATATCTCTAAGAATCCCTTCCAGCATTCCTGTACCAAACATATTGACATTCGGTATCATTATATTCAGAAATTAATGGAAGATAAAATTATTTCATTAGATTATGTTCAAACTGAAAATCAACCTGCGGATATATTCACTAATCCACTTGACAGAAACAGGTTCTCTAAATTAAAAATGGATATTTTTATATGTGATTAGATCATAGTTTATCATGTTTACATGTTCTATTTTTGTATTTTTTTTTTTTTGCAAACTTTCAAATTTTAAAAATTAATAAAATTGTGCATTTTTGTGCTTACAAGATTGGTCGTGTACATACTCGACTAGTCGTGGCACGACTAGTCGAGCATGTACTCGACCAGTCGTGGTGGGCGGTTGGAGGGCTTTTTAATGTGTAAAAATTACTTTTTCTCTATTTCTTTCTTCTTCTTCTCAAGCCCCTTCTCCGACCGGTCGAACCCATCTTCGATTACTACTTGATATGTGCATCATTTTCATTTTTCTTTCGGATTTGGGTTCCTTGATTGTCATTTATCTTGATTATTGTCTTTATTTGAAGTTTCCTTATGATTTTCTTGATATTTTAGGAAAAAATCTGTTAGGTTTGAAACCCTTAAATCTTTTATTGCATTTTCGTGTTTACTCTTACAATGGAAGGTAGACAGAAGAAGAAACCTACTTGAGTATCTTCTTCTCATTCCATTTCAGTGCGTACTCTTCGACCAGCCAAAGAGGACCCAAAATATGTGCGGGATATACATCTCTACAACATAATTGTTAAGTGGATCGTCAATGCAAACCATCTTGTTCAATTTAACATTATTCCCTTCGTTGTTATAGGATGGGATAACATTCTGAATTAGGGCGGACCGACATACCGCTCCATTGCGCAACTTATGTATGCGTATATAGGTGATGTTTCTATTGAAGATTTGACCTTCACTATCATGTTTAGAGAAGGTTCATATAAAGTAGATCGTCACTTAGTTGCTGGGTTGATGGACATTCAAGTGAATGATGAAGGAATTCCTATTCTGACATTGGTTTAAAAATTGAATGAGTCAAAAAAATGATTATTAACCAGAAACTTATTCAACATAGATTCAGAATGGAGTTCCAGGAATGCACTCTGGGCTAATCAGATGTTTTCCAGATACAGAGTATTACTTCACATTTTTATTTCCAATGTATATTGTAGATCTGGTAACAAGGCCAAACTAACTACCTTTACGGTGCGTATTCTTCATTCTGTTGTATCTGCCATTCCGATGTGTCTTCCTTCGTTAATCTTCTATTTCATTATCCAATTTCGACTTCATTTGGGGCATAGTGATATTTTATTTGCTTATTTGATGACCACCCTTACTTTTCACTGTTCTGTGGTCATGCCACCTAGAGAAGCTCCTACTTCTCATCTTCCATTCAATAATTCAAATATCAACAAGATGAATTTGAAGTTAGCACCTGGTCAAATCGATAGGGATGTTGGAGAAGTTAGAGAGGAAGATGCGCTGCCAACTGACGTCGATATGAATGATATTTTTAATGAATTAGAATCTGATGACATTGAGGCTGATCCTGATTTTCATCCTTCTGGTTTTGACGAGTGCCTTCGCTCATTAGAAGAGAAGGTGGATGAACTGAAAATTTCTCAAGATAATCAAATGAAGTATATGCATTAGTATTTTAGACGCATAAATAAGAGATTACACCAGATTGATCCACCTATTCCACCTCCCTCTTCATCTAGCTCTGATTAGTTCTCTTTCTTTTATTAGACTTGTATTAACTACTTAACTTTACTCTTCTTGGTGACTCTTATATTTGGACATGTTTAACTGCGTGTGATGTGGTTACTCTATTTTATTATGTTTTAATTTGCTAACTTTCACATTTTTTCTTACTCTCTTCACATATTTAGATGCCACATTCCCATATTTTTCATCTTTTCTTCTTTTGTCATTTTGTGACAAAAGGGGGAGAAATTGGTGTAGAGAGATGTGGATATGCATGTGGTATTGTGGATTTTATTCTTTTGGATATGTATAAGGAGGAACAAGGGCCTATCAGCCTTGAGAATTCTCGAAGGCAGAAACGTTAAGGGTCTATATCAGAAAATTGCTAAGTTATTCAGACTCGGAACCTATTTGTAGTAGATATGTGATGTGATCCTTAGGTATTCCCAAGTTATGCTCTGATACCAACTTCTATCACGCCCCAAACTCAGAAATCGGATTCACAAAAATTTCAATTGCTGAATCCGGTGCCGACAGCCTCCGTAGTGCCCCATTCTCGACTCCTGACAATCATATGCCAGATTCCGATCCTGGGATCCTATAAGGAGGATTTTCAGAATGAATTTTTTTTTTTGTAATGGAGCATAACCACAAGCATAACCAAGTCACAAAACAACATCACCACATATTCACTATATCAAAAACTTTAAGTACAATGCGGAAAGGGAAATATAAGGTGATAACAAAAAAAACTCCAAATTAGTCAGATGCGCACTCCTCCCTTAGCGCTGCTCCTGTCCAACGCTACTTGCACCCAACTGTCATGCATAAGCTTACAAAAGCTTAGAGGGTGGTGTAAGTGTGTGCGCAAGGTAAGCGCCAAGTGTACAATATTAGAGTGATGCGAAAATATGCGGTAAGTCCATGAATGCTATCAACCATACCAAGGCCATGCGATGCGAGGCCTATGTAGCCACATGTCATATGCGAGATGCAAAGAAAACATGCCAGTCCTCATCAAGTACACATATCAGTACAGTTCCCCTCTGGATATCACCGGGGTCTAATACACTTCGCAGTGACTGCCTCCTCCCAAGCTGCACAGTCAAGCAAGTGGAATAGACTTCACTATCCTCTTGACTAGTAGTCTGCCAATACCTACCCGACTCGTCGATAGCGGACTCATTTGTGAGTAGGTCAAACTCAGCCTAGCTTATAGCCTCCTCACTCAGGCGGATAAGGCCACACCCCCTTCCAACCGACCGTGACATAGTGGGAGACACGGCCTACTGGTATTCGGCACTTGGGCGTTCATGTATCTACTCGGTCTAGACGTTGAAATAATTCCTGGTACCAAAAAGGTTCTGGGGCTTTCACCCAAGGACATCCTGAGTGCCCACAGTGCTAGAACAAAGTATTTTCGGTATCCGATATGGCTATCCACGATGTGTCTGTGGAGGCCACGACCCTGATGTCGCTAGGGCGTACAGTGATCAAGTCACACATATGCGAGATGCATGAATCACACGTCAAATCATGCACCAATCCAGCACGTACTGCGCGATCATGTGGGGCACTCTGTCTCATAATGAGTCCCGTAAATGATTTGCCCAATGGCGTATGCTATGATCAGTCTCTACTCATATCAAGCATACATATGATGCGTATGGGCATGAGTCATGGGATTATACTAAGCATGTTATAAAGTAATGGACTACTCTTACGATGCAGATGAGCCTAGATGGCCTATACACAGCTAGTATGGGCTTACCAATGGGTCATAAAGAGAGATATAATGTGGACATTTAACCAACATTGTACTTACAATGTGGGCGTTAAACCATCATTGCTCCTAAGGCATGACCTGCTACCACACATTGCAATGGACCTTAGGTACCTCCCATTGGGCCTTAAATACATCAAATGGGCCATATCACATGGGCCTTCTGGTTATCAAGCAAGTGCACCGCATTAATGGGCCTGATGTACATTGCAATGGGCTATAACCTGCGGGCCTTAGAGTACATCACAATGGGCCTTAACCCACGACCTTGGAATAAATCAAAATGGGCCTAATCCCATGGGCCATATATATGTCAAATGGGCCTAATCCCATGGGCCCTATATATTTCAAATGGGCCTAATCCCATGGGCCTTACATGTACACCAAGGTGGGCCTCAATGAATGGCCACAAATAAATCAACATGGGCACTATACACATACCAAGGTGGGCCCACTTGAACCATAGATTTGACTCATTTTTAGCTCAAGCCATAAAATGAACTTATAAAATAAATGGACGGTTTGGATGCAACACATGCATCATGGTGGGGGGTCCACATAAAGGCCCACCATCATACATATATACATATAATATATATATATATAATATAATATTATATATAATATAATATATATATATATATATATATATATATATATATATATATATATATATATATATATATATATATATACATTCACACACACATAGTGTGGACAGAGTGGATAGAATACATAAATCATGGTGAGTCCCACTGTCCAAACAGTGGACAGTGTGGACAAACATGTACATCACAGTGGGCTCCACCATCCGCTGGACGGTGGCATTACAACACATACATCACTGTGGACTCCACCGTCCGCCTGGACGGTGGGAGTACAACACATACATCACTGTGGGCTCCCACGTAGGGTACCATATATTTTCCATCTAATCTGTTGATAAGGTCGTACAGACCCGGATAAGGAGGAAATACAAATTTCAGCTTGATCCAAAACTTCTGTGGCCCATGAAAGGGCTTCAATGGTATACATCCAATCCCACTGTTTCCTACGGTGTGGGCCACCTGAACTTTAGATGTGGCTCATTTTTGGGTGGGGCCTGCTTCAGGTAGGGGCCCACCTAATGAACGGCCTGTATAACACATACACATCATGGTAGGGCCCACGGCTGGAGCCACCGGTCCCTGCTCGTCCGCTCGCCAGTGCAGCAGGCGCTACCTGCACCTCTGACAGCAACAACGTCTGCTGCATATGCATTTTTTTTAAAATCTACTTTTTTTGGGGTTTTTCGCACACGGGTCCCGCATTAAGTGAATCCACCTCAGCCAATGGATTCTACGGCCCATAACCCATCCATCAAGCCTAATATTGGGCATTTTTCGGTATGTAGAAAAATTAAAGTGAGTTTTGAACAGTGAAAATCACTATTTTCAAAGGTGTGGCTTGCTAAAAGATTGGATCAGCTTCATGTTTCGGATCAATGCCTAAAATGGCCTGTCACGCCCCAAACTCAGAAATCGGGCTTACAAAATTTTCGATCGCCGAATCCGGCACCGACAGCCTCCGTATAACCCTATTCTCGGCTCCTAGCGCCCATTCGCCAGGTTCCGATCCTGGGATGTTACGAGGAGAATTTTCAACGTCGGTTTGATTCGTAATAAGCATAACCAAAGGCATAACCCACAAACAACAACCAAGAACTCCATTACATTTCCACTATGATAAAAAACTTTACAAGTACAATGAGCATAAAGGGAAATACAATGGTAAGGAACAAAAACTCCAAAATGATCTACAAGTGCTCCTGTCTCAGCGCTGTTGCATCCCAACGTCACCTGTACACAACGGTCATGCATAAGCTTATAGAAAGCTTAGAGGGTGGTGAAAGTGTGTGTGCAAGGTAGTAATATGATCATGTAGTATCAGAGTAATGAGGAATATGCAGATGGAACCATAAATATCATGAGCTGTACCAAGGCTATGTGATGCAAGATGCAAGTCAAGCATACAATCCTCATATAAGTCCACATGTCAATACAGCTCTCAACTCTGGGATATCACCGGGGTCTAGTACACTCTAAACCAGATCGTCGTCTCATCGCGCATAATAAGGTAAGTGGAAGAGACCTCACTATTCATCTGCCAATATCGGGCTCGACTCATCGATAGCGGACCCATTCTTTGAGCTGGTCAAACTCAGCCTAGCATTGTCCCCTACACTCGGGTGGGTAAGGCCGCACCCCCTTCCAACCGACCATGACACAGTGGAGAGCGCAGCCATCTGGTAATCGACACTCAACGCTCATCTACCCACTCGGTCTAGACATTGGAGCAATCTCTTGGTACCATAAGGGTTTAGGGACTTTCATCCAGGGATATTTATAGCATCCCATGTAGAATGAGATTTTTGGTATCTAATCGTGTCAACCACGATACGTCTGTGGAAGCTACGGCCCCGATGTCGCTAGGGCGTACAATAACCATGTCACACAATGCGAAATGCATGAATCACACTATCCAATCTGTAGTAAATCCTGCGCGTATCGTGCGCTCATGCAGGGCAACACCGCTTAATCGGGGTCCCATAAACAATCTGTCCAAAGGCATATGCTATGATCAGTCACTTCTCATATCAAGCATACATATGATGCGTATGATCATGAGTCATGGAACTATACTAAACATGTTATAATGAGATGAACTATCCTTACGATGCAGATGGTCCTGGACTGCCTATACACAACAAGTATGGGCCTAATAATGGGCCCTAAGGAGAGTCGTAATGTAGACATCCAACCAGCATTACACTCGCAATGTGGACGTCAAACCAACATTGCCCCCAAGGCACGATCGTCGTAAACATCGTTACATATTCTGTGTTGGGATCACACATTGCAATGAACCTTAGGTACATCCCATTGGGCCTTAAATACATCAAATGGGCCATGTCATATGGGCCTTTTATTCATCAAATGGGCCACATAAATGGACCACACTAATAGGCCTTATGTGCATTGCAATGAGTCATAACCCGTGGGCCTTAGATTGCATCAAATGGGCCTAATCTTATGGGTCTTATATGTAACAAATGGGCCACACCAATTGGGCCCCATATGTCCATCAAATGGGCCTCAACCCATGGGCCTTGAAACACTTCAGAATGGGTCCAGGCCCATGGGACAAATGGGCCTAATCCCATGGGCCTAGAGGCCCACTGAAATGTTTATTTTCTATCCAAAATAGCAAAGGGCCCACTGTAATTTTTATTTTCCATCCAAATGGCAAATGGCTCACTGAAATGTTTATTTTCTATCCAAAATGGAAAAGGGCCCACTGCAATGTTTATTTGCCATCCGTCTAGCGTGTGGGCCAGGGGGGCACTACAATTTTTATTAGCCGTCCAACCTATTCACAGGATCACACGGTCAGGGCAGGGGACCCACCGTGATATTTATCTGCCGTCCAACCAGGGGGTGGCGTGAATAAAACATATGCATAAGGTGGGCTCCACCGTCCAGCGGATGGTGGAACAAAACATATACATCACTGTGGGCTCCACGTGGGGCCCACCGCAATGCTTACATGCCATTCAATCCATTCAATAGGTCACTCAGACTTGGATGAAGAGAAAACACAAATTTCATCTTGATCCAAAACTTTCGTGGCCCACAGAAGTGTTTCAATGGTAGGCGCTCAATCAACACTGTTTTCTATGAGGTGAGCCATTGGAGCGTCAAATTGACCTCATTTTTTTGTAGGGGGCCCGCGTCAGGGAGGGGCCTGCCAAACAGACGGCATGGATATTACATATACACCATGGTGGGGCCCACGGCAGCAGTCGTGGGACGCTGACCGCCCGCCCGCCGTAGTGTAACAGGCGCTGCCTGCACTCCTGACACAGCAGCATTGGCTGCTGTGTTGTTTTTTTTTTTTTTGAAAATCTTGTATTTTTGAGGTTTTTCCCGTATTTTTTTGAAAATCTCGTATTTTTGAGGTTTTTGGGGTCGGCATCAAGGAAATCCGCCCCGCCCATTATATTCCCCGGCTCGATACTGACAAACAGAGTCCAAAATTGGGCCTGTTTCGGTGCGTAGAAGAAATCCAGGGGACTTTAAACGGTGGAGATCACTGTTTTCTATGGCCCGCCCGAAAGTTGGATCAGTTTCATATTTTAGCTCAACGTCTAAAATGAGATGGGTAAGAGGATGGACGGCTTGGATTGAATGCTTACACTAAGGTGGGGCCTATACAAGTGGCTCACCTCAAAAGCTCTCTTTTTTTTTTTTTTTTTTTTTTTTTTTTTAATTTCATCCAACATCCAGGGGATGTCCAGCGTCCCTGGACCCAATACACACGTTGAGGTGGACCTTGCTGAGGTGGGCCACCACTGATGGATGAACACATATGAGGTGGGCCCCACTTATAAATGGCTTGGGTAGGATACAAGCCTCATGGTGGGGTTCATTCAAGTGGGCCACACGGCCACATAAGTCATACAAAGAAAAATAAATAAAATGAGAGGGAGAGAGAGAGAGAGATAGAATGGGATACGCATGATGGAGGGCTCCACCACTATGAGCCCTCCCTTGTAAGAAACCATACAATAAATAGATCCCTTTATACACGGGACCGCCGAAAACCAAAATCAATGGTGGAGATCCATTCCCCACCGATATGGACGGTCTAAATGACCTCTCTAATGCAAGGAAATGAACATCACGATGGGGTCCATGGAGAATGGCCCCATCATGGAATGATCATAATGATCAAAGGGGCGATCGGCCACATTTTAGGGTCCCAAGTAAGATCTAAACCATTGATCGGTTGGCCTTACTTGGCCCATCTCAAAAATAGGAAAAACTACCATTATCAAGCACCCACTGTCCGATCTTCTTGCTTCTATGGGTTCCTTAGCACCTTAGCTTTGATTTCAATGGGTGAGATGAGGAATGAATGGCTAGGATGGGAGATGATGGGGTAGGAAAGTGGGCCACCTTGGAGTTTTTGGAAGAGAGGGAGAGGCTTGGAGAGTTCATACGTATGGAGGGTTCTTGCTTGGATTTTTTTGAAAATGAGAAAGAGAGGAGTTGTAAAGGGAGAGAGAGTGAGTGATGGGTGATGGAGTGATGGATGGGAGAGAGATGGGTGTAAGAACTTTTTGACTTTGGTGGCCTTTTGTGTAAGAAAGGCATGAGTTTGTAAGACCTTTTTGACTTTTGTGGCTTATTTGGGAAAAGGTGAAAGGTGATGTGTACTTGACATGTGATGTGATAAGATTGATTGATTGATGGGATTGATGTGACATCTCGTAGAGATTCTCTTAGATTTCGCAACGCGCGGCGTTTTCCTCGCACCGAACGTTGGCCCACATCTCTTGACCAGGGTATCGCATCGGCGCGCAAGTCACGGCATCGGAACCGCAGCGATGACGCGGTCGCTATGGTAATGGTCTTGGGTTGAGTCGATACGGGTTGACGACATATGAATCAGGGTCGCGCATTAATATCGGTTAAGGGTCGAAGGTTTCTGAAATTCAACCGGTAAGACCGCGGAAGTCTACGAAACGGTACGGTTTAGGATACAGGTCTTACATGGCCTGAGGGAGAGGATAGACGGCGTGGATGGAATACATACATCAAGGTGGGGCCTATATGAGTGGACCTTCTCTAATGCTTGGAAAGCCAAGCTCATATTTATGTTTTCTTTCCAGCAACGTCCAGACGCTGGACGTTTTTGGGCTTAACAAACACATTTAAGGTGGGCCCTGCTTAGGTGGGCCACCACATGATGGATGGTGTGAGTACAATACATATAAGATGGGCCCCACTTATAGATGTTTTAGGTAAAATACATGCCTCATAGTGGGGTCCATCCATGTGGACCACAAAACTACATCATCATAAAAAAAATTAAAAAAGAGAGAGGGAGAGAGAGAAAGTGAGTGGGACACGCGTGATGGAGGGACCCCGATATTATGTGCCCTCCATTTTGAGCATCCAATTCATACATCAAGTGGGTCCCATTGCATGTAGACCCATCAAATCAAAGATCTACGGTGGAGATCCTTTCTCCACCCAAAATGAATGGTCTAGATGACCTCTTTCAAAATAGAATTAAACATCATGATGGGGTCCATGGAGAATGGCCCCATCATGGAATGATATCGATAATCAAGGTGGGCTATCGGCTACATCTTAGGGTCCAAAGTGAGATCCATACCATTAATCGGTAGGCCTCACTTGGCCCATCTTAAAAACATGAAAAACTACCCTATTAAAGCACCCACCATTTGTTCTTCTCGGTCCGTTGGAACGCTTATCTCCTTGTGCTTCACTTTGATGGTGGAAGATGAGAAATGGATGTCTAGGATGAAAGCTTTTGGAATGGAAAGGTGGGCCACCAAAAAATCACTTTTCTCTCATATGGGAGGGCTTGGACGTGCACCACTCTCTCTCTCTCTTGGAAATGTTGCTTGGAAATGTGTTGAGAATGAGAGAGAGAGAGAGAGAGAGAGAGAGAGAGAGAGAGAGAGAGAAAGTTGTAAGGAAAGGGAGTGATGGGTGAAAGGGTGAGTGATGGGTGAGGTGAGTGATGGGTGAGGTGATAGATGTGTTGACTTTTGGGGTTTGCTTGACTTGTGGAGAAAGAAAGCATGTGGGTGCTTTGTACTTGACATGAGGGGTGATTGATGGGATTAATTGATGGGACATGTTATAAAGATTCTCTTGAGATTGCAAACGCATGGTATTTTCTCGAAATAAATGTCGACTCGCGTCTTCCTGATAGCGTATCGGATCGGTGAGCGAGTCGTGGAGTTGGAACCGCGGCGACGGTGCGGTCGCAACGATACAAGTCTTAGATTAAGCCGACTCAGATCTACAGGATACAACCTAGGGTCGTGCACAAATGTCGATTACAGGTTGCAGGTTGCCAAACTTCGACAGGAAAGATCGCGGAAGTCGACGGAACAGTACGGACTATGATAGTTTATAGTTTATAGGTTTAGGGTTATAGGTTATAGGTTTAGGTTTAGTTTATAGGTTATAGGTTTAGGTTTAGGAATTTGGGTTCGGATTCGGGTTTAGATTTAGGTTTTCAAGTTTAGGTTTAGGGTTAGGAAATCATTGTACCCATTATAAATATATGTAGTTTATCTACATCGTCCATCTGCTTTTCCAAATCATTTACAGGGTTGAAACCAAAATTGAATCATATCCAAAACTCAGGTGGACCATACCACAAGAAACAGTGGGTATAATGATTTCCATCATTGAAACCTTTCTAGGGCCTATAGTGATGTTTATTTATCATTTAACCTGTTCACAAGATCACACAGACAGTGATGAAGGGAAAAAATAAATATCAGCGGTTCTCACCTTCCGGGGACCCCCACTCAACATCTGGATAGCTCCGACGCACATTCAAATTTGCTTCATTAATTTCGAGGTAATACATAAACACGGGCCTATCCAAATGGCCAGTCCACCCATATTGTTGTCCATAGGAAATGGACAACTTTATCATGGTCATAACAGTGGTTCCCACCTTCTAGGGACCCCCGCTCAACATTCGGATAGCTTCGACGTAATATAGAAATAAACTAATTAGGAACTTACAACAATAAAAGGTACCAGGTCTTTGGTCTAGGGGTGATCCACAATAAAAGGTACCATTTACCATGAACTAAAACCATGTATTATCCATACTTGATTGGACTCACTACAAGGGTAATCTTTCAATGATGGCTCATTGCTTCTGATAATCACTACATGGGTAAGAAAAGTACAAAAATTAAGACTCATGAGATGACATATGTACAAATAGTGACAAAACTAGATGGTAATGATAGGAGGCTTTATATCATCAACAGTCACTTGACCACGATTCAATTTTTATAGCATAGGCTGATTTTAGTTCAGTTACCGACATCTACTATAAATGATGAGACAAAATGTTGTTATCCCTTTGTTTTACCAGTGAAATTAATAATCTAATCCTTCACAAAAATTGTAATCATTCCGACAAGAAAAGATCAAATTAATATTTTTTAAAGGACTTGAAAATTCTGCTAGAATATAACAAACCTCAGTGTTGCTAGATTTATCGGAAGAGCCCAACTTACCACAAAAAAAAAACACTGATGCCGTTTGTATTGGCAATTCGCACACACGAAGTTTTGAATTTCCTGTGCCAAACCAACAATGTGAAGGTGAATGCCCCAAACTTTTGGAAGCAAGATGAACAAAAACATGACAAATAGTAAAAACGAAAGATGGTTTCATAAGCGTGCATACTTTCACTTGAGCCTTAGACATGCCAAGAGATTTACAGGCTGAGTTAGCACCAGCATCTTTAGTTGCATGGAAGGACCTCAACCACCTCCCTTCACAACTGTATAAAAAATAGAGTGAAATGCATGTGTCATTCAGTCATGGAGAGACGAAAAAAAAAGGAAAGAAAGTAAGAAGCATCAAGCGATGTTTAATGCTGACTTGATTGAATATAAAGCCTTGAGCACAAATATGGCCTGATAATAATAGACAAAAAAAATAGATATCATGTCGCATTAACAAATTAGTTATAGATAAATAATGAGGGTAAACTGTTAAGATTCTTCAAAAAAAAATTCTTGATTCATCAAGGCATAAAGGTTGTGCACTAATTAGAGTGGTTGTCCCTAGCTCAAGCCCAATGGGTCGTGTTGAGTTGACATGGTCAACAGGATCAGTCATCTAGTCCTACCAATTTTGTTCTAAATCTTCTAAATAAGATTAAAAAAAAAAAAGGATAAAAAGAAAAAGAAAAAGAAGAAAAAAAAAATCTGTTCTAACCATGTTAATATTACTTACATAGAATGCAGTTACTGTTCCAGCTGAATCTCCCGAGACCATCTTTATTCTCATGTTGAAGTGGCCAAACACATAAGAGCCCTTGGATTGAAATCCAGTCCCTTTAAACAAAAACATAAAAAATTAAAAAGAAAAATCCAGTCCCAATTGTAATTAGATTGGCACTTCGATTTGCAAATTAGCAGATTTCAATCTATCTATCAAGTAAGAGCATTTTTTTTCTTCTTTGAGAAATGACACTAAAGTGACCCAACAAAAGCTCTATAAGTGCTCATCTAGTCCTACCAATTCTGTTCTAAATCTTCTAAATAAGATTAAAAAAAAAAGATAAAAAGAAAAAGAAAAAGAAGAAGAAAAAAATCTGTTCTAACCATGTTAATATTACTTACATAGAATGCAGTTACTGTTCCAGCTGAATCTCCCGAGACCATCTTTATTCTCATGCTGAAGTGGCCAAACACATAAGAGCCCTTGGATTGAAATCCAGTCCCTTTAAACAAAAACATAAAAAATTAAAAAGAAAAATCCAGTCCTTGGATTTAAATCCAGTCCCAAATGTAATTAGATTGGCACTTAGATTTGCAAATTAGCAGATTTCAATCTATCTATCAAGTAAGAGCATTTTTTTTCTTCTTTGAGAAATGACACTGAAGTGACCCAACAGAAGCTCTATAAGTCCATTTGTACCATTGATCAGATGACTAACATAGTCGATTCCCCTGATTTTTGGGCTATGGCGCATCTGTGTGATTGTGTAGGCCACTACGTATGGGACAAATTGATGGCTGTCCAAGCATGTTTTAGCTGTCCATTTGTTTTCTAGACTTTGCTCCATCTGATGGATCGACTGCTAATTTGACTAGGAACAGGGCCCAACTGATGGACAGCTTGGATCTTGCAGTTGTTTTCTATCTAGGCACATGTGATGGCATGTAAAGCGGTTGTTGGATTATAAACGCTTGAGATTTTCAAGTCTCATTACATCTTCAAGCATTCAAAGAAAGGATAGTAGGTGTATGACTGCAGTTTTGGCCCTTGATAGAGTGGAATGGCGGAAAAAGATGTATGTAGCCAACCCCAATTAGTTGGTATAAGGCTTAGATGATGATGACCAGCTTCTGGTTGGAGCTAACATGGTCTGGCATGCATTTGGTGTATGTGGAAAACAACACTCACAGTAATGGGCTTCCATTCTTCCACATTTTCCCCTCCAAATTACAAGATATCCACTGGAAGGTCTAGAAGATATCTCACTCAGGAACTGGGAATTTCTAATATATCCTTAGAAAATTGAAGCTTCCAAAAACTAATAAAACTGAAAATTATTAGACACCCGTGTAAATCAGGAATAAGCAAAATGCATGAGAGGAGAATTGATTTCAGAAAGTGAATAGTGAAGCTAAGAGAAATGCTTTGGTTTCCAATTATGAACCAACACTCAGCACTCTCAACATAAATATGTCATCATATCAGGATCACACACATTATATTATATAATGAGATCATTTTAATATTTCATAAGGACGTGACAACATTTTGACTTTACTAAACTTCACAATTCTTACACCGAAACATGAGACACTTTCCAAGTTACAGCAATTACTTACAATGCTATGTTACTGAGAAACAAAGGTATGTGGTCTAAAATTGTTACAGGCTTAGAGCTATACAATTTTGTTAAAACCTGAAATTTAGGAAGCATGTGTGGTTCCTTGTGTCTATTACTATCACAAGAGATTGCCCATTACAAAATACAGAAGTGTTGTAGCCATACTGATACATGATTCATATACTACATAACGCTTTAATTATTAAAAAAAAAAGGTAATTCATATACAATATAACTATCACTTTGAAGGTCCAGCTGAATAATACATAACATAGTTGTATTAGTATATGAGTTAAGAGGACTGTTGTGTTGTTTGCTAGAGAAGAGTATGACCTGCCACAAGCTACAACAATGTCATCAAATCGACTTTCTCCAAACCCATTCTGAAGGTGCTGCTCTATCTCCCTAATTGCTTCAATGTAGCCCCTGAGAAATAAACAATGAAAAGGGAAGCAAGAACTGTTATATAATCTACATGCTGTATAGAGTGGATGAACCAAGCATACACCTATTCAAGAATAAGATAAAGCATAGTCATCAAAATTTATCAATTATATGCATTATTTTAAGATATTTTTTTATGTGGCTAACAATCTTTTACCTTTACAATTAACTATTGTTGCATTTGGATGCATAAGTTATCGATGATCATATAAAAAATACAGAAACAATCAATTTTGCAACTACCGCCCTTACTATTCATATGAATGAAATAGGCTCGAAATTGCAATTACGTTGCTTTCTACTAAGACTTGAAAGGAAGACAACCAGTCTTCCATGCTTGTTTATGCATATGCAGAAACTCTATAGGTTGGAAGCAAAAAATTATGTCACCAGTCCTCCATGCTTGTCTATGAGTATCGGGTGCTGTATCTATCGTTTTGGGTTCCAAACCTGTTCACAACTTTCTGAGACTTGTGGGATTGTGGTCCTGATGTTTTCTGTTTGAGTCCAATTGTTAAGGCATTCGAAGAGCGCACATCTTTGAACCTCTAGTTTCAGAACAGAAACTAGCTACATAGTGGTTGGTTTCAAAAGAGAACTAGCTTCTTAGTGGTTAAGGGTGAGGAACCGGGATAGGCTGTGTCACACCCTAGTCTTGGTAACCAGACTCACAAGGAACCCGATGGCCGGTTCTGACCGCAACAGCCTCCGTAGTATCCCATTCTCGGCTCCTGAGGCAAGTTCCCGTCTTGGGATCCTACAAGGAGGATTTTCATAATAGTATAATCATTTTTCAATATAAGCATACTCAAGATCACAACAAGTACATCTGAGAATAACAAAAGGCACATATCACAAAATCCATTAAGAATTTGAACTTTTACAAGTTACATTAGGTTCAAAAAAACATATATAAGGTAATGAGAAAAGATAGAGAAATCAGCAACAATGGAGTCCTCACTGCTCAATTCTATTTCATGCTCTGCTGCTACGATGCCTGCCTAGAGTATCCTGCATGCATCAATCATGCATAAGCTTATAGAAGCTTAGAGGGTGGTGAAAGTGGGTGTTAATGGTGCACAAAAGAATAGTAGGAGGTACAATGAAAGAACATGCTCAATGAGAATATCACTATCCTTACCAAGGCTTATCATGAATACCATGCAATGATTACTGGGAGCCATACCAAGGCAATGCATGAAGGGGCTTACACAGCTAATGCGATGCAAGTAATGCCAGTGCTCATAATTAAACCATATATCAAGTATATTTCTAATCATAAGAAAATCACCGGGGTCCATTATACTACTAAATGACTGCCGCTCTATAGACTCCACACAGTCAAACGAGCGTAAGGGACCTCACTACCCGCCTGTGGACAGCTAATCACCAGCAAGGCCTGACAGTAGTGGACCCATTTATGAGCTGGTCAAACTCAGCCTAGCAATGCCTCCTTACACCAGGTAGGTAAGGCCACACCCCTATCCAACCGACTACACGATAGTGAGAGTTGCGGCCTAACGATATAAGGCCCTCGTGCGCTCATATATTTCACCTGGTCATGGCGTTGGAGCAGATCCTTGGTACCATGGAAGTTTTGAGAATTTCACCCATGGGCATTCTTTGCACCCGGTATGCTCAAGTAATATTTCCGGTGTCCACTCATACGACCATCCACCAATATTCCTGGGGAGGCGAGACCCTGATGAAACAAAGGTGATATCATCATGAAATGCTATGTTAATGCATGAGTCACACACAGATCTTGCACTAGCTGTAGGCACACAATGTACACAAGGGGAGAAACTCCATCCTTTAATGACCACCATACAATGCAATCAATTCATATAGATGATGCATATGGGTTATAATGATGTAAGTGTACTACCTGTAGAATATATTCCTCTGTCTTAAGGAGGGTTAAGATTTAGGAACATAGACAGGTGTTCTAAAGAGAAGAAAAATCCTCTAGTGGGAGCTCAGTACTTTGGGATGGCCCACAAACTAAGAGAGTCAAAATTCTAAGGAGTAACGGTCCTAGCCAGGCCCAAGGTGGCCTTCAACCACCTATAAGGGCCTTTATGGGCCTACCTTAGGGCCACTAAGGAGGGCATCCAACCTCAACTGGGTCCCAAAAGGTAGCCTGTTGCGTATGCAAGGAAAGGTCCAAGGCACAATCAATCTATGGCCTAGTAGGCCATACACTAAACCCAAAACATAGGCAACCTAGTGGGCCTTTAAGTAATGTTAGGGCCCAACCATAAGGGTCATGGGTTCACTCATTGTGGTGGGCCTAATGGGTAGCCCATTATCCCGACAAATGGGAAATCCTTATATTTTTAACACAAGTAAGTTAGGCCTCACATCTCTGCCCAAGTATGAATTTATTATAGTGGACAAACAAGAGCCCAACTACTTGAGTATTTGGCCCATAAGACCCATCACAATGGCATGATTAATATAAGACTCAAGGGTTCAATGGGCCTATTAAAAGTTCCAGCCCAACCAAGGCTATAAGGCCCATACTTAACTAAGAGACTAGCCCAAGAAGAATCCCATTGGGGATGGGCCTTTAATCATGCACTAATTAAGCCCAAAAAAAAATAAAATTAAGATGGTAAGATACTGACTTAAATCCTTCTTAAATCTAGTGGGCCATATTGCCCCAAAAGAACATCTATAGGCAACAATTATTGGGCTCAATGCCAAATTCCAGCCCACATAAATTTCTGAGTTGGTTGGAGTCCAACAATAGAAGTATTTCTTAATATAATTAATCCTTGATGGCCCACACACATCACTGTGGGCCCCACCAGATGATAGAGGATATGCAACACATATATCAAATGGGCCAGGCCGTTGAAATGTAGGCCCAACAGTAGCCTAAGGCAGGGATGTCCCATGTGTAGGCAGCCCTATGGGCCTGGGGTATCTGGCCCAAAAATTCACCCAACGGGCCCCAATTGAATACCAAAAAAAGGAAGATGATCAATCCCATAAGGACCCTACATGGATGGGTGGTGGGATATACAACACATTAAGGTGGGACCACGAAGCAGGCTAGACTGCCAGCCTAGGCGTCCCTGCCTAGTGGGCCACTCCCGGCCACACCACGGCCAGTTCAAATGTTCATTGGATATGAAATTTTTTAGGGTGACACTTCTATATGTGTGCCACACCCTCAAAAAATTTCAGAATTTTTAGATATTCCTAAGTATTTTAATTAATTTAAACAAAATATTCTGTCCAGAAAATCGGACAGACCTAGACGTCCCAACGTGGTGGGCCAGTCCGACCCTCGCCATGGTGTGAATAGGGGTCCATTGGACCTGAAATTTGGTAGGTGAGTCTTAATATGGGTTAAACACACCCTCATAAAAGTTTATAATTTTTGAACATGTAAAAATATTTTAATTCATTTAAAGAAATCAATCTGTCCTGAAAAGTCGGATTGATCTGGACACTACATTATAGTGGGCCGGTCCAGCCACCACCATGGTGTGTACAGGTGTCCATTGGCTCCAAAATTTAGTAGGTGGGTCACCTCTCTGAAAATTTTTACAATTTTTGGAGCAGTGAAAGTATTTTTAATAATTCATACAATTTATGAATAACAATGTTGCAGAACAATTACAGGTTGCTGTCCCCTTTTGGATCACCCAAGGAGTGGCCTATGCTCATCAAATCAAGGGAAAAAGGGAGGGAAGGGTGCCTCCATTACTGTACAATAAGGTAGGGTCCACTTCAGTTGGCGACCTTCCCAAAATCAGATCACATTGGGGTCTTTCCCCCTTCCACCAACATGGCTGGATGATCCCATATGTTGGACCGTCCAGGCCCTTAGGCCCAGCCCCTGGGCGTCCCAAAAAGGGCTGCATGGGATACGTTTTTAGCATGTATCAAGGTGGGGTCAACATACCAATGACCCACCCTTATCTTCTTCAAAACAAAATAATACATGGGCCCAAGCAATTAGCAACATGGGCCTAAAAAAAATCTGGACAACCAGGAAGATAGCTACCTAGTGCAGTCCATAATTAAAGTTCCAGCAAAATAATCTTCATGCACATCAAGGTGTGGCCACCTAGATGAGCCACACACATCTGGGACATACTCCCGAATGATCCAAACCTTGTATGTGTGAATGGACAGCAAGGTGGATCTCCACATGTCCAGAAAATGGGACATATGGACGTCCCAACAAGGATGGACGGTTGGATGTGCCTTGCACATCAGGTGGGCCACCATGACCAACAATTATCTAGGGAGAAGGAATAAAAGAGATAGAAAATAAGAGGATGAGATCGACCATTCAAGAGGGTTTTCGCCACTAAAAACCGCTTATGTACAAGGAAGATTCAAGCATACAATTGCTCATCTATGGATCTATGCATCCATGGACCTCCATAGTAAAAATCTGAGGTGGGGATGCCATCCCCACCATAAAACAAAGGTATAGATGATCTTAGGAGGGCTGAGATCATGAAACACATCATGATGAGGTCCATGGAGAATGGCCCCATCATGGATTAACACATGCATGATGGATGGCCAATAGGCACATCCAAAGGGTTAGATGAGATCCCCACCATGGGTTGGTGGGTCCCACTTGTTCCCTACATGAAGAAACAAAGAAATAAGAGAGGGAAAGGAGGTTAGCATTTGTGAAAAATACCCACCTTGAATCTTCAAGCTACCACCAACACTAAGTACTCCAAGCTCCAAGCTTTAAGGTTCAATGGTCAAGATGAGTTTGTGGTGGCTAGATGGAGGAAGAAAGGAAGGAGAAGTTGCTGGAAATTGGGAGAGAAAATTGCTGGAATGAAGAAAATGAGGAGGGAGAGAGAGATAAGGAGAGGGAGAGAGATAGTAATGATTTATTTGTAAGAAAAGAAATGATTATCTTAGGGAGGAGAAACCAAAGTTGATAAGGGTAGGGTAAGTTTGGTGGTGTGTGAGGTCTTGGTAATGTGAGTGATGGAGATTTAGGTGGTATGTGTAGTTTATATTGGAACTTGTGCAAAAGAGGGAGTGTGGGCCACATGCACCACTCCAAAGTGGGCTACATGAATCAAGGGCCATAAAATGAAACGTACACAACTTTTGATCTACATATCGGATGGACGCACAAGACAAATCGTTGGAACCATAACGACGATGCAAATGAGATAGCATAGGTCTTGGATCAATCCGAGTTGGGTCTATGTGACCAAACTCAAGGATGACCGCAACCACTATCTGAGGGTCACGGGTCACCGGAATTTGACCGGTAGGACCGCAGGACTAAAATAAGCGAGATGCACACTCACACACACACATGCATACATGCGAACTCGGGTCAGGTCTCATAGGCTGGTAGATAGCATTTTTAGAAAACTAGGAATTCCTATACATGTGCATGTGTGGCAGATATGCATCTGATACATTTCTGATATTGCAATCTTTAAAAAGGATGAGTATCCTTGTTATTGGTGCATCTAGTGGTTACAAGATTGTTTTATTTTTACAACATGGCTTTGGGTGCAAGTCACCAATTGGAGTATATTTTATTCTTTCGCGCTTGGTGGTCAGCTTGAGAATGTGTAAATCATGTACGGAACAGATCTAGAAAATTCCCTAGACAATGGAGCGGCCAAGACTCTTTTCTGTTCCACATTGTCCATAGACTCTTTCTGTTCCACATTGCCCATTCTATGTCTCTCTCGTTTTTTCTTACATGGGATTCTTATTATAGGTAGAACTGAAAGTGAGTTAGTGATTATGAAACTCAAATGAGAGTAACAACCAACCCCAAACTTAAGCGTTGGTGGGAGAGAACAGAAGGATGGTGTTGCTAGGAGATAACCTACCTGACACATACGAATACCATACTTTGCTCAGTGTTAAAAAGAAAACTCTGTTGGTGTCATAATTGAAATGCAAGATTAAGGTGAAGCCTGCTCAGCAGTTCTGAATCCCATTCTTTTTCCACCTCCTGAAGCAATTTTCCTTTTTGGACTGCTTTCAGCTTGCATATTGATAAGTATTTCTTGTTCCTTAACATGCATATTTTCTTTTGGACTTTGACATATTCAATTTTTTTTTTTTTTTAAATAACTGTTACTCAAGATTTTGAGCATGCTTTTTAAATGATTGATCAGTACTTGTGCCCAGTGTGTGGGATTTATCTCTCTAGATATGAATACCGGAGGCAATTAGTTGCAACTTAAAATTTTAACTTCAGTTTTCATGTTCTTCCTGCTGGACAGCCATAACTCTTTCTGAAGATCATAAACCCAATAGAAGTGATGAGCGTAAGAGAATTGAGAATGCTAGAGGAGTTGTTATGTGAGCTGGTAAGTCTTAATTTTATTCTAACTAGTCCTTGGCAGAACTCAGAACTTGGCGTTTATGTTTTACAGTAATGCACACAACTCTAAAACATCAGTACTCATCCACTAACGAAACTGACAAAATATGCATTCTCTGATGCTCGATACAAATAAAAACCAAAACTGCAATGGCGTTACCCACAAGGCAGGCCAAAACAGACTGTACGAAAGAAAAGCAAAAGAAAGAAAAACAGGCTACAGATTCTTGCGCCTGATAGACCATTTCATTGATGCCCAGAAGGCAGCTAGACAACATAACTCTCATTTTAGAATGGCTAGCCACCACACGCGTTGACAGACCTTGGGCCAGCCCAATGCATGTAGGAATGCTAACTGCAGACACCTATCTACAAACACCAAAAAAGCGCCGCAAGCACAAACATGGCACACACATGTGAGCTTGGAGCCCTGTTCATTAGGTGGGCTTGTGGTTTCCACACCCATGTTGTTGTATCATGTAAATAGTGATTGGAAGTTGGAATTTTTCTTAATCTGGGTACTGACATGAGTTTGAAAAAGAGAACTGATATGATCTCTCTCAAACCTGCCACTCATGTAGAACATCCAAACCATGAACATGGTATGCCCCACCCTACTTGCTGATCTGCGCTCTAGGTGGGCCACACCAATATGTCAAATCAAATCATCGTCTGTCCATTGATTCCAATAGTGTAACACCCTGAAAATCGGGGGTCGTGTATAAACCCAACTCCCGAGTTTCAGACCGTCACTTATGCAACAAAAATGATTATGATTCAATGTTGTCTGAGTTAAAGCATTTACATGAGTAAAAGTATACCAAAACTGCAATTCATACTCTAGATCCAGTGATGAAAGCAAGCAGAAGACTAAAGAATATATAAATCACTGTATGGAAAACAAAGTAGATCTCGACTGTCTCCAAAGTATGAATACATCTCTGAGTCTCATATACATGTAAATAAACAGAAATCAAATGTTAAAATAGTCCCACTGAATAGTCCCGCCAATCCAGGCCACCTAAGCAAAGCCGTCGTGGTACTGCATATATGAGAACTCGTCCTGGTCCTCATTATAGTCCGGTTCTGCCTCCTGAATCGCTGCCTCACCTACATCTAAGACAGGGTCTGGTGGGTGTTGCAAACACCATCCCGTAACGTGGGAGTGAGTAGCTAACTCAGTGGAATAATAGAGCAAAGATTAGCATGTTCTCAAATCAGTCATGTGATAATAGTAAAGCAGTAAATCAAACATTCTTAATACTGTTGTTAATGCAATATGACATGACATGATGGATGCCCTCACCGACATTCTCCCTCATACGGCACCATCTGCGTCTGCGGCATACTTGCGTATCGCTCAGTGCTCCACATCTTACAGGCACATGCAATGTGATGTTGATATGGTTACCGAGTTATTATTAGTCCTTTTCATACAACAATATTGGGAAACTAAGGTACTTCGCTTATATCAATCCCAACACAGATCCGTCTAGGGTCGTTACTCCTAGTAATCTCATACGATGTATATTTTTGTAGGTCGCTGCAAGGGCTGCCAGGGCTGTTGCTCGCACTCCTTGCACCGCTCCCCCATCACCTTATCAATACAGGCCTACTGTACTCACACTGCTATGGAAGGGTCGTCGCCTCCCGTAGACTCAGAATACGCTCGCGGTCACTACAAAGGACTCGTCGCCTGATCAGTGTAGGTCGACAGCAAGAATATAGTGTCTCATACCACCATAATCTGCTCACGAGTCATAGGTGCTCACTAGTCACTGCAGGGAGGTTTGTGGCCCCAGCGTAGGCTGACAGCTCGACCACGGTGTCCCATACCACCATGCCCGGCTCATGAGTCTTTATGGATCAAGGTACCATGGTTGACAGGGTTTACAATGGTAAGTTTAGTACCCTAGGTTCAAGCAGCTATGACTCATACAGGGTGAACATACAATGGCCAGTCGGGTTACTTGACGGGCTCGACTAGCACGAGCGCATCTCAAGTCGAACGACATGAAGTGCATAAAACACCTCATGTGGCCTAACCACTGCCGCCAACTCCAAAACACGGCTCGCGTTCATCGACGCGTCGTTCGTGGCAAAGATAAGCCAACCACTAGTTTACTCCGTTACCGACTCCCTAACATTTATGAATTTACATCAGCAATCATGTAAGAGTAATGGAAATGAAATACAACAATGTGAGCATATTAACATATGTTATAACATACAACTTAAGTAAATCATCTAACACATGCATTTCATACATATAATGAAATCATGCATATAGCCAACATGTAGGAAATCATTTACATCAGTATATTATTTGAGAATTCAATCTCAAACTAATTCATGACACCGTTTAACTCAATACATACTAATACAAGCATTTATACAAACACTTAAACTACACACTTAAGTCTACATATAGTATGTCGACTCAAAGTTCGCATTTAGGAAAATCTCTTTGCCAAACTAATTATGCACGCATTCCTAGTATCTTAATGCGACAAGAAGCCATGTTAATCACATCAGCAAAATATGGATGAAAACAGTATTCCCTACAAATGACTAAAATGCCCTAAATCTCATATTTTTCACCTGCTTACGAAACAGGAAACGGACAGCATGTTGTACATGTCAAACAGCATTGCCGTCGATAATCTACTATTAAACGACATTGAAAGCGTTGAAAACAGTCAATCAAAGCGTCTAAAATCCGCACCTTTTCTCCTATAAGTGTATTGATTCGAACGGAGCGTGTACGCTTCGTCTACGGTGAACCGGGAACCTATTTACAAGATGTATCAGCTACCATGCTAAGGAACCAAAGGAACCTTAAATCAGCAAGTATTTGGGGTATTTGCTTACCTAGAATCACGGCGAAATCGCCGAAAAAGTGATTGAGGCCCGTTGCTTAAGCACGCGCAACACGTAGTGCAAGCAGCAGGAAATTCTCTCCCACTCTCTCTCACAATCTCTCACCTTTTCTCTCACACCAGCTAAGGTTTCTAGCAAATTCGGATGGGTGAGAGAAGTGAGGGTTTAAGCCCCTTTTATAACCTAAAACTTGTCCAAAACAGGCTTGGGAACAATGTTTACTTGATGCCTAACCAAATCGGGGCTGTTTCGGTCCAAAAAGATATTTCTGGTGGTCCCCTGGCCGAACGCGATCGGACTTAAGTTCATGCATATCGGATATCGCTCACATCCCATTTTCAGACTAGTAGTGTTCGTAGATCGCACGTGGCAGTCCAGTTTCAGTTCAGTGGTCATCGCACGTAGATCAGGTCTACAAGTCTCATGATATGAAATAGAAATTTTTCCTGATCCGAGGGTGTAATTTGGCTGAATTCTGATGGTCAGAACGCTTAATAATAACGCGTCAAGTCGTGTACCAGATTTGAATTTTAAATTCCAAATCTAACCCTATTCTCACTCTCTTCACTCCAGGATCAATGAAATAGCTTCTGAATATCGGTTGAACTTAATTTTCGAAATGATTGTCAAGTCCAGCTAGGCGGTTATAACGGTCTAAGATTGTAGGTATCGGACTTTCGACGCGCGGTCTAGATCCAATACAAAGTTTCAAAGAGGTCCTGAGAACAAACCGGTTTAGAGTTTGATCCAAGGTTTTAGAATATTATAGCGTCATTGGTTCTACTCGCTTTAGGTCTTGTAGAACATATTTAAAGTGATCAGGGACTATTTCCCAGCTACTCTATCGTTGCGCTAGCTAACTTACACATAATTTTCAAAGGAATTAATCCTACACGATTTCTGGTCGAGTTGGTACTCGAGTCCAAGTACGAATTTTTCTAGGGTGTTACAATCTAGCCCCCTTAACAAAAAAATTTCATCCTCAAAATTTGTACCTTTTCGTACTCCTCGAGAAGCTGTGGGTAGTTCTTTCTGATCTCGGCTTCTGTCTCCCAGGTAGCCTCTTCCTCAGAGTGATGCGTCCACAATACCTTCACAAGGGGAATCACCTTGCTACGCAGTACCTGCTCCTTCCTGTCTAGGATACGTGTCGGTCGCAGGATGTATGTAACATCCTCTCCTAACTGCACCTGCTCCCATCTGATGATATGGGAATGATCAGAAACGTATTTCTTCAGCATAGAAACATGAAATACGTTGTGAACGCTCGCGAGAGGCGTGGGTAAAGCCAAACGGTATGCCACTACTCCCACACGATCGAAGATCTGGAACGGACCAATGAATCGTGGTGCTAGCTTCCCCTTCTTCCTGAACCGAAGGACTCCCTTCATAGGGGAAACTCGCAAAAATACATGATCCCCAACTGTGAACTCTAGCGGCCGCCGTCTCGTATCGACATAACTCTTCTGTCTGCTCTGCGCTGTGAGAAGCTGACGTCTAATAATATCAATCTTCTCCGATGTCGCCTGCACTAACTCTGGGCCAATCAAGCTACGCTCACCGACCTCTGCCTAGCAATGCGGTGCGCGACAAGGTTTCCCATACAACGCCTCGTAAGGTTCCATACCGATACTCGCCTAGAAACTGTTGTTGTACGCGAACTCCGCATATGCAAGACAGTCATCCCAACTGTCCTTGAAATCCAATGCGCAAGTTCGCAACATGTCCTCTAAGATCTAGTTCACCCGCTCTATCTATCCGTCTGTCTGTGGGTGGAAGGTACTACCGAACTTCAACTTCACACCCATAGCCTCCTGAATGCGAGTCCAGAAAATAGAAGTGAACCGCGTGTCTCTGTCCGACACAATCTCCAATGGAACTCCATACAGACGCACGATCTCTCTGATGTATAGTCTAGCCAGCTCGTCTGCAGAGTTCGTGACTCTGATCGGTAGGAAGTGCACCGACTTTGTCAGACGGTCGACGATCACCCATATGGAATCATGTCTCTTCATCGTCTTCGGCAGCCTTGAAACGAAATCCATGGAAATAAAGTCCCACTTTCACTCTGCGATCGGCATAGGCTGCAAGAGTCCAGGTGATTGGCGATGCTCTGCCTTCACCTACTGGCAAGTAAGACAACGGGACACGAACTCTACTATGTGGGTCTTCATACCTTCCCACCAATAGATCCTCTTCACGTCGCGATACATCTTCGTACTGACTGGATGCATCGCGAGTCTGGTACAATGCGCAGCCTCGAGAATCTCTCGTCTCAAGTCAGGGATATCTGGGACACATAGGCGGCCACGATAACGTAAGCCCCCATCCGTGCCAACTCGCTACTCGGCGTCCCCATCATCACTGGTCTGCTCTCGAAGCTCAGTTAGATGCGCATCATCCCTCTGTGCCTCGATGACCCGGTCATCGATCTGAGATCGCACCTGCACATGTGCGATGAACTCATACGGCTCCTCTACAGTGAGTTTCTGCTCAAAGTCTCGCAAAAACTCAACCATATCCCACTCAGCAACCATCAGCGGAGCCGCAAACTCTATCGCCTTCGTGCGGCTCAACGCGTCAGCCACAAGGTTTGCCTTTCCAGGATGGTAAGAGACTTCAAACTTGAAGTCCTTCAAAGTCTCCATCCATCGCCGTTGCCTCATATTCAAGTCTCGTTGCGTGAATATGTACTTGAGGCTCTTGTGGTCTCAAAAGAACTCGAACTCCTCTCCATAGAGATAATGTCTCCAGAGTCTCAGTGCGAATATGACGGCTGCCAACTCCAGGTCGTGTGTAGGGTAATTCTCCTCATGCTTCTTTAATTGTCTAGAGGCATACAAAATTACCCTGTCCCTCTGTATAAGGACATCACCCAGACCAACGCTAGACGCGTCAGTGTATATAGTGTATCTAACCCCTTGCTCTGACAATACTAGCACAGGGGCGGACGTAAGCCTGTCCTTTAGCTCCTGAAAAGCTGACTCTCCCTTGTCGTTCCAGGAGAACTTCAGGTCCTTCCGTGTCAACTGAGATAAAGGTCTCGCGATCTTCGAGAAATCCCGAATGAAGCATCGATAATAACCAGCGAGACCCAAGAAACTCCTCACCTCAGTGACAAAACCAGGCTGCTCCCAGTCCTGAACTGCAGCTACCTTAGACAGGTCAATTGCCATGCCATCCTTGGACACCACGTGTCCCAGGAACTTCACTTCCTGCTTCCAGAAGGTGCACTTCTTGTACTGTGTAAACAACTGATGCTGTCTCAGAGTATCCAGGACCAAGCGCAAGTGCTCCTCATGCTCCTCTCGACTCCTGGAGTATACCAAAATGTCATCAATGAACACAACGACGAATCGATAGAAGAAAGGCCGAAATATCCGGTTCATCAGATCCATGAACACGGCTGGTGCGTTTGTGAGACCGAACGACATTACAAGGAACTTATAGTGGCCAAAGCTGGTCCTGAATGCTGTCTTCTGCACATCCTGATCCCTGACGCGCAACTGATGATATCTTCACTGAAGATCAATCTTTGAGAAGTACTGCGCTCCTCTCAACTGATCAAACAAGTATCGATCCTGGGTAAAGGGTACTTGTTCTTCACCGTGATCTGGTTCAGTCTGCGATAATCAATACACAATCGCATCGAACCATCCTTCTTCCTTACAAATAGGACTGGTGCTCCCCAAGAAGACACACTAGGTCGAATAAAGCCAAGCTCCAATAGACCATCAATCTGCGTCCTCAACTCCTCCATCTCACACGGTGCCATGCGATACGTCGGCTGTGAGACGGGCGTAGAAACAGGCACCAGATCGATAGTGAAATCAATCTCTCATCGAGGCGGCAAACTAGGGATCTTCCTGAACAGATCCCCAAAATCACAAACGATTGGCGTATGCTCAAGCATCTGGGCACCAGCGTCCCGTAGTAAAGTAGCGTAGCTAAATATACGGAAGGGGAGATTTACCCGCACTGGGAATGTAAAGGATGTGCCCTCTGGCTCGTAGGCAGTCATTATACGAGTCTCGCAGTCAATCTCGGCCCTCGCTGCAGTCAACCAGTCCATGGCAAGAATGACATCGAGATAAATAAGAGGGGTCGACGACAAGATCAAAAGTCATCGTCCTGCCCCCCAGATCCACCAAACAACCCTCACACATCAGGGTGGCATCTGTAAAAGATCCGTGAGCTATATAAACTCGCACCCCATCCATCCTAATAGTCGGTAGCCCAATGCGCCTGACTATGACAAGTGATATCAATGAAATCGTGGATCCTGTGTCCACCATCACAAGAATAGGAATACCTCCGATGTGGGCAGTGACCTCAAAGGCCGAATGCTGAGAAGTCTCTGTCGCAGCTGCCTCAGCTGTTAAGGCATGCACCCGCGCCTGCTGTGGCCTGTTCGGCCGCTGTGCCGTGGGCCGTAGAGGCGGCTTGAACTGAGATACCGGAGGTCTGAAGGAAGGGTGTGCAGGAGCCAACCGTAAAGACGGTGCTGATATAGCCTGTGGGCGTGTACGGTCGATCTTCTGCGGTGGTGAAAACCCACTGTCTCACATCCGAGCGAAACAACTCTATGCCGAATGGCCTGATCTCCCACAATAAGTACATGATAAATCGGGGCGCCGCATCGGGGGTACTGGCGCTGTAGCCCTATGAATAGGAGGTCTATGTAATGAGGCCATTATGATGTATTTAGGGCCCATGGGCGAGGCCCATTGTGATGTATTTATGGCCTATGGGCAAGGCCCATTGTGATATGATTAGGCCCATGAGCAGGGCTCACCTGTTGTGTTGTGTATATGTGGCCCTTGAGTAAGGCCCATTATGTTGAGTATTAGACCTTTGTGTGAGGCCGCGGGCCCATTATATGTTTGGCTCTATGTGGGCCATTCCTTGGGAGCGATGTTGGTTAAATATCCACATTGTCGAGGCCAATCGTTGGTACTGATTATGACTATGCGATAGTATAGCATCATGATTTATGCCCATACGCATCATTTGCATGTTTGTTATGAGATGTGATCGACCATTGCATATGCCATATGGCAGGTTGTTCATGGGACTCCTTGATAGGCGGATTTGCCCCACATGAGAGCACGACATGCGTAGGATTGACGTATGACTAGATTGCATGACTCATGCATCTTGCATTGCATTATGTTGTACTGTACGCCCTAGCGACATCAAGGTCGTAGCCTCCACAGGCATTTCATAAATGGCCAGATGGGATACCAGAAATCTGTTCTACATGGGGTGCTATAGATATCCCTGGGTGAAAGTTCTTAAATCCTCTTAGTTTCATAGGTTGCTCCAACGTCTAGACCGAGTGGATGCATGAGCGCATGAGGGTCGTATACCGTTAGCCCGCGTCTCCTACTGTGTCGTGGTCGGTTGGAAGCGGGTGCGACCTTACCTGCCCGAGAGGAGGGAGTAATGCTAGGCTGAGTTTGACCAGCTCGAGGAATGGGTCTGCTATCGACGAGCCGGGCCCGATATTGGTAGGCAGATAGTGAGGTCTCTTCCACTCGCCTTGTTGCGCGCGATGGGGAGACAATCTGGTTTAGAGTGTAATAGACCCCGGTGATTTTCCAGAGAGGAACTGTACTGATATGTGGACTTATTGAGTAGGAGTTGCACGCTCATTCATTCATCCATTCACTATCCACTCGGGGCTGGTGGTGCGCAACTAATTGTTATGTACCTTCATTATGGCATAAATTTCGGTTGGGCGCGCGACTAACCTGAGATCAGGAGTTTGCCACTTTGAGTATGACTATCCAAATTTAGGTATGGGACTGATTTGATAGAAGTCCCTTGTGGTGGACCCCATAGCCTGCGATACTACGTACTATCATCCAGACTTCACACTCCAGCATGGTCATTTCATTCGCATCGTATATTGCATTACATCCGCAGGCATATGACATTCTGGGTTGCTATGTTTTTGCACTTGTATAGCCTAAACAGACTTAGCAGGATTTGTATATTGCATTATATCCTCAACATCTGATATTTAGCTCTTTATGACTCCTTATTGCATAGTTGTTCTATATTGCATATTCTGATATTGATTGACTTATGAACTTGTCCATACTTCCGCTTATTCTGCTTACTCTGATAAATCACGATCTTGTCAGTATTTCTGCTTATTTTGATAATGTACGATTTATGGATTACCAGTAATTTCGATGTTGTATGATGATGACATTGTATTGAATACTTGACACTTACTTGGTGCACACACTTACACCACCCTCTAAGCTTTCTATAAGCTTATGCACGATAGATGCGTGCAGGTGATGTTAGGTTGCAACAGTGTTGAGCTTGGAGCGTGCAGTGGTCTTTTGGAGGTTGATTTTTGATTTATATATTTTCCTTTCAGCATTGTACTCAAATGACTATATTAGTGGATATGTGATGATGTGTTGCCTTTGCGAATTGGGTAATCTTGTGGTTATGCTTATTACTAGTTAAATGTACATTGGAAAAAAAAAATAAAAAAAATTCTCCTTGTAGGATCCCAGGATCGGAATCTAGTATATGAACGCTAGGAGCCGAGAATGGGGTGCTACGGAGGCTATTGGTACCGGATTCGGCGATCAGGATTCCTGTGAATCTGATTTCTGAATTTGGGGTGTGACACATCTACCACTGGTAGATTTTCTATCGTCAATATTTCCTGCCCAGTCTACATTAGTATATCCAACAATTTGCATAGATGTATCATGCGGATACCAAAGCCCTAAGTTAGCAGAACTTGTGACATATTTAATTATCCGTTTCACAATAATTAGATTTGATTCCTTAGGATTAGATTGATATCTAACACATATTCCAACACTAAAAGCAATATCAGACCTACTAGTAGTTAAGTATAGAAGACTACCAATCATACTTCGATATAAACCGAAATTTACACTTTTACCTGATTCATCCTTTGAGAGTTTAAGAGTTGTACTCATTGGAGTATCAAAATTTTTTCCATTCTCAAACCCAAATCGTTTTACAAGATTGAAGGCATATATGGTTTGTGAGACGAACATTTCATCTTCAAGTTGTTGAACTTGTAATCCAAGAAAATAGTTTAGTTCACCAACCACACTCATTTCAAACTTGAATTTCATTAGATCTACAAACTCAATTGATAATTAGTGCATGTTGATCCATAAATGATATCGTTAACATAGATCTAAACTATCAGTATATGATCATTATATTTCTTGCCGAATAAAGTTTTATCAGCATTGCCTATAATAAAGTTGTGACTAAGTAAAAATTTAGACAATTTTGATACCATGCCCTCAGAGCTTGTTTCAAACCATAAAGTGCATTTTTAAGATGGTACACATGATTTGGAAGTTTGGGGTCTTCAAAATCCTTCAGTTGTTCAACATATACTTCCTCATATAAGTCACTGTTTAGAAATACACTTTTGACATCCACTTGATAACTTTTGAATTTCTTATGACATGCAATAGAAATAAATAATCTTATGGATTCAAGGTGCGCCACTAGTGAAATGGTTTCAGCGTAATCAATACCTTCTATTTGAATGTACCATTGTACAACTAGTCGAACCTTATTTATGATAATATTACCCATTTAATCAGTTTTGTTTTTAAAAATTCATTCGGTTCCAATTATATGTTTGTCAGTAGGTCTGGAAACCAAGTATCATACATCATTTCTAAAAAATTGATTTAATTCTTCTTGCATGGCTATTATCCAGTTTTCATCAGCAAGTGCTTCATTTATATTTAGCGGTTCAATTTGGGAAGTGAGACAGACATAATTACAAATATTTTTAATTGACTTCTTGTCTGAATGCCAGTACAAGGGTTATCAAGTATTTGATTAGTCAGATGGTCTTTGACTAATCTTATTTCAGTATTCATTGATTTAGATGAAGAGTCAGGTTTATCGATTAAATTAACTTCATCATCTTCTTGACTCAGAGTAGGTGTGATTAGTTGATCATCTATCACAACATTTATTGATTCCTGAATCACTTCGGTTCTTTTGTTAAGAACTCAATGTGCCTGACTATTTAGAGCATATCCAAAGAATATTCTGTCATCGATTTTAGTTTTAAAATTTCCCAAATTTTCTCGGTCACGTAATATATAACATTTGCTTCCAAAAGGTCAAAAATATTTAACTAAGGGCTTCTTATTAAACCATAATTCATGAGATATTTTATTTTTAGTTTTTCTAATATAAACATGATTTATAATATAGCATGCAGTACTAACAGCTTCAGCTTATAAATTTTTTGGTAGATTCATCCTATTTAGCATTATATTAACAATCTCTTGTAAAATTTTGTTTTTTCTTTCAACAATTCCATTTTGTTGAGGTGTTTTAGGAGCAAAGAATTCATGTGATATACCATGATCATTGTAGTACTTCTCAAATTGCTATTATCAAATTCAGTGCCATGTCACTTCTAATTTTGACAACAGATATCTTTTTTTCAGTCAGTATACACTTTAAAACTTGTTTTGACTTCATCAAGAGTGCCCGATTTCTCTCTTAAGAAAGTTACCCATGTATATCTGGTGTAATCATCAACAATGACCAGGAAATACTTCTTTCCTCCCCTACTATCCATTCTAGTTGGTCCTACTAAATCCATATGGAGTAGTTCTAGAGGTTTGGTCGTGGCTAAGGAGTTCACTTTCTTATGACTACTCTTGATCTGTTTGCCAGTTTGATTGCGCCGCAAACTTTTTCTATCTTTTTCATCTTGGGTAAGTCACGTAAGTTATCTCTTTTGCTCAATTTATAAAGATCTCTATAGTTCACATATCTAAGAAGTTTATGCCATAGTTCAATCTCGTCTGTTTGGACCATGTAACATGAATGCTTTGATGAGCAAGAATTATTAATTATATAATAATTCTTAGATGTCATGTGACCATTTAATATTACACTACCCTTCTCATTCATAATCTCACGTCTATGATTAGAAAATTTCACACTGTGTTTATTATCACAGATCTGAGATATGCTCAAATGGTTATGTAATGCCCTGAAAATCGAGGGTCGAGCAGATGCTCAGCTCCCGAGTTCCAATGCATCACTTATGCAACATAAATGAAGATGATTGAATGTTGTTCATGGTAGTGTATTAAACATCAGTGGGATTACACCAAAACAGTAATTCATACTCCAGATTAGTTTAAATAATGCAAGCGAAAGACTTAAAGATATATATAAACGAATAAGAAATCAAAGATCACTGTCGATCTGCTAGAGTACGAATACATCACTGACTCACCATATACATGTAATATTGTAAAAATAAAATGTCAAAAGAATGGTCCAACTACACTGATAAACCCTGTAGCCCCGTCGATCAGTACGACTTAAGAAAAACCGTCAGAAAACTGCATATAAGAGAACTCATCCTGATCATCGTAAAAGTCAGGCTCCACCTCCTGAGTCGCATCCTCATTTGTAACTAAGAAAGAGTCTGGTGGGTGTTCAGAACACCATCCCAGAACATGGGAGTGAGTGATCAACTCAGTGGAATCATAGAGTAAAGATTAACTTGTTATCAATTTAGTCAAGCAGTAATGATAAAGCAAATTTATCAACCATTCCTAAATACTCTTATTAATGCAGGGATGAGATGTTTCATGAATGTATGCCCTCGCCTATACTCCCTTGTGCGACACCATCTTACGTTCACGGCATGCTTCCAGCCCTCTGTGCACTTCATCGTCGGCACATGCAGTACGATGATATGAACATGATTACCAAGTTATTATTAGTCCTTTTCATACAAAAGGATTGGGAAGCTAAGGTACCTCCCTTGTATAAACCCAAACGATGATCCATTCTTGGGTCATCAGTTCGAGACAATCTCATACGATAGTATAGTTCTATATCGCTGTAAAGGGTTCGTCACCAATCAATACAAGTCTAGTTATATCCCATATACTGTAATAAGGCTCGCCACCCCACTACAGTTTCAGGATATACTCGAGGTCACTACAAAGGGCTCGTCACCAATCAGAGTAGGCCGACAACTCAAATATAGTGTCTCATACCACCATAATCGGCTCACGAGTCTAGATTGCTCACTGGTCACTACGGGGAGGCTCGTCGTCCCAGTGTAGGCCGACAGCGCGACCATGGTGTCCCATACCACCATGTCCAGCTCATGAGTCTTAGTGGATCGAGGCACCAAGGTTAACGGAATTGCACTGGTAAGTTTGATACCTTAGATTCAAACAGAAGCGTCCATATATGGTGAATATACATCGGGTCAATCGGGTTACTTGACGAGCTAGACTAGCACGATCGCACGTTGAGTTGATCGACATGAAATGCATAAGCACTCCGTGTGGCCAAACCACTGCCGACAACTCTAGTACGGCTTGGGTTCGTCAAACACGCCCTACATAGCGAATCAATCTCAGCCACGAATTCAAGCCTGTTACCGAATGCCTGGACCATAACATGGCCCCAATCACGTACAATTTCAATAATAAACATATGATTCAACTTTCACATTCATATAAGCATGATATGAAATATAACTGGTATGAAATATAACTTTAACATGAATACTATACATGGAGGAAATCATACACACAGTTAGCAGGAATGAAATAAGCTAAACATATCATGAAGGAAATCATACACACAATTTGCATGAATGAAATAAGGAAGTCATACACACAAGTATGGTGATTGAGATTCATATCTCAATTTCCATAAAAATCATACTTTACCTATTCCTAACTCATTCAGGCATTTACATAAACACTTAGATTACACTACTCAACATACATCACGTATGTTGACATATTACATATTGGGGCAATTCCTTTTGCTAAGGAGTTGTCGCATACACAACAAGCATGTACTAACAATGATTTATCGTGGAAATCATAGATCAAAAATTTATACATATACAGGTATTTTAACAAATACCTAGAATACACTACGGTATACATATTTCATACGTATTCGTAACGCAAAACAAACGTCACGTTTTGCATGTGAAATAGCATCCACGTCAATAATAAATCATTATCTGACATTGAAAGCTTTGCAAACCATAACCTATACATCTATAATCCGCACCTTATGCCAATAAACGCGTAACAAATTCAGTTCGTTCACTCACGCTTCGTCTACGGCCCAACGACAACCTATTACATGAAATAGGTTAGTTATTGTATCACTTTAACTACTTGAAATCTTAGAACTGATTAGGTTTAGATTTTCTTACCTAATAATGTAGTTGAAATCACCGGAATAGTGATTCGGTAACGATGTGTAAGCACAAGGAGTAACGAGAATTGAATCCCAGGAGTAGCTCCCACTTCTCTCTCACTTTCTCTCTGTTTTTCTTCTCTTCCTTAGCTAGGGTTTCAAAATTTGTATGGTGTATGAGAGAGGTTTTTAAGGTCTTTATATAGGATTAAAAGTGACAGAAATGGCCCTAAGGCCAAGGTATACTTAGGTTATAATCAAATCGGCCTTGTTTTGATCCAACAGAGCACTTTTAGAGGTCCTGTTATTGAGTGCGGTTGGACTTAAGCTCATAGATGTTGGATCTTAATCAAGTTAAGTTTTCAGTTCGATCGAATTTCTAGATCGACCGTGGTGGTCCAGTTTCAGTTCAGCGATCATCGAAACTCGATCAAGGCCACAAATAATTTTACATGAGTGGGCCATCATCCCTGATCCGAGGGTGAATTTGGGTCAAAATTCAACGGTCAGAATGCTTATAGAGGTCGCGCAAGTGACATGACTCAGATTTCTTAAAATCATATTTAATTTCTTAAAAATCTTCAGTTTCTCACACTCTTCACTCCGGATGCAAGGAAATAGTCCCAGAGCATCGTTTGGACGTGATTTTCACGGTGATTGTCAAGTCTAAGTACACAGTCAATATCTTCTAAGTTCATCGCAATCGGACTTTCGACGTGCGGTCTAGGTCCGATACGAAGTTTCAAAGTGCTCCCATGAGCAACTGAGTTTAGAATTAGATCATAGATTTTAGAGTAATGTAGCGTTGATGATTCTACAGGTTTTGGATCTTACAGATCATATTTAAAGTGATTGGTGTTAATTTCACAGGTAATCTAGATTAGCACTTAGCAATTCTCGTCTAATTTCTAAAGGATTTAATCTTGAGGGATTTCTGACTGAGTTAGTACTCGGGTCTTTGTACGGAATTTTTCAGGTCGTTATAGGTTATATTTTAATCCTTCAACATAAAGCACATTTTCAAAGAGAGGTAAGTTAAGAAGTTATAAATTACTTTGGCTTATTATTTTGCAATTGCTTCCGTCTCCAAAAGTGACTGAGCTGCCATTTACTTCTTTGATATTGGTGAATATCGCCTTATCACCTGTCATGTGTCTAGAAAATCCACTATCCAGGTACCGTCTTGAGCGACTAATAGCTTTGAAAGCTGTTTAGGAAACAAGACACGTAACCTTTGGAACTTATTTTATTACTGTTCTAGGTTTAGGAGTATCTCTTGATTTTTGGTGCATTTGAGAGTTATGATTTCTCTTTTTTCTAATAACTCCAATTTTGTCTGACTTGGATTACAGAAGCTCTTTAAACAAGTTCATAATTTTTTCAGCTAAGTGTGAATTAATATTCCTTTGATGTTTATAACAGACGACATTATTATTTATTTTAGGAACTTGAAGGAGTTTTGAGTTTTTGAAATCATTGCGATTGAAATCTCTTAAAGTCTTACCTTTAAAGTTCGAGGATTCTCCTCTTATGAAGATAGGAGCAGAATCCTTAGATTTCAAAGAATTATCTTTAATATAGCCCAGACTAGACTTGTCACCACATCATCTCGATGAAGTTAACAATTTTTCAAGCTTTTGGTATCCAAGGGCATATTTCCAAGTGTCCTTTGAACTCAGAAGGGAAGAAACTTCAAGTTTTAGTTTCTCAATTTCTATTCTGAGTTTTTGTAATTCAGAAGATTTAAAACTTAAATATAATTTTATTTTTTCAAAATAATTGAAAAAATGAAATTTTTCTAAAATTTCTTTTTCAAGTTCTTTTTTTTTTTAAAAAAATAAAAAATTAGTGTATTTTTCTTTTTAAAATTTTTAACTTGACAGCAATTTTACAACTCTCTCTGTATAGGGCATTATAGGCATCTTGAAGATTGTCTTCATTTTCATTTTCAAGTCACTCCTGAGATTTTCATAGTTAGATATATTATAGCTATATGAGGAAGTGACTCTGGCTATAGTCATAAAGGCTTTCACATCATTTATATTTACATTTTCTTGGTCTGATTCATCAGATTCAAAAGTACTTTCAGAATCAGATGATTCATCCCAAGTAGCTATCATGCCCTTTCTTTTTGACTTATCCTTTTTAAGACATTATTAGCCAAGTGCCCATATTCATGACAGTTGAAACATTGATTGTTCTTTATTTTAGATTTTCAAGAATTAGATTTTCCTTTTCTTTTATCAGTTGGTTTTTGAAAATATTTTTTTTTTATTTTTTAAAATTCTATAAAATTTCTTAGCTAGCATTGTCATATCATCTTCATTTTCTTCAAAATTAGAATTTGTATTATTTTCTTTTGAAACAAATTTAAAAGATTTAAGAGTAATGAACTTAGCTTTAAGAGTCTTAAAATTCAACTCATATGCTTGAAGAGAACCAACTAACTCTTTAACCTTCATAAGATCAGTATCTTTTAATTCCTAAATAGCAGTAACCTTAGAATTGAATCTTTCAGGAAGAGATCGTAATATTTTTTCGCAAACTTTACTTTCTGGGATTCCTTCTCCTAGACCCCACATGGAATTTACTATGTCATTCAGTTTCGTATAGAAGTGCATGAAAGTTTCATTTTCTTCTTACGAATTTTCTCAAATCTGGTTGCGAAGATTTGAACTTTTGATTTCTTGATAATAGTTGTTCCTTTATGTGTCATTTTGAAAATGTCTCATGCTTGCTTAGCTGTATCGCATGAAATAAATTTTTTGAATTCATCAGGCGATAGAGCGCAAGTTATATCATTTAAGGCTTTAGTATTAACACTGCTTTCACTTTTCTTATCTACAGTCCATAAATAGAATGCAGTTTTTCTCATAAATTTAGATCCATCCTACTTTAGTCATAGGAGGTTTCCATTTAGTCAATGTGACTTGCCACACACTTTCATCTAAGGATTTTAGAAAAAATTCTCATTCTAGCTTTCCAGTATGAATAATTAGTGCCATTAAAAGGATGTGGCCTGGTAATAGATAAACTATTGAAATTTGATATAATAAAGCTCCGAATCTTAACTCAAGGAGGTTAATATAAAAAATAGAGCAACCCACTCTAATACCACTTGAAAAGGAGAGCTAAAGAAATCCTAGAGGGGGGGTGAATAGGACTATGTCAAATAATCGAATAAAGTGTTGAATAATAAATAAATCAGAGATCTCAATTGCCTAAGTATTGAAACATTAATTTCAATTGATTCGTAGGACAACCTTCACTTAAAAAAGTTTTGGCAGGATAACCTTATTTTACGAATACTATTAAGATCAAAATCTTAAACTTTACAAGAGTAAATAAAGTTAAATATTACAATCATTCACCACTTCAACTGAAATGTAAATACGACCATTTACCACGTAAAAGATAAAAGCATTCACCACAAACACAGAGAATTATAGTGGTTCGGTGTGTCAACAACTATTCTAAAACAGTCACACCAACTCCACTCCCAAAATTACTCTCCGCGTAATCTTGGCTTTCACTATGAGTAAGGTTTTCTCAGGGTCATTTTAAAACTTGATACAGTTGTGATTTTACTGTGCTATCACAAACAAAAATCCTTACTAAAATTTTCTTGCTATCTCAAAAAAACCAACACTGAGATTTTCTAGTTATCTCAGAAAAACTAAAATAAGAAATTAATGTATATTTATCTTCATCGTAGAAGAAGCTATAGCCAAAGAACTGCTTTTCTTGAATGTTTAATGCTCAATGTTCAGTCATATAGAAAAGGTCAAGGGTTTTATTGATTTTAATTAAGTTTAAACCAATGACTAATCAAGTTAATTCACTTAAATCTCAAAAAGAAAGAGTAGAATTCACTCTCCTTAGAATCAGAATGACAAAGTCTGAGATTAAGGGAATTAAACAATAGCTATAAAATAATTTATAAATGTCATTCGATAGCTTATGAAAAACTGGAGCTTCTCTCTTTCTTGTAGAATAATTTAGATGATAATAATTGATATTTTGGATTAAGAGATAACCTTAATTTATAGGCAAAGAAGTTGAATCTTCGACTGGGCTAAGATAGTCTTCGACTAGCCCTAGCACCGGATTCTATTCCAATGGATTTTTTCAGATTTGATTAGGATAAGATTTATCGGATCTTCGACTGGTCAAAGGCCCAGTTCGACTAGTCGAAGGTGCCAAAATTTGAACTAATTTAGTTGATGGACTTCAAGCCGAGAAACCTAGGGCTAGTCGAAGAACCTCCTTCAATTGGTCGAATAGACTACTCGACTGGTCGAAGGTGCAATTGAAAAATAGTTTTGCTTAAGTTTGTACTAGGATTGGCCAAGAAAAACTTAGACTGGTTGAATTAAACCTTAGGCTGGTCAAATTACAAGCGATCACGAGTATAAAAACCCAAATTAAATAATTTTTTAAAGCATCTAAACCTAAGGTCTTTCTAGGGTTTATAATGTCTAAAATGACTGAACTTCTTTATCTTGAAGTAGATTAGAGACTTCAATTTTTCTGTGGAGCTTGATCTTCTACTAGAACTTAAGTTGATCTTGAATTCATTTTGAGCTTGATCTTCAACTAGAACTTGGACCAAGCTTGAACCTTGATCTTGAATTATACTTAAAGATCACTTGATAAGATGTTTTGAATAAACAAAATTTGATAACTAAAGTGTGCTTTAATGTGAAATTGATGCCAAAAGGAAGATTTATACTCAAAAGATTACTAAATGAAGATTTGGAGATTTGGAAGTCATTAATAAAGAATTCACATGCCAATGGTCCAAGGAAACCAAGTGAAGAATAAAGAGAATCAAAGATTTGAAGTGAAGAAAAAGAATCATGAAATTTCCTGAAAAAAGCATATTCTGAAACTCTGAGTTTAAAAAATGAAAGTTCTGAAAGTCTATTTTAGGAACTGCACAGAACATAAATTTGAGGTGGTTTATAGATTTTTCCAACTTGGTGCGAAAGTTGGAGTTCCATAACTATAAATAGGACTCCCTAGGATGCTCCAAAGCATCTTCTAGGGTTTGAAAAGGGGGAGAAGGCCTAGGTGAAGCGCTAACAATGCTCTTCCACTTCGATTTCTTCATGGAGTCTAATATATCTTTTACTTTTTCTTTTGTTTTTAAGTTAGCTATGACTAGCTAATATCTTAGATAGGGCTAAGAGGTGAAGTTGTAGTTTATTTTTATGCTTCCTTTGCTTTTATTCTTATTTATGTTGAACGTCATTGATTTCTAGTTTGAATTTAAAGAATATTTTTAGTTTTCTATAATTTATTGTGACTCAAATTACAATAGATACTATGATAACTTTGAATATCTTCTTTTTTTGTTTTGAGATTGGTAAAACTCGTGATTCACCATCGTCTTCTGGGCATGGTGGATGCATGAATTTCCTTCCAATCATCACAATACTCTTTAATTGAGGACTAGATTAATGAAAAGTTTAAAGATTTGATTTAATTGCTTCATCTTCCAATTGGATAAGATAAGACTCTGATTCTAGTTTTGTTTATTGAATCAAGTAAGGTAACATTCTGATAGCTACAAGTGGATCCTTGGCACTCTAGTTTTCTTTTAATTATTGATACTTTATTCACAATTCCTCTCAAATATTTCAGAATTTAATTTAGATTTTTTTCTAGTTCTAGTTTTAGTTATTTTCAAATTACATACAAGTTTAGTCCCTATGGATTCAACCTCGGTCTCACCGAGTTATTACTACATCGCGACCCTACACTTGCGGTTGTGAACACATGTGGCCACATGGAGACCTCCCCTCGCCCGACGACATGACTCTCTAGGCGATACCACGTGTCCACGCCCCATAAGCCGGAGAGCGAAAAGGTACCCTACCAGTGCATGCCTCATCGAGCGCGCCATGCCACATCTATATATCTCCCTCGATCTCCATGCCTGCAGTCTATCTTCACATTAATGACGAACTGACTCGACCTTCTCCACATTCGACCTCACTACACCGACTTATTTCCTAAGCTCACCTCAATCAGCTTGAAAGTAGGGGGCTTTTGTTATGGGTGAAAATGAGTTGGACGGACAAGCAAGGTCGGCTCAGATGTCCATGACGAGTCACATGATTGACCAACGCCACTCATGACTAAAGGGACCCTAAACATCCTAGGAGTGACTCTTCTCTCTCAAAATAGTTCGAGCTCCACCAGGACCATATTCGTGCCCAGGTCGACATTCGAATCCCTTACAAGAGCCTCCCAGGCATGACCCAGCATGGGGTCGAGCATGCCATGCTCGGAAGAGTTGTGGAAGAACCCCAACATCGAACAATGAGATGGAGAGGATGGTCACCCTAGATCTTACCTTTACTAATGAAAGGAGCTTAGAGTCTATGCTTGGACATGATGCTCGGACACGACCTTAGCTTGGCAGATCGGGAATTTGCCAGCCCGGCCACCGCTCGTCAGAAGGTCCTGGTCGGTGCACTGTTCCTCTGATGTCCTGTTAGGCCTCGGTTTTCCATTGCATGTTTCTTGTAATTATGACAACTAGGATCTTATCAAAGAGATTTGTCTGAGATCTTATCCGAATATCTCGAAAGATATCCACGACACGTTCGGGACGCGAATCCCTCTACAATACACTCTTATTAAGTAGGAAGATTGCAATCTGCGCCGTTGTCCCCTTCTCACATATAAATAGGAGTATCCCTAATGGTGAAAGGTAGGCACAATCTTAAGCCCGAAAATCCTATTCTCGACCAGACCTAGATTCCCTACCTGATTTAGGCATCAGAGGGTCCCTTGTTGCAGCCAGGGTCTCCTTTGTCTTTTTTGTGTGCAGGTATTCGAAGGTCTAGGAGGGCTAACCAGATTTCTGTATCAACAAACAATATGGAATGGAGACTTTCGTGTCGACTAGTTCACCATGTTGTTGAATGCAGACTCCACTTGAGACAAGGCCAAATCCCACTTCTTGGGTTTGTCATTAGAAATACATCGAAAAAGGTTTCCCAACGTGTGATTCACAACTTCAGTCTGTCCATCGGTCTGTGGGTGGTATGCACTATTGAATTAAAGTTGCATACTGAACCAATTTCACAAAGTCTGCCAGAAGTGGCTAATGAACTCCATGTCATGGTCAGAAGTAATGGTCTTGGGAATGCTGTGTAGCTGCATAACCTCTCTGAAGAATAGGTTTGTCACGTTTGTTGCATTGAGGGTCTTCTTATATGGGACAAAGTGCGTTATCTGAATCCATGCCGTGTTGTGTTCATGAGAGAAAAAAGCACGAAGTACATAAATAAGTCCTCCCAAGGGCCGTCATGCATAGGCAATGGGGTGTAGAGGCCCATATTCTGAGACTTCTCCTTAGAGGTCTGATAAACATGACATTACTGCATTACTTTACCCATGTAACGTACCAATTGCGGCCAATAATATCACTCCTCAAAAAGAGCTCCCGTCTTGTCTCACCCAAAGTGTCCACCAAGGCCACCTTCATGTAACTCTTGAATAATCTACTCCCTTAAAGAGCTTTAAGGGATGCATAGTTGATTCCATTTGAAGAGGAAACTGTCCTGCATATGTAAGTCACTGGGATGACCCTATTGGCACCTCACCCATGCATTCTTGAAGTCCTCATCCTCGGCATACAACTACTTGAGATAGTTAAAACCGACCACCTCATTACTTATCGTAATAAGTAGTGATGCACGATGGCTAAGTGCATCAGTCACCTTATTCTGCTACCCTGACTTGAATATGAATTTCTACAAAAATGCAACCCATCTATCATGCACACGATTTACGTTAGCCTAACTATTAATAAATAAGGCTTGATGGTCGGCGTAGAGAACAAACTCTATCTGAATTAGATAATGCCGCCAATGTCGTAGCACTTGAAGAACTGCATACATCTCAAGCTCATATGTCAACAACTTCTTTCGGGCTTTACTGAGCTTTTCACTGTATAAGGCTATTGACATGCCTTCCTGTGATAAGACTCTTTCAAATTTGAATTGTGAGTCATCACACTTAACCTCAAATAGCTTATCGAAATTGGGAAGAACTAAGACTGGTGTTGTGAACAATCGATGCCTGATTTCAACAAAGATTTTGTCAGCCTCATCGGTCTACCGAAATGAGATTTTTTTCATATAATCTATAATGAGTGTGACTATAGTGCTGCAATTCCACACGAATCGATGATAGAAGGTTGTGAATGAGTGGAAACTCCTCACTTCATGAATGTTTGTCGGGATTGGTCATTCCCTGATGACTCGTACCTTTTCATCATCCACATAGATGCCTGTATATGTCATAACAAATCCTAAGAACAACAACTTATCCGTTTAAAAACTACACTTCTTCAAGTTGAGGTACAACTTGTTAACTGTCAGGACCTATAGCACCTACTCGAGATGTTCCATGTGCTCCATCTCACCTAAGCTATATATCAGAATGCCATCGAAATATACTACCACAAATCGGCTAATGAATGGCTTTAACACTTGATTCATTACATGCATAAAAGTGCTCGTTGCATTCGATAGACTGAAGGTCATGACCAACCACTCATACAACCCGTCCTTAGTCTTGACGGCCGTTTTTCATTCATCACCAGGCCAGATACGAATTTGATGGTACCCGCTCCTCAAATCTAGTTTAAAGAACACCTTGCAACCTTTTAGCATATCGAGCATGTCATCCAACCACGGTATTGGGAACCGATATTTAATGGTAATCTTGTTCATTATCCGGTTGTCGACACACATGCGTCAACTCTCATATTTCTTAGGTGTTAACAATGCTAGCATGAGTTATGGGCTCATGCTCTCTCTTGGAAGACCCTTACGGATCAATTCCTGCACTTGCCCTACAAGTATCTTAACCTCTTTCAGACTCATCCGATAGTGAGGGTGGATGGACAAGCTAGCCCTAGGGGACGAGGCTATGTAATGTTGGATGTCGCACATGGGGGGTAATTCATCGAGTAACTCTTCGGGTCTGATTTCTTAGAATTCATTCAGCAATGACCTTAAACTTGGAAGGATGTCTAAGAGCTCCAATTTATATCCCTTTACCACCACGACATACACCTCACCGGCATCCTTGAATTCCTCCACGAAATTCTGAATGGTAAAGAGGGAGCTTCCCTCATCTTTAGAAGCTTCGGGGTGGTTCTTTGGTGCTATAGGGGTAATGATCATCTTTCGACCATTCTTGACGAAGATGTAAACATTGTCTCATCTTCGGTAGGTCACATCACAATTTGATTGCCATGGTCGGCCGAGTAACATATGACATGCTTTTATGTTGACCACGTTACAAAGTACTTGATCCTTATAATTTCTACCAATTGAAAATGAGATAGTGCATTGTTTAGTTATATTCATCTCATTCACCTTTTTTATCCAGTCAATCGAGTAAGGGGAATGATGCTTTTTTATAGGTAGTAGTAACTTTTTCACCATTACTTTCGAGATAATGTTCTCTCTATTATCACTATTTATGATTACATCACAGACTTTGCCATTGACGAGATACACCACGTATGAAATATATTGTGCTGCTACAGGTGCACCTCCTTCCTTAGATGTACAATAATCGCCTCATGACCAAGGATTCACCATGATCCTTAGCCAACCATTCTTCGTCACCAACTCCTTCATCAACGGTTTGTTCATCTTCATTAAATCCTGGGCCGTCTTCCATTGCATCACCTTCAGTGCCCCATTTGTTAATGTCCAAGTGAGCTGCGGGGCATTGAGGGTAGGTGTTTGATAAATGACCCGGTTGACCACAATAGTAACAATTATTTGACCAGCTTAGCGGATTATAAGGATTTGTAAAAATCCTACTCGGACCCACTGTTGTAGGTGCCGCATGTTAAGGCCTAGATGAACTACTCCCTATGTCATGGGTTGCGGTTGTAGGAGGTTGAGGAAATCCTCTTACTGGTTCTTTTCCTTTGGCTAGTGTTGAATCCTATATGGGACCCCATCATGGGGGGCTGAGTCGAAGGGTAAGGCCGAGTAAGGAATCTTACAAGTTGCGTTTCCACCCTACCTGCCAATTGAACTGCTTCATCTACGGTGCCAACTGAGTGCTTCTGAACTCTGTCCTGAATTGTCGATTGTAAATTTTCTATGAATCTTGTTACCTTCTGCGATTCGATCTTCGAGAAGTCATTCTGCGTTACCAATCGCTGGAATTCTTTAATTTAACATGTGACAATTTGATTCACTTGTTGGCAATTTTGGCATTGTTAGAACAATACTTACTCGTAATTACTGGGGAGGAATCATGATCCAAGAAGGTGTCTCATTCGTGGCAATGATCAGATGGGCTCTTTGTTCTATCGAGCACGTGAGAGTTGTAATTTCTCCCACTATGCAAAAGCACTAGATTTTAATTTGAATGCTACTAATTTCACCTTTTCATGTTCCATCATGTCCATGTAATTAAAATATCATTATACTTTAACTAGCCAATCGATGAAATCCTCTATACCTAATAAGCCATTAAAACTAGGAAGTTCGGCCTTACCTCGATAGTCTCTTTTAGCACGATCTAATCAATTGTCTCCATGAACCGCTCATCAAGCAACGCCACCATCGATGTCCTCAGCGCTAGATCTCAACTCATTTGGGGTAGCCCTTCGATTCACCTTTAAAAGTGTTTTACAAAAATCAGAGTTGTGTCGTACGGTGACCACGAGCGGTTGAGCATCGCCTTGGGCTCGGGGTGGAATTAGCGCATTCGCAATACGGTTGAGAGTTGCTTGCAGCCATTTGCATGGTCAATTGACTCTTTCGATAGAAAGTTTCCATTCTTCCCAATAGATAATGAATTCTGGATCACCACCTATAGAATTTTGGTTCATTCCTTTGTTAGTTGCTATCAATTTGAGGGGAGTCCTCTTTGATACCAATTGACGCAGGGAAGGATGTGATGAGGTTGATCAGTCTTCCTTAAGGATAACTACTTCGAATCCATGAAGCTCTCTGGACGCCTTACATAGTTTTCTTGATGCCACGAGGGGATGAAAATAGAAAATAATTTCTAATAAATTTGAAATAAATTGATTGATGATTAAAAAAAAATGAAATTACAATCCTTTAAATAGTGAACTCAAACCTAGAATAGAATTTTAGACTCAAACTCTCTAAAAACATGACTTACAACTATTTATAGACGCTCATGATTCCTACTAGACTTCGTGGTTTTCGGTCAAAAATATTAAGTGTCCAATTTGACCTAACCACGCTATTTTCTAAACTTTTTAAAGCCCTTTTCATGTTGTGTACGACTCCTAAAATTGAAAGGATCAAAAGTTATGATCGAATTAAAGCTGACTATTTATAATAAAAATGAAAATAAAAAACTTCTCACAAATTTGGCATGGGTAACCTGGCATAGTGGGATCGAGTGATTAAAATAGCTTCTCTTATCCTAAAATTATATATGATATGCCCGAAAACTTATTCTGATTTGTGAGATAGGACTGTTTTAAGATTCCGATGGTCCTGATCACATCTGCCTCCAATTAGACTCTCTAGTTCATAGCCATCTTGGCTATGAAAGTGTCCACGACCCACCCTACATCACATTGATTGCATGGTTTTTATTGATTGGGCCTCAAAACCAATAAAAACCCGTTGATCTATTTAAAGCTGCCTGGATTGTGACAATTTGGTTCATGTCCAGGAGATGTAGAATGTCCATGATCAGGTGGCCTACAAAGTGAATTTGCTATCTTACAATTCAGGCCTGAGGAATGATCAGTTGGGCTGCACATGTTTGTTTGAATGTGGACAGCTAGTAGTCCGTTTCGCTGTACATTTCTAGTTGAATAGGTCGACCTAGTTAGTAAACTGGCTGGATATTGGATATCTAGTGGGCCCCATCTGGAAAACAGCTAGGATGTATTACAAGTTGCGACCTATTTTAGCATATGATGAATTATTCCTTCCTCAGGCCAAATGTTTGTACGCTTAGCTTGTAACTTCCAACATGGAACAACTTAACCCTTAAATAGATGACGTGTCAAAATTTCCCACATGGAACAACTCAACCCTTAAATAGATTACGCAACCTAAGATTATGACCAGAGGCTATGATGTTCAGTGTCCCCAGCCCACCCATTTCCAAAGTTTCTGGGCTGGGCTGGGCTGGTCATGTCTTGGACTTGGATATTTCATTACGAGGTTGATAATAGGACTTTACTTAGGTTTTGTTTAATTTCAGCCTTGCTTGCCACAAGTTCATTTTTTCATAGATTACTCATGATCGCCCACACTTACAAACAGTCCAGTTCTTGCTCAAGAGTAGCTGGGCTCGTGCTTGTGCGGTGCATAATCGTCATAGTGGGCTCGAGCCCATCATGGGCCTACACGAATGTTGTACTTTGTGGGCCTGGCTTTGACAGACCTTGGTTGGCCCAAGCCTTTCCTCTCGTTCTTGGCAAGTTCTCAATGGGAATTTCTTTAGAGAATTTCGTATTTTGATGTTTTTCTAAACATTTTATTGGATAAATCTTGCTGAAAATAAAACATTAAAAAATAATTTATTAATCTATAATGTAAATTTAAAATATAAATATATGACTATAAATTATTTTAACTTCAAAATGTTTTTACTATAGAAAACATAATATATATAATTCCACGATAAATCTTGGCAATATTTGTGGCATGGTTCATAACCATCTGTGTATATAATTAGGCTGTAAACAGGCTAGGCTTGGTCCGAGCCAAGATCTGTCCAAGTCTAGCCCGTACAGTACAACCTATGCATGAGCCAGGCTCAGGCCTGAGTCTGACCTGCGATGATAATGCAAATGCTGAGCATGATCCGGACCAGATCACTTTTCTGCTAGATCCAGACTGTTCATTAACTGCGTCCCATCATGCATGTTCTATGACCAAAATTCCCTTGAAATCATAAACGTTTGATACCATGCTGACGGGCTTATAAACATAGCCCGAGCCTAGTTGTATTACTAAATGGGCTCAAATTTTAGACCCATGCCAGGCACTTGGGCTAGTTTTCCAGCCCAAGCATGGCTTGATGCAGATAGTCCCAAAGCCCAATGACCCAGCCCAGCCCATTTACAACTCTATTTAATAGAGCTGGACCCAATAGGTGGGTGAGTCAAAAGAGGACTGAAAGAGCTACCAAAGAGAAATAGGAAACTGGGTGTCCCAATTCAATCATGGCCACATGATAGAAAAAGGCCAGAATTCACAGAAGAAAATGGTTAGTGACAAGGACAAAACAGTCCCCAATAGCATCATCATTTCCAAACCACACCACTCAAATTTCTCGTTTTCATGAATGTGTACCTCCCTTTTTGACCAGTCTCCTACATAACTTGGGAACACCACCACTCAAAGGTGGTGTCCCTCTCCCCCTCCAACTGAAGTATCATATAAAGAGAAAACCTCTTCTTGGATCCCACAATCATCACTTTCAACTTACATATAATATATTCATATATGAGAGAGAGAGAGAGACCACTCAAACGTGGTGACCCTCACTCCGAGAGAGAGAGAGAGACCACTCAAACGTGGTGACCCTCACTCCAAAATTGAAGCATCACATAAAGAGAAAACCTCTCCTTGGATCCACCAATCATCGCTTTCATGGTGTGGCCCACTATGTTTTTTTTTTTTTTTTTTTTTTGTGCACGGATAGTTTAGTATATAAACATGTGGGGTTTGTGTCTGTGGGACGCGGATTAGATACTGACGGTTTCAGTAGCTAACTCGATACTGAAGTGACGTCAGCCAAGTTATGTTGGGGCCACTACCATGATGTATGTGTTGTATCCACACCGTCCATCCATTTGGAGAGATCATTTTAGAGCATTATACAAGGATTGAGGCAGATCCAAAGCTTAAGTGGACCCCACCACAGGAAAAAGTGGGGATTGAATGCATACTATTAAAACTTCTTAGTGGCCCACGGAAGTTTTTGATCAAGCTGATATGTGTGTTTTCCCTTCGTTCATGTCTGTGTGAACTTATGAATGGATTAGATCTCAGATAAACAACATGGTGGCCCTTAGAAAGGTTTCAACGGTGGTGGTCACAGTTCCCACTGTTTTCTGTAAGGGGTCAACTTGAGCTTTGAATCTGCATCATTTTATGAGCTCATGCATTAAAATGTTCTCCCCAGATAGATGGACATTATAGATACAACACATACTTCATGGTAGGGACCCACAGGACTTGGTAATGTTACTCCAGTAGCAAGATAGCTTCACGGGGTGTTTCAAGTAAGTCTAGATATGTTGTTGAGATTTTGATAATCTTATATTACATATCGTTGAATGGAAGAAAATAAACTCAAAATATTAAGAACACTGACTAAAGCATTTGTCATCATGCTATCCTTAAAGCGTTATTCATTCATTTTCAGAGTAATTGAGACGGTTGACAATTATAGCCAAATAGCTTCTAGAATACAACGAACTTGTATATGGTTCTGCATTCAGCAAGCATGAAAAACTCCACAAATACAATTTGTTGATAGATGAAAAACTGAAGGAAAATTCTTAAATCCAAAAGAAAAAAAAAATAAAAAATTTAGCTTTGTTGGATTAGACCACTACACTTGTCTTGTCTGGTCCTTGCAGACTTGTTGGCTAAGGTTCATATTGAACATGCTGGCTTGATTAGAAAACACTTTGGAAATTTACTGGTTCATATAAGGAGATGAATCAAATAGATTTTTTGTTGAAATGAACCAGCCAAGTGACGTAGGGAAGGGCGTGTTGAGGTAGAGTATTGTCTTCCTCAAGGGATAATTGTTCCAAATCCACGGAACTTCTTTGAACTCTTCACAAAGATATCTCAAATCCACGTGAAAAAGGAGAAAAATAAAAAATAATTCTAAAAAATTTGGAATAATTTTATTGATAAAAAAAAAGGAGATTATAACTCTTTAAATAAAGCTACGAACCCTAGGGAGAAGTTTCAGAATCATATTGTAACTAACTCCTAGAAATCACGACTTACTACAAATAGTAAACTTACTATTTATAGATGGTCGTGATTTCCACTAGACCTCATGGATTCGGCTAAAAACATTGTCATATTTAACTCAACCATGCTATACTCCTAATTATTATAAGCACTTTTCATGTTGTATGCAACTCCTGAAGCCCAAGGAATGAAGAGATATAACTAAACTAAAACTTACCATATATGGTAAAAATAAAATTAAAACAGGAATTCAACTGTCAATCTAATGGTATTTCGCAAATTCAACGTGAGCAACCCAATGTAGTAGATGAGGTGGCTAGAGTAGCTCGTCTTACCCAAAAATCATATATGGTATGTCCAATAGCTCATTCCAATTTGCGAGATACGTCCGTTTTAAGTTCTAACGGTTCGAATTATTTCTGTTGATGACTAGGCCTTTTCTAATCCATCTAAGCCATGGAAGTGTCCGCAAGCAACCTAATGCGCACATGCGAAATGCGTCACTAGTGCCTCTACCGCCACTGCCTCACATGCCCGTGCATTCACATTGAACTTGACCCCGAGCCCCTGGTCCTAATTGTGACGTGCCCGTGTGTTCCAGTGTGAAGCAAGTCTCGGTAGTCCTCTTATTCACCAAGCAATTAGTAAGTTACTCAACACCCTACTTATTAAGAGAAATTAATTTTCTCTCTTTTCCAAAATGAGATTATTTCCAAACACAAAAAGTCAAGTTTTTTTCACAAATATTTTATATATTTATATATAATTTTTTATTTAAAATATTTTTAAATCAAAACATATTCCATGACATATGTAAATATATTTCATGTATTGATTATTTTAATTATGTTATGGAATTTTCCTATAACCTCATTGATTACATGTATGACATCCATAGTGACAAATCTCATTGGCTGTTTTTATTTTTCCCAAGGTTTTTAAATTATTGAGGTTTCTCGATATCTAAACAAAAATAAAACATTAAAACATACATAATAGATTAATAAATAAGTTTAAATTTTTAAAATTATAATTATATATTGAATTATCTAAATAAATAGCTTTTACATCAATATCGAAATAATTTTGCTAAAAAGTAACCGAAAATTCAAATTGCCAATATTTTTGAAAATATCAGCCCTACTTGTCATAGTGATGACATCCACTCCGACTGCTAAGTTCACCCCTATGTTTTAGACCGGTTAAAGGTTCAGATAGGCCACACCATACCATAGGGAAAATGGGGATGGCTAAGTCCGCGTTAGAAACATTCCAGTTGTTATGTGGGTAAATGTCATCCAACCCGTTCATCAGGTGGCCCACTAAGATGATGGGACCCCCAAAAATCAGCCCAGTGGATAACTCAAGTGGGATACACTATATAAATTTATGGGCTTGTTTGGAAGGCGGGATTCAATTGTATTAAATTGCATTGGATATAACAACATTATTGCACATTAACGATTATGTCTGTTAATTTTGAGAGTCTAATCCCACGTTCACGATCAAATTCTTCTTTTAAGAAAAATATTGTATTAAGTGAAGTCTATGTTTGGCAGGCCATGCAATTATAATCAATGGTTCAGATTTCACAACTGTTGTCTGTCACCTGTGTGTAACAATTGGTTGTCATGCCTAAAGGGTGTACATGGATGAATGACGTGGATAAAATACATCAACATGGGTCTACGAATGCAGCGGATTTTGAAATTCATCAGAAATTCTGTTGTTTCTTACACTGGCACTTGGATGATCTGATGGCTGGATTAGTCGAATCTTTACCATCTTTTCCAAACACCTAATGGAATTTTAAATGGACCAAATACAATTTTATACTACTTAATCGTACCTAATCCCATGTTCCAAATAAGCCCGGTAAGTTTTTGGCAAGATTTTACATCGCCTCGGGTGGTGTGCTTTGATTGTATTCCGCATTAGGCTGTTTTGGGGCTCCTGGCCCAGCAACCGATACACGGTCTGGATGCCACAAGCATATCACAGTGACAACACAAATGCACAAATCTATGGTATGTCGATTCCATAAGATAATTATATATAATGACATAGATATACACGTATATACGTTCATGTATGGAAAATACTTATATCCAGAGAGAGAGAGAGAGCACTCAAAGGTGGTGGCCCTTGAATCATGACATAAAGAAGAAGCTGCCCTTGGATCACCCAATCATCACTTTCAGATGATAATGCAAAGGTTGATGAGAGAGAGAGAGAGAGAGAGAGAGAGAGAGAGAGAGAGAGAGAGAGAGATTCGTAATGAATCGATCACAGAGCTTTCAGACCCAAGATTTCCCTTGCTTTCATGCAAAAATTCCTTGAGAAGGAGGGAAAAGGGAGGTAGATAGTGACCTTATAAAAAGACCCATTTGAAGCTCCCTTTTCTTAAAGTCTGCAAAAGCTCAAGGTGTGGAAACTTTGTCTCCATGCCTGTGGTTCTTTTGTAGATGCCAACTCCTCCTTTTCTTTTAGCTGCTTGCAAAAGCTCTTTGGTTGTGGCAGCTTGTCTTGTTGTAGATGGTTTTCTATTCCATGAATGGGAGATTTATTACACCAAATATCATGAAATAAATTTCATTATATTTCACGATATTTGGTGCAACCAAACACTCCCTTAAGTAAGCACTTTAATATCTTTAATAATATATAATGTGGACTCGTGACAGAGATGGTCCACATGTGTCCATGGGCCTATGCATGTACTGACTTCAATTCCCCAAAATAAAATAAAATAATAATAATAATAATTTAAAAAAAAAAGAACAAAAAAAAGAAAGAACAACTCTACATGTGGACATGCTCCAATGGAATATAGAGAAATGTAGAGACTCGATGCCATCCACCTGGTGAGTGCCACGTGGTGCATTATAAGACATGCATGCATGGAGATTGAATTGAGTTCTAGTTCTACGTCCGAGAACCCAGAACATTAAACACCAAGCCAATTGTTATAAAACCAAAATAAAAATTTTAATAAAAGATTTAATAATATTTTCATAAATATTTTATTTGACCACCTTTTCAAAAACCAACACAAAATATCATTAAATTTCATGAAATTTGGTCCAACGTGGTTGAACATAGGATATACACACACACATGGGAAATTTCGAGCTGGATGGGCCCCAACTTTATGTATGTCGAACATCTACCCCATCAGTAAGATGCACCATTCCATGGTGGGCCACTGGATTAAAATTTTAGTTAATCCATGACTAGGGTGGGCCACACTACATATAACAGTTGAAAGGGGTTACCCCCATTAAGACATTCATAATCATTTATTGGGCCCATCGATATGTGGTTCACAAATCCAACCCATCCATTGTGTGTCCCACCTAGATGAGGGGCCCGAGCAAGTTTTGACTGCATCCAAAAGTTAGGTGGACCCCGCCAAGTGCTTTTATATGTTTTAAGCATGTCTTCACATGGTTTTATATGGTATGACCCACTTGAGTTTTATACACGGCTGATTTTTGGGATATCCAATAGCCGAAAGGGGACCCATCAAATGCACGGTGTTGATGTTTGACACACATCACACATAGCTCAACTTCATGGAAAGCTCCCACAAGGTCGACCTTATAGTATCATTTCCACACACACACACACACATATATATATATATAGAGAGAGAGAGTACTGTGCACCTTAGCACGTGTCATGGCTATAAAATCTAACAGTCCCTTGTGATGCAGCACCCCATGGAACCCTAGACAAACTTTCAACCTGATCCAAAACCCTTGTGGACCATAGAGAAGAGAGGCAAAGGAAGAAATTATTTCCTTTTGCCATGGCCTTCCAAAGTTTTGAATCATGGTAAAGGTTGGGCTGTGGGGATTTCATGGGGTGTTGCATCACATGAACCATTCAGACTATGTGCTCATATCATGTGAGGCGAGTTCTTAAAAAAAATTCATGGGTTCTTGTGAGAACCAGTTTCAGTTGAGCATTTCACTATGTGTGTATGTGTGTGTGTGTGTGTGAAATGCTCATAAACAACCAGTTGTACGTCTAAATAGTTGGCATGTGGGGCCCACCATGGTGCTTATACAACATCTTGTCCGCCCATTAAAATTATTCCATAATGAAAATGAGATGGCCCAGAAATCAAGTTGATCCAACTATTAGGTAGGGTGCACTGTTGAGGGTCAAATATTGCATATTATACCCCAGTTTTTACATGGATTTACGCACATGACACTGTTTAACGACCTGATTTCATCGTGTTTGTGATGCAGAGTGTATTTTCAAGCTTGGACCATCAGTTCGGCTCGAAACTTCATACGTGGCCTGAGGACTATAAATTAATCGTACACGTCAAAATTTTAGCCCTCAGATCCCTGTGAAAATGGCCCAATGGACAGATCAACCTATAAACCATTGATTTTGGGGCCACCTGATATTCGAATATGTTTCAAACTCCGGCTCGACATATTAAATGAGATGACAAAAGAGATGGACGGTGTGCATTTATCAGAGATATCACTAAGGGCCCCACAGAGTGCTGCACATGCACTGCTGCAAGAGTACTCGCAGTGCATTGAACCCATAATACAACGCTGACTGTACCCACCCGACTTTCCAATACAAAGAAGGAGAGTCTCTATTTTTCTCTGCGTAGGTTCGTCCGTTGATCCATCAATGGCCCACCGTCATTGTAAAAATTGATAATCTGAGCCGCTCATCGTGTTTAGGTGGGAATTTAGACCATAACCCTATCATTTTCATGCACAAGAACAAGAATGAAAAGACTGGATTGTTTGTCGCACGTTGATCCACGCGGTGGCCCACCCAAAACTCTGATGAAGTTCAAACTTCTAACCGTGATCTTGAGCTGAAGCAGAAGCTTGTTGAATGGGCTAGATTCTCCATAATATTAGTCGAAGTGGACCCCACCAAGCACCAGCGACAATCCCGTCCGCCGGCCCTGTTTACAGAGCGTCCAAGACCCGGACGCCGCGGGTCATTTTACAGGCGTGGAGAAGATCGGTCCGACGATCTTGACGGTTCAAAATTCTCTCCTGGGCTAACCAACTAGAGCTATGAAGGTTGAATGGCTCAGATCTTGCACTGGGAGCCCCTGTAGCCAATGGTTCTATTCCAAACGCAAATCGGTTGTGTTTTGTTGCGTAAAGAACGTCCCACACCGACGTAATTGCGTAGATTCCTGACCGCCTATGGCTGCGGAGATTCTCCCTTTCGCACACCTAGCCACCAACCCCTGCTGTTGTTATAAAAGGAAAGGGGAGAGAGAGAGTGGAGGTATTCAAGGATGGCTTGGGCTGGAACGTGAAGAGAGAAAGAGAGAAAGATTAGAGATTTTTATTTTTTTCTTATTTATTTTGTTTTATTTTCATGAATTTTGAGAGAGTTAGCCTATTCATGAGTGGCTAAACCTCTTAGCTAGGGCTAAGAGGTGAAGCTTGTAGCGTGATGGGAGATTCTTTGCTTATGCCTTTTGTTTAAGATTGAACTGATGTTGATTATGGTTTATTTAAGAGAATGTTTTTAGTTTTTAATGGTCTGTTGTGACTAAAATTATAATGGGTCTGCGATAGCTTTGAGCATCTTCTTTTCATTTATGTTTATGACGTCAGGAAGCCCTGTTGTTCACCATAGTCTCTTGGGCATGGTCGGATGTCGGTACCCTTCCTAACCTTCATACATGTGATTGGTTGGTAATTAGTTTAATTCTATTGTTTGTTTTGTCTCTTGGACATGGTTTGGTGATGGAATTCATTCTAATTCATATTCCTTTCATCTCTTTGAAACTATATCAAATAAGTTCAATTTAATTTCCATAAAGCAACCATAAGATCTCCCTGATCTCTACAAGTGGATCCTCTGAATCCCTAGTTTCTTTCCTCTGAATTCTTTAAATTTTTAGATAATTATTTCACAATTATTCCTTAAATTTTATTTTGATTTAGATTGCATCTTAGCCTAGTTGTAGGTCTACTTAGTTTCATATAACGTATGAGTTTCAGTTCCTTGGGATTCGACCTCAGTCTTACCGAGTTTATTACTACATCACAACCCTGCACTTGGGGAGTAAACAAGAACCATAGAAAAACGTGAAACAATACGTAAAAACTCTACATTCACGTGGAATTAGAACTGTATACGAGCCGAACTAAGTCAAGCTTGGCCCACCTCGGCTCAGCGGGCTACCCCAACTTGAACTCAGCTCGGTCCTCGAGCTTGATTGGCCAGCTCAGCTCGGCTTGATCAGCAGCTCGGGCCAGTTTGAGCCTGAGCTCGATCTTTCGAGTCGAGTTCAAGTTCGAGCTTATGAGTTGAGTTTGAGTTTAGGTTTTAGGGTTTTTAATATATAATATATATTATAATATAATATATAATATAAATAATATTTAATTTATTTATGTAAAAATATTTATATTAAGTGAACGATCCAAGTTGAATTGATTCGAACCAAGTCAAGTTCCAAGCCGAGTTGAGTCGAGCTCGGTCTAGCTTGACTCAGCTCGAAATTTTGTTGAACTTAAAAAATCAGCTCGAGCTAAGTCGAGTCGGGTTGACTGAGTTAATTGATCTAACTCGGTTTGTGTACGGCTCTATGTGGAACATCCCATTTTCATGGTTAGATCGTCTTGATTTTTGAGGCATCCTATTTTTATGGTGAGAAAATTTTGTTGGACAAACAAAATATCATACAATTTAACAACACGGTGGGCCTCAATCAATACAATTGCTAACTAATTGTTCGTGCAACGAGTTGCTTGTGAGAATATTCTCTCTCTGTCTCTCTCTCTCTCTCTCTCTCTCTCTCTCTCTCTCTCTTATATATATATATATATATATATATATATATAAAGAGAGAGAGAGAGAGAGAGAGAGAGAGAGAGAGAGGTTTAGACAGAATAAAGTCCAATAGATTGGACCACAATTAATGGTCCACCTTGAAAATAACTTCCAATCTATCATGTTAATTTGTTCAAAATCTAACCCTTCCAATATGTTTTTCCCACCATGATGATCACCTTGTGGAAAAATCAGCCCCATCCACTCATTAGGTGGGGCACACTATAGAAAATAAATTCAAACCATTTATAAATAATAAATTACAAGTGTGGCCAATTTGGAAAGTGGATGTGGCTGATTTTTACAAAAAATAATTCCAATAAGTAGGGCAACCTTTTCTACAGGTTGGATGTGTGTACAATTTATTGGGTGGACCATAAATTATGGTCCAACTGGTTAGACTTGATACCTTCTCATAATCTACACATGTTAAGATTTATGTGGATCTCTCATGTCTTATGTATATTTCACAGTAATTCTGAATGAAATAAGCATATTACCCCATTTTTACAATGTTGTCTCTTGATATAGAGCAGGCCACAGACAGTTTCATGGCCAAGATGGATCAGAAAAGGTCTAATTGGAAGCGGAAGTGATCCGAACTGTCAGAACTTAAAATGAATGTATCTCACAAACCGTAATGAGCTATCGGAGTACCATCTATGATTTTCGGGTAGGACGAGCTACTTTATCCACCCAACCCGATATGTTGGGTTGCCCACGCCAAATTTGCAAAATAGCATCAGATCGGCAGTTAAAATCCCATTTTACTTTTTGTTTTTACTATTTATAGCAAGTTTTAGTTTGAGTACGAGTGGCCAGCAGTCTCCCTCAAAGCCCTAGATTCTGGAATGGGGGTTTCTCATCGGGGATGAGAGATCAGTCTCCCGCCCTACCGAGATGGGTCGAGAGTGCGTTAGGTGTGAGCAGATGCAAGTTGCTAAGTAGAGCCCTGTCTTGGGAGTTTCCCTATCGAAGGAGAACCTCTCTATTGAGGGTCAAATATTACATATCAGACCTCATTTATTGTCTGAATTTATGAGCATGATACTCTTTAACGCCCAATTTTAACCGTGTTTGTGATGCAGAGTGTATTTTTGAGCATTGACTGAAAAATGGTGCTTAAAGTAAGGAATTAATGCTTTGATGACACCAAAGGAAAGGGACGGACTCTAGGGGACCAAGATCGATGGAATTATATGGTCAGAGATCCGAGAAACTGAAGCTCAAGTGGCCTGAAAGACATCTAGAATGCAAGATCATAGGGTTTCCACCATCCGTTCACCCTGAAACTTCATACAAAGACTGGTGACATTAAATTAACCGTACACGTAAAATTTCAACCATTGGATCCTAGTGAAAGTATCCCAATGGTCAGATTATTTACTAAATCATTGATTTGGGGCCCACCTGATCTCTATATTTGAATCAATTTTAGAATCAACAGCTAAAATGATATGATAGAACAGATGGACGGAACCGATTTATTAAAAGAATCAATGTGGGACCCACTTTCGTGAGTGCGTGTGCACAGAACACGTATGCTCACGGTGCGCCAAATCTGGTCAAACCAGTCAGCGACTGCTGACTCGTCTTCTCTCTATCTCCTTTTTCAACGCGAACAACCAGCGGACGCACCAGCGTCCGCCGATTTCTCTCAGAGGGGCCCACCCCTTACTAAGTTTGATAATCTGATCCGTTGAAAGTGTCCATAGGGGGAGCTTAACCCTCTTCTAGGTGGACGTTTGGCCCCACACATGTGTAAGAACGTGGATCGTCAAGAAACGCAGGATTAATGGTGACTTGATTTTATACAGTGGACCGCATGAAAAATCCATAAAAACCAGTTTTTTATGACTGAAATGTTTCCAGGAATCTAATTAACGGTGTGGATTTATTTTAAAAGATCAATGTAGGGCCCACCGAGCTTCGCAGCGCCAGAACATTAGCAAGGAACGTGCGTCCGGACGTCCGGCCTCCGTGGGCCACTGTGTGATCAAGGGAGTGGTAGGATCAGTGATCTGGACCGACTAAAAGCTCGGGAAGAGGGTCTTGAACCACACCAAGAAGTCGGATCGGGAAAGCAGGAAAATCCTCGGCCCAGATTCACATCAAGCGCAAGGTTGCATGTGCTTTTGCTGCGTAAAACAGAGTACACAAATCCGGTTCTATGCGGGAGTTGGACTGCGTAAGGAAGGTCGGCGACTGACCTAGCTACCTCTTGGTTGCTTATAAAATGTGAAGAAAGAGAAGGGGGGATTATTCATCACGTGGAGGTTGGGCTGGAACGTGAAGAGAGAGAGCCAGGGAGTAGTTTGTTTATTTTATTTATAGTTTTATTTTTTATTTTTTTATTTTATCATGGTTCTCCTGAGATCAGAGCCGATCATGTTAGGCTAGACCTCTTAGCTAGGGCTAAGAGGTGAAGTTTGTAGCGTGATGGGAGGACCTGTTGCTTGTGCCCTTTGTTTAAGATTGAACTGATGTTGACTTGAGTTTATTAATAAATGGATTATTTTTAGTCTTTAATGGTCTGTTGTGACTGAAATTACAATGGATCTACAATGGCTTTGAACATGTTCTCTTCCTTTATGTTTATAACGTCAAGAAACCCTATTGTTCACCATAGTCTCCTGGGCATGGTCGGATGATGGTACCCTTCCTAACCTTCATACATGTGATTGGTTGGTAATTAGTTTAATTCTGTTGTTTGCTTTGTCTCCTGGGCATGATTTGGTGATGGAATCCATTCTAATTCATATACCTTTCATCTCTTGAAAACTATAGCAACGACAGTTCAGTTAAATGATTCTTAAAGCAGGCGTAAGATCTCCTTGATCTCTACAAGTGGATCCTCTAAATCTCTAGTTTCCTATCTCTGATTTCTTTTAAGTTTTAGATTAATCTCTCACCATTATTCATTAATTTTTATTTGATTTAGATTTCATCTTAGGCTAGTTCTATTCCTACTTAGTTTCAGATAACGTACAGGTATCAGTCCCTTGGGATTCGACCTCGGTCTTACCGAGTTTATTACTACTTCACAACCCTGCACTTGGGGTGTGAACACTCACAGGTAAGAGGGCATTTGCCTAGAAGGACCAAGAGCAGAGCCACCATGAAGGGTAGAGCCTCAGTTCGTGAAATCCACGAGGAGGAGCAGTTCGCAGTAGCGGCGTCATTCGCCAAGATCAGGTAACAACCCTCGTGCTTTTGGTAAGGGTGGTTAGCCTTTTGTGGGCAATATCCCATTTAATTGCTCTGAAGAGGACCTAGGTGTCATCTTTAGCAGATATAGGAAAATTTGGATGTCTACATCCTAGTTTTCCCGGACTCTAGGAAGTTGAGAGATTATGGTTTTGTCCGCTATTGTATGATCAGGATGCCATTTCAGCCAGGGATATACTCGACGGTTGAAGGATAGACAGTAGAGTTGTCTCAGTCAAGCCAACAAAACCTAGGGCATTCCCTGTTCTGCAAAAATCGTCAACGACTGCTATCCCGCCTGTGGGAAGTTTGTCTCACTCTTTGTATGGAGCTGTCGTATCTGTAAGCTCAAGAGACTACACCTCCCATCCAGCCAAGGATGATGGCTTCACAACTGTAGTTGATTCACATACGGTTGCTAAGAAACTTGAGGCTCTCCAACTGGGGCTGGTGGGAGTAGCCGCAGGCCCTAACATATCAATTTTATTCCTTACTGGAACTCTGAGGGCCTCCAGATTCGCATATGCTGCTATCGATGTGGCCAGATTGTCACCAATCTGGTTCCTAATCATGTTCAAATCCAAATAAGAGTACATAGATTTTCTTGATGATTTCTCTTTGCAGAAGATGATGGGATTGTATTCAATTTACCCCTGGTCCCCAGAAGAATGTCTGCTTGGTGAAGGGACCTAGATTCGTTTATTTGGAATTATAGCCCATGCATGGCTGGAAATGGTCATTCTTGACTTAGGCGACTATTTCGGTAAGGTGATGTAGATAGATTTAAATAGTAGATTTGGTATCTTCCAATTCTATGCCTGTATTAAGGTCCTTCTATGCCCGTGGATCGATCTGAAATGTGTCCTTAAGCTTCTGGTTGTAGGTAAAGAGTTCTAGATTTACATTGAGGTAGAAGAGGTTTGTCCTTTTACCAATTCCTAATCTAATCATCCTAACTATTTCAGAGCTTCGGACCCCTAACCCCACCGAAGCACCAAAGATTGGGTTTTAAACACCTTTGTCAAGGTTGCTTCCTACCCCCTACTGATACTTGCGATAGGGCCTCTAAGGGATCTGACTCTCTGAGTCACACCCCTTAACTCTCTCCCATTGGGTGTGATAGGGTCAGTGAGGTTTTCCAGCCTCACCCGCCAGATGGTCGTATAACTTTTTGTGACGCTCTCTTACTAGGGTATGCTCCATCACTCTCAGTTGGCATGGGTAACAGCAATATGGATAAACCAGAGGACCCTAGGCTCATTCAACTCTTACTTGCAGGGCATGGGCTAGCTTCCTAGCCAGGGGTCTGTCAGGATAGCCCCCTGAAGTCAGATAGAGGCATGAGCAACTGCTCTCCAGGTGCCCCTAGTACCCCTCCACCTCAACAATCTGACAGTGGTGTTCTTCCTATTGCCGTCAGTATCGGAAACCAAGTCAGGGCCAAGCAACCACAATCGAACCTTTCAGATAATGTTAAGGAGGCTCTTAACATCAGATCCAAGTCAATAGGCTGCTCACCCCTCAAGGTGAGTATGTGTAGGGATCTTGTGGGAGCTGGGAGCCCTCTTTTTAGCATGGCTCTCAGCAAATACCTATCCCTAGTTCCTTGGGAGAGGCTCAGCTACTCTCCCTTGCTCTTACTACTCGTTCTGCTTGCTTCCCAGCTGAGGGTGTGATTGGAGAAGGCAATGTAGGGTTACATGTTGACTTGCCCTTTTTTCAGCGGCAATTTCTCCTTTGATGAGGATGTAAGCCACGCATCTGGGGGGGGGGGGGGGGGGGGGGGGGTGCAGAGACTTATGCTTAGGCCCTTGGGGCTTAGTTTGATGGCAGATTTTTTTCGATAGCGACAGCGGTCAGTCTAGCCTGCCAGGTACAGTGGCAATGCTCAGGTTTAGGCCCTAAGCATCATGAACCTTTGGATGCTACCTCAGATCAACCCCATAAACCGTCCCATAGAAGCTTTAGAGGGAAGACTCGCCAGAGGAAGATATATGATTTCTCATCAAGGGGAGATTGAGAATCCAAACTGTGAAGACTGAAGAGGAGGGTTGTGAACACAGGATGTGTTACAGATGGATAAGATCTCGGTATGGAATGCTAGGGGCATAGGTAATCAGTGTACTATTAGGTCTTTGAGATGGTTAATTAGCAGCCATAACCCTTACATTGTGGCGATTTCGAAGCCAATGCTCAGAGAGGATAAGCGAGTGGAGTCAGGTTTCAGGCTAGGCTACCATCTTTCCTACTCTAATGGAGATGTGGGTGAAAAAAATTGTGTTTTCTTCAAAAATATCCTATCCTTTTTTGTTTTCTATAAATTTGACCAATCACTGACTATTGCAGTAGATATTCAATCTATTCAACCTGCTTTGCATTTAACCTTTATCTATGCTAGTTGTAACAGAGTCCATAGAAGAGCTCTTTAGACAGATATGACATCTTTATCCAGATCTTTGTCAAGGCCTTGGGCTGTTAGCAGTGATTTCAATGCCATCTTGGAAGTGGGGAAAAGAAGAAGTCGAAGAAGCCCCGATGCTGCTAGCTCCTTGGAATTCTCGAATGCTATTAATAACTCTAATCTACTGGATGTTGGATTTGTGGGTAGCAGATTCACGTGGAATAATAACCATGGTGGTGCAGCGCGCGTGTGGGCTAGATTGGATAGGGCTTTTATAAATTCTTTGTGGTCGGCTTCTTTTTTCAGGTTTTATATCGAACATCTTCCTCGGGTCAACTTGGACCATGCCCCACTGCTCTTGGTGTTTCCTCCTCCACACGCCTCAGTTCCAAAATCGTTTAGGTTTTAACGGATGTGGTTACATCATGACTCTTTTCTTCAAGTAGCAAAACTAGCTTGGGAATCGGCGGAAGCAAAGCAGCCAATGTTCAATGTGCTCCTCAAGCTCAAGAATGTTAACCAGGCCTTGAAGGTTTGGAACAAAGAGTCTTTTGGGAATATCTTTGACCAGATCAAGCAAGCGGAGCGAAACCTTCAAGATATTAAATCTATGATGCAGCAGCTGGCACCATCGGCGATTGGGGACAACCCTTCTCAATTTGATTTAGCAACAGCCTCAGCCCATCTTAATAAGTCAAAACTTCTGGAGGAAATCTTCTGGAAGTAGAAAGCCAGGAACAACTAACTCGAAGTAGGGGATAAAAACACTAAGTTTTTTCACTCATTTGCTACAGAGAGTAGGCGGGCAGAGATTAGAAGTATCCTTCTGGATACAGGCCAACATGTGGAGGACCTCCCTAGAATTAAAGCCATGGTTGTGTCTCATTTCCAAGATCTTTTCATAGAAGAAACCCCAGCGGTAGGGCCTGATTTGTTGCATGTTATCCCCTCTCTAGTCTCAATGGAGATGAATGAAAGACTCGTGGCCCCTCATTCGATTGAAGAAGTCCATCAGGCAGTCAAGGACATCCCTCTGGACAGGGCACCTGGGCCTGATGGTTTTTCTGGTGTTTTCTTCAATGCCTATTGGAATTTTGTCAGTTGCGACCTCTATAAGGCAGCTATTTTCTATTTCAAGGGGGTTCACTACTTAGGGCAGTGATGGTGTCTCTCATTTTCTTTATCCCAAACTCTCAGGACCTTAAGAAATTCTCAGACTTTCAGCCCATTAGCCTGTGCAATTGTGTCTACAAAATATTTTCTAAAATAATTGCATTTAGACTGAGGGTGGTGCTCCCGTCTCTTATCTCCCCGGAACAAGGGGCATTTATCCATGACCACTCCATGGTAGATAACATCGCTCTAGCGCAGAAACTTTTCAGGGCAATGAATAGGAAAGTGTGAGGTGGAAATATTGTCTTGAAGCTAGACATCGAGAAGGCTTATGACAAGGTGAACGAGTCTTTTTTTTAAAAAGGTTTTATGGAGCTTTGGCTTATATGTTCACTGGGTAGATTTGGTGGAGAAATGTTGGGCCAACTCATGGTTCTCGGTGCTCATTAATGGGGAACCAGTAGGGTTCTTCAAGTCCACTAGGGGTCTCTGACAGGAGGACCCAATCTCCCCAAGTTTGTTCATTTTAGCGGACGAAGTTCTTAACAGGGGTCTTAAAAAGCTGATGAAGTAGGGTACTTGCCTTTCGTTTCAACTCAGGAGAGGATGTCCTTCGATCTCTCACCTCCTACGCCGATGACACTTTATTATTCCTCAATGGGGGCCAAAGGTCTCTTCGGGCGGCCAAGACATTTCTTCATTCCTTTCAGGATGTCTCGGGGTAAAGATTCAATCTCCTAAAGAGCACTTTAATATGATCTAACAACCTCTCAATGTCCAGGGTCAGATCCATTGAAAGAATTCTGAGGATGTCCAAGTCCCCTTCTAAGCTTACGTACCTGGGTGTCCCTATTGCAATTGGCAGGCTGATAGCTAGCACTTTCCAATCACTGCTAGACAAAGTGGAGGGTCGAATTAAAGATTGGCAGGTTAGGTGTCTCTCCCAGGCAGGGAGAGTTGTTTTGGTAAAGCACGTTCTGGGCAGTATTCCCGTCCACTCGCTGGTAGGCGCGCACACCCAGTCATTGGTCCTCGCGACTTTTGGAGTCCCAATTCACTGTTTTGCTTTAGGGTTGGGCTGAAGGTAGGAGCAAGCTTCACTGGAGATGTTGGAAGTCGATTGTGTCCCCTAAAGAGGAAGGTGGGCTCGGCTTCAGGAAACTTTTTAATGTTATGAAAGCCCTCAGGCTGAAGATGGCCTATGCGGTAAAATAGAATCGGGCCGGTAGTTTGTGGTGCTCGTTTATGCAAGAGAAGTACAAGAAGGATCTCTCCCCGTCTGCCTCTCCTTTGTGGAAAAATATTTGTAAGTTGTTGCCCCTGCTAGATACGAACATGTAGTGGAAGCTCGGGTCGGGTGAGTGCAGCATTTGACGCTCCAACTGGACGGGCCTGGGTCCATTAGAGCAACTTGCTACGACCAATATTCCAGATGCTCTGCTTTCACTAAAGTTAATCATTTCCTGGGTCTTAGTGGCCTGCTCCCGCTGTCCTCCGTCTTCAGCTACCTCTGCCAGTACGTTGTTGAATTTATTTGTCAGGCTGGTTTCTGCATTACGGAAGAACCTGATAGCCAGATCTAGCCCTATATGACCTCTGGTGATTTTTCTATCAAATATGCTTGGGAGATGAGTAGATCTAGTAGTCCCAGGAAAGGATGGGCCAAGTGGGTGTGGCACACGAAGGTGCCACCCAGGATTGCCTTATTTGTTTGGAGAGTTATGTTGAGAGTTGTCCCAGTTGATGAAGCTGTTCAAGCGTGAGCAATTCAGCCGGTCTCGAAGTGTGTTTGTTGCAGCGATTCCTCCCAGGGCCACTCATGCGGATCTCTTTAATACCTGCTCGTGTTCATCTCCTTGGCATCATCTTGTTGGGATTTCTTTGGCAGGTTTTTCGGTGTTGCAATTTTGAGGGCCTCTTCGATTGAGTCTACATTAAGGCACTGGTGGTCGGCCACAACACTGGATGGAAAGACCTGTTTACTCAAGAAGTTAGTCCCAAGCCTCATTCTCTGGGAAGTCTAGAAGTCCAGAAACACGGCGAAGTTTGATGGTAATTCCTCGCGCCGGCCCACGTTATTGCTAAAGTCAGATGGTGGATTACCTCTATCAGTAGCTCTATCCCTTGGCCGAGATCTGTGGCTTCTTGCGAGGCCCTGGCAGAGCTTGGGATTGTTGCCCATGCCTAGCCTTTGCAGCAGCCCTCTATAGTGCAGTGGCTGAAGCCCTCTCTTGGTTGGGCCAAGATCAATGTGGATAGTTCGGCTAGGGATAACTTGAGCCTTTCTGGTGGAGGGGGTGTATGAAGAGATGACAAGGGACATTTCATATTCGCCTTTTCGGCTGGTTATGGGATTAGTTTGAACGTTAGTGCAGAGCTTCAGGTGATTCATGATGGTCTGTCCTATTGTTTTTGCTTGGGCCTCTCAAAGGTTGTGGTGGAGTCATACTCTAAGTTAGTAGTGGCGTTTCTCAATGGGTCTGTTGTCCCGAGCTGGAAATGGTCCTACTGGATGTCCAGGATTGATCGGTTTAGGCTAATGAGTCAGGTGAGTTTTGCCCATGCCTATCGAGAAGGTAATGCGTTGGCGGATAGTATGGCTCGCATGGGTAGTGAGGCTTAACAAAAGGTGTTGATTCGTAACTACTTAGACCTTCCTGTCCATGTCAGGGGTCTTTTATTTCTGGATAGGTGGGTCTTGGGACGATCCGTTATGTGCACTCTAGCGAATTCCTAGGACACTTTCCATTTTTTACAGGCGTCCTCTAGGTCATTTTTTTTTTTGTGGGGGAGCCTGAAATGTCCAGGGCTTGTACATGTCTTTCATTGAATGAATTACTGCGGTTAAAAAAAAAGTTTTAGTTTGAGTATAACTCTTCATTAATTGGGCTTTAGGAGTTGCGCCTAACATGAAAAGTGCTTAGAATAATTAGGAGAGCATCACGGCTCAGCCAAATAAGACACGTACTATTTTTAGCATGAGTTGAAAGCTTCTTGCATGAATTCCAGCATGGTGTACCTTTGGATAAGCGCGCCAGTCTCCATCTTTGTTGTGTGTCCCTCCTCTTGAAGAAAGCCTTGTGTGCCATTTAAAATGGAGAAATACTTGTGTACCATCTGGAATGGAGAAAGTCTTGTTGTGCAACATTCCCTATAGAAGCCTTGTGAAGCACCACTTCATGAAGAGAAGAGGTTGTGTGCTCCATATTTGGTATAAAGGAGTAGATGGGCGTTATTTGGTATAAAAGAGTAGATGGGCATTATTTGGTATAGAGGAGTAGATGGGTGTTATTTGGTATAGAGGAGTAGATGGGTGTTATTTGGTATAGAGGAGTGGATGGGCATTGCCTTGTATGAGGGGAGGATGTGTGTTTCTTGTCTTAGAAAGGGATGTACACCACTATTTAAGGAAAAGTAGTTGGACACCACTATGTAAGGAAGGAAAGTGGAAGTTGTATGAAGGGAGAAGTGGTGGTGATCACCACTATTTAAGAATGGAGGAGCCTGTGAGGCCTATAAATACCCCTCCTCATTCCTCATTTGGACAAGGAGAGAAGTTGGGGACAAGGAAGTTGGAGAGAGGCTCGTCAGCCCATTCTCTAGAAGTAGTGTTGTATGCTAGACGGAGTGTGGGTTGCACAACCTATGTGGCGCATAATGCTACTTTGAGTGGGTCTTGTCTCAAGGAGGGAAAATCCTCTCCTGCACCACTTCTTGTGGAACTTTGTCTAGATTTAAAGTCTTGTGCGCCACTTCTTAAGGAGAAGCTTGTGCGCCCTTGTATTAAGGCCTTGCATTATGCACCATTTCAAATGGCTCTGTCTTAATACCTTGCTTCATGTACCACTTTCCATGGGCACATGTCCTAATACCTTGCTTTGTGCGCCACTTTCCATGGGCACATGTCTTAACACTAGGCTTTGTGCGCCACTTTGTACTCCATCATGTCCTAACACCAGGCTTCATGCACCACTTTGTACTCCTTCCTGTCTTAACACTAGGCTTTGTGCGTGCTCACACCCCAAGTATAGGGTTGTGATGTAGTAATAAACACAGTAAGACCGAGGTCGAATCCACAGGGACTGAAACCTGTACGTAATTTGAAACTAAATAGAACTGGAATTAGACTAAGATAAAATCTAAATTGAATGAAAAAAATGGTAGAATATTTATCTAAAACATAGAGAATTCAAAGGTAGGAAACTAGAGTAATAAGGATCCACTTGAAGCAATTGGGAAGCTACTTAGCAATGATTCAAGGATACAACTGGAATTAGAGTCTTATCCTATCCAGTTGGTAAGAAAAGATTTGTCAGATCTCTGAACTTCTCATGGGTCTAATCATCAATAAATAAGAATGACGAAGATTTGGAAGTGATTCCGTCACCTAACCATGCCCAGGAGACTATGGAAAACAACAACAATTTATCAATCTCACATTCAATCATGAGAGAATTGTGAAAGTTAGGATGGGTTCCATCACCCAACCATGCCTATGAGATGATGGTGAACAATAGGGTTCCCAAGTTCACAATCTCAATACATGAAAAGATAATATCTCAAGCTATCGCAGATCTATTGTAATTTGAGTACAACAAACCATTAAAACTAAAAACATTCCTTATAATCAAATTAAAATCTATAAGAGTTTAATAAACATAAATCAAAGTAAAGCTAACATCCCAATTACACTACAAGCTTCACCTCTTAGCTTTATCTAAGAGGTTTATCCCATCAACATCATTAGGCTACACCTTAAAAGAAAGAAAAAATAAAAATAAAAATAAAAATCCTACAAACTCTACTCTCCATCTTGTGCATGTCTAAGGAATTCTGATCCCCTCCCTCTCTCGTCTCTTCTTTCCTTTATAGCAGGCAAGGAGGCAGTGTACGAGAGACAATTTCCGCACAAACAGGTGGAGAGGCGGTGGGATGGGTCAGTGCGTAAGGAGGTTCGGCTGCGTGTTATGCACTGAAAAAAATAGCACTGCACTCCCCTCTTCCCATACTATCTTTCTAAAAGGATAACGTCCCCTGGGATGTTCTTGGATGGCCTACATGATGGACGGTCCAGATCAGCCGTCTGATCATCACCGAGATCACACAAAAGCCCAAAAAGTCAGGCTGTGTCCGAACGCGAAATAGGGCCTTGCGGCCTGCGATGATGCATGGTGGGACCCACTTCTTCTGACAGTTGAGAAATCCACGACGTCCACTGGATTTTAATTGAAATTTCAGTTGGGAAAGGTATTTTTGGCCATCCTTTGATGCGGCCCACGGAATCTGTAAAGCCACTGTCCGTCTTTCGTTTGGACGATCAAAAATCGATCTCCGATGTCTTTTGAAATTTCACCACCTAGGCCTGAGTGATAGGGGCCATGTGCATATCATGGACAGTCCAGATCGGACTATTGATGTACGGTGGTGTCCCACAAGACCCAACGCAGGTGCTTTGTTCGCAGCAACAGGGAACGACAGTTGCCATTTTTGAATGTGAATCGGTCAAGAGACAGGTTGACCACCTCTTTGTTGCTGTGCACGGCTATTGCACTTGTGCACTATGCACACCCAAGTCAAGGTGGAATCCACTGCGCTTCTTATGAGAGATTTGATCCGTCCATCCATTTTCTCATCTCATTTAAACTGTCAAGACCAATTTTGAAGCATATCTAGATAGCAGGTGGGCCCAAAATCAATGATTTAGTGGCTGATTTGTTAGTTGAGTCACTTTCAACCATGTATGAAGTTCGACGTGATGGTTAATTCGACATATATGGTTAATTTATGGTTTTCCAGCCATGTATGAAGTTTTGAGCCGAGCAGATGATGGAAACCCTGTGATCTTACATTTTGACTAACTTTCAAGCCTCTTTAATGTGACTGACTTGATTTTCTCAGGTATCTGGCGTGTAAATTTGTCGATTTCGGTCCCCCTGGAGTCCGTCCCTTACTTTGGTGATTCTGGAGTATCAATTCCATACATTTCGCATCTTTTTCAGTCCACGCGTATAAATCCATCTTGCAACATAAGCATGATTAAAACAGGCCGTTAAATAGTATCATGTTCGTAAAATCAGGTAATTGCTAGGGTCTAGTATGTAATATTTGACCCTCAACAGTGTGTTACTTTGTAAGGGAGTCATTATGTGCCCCTTGTCCTGGAGGAGACGTTGTGCGCCCCTTGTCCTGAGGGATGCTTGTGCGCAATCCCTTGTGCACAATCCCTTACGCAGCACTCTCCATGGGATCTTGTCTAAATACTAGGCCTTGTACGCTCCATGCTCCACCTTAGAGAAAGTTTGTGCACTCCTCTTGGTGAAGTTGTCATTCACTCCATAGCCTAAATGACCTTCCATCTTCCTTTGGAGAGAGAAGAGAGAAAGAGAAGTGAGAGAGAGAAGTGAGAAGGAGAAATGAGAGAGGACAGAAGTGTTCACAACCCCAAGTGTAGGGTTGCGATGTAGTAATAATCTCGGTAAGACCGAGGTCGAATCCACATGGACTGAACCTTGAACATATTCTGAAAGTAACTAGAACTTAGAACTGGAAAAGGATGAAATCTAAATCTAGAATAATTCAGAAAGTAATTTTGTTTAAAGTAACTAAAACTCGTAAATTCAAAGGTAGAAAACTAGGGTGCCAATGATCCACTTGAGAGATCTGGGAGATCTATGCTTGATTCAAGAACACAACTGGATTTAGATTCTCATCTTCATCCAGTTGGAGGATGTAACATTAAAACTCAAATATGAACTTCCTTTGATCCAATTTTTAAGAGATGAGAGGTATGAGAATTAAAATTAATTACATCACAAAACTATGCCCATGAGATAAAGTAAACAATAGAATTTAACCAATCCACATCTAATCTGAGAGAGTTATGGACGTTAGGAAGGATTCCATCATCCAGCCATGTCCATGAGACGATGGTGAACAACAGAGCTTCCTAACTTCACACTCATAAAAATGAAAAGGACATATTCAAAGTTATCGCAGATACATTATAATTTTAGTCACAATAAATTATTAAAAACTAAAAACATTCCTTATAATCAAATTATAATCAAAGAGAGTTCATTGAACATGAATCAAAGCTGTAGAAAATGCCCCATCACGCTACAAGCTTCACCTCTTAGCCCTAGCTAAGAGGTTTAGCCTGTCATTGACATAATGACGCTAAAGACTCTTAAAGAAAAAACATAAACAAAGTAAACCAACGAGGAAGGAAGATGGATGGCTGGCCACGATCTCTCTTTCTCTCTTCTCTTTCTCCTCTTTGCTCACGTCCCAAGATGAATGAATTCTCTCCATGTTTCTCCTCCTCCTTTTAATGGCATGAAGGGCAGTGGCTAGAAGGCTGGTAGTCGGTGGAGAACTCCTTATGCAGCAGAAGGCAGCGCGCATAGCCTCAAAATGCAAAACTGAGTTCCGTTCGGTGTGAAATTTTGGGCAGAAAACTGTCCCATAGTCCGATTTTTTTCCATGGTGAGGCTAAAGACCCCCTTTTCAGACTTTTAAATGGTTTGGATCAGAGATCCGATCGTGATCTGGGCCATACAACGTCCAGTTTTCCTGGACGTGCGTAAGTTGTGAAAAAAAAACTGTGCTGATGTGTTCGGTGGGCCCACAGTGATGTTTTCGAAGAAATCCACCTTGTTCATTAGATTCCTGGTGAAATTTCGATTGGAAAGGAATTGTTTTGGTCGAGTTTTGGTGTGGCCCACTGTGTCAAATCACCCACCATTTATCCTACATTTGACGGCGATCCGCATATGTACGCGTGCATGGGGCCAATAGGAGAGCATGAGTACGGTCGGCCCCACCCCCTAAGTCAAATGGACAGTCATGATTGGCCATATGGGCCCTGATGGCGGGCCACCGATCATCACAACGTCCATTGATTACAGACGTTGTGCGTAAGGAGAAAACGGATTGGGTCTTCGGTTGTTTACTGGTCTTGCCGGTCCGGTGTGGCACAGGAGTGCACTGGCTGTGCACTCTCACACCCTTATGTGGGGTCCACTATGATGCTTATGAGAAATTCACTCTGTCTATCCTCCCTCTCATCCGATTTAAAGGGTTGATATCAAAATTGAAGCATATCCAGATATTAGGTGGGCCCCAAATTAGTGATTTATGGGCTGATCTGTTCGTTGGGCCACTTTTATAGGGATCCAAGGGCTAAATTTTGATATGTATGGTTAATTTAGAGTCCTCAGGCCAGATATAAAGTTTCGAGCCAAACAGATGGTGAAAACCCTGTGATCTTACATTCAGGGCGACTTTCAGGTCTCTTTATCGTAAATCACTCAATTTTCTCGGATCTTTAGCGCATGAGTTCTTCAATCTCAGTCCCCTAAGATCCCTCCCTTGCCTTGGTGATTTGTGAGCGTCAAATTCATGCCTTTAGTACCATTTTTCAGTCTAAGCTCTTAAATTCACCTTGTAACATAAATACGATTGAAATAAGACGTTAAGCATTATCATGTTCGTAAAATCAGGTAATAACAGGGGTTTAATATGCAATATTTGACCCTCAACAAGAAGTTATAGAGAGTCTCAAGGAGCTCACAGAGGAGAGAGAAAAGTGAAGTATGATGGAAGACCCGCACAACCTAAGTCTGAGAAGTCTCTGTCGTTTCTTCAGTTGTGCACCTACCAGTGTTCTTGCCCGAAATGTCCCTTCCTTGATGAAGCACGCCAATTACTAGATTTATAAAAGGAAAGTAAAGGAAATGTGAAGTACAGAGAAAGGGCTCTAGGAGAAAGAAGTGTTTGTCCATACGACTGAAAGGATGAGTAGACTTCAAGCCCGCTAGCCTATCTGCCTTTGCGATGAACGTCCGATGAATATCAAAAGCGTCGAAATGCTGCTGAAATTTCCACTGATTTATCTTCTCTTTCATTCATTGTGCTTATTCATTATACTCTAGTTTTTTATAATCAAGGGAAATATGAGGATGTAAATGAACTCAGATTGAATAAAACATCTTGTGATCATTGTTCTCTCATTCTTTCTTTGTTATTATTGAATGAATTCTCCCTTAAATTGAATGCATTTGTTTCTTGTCCAAACATGTCCGAAAACCATGCTCACTAGTAGACATCACGGTCGTCTGTAAATGGTAAGTTTACTATTTATAGTAAGTTGCGATTTCTAGCAGTTTTAGTTGTAGTTTGATTCCAAAACTTCTCCCATGGCATAACATCCCTATTTAAAGGGTTGTGAACTCGTTTCTTTCATCTATCAATCAAATTATGAATTTTATAGAATTTATTTATATTTTGCTTCTTTTTTTTTTTGTCTTGAATTTGAGAAGTGTTTGTGAGGAGTTCAGAGAAGCTTCGTGGATTCAGAGTAGTTATCCTTGAGGAAGACGGTGATCGACCTCATCACATTCATCCCCGCGTCACCTCTGATGCCAAAGAGAGATTTTAAACCACCAATTAATCCAAATCATGCCATTACCATAGGATCATGCATGAGAGATGCTAAGCATTTCGACAGCCATTGAGTTACATTTCAAATGTAATCTACCTAAATACTGGGCCTGTTTGGATTTGTGAAATCCTTTTCTATTAGGAAATGATGTTGTTTAGGAATATCATTTCTAAAAATGGTGATAAGTAAGAAAACATTACCTTTGATTTTTATTTTATTTTTTGAACAAGAAATTTTATATATCTTTTCAAATATCTTGTTTGAGAAATGAAGAAAAGTTTTATGAAAAATTTACTTAAAAAGGTAAAAGGTTGTGTGTGTGTGTGTGTGTGTGTGTGTGTGTGTGTGTGTGTAGACATAGGAGAGGACGTGTAGAGGTGGAGCATCATCTTCCTCAGAGGGATAATTGTTCCAAATCCATGGAACTTCTCTGGACTCCTCACAAAGATACATCGAATCTACGAAGAAAAGAAGAAAATAGAAAATAATTTTTAAAATTTCATAAATTGATTAATAATTGTCTAATGTGCATATGTCTATTGCACCATTAATATAGAAAAAAAAAATTATAATTACCAAAAATAGCGAAATTCTAACTCTAATAAAAATTCTAATTCTAATAAAACTCTTCTAAAGCTTAATTTCTATAAAAAAAAATTCAAATAAACTTTTGTTGAAAAAAAGTCATATCATGATTAAAAGTTATTTCTAGAAAAGAAGAAAAATAGAAAACTCCAAAAAAAAAAAAAAAAAAATCTATTATAAAAATCGGAATTACTAAAAATAATAATTTTTTCTTAAATTTTTATTTTTGAGCTGAAAGCGCTTATTTTCTGGCGAAATAGATAGATATGACCTACTTTGTGGGTTAGTTCACATCGGATAGCCTGTTATAGTAAAGATTGATAGGTTGTGCGTCTTGTAACGATATTTAAATCAAAAGTAAGTTATGATAAATTTATGGCTCGTGTTCTTGTGGTTCAACCATGATAGGAATATATCGATGTCACATCCTACATCATTTATATAGAGCAATCAATATCTAACAAGTAAATGGTAAAGAGTACCCGAGACAAAGAATACTAGAGTTCTGAATTGAAGTTGGATTGTGAGTAGTGGCACATATTGCACATGTGACATGTTAGCATGTACCACACATGTGAGCACTTAAAGATGGGTGGTTTTACATATGGTGCATGTGGCACATTGGTACTTGCATGGTGCTTTAAGATTGACTTGGCACATGTAGCACACATATGAGTACTTGAATGGACACTTGCATATGTGGTGCACTAGAAGGTGACCGGTAACACATTCACACATGTCATACATTCACACATCACAAATATGAAGCACTTAAAGAGTGGAGATGAGGAAGACGTGGCTCAGTGGCACATTGGGGGGTGGGGGGGCATTTAAAGATGAGGCTGATCACCTGAGTTGCCCCTGGCACATTTTGGTGTGCAGTATATTATCATGTGGGACACTAAAAACCGGGCAGTAGCACATGTGTGGTGCTTTGAGGTAGCACAATGGCACATGTGGGGGCACTTGAAAATTGGCGGTTGTACATGTGGAATACTTAAGAGATGAGTGGTGACACATGTGACTATCAAATGAGGCATTTCATGAAGGGATTGGTCATTTTCTTGGACTCCCTGAAGCGATGTCTTTTATGTATGGATAAGGAAACAGTAAAGGGCATTTATTTTTTATTTTTATTTTTAAAAAAAAGGAGTGAAACTAACCAAATGTTTTATTCTATTATTTTTAACTTATAAAAACAAACGATAAAAATACTATTCTCATGTAAAAGGCTTTTTCAGAATCTTTTTTGTTTTTATTTTTATTTTTTCCCATGATCCAGGCTAATGTGCAAAACTAATTTTTTTTTTTTGGGCATGGTCAACATCAATTATCAAAGCGTGGTTAATCAAAGGTGGGTCTGCATGACTGACGGCCGGTCTAGATCAATGATGGGACATTTTCCACTACAACCGTTTTTGGCTTGGTTTGGGTAAGGTTCAACTGAAAACCTACCCATTACTTAAATGGGCCACATTTCTGATCCAAGATGGACCCACCACCCATTTAGCTTGGTCTAAACCCGCAGCAGAAACGAAGTAGGCCAGTTGACCTACCGGGTTATCCAATGGACTGCCACCCCTAGCCTACATGATAGACTGTCCAGATCGATAAATTATTATACTTTTTTTAGAATAATTAAGCTAGACCATCCATTTTCCTGACCATTGATGGTATGTTTAATGATGTAAAGTGGGTTGCTAATGTAGAGCGGGTCGCAGACAGTTTCATGGCCAAGATGGATCAGAAAAGGCCTGGTCGACGACAGAAATGATCCGGACCGTTGGACCTTAGATCAGGCGTATCTCGCAATTCGGAATGAGTTATCTGACGTAAAATATATAATTTTAGGATAGAACAAGCTACTTTAGCCAACCAGCCTGGCTATGCCAGGTTGCACAGTCCAGATTTGTGAAAAACCCCCTGTTCAAAGGTCGTTTCCTGTTTTATTTTCGTTTTTACTATAAATAGTAAGTTTTAGTTTTATTATAACTCTTCATCCGTCTTTAGGAGTTTTTCCAACATGAAAAGTGCTTAGAATAATTAGGAGAACGGTTTGGTGATGCTAAATAGGACACTTACTATTTTTGGCCAAAAACCTTGCGCACTAGTAGACATCACGACCGCCTATAAATAGTAAGTTTACTATTTATAGTAAGTTGTGAATTCTAGGAGTTTTAGTTGTAGTTTGACTCTGATTTCTTTCCTATTGCTTGGTTCCCTTATTTAAAGATTTGTGAACTCGTTTTCATTCATTCATTAATCAATTTCGAATTTTATTAGAATTTATTTCTATTCTCTTGCTTTCTTTCCTCGTGGATTCGAGAAGTCTCTGTGAGGAGTCCAGAGAAGCTCTGTGGATTCGGAGTAGTTATCCTTGAGGAAGACGGTGATCAACCTCATCACGTTCATCCCTGCGTTAGTTGCGGACAATTTCATGGCCAAAATGGATTATAGGAGGCTCGATCGGAGGTGGAAGTGATCTAGATCGTTAGAACCTTAAAATAGTCATATCTTTTTTTTTTTCGAAAAAGGGGCTTCATTCATGTGAGGATAAATACAGAAGATTCGGGCTTCCCGAGGGTAAAAAGACCTGGGGAGACCTATCATATCCTAGAAACCCAAAGCAAAAAATCAAACAAAAAGGCCGGGCTGGAAACAACATGCTGCCTCGCGCCAGCACACAAAACACATTAGCTTAATCTAATCTCCCCTAGCCTGAGTTTGTCTAGAAAGAGTAGGCCGTGGACCTTGGGCGAAAGATCCACTTGAAGATAAAAAATGGAGGAGAGTTGGGAATCGCTACCAAGGTGAGCTGAAGGATCATTACCTTCCCTAAAGTAGTGGGAAAATTCAAAACGACCTCTGCTCTTCAGTTGAAGGATCCTGTTGACCCAATAGGACCACTTCCAACCCGGCTTGGAAGTCCCATTCAGAACACTAACAACCTGCTTCGAGTCGGATTCGATAATTGCTTAATTTAAGCCCCTAGAAAGACAGAGGAGGAGGCCATCATGCACAGCACAAAGTTCGGCATATATTTTAGAACCTATACTATATCCAAGGGAGAAAGTGAAAAGAAACTGACCACTATCTCCTCTGTAAATGCCCCCACCACCTGCCGAACCCGAGTTCCCTTTAGAGGAGCCGTCGACGTTCACCTTGGTCCAAGAGCTGCACGGCCTGATCCATTTAACCACTTCGGCGAACTTGGAGGGATAAGGACTGAACAGACTGGTAGGAGGGTGGCCCCCACTGCTGATACCCAAAGCCTGTTAATGGTCACCAACATCATAGGATGGTCTGCGAGTTCCGGAACTGTCACAGATGTTGAAAATCCACCATTGAACGCGTCTTATGATCGCATCCAGGTTGAAGTTCTTTCCCTTGAAATGGGCTACATTCCTCATTTTCCACAACTCCCATAATAGAAAAGCAGGGGCGAGGCGACGACCCTGGTTAGGCGGAGCGCTATCGAGTTGGACACCCCACCATTGAAGAAGCCTCGCTTCGATAGAGGGGGCAACACAAACCGTGATCCCAAATTGATTACCCAACTTGCGCCACGCCAGATTGGCAATTTCGCTGTCCAGCAACACATGACGGGCCGTCTTCACAGCAGGGCCCCCTGAAGAACCTGAGCTGCATTAAACGCACCTGGAGGCGAGGTAAACACCTCATTTTTGGACTATCGCGTCCACCGGAATCACATGTTGAAGGGATTTCCAAATGAAAACAGAAACCTTGGGAGGCAGAGCATTCCGCCAAATGAGAGGGGCCCAGGCCTGGTGCTCAGTTGGGCTTCTGCTAGCTGACCATGTTGGACTGACCGAGAAGGAACTCGAGGGGGTGAGGGGCCATAAGGCAACGTCAAGGCCATCAGTAGTACAAAATCCTTGCTTGAATATATAATCTATCACTTCGTCGGGCAGGAAAGAGAGAGCCGCAAAAGGAGGGAGCGGGCCGCTCGCTCCCATCAGATGCTTGACCTGTAATTCATGCATAGAAGTAGGGATTGGGGCCTCCAAGAGATTCATCAGGGGGCCAAGGCTCGTCCAGTTTGTACACCACAAGCTACAGTTCCCCGATCCCAACTTCCACTACACGATGGTCTCGAGGAAAGGAAATGTCACGTGGGTTTTTTTCCATAACGGAGACGAAGAGGACATGGAGGGTGGATTGGTGGGGGCTGTCATATCCGTAGCATATTTGGAGGCCACGAAAGAGGCCCATAAACTTGCACCTACTTTGAACCGGCAGGTCTAGGCCATTTTGAGAGAAAGGCCTTTAGTGTCTCCGACAACTTTCGAATGCCTAGGCTACCTTCTAGCTTAGGACAAGCCACTCCCTTTCAACGACGCCAATGCAATTTCTTTTTTCCGTCTGCCCAACTCCAAAAGAAATTTGTAAAATATTTTTTTAGCGATGAAAGCACATGAATAGGGATGTGGGATGCAGCCAGAGAGTGGATTGAGATGCTTCCAATGATGTGGTTCACCAAAATAAGTCTACTCGCCTGAGATAGAACTCTAGCCTGCCAACCGCCAATGCAACCTTCTATCTTGGCAATAAAGGGCTGAAAACTGCTAATTTTAACTCTACCTACAATCATGGGAACGCCAAGGTAAATGAGCTGGCCTGCTTCCTTAGAGATTCCCAATAGGGCCTCTATAGCTCTTATTGTAGAAGCAGGGAGCTTTGAAGAAGCGAAAAAGGAACTCTTATGAAGATTGAAAGTTTGACCCAAAGTCGCTTGATAGGCATCGAGGAAATGTTTCACCAACCAAAGGGACTTCTTACCCCCATTAAGAAAAAGAAGCATATCGTCTGCATATAGCAGGTGCGAGACCCGCTTACAACCTCAGGCCAACTTATACGGCTGACAAAGGCCCTACTCCACCAAGCTCTTGAGACCCCTACTAAGCACTTCTGCAGCTATGATAAATAAACTAGGAGAAAGCGCATCTCCTTGCCGTAGGCCCCTTAAGGATTTGAAAAAACCAGCTGGAACACCATTGATGACGACAGAAAACCACACATTTTCCCAACAACTTTCAAAGAACTGAATCCACTTAGGACTAAAGCTGAAACGCACTAGAACTTGTTTGAGGAAAGCCCATTCCACCCTGTCATAAGCTCTCTCCATGTTAAGCTTAAGAACAATGTTTCTGCCTCTAACCTTCCTGTGATGTCTCGAAATAGTTCTTAGGTCAGGGCGATTCTTTCAGAGATACTTTTACCTTGGATGAAAGCTCCTTGCTTAGGCGAGATGATGGATGAAAGAAGTTGATTGAGTCTCGACGCAATCATGCTCGCCAAGATCTTGTAGAAAACATTGCAAAGACTGATCAGGTGTAAGTCCAAGAAAGAGGAAGGGGAATTCGACTTGGGAATGAGGTAAATGAGGGAAGCCGAAACTGCCCTTGGGATATTGCCGCCTTAGAAAAGGAATCTCGTAGCCTCAAGAAGGTCTAGCCCCACAACCTCCCAACAAACAAAGAAAAATGTACCCGAGAATCCATCCGAGCCAGGGGCCCCATCAGCAGGGATTGACTTAACCGCTGCCTGAATTTCTGAGTGTAGGTGGAGCCAATAAACTGTCATTAGCCTCTTGAAAAATCAGCTGGGGAATAGTGTCCAACAAGTAGGAGTCCATAGCACAAGATCCTTCCAAGAAGAGCTACTCGAAGTGTGCAATCGCTGCCTCCCTGATTTGGGCTTGATCAATTGGTACTTGTCCCGACTTTAGAGAAATGTTGTGGATGGCTGCTTTTCTGTGCCTCGCTGTGGCCGCCGCGTGGAAAATTTTGGTGTTTCTATTACCTTCATTCAGCTAATTAACTCTGGATTTCTGCTTCCAGAAAACCTCCTCCTACGCCTCAAGATTGCGCAGCTTATTAGTTGCAACCGTGAGCTTATTCTGTAGATTGATGTCTAAAGCAGCATTGCCAGCGCAGGAATGCTGACTCTCTTGTTCGGCAGACGCAAGCTCCTCCTCAACCTGCTTCACCAAGGTGAAAATATTTCCAAAGCAGTCTTTGTTCCAGGTTTTCAAAGCCTGTTTAACTGATTTTAACTTAATAAGAATGTTTAAAATGGGATGGTTAGAGTTAAGCTGGGCCCACGCTGAACTGATGAGAGGTATGAAAGAATCATCCAAGGTCCACATCCATTGGAATTTGAATGGTTTTGGGCCATTAAACACCTATTGGGGACTTTGGAGAAGAAGTGGAGCATGGCCGTATCATATATGACTTTTGGTAGAAGAAGCTACTTTGATCATAACTTTTGATCCGTTGAGTTTTATGAGTTGTGCAAAACATGAAGGCTTATAAAAATTAGAGGAATAACATGATTAGACCAAATTAAACACTTGCTATTTTGGGCCGAAAACCATGAAGTCTCATGGAAATCATGACCGTCTATAAATGGTAAGTTCATTATCTATAGTAAGTCACAATTTTAAAGAGTTTGAGTTGGAGATTGATTCTGAAACTACTTAATTCCTAGGTTTGGTATCACTATTTTAAGGATTGTAAATTCATTTTTATCATCAATCAAATTATTTTCAAATTTATTAGAATTTATTTCTTTCCCTTGTGGATTCGAGGGATCTATGTGAGGAGTCTAGAGAAACTTGGTGGATTCAGAGTAATTATTTCTTGAGGAACATGGTGATCGACCAAATCATGTTCATCCCTGTGTCATTTAAGATCACATTACCATAGTTGTTCTTAGAACTACAGGGAATGAAAGATAACACCATAAATGGCCAAATCAATTATCAAACCTTATTTACCATGATTAATCTTGATTGCTCATTTTCCTATCGATTGATTAGATTCTAACAAGCACCCGATCTGATGTAGAGTGGGTCGCGGACAATTTCATGGCCAAGATGGACCAGAAAAGGCACGGTCGACAACATAAGTGATCCGGACCATTAGACCTTAGATCGGGCGTATCTTGCAATCCGGAATGAGTTATCTAACGTAAAATATATGAATTTGGAGAAGAACGAGCTACTTTAGCCAACCAACCCCACTACGCCGGGTTGCGCAGCCCAGATTTGTGAGAAACCCCCTGATCGACAGTCGTTTTCCCGCTTTAATTTCATTTTTACTATAAATAGTAAGTTTTAGTTTGCTTATAGCTCTTCATCCGTTGGGCTTTAGGAGTTGTGTCCAACATGAAAAGTGCTTAGGATAATTAGGAGAATGGTTTGGTGAAGCCAAATAGGAAACTTACTATTTTTAGCCGAAAACCTTGCGCACTAGTAGACATCACGACCGTCTATAAATAGTAAGTTTACTATTTATAGTAAGTCGCGGATTCTAGGAGTTTTAGCTGTAGTTTGAGTCTGATTTCTTTCCTGTTGCTTGGTTCCCTTATTTAAAGGGGTGTAAACTCATTTTTATGCATTCATCAATTAATTTTGAATTTATTAGAATTTATTTCTATTTTCCTGCTTTCTTTCCTCGTGGATTCGAGAAGTCTCTTTGAGGAGTCCAGAGAAGCTCCATGGATTCGGAGTAGTTATCCTTGAGGAAGACGGTGATCAACCTCATCACGTTCATCCCTGCGTCAATTTGGTATCAGAGCGAGGTTTTTCCTGGGGCCGATGGCAAACAACGAAGGTATGAATCAAAATCCTGTGGACGGTGATCCAGGGATTCGTTATCTTTCGGAAAGAATGGAAGCTTTGTATCGGGAGAGTCAGTTGACCATGCAAGGGCTGCAGACAACCCTCGACCGTCTGGCGGATGCGCTACTTCCGCCCGGAGCCCTAGGTGGTGCTCAACCACCTATGGTCACTCCACTACCCGTGGTTGCTGTACAACGTGACCCCGATTATCGCAGAGCACTACCAGTGGCAAACCTTAGGGCTACACCAGATGATTCTAATTCCAGTGACGAAGACATTAATGAGAGTTTTAACCGACGACCAATCCATGGTGGTGATCGTCTAGATCGTGTTGAAAGAGACTATTGACGTAAGGCTGAACTTCCTAGTTTTAACGGTTTATTAGGTATCGAAGATTTCCTCGATTGACTAGCCGAAGTAGAGAGATATTTCGATTATATGGATGTGCCAGATCATAAAAGGGTGAAATTGGTAGCATTTAAATTAAAATCTAGTACTTCTGTATGGTGGGAACAATTACAACTCTCACGAGCCTGCCAAAATAAGGTGCCCATCACATCATGGCCTCAGATGAGACGTCTTCTTCGATCACGATTTCTCTCCATTGATTATGAGTAGATCTTATTCCATCAATACTAGAATTGCCAATAAGGAAATCGAACTGTTACAGATTACACTGAAGAATTTCAGCGGTTGGCTACACGAAACGATCTGTCAGAATCTGAGTCACAGAAGGTGACACGATTTATAGGTGGGTTGCGACCGGTAATTCAGGACCGAGTTCAGATGTACCCAGTCGGGATCGTAGATGAAGCAGTTCAATTGGCAGGAAGGGCAGAAACACAACTTGTAAGAGCTCCTGTTCATCCTTATCCTTCAAATCGACCCCCTATGACGGGTCCCACACAGGATCCAGTGCTGGCTTGAGGAAAAGATTCGGTAGGAGAGCATCCTCAACCTCCTCCACCAGCAAACTGTGATATGAGGAGCAGACCATCTAGACCTCAACGGGCAGCGCCCACAACAGCGGGCCCGAGTAGGATTCCGAATCCTTATGCTCGGCCAAGGCCGAATAATTGTTACTGCTGTGGCCAACCAGGTCACTTATCAAACACTTGTCCTCAACGTCCGGCAGCACATTTGACTATAAACGAAGGGGGCATTGAAAATGAGGCCGCAGAAGAAGATCATGGATTTGAGGAATATGAACAAACCACTAAAGAAATAGCAGGTGGCGGTGAAGCGACAGGCGAGGATCGTGGTGAATCTCTCGTTGTGAGGCGACTACTGTATACCCCGCAAAAGGAATTACATTTACAGCGGCACAATATATTTCGTACTGGATGCACTGTCAGCGAAAAGGTTTGTAATGTAATAATAGACAGTGGTAGCAGCGAGAACATCGTCTCAAGAGTGATGGTGGACAAGTTGTAGCTACCAAAGATGAGACATCCTTCCCCGTACTCAATTGGTTGGATAAAAAAGGTGAATGAGACTAAGGTAACTGAACAATGCACTATCTCATTTTCAATTGGTAAACATTATAAGGATCAGATACTTTGTAACGTGATTGACATGGAAGCCTGCCATATGCTACTCGGTCGACCCTGGCAGTTGGACCGTGGTGTGATCCATCGGGGACGAGACAATGTTCACATATTTGTCAAAGATAGTCAAAAAATAATCCTTACCCCTATGGCACCAGAAAATCACCCTAAATCCTCTAAAGTGGAGGAGAGTTCTCTCTTGATCATTCGTGATTTTATGGATGAATCAAAGGAAACCGGTGAGGTATACGCCGTAGTGGTGAAAGGCGAGGAAGAAGAACCCTCAAACATCCCTCTAAGATTAAAACCGTTACAAAACAAATTCAAAGAAGTCTGGCCTGAAGATTTACCTGATGGATTGCCCCCCATGAGGGACATTCAACATCACATAGACTTCGTCCCTAGGGCTAGCCTGCCCAATCGCCCTCATTATCGGAAGAGTCCGAAGGAGTGTGAGATACTTCAGGGGTAAGTGAAAGAATTGATCCGTAAGGGTCTATTAAGAGAGAGTATGAACCCATGTGTTGTACCAGCATTATTAACACCAAAAAAAGATGGAAGCTGGCGCATGTATGTCAACAGCCGAGCAATCAATAAAATTACCATCAAATATCGGTTTCCAATACCACGGTTGGACGACATGCTCGATATGCTGGGAGGGGCCAAGGTGTTCTCTAAACTAGATCTAAAGAGCGGGTACCATCAGATTCGTATCCGACCCGGTGATGAGTGGAAGACGGCATTCAAGACAAATGAAGGATTGTATGAGTGACTGGCCATGCCCTTCGGCCTATCGAACGCACCAAGTACTTTTATGCGTTTGATGAATAAGTTCTAAAACCGTTCACTGGCCGATTTGCCGCAGTATATTTTGATAACATATTAATATATAGCCAGGATGAGGTGAAGCACAAGAAACATCTCAGGCAGGTGCTGCAGGTCCTACAAGATAACAAGTTGTACCTTAACTTGAAAAAGTGTAGCTTTTTAACTGACAGCCTGTTGTTTCTAAGATTTATTGTAACGTCCACAGGCATTCGAGTGGATGATGAAAAAGTGCGAGCTATTAAGGAATGGCCGATCCCAACAAATATCCATGAGGTGAGGATTTTTCATGGTTTAACGACTTTCTATCATCGATTTGTGCGAGATTTTAGCACCATAGTCGCGCCTATAACAGATTGCATGAAAAAGAGACCGTTCCAGTGGACCGATAAAGTTGACAAGGACTTTAACGAGATCAAGCATCGTTTTTCTACAACACCGGTTTTGGTGCTTCCTAATTTTGATAAATTATTTGAGGTTGAGTGTGACGCTTTATACGTCGGAATTAGGGGAGTATTATCACAGGAAGGCAGGCCGGTAGCCTTTTACGGCGAGAAGCTCAGTGAAGCACGAAAGAAGTGGTCGACTTATGAGCTTGAGTTGTACGAAGTTGTTTAGGCGCTGCGACTTTGGCAGCATTATCTGATTCAAAGAGAGTTTGTTCTGTACACTGACCATTAAGCATTAAATTTTATTAATAATCAGACTAACGTGAATCGTATGCATGCTAGATAGGTTGCGTTTTTACAGGAATTTACATTCGTTCTGAAGCACAAGTCAGGACAGCAGAACAAGGTGGCTGATGCACTTAGCCGTCGTGCATCACTACTTGTTACAATGAGCAACGAGGTATTCGGCTTCGACTGTCTCAAGGAGTTGTATGCCGAGGATGAGAATTTCAAGGATTCTTAGATAAAGTGCCAAGAAGGTCACCCCAGTGACCTTCATATACAGGACGATTTTCTCTTCAAAGGGAATCGATTATGCATCCCCCAAAATTCTCTAAGGGAGCAGATTATTCAGGAGCTACATGGAGGTGGCCTCGGTGGACACCTTGGGCGAGATAAGACGCGAGCTCTTGTGGAAGAACGGTATTAGTGACTGCAATTAATACGTGATGTGGAAAGAACCATACAACATTGTCATATTTGTCATACTTCCAAGGGGCAATCTCAGAATACGAGACTCTACACCCCGTTACCTGTGCCTAATGGTCCTTGGGAGGATTTATCAATGGACTTCGTACTTGGTCTTCCACGAACACAACGCAGCATGGATTCGGTGTTCGTGGTGGTCGATCGTTTCTCCAAGATGGCGCACTTTATCCTATGCAAGAAGATCCTCGACGTAACATAAGTGGCGAATCTCTTCTTTAGGGAGGTCGTATGGCTACACAGGGTCCCTAAGACCATTACTTCTGATCGTGACACGAAGTTCATTAGCCACTTTTGGCGGACTTTGTGGACTCGATTCGATACATGACTTCAATTCAGCAGTGCTTACCACCCACAGACTGATGGGCAGACCGAAGTTGTGAATCGCACATTGGGAAACCCCCTTTGCAGTATTGCAGGAGAAAAGCTAAAGCAGTGGGACTTGGCCTTGTCTCAAGCAGAGTTTGCATTCAACAACATGGTGAACCGATCGACAGGAAAATCGTCGTTCCAGATTATCTACGAACGAGTGCCTCGCCACACACTTGACTTGGTCCCTTTGCCCAAGCACCCAGGCACTAGTGTTGCAGCAGAACATATGGCAGATAAGATCATGGGCATCCATGCAGAAGTGCAGGCCAAGCTACATGCCTCGAACGAGAAGTACAAAGAACAAGAGGATTATGGTTCATCTGCGTAAAGAGATATTTCCGACCGGGACATACAACAAGTTGAAAAATAAGAAGATTGGACCGATACCGATCATCCGAAAGATCAATGACAACGCTTATGTTGTTGATCTTCCAGATGACCTGGCGATCTCACGGACTTTCAACATCGCAGACCTAACCGAGTATCATGAACTAGCGCAGGAGGAGAACTCGAGGACGAGTTCTTTTCAAGTGGAGGGGACTGATGTAGAGCGGGTCGCGGACAATTTCATGGCCAAGATGGACCAAAAAAGGCACGGTCGACAACATAAGTGATTTGGACCGTTGGACCTTAGATCGGACGTATCTTGCAATCCGAAATGAGTTATCTGACGTAAAATATATGAATTTGGGGTAGAACGAGCTACTTTAGCCAACAACCCCGCTACGCCAGGTTGCGCAGCCTGGATTTGCGAGAAACCACCTGATCGACGGTCGTTTCCTCGTTTTAATTTCGTTTTTACTATAAAGAGTAAGTTTTAGTTTGCTTATAGCTCTACATCCGTTGGGCTTTAGGAGTTGTGTCCAACATGAAAAATGCTTAGGATAATTAGGAGAATGGTTTGGCGAAGCCAAATAGGACACTTAAACGGTTTGGTGAAGCCAAATAGGACACTTACTATTTTTGGCCGAAAACCTTACGCACTAGTAGACATCACGACTGTCTATAAATAGTAAGTTTACTATTTATAGTAAGTCACGGATTCTAGGAGTTTTAGTTGTAGTTTGAGTCTGATTTCTTTCCTGTTGCTTGGTTCCCTAATTTAAAAGGGTGTAAACTCATTTTTATGCATTCATTAATTAATTTTAAATTTATTAGAATTTATTTTTATTTTCCTGCTTTCTTTCCTCGTGGATTCGAGAAGTCTCTGTGAGGAGTCCAAAGAAGTTCCGTGGATTCGGAGTAGTTATCCTTGAGGAAGACGGTGATCAACCTCATCATGTTCATCCCTGCGTCACGATCAAAGTGATTCATGAGAGTTATGCTCAATCAGCTGTGGGGCCTACCCAATAAATGGTCCAAACAAATAATTAGATCTTTTTAGTGTAGTTAATATGTATGGACCATTTATTTATTTATTGTTTGTTGTTGATCAGATGGTCAGAATTATCATATTAGAATAATTCCAAAGAGTTATGGTAAATCAAATGCGGGGCCTACATAGATAATGCTGATAAATGATCAAACCTTTTCCATTGTAATCATTCTAACCTTTATTTTCTTGGCAATTGATTGGATGTTTAGAATCACTTGATGACAGCTAGTCTCGAGATTTATATTTAATCAGAGGGCCTACATGATAGGTGGTCTAGGTCAATTATCAGACCCTTCTTAACGTAATTTAGAATCAGTTGATCAAAGTCATCTTTGATGATTAATACAGTTAAACAAATGGGGGCATATGATAGAGGATCCAGATCAATAATCATAACTTTTCTGGTATAATCAATCTTGCATGTACTTTACTTGGCCATTGACTGAGAATCACCAGATCCTTTAGAAATGGTCAACTAAAGGTGGTGCCCAAATGATGCACGGTCGAAATCAGTGTTAAGAACTTTTGTAACAAAACGGAACTGAGTTATCCATTCCATGACATAGTGCATACGTATAAAAGGAGAAGACATCATCCTCCACTTAAGAATAACCCTTGAATTTACAATGAGAGAAATATTTTTTATAAAAAATTAATATTATTGATGAAAATTTTGTTTACATAATTATTTATACAAGTATTAAACCCTAAATTTATAACTTTTTCAAAATAATAAAGTTTTTTAAAAGAATAAATTGAGACATTGCTGTACGACTGCCTATCTTTTGAGCTAAAGACAAATCAAAACCTGTGCTTCTGGAGTATTTCCAAATCAAATTATAGTCTTGAAAAGTTGGTCAAATAACCGCCCGACGTCTAAAATAGATTAGCACGGCATGTGACATACACCATATTTCACAAAAAGGGAAAAATGCCCTTAGGATAATCCTAACCCTTGATTGTATGTAGTGACTTTGATGTTTATCAGAAATCTAACACATTCATCTGTTTTTCCATCTCAAGTTAATTAGGGCATGGGCCCAAAAAATGAGGTTGATCCAAAGCTCAACGTAGCCCTGCTAGCCCTAAAATGTTTCAATGGTGGAGTTCAATCCCTATTGTTTCATGTCATCTGGCCTACTAGAGCTTTGGATCAACCTCATTTTGGGGGCATATGCCCTAAAATAGGATAACAAAATAGATGGATGGGGGGGCGGGGGGGGGGGGGGGGGGGGGGGGGTTGTCACTAACATCATGTAACTCCATGGATATTTGAATAGTGGGTGTTTAATTCCCATGAGCTTTGGATCAACCTCATGCTCATGTCCTAACATGAGATGGCAAAATAGAATAATCGGGTGAATTTCGCACTAACATCATGATGTCCCCACTGTATAGGCATGCTTGAAGCTATGGCTTTTTCATCGGCCAGGAGGATAAAATCATCATATTATACAAACCTTAAGAACAATATCATCTTTTTACAAGAAAACAGTTAATTCCATTAGAGAATCATGAGTAGAAGTTAAAAAGGCAATTATTTGTTAGTATTTTGAAAAATTAAAGGCACCGAAGAAGAATAGCCTAAAAGTAGGCACTTTTTTGTGGACAGGCCAAAGCAAAAGAGTCTGTACGATAAAATTCCAAATAAATTTATTAAAATGATAAATTGTTGTAAACTAACACAATTATTTTTACCCACTTTAAGTTATTACAAAACTCTCCAAACCCTAAAAATAGTAAAAACTATAACTCACTAAAAACAACAAATTATACCTTTAAACTTTAAATTAACCTATAAAACCATCTTAATTTGGAAAACCCTCTAAGAGAACAATTAAAACATTGTCCAACATGTAGAGCTCCTTGATAGCTTTTAAATGACATGTCATACACATAAACAAATAATTGATTGTAAACTTCTTAACTTCAGCAGTTGTAATGCATGCTAGACTCTTAGATCGATTTTTCTAGCCCGATTTCTTTTGATCCTAATTGTTCACGTGATTGTCTTTTTCTTTGCATTCATTAGACTCCACTTGAAAAATTAAACTCTCCCCTCAACTTTAGAAAAGTTGTAGCCCATTGACTTACCTTTGTAGTGCGTCTTCTTTATCTTCAACAACAGTTGATGGTATATGCCTACATGTTGGATTATTAGTTTATACATATGATGGAACTCTAGAAAATAAATGCTCACTTTCTATTTCTTTGCAAACCTTTATGTTTTGGGTTTTGACTTCCACCTATTTTATAACAATGGATTTATGATTGGTTGCTCTCGATCAACATCGACTAGCCACACTGTTGTTGCCATCACTACCGTCCTTCAATCTATCCACTTTGATTATTATGGAGAAGGTAGATGGGCGATCTTCACTACATGACTAGGGAATTGTCCACTTCCTTGGCCATCAAGATGTCCTTAACCATCAATACCTTATCCCTTTTGCTGATCCATTTGTCACCCAATGCTTTATTTTAATTGAAACTTTATTTAGATCATCTATTATAATCCATCAATTGATACATGCATCCATGGATTCATCAAGCAATTCTATTATGGATTTGTCAAGTGGCAATCCTTCATGTGGATCAATAAACTCTTCTTCTTCTATAGCTCATCGGTTGAAAAGTATTAAGCTCGTGAGCTTCTTCGACGAATGTAGATTTCGTTATAGTGAATATACTTGTGATCCATGGCCTCCTTGTTTCACCTAGTTAATTTGAATATCAAACTCTTGATGATAGGCCATAAACCTGCATTCATCAATGCTTGATTCCCTATAGCATGTCCATAGGATTGTTGATACCCAATCTATTAGTGAAGCCTTTGACCCAAGAAATACTTGACTTCTTTTTCTTTCTTTTTTTAACACAGGCACACACACACCCCACACACTCACGCTAGTGGAATTTCACCACCTATGGGTACTTGAACCCTTGGCCGGGAGTTGAAACTCCTGAGAGTCTACCCACCCGGGCAAGAGTAAGAACCCAAGAAATACTTGACTTTAATACCAACTAGTGTGGTGGCTTTGATAACAGCTAGTATAGTGGCTCCGATTCCTCATGGTACACTCGTAGGATTGTTGCTGCCGGATCTATTAGTAGAATCTCTCAATCGATGAAAAACCTAAATCTGATACCAACTTATGTGATGGCTTGATACCATCTAATGTAGAGAATCCATAAGGAGCGAAATCTCTAAAATAAGAAAAGAATTAATATTATGGATGAAAGTATGTTTTTAAAACTATTTATATATAGACCATAAACTTTAAATTTGTAATTTTCCTAAGATAATAAAGTTTCTTAAAATGATAAACCTACATAAAATAGTCAATTACTTTAAACTGACTCAAACTCTTTCACATAATTGCTTTAATAATAATAATAATAATAATAATAATAATAATAATAATAATAAGAGTTAAGCTATTCTAATACTCTTCAAATCCTAAAATTCTCATAGTTATGGTTTTTGCAACCCTTAATATAATCAAATCAATGTGGGTTGGCGATTTTCCTAGCCACGAGAGGACAATTTAGATGGTGCTTCAACCAAAGGTAGGGCTCATGTGATGGATGGTTCAAATCAATGATTGGACCTACCCAATGTACTCAATTTAGATGGATGGTGTCCTTTTCCGTTGATTAGACTGTTACAATTATGTGCATTCAAATACAAAACTATGTGATGAGTAGTCAAGATTGGTGAGGAGCCTTTTCTATTATGACTGGTTGTCCGTCCATTTTCTGGTGATTGGTTTAACAGGAAAAGTGGTCCAATCAAAGTGATTGTTTAGAGACATGAGATAATAATGTGTGGACTCACGTGATGGATGGTCTAGATTAGTGATAAAACCTTTTATAGTATAATCAATCTGGACCATCCATTTTCTTAGGCATTGATTAATGGTTAGAATTGCATGATAGACATGGGCATATCATCGATTAGACCTTTTAAAGTGCAGTCATTTTGGGCCATCTTCCCATCCATTGACAAGATGAATAGAATCGCCTAATTGAAGTGATTCTTGAGAATTATAGTCAATCAAAAGGTGAGCTTAGGTAGCTAGTCAAACAAATGATAGTGCCTTTTCTAGTGAAATTAATTAGCTGGGACTATCTAATTTCCTATGCATTAATTAGATGGTTAGAATCATCCCGTCAAACTAATCCTTGAGAGATATGGATCAACCATTTTCTTGGCCATTGATTGAATGGTCAGAATCTCTTGATCAAAGTACCTCTTGGGAACCATGATTAATCAAAGCTCCGACCTCCATGATAAATAATCCAAAGCAATGATCTAGACCTTTTTTTTAAGTCTAGCAATTTTGGAAGATACATTATCATGGCCATCTATCGGATTGTCATAGTCATTTGATTAAAGTGATTCTTGAAAATGTTAGCCAATAAAAGGTTAGTCTGTATGATGGATGGTCTAGATCAATGATCAAACCTTTTCTAATATAATTAATTCGAACCATTTACTTTCCTAGCCACTAACCAAATGGTTAAATTAGTTAATCAAAGTGATTCCCGGATTTATGAAAAATGCAGGCGTGCTCTACGCGGTTCAAATCAATGATAAGCTCTTTTTCTTTTCTTGAATAATTGATCCAAACCATCCATTTTCCTAACCATTTGATGGTCTAAATCAATGACTAGATCATGTTCTAGTATAAACGATCTGGACCATCCATTTCCTTTTTCATTGATCAAATGGCTAGAATCATATAGTTTAAATAGTGGATGACCATGGTAAGGCCTATTTGATAAATGATCCGAATCAATTACAAGACCTTTTTTAGGAGTGCCATCAATTCATCATTTCAAATAGTCCATATTTGATGTAGAGTAGGTCGCAGATAATTTCATGGCCAAGAAGGACTAGAAGAGGCCCGATCAGATACGAAGGTGATTTGGACTGTTAGAAATTAAAATGGGCATATCACGCAAATCAGAATGAGTTATTCGACATGCCATATATGATTTTGGGTAGCACGAGCTACTTTAACCACCCAACTTGCTACGCCCAATTGTACATACCAAATTTGTGAGATTCCATCAGATCGACGGTTGAATTTCTGTTTTTATTTTCATTTTTACTATTTATAGTAAAATTTAGTTTGATTATAAATCTTCATCACTTGGGCTTTAAGAGTTGCGCCCAACATGAAAAGTTATTAGAATAATTAGGAGAATAGCATGGTTGGCCAAACAGGATACTATTTTTAGCCGAACACCATGAGGTCTAGTGGAAATCACGACCATTTATAAATAGTAAGTTTACTATTTATAGTAAGTCACGATTTCCAAGAGTTTTAATTATAGTATGATTCCGAAACTTCTTTCTAGGGTTTATGTTATTATTTAAGAGGTTGTAACCTCACTTTTCATCATCAATCACTATATTATGAATTTCTAGAAATTATTCTATTTTCTTATTTTTCTTGTCAATTCGAGGCATCTCTGTGAGGAGTCCAAAAAAGTTTCGTGGATTCAAAATAGTTATCTCCCCGAGGAAGATGGTGCTTGACCTCACACATCCTTCCCCCTTCCCTTCATCGATATAAGACAAAAGGGCTACAATTACTTGATCAAAGTGATTGGTGGGAATAATAGTTAACTAAAGGTTTGCCTTACATGATAGACAGTCTTGGTCAATGATAAAACCTTTTCTAGTTTAATTACTATGCATTTTCCGGCCATTGATTGGATGTTGTTTGGAATCACCCGATCAAAGGGATTCTTAAGAGTTAAGATTAATCCAAGGTGCAATTTACCTGATTGATGGTCCGGATCAATGATTAGATTTCTTAAGTTTAAACAATTCGAGGTGTCCATTTTCTCGGCCATTCATTGTACGATCAAAATCCCTCAAGAAAAGTGGTTATGGAGAGATATGATAAGTCCAAGTTGGGCCATACATGATAATCAATCCAGGTTACCTTTTCAAGTATAGTCTTATCAGGCTTACCTTTTTCTAGGCCACTTAGCTTTTTCTTGGCCATTGATTGGATGGTTAAAATCACCTTATCAAGGCTATTCTTGAGGGTAATAGTCAATCAAAGTTGGGACTTAATAATAGATGGTATGGATCAGTCATCAATCCTTTTTTACTGTGATCAATCTGGACCATCCAATTTTCCCTGCCATTGATTGGATAGCTAGAATCATCTCATCAAAGCGATCTTTGAGGGTTATGCTTAATCAAATTTGGTCACAGACGATAAATTATCCATATCAAGGATAACACCTTTTTCCAAGATATATAATCAATCATCAATGTCTATTTTCCTTGCGATTGATCATATAGTTAGTATCATCCAATCTAGGTGGTTCCAGTAATCACATGTGAGGTCCACATGATGGAGGACTTATTAGCCATTAATCAGATGGTTAGAATTATTTTCTCAAAATATTCTTGAAATGTTGAAGCAATCAAAGATGGGCATCACACAATGGATGGTTCACATCAATAATCGAACCTTTCTTTGTATAATCCATCTCAACCATCTATTTTGTTGGCCAGTGATCAGATGGTGAAAACAAGTGTTGAATTCTATACAACGACTCCAATGTTTTCTTAAGTGCAAAAAATGACAAACCAAATTTCATTTCCTGTTGGACGACTTACCAAAATTAACAAGCTTGAGCAATCCAAACTCCAAAAAATTGCAATTTGATTCCATGGTGCATCCAAATGTACCCTAATGCATCAAACCACCGTGGGCCCTACTCCTCGTTGGATGGCATTTTGCAGGGCCACCAATAGGGTTGTCAATGAGCAGGGATCTGGTGGGCCCCCAGTCCAGAAATGAAATATAGGCTCAAGCCCAGACCAGGGTCATTCACGCTAAAAAAGATGGGCCTGAGCCCGCCTATGTTAAAAATGTCAGGCCTGACTGAGCATATCTAATGGGCCCAGTACGGAGAGAACATCGTGACCTTGAAATCTTATTTTTGAGCCGAACAGGCAATCCTATCATTGATCATCTCTACATCTGGTCCAAACCAACGTCATGGATGAAACTGGATAGTCCAGTCATCAGACCAGACATATGCCCTGACGATGACCATCTTTCTAACCAACAGATTTTCTCTCCCACATGTGGTCCACCTGATGAATTTATTGGCCTGACTTGTCGCGCAAGACATGTTCCTATGGACCAGAATCGTCTACAACACCTGTTTTGCCAAGTACGTACACCTCAGCTCTGTGGTTGTATATGTAAAATTCATTCCGTCCATCAGGTTCTGTCATCGATTCTAGGCCATGGTAAAAATAATCAGCCTGATCCACAAGTCATGTGGGCCACACCAAGGAGAACAATGTGGATAGGATGCTAAACATTGATTTGACTTTTAGAGAGCAATTTTACAGTATTCCCATTGGTGTGGCACATAGAAGCTTATCATCAGGCTGATCTTTTGTTTTTGAGGTTCAAATAAGGATTCCCACGAGGTGGACGGAGTTGATTTGCATGTGTAACACAGTAGGATACACAAAGCATGGTGTTTACATCCATTTTGAGCCCCTTAACATGGTCCAATAAAAAATTGCCACGAAAGGTATACTCACACCTAAAGAGTTCTTTTGCTGATCTTCTTTTATACATTCTATTATTAACGTGGTAGTATATATAGACCCTTATGTATGTCTTTAAGGAATGAATCGTCCCATGCCATATGACCACAATCAACATTCTCATTTACGAGGCAATATACCTAGCACAACTATAAATGACCTATCGAGGGAGTGGATCTAATAACAGATATGTGGACGACATTCTTAGTGACGCTATCTCTCACCTTCCTTCCAAAATGATAAATCTTCTTGGAGACATTTGGAGAGCTAGCAACGTTTGAAAAAGTTTTGAATATCCGTATATTAGACCCACGTCCAAGCCAATTTGGCTTTGATTTGGACCTAACACGGGAGAGAGACATACATCAATTCGATCAAGTTCCCCATTTTGTACATTAATCAGAACTAAGAGAATGGGAGAACTAGATCTGATTTAGCTCGATAATAAATCAGTATTAGGTGTCAAATCTTACCTCACTCGAAACCATTATCTTAATTACATATGGTTAAATGTAAGAGATAATTTAATGTGGATTGCCCGACACCTTTAGGTGGAGGAGATAGGCCATCAAATGAGTGGTTCTGATCTTGGCCTGGTTGTCTTCATTAGAGGAATCTTGACATTCCTAGGCTTGGTTTTTAGTGGGCCACAAACATCTCCGTAAATGATCAATTACGAGAAAAAGATTCAAAAAGCCAGCGAATCTGACTTAAATTGGAGTCCTTTCTTCCTAATGCAAGCTGCAAGTTTTGTATCAATCAAGGAGATTTTTATATCTAGAACTGCAATGAGAGTGCGAAAGATTTAGAAGTAACAACGAATCCTAGCGAGGGGTTTCATTGCCTTGATAAATTATAAAAAGAGCACATGAAGAACAACTCAAGGTCCCACACCAAACACATTTATCTTTTCTTAGTTTAGCCTAGTCTAGCGTAAATAACTACTGTATAGTGACTCCTGTTCTAGTACATTAGGAGTAAAAGTAAATATCCTTACACTTAAGTCGTGTGATCATGTTTAAATGAGTTCCAATTTAGTTAATCATACCAATCTAGTTTCATCCTACTAACCACCTGCCTCGATCATATGTTTCGATATATGAATAGGGTATTTATCTTTAATTTTTTTCTTTTATGATTTTGGTTGTTTAATACTCTATCGATTATAATGGACCATACAATTTAAGTATCAATAAAGTTAATATTTTTTAGCTTAATTTCATTTATTTATACACTCGCCTGAACGGAGAGCACAAACCAGTGTATGAGAGAATAACTGGATATTTATACAGTCATCTAAACAGAGTGAAAACCGGTGAATGAGAGAATAATTGGATCTTGATCCAGTCTCCAATCTGTTCAGGGAACACCAACCATTCAATCAAAACCTGTTAGTCAAATAGACTCTAGAATTCCCACACATCTTACCCTCGAGTATCTTATTTTAATTGAATTGGCAGCAACATATGGGCCAGTTGTTGTAGACTATTCTGTTCCTTTTTCAACTGGGTTCGACCTGGTGAATGGCCTAGATCTCACACACGCACAACTTTCCCAAGGGGGTCGTGACACCGTTCTCCATCTTAGCCGCTCGAGTACGGTTAGCATAGCTCTTAAGCAGCATCAATGTAAAATAAACGGGGTGTTCTTTGATACTCTGCAGGGACTTTTGATGCGCTGGTGCCCTGAAATTGTACATCTGGCATACATTAACTCAAGCTCAACCAACTAATTCGTGGAACCCACTTTTGTTAAGTCACATTTCCAATATCAGATTTCTTAAAAAAAACCTATTCTCTTTTTCGTGGACGATTGGTTGTTGAATTTGCGACATGGGATGCTTTTCACTTTTAACCGTCTAATCAATATCCACCGATACGAAAGTCACATGATCAGCTAATCTTTTTGTATTTTGTATTAAAAATAAATAAATAAATTATACCTCCAGAATGAGATCCACGATGTGGAGAGTTTAATTTCAATTATTTGTATACCACGTGTGCAATTTTAAGGTAATTTTTAAGTGCTGCGTATCATTTATCACACTCTGCTTGAATATATAGCAAAGTCTTTCACAAATAGAAGTAAGGTTATGGTGATAAATCTCATTGTCGGGACCCACCCGATGGCTGTAAATTCTCGTGACTGAATGAAATTCTCATGGCAAGATGTTGAGGGTCAAATATTGCATATTAGACCCCAGATATTATCTGGATTTACGAATATAATGCTATCTAATGGCTTGTTTTCTCATTCTTGTGTTGCAAGGTGATTTTATGAGCATGGATGGAAAAAGGACGTTAAAAGTTGAGATTTAACGATCTGATGACGTCAAAGGCAAGGGACACACTCCAAGGGACCAAGATTGATAAATATACACGGTCAGAAATCCGAGAAAAGTAAGAAATTGAAGCTCAAGTGGCCTGAAGGACGTCCAGAATGCAAGATCACGAGGTTCCCACCATCCGTTCGGCTCGAAACTTCATACGTCGCCTGAGGACCATAAATTAACCGTACACGTCAAATTTCAGCCGTTAGATCTCTCTAGAAGTTGCCCAACAGTCAAATCAGGCCATAAATTCTCAATTTTGGGGCCCACCTGATATCTGGATCTGCTTCACTTTTGGTCTCAACATCTAAAAGGATATTACAAAGTAGATGGACGGACTGGATTTCACATATACATCAATATAAGGACCACCTTACATGTCAGAGTGCACCACCGATCGTGCACACGCGATGCACCAGAAACCAAAAAACGGGTCAGCGTCGCTGACCCGTCTCCTTTCGCAATGGCAGCGGACGGACAGCCGCTGGCCGTTTTTGCGGACGGTTGTGGGCCCTACCCATTGCCTGTACGGAAGATCTGATCCGTCCATCGTATAGAGGGGCCTGAAAACTATAAAATCTTGCTGAAAGTTCACTTCCATACGTGCACACGTGTGCGTTACAGAGGCCACAAAAGGGCTGTCCTGGGACGTTCAAAATTAATTTTATTACTATTTATTCTCTGGGACACGTCAATGGACGTTCAAAACCACTCATTCTTTACTGAAATTTCGTTCTGAATCCAATGTACGGGGTGGATTTTCCAGAAAATGCTTCTATAGGGCCCACCGATCACAAAAGCGAAATGGTGCGAAAGGTTTCGCACATCCGCGAAAACCGACATTTCCAGGCAGTTTTGGCCCACCATCTTTAATCATATGGCAGATCTGAACCGTCTATCATGTAGAGGACCCAAGAAAGTACTAAGGGACGGTGTTTCTTTAGAATTTGAGCGAGGAAAGTGGCGTGTTTCGAAGTACCGAACTTGGCTGTGAAAATTACACTCCGTGTCCTGCTACAACTCTGTCACTGACTCCAGCCTTCCAGCAGCTATAAAAGGAGGTTTTGGACGTGGGAAGCATTCATTCAGGTCTAGGAAGGAAGAAAAAGAGAGACGTGGAGGATTGGGTTTGAACGTGGATTAGAGAGAAGAGAGAGAAACAAAGGTTTTTGGTTTTCTTTCTTATTTATTATTTTTTCTTTTTCTTCTTCTTTCTTTTGTTTTTAGCTAGGAGATCCAGCCATCCATGTCTGGCTAAACCTCCTAGCTAGGGCTAGGAGGTGAAGCTTGTAGTGAGATGGGAGATTTGATTTTATTTTAATTTTAATTCATAAATTGATGTTGATTTTAATTAATTATTATGGGAATGTTTTAGGTTTTTAATGGTCTATTGTGACTGAAATTACAATGGGTCTGCAATGGCTTTGAATATTTCCGTGCTCTTTAATGTTTATGATGTCAGGAAGCCCTGTTGTTCACCATAGTCTCCTGGGCATGGTTGGATGTCGGTACCCTTCCTAACTTGCATACATGTGATTGGGTGGTAATTAGTTTGATTCTATTGTTTGTCATAGTCTTTGGGCATGGTTTGGTGATGGAATCCATTCTAATTCATCTTCCTTTCATCTCTTTGAAAACTAGATCAACGGCAGTTCAGTAATTTTCATAATTTTTTATGCAAGCATAAGTTCTCCCTGATCTCTACAAGTGGATCCTCTGAATCCTTAGTTTCCTTTTCTCTGATTTCTATAAATTTTAGATTAATATTTTCACCATTATTCCTCAAATTACATTCAATTTAGCATTCATCTTAGCCTAGTTCTAGTTCTATTTAATTTTATATAACGTACAAGTTTCCGTCCCTTGGGATTCGACCTCGGTCTTACCGAGTTATTACTACATCACAACCCTGCACTTGGGGAGTGAACAAGTTTTTAGCGCCGTTGTCGGGGACTGTCGGCTATGTTTTTCTGAAATTAATTAGTTTTAGGATTAGATTTTCTTTTTAGAAATTTTTAATTCTAGGTTAAGAAGCTTAGTTATTTTCCTTATTAGAAATTTTTCTTAACTTTAGAAACTTTCTATTCTTCCTTCTATCTAATTTTTAGAACTAACTCAATTTTTCTGCTTTGTAGGAAACTTCTAATTTAGTAAGCTCTTTCTAATTTTTTCTTTTTTTTTCCTTTCTCTATAAATTAGTTTACTTTTAATTAGAACTTTCTATTCTTAGAAACTAACTTATTTTGTTTTGTTTTGCAGATTCTTGACCTAGGACTCCAACTTTGGTAACTTCTTTCCATCTTTTCCTTTTATTTTCTAGATTTCTACTTCTTCCTTTCTCTTAGGTTTAATTTAAAATTTGAGGGTTGAGTGTGTTTTATGCCCCAGTGGGCACGCGACAACACTCGACGTCTCGTGACTGAAGGAGAATTAGTTGAGGGGTTGACTGTCCATCGCAGGACTAGAGACCACTTGAATTCCCCTGAGTTAGAAGACGTTATGGCTGAAAATCAACCTCAAGCACTACCCCAACCAAGGGTTGAGGAAGTACATGATGAGAATGAGGTGCATCAGGCACCCCCGCCTCGTACTTTACGAGATTATTTACAACCGGCAGGGGTGAGTACGCCCTCATGCATGATTTTTCCTGAGAATACAGGACATATGGACATCAAGCCAGGGGTTATCCAACTCCTTCCTAAGTTCCATGCGCTTGAATCTGAAGAACCATACTTGCATCTGAAAGAATTCGATGAAATCATAGGCACCTTATACTTTCCTAATGTATCTGAGGATACTATTAGGCTGAAACTCTTTCCATTTTCCTTGAAAGAAAAAGTCAAGACGTGGTTACATTCACTTCGTCCTAGATCCATTGGCACATGGAATGATATGCAGAGGGAATTTATAAAGAAAATTTTCCCACATCATAAGACAATTACCCTCAGGAGAGCAATCATGAACTTTGCCCAAAAGGAAGATGAAACATTCTTCCAATGTTGGGAAAGGTTCAAGGATCTGGTTAATGCATGCCCACAACATGGCTTTGAAATATGGCGCATTACAAATTTTTTCTATGATGGGCTAACATCTTCCATGCGCCAAATGGTCGAGACAATGTGTAACGGAGAATTCATAAATAAAAATGTCGACGAGGTATGGGATTACCTCGATAGTCTCGCTGAAAAAACACAATCATGGGACTATTACCCAAAGACGAACACTACGTCTAAGCCGACTCATTTAAGGGAAAAAGGAGGAATATATCTCCTGAAAGAGGATAATGATCTTAATGCTAAGGTGTCCAATCTCACCAGAAAATTTGAGGTCATGGAAGGAAGGAAGGAAAAGGTTAATGAAAGTGTTTGCGGCATCTGTGATTGCAACATTCATACTACTGAAAATTATCCTTCAATACCTGCCTTTCGAGAAGTATTGAATGAACAATCTAATGCCGTAAATAACTATCAAAGACCTTTCAATGGACCACCCTCTAATACGTACAATCCTGGCTGGAAAAATCATCCGAATTTTAGTTGGAGGAACGGACAAACTGCTACCCCTCAAGGTTTCTTCAATCAAAATCCAAATTAGGGAAAACCTCAAGAAGAATCGGTTCAAATTTCCATACAAGAGCTGGCTCGGACAATGCAAGGAATTTCATATTTTATGCAAAAAATAGATTCACGTATGACGACTATGGAAAAAGGGATGCTCCCTGCACAATCACTCCCTAATCCGAAACTGCAATACGAGACAGGTGATCCCAACTCTTCAAATCAAATGGGGCATGCTAAATCCATCACCACTCTTAGGAGTGGGAAGGTTATTGATAAAACCCTTTTGGTTAGGCCCGAAAAGCCTCAAGAACTAGAAGAGGACAACAATGATGGATCTAGTGGCGCCCCACAAAAATTTGAACCAGAACCTCTAGAAAAGTCAGTTGCTCCGTTTCCCCAACGGTTGGTTGAACCAAAATGTCTATCTAACTCTCAGGATATCCTAGAGGTGTTGAAACAAGTAAAAGTTAACATTCCTCTGCTTGACGTTGTAAAACAGATAGGATTTATGCACTACTAAACGACGGAAAAATGTTCAAAAGAAGATCTCCTTGACTGAGAAAGTGAGTGCCATCCTGAAACAAGATGTGCCACAAAAATTCAAAGATCCCGGTTGCCCAACCATATCATGTGCAATCGGGAACTATCGAATTGATCACGCACTTTTTGACTTAGGAGCGAGCGTCAATCTGATTCCCTATTTGGTATACTAACAGTTAGGTTTGGGTGAATTAAAACCCACTCGAACCACACTACAACTTGCTGATCGTTCTGTTCGTATACCAAGAGGGATCATCGAGGATGTGTTGGTCCAGGTTGATAGATTCTACTACCCTGTTGATTTTATCATCTTGGACACTGAACCCATCAATGACACGAGCACTCAGATTCCCGTCATTCTTGGTCGCCCATTCCTGTCTACTTCAAATGCAATTATCAATTGCAGGAATGGTGTCATGACTATGTCCTTTGAAAATTTGACATTGAAATCGAATATCTTTTTCAATAACGGCAGCAACTCAGAGGATGATAACGATTTCCACGATGTTAACATGATTGATTCTTTTGTGGAAGATAGAACACCTCTCACCTTATCCTCTGATCCTCTAGAGACGTGCCTGGCCCACTCCCATGATCATGATGATGATATAATTAGGGAGACGTGTGCCATGCTTGATACTGCACCGGTACTTGAAGTTAACCGGTGGAGGCCACACATTGAAGAATTGCCCCAAACTTATGCAGTGCCTCTACCGTCTTACCTCAAGCCACCGAAGCTTGACCTAAAACCTTTGCCCTCTGATTTAAAATATGTCTATTTAGGTCAAGATGAGACATACCCGGTGGTGATCTCTGCCCACCTGAAGAAAGAACAGGAGAGTTTGCTGATATCTACTCTCATTGAGCATAAGGGAGCTCTTGGATGGACGATAGCGGACCTCAAGGGAATTAACCCATCGATTTGTACTCACCGTATATATCTTGAGGACAATGCAAAGGCTGTTCGGCAATCACAACATAGATTAAATCCAAACATGAAGGAAGTGGTTAAGGCCGAAGTTCTCAAACTATTGGATGTGGGGATCATATACCCCATATCTAATAGTCAATGGGTGAGTCCAACTCAAGTGGTTCCTAAGAAGTCCGGGATCACCATCGTAGCCAATGCCGATAATGAACTCGTGTCGGCTAGAGTTACCACTGGTTGGAGAATGTGCATTGACTACAGAAAGCTGAATACCGTCACAAGGAAAGACCACTTTCCTTTGCCCTTCATTGATCAAATCCAAGAAAGGCTAGCTGGTCATTCCTATTATTGTTTTCTTGACGGGTATTCAGGTTATAATCAGATTGAAATCGCCCCTGAAGATCAGGAAAAGACCACATTTACATGTCCATATGGCACCTTTGCTTACAGAAGGATGCCATTCGGGCTATGTAATGCCCCTGCCACCTTTCAGCGATGCATGACGAGTATCTTTTCTGACATGGTGGGGAAATATCTAGAGGTCTTCATGGACGATTTCTCTGTTTTCGGTTCATCTTTCAGCGAGTGCTTAGCAAGTCTTAAATGTGTGCTGAAAAGATGTGAAGAAAAAAATTTGGTACTTAACTGGGAGAAGTGTCATTTTATGGTTCAAAAGGGAATTGTCCTTGGGCATATCATCTCATCCAAAGGAATCGAGGTAGATAAGGCAAAAATCGATCTTATCTCTAACCTACCTCCACCCAAGAACATCAGAGATGTGCGATCCTTCTTAGGACACGCAGGCTTTTACAGACGATTCATAAAAGACTTTAGTCTCCTCTCTCGTCCTTTATGTAATATTCTTCAAAAGGATACACCATACGAGTGGACTGAGCAGTGCCAAGAAGCTTTCACTAAGCTTAAGGGTATGTTAACCACTGCACCTATCATGCAGCCACCCGACTGGAGTCTTCCTTTTGAACTTATGTGCGACGCCTCTGATTATGATCTTGGAGCGGTTCTAGGCCAGAGAAAAGATAAGCGGCCTTACGTTATTCACTACGCAAGTAGGACTCTAAATCCTGCCCAAGTGAACTACTCGACTATGGAAAAGGAACTCTTATCCGTAGTGTTCGCTTTGGACAAATTTAGGTCCTACCTAATCGGATCCAAGATCATCATCTACACAGACCATGCGGCACTTAAGTATCTTCTTTCCAAGAATGATTCTAAGCCCCACCTAATACGATGGATCCTTCTACTCCAAGAATTTGATTTAGAAATTAAAGATAAAAAGGGAGTAGAGAACGTAGTAGCTGATCACCTTTCTCGCCTTAATACCTCTGATTCCCTTGAGGTGACCCATATCAATGACATGTTCCCTGATGAACAACTATTTAGAGTCTCTCATTCACCTTGGTTCGCTGATATTGCTAATTATCTTGCTACAGGTGCCATACCGACACACTGGACGTCACAAGATAAGAAGAAATTCTTTACCAAGGTACGTAACTTTTTCTGGGACGATCCACATTTGTTTAAATATTGCCCAGACCAAATCTTAAGGAGATGTGTGCCAGACGATGAGCATCAGAGTGTCATCTCCTTCTGTCACTCACAGGCCTGTGGTGGTCACTTTTCTGCTAAAAAGACCACGGCCAAGATTTTACAGTGTGGCTTCTACTGGCCCACTATGTTCAGGGACACTCAAGAATTTTGCAAGGCTTGTGAACGTTGTCAGAAATTGGGAGCATTGTCCCGTTGAAATATGATGCCCTTGAATCTCATCCTTATTATAGAAGCATTTGATTGTTGGGGCATCGATTTCATGGGACCATTCCCCCAATCATTTAGAAATCTGTATATTTTTCTCGCCGTAGACTATGTCACTAAATGGGTCGAAGCAATTCCGTGCCGCAAAAATGACCATCGCACGGTTATTAAATTTTTGAAAGAAAATATCCTGTCGCGGTTCGGAACGCCTCGAGCCATCATTAGTGACGGGGGCTCACACTTCTGCAATAGACCATTTGAGAGCTTAATGAAGAAATACGGTATCTCTCATAAGGTGAGCACCCCATACCATCCACAGACAAGTGGACAAACCGAGATTTCCAATAGGGAGATCAAACATATCCTAGAGAAAACGGTTAACCCTGATCGTAAGGACTGGTCAATCCGATTGACCGACGCCTTATGGGCGTACCGTACTGCTTTCAAAACTCCTATTGGAACATCTCCCTTTAGACTTGTCTATGGGAAAGCCTGTCACTTGCCTGTGGAATTGGAACATAAAGCATACTGGGCGATCAAAAATCTGAATTTCAATTTGGACAACGCTGGTTCGCTACGCAAACTTCAGTTGAATGAACTTGAAGAAATCCGGAACGATGCATATGAGAACTCGAGAATTTACAAGGACAGGATGAAGGCGTTTCATGATCAACATATTCTACGAAAATCATTCACACCTGGTCAGAAAGTCCTCTTGTATGACTCTCGACTACATCTCTTTACAGATAAGCTTCGATCTCGTTGGACCGGTCCTTACATTGTTGTCACTGCTTATCCTCATGGGGCCGTCGAGATAAAAGATCCCGACAATGGCAAGGAGTTTAAAGTAAATGGACATCGATTAAAGCCATTTGTCGAGACATTTGATTCAGAGGACATGTCCATGCCTCTGATTGCTCCTGTTTACCAGGACTGATCTCCTAGTCTGATGGAGGTATAGGTAGGTTTATCGCTTTCATAGGTCTAGGATAGTTGTTTTATTTGTCTGGCTGAATACGGTAAATTTAGCGCTCTTGGGAGGCAACCCAGCTTTTTTATTCCTTTTCATTCTTTAGTAGATGATTCAATGTTTGTGGGTAACATTACTGTAAACCCTCACGAGACTACAACTCGTCCGCTAGGGGTAACCTAGGGGTTTAAAGGCTTGTTGCATACGCTAAATGCAATCGAGAGCACCTGCGAAAGTGGTATAGGTAGGATTTTATTTTCGTTATTTTTGTTCTGCTTTCTCTCTCATGCTGACAAGCTTCCATGCCGTGATCTATTGGAAACTCTCTTGATTCGTTATCCAGGTACTATCTTCCCATCACTTTACTTTCATTGTTCCATGTGCACTGCATGTTTATATCTTTTACATTGAGGACAATGTAGATTTTAGGTTGGGGGTGGGAGATTAGGTTTCCTAATCAGTATTTTCTTGGTCTTAAGCAAAAATTGTGAAATTTTTAAAAACAAATTTTCTGAAAATTTCTAGAAATTCGAAGTGATTTTGACAGATATCCCTAATTTAGATTTTCAAGGTACATAATGGTGGATTTATGACTCTTGGATTTAGCTACTTGATAGATTCCATAGTTGAGTTTAATTATCAATCCATGATTAGAGATTTTAAACATTGATTGAGTCATGGCTTCACATGTCATATCTCGCTTTCACATTAAGGTTTCAGTTTGATATTGAATGGTTAATTTGGTAATCACTAAGCACGAAAGGAACCAGCTTGAAATATCTTGCCATCAGGGTATAAAAATTGAAAAGGTTGGATAATTAATCTTCACCATAGGTTTGCTCCCTATAGGTATAGAGTTAATTCCTCATGAATGATATGCGAAAAAGAGTCAGGTGTACGATCTTCACCATAGGTTTGCTCCCTATAGGTAAGAATTTGATTCTCCTTCCTTGGCATTACTTTGAATAGAAAAATCACAAGTTAATAGGTTAATCTATGAGGCAAGTTTTGGATTAGGTTTTGGTTGTCATGAATTTTCTTGTTGGTTACCAATGATATCATGAAATTGACGATTGGATCTCTTAATGATGATAAGCCGAGATTAGACTATACATCCATGGATCTCAATGTTTAAAATTTTTCTAATTGATGGATTAATACTTTACACTTGATTATGAAGTCTACCGTGCGCTTGAGCTCAGGAGAAAACAATTTCTAACATTCATGGATATTAAAATTCTCGTATTTTGTTCAAAATCTCACTCGATTTCATAGAAAGTTCTCCTATAATTCTCAACTTATTTTTCGCATATTTTGCTCGGGACTAGCAAAATGCTGGTTGGGGGTTGTGTTGAGGGTCAAATATTGCATATTAGACCCTAGATATTATCTAGATTTACGAATATAATGCTATCTAATGGCTTGTTTTCTCATTCTTGTGTTGCAAGGTGATTTTATGAGCATGGATGGAAAAAGGACGTTAAAAGTTGAGATTTAACGATCTGATGACGCCAAAGGCAAGGGACACACTCCAAGGGACCAAGATTGACAAATATACACGGTCAGAAATTCGAGAAAAGTAAGAAATTGAAGCTCAAGTGGCCTGAAGGACGTCCAGAATGCAAGATCACGAGGTTCTCACCATTCGTTCGGCTCGAAACTTCATACGTCGCCTGAGGACCATAAATTAACCGTACACATCAAATTTCAGCCGTTAGATCTCTCTAGAAGTTGCCCAACAGTCAAATCAGGCCATAAATTCTCAATTTTGGGGCCCACCTGATATCTGGATCTGCTTCACTTTTGGTCTCAACGTCTACAAGGATATTACAAAGTGGATGGACGGACTGGATTTCACATATACATCAATATAAGGACCACCTTTCATGTCAGAGTGCACTACCGATCGTGCACACGCGATGCACCAGAAACCAAAAAACGGGTCAGCGTCGCTGACCCTTCTCCTTTCGCAATGGCAGCAAACGCACGGCCGCTGGCCGTTTTTGCGGACGGTTGTGGGCCCTACCCATTGCCTATACGGAAGATCTGATTCGTCCATCGTGTAGAGGGGCCTGAAAACTACAAAACCTTTCTGAAAGTTCACTTCCATACGTGCACACGTGTGCGTTACAGAGGCCACAAAAGGACTGTCTTGGGACGTTCAAAATTAATTTTATTGCGATTTATTCTCTGGGACACGTCAATGGACGTTCAAAACCATCCATTTTTTACTGAAATTTCGTTCTGAATCCAATGGACGGGGTGGATTTTCCAGAAAATGCTTCTATGGGGCCCACCGATCACAAAAGCGAAATGGTGCGAAAGGTTTCGCACATCCGTGAAAACTGACTTTTCCAGGCGGTTTTGGCCCACCATCTTTGATCATATGGCAGATCTGAACTGTCTATCATGTAGAGGACCCAAGAAAGTACTAAGGGACGGTGTTTCTTTAGAATTTGAGCGAAGAAAGTGGCGTGTTTCGAGGTACCGAACTTGGCTGCGAAAATTACACTCCGTGTCCTGCTACAACTCTGTCACTGACTCCAGCCTTCCAGCAGCTATAAAAGGAGGTTTTGGACGTGGGAAGCATTCATTCAGGTCTAGGAAGGAAGAAAAAGAGATACGTGGAGGCTTGGGTTTGAACGTGGATTAGAGAGAAGAGAGAGAAACAGAGGTTTTTGGTTTTTTTTCTTATTTATTATTTTTTCTTTTTCTTCTTCTTTCTTTTGTTTTCAGCTAGGAGATCCAGCCATCCATGTCTGGCTAAACCTCCTAGCTAGGGCTAGGAGGTGAAGCTTGTAGTGAGATAGGAGATTTGATTTTATTTTAATTTTAATTCATAAATTGACGTTGATTTTAGTTAATTATTATGAGAATGTTTTAGGTTTTTAATGGTCTATTGTGACTGAAATTACAATGGGTCTGCAATGGCTTTGAATATTTCCGTTCTCTTTAATGTTTATGATGTCAGGAAGCCCTGTTGTTCACCATAGTCTCTTGGGCATGGTTGGATGTCGGTACCCTTCCTAACTTGCATACATGTGATTGGGTGGTAATTAGTTTGATTCTGTTGTTTGCCATAGTCTTTGGGCATGGTTTGGTGATGGAATCCATTCTAATTCATCTTCCTTTCATCTCTTTGAAAACTAGATCAATGGCAGTTCAGTAATTTTCATAATTTTTTATGCAAGCATAAGTTCTCTCTGATCTCTACAAGTGGATCCTCTGAATCCCTAGTTTCCTTTTCTCTGATTTATATAAATTTTAGATTAATATTTTCACCATTATTCCTCAAATTATATTCAATTTAGAATTCATCTTAGCCTAGTTCTAGTTCTATTTAATTTTAGATAACGTACAAGTTTCAGTCCCTTGGGATTCGACCTCGGTCTTACCGAGTTATTACTACATCACAACCCTGCACTTGGGGAGTGAACACAAGAGTCCACTTAAATAAAATAAAATAAAAAAAGAAATCTCATTTTTGGGAATTTTTCAGGATAATTTTAAATTTGGAGGTTTTTCTCGCAGGAGAATCACACCTCAAAAATCCAAAAATATTTATTATATATTTGTAAATAAATTTTAAATTTTTTTAATATACAATTAATATGAATTAGTTAAAATAATAAACTTTTATTATTATTATTTTTTTTGTTATTACGGGATATTTTCATGATAAAATTGTAAGAAATTCAAAACCTGCAATATTTTGATTTATGTCTATAAATGGGTGATATTTATTGTGCTACCTACGCAAGCATGAAAATGGGTCTGGGAGCCCGCCTGACCTAGCAAGCCCCACCTAGCTATAGGTCAGGCTTGGACCTACTAGCATATCCCATGGGCTGGTCTTGGGTCTTACATGAACTGTCTAATTAATTTTTGGTTAGGTTGAGGCCAAGTCATTTTAGCTTGATGGGTGATCAGGTAGACTTTTTTATTATTTTTATTATTTTTATTTTTAACAAATATGTTATTCTAATCATTAGTTAGACAAATAATCTATTTTGAAGGTGGATTGATTTCTCTAAAATATTTATTTATACTTGCATGTGTAGTCCACTTAATCAAAAGATGAATTAAAAAAAAGAAATAAAATTAAAGTCGAAAATATACATTTTATCAAATTTCTATGGGTTGGACTTAGGCGGGACTAATTTTTTGAGCTTCGTCGTGCTTTATGGGCTCCACAATGATGTATTTGTTTTATCCACATTTCCAATCATTTTGGATTATTATTTTAGGGTATGAGCTAAAATATAAGGTGAATATAAATCTCAGGTGGACTACACCATAGGAAAGTAGTGTTGATTGAATGTTGACCATTAAAAACTTCCTAAGGCTTTTGTAATGTTTATTTTCAACTAACCTGTTGATTAGGTCACAAAAACCCGGATGAAGGCAAAACAAAAATATTAACTTGATCCAAAACATTTGCGGCCCTCGAGAAGCTTTTAATGGTGGGCGTTCAATCACCACTATTTCCTTGTGTTGTGGTTCACTTGAGCTTTTGATTTGCCTTCTTTCTGGACTATTTCCTTAAATGAACTAGCAAGATGGATAGATGGTGGGGATAAAACACATACATCATGGTGGGCCCACCAAGCATTGTCTAGTAGCAACTCGTGAGTTTTTGGGTAATTAACTCCTATGCTGCAGACACCCAAATTTGAATTAAACCATTGTCCCTCTTCTTGCCTTCCCGTGGGTGGGTAGGAAGCATATCACATTACACACACACACCACGGATTTTGTGCTTATCCCGTGAGACAACACTACAGAGCGAGTGACTCCCTTTAGGCGGGTGTTCACTCCCCAAGTACAGGGTTGTGATGTAGTAATAACTCGGTAAGACCGAGGTCGAATCCCAAGGGACTGAAACTTGTACGTTATCTAAAATTAAATAGAACTAGAACTAGATTAAGATGAAATCTAAACTGAATGTAATTTGAGAAATAATGGTGAAATAATTATATAAACTTGAGAGAAATCAGAAGAAAGGAAACTAGGGATTCAGAGGATCCACTTGTAGAGATCAGGGAGAACTTATGCTTGCATCAAAAATCATGAAAATTACTGAAGTGTCGTTGATCTAGTTTTCAAGGAGATGAAAGCTGTATGAATTAGAATGGATTCCATCACCAAACCATGCCCAAAAGACTATGGCAAACAACAGAATTAAACTAATTACCACCCAATCACATGTATGAAAGTTAGGAAGGGTACCGTCATCCAACCATGCCCAGGAGACTATGGTGAACAACGGGACGTCCTAACGTCATAAACATAAAAGGGATAAGAAAATATTCAAAGCATTGCAGACCCATTGTAATTTCAGTCACAACAGACCATTAAAGACCAAAAATATTTCCATTAAAATCAAACTAAAACCAACTTCAATTCAAAAATTAAAATTAAATTAAAAGCATATAATCTCTCATCTCACTACAAGCTTCACCTCCTAGCCCTAGCTAGGAGGATTTAGCCTGTCATGGATGGGCTCAATCCAAATAAATAAAGAGAAAAAGAAAAGGAAAAGAAAAGGGAAAGAAAAAAACCAAGCTCCTCTCTCTCTCCTCTGCCCACGTTGAAACCCAAGCTCGAGCCCTCTGTTCTTCCTCCCAAGACCTTGAATGAATGCTCCCCACGTCCAAAAACCTCTTTTTATAGCTGCTGGAAGGCTGGAGTCAGTGACAGAGTTGTAGCAGGACACGGAGTGCAATTTTCGCAGCCAAGTTCGGTGCCTCGAAACACGCCACTTTCTTCGCTCAAATTCTAAAGAAACACCGTCCCTTAGGATTTCATTGGGTCCTCTACATGATAGACGGTTCAGATCTGCCATATGATCAAAGATGGTGGCCCAAAACCGCCTGAAAAAATCGATTTTCGCGGATGTGCGAAATCTTTCGCACCATTTCGCTATTGTGATCGGTGGGCCCCACAGAAGCATTTTCTGGAAAATCCACCCCGTCCATTGGATTCAGAACGAAATTTCAGTCAAGAATGGGTAGTTTTGAACGTCCATTGACATGGCCCAGAGAAGAAATCACAAAAGAATCAGTTTTGAACGCTACCGAGCAGCCCTTTTGTGGCCTCTGTATCTCACACGTGTGCACGCATGGGTAAAAAGTGATAACATGGTTTTGTAGTGCTCGAAGCCCTCTACACGGTGGACGGATCAGATTGAGCTTATGGGGCACGTGTGGGGCCCACAACTGATCGCAAAAACGGCCAGCGGCCGTGCGTCCGCTGCACGTTTTTTTTTTTTTTTTTTTTTTGAGTTGTAGACGGAAACGTCGGTCAGCTGCGCTGACCGACTTTTGAAAAATTTGGTGCACGGCGAGTGCACATGTGCACTGTACACACTCATCTCATATGGGGTCCATTGCACTGTTTTTGAGAAATCTGCACCGTCCATCTGTTTTGACTCCTTATTTAAGGCGTCAATAATAATTTTGAGGCAGTTCCAGATATCAGGTGGGCCCAGAATCAACGGTTTACAGGCTGATCTGTCAGTTGGGGCACTTCCCGAGATCTTCAATGGCTGAAATTTTATATGTACGGTTAATTTATGGTCCTCAGGCGACGTATGAAGTTTCGAGCCAAACGGATGGTGGGAACCTCGTGATCTTGCATTCTGGACGTCCTTCAGGCCACTTGAGCTTCAATTTCTAACTTTTCTCGGATTTCTGACCGTGTATATTTGTCAATCTTGGTCCCCTGGAGTGTGTCCCTTGCCTTTGGCGTCATCAGATCGTTAAATCATACTTTTAGCAACTTTTTTCCATCCATGCTCATAAAATCACTTTGCCACACAAGAATGAGAAAACGAGCCATTAGACAGCATTATATTCGTAAATCCAGACAATATCTGGGGTCTAACATGCAATATTTGACCCTCAACACAACCCCCAACCAGTATTTTGCTAGTCCCGAGCAAAGTATGCGAAAAATAAGTTGAAAATTATAGGAGAACTTTTTATGAAATCGAGTGAGATTTTGAACAAAATACGAGAAATTTAATATTCATGAATGTTAGAAATTGTATTCTCCTGAGCTCAAGCGCACCGTAGACTTCATAATCAAGTGTAAAGCATTAATCCATCAATTAGAAAAATTTTAAACATTGAGATCCATGGATGTATAGTGTAATCTCAGCTAATCATATTAAGATTGAATTTGTTATTTCAGGATCTCATTGGTAACCAGCAAGAGAATTCATGATAACCAAACTTGCCTCATAAATTTCATCTTTTGATCTTTTCAACTTTTTATTTTTCCATTAATAGTCATGCCAAAAAGAGGAATCAAATCCTTACCAATAGGGAGCAAACCTATGGCAAAAGACCAATTACCTAAAAAAATTTTTTTTTTTTTTTTTTTAATGTTTAACCTTGGGGAATCAAACCTTCACCTGTAGGGAGCAAACCCATGGTGAAGATTAATTGCCCAACCTGTTCAATTTTTATACCCTGATGGCAAGATATTTCAGACTGGTTCCTTTCGTGCTTAGTGATTACCAAATTAACCCTTCGATATGGAACTGAAATCTTAATGTGTAAGCAAGACGTGTCCTGAAATCATGATTCAATCAATGTTTACAACTTCTAATCATGGATTAATAATTCACTTAACTATGAAATCTAACAGATACGGAATCCAAGAGTCATAAATCCACCATTATGTACCTTGAAAATCTAAATTAGGGATATCTGTCAAAATCACTTCGAATTTGTTGAAATTTTCAGAAATTTTTTTTTAAAGAAGAAGAAAAAAGAAAAAAAAAATTCACAATTTTTGCTCAAGACCAAGAAGATACTGATTAGGAAACCTAATCTCCCACCCCCAACCTAAAATCTACATTGTCCTCAATGTAAAAGATATGGGCATGCAATGCACATGGGACAAAGAAAGTAAAGTGATGGGAAGATAATACCTGGATAACGTATCGAGAGAGATTTTTCAAGAGATCACTAGGAGAGAGCAGGTTAGCATGAGAGAGAAAGCAGAATAAAAATAAATAAAATCCTACCTATACCACTTTCGCAGGTGCTCTCGATTGCATTTAGCGTATGCAACAAGCCTTTAAACCCCTAGGTTATCCCTAGCGGACGAGTTGTAGTCTCGTGAGGATTTGCAGTAATGTTACCCACAAACATTGAACTAACTAACCTATGAAAGCGACTATCCTAAACCTATGAAAGCGATAAACCTACCTATACCTCCATCAGACTAGGAGATCAGTCCCGGTAAACAGGAGCAATCAGAGGCATGGACATGTCCTCTGAATCAAATGTCTCAACAAATAGCTTTAATCGATGTCCATTAACTTTAAACTCCTTGCCATTGTCGGGATCTCTTATCTCGACGGCCCCATGAGGATAAGCAGTAACAACAATGTAAGGGCCGGTCCAACGAGATCGAAGCTTACCCGGAAAGAGATGTAGTCGAGAGTCATACAAGAGGACTTTCTGACCTGGCGTGAATGATTTCCGTAGAATATGTTGATCATGAAACGCCTTTATCCTGTCCTTGTAAATTCTCGAGTTTTCGTACGCATCATTCCGGATTTCTTCAAGTTCATTTAACTGAAGTTTGCGTAGCGAGCCAGCGTTGTCCAGATTGAAATTCAGATTTTTGATCGCCCAGTATGCTTTATGTTTCAATTCCACAGGCAAGTGACAGGTTTTCCCATAGACAAGTCTAAAGGGAGATGTTCCAATAGGAGTTTTGAAAGCAGTACGGTACGCCCATAAGGCATCGGTCAATCGGATTGACCAGTCCTTACGATCAGGGTTAACTGTTTTCTCTAGGATATGTTTGATCTCTCTATTAGAAATCTCAGCTTGTCCACTTGTTTGTGGATGGTATGGGGTGCTCACCTTATGCGAGATACCGTATTTCTTCATTAAACTCTCGAATGGTCTATTACAGAAGTGTGAGCCCCCGTCACTAATAATGACTCGAGGTGTTCCGAACCGCGACAGGATATTATCTTTCAAAAATTTAATGACCGTGCGATGGTCATTTTTGCGGCACGGAATTGCTTCGACCCATTTAGTGACATAGTCTACGGCGAGCAAAATATACAGATTTCCAAATGATTGGGGGAATGGTCCCATGAAATCGATGCCCCAACAATCAAATGCTTCTATAATAAGGATGGGATTCAAGGGCATCATATTTCGACGGGACAATGCTCCCAATTTCTGACAACTCTCACAAGCCTTGCAAAACTCATGAGTGTCCCTGAACATAGTGGGCCAGTAAAACCCACACTGTAGAATCTTGGCCGTGGTCTTTTTAGCAGAAAAGTGACCACCACAGGCTTATGAGTGACAGAAGGAGATGACACTCTGATGCTCATCGTCTGGTACACATCTCCTTAAGATTTGGTCTGGGCAATATTTAAACAAATATGGATCGTCCCAGAAAAAGTTACGCACCTTGGTAAAGAATTTCTTCTTATCTTGTGACGTCCAGTGTGTCGGTATGGCACCTGTATCAAGATAATTAGCAATATCAGCGAACCAAGGTGAATGGGAGACTCTAAACAGTTGTTCATCAGGGAACATGTCATTGATATGGGTTGCCTCAAGGGAATCAGAGGTATTAAGGCGAGAAAGATGATCGGCCAGTACGTTCTCTACTCCCTTTTTATCTTTAATTTCCAAATCAAATTCTTGGAGTAGAAGGATCCATCGTATTAGGCGGGGCTTAGAATCATTCTTAGAAAGAAGATACTTAAGTGTCGCGTGATCTGTGTAGATGATGATCTTGGATCCGATCAGGTAGGACCTAAATTTGTCCAAAGCGAACACTACGGCTAAGAGTTCCTTTTCCGTAGTCGAGTAGTTCACTTGGGTAGGATTTAGAGTCCTACTTGCGTAGTGAATAACGTAAGGCCGCTTATCTTTTCTCTGGCCTAGAACCGCTCCAAGAGCATAATCAGAGGCGTCGCACATAAGTTCAAAAGGAAGACTCCAGTCGGGTGGCTGCATGATAGGTGCAGTGGTTAACATGCCCTTAAGCTTAGTGAAAGCTTCTTGGCACTGCTCAGTCCACTCGTATGGTGTATCCTTTTGAAGAAGATTACATAAAGGACGAGAGAGGAGACTAAAGTCCTTTATGAATCGTCTGTAAAAGCCTGCGTGTCCTAAGAAGGATCGCACATCTCTGATGTTCTTGGGTGGAGGTAGGTTAGAGATAAGATCGATTTTTGCCTTATCTACCTCGATTCCTTTGGACGAGATGATATGCCCAAGGACAATTCCCTTTTGAACCATAAAATGGCACTTCTCCCAGTTGAGTACCAAATTTTTTTCTTCACATCTTTTCAGCACACATTTAAGACTTGCTAAGCACTCGCTGAAAGATGAACCGAAAACAGAGAAATCGTCCATGAAGACCTCTAGATATTTCCCCACCATGTCAGAAAAGATACTCATCATGCATCGCTGAAAGGTGGCAGGGGCATTACATAACCCGAATGGCATCCTTCTGTAAGCAAAGGTGCCATAGGGACATGTAAATGTGGTCTTTTCCTGATCCTCAGGGGCGATTTCAATCTGATTATAACCTGAATACCCGTCAAGGAAACAATAATAGGAATGACCAGCTAGCCTTTCCAGGATTTGATCAATGAAGGGCAAAGGAAAGTGGTCTTTTCTTGTGACGGTATTCAGCTTCCTGTAGTCAATGCACATTCTCCAACCAGTAGTAACTCTAGTTGGTACGAGTTCATTATTGGCATTGGCTACGATGGTTATCCCAGACTTCTTAGGAACTACCTGAGTTGGACTCACCCATTGACTATCGGATATGGGGTAAATGATCCCCACTTCCAATAGTTTGAGAACCTCGGCCTTAACCACTTCCTTCATGTTTGGATTTAGTCTACGTTGTGATTGCCGAACAGCCTTTGCATTGTCCTCAAGATATATACGGTGAGTACAAATTGATGGGTTCATTCCCTTGAGGTCCGCTATCGTCCATCCAAGAGCTCCCTTATGCTCAATGAGAGTAGATATCAGCATACTCTCCTGTTCTTTCTCCAGGTGGGCAGAGATCACCACTGGGTATGTCTCATCTTGACCTAAATAGACATATTTTAAATCAGAGGGCAAAGGTTTTAGGTCAAGCTTCGGTGGCTTGAGGTTAGACGGTAGAGGCACTACATAAGTTTGGGGCAATTCTTCAATGTGTGGCCTCCACCGGTTAACTTCAAGTACCGGTGCAGTATCAAGCATGACACACGTCTCCCTAATTATATCATCATCAAGATCATGGGAGTGGGCCAGGCACGTCTCTAGAGGATCAGAGGATAAGGTGAGAGGTGTTCTATCTTCCACAAAAGAATCAATCATGTTAACATCGTGGAAATCGTCATCATCCTCTGAGTTGTTGCCGTTATTGAAAAAGATATTCGATTCCAATGTCAAATTTCCAAAGGACATAGTCATGACACCATTCCTGCAATTGATAATTGCATTTGAAGTGGAAAGGAATGGGCGACCAAGAATGACGGGAATCTGAGTGCTCGTGTCATTGATGGGTTCGGTGTCCAAGATGATAAAATCAACAGGGTAGTAGAATCTATCCACCTGGACCAACACATCCTCGATGATCCCTCTTGGTATACGAACAGAACGATCAGCAAGTTGTAGTGTGGTTCGAGTGGGTTTTAATTCACCCAACCCTAACTGTTGGTATACCGAATAGGGAATCAGATTGACGCTCGCTCCTAAGTCAAGAAGTGCGTGATCAATTCGATAGTTCCCGATTACACATGATATGGTTGGGCAACCGGGATCTTTGAATTTTTGCGGCACATCTTGTTTTAGGACGGCACTCACTTTCTCAGTCAAGGAGATTTTCTTTTGAACACTTTTCCGTCGTTTGGTAGTACATAAGTCCTTTAGAAATTTAGCATATAAAGGTATTTGTTTTACAACGTCAAGCAGAGGAATGTTGACTTTCACTTGTTTCAACACCTCTAGGATATCCTGAGAGTTAGATAGACTTTTTAGTTCAACCAACCGTTGGGGAAACGGAGCAACTGGCTTTTCTAGAGGTTCCGGTTTAAATTTTTGTGGGGCGCCACTAGATCCATCATTGTTATCCTCTTCTAGTTCTTGAGGCTTTTCGGGCCTAACCGGAAGGGTTTTATCAATAACCTTCTCACTCCTAAGAGTGGTGATGGATTTAGCGTGCCCCATTTGATTCGAAGAGCTGGGATCACCTGTCTCGTATTGCGGTTTCGGATTAGGGAGTGATTGTGCAGGGAGCATCCCTTTTTCCATAGCCGTCATACGTGAATCTATTTTTTGCATAAAATCTGAAATTCCTTGCATTGTCCGAGCCAGCTCTTGTATGGAAAATTGAACCGATTCTTCTTGAGGTTTCCCCTGATTTGGATTTTGATTGAAGAAACCTTGAGGGGTAAAGTTTGTCCGTTCCTCCAACTAAAATTCGGATGATTTTTCCAGCCAAGATTGTATGTATTAGAGGGTGGTCCATTGAAAGGTCTTTGATAGTTATTTACGGCATTAGATTGTTCATTCAATACATCTCGAAAGGCAGGTATTGAAGGACAATTTTCAGTAGTATGAATGTTGCAATCACAGATGCCGCAAACACTTTCATTAACCTTTTCCTTCCTTCCTTCCATGGCCTCAAATTTTCTGGTGAGATTGGCCACCTTAGCGTTAAGATCATTATCCTCTTTCAGGAGATATATTCCTCCTTTTTTCCTTGAATGAGTCGGCCTAGACGTGGTGTTCGTTCTTGGGTAATAGTCCCATGATTGTGTTTTTTCCGCGAGACTATCGAGGTAATCCCATACCTCGTCGACATTTTTATTTATGAATTCTCCGTTACACATTGTCTCGACCATTTGGCGCATGGAAGATGTTAGCCCATCATAAAAAAAATTTGTAATGCGCCATATTTCAAAGCCATGTTGTGGGCATGCATTAACTAGATCCTTGAACCTTTCCCAACATTGGGAGAATGTTTCATCTTCCTTTTGGGCAAAGTTCATGATTGCTCTCCTGAGGGTAATTGTTTTATGATGTGGGAAAAATTTCTTTATAAATTCCCTCTGCAAATCATTCCATGTGCCAATGGACCTAGGACGCAGTGAATGTAACCACGTCTTGGCTTTTTCTTTCAAGGAAAATGGAAAGAGTTTCAGCCTAATAGTATCCTCAGATACATTAGGAAAGTATAAGGTGCCTATGATTTCATCGAACTCTTTCAGATGCAAGTATGGTTCTTCAGACTCAAGCCCATGAAACTTAGGAAGGAGTTGGATAACCCCTGGCTTGATGTTCATATGTCCTGTATTCTCAGGAAAAATCATGCATGAGGGCGTACTCACCCCCGCCGGTTGTAAATAATCTCGTAAAGTACGAGGCGGGGGTGCCTGATGCACCTCATTCTCATCATGTACTTCCTCAACCCCTGGTTGGGGTAGTGCTTGAGGTTGATTTTCAGCCATAACGTCTTCTAACTCAGGAGAATTCAAGTGGTGTCTAGTCCTGCGATGGACAGTCAACCCCTCAACTAATCCTCCTTCAGTCACGAGACGTCGAGTGTTGTCGTGTGCCCACTGGGGCATAAAACACACTCAGCCCTCAAATTCTAACTTACGTAAGAGAGGAAGAGGAAATCTAGAAAATAAAAGGGAAAGATGGAAAGAAGTTACCAAATTTGGAGTCCTAGGTTAAGAATCTGCAAAATAAAACAAAATAAGTTAGTTTCTAAGAATAGAAAGTCCTAATTAAGAGTAAACTATTTTCTAGAAAAAAAAGAAGAAATTCTAAAGAAAGAGAAATTAGAAAGAGCTTACTAAATTAGAAGTTTCCTACAAAACAGAAAAAAAAAATTAGGTTAGTTCTAAAGATCAGATAGAATGAAGAATAGTAAGTTTCTAACGTTAGGAAAAATTTCTAACAAGGAAAATAACTACTTCTAAACCTAGAATTAAAAATTCTAAAGAAAATCTAATCTTAAACTAATCCCAAAACTAATTAATTTCAGAAAAACGTAGCCGACAGTCCCCGGCAACAGCGCCAAGAACTTGTTCACTCCCCAAGTGCAAGGTTGTGATGTAGTAATAACTCGGTAAGACCAAGGTCGAATCCCAAGGGACTGAAACTTGTACGTTATCTAAAATTAAATAGAACTAGAACTAGATTAAGATGAAATCTAAACTGAATGTAATTTGAGAAATAATGGTGAAATAATTATATAAACTTGAGAGAAATCAGAAGAAAGGAAACTAGGGATTCAGAGGATCCACTTGTAGAGATCAGGGAGAACTTATGCTTGCATCAAAAATCATGAAAATTACTGAAGTGTCGTTGATCTAGTTTTCAAGGAGATGAAAGCTGTATGAATTAGAATGGATTCCATCACCAAACCATGCCCAAAAGACTATGGCAAACAACAGAATTAAACTAATTACCACCCAATCACATGTATGAAAGTTAGGAAGGGTACCGTCATCCAACCATGCCCAGGAGACTATGGTGAACAACGGGACGTCCTAACGTCATAAACATAAAAGGGATAAGAAAATATTCAAAGCATTGCAGACCCATTGTAATTTCAGTCACAACAGACCATTAAAGACCAAAAATATTTCCATTAAAATCAAACTAAAACCAACTTCAATTCAAAAATTAAAATTAAATTAAAAGCATATAATCTCTCATCTCACTACAAGCTTCACCTCCTAGCCCTAGCTAGGAGGATTTAGCCTGCCATGGATGGGCTCAATCCAAATAAATAAAGAGAAAAAGAAAAGGAAAAGAAAAGGGAAAGAAAAAAACCAAGCTCCTCTCTCTCTCCTCTGCCCACGTTGAAACCCAAGCTCGAGCCCTCTGTTCTTCCTCCCAAGACCTTGAATGAATGCTCCCCACGTCCAAAAATCTCTTTTTATAGCTGCTGGAAGGCTGGAGTCAGTGACAGAGTTGTAGCAGGACACGGAGTGCAATTTTCGCAGCCAAGTTCGGTGCCTCAAAACACGCCACTTTCTTCGCTCAAATTCTAAAGAAACACCGTCCCTTAAGATTTCATTGGGTCCTCTACATGATAGACGGTTCAGATCTGCCATATGATCAAAGATGGTGGCCCAAAACCGCCTGGAAAAATCGATTTTTGCGGATGTGCGAAACCTTTCGCACCATTTCGCTATTGTGATCGGTGGGCCCCACAGAAGCATTTTCTGAAAAATCCACCCCGTCCATTGGATTCAGAACGAAATTTCAGTCAAGAATGGGTAGTTTTGAACGTCCATTGACGTGGCCCAGAGAAGAAATCACAAAAGAATTAGTTTTGAACGCTACCGAGCAGCCCTTTTGTGGCCTCTGTATCTCACACGTGTGCACGCATGGGTAAAAAGTGATAACATGGTTTTGTAGTGCTCGAAGCCCTCTATACGGTGGACGGATCGGATTGAGCTTATGGGGCACGTGTGGGGCCCACAACTGATCGCAAAAACGGCCAGCGGCCGTGCGTCCGCTGCACGTTTTTTTTTTTTTTTTTTTTTTTTTTTGAGTTGTAGACGGAAACGTCGGAAATTTGGTGCACGACGAGTGCACATGTGCACTGTACACACTCATCTCATATGGGGTCCATTGCACTGTTTTGGAGAAATCTGCACCGTCCATCTGTTTTGACTCCTTATTTAAGGCGTCAATAATAATTTTGAGGCAGTTCCAGATATCAGGTGGGCCCAGAATCAACGGTTTACAGGCTGATCTGTCAGTTGGGGCACTTCCCGAGATCTTCAATGGCTGAAATTTTATATGTACGGTTAATTTATGGTCCTCAGGCGACGTATGAAGTTTCGAGCCAAACGGATGGTGGGAACCTCGTGATCTTGCATTCTGGACGTCCTTCAGGCCACTTGAGCTTCAATTTCTAACTTTTCTCGAATTTCTGACCATGTATATTTGTCAATCTTGGTCCCCTGGAGTGTGTCCCTTGCCTTTGGCGTCATCAGATCGTTAAATCATACTTTTAGCAACTTTTTTCCATCCATGCTCATAAAATCACTTTGCCACACAAGAATGAGAAAACGAGCCATTAGACAGCATTATATTCGTAAATCTAGACAATATCTGGGGTCTAACATGCAATATTTGACCCTCAACAGCGGGCAGCTGTATGACAGCACTCCAGATAAAGCACTGCAGTGTCATAAGGCAATCCACTTCCAAGCCTTAGGAGTTAAGTGTTGTGGGTGCCAGGCCTGGGCCTAGGCCTCATCCAGACGGCCCAAAACCTGCTCTTTCCTACCGGTGCCGGCAAGGAATTTCATAGATGAGTCAAAAAGAATAGAAAAGAGAGGAAGGTTTTATATAAAGCAACACCCACTTTCTACATTTAAAAATATATGTATATATATTTGGGATGTATGCCATATCAACTATCAAGATCTCATTTCCCTTCTCTCATTTTGCTTTTTGAGATATGTAAGTGACCGAGTCCCAAAAATTCCTACATTTCATTAAATAAATAATACTTTTGTGCATTCGATTTCCATCTCAAGGATTAGACACTTGATCTTTAAGATGCTCATTTACCTTCCTAATAAACAACTGTAAAAGGTAATGGCATTGTCCCCAAATGGACGGCACACAAATTACAATTGCCAGTAGGAAAAGATCTATTGACAGCATATGTGAGTTTTTAATTCTCACAAGTGGGGCCATGGCTAACTAATCCAGGAAATGGGACTGTTGTGGACCACCGAAGGTGGACCAGGTTCCAAAAAACATGTTTATGTAACAATCTTTACTCCACGAGTTTTCAATTCTCATAAATGGGGCCATGGCTTACTAATATGCAGGATATGGGTCTTTTGCGTACTATGAAGGATGGACTAGGTTCCAAAAATCAAGTTGGTGGAGCATTCTTAAACCCTTTTTTGTTAGATGGACGCAGATTGGCTGAAATGTAGGAAGTTACTGTGCTTAGAAGGTAAGTGGGGCCCACCATGATTTTTGTGAGAAATCCACCTGGTCAATCTATTTTACTTGCTCATGTTAGGAGATTGAAAATGAGGCAGATCTCAAGTGGGCCGTACAAAAAGAAAAGGTGGGTAGGAAAATGCGTACAGTGGGAAACCTTATTGAGAGTCCACTGTGAAGTTTATATGCCATCCAAACTGTTCAAAAGGTCATTTTCATTGGGATAAACTGAAAACACAAAAATATTAGCCTGATCCAAAACTTTTGTGACCCTGTGATTGTTTCAATGGTGGACAACCCATTCATTATTATTTCCTACCGTATGCCTCACTTGAGTTTTGGATCTACTTTATTTTTGGACTCATATCTAACATGATCGGGCAAAATGGAAAGGGGAGTGGAATTTGTGGAATTCTCACAAACATCATAGTGGTCCTAGTTATATCCATATACACCTAATCTACACATAGTTACACCGGCCGTTTGTTAAATCTAAAGTCTAAAACTTGAATATGAAATTTGAAGCCTTAATTTAAAATTTGAATATGAAGTCAAAAAACTTATTTGATAACTATTGCTCAAGTCTGAAAATTAAGTACTGAATTTGACATAACCTGTTTGTTAATAAACATCTGAAATGTCTAAAATCTATTAATTTGACACATTTGCCCATATCTCATGTATGGAAATGTTTTACATTATGAAGAAATTATTTTTTTATTAAATGAAATTAACATCATTCTATTTAATTCAAATAAATTAAAGTGCTTAATAGAAAATTAAAATATCATTATTTTAAAATAATAATAATAATTAATGATTTGTATGTATAAGTATGCCGACAATTTCTTCTCATATATTGGACATAATAGTTTGTTCAAAGTCTCCAAATACTCATTCCACTTCAGGCATATCATTATCTGATTCTATATTCATATGTAAAAGAACATTTTCATCATTGTATTGTTAGAAGAGTAGATCTGAGATGGATTCCTTGCTTATGTAGTTGTGTAAGGTCATGCATGCAATAACTATGTCTCTTTGTGTCGGGAGTGAATATGGTGTTATTCACTTCAAACTTACAAAACGCACATTCAACACCCTAAAAGCCCTTTCGATTACATTATGAAACTTCACATGCATATGATTAAAATCATCCTTTTTATTAGTAGGCCACACGAGAGAAAGTAGTGAGGATTGAACTCTTACCATTGAAAACTTCCTATGGCCCATCATGATGTTTATTTTCCATCGAACCTATTTATAAGGTCACGTAAAGCTGTATGAAGGAAAAATAAATAATTATTAGCTTGATCCAAAATTTATGTGGCCCCGAAAAATTTTCAACAATAGGGGGTGTGATTCATTTGAGCCTTAGATCTGTTTCATTTTTGGTATCATGTCCTAAAATGATCTTCCAAAATATATTAACGGTATGGATAAAATAGATAGATCACAGCCCCCATAGATCCCATGACATGACCGTTTGTCTTTAGCCAACCACTAGATGCGGATTTCCTAGAAAGCCTTTTGTAGGAAGTTCATGCACTAGAAACATAGGTGGGGCCAACCGTGATGTTTGTGAAAAATCTACCCATACGTCCATTAGTTTTGTGAGATCATTTTAGGACTTGAGACCAAATGTGAGCAGGATCCAAGATTCAAGTGGGCCACACAAAAGGAAAAGGTGGGTAGGGAAATTCCTATAGTTAAAACCTTTATTGGGTCGACAGTGATGTTTAAATGCCATATATATCATTCATAATGTCATTCCTACCGTGATGAACTCATAACACAAATATTACCCTGATTCAAAGCTTTTGTGGCCCCATGGATATTTCAAATGTGGACGTTCAATCCTCACATTTTTGGCCAACTTGAGTATTGGATCCATCTCACCTTCAGTGCCATTTCCTAAAATAAAATCACAAAACCTATGGGCGGGGTGGATTTCTCACCAACATCAAGGTGGGCCCTACCTACGTTTCCAGCACAGGAACTTCTAAAAAGGCTTTCACAAAAATCTTGCCCCAGCAGTGTAGTTTATCTGGATGGGGGATTGTTTACTAATGTTGCCACATTGAGGTGGCTATTAAACAGTGTTGTGTAGCCCCACTGTAATGTGCATGTTTTATTTTATCCATGCCATCCATCCATTTTTTCAGATCATTTCAGGGAATGATCCAAAAAATGAGGAAGATCCAAATTTCATAGGGATCCGACCATAGGAAATAGTGAAGATTGAATGCTCATTATTAAAAGCTTTATGGGGACAAAAATAGTTTTAGATGAACCTAATATTCGTGTTGCCCTCCCCCCCTTTTCAACCCAAGATGCATTTCATTCCAAGAAACAGAAATACAACCTAATGTACATTCAAGCTGCTCCCAGAGAAAAAGACCTAGGAGGAGTCTATCATAAGAAACTCAAAGGGTTTTTTCAACCCATGATGCATTTCATTATGAGAAACGGAAATACAACCCAATGTACATTCGGGCTAATCCCAGAGAAAAAGACCTGGAAAGAGCCTATCATAAGAAACTCAAAGGGAAAATTGGGGAAAGAGGGAAATGGGATTTGTCCAAGAAAAGGCCTCTGATCTCAGCAGGGAGCTAGGAAGGGAGGGAGAAAAAAGAGGAGGATTGATGAGCACTCCCATTGCGAGCCATCCAATTTGTCGGGGCGTTCCCTTCTCTCCAAATGTAGACAAACCTAAAATTGTCGAGACTTCTAGTAACCTCAATCCTGGAAATCCAATATTTCTATTTCAGAGATGGGACTGAAGCTCCATTAAGGTAGTCCACAACAAGCTTTGAATCAGATTCAACCAAAATGTTGGAGAAACCGTTGTTGAGGCAATGGTAGAGCCCATCATGAATGGCTCTGAGTTCAACATTAACGTTGGACCCCACTCCATAGGCTGACGAGAATGCGAAAAAGAGATCACTTGTATCATTCCTGCAGACACCTCCATTGCTTGATAAACTGGGGTTAGGGGATGCAGACTCATCGATATTTAATTTGGCCCACTCTTTGTCCAGTCTAGCCCATTTAACTATGAAGACTGTAAGTGCTATGTTTTCTAGCTCCTATGATTGTCAAATTTTGTAGTGTCAAAACCTCTTGAAATCTGTTTTTTGTGTAGCTCATATACATATAAAGATCATGCATCTCATGTACAAGAACAAAGGTCTGTACGTCAAGAACTTCAAATGCAAGATCAAGAGATATACAAGTTCAAGTTCAAGTACAACATCAAGTGTTAGTTCAATCTTTCAAGCTTCAATAATTAAAGGTTTCAAAGTTTCATCCATGTCAAGAAAAAGTTCTTTACTTTGGTACTCAAAGCTCAAGATCAAATACAAGTCAGGTACTTCAATTTCAAGCTTCAAAAAGTCTCGAGTTCAAGCTTCGTCATATGTCAAGATCTTAAGCTTCGTGAACTTCAAAGAACAACTATCAATTGAAGCAAAAGAAGATTCAATGTTCACACATCACTTACAAAGTATGAATGACCCTAGATTGACCATAGGATAAGTCATTTTGAATACATAATTTAATTGGATCATTTTATAAGTGCATAGCCTGTTTTTCGACTAGTCTTAAACTAACTTCGACTAGTCCTAGTACTGGCTCAACCAGTCTAAGAAATCCTTGACTGGTCCTAAGTTTGTTACTACTTTTCAGAATTTTTTGTTAAAACCTCGACCAGTCATGGAGACTGCTCGACCAGTCGAGTGAACAGTGCTCGACCAGTCCTGCAAGCTCGACTTAAAGTTCAGCAACTATATTGAGTCCCACACGACCAATCGTGAAGGCCACTCGACCGGTTAAGCAGGTCCTTTGACCAGTCGTGGAATGGCCTGATCTTATCGTGCATAATTTTTTAAAAGTTTGTTGGTCCTTTGACCAGTCGAGCTAACCTCTGGAACAGTCGAAGGTGAGATTTCTGCACTTATAAATAGAGCACGATTTTTAAAATTTGATATTTAATTCAAGCAAAATCAATACGCTACTTTGAGAGATAAGTTAGTAATATTCTTAAGCTATTTAGTGCTCATTTTATATTCTCTTTAATTAGCTTTCTTTGCATTTAATTTTGAGTTTCTACATTCCAATCTTATTTGAAAGAGGGATCGAAGTTTTCCCATTTCTTGGAATCAAAATCAAATTAAGTTAGCCCATGGTGATTTAATTTAAAATTAATTTAGAACTTAAGAACCTTTTCATAAGTGAGTGTGAACATTGAACATCTACGTTGAACTTCTACTCCGAATTGGTTCTTCCAGGTTGCATCAAAAGGAGAATATCCAGATAAGTATTTTACAGTTTTGTAAATTCATTCTTTTGGTTTCTTTAAGATTATGCCAGAAAAATCTTTCTTTTGGTTTGTCTGAGGTGATTCAGAAAACTTAGAGTGTGGGGTTTTTAAATTATATAAGCCCACTTAAAAGACACAATTATGAGGGTTTTAGGTGAACATTAAAAACCTATTTCATAGTGAACGTTAATATCCACTATGTGAGGATATTAGGAGTGGAGTAGTTGTGTGGCTATTTTTCTAAATAGTTGGTGTACACATAAGCAAACCACTATAATTTATGGTCTTGTGGTGATTAATTGATTATTTTATGTTGTGGATGTTGCAATTTCCCTTTATGCATTTATGGAGAATATTGTAATTTCTTTAAAGCAAGTGTGGGAATATTATAATAGTTTAGTTATTTCATTTTCTATTTATTTCTTTATTCCTCTGTATCAGTTTGAGTTTTTGATACATAAACCATTTTAGGAATCAGGTTGTCCTACCATAAGCTATTGGTTTTTAGTGTAAGGTTGTCCTTAGAACAACATCTATATTAACCTCTCAATACTTGTACACTTGAGGTTATTTTACATTTCTACATTGTGGGATTATTTTAGTGCTATCTTTATTTATATTTGCTAAAATTTCACATTTAATTTTTAATTTGCCCCCCCTCCCCCCCCCCCCCCGCTCGGCCTTTTCAAAGACCTGCTCCTCGGGGCGAGAAGGGGCTTTCAAACCCATCCTACTGAGAGTTATAAGCAGGGAGTTAGGAAGATAAGAATGGGGGAACATGTCTTTGGCCATCATGAAGAGGTTCCACTTCACTCAGGCAATTATGGCTGAGGTAGAAATGGGGTTGTTGTCGAATCTGCCCTGTTTCTAGACAACTAAATCTCCCAGCAGATTAGATTTGGCAGCAGGCTGCTTGATAGCCTGAGAGCTGGGTCAGGGACCACCATTGAGTAATTCTACCTTGGATGGAAGGCCCATTCGAGCTAGATACCTCGAGGATTGCCCCAATTCCTCACCTTGGTCGCTAGCAGGCTGCTGAGAAACAAATGGGACATAAATTCCTCTGAAAGACGCTGAGAGAGGCCCCCATCACAGCATACGCATCTAGAGGGGACAAGGATCCCGCGAGATTTGATCACGTTGTCAACAGGGAGTGCATTGTGCCTGAGTCTCCACATGAAGAGGGAGATTTTAGGAGAGAGAGGTTAAGGCCATTCCCAACTGGCCCATGGATTTTGCACGCCCCTATCGCAATAGAGATCCCAAGCTGAATATGCCTGAAGGCTCCTTCAGCCAGAAGCGAGAGTCTTCAACTACCGATCAGAAGCCACATTGGAATAGGAAGTCAATCATTGATTAAGGGAGAAATGTGAGAAATGAGGAGGGAGCAGACTATTGGGCCCAACACCGTTACAGACAAGCAGTGATTACAAGGCGCTCGGGATGGGTCTGTCAGCTCTTTTTTCCAGTGGGCCTAAGCCTGTCCAATTATCCTTCCAGAAGTAACATTTCCCTTGGCCTAGGAGCCACTGATCATTCTCATCTACCAATGGAAATACCTTTGCAATGTTGTTCCAGAGAGGGAACTTAGGCGAAGAAGCAGAGGAATTGTTTGTCGAGCTGATATGGTCTTTGTATTTGGCTCTCGAAAAGGAGGCCCATAGTCTTATGTTCTGACCAAATTTAGCATTCCAAGCCATTTTGGACATGAGGGCTTTCATGACATCTTTGAGCTTTCTAACTCCAAGCCCCCCTTCTTCTTTAGGCTTCAATATATCTTTCCAACTAGACTAGTGGAGCTTGTGTTTACCGTTTGACCAGCCCCAGAAAAATCTGGCAAATCGACTTTCAAGATCTGTGAGAATGAGGGCTGGAACCTGTGCGGCTTCCATGGCATGCATTGGAATACTTCATAGGACATGCTAGATTAGCACCAGTACCCTGCCAGCTTGCAATAAACACCTGGCCTTCTAACCACTAATACGAGCATCCACTCTCTCTAAAAGCTTCTGGAAATGAGCCCTCTTAGCCCTGCCTTGAATAAGGGGGACCCCTAGGTAGATCCCAGCTGAGAGCCCGCTTTTCTTAACTCCCAAATACCTTTCAATGTTCCTGATCCTAGCTGTGGATTGCTTCTTGGAACAAATAAAAGAGCTCTTATGAAAGTTGATCTTTTGGCCGGAACACACTTGATAAGAGTCTAAGAATGTCTTGGTGTCCTTTAGGGATGGACATCCCCCGTTTAGAAAGAGGAGCGTGTCGTCGGCGTACAAGAGATGTGAAATCAGTGGACATCCTTTTCCTTGCTTGAAAGGGATGGAGGAACCCCGAGAAACTAATCACAAGAACCCCCTGCTGAACACTTCAGCTGCAAGGATGAAGAAGCTAGGAGAGATCAGATCTCCCTAGCGGAGCCCTCTGCCTGATTTAAAGAAACCCGCGGCTACTCCGTTAATAAGGATAGAAAACTAGACATTAGCCCAGCACCTTTCAACCAGCTTAATCCATAGGTCATTGAAGCCGAACTTCTTCAAAATAACTTTAAGGAAACCCCATTCAACTCTATCATAAGCCTTCTCCATATCAATTTTAAGGATTATGTTCCCACCCCTGACCTTTCTGTTGATGTCTCTCGTCATTTCCTGGGCAATTGCTATGTTTTCCGTAATGGATTGACCTCGAAAAAAGGCACCTTGCTTGGGAGAAATGAGCTTGGGTAGCATCACACTAAGCCTGACTGATATTAGCTTGGAAAATATTTTGTATATGCAGTTGCATAGGCTGATTGGCCTATAGTCAAAGAACTTCTTCGGGGAAGGGGATTTTGGGACTAGACAAATGAGAGAGGCAGTGAAGGCTCTAGGGATGGATCGCCCCTAAAATAGGAACTTAACCGCAGCATGGATATCATGCCCAACAACGTTCCAGCAACCCACGAAAAACACCCCTTCATCCATATTTTTTATGTGACCAAATCAATAAGTTATATGGTAAATAAACATTACAATGGGCCTAGGAAGTTTTTAATGGTGTATATTCAATCACCACTATTTTCTTGTGGTGTGGTCCACATTAGATTTTGGATCTATAAAGCTAATACATTAAAATGATCAGAAAAAAATAAATGAATAGTGCAGAAAAAGAACATATATTATGGTGGGGCACAAAAAGCATTGCCCTGTCCCTCACCATTGTCAACATCAGTGAGCAATTTGCATGGATGCAGATTTCATGCAAAGCCCTTTTGGATGAAGTTTTGGCACAAGGATTTTAGGTGGGCTTCATACATTTTTCAAGCTCATTTTAAGACATACGACCAAAAATAAGGTAGATTCAAAACTCATATGGGCCACACGAGAGAAACTGTGGGGATTTAGAGACCACCATTGAAATATTTATATGGCCACAAAAGTTTTGCATGTCTATGTTTTTGGTGTTTTCACATCATCTCAGTAAAAATGACCTTATAAACAGTTTGGATGGCATATAAACATCAAGGTGGAGCATAAAAAGGTTTCAACGTGAGGCATTCTTTTCCCATTGTTTCATCTCGTATGGCCCACTTGAGTTTTTGATACTCCTCGTTTTTGGTCGTATGTCCTAAAATAAGCTCGAAAAATGGATTGAAAGGTTGGATTTCTCTTAAACATCACAGTGGACCCCATCTTACATTCCAGCGTAGGAACCTAGTGGGAAATTCTTTAGCAGGAAACCACATTGATCGAACCCATGCCGCCATGAGAAGGGTAGCCTGTTAGTGGGTCCGCGGGGCCTACCATGATGTATATGTTTTATCCACACTATCCATCCACTTTTCCATATCATTTGGGGGCAAAAGATTAAAGAGAGAGAGAGAGAGAGAGAGAGAGAGAGAGAGAGAGAGAGAGAGAGAGAGAGAGAGAGAGAGAGAGGTAGTTTTAAGGCTCAAGTGAGCCACATGGCAGGAAATAGTAAAAATTAGGCACCTACCGTTGAAAATTTCTTAGATCCATAGAAGGCCCTGATCAAGCTAATATTTATGTTTTTACTTTTTCATCGAGGTCATTGTGACCTTATGAAGAGGTTATATGAGAAATAAATGTCACATTAGATTCTAAAAAAGTTTCAACAATAGTTATTCAATTCTTGTTGGTTTTTTATGGTGTGGTCCACTTGAGTTTTATTTGTGCCTCATTTTTGGCCTCATGCTCTAGAATAATTTGAAAAAGTTGATGGACGGTGTGGATCTAAAACATTAATTATGGTGGAGCCTAAAGAAGTTCCACATGTTAAAAGTTGGATTATGTATCATGCAAACTATTCAAAAGAGAAAAAAAAATCTTTGTAGTAACTTGAGATGAGTAATTTTGGAAGCAAATTTTTTTAAAATATATAAGAATTCATGGAGTGCATTCCTTATTCACCATTAAGCCATGCCACTGTCATGAAAAATCATAACACTTTCCGATTTAACATTAACAAACAACACTTAACACGAATCATTTTTTCAATTCTACATTAAGTAATATTTTTCAAGGTTAACAAATAGGCCCTAAGTTACACCCTGATAACTTGGAAGTGTTGTTATGAATTTTTTTATTTTTTATTTTTAAAGAAGAAGAAGAAGAAGAAGAAGAAGAAGAAAAAGAAAGAATAACCATGGGCGGCAAAGACTTTTTAAGTTAACACAAGTTACTTTGAGTGCATGTCACTGCTTTACACACTGATTACTTGGATGAGATCGAAACCATTCGTTTGATGCATCAAAAAGTGAGAAGTTAAATTGTAAAATAAATAAATAAATAAATACAATGTTTGAATAATCCCAACCCTTTAATCATTGGCATGCAAATGGACACGAAAAGGTAAGTTTAGCAATAGCTTACATTGAGGTCAAAATCTACACCACCCTTCACTCATTGCAGCAAACCTTCGACGAACCTTGGTCTTGCACAAAAGAGTGAGCAAAAAAGACCCTAACTAAGCTGGGGGACCCTCCGTTGCCTAAGTCAGGCTAGGGAATCTGGGTCTAAGTCTAGTGTAGGGAGAGGGTGCGAGATATTGCATACCTGTAGCCATGGGGTCCCCTGGTATTTATACCTGCGGATTAGGCGGTCCAAGTCCATTAATCTCGGCATGATTCACTCAATCAACGAGATATTATGATCGTGGAGATATTATCCACAATCTTTGGATCGCGTGGCATAACGTGTCTTAATGGTGCGTATCTTTCGGCGAGATCGTCGATCACGTCTGCATCTAGGTCAATCTCCAAACTCAACATGCGAAGTACCATCACGAGCTCAACCTCAACCTCGGCACACAATATATCCATGCCTGGACTCGGCTTCGGCATTTGTGTATGACACATACATACATTGAGACGGCCTCAGCCTTGGTATACAGAATATTTACACTCTGACTCGGCCTCAGATCGTACAGTCGTGAAGCCAAGTACTAATAGTCGGAGTCCATCGATAAATCACTGAGGTCGGAATTCGCTGATCAAAGCTGAGAACGAAGATCAGGACTTGACTCAACCATTCTCCTTCGGATGAGGACGAGGGTTCGGGTCGACCAATCAGGATTGTAGTTCCGACCTATGACTTAAGAATTGGCCCTTAGCGTTGTGTCCTCCTTCCGAGGCTTCGTTATCTGATTTGTGTAGTTTAGTCCGACCCCGACTATCTTCGTGCAGATTTCCCCATAACAGCTCAGATTTAATAAAAAGTGATATATTTATTAATGGCTAAGATTATCTAATCAAAGAAATTTCTCATTAGTGGTCAATCAACTGGGAAGATGCAAGAAGCCGTGACAATAACAACAATATAGGAGGCCGGTTCCTCTAAATGTTCTTTGAATAAACTTATTCTACAATGCAGCTTTTGGGACCAACTATAATACAGGGCCCAAATCCACTCCTTCCATCGTGCGAATCCTCTCATGTTCTATATGGAATCCAAAAATTAGGCCAAAACGATACTCAGATGGCCCACACCATATCAAATCATGCCTAAAACCTATAAAATCACATAGGGTGGCCCACCTCTTTTTGGGGCTACTTGATTTTTTGCGGGTTCTTTTACCCTGATGAGAAGCATCATATGAATAGATTGGATGGAATTATTATTATTTTTTTTTAAAGTGGGCCCCACATTCAATCTCCAAGGTTTTGTTAATGGGTGTTCTCTTCCCAACTGTTTCCTGTGGTGTGTCTCACCTGTGCTTTATATTGGCCTTATTTCTTGGATAAATGGTGAAATTGAACGGTCGTACCTTATGGATGGAGTGGATGTGGACCTTTCATGACCAAGGCTCTATACATGCAGTTGTAGAATCAGCTTACTCGACAAAAGTTGAAGAGGAAGCGGCCTCTGCTAATAATAATAGTCAAAGTAACGACGATGATGAATGATCGGAATGGTTTAAGTGTACAGAAACTTTCCAATGCACCAAGTTGCATTTGGATTCGTTTACATCCAGAATACTTATATGGACCGTCCATTAAGCCTAGTTCACTCTTACTAGTTTGCCTTAAAAAATAATAATTTACAAACACTTATATGGACCGTCCATTCCGTCTAGCGTACTCTTATATGGACCGGCCGTCCATTACGTCCAGCCCACTCTTACCAACTGCCCAGATGATCAGGCCAATAAATTTTAAAAAGAAAGTACTGGACCTGATTCATTGTATGGGTAGGAGCCCTGGACGCCGACTAGCCCAAATGTACCTGGAGAAATTTGGGACTGTGGACCCCACCTTTTATCCAGCTGTTTTTACGAAACAATACAAACCTTGTTTGGGAACTTGGACATGCTCGTACGGACAGCGAATTTGAGGCCGAAAATACGCCTCCCTTCCTTTCGAAGGCGAGCGCTGACGCTCCTCCAACCGAGAGTTGTACGAATGGCGCAAAAAATATCAAAGTTACATGGCCCCACAGCTATGTATTTATTATATCTACAGCGTTCATCCATATTTCGAGATCATTTCCGATGATTATCCAAAAATAAAAATAAAATCATATCCTAAGATCAACTGGACCATGCAACAAAGAGCAGCGGGAAAACTGACTTTCACCATTAAAAATTTTATAGGGCCCATCGGCCCACCACTTGATAGTTAGATCTATCTCATTTTAAGTTTCAAGCTTAATATAAGCTCGCCAAATAGATGGACGCTTTGGATATAACATAGACCTCATGATGGGACCCACAAAAGGCAGTGGTGGTTACAACAAAAAAAAGGAACCTATAGCACGGACTATAACTGTAGCGATAACCATAGCCCCGGATTATAACCATAGCCATAGCTGTAGTCCATTGCAATCTATGCAATTTTTAAATTTTAATTTTTTTTATTTTTTATTTTTTTTACATGGAAAACTTTATTCTACCTACATTTTTCTCTAACACATTTATATAAATATGTATATATAAACATATAATTTTTTTCTCTCTTTTAATTCATTTCTTTGTCTATTTATTCAACGAGCATATCTCCTAAACTAAAATGATTTACTTAACGTACCACATGATTTTGAGGCAGGAGAAGCTAATATAGCTAACAAATCTAGTTACTTTCCAAGATTCCATCCGGTCGATGGTCGAAAATCCATTTCATTCACTTTGTGATCAATTTCAATCACTTCGCGGTCAAATTGAAAATCGAGTAGGGCAAAAATGAAATTGAGCGGGGCAAACATGAAATTAAGCGAGGCAAACAAGAAATTGAACAGGGCAAACTATAAATTGAGCGGGGCAAACTATAAATTGAGCGAGGTAAATAAGAAATTCAGCGGGGCAAACATGAAATTGAGTGGAGCAAAAATGAAATTGAGCGGGGCAAACACGAAATTCAGCGCGGCAAATGGTGGGAAACAAAATATATTTGTATTTTCCCCTCATTAATATTTAAGAGACCTTATGAACTAGTTAGATGGAAAACAAACATGTTAGGCCTAGGAGCACTAGTCTGTCTGAAGCTTAGAACTAGCAGGGCAGTACCTAATCCACCGTTAGACTTTTTTAACATGTCAACACCTCAAATGATCACGTGTTGTACCAAAGAGGGAAGCTGATTGACTGGTGTACAGCTGTTGTAGGTACATGTCGTTGGAAGAGGAGCACTAACGCTCCTCGATCTCCACGTTGTACGAACGGTTCAAAGGAGATCAAAGTTACATAGCCACACATTGATGTATTTATTATATCTAGATTATTTTAGAGCATTATCCAAAAAACTGAATCATATCCAACGATCATCTGGACCACACCATAAATAGTAGTAGCAATAATGATTTTCACCGTTAAATATTTTGTAGGGGCCACCGTAATGTTTATTTTACAATCTTTTCATAAGGTCACAAACACCTGAATGAAGAATAAAAACAAATTTCATATTGATTCAAAACTTTTGTGAGCCCAAAAAGGGTTTCAATGGTAAACGTTCAATCCTCTACTGGTTTTTGTATTGTAGTCCACTTGATAGTTAGATCTGTCTTATTTTTCATCTCAAGCCTTAAGATAAGCTCCCCAAATGGATGTACGATCTGGATATAACATATACCCCGTGATAAGCCTCACAGAACTCTCTCCCATATCTACTCCCCTATATAAAATGCATTCGATCCCTAACATAGAGCTTATGTTTGCCCCGCTCAATTTCTAGTTTGCCCCACTGAATTTCTAGTTTGCCCTACTCAATTTCATGTTTGCCCCGTTCAATTTCTAGTTTGTCCAGCTAAACTTCATGTTTGCCCCGCTGAATTTCGTGTTTGCCCCGCTGAATTTCGTGTTTGCCTCGTTGAATTTTATGTTTGCCTCGCTCAATTTCATGTTTGCCCCGCTGAATTGCTCGTTGGTCCCACTTAATTTCATGTTTGCCCCACTCGATTTCATGTTTGCCCCGCTAAATTTCTAGTTTGCCCCGCAGAATTTCATGTTTGCCCCACCGAATTTCGTGTTTGCCTCGCTTAATTTCATGTTTGCCCTGCTAAATTTCGTGTTTGCCCCGCTCAATTTCATGTTTGCCCGGGTCAATTTCATGTTTGCCCCGCTGAATTTCTCGTTGGCCCCACTCAATTTCATATTTGCCCCGCTCAATTTAATATTTTTCCAGCTCAATTTTCATTTTGCCCCGCTCAATTTCTAGTTTGCCCCGCTCAATTTTCAGTTTACCCCGCTCAATTTCTAATTTGCCCTGCTGAATTTCATGTTTGCCCCGGTCAATTTTCAATTTGCCCCGGTCAATTTCTAGTTTGCCCCACTCGATTTCATGTTTGCCTCACTCAATTTTCATGTTCGGCTCACTCAATTTTCATAAACACGAAATCGAGCGGGGCAAACATGAAATTGAGCAGGGCAAACTGAAAATTGAGCGAGGCAAACTTGAAATTGAGCGGGGCAAACTAGAAATTGAGCGGGGCAAACTGAAAATTGGGCAGGGTAAATATGAAATTGAGTGGGGCAAACTAAAAATTGAGTGGGGCAAACATGAAATTGAGTAGGGCAAACTGAAAATTGAGCGAGACAAACTAAAAATTGAGTGGGGCAAACATAAAATTGAGCAGGGCAAACATGAAATTGAGTGGGGCAAATATGAAATGCATGGAATTGACCGTGAAGTGAAGGGGAATCGCTGGGATTGATCATGAAATGCATGGAATTGATCGCGATGTAAATAAAATGAATGAAATTGACCGTGCAGTGAATGAAATGGATTTTTGACCATTGACCTGATGGAATCATGAAAAATAATCAAGTTAGTTGGCTAAAGTAGCTTCTCCTACCCCAAAATCATATAGGGTACGTCAAGTAACTAATTTTGGTTTAGAAGATATTCTTGTTAAATGAATAAAGAAAGAAATGAAGAAAAGAGAGAAACTTTTTTTATATGCTTATATATATATATATATATATATATATATATATATATATATATATATATACACATACATATTTATATAAATATGTATTAGAGAATATTATAGGTAGAATAAAGTTCTCCTTGTAATAAAAAATAAAAATAAAATTTGCATAAACTGTCGAAGACTACAGTTATGGTTGCAGTTATAATCCATAGTTATAGGTCCTTCGATATATCGATGGTCTTTCAATATTATCGAAAAAGTCCAGAACTGTCTAAGGAGTTTACTTAAAAATTAAAATTTTCAATACAGTATGACTACGGATTATAACTGTAGCTATAACTGTAGCCATACTATGCGGGCGGCAATGCCGTTGCATTTTGTGATTTTTTTTTTTTTTAAATGTTTTGTTGCTTATGTGGGTCCCATTATGAGGTCTGTGTTATATCCAAACCGTCCATTTATTTGGTGTGCTCATATTAAGTCTTGAGACGAAAAATAAGATAAATCTAACTATCAAGCGGACCACACTCTAAAAAGCAGTGGGGAATTGAACGTTTACCATTGAAACCCTTTTAGGGGTTACAGAAGTTTTGTATCATTATGAAAGTTATTTTTCTTCTTCATCCATGTCTCTGTGACCTTATGAATGAACTTAGAAGGAAAGGATTTCTCACAAACATCACATTGGGCCCCTTAAAGGTTTTTAATGGTGAATGCTCATTTAACATTTTTTCCTATAATGGGTACAAGTGAGATTTGGATATACCTCATTTTTGGTCTCATACCATAAAATGATCTGAAAACGTATAAGGACGGCAGATGAAAATCATACATCATCCGCCGTTGGCTGGCCGCAGGCGGAGTACCCGGTCCGTTTCCGTGAAAGGAGGGTCGTATTTTCGTCCTCAAATTTGATGCCCGTACGCGCAGGTCTAAGTTGCAAAATAAAGTTTGTATTGGTTCGTAAAAACAGCTGAAGAAAAGGTAGGGTCCACGGTCCCAAATTTCTTATGTACCTAACTAGCAGCTAGGGAAGATTTCTATGCACCTGCGCAACTGGATCAATTTCAGGGGTTTGGAAATCCACACACGTGCAGAGGCCGTACACATCCACGCATGAGCACATGTGTCATTATGTGGCAAATGTGTGAGATCTGAGCTTTCCATACAGAGCTTCTGGCATTAAAATCAGTCCATTTTAATTGTTAATTTAATCTGTACGTTGTGGCCCACCTGAAGGATGAAATTGTCTGATTTTCTAGGAAGAAGATTCAGTCATTATGTCCTACCTCATGGAAAGCTCAGATCTCACACATGGTTCATATTTGCATTTGTATGGCTCTACACGTGTGTGAAATTAAGTTGCATGCACGTGCAAAGCCGAACAGTGACCGTCCTATTAGAGAAAAAGTTTGATACTCTGGCGTGTGTGATAGATGATACTCAGGCAGTTAGAAATTGCTGAGAAATTGCATACGTGGCACACAAGCGATTCAAACTAAACTGTCCAAATTATTGGAAACAGTTTAGATATTTGGTTAACTAAGAAGCAAAAGCTACTTTTATTTGGTTAATTACTAGAATTCTGGACATTTATTGGACGGTTAAAACTGAAAAAAAACCTGCTAACGGATCGGAAGTTAAAATTTTTCAATGAGTCTGATTTTTATAATATAACTTAATGACAGTGGATTCAAAAATTTAGTCGGTTTAATTTTAGTTAATGTATTCCACGTTTACAACTTCTATGTGCCTGCATATCAAGTGTCGTAGGTAGTCAGAGTATCATATATCTGGTGGTGTCTCCCGGACAACGAGGGGAATTTGATGTTCGGTAGGATTAAGAGAAATTTACGACTGTGGGCCCCACCTTTTATCCGTTGGATATTCTTGAAGCAATACAAACTTAACTTTTGAGCTTAGACCTCCTCGCGCGGACACCAAATTCTAAGACGAAAATACCCTTGCCTTGCGGATTGGCTGGCATGCAGAGACGAGCGCCTATGGACATCCCTGTGCCGAGAACTCAAGTGGGGCTCACTGTGATGTTTGTGAGAAATCCTCCCTATCTAAGTTCATTCATAGGGTCACAAAGACCTGGATGAAGAGGAAAACACAAATTTCATAATGATCCAAAACTACTGTAACCCCTAAAAGGATTTCAATGGTAGATGTTCAATTCTCCATTGCCTTTTACAGTGTGGTCCACTTGATAGCTAGATTTGTCCTATTTTTCATCTCAAGCCTTAATAAGAGTTTTCTAAATAGATGAACGGTTTAGATATAACACATACCTCATAATGAGACTCACAAAAATCGGTGGGGATTACAATAGGGGAAAAAAAAGAAGAGAAAAAACCAGGTAGTTGGGGTTGACCGAGTTAGAGTGTGGTGTATGGCTACGGATTATAACCGTAGCCATAATTGTAGTGCTATGCACTTTTTTCTTTTCTTTTTTTCCTTTTTTAAATTTTTTTAAATTTATTTTTTACATGGAGAACTTTATTCTACGTACATTTTTCTCTAATACATATTTATATAAATATGTGTGTGTGTGTGTATGCATATAAAAAAAATTTCTCTTTTTTTTTTTTCATTTATTTCTTTATTCATTTAAGAAGGCTATCTTCTAAAGTAATATTAGTTACTTGACGTACCACATATGAATTTTGGGTAAGAGAAGCAACTTTAGCCAACCAACCTAGTTATTTTCCAAGATTCCATCAGGTCGATGGTCGAAAATCCATTTCATTCACTTCACGGTCAATTTCAATCAGTTCGTGGTCAAACTGAAAATTGAGTGGGGCAAACATAAAATTGAGTAGGGCAAACATGAAATTGAGCTGGGCAAACTAAAAATTCAACGAGGTAAACATGAAATTGAGCGGGGCAAACTAGAATTTTAGCGGGCAAAGTAGAAATTGAGTGGGGCAAACATGAAATTGAGCGGGGCAAACTATATATTCAGCTGGGTAAACATGAAATTGAGCGGGGCAAATTAGAAATTGAATGGGGTAAACATGAAATTAGGCGGGGCAAACTAGAAATTTACCAGGCAAACATGAAATTGAGCCGAGAAAACTAAAAATTCAGCAAGGCAAATAAGAAAATTAGCGGGGCAAACTAGAAATTTAGTGAGGCAAACTAGAAATTTAGTGGGGCAAACATGAAATTGAGCGGGGCAAACATGAACTTGAGCGGGGTAAGCTAAAAATTCAGCGGGACAAACATGAAATTCAGCGGGGCATTCATAATTGTTCATTTCACCTTATGCATGCATAATGAGTATATCTTAATAAACAAAAATTGAAACTTGAATCAGCGGTTAAATCTTAATTTACTGAAATGCGTATGCCAACATAATATTTGTGCTTGCACTGAACATGAGCCTTGCTAAGTCCACACACTTGTGGAATAAAGCTCATGTACACACCACACACACCACACATCAAGCTTGTGAAGTTTGAAGGTTATATATATAGTCCCGTATAGGTTAGCTTTACATATAATCACTTACCAGTTTGCTTACCAATACTATTATCTACTTGGATTTCAAACTGAATGTAGGCATCTTTTCCCTCGCTCAATTTCATGTTTGTCTCTTTGAATTTCATGTTTGACCCTCTCAATTTCACGTCTACTCCGCTCAATTTCATATTTTTCTTACTCAATTTCATGTTTGCCCTGCTGACTTTCTAGTTTGCCCTGCTCAATTTCATGTTTGTCCCGCTCAATTTCTAGTTTGCCCCGTTGATAGATGGTATAAATCTCAAGGATTTCCAACTCAGATGGATAAGAGGGAAAATCAGGCTTGTTAGCCAGGAACCGGTGTTGTTTACTTCTAGCATTAGAGATAACATTGCCTACAATAAGGATGATGCAACAATTGAAGAGATCAGAGCTGTAGCTGAGATTGCCAATGCTGCAAAGTTCATAGAAAAAATGCCTCAGGTTAATAGTATTTTAGCTCTTCTTGTGATTGAAACCATTTCTTAAAGTCTATGTTTGGATGTAGAATTGAATTGTATTTTGATAATCAAGTTGCGGCAAAGTGAGATTCCCAAACTTAGGTTAGTCGCACTTCAAATAAGAGGTGAAGCTAGTCCCAAATTGTAGTTGGCTTCATTTTAAGTTGGACTGGTGAAAATAAAATTGCGATAATATAGCGAAACAGATAAAGTTTCTAACTAAAATAATATTGTGAATGTTCATCTCCCTTTAAACGTAACTTACCCTGGATTTGGACACAAATGAACCAAATAATGAGAGTTAATTTCGGCCGCATTTGGTTGCACCAAATGTCATGAAATATCATGATATTTGGTGCAATGTAATGCACCCTTCATCAAGAGGAAATAAAAAATTTTAATGATATTTTCCATCATTCATTCGTCATGCAATTCAATCCAATAGTACATCCAAACACCTCCAGAACTATTGGAGCTACACCAATGTACAGAAAAAAAAGTTTTGGGGTACCTCGGTTCATTAAAGTAAGTTGTGGAATAGCCACAACTTTGCATAGAAACTAACGATAAAATCTGTACCTTGGTCATGGTTTCTTATATACAAGTTGCAGTTGATTTAACGGGAGAGAATGGCTACTTACCTCTTCTGCTATTGAAATACTGTATATTCAGGGTCTTGACACAATGGTTGGAGAGGAATGCTGATATGATTGTTGTAATTCATTAAGGCTCAATTGTTGAAAAAGGTAAGAACCTCGCTAAGATCCATTTGATATGGCTCAAAGCATGTCATTTTTAACTATCATGTTTCAAGAACTACAAAATGACAAAACATCCAACTCTTTTCTAGTTTGCCTAGCTAAATTTCAAGTTTGCCCCGTTCAATTTCCAGTTTACTCCGTTGAATTTCTAGTTTGCCCCGCTCAATTTTCAGTTTTCTCCTCTCAATTTTCAGTTTGCCTTGCTGATTTTCTAGTTTTTCCTACTTAAATTTCAGTTTACCCCACTGAATTTCATGTTTGCCCTGTTCAATTTCATGTTTGTCTCACTCAATTTCAAGTTTGCCCCGCTCAATTTCTAGTTTGCCCCGCTCAATTTCATGTTTGTCCCGCTCAATTTTCAGTTTGTCCCACTGATTTTCTAGTTTCCCCTGCTCAATTTCCAGTTTAGTCTACTAAATTTCATGTTTGCCCCATTCAATTTCATGTTTGTCCTGCTCAATTTCTAGTTTTTCATACTCAATTTCTAGTTTACCCCGCTGAATATTTAGTTTTCCTTGCTTAATATCTAGTTTGCCCCGCTCAATTTTCGGTTTGCCTGCTTAATTTCCAGTTTTCCTCACTTATTTTTACAGTCTGTCTCGTTCAATTTCTGAAATTTCCTTGCTCAATTTCTATCTCGATTTCATATGAAGCTAGTTCAAATTCATGAAATGCTACATTATTTTCAATTATTTTCGATTTTGTATACTATGATTATCTTTTGAATTTTATGTTTGATATGTTTTTCAATTCATCTTTGCAGGTGACGAATATTCTGTTGTAATCGCAAACCCAAGCTCTAGGTATACACTGAAATGATGGTTTGATAAGGTGACCAATATTTTGTTATAATCCCAAACCCAAGCTCAATTTTTATGTTGCCTCATCTAAGTTCTAAGTTTCCTCGCTGAATTTCTAGGTTCCCTCACTCAATTCCTAGGTTTCCTCGCTCAATTCCTAGGTTGTCTCGTTCGATTCTTAGGTTCCCTTGTTCAATTTCTAAGTTCCCTTGCTAAATTACTATGAAGGTTTTGATGATAAAATAAATGAAGAAGCTCTAGTGCTAAAGTAGATTACACCACATGGTGAGGCTTGAACACAACTTGCCAAAAACCTCTTTAAGAGGTTGTTTGACTCTAACTAAGTTACTCAAATAGGGAGTTTTGAAACTCAATTGAGCTATATGCAAAATAAATTGTCTAAAAGTTTTGCAGCTTGTCTGTAACCTAGGGTTATATGAATTCCCTATAATCCAAAGTGATGCAGATTGCCTACAACAACTTATGGTATAGACTCCTTACTATTGAAAGCTATGTGGGTCTCACATCAAATCATTTTGAATACTCTCGTTATGATATAAGACAAATCTAAAAAAATAAATTGACTGTTATCATTATGATATAAGACAAAAAATGAGACATATCTACAAAAAACAAGTGGGTAAGACAGCTGACCCGGTCGACCAGCCCAACTACCTGACCCAGTTTACTAGGTCCTTGGACCATGGTATCTTTGGCTACGGATTAGTGGTATATATGGCTACGGTTATAATCCGTAGGAATGGAGGACGTAATCCACAACCATAAACCGGCTTACTTAAAAAGGAGGGGTAGTTCCATCACCATTTTCGTTGTCCATACGAGCAGGTTCAAGTTCAGAAGTTAAGCTTGTATTGTTTCAAGAATATCCAATGGATAAAATGTGGGGTCCACAGTTGTAGATTTCTTTAGAATTAAAAACAACGAGTATATTTAATCAGGAAATGTCTTTCTTGGAAAAGCCACCCGTATCTTTGTTCTTTCTAGTGCTTTCCAAATCATTGGTTTTTTGGGGGCGTTTATATTAGGGCCGTTTGGCCACCTGCATTAGGTGGGATTAAAGTGGATGGAATTGAAAAAGTAGCAATTAATGCACGTGTAAGGTATTGTCTCTGGATTGGGTGTATCCTATGCTTTTTAATGACATGTTTGGAAGATATGAGAGTAACTTTTATCCCGTGGGATTAGAGAAAAATCATGTTTGGGAAAGATAGGATTGCACGTGAGTGGGTCTTCCCAACCAACCTTCTCCAGTAGTGTGGTCCAGCTGATGGTTGGATTAGCCTGATGTTTGAGCTCAACGGTCAAAATAACTCAACGAAAGAGATGGATGGTGTGGATCTAAAAATACCTCATGATGAGTCCCATAAGTAGAAACCCACTCTAAAATTATATGCATGCCAGCGTCATTGAAGTTGGAGTTCTACGGTCCCTTGCACATGAAGGTGTAACCCACCTTGGATGATGATTGACTTCATTTTTAGGTTTAATGGCTAAAATGGAATGAAAATCGGATGGACAGCTTGGATGAAACATACGCATCAAGTTGGGACGCACGAGTGGTGGGCCCACCCTTACAACTCCTGGTGGGATTTGGAGAATCAACAAGGGGCGAAATCCCGCCTCTACAACCACGGTGTTTGGGCACGAAACCCAAAATGGTTCCAATTCCATTCCAAACATGCCAGAAAGATGTATTAGATGGGATCACGAATACCATCCCATCTAATGCCACCTAATGCACGTGGCCAAACAGGCCCTAAATGTTCATAGAAATACACCCTTTAATGTACACGTGGCATATGCTTCAAATCAAGTTAAACCATCCAAATGGTGGGGCCCTCTCGGGGTAAGCTTTAAATTTTAAAAATAATATTTGATTACATGGCTCAATACATTGATTAGTGGGTGTTTCTTCGTTCATTTGGAACCGTTGAATGAGTTTCCTTTTAGCTCTCCGTAGATATCCATCCATTTGTATCTGACGCAGGGATGAACGTGATGAGGTCGATCACCGTCTTCCTCAAGGATAACTACTCCGAATCCATGGAGCTTCTCTGGACTCCTCACAGAGACTTCTCGAATCTACGAGGAAAGAAAGTAGGAAAATAGAAATAATTCTAATAAATTCGAAATTGATTGATGAATAATTAAAAACGAGTTTACACCCCTTTAAATAAGGGAACCAAGCAACATGAAAGAAATCAGACTCATACTACAACTAAAACTCCTAGAATTCGCAACTTACTATAAATAGTAAACTTACTATTTATAGACGGTCACGATGTCTACTAGTGCGCAAGGTTTTCGGCCAAAAATAGTAAGTGTCCTATTTGGCTTCAACAAACCGTTCTCCTAATTATCCTAAGCACTTTTCATGTTGGACACAACTCCTAAAGCCCAACGGATGAAAAGTTATACTCAAACTAAAACTTACTATTTATAGTAAAAACAAAATTAAAACGAGGAAACGACCGTCGATCAGGGGGTTTTTCGCAAATCCGGGCTGCGCAACCCGGCGCAGCGGGGTTGGTTGGCTAAAGTAGCTCATTCTACCCCAAAATCATATATTTTACGTCGGATAACTCATTCCGGATTGTGAGATACGCCCGATCTAAGGTCCGATGGTCCGGATCACTTCTGTCGCCGACCGTGCCTTTTCTGACCCATGTTAGCCATGAAATTGTCCGCGACCCGCTCTACATCAGTATCACACATGTACCAATTCCGATTGCATGGGAAACGGATTGGCTCGTGTACCACGCACCACCCACCTGGCTGGTGTGTTGATGTCACCAACTTCTGTGGGTCGAATCATGAGGTCTGTGTTATATTCAAGCAGTCCATCCATTTGGAAGCTCGTGGCAAGGGTTAATCCTACAAATATGACAGATCCAAAGATCAAGGGACCACACTGTAAAAAGCAGTAGGGATTGATCGTCTACTGTTGAAATATTTTAGATCAATATTTATTTTTCCTCTTCATTTAGGTCTGTGTGATATTATGTATGGATTGGATTGGAAAAAAAAAAAAACATTATGGTAGGCCTACGAATGTTTTAACAGAATCATTATCCCACAGCTATTTGTGGTATGGTCCACATAAGCTTTGGATATGATTCATTTTTGCGATCATGCTCTAAAATGATCTCACCAAATGGATGAACCGTGTGAATATAAGAAATCCATCATTGTGGGCCCATGTAACTTGATCACCTTTTCCACCGTTTGTACAACGCGGAGCTGAAGAAACGTCAGCACTCGTCTTCGCAGGACACGTACCTTCACCAGCCATGTTGGTGGTGTGTGGTACACCCGCCAATCCACTTCCAATTACATGGATGCGGAGGGAACGGATTGGCTACTCCCCCTGACACCAGCCCCGGGGCTGATGGTCGGTGCTCTGTGGGCCCCATCATGATGTATTTGTTTCATCCATTCCGTTCATCCATTTTTACAGAACATTTTAGGGCTTAATACAAAAAATGATAGGGATATAAGTCTTAGGTGGGCCACACCACAGGACAAAAATAATGAATGGATATTCACAATTAAAATCCTCATAAGGCCCACTGTACTGTTTATTTGACATCCAATCTGTTGATTTGGTCATAAAGGCCCAGATGAAGGAAAAAAATAAATATCATCTTGATCCAAAACTTTTATGGCTCCCAAAACGTTTTTAGTGGTCAAAATTCATTCAACACTGTTTCCTATAATGTGGTCCACTTGAGATAGAGATACACTTCATTTTTTGTATTATAACATAAAACGATATATAAAAACATATCTACGGCATGGATGACACACATACATCATGGTGGGCCCGCAGAGCACCGACCACTAGCCCCGGGGCTGGTGTCAGGGGGAGTAGCCAATCCGTTCCCGGATGCGGATTGCGTCCTACCCCAGCCCGGACGGTAATCCGTCCGGGTAGGGCTTGTGGGGTCCACCGTGATGTAAGTGTTTTATCCACGTCGTTCAACTATTTTCTCACATCATTTAAAGGTATGATCCTAAAAATTAGGCAAGTCCATGGCTCCAGTGGACCACAACAAAGGAAGCTGCACTAATAATGACACCCACCGTTGAAACCTTTCTAAGTGCCAACATAATGTTTTTTTTTTTACCATCCAACCTATTCATAAGGTCATGTAGACGTGGATGAAGTAAAAAACACAAATATTAGCTTGATCCGAAACTTCTCTCTCAAGAAGTTTTTAATGGTGGAAGTTAAATCCCCACTTTGTGGTCCATTTAAGCCTTGGACATGCCTCATTTTTAGGATTATATCTTAAAATGATATGAGAAAAGAGTTTAACGGCGTGGATAAAATAATTACATCACTTTGGGCCTCATGGAGCCCTACCTGGATGGATTACCGTCCGGGCCGGGGTAGGACGCAATCCGCGTCTCGAATACATGAGACAAATCATCAGACGTGGATTGCGTCCTACCCCGCCCTTCTCCACCTCGGAATGGGCAGCGGCTTTGAGTGGCCACTGTGATGTATGGGTCTTATCCACACCATTCATCCATTTTTTTTCCTATTATTTTAGGTCATAAGCCCAAAAATCAGGCAGATCCAAGGCTAAAGTGGACTACTCAATGGGGATTAAATTCTTACTGTTGTAAACTTCTTAGATGCCACGGAAGTTTTGGATGGAGCTAATATTTGTGTTCTCTTCATTCAGGTCTATGCAACTTTATGAATTTGTTGGATGGAAAAATAAACATCATGATGGGCCATAGAAAAGTTTCAATGATGAGAATCATTATCACCGCTGCTTCATGTGGTGTGGTCCACTTAAGCCTTGGATCTTCCTCAATTTTGTGCTTATGTCCTAAAATGATAGCCAAAAAATGGATGGACAGTGTGGGTAAGACCTATGGTGGCCACTCAGAGCTGCTGTTTGAGACCGGCAAGGTAGGATGCAATCCGCGTCCCAAATAAACAGACCCTCTCAAAGTCTCTCTCTCTCTCTCTCTCTCTCTCTCTCTCTCTCTCTCTCTCTCTCTGTCTCTCTCTCTCTCTCATGGTGTGTTAACGTCAATAAGTTCTATAAACCCCATCGTTTTATCCACATTGTTCGTCCATTTTTCGATATCATTTTCCAAAAATGAGGCCAGTTCAAATCTCAATTGAACCACATCACATAAAGCTGTGAGTATTCAACACCTACTCTTGAAAATTTATTGGATGTTGTGTGACCTTATTAACATGTTTTATGGAAAATAAACACCATGGTGGGCCGTAGGAACATTTCAACACCGTACAGTTGGGAAGATAAGCCAAGCCAAGCAAGGAGGCTTAATGAATGAGCTGAAACAGTTAGACCAGTTTAGAAACAAGACTCATCAATAGACTTAACTACCTCGACCTTGACTTTGGGCGATGACCTTGACATCGGATGCTGAACTCGAGCTTGAAACGAAAACTTTTAGAGAGAATCTTGCAATTGTATATGGGTGGGACCCCCAACGACGGTGACCTCTGAAGGAAGCATTCCACTACCCATGACCACCGATGAAGGGTTGATCAATTTCCTTGTGGTAGATTGTCCTTCAGTCTATAACATGATATCAGACAGACCGTCTTTAAACACCATAAAGCTGTGGTATCCACTTACTACCTCGTAAAAAAATTTTCGACCGAGCATGGTGCTGGCCAAGTCAAGGGCGATCAACACGAGGCTCAACAATGCTACTCGACAGTGCTCCGAGCAAAAGCACAATGACAACAAACAATGCACATTACCTCCCTGGATCCATGAGAAGAGTCTACTGAATGGGGCTCACTAGTGGAAGACCTCGTAAAAATAAAACTCTGCGAAAGCGACCTGACCCACACGGTCTAAGTCTGATCGCTACTTGGACCAAAACGCCATGCCAAGATTGTTGACCTGTAAAGGCAACACGCTGACATCTTCACCTGGTCTTACCAAGACATACTCGGCATAGACCTAGAAGTTATTGTCCATCGAGTAAACATTGATCCCGACCATAAGCTAGTAAGATAAAAGAGACATGTGTTCGACCTTGAAAGGTATGCAGCCATTGGTGAAGAGGTCGACAAACTCCTTGAGGCTTGGTTCATTGTGGAGATCTACTATCCTGACTGGTTGACGTACGTTGTATTAATGAAAAAGACCAATGGGAAATGGTGAGTGTGTGTCAACTACACCGACTTGAACAAAACATGCCTGAAAGAAAGCTTTCCCCTCCTGAGGATCGACCGACTAGTCGATAGCACTGCTGGGCACGGATTTCTTAGCTTATGGATGCATACTTAGGATACAATCAAATCACCATGCATAAGCACGACAAGCAGATGACAACCTTCGTCATCGATAAAAGACTTTATTTCTACAAAGTCCTACCCTATGGACTGAAAAATGGCAGAGCGACTTACCAGTACCTTATCAATAAGATGTTTGCGAAACAGATTAGTAGCACGATAGATGTCTACATCGATGAAATGCTTGTCAAAAGCACTAAGTCAATAGATCATATGACAGACCCGGAGGAGATGTTCACGATATTGATAAAGTACCAGATGAAATTGAACTTGAACAAGTGTGCTTTCGACGTCAATTCGGGCAAATTTCTTGGTTTCTTAGTTAATCAGAGAGGAATAAAGGCAAACCCTGACAAGATCTAAGCACTTTTGGAGATGAACTCTCCTAAAACTATGAAAGAAATTCAATGCCTCACAATAGGATAGCAGCTCTGAACAGGTTAGTCTCTAGAGCTACGTATACGTGCCTACCATTCTTCAAGCAACTAAAAGAAACATGAAGCCAACTTGGACAAACAACTGCCTGCAAGCATTTCAACAGCTTAAGAAATATCTTGGATCGACTCTACTACTCTCCAAACCTGAATCGGGAGAACCATTGTTGCTATATTTAGTAGTCTCGACTACGTCAATCAACTTGGCCTTAATGTGAGAGATTGGGAACAAACAACTCCCGGTATAGTACGTCAGCAAAGCTTTGGCTCATGTTGAGACGCGATATCCCGATATAGAAAAATTAGCACTAGCACTAATCATATCATCGTGACGTCTTCGACCATACTTTCAGGCTCACACTATCAGTATCTCAACTAATGGACCACTTTGCCAAGTGCTCTAAAAGCCTAAAGCATTAGGGGGATTGGCGAAATGGCGAAATGGTACCAAAACCTATATCTATGTCTTGTATATCTTGTGTTTTATGATTGAAGACTATTCATTGCAATCAAGTCATCGCATTTCAAGACAAGATCTTAAATGAAGAAAGTTTTCAAGACATGGATGAAGAATTCAAGTATTGAAGTCTTCAAGTTTGCATGTTCAAGATTCAATCAAGTTCAAGTATATTAGAAGACTTTGTCAAGTCAAGATCAAGCTCAAGAAGGCCTACTATAAGATTTGTATATTCTCAAGCTTCTCTTAAGGGTCATCTGAGTGTACAGACTTTCAATGTCCATCTCACTTTTAAGGTTTGTTTGACCTTAGATTGACCTTAGGATGGGCTTTACAGTAGGTCATTCTGGATACATAACTCATATATTTTAATATGCTTGTTTAGAGTGTTTTAAGACCAGTCCTAGGGACTTCAAGACCAGTCTTAGCTCTGCTACGACCAGTCTTAAGTTTTTTAGGACCAGTCCTAGGTTGTTGAAGATTTTTGGATCTTTCTGGCTGTCCTACGACCAGTCCTGGACATCCTACGACCAGTCCTGTGAGTTCTACGACTCATCCTTCGACCGGTCGTAGCCCTACGACTTAAACTCCAACAACCATTTTTGGAGTCCTACGACCGGTCGTAGGTGTCCCTCGACCAGTCGTAGGTGGCCCACGACCGGTCGTAGACCGCCCAGGACCGGTCGTGGAACAGAAAATCCAATCCCGTGAAAATCTTTGAAAATCTTTGAAGCTACGACCAATCCTAGGTTGCTAAGACCAGTCGTAGACGAGATTTTTCAGGCTATAAATAGAGCACGAACTTCAGATTTTAGTACTTCAATTCAATTTTATTCAAGTATTCTTTAGGCTATACTCTGAGATAAGTTTGTGTTTATTTTAAGCTACTTTGTGCTTATTTAATATTCCTTTTGCTAGCTTATTTTTATTTGATTTTGATCTACATTCCAATCTTATTAGAAAAGAGGAATTTCTGATATTCCTTCTTCTTGGATTCAAAATCAAATAGAACTAGCCCTTTTGATTTAAAATCAATTAGACTTAGAACCATTCTTAAAGTGAGTATTGGACTTTGAAAGTTGAATCGAACATCTACTCCGATTGGTTCTACCAGACTTCTTCAAAAGGTGATTCAGGTATTTTACATTTTTTGTAATTTACTTTCTCTGATTTTTGTTTGAGATTCGCCAGAAAAATCTCATTGTATTGGTTATCTGAGGAGAGCCAGAAAACTCAGATTGTGGGGTTTTTGGATTGTGTAAGCCCGAGATCAAAGACACAATTGTGAAGGTTTTAGGTGAACCTGTGAAACCTATTTTGATAGTGCATGCTAATATTCCCTGTGTGAGGATATTAGGAGTGAAGTAGCATTCTGTGTGGCTGTTGGATAACAGTTGATGTACACACAGGCGAACCACTATATATCGTTGTGTTGTGGATAGAGTGTTTGTGGATGAATGTCGTAATAACTTAGGATTTATTTTCTGCAAGTTATTTTGATTTCCTTGCTTATTATTCCTCATTGGTTTGTGATACAAAGGACGTTCTAGAAATAAGGTTGTCCTACCTTAAACCTTTGGTTTTTGGTGTAAGATTGTCCTTAGAACTGAGAAAGTATCATTCTCTTTATTTTAGGCTATTGTGATTATTTTATATTCAGCATTGTGCTTTATTTGTTTTATTATTCCGTTGTTATAAATTTTATTTGGCATTGCCCTATTCACCCCCCCTCTAGGGCATAGAGCTAGGCCTTTTCAATCTCTCACACCATCGTCATGGACAACGACAAACAATTTGATAATGCCCATTTTCGAGGACTATGTGAAAGGCTCAACATCTACAACGCCTGCTCCTCACCTCGGCACCCCCAGGATAACGGACAAGTAGAAGCTGTTAACAAAATCATAAATAACCACTTAAAAATGATCAACTAGAAAACCACCGACTTCATATGGATGAACATTATCAGCAGATATGACATCCCTCACACCATTGTCATGGACAACGACGAACAATTTGATAATGCCCGTTTTCAAGGACTATGAGAAAGGCTCGGTATCCACAATGCCTTCTCCTCACCTCTAGGCTAACAGACAAGTGGAAGCCGTCAAAAAAATCATAAATAACCACTTAAAAACCAAACTTGAAAAATTCAAAGGGGCCTGAGTTGATGAGCTTCCACACGTCCTCTGGGCATACCGAATGATGGCTTGAACAATGACTGGGGAAAGCTCGTTCTCTTTAGCCTTTAGTGCAGAAGCTTTCATCTCAGTAAAGATTAGAGTACCTTTAGCATGAATCAAGCTGTTTGACTCGGGAAAAAATGACAAACATATGACTTTAAGTTTGATCTGATTAAAGAACAGAGAGAAAAGGAACAACTAAAGGTCGTCGCTTATCAACATAGGGCTACTCGGTATTAGAATTCAAGAGTTAAGGTGCGCAGATTTTGAGCAGGAGACTTAGTTTTATGAGAAAATTTTCAAAACACTAAAGAACCTAGCTCGGGAGCCCTAGGGCGGAATTGGGAAGGACATTACATGGTGACCATTATAGTCTGATTAGGGACCAATCGACTAAAAGATATGGAGGGTTACCTTACCTATGGAATGCTGAGCATCTAAAGATCTACTATCCATGAGGGATTTCTACATGCGTTACAACTGTGCTCGATTAACTGCCTCAAAAAAAGTTATTTGTGCTTGACTATGAGAAACCTCCCTCAGTTAAAGGGAAGAAGGTTCTTTTCTTCATTTTCACTACTTTGTCTACTATTTTTACAACCTATATGCTCAACTATGAGAAACCTCTCTCAATTAAAGGGAAGACGGTTCTTTTCTTCATTCCACTACTTTGTCTACTATTTTCGCGACCTACATGCTCGACTATGAGAAACCTCCCTCAGTTAAAGGGAATAAGGTTCTCTTCTTCGTTTATACTATTTTGCCTATTATGTTCGCGACCTACGTGCTTGACTATAAGAAACCTCCCTTAGTTATAGGAAAAAAGGTTCTTTTCCTCGTTTCTACTGCCTTGCTTACCAATTTTATGACCTAATAATCTATGTAGTTGATTACCGAGTATAAAAGGAAAAGGGAGGAGATGTCATTATCTTGATCAACATCGACACCACCTTGTCTAGTAAGGGTTCGGGCTGAAGGGTGAGCATTGATCTGATCTCCACCTCACCCATGTGGAGGTTTTTCCAATGAGCCAGCAATGCCATTTGACGAGGAAGGGGTACAGGAGCTGCTGATCTTGTAGCGGTCTTTACCCGTTCCTCCTCAGCCAGGCACCTTGAGGTGCTCCCCTTTGCTACCTCCTGGCATCCCAAAGTGCTTAGTTCCATAGCTACAATAGCCTCTACCTATTCGTCCTCAGCATCGGCTGGAGATGACTCCAAGTTGACAGCCTCCCTTGGGGCCAAATTCAAAGGAGGAGTGCCCTAAGATGAACCATTTGAGGCAGTGTAACACCCCATACTTTTTAGTACTCGGGTGTCACCATGGAGATATAATTTAATCCCACACACGTAACTTACCTTTCATGTCATCATTTAGCGATTCACAGTCTGTCCATCTTAACCATTTTGTGTGGACCATGACGATGATGGACCCGTAAGAGTTTAGTTCAATTCATCCTAGACCCTAATGGCTTTTAACCATCTGAATTTGATCTAGGATAAACCACAACACATTTGTATGGTTCAAAGTCAATCCACCTTAGATTGACCCTTGATTGTTTATGGTAAGGTTGCAGTAGCGCCCCATACCTTCCATTACTTGGATGCCACCATGGAGACCAAATGCAAGATAGAAGGTGCTCGTGGAAAAGGTCTGGGAAAATGAAGATGCGCCCTGGGTTTGGCCATGCCGGATCCATCGACGAATGGCAGTTAGCTCGTGGAAGAGGCCAATCTGCTACCAGCAGATCTAAATCACAGCAAAATCAAAAAGGAACTCAGAGAGGGATCTTGCCATCTAGCCGTTCATGGAGAGGAGACTCACCCAACGCCTTTCTCCCCAATCGGTACCCAAGGAGCAGAGACTTCAGTTTATTCATCCGAAACATCACCTATGATACATCAATGGAGGATCTATACCGGATCTTCAACAAATACGGAAAAGTCATTGATGTCTACATCCCAACTTTCCCTGGTTCCCTAAAACCTAGGGGTTTTGGTTTTGCTAGATTTCGATATGCGCAGGAGGCGAAGAACGCTAAGGATGTACTAAATGGGAGAAGAATCGACGGAAGAGTTGTAGAAATCAGATGGGCCAGATCTAAAGTTTCCCAAGGGAGACCGGTTCTTAGCACATCTGCATTTATGCAGGGAAAGTAGAAAGACCATCCATCTCAGAAGACCACATATGCTGTGGTAGTTCAATCGGCAGCTCAATCAGCTTCAAGGAAGATATCCATCCAGGTAGATGCAAAGACAATAGCAGATCCACGTGTAGTAGAAACCAGGCTCCAGGTACTAAATCTAGGTGTGATAGCAATGGCTGTCAGCCCAAATATTTCCATTTTAGGGGTCAGAAAGGCTATCAAATCTTCCAGGTATGGCTCAACAGTAATTGAGGTTATTCGGACATCCCCAAAAAAATTTCTGATCACGTTGAGATCGAAGGAGGATCTTAATCAATTTCTAAGTGACTCTGTTACTCATAAAAGCATGGGCATCAGCTCAGTGAGAAAATAGAAGCCTGATGAGGTGTTCGGGGGTGAAGGCATTTGGCTGCGTTTATACGGCATCCCAGCCCATGCTTGGATGGAATCAGTGATATTGGATTTGGGAAACCATATGGGAAGGGTGACACAGATAGATCCAATCAGCGCTTGCGGTATATTTCAGGTATTTGCTCGTATTAAAGTGGATATTAAACCTGGAAGTAACTCGCAAAAAGTTCTAAAACTGGTGGTGTTAGGGAAAATATTCAACATATTTATAGAAATAGAGCCGATGGATCGGTGCATTATAATAAATCAAAGAACCTCATCCCCCATTGGGGAGAAACCAACAAAGGAGAGCACGAGGGAATGGGTGGAGAGAAATTTCAGCTCCAAACAGGTCCCCAACCTGGATCACACACTAGTTGTTTGTGAAAAGGTCGACTCGGCGGAAGCAGGATATGTGACTCGGAATAGGGATCATGATAAAATTCCAGGAAATCAGATTAAGGTAGTGGAAGAAATTGATGGCGCCTTAAAGGAAAAAGGTCTCTTTGAGCCAGGTATAGCAGGAGTCTTGGGTGAGATGGATCTAGATAGTGTAGCAGGAAAGTGGCCAGCTCCACCAGCGGTAATACAAATTGAGGCAGATAGGGTGGACGATCAACTTGGTGAGCAAGTTTCAGAAGCAGAAGAAAGCACAAAAGATAGGGAAACTCTGGAGATAGGCCAGCTAATAGAAGATGGAGCTCCCAGTGCAGAAGATAGAGCTCCTAGTGCAGAAGACAATCAGGAGATAGGCCAGCTAATAGAAGATAGAGCTCCTAGTGCAGAAGACAATTAGGAGATAGGCCAGCTAATAGAAGATAGAGCTCCTAGTGCAGAAAACAATTAGGAGATAGGCCAGCTAATAGAAGATAGAGCTCCTAGTGCAGAAGACAACCATGATCTGAGGGCAGATCATTGTACTAGATCAACCTCAAATATATTTCCTCTGAAGATCTGCAGCTCTAGCCCATCTATTCTGCAGATCACAAAGAATTTCCCACCTCAGTCCCAGCAAGGCACGATGGAAATCACTAGAAACCTATTTCACACAGAATATGGAGCTGCTGAAGAGGCTCCTGCACACGCTCATGGGGGTGTACACGGGTTGGGCCGAGTCGAACTTGCCTCAGCCCATCCAGGCCCGTTCAATAGCCGCACCAGGCCCGAACCCGACTGGGCCTGGTCACCGGGCCAACATCTCTAGTCCGAACCGGGCCCAGGTGAGTTCGGGCCAGTTTCGAACCTTCGAGTTCAGTCCGGTTTTGAACCTGAGTTCGGGCCAGTTTCGAACCTTCGAGTTCGGGCCAGTTTCGAACCTTACGACAAGTTTATGGGAAGGGCTTTAGGCCTTTGGTAGGTAATCCGCGTCTCATTATAATTTACAAGTTCATGAGAGAGAGAGGATATATTATAATTTTACTACATTTACATACATTTGACAAAGCATAAAATAAAATATTTTATACAAACTGAATACAGTTAAACACCATCTGAGCCTGATCTGCTATCTAAATCTTCATATACCTACTCTTCACATCTCCCTCTTCAGAAGGTGGAGATAGGTTTTTATCGCCCTCCTCTTGTATAGTTTGAATTAGATTTTTCAAACTATTTTTGTGAGAAGATTTATACGTAGATCCCAACGTCCTGTAAAATGCATCTATACTAGAGAGAAACTTAACCGAATTCTTACTATTTTTCTTTTTACCCGTGCAGCTTGAACCTGCTTCGACATCATGTGGTCTTGGAGGACATCGTTGATATGTAGAAGCCTCTTCCATACTGCGCTTTAAGGCGAGTTGAAATTGTTCTTCTTCCAATGCTAATAATTTAGCTTCCTTCTCAGCCTCAGAAAGTTTGGAATGGGGAGTGGAAGCTTTTTTGTTTGAATCAAGAACTGCTTAGAAAAGAACTTGAATTTCTTTTGATACTTTAAGACATTGTCTTGCATCTCCACCCCGACAAGATAAGTGTAATCTGAGCCGATTAGTTTTATTAACAAACGTAGCTCCACACAAATTACACAAAATCTTGAACTTTTCAGAATTTGAAGAATGGACTAAGGAACCATAATCCCAAACGTTAACCGATGATTCGCTTGAAGACATATTTACATATTTTGTTGGAAAAGTATTTTAGAGTTTTTAACAATAATGAAATACCGACATAAGATAAAAGAAATTTATGGATTAAAAAATAATAAAAGTCAACATAACTGATAAATAAAAATAAAAGTCAGCAAACAGATATAGAAATGCATTGCGCAGCTTACATAACATCCATCAACATAATAGATAAATAAAAATAAAAGTCAGCAAAAAAATGTAGAAATGCATCTCGCAGCTTACATAACATCCATCAACATAACAAATAAATAAAAATAAAAGTAAAAAAAGTACCCATTACAACATTTGTAAATTCAAATAAACTAAAAAGATCATAACATCCATTTCAAACATCCATCATATTGCTGTTGTTTCATGTGTTGGTGTTGCGGCTTTATTCATATTCTCCTCCTCTTCCTCATCAAGATCACCTCATAGACTCAGACGCAACCAATCTTGTGTACAAATTAATGCTTCCACTATATCTGGTGTAAGGGAACTTCTAGTCTTGCTCACGACCCTACTCCCTGTGCTAGACGCAGATTCCGATGCCACTGTTGAAATATGAATTGATAAAATATCTCGTGCCATCGTCGATAGTGTAAGATATTTTTCTTTAGTAACTCGTAATTTCCACCACTCCAAAACATCGAACTCTGAATCCTACCGTAGTACGACCGACTCTTTGAGATACATGTTTAACTCTGATTCTTTCGTGTCTGTGTCTATATTTCTTTTGCTAAGAAAGACATGAAATCAGCATCGTCGGAGCTTGAAGCAACTTGCGATCTAACTTCAAAAGCACTTGGTGTGGACACTGTGGTTGTGTATGCATTGTACAATGCTTCGATTACATCACGAACTTTCGAAGTTTCAGATATTGCCTTTTCAGTAGGATAAATCCTCGTGAAGATGTACTTAACATAACTCATCTTGCGTCGAGGATCAAGAACAACAACTAAGGACATTATCATATGACAATCATCCCAGTACTTATCGAACTTCATTTGCATACCACTTGTCATGATTTGGAGAAAAAATGGACCATCATCAGCATCTTTCTTCAGGGCATCCTTGATCTTCCACACAGATGGAAGAAACATATTTGCTGTAGGAAACTTATTGCTAGAAAATATTTTTGTACAATCATAAAAAACCTTCAAAAATTTGTGAACTTCTTTCACTTTGCTCCAATCATCATCAGTAGGCAACCAAGTATATGTTCTATCATGCACTGCATATTCTGGAAAGGCATGTTTTAATTCCACAGCTGAATCCAACATCTCAAAAGTGGAATTCCAACGTGTGCATACATCTAGCTTCAACATTTTTGGAGACGTCAAATTCAAACATTGAACGATGTCATTCCATATACTCAATCTTGACGGCGAGCCTCTTATGTACTTCACACTCTCCCTCACATTCTCTATAGTTTGGTCAATTGATTTCAACCCTTCTTGTATAATTAAGTTGAGAATGTGTGCACAACACCGAACATGAAATATTTTTTCCTCAAAAAATAAACTGTCGGTTGCCTTGAACTGGTTATGTAAGAATTGTATGACACTGTCATTTTTCGAAGCATTATCTAAAGTTAATGAACTGACTTTTTTTTTCAATGCCCCAATCTCGTAGACAGTTATAAATGCAATCTGAAATAACCAAATCGGAATAGGGAGGTGTAAGGTGGCGAAAGTTCAATATTCTCTTGCAGAGTGTTCAATTTTCATCAACATAGTGTGCAGTCAATGAAATGTAACTCTTTCTTTGATTTTGCGCCGTCCACATATCAGATGTCAAACTTACCCTTGAAACCGAATCTAAAACTGCTTTCAACTTCATTTTCTCACTGACATACATCTTCATGCACTCCCTCTTCACACTAACACGGGAGACCTCAAACTGAGGATTAAGGTATTTACTGTATCCCATAAATATTTCACTCTCTACCATCTTAAATGGCTGCTCGTCAATGATAATAAGCTTTGCAAATCACTCCTTCAGCTTCCCTTTTTCAAACTTATGCGTGGTAAGTGTACTTTTAGAAGCAGATCCTTCAAACTTTGTAAACGATAGTAATTGTTGGCCTGAACGTGGAAGTCTAGGTCTCCTTGCACACTTTGTCTATGTTTGTTTAAATGAGACGTCGACCCCCCGACACTTTTGGTGTATAGACTTTTGCAGTGCATACATCTGATCTTGGAGACATTGTTAACACTACTTCTTCAAAATCATCACAGACAGCTGACCGTTTCTTTCCTTTGTTTGCAGCTGAAGACCCCTCTCCCTCAACAACAAGTGGTGAGGTGGCTGACGCACCGACACCGTCACTAGGGTTAGGTCGGACTTCATCCTCACTAGCCATATCTAAAGATATGAAACAATTTCATTTATCCTTGGACCTTAGTAAAGAATTTTCTAAGCGGATAAATCAGTTACCCATTCAATGCTGGATAGATAGTAATGCTTTCATTATTCAAATTAAATGTCACGCCAAAATTTCGGCAGCATCTCCCCTTATCTCTCTAGAATATATTAATCTTGGATTTAATTCACACGTTAACTATCTACATAAAGTATGGATATTTGATGAGGAAGTAAATGTAAGAAATATATCCAGAGAGAATTAGGAGAGACGAACCGAAACAGGCATGTGCATTTAAATTAGAATAAATGAAAATATTACTGTCTATCCAACATTGAATTGTCCAAAAAGGGATAATTTGAGAATTTCTATGCATCCATGAACACACTCAATCTATGTCTGGCAATATAGAAATCCTCAAATGGGTAACTGATTATCCTATACTACAACAACAACATAAAAAATAATTAAATCAGTTATTCATTCAATGTTGAATAGATAGTAATGCTTTCATTATTCAATTTAAATGTCGCGCCAAAATTTTGGCAGCATCTCTCCTTATCTCTCCAGAATATATTAATCTTGGATTTGATTCACACATCAACTATCCACACAAAGTGTGGATATTTGATGAGGAAGTAAATGTAAGAAATATATCCAGAGAGAATTAGGAGAGACGAACCGAAACAGGCATGTGCATTTAAATTAGAATAAATGAAAATATTACTGTCTATCCAACATTGAATTGTCCAAAAATGGATAATTTGAGAATTTCTATGCATCCATGAACACACTCAATATATGTCTGGCAATATAGAAATCCTCAAATGGACAACTGATTATCCTATACCACAACAACAAGAACAAAAAAAATAAAAATATATCTAATAGGAAATTGATATAAGCATAGATATCAATCGTAATTCACATTCAACATTTAGCTAAATGGTAATAAAATGTGTTTAAACTGAATAAAAATGTCGAAAAAAAAAACTCATCTAACTTTAGTCAAAATGTGGGCATGCTTCTTGTGTGTATAACATCCAAACCATCCAAAGGTCCACCCACTCATGACTAGATGACTCAAAAATAAGGACAACTAATTCATTTGGTTGGCCACATGTGAATTTAGAGGTGTTGGGTGATCTACACAAATTTTTAAGGTGTGTGCCATATAATTGGATAGACCTCACTTTTGAGTCGTCTAATCATGGCGGTAGGATGCACCTGTTGGATAGTTCGGATGTCATACATGTTCTACGATAATAAACTCCTTGCCAAAGCTAGCTGAAGAGGAAGGTTGGTTAGGTTTAAGAATTTTACTTTCAACCTAGGACTATCACAACTATTTTTTATGAAGTTGTAGACTATTCAAAATAAATGACACTTGCATGTGCTCAAGAATTTTATTGCCATTAACTACTAAAATCCTTGGCCTAAGTAATTCTCCATTATTTCCTTAGAGGTTTTACAACCTTCAAAGATCTTAATGAAATCTTCTTGTATAAAGGTCAACATAAATGTGCTTGCAATCAAGTTTTCTTCCTCGAATTTTTCTAAAGTCTTTTTTTACTTCTTTGTTGAAATTTTAACTAAGCTTAGATGGATCTATTTTCAAAAGATATGCATGAATATCCTAAATGAGCAAATATTCAAGTTTTTTTTTTTTTTCACATGGTAATTTTAGTGCCCATCTAGCTTGTCCACTTTTTTTTTTTTTAAATTCAGTTATGACTATACAGTTCGCATTTTTAAGAAATTCAGTTATGATTATATAGTTCACATGGGAAGTAACATGAGCTAATCACCCAGTGAAGAAAATGGGATAGTTGAGAGGGATTGCCTTGTTAATATTAAAAATAAAAATACAAAATCATGATAACTAGAGATTTAGGTTGGTAGGTGAAAGCTGTTATGAACCACTTATCATTTCACAGTTTGTGGTGGCCATATGGATATGCAGGGCCCTAACGACTATAGATTTGAATGGTCTGCGTAGAATATAAAGGGCCTTCTTTTTTTGAAGTGTGAATGCAAGTAACCATTCAAAACAAAAACAGTACATACGCATGTAACCATTCAAAACAAAAATAATGTAAACGGCTGTTAAAGCTACATAACAAAACTCTCTCGATGATTTTATATTCATTAGTTTTTAACACCATGGATGAGATGGTTAGGATTGTCTAATGGAAGTGATTATTTAGAACAACCATAAGATTTCAAATTGGCGCCCACCAAATGGTTGATTTAGATTTGATTATTGAACTTATTTCAATGTAACCAACATTTTTTTTTCTTTTTTTTTGGATCTAACATAGTACTTCAATGAACATGTTATATAGTATTGGACAATTACCTCTAATCCATGGCTAACAAACTGATCCGTCTGTATTGATTAAACTAGAAAATATCTTATCATTGATATCATTGATCTAGACCGTCCATTGGATAGGAACCATCTGTGGTTGCTTGAGCCTTCCAAGAGTCACTTTGAAATGCAAGGTTCAAATCGTTTATACAGGGAGGGTCTTATCATTGATCTGGACCATCCATCACATGGTCCCCACTTTAATAGCTCGTGACTCTCGAGAGTCATTTTGATTGAAAATTTCTAACCATTTGATCAATGCTTTAAAAAATAGGTCCATATTGATTATGTTAGAAAACATTCAATCATTGATCCAGACAATCCATCATGCGGGCTCCACATTTGATTGCCCATGCCTCTCAAGATTCACTTTGATCAAACGATTTTAACCATTCAATCAATGGTCTAGGACAGTCAAGGTTGATTTATTTGAAAGGCGCAATTATTAATTTATATGGTCCAGCACATGGGCAATCTTTGAGTACGCGTGACTCTCAAGAATTACTTTGATCAGTCGATCCTAACCATTTGATCAATGAACAAGAAAAGGGACTGTAAACAATCCAATTGTAAACATAGATCATCTATCGTGTGAGCCTCACCTATGGCGGTCGGCCAACAATACTGCTAAAAATAAGGAAATAGAGGTTTGATGGTGACAATCATACCTGGTGGTTGGATGGACGAGCACAGAGGCGGAGGTCCTCTGGTGGTTGGGCGGACGGACGAGCAGAGATGAACAGAGAGAGGCGGACGGTCGGAAGAGCAGAGACGAGCAGAGAGAGGCGGACGGCCGGACGAGCAGAGAGAGGCGGACGGCTGGACGAGCAAAGACGAGCAGAGAAGAGCAGAGAGAGGTGGCTGGACGGATGAGCAGAGACATGAGAGAGAGAGATTTGGTGGGGCCGCTGGACGGACGGATGAGCAGAGACGAGAGAGAGAGAGAGAGAGAGAGAGAGAGAGAGAGAGATTTGGTGGGGGCGTGGGGCAGCTTGGGCCGGGCAGGGAGAGGGTTTCGTGCTGCTGGGGTTGGGAGTTTTCTCAAAAGGGGAAAGGGAAAGTGATGGACGAGGATAGGGTTTTTTATTTTTAAACAGGGTATATATACCCTAGAGTGCGAGCGGGCCGGGACGGGCCGAGTCGGGCTGAACTGGGTCAGATCTGAACTTGGCCTGAACTCAGAACGGGCTTAGAAAATTGACCCGTCCTGACCCGGAATTGATATACCCTAAAGTGCGAGCGGGCCGAGTCGGGTTTCAGGCCGAGTCGGGCTGAACTGGGTTAGATCCGAACTCGGCTTGAACTCAGAACGGGCTTAGAACTGTGTCAGGCCGAGTCGACCTTTTTCGGGCCGAGTCGAGCGAGCTAACCGGGCTAGCCCAGTTTGTGTACACCCCTACACGCTTAGTCCCAGAAAGGCATGATGAAAAGTAGCAGAAACCTATTTCACACAGAATATGAAGATGCAGTAGAGGCTCCTACACATGCTCAGCAGAATTGTCATCTAGATACAAGCAGGAATGATAGACATAAGTCTTCAAGACATCGAGCAAGATCTGTTGGCAACTGGCCGATACGATTTGGATTTGACTGGAAGGAAAAATCCAGGAAAGGTGAAACAATTCTTGACATTCCTCGATTACACCTAAACAATGTGAGAAACATAGCTCCACACTGCGATCAGATGCAAGTGATTGAATCCATCCCTCATTCTCCTGGAGAACAACTCCACATGAGTGACTTCTCACAATGTACACAGGGAAACTTTGAGATTGATCTGTCCCCGTACTTCAGATTTCCTGAAGACGATACAAGGAGTAAAGGACCAAGCTCTTCATCAGAACATCTTCACGAACTTCAGCAACAGGAGATAGAAAAGGCTCAGACGGCTCAGGACAAAGAATTTCAGCAGGAGCTAACAGACAGTAATCAAGAGGCGCATAATCACAAAATCACAATGGAGCTAAAGAGAAGAGCTCGTATTTCCTATAGCAGAGGCCAATGGGAGTCAAGATTGAGGAGACTTAAACAGAGGGCAATGAATACTGGATGTGTTACGGATGGATAAGATTCTTGTGTGGAATGCCAGAGGCATTGGAAACCAGAAATCAATTAGAACTTTGAAGAGAATTATTAGTATTTATCAACCATTGATTGTGGTCATCCTTGAGCCTATGCTCAGGGATAGCTGTAGAGTGAGAGTCGGCCTATCTCTTGGCTTCCACCTTTCCTTTTCTAATGGGGAAATGGGAGGGAAAATCTGGTTCTTCTATAGAGAATCGTTAAACTGCTCTGTGCTTCAAGTGACTAACCAATCTCTAACTGTATATATTAATATGCAGAATCCTCAGTTGTCTGCCCACTTAACTACTGTATATGCAAGCTGCTCCATGACGCTCAGAAGATCTCTTTGGGAGGAGCTAGAAGATCTTTCAACTTCCCTGCTCGGCCCGTGGGGAGTTTACAGGGATTTCAATGCCATCACAGAAGCTGCTGAGAGATGGAGCAGAGGGAATTTTGATATTCAGAGTGCAAGGGAGTTCTCGGATGCCATTGAGAACGCAAGTCTGATTGATGCGGGTTTCACTGGGTCCCGTTACACATGGTGTAATAATCAATCAGGAGCTGCTAGAGGTTGGGCAAGGCTAGATAGAGTACTCAGCAACACTCCCTGGGCTTCTGTTTTTCCTCGATTTAAAGTCGATCACCTTCCTCGCGTGAGTTCTGACCAAAATCTGCTGCTCTTGTCTTTCCCTCCTCAACCCTCTACTAGCCCAAAACCGTTCAGGTTTCAGAGAATGTGGACGAAGGATGGCTCTTTCATGCAAGTAGTTAAGGCAGCTTGGGATAAAGTGGAGTCATATCACCCGGTATACAATTTTCTGGCAAAGATGAAAAGTGTCAAAACGGAGTTAAAGATTTGGAATAGGGAGAGCTTTGGAAACATATTTGAGCAAATAAAGTTAGCAGAAGCTAAGATTGCAGAAATTGAGTTGAAAATGCAGCAGGATTTGTAGGGTCAGGATCAGGACAACAATCAGATCAGATTTCAAGAAGCTTCCAACCATCTTTATCAATTAGAAATCAAACAAGAGATATTTTGGAAAAAAAAGTCCAGGATAAATTGGCTTGAAGAGGGAGATAAAAACACAAAATTCATCCATGCAAGTGTTAAGGAAAGACAAAGAAGAGTGACGATCAGTGGGATAGAACGAGACTCAGGTAAGGTGGTAACAGAGCTGGAGGATATAAAACAAGATGCAGTGCGACATTTCGAGAATTTGTTTACAAGTACCCCAGGCGAAACAAGAGCAGATCTGCTAAATTCTGTTCCCCCTTTAGTGACACAAGAGATGAATGAGATGCTTTTGACCCCCCCATCCTTTCATGAAGTTCAAGAGGCTGTCCACTTCATGAGATGGATTTTCTGGGATCTTTTATTCCATGTGTTGGGATATAATCGGGCAAGATGTGCATAAGGCAATCACCTATTTTTTCCAAGGGGGCAAGATTCCAAGAGCAATGTCCTCCACGCTGATTTGTCTTATCCCCAAAGGGGCTGCTCCTAAGAGATGGTCAGATTTTCGTCCCATTAGCCTTTGCAACTGTATATATAAAGTCTTCTCAAAGATCATTGCTAATAGACTCAGTTAGGTTCTCCCTCACCTGATATCCAAAGAGCAAGGAGCTTTTATAAAAGGTCGATCGATATCAGAAAATATTGCTCTGTCGCCGGAATTATTCAGAGATATCAATAGGCAAACGAGAGGAGGTAATGTGGTTTTGAAGTTGGATATGGAGAAGGCGTACGATAGAGTGGAATGGAAGTTCCTCAAATAGGTACTAATGCGGTTCGGTTTCTCCTCTAAGTGGATAGGAATTGCCGAAAATTGTTGGGCCAGTAGCTGGATATCTGTGTTGGTTAACGGGGAAGCTGTAGGATTCTTCAAGCCTTCTAGAGGGCCGAGGCAAGGGGACCCGCTCTCTCCAAGCCTCTTTATCATTTGTGCAGACGTTCTTAGCAGACGCCTCAATTGGCTGGTTGATCAAGGCCATTGTTTACCGTACAAACTTAGGAGAAACTGTCCAAGAGTTACACACCCCCTATATGCGGACGATACTTTGCTTTTTCTTAATGGGAATATCACATCTCTTCGCAAAACCATGGTGGTTCTAGATGATTACTAGATAGCTTCGGGTCAAAGGATAAACTGACGAAAAAGCTCCTTCTTATGCTCAAATAAGATAACGATGTCCAGGATCAGGTCCATCTCTAACTTGCTAGGCATAAACAGGGCCGGGGGAGTTTTCTGCTATCTAGGGGTGCCTCTGGAAGTGGGAAGGCTGAAAGTAAGAGATTTTTAGCCCCTCTTAGACAAGGTTGAGGGTCGTATTAGGGGGTGGAAAAATAGATTTCTATCTCAAGCCGGAAGGGCGATCCTTATCAAGCATGTGCTAGGAAGCATCCCCAGTCATTCCATGGCCTCTACAACTATTCCTAGGAGCTTGCTTAAAGAGTTAGAGAGCAGGTTCTCCAGCTTTTTCTGGGGGTGGGCTGATGGGAAAAGGAAACTCCATTGGAGAAGTTGGGAAACTATTACCAGGCCGAAGATGGAAGGTGGACTAGGAATCTGGAAACTATCAGAAGTAATGCATGCGTTTCAGATAAAGATGGCCTGGACCTTGAAATTTCAAAAGGACTCCAATTTTTGGGTAGTGTTCATGGTGGCTAAGTATGGCACGCTGCAGGAGGATTCGGCCTCAGTAATCAATGATAGAGTCGGTTCTCCAATCTGGAAGAAAATGCAGAACCTAATGCCTTTCCTAAATGATAAGGTTCAATGGAGCATAGGAGAGGGGGATTGTAGAGTTTGGCAAGAAAATTGGACCGGTCTTGGCCCTCTGCAAAATTATGTGTCAGGAGACATTCCAGAAGAGATCAAAGACTTAAAGGTGAAGAAAATTTTAGGTCTGGCAGGACCTCTCCCTCCAACAGTGGTACTCTCGATGCTTCCTCAACAAGTAGTAGATGTAATCTTTCAAGGGGGATTCTGTCTATCAGAGGGTCCGGATTCCCCAGTGTGGCCGTTCACTACAACAGGAAAGTTCATAGCTAAATCGGCATGGGAAGTGAGCAGGCAGATTTCTTCTACGAAAGAATGGGCAAGGTGGATCTGGCACGGCCAGCTACCTCCAAAAATTTCACTGTTTGTTTGGAAACTCTTTAACAACTCTCTCCCGGTAGAGAATGCAATTCAATCAAGGGGCATTCATTTAGCGTCGAGGTGCGTGTGCTACAAAGAAGGTTCAGAACAGGGGCCAACTATACAATCCTTGGTCCACCTTTTTCTTGACGGCGAGGTAGCTGCAGCGGTGTGAAATTATTTTGGGAGGGCTTTCAATATCAGAATTATGCAAGCTCCCACAGCGGAAGCCAGATTTTTGCAATGGAGAATGGCATACACGGTTAGAAACTCTCACCATATCAATAAGATTCTAGCTCCTGCTTTCATCTGGTGGGAAGTGTGGAAAGCAAGAAACAAGGCGGTGTTCGAAAGTAAAGCTCCAGCAGCAGGATCTGTGATCTCTCGCGTTGCCAAGTGGCTTTCTAGACAGGGACACAAAGTGGAAGGGAGAAGGACAGGTGTGTTTTCAAACATTTCCCCTCAGCTCCCTATAGGTACAAGCGGTGTAAGGAATGGAACCCAGAATATAGTTAAATGGCATAGACCCCTTGTGGGTTGGGTAAAAGTTAATGTTGATGGATCGTCTAGAGGAAACCCAGGTCTAGCAGGGGGTGGCGGGGTCTGTAGGAATGACAAAGGTGATCTCATTTTTGCTTTCTCGGTAGGATATGGGGTGATGTCTAACATTGGGGCTGAAGTCAGAGCAGCACACGACGGGGTAGCTATGTGTATAGAAAAAGGTTTTTGTAAAGTGGTGGTAGAATCAGATTTCGAGTTGGTGGTCAAGGTTTTTAAGGAGAACTTAAGCCTAGGTTGGAAATGGAGAGGCTGGAGGGCTAGAACAAACCACCTCCGTCAAAGTGGGCAGATATTTTTTGAGCACATTCTCAGGGAAGGGAACGCTCTGGCTGATGTGCTTGCCCGCGAGGGGAGCTCCTCTCAATCTTAGTTTTGTAGTAGTTCTTAGGCTGAGCTTCCTTAACAGGTGCGTGGGCTAATTGTCTTAGATAGGGTAGGGCTAGGTTCTATCAGGGTGAGGAAGTAACTTTTCAGCCTTCTTTTATGTTGGTGGGAGGTTTTTCCTTTCGTTTGTTCCAGGTTTTGTGGATAGTGGGTTTGGTGTGGCCCGGTTCTTTTTTTCATTTGGTCCTCGCCAGGTCTTATTTCTCCTGGGAAGACCCGGTTTTGTAAGTTTCTGTGCAGATTGTTATATATGAATCAAGATAATTTTTTTTGAAAAAAAAAATGCAAGATAGAGACAAACCTGATTTGACTAGGTTTTGACCCCTTAGGATTAGGAAACATGCCATCAATTAGGTTCACCAGACTTTGAACCTTTAAAACCCTACTCCTAATAGCCAAGTTATGGCATAACTCTAAGAAATTCCCTATTAGAAAATGTGGATCACCCTAGATCTATATTAAGATTTGGATTAATAGGTTCACCATCCATTAGGTTTAAAACATCCCATTGTACGACCATCATCCGAAAACACAAATCGAGATTATTAATTTGGAGTTCATGTGGCATGGTCCACGTAACAGTTAAACAATAAGCATCCTAATAGTTCGATGGTTTCAACCGAGAAAATTCTTGTGTACCTCCTCTGCCTGCATAACCAAGTAACCTTCTGTGATGCGAGGGAATTATTCAATGAGTATGGAATCAACTCCATGCATTAGGGAGGCCACGCTTCATTTGGCCTTGATCTCAATTCCATGCTTAGATGACTGTTGTTAAAAAGGGATCTTTAATGACCACTTTCATTTTAATCAAATCTTACCGCATTAGGATCAGGATCCTTAGGGCCCTTTTGGCCATTGGAATCAAGATCGAAATCAATCCAACCGTTGGATCAGTAAAGGCCAATAGAATTACCCAAAATCAAGTTATGGGGCCCACCTAACGTTTAGATTTCCCTGATTTTTGGTTAGAGGCCTTGACTGAGACCTTTGAAATGAATGGACGGATTGGATTTCCCACAAACATCATGGTGGACCCCACACAGGCGTTGCATGTGCACCAAGAATGGCGCACTCACTGCGCACCAACCCAAGTGACCTGGTCAAAACTAGTTGACCCGAGTCAAAGGAGAAAAAACAATCCCTTCTTTCAAGTTCTCCCGCTTAGACCCATTTAAAACGGACAGCGTTCGTCCGTTGATATGTGGCCCACCATCAAGGACCACCATGACGATCTAAGCCGTCCATCATACATGCCCTTCAAACTCGATCGAAACTATATGCTCTTCTTGCGTGTAAAAACACGCGTACGTGCTCACAAAAAGTAGCTAAATGTTTGAGCGAGATTGTGTTTTTAGCCTTCCCAAGATCACCTCACTGTGATTAATGTGGGCCACCTTAGGCTAATCCAAACCGCTCATGTAGTTCAAACAGTGGGCCTGGATAGGACCCAACCGACCTCATGGGTTTCCTGGTGCATGTAGGTGAACGACCCTCAGCCTAAACCGAAGTGGTGCGTGGAAATTTTTAAAAATGGAAGGCAATTTTGCCCTGCCAAGTTGGTGATCTGCACCCGATGCCTTCCTTCAATCCCAACCTTTCTTCAGAGAAATGATTAACATCCCTCCTTTAGTGCCAAATAAGGGCAGGAAAATGCCTGCTAGTCGTGCTGGCATGGGAGACATTTCCACTCCGGGAAAGACTCCCTAGAGAAATCCCAGCCCTTCGCTTGAGTTCGTAGACCATCTCAGCCATCCACACTAGGGCGGCAACAACCCTAGCTTGTCTTTCTGAAAGGAACCTCTACCTCACGGGAAGATGGTCGTGGCTGAAAAAAACTCATGAGATGCTAGGGCATCTCAATCAGGAGCAATACTAATGGGCTCCACGATAGTCTGAGGTCCTATCCGGTCCGTCCAAATGGTGCAGATCGCCATGATAGGCCCGGGATAGAGATTCACCATGAGAGATGCCATCATCTTCTCCGTTAAACCCGGAGAACCCGCCATGATCGTGTGGACCCCACTGACTAATCAAAGGTCTCTTCCAGTGGGCCATAGGGGCAGAAATTCATCCCTTGCATTAGATTGGTCCCATGCATACAAGAAACCAAGATGTGAGCATGTGTATAGCCGCACCCATCTCGACCTTCCACCATAACGACTAGGGCAAATGTTGGCAGCCCTATGTCTATTTGAAGATCCCCATTCTCTTGGGATCTCCACCAAATAAACAAGGAAAAGAAAAAAAAGGAAGGAAAATAGAAAGAAAAATAGGAAGAAGGGAGAGAAAATCGGTGACAACCTCGGTGTCACACTGCACCAAGCTGTCCGCATCTGCTTAACTCGGACTGAGCCAGAGAGAGAGTAGGGAGGAGAGATTAGTGAGGAGAAATAAAATTAGAAAGAAATAAGGAAGAAAAAGGCAGTTAGGAAGGAGAAGGAATCGTCCATTCCTACTGACTTGTGTGTTGGCCATTACTGCGAGTCCAACAGTTACTCGCCGTGTTTGGATACTCCATTTTGAAAGGTAGAAGGGAAGAAGAAAAGGAAAGAAGGAAAAGAGAAGCAAAGAGAGGAGAAGAGAGAGTGAAGGAGAGAACAAAAGTAGGGTGGTTGTGTTAAGCCGAGTCAAGTAGGTGAGTCCACATTTTCTTTCCAGATTGAAATTATTTCAATTATCATGGTTACTATTATTATTATCATTTTTAGGATTATTAAATTTAGATATGATTAACCATTAGTAAATTATTTATACTAACATTAGTTAATACATATAAAAGTTATCACTAGTAAAATATTAGTATTCTAATTATCGTTCTTAAAAATATTATTATTGACATTAGAGCATACTATTTATTTTCATCACAATGTTTATTAGTGTCACGTTAGCTAATATTAAATATATCATCAATATTAATAGTTGTTTTGGAATTATTAGTATTATTGTTCATCGTAGGTTGTTGTTAGATAATTTAATGTAGTAGTAGCCATTGTTAAAATTTCTAAAATTAATAGCCAATTTACTTGATTAATTTTATTCATTTATTATTCCCATTAATAATATCATTAATGGCCACACAAAATAGAGTTCAAATTTCATAATCAAAACTTAGAATTTAATCCTAGAACTAAACCCTAGGACGAAACCTTAAAACCTACGTAATCTAAACCCTAGGACAATACTTTGAATATAAATCGTGAAGTTAAGTTTGGATCTAATGTTACAATTTCATAACTTATGATAAGATCCAAGTCTAAGGGCGTGCGCACTTTCTAATAACATTAGAAGTCAAGTCGACAAATAAGGTGATGACTTTTCCCCATGAGCTTTCCATCTCTAAATTAGATCAAGGATAACTTTTAAAATTGATTACAAATTATGTCTTAGAACTTGATTAATTATATGATTAGTTTACTTGGATATATATTGATATAACACCCCATACTTTCTAGTACTCAGGTGTTACCAGGAAGACCAAACAATTTATTTTAAATGTGATATAATTGTATATGTGTGTGTGTGTATATATATGTGTGTGTGTGTATATATATATATATATATATATATATATATATATATATATATATCCATACATACATACATACATACATACACACACACACACACACACACACACACACACACACACACACACACACACACACACACATATATATATATTATGATGCAAAAAAATTTATAATTATTTGTAATAATACATATGTTACTTAAATTACTTAAATTATGTATATTACTTAAACTACATATAAAACAAATTGTATACCAACACATTATTTTATAATTGATGTATATTAATTAACATTTACATTTTATAATTTTAACTATATATTAATGTATTATATTATATATAAAATATATATCCCTTAATATTAATTTTGCTATACTAATATATGCATATATAATAAAAAAATACATTATAAATATTAATGTTTGTAAATAAATATTTATCTATAATTATTTGCTAATATTTATTATAATGAATATATAATAATATTGTATTAATTAATTATAGTACACTTTGAATATTATTAATAATGTTTATATATAAATACACACACACACACACACACACACACACACACACACACACACACACATATATATAATATTACAAGTTAAATACTTCATTAATTGATAAATAATTATTCATGTAAAATCTAAAATAATATAATAAATGTATTATAAGTTGTATATATGTTTATAATATATGTTATATTATATACTACTGTAGTTATTATTACCTAATATATAGTATTTTGAAACTAATGGACGGGTTAGATTTATCACAGACATCGTAAATCGATGGTGATTGGCACTCACAGGCCATATTTGAGTTGAGATAGCCCACCTAAGTTATGGATAGGTCTCATTTGTTTGATTGGACCCTAAGTCGGGCTGACAAAACTAATGAATGGTGTGGATCTATCAAAAGCATCACAGTGGACCCCGCCCTGAGTGGTGCATGTACACAGCGGGTGTACACCCACGCTGCACCGGACCCAGGAGACCCGGTCAAACCACGCTTGACCAAGAAAAACCGAAAGGGGAAAGAATTCCCTTTTTTTTTTTGAATTTTCGTCAAGCAGACGGATAGAGCCGATCTCGACGAGTTGTGGCCCACCATCTTAGATCGTTCCCATGATCCGAACCGTCCACCTTGTAGAGGGCTCAAAGAAGATCAGAACCATGGTTGATCCACCTGCTAGAGTGCACCTACATGCACATGAGGACTCACATAAACAGGGCCTACAAACATAGGATTTTCAAACATGAAAATTCCATTCCGTTGCTGCTTGGTAATCAGCATGAGCCTGCAAAGGTGGATCTAGACCTTCCAAAGCAAGGTAATCTCGACCGTCCAACCTTGGGCATCACTCCCTCAATACCAGAGAGAGAAAACCATGACCGATTTTCTGTTACTAGTGGTATTTTGGTACTGTTGTAAAACAAACCCAATCCAGGCCGCTTAATCCTCATCCAACGGCTTTGGATGAACCTAGGGCGTACTGCATAGGTAGAAAAACATAAATCTACATAAATACAAATGCGTTCCTCCCCTCTCCTTCAAAAACCCTAAAAATCTGCTGTTTTCGTCCCCGCTCGAACCCACCAGGTCAACTCCCCTTGAAGCTTTAAAACTTTTATTTTACAAGCTCCATTACATCTCTAAAGACTATCCCATGCAGTCGGATTAAAGCTAGAAGCAGAGGGAAGGGATCTGCCATGATCGTCGTCCTCCCAGTTCTGTGCTGCACTAGCTAAACTCAGAACCATATCAGTCTGAGTTTGGAGGTCGATCCTGCCTGGTCAATAGAAAAGGAGCATGAAGGGAAGAAAAGGAGGAGGGAGTGACTAAGAGGAAGTGAAGGAAGTAGGGAGAAAGGAGAGAGTGTGGGTGGTTGTTGCTGTCGCAGTTGCCCGAGCTCGGGCCAAGCCAATTGGATTGGGTTGGGTCTACTCCTGGCCTAGTCCAATAGTTGCTGGTCGGTACAAGAAAAGGAAGAAGAAGAAGAACGAGAAGAAAAAAAAGAAGAGAGAGAGAGAAGAACGTGAGAGAGGTGCGGTTGCACCAAGTTGCCGCCTGCCCCAGTTGGGTTACTACTGGTCGGGTCCAGACACTATCTGGACAAGCAGAGGAAGAGGAAGTGGAAGAAAGGGAGGAAGAGAAAAAGGAGAAAGGAAGAAGAAAAAGGGAAGAAAAGTGAGAGAGAGGCAGCTTGGGGCTGCTGTTTAGCGGGAACCGAGTTGACTCAGTTTAAATCGAGTTTGACTGAGTTGAACCAGGCGTGGGCCCGGTCCAGTTGGGTTTCCACCAAGAGAAGAGGGAAAGGGGGGGGGGGGGGGGAAGAGAGAGAGAGAGAGAGAGAGAGAGAGAGAGAGAGAGAGTAGAGAAGAAGGAGAATAGCGAGGGAGAGGGAGAGAATCGAGTCGACTTGGCTAAAACTGAGTCTAACTCGGCTGAGCCAGGAGTGGATCAGATCCATTGTTGGAAGTTCCAGCAAGAGGTAAGAAAGAGGGAGTGAGAGGAAGAAGAAAATAAGGAAAGAAAGAAGAAAGGAAAGAAAAAGGGAAGAAGAGAGATTTGGGATTGTGGTTGCACCTGTTGAGTCAACTTGGTGGAGTTGGGCTGAGTTTGGGTTGGCCCACTCAAGCTTTGTAGTTGCCAAGTGACATAAATCCAAGGTAAATCAAAGCCCAATTCATTTGTTTGCTACTAAGTTGACTCAACAACTCTTCACTAAGTCCATTAGCCGTAGAAACTAAGCATTTACCATTTTAATTGATATTTTGATTTGGTTGTAGTTGCATGTTTACCGATGAAGTTTGACTCGATTGAGCGACATTTGTGCTACCTAGCGGGCCAAACGCAACTAAGTTATTTGACTAAGGTGAGGATTTATCCTTTGAGCTTCCCACTTAAATTCATTAATCTAAACAAATATGATACCTTTATTTCTCTCATTGAATTAATTATCTTACTATATGAATATGTTAATCTGTTTCATACTTGATTTCTGTGTTAGCTAATGAACATATCTCTTTAATTTTGGTAAGCATAAATGATTGATGATAATATGCTATCTTTAGTTGTACACATGTTAATTAATTGTATGATTGTTATTGGCAATCATTTGATGGATTGAATGGAACTTGTCGTGGTCTTACTATCTTACATTACATATTTAACTTACATGGCTTGGATCGTACATCTGCCTTATATGGCTTGGATTGTACATTGCCTTACATGTCTTGGATCACATATTTTCCCTACGTGGCTTAGATCGTTTATTTGCCCTTAGTGGCTTTGATGAGACATTGATGCGCTTATGTGGCTAGTTGATTCTCTCTTCATCTTGCGGTGTTTTATCGTATGATGATTTCCAGGTGGAGCTGAAGTTTGCCTGTCGATTTTCTAGCCATCTTGTAGTGTTCACTTACGATATGATTTCTAGGTGAAGTAAAGGTTTATATGTTATTTTTCTAGACATCTTGAGGTGTTCAGTTGTACCATGATTTTCAGGTTGAGCTGAAGTTCGCTTATCGATTTTTTAGCCATTTTTCTGTGTTTACGTACAATATGATTTTCAGGTGGTCTAGAGTTTGTATATTGATTCTCTCTTCATTTTACGGAGTTCAGTCGTACCCTGATTTTCGGGAGGAGCTGAAGTTCACTTATCGATTTTCTAGCCATCTTGTGGAGTTTACGTATGATATGATTTTTAGGTGAAGTAGAGATTTAAAGGTTAATTTTCTATTCACCTTACAGATTTTACTTGTACCATGATTTCTATGTGGAGCTGAAGTTCATTTATTAATTTTCTAGTCATCTTGCGGAGTTCACATGAAATGTGATTTCGAGTGCAATAGAAAGTCGTATGATTGATTATTTGATTATCTGGACATATTCCCTTATATTGCGATCGCTATTATATTTTTCCTACGGTGAGATTCTGTTGATTGACTTAATTTTTGAGTATATGATCATGATTATGAAATGCCCTGTTTAATATATCCGTTTTCGTGACTTGTAATCTATATTAGATTATGAATGATGAGTGTGTAATCTTAGAGGGTCCTCCTCACTATGATAGCCATTGATGCTATTAAACCGTAATAGTTGATGCAGGTATAGAGCGAGCCGATGCTGTTCACTGGGTTGCTAGAGCAGATCGGGTAGTTGAGGAGCTAGGCGGGGTCCCTACAACCCATATTGAGCTCCTCCACTAGTTGATAGATTCTTGTTTTTGTTTATAAAAACTTTGTTATTTGGGATTGTATAAGTCTTGTACGAGCGCTAAATTTGGATTTTTGTGATGATCAGAATATTTTTATTCAATACATAGTTTACTCTAACTTCGTTGCTATTAACTCTAATTAATGATAAGCGGTTCAAATTTAAATTAAATTTTATAGGCTAACACTCGGTTTTTGGAGGACGAGTCATATACTTGGGTTCCAAAATTTAGGGCATTACAGTTGAGAATTAATCATGAATATCAAATGCGTATGCTAGACCTTGATTCATTTATTAGTTCTTGAACTGTATTTACACGTGCACTTAGGTTGTACTCTATTAGGGTGGTATCATAGTTTGATACTTTATCTCTATGCTAGTTGGATATGCTATTGTACTATTTGCAAGGGAAAAATGAATCGAAATCTCTTTAGTTGGGAGGTGAACCTCTATTTAAGAAAGAGAGTCCATGCTCAGGATGTAATAAGACTGATTGTGCTAGGAATAGACCTTCGGCATGGAGGTTATGTTAGTGGCAATTTTATTTATGGGACTTACCATCTATAGGGTGAATCCACCCGTTTGATTTTAAGATGAATCGTTTGACGTTTTATTACCGCTCCTTATTCGTGTTTAAGGCAGGCTTACTGACTCCTTTTTAATCATTGTATTTCAGTATCTTTGACAGTCATTTCCACTAGACATACGATGGTAGTTTCTCATACATTGAGAATTGATTGGCCATGTGTTGATGAGTTCTATACACACCCTAAGGCGTAGACTCATGGACCGGGGATGGTGGTCATGGGACACTATGCCTGAGCAATTGGCCTACGCTGGTGATGAACCCCTGTAGTGACCTTGAGTTTTACTAAACCGACTGATTGTAACTGGACTAATAATGGTTTGGCTAATCATGCATACGTGGCACAGACCAGCGTCTATCACTAACATACGTGATGCATGATAGGCAGTCGTTATGCGATATGTCATGCCTCAAACTTGTAAATTGGGCTAAAAAAATTTCCAATCACCGAATCTGGTGCCGACAACCTCCGTAGTACCCCATTCTTAGCCCCAGTACCCATATGCCAGATTCCGATCCTAAGATCCTATAAGGAGGATTTTTCAAAGTACATTTTTCTTGTAAGAAGCATAACTACAAGTTTACCCAAATCACAAAGGCAACAACATCATCGCATATCTTCTAATATAAACAATTGAATACAATGCTAAAAGGAAAAATACATATATCGAAAATCAAAGCTCTAGAAGACCGCTACGCGCTCCAAGCCCAACGCTGCTGCGACCTAACACCACCTGCACGCATCTATAATGCATAAGCTTATAAAAATCTTAGAGGGTGGTGAAAGTGTGTGCACAAGGTAAGTGTCAAGCATATAGATATTAGAGTAAGTGAAAATACTGGCAATCCATAAATCGTACAATATCAGAGTAATGTGGAAAATATGTTGGTAAGTCCATAAATACCATCAACCTTAATCAGGTTATGTAATAAGTAGTATAATAAACCAAATGTTATGTGGTGAGAATGTAATGTAATATGCGATGCGAATGAAATGACCTAGTTGGAGTGTGAAGTCGGGATGATAGTATGTAGTATCGTAGGCTATGAGGTTCATCACAAAAGAATTCTATATAAACTAGTCCCATACCTTATATATTTGGATAGATAAACTCAATGTGGTAAACTCCTGATCTCAGGTTGGTCGCGTGCCCCGACTGAAATGTTGGCCATTGCGAAGGTACATATAACAACTTGTTGTGCACCACCAGCCTGAGTGGATAGTGAATGAATGAGTAAAATGCTAAGTATGCATCTCCTGCTTAATAAGCACACATATCAGTACGCTAGCTTGTCGCCCCTATCCGAGCGCATAATTGGGTAAGTGAAAGAAACCTCACTATCCGCCTGCTAATATCGTGTTTAGCTTGTTGATAGCGAACCCATTCCTCATAATGGTTAAAATCAACCTAGATATTGTCCCCTTACTGATGTGGGTAAGGTCACACCCCCTCCCTACAGTTGAGGGTCAAATATTGCATATTAGACCCCATTTATTGCCTAGATTTATGAATAGGACACTGTTTAACAGCCTGATTTAATCGTTTTTGTGTTGCAAGGTGGATTTACGAGCATAGACTGAAAAAGGGTGCTTAAAGCATGGATTTAACACTCTGATGGCACCAAAGGCAAGGAATGGCCTCCAGGAGACCAAGATCGATGGATTTACACACCAGAGATCAGATGAATTCTAGCCACTCACTTCAAATAGGCGTAAAAGACATCCAAAATGCAAGATCACAAGGTTCCCACTATCCATACAGCTCAAAACTCCATACGTGGCTTGAGGACCATAAATGAACCGTACTCATCAATTTTCAACCCTCGGATCCCTGCAGAAGTGGCCCAATGGACAAATCAGCCCCTTTAATCCTTAAGTGGGGCCCACCTGATCTTTGGATACGCTTCAAATTTGGACCCAATGCCTAAAATGAGATGAGAAAAAGGATGGATAGATCAGATTTCTCGTATACATCACCTTGGCACCCATATGAGCATTGAACATGTACAACGTGAATGCTCCAGCCGCGCATCGTTTTTCCTAAGGTCATCGACGAAAATTCAAATTTTCTTAAAAATGCAATAGCGTTAACGCTGTCCGTCTAATTGGTTGATAGTGGGGCCCACCCCTCATACATTTTACAGATCTGAGCCATCCAATGTGCCGGGGAGGCAAAACTGACCGTAACTCATGTGTTTTCTAAGACCCACGCATGCGCAGATACGTGGATGCAATCGCAAACGTATAATGGACTGTGGCTTTACAGATTTCATGGGTCACACCAAATCAACTCCAAAAACACTCCTTTCTGGATGGTTTTTCATCCTGAAACCAATGGACGGAGTGGATTTCATTGAAAATGACACTATGGGGCCCACCGACCACCACAACGCATGCACGTAGGCTCTGTTTCGCAATAGAGCCTGCGGAAGATTCTTGTGGGGCCACCATGGTCCATGATCTAAAAAATCCGGACCATCCATTAGATCAACATGGCCCATATTACCACTGCCTAGGTGGCAGTATTTCAAATGACAACGAAGATCGAATTTTGATCGTCCAAATGCAATTCGGACGGCGGTCTAAAAAGCTCAGTAGGACACACCAAATCCAATTAAAAACCATCCTTTTTCAACTAGTGAGGAGAATGCAATGGATGGCTTGGATTCTCCCGTTGAAATCAATAATGGGCCCCATCAAGCTTCATCGTAAGAAATTTACGCAACAGATTGCGCATCCGGAGAGGCCCAGACATTCTGGTCCGTTCTGAGATCTTGTTCTGGATTGGACTGTTTATCCTAGCCGTCCAAAGTACTCTCATGGGATGACCAACCAATCCCAAGAATCTTGTTTAGATCAGATTTTGTAATGGGATCTCCGATTGCTGTTGATACGTAAAGAGTTTATAGATTTCTACCTCGTAAAAGTCACGCTAGACTTTCTCCATTAGCAAACTGACTTGGACGACCTCTTAGGGCTATAAAAGAGAGAGAGAATCAGCTGAGGAGGGGGAATGGAAGCAACCGTGGAGGCCTTGGACGTGCTTATACAAGAGAGAGTAGTTAGAGTTAGTTTCTTTTATTTTTTGATTTGTTTAAGAGTTAGCCGCATCATGGCGGGCTACACCTCTTAGCTAGGGCTAAGAGGTGAAGCTTGTAACGTGATGGGAGACATTTTGATTATGCCTTTTGTTTAGATTGAACTGACATTGATTATAGTTTGATTAATGGTGATGTTTTTAGTTTTTAATGGTCTGTTGTGACTAAAATTACAATGGATCTGCGATAGCTTTGAGCATGTTCCTATTCCTTTTATGTTATGATGTCAGGAAGCCTTGTTGTTTACCATCGTCTCCTGGGCATGGTTGGATGATGGTACCCTTCCTAACCTTCATGACATGTTGATTGGTTGGTAATTAGTTTATTTCTGTTGTTTTCTTTGTCTCTTGGGCATGGTTTGGTGATGGAATCCATTCTAATTCATATACCTTTCATCTCTTAAAAACTAAATCAAAGTAAGTTCAGTTTGATTTTCAAGATTACACTCTCCAACTGGATGAAAATGGGACTCTAAGTCCAGTTGAGTTCTTAATGCAGGTATAAGATCTCCCTGATCTCTACAAGTGGATCCTCTGAATCTCTAGTTTCTTACCTCTGATTTCTTCTAAGTTTTAGATTAATATTTCACAATTATTGCTTAAATTTCATTCGATTTAGTTTACATCTTAGTCTAGTTTTAATTCTACTTAATTTCAGATAACGTATAAGTTTTAGTCCCTTGGGATTTGACCTCGGTCTTAACGAGTTTATTACTTCATCACAACCCTGCACTTGGGGAGTGAACAAGTTTTTGGCACCGTTGCCGGGGACTGACAGTTGCGTTTCTGAATTTAACTAGTTTTAGGATTAGTTTTAGATTAGGATTTTTCTAACTATAGGTTTAGATTTTTCTGATTTATAGAAACTAACCTGTTTTTCTGTTTTGTAGGATCCTGACATAAACTTCTAATTTGGTAATCCCTTCATAACTTCTCTTCTTTTTCTATTTTTAGGCTTAGGGTTGTGTTTTCTATTTTTAGAATTTCTAATACAATTTCTTTTAATTTTAGGAAACTTTTCTTTTTAGAAAACTAACTTTCTATTTCCATCTTAGAATTTTCTAACTTTAGGATTTCTATTTTTAGAAACTAATTTCTTTTATTTTCTTGGGCAGGATCTAAACTTAAAACTCCAATTTAGTAACTTCTTTCTAACTTCTTCCCTACTTACTTTTCATATTGGTGTATGATCTTTTCTTTTTCCTAGGATTAGATTCAGAGTTAGGGTTGCACTATGTATATGCATGAGTGGGAACGTCAGTATGCTGAGAAGAATAACCTATATTGGGATGATGATGATAGCAATCAACCTATGTCTCAAAAGTTTTCTGAAACTATCATCAAGAACCGATTAGAATATAAAGATCCACTGGCTAAGAAGTCCTTACGTGATTATATGCAGGAGAACAATTACACCCCACGGATTAATAAAACAGTGCACGAGTGTTGGGGTTATCATAACTATGGTTGTGAGAATTATTATCACTCATTCGATAAAACAATGCGTTATTATATCATGAGTGATAATAAGTATTACCAACTAGCAGATTCTCCCACTTATGATCAGTATGACTATAACCAATGGAAACATCAAAATTGAAAAAATGAACCAACAACATGTTATAATGATTATTCTCTTGGATCCCTTACCTTTGAGATCTAACCAGAAATAATATCAGAAGATTCATATCAGCGTAATATTTTTTCAACTTGTCTTGTGAAAATTAGAAAAGTAATGGAAACACTCAATTTGTGCCTCGAAAGGATAGAGGAAGCTTGGTCATCCCAACCACAACCCAATCCAGAAATACAATGCGAGGAAAATGATTCTCAGTCGCTTTTGAAAAACTCTGGAGTTTGGAATGAAGAGTTCAATTACGTTAACAAGTATGTGGTTCAATTTCTCGATGAGTCAATCTTGATGACTGTCCAAAAGAATGAGGAAGAGACATGGTTGTCTTTTAAATATAATGATGATGACACGCTTCCCTCACAGGACACACTAGATTTCAATGATGACGAAGAGGTTAGTTTATGCGAACCTCAACCCATTCTAGGTGTAGAATGTGAGGAAAGTGATCCCATCCCAAATGTGCATTGCACTGAACTAGAATATGATGAACATTGGGACGACGATCCTGAATGTACAGCCACAATTTCCTTGAAATCCATCTCAAGTTTGGTCTAGGTCAATGATTAAGACGTACACGAAGTGGTCGGTCATAATGAGCCGCTCCCTTCACCTGACACGTCTGATTTAAAGGTGAAGGATGAGCCCCTTACAATCGACCCTTCTAACTCTTGTGAAACATGTTTGGACCACTTCTCTGAATCGAATGATGATGTGATTCAGGAGAAGGACGAGTTGCTCGCTACGACCCTGAAATTTGAAACCACACAATTGCGGCCACCATCTGAGCTGTACACATTTAACAATTCAACGCCTCGATTGAGTAGTCTCAATGAACAAATTGATTACATCGATGCTTCCCCTATTGATTTTCAATCTGTCTGTGTAGGACTAGAGGAAGAGAGCGTACATCTAGCTACTTTCAAGGATGATGGTTTCCTTAGGCAGATTATCACGAGCTACAATATGGAAAATAGGTCACACTCAGCTGAACTTCCTAACTCTTGGGATTACTTGGTACACTTTGCAGGTTCAAACGATCTCATGTCAAAAGATAAAGTAGATGCCTTGCAAGACAACATCTTGGTAGTTATCACTGACCGAGAGAACCCTTATTCTGAAGCCCCTTCTTCCCTTGATCTTAAACATCTACCATTAAAGAAGGAAGAGCTAACATTAGAACCGAAGTTTGATACTTTGAAATGTGTTGGGACTACATCACTTCTTAAAGAGTTTTCTGAACTTTATTTACGTGGTCTCTAATTCACTATGAGAAACTAACGTTGAAACTTCTTCTGTCACAGGTGAATAATATATAGTCTGGATACCTCAAGTAATTCAATGAAAAATTTCTTATGAGGTACATAAGTCTCTCTGAAAAGTCATGCTCCAAGGCGCCCAAGCCTATTGCAAAAAGGGCTTTTGGATGATCTTGTTGAGGAACTTACTAAGAAACTTATCAAGATATTAGCCGGAAGAGGAACCTTGCGGCATGATCGAATAGTTTTTCCCTCCTTTCATAGGACTAGGGTAGTTTGTTTTATGCTGTTTTAGGATAGATGGTAAACTTAGCGCTCCTAGGAGACAACCCAGCTTTTCATTTCATTTCATTTTTATAGTTAGTTAGTTCAATGTTTGTAGGTAACATTGCTGTAAACCCTCACGAGACTACAACTCGTCCACTAGGGGTAACCTAGGGGTTTAAAGGCTTGTTGCATATGCTAAATGCAATCGTGATCACCTGCAAAAGTGGTATAGGTAGGATTTTATTTTTATTATTTTTATTTTTCTTTCTTTCTCGTGCTGACCAACTTCCATGCTGCGATCTCTTGGAAAGTCTCTCTCTCAATTCGTTATCTGGGTACTATCTTTCCATCACTTTACTTTCGTTATCCCATGTACATTGCATGCTTATATCTTTTACATTGAGGATAATGTGGATTTTAGGTTGAGGGTGGGAGATTAGGTTACCTAATCAGTGTTTTCTTGGTGTTGAGCAAAAATTGTGAAAATTTTTAAAGTTTTCTAGAAATTCTTATGAATTCGAAGTGATTTTAACAGCCATCTAGGGCACTTAGAATTTCAAGATACGTAATGTTGGTAATCTATGACTCTTGAATTCAGTATCTGTTAGATTTCATAGTTAAGTTCGAATTATTAATCCATGATTGGAAGTTGTAAACATTGATTGAGTCATGATTTCACATATCACATCTCGCTTACATATTAAGGTTTCAGTTCGATTTTGAATGATTAACTTGGTAATCACTAAGCATGTAAGGAACTAGCCTGAAAAATTTGCCCGTCATGATCAATTAAAGAAAAAAAAAATAGATACCTTGGGAAAAGGTTGGTGAATAATCTTCACCATAGGTTTACTCCCTATAGGTGCAAATTTAATTCCCCATGGACGATATGTAAGAAGGGTTGGATGTACAGTCTTCACCATAGGTTTGCTCCCTATAGGTAAGGACTTGATTCCCCTCCTTGACATTACTTTTAATAGAAAAAAAAGAATGATCTAGGAGGCACGTTTTAGTTTAGGTTCTGGGTGTCTTGAATGCTCTTGCTGGTTACCAATGATATCATGGAATAACAAATTGAATCTTAATGTTAATAAGCCGAGATTACACCCTACACTCATGAAACTCAATGTTTAGAATTTTTCTGATTGATGGATTAATACTTTGAGCTTGATTATGAAGTCTACTGAGCGCTTGAGTCCAGGAGAAAATAATATCCAACATTCATGAATTCTAGAATTTTCGTATTTGGATTGTTTTCCAAAAATCACTCGAGTTCATAGAAATCGTCCTATAATTCTTAACTTATTTGTCGCATACCTGGCTCGAGACTAGCAAGATGCTGGTTGGGGGTTGTGTCGATGGTCAAATATTGTATATCAGACCTCATTTATTGCTTAGATTTACGAACAGGACACTATTTAACAACCCGATTTAATCGTGTTTGTGTTGCAAGGTGGATTTACGAGCATAGACTGAAAAAGGGTGCTTAAAGCATGGATTCAACACTTTGATGGCACTAAAGGCAAGGAATGGACTCCAGGAGACCAAGATCGACGAATTTACATACCAGAGATCAGAGAAATTCCAGCCACTCACTTCAAATACGCGTGAATGATGTCCAGAATGCAAGATCACAGGGTTCCTACTATTCGTTCAGCTAGAAACTCCATATGTGGCTTGAGGACCATAAATGAACTGTACATGTCAATTTTCAACCCTCGGATCCCTGTAGAAGCGGCCTAATGGACAGATCAGCCCATTTAATCCTTAAGTGGGGCCCACCTGATCTCTAGATACGCTTCAATTTTGGACCCAACGCCTAAAATGAGATGAGAAAAAGGATGGACAGATCAGATTTCTCATATGCATCACCTTGGGACCCATATGAGCATTGCACGTGTACAATGTGAATGCTCCATCTACACATCGTTTTTCCTAAGGTTAGTCAGCGGGTCAGCGAGTGCTGACTGACAAAGATTCGAATTATCTTAAAAATGTAATAGCGTTAACGTTGTTCGTCTGATTGGTTGATAGTGGGGCCCACCCCTCATACATTTTACAGATCTGAACCATCCAATGTGCCAGGAAGGCAAAACCGATAGTACCCCACGTGTTTTCTGGGACCCATGCATGCACAGATATGCGGATGCAATTGTAAACGTATAACGGATGGTGGCTTTACAGATTTCATGGGTCACACCGAATCAACTCCAAAACCACTCCTTTACGGATGATTTTTTGTCCTGAAACCAATAGACGGAGTGGATTTCATTGAAAATGACACTGTGGGGCCCACCGACCATTACAGCGCATGCACGTAGGCTCTGTTTGGCAACAGAGCCTGCGGAAGATTCTTATGAGCCACCATGGTCCATGATCTAAACAATTCGGATTGTTCATTAGACCAACATGGCCCATATTATCACTGCCTAGGTGGCAGTATTTCTAATGACAATGAAGATCGAATTTTGATTGTCCAAACGCAATTCAAACGGCGGTCTAAAAAGTTCAGTAGGACACACCAAATCCAGTTAAAAACTATCTTTTTTCAGCTAGTTTTTCGAGGAGCATGCAATGGATGGCTTAGATTCTCCCATTGAAAATAATAATGGGCCCGACCAAGCTTCAGCGTAAGAAATTTACGCAACAGATTGCACGGCTGGAGAGACTTGGACGTTCCGGTCCATTCTGAGATCTTGGTCAGGATTGGATCGTTGATCCTAGCCATCCAAAGTACTCCCATGGGATGACCAACCAATCCCAAGAATCTTGTTTGGATCAGATTTTGTAATGGGATCTCTGACTGTTGTTAATACGTAAAGAGTTTATAGATTGCTGCCGCGTAAAAGTCACGCTAGACTTGCTCCATCAGCAAACCGACTTGGACGGCCCCTTAGGGCTATAAAAGAGAGAGAAAATCAGACGAGGAGGGGGCATGGAAGCAGCCGTGGAGGCCTTGGACGTGCCTATATAAGAGAGAGTAGTTAGAGTTAGTTTCTTTTATTTTTTGATTTGTTTAAGAGTTAGCCGCATCATGGTAGGCTAAACCTATTAGCTAGGGCTAAGAGGTGAAGCTTGTGGCATGATGAGAGACGTTTTGATTATGCCTTTTGTTTAGATTGAACTGACATTGATTATAGTTTGATTAATGGTGATGTTTTTAGTTTTTAATGGTCTGTTGTGACTAAAATTACAATGGATCTGCGATAGCTTTGAGCATGTTCCTATTCCTTTCATGTTATGATGTCAGGAAGCCTTGTTGTTCACCATCGTCTCCTGGGCATGGTTGGATGATGGTACCCTTCCTAGCCTTCATGACATGTTGTTTGGTTGGTAATTAGTTTATTTCTGTTGTTTTCTTTGTCTCTTGGGCATGGTTTCGTGATGGAATCCATTCTAATTCATATACCTTTCATCTTTTAAAAACTAGATCAAAGTAAGTTCAGTTTGATTTTCAAGATTACACTCTTCAACTAGATGAAAATGGGACTCTAAGTCCAGTTGAGTTCTTAATGCAGGTATAAGATCTCCTTGATCTCTACAAGTGGATCCTCTAAATCTCTAGTTTCTTACCTCTGATTTCTTCTAAGTTTTAGATTAATATTTCACAATTATTGCTTAAATTTCATTCGATTTAGTTTACATCTTAGTCTAGTTTTAATTCTACTTAATTTCAGATAACGTACAAGTTTCAGTCCCTTGGGATTCGACCTCGGTCTTGCTGAGTTTATTACTACATCACAACCTTACACTTGGGGAGTGAACACCTACTGACTACGACACAGTAGGAGATGCGGCCTACTAGTGTGCGGCTCTCATACGCTCATATATATCCACTCGGTCTCGACGTTGGGGAGTCTACTGGCCAAGGAGGTTTAGGAATTTTTACCTAGGGATATTTATGTGGCTGTATGCTAGAACTAAATATTTTAAGTGCCCCATTTGGCCATCCACAATATGCCTGTGGAAGTTACGACCCTAATATAGTTAGGGCATATAATAGCTATATCTTAAAATACGTGATGCATGAGTCATACAATCTAGTCATACATCAATCTTACGCATATCGTGAGCTCATGTGGGATGACTCTACTTATCAGAGAGTTCCATAAATAGCCTCTCCTATGACATAGGCAATGATCAACCACATTTCATAAAAAATATGTAAATGATACATATGGGTATGTATCATGATGCTATGCTGTCACATACTTATAATTGGTATCAATAACTAACACCGATAATCAGCATCGATAATCAACCTTGATAATCGACATCGATGATCAGCTTCGGTCTCGCTAATCGGCATCGATAATCAGCATCGATAATCGGCTTCGATAATCGACATTGATGAGAATAGGCCTAACAAGGCCTAAGGGAAGGTCACTATGTGGATATTCAACTATTATTACCTATTAATGTGGACATTTAACCAACATTTCTCCCAAGAAGTGGCCCACAGAGCCTAGCATAACATATAGTGGGCCCTTGACCTTATAAAAGGGCCTAATATACATCCCGATGGGCCTCATATGCATCCCGATGGGCCTCTCACATGGGCCTAATACACATCAAAATGGGCCAATCACATGGGCTTAATATACATCACAATGGGCCTCATATAATCACCACGGGCCTTAATGGGCCACATACAATCTCATTGGGCATTATAAAATCACAATGGGCCTCATACAATCATAATGAGCTTCATACAATCATAGTGGACCTTAAATACATCATATTGGGCCTCATCTCATGGGCCTCATATACATCATAATGGGCCTCATCTCTTGGGTCTCATATACATCACATCGGGCCTCAAGAAATACCCCATGTAGCCCAGAAAAAATAGCTGGACCGAGTACTTATAATACATACATCAAAGTGGGCTTGTTGCACCACAAAATGGGCCTAATGAGGCAACCCAAACCCAGGAAAAATGGATGGGCAACTTGGATATACAATGCTTTCATCAGGGTGGGCCGCTGCCTTGGGCGATGTGAATATGCAACACATAGCTCACGGTGGCCCCATGTCCCATGGATGGTGCCGATAAAACATTTATATCATGATGGGCCCACATCAAGCCCATTTGAACTGAAGGGATGGATAAAACACATATATTGCAGTGGAGTCTCATGAGGGATGATGTGTGCGGCACATACCTCAAGGTGGGCCCCACACATCTAGCAAATGGACGGCGCGGATGAAATGCACACATCAAAGGTGGGGTTCCACATCCAGCTGGATTGGGCCGCGTGGATGAAACACATATAACATGATGGGCCCACGCATCACCGTCCAAAAGACGGATGACTTGGATGGCAGATACATCATGGTTGGGCTCCATGTAGCACTGTCCAGAGATGGACGGTGTGGACACAAAATACATATAACAAGGGGGGTCCCACCTACCCACACGTGTCACACGTGTGGGGTGGGCCCACCCTCAAATCAGATGAGCAGTGTGTATAAAACTCATACTTCATGGTACGCTCCACACCACCTGTCCAGTTGGATGGCGTGGAAATAGAACAAATATATCAAGGTGGGTCCCACCCCCACACGTGCCACACGTGTGGGGTAGGTCCCACGCCTCAAGTAGATGGAAGGTGTGGATACACACGTGTTGAAATTTTGAATCAAGCTAGTATTTGTGCACCCAAACATCCAGGCCTGTATTAGGGTGGAATCCACCATTTTCAAACGGATGGACAGCTAGGATCTAAGGGGTGTACATCAAGGTGGGTCCCAACCCACACATGCCAGATGGGTGGACGGTCTGCATATCACATATACATTATACCTCGTGATGGGTCCACAAAACTTGCTGCATCAATACAGTGACATTCAGCTGTTGGCCGTCCAGTAAATGGACGGCCCAGATGGATCACATGCATGGGGGTAGGTCCACACGTGTGGGACCCACCAGCAGCTTCATTCAAGCTAATATTTATTTTCCTTTCACAGAGTCCAATAGCCTCAACTGCTGGATGATCCACGACTGGACAGTGGATACAACACATCCATCAAGGTGGGGTCCATATACATGTAGCCCACCAGCTACATTCATCCAGGTGGGCCCATACAGCTTTGCATGGCGTGGATCAAGTGGGCCACACCCAACATGAGAGAGAGAGAGAGAGATCATGATGGAAAGGAGGGACCCCATTACTATGGGCCCTCCATTTCTTACATTGCATACATCAAACGGGTCCCACCACATGTGAGCCCTCAAATGAAAATTAACGGTGGATTACCCACCTATTACAAAGCTTCTAGGCTCCCTAAATTCCTTAGCTCCTAAGCTTGCTCTTTAACGGAGGAAGATGAAGATTGGATGGTGGAGATTGGGGTAGGGAAGTGGGCCACACCTATTTTCTCTCTCCTTAGAAGGCTTGGACGGTTGGCTCTCTTTGGGAGTTGCTTAGAATGAGAGAGAAATGAGAGAGAGGGGTGATGAAAGGAGATAGGGATGGGTGTGTAAGAAGAGGGATGGGTTGGGTTGAATTTTGGGTGAGAGAGGGATGGGTGGAGAGAGAGAGAGAGAGAGAGAGAGAGAGAGAGAGTTGACTTCGGGTAAGGTAATGTAAGAGAGGGATGGGTTGGGTTACTTGTACTTGATTAATTGATTGATTGATGTGATATTTGGTAGAGATTATATTAGAATTTGTAACGCACAGTATTTTTCTCGAAATAAATGTGGGCCCACATCTCCTAGCCTGGGTATCAAATTGGCGCGCGAGATGAGGCATTGGAGCCATAGCGACGGTGCGGTTGCAAGGGTACAAGCCTTGGGTTGAGCCGACTCAGATATTCGAGATGTGACTTAGGGTCACGCACAAACACCGATTACACGTTGCGGATTGTCAAAATTCGACCCGGAGGACGCGAGAGTATATGGAACGATATGGTTTAGGATACGAGCCTTACATGGTACCTGATGTATGCACATGATATGCTTCGCTAACGGCTAGACTCCGTCCGACTGGATGAGCATTCCCAGTTCGATGATTGCATGGGTGACGAGTCCACTGTCTGCACAGATGAGCATCCCCGGGGCGATGATTGCATTCACTCATCCATGCATATAATAAGAATGTATTTTGTTATTTTATACTTGTCTGAGGCGGCGGTGTGTAATCTTGAGGGAAATTCACACTGAGTTGGCCACTCATCCATCAAATATATAATCATACAGGTAGCACAAGTGGCTTAAGTGATTTTCAAGTTCAGACTGATAAGGAGTCGGGTACAAGTGCCAGGGATACACGGTTGTATTACTAAGAGGAGCCCTGCGGTCTTGCGGCTTATAATTATATGTTTTTTGTCATTTTTCATATATCAAATCATGTAAATCTTGTACTTGTTAATTTCAGAGACATTGGTTTGTATAATTCATTATGGGCAACCTCTTATATATTCTAAATGTAAATTTTCCTTTAGGGCGTGTTTGGATTTCGGGCCCAGGTGGTATAGTATTGTATATCTTAATAAAATATACTATACACAAGGTTTGAATCCAAAAATCAACACGTGGTCAGCTGGCAGCTGAGTACGTCACCCGAACCATTTTGCATTGTCCACGCGTCTCGTCAGTCAGATGACATTGCAGGCCGCAATGCAGTGCTTTCATTACACTGCATCGCCATATCAGAGAGGTTCTTTCAGCTTGGATTCCAATTCATCCAAAGTGGATTCCATTACTGTAATGCTAGTCAATCCGAGAATGGTAAAGACGAGGAAAATGATGGAAATTGGAAGTGTAATTAAGGAAAATATATCATCGATTTTCAAATCACAATCTTGATTCACACTCATGTGAAGAACGTTGATCCAGTTAATAGCGGAAATGGTGAATAGAATAGAGATCCAGGAAGCTTGCCACCCAGTAGATTTAAACTGTCATTGGATGAATAATGGCTTAGAATCTCCTCTTGTGGCGACGATCACCAAGATCGTGATTTGGGTAATGGCTTAGATTAGCCGAAACAGAGCTTCGGTTAGCTTCCATGATAATTAGGTACTTCTAGCTAAGGAGAGAATGCATAGGACAGTGTAAGAGACTGCTAAAAGGGCTGTTAAAACTAGAGAGAGCTTGAAAGAGAGATTGGTTTTGACATGCTTTTTGTTATTTCTGATAACAGGTTTGATTTTCGAATTTGAATGTGCATAAGAGAGGAATCTAGAACTCAGCTTATGGATTGCAAAACTAATGAGAACGAGTAAGAAGTCGATATCAACGGCAGAGAACAAAGTTTGTTGTGGGCACGGCAAGAGGAATATGAATCTCAACCATTGAAGCAGGAGGGTGAGATTGAAAATATCTGATGACTCAATAGAAGAGCTTAAACATGTAAGAGAAGAGATCCAAGGGGAAGAAGAAGGCATTTTCATGTAGAAAATCTCTATTCTTAATTAACGCTTATCGATCATTGGATGCTCTGTTTGATGTTTGTGTTCTTGAGTGCAACACGACTAAGACTCCACTCCCAAATATTGAGTGTGGAAATCCAAAATGTTAACATATACAGGTGTTCTCTTACCCAAACAATGTGATTGGTAATCACAATTCCCATGCTAACTTGCTATAGTGTCACGAATACCGTGATGGGACAGTTTTACATTGCACTACAATACTATACACGAATCCAAACAGGCCCTTATACTGACTTGTCCATTCTACGCTTATCAGTTAACTCTGATAAAAGAAAAAGATTATATATGAAATTTGACTCTTTTTAGGTTAACACTCGGGTTTTTAGGAAATGGGTCATATACTCGGGTCCTAAAAACAGGGGGTGTTACAGGCAGCTTCCTGGAGCACCATAGTTTCACCTCTTGCAACTACCTTCGCTGGCTTCGGCTGCTCAGCCGAGGGAATAACCTCGGGAGCAGGCTCCGATCCACCAGTGTCAATCTTTGAAGCCTCGACCCCATGAACTAGTCAGACTAAGGACGAGGGAGCATCCTTCCTAAAGGGCCTCCTTAAGAGCTCTAGATTTGCTATGGAGGGGAGCTTTAGCCTCTTCGTCCGAGGGCGATATGTCATCCTTACAAAAAATAATAAGCATGGTGCTTAGGAGATAGAAATAAATAGATTTTTAAAAAATATATATATAACCAATGTACCTGCCAACCCGACTACAGATAAGCCGACTTACTCCAAGAGAGTCGGAGTGATCAATTTCCTTCAATTCCTCTGATCTAAGTTACACTCTTGGAGGATCCTGAATTAGCGGAGTTGGATCAGAGTAAGCTAGGGATGGCGTCGAGTCAACGATGTAAAGAATACATAATCGGGATAAGCCAAAAAGCTAAATGACCAGAAGCTTAACTCAAAGTTTTGACTAGGGGAGGCAAACTTGGTGGGGACCGGAGACCGCAACCTGCCCAGCTCCGCCGCTGGGGCCTCTAACTCTCTAGAAGTAAAGAACCACTCATCCTTCCAGCCTTTATTAGAGGAGGGGCTATGGGTAATAAGGGCCTCCTGGCCTTTTGTGAGACCCGATCCAAGTTCGCATGTGTGCATGTGTGTGTAAGTATACATTCCGTCCATCTTGGTTCCGCAGTCCTACCGGTCGAATCCCGGTGACCCGTGACCTTGGATAGTGTTTGCAGTCATCTACAAGTCCAGTCATGAAGACCTGACTCAGATCAAGTTGAAACATATGTCATTGTAACTGCATCGTCGTCGCGGTTCCAACACCGCGTCTTGTGCGTCCATCCGATATGTAGATCAAAAGTTGTGTACATTTCATTATATGATCATTGATCATGTGGCCCACTTAGGTGGAGTGCATGTGGCCCACACTCCCTCTTTTGCACAAGTTCCAACGCACACTACACACACCATCTAAATCTCCATAACTCACACTACCAAGACCTCACACACCACCCACACCTAGCCTACCCTATCAACATTGTTTGTATCACTATAGGTTAATGATTACTTTCCTTAAAAAAGATTTTTCCTCTCTTTCCCTCTCATTTCTCTCTCTTCTCTTCTTCTCTAGCAATTTTTCTCCATTTCTCCAGCCCATTTTTCTCCATTTTTTCAGCCACCTTCCTCCTTAATCCCCCACCATCTAACCCTTGAAGCCTCATCTCCACCATTGATCAATCTCCCTTGGTGCTAAAGGACCTTAGTGTGAAAGTTTGGTAGTCATCTTTGAGGTGAGTTCTTTCTTCATCAAGTAAGTCTTTTCTCTTCTCATGTAATCTCTTTCCTCTCTCTCATTTGGATGTGTAGGACCCACCAATTAATGGTGGAGATCTTACACAACCATCTAGATGTGGCCATGAGGCCCACATTATACATGCATGTCCATGCATGGGATTCTTCCCTTGATGGATCCCTTGCATGTGGATTTCTCTTATTTTTTTAAGTATGATGGGTCATCTAGGCCCTTGCATGTGGCTGGGATGGGATCCCAACCACTCATTTCAAAGATCTAAGCCATGCATCATAAAATCTAGTTGTACAATGTGTTTATATTATTGTTTGTGGTTGTGATTGTGTGGGGATGGCTTAATAGTGACGGAGCCCTCCCCTGATGGCCGGATGCTCTTCCTTCTCTTTCCTTAGTTAGAAATCTGATGATATTATGTGTGGTCCACTTAGTGGGCCTGGATTACCCAAAAGAAAAAGTCTAGGAAGAAAGGGACATCTATACTCAACCTATACCATGGTTTAGATGCCTTTTTTTACTACCTTAAATGTTCTTATAAGGGTAAAAATTTGAGGGTTTGTTCTGAAAAATTGTGGGGCCCACTAGGGTGGGCCATGACACCTAATTTATGGGCCAATCCCTTCCTTAATAGGCCCATAAATTTGTTTTATTCTATGCATGCATTGCTGTCCAGAAATTTCTGAACAGATTTTTTATGTTGGACTTGGGCTTGAAATTGAGACTGATTAGGAAATCTTTTGTACCCATCAAATATATTTTTCTGAAATTTAGGGATCTCATCTTCATGTGCCCCAAATTTTAACCCCATCCAATCTTGATAGAGGTCCCAAAAGTGTGGTCTAAGTGGGGTGGACAGTCTGGATTTTCTGCACTGTTCCAGTAACATTCCACCCTAGACAGGTTGGCAATTCGAAATTTATTAAAATATTTTTGGGTGTATAAAAATTTTAAAAATTTACAGGGATGTGGTATACCCTTTGTAAGAAATACCTGTAAAAGTTTAGGGCCAATGGACCCCATTTGGGTATCTAAACGGGTGGTCCAACATAGTGGACTGTCAGAAACATTCTGCTGTGCAGTCCAGCAGTATAGTTCCATAAAAAGAAAATTTTAAAAATATTTTCTCAGAAGGTGGGACATATTTCTGAGCTCCATGTTAATTTAGGCTTGATGAGGGACCTTGGGTCCAAATTTTAGGAATTTTGGAGGCCCAGAATCTACCCATTTGGGTGGCCTAAATTTAGAACAGTTACATTCCAGCAATAGTTCATCTTGGACAGATTACATTCTTAAATTTTATTAAAATACTTTTGAGTGTTTAAAAATTGTAAAAAATTATAGAGATGTATTAAACTCAATTTAGGACCTACCTACAAAATTTTGGAGCCATTGGATGCCTGTACACACCATAGTGGTGGCTGGACCAGCCCACTATTTAATGGTGTCCAAATCAGTCCGAGTTTTAGGAAATATTATTTTATTTGAATTAATTAAAATACTTTTAGATGTCCAAAAATTATAAAATTTTATGGAGGTGTGACCCACACATGAAAGGACTACCCTATAAAATTTCAGGGCCATCGGGCTTCTGTACCGACCGTGGTGTGGCCTGCAATTTGTATCATTTTTGGGCCAAATACCCAGGCACGCCCTTACCTCGGGTTGCTGGGCCTGCATTCTAATGGTATGACCCACTTGAAGTAAGTATTGTATATCTCTCTTTTATCGGGTGGGGCCCACTATGGATCACCATGGGTCAGTAATTCATCTAAATTAAATAAATTTTTAGATTTCAGTAGGCCCAGGAAATGGGTGGGCTGGAATTTCAGCAAGGGGCCCAAAATTTGCTACATGGTTGATTGTTTAGGAACTATTGTGGCACACCAGATTTGAGAGAGTGTTGCACACACTCTTTACTTTCCTTCCTTAGACTTTTTGGGCTTAATGAGTGCCCCTTGAGGCCCACCTTTGTGGTGATTTTGTGGGCTAGCCTTAACCAGAATTTTTAATAGTTTTATAGGCTCAATGGGCTGAGAGATTCTTTCTTAAGCCCAAGATTGTGCAAGGGCTGACCTTATTGAATTATGAGCCCAATGGGCTGTCTATAAGCTAATCATGTGTATTAATGGGCCTTAATGCCCTCATGAAGTGTTTAATTGTGGGCTGACTTGTAAAGCCCACATAAATGTATATTGTGGAGGGCCTTGTTAAGTCTTTGTCTGATGAGGCAAGGCCCACCCTATCGGTATAGGTCTCTCCCTTGTATATTCTTGGACTTATGGGCTGACCTCTAGTCCACCATAATGTATGAATTGAATGACTTTTGTTTTGGGCCATTTCCTTAGGGCCCATTATGTAATATAGTATATGCATGGCCACCCCTTTTGTGGCAGTGATTAGGCCTTTTGGATTCAGTTCTTTTGGATAGGCCCATTGATCTTAGGTCTATCCTCTCCCATCTATTGTGATGGGATTAAGGACAATAATATGCAAGAAGTTGGGCTCTTGGCTGCCCACTAAATTGACCATATACTTGGGCTAAAAATGAGGCCCAACTCACTTGTGTTAAATGTAAAACTTGCCCATGTAAATGAATTACTAGGCTACCTATGAAGCCCACCACAATATGTGGAATTATAACCTTTATGGTTGGGCCCAAATCTTACTGAGGGTCCACTATCTGGCCTATAAGTTGGGCTTGGTGTATGGCCCATTAGGCCATGCATTACGTGGGCTTTAGACCTTATACTATATAAGTAGTGGCGGGCTACCTCTTGGAAGCCAGTTGAGGTTGAACGTCCTCCTGGGTGATCCTAAGGTAGGCTTGCAATTTTGACCAGTTTTGGGTCAAATACCCAGGCACACCCTTACCTTGGGTTGCTGGGCCTGCATTCTAATGGCATGGCCCACTTGAAGCAAGTGTTGTATATCTCTCTTTTATCTGGTGGGGCCCACTATGGATCACCATGGGTCAGTAACCCATCTAAATTAAATAAATTTCTAGACTCCAGCAGACCCAGGAAATGGGTGGGCTGGAATTCCAACAATGGGCCCAAAATTTACGACATGGTTGATTGTTTAGGAACTATTGTGGCATACCAGATTTGAGAGAGTGTTGCACACACTCCTTGCTTTCCTCCCTTAGACATTTTAGGCTTAATGAGTACCCCCTTGAGGCCTACCTTTGTGGTGATTTTGTGGGCTAGCCTTAACCAGAATTTTTAATAGTTTTATAGGCTCAATGGGCTGGGAGATTCTTTCTTAAGTCCAAGATTGTGCAAGGGCTGACCTTATTGATTTACGAACCCAATGGGCTATTTATAAGCTGACCATGTGTATTAATGGGCCTTAATGCCCTCATGAAGTGTTTAATTATGGGCTGACTTACAAAGCCCACATAAATGCATATTGTGAAGGGCCTTGTTAAGTCTTTGTCTGATGAGGAAAGGCCCACCCTATCGGTATAGGTCTCTCCCTTGTGTATTCTTGGACTTATGGGTTGTCCTTAAATCCATCATAATGAAGGAATTGGATGACTTTTATTTTGGGCCCATTATGTAATATTGTATATGCATAGCCGCCCTTTTTGTGGTAGTGATTAGGCCTTGTGGACACAGTTCTTTTAGATAGGCCCATTGATCTTAGGCCTATACTCTCCCATCTATTGTAATGGGATTAAGAGCAATAATATGCAAGGAGTTGGGCTCTTGGCTGCCTACTAAATTGACCTTGTACTTGGGCCAAAAGTGAGGCCCAACTCACTTGTGTTAAATGTAAAACTTTCTCATGTAAATGAATTACTGGGCTGCCCATGAAGCCCACCACAATATGTGGAATTATGACCTTTGTGGTTGGGCCCAAACCTAACTTGAGGGTCCACTATCTGGCCTATAAGTTGGGCTTGGGGTATGGCCCATTAGGCCATGCATTACGTGGGCTTTAGACCTTATACTATATGAGTAGTGGCGGGCTACCTCTTGGAAGCCAGTTGAGGTTGAACGTCCTCCTGGGTGATCTTAAGGTAGGCCCATGGGTTTCTCTATGGATGGTTAAAGGCCCACCATGAATCCTAGGCCATTTGTTTAGAGCTTAATGTGTATGTATGTGGAACCTACCTTAACGCATGTTTGGTCCAGGCCATCCAAGCCTTGGATCGCCCAATTATGGATGCACTGTCTGTCTTGGGTTACTGCTGGACTCACAATCCAGTAACGGGCCCACTTGATCTTTTCATAATATATACGCACTCTCCATCTGGTGGGGTCCCCCAGCGAATATAGTTGGCTTTCATGAGATTATTTCCACATAGTCAACTGATTTTTGGACCTTAACAGGTCTTGGAAGTTAAACTGGCCAAAATTTTATTAAAGGGCCTTAATGTAAAATTTTATGGTGAAAACTTTATTTGGCTGCGGGGCCCACCATTTGAGAACTTGTATACATGTTGCATGCTCATGTTTTCTTATAATCTTTGGGCTTAATCAGTGTATTCTTTTGGGTCACCTTTAATGATTAGATGAGGACACCATCTTAGATCAGATTTTTGGGGCATCCCATGAGCCCAGAGTGGGCAGGGTCATCCCAGATTGGTCCAACCGTATATTGGGCCGACTTCCACCATTTTGATAGACTTGTGGGCTAAGAAAATGATAGTATTGGGCCCTTAGTTGCCCACTTAAATTGCTAAGTTATTGGGCTGATGTAGTTGGGCCCATTTCTTCCAAATTTAAACTTATTTAGTCGTATATTATGTATGCGGGTTGCCCACCAAGTCTAACTTAATGCATGGATTCTATGGCTATTGAAAATTGAGCCTTGGACCTTGATTTCCCTCTTGGGGCCCATGTTGTTAAAGGTGGTATTATATCCTTTTCTCATGGCCTATTACGAGGAATATATGTATGTATTTACCTTTATTGTTATCTTAAATGTAGGCCTTGGGCCTTCTATCCATATAGTTTATGGTTGATATACATTTTTGGGGAATGGTGGTTAAATGTCCCCATTATGGACCCCTTTAGGCCCGGTTGTATCTAAATGTGATTAGATGCTCATTTTAAACTCTTGCTGACTTATTTCTGTATTACTTAGACCTATAGTTGTATACTTAGTCTCGTGGGTTACCCCAGGTAAATGGGCCCCCACTAGAGGTGAGATTCCTTATGAATATTGTCTAAATACCTAGTCTTGGTCCCTTCTTGGATATGAGTGTGCTACTTTGTATATCAACGCATAATGCGTCTAGACTCATCTTCATGGCCCATGTACATCATTGTATGCTTGGTTGACACTATGTATGTGTGGTCATATTGTGTCATTGGGCATTACATGATACTTTCCCCGAGGGACGTAGTATCCCCTATTGAGCACGTTGGATGCTTGAGATTAATGTATAGTTGATTATGTGATTCATGCATCTGGCATTGCATAGCATATGAGCATTATCGTCCTTGCTTCATCAGGGTTGTAGCCTGCACAGATACATCATGGATGGCCATGTTTGGACACTGAAAATGTTACTTGAGCGTACCGGGTGTATAGGATACCCATGGGTGAAATTCTCAAAACTTTCCTGGTACCAAGGATCTGCTCCAGCGCCGTGACCGAGTGGTATATATGAGCGCATGAGGGCCTTATACCGTTAGGCCGCGACTCCCACTGTCGTGTAGTCGGTTGGATAGGGGTGTGGCCTTACTCGCCTGATGTAAGAGGGTATTGCTAGGCTGAGTCTGACCAGCTCGTGAATGGGTCCGCTACCTTCAGGCCTTGTTGGTGATTGGCTGTCCACAGGCGGGTAGTGAGGTCTCTTACGCTCGTTTGACTATGCGGGGTCTGTAGAGCAGCAGTCATCCAGTAGTGTAATGGACCCCGGTGATTTTCTTATGATGAAAATGTACTTGATATGTGGATTGGATATGAGCACTGGCATTACTTCGCATTATTGCATTTGCATCAGCTGTGTAAGCCTCATATTGCATCGCCTTGGCATGGCGCCCGGTACTCATTGCATTACATTACGCATTGTACTATATAGCCTTGGTATGACTTCTTACATTATCATACTACCTTGGTATAGCTTCTTGTGTTCATGATCGCCTTAGTAAGGCTAGTGGTATTAGTATTGATCGTGACTCCCTTCTACATTCTCTATCTTCTTCTGAGCACCATTGTCACACACTTTCACCACCCTCTAAGCTTTTTATAAGCTTATGCACGATTGATACGTGTAGGAGATCATAAGATGGTGTCTTAGCAGTAGAGCTTGGATAGGTGTGCGAGCCGAGGACCCAGTGTTGCAGATTCTCTTTCTTCTTTCTTCTGTTATCTTATGTATGTCCTTTTGGACCTGATGTAAGCTTGTAAAAGTTCAAATTCATAGTGAATTTTGTGATGTGTGCATTTGTTATTCTCAAATTTACTTGCTGTGATCTTGGGTATGCTCGTATTAAAAATGATTATATTGTTGTGGAAATCCTCCTTGTAGGATCCCAGGATCGGAACCTGCATTAGGAGCCGAGAATGGGGTACTACGGAGGCTGTTGCGGCCAGAACCGGTCATCGGGTTCCTTGTGAGGTCCGGTTACCGAGTCTGGGGCGTGACACCTTTGTCCGACTTCAAAAAATAATATTAGCCAAGAGAACCTGAACTACTCTTGGCCTGATACAAGTCACTACCAAAAAAAGGGACAAAGGATTCAAACCACGTTACTTTTTTGCTATGGACAGAAACCTTAGTTATGATTGCTACGGTTTTAATCCGTAGTTAAAAAGTTGATACAACATTAATAATTAATAGTGTTGTAAGGGGCTCTATGAGGCCTAAGAAAAATTATATTATCTATCTGAGCTGTTTATATATTTTTAAATATTACTTTAGAGGATGAAAAAAAAATCAGCTATATCTAAGGCTCAAGTGGACCACACGGTAGGAAAAATTGATATTAAATTACTATTGCTTCTTATGGTGTGGTCTACTTTAGCTTTCAATATACTTGAAAATTTTCGTTATATAGTAAAATAATTTATTAACATTATGGAGTAGAATGGATTAATGAAATATGTCATGGTGGGCCCCACGGATCCCCTGATCGCAGCTTCTGTGTCAGTCCATTAAGTAAAACAAGAAATTTGGGCGAACGCTCAAATAGTGCTGCGCTTAAACACGTCTTTGAGTCTCTGTCTCTCTCTCTTTCTCATCAGAGCTTTGGGAAAGCTCTTCTTTCCCTAATCATCTCTCTCCGTCCCAATCCTTGCTCCATCTCTCTCATTCTGCTCCCTCTCTCTCTCCAATGCATCAGCCATGAACGACCTCTTCTCTCTCTCGATGGGTTCCTTTCAAAATGGTGGCCAAGCTCATCGATGGGTACCTTTTAGAAGTTGTGCCTGATGTTCATCTGAAGTTGCTAAAGTTTCGATCACTGACTGGGGTCGTTCCTGACGATGATAGATTGTTGGATGATGGCCTTTATCATGCGATTGACATATACTTGAAGGCCCACCCATGGCGATAGGATTTAGGATCATTGTTGCTTGAGATAGGATTTGGCATCCAATCCCCTGTTATTGTAGTTTTTGTTTATTTCTTTACTGCGCTGACCGTCTCTTTTTCCAGGGAAAGCAGATCCATGCCCACCACATTCTCATGTCAGTCATCCTTGACAACTTCCTCACCTCAAAACTTGTCTCTGTTTGCTCTAAATCTGGCCATATCTATCACGCCCGCAAGGTGTTTGACGAAATTCTCCATAAAAATATCTTCTTTTTCAACACCATGCTCATTGCCTATTCTTCACACGACCATCACTCTGAATCCCTTAGGCTCTTCTTGTCTTTGACATCATTCAAACTCACCCTTAAATCTGACAATTTCACCATCTCCTCCCTCTTGAAAGCTTGTCGTCAGTGCCGCTTTCGCATCCGATGTTGGGTAAGGTGATTTATGCTTTTATGCTTTGGCATGGCTTTAATTATGATCTATTTGTTGCCATTGTGCTGGTTACGTTTTATGCCAAGTCCGATGATTTGGACTTGGCTAGAAAGGTATTTGACGAAATGCACAGGAAAACTCACTACTAACCAGGAAAACTCAAGATTGGCATGGCTTTATGGCTGACTTTTCTGTATTTTTGTTGTTTTGTGGCTGACAAAGCTTATGATTATGAGCATAATCATATTTATAAAAAGAGATATCAAGCAGTGGGAAGAATTGACATATGATTACAGATTCCTTTATGGTCTTAATATGATGTGCATTCTGTTTCCATTTTCTATAGTATTTGAGTTGGTTTCTTTTGTGTTTCACTTACAAATTTTTTTCGATAGATGAAAACTTACTTGCTATTATAGATTCCCAAGATGTCGTGGGGTTGTCAATGACATTGAAGCAAAGGAACTTGCCATCTGTAGGAGAGTAAATTAGAGATGGTTTTGCAAGGCAGATAAATAATCACTTTGGGAATTGGGAAAAACAAGTAAGGCAGATAAATAATCATTTTTCATTTTTTGGGTTTCTTATTCTTTTTTGTATTTTCAATGTAATGGGCCCTAATTAACCCAATCGTATTTGATGCGTGTTCTATTAGGGCCCATTTGGATGATTTTCCTGTTATTCATGTTTTAACCCCATTTTTTCACTGATTTTTTTATTCAAAATTTTCTTATTTTTATTGTAAACGATACATGATTTGGTTGCTTGTGCTCATGCTTGAAGGAGTAAGGAAAGAAAAGTTGATTTGGGCATCTTTGGACATTGTTGGGCATTTTGTGCCTTTTTTAAAAAAAAAATTATTGTGGTTTACTCTTTATCCTAATTAGGTTGCTTGTGCTCATGCTTGAAATTATTATAAGCATGTTTTTTATGACCGCATGTATGTAACTTGTTTATATATAAGCATGTATTTATTGTCATTTTAAAATTTTGTTTTTTGTTTTTTTTTTTCTTTTGTTTTTGTTGTTTAAGGTCAAACAGGTTAGGCTAACAGAAACCATTAATGCCCCATCAAATGTATGCCACAAAATACGAATGATACACTCATATTTTCCTTTTTTACTACATATAAATGTGCATGTCTTTTTACCACAGAAACCATCAGAAATATCTATTTACTACATATAAATGGGATTGAATGCCTACTGTTGACAATCACTTGGGGAAAGCAGTTGGTAGCTTATTGCAGGTCTAGTGCAATGTGTTTTAAGGTGTAGCAGGGGAAGTTGCTTTGACTTTAGGTGGTGGATTAAAGAAGCTCTCTTTATTAACTGATGACTATGAAGAGGTTGCAATGGTAAATCATTTATACCAACTCTCTTACCTGATGTTCTCCCAATTTCCATTTTCTTTCATGCTCATTTCTTACGACATAAATGCCAATTTTTTACTCAAACTCTCTAGGTGCATCATAAGAATACAATTTTGGTCAATCTTAGGATCTCAAAAAAATGGACCTATCTACATAGGCAGTTGGGCCATTCCACGAATGTAAACTGGGCCAAGCACAGGCTAAGGTTTGACCCATTTTCTATTTGGGGTAGAGTTGAAAACATAACCTGCCTTTATGCAGGCTGCCATTTCCCACTTTTGATGCTACAAATCACAACTAAGATAAGAACAAGAAGGTCCTATTCTACTTGTGAGTTGGACATAGTCACCTATCATGAGATATTAATGGGTTAATTGATATTGGGGTAATTATTCCAATGCAATTAGCAGTCCTTGTGTTTTGCTTGAGTTGGACACAACACACCTATATATATTGATTTTTATTTATGTTTTATTTTATTTCTGGCTTTCTTTTTTAAGAAAAATCTTGATTTGGAATTTCTTTTTCTTTAGAAGAAAATTCTATGTTTGTAGTAAATTTCAGAAGCAGAACTGATGCATGCCCAAAATTAGGTATGTAGTAAATTTTGGTTAGTTGTTCAAGGTTTGTGTAAGAGTAATAAAATTCATGCCATTATATATGTGTCTTGTCATGTATCAGCTAGGGTGGTAACTAACCGAGCATCAGGATATTTGAAGGGCTTTGGGTTTGTCACATGCCTTATGATTGAAGAGATGAAGCAGGGCATAAAGGGAATGGATGGTCAGGTAATTTCTCATTACCTAGGGGCTGCATTGTTCCTCATTACTTTCAGATGTGTTGCATTGGTTTGTACCAATCAACACTCAATGTCTTTAAACGTGCTTTGGTTGCTGCAGCTATATCATTGACTATGAAGAGGTTGTAATGGTAATATAGATGCTGCAGTACCGCATCCTCTAGTTTGTGGAATGATAGGGTGCTATGCTTTTCATCACATCTAAGGTGTTGAGGGCTCCCCTGATTTGTACACATGGTATGCTCAATTCCAAACTATCTAAATAGTGGAACCCATTGTAGATTGGTCATGTCTAATAAATAGATTCTTGAACAATTTAGACCTCTGAGTAGAAAATTTTTTCAATTTCATCTGCTTGCTACTTTTTCTTTTTTCCATCCATTAGACTTCCACCAATATGCCAATTGGGCTCATATTTTCAACTGAATTTATGGGTTAGCATATATGGCGGTCTACACTGGGTCTCACTACTTAGTTGGTTTGGATACGAAATAAGTGTCATGTTTACAGCAGAGGCGCTCCCTGCACATTATCCGTGTTATAATGCCCAGAAGCCTATAATTTCCCCCTCTAGGTTTAATATTTCAACCATTTGAATGAATTCTACCACTAACTGTTTGAAAGAGAAATTCTACCAACATCTAGTGAGAAAGGCAAATGCTAGAAACGTTGACGCTTGGGAAGTTTCATGCAATGCAGACATTAATGTACAAGAACATGTTGGTTATTTTCTTTCTTAACTACTATTTTCTCTGTATCAAGGTGAGTTGTGTACTTTTTATTCATTTTCTGAGAGGGATTTTTAAAATGCTTGATGGTTAATTTCAATTGTTTTCTGGCTTCTTCTACTATCATTGAGGACCTCAAAGGCCCAACTAACTTGAATTTTTTATATGCAGGCTAATGAATTTTTAGCCCCATAGATCAATGTTACCACTACAAGGTTCGATATTGAAATGTTAAAGTTTTTAGCTATTTATTTTTTCTTTTTTTTTTCCTGTTCTTCATAAATAATTTGATGTCTTAGCCTCCTGTCATTACCAGCTAGTCTTGTCACTATTTTTACATATGTCATCTCATGAGTCTTACTTTTATATGCAGGCTGATGTATTTTATATGCAAACTGATGTCATCTCATGAGCCCAACTAACTTGAATTTTTTATATGCAGGCTAATGAATTTTTAGTCCCACAGATCAATGTTGCCACTACAAGGTTCAATATTGAAATGGTGAAGTTTTTAACTATTTATTTTATCTTTATTTTTTCCTATTCTTCATAAATAATTTGATGTCTTAGCCTTCTGTCATTACCAGCTAGTCTTGTCACTATTTGTACATATGTCATCTCATGAGTCTTACTTTTTATAATTTTCTTACCCCTGTATGAATAATATATGGTTTTAGTTCATGGTTTCTAGCTCACCATGTGTTCCTGTTATTATCATCTTTTGGTGAGACATGGAGGCTCTATGCTGAAATTTTTTATTGTGCATGAGGAAAATAGATGTATAGTTGTAACCTTTCTTATTTTTGTTACAGATGAGATATTGTATCATTATCCATCACAAAAGAAGAAAAAGAAAGTTGCAATCCTACTAAGTTGCAGGCAGCTGATGATGCAGGGAAGGACATGATGATGCAGGGAAAGCATCTGTTATGTTGAGGTAACTATAGAAAGCATGCATTTTTTTTCTTTTCATCTTTGTAATTTTCTGTTATGATAATCTATGCATATCATTATTATTGTTTGGTTACTGGATGAACAAGAAAAGTTTTTAGTTCAGTTGTGTATATTGCATATTTATTCAGCTCGATTGGGAGAAATTGCCTTGGGATTACCTCTGGCACCTTGCAAGAAAAGGTGACATCTTTTACACTTAATTAGTATGATTCTATCATCATATCTTTGACTTTGTCCCATTGGAGACATTTCTTTGTATTATTTCACTCTCTTTGTAAGTAATGAAGGTGGTAAGGAACTTATCACCATTTACTTCCTAATCAATTTATTAGTGTCCTAAAATATATTTTACAATATCTGTTAAAACATTAGTTATTGAGAGACTCGTCTTTTTACTAGGGATCAAGTCTTTAATGTTAATTGTAGTTGCAAGCATGGTTATAATTTGAAACCGTGTTGACTCAACCAAGTTGTCTTGATTTCAGTAGCCAACGAAGTGAGTTAAAATGAGGATTGTAATGGAATGAGTCTAGGCAAGTCATAGCAATTTGTCTCTTGTTGTTGTTGTTATTTCAATTTCAATACATGTGATATGTGCGATGTTTCCCATACAATACCACTATATTTCCATTTCCCAAGGGTGCGATAAATGCATCGATATCAATAGTTAAATCATTGAAAATGGGTATGCTTTTGTGTCATTTTCCATATAGTGATTTTTCTCTTCTTTTTGTTTGCCACCACTGTTATGCATGTGTTCATGTGTGCTTATAGGAGGTTTTCATTCTCACGCCCTAAAATTGAACTAACAAACTGAAACAACAGTCATGTGGTGGGTGGAAATACTAATTTACATCCAAATATTTATGTATACCTCATCATTTATCTTGTGAGTTTGGTAATTAATTTTTTTTAATACATGCTTTATGGAGTCAATTGTGATTTAAGTACATGTTAGTGAATTATTGGGTCACCCCTAACATGTTCTTTCTAAGGATTTTGAATGTGTACATATACATAAGTTCATATGTACATGGACATGTATGCATATGTATACATACACATGTACATACATGTATATACATGGTTGGAACTGTAACATGAAAAATTTGTAATTTTTCTTCAGATGTGAATACAATTAAAGCATGCGATGAGGCTATTGGACAACTCTGGGCGTCACTCGGGGTTATTTTCCTCTACAACATGTATGATCCCTTATGCATTGCCTCTTCAACGCCCCACCCTGTAAGTGTCCTCCATTAGGCTTGAGTTTGGATGAACCATTGAATTGAATTCTAGCACTAGGCTCTGTTTGGATGCTTGACTGAACTGAATTGCAATATGTTTGACTCATTATAAAGGAAATGTCCATTTGGGTACATTTGAGTAGTAGTTTGTAGGTGGAGGATAGTTGATACTTGCCCCTATTTTGGGTACATTTGAGTAGTAGTTTTATCTGTATATGTATAGCAATCATATCCCTGATCCAAATTGCTTTTTCTTCCAATTCATGTTGATCGAGACTGACGTTGACATTAAAAAAAAAATTGTTTGCTGTCTTAAAAACTAGACCAAACAACAAACAAGGGATGTAAGTGATCACAACCAATTCAAACTGGTTTTGACTGTCGCAATCTTTATAATCTTACACATAATTCAATTTATAAAATGCCAATTAAAACTTGTTAAATAGCCAGTTAATAACTGTTTAACCAACTGTTAATAACATTACTGGTAAAAACTGGTTTGAATGAGTTTATGTCTTCACATCTCGTCTTAAGTGCACCACTGACATAGTTGCTCATGGTTGAGCAGGGTTGAATTGACTGGTCTAGGTTTTGAAACCTACATGGAAGGTTTCTTCTGAAGCTTGATTTGCTAAACTTACATTCATCAGCTACGACTAAGTTTAAAATTTTTCATCCATATTTCTCTAATTGTATCATTTTCTCCATCAACTCAAGGTAGAGATGACAAATTTTCTGAGAAAGGTCAGTTTTTTTCATACGAAACTAAATAACAATGATGTACAAATGCATTTATGTAAAATGTTTCTTGTTGCTTGCTTTCTACAGGTTCATATGTATGTAGATTCTCAGGAAAAACTTACTCATTCTAAAATTGCATTGTGGAATATGCATCCATTATTCAAAGAAAGGGTGACATTCCAAGAACTCACACTCTCTCCTTACTAGCTAAATTGGTGAGTCTTCTTTCCTTCATACTATATGATTCATTGATGAAGTGGCCTAGCCATTTGGATGGGCCCATATTTATATATTATCTCAAAATTGAGGAAGTAGATCCGGATGTGTGTCGGAGCTATCTAGATGTTGAGTGGGGGTTCTTGGAAGGTGGGAACCATTGTTATGACCATGATGAAGCTGTCCATTTCCTATGGACAACAATATGGGTGGCCTGGCCATTTGGACAGGCTCGTGTTTATGTATTATCTCGAAATTGATGAAGCAGATCTGGATGTGCGTCGGAGCTATCTGGATGTTGAGCGGGGGTCCCTAGAAGGTGGGAACCGCTATTATGACCATGATGAAGCTGTTCATTTCTTATGGACAGCATTGGAGGAGCCTGACCATTTGGACAGGCCATGTTTATATTTGTATTTGCAGGGACCACACCCTTAACCTAAACCACACCCTAAACCTATACCTAAACCTAAACCTTAACCTATAACCTAAACTTTAACCTATAACTTATAACCTATAACCTAACCTAAACCTAAACCTAAACCTGTAACCTAAACCTATAACTTATAATCTAAACCTAAACCTATAACCTAAACCCGATCCTGAACCCGAGCCCGATTTCTTAAACCTATAACTTATTCTCAGTTCCCTAAAGCTATAACATATAACCTAAAACCTATAGCCTAAACCTATAACCTAAACCTAAAACCTAAACCTAAACCTAAACCTAAACCATAACCTATAACCTTAACCTAAACCAAAACCTATAACCTAAACCTTAACCTATAACCTAAACCTAAACCTAAAACCTAAATGTATTCTTAAATCCCTAAACCTAAACCTACACCTAATACTAATCTCAACTCCTAACCTAAACTTAAACCTAAACTTGAAAACCCAAACCTAAACCCGATCCTGAACCCAAACCTGATTTCTTAAACTTAAACCTTAACCTATTCTCAATTCCTTGAAGCTATAACCTATAACCTATAACCTATAACATATAACCTAAACCTAAACCTATAACCTAAACCTAAACCTTAACCTAAACCTAAACCTATAACCTTAACCTAAATCAAAACCTTAACCCATAACTTATAACATATAACCTAAACTTATAACCGATAACCTAACATTAACCTAAACCTAAAACCTAAACCTAAACCTATAACCTAAAATCTAAACTTGAACTTAAAACCTAAATGCATTCTCAAATCCATAAACCTAAACCTACACCTAATCCTAATCTCAACTCCCTAACCTAAACCTAAAATCGATCCCAAACCCGAACCTAATTTCCTAAACCTAAACCTTAACCTATTCATAATTCCTTAAAGCTATAACCTATAACCTACACCTAAACCTAACTTAAACCTATAACCTTAACCTAAACCTATAACCTAAACCTAAACCTAAAAATCTAAATGAATTCTTAAATCCTTTGCCACGCCCCAAACCCAAAAATCAGATTCACAGGAATCCTGATCGTCGAATCCGGTGTCGACAGCCTCCGTAGTACCCCATTCTCGGCTCCCAGCGCAACATACGCCAGATTTCGATTCTGGGATCCTACAAGGAGGATTTTTCAATGTACATGTTATCTTTTAATAAGCATAACCACAAGTTTACCCAATTCATAAAGGCAACATCATTTTCATATATCCACTAATATAATCACTTGAATACAATGCTGAAGGAAAAATACATATATCAAAATCAGAGCTCCTGAAAACCGCTGCACACTCCAAGCTCAACGCTGCTGCAACCTAACGCCACCTGCACGCATCTATCACGCATCTATCGTGCATAAGCTTACAAAAGCTTAGAGGGTGGTGTAAGTGTGTGTAAGGTAAGTGTCGAGTATACAGTAGAGTCCATAAATCATACATTATTGAGATAAGCAGGAAAAATGACAAGGTCATGAATCATACGATATCAGAGTAAGCAAAAATAATGATAAGTCCATAAATCATACAATATCGAAAATACTAGCAAGAAAAATCAAGTATGTGAACGAGGAGTCACAGAGAGCCAAATGTCAGATATCGAGGGTACAATGCAATATATAAATCCTGCTAAGTCCTTCTTGGCCATATACGTACAACATAGTAACCAAAAATGCTAAGTACTGCGGATGCAATGTATTATGCGGTGCGAATGAAATGACCATTCTAGAATGTGAAGTCGGGATGATAGTACGTAGTATCGTAGGCTACGGGGTCCATCACAAGAGAATTCTATCCAAACCAGTCCCATACCTAGATTTGGATAGTCAAACATAATGTGGTAAACTTCTGATCTCAGGTTAGTTGCGCGTCCCAACTGAAATCTCAGCCATTGCAAAGGTACATGTAACAAATAGTTGTCCACCACCGGCCCGAGTGGATAGTGAATGGATAAATGAATGAGTATGCAACTCTTGCTCAGTAGCCTGTCAGCACAGTAGCCTGCCAACCACTAGTAGCTCGCCCAGGCCTCAACCCCGTCCACATCACACCCGCCCACATCAGCGTCCGACCACATGCGCCCGCCCACATGTACAACAGTGACGGGGTGTCATAATATCATGTCAGTCCTCATATCAAGTCCACATATTAGTACGGTTCCTCTCTGAGAAATCACCGGGGTCTATTACACTCCACTCCGACTACCTCCTCCCTAGCCGCACAGCCTAGCGAGAGTAAGAGACCTCACTATCCGCCTGGCCAATAGTCTGTCAATACCTATCCGGCACGTCGATAGTGGACCCATTTACGGGCTGGTCATACTCAGCCTAGCTTATAGCCCCCTCACTCGGGCGGATAAGGCCACACCCCCTTTCAACTGATCACGACACAGTGGGAGAAATGACCTCATGGTATAGGCACCGACGCTCATATTCCACTCGGTCTAAACGTTGGAGCAACTCCTGGTACCAAGGAGGTTCTGGGATTTTCACCCATAGACATCCTAAGTGCCCACAGTGCTAGAACTAATTATTTTTTATGTTCCATCTAGCATCCATGATGTACCTGTGGAGGCCATGACCCTGATGTCACTAGGGCGTAAAATGATTAAGTCACATATATGCGGGATGCATGAGTCACCCTGTTCAGTCATGCAGCAATCTTGCACGTACGGCGCGATATTGTGGGCACTCCGTCTCATAAGGAGTCCCGTAAATATTCTGCCCAATGACATATGCTATGATCAAACAATTCTCATATCAGGCATACATATGATGTGTATGGGCATAAATCATGGAGTTACACTAAGCATGTTATAAGGTGATGAACTACTCTTACAACAAAGATGGGCCTAGACGGCCTACACACAACAAGTATAGGCCTATCAATGGGCCCTAGGGAGAGTTATAATGCGGACATTTAACCAACATTATTCTTACAATGTGGACGTCAAACCATCACTGCTCCCAAGGCACGGTTTGCCATAAAGGTCAACACATACACTACGGTGGAGTCACATTCAATGGGCCTTAGGTACATCCCATTGGGCCTCGACCCATGGGCGTCCAATACGTTAAAAGGGCCTCATAACTTGGGCCTCATATATACCAAGGTGGGCCTTAGCAATGGGCGACAAATACATCAAGGTGGGCCTAATCGCTTGGGCCTTATATATATACCAAGGTGTGCCTCAAAAGATGGCCACAAATAAATCAAGATGGGCCTCTTACATAGGCCTTACATTTATATCAAGGTAGGCCTCAACAATGGCCCCATACACATTAAGGTGGGCCTTAGTAATGGGCCTTGAATACATCACAATGGGCCTCAACCCATGGGCCTTAATACATCAAGGTGGGCCGCATATGCGGACCGCACCAATGGGCCATACCAACTACTAGTGGGTCGTATCAATGGGTCAGAATTACATCCAGGTGGGCCCCATGGATGGGCCATAATGACATCAAGGTAGGGCCCACCATATTCTCCATCCAATCCGTTCCCAAGGTCACAAAGCCTTGGACGGGGGGAAAGGAACAATTATCATATTAATTCAAAACTTCTACAACAGAAAAAATGGGATTTCAATGATAGATGTTCAAACCTACTGCTTTCTGCAGTGGGGTCCACTTGGACTATAGATCTGTCCCATTATTAGTCTCAAGCCTGTTTAAGACAAGCTCGCCAAATGATTGGATTGTTTGGATGCAACGCATGCATCAAGGGTGGCGTCCACATGAACTATGGATCTGATTCATTCTTTAGCTCATGTCATAAAATGAGCTCTCAAAATGGGTAGGTAGATTGGATGCAACATCAACATCACGGTGGGTTCCATGAAGGCCCCCAACTAAATGGACAGTTTGGATGCAATACTGCATCATGGTGGGTCCCATCATCCAGGTGTGGACGGTGAGGATAGAACACAAACATCAAGGGGGGTCCCACCATCCTGGTGGAAGGAGTGGGAAAAACACAAAACATCAAGGGGGGTCCCACCGTCAGTGGACAGAGTGGGTAAAACACGTACACCATGGTGGGCTCCCACCGTCCTCCTGGACGGTGTGTATAAAACACACATACATTGTGGGTCCCACGTGGGGCCCACCATAACATTTATCTTACATACAAACTGTTGATAGGGTCACACGGACTTGGGTGAGGAGGAAAAAAAATTTCATATTAATCTGAAACTCCTGTGGACCCAAAATGGGTTTTCAATGGTATATGTTCAATCCCATTGTTTCCTATAGTGTGGGCCACCTGAGCGTTGGATGTGGCTGAAACTTAGAGGGGGCCCACTTCAAGAGGTGGCCCACCACATGAACATGTTGGATGACAAATGGACATCACGGTGGGGCCCACGGTCGGGCCATGGGTCTGCTGCCTGTCTGCCCGCTAGCAGCAGATGTTACCTGCCCTTTGATAGCAGCAGCAATGTTGCTATGTAAGATTTTATTTTATTTTTTTTTGACAATGCATTTTTCTAAGGTTTTTTGGGTGTGGGGCCCGCATCAACCAAATCCACCCCGTTCATTGGCTCCCATGGCTTAAGACAAGCCAAACAAGTCCAATATTCGAGGGGTTTTTGGTGTATAGAATCATCAGGTGATTTTTTTAATGGTAACAATTGCTATGGCCCACCAGAATATCATATTTGCTTCCTATTTTGGCTCAACGCCTAAAACGAGCCAAAGAATGAGATGGATGGCATGGATTAGTCCCATACATTAAGGTGGGGCCTACACAAGTGGCCCGCCTAGTAAGCTTTGAAACAAGTTTATATTTGTGTTTTTCAAATAACGTCCAGCGTCCAGGGACGCTGGACGTTTCGGGCACTCCAAGTGCAAAAGGTGAGCCTCCTCAGCTCAGGTGGGCCGCCAAATGATGGATGACATGGATACAACACACATAAGGTGGGCCCCACTTCAAGATGGCTTAGAAGAAATACATAGCTCATGGTGGGGTCCATCCGAGTGGGCCACACATCTTCATCATCACATACAAAAAAATAATGGAAGAAAAAGAGGGGGAGAGAAGAAAAGAGGGACACGAGTGATGGAGGGACCCCGGTACTATGAGCCCTCCGTTACATGCATACAATCATACGTTAAGTGGGTCCCATTGCATGTGGGTCCGTTAAATCGAGATCCAACGGTGGAGATCCCTTCTCCACTAAAATAGATGGTCTAGATGGCCCTATGTATGCAAGAAAAATAAACATCATGATGGGGTCCATGGAGAATGGTCTCATCATGGAATGATCATGAGCAATAAGGTGGGCCATCGACCACACCTAGGGTCCAAAGTGAGATCCATACCATCAATCGGTGGGCCTCACTTGTCTCATCATCAAAATATGAAAATCTAGCCTATAGAAGCACCCACCGTTTAATTTTCTCGGTCCGTTCGAACACCAACCTTCTTGTGCTTCACTTTGATGGTGGAAGATGAGGTTTGAATGGCTAGGATGGAGGTTTTTGGATGGAAAAGTGGGTCACCAAAAATCATATTTTTCTCTCACTTGGGAAGGCCATGGACGTCCACCTCTCTCTATCTCCTTTGTTGCTTGGAAAATGGTGTAGAGAAAGAGAGAGAGAAAGAGAGATGAGATGTAAGGAGAGAGAGTGATGGATGTGAGTGATGGGTGAGGTGATGGATGTGAGGTGAGTGATGGGTGAGGTGAGAGATGGGTTGACTTGGTGGTTGCTTAACTTGTGGAGAAAGGAAGCATGAATGCTTTGTACTTGACATGAGAGGTGATTGATGGGATTGATTTATCATGTTGTAGAGATTCTCTTGGGATTACAAAATGCACTGTATTTTTTTTCAAACTGAACGTGGGCCCACATCTCCTTGTCTGGGTATCGGATCGGTGCACAAGTCGCGGCATTGAAACCGCGGCGACTGTGCAGTCGTAATGGTACTAGTCTCGGATTAAGCCAACTCAAATCTATGGGATACGACTTAGGGTCACGTGCAAACATCGATTACCGGTCGCGGATTGTCGAAATTCGACGGAAATGATCGCGGCAGTTGACGGAACAATATGAACTAGGATACGGTTCTTACATCCTTAAACCTAAACCTACACCTAATCCTAATATTAACTCCTTAACTTAAACCTAAACTTAAAAACCCAAACTAAACCCAATCTCGGACCCAAACCCGATTTTCTAAACCTAAACCTATTCTTAATTCCCTAAAGCCTTAACCTATAACCTAAACCTAAACCTTAACCTAAACCTAAACCTATAACCTTAACCTAAACCGAAACCTATAACCTAAACCTTAACCTATAACCTATAACCTAACCTTAACCTAAACCTAAAACCTAAAACCTAAACCTAAAACCTAAATGTATTTTCAAATCCCTAAACCTAAGCCTACACCTAATCCTAATCTCAACTCCCTAACGTAAACCCAAACCTACACCTAATCCTAATCTCAACTCCCTAACCTAAACCTAAACCTAAACTTGAAAATCGAAACCTAAACCTGATCCCGAACCCGAACCCGAACCCGATTTTCTAAACCTAAACCTTAACCTATTCTCAATTCCTTAAAGCTATAACCTATAACCTATAACCTAAAACTAACCTAAACTTATAACCTTAACCTAAACCTAAAACCTAAACCTAAACCAAAACCTAAATCTAAACCTATAACCTTAACATAAACCTAGGTTTGAACACATTACTCATGTTGGATTTCGCCATAGTTTAGAAGATTTGTAGGTACATTTTTTATTTCTTCATAGATAAGTGTTTTTTTTTTTTTTTGTCTTTCTTCCTTTTGAGATGTGTACAAAGGCATGATTGTTTAATTGTGTCTACAAATGCTATTTTATATAGGCTGAGAAGCTAAAGAAGTCAGTGGAGGATGAAATTCATTTTCTCAAGGGAAGGGTTTCAAAACTTGAAAGTAATCTTATGTCGAAGTCCACAAAAGTTACATCTGCAATTTAAAGGAAAGAAGAAGCTCTATCTTCTGCATTTGCTGAAATTGACTGTCTAAAGGAAGAAAATTTTGTAAAAACGTGAGCATTATTGAATGCATATGGAGGGTGTTTACTGTGTTGGAGTGTATCTGTTTCTTACACATGAGGGCACGCGTTAGTTATAATTCTTATGATAGGTTGAGCAAAGTGAAGTATTATTTATTTAGAAATGCGAATGTAGGATGCATTGTATGATTTGATTGCTATTTGTAATAAATGCATCATTTTTTTTTCTGATTGCATTTTATGTACTATTTCTATCAGCATTAAGCTTAGAAGAGTTGCCAATCACACCAGGTTCTTGCAATGGAAACAAGTCGTATTATTATAATTTTCTTTTAAAAATAGCTACAAATATAATCCGTAGCTCGTAGCTATTGGTATTTATTGCTACGGATATAATCCATACCTATTGGTATCTATTGCTATGGATATTATTGGTGCTATTGGTATCTATTGCTATGGATAAAATATCTTTTGCTACGAATATTATCTATAGTACGTCCGTCGCTATTGGTGGGGTAGCTAATGATATTGCTACGGATATTATCTGTAGCTATTGGTATCTATTGTTACGGATATCATCCGTACCTATTGGTATCTATTGCTACAAATATAATCCGTAGCTATACCTTTAACTACCCCACCAATAGCGACGGACGTGCTACGGATATAGCTTTTGCTACAGTTTTTGGCCGTAGCCTTTGCCCATTTTTCTTGTAGTGAGTACAAGAGCTTGTCCATAGTCATCTTGACGTGACCGAGCTGGTGCCATAAAATATAGCACCTAAAAATAACTTGTCACATGTCAGGGTTAAGTTGTCTTGGGGCAAGCCTTAGGTGATGTAATACCCCCCTCGCGAATGGGTGGAGAGGCAGCCATAAGCCATAGGAAAAGAAAATGGGGTAAAGGGCTACCTCCCCCCCAGGAGGATGGCCTGGAAGTTCCTTGACCTCAGGCAGCAGTAACCCCACTAAGTAAGGGATGTGAAACACCGATCGAAGGGGACCAAATATCCTAATTAGAGCTACGAACTGAAAGGACCGAACGATGAAGCCAGTCATCAAGAAGACAAGGAAGCTGTCTTCACCTAGAGAGGTAAAACTTCCTCATCATGAGTTGTGATCACCAGAGATGGTTTGCTCGCAACACATTTAGTTAGGAATCCACGGTATCGTGAATGGACTCCCCATGGAATGCCCCTGATACAAAAATTCCCTTGGAACCCTTCAATGAGATTGTAGTAAAGGATAAAAGAAAGAAAATGAAGGAAGGTAACATGGTAGGAAACGTTTCAGAGAAAACTTAAGTCACCAGACTTGATGAGGATAAATAAGCCACTGAAGAAGGAGCTAGTGACGAAGAATGATTGACCGAGAATTATGATGAATTCTTAGTTGTGGTGTAGTTATTGTACACTCCAAAGGAAGGAGGTGCACCCATAGCGGCATAATATATTTCATACGCAGTGTACCATCACATGGTGTATGATGCAATCATCAATAATGGTAGTAGCGAGAATATCGTCTCGAAGATGATAATGGACAAGTTGCGAAAATCAATGATAAAGCATCATTCCCCTTACTCGATTGGTTAGATAAAAAAATGAATGAGACAAAGATAACTGAACAATGCACTGTCTCATTTTCAATTGGTAGGAATTATAAAAATAAAGAACTTTGTGACATGGTCAACATGGAAGTATGTCATATGTTTCTTAGTCGACCATGACAATCAGACTATGATACGACCCACCGAGGATGAGATAATATTTATGTCTTTGTTAAGGATGGTCGCAAGCCGATCCTTACCCCTAGGGCAAGAGAGAACCATCGTGAAGCTCCTAAAGTGGAGGGGAGCTCCCTCCTAACCATTTGGGATTTCATGGAGGAATCAAAACAAACCGGTGAGGTGTACACTATGGTGGAAAAGGATGAGGAATCAAAGACCTTAAACATTACTCCAAGTTTAAGGCTGTTGTTGAATAACTTCAAAGAAATCTAGCCCGAATAGTTACTAGATGGATTTCCCTCCATGCGAGCCATCCAACATCACATAGACCTCATTCTTAGGACTAGTTTACCTAACTGCCCTCACTATTAGATAAGTCTGAAAGAGTGTGGGATACTTCAGGGGTAAGTAGATGAATCGATTCGTAAGGATCTTTTGAGAGAGAGCATAAGCCCATTTGTTATGCCAACTTCATTAATATTAAAGAAAGATGGGAGCTGGCACATGTGTGTCGATAGTCGAGTAATTAACAAGATTACCATTAAATACCAGTTCTCAATACCATAGTTATATGGCATGCTTGATATGATAAAAGGTGCCAAGGTGTTCTCTAAATTAGATTTGAGGAGAGGGTACTATAAGATTTGTATCCATCTTACTAATGAGTGAAAAATGATATTCAAGACCAAGGGTTGTATGAGTGGCTGGTCATGTCATTTGGGTTATTGAACACATCGATCACTTTTATACATCTGATGAATCAAGTGCTGAAGCTGTTCATTGATCGGTTTGTGGTACTATATTTTAATGATATCCTGATATATAGCTAAAGTGAGATGGAGCACTTGGAAAATCTCAGACAGGTGCAAGAAGTACTAGAAGTTAAAAAGTTGTACCTCAACTTGAAGAAGTGCAATTTTTTTCTTTTTTCTTTTTTAATAATAAACTTGTTGTTGTTAGGATTTGTTGTGATGTCCACGAGCATCCGTGTGGGCGAAGAAAATGTGCAAGCCATAAGGGAATGGTCAATTTTGATGAACATTCATGAAGTAAGAAGTTTTCATGAGTTGACGACATTCTATCGTCGATTCATGCAAAATTTCAGCGCTATAGTTGTGCCCATTACAAATTGTATGAAAAAATGATTATTTTAGTGAATTGATGAGGCTGACAAGAGCTTTGCTAAAATCAATCATCGATTATTTACAACACCGATCTTGGTTCTTCTCAGTTTCAACAAGTTGTTTAAGGTTGAGTATCACACCTCATATGGTAGATTTGGAGGAGTCTTATCACATAAAGGCAAGTCGGTAGACTTCTACAGTGAAAAGCTCAGTAAAGTCCGAAAGAGATGGTCGACATATGAGCTTAAGATGTACGAAGTGGTTCAAGCACTTCGACATTGGCGGTATTATCTGATTCAGAGAGAGTTTGTTCTTTATACTGACCATCAAACATTAAAGTTTATTCATAGTCACGTTAACATGAAATGTGTACATGATAGATGGGTCATATTTTTTTAGGAATTCACATTCATTTTGAAGCATAAGGGTAGTAGAATAAGGAGGTGATGCACTTAGCAGTCGTGCATCACTACTGATTACTATGTGCAATGAGGTGGTCAGCTTCGACTGTCTCAAGGAGCCATATGCTGAGAAAGAAGACTTTAAGGATGCATGGATGAGGTGCCAAGAGGGTCATCCCAGTGACCTACATATGCAAGACAATCTTCTTTTCAGAGGGAATCAATAGTGCATCCCCCAAAGTTCTCTAAGGGAGTAGATTATCCAGGAGTTACATGGAGGTGGCCTTGGTGAACACCTTAGGCAATGTAGATACGGGCTCTTGTTGAGGAATGATATTACTGGCTATGATTGGTATATGACGTAGGTAGAGCGGTGTAACACTTTCATATTATTCAAATCTCCAAGGGATAGTCTCAGAATACGGGTGCCTCGTTATATGTGCCTGACAACCATCGGGAGGACTTATTTATAGACTTTGTGCTTGGTCTCACATAAATAGAGCACAATATGGATTTAGTATTCATACTGGTAGATTATTTTTCAAAGATGACGCATTTTATCCAATGTAAGGAGAACTCGATGCAACACACGTGGTGAATTTATTCTTAACAGAGATCGCGCGGCTACATGGGATTCCAAAATCCATTACTTCTGATCGCGACAAAAAGTTCATTAGCCACTTTCAGCAGACTTTATCAAATCGGTTTGGTATAAACTTTAATTCAGTAGTGCCTACCACCTATAGATTGATGAATAGACTGGAGTTGTGAATGACATGTTGAAAAACCTCATTCGGTGTATTTCAGGTGCCAAGCCGAAGAAGTGAGATTGGGCCTTGTCTCAAGTAGAGTTTGCATTCAGCAATATGATGAACCCACTTGACAGGGAAGTCCCCGTTTTAGATTGTTTATGATCGAGTTCCTTACTATACACTTGACTTGGTCCCTTTGCTCAAGTTCTCAGACATGAGCATTGTAGCAAAACATATGACAAACTAAATCGTGAACATTTATGCTTATGTGAAAGTCAAGTTGTAAGCTTTGAACGACAAGTATAAGAAGCAAGTCGACAAACATCAATGGCAAAAAAGTGTTCGAGGTGGGGTGACAATGTTATGCTTCATCTACACAAGAAGAGATTTTTTACTGGGACCTACAATAAATTGAAGAACAAGAAGATGGGACCGGTACTAATCCTCTGAAAGATAAATGACAACACTTACATTGTTAATCTTTCAGATGACATTGAGATATCGCGTACCTTTAATGTTGCGGACCTAAACGAGTATCATGAATCGAAGCTGGACGAGAACTCAAGGTTAAATTCTTTAGAAGTGGGGGGAACCAATGTAGAGCAGGTCATAGACACTTTCGTCGTAAGGATAGACCAAGGAAGTCCAGATTAGAGGCGGAAACGATTCAGACTGTCAGGACCTTAAATCGGTCGTCTCTCATGAACCAAGATGAGTTTTTAGACATATTATATATGATTTTGGGGTGGGATAATATATTTAAGCCAACCAACCCTACTATGCCAGGTTGCCATGTCGGTTTTACAAGATTCCAGCATTTTGATAGTCAAAAGTCCAATTTAATTTTATTTTTTATATAAATAGTTAGTTTTAGGTTGAATATAACTTTTGATCCTTCGAGTTGTAGAAGTACTGTCAAACATGAAAATGGATTAGAAAAGTTGGGAGAATAACTTGGTTGGGCCAAATTGAACACTTATTATTTTTAGCCGAAAACCATGAAGTGTCGTAGGAATAGAGGTTGCCTGGAAATAGTAAATCACCTAGAAATAGTAAATCACGTTTTTAGGGTGTTTAAGTTGGAGTCTAAGTATAAAACTCCCTCTTATATTTGAGTTACTTATTTAAAAAGTTGTAATATTATACATATATAGTTAAATTATTTTAAATATATTAATATTTATTTGCTTTTATCCTTGATGAGAGAAAGCTATGTAAAGTGTCCAGCGATATCCTTCGAAGAAGACGGTGATACCTTCCTGTGTCATTATTCCTACCAAGAGAGAAATCATCAGACCGTGTCAGCACGTGGGGCCAATGGGTGGCAACACAGGAAACGGATTGGCTACTCCCCTGACACCAGCCCCATGGCTGGTGTGGGTGATCTGTGGGCCCCACCATGATGTATGTGTTTCATCCATTCCGTACATCCGTTTTTAAAGATCATTTTATGGCTTGATCTAAAAAAAATGAGAATTATAAATCTCAGGTTGACCACACCAAATGAAAACAATAGTGATTGGATATCTACCATTAAAATCCTCCTAAGGCCTACTGTACTCTTTATTTGACATCCAATATGTTGATTAGGTCGTACAGGCCCAGATTAAGGGAAAAAAACAAAAATCAGCTTGATCCAAAACTTTTATGGCCCAAAATGTTTTTTAATGGTCGACGCTCATTCAACACTGTTTCCTGTAACGTGGTCCACATAAGATTCGGATATATCTCATTTTTGGTCTTATTCTGTAAATTGATATGAAAAAGTATATGAACAGCGTAGATGAAATACATACATTATGGTTATGCCCACAGAGCACCTACAACCAGCCATTAGCTGGTGTCAGGGGGAGTAGCCAATCCGTTTCCGGCAACACACGCCGGATTCTCCACGGAGATGGAGGTAAAATGAACTCAACCTCTAGTCACGTCAGACAAGACGGGACACCAGGTTCTTGAGAGAACCACTGATACTCGTAAAAGTGAGATGGGTGATGCAACAGGCACTGACATTCCATGCATTACTCGAATTTAACCGTCCAAAGTAACTTCAGGCCCTTATTTGGATGGATTACCACAACAAAAATTTACGATTATTCAAAATTTATACTAAAGAATATTGTACATGTACTACAGGGTTGAAATTAAAATATTTATAGCCTAAAAGCAACTAAAGCAACTAAGGTGTCTATTAATCGAAGGTTTAAATAGGTTCATAAGTCTAAACTTCAACTAATGACCTATGCATCATGGCTCCCAAAATTTGGACCGTCTCATTTTTTATAATATATACCACGCATACAATTTCTAAGTGCCTGTGTATCTACCATCACCCCCAGCCACAGTATAATGACTTCCTCTTTATCATACAGCCGGTTACATGGTAGATCGTAGAGGACCAAAGGAGGCTCGAGCTGTCCATCTTTAGTAAACCTGCCCAGGTTGATATGTCTATCGGGACAGTCTATCTGGTCGGCCGCATTATGGATGGCTTATATTTAAAAAATATAAGCAACTTAAAATCATAGCACATGATCGACGTAGGATGCATGTGATCGTTCCCGCCCCCCCCCCCCCCCCCCCCACACACACACACCTTTTTTTTTTTTTAAATAAAAATAAAAATAAAAAATTTAATTTAATTTCTGGACTCGCCGTGTCCACCCACGAGTCTGGAGTTGAGCCGACCAGTGATAGTCTGCGGATCCAGGTTGGCGAACTATACCCTAACCAATTGTTCGTTGAATTTCAGTGATTTATTATTTTGACCATTACTATATAGAGGCCACTTCCTCTGCAATGTTTGCGGGGCCCACTATGATTTAGTGTCTACATCCTATTCGTCCATTATGTGCTCGCCTTCAACTTTACCTTGTATCTAAAAACTCAGCTCCATCTAAGCTACAGTTAGTTCACACGACAGGATTATTGAGAACCGAAACCGTACAATTAAAGCCTTTTTGATTGCTTGTGGGGTCACTCTCTTTTGTACATACCGTAAAATCCATTCAGCAGTGGTGCCCCACAAGGATGCATGGATGGACACGCCACACATAGGACATTCTACAACTCCGGTGGGCCACACCGCGTGATTTTAGAGGTTTTTATGCGTGATTTTACGTGATTTTGCACCTGAGTTTGGTGATCCAAGAAGAAATGTGGGAATGCACATGATGGACGGTTTGGATGCATAAGAAGCTTATTCTACAAACATTGCATTGGATCTGGCCTCTGCTATCGATATGATCAACAGTAAACTAAAAAACCTTTAGGGTAATTTCAGTGGGGCCCATCCATCGTGGGTCCAACAATTTGGATGGCTTGGAATGAGGCAGACGGACCTTGCGTGCAAGGTGGGTTATTCCCGTTCTCTGGCGAAGGGACGCGGATTGTGGCGTGGATTCTCTGAGTGGCCCACCGTGATGTATGTGTTTTATCCGGGCCTTCCATTCGTTTTTTCAGCTCATTTTAGGAATGAACCCAAAATTGAAGCATATCAACAGCTCAAGCTGACCACACCACAGGAAACAGTAGGCACAGTGAATTAACATCCCATATACCCAAAAAGCACAGGGTAGTATATCATCAAGTGGGCCACAATGTACATTGACTTTCGACCGTTGAATTCTTCTCTAACCGCCCATTTTTCAGGCATAAATTTGATCTGACTGATCATCAGATCAGTACGATTTTTTAAAATTTTTAAAATTTTATTTTTATTTATTTATTTATTTAGTTTTTTATGTCCCAAGTCAGGTTTACAGTGTACAGAGTTGTGCACTACCAGATAAATGGCATGTATCTCAGATATGCGTTCCATTCGACCGTATGGATGGGCCCCCATGGTAGCTTTGAGGTGGGTCCAGCATTCTATCAAAACCCATCACTGTGAAAGTGAAGACGAAAAACAAAAAAAAACAAAACACCTTTGAGTGTATTGATAGGGCGTGGGCCCTGATCTAAACAAGGGTGAGTTTGAAGCTTACAGCCATCAGATTGTAATCCCACGGAGATTCCATCTGACACTTCGAGATCTGAAGTGAAGTGCTGACAGACTACGACCGTTGGATCACAATCAATCCTAACCATTCCATCAAAATCCCTAGTGTGAAATGTGTTCGAGTACGTATTGCAACTTCCTGTCATGAAAGCAGCGGGGAAATTGAAATTTGAGGTTTTTTTTTTCTTCTGCACGTAGTTTTTAAATTGAAAACGGGAAATGATTGGTTTTTTGCATGCATGAAATCACGTCTGCAACCTTTTTCATTTCCAGCCAACGTTTAGACATTTTCTGCATGATTTTATTTCACTTACGAAGTTCACATGCACATACAAGAAAACATGACCATTTTCTTTCACGTGATGAGAGAGAGAGAGAGAGAGAGAGAGAGAGAGAGAGAGAGAGAGAGAGAGAGAGAGAGAGAGCCCTGATCATGGGACAGAAAGCAGATGGAGGGCTGTCCTGACTTTTTTTTTTTTTCTGCCCTTATTGTCTATTCATCAGGTGCAGTTCATTAGAACACATCCTGGCCCAAAAACGAGTCTGGTCCGTAAAATCAGGTAGGACCCACATTTAAAACAAACCAATACTATTTATAAAGAAAGTGACTAAGGGTCCATATCCAAATTCTGCAGTGACCCCACTTGATTGGGTATACTGGCCTGATGTTTGGGCCAAGGTGGACCTGTGTGGGTGGTCCTGATGTTGCACACAACTGCTATCTTGGCACGTGTGCCGTGAGAAGAGAGAGAGAGAGAGAGAGAGAGAGAGAGGAGAGAGAGAGAGAGAGAGAGAGATTAGCATCTTCAATTATTCAAAAGAAATAAAAAAAAAAAGGAAAGAAGAAAAAAGGAAAAAGAAAAAAGAAAAAGAGAAAAGCAGAGAGAGAGAGAGAGAGAGAGAGAGAGAGAGAGAGAGAGAGAGAGAGAGAGAGAGAGAGAGAGAGAGAGAGAGAGAGAGACGAGAGAGAGAGAGAGAGAGAGAGAGAGGCTTCTCCCTTTTGAGAATGGAGAAAAGCGACAAAAGAGGTAAAACCCAAAAGTAAGGAGGAATATATTAATAATGTTTTTGGAGCTTGAAAGAATGGAAAAGCCATATGACAGATATAACTCACCCCCTCCTTTTGTTCATCAAATAGGGTTTAATTTCAAAACCCCAATCCTTTTTTCAAAAAGCCACAAGCGACAAATTCCCTACTTACACTTAGGGTTTTAATTTGAAGGGCTGTAAAACAGAGTGGATATCTTTTTGTGATTCTAAAGCAACAATCTTTAAGGGTTTAAAGAAGAGATGCCCTACCTATATTTCTTTTTTTTTATTTTTTATATTGAGAAATGATCTAGCATGCTAAGTGAATGGAAAACTTTCCATGCATCTAGTTGCATTTAGGGTAGATGGCATCCACACAACCCATCCGGACCATCCGATACGTCCAGTCCACTCTCCATAAGCCGCCTCGAAAAAGTCATACTGATTGGATGATCTCAACCATCCATCAAGTGGAATGCAAAAAAGGATGGACAAGACTGTTTGTAGAAGATAAGATCAGTCGTTGATGTTTATGGTGCCTACGATAGGTGTGATTTTTGCTCCTTAGCTGACGAAATGTAGGCAAGACATAATGAACCGTCCAAATAAGTGTTCTGGATGCCAACAAGCTTGGATGCAACTGGGTGAATGGGAAGGCTTCAATACACTTGCCTACTCGATCGTGTCTCTTTTTTTATTAATCTTTTTACCACCCCACTACTTTCCACAGATGAGAATGTTGGGTTATGAAATCAAAAGAAGGAAAAGGGATTCTTTCTAAAGAAAAGTAAAAAAAAAAAACACATCACAACGCATGAAAAGTAGAGCCCTTTCGATAATTTTCTTAAGGAAGATGTTGCTTTTTCCCTTCTAAAGTGGACTCTCCTTTGCACGACCCTTACGTTATGAATCATACCTTAATATTGCTTTGTACATTACCTTACATTTCTTTTGCTTTTAGAATGGTGTTATGCAATTCATGTCATCATTTGTTTGGCTTTCACCCCATGCAAGTTGCAAGGATTTTCAGTGATAATGAAATACCTCTACCATATAAGCTCTCCGGAAAATTATCAAATGCAAACGTTTTCACCATTCTATGATACAAGAAAACTGCTGTGGGCCCCACCATGAATGCTTGATGGCCCCTCTATGCAGTACTACTCTAGTAGGCATACGAGTGAAACAGTTGAGAGGGGATGCCCACCTTGATTTCCAAAGAGGACCTAGTGTATTGCGTATATGCCATTGTATCCGTGTTAGATGATCGGATGAGCTAAAAATCAAACCATTCTGAAACTTGGGTAGGGTCCAGGGCAAATTGACGATGGCCCCCCACTTTGAACTGTTCATATTCGAGTGGTCTACCTGAGTCATGGATCCACTTGATTTTTAGGCCAGGGATGAACTAGAGTGCGGGTCGTCCGTGATGGTCATAGTGGATATCATGGTGGGACCTACACCAACCAGTTGGACTATAATTATTGTGAAAACGTTTCAACTAAGATAATATCACTATCATTGCTTACCCATATATATATATATATATATATATATATATATATATATATATATATATATATATATATATATATATATATATATATATATGTATATATATATATATATACACACACAATCATTTTTTGCATGGTCCAAATGAATTATAACACAATCACGTATCCAGCATATAGATGTATGCCTTATGTTTAATTGATCCCAGGGATGTTTAATTGATCCTAGGGAAGTACAACAGTACCATTGATGGCAACCTTTTCTATCTTACGTGCCCACGTGGCAGTCTCCCACACGTGAGCAAACAGGACCATGTGTGGATTCTTTTCACATAAAAGTACGACGTTTCATTTATTGCTTCAATGAAAAGGAAATGATTAAACCATATGCATGCAGAGGCCATATTCACCTGTTCATACCTGTGCGGAGCCCACACTGTTTTGCTTGTTCCATCAAATCGACGGTCTAAGTGAGCCCGACCGTGATGATTGCTTCAGAAATCATGCCTATTCAGCGATCCACAGTATACGAAACATTTAGATGACCCCAAGTGTAATGCTTAGATGACCACAACGACCCTTATGACCGTAGAAAATGACATATAGCAGGCTACAAACTTGTTCTTAAAATAGAAGGACCAAAAGTAGCTTGAATAGAAGTGGATGTGATCCGTCAAATAACTTACCGTTCAAAGTGCGAACCGAAAATTGGCCATAGCTTTTGATCTTGAATGAGTTACGGGACGTGTGACCTGTGAAATTTGACTGGAACATGCCATCCATGTCCAACTGACCACCGCAAGTGTCGCGTTACTTCGATTCGCTTTGTGAGAAAATAACTCATTCCTATTTAATATTCTCATTTAATAAAAAAAATGATTGGACACATTTATTTTATGTTAGAGTTTTAATATTTGATATCTTCTTAGGATTTACTTCTTATCACACTAGGAATCATTTTGTGTAATTAGATTATGATTTTTTTTTTTTTTAGTAAGTTTTATTGTTTTAGGAAGTTTTAATTTATTTGAATTATGACTCTTAACTAGGGTTCAATTTTATCATTTAAAGCCTTCTAATATCATTTTTGAGACAGACTTCAATAAAATAATTCAAATTTTCTTATCTCTTTGTAGATTTCAGAGCCATTGCACATTATGGTTTCAGGGTTCATATCGTGTAGAGGAGACAATGTTCTTCCTCTTCACTGTCCCACACCCTTCTCTACATTAGAAAACAATTGACAACATCTTAAAAAATCTGAATCATGTAGTGGCCCAAATGATGGTTGGATTAGCCTGATCTTTATTGTGTCCAACTTTCATGGTGGGCTGATTCTTTTAGGTTAGTTGGACGCCATAAACATACATCGTGGCCCCATGCATAACCCTTGTAGAATAATCTCATTCTACAAAGGAATTATATAGGAACTAGTCTCTATACAAGCATGAAGTGATTTCCATTGCATACGTTTATGGCAGATGTGTGAGTACTAATCCCACATGCTTGTATAGACCAACTATTGGAGTTTTTTTTTTTTTTTTTTTTTAATTTAATTTTATTATTATTATTATTTTATTTATTTTTTTGTGTGTTATGCATGCACTCACACTATAGTGGGATTTCACCACAATGGGTATCCGAACCCATGACCTCGTGTTGAAACTCTTGAGAGTCTATCACTGAGGCATGAATAAGGACCCATGTTGGAGTTAGCGCCTTGGAAAATCTTCTATATTCTTATCCAGTAGCCATGTGGATATGATTGAATGAATCTTAGCCATTTATCGTTGTGACCATGGTTCCTAAATTGGACATTCGATATGCCTTAGAAAATTTTAGTGTTGATCTCATTCATTAGGTTTGTTGAGGAGTGATTCCTCTAGTAGTCCTTGGAAACTTGAGATTGGACATGATGATCATTGACTTAGGAGAGTTATGATCCATGGATCTCAGTACCCCCTTGACCATGACCATCACAAGTGTGTGGGACACATCTGTGGACACGATCAGTTCATGAGATGTACGATCATCTTGCGTGATTGTCACGCCCCAGACTCGGTAACCGGACCTCACAAGGAACCCGATGACATGTTCTGGCCGCAACAGCCTCCGTAGTACCCCATTCTCGGCTCCTGATGCAGGTTCCGATCCTGGGATCCTACAAGGAGGATTTTCACAACAATATAATCATTTTCAATACGAGCATACCCAAGATCACAGCAAGTAAATCTGATAATAACAAAGGCACACATTATAAAATCCACTATGAATTTGAACTTTTACAAGCTTACATCAGGTCCAAAAGGACATACATAAGATAACAGAAGAAAGAAGAAAGAGAATCTGTAACACTGGGTCCTCGGCTCGCACACCTATCCAAGCTCTACTGCTAAGATAACAACTTACGATCTCCTGCACGCATCAATCGTGCATAAGCTTATAGAAAGATTAGAGGGTGGTGAAAGTGTGTGACAATGGTGCTCAGAAGAAGATAGAAAATGTATAAGGGAGTCACGATCAATACTAATACCACTAGCCTTACTAAGGCGATCATGAACACAAGAAGCTATGCCAAGGTAGTATGATAATGCAGGAAGTCATGCTAAGGCTATATAGTGCAATGCGTAATGTAATGCAATGAGTACTGGGCGCCATGCCAAGGCGATGCAACATGAGGCTTACACAGCCGATGCAAATGCAATAATACGAAGTAATGCCAGTGCTCATATCCAATCCACATATCAAGTACATTTTCATCATAAGAAAATCACCGGGGTCCATTACACTACTGGATGACTGCCGCTCTACAGACCCCGCACAGTCAAACGAGCGTAAGAGACATCACTACCCGCATGTGGACAACCAATCACCAATAAGGCATGAAGGTAGCGGACCCATTCACGAGCTGGTCAGACTCAACGTAGCAATGCCCTCTTACATCAAGCGAGTAAGGCCACACCCCTATCCAATCGACTACACGATAGTGGGAGTCGCGGCCTAACGGTATAAGACCCTCGTGCGCTCATATATTCCACTCGGTCACGGCGCTGGAGCAGATCCTTGGTACTATGGAAGTTTTGAGAATTTCACCCATGGGCATCCTATGCACCCGGTATACTCAAGTAACATTTTCGGTGTCCAAACATGGCCATCCACGATGTATATGTGGAGGCTACAGCCCTGATGAAGCAAGGGCGATAATGCTCATATGCTATGCAATGCCAGATGCATGAATCACACAATCAACTATGCATCAATCCCAAGCATCTAACGTGCTCAATAGGGGATACTACGTCCCTCAGAGAAAGTATCATGCAATGTTTAATGACACAATATGACCACACATATATAGTGTCAACCAAGTATACAATGATGTACATAGGCCATGAAGATGAGTCTAGACGCATTATGCGGTGATATATAAAGTAGCACACTCCTATCTAAGAAGGGACCAAGACTAGGTATTTAGACAATATCCATAAGGAATCTTACCTTTAATGGGGGCCCATTTACCTGGGGTAGCCCACGAGACTAAGCATACAAAGTATGTGTCTAAGTAATACAGAAGTGAGTCTAGCAAGAGTTTAAGATGAGCATCTAATTACATTTAGATATAACCGGGCCTAGAGGGGTCCATAATGGAGACATTTAACCGCCATTTCCTAAAAAGGCATATCAACCATGAACTATATGGATAGAAGGCCCAAGGCCTACATTTTGATAAAAACACAGGTAACCACATACATATATATTCCTCATAATAAGCCATGAGAAAAGGATATAATACCACCTTTAATAACATGGGCCCCAAGAGGGAAAGCAAGGTCCAAGGCTCAATTTTCAATAGCCATAGAATCCATGCATTAAGTTGGACTTGGTGGGCAGCCCGCGTACACAATATACGGCCCGGAAATAAGTTTAAGTTTGGAGGAAATGGGCCCAACTACATCAGCCCAATATCTAACAATTTAAGTGGGCAACCAAGGGCCCAATACTATCCTTATCTTAGCCCACAAGTCCATCAAAATGGTGGAAGTCGGCCCAATATACGGTTGGACCAATCTGGGACGACCCTGCCCACTTTGGGCCCATGGGATGCCCCAAAAATCTGATCTAAGATGGAGTCCTCATCTAATCATTAAAGGTGACCCAAAAGAATACACTGATTAAGCCCAAAGATTATAAGAAAACATGAGCATGCAACATGTATACAAGTTCTTAAATGGTGGGCCCCGCAGCCAAATAAAGTTTTCACCATAAAATTTTACATTAAGGCCCTTTGATAAAATTTTGGCCAGTTTAACTTTCAAAACCTGCTAAGGTCCAGAAATCAGTTGACTATGTGGAAATAATCTCATGAAAGCCAACTATATTCGCTGGGGGACCCCACCAGATGGAGAGTGCGTATATATTATGAAAAGATCAAGTGGGCCTGTTACTGGATTGTGAGTCCAGCAGTAACCCAAGACAGACAGTGCATCCATAATTGGGCGATCCAAGGCTTGGATGGCCTGGACCAAACATGCGTTAAGGTAGGTTCCACATACATACACATTAAGCTCTAAACAAATGGCCTAGGATTCATGGTGGGCCTTTAACCATCCATAGAGAAACCCATGGGTCTACCTTAAGATCACCCAGGAGGACGTTCAACCTCAACTGGCTTCCAAGAGGTAGCCCGCCACTACTCATATAGTATAAGGTCTAAAGCCCACGTAATGCATGGCCTAATGGGCCATACCCCAAGCCCAACTTATAGGCCAGATAGTGGACCCTCAAGTTAGGTTTGGGCCCAACCACAAAGGTCATAATTCCACATATTGTGGTGGGCTTCATGGGCAGCCCAGTAATTCATTTACATGAGCAAGTTTTACATTTAACACAAGTGAGTTGGGCCTCACTTTTGGCCCAAGTACAAGGTCAATTTAGTAGGCAGCCAAGAGCCTAACTCCTTGCATATTATTGCTCTTAATCCCATCACAATAGATGGGAGAGTATAGGCCTAAGATCAATGGGCCTATCTAAAAGAACTGTGTCCACAAGGCCTAATCACTACCACAAAAAGGGCGGCTATGCATATACAATATTACATAATGGGCCCAAAATAAAAGTCATCCAATTCTTTCATTATGATTGATTTAAGGACAACCCATAAGTCCAAGAATACACAAGGGAGAGACCTATACTGATAGGGTGGGCCTTGCCTCATCAGACAAAGACTTAACAAGGCCCTTCACAATATGCATTTATGTGGGCTTTGTAAGTCAGCCCATAATTAAACACTTCATGAGGGCATTAATGCCCATTAATACACATGGTCAGCTTATAAATAGCCCATTGGGTTCGTAAATCAATAAGGTCAGCCCTTGCACAATCTTGGACTTAAGAAAGAATCTCCTAGCCATTGAGCCTATAAAACTATTATAAATTCTGGTTAAGGCTAGCCCACAAAATCACCACAAAGGTAGGCCTCAAGGGGGTACTCATTAAGCCTAAAATGTCTAAGGGAGGAAAGCAAGGAGTGTGTGCAAAACTCTCTCAAATCTGGTATGCCACAATAGTTCCTAAACAATCAACCATGTCGTAAATTTTGGGCCCATTGTTGGAATTCCAGCCCACCCATTTCCTGGGCCTGCTGGAGTCCAGAAATTTATTTAATTTAGATGGGTTACTGACCCATGGTGATCCATAGTGGGCGCCACCAGATAAAAGAGAGATATACAACACTTGCTTCAAGTGGGCCATGCCATTAGAATGCAGGCCCAACAACCCAAGGTAAGGGTGTGCCTGGGTATTTGACCCAAAACTGGTCGAAATTGCAGGCCACACCATGGTCGGTACAGAGGTCCGATGGCCATGAAAATTTATACGATAGTCATTACATGTGTGGGTCACATCCCTATAAAATTTTATAATTTTTGGACATCTAAAAGTATTTTAATTAATTCAAATAAAATAATCTGTCCTAAAACTCGGACTGATCTGGACACCATATAATAGTGGGCCGGTCCAGCCAGCATTATGGTGTGTACAGGCATCCAATGGCTCCAAAATTTTGTAGGTAGGTCCTAACTTGAGTTTAACACATATTTATAAATTTTTATAATTTTTAGATACTCAAAAGTATTTTAATAAATTTTAAGAATGTAATCTGTGCAGGATGAACTATTGCTGGAATGTAACTGTTCTAAATTTGGGCCACCCAAATGGGTAGATTCTGGGCCTCCAAAATTCCTGAAATTTGGACCTAAGGTCCCTCATTAAGCATAAATTAACATGGAGCTCAGAAATATGGTCCACCTTCTAAGAAAATATTTTTAAAATTTTATTTTTATGAAACTATACTGCTGGACTGCATAGCAGAATATTTCTGGAAGTCCACTATGTTGGACCACCCGTTTAGATGCTCAAATGGGGTCCATTGGCCCTAAAACTTTGCAGATATTTCTTACCAAGAGTGGACCACATCCTTGTAAATTTTTAGAATTTTTAGACACCCAAAAATATTTTAATAAATTTTGAATTTTCAACCTGTCTAGGGTGGAATGTTGCTGGAACAGTACAGAAAATCCAAATTGTCCACCCCACTTGGATCACACTTTTAGGACCTCTATCAAGATTGGATGGGGTTGAAATTTGGGGCACATGAAGATGAGATCTCCAAATTTCAGAAAAATATATTTAATGGGTACAAAAGGTTTCCTAATCAGTCCCAATTTCAAGCCCAAGTCCAACAAAAAAAATCTGTCCAGAAATTTCTAGACAGCAATGCATGCATCGAATAAAAAAAATTTATGGACCTATTAAGGAAGGGATTGGCCCATAAATTGGGTGACATGGCCCACCCTAGTGGGTCCCACAATTTTTTAGAACAAACCCTCAAATTTTTACTCTTACAAGAACATTTAAGGTGGCAAAAAGAGGCATGTAAACCATGGTGTAGGTTGAGTATAGATGTCCCTTTCTTCCTAAGCTTTTTCTTTTGGGCAATCCAGGCCCACTAAGTGGACCACACATAATATCATCAGATTTCTAACTAAGGAAAGAGAAGGAAGAGCATCCGGCCATCAGGGGAGGGCTCCGCCACTATTAAGTCGTCCCCACACAATCACAACCACAAACAATAATATAAACACATTGTACAACTAGATCTTATGATGCATGGCTTAGATCTTTGAAATGAGTGGTTGGGATGTCATCCCAGCCACATGCAAGGGCCTAGATGACCCATCATACTTAAAAAAATAAGAGAAATCCACATGCAAGGGGTTCATCAAGAGAAGAATTCCATGCATGGACATGCATGTACAATGTGGGTCTTATGGCCACATCTAGATGGTTGTGTAAGATCTCCACCATTAATTGGTGGGTCCTACACATCCAAATGAGAGAGAAGAAAGAGATTACATGAGGAGAGAAAAGATTTACTTGATGAAGAAAGCACCCACCTAGATAAACCTTGAAATTTACATCACCATCATCTATAGGCTCCAAGTAACATGGATCAATGGTTGGGATGAGTTTTCAATGGAGGGATTGAGAAGAAAAAGGAGGAGAAGGGGCTGGAATGGAGGGAAGAGGTGCTGGATTTTTTTGCAAGGGAGAAAGAATGAGAGAAAATGAGGAAGAGAGAAGGGAAAGAAAGAGTTGTAGGGAGGCAATCATGGCCTCTCTCCTTGGTTAGGAAAACCATAATGGCCTATGGTGACAATAACAAAGTGCTATACTTAGTAGGTCTCTTGGTGGTGTTTTTGGTTAGTGGTGTAAGCTATGGATATTTGTGTAGTGTGTGGGTAGTGTACCTTGGAACTTATGCCAAGGGAGGTGGTGGTCCACATATGCACTCCACCTAAGTGGGCCACATGATCAATGGCCATATAATGAAATGTACACAACTTTTGATCTACATAACGAATGGATGCACAAGACGCGACGTTGGAACCGCGATGATGATGCGGTTGCAATGACATATGTTTCAACTCGATCTGAGTCAGGTCTTCATGACTGGACTTATATATGACCGTAAACACTATTCAAGGTCACGGGTCACCGGGATTCGACCGGTAGGACCGCGGAACTAAGATGGACGAAATGCATACTTACACACACATGCACACAGCGAATTCGGGTCAGGTCTCACAGTGAGGGACAGACTTAGGTCAAGATAGATAATCTCTACCATCAGGAGCTGACTTGGTGTTAATTTTTGCCTTGCCTCTACCCTATACAAGAGTGTCAATGTGCCATTAACAAAGGATTTAGGTTCAAACGTTTAGTCAGTCACATTGGTGGATTGAGATCGAGATCATGTCAATAGTTTGAGGGCTCATTAGCTTGGATTATGAAGTGAGATTAACACTTAATGATACATGAAAGATGGTTTGATCCTTAGACTTAAGGACGTGCAAGGGTCATGATCTTAACTAATTGACTTTATATATCACTTTCTATGAGGTGTATGAAAGGGCCAATAAAGTGGACGTAGCTGGTTACTTCTATTAAAAGCTGTTAATTCTTGCAAGAGCTAACAAGAGATCCACTGGTTTACTTAGAAACATATTTATGGTTTTGATTTGGATAGATTAGGGACTCATCAAGTGATTTTTTCACTTAGCCCAATACTCTAAATGTTTTAATCAGTTTTTCATTAGTTTTTAATTGTCAAAGTTTTGTTGTAACTATTAAAACTGTTTTGATCACACTTAATGATAACTTGATAGTGTAAAAATAATGGTCCACTTCTGATTAACATGAGACATGATCATTAGTAGATATGCCATGCAGTGGAGGGATTGAATCATAAGTGTATATATGGATGAGGCAGATTAATGGGCTTCCCTCATAGTATGTCACACCAAAGTCTGTAGGGTGACGAAGTACCGTATTAGGTGGACTACTAAAACCCTAATTCATCTTTATTTATATGATCCTATCTTAAAGGAGAGGAAGTGCTAACCTTGGATGTTCCACACCCCATGAAACATGTGAGTATGAGGAAAAAGAGAAAGTCTGAGAGGGAGTGGAGATCCACTCTACCATCTTCTATTATCCTCACATGTAGTCCACTTGTGTAGATGATATACTTTCTTGGCACTTATTGGAGGCCTAACTATAAGTCAGAGAGAGAGAGAGAGGAGGGGGGGCGGGGGGGGGGGGGGGGGGGGGGGGGAATATGACTATGCCAAATTTAAAATAATAACATGTGAGTATGAGGAAAAAGAGAAAGTCTGAGAGGGAGTGGAGATCCACTCTACCATCTTCTATTATCCTCACATGTAGTCCACTTGTGTAGATGGTATACTTTCTTGGCACTTATTGGAGGCCTAACTATAAGTCAGAGAGAGAGAGAGAGAGAGGGGGGGGGGGGGGGGGGGGGAATATGACTATGCCAAATTTAAAATAATAACATGTGAGTATGAGGAAAAAGAGAAAGTCTGAGAGGGAGTGGAGATCCACTCTACCATCTTCTATTATCCTCACATGTAGTCCACTTGTGTAGATGGTATACTTTCTTGGCACTTATTGGAGGCCTAACTATAAGTCAGAGAGAGAGAGAGAGAGAGAGAGAGAGAGAGAGAGAGAGAGGGGGGGGGGGGGGGGGGTGGGGGAATATGACTATGCCAAATTTAAAATAATAACAGCAGAATTAAAGAATGAGATAGCCAAATAAAGAAAATCAATTCACAATGCTGAAATGAAATGTAACTTCAATAAACAAGTATTGAGAGGTTGATACATATATTGTTCTAAGGACAACCTTACACTAAAAATAAAAAGGTTTATGGTAGGACAACCTTATTTCTAGAAAGGTCTTTGTATCAAAAACTCAAACTGAAAAGGAATAAATAAATAGCAAGGAATTGAAATAAATTACAAGAATTTAAATATAAATTATTACAACATTCTCACAATGCTTGAAATGTAAATATTATAGCATTCACATCCACATATACATCCCACAATTCTGATTGATAAAAGATAGAAAAAATAAATAACATATCCACAAAATACAAATAGTTATAGTGGTTCACCTATGTGTTCACCAACTGTTAAATAACAGCCACATAACTTGCTACTCCACTCCTAATATCCTCACACAGGGGGTATTAGCGTTCACTATCGAAATAGGTTTCACAGGTTCAACTAAAACCTTCACAATTGTGTCTTTCAAATGGGCTTATATAATTCAAAAATCTCTATTCTGAGTTTTTCTGGCTCTCCTCAGATAACTAACAAATTGAGATATTTCTGGCTTAATCTCAAATAAAACCAAAATAAAAGAAATTTATTCAAATGTAAAATACCTGAAATTCTCTTTTTGTTATAACCCAGAACAACCAATCGGAGTAGAAGTTCGAATGAAGAAGTTCAATGTCCAATACTCACTTTAAAATGGTTCTAGATCTAAGTTGATTTTAAATTAAACCGGTTGGGCTAGATAGATAGAATTTTGATTCCAAGAAGAAGGAATACAACAATTCCTCTTTTCAATTCAAATTGAAATACAGAAATAAAATCAAACCAATAAAGCTAACAAAAGAGAATATTAAATATGTACAATGCAGCTTAAAATAAACACAGACTTATCTCAGAGTGATCCCTTGATTTTTCTTGAATTCAGTACTTAATCTTTGAAATTCTTTGTCTATTTATAGCTGCAGAAATCACATCTATGACTGGTCTTGTGGATACTATGACTGGTCACAGGAGAAATGGATTTTTAAATTTTTGATTGCAATCGGATCAGACTATTCCACGACTGGTCGAAGGAAGTTTACGACCAGTACTCGAAGGCTGTCCATAACTAGTCGTAAGCACCCTATGACTGGTTGTGAGGCACCAGATTTAGTTGTTGTACTTGGAGTCATAGATCTAGGACTGGTTGTAGGACGAGTCGATACTATTCACACGACTGGTTGAATAGTTTTCAGGACTGGTCGTAGCACAACCAAAAATTTTAAAAATTTACAACAAACTTAGGACTGGTCCTAGATTAACTTGGACTGATCGAGCCAGTGCTAGAACTAGTCGTACAGAGTCTATGACTAGTCTTAAAACAGACTTAATACGTATAATAAGATTCAAATCGAATTATGTATTCAAAATGACCTACCATAAGGTCAATCTAAGGTCAGTCATACCTTGAAAATGAGACATGAACATTAAGACTTCATTTCTTCAGAAGATGGTTGACCTTTGTAGATTGCGAAGCTTGAGATAGCTACACTTAATGTATCTTGAACTTGAGATCTTCTAGAAATTGAAAACTTCTTCTTGAGTTGTACACTTTCTTGAGTCTTGAGTTGTACTTGTCTTTTGCTATAGCTTTTGAAAGACTTTTATCATTGGCGTTTACAGGAGTAAACAACATACTTGACCTTGCATAACTTACATGTCTTAAAATAGAGCTTCATTCTCAACTTGTAACTTTGTGATGCAGTGTCTTGAGCATGTATATCTCCTCATGCTGTACAAGACACAAGTTGATGTTTTGGCACCACAAAATTTGACAACCAAAGGAGCATAAAACCATAGCACTTACAATCTCTCCCTTTGTCAAATTTGTGACAAAACACACTTAACAATAAATACACAATAAACATGCACAAGTTATAAAAGGAAACTAGTTACAGCTTGGTTAAAAAATCATGCACCAGTTATCATCAACTAGGAACTAGGCACAAACAACTCCTCACATACTCCCCCTGAGTAGCACATATATCCAAAATCACAATATGAATATAAATATGAAAAAGAATGCTACTACTCACAATCCAAAAATGCTATTGCTCACAATCCACAATCCATATGCAAAACCATATAAAGTCTCCCCCTTTTTGTCACAATATGACAAAGGAAGAAAGAAATGGAAAAGGATAAGAAATAGGAATAATAAAGGATTAACTGGTCAAGATAAAAGCAAATGAAAGTTCACAAACCATTAACGAGTTTAAACAAGAGTCAAGAAACCAAATAAAGTTTACGAGCCAACACAAGTAGATTTAAAGTTATTACAGACCAAAGAGTAAATCACTTAATCTGAACCCTAAGAAGGAGCAGTTATGGTAATATCAAGTTAATGAAGGCCCTTGTTTAAGCGCCTAAGATACTGTAAATCATGGGTAACATTTATATTTTCTACCTTCTCCTCTAGAGTACGAAGACGAGCATCAAAGTTAGATGGCTCATAATCAGGATCATTAGCAGAATCTGATTCAAGTTCATTAAAAATATCATCCATATTAACATTATCAGGAGGAAGATCATCAGTGTCTTCTTCATTCCCTACTTCAGATCTACCACCACGTACATCTACTTGGACAAAATTCCATTTGCTTGGAAAAATATCATCCATGATTGAATGATATATTAAAGAAGGAAGACAAAATTTAGTACCAGAGATAATAGAGTGCAAAATACGAACCATAAAGGAAGTCAGTTCTGTTTTGTTACCAGAATGTGGATATAGATTTAAAGTAAAGATTTTGTAGAGAACTCTATATCTGGGTAACAGGTACTTTGAGGGGAGGGCATTCTCTTTATGAGTCCATTACACATTCATATTGCATAAATCTCTAGTGAGCATTCATTTTTTTGATTCAGAGGGTTTTTTAGTTAGAATATGAATTGAAATACCCTTGTCATTAACAGGTATGTCCATTAGCCTTAAAATCAGATGGCGGTCAATTTCAAATGGACCTTCTCTAGCATCAATTTTAAATGTTAAATTCTTAGTTAAAAAATCAGAGATATACGCAAACATGGACTGACCAATAGATTGGTATGCAGGCCCACCCCAATGTAAGATATTATCCCATCCTATAGTTTAGAGGAGTGAAACGATACCAAATAGAGCAATGTGATCAAGAAATACAGGTCACTCAACAATAACTTTTCTCATCCTTAAATCCTGAACATATGAGGGATCATCTTCGGGTGACCGAAGGTGGCGATAAGTTATTGGAGTAGATCTGGAAGAAGATGGACCATGGGAAGCTTTCTTTTTCCCACAAGCATCCATTTTCAAGAAGAAACACAAAGAAATAAGAAGATGCAAAGAGAATAGAGTGGGATTTGCTTAGATCAGATTTTTTTTTAAAAAAAAATCCCAAAACCTCAATGAATCACAACATAAATTACTCCAAGAGTAAAAATGAAGTAATATAGAATAAAATCTATAAGCAAAACACAAATGACGCACTAACCTTGAAGATCTAGCTTGGTGGGTTCGAATGGTCGGGCATCGGCTCGTTGGAGAGGAAATAGAAAATGAGGAAGATGAGATTTTCCCCACATATTAAAGAGATCAGCGCGCTCCATGACTGGTCTTGAACTGTCCTCGACCGATCGTACCATGACTGGTCGAGTACATCCACGAGTGATCGTGTACCACCATAAACATGCATTTATCATAAAAATTTAAAATTTAAACATATGAATTATCAAATATATATATACACACGTACTATGATACAAATATGCATGAATAATTAATTTAAAATACACATACCAAGATTAAATTTTAATTTATTAAATCTACTTTTGTCAAGTAGTTTAGTGAAAATGTCAGCAAGTTGAGTCTTGGTAGAAATGTATTCCAAAGATATCAGCTTTTCTTATACTAATTCACGTATGTAATGAAACCTAATGTCAATGTACTTAGTACGTGAATGCTGGATTAGATTTTTTGAAATATTTATGGCACTGGAATTATCACAATATAAAACTATTGTATCCTGTGCAATTCCATAATCGCTTAACATACGTTTCATCTAAATAGGCTGAGTACATGCATTTCTTGCTACGATGTATTCAGCCTCAACAGTTGAAAGCGATATAGAACTTTGCTTCTTACTAAACTAAGAAACTAAACAATTTTTTATATAAAAACAACCACTACTGGTTGATTTTCTATCATCAATATTATCAACCCAATCAGCATCAGAGTACCCAGCAAATTGAACACTAGTATCATATGGATACCAGAGACCCAATTTAGAAGTACTTGCAACATATCACATAATCCGTTTAACAATAGTTAAATGTGACTCTTTAAGATTAGACTGATATCTAGCGCAAATACCCACACTTAAAGCAATATCAGGTCTACTAGTAGTTAGATAAAGTAAACTGTCAATCATACTATGATATAATTTAGGATCAACATTTTTACCTGTTGAGTCTTTTTGATCAAGTTCAGAGCGTATTTGGTCTGAGAAATGAAATATCATTAGGTTGTTGTTTTACTTGTAACCTAAGAAAATAGTTTAATTTTCCAACCATACTCATTTCAAACTTAGATTTCATTAAATCTGCGAACTCAATAGTCATGTTAAAATAGGTGGATCCATAAATAATATCATCAACATAAATCGACACAATTAAGATATGATCGTTATGTTTCTTAACAAAAGGAGTCTTATCTACACTTCCCATTTAAAAATCATGACTTAGTCAAAACTTAGTCAATTTCTCGTACCATGCCTTGGGAGCTTGTTTTAAGCCGTAGGTAGCCTTTTTAAGGTGATAGACATGATCAGTGTTCTTAGGGTCTTTAAAACTCATTAGTTGTTCAACATATACTTCTTCATGCATATCACCATTTAAAAAGGCACTCTTCACATCCATTTGATGGATTTTAAATTTTCTAAAACAAACAATTGATATATATAGTCTAATTGACTTAAGACGAGCTACTGGGACAAAGGTTTCATTATAATTAATACTCTCAATTTGAGTATACCCTTATACAACCAGTCTAGCCTTATTTCAAATTATATTACCAAGTTCATTGGACTTATTTTTAATAATTTACTTAGTTCCAATAATATGTTTATCTTTAGGTCTAGTAACACGATACCAAACATCATTTCTCACAAATTGGTTAAGCTCTTCTTGCATCGCAACTATCCAGTTTTCGTCAGAAAGGGCTTCTTGTACATTAGCAGGTTTAATCTGATATGTAAAGCATATGTAGTTACATATATCTTCTAGTTGTCCACGAGTGTGTACACTAGTGAGAGGGTTTTTAAGAATCTGAGTGGTTGGATGATCTTTAATAGTCCTCAATTTAGAATCAGTTTGATTTGACAAAGTATTTGGTTTGTTAATTAAAAGAACTTCATCATTATCTGAACTTGGGACAAGTGTATTCAAGTGATTGTCTATGACCACATTTATAGATTCTTGAATAACACCAGTCATTTTGTTCAGTACATAATATGCACGACTGTTTAAAGAATATCCTAAAAAGATCCATTCATCACTTTTAGTGTTAAACTTTTTCATATTTTTTCGGTCATGTAAAATATAGCACTTGTTGCCAAAAACTCAAAAGTATTTAACAATAGGCTTCTTATTGAACCATATTTTATAAGTGATTTTATTATTAGATTTTCTCGTATAAACCTGGTTGATTATATAACATGCAGTATTAACAGATTCAGCCCAAAAATTTTTAGGAAGCTTTATACTATTCAACATTACATTAGCCATTTCTTGAAGCACTCTATTTTTTCTTTCTACAATTGTATTTTGTTGTGGAGTTTTAGGTGCAGAGAATTCATGTAATATCCTCTGATCACTATAAAATTTCGCAAAACTGCTATTCTCAAATTCAGATCCATAATCACTACGGATCTTACTAACTTGAGAACTTTTTTTCATTTGCATACATTTGAGAACTCTCTTCACTTCATTAAGGGTTTCTGATTTATCCCTTAAGAAAGATACCCAAGTGAATCTGGTAAAATCATCCACAATTATCAAAATGTATTTTTTACTACCTCGACTCTCCATCCTGGTAGGTCCTATAAGATCCATATGGAGAAGCTCGAGTGGTCTTTATGTGGCATCGGAGTTTACCTTTTTGTGAGAGTTCCTTGATTGCTTGCCCATCTGGCATTCACCACATATTTTATCTACTTTCTGTAATTTTGGTAGACCTCTTATTAGTTCTCTTTTGCTCAATTTGTACAGATTATGGTAGTGTACATGTCTAAGGTGTTTATGCCACAAAACTATCTCATTGGTATGGACCATTTAACACATTTGACTAGATGAGCTGGATTCACTAACAATATACCAGTTTTCAAAAGTTGTGTGACCAGTTAAGATTACTGAACCCTTATTATTTAAAATTTGACAACCTTGGTTAGAAAATTTTACACTGATTGTTATCGCATATTTGAGATATGCTTAGCAGATTATGTTCTAATCCTTCAACATATAAAATATTTTTAAAAACAGGGAGGTTATAGAGTTGAATCGTACTTTGGCCAATAATCTTACAGTTGCTGCTATCACCAAATGTGACTGAACCATCGACCATGTCTTTAAAATCGATGAATAGACCTTTATCACCAGTCATATTCCTTGAGCATCCATTGTCTAGGTACCACTTTGAATGGCTTATAACTTTGAAAGTAGTGTGGGCAACCAAGCAGGTAACCTTAGGAACCCATTTCATAACTGTTTTGGGTTTAAATGTATGGTTGGCCTTCTTTTGTTTGTAGTTCTTGTAAGAATGACCTACCGAGTTAGATTTTAAAAGCTCCTTAAGAAAATCAACTATTTTTTTAGCTAAGGAGTTTCGGTTCTGATTTTTATAGTTGATATAGTTACTTTTAGGTTTTTGAAAAGTTTTAGTATTTTTAGAAAAATAATTATTTGTACTTTTCCCTTTTGAGTTTAAGGTCTCTCCTTTTACAAACATAGGAAGCCTATTTTTCTGTTTAAGAGAAACATTTTTATCGTAGCCCATACCGAATCGGTCACCACATGTCCTTGATCCAGATAAAAGTTTTTTTAACTTTGGTTCTCCTTGGGCATACTTCCATGTATCCCTTAAACTTAAAAGAGAAGAGACTTCAAGTTTAAGTTTTCATTTTCAGATTTCAGATTTTTAATGTTGGAGGTTTTGAATTCTAAAGCACATGTAGTCTTTTTAAAACAGTCTGAAATATGAAATTTTTCTAAAACAAGAGTTCAAATTTTTTTTTAAGCTTTGAAAATTTTTCTTTTTGAAGTTTAAGTTTGACAACAATTTTACAACTTTCATTATATAGGGCATTGTAAGCATCTTGAAGATCATCTTCATTTTCACATTCACTGTTTAGATTTTCTTCACTTCTTGAATCATTCTCTGAAAATGTGAATTTGGCTAGAGTCATAAGAGCTTTAACTTCACTGCCCGACTCGGTTCAGAATCTTCTGATTCAGAAGAGGCTTCATAATCAAATGATTCATCTTAAGTAGCCAACATACCTTTCTTTTTTGGGTTTGTCCTTTTTAGGATACTTGTTTGCTAAATGCCCATTTTCATGGTAGTTATAACACTGACTGTCTTTTAATGATTTTCGAGTTTTAGGTTTAGATTTTTTTCTTATCATTCGATTTATGAAAATCAACCCTCTTTTTACTTTTGAAAATTTTGTAAAACTTTTTTGCTAAAAAGGCCATATCATCTTCAAAGTTTTCCAAATCAGAATTGTTATCTTTTTCCTAAAAACTATTTTTAGAAGATCTAAAAGCAATAGATTTACCTTTTGGAGCTTTAAAAGTCAATTCATTAGTCTGTAAAGAACTAACTAATTCCTCAACCGTCATATTGTCTGTATCACGAAGTTCCTGGATCACAGTTACCTTAGAATTGAACCATTCAGGAAGTGAGCGTAGTATTTTAGCATAAATTTTGCTTTCTGAAATTTTATCACCAAGACCCCACATAGAGTTCATAATGTCATTTAATCTTGTATAGAAGTCCATGAACATTTCATTTTCTTCTATACGTGTTTCCTCAAATTTGGTTGTGAGGTTTAAATCTTCGATTTCTTGACAATTGATGTTCCCTCGTGTGTCATTTCTAAAATATCTCATGCTTGCTTTGCAGAATCACAGGATATAATTCTTTTGAATTCATCTGATGATAGAGCGCAAGTGATTACATTCAGTACTTTAACATTTGCACTACTCTCACTTTTTAGAAGTGTGGTCTAAGAGAAATAAGGTGTAATTCTCATAGATTTAGATCCATCGATTCTAATTACTTCAGTGGTAGGAGGGGTCCATTCATTCACTGTGGCTAGCCACAAACTTTCATCCATGGATTTAAGAAAAATCCTCATCCTGGCTTTCCAATAGGCATAATTGGTGTCATTAAAAGGTGGAGGCCTAGTGACTAAAAGGCTATCAAAATTTGATATCTTAAATATAGCTTAGATTGATTAGCTCAGGAAATAAATCCAAATAAAAAGAATTAAAACGAGCTATTAGGCTCTGATACCACTTGAAAAGGCCTAGCTATAAGTCCTTTAGGGGGGGGGGGGGGGGGGGCTGTTGAATAGGACTATGCCAAATTTTAAATAAAAACAGCGGAATTAAAGAATGAGATAGCCAAATACAAAAAATCAATTCACAATGTTGAAATGAAATGCAACCTTAATAAATAAGTATTGAGAGGTTGATACAAATGTTGTTTTAAGGACAACCTTACACAAAAAACCAAAGGTTTATGGTAGGACAACCTTATTTCTAGAAAGGTTTTTGTATCAAAAACTCAAACTGAAGAGGAATAAATAAATAGCAAGGAATTGAAATAAATTAATGCAAGAATTTAAATCTAAATTATTACAACATTCTCACAATGCTTGAAATGTAAATATTACAATATTCACATCCACATATAAATCCCACAATTCTAATTAACAAAAGATAAAATAAATAAATAACATATCCACAAAATACAAATAGTTATAGTGGTTTACCTATGTGTTCACCAATTGTTAAACAACAGCCACACATCTTGCTACTCCACTCCTAATATCCTCACACAGGGGATATTAGCGTTCACTATCAAAATAGCTTTCACAGGTTCACCTAAAACCTTCACAATTGTGTCTTTTAAATAGGCTTATACAATTCAAAAACCCCTCTTCTGAGTTTTTCTAGCTCTCCTCAGATAACTAATATAGATTGAGATTTTTCTAGCTTAATCTCAAGTAAAACCAAAATAAAGAAAATTTACACAAATGTAAAATAATTGGAATTCTCTTTTTCTAATATAGATTGAGAATTCTCTTTTTCTAATATAGATTGAGATTTTTCTAGCTTAATCAACTTAGACCTAAAACCATTTCTAGCTCTCCTCAGATAACTAATATAGATTGAGATTTTTCTAGCTTAATCTCAAGTAAAACCAAAATAAAGAAAATTTACACAAATGTAAAATAATTGGAATTCTCTTTTTGTTGTAGCCCAAAAGAACCAATCAGAGTAGAAGTTCGAATGAAGAAGTTCAATGTCCAATACTCACTTTAAAATGGTTTTAGGTCTAAGTTGATTTTAAATTAAACTAGTTGGGCTAGATAGATTTAATTTTGATTCCAAGAAGAAGGAATACAAAAATTCCTCTTTTTAATTCAGATTGGAATATAGAAATAAAATTAAACCAATAAATCTAACAAAAGAGAATATTAAATATGCACAATGTAGATTAAAATAAACATAGACTTATCTCAGAGTGGTCCCTTGATTTTTCTTAAATTCTGTACTTAATCTTTGAAATTCGTCATCTATTTATAGCTGCAGAAATCGCATCTATGACTGGTCTTGTTGATACTACGACTGGTCATAGGAGAAACGGATTTTTAAATTTTTTAGCGTGATCGGATCAGACCGTTTCACGACTGGTCGAAGGAAGTCTACGACCGGTCGAAGGCTGTCCATGACCGGTCGTAAGCACCCTACGATTGGTCGTGAGGCACTAGATTTAGTTGTTATACTTGAGTCGTAGATTTAGGACTAGTCATCCAACGAGTCTATACTATTCACATGACTGGTCGAATAGTTTCCAGGATTGGTCATAGCACAAGCAAAAATTCTGAAAATTTACAGCAAACTCAGGACTAGTTCTGGAATAACTTGGACTAGTCGAGTCAGTGCTCGGACTAGTCGAATAAAGTCTATGACTAGTCTTAGAACCACTATCAGAAAAGGGGCAAAGGCTACGGATAAAATCCGTAGCCTTAGACCTATGGCTACGGTTCTAGTCTGTAGCTAGTCCGTAGCACGACCGTAGTTGTAGGTGCTGTAATAATAGGTCTGGAAACTATAGCTAGGGATTTAATCTGTAGCTATAGGTTATAACAGCTATGGATATAATCCGTAGTAATTATATTTGTAACGATAAGTATAAACAACTACAATTATTATTTGTAGCTAAAAGTTCATAGCAATATGCCAAATTTAATAATGGCTACAGCTGTTGGATTACCGGCTACGGTTAATATCCGTAGTTATTTTGTACATTAAAAAAATATATATAATCATTTGTTCATTCAATTACCACCTACATAATCATTCATTCATTCCATTACAATCAATTACAATCAATTACAATCCTTCATTCAATCAATTACAATTACAATCAATTACAATCCTTCATTCAATCAATTGCAATTACAATTACAATAATGCTGAAAATACAAATCCTTAGCTTCATTAGAGAAATTTTCTCGACTTCACCCTGAAATTTCAATGATAAATAATTGAAAGAGAAGATATATTTTGACGATATGATATTTTTTTCATAAGTAAATAAGCTTTTTTCAGCCATCACCCACCTAAAGAATAAAAAACCGATTGTTGTCCAAGTCCACTCCTTTTCCTTTCAATTTCTTAGTGACCTCTGTAAAATTACTTTCACGGTCATTTATGTAGTACTTTGAAGAGTTGTCTCAAAATACAACTATAGTAATGATAAAGTTACTTCCTACAATAGCTTCGTATATTTCATCATCCTACAAATAGTCATGGAATTCATAAATCAGAATGACCATTGGGGGAAAGAAAAATAAAGTGAAAGAAGTGCATCATATATAACCATTTTTTTTCTTAATGGATTAATAAAAACTCAAAGAGGAATGAAATTGACACAAAAGGAATGGTCTCACCATATGGTTTGTAGGGCCAAAATAAATGTTTGGACGATTTCTACAATGAGGACTATCGGTAGCCACAAGTACCCACTTTCTAAGGAATGGTCTCACCATATGGTTTAGGTTATAAGTTTATGTTAATGTCATAGGTTATACATTTAGGGATTTGGGAATACATTTACGTTTTAGGTTTAGATTTAGGTTTTACATTTAGGTTAAGGTTACAGGTTTAGGTTTAGGTTATAAGTGTAGATTATAGGTTTAGGTTTAGGTTTTATGTTTAGGTTAAGGTTACATGTTTCGGTTTAGGTTATAAGTGTAGATTAAAGGTTTAGGTTTAGGTTAGGTTATATGTTAAGGTTTAGGGAATTGAGTTTAGGTTATAGGTTATAGGTTTAGGTTATAAGTTATAGGTTAAGGTTTAGATTATAGGTTAAGGTTTAGGTTTAGGTTATAGTTTTGGGATTTGAGAATAGGTTTAGGTTAATGTTGTAGGTTATAGGTTTAGGTTATAAGTTTATGTTAATATTGTAGGTTATAGGTTTAGGTTTAGGTTTAGGTTTTAGGGATTTGAGAATACACTTAGGTTATAGGTTATAGGTTTAGGTTTAAGTTATAGCTTTAGGGAATTGAGAATAGGTTAAGGTTTAGGTTTAGGAAATCAAGTTCAAGTTCGGGATCAGGTATAGGTTTAGGTTAAGGTTATAGGTATAGGTTTAAGTTATAGGTTATAGGTATAGGTTTTGGGATTTGAGAATAGGTTTAGGTTATAGGTTATAAGTATAGGCTTTGTTTTGAAACTTGTTCATCTTACCTGAAAACCTGTCACATAATGAATAACTATAACCATAATGATAACTATTGTGAATGCACTATAATGAACAAATTATTATTATTATAGATAACTGTAATTATAAAGATATCATGCACACGATATCACATAATGTTTTGTTTGCTGAACTACACATGTGCATTCTTGACAAGAGACGTACTAGATGTTTGAATGTGAAATATGTAGCTCCAATCCTCCCACATGCAACATCCACCTGAAAGAATGCGCATAACCATCATGCTTGAGTAATCAATGCAGAAATGTATAAGTAAAACCATAAGACCAGAGATACTCACTACATTTTCAGGATCTCTTCCATAGTTAATGATCTCATTCTAAAGCCCTTCTCCCTCCTCCTTTACTCGGACTTAGGACTGGCAATGCAAGGAGTTGCATTGGTGGAGTTAAAAAAGGTCTTAGGCTCCATTTATTTATTTATTATTATTATTTTTTTAAATTTTTTCATAAATACTAATGTGATGACCAAATGGAGCCTAAGACTATAAATACGTTCAAATATAGAGTACAAAATTCATTTAGCATGGTTACATTAGAAAAGTAAAATAGTGAAGATTGGAATCCTTTTTTTTATTCTCTCTTTTTGTTGAATCTTAAAGGGAAATTGATCGAATGTTACATGCGGCACATGATTACATTTGAACCTGTTAGCATTCGTATCAACATGGTTACATTTGAACCTGCTAGCATTTGCATTAACAGTCAATCCATTTTTCCAACTAATTGTCAAAAAATGTTGTAAATTCAAATCTTAAGTAGACTGCACCAAAGGAAAGATGGTAATTGAACAGCTACGGATATTATTGGTAGCTAAAATTAGTTTTCATGGTTAGCATGGTTTGTTTCACCACAATTTTTAAGGGTGCAAACCACACCTTAAATAATAGTACCTCACTACAGATGGAAGCACCTCCCAAGGTTGACTTTAATCCTACAATGCAAACGACTATAGACATGTTGAAAAAAGCTGCTCATTTGTAATGATTTATTAAGGAATGCCATTCCAAGATTTTTCAAATTACATGGTTCCTTTGTTTCCTTCAGAATTCAAACAACCATAAACAATTTAGCCCAGGCTTCGAATAGTTCCGGTATGACTATAAACAGAAGTAACCACCTCCAATGGGCTAAATTGGAGAAGAAAACTAGATATTTTCATAATGAGGGAACCTAATTTTTGATAGATATTTGCCAAAGGAAAGATGGTAATTGAACACCCACCGTTAATACAGAGTCGTACTAGTTGATCAGTTAAACCATGGTGCCATTAATGAGAATGCTTATGTTCACAGTAAAAAGAAGATAAATTCCACCACTAGTGGAAATCTAAGGCTGCGTTTGGATTCACTATTGAATTGAATTGCAATAACTAGGAAAATACATTGGAAGTGGCCAAATTGCAATTTCCTCAACTGTTTATTGCAAGGGACTCCACTCCTAATTGTAATTTCATTATTACCAAGTTGGAGTCTAAAGGAAACAAACTACTGTTTGAGGGTAAATCCTCCTTCTAAGTACTCAGAAGGTAATTACAATTCCACCATTTTCACTCTATAAAACTAATCATCACAATCCAATTCCTTAGTGCATTCAGATAGAACCAAAATCTTTAATGGCTAAGATCTTCCAATTGGGAGATTTTGAGGGAATGGCCCATCCATGATGGGGCTGTTAGATCCATGGCCCATCCATAATGGCTAAGATCATGTTTTCTGTTGAACCATGGTCATAAATTATACCGTTGAAAAACTGAACGAACCCGCATCCTTTCCCAACTGGTATCTTTACAGAATTAATCTCACCATATTGAGAAAAGTCTTATTTGAGATCCCCATCGCTGGTATTCAGGCTAAGCCCTCCAATAAATATCTAAATAAGATGTGCTTAGTGAGAAATAAACTCAACTAATGTATAAATGTTTCTCTTATCAGCAATGTACAAATGTTTATCCTATTAGTGATAAATAAACTTAACTACCAAAAAATATGTAGCAACAGGGTAAGAATCCAGTTTTTTCAAATTGGCTTTGAGAAGGCAAATCTCTCGGCCCATTTTTTCAAAGCTTTTAAAAGAACCCAGAGACCCATATGCATTTCTTTGTATATTATACCTTGGCAAGTGGCTCTACATGCATGGGCTCAGATGGAAAGAGAGAGAAAAGGAAGATATAAATTACCATTCTAAGTATCTTATGCATTTGCAGCTCTTCCCATTGAAAATAGAAAAAATGAAGAGAGAGAGAGAGAGAGAGAGAGGTAAAGCAAAGAAATAGAAAATCCTCCCTGTACTCTTTTTCAGTACATGGATTTGTAGGAATTTCATGAGTAGTTTGTTACATGTCACGATCCACAAAAACACACGAATGCAGAAAATCTTGCTTTATTAATAAAACCTAGATAGAAACCTACCTATTTCATCCACTGGTTGTACAGGTATATCACAGTTAACTCTCTTTCTTTCAATGCATATTCCAGTTTTTGTTGCATTCATCTCTGAACTATATTTTATTGCAGATCTCTCTCTCTCTCTCTCTCTCACACACACACACTACTGAGTATGATAGATTCAAAGACTGGTCAACCATATCTAAGCACACAGAAGAGACTTGCTGTCTTTTCCAAAATGCTTCGTAGTGGGATACCACATAGAATGGCAATTGTGAACAACTTTCAAATCAAATTCCCACCTTTAGAGAAATGCTAGTATGGTAGCCAACAAAGATAATAAAAAAACAAATCTACCAATGGCCCACCATATTGAAAGAAGTCCTAAAGTGCAGCTAATTGACAAGGGACAGGTGGCCACTATTCATTCATCTTTCCTTCACAACACCTTGAGAAAATGCTCTTTTCAAATATTCTTGTATTAGAATCAAATACCTATCACCAACACATGAGAATTCAGGGTTAGGGTTGTCTACATAGACTCAAAACTCATCCAGAATATATTACATCCTAAAATAAACATAAACACACAATCCAAAGGAGAATTCAAGGTTATGGTTTTAGACAAAGTTGTGCCACAATTTTGGATGTGCTTGGAGAATTTTCTTTTTTAAAAAATAGTTGTCTCATAACTAGTAATAATAACTAACAAATAAAACAATGTCATAAACATTTATTGTATATAAATATTTTAGGAGTGTTTAACCTTACATTCTACTGTTGAAGATGATATATATATATATATATATATATATATATATATATATATATATATATATATATATATATATATATATATATAAAATATGAAATTTTATTGCTTAGATGATCATGGGCCGAGCATGTCCAAGTCATTGTCATTAAGACTAGCTAGCTCTGTTCATAGATGTGTTATGGTTGATGCAGTAGAGTTACTCCCTGTTCACTATCAGTTTCTCAGTCTTTCTAACATTACACTATGGAATCAAGTCTTTTTAATGTGAGGTGCATCATCATCATATCAAAATTAAATTCATTGAAGGAATATATATATATATATATATATATATATATATATAAAATATGAAATTTTATTTCTTAGATGATCATGGGCCGAGCATGTCCAAGTCATTGTCATTAAGACTAGCTAGCTCTGTTCATAGATGTGTTATGGTTGATGCAGTAGAGTTACTCCCTATTCACTATCAGTTTCTCAGTCTTTCTAACATTACACTATGGAATCAAGTCTTTTTAATGTGAGGTGCATCATCATCATATCAAAATTAAATTCATTGAAGGAAAAATGCCAGTCATATACTTATATTCGTAGTATAGTTACAGTTATCTTGAGACATAATTTTCATGACTTTTTCTTCAAAAAAGAAAAAAAAAAAAAGAAAAACCTTATCTCAACTGCATGTATTCTAAGTAGCCATAACCAATTTTTCTAGTAAGAGTAGGAATCCCAAAGCAAAGTATTTTTTCTCATGGCCTGAGCCAAACTCAGCCTTAACCATAAAGAAATACAACCAACAAAGGGAGGAAACCAAAGAGCCATGCATATGAGCCAAGAGTATGTGGCATTGCAGAGCTCATAAAGGAGGAAACCAAAGAGCCTAATGCCATTATTATTTTCTTTCTCAAATACAATACCCATGATTGATCATTGTGGAGGGTCGTGACAAGATGATTGTGGTAAACAAACTAATATCAGAACCCGCACATGCTGACAAGGAGGCCTCATTTTCTTGTTGAACTCATATTCCTTTTAAGTTGCACAAATCATGGTTTAATCTATATAACATATATTATAACATTCTTTTAAATCAGTTTCAGAAAGCTAAAAGTTTTTTCACCATAAGTAACAACATAGGCCTTGTTTCACATGTCATTCACATCACCTCTTCAACTGCTTTTTCTATATCATTTAAGTGAGATGGGCATTAAACAATTATTGAAAAGGCATTAAACCCTTCATATGGGTACTTCTAGAAACTTAATATCCAAATTCCCTTTCTTTCAAGTAGAAATAGTCCCATAGGCAGAAAATTTACACAAATTTTTAAGAAAAAAAATAGAGGCGAATTTCCTACCTTCCAATTCTCATCTTATGCCAGAACCCCTTGCTTCAACTTACATCAATTTTTCCCATCATTCTAGAAATTGCCTACTTTGCCATGTTGAGCACACCTATCCCTGCACTGAACAATAAATAAAAGAATTAGAGGATGCAAATCAAGGTCATAGTTAAAATGTCCAATATTACTAAAACAGAAGAACATGACAATTGTTCTTTCTTTGGTATGGAGTTGGAATCACATGGAACTCAAAACAACAAGGAAAAAAAAAACTAAGTTTCTGCTAGTTATGATATCAAACATTTGGTCTGCATGTCTCCCTTTGTCATTTCATCGAACATCCAGTACGAATCACAATTCAAAGGCCTCAAATCCCAATTGGTCGAATATCCAGTACACATCCCATGCACAGAATCCTACACAAGTGAACTATAGCAGGGACAACGAAAACTTTTTTACTTTTTTCATTTTCTTTCTTGAAATGATAGGATCCCCAACCCAAGGATTTTGGTCAGGATGCCCTGATACGTTAGGTTGTTAGCTTGTATAAGTGGGTCCCATGATTCAGTTATACAGACTATCAATATCTATCCACTTACATTCAACAATTTTTTTCAATTGAATGTGAAATTGCAGATCTCATAGTATCTCTACTAAGTATTGTCCATTTGTAAGCTACAATCTAAAAAGATAAGATGGTCCCAAAGAAAAAAAAAAGAAAGGGAAAAGAAAAGAGAAACCATTTGGTGTATGAGCATTTATAGTGTAACCCACTAACTAATGATCTAGATCGACAGATCATCAGCCCACTTCTATAAACAATTGCCTCAATTTCTAAGAACTCTATGAAAAAAAAAAAAAAAAAACCTCTGAGGAGCTCCTGCAAGTGTGGGCCCGTTGTTGAAAAATGACCCATACCCAATGGGGGAATACTTTGGGAACGCCTCTGGAAACGTGGCTCCCTAAGCAGAATGTTTCCTCATACTACCATCAACTTCCACTGCTTGACAGGGCAGGAAGCAAGGGTCGCTGATTGGGTGCAAGGGTCATCACGATAATTGAATGGATGAGGGGTCGGATTCTGATCAGACGACTGAGGAGTAAAGGGAAAAGATGAGGAGTCGGCCCTCATCCCCGTCGGTCGTGTTGGGGAGACACTTGAGAAGGTGTTTCCACTTGTGAAGCTTGTGGCCGACAATATCAACTTCGGAGGAATCTTCACTGGCACTATGTAAGATCCCTCTGGAGATGCGACCATAGGCCAACAATCTCTTGAGATGGCCTCCTTGTCATCTTCGATCTCCTTGTATGAGATAGAGATGAGGAGAAGATGAAAAAGGCGGAAGCTAGGTATTATTTTTTTTTAAATTTTATTTTAGAGGGGGAAATGAAAAAACAGGGTGGGAGAGCCAAGTTTTTTTTTTCTAAAGAGGGGGAAATGAAAATGAAAATAAAAATAAAAATGACTACGTTGGGGTTTCAAGGGACGGAGCGGCAAACTAACGGTCCTATTAGGCACTGCGTGGACCCCATTGTGATGTATGTGGTCTATCCACACCGTCCATTCATTTTTAGAGCTATTTTTAGGGCATCATCCAAAAAATGAGGCAGATCAAAATCCCAAGTGGACCACACCACAGATCAATGGTAGGCGCTTAATCTCTACTATTTCCTATGATGTGGTCAACTTGAGCCATTGATCTAACTCCTTTTTAACATACATGCCTGAAACGTAGTGTCAAAATGGATGGACGGCTTAGATATAACATACACACTATGGTGAACCCTATAGAGCCCCTACAGAGCGTCAGTCTCTAGCTGTAAGACAGAGTCAGTTGTAGCTTTTAGCTATGGATTAAAATCGTAGCAATATAGCTATGGTTTATATCCGTAGCAAAAAATTTTCAAAGTCCGCACCCTTTGGTCGATTTTTTGGTAGTGAACGGACTTAATACTCATAATAAGATTCAAATTGAATTATGTATTCAAAATGACCTACCTAAGGTCAATCTAAGGTTAATCATACCTTGAAAGTGAGATATAAACATTAAGACTTCATTTCTTTTGAAGATGGTTGACCTTTGTAGATTACGAAGCTTGAGATCGCTACACTTGATGTATCTAGAACTTGAGATCTTTTAGAACTTGAAAACTTCTTCTTAAGTTGTACACTTTCTTGAGTCTTGAACTGTACTTGAGTCTTGAGTTGTATTTGTCTTTTGTTATAGCTTTTGAAAGACTTTTATCATTGGTGTTTACAGGAGTAAACAGTGTACTTGACCTTGCATAACTTGCATGTCTTGAAATAGAGCTTCATTCTCAACACTACGCCAAAATAGGGAAAAAAGGATGGTTGAAAACCATCTCAAATGACCAAAAAGGATGGATTTGAACTTTCGCATGGGCCATCATATTTTAGGGCATCGTATTACTTGAAGGACGGTCCTGAACCATCATTTTTATTGACTTTTAAAGGACGGTTAGGGATCGTCTGTAATGGACGGTCATGGACCGTCCTTAAAAAGGAGTGTCATGAACAGTCTCTTATGATCCCTAAAAGGACGGTCATGGACCGTTCTTAAAAAGAACGGTCATGATCCGTCCTTCAAAAGGACTGCCATGAACCTTCTCTTATGAGCCTCAAAAGGACGGTCATGGACCGTCTCTTATGACCCCTAAAAGGATGGTCATGGTCCGTCCTTCAAAGGGACCGCTATGAACCATCTCTTATTAGCCTTAAAAGGACGATCATGGACCGTCCTTTAAAAGGATGGTCATGGTCTGTCCTTAAAAAGGATTGTTATCAACCGTCTCTTATGATCATTAAAAGGATGGTCATCGACCGTCTCATATTTGAATATTTAGAAAAATATGAACGGCCTAGAGCCGTAAAAAATTTTCAAATATAAGACAGTCGATATACACCTGTTACAATATATTTCATCGTATTCTTCCTGATATACACCTGTTATATAATATATTTCATCATATTCACATTCACATCCATCTAAACCCAAACTACGTAAATCCATCTAAACATAAACTACATTCATCCAAAAATAAACTACATCCATCCAAACACAAACAATCTTATCCACATTACATTCATCCATACATAAATACATATAAGTTTAACATCATAAATAAAAAAGTAAAAAAATTAGCAATAATTTTCTTTTTGTGTCTTTCATCTAATAAAAAAATATTCAACCAACAAAACATTATATTTTAGAATCATGAAAAATTGCAGAAACACTTTTTTAAAATAAAACCGATCATTAAAATAAAACTAATGCAAAAAAGTGTTTCAATTCAAGTTAATAGAAACAACAACAAAAATTAAAGCTTTATAAAAAGGGGCATGTGTTAAAAGAGATACATTTTTGTTTGTTACCATGTGATTGGGCTACATTATTACAACAATCGGGTTCGGGTTCATGATCGGGTTTAGGTTTGGGTTTTCAAGTTTAGGTTTAGGTTAGGGAATTGAGATTAGGATTAGGTGTAGGTCTAGGTTTATGGATTTGAGAATACATTTAGGTTTAGGTTATAGGTTATAGGTTTAGGTTTAGGTTTAGGTTTTATGTTTACGTTAAGGTTAGGTTATAGGTTATAAATTTAGGTTATAGGTTATAGTTTAAGGTTTATAGGTTATAGGTTTTGGTTTAGGTTTAGGTTAAGGTTTAGGTTTAGGTTATAGGTTATAGTATATAAGTTATAGCTTTAGGGAATTGAGAATAGGTTAAGGTTTAGGTTTAGGAAATCGGGTTTGGGTTTGGGATCAGGTTTAGGTTTGGGTTTTCAAGTTTAGGTTAGGGAGTTGAGAATAGGATTAGGTGTAGGTTTAGATTTAAGGATTTGAGAATTCTTTTAGGTTTTAGGTTTAGGTTTAGGTCTTAGGCTTAGGTTTAGGTTATAGGTTATAGGTTTAGGTTAAAAGTGTAGGTTATAGGCTTAGGTTTAGGTTTAGGTTTAGGTTAGGTTATATGTTAAAGTTTAGGGAATTGAGAATAGGTTAAGGTTCAGGATTGGGTTTAGGTTTGGGTTTTCAACTTTAGGTTTAGGATTAGGTTAGGGATTTGAGATTAGGATTAGGTGTAGGTTTAGGTTTAGGGATTTGAGAATACGTTTAGGTTTTAGGTTTAGGATTAGGTTTTAGGTTATAGGTTAAGGTTTATGTTTTAGGTTTAGGTTAAGGTTAGGTTATAGGTTATAAAGTTTAGGTTATATGTTATAGGTTAAGGTTTTAGTTTAGGTTAAGGTTATAGATTTATGTTAAGGTTATAAGCTATAAGTTTAGGGAATGAGAATAGGTTAAGGTTTAGGTTTAGGAAATTAGGTTCGGGATCGGGTTTAGGTTTGGGTTTTCAAGTTTAGGTTTAGATTTAGGTTAGGGAGTTGAGATTAGGATTAAGTGAAGGTTTAGGTTTAGGAATTTGAGAATACATTTAGGTTTTAGGTTTAGGTTAACGTTATAGGTTATAGGTTAAGGTTTAGGTTTTAATTTTAGTTTAAGGTTAGTTTATAGGTTATAAGTTTAGGTTATAGTTTATAGGTTAAGGTTTTAGGTCATAGTTTTTGATTTAGGTTAAGGTTATAGGTTTAGGTTTAGGTTTAGGTTTAGGTTAAGGTTATAAGCTACAGGTTTAGGAAATTGAGAATAGTTAAGGTTTAGGTTTAGGTTAAGGTTATAAGCTACAGGTTTAGGGAATTGAGAATAGTTAAGGTTTAGGTTTAGGAAATCGGGGTCGGGTTCGGGTTTAGGTTTGGGTTTTCAAGTTTAGGTTTAGGTTTAGGTTAGGGAGTTGAGATTAGGATTAGGTGTAGGTTTAGGTTTAAGGATTTGAGAATACATTTATGTTTTAGGTTTAGGTTTAGGTTAAGATTTTAGGTTATAGGTTAAGGTTTAGGTTTAGGTTTTAGGTTTAGGTTACGGTTAGGTTATAGGTTATAAGTTTAGGTTATAGGTTATAGGTTATAGGTTAAGGTTTTAGGTCATAGGTTTTGGTTTAGGTTATGGTTATATGTTTAGGTATAGGTTTAGGTTAAGGTTATAAGCTATAGGTTTAGGGAATTAAGAATAGGTTAAGGTTTAGGTTTAGGAAATCGGGTTCGGGTTCGGGTTTAGGTTTGGGTTTTCAAGTTTAGGTTTAGGTTTAGGTTAGGGAGTTGAGATTAGGATTAGGTGTAGGTTTAGGTTTAGGGATTTGAGAATACATTTAGGCTTTAGGTTTAGATTTAGATTTTAGGTTATAGGTTAAGGTTTAGGTTTTAGGTTTAGGTTACAATTAGGTTATAGGTTATAAGTTTAGGTTATAGTTTATAGGTTAAGGTTTTAGCTCATAGGTTTTGGTTTAGGTTTAGGTTATAGGTTTAAGTTAAGGTTTAGGTTTAGGAAATTGAGTTCGGGTTCGGGATCGGCTTTAGGTTTGGGTTTTCAAGTTTAGGTATAGGTTTAGGTTAGGGAGTTGAGATTAGGATTAGGTGTAGGTTTAAGTTTAGTTATTTGAGAATATATTTTGGTTTTAGGTTAAGGTTTAGGTTTTAGGTTAGGTTAAGGTTAGGTTATAGGTTATAGGTTAAGGTTTTAGGTCATAGGTTTTGGTTAGTTTAAGGTTATAGGTTTAGGTTAAGGTTTAGGTTTAGGTTATAAGCTTAAGGCTTAGGGAATTGAGAATAGGTTAAGGTTTAGGTTTTGGAAATCGGTTTCGGGTTCAGGATCGGGTTTAGGTTTGGGTTTTTAAGTTTAGGTTTAGGTTAGGGAGTTGAGATTAGGATAAGATGTAGGTTTAGGTTTAGGGATTTGAGAATACATTTAGGTTTTAGGTTTAGTTTAGGTTTTAGGTTATAGGTTAAGGTTTAGGTTTTAGGTTTAGGTTAAGGATAGGTTATTGGTTATAGGTTAAGGTTTTAGGTCATAGGTTTTGGTTTAGGTTAAGGTTATAGGTTTAGGTTTAGGTTTAGGTTAAGGTTTAGGTTTAGGTTATAAGTTATAGGTTTAGGGAATTGATAATAGGTTAAAGTTTAGGTTTAGGAAATCGGGTTCGGGGTCGGGATCGGGTTTAGGTTTGGATTTTCATGTTTTGGTTTAGGTTTAGGTTAGGGAGTTGAGATTAGGATTAGGTGTAGGTTTAGGTTTAGGGATTTGAGAATACATTTGGGTTTTAGTTTAGGTTTAGGTTAGGGAGTTGAGATTAGGATTAGGCATAGGTTTAGGTTTAGGGATTTGAGAATACATTTGGGTTTTAGTTTAGGTTTAGGTTATAGGTTATAGGTTTTGGTTTTGGGATTTGAGAATTGGTTTTGGTTAAGGTTATAAGTTTAGGTTAAGGTTGTAAGTATAGGTTATAGGTTTAGGTTAAGGTTTAGGTTTAGGTTATAAGTATAGGTTTTGGGATTTGAGAATAGGTTTAGGTTAAGGTTATAAGTTTAGGTTTAGGTTATTAGTATAGGTTTAGGTCATAGGTTAAGGTTTAGGTTATAAGTATAGGTTTTGGGATTTGAGAATAGGTTTAGGTTAAGGTTATAAGTTTAGGTTAAGGTTATAAGTATAGGTTTAGGTTATAGGTTACGGTTTAGGTTTAGGTTATAAGTATAGGTTTTGGGATTTGAGAATAGGTTTTGGTTAAGGTTATAAGTTTAGTTTAAGGTTATAAGTATAGGTTTAGGTTATAGGTTAAGGTTTAGGTTTAGGTTTTAAGTATAGGTTTCAGAATTTGAGAATAGGTTTAAGTTAAGGTTATAAGTTTAGGTTAAGGTTATAAGTATAGGTTTAGGTTATAGGTTTTGGTTTAGATTTAGGTTATAAGTATAGCTTTTAGGATTTGAGAATAGGTTCAGGTTATCAGTTATAAGTTTATGTAATTGAGAATAGGTTTAGGTTATAGGATTAGGGTGTAGTTTAGGTTAAGAGTGTGGTCTCTGCAAATACAGATAGAAACACGGCCTGTTCAAATGACCAGGCCCCTCCAATGTTGTCCATAGGAAATAAATAGCTTCATCATGGTTATAACAATGGTTGCTACCTTCTAGTGACCCCTGCTCATCCGGATAGGTCCGACGCACATCCGGGTCTTCTCCATTAATTTCGAGCAAATACATAAACACGGCATGTCCAAATGGCCAGGCCCTTATCTATAGGAAATGGACAGCTTCATCATGGTTATAACAACGGTTCCCACCTTCTAGGGACCCTCGCTTAACATCCGGATAGCTCCGACGCACATCCGGGTCTGCTCATTTAAATAAAATGGATTATAAAGATCATTTAAATAAAATCAGGACCAATCAACAATCTGACCTGGAGAATTCTGTTAGTATTGTTGACAGCACCTCGAACCTTGTTTAAATCCAGGTTGCAATTTGTGGCCACTGATGCCATTTTTCTTTCTGTGAAGTTGGCGACGATTTTTGCATCAAACCCGGCGAAAGCAGCCCTAATGATAAAGAACATTTCTTTCCATGAATTCATTATCTCTCTCTCTCTCTCTCTTTTAATTTTTTAAACTTTCCATTAAATAATAACTACCTGAAATCATGGAGTTTTCTCAAGATAGAAGTCCAATCCATCCTAACTTGTGCACCTATTAAGACAAGTAATTCAAACAACATCCTGCAACACATTTAAATGCCTAATCAGTCTCACTCCAGTCTTATATATTGAATGCCTAATGTACAGTCTCTTGAATTGGTGCAAACCATACCTGAATTGAGTGTAATGAATCTACATCTCTTCTGCTATTGAGTGTAATGAATCTACTCGAAGAACCCCATCCAGGAGCTCTGGTCGATCGATAGAAATCAAGCTTGTGCTCTATTTTCTTTCCAACTGCTATCATCTGAAGACTTCTCAATAAGGGAAGAACTCCAAATAAGAGATCTTGTTGGTTGATTCAACTCATCTTGTCCTCTGTCTTCATTCCAACCACTAATATCTGAAGATCCCTCCGTATGGGTACCCTTTGGGTTCTGACTACCCTAGATAGAATCAAATTGACCATGCATCTTGTCCTTATCCCAAACATGTGGTTTGGCAAATGAATCATTCGGTTGGTTCCAACAATTTACATCTTGGGATTTAGCATCTTAAACCCTCTCATTTCCTGCATCATTTGATTTCCAACTTCCCCAGGGAGTAGATTGAGCAATTAGTTTCCCCTTACAAAATATGCATCAAACACACTATAACAAGTACACTATGCCACTAAAGCAACAAGTGGATCAAGCTCATAATTTTGAAAATTTTCTCAAATGCCTTTATTCTAATAATCACATAGTCACGCTAGCAAGCAACAACACCCAGCTGAAGAGATGCATTCAAATCAAAATATTGACCTAGGCACACCATAAAATCCCCAGAAATAACGTGGAAAAAATACATGAAGAAAACAAAGGAGAGAAACAAAACTTGTAATGTATATAGAACTAAGCAAAAGATAGAGATGCTAAAATTTTTTGTTGAGGAATGTTCAAAATCCAGAATGGAATACTCTAGATTCTTATGAGAAATGCATCATGTACATTGTAAAAAAATATTTAAAATGGTATTGCAAGTATAATTGGACTTACTTTCCAGGCTGATTTGGAATGACATTACAGGTATAATCAAGAATAGAAATCAGACCAAGGTTCTGAAGTTTTCTAGAATGTATTTCTGAAGAGGAATGGGTTAGAAGCATTGCCTTCAGCTTCATCTTCCCATCATTAGCCATAAACCTACAGATTACATTAAAATATTAGTTGTCAATGCACACATATCTCCCATAATCCAAAAGGAACTAGGCTAACAAACTGAGAGCCCCTTGGGTGGAACTTTCATAAGATCCACCCCATTAAAATATTAGTTGTCAATGCACACGTATCTCCCACAAACCTGCAGATTACATTAAAACCATTCTTCTAATGTTCCTTGTCAAGATGAAAGAACTATCTAAAAAGTGCAGTATTCCAAAAACTAGGTAGGCCACACCATAGGAAACAAAAGAACTGCCTAAATGTTCCTTGTCAAGATGAAAGAACTACCTAAAACTTGCATATTTCTACTCTTTCATGCATTTTTAGCTACAAAAATTCAAGGGAGAGCTTTTCCACAAATTTCTATTCTTTTCCACAATTTGTTATGATAAATCATTGCTTACTTCCAAAAACAATAGTATTGGCTATAAGAAGAAACATGGTTTTGTTGCAATATACTGTTCATTACAGATATTATAATTGGTGGTTTCTCCTGCTTCACGATGGGAATACTAGAGATTTAAGCTAAAAGTTCTAAAAACTTGAGGAAGGAAACACTTGATTTTTAAGCTAAAAGTTCTAAAAAGTGTGAAATGCCAAGTTATTTACATAAGGCATGTTTTGTTCCACAGCACTATAATGCAGATGCATAAGAGATTAGGTTATCTGGCAAGTAATGCAAATGCATAAGAGATTAGGTTATCTAACAAGGCATGTTTTGTTCCACAACCCTAATGCAAATGCTACCTTGATGCCTAGTGGAGATGCTGAAAGTAATGAAAACCAATAAAAAAAAGTTTAGCATTTCCAAGAAATGAGCTTTTCTCGAGATATAACCACGAGAACATTGTATTAATTTACTATTGTAAAACACAGTTTGTGAAGCAGAGCCCTCTCAAAAGGAAATTGAGGTTTTTAGTTTTAAAAAGAGATAAATACATCTTGGTTTTTAGTTGGCATGGACGAATGGAAAATCAAGTATACTCATGATGAAAAGATTGAATTCATCGTCTAGAACTCAGTTCTGGAAACTGTTGCAAATTTCATTCACTGAAATGTCTTGTTCACAGCCATTTACTTTCCTTGTCATTCAGTTAAATACCTACACCAATAAAATCTATCAAGTTCTACCATGCATCACAATATTATGAGAATCCATCGCATTCAACTTATGTGAATCAGTTGGATCATGCCACATTCAGAAGAAAATAGATTCGATAAACACTTGACTGTTAATGAAGGGAAAGTACCATAACTCAAGTCAACAAGTCCTACTAGTTATATAATTAGATCAGAGAAGGCTAATGCATCTCCCATGAATTGAGATGTCATACAATAATAAAGGCTTGGACATGACAATATGCAGTTCTATGACATATAGGAAGAATATTCCTACAAATAAAAAGGGTCTAAGTTTGATTGACTTGTAATGAACAAATTCAGTTGATCTAGTCAATTCAAATTGAGTCAGTCAATACTTACAGCAAGCTAGCTTGGGTTTCTCTAAACCTAAAGAACCTAGTCAAAAGTACTTTGACATTTTGATCAATAGCTCAAAAATTCAAAAGAGTACTCAAAGACTAGATTAGATAGCAAAGTAAAACAACAATCTATAGCCATTTGAAAACCAACCAATCTTAAAAGTAAAAAGGGAATAGTACAAACATTATTTAAAAAAGAAAAAGAAAAAAGAAAGGGAACTTGTTCACTTGCACCATAGGTTCTTGGTCCAATTCTATTGACCATTCATTTGTTTACATACACACAGTCCACCTATTATAAAATAAAAAAAGAAGAGAGATTTTGAAAAAAAAAAAAACTTTAAATTCCAGCCTCCATGTTGTATTGGATGTATTTGATTAATATCGGCGATGTACCCAATGCATGCCCCTGTTTTTTTTTTTTTTGGATGGACTCATATGGACTTGACTGAAAGGGCACTCCTCCAAATGCTCGAACAATGGGGCAGTTGTACAGTTTGTCCTGTAACCATTGATACCACCATATGCTAACTATAAATAGCAGAGTTTGTATGAGAGACTGAGTGCGAAGGGATTAGCCCCCATATATACGTCAGGCAAAAGAACAATAAAAGCAAAATTAAAAAACAAAAAAAATCTGCTAACACAAACTCATTGTGACCAAGAATGTGACCAAGGTGCAAAGGAGTCAAAGTAGCCTAGAGACTTCAAAATATATGATAATGCTAACACAAACTCAATGCGAATGGAAATCCAAGATATAGAGAATTTATTACAACCATCCAACAACTCTGAGTTTGAACATTCAGTTTGAACATAACTCAATGCAACTCATATCAAACTAAACATCAAAATCCCAACAACAATCAAATACCACAACACATACTAGACATTCATTAAAGAAGCAAAAAAAAAAAAAAGAAGAAGCCATCACCATCATAGGCTAGGCCAATTGAACCAAACAACTCTTTTGCTACATTCTTTTTCTTTACAGGCATTGACTCTATGTTAAGCACATCCATTTGTTTTAAGAGGTAATCAGAGAGTTGCTCAGCCCTTGCTAATTGTGAATTCATTGTGTTATATAGATTATGCAAAGGCTGAATTTTTCAATATATAAAGTTTGAAAAAGTCAATATCATAGCCCCTTGTCCAACAATGCAACCTGCAGCATACAAAAGAAAAAAGAAAGAAAGAAAAAAGACCACCTGATTGCATAAAAATATGAAAATTGCAGGCAATGCTGACAGATGGTGATTAAGAAGCTTTTGACCAATTAGGTATTTGATTACATTAAACATGAGGAATTTGTATTCATGAAAATATTGTTGCTTTGTGATTTTCTAAGTTGTGAATCAAATCTTTCTTAGTACAAGACTTCTTTAATACAATGGAATATCAGAGAAGTGAAAAGAAGAATGAAGAAAATGTAAACTTCTCTTTCCTTCTACATATGCCACTTCAGTGTCCTTCCTGCTTATATTTTTCCTTATTGAATAACACAAAAGAGACAGAAACATAGAGCATAAATCAGAGAAATGAAGGGAAGAAAATATAAGGAAAAAAAATTATATTTCAGAATGAATTTTAAGTTTTACTTATACTCAAATGCCCTGTCATCTAATTAGTAGCACACATGAATCTATTAGTGATGGAGAGTAATGTCTGGTGGGCAGAGCCATTTGTAGAACTCTTGCCAATCTAATTAGTGGCACACAGGAAATCGCAGCTTAACATTTATTTTGACTGCACAAAATGGGAGAGCTAATCACTCAAAGTAGATCCATGTGGTAGTAGGAATCTTCTTGTCGTGGATAAAACACATACATCATGATGGCCCCCACATCTTTTCCAATAGTGTACAGTACTGACATTGGTACTGTGTGCCACACTATGCAATCCGAGTCCAAGGCGCACATGCAAAAGAAACATTCGGTTCATGCGCAAAACAAGTCCACAATTAAATCATATGTCATGAGCTTATATTTATTTTGACCACGAAAAATGGGGGAGCTGATAGCTCAAAGTAGATCCATGTAGTATTAGGAATCTGCTTGTCATGGTATGCTGATTAATGAGAGAAATAGATGGCAGAAAATCGACCTTTTTTCGAATGGAAAAACTCTTTATTTTTATCTCCCTTTTGTAAATAATGATGAATTTTGTGCATAGAATCAATTAGATCCTCTAGAAAAGCCCAAATGACCTCCTAACATGCTCAATAGATGGCATACAGAAAATGGCAGATGGTCTGATTTTTGCAACATATCATAGGATTCCTTCACAACACATCACAATCTACTTCAAACGATGTATCACAAGCGGATTGTTGCAAACAACATATGGGATATCACAAGACAACAATAGATGGTGTCTAGCTGATTCTTCAAACACAAGATAAAACCAGTTCCTATAAATCACAAGATGATTTTCCAAACCAAATATCGCAGGATGACAACAGATGGTGTACATAGAAACACAGAGTAATTAAAAAAATTAAAAATAAGATTATAGCAATGTACCAATAGTATCGCAGAGTCTAAGATTCACCGTCCGCCCATCAACCACCACATTTTCCCATCAACCATCTCTCGATAGCCTCGCCAGCTCTAGCATCCTCCGATTCGCTATCGCCATCTACTGTCTCTCCATTTCCCTCTCGACTCTCCTCTTCAGCCCACGTTCTCACTCTCATCTCATTCAGCCTCCTCACCTGATCCTCAGACAACCCTCCAAGATTCATCCCCGCCACCTGCACCTGCCGCAGCGAGGCCACGAGCTGGAAGACGAGCAATGGCTTCCAGCTCGTCATCCAGAGAATGGCATTCTCTAGGGAGCTCTGTCGCGTTGGAGAGAGGGATTTGGAAATCCCTCTTCTGAAATGGGATGTTAGTTTCAAATCCACAGGTAGTGAGTTTTCCATACGTTAATACATTAGCTACATTAATAACCATACGTTTCAGGGACTATTTACTGGACGATTAAGATATTTTTATATAAGAAAAATATAAATATTAAACATTAATAACTAGATCCATTATTTAGATGGTCTAGATAACTCTATATCATTGTCACTATTATCATGAATGAGTCACCACTATTTTACATCAAACACAAAACTCACATATTGTCTCTGCAAAACAAATAACGTCACTTGTGCTTTGGATCTAGTAGGGCTCTATGGGCCCCACCATGATGTATATGTTTTAATCCTCGTCGTACATCCATTTCTAAATATAATTTTAGGGTTGATCCTAAACAATGAGCTCGATATAAATCTTGAGTGGACCACACCACGGGAAAACAGTAGAGATTGAACGTCCACCATTAAAATCAATACTTTTGCTACAGAATTTGTGCGTAGGCTAGGGTTTTATTTGTTGGAAATAGGTAAAAGGTTTTGTACGGTCGAACTCATGAGAGCTTCCCACGAGGTCGAGCTGTGTGGGCCCCACTGTGATGTGTGTCGAGCATCAACACTGTGCATTTGATGGGCCCCCTTTAAATTATGGGATATCCCAAAAATCAGCGGTATACGGAACTTAGGTGGGCCATACCATCTAAAATCATGTGAAGAAATGCCTAAAATATATAAAATCACTTGGTGGGGCCCACCTGAAATTTTGATGCATATGAAACTTGGTCTGATTCCTCATCCAAGTGGGACACACATAATGGATGGGCTGGATGTGTGAACCACATCTCGGTGGTCCCAACAAATGATTATGAATAGTTTAATGGAGGGTAACCCCTCTCAACTTTTGTATGTGGTGTGGCCCAAAAAAGCCACATATTGCCTTAATTTTTAAGCCCTAGGCCCACCATGGAATGGTGCATATGACTGATTGGGTAGATGTTCAACACCCATCATGGTGGGCCCCCCACAATTTGACTGTATGAGAAGTTCCCATGAGCTTAACCGCATGGAACCTTTTCCCATATATATATATATATATATATATATATATATATATATATAATTATAAAATTATTATATATCCATGATTAAAATCCTCCTAAGGTCCACTGTACTGTTTATTTGACATCCAATATGTTGATTAGGTCATACAGGGCCAGATGAAGGGGAAAAACAAAAATCATTTTGATCCAAAACTTTTATGGCCCCGAAATGTTTTTTAATGGTTGACGCTCATTCAACACTGTTTCCTAGAATGTGGTCCACTTAAGATTTGGATAAATCTCATTTTTGGTCTCATACCGTATGATTATCTTTAAAAATAGATAGACAACAGGGATTAAATACATACATCATGGTAGGGCTCACAGAGCACCAACCACTAGCCATGATGTATGTGTTTAATCCAATGGCTGGTGGTTGGTGCTCTGTGAGCCCTACCATGATGTATGTGTTTAATCCATGTCGTCTATCTATTTTTAAAGATCATCTTACGGTATGAGACCAAAAATGAAATATTTTCAAATCTTAAGTGGACCACATTCCAAGAAATAGTGTTGAATGAGTGTCAACCATTAAAAAACATTTTGGGGCCATAAAAGTTTTAGATCAAACTGATTTTTGTTTTTCCCCTTAATCTGGCCCTGTATGACCTAATCAACATATTGGATGTTAAATAAACAATACAGTGGGCCTTAGGAGGATTTTTATGTGGTTCAAAAATCCAGCCCATCCATTATGTGTGTCCCACTTGGATGAGGAGTCAGACCAAGTTTCATATGTATTAAAATTTTAGGTGGGCCCCGCCAAGTGATTTTATATGTTTTAGGCATTTCTTCACATGATTTTAGGTGGTATGGTCCACCTTGAGGGGCTCCATGGGGCCCATTGGAATATATGTGTTTGATCTAAACGGCCCATCAATTCTGATATATAATTTCAATGGATGAGCTAAAAAATTATGTAAATTAAAGGTCTAAGTGGACCACACCATAAGAAATAATAAAAAATAAATTTCTATCGTTAATATGTTATGTAGTTTTCAACCAAGCTAATATATATGTTTTCCCTTCTTCCATGTCTATATTAACTTATAAACAGGTTGGATCTCAAATAAACATTGCGGCGGGCCCTAAGAAGGTTTTAATAGTGGGTGTCACTATCCCACTCTTTTCTATGGTGGGTCCACTTGAACTTTGGATCTGCCCCGTCAATCAGATAATGCACCATTCCATGGTGGGCCACAAGCTTAAAAATAAATTCAATCCATGACTTGGGTGGGCCACACTACATACTATAGATGAGAGGGTTACCCTCCCATTAAAACATTCATAATCATTTATTGGGCCCACCTAGATGTGGTTCATAGATCCATCCCATTTATTATGTGTGTCCCACTTGGATGAGGAGTCAGACCAAGTTTCATACACATCCAAAACTCATGTGGGCCCCACCAAATGCTTTTAAATGTTTTAGGGATGTCTGCGCATAGTTTTAGATGCTATGGCCCACCTGAGTTTCATATACAATTGATTTTTGGACTTAAAGGGGACACATCAAATGCATGGTGTTGATGTTCTACACACATCATGGTGGGGCGCACACAGATTAACCTAAAGGAAAGTTCCTATGAGGTGACCTTATAGTACCATTTCACTATTTAGGTAACTTCTTCATGGGTGTTACTCTAACTATATAGGGTCCACCTTGATATATTTTATGTATATCGACACCGTCCCTATCTTTTTCCATCATATTTTAGGATGTGATTTCAAATCACAAGAACTCAATAATCTCAGGTGGGCCATACTAATCAAAACAATGATGAATAACTATTAAAAACCTTTTGAACGCCACAAAAGTTTTGGATCAATTTGATCTTTGTAGTTTACCTTCATCTAGATCTTCTTTACATTATTAATAAGTTGGATTGCAAATAAACATTACTAAAACCTTACGATGGGCTCTTTATAATTTTTCATGGTGAGGTATTATATTTTCATTATTTCTAGTGGAGTGGTCCACTTATCTACACAATTTTTTATACCCGGCCCAAAAATGGGTTGGAGAAACATAGGGGCGGCAAGGATATACAACACAACATCAAAATCTCACTTTTGTTATCTAACTTTTCAATTTTTCTTGTCAAAATAAAAAATCTAGTTTTCATTTTTAAAAAATATATTTTTTTACAATTTGTCAATTTTTTCACAATTTTGTTTAATTTCTTAAATTTTCTTTTTCAAAATATCTATTTTTTAATCTCACTTTTGTTATATAACTTTTCAATTTTTCTTATCAAAATGCAAAATCTACTTTTCTTTTTTAAAAAATATATATATTTTTTCAATTTGTCAAAATTTTCACAATTTTGTTTAATTTTTTAAATTTTCTTTTTCAAAATATCATTTTTTTATCGAAATCTTGTTATATAACTTTTCAAAATTTTTTTTGTCGAAATACAAAATCTAGTTTTCTGTTTTAAAAAATATATTTTTTAAAAAATTTGTCAATTTTTTCACAATTTTGTTTAATTTTTTATATTCTCTTTTTCAAAATATTATTTTTTTATCAAAATCGTTTTTATTTTCAAAGTTATCAACATTATTCAAAGTTCTTAATTTTTTTTTCAAAATCTAGATTTTTATAAAATCACAGTTTTTTTTTTTTCAAAATCTAAATTTTTCTTAAACAATGTTAATTATTTTTTCTAAGCTTCTTAACTTTTTTTTTTTTTTTTTTTTTTGAATTTCATAATTTTTTTGTTGTTAAGTTTAGACCTGAGCACAGACGGTTTAGGATGCAGATAGTCTTTAACGGTCTCAGATGACCGCTATAAGACGACTAAGGATCGTCTCTATTCATTGACAGTCTCTAATAGAGATGGTCTTTGACAGGGATATAAAACGGTCTTTGACAGGGTTATAAGACGGCTAAGGACTGTCTCTAATAGAAACGGTCTTTGACAGTCTCAGATTACAAGTAAAAGACAACTAATGACCGTCTCTAATGTAGATGGCCAATGACCGTCTCAGTGACCGCATATAAGACAATCAATGACCGTCTCTAATGCAGACGGTCTTTGACCGTCTCAGATGACCGCATATAAGACGGTCAAAGACCGTCTTAAATGATTTGTGAATGTAGAACATTTAAAGATAATTTTAGGGATGGTCAAGAGTCGTCTAAAAGTTTAGATACGGTTTACGACCATCTCTAAATCGTCTTTAAACTAAAGAATTTTAGAGACAGTCCATAACCGTCTCAAAATCCATCTATATATATATTTTTTTCCATTTTTCATGTAGTGCAACTTTTAACTCTGTGATACAGTGTCTTGAGCATGTATATCTCCTCATGCTATACAAGATACGAGTTGATGTTTTGGCACCACAAAATTTGACAACTAAAGGATCATAAAACCATAACACTTACAGATTCTACATTGGGCTATCTTGATTCTCCGGTTCTAGGATAGATTAGGGAGAGACTCCTTGGTTTAGGAAATCAACATCACAGGCATTTCTTTTGTGCACATCGCGTGCAAGTATGATCTCCATTGTTTATATATATTATTATATTATAAAATTTTGCTGCTATTAAAAATGGTGATTATTTAGATAAGTCTCATGATCAAATTGTATTCTAGCATATTTAGTTGTGTTTATACACTAGAGACCCAACATCAGCGACTATGTATGCTCCTGAAGGTGCTGACGTAAACCGTGAGTGTGAGATCCAAGCCACTCGTTGGGTGGTGTTAGGTTTCAATTTAGACACATGACTTTTTTTTTTCTCATTCAAAGAAAAACGGAGAAGATACAAAGACTGAACTTCAGGTGACCCCAAGAGCTAAATAAAAATAAGGCTTAGGGCCACCTATCGTAAAGAAAATATACATGAACCATCACCCTGATGGCACCCAACCTGAGACTAAAAGTGCCCCAATTGGAACAGAAACAAACCAAAAGAGGGGCTACCTAAAACCATGTTTCGGATCGATCCAAGTCCCGCTTTATCGAGGAAAGGGAGACCACTAACCGCCTGAGGGAGCTCAGTGGGTGAGGAAAAAAGAGATGAATTTTGCTTGATACTACCCAAGTTAGCCATACCATCCGCTAGCCTGTTGCCTTCTCTACACACATGAGTGAATATAATCTGGCCATTCCTAGAAAGGGTCCGAATTCTGGTGATCCAATATCTCCACTTCCAACCTGGTTAGGAAGAACCCATTAAAAAATTCACCACCATCAGGGAATCAGATTTAACCCGGATGTTTGTCAGCCCTTGTTGGATACAAAGGTCAGGCCATCATGAATAACTCGTAATTCAGCCCTAGTATTCGAAGCAACACCATATCCTACGTAAAAAGCAAAACAGAGTTCTCCCTTATCTCCTCTGCACACACCCCTCCTCCAGCCATCCCCGGATTGCCTCAAGACGAACCGTAAACGTTGAGTTTGACCCAACCAGCTGGCGATTTGTTCCAAAACACCACCTGAGTTTGTTCATAGAGGTGAGGTTGGGTATAGATTCCCATGGTAAATAAAGCCATGGTATAGCTGCCATCGCTAGAGGGGATATTCCACCTCCTAACAATCCAGCTTAGCCAAGCTGCGATGCGCTCAATAACAGTAATCGACCTTAGCTTGGTGTTGTCAAACTTGGATGCATTTCTCACCATCTAGAGTTCCCAGAGAATAAAACAAGGGATGAGGATATGGAAATGAGCAGAAAGTGCTTGAGCCAAAGGAGAATTCCACCAGCAAGTGAGGTGCTCCATCGTTGAGTCACTATTGGACAAATGGATATCATAAATCCTAGAAAAATGGTCCCAAACATCAGCCACTTGGGTGCTATGTAGGAAGGTATGATCAACCGTTTCAACAGATAGTCTGCAATTTTTCTCCTCAATGTAGTAGCTGCACTGAGACGCTAAATGGATCCCGCAAGTTTTGACGGCCTCATCCACTAGCACCGCTTTCCTGATGATATGCCACACAAGCATTGAGATCTTGGGAGGGATTTTTATACTCTAGATCTTCCTGCCCCAGCTGGTATGTGGGTAATGAGCACGGCTAATCTCCTAAGCCGTGGAGATAGAGAAGCCTCCATTTTGCATGAGAGGCCAGAAAGGAGAATCCTAATTTGCTGTAAGGCAGTGACCCCCATGGAAAATGACATTTATGTCTTGTTGGGATAGGTGAGTGAAGACTGTAGTAGGGGCCAGCGGTCCCATGGTACCTAGAAAATCCCACACCTTGAGGTTAGATAGAGAAGTTGACACACCCGCAGGAGCTCTGTTAATCAGCGGGCCGAGGCCAGACCAATTTGTTGACCATAAATTCATTTTACTCTCTCCAGCGTGCCACTGGGTCATAGATTCAATGGATGGGAGAAGGATTCTTATTCGCTTCTAGAGCGGAGAAACCGCAGTCGAAGGAACAACCAAACCCATGCTCAGAATATCGTTTTCATATCTGTCTTGCATAAAACTACCCCATAGACCCTTCTCCTCTTTGTGTGAGACATTCCAAGTCATCTTAAGATGGAAAACAGTCATGACGTCTTTTAATCGTCTAATCCCCAGACCACCCTCCACCCTAGGACGACAAACCTCTTTTCTCCGCTAATGGAGTTTCTTTTTTCCATCCGTCCAACCCCAAAGGAAGTCTGCGAAGAGCATTTCCAGCATCTGAAGAGTAGTCACAGGAACATGCGTAGCAGCCATCGTGTGAACTGGGATGCTGGACAGGACGTGGTTGATTAGAGTGGCTCTACCCGCCATAGATAGGTACTTCACTTTCTAACCTTTAATACAACTTTCCACCTTGTTAAGAATGCATTGAAAAGCATCCCTTTTTCTTCGATCCAGCGAGATAGGGACCCCAAGATAGGAGAACCCTTCCACTGATCCTACCATTCCTGGCTCCCTCTGGATGCTCGCACACCTAGCTATAGCCATCTTTTCTGAGTGAATAAAGATGCTTTTCTAACATTTACCTTTTGACCTGATACATGTTGGTAGCGGTCCAAAAAAAGCTTGACCGCTCTAATGGATCGGATGCCTCCATTCAAGAATAGGAGCGTGTCATCTGCAAAAAGAAGGTGGAACACTAGCACATTGCCGTGACGCCCTCTGAATAGTAAATAGGAACCTCCATCCACCAACTTCTTGAAGCCACAACTAAGCACCTCGGACGCAAGAATGATAAGGTATGGAGAGAGTAAGTCCCCCTGGCGGAGACCGCAGGTAGACTTGAAAAAACCTCCAACCTCCCCATTCACGGTCACTGAGAACCAATAGTTACTCCAACAACGCTCCACCATTTTAATCCAGGGGTCTGAGAAACCAAATCGCTTTAGAACTTGCTTGAGAAAGATCCAGACCACTCTATCTTAGGCTTCCTCCATGTCCAACTTCACAATAATGTTACCTCCCCTAACCTTTTTATTCATATCTCGAAAAAGTTCTTGCGACAGAGCGATGTTTTCAGTGATGGATCATCCTTTGAAAAAAGCCCCTTGTTCAAGGGATATCAAAGAGGGAAGTTGTTTGCTCAGGCGGATAACCATAATTTTGGCAAAAATCTTATAAATGACATTGCATAAGCTAATGGGTCTGAAATTCACAAAGATTTTGGGCGCATCTTTCTTAGGAATGAGAGCAATGAGGGAAGAGGTGAATGACCTTGGTAGAGGTTCTCCTTGAAAGAAGGCATTGGCCGCTGTGTGAATATCCTTGCAAATAACCTCACAACATTCAGTGAAGAAAGCACCAGTAAAACCATCCGGCCCAGCAGCACTCTCCTAAGGAATTGACATGATGGCCTGGTGGACCTCCTTAACTGACGGTGGGATCAGCAAAAGATCATTATCCTCTCCAGTAACCACAGATGGGACCACTTCCAGAAGGTCCACATCCTGCTAGATTGCCCCTGCAGAAAAGAGGGAGTGGAAATAACGGGTTGTGTTATTTTTAATGTCCTCCTGGGTAGTAACAGTCTGACTTGAGTCCAAATGAATAGAATAGATAAGCGCTTTTCTAGCTCTAGTAGTGGCCGACGCATGGAAAAAACCCATGTTTCTGTCTCCCACTTGAAGCCAGTTGTTTTTGGCCTTTTGCTTCCAGAAGGATTCTTCCTGTTGAGAATGTGGAGCCACATCTGGGCCATCTTCGACCGGTCGTAGGACATGCTTGACCGGTCGTAGGGGCCTGCTCGACTGGTCATGGACTGGCTCGACTCAAAGTCCATCGAGTCCTGTTTTTCATGTTTGGGTCCTTCGACCAGTCATAGGAATTGTTCGACTGGTCGTAGCTCGACCAGTCATAGCTCCCCTTCGACTAGTCGTAGGTTACACAGATTCATTTTCGAATCTGATGCGGACTACGGATTTTGGTGTCGCCTTTCTCAAGGGTGCGGAAGGGAAGTTGCCTAAAATATATATAGGTGTTCCTAGGATTTTTTTAGGTGGATTAGAATATTGGAAAATAATTCTAAGGTGTGGGCAAGGGTTTTCTTTGTGCTTCCAAGGGAGAGGTTAGTATTTTTCCTTGTAATCTTTATTTTTTATTCATATTGGAAGTTTGCATCTGTGGTTTTTTACCCTAGTTTGGAATTTTTCCACGTATATCTTGTCTTGTGATTTGTTTGGATTGATTTGATCTGTTTCTAGTTTATATTTCTTTCTGTTTATCGTTTGTGGCTGAGGCCTGAGATTGGATCTCGGCTCACTGCGTTGTTAGCATGCTACGCAACAACTGGTATCAAAGCTATTGGTTTAGTTCTATTGGAAGCGATGGTGGAAGATAGAAAAAGTAGAATTTAGAAGTTTGATGGTTCAAACTTTGCCTTTTGGAAGATGCAGATGGAGGATTATCTGTATCAGAAGGACCTCTATATTTCTCTGGGAGGAAAAGAGAAGAAACTAGAAAAAATGACAGATGATGAATGGTTTTTACTGGATAGGAAGGCTTTAAGAATGATCCGACTCTCTTTGCCTAAGAGCATCGCCTTCAACATATCCAAGATAAAAACTATAAAAGAATTAATGGAAGCCCTAGCCACCATGTATGAAAAATTCTTACCATCCAAAAAGGTTTATCTTATGAAACAACTATTCAACATGAAGATGTCAGATGGCAGGAGCGTGACTAAATATCTAAACGAGTTCAATACAGTCACAAGCCAATTAGAATCCATTGGCATTATTTTTGAGGATGAGGTCAGGGCACTATTGATCTTATCCAGTCTGCCAGATAGTTGAGATGGTTTGGTGATTGCTGTGAGAAATTCTTTAGGGTCGACAAAGTTAAAATTTGATGATGTGACCGGTCTAATTCTCAGTGAAGAATCTAAAAGGAAGGCATCAGGAGTTTTAGGGAATTCAGGGAATGCTCTAAACGTTGAAGGAAAGAGGAAGATCGCTGAACAAAGGAGGCAATAAACACGAGCGTTCTAAGTCAAGGAAGAAGTCCAAGGAACCGAAAGATAAAGATGGGTGTTGGCATTGCGGCAAGAAGGGACACATGAAATGTGATTATAGGGTGCTTAAGAAACAAGATAGAAGCTCTCAAGGTGGGAAGTGAATCTGTCTGAGGAGAGTGACACAGAGGTGTTGATCTTGTCTCTTGATGCGAGGAATGAGTCTTAGGTTATAGACTCGGGTGCTTCGTTTCATGCCACTTCATATAAGGAAGTTCTACGTGATTATGTGTCAGGTGACTTTGGGAGAGTCTACCTGGGTGATGATGAGCCGTGCAGTATAATTGGAAAGGGGGACATTCAGGTCAATTAGAAAGACGGAACAGTTTTGAAATTGAAAGATGTTAGACATGTACCGAGTTTGAGAAGGAATCTGATCTCAGTGGGGTAGTTGGCCAACACCGGTTATATGACAACATTTACCAGTGACTCCTGAAAGATCACACAAGGTGCCTTGGTGATATCTCAAGGCAAAAAGGAAGGTACTTTGTACATGACTTTATGATCGTATAGTTCACTCGCAATCACATCAACTGGAGTGAATAGGCAGTTATGACATCAGAGGTTGGGACATATGAGTGAGAAAGGGATGAAAGTGCTATTGTCAAAGGAAAAGTTACTAGGGCTGAAGTTTATTGACTTAAAATTTTGCGAGGACTGCGTATATGACAAGCAGAAGAGGGTAAGCTTCCACAAGACAGGACGCGCTCTAAAGACGCATCTATTGGAGCTTGTACACACTGACGTATGGGGACAGGCAAAGGTATCATCTTTTGGTGGCTCACGTTATTTTGTTTTCTTTATTGATGATGCTAGTAGAAAACTATGAGTTTATTTCTTAAAGCATAAATCTGATGTATTTGATGCGTTTAAGAAGTGAAAAGTTATGGTAGAAAATGTGATAGGTAAAAAAGTAAAGTATCTCAGATCTGATAATGGGGGAGAGTATTGTGAAAAGAGGTTTGAGGAGTATTGTGCAGTAAGTGAAATCAAACATCAGAAAATAATTTCAGAGACACCGCAGCAGAATGGTGTGGCTGAGGGCATTAGCAGGACCATCCTTGAGCGCACCAGGAGCATGAGGTTACATGCCAAGACCTTTTGGACAGATGCTGTGAATACTACCATATATCTTATCAATAGAAGTCCCTCAACACCATTGGATGGTGGGCTACCAGAAGAAACGTGGATTGGAAAAGAAGTGAACCTTACACATCTCAGAGTGTTCGGTTGCACTTCATATGTTCACATTGATGAAGAGCACAGAAATAAGCTAGATGCAAAGTCCAAGAGGTGTATGTTTATAGGCTACGGGCAAGATGATTTTGGCTACAGGTTTTAGGATGCAGAAAATAGGAAAATCATCAAAAGTAAGGACGTAGTCTTCAACGAAAAAGTGATGCACAAGGATAGTATGTAAGAAAATAAGGCCAAGGAAAAGGAATTCATAGATTTGGAAGAGTTACCGAAAATGGGTGTTACAGTGCCACAGGATGGTCATGCACAGGAGCATTATGAGGCAGAGCTGCATACACTGGTTGTGATTAGGTCTACTCGAGAGAGGAGACCCATGATCCGATACTCACCTTCCTTACATTATCTACTGCTGACAGATAATGGTGAGCCAAAATGTTTTGAAGAGACATTACAGTCAGATACACGGGTTAAGTGGGAGCAGGCCATGGATGAGGAGATGGACTCTCTTGAGTCTAATCGTACATGGGAGCTAGTCACTTTATCTATGGGTAAGAAAACTCTTCATAACAAGTGGGTTTACAGGCTGAAGGAGGAGCATGATGGTTTGAAACAGTACAAGGCAAGACTGGTTGTATAAGGGTTTCAACAAAAGGCAGGTATCAATTTTACCAAAATATTTTCACCTGTGGTGAAAATGTCTACGATTCATATGGTCTTGAGATAGTGGCTACAGAGGACTTACATCTAGAGCAGCTAGATGCTAAGACAGCCTTTCTTCATAGAGACCTTAAAGAAGAGATATATATGCATCAACCGACAGGATACGTGGCACCAGGAAAGGTGAATAAGGTGTGTAGACTGAAGAAGAGTTTATATGGCCTGAAGCAGGCCCCGAGGCAGTGGTATAAGAAGTTCAATAGTTTTATGTCGGGAAACAGTTTTAGAAGATGTCATGCAGACCACTATTGTTACTTGAAGAAGTTTGATACGTCGTAAATCATCCTTCTTCTGTACGTTGATAATATGCTTGGGAAGGTTCAAGCATGAAGTACATCAAGATCTCAAAAGATAACTGTCTAGAGAATTTTTCACGATGGATTTAGGAGCTGCAAAACAAATCTTATGTATGAGGATAAAGCGTGACAGGGAAAACAAGAAACTGGTTTTGTCATAGGCAGAGTACATAGCAAAGGTACTTTATTGATTCAATATGGGAGGTGCTAAGCCGGTTAGCACTCCATTAGCCAACCCCTTCAAGCTATCTAAGGAGCAAGGGAAAAAGATGCAAGAGGAACGAGACTACATGGCTAAAGTCCCATACACGTCAGCGATTAAGAGTCTCATGTATGCTATGGTAAGCACGAGACTGGACATTGCTCAAGCAGTGGGAGTTGTTAGCAGGTTCATGAAAAATCCCGGGAAGGAACATTAGGAAGCTGTGAAGTGGATCCTCAGATACCTAGTGGGTACTAAGGATGTAGGGCTGTGTTATGGTGGATAGAAAATCAAGCTACAAGGCTATGTGGATTCAGATTTGACAGGAGATATCGACAGCAGAAGAAGCACTACAGGTTATGTGTTTACTTTGGATAGTGATACAGTCAGTTGTGTCTCTCAGTTACAGAAGATAGTATCTATCAGTACAACAAAAGTAGAATATATACGGCTACAGAAGCATGCAAGGAGATGGTGTGGATGCAAGGTTTTATGGAAGAGTTGTGTAAGAAGCGAGTAGATTGTAAGCTGTACAGTGATAATTAGAGTACCATGCACTTGACTAAGAATTCATCCTTTCATTCAAGGACCAAACATATTTCTATCAGATATCACTTCATTCGTTCGTTACTAAAAGATGGATCGATTGTTCTGGAGAAGATTCATACAAGTGAGAATCCTGCAGATATGCTGACCAAGGCGGTCACACGGGAGAAGCTGAAGCTTTGTTCAGCTTTGATTGGTCTTCAGGCATGAAGATGGGGAGGTGGTGCACTCCGAATGAAGAAGACGAAGGTTTTTTGACGATGTGTCTCCAAGTAGGAGATCGTTGAGAATGTGGAGCCACATTTGGGCAGTCTTCGACCGGTTGTAGGGGCCTGCTCGACCGGTTGTGGATCGACTATACTCAAAGTCCAACGAGTCCTGTTTTTTCATGTTTGGGTCCTTCAACCAATCGTAGGAACTGTTCGACTGGTCGTAGCTCCCCTTCGACCAGTCGTAGTGTAACACTCCGAATTTTTTCCAACTTGGAATTAGACGTCCTTAGGAGATGGGTCAACTATAACACCTTGGTAACCTCTCAGAACCCAATTTCAAAGCCAAAGAAATCACTTAGGATTAATTCCTTTAGAAATTAAGCGTAAGTTAGTTAGCGCTACGCTAGAGTAGTTGTGAAATTGTCCCTGAACACTTTAAATACGTTCTACAAGACCCAAAACTTGTAGAATCAATGACGCTATAATACCATGAAACCTAGGATCAAACTCTAAACCCGTTTGCTCTCAGGAACCCTTTGAAACTTCATATTGGGTTTAGACCGTGCGTCGAAAGTCCGATACCTACAATCTTAGACCGTTATGACCGCTTAGCTGGACTTGACAATCATTTCTAAAATCAAGCCCAACCGACGTTCAGAGTCTATTTCATTGAGCCTAGAGTAAAGAGAGTGAGAAAGGGTAAGGATTTAGAAATTTTAATCCAAATCTGGCACGTGACTTTGCGCGTTATTATTAAGCATTTCGACCATCAGAATTTAGCTAAATTTTACCCGCAGATCAGGAAAAATTTCTCTTTCATATCATGAGACTTGTAGACCTGATTTAGGTACGATGACCGCTGAACTGAAACTGGACCGCCACGTGCGATCTATGAACTCTACCGGACTGAAAACTGGGTGTGAGCAACATCCAGTGACCATGAGCTTAAGTCCGACCGCGTTCGGCCAGGGGACCTCCCGAAATGCTCTTTTGGATCGGAACAGTCCCGATTTGGTTATAACTCAAGTATACCTTTGTCCCAAGTTTGTTTTGGTGAAGTTTTAGCCTATATAAGGGCTTGAAATCCTCTCATATCTCTCCCATCCGAATTTGGATTAAGCACTAGAAAGAGAGAGAGAGAAAAAGTGAGAGATTATGAGAGAATTGTGGGAGGGATTTCCCGCCACTTGCACCAGCTTTTGCACGTGCCAAAGAAACGCATTCCAATCATTTTCTCGATGATTCTAATGCACTTCTAGGTAAGAAAAATCCTAACTACTTGCTGTTTTGAGATTCTTTCGATTCAAATATCGAAATAGCTTATGTATCTTGTGCATTAGGTCGCATTTACGCCGTTGACGAAGTGTCTACGTTCAAATCGAATTGATACACGTCTAAGGCAAAAGATGAGGATTTTAGACGCTTTAATTGACTGATTTCAAAGCTTTCAATGTCGTTTAATAGTAGATTATCGAAGAGAACGCTGTTTGATATGTAGAACATGCTGTCCGTTTTTCGTTTCGTATACGTACGGAGAATATGAGATTTAGGGTATTTTAGGTATTTGTAGGAAATACAATATACGTCCGTATTTTGCTGAAATGATTGCCATGGCTATTTATCATATTATAATCTTAGAAATTCGTGTATGATCTGTTTGGCGAAGAGATTCGCCCTTATGCACATATTGGCCGACATATGCTATGTAGACTAATGTGTGTAGACTAAGTGTTTGTTGAAAAGCCTAAATTAACATGATTTATGCCTGCCATATGTTTTGAATGTAAGAACATGATTTTTGTGTATTAGACAACTCCTTGATATAAGGATCTGTCATATTATATGTTGAAACCAACAAACGTCAAGTACGTTGGAGTTGTGTAGTCTAAGTGTTTGTATAAATGCTTGCGTGAGTAAGAACTTAGTAAATAGTGTTGTAAACTAGTGTTGAGATATGATTCTCAACTAAACTAATGATGCACATGATTTCCTCCATACTTATTGGATTTGAATTGATTATCTTATATATATATATATATATATATATATATATATATATATATATATATATATATATATATATATATATATATATGAAATGCTTGTGTATGGTTAGATTGCTTATGTTGCATCTTATAACATGTTGCCAACATGCTTGAATTACTTATTATTTCAATTCTGTTATCTCATATGATTACTGATTCACATTACATGTGCTTGGGGCTATACTCTAGTCCAGGCAGTCGGTAACAGTTTAGAATTCGTGGTTGGATTGTATTCGTTACGAATGATGTGTATGACAAACCCGAGTCATACTAGAGTCGTCAGCAGTGGTTAGGCCACACGAAGTGCTTGTGCACTTCATGTCGGTTGATTCAATGTGCGCTCGCGCTAGTCGAACTCATCAGTAACCCGACTGACCATTGTATGTTCACCTTGTATTCGTCATAACTTATTGAACCTAGGGTACTGAACTTACCATTGAAAACCTTGTTAACCATGGTACCTTGATCCATAAAGACTCATGAGCCGGGCATGGTGGTATGAGACACCATGGTCGAGCTGTCGGCCTACGCTGGGGCCACAAACCTCCCCGTAGTGACCAATGAGCACATTTGACTCATGAGTCGATTGTGGTGGTATGAGACACTATATTCGAGCTGTCGGCCTATACCGATTGGTGACGAACCCTTTGTAGTGACCGCGAGTGTATTCTGAGTCTATGGGAGGCGATGACCCTTCCGTAGCGACAAGAGTACAGTAGGCCTGTATTGATAAGGTGATGGGGGAGAAGTGCAACGAGTACGAGTAACAGCCCTGACAGCCCTTACAGCGACCTACAAATATAACATCGTATGAGATTACTAGGAGTGACGACTCTAGACAGGATCTGTGTTAGGATTGATATAAGTAAGGTACCCAAGTTTTTCAATCCTGCTGTATGAAAAGGACTAATAACAACTCGGTAATCATTATCCATATCACATTGCATGTGCCTGAAAGATGTGGAGCACTGAGAAACGTAAGCATGCCACGGGCGTAAGATGGTACCGTATGAGGGAGTATGTCGGTGAGGGCATCCATCATGTCATTTCATGCATGCATTAACAATAGTATCTAGGAATGTTTGATTGTTTGCTTTACTATTAACGCGTGACTGATTTGATAACATGCTAATCTTTGCTCTATTATCCCACTGAGTTGATCACTCACTCCCACGTTACGAGACGGTGTTTTCGGACACCCACCAGTCCCTATTTTAGTTGCAGATGATGGCGCTGCTTGTGAAGCGGAGCCAGACTTGATGATGATGAGGAGGATCCCTCCTTTATGCGTGTTTTGATCGACTGGATTACAGGGAGGTTAATTAGATGCCTTGACACTTATCATTTTATATTTTTGAAGCACTCATGTATATTCTTTTCTTTCCATTTTTGGAGTATACATGTATTTAATTAACCTGGTAACATGTTCACACTCTGGAGACTTACTATCAATTATATATTTTATGTATTTATCACAGTCTTTCGCTTGCTAATTTAACTGTCTTTGGAGTATGATATGCTGTTTTGGCTTAGTCTCAATCTTGTTTAATGCCATTCTACAGACAACATGCATTTATCATTATTTATGTTGCATAAGTGACGTTCTGGAACTCGGGAGTTGAGTTTCTACCCGACCCCCGATTTTCAGGGTGTTACATGTTCTGCATTCGCAGCCACTGATCCAAGAGAAACAGAAAGCAGAGGCGATGCTGGGGAAGAAGCCACCTTGCTACTGCCATTAATAAAGCAGACCCAGCCATGGACCTTTGCAATCACCGCCAGAATTGATACTTGCCTACCTTCAAACATTGTAGCATTGTGGGCTTTCCAGAGTTCCCAGCTGATATAGAGAGGGGCAAACGTTTGAGCATCTAACCCCTTGGCAGCTAGAGCTCATCTCCACCACGAAAACCTTGCTAAAAAGGAGGAAGCAGGCATAACTCTAATGCCAAAATTGAAACCAACATGATCTTACACAGCCTGCACCGTCGAGCTTTCAACGAATAGGTGGATAGTAATTTCCACTAATTTAGCCAGATCGAAGTTGCAGCAAACAAGCATAGAAGCCAAGTGGACACCACACGCTTGGATCACTTCATCTACAGGGACTGCATTCTGAAGCAGTTTCTAGGCAAACAAAGAGATTTTGGATGGGATATTCGGATTCCACAACTTGTTAGCCCAATCTAACTACAGGCGAGGAGACCTACAGGTGTCTCTAACAGATCAAACTGTGAACACGCCGGATGGGGAGAGGGGCCAGAAGAATGAACCAGGCCAACAGAAATGCAGAAACCAGCCTGAAAAATGAAATCAAGCGCCTCTTGAGGTAGATATCTAAAGACCACCGAAGGAGGAAGTAACCCGGTTGGGCTAAGAAATTGCCTAACCTCCATATCCAACAACTCCGCGGGGATAGGGCTCTCAGCCAAGCTGAGGAGAGGCCCAATCCCAGTCCAATTATATATCCAAAGCTTACAACTTCCTTCCCTAATCATCCTTTGAACCATGGGTAACATTCACTAAATTTGGGCTTGAATGCGCTTCCACAATGGGGAAGCAAAAGAACAATGGGAAGAGGTCCCATTTGCCTCCAAGTTTAGCCAATATTTGGTAGCCATGAACAAGCTCCATAAAGAGCTTTGATTGGAGAAATGGATACTCCACGGTATCTTCATTCTGGCAGCTTTCATGACTTCTTCCAATCGCCTGAAGCCCTGCCCACCCTCAACAATCGGAACTGCAATCTGCTTCCAGCTAATCCAGTGCATTTTTCTCCTACCATGTGACCATCCCCAAAAGAAATTGGTGAAACTTGCTTCCAAGGCTTTCAGAACCTGCATTGGAACATGGATAGCGGATAAATAGCGGACAGGTATACTAGTCAGTACATGTTTGATTAGAGCTGCTTTGCCCGCCTAAGAAAGAATCCTGGCTTTCCACCCACTAAGTCTACTTTCTATTCTCTCCAAGGGGGAATGGAAAACGTCGGATTTCAATCTACCCGTTGCGATAGGAACCCCTAGGTACATAAAAGGGGTGGATGATGCCTTGGAAATTCCAATGGTTCTTTCAACCGTTCTAATCTTGGACTCTTTCATTTTTTCTAAATAGACAAAAGTACTCTTGTGGAGGTTGATGCATTGCCATGATTTCGCCTGGTAAGCATCCAAAAAAATTTTTATCGCACGAAGGGTAGCAAGACCCGCGTTAAGGAAGAGGAGGGTATTGTCGGCATACAAAAGGTGGGAGATAGAAGGGCATCCTGTAAGTGCTATGATTTCATATCCCTTTGCTTGTCAAATTTTATGGTGCCAAAACCTATATCTATGTCTTATATATCTTGTGTTTCATGTTTGAGACTATTCATTGCTTCAAGACATCGCATTTCAAGACAAGAACTTAAATGAAGAAATTTTCAAGTCATCGATGAAGAATTCAAGAATAGAAGTCTTCAAGCATGCATGTTCAAGATACAATCAAGTTCAAGTATAGTAGAAGACTTTGTCAAGTCAAGATCAAGCTCAAGAAGGCCTACAACAAGATTCGTAAATTCTCAAGCTTCTCTTAAGGGTCATCTGAGTATACAGACTATCAATGTCCATCTCACTTTTAAGGTTTATTTGACCTTAGATTGACCTTAGGATGGGCTTTACTGTAGGTTATTCTGGATACATAATTCGTATATTTTGATATGCTTGTTCGGGCTGTTCTAAGACCAGTCCTAAGGACTTCAAGACCAGTCCTAGCTCTGCTATGACCAGTCTTAAGTTTTTCAGGACCAGTCCTTAGTTGTTGAAGATTTTGAATCTTTCTGGTTGTCTTACGACTAGTCCTGGACATCCTACGACCAGTCTTGTGAGCTGTACGACTCGTCCTTCGACCAGTCTTAGCCCTACGACTCAAACTCAAGCAACTAAATTGGGAGTCATACGACCGGTCGTAGGTGACCCACGACCAGTCGTAGGTGGCCCACGACCGGTCGTAGGATACCCAGGACCGGTCGTGGAACACCAAATCCTTATCCCGCGGAAATCTTTAAAAATCTTTGAAGCTACGACCAGTCCTACGATCCTAAGACAGTCGTAGATGAGATTTTTTAGGCTATAAATAGAGCATGACTTCAAAGTTTTAGCAATTCAAATCAATTCTATTCAAGCATTCTTTAGGCTATACTCTGAGATAAGTTTGTGTTGTTTTAAAGCTACTTTGTGCTCATTTAATATTCCTTTTGCTAGCTTGTTTATTATTTGATTTTGATCTACATTCCAATCTTATTTGAAAAGGGAAATTTCTGATATTCCTTCTTCTTAGATTCAAAATCAAATAGAACTAGCCCTTTTGACTTAAAATCAATTAGACTTAGAACCATTCTTAAAGTGAGTATTGGACTTTGAACGTTGAATCAAACTTCTACTCCGATTGGTTCTACCGGTCTACTTCAAAAGGAGATTCAGGTATTTTACATTTTTGTAATTTACTTTCTTTGGTTTTGTTTAAGATTTGTCAGAAAAATCTCATTGTATTGGTTATCTGAGGAGAGCCAGAAAACTCAGATTATGTGGGTTTTTAGATTGTGTAAGCCCGAGATCAAAGACAAAATTTTGAAGGTTTTAGGTGAACCCGTGAAACCTATTTTGATAGTGCATGATAATATCCCCTGTGTGAGGATATTAGGAGTGAAGTAGCATTCTGTGTGGCTGTTGGATAATAGTTGGTGTACACACAGGCGAACCACTATATATCGTTGTGTTGTGGATGTACTTTATTCTTTCATTTCTTTATTCGTTCAGTTTTGTGGTTTGTATTTGTGGATGAATGTTGTAATCTTTTTATTCCAAGCAAGTGTGGGGAATGTTGTAATAACTTAGGATTTATTTCTGTAAGTTCTTTTGATTGCTTTGCGTTTTCATTCCTCATTGGTTTCTGATACAAGGACATTCTAGAAATAAGGTTGTCCTACCTTAAACCTTTGGTTTTTGGTGTAAGGTTGTCCTTAGAACTGATATAGTATCATTCTCTTTATTTTAGGCTATTGAGATTAATTTCAATTCAACATTGTGTTTTATTTCTTTTATTATTCCGCTGTTTTAGTTTTATTTGGCATTGCCCTACCCCCCCTCTAGGGCATATAGCTAGGCCCCTTTCAAGTGGTATCAAAGCCTAATAGCTCGTGCTTATTGTTTATTTATTAGATTTATTTCCTAAGCTAATGATCTAAGCTATATTAAGATGTCAAATTTTGATAGCCTATCAGTCACTAGGCCACCACCCTTTAATGGCACAAACTATGCTTATTGGAAAGCCAAGATGAGGATCTACCTCAAATCCTTGGATGAAAGTGTATGGCTGGCCACAGTGAATGAATGGAACCCTCCTATCACTGAAGTAACTAATTTCGATGGTTCAAAATCAATGAAAGTAACGACTTATTCTCTTTGGACCACACTTCAGAAAAGTGAGAGTAGTGCCAATGTAAAAGCACTAAATGAAATTACTTGTGCATTATCACCAGATGAATTCAAAAGAATCATCTCTTGTGAAAATGCAAAACAAGCATGGGATGTATTAGAAATGACACACGAGGGTACATCTATTGTCAAGAAATCTAAAGTCCAACTCCTCACAACTAAATTTGAAGAAATTCATATGGAGGAGAATGAGATGTTTATGGACTTCTTCACTAGATTGAATGACATTGTGAACTCTATGTGGGGTCTTGGTGATAAAATCTCAGAAAGTAAAGTGTGCGCAAAGATACTACGTTCACTTCCTGAATGGTTCAATTCTAAAGTAACCGCGATTCAGGAACTTCGTGATACGGATACCATGAGGGTTGAGGAAATAGTTGGTTCACTTCAAACCTACGAGTTGTCCTTTAAAAGGAAAATGTATTGCTCTCAAATCATCTAAAAATGTTTCACAAGAGAGCACTTCAGATTTAAAAAATTCCGAAGATGATATGGTGCTTTTAGAAAAAAAGTTTTACAAAATTTTCAAAAGCAAGAAAAAAGTTGATTTTCAAAAATCAAATGATAAGAGACGATCTAAACCTAGAACTCAAAAATCTTTGAAAGATAGTCAATGTTACAACTGTCAAGAGTATGGGCACTTAGCTAACAAATGTCCTAAAAAGGACAATTCAAAAAGGAAAACATGATGGCTACTTTGGATGAATCGTCTGATTCAGAATCCTCTTCTAAATCAGAAGATTCTGAAACCGAGTCGGGTGATGATGTTAAAGCCCTTATGACTCTAGCTAAGATCACTTTTTTAGATAATGATGATTTATCTAGTGAAGAAAATTTGAATAGTGATTGCGATAATGAAGATGATCTTCAGGATGCTTATAATGCCCTTTATAAGGAGAGTTGTAAAATTGTCGTCAAGCTTAAATTACAAAAAGAAAAATTTTCTAAGCTTAAGGAAGATTATGAGTCTCTCATTTTAGAAAAGTCTCATATTTCTGATTCTTTTGAAAAGACCAAAGGTGATTTAGATTTCAAAACCTCCAAATTTGAAGATTTGAGGTCCGAAAATGAGAAACTCAAAAAAGAGGTAGCTTCTCTTCTGAGTTTGAAAGACACATGGAGATATGCCCAAGGTGATCCTAAATTGGAAAAATTATTGTCCGGATCAAGAAAATGTGGCGATCGATCCGGTTTGGGCTATGATAAGAATACATCTCCTAAACAAAAGAACATTGCTCCTAAATTTGTAAAAGGAGAGTCTTCAATCTCAAAAGAAAAGAATACTTATCAAGGTTTTTCTAAAAATTCAAGGACTCTTCAAAAACCTAAAGGTAGCCATGTCAACTTTGTTCCATTGGCTGAAAAAATAATTGATCTACTCAAGGAGCTATTAAAGTCTAACTCTATAGGTCTCTCCTATAACAACAGACAGAAAAAGACCATCTATACTCCTAAACCCAAAACAGTTCTGAAATGGGTTCCTAAAGTTACCTGCTTGGTTGCCCACACTGCTTTCAAAGCTACAAGCCATTCAAAGTGGTACCTAGATAGTGGTTGCTCCAGGCATATGACAGTTGACAAAGCTTTATTCACCGATCTAAAAGATATGACTGACGGGTCAACACATTTAGTGATGGAAGCAATTGTAAGATCATTGGCCAAGGTACGGTTCAGCTTTATAACCTTCCCTTATTTAAGAATGTTTTATATGTTGAGGGCTTGAAACATAACCTTCTAAGCATTTCTCAGATATGCGATAACAACCATAGTGTAAAGTTTTCTAATCAAGGTTGTGAGATTCTTAATAATAAGGGTTCTGTTATATTAACTGGTCGCAGAACTTCTGAAAACTGCTACATCGTTAGTGATGCAAGCTCATCTACTCAATCGTGTTACATGGTCCATACCGATGAGACTGAATTATGGCATAAACGCCTTGGACATGTACACTATTGAAACTTATTTAGATTGAGCAAAAGAGAACTAATTAGAGGTCTACCCAAATTGCAAAAAGTAGATAAAATATGTGGTGAATGCCAGTTGGGCAAACAGACTAGGAGCTCTCACAAGAAAGTGAACTCCAATACCACATCTAGACCACTCGAGCTTCTCCATATGGATCTTATTGGACCAACCAGATTGGAGAGTCGAGGAAGAAAAAAATACATCCTGGTTATCGTAGATGACTATACTAGATTCACTTGGATATCATTCTTAAAAGACAAAACTGAAACCCTGGATGAAGTGAAAAAGGTCATCAAATGAATCCAAAATGAAAAAGGTTCTCATGTTAGTAAGATCCGTAGTGATCATGGATCCGAATTCGAAAACAGTAGTTTTAAGAAATTCTGTAGCGATCAGGGAATATCGCATGAATTATCTGTGCCCAAAACACCACAAAAAAATGGTATAGTTGAAAGGAAAAACAGAGTGCTTCAGGATATGGCTAATATTATGTCGAATAGCATGAAGCTCTCTAGAAATCTTTGGGCTGAAGTAGTTAATACCGCATGTTATATTATTAATCGGGTTTATACCAGTAAATCTGATAATAAGACTGCTTATGAATTATGGTTTGAAAAGAAACCTACTGTCAAATACTTTCGAGTTTTTGGTAGCAAGTGTTATATTTTACGTGATCGTGAAAATTTGGGAAAGTTTGATACGAAGAGTGATAAAGGTATTTTTCTTGGTTATTCTTTGAACAGTCGAGCTTATAGGGTTCTAAATAAGAGAACTGGTGTGATTTAAGAGTCCATCAATGTGGTAATTGATGATCATTTGAATGCACCAGCTCCGAGTTCAGATGATGATGAAGCTCTTATTATCGACAAACAAGATACCTCATCAAATCAAAAAGAATCTAAACCAAGGACTGTCAAAGATCATCCAACCAATCAAATTCTTGGAAACCCTCTCACTGGAGTTCGTACTCGAAAATAACTTGAGAACATTTATAATTATGTTTGTTTTACATCCTAAATAGAACCGGTCAACGTGAAAGAAGCACTTTCTGATGAAAATTGGATAGTTGCTATGCTGGATGAACTTAATCAATTTTTTCATAATGATGTCTGGTATCTTGTTCCTAGTCCTAAAGATAAAAAAATTATTGGAACAAAATAGATCTTTAAAAATAAGTCTGATGAGCTTGGAAATATAATACGAAATAAGGCTAGACTGGTTGTACAAGGGAACACTCAGATTGAAGGCATCGATTACAATGAAACCTTTGCTCCAGTCGCTCGCCTTGAATCAATCAGACTTTTTATTTCCATCGCATACTTTAAAAAATTTAAGATTTATCAGATGAATGTAAAGAGCGCCTTCTTGAATGGTGATTTACATGAAGAAGTGTATGTTGAACAACCTTTAGGGTTTGAAGACCTCAAGTTATCTGACCATGTATTTCGTCTCAAAAAGGCTCTCTATGGTCTAAAACAAGCGCCCAGGGCATGGTATGAGAAATTGACTAAATTCTTACTTAGTCATAGCTTTCAAGTAGGAAGTGTTGATAAGACGTTCTTTGTTAAGAAGCATAATAATGATATTTTGATGGTTCAAATTTATGTTGATGATATTATTTATGGATTAACTTGCTCTAACATGTCTATTGAGTTTGTAAAGTTAATGAAATCATGGTTCGAAATGAGCATGGTTGGCGAACTAAACTATTTCCTAGGGTTGCAAGTAAAACAACAACCTGATGGAATTTTCATTTCCCAGACCAAATATGCTTCAAACTTGGTTAATAGGTTTAGATTTGAGAATGGTAAGAACTTTGATACTCCTGTGAGTACAACTTTAAGACTCTCAAAAGACTCTACAGGTAAAGATATAGATCCTAAACTATATCGCAGTATGATTAGTAGTTTGTTGTATCTTACTGCAAGTAAACCTGATATTGCATTAAGTGTTGGTATTTGTGTGAGATATCAATCTAATCCTAAGGAATCACATATTACTATTGTTAAACGGATTATTAGATATGTCCCAAGTACTTTAAATCTGGGTCTTTGGTATCCTTTTGATACTAGTGTTCAATTAGCCGGGTACTCAGATGCTGATTGGGCCGGTAATATCGATGATAGAAAATCAACCAGTGGTGGTTGTTTTTACATTGGAAATTTCTTAGTTTCTTGGTTCAGCAAGAAGAAAAGCTCAATATCGCTCTCTACTATTGAGGCTGAGTATATTGCAGCTGGATATGTATGTACTCAATTAGTTTAGATGAAACGCATGCTAAGTGATTATGGAATTAATCAAGATTCAATGATCTTACATTGTGATAATTCCAGTGCTATAAATATTTATAAAAATCCAATCCAACATTCACTTACTAAGCACATTGACATTAGGTATCATTACATTCGTGAGTTGGTTGAAGAAAAAGTTATTTCCTTGGAATATATATCAACTAAAAATCAACTTGCTGATATATTTACTAAACCGCTCGACAAAAGCAGGTTTAATAAATTGAAATTTGATCTTGGTATGTGCATTTTACATTGAGTATTCTTGCTTACATGTATCATAATGTACTATATTTAGTATTATTTGTGTTTAAATTTTAATTTTTTACATTAAAAATGTATTTTTTGGTCGATACTCGACTGGTCGTAGCTGTATACGACCAGTCATCGTATGACCGGTCGTGAACAGCACTCGACCGGTCGTGGAGCTCGTGAATATGATATATTTTGGAGAAATCTCCTTCTTCTTCATTTGCACTCCGACCTACGACGAGTCGTGGCTCGACCAGTCATAGGATTTCTTATTTTTCTTCAAGGTGAGTCCTATTTCATCATTTTACTTGAAGATTCATGCTCTCTATGCTTTGATTTGATCATTGTGTAGCTAGATTTCATCTCTTGTTGGGTTTTTCAAGGGTTTTTTCTCTATTTGCCGATCTAGAGAAAACTCATCCTTTCTTTTGTGTATTTCTCTTGCTCTTTGTATATCTTTTTGAATATGGATGCTAGAGGGAAGAAGAAAACATCCCGTGGTCCATCCTCATGTAGATCTACACCGATAATAAAATGGCACCTTCGGTCACCCGAAGATGATTCTCAAGATGTACGGGATATGCGTGTCCGTAATGTTATCATTGAGCATACCGTTGATTTCAATCACATTGCTCCATATGGTATTGTCCCTCTCCTTGAATCTGTTGGCTGGACTAACATTTTTCTTTGGGGTGGGCCTGCGTACTAGTCTATTGCCCAATCAATGGTTGCATGCATCTCAGAATTTTCTCTTGACAACTTAACTTTTTCAATTGATATTAGAGAAGGAAAATTTGAAGTAAACCGTCATTTGATATCAGGTATTATGGCTATACCTGTTAATGATGAAGGTATACCAAGTCATACTCTATAGGACAAACCATCTGAATCGAAAAAACACATGTTGACAAGAGATTTATACAAACTTGATGCGCAATGGACACACAAAGGGAATGTGCTCCCTTCAAAGTATCTGTTACCTAGATACAGAGTATTACATTATTTTTTCATTTCAAATATGTATCCTCGATTCGGTAATAAAATCGAGTTGACTGTCTTCATGGTTCGTGTGTTGCATTCTATTGCTTCTGGTACTATGGTCTGCCTTCCTTCAATGATTTATCATTTTATCATTCAGTTTCGTCTCCATTCGGGTCATAGTGATATTCCGTTTGGTTATCTTATGACTGTTTTAGCCACTCACATGCTTGTCGATAAACCTATTAATGAAGCACCAATTCATCATCTTATTTTCAACAATTCCAATCTTAATAAGATGAAGTTGGATTTGCTTCCTGGCCAAGTTGATGAAGGTGGTGTTGGTGGTGATGGTGGTGAAGCCAGAAATGAAGGAGAAGCGGGCGATCTTCCTCAACAGGATATTAATATGGATGAGATATTTGATGATATAGAAACCGATTCGCCAAATTATCCTGATTACGATCCATGTAGTCATGATGCATGCCTTTGTGCATTGGAGGAGAAGGTTGACAACATGAGTATAGCCCATGATATGCAGTTTAAATATATGCGAAAATATCTTCGTCGCATCAATAGAGGCTTACACCAGATTGATCCGACTATCCATGCTCCCTCCTCTGGATCTGATTAGGCATATTATCATCTGGATAGTATAACATTATCTTTTATTTTGAAAATTGTATTGTCTTTTGGATATTGTATTGTGGATTGATAATGCCTTGATGCTTCTGGTTTATATTTTGAAATATACTATGTTCTTTCATATTTTTTTCTCATTATCTACTTATTATTACTCTCTATGTTGTTGTTCTCTTTCCTATTATGACTTTCCCTTGTCATTTTGTGACAAAAAGGGGGAGTAGTAAGGTAAAAGGGAGTAGTATGGAAAGGGGGAGTAATGTGTTTGAATTGATTAATTGAGAAGGATATGTGGATTGAGAATATGGAGTCTTGATGTTTACATGTTGATTACTGTTCATATGAGCAGTACTCATATTACTTAGGGGGAGTAGAGTATTTTGTGATTATATGGCTCATGATTCCTTATTATCTTTCATGTTATGTGTTTTGTCACAAATTTGACAAAGGGGGAGATTGTAAGTGTTATGATTTCATATCCCTTTGGTTGTCAAATTTTGTGGTGCCAAAACCTATATCTATGTCTTGTATATCTTGTGTTTCATGTTTGAGACTATTCATTACTTCAAGACATCACATTTCAAGACAAGAACTTAAATGAAGAAAGTTTCAAGTCATGGATGAAGAATTCAAGACTAGAAGTCTTCAAGTATGCATGTTCAAGATACAATCAAGTTCAAGTATAGTAGAAGACTTTGTCAAGTCAAGATCAAGCTCAAGAAAGCCTACAACAAGATTCGTAAATTCTCAAGCTTCTCTTAAGGGTCATCTGAGTATACAGACTATCAATGTCCATCTCACTTTTAAGGTTTATTTGACCTTAGATTGACCTTAGGATGGGCTTTACTGTAGGTTATTCTGGATACATAATTCATATATTTTGATATGCTTGTTCGGGCTGTTCTAAGACCAGTCCTAGGGACTTCAAGACCAGTCCTAGCTCTGCTACGACCAGTCTTAAGTTTTTCAGGACCAGTCCTTAGTTGTTGAAGATTTTCGAATCTTTCTGGTTGTCCTATGACTAGTCCTGGACATCCTACGACCAGTCCTGTGAGCTGTACGACTCGTCTTTCGACCAGTCTTAGCCCTACGACTCAAACCCAAGAAACTAAATTGGGAGTCATACGACCGGTCGTAGGTGACCCACGACCAGTCGTAGGTGGCCCACGACCGGTCGTAGGATACCCAGGACCGGTCGTGGAACACCAAATCCTTATTCCGCAAAAATCTTTAAAAATCTTTGAAGCTACGACCCGTCCTAGGATCTTAAGACCAGTCGTAGATGGGATTTTTTAGGCTATAAATAGACCACGAACTTCAGAGTTTTAACAATTCAAATCAATTCTATTCAAGCATTCTTTAGGCTATACTCTGAGATAAGTTTTTGTTATTTTTAAGCTACTTTGTGCTCATTTATTATTCCTTTTACTAGCTTGTTTATTATTTGATTTTGATCTACATTCCAATCTTATTTGAAAAGGAAAATTTCTGATATTCCTTCTTCTTAGATTCAAAATCAAATAGAACTAGCCCTTTTCAAAATTAATAGAACTAGCCCTTTTGATTTAAAATCAATTAGACTTAGAACCATTCTTAAAGTGAGTATTGGACTTTAAACGTTGAATCGAACTTCTACTCCGATTGGTTCTACCGGGCTACTTTAAAAGGAGATTCAGGTATTTTACATTTGTGTAATTTACTTTCTTTGGTTTTGTTTAAGACTTGCCAGTAAAATCTCATTGTATTAGTTATCTAAGGAGAGCCAGAAAACTCAGATTGTGTGGGTTTTTGGATTGTGTAAGCCCGAGATCAAAGACACAATTGTGAAGGTTTTAGGTAAACTCGTGAAACTTATTTTGATAGTGCATACTAATATCCCCTGTGTAAGGATATTAGGAGTAGAGTAGCATTCTGTGTGGCTGTTGGATAACAGTTGGTGTACACACAGGCGAACCACTATATATCGTTGTGTTGTGGATGTGCTTTATTCTTTCATTTCTTTATTCATTCAGTTTTGTGGTTTGTATTTGTGGATGAATGTTGTAATCTTTTTATTCCAAGCAAGTGTGGGGAATGTTGTAATAACTTAGGATTTATTTCTGTAAGTTATTTTGATTGCTTTACCTTTTCATTCCTCATTGGTTTCTGATACAAGGACGTTCTAGAAATAAGGTTGTCCTACCTTAAACCTTTGGTTTTTGGTGTAAGGTTTTCCTTAGAACTGATATAGTATCATTCTCTTTGTTTTAGGCTATTGAGATTAATTTCAATTCAGCATTATGCTTTATTTCTTTTATTATTCCGCTGTTTTAGTTTTATTTGGCATTGCCCTATTCACCCCCCGTCTAGGGCATATAGCTAGGCCCCTTTCACATCCCCTTAGGCTTTTGAAAGGCGTGCACCAACCCTGTTCTAGCAATTGTTTAAGGCCCCTGCTAAGCACTTCTGCTCATAGAATGAAAAGGGCTGGGCAGAGCAGGTCTCCTTGACGAAGCCCTCTAGAGGATTTAAAGAAGCCATTGGTCTCCCCATTAACCAGGATAGAGAACCAATTATTAGCCTAGCATTTTTCAATCATGTCCACCCAATCCTTGCTGAACCCGAACCTAAGGAGAACCTTCCTTAAAAAACCCTAATCCACCTTGTCGTAGGCCTTTTCCATAGCAAGCTTGACCATAAAATTCTCCCAACCCCCTCGAACTTTCCTGGTGATCTCTCTAAAAACCTTCTGACTGAGAATAATGTTCTTGGATATGAAATGACCTAGAACAAAAGCCCTTACTCCTTAGAAATCAACGAAGGTAGGATTTGATTCAGCCTGGTAGCAATGATTTTAGCAAAAATCTTATATAGCCAATTACAAAGACTAATCGGGCAGAAATCGGCAAACCTCTTTGGTGGCTGAGACTTAGGAATCAAAAAAATTAGCGATGTAGTTACAACTCTTGGCAGCTTACCCCCTTGGAAGAAGAAAGACACAGTTTTATATATGTCCTGGGCCACCACATTCTTGCAAGAACCATAAAAGGCTGTAGAAAATCCATCTAGGACAGTAGCCCCATCAACTGACATGGCAAGAACAACCTGATGGACCTCCAACAAAGTCAGTGGGGTTGTCAAAAAGAGGTTATTTTCCTGCGCTACTAGGCGAGGAATGGTTCTGCAGAATGCCAAAGTCAAGAGCTATAGGGATAGCTGAAAACTGCTGCTTGAAAAACTCCATCGCCGCTTACTTCAGAGTTGTCGAGTCATTAATCTCCTGCCTCAAGTCTAGCCTGAACGATCTAATGAAAGATTTGCGTTGTTTTTCTGTGGCTGAGGCATGAAAAAATTAGGTATTCCTGTCCTCATCTGTCAGCCAATTCACTCTTGACTTTTGCTTCCAAAATGTCTCCTGCATCTGCTTAAGGCAAATGTGGCGATCAGATGCAATGTTAAACTTGTTCTGCAACTCCATGGGTGTCCTAGAGTCCCCAGCCATGTCCTAACATCTGGCCTCTAGCTCTGCTAGGTGATGCTTGGCCTGATGGACCTGATCAAAAATATTACCGAAGACGTTCTTGTTCCACTCCTTGAGAACTTGTTTGACTACCTTGAGCTTCGCTAGCACATTATAAATCAAATGGGGAGAGGTTGGAATTTTCCAAGCTGCGCTGACCACTTGAAGAAAGGAGTCATGTTGAGTCCACATCCATTAGAATCTGAACGGCTTTGGACAGCTGGCCGCGGTTGACGGGAATTCCAGTAGAAGTGAGACGTGGTCTGAATTTACCCGAGGGAGATGCTAGACCTGGAACACGGGGAAGAAGGAGGACCAACTAGCATTGATCAAGACTCTGTGTAGTCTTGCCCACACCCTAGATGAGCTGGCTTGGTTGTTGGTCCATGTAAACTAATTTTCAGTGAACCTTACATCTATTAGCCCTTCATTGTTGATCGCGTCAGAGAATTTGGAAGAACCAACAGCATCTAGCTGTCTGCAACTCCTTCTTTTTGAAGCCCTCACCACCACATTAAAATCCCCACAAACAGCCCAACTCCCCACCACTGAGGTGGACAAATTCGGCAACTCCTCCCATAACATCCTCCTGAGCGTACGAGCGCAGCTAGCATAGAAAAAAGTTAGAGAAATAGGGACAACAATATTCTGAATAGTAACAACGAGAGATAAGGATTGATTAGACATGCTGAAAATAGAGAAAGTAATTGTGTTCGTAGAGAACACCCATATTTTACCCCCTTCATTCCCATTCGAGAAGGAAGAGTGGAAATCCAGGGATAAGCCCACTCCCACTCTTTTCTCCTCACTAAGCATCGGTTCCAGAATGACAACCGCCCAAGGATTGTGATCCTTGATCATTCGCTTAGATGATCATATGGTGCGCTGATTACCAATGCCTTGAGCATTCCAAACAAGGATTTTATCCATCCATAACACAACTGCTATTCATAGCCCGTCTCCTTAGTCAACGCAATCTTAAACTCCAATCACCCCTAGAGTAGAGGATTCTGGTTCTCCTAGTTCTCTAGTGGGTCAGTGACGTACATGTTGAGTCCTTTCTAGTCTTACCCTATTGATCTTTATAACTTTTTACCTGAGACGACTGATGTGGATCAAATCTACCATGTGTAGGATCCGGAGTCAGAGGTTGCTCCCCCTCTCTTACCTCGTGGGAATTATCTTGCACTTCTCAAGAATCTTTGAATGTTGTTACCCGGTCATGTCTGCTGTGGGACATTGCTGGTTCTTTACCCCAATGCAACTGTAGCCACTGAGAAAAGCAGAGATAAGTCGACTTCTAGATCAACCCTCCCTACCTGAGTAGGAGAGAAAGCTCTAGACAGCTCCGCCTAATCATAATTTCGAGGGGCCCTCTCAGCTATATCTAGAGATTATGGATCGTCATCGTCTGAGGGATCAGTGGGACCGAGGTCTTGCTAAGCTACTTGACATTCTAGCTCGTCAGTCTCACCATTCCCTCTCCTAGCCTGCTCTTAGATGAACGGGGAGCAGCCAACCAACCTGGAGTAAGATCTTCTGAAATGGTTGATGTTCAAAGATGACCTGAATGGCATTTTGGCTTATCTGGGAGAGGGATATCACCTGCTGGGATCAGGTCCATGGCCAATCTTTGAAAAACACTGTCCACTGCAATGGCATTTTGGTTCCTATTTTGGTTGTCGCCAATCTTTCTTGCGCTGCATCCAACTTTGTTCTGGAGGACTCCACTGTGATATTACTCATCCAATTCTTCCTGAATTGGATGTTGGATCCGGTAGTGAGGGATCTGCATCATATCATTCTAAACATGCTGAACATGCTCAATATGCACAAGGATGTTAGTTGAGTTGGGGAGATGAGGGACATCCTCTAATAACTCCTCTAAGATAGCATCACAAACAGTTGAAGGACGGGTCTCCATCCCTGCTAAGTCTATGTTTGAGATCTTAGGGAGGCAAAGCAAATGGGCCTGCGCCCTCACCATAAACTCCCCAAACTCATCTTCTACCTGATTGGAACTGGTCTGAGCATCAACATTCTGCTTACCAAATTTGCTAAGGACCCAATCCTTAGTCTCTACATTGTCCTTAAATGGACTCTTGGGCTCGGAAGGGGAGGGAGTTGCTGGCTCCCATGACAACCAAGATTCAATTTCAGCTATGATCAGATAGTTGTTGCTAGCCACATTAAGATTTAGCTCCTGATTGAAATTGATACCCGAGTGTAGGATAACCTTAGTGCAAGCATGAACCTGAAACAGGTCGTATTTACTAATTTCATATATCTAAGTAACCATCCCAAAATAGCTACGTAGGTCCAAGATAATCGCTTCCATCCAAGCATGCATTAGAATACCATATAGCCTGATCCAAATTCCCTCGTTACCTACCACTTCCCCCGGATTCCATGGGTAGACTGAAATAATTCCCATTTGGCTGTGTAGTTCACTGTCCTGTCGGAACTCCTCAAATTCTGATTTTTTTTTTAGAGTGATAAGGAATTTGAGTGGTGAGATCCTGATAACATCTACAGTAGAGGACTTGAAAGTAGATTCTCCGATTGCTGCTATCGGCTTCAATACCAAAATTGAAGGATTCGATGCTACTTTAACAAGAGCGAGGCTCAGTAATTGCATCTGGTTCTTGACTGCGCTCGGGTCAGCCGTAGAGGTGATATTGGGGAAAATGTTTGAGTGACTTGGGGGAAGGATTGGAGTCCTTCTCTCTCTCTTTGTCCCTGATGAATACCCGTAGCCGCCGCCGCCGCGTATGAGTTGTTTTTTCGAACGACCTTCCTAACCCCCGTTGGCCCAACAGGGGAGGGGTTTTTCTGTGTAGCAGTTGGGATGTATCTTCTGTTCTATGCCCATCTGTCGACTACGATCCTTTCATCGATCCATAACATCTTTCACCATCATAGCATCCTGTTCATATTTGAATCTAACAAAAGCATAACCCCTAGGTTTCGAAATGCCTAGGGGAGTGGGGATGTAGACATCCAGTAGCTTACCATATTTGCTAAAAATATTCCAAATATCTTCCCTAGAACAATCAAACGGAATGTTTCCTACAAAAAGGCTGAAATCTAACCTGATTGAGTTGGTTACTCAGCTAGAAGGTTGGGATTTTGAGGACTCCCAACGAGGAGGACGAGAGGGATTTCCCTCTTTTCTCGTGGGTGACCTACCTCTTATGTGGAGGTAGGGCCTATAAGATCCCTATCCTAGCCCGTATCATTTCATCGGCTTCCACGGTCCTCCTAGTCGAATTCCGTCCACCCGCGATTTGTTATCAGCACTTTCACGTGATCCCAAGTCGTGTCCTATATATCAGAGTCGGCTTGATCCGAGACTTGTAGCCTTGCGACTGCGCTATCATCCCAGTTCCAACGTCGCATCTCGCATGCCGAGGAGATACCCTGGCCAGGATATGTGGGCCCACATTCAGTTCAAGGAAAACACCATGCGTTACAAATACCGAGGGAATCTCTATGGCACATGTCCCATCAATCAATCAAGTACCATATCACATCATGTCAAATACAACACCATATCCAAAGTCAACTTTCTCTCTTATAACCCATCCCTTATATGTCAAGTACACATCACCCATCACTCACCATCCCTCTCTCCCATCACTTCTCTTACATCACACTCTCTCTCATATCTCTCTCATTACTCCCAAGCAACCGCAAGGGAGAGCAATGTCTATGGCCTCCCAAGGGAGAGAGAAGGCTATGTGTGGCCCACTTCCTATCCCTCTCTTCCAAGCCACTCAATTTTCATCTTCAACCATCAAAAGGAAGCCAAGTAGCAAAAGAAGCCATAGGAGCCAAGAAGGAGGCCGATCAGTGGGTGTTCATCATCTAGGTTTTCAGATTTAGGGCCCACTTATAATGGGAATCATCTTGATGTATGCCTTGTCTCAAACAGGAACCCATAGTGGCGAGGTCCCTCCTGTCTCCATCGTTCTCTCTCTCTCTCTCTCTCTCTCTCTCTCTCTCTCTCTCTCTCTCTCTCTCTCTCTCTCTCTCTCTCTCTCTCTCTTAATCCATGTGGCCCAACATATGATGTGTTGTATATCTGAGCCGTCCAGCATCTCATGCTACTGTTTACGTCAACAGCTGTGAGCTGACCATGAGGCATGTGTTTCTTTAAGCTGCCCATTACTAGAAGGGCCACTCCATGATGTATTTATTTCATCCACACCGTCCAGGCTATTTGGACGGTGTTGGATTAGTTTGGATGGCGCCAGGCCCACCTGCAGCGTGCAGGGCCACCTTGATGTATTTATTCTATACCCCACACTGTCCATCTGGAAGGTGCAGGTGTGGGGCGCACCTTAATGTATGTGATTTATACATGTCGTCCATCTATATGGGCCTCGTGTGGCCTAACCACTGCTGCCAACTCCAAAACACGGCTCGCGTTCATCGACGCGTCGTTCGTGGCAAAGATAAGCCAACTACGAAATTGCATGGTTACCGACTGCCTGGACTAGGTATAGTCCCAAACAATTGTGCAATCACATCAGCCATCATGTAAGAGTAATGGAAATGAAATACAACCATGTGAGCATGTTAACACATGTTATAACATACAACTTAAATAAATCATCAAGCACATGCATTTCATACATATAATGAAATCATGCATATAGCTAACATATAGGAAATCATTTACATTAGCATATTAATTGAGAAATCAATCTCAAACTAAATCATAACACCATTTAATTCAATACATACTAATACAAGCATTTATACAAATACCTAAACTACACACTTAAGTCTACATATAGTATGTCGACTCAAAGTACGCATTTTGGCGAATCTCTTCGCCAAACTAATTATGCACGCATTCCTAGTATTCTAATGTGACAAGAAGCCATGTCAATCATGTCATCAAATTATGAATGAAAACAGTACTTCCTACAAATGACTAAAATACCCTAAATCTCATATTCTTTGTCGGTTTACGAAACAGGAAACAGACAGCATGTTGTACATGTCAAACGGAGTTTCCGTCGATAATCTACTATTAAACAACATTGAAAGCGTTGGAAACAGTCAATCAAAACGTCTAAAATCTGCACGTTTCACTTTATATATGTATCGTTTCGAATGGAGCGTATACGCTTCGTCTACGGCGAATAGAGAACCTAATACACAAGTTCTATCAGCCAACATGCTATAGAACGAAGGAATCAGTAAATCAGCAACTATTAAGGTTGTTTTCTTACCTAGAATTGCAGAGAAATCAATGGCCAAGTGATCGGAGCGTGTTGCTAAAGTACGTGCAACAGGTAGCACAACGGCAGAAAAATCCTCTCCTACTCTCTCTCACAAACTCTCACCTTTTCTCTCTCCCAATCTAGAATTTTTTTCAAATTCGGATGGGAGAGAGGAATGAGGGTTTCAACCCCTTTTATAAGCCCAAAAGTGCCCGGAATAGGCTCGGGAACAAAGTTTACTTGAGTATATCCATTTCGGGGCTGTTTCGGTCCAAAAGATCATTTCTGGTGGTCCCCTAGCCAAATGCGGTCGGACTTAAGCTCATGCATACTGGATCTAGCACACATCAAGTTTTCAGTCCGGCAGGGTTCGCAGATCGCACGTGGTGGTCCACTTTCAGTTCAGTGGTCACCGCACGTAGATCAGGTCTGCAAATCTCATGATATGAAATAGAAATTTTTCCTGATCCGAGGGTGTAATTTGGCTAAATTCTGATGGTCAGAACGCTTAATACTGACACGTCAAGTCGTGTGCCAGATTTAAATTTTAAATTCCAAATCTGTCCCTATTCTTACTCTCTTCAGTCCAGGCTCAATGAAATAGCCCGTGAATGTCAGTTGGACTTGATTTTCAAAATGATTATCAAGTCCAGCTAGGCAGTTCTAACGATCTAAGATAGTAGGTATCGGACTTTCGACGCGCGGTCTAGATCCAATACAAAGTTTCAAAGAGGTCCAGAGAACAAACCTGCTTAGAGTTTGATCTGAGGTTATAGAGTATTATAGAGTCATTGGTTCTACTCGATTTGGGTCTTGTAGAACGTATTTAAAGTGATCAGGGACTATTTCCCAGCTACTCTAGCGTTGCGCTAGCTAACTTATGCTTAGTTTCTAAAGGAATTAATCCTAAGTGATTTATTTGGCTATAGAATTTGGTTCTGAGCGATTTCCCAGGTGTTTTAGTTGACCCATTGCCTAAGGACGTCTAATCCCAGGTTGGCCAAAATTCGGGGTGTTACAACCCCCCTCTAGGATATATTGGCATATTCTAACTTCAACTTAAGCGGTCTTCACCACTATTTCAGCATGGATAAATGGCTCATCCTCTTCCTTGATATTCCCTCTAAACCTTCCTAGGTTAACAAATATGAGATTTGCTTCAGGATCTATATATCATCCATTTGAAGTATCTTCGATATGCACCCAATCACAGTAGAACAGTGTTATCTTGAACGTGAAGTAGTTTCATTCAAGAATTTTTCTAATGATACCATAATAGGTTGCTTCATGATCTACCAAGTTCTTATCCCTGGCACAAATTTCCATTTGCGTGTTCCACATTTTGGACAACACTACTTATCAACATGGTCCTTCCAATACAAAATACAATCGTTAAGGCATGCATATATTCTCTCATAGTTCATACCCAATGAACTATTCAACCTCTTTGCATTATAAGTACTATCTGGCAAGGAGTTCTCGTTTGGAAAATTTTTCTTGAGGAAGTTTAACAACTCTGTAAAGTTATTGTCTGACTAACGAAACCTAGCCTTCATACTTAGTAACTCCATTGTCACAAACAACTTTGTATGCTCGGGTTTACATGATTGATATACGGGTTGTTTTGCATCCTCCATTAACTTCCTATACCGAGCCTCATCGCCTAAATCATCATGAGGTTCAATATCATCTTCATTATTAACCTCATCCATACATGCATCTAACTCATCGAGTTAAAAACGATCGAAAGCATCGTTCACCAAATCGACCATTCTGGACAACACATCTTAGTTACGATTATCGATAGATGTACTCGCACCTGTTTCGAGACATTATTCCCCATGGAGAAACCATGTCGTGTATGTTTAATCTATGCCATTACAAACCAAGTGTTCAGAAATGGTTTCTAATGTCATCTTCCCACGTATAATACAACACTTGGCACAAGGACAACTGTGCCAGTCATCCCCATTTAAATTTTGTTACACGTACTCTAGAAATGTTGCAACACCTTCCATGTATTCAACATTTAACCTTCTTCCCTTATCCAATTCTTGCATGGTGTCATGGAAGCCATCTCTGGTAACATGTACATGATGTGTTTAAGTTAGATTATGAATGAGTATGTCTATCTAACTAACTAAATCAATTGCCCATCCAAGACCAGATAGATTGTAATGCTTTCATTTTCAAATTTAAATGCCTACACCGAAATTCTGGCAGCATCTCTCCATGTCTCTCTAGATATATTGATTTGTATTTAATTCCCACGTCAATTATTGACACAAAGTGAGGATATTTGATAATGGAAATAAATATAAGAAACATATACAGAGAGAGACAGAGAGAGAGAGAGAGAGAGAGAGAGAGAGAGAGAGAGAGAGAGAGAGAGAGATAATACATAGAAAAGGCAAGTTCATTTGAATTACTAAAATGAAAGCATTACATTCTATCCAGTCTTGAACTGTCCAAACAGGGACTATTTAAGAATTTTTATGCACCAAGGAGCACACTGTATCTATACTTGGCCACATAAAAACCCTCAAATGGGTAACAGGTTGTCCTAATCTATATATAATTACATCAAAATTTGTAATCTAAATGAACATAATTCAAAATATAACTCATTTCTATATGTAGAATCAAAGCAATTAACCATGTAGAAGCATGAGTTGAATATACTGGATAGGAGAAAGTAAGTGGACCAAGGGCACTTACGTCATGTATTAGACAAGAGAGAGTAAGCATGAGTTATAGAAAAAATATGCCATGATGGCAAGCAAAGATCAACATATCAATCTCTATACAAATCTAAAAACAATAAAAGAAACTTTAAAAAATAAAATAAAATCAAAACTGCTCAAAATCCATCCATACATCCAATATTAGAGACAATAATACACTGAACACACAAAAGTTGCTGAAAATCCAATCATAGGTTAGGGATTGGATACAATAACATAAGAAAACTATGAAAGTTACAAAACATTATAAAATCAACAATCTACAAGACAGTATATGAACGACTATAAAATCAACAATTAGAAATCCAAACACACCTCAATAGAGAGAAATGGTTTTAGAAAAACAAATGGAGGTGAAATCTTTGATGCATTGTAAAAATGTGATGGATGATATGCATGCACTTATCAATTATCTAACTATCAAATAGGCAGACATTTGTTGCCACAGATGGGTTTGGTATTAAGTAAATCATAAACGTTCAATTTGTGGGCCACAATCAAATTGGTCTACATCAGTGAACCATGGGTTTCATGGGCTGGAAGTGGATCAACTACTGTACCACACCACTAACTTGGTTGTTGTGGATACATGTCATGCAAAAATGTGCACTAGCGCTCTATAAAAGAGATCAAAGTAGCATCAAAGGCCATTATAACATTTATTTTTCATCCAATCAATTCATAATCACCTAAATCCCAATGATATATATATATATATATATATATATATATATATATATATATATATATATATATATATATATCAAAACTTCTGTTACCCAAGTAGGGTTTCAATGGTAGATGTTCAGGCCCTCACTTCTTTTTACAATGTGGTGGTGCACTTGATCTTTGAATTTATTTCTTTTTTCCTTTTAACTCATGTCTTATGACAAGCTCGTCAAATAGATGAACAACTTAGATGTAACACATACTTCATGACAGGACTCACAGAACTTGGTGATCATTTGAGAGCATCATTACAAATTACAAATACAAGACATATAAAGCTCAAAGTATGTGAGAACTTATTCCATATTCTCAATGGGATCTTTGGAGAATATTTCTCAGAAGAGCCTTGTAACCACACGTCTACAAGGGAGCACCCCAAGCTTGTGAGATTTAAGCCATCCATTAAACAGATCTCATTGTGCAGATGCCCTCGACTAAAAATTGGGACTGTCTGCTAATTAGTTCAACTACTATCTACAAAACCAGCTGATAGCCAAAGAATTTTAACCAAGTTTTTATAAGCCATCAATATGTTTCTAGCACTGTGGACTAGATGATATGTGAGCAGGGGCATCAACACCATGAGAACCATTAGACGGATGACTTGGATCTTAGACAGTTGCAGCATATGGGCAGTTGGTTCTCATGGTGCCCATATGCTGCAACTGTCTAAGATCTTATCTCACGTCTAAGTCCTATCTTTGTTCTTATAGAGCTTTCAAGTTGAACTTACTCCTAAAAAAATACACAAATCGTCATCTTAGATCGCACCCAAATCCCTAAAATCCCCAAATCGCTAAATAAGTATTGAGATTGAGAGAGATTGAGAGAGAGAGAGATACCTCATTGTCATCAATGAGCTAGCCTTCAACCGAGCTTCAGAGAGAGAGAGAGAGAGAAAGAGAGAGAGAGAGAGAGAGAGAGAGAGAGAGAGAGAGAGAGAGAGAGAGAGAGAGAGAGGGCGTGCATGGGTAGGGCGTTCGACAACTGTAGGGTGGAGAGATCAGAGAGAGAGGAAGAGAGAGACAGAGAGAGAGGAGGGAGAGGGTGCGAGAGAGACATAGAGAGAGACGAGAGGGGTGCGAGAGAGACAGAGAGAGAGGAGAGGGTGCGAGAGACAGTGAGAGAGATAGCGAGAGAAAGAGGAGATCGACTACGCGCGAGAGAGACAGAGAGAGAGATGTATGAATTAGGGCATCTCTCTAGACACCCTAATTTCAAATGCGTCAACAATTTCTGTGGGCCCCACTATGATGTATGTGTTATATCCACACCGTCCATCCATTTTGAGATATCATTTTAAGTCATGAGCTAAAGAAGGACGCAGATAAAAATCTGTAGTGGACCCCACCATAGAAAACAACAGGGAGAGTGATTCCCACCATTGAAACTATCCTAAGGCCCATCATAATGTTTATTTGAAATCTAACTTGTTCAAAAGTTTAAAAAGACATGAAATAAGGGAAAACACAAACATCAGCTTGACCTAAAAACTTTTGTGGCCTGTAGAAGTTTTTAATGGTGGGCGTCGATGTCCCACTATTTTCTGTGTCGGGGTCCACTGGAGCTTTGGATTTAACTCATTCTTTGGATATTGCCCTAAAATGATCTCTCCAAATGGATGGACGATGTGGATATAATACATACATCATGGTGGGGCCCATGGAAAATAATAGTGATTGGATATCCATCATTAAAATCCTCCAAAGGCCCACTATACTATTTATTTGACATCCAATCTATTTATTAGGTCATACGGGCCTAGATCAAGGGGAAAAACAAAAATCATCTCGATCCAAAACCTTTATGGCCCCCAAAATTTTTTTAATGGTTGATGCTTATTCAACACTGTTTCTTGTAATGTGGTCCTTTTTAGATTGGGATATACCTCATTTTTTATCTCATGCTATTAAATGATCTTTAAAAATAGATAGACGGCATGGATGAAACACATATATCATGGTGGGGCCCACATAGCACCAACCACCAGCCATTGGGGGGAGTAGCTGATTCGTTCTCCTTATTTATGGTGTGGTCCATTTAATCTTTGAATATGATTCATTTTTTTGGAAATGATTCTTTTTTGTTCTTTAGACCTCAAATTATCTGTTAACATGGATGAATGGAGTGGATAAAATAAATAAATAATGGTGGACCCCATAAAGTTTACTCTGGTAAGGGTAATGAGTAACTCACCTAAATGTAGTAGAGAGGTGTTTCCTTAAAACAATTTTTTTTTTTTTAAAATGTGGAACTTTGTTGATATGTAAAAAGTAATTACATTTAGGCATCACCCAGGAGAAAAGGACCCGGGAAACGCCTATTATAAGCTAACCCAAAAGAACCAACTAAGAAGAATACACCCCCTAGTAGTGTCAGAGGGGGAGGTCCGTAACAATATTAAAAAATAGAGGAGCTCGGTTCGCGCTGCCTAAACGTGCCAAGGCATCCACAGGAGCATTACCTTCCCTGAAAATATGTGAGAAGATAATCTGAATACTCGACTTCAGCGATTCAATCCTCTTAATCCAGCTCTTCCATTTCCAGCCTAGATTAACCTAGCCAGTTAACATGTTAATCACCAACTGCGAGTCTGACTCTACCACCACATTAGAGAACCCTTTGGAGATGCATCCAAAACCACACGAAGTTTTGCATAGATATTCAATCTCACCTCATAGCCAACCACAAAGGCAAATAAGAAATTACTGTTATCGCCTCTACAAATGCCTCCGTCTCCTGAGATACTTGGGTTTCCCCTAGAAGACCCATCAACGTTGACCTTAACCCACCCATTTATAGGTTTAGCCCATTTTACCACCACCGAAGGCTTTATCGTAGGTGACCCACCCGAATGGCGAAGGGAGCGAAGAAAAAAAATATCTGTCGAGAGAGAGAAAGTGGCTCCAGAAATGGCAAAGATCCACCACGATATATAAGCAGATATGGTTGTCAGGGATAACAGCTTATCATCGAAACGAGCAGAGTTTCTGGCCTTCCAGATCACCCACAACAGCACACACGGGGCTATCCTATGCACTAGAGACAAGATGGAGGAGACAACGGGCTCCCCACCATTGGTCCAACCTGGCTTCAAGCGAGGAGGCTAACATCACATTGATGCTGAAGCAGGAACCAAGGAGGTTCCAGGAGCACACCGCCAGCTCGCTCTCCAGCAGGAGATGTGGAATAGTCTCAACTTCATACCTCTATGCAGGGCTGGATTTACAACATACACATTTTAATGCCAGGGGAATATCGCGAGATTAGACCGCACTGTCCACCAGGATAGCATTGTTCAATGCTCTCCAAACAAAATTAGAGATCCAAGGGGGCATTTTCACATGCTAGACGCACCTGGCCCAACTCATATGGGGAGCACTTGACCTGCAGACGCTCCAGGCCGAGTTGACCGAAAAAGCTCCTGAAGGGGAATGAAGCCAAAAAGGGGAATTCGGCCCATGAGAAAGACAGAAACCCTCATGGAAAATATGATCAAAGACTTCCAATGGGAGGAGGTTAAGCACTGTGCGGTGGGGGGGATGGAGGGAGGGTGTCACGCCCCAAACCCAGAAATCGGATTCATAGGAATCCCAATAGTGGAATTTGGTGCCGACAGCCTCCGTAGTACCCCATTCTCGGCTCGTAGCATTCATATGCCAGATTTCGATCCTAGGATCCTACAAGGAGGATTTTTTTTTTTAAATGTACATTTAACTAGTAATAAGCATAACCACAAGATTACCCAATTCACAACGACAACATCGTCATCACATATCCACTACTATAATCATTTGAATACAATACTGAAAGGAAAATACATAAATAGAGAATCAGGCTCCAGAAGACCACCGCATTCTCCAAGCTCAAAACTGCTGCAGCCTAACATCACCTGCACGCATCTATCGTGCATAAGCTTATAAAAAGCTTAGAGGGTGGTGTAAGTGTGTGCACAAGGTAAGTGTCAAGTATTCAATACGATGTCATAATCATACAATACTGGAAAACTAGTAATCCATAAACCATAAAATGTCTGAATAAGCAGAAACACTGACAAGAGCAAGAATTATCAGAGTAAGCAGAAATACTGACAAGATATAACTCACATGATAATAGAGTAAGTGAAAGTATGAACAAGTCTATGAGTCAATCAATATCAGAATACGCGATATAGAATAGCTATGCGAATGGAGTTATAAAGAGCCAAATATCAAATGCCGAAGATGCAATGCAATATACAAATCCTGTTAAATCTATCTAAGCCATATAAGTGCAGAAATAGCAAACCGAAATGCCATATGCCTGCGGATGTTATGCAATATGTGATACGAATGAAATGACCATGCTGGAGTGTGAAGTCGGGATGATAGTACGTAGTATCACAGGCTATGGGGTTCACCACAAGGACTTCTATCCAAACTAGTCTCATACCTAAATTTGGATAATCAGACTCAATATGGTAGACTCCTGATCTCAGGTTAGTCGCGCGCCCAACCGAAATTCTTGCCATAACGAAGGTACACAACAATTAGTTACGCACCACCAGCCCGAGTGGATAGTGAGTGAATGAATGAATGAATGAGCATGCAATTCCTACTCAATAAGTCCACATATCAGTACGGTTCCTCTCTGGAAAATCACCGGGGTCTATTACACTCCATACCAGATTGCCGCCCCATCGCCGACAACAAGGTGAGTGAAAGAGACCTCACTATCCGCCTGCCAATATCGGGCCCGGCTCGTCAATAGCAGACCCATTCCTTGAGCTGGTCAAACTCAGCCTAGCATTACCCCCTCCTCTCGGGCAGGTAAGGCCACACCCCCTTCTAACCGACCATGACACAGTGGAGAGCGTAGCCATCTGGTAATCGGCACTCGACGCTCATCTACTCACTCGGTCTAGACATTGGAGCAACCTCTGGAACCAAGAGGGTTTAGGGACTTTCACCCAGGGATATCTATAGCACCCCATGTAGAACAGATTTTCGGTGTCCCATCTGGCCATCCACGATATGCCTGTGGAGACTACGACCCTGATGTCGCTAGGGCATACAGTAATCACAGCACATAATGCAAGATGCATGTGTCATACAATCCAGTCATGCATCAATCCTGTGCAAACCGTGCACTCATGTGAGACAATATTCGCCTATCAGGGAGTCTCATAACAACCAGCATTATGACATATGCAATGGTCAATCACATCTCATAACAGACATGCAGATGATGCATATGGGCATGGATCATGATGCTATGTAGTCACATACTCATAATCGGTATCAATAACCGGCATCAATAATCGGCATCGACAATGTGGACATCTAACCAACATTGCCCCAAGGAGTGACCCTCACAGATCTAAATATATAATGGGCCCACGGCCTCACACAAAGGCCTAATATACAACACAATGGGCCTTACTCAAGGGTTACATGTACACAACAGGTGGGCCCTGCTCATGGGCCTGACATACATCACAATGGGCTCATTTGCCTGATTCTCAAATGAATCACAATGGGCTTCATCACCTAGGCCCCAATATACATCACATTGGGCCTTAGACACAGGCTGAATATGTATCATGTTGAGCCTCAAATACGGGTCACATGTTTATCACATTGGGCCTCGACAATCAGAATCGACAATCGGCCATGACAATTCAAAATCGGTAATCGGCCTCAATCGATAATCGGCAATCGGCAATCGGCAACGAAAAATTAAAATAGGTAATCGGCCTTGATCAATAATTAGCCTCGATCGATAATCGACAATCGGCCTTGATCGATAATTAACCTCAATCGATAATCGGCAATTGGTCATCAGAATCGGCAATCGGCCACGTCAATCATCAATCGGCCATGAGAATCGACAATCGGCCACGTCAATCATCAATCGGCCATGAGAATCGGCCCCAATAATCAGAATCAGAATCGAAATCGGCCCCAATGATCGGCCTCGACAATCGGTAATCGGTCAATCGTCCATGACAAGTAGAATCGACAATCGACCACGATCGATAATCAGTCACAATAATCAGCCTCGACAATCGGTAATCGGCCAATCGGTCACGTCAATCGATAATTGGCCACGATCGGTAATCGATCACGATAATCAGTCTCGACAATCGGTAATCAGTCAATTGGTCACGTCAATCGACAATCGACCATCATCGGTAATCGGTCAATTGGTCACGTCAATCGATAATTGGCCACGATCGGTAATCGGTCACAATAATCAGCCTCGACAATCGGTAATCAGTCAATCGGTCACGTCAATCGATAATCGGCCATCATCGGTAATTGGTCATGATAATAGGCCTCGACAATCGGTAATCAGTCAATCGACCACGTCAATTGACAATCAGAATTGATAATCAACAGATAAACAGAGCAGGGTCCATAAATGATCAGCCGATCAACCATAATATAAAGATCGGCACTCAGCCGTGGTTATATCAAACCCGATAGCATAGAGTCATCCGTCTACTGCGAATGGGGCCCGCTTATTCGGGTTAACCTATGAAGAGAATGAGCCTAACAAGGCCTAAGGGAAGGTCACAATGAGGACGTCTAACCGTCATTGCCCATCAATGTGGCCATTTGACTAACATTGCTCCCAAGAAGTGGCCTATATAAAGCCAAACATATAGCGAGCCCATAGCCTCATGCGAGGGCCTAATACACAACAGGTGGGCCTTGCGCCTGGGCCTTAAATATATCATATGAGCCTCAATACTAGGCCTCATATATATCAAGTGGGCCTCATTACATGGTCTTAACAATACAAACGGGCGGGCCCCGCCCATGTGTCAAAATACATCATGATGGGTCGCACCAATGAGCTTCATGTATATCAAATCGGGCCACATCAATGAGCCTCATAAACATCAAGTGAGCCATATCAATGGGCCACACCAATGGGTCACACCAATGGGCCTCATAAACATCAAGTGGGTTGTATTAATGGGCCGCTCCAATCAAACACGTACGTCACGGTGGGTCACATCACATGGGCCTAATACGTATTATGATGGGCCGCATCACATAGACCTCGAGTACATCATAATGGGCCTCACTATGAGCCTTAGATTCATATAGGTGGGCCCTATCATATGGCCCTTTAAGCTATCACAATGGGCTTCATCAAATGGGTCGTAAATGAATCACCATGGGCCTCATATGTGGGCCGTATAGACAATAAGTGGGTCGCACTGCTTGGGCCTCATATGCATCTAACGGGCCATGCTTCACGGACCTAATAATACAAACAGGTTGGGCCCCGCACATGGGCCAAATACATCATGATGGGCCTCATGGATGGGCCACACCAATGAGCCTCAAGTGGGCTTGGACCACACCAAAAATCATTTCAATAGTTGAAGGTGTAACATGTGTACCACTGTACACAATTGCTCCATGGGGCACATGGCCCACTAATGATAATCAGCACTGTCCAAACATTGCCTAGGTAAATCAGCACCATTCAAACATTGTTCAGCGTCGTCCAGCACTATTTGGACGGTGTGGAGGGAGCAAATACATCACGTGGGCCCTTATAGTGGATGGACAATTAGGGTATAGCATATACTTCGCAATTAAACCCACCGTTTTAGACCATGGACGATGGGAATATACAACATATATCAAGGTGGATCCCACATGGTTGGATGACGTCAATATAGCAGCTAAATATCTATTGTAAATGTACACCAGCCAATCCGTTCCCACATTAATGTAGGCCCCACGTGTAGGGTGGGACCCACCATCCAACGTCTGGACGGTGTGGATGCACCACACGTGCAAGGCCTCACACAAAAAGGATGGTGTGGATATAAAATTCATGTGTCAGGTGGTTTCCATGGACAGTTTGGATGTAAAGCATATATATCACAGTAGGTCCAGCTGATGGACGGGTAGGATGTAGAACTCAAAAAGCAAGGTGGGCCCCACATACATTGCCCATCAGGGTGTTGAATCTTCCTCAGTTTTGGGGTGGTGTGTATGCTCCACACGTGCCCAATAGCTGGGGCCCATGATCTGGACAGTGCTCCTGAGATTTGAATCTATTTCATTTCCTAGGAGACCTGGATGGACGGTGTTTGTACAAAATACATACATCAGGTGGTGTCTCACCTTGGATGGACGGTGTGGAGAAAACACCCATCATGCGTGTGGTCATTTGGACCGTCTAGGGCCTGACTGTTCTGGATGGATGGTACGGCAATACAACACATACATCACACGTGTGGTCCACCTGAACCGTCCAAGGCTCGATGGTCTGGATGGACGGCACGGTGATAAAACACATGCAGCAACGTGGCCCACCGTCCAACCATCTGGACGGTGTGCTGACACTAGCCAATCCGTTTCTCAAGCAGTGGGTCCCATGTGGGCCCACCAGATATATATGTTATATATATATATATATATATATATATATATATATATATATATATATATATATATATATATATATATATATAATATATCTTATATGTTATAATAATAATAAAGTATTATTATCATTGAAAAAGCAGCAGCATCGTCCAGACCATCCAGGGCCTGGATAAAATATCATGGAGCATCCATCAGCACCGTCCATGGACGGACGGTGCGGGTACAGAATACATGCATCAAGATGGGTTCCGCCCCACATGTGCCCCATGTGTAGGGTGGGCCATGGCTCCAAATGGGTGGACCGTTTGGATATAACATACATCTTGTGATGGGGTCAGAACTTGCTGGCGTTATTGGTAGTGGAGTCCACCGTCCCAGTTTGTTGGACAGACGGTTGGGATGAACCCCACACATCACATGGCCCCACATGGATGGGCTGCATACATCAGGGCTCACAACACTGTGCAAATGGTGTGGATGAAACAAATACATCATGATCAGGCCCACCCAAAAATGGGCAGCAAGGTGGGCCCCCAGATGGACAGCGGTGTGGATAAAATACATTCATCATGGTGGGCCACACACCAAAGGGGAGAGAGAGAGAGGGAATGTAACACCCTGAAAATCGGGGGTCGTGTATAAACTCAACTCCCGAGTTCCAGACCGTCACTTATGCAACAAAAATGGTTATGATTCAATGTTGTCTGATTTAAAGCATTCACATGAGTAAAAGTATACCAAAACTGCAATTCATACTTCAGATCCAGTGATAAAAGCAAGCGGAAGACTAAACAATATATATATCACTGTATGGAAAAATAAAGTAAATCTCATCTGTCTCCAAAGTATGACTACATCTCTGAGTCTCATATACATATACATAAACAAAAAAATAATGTTCAAAATAGTCCCACTGAAGTCCCCTCGATCCAGGTCGCCTACGGGAAGCCGTCGTGATACTGTATATACGAGAACTCATCCTGGTCCTCGTCGATCTCTGGCTCCACCTCCTGGATCTCGGCCTCACCTGCATCTACAACAGGGTCTGGTGGGTGTTGCAAACACCATCCCGTAATGTGGGAATGAGTGATCAACTCAGTGGAATCATAGAGCAAGGATTAGCATATTCACAATTCAATCATGCGATAATAGTAAAGCAGTAAATCAGACAATTCTAATACTGTTGTTAATGCAAGATGATATGACATGATGTATGCCCTCACCGACGATCACCCTCATGCAGCAACATCTTACGACCGCGGCATGCCACACTCCCTAGAGTGCTCCACATCTTCCAGGCACATGCAATGCTATGGTGATATGATTTCCAAGTTGTTATTAGTCCATTCAAACAGCAGGATTGGGAAACTAAGGTACTTCCCTTGTATCAATCCCAACACAGATCCTGTCTAGGGTCGTCACTCCTAGTAATCTCATACGATGTATATTTCGTAGGTTACTGCAAGGGCTGTCAGGGCTGTTGCTCGCACTCGTTGCACCGCTCCCCCATCACCTTATCAATACAGGCCTACCGTACTCTACTGCAATGGAAGGGTCGTCGCCTGATCAGTGTAGGCCGACATCTCGACCACGGTGTCCCATACCACCATGCCCGGCTCATGAGTCTTCGTGGATCAAGGTACCATGGTTAACAGGGTTTACAATGGTAAGTTCAGTACCCTAGGTTCAAGCAGTTATGACTCATACAAGGTGAACAAACATCGGCCAGTCGGGTTGCTTGACGGGCTCGACTAGCGCGATCGCATCTCAAGTCGAACGACATGAAGTGCGTAAAACACTTCGCGTGGCCTAACCACTGCCGCCAACTCCAAGCACGAATCACGTTCATCGACGCGTCATTCGTGGTTATGACCAGTCAGCCACGAATTCGCTCGGTTACCGACTGCCTGGACTAAGTCTAGTCCCACACATCTATGGAATCACATTAGCAATATATGTAAAGGTATTGGAATTTAGATACAATCATGTGAGCATGTTAACACATGTTATAACATTCAACTTAAGCAAATCTTCAAGCACATATATTCCATGCATGAAATGAAATCATGCATTTAGTCAACATGTAGGAAATCATTTAGGTCAGTATATTAACTAAGAAATCAATCTCAAACTACTACATAACATCATTTAATTCAATACATACTAATACAAACATTTATACAAACACATACACTACACACTTAAGTCTACATATAGTATGTCGACCCAAAGTGCGCAACTAGGCGAATCTCTTCGCCAAACTAATTATGCAAGCATTCCTAACTCCCTAATGCGACAACAAACCATGTCAATCACGTCAGCGAAATATGAATGTAGACCGCACTTCCTACAAATGACTAAAATGCCCTAAATCTCATATTCTTCGTTAATTTACGAAACAGGAAACGGAGAGCATGTTGTACATGTCAAACGGCGGTGCCGTCAATAATCTACTATTAAACGACATTGAAAGCATTGTAAACCGTCAACCAAAGCGTCTAAAATCCTCACCTAGTCTCTTACGGATGCGGGATTTTGAACGGAGCGTGTATGCTTCGTCTACGGCAGTAGGAGGATCTGATTTATGAAGTACGTTAGCTAACACGCTACGAATCCAAGTAATCCCTAAATCAGTAACTTTTAGGGTCGTTTCATACCTGAAAAAGCGGAGAAATCACCGTCCAGGTGATTGGGAAGAGTTGCTGAAACAACAGCTATCGGTGGCTCGGAAGCAGGAAAAATCCCTTCCAATCTCTCTCTCAAACTCTCTCTCCTTTTCTCTAGGGTTTGCAATTTTCGGATGGAAGAGAGAAATGAGGGTTTCAACCCCTTTTATAAGCTTAAAAACGCCGAAAACAGGCTCCGGAACGAAGTTTACTTAGTGTCTATCCGTTTCGGGGCTGTTTCGGTCCAAAAGCTACTTTCTGGTGGTCCCCTGGTCGATTGCGATCGGACTTAAGCTCATGTGTACCAGATGTAGCACGTATTAAGTTTTCAGTCTGGCAGGGTTCGCAGATCGCACTTGGCGGACCAGTTTCAGTTCAGCGGTCACCGCACGTAGATCAGGGTTGAAAGTCTCATAATAATAAATAAAAATTTTTCCTGATCCGAGGGTGTAATCTGGATGAATTCTGATGGTCAGAACGCTTAATACTGACGCGTCAAGTCGTGTGCCAGATTTGAATTTGAAATTTCAATTCTGTCCTTATTCGCGGTCGCTTCAGTTCGGGTTCAACGAAATAGTCTGTGATTATCAGTTTGACTTGATTTTCGAGATAATTGTCAAGTCCAGTTGGGCGGTTCTAACGGTCTAAGATAGGAGGTATCGGACCTTCGACGCGCGGTCTAAATCCAATATAAAAATTCAAAGTGGTCCAGAGAACAAACCTGCTTAGAGTTTGATCCGAGGTTATAGAGTATTATAGAGTTGTTTGTTCTACTCGATTTGGGTCTTGTAGAACGTATTTAAAGTGATCAGGGACTATTTCCCAGCTACTCTAGCGTTGCGCTAGCTAACTTACTCTTAATTTCCATGGAATTTAATTCTATGCGATTTCGGGTCGAGTTGGTACTCGAGCCCAAGTACGGATTTTTCACGGGCGTTACAGGGAAGGAAAGACTGATGAGAAGGGGAGGGACCCGGCCATGATGGGCCCTCCCTAAGCAATGCATACATCAAGATGGGTCCCATCATATGTGGGCCCTCAAATCATCAAAATCAACAAATAAAATCACCCATAAAATAAAGAAAAAAGAAAAGGAAAAAAGAGAGAAAGAAGCACCCGCCTTTGATCTTCTTGAATTTCTTCTTCCATGAACGCCTTTTAAAGCTCCAATGGTTGAGATTTAACAGTCGAGATGGATCATGGATGGTGGAGATGGGAGTTAGGAAGTGGGCCACATAAGGCCTCTCATGGAGGCTTGGACGATTCTTGCATGGAGAATGAGAGAGAAATGAGAGAGAGAGAGAGTGATGGGAGAGAAATAATGGTGAGTGATGTAAGCATGTACTTTGTTGTAAGAAATGTTGACTTTTGGGGAGGGGTAGTTGTACTTGGCATTAATTAGTGATGTGTACTTTGATTGATAGGATTGATGAGATGTTTCGTAAAGATTTCCTTGATACTTACAACGCACGGTGTTTTCTCGAACTGAACGCGGGCCCACATCTCCTGGCCTGGGTATCGCCTCGGCGCGTGAGATGCGGCATCGGAACCGCGGCGACAAAGCGGTTGCAAGGGTATAAGTCTCGGGTTGAGCCGAATCTGGAATGCAAGACACGACTCTGGATCGCGCGCTAACGCCAATAACGGATCACAGGTTACCGAAATTCTACCATGAGGACCGCGAAGGCATAGAAACGGTACGAGATAGGATGCAGGTCTTACAGAGGGAGGGGGCCGCTGCTGCCTAAAAACTGATTCACCCTAAGATCTTGTAACTCAGTTAGGATTGGAGCCAAAGCAAGAGCCTGAAGAGGGCCCAGCCCTGTCCAGTTTACTGACCAGAAATTGCTGTTGCCATTGTCAATACTCCAATGGACTTAGGAATCTAGAAAAATCCTGAGCCACAGGGTCTTCTTCCACAGCGGGGAGGGGCGGCTAGACGTGCAGCCCTGGCTGGGAGTGGACAGATCGTGTGAGTATCTAGCAGCCATGTATGATCCCCACAAACTATGCCCCTTGTTGAAAAAGATGGTCCAGGCCATTTTAAGACAAAAGGCCAACATGACCTCAGCCAACTTCCTGATACCAAGCCCTCTTACATCGTATGGGCGAGAAATGACATTCCAACTTTTCCAATGAAGCTTCTTCTTGCTGGTAGCCCAACCCAAAAAAAAAAACTAGCAAAGTGCTTCTCAAGCGATGATAAAACCTGAGACGGCCAGTGAACAACAGCCAAGGTATGCACTGGGATCGAACCAAGAACGTGATTACTCAAAACTACTCTTCCCACCTGCGAAAGGAACCTCGACTACCACCCCCTAATTCGATTGTTGACCTTATCAATTAAAGGCTAGAAGTCCCTCAAAATCAGCCTCCTTGCTGCTATGGGGACACAAAGATAGAATAGAGTGGAGGATGATTTACTTATCCCAAGTAACCTCTCAATGGATTGGATTCTAGTAGAAGAAATTTTGCAAGAACTAAAAAAATCGCTCTTATGAAGATTGATAGATTGGCCTGAAGCTGCCCGATACGCATCTAAGAAGGATTTGGAGACTATAAGGGATGACAAATCACCATTTAGGAAGAGAAGAGTGTCATCTACATATATAAGATGGGAGAGTAAGGGGCACCCTCTCGTTAGTTTGAAAGGTTTGCAAAATCCCCATTAACTAGCCTTTTCAACCCCCTACTCAGGACTTCCATAGAGATAATGAAGAGAACCAAGGACAGGGGGTCTCCTTGCATGAGACCGCGGGAAGATTTAAAGAAACATGCCGTAACACCTTTAACAAGTACAACAAACCAATAATTGCCCAACATTTTTCAACTAACTCAACCCACCCCTGGCTAAACCTGAAACGAAGAAGAACTTTCTTACGAAAACCCCACTCCACCTTGTCATAAGCCTTCTCCATATCTAGCTTTAGAATGATGTTCCCGCCTTGAACCTTTTTGTTAGTCTCTCTGAAAAGCTCCTGAGCTAAAGTGATATTTTTTGAGATCACTCTACCTTGGATGAAAGCCCCTTACTCCGGCGAGATGATGGATAGGAGAATCTAACTCATCCTAGTAGCAATGATCTTGGATAGAATCTTATAGACGCAGTTACAGAGACATATCAGCCAAAAGTCTAAGAACCCCTTGGGAGAGGAAATCTTGGGGATCGAGCAAATCGGGGAGGTGGTCACTGCCCTGGGAAGCTTCCCACCTTGGAAGAAGAACACCGCAGCCTTATGGATATCCACACCAACTATTTCCCAACATGTGGAAAAGAAAGACCCAGAGAACCTGTTAGGCCCGGGGGTCCCATCAGTGGGGATTGTTTGAACCGGACAATGGACCTCCTCAATGGACGAGGGGCTAAGAGCTTCTCATTGTCATCCTGTGACACCAGTGCTGGAATCACATCAAAGAGTTGGGAGTCCACCAAACACTCCTCCGCTGATAGTTTCTTGTGAAAATTTCTTGGGAGAGCTCTGCCTGTCTAACAGAAGAAGATGCTGCAAAATATCTGGATTGGAGGTCCAGTTCCTAACCCAGGAGTGACGCTGCATTCTGTAATTCTTGCTCGATATCAAGTAACTCATGCTCCGCCTGATTTACCTGGTTTTGGATGTTCCCAAAATAATCCTTGTTCTAGGACTTCAAAGGCCACTTAATAAATTTCAATTTGACAAGAATATTGAACATAGGATGGTTAGAATCGACCTGGGTCCATGCGGACTTGAGCACCTAAGGAAGGACTAATGATTGGTCCACATTCACTAAAATTTGAATGGTTTTGGCCTGCTGGTTGTCTACGGCGGGAAGAGGAGAAGAAGAGGAGCATGATAAGAGTTGAGACGAGGAAGGTGTTGCACTTGAAAATGAGAAAATGTGAATGCCCATGCAGCATTTACAAGCACCCTATCCAGCCTTGCCCAGACCCTGGTCAAACCCGCCTAATTGTTGGACCGCATGAAACAGCTACCAGAGAAACCTGCATTGATCAGCCCCACATCATTGATGGCTTCTGAGAACTCCTCTGAGCTCAGTCTGTCTAGGACATTACGGCTTCTTCTTTCTGAAGCATCAATGGTAGCATTAAAATCCCCAAACACCACCCAGGGGTCCTGCACTAACGAAGAATGAACAACCAAGTCATTCCAAAGAAGCCTCTTACTGATTCTGGCACAACTGGCATACATAAATGAGATGGAAATGGCTGGGAGACCATTCTGTCCAGCAACTGTAATTCACAAAAATTGACTTGACATATTGGAGATAGAGAAAGAGATATGGGTGGAGAGAAACACCCAAATCTTTCCATTAGCACTCCCATTAGAGCAGGAGGAGTGGAAGCCCATAGATAGGCTGACGCCCACTCTTCTCTCATCCCTAAGCATAGACTCTAGGATGGCCAAAATTCCTAGCTTGTGCTTTCTGATTAATCTTCTAACTGTTCTAATTGAACGTTGATTTCCAATACCCTGGGAATTCCACATTAGGATCTTATCCATCTGTAACACAACCAGAGTTGACGGCCCTTCTCTTGAGTCTGCGGAGTCTGGATTCCCAATCTCCCTTCGTGTAGTGAATCCTATGTCTCATGAGGATGGTGATTGTTAACTTTTCCCTCGGTGGACCACCCTGTTCTTCTTCGAGAATGTGGGGAATTACTGAATACCGGGGAGGTGTACCATCCTTTTGAACATTCGGATCTATAACAGTGAAATCACTATCCAGTCTGTGAGTATCACTATCCGGGAAGTCAGACCTCTGATTTGCATCCTGACAGCAGGCAGCTGAGAAAAAAGGGGACAGGTCAACAATGAGGTTTGATCTATGCTGAATGCTACTAGTCAGAAAATTACCAATAACTGTATCAGGAGGTCTATCCTCTGCCGACACTTCCAGGGCATTGTTCTAGTTATCGAACTCAAGCTCTTGAGAATGTATGCCATGAAACTTGTTGCAAATGTCCAGTGGGCTTAATCTTCTTAGGAAGTATTGAGTCGTTACCATAGGCAAGGAGAGAGGGATCAGAAGATTTGGATTGCTGGGATCCTAACTAGAGTAGAGAGCCGGACTAATCGCGAGGACAGAAGGGATCATGTGGGTGAAATGATGTCTTCCTTGATGAGGTTGGAAAAGACATATCTATAATTGGGATGGGCTCTGAAGGAGATGTTGACTGGTATCGGGGTGTGAGAGCAATCTAGGGAGAGATGGATGCTCTTGAGTCTCACCAGACACATTGAGTGGGTTGGGTTCGGTAGTGGCATTTGTACAAGCATCTGGGGGATGTGGGCAAAGCGCCACTTCAGTGTTTCTATGAGTACGGGTTGGGGACACTGGCCCATCCAGCCCAGCATTTTCATAAACACCTGTCAGGCATAGCTGGTTCCGACCTGAGACGCTCAATAATACATTATTTGTTGTAGACGTATGGAATCTCCTTTCCACCCAGTTTCTTGTGCTCTCCGGATTGTTTTCTTCATGGCTGGGGTAGGAGTTAACAGGCGCAGAAGGACCTAAGGCAGCAGAGCATTCCATTACTGTGTGAATCGAGAAGCATTTACCTACAACTTGGAGATTGAGAACTCTTTGTAGATTCACCCCAGGACAGAGGACCACCTTAATATGAGCGAAGACCTGAAACAGACCATAACTACTGATGGGATCTATATGAACCACTTTACCGAAGTAGTCACCTAGGTCCAAAATGGCCTACTCCATCTAGGCATGAGCGGGGATGCCAAATAGTCTGAGCCATGTTCCATCATTCCAAAGGACCTCCTCTGGATTCCACTTAGATATCGATACCAGACCCATCTGCTTGTGGAGCTGCGGATCATTCAGGAAGTCAATGAACTCCCCTTTCGATTTAAGGGTAATCAGGAACTTGATGGGAGTCATTCTCACAATTTTAATTGCAGACGCTGCAAACCTCGACGCTCTGATGGAGTCGATCATCCTTAGAATCGAAATGTTGGGGTTGTCCACAGTACCAACTAGCCCTAGCTGAAGATCCTTCATCTTAGTAGCTACTGCACTTGGGTCCATGACTGTAGTGAAATCTGCTTCCCGGACCGAGATATCCAACTGCTACTGTGGTTTACTTGTGGCCGCATCTGCAAATGAGTAATGAGGGTGTTTATTTGAATGCCGATTTGAGGGCTGATGAGGTGCCTAATAGGGAGATTATTTTTCCTGAAATGTAGGGCGCTTCTTAGATTTGGTCTTAGCCCATCTAACTGTAACCATTCGGCCGTTAATCCGTCTTCCATTGAGAATATCCATGGCTGACTTTGCATCCTACTCATATCTGTACTTGATGAAAGCATACCCTCTCAACTTCTTCGTTCCAGGGAATTTGGGGCATAAACATCAATTAGTCTCCTGTACTGCTTGAATATTTCTACCAGGTCTTCTATCGAACAGTCGAAAGGAACATTTCCCACAAAGAGGCTGAAACCGATGTTGGACGGGATTGAATATGATTGGGGGTTTGGTATCGAAAACCCTTCCCGATCTGCAGAAATCGCCGTAGACATGTTAGGTTTGAAAGGGGCCATTCTTAAAGAGGGAGATCCAACCCTCCTTACTGTCGAGTGACCTCTTTCATTTGGGAAGGTTGGGCAGACTGGGGATCTGCTTCAGACTCTATTGGGGTGCGCAATTCCACCAATGGTGGCCTGCGTGAGCATGTCTCCAGTCATCACCTCATCTCCGGCTTTAAAGGCATAAACACCAATTATTCCAACTTATTAACTAGCACTAACCAGCCATTCGTCAAGGCCCAGGAATCTGCTGGACATCTCAGTGGTGGGATTCTTTTGGGCCCATGCTTAAAATTTGGGCCGATTCAAAACCACATAGGCCACACCATATGGAACAACACTAAATCAATCTGCAAGGTCAAATGAATGCATCATATGCAGCTACAATTGCTAGGTTTCTCTGCTAGAAAATTTCTGAAAAAACCAATTCTAAAGCTCCTTAGGAATTTTATAACCTGTTTGGTTACCGTCAAAGTTCTGTTTCAATAGTCTATTTTGGACATATCTCAGGTTTCCTTAAAACATTTATAATCATATATTGGGCATGCCTAATTGTGATTCACATATCCAACCCACTCATTATTTGTGTACCACTTGGATGAAGGGTCAGACTAAGTTTCAGTAGCATCCAAAACTTATGTGGCCCCCACCAAGTGCTTTTATATTTTTTACGATGTCTTCACATGGTTTTGGATGGTATGGCCCACCTAAGTTTCGTATACGGATGATTTTTGAGATATCTTGTAACCTAAAAGGGACACATCAAATGCACGGTGTTGATGTTTGACACACATCATGATGGGGCCCACAAAACTTACTAACATCAATTCTTAGGTTCTCGCGAGGTTAATAAGTTAGGTCACAATTTTAACTAGAATATTTAGCCCATTTTGTATATATGTCTGGTCCATTCGCTCTATTTTACTAATCAATATCCTCAATTTGACTAGTTACTTGCCCCGATCAGGCTGCATATGAGAAAAATATTGGGCATATAAGATTGATCAATAATTTGAGTGAAATTTAATTTAAACATGTAAAGTTATTTACTCTTCAATCTGCACTAATTATATTGTCTAAAAATGGTTAAAGGTTCAATTAGTGAATGTGCCTAATAATTTATTTTATTTTTTTCACAAATAAATTTCAATTTCCATTTAAAAATAACAATTTTTTTTTTTCAAAATGTATATTTTTTTACTCTTAATTTTTCTTTAAAAAATTTTAACAAAATATCATTTCTATTATAAAATATTTCATATATATATATATATATATATATATATATATATATATATATATATATATATATATATATATATATATATATAATTCTAAATTTTATTTTCAAAATCTCAAAAAATTACTCAAAGTTTATTTTTTTCTCAAAAATTCCAAAATGCCAATTTTTTTCTTCAAAAGCATCATTTTTTTTTCAACTTTTCAATTTTCTTTTTTAAAATGATATTTTTTTTTTCAAAATCTCAGTGTTTTTATAAATAACTTTTTCTTTTAATTTCAAATTTTTAACATTTTCAATTATTTTTCAAAATCACGAAAAATTTCAACTTCTTTATTTTTCGTTTCAAAATTATTTTTTTTTTTTAAAGAATTGATTTTTTAATATCCTTTTATTTTAAAATTTTCAATTGCTTCTAACTTCATTTTTTTTCAAGATATCATTTTTTCTCAAACATTGTTAAATTTTTTGAACTTCTCAATATTCTTTTTCATGTGATATTACAAATCATTTAAATATTAGTTTTAAATTTAAAAAAATAATAATTTCCACTCATTTAATATAAAAACAATATATATATATATATATATATATATATATATATATATATATATATATATATATATATATATATATATATATATATATATATATATATATGTATGTATGTATGTATGTATGTATATATTTTGCATTCAATCAATTGTTAAAAAATAATCTTAAATACTAATATGTACAATTAAACCACTAAAATTTTATTAAAAATTAATTCTTAAATTAAAAAAATTTTAAAAATTTTTAAAAAAACCTAATTTTCCACAATATTATAAAAAAATTGAAAGAAATACATATTTAAGGCCAAAGTCCCTTTACAACAGACATAATATGTCGCAAAAGCAAGTAAAAACCATATTTTGGGCGGGTAAAGCAACTGATCAACTTTCGTCACCAAAATCAAAATCTGCGACGAATTTTGAAAATTAGGTTTTAGCAACGGATTTGGTCCGTCGCAAAATTTCACGACTTTTCGACCAGATTTTCAAGAAACATGGGATTAGTGAAGGACCTTTTCTGTTAGCGATGGGTTAGTCCGTCGTTAAACCTAGCGATTTTAGCGGTGGAAGAAGTCCGTTGCAAATTAGCGATTTTGGCGTAGTGAGAGTAATGCGGAATATGCTGGTGAATCCATAAAAACTATCAGCCGAACCAAGGCTATGCGATGAAAGACATGAATGATGTTAGCTATACCATGGCCATACAATGTAAGATGCAACTCAAGCATATCAGTCCTAATCCAAATTCATATATCATTGCTGCTCCTCACTAGAGTATCAAATATCAGTACAATTCTTACTCTGGATAATCACTAGGGTCTAGTACACTCTACGCCAGCTTGCCACCCCTATCCGAGCGCACAACTGGGTAAGTAGAAGAGACCTCACTATCTTCCTGCCAATATCGGTTCTGACTTGTCGATAGCAGACTCATTCCTCAAGCTGGTCAAACTCAACCTAAATATTGCCCTCCTCACTCAGGAGGGTAAGGTCACACCCCTTTTAAATCGACCACGGCACTATAGGAGACGTGGCCTACTGGTATACGTCCTCGTGCACTCATGTATCCACTCATTTTCGACGTTGGAGTCATCATTTGGTACCATTGAATTTAAGAATTTTCACCCAGGGACATATATGGTTCCCCGATGCTAGTAATAGTATTTTCGATATCCAATTCGGCTCTTCACGATGTGCCTGTGGAGGCCACATCCCTGATGTCATAGGGCATATGGTAACCAAAATCATATCACACAATGCAAGATGCGTGAGTCATACAATCCAATCATGCATCAATCATGAGCATACTGTGTGCTCATGAGGGATCACCGCCTATCAGGGAGTCTCATAAAACCAGAAGACATGTAATGGTTAACCTCATCTCACCACAAGCATGCAGATGATGTGTATGGGCATATATCATGATGCTATGATGTCAAATATTCATAATCGACATTGATAATTGGCCTATACGCAAGGTGAGGTCCCTAGATGAATAGCCGATCTAAACTACAATATAAAGATCAGCCCTCAACTGTGGATATATCAATTCTGGTGGCACGGAGCCATCCGTCTACGGTAAGGATAGACCATGCAACATCAATAGGGTCCAATAATTTGGGTTAACCGACTAAGAAAATGATGAGAATGGGCCTAATAAGGCCTAAAGGAAGGTCATAATGTGGACATTTAACCAACATTATTCTAAGAGGTGGCCCACATAGAGTCAAGCATATAGTGGGCCCACAACCTCACACAAGGGCCTAATATACATCATAATGGGTCTTACTGAAGGGCCACATATATATCATATCGGGTCTCACTCATGGGCCTCATATACCTCATATTGGGCCTCATCATATGGGCCAATATACATCACATCGGGCCTCATCAAATGGGCCAATATACATCGCATCGGGCCTCATCAAATGGGCCACAATTGTAACAAGGTGGGCCTTAACAGATGGGCCACAAATATGTCACATTAGGCTTCAACAAATGGACCATAAATACATCACATTGGGCCTCACGAATGGGCTACAACTACATCAAGGTGGGCCTCATGGATGGGCCACAAATGCATCAAGGTGGGCTGCATCCACGGGACACACCAATAGGCCTTATATACATCAAGTGGGCGACATCAATGGGCCATAAATACATCACATGTGGAATTCACGAGCTGGACAACACTGATAAACTCACATATCACAGCGGGCCCCAAGGATGGACGGTGTGGATGCAAAATACATACATCTAGGTGGGCCTCACAAGTGGATGGTATAAATGAAACACGCACGACATGGTGGGTCTGGGACTTAAAATCAAGTTAATTTGTGGCTTGTGTGGGCCACACCATGCACAACAGTTGAGAGGTTTACCCTCCATTAAAGCATTCATAAACATTTGTTGGGCCCACCAAGCTTTGGTTCACAAATTGAGCCCATCCATTATGTGTGGACAACTTAGTTAAGGGATTGGACCAAGTTTTAGATGCATTCCAATTTCAAGTGGTCCCCGCAAGTACTTTTATATATTTTGCATGCTTTCACATGATTTTAGATGGTGTGGGTGACCTAAGTTCCAGATCTGCCTCATTTTTAGTCTTAAGCCATAAGACAAGCTCACCATTTGGATGGATGATTTGGATGTAACACATACATCAGAGGGCCCCATAGATTGCTGACGTCAGTAGAAGCTGCTGTTGTCATTGCAAAATAGATGCACGGCGTGGATCAAATCCACATCACGGTGGGTCACGTCCAAATAGACGGACGGTAGGGATGATACACATGCACTGGTGATGGGGTCCACGTCCCAGCTGGACGGTGGGGACCCCACACGTGCAAGGTGGGTCCCACCGTCCAACAAGTGGACGGACGGTGTGGATTTTCCCCACATACAGCAGCACTAGCTGGTGTGCGGTGGGCCAACCAATCCACTCTCTAATCAGGTGGGTCCTGCGTGGGGCCTACCACTTATATATATATATATATATTTATAATATAATATTATAATATCATACATATATATAACATAATATTATATTATATTATTATTTTATTTTTTTAAACATCAGGCCAGCATCTAATGTCGAGGGCCTAGACGACATGGATGTATAACATGTAAATCGTGGTGATGCCCACCGTCCAGACCATTGGACGGTGTGGATATGCAGCACGTGTTGGCCCCACACGGATGAACGGTTTGGGTATACAACATACCTCAAGATTAAGGCCCACAAAACTTGCTGGCGTCACTCCCTCAAGGGGTATGGATGGTGTGTGTGTGCAACACATGCCATGAGGTCCTACCGTCCAGACTATCTGGACGGTATGGATACAACATATACATGATGGGTGGGTCCACGTGGTGTGGCCCACCAGAGTTTTGGATCAACTGACGTTGTGTCCAGCAGCGCCTACTGCTAGACGGTGCACATACCACACATAAATACAATGAGGTCCACATCAGTGAGCCACCCTACTAATCAAGTTAAAATTTATATTTTTTCCTTTGCCGAGACTATCCAGCAAGGTGGGCTCCGCTGTTAGATGGCATGGATATAACACATCCTAGTGGGCCACACATACACACATCATCATCACCATACAAAAAAAGGGAGAGAGAGAGAGAGAGAGAGAGAGAGAGAGAGAGAGAGATGGTGAAGTGGAGGGTCCCGACCACTATGGGTTGATCACAATACATACATCAAAGTGGGTCCCATTATAAGTGGGCCCTTAAATGAAAATCAATGGTGGATCACCCACCTATTAGCCTTCTTCTTTAGCTCCAAGGAATGTTAATCTCCTGAGCTCCTTCTTTGATGGAGGATGATGAAATTTGGATGGTTGGATGGTGAGATGAGGGGGTAGGAAGTGGGCCACACCTAGCTCTCTTCGGGAAGAGCTTGGATGTTGGCTCTCTCTTGGGGTTGCTTAGGGAATGGGTTGAGAATGAGAGAGAGAGAGAGAGAGAGAGAGAGAGAGAGAGAGAGAGAGAGAGAGAGAGAGAGAGAGAGAGAGAGAAGTGATGGGATGAAATGAGATAGGTGAGTGATGTGTGAGTGATGGATGGAGTGGCTTGTGTAAGAGATGGGATGGAAAGGTATGGGTGGAGAGAGAGAGAGGGAGAGTTGACTTTGGGAATGGGAGAGGGATGGGCTAGGTACTTGCTTGGGTTAGTGATTAATGTGATGTATTGTAGAGATTCTCTCAGTATTCGCAACACATGGCGTTTTTCTTGAAATAAATGCGGGCCCGCAACTCCTGACCTGGGTATCGCATCGGCACGCGAGATGCGACATTGGAACCCCAGTGACGACGTAGTCAGTAGGATACAAGTTTCAAGTCGAGCCGATAGGGGTTGACAGGGTGCGACTCAGGGTTGCACGCAAATGCTATTTACGCGTCACGGGTTACCAAAATTAGACCGAGAGGACCGCGGGAGTTCATGGAACGGTACGGTCTAGGATACAGGCCTTACAGAAGCGAACCAGCCATGCCTAACACCTGCTCAGCTTTCACCTGTAGTAGCGATGGAGGCACTTAAGGGGTGGCTAAATGGTGGAGCGGGCCGAGACTTGTCCAATTGTTGAAACAGAACCTGCTTTACCGTCTCCCAGGGTCCATTGCACCAACGAATTGAATGCGGGAATCATCGCATAAATCCTCTTCCACATAGGAGAGGCAAACACAGCTGAGTTGGACGGAACGAGATCTGCGATATCCCTGACATACTTCACTAACATGAATGCACTCCATAGACTCTTAACTGGCTCATATTTAATGGCCCAGGCCATCTTCATCCTGAAAGCTATCATCATATCCTTCAACCTCCTAATACCAAGCCCCCCTTCCTCTTTTAGGGTCGCAATCACCTTCCATCTTTTCCAGTGGCATTTGTTTTTGCCTTTATTCCAACCCCAAAAGAAGTCCACAAATTTCTTGTCTAGCATGGACAGAACAAGTGACGGGATCTGGGTCGTTCCCAAAGAATGAATCGGAACGCTGCTTAAAATGTGGCGAACCAAGATAGCCTTGCTTGCTTAGGAGAGGCACCTCACCTGCCAGCCCCTAATCCGCGCTTCCACCTTATCTATCATAGGTTGAAAGACTACCACTTTTAGCCTACCCGCTATAAAGGGAACCCTTAGGTATGAAAACCCCGTTGATGCTCTCGCAATCCCAAGAACTGACTCGATCGCCCTCACCCTTGCCTCAGGGAGTTTGTGGGAATGAAAGAAACAACATTTTCGTAGGTTGACCTTCTGACCCGACACAAATTGCTAAGAGTCGAGAAACGCTTTTAATGCCCTCAAAGACCCAAGGCTCCCGTTCCGGAAAAGCAGAGTGTCGTTCGCGAACAGCAAATAAGATATCGTTGGGCAACCATTTCTAACCTTGTATGGCTTACAGTAGCCCCACTCACCCAGCGATTTGAGCCCTTTACTCAAAACCTTTACCACAATAATGAAGAGATTGGGAGAGATAGGGTCCCCTGCCTCAGACCTTTAGAAGACTTGAGAAAACCCACACTCTCGCCATTGATAAATACCACAAACCAGTTCTTTGCCTAGCACTTCTCCACTAGCTCGATCCACAGGGCGTAGAAATTAAACTGTTGCTAGACCTTCTTTAGGAAGTCCTAATCCAGCCTATCATAGGCCTTTTCCATATCCAGCTTCAGAGTTATATTGCCACCCCTCACTTTTCTGTTCATTTCTCTAAACAGCTCCTAAGCCAGAGCTATATTTTTCATTATGTACCTTCCCTTAATGAAAGCCCCTTGTTCAGTCGAAATCAAGTTAGGCAACACCACACTCAACCTGGATGGCAACACCTTCAAGAAAATCTTATAAAGGCAGTTACAGAGGCTAATCAGTCTGTAATCTGCGAAGGTTTTAGGCGAGGTCGATTTCAAAACTAAACAAATAAAGTATGCAGTAACTGCTCAAGGCAGGGGGCCTCCTTGAAACATATATGATGTTTCCTTCAACAAATCATGCCCCACGATGCCCCAACATGCAGTGAAAAAACCGCTAGAGAATCCATCAAGACCAGCTGCGTCATTAGGTGGAATGGACACAACTACCTAGTGGACCTCCAAAAAGGTAGACGAGGACATGAGCATCTCATTCTCAGCAGGAGAGACCAAAGTAGGAATGATGTCTAATAGCCCATTACTACTCTTACAAGGGACACCCTTTAGCAGATTATCGAAGTACTCCACCGCCACACTCTTAATTTTAGCATAATCATCCAGCTTCTTACCTGATTCTAACCTGATGTTGATGATGATTGTTCCTCTTTTCTTTTCTGTTACAGAAGCGTGGAAAAAACTGGTGTTCTTGTTGCCTGCGTCTAGCCACCTTATCCTTGCCTTTTGCTTCCAATAAACTTCTTCTAGCAATTGAAGACGAGCAAGGTTAGTAGACGCCTGGAGATAGTCTTACTACAGGTCGATGTTCCTGTCGATTGACTCCACTACTTCCTGCATTCGATGCTCATAGTTATCCACTTATTTCTCGACCAACGACAGCTGCACGAAAATATTCCCAACCTCTCTGTTCCACACCTCTAGGGTCTATTTAACTTTCTTCAACTTGAGCAAAATGTTATAGATGGGGTGGCTTGAGGATTCTAAATCCCAAGCTGACTTCACCACTTATTGGAAAGTTTCAAGCCGAATCCACATGTTCTAAATTTGAAGGGCTTCATTGTCTATGTTGCGACCTGAGGGAAGTCCAATAGTAAAGGGGCGTGATCCGAATTAATTCAGGGGAGATGGATGACTTGAAAAGACGGGAACTGAGCAACCCAAGCCGCATTCATCAGGGCCCTATCCAACCTGGCCGACACTCTGGCTAATCCTCCTTAATTATTACTCCAAGTAAATTGATTCCCCGAGAAGCTAGTGTCCTGGAGGCCCATACTATCAACTGTTTCTATAAATTCCCGCAAGCTATTGCTATCAACCACTCTATCGCTCCTCCTCTCATTAGCTTCAATTGTGGCATTGAAGTCACCACACATAGCCCAGGGAGTGTTAATGGCTGAGGATAATGAAGCCAGATCTCCTCAAAGACACCTCCTTTGAATCTTATCATAACTAGCATAAATGAATGTAATCATTATCGGCAAAGAGATGGTCTATAGAGAAAAAGCAATAGACAGTGATTGGTTAGACTTGTTGACAAGGGAAGGAGCGACCTGGTTGCTAAAATAGACCCAGATCTTCCCCTCGATATCAGCGTTCGAGAAGGATTGGTGGAAACACAGGGATAGACCAACCCCCCTCTTTTATCATCTGAAAGCATGGGCTCAAGAAAAGCCAATATCTAAGGATCAAACTTATTGATGAGCCTTTTCGTGGACATCACAAAATGCCGATTACCAATTCCACAAACATTCCAAACAAGGATTTTAACAATCAGTAACGTACCCTGAATTAACCGCTCTTCTCTTTAATCTTCAGAGTCTTGACTCCCAATTACCTCTTGTGTACAACACTCTTGGTCTGCTTAAAAGTTTTTTCCTTCTTACCCCCTCCGGAATATTCATAGCAGACTGAGTAGCAGTTCTGTTGTGGTCTAGATTCATGACTGACTGTGTTGGGCTTGCTATCAGCTATCCTGGTTGCTTCTCTCTATCAACTGCCTTCTGGATAGGAGGTTGGAGGTCTGTAAGACTGGTAGACGTGGGATTAGGGGGAATATCAGGCTTGAAGACTAATTCCTGGCCCTCCAAGTTGGCCGCTGACGAGAAAAAAGGAGACAGATCAATTGCAAAGACTGCCTTGCGAGCAACTAGCTTGGGAGTATGGAGGGGTTTGCGCTCAGGCTGCACCTCGTAACACTCCCCTGCATGAGAGATATCTACCTCAAACCTATCTAGTATGGGAGGAGCTATTGGGGAGGCCAAGATAGGGCCGTAGGGCAAAGCCTTCTCAACTTTCAGATCTGGTCCAACCCTATCAAAATCATCCCTACATAGCTCTGCTCCTGAGCTCGCAGGGGAGAATTTCCACCTTATTTAGAATGAATAAAATCACACTTCTTCCTCACATTACGTAGAAGAGCGCCTGCAACTTGTAGAGGCATTTTCACTTGTGCTACTTTGCATGCTGATCTAACTTCAGGCAGAGAAATAGTCTACCTATTCGACGGTTGATCCAGATGGACTGGAGGAAGGATTTGCAAATTCAGTGTTGATAGACCTGGCTGGGTCATGATCCTGGGTTCTACATGAGGTGTGTAGCTGAGGGAATTAGTGATGTTTTGTCTGCATACTATTCCAGTGACTGAGGCATTTTGAAAAACATGAGGGAGGCACAATTGGGCATCCTCTGATGCTGCCATCTGCCACTGGGGAAGGATTAACTTTCTGTCTATCGTTGTAGAAAAAAACTGTTTCAGGTTAACACCTTCCCGATGTTGTCTTGCCTAATGATCTTAAGGTCCTATAAATGTATTTACCACCCATTATTTAATGTTAACTGGGGCTTGGCTCATTAAAGGTTGAGACTACCAGCCCCCTAATGCTTCCTTTGGTTCCATTTCTGCATAAATCGGGAAGTCTTTATCTAACACCTTAAGATTGAGGACCCTCTTTAGATCCACCCCTGGTCTAACCCTCACCTTTATACGAGAAAATACTTGTAATATCCCAAGTCTAGCATTAACATCCACTTGGAGGATCCGTCTAAAATAATTACCCAAATCGAGAATCATTACTTCCAACCAAGCATGAGTTGGAATCCCAAATAGACTGATCCAGATACCCTCTTCACTCGAAACTCTGTCAATGGACTAGGGGGATAACAACTCCATACCTATTTGGGCATGGAGAGGACCATCTTCCTGGAACTCAATGTACTCCGCCTTGGTCTTGAAGAGCAACAGGAAGCTACGCTTAGACAATCTAGTTATGTTTATAGCTACTGCAGTAAATCTGGAATTCCTAATAACTTCAGTTAATCTCAAGATAGAAATTGACGGTTGACCCACCTTACCTACCAGTCCCAATTGAAGTTCTTGTATCTTCTGCTTCACTGCTTTGTGGTCCTCCACTATTCCAGATCTTTTCAGCCACGCTCTCTTCAATACTTCTGCTCGGCCTATGAGAAAGCAATGTCACTGCATACAAATAGCTGGGGTTTTCTACAGGAAGAGGGGTGTGATTCTCTGAGAACCGATGCATCTCCCCTAGTCACTAGTAGGATCAAGGCTGCAATGTTCCAACCGCTTGTCCACAAAATTGAGGCCAAAATTTTTGGGTGGCAGGCCCGCTTTCTTTCTCAAGCTGGTAGATTAATTTTGATCTAAAACGTCCTTACCAACATCCCTATACATTCCCTTGTAGCTTCCAACATGCCAAAGCAGGTGTTGCGTGACCTAAAAAGGAGGATAGCAAATTTTCTGTGGGACTGGTCCGATGGTAAACGTAAAATACACTAGCATAGTTGGAAGATGGCCTCCCTCCTCAAAGTGGAGGGGGGTCTGAGAATAAGAAGATTGGCCAACATCATGCAAGCATTCAGGCTTAAGATGGCCTAGTCGATCCATTTCAATACCAGCCATGGACTTTGGAAGGATTTCATGAAGTCTAAATACGGTCAGGGCCGAAACTCGTACGGGAAATTTCTCACTCCATCGTCCGCTTCCCCAATTTGGAAACAGATCCTTCATCTAATCCTGACATTGGTGACTTCTTCGCAATTACAGATTGGATCTGGAGAAAGCAATTTGTGGTCCACGAATTGGTCTAGGCTGGGCCCCTTGCAGCAGATTGATGGCATCCACATTTCACCTGCTCTGAGCAATCTCAAAATAAACCAATTCTTAGGTAAATCAGGCCCTCTTCCTCCATCATCGGTTCTAACTTTGCTACCTCAAGAGATTTCTGGTCTGATCTTCCAAGCGAGCTTCTGCACTACTTCAGGCCCTGATATCTCCATTTGGCCATTCACATCTTCGGGGGATTTCTCCGTCTCTTCAGCTTGGGATCTATGTAGATTGGGCCAGATGAGGAAGCAGTGGACCAAATGGATCTGGCATCCATCCCTCCCCTCAAAAATTTCTATTTTGGTATGGAAGATCTTGATGAAGGCAATTCCGGTTGAAGAAAGGATCCAAGCAAAAGGCATCCACATGGCGTCCAGATGCGTCTGCTGCTCTAGTAGCCTTTCGTCAACTACTTCTGATGGACCACGTACAGATAGCGAGTCCATCTCCCATCTTTTCTTGGAAGGAGGTCTAGCAAGAAAGGGCTAGGATTTCATTGGTGCATATTTTAGCATCACCATTCCTCGTGCAATGTCGGTTGAACATCGACTAACCCAATGGTGGTCTGCGCTTGCGTCTGATGGCTATAAATCCGCGGCTGTAAAACTGGCCCCTTGCGTCCTATTCTGGGAAGTTTGGAAGGTGTGGAACGCGGCCGTTTGCTTAAATGTTAGGCCTCACCCGCGCTCGATGCTGAATCGCATTACCTAGTGGATCAATCGTCTTAGGGAAAAGTCTAACTCTTACTTTTCTTCTCCTCCCCCTCAGCAATTCAGATTCCGTGGCCCTCAAATCCTTCCTCCGCTGATCATTTCGATCATCCAAATGAAATTATTACTTGGTCTCTGCCCCACGCTAGGTGGGTAAAAATCAACATCGATGGATCTTCTATTGGAAACCCAGGACCGACTGGTGGTGGAGGTCTATCCAGGGACACTTCCGGTGACTTGATTTTTGTGTTTGTGGAAGGTTATGGCTTCGCCTCAAACACCCACACGGAACTCAGAGCACTTCATGATGGGTTGCGTTTGGGTCTCTTGAAAGGGTACCATTAAATCATTCTCGAATCAAACTCTCAGTTTGCCATTAGAACTCTTTCTAACTCTACTTCCCCAGGCTGGAAATGGTACTCCTGGATTTCTAGAATTAGAGACTTGGCATCAGGTGACCAAGTGATTTACTCCCACTCCTTTAGGGAAAGAAATGCTCCCGTTGATGCTATGGCCAGACTGGGCAGCAGGTCTCAGTCCTCCTTTTTCTCTTGCATCTTGGCAAATCTCCCATCTCATATCAAAGGGCTTATCTTTTTAGACAAGGTGGGGCTAGGCTCGATGAGAAATCACTAGGTTTTTTCTTCTCTTTTCTTTTCCACATGATAGGCTACCCTAGTATCTTTTTGCTCTAGGCATCCCGAAGATTTCCTGTAAATTGTTATCGAGCTCCTTTGCGTTTAGTGGCTAGTCTAGTTTTTCTTTCTTGGCGGGTGTGTCCCCTAATCTTTGTTGGGTCCAACCCAATGGCTATAAATTTCAGTGATTAATGCACATTCAGTGGCATATGACCACTTTCCTTATATATATATATATATATAAAGAGAGTGAGAGAGAGAGAGAGAGAGACGATTCCTCCATCAATCTGCCTCTCGTTCAAAACTTCTATTGCTGCTCGGGCATCTTGTTCGTAGAGGAAACGCACAAATGCATATCCCCATGGTTTCGATGAACCTGGACGCAGGGGGATGTACACATCAAGTAATCAATCAAATCAATTAAATATGCCCTAGATATCTTTACTAGTTGTGTCAAAGGAGATATTTCCTATAAACAAATTGTAATTTGTCCTAGCCGGATGAGCAGCCCAGATCGAAAGGGGTGGATGCTCTCCTAATCGACTCGCTTCATATGGTGGGAATAGCGGTCGTAGGGGGGTGGGGTTATAATTTTAAGAGGGAGCCTTATCTCTTCTTCTCTGGCAGGGGGATCTCCCCCTCATGTTCGTGCCCTAGCTTCAACGCCCTAGCCGGACGAGCAGCCTGGACCAAATGTCACTACGAAAAGGAGACCATACAATAGATGGCTTGGATTCAACCGAAGTCCTTTGCTTGATATAAGGAGCCTGATAGCCTGCACGAATGATGAGGAGATCGAGTTGATAACAAATCTTATGCAAGGACTGTAAGACCCGTATCTTAGTCCGTACCGTTCCGTAGACTTCCGCGGTCTTACCGGTCGAATTCCGGCAACCTTCGACCCTTAACCAATATTTACGCACAACCCTGATTACTACACTGTCAACCTGAGTCGACTCAACCCCAGACCATTACCATAGCGACCACGCCATCGCTGCGGTTCCAATGCCGCGACTTGCGCGCCGAGGTGATACCCTGGTCAAGAGATGTGGGTCAGCGTTTGGTGTGAGGAAAATGCTGCACGTTGCGAAATTCAAGAGAATCTCTACGAGGTGTCACATCAATCCCATCAATCAATCAAATCCCATCACATCTCATGTCAAGTACACATCACCTTTCACCCTTTCCCCAAGCAACCACAAAAGTCAAGAATCTTTTACAACGCCCATACCTTTCTTACACCAAAAACCCTCAAAGTCAAAAAGGTCTTACAAGCCCATGCTTTTATTACACAAAAGGCCACCAAAGTCAACAAAGCCTTACACACCCATCTCTCTCCCATCCATCACTCCATCACCCCATCACCTCACACCTCCTTACAACTCTCTCTCATTTTCAAACCCATTCTAAGCAACAAAGAAACACCTCCATACGTATGAGCTCTCCAAGCCTTCCCAAGCAACAAAGGTGGCCCACTTTCCTACCCCATCATCTCCTATCCTAGCCATCCATTCCTCATCTCACCCATTGAAATCAAAGCTAAGGTGCTAAGGAACCCAAGGGAGCAAGAAGATCGAATGGTGGGTGCTTGATAATAGTAGTTTTTCATGTTTTGAGATGGGTCAAGTGAGGCCAATCGATCAATGGTTTGGATCTCACTTGGGACCCTAAGTTGTGGCCGATGGCCCACCTTGATCATCATGATAGTTCCATGATGGGGTCATTCTCTATGGACCCCATCATGATGTTTATTTTCTTGCATTAGAGAGGTCATCTAGACCGTCCATACCAGTGGAGAACGGATCTCCACCGTTGATTTATGATTTCGGTGGTCCCATGTGTATAGGGATCCATTTGATTGTATGATTTCTTATAAGGGAGGGCTCATAGTGGCGGGGCCCTCCATCACATGCGTGTCCCACTCTCTACCTCTCTCTCTCTCTCTATTTTATTTTTTTTATGTGATCATGATGTATTTGTGTAGCCCACTAGGATGGACCCCACCATGAAATCTACACCTTATGCAGGCCATTTGTAAGTGGGGCCCACCTTATATGTGTTGAGTCGACACCATCCATCATCTGGAGGCCAACTTGAGCTGGCCCACACATTTTGCACCTGGGACGTCAGACCGTCCAGCGTCCCTGGACGCTGGACGTCATAAAGGAAAACACAAATACAAGCTTGGTTCAAGGCTTTGGGGGTGGACCATTGTGTAGGCCTCACCTTGTTGTATGTGTTCAATCCACGTCGTCCATCTCCTTCCCTGGGTCATTTTAGGCATTGAGCCAAGTGATGGGGTTGGTTGGAAGGTCTGGTGGGCCATAGCGTTCGAGATTGCACCCTTACCATTCAAAGATCTTTTTTTTAAAAAAAATTTATTTTCTAAACACAAAAATTGCTCTACATTAGACTCGTTAGATTTGTTCCGAGCCGAGGAAGCCAATGGACAGGGTGGATCTACTTGATGAGGGCCCCAGATGCGAAAAATCGTGGAAAAATGGGTTTTTCCCAATTTTTAAAAAAAAAAGTACAGAGGCTTGCCTCTGCCTCTGACGCGCTGCAGCAGCAGCACGCTGCTGCGTGCAGCAGGCGGGCGGGCAGCGTCCCACGGCCCCTGCCGTGGGCCCCACCATGATGTATATGTATTATCCACACCGTTCATATGGCGGGCCGCTCTCTAAAGCAGGCCCCCTCCAAATTTCAACTGAATCCAAAACTCAGGTGGCCCACACCACACGAAACAGTGGGATTGAACCTCTACCATTGAAACCCATTTTTGGGCCCACATAAGTTTCGAATCAATCTGAAATTTTTATTTTCTCTTCATCCAGGTCTGAGTGACCTTATGAACGGATTGGATGGCATGTAAGCATTGAGGTGGGCCCCACATGGGACCCACAGTGATGTATGTGTCTTATATTCACCGTCCAGGCGGATGGTGGAAGCCCACCACGATATTTGTGTTTACTCTCACCGTCCAGCGAACGGTGGAGCTGGAGCCTACGGTGGTGTGTGTGCATGCGTGCGCACGTGTGTGAGTGTGGCAGTGTGTGTGCTTGTGTGAGTTGTATGCATGTGTGCAGTGTGTGTATGTATATATATACACATATTATATTATGTATAATACTATATTATACATAATGCTGTATATTATATATATATATATATATAATCTCTATATTATATTCTTGATGGTGGGCCTTCATGTGGGCCCCCACCCTTGATGCAGGTGTTGCATCCAATCTGTCTACCCATTCTATACGCTCATTTTATGAAATGAGTTAAAGAATGGGCCAAATCCATAGTCCGAGTGAACCCCACCTTAGCATATTATAAGGCCTATGGGTTTAGGCCCATTTGATTCATATAAGGCCTATGGGTTTAGGCCCATTTGATATATACGGCCTATGGGTTAGGCCCATTTGATAAGGCCTATAAATTTAGGCTCATTTGACATATAAGGCCTATGGGTTTAGGCCCATTTGATATATCAGGCCTATGGGTTTAAACCCATTTAAGACACATAAGGCCCATGTGATTTGACCCATTATGATGTACTCTAAGGCCCATGGGTCATGTCTCATTGCAATGTACCTAAGGACATTGGTGAAGCCCAGTAATGCGGCCCATTTGATGAACGTAAGGCCCACTTATGTAGCCCATTTGATGTAATGAAGGCCCAATAGGATGTACCTAAGGTCCATTGCAATGTGTGAAACCAACATGGTTTGTGTAACGATGTTTGCTAAGGGTTATGTCTTGGGAGCATTGGTGGTTTGACGTCCACATTGCAAGTATAGTGTTGGTTAAATGTCCGCATTATGACTCTCCCTAGGACCATTGATAGGCCGTAATTATTGTGTGTAGGCCGTCTAGGCCCATCTGCGTTGTAAGAATAATTCATTACTTTATAACATGCTTAGTATAATTCCATTACTCATGCCCATACGCATCATATGAATGCTTGATATGAGGAATATTTGATCATCGCATAAGCCATTGGGCCGAGACATTTACGGGACTCCATATAAGACGGAGCGTCCCACATGAGCGCATGGTACACACGAGATTGCTGCATGATTGAATAGTATGATTCATGCATTTCACATTGTGTGATATGGTTACTGTATGCCCTAGCGACATCGGGGCTGTAGCCGCCACAGATGCATCGTGATTGGCAGGATTAGATACTGAAAATTTTATTCTACATGGGATACTATAGATATCCCTAGGTGAAAGTTTCTAAACCCTTATGGTACCAAGAGGTTGCTCCAACTTCTAGACCGAGTGGGTAGATGAGTGTTGAGTGTCGATTACCAGATGGTCGTGCTCTCTACTGTGTCGTGGTCGGTTGGAAGGGGCTGCGGCCTTATCCGCCCTAGTGTAGGGGGCAATGCTAGGCTGAGTTTGACCAGCTCGAGGAATGGGTCTGCTATCGACGAGTCAAGCCCAATATTGGCAGACGGATAGTGAGGTCTCTTCCACTTACCTTATTGCGCGGTATGAGGTGGCGATCTGGTTTAGAGTATACTAGACTCCGGTGATATCTCAGATTTGAGCTATATTGGCATGTAGACTTAGATGAGGATTGTATACTTGACTTACATCTTGCATCACATAGCCTTGGTACGGCTCACGATATTTATGGATCCATCTGCATATTCCGCATTACTCTGATATTGCATGATAATATTACTACCCTGTGCACACACTTTCACCACCATCTAAGCTTTCTTTAAGCTTATGCACGACCGTTGTATGCAGGTAACGTTGGGGCATAGCAGCGCAGAGGCAAGAGTACTTTGCAGATTATCTTGGAGTTTTTTTCATCATCATTGTATTTCCCTTTATGCTCATTGTATTTTGAAAGTTTTTTATCATAGTAGAAATGTAATGGAGTTTTTGGTTGTTGTTTGTGGGTTATGCCTTTGGTTATGCTTATTACGAATCAAACTGACGTTGAAAATCCTCCTCATAGCATCCCAGGATCGAATGGGCGCTAAGAGCCGAGAATGGGGTTATACGGAGGCTGTCGGCGCTGGATTCGGCGATTGAGAATTTTGTGAGCCTGATTTCTGAGTTTGGGGCGTGACAAGGACTATGGAACCCCACAAGCTAGAAACAATATCGATGACTGGGATAATGAAATCTAGCAACGTCTCAGCGCGCAACGTGGAATCTTAATTACTAGTATCAGCTCCCCTCTCAGCATGCAACGTCCTAGTCCACGTAAGGATACCTAGCACGTAATGTCCCACTCCACGCAATGATACCTAGCACGCAACAACTTCGTCAGCACAAGGATCCTGTGTGGAGATTTGTGAGGAGAGGGAAAGGGAAAGGATCCCTAGAGCGCAACGTCTCAATCCATGCAAGGATACCTAGCACGCAACATCTCTGTTAGTGTAAGGATCTCTTTAAGTTCAAGGATCCCGTGCGCAAGTGAGTGACCGCATTCGCCACACTTTCTATGACATTGCTCATGACATCATAAGGTTGCCGATATTCTAGTGGCAAGAAGCCAATAGAGAGAAATCCTCCTCTCGGCACGAAAACCTGACTTGCGCAGAAAATAGACTTGCGTGGGAATCTTTGCTTGCACGGAGGTCGCTTGTGCGAAAGTCACTCTCTTGTGCGGAAGACGCTCTCTGCTCGCACGGAAGTTGCTCTCTTGCGCGGAGAGAGCGAAAATCTCTCAACCCTAACATCTCACAATTCCATCACTTTAACTTCCCCTTGCCCTTGCCCTTAGATTTGGATCTTGATTGAGAAGATCATGTGTCCCGCTCAGAATTCTAACCCCTCGTAATCAATGCATCGATGGAGGCCCCCATTTTATCATTTTTCCTTCTCATCGCCTTTCCTTGAACGGTTGAGATGACAGTATCTATACTGAGGGACAGGATACCGATGCACAACATGTCTTTAAAAGATTCATATGAAGTTGGGAGTGAATTCAATAAGAAACAAGCCTGATCTTCATCCTTAATCACTTCCTCCATATCCAGTAATTTACGAATCTTGCTAAAATTTCTTATGTGGGTCTCAACATCTCCTCCCTCTACTATCTTGAAGTTGAACAACTACAGCTTTAAGTGTAGGCGATTTTCAAGAGACTTCTTTGCACAGATGTCCTCTAACTTCGTCAACAAATCCGTTATGGTTTTCTCCCTCATGACATTGTAGATCACCTCATCTTTAAACACAATTGGATTGAGTATTTTTCTTTCTTATCTAATTTCTTCCATTCATCATCGTCTATAGTTTCAGGTTGCTTATTAAGAACCTCATCTAATCCTTGTTGAACTAATCAGACAATCATCTCGACCTTCCATAATCCAAAGTTAATTTTTTCAGAGTATTTCTCACCATCAAACTTACGATTGGCAGCCATTGTTACTCAATTTTATATTCAAGCTTGTGCCCCAACATTAGCTCTGATACCACTTATTGAGGGGACACCAAAAGCACATAGAGATGAATCGAGTTGAGTAATCTAATCGCACCAAGAAACCATAACGTAAACACAACAATTTTAACATGGAAAAACCCTTGTGGTAAAAAAACTACAGCACAAAGCAATAGTAAACACTATGAAACTAGAAAATTACAAGAGATAGAGAGAATACTCGATTCGAACAAGCCTCGAATCTCCCTTACAAGCCCTTAAAACCCTAGGAATGAATTATAAAACCTTAGATACCTCCTAATCTCGATTACACCCGAATATATAGCCTTTGGAAGAATCTCAATCGAAATCGGAAACAAATCTCACAAATTAACAAATTTATGTAATTCCGTGTTACGCACAATAACATATTTGATGGGACTTCGATGACATCAAACTAAACCTTTAATGTCATCGAACCCACTTCGATGTCATCGGAATAACACCAAAACGTTCCAACAACCAAACATGAAAATATGAATTTTACCAATGCCATCGAATAGTTTTCGATGGCATCGAATAACCTTCGATGGCATCGAAAATGGCACCTAAAGTGTCCACCAACCAATTTTATTTATTTCAAAAAATCTCGATGACATTGAACCTGTCATCAACAGACTGTTGAATTACAGATTTAAGAAATCTATCAACATTAGTTGTAAATGAATTTGCAAGTTGAAGAAAGATGTTAATGAGAATGTTGAAATATACATAGCCCAATTAATGAACAGTGTGTATGCTATAAAAAATCATATATTGACTTCAATAATATCTTTTCTCTAGTTATTTGTTTAACTACTATTAGTACTTTGTTGATTATAGTAGGAGTGATTGACTCAAAGCTTGAGTAGTTGGATATAAAACCAGGTTTTTTTTTTTGTTTTTTTTATGTATTATTTTTTTATTTACAAGAATCTTGATGAAAAAAATTATATAACTTAACTTAAATATTTTTTTTAAAAATCATTTTTCAACTAAATAGATGACCAAGGTACAAGAAGCTTGATTCCTTTATTGTGAACCTGGGATTTCAAATATGTGAATCAAATTATTGCATCTATATTTATTGTTATGATAATTGTAGTTTCTTGTTAAAATATGTGGATGACATACTAGTTGCAACTATTAGTAAAGATGTTATAATAACATTAAAAGCTTGTTTAGCTAGAAATTTTCATATGAATGATTAGAGTATTATTAAAATTTGATATGTACTCCGCCTTGGTCTGGAAGAGAAACAGGAAGCTACGCATAGACAATCTAGCTATGTCTATAGCTACTGCAGCAAATCTAGAATTCCCAATAACTTCAATTAATCTCAAGATAGAAATTGACGGTTGACCCACCTTACCTACCAGTCCCAATTGAAGTTCCTATATCTTCTGCTTCACCGCTTTGTGGTCCTCCATTGTTCCAGACCTTTTCAGCCACGCTCTCTTCAATACTTCTACTCGGCCTATGAGAAAGCAATGCCACCGCATACAAACAGCTGGGGTTTTCTACCGGAAGAGGGGTGTGATTCTCTGAGAACTGATGCGTCTCCCCTAGTCACTGGTAGGATCAAGGCTGCAACGTTCCAACCGCTTGTCCACAAAATTGAGGCCAAAATTTGCACGTGGCAAGCCCACTTTCTTTCTCAAGCTGGTAGATCAATTTTGATCCAAAACGTCCTTACCAACATCCCTATACATTCCCTTGCAGCTTCCAACATGCCAAAGCAGGTGTTGCGTGACCTAAAAAGGAGTATAGCAAATTTTCTATGGGACTAGTCCGATGGTAAACGTAAACGTCACTGGCACAATTGGAAGATGGCCTCACTCCTCAAAGCGGAGGGGGGTCTAAGAATAAGAAGATTGGCCAACATCATGTAAGCATTCATGCTTAAGATGGCCTGGTTGGTCCATTTCAATACTAGCCATGGACTTTGTAGGGATTTCATGAAGTCTAAATACGGTCAGGGTCGAAACTCGCATGGGCAATTTCTCACTCCATCGTCCGCTTCCCCGATCTGAAAACAGATCCTTCGTCTAATCTCGACATTGGTGATTTCTTCGCAATTACAAATTGGATCCGGAGAAAGCAATCTTTGGTCCATGAATTGGTCCAGGCTGGGCCCCTTGCAGCAGATTGACGGTATCCACATTTCGCCTGCCCTGAGCAATCTCAAAATAAACCAATTCTTAGGTAAATTAGGCCCTCTTCCTCCATCATCGGTTCTAACTTTGCTACCTCAAGAGATTTCTGGTCAGATCTTCTAAGCGAGCTTCTGCACTACTTCGGGCCCTGATATCTCCATTTGGCCATTCACGTCTTCGGGGGATTTCTCCGTCTCTTCAGTTTGGAATCTATGTAGATTGGGCCAGACGAGGAAGCAGTGGACCAAATGGATCTGGCATCCATCCCTCCCCTCAAAAATTTCTATTTTGGTATGGAAGATCTTGATGAAGGTAATTTCGGTTGAAGAAAGGATCCAAGCAAAAGGCATCCACATGGCACCCAGATGCGTCTGCTGTTCTAGTAGCCTTTCGTCAACAGCTTTTGATGGACCACATATAGATAGCGAGTCCATCTCCCATCTTTTCTTGGAAGGAGGTCTAGCAAGAAAGTGTTGAGATTTCATTGGTGCATATTTTAGCATCACCATTCCTCGTGCAATGTCGGTCGAACATTGACTAACCCAATGGTGGTCTGCGCTTGCGTCTGATGGCTACAAATCCGCAACTGTAAAACTGGCCCCTTGCGTCCTATTCTGGGAAGTTTGGAACGTGTGGAACGCGGCCGTTTGCTTAGATGCTAGGCCTCACCCGCGCTCGATGCTGAATCTCATTACCTGGTGGATCAATCGTCTCAGGGAAAAGTCTGACTCTTACTTTTCTTCTCCTCCCCCTCAGCAATTCAGATTCCGGGGCCCTCAAATCCTTCCTCCGCTGATCATTCCGATCATCTAAATGAAATTATTACTTGGCGTCGCCCCACGCTGGGTGGGTAAAAATCAACATCGATGGATCTTCTATTGGAAACTCGGGACCGACTGGTGGTGGAGGTCTGTCCAGGGACACTTTCGGTGACTTGATTTTTGTGTTTGTGGAAGGTTATGGCTCCGCCTCAAACACCCACACGGAACTCAGAGCACTTCATGATGGGTTGCATTTGGGTCTCTTGAAAGGGTACCATTAAATCATTCTCGAATCAAACTCTCAGTTTGCCATTAGAACTCTTTCTGACTCTACTTCCCTAGGCTGGAAATGGTACTCCGGGATTTCTAGAATTAGAGACTTGGCATCAGGTGACCAAGTGATTTACTCCCACTCCTTTAGGGAAGGAAACGTTCCCGCTGACGCTATGGCCAGACTGGGCAGCAGGTCTCAGTCCTCCTTTTTCTCTTGCACCTTGGAAAATCTCCCATCTCATATCAAAGGGCTTATCTTTTTAGACAAGGTGGGGCTAGGCTCGATGAGAAATCACTAGTTTTTTTCTTCTCTTTTCTTTTCCACATGATAGGCTACCTTAGTATCTTTTTGCTCTAGGCATCCTGAAGATTTCCTGTAAATTGTTGTCGAGCTCCTTTGCGTTTAGTGGCTAGTCTAGTTTTTCTTTCTTGGTGGGTGCGTCCCCTAATCTTTGTTGGGTCCAGCCCAATGGCTATAAATTTCAGTGATTAATGCACATTCAGTGGCATATGGCCACTTTCCTTATATATAAAGAGAGATTAATGCACATTCAGTGGCATATGGCCACTTTCCTTATATATAAAGAGAGAGAGAGAGAGAGAGAGAGAGAGAGAGAGAGAGAGAGAGAGAGAGAGACGATTCTTTCATCAATCTGCCTCTCGTTCAGAACTTCTATTACTGCTTGGGCATCTTGTTCATAGAGGAAATGCACAAATGCAAATCCCCATGGTTTCGATGAACCTAGACATAGGGGGATGTACACATCAAGTAATCAATTGAATCAATTAAATATGCCCTAGATATCTTTGCTAGTTGTGTCAAAGGAGATATTTCCTATAAAAAAATTGTAATTTGTCTTAGCCGGATGAGCAGCCCGGACTGAAAGGGGTGGATGCTCTCCTAATCGACTCGCTTCATATGGTGGGAATAGCGCTCATAGGGGGGTGGGGTTTTGATTTTGAGAGGGAGCTTTGGCTCTTCTTCTTTGGCAGGGGGATCTCCCCCTCATGTCCATGCCCTAACTTCAACACCCTATGTAACACTCCAGATTTTTGCCAACCTGGAGTTAGGCGTCCTTAGGCGATGGGTCAACCATAACACCTTGGTAACCTCTCAAAACCTAATTCCAAAGCCAAAGAAATCACTTAGGATTAATTCCTTTAGAAATTAAGCATAAGTTAACTAGCACTACGTTAGATTAGCTGCGAAATTGTCCCTGATCACTTTAAATACGTTTTACAAGACCCAAAACTTGTAGAAACAAGGACGCTACAATACCCTAAAATCCAGGATCAAACTCTAAACCGGTTTGTTCTCTGGAACCCTTTGAAACTTTGTATTATATCTAAACCGCGCATCGGAAGTCCGATACCTACAATCTTAGACTGTTATGACCACTTAGCTGGACTTGAAAATCATTTCAAAAATTAAGCCCAACCGACGTGCAGAGGCTATTTCATTGAGCTTGGAGTGAAGAGGGTGAGAAATGGGTAAGATTTGGATATTTTAATCCAAATCTGGCATGTGACTTGGTGCGTTATTATTAAGCGTTCTGACCGTCAGAATTCAGCCAAATTTCACCCTCGGATCAGGAAAAATTTCTCTTTCATATCATGAGACTTGTAGACCTGATATAGGTACGATGACCGCTAAACTGAAACTGGACCGCCATGTGCGATCTGCGAACTCTACCAGACTGAAAATTGGGTGTGGACAACATCCAGTGATCATGAGCTTAAGTCTGATCGCGTTCGGCCGGGGGACCTCCTAAAATGCTCTTTTGGATCGGAACAGCCCCGATTTGGTTATAACCTAAGTATACATTGTTCCTAAGTCTAAATAGGTGAAGTTTTAGCCTATATAAGGGCTTGAAACCCTCACATATCTTTTCCATCCGAATTTGCTAGAAACCCTAGATTGAGTGAGAGAGAAAGTGAGAGAGTTGTGGGAGAGATTTCCCGCCACTTGCTACTGCTGCTACCCGTGCTCATCCACCGCATTCAAATCACTTTCCCAGTGATTCTAACGCACTTCTAGGTAAGAAAAACCCTAACTACTTGCTGTTTTGGGGTTTCCTTCGATTCGTTAGCGAAGTAGCTTATATGTCTTGTGCATTAGATCGCCGTTACGCCGTTGACGAAGCGTATACGTTCAAATCGAAACGATACACTTCTACGACAAAAGGTGCAGATTTTAGACGCTTTGATTGACTGATTTCAAAGCTTTCAATGTCGTTTAATAGTAGATTATCGACGAGCATGCCATTTGACATGTAGAACATGCTGTCCGTTTTCTGTTTCGTAAACGTATGGTAAATATGAGACTTAGGGTATTTTAGACATTTATAGAAAATATTGTATACATCCGTATTTTGCTGAAATGCTTGACATGTAAATTTATCATGTTATGATATTATATATGCGTGTATAATCTGTTTGGTGAAGAGATTCACCCTAATGCGCACTTTGGGTCCACATACGCTATGTAGACTAAAGTGTGTAGACTAAGTGTTTGTATAAATGTTTGTATTAGTATGTATTGAGTAAATAGTGTTGTAAATTAGTTTTGAGAATGAATTCTCAATCCACCTGATGTGGTATACGATTTCCTACATGTTTGCTATATGAATTGATTTCCTTATATGTATGGAGTACATGTGTTTGTTGATTTGCTTACTTTGTATGCTATAACATGTGTTAACATGCTTGTATTGTTGAACTTCAATTCTATTACTCTCATATGATCACTGGTATGGATTGCACATGTCTGGGGCTATGCTTTAGTACAGGCAGTTGGTAATGGATTGAATTAGTGATGGGCTTCTATTTACCACAGAGGACGCGTCAATGAACGTGAGTCGTGTTTTGAGTTGGCGGCAGTGGTTAGGCCACATGAAGTGTTTTATGCACGTCATGTCGTTCAGCTTGAGATGCGCTCGTACTAGTCGAGCCCGTCAAGTAACCCGACTGGCCATTGTATATTCACCATGTATTTTTCATAACTGCTTGAACCTAGGGTACTGAACTTACTATTAGAAACCCTGTTAACCGTGGTACCTTGATCCATAAAGACTCATGAGCCGGGCATGGTGGTATGGGACACCGTGGTCGAGCTGTCGACCTACGCTAGGGCCACAAACCTCCCCGTAGTGACCAGTGAGCACTCAGACTCGTGAGCAGATTATGGTGGTATGGGACACTATATTCTTACTGTCGGCCTACACTGATCAGGTGACGAGCCCTTTGTAGTGACCTTGAGCGTATTCTGAGTCTACAGGAGGCGACGACCCTTCCGTAGCAACAAGAGTACACTAGGCCTGTATTGATAAGGTGATAGGGGAGCGGTGCAATGAGTGCGAGCAACAACCCCGAAAGCCCTTACAGTGACCTACAAATACACCATCGTATGAGATTACTAGGAGTGTCGACCCTAGACAGGATCTGTGTTGGGATTGATATAAGGGAAGTACCTTAGTTTCTCAATCCTGCTGCATGAAAAGGACTAATAACAACTTGAAAATCATTATCCATATCGTATTACATGTGCCTGGAAGATGTGGAGCACTAAGGAACGTAAGCATGTCGCAGGCGTAAGATGGTGCGGTATGAGGGAGTATGTCGGTGAGGGCATCCATCATGTCATTTCATGCATGCATTAACAATAGTATCTAAGAATGTTTGATTGATTGCTTTACTATTATCGCGTGATTGATTTGAGAATATGCTGATCTTTGCTCTATTATTCCACTGAGTTAGCTACTCACTCCCATGTTACGGGATGGTTTTTCAGATACCCACCAGTCCCTATTTTAGTTGCAGATGATGGCACTGCTTATGAAGCGGAGTCGAACTTGTTTGATGATGAGGAGGACTTCTTCTCCGTGCTTTGATTGACGGGATTACAGGGAGGTTGATTAGATGCCTTGACACTTGTCATTTTATATTTTTAGAGAACTCATGTATATTCTTTTTGTTTATTTTTGGAGTATACATGTATGTATTTAACCTGGTAACATGTTCACACTGTGGAGATATACAACAGTTTATATATGTTATACATACTATCACAGTCTTCCGCTTGCATAATTGAACTGTCTCTGGAGTATGATATGCTGTTTTGGCTTAGTCTTAATCTTGTTTAATGTCATTCTATAGACAACATGCATTTATCATTATCTATGTTGCATAAGTGACATTTTGGAACTCGAGAGTTGGGTTTCTCCTCAACCCCCGATTTTCGGGGTGTTACACCCTAGCCGGACGAGCAGCCTAGACCAAATGTCACTACGAAAAGGAGACCATACAATGGATGGCTTAGATTCAACCGAAGTCCTTTTCTTGATGCAGGGAGCCTGATAGCCTGCACGAACGATGAGGAGATCGAGTTGACGACAAATCTTATGCGAGGACTATGGAACCCCACAAGCTAGAAACAATATCGATGACTGGGCTAATGAAATCTAGCATCGTCTCAACACACAACATGGAATCTTAATTACTAGTATCAGCTCCCCTCTCAGCATGCAACGTCCCAGTCCACATAAGGATACCTAGCACGCAATGTCCCAGTCCACGTAATGATACCTAGCGCGTAACGACTTCATCAGCACAAGGATCCCATGTGGAGATTCGTGAGGAGAGGGAAAGGGAAAGGATCCCTAGAGCGCAACGTCTCAATCCATGCAAGGATACCTAGCACGCAACATCTCTGTTAGCACAAGGATCTCTTTCAGTTCAAGGATCTCGTGCGCAAGTAAGTGATTGCATTCGCCACACTTTCTATGACATTGCTCATGACATCATAAGGTTACCGATATTCTAGCGGCAAGAAGCCAATAGAGAGAAATCCTCCTCTCAGCATGAAAACCTGACTTGCGCAGAAAATAGACTTGCATGGGAATCTTTGCTTGCACAGAGGTCGCTTGCGCGGAAGTCACTCTCTTACGCAGAGAGAGCGAAAATCTCTCAACCCTGACATCTCACAATTCCATCACTTTAACTTCCCCTTGCCCTTGCCCTTACATTTGGATCTTGATTAAGAAGATCATGTGTCCCGCTCAGAATTCTAACCCATCTAATCAATGCATCGGTGGAGGCCCCCATGTTATCATTTTTCTTTCTCATCACCTTTTATGAACAGCTGAGATGACAGTATTTATACTGAGGGACAGATTACGGTGCACAACATGTCTTTAAAAGATTCATACGAAGCTGGGAGTGAATTCAATAAGAAACAAGCCTGATCTTCATCCTTAATCACTTCCTCCATATCCAGTAATTTACGGATCTTGCTAAAATTGCTTATGTGGGTCTCAACATCTCCTCCCTCTACCATCTTGAAGTTGAACAACTACAGCTTTAAGTGTAGGCAATTTTCAAGAGACTTCTTTGCACAGATGTCCTCTAACTTCGTCAACAAATCCGTTACGATTTTCGCCCTCATGACATTGTAGATCACCTCATCCGTTAAACACAATTGTATTGAGTATTTTTCTTTCTTATCCAATTTCTTCCATTCATCATCGTCTATAGTTTCAGGTTGCTTGTTAAGAACCTCATCTAATCCTTGTTGAACTAATCAGACAATCATCTTGACCTTCCATAATCCAAAGTTAATTTTTTTCAGAGTATTTCTCACCATTAAACTTACGATTGGCAGCCATTGTTACTCAATTTTAGATTCAAGCCTGTGCCCCAACATTAACTCTGATACCACTTATTGAGGGGATAGCAAAAGCACATAGACATGAATCGAGTTGAGTAATCTAATCGCACCAAGAAACCACAACGTAAACACAACAATTTTAACATGGAAAAACCCTGGTGGTAAAAAAACTACAGTACAAAGTGACAGTAAACACTATGAAAGTAGAAAATTACAAGAGATAGAGAGAATACTCGATTAGAACAAGCCTCAAATCTCCCTTACAAGCCCTTAAAACCCTAGGAATGAATTATAAAAGCTTAGATACCTCCCAATTCCGATTACACCTGAATATATAGCCTTTGGAAGAATCTCAATCGAAATCAGAAACAAATCTCACAAATTAACAAATTTATGTAATTCCGTGTTACGCACGATAACATATTCGATGAGACTTTAATGACATCGAACTAAACCTTTAATGTCATCGAACCTACTTCGATGTCATCGGAATAACACTAAAACGTTCCAACAACCAAACATGAAAATATGAATTTTACCAATGGCACCGAATAGCTTTCGATGGCATCGAATAACCTTCGATGGCATCGAAAATGACACCTAAAGTGTCCACCAACCCATTTGATTTATTTCAAAAAATCTCGATGACATCGAACCTGTCATCAACAGACTGTTGAATTATAGATTTAAGAAATCTATCAACATTAGTTGTAAATGAATTTGCAAGTTGAAGAAATATGTTAATGAGAATGTTGAAATATACATAGCCCGATTAATGAATAGTGTGTATGCTATAAAAAATCATATATTGACTTCAATAATATCTTTTCTCTAGTTATTTGTTTAACTACTATTAGTACTTTGTTGATTATAGTAGGAGTGCTTGACTCAAAGCTTGAGTAATTGGATATAAACCAGGTTTTTTATATATATATATTTTTTATTTACAAGAATCTTGATGAAAAAAATTATATAACTTAACCTAAATATTTTTAAAAAAAAATCATTTTTCAACTAAATAGATGACCAAGGTACAAGCAGCTTGATTCCTTTATTGTGAACCTGAGATTTCAATTATGTGAATCAAATTATTGCATCTATATTTATTGTTATGATAATTGTAGTTTCTTGTTAAAATATGTGGATGACATATTAGTTGCAACTATTAGTAAAGATGTTATAATAACATTAAAAGCTTGTTTAGCTAGAAAATTTGATATGAATGATCAGAGTATTATTAATAAGATTCTTTGGATGACCATACTTATAAAATAATAATAATAATAATAAATATGAAAGTATATATAACTTAAAAGAGTTATGTTAAAAGGGTTTCGCATGGCTTCAACATGAAAAATTCTAATACAAGTAGTATTTTATTTCTTTTTAGTTATAAGGTGTCTTTAAATTATTGTCCTAACATATAAACAGAGAAGACTAATTTATTTCAAGTGTAGTATTCATTGGTTGTATAGAGCTTTATATTTTCCATGGTGTGCACTAAATTATACATTGCATAAGCAGTGTGATTAGTCATTAAATACATGATAAACCAAAGGAAAGACTATTGGACTAATGTAAAGTCGATCCTTCATTACTCGATCCGTACTTCTAAGGGGTTAATTGTTATAATAGTTACAATTTATATTTGGTTGGGTTCGTCTATATTGACTATACATGAAATAGTGGTAAAAAAAATATCTATCATAAGTTATGTTTTCTTTCTAGCTGATAATGTGGTTTGTTGGATATTGAAATTATGGTCAATAATGGCCTTGTCTAATATAGAAGTAGAGTACATGTTAACTGCACAAACATACAAAGAAAGTATTTGGTTAAAGTTGTTAGAGGAATTAAAATTTAAGCAAAAAATGATAGTAATTCATTGTGGTATTAGAACATATATTATACTTAGCTATAAATATGATGTTTTATGCTTATATGATATAGAGCAGTTTGCAAACACTTTCATGTCCAAGATGGATCAAAGAAGGCCCGATCAGTGGCAGAAGTCATCAAGACCGTCAGAACCTTAAAACAAACATATCTCGCAAATTGGAGTGAGTTACTCGATGCACCATATGATTTTGGGGTAAGATGAGATACTTTAGCCAACCAACCCAGACATGCTAGGTTGCCCATTTCAAACTTACAAGATTCCATCATATCGATGGTCGAATTCCATGTTTATTTTCATTTTTTTTATTTTTATTAAATTTTAGTTTAATTATAACTCTTCATCAGTTGGGCTTTAGGAGTTGTGTCCAACATGAAAAGTGTTTAGAAAAGTTAAGAGAATAACGTGGTTAAGCCACATAGGACACTTACTGTAAATAGAAATTTACTATTTATAGTAAGTTATGAATTTTAGGGAGTTTTAGTTATAGTTTAATTCCTAAACTTATTCCAAGTATTGGTATCCTTATTTAAAGGATTGTAGACTCATTTATTTCGTTAATTAATCATTCAAGAAGTTTCTTTTCATATATCTTAAAATTCTTTATATTTCTTTTCCTCGTGGATTCGAGAGGTCTCTATGAGGAATCCAGAGAAGCTTCGTAGATCCAGAGTACTTATCCCCTTAAGGAAGATGGTGCTCGACCTCATCATGCTCGTCCCTGCATCATTATACCACGTACATTAATATTAGTATCACTTTATTCATGATATAATAGAAGATGAATAAATCTAATTACAAAATATTCACATCGATGGCAACATAATATATATTCTGATGAAGTCTGTTAGGGAGAAGTTTGATTAGTACAAAAATTTTATTGGACTTATTGGTATCGAGTGTTTGGTAAATATTTAAATAGTAGTTGTTGAAAGCGTTTCTTAAAAATAAAAAAAAATAAAAAAACACTATTAGATAAATTAGTTTTCATGTGAAAGAAAATTAAAATAATAATATAAGATGTATTTTTCTCGTAGGAAAGGCTATACTCACTCTCCTCGCTAAACAGAGAGGTTAGTAATTTTGTACGGTATTTTTTTAGTAAAAGAGTTCTTATATATTGAAAAAATACCAGGAAAATATGTTTTATATTTCTGATTTTTTATTTTAAGGAAGAAAATAGTTCTGTATTATCGTGGGGGTGCATTCAATATTGCTAAATATCATAAATATTGAGTGTGTATATATATATTTGGCACTCTTATTTTGGTTAGGTGGAGCGTACACGTGTCTTTCAGCAACGTGGGTCTAGTGCATGTTTTTATTTATTTATTTTTCTTTCTGTCCTTTTAGTGTTACTTTGCCACCAACAATTAAAGGCCAGGATCAACCCAAAGGTGTGATACTTGTACCATCATCCTAGGATTACCGTTTCAATTTCTTCCTTCCAAGCCTCGTTTGCAGGAAATGAGTTCGTTATGCCTCTGCGGCGACTCAGGATCAACGGTGTATCGCCACTCCCTGGTGCCCACATGCCGAGATGTCCAATGACTTGAACTGTCCATATTCTCTTTACCTTAAATAAGCCAAACTCTAATGACGAAACTTCAGAGATCCTAGCTTTTGATTTTTAGAGTGGAATTCGTGCTATTGGAATTCATCTATAAAATTTTGAAGGTCACGATCATTCGTGCATCATAAGTTTATTAGGATGGTGTGTGTAGCAGACAGTTGACAACATGGATGGGTGATTCCGATCAACAGGCCATACAGCATGTGGGCCCCCGTGAGCGGCAACAGAGGGTAGAATCTGAGTTGCGACTGAGGCGAAACGATTTCAAGAATATAAGATGTGAGAATGGGCGGCCCTGAATCCATGCATTCATGTGCAATGCTTACTACGATTACGAGCGGCGATTCGTTGAGAGGCCATTCGCCAAACGATTCTCCGTATAAAAGGGACACGTGTCCTCTATCTTGCATGACCTACAAAAATCTTTGTGGGGCCATCATAATGTAAATGCTAAATCCTATTCGTCACTACTTGAGCCAGCCATTTTTGGAAGCGTGTCCTAAAATCATGGCCATCCAAAACTCAGGTGGACCATACCATAGGCAAACGCGTGAATAGATATGTACACCGTTGAAATCTTCCATGGTCCACTGTGATATTGTATGACATCCAACCCATTCATCAGGTGAGTCGATAGAGGATGAATGTAAAACCCAAATATCTGCTTTATCCAAAACTTGGGTGGGCTCAAGAACATTTCAATGGTGAGCGTCCTATTCCTCTCTTCCCAGTGGTGTGGCCCACTTGTGTTTTGGATGGGTCTAATTTTGGTTTTAGCGCTTACAATGATCTTTTCTGAACGATGAACGGAATGGATTTCATTTAAACATCGCGTTGGGCTTCATAGATAGTCTGTACAGAAGACACGTGTTGGTGTAACAGGGCAAATCGCTCGAGCAAATCGCGCGAGGATTCCTCGAGCACTCGCAGTTTGGTTTGTGACTCCAGTACACGCCAGCTAGCTGGTGAAGCTCTGTGGCCCCAACCATGATTTACGTGTTTTTTCCACGCCGTCCATCCATTTTTCCAGCTCATTTTAGAGCATGAGCCCAGAATCGAATCATATCCAATGACCAAGTGGACCACACCACAGAAAACAGTGGGGACAATGATGTCCACCGTTGAAACCATCCTAAACCTCACAGTGATGTTAATTTGTCATCCAAACTGTTCATAAGGTCACAAATACTTTGATGAAGGGAAAACACAATTATCAGCTTGATCCAAAACTTCTGTGGCCCCGATAAGTTTTCAATAGTAAGCTATAAATATTCACTGTTTCCTGTATTGTGGTCCATTTGAGAATTTTATCTGCCTCATTTTCGGGCTCATAGCTTAAAATGATCTGGAAATATGGATGGACGGCATGGATTAGAAATATACTTCATGGTGGGGCCCACAATCTTTGACACCAGATATCTAACTGGTGTTGGGTCACCGGCCAAACCGCGTCCGCCATGAATTCACATATGGCTTCCAAAAATTCGAGAAGGAGATGGTTTCTGAACCGTCCATCCGCAGGATCTGATTTTAACCCCACCTACCCCAATCCATTGTTGACTATTGATGGGGCCTTCTTGGTTGCATGGATGGTTATCTGCTTGTCCACCTGGTGGGCCACAACTTAGATGGGCTGCTAAGATAATATCAAGTTGATTGCACCATCTTACCCATCCGATTGAAAGCCTGGAAACAGACGGCCTAAAACAAGAAAGGCCAACACACGCATTTAACTGGTAGAGCGCAACGATGAAAAAAATTTCTTCCGGACATCTACAGTAACAGATTCCTCTACACCACCTGTCGTAGGCAGCGCAGCGCGTGTGGGACACCATGTTATCTTTGTGACATCCACTGCGTCGACGTCCGTCAGGGGTTCACCTCGACGGACAAAAAATATCCGATCCAAAACTCAGGTCGGCCGCGCTTAAGGTTGGAGATGGGACACCAACCATAGGTTTACGTTGGGCCATCATGGTATGTATATTTCATCCAAACCATTCATCATATGTGATCCACCAAGATAAAGCTCAGGTAGAAAATCATCCTAATCGAGAACTCAGTGGGACACACCACATGCAGTTAGAAGTACTAGGCTTAATTTTAAATTGTACCCACTGGTGTTGAGGATCTGAGGTTTTTATGAGGCTGATATTTTGCATGCAGTGTGATCGTAAGGTTTAACACATGATGGACGGCTTGGATGTCACATTACTCTTCAGAACTTATTTTGTGCAGAGCAGAAAATACCCAAGCTCTTTGGGCCCACAATGTGGTATATTTGAAATCCACTCCGCCCATCAGGAGCAATCTTTAATTCTAGGAATTGAGGCCAAAACTAATCTAGATGCACAGCTCAGATGAGCAACACTAAGTGATCAATGGGGATGGGAGGCCAACCATAGGTTTTCATCGGGGCCATCTTGTTGTCTATATTTCATCCAAACCTTTTATCAGATGTCAACCGCCGTGATAAAACACCTAGATCCATAGCTCAACTGGCAGACTGAGTGGAGATACCTCGTTTCAACACTTGAGGTCTTGGTGTTGATCCCTAGCGGGGGTGGCTAACATGGTGTGTGTGTACTGACATGGGTGTGTACTAACAAGTTAACCCAAAAAAAAAAAAAAAAAAAACAACGCCATGATAAAGGTCAAACAGAAAATTCATCCTGATGAGAACCCAGGCAGCCAAACCACGTGCACTTAGATATATTAGACCGAATTTTAATTTTTAAATCGTTCCTAGTGGTGTTGCCCATCAGAGCATTTTACGATCTTCAGTATGATAGACGGATTGGATGTCACACACTCTACCACACTTTTGTTATACAGCGCATAAAATATCTAATCTCTTTGGGGCCCACCATGGTGTATATGTGAAATCCATTCTATCCATCAGGTTCGTTGGTTGATGATATGAACTAGAACAAAAAATCATCCAGATCTATGATTCAGACAGGGCCGCACAACAGGGGACAATGGGCATGTAGGTTTTTGTGTGGGGGCGATCATGGCCGTGTGTATCTTTCATCAAATGGTCATCATGCGTGACTCATCAGGATGAAGGGAAGAACAATCAGCTAGTCAAAAACTCAGGTGGGCTACTCAGATTGAACCTAAGGTTTTGGGCTCGACTTCACACTGTTCCCATTGGTGTGGCCCATTTGAGTTTTTAAATCCTGCTAATCTCTTGACTGTCCGGTGAAGATAAGAGTAGTACATGATGGACGGATCAGATGTCACACATGCAGGCCTTTTATCCCAGATGTCGTTATCAATTCAACCCTCTCATAAACAGCTCCGAACAATAAGAAAGACAAAATATAACAGAAAAAACGGCTATTGAAGAAAAGAAGAAGGAACGAAGAAAATAAAGGAGCCGCGCGCTGAATAACTTGTGATAGGTACCTCGAGCACTGACAGCCACGTGGGCGGAACTTTCATGGGATCCATTCCGTCCATCAAGTTCTCTGCATGATGTTCACGTTGGGATCCTAAATCATGACCATCCATAACTGAGGTAGGCTATACAGCAGGAAAAAAATTGGCATTGGTCGCCAACCATTAGTTTTGTGTTGGGCCCAGCATAGTTGTTCATATGCAATCCAATTCATTCATCTGATCTGACTCATCAGCATTAAAGAATTACCCAAAATCACAGTATTCTAAAATTCAGATGGGCCATACCACGTGAATTAAGAGGTATTTACGTATAAATTTATGGGGTGGCCCACTTGAGTGCTGAATCACAGTAATGTTTGGGATCAAGAACAAAAAAAGGCTAATGTACCTGATGGACGGGACGGATTTCATGCATGGTACGCAAGAGAGATAAGAAATGTAACCCAGCAAGAACATGTTACATGAACAGAATGATAATAATAATATACATATGATTTCCTACATAAATCCTACAAACTCAAATCTCCAACCTCTTCTTTCCATCTCCAGTCATCAGATCTTCCCAAGAATATCATGGCAAACCAAGAAACAAAAATCTCTAAAAAAGAAGAAGAAGAAGAAGAAGAAGAAGAAGAAAGAAAGAAAGAAAGAAAGAAAGAAATCTACCCACCATGAGGAACGGTGATCAATGATGTCGAAGCGGCTACCCATTTCATAAATCGTCCCTAAGGTTGAAAACAAACCTTCCATCGACTGTTTCAAGGAGCCCCACATCGTCGATGCAGGGATCATCGTCCGCATCATCAAAAGACAGATTCAAATCCAAAGAAATACAAGGGCTGGTATCCTGCTCGCAATCCACCACTTTGTCTTCTTCCCCGTTCTCCACTCTCTGCTTGATGGGAGGAGAAGAAGCTCTAGACCTTGAGTCGAATCTCTCACAGCTAAAGATAATGATCGCATCGTGGAGTCGGACTTCATCACCGTTTGAACTTCTTATCCGTCCTCTTTCCATCGTGCTTTTGATGCCCAAGTGAGAATAATAATCGATTTGCTCGATATCTTCCAGGAAGAAGACACGGTGTGGATTGCTGCTGACTGCGTTGGCAAACCTCTCAATGTAGCTGCAACTCGACTCAGCCCTTGACCGTTTGTTTCTGAGATCTTCCATGTAGTCAGTCCTCACAGACGAGAAGCTGCTCAATCCAATGGAAATGAAGTTGGTGTTGGAGGCAAACACAAGGGAAGCTAACTCCCTAGCAATCTTCTCTTTCCCTTCAATATCACTACCTTGGAAGAACAACCATGTGTCTTCCTTCGTCTCACCGAACTTTGACTTCCCTTTCCTTCTCACCATTCCTGATCGGCATTGAAGAATAGTGCTCGCGATCTCAGGAATGATGTCCTTCTGCCATGGGACCTTTTGTTCCAATGCATTGCATAGAGTCTTGAGATCCTCAGCATTGAGCTCCTTGAACCTCTGAGGATATTCCATCTCCATTGTATCGCTAGAAGAAGCTGAATTAGGGTTAGGGTTAGCTAAAACGGTTGGTTTGGGGTCCCTGTGCTCCGGGATGTACATTCTCAAATTGGGTTCATAGCCTTCATCGGCAACATCAGACATCCAGATGTAATGTCCCCGCCACCGCTGTTTTGTGTCCATTGCAAGGGGCCATGCTTGGTTGGTTTGATGCAAGTTGGTGTAGGGATGGTCGTATGAGGAGACGGAAGAAGATGGAGAGACTGAGCAGAAACTTAGGGTTTTCTCTGGTGGGTGGTGGTGTTTGTGGAGTGAATTGCATATAGAATTCCACTTCTTGCAGAGATCTCTGATCTGGAGACATTCCTGAAGAGGTCAGACCGAATAAACAAAAGGCACTGAGTTTGGATTATGAATGCATTTATACTTTTAATAGGAAATGCACAAGATTTTTTCCATACAAGTGGGCCCCACTATGGATGGACCACGCCTCAAAAGATCTTCATCATAAGAAAATTTCAGCCATGCAATCCCTTGAATGTGGACCACTGGCCTGTCCATAGTAGGGTCCACAAGATCACATATCAGAGAAAAGAATTTCATGGTATGGCCCATCTAGAATGAGTCTCACAAGATGAATGGTCATGATCACTAATAATGTTAGCCCATTTAACTGCAACAAGTTCAGGTAAGATAATTACCTGATCGTTAGAGGTCAGTTTTCTGTTCTCTTCCTTGTACTGTTGGAGCCAAGTAGGGAGGCTTGAAGCAACGGTGGTGGAATCATGGTGGGCATTGCTGTTTACTACACCGCTAGCTTCGGTTTCAAACTTGGTTGAGCAATCAGCACAGCAAGTGAGCTGCTTCTCTAATCCGTCTTGCAGGTGAGACCAAAGAGGCCCATCTCCAATTCTCTTGTTTCTTAATTGCCCTTGCGAATCACTGATTCAGGTAAATAAAACCAACAAAAGATGAAAATGATAAGAAGATTCGAACGAATCAAACCCAACCCCCGCCCCCCCCCCAAAAAAAAAAAAAAGTATAAATTTCTTATTACTCCTTATGTTTTGTAATTTGATCAACTATTACTGAAAAGATTCAAAAACAAAGTAAAAAAGCTTGAATTTTTCATAATATCTTCTTCTATTCTAATGTTCTCACATAAGAAAGAGAAGGAAAACACACCATATAAGACTAGAATCTCAACCATTTCAGGGACCCAAAAGAAACTAAACTTCAGAAAAAAAAAAAAACAAACAAACCAACCTTGAATTCCCAACTTCTTTTGATGATTTAACCAACAAAGAAAAGGAACTGCAAAAATTCGTTGAATCAATTTTTTTTTACTAGTTCAATGAAAACTCTACTTCTTCTAACTGATTCTTGAAGAGAAAAAGAAAGAAAAAGACCCAAACAGTATAGAAAAAGAATTCACACCAAAACTTTAACAAAAGAAGGAAAGTAAAGTCATGATCTTGATTTTTGTAACTGTTCATGAATTTTACCTGTCAGGATTGAGGCTCAAAGCCAAGCTTCCAGCAGGAATTGCAATAGGATGGAGACCCCAAGTAGCTTCCAATGAAGGATTTCCAACCCTACATCTCATGTAAGTCTGGTAGGTTGCAATTCCCATCAGCCACAGCCTCCCACTCTCACCTGCACCACACACCAACCTCCCAAGCTCCATGATCATATGCTCCACAGGACAATAGAAAGCCCTCCTTTGGTCAATGGAGCTGCTACTAGCCCTATACTCAGCAGCCCATTTGAGATCTCCCATGTACAAAACAGCCCCTCTCCCCACACAGCTCTTCACAAGGCACCTGATCTCGCCAAGCTTCTGCTCAACCTCCTCTTTTGAGAGATGCCCTAAAGCGAAGAGAGGAAGGCTTATGAACTGCACGTTCCTCAGAGAATCGGGAACCTCTCCTTTATCCACCCTATCCATCAAGTTCCTAACCACACCGTCAGAGCTACTTAAGTCCTCTCCTACAATAACACAACTCCTCCTCCTCCTATGAATCAAATTCTCCATAACACACATCACATCCTCACTCCTAACATGATCCAAAGGCCTACTTCCTTTGCTAGCCTTCAATCCAAACTGACCCAAATGGGAAGAAGAGGGCGATACAGTGCTACCAAGAACTAGAAGACTCCCACTTTCTTTGGGTTTGCTAGGAGGGTTTGGTGGACATATCTCCAAAGAGACTGCCTGTTCGACATTGCTCTTCACTTGGGTGCTTGAGAAACCAGCCTCTCTCATGACTCTACTCACACTTGGGTCATCTAGGATGGAGATTATGAGCTGCTCCACCTCTACCTTGACAGCAAGCAAGGGCTGCTGCTGGTTCTCAATTGATCCGCGCCGCTGGTGAGCCTGAGCCCGCTTGAAGGCGGCAACCAGTGCGTTGGAGAGAGATGGGTGGTGTGAGTGGGGGCCAAGCATGGGGCTTGAGGTGGATGCAGGGAGACGGTTGAGTGCAACGTTGAAGCAGAGCTCAAGGGCCTTGCACTGGAGGGGGTGGGAGTGGGATTGGAGGCAGGCAGTGCGGAGGAGGCCAGTGGAGGATGCAAGCATGGTGTTGGCAACATGGAGAGGGGTGACTTGGGCATGGCCACGCCGCCTCGCAAGGCTTAGAGCTTGCTTGACTATGCTTGCAGCCTCTGGTGTGAGGGCTTGTTGCACTGTACAGCCTCCTGTTCTCATTTTCTCCGTTTTGTAGCCCTTGTCTGCTACAATTGATTGTGATGGTGGTGATTTTGGTGTGGGATCAAGGAAGAGGTTTTAGGGGTTTCATTTGAATCAGAGAGTGGTGGGAAGAAGTGGGTTGGTTTTGGTTTTGGAAGGAGAGAGAGAGAGAGAGAGAGAGAGAGAGAGAGAGAGAGAGAGAGAGAGAGAGAGAGAGAGAGAGAGAGAGAGAGAGAGAGAGAGAGAGAGAGAGAGAGAGAGAGAGAGAGCGCGTTTTGGGGGAGTGTTGGGGGGATGTAGGTAGGTTTTTCCAATATGAATGTATCTATCTATTCTATTCTATGAGGATGTGTACGAGTATATATGTGGAAGTTGCTGTATGCTTTTTTTTTTTATGTGTGTGGGGTAGAGTGAGAAAATATATGGATGTGGGCTGTGTGCTTTTCTTGCAAGGGAGGTAATTTGGGGTCCAAAGTAGATTTTTCAGTGGAAAGTGGAATGCATGTGCTGACAAGCAGGAGGAATGCTGCAGTATCAAAGGCAACTCTCTCTCTCTCTCTCTCTCTCTCTCTCTCTCTCATGGCAAAATGGAAAATGCCATTAACTGCACTAAGCCTAGAAATCCAACATGAATCTTCCATAAGAACTGAGAAAAAAATTGATTTTCCCGAGGAGTGTGACCTTCAAACACATGCATATACAGGATGCACACATGGTATGAATGAACCCAAATGGTTCATAACCAAAAATCACACGTAAAGGATTAATCTAACTATGCGGTTGATAGTTATCGAATGAGTGGTTTAAGAGAAATTCTGAGTAGTTCACATGCAACGGAGAATTTCAATTTGCTTAGATGGAATATGATGGGTGTGCCACAGCTACAGTGAGGCCATGAACTAGCTGGTTTGGATTAAGGTAATTAGACACTGGTAGTGTGCGTGCTATTGATGGTCATGCTCATCAAATAAGTTTAGTACTGATGTGGGACAGGTTCGAGAAGATTTCATGGAGGGCCAAAATCAAATGAGCAAGGCATGGAAGTCCAAGGTCTTCTGACGGCCATGATTAATATTTTACTACAGGTTACAAGAATCATACATAAAAAATATTATTAGAAAGCAATCAACATGCCGTATAAATTGGTCAATTGTCTATTGGCCCTCGAATAGTTTTGCAAAATAAAGTCGTTTTAAGGGTCATTTCAGTGTGAAGAGCCTTTTCTTTTTATCTTTCTTTATTTGTTCTTTGTCTTTATTTTTTTTTTACTTTGAGAAAGATGTGAGCACACCATCTATGATATACTGAGATACAGAACCTTGTACACCTAAACGGGCAGGGCATTGGTTTAACCAGGACGAAAAAATAACACTTAGCAACTCCATATGGCATAAGCTGCTTTCAACGAGCTGGATGTCATAAACACATGACACATTGGCATGGATCCACTAATTGCACCCTAACTTAAAGGGAACTGGATTGGCCGGTGACTGTATTACGACGGATATCACCGGTTACCTGATGTGGCAGGATTTGATTATGCCACTTGCAGTTACTAAAGATGAGGCCCACACAAAGCACATTTGAAAGTTGTTGGGTCAAATACTTACTCGACCTCTGCCTATCTCTCAATTAAATCCCATCACCTCATGTCACTAGAGATCGATATCCTTGGTGATTAGGTCACCAGGGAATCTGCTTCCAATTATTATTATTATTATTATTATTATTATTTTATAAGAGTAACACATATAAACATACAAAACATTCTATTAGTGAAGCCATTGTAGGTAAATTTACCAGGAAATATTTGCCTTCCTCTTCCTTCAGTTTTGGAATGATATGTGAGCTTTTCTTGTATTTGTAACTCTTTTCTACGTATTTCTCTTTGTTACGAATGAAAGAAGATAAAATAAAACCCAGTTCTTTAACAAAAGGTAAAAAGAAGAAAAAAGAGGGAGAGAGGAAAGCAAGAGAGAGAAGAGCAGCTTCCTCTTTTCTTCTCCAATACCGAGGGCCTGAAAAGAGGAGAGCGGTCTGTCTGAAGGAATCGGGGAGTGTGTACGATTTTCTTCTCGACTCAAAGACAAGGAATAAAGCGATCCGATTGTGTTGTGGATCACTTGACTGTACCATCCGAATAGCCTCACTCCCTATTTATTCCATAAAGTTAGCTTTTGAACACCCTTCCCTTTTCTCCTGATAACACAAAAATAAAACCCAATAATTCCCACTTGTGACTTCCCAGGAGGCTGCAATATAAATAAAATAAATTAATAATAATAATAATAACCCATTCAACTGAGGATGTGGTCATGTTCATAGTGGAATGGAAGATAGTATTTAGAGTTTAGCATTTCATGTAGTCAGCCCTAATTAGTTGGCATGAGTCTTAAATGCTGATATAGAAAAGGTCATGGATATGATGGATAAGATGGACTAGAGAAAGCTCAATGGGAAGCGGAAGTGATCACGACCGTAAAAACCCTAAACAAAGTGTATCTTGCAAATCGGAACGAGTTATTCGATGTAAAATATATGATTTTCGATAGGAGAAGCTACTTTAGCCACCTAATCCTGTTACGCCAGGTTTCCCACGTTGGATTTGTGAGATTCCATCAGATCAATGGTTGAAAGTCCATTTTAATTTCATTTTTACTATTTATATTAAGGTTTAGTTCGATCATAACTCTTAATCCTTTGAGCTTTAAGAGTTGTGCCCAACATGAAAAGGGCGTAGAAAAATTAAGAGAATAACATGGTTAGGCCAAATTAGACACTTTCTATTTTTGGCCGAAAACCATGAAGTCTAGTAGAAATCATGACCATCTATAAAGAGTAAGTTTACTATTTATAGTAAGTCACATGTTTTTAGGGAGTTTGAGTTGGAGTTTGATTCTGAATCTTCTTCCTAGGTTTGATATCACTATTTAAAGGATCGTAAATCCATTTTATCATCAATCAACTTATTTTCGAATTTATTTCTCTTTTCCTATTTTTCCTCATGGATTTGAGGAATCTATGCGTGAGGAGTCCAAAGAAGTTCCATGGATTCAGAGTAATTATCCCTTGAGAAGGAAAGTGATCGACCTCATCATGTCCATCCCTACGTCAATTGGTATCAAGGTGAGGAATCCCCTCGGGATAATGAAAAATAATGACGTTATGGATCAAAATCCCATGGACAGTGATCCAATGATTCATTATCTTCGGGAAAAAATAGAAACTTTTCTTCGATAGAGTTAGTTGACCAAGAAAGGGCTGCAGGAAGCACTCTACTGTCTTACAGATACGCTTATTGCATCCTGAGCCCAAGGCGATACTTACTCGCTCGTGGTTGTTGTACGACACAACCCCGATTTTCGTAAGGCACTTCCAGAGGTGAATCATATGGCTACCCTAATGAGTCAAGCTCTAACAAGGAGGACATCGATGGTGGCTTTACTCGATGACCAGTCCATGAAGGTGATCAAGTAGATTGTACTAAAAGAGACTATCGAGGTAAGGCCGAACTTTTTTGTTTTAATGACTTATTGCGTATAGGAGATTTTCTCAACTGGTTAGCCAAAGTAGAACGATATTTTTATTACATGAACGTGTCACAATATAAAAAGGTAAAATTAGTAGCATTCAAATTAAAATCTAGTACTTCTACTTGGTGAAAACAATTACAACTCTCACGTGCCTAACAAAACAAGTCCCCCATCCGATCATGGCTATAGATGAGACTCCTTCTTCGATCACAGTTCCTCTCTAGTGATTACGAGTAGGTATTATTTCGGTAATACCAAAATTGTTGATTGGGCAATAGAACTTTCATAGATTACATTGAAGAGTTCTAGCAGTTGGCAACATAGAATGCACTATTATAAAATGAATCATAGATGGCTTGGGATATCAAATTTAGGGATAACCGCAGTCTCTGGAGTTGCTTCATGTCGGCAAAGTATGAGCCCATTCAATCCCTACAGCGGCAGATCTCCCCTCCTGCGCTCGCTTCCCCGATCTGGAAAAGAATAGTCACTCTAATCCCTCTATTAGATTCCTCAACGCAATAGCTAATTGGGTCCGACGACTACAATTTGTGGACCGCAAATTGGACGGGAATGGGTCCCCTCATCCAATCGACGAAGTGTGAATCCTTCATCACCTAAGGAAAATGATAGTAAACCAGTTGCTAGGAAATACTGGTCCTCTCCCTCCCTTTGCGGCTTTCCTGTATCTCCCTCAAGATGTAATCAATTTTATTTTTCAAGCAGGATTCTACCTGTCCCAAGGCCCAGACAAAGCTTTCTAGCCTTTCACTCCGTCCGAAAATTTCTCGATCAAGTTGGCTTTGGGCCTTTGTAGATCGAGTCAATCCCATAAGAGTTGGGCCAGATGGGTGTGGCACACCAATCTCCCTCCAAAAATCTCCATGCTGTTGTGGAAAATCTTGATCAAAGCCATACCTGTTGAAGCTCGGATTCAAGACAAGGGTGTTCAGTTAGCTTCGAGGTGTGTGTTGCATGGCAGATCCAGCCTTAGGGCGTCCCGAACATGATATTGAATCAATCGACCATCTTTTCCTTACTGGTAGTATGACGTCGGCGGCCTGGGAATTTCTAGGGAGGAAGTTCCAAATTCAGATTCAGCAGTCTGGTTCCTTGGAGCAAAGGTTTTTTCAGTGGTGGTCCGGGTTGGCAGCAGGTCATCCCAATTTAACAACAAAAAATCTAGCCCCTTATTTTCTACTCTGGGAAATTTGAATTTTGAGAAATGCAGCAGTGTTTGATGGGTCGGTGCCTTCGAAACCCAAAGTAAATGCACGAATTGAGTGGTGAAACTTCTACTGCCTCTCCAGTCAAATGCGAACTAAGTCCTAGCCAAAGACTTTAGTAGGGTCTTTGCCAGGACATTCTGATTCGCATGACCACTCAACTCCATCTCCTTGCTTGGTGGTGAAATGGAATCGGTCCCCTTCCGGATGGGTCAAAATCAACGTTAACAGATCAGCCTTAGGGAACCCAGGTCCATCTGGTGGTGAGGGCATTTGTAGAGGGATTCAGGAAATTTTATTTTTGCCTTCTCTGAAGGTTATGGGTTCGGGTCTAATATTCATGCGAAGCTTAGAGTCATACATGATGGTATTCAGAGGTGTCTTGACAAGGGGCTGAACAAGATTATTATTGAATCTGATTCACAACTCGTTGTTAGATTTTTACAAGGTCATTCCGATCCTAGCTGGAAATGGAGATACTGGCTAGCTAAGATTCGATTGATGATTGATTTTGGGCAAATGGGGTTCTCACATATTCTCAGAGAGGGAAACGCCTCGGCGTATGTGATGGCTTGGATGGGGAGTGGAAATCAAGCTTCAGCTATCTTTTCCAATTTCGACGATTTGCCTCAGGTGGTCAGGGGTCTTCTTTTTCTGGACAAGCTAGGATTAAGCTCCATCAGAAACTGTTCAAAACAGTATAGATAAGCCGATTGCTCTCCTCTTCTCGATTCTTTTCATTGGTTTTGGTCTTCTTTTCTATAGTTGTTGAGAGTTGTTTTTGTTCTTTTGTTGGTTCTTAGTCTCAGTCCCCTTTTTTTTTACCCCCGAGGATGGGTATAAATTTTGGCAGATATATATAAAGATCAATCCTTTTTGAAAAAAAGAAAAAAGAAAAAAGAAAATGAATCATAGAAGATAGCATGATTTATATGCGGGTTATGATCGACGATTTAGGATCGAGTTTAGATACACTTGGTCGGGACCATGGATGAAGTGATTCAGTTGGCATGCAGGGTAGAAACAAAGTTTGCAAGAGTCCCTACTCGACCTTATCTTTCGACTTGACCCCCATGACGAGTCCCAGGTATGATTCAGTGCTGGCAAGAGGAAATGAACCAGTAGTAGGACGTCATCAACCTCCTGTAACCGCAAACCGTGACAAGGGGAGCGGTTCATCTATGCCTTAATGTGTGGAACCCACTATTGTGGGTCTGAGTAGGATTCCAAATCCTTATGGTCAGTTAAGGTCAAATACTTGTTACCGTTGTGGCCAACTAGGCCACTTATCAAACACCTGCCCTCAATGCCCCTTAACTCACTTTACCATTAATGAAGGGAGCACTAAAGGTGATGCAATGGAAGAAGACCTTGAATTTGATGAAAATGAACAAGCCACTGAGGAAGGAGCTAGTGACGAAGAATAATGGTTGGCCGAGGATCATGGCAAATCCTTAGTCGTAAGGTGGTTATTGTATACTCCACGAAAGGAGTTGCATCTACAACATCACAATATATTTTTTATGTGGTGTAACGTCAATGACAAGGTCTGTGATGTAATCATAAATAGTGGCAATAGCGAGAATATCGTATCGAAAGTGATGGAGAACAAGTTGCGACACCTATGACAAAACATCTTTTCCCTTACTCGATTGGGTGGATAAAAAATATGAATGAGACCAAGGTAACCGAACAATACTCTGTCTTGTTTTCAATTAGTAAAAATTATATGAATCAAGTACTTTGTGACGTGGTCAACATGAAAGCATGTCATATGTTACTTAGTCGACTATGACAGTCGGACCATGATGTGATCTACCAAGGACGAGACAATATCTACGTCTTCATCAAGGATGGTTGCAAGATGGTCATACGCCTATGGCGTCAAAGAACCACCTTGAAGCTTCTAAAGTAGATAAGGGTTCCCTTCTAACCATTCAAGATTTTATGGAAGAATCCAAGAAAACCAGTGAGGTATACACCATAGTAATAAAGGGCGAGGAATCGAGGAATCAGAGCCCTTAAACATTCCTCCATATTTAAGGTCATTGCTAAACGAATTTAAAGAAATTCAACCTAAAGAGTTACCCAATGTATTACCCCCATGTGGGATATCCAACATCATAGAGACCTTGTCCCTGAGGCCAGCTTGCCAACCGCCCTCACTATCAAATGAGTCTGAAAGAGTGAGATATTTCAGGTGCAAGTAAAGGAATTGATCCATAAGGGTCTTTTAATCGAGAGCATGAGCTAATGTGCCATACCTATATTATTAATGCCTAAGAAAGATGGGAGCTGGTGCATGTGTGTCAATAGCCGGATAATTAATAATATTATTATCAAATATCGGTTCACAATACCGTGGTTGGATGACGTGCTTGATATATTAGAAGGTGACAAAGTGTTCTCTAAGTTATATCTAAGGAGCGGATACTATAAAATTCGTATTCGGCCCGTTGATGAGTGAAAAACGGCATTCAAGACCAATGAAGGGTTGTATGAGTAGATGATCATGTCATTCGTTCTATCGAATACATTAAGCACTTTTATGCGTTTGAAGAATCAAGTGTTAAAGCTATTTATTGGCTGGTTTGTGGTAGTATATTTTCATAACATCCTAATATATAGCTATGATGAGATTAAGCATATAGAACACTTCAGGCAGGTACTATAGGTCCTACATGTTATAAAGTTGTACCTTAACTTGAAGAAGTGCATTTTTTAATGGACAACCTTTTGTTCTTAGGATTTATGGTGACGTTCATGGGCATCCGTGTGGACGATGAAAAGGTATAAATAATCAGGAAGTGGTCAATCCTGACGAACATTTATGAAGTAAGGAGTTTCCACAGGTTAGTGACCTTTTATCATCGATTCGTGTGGAATTTCAACACTATAGTCGCACATATTATGGATTGGATAAAAAAGGCCCATTTCAATGGACCAATGAGGCTAATAAGAGCTTTTCTGAAATTAGGTATCGATTGTCCACATCACCGATCTTAGTTCTTCCCAGTTTTGACAAAGTATTTGAGGTTAAGTGTGACACCTCATATGTCGGAATTAAAGGAGTCTTATCACATGAAGGCAGGTCGGTAGCCTTCTACAATAAGAAGCTTAACACAGCCCCAAAAAAATGGTATACATATGAGCTTGAGCTATACATAGTTCTTCAAGCACTTCGAAATTGGCGGCATTATCTAATTCAAAGAGAGTTTGTTCTCTATACTAATCATCAAGCCTTGAAGTTTATTAACAGTCAGGTTAACATGAATCATGTGCATGCTAGATGGGTTGCATTTTTGTAAGAATTCACATTCGTTTTAAAGCACAAGTCAGGGAAACAATATAAGATAATTGATACACTTAGCCATCGTGCATCACTACTTGTTACAATGAGCAATGAGGTAGTCGACTTCTACTGTCTCAATGAGCTGTATGTCGAGGACAATGACTTTAAAGATTCATGAATGAGGTGTCAAGAGGGTTATCATAGTGACCTACATATGAAAGATGGTTTCCTCTTAAAAGGAAATAAAATGAGCATCCGCTAAAGTTCTCTAAGAGAGTAGATTATTTAAAAACTGCATGGAGGTAGCCTTGGTGGATACTTTATGTGAAACAAGATGCGGGCTCGTGTGGATGAACAATATTACTGGACGTAATTGGTACGTGATGTGTGTAAAGTAGTGTAACGTTATCATGCTTGTTAGACCTCTAATGGATAGTCTTAGAATACAGGCTTTTACACTTCATTACCTGTGCTTGATAGCCCTTGGGAAGACTTATCTTTTAACTTCATGCGTGCTCTCCCACGAACACATTGTGGCATGAATTCGGTGTTCATGGTGGTAAATCATTTTTCAAAGATGATACGATTTATCTCATGTAAGAAAATCCTCGATGTAACACACGCGGCCAATTTATTCTTCAGAAAGATTGTGTAGGTACACGGGATTCCCAAGACCATTACTTCTTACCATAACACGAAGTTCATTAGTCGCTTCTGGTGGACTTTGTGGAATCGATTTGGTACACAACTTCAGTTCAGCAGTGCCTACCACCCATAGACCGATGGGCAGATTGAAGTTGTAAATTTCATACTGGGAAACCTTATCTGGTGTATTTTAAGAGATAAACTGAAGTAGTGAGATTAGGCCTTGTCTCAAATGGAATTTGCATTCAACAATATGGTAAACTGCTCGATAGAGAAATCCTCATTTCAGGTTGTTTATGGTCGAGTGCCTTGCCATGTACTTGACTTGGCCTTTAGGGACACTTTCAAGGCCAAGATGGACAAAAGAAGGCCTGATCGGAGGTAGAAGTGATCAAAACTGTCAGAGCCCTAAAGTCAGGCGTACCTCGCAAACCAAAATGAATTATTCGATGAACACTATATGATTTTAGGGTAGGGGAAGCTACTTTAGCCACCCAACCTCTCTATGCCGGGTTACCTATGTTATATTTGCAAGATTCTATCAGATTGACGGTCAAAAGTTCATTTTAATTTCGGTTTTACTATTTATAATAATTTTTAGTTCGATCATGAATCTTGATCCCTTGAGCTTTAGGAGTCATGCATAACGTGAAAAGGGCTTAGAAAAACTAGGAGAATAATATGGTTAGGCCAAATTAGACACTATTTTTGGCTGAAAACCATGAAGTCTAGTAAAAATCATGATCGTCTATATATAGTCAGGTTTTTTAAGGAGTTTGAGTTGGAATTTGATTCCGAAACTGCTTCCAAAGTTTGATATACTATTTAAAGGATTGTAAATACATTTTATCATCAATCAACTTATTTTCAAATTTATTAGAATTTATTTCTATTTTCTTAATTTTTCTGTGAATTCGAGGAATCTTTGTGAGGAGTGTAAAGAAGTCATGTAGATTTGGATTAATTATCCCCCAACAAAGATGATGATGGACCTCATCATGTGTATCCTTGTGTCAAATTCTTAGATGATGATGACAACAGACGACAATTGTGGACTTTGATAGGGCCATGGTGCGACAGTATAGTTCGGTAGTGAGTTTTCAACACTGGGTTGCTTCTTAAAAATGATTTAAACGGTTCATGTTTGTGTTGCGGCCATATGGAAGCTATGGTATTATGATTATGCTTTACTGATTATCTGGAATTTTGAATATGAGCCATTAAATATTTATTTTCATACATAATCACTCATTTCATAAATGCTTCTTATGATGGCACCGGTGGCATAAAGTCCACAACATTAACAGCTCATATCATCATTTAAGATAGATTCTCGGGTTAGAAACATGCCATTGTTCCCTATCAAAACCTTAAGGGCTTGTTTGGCCGGGCGGATCGGAAGGAATTGGATGGTATTGGAAGGGATTGGAAGTTAAACCCCGGGATTGGCCAGGCGAGCCAAACAAACTGGATGATCTGATCCCGAGATATAGCAATCACAGGGATCTTAAGACAATCCACTAACAACACCATCATTACCTTTAAATCTCATCCAATCTACCCTAATCTGTTCAAATTTGCCTAGGACTTTTTTGGTTCGAGGGATTGAAAGGGATGGGAGGGTTTAATCCCAAAATTGACCCGGCGTGCCAAACAGACTCGATATAGCAATCTTGGGATATAGGAATCCCATGGATCTTAAGACAATCCACTGACAACACCATCATTATCTTAAAATCCATGCCATCCACCCTAATACCAATCAATCCCTTCCAATCCACCCCGCCAAACGAGCCCTAAGTTGATAGGGAGTACACCTTACCCTACCCTTTATACGGTTTGGAGGGGATGTCTGTCATTTTCGAACTGCATGATGTTGCTCCCCCTCACATTTATAACCACCAAGAAAATAATCATGCCAGTGGGATGATCTATCAGTCTAAGAATAGGCCCCTTCTTGGCAGCCATGGATTTTAAAATTGGAGTTGGATTAGTTAGGATTGCTTGATTAGGTAGATTCTTTGAAACATAGACAATCTATGATGGGGGACCACATAATGGACGGTTCAAATTGTTGATGGCACCTGTTTTCACCATAAACACACTCCACCCTCTGTGACTGGAATCACTCATTTGGTGAGCCCCAGAAATACAAAAGATCTACCAATTTTGTTACCATTCCCTAGAGTTAAAAGGACTTTTGGCCTTTTACTTCTAATAATTGATTTGCACGCTACTGCAGGACTCAATGGATCATCTAATCGGTATAATTTTCTCAACATGGGCCATCCATAGTAGGGTTTACAATATGAACGGTTCTGATTGTGAATCGTGGGTCCCGCCCCAATGGCCAACCAAGGACTGGCAGTCCCATGCACAGAGTCTATAAAAACTATTAAGGTTGATATCGTTATTGGTTATTTTTGCTAGGGTCCATGTTCGCGACTGGTCTTCCATAGCGTGCCTTTGCATAGAAAGGAGAGCTCACCACGACCGGCACCACTACCACCATTGCATCTTGGTCATATAAAAGAAAAATTAAAAATTAAAAAAGGCCTACTAAATACCACTTACACACCATACGAGAGATTTCCCCTTCATTTCTCAATCATCTTCGACTTTACTAAGTTATATATGTAATTTCATGTCATGAGTCCCCATAGACCAATCAAGCTGCACTCTCAGCTCTCTCCTTCACATTCTCCCCAGGTGTGACTAAAATAAAAATAAAAAAAGGTTTTTTTTTTTTTTTTAATAAATGATTTATATATGTATGTATGTGTATACCATCCACTCCATTTATAAGAAACACACACACACACACATGAAAATTGCTCACTTGTACCAATACATTCATGTGGTTTGCTTGGGATGGGCTCCACCTTAATGTGTTGCCCATATCTTGAGCCGATCAGATGCATCCCATGTTGCACTTTTTTTTTTCCCTGGCATACTTGTCCTATGCATGATAGGGATCATTACGAAGATCTTTAAGAAAAATAAATAAATTAGGGTGGTCCACTTGACCAGTGGGCCACATTGTACATTAGGTGAGATCATTGATCACCATAGTTGATTTCAACTATGTGACCCACATTCTTAGTGGACTGTCCTGATTTCCTCTCTGGGTAATCTTCATGATAGGGTCCATTTTTTCGCATGAATCATGGAAAAAAATATATGCTGCATGCTATTCTTAGCATGCTGGGCTGGCACATGATCATCCATCTTTTATTCTTTTTTTTTTTTTTTAATCCCCAGGGAGCAAATTTTTTTTTTTTTTTTAATTATTATTATTTTAATTTTTTATATTTAAATCATGCGGCGCAGAACCCACTGGGAATGTTGCATGAGGACCCCAAGGAGGAACAATATCATATCATGACATGACCTTGGGCTTGTCATGCATGGGAATGTTTCCAATCTTATCATCTCTGATTTTCTTTTTGTGTGCGTGTACCCTCTCTGAACACTATTTCTATCATTGTATAACAAACTCCCCATCTCAAATCAATGTATGTTATTTTATTACTGGGCCAGACTTTGTATGGTTCAGAACCATTTTTTATTTTTTTTTAAATAAATTATTTTAAGGTGCGGTGTTTCATCCAGTTTACATATGGCATCCATTTAGGGCAATCTTGGCTGTCCAAATCATCTTCCTGATGAATGTATGCAGGCCGTGGCTCTTCCATTTGATTGATTTCACTCGTGAATTAGACTGATTAATATTTCACTTTTAGCCCAACATTGGATGGTCTCCAAGTTGATGGTTTGGATTGTTCAATTAGTATGATGGAGGTGATTTGCTTGATCGGAAAATAGCCCTGCAGTTTGGATGGTCTGGATTAATGTAAAGTTACAACGTGTGTACCGTTGATGAGGCAAAACAACTTGAAACATGGTAGACCTTAATTCACGTTATGGGTTGGCCACAGCTGAAAACTGATGCTTTGACCATCCAGAAGTAGGGAACTGATCAGACCGTTGGGGACATCCAATCTATGTGAATTTAGTCAAATACATGATCCAATAGATGGCTTGCATGGGCCATTGATAGAATGATCTTGATCAACCACTGCATTTTACCTACTCGATGATTGATCTGGCTTTTATACCGAGTCCAAATTTTGTAGCTTATACCAAGCGCCCGTCCATTTGTACTTTTTTTCTTCATTACACACGCACACACCCTCACACTCACTAGTGGGATTTCACCACCTATGGACACTCGAACCCTCGACCGGGTGTTGAAACTCCCCGGAGTCTACCACCGGGGCAAGAGGAAGGATCCCCACACACTCACGCCATCCATTTGTACTTTGATATTAGACATCATCGTTACATCCTAGCCATACTTTTATGTGGACCAACCCGTATGTATTCAGTAAACTTGATTCTATCAATTCGAGTGTGTGGGTTTCGCGAACTAGAGTGGACACCCTTCTCTCTCTCTCTCTCTCTCTCTCTCTCTCTCTCTCTCTCTCTCTCTCTCTCTCTCTCTCTTCTTTTCTTTTTTAAAAATAAAAATAAAATAACTGTAACTTCATTGACTTCAGAAAATGTACAAAGCAATGCTATTCGGGCGGGAAGCTGGGCCCATGGCCTACCCCACCTATCATATCGTACATTATGGAGGACTAAATACATTCCGAATCAAACCTATACCAGCCTTATCCATTAGGAAGAGGAATTAGCCCCTAACCAGCCAGGGAAAGGCAGGGACGTCGATGAAAAACCTGTTAGAGTGGCCCTTGCTGCCCTCATTAGCTAAACCATCCGCCGTCCCACTCACTTCTCTGGGGATATGGGAGACACGAAAGGAACCCCTCGAGATAAGGATCTTGATCCTTTCAATCTAATACTTCCTATTTCAGGCACAGGATGACTTCCCCAAGGTACAATCCACCACCTACCTAGAGTCAAATTCAATGATAACATTCCCCACACCACATGATAAACAGAACTTCATACCATCATAAATAGCCCGCGACTCAGCCCCATTATTGGACGAGTTCCCATAACCACTGACGAAGGAAAAAATCAGATTACCGTTGTTGTCACTATAGATGCCCCCACCGTCAATGAGCCCAGGGTTGGATAGGGCTGAGCTGTCAACGTTTAACTTACAGGTACCCTCTCTCGACCTGATCCATTTTACAATACAGAAACTTTGAGGGTGACGGCCTTGAAAGATCTGACGGTGGGTAGCAGAAAGGGAAGAGGCTTCCGATTGATGGAGGGAAGACTGAATGAGGAGGAAACACAATTCCATCCACCATTCGAATCTGATGAACATTATTTACAGTGCATTTATAGTTCAAATGTGACATGATCCTAAAGGCACCGAACGGTCTAGATCCTCCAGGCTTTGAGATGGGGCCTAGCCACAGCTGGTGCTTGATGTAGAGCGGGTCATAGACACTTTCATGGCAAAGATGGACTAGAGAAAGCCTGATCGAAGGTGGAAACGATCTAGACCGTCAGAACCTTAAAACAACCGTATCTTGCAAATCGAGATAAGTTTTTCAACGTATTATATATGATTTTAAGGTAGAAGAAGCTACTTAAGCTAACCAACCCTACTATGCCAAGTTGCCCATGCCTGATTTTTGAGATTCCATCATATCGACGGTTAAAAGTTTAATTTATTTTTATTTTTACTATAAATAATAAGTTTTAGTATGAGTATAATTTTTGATCATTTGAACTGTAAAATTCATGCCTGACATGAAAAAGGCTTAGAAAAATTAGGAGAATAATGTGGTTAGGCCAAATTGGACACTTGCTATTTTTGGCCAAAAACCATGAAGTCTAGTACGAATGGAAACCGTCTAGAAATAGTAAGTTTACTATAAACACATTTTTAGGGTGTTTGAGTTTAAAATTCCAACCCAGGTTAGCGCCAATTATTTAAAGGATTATAATTTTATTCTTTTAAAAAAAATAAAAAATAAAAAATTATATATCATCAATCAATTTATTTCAAATTTATTTGAAATTATTTCTACTTTGATCCCTCCTAGAATCGTCTTCACGGATTTGGGGTAGATATCCCGGGAAGATGGTGATCGACCTCATTGCATCCCTCCCTGCATCAGTGCTTGATGTAGTCATCCAGGTCAAAAAAACGTGGACCCTTAATGCGATGCATAAAAAATCTTAGCCTTTGGATGGTTTGATTACAACCCTAACGAAAATCAACGGAGGAGAATAATTTCGCCACTTGTATCAAAATGGTTCCGAAATTTCAGTCAGTTATTTTCAAAAGGCACACATTGGTGTTCATACGAGTGTATTAATCAGTAAATGGAGATGTTTCAAAAATGCCAAGTGTCTCTTTTCCAAATGAGTCTTAGTCTCAGTCAAAAAAGCTCATCTGTCCACTGGTCTAAAAGACACACAAGGACACCAAATAATTTGAAAGGCTAAAGTATACTGCAATGCAAGGAAAGGAGAGCTTGAATGAAGAAAATACAGTTACAATGCAAAAATCCTTCTGCCTCTTTCTCAGCTCTAACGGTTGCTTACTGTTTGGGAGTTTGGGCGCCATGGAATGCGTGTTAAAGTGAAAATTCCATGGCTTTTTCTTCATATGAGGTGTCACTCTATATGCTGCCGGAGCAGGGCTATCCATAGCCATGCAAACACAACCGCCATACATGTGGCATACATGAACCTGACATTTCAAATAGTCAGACGCACCAGCCGCGTTGGTGGGGCATATAGCATTGAAATCAGATCTACAAGATAATCCCAACCTCTAACTATCATACACTAGCTCATCAAATCCGAACTGTTGATTGTTTTCACTTTAACCATCCATTTCACAGCAACTAATCAGTCAACAACAACACCCATGAAAGTTTCCTTTAAAAAATAAAAAATTCCATGCCTTTTTCTTCGTATGAGGGTCATGAATGATGTTGAGTCTGATTTGCGGGACCTGTAACGAAATACCCATGAAAGGCTCACCGAAGGCTAGGATCACTTAGATGGTGGGACCCAATATGCTAATCAAGGGCGCGGGCTACTTTTCACAATATCACAATCACGTCCTCCACGTTCAAACACAATGACCAATGCATGATTCTTAAAAAATAAAAAATAAAAATATAAATCCAAGCTTTAGAATATTTTGATCATAAGTTGTCTGAAGATCAATGGTAGAGATTAACTTAACTCGAATGTTCTATGCAATGACCCATCTACAACGGTTCCCACGGTCTTAAAAGTTTATATTCAAGTTGCATGTATGGCCGTGCATCGAAACCATCCATTCGCATGTGTACAGATCATCAAGCTCCACCAACTTATGAAGCAATGGTTCCTTTAGGTTGGCCATGAAGCTTTTCATTTCATGGGCAACTTTGCATTAGATCCAAATGACAAGCCTCATCTCTTTTAAAGTAAAGCACTGATGAAAAGCAACATTAAAAGTAAAATATGGCATTATCTGCTCAAAAGCGGCCCTCATTTAATGCTAGCTTCAATAAGCATCTTTGGGTTTTATTGCGTGGCCATGTGAGCAAAAGCATTATCTTTGGTTACAACATCAGAGGCGAATTCTCTACAAGTGTTTGGTTGTCCACCTTTAAAGAAAAAGTCTCTTGCTTTGAAATGACAGCCTTGTTAATGTAAAGGTGATGGAATTACGTACGACACTCTACTTTCCCTAAAAGCTTGTAATTCTTTTTTCATAAGCAAGGCCCATACTTCTTAAGCGCGTCCCCTCTGAATTCCTTAATTGGTGGTGACTCATCCACCGTAGGATTGCGCTAACTGATAGCTATGTGGCACAAAGATTCATCAGATCCACCCTGTCCATCAGGTGCACAGTCACTTTTTGACCATGAATCTCAAAAATAATCTGAATCCAAGGCTTAGGTGTACCACACACCATAAGGAGATGTGTAAAATCATACATAAAACTCTAAAATCTGGCCAACATGAGTCTTAGAATGTCCTAGATTTGGGGAATCCATTCATTCTGGTATACTGCATCAGATGAGTGGATTGGATGTCATATATGCACGAAGTTAAATCCTATACGTAATTTGGACGATTTTAATGGTGGTACTTCTCATATCAACTGTTTCCCATGTGTGTAGCTCACCTCAGTGTTGAATCAGCATGGTTTTTAAGCCGCAGCCTAAATATAGGGTTGTACACGTGATGGACGGAGTGGATCTCATCCATTTGAATTTGTTACGTCCAAGTCACCCAGCGAAAGTAATCGCCGAGTATCCATACATGTAAGTCCTTTCATCCACCATGGAGGCATATATCCACGTCAATCCACACCGTGTAAATATAGGGCGTGCCCAAAAATCGCATTTATAAAACCTCGATAAGCATCCGATACCGTCACTCAAATTTGGGTAGCAATAATTCGTCTGATGTCCACTAAATGGATGGCTAAGGTTTATCCATACAAAATGGGGCCCATTATTTGGATGGCCTGGATGGACCCATGTCTTGGTGGAGAGAGGATCCCGACTCCTCGGTGGATGAGTCACCACTGCTTAATAAATGGTTCTAAACCCACGTAGTTTGCCCTTGTTTGTATTAAAAGAAGCCAAAGGTATGAGAACGTAGAGGTATTGTTTTTGCATTTGCAGTCATATATCATTGAAATGGGAATAAAAGGGATCTTTGTACTATGTATACGGATGTGAGTCAATTGGGTGACTCCTCCTAGTTGGAATGTGGCCCTTGTTACTGTAGAGATTGGCACGTACAAAGCAACTACACGTGTATATTGTACAAACCCTAAGTTTGATTGCTGATGGCCCACCACACGAGTTGGGAAAAAATGGATTTGAAGACGATATTCATTGACTTGCTTTTTGTGTATGTGGCAAAGGTGTTAAGAGGTAGGAAAAGATCGGCTGGTAGGTCTTGGATTTGGATGGGCCATGGGTAAAAAAATGGAATACATGAGCGAGTATTAACCTTGGACTGCTGGATTTATTTTAGAAAAGAATGGACCTTTATCTTTAATTTGGTTATAGCCATTGATGTAATCCAAAGGAATTAAAATGCTTATCAAAAGAAAAATGAGGACCCGTCAATTCGGTCACTCTAAGCCCTTCATTCAAGGTTTGTATTTCATATTTGATCCATGAGGATAGTGTGGCCCATTTATGGGGCTGCAAATCAGACATTGAGATGCACCACAAAGCATGAGAAAGAAAAGCAGAAAGAGATGCGTGAACATGGGCACATAATCTAACAGTGATGGCGGTCGAGAAGACCCAAATATTACGAATGTCCAGGGGATCCCTGACTGGTGAAAAACCAGGTTCTTCGCCGTCCCTGGTTAGCTGGATTCCTTTTTCCACCAGCCAGGGGTACCTTGTAGAAAAGGAAAGCTCTCAGTAGGGGTTGTTGAACAGATAATAAATATTAGTGAATCAAACTAAGATCTCAATCGTAATTCAAAAGATAACCTTACACCAAAAATAAATGTTTATGGTAGGACAACTTCATTTCTTGAAATTAGTAAGGATAAAGATCACAAACTAAAATAAGAGGCAAATAAAGTAAGTTATCTATTACAATCATTCACTGCATGTATATGAAAAGAAAGATTACAAACATTCAGCATATATACATCACCATCCACCTCAAACACCAAGATATATAGTAATTCGGTGTGTACACAAACTATTCTCAAATAGCCACCACACCTACTCTACTTCCAATAATCACAATCCACGTGATAATGACATTCACTATAAAATAAAGTTTTTTTATGCTCGCCTTAAAACCTATACAATTATGTTTTCGAATGGACTATCGCAATCACAAACCCCACACACTGAGATTTTCTAGCTATCTCAGTTAAAACCACAATAGAGATTTTCTTGGATATCTCAAATAAATCAAATAGCAAATAAGCAAAATACTTATCTTTTTCTTTGAAGACGTTGCTTGATGTAGCCCGTAGAATTGTTTTGCTTGATGTGTAGATGTTCAATGTCTAATAAATAGAATCAATGATTGTTCACTCCCCAAGTGTAGGGTTGTGATGTAGTAATAACTCGGTAAGACCGAGGTCGAATCCCAAGGGACTGAAACTTGTACGTTATCTAAAATTAACTGGAAATAGAACTAGAATGAGATGAAATCTGAATTGAATTATAAATTGAGGAATAATTGTAAACTATTAATCTAAAACTTATAGGAGAAATCAGAGGTAAGGAATCTAGGGATTCAGAGGATCCACTTGTAGAGATCAAGGAGAACTTATGCTTGCATCAAAAATTATGAAAATTACTGAACTGCCGTTGATCTAGTTTTCAAAGAGATAAAAGGTGTATGAATTAGAATGGATTCCATCACCAAATGCCCAAAGACTATGGCAAACAACAGAATCAAACTAATTACCACCCAATCACATGTATGCAAGTTAGGAAGGGTACCGACATCCAACCATGCCCAGGAGACTATGGTGAACAACAGGGCTTCCTGACATCATAAACATTAAAGAGAACGGAAATATTCAAAGCCATTGCAGACCCATTGTAATTTCAGTCACAATAGACCATTAAAAACCTAAAACATTCCCATAATAATTAACTAAAATCAACGTCAATTCATGAATTAAAATTAAAATAAAATCAAATCTCCCATCCCACTACAAGCTTCACCTCTTAGCCCTAGCTAAGAGGTTCAGCCCGCCATGAACGGGTTAAATCTCATAATAAAAGAAAAGAAAAGAAAAGAAAATACTCTCTCCCTCACGTCTACTTCAAGTCCCTGCCCGAGCCTCCACCTCTCTCTTTTTCTTCCTTCCTAGACCTGAATGAATGCTCCCCACGTCCAAAACCTCCTTTTATAGTTACTGGAAGGCTGGAGTCTGTGACAGAGTTGTAGCATGACACGGAGTGTAATTTTTGCAGCCAAGTTCGGTGCCTCGAAACACGCCACTTTTCTCGTTCAAATTCTAAAGAAATACCGTCCCTTAGGATTTTATTGGGTCCTCTACATGATAGACGGTTCAGATCTGCCATATGATCAAAGATGGTGGGCCAAAACCGCCTGAAAAAGTCAGTTTTCGCGGATGTGCGAAACCTTTCACACCATTTCGCTATTGTGATCGGTGAGCCCCACAGAAGCATTTTCTGGAAAATCCACCCCATCCATTGGATTCAGAACGAAATTTCAGTCAAGAATGAGTGGTTTTGAACGTCCATTAACGAAGCCCAGAGAAGAAATAACTAAAAGATCAGATTTGAACGCTACCGGGCAGCCCTTTTGTGGCCTCTGTATCTCACACGTGTGCACGCATGAGTGAAAAGTGATAACATGATTTTGTAGTGCTCGTGGCTGTCTACACGGTGGACGGTTTGGATTGAGCTTATGGGGCACGTGTGGGGCCCACAGTCGATCGTAAAAACAGCCAGCGGCCGTGCATTACGCAGTGCGAAAGTGAAATTTTCCTCCGCTGTGATGATCGGTGGGGTCCACTGAGCTTTCTTTTTGAAAATTCACACCATCCATTGGCTTCAGGACGAAAAACCGTGTAGAAATGCTGAGTTTTGGAACCATTTCGGTGTGGTCCACTTGATCGTTGATTCCGCCGTCCATTCTGCTTTGAACGGCCAGAATCTTCCAATACCTTGCATGGTGTAAAACGGACGCCTAGGCTAGGGGCTTGGTCTCCCTCTGGAGTGAATGGACGGTCCAGATCATGCATTTGAGTGCGTAATGGGCCCCACTATAAGAGACCGGCGGTTGCGGCTGCGTCCGTTTAAAACAGAGAAGAAGAAGGAAATACGGGTCAGTAGCGCTGACCCGTTTTTAGAAAGTCGGTGCACTGCGAGAGTGCACCGCCCTTGTATTCGCACACCCCCCATGTGGGGTCCGCTGTGATGTTTATGAGAAATCTGTGCCGTCCATCCGTTTTCTCGTCTCATTTAAACGGTTGGGACCAAAACTGGAGCATATCCAGATATCAAGTGGGCCCCAGTTCAAGATTTTATGAGCTGATATGTCCATTGAGACACTTATATAATGATCCAAGAGCTGAAATTCGATGTGTACGGTTAATTTATGGCCCCCGTCATATGTATGAAGTTTCAACTCAATCAGATGGCGAGAACCCTGTGATCTTGCATTCTGAACGTCTTTCGGGCCACTTGAGCTCCAGTTTCTCGATTTTCTTGGATTCCTGGCATACAATTCTGTCGATCCTGATTTCTTGGGGTCCGTCTCTTGCCTATGGTGTCATCAGATCGTTAAATCTCAACTTTTAACGTCCTTTTTCCATCCATGCTCATAAAATCACCTTGCAACACAAGAGTGAGAAAACGAGCCATTAGATAGCATTATATTCGTAAATTCAGACAATATCTGGGGTCTAATATGCAATATTTGACCCTCAACATAACTCCCAACCAGCATTTTGCTAATCCCGAGCAAAATATGCGAAAAATAAGTTGAGAATTATAGGAGAACTTTCTATGAAATCAAGTGAGATTTTGAACAAAATACGAGAAATTTAATATCTATGAATGTTAGAAATTGTTTTCTCCTGAGCTCAAGTGCACGGTAAACTTCATAATCAAGTTTAAAGCATTAATCCATCAATTAGAAAAATTTTAAACATTGAGATCCATGGATGTATAGTCTAATCTCGGCTTATCATCATTAAGAGATCCAATCGTCAATTTCATGATATCATTGGTAACCAACAAGAAAATTCATGACAACCAAAACCTAATCCCAAAATTGCCTCATAGATTAGCCTATTAACTTGTGATTTTTCTATTCAAAGTAATGCTAAGGAAGGGGAATCAAATCCTCACCTATAGTGAGCAAACCTATGGTGAAGATCGTTCACCTGACTCTTTTTAGATATCATTCATGGGGAATTAACTTCACACCTATAGGGAGCAAACCTATGGTGAAGATTAATTATCCAACCTTTCCAATTTTTATACCATGATGGCAAGATATTTTAGGCTGGTTCCTTTCGTGCTTAGTGATTACCAAATTAACCCTTCAATATCAGACTGAAGTCTTAATGTGTAAGCAAAACGTGTCCTGAAATCATGATCCAATCAATGTTTACAACTTCTAATCATGGATTAATAATTCATTTAACTATGAAATCTAACAGATACGGAATCCAAGAGTCATAAATCCACCATTATGTACCTTGAAAATCTAAATTAGGGATATCTGTCAAAATCACTTCGAATTTGTAGAAATTTTTAGAAAAGATTTTAAAAAAAAATTTCACAATTTTTGCTCTTTTACTCAAGACCAAGAAAATACTGATTAGGAAACCTAATCTCCCACCCCCAACCTAAAATCTACATTGTCCTCAATGTAAAAGATATAAACATGCAGTGCACATGGAACAACGAAAGTAAAGTGATGGGAAGATAGTACCTGGATAACGAATCAAGAGAGTTTCCAATAGATCACGGCATGGAAGCTTGTCAGCATGAGGGAGAAATCAGAACAAAAATAACGAAAATAAAATCCTACCTATACCACTTTCGCAGGTGCTCTCGATTGGATTTAGCGTATGTAACAAGCCTTTAAACCCCTAGGTTACCCCTAGTGGACGAGTTGTAGTCTCGTGAGATTTTGTAGTAATGTTACCCACAAACGTTGAACTAACTAACCTATGAAAGCGACTATCCTAAACCTATGAAAGCGATAAACCTACCTATACCTCCATCAGACTAGGAGATCAGTCCTAGTAAACAGGAGCAATCAGAGGCATGGACATGTCCTCTGAATCAAATGTCTCAACAAATGGCTTTAATCGATGTCAATTTACTTTAAACTCCTTGCCATTGTCGGGATCTCTTATCTCGACGGCCCCATGAGGATAAGCAGTGACAACAATGTAAGGGCCGGTCCAACGAGATCGAAGCTTACCCGGAAAGAGATGTAGTCGAGAGTCATACAAGAGGACTTTCTGACCAGGCGTGAATGATTTTTGTAGAATATGTTGATCATGAAACGCCTTCATCATGTCCTTGTAAATTCTCGAGTTCTCATATGCATCGTTCCGGATGTCTTCAAGTTCATTCAACTGAAGTTTGCGTAGCGAGCCAGCGTTGTCCAGATTGAAATTCAGCTTTTTGATCGCCCAGTATGCTTTATGTTCCAATTCCACAGGCAAGTGACAGGCTTTCCCATAGACAAGTCTAAAGGGAGATGTTCCAATAGGAGTTTTGAAAGAAGTACGGTACGCCCATAAGGCATCGGTCAATCGGATTGACCAGTCCTTACGATCAGGGTTAACCGTTTTCTCTAGGATATGTTTGATCTCCCTATTGGAAATCTCAGCTTGTCCACTTGTCTGTGGATGGTATGGGGTGATCACCTTATGAGAGATACCGTATTTCTTCATTAAGCTCTCAAATGGTCCATTACAGAAGTGTGAGCCTCCGTCACTAATGATGGCTTGAGGCGTTCCGAACCGCGACAGGATATTTTCTTTCAAAAATTTAATGACCGTGCGATGGTCATTTTTGCGGCACGGAATTGCTTCGACCCATTTAGTGACATAGTCTACGGCGAGCAAAATATACAGATTTCCAAATGATTGGGGGAATGGTCCCATGAAATCGATGCCCCAACAATCAAATGCTTCTATAATAAGGATGAGATTCAAAGGCATCATATTTCGACGGGACAATGCTCCCAATTTTTGACAACGCTCACAAGCTTTGCAAAACTCATGAGTGTCCCTGAACATAGTGGGCCAGTAAAAGCCACACTGTAGAATCTTGGCCGTGGTCTTTTTAGTAAAAAAGTGACCACCACAGGCCTGTGAGTGACAGAAGGAGATGACACTCTGATGCTCATCGTCCGGTACACATCTCCTTAAGATTTGGTCTGAGTAATATTTAAACAAATATGGATCATCCCAGAAAAAGTTACGCACCTTGGTAAAGAATTTCTTCTTATCTTGTGACGTCCAGTGTGTCGGTATGGCACCTGTAGCAAGATAATTAGCAATATCAGCAAACCAAGGTGAATGGGAGACTCTAAACAATTGTTCATCAGGGAACATGTCATTGATATGGGTCGCCTCAAGGGAATCAGAGGTATTAAGGCGAGAAAGATGATCGGCCACTACGTTCTCTACTCCCTTTTTGTCTTTAATTTTCAAATCGAATTCTTGGAGTAGAAGGATCCATCGTATCAGGCGGGGCTTAGAATCATTCTTAGAAAGAAGATACTTAAGTGTCGCATGATCTGTGTAAATGATGATCTTGGATCCGATCAGGTAGGATCTAAATTTGTCCAAAGCGAACACTACGGCTAAGAGTTCTTTTTCCGTAGTCGAGTAGTTCACTTGGACAGGATTTAGAGTCTACTTGCGTAGTGAATAACGTAAGGCTGCTTATCTTTTCTCTGGCCTAGAACCGCCCCAAGAGCATAATCAGATGCGTCGCACATAAGTTCAAAAGGAAGACTCCAGTCGGGTGGCTGCATGATAGGTGCAATGGTTAACATGCCCTTAAGTTTAGTGAAAGCTTCTTAGCACTGCTCAGTCCACTCGTATGGTGCATCCTTTTGAAGAAGATTACATAACGGATGAGAGAGGAGACTAAAGTCCTTTATAAATCGTCGGTAAAATCCTGCGTGTCCCAAGAAGGATCGCATATCTCTGATGTTCTTGGGTGGAGGTAGGTTAGAGATAATATCGATTTTTGCCTTATCTACCTCGATTCCTTTGGACGAGGTGATATGCCCAAGGACAATTCCCTTTTGAACCATAAAATGGCACTTCTCCCAGTTAAGTACCAAATTTTTTTCTTCACATCTTTTCAGCACACATTTAAGACTTACTAAGCATTCGCTGAAAGATGAACCAAAAACAGAGAAATCGTCCATGAAGACCTCTAGATATTTCCCCACCATGTCAGAAAAGATACTCGTCATGCATCGCTGAAAGGTGGCAGGGGCATTACATAACCCGAATGGCATCCTTCTGTAAGCAAATGTGCCATAGGGACATGTAAATGTGGTCTTTTCCTGATCCTTAGGGGCGATTTCAATCTGATTATAACCTGAATACCCGTCAAGGAAACAATAATAGGAATGACCAGCTAGCCTTTCCAGGATTTGATCAATGAAGGGCAAAGGAAAGTGGTCTTTCCTTGTGACGGTATTCAGCTTTCTGTAGTCAATGCACATTCTCCAACCAGTAGTAACTCTGGTCGGCACGAGTTCATTATTGGCATTGGCTACGATGGTGATCCCGGACTTCTTAGGAACCACCTGAGTTGGACTCACCCATTGACTATCGGATATGGGATAAATGATCCCCACTTCCAATAGTTTGAGAACCTCGGCCTTAACCACTTCCTTCATGTTTGGATTTAGTCTACGTTGTGATTGCTGAACAGCCTTTGCATTGTCCTCAAGATATATACGGTGAGTACAAATCGATGGGTTAATTCCCTTGAGGTTCGCTATCATCCATCCAAGAGCTCCCTTATGCTCAATGAGAGTAGATATCAGCATACTCTCTTGTTCTTTCTCTAGGTGGGCAGAGATCACCACCGAATATGTCTCATCTTGACCTAAATAGACATATTTTAAATCAGAGGGCAAAGGTTTTAAGTCAAGCTTCGGTGGCTTGAGGTTAGACGGTAGAGGCACTACATCAGTTTGGGGCAGTTCTTCAATTTGTGGCCTCCACCGGTTAACTTCAAGTACCGGTGCAGTATCAAGCATGGCACACGTCTCCCTAATTATATCATCATCAAGATCATGGGAGTGGGCCAGGCACGTCTCTAGAGGATCAGTGGATAAGGTGAGAGGTGTTCTATCTTCCACAAAAGAATCAATCATGTTAACATCGTGGAAATCGTCATCATCCTCTGAGTTGCTGCCGTTATTGAAAAAGATATTCGATTCCAATGTCAAATTTCCAAAGGACATAGTCATGACACCATTCCTGCAATTGATAATTGCATTTGAAGTACACAGGAATGGGCGACCAAGAATGACGGGAATCTGAGTGCTCGTGTCATTGATGGGTTCAGTGTCCAAGATGATAAAATCAACAGGGTAGTAGAATCTATCCACCTGGACCAACACATCCTCGATGATCCCTCTTGGTATACGAACAGAACGATCAGCAATTTGTAGTGTGGTTCGAGTGGGTTTTAATTCACCCAAACCTAACTATTGGTATACCGAATAGGGAATCAGATTGATGCTCGCTCCTAAGTCAAGAAGTGTGTGATCAATTCGATAGTTCCCGATTACACATGATATGGTTGAGCAACCGGGATCTTTGAATTTTTGTGGCACATCTTGTTTCAGGATGGCACTCACTTTCTCAGTCAAGGAGATCTTCTTTTGAACATTTTTCCGTCGTTTGGTAGTGCATAAATCCTTTAGAAATTTAGCATATGAAGGAATCTGTTTTACAACGTCAAGCAGAGGAATGTTGACTTTCACTTGTTTCAACACCTCTAGGATATCCTGAGAGTTAGATAGACGTTTTGGTTCAATCAACCGTTGGGGAAACGGAGCAACTGGTTTTTCTAGAGGTTCCGGTTCAAATTTTTGTGGGGCGCCACTAGATCCATCATTGTTGTCCTCTTCTAGTTCTTGAGGGTTTTCGGGCCTAACCGGAAGGGTTTTATCAATAACCTTCCCACTCCTAAGAGTGGTGATGGATTTAGCGTGCCCCATTTGATTTGAAGAGCTGGGATCACCTGTCTCGTATTACGGTTTCGGATTAGGGAGTGATTGTGTAGGGAGCATCCCTTTTTCCATAGCCGTCATACGTGAATCTATTTTTTGCATAAAATCTGAAATTCCTTGCATTGTCCGATCTAGCTCTTGTATGGAAATTTGAACTGATTCTTCTTGAGGTTTCCCCTGATTTGGATTTTGATTAAAGAAACCTTGAGGGGTAGCAGTTTGTTCGTTCCTCCAACTAAAATTCGGATGATTTTTCTAACCAGGATTGTACGTATTAGAGGGTGGTCCATTGAAAGGTCTTTGATAGTTATTTACGGCATTAGATTGTCCATTCAATACTTCTCGAAAGGCGGGTATTGAAGGACAATTTTCAGTAGTATGAATGTTACAATCACAGATACCGCAAACATTTTCATTAACCTTTTCCTTCCTTCCTTCCATGGCCTCAAATTTTCTGGTGAGATTGGCCACCTTAGCGTTAATATCATTATCCTTTTTCAGGAGATATATTCCTCCTTTTTCCCTTGAATGAGTCGGCCTAGACGTAGTGTTCGTCCTTGGGTAATAGTCCCATGATTATATTTTTTCAGCGAGACTATCGAGGTAATCCCATACCTCGTCGACATTTTTATTAATAAAATCTCCGTTACACATTGTCTCGACCATTTGGCGCATGGAAGATGTTAGCCCATCATAGAAAAAATTTGTAATGCGCCATATTTTAAAGCCATGTTGTGGGCATGCATTAACCAGATCCTTGAACCTTTCCCAACATTGGAAGAATGTTTCATCTTCTTTTTGGGCAAAGTTCATGATTGCTCTCCTGAGGGTAATTGTCTTATGATGTGGAAAAATTTTCTTTATAAATTCCCTCTGCAAATCATTCCATGTGCCAATGGATCTAGGACGCAGTGAATGTAACCACGTCTTGGCTTTTTCTTTCAAGGAAAATGGAAAGAGTTTCAGCCTAATAGTATCCTCAGATACATTAGGAAAGTATAAGGTGCCTATGATTTCATCGAACTCTTTCAGATGCAAGTATGGTTCTTCAGACTCACGCCAATGGAACTTAGGAAGGAGTTGGATAACCCCTGGCTTGATGTCCATATGTCATGTATTCTCAGGAAAAATCATGCATGAGGGCGTACTCACCCCTGCCAGTTGTAAATAATCTCGTAAAGTACGAGGCGGGGGTGCCTGATGCACCTCATTCTCATCATTTACTTCCTCAACCCTTGGTTGGGGTAGTGCTTGAGGTTGATTTTCAGCCATAACGTCTTCTAACTCAGGAGAATTCAAGTGGTGTCTAGTCCTGCGATGGACAGTCAACCCCTCAACTAATCCTCCTTCAGTCACGAGACGTCGAGTATTGTCGCGTGCCCAATGGGGCATAAAACACACTCAGCCCTCAAATTCTAACTTAAACCTAAAAAAGAAAATAAAAATCTAGGAAAAGGGAGGGTTGGAGAGAAGTTACCAAATTGAAGTTCCTAAGTCAAAAACCTGCAAAACAAACCAAAATAAGTTAGTTTTTAAGAGTAGAAAGTCCTAATTAAAAATAAACTAATTTCTAGAGAAAAGAAGAAATTCCAAAGAAAGAAGAATTAGAAAGAGCTTACTAAATTAGAAGCTTCCTACAAAACAGAAAAATTGAGTTAGTTCTAAAAATCAGATAGAAGGAAGAATAGAAAGTTTCTAAAGTTAGGAAAATTTTCTAATAAGGAAAATAACTAAGCTTCTAAACCTAGAATTAAAAATTTCTAAAAAGAAAATCTAATCCTGAAACTAATTAATTTTAGAAAAACGTAGCCGACAGTCCCCGGCAATGGCGCCAAAAACTTGTTCACTCCCCAAGTGCAGGGTTGTGATGTAGTAATAACTCGATAAGACCGAGGTCGAATCCCAAGGGACTGAAACTTGTACGTTATCTAAAATTAACTGGAAATAGAACTAGAATGAGATGAAATCTGAATTGAATTATAAATTGAGAAATAATTGTAAACTATTAATCTAAAACTTATAGGAGAAATCAGAGGTAAGGAATCTAGGGATTCAGAGGATCCACTTGTAGAGATCAGGGAGAACTTATGCTTGCATCAAAAATTATGGAAATTACTGAACTTTCGTTGATCTAGTTTTCAAAGAGATGAAAGGTGTATGAATTAGAATGGATTCCATCACCAAACCATGCCCAAAGACTATGGCAAATAACAGAATCAAACTAATTACCACCCAATCACATGTATGCAAGTTAGGAAGGGTACCGAAATCCAACCATGCCCAGGAGACTATGGTGAACAACAGGGCTTCCTGACATCATAAACATTAAAGAGAACGGAAATATTCAAAGCCATTGCAGACCCATTGTAATTTCAGTCACAATAGACCATTAAAAACCTAAAACATTCCCATAATAATTAATTAAAATCAACGTCAATTCATGAATTAAAATTAAAATAAAATCAAGTCTCCCATCTCACTACAAGCTTCACCTCTTAGCCCTAGCTAAGAGGTTCAGCCCGCCATGAACGGATTAAATCTCATAATAAAAGAAAAGAAAAGAAAATACTCTCTCCCTCACGTCTGCTTCAAGTCCCTGCCCGAGCCTCCACGTCTCTCTTTTTCTTCCTTCCTAGACCTGAATGAATGCTCCCCACGTCCAAAACCTCCTTTTATAGCTGCTGGAAGGCTGGAGTCTGTGACAGAGTTGTAGCATGACACGGAGTGCAATTTTTGCAGCCAAGTTCGGTGCCTCGAAACACGCCACTTTCCTCGCTCAAATTTTAAAGAAACACCGTCCCTTAGGATTTTATTGGGTCCTCTACATGATATACGGTTCAGATCTGCCATATGATCAAAGATGGTGGGCCAAAACCGCTTGAAAAAGTCAGTTTTCGTGGATGTGCGAAACCTTTCGCACCATTTCGCTGTTGTGATCGGTGAGCCCCACAGAAGCATTTTTTGAAAAATTCACCCCGTCCATTAGATTCAGAACGAAATTTTAGTCAAGAATGGGTGATTTTGAACGTCCATTGATGAAGCCCAGAGAAGAAATAACTAAAAGATCAGATTTAAACGCTACCAGGCAGCCCTTTTGTGGCCTCTGTATCTCACACATGTGCACGCATGAGTGAAAAGTGACAACATGATTTTGTAGTGCTCGCGGCTGTCTACACGGTGGACGGTTTGGATTGAGCTTATGGGGCACGTGTGGGGCCCACAGTCGATCGTAAAAATGGCCAGCGGCCGTGCATTACGCAGTGCGAAAGCAGAATTTTCCTCCGCTGTGATGATCGGTGGGGTCCACTGAGCTTTCTTTTTGAAAATCCACACCGTCCGTTGGCTTCAGGACGAAAAACCGTCCAGAAATGCTAAGTTTTGGAACCATTTCGGTGTGGTCCACTGATCATTGATTCCGCCGTCCATTCTGCTTCCAACGGCCAGAATCTTCCAATACCTTGCATGGTGTAAAACGAATGCCTAGGCTAGGGGCTTGGTCTCCCTCTGGAGTGAATGGACGGTCCAGATCATGCATTTGAGTGCGTAATGGGCCCCACTATGAGAGACCGGCGGTTGCGGCTGCGTCCGTTTAAAACAGAGAAGAAGAAGGAAATACGGGTCAGTAGCGCTGACCCGTTTTTAGAAAGTCGGTGCACTGCGAGAGTGCACCGCCCTTGTATTCGCACACCCCCCATGTGGGGTCCGCTGTGATGTTTATGAGAAATCTATGCCGTCCATCCGTTTTCTCATCTCATTTAAACGGTTGGGACCAAAACTGGAGCATATCCAGATATCAAGTGGGCCCCAGTTCAAGATTTTATGAGCTGATATGTCCATTGAGACACTTATATAATGATCCAAGAGCTGAAATTCGACGTGTACGGTTAATTTATGGCCCCCGTCATATGTATGAAGTTTCAACTCAATCAGATGGCGAGAACCCTGTGATCTTGCATTTTGAACGTCTTTCGGGCCACTTGAGCTCCAGTTTCTCGATTTTCTTGGATTCCTGGCATACAATTCTGTCGATCCTGATTTCTTGGGGTTCGTCTCTTGCCTATGGTGTCATCAGATCGTTAAATCTCAACTTTTAACGTCCTTTTTCCATCCATGCTCATAAAATCACCTTGCAACACAAGAGTGAGAAAACGAGCCATTAGATAGCATTATATTCGTAAATCCAGACAATATCTGGGGTCTAATATGCAATATTTGACCCTCAACAATGATTTTAGGTTCTAAATAGATTTTAAATTATCTCAAACCTTGGGCTACTTGTTTAAATTCGTTGGATCTCAAAAGGTAGAGTAAGAACTCTCTTTAAAATAAAATCAGATTCACAACAATAAGATCAAGGGATTACAAAAATAAATAAGTTAATAAAGAATCTTAAATTATCAGATTATAACTTGATAATGACAGAGACTTTTCTCTCAAGGTGGAAACTTTCAGTGGTTTTTCTTGAATGATTTAGAATGAGAAAAGACCTCTATTTATAGGCTGAAAATATGTTCCTTCGACTGGTTTAAGGTTCAACCAAATTTTAAATTTTTTGGCACGGTTGGATAAAATTGACCTACGACTGGTCGAGTGGCCTGCTCGAATGGTCGAGTATGGCCCATGACCGGTCGTGGGACCCACAAAAATATTTTTAGACTTTGAGTCGAGTGGTCCATGACTGGTCGAGCTAGTGTCCACAACTGGTCGAGAAGGGTGCTCGACTGGTCGTGGCTTTAAAAGAAAAACTCAAAATTTGAATTTAAAGCTAAGACTGGTCGAATCAAAGTCTGGAGTAGTTGAACATAAACTAGGACTAGTCAAATTTAAGATTATTCGAAGTATAATAATTCGTAAATAATATGCATAAGAAAGAACCTAAACTTAGAGTCTTTCCAGGGTTATATATACCTAAAAGATTGGACATTGAACTCAAATCTTCATTAGCTTCAGATCTTCTATTTGAAGTAGATTTAGTAGCTTGATCATGAAGTAGAGTTTAATATTGAAGTAGACTTGATCTTCATGTCTTACACTTACCAAATTCATGTGGTCTTGCACTTTCCAACTTCATGTGATCTTAAAGGTGAACTTTCTATCATACTTGAACTTGAAAGTGAACTTTCTATCATATGAAAAAGTCATACTTTGAATTTTTTTTGTCTCATCAAAATTTGACAACAAAGGGTGTTATATACATCATAGTACTTACGATCTCCCCCTTTGTCAAATTCGTGACAAAATATATTCAAACAAATATACAAACTTTACACACAATACACTTTCTCTTAATATGAACACAACACATACTCCCCCTCAATCTACTCCCTCTCAATCTGAACTTAGAATTGTAACTTGGAATTGTGTAGAATACCTGTAGCAAATATACATATATCTAAACATCCACACAATCCAAACATTAGAAAAAAAAATGTGATCATAAACCTCAAATCTCTTCCCTTTTTGTCACAACTTAAAAAAGGAAGACAAAATCATAAAGAAACGAAGCACAATAAAAGTAATATGATTAAACATCCAAGATCAGAAATATAATTAAGAGTGAAATATAAGAGTAGCAGATAGAGAGTAACATAAAGAGAGTGTAATCCAACATTAAGTTATACAATCCTAGAGAAAATGAAAGTTAAAGTTATACAGATTCATAGTAGATAAAAATATAAACTAATCAGAACCTGAAGAAGACTGAGGTGGAATGGACGGGTCGATCTAATGGAGTCCCTTGGTAATGCGATGAAAACATATACTTACGCATATACTTCATAGAAGATTTTTTACTCTCATTCAGATTGTCCTGAGACATTTTCAACTCACCCACCTTCTCCTCCAGTGAGAAAAGACGCTAATCAAACTGAGACAGCTGAAAATTAGGGTCCGCCTCATCATCAGATTCCAACTCATCAAAAATATCATTCATCATAGGATCATCATGCAGAGTGTCTTCTTCTTCAACTTTGACATCCTCCTCATCACGTTGGCCTGGTAAGAACTTCAAGTTCATCTTGTTAATATTGAAATTATTGAAAGGAAGAACTATTATTGGTGCGTCCGTAGATGGCATGACCACATTACAATGAAGAGCTAATGTACTCATCAAATAGGCAAACGGTATATAACTATGACCAGGATGGAGACGGAATTGAATGATAATGCAGAAAATCAATGAAGGAAGATAAATGGGTATGCCTGATACAACTGAATGAAGAATGTGAACCATAAACGATGTCAACTCAACCTTGTTCCCAAAACGAGGATACACATTGGCAATGAAGATGCAATGGAGAACCCTATATTTGGGTAACATCTGATTAGCACGAAGTGCATTACCTGGACTCCACTTCGCATCAAAACGACATAATTTGCGGGTCAATTTGCGCCGCTCAGATTCAGACATTTCTATCAGCAAGGGTTGGTATAGATATATCATCATCATTAACATTAATGTCTAATAAACCCGAAATGAGATGTTTATCAACTTTGAATGTCCCTTCTCTAAAATTAAAAAAAGAAAGTAAATAATAGAGGGACGCTTCACTGATTAAAGCATTCATCCCTTGTGCAATGGAGCGATATGCGGGTCCGCCCTAATTCAGGATGTTTTCCTAACCTACAACGATAAGGATAGGAAGAAGATGGAAAGGAGTCAAATGATCAACATTGACTGTACACTCAACAATTACTTCCTTGCTGCAGAGATCCCGTACATATTCTGGGTCTTCCTCGGGTGGTCGTTGGGTACGCACTCTAAGAGGAGTTTCCCTAGAAGAAGAAGCACGAGTAGCTTTCTTCTTAGACCGAACATCCATTGAATGCAAGTAATAGAGAAAAACAACAAAAGATTGATGGGTTTTCAAGAGATCAAATTTTTTGATCAAACCCTACAACGATGGATGGAAAAACTCAAATCGACTACAAGATATAGCAATATAAGCATGCAATGACCTAAATCTAGAAGGAAAATGAAAATGGAGCACTTATTAAGATCCTAAGTTGATGGGTCCGACGAGTCGAGAGAAGAGCCGAATGTGGAAGATGAAGAAATGAGAGAAAAAAAAAGTGATTTCCCTCTTATAAGACACCTTACCCACATTTCACAACTGATTGAGTACATGCTCAACCCGTTGTGACTTGACTGGTCGACTATGTACTCGACCTGTCGTGAGACACTGAAAAAATTAATTAATTTTTCATTTTAAATTTTCAGAAATGTTTATACAAATATATATATATATATATATATATATATATATATATATATATATATATATATATATATATATATATATATATATATATATATATATAACATGCAAACATAATTCAATTAATTTGAATTGCACATACCAATATCAAGTTTTAATTTAGAAAATATATTCCTATCAAGTAGTTTAGTTAAAATGTGAGCAAAATAATTTTCCTTCGAAATATGTTCTAAAGAAATGCATTTATCTTCAACCAATTCCTGAATGTAGTGATAACGAATGCCAATATGCTTAGTATGAGAATGCTGAATATGATTTTTAGAAATATTAATTGCACTAGAATTATTGTAATATAAAATCATTGTATCTTGCGCAATTCCATAATAATTAAGCATTCTTTTCATACAAACAAGTTGGGTACAAGCATTACTAGCTGCGATATATTCAGCTTTAGCTGTGGATAGCGATACCGAACTCTGTTTCTTACTATACCAGAAAACTAAACAATTCCCAACATAGAAACATCCATCACTAGTAGAATTTCTATCATCGATGTTCCCTGCCTAGTCAGCATTTATATATCCAGCTAATTGAACATTTGTATCATATGGATACTAGAGGCCTAAATTAGTAGTACTTGTAACATATTGAATAATATGGTTAACAACAATAAGATTAGATTCTTTTGAATCGGATTGATATCTAGTATGGATACCTACACTGAATGCAATATCTGCTCTACTTGCAGTTAAGTATAAGAGACTACTAATCATGCTGCGATATAAACAAGAGTCTATACTTTTATCTGTTTCATCCTTAGATAGCTTAAGAGTCGTACTCATGGAAATATCGAATTTCTTACCATTTTCAAATCTAAATTTCTTAACCAGACTTAAAGTGTACTTAGTTTGAGAAATGAAGATACCATCTTCTAGCTATTTAACATATAAACGTAGAAAGTAGTTCAACTCTCCCACCATACTCATCTCGAATTTGGATTTCATAAGCTTTGTAAACTCAATAGACAGGTTAGTGCATGTAGAACCATAGATAATATCATCAACATATATTTTTACAATTAGTATGTGTTCATTATATTTTTTAACAAATAAGGTTTTGTCAACACTTCCCATAAAAAAATTGTGATTGACTAAGAACTTAGTCAACTTCTCATACCATGCCCTGGGAGCTTGTTTCAAATCATAAAATGTCTTTTTAATATGATAAACATGATTAGAGTGTTTAGAATCCTAACCCTTAAGTTGTTCAACATATACCTCTTCATGTAAATCACAATTTAAGAAAGCACTTGTAACATTCATTTGATATATATTAAACTTTTTAAAGTAGGCGATGAATATAAATAGTTTGATAGATTCAAAGCGATCTACAAGAGCAAAGGTTTCATCATAATCAACTCATTCTATTTGAGTGTACCCTTGTACAACCAATCTAGCCTTGTTTCTGATTATATTTCCTAATTCATCATAAAATCGATTTGTTTCTAATTATGTGCTTATCAGATAGTCTTGGAACCAAATACCAAACATTATTCTTTACAAATTGATTTAATTCATCCTGCATAGAAACAATCCAATTTTCATCAGTAAGAGCTTCTTTTACATTGGCTGGTTCAACTTGAGAAGTAAAGAAAATGTAGTTGTAAATATTCTCTAATTATTTTTTAGTACGTATGCCAATGAGAAGGTTACCTAGTATTTGATCAGTAGGATGTTCTTTGACTAATCTTATTTCAGTAATGACTGAACTAGATAAAGTGTCAGGTTTCTCAATTATATTGACTTCATCATCTTCTTAACTAGATGGAGGTGTGTTCAGGTAATCATCAATTACCACATTTATGAATTCCTGAATTACACCTGTTCTCTTATTAAGAATATAATATCCTCTATTATTCAGAGCATAACTTAAAAATATCTCTTCATCACTTTTGACTTCAAATTTTCTTAAGTTTTCACGGTCACATAAGATGAAGAACTCACTTCCAAAAACTTAAAAGTATTTAACAGTAGGTTCTTATTAAACCACTATTTATAAGATGTTTTATCTTTAGATTTTTCGATGTACACATGGTTTATAATATAACACGCAATATTTACAGCTTCAACCCACAAATTTTTGGGTAACTTCATGTTATTTAATATAACATTATCCATCTCTTGAAGTACTCTATTTTTTTTTTCTTTCAACGGCCCCATTTTATTGAGGTGTTTTAGGAGCTAAAAACTCATGTGATATACCATGATCAGTACAGAATTTTTAAAAATTGTCATTTTCGAATTCCGACCTATGATCACTTCTGATATTGATAACATTCAATTCTTTTAAAGTCTGAATTCATTTCAGAATCTTTTTAACTTCATTGAGAGTATCAGAATTTTCTCTCATGAATGCTACCTAAGTAAATCTGGTAAAGTCATCAACAATCACCAGAAAATACTTTTTACCACCTCTACTCTCCATTCTGGTTGGTCTAACAAGATCCATATGGAGAAGTTTAAGGGGTTTAGATGTGGAATAAGAGTTCACATTCTTATGACTACTCCTTGTTTGTTTGCCAATTTTGCATGTGCCACATATTTTATTCATTTTCTTTAATTTGGGTAGTCCTCTAATCAGATTATTTTTGCTCAGTCTATATAGATTTTGGTAGTTAACATGTTCAAGGCGCTTGTGCCATAATTCAGTTTCATCAGTTTGGACCATGTAACATGATAATGTAGATGAGCAAGATTCATTAATGATATATCAATTTTCAGACGTTCTATGACCATTTAATATCACATAACTTTTCTTATTTGAAATCTCGCATCCTTGATTAGTAAATTTAACACTATGTTTGTTATTGCAGATTTGAGATATACTTACAAGATTGTGCTTAAGACCTTCAATATATAAGACATTTTCAAAAGGAGGAAGGTTAAAAATTTGTACGGTAGCTTGGCCAATAATCTTATAGTTATTTCCATCACCAAAAGTGACTGAGCCAGCAGTCATTTCTTTGTAGTTGGTGAACATATCTTTGTTACCTATCACGTGTCTTGAACAACCACTATCTAGATACTACTTTGAATGTTTAGAAGTCTTGAAGGCAGTGTGGATAACAAGAGAAGTAACTTTAGGAACCCATTTCATTGTTGTTTTGGGTTTTGGAGTACTTTTGGTTTTCCTTGCCTTAGTAGAATTGAAATTTCTTTATTTATCAACTCTAATATTAGATTTGAGAAGCTCCTTGAGTAAGTCCACAATCTTTTCAGCTAAGGGGTTAGAACTTTATTTTCGAAAGATAAAATTATTTGGATTGACTTTAAATGCTTGATAAAGTTTTGAATTAAAGTTGTTTTGATAATTATTTTTCAAGCTCTTTCCTTTTAAGTTTGAGGATTCTTCTTTAACAAATATAGGAGATACATTCTTATGTTTCAAAGGTGTATCATTGATATAACCCAGACTCATTTTATCACCACATTTTCTTGATGTGGTTAATAATTTTTCAAGCTTAGGGTCTCCATGGGCATGCCTCCAAGTATACTAGAACTCAATAGGGTAGAAACTTCAAACTTTAGTTTCTCATTTTCTGTTCCGAGTTTTTCAAGTTCAGAAGTTTTGAAACTTAAATCACATTTAGCTTTTTCATAACAGTCAGAAAGATGAGATTTTTCCAAAACAGAATTTTCAAGTTCTTTTTTTTTTTAAATTTTAAAAAATTTTCTTTTAAATGTTTTAACTTGACAGCATTCTTACAACTTTCCCTATATAGGGCATTATAGGCATCCTGAAGATCTTCTTCATTTTCATTTTCAGGGTCATTCATGAGATTTTCATAATCAGATGAATTGTAACTATCCGAGGAGGTGACTCTAGCTATAGTCATTAGAGCCATTACTTCATTTAAAATTTCTTTTTTTGATTCATTCGACTCAGAAAAAGCTTCAAAACTGGATGATTCATTCCAAGTGGCTAACATGCCTTTTCTTTTTGGCTTGTCCATTTTTGGACACTTATTTGTCAAATGCCCATATTCATGGTAGTTGAAACACTGACTATCTTTTAAAGATTTCTAATTTTTAGATTTTCCCTTTCTCTTCTCATAGGGTTTTTGAAAATCTATTCTTTTCTTACTTTTAAAAATCCTATAAAACTTTTTAGCAAGTAAATCCATATTATCTTCTGAGTTTTCAAAATCAGAATCGCTATCTTTTGAAATAGATTTGGATGATTTAAGAGTTATGGACTTACCTTTGGGGGCTTTAAAATTTAACTCAAAGGTTTAAAGTGAACCAATGAACTCCTCAACATTCATTTGATATATATCTCTTAGTTCCTGAATGACAGTAACTTTGGAATTAAACCTCTTAGGAAGTAATCATAGTATTTTAGCACAGACTTTGCTTTCTGGGATCCCATCTCCTAGACCCCACATAGAATTGACTATGTCATTTAGTTTGGTATATAAGTCCATGAAAGACTCATTTTCTTCCATATGAATTTCCTCAAACTTAGTAGTGAGGATTTGTACTTTATATTTTTTGAGAATAGTCATTCCTTCATGTGTTATTTCAAGAATGTTTCAGGTTTGTTTCATTGTATCACATGAAATGATTCTTTTAAATTCATCAGGTGATAGATGTAAGCCCCGTATCCTAGACCGTACCGATCCATAGACTTTCACGGTCTTTTTGATCGAATTCCGACAACCTTCGACCCTTAACCGGTATTTGCACGTGACCCTGATTCACACGCTGTCAAACTGAATCAACTCAACCCAAGACTTTTACCATAGTGATCACGACGTCGCCGCGGTTCCAATGCTGCAACTCGTGTGCCGAGGTGATACCCTGGATAGGAGATGTGAGTCAGCATTCGGTGTGAGGTAAACGCCGCCCGTACGAATTCTGAGAGAATCTCTATGACTAGTCACATTAATCAATCTCATCATGTTAAGTACATGTCAAGTACACATCACCTTTCACCCTTGCCCAAATTGCTGCAAAAGTTAAAAAGTCTCTTACACCCATCACTCACCACATCCATCACTCCATCAACCATCACTCTCTCTCTCCCTTTACAAGTCTCTCTCTCTATCTCTCATTTTCAAAACTCTCTTTTTCAAGGAAGAAACCTCCATACGTCCAAGCCCTTCCACTCCAAGAAAGCCACAAGTGTGGCCCACCTTTCCTACCCCTTCATCTCCCATCTTAAGCATCCAAACCTCATCTCCTCCGTTGGAATCGAAGCTAAGGAGTTAAGGAAGCGAAGGGAGCAAGGAGATCAAACGGTGGGTCCTTTGATTGAGTAGTTTTCATATTTTTAAGATGGGCCAAGTGAGACCAACCGATCAATGGTTTGGATCTCACTTGGGACCCTAAGATGTGGCCGATGACGCACTAGGATCATCATGATCATTCCATGATGGGGCCATTCTCCATGGACCCCATCATGATGTTTATTTTTCTTGTATACCTAGGGTCATATAGACCGTCTATTTTAGTGGAGAGGGGATCTCCATCGTTGGATTTTTGATTTGATGGGCCCATGTGTAATGAGACCCACTTGATTTATGATTGGTTGCAAGGGAGGGCCCATAGTGTCGGGGTCCCTCCATCACGGGTGTCCCACTATCTATCTCTTTCTCCCTCTCTATTTTAATTTTCTTATGTGATCATGATATGGTTGTGTGGCCCACTTGGATGGACCCCACCCTGAAGCATGTATTTTATCCAAACTATCTTCAAGTGGGGCCCACCTTACATGTATTGTACCCACACCATCTATCATTTGGTGGTCCACTTAAGTTGGGGCCACCTTAATGGAGGAGCCACGTCCAAACCGTCCAGCGTCCAAGGACGCTGGACGTTAAAGAAAACACAAATATTAGCTTGGTTCACAAGCCTTCTTGGGTGGTCACTTGCATAGGCCCCACCTTGATGTATGTATTCAATCCACGTCGTCTATCCTATATACCAAATCATTTTAGGCGTTGAGTCGAAAAATGAGGTTGATCAGAGCATCTGGTGGGCCATACCTTAGCAAACAGTGATCTCCATCGTTTAAAGTCTCCTAGATTTTCTCTACACGCCAAAAGATGCCTAATATTGGGCTTGATGGATGGGTTATGGACTGTAGAATCCATTGGCTGGGGTGGATTCATTTGATATGGGCCCCGCTGAGGAAAAACCTCAGAAACCACCAAAAATAAAAAAAAATAAAAAAATATATATAGCAGCAGGTCGCTGCTGTTGCTAGAGGTGCAGGCAGCGCCTGCTGCTCACGGGCATGCGGGCGGACAGAGTTCAAAGGCTCCAGCCGTGGGCCCCACCATGATGTATATCTTATATCCACACCATTCACGAGGTGGGCCACTCCCAACAGTGGGCCCCCTCCAAATTTCAGCTCCATCCACAGCTCAGGTGGCCCACACTACAGGAAACAGTGGGATTGAACATCTACCATTGAAACCTTTTTATGGGCCAAAAAAGTTTTGAATCAAGCTGAAATTTATTTTTCCTCCTCATCCAGGTCTGTGCGCCCTTATCAATGGCTTGGATGGAAAATAGATGTTATGGTGGGATCCACGTGGGACCCACAGTGATGCATGTGTTTTATGTGTCTTACTCGCACCGTCCAGCGGACGGTGGAGCCCACTGTAATGCATGTGTTTTATTCACTATCCAACCACAATGGGACCCACCATGATGTGTGTGCTGCATCCAAACCGTCCATCCACTTGGAAAGCTCATTTTTTTAGTTTGACACTAAGAATGAGTCAGATCCAGGTTCAAGTGGACCCCACCATCTATGTGGACAGTGACATCCACCATTTTAAACTTTTAAGGGCCACCCGTGATGTATTAGGACCCATGGATTGAGGCCCATCCTGATTTAATCGTGGCCGTCCATTGAGGTCCACCTTGGCATTTATAAGGCCCATGAAATGGTGCTCATATTGATGAATTTGTGGCCGTTGGTGTGGCCCATATGATATATATATAAGGCCCATGGGATTAGACCCATTTTGATGTATTCTAAGGCCTATGGGATTAGGCCCATTTGATGTATTTTAAGGCCCATGGGATTCGACCCATTGTGATGTATTAGGGCCCATGGGATTCGACCCATTGTGATGTATTAGGGCCCATGGGTTGAGGCCCATTGTGATGTACTCTAAGGCCCATGGGGTTATGGCCCATTGCGATGTCCATAAGGCCCATTGATGCGGCCCACTTGATCCATGTAAGGCCCATATGAGGCAGCCCATTTGATGTATTGAAGGCCTATGGGATGCCCTTAGGGTCCATTACAATGTGTAATTCCTTCATAGTTTGTGTAAGTATGTTTCACGACGGGCTATGCCTTAGGACCAATGATGGTTTGACGTCCACATTGCAAGTATAATGTTGGTTAAATGTTCAAATTACGACTCTCCCTAGGGCCCATTGATAGGCCCGCACTTGTTGCATGTGGGCCGTGTAGGCCCATCTGTGTTGTAAGGATAGTTTATTACTTTATTACACGTTTAATATAGTTCCATGTCTCATAATCATACGCATCATATGTATGCTTGATATGAGAAGTGACTGATCATAGCATATGCCTTCAGACAGATTGTTTATGAGCTCCCGGTTAGGCGGTGTTGCCCTACCTGAGCGCACGATACGCGCAGGATTTCTGCACGACTGGATAGTGTGATTCATGCATTCGCATTGTGTGTCATAGTTACTGTACGCCCTAGCGACATCAGGACCGTAGCCTCCATATGTGTATCGTGGATGGCAGGATTGGATACCGAAAATCTTATTCTACATGGGGTGCTATAGATATCCCTAGGTGAAAGTCCTTAAATCCTTATGGTACTAAGATGTTGCTCCAACGTCTAGACCGAGTGGGTGTACGAGCGCCGAGTGCCGATTATAAGGAGGTCATGCTTTCTGTGTCGTGGTCAGTTGAAGGGGGTGCGACCTTACCTGTCCGAGAGGAGGAGGCAAAGCTAGACTGAGTCTGACTAGCTTGAGGAATGGGTCCGCTATCGACGACCTGAGCCCGATATTGGCAGGCAGATAGTGAGGTCTCTTCCACTTACCTTATTGTGCGCGATGGGGTGACGATTTGGTTTAGAGTGTACGAGACCCCGGTGATATCCCAGATTTGAGCTATATCGATATGTGGACTTAGATGGGGATTTGTATGCGCATAGCCTTGGTATGGCTGACATCATTCATGCCTTGCATTGCATAGCCATAGGTATGGCTAATGGTATTCATGGATTCATCAACATGTTCTGCATTACTCTGATACTGTATAAATGTATTTACACCTTACGCACACACTTTCACCACCCTCTAAGTTTTCTATAAATTTATGCATGACCGTTCCGTGTAGGTGACGTTGAGGCACAACAGCGTTGAGGCAAGAGCACTTTGCAGATCATCTTGGAGCTTTTGTTCATCATCATTGTATTTCTATTTATGCTCATTGTACTTGTAAAGTTTTTAATCATAGTAGAAATGTAATGGAGTTTTTGGTTGTTATATGTGGGTTATGCCTTTGGTTATACTTATCACGATTTAAACTGATCTTGAAAATCTTCCTCGTAGCATCCCAAGATTGGAACCTGGCGAATGGGAGTTAGGAGCCAAGAATGGGGTTCTACGTAGGCTGTTGGTGCTAGATTCGGTGATTGAAAATTTTGTGAGCCCGGTTTCTGAGTTTTGGGCGTGACAGAAGTTGGTATTAAAGAATAACTTGGGAATAACTAAGAACAACATTACATGTCTACTATGAATGACTGAGTCCTAAAGTTAGGATAGCCTAGCGATCTTTAATTATCGACCCTTTAACGTTCGTGCCTTCCAGAGCTTTCAAAAGTTGATAGGCGCATTCGCTCTTTCCTGTACGACATGACACATGGGAGAGTGACCCGATAGACTCCCGCTCCACCACCTGAGACTCCCTCTCCACCACTTGCAGCTCTCGCCCTACCACCTACGATCCCCACTCTACCACCAGAGGTTCCTACCGCTCATCCTGAGGATGTTGCTCCTCCACTAGAGACCGGTGCGGACCCGACCGTATCCGTGAGTACCTCCCAGTTGCAGCAAATGTTACAGGCTGTGACAGCTGCACTTCAGGGTCAGGGCAGTTACCCTGTTATTTTATCGGCCCATGCAGAGTAGGAGCGGGTGAGCGCCCTTCTTTGAGAGTTTCGACGGCTCGATCCCCCGCATTTTCAGGGTGAGCCAGACCCGACGATAGCTGAGAGATGGCGCACTGATGTGGAGAAGATATTTGAGACGATGAGATGTACGACTGAGCGGTGAGTCCGATTAACAGTATTTCTTCTCCATGGTGAGGTTGAGCATTGGTGGACATCAGTCTCCTGAGCAGTAGGCACTGACTTTGTGTGGACCTGGAAGGATTTTATGGATCGGTTTGATCGACAGTATTTCCCTGATCACATCCGACGACAGCGAGTGTTGGAGTTCGAGGCCTTGGTGCAGGGTGATATGACAGTGGCTCAATATGTGGCTTACTTTATAGCAATGTCCAGATTTACACCATATCTGGTTGATGATGAGCAGCGGAGAGCCCACTGATTCGAGGATGGCTTGCGTTACGGTCTTCGAGGCCGTGTATTGGGCATGAGCTCCCAACTTTTGAGGGAGTGGTACGGAAGGTCCAAATTTTTGATGCTGAGTGGGCCGGTTCTCAGTCTGATCGTAGTCAGAGGAGAGACCAGAAGAGGCAGTCTCCTTCCAGTGATTCCTAGCAGCGTCGACTACAGCAGAGGTGCACAGGTCACCCAGCCTTTTGAGTGACAGCAGCACCTCTAGCACCACCTTCGAGGCAGTTCACTGGCACTTATTTTATGTGAAGTGCGACGGGACACCATATGTGGGAGTGTCCCAGCCCCCAGCAGCAGCAGAGAGGTCCACATCAGCCTCCACCACAGCCGCAGTAGAGACCCCCACAGCAGCAGCGATAGTAGCCCCCACCACCAAGGCCACCTCAGTAGCAGCATCAGCATCAGCCTCAGAGGCTGCAAAAGTAGAGGCAGCAGTTTTGACCGCCTCATTGACCCAGCAGCAGCAGCACGCTAAGAGGGGAGAGGTACCTCCCCAGCCGGCTCAGGCTAGGTTCTATGTGGCTCAACAGGATCCGCAGTCATCTGGAGGAGTCGTTGAGGGTATACTTCCAGTCTCTGCATGCATCGCTTGGGTTTTATTTGATTCCGGTGCTTCGCACTCGTTTATGTCTGAGGGATTCTGCCGTTCGACTGAATTGCCGACAGAGTTTGCTCGAGAGGGGTTGACCGTATCAACGCCCTTAGGGAAGACTACAGTATTAGGCTGCTTTTGTCCATCTTGCCCTATGTTAGTAGGAGAAATTTTCTTGCCCGTCGACTTGTACGTACTGCCGATGTCAGATTTTGACGTTATCCTGGGCATAGATTGGCTTACCGAGTACTATGCCATATTGGACTGCTCCGCGAGGACAATCACGTTCTGTATACCCGACGTGTTACAGTTTCAGTTCATTGCAGAGCCCAAAGGAGAGCCATTGTCTTGTTTGATGTCGTGTGCCATAGAGGAACCCATAACAGTGAGCATTGACCAGTTGCCCGTGGTTTACGATTTTTCGATGTGTTTCAGGAGATTCCGGGATTACCGCCTCGTCGACTCACCGAGTTTCAGATTGATCTCGTGCTCGGTACCGCACCTATTTCGAAGGCCCCATATCGTATGACACCGTTGGAGTTGTGAGAACTGCAGAAGCAGTTGGATGAGTTGCTTGATTTGGGCTTTATCCGTCTGAGCAATTCACCGTGGGGAACGCCAGTACTCTTCGTGAAGAAGAAGGATGGCTCGTTGAGTCTCTACGTATATTACCGCGAGCTCAATAAAGTCACGATCAAGAACAAGTACCCATTCCCGAGGATTCATGATTTGTTTGATCAGCTGCAGGATGCACAGTTCTTTTCAAAGATTGACCTGCGTTCCGGTTATCATCAGATTTGGGTCCAAGATGAGGACATTCCGAAGACGGTTTTCAGGACGTGCTACGGTCATTTTGAGTTCCAAGTCATGTCCTTCGTACTGACCAATGCACCAGCGGTCTTCATGCAGCTGATGAACGAGGTCTTCTGCCCATATCTTGATTAGTTTGTTGTAGTCTTCATCGATGACATTCTGATCTATTCGAAGATCCGTGAGGAGCATGAGCAGCACCTAGAGATTACCTTACAGACCCTCCGCGTACACCAGTTATATGCGAAGCTAGAGAAGTGCGAGTTCTGGCAGGAGGACCCCTCAAAGGTCAAGCTAGTGCATCAGTGGGACCAGCCCATGAACTCGTCTGAGATTCGTAGTTTCCTTGGTTTGGCAGGCTATTACTTGCGTTTCATTGAGGGCTTCTCTCGTATTGTAGCCCCACTGACTAGGTTGAATCGGAAGGGTGCAGAGTTCATTTTGAGTGACGCCTACGAGCGAGCATTTATGGATTTGAAGGATCGTCTGACGTCCACTCCATTCCTCACTCTTCACTCTATGAGTGTGGATTTATTGTATTTACTGATGTCTCACATATTGGTTTGGGTGCTGTCCTGAAGCAGCACGAAAGACCAGTGGCCTTCGCGTCTCGTCAGGTCAAGGTCCATGAGCTGAGCTACCCCACGTATGATTTAGAGTTGATAGCAATTGTCTTCGCACTAAAAGTGTGGAGGCACTATCTCTATGGGGTTAGGTTCGAGCTCTTCTCCGACCACAAGAGCTTGAAGTACCTCTTCTCTCAGTCTGAGTTGAATATGAAGTAGAGGTGCTAGATGGAGCTCCTGAAAGACTATGATTTTAATCTTCAGTACTACCCGGGCAAGACGAACGTGGTAGCGGATGCCCTCAGCCGTCAGCCATGAGGTTTAGTGGCGCATATGATGATTCAAGAGTGGCGAATGCTCGAGGATGTCACAGCGTATGATTTTGAGTTCGGCCTACAGTCTTCTATCGTGCAGTTATCGAGCCTGTCGATTCAACCCTCTCTTGTCGCAAGGGTGATTGAGGCTCAGCAGGCTGATGAGTCGTTGCAGAGTTATATGGTTGAGGCGGCATCTGAGAGTCAAGTAGATTGGCAGATTGGTACAGACGGTGTACTTCACTTTAGAGGCCGATTATGTGTCCCGGATATTCCTGAGTTACGTAGAGATCTTATGACCGAGGCACATCGATCATGATTTTCTATCCACCCTGGCTCTACGAAGATGTATCGTGACATGAGGTGACAGTATTTTTAGACGGGGATGAAGCCCCCGATCACCATTTTTGTGGCTGAGTGTGACACATGCCAGCATGTCAAGGCCGATCATCAGAGACCCCCTAGTTTATTGCAGCCGTTGAGCATCCCGATGTGGAAGTGGGAGCACGTGTCGACAGATTACATTATGGGCTTGTCGAGGACTCAGCGCGGTCATGACGTCATTTGGGTTGTTGTGGATCATCTGATGAAGTCGACACATTTCTTTGCGATGCGTGCGACTTAATCTATGGGCCGTCTTGTGAGGTTATTTATTGAGGAGCTTGTGAGACTGCATGGCATTCCAGTCTTGATCGTTTCTGACCGAGATTCGAGGTTCACATCTCATTTTTGGGGGAGCTTCCAGAGAGCGATGGGGATTGATTTGCAGCTCAGCACCACGTACCATCCGCAGACCGATGGCTAGACCGAGAGGGTCAACCAGATCTTTGAGGATATACTTCGGGCTTGCATGATTAATTTCAGGGGTAGCTGGTATGAGCATCTGTGATTGGCTGAGTTTGCGTATAATAACAGATATCAGGTGACCACCAACATAGTTCCTTTTGAGGGACTATATGGCAGATCATGCAAATCACCGAGTTATTTAACTGAGGTTGGAGAGAACCATCTCCTAGGTCCTGAGCTTGTGTAGGAGACATTAGAGGCTATTGATATCATCAGGCAGAGGATGCGCACAACTCAGAGCCGACGAAAGAGTTTTGCAGATAGTCGGCATTGTCCCTTGGAGTTTGATGTGGGGGACCATGTGTTCTCAAGGTCTCACCCATGAAGGTCATAGTTCGATTTGGGGCGAAGGGCAAGCTTGTCCCGAGATTTATAGGACCTTTCGAGATCACTGAGCACGTTGGCACCGTGGCCTATCGGCTTTCCTTGCCTTACCATCTCAGTTGTTTGACGTTCACAACATTTTTCATGTCTTTATGTTGAGGAAGTGTGGGTCAGACATCGTTCTTGTTATTGATTGGCAGCCGCTGGAGGTTCGTGAGGACGCTTCTTACATCAAATAGCGAGTCCGTATCCTTGATCGGAAGGAGCAGGTCCTTCGGACCAAGGTCATTCTGTTAGTGAAGGTTCAGTGGGGTCACCATTCTATAGAGGAGGCTTCTTGGGAGCGTGAGGCTGAGATTTGAGAGCGTTATCCCCACCTTTTTAATGATTGATTGTGTTGTATTTTGTATATTATCTCTGATTATATATGATGATGTCATGTTTCTTCTTTCTCATGAGTTATGTTTAGTTGCGATAATTGCGTAAATTTTGAGGATAAAATTTTTATTAGGAGGGAAGAGTTGTAAGCTCCGTATCCTAGACTGTACCGATCCATAGACTTTCGCGGTCTTCTCGGTCGAATTCTGGCAACCTTCAACCCTTAACTGGTATTTGTGTGTGACCCTAATTCACACGCGGTCAACCCGAGTCGACTCAACCCAAGACCTTTACCATAGTGACTGTGCCGTCACCGTGGTTCTGATGCCGCAACTCGCGCGCCGAGGTGATACCCTGGTCAGAAGATGTAGGCCAGCGTTTAGTGCGATGTAAACGCTGCGAGTACGAATTCTGAAAGAATCTCTAGAACTAGTCACGTCAATCAATCTCATCATGTCAAGTACATGTCAAGTACACATCACCTTTCCCCCTTTTCCAAATTGCCATAAAAGTCAAAAAGTCTCTTACACCCATCACTCACAACATACATCACTCTATCAACCATCACTCTCTCTCTCTCTCCCTTTGCAAGTCTCTCTCTCTCTCTCTCATTTTTAAAACCCTCTTTCTCAAGCAAGAAACCTCCATATGTCCAAGCCCTTCCACTCCAAGAGGGCCACAAGTGTGGCTCACCTTTCCTACCCCTTCATCTCAAACATCATTGCCTAGAACCTCAAACATAGGTGGTTTCTATTGGTTACCGTGGCTTGCCACACGCTTTCATCAATGAATTTCAAGAAAATCCTCATTTTGGCCTTCTAATAAGCATATTTTGAGCCATCAAAGGGTGGAGGCCTAGTAATAGATAAGCTATTAAAATTTAAGATAATGAAAGCTCTAGATCGATAAGCTCAAGGAAATTAATCCAAGAATTGAGAAACCTAGCTCTGATACCACTTGAAAAGGAGAGCTCTCAGTCCTCGAAGGGGAGGGGGTGAATAGACTTTTCTAAGATGAAAAATTGCTAAACGGAAATAATAAATATAACTGAATCAAACTAAGATCTCAATCATAATAGTATTGAGAAATTGATTCAAACTTATTTCAAAGGACAACCTTACACCAAAAAACTAATGTTTATGGTAGGACAACTTAATTTCTTGAACTTAATAAGGGTCAACATCACATAATAAAATAAGATACAAATAAAGTAAGCTATTATTACAATCATTCACCACATATATATGAAAAGAAAGATTACAAACAATTAACACACATCCATCACATACATCATCATCCACCCCAAGCACCAAGATATATAGTGGTTCTGTGTAACATCCTGAATTTTCACAGCCAGAGTTTGTACTTTTACCCGAGAAAATTTATGTGTTAATAATGTGAAACTTGGATGCTTTAAAAATCACACCATATATATATATATATATATATATATATATATATATATATATATATATATATATATATATATATATATATATATATATATATATATCACATCTAGTTACATGAAGGTAACCATTTACGAGAATAAAATCAACTGTCATTATTATTAAGAGAATTTAATAGAACATCAAGTGTCCTCTTAATAGGAGTTTATTACATTTATCAGAGTTCATAGCGGAAGTATAAATCTAGTTCATAAATTGTCTTCTCCTTCTTTCAACATAATTTTCCTCAGGGAGAATGTTTACTAGGTCTTCAGAGAGACGAGTGTTAGGGCCAACTTAAATAAATTTGATATGGCAAGGGCAAGGCTTGTATCCGTGTCCCCACATAAATTCAGAGAAATCACTTATAATTGACATCATGTCATAATCCCAAAAGGGCCAATAGTTGTGATGATATTAACTAAATCAATTGAAAGGTTAATTATCAGAAAACATGTAAATATGAAAGGCAGGATAATTCATATCATTAAAGGCATGAAAAAGGCAGCATGAAGGTAAGGGTATGTAAATGATAGATGAATTAACATTAAGTCATATAAAAGGCGGAATAAATAGATCAACTTAAATTACTATAAGCTTAAAGGATAAAACTCTCACCTGGCCTCGAGTCAAACTCAATGAGTCGACTCGGCTCAACTCGAATCTCTCCCTTTCTTTCTTTTTCTCTTTTTCTTTCCTTTTCTTTTCCTTTCTTTTCTTTTCTCTTTCTCTTTTCTTTTCTTTCCTTTTCTTTTTTCCTTTCCTTTCCTCCTGCTATGTCCAATAACAGACTGGCCCATTCAACAGCTTACAGCTGGAATCCCTCTCTTGCCTTCCTGTTTCTTCTCCTTCTTCTATGATTGCTACTTCAGTCGAGAGTTCTCTCTCTCTCTCTCTCTCTCTCTCTCTCTCTCTCTCTCTCTCTCTCTCTCTCTCCCATTTTCTTCTTCCTTCACTGTTTCCTTTTTAATTTTTCTTCCCGGAAGTTGTTTTTATAGAGCATGAAAGTTCTTGGACGCCTAGTGCGTAAACCTTACGCAGTGGATTTACGTAGAAATTCTTGCACAATCAGAAGATCAGGTGTTCTCTTTATGCACGCTTCTGTTTGCATAGCCAGGAAAAATCGGCGCATATGCTTAGGTTTCCTCCTTCCTTTTTCATCAACTCATCATAGATCTGGTTAGTGCACATCCTGGATATTTTGGATTCTAAAATGGGTTACCTCCAACTATCCAGATCGTCGTTCTTTGAATGAGAATGGTGGTCCTATTTTCATGAGGATCTCACCACCGCAGATCGACCATGGAGATGATGACCATGGTTGGTTTGGATTGATTTATAGGTGAGGATGTGGACAGCGGGAAGGATTGGAATCCTTTCTATTTTTGAAAAGGAACCAGCCTCACGCACTTGACTTCACGCTCTCCTATGTGCACATGTGTGCGATTCAATAGTCGAAAATAGGTGGGGATTGGTCAGTTTTGCCCCATGAATCTACTAATTAGTTCTGATCGCTGTGATTCATCACGATGGTTGCCCACTGATGTTCTCAAACGGGCAGTCTTCCATCATTTGTTGAATTTCTTTTCTTCGGCTTGGTTGGACTTTGATTGATGGTGGGATTTTTATGAGGTTTTGGCCGGGGTGGGGTCTGTACGTGATGGACGGTCCAGATCTTTCGTCCAATCAAGCATGATGGGCCATCAAACGTCCCAGCCGGATGCTATCCGTCTACAGGAAGGGAGCAATGAAGAAGCCTTCCTTGTTTAGGATTCAATCAGGTCAAACACAGTTTGACCCGATGGTTATTTTGGTAGGCATCTAGTGGCCACCCTCTGTGTATGCATGCAGTGCAGGCTGGGGTCCACCGTGTTGTCCGCTGAAAATCCACTCCATCCATTTGCTTCTCCACCTAATTTATGAGGTTGATCCCAAAATTGAAGCATATCCAAAGGTCAGGTGGGCCCCAAAATCAGTGTTTATTATTTGATTTGTCTATAAGGCCCTTTATATAATGATCTAAGGGCTAAATTTTGACGTGAATGGCTAATTTTTAATCCCTAAGCATGGTATAGAATTTCATACTACACAGATGGTGGGAACCACATGATTTAAAATTTTATGGTTTAAGTTAATGGCGCTTTCATAATTATTGATGATTTGCGAGTTTGGGAAATCTAATGGCTCCACGTGATTGTAGGCATGTTTCTGAACAATTCTTACAAGAGAACATTTAATTAAATTATTATGGATAGGGGGTTATACATCATGTCCTTCATAGGAAAGCACTTACATCAAAATATGTGATGGAGAGTCTTATCTTGAAATCGACGATCAAATGGCTTGATCTATGAATGGAGATCATTCCTAATGGTTAGGTTTAGGTCAGGGTAAGGATGTAAGCGCTGAAACAGTCAGATTAGTGTCACACACATGTTAAATCTTATGGTAACGCTCGAGGACTTTCAATGCTCGAGTATCAAAAAGTTTGAGGCATTACATTTGGTGTGTACACCAACTATTCTCAAATAGCCACACCTACTCCACTCCCAATAATCATAACCCACATGATATTAGCGTTTACTATAAAATAAGGTTTTCTTAGGTTCACCTTAAAACCTATACAATCGTGTTTTCAAATGGGCTCTCACAATCACAAACACCACACACTGAGATTTTCTAGCTATCTCAGTCAAAACCGTAATAGAGATTTTCCTAGATATCTTAGAGAAACCAAATAATAAACAAGCAAAATACTTATCATCTTCTTTGAAGACGGTTCTTGATGTAGCCTGTATAATCGCTTTGCTTGATGTGTAGATGTTCAATGTCCAACAAATATAATCAAGAATTCAAAGTTCTGAATAGATTTTAAATTATCTTAAACTTTGGGCTACTTGTTTAAATTCATTGGATCTCAAAAGGTAGAGTAAGAACTCCCTTTAAAATAAAATAAGATTCACAACAATAAGATTAAGGAATTACAAAAACAAATAAGCTAATAAAAAATCTTAAATTTTTGGACTATAGCTTGATAATGACGGGGACTTTTCTCTCAAGGTGGAAGCTTTTTATGGCTTTTCTTGAATGATTTAGAATGAGAAAAGACCTTTATCTATAGGCTAAAAATCGGTTCCTTCCATTGGTCTAAGGTTTAACCAAATTTCAAAATTTCTAGCGCGATCGGATAAAACCGACCTACGACTGGTTAAGTGGCCTACTCAACTGGTCAAGCATGGCCCACGATCGGTCATGGGACCCACAAAAATGTTGTTGGACTTTGAGTTGATTGGTCCACGACTGGTCGAGCCAATGTCTATTACTGGTCGAGAAGGGTGCTCGATTGGTCGTGGCTCTACAAGAAAAACTCAAAATTTGAATTTGAAACTACGACTGGTCGAGGCAATTCCTAGACTGGTCGAACTAAAGCCTGAACTAATTGAACATAGGCTAAGACTAGTCAAATTTAAGCCTATTCAAAGTATAATAACCCGTAGATAATATGCATAACAAAGGACCTAAACCTAGGGCCTTTCTAGGGTCATATATACTTGAAAGATTGGACATTGAACTCAAATCTTCACCAGCTTCAAATCTTCTATGTAAAGTAGATTTAGTAGCTTGATCATGAAGTAGAGTCTGATCTTGAAGTAGACTTGATCTTCATGTCTTTCCCTTTCTAACTTCATTTGATATTGCACTTTCCAACTTCATGTGATCTTGAAGGTGAACTTTCTATCATACTTGAGCTTGAAGGTGAACTTTCTATCATATGAACAAGTCACACTTTGAATTGTTTTTATCTCATCAAAATTTGACAATAAAGGGTGTTATATACATCATAACACTTACACGTATGACAATGGAATATTTTTCATAGTTGTGTACTATTTGGTTTTTAAGTATGAGAGGTTTTTTCAAAAAATTTATTTTGTGTACTTTTATTTTGTTAATTATAAGATTTATTAGGCTAACTGAATTTATTTACAATCCAATATTTTTAAAATTCCCTATATTGTTGAAAAGCACCCACAAATAATCAATGCAGGCAAATGAAAACGTAAAAAGGAAAAGAACTAAACAACTTTAAAAAAACAAAGAAAGCATCAAATAATAAAAGACTCAAAGATTTATATGATTCAACAAATGCTTTCATAGCAATATGAAGCCTTTTTATCCATTAAAATAAGAGAAATCAAATATACAATAATTATCTCTATTCTGTTGAGAAAGCGTGAGGAAGCAACCCCAAATTAGAATTAAACAATAAGAAATCAAATAAACCTAGCATACAGAGACCACAAGGTTTTTATGTGAAAAAACTCAACGGAAAAAAATCACAGCACAAAATGACAACAAATCCAATATGATAAACAATGTTACAAGAGATGGAAGAATTTAACAATTCAAGAATTAAGCGCAAAAAACATACAAAACCCTAGCTTTTCTCTCACTTTGCTCACAAAAGCCCTAAATACTTTCTCTATACCCTAATTCCATATTACAAACCCTTAAATAGAGTTAAAACTAAATTAGGATACAAAAACTATAATTTCGCAAAACTGTACAACTCAGTTGATGGGAGCTTCGATCAAATCAAGTGTCATCGATGACCCATTGATGGGTTTGAAGCCATCTTTAATTAGATTGATTTGGACCCAAAAATTGTCCAATGAGCAAAAGAAAAAAATGAGAGTTTATCGAGCAGACCGAGTGGTCTATTGATGCCATCGACATACCCAATACAGACAGATTGAAAACATCTGACAACAATCTCCACCATGTCTTGAATTTTCACGAACCACAACTCCAATCGCTATCTCTAGTTACCTACATCATAGCTCCACCATCGTCTCTGCTTCTCGTGCATACTCCATCTTCATCAAACCTTCGCTAAATCCAGAGACGTTGCACAAAACTTGAACTTCTTTGTAAAAACTACCTTTGTGAGCATATCCTTTGAATTCATTCTTGTGTGGATTTTCTCAAGACTCACTGTCTTCCTTAAGCACTTGTCGAATAAAATAATAACGAACATCAATATATTTAGTACAAGAATGGTAAACCAAGTTTTTTAAAAAATTGATCGTGCTTTCACTATCACAATTTATTGGAATAGCTTCCTATTGAAGCCTAAGCTGATTTATCATCCCTTTCAGCTAAACACCACATTTGAATTCTTCCTTCACCACCATATGCTCAGCTTTGATTGTGGAAAGAAAAACCACAAACTGAAGTTTTAACATCTAACTTAGCGCTTCACCTGCTAGTACAAATGAGTAGCCAGAAGTCGATCTCTTGTTATCCACGTTGCTTACATAATCAACATCTACATATCTTGCCAACTTATTTTTAGACTTTTCAAACGCTAAAACATAGTCTACTCTATCTAGAATATACGAAGTAACCATTTCACTACCTCACAATGTTGCTTGTTAGGGTTAGCCATGTATTCGTTGATCACAACACCCACTACATGTAATATATTAGGGCTCATAGAGACCTTTAAAAAAAACATAACCTCTTATATTCCATTAAAATGAAGAAGTTATATAGCCAAATGGACATTCGGGCTACCCCCAATAGCAAAAAAAGGGGGCACCTATCATGGTGGGTAGCCTACAACAACCGCCAATGCACAAAAAAAAAAATCCCTACGATCCCACTGTGTATGACCTTAAAGAGCCCAACCCAACTTTATCTAAAAAGATCAGCCCTCGTACCTTTGTAGGAAGGTCATTCACCTGGTTGTAAAAGGAGGCGGACTGACATTTTTTCCCCTCACGAGCCATCCCATTTGCCGGTCCACTGCCTTCCCTTTGAATAAACCTGTAAGAATATGTTCCTCTCTGCTTCAATTTGTCAATCCTTGAAACCCATGGTCTCCATTGCCAGGAAGTGCCGGATTTCCCTGATAGGAGGTCAACCACGAGCTTCGAAATAGATTCAACCTCAATCATATCCAGCCCTCTGTCCAGATACAAAATGAGACTGTCATAAATCGCACAGGGTTTGGATTTATTGTTGGAACCCACCTCGTAGCCTATTGAGAAAGTGAAAACAAAGTTACCATTGTCCCTTCTACATATGCCTCCCCCTCCTAACATTCTCGGGTTGCATCTCGCCAAACCATCTACATTTAACTTAACCTAGTTTCTTGTTGGTTTCTTCCACTTAATTATCTCTGTACGATACCTTTTTTGGGGTGGAATCAAAATTCCCAGTCCTTCCATGATGTGATCCTAGAGGGGATTGAACATAGTCTTACCGTTGAGTAGCGTTTTGACCCACCATTTGATTCGGGCAATAGAGACCGTAGCCTTCATGGGTCTTTGGTCATATCTAGCTTTGTTTCTAGCTCATCAATGTTTCCCATAGGATCATGTTTGGGAGGAGTTTGTGGATGGGGGAAGGGACACTGCTGGGTGCCAACGTACCTTGCCATTGCATCATTCTCCCTTCTATAGATTGGTGTTGTGGGGGGGGGGGGGGGGGGGGGGGGGTGAATGTCGAATAACGAGTTAAAATGATTCCAAATTTTTGTTGCCTACTGCCCATAGAGGAAAAGGTGCTATAGAGACTCTATCTCAGGACGAGTAATGGGCGCATCTTCATAGCAAATACATCTGGAGGCCATTGAAATCCCTTTGGACTGAATCCTATCGTCCACCGGGATCACTCCCTACAATAATCTTCACATAAAAATTATTATCTTCAGTGGCATTTTACCATGCCAATTCCAGTTCAACCAACTCGTGGTATAGGACCTATCTCTGCTTAGATTCCAAGCCGACTTTATAGAGAATAAGTCAGAGGAATCAAGAGGCCAAAAGCACACAGATCTGTCTTCCGACATGGTAAACTTCCTTGAAAGATGAAGTTTAGGACTTCCTGGGGTAAGAAGGGATATACTGAGGATGGAGGGAGTGGCCTAGCTGTTCTAAGGAAATCACTTTCCTTTAGTGACAACAACAAGCCTGGGACTGGACTAACAACTAGTTGCTGGAGGGGGCCTAGCCCTGTCCAGCTGACGTTCCATAGATTTTGCTCTCTTATACTCACGTGCCACTGCACGTTGTCTACAAGCTTGTGTAGAAACGTTCTGATTTTTTTCAGAGCGGCGAGGCATGGCTAGATATACTACCCGAAACCATCATCTCCAGGTGTAATGCCCTGAATTTGAGGGTCAAGAAAATGCTCGACTCTCGAGATTTTGAGCATCATTTATTCTTTGCAAAAGCTGGTTTCTCGATTACTTCTACATTAGAAAATTAAGCATGTATAAGATTATACTAAATAGTGTATCATACTCAAGAATAAACATGATTAAAGTAGAAAATTAAATTGAAACGCATGTAGTATGATTATCTAGAGTAAGGGTCCAGCTAGGTCCAATATATAATTCTAAAATCAATGAAAATGTGGAAAGGTGGCATCTAGTTAAGCCCGATCTCTCGACTCTCCCTGTCGAGAAGTGCGTATCCTACATCGGCCCCTCAAAAAATTAAAAATAAGAGAACTCTTCATCCATGCCCGCCTGGTCCAGTGCATTGGCCGCGGTGGTCCCTACATCTGTATCAATGTCTGGTTGGTGTTTTAAAATGCCGTCCCAGAGTGGGAGTGATTGATGAATTCAGTGGTTCCATAAAGCATGGGTTACACATGTTATCAAGTCTATCAGCAAGGGAATGATAAAGTAATGTAAAACAATCACTTCCTAATTATTCTTATTAATGCAAATAATGGGGTTTATGAAATGATGCATGCCCCCACCATCCAACACTCCGTCAACACGTGACTCCGACCACCTGGTTCGTAAATGACAACATTTCCTCAACACGTGACTTCAACGCTTGTAAAAGTAATGCTCGAGGTCACTACGGGGAGGCCCGTCAGCCCAATGTAAGCTGACAACATGGACACGGTGTCCCATACCACTATGTCCAACTCACGAGTCTTGAGGATTACGATGGTAGTAGTTAATATTAGACCTTTGTAATTAGTAAGGGGGTGTCCCAGATTCAAACAGTTACAATCATACATGGTGAACATATATAGGGTTAGTCAGTTCTTTAGAAAATTTTGATTGATATAGGTGAAGACCGGTGTAACCTGCATGAAGTGTGTAAGCACTCTGCGTGGCCTAACTAATGTCGTCCGTATTCGACCCAGATCAATTGAACTCGTTTCAGAATTAATAGCCCGCTAACGAGTGGATTAGAACTCGTTTGGATAATTAGGGCATTTCTGGAATGAATTAGGTATCAAGATTTCTTGTGTTGAATGATTAGGGTTTGGATTAACTATGTTCATAGTGTGGTTAATTCACAATTAGTGAAAGTGGCGATTCAGTCATAATCACTGTAAATCGTTGGTTCATAGGCTAAATGGATAATTGGGTCACTTTGGTTTTTTAATTACAATCTGACCGCTAGTTGTCTCGGCTTTGGGTTGATTTTTAATTTAGTTGTGGTCGACTTGATTAGTTAGTGATGGGTCGGCTAGATTTGGGCCTTATGTGAATAAATCATAAGGTTATACTCGGTGTTTAAGTGATCGGGCGAATTCGTTGGCTCTTTACGGTTAATTAATTAAATTTGTGTGGTTCTTTACCAGCACCACTCGCGTATAGGCTCACTTTGAGCATCAAAGTTCAATAAGCGACAACGTAGGCTAGTCATATAGAAGGTTTTCAAGATTTTTTTTGGAAATCCAAAATAGTAAAAATCCAGGACGTTACACTAGGTTTCTGCGGTGTTTAGCTTGCATTAGAGTTACCCAGGGACCTTCATTTTCACCGAATTTTACATCCACGCCATCTTCATTCGGAGAGCTGCCATTACATCTTTCAGTTTTCTAACTCCCAACCCACCTTCCCCAATGGGCATAATAATTTTCTTCTAAGTGATCTAATGCAATTTTTGCTATCCTTCCACCCATCCCCAAAAGAAATGTGCAAAACTCTGCTCCAGCTTTGTAATGCACTGAGACCTAGTATACGTCTAACTGCTAACAATGCTCGAATAGGGTACGAGAGACATCACTTGCTTTTCTTCATATATAATTAGACATTATTTAGAAGAAAGCTTAAAGAGTGAAATTGCAGTAGAATCGCTTTAGTAGAAGTATGGAATTAGTACAAGTGTCCTAAAGGGGGGTGAATAGGACTTTTTAAAATTTTATTTTCTTATAATACCAAATAATGCCTGACTTTAAGAAAGATAAGTAAGGCAAAGTAACTTTATGGCTTTCAAGCCAATAAAGGGTCCAAACACATACGCTACTCAAGATTTACATGTAAAGCAACTAGCCTATGAAGATAGTGTATGTGAAAGTGCATGGGATGTGATTCCTATCAATGTTTAGACATTTGATAGACATAAGCATAATTAGATCAATGTAGAAAATCCCAAACACAATCATATATAGTGGTTTAGCTACTTGCCTACTCTACTCCCTGCTGATGTAATCTCTCCTAGAGTGTACTGGATTTCACTATCTAATGGTTTTAAATTAGGTTAACCATGAACCTTCACAATCTACACAAAGTTAACTAAGGAGCCTACACAAGGCAACCTTATATGCCTACACAAGGTGACAAGTCCTACACAAGGACATAATTAGGAGCCTGCACAAGGTAATACGTCCTATACAAGGACAACACGTCCTACATAATGACAACACTTCCTACACAAGAATAAAGTATTCTCCTGTCGGAGGCCTACAAAAGGTCTTAGCGAGTTTGTTAACTTAAATCGCAATCTTACACAAGGAAATGGCTTCAGAGTCAATGAACTCTATATATTTACAAGTACGTGAGTGAGTCCATTTCTCGCATAATATGAAGATGATCTTCTTGTTGACGAATAGTCTTTAACTCCCTTGAACCATGATCGCTTATGATGCTTCGATCAATGCTCCGAAGTTGTGAGGTTTATGGTTTTGTCTGATCTTCTCTATTAAATGATATGATTTAAATACATACAGAAGATTCACAAGAGCTAACCATTCAAGAGTTTCAGCACAATGATTTTCCTATGAAGGGTGCTACTAAAAACTCAATGAATGCTAGAGTTCATGATTCAATCTAAGCAATGAAGTTTGAGTAAATGCTTATGCAAAGGTTTGAATGATGAACTCTAATGGAAAAGAGGGAATGAGGATGTGAGTATTAACTCTTACAACAACTCTCTCAAACTCTCTTAAATTCTAGCTCCTTTTATAAGAAGCAAGCCATGTGCATTTATAAAGTTGAAATCCCAATGGTTAAAAAATGGGTAGAAATCTAGCATTACCAATGTCATTGAAGGGTAATCAATGCCATTGAAATTTGAATTTCAATGTCATCGAACCTTCTCCAATAGCATTGACCTCCTACATAACATATTTAGTTAGGTGTAGGTCTAATTCTATCTGATCTCATCGAGCATCCTTCGATGTCATCGATGTGCACTTTATTGTCATTGAGGGATGTTTCGATGCCATCGGGATTTCCTTTGAAAAATACATAATGGTTGTTGGACAGTTTTATCCCTTGTTCGATTCAATCGATCAGTCCTTCGATGTAATCAAAATTTGAATTTCAATGCAATCGAACGGTCTTCGATCTGATCAAACATATTGGTTTTACCTGAAACGCTTGCTGAACAAACTGGTCCTCATTTCGATGTCAACGATCAGTCTTCGATGCCATTGATAACTTACTCTCGATGGTATCGAAGGAACTTCAATTGCATTAAACAACACTTAGAGTATTTTTTATTTTGAAGGAAATAAGCCCAAGGTTGATTCAATCGAAGTAGGTTTGATGCCATTGAAACTTAAGTTTTAATGTCATTGAACTACATTTGATGCAATCATTAATTCCCAACATTTATTCATTTTGTTGCTGGACTATGTGGGCTTGTTTTCGATGTAATCGTCAATACCTCTGTTTTACTTGTTTAGTTCATACTTCCTCTAATACTCAAAGTGCTGTCAACCCAATCTTACCAGAAGATTTTTAAAGTTGTTAAGGGTAAGTTAGGTTCTTTCAGGGGCATATACTTGTCAGGGTTTGTTTTGGGTAGATGAGGCTTAGTTTACCTTTTAAACATAATCGTATGCCTTCATCTTGATGAGTCTTGAGCTTGATGTCTTCATCTTAGGACTCACTTGATTAATAGACTCAATACTCACGTATATTGACAAATAAGAGCACTTTCACAGAGCAGCATGGGGTATGCTAACCAGTTTCGTCTTGTCCATATCAAACTTAATCAATTCTTTTTCAAGGTATTCTACATGTAACAACCGTAACCTGGTACTCTCTCTTTCTCTGTAAATATATATGTTGAGAATCATCTTTGCAACACCTAGATTTTTCATTTCAAATGTCTCTAACAATTGAGTCTTCAACATATCAATCTCAGACATGATATAAGTAACGATAAGCATGTCATCTACATACCATACCAATATAATGAATTGTTCATCACTCAATGTCTTATAATAGACACAATGATCATATTCACTTACGGTAAATAACTGACTTATCATGGAAGTATCAAACCTTTTGTACCATTACCTAAGTAATTGTTTCAGGCCATACAACGAGTACCTTAACATGCAAACTTTATTCTTTACCCCTTCCTTTCATTCTCTTCTGGTTGCTTCATGTAAATATGCTCCTCCAACTCCTCATGTAGAAAATCAGTCTTCACATTCATCTATTACAATTCCAGAGTGTATTGGATAATGAACGCCTATATAAATACAATAAACAACTGCTTGACCACAAGTATGAAAATTTCACTAAAGTCAACACCCTCCTATGTGCATACCCTTCTGCGACCAATCTTGCCTTGTATCTATCTATTTTTTTTCTTTTAAATGTACTTAAAGTCGATTTCATTACACTCGACTAAAAGCTCCACTGACTCCCATGTCTTATTCTTATATAGAAAATCCATCTCATCATGCGTGGCCACTATCCACTTCTCAGTATCAGAACCATTTAATGTTTCCTATAAGGTAGACGCGCAGATCCCCCTCATTTATAATGAGAGAAATGCAACATTCGAGTCATCCCTGTATCTAACTGGTAATTTACGATCTCTTGGCTATTTTCTTCTACGAGATGGCTACTCCACCTACTCTTGTACATCTATCCGTGACTCAGGCTCATCTTGTGTTTCAACTTTTTTAATTTTAACATTTATTATCATTGATTTTTTCTGTTCATTGTGTTCATCCTTATGAAAAAATGATTTTTTTTTATCAAACCTGACGTCTTGGCTAATTATGATATTCTATGTGATCCGGTCATATAATTTGTACCTTTTTACACCATCACTATAGCACACAAAAATACACTTGTTATTCCTTTGTTCTAGCTTATCGCTCTCAAGTAATGGTATATGAGAGTAAGTATTATAACCAAATACACTTAACTATGGAAAGTCTTCCTCATGACCACTTCACACTTCCTTAGGAATCTTGCAGTTTATCAGCGTAAACGAGGACCGATTCACCAGGAAACAAGTTGTTCACAACCTCAAGTATATGGTCACGATGTAATAGTAATCTCGGTAAGACAGAGGTCGAATCCATAGGGGCTAAACCTTGTACGTATTCTAAAACTAACTAGAACTAGAACTAGAAAAAGATGTAATCTAAATCGGGAGAATGTATGAGAATAATGGTGAATTATTTAACTAAAACTTGTAAAATTCAAAGGTGAGAAATTAGGGTTTCTAAGGATCCACTTGTAGACATCAGGGAGATCTATGCTTGATTCATAAGCACAACTAGAATTAGAGTCCCATCTTCATCCAATTAGAATATATATCATTAAAAATCAACGATGAACTACTTTTGATTTAGTTTTCAATGAATGATAGGTGTGAGAATTAGAAGTGACTCCATTACTAAACCATGCCCATGAGACAAAGCAAACAACAAAATTTAACCAATCCACAAACAATCAGAGAGAGTTACGAACGTTAGGAAGGATTCCACATCCAACCATGCCCAAGATACAATGGTGAATAACAGGGTTCCTAAGTTCATAATCCTTATAATGAAACTAACATACTTGAAGCTATTACAGATCTATTGTAATTTAAGTCACAAAAAACCATTAAAAACTAAGTGTATTCCTCATAATCAAACTAGAATCAAAGAGAATTCAATAAACATGAATCAAAGCCATAAAAAGGATTCCATCACGATACAATCTTCACCTCTTAGCCCTAGGTAAGAGGTTTAGCTCATCATAGACACGATGATCTAAAATCTTAGAAAAACATTTAGGAAAACAAAGAAGGAAAGAGAAAGAAGAACTTTAGGGTTGGCCACACTCTTTTTCTCTCTCTTTTTTTCTTCCCACGGCTACCTCCACGCGTCCTTAGATGATCTTTATATGTTCTCTATCTCTTTCCTTTTATAAGAAGGGGAAGTTGGTGGCTGGAGTCGGTGATATAAGTTAGGTAGTAAGAGTCTTGCGTGCACAGCGAAACAACAAGCCAGTTCGCGTTTAAATTAAGTTTTTGACCTATCAACGTACCAAAACTTGATTCTAGCTCCATGGTGAGGGTCCTGATCACCCTCTGCATCTTTTGGATGACCTGGATCATAGATCCGATCGTGATTGTGTCACATAATAGCCCAAGGAGACTGGTAGCATCTGGACGTTGTTCTTATGCACATGAGCTGTGTTGAAGTGTTCGGTGGGCCACAAATTACTGTTAACGGAGAAATCCACTCCGTTTATTGGATTCGTGGTGGAATTTCAAGCAGGAATGGACGGTTTTTCTTGAGTTTGGTGTGGCCCATTGTATCAAATCTTCCTGTCATTCATCCTACGTTTGATCATCCTCTTTGTGTATGCACGTGCATGGTTGTAAAAGGACACCATGGTTATGGTCAACCCCACCGTCCAGACACTTTAGATGGTTCAAATTTTTCAGAGGGACTATCATAGTGGGCCGCTTCTGCCCATAGAGGACACACGTCTGTCCCTCTGCATAAGAGAGAAGCCGGGTCGGGTCAAACAACCTTTGACCAAACTCTCTGGTCCGGTGCGATGTGAGTGTGCACCTTTTGTGTACACGAACCCTTCCTCGTGGGATCCACTGTAATGTTTCTAATAAATCCACACTGCCCATCCTTTTGTCATCTAATTTAAGTAGTAAAATCTGAAATTAAGACATATCCAAAGATCAGGTGGGCCTCAAATCGGTGGTTTTGTGGCTGATCTATCCATTGGGTCATTTTCACAATGAATTAAGGGCTGAATTTTGACCTGTATGGTTAATTTAGGATCCTCAGGACAGATATAAACTTTCGAGTTAAGCGAATGGTGGGAACCTTGTGATATTGCATTCAGGACGATTTTCAAGCCTCTTTATCTTCAATCACTTAATTTTCTCAGATCTTTGGCATGCGAATTCTTAAATCTCGGTCTCCTAAGATCTGCCCCTTACTTTAGTGATTCTTGAGCATCAAATTTATGCTTTTAGTACCCTTTTTAGTCCATGCTGTTAAATTCACCTTACAACACAAACATGATTAAAATAGGACGTTAAGCATTATTATGTTCATAAAACCAAATAATAATTAGGCTCTAATATGAAATATTTGACCCTCAACACAATCCCCAACCAGCATTTTGCTAGTCCAGAGCAAAGTATGTGAAAAATATTTTAAGAATTACAGGACAATTTCTATAAACTCGAGTGATTTTTGAAAAGAAATCTCGATAATAGAATTCCAAGATACATTAATGTTGGGCATTACCTTCTCTTAACTCAAGCGCACGGTAAACTTTATGGTCAAGTTCAAAGTATTAATTCATCGATTAGAACAATTCTAAACATTGAGTTCCATGGGTGTATAATGTAACCTCGACTTATTATAATAAAAGGTCCAATTCTCAATTTTCATGATATCATTAGCAACCAAAAAGAGCATTGTGGATAACCAAACTTAAACTAAAACTTGCCTTACAGTTCAACCTTTTTATTTTTTCAGCTTTTGATTTTTCCATTGATGACTTCATAATGTGTCAACCTTTTTAAAGATCTTTAACAGGTAACTGTTTTCGATGGCAACTGTTTTTTTTTTTTTTTTTGAATTAACATGATGGATAAATTCCTTAGGTTGGTTCCTTCCATGCTTAGTGATTGCCAAGTTGATAATTCAATATCGAACTGAAGCTTTAATGTGTAAGCTAGATGTGATATGTGAAATCATGACTCGATCAATGTTTAAAATTTCTAATCACGAATTAATAATTTGAACTTAACTGTGAAATCTAACCGGTAACTGAATCCAATAGTCATAAATCATCAACATTACATGTCATTTACTTCTTAAATCAAGAGTATCCTTCAAAATTACTCGAATTCACAAGAATTTTCAGAAGATATTAAAATAAAATTCATAATTTTTGCTTAAGGCTAAGAAAATAGTGATCAGGTAACCTAATCTCCCATCCTCAACCTAAAATCTATATTGTCCTTAATATAAAAGATATAGGCATGCAATGCACATGAGACAATGAAAGTAAATGAAAAGTGATGAAAAGGTAGTACCTGACGAGGAGACTATACGGCTTTTTCCAAAAGAGATCTTAACATGAAGGTGGGTTAGCACAAGAGTTAAACCAACAAAATACAAACTATCCTAAAACAACTAAAAACCAAACTATTTTAATAGTATAAAGTCAACTATCATAAAACAACATAAAACAAACAACCCTAGTCTTATGAAAGCAGTAAACCTACCTATACCTCCATCAAACTAGGAGATCAATCATAGTACACAGGATCAGTCAGAGGTATGGACATGTCCTCTGAATCAAATTTCTTAACAAATGACTTTAATCGATGTCAATTTACTTTAAACTCATTGCCATTGTTTAGATTTTAAATCTCGACAGCCCCATGAGGATAAACATTGATAATAGTAAAAGGGCCTATCTAACAAGATTAGAGCTTACCCGAAAAGAGATGTAGTTGAGAATTATACAAAAGGACCTTTTGACTTGGCGTGAATGATTTTTGAAGAATGTGTTGGTCTTGAAATGCCTTCATCCTGTCCTTATAAATTCTCGAGTGCTTGTACGCATCATTCTGGATTTCTTCAAGTTCATTTAATTAAAGTTTGTGTAGTGAACCAGCATTATCCAGATTGAAATTTAGATTTTTGATTACCTACTAGGCTATATGTTCCTACTCCACAAGCAAGTGACAAGCTTCCCATAAATAAGTCTAAAGGGTGACATTCCGATAGGGGTCTTAAATGCGGTACAGTAAGCCCATAAAACATTGGTCAATCGAATTAACTAATCCTTACGGTCAGGGTTATTCGTGTTTTCCAAGATGTGTTTAATTTTCCTATTGAAAATCTTAGCTTGCCCACTTGTCGTGGGTGGTATGGAGTACTCACCTTATGAGAGATGTCATATTTCTTCATTAAATTCACAAATGGCATATTACAAAGATGTGAGCCCCCATCACTAATGATGGCTCGAGGAGTTCAGAACTGAAAAGGATGTTATCTTTTAAGAATTTAATAACCATTTGATGGTCATTGTTCTGATACGTAATTTTCTTGACCCATTTATTGACATAGTCTACGGTGAGCAAAATATATAGATTTCCAACGGATTGGGGGAATGGTCCCATGAAATCGATGCCCCAGTAATTAAATGCTTCTATAATAAGGATGGGGTTCAAAGGCATCATATTTCAATGGGACAATGCTCTCAACTTCTGACAATGCTCACAAGCCTTACAAAACTCATGAGTGTTCCTGAACATAGTGGGCCAGTAAAAGACACACTGCTGAATCTTGACTGTGGTCTTTTTAGCAGAAAAGTGACCACCACGGTCCTTTGACTGGAAGGAGATGATACTCTGATGCTCATCATCTGGCACACATCTCCTTAAGATTTGGTCTGGGCAATATTTAAACAAATACGGATCATCCTAGGAGAATTTGTGAGCCTCGGTGAATTTTTTCTTCTTATCTTACGCAGCCCAATGTGTAAGCATGAAACTTATGGCAAGATAATTTTCAATATCAGTAAACCAAGGTGAATTGAAGACTTTGAACCGTTGTTCATTAGGGAACATGTCATTGATATGTGTCGTCTCAAGGGAATTAGGGAGATCAAGGTGAGAAAGATGGTCTGCCACTATGTTCACTATTACCTTTTTATCTTTTATTTCTAAATCAAATTCTTGGAGTAGGAGGATCCATCTTATCAGGTGGGGCTTAACATCATTTTTATAAAGAAGATACATGAGCGTCGTATGATCTGTGTAAATGAAGATCTTGGATTCGATTAAGTAGGACCTAAATTTTTCTAGGGTCCTCTATTTTTCCTCTTCTTTCCTTCAAGCTTTGAACTTTGAAGACTCAGATCCTCTTTCTCGCCTCTCCACCAAACAATCTCACTTCTCTCCTACCCTTTTTTGAAAAGGCTATTCATTTATTACATATTTATAGAAAAACCATTGGGGAATGGAACCGTAGAAGGAAGAAGAAGACACTGATTTGAGAATGGGAGGGAGAGACATCAACAACAGCAGCGACGATGAGGAAGATGACGAAGAAGAAGAAGGCCTTTCTCCTCCTCCATCCACCCAACAAAAGACTCCTGATACTGTCGCTGCTACCCCTCCTCAGCCGCACATCCAACAGGCCTAGTAGACGCCGCTCACATATCCTCCCACATCCACCCAACAGATGGTGGCCCAGCAGCTTGTCTACCTCAAAATGGAGCCCATTGTTAAGGACCGTCGGATGGAATACGTCCCCATCAAATGCCCCTTGGTCCAAAGAAGAGTCTATAAGGACAGGCACACCAAGGTGGAAGGACGAGGCCGAAGGATCCGTATACCGGCCATATGTGTGGCCAAGATCTTCTAACTCACCCAAGAGCTAGGGCATAAGTCTGATGGTGAGACAATACAGTGATTGCTTGAGCATGCGGAGCTAGCCATCACAGCGGCCATGGGGACTGGCACGATCCCCACTATCGCCACTTCCGTTGATGGAACCCTCAAGATACCAACACAATCTCCAATCGGCGAAGACGGTTCCAAGAAGAAGAGGAAGAAAAGTGAAAATCAGTAACACCAACAATACTAGCAGGTTTCTATTTCCTTGGGTTTGGCCCCGATCAGGCCTGCCTTCATTGCGACGCAGAGCATGGTGCCGATGTTATCCGTGGGCGGTGGCGCAGGGGGAGGTGGAGCGAGGGTTATAACATCAAACGCCACTCCAATAGCTACACAGACCTTTTAGTTGATTCCTCCTTCGACCAACATCATCGAGCCCTCAAATCAACTGCGAATGTGGATGTTCCCAACACAGACGTTCCCCGGCCAGGGAGTGCCTATCATAAACCTACCGGTGAGGCCGATCTCCACCGTCTTCTTCGCCATGCCTAGATTGAACCTCGTCGCCTCCCTCGAAATCCAAGGCGTCGCAGCCAACACCGTTTTCGCCACAGCAGCTAATGCCGGTGGATAACAGGAGCTGCAATTCATGGGAAGCTCCATAAACCACTGAAAGCAAAACCAGAAACCTAATTAAGATTGATCCAACGATGGAGATTTATTCTTTAATTTTTACTCTTTTTTATTTTTCTTTTTTCTTAACAGTGTTTTGAGAAGGTATTTTTATTTTCAGGGGGGGTGGCACGTGCGCACGTGGGAGCTGATCTGTGGGGTTGAAGTTTAACTCGTGTTAGTGGGGTTAGGTTAGGTGGAGGAGTATGTTGGTGGAGAAGTGGGCCCCCACACTAGGTTGGGAGGGTGGTGGGTGGGTCAATAGCTAAGCTGCTCGATGGACCATGCCCTGTGGGCCACCACGTGTCAGGCATGTGATGCTCGACGCGGGCCCCTAGGGTGGGCTCCCATCTGTCTTGGCCAGCCCACCTTGGGTCCGACGCGTGGTGGTCCTCACACCTCTTATAACAATGAGAGAGAGAGAGAGAGAGAGAGAGGGCCAGACATGTGTCTGGTTGTCAGCTAGGGAGGATGGGGGACCATAGCTCACACATGCGACATGTGGCAAGGCGAATATGCGGTGTGGATTCCTTTTCACAAGGTAATGTGGAAAGGGAATAGGATCATGGGCCATTTTCTTATTTTCTTCCTTGAAATGAGGCAAGAGAAATGTTTTTAGCTTCTGCAAACATATGATGAATGTAGATTTTTTCTGATTTTTTTTTAAATTTTCCTTCTTAGCTTTTTTTAGGCATTTGTAATCGTTCTTCAAATCTAATGCATATTTGGCGAAATGGCGAAGTGCTTGTCTAAAAAAAAGTAGGACCTAAATTTGTCCAAAGCGAACACTATGGCTAATAGTTCATTTTCCTTAGTCGAGTAGTTCACTTGGGGAGGATTTAAAGATCTACTTACGTAATGAATAACGTAGGGCTTCTTTTCTTTTCTCTGGCCTAAAACCATCCCAAAAGCATAGTCAAATGCGTTGCACATAAGTTCAAAAGGAAGGCTCCAGTCGGGTGGCTGCATGATTGGTGCAATAGTTAACATGCCCTTAAGCTTAGTGAAAGCTTCCTAGTATTGCTCAGTTCACTCGTATGGTGTATTCTTTTGAAACAGATTACATAGAGGACAAGAGAGGAGACTAAAAGTCCTTTATGAATCGTCTGTAAAAACTAGCGTGTCCTAAGAAGGATTGCATGTCTCGTTTGTTCTTGGGTGGAGGTAGGTTAGAGATAAGATCAATTTTTTTCTTATCTACCTCGATTTCTTTGGACGAGATGATATGCCTAAGGACAATTTCCTTACGAACCATGAAATGACGCTTCTCCCAATTGAGTACCAAATTCTTTTCTTCACATCTTTTTAATACAAATTTAAGATTCTTTGAGTAATCGATAAAAGATGGACCGAAGACAAAGAAGTCATCCATGAAGACCTTTAGATATTTCCCCACTATATTAGAAAAAATACTTATCATGCATCATTGAAAAGTGGCATGGGCATTACATTGTCCGAATGACATCCTTCAGTAAGCAAAGGTGTCATAGGGACATATAAACATGGTCTTTTCTTTATCTTTAAGGGTTATCTCTATTTGGTTATAGCCCCAATATCCGTCAAAGAAACAGTAATACGAATGATCAGCTAGCCTTTCCAAAATTTAATCAATGAAGGGCAAAAAAAAGTAGTCCTTCCTCGTGACGGTATTCAAATTCCTATAGTCAATGCACATTCTCCAACCAGTGGTAACTCTAGTTGGCATGAGTTCATTATCAGTATTAGCTACGATGGTGATTCCAAACTTCTTGGGAACCACCTGAGTTAGACTCACCTATTGACTATCAGATATAGGGAATATGATACCCACATCCAATAGTTTAAGAATCTCAAGTTAAACCACTTCTTTCATGTTTGAATTTAGTCTACATTATGATTGCTGAGAGGTCTTCACATTATCCTCAACATAAATATGGTGAGTACAAATCGAAGGGTCAATTCCCTTGAGGTTCGCAATCGTCCATCTAAGGGTTCTCTTATGCTCAATGAGAGTAGATATGAGCATATTCTCCTATTCTTGCTCAAGATGGGAAGAGATCACTAATGAGTATGTCTCATCTTGACCTAAAAAAATATATTTCAAATCATAGGGCAAAGGTTTTATGTCAAGCTTCGGTGCCTTGAGGTTGGACGGTAGAGGCCCTTCATCAGTTTGGGGTAACTCTTCAAATTGTGTCCTCCACTGGTTAACTTCAAGTACTGGCATAGTATCAAGCATGACACTCATCTCCCTAATTATGTCATCATCAAAATCATGGGAGTGGGCCAAACACGTCTCTAGAGGATTAGAGGATAAGGTCAAAGTTGTTCTTTCTTCCGCAAAAGAGTCAATCATGTTAATATTGTTGAGGGTCAAATAGTGCATATTAGACCCCATTTATTACTTGGATTTACGAGCATAATATTGTTTAACGCCCAGTTTTAATCGTGTTTTGTTGCAGGGTGTGATTAGGAGAGTTGACTGAAAAAGGATGCCAAAAGCTTGGATTTAACGTTCTGATGATCACTAGGGCAAGGGACGGACTTCAGAGGACCAAGATTGACGGATATACATGGTTAGAAATCCGAGAAAACTAAAAAACTGAAGCTCAAGTGGCTTGAAACGCATCCAGAATGCAAGATAACATGGTTCCCGACATCTGATCGGTTCGAAACTTTATACATGAGATAAGGGCCATAAATTAACTGTACATTTCAAATTTCAGTTCTTGGATCACTATAAAAGTTCTCCAACTGACAGATCAACTTATAAACCGTCGATTCTCGGCCCACCTGATATCTGGAATTGCCTCGAATTTGGTATCAACGCCTTAAATGAGGAGAGCAATCAGATGGTTGGATCAGATTTCGTAAAAACATCATAGCGGACTCCACTTTAGCTTGAGTGTGCATAGTGCACATGTGCACTAGCCGTGCACGTGATTTCCCAAAGTCGGCCAGCGCCGCTGACCGACGTCTCCTTCTCCAATTCAAAAAAAAAAACTCCACAGCGTCTTCAATACATTAAGAGTTTTTGTGTTGTGGGGTCCGCTCACTACTCCATTGAGTGATCTGAACCGTTCACTTGTCTTTGGATGAGGGTATTAATCTTGCCTAGATGTCCTTTTGACACCATGAAATCTAATGCAAGATCCTGACCGTTAAATGTAAAATGGATGGTAGAGTAAATCAGCTCGTAGGCCACACTGATTTTACTCCAAACATATCCTTTCCCAGATGGATTTTCGTCGTGATTACAATGGACGGTATGGATTTCACAGACGCCAAAAGAAGTGGGCTCCACCAAGTCACAGCGGAAGTGTTCCGCGAACATCTTCAAAAAAAATGAAAGTTTATGTGCCGCGTAATGCACGGCCACTGGCCGTTTTGCGGAAGCTAGTGGGCCCTACACGTGCCCTGTAAGCTCAATCCGAATAGTCCACCATGTAGAAGGCATTGAATACTTTAAAACCATGCTGTTACTTTTCACCTATGTGTGCGTACATGTGAGATACAGAGGCCACAAAAGGGCTGCCCTGCAACGTTCAAAACTGATCCTTTTGTGATTTCTTCTCTGGGCCACGTCAATGGATGTTCAAAACTATCCATTCTTGACTGAAATTTTGTTCTGAATCCAATGGATGGGGTGAATTTTCCATAAAATGCTTCTATGGGGCCCACCGATCACAACAGCGAAATAGTGCGAAAGGTTTCGCACATCCGTGAAAACTGACTTTTCCAGGCAGTTTTGGCCCACCATCTTTGATCATATGGCAGATCTGAACTGTTTATCATGTAGAGAACCCAAGAAAGTACTAAGGGATGGTGTTTCTTTGGAATTTGAGCGAGGAAAGTGGCGTGTTTCGATACACCAAACTTGGCTGCGAAAAAGCTTTCACTAGGCATGCATAGCTTTCCAAATCCGATTCAAATATGATTTTTACCACTCCATCAGTTATATAAGGAGGTTTTGGACATGGAGAGCATTCATTCAGGTCTTGGGAGGAATATCAGAGCTTGGAGGCTGGGACGTGGAGTGTGAGAGAAGAAAGAGAGAGATTAGAGAAGTTTTCTTTTCTTGTTTATTTATTTTTCCTAACTATGGAGAGATCTAGCCCATCCACGTCGGGCTAAACCTCTTAGCTAGGGCTAAGAGGTAAAGGTTGTAGTGAGATGAGAGATTTCATGCTTTTAATTTAATTTTGATATATGAATTGACGTTGATTTTAGTTTGATTAGTATAGAAATATTTTTAGTCTTTAATGGTCTGTTGTGACTGAAATTACAATGGGTCTGCAATGGCTTTGAGTATTCCTTCTTCTTCTTTATGTTTATGATGTCAGGAAGCCCTGTTGTTCACCATCGTCTTCTGGGCATGGTCGGATGATGGTACCCTTCCTAGCCTTCATACATGTGATTGGTTGGTAATTGGTTTAATTCTGTTGTTTGCCATAGTCTCTTGGGCATGGTTTGGTGATGGAATTCATTCTAATTTATATACCTTTCATCTCTTTGAAAACTAGATCAATGGCAGTTCAGTAATTTCCATGATTTCTGATGCAAGTATAAGATCTCCCTAATCTCTATAAGTGGATCTTCTGAATCCCTAGTTTCCTTTTCTCTGATTTCTCCTAAATTTTAGATAAATATTTCATCATTATTTCTTAAAATTCTATTTGATTTAGAGTGCATCTTATTATAGTTCTAGTTCTAGTTAATTTTAGATTACGTACAAGTTTCAGTCCCTTAGGATTCGACCTCGGTCTTACCGAGTTTATTACTACATCACAACCCTGTACTTGGGGAGTGAACAAGTTTTTGGCGCCGTTGCCGGGGACTGACGGCTACGATTTTCTAAAGTTAATTAGTTTTAGGATTAGTTTAAGACTATGATTATTCTATCCATAGATTTTTATTTTTATTTTCCTGATTTATAGAAACTAACCTATTTTCTTGTTTTATAGGCCTCTGAGATAGTTTTTAAATTGGTAAATTCTTTCTTAAATTCTTCCTTTCTATTCTAGATTTAGATTAAAATTTATTTCTTCTTTTTAGTGAGATTCTAATTCGAATTCTTTTTTTTTTTTTTAGGAATCCTAACCTTGTTTCTTGTTTTAGAATTTTTCTATAAGTTTTTGTTTAGGAACTAACCTAATTTTTCTGTTTTGTAGGAACTTCTAATTTAGTAAGCTCTTTCTAATTCTTCTTTCTTTGAAAATTCTTCTTTTCTCTAGAAATTAATTTACTTTTAATTAGGACTTTCTATTCTTAGAAACTAACTTATTTTGTTTTGTTTTGCAGATTCTTAACCTAGGACTCCAAATTTGGTAACTTCTTTCCATCTTTCCCTTTTATTTTCTAGATTTCTTCTTCCTTTCTCTTAGGTTTAAGTTAGAATTTGAGGGCTGAGTGTGTTTTATGCCCCAGTGGGCACGCGACAACATTCGACGTCTCGTGACTGAAGGAGGATTAGTTGAGGGGTTGACTGTCCATCGCAGGACTAGACACCACTTGAATTCTCCTGAGTTAGAGGACGTTATGGCTGAAAATCAACCTCAAGCACTACCCCAACCAAGGGTTGAGGAAGTACATGATGAGAATGAGGTGCATCAGGCACCCCTGCCTCGTACTTTATGAGATTATTTACAACCGGCGGGGGTGAGTATGCCCTCATGCATGATTTTTCCTGAGAATACAGGACATATGGACATCAAGCCAGGAGTTATCCAACTCCTTCCTAAGTTCCATGGGCTTGAGTCTGAAGAACCATACTTGCATCTGAAAGAGTTCGATGAAATCATAGACACCTTATACTTTTCTAATGTATCTGAGGATACTATTAGGCTGAAACTCTTTCCATTTTCCTTGAAAGAAAAAGCTAAGACGTGGTTACATTCACTGCGTCCTAGATCCATTGGCACATGGAATGATATGCAGAGAGAATTTATAAAGAAAATTTTCCCACATCATAAGACAATTACCCTCAGGAGAGCAATCATGAACTTTGCCCAAAAGGAAGATGAAACATTCTTCCAATGTTGGGAAAGGTTCAAGGATCTAGTTAATGCATGCCCACAACATGGCTTTGAAATATGGCGCATTACGAATTTCTTCTATGATGGGCTAACATCTTCCATGCGCCAAATGGTCGAGACAATGTGTAACGGAGAATTCATCAATAAAAATGTCGACGAGGTATGGGATTACCTCGATAGTCTCGCTGAAAAAATACAATCATGGGACTATTACCTAAGAACGAACACTACGTCTAGGCCGACTCATTCAAGGAAAAAAGGAGGAATATATCTCCTGAAAGAGGATAATGATCTTAACGCTAAGGTGGCCAATCTCACCAGAAAATTTGAGGCCATGGAAGGAAGGAAGGAAAAGGTTAATGAAAGTATTTGCGGCATCTGTGATTGCAACATTCATACTACTGAAAATTGTCCTTCAATACCTGCCTTTCGAGAAGTATTGAATGAACAATCTAATGCCGTAAATAACTATCAAAGACCTTTCAATGGACCACCCTCTAATACCTACAATCCTGGCTGAAAAAATCATCTGAATTTTAGTTGGAGGAACGGACAAACTGCTACCCCTCAAGGTTTCTTCAATCAAAATCCAAATCAGGGAAGACCTCAAGAAGAACCGGCTCACAATTCTGTGCAAGAGCTGACGCAAATAATGCGAGATTTTATACAAAAGATAGATTCACGTATGATGGCTATAGAAAAGGGGATGCTTCCTGCACAACCAATCTCCAATCCTAAACCGCAATACGAGACAGGTAATCCCAGCTCTTCAAATCAAATGGAGCACGTTAAATCCATCACTACTCTTAGGAGTGGGAAGGTTATTGATAAAACCCTTCTGGTTAGGCCCGAAAAGCCTCAAGAACCAGAAGAGGACAACAATGATGGATCTAGTGGTGCCCCACAAAAATTTGAACCGGAACCTCTAGAAAAGCCAGTTGCTCCGTGTCCCCAACGGTTGGTTGAACCAAAACGTCTCTCTAATTCTCAGGATATCCTAGATGTGTTGAAACAAGTGAAAGTCAATATTCCTCTGCTTGATGTTGTAAAACAGATACCTTTATATGTTGAATTTCTAAAAGACTTATGCACGACCAAACGACGAAAAAGTGTTCAAAAGAAAATTTTCTTAACTGAGAAAGTGAGTGCCATCCTGAAACAAGACGTGCCGCAAAAATTCAAAGATCCCGGTTGCCTAACCATATCATGTGTAATCGGGAATTATCGAATTGATCATGCATTCTTGACTTAGGAGCAAGCGTCAATCTGATTCCCTATTCAGTATACCAATAGTTAGGTTTGGGTGAATTAAAACTCACCTGAACCACACTACAACTTGCTGATCGTTCTGTTCGTGTACCAAGAGGGATCATCGAGGATGTGTTGGTCCAGATTGATAGATTCTACTACCCTGTTGATTTTATCATCTTGGACACTGAACCCATCAATGACACGAGCACTCAGATTCCCGTTATCCTTGGTCGCCCATTCCTGTCCACTTCAAATGCAATTATCAATTGCAGGAATAGTGTTATGACTATGTCTTTTAGAAATTTGACATTGGAATCGAATATCTTTTTCAATAACGGCAGCAACTCAGAGGATGATGACGATTTCCATGATGTTAACATGATTGATTCTTTTGTGGAAGATAGAACACCTCTCACCTTATCCTCTGATCCTCTAGAGATCTTCCTGGCCCACTCCCATGATCTTGATGATGATATAATTAGGGAGACGTGTGTCATGCTTGATACTGCACCGGTACTTGAAGTTAACCGGTGGAGGCCACAAATTGAAGAGTTGCCCCAAACTGATGTGGTGCCTCTACCGTCTAACCTCAAGCCACCGAATCTTGACCTAAAACCTTTTCCCTCTGATTTAAAATATGTCTATTTAGGTCAAGATGAGACATATCCGGTGGTGATCTCTGCCCACCTGGAGAAAGAACAAGAGAGTATGCTCATATCTACTCTCATTGAGCATAAGGGAGCTCTTGGATGGACAATAGCAGACCTCAAGGGAATTAACCCATTGATTTGTACTCACCGCATATATCTTAAGAAAAATACAAAGGCTGTTCGGAAATCACAACGTAGACTAAATCCAAACATGAAGGAAGTGGTTAAGGCCGAGGTTCTCAAACTATTGGAAGTGGGGATCATATACCCCATATCCGATAGTCAATGGGTGAGTCTAACTTAGGTGGTTCATAAGAAGTCCGGGATCACCATCGTAGCCAATGCCAATAATGAACTCGTGCCAACCAGAGTTACTACGGGTTGGAGAATGTGCATTGACTACAGAAAGATGAATACCGTCACAAGGAAAGACCACTTTCCTTTGCCCTTCATTAATCAAATCTTGGAAAGGCTAGCTGGTTATTCCTATTACTGTTTCCTAGACGGGTATTCAAGTTATAATCAGATTGAGATCGCCCCTGAAGATCAGGAAAAGACCACATTTACATGTCCCTATGACACCTTTACTTACAAAAGGATGCCATTCGGGTTATGTAATGCCCCTGCCACCTTTCAACGATGCATGATGAGTATCTTTTCTGACATGGTGGGGAAATATTTAGAGGTCTTCATGGACGATTTCTCTGTTTTTCGTTCATCTTTCAGCGAGTGCTTAGCAAGTCTTAAATGTGTGCTGAAAAGATGTGAAGAAAAAAATTTGGTACTTAACTGGGAGAAGTACTATTTTATGGTTTAAAAGGGAATTGTCCTTGGGCATATCTTTTCGTCCAAAGGAATCGAGGTAGATAAGGTAAAAATTGATCTTATCTCTAACCTACCTCCACCCAAGAATATCAGAGACGTGCGATCCTTCTTAGGACACGCAGGCTTTTACAGACGATTCATAAAGGACTTTAGTCTCCTCTCTCGTCCTTTATGTAATCTTCTTCAAAAGGATACACCACACGAGTGGACTGAGCAGTGCCAAGAAGCTTTCACTAAGCTTAAGGGCATGTTAACCACTGCACCTATCATACAGCCACCCGACTGGAGTCTTCCTTTTGAACTTATGTGCGACGCCTCTGATTATGCTCTTGGAGAGGTTCTAGGCTAGAGAAAAGATAAGCGGCCTTACGTTATTCACTACGCAAGTAGGACTCTAAATCCTGCCCAAGTGAACTACTCGACTACGGAAAAGGAATTCTTAGCCGTAGTGTTCGCTTTGGACAAATTTCGGTCCTAACTGATCTGATCTAAGATCATCATCTACATAGATCGCGCGGCACTTAAGTATCTTCTTTCTAAGAATGATTCTAAGCCCCGCCTGATACGATGGATCCTTCTACTCTAAGAATTTGATTTGGAAATTAAAGACAAAAAGGGAGTAGAGAACGTAGTGGCCGATCACCTTTCTCGCCTTAATACCTCTGATTCCCTTGAGGCGACTCATATCAATGACATGTTCCCTGATGAACAACTGTTTAGAGTCTCTCATTCACCTTGGTTCGCTGATATTGCCAATTATCTTGTTACAGGTTCCATACCGACACATTGGACATCACAAGATAACAAGAAATTTTTTACCAAGGTGCGTAACTTTTTATGGGACGATCCATATTTGTTTAAATATTGCCCAAACCAAATCTTAAGGAGATGTGTACCAGACGATGAGCATCAGAGTGTCATCTCCTTCTGTCACTCACAGGCCTGAGGTGGTCACTTTTCTGCTAAAAAGACCACGGCCAAGATTTTACAGTGTGGCTTCTACTGGCCCACTATATTCAGGGACACTCATGAGTTTTGCAAGGCTTGTGAGTGTTGTCAGAAATTGGGAGCATTGTCCCGTCGAAATATGATGCCCTTGAATCCCATCCTTATTATAGAAGCATTTGATTGTTGGGGCATTGATTTCATGGGACCATTCCCCCAATCATTTAGAAATCTATATATTTTGCTCGCCGTAGACTATGTCACTAAATGGGTCGAAGCAATTCCGTGCCGCAAAAATGACCATCGCACGGTCATTAAATTTTTGAAAGAAAATATCCTGTCGCGGTTCGGAACGCCTTGAGCCATCATTAGTGACGAGGGCTCACACTTTTGTAATAGACCATTTGAGAGTCTAATGAAGAAATACGGTATCTCTCATAAGGTGAGCACCCCATACAAACCACAGACAAGTGGACAAGCTGAGATTTCCAATAGGGAGATCAAACATATCCTAGAAAAAAACGGTTTACCCTGATCGTAAGGACTGGTCAATCCGATTGACCGATGCCTTATGGGCGTACCATACTGCTTTCAAAACTCCTATTGGAACATCTCCCTTTAGACTTGTCTATGGGAAAGCCTGTCACTTGCCTGTGGAATTGGAACATAAAGCATACTGGGCGATCAAAAATCTGAATTTCAATCTGGACAACGCTAGCTCGCTACGCAAACTTCAATTAAATGAACTTGAAGAAATCCAGAACGATGTATATGAAAACTCAAGAATTTACAAGGACAAGATGAAGGAGTTTCATGATCATCATATTCTACGAAAATCATTCACGCCAGGTCAGAAAGCTTTTTGTACGATTCTCGACTACATCTCTTTCCGGATAAGCTTCGATCTCGTTGGACCGGCCCTTACATTGTTGTCACTGCTTATCCTCATGGGGCCGTCGAGATAAGATATCCCGACAATGGCAAGGAGTTTAAAGTAAATGGACATCGATTAAAGCCATTTGTCGAGACATTTGATTCAGAGGACATGTCCATGCCTCTGATTGCTCCTGTTTACCAGGACTGATCTCCTAGTCTGATGGAGGTATAGGTAGGTTTATCGCTTTCATAGGACTAGGATTGTTGCTTTATTTGTCTGGCTGAAGACGGTAAATTTAGCGCTCCTAGGAGGCAACCCAGCTTTTCATTTCATTTTTTTAGTTAGTTAGTTCAATGTTTGTGGGTAACATCACTGCAAACCCTCACGAGACTACAACTCGTCCACTAGGGGTAACCTAGGGGTTTAAAGGCTTGTTGCATACGCTAAATACAATCGAGAGTACCTGCGAAAGTGGTATAGGTAGGATTTTCTTTTTATGATTTTATTTTTGTTATTTTGTTTTGTTGATTTCTCTCTTGTGCTGACTCGCTTGTATGTTGATATTTTTGGAAAAAGCCTTCTGATTCTCTGTTTCAGGTACTATCCTCCCATCACTTCTCATTTACTTTTGTTGTTCCATGTTTAGATCTTTTACATTGAGGACAATGTAGATTTTAGGTTGGGGGTGGGAGATTAGGCTTCCTAATCAGTATTTTCTTGGTCTTGAGCAAAAATTGTGAAAATTGTGAAAAAATTTTAAAATTTTTCTGACATTTCTTGTAAATTCAATGCGATTTTAATATCTATCTTAAAATTTTTCTGACATTTCTTGTAAATTCAATGTGATTTTGACATCTATCTTTGATTTAGAATTACGAGATACGTGATGTTGGTAATTTATGACTCTTGGATTTAGCTACTTGATAGATTCCACAGTTGAGTTTGAATTATCAATCCATGATTAGAGATTTTAAACATTGATTAAATCATGATTTCATGACACGTCTTGCTTACACATTAAGATTTCAGTTCCATATCGAAGGATTAACTTGGTAATCACTAAGCATGAAAGGAACCAGCCTGAAATATCTTGCCATCATAGTATAAAAATTGAAAAGGTTGGATAATTAATCTTCACCATAGGTTTGCTCCCTAGAGGTGTAGAGTTAATTTCCCATGAATGATACGTGAAAAAGAGTCAGGTGTACGATCTTCGCCATAGGTTTGCTCCCTATAGGTGAGGATTTGATTCCCCTTCCTTGGCATTACTTTGAATAGAAAAATCACAAGTTAATAGGTTAATCTATGAGGCAAGTTTTGGATTAGGTTTTGGTTGTCATGAATTTTCTTGTTGGTTACCAATAATATCATGAAATTGATGATTGGATCTCTTAATGATGATAAGCCGAGATTAGACTATACATCCATGGATCTCAATGTTTAAAATTTTTCTAATTGATGGATTAATACTTTACACTTGATTATGAAGTCTACCGTGCGCTTGAGCTCAGGAGAAAATAATTTCTAACATTCATGAATATTAAATTTCTCGTATCTTGTTCAAAATCTCACTCGATTTCATAGAAAGTTCTCCTATAATTCTCAACTTATTTTTCGCATAACTTACTCGGGACTAGCAAAATGCTGGTTGGGGGTTGTGTTGAGGGTCAAATAGTGCATATTAGACCCTATTTATTACTTGAATTTACGAGCATAATATTGTTTAATGCCCAGTTTTAATCGTGTTTTGTTGCAGGGTGTGATTAGGAGAGTTGACTGAAAAAGGATACCAAAAGCTTGGATTTAATGTTCTGATGATCACTAGGGCAAGGGACGGACTTCAGAGGACTAAGATTGACGGATATACATGGTCAAAAATTCGAGAAAACTAAGAAACTGAAGCTCAAGTGGCTTGAAACGCATCCAGAATGCAAGATCACATGGTTCCCAACATCTGATCGGTTCAAAACTTTATACATGAGATAAGGGCCATAAATTAACCGTACATTTCAAATTTCAGCTCTTGGATCACTATAAAAGTGCTCCAACTGACAGATCAGCTTATAAACCATCGATTCTCGGCCCACCTGATATTTGGAATTGCCTCGAATTTGGTATCAACGCCTTAAATGAGAAGACCAATCAGATGGTTGGATCAGATTTCGTAAAAACATCATAGTGGACCCCACTTTAGCTTGAGTGTGCATAGTGCACATGTGCACTAGCGGTGCACGTGATTTCCCAAAGTCGGTCAGCGCCGCTGATCGACGTCTCCTTCTCCAATTAAAAAAAAAAACTCCATAGCGTCTTCAATACATTGAGAGTTTTTATGTTGTGGGGTCCGCTCACTACTCCATTGAGTGATCTGAACCGTTCACTTGTCTCTGGATGAGGGTATTAATCTTGCCTAGATGTGTTTTTGACACCATGAAATCTAATGCAAGATCCTGACCGTTAAATGTAAAATGGACGGTAGAGTAAATCAGCTCGTAGGCCACTCTGATTTTACTCCAAACATACCCTTTCCCAGATGAATTTTCGTCGTGATTACAATGGACGGTATGGATTTCACAGACGCCAAAAGAAGTGGTCTCCACCAAGTTACAGTAGAAGTGTTCCGCGACCGTCTTCAAAAAAATGGAAGTTTACGTGCCGCGTAATGCACGGCATCTGGCTGTTTTGCGGAAGCTAGTGAGCCCTACACGTGCCCTGTAAGCTCAATCCGAACCGTTTACCGTGTAGACGGCATTGAATACTTCAAAATTATGTTGTCACTTTTCACCCATGCGTGCACACGTGTGAGATACAGAGGCCACAAAAGGGCTGCCCTGCAACGTTCAAAACTGATCCTTTTGTGATTTCTTCTCTGGGCCACGTCAATGGACGTTCAAAACCACCCATTCTTGACTGAAATTTCGTTCTGAATCCAATGGACGGGGTGAATTTTTCATAAAATGCTTCTGTGGGGCCCACCGATCACAACAGCGAAATGGTGCGAAAGGTTTCGTACATCCCCAAAAATGGACTTTTCCAAGCAGTTTTGGCCCACCATCTTTGATCATATGGTAGATCTGAACCGTCTATCATGTAAAGAACCTAAGAAAGTACTAAGGGACGGTATTTCTTTGGAATTTGAGCGAGGAAAGTGGCGTGTTTCGAGGCACCGAACTTGGCTGCGAAAAAGCTTTCACTAGGCATGCATAGCTTTCCAAATCCGATTCAAATCCAATTTTCACCACTCCAGCAGTTATATAAGGAGGTTTTGGACATGGGGAGCATTCATTCAGGTCTTGGGAGGAAGATCAGAGCTTAGAGGCTGGGACGTGAAGTGTGAGAGAAGAAAGAGAGAGATTAGAGAAGTTTTCTTTTCCTGTTTATTTATTTTTCCTGACTATGGAGAGATCTAGCCCATCCATGTCAGGATAAATCTCTTAGCTAGGGCTAAGAGGTGAAGCTTGTACTGAGATGGGAGATTCCATGCTTTTAATTTAATTTTAATATATGAATTGACGTTGATTTTAGTTTGATTAGTATAGAAATATTTTTAGTCTTTAATGGTCTGTTGTGACTGAAATTACAACGGGTCTGCAATGGCTTTGAGTATTCCTTCTTCTTCTTTATGTTTATGACGTCAGGAAGCCCTGTTGTTCACCATCGTCTTCTGGGCATGTTCGGATGATGGTACCCTTCCTAGCCTTCATACATGTGATTGGTTGGTAATTGGTTTAATTCTGTTGTTTTCCATAGTCTCTTAGGCATGGTTTGGTGATGGAATCCATTCTAATTCATATACCTTTCATCTCTTTGAAAACTAGATCAATGGCAGTTCAGTAATTTCCATGATTTCTGATGCAAGTATAAGATCTCCCTGATCTCTACAAGTGGATCTTCTGAATCCCTAGTTTCCTTTTCTCTGATTTCTCCTAAATTTTAGATAAATATTCCATCATTATTTCTTAAAAGTCTATTTGATTTAGAGTGCATCTTATTCTAGTTCTAGTTCTAGTTAATTTTAGATTACGTACAAGTTTCAGTCCCTTAGGATTCGACCTCGGTCTTACCGAGTTTATTACTACATCACAACCCTGCACTTGGGGAGTGAACAAGTTTCATGAAATTTTCATCATCCTCTAACTGTTTGCTAGTATTGAAAAAGATATTTAACTCCAATGTCATGTTCTCGAAAAACATACTCATGACTCCATTCCTGCAATTGATAATTGCGTTTGAAACGGCAAGGAATGGGCGACCAAGAATGACAGGAATCTGAGTGCTCATGTTACTGATAGGTTCAGTAACCAGGATGATAAAATCTACATGGTAGTAAAATTTGTCAACTTGGACTAACACATCCTCAATTATCCCTCTCGGTACATGAACAGAGCGATCAACAAGTTGTAATGTAGTTAAAGTGGGTTTTAATTCATCAAAACCTAACTGTTTGTACACAGAGTAAGGAATCAAATTTATGCCAGCTCCCAATTTAAGAAGTACGTACTTTATTTGGTAGTTCCCAATGACATAAGGTATGGTTGGGCTATCAAGATCTTTGAATTTTTATGGTATATCTTGCTTTAGGATGGCACTCACCTTCTTAGTTAAGATGATTTTCTTTTAAATATTTTACCGTCTTTTGGACGTACATAAGTCTTTCAGAAATTTGGCATATGAACGTATTTGTTTAACCACATCAAGTAGAGGAATATTGACCTTTACTTCTTTCAACACCTCTAGAATGTCTTGAGAGTTAAAGAGAGGTTTTGGTACAACCAACCATGCGGAAAATGGAGCAATCGGCTACCCTTGAGGTTCCGGTTCTAGTTCTTATGGGGCATGGCTAAATCTATCATTGTTATCCTCTTCCGGGTCCTTAGGATTTTTAACCCTAACCAGAATGGTTTTGTCATTGGTCTTCTAACTCCTAAGAGTGGTGATAGATTTATCTTACTCCATCTGATTTGAAGAGCTCAGATCACTTATTTCGTATTGGGGTTTAGGATTAGGGAAAGGTTGGGCTGGAAGAATTTCTTTTTCTCCAATTGATTTTTTTGTCTCACACCCTTGTATGGCCTTTAAAATGTCTTGAAAGGTTTACAATATACCCTGAGCGAGAAGCTCTTTGTTTTGAATATGTTTTAAAACCGGATCCTCTTGAGGTTTCACTCGATTTGGAATTTGATTGAAAAATCCTTGAGTAGTAGTTTGTTCATTCCTCCAACTGAAGTTTGGATGATTTCTCTAACTGGGATTGTATGTATTGGACGTAGGTCCATTAAAAGGTCTTTGGTAATTATTCACGACATTAGATTCCTCATTCAACACCTCTTGCAAGGCAGGTATTGTTGGACAATTTTCAGTTGGGTGAACGTTGCAAGCACAAATACCGCAAACAGTTTCCTTAACCTTATCCTTCTTTAATTCTATGGCCTCGAATTTTCTTATGAGATTAGATACCTTTGCATTGATATCATCATCCTCTTTCAAAAGGTATAATCTTCCCATCTCCTTTGATTGAGTGGGTTTAGAAGTGGTACTTGATTTTGGGTAAGTGTCCAATGATTGTGCGTTTTCAGCAAGTCCGTCTAAGTAATCCCACACATCATCGACATTTTTATTCATGAATTCCCCATTGCACATTGTCTCAACCAATTGGTGCATAGAAGATGTTAGTCCACCATAGAAAAAGTGTGTAATATGCCACGTTTTAAAACCGTGTTGTGGGCATGAACTGACAAGATCATTGAACCACTCTCAACATTGGAAGAATGTTTCATTCTCTTTTTAGGTGAAGTTCATGATTGACTTTCTAAGGGTGTTCGTTTTATGATGTGGAATTATTTTTTATGAACTCACTTATCATATCATTTCATGTGCCAATAGATCTAGGACGTAGTGAATACAACCACATCTTAGCTTTCTCTTTCAAAGAAAAGGGAAAGAGTTTCAGTTTGACAGTGTCCTCAGACATGTTTAGAAAATATAAAGTGACTACACTACAAGAAATATGGTTTTTACCTACGAAACTTTTACCTACGAAAATAATTTTCATAGGTAAAGATGGGTTTTACCTACGAAATCAATTTTCGTAGGTAAAAGCAAACGTTTACCAACGAAATTTTATTTCGTAGGTAAAACCCATCTTTGCCTACGAATATTTTCGTAGGTAAAGGCTCTTTAGCCTTTTTCGCATCATAAAAAATTGAAAACATAAATTTCGTAGGTAAAACCATCTTTACCAACGAAACTATTCATAGCCAAAGGTTGTTTTGAATTTTTTACCTACGAACTGCAATTTTGTAGGTAAAAACCTATCTTTAGCAATGAAAATATTCCTAGCTAACGGGTAATCAAAAATCCAATCTTTACCTACGAAAATATTCGTAGCTAAATGATGTTTTGAATTCTAAAAAATCGAAAACTTTACTTTTACCTACGAAATATACTTTCATAGGTAAAATAAATATTTACCTACGAAATTGTTCGTAGCCAAAGGGTGTATTAATTTTCTAACCTATCTTTACCTACGAAATTGTTCGTAGCCAAAGGGTGTTTTGAATTGGCTAGCATGGAATTAAAAAATCTGATCTTTACCTACGAAAATATTCGTAGCTGAAGGGTCTCTGAAATTTTTCAAACAAATACAAAATCCAAACCCTCCTTTTACCTACAAAACCAACTTTCATAAGCAAAACATATATTTACCTACGAAACTATTCCTAGCTAAAGTGTCTTTTAAACTATTAAAAAAAATTAAAACCACTCTTTTACTTACGAAATAAACTTTCGAAGGTAAAACCTACTTCACCTACGAAAATATTCGTAGCTAAAGGGTCTGTTAAATTTCTAAAATCCAAAACCTTACTTTTCCTACGAATTCTAGTTTCGTAGGGAAAACCCATATATTCCTATGAAAATATTTGTAGCTGAAGGGTATGTGAAGGGAATACCTATATTTGCCTACGAAAATATTTGTAGCTGAAGGATATATGTGAAATTTTTCAAAAAAATACAGAATCCAAAACCCTTCTTTTACCTACAAAACCAACTTTCGTAGGCAAAATACATATTTACCTACGAAACTATTCGTAGCTAAAGGAAATAGTTTTTACCTATGAATCTTTTACCTACGAAAATATTCGTAACTAAATGGTGTTTTGAATTTTTCAAAAAAATAAAAAATAAAAAATTTACTATTACCTACGAAATTTAATTTCGTAGGTAAAACCCTTATTTACTTACGAAACTATTTGTAGCGCAAGGGTTTTTTGAATTTTTCAACTAAAACAAAAATCAAAAACATTGCTTTTACCTACGAAATCTATTTCGTAGGTAAAACCCATCTTTACCTAAGACAATATTCGTAGCTAAAGGGTCTTTTCAATTTATTAAACTGTTTTTTACCTACGGAATTTAATTTTGTAGCCAAAATCGATCTTTACCTACGAAAATTTTCGTAGGTAAAGGGTGTTTTAACTTAGGGTGTTTCGAATTTACTTTTACCTACAAAACAAATTTCATAGGTAAAAACCATATTTACCTACGAAAATATTTGTAGCTAAAGGGTCATTTAAAGTTTCATCCACAGTGTTTACCTACGAAATCTAATATTTTACGAAATCTAATATTTACCTACGAAAATATTCGTAGCTAAAGGGAGTCATTAATATTTATAAAAATAAAAAATTGAAAACTTTATTTTTACCTACGAAATCAATATTCGTAGCTAAAAGTAATCTTTACCTACAAAACTATTCGTAGCTAAAGGGTGCTTTAAATTTTTTAAAAAATAAAAAAATGTTAAACTTTACTTTTACCTATGAAATTAATATTCGTAGCTAAAAGAAATCGTTACCTACGAAACTATTCGTAGCTTAAGGGTGCTTTGAATTTAAAGAAAAACAAAAAATGGAAAACTTTACTTTTACCTACGCAAGTATTTGTAGCTGAAGAGCCTTTCGATTCAAAAACTTACTTTTACCTACGAAATGTACTTTTGTAGGTAAAATATATGTTTACCTACGACCTTATTCGTAGCCGAAGGGGTTTTTGAATTTTTCAAAAGAACAAAAAATCGAATACCCTACCTTTACCTACGAAATATATTTTCGTAGGTAAAACTATCTCTGCCTACGAAATTATTCGTAGCTGAAGGGGTTTTTTTTATATACTTTTGCCTACGAAATGTATCTTCATAGGTAAAACCAATATTTACCTATGAAATTATTCGTGGCTGAAGGGTTTTTTGAATTTTTCATCCAAGAAAAAATAGAATACCTTACTTTTACTTACGAAATGTATTTTTGTAGGTAAAACCCTTTTTACCTACGAAATTATTCGTAACTGAAGGGGATTTCAAATTTTTCAAAACAACAAAAAATCGAATACCTTACCTTTACCTACGAAATGTATTTTCGTAGGTAAAACCCACCTTTGCCTACGAAATTATTCATAGCTGAAGAGGTTCGGAATTTACTTTTGCCTACGAAATGTATTTTCGTAGGTAAAACCGCCTTTGCCTACGAAATTATTCATAGTTGAAGAGGTTCGGAATTTACTTTTGCCTACGAAATGTATCTTCGTAGGTAAAACCAATCTTTACCTATGAAATTATTCGTAGCTGAAGGGGTTTTTAACTTTTTCAACCAATAAAAAATCCAATACCTTACTTTTGCCTACGAAATGTATTTTCGTAGGCAAAACCAATTTTTACCTACGAAATTATTCGTAGCTAAAGAGTTTTTGAATTTTTCAAAACAACGAAAAATCCAAAACCTTACTTTTGCCTACGAAATGTAATTACGTAGGTAAAACCCATCTTTACCTACGAAAATGTTCGTAGCTAAAGAATCTTTTGAATTTTTTTCCAAAAAATCAAAAAGCAAATTTTCGCGGGGTGATGGAAATGGTGGCGGTAAGACTTTTACCGATGAAAATATTTGTCGGTAAAAGTGTTTTTCCTAAAAAAAATTTCCGACGGCTAAAAACCAATGGTAATAATGTAAATTTTTTTTACCTATAACCTTAATATATATATATATATATATATATATATATATATATATATATATATAAAATATAGTTTTTATATCATATGAATGAAAATTTTTTTGTATATATGTATATAATTAAAAGGTAATATTTAAATAATTTGTAATATCACATGAAAAAGAATATTGAAAAGTTTAGAAATTTTAAATATTTTTAAGAAAAATTGTGAGAACAAAATAATGCTTTTGAAGAGAAAAATTGGCATTTTGAAATTTTTGAGAAAAATTTAAAATATGAGAAAATTTTTAAGATTTTGCAAATAAAAATTCAAAATTTGTATTTTAATTTTTTTTTGAAATATTTTATAATAAAAATGATATTTATTTAAAAGAGTAAAAAAAATATATCTTTTGAAAAAAAAAATGTTAAATTTATTTGTGAAAAATAAATTTACTAAATTATTAGGCACATCCACTAATTGAACCTTTAATCGTTTTTGGACAATCTAATCAGTTTAAATTAAAGAGTAAATAACTTCAGATGTTTAAATCAAATTTCACTGAAATTGTTGATCAATCTTGTATGCCCAATATCTTTCTCATATGTAGCCTGATTGAGGCGAGTAACTAGTCAAATTGAGAGTATTGATCAGTAAAATAGAGTGAATGCACCAGACATGTAAAATAGGCCAAATATTTTGGTTAAAATTGTGACCCAACTTACTGACCTCATGAGAACCTAAGAATTGATGTTAGTAAGTTTTGTAGGCTCCATCATGATGTATGTCGAACATCAACACCGTGGATTTGATGTGTCCCCTTTAGGTTATGAGATATCTCAAAAATCATCAGTAAACGAAACTCAAGTAGGCCATACCATTTAAAACTATGTGAAGACATCCTAAAAAATATAAAAGCACTTGGTGGGGGCCCACAGGAGTTTTGGATGCGGTTGAAACTTGTTCTGACCCCTCACCGAAGTGGGACACACATAATGAGTGGGTTGGATATGTGAATCACATTTAGGCATGCCCAATATATGATTATGAATATTTTAAGGAAACCTTTCTCCACTACATTTAAGTTACCTGTTTACCTTTACCAGAGTAAACTCTGTGGGGTTCACCGTTATTTATTTATTTTATCCACTCCATTCATCCATGTTAACAGATAATTTAAGGTATAAAGAACAAAAAGGAAGCATATCCAAAGCTGAAGTGGACCACACCACAAGAAATAGTGTGATTGAACCTTTACCATTTAAAATTTCTTGGAGGCCATAGAAGTTTTGGATCAAGTTGATGTTTGTGTTTTCTATTCATTTATATATTTTTGATATTATGAACAACCTTTAACTATTTTTGGACAATCTGATCAGTTCGGACATGAAGAGTAAATAACTTCAGAGGTTTAAATCAAAATTCACTCAAATTGTTGATCAATCTTGTTTGCCCAATATCTTTCTCATATATAGTATGATCGAGGCAAGTAACTAGTCAAATTGAGGGTAATGATCAGTAAAATAGAGTAAATGGACGGTGTCGATATACATAAAATATATCAAGGTGGGCCCTACACGGTTAAAGTAACACCCATGAAGGAGTTACCTAAATAGTGAAATGATATTATAAGGTCACCTTATGGGAACTTCCTGTAAGACCCGTATCTTGGTCCGTACCTTTCAGTAGACTTCCGCGGTCTTACCGGTCGAATTTCGGCAACCTTCGATCCTTAACCGATATCGACACGCGACCTTGATTCATATGCCGACAACCCGAGTTGACTCAACCCGAGACTAATACCATAGCGACCGCGCCGTCGTTGCGGTTCCGATGCCGCGACTCGCACGCCGAGGAGATACCCTGGTCAAGAGATGTGGGCCAACGTTCGGTGCAAGAAAATGCCACGCGTTGCGAAACCCAAGGGAATCTCTACGATGTGTCACATCAATCACATCAATCCCATCAATCAATCAATCCATCAAGCCATCACATGTCAAGTACAAATCACTTTATTCCATTTTTCCAAGCAACCACAAAAGTCTTCACCACCCATACCTCTCTTACACAAAAAGCCACAAAAGTCTTCACCACCCATACCTCTCTTACACAAAAGCCTCAAAAGTCAATATTTTCTTACACAACCATCACTCACCACAACCATCCATCACTCTCTCTCTCTCCCTTTACAACTCTCTCTCTTTCTCTCTTTCTCATTTCAAATCTCCAAGAAAAATTCCAGGCTCCATACGTATGGAGTTTTTCAAACTCTCCTAAGCTCCAAGTGGCCCACCTCTTCATCCCAAAATCTCTCATCTCAACCCTCCATTCTTCATCTCATCCATTGAAGTTGAAGCTAAGGTGCCAAGGAACCCCTAGGAGCGAGAAGATCGGACGGTGGGTGCCTTTATAGGATAGTTTTTCTTATTTTTATGATGGGCCAAGTGAGGCCCACCGATCCATGGTGTGGATCTCACTTGGGACCCTAATATGTGGCCGTTGGACCACTTGGATCATCATGATCATTCCATGATGGGGCCATTCTCCATGGACCCCATCATGATGTTTATTTCATTTAGAAGGGTCATCTAGACCGTCTATATCGGTGGGGAATGGATCTCCACCGTTGATTTGCATTTTTGATGATCCCATGTTCAAAGGGATCCGTTTATTGTATGATTTCATTCAAGGGAGGGCTCATAGTGGCGGAGCCCTCCATCACAAGGCGTGTCCCACTCTCCATATCTCTCTCTCTCTCTCTTTTATTTCTTTTATTTTATTTTATTTTATTTTATTTTTTATGCAATAGGATTGTGTGGCCCACTCGAATGGATCCCACTTTGAGGTATTTATTTTCATTCAAGTGGGGCCCACCTTAGACGTTGTTCCCATGCCACCCATCAGTGGTGGCCCACTTCATCAGGGCCCACCATTATCAAAAATAATAATAATAATAAACTGTCCAGCGTTTGGTACGCTAGACGTTTCAAAGGAAACAAGAAAAACGAAGGAAGTAAAGGTGGACTTTGGTGGTCCACTTGCTTAGGCCCCACTGTGATGTATTTAGGCAATCCAAGCCGTCCATCCTCTTACCTACGGTATTTTAGCCGTTGGGTAGGAGTTTGGGGCTGATTGGAAGATCTGGCGGGAAATAGCATCGAAGAATGCATCATTACCCTCTAAGGATCCTTTTCTAATTTTATTTCATTTTCTAATCACAAAAAAATTCAAACTCTGGACTCATTTCGACTGTTGCGGGCCACTGAACGCAATGGCCGGAGAGGATGTCATTTTAGCGGGCCCCATGTGCAAAAAATTGCAGGAAAACCATTTTTCCTGGTTTTTGGAAAGAGGCAGAGCCTCTGCCTTCACGCCAGTGACAGCAGGGCTGCACGCGCCTGCGTGCAGCCAGTGGGACGGGCGGACGTACGCAGGGGCCCACGCCCTGCGTGTGGGCCCTACCATAATGTTTATTTGTATTCCAACCCGCTCATGAGGTGGGCCACCCCCAAAAGTGGCCCCCCTCCAAAAATGAGACAGATCCAAAACTCAGGTGGCCCACACCACGTGAAACAGCGTGAATTGAATTCTACCATTGAGAAGTTTTTGGGGCCCATAGAAGTATTGGATCAAGCTGAAATTTATGTTTTCCCCTAAACCAGGCCCAAGTGACCTTATGAATGGGTTGGATGCCAAATAAATATTACTGGGTGGGCCCCACATGGGACCCACCATGATGCTTGTGTCCTAGTCCACCGTCCAGTGGACGGTGGCGCCCACCTTGCTGCTGCATTACCTCCACCGTCCAACGGACGGTGGAGCCCTCCTTGATACATGTGCCATCCTCACTGTCCAGCGACAGTGGGACCCACCATGATGCAGGTGATTGCATCCAGACCGTCCATCCACTTGGTGGGATCGTTTTAGGTCTGAGCTGTTGGTTGGGTGGGCCCCTCATGTATGGGTTAGGCCCCATTTGAATTACAAAAGGCCTATGGGCTAGGCCCATTTGATTTGTGAAATGCTTATGGGCTAGGCCCATTTGATTCATTTAAGGCCTAAGAACTTGGGCCCACTTGATATGTAAAGCTTATGGGCTTAGGATCACTTGATAGTTAAGGCCTACGAGTTTAGGCCCACTTGATATGTTTCAAGTCCATGGGACTAGGCCCATTTGATGTACTTCAAGGCCCATAAAATTGGACCCATTTGTTGCATTCTTAAAGCCCATGGAAGTGGACCCATTTGATATATTGTAAGGACCATGAGACTAAACCCATTTGATTATAAAAAGGGTCCATGGGATTAGGCCCATTGGATTTATTTGAGACCCATGAGTTAGGCCCATTTTATTTGATTAAGGCCCAGGGGTTTAGGCCCATTTAACTCATGTTAGGTCTATGGGTTGAGGCCCACTTGATCTACATGTAGGACCCAATTGGTGTGACCCATTGGTCACATATTAGACTCATGAGACTAAGCTCATTTGATGCAATCCAAGGCCCACGGGTTTTGACCCATTGCAATGCACATAAGACCCATTGGTGTGGCCCATTTATGTGGCCCATCTGATGAATAAAAGGCCCATAGGATATGGCCCATTTAATATATATATGAAAAGCCCAATGGGATGAACCCAAGGTCCATTGCAATGTGTAATCCTAATACCGATTATGTAGCGATGTTTAAGAAGATCGTGCCTTGGGGGCAATGTTGGTTTGACGTCCACATTGCGAGTGTAATGTTAGTTGGATGTCCACATTACGACTCTCCTTAGGGCCCATTACTGGGCCGTACTTATTATGTATAGGCCGTCCAGGTCCATCTGCATTGTGAGATAGTTTATTTTATTATAACATGTTTAGTACAGTTCCATGACTCATGATCATACGCATCATATGTATGCTTGACATGACAATCGTCTGATCATAGCATTTTCCTTCGGGCAGGTTGTTTATGGGCTCCTGGTTAGGCAGTATTGCCCTACATGAGCGCACGATATGCGCATGAATTGTTGCATGACTGGATAGCATAAATCATGCATTTCATACTTGTGTGACATGGTTATTGTACGCCCTAGCGACATCAGGGCCGTAGCCTCCACAGACACATCGTGGTTGGCAGGATTGGATACTGAAAATTTTTTTCTACATGGGGTGCTATTGATATCCCTGGGTGAAAGTTTCTAAACCCTTATGGTACCAAGAGGTTGCTACAACGTCTAGACCGAGTGGGTAGATGAGCGTTGAATGCCGATTACCAGAGGGTTACGCTCTCCACTGTGTCGTGGTCGGTTGGAAGGGGGTGCGGCCTTACCCGCCTAAGAGTAGGGGGCAATGCTAGGCTGAGTTTGACCAGCTCGAGGAATCGGTCCACTATCGACGAGTCACGCCCGATATTGGCAGAAGGATAGTGTGGTCTCTTTCACTTACCTTGTTACACGTGATGTGGCGGCAATCTGGTTTAGAGTGTACTAGACCCCGGTGATATCCCATATTGAGCTGTTTTAATGTGTGGACATAGATGAGGATCTGTATGCTTGAGTTACATTGCACATCGCATGGCCTTGGGATGGCCGATACCATTCATGTCTTACATTGCATAAGCCTTGGTACGGCTCATAATATTATGGATCCATCTGCATATTCCGCATTACTCTGACATTTCATGTTCATATTACTACCTTGCGCACACACTTTCACCACCCTCTAAGCTTTCTGTAAGCTTATGCACGACCGTTGGGTGCAAGTGACGTTGGATCGCAGCAGCGCTGAGGCAGGAGCACGTTGCAGAGCATTTTGGAGTTTTTGGTTCTTTACCATTGTATTTCCCTTTATGCTCATTGTACTTGTAAAGTTTTTGATCATAGTGGAAATGTAATGGAGTTCTTGGTTGTTGTTTGTGGGTTATGCCTTTGGTTATGCTTATTACAAATCAAACTGACATTGAAAATCCTCCTTGTAGCATCCCAGGATCGGAACCTGGCGAATGGGAGCTAGGAGCCGAGAATGGGGTTCTACGGAGGCTGTCGGTGCCGGATTCGGCGATCGGGAATTTTGTGAGCCCAGTTTCCGAGTTTGGGGCGAGACACTTCCCATGAGGTTAATCTGTGCACCCCACCATGATGTGTGTAGAACACCAACACCATCCATTTGATGTGTTCCCTTTAAGTCTAAAAATCAGTTGTATACGAAACTTCGGTGGGCTATAGCATCTAAAACTATGCGAAGACATCCCTAAAACATATAAAAGCATTTGGTGGGGCCTACATGAGTTTTGGATGTGTATGAAACTTTGTCTGACTTCTCATCCAAGTGCGACACATATAATGAATGGGTTAGATCTACGAACCACATCTAGGTGGGCCTAATAAATGATTATGAATGTTTTAATGGGAGGGTAACCCTCTCAACTATAGTATGTGGTGTGGCCCACCCAAGTCATGGATTGACTTATTTTTAAGTTCGTAGCCTACCATGGAATGGTGCATCTAATTGATGGGGCAGATCCAAAGTTCACGTGGACCCACCATAGAAAAGAGTGGGACAGTGACACCCACTATTGAAACCTTCTTAGGGCCCGCCGCAATGTTTATTTAAGATCTAATATGTTTATAAGTTCATACAAACATGGATGCAGTTGAAACTTGGTTTGATCCCTCATCCAAGTGGGACACACATAATGAGTGGGTTGAATATGTGAATCACATTTAGGCAGGCCCAATATATGATTATAAATGTTTTAAGGAAACCCTTCTCTACTACATTTAGGTGAGTTACTCGTTACCCTTACTAGAGTAAACTCTGTGGGGTCCACTGTTATTTATTTATTTTATCCACTCCATTCATCCATGTTAACAGATAATTTGAGGTCTAAAGAATAAAAATGAAGCATATCCAAAGCTGAAGTAGACCACACCACAGGAAATAGTGTGATTGAACCTCTACCATTTAAAATTTCTTGGAGGCCATAAAAGTTTTGGATCAAGCTGATGTTTGTGTTTTTTATTCATTCATATATTTTTGATATTATGAACACCCTTTAACCATTTTTGGACAATTTGATCAGTCCAGATTGAAGAGTAATAACTTCAGATGTTTAAATCAAAATTCACTCCAATTGTTGATTAATCTTGTTTGCCCAATATCTTTCTCATATGTAGTATATCGAGGCAATTAACTAGTCAAATTGAGGGTAATGATCAGTAAAATAGAGTGAATGGACCAGACATGTAAAATGGGCCCTTCATGATGTGTGTCGAACATCAACACTGTGCATTTGATGTCTCCCCTTTAGCCTATGAGATATCTCAAAAATCATCCGTATACGAAACTCATGTAGGCCATACCATCTAAAACTATGTGAAGACATCTAAAAAAATATAAACAGTACAATATTGGATGTCATACCGTTTTGGGGCCATAAAAGTTTTGGATCAAGCTGATTTTTATTTTTTCCCTTCATCTGGCCCTATATGACCTAATCAACATATTGGATGTCAAATAAACAGTACAGTAAGCCTTAGGAGGATTTGAATGATGGATATCCAATTACTATTGATTTCATGTGGTGTGGTGCACCTGAGATTTTAGATTTTTATCTGCCTCATTCTTTGGCTCATGACGTAAAATTATATCTCAAAATGGATGGACGGTGCGGATATAACAAATACATCATAGTGGGGCCCACAAAACTTAGTGGACGTTGGTCGGTGCTCTATGGGTTCCACCATGATGTATGTGTTTCATCCATGCCGTCCATCCATTTTTACAAATCATATTAGGGCTTGATACTAAAAATGAGAGGGATATAAATCTCAGGTGGACCACACCACACGAAAATAATAATGATTGGTTATCCACCATATAAACCCTCCTAAGGCCCACTGTACTTTTTATTTGACATCCTATCTATTGATTAGGTCATACAGGCCCAGATGAAGGGAAAAAAAAATATCAGATTGATCCATAACTTTATATGGCCCCCGAAAGATTTTTAATGGTCGACGCTCATTCAACATTGTTTCCTATAATGTGGTCTAGTTGAGATTGGGATATACCTCGTTTTTTATCTCATATCATAAAATGAAATGAAAAGTAGATGGATGGAAAGGATGAAACACATATATCATGGTGGGGCCCACAGAGCACCGACCATGTGACCCATGACCGCTTGGGAACGGATTGACTACTCCCTGACTCGGCCAATGACTGGGGGTCGGTGGTCTATGGCCCCCACCATGATGTATGTGTTTCATCCATGCTGTCCATATATCTTTATAGATAGTTTTACAACATGAGACCAAAAATGAGATATATGTAAATTTCAACTGGACCACATTACAAGAAATAGTGTTGAATGAGCGTCGGCCATTAAAAACATTTTGGTAGCCATAAAAGTTTTGGATCAAGCTGTTTTTTGTTTTTTCCCTTCATCTGGTCCTGTATGACCAAATCAACAGATTGGATGTCAAATAAATAGTACAGTGGGCCTGAGGAGGATTTTAATGGTAGATATCCAATCACTATTGTTCTCATGTGGTGTGGACCACCTGAGATTTATATCCCTCTAATTTTTTACATAAAGCTCTAAAATGATATTTAAAAGTGGATGAACGGAATGGATGAAACACATACATCATGGTAGGGCCCACAGAGCACCGTCCACGGTCTCAGCCCAAAATCGGGCGCGCGCTCAAAATAGAGTCGTGCGCGCCCAATCTTCCCCTAATCTCTCACTCGTCGCCCACCCTCTCTCTCTCTCTCCCTCTCTTACCCCTGCCTCTGCCATCATCTAGGGATCTCTCTCTCACCCTCTTCCTCTCCCATGATCGCTGTCCTTCTCAATCTCAGATCTCTCTAGATCTGTCTCTCCTTCTCCCTCTCCCTCTCGATCTCTCTCAATATGCCTCTCCCCCCCTCTCTCTCTCTCTCTTGCGATCTGCTTCTCTCCCCCTCTCTCTCTTGTGATCTACCTCTCTCCCTCCCTCTCTCTATCTGCCTCTCTCTCTCCGTCTCTCTCTCCCTCTCCCTCTCTCTCTCTATCCGACTCGATTTGCAAGCCTTAACCCGCATCCAACAGCCGCTAAAACCTACCGCATCTCTGGTCATCAACAATAATAGAAAGTTGTTGAGCTCCCACCAGTTGCTAATCTGAAAAGGTGATGTTGCATTTTAATTTTTAGTCTTCATTTTGGTTATGAATCTATATTTGGATGACTGGATCATGGAAAGTTGTTTTAAGGATTTTTTCATGTAAGGTGTATGTTGATATGCTTGTGACATTATCATTCCAAATTATGTTTGTGATCTGATTGGAAGCCCATGAGGACCCGCACCTGATGCATATGTTTTATCCCCACCGCCCACCTGTTGTATGCAGCTGGGCTACCGTGATGTATTTTTTATCCAGGCCAGCAGGGCCGTCCATCTGTGGACGCTGCTGGACTGACGCCCAGCAGCTGCGCGGCCCACTGGGATGTACCTTATCCACATTGATGTGGATCCTGTCTTGATGTATGTGTTCTACATCCTCAGCCATCCATCTTCATGGCCCAGATCAGTTGTTTGTGGGCTGCACCAGCAGCAGCAGAACTGTCCAGACTGCTGAACGTCTGGACGGGAAGACAACCCAAATATTAGTTTGATTCACAGCAGTGGGCCACGTGTACATGGGACAATGATCAGTGGTTTGATTTTCATAAATCTGTTAGTGGTTCATTCTCGATAATGGCCCCACCTTTTCCACAACAAGTAGCCTGTTTGATTTTCTATGGAAAGTGTAAGCATTATTTTTTATTAATAAGACTTTTTTTCTAAAAATTTAGGATGTATTTTCAAATATATAAGATTACTTTTTTCTAAAAATTTAAGAATTGGAGATTCATGTCTGAGAGTGGGAAGATGTGGAGAGAGAGAATTTTTTTAAAAAAGTATGCTGCTCCAATGTACATTGCCGAGACTGCAGCGTGTCAAATAAGAGGTAGGCTGATCTCTCTTAAGGAGTTCTTTATAGTTCTTGGAATGCTTGTAAGTATTTTTGAGTTTAGTACTGATGACTTTGGGTTTATTCACAAGTTGTTGAAGTTGTAGATATTGAAAGCTCAGGGCCATCATGCAGTTAGGTTATACTATAGGCAGTCTCTACATCAGTATGGTTTCAGGATGGCGCTATATGTATGGAACTAGTTTATCCATATCATTAGTTATGGGGATCGGAATGTGGTGGTTGCCACCATCACCTCGACGGCTGCTTCTATGCTTGATACAGGGATAACATCCTGGTCCCACAAAATGAGGAATAACATCCTGGTCCCAGAAAATGAGGAATAACATCCTGGTCCCACAAAATGAGGAATACAATTTATACAAATGAAACTGAACTAGAAATAGGAATTAGAAATTTCCCAGTGCTCGACATAACTAGGGAAGTCAATTGCACTCAGTGGAAATTTTAGTTTACTTTATGGTAATCATCCATTTTTATTTTCTGAAAATTCCTCTAATGGAATGGTTAGGATTGCCAACTGTGTTTTTTGGCATATGGTTCTTCCAAAGTATATTGTACATGATTATTGTTTTGAAGCTCGTACATGTTTGCCATATGTACTAAGAGCCGGTCGCTGATATATCAAGTGAAAGGAAGTGACAAAAACCATAGTCTATGCAGATCCGTTTTTGTCTCTTATGCATTCATGAAAATTTGATTAATTTACAGTTTATAGCTAATCCAACAGTTGAATGTTAAGTGAAAGGAAGTGACAAACCATAGCCTATGCAAGTTTTCTTTTCTTCACTTGTGTATTCGTCTGAATTTGGTTTGATTTCTGAAGTTTAAAGCTAATTTGCACCGTTGGACGTTGAGTGCTTTATGCTAGTTCCCTATGAGATATGCTTAATCGTTGTTATTAGGTTTCTTAATTAAAATCAAGGGGTTTTATAGCTATAATCTTAGGCGTTGGATTAAATTTTGTGTGTCGTCTTTTGAACAGGTTTCATTTGATTAGACAGAGTATTTGGAACAACATCCAGAAGCATTTAACTGGGGGATTGGGATCTCTAGTTTTAGAAAAAATGCCTTGTTTCAAGATTACCATGGACTCAAAACTTTCAGACAGGTGTTTTTTTTAACATGTTCCACACTTTGAATTTATTTTTATAAAAGCACCCATCTTTGATGTCCATATTTTCTTTTGATGTTCATTCTTTTTAAATAAGCCACAGTTGTTTGTACAATTTAGGAGCTGACTCTCATATGAATAGTTTAGTGCATTCCAAACCAACATCAAGGAGCTCAATGCTCATAAGCAATCCCACAGGGTACGTATTTTCGTGTTCCACACCAATATTGTATGTACTCTTAAGATTCTCTGATTTTTTATTTTTTTTTTCTATCCAACATTTCTATTTATTATTATTATTTTTTTATATAGATATGGGCATCTGTTTGGGATTTGGGATGAAATCGTATTTCTTTTGAATTTTTTTTTTTTGAATAGAATCCTTTTTCTTTCTTTTCTCTTTTCTTTTTAGATTTTTTTTCATGAAATGAGAACAAAATAGGTCTCATTTTTTTTCTTCCATAATAAATGCAGTTGTGCATGTTTAGACTTGGTTGTTTGGGTCTCTGTACATCATCATTGTTATCTGAGTTGTTTGGATCTTTGTACATCATCATTGTTATATGAGTTGTTTGGATCTCTGTACATCATCATTGTTTAGGATGCCATGTCCAAAGAATAACCTCTTGGGTCTCAAAAATCAGTCCAACAACAACAGCCACATTTTTTAGTTTCCAATAGCCACCAATGACATGGAGCCGAGGAATCTTTGGAAAAGTTCCGAGGCTTTTCTCAAAGAATTTCTCTGTTCTAGTAATTATGGAAGGTGATTTCAGGAATGTCAAACTCACCATTTGTGAGGCTTGGAAATTGAGCTTTGGATTCAATAGTATCTGCAACCATGCCACTAGATTTAAAAATTTGCTTGTCAATGCAGGGAGTCATTTGCACAATTTCTACAACTTGATCTCTAGAGTAGAAACTGCCAAATGGTAACCCAAATCAATTCTTGAAGGTCCTATTTCCATCAAAATGTGTAATTAGAAGTTCCCATTTCATTTTCTCAAATGGGCATGAGTTCTTACTGATTTGAGCACCGATTTGCATGATGCTGAATTTTTTTAAACCTTACAATCCAGCATTCATTTGTATAGTATCCAATATGGTATTTTAAAACCTTGTAATTCCACATTTATTTGCACCATGACAATCTTGGTTTTAAACCTTACAACCTATTAAAAACAAGAATTTGGTTTGGTGGCCAGAAACCTCAAGTTCTGCATGCATAATTTAAATCCTTCCAATCAGTAGTCTCTATAATCAATGGTATGCAATATATCTAAGTTTTAAAATGTTGAGATTCAACAAAGTATCTGCTATGGGATGTTACTCCACTACTTTTACCGCAAACACAGCCAACAACGAAGACCAAAGAATGGATAGACTGATGTAAGAAAGACATACCAAATTTGTTTCAAGGAAAGAATGTATTGTTCCAGTGACATCTTGAAGAAAATATAAATACCTTTATAGATTTGGAAGGAAAGAAATATAACTTTGACAGGTGGTTATTTCATTCCCTTGGTAGATTTGGAAGGAAAACAGAAATACCAAATTTGGATGGCTTGGTCAAATGGGAAATAATTACCAATCTTTGAGAGGTGGTTATTTTGTTCCCTTGGTAGATTTGGAAGGAAAGAAATACAACTTTTAATAATAAATGAGGATACCTTGATAAACATCTGTTGGAAGCCATGCAGAAGCAGTTGGGGTTCCAACCTAGGCAACCTACAAGCAGAACGTAAATTGAGTTATAGACAAATTTAAAAATCAGTTTTGCCATATTGTATTGTTCACCACTGATACCGAGTAGTATCACCTCTTATCATCCTTTATCAGGCCATTTCAGCTCGGTATGGGCTGATATAGCTGTATCATTCATGGACAATTCCAACACATATATCAGACTGGTTTTTTACAATACTTCAAAGCTTGGAGATACCCCATGTTTCCACATCATAGATAAAAGAAAAAAAATTGTGGAAATAATTAAATAAATATCACAATTGTATCGAAGGTTTGCCCCCACCATGGATAGAAAGTGCCCAAAACATCTCCATTTGGACAATCCTAGCTTTTTAATTGGTGACCAGCAAATAGACAAATCTGAAAAGAAATTCTGGAACTATCAATACTCGACAGAAATGAAAGCCAAAGATTAGATAACCAAGATTGTCCAATCTAGAGGGGTTTAGGACATGGTCCATCCATAGTGGGCCACATGGATAAACTGTTTGGAACATTGGGCCCCACATGTAAACTGAGATCCTGAGGATACTATGCATATCCTTATACAAACCGAGAGAACTTATATGCAACTCTCATATTACAAAATGTCCTAGCACAAACAATCCATGTATTGAAACAAACCATTGTAAATAAATGTCATTTGATGTTGTATTCTAGTATATACCCATCCTATTCTCCAAAAACTATCATCGTAAACATCCAAAAGAAGATGCAGACTAGTTCATAGGTCACTGCAAAGTAGTACACAGCACAAACTTTAAAAAGTAAGGGAACGTACTTCGTCTAAAAATGAATCCTTCAAGGATCCTCTAGCTTTCTTAATGATTTGGATGGCCTCTAAATTTATACTTCCCTGCCAAGAAAAGAGATGATGATTTAGAATAAAGCTGAAATTGAATTGTCACAACTAAAACAAACTAACAAGAAAAAAATTATTACTAAAACAAACTTACACCAAAAAGGTAATTGATGTGAGTGCAATAGTGTAGAAAACTAGCAGCAAATGCTAGTGTAGTTAGTTAAAATGGGCAAAATGGGCATTGAGTAGGACCATTGGCTTTCGATTGATTTTAACGATGCGGCCCATCCATTGAGGGGACCAACTTGATTTGCCACAGGTGATTTTCATGGGTGGCCCACTTTTTACTTATGGGGATGTATGTGAAAGTCCATATTTGTCTAGTTGGTGCAGTCTTTCTTCGAGTGTCCAACCTTCCCACACTTGAAACAAATCGAGTTTCGGGATTGACTACCCCCTTTCATCCATTGCCTTTGTTGGCCAGATTGGGAACATTTCCTTGGCTGTGCTACCACACCATCCAATTTTGAAGCATGGTTGGTCAACTCCATCCATTGTGTGGCCTTTCAAAACATCAAAACTCATTTTCTGAGTGTCCCTTTCAATGCCTTATGGTGTGTTTGGTTGAACCAGATTTTATTAAATATCATAAAATTCTAAAACTCATCAAAACTCCAAATGAGATTGAAAACAGATATCTATAAACGTACATGACTTTTCCATTAAAACCCATCAATGCCTCACGGTGTGTGTGTTTTTTTTAATTGTCTTTTCTGCCAATAATACATGTCTAGGTGCCAGGTTCAAATATTCCCTGTACGCCGCAAGCAATTGATGTAATGGCTCTGTAATGGTCATTACGACCTTTTCTTTTCTTTTCTTCTTCTTCTTCTTCTTCTTTTTTTATTTTTTATTTTTTATTTTTAAGAAACTATAATGGCTCTGTAACAGGCTGTTATGGGCCATTTTCTGTGATGGTCAGCCCTAGAACTCCTAACAGTGCACATCGTTACCGTTACACAACTATTTTGGGATACCTTGGGGTACATGATTGTTTTTGCTTTATCACTAATTACGCTACATGATTTTTAAGCTACTTAAAATACATTACATTTTCTAGTTTGTTTGTTGGTCCAATTTAAGATCTTAACTTCTGATTCACTTTGGAATGAAATGTTCCATGAACTAGTCTTATTTCTCTAATGTCTCCCAGATAGGTTGGGCTCCCTCGATGACAATTTCCTTTCATTGGTGAGAGAAAATATGGTGTAGCTGAGAAGAATCAACCATTTCAAATGGACTATGATTCTTTTAATTCCTTGAGAGCTGCAAATCATGAAATGTATGACTATGGTTTTGAAGATCCCTGTAATGGTCAGTCTTATTTCAAGTTATGTTGCTCGAAATTATTATAGCATACCCGGATGTGCGTCGGAGCTATCCGGATGAGCAGGGCTCCCTAGGAGGTGGGAACCGCTGTTATGACCATGATGAAGCTGTCCATTTCCTATGGACAGCATTGGGAGGGCCTGGCCATTTGGATAGGCCGTATTTTGGTATTAGCTTAAAATTAATGGAGCATACCTGGATGTGCGTCGGAGCTATCCGGATGAGCGGGGGTCATCTGAATGGAAGGTGGAGCTGCTGTTATGACCATGATGAAGCTGTCCATTTTCGATGGATAGCATTGGAAGGGCCTGGCCATGTTGACATGCTATGTTTATATCTGTATTTGCAGGGACCTCACCCTTAACCTAAACCACACCTAATCCTATTACCTGGACCTATAACCTATTCTCAATTCCCTACAGCTATAACCTATAACCTACCTAAAACCTAAATGTGTTCTCAAATCCCTAAACCTAAACCTACACCTAATCTTATTCTCAACCACCTAACCTAAACCTAAACCTAAACTTGAAAACCCAAAGCAAAACCCGATCCCGAACCCAAACCCGATTTCCTAAACCTAAACCTTAACCTATTATCAATTCCCTAAACTTATAACCAATAACCTACCTATAACCTTAACCTAAAACCTAAACCTTAACCAATTCTCAAATTCCTAAACCTAAACCTACACCAAATCCTATTCTCAACTACCTAACCTAAACCTAAACCTAAACTTGAAAACCCAAAGCAAAACCCGATCCTGAACCCAAACCCAATTTCCTAAACCTAAACCTTAACCTATTCTCAATTCCCTAAACGTATAACCTATAACCTACCTATAACCTTAACCTAAAACCTAAACCTTAACCTATTCTCAATTCCCTAAACCTATAATCTATAACCTACCTATAACCTAAAACCTAAACCTTAACCTATTCTCAAATCCCTAAACCTAAACCAACACCTAATCCTATTCTCAACTACCTAACCTAAACCTAAACCTAAACTTGAAAACCCAAAGCAAAACCCTATCCCGAACCCAAACCCGATTTCCTAAACCAAAACCTTAACCTATTCTCAAATCCCAAAACCTATAACCTATAACCTACCTATAACCTTAACCTAAAACCTAAGCCTTGACCGATTCTCAATTCCCTACAGCTATAACCTATAACGGACCTATAACCTTAACTTAAAACCTAATTGTGTTCTCAAATCCCTAAACCTAAACCTACACCTAATCCTATTCTCAGCTACCTAACCTAAACCTAAACCTAGACTACCCAAAGAAAAATTCGATCCCGAACCCTAACCCGATTACCTAAACCTAAACCTTAACCTATTCTCAAATCCCTAAACCTAAAACCTATAACCTACCTATAACCTTAACCTTTAACCTAAACCTTAAACTATTCTCAAATCCCTAAACCTAAACCTATACCTAATCCTATTCTCAACTACCTAATCTAAACCTAAACCTAAACTTGAAAACCCAAAGCAAAACCCGATCCCGAACCCAAACCCGAATTCTTAAACCTAAACCTTAACGTATTCTCAAATCCCTAAACCTATAACCTATAACCTACCAATAACCTTAACCTAAAACTTAAACCTTAACCTATTCTCAATTCCCTACAGCTATAACCTATAACCTTAACCTAAAACCTAAATGTGTTCTCAAATCCCTAAACATAAACCTACACCTAATCTTATTCTCAACTACCTAACCTAAACCTAAACCTAAACTAGAAAACCCAAAGCAAAACCCGATCCCGAACCCAAACCCGATTTCCTGAACCTAAACCTTAACCTATTCTTAAATCTCTAAACCTATAACCTATAACCTATAAACGACCTATAACCTTAACCTAAAACCTAAACCTTAAACTATTCTCAATTCCCTACAGCTATAACCTATAACCTTAACCTAAAACCTAAATATGTTCTCAAATCCCTAAACCTAAACCTACACCTAATCCTATTCTCAACTACCTAACCTAAATCTAAACCTAAACTTAAAAACCCAAAGCAAAATCCGATCCCAAACCCAAACACGATTACCTAAACCTAAACCTAAACCTAAAACCTATAACCTTAACCTAAAACCTAAGCCTTAACCGATTCTCAATTCACTACAGCTATAACCTATAACCTACTTAAAACCTAAACCTAAAACCTAAATGTTTTCTCAAATCCCTAAACCTAAACCTACACCTAATCCTATTCTCAACTACCTAACCTAAACCTAAACCAAAACTTGAAAACCCAAAGAAAAATCTGATACCGATCTCAAACGCGATTTCCTAAACCTAAACCTTAACCTATTCTCAAATCCCTAAACCTATAACCTATAACCTACCTATAACCTTAACCTAAAACCTAAACCTTAACCTATTCTCAAATCCCTAAACCTAAACCTACACCAAATCTTATTCTCAACTACCTAACCTAAACCTAAACCTAAACTTGAAAACCCAAAGCAAAACCCGATCCCGAACCCAAACCCGAATTCTTAAACCTAAACCTTAACCTATTCTCAAATCCCTGAACCTATAACCTATAACCTACCAATAACCTTAACCTAAAACCTAAACCTTAACCTATTCTCAATTCCCTACAGCTATAACCTATAACCTTAACCTAAAACCTCAATGTGTTCTCAAATCCCTAAACCTAAACCTACACCAAATCTTATTCTCAACTACCTAACCTAAACCTAAACCTAAATTTGAAAACCCAAATCAAAATTTGATCCCGAACCCAAACGTGATTTCCTAAACCTAAACCTTAACCTATTCTCAAATCCCTAAACCTATAACCTATAACCTACCTATAACATTAACCTAAAACCTAAACCTTAACCTATTCTCAATTCCTTAAACCTAAACCTACAACAAATCCTATTCTCAACTACCTAACCTAAACCTAAACCTAAACTTGGAAACCCAAAGCAAAAGTCGATCCCGAACCCAAACCTGATTTCCTAAACCAAAACCTTAACCTATTCTCAAATCCCAAAACCTAAAACCTATAACCTACCTATAACCTTAACCTAAAACCAAAGCCTTGACCTATTCTCAATTCCCTACATCTATAACCTATAACCTACCTATAACCTTAACCTAAAACCTAAATGTGTTCTCAAATTCCTAAACCTAAACCTACACCTAATCCTATTCTCAGCTACCTAACCTAAACCTAAACCTAAACTTGAAAACCCGCAGTAAAATCCGATCCCACCTAACCCGATTTCCTAAACCTAAACCTAAACCTTAACCTGTTCTCAATTCCCTAAACCTATAACCTATAACCTACCTATAACCTTAACCTTTAACCTAAACCTTAACCTATTCTCAAATCCCTAAACCGAAACCTACACCTAATCCTATTCTCAACTATATAACCTAAACCTAAACCTAAACTTGAAAACTCAAAACAAAACCCGATCCCGAACCCAAACCCGATTTCCTAAACCTAAACCTTAACCTTTTTTCAAATCCCTAAACCTAAACCGACACTAAATCCTATTCTCAACTACCTAACCTAAACTTGAAAACCCAAAGCAAAACCCGATCCCGAACCCAAACACGATTTCTTAAACCTAAACCTTAACCTATTCTCAATTCCCTAAACCTATAACCTATAACCTACCTATAACCTTAACTTAAAACCTAAGCCTTGACCTATTCTCAAATCCATACAGCTATAACCTATAACCTACCTATAACCTTAACCTAAAACCTAAATGTGTTCTCAAATCCCTAAACCTAAACCTACACCTAATCCTATTCTCAACTACCTAACCTAAACCTAAACCTAAACTTGAAAACCCAAAGAAAAATCCGATCCCGAACCCTAACCCGATTTTCTAAACCTAAACCTTAACCAATTCTCAATTCCCTAAACCTATAACCTATAACCTAGCTATAACCTTAACCTTTAACCAAAACCTTAACCTATTCTCAAATCCCTAAACCTAAACCTACACCTAATCCTATTCTCAACTACCTATCCTAAACCTAAACCAAAACTTGTAAATCCAAAGCAAAAGCAGATCCCGAACCCAAACCCGATTTCCTAAACCTAAACCTTAACCTATTCTCAAATCCCTAAACCTATAACCTACAACCTACCTATAACCTTAACCTAAAACCTAAGGCTTGACCAATTCTCCATTCCATACAGCTATAACCTATAACCTACTTAAAACCTAAACCTAAAACCTAAATGTTTTCTTAAATCCCTAAAACTAAACCTACACCTAATCCTATTCTCAACTACCTTACCTAAACCTAAACCTAAACTTGAAAATCCAAAGAAAAATCTGATCTCGAACCCAAACCCGATTTCCTAAACCTAAACCTTAACCTATTCTCAAATCCCTAAACCTATAACCTTAACCTAAAACTTAAACCTTAACCTATTCTCAAATCCCTAAACCTAAACCTACACCAAATCTTATTCTCAACTACCTAACCTAAACCTAAACCTAAACCTATACTTGAAAACCCAAAGCAAAATCCGATCCCGAATCCAAACCCGATTTCCTAAACCTAAACCTTAACCTATTCTCAATTCCCTAAACCTATAACCTATAACATACCTATAACCTTAACCTAAAACCTAAACCTTAACCTATTATCAAATCCCTAAACTTAAACCTACACCTAATCCTATTCTCAGCTACCTAACCTAAACCTAAACCTAAACTTGAAAACCTAAAGAAAAACCTGATCCCAAACCCAAACCTGATTTCCTAAACCTAAACCTTAACCTATTCTGAAATCCCTAAACCTATAACCTATAACCTACCTATAACCTTAACCTAAAACCTAAGCCTTAACCTATTCTCAATTCCCTACAGCTATAACCTATAACCTACTTAAAACCTAAACCTAAAACCTAAATGTGTTCTCAAATCCCTAAAACTAATCCTACACCTAATCCTATTCTCAACTACCTAACCTAAACCTAAACCTAAACTTTAAAACCCAAAGCGAAATCCGATCCCGAACCCAAATCCGATTTTCAAAACCTAAACCTTAACCTATTCTCAAATCCTTAAACCTATAACCTATAACCTTCCTATAACCTTAACCTATTCTCAAATCCCTAAACCTAAACCTACACCAAATCCTATTCTCAACTACCTAACCTAAACATAAACCTAAACTTGAAAATCCAAAGTAAAATCCAATCCCGAACCCAAACCTAATTTCCTAAACCTAAACCTTAACCTATTCTCAATTCCCTAAACCTATAACCTATAACCTACCTATAACCTTAACTTAAAACCTAAACCTTAACCTATTCTCAAATCCCTAAACCTAAACCTACACCAAATCCTATTCTCAACTACCTAACCTAAACCTAAACCTAAACTTGAAAATCCAAAGAAAAATCCGATCCCGAACCCAAACCCGATTTCCTAAACCTAAACCTTAACCTATTCTCAAATCCCTAAACCTATAACCTATAACCTACCTATAACCTTAACCTAAAACCTAAACCTTAACTTATTCTCAAATCCCTAAACCTAAACCTACACCAAATCTTATTCTCAACTACCTAACCTAAAACTAAACCTGAACTTGAAAAACCAAAGCAAAACCCGATCCCGAACTCAAATCCGATTTCCTAAACCTAAACCTTAACCTATTCTCAATTCCCTAAACCTATAACCTATAACCTACCTATAACCTTAACCTAAAACCTAAGCCTTGACCTATTCTCAATTCCCTACAGCTATAACCTATAACCTACCTATAACCTTAACCTAAAACCTAAATGTGTTCTCAAATCCCTAAACCTAAACCTACACCTAATCCTATTCTCAACTACCTAACCTAAACCTAAACGTAAACTTGAAAATCCAAAGCAAAACCCGATCCCGAACCCAAACTCGATTTCCTAAACCTAAACCTTAACCTATTCTCAAATCCCTATACCTATAACCTGTAACCTACGTATAACCTTAACCTAAAACCTAAACCTTAACCTATTCTCAATTCCCTACAGCTATAACCTATAACCTACCTAAAACCTTAACGTAAAACCTAAATGTGTTCTCAAATCCCTAAACTTAAACCTACACCTATTCTTATTCTCAACTACCTAACCTAAACCTAAACCTAAACTTGAAAACCCAAAGCTAAACCCGATCCCGAACCCAAACCCGATTTCCTAAACCTAAACCTTAACCTATTCTCAAATCCCTAAACCTATAACCTATAACCTATCTATAACCTTAACCTAAAACCTAAACCTTAGCATATTCTCAATTCCCTACTGCTATAACCTATAACCTACCTATAACCTTAACCTAAAACCTAAACCTAAAACCTAATCGTGTTCTCAAATCCCTAAACCTAAACCTACACCTAATCCTATTCTCAACTACCTAACCTAAACCTAAACCTAAACTTGAAAACCCAAACCAAGACCCAATCCCGAACCTGAATCCGATTTCCTAAACCTAAACCTTAGCCTATTCTCAATTCTCTACAGCTATAACCTATAACCTACCTATAACCTTAACCTAAAACTTAAACCTCAAGCCTAAATGTGTTCTCAAATCCCTAAACCTAAACCTACACCTAATCCTATTCTCAACTCCCTAACCTAAACTTGAAAACCCAAAACAAAACCCAATCCCGTACCCGAACCCGAACTCTATTTCCTAAACCTAAACCTTAACTTATTCTCAATTCCCAACAGCTATAACCTATAGCCTTAACCTATAACCTAAACCTAAAATCTAAATGTGTTCTCAAATTCCTAAACCTAAACCTACACTTATTCCTAATCTCAACTCCCTAACCTAATCCTAAACCTAAACTTGAAAACCCAAAGCAAAACCCGATCCCGAACCCGAACCCGAACCCAAAGCTATAACTTATAACCTATAACATATAACCTTAACCTAAACCTAACCAAAACCTATAACCTAAACCTATAATCTTAAGCTAAACCAAAACCTATAACATAACGAAACCAAAACCTATATCCTAAACCTTAACCTATAACATTTAAGCTATAACCTGAACTTATAACCTATAACCTAACCTTAACCTAATCCTAAACCTAAACATATAACCTAAACCTAAAAATAAAAAATTAAACCTAAACCTAAACTTAAAACCTAAATGTATTCTCAAATCCCTAAACCTAGACCTACACCTAATCCTGATCTCAACTCCCTACCCTAAACCTAAACCTAAACATGAAAACCCAAACCTAAACTCGATCCTGAACGCGAACATGATTTCGTTAACCTAAACTTTAACCTATTCTCAATTGCCTAAAGTTATAACCTAAACCTAAACCTAAACCTTAACCAAAACCTATAACCTAAACCTAAACCTAAACCTATACTTATAAATCCTAATTTATTTGATAAAAGTTCATTTACGATTAAGTTATTTTCTTAATAAGTTTATTGCCTTAATATATTATTTACGAAATTTCAGGATAAATTTGAATTGGATTCGAGTGTTCCGTACATTTTCTATGCCATCGACGACATGATCAAGGAGCGGTTTAAGGAGTACCGCTCATTGTTACATAAGCGGTACAAGCAGTGCATGAGTAACGAGGAGGGCACACTGTCCGCACCGCCGCACGTGACCCGTGATGACTGGAAAATACTCTGCGATAGATTTTCGTCTGATTCTTTTCAATTAATATTTATATATTTACGATATCTTAAGGTAACAATTAAATTCGCAACTAATAATAATGTATTATGAATAATGTGTTCAGAAGAGGAGAAAAATAAATTCTAACAACAGGCGAAAGTTAGCAGTGAACCACGTAGCTGGTTCAAAGTCATTTGTACAAATTCGTCATGACATGATAAGAAATTACTGGTAACTATTAAGTTGATATATTCTTTCAATGCATTTTATATTAACTCTATTGTTCTTTCGATTGCGCAGCGAGATTCCGTCACTTGGCCAGGAGCCCGGACCAATAGACCTCTATAAAGGGACTCACTGTTGGCAGGTGATGGGATCTTGGGTGCATCCTAGTACCAGCGAGATTTGGGTAAAAATTCTTACATTGTAAAATTTAATTGCATTAAATTATAATAATATCATTTTTTTGAGAAATTTTACATGTTTTCATTACAGATAGCGATGGACACCTTACGCAGTTAGCCCACTACTGATGGTACTCAGCGGAGTGAACTAGAGTCCTGAGTGAGGTGCTTGGCACCCGTTCTGGATATATGTGTGGGCTTGGCCATGGTGCCAAGCTTACGACACCCGCTAGAGCTGCTTCCACCCGATCCATCGTTGTTTGCGAGATTACCACCCGCCGAGCTGATATCGCTGAGAGAGAGGTTCAGTAGCTACAGGTAGTCGTCAATGACATCAGAGATTAGCTGGAGAAGAAGAGTGAGCAGTTGGAGAGGCAGATGGAGGAGCAACAGAGGAGGATGGAGGAGCTGACGAGTCAGAGGGAGGAGCAGGAGAGGAGGATGGAGGAGCAGGAGAGGCTGAGGGAGGAGCAGGAGAGGAGGATGGGGGAGCTGACGAGACAGAGGGAGGAGCAGGAGAGGATGATGGAGGAGCTGACAAGGCAGAGGGAGGAGTAAGAGAGGATGAGGATAGAGGAGCATTCGAGGCTGAGGGAAGAGCAGGAGAGGAGGATGGAGGAGATACGGGTGTAGCATGAGCGACGGATAACGAATATGTTTCAGGCTCTTGCCACACGCTTACCCATCGATGCCCCACCACCTCTACCTCCGTCTTTGTAATTTTTTGTATTTTATTTATAATATTAAACTTATATGTATTTATGCATGATGTAGTTTATGTTTGGATATATTTATTTATGTACTTTGGAGTTAAATGGCTGTGAATGTGAATATGATGAAATATATTACATGACAGGTGTATATCAGGAATTCTATTGTAACAGGTGTATATCGGGTGTATTTCAAGAATTTTGTGCTGGAATACAGGGTGCAAAAAAAAAAAAAAAAAAAAACTTTTACCTACGAAAATTTTTGTAGGTAAAAGAATCCTCCAAGTTTTTACCTACGAAAATTTTTGTAGTTAAAAGTTCACAAAAGTTTTTACCTACGAAAATATTCGTAGCTAAACGTGTTGTAATGTATTTTTACCTACAATATCATTCGTAGTTAAACGTGTTTGTTTGGTAAAGATTTTTACCTACAAAAATATGCGTAGGTAAATGAATTTTTAGCTACAAAATTGGTGGTAGGGAAACGTTTTCTAAGTATTTCTAGCTACGAAACTATTAGTAGGTAAAAAGTCTTGTTAATATTTTTAGCTACGAAACTATTGGTAGGTAAAAAGTCTTATTTTTAGCTACAAAACTATTGGTAGGTAAAAAGTGTTGTTAATATTTTTACAGATGAAATTTTTGGTAGCTAAAATGAGATTAATATTTTTGGCTACGAAATTGTTGGTAGGTAAAAAGTGTTTTTAATATTTTTGGCTACGAAAGTATTCGTTGGTAAAAAGTCTTGTAACTATTTTTAGCAATGAAATTATTGGTAGGTAAAAAGTGTATCAAATATTTTTGGCTACAAAAGTATTCGTAGGTAAAAAGTCATGTATATGTTTTTATCTACGAAATTGTTGGTAGGTAAAGTGTTTCGTATATATTTTTTACCTACAAAACTGTTCGTAGGTAAAACGTTTTGTCAATACTTTTACCAACGAAATTCAACGTTGGTAAAATGTTTTGCCAACGAAAAATTTCGTCGGCAAAAGTCTTACCTTTGCCAACGAATCTTTTTTTTCGTGGGTAAAAGGTGTTCCCCTCGGTCTTTTAGCTACGAAATTTCCAACGAAAAATTTCGTTGGTAAAACTTTTTTGCTACGAAATTAAGCCTTTTGCCTGAAAATTTTCATTGGTAAAAGTGGCTTTTCTTGTAGTGCTATGTTCTTATCAAACTCTTTTAAGTATAAATATGAATTTTCAGATTTAAGCCCATGAAATTTTGGAAGGAGTTGGATCACCCCTGACTTAATATCCATGTGTCTCATATTTTCTGAAAAAACTATGCATGAGGGCATACTCACCGCCGCCGGTTGTAAATAAGCTCGTAAAGTATGAGGCAGGGGTACTTGGTGCAACTCATTCTCATCATGGACTTCCACAACCCAAGATTGAGGTTATCCCTCTAGTTGATTGGCCAGTCGATTTGTGGTCATAACCTCAATTAACTCTGGGGATCTCGAGCGGTGTCTAGTCCTGCGATGGATAATTAACCCCTCAACCAATCCTCCTTCAGTCAAGAGATGTCGAGTGTTGTCACATACCTACTTTGGCATGAAACACTCGCATCCCTCAATCTCAGATTCTAACCTAAACCTAAAAGAAAGAAATGAGTAGAAATCTAAAATTAAGAAAAAAGAAGAGTTGGAAAGAAGTTACCAAATTAGAAGTTCCTAAGTCAAGGTCCGGCAAAACAAAACAAAATAAGTCAGTTTCTAAAATTAGAAAGTTCCTAAAATAGAAAGTAAACAAGTTTCTAAAAAGGAAAAACTTCTAAAAAAAAATGAAAATATAAAGTTTCTAAAAACTGATTAGGAAAGTTCTAAACCTAGAATTAGAAAGTATGTTTATTTCTAGAAATAAAAGAAATCCTAGAATTAGAAAGTTTTTAAAAATAAAAAATAAAAACCTAATCCTAAAAATAGAAAAATACAAAAATTAGAAAGAGATTACTAATTTAGAAAGTCTATATCAGTGTCCTACAAAATAAGAAAGTTAGGTTAGTTTCTAAAAATCAAACAGAAAAAACTAAACCTAAAATGAAAAAACCCTAATCTTAACCTAATTCTAAAACTAGTTAATTAAAAAATAAACGCAACCATTAGTCCCTAGCAACGATGCCAAAAAATTGTTCACAGCCCCAAGTGTATGGTCACAGTGTAGTAATAATCTCAGTAAGACCGAGGTCGAATCCACATGGACTAAACCTTATACATATTCTGAAAGTAACCAGAACTAGAACTAGAAGAAGATGTAATCTAAATCAGGAGAATGTAGGAGAATAATAGTGAATTATTTAACTAAAACTTGTAAAATTCAAAGGTGGAAAACTAAGGTTTCTAAGGATCCACTTGTAGAATCAGGGAGATCTATGCTTGATTCATAAGAACAACTGGAATTAGAGTCCCATCTTCATCCAATTGGAAGATACATCATTAAAATCAACGATGAACTACTTTTGATGTAATTTTCAATGAATGATAGGTGTGAGAACTAGAAGTGACTCCATCACTAAACCATGCCCATGAGACAAATCAAACAACAGAATTTAACCAATCAACAACCAATCTGAGAGACTTATGAACGTTGGGGAGGATTTCATCATCCAACCATGCCCAGGAGACAATGGTAAACAATAGAGTTCTCAAGTTCATAATCCCTATAATGAAAATAACATACTCAAAGCTATCGCAGACCCATTGTAATTTAAGTCACAACAAACCATTAAAAACTAAGAGTATTCCTCATAACCAAACTAGAATCAAAGAGAGTTCAATAAACATTAATTAAAGCTCTAGAAAGGATCCCATCATACTACAAGCTTCACCTCTTAGCTCTAGCTACGAGGTTTAGCTCATCATAGACATGATGATCTAAAATCTCAAAAAAACATTAAGGAAAACAAAGAAGGAAAGAGAAGGAAGAACTCTAGGGCCAACCACACTCTTTTTCTCTCTCTTTCTTCCCACGGCTGCCTCCACACGTCCTTGGATGATCTTTACATGTTCTCTCTCTCTCTCTCTCTCTCTCTCTCTCTCTCTCTCTCTCTCTCTCTCTCTTCTCTCTCTCTCTCTCTCTCTCTCTCTCTCTCTCTCTCTCTCTCTCTCTCTCTCTCTCCTTTTATAAAAAGGGGAAGTTGGTGGCTAGAGTCGGTGATACAAGTTACGCAGCAAGAGTCTTGCATGCATAGCGAAACCATAAGCTGGTTCACATTTGGATCGAGATTTTAACCTATCAGCATACCAAAACTTGATTTTGACTCCATGGTGACGGTCGTGAACACCCTCTGTATCTTTTGGACGCTCCGAATCTTACATTTGACGTGATTGTGATCACACAATAGCCCAGGGAGGCCGGCAACGTCCGGACGCTATTCTTGTGCACGTGAGCTACGCTGAGGTGTTTAATGGGCCCTGCATCAGTGTTAACGGAGAAATCCACTCTGTTCATTGGATTTGTGGTGAAATTTTAATTAGGAATGGATGGTTTTTCTTGAGTTTTGTGCGACCCACTGTATCAAATCATCCTACCGTTCATTCTGCGTTTGATCATGCTCTTCGTGTATGCACGTGTATGGTTGTAAAATGACACCATGGTTATGGTCGGCCCCACCGTTCAGACACTTTGGATGGTTTAGATCATTCAAAGGGCGATCATGGTGGGCCACTTCTCCCCACAGCGGACGCACGTCCATCCCTCTGCATAAGAGAGAAGCTGGGTCAGGTCAAACGACCTTTGACCAAACTCTCCGATCCGGTGTGGTGCGAGTGTGCACCTTTTGTGCACACACACCCTTACCTGTGGGATTCACTGTAATGTTTCTGATAAATCCACACCGCCCATCCTTTTGCCATCTAAGTTAAGCAATAAAATCCAAAATTGAGACATATCCAAAGATCAGATGGGCCTCATATTGGTGGTTTTGTGGCTGATCTGTCCATTGGGACATTTCCACAATGATCTATAGGTTGAATTTCGACATGTATGATTAATTTAGGGTCCTCAGGGCAGATATAAAGTTTCGAGCTAAATGGATGATGGGAACCCTGTGATCTGGCATTCAAGACGATTTTCAGGCCACTTTATCTTCAATCACTCAATTTTCTCAGATCTTTAGCATGTGAATTCTTAAATATCGGTCCCCTAATATCCGTTCCTTGCTTTAGTGATTCTTGAGCATCAAATTTATACTTTTAGTACCTTTTCAGTCCAAGCTCTTAAATTCACCTTGCAATATAAACATGGTTAACATAGGACATTAAACATTATTATGTTCATAAAACCAAATAATAATTGGGGTCTAATATGTAATATTTGACCCTCAACACAAGCCATGTTAATGGCCTCTATCCATAACTTATTACCCAATACAACATTACTCAACATGCTTCGGGCTCTCTATAAGCGAGTCTAATTAATCTGTTCCGCAACTCCATTCTGCTCAGGAGTGTGCCTTACTATATTGTTCCACACAATTCCTCATCCTTGCTAAATTGATTAAATTCATTTTATGTGAATTCACCTCCATTATTAGCTTTTAATACCCTAAGTTTCTTCCATGTTTACCTTTCAACCATCGCCTTCCACACTTTAAATGTGGCAAAAATATTAGTTTTATTTTTGAGAAAATAAACCCACACTTTCTTAGACTAGTCATCGATGGATGAAACAAAATACGATAACCCCTTAGTAGAAATAACGGGCGACGACCTCATATGTCTGAATGCACATACTTAAACATACCTTTATAAACATCATTTCAAGTGTTAAAAGATAACTTTGATTGTTTACCATATATACAATGCTCACTTATAATAAGTTCAATACTTTTAAAAATAAGAATTAAGCAACAATTAGAATGCACCTTCATATCGTAGTCGCTGATGTGGCCTAGGCATGCATGCCATAATCATGCATACGAGGACTCCACTATAGACGTTGCAGCTTTGCCCATTTTAGTATTTTTGATCAACTTGTATAGATTACTACTCTGTTGTACTTTCATCAAATAAGTGCCCCTTTCAAACCTTTAAGGACTCTGTCATAACCAGAGAACTTACAACAAAGTGCCTCAAGATCACCAGAGATATCAACCTTCTTGAGATCTGGAACGTGTTGAACATTTTTTAGAATATACTTCACCCCATTGAACATTCTAATGTACACTAAACCGATTCCAACAACTTTACAAGAAATGCCATTGCCCATAAAAACATGCCCAAACTATCGTACTTGTTGTACATGGTGAACTAATACATATAAGAAGTCATGTGGTATGAGGCCCATGAATCTAAAATTCAGTTGTTACTAAGGTAACTAGATTTGGTTGCGGTCAAGACATCACCACCATCCACCTCCTCGCATGATTGTGTTTCGATGACCTCGTTTGACTCATTCTCTTATTTTCCCACCTTTTAAGCCTTAGGGTTCCTATAGTCATTCTTCAATGCTCTGACATCCCACAATTCTATCATTTCATCTTACTTTTTTTCCTTCTGATTTAGATTGCGATCGTGAATTGCCATTCTCCCTTTCAGTATTCCTTCCCCTGACAACCAACACATTTGTAGGGGTACCTTCACCACTGTCATTCTTTCTCAATTGTTTCTCATGAAGGGCTGAGATGACAATTTCAACATCAATAGTATTCCTACCATGGATCAACGTGTCTACCAGATTCTCAAAAGATTATGGAAGTAAATTCAAAAGAATTATGGTTTGATCTTCCTCTCCGATCTTAACATTCACATTCTCCATTTATATAGCAATTCGATGAAGTGCTCATGTGTTCATTAATGTCAAACCCCTCTGACATCTTAAGATTATATAATTTATTCTTAAGATACAGATGGCTACCCAAGAATTTCTTCATGTACTAACTATCTAAATTCATCCATACTATTGCGGCAGTCTTTTAATCCAAGACATTATATAGAACATTTTTCTTTAGACACAATTGTATTGAGGTTGCATCCCTCTCATCTAGTTCATCATACTCTTCATCAGTCAAAAATGCAGAACACTTCGCCTTGCTAAGAAGAGCATGTTACAATCATTGTTGAACTAGGAGCTCTCTCATCTTAACCTTCCATAGTTCAAAGTTATTCCTCCTAGTGAACTTCTTAGTTTCATACTTAATATAAGATCCTTAGACAACATATTTTTAGATTGAAAAAACTCAAAACCCTTACGTTCTCTCTTATACCACTTGTTGGGGGGACGCACAGAAGCAACCCCGAGTTAGAATCAAACAATAAGAGATCAAATAAACCAAGCATAGAAATAACATAAGATTTTTACATAGAAAAACACTTGCGAAAAAAACCCATGGCACAAAGTGACAGTGAATTCACTATAATAAACGATGTTATAGGATATAGAAGAACTTACCGATCTAATAATTAACCACGAAAATATACAAAACCCTAGATTTTTTCTCTCTTTGCTCACAAAAGCACTAAACACGTTCTTTATATCCTAATCCTTGATTACAAACTCTTAAATAGAGATAAATTCGAATTAGAAAACAAAAACTGTAATTCTACAAAATTGCGAAGTTAGTCGATGGGAGCTTCGATCAGATCGAGTGACATTGTGGTGGGGTTTTCCTCCTCAGTTCAAAGGAGATGTGGTGCGGATCGGATGCATAAATCTTGTCATTACCGCGTTGCTTAACCAGTCGAGGGCACTGCTCGACCGATTGAGTAAGCCGCTCGATCAGTCGAGCGATGCTCGACTCAAAGTCTACTGAGCTATTTGTTTTGGAATGTCATGAGGCTCGACCAGTCAAGGGTTAGGCTCGACCAGTCGAGTGGGCTGCTCAACCGGTTGAGCACCCGGACCGACTAGTCGAGAGTTACGTAGATTCAGTTAGGATTTAGTGCAAACTGTGTAAATTTGAGGCGATTTCGCAAGAGGTGCGAAAGGGAGTTGCTTAAATTATAAATAGGAGCCTAGGATTATTTTAGGGCAATGCAAGAGAGTTTCCTAAAGCTTTACAGTGGTTTGATAAAGGGTTTAGGGTTATCAAAGTGTGAGAGAAAGAGAAAGAGAGAGGAAGCTTGTGGAAGAGAGGTTTTGCTAGTAGAGGTTATCTACTTCACAATCGACGTCTCATCGCTTCTGCGTCCTCGTAATCAGTGAGATCTCTCCATTTTTTCTTATTTTCTTATTGTTCATCCACTCCTGCATGAGTGAAGAAGGTTTGATCCAAGCGGTGTGTGCTTGTGATCGATTGTACCATTCTACTTCATAGTGAATTTTTGCTCTGGATGGGTCCCATGGTTTTTATCTTTTTAAGAGTTTTCCACGTAAAAATATCTTGTGTTGTGTAGTTTGTGCTTTGATTTATTTCATTGCTTTATTGTTTCATAATTCTAATGTTTTAGGAGGCTGGATCCTAAGGTTTTGTGCAATGCCCCCCAACAAAGTGGTATCAGAGCGTACAGGTTGGTTGAACGGAGTGAGATCGGTTTTAAATTATAGAAGGTGGCTCATTAAGGATGATCAGTCTTAATGGTTCTAACTGGACCATATGGAAGGCTAAGATGGAGGATTTGCTTTATTGCAAGGACTTGTATTCTCCAATTCAAGGCATATTAGCAAAGTCAAAGGATATGTCAGATGATGATTGGAAGAAGTTGGACTGGAAGGTAATGGGGTTTGTTAAGCAATGGCTAGACGATTCTGTATTCCACCATGTGATTGTAGAAACCTCAGCCGCTAACCTATGACTGAAACTGCAAGTGCTATATAAGAGGAATATAGCCGGCAATAAGATTTTTTTGATAAGACGACTTGTGAATCTCAAGTTTAAAGATGATGGTTTCGTGATTGAGCACATGAATGAAGTTAGCAATATATTGAACCAGCTCTCTACTGTGAAGATGATCATGGATGATGAATTACAATCTTTACTTTTTCTTAGCTCATTGTATGATAGTTGAGAAACATTGATGGTGTCTCTGAGTAACTCCGCACCAGACAGAAAGGTGTATATGGAACAGGTAACTAGTTGTCTCTTCAATGAGGAAATAAGGAGGAAGTCTCAGGGGTCTACTCAGCAAGAGGCCCTTATGACACAAGATCGGGGGAGATGAAAGAACAAAAAGGGTGAGATAAATCAAGAGACAAGTTGAGTACCAGGATAGATGTTGAATGTCGTAAGAAGAAGAACGACAAGAAAAGGAAAGAGAGTTGCCTAAACTATAAATAGGGGTCTTAGGGTTATTCTAAGACAATATAAGAGGGTTTCATAAATCTTTACAAGGGTTTGTTAAAGGGTTTAGGGCTATCAAAGGGTGAAAGAAAGAGAAAAAGAGATAGAGGAAGCTTGTAAAATAGAGGTTCTACTCGTAGAAGTGATCTACTTTACAGTTGATGTCTCAGCGCTTCTACGTCCTCATAATCGGTGAGATCTCTCCGTTTTTTAATTCTCTTATTGTTCATCTACTCTTGCATGAGTGAAGAAGGTTTGATCCAAGCGGTGTGTGTTTGCGATCAGTTGTAACGTTCTACTTCATGGTGAATTGTTGATCTGGACGAAGTCCCGTGGTTTTTACCTCTTTGAAAGTTTTCCATGTAAAAATCTCATGTCATGTAATTTATGCTTTGATTTATTTCATTGCTTTATTATCCCATAATTCTTGTGTTTTGGGAGGCTGGATCCTAAGGTTTTGTGCAACGGCTCCCAACACATAGATGACCCATCAATGGGATCGAAGCCATATTCGATCGGATTGATTTGGTTCCAAAACTATCCAGCGAGTAAAAGAAAAAGAAAAAATAATAATAAATAAATAAAATAAAATAAAATTATAGATGGGATTAAGTGGACTGTTGATGGGATTGACAGTTGCTTAATGGGATCTCGGATAAAAGACATCTTACAACATATTCTCTCCCACTATATATAAGGAATATCTCACTAAGGAATCCTTAAAAGATGCATATCTTTCTCTCCTCCATGTGTACTCATATAGGTAACACCAAGGGAGAGAGTATTGCCAAAAATCTAACAAAACTAGGCTTCACCATACAAAGCATAATAGGAGGGGAAGGAGAACCGTTTCCCAAAAGTAAACACAAACACAATTACACTACAGAGGGCTACTACCCAATACGGTGAGGCACCACCAATACGCCTTGTTTTCCTTTCCTTTCCTTTCCTTCTTTATCATGCTTAAGTTTGAATTCTTTAATTTCCATCAATTCAATCAATCCAAAATTGTGTCGGCTAGTATTAGAGCGAGTTTTGATGGAAAGTTGATCATAAGTACCTTGAAGATATACCTTGAAGATATAGAATGCCAACTGTTGATTGATTGCGAGATCGCAACAATAATTCAAGAAAGGGAACATAGATTTATGGCCTGAAATCTAAGTTTGCTTAAGCCAAATTCAGGCGACTTTTGAAGAGAATGTGCCTATCATACTAAAAGGGGAGGTCAACATCATGCATCGGCATGCCGACCAACATTCAATCCATGAGAGGATGAGATAGAGAGAATCCAAAGGAAAATAGAAGTTCTATCCTGGTCTATCACTCGAAACCATCCATCATCTTACAAAATCGCCGACCAAGAGCCTTCAGAAAAATCCGACCACTACCGTCACTTCCATACATTTCCTCACAGAACCATCTTATCCTTAAGGATAATCCATAGTCATCTATTCGAATTTATACCTTAAAAAGAATCCTAACCATCTCCATCTCAAACCCACACCACTACAAAATCCCATCTCCACCCCACACTGCAGCAAGCTTCTTCCATCAATATTCTCCATATCAAATCCCTGCCAACAAGATCCATATTCATAACTATCATTCAGCTAAGGATAGGATCATCTGACCAAATGAAGTAATTAGAAAAAGGATGGCTATAAAAAATAAAACCAAATCAAGAATGGATATTATCATCTGACCAATGTGATTTTTTATTCCTTGCCCCCTTAACCCGTTTACTTGACTTAATAGACAGTTCAAATCGATTGATTGGATTGTCCAATCAATTAGGACATTATAATATACTTTCTCTAAGATCAGTGGAGCTTTTCTATTAGTTAATAAAAAAATAAAAACAACTTGCATGTTTAGGTGATCTAGTGGACCATTGAAATATGAGGGCACACGTTTCAACATGTTGCACTTGTCAAATGGCTGACCACTTAATGGAGGGGCTTGATTGATTCTTGGGCCATGTATCTTAGACAAAATAATGTAGTTTAAAGAATGAAAATAGTTCATGCAAGGCATTCCATAATGAAATCGTTGTTATAACAATCACTTTTATTACTATTATGATAGTGGTTGTAACGGTTGTTGTTTTGGCTCTGTAATAGACCATTATGGTGCGTTACCGTTATTTTCATTACATTATCATTTTTAATACCTCGGGTTCACCTTTGAGCTGAGTGGGCCAGTAGCTGGTGCAAACTAGTCGTTTCATCTAATAAATTCGAAAATAAATTGATTGATGATAAAAACGAATTTACAATCATTTACATAGTGATATCAAACCTAGGAAGAAGTTTCATAATCAAACTCTAACTCAAATTTCCTGAAAAACGTGACTTACTATAAATAGTAAACTTATTATTTATAGACTGGTCATGATTTCTACTAGAATTCATGGTTTTCAGCCAAAATTAGTGTTTAATTTGGCTTAACTACATTATTCTCTTAATTTTTCTAAGCTTTATTCATGTTGGGCATGACTCCTAAAACATAAAGGATCAAAAGTTATGACCAAACAAAAGCTTACTATAAATAGTAAAAAAGAAAATAAAATGAACTTTGGTTGATTATTGACCTGATGGAATCTCACAAATTTGGTGTGTGTAACCTGGCATAGCGGGGCTGATTGGCTAAAGTGGCTTTTTCTATCCCAAAATCATATATGGTACATCAAAAAACTCATTCCAATTTAAGAGATACAATTATTTTAAGGTTCGTGTCCGTCATCTGTTCTACATGGGTATCTTTAGACAAAATAATATAGTCTAAATAATAAAATTGGTTTCCCCAAGGTATTCCATAATGAAAACCATGGTTGTAACAGGCACTTCCATTACTATCATGATATTGGCTGTACCGGCTGTCATTTTGGCCTTGAAATGGACTGTTACGATACGCTACGGTTATTGCCGTTACATAATCATTTTTAATACTTGGGTTCACCTTTGAGCTGAGTGGGCCAGTAGCTGGTACAAAATGGTCTTTTCAACTAAAAAGAGAATACCTTATAGGATCCTCTTTGGTACAAGTGTCCTTAACAACGTGTCATCCTGACTTTTGGTAACTCCATACGATGCATGGTTTGGTGGAACACAGGTTGATTTGGACCCAATACCTCAAAGCAGATAAGGCCTATAACCAGTGCAGCTCACGAATATTGAACAGAACTTAATATATTGCTTTAAAAAGTTCAGCTAATTATCATTGAATAGACCGATTGAGTCAATTAAAGACTCGTTCGAGTCGTCAAGTTGATTCGATCCGTCTGGATGACGACTCGAATCCAGTTTCTGAGTTTTTGAACTAGGTTTCATCTGGTGCCTGTACTGAAACGAGAGTAGTGGACACGATGATCCATGGTTCAAACTGTTCGTTTAGTGGGACAGAATGTCAATCAACTGTAGTAATTCTCAATGGCTAGACTATCAACTGGTGCGGTTTACAAGAGTATGGGCATAGCAGACCTTAATACTTCTTACTAACGTGTAGCTCTTTGCTAATTTAGAAGCACATGCCCCGGTGGACCGTTTGGATTATGAACACACGTGCAAGAACAGCTTTGCCTTGTGCACCAAAGGGCCTTGTTTTTGAATGGGGTACTGAGCATCTATGATTGATGCGGATTAGGGCTATCAATAGACTGGACTCCGGATGGATTTTGAACAATTCAAGTTAGGTTTTTGGGCTGGGCCGACTCAAATTGTTAGAGTTGTCAATGGATTTTTGTTTTTTTGAAGGCAAGAAAGAAATCTCTTTTATTACGCCAAGCAAAAGCCTGAAGAAATATAAAGAATACATCCAAGGGAAGGTCCTTAATTAAGAAAAGAGAGAAGAAACCGAAATGAAATTTTGAAAAAATAAAATAAAATAAAAAATCCATATTGTGAGTCAGGAAAAAGTGCCACATCCAAAATACCTACATACATAGAGTTAGAAGAAAATTCAAAAAAGAGATTTGCTCATACCCTTAGCCCAAGGAAAAAAATTACTCACACCCCAAATAGGGAGGAAAATAGCGCCCCCACCTTGGAGGAAGCTAATAAAACCCAAGCTGTGAGGGCGACAAAAGGGAGACTAGGTGAAGATAATGCCCAAGAAGACAACTTAAATATCCTGCCTAAGATGAGCTAATAAGAAGAGTTATAGCCTGAATTCAATTTAGCAATCTTTTAACTGCACGACCCTTAATTCACATGTACGAGTCACACCACTTGTCCGAGTCCGATGCAACTTGTACGAGTTGACTCAGATTCAGTCAGACCCGATTCGGTTCAGCACCACAATGCACCCCTAGCTCAGGTAAGTCGAGGCAATCCACCCCCTACTTGTCCGTGTCCCTACTCGCGTCAAGACCAGCCTACTCGGTCTGAGTCATCGCTGAGTCTTTTAACCATGTTATATTAGCACAAATCAAGCTCAGCTACAGCCCAAGCTTTACTTTTGGGACTGAAGATAAGGCCAACGCTCATTTGAGAATCACCTCGAGCCTTTCTTGAGGGCCTAAAACTCCAGCCCATCTCAGAAACTGTCTATCTGAGCTGTGTAGTCTATTGGCAGACATGTCCTCTGGTGGTACGGATGGCAAAGCGTATGTGGTTGGGGGTTGGGCCAAAACAGGCCGACAACCCATTGCCCAAGGTCTAGTGGGTCATCCTAGCCCAACCAATTTAAAATTCATTGAGGTCAAACACAACCCGACTCGGCCCATTGAATTGTAATGTAGAAATCATTGGATGTGTTTCGACCTTTCAAGGGGTCCAGGTATCCAAACTCTATATTATTATTCATTACGGATTCAATCCGCTGCAGGCCTGATCAGGTACTGTGAATCAAACCGAGCGTGACCGTTTTCTTAAATGGGCTCATTTCGTGCACTGAAGCTGGGGCTTTTAATGGCTTGGATGGTCCATCCGGATTTTGAACCTTCACAGGTTCTGGCCAGATTTTGGATGAATAATAGACACAAGGGCCGGGTCAGCTCCTCAGAATTTAGGCCTGTTTAATAAATGGGCTGGGCAAGCTCTATCCAGCAGTTTTCCGGGCCTGGTCCTCATCAACTGGGCCTTGGCAGTACCTCTAGGTTGTGGTGTGTATATCTAGGCCCACTGAGCAAGATTCCACGCCCAGATCTTCCTTTAGAAGTTGATGGGAAGCCAATGCCTTGATATAGGCAGCGCGTGCAACACTCTAGCTTTGTAAGGTCCTTCATACGCTATATCCCTTCCTCAGTGTGGTTCGACTGATGAATGGCTTGGATGCAATATTTAAACAATAAGGTTAACTTCCCCATGCCTACTTTTAATTGTGGTGTGGCCCACTTAATCGTGGATCGGCCTGATTTCTATAGTCCTAACTTAAAATGATGTGCCGCATCTGATGGATGGAGTGGATGCGATGCATGCATCAAGGCTGGCCCAAAGAGCTCGGCTGTTGGAGAGGCACCATACAACAGATTGTAGGGTCCTATAGTATTCGGGCACTGAAAAGCCACTGGTACCCCCTTCCTAACTGCTCTGGGTTGAGACAACATACAACCAGTTGTAGGTGAGCACTTGTCCTTGGGGCAACTCACGGTAAGGCAAACACGTGTGTCATTCCAGACCATACAAATATTGGGCTCCAACGTGGATGGTCCATAGACTGAAAATTAAACTAATTAGAGGATCTTAACCTTCTAGTTTCAGCCAGTGAATTCAGACAACTAGTTGGACGGTTAGAATCCTCTGATTGATTTATGAGAACTGCATCAATTGTGATAGGAACTGATTTTTGTGGGCCCCTACCATACTGGGCAGATGAAAAAAGAAATATAGGTCATGTGAAAATAAAAACACATTGGCCCACTGAATCCAGACCGATGAATAGGATCATCCAAACAATGTGATCTTTGGGCACCCGCAGTAGATGTTGGGTAGCATACGGCATATCCACCACATGTGGAAATTTAAATCTTGGTAAGGCTGTCTTTTTTTTTTTTTCAAATAAGCGTGGCTCACCTGATGAGTGGACCAGACAGATCTTCGGACCATGTCAGATACACGGTAGGCATTGTTAGGCCATAATGGACAACCTAGATCATGCATTCACTATCTGAACTTGTGCAATTGAATGCTATTTACTTGGTATGCGCATGTGTTAAAGTACAGTAGGCTGTGTTAGATATCCCAACCCTTCATCAGATTCAATTTAATTTAATTTTATCTCCATCGTGTGGAAACTCTTCATCAAGAATAAAAAACTATAACTTTATAATATTATATATTCCAAAATAGAAAAACAATTAAGGTGTCTTCTTTTTATGTAAATATTATTATCATTATAATATTATTTTATTTTTATTTTTATTTTTTGTACAAAATGCCCCAAAACTACAACATTTCAGCAACATTTTTTCTTATTAGAAACCTAACCTCTTTCCAACTTGTAGCATCCAACCAAATCCAAGCCATTCAAACAATAAAATCATAGAAAACCTAACCTCTTTCCTACTTGTAGCATCCAACCAAATCCAAGCCATTCAAACAATAAAATCATAGAAAACAATGGCCTTTGATTCACCTGGTTCATGTCTTCCCCATCTTTATGTTAGGCTTCCATCATGTCCTTCAACTTCATTTTCCTAAAATCGTGAGGTTTGGCTGTGGTTTGCTAAAATCAGGCCGATTCAACCTAGTTGGAAGCTGACCTGGAAAATGAGAGCCGATTCTCTGACAAACTAGGGCTGGCCTGGTTTGCCGAACCAAAGTGGCCTGGATCATCATCTTGTCGCATTGACTAAGACGAGAAATGGGTTGACCCATTGAGTTAGCAAACTAAGTCCCCATAGTCTCTATCTCTCTGCATGTGGGCCCACTTGTCGAGTACTGGTGCACGCAGATTGCATGCGATAAGAGCACATTATATTTCAAATGATGTATCGGTGATGAAAAAACATCATACATGTACATCAACAATCAGGCCCACGGTGAAAATGGAACTCTTTATTTTTCATCGTGGGCCATACACGCAACACAGAGATTGCATCTATCATATTGATGTAAGGAAAAACATGACGAGGTCGATCACTTCTTCCTCACAGGATAATTACTCCGAATCCATTGTGCTTCTCTGGACTTGTCACGGAGATTCCTCAAATCCATATGAAAAATTTTTAAAAAAAGAAGAGATAAATTCTAATAAATTCAAAATTAAATTAATTGATGATAAAACGAATTTACAATCCTTTAAATAGCGATATCAAACCTAGGAAGAAATTTTAGAATCAAACTCCAACTCAAACTCCCTAAAAATGTGAATTACTATAAATAGTAAACTTACTATTTATAGACTGTCATGATTTCTACTAGACTTCATGGTTTTCAGAAAAAAATAGTGTCCAATTTGGCCTAACCATATTATTCTCCTAATTTTTCTAAGCCCTTTTCATGTTGGGCACAACTCCTATAGCTCAAAGGATAAAGAGTTATGAAGGAACTAAAACTTACTATAAATAGTGAAAACGAAATTGAAATATACTTTTAACCGTCGATATGATGGAATCTTGCAAATCTGGCATGGGCAACCCAACATAACTAGTTGGTTGCCCAAAGTAGCTTCTCCTACCCGAAAATCATATATTGTAAGCCAAATGACTCATTCCGGATTGTGAGATATGCCTGCTTTAGTGTTTTGACGGCCCTGATCACTTCCATCTCCGATCGGGCCTTCTCTAGTCTATCTTGGACATGAAAGTATCCGCGACCCGCTCTACATCAGTCCCTTTCACTTCAAAAGAACTCGTCTTCGAGTTCTTCTCCTGCTTTGGTTTATAATATTCAGTCAAGTCTAAGATGTTCAAAGTACGTGAGATCTCCAAGGCATTCAGAATATCAATAGCGTAAATATTATCATTGATCTTTTGGAGGATCGGTGTCGGTCTAATCTTCTTGTTATTTAACTTTTGTAGTTCCCGGAAAGAAATATCTCCTTGTAAATACATCATAACATGGTCGCTCACCTCGAACACTTTTTGTCATCGATATTTGTCGGCTTACTCCTTGTACTTGTCGTTCGAGGCATGCAACTTGGCTTACACATCCGCATGAATGCCCATGATTCGGTCCGCCATATGTTCTTCTGCAATACTCATGCTCAGGAGCTTGGGCAAAGGGACTAAGTCAAATGTGTGGTGAGGCATTTGACCATAAATAATTTGGATTAGAGACTTCCCTGTTAAGCGGTTTGAAAGTATGTCACGCCCCAAACTCGGAAACCGGGCTCACAAAATTTTCGATCGCCGAATCTAGCGCCGACAGCCTCTGTAGAACTCCATTCTCGGCTCCCAGCTCTCATTCGCTAGGTTCCGATCCTATGATGCTATGAGGAGGATTTTCAAGGTCAGTTTGAATCGTGAAAAGCATAACCCACAAACAACAACCAAGAACTCCATTACATTTCCACTATGATCAAAAACTTTAAAAGTACAATGAGCATAAAGGGAAATACAATGATGATGAACAAAATCTCCAAAGTGATCTGCAAAGTGCTCCTGCCTCAGCGCTGTTGCGCCCCAACGTCACTTGCACGCAACGGTCGTGCATAAGCTTACAGAAAGCTTAGAGGGTGGTGAAAGTGTATGCGCAAGGTAATAATATGATCATGCAATATCAGAGTAATGCGAAATATGCAGATAAATCCATAAATATCATGAGCCGTACCAAGGCTATGAGATGCAAGATGCAAGTCAAGCATATAATCCTCATCTAAGTCCACATGTCAATACAACTCAACTCTGGGATATCACCGGGGTCTAGTACACTCTAAACCAGATCGTCGCCACATCGAGTGCAATAAGGTAAGTGGAAGAGACCTCACTATCCGTCTGTCAATATCGGGCTCAACTCGTCAATAGCGGACCCATTCCTCGAGCTGGTTAAACTCAGCTAGTTTTACCCCCTACACTCGGGCGGGTAAGGCCGCACCCCCTTCCAACTGACCACGACACAGTGGAGAGCGCAGTCATCTGGTAATCGGCACACGAAGCTCATCTACCCACTCGTTCTAAACGTTGGAGCAACCTCTTGGTACCATAAGGGTTTAGAAACTTTCATCCAGAGATATCTATAGCACCCCATGTAGAATGAGATTTTCGGTATCCAATCCTGCCAACCACGGTCTTTATGTGGAGGCTACGGCCCCGATGTCGCTAAGGCGTACAACAACCATATCACACAATGCGAAATGCATGAATCACACTATCCAATCATGTAGCAAATCATGCGCGTATCGTGCGCTCATACAGGGCAACATCGCCTAATCGGGGTCCCATAAATAATCTGCCCAAAGGCATATGCTATGATCAGTCACTTCTCATATCAAGCATACATATGATGTGTATGATCAAGAGTCATGGAATTATACTAAACATGTTATAATGAAATGAACTATCCTTACAATGCAGATGGGCCTGGATGGCGTATACATAATAAGTATGGGCCTAATAATGGGCCCTAAGGAGAGTAGTAATGTGGACATTCAACCAGCATTACACTCGCAATGTGGACGTCAAACCAACATTGCTCCCAAGGCACGATCGTCGTAAACATCGTTACATAATCTGTGTTGGGATCATACATTGCAATGGACCTTAGGTACATCCCATTGGGCCTTAAATATATCCAATGGGCCATGTCATATGGGCCTTTTATTCGTCAAATGGGCCACATAAATGGACCACACCAATGGGCCTTACGTGCATTGCAATGGGTCATAACCCGTGGGCCTTAGATTGCATCAAATGGGCCTAATCTTATGGGTCTTATATGTAACAAATGGGCTACACCAATTGGGCCCCATATGTACATCAAATGGGCCTCAACCCATAGGCCCTAGTACATCTCAATGGGCCTTAACCCATGGGTCCCCAAAACATCAAATGGCCAATTCCATGGACCCTAGAATACATCGAATAGGTCTGATCCCACAGGCCTTAGATTACATCAAATGGGTCTGGTCCCATGGGCCTTGGGATATATCAAATGGTCCAATCCCATGGGCCTTACATCCACATCAAAGTGGGCCCCAATAAACTGCTACAACTACATTAAGATGGGCCTCAAAACAGGCTAAGGTGGGGTCCACTTGGACTATGATTTGGCTCATCTAAGCCTCAATTTATGAGCTTTTAAAATGGATAGACGGTTTTAATTTAGCACATGTATCACGGTGGGGGGTCCACATGAGGTAACGATCTGACTCATTCTTTAGCTCATGTGTGAGCTTTTAAAATGGGTGGACAAACGGGATGCAACACATGCATTATGGTGGGTCCACAAAAGCCCACCATCAGGTATATTACATAATATAATATATATGTATATAGTATATACAATAATATATATATATATACATATATATATTCAATATACTATAATATATATATATATACATATATATATTCACACATGCACAACCCCACAGGCACCCACACGCATGCACATGTACACACACACCCACACGCATGCACACGTACACACACACCCAAAGGGCTCCACCGTCCACTGGACGGTGGAAATGAAACACATATATCAAGGTACCGGACGGTGGAAATGAAACACATATATCAAGGTGGGTACGACCGTCTACCTGGACGGTGGATGTAGAACACATACATCACTGTGGGTCCCATGTGGGGCCCACCAGTGTTTAAATGCCATCCAAACCGTTCATAAGGTCACTCAGACCTAGACGAAGAGAAAACACAAATTTCAGATTGATTCGAAACTTATGTTGGCCCAAAAATGGGTTTCAATGGTAGAGGTTCAATCCCACTATTTCGTGTGGTGTGGGCCACCTGAGTTTTGGATTCAGTTGAAACTTGGAGGGGGCCTGCTTCAGAGAGGGGTCCGCCATATGAACTGGATAAGACATATACATCATGGTGAGGCCCACGGAAGGGGCCGTGGGACATTGCCCACCCGCCTGCTACACGCAGCAGCTTGCTGCTGCTGCAGCGCGTCAGAGGCAGAGGCAGAGCCTCTGTACTTTTTTAAAAAAAATTGGGAAAACCCATTTTTTCCAGGGTTTTTCGCATCTAGGGCCCGCATCACGTAGATCCACCCCGTCCATTGGCTTCCTCAGCTTAGAACAAATTTAACGAGTCTAATATAGAGTAATTTTTGTGTTTAGAAAATAAAATAAAATAAAAAAAGATCTTTGAATGGTAAGGGTGCAATCTCCAACACTATGGCCCACCAGACCTTCCAACCAACCCCATCACTTGGCTCAACGCCTAAAATGACCCAGGGAAGGAGATGGACGACGTGGATTGAACACATACAACAAGGTGGGGCCTACACAATGACCCACCCCCAAAGCTTTGAACCAAGCTTATATTTGTGCTTTCCTTAAACAGAGACGTCCAGCGTCCCAGACGCTGGACGGTTGGACTTGAGCAATGAGGTGGGCCCTGATTAGGTGGGCCACCTCAGGGAGGATAATGCAGGTACAATGCATTCAAGGTGGGCCCCACTTGAGGATAACCTGGATAAAATGAATACTTCATGGTGGGGTCCATTCAAATAGGTCACACAACCCTATTATATCCTCATAAAATAAAATAAAATAAAAAGGGAGAGAGAGATAGAGAGTGGGACACGCCTGTGATGGAGGGCTCTGCCACTATGAGTCCTCCCTTGTAAGAGATCATACAATAAAATAGGTCCCTTTACACATGGAACTAACAAAATCGAATTCAACGGTGGAGATCCTTTCTCCATCAATATGGACGGTTTAGATGACCTTCCTAATGCAATGAAATAAACATCATGATGGGGTCCATGGAGAATGGCCCCATCATGGATGATCATGATGATCAAAGTGGGCCATCGGCCACAACTTAGGGTCCCAAGTGAGATCCAAACCATTGATCGGTTGGTCTCACTTGGCCCAACTTGAAAACATGAAAAATTACTATCATCAAGCACCCACCGTTCGATCTTCTTGCTCCTATGGGTTCCTTAGCACCTTAGCTTTGATTTCAATGGAGGAGATGAGAAATGGATGGCTAAGATGAGAAATGAAGGGTTAGGAAAGGTGGGCCACACTTGGAGCTTGGAATGCTTGGAGAACTCTCATACGTATGGGGTTTTCCTCTCTTGCTTGGAATGGGTTTGAAAATGAGAGAGAGAGACTTGTAAAGGGAGAGAGAGAGAGAGAGAGAGAGAGAGAGAGAGAGATGGATGTGGTGGTGATGGGTGTAAGAACTTTGTTGACTTTGGTGGCCTTTTGTGTAAGAAAGGCATGGGCTTGTAAGACCTTTTTGACTTTTGTGGTTGCTTGGGAATGGGTGAAAGGTGATGTGTACTTGACATATGCTTAAAATGTTGATGTATTGATGGATTGATGGATTGATGTGACATCTCGTAGAGATTCTCTTGAGTTTCATAACGGTCGGCATTTTTCTCGCACCGAACGCTGACCCACATCTCCTTACCAGGGTATCGTCTAGACGCGCGAGTCGCGGCATCGGAACCGCAGCGACGGCGCGGTCACTATGGTAAAGATCTTGGGTTGAGTCGATACGGATTGACGACATATGAATCAAGGTCGTGCATAAATATCGATTCAGGGTTAAAGGTTACCGGAATTCGACTGGTAAGACCGTGGAAGTCTACGGAACGTACGGACTAAGATAGGGTCGTACAAATTGTTATGTTGATAAACCCTGTGTATTGTCAAATTTTGGTGTGTCAAACTATTTCAAGTTTGTATTTTGATGTGTATCAAGCTTATGTATCTGTTCACATTGAATATTCAACGTTTGTTTTATTCGTGCTGAATTTATCTTACTTATATCTACAATGAACTTGCCGAGATCCTCAAACTGAAAAAAGTGAAGACTTAGTGTTCAAGAACATTACGGTTCAAGATCTGGAACAAGAAAAAGTCCAAGAACACAAGACTAGTTGAAAACTATGTTCGGTATGTTGAGTTCAAGTGCAAAATTTAAAGTTGTTGAAGTGATTGATAGTTTATTGGTTCATATGTTCTATCTCACAAGGTATGATTGACCTATATTGACCTTAGATCATGATTAGATCATTTCATACTTTTTGTCGATCATTTTGATCATTTTATAAGTGTAAAATTCTGTTATTTCGACTAGCCCTAGCACTGGCTCGACCAGTCCTAGAATTTCCTCGACTAGTCTAAGATTTGTTATGAATTTTTAGAATTTTTTTGTTGGTCTTCAACTAGTCTTGGAAACTGCTTGACCAGTTGTGTGAATAGTGCTCGACCAGTCATGCAGTGCTGGACTCATTTTCCAATGGGTAATCTGGATTCACACGACCAGTTGAGTAGACCACTCGACCAGTTGTAGGACTCACAAAGCCAGTCGTGTGATTGAAAAATCTTATCGCGCCAGAATTTTTGAAAATCTGTTTGGGTAAGGCCAGTCGTAGCTAACCCAAGGCCAGTCGTGCGAACCGATTTTTTCCCTATAAATAGTGCTCGAATTTCAGAGTTTTTCATTCAATTCTTATCATTCTTAAGCAATCACTCTGAGTTAATTTTGAGTACATTCTAAGCTATTTTGTACATATTTTAGATTCTTTAAAGTAGCACTTGTATTTTGATTTTAATTCTCTATTACATTCTTAATGTTAAAAAGGGATATTTGATTTACCCTTTTATGAGATCAAAATCAAAGAAAAGCCCTTGTTGATTTAATTAAAAATTATTTAGACTTAGAACCCAATATACTTGTGAGACTGAACGTTGAATATCTACGTCGACATCAAGTTGGTTCTACCGGGTTGCTTCAGAATCCTCATACAAATAAGTATTTTACTTTTTTTATAATTCAATTCTATCTGTTTGGTTGGTGAGATTGTTCCAAAAAATCTCCATTTGTGGTTCATCTGAGGTGATCTAGAAAACTCAGAATGTGGAGTTTTTTAATTGTGTAAGCCCACTTGAGAGACATAATTGTAAAGGTTTTAGGTGAACCTTGAAAAATCTATTTTGATTAGTGAACGCTAATATCTCGAGGGAATGGATATTAGGAGTGAAGTAGTTATGTGGCTGTTGTTTAACAGTTGGTGTACACACAAGAGAACTACTATAATTCTTTGTGTTTGGTAAATGTGTGGTTTATTTCTTTATCTTTTATGATTCAAGATTGTGGGATGTATTTGTGGATATGAATGTTGTAATCTTTACATTTCAGCATTATGTGGTGAATGTTGTAATAGATTAGTTGTTATTTCTTTCGTATCCTCTTCAGTTTGAGTTTTGTATACTCACCCACGTTCTAGTAAGGTTGTCCTGCCATAAACCATTATTTTTTGGTGTCAGGTTGTCCTTAGAGCCAAGTTGGTATCAACCTCTCAATACTTGACTATTGAGGTTGTTATTTCCTTTGGTTAATTACATTTTATTTGACTATCTTATTGTTTATATTCCACTTATTATTTTTTATTTGACATAGTCTTATTCACTCCCCTCTTGGACATATTTCTCAGTTTTTATAAGTGGTATCAAAGCCTAATAACTTGTTTATTTAGATTTAATTCCTAAGCTAACTGATCTGAGCATTCAAGATGTAAAATTTTGATAGCCTTTCTATCACTAAGCCTCCACCTTTTGATGGCTCTAATTATGCTTATTGGAAAGTCAGAATGAGAATATTTTTGAGGTCTATTGATGAGAATGTGTGGCAAACCATAGTAATTAAATGGACTTCACCTACTGTTGAAGTTCTAGGACTTGATAGATCTAAAACTCTAAAAGTTGTTCCTTGTAGCACTTGGACCACTCTTCAGAGAACTGAGAGTAGTGTCAATGCCAAAGCTTTAAATGTAATCACTTGTGCACTATCGCCAGATGAATTCAAACGAATTATATCTTGTGATACTGAGAAACAAGCCTGGGATATCTTAGAAATGACATACGAGGGTACGACCACTGCCAAGAAATCTAAACTATAAATCCTCACAACTAGGTTTGAGGAAATACATATGGAAGAAAGTGAAATATTCATGGACTTTTATACCAAGTTGAATGACATAGTCAACTCTATGTGGCGTCTTGGAGCATCCCAAAAAGTAAAGTCTATACAAAGATACTACGCTCACTACCTAAAAGGTTCAATTCAAAAGTCACAGCCATTCAGGAACTTCGTGATATCGATCATATACAGGTTGAAGAACTGGTTGGTTCTTTACAAACCTACGAGTTAAACTTTAAAGCTCCGAAAGGTAAATCTATCCCTCTTAAATCTTTTAAAAGTATTTCTCATGAAAATAACAATTCTAATTTAGAAACTTCTAAAGATGATATGACCCTTCTAGCTAAAAAGTTTTATAAGATTTTCAAAAGTAAAATGAGGCTTGATATTCAAAACCTATTGAAAAGAAAAGATCAAGATCTAAAAACTATAAATCTTTAAAAGACATCCAATACTACAACTGCCATAAATATGGGCATCTGGCAAACAAATGTCCTAAAAAGAACAAACCTAAAAAGAAAGGTATGTTAGGTACATGGGATGAATCTTCCTGCTCTGAAGCCTCTTCTGAGTTAGAAGATTCTGAAACCAAGTCGGGTAATGATGTTAAAGCCCTAATGACTCTAGCCAAGTTTACTTTCTCAGACAATGATACAACTAGTGAAGAAAATCTGGGAAGGGATCATGAAAATGAAGAAGATCCAAGATCCTTATGATGCCCTATACAGGGAAAGATGTAAAATAGCTATTAAATTAAAACTACAGAAAGAAAAGTTTTCAAAATTGATTTTTTTTTTTTTAATAATTTAGTTTTGGAAAAATCGCACCTTTCAGATTGCTTGGAAAAAACTAAGTGTGACTTAGATTTCAAAACATCCCAAGTTTAAAACTTAAAATCTAAAAATGAAAACCTAAAACTAGAAGTCCCTTCACTTTTGAGTTTGAAGGACACTTGGAGGTATGCCTAAGGTGACCCTAAATTAGAAAAACTTCTATCTGGATCCAGAAAATGTGGTGATCGATCTGGATTGGGCTATAATAAAAATACTCCTCCCAAATATAAGAGTACTCTTCCTAAATTTGTTCAAGGAGAGTCTTCTAACTCAAAAGAGAAAAGTCTGAATCAAAATGTTTCTAAAACAATTAAAACTTTTCAGTCTTTAAATCCTAAAAAGAAACATATTAACTATAAAAATCAGAATCGTAATCCTTTAGCTGAGAAAATTGTAGACTTGCTTAAGGAGCTCTTAAAATATAACTCAATGGGTAGAACGTATAATAATTATAAATAGAAAAAGACCAACTATGTTCCTAAACTCAAAACTGTATTGAAATGGATCTCTTAGGTTACTTGCTTGGTTTCCCACACCACATTCAAAGTCACAAGCCATTCAAAGTGGTACCTAGATAGCGGTTGCTCCAGACATATGATAGGTGATAAAAGTCTCTTCACCAGTCTTAAAGACATGACTAATGTTTCAGTCATATTCAGTGATGATAGCAACTGCAAAATTGTTGGCCAAGGTACGGTTCAACTCCCTAACCTCCCTTTATTTAAGAATATTTTGGGTATAGAAGGTTTAAAATATAATTTACTAAGTATTTCTTAAATTTATGATAATAATCATAGTTTAAATTTTCAAACCAAAAATGTGAAATCTTAAATAAAAATAGTTCTGTAATATTAACTGGTCATAGAACTTTTGAGAACTGCTATATAGTTAGTGACTCAATCTCATTTAAGCTATTGTGTTACATGGTCTATACCAATGAAAGCGAACTATGACATAAGTGCCCAGGACATGTACACTATCATAACTTATATAGATTAAGAAAAAGTGATTTGGTAAGGGGTCTACCCAAAATAAAGAAAATGGATAAAATATGTGGCAAGTGCCAGATTGGTAAACAAACCAGGAGTGCTTATAAAAAGATAAACTCTAATGCCACATTTAAACCATTCAAACTCTTCCACATGGATCTTATTAGACCAATTAGAACGGAGAGTCGAGGTCCCAAGAAATATATTCTGGTCATTGTAAATGACTTTACCAGGTATACTTGGGTAGTCTTATTAAGAGAGAAATCTGAAACTCTCGATGAAATAAAAAGAGTACTTAAATATATCTAAAATGAAAAAGAGCTACAAGTCATTAAGATCCGTAGTGATCATGGTTCTGAGTTTGAAAATAGAAATTTTGAAAAATTTTGTAGTGACCAGGGAATATCACATGAATATTCTGCTCCCAAAATACCACAACAAAATGGGATAGTAAAAAGGAGAAATTAGGTGCTTCAAGAAATGGCTAATGTAATGTTAAACAGTATGAAGCTTCCTAAAAATCTCTGGGCTGAAGCTGTAAATATTTCTTGTTATATAATTAACCGTGTTTATATTAGAAAATCAAATAATAAAATGACTTATAAGATGTGGTTTAATAAGAAGCTTTCTGTTAAATACTTTTGAGTTTTCGGTAGTAAATGTTATATCTTACATGACCGAGAAAATCTAAGTAAATTTGACACTAAGAGTGATGAAGGGATATTTTTAGGGTATGCTCTGAATAGGAAAGCATATCGGGTACTTAACAAAAGGATCGGTGTACTACAAGAATCTGTTAATGTAGTCATTGATGATCATATAAATACACTTATCTTAAGTTCAGAAGATGATGAAGTTCTTCAAATTAAGAAACTATATTCTTCATCTAATCAAAATAACACTGAACTACGATCAAATAAAGATCATCTTACTGATTAAATCCTTGGAAATCCCCTCACTAGCGTACACACTCGTAAATAATTAGAGGATATGTATAACTACAAGTACTTTACATCTCAGATGGAACCGGCTAACGTAAAAAAATCCCTTACTGATGAAAACTAGATTTTAGCTATGTAAGAAGAGCTCAATCAATTTGTAAGAAATGATGTTTGGTATTTAGTTACAAGGCCAACTGATAAACATATTATTGGAACAAAATGGATTTTTAAGAATAAAACTGATGAACTTGGTAACATAATTAGAAACAAGGCTAGGCTTATTGTATAAGGATATACTCAAATTAAATGAAACCTTTTCCCCAGTAGCTCGTCTTGAATCAATCAGAATATTTATATTCATTGCATGCTTTAAAAGATTCAAAATATATCGAATGGATGTTAAGAGTACATTTTTAAACGGTGATTTGCATGAAGAAGTATACGTTGAACAACCAAAGGGTTTTGAATGTTTATCACCTAAAAAAAGCACTCTATGAATTGAAACAGGCTCTCAGGGCATGGTACGAGAAATTAACTAAATTCTTGTTATGTCATGAGTTTGTAATGGGAAGTGTAGGTAAAACATTATTGTTAAGAAACATAAAGATCATATTTTAATTGTGCAAATCTATGTTGACAACATAATCTATGTATTTACCTGTGCTAACATGACTGTTGATTTTGCAGATCTTATGAAGTACAAATTCAAAATGAACATGGTTGGAGAACTAAATTATTTCCTAAGATTGCAAGTCAAACAGCTTCCTGATGGATTCTTCATCTCTTAAACCAAATATGATCTGAACTTAGTTAAAAGGTTCGGATTTAAGAGTGTAAAGAATTTTGATACTCCAATGAGTACCACTCTGAAACTCTCTAAGGATTCAATAGGTAAGATTGTGAATCATAAGGTATATCGTAGTATGATAGGAAGTTTACTTTATTTAATTGCGAGTTGACCGGATATTGCTTTCAGTGTTGGAATTTGTGCTAGATATCAATCGAACCCAAAAGAATCCCACTTGATTGATGTTAAGCAAAGTTTGCGATATGTCGCTAGTTCAGCTAATCTTGGTCTCTGGTATCCACATGATACTAGTGTGCAATTAGCTTGTTACATGGATGTTGATTGGGCTGGTAACATTGATGATCATAAATCAACTAGTGATGGTTGTTTCTATGTCGGAAACTGTCTAGTTTCCTAGCTAAGTAAGAAATAAAGTTCTGTATCGGTCTCTACTACTAAGGCTGAATATAATGTTGTAGGTAATGCATGCACTCAGTTAGTATAGATGAAGAGAATGCTAAGTAATTACGGAATTGTATAAGAATCTATGATATTATATTGTGATAACACAAGCACAATTAATATTTCTAAAAATTCTATTCAATATTCACGAACCAAGCACATTGACATTAGGTATCATTATATTTGTGAATTAGTAAAAGAAAAGATAATTTTATTAGAATATATTCAGACTGAGAATCAACTAGCTGACATATTCAAAAAACTGCTCGACAAAAATGGATTTTCAAAATTAAAATTTGATCTTGGTATATGCACTATGAATTGATGATTTATGCTCATATGTATCATAACGTTTGTATATATTATTTTATATTTTTATTTTATTTCAATATATGTAAAATTGCATATTTTCTGTGTTGCACGACCAGTCGTGTACACACTTGACCAGTCGTGGCACGATCGGTCGAGTATGTACATAACTAGTCGTAAAACATGTGAATTGAGTTTTTATTTGGGAAAAAAGTGATTTTTCTTCATTTCCTTCTTCTTCTCCATCAAGCCTAACCACGATTGGTCGAACCTATCTCCGATTACTCTCTAATTTATTTATTTTTCCTTATGAATGTAAGTTCTTTGATCATCCTTAATCTTAAATTTTCTTCTTGTTTCAAGATTTATGGTGGTTTGATAATGTTTCTTCCTTAAAATCTGATTTGTTTAGAATCCTTTCATTCCTTTTTACAAACCTCTATTTCTTTGCTATTTTGTTACAATGGAAGGAAGAAATAGGAAGACAACTACTCATGCTCCCTCTTCTTCCCATTATGCACCCATTACCATACGTTATCTTTGGCCTCCCTAAGAGGATCATGAGAGTATGCGAGATTTCTCTCTTAGAAATGTTATTGTTGAGCGTGTTGTTATTGTTGATCATATTGAGAGCTTCAACATTGTCCCTCTCCTTCAATCTTAGGATGAGAAAACATACTATCTTGGGTCGGTCATGCATACTATCATGCCCTAAATTTGGAAATCGGATTCATAGGAATCTCGATCGTCGAATCTGGTGCCGACAGCCTCCGTAGTATCCCATTCTCGGCTCCTAGCATTCATATGTCTGATTTCGATCCTGGGATCGTATAAGGAAGCTTTATTTTTTTAATGTACATTTAACTTGTAATAAGCATAAACACAAAATTACCCAATTCACAAAGGCAACATCATCATCACATATCCACTAATATAATCATTTGAGTACAATACTGAAAGGAAAAATACATAAATAGAAAATCAAGCTCCAGAAGACCACTGTACACTCCAAGCTCAACACTGCTGCAACCTAATATCACCTGCATGCATCTATCATGCATAAGCTTATAGAAAGCTTAGAGGGTGGTTTAAGTGTGTGCATAAGATAAGTGCCAAGTATTCAATACAATGCTATAATTATACAATACCAAAAATACTAATAATCCATAAATCGTACAATATTTGAACAAGCAGAAATACTTACAAGATCATGAATTATCAAAGTAAATAGAAATACTGACAAGATCAAGAATTATCAGAGTAAACAGAAATATTGATAAAGTCATAAATCACACGATAACAAAGTAAGTGAAAATATTGACAAGTGCATGAGTCATACAATATTAGAATACGCAATAGAAATCAACTATGCAAATGAGGAGTCATAGAGAGTTAAATATTAGATGCAGAGGATGCAATGCAATATGCATTCCTAATGAGTAATAAAAATAGCGTCAGCCGTACCATATACCGCAGATGTATTGCAATATGCAGTGTGAATGGAATGACCGTACTGTAGTGTGAAGTCGGGATGATAGTACGTAGTATCGCAGGCTATGGGGTCCATCACAAGGGACTTCTATCCAAAACCAGTCCCATACTTAAATTTGGATAGTTTGACTCGATGTGGTAAACTCCTGATCTCAGGTTAGTTGCGCGCCCTAATCGAAATCCTGACCATTGCGAGGGTACACGTAATAAATAGTTACGCACCACCAGTCCAAGTGGATAGTGAATGAATGAATGAATGAGTATACAACTCCTGCTCAATAAGTCCATATATCAGTACGGTTCATCTCTGGGATCATCACTGGAGTTTAGTACACTCTAAATGACACTGCCGCTCTCCCAGCCATACAGTCCAAGTGAGCATAAGAAACCTCACTATTCGCTGGCCAATAGTCTACCAATACCTATCCAGCACATCGATAGCAGATCCATTCATGAGCTGGTCAAACTCAGCCCAGTAATGCCCCCTATGCTCGAGCGGGTAAGGCCACACACCCTCCCAACTGACCACGACACAGTGGGAGATGCTGCCTCCTGGTATTCGGCACTCGAGCGCTCATGTATCCACTCGGTCTCGACGTTGGGGCGTCCTCTGGTACTAAGAGGGTTTTAGGAATTTTCACCGAGGGCCATCTATGGCAGCTCGATGCTGAAATAGATATTCAGTGTCCCACTGGCCATCCACGATATGCCTGTGAAGGCTACGACCCTGATGTCGCTAGGGCGTATAGTAATCATGAGTCACAATGCAAGATGCATGAGTCATACAATCTAGTCACGCATCAGTCCTATGCATACCGTGCGCTCACGTGAGATAACCTCCGCCTATTAGGGGGTATCATAATAATCTGTCCAACGACATATGCAATGGTCAAGCACACATCATAACAAACATGCAAATGATGTGTATGGGCATGTATGATGATTCTATGTTATCACATACTCATAATTGGTATCAATAATTGGCATCAACAGTTGACTTCAACAATGTGGACATTTAACCAACATTGCCCCCCAAGGGATGACCCACATAGAGCCAAACATATAATGGGCCCATGGCCCCATACAAAGGCCTAATATACAACACAATGGGCCTTACTTAAGGGTCACATATATACAGCAGGTGGGCCTTGCTCATGGGCCTCAAATATATGACATGTGGGCCCTGCACATGGCTCACGAATACATCAAATGGGCCATACAACATGGACTTAATACATATCACAATGGGCCTTTTCCCTAGGCCATGAATACATCACAATGGCCCTTGCCCATGGGCCATGAATGCATCACAATGGGCCTTGCCCATGGGCCATGAATACATCACAATGGGTCTCGTCACATAGACTTCCTATTAATCACATTAGGCCTTAAACATGGGCTGCATATACATCACAATGGGCCTCAACTACGAGTCACATATACATCATGTAGGTCTCGACAAATTAGAATCGGCCTTGACAATCGATCGGTCAAGACTTAAGGGGAAGGTCATAATGTGGACATTAAACCATCATTGCCCATCAGTGTAGACATTTAACTAACATTGCCCCCAAGGAGTGGCCTACATAAACATCATTACATACATTGTGGCAAAATCACATATCTCAATAGCCCTTGAATATACAATAGGTGGGCCCTGCACCTGGGCCTCATATACATCACATCGGCCCCTTATATACGTCATGTCGAGCCTCGCCAAAGGTCACGAACACATCACAGTGAAATAATGATGAAGACCGCTTGAGTTGAAGTAGGAATATGCCAATATATCCTAGAGGGGGATGAATAAAATTTTTTAAAGTTTTACAATGTATTTGAAAATCCTATTGCACTAATCCTATCAGATATACAATTATTAGGATTACTCAAATGTAACTCTACTGGCTTCCAAGCATTGTAGAGGATCCAATCACAAACTTTTTGAAAGATAAACAAGTTGCAACAAGATTGTGATGAATATGACTGTGTGTTTTATGAGGTGTGATCTTAGACAATCAGATATAAAGGTATGTAAGGAATATCACACAAATGAAAAATAATAACAATCTCAAACACAGTCATTTTTATAGTGGTTCAACTACTTGTCTACTCCACTCCCGGCTGCCGCACTCAACCCTTGATTGTACTGAATTTCACTAAGGAGGTTTTCCAGGGTTCACCTCAAACCTAAGGTTTTAAATTAGGTTCACCTTCAACCTTTATATGGAGGTTTCTACTCGTTTCACCTCTAACCCTGGAGTTCTACTGGTTCACTCCTAACTAGATGTTTATGCTCTCTAGAGAGTAAGGGTCTACATAACGCACCTGGATGTTTATGCTCTCCACAGAGCAAGGGTCACCCACTACGTACACTCCCGCCGGAGGCCTCCTATGAGAACTTTAAAAGGTGAGGAACACTCAAGACTCAATCTTAGAAAAGAATGATCACAAATGTCCTCTTAGCTCTAAATACTTACAGATAAGTTGATGAGTCTCATTCAGCGCAATGATGAAGATCTCCTCCTCGTTGTTGAAGAATCTTCAGCTCCCTTGAACCGTAACACAAAAGATGTACCAGTACTTGGCTTCGGGTTGGGTCAAGGTTAGGATGGAAATCCACTCTTTTAAAATTTTCTTATAAGGAAGATAGAGTGATTCTTTTTATCTATTCATTAAAGGCATCCTAGCTTAATGATATGCTATTAAGATAGTTGTTGGAGGATCCTTCAATGCAGAAGTTCATTTCCCAATCCACTCTATTGAATGTCAATGAATGAGAGTGGATTGGAAGATGAACTCCCGTGAGAGAAAGGGCTTTGGGTATATGATCTAAAGGTAAAACACATAAATGCACTCTCTTCTTTCTCTACCAGCAATATAGACAAGTCTCTCTTTATATTGGAAAAAAGTTCCAACGGATATAAAACGGTCATATTTATGAAAAAGTTTGATATCATCGAGCAGGGTCGATATCATCGAGGGTATACTCTCGATGGGATCGACTATCCGCTTGATACTGCAAACTCAAATGTCATATTCTTTTGAAAGCCTTTTACCAACTGGTCGATGAGATCGATATTGGTGTCGATATCATCGAATTTTGAACTCTAATTCCATTGATACTGGGATTGATCTATCGATATTTGAAGCATGAGAGAGACTAGCGTTAAAATATTTCAAGTTTTTAGGATATGATCGGGGAACAACCGATGTTATCAAAATTTGAATATCGATGATATCGGAGGCCTTGTCGATGGGATCAATAAATTGTATAGATTTACCAATAAGCATGCTGGACAGTTTGTATCCAGTCTCGATCCAATCGACTAGACCTCGATAACATCAACATAAGAATATCGATTTTCTCGAGTGGCCCCTGATCGAAGTTAAAAACATCCTAAAATATTTTTTGAAAGAAATACACGCCCACTACCGATATGATCGATGGCCTTCTGATACGATTGATATTTAAATTTAGATTGAATCGGGAAAGTCATCGATATAGAGAAGCATATAGTGATTTTCTTGAAAAAATAGGAGCGACGAAAATCTACCTGTCTATATTATCGAGCCACTTCTGACGGGCTCAAAATTTGAATATCGATGATATCGATAAGTGTATCGATATATCGATAAATCTGTCCAGATGAGTATGCGGTTGCTGGACACTTTTAGTCCTCTTATCGATAGTATTGATCAAGAGTTAAGGACATTGACAGCGTAGGTCGATCATATCGAAATGTGTATCGATACAATCGATAGGGCAAACAAACTTAAAGATTTTCTGATTTTTGAAAAAGTTTACTTACCCAAAACCCTCATATGTTCTAACTTATTTTTAAGGGTTTTAATCACTTGGTGTTTTGGGACATGAGATGTGAGACTATGATTTACCTATGGCGAGCTTCCACACATCTGGTTGAGGCAGGCGCTTGAATTGTTCTTCCTGTGAGGCTCTATAGTCCGACTGACTCAACACACGCAGTAATTGGCAAGCCAGGGTACTAGCAGGTGCACTTTCAATCTCCCCCTTTGTCAATTACGTGACAAAATACCAAAACACCCTAGGATAATATCTAGGCAGACACATCCTAAATTGTGTGTACATGGTTTTACACAATTTTATAAATTCTAACACAACCATGTACACAACCAGTATTTGCTCCCCTTTTCTGTAAAACTCCCCCTTTCTTGGTGCAGCTACTCCCCCTTACACTTGCAACATATAAGAGCAAATATCCAATTTTTCAAATGGGGTGTTTTAACTTTTTCTCCCCCTTTTTGTCAGTCATTGGCAAAGGTATAACAAGTAAATATTGACTAAGGTTTTTAAAGATGCATATGGGAGAACCACATATATAGATGTATAGAGATTAAATCATTTTAAACTATACATTATCTTCAGAAGATATGAATGCATATTAAATAAGGCATTGACACAATCGGATAAGATAATCAGGAAGAACACATGCATTCCAAATCAGATACTCCATTCAAACAGGGGACATCATATATCGCTATGGCAGTAAGAATAGAATTATATGTGGCCATTTTTAACAAAACATTCATCATTCAAAAACACGTACTACCCCATACAGCAGTAGACTATCAACCATCAGAGATATTAAACCAATGTAGGGATACCCAAAACGAATAAACAGGAATGAGTGCAAAAACTAGTGTTCATATCTAAACACACTTCCCCTCCAAAAGAACTGTCTTCTTTTAACACATAGAAGGCCCGCCAGTCATTAGTAGCTCAAGAATCTGTTGCATAGAATGTTGGAGAGCTTCCATCCTGTTTTCTATTCCTGACAGTCGTTTCTTGTAGTGATGGAGCCCCTCATCAATTCCATTGAGACTATTTTAAAACTCGCGCTCGAGTATATGAAGTTGAGGATTAGTGACAGAAGCAGGACTATATTCAGGAGTTCGGTTAGATCCCCAGAGAGTTTCTTCATCAGGCACGGGACCACTGTCTCCAACAGGTGAAGGGTTCTTAATATGAGATGAGGCAGAGACATACACCTGTCGGGCTGTATCATGGTCGAACCATACTTCAGGATATACCTTATCTATCGTTTTCGGCTGTCCTACCCAGTGTGCGATCTTGCAAACAAGGGATGGAAAAGGTAATATTTCAAGATGGTCACTTTTGACTACCTTATTTAACTGATCTAGAATGAGAGTTGGTAGACACACAGGAACTTCTTGATAGACATCATACAGGACATTTAGCACAAAGGGACTCAGGTATGTGTCACGTCACATGGGTACACATTCGTTCTGAAGATACTGTGGAGTCTAAACAAAATTTCTAGATATTTAACTAGAAGAATATTGTCATCATTTTAAGAAATAGTTAGATCTTTACACAAAGCTCGAGTAATTTCCTCCCATCTACTCAATTCATTTAGATTTCTATTAGTGACATAGATTTGTGTCACCTCAATTTTTAGAACATGACCAAGAACTGTTGGAGTAATCTTCTTGGTGTGTTGCATGAATTCCAGACGAACACATGATGGATAAACTTGGACAACATGACAATAGTTGAGGAACTATTGGATCATTTCAAACTGATATGGACCACCCATAGTAAGCATATTCTTTCACCCAATAGTTTCCATCATGAGATCCACCCCATAGGGCTTGATAGTACTAGGGAGAATGGTACGGTCGACGATCGTAACTTGTTCCCAATCAGATTAGTTTTGAGGTGGTCTAGTATTTTTTCCTTTCTTAATCTCGAAAGATTTTGCTGAGAGAGTCTTACCTTTTTCTTTATCCATCTTCCTTGCTTCATTTGGATGCTGAGATTTTCTCATCAAGGCTTAGAGCTAATAGACCAACGAAAAATCGAGGCAGAGAGACAGGATTGGCTACTGTTAAAAGTAAAATTTTTTGCTCAACAGCCTTTTTATTTGGCGATAGTCATCGATATTATCGATACGTATTTCGATTACATCGATGAACTCTGGATCGATCTCATTGATTCTCTTTTCAATATCATCCTCGATCATGTGCCTGTTCACCTTCTAAGGAGCCGTCGATCATATCGACCATTGTTTGATATAATCAGAAAGTCATATGCAAGGTGAATGATTTTTTGGTTTCAAAATTCAGACGATTTTTCAAGCATACTTCTAGAATTTCTACGAGATAATGATATACTTAGCAAAATAATATACAATCTCTATACACACACAAAAGTATAAACATTTGACTTGTTTGTATACAAGAGGAGGTCCGGAACCTTAGGCATTTCATTTTGAGCTCAGCAGAATTGCATCTTTTCAGCCATTTTCTAGATCTAGATGCGCAATCTAGACAAATTTTTCTATGCCCAGACCTTTTAGGCATCAGTCTGTTCTTGACCCTTAATAATGTAGCAGTGGTTGTTTGTGCGATGACCCTTCATTACTGATTTTTCTGATTGATTTAGGATTTTGCATTCTTGTTTGTTGAATTTGACCACATGCCCATTATCACAGATTTGAGATATGCTTAGGAGATTATGTGCCAAACCTTTTAGGCAGAAAGAATTCTCATTTATAAGTAGATTAATCCCTTTTATGATATCCTATCCAATTACTTTAGCAGTGGTTTCATCTTCGTAGGTGACTAACCCATTGTACAGATTCTGATAGTTTGACAAAAGGGATTTATCACTTGTGACATTCCTTGAGCAACCATTATCTAGGTACCACTTGGTGTCATTGCTTGATAACTAATTTGAGTGAGTAACAAGATAATTTTTCTTTTCTTTAATTACCCATTTTGAGGCAAACTTCTTTACTCTGTCTTTTTCTTTAAGTGGTGATGGATAAGTGTTTCTCCTAGGTGTACTTTTAACATTCTGAGTTTCTCTAATTAATTTGACAGTGTAGTTTTGATCAGAGTTACGTAAAGTCCGTCTAGGTGTTAAGCATTCAAACTCATAATGACCCACATCACCACACACATGACATACTGGAGTTTTTCTGGTTTTGCTTCCAGAGGCAGCAAATTTTTCAATTCCAGGGGATGAACGTCTAGTCTTTGATTTATATTTTTCATATCCTAGCCCACCTTTATCCTTCCCAGGTTTTCCCATTCCCAATAGTTTTTCTAACTTATCTCCTCTTTGGGAAAACTTACAGTTTATCTTGGCTATTCTTCTAGATTCTTCCAAATCAAACAGGAGTGTGTGATTTTCATGTTGAAGGAGCATATTTTCATCTTTTAACTGCTTAACCTATTTGTTTAGTTTCTCGAATTCAATTTTAAGGAAAGAATTAATTCTCTTAAGTCTATCATTATCTGAGTGATGTTGCTACAAGTCATTGATCAGATGAGTATTAATTTCTAGAGTTTTATCCAAATCCTTTTGCAACAATTCCTTTTTATTCTCAGATATACCAAGTCTTTTAACAACTTTGATGTTGTGGATGTATAGTTGATTATAAGCATCTTGCAATTTATCTTGTTTTCTTTCTTCCTCTTCTTCAATTTTCTCATTGTCAGATGGAAATGATTCAGTAGCTTGCTATTCTTCTTCAGATTCAGTTGGAATGATCGAAACAGTGGAGACCATAAGTATTTTTAAAGATTTTCGATCTCCCTCGCTCCATGAGTCGCTTGATTCTGAATTTGACTCCTCCTTATGATTCCACGTGGTGGCCATTGCCTTGCCCTTGATTTTTCTGTTTGGACATTCAGTAGATAGGTGTCCATACTCTCGACAAGCATAGCATTGTGGTTCTTTAGTTGTTTTCTCAAATTTGCCTGCAGAAGGTTTGTCATCCACCTTTCTACCTCTAGAGGGACGGTCGCGATTCTTTTGAAAGAATCTTCTGAATCTCTGTGCCAACAAAGCCACTTCCTCATCTTCATCTTCTTTTTCACTCTCACTGTCCTCACATTTTATTTTCTTAAAAGTTTTTAGGACGGTGATTTTGGATTTTTGGGATTGTGTGAAGTGTAGTTTAAAAGTTTGTAGGAAACTTACTAGTTCTTCTACTTTCATCTCATCAATATTTCTACACTCCTCAATTGTTGTTACTTTAGGATAAAACCGTTCTGGTAGGGATCTTAAGATTTTCCTACATATTTTTGGTACCGAAACTTTTTCTCCCAATCCACCCATGTAGTTACAAATAATATTCAACTTGGTGAAAAACTCCATAAATTTCTCATGCTCTTCCATCCTGAGATTTTCAAACTGTGAAGTCAGAAGTTGTAGTTTAGACCTCTTTACAGTGCTTGTGCCTTCATGGGTTGTTTCCAGTAGATCATATGCTTCCTTAGATGTCTCACACATACTTATCTGATTGAATATATCCTGAGACACGGCACAGTAGATGGAGTTCATTACTTTTGCTTCAGTAGTTCGTTGTTCTTTGTCGAACGTCATCTACTTATCTTTGGGTTTGGGTTTAGTGATGATAGTTTTGTCTTCAAGTACGATTTGTTCAGATGGTAACACAAATCCCTTTTCAACTACATCCCAAACATCATGATCCAAAGATATTAGGAAGTAATGCATTCTAGCCTTTTAGTATGCATAATTTGAACCATCAAATACTAGAGGTCTAGTGACTGATGAGCCCTCTCCTTTGGCCATATTCCTAAACTTCAGTCAAGATCACTCTCTAGGTGGTGAAGCCCTTAAAGAGAGACCCGCTCTAATACCAATTGAAATAGCAGTGAAGACCGCTTGAGTTGAAGTAGGAATGTGCCAATATGTCCTAGAGGGGGGTGAATAAGACTTTTTAAAGTTTCACAATGTATTTAAAAATCCTATTGCACTAATCGTATCAGATATGCAATTATCAGGATTACTCAAATGTAACTCTACTGGCTTCTAGGCCTTGTAGAGGATCCAATCATAAACTTTTTGAAAGATAAACAAGTTGCATAAAAGATTGTGATGGATATGACTATGTGTTATGAGGTGTGATCTTAGACAATCAGATATAAAGGCATGTAAGGAATATCACACAAATGAAAAACAATAACAATCTCAAACATAGTCATTTTTATAGTGGTTCGACTACTTATCTACTCCACTCCTGGCTGCCGCACTCAACCCTTGAGTGTACCGAATTTCACTAAGGAGGTTTCCCAAGGTTCACCTTAAACCTAAGATTTTAAATCAGGTTCACTTTCAATCTTTACACGAAGGTTTCTACTCAGATCACCTCTAACCCTGGAGTTTTACTGGTTCACTCTTAACCAGATGTTTATGCTCTCAATAGAGCAAGGGTCCACACAATGCACCTAGATGTTTATGCTCTCCATAGAGCAAGGGTACACACAATGCACCCACTACGTACACTTCCACCGGAGGCCTCCTATGAGGACTTCAAAGGGTGAGGAACACTCAAGACCTAATCCTAGAAAGGAATGATCACAAGTGTCCTCTGGACTCTAGATACTTACAGATATGTTGATGAGTCTCATTCAGCGCAATGATGAAGATCTCCTCCTTGTTGTTGAAGAATTTTCAGCTCCCTTGAACCGCAACATAAAAGATGTACCAGTACTTAGCTTCAGGTTGGGTTAAGGTTAGGATGAAAATTCACTCTGTTAAAATTTTCCTATAAGGAAGATAGAGTGATTCCTGTCATCTATTTATTAAAGGCATCCCAACTTAATGATATGCTATTAAGATAGTTGCTGGAGGATCCTTGAATACGAAAGTTCATTTTCCAATCCACTTTATTGAATGTCAATGAATGAGATTGGATTGGAAGATGAACTCCCGTGAGAGAAAGGGCTTTGGGTATATGATCTAAAGGTAAAACACACAAAAGCACTCTCTTCTTTCTCTACCCGCAATATGGACAAGTCTCTATTTATATAGGTAAAAGGTTCCAACGGATATAAAACGGTCATATTTATGACAGAGTTCGATATCATTGAGCAGGATCGATATCATCGAGTGTATACTCTCGATGAGATCGACTGTCCACTCGATAACACAAACTCAAATGTCATACGCTTTTGAAAGCCTTTTACCAGCTGGTCGATGAGATCGATACTGGTGTCGATGTCATCGGATTTCAAACTCTGATTCCATCGATACTGGGATCGATCTATCGACATTTGAAGCATGAGAGAGACTAGCCTTGAAATATTTTAGGTTTTTAGGATATGATTGAAAAATAACTGATGTCATCAGAATTTAAATATCGATGATGTCGAAGGCTGTGTCGATGGGATCGATAAATCGTATAGATTTACCTATAAGCACGCTGGACAATTTATGTCCAGTCTCGATCCAATCAATGAGACCTCGATAACATTGACATAAGAATATCGATTTCCTCGAGTGGCCCCCGATCGAAGTTAAAAACATCCTGAAATATTTGCTGGAAGAAATGCGCGCCCACTACCGATATGATCGATGGCCCTCCGATATGATCAATATTTGAATTCAGATTGAATCGGGAAAGTCATCGATCTATCGAAGCACATAGTGATTTTCATAAAAAAAATGAGCGTCGAAAATCTGTCTGTCGATATTATCGAGCCACTTCCGATGGGCTCGAAATTTGAATATTGATGATATCGATAGGTGTATCGATATATCGATATATCCGTCCAGATGGATATGCGGTTGTTGGACACTTTTAGTCCTCTTATTGATAGTATCGATCAAGAGTCAAGAACATCAACAGCGCAGGTTGATCATATCGAAATATGTATCGATACAATCAACAGGGTAAGTAAACTTAGAGATTTTCTGATTTTTGAAAAAAATCACTTACCCAAAATCCTCATACATGCTAACTTATTTTTAAGGGTTTTAATCACCTAGTGTTTTGAGACATGGGATGTGAGGCTATGATTTACCCATGGCAAGCTTCCATACATTCGGTTGAGGTAGGCGCTTGAATTGTTCTTCCTATGAGGCTCTGTAGTTCGACTGACTCAACACACGTGGTAATTGACAAACCAGGGCACTAGCAGGTACACTTTCACATAATGGGCCTCCTTACGTAGGCCATATATACATCAACATGGGCCTCACCAAATGGGCCACAAATACATCATAATGTGCCTCATATCTGTGCCCAGGTGGACCCCATCATATGGGCCTTAAATACAAGGCGGGTGGGCCCTATCACATGGGCCTCATTACATTAAATGGGCCATGTATCTGGGCCTCGAATACCTCAAGTGGGCCACACATCATGAGCCTACTACATATCACAATGGGCATTGCCCTTAAGCCACGAATACATCACAACAGGCCTTGCCCATAGGCCTTGAATACATCACAATAGACCATGCCTATGGGCCTTAGATTCAAGCAGGTGGGCCCCATCATATGGGCCTCAAATATATCATGATGGGCCTCATGGATGGGCGTCACCAATGGACCTAATATACATCAAGTGAGCCACAATACATGGGCCCCAAATATATCAAATGGGGTCGCATCATGTGGGCTTCAAATACATTAAATGGGCCATGCACATGTAGCAGGTGGGCCTTATGAATCACGAAATGGGCCCCACCAGCCGGATATACAACGCATGCATTACAATGGGTCTCATGGGTGGACTGTATGGATGAAACACATATATCATGTAGGACCCACGTCCCCGGACAAGACGACATGAATGAAACATCCAGATCATAGGTGGGTCCCATATTAATGGACGATGTGGCTAAAATGTATACATCATTGTGGGGGCCACGGATGTCGGTGTGGATGGACCACAATACATGGATGACATGGAAGATACAGTACATGTATCATGGTGGGTCCCACGCATATGGTCCACCAGAGTTTTGAATTGGCCTCATGTCCATCTGGACGTGAGGATATAGAATACGTACATCAAGGTGGATCTCATCACCCGCTGCTACTAGATGGTGAAGACTAAATACATCAGGGTGGGGTCCACGTGTGTGGCCCACCAAAATTTTGAATCTACTTCATTTGGGATTGAAGGTGTGGATCAAAACAAGTGGACGACGTAGATGTAAACTACATTCACCAAGGCCTGTCCCACCGTCCAGCCATCTGGACAGTGTGTATAAGAGGACATCACACACCAGCCGCCAATTGGACAGCATGGATGAGACACGTGCATCACGGTGGATTTCCACCGCCCAAGTATCTGGACGGGGTGAATACCACTTATACATTGAGGTGGGATCCCACCGTCCTAGCCAATGGACGGTGTAGATAAAACATACACATTGTGGTGGGGTCCACGCACGTGGCGCATCAAATATATAATATAATATATTATAATATATATGTCACAAAAAGAAAGAGGTCTCCAGCGTCTAGGAAGAGATGGACGGCTGGGATAAAGAATACATGCATTAAGGTGGGTCCCACGTAGTAGTGGCCCACCACATTATTTATATAATATATAATATATTATATTATATAGTATATATAATATATGCATTATATATAAATATATATACGTGTGTGTGGGTGAAATCGTGTGGGTGGCAGCATCCAGTACAAATGGACGGTTTGGATATAATACGTATTTCATGGTGGGGTCCACACGTGTGGCCCACTAGGAAATTATACAGGCAGTCTGGATACATGTCCAGATGGACGGTATAGATAAGACATACATATCTCATGGTGTGGAACCTTCAAAGCTTGGTGACAGTAGAAGAAATTAAGGTGGGCTCCACAAAGAAAAATTAATGGACAGTCTGGATGTGAAGTGGAGGGACGGTTTGGATATAACACATACGTCACTGGGGCCCACAGTTGGATAGCTGGATGAAACGCATTCAGCATGGGGGTCCGTGTATACATCACTCACATCACGGTGGATTCCATCTGTCCAAAACGGACGGTGGATATACAAAACATACACCAAGGTGGGTCCCACCTCCACACATGTCACACGTGTAGTAGGTCCCACGTGCATAACAGATGGACGACATGTGATGAAACACATACATCACAGTGGTCAGGCACCGTCCAGCTAACACAACACCATCCAGAAGATGGTGGAGCTCTTGGCATGGCACCAGGATCAAGGTGGGTCCCACATGAGGCCCACCATAACGTTTATCTTCCATCCAATCTATTAATAAGGTCACATAATGTAACGTCCCAAAAATCGGGGGTCGGGTAGAAACCCAACTCTCGAGTTCCAGAACATCACTTATGCAACATTTTCAATGATGGGTGAATGTCGGCGATAATAGTACATAAAACATGAGGTGCATCAAGCCAAAACAACATATCATACTCCAGAGACAGTTAATTTAGCAAGCGGAAGAATGTGATAGATATATAGAATATATGAACTGTTGTGAGTCTCCAGAGTGTGAACATGTTACCAGGTTAAACTATACATGTATACTCCAAAGATGAGAAAAAAGAATATATATGGGTGCAAAAATAAAGGGCAAAATATCACGTGTGCTGACAGCTAATCAGTAACCCTGTAACCTCGTCAATCAGAACCTGCATATATGAGGGATCCTCATCATCATCAAGTCCGGCTCTGCTTTGCGAGCATCGCCATCATCTGAAACTAAAATAGGGACTGGTGGGTGTCCGGAACACCATCCCGTAATGTGGGAATGAGCAGCTAACTCAGTGGAATCATAGAGTAAAGGTTAGCATGTTATCAAATTAATCAAGCGATAATGGTAAAGCAAGCAAAACAAACATTCCTAAATACTATGGTTAATGCAAGCATGAAATGACATGATGGATGCCCTCACAAACATACTTCCTCATGCGGCACCATCTCACGTCCACGGCATGCTTTCTTTCCTCAGTGCTCCACATCTTCTAGGCACATGCAGTGCGATATGAATATGATTATCGAGTTGTTATTAGTCCTTTTCATACAACAGGATTGGGAAACTAAGGTACCTCCCTTATATCAATACCCAAACAATGATCCTGTCTAGGGTCGTCACTCCTAGTAATCTCATACGATGATATATTTCTAGGTCGCTGTAAGGGCTGTCAGGGCTGTTGCATGCACTCGTTGCACCGCTCCCCCATCACCTTATCAATACAGGCCTAGTTTATATCCTTAAGACTGCATCAGGACTCGTCGCCCCCATGCGATGTCAAGATAAATTCAAGGTCACTATAAAGGGCTGTCAGGGCTGTTGCTCGCACTCGTTGCTCCACTCCCCCATCACCTTATCAATGTAGGCCAACAACAAGAATATAGTATCCCATACCACCATAATCTGCTCAGAGTAGGGTGCTCACTGGTTACTACGGGGAGGTTTGTGGCCCCAGCATAGGCCGACAGCTCGACCACGGTGTCCTATATCACCATGCCCGGCTCATGAGTCTTAGGGGATCGAGGTACCAAGGTTAGAGGGGCTTTCCAATGGTAAGTTTAGTACCTTAGGTTCAAGTAGTTATGACGAATACAAGGTGAACATACAATGGTCAGTCGGGTTATTTGATGAGTCCGACTAGCACGAGCGCACGTTGAATCGACCGACATAAAGTGCACAAGCACTTCGTGTGGCCTAACCACTGCCGACGACTCTAGTACGACTCGGGTTCATCATACACCTCCTTCGTGGCGAATAGAATCCAACCACGAATTCTAAACTGTTACAGACTGCCTGGACTAGAGTATAGCCCCAAGCACAAATATGTGAATCAGTAATCATATGAGATAAACAAAATTGAAATAACAAGTAATTCAAGCATGTTAGCAACATGTTATAAGATACAACATAGGCAATTAAACCATACACAAGTACTTCACACATAAGAAAATCAATTGAAATACGACAAGCGTAGAGGAAATCATACATATTATCAAATTAGTTGAGAATCCAGTCTCAACGCTAATCTACAATACCATATACTCAATACTTACTAATACATACATTTATACAAACACTTAGACTACTCAACTCCAACGTACTTGACGTATGTTGATTACAACATATAATATGACAGATCGTCATATCAAGGAGATGTGTAATACACAACAATCATGTTCTTACATTCAAAACTTATGGCAGGCATAAATCATATTGATTTAGGCATTTCAACAAACACTTAGTCTACGCACATTAATCTACATAGCATATGTCGGCCAATATGTGTATTAGGGCAAATCTCTTTGCCAAACAGATCATACACGCATAACTAGTATAGGTATATGGTAAATACTCATGGTAATCATATCAGAAAAATACGTACGTATACGGTATTTCCTATAAATACCTAAAATACCCTAAATCTCATATTCTTCGTACGTATTCGAAATGAAAAACGGACAGCATGTTCTACGTGTCAAATAGCATCCTGATAAGTAATCTACCATTAAACGACATTGAAAGCTTTGAAAATAGGTAATCTAAGCGTCTAAAATCCACACCTTAAACCAGAACTGCGTATTCGTTAAGATTCAGACGATGTATCTTCGTCAACGGCAGATACGCTACCTATGGCAAGAAAAAGGTTAGCTAGAACTCTTCTACAGCTAGTCTAAGCTTCAAATCAGGTTAGGGTTAGGGTTTTCTTACCTAGAACGAAACCAGAATTTCCGGAATAATGATGCAGGTAGGTGGCTTTGGCACGTGGAGCAGCAGGGAAGAATCCCAGGAGAAATCACCAGCTTCTCCCTCACTTTCTCTCTCTTTTCTCTCTCTCCTTCCTAAGGTTTCTAGCAAATTCATATGGGTTAGAAAGCTAAGGGTTTAAGGCCCTTTTATAAGCTCAAACATAACCAAAACAGACTTTAAGTCAAGGTATACTTGGGTTATAGCCAAATCGGGTCTTTTTCGATCCAAAGGAGCATTTTGAGAGGTCCCCTGGCCGAATGCAGTAGGACTTAAGCTCATGTATATTGGATCCTGCTCAAACCAAGTTTTCAGTCCGGTAGTGTTCCCAGATCGCACGTGGCGGACCAGTTTCAGTTCAGCGGTCACGGAGATTCGATCGAAGATTTCAAGTACACTGACCTTGGTGAGAAATGTTCCCTGATCTGAGGGTGTATTTGGGTCAGATTCCAATGGTCTGAATGCTTATACTTAACCCGCAAGCGAAACATGCCAGATTTATTTAAATGACATTTAATTTTTAATGAATTTCACTCTTTCTCACACTCCTTGCTCCAGGCTCAATGAAATAGCTTCAGAACATCAGTTGGGCTTAATTTTTGAAACGATTGTCAAGTCTAACAAGGCGGTCGTAATTGTCTAAGATTATCGCTATTAGACTTTCGACGCGCGGTGTAGATCCAATACAAAGTTTTAAAGGGTTCTTGAGGGCAAACGGGTTTAGAGTTTGATCCTAGATTTTATGGTAATGTAGCGGTAACAATTCTAGAGGTTTTGGATCTTAAAGATCGTATTTAAAGTGGTTGGTGCTAATTTTGCAGGAAGTCTAGTGTAGTGCTGGCTAATTCACGTTATATTTCTAAAGAATTTCGTTCTAAATGATATCTCTGGCTTTGAAATTGGGTTCTGAGAGGTTACCAAGGTGTTATGGTCGACCCATTGCCTAAGGACGTCCAACCCCAAGTTGGAAAAATCTGGGGTGTTACACATAAGGACCTGAGTACAGAGGAAAAACCAAATTTCATTTCGATCCAAAACTTCTAAGGTGCCCAAAAGTGGTTTCAATGGCAGACGTCTAATCTCATTGTTTCCTGTGATGTGGGCCACCTGAGTCCCATATGTGGCTGATTTTTGGGGTGGCCCACATCCCTCAGGAGGGGTTATTAAATACACGATGTTGATTGTTCAAAACACATCACGGTGGGGCCCACGGCAGGGACCCAAACGGTCTGCCTCTTCATGCCACGCGTAGAGGATGTGTCCTTGGTGAGTGTAGCAGCAGCAGGCGCTGTTGCACTCTCTTATATTTTTTTTTGAAAAAAACTGAATTTCTATGGTTTTTCATATATAGGACCCACATCTGAAAAATCTAACCCAGCCATTGGATTCTGCAGACCATGATTGATCAAATGAGACTAATATGTGACATGTTTTTAGAAAATAGGAGAATCAAGGTGGGTTTTAATGATAATAGCACTATTTCCTATGGTATGGCCTGCCCAAGAATCGGATTGGTCTCAAATTTTGGCTCAACACCTAAAATGATCTAAGAAATAGGATAGATGGCATGGATTGAATTCATACATCAAGGTGGGGCCTGCATGAGTGACCCACCCAAAAAGGCTAAAGTAATGACACATTTTTTTATTGTCACAGTGAGTACAACCCACTGCTTGTTCCCACTTCAGGCCACGTCATCTAGATGGGTCCCACATGTGGGGGCCACAGCCGGTGGGTTCCATGTGGATGTGGCCCACCTGACTTAGGTCAATATAATACTTGAGTTTTCCCATCACCAAAGGGTAGGGTCCACATGACTTGGACGGTTTAGATAAGGCATACATCAAGGTGGGGTCCATCTGAGTGGGTCATACATCACACAAAAATGAAAAAAAGAGAGAGAAAGGGAGAGAGAGAGAGAGAGAGAGAGAGAGAGAGAGAGAGAGAGAGAGAGAGAGAGAGAAGCACCCAACTCTAAATCGACTCCTTCCACCAATGTGATCTAAAGCTCCAAGGGAACAAGATTTAATGGTTGGGATTGATTTTGAAGGGTTGGATTTGGGAGTGGAGAGCTTACAAAAGGGTTGGAATGGAGAGCTCTCATGGACATTGGGAGCTCTCTCTTGCTAGGAAATAAGAAAGAAAGAGGGAGGGAGAGAGATAAGAGAGAGAAAAGTATTATGGCTTGTCATAATGGTGTAAGGCCTTCATTAATGCATAGGTAAGGGTAGATGTGGACTTTTGGAGAAAGGGGAAGGAATGATTACCTAGCACATCACCCCATGATGGCTTAGAAAATTATGCCATTGCAATAGGTGGGTCTCACAAATGTGATCAAGGTTCAAATAAAGTGCAGCCTACATCATTTGATGTACAACTCGGATTATCGCATGAGACGTGGCATTGGAATCGCGGTGACTATACGGCCATGAAGGTACAAGTTTCGAGTCGAGCCGGCTTAGATATACTGGACACAACTCAAGATCACACGCAAATATTGATAACAGATTGTGGGTCACCGGAATTCGATTGGAAGGACCACGGAAGCCTATGAAACGATACAGTCTAGGATACGGGTCTTACACATACCGATCCATTGCGCAGGGCATGTACGCTTGTATTTATGAGTTCTCTCAAGATGATTTGACATTTACTATGTCAACTAGAGAAGGTCCAATTAAGGTAGACCGTCATTTGATTTCATCAATTATAAATATACCTGTTGTTGATGACGATGTACCCATATCTACTTTGCAAGCTATACCTTTTGAAAATGCTAAATAGTTGTTATGAGAGTTCTATGTAACATGAATGCAGAATGGAATAGCGGTACTGTGCTCAGTTCCAAATATATTTTTCCTAGATACAAGGTCTTGCATTGTATTTTTATTTCAAATGTCTATCCTTGCTCAGGTAACAAGACTGAGCTGACCTCTTTTATGGCCCGCATTATGCATTTTGTTATAACTGGCATGCATATCTGTCTTCCTTTTCTTATTTGTCATCATATTATTCAGTTTTGTCTTCACCCTGGTCATAGTGATATTCCTTTCACTTATTTTATGACTGCCTTAACTGATCATGCCTTGATAATTATGCCTGTTGAGGAAGGTTTTATTAATCTCCGTCCATTTGACAACTCTAATATCAATAAGATGAACTTGGACTTAACAACTGGTCAAGTTGATGGGAATGCTAGAGGAGATGAAGACGCTGAAGATACTGATGCTTTACCTCATGAAGACGTTAATATAGACGATTTATTTGGTGAACTTGAATCATATTCTGAGGCTGACCTTGAATATCAGCCTTTTGGTTTCGATGAGAGGTTGCATACTCTTGAGGAACAGGTGGCTCAGATTCGAGTAACTCAAGATTCTCAATTTGTTTATATGCACAAATACATGAGGCACATTAATAAGGGTTTACATAAAATTGATCCACCTATTCCTGCTCCCTCTTTAGGATCTGATTAGTTCTCTTTTGATTTGATGGTACTTGTAATAACTTTATTCTAACTCGTTTCCTTATGACTACTTGGATAATGTTCTTTAAACTCGTTCAGATACTTTATTTTATTTGATTTGGATGAGTAGTTATTGATTCTAGTTACTCTCTTCTAATCTTCATTTATCATTATTCGCTTCTTTTGTCATGTTATAACAAAAAGGGGGAGAACATTGTTAAATCATATGATGATGATGAATGTGGCTAATGAGGAGAGTTTGTTTATTGTTAATTATATTGTTGATTATGGATCATATCATAATATGCTTATGGAATGTGTTGATTGAATATCTATTGTGCATATTATAATTTTGGTTTTGTCACAAATTTGACAAAGGGGGAGATTGAAAGTGCTATGTTGATAAATCCTGAGTAATGTCAAATTTTGGTGTGTCAAACCATTTCAAGTTTGTTACTTGATGTGTATCAAGCTTGTGTATCTGTTCACATTGAATCTTCGACGTTCATTTTGTTCGTGTTGAATTTATCTTGCCGATATCTACGATGAACTTGCCGAGATCTTCAAACTGGAAGAAAGTGAAGACTTAGTGTTCAAGAACATTATTGTTCAAGATCTGGAACCAGAAAAAGTCTAAGAACTTAAGACCTAGTTAAAGACTATGTTCGGTATGTTGAGTTCATGTGCAAAATTTAAACCTGCTAAAGTGATTGACAGTTTGACCGTTCATATGTTCTATCTCATAAGTAAAGTATGATTGACCTAGATTGACCTTAGATTATGATTAGATCATTTCATACTTTCTGTCTGTCATTTTGGTCATTCCATAAGTGTAAAATTCTGTTCTTTCGACTAGCCCTAGCATTGACTCGATCAATGCTAGAATTTCCTCGACTAGTCCAGGATTTGTTATGATTTTTTAAAATGTTTCTGTTGGTCTTCGACCAGTTCTGAAAACTTCTCGACTAGTCATGTGAATAGTGCTCGACCAATCGTGCAGTGCTCGACTCATTTTTCAGTGAGTAATTTGGACTCACACGACCAGTCGAGCGGGCAACTCGACCAGTCGTAGGACCCACAAGGCCAATTGTGCGATTGAAAAATATTATCACGCCTGAATATTTGAAAATTTATTTGGATAAGGCCAGTTCTAGCTAACTAAAGGTCGGTCATGTGAAAAGATTTTTCACCTATAAATAGTGCTCGATTTTAGAGTTTTTCATTCAATTCTTATCATTCTTAAGCAATTACTCTGAGTTAATTTTGAGTACATTCTAAGTTATTTTGTGCATATTTTAGATTCTTTAAAGTACCTCTTATATTTTGAATTTGATTCTCTATTCCATTCTTAATGTTAAAATGAGATATTTGATTTACCCTTTTATGAGATCAAAATCAAAGAAAAGCCCTTGTTGATTTAATTAAAAATCATTTAGACTTAGAACCTTATATACTTAGGAGACCAAACGTTGAACATTTACATCGACATTAAGTTGGTTCTACCGGGCTGCTTCAGAATCGTCATACAGATAAGTATTTTACCTTTTATGTAATTCAATTTTATTTATTTGGTTGGTGAGATTGTTCTAGAAAATCTCCATTTGTGGTTTATCTGAGGTGATACAGAAAACTCAGAGCGTGGAGTTTTTGAATTGCATAAGCCCACTTGAAAGACACAATTGTGAAGGTTTCAGGTGAACTTTAAAAAACCTATTTTAATTAGTGAATGCTAATATCCCGAGGGAGTGAATATTAGTAGTTGTGTGGCTGTTGTTTAATAGTTGGTGTACACACAAGCGAACCACCATAATTCTTTATGCTTGGTGGATGTGTGGTTTATTTCTTTATCTTCTACGATTTAAGATTATGGGATGTATTTGTGGATGTGAATATTGTAGTCTTTACATTTCAGCATTGTGTGGTGAATGTTGTAATAGATTAGTTGCTATTTCTTTCATATACTCTTCAGTTTGAGTTTTTAACACTCACCCATGTTCTATTAAGGTTGTCCTGCTATAAACCATTAGTTTTTGGTGTTAGGTTGTCTTTAGAACCAAGTTGGTATCAACCTCTCAATACCTGACTATTGAGGCTGTTATTTCTTTTGGTTAATTGCATTTTATTTGGTTATCTTATTATTTATATTTTGCTTATTATTTTTTATTTGACATAGTCCTATTCACCCCCCCCCCCCCCCCCATCCAGGACATATTGCTTGGCTTTTACACGGTTTACCATGTTATTGAATGTAAATTCCGCTTGAGACAAGGCAAAATCTCACTGCTTTGGTTTATCACCTAAAATTCACTGAATGAGGGTTTTCCAATATGTGATTCACAACTTCAGTTTTTCCATCGGCCTATGGGTGGTAAGCACTATTGAACTGAAGTTGTGACCGATTCCACAAAGTCCGGTAGAAGTGACTAATAAACTTCATGTCATGGTTAGAAGTAATGGTCTTGGGAACCTTGTGTAGCCGCACAACCTCTCTGAATAGATTTGCCATATGTATTGCATCGAGGGGATAAAGTACATCATCTTTGAGAAACAATCTATCACCATGAACATGGAATCCATATAGCATTATGTTTGTGAGATACCAAGTATGAAGTCCATAAATAAGTCCTCCCACAGGCCATCAAGCACATGTAACGGGGTGTAAAGGCTCGTATTTTGAGAATGCTCCTTAGAGGTCTGACTAATATGATAGTGCTACACTACTTTACCCACATTAAGTACCAATTACGGCCAGTAATACCTCTTCTTCATAAGAACTCGCGTCTTATCTTGCACAAGGCCACCTTCTTGTAGCTCTTGAATAATCTGCTTCCTCAGAGAACTTTGGGTAATGTATAATGTTGAGGGTTAAATATTACATATTAGACCCCATTTATTACCTGATTTTACAAGCATGATACCGTTTAACACCATATTTTAATCATGTTTATGATGCAAGGTATATTAAGGAGCCTGGACTGAAAAAGGGTACTAAAAGCATGGATTTAATGCTCATAAATCACCAAGGCAAGGGACGGACCCCAAAGGACCAAGATCGAAGAATTTACATGCTGGAGATCCTTGAAAATTAACCCACTCACGTTAAACAGGCCTGTAAATCATCCAAAATGCAATATCACGGGGTTCTCACCATCCGTTTGGCTCAAAACTTTATATATGACCTGAGGAGCATAAATTAACCATACACGTCAAATTTCAACTATTGGATCCCTATGAAAGTGGTCCAATGGACAAATCAGCCCATGAATCTCTATTTTAGGGTCCGCCTGATATCTGGATACACTTCAAATTTTGTTAACACCTTAATTGAGGCGGTAAGACGAATGGACAAAGCAGATCTCTCACGAACACTCTATAGGACCTTCATGTACATCACGTGTGCACGGTGTACAATTACATCGACCATGCACCGAATCTCTCAAAATCGGTCAGCACAAGTTGACTAACTCTCTTCTTCCAAATCAAGAAAGGCCACAGCGTCTAACGCATGCCGGCTGTTTTTGGCTTATGGGCCCCACCCATCACGCATTTTGATGATCAGAACCTTCCATGGTGTTCAAGGGGTGTTTATAACCCTCACCTAGGTGCCCTTTTGGACCCATGAACGTACGACAGGAAGATTATCGTCCAAATGGAAGATAGATGGTAGAGTATAAGAACTTGTGGGCCACATTAACAGACGGCCAAAAACATCCATCTTTAACCAAAATTTTGAGCTACATCCAATGGAAGGAGTGGATTTTTCCTTCGTCATCGATCATGGACCCCACTAATCTCTTAGCGTAAGAAACGTACATAGGCTTGCGAATGTCCGAGAAATTTGGCGTGATCAGAGATCAAACAAGGGACCAAACCGATGATCTGAGCCATCCAATGTGCTCAGGAGGAAATTTCAACCAAATCCCAATCATTTTCATGCAACCATGTAGACATTCGAAAATGCAGCAGCAAGGAACAAGCCACCACGTCGATTAGTGGTGTGATCCACCCAGAGCTCGAATCCACTTCAATCTTAGATGAGTGGCCTAAATCGACACCACGAATCTAATGGATAGATCTGATTCTTCAGCAATCATATAATATGGGCCCCACCAAGCATCAGCGCAAGAAGGAAGTGCCAAAAATGCAGCTTGCTGCCTAACGTGCTGCGAATGTGTAGTCAACCTACATTCCTTATAAAAGGAGAGGAGAGAGGGAGCTAGGGGAGGATCCATCGGCTGGAATATACAAGAGAGGGAGATAATTAGAGTGTTTTTTCTTTTTATTTATTTTTATGTTTTTGTTTAAGAGAATTAGCCTAATCATGTCGGGCTAAACCTCTTAGCTAGGGCTACGAGGCGAAGCTTGTAGTATGATGGGTTGGTTTTTAAGGATTTGATTCATGTATTGAACTCACTTTGATTCTAGTTTAATTTTAAGATATACTTTCAGTTTTTAATGGTTTATTGTGACTCAAATTATAGTAGATCTGCAATATCTTTGAGTATGTTCTTTTCATTATGTGATTTTGAATTTAGGAGGCCTTGTTGTTCACCATCGTCTCCTGGGCATGGTTGGATGATGAAACCCTTCCTAATATTCATACATCCCTTTGATTGGTTGTGGATTGGTTTAATTCTGTTGTTTGGTTTATCTCATGGGCATGGTTTTGTGATGGAATCAACTCTAATTCTCATACCTTTCATCTCTTCGAAAACTAGATCAAAAGAAGTTCAGATTTGATTTTTATAATATATCTTCTAACTAGATGAAGATGGGACTCAAAGTCTAGTTGAGTTCATGAATCAAGAGTAGATCCCCCTGATCTCTATAAGTGGAAATCCCTAGTTTCTCACCTTTGATTTCTACAAGTTTTAGTTGATTATTCATCATTATTCTCCTATTTACCCCTGCTTTAGATTGAAAGTGCACTGGTTTGTCAATTAGCGTGAGTGTTGAGTCAGCAAGACAAAGGAGCCCCATATGAAAAATGTTTAAGCGACAGCCTCAACAGGATGTGTGCTTGAACTCACCAAAGGTAAACCTCAGCCTCACATCCGATGTCTCAAAACATCAGGTAATTAAAACCCTTAAAAAATGAATAGAACATCTTAGGATTTATGGTGAGAAAACTATTTTGCAAAATCAGAAAAATCTTTAAGTTTTTAGCCTTTGTCGATTTTTCGACATGTGGTTCGATGAAATCGAACCCTATTATAGATGTTCTCGAAACTCACTCAATATCATTGAAATGAGGACTTCAGATGTCTTGCAACCACAAAGAACTCTGGACTGAATTATCGATGAATCGATGGACTGTTCGATGTCATCGAATTTTGAATCTCGAGTCTATCGAGTCAACTCGATTTAACCGACATCTGGTCAGTTGTGTCCAATATATTGCTAAGGCAAATCATGTGATTCTTGATATATCGAAGAGAGGCTTGATATGCTCGAAATTCAAATCTCGATGATATTGATAGACCTTCGATGATATAAGAATGGGACACAAATCTCGATATTTTAGGTTAATCTTTCATATATCGAGGATCACTTGATAAAATCGATATTCAAATATCAATCATATTGAGGCGTGGTTGATGTCATCAAAATAGAACATAAACTGTCCAACAAGCTTATAGGAAAATTCCTTAGAGTTATCGATGAATTGACAATGTCATTAATAACATTGATATTCAAATTTTGATGATATCGAGTGATGCTCGATCATATCATATACCTGATAAGTTTTCAAAGGTATCTGCTCTCTCATTTTCAAATGTCGAGGAATCGAACCTCATTTCAATGAAATCGGAGTTCAAAATCCAATGACATCGAAGCATGTTCGATCCCCTCGACCAGTTGGCGAAAAGGTTTAAACGCGTTTGATAGTTTGAGTTTGTGTCATCGAGTAGGCATTCGGTGCTATCGAGAGTATACACTCAATGATATCGAACCCTGCTCGATGATATCGAGCTCTATAAAAAATATGACTATTTTATATCCATTAGAACTTTTTGCCTATTTAATGAGAGCTTTCCTTTGATGTTTGTAGAGAAAATAGATAGTGCTTTTGAGTTTTTAAACCCAGATGTTATACCCTAAGCCTTTTCTCTCATGGAAGTTCATCCTCCAATCTACCCTCAACATTGATATTTAATAGAGTGGATTGGGGAATAAACTTCTGCATTCAAGGATCCTACAGCTACCATCTTAATGACAAATCATTAAGCTAGGATACCTTGAATGCATAGATGACTGGAATCGCTGTCTCCTTTATAGGAAAATATTTAATAGAGTAGGATTCCATCATAACCTTGACCCAACCCATTGTCTTATATTGGTACATCATCTGAGTTGTGGTTCAAGGGAGCTGAAGATTCTTCATCGTCAAAGGAGGAGATCTTCATCAACTTGCTTAATGGGGCTCATCTACTTATCTGTAAGTCATTAGAGTTCAGAGACCCATTGTGTTCATTCCTTTTGTAGAATTGGGTCAAAGGTGCGTCTCACCCTTATAAAGCCCTCATTGGAGGTCTCTAACGGGAGTGTACGTGGTGGGTGCTTTTTGTTGACCCTTACTCTATGAAGAGCATAAACCATTAGGTCCTTGTGTAGGTCCTTGACCTGTGTGGTCTAAAACCTGCGTGTTATGTGTTGACCCTTGTTAATGGGAGCATAAACTGGTAGGTTCCTTGTCTTGATCCTTGGCCTGTGTGGCCTAAAAGTTGGGTGTTATGTGTTGACCCTTACTGTTGTGCGGGGCATAAACTTGTGTCGTGTAGACACGTTAGAGTCAGCCTAGTGTAGGTTGTACTGGTTTGAGTTGAACCTGATTTGAAACCTCCGTTAGTGAGATTCGGTACACTCAAGGGTTGAGTGCGTCCGGCGGAAGTGGACTAGACAAGTAGTTGAAACACTATAAAAATGACTATGGTCGTGATTGCAATTTACCTTTATTACTCGTGTAATTTCTCTGAATGATATCATATTGCATGCACACATGATTATCTTGAACTAAGTAGAATCACATCTCACACACAGTCACATCCATCATAAACTATATTGTGCATCTTGTTTATCTTTTGAATAGTTCTGTGATTGGATCCTCTAATTATCTTGGAAGCCATTAGAGTTATTTTGAAGAAATCCTGATACTTGCATATTTATTTAGGATAGGATTGATAGGTTTAAAATGTTCATAAAATATTAAAAAGTCCTATTCACCCCCATATATGACATCTTATTTTCAGATTATGTACAGGTTTCAGTCCCTGTAGATTTGACCTCGGTTTTTGTAACATCCCAAAAATTAGGGGTCGGGTAGAAACCCAACTCCCGAGTTTCAGAACGTCACTTATACAACATAGATAATGATAAATGCATGTTGTCTGTAGAATGGCATTAAAAAGATTGAGACTAAGCTAAAACAGCATATCATACTCCAAAGACAGTTAAATTAGCAAGCGGAAGACTGATAAATACGTAATATATATAATTGATTGTAAGCCTCCAGAGTATGAACATGTTACCAGGTTAATTAAATACATGTATACTCCAAAAATGGAAAGAAAAGAATATACATGAGTGCTCCAAAAATATAAAATGACAAGTGTCAAGGCGTCTAATCAACCTCCCTATAATCCCGTCGATCAGAACACGCATAAAGGAGGGATCCTCCTCATCATCATCAAGTCTAGCTCCGCCTCACAGGCCGCGCCATCATCTGTAATTATAAAAGGGTCTAGTGGGTGTCCGGAACACCGTCCCATAATGTGGGAGTGAGTAATTAACTCAGTGGAATCATAGAGCAAAGATTAGCATGTTATCAAATCAATCACGCGTTAATTGTTGAGGGTCAAATATTGCATATTAGACCCCGATTATTTCCTGGATTTATGAACAAGATACTGTTTAATGGCTCGTTTAATCGTGTTTGTGATGCAGGGTGTCTTTATGAGCTTGAACTGAAAATGGGTGTTAAAAACATGGTTTTAGCGCTCAAGATGCACCAAGGCAAGTTACAGGACTCCAGGGGGCTAAGATCGTCAGAATCACATGCTAGGGATTGAAGAAAACTGAGAAACTGAAGCTTAAGTGACCCAAAAATTATCCAGAGTACAAGATCATAGGGTTCCTGCCATCCGATTGACTTAAAACTTCATACACAGGATGAGGGCCATAAATTAACCATACACGTAAAATTTCACCCATTGGATCATTATGGAAGTGCCCCAACTGATAGATCAGCTCATAAACCATTGATTCTGGGCCCACCTGATATCTGGAATTGCCTCAAATCTAGTCTCAACGCTTTAAAAAGGGAGACCAAACAAATGGTTAAAGTCGATTGTTCAGAAACATCACAGTGGGACCTCTGTGTGGAGTGTGTGCACGGAGCATGTACACGCTCGATGCACACCACACCCACTGACACGGTCAGCGGCTACTTTCCAAGCCACACCCGCGACACGGCATCTGCCGTTTTCAGCAGGTAACGAGCACGGCCGCTGGCCATTTTGCGAATGATAGTGTGCCCCACACATGCCTCGTACGAAAAATCCACACCGTCCATCTTGTAGAGGGCTGCAGATACTACAAACCCAAGCTGACTGTTTGTATTTATACGTACACACGTGTGAGATACAGGGGCCAAGAAAGGGCTGCCCTTGGACGTTCAAAATTAATCTTTTAGTGATTTCTTCTCTGAGACACGTCAATGGACGTTCAAAACCACTCATTCTTGACTGAAATTTCGTCCTGAATCCAATGGACGGGGTAGATTTCTCTGAAAATATCTCTGTGGGGCCCACCGATCACAACAGTGAAATTGTGCGAAAGGTTTCACACATCCACGAAAACTGACTTTTCCAGGTAGTTGTGGCCCACCATCTTTGATCATATGGTAGATCTGAACCGTCTATTATGTAGAGGACCAAAGAAAGTCCTAAGGGACGGTGTTTCTTTGGAATTTGAGCGAGGAAAGTGGCGATTTTTGAAGCCCCAAACTTGGTTGTGAAAAAGCTTTCGCTGGGCATGCGACAGCTTTCCGAATTCGATTCAAATCTGATTTTCATGACTCCAACAGCTATATAAGGAGGTTTTGGACGTGGGGAGCATTCATTCAGGTCTTGGGAGGAAGATCAGAGCTTGGAGGCTGGGACGTGGAGTGTGAGAGAAGAAAGAGAGAGATTAGAGAAATTTTCTTTTCTTGTTTATTTATTTTTCCTGACTATGGAGAGATCTAGCCCATCCATGTCGGGCTAAACCTCTTAGCTAGGGCTAAGAGGTGAAGCTTGTAGTGAGATGGGAGATTCCATGCTTTTAATTTAATTTTAATATATGAATTGACGTTGATTTTAGTTTGATTAGAATGGAAATATTTTAGGTCTTTAATGGTCTGTTGTGACTGAAATTACAATGGGTCTGCAATGGCTTTGAATATTTCGTTGTCCTTTATGTTTATGATGTCAGAAAGCCCTGTTGTTTACCATAGTCTCCTGGGCATGGTTGGATGTCGGTACCCTTCCTAACCTTTATACATGTGATGGGTTGGTAATTAGTTTAATTCTGTTGTTTCCCATAGTCTTTTGGGCATGGTTTGGTGATGGAATCCATTCTAATTCATATACCTTTCATCTCTTGAAAACTAGATCAATGTCAGTTCAGTTAATGTCCATAGAACATGCATAAGGTCTCCCTAATCTCTACAAGTGGATCCTGTGAATCCCTAGTGCCCTTCTCTCTGAATTTCTCCTAAGTTTTAGATAATAATTTCATTATTATTCCTTGAAATTCTAGTTGATTTAGGTTGCATCTCATTCTAGTTCTAGTTCTAGTTAGTTTTAGATAACGTACAGGTTTCAGTCCCTTGGGATTCGACCTCGGTCTTACCGAGTTATTACAACATCACAACCCTGCACTTGGGGAGTGAATAAGTTTTTGGCGTCGTTGCCAGGGACTATTGGATACATTTTTCTAAAATTAATTAGTTTTAAGATTAGTTTAGGATTAGATTTTATTTTTAGAAATTTTTAATTCTAGGTTTAGAAGCTTAGTTATTTTCCTTATTAGAAATTTTTTCTAACTTTAGAAACTTGCTATTCTTCATTCTATCTGATTTTTAGAACTAACCTAATTTTTTTTCTGTTTTGTAGGAAACTTCTAATTTAGCAAGCTCTTTCTAATTCTTCTTTCTTTGGAATTTCTTCTTTTCTTTAGAAATTAGTTTACTCTTAATTAGGACTTTCTATTCTTAGAAACTAACTTATTTTATTTTGTTTTGCAGATTTTTAACCTAGGACTCCAAATTTGATAACTTCTTTTCATCTTTTTCCTTTATTTTCTAGATTTTTACTTCTTCCTTTCTCTTAGGTTTAAGTTAGAATTTGAGGGCTGAGTGTGTTTTATGCCCCAGTGGGCACGCGACAACACTCGACGTCTCGTGACTAAAGGAGGATTAGTTGAGGGGTTGATTGTCCATCGCAGGACTAGACACCACTTGAATTTTCCTGAGCCAGAGGAGGTTATGGCTGAAAATCAACCTCAAGCACTATCCCAACCTAGGGTTGAGGAAGAACATGATGAGAATGAGGTGCACCACGCACCCCCGCCTCGTACTTTACGAGATTATTTACAACCGGCGGGGGTGAGTACGTCCTCATGCATGATTTTTCCTGAGAATACAGGACATATGGACATCAAGGCAGGGGTTATCCAACTCCTTCCTAAGTTCTATGGGCTTGAGTCTGAAGAACCATACTTGCATCTGAAAGAGTTCGATGAAATCATAGGCACCTTATACTTTCCTAATGTATCTGAGGATACTATTAGGCTGAAACTCTTTCCATTTTTCTTGAAAGAAAAAGCCAAGACGTGGTTACATTCACTACGTCCTAGATCCATTGGCACATGGAATGATATGCAGAGGGAATTTATAAAGAAAATTTTCCCACATCATAAGACAATTACCCTCAGGAGAGCAATCATGAACTTTGCCCAAAAGGAAGATGAAACATTCTTCCAATGTTGGGAAAGGTTCAAGGATCTGGTTAATGCATGCCCACAACATGGCTTTGAAATATGGCGCATTACGAATTTTTTCTATGATGGGCTAACATCTTTCATGCGCCAAATGGTCGAGACAATGTGTAACGGAGATTTCATCAATAAAAATGTCAATGAGGTATGAGATTACCTCGATAGTCTCGCTGAAAAAACACAATCATGGGACTATTACCCAAGGACGAACGCTACGTCTAGGCCAACTCATTCAAGAAAAAAAGGAGGAATATATCTCCTGAAAGAGGATGATGATCTTAACGCTAAGGTGGCTAATCTCACCAGAAAATTTGAGGCCATGAAAGGAAAGAAGGAAAAGGTTACTGAAAGTGTTTGCGGCATTTGTGATTGCAACATTTGTGATTGCAACATTCATAATACTGAAAATTGTCCTTCAATACCTGCTTTTCGAGAAGTATTGAATGAACAATGTAATGCCATAAATAACTATCAAAGACCTTTCAATGGACCACCCTCTAATACATACAATCCTGGTTGGAAAAATCATCCAAATTTCAGTTGGAGGAATGGACCAACGGCTACACCTCAAGGTTTCCTAAACTAAAATCCAACTCAAGAGAAACCTCAAGAGGATTTGGTTCTAAAATATTTTCAAAAGTAAGAGCTTTTCAATCAGGGTATGATGCAAGCCTTTCAAGACCTTACAAAAGCAATACATGAACTTAAGGCTGAAAATACGATTGGAAACAAGGGGAGCTTCCCAACTCAACCTCTTCCCAATCCTAAACCGCATTATGAAGTTAGTGATCCCAGCTCTTCAAATCAAATGGGGCACGCTAAATCCATCACCACTCTTAGGAGTGGGAAGGTTATTGATAAAACCCTTCCGGTTAGGCCCGAAAAGCCTCAAGAACCAGAAGAGGACAACAATGATGGATCTAGTGGCGCCCCACAAAAATTTGAACCGGAACCTCTAGAGAAGTCAGTTGATCCGTTTCCCCAACGGTTGGTTGAACCAAAACGTCTATCTAACTCTCAGAATATCCTAAAGGTGTTGAAACAAGTGAAAGTCAATATTCCTCTGCTTGATGTTGTAAAACAGATACCTTTATATGCTAAATTCCTAAAAGACTTATGCACGACCAAACGACGAAAAAGTGTTCAAAAGAAAATTTCCTTAACTGAGAAAGTAAGTGCCATCCTGAAACAAGACGTGCCGCAAAAATTCAAAGATCCCGGTTGCCCAACCATATTATGTGTAATCGGGAACTATCGAATTGATCACGCACTTCTTGACTTAGGAGCGAGCGTCAATCTAATTCCCTACTCGGTATACCAACAGTTAGGCTTGGGTGAATTAAAACCCACTCGAACCACACTACAACTTACTGATCGTTCTGTTCGTGTACCAAGAGGGATCATCGAGGATGTGTTGGTCCAGGTTGATAGATTCTACTACCCTGTTGATTTTATCATCTTGGACACCGAACCCATCAATGACACGAGTACTCAGATTCCCGTCATCCTTGGTCGCCCATTCCTGTCCACTTCAAATGCAATTATCAATTGCAGGAATGGTGTTATGACTATGTCTTTTGAAAATTTGACATTAGAATCGAATATCTTTTTCAATAATGGCAGCAACTCAGAGGATAATGACGATTTGCACGATGTTAATATGATTGATTCTTTTGTGGAAGATAGAACACCTCTCACCTTATCCTCTGATCCTCTAGAGACGTGCCTGGCCCACTCCCATGATCTTGATGATGATATAATTAGGGAGACGTGTCCCATGCTTGATACTGCACCAGTACTTGAAGTTAACCGGTGGAGGCTACAAATTGAAGAGTTGCCCCAAACTGATGTGGTGCCTCTACCGTCTAACCTCAAGCCACCGAAGCTTGACCTAAAACCTTTGCCCTCTGATTTAAAATATGTCTATTTAGGTCAAGATGAGACATATCTGGTGGTGATTTCTGCCCACCTGGAGAAAGAACAGGAGAGTATGTTGATATCTACTCTCATTGAGCATAAGGGAGCTCTTGGATGGACGATAGCGGACCTCAAGGAAATTAACCCATCGATTTGTACTCACCGTATATATCTTGAGGACAATGCAAAGGCTGTTCGAAAATCACAACGTAGATTAAATCCAAATATGAAGGAAGTGGTTAAGGCCGAGGTTCTCAAACTATTGGATGTGGGGATCATATACCCCATATCCGATAGTCAATGGGTGAGTCCAACTCAGGTGGTTCCTAAGAAGTCCGGGATCACCATCGTAGCCAATGCCAATAATGAACTCGTGCCGACTAGAGTTACCACTGGTTGGAGAATGTGCATTGACTACAAAAAGCTGAATACCGTCACAAGGAAAGACCACTTTCCTTTGCTCTTCATTTATCAAATCCTAGAAAGGCTAGCTGGTCATTCCTATTATTGTTTCCTTGACGGGTATTCAGGTTATAATCAGATTGAAATCGCCCCTGAAGATCAGGAAAAGACCACATTTACATGTCCCTATGGCACCTTTGCTTACAGAAGGATGCCATTCGGGCTATGTAATGCCCCTGCCACCTTTCAGCGATGCATGACGAGTATCTTTTCTGACATGGTGGGAAAATATCTAGAGGTCTTCATGGACGATTTCTCTATTTTTGGTTCATCTTTTAGCGAATGCTTAACAAGTCTTAAATGTGTGCTGAAAAGATGTGAAGAAAAGAATTTGGTACTTAACTGGGAGAAGTGCCACTTTATGGTTCAAAAGGGAATTATCCTTGGGCATATCATCTCGTCCAAAGGAATCGAGGTAGATAAGGCAAAAATCGATCTTATCTCTAACCTACCTCCATCCAAGAACATCAGAGATGTGCGATCCTTCTTAGGACACGCAGGCTTTTACAGATGATTCATAAAGGACTTTAGTCTCCTCTCTCGTCCTTTATGTAATCTTCTTCAAAAGGATATACCATACGAGTGAACTGAGCAGTGCCAAGAAGCTTTCACTAAGCTTAAGGGCATGTTAACCACTGCACCTATCATGCAGCCACCCGACTGGAGTCTTCCTTTTGAACTTATGTGCGACGCCTCTGATTATGCTCTTGGAGCGGTTCTAGGCCAAAGAAAAGATAAGCGGCCTTATGTCATTCACTACGCAAGTAAGACTCTAAATCCTGCCTAAGTGAACTATTCAACCACGGAAAAGGAACTCTTAGCCGTAGTGTTCGCTTTGGACAAATTTCGGTCCTACCTGATCAGATCCAAGATCATTATTTATACAGATCATGCGGCACTTAAGTATCTTCTTTCCAAGAATGATTCTAAGCCCCGCCTAATATGATGGATCCTTCTACTCCAAGAATTTGATTTAGAAATTAAAGACAAAAAGGGAGTAGAGAACGTAGTGGCTGATCACCTTTCTCACCTTAATACCTCTGATTCCCTTGAGGCGACCCATATCAATGACATGTTCCCTGATGAACAACTGTTTAGAGTCTCTCATTCACCTTGGTTCGCTGATATTGCTAATTATCTTGCTACAGGTACCATACCGACACACTGGACGTCACAAGATAAGAAGAAATTCTTTACCAAGGTGCGTAACTTTTTCTGGGATGATCCATATTTGTTTAAATATTGCTCAGACCAAATCTTAAGGAGATGTGTGCCAGACGATGAGCATCAGAGTGTCATCTCCTTCTGTCACTCACAGGCCTGTAGTGGTCACTTTTCTGCTAAAAAGACTACGGCCAAGATTCTACAGTGTGGCTTTTACTGGCCCACTATGTTCAGGGACACTCATGAGTTTTGCAAAGCTTGTGAGCGTTGTCAAAAATTAGGAGCATTGTCCTGTCGAAATATGATGCCTTTGAATCCCATCCTTATCATTGAAGCATTTGATTGTTGGGGCATTGATTTCATGGGACCATTCCCCCAATCATTTAGAAATCTGTATATTTTGCTCGCCGTAGATTATGTCACTAAATGGGTTGAAGCAATTTCATGCTGCAAAAATGACCATCGTACGGTCATTAAATTTTTGAAAGAAAATATCCTGTCGCGGTTCGGAATGCCTCGAGCCATCATTAGTGATGGGAGCTCACACTTTTGTAATAGACCATTTGAGAGTTTAATGAAGAAATACGGTATCTCTCATAAGGTGAGCACCCCATACCATCCACAAACAAGTGGACAAGCTGAGATTTTCAATAGAGAGATCAAACATATCCTGAAAAAACGGTTAACCCTAACCGTAAGGATTGGTCAATCCAATTGACCGATGCCTTATGGGCGTACCGTACTGCTTTTAAAACTCCTATTGGAACATCTCCCTTTAGACTTGTTTATGGAAAAGCTTGTCACTTGCCCGTGGAATTGGAACATAAAGCATACTGGGTGATCAAAAATCTAAATTTTAATTTGGACAACGCTGGCTCGCTACGCAAACTTCAGTTAAATGAACTTGAAGAAATCCTGAATGATGCGTATGAAAACTCGAGAATTTACAAGGACAAGATGAAGGCGTTTCATGATCAACATATTCTATGGAAATCATTCACGCCAGGTCAGAAAGTCCTTTTGTACGATTCTCGACTACATCTCTTTCCGGATAAGCTTCGATCTCGTTGGACCGGTCCTTACATTGTTGTTACTGCTTATTCTCATGGGGCCATCGAGATAAAAGATCCCGACAATGGCAAGGAGTTTAAAGTCAATGGACATCGATTAAAGCCATTTGTCGAGGCATTTGATTCAGAGGACATGTCCATGCCTCTGATTGCTCCTGTTTATCAGGATTGATTTCTAGCCTGATGGAGGTATAGGTAGGTTTATCGCTTTCATAGGACTAGGGTAGTTGCTTTATTTGTCTGGCTGAAGATGGTAAATTTAGCGCTCCTGGGAGGCAACCCAGTCATTTATTCCATTTCATTTTTTAGTTAGATAGTTCAATGTTTGTGGGTAACATTACTGCAAACCCTCACGAGACTACAACTCGTCCACTAGGGGTAACCTAGGGGTTTAAAGGCTTGTTGCATACGCTAAATGCAATCGAGAGCACCTGCGAAAGTGGTATAGGTATGATTTTATTTGTTGTTATTTTTTTGTTTCCTCTCTTGGTTGACCAGCTTTCATGCTATGATCTCTTGGAAAGTCTCTTTCTTGATTCGTTATCCAGGTACTATCTTCCCATCACTTTACTTTTGTTGTTCCATGTGCATTACATGTTTAGATCTTTTACATTGAGGACAATGTAGATTTTTGGTTGGGGGTGGGAGATTAGGTAACCTAATCAGTGTTTTTCTTGGTCTTGAGCAAAAATTGTGAAATTTTTAAATTTTTAAATTCGAAGTGATTTTTAATGCCTTTCTTGGATTTAGAATTACAAGATAAGTAATATTAGTAATTTATGACTCTTGGATTCAGCATTTGTGAGATTTCACAGTTAAGATTGAAGTTTTAATTCAGAATTAGAAGTTGTAAACATTGATAGAGCCATGATTTCACATGTCATATCTCGCTTTCACGTTAAGATTTCAGTTCCATATTGAAGGATTAACTTGGTAATCACTAAGCACGAAAGGAACCAGCCTGAAAAAGTTACCAATCGTGATCAATAGAAAAAGAAAATACCCAGGGTTGGGCAGATGGCCTTCACTGTAGGTTTGCTCCCCATAGTTGAAGGTTTGATTCCCCAAGATTAACATTCAAAACTTATTGGGCGACTGGTCTTTACCATAGGTTTGCTCCCTATAGGTAAGGATTCGATTCCCCTCCTAGGCATTACTTTTAAGAGAAAAATCAAAAGCTAGAATTTCTGAGGCAGGTTTGGTTCAGGTTTTGGTTATCATGAATTCTTTTGTGATTACCAATGCTATCATGAAATAATGAATTGAATTTTAATGACGATGAGCCGAGATTACACTATACACCCATGAAACTCAATGTTTAGAATTATTCTAATTGATGGATTAATACTTTGAACTTGATTATAAAGTTTACTGTGTGCTTGAGTCCATGAGAAAATAATTTCTAACATTCACGAATCGTAAATTTCTCATGTCTGAATTGTTTTTCAAGAAATCACTGGAGTTCATAAAAATTCTTTTATAATTCTCAACTTATTTCTCGCATATTTTGCTAGGGACTAGCAAAATGCTGGTTGGAGGTTGTGTTGAGGGTCAAATATTGCATATTAGATCCCGATTATTTCCTGGATTTATGAACAAGATACTGTTTAATGGCTCGTTTAATCGTGTTTGTGATGCAGGGTATATTTATGAGCTTGAACTGAAAATGGGGGTTAAAAACATGGTTTTAGCGCTCAAGATGCACCAAGGCAAGTTACGGGACTCCAGGGGGCTAAGATCGATAGAATCACATGCTAGGGATTGAAGAAAACCGAGAAACTGAAGCTTAAGTGACCCAAAAATCATCCAGAGTACAAGATCATAGGGTTCCTGCCATCCGATTGACCTAAAACTTCATACACAGGATGAGGGCCATAAATTAACCGTACACGTAAAATTTCACCCATTGGATCACTATGGAAGTGCCCCAACTGATAGATCAGCTCATAAACCGTTGATTCTGGGCCCACCTGATATCTGGAATTGCCTCAAATCTAGTCTCAACGCTTTAAAAAGGGAAACCAAATAAATGGTTGGAGTGGATTGTTCAGAAACATCACAGTGGGACCTGTGTGTGGAGTGTGTGCATGGAGCATGTACACGCTCGATGCACACCACACCCACTGACACGGTCAGCGGCTGCTTTCCAAGCCACACCCGCGACACGGCATCTGCCGTTTTCAGCAGGTAACGAGCACGGCCGCTGGCCATTTTGCGAATGATAGTGGGCCTCACACATGCCTCGTATGGAAAATCCACACCGTCCATCTTGTAGAGGGCTGCAGACACTACAAACCCAAGCTGACCGTTTGTATTTATACGTACACACGTGTGAGATACAGGGGCCAAGAAAGGGCTGCCCTTGGACGTTCAAAATTAATCTTTTAGTGATTTTTTCTCTAAGACACGTCAATGGACGTTCAAAACCACTCATTCTTGACTGAAATTTCATCCTGAATCTAATGGACGGGGTAGATTTCTCTGAAAATACCTCTGTGGGGCCCACCGATCACAACAGCGAAATGGTGCGAAAGGTTTCGCACATCCGCGAAAACTGACTTTTCCAGGCGGTTGTGGCCCACCATCTTTGATCATATGGCAGATCTGAACCGTCTATCATGTAGAGGACCAAAGAAAGTCCTAAGGGACGGTGTTTCTTTGGAATTTGAGCGAGGAAAGTGGCAATTTTTGAAGCCCCAAACTTGGTTGTGAAAAAGCTTTCGCTGGGCGTGCGACAGCTTTCCTAATCCGATTTAAATCCGATTTTCACGACTCCAGCAGCTATATAAGGAGGTTTTGGACGTGGGGAGCATTCATTCAGGTCTTGGGAGGAAGAACAGAGCTTGGAGGTTGGGACGTGGAGTGTGAGAGAAGAAAGAGAGAGATTAGAGAAGTTTTCTTTTCTTGTTTATTTATTTTTCCTGACAATGGGTCTGCAATGGCTTTGAATATTTCTGTTCTCCTTTATGTTTATGATGTCAGGAAGCCCTGCTGTTCACCATAGTCTCCTGGGCATGGGTGGATGTCGGTACCTTTCCTAACCTTCATACATGTGATGGGTTGGTAATTAGTTTAATTCTGTTGTTTCCCATAGTCTTTTGGGCATGGTTTGGTGATGGAATCCATTCTAATTCATATACCTTTCATCTCTTGAAAACTAGATCAATGTCAGTTTACTTAATGTCCATAGAACATGCATAAGGTCTTTCTAATCTCTACAAGTGGATCCTCTGAATCCCTAGTGCCCTTCTCTCTGAATTTCTCATAAGTTTTAGATAATAATTTCATAATTATTCCTTGAAATTCGAGTTGATTTAGGTTGCATCTCATTCTAGTTCTAGTTCTAGTTAGTTTTAGATAACGTACAGGTTTCGGTCCCTTGGGATTCGACCTCGGTCTTACCGAGTTATTACTACATCACAACCCTGCACTTGGGGAGTGAACATTAATAGTAAAGCAAACAATCAAACATTCCTAGATACTGTTGTTAATGTAAAGATGAGATGACATGATGTATGCCCTCACCGACATTCTCCCTCATACGGTACCATCTTATGCCCGCGGCATGCTTTCTTCCCACAGTGCTCCACATCTTCCAGGCACATGCAATGTGATGTGGATATGATTACCAAGTTATTATTATTCCTTTTCATACAGCAGTATTGGGAAACTAAGATACTTTGCTTATATCAATCCCAACACGGATCCTGTCTAGGGTCGTCACTCTTAATAATCTCATACGATGTTATATTTGTAGGTCGCTGCAAGGGCTGTCAAGGCTGTTGCTCGCACTCATTGCACCTCTCTCCCATCACCTTATCATTACAGGCCTAATTATCCTTAAGACTGCATCAGGACTCGTCGCCCCCATGCGGTGTCAGGATAAACTCAAGGTCACTACAAAGGGCTCATCACGTGATCAGTGTAGGCAGACAGCAAGAATATAGTGTCTCATACCACCATAATCTGCTCAGAGTAGGGTGCTCACTGGTCACTACGGGGAGGTTTGTGGCCCCACCGTAGGCCGACAGCTCGACCACGGTGTCCCATACCACCATGCCCGGCTCATGAGTCTTTATGGATCAAGGTACCATAGTTAATAGGGTTTCCAATGGTAAGTTCAGTACCCTAGGTTCAAGCAGTTATGACTCATATAGGGTGAACATACAATGGCCAGTCGGGTTACTTGACGGGCTCGACTAGTACGAGCGCATCTCAAGCTGAAAGACATGAAGTGCATGAAATACTTCGTGTGGCCTAACCACTGGCGCCGACTCAAAACACGACTCGCGTTCATCGACCCGTCCTCTGTGGTGAATAGAAGCCCACCACTAATTTAATCCATTACCGGATGCCTAGACTAAAGCATAGCCCCAGACATGTGCAATCCATACCAGTGATCATATGAGAGTAATAGAATTAAAGTTCAATAATACAAACATGTTAACACATGTTATAACATACAAAGTAAGCAGATCAACCAACACATGTATTCCATACATATAAGGAAATCATTTCATATAGCAAACATGTAGAAAATCGTATACCACATCAGGTGGATTGAGAATTCATTCTTAAAACTAATTTACAACACCATTTACTCAATACATACTAATACAAACATTTATACAAACACTTAGTCTACACACTTTAGTCTACATAGCGTATGTCGACCCAAAGTGCGCATTAGGGCGAATCTCTTCGCCAAACAGATTATACACACATACATAATATCATAATACGATGAATTTACATGTCAAGTATTTCAGCAAAATACGGACGTATACAATATTTTCTATAAATGCCTAAAATAACATAAATCTCATATTTACCGTACATTTACGAAACGGAAAATGGACAGCACATTGTACATGTCAAATGGCGTTTCCGTCGATAATCTACTATTAAACGACAGTGAAAGCTTTGAAATCAGTCAATCAAAGCGTCTAAAATCCTCACCTTTCGCCTTAAGCATGTATTGTTTCGAACAGAACGTATACGCTTCGTCAACGGCGTAGCAGTGACCTAATGCACAAGATGTATAAGCTACGTTGCTATTTGAATCGACGAAATCCCAAAACAGCAAGTGGTTAGGGTTTTCTTACCTAGAACGAAGTTGAAAACACCAGAATGGAGGTGTAGAAGCGGCGGATATGAAAAATGGAGCTGCAGGGAAGACTCCCAGGAGAGAGCTCCAAATCTCCCTCCCTTTCTCTCTCTTTTCTCTCTTCTCTCCCCAAATTCGTATGGAATGAAAGAGCAATGGTTTAAGCCCTTTTTATAAGCCCAAACATGACCAAAATAGACTTGGGGCCAAGGTATACTTATTTTGTAACCAAAGAGGGCTTATTTTGATCCAACGGAGCATTTCTGAAGGTCCTGTGACTGAATGCGGTCGGACTTAAGCTCCCTGACATTGGATCTAGGTCAGGAAAAGTTTTCAGTCCGAGCAGATATCCATATCGACCGTGGCGGACCAGTTTCAGTTCAACGGTTACGGAAACTCGATCAGGGATTCCAAGTATACTGACCTGAGTGGGAAATATTCCCTGATCCGAGGGTGTATTTGTATCAGATTCCGACGGTCAGAATGCTTAGAAAGAGCGCGTAAGCGGACGTGCCAGATTTCATAAATTATATTTATTTCTCACTCTCTTCACTCCGAACCCAGTAAAATAGCGTCAGGACATCAGTTGGACTTGATTTTCGAGATGAACGTCAAGTCCAACTAGGCGATCAGGATTGTCTAAGTTCGGGGTAATCGGACTTTCGATGTGCGGTCTAGAGCCGATACAAAGTTTTCAAGGTGCTTTAGAGAGCAATCGGAAATAGAGTTTGATCCCAGGCTTTACGGTATTGTAGCGTCACCTATCCTATACATTTTGGCTCTAGCGGATCATATTGAAAGTGATTGGTGTGAATTTCACAGGTCGTCTAGTGCAGCGCTAGGTTATTCTCTTTAGATTTCTAAAGGAAGTAGCCTATAATGATCTCTGTTTGAGATGAAATTCGAAGGGTGGATTGAGGGTATTTGGAAACGAAAGAAGGAAGAGTTTGGAGGGGTGGTTTTTACTAAAACTCGGATGTTTGGAGCAAAAGGAGAGCTTGGAGGGTCACTTTGTGAAGGAAGTACTTGATTGGGGTATTTTTAACGAACGGTCCACATACCAGGGGGCTACCCTATCCCCCAAATACCTCCAGCCTAAAGCCTGGATACAACCGATGATTTTGACCGGCGATGCCATCGCCGACCAAACTCACATCTGGCGACTGCCGCCCTATGGGGCTGGTTCCCCCTGCCCCCAGGGTCCCAAAAAAGTATGGTTCCCACCTTGGTTCATTGTACATTGGCCTGGATAGGCCCACGACTCTATCTGAGGTGTTTTAGAGCCAATTTGTAACCTGGAATGAGTTTATGTATCATGTAGCATATGATTTTGGGGTAGGAGATGCTAATATATCCAAATAACCTATATATTTTGTTAGATTCTAAAAGGTTAAGGATAAAAGTTCATTTTACCCAGTTATTTACTATTCACGGTAAGTTTTAGCTTCGGTATTATTCTTCATCATGAAGACCGTAGGATTAGTGGTCTTTACTATTTATACTTGAGATTTTGTGGCTAAGATGGAAGTACTTAGAGAAATTCGAAGAATGAGGTGGTGAAGGGTGAGATTTTGAAGGAAATAGGGAAAATTTGATTTTTAGACCTTGGGATTGATCATTGAGAGTGAAATGGTTGACCCATTGCCTAAGGACTTCTAATTCTAGGTTGAAAAAAATCTGGGGTGTTACAGTTTTACTGAGTTTATTACTACATCACAACCCTATACTTGGGGTGTAAACATACAGTTAATTCCCTTTGAAGAGGAAATTGTCTTTTATATATAAGTCATTAGGATGACCCCCTTAACACATTAACCATACATCATTGAAGTCCTCATCCTCGGCATACAGATCCTTCGAGCAGTCAAAGCTGACCACCTCATTGCTCATTATAACAAGCAGTGTTGCGCAACGACTAAGTGCATCAGCCACCTTGTCTTGTTACCCTGAATTGTGCTTCAAAATGAATATGAATTTCTACAAAAACTTAACTCATTTAGCATGTACACGATTTATGTTAACCTGAATATTAATAAACTTTAAGGCTTGATAGTCAGTGTAAAGAATAAACTCTCTTTAAATCGGATAATACTACAGCGCTTGAACAACAATGTACAACTCAAGCTCATATGTCAACTACTTCTTTCGGGCTTCATTGAGCTTCTCATTGTAAAAGGCTATTGGCCTGCCTTAATGTGATAAGATTCCTCCAATTCTGACATATGCCTTGTCACAGTCAATTTCAAATAGCTTGTCGAAATTGGGAAGAACTAAGTCAGTGATGTCAACAATTGATGCTTGATTTTAGCAAAGCTCTTGTCAGCCTCATTGGTCTACTAAAACGAGCATTTTATCATACAATCCATATGGGTAAGATTATAGTGCTGAAATTCCTCACGAATCGATGATAAAAGGTCATCAACCCGTGAAAACTCCTTACTTCATGAATGTTCATCGGGATCAGCAAATTTCCTGATGGCTCACGCCTTTTCATCGTTCACACAGATGCCTGTGGACTTCACTACAAATCCTAAGAACAATACGTTGTCTGTTAAAAAAAATGCACTTCTTCAAGTTGAGGTACAACTTGTTAACTTGCGAGACCTGTAACACCTACTTGAGATGTTCCATGTGCTCCATTTATCAAAATATACTATCACAAACTGGCCAATGAACAGTTTCAACACTTGATTCATCAGACGCATAAAAGTGCTTAATGCGTTCAATAGACCGAATGGCATGACCAGCTACTCATACAATCCTTCATTGGTCTCTTGAATATTATTTTCCACTCATCATAGGGATGAATATGAATCTGATGGTACCTATTCCTCAAATCTAGCTTCGAGAATACCTTGGCACCTCTAGAATATCGAGAATGTTGTCTAACTGTGGTATTGGAAACTGATATTTGATGTTAATCTTATTAATTTCCTGACTTTCGACACACATGCGCCAGCTCCCATCTTTCTTAAATGTTAACAACTCTAGCATGACACATTGGCTTATTCTCTCTCTCACAAGACCTTTACAGATCAATTCCTCCATTCTTTCGAACTCATCCGATAGTGAGGGTAGTTGAGCAAGCTAGCCCTAGGGTTGAGGTTTGTGTGTTGTTCGATATCTCGCATGAGGAGCAATCCATCAGGTAACTTTTCATGCCAAATTTTCTTGAATTCGTTCAGCAACGACCTTAAACTTGGGGAAGTGTTTAAGGGTTTTGATTCCTCGCCCTTTACCATATGGTGTATACTTTACTAGTTTCCTTAGATTCCTCCATGAAATCTTGAATGGTCATGAGGAAACTCTCCTCTACTTTAGAAGCTTCAGGGTGGTTCTCCAGTTCCATTGGGGTAAGGACCATTTTTCAACTATCCTTGAAGAAGACGTAAACATTGTCTCATCCTTAATGAGTCGCATCACGGTCCAAATGTCATGGTCGACCGAGTAATATATGGTATGCTTTCTTATCAACCACATTACAAAGTACTTGATCCTTATAATTTTTATCAATTGAAAACAAAATAATGGATTGTTCGATTATCTTGGTATCGTTTGTAAGTGTTATGATTTCATATCCCTTTGGTTGTCAAATTTCGTGGTGCCAAAACTTATATCTATGTCTTGTATATCTTGTGTTTCATATTTGAGACTATTCATTGCTTCAAGACATCGTATTTCAAGATAAGAACTTAAATGAAGAAAATTTCAAGTCTAGTCATGGATGAAGAATACAAGAATAGAAGACTTCAAGTATGCATGTTCAAGATTCTAACAAGTACAAAAATAGAAGAAGACTTTATCAAGTCAAGAAATGTTCAAGGTTGAGAAGGCCTACAATAAGATTCGTAAATTCTCAAGCTTCTCTTAAAGGTCATCTGAGAGTACAGACTATCAATGTTCATCTCACTTTCGAGGTTTGTTTGACCTTAGATTGACCTTAGGTTGGGCTTTATTGTAGGTCATTCTGGATACATAATTCGTATATTTTAAATATGCTTTTTCGGTCTGTTCTAAGACCAGTCCTAGGGACTTCAAGACCAGTCCTAGCTCTGCTACGACCAGTCTTAAGTTTTTCAGGACCAGTCCTAGGTTGTTGAAGATTTTTAAATTTTTCTGGTTGTTCTACGACCAATCCTGGACATCCTACGACCAGTCCTGTGAGCTATACGACTCGTCCTTCGACCGGTCTTAACCCTATGACTCGAACTCCAACAACTAATCTGGGGGTCCTACGACCAGTCGTAGGTGACCCATGACCAGTCGTATGTGGCCCACGACCGGTCATAGACTACCCAGGACCAGTCGTGGAACAGCTAATCCTTATCCCGTGAAAATCTTTAAAAATCCGTCAAAGCTACGACCAGTCCTAGGGATCCTAAAACCAGTCGTAGATGGAATTTTTTAGGCTATAAATAGAGCACGAATTTTAGAGTTTTTCAATTCAATTCAAGCAATCTTAAGGCCATACTCTGAGATAAGTTCATGTTTATTTTTAAGCTACTTTGTGCTCATTTAATATTCCTTTTGTTAACTTGTTTTGTATTTGATTTTGATCTACATTCCAATCTTATTAGAAAAGAAGAATTTTTTATATTCCTTCTTCTTGGATTCAAAATAAAATAGAACTAGCCCTTTTGATTTAAAATCAATTAGACTTAGAACCATTCTTAAAGTGAGTATTGGACTTTGAACATTGAATCGAATTTCTACTCCGATTGGTTCTACCGGGCTACTTCAAAAGGAGATTCAGGTATTTTACATTTTTGTAATTTACATTCTTTGGTTTTGTTTGAGATTTGCCAGAAAAATCTCATTGTTTTGGTTATCTAAGGAGAGCCAGAAAACTCAGATTGTGTGGGTTTTTGGATTGTGTAAAGCCTGAGGTAAAAAGACACAATTGTGAAGGTTTTAGGTCAACCTGTGAAACCTATTTTGATAGTGCATGCTAATATCCCCTGTGTGAGGACATTAGGAGTGGAGTAGCATTCTATGTGGCTGTTGAATAACAGTTGGTGTACACACAGGCGAACCACTATATATCTTTGTGTTGTGGATGTGCTTTATTCTTTCATTCCTTTATTCATTCATTTTTGTGGATTGTATTTGTGGATGAATGTTGTAATCATTTTATTTCAAGCAAGTGTGGGGAATGTTGTAATAACTTACGATTTATTTCTACAAGTTATTTTGGTTTCCTTGCTTTTTATTTCTCATTGGTTTGAGATATAAAGGACGTTCTAGAAATAAGGTTGTCCTACCTTAAACCTTTAGTTTTTGGTGTAAGGTTATCCTTAGAACTGATATAGTATCATTCTCTTAATTCTAGTTTCTTGAGATTGCTTTTAATTCAGCATTGTGCTTTTTTTCTTTTATTATTCGGCTGTTATAAGTTTTATTTAGCATAGCCCTATTCACCCCTCATCTAGGGCATATAGCTAGGCCCTTTCAAGTGGTATCAGAGCCTAATAGCTCGTGCTTATTGTTTATTTATTGGATTTATTTCCTAAGCTAACGATCTAAGCTATATTAAGATGTTAAATTTTGATAGCCTATCAGTCACTAGGCCACCACCCTTTAATGACACAAACTATGCTTATTGGAAATCTAAGATGAGGATCTTCCTCAAATCCATGGATGAAAGTGTGTGGCTAGCCACAGTGAATGAATGGAACCCTCCTATCACTGAAGTAACTAATGACGATGGTTCAAAATCAATGAAAGTAACGGCTTATTTTCTTTGGACCACACTTCAGAAAAGTGAGAGTAATGCCAATGCAAAAGCACTAATTGCAATTACTTGTGCATTATCACCAGATGAATTCAAAAGAATCATCTCTTGTGAAAATGCAAAACAAGCATGGGATGTATTAGAAATGACACACGAGGGTACATCTATTGTCAAGAAATCTAAAGTCCAACTCCTCACAACTAAATTTGAAGAAATTCATATGGAGGAAAATGAGATGTTTATGGACTTCTACACTAGATTGAATGATATTGTGAAGTCTATGTGGGGTCTTGGTGATAGAATCCCAGAAAGTAAAGTGTGCGCAAAGATACTACGCTCACTTCCTGAACGGTTCAATTCTAAAGTAACCGCGATTCAGGAACTTCGTGATACAGATACCATGAGGGTTGAGGAACTAGTTGGTTCACTTCAAACCTACGAGTTGTCCTTTAAAGCTCCTAAAGAAAAATTAATTGCTCTCAAATCATATAAAAATATTTCACAAGAGAACACTTCGGATTTAGAAAATTTCAAAGATGATATGACGCTTTTAGCAAAAAAGTTTTACAAAATTTTTAAAAGTAAGAAAAAAATTAATTTTCAAAAGTCAAATGATAAGAGACGATCTAAACCTAGAACTCAAAAATCTTTGAAAGATAGTCAATGTTACAACTGTAAAAAATATGGGCACTTAGTTAACAAATGTCCTAAAAAGGACAAATAAAAAAGGAAAAGCATGTTGGCTACTTGGGATGAATCGTCTGATTCTGAATCCTCTTCTAAATCAGAAGATTCTGAAACCAAGTCGGGCGATAATGTTAAAGCCCTTATGACTCTAGCCAAGATCACTTTTTCAGATAATGAGGATATATCTAGTGAAGAAAATCTGAATAGTAATTGCAATAATGAAGATGATCTTCAGGATGCTTATAATGCCCTTTATAAGGAGAGTTGTAAAATTGTCGTCAAGCTTAAGTTATAAAAAGAAAAATTTTCTAAGCTTAAAGAAGATTATGAGTCTCTCATTTTAGAAAAGTCTCATATTTCTGATTCTTTTGAAAAGACCAAATGTGATTTAGATTTCAAAACCTCCAAAATTGAAGAATTGAGATCCGAAAATGAGAAACTCAAAAATGAGGTAGCTTCTCTTCTGAGTTTGAAAGACACATAGAGATATGCCCAAGGTGATACTAAATTGGAAAAATTATTGTCCGGATCAAGAAAATGTGGGGATCGACCCGGGTTAGGCTATGATAAGAATACATCTCTTAAACAAAAGAATATTGCTCATAAGTTTGTAAAAGGAGAGTCTTCAACCTCAAAAGAAAAGAGTACTTATCAAGGTTTTTCCAAAAATTCAAGGACTTTTCAAAAACCTAAAGGTAGCCATGTCAACTTTAATTTTAAAAATCGAAATCCATTAGCTGAAAAAATAATTGATCTACTCAAGAAGCTATTAAAGTCTAACTCTATAGGTCTCTCCTATAACAACAGAGAGAAAAAGACCATCTATACTCCTAAACCCAAAACAGTTCTGAAATGGGTTCCTAAAGTTGCTTGCTTGGTTGCCCACACCGCTTTCAAAGCTACAAGCCATTCAAAGTGGCACCTAGATAGTGGTAGCTCCAAGCATATGACAGGCGACAAGGCTTTATTCACCGATCTAAAAGATATGACTGATGGGTTAGTCACATTTGGTGATGGAAGCAATTACAAGATCATTGGCTAAGCTACGGTTCAGCTTTATAACCTTCCCTTATTTAAGTATGTTTTATATGTTGAGGGCTTGAAACACAACCTACTAACATTTCTCAGATATGCGATAACAACCATAGTGTGAAGTTTTCTAATCAAGGTTGTGAGATAGTTAATAAAAAGGGTTCTGTTATATTAACTAGTCGCAGAACTTCTGAAAACTGCTACATCGTTAGTGATGCAAGCTCATCTACTCAATCGTGTTACATGGTCCATACCAATGAGACTGAATTATGACATAAATACCTTAGACATGTACACTACCGGAACTTATTTAGATTGAGCAAAAGAGAACTAATTAGAGGTCTACCCAAATTGTAAAAAGTAGACAAAATATGTGGTGAATGCCAGTTGGGAAAATAGACTAGGAGCTCTCACAAGAAAGTGAACTCCCATACCACATCTAGACCACTCGAGCTTCTTCACATGGATCTTATTGGACCAACCAGAACGGAAAGTCGAGGAGGTAAAAAATACATCTTGGTTATCATAGATGACTATACCAGATTCACTTGGGTATCATTCTTAAAAGAAAAAACTGAAACCCTGGATGAAGTGAAAAAGGTCATTAAACGAATCCAAAATGAGAAAGGTTCTCATGTTAATAAGATCCGTAGTGATCATGGATCCGAATTCGAAAACAATAGTTTTGAGAAATTCTATAGCGATCAGGGAATATCGCATGAATTCTCTACACCCAAAACACCGCAACAAGATGGTATTGTTGAAAGAAAAAATAAAGTGCTTCAGGATATGGCTAATGTTATGTTGAATAGCATGAAGCTCTCTAAAAATCTTTGGGCTGAAGCAGTTAATACCGAATGCTATATTATTAATCGGGTTTATACCAGTAAATCTGATAATAAGACTGCTTATGAATTATGGTTTGAAAAGAAACCTACTGTCAAATACTTTCAGGTTTTTGGCAGTAAGTGTAATATTTTACGAGATCACGAAAATTTGTGAAAGTTTGATACGAAGAGTGATGAAGGTATTTTTCTTGGTTATTATATGAACAGTCGAGCTTATAGGGTTCTAAATAAGAGAACTAGTGTGATTCAAGAGTCCATCAATGTGGTCATTGATGATCATTTGAATACACCAGCTCCGAGTTCAGATGATGATGAAGTTCTTATTATCGACAATCAAGATACCTCATCAAGTCAAAAAGAATCTGAACCAAGGACTGTCAAAGATCATCCAACTAATCAAATTCTTGAAAACCCTCTCACTAGAGTTCATACTCGCAAACAACTTGAGAACATATGTAATTATGTTTGTTTTACATCCCAAATAGAACCGGTCAATGTGAAAGAAGCACTTTCTAACAAAAATTAGATAGTTGCTATGTAGGATGAACTTAAATCAATTTGTTCGTAATGATGTCTGGCATCTTGTTCCTACACCTAAAGATAAACACATTATTGGAACAAAATGGATCTTTAAAAATAAGTCTGATGAACTTGGAAATATAGTACGAAACACGGCTAGACTGGTTGTACAAGGGTACACTCAGATTGAAGGCATCGATTACGATGAAACCTTTGCTCCAGTTGCTCGCCTTGAATCAATCAGACTTTTTATTTCCATTGCATGCTTTAGAAAATTTAAAATTTTTCAGACGGATGTAAAGAGTGCCTTCTTGAATGACAATTTACATGAAGAGGTGTATGTTGAACAACCTTTAGGGTTTGAAGACCCCAAGTTATCTGACCATGTATTTCGTCTCAAAAAGGCTCTCTATGGTCTAAAACAAGCGCCCAAGGCATAGTATGAGAAATTGACTAAATTCTTACTTAGTCATATCTTTCAAGTAGGAAGTGTCGATAAGACGCTCTTTGTTAAGAAGCCTAAAAATGATATTTTCATGGTTCAAATTTATGTTGATGATATTATTTATGGATCAACTTGCACTAACATGTCTATTGAGTTTGCAGAGTTAATGAAATCAAAGTTTGAAATGATCATGGTTGGTGAACTAAATTATTTCTTAGGGTTGCAAGTAAAACAACAACCTGATGAAATTTTCATTTTCCAAACCAAGTATGCTACGAACTTGGTTAAAAGGTTTGGATTTGAGAATGGTAAGAACTTTGATACTCCTATGAGTACAACGTTAAGACTCTCAAAAGACTTTACGAGTAAAGATATAGATCCTAAACTGTATCGTAGTATGATTGGTAGTTTGTTGTATCTAACTGCAAGTAGACTTGATATCGCGTTTAGTGTTGGTATTTGTGCAAGATATCGGTCTAATCCTAAGGAATCACATCTTACTGCTGTTAAATGGATTATTAGATATGTCATAAGTACTATAAATCTTGGTCTTTGGTATCCTTTTGATACTAGTGTTCAATTAGCCGGGTACTCAGATGCTGATTAGGCCAGTAATATCGATGATAGAAAATCAACCAGTGGTGGTTGTTTTTACATTAGAAATTTCTTAGTTTCTTCGTTCAACAAGAAACAAAGCTCAATATCACTCTCCACTATTAAGGCTGAGTATATTACAGCTGGATATGCATGTACTTAACTAGTTTGGATGAAACGCATGCTAAACGATTATGGAATTAATCAAGATTCAATGATCTTACATTGTGATAATTCCAGTGCTATAAATATTTTTAAAAATCTAATCCAGCATTCACGTACTAAGCACATTGACATTAGGTATCATTACATTCGTGAGTTGGTTGAAGAAAAAGTTATCTGCTTGGAATATATACCAACCGAAAATCAACTTGCTGATATATTTACTAAACCGCTCGACAAAAGCAGGTTTAATAAATTAAAATTTGATCTTGGTTTGTGCATTTTACATTGAGTATTCTTGCTTGCATGTATCAAGTGTATTATATTTGGTATTATATGTATTAAAATTTTATTTTTTACATTAAATATATATTTTTGGTCGATGCTTGACCGGTCATAGCTATACACGACCAGTCGTGGTACGACCGGTCGTACACAGCACTCGACCGCTCGTGGAGCTCGTGAACATGATATAATTTGAGAAAAAAATCTCCTTCTTCTTCATTTTCACTCCGACCTACGACGAGTTGTGGCTCGACCAGTCATAGGATTTCTTGTACTTCTTCTAAGTAAGTCAGATTTCTTCATTTTTCTTGCAGTTTCATGCTCTCTATGCTTTAATTTGATCATTGTGTAGCTAGATTTCATCTTTTGTTGGATTTTTTAAGGGTTCCTTCTTTTTATGCATTGCTCTTAGTATATCTTGTTGAAGATGGATGCTAGAGGGAAGAAGAAAACATCCCGTGGTCCATCCTCATCTAGATCTACATCGATAACTAAACGGCACCTTTGGTCACCCGAAGATGATCCTCAAGATGTACGGGATTCGCGTGTCCGTAATATTATCGTTGAGCATCCCGCTGATCTCAATCACATTGCTCCTTATGGTATTGTCCCTCTCCTTGAATCTGTTGGGTGGGCTAATGTTTTACTTTGGGGTGGGCCTGCATACAAGTCAATTGCACAATTAATGGTTGCATGTATTTCAGAATTCTCCATTGACAATTTAACTTTTTCAATTGATACTAGAGAAGGGAAATTTGAAGTATACCATTATTTGATATCGGGTATTATGGATATACCCGTTAATGATGAACGTATACCGATTCATACTCTATACGATAAACCATCTAAATCGAAAAAATGCATGTTAACAAGAGACTTATGCAAAATTAATGTGCAATGGGCACACAAAGGGAATGCGTTCCCTTCAAAGTATCTGTTACCTAGATATAGAGTGTTACATCATTTTTTCATTTCAAATCTGTATCCTCAGTCCGGTAATAAGACCGAGTTTACTTCTTTCATGGTTTGTGTGTTGCATTCTATTGCTTCTGGTACCATAGTCTGCCTTCCTTCATTGATCTGTCATTTTATCATACAGTTTCGTCTCCATCCGGGTCATAGTGATATTCCGTTTGGTTATCTTATAACTATGTTAGCCACTCACATGCTTGTCGATACACTTATTAATGAGGCACCCATTCATCATCTTATTTTCAACAATACCAATCTTAATAAGATGAAGTTGGATTTGCTTCCTAGTCAAGTTGATGAAGATGGTGTTAGTGGTGATGGTGGTGAAGCCAGAAATGAAGGGAAAGCTGGCAATCTTCCTCAACAGGATGTTAATATGGATGAGTTATTTGATTAGATAGAAACTGATTCGCCAAATGATCCTGATTACGATCCATCTAGTTATGATGCTCGCCTTCATGCATTGGAGGAGAAGGTTGATAACATGAGTGTAGCCCACGATATGCAATTTAAATATATGCGAAAATATCTTCGTCGCATTAATAGGAGCTTACACTAGATTGATCCTACTATCCCTACTCCCTCCTCTGGATCTGATTAGGCGGATTATCTTTTGGATTGTATAACATTATCTTATCTTTTATTTTGGATACTGGATTAACTTAGTTATGGCTTGATGATTCTGAATTTATATTTTGAGATATGATTTTTCCTTCCATATTCCTTTCTCATTATCTACTTTTTATTACTCTCTATGTTGTTGATCTCTTTCCTATTGTGACTTTCCCTTGTCATTTTGTGACAAAAAGGGGGAGTAGTATGGTAAAAGGGGAGTAATTTGTATGGCTTTATTGATTGGAGTATAAGTGGATTGATAATACGGAGTCTTGATGCTTACATGTTGTTTATTTTTTATATGAGCAGTACTCGTATGACTCAGTTGTATTACTCAGGGGGAGTAGAGTAATTTGTGCTTTTATGGCTCATGATTCTTTATTGAGAAAATGTTGCTCTTATCTTTTATGATATGTGTTTTGTCACAAATTTGACAAAGGGGGAGATTATAAGTGCTATGATTTCATATCCCTTTGGTTGTCAAATTTTATGGTGCCAAAACCTATATCTATGTCTTGTATATCTTGTGTTTCATGTTTGAGACTATTCATTGCTTCAAGACATCGTATTTCAAGACAAGAACTTAAATGAAGAAAGTTTCAAGTCTAGTCATGGATGAAGAATACAAGAATAGAAGACTTCAAGTATGCATGTTCAAGATTCTAACAAGTACAAAAATAGAAGAAGACTTTATCAAGTCAAGAAATGTTCAAGCTCGAGAAGGCCTACAACAAGATTCGTAAATTCTCAAGCTTCTCTTAAGGGTCATCTGAGAGTACAGACTATCGATATTCATCTCACTTTCAAGGTTTGTTTGACCTTAGATTGACCTTAGATTGGGCTTTATTGTAGGTCATTCTGGATACATAATTCGTATATTTTAAATATGCTTATTCGGGCTATTATAAGACCAGTCCTGGGGACTTCAAGACCAGTCCTAGCTCTGCTACGACCAGTCTTAAGTTTTTCAGGACCAGTCATAGGTTGTTGAAGATTTTTAGATTTTTCTGGTTGTTCTACGACCAGTCTTGTGAGCTGTACGACTCGTCCTTCGACCAGTCTTAACCCTGCGACTTAAACTCCAGCAACTAATCTGGGGGTCCTACGACCAGTCGTAGGTGGCCTATGACTGGTCGAAGGCTATCCAGGACCAGTCGTAGAACAGCTAATCCTTATCCTGCGGAAATCTTTAAAAATCTGTTGAAGCTACGACCAGTCCTAGGGATCTTAAGACCAGTCGTAGATGGGATTTTTTAGGCTATAAATAGAACACGAATTTCAGAGTTTTTCAATTCAATTCAAGCAATCTTAAGGCCATACTCTGAGATAATTTCGTGTTTGTTTTTAAGCTACTTTGTGCTCATTTAATATTCCTTTCGCTAGCTTGTTTTATATTTAATTTTGATCTATATTCCAATCTTCTTAGAAAAGAGAAATTTTTGATATTCCTTCTTCTTGGATTCAAAATCAAATAGAACTAGCCCTTTTGATTTAAAATCAATTAGACTTAGAACCATTCTTAAAGTGAGTATTGGATTTTGAACGTTGAATCAAACTTCTACTCCGATTGGTTCTACTAGGCTACTTCAAAAGGAGATTCAGGTATTTTACATTTGTAGAATTTATATTCTTTAGTTTTGTTTGAGATTTGCTAGAAAAATCTCATTGTTTTGGTTATCTGAGGAGAGCCAAAAAACTCAGATTGTGTGGGTTTTTGGATTGTGTAAAGCCCGAGGTAAAAAGACACAATTGTGAAGGTTTTAGGTCAACCTGTGAAACCTATTTTGATAGTTCATGCTAATATCCCCTGTGTAAGCATATTAGGAGTGGAGTAGCATTCTGTGTGGCTGTTGAATAATAGTTGGTGTACACATAGGCGAACCACTATATATCTCTGTGTTGTGGATGTGCTTTATTCTTTCATTCCTTTATTCATTCAGTTTTATGGATTGTATTTGTGAATGAATGTTGTAATCATTTTATTTCAAGCAAGTGTGGGGAATGTTGTAATAACTTAAGATTTATTTCTAGAAGTTATTTTGGTTTCCTTGCTTTTTATTCCTCATTAGTTTGAGATACAAAGGACGTTCTAGAAATAAGGTTGTCCTACCTTAAACCTTTGGTTTTTGGTGTAAGATTGTCCTTAGAACTGATATAGTATCATTCTCTTAATTCTAGTTTATTGAGATTACTTTTAATTCAGCATTGTGCTTTATTTCTTTTATTATTCTGTTGTTATAAGTTTTATTTGGCATTGCCCTATTCACCCCCCCTCTAGGGCATATAGCTAGGCCCTTTCATCGTTCACCTTTTTTATCTACCCAAGCGAGTAAGAGAAATGATGCTTTGTCATAGGTAGCTGTAACTTGTCCACCATCACTTTCGAGATCATGTTCTCACTACTACCATTGTCTGTGATTACATCACAGACCTTGCCGTTGACGGTACACCGCATACAAAATATATTGTGCCCTTGTGGATGTAACTCCTGTGGAGTATATAATAATGCCTCATGACTAAGGATTCGCCATGATCCTTGACCAACCGTTCTTCGTCACCAGCTCCTTCCTTAGTAGCTTGTTCATCTTCATCAAATACAGATTCTTCTTCTGTTGCATCTCCTTTAGTTCCCCCTTCATTAATGCTCAAGTGGGTTGCAGGGCATTGAAGGTATATGTTTGATAGGTGGCCTGGTTGGCCAGAACGGTAACAAGTGTTCGCCCTTAAGCAACCATAAGTATTTGGAATCCTACTCGGACCCATTGTAATGTGTGCCACACGTTAACGCCTAGATGGATCGCTCCCCGTGTCACGTTTTGCGATTGTAGGAGGTTAAGGATGTCCTCATACTGATTCATTTCCTCGTGCAAGTGTTGAATACTGCGTGGGACTCGGTATGGTGGGACGAGTCGAAGGATAAGACCGAGTAGGGACTCTTACAAGATGTGTTTTCTCCCTACATGCCAATTGAACTGATTCATCCACGGTCCCGATCGGATGTATCTAAACTCGACCCTGAGTTGTTGATCCTAACCCACCTATAAATCGTGCTAGTTTCTGCAATTCATTTTCCGACAAGTCATTTCGCGTTACCAACTAATGAAATTCTCCAGTATAATATGTGATGGTTCGATTCCCCTATTGGAAATTTTGGTATTATTAGAACAATACCTGCTCCTAATCACTAGGGAGGAATCGTGATTGAAGAAGACATCTCACCCGTGACCATGATCGGATGGGCGCCTTGTTCTGTCAAGCACGTGCGAGTTACATTGCTCCCACTGTGCAAAAGTACTAGATTTTATTTTGAATGCTACTAATTTCACATTTTTATGTTCTGGCATATCCATGTGATCAAAATATTGTTCTACTTCAGCTAACTAGTATAGAAAATCTTTTATATACAATAAGCCATTAAAATTAAGAAGTTCGCCTTACCTCGATAGTCTCTTTCAGTACGATCTAGTCGATCGCCTCCATGGACTGGTGGTCGAGCAAAGTTGTCATCAATGTCCTCGTCGCTGGAGCTTAACTCATCTAACGTAGGCATACGATTCACATCTGGAAGTGCCCTACGAAAATTGGGGTTGTGCTGTATAGCAAGCACAAGCGGTTGAGCATTGCCTTGAGCTTGGGGTGAAATTAGCGTATTCAAAAGACAGTCGAAGTTTGCCTACAATTCTTGCATGGTAAACTGACTCTCCTAGTAGAAAACTTCTATTCTTTTCAAAAGATAATGAATTTCTAGACCATCGTCTATGGGATTTTGGCTCATTCCTTTGTTATTTGCCATTAGCTCAAGGGGAGTTTTCACTTTGATACCAATTGACACAGGGATGGACATGATGAGGTTAATCACAATCTTCCTTAGGAGATAATTACTCCAAGTCCATGGAGCTTCTCTAGACTCATCATAGCGATTCCTTGAATTCACAAGAAAATTTAGAAAAATAAAAATAAATTCTAATAAATTGATTGATGACAATAACAAATTTACAATCCTTTAAATAGTGATAGCAAACTTAGGAAAAAGTTTTAGAATCAAACTCCCTAAAAATGCAACTTACTATAAATAGTAAATGTACTATTTATAGACGGTCATGATTTCTACCAGACTTCATGATTTTTGGCCAAAAATAATAAGTGTTCAATTTGGTCTAACCGCGTTATTCTCCCTAATTTTCTAAGCCCTTTTCATGTTGAGCACGACTCCTAAAGATCAAAGGATCTAGAGGCATGATGGAACTAAAACTTACTATAAATAGTAAAAATAAAATTAAAATAGATTTTCGACCATCGATATGATGATATCTCGCAAATCCGACATAGGCAACTCGACATAGCTAGGTTTGTTGAATAAAGTAGCTTCTCCTACCCATTATCATATATTGTACGTTGAATAGATTATTCTAATTTGCGAGATGCACCTACACCTGCTTTAGGGTTCTGATGGTCCTGATCACTTCTGTCCGGGCCTTCTCTGGTCCATCTTGGCCATGAAAGTGTATGCAACCCGCTCTACATCAAACATGGCCTGTTCAGCGAAGAAGGTCCTCCCATGAAAAAGGGAACATGTATGTGTGTGAAGCATTATACACACTACACCTGATACATGCAACCGGTGCGTGTCATCACTAGATCAAATACATGCTGGCACACCTAACAGAAGCAATTAGCGTCAAATACCGTGGAAAAAGGGACCGCTAGGCTTAAACCCTTCCCAGTAGCATTGTTCTGAACTCCTTCCAGGCGATGATGACATAAATAAAGAAGAATCCAAGCCATATGATGGCAGTGCCCCCAAAATATTATAATAAAACATTTTTTTCCAGGATTAATGGGGATGTTTCCATGGATTCCAGGGGTTAATAATGCTCTGGCATGACTAAATGGTTGTTGAGCGTTGCAATCCTCAGACATGTATAAACCAGCCCATGTAAACGCTACCAAATGTGCCGTCTGATCCCATCCATCCATTAGGAATGACCCACTATATTGATGGCTTTGGACAAGAACTTAGTTGGTCCACTTATCATGTGTTTACAATGTGAAATAAAGGTACGGCTGAAATAATTTTGTCAATGTTTTCTAAGTTTTCAACTGTATTTGTAATTTGGTGGCCCAACTGATCTCTAAACAGCCTGAATTTTGGACGAGAACATCTGGATGGCTAGACCACGCATGATGGACGGTTGGGATATTGCACCAGTCTATCATGGTAGGAATTGTGATGGCATGTAGGGGTTATGCTTCGTACATGTGTGTGTGACGCTTAGAAAACATTGTTGCACTTGCACGCAATCACTATTTCATCCATCATTTAATCAACCATTAGATCTCCAACGTTGAGTCAACTGTGTAATAAGTTATCTTATGACCCATTTAAAGTGTACCAAATGAGTTAAATGGTCCACTTTTCAGTTTCTTATATGTGACATCTACGGTTTCCGTATGTGATCCAGTCTCCATCCAGACCATCTTTTTAAAATCCTTTGGCCACCGAGCAACTACCTAGACTAGGGCTGTCACGTACAGGCCGGGCTCGGGCCGGGCTAAATCAAAAAATTGAATTGCCAGGCCCAGTTCAGATGGTTCAAAATCTGGGCTAAAGCTAAGTACCCCAGGCCCGGTCTGTTACCAACCCTGACCTAGACACCCATTGGCTCAAATTCCGATGTCGTGGCGGTCAGATTGTCATCTTGGCGTAGGAGGACTTGATCAACCAAAGGTCCAGTAAACTTGATGGGTCCCGTTGATATGGGTCCCATTTGAAGTTCCTTGGTGATACAATTTCTTGTTTTTTAGTTGGTTGAGCTAGTTTGGTTTTCTAATTTGTTTACTTTAGAAAAAAAAAAAAAAAAAAATCTAAATATTTATGTCATGTATATTGCAGCCAATTTTGATATAACTAAAATTAGTTTAGTTTGTAAGTCCAACAAATTAGCTTCTCAACGAGTTCAAGATTTTATAATAATTCTTATGATGTATGAGTTATTTTCAATTTATTGTAAGTTTCTTTTGAGATTAAAGGATATCTTTATTTTATTTAATTTCTACTGTGATAGATTGTTAGGATTCATTGAGATAGATTGTTAGGATTAAAAGTAAATGATGGTTAAGATTATTAAGGTTTCTTTACTTTAAGAATAGTACATTATCATGTAAATTACATTCTTATATATAATCATATTATCAGCATAGAGGGTCGAGTTTTATATACATGATAGACCTTAGGTATATCATGGCAACCCTTAATTAAGGGTTTAAAAAGATACTGATTAGAGGATGGCGTAAGAACTCTGCACGGGAATATACTAGGCAAGGGTAGAGGGACACACACACACCATAAATAGGTCGGGCTTGATTTCCCGATCAATGGGTGGACCTGATTTTCTTGGCCCTTGCCCCTTGTGGGATATTTGCTGCTCTCGGGATTCGAACAAAAGACATTCCTCTCTAATACCATGTCAAATCACCATTTTCTTTAAAATATTGAGCCGTTGTATATTAAGTGGCTTTAACAATCCAATCTATATATTAGATGTGTCACCTTACATTGCCTGTAGGGCTAAAAAATCAACACATGCTAAAGGTGGGCTACAACATAAGGGGGTAAGTTATGAGGACCATGCATGAGAGTACTAATGAATTTCGTTATAAAATGCATTGGAATTTAAAGGTTTTTGAAAAATTTGATTATCAGTTTTAACAAGATGCCTGTCTAGATTAGTCTGTGTTTCTCAAAAGAAAGAAAAGTCTACTTTCTAATAATGCTAGATGTAAATTTGTTGATCGTTGTTGCTGCTGATCTCTGAGTACAAGGAGTTGTTGGGGCACAAAAAATGCTCCAAATCTCCCAGTCCGTGCTACCTATTGCGCACACCTTCCCATTATTGGATTCCCCATTGCGCGCACCCTCTCCTTCTCTTTAGTTCCTACCCATTGCACTCACCCTCTCCCTCTCTTTAGTTCCTACCCATTGCGCGCACCCTCTCCCTCTCTAGTTCCTACCTGTTGCACAGCCACTCCCCCATCCTGGAAGTCTTATTGCGCGGTGGATGGCCCAGCCTCAGTCCACTGTTGTGCACCCAACTCTAAGTAAGACAGGTTGATTGCGCACCCAACCTGTTGTGCGCCCCTCATTCCCCAGTCAATAAGACATGTTGTGCGAGAATGGGCTTCACACGTGTGTGATGTCTATAAATACTCCTATTTTCTCCTCATTTGGCAGAATCACAAAAGGTAGAGAAGCTTGGGAGCTCTTGAAGAAGATAAAAGTGTAAGTGCTATGGTTTATAGCTCCTTTCTATTCCCTATTATTGTCAAATTTTGTAGTGTCAAAACCTCTTCGAATCTGTGTCTTGTGTAGTGCATCTACATATACAGGACAGTGCATCTCATGTATAAGGATAAAATCTTTACTACAAGAACTTCAAAAGCAAGATTACATGATCAAGTTCAAGTACAACACCAAGTGTGATTTCAATCTTTCACGATCTAAAGTTCAAGTTTTCAAAACTTTGCCCAAGTTAAGACAATGTTTCTTTACTTTGAACTCCAAGCTCAAGTTTCAATGTTAGTCAAATTCAAGCTTTACAAGTCTCAAGTTAAGCTTCAAAAGTCTCAAGTTCAAGCTTCAAGATCGCAAGCTTCGTGAACCTGAAAGAACGACTATCAACTAAGGCCAAAGAAGATTCAATGTTCATACATCATGTATAAGGTATGAACGACCCTAGATTGACCAGAGGGTAGGTCATTTTGAATACATAATTTAAATTGGGTCACTTTATAAGTGCATAGACTGTTTTTCGAATAGTCTTGGACTAAGTTTGACTAGTCTTAGCACTAGCTCGACCAGTCCAAGAATTCCTCGACCAGTCTTAAGTTTGTTACTGATTTTTGAAAATTTTTGTTAAAGCCTCGATCAGTCCTGGAGACTGCTTGACCGGTCACATGAATAGTTCTTGACCTATGCTCGACCAGTCTTACATGCTCGACTCAAAGTCCAACAACTAAATTGGGTTCCACACAACTGGTTGTGGATAGGACTCGATCGGTCGTGTAGGCTACTCGACCGGTCGAGCAAACCTTACGACCAGTCGTGAAACGACCTTATCTTATCGCGCCCAAACTTTTAAAAGTTTGTTGGTCCTATGACCAGTCATGTCGATATCAGGACCAGTCGAGAGTGCGATTTCTGAACTTAAAAATAGAGCACGAATTTTAGAGTTTAATATTCAATTCAAGTTAAATCAATATGCCACTCTGAGAGATAAGTTAGTGATATTCTTAAGCTATCTAATGTTCATTTCATATTATCTTTAATTAACTTTCTTTATATTTGATTTTGTATTCTGCATTCCAATTTTATTTGAAAGAGGGATTGAAGTATTCTCATTTCTTAGAATCAAAGTCAAATCAAGCTAGCCCAAGGTGATTTAATTTAAAATCAATTTAGAACCTAAAACCATTTCATAAGTGAGTGTAGACATTGAACTTCTGCGTTGAACTTCTACAACGAATTAGTTCTTTCGGACTTCATCAAAAGGAGAATATTCAGCTAAGTATTTTCGTAACACCCCAGATTTTTGCCAACCTGGAGTTAGGTGTCCTTAGGCAATGGGTCAACCATAACACCTTGGTAACTTCTCAAAACTCATTCCAAAGCCAAAGAAATCATTTAGAACCAAATTCTTTAAAAATTTAACATGTATTAACTAGCGTTACACTAGATTTCCTGTAAAATTATCACCAACCATTTTAAATGCTATCTGTAAGACCTAAAACCTATAAAATTATTGACGCTATATTACCCTGAAATCTAGGATCCAACTCTAAACTCAGTTGCTCCCGAGAATACTTTATAAATTCATATTGGACCTAGACCGCACGTCAAAAGTCCGATAGCGATGAACTTAGACAACTATGACCGCCTAGTTGGACTTGACAATCACCTCAAAAATTACGCTCAAACGATGTCCTGAGACTATTTCATTGAGTCCAGAGTAAAGAGAGTAAGAAAATGAAGATTTTTAGAAAATTAAATATAATTTTAAGTAATCTGGATAGTTTCGCTTGCGCATTATTTCTAAGCATTTTGATCGTTAGATTTCGACCCAATTCACCCTCGAATCAGGATAGTTGGCCCATTCATGTCATAGTACTTGTAGCTCTGATCGAGTTTCCATAACCGTTGAACTGAAACTAGTCCGCCACGGTCGATCTAGAAACCCAACCGGAGTGAAAACTTATCTTGACCTAAATCCAATATTAAAGAGCTTAAGTACCGCATTTAGCAACAGGACCTCATAAGTGCTCCGTTAGATCGAAACAGACCTGATTTGGTTATAATATAAGTATACCTTGGCCCTGGGTCTAATTTGGTGAGTTTTTAGCCTATAAAAAGGCCTTAAACCCTCATTCTCAAATCCCATACGAATTTTCAAACCCTAGCTAAGAAAGAGAGAGAAAAGAGAGAGAAAGTGAGGGAGAAGTTGGTGATTCTTCCTGGGATTCTTCCCAGCTTTACTACGTACCTAATCCACCAATCCGTATCGCTATTATGGCGTTTCTAATTCCATTATTGGGTAAGAAATCCTAACCCTAACCTGTTTTGGAGCTTAGAATAGTTAAGTGTTATTGTACCTAACCTATATTCATGCCTTAGGTTGCCTATCCACCGTTGACGAAGACTTGTCGTCTAAATCATATCCGTTACACATTTTCTGGTTTAAGGTGTGGACTATATACGCTTAGGTTATGGTTTTCAAGACTTTCAATGTTAGTTAATGATTTATTACTGACGTGGATGCTATTTCACATGTCTAACGTATTGTTTGTTTTGCTTTACGAATACGTATGAAAAATGTATAGTATTGCGTATTCTATGTATTTGTTGGAATACCTGTATATGTATAGAATTTGAATTTGTATTTAACATGATTATTTGCCGAAATATATGCTTGTTACATGTGCGACAACTCCTTAGCGAAAGGACTTATCCTAAATAACACCACGACCAATATACGCCACATACGTTAAAATGTGTAGCCCACGTGTTTGGGAAAATGTTTAAATGAATACGGAACCCGGATTCTTACATGCCATGATTATCCGTCGTGGGTATATGCAAGTGGGATATGGGGAAACTCCCAAGTGAATGGAGTTGGCCTAATACATGTATAATCAACATACACACGTATGATAAAGTATGTACTCTAAGTGTTTGTGAAAATGACTGAATGAGTATGGAATTCGCTTTCGTGCTTGCCATGGCTAATTGTCATGGATATATGATTTTTGTATAGGCGATAACCCTTTGACGAACGGATTTGCCCTAATACGTATGTTAATGAATACATAATATGTATGATGTAATGTGTAGACTAAGTGTATGTAAAAGTGTCTGAATGAGTTAGTAGTTAGTAAGATATACCTGTATGCGGGTTGAGATATGATTCTCAACTACATCAATGATGTGTATGATTTCCTCCATAAATTGTGTAACCTAGATTATTCATGTTAGCTACATGTATGATTTCCTCCATGTATTGTATTTACGTTCAAGTCATATTTCGTGATTATTCATATGAATGTAGGATATGAATCATATGCTTGTTTTTGAGCTTGTACATGATTGGGGCTGTACTGCAGTCCAGGTAATCGGTAATCGTACTCCAAATGGTGGTTGAGTTGTTCGCCACGCAGGATAAGTTTAACGAATCTGAGTCATGCTTAGGATGTTCGACTGTGGTTAGGCTACACGGAGGGCTTATGTATTCCATGTCGTTCAACTCAATGTGCGTTTGACCTAGTTGAGCTTATCAACTACCGATTGACCGATGTATGTTCACCATGTTTGGATGCTATTGCTTGAACCTAAGGTATCAAACTTACTAATGAAAAGCCCCTCTAACCTTGGTATCTCGATCCGCTAAGACTCAAGAGCCGATTATGGTGGTATGAGACACTATATTCAAGCTGTCGGCCTACGCTGGGGCCACGAGCCTCCCCGTAGTGACCAGTGAGCAACCCAGACTCATGAGCCGATTATGGTGGTATGAGACACTATATTCGAGCTGTCTGCCTGTATTATTTGGTGATGGAGGAGTGGTGTAACGATTGCGTGTAACAGCCTTGGCAACCCTTGTAGTGACCTCGAACGTACTTTGAGTCTACGTGGAGGCGACGACCCTTCCGTAGTAACAAGAGTACAAGCTAGGCCTGTATTGATTTGGTGATGGGGGAGTGGTGTAACAATTGCGTGTAACAACCTTGACAGCCCTTGTAGTGACCTAGAACTGTAACATCGTATGAGATTATCTCAGACTGACGACCCGAGAATGGATCATCGTTTGGGTAATGATACAAGGGAGGTACCTTAGCTTCCCAATCCCGCTGTATGAAAAGGACTAATAAGAACTTGACAAGCATGCTCATATCATCACATTGCATGTACTATCGGTGTTGGTGTAAAAGCACTAAGGAAGTAACTGACATGCGCGATAATAAGATGAAGATCTCAAAGGGAGTTTGTGGTGAGGACATGCATCATTACCTCATACCACTCTTGCATTAATAAAAGTATCGAGGACATGTTTGATTGTACTGCTTTATCATTACTGCTTGATTGAATTGATAACATGTTAACCTTTGCTGTATAGTTTCCACTAAGTTGATCACTCACTCCCACGTTTCGGGACGGTGTTGGCAACACCAACCGGTCTCTATTTTAGTTTCAGATGGTGGCGATGCTTGTGAAGCAGAGTCGGTCTTTTATGTCGATGAGGAGGGTTTCTCCTTTATGCAGATCTCAGGCGATTTCATGTGAACAATGCTCTGATTGACGGGGATTCAGGGCTATGTTAATAGTGATTTATCACTTTTGATATAGGTATTTTGAGACACGACTTGTAATTAAGACCTGACAGAGCATATATATCTTGGGGACTTATGTTGATTTATATATGTATTTTCGTCTTCTGCTCGTGTTTTCAGATTGTCCCTGAATTATGTTTGTTCTTTTGGCTTAATCCACTTCATGTTTTATGCATTAATACAACTGACATTCATCCATCATTGAAAATGTTGCATAAGTGATGTTCTGGAACTTGGGAGTGGAGTTTATGCTCGACCCCCGATTTTCCGGGCGTTACAATTTTACTGCTTTGTAAATTCATTATTTTAGTTTTCGAGATTGTGCCAGGAAAATCTTTATTTTGGTATATCTGAGGTGATTTAGAAAACTCAGAGTGTGGGGTTTTGAATTGTGTAAGCCCACTTAGAAGACACAATTGTAAGGGTTTTAGGTGAACCTTGAAAAACCTATTTTCATAATAAACGCTAATATCCACTGTGTGAGGATATTAGGAGTGGAGTAATTGTGTAACTGCTTTTCTAAAGAGTTGGTGTACACACAAGCGAACCACTATAATTTTTAGTCATGTGGTTGATTAATTATTTCTTTTTATGAATGTTTGTAATTTTTCTTTTTTTCATTTGTGGAGAATGTTGTAATTTCTTTTATGCAAGTTTGGGAATGTTGTAAGAACTTAGTTATTTTCTTTACTATTTATTTCTTTATTCCTTTGTATCAGTTTGAGTTTTTGATACACAAATCGTTCTAGGAATCAGGTTATCCTACATAAACCTTTGGTTTTTGGTGTAAGGTTGTCCTTAGAATAACATCTGTATCAACCTCTCAATACTTGTACTCTTGAGGTTGTTTAACATTTTTATATTGTGAGATTTTTTATTGCTATCAGTATTTATATTTGTTTAAATTCTGTTGTTAATTTTTTAATTTGGCATAGTCCTATTCATCCCCCTTTAGGACTCATAGCTCGGCCTTTTCAAGTGGTATCAGAGCCTAATAGCTCGTTTTAATTATTATTTCTTTTGGATTAATTTCCTGATCTAATCGATCTGAGCTTTGCATGTCAAATTTTGATAGCCTTTCAGTCACTAAGCCTCCACCATTTGATGGCTCCAACTATGCCTATTAGAAAGCCAGAATGAGGATTTTCTTAAAATCCATGGATGAGAGCATGTGGTAAGCCACAGTGACTAATTAGACCCCTCCTATCACTGAAGTAACTGGTATCGATGGATCCAAATCTATGAAAGTCACACCTTATTTTTCTTAGACCACTCTTAAGAAAAGTGAGAGTAGTGTCAATGCAAAGGCTCTAAATGCAATCACTTGCGCACTATCACCGAATGAATTCAAGAGAATTATATCCTGTGATACTGCAAACCAAGCCTAGGATATTTTATAAATGACACACGAGGGAACAACAATTGTCAAGAAATCTAAAGTCCAAATCCTCACAAAAAAATTTGAGAAAATATGTATGAAAGAAAATGAAACCTTAATGGAATTCTATACAAGATTGAATGACATTGTGAACTGTATGTGGGATCTCGGTGATAGAATCTGAGAAAGTAAAGTCTGTGCAAAGATACCATGCTCATTGCTTGAACTGTTGAATTCAAAGGTGACTGCGATTCAGGAACTTTGTGATATGGACAATATGAGGGTAGAAGAATTAGTTGGCTCATTACATGCTTATGAGTTAACTTTTAAGGCTCCTAAAGGTAAATATTTTTTCCTTAAATCTTCTAAAAGTATTTCTCAAGAAAATTGTAGTAATTCTGATTTAGAAAATTCTGAAAATGATATGACCCTTTTAATTAAAAAGTTTTATAAAATCTTCAAAAGTAAAAAGATGGTTGATTTTCAAAAATCTAGTGAAAAGAAAAGATCTAAATCTAAAACGTGAAAATATTTAAAATACAGTCAATGTTACAACTGCCATGAATATGGGCATTTAGCAAACAAATGTCCTAAAAAGGATAAACCTAAAAAGAAAGGTATGTTGGCTACTTGGGATGAATCTTCTAACTCTGAAGCCTCTTCTGAATCAGAAGATTCTGAAATCGAGTCGCGTAATGAAGTCAAAGCCCTTATGACTCTAGCCAAGTTCACTTTTTCAGAACATGATGATTCAACTGGTGAAGAAAATTTGAATAGTGATCATGAAAATGAAGAAGATCTTCAAGATGCGTATAATGACCTTTACAAGGAGAGTTGTAAAATTGTTGTTAAACTTAAACTTTAGAAAGAGAAGTTTTCAAGACTTAAAGAAAATTTTGATTCTCTTGTTTTAGAAAAATATCACATTTCAGATAGTTTTGAAAAAACTAAGTGCGAATTAGATTTCAAAACCTTGAAAACTTAAAATATGAAAACAAAAAACTAAAACTTGAAGTTTCTTCACTTTTGAGTTTAAAGGACATAAAGAAGTATGCCCAAGGTGATCCTAAGTTAGAAAAATTATTATCCAGATTCAAAAAATGTGGCGACCGATCTGGATTGGGCTACAACAAAGGTATTCCTCCCAAACATAAGAATACTCCTCCTAAGTTTGTGAAAGGAGAGTCTTCAAACTCAAAAGGAAAAAGTCTAAATCAAAATTATCCTAAAAACGCTAAAACTTTTCAAACCTTAAAACCTAAAAACAATCATATCAACTATAAAAATCAGAATCATAATCCTTTAGCTGAAAAAATTGTTGACTTACTTAAGTAGCTCTTAAAATCTAACTCAGTAGGTCAGTCTTATAACAACTACAAACATAAGAAGACCAACAATACTCATAAACCCAAGACTGTAATGAAATGGGTTACTAAGGTTACTTGCTTGGTTGCTCACACTACTTTCAAAGCTTCAAGCCATTCAAAGTGGTACCTAGACAGTGGTTGCTCCAGACACATGATAGGCGATAAAGGTTTGTTCACCAATCTTAAAGATATGACTAATGGTTCAGTCACATTTGGTGATGGTAGTAACTGCAGGATTGTTGGCCAAGGTACGATTCAACTCTTCGACCTCCCTTTATTTGAGAATGTTTTATATATAGAAGGGTTAAAATACAACTTATTAAACATCTCTCAAATATGCGATAATAATCATAATGTAAAATTTACTAACCTAAGGTGTGAAATTTTAAATAAAAATGGTTCTGTAATATTAACTGGTCACAGAACTTCTGAAAACTGCTACAGTGTAAGTGATTCAAGCTCATCTAATTTTTCTTGTTACATGGTCCATACCAATGAGACCGATTTATGGCATAAATGCCTTGGACATGTACACTACCGCAACTTATATAGATTGAGTAATAGAGAGTTGTTAAGAGGCTTACCTAAAATATAGAAAATAGATAAAATATGTGGCAAATGCCAGTTTGGCAAACAAACTAAGAGTTCTCACAAAAAGGTAGACTCCAATGCCACATCTAAACCACTTGAACTCCTCCATATGGATCTTATTAGACCAACTAGAATGGAGAGTTGAGGTGGCAAGAAGTACATGCTGATAATTGTTGATGACTTTACCAGATATACTTGGATAATCTTCTTAAGAGACAAATCAGAAACTCTAGATGAAGTAAAAAGAGTACTTAGACGTATCCAAACTGAAAAGGAGTCTCAAGTTTGTAAGATCCGTAGTGATCATGGATCAGAATTTGAAAATAGCAGTTTTGAGAAGTTTAGCAGTGGTCAGGAAATATCACATGAATTCTCTGCATCCAAAACACCACAACAAAATGGTATAGTAGAAAGAAAAAATAGAGTATTTCAAAAAATGACAAATGTAATATTAAATAGTATGAAGCTCCCTAAATATCTTTAGGCCGAAGCCGTAAATACTGCGTATTATATAATTAACCACGTTTATACTAGAAAATTAAATAGTAAAATAGCTTATGAAATGTAGTTTGATAAGAAGCCTACTATCAAATACTTTCGAGTTTTTGGCAGCAAGTGCTACATTTTATGTGACCGAAAAAATCTGGATAAGTTTAACACCAAAAGTGATGAAGGAATATTTTTAAGGTATGCTCTGAATAATTAAGCACATCAGGTTCTTAATAAGAAGACTGGTGCAATTCAAGAATCCATTAATGTGGTTATTAATGACCACTTGAATACACCTGTCTCAAGTTTAGAAAATGATGAAGTACTTCTAATTGATAAACCAGATACTTCATCAAGTCAAAATAACTCTGAACTGAGGATTATTAAAGATCATCCAACTAATCAGATTCTTGGAAACTCTCTCACTAGTGTGTGCACTCGTAAAAAACTAGAAGATATGTGTAATTACGTATGTTTTACATCTCAGATAGAACCGGCTAACATAAAAGAAGCTCTTACTGACGAAAACTAGATAGTTGCGATGCAAGAAGAGCTCAATCAATTTGTTAGAAATGATGTTTGGTACTTAGTTCTAAGACCTAAAGATAAACACATTATTGGAACAAAATAGATTTTCAAAAATAAGTCTGATGAACTTGGAAATATTATTAGAAATAAGGCTAAACTAGTTGTACGATGGTACACTCAAATTGAAGGCATCAACTATGATGAAACCTTTGCCTCAGTAGCTCGTCTTGAATCAATCAGACTATTTATAGCCGTTGCATGCTTTAGAAACTTCAAAATATACCAAATGGATGTAAATAGTGACTTTTTAAATTACGATTTGCATGAAGAAGTGTATGTTGAACAACCAACTGGTTTTGAAGACCCTAAGAATGTTGATCATGTCTATCGGCTAAAAAAAGTGCTTTACAGTTTAAAACAAACTCCCAGGGCATAGTACGAAAAGTTGACTAAGTTTCTACTAAGTCATAATTCTCTAATGAGAAGTGTTGATAGACTTTGTTTGTTAAGAAACATAATGATCACATTTCAATAGTGCAAATTTATGTTGATGATATAATTTATGGATCTACCTATGTTAATATGACTGTTGAGTTTACATATCTTATGAAATCTAAGTTCGAAATGAGCATGGTTGGAAAATTGAATTATTTTTTTGGATTGTAAGTTAAACAGCAACCTGATGATTTTTTTATTTCTCAAACCAAATATGCTCTGAACTTAGCTAAAAATTTCATATTTTAATACTCCTATGAGTACTACTTTGAAACTCTCAAAGGACTCTACAGGTAAGAATGTGGATCCTAAACTATATCACAGTATAATTGGAAGTTTGTTTTATTTAACTGCAAGTAGACCTGATATTGCATTTAGCGTAGGAATTTGCACTAGATATCAATCTGACCCTAAAGAGTCACATTAATTGCTGTTAAATGGATTATGTGATATTTCGTAAGTTCAGCAAATCTGGGTCTCTTGTATCCATATGATACTAGTGTTCAATTAGTTGGTTACACGGATGCTAATCGGGTTGGTAATGTTGATGATAGGAAATCAACCAGTGGTGTTGTTTCTATATTGGGAACAGTTTAATTTCCTGGTTAAGTAAGAAATAAAGTTCTATATCTCTTTCAACTATTGAAGCTGAATACATTGTTGCAAGTAATGCATGTACTCAGCTTGTATGGATGAAAAGGATGCCAAGTAATTATGGAATTACACAAGATACTATGGTTTTATACTGTGATAATTCCAGTGCTATTAATATATCTAAAAATTTAATTCAGCATTCACAAACCAAGCACATTGACATTAGATATCACTACATTCGTGAATTAGTGGAAGAAAAGACAATTTCTTTAGAATACATACAGACCGAGACTCAACTTGCAGACATATTCACAAAACCGTTTGATAAAAGCAGGTTTGCTAAATTGAAATTTGATCGTGGTATATGCAATTTGAACTGATATATTACGTATTTTTGTATCATAATGTATCTATATGTTAATTTAAATGTTTAAATTTCAAAATTTTAAGAAAATTACATATTTTGGGCTGTGCATGGCCAGTCGAGTACTTACTTGACCAGTTGTGGCATGACCGGTCAAGCATGTACTTGACCAGCCGTGTAACGCAGGTTAGTGCTTTATTTGGGGGGAAAATCCTTTTTTCTTCATTTGGGTTTCTTCTCTAATGAGTCCTAAGTCGACCAGTCGAACCCATCTCCTAGTTCTTCAAGGTTAGTGCTTTATTTACGTTTTCCTTATAGTTGCAAGTTCTTAGCACTCATTTTTCATCATTGGTGTAATTTATTTCTTGATTCATAGTGATTTTTGGAGTTTTCTTCTCAAAAATCTGATCTAGTGAAAACTCACTCTACTTCTTTTGTAATCTCTTTGTTCTTTGATTTCTTTGTTGTAAATGGAAGGTAGAGCTAAAAAGAAAAGTTCTTGTGGTCCTTCAACTTCTAGGTCGACTCCTATCACAGTGCATCACCTTCGGTCACCCAAAAATGATCCATCTTATGTCCGAGATATTAGGTTGTGCAATGTTATAGTTGAACGACCTATTCATGTTGAACAATTAGCTCCGTTTGATATCCTTCCTCTCCTCCAATCTTTAGGATGTGATAACATTCTACATTGGGGTGGGCTGGTATACTGGTCCATTGAGCAAGCTATGTATGCATGTATATTTGATTTTTCCTCTAAAATATTGCAACTAGAGAAGGTCTAGTTGAAGTAGACCGACATCTGATCTCTGGTCTAATGGACATACCTATCAAAGATGAAGGTATTCCCATTAGCACTCTAGTTGCTAAACCATATGAATCTGAGAAGTGTATGCTTACTAGAGCTTTGTGCAATATAGATATGGAATGGAATACTAATGGAAATACGCTTACCTCAAAGTATTTGTTACCCAAATATAGAGTCCTTCATAGGATATTCATTTCAAATTTCTATCCTCGTTCCGGTAACAAAACTGAACTCACTACTTTTATGGTTCAAATTCTTCATTCCATTATTTCTGGAACCAATGTATGTCTTCCTTCTTTACTTTGTCATTGCATCATTCGATTTCGTCTCCATCCTGGACACAGTGACATTCCCTTCACTTATCTTATGACTGTGTTTGCTACACATATTTTAGTGGCTATGCCTGTTGAAGAAGCTCTCATTCAACACCTAATCTTCAACAACTCCAACATAAACAAAATAAATATGAGGTTGGCTGCAAGCCAAGTCAATGTGGGTGTTGGTGGAGCTGATATAGTAAATGAAAAGGAAGGTGATTTACCTCCAGATGACATTAACATGGATGATATTTTTAATGAGATTGAATCCAATTCAGCAGATGATCCTGATCATTAGCCATCTGACTTTGATGTGCGGTTGCACTCACTTAAGGAGAAGGTAGAGAATATGAATGTGTCCCATGATTTACAGTTCAAATATATACGCAAATATCTTAGGCGCCTTAATAAGGGACTTCATCAACTTGATCCTACCATACCTGTTCTTTCTTCGGGTTCTGATTAGTTTTTGCTTATCTGGTTTGTAATAACTTTAATGATACTTGGATTTCTTTTATTTTCTAGGTTGAACTTGGTTGATCATGCTTTAACCATGCTTGCTTATGTATTTAATATCTTGACTATATTGATAATTTATTCCTCACTACTCTTCTTATTCTTCTTTTTTTATCTACGTCCTGTTCTATTTATTTCTTCCTTTGTCATATTGTGACAAAAAGGGAGAGAATTTTATCATGCTTACTTTATGCTTATGATATGTGGCATGTGGTGGATTGTGGATTGTTGATGAGTAGCCATCCATTTTTTATTTTGGAAGGGGGAGTATTGTTGGGGGAGTTGATGTGATTTGTTTTGACTTGTTTATAACTGGTAAACAGGTGCATAATTCTTTAACCAGGTTGTAACTGGTTTATATTGATAATTGGTGCATGATTCTTTATTGTGCATATTATGCTTATTTTGAATAAAGTGTGTTTTGACACAAATTTAACAAAGGGAGAGATTGTAAGTGCTATGGTTTCTAGCTCCTTTCTAGATCCTATTATTGTCAAATTTTGTAATGCCAAAACCTCTTAGAATCTATGTCTTGCATAGTGCATTTACATATACAAGACAGTGCATCTCATGTACAAGGACAAAGGTCTTTACTACAAGAACTTCAAATGAAAGATTACATGTTCAAGTTCAAGTACAACATCGAGTGTGATTTCAATCTTTTAAGCTTCAAAGTTCAAGTTTTCAAAGCTTCATCAAAGTTAAGACAATGTTTCTTTACTTTGAACTCCAAGCTCAGGCTTTAATGTTAGTCAAATTCAAGCTTCAAAAGTCTCTAGTTCAAGCTTCAAAAATTGCAAGCTTCGTGAACTTCAAAGAACAACTATCAATTGAAGCCAAAGAAGATTTAATGTTCATACATCATGTATAAGGTATGAATGACCCTAGATTGACCATAGGGTAGGTCATTTTGAATGCATAATTTAAATTGGGTCACTTTATAAGTGCATAGACTATTTCTCGACTAGTTTTGGAATAAGTTCGACTAGTCCTAACACTGGCTTGACCAGTCCAAGAATTCTTCGACTAGTCCTAAGTTTGTTATTGATTTTTAAAATTTTTTGTTAAACCCTTGACCAGTCCTAAGTTTGTTACTGAATTTCAAAAATTTTTGTTAAAGCCTCGAACAGTCCTGGAGACTGCTCGACTGATCGTATGAACAGTGCACAACCTGTGCTCGACCAGTCCTACAGGTTCGACTCAAAGTCCAGCAACTAAATTGGGTTCCACACAACCAGTCATGGACAGGATTCGACTGTTCATGGAGGCCACTCGAATGGTTAATCAGACCCTATGACCAGTCGTAGAACGGTCTTATCTTATCGCGCCCAAACTTTTAAAAGTTTGTTGGTCCTACGACCAATCATGCCGACCTCAGGACCAGTCAAGAGTGCGATTTCTGCACTTATAAATAGAGCACGAATTTTAGAGTTTGATATTCAATTCAAGTGAAATCAATATGCCACTCTGAGAGATAAGTTAGTGATATTCTTAAGCTATTTAGTGTTCATTTCATGTTCTCTTTAATTAACTTTCTTTGTATTTTATTTTGTATTCTACATTCCAATTTTATTTGAAAGAGGGATTGAAGTATTTCCATTTCTTGGAATCAAAATCAAATCAAGCTAGCCCGAGGTGATCTAATTTAAAATTAATTTAGAACCTATAACCATTTCATAAGTGAGTGTGGACATTGAACTTTTACTCCGAATTGGTTCTTCCGGGCTCCATCAAAAGGAGAATATCCAGCTAAGTATTTTACTGCTTTTTAAATTTATTATTTTGGTTTTTTAGATTGTGACATGAAAATCTTTGTTTTGGTTTATCTGAGGTGATCCAGAAAACTCAAAGTGTGATATTTTTGAATTGTGTAAGCCCACTTGAAAGTCACAATTATGAGAGTTTTAGGTGAATCTTGAAAAACCTATTTTCATAGTGAATGCTAATATCCACTGTGTGAGGATATTAGGAGTGGAGTAGTTGTGTGACTGTTTTTCTAAAGAGTTGGTGTACACACAAGTTAACCACTATAATTTTTCGTCTTATGGTTGATTGATTATTTCTTTTTGTGGATGTTTGTAATTTTCCTTTTTACATTTGTGGAGAATGTTGTAATTTCTTTTTTGCAAGTGTGAGAATGTTGTAATAACTTAGTTATTTCCTTTGCTATTTATTTCTTTATTCCTTTGTATCAGTTTGAGTTTTTGATACACAGACCGTTCTAGGAATCAGGTTGTCTTACCATAAACCTTTGGTTTTTAGTGTAAGGTTGTCCTTAGAACAATATTTGTATCAACCTCTCAATACTTGTACTCTTGAGGTTATTTTACATTTCTGCATTGTGGGATTGTTTATTTCTATCAGTATTTATATTTGTTTTAATTTCACTGTTAATTTTTTAATTTGACATAAACCTATTCCCCCCTCCCCCCCCCCCCCCCCCTCTAGGACTCATAGCTCAACCTTGTCAAGAAGGCAAGACCAGGTATCACTTGTGCAACAGTACCCATCGCGCAATAGGCCCACACAACACTACTCTGTTGCATGCACAAGATACGAACAGTACACACATGTCAGGTTTCTTATAAAGAGTTCGCATTTTAGTTGAATTTCAACCGTTTCCTTCAAGATTGTCATCTCAAATCAATCAAGCAGAAATAAAGGACTCACACAAAACTTCTTTCATCGAAATGAATGCAAAACACAGTGAAATGCTGCCAAAATTATCAACGGATTGTTTCTTCTTTATGTCATTGTATTGATTCATTGTACTCTGTTTCAGAATAAAGGGAAATATGCGGATCCAAACGATCCTAAAATCAATAAATTCTATGATGATGAATGTTCTTCTATTTTCTTTATTAATTATTGAATAAGATCTCCCCAATCAAAATGCATTCGTTTCTTATCGAAACAGGAATCTCTTCCAAATTTATTCCAAATAAGGAGATGTGTTAGCTTTTGTCAAAATCCTATTAGAGACTAGATATGACCAAAGTCATTCGACAATGGACCTCACACTAACACGTGTGGATGTGTGGACCTAAGGGAGTGTGAGTGGGGCCCACCTGCTTTCATCTCTCTCTCTCTCTCTAAGCTTTAACGAGATGTCCATTAAAGGAGGGAAGGTGTGGATGTCCAAGCTTTCTCTCATCTCCCTTTGATGTAGGTCTTACACGAGGGGTCAAAGTTTTAGAGAGAGCGCATCATATGGTGTTCTCCTACCCTACAAAAATTTTATGTGCCTTTATTATGAAGGATGTCTATTTACATTCCTAATTCATGCACCCCATGATCACATCTAAATATTGTATATTTATCATCTTAATTATATTAGTTTTTCGAGTATTTAAATTTTAATTCGTTATAATTATATATGTTTTATTCACACGAGATAATTTTGGACTTAAAGAAGAATACGTGCTTAAAAGATAGATTTAAAGCTCAAAGGAATGATAAATGAAGAATTGGAGATTTAGAAGTTACTAATGAAGATTTCACATTCCAAATATTTAAGAAAACCAAGGACAAATGATAAAGAAAAAGCTGAAAAAATCACAAAGTGCATCAATAAAAATAACAGATTGTTCAGTCCACCAAATGTTTGTCACGCTCCGAACTCAGGAATTGGGCTCATAAAATCCCAATCACCGAATCAGGCGTCGACAGCCTCTATAGTACCCCATTCTCGACTCCCGGCGGCCATACACCAAGTTCCGATCCTGGGATGCTATAAGGAGGACTTCTAATCATCAATCTAATTCATAATGAGCATAACCATAAGCATAACCCACGAACAATAACCACAAGAACATCATCAGACCATCCATTATGATAAAAACTTTTGAGTACAATGCGTATGAAAGGGAAATACAGGATAATGAAAAAATAGAAAACTCCAAAAGCTCGACTTGTGCTCCAAATTACGGACTGTAGGGTCCAACTATGGCTGCATCCTGGCGCCACCTGCATGCATCGATCGTGCATAAGCTTATAGAAAGCTTAGAGGGTGGTGTAAGTGTGTGCGCAATAAGAGTGTGCTCAAAATGCAAGGTCAGAGAAATGCAGAATCATGTTAGTGGGTACATGAATGCAATCAGTCGTACCAAGACTATGCGGTGCAAGATATGAATGTTATCGGCCATATCAAGACCATGTGATGCGAGATGCAACTCAAGCATGTCGATCTTCACCATATATCAGTACAGTTCTCATTCTGGATAATCACTGAGGTTTAGTACACTCCAAATGGCACTGCCACTCTCCCAGCTGTACAGTCCAAGTGAGCGTAAGAAACCTCATTATCTGCCTAGCCAATAGTCTATCAATACCTTTCCGGCACGTCGATAACGGACCCATTCATGAGCTGGTCAAACTCAGCCTAGTATTGCCCCTACCCTCGGTGAGTAAGGCCACACCCCTTTCCAACCGACCATGACATAGTGGGAGACACGACCTCCTGGTATTCGGCTCTCATGCTCTCATATATCCACTTGGTCTTGACATTGGAGTCATCCTTTGGTACTATTGGGTTTAGGGATTTTCACCCAGGGACATCTATGGCGCCCTGATGCTTAGTAAAAATATTTTCGGTATCCAATCCAGCCACCCACGGTGTGTCTGTGGAGGCTATGGCCCTGATGTTGTTAGGGCATATAATAATCACAATCATACAAGTACAAGTTCATGAATCATACTATCTAACATGCAACAATTCTGCGCGTACCGTGCACTCATGTAGGGCAACTCCGCCTATCAGGGAGCCCATAAATGATCTACCCGAAGGCATATGCTATGATCAGTCACTTCTTATATCAGGCATACATATGATGCATATGATCATGAATCATGGATCTATGCTAAACATGTTATGTGGTGATGGGCTCTAAATAAAATGAAGATGGGCTTAGACGGCCTACACATTACAGGTATGGGCTTATCAAAGGGGCCCTAGGGAGAGTCATAATGCAGACATTTAACCAACATTATCCTTACAATGTGGACATCAAACCATCATTGCTCCCAAGGCATAGCCCGCTATAAAGGCCAACACATACACCATGGTGGAATTATACTATAGTAGGCCTTATGTACATCTCATTGGGCCTCGACCCATGGGCCTCCAATACGTTAAATGGGCCTCATACCATGGGTCTCATATATATCAAAGTGGGCCTCAGTGGGCGGGCCACAAATACATCAAGTTGGGCCTAATTACATGGGCCTTGCATACGTCACAATGGGCCTCATAACATGGGCCTCATATCTATTAAAGCGACCTCAAGAACGGGCCTCTTACAAATCAAGGTGGGCCTCAACAATGGGCCATAAGTATGGTAAGTGGGCCACACCACATGGGCCACGTGAATATCAAATGGGCCACACCCAATTATATAAGTGGTGATAATGATTTCCACCATTAAAATTCCAAGGGCCCGCCATAACATTTATTTCCCATCCAATCTGATCATAAGCTCTCAAAGGATTTCAATGGTAGCCGTTCAATCCACACTTATTGTAGTGTGGTCCACCTGATACCAAGATCTGCCTCATTTTTAGTCTCAAGCCATGAGATGGGCTTTTAAAATAGTTGGACGGTTGGGATGCAACACATGCATCATGGTAGGTCCCATGGGGATGGACGACATAGATAAATCACATACCTCATGGTGGGGCCCACACTAATGGAGGGTGTGGATTACAATTCATACATAAGTGTGTCCCATGTGGGGCCCACCATAGTGTTTATTTTCCATCCAGCCTATTGACATGGTCACACATTCATGGGGGCCCACCATAATGTTTATTTTCTATCCAACCCATTGATAAGGTCGCACATGACCTGGACCCACCATAATATTTATTTCCCACCCAACCTGTTGATGAGGCGATGTGGACTTGGGGCCCACCGTAATGTTCATTCTCCACCCAACCTGGGGCCCACTATAAAGTTTAGTTGCACCCAACCTGTTGGTCACATGGACCTGGGGCCCACTGTAATATTTATCTGCCATCCAAACTGTTTATAAGGTCACGTGGACCTGAGGCCCACGGTGATGTTTATTTGCCTCCCAAACCGTTCATAAGATCACATGGACCTGTATGAAGAAAGAAAAAAAAAAACAAATATCATTTTGATTCAAAACCTCTCTGACCCAAGAGGTTTCAATGGCAGACGTTTAATCCTCACTCCTTCTAACCGTGTGGGCCACCCGACATTTCGTATACTACTGATTTTGGGGGGCCCATTGCTTAAGAAGGGCCTCGTTAAATGCACGGTGTTGATGCTCGACACTTATCATGGTGGGGCCCACGGCTGGGACCGTGGGTCCCTGCCAGGCCATCCATCCATCAGTCAGGAGTAGGCATTACTTGTGGCCATTCTATAGGAGCGTCATCTGCTGCACACTTTATGTTTTTTTTTTGGAAAAACTTGAATTCTTGAGGAATTTCCTAGGTAGGGTCCGCATTAAGGAAATTAGACCCAGCCATTGGATTCAACAGTGCCTGATCGACCAAATGAGACCAATATGTAACATGTTCTTGGCGAATAGAAGATTCAAGGTGGGTTTTGATGATATTACCGCTATTTCCTATGGTATGGCCCGACCGAGAATCGGATTGGTCGTAAATTTTGGCTCAACGCCTAAAATGATCTAAGGAAAAGGATGGATGACTTGGATTAAGTACATACATCAAGGTGGGGCCTACATGAGTGGCCCACCATTTCCTTCCTTTTTTTTATTAGCTCGTTAATACACTCCCATGTTAATACACGCACGCCATGTTATCTGCCCCTAGCTCATCCAACGTCCAGAGACGCTAGACGGCATGGATAAACAGGGACATCATGGTGGGTTCCACATGCACGTGGCCCACCTTTTTGGACCACCTGATATTTATGTTTTCCTTCCATCTGGGCCCGCTAATGGGTTGGATGGCGTAAATCCAACACATTCCTCCGATGGGTCCCATATGAAATATATGATTCATGGTGGGCCACACTCACCCCTTCATCATTATCACCATTCAAAGAAAGAGAGAGAGAGAGAGAGAGAGAGAGAGAGAGAGAGAGAGAGAGGGACCCCGCCACTCTGGGCCCCTCATGGATACAACACATACATCAAGTGGGTCCCACAACAAGTGGGCCCTTAAAAATTAAAATTAATGGAGGATCACCCACCTCTAGGCCTTCTCCTTGGTCCCTTAGCCTCCTTAGCTCCTTGCCTTCTCTTTTGATGGAGGTTGATGAGGTTTTGATGGTGTGGATGAGAGATGAGAGATTAGGGAAAGTGGGCCATACTTGTTGTTGTTGTTTGGGAGAGAAGAGAGGTTAGACGTGGGATGATTGGGAGAGTGTTTAAGAATTGAGATAAAGAGAAAATAAAGAATAAAAGGGATGAGTGGAATAGTGGTTGTAAGGAGGGTGATGGGGAGGCATGGGTTGTGGTTAAAAATTGTAAAAAGAGGGATGGTTAGGGGAGAGAGAGTTGACTTTGTAGAGAAAGATGGATGGGTGCTTGTACTTAGGGTATGGGTTATACTTGACTTGGGTGGTTGATGGATTGATGGGACACATTGTAAAGATTCCTTCGAAATTCACAACACGTGGCATTTTTTCTTAAAATGAACATGGGCCCACATCTCCTAGCCTGGGCATTGGTTTGGTTTGCGAGTCACGGCGTTGGAACTGCAGCGATGGCACGGTCGCTATGATACAAGTTCTGGTTCAAGCCGACTTCGGTATGCAGGATCCGGCTTAGGATCGCGTGCAAACATCGGATACGAGTCGAGGATTGCCGAAATTCGATTGGAAAGACCGCAGAAGCATACGAAATGGTACGACATAGGATACGGGTCTTACATGTTGGTTCGGTTCGACCAAATGTGCATTAAATAGCCTAGCAAGAAAATTATGATTTTCAGAGTTAATTCGACCTAACATTAGGTCCAACTAAAGCCATGTTCAGCATGACCTAAGGAAGATAATTCATATGAATATTGAAGAAATTCAGCTGCAACCAGGAGACAAATTCGATGCAACCAAATCGTAACAAAAGTGCATAAATTTGAAATTGGTTCGAAGTCAGTGTGGATTTTTCATATTTAATTGGGGTATTCTAAGCTTTCGTAGTTACGAATTAGGGCTTGAGAGAAAGACGTAGGGATAAAGGAGCTTCCACGAAGTTATCTTTCTTCTTTGATCCCTTAAATCTAGTTTATTGTTATAGTTTTTCTTTTATTTTTTTTCAAGATGTTAGCATGCTATGCTTATCTCTTAGCTAAGGGAAAGGGATGAAGTTTATAGTTCAATTACAATATTTAGTTTAATTGATTCAATAACATTGGTTTGAATTATGATAGTCTATTGATTTGGTTTGGATTTACTTTAAAGTCTTCGAGTTGTTATTTATGGATTGTTGTGCACTACGGGTATAATGAATGATTATTTAACAATTGTTTAGCATAAATTAGAGAAGATTTGAATATTTATAATTAATTAATCTATTGTTGCCTAAGGGTGCTTTAGACACTTTTGATTTCGTATGATTGAGATCTAATTGCTTCATAAGAGAATTGTTTAATCAAAATCATATTCTTATTTGTGTTTCATGATCGGTTTAATAGAATTATATTCTCATTGGATAGGATAGGACTTCAATTTCAATTGATTTATACATTAAATCAATGAACGAGATATTTTAATTTCTACGAGTAGATTCCTAGATTCTTATTCTTATCTTTATTTGTTTAAAAACCCTTTTACCTAATCGATGGATTTAAAACCTAGACAAACTTTTACAGTTAGATTTGTTCTACATTGTGTTCCCCATTCCCTGAGGATTCGATCGACCTCAGTCTCATCGTGTTATTACTGCATCGTAGCCTTGCACTTGAGGTTGTCAACCCTTGGGTTCGATTAAGTTTTTGGCATCGTCACTAGGGAATGCCGCAAATACAATTAGGTTTAAGTTTTCTAGGTTTATTTTTTGTTTTAAGTTACATTTTTCTATTTTTCTTAATATTTCTAACTTAGGGTTTGTAAGATTTTCTAATTTCAGAATTTTCTAAGGTTTGTGCTATTTCAGATTTTCAAATCTTACTAACAAAGTTGCTTGTTTCTGTTTCTATTTCATATTTTCTAATCTTACTAACAAAGTTGCTTGTTTTTGTTTTACAAGTTTCTTCTAATTCTTCTTATCTGGTAACCTCCTACCATACTCTCTTCGAAATCACTTTCTCTTAATTTTTTGCAGGATTTTTTTTTTTTTTTTTTAAACTCAGGTTCAGAACTAGGGTTTTATCATGCTCATCCCGAAGTGGACATGAGAATACCCTAATTAACTTCTAAGGGACAAGATATTAGTTGAAGGGCTATCAGATCATTATGTTAGGAAACGCCTTATGTCTCGTAAATTAACTAGAGCCACGATTGAGGACCGGCCAGGATATGACGTTCCACCTATTAAGAAGACAATGCGTGATATATGAGAGAGGATTTATCAATAACCATCAAGTACACCCATTTATGACCTGTATGATTTTAATTGGGGGAACCATCAAAGCTTAAATTGGTGGAAGGAGACAGTTCATCACAAAACCATGGATTCTAATGACTATCCCATTGGGCCTCCTACTTATAAGATCCCACCAAAAATAACCCAAGAGTATCTAATTCAGAGATTCATAGATGCTTAAGAAAAAGTCAACTAAAACATCATACAAACATTCCAAAACATCATAATGTCATTAGAGATGTTTACATCCTCCATTCAAAGAATTTAGTTACGCCTCATTAATAAGGAAGAGGCTTGTCTAGCCTAACCTCAACCCAATCCAAAAATACAATATGAGGATAGTGATCTCAACTCACTTGTTGAGCATACTAAATTTGAGAATGAAGAGTTGGAGTATGCTCAAGAGCCTATGGTTCAGCTTTCCCAAGGGTCGATCTTAATAAAGGTACCAATTAATGATCAAGAGATAGAAAATTTTCAAACACAGTGATGTTGATATAATTCACTAATATGACATGTCTGATCCCATTAGGAAGAATGAGTCATTTTCAACCGAATATCTAGACTCTCTAGAAGTTTGCTTGGCACACTATGAGGATTTAGATGATAACATGATTAAAGAAATAGTGAATGCCTAACAAGACAACACCCTAGTAGTTAATACTAACTGGGGGGGGGGGGGGGGGGGGGGATTTTGTGTTGAATTGTCTCCTTCCACCAATCTGGAATGTTTATCATCAAAGGTGGAGGAGCAAGAATTAGAACCAAAATCTAAAACTTCAGATTTCATGGAGACTACACTACCTAAAGAGATTTTTTCTAAATATAAACTAATTGTAGTGTAACATCCTGAAAATCGGGGGTCGAGTAGAAACCCAACTCCCGAGTTCCAAAACATCACTTATGCAACATAGATAATGATGATTGAATGTTGTCTGCAGAAGGGCATTGAACATGATTGGGATTACACCAAAAACAACATATCATACTCCACAAGCGTTTAAATTATGCAAGCGGAAGACTGTGATACGTATATAAACTAGATAAGAGTGATAGTAAGCCCTCAGAGTATGAATGTCACTAGGTTAACAATTACAAGTTTGATTATAAAATGCACAAAATGAGAAAAATGTAATGTCTTTTATCCCAAATACTGAAGCCCCGTCGGTGTAACTTCAGGTCAAATAGACTCGCCAGAGAGTTACATGTAGGAGAACTCATCATCAAAAAGTAAAGTCCGGCTCTGCTTCACAAGCATCGCCCTCACCTGAAATTAAGACAGGGTCTGGTTTGTGTGTACAACACTGTCCCATAACGTGGGAGTGAGTAGCTAACTCAGTGGAACAATAGAGTAAAGATTAACATGTTATTAAATCAGTCAAGCGGTAATGATAAAGCAGTACAATCAACATTCCTAGATACTCTTGTTAATGCAAGGATGAGATGCAATAATGATGCATGCCCTTGCCTACATACTTCCTCATGTGACACCATCTCACGTTCGCGACATGCTTTCATCCCTCAGTGCTCCACATCTTCTAGGCACATGCAGTGCGATATGAACATGATTATCGAGTTGTTATTAGTCCTTTTCATACAACAGGATTGGAAAGCTAAAGTACCTCCCTTGTATCATTTTTCAACAATGATCCAGTCTAGGGTCGTCAGTCCTAGCATATCACATACGAAGTGCGGTTCTAGGTCGCTGTAAGGGCTGTCAGGGCTATTACACGGAATCGTTACACCACTCCCCCATCACCAAATTAATACAGGCCTAATTTGTACTCTTGTTACTACGGAAGGGTGGTTGCCTCCACGTAGACTCAGAGTACACTCGAGGTCACTACAAGGGCTGCCAGGGCTGTTACTCGCAATCGTTACACCACTCCCCCATCACCAATCAATGTAGGCCGATAACTCGAATATAGTGTCTCATACCACCATATTCGGCTCACGAGTCTGGGTTGCTCAGTGGTCACTATAGGGAGGCTCGTGGCCCCAACATTGGTCGATAACTCAACCACGGTGTCCCATACCACCATGCCCGGCTCATGAGTCTTGGCGGATCGAGGTACCATGGTTAACGGAATTTCCACTGGTAAGTTTAGTACTTTAGATTCAAGCAGTAGTGTCCATACATGGTTAACATACATTGGGCTAATCTGGTTACTTGACGAGTTTGACTAGAGTTGATCGACATGAAGTGCATAAGCACCTCGCGTGGCCTAACCACTGTCGACAAGTAACGCATGGCTCGGGTTCGTTAAACACGTCCTACGTGGTGAATAGTTCTCGGCCACGAACTCAAGGCGTATTACCGATTGCCTGGACTATACAATAGCCTCAACCACATTCCATTACATCAAATATTTATATGAAATACTCAAAGCAATAGCGGAGCAATAATTCAAATTATACTATCAATTGAGCATGTTCTGAAAAGCAATGTAAACATGAATTCTCACATATTCAATTCATAAACAAACAGTCATCAGCATATGACATACATGGAGGAAATCATACATATTACTAAGGAGATTGAGAATCATATCTCAATCCACATACAGGTGAAATTGCAGTGAAGACCACTTGAGTTGAAGTAGGAATATCTCAATATGTCCTAGAGGGGGGTGAATAGGACTTTTTAAAGATTTATAAGTTATTTTTCAGTCCTATCTCACTAATCCTATCACAGAGTATAAATTAGGATTACTCAAGAATTAACTCTATTGGCTTCCAAGCCTATTAGAGGATCCAATCACAAGCTATTTAAAGGACAAACAATGTGTAGATGAGATTATGATGGATATGACTGTGTGTGCATAGAATGTGATCATATATAAAGACATGCAAGGCAATCACATAAATGAAAGACAATATCAATCTCAAACACAGTCATTTTATAGTGGTTCGACGAGTTATCTACTCCACTCCTGGCTTCCACACACAACCCTTGAGTGACCGAATTTCACTAAGGAGGTTTCCCATGGTTCACCTCAAACCTAAGCTTTTAAATCAGGTTCACCTTCAACCTTTACAGATGTTTCTACTCTGTTCACCTCAAACCCTGGAGTTTTATTGGCGTACTCCTAACCAGATGTTTATGTCCACACAGGATAAGGGTCCAAACAACGCACCCTGAGCTTTCTACTCGGTTCACTTCAAACCCTAGAGTTTTGCTTGTGTACTCCTAACCAAATGTTTATGCTCTCCACAGAGCAAGGGTCCACACAACGCACCCTGAGGTTTCTACTCGGTTCACCTCAAACTCTGGAGTTTTGCTGGCGTACTCCTAACCAGATGTTTATGCTCTCTACAGAGCAAGGGTCCACACAACGCACCCCGCATGTACACTCCCATCGGAGGCCTCCTTCGAGGACTTCAAATGGTGAGCAACACTTAAAAGCCAATCCTAAAAATGAATGATTGCAAGTGTCCTCTGGACTCTTAGTACTTACAGATAAGTTGAAGAGTCCTTTTCAGCGCAATGATGAAGATCTCCTTCTTGTTGATGAAGAATCTTCAGCTCCCTTGATCCGCAACACAAAGATGTATATATGCTAGGCTTAGGTTGGGTCAAGGCTATGATGGAATACCACTCTCTGAAGATTTTCCTATAAGGAAGATAGAGAGGTTCCCATCATCTATGCATTCAAGGCATCCCAGCTTAATGATATGTGATTAAGGTAGTAGCTGAAGGATCCTTGAATGCGGAAGTTCATTCTCCAATCCACTTTATGAGATATCAATGATGAGGGTGGATTGGAGGATGAACTTCCTGAGAGAAAGGGCTTAGGTAAATGATAGGAAGGTTAAAATACTCTAAAGCACGCTCTACTTTCTCTGCCAGCAATGAAGACTACTCTCTCTATTTATAGGCAAAAGGTTCCAACGGATATAAAAGGTCATATTTATGACAGAGTTCGATATCATCGATCAGTCGTCGATATGATCGAGCGTATACTCTTGATTGTATCGGTCGACCTCTCGATGATACAAACTCAATTGTCATTTTGCTTTTGAAAACCTTCCGCCGACTGATCGATGGGATCGAGACACACATCGATGTTATCAGATTTCAAACTCCGATTCCATCGAGTGATGGTTCGATGTATAGACAGTTGAAAAATAAGAGAGAAGCCTTGAAAATTTTCAAGATTACAGATATGATCGGGGAAATAGTCGATGTCGTCAGAATTTGTACATCGATCATATCGGATACCTTGTCGGTGGGATCGATAAATCATATAGATTTACATGTAAGCTTGCTGGACGATTTATGTCCTGACTCGATCCAATCGACAAAGACTCGATATGATCGATATAAGAATATCGATTAATCGACTGGCACCCCGATCAACATTAAAAGCAACCTGAAATTCTTGTTGGAGAGAACATGCGCCCTCAATCGATATGATCGACTGACACCCGATATGATCGATATTTGAGTTCAGATTGTATCGGATAGTCATCGATATATCGAAACATTTGTTAGTTTTCTATAGAAAAATAAGGGCGCCGGAAAGCAATCTGTCGATTATATCGATCCACTTCAGATATGATCGATATTCGAATATCGATGATATTGACACTTAAGTCGATATATCGATAAATCGTCCAGATGAATGTTTTGATTGTTGGACGCATTCTGTCCTCACTCAATTGTATCAATTGAGATGCTGAGGACATCGACAGAGCTAGCCGATCATATCGAAGGGGTAATTGATATAATCAATAGTGTAAGAAAAACTTCACTGATTTTTTTTTTGATAAAAAGCTTTCTTACACAAAAACCCCAAGATGTTCTAGTTCTTTTTAAGGGTTTAATCACCTGGTGTTTTGGGACATGGGATGTGAGGCTATGATTTACCTTTTGACGAGCTTCCACACATTCAGATGAGGCAAACACTTGACTTGATCTTCTTGTTAGGTGCTGTCGTCCGACTGACTCAACTTACAACGTAATTGACAAACCAGGGCACATAATAGGTGCACTTTCAATCTCCCCCTTTGACAATTACGTGACAAAATACCCAAAACACCCTAGGAACATATCTAAACAGATACATCCTAAATTGTGTGTACATGTATTAACATAATTTTATAACTTCTAAACTCCCATGTACACACCCAATAAACTTCTCTCCTTTAATTCAAAAACTCCCCCTTATTGCGGTTGCTCCCCCTAACACCTGCAACAAAGATATACAATTTTCGCTCGGGGTGTTTGAATTGTTCTTCCCCTTTTTGTCAGTCATTGGCAAAGGTATAAGACGTGATATTGACTGAAGATTGAAGCATATGGGAGAACTATCAGATATAGATGTATATAGAGAAAATTAGTGTAGAGCATACATTAATTTCAGAAGATATAGAGGCATGATAAATAAAGCATTGATATGACCAGATAAGGTAATCATGAAAAACACATGCATTCTGTATCAGACAGGAGATAAACCAGGAGAGCACATATGATAGTATGGTGGGAACAGTGAGAATTACATTCAGCCATATTTAACAAAATATCCAACACTCATACTGCCCCAAACAGCAGTAGAAGAACAGAAAACCATCAAAAGACTAAGTCTTCTTTACTCAGAGATTTTTAATCTAAAAACAATTGAGCTTTAGTAATGCACCATACCTGAGCAAGGAGCATTCAAAAAAATATTGATGCCCTCAGCATTTCAGTGAGAATCCAGGTCTGTGATGCATTGGACACTCTATTAGACAATCAACAACCTCTATTATGCTGGCAGGATGTTCAGAATTTGCTGTGTATCATGTTGTAGAGTGGCCAGCATGGTTTTGACCTCTAGTAGATGGACTTCACACTTATCCATCCATTTCATCATGTAGGATTGTCTACCAAGCAGATTATGTACAGTGTTTTGATTGATGACGACCTGGATATTTTTGTCAGAGACGGAGCTGTGAACAAAATAGTCTTTGTCTGAGGTTGAATTGACTCCACCACAAGGCGCATTGGAAATGATATTGCAAATGTCTTCTTGATTATACCAAATACGCGGGTTTGGGAGATCGTTAGTAAGAGGCAACCCAAATTGACGTGATAGTTTGGTCACAAGACACAGGAATGGAAGTGTAGTGATGGATTCATTTGAAAACACCCAAATTAATTGTTGAAGAATGAGAGTGGGTAGGCAGACGTGAATACCAAGATGAGCATCATACAACACATTTAGAATGTATGGAGGCAGCATGTTCCCAGAGACTTCACAGGGATAGACATTTGTACTGAAAATGCTGTGAAGAATTTTGTATGTAGGATTGAGATATTTGATATGAAGAACATTCTCTGCATTTCTAGGGATCGTAGTTCCGTTGAGTAACTTCTCCCCATACACTAAAACCATTCATATTTCGTTCCGACACGGGTATCCTAGTAACTTCTACACCATCCAGACGACTTATCAGTCTGGGAGTGATGTGCTTAGTCCAATTTATTGACAGTAATTGAAATGAATGAAGGATTATTGTCAACATTGTAGATTAAGTTCAGAAACTGATGCACAAGAGATGTTAAAATTCCCTTCCAACATTCACGATAATACCCCATCCGATCAGTTCCAAAAGATTGATGATCCCAACGGGTTCAACACATTTACCATGAACAACTCATTCTGCCACGATTTCTAGATCTTGAAATGAATATGAGGCAGTTACATTTTTCTTACCTTGCTTGTTTCTAGTTGAGGCACTTTGTATGAGAGCAAGAAAATAGCTAACCAAGAGAAGAAAAATGCTCTGGAAGAAGAAATGCTACGCTCACCGGACTTCTATCGATATACCTTTAATTGATGTTATCAATGATGAGTTCGAGGGCAAACAAATCGACCCGATGTTTCAGATTCACGAAAGGTCATTGATGGGATCGATTTTGTGCAGATGATTCGTTCGACCAGTCTTCGATAATCTTCCATACATGTATATCTTTAAATATTTTTATGTCAGCTTCAGTATACAAGAACAGTTGTACCATCTAAGATCATAAACATCAGAATGTTTATCCACAAAAAGTTTTTAAGGCATAGAAACTGTCACGCCCCAAACTCGGAAACCGGGCTCACAAAATTCCCGATCGTCCAACCCGGCGCCGACAGACTCCGTAGAACCCCATTCTCGGCTCCTAGCGCCCATTCGCCAAGTTCCGATCTTGGGATGCTACGAGGAGGATTTTCAACATCAGTTTGATTCGTAATAAGCATAACCAAAGGCATAAGCCACAAACAACAACCAAGAACTCCATTACATTTCCACTATGATAAAAAACTTTACAAGTACAATGAGCATAAAGGGAAATACAATGATGATAATTCAAAATCTCCAAAATGATCTGCAACACACTCCTGCCTCATCGCTGCTGCGCCCCAACGTTACCTGCACGCAACGATCGTGCATAAGCTTATAGAAAGCTTAGAGGGTGGTGAAAGTGTGTGCGCAAGGTAGTAATATGATCATGTAATATCAGAGTAATGCGGAATATGCAGATGGATCCATAATATCATGAGCCATACCAAGGCTATACGATGCAAGACATGAATGGTATCGGCCATCCCAAGGCCATGCGATGTGCAATGAAACTCAAGTATACAGATCCTTATCTATGTCCACACATCAATACAGCTCAAATATGGGATATCACTGATGTCTAGTACACTCTAAACCAGATTGCCACCACATCGCGCGCAATAAGGTAAGTGGAAAAGACCTCACTATCCGTCTGCCAATATCGAATGCGACTTGTCGATATTGGACCCATTCCTCGAGCTGGTCAAACTCAGCCTAACATTACCCCCTACACTCGGGCGGGTAAGGCCGCACCCCTTTCCAACCGATCACGACACAGTGGAGAGCGCAACCGTCTGATAATCGACACTCAACGCTCATCTACCTACTCGGTCTAGACTTGGAGTAACCTCTTGGTACCATAAGGGTTTAGGGACTTTCACCCTTGGACATCTATAGCACCCCATGTAGAACAAGATTTTCGGTATCCAATCCTACCAACCACGATGCGTCTGTGGTGGTTACGACCCCGATGTCGCTAGAGCGTATAGTAACCATATCACATGATTCGAGATGCATGAATCACACTATCCAATCATACAACAAATCCTTGCACGTAGCGTGCGCTCATGCAGGACAACACCGCCTAATTGGGGTCCCATAATCAATCTGCCCGAAGGCATATGCTATGATCAGTCACTCTCATATCAAGCATACATATGATGCGTATGATCATGAGTCGTGAAGCTATATTAAACATGTTATAATGAGATGAACTATCCTTACAATGCAGATAGGCCTGGGCTGCCTATACACAATAAGTACGAGCCTAATAATGGGCCTTAAAGAGAGTCGTAATGTGGACATCCAACCAGCATTATACTCGAAATGTGGATGTCAAACCAACATTTCTCCCAAGCCATAACCCGTAATAAACATCATTACATAAGCCAAATTGGGATCACACATTGCAATGGACCTTAGGTACACCCCATTGGGCCTTAAATATATCAATGGGCCATATCAGATAGGCCTTCCATTCGTCAAGCGAGCCACATTAATGGGCCTAACCAATGGGCCTTATGTGCATTGCAATGGGTCAAAACTCGTGGGCCTTAGATTACATCTCATGGGCCTAATCTCATGGGCCTTATGTGTCTTAAATGGGCCTAGTCCTATGGGCTTTATGTATTTCAAGTGGGCCTAATCCATAGGCCTTTTACAATCCAAATGGGCCTATCCCATAGGCCTTAAATAAAGCAATTGGGCCTAACTCATAGGCCTTTTACAATTTAAATGGGCCCTATAATATGTTAAGGTGAGGTCCACTCGGACTATGGATCTGGCCCATTCTTTAGCTCAAACCATAAAATGAGCTTTTAGAATGGATGGACAGATTGGATACAGCACCTGCATCAAGAGTGGGGGCCCACATGAAGGTCCACCATCATATATATTATAAATAGTATAATATATATGTACATTACATATAGTGTATATATATATATACATATAAAATATTATATAATATATATATATATATATATATATATATATATATATATGTATGTATGTATACAGACACACAAATGCTGCAACCAGTGTGCAACAGGAGTGTGGGCCCCACCGTCCAGTGAGGACGGTGGGATAGAATACATAGATCACAGTGGGGTGCCACCGTCCACCATCCGTGGACAGCATGAATACAATACATACATCACTGTGGGTCCCATGTGGGGCCCACCACAGTGTATACTTTTCCATCCCAACCGTTCAAAGGGTCACACGGACCTGGGTGAAGGAAAACCATAAATTTCATCTTGATCTAAAACTTCTGTGGACCCCAGGACGGTTTCAATGGTAGATGTTCATTCACGCAGTTTTCTATGGTGTGGGCCACCCGAGCGTCAAATCGGCCTCATTTTTGGAGGGGGCCCACCTCAGGGGGTGGCCCTCCATATGAACGGCGTAGATAAAACATATACATCATGGTGGGGCCCACGGCAGCAGCCGTGGGTAGCCGGCTGGCCTCCCGCGCGCCTGCTGCAGCTACTGCTGCAGCGCCTGCAGCGTCAGAGGCTTTGGCTCTTACAACATTTTAAAAAATATATATTAAAACCCTTATATTTGGGGTTTTTCACGTTTTGGGCCCACATCTAGCAGATCCACCCCGTCCATTGGTTTTTACAGGCCATGACAAGTCCAATGAGTCCAGAGTTTGTGATTTTTGGACGTACAGAAATGTCAGAAAATCCCCCAATGGTAACCACTAACATTCCCAATGTTATGGCCCGCCAGATGCTCAAATCAGGGCCATCCTTCTACTCAATGGCTAAAATGAGGCTGGTAAGGGGATGGACGACTTGAATTGTACCCCAACATCAAGGTGGGGCCTATGAGAGGACCACCCCAAAGCTTCATTCTCTTTTTGTTTTCTTTTTTTTTTCTTCACAGGGGCGTCCAGCGTCCCAGTCGCTGGACGGTCTGGCTTTTTAAAAATTACATTATGGTGGGCCCTGTTGAAGTGGGCCACCACAGATGAATGTTGAGGGTACAACATGTAAGGTGGGCCCCACTTGAGGAACACTTGGACCAAATAAATACCTCAAGTGGGGTCCATTCAAGTGGGCCACACAACCTTATTACAAATAAAATAAAATAAAATAAAAAGAAATAAAAAGAGAGAGAGATGGAGACAAAGATAGAGATGGAGGGTGGGACACGCTTGTGATGGAGGGACCCCGATACTATGGGCCCTCCCTTGCAATGAATCATACAATCAAGTGGGTCCTTTAACACATGGGACCATCAAAATTTAGAATCAACGGTGGGGATCCTTTCCCCACTAATATGGACGGTCTAGATGAACTTTTCTAAGAAATAAACATCATGATAGGGTCCATGGAGAATGGCCCCATCATGGAATGATCATGATGATCCTAGTGAGCCATCGGCCACATTTTAGGGTCCCAAGTGAGATCCACACCATTGATCGGTGGGCCTCACTTGGCCCATCATAAAAATAAGAAAAACTACCCGATAGAGGCACCCATCGTCCGATCTTCTTGCTCCTATGGGCTTCTTAGCACCTTAGCTTCAATCCTAATGGATGAGATGAGGAATGGAGAGTTGAGATGGGAGATGATGTGGTAGGAAAGTAGGCCACCTTGGAGTTTTGAAAAGGGAGGGAGAGGCTTGGAGAATGCTCATACGTATGGGGCTTTGTTGCTTGGAATTGAGATGAGAAAATGAGAAAGAGAGAGAGTTGTAAAGGGAGAGAGAGTGTGATGGGTGATGGAGTGATGGATGGGAGAGAGATGGGGTGTAAGAAATCCTTGACTTTTGTGGTCTTTGTGTAAGAAAGGTATGGGCATGGAAGACTTTTGTGGCTTGTTTGGGAAAAGGGGTGAGAGTGATGTGTACTTGACATGTACTTGACATGTGATGGATTGATGGATGATTGATTGATGGGATTGATGTGATTGATGTGACACATCGTAAAGATTCCCTTGGGTTTCGCAACGCGCGGCGTTTCCTCGCACCGAACGTCGGTCTACAACTCTTGACCAGGGTATCGCCTCGGTGCGCGAGTCGCTGCATTGGAACTGCAGCAACAACGCGGTCGCTATGGTACAGAACTCAGGTAAGAAGCGTCCTTGACCAATGGAATGACCTTGGTTCTGAGGACCTGCTCCTTCCGATTAAAGATACGGACTGGCTGCTCAATGTAAGAAGCGTCCTCACGAACCTCTAGCGGCTGTCAATCAATAACGGGAACTATGTTTGACCCACACTTCCTCAACATGGAGACGTGGAAAACATCGTGGACGCCAAACAACTGAGATGGCAAGGCAAACCGATAGGTCACGATGCCAACGCGCCCAGTGATCTCAAAAGGTCCTATGAATCTCGGGGCAAGCTTGCCCTTAGCACCGAATCGAACTACGCCCTTCATGGGCGAGACCTTGAGATACACATGGTCCCCTACATCAAACTCTAAGGGATGACGTCGACGATTAGCAAAACTCTTCTATTGACTCTGAGCTATGCACATCTTCTGCCTGATGATGTCAATAGCCTCTGATGTCTCCTGCACAAGCTCGGGACCTAGGAGACGGTGCTCTCCAACCTCGGCCGAGCAACTCGGTGATCTGCATGGTCTGTCATATAGCTCCTCAAAAGGAACCATGCCGATGGTCGCCTGATAGCTGTTATTGTACGCGAACTCATCTAATCGCAGATGCTCATCCCAGCTACCCTCGAAATCAATCGCGCAGGCCCGAAGCATATCCTCAAGTATCTGATTGACCCTCTCAGTTTGGCCATTGGTCTGCGGATGGTACGCGGTGCTGAGCTACAAATCAGTCCCCATCGCTCGCTGAAAGCTCCTCCAAAATTGAGACGTGAACCTCGAGTCTTGGTCAGAAACGATCGAGACCGGAACGCCATGCAGTCTCACAACCTCCTCAATGAATAATCTCGTAAGCAGGTCCATAGACCAAGTCGCACGCATTACAAGAAAATGTGCCTACTTCGTCAGACGATCCACAACAACCCAAATGGCGTCATGACCGCGCTGAGTCCTCGGCAAACCCATAATGAAATCAATCAACACATGTTCCACTTTCACATCGGGATACTCAATGGCTGCAAAAGACCAGGAGGTCTCTGATGATCGGCCTTGACATGCTGGCACGTGTCACACTCGGCCACAAAACTGACGATCTGGCGCTTCATCCCCGCCTAAAAATACTGTCGCCTCATGTCACGGTACATCTTCGTCGAGCCCGGGTGGATAGAAAATCGCGATCGATGTGCCTCGGTCATAAGATCCCTGCATAACTTTGGAATATCCAGGACACATAATCGGCCTCTGAAGCGAAGTCCACTGTCTGTACCAATCTGCCAATCTGCTTAACCCTCAGATGCTGCCTCAGCCATATAACTCTGCAACGACTCATCAGCCTGCTAAGCCTCGATCACCCTAGTGACAAGAGAGGGTTGAATCAACAAGATCGATAACTGTACGATGGAAGACTGCAGGCCAAACTCAAAATCATACGCTGCGATATCCTCAAGCATCCGCCACTCCTGAATCATCATATGCGCCACTAGGGCTCGTGGCTGACGGCTGAGGGCATCTGCCACCACATTCGCCTTACCTGGGTGGTACTGGAGATCGAAATCATAGTCTTTCAGGAGCTCCATCCAGCGCCTCTGTCTCATATTCAACTCAGACTGCGAGAAGAGGTACTTCAAGCTTTATGATCAGAGAAGAGCTCGAACCTAACCTCATAAAGATAGTACCTCCACACCTTCAGTGCGAATACAACTGCAGCCAGCTCCAGATCATGTGTAAGATAGTTCGGCTCATGGACCTTGAACTGACGAGACACAAAGGCCACTGTCCCTCGTGCTGCATCAGGACAGCACCCAAACCGATATGCGAGGCATCAGTGAATACAATAAATTCGTCACTCTCAGAGGGAAGAGTGAGGACAGGAACGAATGTCAGACGATCCTTCAACTCCATAAATGCTCGCTCGCATGCGTTACTCCAAATAAACTCTGTGCCCTTCCGAGTTAACCTGGTCAGCGGGGCTGCAATACGAGAAAAACCCTCAATGAAACGTCGGTAATAGCCTGTTAAACCAAGAAAACTACGGATCTCTATCGCAGTCATGGGCTGGCACCACTGACGCACTGCCTCAACCTTCGAGGGGTCCACTGCGATGCCCTCCCTCGTCACCACGTGACCGAGGAACTTCACCTCCTCCTGCCAGAACTCGCACTTCTCCAACTTCGCATACAGCTGGTGTGCACGGAGGGTCTGCAAAGTGATCTCCAAATGCTGATCATGCTCCTCACGGGTCCTCGAATAGATCAGAATGTCGTCGATGAAGACTACAACAAACTAATCGAGATAAGGGCGGAAGACCTCATTCATCAGCTGCATGAAGACCGCGGGTGAATTGGTCAGTCCGAAGGACATGACCTGAAACTCGAAATGACCATAACGCATCCTGAATGCTGTCTTCGAAATGTCCTCATCTCGGACCCGAATCTGATGATAACCGGAACGCAGGTCAATCTTCGAAAAGAACTGTGCATCCTACAGCTAGTCAAACAAATCATCAATCCTCTGGAGTGGGTACTTGTTCTTGATCGTGACTTTATTGAGCTCGCGATAGTCAACGCAGAGCCTCAACGAACCATCCTTCTTCTTCATGAAGAGTACTGGTGCTCCCCACAGTGAACTACTCGGACGAATAAAGCCTAACTCACGTAACTCGTCCAACTGCTTCTGCAGTTCCCGTAACTCCAACGGTGTCATACGATACGGGGCCTTCGAAATAGGCGCGGTACCGGGCACGAGATCAATCTGAAACTCGGTGAGTCGACGAGGAGGTAATCCCAGAATCTCCTGGAACACATCATGAAAATCGCATACTATGGGCAAATGGTCGATGCAAGCGGTAACAGGCTCCTCTATGGCGCAGGACATCAAACAAGACAACCGCTCTCCTCTATGCTCAGCAACGAACTGGAACTGTGGCACGCCGGGTATACAAAACGTGACGGTCCTCACGGCACAGTCCAATATAGCATAGTACTCGGTGAGCCAATCCATGCCCAGGATGACGACGAACTCAGACATCGGTAATATAAACAAATTGGCAGGTAGAAAGGTATCCCCAACTAGAACGGGGTAAGACGAGCAAAATCGGCCCAACACTGCAGTCCTCCCCAAGGGAGTCGATACTGACAGGCTCTTACCAGCAGACTCCAATGGTAAGCCAGTCGATCGACAGAAGCTCTCGGCCACAAAAGAGTGCGATGCACCGGAATCAAACAGTACACGTGCAATGCATGCAGAAACTAGAAGTATACCCTCAACAACTCCTCCAGAAGACTGAGGGTCCTGCTGAGCCGCATAAAACCTAGCTTGAGCCGGCTGGAGAGGTGCTTGTCCCCTCTGAGCGTGCAAATGCTGCTGCTGGGGTCGCTGAGGCAGTCGAAACTGCTGTCTCTGCTGCTACGGCCTTTGAGGCTGGTGCTGATGCTGATGCTGCTGTTAAGGTGGCCTCGGTGGTGGGGGCTGCTGTCGCTGCTGCTGTGGGGGTCTCTGCTACTGCGGTGGAGGCTACTGCAGAGCCCTCTGCTGCTGTGGACCTCTTTGCTGCTGCTGGGGGCTGGAACACTCTCATGAACGGTGTCCCGTCGCACCACACTTAAAGCAAGTGTCGGTGAACTGCCTCTGAGGTGGTGGTGGAGGTGCTGCTGGTGCTGATGGTGCTCGGAAGGCTGGACGACCTGTACGCATCTGCTGCTGTGGTTGACACTGTTGGGAATCACTGAAAAAATCTTACTTTTTTCGGTCTCTCCTCTGACCGCGATCAGACTGAGAACCGGCCCACTCAGTCTCATAAATCTGAGCTCTCCGCACCACTGCATGGAAAGTCAGGAGCTCATGCCCAATGACACGACCTCGAAGGCCGTAACGTAAGTCGTTCTCGAAACGGCGGGCCTTCTGCCCCTCATCATCAACCATATATGGTGTAAATCTCGATAGTGCCACAAAACAGGCTGCGTACTGCGCCACAGTCATGTCTCCCTACACCAGAGTCTCGAACTCTAAAGCTCGCTGACGACGGATATGGTCGGGGAAGTACTGCTCCTCGAATCGATCAATAAAGTCCTCCCATGTCCAGACATACTCAGGTCCAGCAACACGGGTAATAAAGGTCCACCAATGCTCGGCCTCACCTTGGAAGAGAAATACTGCTAACCGGACTCGCTGCTCGGCCGTACATGACATGGTATCAAAAATCTTCTCCACATCGGAGCACCATCTCTCTGCTGCAGTCGGATCTGGCTCACCCTGAAAATGTGGGGGATCAAGCCGTCTGAACTCACAAAGTACGGTGCTCGGGCGCTCCTGCTCTGCCTGAGCTGGTGAAACAACTGGCCGCCTGCCCTGTCCCTGGAGTGCAGCTGTCACAGCCTGTAGCATCTGCTGTAACTGAGAGGCACTCACAGGCACAGTCGACTCCACATCGGCCTCAGGTGGAGGAATGAGATACTCAGGATGGGAAGTAGGAATCTCTGGTGGAGGAGCAGGATACTAAGGAAGAGGCATCGTAGGTGGTAATGCGGAAGCCGCAGGTAGTGGTGCGGGATCCTCAGGTGGTGGTGCGGGAGTCGATTGGGTAACTCTCCCACGCGTCATATCCTACAGAAAAAAGCGAAGGCGCCTATCAACTTCAAAACTCTCGAAGGCATGCACGTTAAGGGTCTGTAAAGGAAGGTCACTAAGCTATCCGAACTTTGGAACTTAGGCATTCCACACTCATAGCAGACATGTAATGTTGTTCTCGGTTATTCCCAACTCAGAAACCGTGCTCACAAAATTTCCGATCACCGAATCCGGCACCGACAGCCTCCGTAGAACCCCATTCTCGACTTCTAGTGCCCATTCGCCAAGTTCTGATCCTGGGATGCTACGAGGAAGATTTTCAACGTCAGTTTGATTCGTAATAAGCATAACCAAAGGCATAACCCACAAACAACAACCAAGAACTCCATTACATTTCTACTATGATCAAAAACTTTACAAGTACAATGAGCATAAAGGGAAATACAATGATGATAATTCAAAATCTCCAAAACGATCTGCAACACGCTCCTACCTCAGCGCTGTTGCGCCCCAACGTCACCTGCCTGCAACGATCATGCATAAGCTTATAGAAAGCTTAGAGGGTGGTGAAAGTGTGTGCGCAAGGTAGTAATATGATCATGCAATATCAGAGTAATGCGGAATATGCAGATGGATCCATAATATCATGAGTCATACTAAGTCTATGCGATCCAAGACATGAATGGTATCGGCCATCCCAAGGCCATGTGATGTGCAATGCAACTCAAGCATACAGATCCTCATCTATGTCCACACATCAATACAGCTCAAATATGGGATATCACTAGGGTCTAGTACACTCTAAACCAGATTGCCGCCACATCACGCGTAATAAGGTAAGTGGAAAAGACCTCACTATCCGTCTTCCAATATCGGGCTTGACTCCTCGATAGCGGAACCATTCCTCGAGCTGGTCAAACTCAGCCTAGCATTGCCCCCTACACTCGGGCAGGTAAGGCCACACCCCCTTCCAACTGACCATGACATAGTGGAGAGCGCAACCGTCTGGTAATTGGCACTCAAAGCTCATCTACCCACTCCGTCTAGATGTTGGAGCAACCTCTTGGTACCATAAGGGTTTAGGAACTTTCACCCAGGGACATCTATATCACCCCATGTAGAACAAGATTTTCGGTATCTAATCCTGCCAACCACGATCATCTGTGGTGGCTACGACCCCGATGTCGCTAGGGCGTACAGTAACCATATCACACGATGCGAGATGCATGAATCACACTATTCAATCATGCAGCAAATCCTTGCACGTAGCGTGCGCTCATGCAGGATAACACCGCCTAATCGGGGTCCCATAATCAATCTGCCCGAAGGCATATGCTATGATTAGTCACTCTCATATCAAGCATACATATGATGTGTATGATCATGAGTCGTGAAGATATATTAAACATGTTATAATGAGATGAACTATCCTTACAATGCATATATGCCTGGGCTGCCTATACACAATAAGTACGAGCCTAATAATGGGCCTTAAAGAGAGTCATAATGTGGACATCCAACCAGCATTATACTCGAAATGTAGACGTCAAACTAACATTTCTCCCAACCCATAACCCGTAATAAACATCATTACATAAGCCAAATTTGGATCACACATTGTAATGGACCTTAGGTACACCCCATTGGGCCTTAAATATATTAAATGGTCCATATCAGATGGGCCTTCCATTCGTCAAACGGGCCACATCAATGGGCCGAACCAATGGGCCTTATGTGCATTGCAATGGGTCAAAACTCGTGGGCCTTAGATTACATCTCATGGGCCTAATCTCATGGGCCTTATGTGTCTTAAATGGGCCTAGTCCTATGGGCTTTATGTATTTCAAGTGGGCCTAATCCATAGGCCTTTTACAATCCAAATGGGCCTAACCCATATGCCTTAAATAAAGCAATTGGGCCTAACCCATAAGCCTTTTACAATTCAAATGGGCCTATAATATGTTAAGGTGGGGTCCACTCGGACTATGGATCTGGCCCATTCTTTAGCTCAAACCATAAAATGAGCTTTTAGAATGGATGGACAGATTGGATACAGCACCTGCATCAAGAGTGGGGGCCCACATGAAGGTCCACCATCATATATATTATAAATAGTATAATATATATGTACATTACATATAGTGCATATATATATACATATAAAATATTATATATAATATAATATATATATATATATATATATATATATATATATATATGTATACACACACACAAACGCTGCAACCAGCATGCAACAGGAGGGTGGGCCCCACCGTCCAGTGAGGATGGTGGGATAGAATACATAGATCACAGTGGGGTGCCACCGTCCACGGTCCGTGGACGGCAGGAATACAATACATACATCACTGTGGGTCCCATGTGGGGCCCACCACATTGTATACTTTTCCATCCCAACCGTTCAAAGGGTCACACGGACCTGTGTGAAGGAAAACCACAAATTTCATCTTGATCTAAAACTTCTGTGGACCCCAGGACGGTTTTAATGGTAGATGTTCATTCACACTGTTTTCTATGGTGTGTGTCACCCGAGCGTCGGATTGGCCTCATTTTTGGAGGGGGCCCACCTCAGGGGGTGGCCCTCCATATGAACGGCGTAGATAAAACATATACATCATGGTGGGGCCCACGGCAGCAGCCGTGGGTAGCCGGCTGGCCGCCCGCCCGCCTGCCGCAGCGCCTGCAGCGTCAGAGGCTTTGCCTCTTACAACATTTAAAAAAAAATATATTTAAACCCTTATATTTGGGGTTTTCACATTTGGGGTCCACTTCTAGCGGATCCACCCCGTCCATTGGTTTCTACAGGCCATGACAAGTCCAATGAGTCCAGATTTTGTGATTTTTGGACGTTCAGAAACATCAGAAAATCTCCCAATGGTAACCACTAACGTTCCCAATGTTATGGCCTGCCAGATACTCAGATCAGGACCATCCTTATATTCAATGGCTAAAATGAGGCCGGTAAGGGGATGGACGACTTGGATTGTATCCCAACATCAAGGTGGTGCCTATGAGAGGACCACCCCAAAGCTTCATTCTCTTTTTCTTTTCTTTTTTTTTTCTTCACAGGAGCGTCCAGCGTCCCAGACGCTGGACGGTCTGGCTTTTTAAAAATTTCATTATGGTGGGCCCTGTTGAAGTGGGCCACCACAGATGAATGTTGAGCGTACAACATGTAAGGTAGGCCCCACTTGAGGAACACTTGGACCAAATAAATACCTTAAGGTGGGGTCCATTCAAGTGGGCCACACAACCCTATTACAAATAAAATAAAATAAAATAAAAAGAAATAAAAAGAGAGAGAGATGGAGAGAAAGAGAGAGATGGAGGGTGGGACACGCTTGTGATGGAGGGACCCCGATACTATGGGCCCTCCCTTACAATGAATCATACAATCAAGTGCATCCTTTAACACATGAGACCATCAAAATTTAGAATCAATGGTGGGGATCTTTTCCCCACTAATATGGACGGTCTAGATGACCTTTTCTAAGAAATAAACATCATGATGGGGTCCATGGAGAATGGCCCTATCATGGAATGATCATGATGATCCTAGTGGGCCATCGGCCACATTTTAGGGTCCTAAGTGAGATCCACACCATTGATCGGTGGGCCTCACTTGGCCCATCATAAAAATAAGAAAAACTACCCTATAGAGGCACCCACCGTCGGATCTTCTTGCTCCTATGGGCTTCTTAGCACCTTAGCTTCAATCCTAATGGATGAGATGAGGAATGGAGGGTTGAGATGGGAGATGATGGGGTAGGAAAGTGGGCCACCTTGGAGTTTTGGAAAGGGAGGGAGAGGCTTGGAGAATGCTCATACGTATGGGGCTTTGTTGCTTGGAATTGAGATGAGAAAATGAGAAAGAGAGAGAGTTATAAAGGGTGAGAGAGAGTGTGATGGGTGATGGAGTGATGGATGGGAGAGAGATGGGGTGTAAGAAATCCTTGACTTTTGTGGTCTTTGTGTAAGAAAGGTATGGGCATGGAAGACTTTTGTGGCTTGCTTGGGAAAAGGGGTGAGAGTGATGTGTACTTGACATGTGATGGATTGATGGATGATTGATTGATGTAATTGATGTGATTGATGTGACACATCGTAGAGATTCCCTTGGGTTTCACAACGCGCGGCGTTTCCTCGCACCGAACGTCGGTCTACAACTCTTGACCAGGGTATCGCCTTAGCGTGCGAGTCGCGGCATTGGAACCGCAACGACGGTGCGGTCGCTATGGTACAGAACTTAGGTGTAACGCCCGTGAAAAATCCGTACTTGGAATCGAGTACCGATTTGACCCGAAATCGCGTATAAATAATTTCCATGGAAACTAAACGTAAGTTAGCTAACGTAACGCTAGAGTAGCTGGGAAATAGTCCCTGATCACTTTAAATACGTTCTACAAGACCCAAATCGAGTAGAACAGACAACTCTACAATACTCTATAACCTTGGATCCAACTCTAAGCAGGTTTGTCCTCTGGACCATATGGAACTTTTGTATTGGATTTAGACCGCGCGTCGAAGGTCTGATACCTCCTATCTTAGACCGTTAGAACCGCCCAGCTGGACTTGACAATCATCTCGAAAATCAAGTCAAACCGATAATCACAGAGTATTTCGTTGAAACTGGACTGAAGCGACCGCGAATAGGGACGAATTGGGAATTTCAAATTTAGATCTGGCACACGACTTGACGCGTCAGTATTAAGCGTTCTGACCGTCAGAATTCATCCAGATTACACCCTCGGATCAGGAAAAATATCTAATTATTGTCACGGAACTTTCAGTCCTGATCTATGTGCGGTGACCGCTGAACTGAAACTGGTCCGCCACGTGCGATCTGCGAACCCTGCCAGACTGAAAACTTAATACGAGGTACATCTGGTACCCATGAGCTTAAGTCTGATCGCAATCGACCAGGGGACCGCCAGAAATCAGTTTTTGGACCGAAACAGCCCCGAAATGGATAGGCAATAAGTAAACTTCGTCCCGGAGCCTATTTCGGGCGTTTCCAAGCTTATAAAAGGGGTTGAAACCCTCATTCCTTCCTTGCATACGAATTTCCCTAAACCCTAGAAAAGAGAGAGAGAGTTTGAGAGAAAGGGAAGAGGAGATTTTTCCCGCTTCCGAGCCGCCAACAGTTGCTGCATCAACGCTTCCTTCCAATCACCTGGCTGGTGATTTCTACGCTTTTTCAGGTATAGAAAAACCCTAAAAACTTGCTGATTTAGGGTTCACGTAGATTCTGAACGTATTAGCTAACGAAATCCATGAATCAGGTTCTCCTACTGTCGTAGACGAAGCCTACACGCTCCGTTCAAATTCTCGCGACCGTAAGAGATTAGGTGAGGATTTTAGACGCTTTGATTGACGGTTTACAACGCTTTCAATGTCGTTTAATAGTAGATTATCGACGGCATCGCCGTTTGACATGTACAACATGCTCTCCGTTTCCTGTTTCGTAAATTAACGAAGAATATGAGATTTAGGGCATTTTAGTCATTTGTAGGAAGTACGGTCTACATGCATATTTTGCTGACGTGATTGACATGGTTTGTTGCCGCATTAGAGAGTTAGGAATGCTTGCATAATCAGTTTGGCGAGGAGATTCGCCAAGTTGCGCACTTTGGGTCGACATACTATATGTGGACTTAAGTGTGTAGTGTATGTGTTTGTATAAATGCTTGTATTAGTATGTATTAAATTGAATGATGTTATTTAGTAGTTTGAGATTGATTTCATGATTAATATGCTGACCTAAATGATTTCCTACATGTTGACCTTATGCATGATTGCATTACATGCATAGAAATTTTGCCTTGAAGATTTGCTTAAGTTGAATATGCATGGAAAGTATGCCTTGAAGATTTGCTTAAGTTGAATGTTATAACATGTGCTAACATGCTCACATGATGTATTTCAATTCCAATACCTTTGTATATAGTGTTAATGAAATTCCATAGATGTGTGGGACTTGACTTAGTCCAGGCAGTCGGTAACCGAGCGAATTCGTGGCTGACTGGTCATAGCCACGAACGACGCGTCGATGAACGTGATTCGTGTTGAGAGTTGGCGGCAGTGGTTAGGCCACGCGAAGTGTTTTACGCACTTCATGTCGTTCGACTTGAGATGCGATCGCACTAGTCGAGCCCGTCAAGTAACCCGACTGGCCGATGTTTGTTCACCTTGTATGTATCATAACTGCTTGAACCTAGGGTACTGAACTTACCATTGTAAACCCTATTAACCGTGGTACCTTGATCCACGAAGACTCATGAGCCGGGCATGGTGGTATGGGACACCGTGGTCGAGCTGTCGGCCTACGCTGGGGCCACAAACCTCCCCGTAGTGACCAGTGAGCACCTAAACTCGTGAGCAGATTATGGTGGTATGGGACACTATATTCTAGCTGTCGGCCTACACTGATCGGGCGACGAGCCCTTTGTAGTGACCGCGAGCGTATTCTGAGTTCACGGGAGGCGACGACCCTTCCGTGCAGTAGAGTACAGTAGGCCTGTATTGATAAGGTGATGGGGGAGCGGTGCAACGAGTGCGAGCAACAGCCCTGGCAGCCCTTGCAGTGACCTACGAAATGTACATCGTATGAGATTACTAGGAGTGACGACCCTAGACAGGATCCGTGTTGGGATTGATACAAGGGAAGTACCTTAGTTTCCCAATCCTGCTGTTTGAATGGACTAATAACAACTGGGTAATCATATCACCATAGCATTGCATGTGCCTGGAAGATGTGGAGCACTCTAGGGAGTGTGGCATGCCGCGGTCGTAAGATGTTGCCGCATGAGGGTGATCGTCGGTGAGGGCATACATCATGTCATATCATCTTGCATTAAACAACAGTATTAGGTTTGTCTGATTTACTGCTTTACTATTATCGCGTGATTGAATTGTGAACATGCTAATCTTTGCTCTATGATTCCACTGAGTTGATCACTCATTCCCACGTTACGGGATGGTGTTTGCAACACCCACCAGACCCTGTTGTAGTTGCAGGTGACGACGAGATCCAGGACGTGGAGCCGGAGATTGACGAGGACCAGGATGAGTTCTCTTATATGCAGTACCACGACGGCTTCCCGTAGGTGACCTGGATCGAGGGGGACTTCAGTGGGACTATTTTGAACTTATTTTTTTTTGTCTATTTACATGTATATGAGACTCAGAGATGTAGTCATACTTTGGAGACAGTTGAGAGTATTTTGTTTTTTTCCATACAGTGATATATATTGTTTAGTCTTCCGCTTGCTTTTATCACTGGATCTGAAGTATGAATTGCAGTTTTGGTATACTTTTACTCATGTGGATGCTTTAAATCAGACAACATTGAATCATAACCATTTTTGTTGCATAAGTGACGGTCTGGAACTCGGGAGTTGAGTTTATACACGACCCCCGATTTTCAGGGTGTTACAAGTTGGTATCAGAGAATGAATGAGAGTATACTGGGCCTGGGTTATGGTCTTGCGACGTACGCTGTCGCTTCCTTTGACTTAGGTGGGTGCGAGAAGGGTCTAGAAACACTTCTAGGATCACAGATTCGCCGATAGGCGAAGTCTATAAGGATCGATCGCAAGATCGAGTCTGTAACGCATCTCGGGTCGCGTAAAGCAACCCGAATCACTTCTAAGCTGTAGGAAGTCGGGTGGAGACGTCCTATGAGCGGTTTTAAACCGCAAAAGTGAATCTTTGGGCCGTGGAATGACCACGACTCCAGTAATCAATCGCCAGGGCTTAAAAACCCCGTTTTGCCAAAAATTCTCAAAATTCCCTCTCTAAACACTTCAACCTTCAGTTCTTTCTTATCCATTTCATGTTAGGCATCAAACCTAATGTGAAAATAACACAAATTAGTACATTCACCAAATTTTACAGTGAATAGTAAAATTTCATGAAAAATAGCCATAAGGCCATTCTAACTTCACTTTCTTTAGCAACTAAGGAGCTAGAAAGATGTACTGGATCCTTCTACCCCAAATTCATATGCTGCATCATATGGTTTGGTATTCGAGATTGCGATGTGGACCCGGAAAGCCCCAAACACATGTTTGGGCTCATAGGGACCAAAATATAATGAACCAAGGGGTGGGACCAACTTTTTTGGGGCCCTGGGACCATGGGGGACCAGACCCATGGGGTCCCGCTGGCCAACCTGAAGGTTGGCCGGCGATGCCATCGCCGGCCGGGCGATGCATCGCCGGCCGGCCACCTCGGACGGTGCTGCCCTTTGGGCGCACCCACTTAAATACGTCCCCCATCACTCCTAGCTACCTCCCATCCCACGAAAACCCCTAAAACTCCCCTCTCCTTCACAAACAGCCCCCTTGCATACCCTAGATTCAATTTTCAGCACTCCATTCCAAATTTCGGCGACCCAAACCCCTCCTAAACCCTTCCTTGGCCAAAACCGACCACCACTCAGCGATTATTGGGTGTTGGCAGCCCCTTTCCTTGAAGATTTTCCCATTTGGACCTCCAAAATCCCCCAAATAGTGCTGAAATCGTGAGCAGCTCCATTCCACCTTTTTGTTCTTATTTTTCCCTGAAAGTACAGCCTTGGGAAGCTTGAAGCATCCCTCTACGATGCCTAGATTTCCTTTTGTCAGATTGGGCAGCCATTTCTCCGCATTTTCGGCGTTTTCCATGGCTTTCGTGGAAACTATTTTGGGTCTTTTGTCACTCTCATCCATCCTGTCTTTGATGGGTAAGAGGAAAACTGCAACAGACGAGGCTGGGCCTAGCCGCCCTGCTCGATCGAGAAGACCGCGGGGTGGTGCCGCAAGTTCAAGCGCCGCCGCAGGTCCAGCTGCAGTCCTGGAGTGCCGTACAAAGCGGGATTTGGATCCCCATGCACACCTTGGACGAACCATTCTGTCAGAGATGCCTCATGGTGAATACACTGATCGTAGAGTGTTATTTGAGGCAGACGTAGATGGGCGATTGTTCGGCGAGTATCTGTTGTTCGAACGCATTGAAGCTGCGCACTGGGGACCGATCTTTGAAGCTCGTGCTCGTGCTAATGTGAGCACTGTTCGTGCCTTCTATGCTAACATCCAGAGTCCTACCTTGGAGCCCTTACAGTTCAAAATCCCTTTTGGCAGAGATCGGATGGCTACGATCGACGTCCGGTTGGTTGCGCGACTTCTCAACGTGCCTCTAGGTGATGTACATCCAAGTGAGAAGAATTTGAGGACTAGACGTGAACGAGATCGCCGCACCAGGTTTCTGTGCGGAAAATTGGTTCCATGGCAGCCTAATAATAGCCTCAAAGCGACGTACATGTCTGAGGATTTGCGCCTGCTGCACCATATCTGCACGTTCAATGTCTATCCCAGGTCGACGAACCGCATTGAATGTACACGTCTTATGGTCGATTTCTTATTTCTGGTGGCCCAGGGAGAGAACGTATGTATGGCCACTTTCATCTTACGGCAGATAGTTCTCATAGCCAGGTCGAGGAGAACATCCGAATCCCTTCCCTTTGGCCAACTCATTTGCAAGATTGCGCTTGAGTTTGCCTATAGACTTGGACCCGAGTTGCCGGTATCGATTCACACCATCGATGAGTCGACGATGGTTAAGATGAAGATTGGGTCGCAATATCGTGAAAATCAACTTGAAAGGGATAGTGGGGACGACTTTGATGAAGAGGAAGATCAAAGCGAAGGAGAACCTAGTGCAGAGGTTCAGGAAGAGACTCAGGAAGAAGCAGAAGAGGAGGCTCAGGATACTGATGAGAGCCCTCCTCCTTCTGCGCAGACTACTATTGACGATCGCATTGCTCGGATGGAGGAGAGTCAGACCGCTTTGCGAAGGGAAGTCCAAGAACTTCGAGCAGAGGTCGCTGATGCCAAGGCCGTCATGAAGAAGAAATTTGGCAAGGTGACTCGCACCTTGAAGGCAATCCTGTGTTGTTTACAGGATAAGGGTGCTCCTCCTCCGTCGCCAGACTCCGACTAGCGACGCGATCTTTGATGTTGTTATGAGTAGTTAGCTATTTTCTATTTTATGTGTGTAAAGCCTATTAGGGCTAGTGCTTTGCTTTTGTTGCTGTTGCTTAACTGTCTTAATTTCCATGTCATTCTAGTCATGATGCTTGTAAGGATATATCCCTTGTATTGTGACAATTTTGATTAATTGAAATGCATGGAATGCCTTTGACTCTTTAAGTGAATGATTATGGTGTATTTTTGCAATTGAGACTGACAAGGTTGCGCCCTATTTTGAATATAGGGAATGCCACCTAAGATTACGAGGAGCGCGGTTCGACTTTCATTGTCTGAGCAGATGGATCAGACTCCTTCTCAGTCTGGCACTCGTCCGGACCCTGCTGTGGGCCCGATTCCTGAGACTGTTCGATTGTCTCAGCCTGCTGTTGGTCCTACAGATGGACCACCGCCCTTTACACCATCAGTTCGAGAGCCACAGCGCGCATCTACTTCCGCACCTCATCCGCCACAGCCTGCTCCACCCCCTGATAGATTCGAGCAGATGATGGCCATGATGCTACAGCAGCAGCAGCTTTTGACCACTATAGTTGGGACTTTAGCCCAGGGTGGGGGTGCGACTACCTCTACCCCACCTGCACCGCCTGCGCATCCAGCTGAGGATGCCTACATTTACGCCCAGGATGAGGGCATAGCACATCCTGCGCAGCCTGCTTTCCCTGCGGGGAATCCTGCCGACACACGGGGCCTTCTGGAGCGATTTCAGCGCTTGCGGCCTCCTACTTTTTCGGGTTCTCACAGACCTGAGGAGGCAGAGTTCTGGCTCGACCGAGTGTCGAAGATTCTACGCATGTTACACTGTACGGAGGCAGAGCAGGTAGAGCTGGCTACCTTCCTATTTGAGAGAGAGGCCAGTATGTGGTGGAATAGTATATTGCGGACGGTTGCTGCAGATTTCGTATGGACATGGGCAGCATTCGAGTTCCGCTTTCATGAGAAGTATTATCCCCAGACCTACAGGCACGAGAGGGAGAATGAGTTTCTTCGTCTCAGGCAGGCAGCGATGACGGTTACTGAGTATGAGCATCGGTTTACAGAGTTGGGCAGGTACGTTCCGACGATACTAGCTGATGAGCAGATGCGCATACGGTGCTTTTTGGAGGGCCTGAGACCGGATATTCGGTCGAAGATGTGCTGCGTCAGTTTCCCTTCCTATGCGGAGTTGGTTCACATGTCCATGCGGGCAGAGCAGGACGTGGATCGACTGGCGCGATCTCGAGGCCCGACTACTTCCAGGCCGCGACCGGAGTTGCCAGATAGGCCCTTCGCGGGCAAGAGGCCTCGCATTGATCCTCCTACCAGGACCACGGCGCCTGTACGACCGTTTCGGCGCCCTGATTTATCATGCACGTACTGTGGGAGGACGGGCCATTTGGCGCAGAGTTGCTTCTCCAGGATGCGGGACAGTGGGTTCTCGCCGCCGCAGAAGATTGATCGTGTACGTCCACAGGCGATATCAGCACCGCCTATACGGTCAGCTCCTGCGCATCCTTCATTCAGACCCACGGTATCGCAGATTCGACAGCCTCCACGGCCCTTGACACAGCGGCCGAACCGGCCACAGCAGGCACGAGTTCATGCACTGACCGCCGAGGCAGCTACGACACCGGCTTTTCAGCATTCAGCCTTCGAGGTCACGGGCCACATCGGAGGTACTCCCGTTCTTATCATGGTGGACACTGGTTCCACGATTTCTTTGATATCGCGTGCCGTAGTCAGACGTCTTGGGTTGCAGACTATCACTATGGATAGCGTGCGAGTCCTTGCAGCTCATGGAGATTATTCGGATGTCACCCAGATGTGTGAGGGTTGTTTAGTTGATCTGGGAGGCAGGACGATGACTCTTGATCTGGTCGTCGATCCCTCGCTCGTATATCTCGACGTCATTCTTGGCATGGACTGGTTGACTGCAGCGAGAGCCGAGATTGACTGCGAGGCTCGTGTGGTGACGGTGTACGAGCCTGAGGGCACGCCTTTCACATTTTCAGTGCGGGTAAATCTTCCTTTCCGCATTCTTAGCTACGCCACTATATTGCACGACGCTGGTGCCCAGGTCCTTGAGCAGACGCCAGTTGTTTCTGAGTTCGGGGATCTGTTTAGGAAGATCCCTGGTTTGCCGCCCCGACGTGAGATCGATTTCACTATCGATCTGATTCCTGGTTCTACACCCGTCTCACTGCCGACGTATCGCATGGCACCTTGTGAGATGGAGGAGTTGCGGACGCAGATTGATGGTCTGCTAGAGCTTGGCTTTATACGGCCTAGCGTATCTCCTTGGGGAGCACCAGTCTTGTTCGTAAAGAAGAAGGATGGTTCGCTGCGATTGTGTATTGATTATCGCAGGCTGAACCAGCTCAAGGTGAAGAACAAGTACCCTTTGCCCAGGATCGATGACTTGTTTGATCAGTTGAGAGGAGCGCAGTACTTCTCGAAGATTGATCTTCAGTCAGGATATCATCAGCTGCGCGTCAGAGATGAGGACGTGCAGAAGACAGCATTCAGGACCAGTTTTGGTCACTACGAGTTCCTCGTGATGTCGTTCGGTCTCACGAACGCACCGGCCGTGTTCATGGATCTGATGAACCGGGTTTTTCGGCCTTTCCTCTATCGATTCGTCGTTGTCTTCATCGACGACATTTTGGTATACTCTAGGAGTCGAGAGGAGCATGAGGAGCATTTGCGTTTGGTTCTGGATACGCTCAGACGACACCAGTTGTTCGCACAGTACAAGAAGTGCGACTTCTGGAAGCAGGAGGTGAAGTTTCTGGGACACGTGGTGTCCAAGGATGGCATGGCAGTTGATCTGTCTAAGGTAGCTACGGTGCAGGACTGGGAGCAGCCTAGTTCTGTCACTGAGGTGAGGAGTTTCTTGGGTCTCGCTGGCTACTATCGGCGTTTCATTCAGGATTTCTCGAAGATCGCGAGACCCTTATCTCAGTTGACACGGAAGGACGTGAAGTTCGCCTGGAATGATAAGGCGGAGTCAGCTTTTCAGGAGCTGAAGGACAGACTTACGTCCGCCCCTGTGCTAGTATTGCCAGAGCAGGGGGTTAGATACACTATATACACTGACGCGTCTAGCGTTGGTTTGGGTTGTGTCCTTATGCAGAGGGACAGGGTAATTTCGTATGCCTCGAGACAATTAAGGAAGCACGAGGAGAATTACCCTACACACGACCTGGAGTTGGCAGCCGTTATATTCGCACTGAGACTCTGGAGACATTACCTCTACGGAGAGGAGTTCGAGCTCTTTTGCGACCACAAGAGCCTCAAGTACATATTCACGCAGCGAGACTTGAATATGAGGCAGCGGCGATGGATGGAGACGCTGAAGGACTTCAATTTTGAAGTCTCTTACCATCCTGGGAAGGCGAACCTTGTGGCTGATGCGTTGAGCCGCAAGAAGGCGATAGAGTTTGCGGCTCCGCTAATGGTTGCCGAGTGGGATATGGTTGAGTTTTTGCGAGACTTTGAGCAGAAACTCACCGTAGAGGAGCCATTTGAGTTCATCGCACATGTACAGGTGCGATCCCAGATCGATGACCGTGTCATCGAGGCGCAGAGGGACGACGCGCATCTTACTGAGCTTCGAGAGCAGGCCAGTGATGATGCTGACGCCGACTGGCGAGTTGGTATGGATGGAGGCTTACGTTACCGTGGCCGCTTATGCGTCCCAGATGTCCCTGACTTGAGACGAGAGATTCTCGAGGCTGCGCATTCTACTAGACTCGCGATGCATCCTGGCAGCACAAAGATGTATCGTGACGTGAAGAGAACGTATTGGTGGGAAGGTATGAAGACCCACATTGCTGAGTTCGTGTCCCGTTGTCTCACTTGTCAGCAGGTGAAGGCAGAGCATCGCCGACCACCTGGACTTTTGCAGCCTATGCCGATTGCAGAATGGAAATGGGATTTCATTTCCATGGACTTCATTTCTGGGTTGCCAAGGACGAGGAAGGGGCATGATTCCATTTGGGTGATCGTCGACCGATTGACGAAGTCGGCGCACTTCCTACCGATCAGAGTTACGAACTCTGCAGACGAGCTGGCTAGATTGTATATCCGAGAGATTGTGCGTCTGCATGGAGTTCCGTTGGAGATCGTGTCGGACAGAGACACGCGGTTCACTTCTATTTTCTGGACTCGCATTCAGGAGGCTATGGGTGTGAAGTTGAAGTTCAGTACTGCCTTCCACCCACAGACGGACGGACAGACGGAGCGAGTGAACCAGATCCTGGAGGACATGTTGCGGGCTTGCGCATTGGACTTCAAGGACAGTTGGGATGACTGTCTGGCATATGCGGAGTTTGCGTACAACAATAGCTTCCAGACGAGTATCGGCATGGCACCTTATGAGGCGCTGTATGGGCGACCTTGTCGCGCACCGCATTGCTGGTTAGAGGTCGGTGAGCGCAGCTTGATTGGCCCAGAGTTGGTGCAGGCGACGTCAGAGAAGATTGATATTATTCGACGTCGGCTTCTTACAGCGCAGAGCAGACAGAAGAGCTACGCCGATACGAGACGGAGGCCACTAGAGTTTACAGTCGGGGATCATGTGTTTTTGCGGGTTTCCCCTATGAAGGGAGTCCTTCGGTTCGGGAAGAAGGGGAAACTGGCACCGCGCTTCATTGGTCCATTTCAGATCCTCGATCGTGTGGGAGCAGTGGCTTACCGATTGGCTTTACCCACGCCCCTCGCGAGCGTCCACAACGTATTTCATGTTTCTATGCTGAAGAAGTACGTTGCTGATCCTTCCCACATCATCAGATGGGAGCAGGTGCAGTTAGGAGAGGATGTTACTTATATCCTGCGACCGACACGTATCTTAGACCGGAAGGAGCAGGTACTGCGTAACAAGGTGATTCCCCTTGTGAAAGTACTATGGACGCATCACTCTGAGGAGGAGGCTACTTGGGAGACAGAAGCCGAGATCAGAAAGAACTACCCACAGCTTCTCGAGGAGTACGAACAGGTACAAATTTCGAGGACGAAATTATTTGTTAAGGGGGGTAGATTGTAACGCCCGTAAAAAATCCGTACTTGGAATCGAGTACCGATTTGACCCGAAATCGCGTATAAATAATTTCCATGGAAACTAAACGTAAGTTAGCTAACGTAACGCTAGAGTAGCTGGGAAATAGTCCCTGATCACTTTAAATACGTTCTACAAGACCCAAATCGAGTAGAACAGACAACTCTACAATACTCTATAACCTTGGATCCAACTCTAAGCAGGTTTGTCCTCTGGACCATATGGAACTTTTGTATTGGATTTATACCGCGCGTCGAAGGTCTGATACCTCCTATCTTAGACCGTTAGAACCGCCCAGCTGGACTTGACAATCATCTCGAAAATCAAGTCAAACCGATAATCACAGAGTATTTCGTTGAAACTGGACTGAAGCGACCGCGAATAGGGACGAATTGGGAATTTCAAATTTAGATCTGGCACACGACTTGACGCGTCAGTATTAAGCGTTCTGACCGTCAGAATTCATCCAGATTACACCCTCGGATCAGGAAAAATATCTAATTATTGTCACGGAACTTTCAGTCCTGATCTATGTGCGGTGACCGCTGAACTGAAACTGGTCCGCCACGTGCGATCTGCGAACCCTGCCAGACTGAAAACTTAATACGAGGTACATCTGGTACCCATGAGCTTAAGTCTGATCGCAATCGACCAGGGGACCGCCAGAAATCAGTTTTTGGACCGAAACAGCCCCGAAATGGATAGGCAATAAGTAAACTTCGTCCCGGAGCCTATTTCGGGCGTTTCCAAGCTTATAAAAGGGGTTGAAACCCTCATTCCTTCCTTGCATACGAATTTCCCTAAACCCTAGAAAAGAGAGAGAGAGTTTGAGAGAAAGGGAAGAGGAGATTTTTCCCGCTTCCGAGCCGCCAACAGTTGCTGCATCAACGCTTCCTTCCAATCACCTGGCTGGTGATTTCTACGCTTTTTCAGGTATAGAAAAACCCTAAAAACTTGCTGATTTAGGGTTCACGTAGATTCTGAACGTATTAGCTAACGAAATCCATGAATCAGGTTCTCCTACTGTCGTAGACGAAGCCTACACGCTCCGTTCAAATTCTCGCGACCGTAAGAGATTAGGTGAGGATTTTAGACGCTTTGATTGACGGTTTACAACGCTTTCAATGTCGTTTAATAGTAGATTATCGACGGCATCGCCGTTTGACATGTACAACATGCTCTCCGTTTCCTGTTTCGTAAATTAACGAAGAATATGAGATTTAGGGCATTTTAGTCATTTGTAGGAAGTACGGTCTACATGCATATTTTGCTGACGTGATTGACATGGTTTGTTGCCGCATTAGAGAGTTAGGAATGCTTGCATAATCAGTTTGGCGAGGAGATTCGCCAAGTTGCGCACTTTGGGTCGACATACTATATGTGGACTTAAGTGTGTAGTGTATGTGTTTGTATAAATGCTTGTATTAGTATGTATTAAATTGAATGATGTTATTTAGTAGTTTGAGATTGATTTCATGATTAATATGCTGACCTAAATGATTTCCTACATGTTGACCTTATGCATGATTGCATTACATGCATAGAAATTTTGCCTTGAAGATTTGCTTAAGTTGAATATGCATGGAAAGTATGCCTTGAAGATTTGCTTAAGTTGAATGTTATAACATGTGCTAACATGCTCACATGATGTATTTCAATTCCAATACCTTTGTATATAGTGTTAATGAAATTCCATAGATGTGTGGGACTTGACTTAGTCCAGGCAGTCGGTAACCGAGCGAATTCGTGGCTGACTGGTCATAGCCACGAACGACGCGTCGATGAACGTGATTCGTGTTGAGAGTTGGCGGCAGTGGTTAGGCCACGCGAAGTGTTTTACGCACTTCATGTCGTTCGACTTGAGATGCGATCGCACTAGTCGAGCCCGTCAAGTAACCCGACTGGCCGATGTTTGTTCACCTTGTATGTATCATAACTGCTTGAACCTAGGGTACTGAACTTACCATTGTAAACCCTATTAACCGTGGTACCTTGATCCACGAAGACTCATGAGCCGGGCATGGTGGTATGGGACACCGTGGTCGAGCTGTCGGCCTACGCTGGGGCCACAAACCTCCCCGTAGTGACCAGTGAGCACCTAAACTCGTGAGCAGATTATGGTGGTATGGGACACTATATTCTAGCTGTCGGCCTACACTGATCGGGCGACGAGCCCTTTGTAGTGACCGCGAGCGTATTCTGAGTTCACGGGAGGCGACGACCCTTCCGTGCAGTAGAGTACAGTAGGCCTGTATTGATAAGGTGATGGGGGAGCGGTGCAACGAGTGCGAGCAACAGCCCTGGCAGCCCTTGCAGTGACCTACGAAATGTACATCGTATGAGATTACTAGGAGTGACGACCCTAGACAGGATCCGTGTTGGGATTGATACAAGGGAAGTACCTTAGTTTCCCAATCCTGCTGTTTGAATGGACTAATAACAACTGGGTAATCATATCACCATAGCATTGCATGTGCCTGGAAGATGTGGAGCACTCTAGGGAGTGTGGCATGCCGCGGTCGTAAGATGTTGCCGCATGAGGGTGATCGTCGGTGAGGGCATACATCATGTCATATCATCTTGCATTAAACAACCGTATTAGGTTTGTCTGATTTACTGCTTTACTATTATCGCGTGATTGAATTGTGAACATGCTAATCTTTGCTCTATGATTCCACTGAGTTGATCACTCATTCCCACGTTACGGGATGGTGTTTGCAACACCCACCAGACCCTGTTGTAGTTGCAGGTGACGACGAGATCCAGGACGTGGAGCCGGAGATTGACGAGGACCAGGATGAGTTCTCTTATATGCAGTACCACGACGGCTTCCCGTAGGTGACTTGGATCGAGGGGGACTTCAGTGGGACTATTTTGAACTTATTTTTTTTTTGTCTATTTACATGTATATGAGACTCAGAGATGTAGTCATACTTTGGAGACAGTTGAGAGTATTTTGTTTTTTTCCATACAGTGATATATATTGTTTAGTCTTCCGCTTGCTTTTATCACTGGATCTGAAGTATGAATTGCAGTTTTGGTATACTTTTACTCATGTGGATGCTTTAAATCAGACAACATTGAATCATAACCATTTTTGTTGCATAAGTGACGGTCTGGAACTCGGGAGTTGAGTTTATACACGACCCCCGATTTTCAGGGTGTTACATTAGGTCTAGTCGAAAAAGGTTGATGGCATATGAATCAGGGTCGTGCGTCGATATCAGTTAAGGGTCGAAGGTTGCCGGAATTTGATCGGTAAGACCGCGGAAGTTTACGGAACGGTATGGACTAAGATACGGGTCTTACAGAAACCTCAGATATCTTATGATAATTGCCAACAATGAATCATTTCTTACATCCATCCAGATCTTGAAGCCATGACCTTGACTTATTTTCCACGCTCAATTGTTACTGGGCATATGGATCACAATTTATTTATTTATTATGACATAGCAGTGAGTACTGGTGTGAAGACCCTTCATAACTTATTTTCTTGATTAGTCCAGGATCTTGCACTATAGCTTGTCGAATGTAACCTCATGCTTGTTGTCACATATTTGAGAAATGCTTAGAAGGTTTTGTGTCAACCCTTCTACCAGGAGAGCATTCTCATTTTTGAGCATTTCTAATCCAAGAATAATAGTCTCATACCCTATTACCTTAGCGGTGCTTCCATCTTCAAATGTGACCATCCCATCATCAAGATTTGAATAATTTGCAGGAAGGGATATGTCACCCGTTTCATGTCTTGAGCAACCGCTATCTAGGAACCCCTTAGCACAATTGCCTGTTTTTCTTGAAGGTGTTACTTTTACTTCACTATGGGTTTATTTGGGCACATTTGATAACTGAATCACATTCTCTTGATTGATCAATTTTTCTGATTCAGTTGGGCCACTTAATTCAACAGCTCATCCACTTTCTTTGTCATTCTTGGTGAAGACGGATGTTTGTAGTGACCTGAGTCTCCACATAAATGACAAACAAGAGTGGCCCTAGATCTACTTCATGATGCAGCTGATTTCTCAAGTGTTTGTGCTATATTTTTGGAGCTTAGTTTGCCCAACACACTCTTGTCTTTACTAGGTCTTCCCATCCCTAAAAGTATTTCTAATTTGTCACTACTCTGGGAAAAAATTGTAGTTTAGCTCAACAGTTTTTCTAGATTGTTCTGCATCAATTTTGAGTGTATGATTTTCATTCTTAAGCCATATGTTTTCATCTTTCAGCAGTTCATTCTATTTGATCAATTTCAAGGATTCATATTTTAGGGATAGATTCATTCTTTCTTATCATTAGATGGAAATGACTCTTTGATTTAAAGTTCATCAATTTTCTCATTTAATACTGGGATGTTTGTGGATGAGGAGGCCATGAGTATTTTCAATGATTTTCAATCTCCCTTACTTTTTGAATCACTGAAGTCAGAGTTTAATTCTTCAGTGTCATCCCAAGTAGCTGCCATGGCTTTTCCTTTGGTTTTCCTGTTGGGGCATTCAGTGGACAGATGTCCAAATTTTCTGCAATTCTACCACTGAGGCTCTTTGGACTTTTTAGCAGATTTGCCTGTATTGTGCTTGCTTTCCATCTGATTGCCTCTTTAGATGTGTCGCCCGATTCTTAGGACACAACACAGTGGATAGCATGAAATACTTTTGCTTCAGACGTTTGTTTTTCTTTCTCGAATGCAGTCCACATTTCGTTGGATTTAGGTTTGGAGATAGTTATGTCATTTTCAAGAATAATTTGATCGCTCGGTGGCACATATCCAGTTTCAACTATATCCAAACATCATGATCCAAACAGTGCATCCTAGACTTCCAATAAGCATAATTTGAATCATCAAATACTAGAGGTCTAGAGACCGATGAGCCCTCTCCTTTGGCCATATTTCCAACTTCAGTCAAGATCACTCTCTAGGCGGTGAAGCCCTTAAAGAGAGACTCGCTTTGATACCAATTGAAATTGCGGTGAAGACTGCTTGAGTTGAAGTATGAATATCCCAATATGTCCTAGAGGGGGGTGAATAGGACTTTTTAAAGATTTATAAGTTATTTTTCAGTCCTATCTCACTAATCCTATCACAGAGTATAAATTAAGATTACTCAAGAATTAACTCTATTGGCTTCCAAGCCTAATAGAGGATCCAATCACAAACTATTTAAAGGACAAACAATGTGTAGATGAGATTGTGATGGATATGACTGTGTGTGTATAGAATGTGATCATATATAAAGACATGCAAGACAATCACATAAATGAAAGATAATATCAATCTCAAACACAGTCATTTTATAGTGGTTCGACGACTTGTCTACTCCACTCCCGGCTTCCACACTCAACTCTTAAGTGACTGGATTTCACTAAGGAGGTTTCCCATGGTTCACCTCAAACCTAAGGTTTTAAATCAGGTTCACCTTCAACGTTTACAAAGGTTTCTACTCGGTTCACCTCAAACCCTGGAGTTTTATTGGCGTACTCCTAACCAGATGTTTATGCCCACATAGGACAAGGGTCCACACAACGCACCCTGAGGTTTCTACTCGGTTCACCTCAAACCCTGGAGTTTTACTGGCGTATTCCTAACCAGATGTTTATGCTCTCCACAGAGCAAGGGTCCACACAACGCACCCTGAGGTTTCTACTCGGTTCACCTCAAACCCTGGAGTTTTGCTGGCGTACTCCTAACCAGATGTTTATGCTCTCCACAGAGCAAGGGTCCACACAACGCACCCCGCACGTACACTCCTGTCGGAGGCCTCCTTCAAGGACTTCAAATGGTGAGCAGCACTTAAAACCCAATCCTAAAAAGGAATGATTGCAAGTGTCCTCTATACTCTTAGTACTTACAGATAAGTTGATGTTCACTCCCCAAGTGCAGGGTTGTGATGTAGTAATAACTCGGTAAGACCGAGGTCGAATCCCAAGGGACTGAAACTTGTACGTTATCTGAAACTAACTGGAAATAGAACTAGAATAAGATGAAATCTAAATTGAGTTGTAATTTGAAGAATGATTATGAAATATTAATCTAAAACTTAGAAAAAATCAGAGATGGGAAACTAGGGATTCAAAGGATCCACTTGTAGAGATCAAAGAGAACTTATGCTTGCATCAAAAATCATGAAAATTACTGAACTGCCGTTGATCTAGTTTTCAAAGAGATGAAAGGTAGATAAATTAGAATGGGTTCCATCACCAAACCATGCCCAAAGACTATGGCAAACAACAGAATTAAACTAATTACCACCCAATCACATGTATGCAAGTTAGGAAGGGTACCGACATCCAACCATGCCCAGGAGACTATGGTGAACAATAGGGCTTCCTGACATCATAAATATTAAAGAAAACAGAAATATTCAAAGCCATTGCAGACCCATTGTAATTTCAGTCACAATAGACCATTAAAAACCTAAAACATTCCCATATTAATTAACTAAAATCAACGTCAATTCATGCATTAAAATTTAAATAAAATCAAATCTCCCATCTCACTACAAGCTTCACCTCTTAGCCCTAGCTAGGAGGTTTTAACCTGCCATGGATGGGCTCAATCCAAATAAATAATGAGAAAAAGAAAAGGAAAAGAAAAGGGAAAGAAAAAACCAAGCTCCTCTCTCTCTCCTCTGCCCACGTTGAAACCCAAGCTCGAGCCCTCTGTTCTTCCTCTCAAGACCTGAATGAATGCTCCTCACGTCCAAAAACCTCCTTTTATAGCTGCTGGATGGCTGGAGTCAGTGACAGAGTTGTAGCAGGACACGGAGTGCAATTTTCGCAGCCAAGTTCGGTACCATGAAACACGCCACTTTCCTCGCTCAAATTTCAAAGAAACACCGTCCCTTAGTGTTTTCTTGGGTCCTCTACATGATAGACGGTTTAGATCTGCCATATGATCAAAGATAGTGGGTCAAAACTGTCCGAAAAAGTCAGTTTTCGCGGATGTGCGAAACCTTTCGCACCATTTCGCTGTTGTGGTCAGTGGGCCCCACAGAAGCATTTTCTGGAAAATCCACCCCGTCCATTGGATTCAGAACGAAATTTCAGTCAAGAATGGGTAGTTTTGAACGTTCATTGACGTGTCCCAGAGAGGAAATCATAAAACAATCAGTTTTGAACGTTGCCGAGCAGCCCTTTTGTGGCCTCTGTATCTCACACGTGTGCACGCATGGGTGAAAAGTAACAACATGGTTTTGTAGTGCTCGCGGCTGTCTACACAGTGGATGGTTTGGATTAAGCTTATGGGGCACGTGTGGGGCCCACAACCGTTCGCAAAAACGGCCAGCGGCCGTGCATTATGCGGACGCGAAAGCGGAATTTTCTTCCGATGTGATGATCTGTGGGGTCCACTAAGCTTTCTTTTTGAAAATCTACACCGTCCATTGGCTTCAGGACGAAAAACCATCCGGGAAGGGGTGTTTTTGGAGCATTTTCGGTGTGGCCCACAGAATTTGTAACCCAGTCGTTCATCCTACTTTCAACGGCCATGATCTTCTAATAGCTTGCATGGGATAGAACCGACGCCTAGGTGAGGCTAATACCCCACCTCTGTATGCAATAGACGACTCTGATCACAACTCCGGACGTCGAGTGGGGCCCACAAGTGTGATTCGGCGGCCGTGCGAAGACGCTACTCGCAGTTTCGGTTTTGGAAGAAGGGAGTCGATCCGCGTGCTTGCTGACCGAGCTCCTTGGCGCGGTGCATGGCATGTGCACATGTACCCTATGTACATGCGACATACATGTGGGGTCTATCGTGATGTATATTTGGAATCCGCTCCATCCATCCATTTTGACATATCATTTTAGCTGTTGGGAATAAAATTGAGGCAGTTCCAGATATCAGGTGGGCCGCAGATCGCAGATTCATGGGCTGATTTGTCTGTTTGGACACTTCTACATCGATCCAATGGATGATTTTTGTCGTGTATGGTTAATTTATGGTCCTCAGGCAACGTATGAAGTTTCGAGTCGAACCGATATTGGAAACCCCGTGATCTTGCGTTCTGGATGTCCTTCAGGCTACTTGAGCTTCAATTTCTTACTTTTCTCGGATTTTTGACCGTGTATATTTGTCAATCTTGGTCCCCTGGAGTGTGTCCCTTGCCTGTGGCGTCAACAGAGTGTTAAATTCATACTTTTAGCAACTTTTTGCAGTTCATGCTTTCAACTACACCCTGTATCACAAACACGGCAAAACGGGCCATTAAACGGCATTATGTACTTAAATCCAGGTAATAAATGGGGTTTAATATGCAGTATTTGACCCTCAACACAACCCCCAATCAGCATTTTGCTAGTCCCGAGCAAAATATGCGAAAAATAAGTTGAGACTTATATGAAAATTTCTGTAAAGCCGAATGATTTTTTTGAGAAATAATCCAGTCATTAGAATTCTATGATTCATGAATATTGGGCATTATTTTCTCCTGAACTCAAGCGCACGGTAGACTTCATAATCAAGTGTAAAGTATCAATCCATCAATTAGAAAAATTTTAAACATTGAGATCCATAGATGTATAGTCTAATCTCGGCTTATCATCATCAAAGAGATCCAATCGTCAATTTCATGATATCATTGGTAACCAACAAGAAAATTCATGACAACCAAAACCTAATCCAAAACTTGCCTCATAGATTAGCCTATTAACTTTTGATTTTTCTATTCAAAGTAATGCCAAGGAAGGGGAATCAAATCCTCACCTATAGGGAGCAAACCTATGGTGAAGATCGTACACCTGACTCTTTTTAGATATCATTCATGGGGAATTAACTCCACACCTATAGGGAGCAAACCTATGGTGAAGATTAATTATCCAACCTTTCCAATTTTTATACCATGATGGCAAGATATTTCAGGCTGGTTCCTTTCGTGCTTAGTGATTACCAAATTAACCCTTCAATATCAGACTGAAGTCTTAACGTGAAAGCGAGATGTGACATGTGAAATCCTGATGCGATCAATGTTTAAAACTTCTAATCATGGCTTAGCAACTCGATCTTAACTGCAAAATGCCACCGATACGGAATCCAAGAGTCATAAATTATCAACATCATATATCTTACAATTCTAAATCAAGGATATTCGTCAAAATCACTTCGAATTCATAAAAATTTTCAGAAAAATTCAAAAAAATTTCACAATTGTTGCTCAAGACCAAGAAAATACTGATTAGGTTACCTAATCCCCCCAACCCCCAACCTAAAATCTACATTGTCCTCAATGTAAAAGATATGAGCATGCAATGCACATGGAACAACGAAAGTAAATGAGAAGTGATGGGAAGATAGTACCTGAATAACGAATCAAGAGAGTTTCCAATAGATCACGGCATGGAAGCTTGTCAGCATGAGAGAGAAAACAGAACAAAAATAACAAAAATAAAATCCTACCTATACCACTTTCGCAGGTTCTCTCGATTGCATTTAGCGTATGCAACAAGCCTTTAAACCCCTAGGTTACCCCTAGCGGACGAGTTGTAGTCTCGTGAGGGTTTACAGTAATGTTACCCACAAACATTGAATTAACTAAAAAAATTGAAATGGAATGAAAAGCTGGGTTGCCTCCCAGGAGCGCTAAATTTTTCGTCTTCAGCCAGACAAATAAAACAACTATCCTAAACCTATGAAAGCGATAAACCTACCTATACCTCCATCAGACTAGGAGATCCGTCCTGGTAAACAGGAGCAATCAGAGGCATGGACATGTCCTCTGAATCAAATGTCTCGACAAATGGCTTTAATCGATGTCCATTTACTTTAAACTCCTTGCCATTGTCGGGATCTCTTATCTCGACGGCCCCATGAGGATAAGCAGTGACAACAATGTAAGGGCCGGTCCAACGAGATCGAAGCTTACCCGAAAAGAGATGTAGTCGAGAGTCATATAAGAGGACTTTCTGACCAGGCGTGAATGATTTTCGTAGAATATGTTGATCATGAAACGCCTTCATCCTGTCTTTGTAAATTCTTGAGTTTTCGTACGCATCGTTCCGGATTTCTTCAAGTTCATTTAACTGAAGTTTGTGTAGCGAGCCAGCGTTGTCCAGATTGAAATTCAGATTTTTGATCGCCCAGTATGCTTTATGTTCCAATTCCACAGGCAAGTGACAGGCTTTCCCATAGACAAGTCTAAAGGGAGATGTTCCAATAGGAGTTTTGAAAGCAGTACGGTACGCCCATAAGGCATCGGTTAATCGGATTGACCAGTCCTTACGATCAGGGTTAACCGTTTTCTCTAGGATATGTTTGATCTCTCTATTGAAAATCTCAGCTTGTCCACTTGTTTGTGGATGGTATGGGGTGCTCACCTTATGCGAGATACCGTATTTCTTCATTAAACTCTCGAATGGTCTATTACAGAAGTGTGAGCCCCCGTCACTAATGATGGCTCGAGGTGTTCCGAACCGCGACAGGATATTATCTTTCAAAAATTTAATGACCGTGCGATGGTCATTTTTGCAGCACGGAATTGATTCGACCCATTTAGTGACATAGTCTACGGCGAGCAAAATATACAGATTTCCAAATGATTGGGGGAATGGTCCCATGAAATCAATGCCCTAACAATCAAATGCTTCTATAATAAGGATGGGATTCAAGGGCATCATATTTCGACGGGACAATGCTCCCAATTTCTGACAACGCTCACAAGCCTTGCAAAACTCATGAGTGTCCCTGAACATAGTGGGCCAGTAGAAGCCACACTGTAAAATCTTGGCCGTGGTCTTTTTAGCAGAAAAGTGACCACCACAGGCCTGTGAATGACAGAAGGAGATGACACTCTGATGCTCATCGTCTGGTATGCATCTCCTTAAGATTTGGTCTGGACAATATTTAAACAAATATGGATCATCCCAGAAAAAGTTACGCACCTTGGTAAAGAATTTCTTCTTATCTTGTGACGTCCAGTGTGTCAGTATGGCACCTGTAGCAAGATAATTAGCAATATCAGCGAACCAAGGTGAATGGGAGACTCTAAACAGTTGTTCATCAGGGAACATGTCATTGATATGGGTTGCCTCAAGGGAATCAGAGGTATTAAGGCGAGAAAGATGATCGGCCACTACGTTCTCTGCTCCCTTTTTATCTTTAATTTCTAAATCAAATTCTTGGAGTAGAAGGATCCATCGTATTAGGCGGGGCTTAGAATCATTCTTAGAAAGAAGATACTTAAGTGCCGCGTGATCTGTGTAGATGATGATCTTGGATCCGATCAGGTAGGACCTAAATTTGTCCAAATCGAACACTACGGCTAAGAGTTCCTTTTCCATAGTTGAGTAATTCACTTGGGCAGGATTTAGAGTCTTACTTGCGTAGTGAATAACGTAAGGCCGCTTATCTTTTCTCTGGCCTAGAACTGCTCCAAGAGCATAATCAGAGGCGTCGCACATAAGTTCAAAAGGAAGACTCCAGTCGGGTGGCTGCATGATAGGTGCAGTGGTTAACATGCCCTTAAGCTTAGTGAAAGCTTCTTGGCACTGCTCAGTCCACTCGTATGGTGTATCCTTTTGAAGAAGATTACATAAAGGACGAGAGAGGAGACTAAAGTCCTTTATGAATCGTCTGTAAAAGCCTGCGTGTCCTAAGAAGGATCGCATATCTCTGATGTTCTTGGATGGAGGTAGGTTAGAGATAAGATCGATTTTTGCCTTATCTACCTCGATTCCTTTGGACGAGATGATATGCCCAAGGACAATTCCCTTTTGAACCATAAAATGGCACTTCTCCCAGTTAAGTACCAAATTCTTTTCTTCACATCTTTTCAGCACACATTTAAGACTTGTTAAGCATTCGCTAAAAGATGAACCAAAAACAGAGAAATCGTCCATGAAGACCTCTAGATATTTTCCCACCATGTCAGAAAAGATACTCGTCATGCATCACTGAAAGGTGGCAGGGGCATTACATAGCCCGAATGGCATCCTTCTGTAAGCAAAGGTGCCATAGGGACATGTAAATGTGGTCTTTTCCTGATCTTCAGGGGCGATTTCAATCTGATTATAACCTGAATACCCGTCAAGGAAACAATAATAGGAATGACCAGCTAGCCTTTCTAGGATTTGATAAATGAAGGGCAAAGGAAAGTGGTCTTTCCTTGTGACGGTATTCAGCTTTCTGTAGTCAATGCACATTCTCCAACCAGTGGTAACTCTAGTCGGCATGAGTTCATTATTGGCATTGGCTACGATAGTGATCCCGGACTTCTTAGGAACCACCTGAGTTGGACTCACCCATTGACTATCGGATATGGGGTATATGATCCCCACATCCAATAGTTTGAGAACCTCGGCCTTAACCACTTCCTTCATATTTGGATTTAATCTACGTTGTGATTGCCGAACAGCCTTTGCATTGTCCTCAAGATATATACGGTGAGTACAAATCGATGGGTTAATTCCCTTGAGGTCCGCTATCGTCCATCCAAGAGCTCCCTTATGCTCAATGAGAGTAGATATCAACATACTCTCCTGTTCTTTCTCCAGGTGGGCAGAAATCACCACCGGATATGTCTCATCTTGACCTAAATAGACATATTTTAAATCAGAGGGCAAAGGTTTTAGGTCAAGCTTCGGTGGCTTGAGGTTAGACGGTAGAGGCACTACATAAGTTTGGGGCAATTCTTCAATGTGTGGCCTCCACCGGTTAACTTCAAGTACCGGTGCAGTATCAAGCATGGCACACGTCTCCCTAATTATATCATCATCAAGATCATGGGAGTGGGCCAGGCACGTCTCTAGAGGATCAGAGGATAAGGTGAGAGGTGTTCTATCTTCCACAAAAGAATCAATCATGTTAACATCGTGAAAATCGTCATCATCCTCTGAGTTGTTGCCGTTATTGAAAAAGATATTCGATTCCAATGTCAAATTTCCAAAGGACATAGTCATGACACCATTCCTGCAATTGATAATTGCATTTGAAGTGGACAGGAATGGGCGACCAAGAATGACGGGAATCTGAGTGCTCGTGTCATTGATGGGTTCGGTGTCCAAGATGATAAAATCAACAGGGTAGTAGAATCTATCCACCTGGACCAACACATCCTCGATGATCCCTCTTGGTATACGAACAGAACGATCAGCAAGTTGTAGTGTGGTTCGAGTGGATTTTAATTCACCCAAACCTAACTGTTGGTATACCGAATAGGGAATCAGATTGATGCTCGCTCCTAAGTCAAGAAGTGCGTGATCAATTCGATAGTTTTCGATTACACATGATATGGTTGGGCAACCAGGATCTTTAAATTTTTGCGGCACATCTTGTTTCAAGATGGCACTCACTTTTTCAGTCAAGGAGATCTTCTTTTGAATACTTTTCAGTCGTTTGGTAGTATATAAGTCCTTTAGAAATTTAGCATATGAAGGAATCTGTTTTACAACGTCAAGCAGAGGAATATTGACTTTCACTTGTTTCAACACCTCCAGGATATCCTGAGAGTTAGATAGACGTTTTGGTTCAACCAACCGTTGGGGAAACGGAGCAACTGGCTTTTCTAGAGGTTCCGGTTCAAATTTTTGTGGGGCGCCACTAGATCCATCATTGTTGTCCTCTTCTGGTTCTTGAGGCTTTTCGGGCCTAACCGGAAGGGTTTTATCAATAACCTTCCCACTCTTAAGAGTGGTGATGGATTTAGCGTGCCCCATTTGATTTGAAGAGCTGGGATCACCTGTCTCGTATTGCGGTTTCGGATTAGGGAGTGATTGTGCAGGGAGCATCCCTTTTTCCATAGCCGCCATACGTGAATCTATTTTTTGCATAAAATTTGAAATTCCTTGCATTGTCCGAGCCAGCTCTTGTATGGAAATTTGAACCGATTCTTCTTGAGGTTTCCCCTGATTTGGATTTTGATTAAAGAAACCTTGAGGGGTAGCAGTTTGTCCGTTTCTCCAACTAAAATTCGGGTGATTTTTTCAGCCAGGATTGTAAGTATTAGAGGGTGGTCCATTGAAAGGTCTTTGATAGTTATTTACGGCATTAGATTGTTCATTCAATACATTTCGAAAGGCAGGTATTGAAGGACAATTTTCAGTAGTATGAATGTTGCAATCACAGATGCCGCAAACACTTTCATTAATCTTTTCCTTCCTTCTTTCCATGGCCTCAAATTTTCTGGTGAGATTGGCCACCTTAGCGTTAAGATCATTATCCTCTTTCAGGAGATATATTCCTCCTTTTTCCCTTGAATGAGTCGGCCTAGACGTGGTGTTCGTTCTTGGGTAATAGTCCCATGATTGTGTTTTTTCCGCGAGACTATCGAGGTAATCCCATACCTCGTCGACATTTTTATTAATAAAATCTCCGTTACACATTGTCTCAACCATTTGGCGCATGGAAGATGTTAGCCCATCATAGAAAAAATTCGTAATGCACCATATTTCAAAGCCATGTTGTGGGTATGCATTAACCAGATCCTTAAACCTTTCCCAACATTGGAAGAATGTTTCATCTTCCTTTTGGGCAAAGTTCATGATTACTCTCTTGAGGGTAATTGTCTTATGATGTGGAAAATTTTTCTTTATAAATTCCCTCTGCATATCATTCCATGTGCCAATGGATCTAGGACGCAGTGAATGTAACCAAGTCTTAGCTTTTTCTTTCAAGGAAAATGGAAAGAGTTTCAGCCTAATAGTATCCTCAGATACATTAGGAAAGTATAAGGTGCCTATGATTTCATCGAACTCTTTCAGATGCAAGTATGGTTCTTCAGACTCAAGCCCATGGAACTTAGGAAGGAGTTGGATAACCCCTGGCTTGATGTCCATATGTCCTGTATTCTCAGGAAAAATCATGCATGAGAGCGTACTCACCCCCGCCGGTTGTAAATAATCTCATAAAGTACGAGGCGGGGGTTCCTGATGCACCCTATTCTCATCATGTACTTCCTCAACCCCTGGTTAGGGTAGTGCTTGAGGTTGATTTTCAGCCATAACGTCTTCTAACTCAGGAGAATTCAAGTGGTGTCTAGTCCTGCGATGGACAGTCAACCCCTCAACTAATCCTCCTTCAGTCACGAGACGTCGAGTGTTGTCGCGTGCCCAATGGGGCATAAAACACACTCAGCCCTCAAATTCTAACTTAAAAAAAAGAAAGAAGAAATCTAGAAAATTAAGGGGAAAGATGGAAAGAGGTTACCAAAGTTGGAGTCCTAGGTTAAGAATCTGCAAAACAAAACAAAATAAGTTAGTTTCTAAGAATAAAAAGTTCTAATTAAAAGTAAACTAATTTCTAGAGAAAAGAAAAAAAATTCTAAAAAAAAAGAAAAAAATTAGAAAGAGCTTACTAAATTAGAAGTTTCCTACAAAACAGAAAAATTAAGTTAGTTCTAAAAATCAGATAGAAAGAAGAATAGCAAATTTCTTAAGTTAGGAAAAAGTTCTAATAAGGAAAATAATCAAGCTTCTAAACCTAGAATTAAAAATTTCTAAAAAAAAAATCTAATCCTAAACTAATCCTAAAACTAATTAATTTCAGAAAAACGTAGCCGACAGTCCCCGGTAACGGCGCCAAAAACTTGTTCACGCCCCAAGTGCAGGGTTGTGATGTAGTAATAACTCGGTAAGACCGAGGTCGAATCCCAAGGGACTGAAACTTGTACATTATCTGAAACTAACTGGAAATAGAACTAGAATAAGATGAAATCTAAATTGAGTTGTAATTTGAAGAATGATTATGAAATATTAATCTAAAACTTAGAAAAAATCAGAGATGGGAAACTAGGGATTCAAAGGATCCACTTGTAGAGATCAAGGAGAACTTATGCTTGCATCAAAAATCATGGAAATTACTGAACTGCCGTTGATCTAGTTTTCAAAGAGATGAAAGGTAGATAAATTAGAATGGGTTCCATCACCAAACCATGCCCAAAGACTATGGCAAACAACAGAATTAAACTAATTACCACCCAATCACATGTATGCAAGTTAGGAAGGGTACCGACATCCAACCATGCCCAGGAGACTATGGTGAACAACAGGGCTTCCTGACATCATAAATATTAAAGAAAACGGAAATATTTAAAGCCATTGCAGACCCATTGTAATTTCAGTCACAATAGACCATTAAAAACCTAAAACATTCCCATATTAATTAACTAAAATCAACGTCAATTCATGCATTAAAATTTAAATAAAATCAAATCTCCCATCTCACTACAAGCTTCACCTCTTAGCCCTAGCTAGGAGGTTTTAGCCTGCCATGGATGGGCTCAATCCAAATAAATAATGAGAAAAAGAAAAGGAAAAGAAAAGGGAAAGAAAAAACCAAGCTCCTCTCTCTCTCCTCTGCCCACGTTGAAACCCAAGCTCGAGCCCTCTGTTCTTCCTCTCAAGACCTGCATGAATGCTCCCCACGTCCAAAAACCTCCTTTTATAGCTGCTGGATGGCTGGAGTCAGTGACAGAGTTGTAGCAGGACACGGAGTGTAATTTTCGCAGCCAAGTTCGGTACCATGAAACACGCCACTTTCCTCGCTCAAATTTCAAAGAAACACCGTCCCTTAGTGTTTTCTTGGGTCCTCTACATGATAGACGGTTTAGATCTTCCATATGATCAAAGATAGTGGGCCAAAACTGTCCGAAAAAGTCAGTTTTCGCGGATGTGCGAAACCTTTCGCACCATTTTGCTGTTGTGGTCGGTGGGCCCCACAGAAGCATTTTCTGGAAAATCCACCCCTTCCATTGGATTCAGAACGAAATTTCAGTCAAGAATGGGTAGTTTTGAACGTTCATTGACGTGTCCCAGAGAAGAAATCATAAAACAATCAGTTTTGAACGTTGCCGAGCAGCCCTTTTGTGGCCTCTGTATCTCACACGTGTGCACGCATGGGTGAAAAGTAACAACATGGTTTTGTAGTGCTCGCGGCTGTCTATACGGTGGATGGTTTGGATTAAGCTTATGGGGCACGTGTGGGGCCCACAACCGTTCGCAAAAATGGTCAGCGGCCGTGCATTACGCGGAGGCCGTGCATTACGTGGACGCGAAAGCGGAATTTTCTTCCGCTGTGATGATCGGTGGGGTCCACTAAGCTTTCTTTTTGAAAATCTACACCGTCCATTGGCTTCAGGATGAAAAACCGTCCGGGAAGGGGTGTTTTTGGAGCATTTTCGGTGTGGCCCACAGAATTTGTAACCCAGCCGTTCATCCTACTTTCAACGGCCATGGTCTTCTAATAGCTTGCATGGGATAGAACCGACGCCTAGGTGAGGCTAATACCCCACCTCTGTATGCAATAGACGGCTTTGATCACAACTCCGGACGTCGAGTGGGGCCCACAAGTGTGATTCGGCGGCCGTGCGAAGACGCTGCTCACGGTTTCGATTTTGGAAGAAGGGAGTCGGTCAGCGTGCTTGCTGACCGAGCTCCTTGGCGCGGTGCATGGCGTGTGCACATGTACCCTATGTACATGCGACATACATGTGGGGTCTATCGTGATGTATATTTGGAATCCGCTCCATCCATCCATTTTGACATATCATTTTAGCTGTTGGGAATAAAATTGAGGCAGTTCCAGATATCAGGTGGGCCGCAGATCGCAGATTCATGGGCTGATTTGTCTGTTTGGCCACTTCTACATTGATCCAATGGATGATTTTTGTCGTGTATGGTTAATTTATGGTCCTCAGGCAACGTATGAAGTTTCGAGTCGAACCGATATTGGGAACCCCGTGATCTTGCGTTCTGGATGTCCTTCAGGCTACTTGAGCTTCAATTTCTTACTTTTCTCGGATTTCTGACCATGTATATTTGTCAATCTTGGTCCCCTGGAGTGTGTCCCTTGCCTGTGGCATCAACAGAGTGTTAAATTCATACTTTTAGTAACTTTTTACAGTTCATGCTTTCAACTACACCCTGTATCACAAACACGGCAAAACGGGCCATTAAACGGCATTATGTACGTAAATCCAGGTAATAAATGGGGTCTAATATGCAGTATTTGACCCTCAACAGTTGATGAGTCCCTTTCAGCGCAATGATGAAGATCTCCTTTTTATTGATGAAGAATCTTCAGCTCCCTTGATCCGCAACACAAAGATGTATATATGCTAGGCTTAGGTTGGGTCAAGGCTATGATGGAATACCACTCTCTGAAGATTTTCCTATAAGGAAGATAGAGAAGTTCCCATCATCTATGCATTTAAGGCATCCCAGCTTAATGATATGTCATTAAGGTAGTAGCTGAAGGATCCTTGGATGCGGAAGTTCATTCTCCAATCCACTCTATGAGATATCAATGATGAGGGTGGATTGGAGGATGAACTTCCTGAGAGAAAGGGCTTAGGTAAATGATAGGAAGGTTAAAACACTCTAAAGCACTCTCTGCTTTCTCTGCCAACAATGAAGACTACTCTCTCTATTTATAGGCAAAAGGTTCCAACGGATATAAACGGTCATATTTATGGCAGAGTTCGATATCATCGATCAGTCGTCGATATGATCGAGCGTATACTCTCGATTGTATCGGCCGACCTCTCGATGATACAAACTCAATTGTCATTTTACTTTTGAAAACCTTCCACCGACTGGTCGATGGGATCGAGACACACATCGATGTTATCGGATTTCGAACTCTGATTCCATCGAGTGATGGTTCGATGTATAGATAGTTGAAAAATAAGAGAGAAGCCTTGAAAAATTTTAAGATTACAGATATGATCGGGGAAACAGTCGATGTCGTCAGAATTTGTACATCGATCATATCGGATACCTTGTCGGTGGGATCGATAAATCGTATAGATTTACATGTAAGCTTGCTGGACGATTTATGTCCTGACTCGATCCAATCGACAAAGACTTGATATGATCGATATAAGAATATCGATTAATCGACTGGCACCCCGATCAACATTAAAAGTAACCTGAAATTCTTGCTGGAGAGAACATGCGCCCTCAATCGATATGATCGACTGACACCCGATATGATCGATATTTGAATTCAGATTGTATCGGACAGTCATCGATATATCGAAGCATTTGTTAGTTTTCTATAGAAAAATAGGGGCGCCGAAAAGCATTCTGTCGATTATATCGATCCACTTCAGATATGATCGATATTCGAATATCGATGATATCGACACTTAAGTCGATATATCGATAAATCGTCCAGATGATTGTTTTGATTGCTGGATGCATTCTGTCCTCACTCGATTGTATCAATTGAGATGTCGAGGACATCGACAGAGCTGGCCGATCATATCGAAGGGGTAATCGATATAATCGACAGTGTAGGAAAAACTTCACTGATTTTCCTTTTTGATAAAAAGCTTTCTTACACAGAAATCCTAAGATATTTTAGTTCTTTTTAAGGGTTTAATCACCTGGTATTTTGGGACATGGGATGTGAGGCTATGATTTACCTTTTGGCGAGCTTCCACACATTCAGATGAGGCAGACGCTTTACTTGATCTTCTTATTAGGTGATGTCGTCCGATTGACTCAACTTACAATGTAATTAACAAACCAGGGCACATAATAGGTGCACTTTCAACAAGTAGACCTTACTAACTACAACTCGTTTAGACATTTTTACCAACACTTAGCCTAAACAATTCATCATACAAGTTATATATCAGGTAACATACATATTAGGGCAAATCCTTTTGTCAAAGGATTATTGCCTAAACAATAATCATATATCCATGACAGTTAGTCGTGGCGATCACGAATGCAGTATCTATACTCATTTGGTCATTATCACAAACACTTAGACTACACATACTAACATACATAACGTATGTTGACCATGACATGCATTAGGGTGAACCCTTTCGCCAAGGAGTCGTCACGCATATAATTAGCATATACATACGACAGTTAATCATGGCAAACACAATTTCAGATTTTATACGTATACCGTATTTTATACAAATACTAAGAATACGATAAACTCTACATAATACGTACATAACTGAAACACAAAATAGACTTCGCATTCTACATGTGAAATAACATTTAGATCATGAATCTATCATTATCCGGCATTGAAAGCGTTGAACCCCATAACCTAAGTATCTATAGTCCGCACCTTATGCCGTAGAATCGTAACGAACTCGACAAAGACTCTAAATCTTCGTCAACGATGAAATGTCAACCTATAACATGTGTGGAGTTAGCTATTTTACTACTTGGAACATTTGGAACCCTAGAACAGATTAGGGTTAGGTCTTCTTACCTAAGAACAAAGTCAAAATCGCCGTAGTAACGACACGGATGTGATGAATAAACACGTATAATAGCAGAAGCGATTCTCAAGAATAACTCCCACACCTACTCTCTCTCTCTTTCCTTCTCTTTCTTTCTTCTCTCTCCCTTAGGTTTACGAAGTTCGTATGGGATATGAGAGAGGGGGTTTAAGCTTCTTATATAAGCTCTAAATTGATGAAAATGGCCCCAGGGTCATGGTATACTTAGGTTATAACCAAATCGGGCTTGTTCCAATCCAACGGAGTACTTGTGGAGGTATCCTTATCAAATGCGCTCGGACTTAAGCTCACTAGTATTGGATCTAGGTCAAGCTAAGTTTTCAGTCCGATCGGGTTTCCAGATCGATCGTGACAGACCAGCTTCAATTCAACGGTTACCGAAATTTGATCAGGGCTACAAGTACTTTGACATGTATGGGCCACCTTTCCTGGTCCGAGGGTGAATTTGGGTTGAAATCTAACGGTCAGAATGCTTAGAAACATTGCGCAAGAGACACGTTCCAGATTACTTAAAATTATATTTAATTTCTTACAAATCTTTTTTCTCTCTCTCTTCACTCCGGACTCAAGGAAACAGTCCCAGGACATCGTTTGGGCTTGATTTTCGAGGTGATAGTCAAGTCCAACTAGGCGGTCATAATGGTCTAAGTTCATCACTATCAGACTTTCGACGTGCGGTCCAGGTCCGATACGAAGTTTTCAAATGATCTCGAGGGTAACTAGGCTTAGAAATTGATCCTAGATTTTAGGATAACATAGCGTTAACAATTCTATAGGTTTTGGGTCTTACAAATTGTATTTAAAGTGGTTGGTTCTACTTTCACAGGTAATCTAGTGTAGCGATAGTTAATTCACGTTAAATTTCTAAAGAATTTAGTTCTAAATGATTTCTTTGGCTTTGAAATTGAGTTATGAAAAGTTACCAAGGTGTTATGGTTGACCCATTGCCTAAGGACGTCTAACTCCAGGTTGGCAAAAGTTCGAGGTGATATAATCTACCCTCCTTAAAAATAATTTCATCCCCAAAATTGGTTAAGGGTAATGACTAAAGATTCTATTATTCCTTTTGCCTAAACTGTACTGATTTCATGTTTATATGCGTGGTAGGATGTATACTATCTATGCTAGTCTGGGGCATCTTGTCTATCCTCCTTAAAAACTTACTCTTTCTCTTGCTTATACCCTGATGGTTTGCTCCAATTTATTTCCTCATCTATTTGGAGTCTTGACGATGATTCCCAACTACTTAAAGTAAAATATATATTTTCAATGGTTGACCAATACGGAGAGACGGTTGTAGTAGGCTTGATCCCGATACGTAGAATGTCCGCCTGGCCAGGGTAGACAACGTTGTATCCCTTCCTAATCCTGGTGGATCCTGGTCTTCTGCCCAGTCAAGCAATGAGTCCATTGGTAGTCTGTCAAGATTGAGAATTGGGTCAAGCTGTGAATGTTTCACATTTTTGTATTTCAGTAACTCCGTAGTCTGATCACTCTAAAAGCTTAAGGAATGCCTAGCACTAAAAGGTTCAAAGTTCCTATTTATAAGGTTGTGCTTTGGGTCTTGATCTAGGAGAGTCCTCATCTGAATCTATGTCCAAGGTAGGGATTAATAAACACTCTAATAGATCATCCTAAGGGGTTTCTAATCATATAGAATCAGCCAAGGCTTCTATTATGCTCGTATTTAACAAGTAGGTTTATGGATACACTGACCTTCGCCCTATTTGTTTCCCTGAAAAGCCTTTCTTATTGACATTCTGAGGAAGGTTTAGATCTTAATCAATGACCTAGTCTTATGTATAACCTAAATTAATTTCCTTCAATTGGGGATGAAATTATTTTTAAGGGGGGTAGATTGTAACACCCAAAATTTTTGCCAACCTGGAGTTAGGTGTCCTTAGGCAATGGGTCAACATAGCACCTTGGTAATTTCTCAAAACTCGATTCCAAAGTCAAAGAGACCATTTAGAACCAAATTCTTTAGAAATTTAACGTGAATTAACCAGCGCTACACTAGATTTCCTACAAAATTAGCACCAACCACTTTAAATACGATCTGTAAGACCCAAAACCTATAGAATCATTGACGCTACGTTACCCTAAAACCTAGGATCAAACTCTAAACCTGTTTGTTCTCAGGAACCCTTTAAAACTTTGTATTGGATCTAGACCGTACGTCAAAAGTCCGATATCTATAATCTTAGACCATTATGACCGCCTAGTTGGACTCAAAAATCATGCCCAATCGATATCCTGAGACCATTTTACTGAGTCCGGAGTGAAGAGAGTGAGAAAAGGAAAATATTTAGAAAATTAATTCAATTTTTAATAAATCTGACAATTGTCGCTTGCGCGACATTTTTAAGCTTTCTGACCGTTAGAATTAGACCAAATTTCACCCTTGGATCAGGAAAGTTGGCCCTTACATGTCATAGCACTTGTGGCGCTGATCGAGTTTCGGTGATCGCTGAACTGAAACTAGTCCGCCACGGTCGATCTGAAAACTCGACCGGACTAAAAACTTAGCTTGAGCTAGATCCAATATTAGAGAGCTTAAGTCCGACCGCATTTAGTAACAGGACCTCCAGAAGTGCTCCGTTGGATCGGAACAGACCCGATTTGGTTATAACTTAAGTATACCTTGACTTCAAGTCTGTTTTCGTCATGTTTGGTCTTATAAAAAGAGCCTTAAGTCCTCACTCTCTCATCCCATACGAATTTGAGAAAGCCCTAGGAGAGAGAAGAGAGAAGAGAGAGAGAAAGTGAGGGAGAAGTTGGAGTTTTCTCCTGGGATTCTTTCTTGTTACTCCACGTGCCAAAGCCATCCACCTGCATCGCTATTCTGGTAATTCCAACTTCATTCTTAGGTAAGAAATCCTAATCCTAACTTGTTTTGCAGCCTAGGATAGTTAGAGTGATGTTGTAGCTAACGTATTTCATGCCTTAGGTTGCGTATCCGCCGTTGACGAAGACTTATAGTCTGAATCAGCTCTTATACACCTTTTCTAGTTTAAGGTGCGGACTATATACAATTAGGTTATGGTTTTCAAGACTTTAAATGTTAAGTAATGATTTATTCTTGCCTAGGATGCCATTTCACATGTACAAAGTGTTGTCCGTTTTGACTTCCAGTTATACGTTAGTTATGTTGAATATAATGTATTCCTCATATTTATAAAAAATACCGTATACGTATAAAATTCAAATTTGTGCTTGCCATGATTACTTGCCTTCTATGTATGCTAGATGCATGTGTATCAACTTCTGGGAGAAAGGATTAGCATAATACATGATATGCCAAAATATGATATGTATTTAGTATGTGTAGCCTAAGTGTATGTGAAAATGACTGAATGAGTATAGACTTTGTATTCATGCTTGTCATGACAATCTGTCGTGGATATATGATTATTGTATGGGTGGCTACCCTTTGACGAAAGGATTTGCCTTATTACATATGTTAATGAATACATAACATGTATGATATAATGTGTAATCTAAGTGTTTGTATAAATGCCTAAGTGAGTTAGTAGTTAGTAAAAAAGTGATTTCTAAGGTTGTTGAGATATGGATCTCAATCACAATACTTGAGTATATGATTTCCTCCATGCATTGTGTAACTTAGATTATTTGTATTAATTATGTATATGATTTCCTCCATGAATTGATTAACTTAGATGAATCATGTTAAAGGTGTATATGAATTCCTCCATGTATTGTATTTACATTTAAGCTATACTTCATGAATGTCCACATGATTTTAGGATATGCCTCATATGCCTGTTATAGAATTTTTATGTAATTGGGGCTGTACTACAGTCCAGGTAATCAGTAAGCGTACTCCAGTGATCGATGTTTATTCACCATGTTTGGTCACAACTGTTTGAATCTAAGACACCGAGCTTACCAGTGAAACTCCTGTTAACCGTGGTACCATGATCCCCTAAGACTCATGAGTCGGGCATGGTGGTATGGGACACCGTGGTCTAGCTGTCGGCCTACGCTGGGGCCACAAACCTCCCCGTAGTGACCAGTGAGTACCCTAATCTGAGCAGATTATGTTGGCATGGGACACTATATTCTTGCTGTCGGCCTACACTGTTTGGTGATGGGGGAGTGGAGCAATGATTGTGCGCAACAGCCCTGACAGCCCTCTGTAGTGACCTTGAGTTTATCCTGACACTGCATAGGGGTGACGAGTCCTGTTGCAGTCTTAAGGATATAAGTAGGCCTGTATTGATAAGGTGATGGGGGAGAGGACCAACGATTGCCCGCAACAGCCCTGACAACCCTTGCAGCGACCTAGAACCATAATATCGTATGAGATTCCTAGGACTGACGACCCTAGAATGGATCAACGTTGAGAAATGATATAAGGGAGCTGTCTTAGCTTCTGAATCCTTCTGTATGAAAAGGACTAATAAGAACTTAATAATCATACTCATGACATCGCACTGCATGTGCCATTGGCGTTGGTGTGAGAGCACAGTAGTAGTGATTCATGCTGCTATCGTTAGATGATGTCGCATGAGGGAGTTTGTGGTGAGGGCATGCATCATTCTTCATATCAACCTTGCATTAAAAACAGTATCTAGGACATGTTTGATTGTACTGCTTTATCATTATTGCTTGATTGGATTGATAACATGTTAACCTTTACTGTATAGATTCCACTGAGTTAATCACTCACTCCCACGTTATGGGACGGTGTTAGCCACACCAACCAGTCCCTATTTTTATTTCAGATGGCGACGATGCTTGCGAGGCATAGTTGGTCTTTCTTAATGATATTGAGGAGGACTTCTCGTATATGAAGGTTCTGATCGACGGGTTTACAGGGTTACTGATTAGATGCCAATACACTTGGTATTTTTACTTTTTATTTAAACACCCATGTATATTATTGTCTTTCCATTTTGGAGTATACATGTATTTAGTTAACCTGGTAACATGTTCACACTCTGGAGACTTACAATCAATTATACATTTTATATATTTATCACAGTCTTTCGCTTGAGAAACTTAACTGTCTCTGGAGTATGATATGTTATTTTGGTCTAATCCCACTCATTTTTTCTGCACTAATATGAACAACATTCATCCATCATTGAAAATGTTGCATAAGTGATGTTCTGGAACTCGGGAGTGGAGTTTATGATCGACCCCCGATTTTTGGGATATTACAGATGGTATCAGAGCATGATTTGGATTAAACTGGGCCTGGGTTATGGTAACACAATGCACACTGACACACTCTGACTTAGGAAGGGGACGATGGAATCTAGAAACCACATTAGAATCCCAAGTTTCACCGACAGGCGAGACTGAATATTGTAATTTAGTACACAGTTCTTCTAATTTTTTTTATTAAGATTCATATACCCAACTACACCCTAATCTCACCACCACCACAGACCAGATCTTTATTTCTTCTAAGTAATTCAGTACGCCACATAAAGGATCGTAAAAATAATAAAATTTAGGATCACAAAGGAAAGAAAATATTTAAGTTCATATGTTCCACCATTCCACTCTATCCAGGACCATCCTCAGTTAAACTATAGATCATCAAATCATTTCTTTTTGCCTCGAAGCACATCCTTTTGGGCCTTCTCTTTACACTTTTAGAACCTTCAACTTAAAGCCAACTCACCCCCAACCGGTATTGTTCTTGGTCTTCATCTCACATGACCAAAGTATCAATGCCTTCTTTACCTATGAATGATACCCCAAAGTTCCCTCGAATGCATTCATTTCTATATCTGTCATTCCTTATCTTGACACCTATCCATCTCAACATCCCTCATCAATCTCACCACTCTCATGAAGTATCAACCAAGGTATTGAAAACAACTTCTCAGAACTCAATCTTAAAGTCTAAACCCATTTCCTTCAAAATCTCTCCTCTCACCACCTCATTCTTTAACTTTTTCTAAGTCCTTTCATACTAGACATAAATCCTAACGTATAAATGATGGATAATAATACTTAAATAAAAATTTATTATAAATAGTAAATATATGTATAAATTGGACTTTTGACCATTCAAATTATGGAATCTCATGAAATAAATGGATTAGTTGGATACATTAGTGTCTCCTACCCCAAAATCATATGTTACACATTATATAAACTCATTTCAATTTGTAAATTGGCCGTAAAAATGCCTCAAATGGAGTCAGGGGCCAAACGGAGCACTTACAGGGGGATCCAGGGTGGGACCCAGACTTTTTTGGGGCCTGGGGGATAGGAGGTCCTCGTCTAAATGGCGAGCCCTTACCAGTTTGTCCAGAGGTCGGCAAGGGCCTCACTGGTTCGGCGAGGGCTCCCCGATCAACGGGCTCGGCCGGGGGGCCGTCTGGTCCGACCGAGTTTGGGGCCTAGTGGGACCCTATGGTACAGGGTCCGACCCCTAATTCATTCCAAATCTCCTACTTCCTTCACAAAGTGACTCCCCAAGCTCTCCTTTTCCTCCAAACTTGCTGTTTTCTCTCTCCAACTCTCATCCAATCACTCTTTCCTTCGTTTTTCATTATTTCCTTCATCTCTCCACCATTCTTAGTTATACCCAACACCTACTCTATCCATTTTCTGCGATTGGAGCCCCCAAAGCTCTCATTTGAGCTCCAAAAATGTGCCAGCCCCTAACCCCTCCTACGTTGATCTTTTCTTTCTTCTGTTTTCCCTTTCTTTGACCCATTACAATCCTATTGCAGACCCAAATTCATAGAGACCCAAAGATATCAGCCCTTCCCTTCATTTTCTTCATTTTTCATGGCTCTTTATGAGCTAGTTATAGTCATCTTCTCGATCTCTATGTTTCTACCGTCGGACGAGACCAAACACAGTAGCTTAGTCCATAAACAGTGACCATCTAGTGCTAGGACATCTAGAGTTTTGGACCTAGAGTTAGTACTCCTAGATTTTGAAAGATTTGACGATATAGGAAATCCAATTTCAATTAGACAATCTTGACCCTAAACAATAGAACAATTCCCTGTAGTAGAAATGGTATGAAACCATCTAGCGTATAAGCTTAGACTTTGGATTACAGCTAGTGAGTTACAGACTAGGTTACTAGTTGTATTAAGCAGTGTAAAGCCTGTATATGCTAAGGAATAGTAAGTTAGATTTGGTTGGAGTAGAACTTCATTCCTTCGATAGATCCCCATAATACTCAGAGGCGACTTTAGTCACTCTTAGAAAAGATGTTTCGATTTAGAGACTATTCATGCATAGTCAAACCAGCACGCCCCTTAGAATTACCCTCCCAAGGACTTAATACAATCGGGGACACGGAGTAGAGAAATTATATATAAGCGAAGTATTCACGGTTTGAACTGAATTCTTAATCCTAGTGGTTACCAATAAATCCAATGCTCTGATCAAGCAAAAGATCGGCATCGACTCGGATTAAGAACTAATACGACAAATTTTCTGTCAGAGTCTAGGCAGAAAGTCTATGTATCTGGCTCAGACCTACTACACAACATTCCTTCTGTGCTGGCCCGACTACCTATAACCAAAAGTTATTGCTTTGCCTTTGGGAAATGTTAAGGACATATAGTCAGTAGAGTATCCAGTAGAGGATTAGATATCTTGCCACTAACTCACACTTGTCCTGAACTCAATCATAATAGAGATTTGGCTCCTTTCTACAACCATAGGTACCAATGCCATAGAACGCATCATTAGCAAAGGAAGACCAATGTAGTGAGAGGTTGTTTCCCATTTCATGTCAAGGATAGGTCCTAAATTACACCTCGTTCTGACATACGGATCGAGATAGATTCTTGAGCTTGAGTTGAACTGATTTTTAAGGGGGGTAGAACCTTATGAGCCCAATCTAGTTAGGTCAGCTAATACAACCGTTGGATCAGAGTTGCGTAGAGGAAGCGTGGTTGGCCCTTCCCCACAGGCCCAGGATCGAAGAAATTGATTTAGGTTATACATAAGGTTAAGTCATTAAAGAGGATTTGAACCTTCCTTAGAATGTCAATACTGAAGTCTTTCTAGGGACTCATTACCCTTAGCCAATTTCGGGGATGAAATTATTTTTAAGGGGGGTAGATTGTAACACTCCGGATTTTTGCCAACCTGGAGTTAGGCATCCTTAGGCAATGGGTCAACATAGTACCTTGGTAATTTCTCAAAACTCGATTCCAAAGCTAAAGAGACCATTTAGAACCAAATTCTTTAGAAATTTAATGTGAATTAACCAGCGCTACACTAGATTTCCTACAAAATTAGCACCAACCACTTTAAATACGATCTGTAAAACCCAAAACCTATAAAATCGTTGATGCTACGTTATCCTAAAACCTAGGATCAAACTCTAAACCTGTTTGTTCTCAGGAACCCTTTGAAACTTTATATTGGATCTACACCGCACGTCGAAAGTCCGATATCTATAATCTTAGACCATTATGACCGCCTAGTTGGACTTGACAATCATTTCGAAAATCATGCCCAACCGATATCCTGAGACCATTTTACTGAGTCCGGAGTGAAGAGAGTGAGAAAAGGAAAATATTTAGAAAATTAATTCAATTTTTAATAAATCTGGCACGTGTCGCTTGCGCGACATTTTTAAGTGTTCTGACCGTTAGAATTAGACCAAATTTCACCCTCGGATTAGGAAAGTTGGCCCTTACATGTCATAGCACTTGTGGCCCTGATCGAGTTTCGGTGACCGCTGAACTGAAACTGGTCTACCATGGTCGATCTGGAAACCTGACCGGACTAAAAACTTATATTGACCTAAATCCAATCTTAGAGAGCTTAAGTCCGACCGTATTTAGTAACAGGACCTCCAGAAGTGCTCCGTTGGATCGGAACAGACTCGATTTGGTTATAACTTAAGTATACCTTGACTTCAAGTCTGTTTTGTCATGTTTGGGCTTATAAAAAGGGCCTTAAGCCCTCACTCTCTCATCCTATACGAATTTGAGAAAGCCCTAGGAGAGAGAAGAGAGAAGAGAGAGAGAAAGTGAGGGAGAAGTTGGGGTTTTCTCCTGGAATTCTTCCCTGCTGCTCCACGTGCCAAAGTCATCCACCTGCATCACTATTCTGGCGATTCCAACTCTGTTCTTAGGTAAGAAATCCTAACCCTAACCTGTTTTACAGCCTAGGATAGTTGGAGTTATGTTATAGCTAACGTATTTCATGCCTTAGGTTACGTATCCGCCGTTGACAAAGACTTATCATCTGAATCACCTCTTATACACATTTTCTGGTTTAAGGTGCGGACTATAAACGATTAAGTTATGATTTTCAAGACTTTCAATATTAAGTAATGATTTATTCTTACCTAGGATTCTATTTCACATGTACAAAGTGTTGTCCGTTTCGACTTTCAGTTATACGTTAATTATGTTGAATATACTGTATTCCTCGTATTTATAGAAAATAACATATACGTATAAAATTCAAATTTGTGCTTGTCATGATTACTTGCCGTCTATGTATGCTAGATGCATGTGTATCAACTTCTGGGTGAACGGATTAGAATAATACATGATATGCCAACATATGATATGTATTTAGTATGTGTAGCCTAAATGTATGTGAAAATGACTGAATGAGTATAGACTTTGTATTCGTGCTTGTCATGACAATCTGTCGTGGATATATGATTGTTGTATGGGCGGCTACCCTTTAATGAAAAGATTTTCCCTATTACGTATGCTGATGAATACATAACATGTATGATATAATGTGTAAGCTAAGTGTTTGTATAAATGCCTAAGTGAGTTAGTAGTTAGTAAAAAAGTGATTGCTAAGGTTGTTGAGATATGGATCTTAATCACAATACTTGAGTATATGATTTCCTCCATGCATTGTGTAACTTAGATTATTTATATTAATTATGTATATGATTTCCTCCATGAATTGATTAACTTAGATGAATCATGTTAAAGGTGTATATGATTTCCGCCATGTACTGTATTTACATTTAAGCTATACTTCATGAATGTCCACATGATTGTAGGATATGCCTCATATGCCTGTTATGGAATTTGTATGTGATTGGGGCTGTACTACAGTCCAGGTAATCGGTAAGCGTACTCTAAATGGTGGTTGAAGTTGTTCGCCACGTAGGATGAGTTTAATGAATCTGAGTCGTACTTGGGATGTTCGGCAGTGGTTAGGCCACACGGAGTGCTTATGTATTCCATGTCGTTCAACTCAACGTACGCTTGACCTAGTTGAGCTTATCAACGAACCCGATTGACCAATGTTTGTTCACCATGTTTGGTCACAACTGTTTGAATCTAAGAGACCGAGCTTACCAGTGAAACTCCCGTTAACTGTGAACCATGATCCCCTAAGACTCATGAGCTGAGCATGGTGGTATGGGACACCGTGGTCAAGCTGTCGGCCTACGCTGGGGTCACAAACCTCCCCGTAGTGACAAGTGAGCACCCTACTCTGAGCAGATTATGGTGGTATGGGAGATTATATTCTTGCTGTCGGCCTACACTGTTTGGTGATGGGGGAGTTGAGCAACGATTCCGCGCAACAGCCCTGACAGCCCTCTGTAGTGACATTAAGTTTATCCTGACACTGCATAGGGGCGACGAGTCTTGTTGCAGTCTTGAGGATGTAAGTAGGCCCATATTGATAAGGTAATGGAAGAGAGGAGCAACGATTGCGCGCAACAGCCCTGACAGCCCTTGCAGCGACCTAGAACCATAATATCATATGAGATTCCTTGGACTGACGACCCTAGAATGGATCAACGTTGGGAAATGATACAAGGGAGGTGTCTTAGCTTCCCAATCCTGCTATATGAAAAGGACTAATAAGAACTTAATAATCATACTCATGACATCGCACTGCATGTGTCATTGGCGTTGGTGTGAGAGCACAGTGGTAGTGATTCATGCCGTGATCGTTAGATGATGTCGCATGAGGGAGTTTGTGGTGAGGGCATGCATCATTCTTCATATCATCCTTGCATTAACAAGAGTATCTAGGACATATTTAATTGTACTGCTTTATCATTACTGCTTGATTGGATTGATAACATGTTAACCTTTGCTGTATAGATTCCACTGAGTTAATCACTCACTCCCACGTTATGGGACGGTGTTAGCCACACCAACCAGTCCCTATTTTTATTTCAGATGGCGACGATGCTTGCGAGGCATAGTTGGTCTTTCTTAATGATATTGAGGAAGACTTCTCGTATATGAAGGTTCTGATCGACGGGTTTACAGGGTTACTGATTAGATGCCAATACACTTGGTATTTTTACTTTTTATTTAAACACCCATGTATATTATTGTCTTTCTATTTTGGAGTATACATGTATTTAGTTAACCTGGTAACATGTTCACACTCTGGAGACTTACAATCAATTATACATTTTATATATTTATCACAGTCTTTCGCTTGAGAAACTTAACTGTCTCTGGAGTATGATATGCTGTTTTGGTCTAATCCCACTCATATTTTTTGCACTAATATGAACAATCCATCATTGAAAATGTTGCATAAGTGATGTTCTGAAACTCAGGAGTGGAGTTTATGCTTGACCCCCAATTTTTGGGATGTTATACCTTGGGAGGGCAATTCTAAGGGGTGTGCTGGTTTGACCTAAGTTCAATCCGAGGGATATACACATTTCTCTATGCATGAATAGTCTCTAAATCAAAACATCTTTCCTAAGAGTTATTAAGGATGCCTATAAGTATCAAGGGAATCCAACAAAGGAACGAGATCTCACTCAACCAAATCAAGACAACTAACTACGTCTAGATTTCAATTATCTTATCGAAATCAGTCCTTTACAATCCTTAGTATAACTAGTACTTAGTCTTAACTTATGCGTAGCGGCAATCCACTAGTTGTATTCCAAAGTCTATGTTTATACGTTAGATGCTTTCATATCATTTCTACTACAGGGAATTGTTCTATCACTTATGATCAAAGGTTGCCAGATTAGGATTGAGTTGCCCAAACCTAAATTTAATTACGCTCGAACTCTACACATAGGTTCATACCAGCTAAGGAGAGTCTAGGATTTACGTTATTAAGTTATTAGATGTTCTATACTAGGCGATCTTTCGAAATCTAAGAATACCACTCTAAGTACAAAACTCTAGATGTCCCAGCACTAGATGGTCACTGTTCATAGACTAAGCTACAGTGTTTAGTCTCGCCTGTCGGTAGAAGCATAAAGATCGAGATGATGGCTATAACTAGCTCAAAAAGAGCCATGGAACAGGAGGGAAATAAGAAGAATGAGATGGAAAATTTGGGCCTCCACGGATTTGAGCCTCAACAGAAAGTGTAAAGGCTCAAATGGAGGGGATATAAAGATTAAAAAAAATGATAAATAGGGTGGGTGGTGGGTTTACACAAATATGAGACTTAAATGGGAGATGTGAGAGCTCAAATTAAAGAAAATGAGAGGGTTATGTGATGGATATGGCTGAGCACGGTGGAAGGATATAGGAATTGACGAAAAATGAAAGAAAGAATGATTGGAAGGATAGTTTGAAAGAGAATAGAGCAGTTTTGAAGAAAAGGGAGAGCTTGGGGGTGGAGTTTGTGAAGGAATTAAGTTATTGGGAGGGTTTTAAGTGAAGGACCATGGACCAAAGGGTCCCACTAGACCCCTAAGGGCATCGACCCGGAGGCCCAACCCATTCGAGCCCGCCGGTCGGCGAGGCCTCTCCGGCCACTGACCTATCCGGTGAGACCTAGCCCTTTGGGCGAGGCCCTCCCCACTCCCTGGGTCCAGAAAAGTATGGGTCCCACCCTGGGACCCCCTAGAAGTGGTTCGTTTGGCCCCCCTCTTCCGATTTGGGCCGTTTCGGGTCATTTCAAAACTAATCTGATCTCTATTCACTTTTACTGATTTTTAATGGCTGGAATAGGATGAAACACGATCTAAACCTATCAATTGACGGTCTAGAAGTGATTTGGGTTCGTCGTGTGTGATCAGGAGTGTGCACAGACTCGATTTCGGCGATCATTTTCAGTAAACTTTCGTCAACAAACAAAACTAGGAGTCTTAAACCTATTTCTAGATTGCTCTCGCACCCTCCTACACTATAGTGGCATCAATGTGCATCGTGTGACCATAATCCAGGTCTAGTTTAATCCAAATCATGCTCTGATATCATCTGTAACATCCTAAAAATCAGGGGTCGAGTAGAAACCTAACTCCCGAGTTCCAAAACATCACTTATGCAACATAGATAATGATGATTAAATGTTGTCAATAGAAGGGCATTGAACATGATTGGGATTACACCAAAAATAGCATATCATACTCCACAGGCGTTTAAATTATGCAAGCGGAAGACTTTGATAAGTATATAAACTAGATAAGAGTGATAGTAAGCCCTCAGAGTATCAATGTCACTAGGTTAACAATTACAAGTTTGATTACAAAATGCACAAAATGAGAAAAATGTAATGTCTTCTATCCCAAATACCGAAGCCCCGTCAATGTAACTCCGGGTCAAATAGACCCACCGGAGAGTTACATGTAGGAGAACTCATCATCAAAAAGCAAAGTCCGGCTCCGCTTCACAAGCATCGCCCTCACCTAAAACTAAGACAGGGTTTGCTTGGTGTATAAAACACCATCCCGTAACGTGGGAGTGAGTAGCTAACTCAGTGGAACAATATAGTAAAGATTAACATGTTATCAAATCAGTTAAGTGGCAATGATAAAGCAGTACAATCAATATTCCTAGATACTCTTGTTAATGCAAGGATGAGATGAAATAATGATGCATGCCCTTGCCTACATACTCCCTCATGTGACACCATCTCACGTTCGCGGCATGCTTTCATCTCTCAGTGCTGCACATCTTTAATGCACATGCAGTGCGATATGAACATGATTATCGAGTTGTTATTAGTCCTTTTCATATAGTAGGATTAGGAAGCTAAAGTACCTCCCTTGTATCATTTCCCAACAATGATCCAGTCTAGGGTCGTCAGTCCTAGCATATCACATACGAAGTGCAGTTCTAGGTCTCTACAAGGGCTGTCAGGGCTATTATACAGAATCGTTACACCACTCCCCCATCACCAAATTAATACAGGCCTAATTTGTTCTCTTGTTACTACGAAAGGGTCGTCGCCTCCACGTAGACTCAGAGTACACTCGAGGTCACTACAAGGGCTGTTAGGGCTGTTACTCGCAATCGTTACACCACTCCCCCATCTCCAATAAATGTAGGCCGATAACTCGAATATAGTGTCTCATACCACCATATTCGGCTCACGAGTCTAGGTTACTCACTGGTCACTATGGGGAGGCTCGTAGCCCTAGCGTAGGTGGACAGCTCAACCACGGTGTCCCATACTACCATGCTCGGCTCATGAGTCTTAGTGGATTGAGGTACCGTGATTAACGGGATTTCCACTGGTAAGTTTAGTACTTTAGATTCAAGTAGTAGTGTCCATACATGGTTAACATATATTAGGCTAATCGGGTTACTTGTCGAGTTTGACTAGTACGAGCGCCCGTTGAGTTGATCGACATGAAGTGCATAAGCACCTCGTGTGGTCTAACCACTATCGACAAGCAACGCACGGGTCAGGTTCGTCAAACACGTCCTACGTGGTGAATAGGTCTCGGCCACGAACTCAAGGCGTATTACCGATTGCCTGGACTATACAATAGCCCCAACCACATTCCATTACATCAAATATTTATATGAAATACTCAAAGCAGTAGTGGAGCAATAATTCAAATTATACTATCATTTGATCATGTTCTGAAAAGCAATGTAAACATAAATTCTCACATATTCAATTCATAAACAAACAGTCATCAGCATATGACATACATGGAGGAAATCATACACATTACTAAGGAGATTGAGAATCATGTCTCAATCCGTATACAGGTACACCTTACTAACTACAACTCATTTAGACATTTTTACCAACACTTAGCCTACACAATTCATCATACAAGTTATATATCAGGTAACATACATATTAGGGCAAATCCTTTCATCAAAGGGTTATTGGCTAAACAATAATTATATATCCATGACAGTTAGTCGTGGCGAGCACGAATGCTGTATCTATACTCATTTGGTCATTATCACAAACACTTAAACTACACATACTAACATACATAGCATATGTTGACCAAGACATGCATTAGGGTGAACCCTTTCTCTAAGGAGTCATCACATAGATAACTAGCATATACATACGACAGTTAATCATGGAAAATACAATTTTAGATTTTATATGTATACCGTATTTTATACAAATACCAAGAATACGATAAACTCTACATAATACGTATAAAACTAAAACACAAAATAGACTTCGCATTCTACATGTGAAATAGCATTCAGATCATGAATCTATCATTATCTGACATTGAAAGCATTGAAAACTATAACCTAAGCATCTATAGTCCGCACCTTATACCGTAGAATTGTAACGAACTCGAAAGAGACTTTAAATCTTCCTCAACGATGAAATGTCAACCTATAGCATGTGTGGAGTTCTATTTTACTACTTAGAACATTTGAAACCCTAGAACAAATTAGGGTTAGGTCTTCTTACCTAAGAATGAAGTCAGAATCGCCGTAGTAGCGACACGGATGTGATAAATAAACACATAGAATAGCAGAAGCGATTCTCAGGAATAACTCCCACACCTACTCTCTCTCTTTCCTTCTCTTTCTTTCTTCTCTCTCCCTTAGGTTTAGGAAATTCGTATGGGATATGAGAGAGGGAGTTTAAGCCTTATATATAGGCTCTAAATTGATGAAAATGGCCCCAGGGTCATGGTATACTTAGGTTATAACCAAATCGGGCTTGTTCCGATCCAACGGAGTACTTCTGGAAGTCTCCTTATCAAATGCGGTCGGACTTAAGCTCACTAGTATTGGATCTAGGTCAAGCTAAGTTTTCAGTCCGGTCGGGTTTTCAGATCGATTGTGGCGGACCAGCTTCAATTCAACGGTTACAGAAATTTAATCAGGGCTACAAGTACTTTGACATGTATGGGTCACCTTTCCTGATCCGAGGGTGAATTTGGGTTGAAATCTAACGGTCAGAATGCTTAGAAACATTACGCAAGAGACACGTTCCAGATTACTTAAAATTATATTTAATTTCTTAAAAATCTTTATTTTCTCACTCTCTTTACTCCGGACTCAAGGAAACAGTCACAGGACATCGTTTGAGCTTGATTTTCGAGGTGATAGTCAAGTCCAACTAGGTGGTCATAATGGTCTAAGTTCATCACTATCAGACTTTCAACGTGCGGTGCAGGTCCGATACAAAGTTTTCAAATGATCTCAAGGGCAACTGGGCTTAGAGATTGATCCTAGATTTTAGGGTAACATAGCATTAACAATTTTATAGGTTTTGGGTCTTACAGATTGTATTTAAAATGGTTGGTGCTACTTTCGCAGGTAATCTAGTATAGCACTAGTTAATTCACGTTAAATTTCTAAAGAATTTAGTTGTAAATGATTTCTTTGGCTTTGGAATTGAGTTATGAGAAGTTACCAAGGTGTTATGGTTGACCCATTGCCTAAGGACGTCTAACTCCAGGTTGGAAAAAAGTTCGGGGTGTTACATGTAGTCTTTAATTCATTGTGGTGCACTAACATTAATAAATTTTTTTATCATAGGTGAATTGTATAAAAGATTGACACCTCAGGTTAAGAAAAGAATATTTTACGCTGAGGTCTATAAATTTCTTTGGACATTCATACTCCAAGACATCTTAGCCTACTGTTTAATGGGATTTTAGATGATTTTGTTAAGAAACCTATTAAGAAATTTATCAAGATATTGGCCAAATGAGGAACCTATCTATCCAGAATAAGTAGTTTTTCATTACTTTCTTAGATTATGAGTTTTTATTTGTTGCTTATTATTAGTTCTATTTATTAGTTTAGTTTAGTTGTTGAAACATCAATTGATAGGAAGTTCGTACTATCTTATTTGTCTGTTGCCTTCCTGGTACTTTTCATCTACTCCTCTATATTTTTGTTGTTTCATATTTTTATTTCATTTTTATACATTAACAACAATGTAGAATTTAGGTTGGGGAATATGATTCCATTAGAAATTCTTCATATTTGTACTGAACTTTTTAAATTTTAGAGCTAAATTTTTTCAAATTTTATATGAATACGATTGATTTTGAAGATGAAAGGATGAGCTATAGATGTCCTAGAGGGGGGGGGGGGGGGGGGGGGGTGAATAGAATAATATCAAATATTTTGATTGTCACGCCCCAAACTAGGAAAACAGGCTCACAAAATTTCCGATCACTGAATCCGGTGCCAACAGCTTCCGTAGTACCCCATTCTTGGCTCCTAGCATCCATATGCCAGATTCCGATCCTGAGATCCTACAAGGAGGATTTTCAACATGAATTTATCTCATAAGCAGCATAACCATAAGTTTACCCAAGTCATAAAGGCAACATCATCATCACATATCCACTAATATAATCATTTGAATGCAATGCTGAAAGGGAAATGCATATATCAAAATTAAAGCTCCAGAAGACTATTGCATGCCCCAAGCTCAACACTGCTGTTGCGACCTAACACCACCTGCACACATCTATCGTGCATAAGCTTATAGAAAACTTAGAGGGTAGTGAAATTATGTGCACAAGATAAGTGTCAAGTATTCAATACAATACCTTAATCATACAATATAGGAATTACTGGCAAGATCATGAATCATACAATATCAGAGTAAGCGAAAATACTACAAGTTTATAAATTATACAATATCAGAGTATGTAATACAGATCAGCTACGCAATGAGGAGTTATAGAGAGCTAAATATCAGATGCCAAGGATACAATGCAATATGTAAATCCTGCTAAGTCCGTCTAGGCCATATAAGTTCAGAAACATAGTAACCCAAAATGCTATATGCCAGCGGATATAATGCAACATACGAAGCGAATGAAATGACCAAGCTAGAGTGTGAAGTCGGGATGATAGATATAGTAATGTAGGCTACGGGGTCCACCACAAGGGACTTCTATCTAAACCAGTCTCATACCTAAATTTGGATAGTAAGACTTAATGTGGTAAACTCTTAATCTCATGTTAGTCGCGCTCCCCAACTAAAATTCTAGCCATTGCGAAGGTACAAAAAATAAATAATTACTCACCATCAGCCCTAGTGGATAGTGAATGAATGAATAAATGAGTATGCAACTCCTGGTCAATAAGTCTACATAACAATGCTATATATCTATGAGATCATCACTAGGGTATAGTACACTCCACACCAGCCTGCTACCCCATCAAGCGCATAACTGGGTAAGTGAAAGATACCTCACTATCCACCTACCAATACCGGTCCGACTCATTCATAGCGGACCCATTTACGAGCTGATCAGACTCAGCCTAGCATTACCTACTCCCTCAGGCGGGTAAGGCTACATCCCCTCCCAACTAACCACGACACAGTAGGATACGTGACCTCCTAGTATTTGTCACTTAGGTACTCATGTATCCACTCGGCCTCGACATTAGGGTATCCTTTGGTACCAAGAGGTTTAGGAATTTTCAGCCAGGGCCAATTATGGTGGCCCGATGCTAGTAATAGATTTTCGGTGTCCTATCTGGCCATCTATGACATGTCTATGAAGGCTACAACCCTGATGTCGTTAGGGCTTATAGTAATCACAACACAAAATGTAAGATGCATGAGTCATACAATCTAGTCATGCATCAATCCTGCATATACTGTGTGCTCATGCGAAACAATCTCTACCTATCAGGGACTCTCATAACAACATGCCCAATGACATATAAAATGATAAATCACATCTTATAATAAACATGCAGATGATGCATATGGGCATGTATAAAGATGTTATGCTATCACATACACATAATCGGTAACAGTATCCAATAACGGCAATCGGCACGAATAATCGGCATCGATAATCAACCTCGATGCAATGCGGGTCTCATAGATGGACAACCAATGATGGATCAATTAAAATCAATGGGGCTCAAGCATTTGGGTTAACCTACTAGAGAATGATGAGAATGGGCCTAACAAGGTCTAAGGGAAGGTCATAATGTGGAGGTCCAACCATCATTGCCCATCAATGTGGACCTTTAACCAACATTGCTCCCAAGGAATGGTGCTCATAGGGCCAATCATATAATGGGCCCCCCAGCCTCATATAAGGGCTTAATATACATCATCATGGGCCTCGCTTATGGGGCATATAAGCATCACATTGGGCCTCACTCATGAGACAATATATATACAACATTGCGCTGTATCAAATGGGTTGAATCAAATGGGCCGATTCAAATGGGCCAATTCAAATGGGCCAATTCAAATGGGCTGAGTCAAATGGGCCAAGTCGAATACACCATGCATCCATTGCTATGGATCATTATAGTGCATAAAAAAGAATCATATCAAAAGGATCATCTGGACCATACCACAAATGACAATGGCAATAATGACCTCCACAGTTAAATTCCAATGACCCACCATAGTTTTTATTTTCCATCCAATCTGTACATAAGGTTGCAAAGACTTGGATATAGAGGAAAAATAAATACCATATTGGTCCAGAACCCTATAATCCTAAAGGGTTTTCAATGATGGGCGTTCATCCCACTGTTCTCTGCAATGTGGTCCACTTGATATTGGATTTGCCTTATTTTTAGTCTCAAGCATGGAGACAAACTCGCCACATGGGTAGACGGTAGGGATACATCACATGCATCATGTTGGGGCCAATCATCAATGGATGAACGGTAGGGATACAACACATACATCATGGTGGGCCGGTCGTCAAATGGATGGATGGTCTAGATATCATGCTTGCTACACCGTGTAGCAACTGGACGGTGCAGATATAACCAGACATCATGGTGCGGTCCACGTAGTGGCCCACCAATATAATCTTATTAATATATTATATATTATATATATAATATTATATATTACATATACCTGCACGGTGGTAGCACTGCCCATACTCACCGTCCAGACCCATCTGGACAGTGCAAATCTCATAAAAAGAGGTGGGTCCCATGAAATTTGGATGGGCGGTGTGGGTAGCATAATACATCAAGGTGGGGCACATCTGGCGTGCTAGATGGACGGACAATTTGGATCCATCAGCGTGGGGCCCATAGGAGTGAGGATGCCAGCCACTTTGCTCGTCAGGTGGATCCCAGGTACATGGGCCACCCCACTTCCCTCACTCTCTCTCTCTCTTATACATATATATAATAGAGTATAGTATAATATATAACAAAACATATAATAATATAATACATATATTCATAAGTTAAAGTACCTACCGTACAGACTCTCTAGACGTTCTGGACGATAGGGATTCATTGCATATATGATGGTGGGTCCACATGTGTGGCCCACCTCAATGTGCTATGATATATATATATATATATATGTGTGTGTGTGTGTGTGTGTGTGTGTGTGTGTGTGTGTGTGTGTGTGTGATTATTTAATTATTAACTCCTCTCCCTTTTTTTTCTCTATTTTTTTAAGCCGCTAAAGTGTTTTCCCTTACACAGTCCAACAACAGAGACTGTTGGACATCCAAGGTATGGATGCAATACCTTTATCAATGTGGGGTCCATGTACTTGTGGCCCACCAACCACATATATATAGAGGTGGCCCCACTTATACATGGTCCTCAGATGAACGGTGTGGATCTAATCCATTCGTCATGGTGGTGTTCATACATCCCAAAATGGATGGTATGGATATAATATATATACGTCATAAGTGGGCCACTCTCAACATCATCATCACCAAAAGAAAAGGAGAAAGAGAGAGAGGGAGAGAGATTGGTGTAGTGGAGGGACCCCGCCACTATGGGTCCCTCATATGATTACAACACATAGATCAAATTGTTTCCCATCACAAGGGGACCATTAAATAAAAAATCAACGGTGGATCACCCACCTATCGGCCTCCTTCTTTAGCTACTTGGAGTACTCCTATGCCCCTTGCCTTCGATCTTGATGGAGGATGATGAAGTTTTGATGGTTGAGATGAGAAATGAGAGGGTAGGAAGTGGGCCACACTAGAGCTTCTTCATGAGAGCTTAGAAATCTCATACGTTGGAGCTTGGGTTGCTTAGGAGTGAAGAGAGAGAAGGAAAAAAGTGATAGGATGAAAAGGTGATAGAGTGATGGGTGATGGGTGATGGGTGTAAGGAAGGGATGGGTGGAGAGAGATAGAGAGAGAGAAAGAGTTGACTTTGGGAATGAGAGAGAGATGGGTTACTTGTACTTGACTTGTACTTATGATAGGATATGTACTCGGTTGAGGTGATTAATTGATTGATGTGAAATGTTATAGAGATTCTCTCAGAATTCGCACGCATGGCATTTTCCTCAAACTGAAAGCAGGCCCACATCTCCTGGCCCGAGTATCACCTCGGCACGCGAGACGTGGCATTGAAACCCTAGCGATGGCGTTGTCACAAGGGTACAAGTTTCGAGTCGAGCTGACTCTGATATACAGGACACGACTGACGATCACACGTAAATGGAGATAACAGATCATGGGTCACCGAAATTCAATCGGGGGGACCGCGGAAGCTTATGAAACAGTATGGGCTAGGATACGGGCCTTACAACTCTCCCCTCCAAATAAAAATTTCATCCTTGAAATTTAAATCACAACATAACCAATACAGATCTCACCAATGGAGGGAAATCGTACTACTATAGATATAATCAGAACACCACATACCAACATAATCAAACACCTAAGAGATGGGGACAACGACCACAAATCTAGCCTCTTGCTTCCAAGATGCCTAGTCAACACTACGATGATACCACTGATCCTCGGATCCCGAATCAAAAATGATCGAAAATAGAATACTATATAGCCTCACAATCTCAACGGTCGGTAGTTATATTAGAAAATCTCTAAGTTATTTGAACTCGGGGATCTAATCATTCTAAGTTATCAATAATCAAAAGGTACATGGTAGCTATCAATAGATATGTGATGTTATCTTCAGGTATTCCCAAGTTATGCTCTGATTCCATCTTCTATCACGCCCCAAACTCGAAAACCGGGCTCACAAAATTCCTGATCGCTAAATCCGGTGCCGACAGCTTCCATAGTACTCCATTCTTAGCTCCCAGCGTCCATACGCCAGATTCCGATCTTGAGATTCTACAAGGAGGATTTTCAACATGAATTTATCTTATAAGCAGCATAACCACAAGTTTACCCAAGTGACAAAGGCAACATCACCATCACATATCCACTAATATAATTATTTGAATACAATGCTGAAAGGGAAATAGATATATTAAAATTAAAGCTCCAGAAGACTGCTGCATGCCCCAAGCTCAACACTGCTGCTGCGACCTAACGCCACCTACACACATCTATCGTGCATAAGCTTATAGAAAGCTTAGAGGGTGATGAAAGTGTGTGCACAAGATAAGTGTCAAGTATTTAATACAATGCCTTAATCATACAATATCCAAATTATTGGCAAGAGCATGAATCATACGATATCAGAGTAAGTGAAAATACTATAAGTCTATAAATCATACAATATTGGAGTACGCAATACAGATCAGCTATGCAATGAGGAGTTATAAAGAGCCAAATATCAGATGCCGAGATACAATGTAATATGTAAATCCTGTTAAGTCTATCTAGGCCATATAAGTACAGAAACATAGCAACCCAAAATTTCATATGCCCGTGGATATAATGCAATATGTAATGCGAATGAAATGACTAAGCTGGAGTGTGAAGTAGGAATGATAGTACGTAATATCGCAGGCTATAGGGTCCACCACAAGGGACTTCTATCAAAACCAGTCTCATACCTAAATTTTAATAGTCAAACTCAACGTGGTAAACTCCTGATCTTAGGTTAATCGCGCGCCCCAATCGAAATCCTTGTAATTGTGAAGGTACACATAACAAATAGTTATGCACCATCAGCCTGATTAGATTGTAAATAAATGAATGAATAAGTATGCAACTCCTACTCAACAAGTTCACATAATAATACCGTACATCTTTGTGATCATCACTGGGGTCTAATACACTCCACACCAGCTTGTCACCCCATCAAGCGCACAACTGGGTAAGTGGAAGAGACCTCACTATCCACCTACCAATACCGGCCAGGCTCGTTGATAGAAGACCCATTTACAAGCTGGTCAGACTCAGCCTAGCATTGCCTACTCCCTTAGGTGGGTAAGGCCACACCCCCTCCCAACCAATCACGACACAGTGAGAGACGCAACTTCCTGAAATTCGACACTCAGGCACTCATGTATCCACTCGGTATCGAAGTTGGAGCTTCCTCTGGTACCAAGAGGGTTTAGGAACTTCCACACAGGGCCATCTATGGCGGCTCGATGCTAGAAAGAGATTTTCAGTGGCCCATCTGGCCATCCATGACATATCTGTGGATGCTACGGCCCTGATATCGCTAGGGCATATAGTAATCACAACACACAATGCAAGATGCATTATTCATATAATCCAGTCATGCATCAATCCTGCGTATACCGTGTGCTCATGTGAGACAATCTCCACCTATCAGGGAATCTCATAATAACATGCCCAGTGACATATGAAATGGTCAACTACATCTCATAAAAAATATGTAAATGATGTGTATGGGCATGTATAATGATGTTATGCTGTCACATACTCATAATTGACAACAGTAGCCGGTATCGGCAATCGGTACAAATAATCAGCATCGATAATCAACCTCGATGTAAGGCAGGGTCCATAGATGGACCACTAATGATGGATCAATTAAAATCAATGGGGCCCAAGCGTTTGAATTAACCCACTAGAGAATGATGAGAATCAATGGGCCAAATCAAATGGGGCGAATCAAATGGGCCATATTATATGTGTCGAATCAATGGGCCAAATCAAATGGGACGAATCAAATGGGCTGAGTCAAATACACCATACATCGGGCCATATCATATGTAATAACATCGGGCCATATCATATGTGTCGAATCAATGGGCCAAATCAAATGGGGTGAATCAAATGGGCTGAGTCAAATACACCATACATCCATTGCTAGGGATCATTATAGTGCATAAAAAAAGAATCATATCAAAAGGATCGTCTGGACCATACCACAAATGACAATGGTAATAATGACTTCCACAGTTAAATTCTAATGGCCCACCATAGTTTTTATTTTCCATCTAGTCTGTGCTTAAGGTTATAAAGACTTGGATACAGAGGAAAAAAATATCATATTGGTCTAGAACCCTATAATCCCAAAGGGTTTTCAATGGTGGACATTCATCCCACTGTTCTCTATAGTGTGGTCCACTTGATATTGGATCTACCTTATTTTTAGTCTCAAGCATGGAGACAAACTCGCCAAATGAGTAGATGGTAGGGATACATCACATGCATGGTGGGGCCAGTCGTCACTGGATGGACGGTAGGGATTTAACACATGCATTTGGATATCATGCTTGCTGCAGCGTCCAGCAACTGGACGATGCAAATATAATCATACATCATGGTACAGTCCACGTAGTGGCCCACCAATATAATCTTATTAATATGTTATATATTATGTAATATAATATTATATATTACATATACCTATAGGTGGTAGCGCTGCCCATACTCACCGTCCAGACCCATCTGGATGGTGTAGATCTCATAAAAAGAGGTGGGTCCCATGAAATTTGGATGGACGGCGTGGGTAGCACAATACATCAAGGTGGGGCACATGTGGCATGCCAGATGGACAGGAGATTTGGATCCATCAGCGTGGGGTCCACAGGAGCGAGGACACCAGCCACTCTGTTCATCAAGTGGGTCCCATGTACGTGGGCCACCCCACTTCCCTCACTCTCTCTTACATATATATATAATATACATGTGCATGTATATATATATATATATATATATATATATATATATATATATATATATATATATATATATATATATATATATATATATATAGTATCATATAATATATAACAAAACATATAATTATATAATACATATATTCATAACTTAAAGTACCTACTGTATAGACTCTCTGGACGTTCTGGATGGTAGGGATTCATTGCATATATGATGGTGGGTCCACATGTGTGGCCCACCTCAATGTGCTATGATATATATATATGTTATATATTATTTAATTATTAACTCCTCTCTTTTTTTTTAAAGCTGCTAGAGTGTTTTCCCTTACACAGTCCAGTAGCAGAGACTGCTGGATGTCCAAGGTATGGATGCAATACCTTCATCAAGGTGGGGTCCACGTACTCGTGGCCCACCAACCACATATATATATAGAGGTGGCCCCACTTATACACGGTCCTCAGATGGACGGTGTGGATCTAATCCATTCATCATGGTGGGGTCCATACATCCCAAAATGGACGGTATAGATATAATATATACATCATAAGCGGGCCACTCTCATCATCATCATCACCAAAAGAAAAGGAGAAAGAGAGAGAGGGAGAGAGATCGGTGTAATGGAGGGACCCCGCCACTATGGGCCCCTCATATGATTACAACACATAAATCAAATTGTGTCCCATCACAAGTGAGCCTTTAAATTAAAAATCATGAGTGGATCACCCACCTATCGGCCTCCTTCTTTAGCTACTTGGACTCCTATGCCCCTTGCCTTCAATCTTGATGGAGGATGATGAAGTTTTGATGGTTGAGATGGGACATGAGAGGGTAGGAAGTGGACCACACTAGAGCTTCTCCATGAGAGCTTGGGAAGCTCATACGTTGGAGCTTAGGTTGCTTGGGAGTGAAGAGAGAGGGAGAGAAGTGATGGGATGAAAAGGTGATAGAGTGATGGGTGATGGTTGTAAGGAAGGGATGGGTGGAGAGAAAGAGTGTTAACTTTGGGAATGGGAGGGAGAAGGGTTGCTTGTACTTAACTTGTACTTGTGATAGGTTATGTACTTGTTGAGGTGATTGATGATTGATGTGACATGTTGCAGAGATTCTCTCAAAATTCACACACGTGGCATTTTCCTCGAATTGAACGCTGGCCCATATCTCCTGGCCCGGATATCGCCTCGGTGCGCGAGACAATGGCGCGGTCGCAATAAGTTTTGAGTCGATCTGACTCTGATATACGGACACGACTCAAGATCGTGAGCAAACACCGATAATAGATCGCGGATCACCAAAATTCGACCGGGGGGACCACGAAAGCTTATGTAACAGTACAAGCTAGGATACGGGCCTTATATTGATACAATATGGAATAATAAAATAATTATTCTCAATTACTAAAAGTATTAAATTCTTGGTATCAAATAATTCGTAGGATAACCTTCACCTAAAAGATTTAGGCAGGACAACCTTATTTCATGACGTCTTTGAAATTAAAATATTAAACTTAGCAAGAGTTAATCAATCACAAGACAGTCATATAAATAATAAAAATAATCACCATAATGCACAAAAGAATTATAATAGATCAGTGATTAAACCTACTCCTACTCCACTCCTAAAATTACTACTCTCACAAATTTGTCTTTCGTTATTTCAAGGTTTTTACAGGTTCACCTTAACAACCTAATACAATTGTTGTAATTTTCATAGGCTATTACAATAAAACCCACTTTATGATTTTCATGGGATCACCACAACACAACTCGCTACAATTTCTAGGCTATCTCAAAAAACCTAAAATAAAATGAATATAAATACAGTATTTATCTTCAAATGGCGAGTGAAGACATTACTGTAGCCTGATTGCAGTGATCTTCTTTCTTAGGATATTGATAAAGTCGTGTATAAGTTCAACCCAAAAAGAATATAGGGATCTAATGTGTTTTCAATAAACAAAAACTCTAATAGCTTCAAATTCTATTCTTTGAATCTCAAGTAGAGTATGAATTACTCTATTAAAATTATTAAAACTATCTTGAAAAAGAGAATAAAATAAGCTAAACAAATATTAGAATTACCACAAAAATAGCTTAAGAAGAGCCCGACTTTCTCTCTTGCTTTGAAGAATTTTCTCACTGATTTTCATGTGTTGAATGAATGAGAGAATGCCCTTATTTGTATTTAAAGGATTTGGAAATTTGGTTGGCCTGAGTGTTAGTTTGGCTAGCCGAATTCCAATGAATTCATTCCAAAGGCACACGGATTTCGCTTGATAAGATCTTTCAAAAAATTCAGCTGGCCCAAGCTAGGATTTGGCTGGCCGAATGCATGGTTAGCTGGCCTAATCTCTCTGAAATTCAAAGAAATTCATTGCTGGAAACTTGACCGAACATACTTCGAGCTGCCCGACCGGTCATGTTCGACTGGCCGAACTTAAGGTTGGGCCAGCTGAACTTATAACACCCTGAACTTTTCAATACCCATGTATTGAAAGTTCTCGAGTGTTACCATAAAATTTAACTTATTATGTATATGTGTACAATACCAATCTAACTATCCTAACCTTATATATATTCTCCAACACGAATCTGACCATTGGGAATAATCTCCATTCATAAATCAAGTTATCTAACTGTTGATTTTAAGATAGGATTATCATATAAGTAAATATTCTCACTTGTCCATTATAACCAACTGTTCAGCCAAATATGCACTACTAGATAGAGACATCCACTACCAAAAAAATGAGCAAAGGTTACGGACTATAAAGGTCTATAGCTACGGCTTTAATCTGTAGCTAAATAGCTATGGATTTAATCCATAGCTAAAACGTAGTTAATCTGTAGCTAAAACATACCTCCCCATAGGACCTTATTAGAGACTGACGATGCTTAAGGGGCTCCATGGGGCCCATTGCAATAATTTATTTTATTTAATTGGTCCATAAATTTTAAAATATTATTTCAGTGCATGATCTCAAAAATTAGAAAGATCAAAAGTCTAAGTGGACCACACCATGAGAAAGAATGAAAAATAAATTTATATCGTTAATGTGGTGTGGTCCACCTAAATCTTAGATCTGACTCATTTTTTGAATAAACCCTAAAAAGGAGATGTTAAAATGAATGGATGGAGTGGATAGATAAAATACACAATGGTGGGCCCCACAAGTTTGAAACTAAATCAAGATGGTGATGTCTGTCACCCCTAAAACTCAATCCTATCTGTACTCCTCTTCTACGAGCACCCAAATTCCCAAAACCAAAACCCCCGTTCTCTCTCTCTCTCTCTCTCTCTCTCTCTCTCTCTCTCTCTCTCTCTCTCTCTCTCTCTCTCTCTCTCCCTTTCCCTCACCCCCTCGCAATCTCTCGTAGTCCCTCATCCTCTCTCTATCACTCAGTCTCATTTCCATCTCTTTGTTTTCCAACCTCTCTGTCTCTCTCACTAGGGTTTTCAAAACCCCCTTTCGTCGCAAACTCACCATTGGATTGTGAGCACATTTCGTGTTAGGGTTTTTGAAACCCCTTTCATCCAACCCTCGTCACTGCCCCGGCTTATCCACTAACCGCAGCCCCTGTGACCATAGCCTTCCTCCGCAGCCACCGCCCCTGTTCATGTTTGCTTAATCCTCCAAGGAGTCCCAGGTGGTTAGAAGTTCTAGGCATTCAACAATCATCTGATTGCAATTTCTTCTTTGCTTAGGTACGTGATGATAGATATATTTTTGTATTGAATTTCTGTGCAAGGATGAAGATTGATTGAGAGGGGCTCTCAAGTTTGTAAATGTATGTGGGGCATTGACTGTGATGGAGAGGGGAGCTATTCCTGCATTACCGACTAGAAAAGTCGTGCTTAATGCCTTGCTTCATCTTGCTACATATAGCTCTTAGTTGCTAGATAGGTGGAGCTTGATAACTTGCTTCAGCTTGCTGCATAGATCTGAAGACATAGTCTCCCTTCACAAGGTAGTAGTTGAAATGTTCCTAATGTTTGATGATGCAAGCTAATGCAATTTGGGGATTGCAAGCATGCAGAATGCAGGCCATCTCAATTGTTGATAAATTCCCCATCTAAGCTTTATTTTGAGATTTTTAGATTTTGGCAGGATCCTATAGATTGATATAGCAATAAGAATAAGATCGCTTAATGCTTCATATCGTGCTGTCAATTGTCATTTGATCCTAGATACGATCCTTGTCGGCCATCCATTGCATGTAGTCATGAGTAAGAATGTGAATCATCATAGTAGTTAGTAGTAGTGATGAGTCAACATATGTGAGCCACCATTTAAGATGTTGGAATATAGCTAGATGTGGGCATGAATTTGTATTTACGGGAGATGAGATTGGATAAGCTATTTTTTAGGCATGAATTTTATTTGAATAATGTTGTATGTTGAAGTGCTATTGTTGTAAAAGGATTATGAATGATAAAAATCTTTTCTAAAGGTGTTGTTTTAAAAAAAAAATGTAAGGAAAAAAATGTTGACTAATTGAGCATATGATATTGAACTGTGGTAGGTGGCTAAAGGCACCCGTTCTAATCTGATCCACTGTTGTAAATGTTGTGTGTATTATTCATTGATATGGAACTAGTCCACAAAAGAGAATATATTTATATAGTTGTATTAGTTATATACATATCTCCAAGATACCATTTGTCACATCTAGTAAATCTGCTAACCTGCTCTATGATGAGTCTAATGCTGGGATCAGCTGCGAGATGTGGGTGATGCTTGATCTAGTAGCAAGTCCTATCGAAACTGAGATGATCCATTAGGGCTAACACAGATAGTTGAGGGGGAGCTTGCCATAATAAAGCCTGGTGCCATTAATGAGCTTCGTTATAGACTCCCTGAGATCTCAATACTTCTATATTTGTTCTTCCTTTCCTCACCAAATTAGTGTACCTAATGGATCCTATTCCAAAGTGGTAAAGGATCTTAACAGCTTAGTTCTAACTTTTTGTTGCCCTATGTTCTTCATGTCCCAACCTTCCTATCAAATTTATTTATTTTTCTTAGTACTTTAATAAAACAATTAAATTGTTCTATCACCTCTTTTTACATTATGTGGTTCAGGATTTGAAGATTAAGAAGAGAACTGGGGATGGACATGAGGCTAGAGGATTATATCTGTTGGATGTAGACCGGTTATTTTCTACTCATGTGGCTGAGTATGGGTTGAACAATCCAAATTATATGCATCATTTGCATGCTCGATTAGGATACATTTTGGTTCGTATGTTCTCTTGCTTCCTTTTTTTATAATAATTTTAGCACCATTGTTTCCTTTGATCGTGAAGCTTTCCTTGCCTATTATCTAAAACACGCTTGTTCTGCTTATCTTGTTGCTAAAAATAAATCAATTCCTTCATTTGCATTGATCCATTCTTATGTGTGGGGAGGGTCTACTACCGGATTTTTCTCTATTCAGATTTGTATACAAGCACCACCATATTCACCATGGCCACCTCTACTAAAACCTTTATAATTTACATGGCCATGATTGCATTTGAAATGGGTCCCACTTGCTTCAACGGTTCTTGGTAACTGACACATTTACTTTATGTTTTACAGTGGTTTGTTTATCAGAACCTCGTATTTACGCCGAAAAGGTATGTAGTTGTAGGCATACTAGCTACCGATAAATCTCATTCTCCAAAATTTCTTAAATTTACAAATTTCTTATGAGATTTTTAGGTTTCACTTACGGGCCTATTTTAATTTGTGAAAAGCATGCGAAATAAATAGTCTTTCTCGAAAAACTTCATTTCCAAGACACTTGAGGAAAAGAAAGCATAGTTTTCTTTTTTCTTTTTCTTTTCTTTTTAACACACTCACTCACACCTCACACACACTCATGCACTCACACCATCGATGCTTCTTCAATGCTTTTGAATTGTGTTCAAAATTCTTTTCCAGTAGCCTTATTGCTATATTTATGTTGAACAGAAGTAAATTGACTGGATAATCATTTAGGGGTGGGTATAGGCCAGGTTTGTTCAAAATTCTTTTCTAATAGCCTTATGATTCTCCTTGAAAGATTTTCATGTCTTTTGGAAAGCCAGAAAGTGTTCCTTCTACTGGAAAATTCTCAAACATGCTAAAGTGCATTGTTAATGAGGTAATTGTGCTCCACTTTTCCACTTGTTGGTTGATTATCAACAACATGAACAAAAACTGGTCATAGTCCAATTTAGCAATTTAAGGAAGTGTACCTGCATCGATGATAGTTGATTTCTATCTTAAAGGTTATATTTCTTCAATTCAAGGATCTGTGTTGGTTTTGAGTTTTTTTTTTTTTTTTTTTGGTGATTCTTGTCATATTGTCGATTTCTGGAGATTTTTGTTTATAACAGAACCTTTTTAGGCTTTCAAGTGTTTCATTTCAAATTTTCTAGTTCTTTTAATTTATACCTTTTTAGAATTTTGATTTTTCTTTATTTTGTAATGTTTGGTGAATTGGGTTCTTTTTCCATGTCTTAAATCATGTCATTGTTCTAATTTTGGTAGATCACATAGTGGGTTGTTAGTCATTTTCATGATATTATTATTATTTTAAAATATCTTATATAGGGGGGATTTTGATTTTGGTTTAATTTTCTAGTGTTTGTTGAATTGGTGTATTCTGATTTGGTATGCCTTTTTTTTGGGGGTTTTCTAATAGTCTGATGAGGAATTAGTCTTTTTTTTTTTCTCTTTCACATAACGGCATGTTTTGATTAGATCTTTGATGTTGAGATGACTTTACTTTGAAATTTCTGTAGAATCTGAGTTTTCATGTTTCTGATCTTTGAATTCTCATGGTTTTGATCGATCTCACTGATTGATTCTTTTCTTTTTTGTGTTTTGTTTTACAAGGAAAAGTGACAGCTATTTAGATTATAAGATGTTTTCATGCTTGTGCAAGAGTACTCATGGCTGGAATGAATTTGCGATGGGAAGGTTATATTCAAATTATTCCCACTGAACTTATATTTGCTTGCATTAAATCTTTAAAATTTTAGATTTGACTTAGATCCAAAGTTGATTTTGATGGATTGCAGAATCTATGTTTTAAATCTATTGCTTTCCAAAGTTGATTTTGATGGATTGCAAAATCTATGTTTTGAATCTGTTGCTTTTCAAAGTTGATTTTGATGGATTGCAGAATCTATGTTTTGAATCTGTTGCTTTCCAAAGTTGATTTTGATGGATTGCAAAATCTATATTTTGATGGATTGCAGTCTGTTCTTTATAGCATGGTTCATATGGAGTTGTTGCCCTATTTATGGTGCTGGCCTAGAGGTTTTATTTGAAAAAAAAAATGTTTCATTCATGGCCCATCCATGGTGGTACCCACCATATCAACCTTTTGGGTTGGATCCATGCAGCTTCTTTGGCTTTGTCCCTCTTCTTTCCTGCGGTAGCTCTGGTTTGTATCCTTATTCTGGTAGAGACTATTGTGGGTTCTCATGAGTAAAATACTTTGGCAGTGTTTTGCAGATAAAAAAATATATACTTCTATCTGAAATCGGTGTTACCAACCTATAGTCTTTGGTTTCATTAGTGAAATTCAACCTGGATATCTATGACAGCCATATAAAAATCTGCATGCCTCGTTGAAATTGAGGAGAATTTTAATTTAAAATTTTCTGTTCTTAATTTTTATATGTTTTATAAGGTAAATATGAGTGGATCCCATGTCTTAAGGCTTTGATTTGATGAAGCCTGCCACGATGCTCAAGGGTGAACATTGTAGCCACTTGAGATTTTAGTACATGGTGATCCATCCGATAAACCAAACTGTGGGCCTAACACGTGTTGAATCCCATGCATTGACAATATTAGGCATGCTCATAAGTAGGACATGCATAATTCTTTATCTAAAAATGCACATCATTTTGAGTTGGTTTAGTTACACTTCATTCCCATATGTGAATCCATCCATGTTTTGTAAGTGAAGAGAGATTTGTAAAAAGAATCTTGACTATAAGGACAGTGAAGCTGTCCATCACCACTTATTCAACGGTTAGCCATTTTCATTTTCTCCTTGCACCCCAATGCAGGTGCTTCTGGTGAGAATGTTGGACTGATGGTTATTCAAGCATACTATATGGTAGGTGATCCAGACTCATTTGTAATTGAATTATGCACTGAATCTGAGAATTGGATGTGGATTTTGCACTGAATCTGAGACTGGAAACCCCATAAACTGTGTGTGTGTGTGTGTGTGTGTGTGTGTGTGTGTGTGTGTGTGTGTGTTAACATTTGTGTAATGAGTATTTACTAGTGACTGGGAACCAAGCTGAACCTTGCTTTTTAGTTCACAGGCTGGTGGGCCAGGCCTGGACTCAGGTCTTCATTAATACCACCACATTTATGGGAACCTCAACATGCACCATACGTATTGGCACCTAACATAGGAGTGTAGCCCATAATTTATATAGGTGGGGAATCTTGTCTAATGACTCTGTTTTGCCTTTTCTGCTTGGTGATTCTACATAACGAGAAATGCTTACACACAACTAGTTGTACATCCGACTATTTGGTCTATCGGCCCATTGTGGTGTTTGTGTAACAGCCAAACCATCTAGTGAGGTCGTCCCACCATGAAAAAGATGCCCAAAAAATCAGGTCAATCAAACTATCAAGTGGACCTCACCATAGAAAACAATGACAACCACATAAAAGCCTCCACATTCACGGGGGGCGCATCTAATGTTTTCATCTACCTAATTTTTGAGGTGTCTTATTTTTATTGTGGAGGCACCTTGCTGTATGGGTGAGGTCAGGTGTCTTACAAACATAATAGTGGACCTTACACAGCAACTAGTTGTGCCAACCAATGCTCAGATTATCTCAGCTAGGACTTCAATGGATCATGCATGTTTGTGAATCTATAAGAAACATCAATACTCTCCCTCAAGTGCTAGCACCTTAATGAGTTTTACTTCTGCTTTCCTAATTACCTCATTTTCTTGAAGAACTTCCATTCTCTATTTTGTTGGTTTCAGCTGGTATTAGAGTCTTGTTTTACCTTTTGAGTCTCTTGTTTGATTGTGGTGAAACAAACCATGCTAACCATGAAAACTTGTTTGATTGGTTCCAAGTGTAGTTGACTGTAAATGAGTAGTAATTATTTACATTTTCATTATGCATGAATTAAATTAATTTTCAATATGGCATATTATATAAGTTTTGGATTTTTTATTTTTTATTTTATTTTTTTAAAAAAAAGTCTAGTGCAATGTTTATTTGCTATCCAACATGTTGATTTATGTTAGACAGATCTAGATGAAGGGAAAACATAAATACCATCTTAATCCAAAACTTTATTGCCCTTAAAAGTTTTTAATGGTGGGTGTTCAATTACCATCTTTCCTTTGGTGTAGTCTACTTAAGATTTGAATCTACGTCATTTTTTAACAATTAGCTAGGAAAATGGATTGACTGTTGATGCGAATGCTAACAGGTTCAAATGTAAGCATGCTGATGCAAATGCTAATAGGTTCAAATGTAAACATGTGCTGCATGTAACATTCAATCAATTTCCCTTTAAGATTCAACAAGAGAGAGAGAGAGAGAGAGAGAGAGAGAGAGAGAGAGAGAGAGAGAGAGAAGAAGAAGAAGGATTCCACTCTTGACTATATTACTTTTCTAATGGGTATCTTTGGAAGATTGGAAGATTGGAGCTTTAGTATCATCATGCTCTATACATTGGAATAAAGCAAACGATTATTCAAATCCCTAAGCACACAATTCCAATGTTTGTAGAATAACATGCCTTCTCCCATTAGTAGATACTACCCTCACCCAATTTACTTAAGATGATACTAAATGTGGTATCCACTTGTGAAGTTACTAAAGATCATATGAAGAATATGAGTGTGCATGTCTTTTTTAATTAGTTACGTTATATGATGTTTGGCTTGTTTGTTTCTTAATTTTTGACTAATTTGGCACTTGTTTTTTTTAAAAAAAAAATATTGAATGAATTTTGTACTCTATATTTGAACGTATTTATAGTCTTAGGCTCCATTTGGTCATCACATTCATATTTATGAAAACATTTTAAAAAAAAACCAAATGGAGCCTAAGCCATTTTTTAACTCCGCCAAAGTAACTCCTTGCATTGCCGGTCCCAAGCCCGGGTAAAGGAGGAGGGAGAAGGGCCTTAGAATGAGATCGTTAACTATGGAGGAGATCCTGAAAATGCAGTATCTCTGGTTTTATGGTTTTACTTGTACATTCCTGTATTGATTACTCAAGCATGACGATTATGCACATTCTTTCAAGTGGATGTTGTATGTGAGAGGATTGGAACCGCATATTTTAAATTCAAGCATCTGGTACGTCTCTTGTCAAGAATGCACATGTGTAGTTCATCAAACAATATATTATGTGATTATAATTACATTTATTTGTTGCAAATGTGAATGGTATTGTATTTGTGAATGTGAATGAAAATAAACAACTACTAACATATATATATGTTATCAATGGAGGATACCTTGATTAGGGGGAGATGAAATTCTTGTAGCTTATGGTATGGTGCCCCAATATTGGTTGTATGTTACTAGTATGTAGTAGATAATACTAGGTTCAATATTTTTTGTATGTGGCTAAAATTTTTATCTCAACTACTTATAACCTAAACCTAAACCTATAACCTAAAACCTAAATGTATTCATAAATCCCTAAACCTAAACCTACACCTAATCCTAATATCAACTCCCTAACCTAAACCCATGACCTAAATGTATTCTCAAATCCCTAAACCTAAATGTATTCTCAAATCCCTAAACCTAAACCTACACCTAATCCTAATCTCAACTCCCTAACCTAAACCTAAACCTAAACCTAAACTTGAAAACCCAAACCTAAACCCGATCCCAAACCGAAACCTGATTTCTTAAACATAAACCTTAACTTATTCTCAATTCACAAACGTTATAACCTACAACATATAACTTATAACTTAAACCTAAACCATAACCTAAACCTATAACCTAAACCTAAACCTAAACCTATAACCTTAACCTAAACCAAAACCTATAACCTATAACCTAAACTTATAACCTATAACCTAACCTTAACCTAAACCTAAAACCTAAACCTAAACCTATAACCTAAAACCTAAATGTATTTTCAAATCCCTAAACCTAAACCTACACCTAATCATAATCTTAACTCTCTAACCTAAACCTAAACCTAAACTTGAAAACCCAAACCTAAACCCGATTCCAAACCCGAACCTGATTTCCTAAACATAAACCTAAACCTATAACCTATAACCTATAACCTAAACCTAAACCTAAAACTTAAATGCATTCTCAAATCCTTAAACTGAAACCTACACCTAATCTAAATTATAAGTCCCTAACGTAAACCTAAACCTAAACTCGAAAATCCAAACCTAAACTCGATCCCGAACCCAAACTCGATTTCCTAAACATAAACCTTAACCTATTCTCAATTCCCAAAAGTTATAACCTATAACATATAACCTATAACCTAAAACTAAACCTATAACCTTAACATAAACCAAAGCCTATAACCTAAACCTTAACCTATTACCTATAACCTAAACTTATAACCTATAACCTAACCTTAACCTAAACCTAAAACCTAAACCTAAACCTATAACCTAAACCTATAATCTAAAACCTAAACCTAAACCTAAAAGCTAAATATATTCTCAAATCCTTAAACCTAAACCTACACCTAATAATAATCTCAACTCCCTAACCTAAACCTAAACCTAAACCTAAACCCGAACCCGATTTCCTAAACCTAAACATAAACCTATAACCTATAACCTAAATTTAAACCTAAAACCTAATGGCTTGTTTGGCTGGGCGAATCCCATGGGAATAGGAGGGATGGGATGGATTTTAAGGTAATGATGGTGGTGTCAGTGGATTGGTTTAAGATCCATGGGATTGCTATATCCCGAGACAAGTTCACTGGGTCTGTTTGGCACGCCCGACATATCCCGAGATTTTACCTCCCAATCCATCCAACCAAGGGATGGGATCAAATTTAAGGTAAGGATGGTGATGTTAGCGGATTGTTTTAAGATCCACGAGATTGTTTATATCCCGGGACAAGTTCACTAAGTTTGTTTGGCTCGTCATGTATATCCCGGAATATGGTGATCTGATCCCTCCTAATACCATGGGATTAGTCCGACCAAACAGGCTCTAAATGTATTCTCAAATCCATAAACCTAAACCTACACCTAATCCTAATCTCAACTCCTTAACCTAAACCTAAATCTAAACTTGAAAACCCAAACCTAAACTGGTTCCCAAACCTAAACCCGATTTCCTAAACCTAAACCTTAACCTATTCTCAATTCCCAAAAGTTATAACCTATAACATATAACCTATAACCTAAACCTAAACCTTAACCTAAACCTATAACTTTAACCTAAACCTTAACCTATAACCTATAACCTAAACTTATAACCTATAACCTAACCTTAACCTAAACCTAAAACCTAAACCTAAACCTATAACCTATAACCTATAACCTATAACCTAAACCTAAACCTAAAACCTAAATGTATTCTCAAATTCCTGAACCGAAACTTACACCTAATCCTAATCTCAACTCCCTAGCCTAAACCTAAAACCTAAATGTATTCTTAAATTCCTGAACCAAAACTTACACCTAATCCTAATCTCAACTCCCTAGCCTAAACCTAAACCTAAACTTGAAAACCCAAACCTAAACCCGATCTCGAACCTAAACCCGATTTTCTAAACCTAAACTTAAACCTAAAACCTAAAACCTAAACCTAAACCTAAAACCTAAATGTATTCTCAAATCCCTAAACCTAAACCTACACTTAATCCTAATCTCAACTCCCTAACCTAAACCTAAACCTAAACTTGAAAACACAAACCTAAACCTGATCCCGAACCCGAACCCGATTTCCTAAACCTAAACCTTAACCTATTCTCAATTCCCAAAAGCGATAACCTATAACATAACCTATAACCTAAACCTAAACCTTAACCTAAACCTATAACCTAAACCTATACCCTTAACCTAAACCAAAACCTATAACCTAAACCTTAACCTATAACCTATAACCTATAACCTAAACTTATAACCTATAGCCTAACCTTAACCTAAACCTAAAACCTAGACCTAAACCTATAACCTAAAACCTGAATGTATTTTCAAATCTCTAAACCTAAACCTACACCTAATCCTAATCTCAACTCCCTAACCTAAACCTAAACCTAAACTTGAAAACCCAAACCTAAACTCGATCTCGAACCTGAACCTGATTTCCTAAACCTAAAACCTAAAACCTAAACCTAAACCTAAAACTTAAATGTATTCTCAAATCCCTAAACCTAAACCTACACCTAATCCTAATCTCAACTCCCTAACCTAAACCTAAACCTAAACCTAAACTTGAAAACCCAAACCTAAACCTGATCCTGAACCCAAACCCGATTTCCTAAACCTAAACTTAACCTATTCTCAATTCCCAAAAGCTATAATCTATAACATATAACCTATAACCTAAACCTAAACCTTAACCTAAACCTATAACCTTAACCTAAACCAAACCTTATAACCTAAACCTAAACCTTAACCTAAACCTATAACCTTAACCTAAACCAAACCTTATAACCTAAACCTTAACCTATAACCTACAACCTATAACCTATAACCTAAAATTATAACCTATAACCCAACCTAAACCTATAACCTAAACCCATAACCTAAAACCTAACCTAAATGTAAAACCTAAATGTATTCTCAAATCCCTAAACCTAAACCTACACCTAATCCTAATCTCTACTCCCTAACCTAAACTTAAACCTAAACCTAAACTTGAAAACCCAAACTTAAACCCAATCCCGAACCTGAACCCGATTTTCTACACCTAAACCTTAACCTATTCTCAATTTCGTAAAGTTATAACCTATAACCTATAAACTATAACCTAAACATAAACCTAACCTACACTTATAACCTAAACCTAAACCTTAACCTGTAACCTTAACCTAAACGTAAAACCTAAGCCTGTAACCTTAACCTAAATGTAAAACCTAAACCTTAACCTAAAACGTAATGTATTCTCAAATCCCTAATCCTAAACCTATAACCTACAACATTAACATAAACTTATAACCTACAACATTAACCTAAACCTATACTAATAACCTAAACCTATTCTTAAATCCCAAAACCTATAACTTAAACCTAAACCTTAACCTAAATCTAAACCTATAACCTAAACCTAAACCTTCAGTTGAAAACTTCAGACAAGTCTTTCATAGCAATGATATTAGAAATAAGTGGATGTGTTAGAAAAATTCATATAGGTCTTTCATAGCTATAGATTCGTTTAGTTGATTGTGGCCTAACTAGAGGACTGACTTGATTCTTGGGATACGGAATCTACAGTTTACCCTTCTAATGGATGGCTTGGATATTACACCTAATTGTCATGTCGGCATGTGGTAGTGTGTGCATTAGCTCACCTACACATGCAGGTCAGCTTAGCAAACCTCTTTCCCTTTCTTAGGTGGGCTTTACCAAGAAGGTACACATTTCTACCAGGCGGTGAACCCGCTGCTTCTGAACATCATTAGATTAATGGTGATCTTTTATCTATACAACGTGATGCACTGTATACCCTAGAAACTATCTAAAACTAGAGGCATTGCCACTAATCACTAGCATATCCTACTTGTCATTGACAAGCAAATGGAGATTTTCTTTTCATGATGTTCAGCTCTACTTGCACATTTTTCAGGTCATGGATAATTGTGGTTGGTATCTGTTCCACTTGGGAAGTGGGTACTTGTGGCTACCAATGGTCCTTCTTGCAGAAATCGTCTAGACGTTTATTTTGGCCCTACAAACCATATGGTGAGACCATTCCTTTTGTGTCAATTTCATTCCTCTCTTTGAGTTTTTATTAATTCATTAAGGAAAAAAAATGGTTATAAATGATGCACTTTTTTCACTTTATCTTTTTTCCCCCAATGCTCATTCCAATTTATGAATGCCATGACTATTTGTAGGATGATGGAATATACGAAGCTGTTGCAGGAAGTAACTTTGTTATTACTAGAGTTGCATTTCGAGACAACTCTTCAAAGTACTACATAAATGACCGTGGAAGTAATTTTACAGAGGTCACTAAGAAATTAAAAGGAAAAGGAGTGGACTTGGACAAAAATCGGTTTTTTATTCTTCAGGTGGGTGATGGGCTGATGGCTGAAAACGACCTATTTACTTGTGTGTTTCGATAAGAAAACAAATGCGTTCTATTTGGGGGATTTATTCAATGATAACAAAGAAATTGTTGAGAGAACATTCATCACATTTATCTGAGTTCATTTACATCCTCTGATTCCCTTGATTCTGAAAACAAAGTACAATTAATACAATGTACTGAATGAAAGAGAAGATAGCTCGATGAAAATTTTGGCAGCATTCCAACGCTATTTCGGTCATCTCCTAGGTACTTAAGAGGAATTACTGATCTGATCAGCCAGTCTTCAAGGAGATAGAAATTTCAGCAGCATTCGGGTGCTATTTCGGTCATCTCCTAGGTACTTAGGAGGAATTACCGATCTGATCAGTCAATCTTCAAGGAGATGGAGCATCCTTCCGGTCATTCTTCCTTAAAATATACAGCAGCCCGTTGAAGTGTGGCCAAGCCCTGAGGAAATCAAGCCGATCATGCTAAACAGGCCTTAAAAGTCTCCCAGAATGTAAGATCATGAGGTTGTCACCATCCGTTTAGCCCGAAACTTTATGTGCAGCATCAGAATCACAAATTAGCTGTACACGTCAAATTTTAGCTTCTGGATCATTGTAGAAATGACCAAACCGACAAATTAGCCCCTGAGATCATGATTTGGGGCCCGCCTGATATCTGGACATGCTTTTGATTTGGTCTCAACGCACTAAATACAGTGGGCAAGTGAATGGACCGAGCGAATTTCCCACGAACATCATGTCGGGACCACATGTACATCGCATGTACATGAAGTCCAAGTGCACCAGCCATGCACGAGATTCACCAAAGTCGGTCAGCGTCCGCTGACCGACTCCTCTTCTTCATTTCACAAAAATGCACAATGTCTTCACTGCGCCAGCCATTTTTGTGTTGTGTGGTCCCCTTACTACCCCATTGAGTGATCTGAGCCGTCCATTCTCTTCAGAGGATGGGCCTTACCCTCGCCTAGCTCTCCTTTTGTCACCATGCAGGCTCTTGTGAAATTTTAACCATTGAATACGAAATGGACGGCAGAGTCGATAACCTTGCGGGCCGCACTGATTTCACTTTAAAAGAAGTCCTTCCTTGGTGGTTTTTCACCATGAATCGAATGAGCAGTGTGGATTTTCCATTCGTTTTCCATAAGTGGGCCATCACACATCATAGAGTCGACGTACGTCGACTCTGTGGCGAAACAGAGCTTCCGTCCGTTTGTAGTGGGACACCATCATCCAACAAAAGCTTAATCTGAAGCGTCCATGAAGTAGAGGGAGAAAAACCATTCAAAACCATGTTGATCTTTGGCGACCCTGCTCGTTCGTATGATCGCAATAATGATCTCAAGGGGACCGTTCAGCTACTTTCCCGGCTTGATTATCTAGGTGGGTCACGTCAACAGACTATCAAAACTCACCTTTCACGGTCAAAATCTCGAGAGGGATGCAGTAGACGGTGTGGATCTCTCAAAATCTGACCACATCGGGCCCACCAACAACACAATGAAAATGCAATGGAGTTCTTCCTCTATTTGCACACGACCACTGCTCCAGATGTCGCACGGTTCTACGCAAGGGAAACCTCCCTTCGGATGACGCTCCGCAATGTCTGCGGAAATTTTTCCACTTTCACTACGCGGGTCCGCGCAACACTCTTTTCAGGTTTCCTTCAAAAGTGGCGTAAAGCCCGTTGCGCGTCCATGCGCAAGCAACTGTAGTTGCCCGGCTACACGCAAGCAACTCTCTTCTACCTTACATCTCTCTTATTTCTTTGGCCCACCAACTGATCCAATCCGATCCAACCCCTTAAATGGAGTAGGAGTGGGGTATTTATGGGCCCCACCACTCTTATAGAGTGATGATCACCACCACCTATCTCTTCGCATATGATCTTCTTCTTTTCTTTACACTATGGTGACCACCAAGCTACCTCTTAAATGGTGGTGTATAATCTCTCCCTTAAAATGACACATGTGCACCCCTTTTTACCAAAATATCATTTTCAATTCCTTTTACCAGAATACCTAAACTACCCCTTGGACATGGAATGTTATCAAAATACCTAAACTACCCCTGGAGCTGGATTTTTACCAAAATACCTCTAGAGCTGTATTTTTACCAAAATACCTAAACTACCCTTGGAACTGAATTTTTACCAAAATACCCAAACTACCCTTGGAACTAGATTTTTACCAAAATACCTAAACTACCCTTGGAACTGAATTTTTACCAAAATACCCAAACTACCCTTGGAACTGGATTTTTACCAAAATACCCAAACTACCCTTGTAACTGGATTTTTACCAAAATACCCAAACTACCCTTGGAACTGGATTTTACCGAAATACCCCCTCACATGGAAATTACCAAAATACCCTCGGACGTGAAAATTACTGAAATACCCCCGGATGTGAAAATTACTAAAATACCCCCAGACATGGAATATTTTTTTATGCCTCAACAGATGCCCCCTCGATCCTTCTTTGATTGATTCCTGAAATCAAATGGAGGATCGATCTTCCTCCGCCTGAAGAACTTGAATGAACTACAACTGAAGGATGATCAGATGATTATGCTTGCATGGAAGACTAGATGATCATTCTTAACCAGAAGATTGAATGATCGCGTTCGAACGGAAGACTGGAATGCTCGCATTCAAATGGAAGACTGAATGATCATACTTGAACAGAAGATTTGATGATGGCGTTCAAGCAAAAAATACTTGAATGATCTCGTTCAAATGGAAGATTTAATTAATGATGGCGTTCAAGCGAAAAAATTTGAATGATAGCGCTTGAACGGAAGACTTGAATGCCCCCAGCCAGTAGTGTCGAGCAGTTGTTTACTAGAGAGGATAAAATACTCTTTTCATCGAAGCACATCTCTGCAATAGCTATGACGACTTCGTCTTTGAGCAATTTGATCAAAGAACTATCTTTCAACACCATTGCTGCTGTAACGGTCTCTTTGATCAACTCCAACGATTCTTTCCTTCAATTCTATATCTGGGGTCGTTCTTTAATGCTGCTCCTGCCGCAACAAATTTTTTGATTATTTTCTTTACTTACGATCTGCATAACCCAAGCTTTTGAATAATGGTCTCTCCTGCCAAATTAATCGGAATTAGCATCTCAATTCATTATATATTTTTTTCAATATAACTTTATGAAGCATTGATAATTTTTAAAATAGATTGAGAGTTTCTTCTCTTTTTAGGCCGATTGTGATATTCGCAATATGATTTAATCAATCTTTGCGCTTGTCATCGTGCTTCGTATTGTATTCTTTTCTCATTATGTCGCACTCCTAGATATGTCATCTCTAGTTTGTGCTCCTTAGCATTTCTTCATAGACTTTTCCTTGGATCTTTGCTGATTCTAAAAAATTAAAAAATAGATAAGACTTCTTTTCAATTTTCATTTAATAATTTTTCAAAGGTCATAGAAGTTATTGATGATGATGATTACATTTGTTCTTTGTCTCCATTCGATCCGATACATGGAGTCTTGCAATATTATTATCCATAATACTCGGCATATGAATTCCTTCGCCGCGTATAAGAGATTATCAGAAAGACAAAGGCATAGATTATTTTGAAGACATTAAATCCTGTCCCCTTTTCAGGTCAATGTCGCATAAAGATTTCTTCAGAAGATAATATTTTCGAAGTGAAGCCTTCTGATATTCCTGAAGAATGGATAATCTTTACTACTCTTTTAATGAATCCAAGGAATATATCTGATTCCTTATATTGTCCAGTAGAGAATGATAATTCTTCACTAGTTTATCCTCTGCCCCCTTTTGAGAACCTTGTGCGATAATATGTTTCTATTCACTAAGAAGGCGAGAGATGAAAAGACCTTACAGATCTTGTCAATATAGTAATTGACCTTGGAGACTTGAGCTTTTGACTAGATAATCACCAATATCTTGAAGGCATTTATTGTTGATGTAATTTGAACTTGATTCAAGAGAAATGCATTTTTGCATGTTTTCTAATCAATGTTTAAAATTTTCATCAGGCAATTGCATATTTGATCATATGTAAATTGAAATATGTATTTATAGCATTTTGAATGCTTCACATAGCTTATGCTTTTTAAGTAGTGGAGATAGTGTACTTTTGACTGACCATACTTTGACTAGACAAAACTGACCTTGACCTGACTTGACTGAACTAGTATAGATTGAACTAGATTGACTTGACTTGACTAGTCTAGATTGAACTGGACTGGACTGGACTAGACTGACACTTGCACACACAGTTTAGGCTCTTGAGTAGTGGAGCAACACACAGTTTAAGCTCTTGAGTAGTGGAGCGACACATAGTTTAAGCTCTTTGATCAGTGGGGCAACACAGTTTAAGCTCTTGAGTAGTTGGAGCAATCACGGCCATGAATAGGATTTACACACCAGGATAGCCACAGTAACTCTCTAGAGTTCGTAGGGCTTTTTACCTGGCTACCTTAAGTACCAAATCCAAGGTCGTCGATCCATCAATGAGTAGGTTTAGTCTAGTCCTTCCCCATGAGTTAGTACTGAAATTAAATTAAGGATCTGGGTTTTCTTCGTCTGTGAGTTCGGACCCATTCCTAGGGAGGATATTTTCCTCCTCGGCCATGACGTTGTCGGAGAGCTCACAGACGGCATTGGTCTTACGCGTGACTGGCCGTTGAGGATGGCTTTGTCAGCTGCCTGCATAGGTATGCGTACGATGGCCTTCATAGGCTTTTTAGGGCCACTGGCTTCTCGTCGTTGCCTGACTGGCGATCTTGATAGGTCTTATGTGTAGCTGGTCCCTTTTAAGACTGGATCCTTTTAGGACTTGGCCTTTTATGTCTTGAAGACTTGGTCCTTTTAGGACTTCACCCCCCTTTTTTTAAAAGATTTGGCTAGACTGCCTTAAATGATTATAGGTCTTATGCGTAGTTGGCCATATAGGCTTGGCTAGGCTGCCCTGAATTATTAGCAACCATCACTGTCGTGAACTTTATATGTGGTTGGCTATATAGTTTATTCCACCGCCAAAAGATGATCAATAATTGATATTTCAGATCAATAATTGATATTTTACCGCTGCTGATAATGTTCTAAGAACATTCATATTATGTTTGAAGTCGTGTATCAGCTTGGCAATGATAGCAATTTTGATAAGCGATTGATGATGACAGCGATAATTTCCAATCTGGGCGATAATCATCGGTACTTACTGATGGAAATCTTTGGCGGCCAATGCTTGACAGCTATCATCAGTGTTTGGTGTCTTGACGACAATCATCAATGTTTGGCAGCGATCATCAATGCTTGGTAGCGAACGTCTATGCTTGGTAGCGGTCGTCAATGCTTGACAGCGATCATCAACACTTGGTAGCGATCATCAATGCTTGGTAGCGATCATCAACGCTTGGTAGCGATCGTCATTCGTACTTCGCATTTGACAATGACTTGATATGCTTGAAAGCCTGTCTTGCATTCAAATACACAAAAGAAATGCATTCTATAGTGAGAAACATATTTCACAGCTTTTTACTCACCTGTCTTGCCCCCTTTTGATTAGGAAGCATTACTCTAGGAATCTTCGTAATCAAAATTATGATGTTGCACCCTGACATTGCATCCCCTCATACTTTTTTTTGCCCAGGATTAGCTTTGTCCCCAGTCTCAAACTAATCAAGCCTGTGTATTCTTATTTCTTTTTTTTTCTCTCTTTTTTTTTCTTTTCTTTTATGTCGTACACCTTAACAATTTCTCCTTTATCAACCATCTTCTGTAACTTGTTCTTCAAGCCATTTACTTTTCTTTCTTCTCCGATTGTATCTCTGTCTTTCTCCTGAAATTCAAAATCAATTGAAATTTTGTGCTTTAATTCATTCGTATAAGCGAGAGTACATGATCTTGTCTTTCGAAATCCTTTCGCTCCTCTACTTGTTGGCGACAATCATTAATGCTTGATAGCAATCATTAGCGCTGGCTTTTGCCCCAACTTTAACCTGTAAAAATTAATATAGACAATTATTATAAACAATTATCATTTCGAAGAGTCAACAGTTACCTTATTTGGAATTCTGAGATTGCTGATCATGCCCCCCCTTTTTTTTTGGAAACATCAAAACTATAGCTCTTTACTTATTTGGTATGCCTTTGTCTGCCCCCTAAATAATTGTACCGTGAATCTTTTGAATCAACATGTTGTCTTACTTTCTTCTTGCTTGTTCTTCTTTTCTTCTTTGTTTTATTTCCTTTAATACTTTAACTATGACAACTTAATTACCTCTGCAGCTAGCGATTAATTCCTTATAAGCAGTACATCACCTTCTTCAGCTGTATGTTTCATGTAGTCCTTGAATTGTCTGAACCCTTTATTTACTTTTTTGTTTGTAAAATCATCGATGTTCTCTTTAGCAGAAAATTCAATCCTTTATTTTCTGACAATCCTTCTTTTTACCTTCTTTCTTCGGCAGTATCTGTCGTTATCCCCCTAGGACTCTTGAAATAGCCAATTCATATGAGAATGGAGCAGCTTTACTTTGACCCCTGCTCTTCTAATCTGGAAAGTTGTGACGATGCCCCCAGGGCTCTCTATTGACTAATGAATTCGTTAATTCATTAATTGATCTGTTTACTTGTTGGCGAGCAACGCTTGACTTAGTTGAACTAACTTTTCATCTGAAGGCTTTGTACATTCTTTGTGCACCAACACACTATCATCCATCCTTCATTGTCTCACAGCGCTACTTATGAAGCAGACACTGCTTTCGATGCTACCTTGCTTCTTCTTCATTTAACTTCCCCGCCATGGAAGTGCTTCTGCATGGTACTCATTATTTGGTCAGCACGTGAGCACAACTTTGCAAAAAAATCAACTAAATTTGAATCGGCTCTAGAACTCTGAATGGTTTCAATCAAGCATCTAAAATTGTTGAATCGGTTTTCTTCTTCAACATGATCCTGAGCAAACGATAATTCCCCATCTATTGCCCTTCAGCTATATCATCCAACTCTCTTTTGATAGCATTGTGCCAATACAATATTTCATCAATTGGATGTGTTATAACTGAATCAACAGCTGATTCCAAATGTTTCTTTTTTTAGTCTTGAAAAATTCACAAGTGCTCCACCCTTTCTCTATTTGATCTATTAACTGGCCATGTGTGGGAGCCACACAACACTTTTTGAAGAAGCCTTTCACCTGAGACAGATCAAGGTAGCATGTTCCTCTTCCTTAAACATGTACTGATTAGCTTTCTCCGGTAACTACCATCGTTCTAGCATCACTTGTCTTTGATCAAAACTGATTGGATCTTTTTTTACACTTTTTTTTGTAGGAGTCTATTGAATGTAAAGTAAATAATTATAGTAGTCGAGAGAAAGATCACCATAGTATATCTGTCATCAGAACAGAATGTTAGTTAATTAATTAAATAAAGTCATACTTTATTTTCAGAGATGAAGGGGAGGATGTTCCAGTTGAGAGTCACCATTTTGGCGTCTGCAAAGAGTGATAAATATTCTCTGAATATTTTCTAAGTTATCATTGAATAATAAGTCCCCAGCAGAGTCGTCATTTTGTTTCGACAAGAAAATAAATGCATTCTATCTGGGGGATTTATTCAATGATAACAAAGAAATTTTTGAGAGAACATTAATCACATTTATCTGAGTTCATTTACATCCTCTGATTCCCTTGATTCTGAAAACAAAGTATAATTAATACAACGTACTGAATGAAAGAGAAGATAGATCGATGAAAATTTCGGCAGCATTCCAACGCTATTTCGGTCATCTCCTAGGTACTTAGGAGGAATTGTTGATCTGATCAGCCAGTCTTCAAGGAGATAGAAATTTCAGCAGCATTCCGGCGCTATTTTAGTCATCTCCTAGGTACTTAGGAGGAATTGCTGATCTGATTAGCCAATCTTCAAGGAGATGGAGCATCCTTTCGGTCATTCTTCCATAAAATATATAGCAGCCCATTGAAGTGTGGCCAAGCCCTGAGGAAATCAAGTCAATCATGCTAAACGGGCCTGAAAAGTCTCCCAGAATGTAAGATCATGGGGTTGTCACCGTCCGTTTAGCCCGAAACTCTATGTGCAGCATTAGAATCACAAATTAGCCATACATGTCAAATTTCATCTTCTGGATCATTGTAGAAATGGCCAAACTGATAAATTAGCTCCTAAGATCATGATTTGGGGCCCGCCTGATATCTGGACATGCTTCAGATTTGGTCTCAACGCACTAAATACAGTGGGCAAGTGAATGGACGGAGCGAATTTCCCACGAACATCATGTCGGGACCACATGTATATCGCATGTACATGAAGTCCAAGTGCACCAGCCGTGCACGAGATTCACCAAAGTCGGTCAGCGTGCGCTGACCGACTCTTCTTCTTCATTTCACAAAAACGCACAGCGTCTTCACTGCGCCAGCCATTTTTGTGTAGTGTGGTCCACTCACTACTCCATTGAGTGATCTGAGCCGTCCATTCTCTTCAGAGGATGGGCCTTACCCTCGCCTAGCTCTCCTTTTGTCACCATGCAGGCTCTTGTGAAATCTTAACTGTTGAATACGAAATGGACGACAGAGTAGATAACCTTGCGGGCCGCACTGATTTCACTTTAAAAGCAGTCCTTCCTTGGTTGGTTTTCACCATGAATCGAATGAGCAGTGTGGATTTTCCATTCGTCTTCCATAAGTGGGCCATCACACATCATAGAGTCGACGTACGTCGACTCTGTGGTGAAACAGAGCTTCCATCCGTTTGTAGTGGGACACCATCATCCAACAAAAGCTTAATCTGAAGCGTCCATGAAGTAGAGGGTGAAAAACCATTCACAACCATGTTGATCTTTGGCGACCCTGCTCGTTCGTATGATCGCAATAATGATCTCAAGCGGATCGTTCAGCTGCTTTCCCGGCTTGATTATCTAGGTGGGTCATGTCAACAGACTATCAAAACTCACCTTTTCACGGTTGAAATCTCGAGAGGGATCCAGTAGACGGTGTGGATCCTCAAAATATGACCACATCGGGCCCCACCAACAACACAATGAAAATGCAATGGAGTTCGTCCTCTATTTGCGCACGACCACTGCTCCAGATGTTGCGCGGTTCTGCGCAAGGGAAACCTCCCTTCGGACGACGCTCCACAATGTCTAGCTTGGGGAAATTTTCCCACTTTCACTACGCGGGTCCGCGCAACACTCTTTTCAAGTTTCCTTCGAAAGTGGCGCAAAGCCCGTTGCGCGTCCATGCGCAAGCAACTGTAGTTGCACGGCTACGCGCAAGCAACACTCTTCTACCTTGCTTCTCTCTTATTTCTTTGGCACACCAACTAATCCAATCCGATCCAACCCCTCAAATGGAGTAGGAGTGGGGTATTTATAGGCCCCACCACTCTTACAGAGTGGTGATCACCACCACCTATCTCTTCGCATATGATCTTCTTCTTTTCTTTACACTATGGTGACCACCAAGCTACCTCTTAAATGGTGGTGTATAACCTTTATCCCTTAAAATGACACATGTGCACCCCTTTTTACCAAACTACCCTTTTCAATCCCTTTTACCAAAATACCTAAACTACCCCTTAGACATGGAATGTTATCAAAATACTTAAACTACCCTTAGAGCTGGATTTTTACCAAAATATCCAAAATACCTCTGGAGTTGGATTTTTACCAAAATACCTAAACTACCCTTGGAACTGGATTTTACCAAAATACTAAACTACCCTTGGAACTGGATTTTTACCAAAATACCAAACTACCCTTAGAACTGGATTTTTACCAAAATACCTAAACTACCCTTAGAATTGAATTTTACCAAAATACCTAAAATGCCCTTGGAACTGGATTTTTACCAAAATACCCAAACTACCCTTGGAACTGAATTTTTACCAAAATACCCAAACTACTCTTGGAACTGGATTTTTATCAAAATACCCAAATTACCCTTGGAACTGGATTTTATCGAAATACCCCCGGACATGGAAATTACCGAAATACCCCCGGATGTGGAAATTACTGAAATACCCCCGGACATGGAATAATTTTTTATGCCTCAACATTGTGAAAAAATATCATACCAACAAAATATATCTTCTCTTTCAATTCTTTATCATTGAAATTTTAGGGTAAAGTCGAGCAAATTTCTCTAATAAAGCTAAAGATTTGTATTTTCAGCATTATTGTAATTGTAATTGCAATTGATAGTAATTAAATGAATGAATCATTGTAATTAATTGTAATGGAATGAATGAATGATTATGCAGGTGAAAATTGAATGAACAAATGATTATATATATTTTTAATGTACGAAATAGCTACGGATATTGACCATAGTAGATAATGTGACAGTTATAGCCATTATTAAATTTGGCAAATTGCTACGGACTTTTAGCTACAAATAATATCCGTAGCTGTTTGTAGTTTTTACTACAGATATAATTACTATGGATTATATCTATAGCTATTGTGACCTACAGCTACGGATTAAATCCGTAGCCATAGGTTCAAGACCTATTGTTACGGCACCTACGACTACAGTCATGCTATGAACTAAAACCGTAGTCATAGGTCTATGGGTATGGCTTTTATCTGTAGCCTTTACCCAGTTTTTTAGTAATGATCTAACCATCCACTTTAATTTTGGACCACCCGATCGTAGTAAACTAGCTACTTGATCTTTACATCCGCTCATACACATATCAAGTTGATATTCTGATCATTCATCTTGTTCATCACCTATAAATATTCTTAATCCACCATTAGAACTAAAATCTGAGAAACCTACACATGTGAACAAGACACTCGAATCCAATGATAAATATGTCCTACTCCCTAATCACTCGAGAAACCCACCTTGTGTTCTTCCGTTTACAAAACCGATCATACATATACCTATATACACTATTAGAGTACTAACCATCAAGTTTTCCTATTTTAAACATGTCATTTGACCATCCATTGTTTGCTTTGATATATGCACATTCTCTAATTAATTTGGTTAATAACTCTTTATTCATAATGATGTAGATATAAGTCCTTTTGTAAGAATTACTCAAAAACACGTCTATAACCATATAAAACCATTAAATTTCTCAAAACTCTCATGTCAGCAATAATTATGAAAATACCATTAACCTACACCCGTGAATTCTATATCGCATGGCTCCCACAATTCGTTTGAAGTGAAATTTTATATTATGCCTATTAACCATACATTTCAAATTTTGGCCCTTAGATCATTATAAAAGTGACTTGATTGACAAATCATCCCCTTAATCGTTGATTGTGATGTCCATCGAGTGAATAAACCTTGTGAGAAGTCGTAGTAGGATATTTTCCTTCATATGAACGAATTGGATTGCCCAAACATGGACCAAGTGTGAAATATAACGACCCCATTTTGGTAGGTTTTTTCTCAGGCATGAAGTTATCCTTTTAAAGCCTATTAACTCCTTATAAATCTGGATCTTTCGATTTAACCACTTCCTTCCATCCATTGTAACTCAAATTTGGACCACACTCTGGTCTCATATTACTCTGAGGTTATACAAAATTTAGACCCTGATCTATGATCCTGTACCGTTGAAAGCTGAAGCCAACTCCTTCCTTTTGATGCAAAAGGTGATATTTTAGAACTAGGCCTTGTCCACCATTGATCAACCACCAAATTTTTTCTAACCGTTTGCCTATATTGACTACATATTTTTCCTAAATTTGGGCCCTGATCATTAAGTGTGGGCCATTAATTGAGATCAAGTTTGTTTTGACACCCATTAAGAGAATTTTTAAGATATGACAATCTCAATTTTGAGTCACCAAGAAAATCATATACCTCAGCCGTCTTTAACGACCCTGACACAATGAACGAATTAGATTTAAAGAAAGATTGTCAAAAAAGGAAAAATTGGAGAAACCCAATCCAAGTGAGGTGGAAAACACGCCCCTCACACACCCACTCCCTTTTAAAAAGGGGGCATGCGTTCCCCTCTCCATGCACACACTCACTTCTCAAACATCTAAGGAGATATATATATATATATATATATATATATATATATATATATATATATATATATATATATATATATATATATATATATATATAGAAAGAGAAACAAAGAGAGAAAGAGAAAAGGAAAGCAAAAGAAAGAGAAAGAGAAGCCTGAACGTCCATCATCCGCTTCCTTCTCTAAACATCTGGTATCTTCTTCTTGTTCAAGCGATGTCATGATTCATGTGGAAGCTTTCCTACATGTATATTAACCTAAGGTTTAGATCTAAGGCTGAGATGAGGGATTCCTCTAAGCTTATATTAATTTGAGTTTGTATGATTTATTTTGTTCCCTCACATGCTTTAAATCCTCCCTGTAAATATTTAATTTACCACTACCAATTATTTATCCTTTAGGAATAATGGTTAAGGTATGATGATAATTATACATGACCTTTCTGAATTTATGTGAAGGTTTTTCTCCTTTAAGCTTACTTGATTTAAGATGATATTATCTTGCCTATTACATGCTTCATGATACTGTGAACTTCCCTACAATTGTTTAATTTACCAAAATCAATTATTTATCCTTTAGGAATTTTGGTATGACTTTAATTATGCGCGATCTTTATGAATTTACGTGAGGCCATGGATACAAGCCTTATCCTTGCCTTTACATCTTTGTTGAGTTAGCCCTTGCTAATCTTCTCTTTATTGAGTTGGCCATTGCCACTCTCTTTATTATTGAGTTGGCCATTGCTACTCTCATTTTTGTTAAGTTAGCCATTGCTACTCTCCTCTTTGTTAGGTTGGCCATTGCCACTCTTCTCTTTGTTGAGTTAGCCATTGCTACTCTCCTCCTTATTTTATTATCCTTGTACTATCTATCTTTAAGGCTTAGACATGTGTTTTAATATTTTAGAACTCTCATGATTCAGTTTACATTCTCTTTGATGTAAGTGATATGTTAAAGGTATCACAACTAGTGATTCAATTATTATATCATGGACGTAATGCGCTTTGGGTAGAGACCCTCTTGGTCATCGCATAATTTCATGGATTTTGGGGTAGTAGTATACAAATCGATGTAAGTAATTCGTAATGCGTGTTACATCACTTTTGAGATTTGATGTCATAAATAGTCACTCCATAAATAAATCATGTCACATAATTCATCTAACTTATGTGTTGTGCCGCCTTGAGGTGTTCGCATAAATTCACGGTAGTATTGGACATGTCGGTGAATGTCCGTAGTTATGTGATACAAGTTGAGTTAGGTTTGTTATGAATTATATTTTACATTGTGATGATCACTATGTATGATGAGCCACACACACTTTACTAGGCATGCATTTATATATATATATATATATATATATATATATATGTATGTATATATATGTATATATTGGTTACGCATACTGATACCTCTTGTAGTAGTGAAGTACGTGACATATCAGAACCTTTACATTACTTTTATGAATCTCTTGAATTATTGTTAATCTTAAAGGATAACCACCACTATGAGTAGGGCGTTGACCCTCTCCAACCATATAGATGATGCGGGTGATGTATAAAATGAAGACCTAAAGGACCATCTTCCTATGGAAGATTATACTGAAAGAATAAGAAGATAGTTTTATGATTTAGTTTTATACTTTCATTGTAAACTCAATAATGTAATAAGCTCTCATTGAGAGGGCATTTGATAATTTGTTGAATTCTATTACTTTAATGAAATAATAAATACAGTCGATCTTATTCTCGTGAATGATTACCTTTATGAATGTAACTGGATGTGATCTAAATGAAAAAAAAATACAATTTTTACAGTATCCAATTCATTCAATTATTAACACACGGTTTTCTCGAGCACAAGTATAAACTCTAACTATGAAAATTCGAGATGTTACAGAACTTGCCACGAAAAATCTCTGACAATCTATAAACTTGCTTGAATTATGTTAGATTAGCCGAAGGTAGTTAGGCTGGTCGAACCAAATGTCGGTCTAGCCCAACTAGAGTGTATTTTATTTGAAAATATGTTCATTATAAGGCTATGTGAAATACACATAATCTAGGGTCATTCTAAGGTTATACAACCTGATGATTGACTCATACGAAGTGTTCAGATCATGTCCTTTTATGCCTTGAGATGTTAAGTCTTCCCTGAGACGCTTGATAGAGTCGATAAAGGTTCTTCATGAGTTGTCAAAGAATATCTTCATGAGTGCTTATGTTCCTTTCAGGACTACAAAATTTGACAAACCTAATTGTGCTTAAGTATAAGCACTTATAATCTCCACCTTTATTAATTTCGTGAAAAAACACAATCATACAAATATATAACTCATCATAACATATTACATCATCTCACAGACTAATCACACTCATATGATCTATGATTCAAAGGAACATCTGTACACCACCAGTGATATCAAATCTTGGATTTTAATACGATACTCACCCTAGAACAAGCATTCGTAAGTCCCCTTGAGTACTTATCACATAGAATATATACCCATACAATCCAATCACATGCAAAAAGAAAAATATAACCATACCATATGATCTATGCATGTGAGTGTATGTGCTCATATATGTATTCAAAATTAAGAGTGAGTTATGCATGCATGTGTTCATATTATCCATAGTTTTTTCTCTCCATTTTTGCCAGAAGTTGACAAAGGAAGAAATAGATAAATGAAGTATTCAAGCAGATAATCAAGGATAATAAGATACAACATTATGATAGAAACTCGCTTAAACGTTAGCTATAAAATCATTCAAATGTTAATATGACAAATATCCAAATGTATGTAAGGGAAAGTCATCCAAGAGTGCATGTAATCCAATGAGAGAATAAAGTTATTACAAACCAAAATAGATAATATCAATCAGAAATAAAAAAGGATGGTGCATGCATCTCATGATCATTGATTTTTAGACTCCAATTAAATCAATGAAACTACTTTTTCATGTACTCCATTTATTTTTTTGAGTCTAAAGTAATGATTCCTGGGAGACATGCAATGCATCTACCTTCTTCTCTAAGCTCTCCAACCTCTCAGAGAATTGCGAAAGCTGAAAGTCTGAATCATTTGTATCACCAGATTCTTCCAAATCAACAAGTATGTCTTCCATGTTGACATCTTCTTTAGGAACTGTCATGCCCCAAACCCAGAAATCGGGCTCACAAATTTCCAATCGTTAAATCCAGTTCCAACAGCCTCTGTAGTATCCCATTCTCGACTCTCAACATCCATATACCATATTTCAATCCTAGGATCGTACAAGGAGAATTTTTCCAATGTACATTTAACTTAAAATAAGCATAACAACAAGTTTACCCAAATTATAAAGGCAACATCATCATCACATATCCACTAATATAAACAGTTGAATACAATGTTGAAAGGAAAATACATATATCGAAAATCAAAGCTCCAGAGACCGCTGCATGCTCCAAGCCCAATGCTACTGCAACCTAACGTCACCTACATACATCTATCATGCATAAGCTTATGAAAAGCTTAAAGGGTGGTGTAAGTGTGTGCACAAGGTAAGTGTCAAGTATACAATACAGGTCCATAAATCATACAATGTCAGAAATACAGGCAAGTCTATAAATCATACAATATTAGAGTATGCAATGCAGATCGATTATGCAACACAGAGACATACAGAACCAAATATCAGATGCTAAGGATGCAATGGAATATGTGGTGCGAATAAAATGACCATGCAGGAATGTGAAGTCAGGATGATAGTACGTAGTATCACAGGCTATTGAGTCCATCACAAGGGACTTCTATCCAAACCAGTCCCATACCTAATTTGGATAGTCATACTTAATGTGGTAAACTCCTGATCTCAGGTTAGTCACGTGCCCCAACCGAAATCCTGGCCATTGTGAAGGTACACGTAACAAATAGTTGTGCACCACCAGCTCGAGTGAATAGTGAATGAATGAGTATGCAAATTCTGCTCAATAAGTCTGCATATCAGTACTATACATCTCTGAAATCATCACCGAGGTCTAATACACTCCAAACCAAATTACCAGCTTATCACGCACAACCAGGTGAGTGGAAGAGACTTCACTATCCACCTAGCTAGTAGTTAGCCAATACCTACCCAGCACGTTGATAATGGACCCATTTATGAGCTGGTGAAACTCAGCCTAGTTTTTCCCACTACGAATCAGGCGAATAAGGCCACACCCCCTCCTAACCGACCATGACACAGTGAGAGACGTGGCCTACTGGTATTCGGCACTCGAGCACTCATATATCCACTCGGTCTAGACATTGGAGCGTCTCTTGGCCATAAAGGTTTAGGGACTTTCACCCACGAACATCTAAAGTGCCCAGATGCTCGAACAAAACATTTTCAGTGCCCCATCTAGCTATTCAAGACATGCCTATGGAGGTTACGACCCTTATATCGCTAGGGCGTACAGTAATCATAACACACAATGCAAGATGCATGAGTCATACAATCTAGTCATGCATGAATCCTGCGCATACCGTGCACTTATGTGAGATAATCTCTGCCTATCAAGGAGTCTCATAATAACTGTAAGACCCGTATCCTATACTATACTGTTCTGTTAACTCTCCTATCCTTTCCGTCGAATTTCGACAATCCGTGACTTGTAATCGATGTTTGCGTAAGACCGTAAGTCGTATCCTATACATTTGAGTCCGCTTAATCTGAGACTTATATCATTGCGACAACACCATATCCGCGATTCCAACGCCGCGACTCACATACCGATCCGATACCCTGACTAAGAGATGTGGGTTGTCGTTTATTGCGAAGAAAATGCTGCGCATTGTAATTCCAAGAGAATCTCTACAACATGTCCCATCAATCCATCAATCAATCAATCAACCCATCAATCCATCAATCACTTCATATCAAGTACACATCACCTTTCACCCCATCCCCAAGCAACCACCAAAGTCAACTCTCTCCCTCTCTCTCTCTTACACCACCTTACATGTCAAGTACCACATCCATCACTCACCTCACCCTTTCACCCATCACACCCATCCCTCATCTCTCTTACAACTCTCTCTCTCTCTCTCTCTCTCTCTCTCTCTCTCTCTCACTCTCTCTCTCTCATTCTCAACACATTCCCAAGCAAGCAAGAGGCTCCCACATCCATGCATTTCTATGAGAGAAAAGTGAGTTGTGTGACCCACTTTCCATCCCCAAAACTTTCATCTTAGCCATCTATTACCCATCTCCACCATCAAAGTGAAGCTCTATGAGACCGGCTTTCCAACGGACTGAGAAGATCAAGCCGTGGGTGCTTCCATAGCCTAGTTTTTTATATTTTTAAGATGGACCAAGTGAGGCCTACTGATCAATGGTATGGATCTCACTTTGGACCCTAGGATGTGGCCGATGGCCCATCTTGATAATCAATATCATTCCATGATGGGGCCATTCTCCATGGACCCCATCATGATATTTACCTTCCTAACTTGTATATGTGTAACACCCGTGAAAAATTCATCCTTGGGCTCGAGTACCAACTCGACCCGACTTTGCGTAGAATTCATTCCTTTGGAAAATTTGACTAGGTTAGCTAGTGCAACGTTAGAATAGCTGGGAAATGGTCCCTGATCACTTTAAATACGTTCTACAAGGCCCGAAGCGAGTGGAACTAAGGGTGCTATAATGCTCTAAAGCCTCGGATCAAACTCTAAGCCGGTTTGTTCTCTGGACCACTTTGAATCTTTGTATTGGATCTAGACCGCACGTTGAAAGTCCGATACCTCCTATCTTAGACCGTTAGGACCGTCTAGCTGGGCTTGACACTCATTCCAAAAATCAAGTCAAACCGGTGATCACAGGCTATTTCATTGAGCCCGGACCGAAGAGAGTGTGAATAGGGACATAGTTGGAATTTCAAATTCAAATCTGGCACACAAATTTGACGCATCAGTATTAGGCATTCTGACCGTCAGAATACAGCCAAATTACACCCTTGGATCAGGAAAAATATCTATTATATATCACGGGACTTATAGGCCTGATCTTGATGCGGTGACCGTTAAACTGAAACTGGGCCGCCACGTGCGATCTGGGAACCCAACCGGTCTGAAAACTGGATGTATGCTAGATCTAGTATGCATGAGCTTAAGTCCGACCGCATCTGGCCTGGGGACCTCCAGAAGTGCCCTTTTGGACCGAAACGGCCCCGATTTGGTTAGGCACCAAGTAAACATTGTTCCCAAGCCTATTTTGGGAATGTTTTAGGCTATAAAAGGGGTTGAAACCCTCACTCCTCTCTCCCATCCGAATTTGAGAGAAGCCCTAGCTTGGGGGAGAGAAAAAGAGTGAGAGATTGTGAGAGAGTGGGAGAGTTCTTCCCGCCACTTGTGCTACGTGTTGCACGTGCTTAAGCGACACTTCTCTACCGCTTTCCCGGCGATTCCACCGCAATCCTAGGTAAGTAAAAACCCTAAATAGTTGGTGATTTGAGTTTTTCTTGTTTCCATGGCGATGTAGCTTATGGATCTTATGTATTAGGCTCCTTACTCGCCGTAGACGAAGCATATACACTCCGCTTCAATTCCCGAGTCTACAAGACACTAGGTGAGGATTTTAGACGCTTTGATTGACGGTTCCCAATGCTTTCAATGCCGTTTAATAGTAGATTCTTGACGGCATCGCCGTTTGACATGTACAAAATGCTCTCCGTTTCCCGTTTCGTAAGCTAACGAAGAATATGAGATTTAGGGCATTTTAGTCATTTGTAGGAAGTACTGTTTGCATTCATATTTTGCTGATGTGATTGACATGGTTTGTTGTCGCATTAGGGAGTTAGGAATGCGTGCATAATTAGTTTGGCGAAGAGATTCGCCTAGTTGCACACTTTGGGTCGACATGCTATATGTAGACCTAAGTGTGTAGTGCATGTGTTTGTATAAATGCTTGTATTAGTATGTATTGAATTAAATGATGTTATTTGATACTTTGTGATTGATTTTTCAATTATTATGCCGACCTAAATGATTTTCTACATGTTGACAAAATGCATGATTTCATTACATGCATGGAATGTATGTGCTTGAGGATTTGCTTAAGTTGAATATGCATGGGAAGTATGCCTTGAAGATTTGCTTAAGTTGAATGTTATAACATGTGCTAACATGCTCACATGATGTATTTCAATTCCAATACTTTTATAGTGATTCCATAGATGTGTGGGACTTGACTTAGTCCAGGCAGTCGGTAACCGAGCGAATTCGTGGCTGACTGGTCATAGTCACGAACGACGCGTCGATGAATGTGATTCGTGTTGAGAGTTGGCGGCAGTGGTTAGGCCACGCGAAGTGTTTTACGCACTTCATGTCGTTCAATTCGATATGCGATCGCGCTAGTCGAGCCCGTCAAGTAACCCGACTGGCCGATGTTTGTTCACCATGTATGTATCATAACTGCTTGAACCTAGGGTACCGAACTTACCATTGTAAACCCTATTAACCGTGGTACCTTGATCCACGAAGACTCATGAGCCGGGCATGGTGGTATGGGACACCGTGGTCGAGCTGTCGGCCTACGCTGGGGCCACAAACCTCCCCGTAGTGACCAATGAGCACCTTGACTCGTGAGCAGATTATGGTGGTATGGGACACTATATTCTAGCTGTCGGCCTACACTGATCAGGCGACGAGCCCTTTGTAGTGACCGCGAGCGTATTCTGAGTTCACGGGAGGCGACGACCCTTCCGTGCAGTAGAGTACAGTAGGCCTGTATTGATAAGGTGATGGGGGAGCGGTGCAACGAGTGCGAGCAACAGCCCTGGCAGCCCTTGCAGTGACCTACGAAATGTACATCGTATGAGATTACTAGGAGTGACGACCCTAGACAGGATCCGTGTTGGGATCGATACAAGGGAGGTACCTTAGTTTCCCAATCCTGCTGTTTGAATGGACTAATAATAACTTGGTAATCATATCACCATAGCATTGCATGTGCCTGGAAGATGTGGAGCACTCTAGGGAGTGTGGCATGCCGCGGTCGTAAGATGTTGCCGTATGAGGGTGATCGTCGGTGAGGGCATACATCACGTCATATCATCTTGCATTAACAACAGTTTTAGGACTTGTCTGATTTACTGCTTTACTATTATCGCGTGACTGAATTGTGAACATGCTAATCTTTGCTCTATGATTCCACTGAGTTGATCACTCATTCCCACGTTACGGGATGGTGTTTGCAACACCCACCAGACCCTGTTGTAGTTGCAGGTGTCGATGAGATCCAGGAGGTGGAGCTAGATGATGACGAGGACCAGGATGAGTTCTCGTATATGCAGTATCATGACGGCTTCCCGTAGGTGACCTGGATCGAGGGGACATCAGTGGGACTTTACTTTTTGAACATTATTCTTTTGTTATGTACATGTATATGAGACTCAGAGATGTAGTCATACTTTGGAGACAGTTGAGATTACTTTGTTTTTCCATACAGTGATATATATCTTGTTTAGTCTTCCGCTTGCTTTTATCACTGGATCTGAAGTATGAATTGCAGATTTGGTATACTTTTACTCATGTGAATGCTTTAAATCAGACAACATTGAATCATAACCATTTTTGTTGCATAAGTGACGGTCTGGAACTCGGGAGTTGAGTTTATACACGACCCCCGATTTTCAGGGTGTTACAAGTTGGTATCAGAGCATGAATGAGAGTATACTGGGCCTGGGTTATGGTCTTGCGACGTACGCTGTCGCTTCCTTTGACTTAGGTGGGTGCGAGAAGGGTCTAGAAACACTTCTAGGATCACAGATTCGCCGATAGGCGAAGTCTATAAGGATCGATCGCAAGATCGAGTCTGTAACGCATCTCGGGTCGCGTAAAGCGACCCGAATCACTTTTAAGCTGTAGGAAGTCGGGTGGAGACGTCCTATGAGCGGTTTTAAACCGCAAAAGTGAATCTTTGGGCCGTGGAATGACCACGACTCCAGTAATCAATCGCCAGGGCTTAAAAACCCCGTTTTGCCAAAAATTCTCAAAATTCCTTCTCTAAACACTTCAACCTTCAGTTCTTTCTTATCCATTTCATGTTAGGCATCAAACCTAATGTGAAAATAACACAAATTAGTACATTCACCAAATTTTACAGTGAATAGTAAAATTTCATGAAAAATGGCCATAAGGCCATTCTAACTTCACTTTCTTTAGCAACTAAGGAGCTAGAAAGATGTACTGGATCCTTCTACCCCAAATTCATATGCTGCATCATGTGGTTTGGTATTCGGGATTGCGATGTGGACCCGGAAAGCCCCAAAAACATGTTTGGGCCCATAGGGACCAAAATACTATGAACTAAGGGGTGGGACTAGACTTTTTGGGACCCTGGGACCATGGGGGACCAGACCCATGGGGTCCCGCTGGCCAACCTGGAGGTTGGCCGGCGATGCCATCGCCGGCCGGGCGATGCATCGCCGGCCGGCCACCTCGGACGGTGCTGCCCTTTGGGCGCACCCACTTAAATACACCCCCCAACACCCCTAGCTACCTCCCATCCCACGAAAACCCCTAAAACACCCCTCTCCTTCACAAACAGCCCCCTTGCATGCCCTAGATTTGAGTTTCAGCGCTCCATTCCAAATCCCGGCGACCCAAACCCATCCTAATCCCATCCTTGGCCAAAACCGACCACCACCCATTGATTATTGGGTGTTGGCAGCCCCTTTCCTTGAAGATTTTCCCATTTGGAGCTCCAAAATCCCCCAAATAGTGCTGAAATCGTGAGCAGCTCCATTCCACCTTTTTGTTTTTATTTTTCCCTGAAACTACAGCCTTGGGAAGCTTGAAGCATCCCTCTACGACGCCTAGATTTCCTTTTGTCAGATTGGGCAGCCATTTCTCCGCATTTTCGGCGTTTTCCATGGCTTTCGTGGAAGCTATTTTGGGTCTTTTGTCACTCTCATCCATCCTGTCTTTGATGGGTAAGAGGAAAACTGCAACAGACGAGGCTGGGCCGAGCCGCCCTGCTCGATTGAGAAGACCGCGGGGTGGTGCCGCAAGTTCAAGCGCCGCCGCAGGTCCAGCTGCAGTCCTGGAGTGCCGTACGAAGCGGGATTTGAATCCCCATGCACACCTTGGACGAACCATCCTATCAGAGATGCCTCATGGTGAATACACTGATCGTAGAGTGTTATTTGAGGCGGACGTAGATGGGCGATTGTTCGGCGAATATCTGTTGTTCGAACGCATTGAAGCTGCGCACTGGGGACCGATCTTTGAAGCTCGCGCTCGTGCTAATGTGAGCACTGTTCGTGCCTTCTATGCTAGCATCCAGAGTCCTACCTTGGAGCCCTTGCAGTTCAAAATCCCTTTTGGTAGAGATCGGATGGCTACGATCGACGTCCAGTTGGTTGCGCGACTTCTCAACGTGCCTCTAGGTGATGTACATCCAAGTGAGAAAAATTTGAGGACTAGACGTGAACGAGATCGCCGCACCAGGTTTCTGTGCGGTAAGTTGGTTCCATGGCAGCCTAATAATAGCCTCAAGGCGACGTACATGTCTGAGGATTTGCGTCTGCTGCATCACATCTGCACGTTCAATGTTTATCCTAGGTCGACGAACCGCATTGAATGTACACGTCTTATGGTCGATTTCTTATTTCTGGTGGCTCAGGGAGAGAACGTATGTATGGCCACTTTCATCTTACGGCAGATAGTTCTCATAGCCAGGTCGAGAAGAACATCCGAATCCCTTCCCTTTGGCCGACTCATTTGCAGAATTGCGCTTGAGTTTGCCTATAGACTGGGACCCGAGTTGCCGGTATCGATTCACACCATCGATGAGTCGACGATGGTTAAGATGAAGATTGGGTCGCAATATCGTGAAAATCAACTTGAAAGGGATAGTGGGGACGACTTTGATGAAGAGGAAGATCAAAGCGAAGGAGAACCTAGTGCAGAAGTTCAGGAAGAGACTCAGGAAGAAGCAGAAGAGGAGGCTCAGGATACTGATGAGAGTCCTCCTCCTTCTGCGCAGACTACTATTGACGATCGCATTGCCCGGATGGAGGAGAGTCAGACCGCTTTGCGAAGGGAAGTCCAAGAACTTCGAGCAGAGGTCGCTGATGCCAAGGCCGTTACGAAGAAGAAATTTGGCAAGGTGACTCGCACCTTGAAGGCAATCCTGTGTTGCTTACAGGATAAGGGTGCTCCTCCTCCGTCGCCAGACTCCGACTAGCGACGCGATCTTTGATGTTGTTATGAGTAGTTAACTATTTTCTGTTTCATGTGTGTAAAGCCTATTAGGGCTAGTGCTTTGCTTTTGTCGCTGTTGCTTAACTGTCTTAATTTCCATGTCATTCTAGTCATGATGCTTGTAAGGATATATCCCTTGTATTGTGACAATTTTGATTAATTGAAATGCATGGAATGCCTTGACTCTTTAGTGAATGATTGTGGTGTATTTGTGCAATTGAGACTGACAAGGTTGCGCCCTATTTTGAATATAGGGAATGCCACCTAAGACTACGAGGAGCGCGGTTCGGCTTTCATTGTTAGAGCAGATGGATCAGGCTCCTTCTCAGTCTGGCACTCGTCCGGACCCTGCTGTGGGCCCGATTCCTGAGACTGTTCGATCGTCTCAGCCTGCTACTGGTCCTACAGATGGACCACCGCCATTTACACCATCAGTCAGAGAGCCACAGCGCGCATCTACTTCCGCACCTCATCCGCCACAGCCTGCTCCACCCCCTGATAGATTCGAGCAGATGATGGCTATGATGCTACAGCAGCAGCAGCTTCTGACCACCATAGTTGGGACTTTAGCCCAGGGTGGGGGTGCGACTGCATCTACTCCGCCTGCACCACCTGCGCATCCAGCTGAGGATGCCTATGCTTACACCCAGGATGAGGGCATAGCACTTCCTGCGCAGCCTGCTTTCCCTGCGGGGAACCCTGCCGACACACGGGGCCTTCTGGAGCGATTTCAGCGCTTGCGGCCTCCTACTTTCACGGGTTCTCACAGACCCGAGGAGGCTGAGTTTTGGCTCGACCGAGTGTCGAAGATTCTGCGCATGTTGCACTGTACTGAGGCAGAGCAGGTAGAGCTGGCTACCTTCCAGTTTGAGAGAGAGGCCAGTATGTGGTGGGATAGTGTATTGCGGACTGTTACCGCAGACTTCGTATGGACATGGGCAGCATTCGAGTTTCGCTTCCATGAGAAGTATTATCCTCAGACCTACAGACACGAGAGGGAGAATGAGTTTCTCCGTCTCAGGCAGGCAGCGATGACGGTCACCGAGTATGAGCATCGGTTCACAGAGTTGGGCAGGTACGTCCCGACGATTTTAGCTGATGAGCAGATGCGCATACGGCGCTTTTTGGAGGGCTTGCGACCGGATATTCGGTCGAAGATGTGCTGTATCAGTTTCTCCTCCTATGCGGAGTTGGTTCACATGTCCATGCGGGCAGAGCAGGACGTGGATCGACTTGCGCGATCACGAGGCCCGACTACTTCTAGGCCGCGACCGGAGTTGCCAGATAGGCCCTTCGCGGGCAAGAGGCCTCGCATTGATCCTCCTACCAGGACCACGGCGCCAGTAGGACCATTTCGGCGCCCTGATCTATCATGCACATACTGTGGGAGGACGGGCCACCTAGCGCCGAGTTGCTTTGCGAGGATGCGGGACAGTGGGTTCTCGCCGCCGCAGAAGATTGATCGTGTACGTCCACAGGCGATATCAGCACCGCCTATACGGTCAGCTCCTGCGCAGTCCTCTTTCAGACCCACAGTATCGCAGATTCGACAGCCCCCACGGCCCTTGACACAGCGGCCGAACCGGCCACAGCAGGCTCGAGTTCATGCACTGACCGCTGAGGCAGCTACGACGCCGACTTTCCAGCATTCAGCCTTCGAGGTCACGGGCCATATCGGAGGTACTCCCGTTCTTGTCATGGTGGACACTGGTTCCACGATTTCTTTGATATCGCGTGCCGTAGTCAGACGTCTTGGGTTGCAGACTATTACTATGGATAGCGTGCGAGTCCTTGCAGCTCATGGAGATTATTCGGATGTCACCCAGATGTGTGAGGGTTGTTTACTTGATCTGGGAGGCAGGACGATGACTCTTGATTTGGTCGTCGATCCCTCGCTCGTATATCTCGACGTCATCCTTGGCATGGACTGGTTGACTGCAGCGAGAGCCGAGATTGACTGCGAGGCTCGTGTGGTGACGGTGTACGAGCCTGAGGGCACGCCTTTCACATTTTCAGTGCGGGTAAATCTTCCATTCCGCATTCTTAGCTACGCCACCCTGTTGCACGACGCTGGTGCCCAGGTACTTGAGCAGACGCCGGTTGTTTCTGAGTTCGGGGATCTGTTCAGGAAGATCCCTGGTTTGCCGCCCCGACGTGAGATCGATTTCACTATCGATCTGATTCCTGGTTCTACACCCGTCTCACTGCCGACGTATCGCATGGCACCATGTGAGATGGAGGAGTTGAGGACGCAGATTGATGGTCTACTAGAGCTTGGCCTTATACGGCCTAGCGTATCTCCTTGGGGAGCACCGGTCTTGTTCGTGAAGAAGAAGGATGGTTCGCTGCGATTGTGTATTGATTATCGCAGGCTGAACCAACTCACAGTGAAGAACAAGTACCCTTTGCCCAGGATCGATGACTTATTTGATCAGTTGAGAGGAGCGCAGTACTTCTCGAAGATTGATCTTCAGTCAGGATATCATCAGCTGCGCGTCAGAGATGAGGACGTGCAGAAGACAGCGTTCAGGACCAGTTTTGGTCATTACGAGTTCCTTGTGATGTCGTTCGGTCTCACGAACGCACCGGCCGTGTTCATGGATCTGATGAACCGGGTACTACGGCCTTTCCTCTATCGATTCGTCGTTGTCTTCATCGACGACATTTTGGTATACTCTAGGAGTCGAGAGGAGCATGAGGAGCACTTGCGTTTGGTCCTTGATACGCTCAGACAGCATCAGTTGTTCGCACAGTATAAGAAGTGCGACTTCTGGAAGCAGGAGGTGAAGTTTCTGGGACACGTGGTGTCCAAGGATGGCATGGCAGTTGACCTGTCTAAGGTAGCTGCGGTGCAGGACTGGGAGCAGCCTGGTTCTGTCACTGAGGTGAGGAGTTTCTTGGGTCTCGCTGGCTACTATCGGCGCTTCATTCAGGATTTCTCGAAGATCGCGAGACCCTTATCTCAGTTGACACGGAAGGACGTGAAGTTCGCCTGGAATGATAAGGCGGAGTCAGCTTTTCAGGAGCTGAAGGACAGACTTACGTCCGCCCCTGTGCTAGTATTGCCAGAGCAAGGGGTTAAATACACTATATACACTGACGCGTCTAGCGTTGGTTTGGGTTGTGTCCTTATGCAGAGGGACAGGGTAATTTCGTATGCCTCGAGACAATTAAGGAAGCACGAGGAGAATTACCCTACACACGACCTGGAGTTGGCAGCCGTGATATTCGCACTGAGACTCTGGAGACATTACCTCTATGGAGAGGAGTTCGAGCTCTTTTGCGACCACAAGAGCCTCAAGTACATATTCACACAGCGGGACTTGAATATGAGGCAGCGGCGATGGATGGAGACGCTGAAGGACTTCAAGTTTGAAGTCTCTTACCATCCTGGGAAGGCGAACCTTGTGGCTGATGCGTTGAGCCGCAAGAAGGCGATAGAGTTTGCGGCTCCGCTGATGGTTGCCGAGTGGGATATGGTTGAGTTTTTGCGAGACTTTGAGCAGAAACTCACCGTAGAGGAGCCATTTGAGTTCATCGCACATGTTCAGGTGCGATCCCCGATCGATGACCGTGTCATCGAGGCGCAGAGGGACGACGCGCATCTTACTGAGCTTCGAGAGCAGGCCAGTGATGATGATGACGCCGACTGGCGAGTTGGCAGGGATGGGGGTTTACGTTACCGTGGCCGCCTATGCGTTCCTGATGTCCCTGACTTGAGACGAGAGATTCTCGAGGCTGCGCATTCTACTAGACTCGCGATGCATCCTGGCAGCACGAAGATGTATCGTGACGTGAAGAGGACGTACTGGTGGGAAGGTATGAAGACCCACATTGCTGAGTTCGTGTCCCGTTGTCTCACTTGTCAACAGGTGAAGGCAGAGCATCGCCGACCACCTGGACTTTTGCAGCCTATGCCGATTGCAGAGTGGAAGTGGGATTTCATTTCCATGGACTTCATTTCTGGGTTGCCGAAGACGAGGAAGGGGCATGATTCTATTTGGGTGATCGTCGACCGATTGACGAAGTCGGCGCACTTCCTACCGATCAGAGTTACGAACTCTGCAGACGAGCTGGCTAGATTGTATATTAGAGAGATCGTGCGTCTGCATGGAGTTCCGTTGGAGATCGTGTCGGACAGAGACACGCGGTTCACTTCTATCTTCTGGACTCGCATTCAGGAGGCTATGGGTGTGAAGTTGAAGTTCAGTACTGCCTTCCACCCACAGACGGACGGACAGACAGAGCGAGTGAACCAGATCCTGGAGGACATGTTGCGAGCTTGCGCATTGGACTTCAAGGACAGTTGGGATGACTGTCTTGCATATGCGGAGTTTGCGTACAACAATAGCTTCCAGGCGAGTATCGGCATGGCACCTTATGAGGCGCTGTATGGGCGACCTTGTCGCGCACCGCATTGCTGGTTAGAGGTCGGTGAGCGCAGCTTGATTGGCCCAGAGTTGGTGCAGGCGACGTCAGAGAAGATTGATATTATTCGACGTCGGCTTCTTACAGCGCAGAGCAGACAGAAGAGCTACGCCGATACGAGACGGAGACCACTAGAGTTCACAGTCGGGGATCATGTGTTTTTGCGAGTTTCCCCTATGAAGGGAGTCCTTCGGTTCGGAAAGAAGGGGAAGCTGGCACCGCGATACATTGGTCCATTTCAGATCCTCGATCGTGTGGGAGCAGTGGCTTACCGATTGGCTTTACCCACGCCCCTCGCGAGCGTCCACAACGTATTTCATGTTTCTATGCTGAAGAAGTACGTTGCTGATCCTTCTCATATCATCAGATGGGAGCAGGTGCAGTTAGGAGAGGATGTTACTTATATCCTGCGACCGGCACGCATCTTAGACCGGAAGGAGCAGGTACTACGTAGCAAGGTGATTCCCCTTGTGAAGGTACTATGGACGCATCATACTGAGGAGGAGGCTACTTGGGAGACAGAAGCCGAGATCAGAAAGAACTACCCACAGCTTCTCGAGGAGTACGAAAAGGTACAAAATTTCGAGGACGAAATTATTTGTTAAGGGGGGTAGATTGTAACACCCGTGAAAAATCCATCCTTGGGCTCGAGTACCAACTCGACCCGACTTTGCGTAGAATTCATTCCTTTGGAAAATTTGACTAGGTTAGCTAGTGCAACGTTAGAATAGCTGGGAAATGGTCCCTGATCACTTTAAATACGTTCTACAAGGCCCGAAGCGAGTGGAACTAAGGGTGCTATAATGCTCTAAAGCCTCGGATCAAACTCTAAGCCGGTTTGTTCTCTGGACCACTTTGAATCTTTGTATTGGATCTAGACCGCACGTTGAAAGTCCGATACCTCCTATCTTAGACCGTTAGGACCGTCTAGCTGGGCTTGACACTCATTCCAAAAATCAAGTCAAACCGGTGATCACAGGCTATTTCATTGAGCCCGGACCGAAGAGAGTGTGAATAGGGACATAGTTGGAATTTCAAATTCAAATCTGGCACACAAATTTGACGCATCAGTATTAGGCATTCTGACCGTCAGAATACAGCCAAATTACACCCTTGGATCAGGAAAAATATCTATTATATATCACGGGACTTATAGGCCTGATCTTGATGCGGTGACCGTTAAACTGAAACTGGGCCGCCACGTGCGATCTGGGAACCCAACCGGTCTGAAAACTGGATGTATGCTAGATCTAGTATGCATGAGCTTAAGTCCGACCGCATCTGGCCTGGGGACCTCCAGAAGTGCCCTTTTGGACCGAAACGGCCCCGATTTGGTTAGGCACCAAGTAAACATTGTTCCCAAGCCTATTTTGGGAATGTTTTAGGCTATAAAAGGGGTTGAAACCCTCACTCCTCTCTCCCATCCGAATTTGAGAGAAGCCCTAGCTTGGGGGAGAGAAAAAGAGTGAGAGATTGTGAGAGAGTGGGAGAGTTCTTCCCGCCACTTGTGCTACGTGTTGCACGTGCTTAAGCGACACTTCTCTACCGCTTTCCCGGCGATTCCACCGCAATCCTAGGTAAGTAAAAACCCTAAATAGTTGGTGATTTGAGTTTTTCTTGTTTCCATGGCGATGTAGCTTATGGATCTTATGTATTAGGCTCCTTACTCGCCGTAGACGAAGCATATACACTCCGCTTCAATTCCCGAGTCTACAAGACACTAGGTGAGGATTTTAGACGCTTTGATTGACGGTTCCCAATGCTTTCAATGCCGTTTAATAGTAGATTCTTGACGGCATCGCCGTTTGACATGTACAAAATGCTCTCCGTTTCCCGTTTCGTAAGCTAACGAAGAATATGAGATTTAGGGCATTTTAGTCATTTGTAGGAAGTACTGTTTGCATTCATATTTTGCTGATGTGATTGACATGGTTTGTTGTCGCATTAGGGAGTTAGGAATGCGTGCATAATTAGTTTGGCGAAGAGATTCGCCTAGTTGCACACTTTGGGTCGACATGCTATATGTAGACCTAAGTGTGTAGTGCATGTGTTTGTATAAATGCTTGTATTAGTATGTATTGAATTAAATGATGTTATTTGATACTTTGTGATTGATTTTTCAATTATTATGCCGACCTAAATGATTTTCTACATGTTGACAAAATGCATGATTTCATTACATGCATGGAATGTATGTGCTTGAGGATTTGCTTAAGTTGAATATGCATGGGAAGTATGCCTTGAAGATTTGCTTAAGTTGAATGTTATAACATGTGCTAACATGCTCACATGATGTATTTCAATTCCAATACTTTTATAGTGATTCCATAGATGTGTGGGACTTGACTTAGTCCAGGCAGTCGGTAACCGAGCGAATTCGTGGCTGACTGGTCATAGTCACGAACGACGCGTCGATGAATGTGATTCGTGTTGAGAGTTGGCGGCAGTGGTTAGGCCACGCGAAGTGTTTTACGCACTTCATGTCGTTCAATTCGATATGCGATCGCGCTAGTCGAGCCCGTCAAGTAACCCGACTGGCCGATGTTTGTTCACCATGTATGTATCATAACTGCTTGAACCTAGGGTACCGAACTTACCATTGTAAACCCTATTAACCGTGGTACCTTGATCCACGAAGACTCATGAGCCGGGCATGGTGGTATGGGACACCGTGGTCGAGCTGTCGGCCTACGCTGGGGCCACAAACCTCCCCGTAGTGACCAATGAGCACCTTGACTCGTGAGCAGATTATGGTGGTATGGGACACTATATTCTAGCTGTCGGCCTACACTGATCAGGCGACGAGCCCTTTGTAGTGACCGCGAGCGTATTCTGAGTTCACGGGAGGCGACGACCCTTCCGTGCAGTAGAGTACAGTAGGCCTGTATTGATAAGGTGATGGGGGAGCGGTGCAACGAGTGCGAGCAACAGCCCTGGCAGCCCTTGCAGTGACCTACGAAATGTACATCGTATGAGATTACTAGGAGTGACGACCCTAGACAGGATCCGTGTTGGGATCGATACAAGGGAGGTACCTTAGTTTCCCAATCCTGCTGTTTGAATGGACTAATAATAACTTGGTAATCATATCACCATAGCATTGCATGTGCCTGGAAGATGTGGAGCACTCTAGGGAGTGTGGCATGCCGCGGTCGTAAGATGTTGCCGTATGAGGGTGATCGTCGGTGAGGGCATACATCACGTCATATCATCTTGCATTAACAACAGTTTTAGGACTTGTCTGATTTACTGCTTTACTATTATCGCGTGACTGAATTGTGAACATGCTAATCTTTGCTCTATGATTCCACTGAGTTGATCACTCATTCCCACGTTACGGGATGGTGTTTGCAACACCCACCAGACCCTGTTGTAGTTGCAGGTGTCGATGAGATCCAGGAGGTGGAGCTAGATGATGACGAGGACCAGGATGAGTTCTCGTATATGCAGTATCATGACGGCTTCCCGTAGGTGACCTGGATCGAGGGGACATCAGTGGGACTTTACTTTTTGAACATTATTCTTTTGTTATGTACATGTATATGAGACTCAGAGATGTAGTCATACTTTGGAGACAGTTGAGATTACTTTGTTTTTCCATACAGTGATATATATCTTGTTTAGTCTTCCGCTTGCTTTTATCACTGGATCTGAAGTATGAATTGCAGATTTGGTATACTTTTACTCATGTGAATGCTTTAAATCAGACAACATTGAATCATAACCATTTTTGTTGCATAAGTGACGGTCTGGAACTCGGGAGTTGAGTTTATACACGACCCCCGATTTTCAGGGTGTTACAATATGGGTCATCTAGACCATCTATTTTCATGGAGAAGGGATCTCCACCATTAGATTTCAAATTTTTTTAGGCCCACATGATTGGGACCCACTTGATTTATGATGTAGATCATGGAACGGAGGGCCCATAGTGTCGGGGTCCCTCCATCACACGCGTGTCCCACTCTATCTCTCTCTTCCTCTCTTTTCATTTATTTATTTATTTATTGTGATGTAATGGTCGTGTGGCCCACTTGGATAGACCACACTATTAGGTATGTATTGACCCAAGCCATCTAAAAGTGGAGCCCATCTTATAAGTATTGTACTCACACCATCCATCATGTGGTGGCCCACCTAAATAGGGCCCACCTTGAATATGTTGATAAGCTCAAAAACATCCAACATCTGGACGTCGCTGGACTTAAAACACAAAATGAGCTTGGCCTTCCAAGCATTGGAGAAGGGCCACTCATATAGGCCCCACCTCGATGTAAGTATTCAATCCAAGCCGTCCATCCTCTTCCCCAACTCATTTTAGGTGTTGAACCGAAAAATGAGGATGATCCGAGTATCTGGTGGGCCATAATTTTAAAAACAGTATCATTACCGTTGAAATCTATCCAGAATTTTCTTACACGCTGAAAAAGGCCCAATATTGGTCTTGATAGAATTGTTATGGGCTGTGGAATCCAATGGCTGGAGTGGATTCATCAAATGCGGGCCCCACACCTGAAAAACCTTGAAAAAATAGGTTTCTTTTTAAAAATCAAAAATAAAAGAAGCAGCAGGGTTGCTGCTAGCCAGAGGTGCAGGCAGCGCCTGCACTCAGCGGGCGGGTGGACGGAGGCAAACCCATAGCTCCAGCCGTGGGCCCCACCCTGATGTTTATTTTCCATCTAAACTATTCATCTGGTGGGTCCCCTTCTCAGGTGGGTCCCCTCCAAGTTTCAGCCATGTCTGAGACTCAGGTGGCCCACACCATTTGAAATAGTGTGATTGAATGTCTACCCTTGAAAACCTTTTTAAGGCCCACAGAAGTTTTGGATCAAGCTGAAATTTATTTTCCTCTGCACCCAGGTCTATGTGACCCTATCAACAACTTAGATGTAAAATAAATGTTATGGTGGGCCCCATGTGGGACCCACTGTCCACGTCCAGCCGCTGGACTGGTGGACAGAGTGGAGATACCTTTTTTCAACACGTGAGGTCTTGGCACCGATCCCTGGTGGAGGTGGCTTGCATGGAGCGTGTGTACTGACGGGGTGGGACCCACCGCGATGTATATGTTCTCTCCGCGCGGTCCATCTTTTTGGGACCCACCATGATGCATATGTTGCATCCAAACCGTCTATCCATTTTGGAAAGATCATTTTTTTGGGCATGAGCTTAAGAATAAGGCAGATCTATGGTTCAAGTGGGCCCACCTTGGTATGTGTATAGGGCCCATGTTGACTTATTTATGGCCATTCATTGAGGCCCACCTTGGTGCACATATAAGGCCCATGGGATAAGGCCCATTTGACATATATAAGGCCCATGGGATTAAGCCCATTTGACATATATAAGGCCCATGGAATCAAGCCCATTTGACTATATAAGGCCCATGGGATTAGGCCCATTTGACATATATAAGGCCCATGGGATTAGGCCCATTTGATGTATTCCAAGACCGTGGTTTAAGGCCCATTGTGATGTACTCTAAGGCCTGTAGGTTATGGACTATTGCAATGTACATAAGGCCCGTTGGTGAGGCCCATTAATGTGGCCCATTTGATGAATGTAAGGCCCATGTGATATGACCCATTCAATGTATCCAAGGCCCATGGTTCGAGGCCCAACAGGGTGTCCTTAGAGTCCATTGCAATGTGTGATTTCCCATGGTTCATGTAATGATATTTATGGCGGGCCGAGCCACAGGAATAATGCTGGTTTGACATCCACATTGTAAGAGTAATGTCGGTTAGATGTCCGCATTATAACTCTCCTTAGGGCCCATTGATAGGCTCATACTTGTTACATGCAGACCATCTAGGCCCATACTTGTTAATATTCATCACTTTATAACATGCTTACTATAATTCAATGACTCATGCCCAAACGTATCATATGTATGCTTGATATGAGTAGTGACTTATCACAGCATATGCCATTGGGCAGACCATTTAATGGGACTCGTTATGAGACAGAGTGCCCCACATGATCGCGCAGTACGCGTTGGATTGTTACATGATTTGACGGTATGATTCATGCATCTCGCATATGTGTGACTTGATCACTACAGGCCCTAGCAACATCAGGGTCGTGGCTCTCAGATACCCGAAATACTTAGTTCTAGCACTGTGGGCACTTAGGATGTCCTTGGGTGAAAGTCTCAGAACCTTTTTGGTACCAGGAGTTGCTCCAACATCTATAACGAGTCGATACATGAGTGCTCCAGTGTCGAATACCAGTAGGTCACGTCTCCCACTGTGTCATGGTCGGTTGGAAGGGGGTGTGGCATTATCCGTCTGAGTGAGGGGGCGATAAGCTAGGCTGAGTTTAACTAGCTCGCAAATGAGTCTGCTATCGACGAGCCGGGTAGGTATTGGCAGACTACTGGTTAGGAGGAGAGTGAGGTCTATTCCGCTTGATTGACTGTGTAGCTAGGGAGGTGGTAGTCAGTGCGAAGTGTATTAGACCCCGGTGATATCCAGAGAGGAACTGTACTGATATGTGTACTTGATGAGTACCGACTTGCTTGGATTGCATTTCGCATATGACATTCGGCTATATAAGCCTCGCATTTGCATCGTTGTGGCCGATAGCATTCATGTTTCACATCGCATGGCCTTGGTATGGCCAATAGTATTTATGCCTTACATCACATAACCTTGGTATGGCTAGTTGTATTCATGGACTTACCGCTTATTTTTGCATTACTCTGAAATTGTATACTTGACACTTACCTTACGCACACACTTACACCACCCTCTAAGATTTTATAAGCTTATGCACGACCGTTGCGTGCAGGTAGCGTTGGACAGCAACAACGCTGAGGTAGGAGTGCGCATCTGGCTATTTTGGAGTTTTTGATCACCTTGTATTTCTCTTTCTTATTGTACTTAAAGTTTTTGATATAGTGGATATGTGGTGATGTTGTTTTGTGACTTGGTTATGCTTGTGGTTATGCTCTATTATTTTTAAAAAAAATCATTCTGAAAATCCTCCTTGTATGATCCCAGGATTGGAATCTGGCATATGATTGCTAGGAGCTGAGAATGGGGCACTACAGAGGCTGTTGGCACCGGATTCGACGATCGGGATTCCTGTGAATCCAATTTTTAGGTTTGGGGCGTGACAGAAGCTGGTATCAGAGCATAACTTGGGAATACCTGAGGATCACATCACATATCTACTATAAATAGATTCCAAGTCCGAATGACTTAGCGATTTTTCGACATAGACCCTTAACATTTATGCCTTTGAGAATTCTCAAGGCTAATAGCCATTGTTCCTTCCTGTAGGACATTATGGCTAAAAGAGCAACCTGAGTGAATCCCGCTCCACCACCTGTGACTCCCGCACCACCACCTACGGCTCCCGCTTTACCACCTACTACTCCTACTCCACCACCAGATATTCCTGCCTTCCAGCCTGAGGATGCCACTCCTTTACCTGAGACCGGTGCGGATCTGACCATACCTGTGAGTGCTACTCAGCTGCAGTAGATGTTACAGGCGATGACTACTATTTTTCAGGGGCAGAGCAGGCATCCCACTTTTACACTATCCGAGGCTGAGCAGGAGCGTGCGAGCGCCCTTCTTAAGGATTTTCGATAGCACAATCCCCCATGTTTTCGGGGCGAGTCAGATCCTACTGCTACAGAGATATGGTGCTCCGAGGTGGAGAAGATATTCGACACTATGAGATGTACGACCTAGCAGCAAGTTCCATTAGCTATATTCCTTCTCTAAGGTGAGGCTCGGTATTAGTGGGCATCTGAAGCCCATTCGGTAGCGGTTGATTTCGAGTGGACTTGGGAGGACTTCCTAGACCAGTTCGACCGGAAGTTCTTTCCTGAGTATGTGTGACAGCAGCGTGCATTGGAGTTTGAGACTCTAGTCCAGGGGGACATGACAGTGTCTCAGTGTGAGTATCGGTTCATCGCACTATGGAGATTTGTGACATATCTTGTTGACGATGAGGGGCGGAAGGCCAGCCATTTTGAGAACAGCTTACGTCCTGCCCTCCGGAGTCGTGTGATCGGACACATACTTTCGACATTTAAGCAGATAGTGGAGAGAGACCTGATATATGAGACAGATTAGGCTAGTGTGCAGAGAGCCCATGATCAGAAGGGAGATCAGAAGAGGAAGGCACCCTCTAGTAGTTCCCACCAGCAATATCGTTCACAGCAGCGGTGCACAACCCGCCCAGCATTCAAGCACCAGCAGTACCCCCAATACCACCTTCAGGACCATTTACAGGTACTTTCTTTAGATGCGGCAAGACAAGACATCGTAGGCACGAGTGTCCCCATCCGCAGCAGCAGCAGCCGAGGGCACTGCGTCCACCTTCACGACAGCCACTACAGCAGCAGCAACCACAACACCAGCCTCCTATACCTCCTCCGTAGCAGCAGAGGTAGCAGGTTAGGCCCCCACTGCAACCATAGCAGCAACAGAGACCTCAAAGGGGAGCTGCATCTCCCCAGCAGGCTCAAGGCAGTTTTTACGCCGCTCAGCAGGACCCTCAGTCATCAGGAGGGGTTGTCGAGGGTACTCTCCCTGTTTCTGCATGCATTGCACATGTATTATTTAATTTTGGTGCATCGCATTCCTTTGTAGTCGATGATTTCTGCCGATCAACCGGTTTGCCGATGGAGTCTGCCTGTGAGGGTTTGTCAGTATCGACGCCCTTGGGGAAGATTGCAGTATTAGAGCGAGTTTGCTCATCTTGCCCCGTTCTGATTATGGATATCTTCTTGCCTTCCAACCTATTTGTATTGTTGATGTTCGATTTTGATATTATCGTAGGCATGTATTGGCTTGCTGAGTACTACGCCATATTAGACTACTTCGCAAGGATAGTCACATTCTGTATACCCGGTGTACCAGAGTTTCAGTTTGTTGCCAAACCCAGAGGAGAGAAACTTTCTTGCCTGTTATCATGTGCCGTTGAGGAGTCAACTACTTTGAGTATCAACCAGCTACCTATTGTTTGTGGTTTTTCCGTTGTGTTCCAGGGGATTCCAGGGTTTCCACCTCGTTATCACATTGAGTTCCAGACTGATCTTGTGCCTAGTACCGTGCCTATTTCGAAGGTCTCGTATCGTATGACACCGTTGGAGTTATGGGAACTGCAGAAGCAGTTGGATGAGTTGCTCGAGCTAGGCTTTATTCGTCGGAGCAGTTCACCGTGGGGAGTGCCAGTACTCTTCGTGAAGAAGAAGGATGGCTCGTTGAGGCTTTACGTAGATTACCACGAGCTCAACAAGGTCACAATCAAGAACAAGTACCTGCTTCCAAGGATCGATGATTTGTTTGATCAGCTGCATGAGGCGCAGTTCTTTTCGAAGATAGACTTGTGTCCAGTTATCATCAGGTTCGGGTTCGAGATGAGGATATCCCGAAGACAGCTTTTAGGACGCGTTATGATCATTTTGAGTTCCAGGTCATGTCCTTGAGACTGACCAATGCGCCCGCAGTATTCATGCAGTTGATGAACGAGGTCTTCTATCCATATCTCGATCAGTTTGTTTTGGTGTTCATCGATGACATTCTGATATATTTAAGGACTCGTGAGGAGCATGAGCAGCATCTGAAGATTACCTTACAGACCCTCTGTGCACACCATCTTTACGCAAAGCTGGAGAAGTGCGAGTTCTAGCAAGAAGAGGTGAAGTTCTTTGGTCATGTAGTAACGAGGTAGGGTGTCACAGTGGACCCCTCGAAGATTGATGTCGTGCGTCAGTGGGGCCATCCCATGAACGCATTTGAGATCTACAGTTTTCTTGGTTTGGCAGGCTACTACCAACGTTTCATTGAGTGATTCTCTAGCATCGCAGCCCCATTGACCAGGTTGACCCAGAAGGGTGCTGAGTTCATTTCGAGCGACGCTTGTGAGCAGGCATTTATGGAGTTAAAGGACCGCCTCACGTCCGCTCCTGTCCTCACTCTTCCCTCTGGGGGTGATGGATTTATTATATTTACCGATGCCTTACGAGTTGGCTTGGGTGCTGTCCCGATGCAGCATGGGAAGCTGGTGGCCTATGCATCCCGTCAGCTCAAGGTCCATGAGCTAAACTACCCCACTCACGATCTAGAGTTGGCAGCAGTTGTCTTTGCACTGAAAGTGTGGAGGCACTATCTCTATGGGGTGAGGTTTGAGCTCTTCTCCGACCACAAGAGCTTGAAGTATCTGTTCTCTCAGTCTGAGCTGAACATGAGGCAGAGGCGTTGGATAGAACTCCTGAAGGACTATGATTTTGATTTCCAGTACCACCCGGGCAAGGCAAACGTGGTGGCGGATGCCCTCAGCCGTCAGCCATGAGGTAAGGTGGTGCATATGATGATTCAGGAGTGGAGGATGCTCGAGGATATAGCAGAGTATGACTTTGAGTTTGGTATGCAGTCATCTATCGTTCAGCTATTGAGCTTGTCGATTCAACCCTCTCTTATCACAAGGGTGATCGAGGCTCAGCATACAGACGAGTTGTTACAGGATTACCAAGCAGAGGCAGCATCTGAGAGTCAGACGGATTGACAGATTGGTTCTGAAGGTGGACTTCGCTTTAGAGGCCGATTATGTGTCCCGGATATTCCTGAGTTACGTCGAGATCTTATAATCGAGGCACATCGATCACATTTCTCTATCCACCCTGGCTCGACGAAGATGTATTATGATATGAAGCGTCAGTATTTTTGGTCAGGGATGAAGTGCCAGATAACCATTTTTGTGGCTGAGTGTGACCTGCTAGCATGTCAAGGCTGATCATCAGAGACCCCCTGGTCTATTGCAGCCGCTGAGCATCCCGATGTGGAAGTGGAAGCACATATCTACTGATTTTGTCATGGGTTTGCGAGGACTCAGCGTGATCATGATGTCATCTGGGTTGTTGTGGACTGTCTGACGAAGTCGGAACATTTTCTTGCGATTTGTGAGACTTGGCATATGGATAGGCTCGCCAAGATGTTTGTTGATGAGATCGTGAGATTGCACGGTGTTCCTATCTCGATTGTTTCAGACCGAGATCCGAGGTTCACGTCTCACTTTTGGAGGAGCTTCTAGAGAGCGATGGGGACTGATTTGAAGTTCAACACTGCGTATCATCCACAGACCGATGGGCAGACCTAAAGGGTCAACCAGATCCTTGAGGATATGCTTCGGGCCTGCGTGATTGATTTCTCGAGTAGTTGAGACGAGCACCTGCGATTGGCTGAGTTCACATACAATAACAGCTATCAGGTGACCATTGACATGGCTCCTTTTGAGGCATTATATGACAGACCGTGTAGATCTCCGAGTTGTTGGACCGAGGTTGGAGAGAGGCATCTCCTACGTCTCGAGCTTGTGCTGTAGACGTTAGAGGCTATCGACATCATCAGGCAGAGGATGCACACAACTCAGAGTTTTGCTGATCATCGGCGTCGTCCCTTGGTGTTTTTAGTTGGGGATCATGTGTATCTCAAGGTCTCACCCGTGAAGGGTGTAGTTCGTTTTGGAGCGAAGGGCAAGCTTGCCCTGAGATTCATAGGACCTTTTGAGATCACCAGGCGGGTTGGCGTCGTGGCCTATCGGCTTGCCTTGTCACTTCAATTGTCTGGCGTCCATAACATTTTTCATGTTTCTATGTTGAGGAAGTGTGGGTCAGACGTCGTTCCTATTATTGATTGGCAGCCATTGGAGGTTCGTGAGGATGCTTCTTATATTGAGCAGCCAGTTTGTATCCTCGATCGGAAAAAGCAGGTCCTCAGAACCAAGGTCATTCTCTTGGTGAAGGTGCAGTGCAACCATCATAGTGTGGATGAGGCATCTTAGGAGCGCGAGGCGAAGATTCGTGAGCGTTATCCCCATCTTTTCGATGTTTGATTGTATGATGTATTATGTCACGATTATATATGATGTTATGTTTTCTATTCCCTTATGAGTTATGTCGTAGCTGCAATAGTAGTATAAATTTTGAGGGTAAAATTTTTATTAGGTGGGGAGGGCTATAAGACCCGTATCCTAGACTGTACTGTTCCGTTAACTCCCGCGATCATTCCCGTCAAATTCCAGTAATCCGCGATCTGTAATCGACATTTGAGCATGACCGTAAGTCGTATCCTATACATATGAGTTGGTATAATCCGAGACTTATATCATTGCGACCGCACCGTCGCCGCGGTTCCAACGCCGTGACTCGCAAACCGATCTGATACCCTGACTAAGAGATGTGGGTCGGCGTTTATTTCGAAGAAAACGCCACGCGTTGCAATTCCAAGAGAATCTCTACAATATGTCCCATCAATCCATCAATCAATCAATCGACCCATCAATTCATCAATCACTTCATGTCAAGTACACATCACCTTTCACCCCATCCCCAAGAAACCACCAAAGTTAACTCTCTCCCTCTCTCTCTCTTACACCACCTTACATGTCAAGTACCACATCCATCACTCACCTTACCCTTTTACCCATCACACCCATCCCTTATCTCTCTTACAACTCTCTCTCTCTCTCTCTCTCTCTCTCTCTCTCTCACTCTCTCTCTCTCATTTCCCAACACATTCCCAATCGAGCAAGAGGCTCCCACATCCATGCATTTCCATGAGAGAAAAGTGAGTTGTGTGACCCACTTTTCATCCCCAAAACTTTCATCTTAGTCATCCATTTTACATCTCTACCATCAAAGCGAAGCTCTAGGAGACCGGATTTCCAACGGACCGAGAAGATCAAGCGGTGGGTGCTTACATAGCCTAGTTTTTCATGTTTTTAAGATGGGCCAAGTGAGGCCTACCGATCAATGGTATGGATCTCACTTTAGACCCTAGGATGTGGCCGATGGCCCATCTTGATCATCAATATCATTCCATAATGGGGTCATTCTCCATGGACCCCATCATGTTGTTTACCTTCCTAGCTTGTATATGGGTCATCTAGACCGTCTATTTTTTTGGAGAAGAGATCTCCACCGTTAGATTTTAAATTTTGTTAGGCCCACATGATTGGAACTCACTTGATTTATGATGTAAATCATGAAACGGAGGGCCTATAGTGTCGGGGTCCCTCCATCACATGCGTGTCCCACTCTATCTCTCTCTCCCTCTCTTTTCATTTTTTTTTTGTGATGTAATGGCCGTGTGGCCCACTTGGATGGACCCCACCATTAGGTGTGTATTGACCCAAGCCATCTAAAAGTGGGGCCCATCTTATAAGTATTGTACTCAAACCATCCATCAAGTGGTGGCCCACCTAAATAGGGCCCACCTTGAATATGTTGATAAGCTCAAAAACGTCCACTGTCTGGACGTTGCTGGACTTAAAACACAAAATGAGCTTAGCCTTCCAAGCATTGGAGAAGGGCCACTCATATAGGCCCCACCTTGATGTAAGTATTCAATCCAAGTCGTCCATCCTCTTTCCCAACTCATTTTAGGCGTTGAGCTGAAAAATGAGGATGATCTGAGTATCTGGTGGGCCATAGTTTTAAAAACAGTATCATTACCATTGAAATCTACCCAAAATTTTCTTACACACTGAAAAAGGCCCAATATTGGTCTTGATAGAATTATTATGGGTTGTGGAATCCAATGGCTGGAGTGGATTCATCAAATGCGGGCCCCACACCCGAAAAACCTTAGAAAAACAGGTTTCTTTAAAAAAAAAAATAAAAGAAGCAGCAAGGCTGCTGTTAGCCAGAGGCGCAAGCAGCGCCTGCTCTCAGCGGGCGAGCGGACGGAGGCAGACCAACGGTTCCAGCCGTGCTCCCCACCCTGATGTTTATTTTCCATCTAAACCATTCATTTGGTGGGTCCCCTTCAAGTTTCAGCCACGTCTGAGACTCAGGTGGCCCACACCATTTGAAACAGTGTGATTGAATGTCTACCCTTGAAAACCTTTTTGAGGCCCACAGAAGTTTTGGATCAAGCTGAAATTTATTTTCCTCCGCACCCAGGTCTGTGTGACCCTATCAACAGCTTGGATGTAAAATAAATGTTATGGTGGGCCTCACGTGGGACCCACTGTCCATGTCCAGCTGCTGGACTGGTGGACGGAGTAGAGATACCTCGTTTCAACACTTGAGGTCTTGGTAACGATCCCTGGTGGAGGTGGCTTGCATGTAGCGTGTGTACTAACGGGGTGGGACCCACCGTGATGTATATGTTCTCTCCGCGCGGTCCATCTTTTTGGGACCCACCATGATGCATATGTTGCATCCAAACCGTCTATCCATTTTGGAAAGATCATTTTTTTTGGCATGAGCTTAAGAATAAGGCAGATCTATGGTTCAAGTGGGCCCACCTTGGTATGTGTATAGGGCCCATGTTGACTTATTTGTGGCCATTCATTGAGGCCCACCTTAGTGCACACATAAGGCCCATGGGATTAGGCCCATTTGACATATATAAGGCCCATGGAATCAGGCATATTTGACATATATAAGGCTCATGGGATGAGGCCCATTAGACAAATATAAGGCCCATGGAATCAGGCCCATTAGACAAATATAAGGTCCATTAGACAAATATAAGGCCCATTTGACATATATAAGGCCCATGGAATCAGGTCCATTTGATAAATATAAGGCCCATGAGATCAGGCCCATTTGACATATATAAGGCCCATGGGATTAGGCCCATCTAATGTATTCCAAGACCATGGTTTAAGGCCCATTGTGATGTGATCTAAGGCCTGTAGGTTGTGGACCATTGCAATGTACATAAGTCCTGTTGGTGAGGCCCATTAATGTGGCCCATTTGATGAATGTAAGGCCCATGTAATACAGCCCATTCAATGTATCCAAGGCCCTTGGGTCGAGGCCCAACGGGGTGTCCTTAGAGTCCATTGCAATGTGTGATTTCCCATGGTCCAGTAATGATATTCATGGCGGGCCGAGCCTCGGGAACAATGCTTGTTTGACGTCCACATTGTAAGAGTAATGTCGGTTAGATGTCCGCATTATAACTCTCCCTACGGCCCATTGATAGGCCCATACTTGTTACGTGCAGACTGTCTAGGCCCATACTTGTTAATATTCATCACTTTATAACATGCTTAGTATAATCCCATGACTCATGCCCATATGCATCATATGTATGCTTGATATGAGTAGTGACCGATCATAGCATACGCCATTGGGCAGATTATTTAACGGGACTCGTTATGAGACAGTGCCCCACATGATCGCGTAGTACGCGCTGGATTGCTGCATGATTTGACGGTATGATTCATGCATCTCACATATGTGTGACTTGATCACTGCACGCCCTAGCGACATCAGGATCATAATTCCATAGGTATATCGTGGATGGCCGTATCGGATACTGAAAATACTTGGTTCTAGCATTGTGGGCACTTAGGATGTCCTTGGGTGAAAGTCCTAGAACCTTTTTGGTACCAGGAGTTGCTCCAACGTCTGACTGAGTGGATACATGAGCGCCCAAGTCCCGAATACCAGTAGGCTGCGTCTCCCACAGTGTCGTGGTCAGCTGGAAGGGGGTGTGGCCTTATCCGCCTGAGTGAGGGGGCTATAAGCTAGGCTAAGTTTGACCAACTCACAAATGAGTCTGCTATCGATGAGCTGGGTAGGTATTGGTAGACTATTGGTCAGGCGGATAGTGAAGTCTATTTCGCTTGCTTGACTGTGCAGCTAAGGAGGTGGCAATCAGTGCGAAGTGTATTAGACCCCGATGATATCCAGAGAGGAACTGTACTGATATGTGTACTTGATGAGTACCGACTTGCTTGAATTACATTTCACATATGACATTCGGCTATGTAAGCCTCACATTTGCATCGTTGTGGCTGATAACATTCATGTATCGCATCGCATGGCCTTGGTATGGCCAATAGTATTCATGCCTTGCATCATATAACCTTGGTACGACTGGTTGTATTCATGGACTTACCGCTTATTTTTGCATTACTCTGATACTATATACTTGGCACTTTCCTTACACACACACTTACACCACCCTCTAAGATTTTGTAAGCTTATGCACGACCGTTGCGTGCAGGTAGCATTGGACCGCAGCAGCGCTGAGGCAGGAGTGCGCATCTGGCTATTTTAGAGTTTTTGATCACCTTGTATTTCCCTTTCCTATTGTACTTAAAGTTTTTGATATAGTAGATATGTGGTGATATTGTTTTGTGACTTGGTTATGCATGTGGTTATGCTCCATTACAAAAAAAAATCATTCTGAAAATCCTCCTTGTAGGATCTTAGGATCGGAATCTGGCATATGATTGGAAGGAGCCGAGAATGGGGCACTACGGAGGCTGTTGGCACTTGATTCGACAATCGGCATTCCCGTGAATCCATTTTTCAGGTTTTAGGTGTGACAACAACTTACCCATTGACATATGCAATGGTCAACCACATCTCATAATAAACATGCAGATGATGTGTATGGGCATATACATGATGCTATATTGTCACATACTCATAATCGATATCAACAATCGACACCGATAATCAGCATCAATAATTGGCCTATACAATTGGCTTGAAAATTGGCTTCGACAATCGATCTCGGTAATCGGAATAGGCCTCGACAATCGAAATCGGCCTCGACAGTTAGAATCGGCCTTGACAATAGGAATCAGCGTCGATAATCAGAATCGACCTCAATAATCGAATCGACCTCGACAATTGGAATCAGTGAGAACGGGCCTATCAAGGCCTAAGGGAAGGTCACAATGTGAACATTCAACCATCAACTAGCATTACTCCCAAGGAGTGGCCCACATAGAGTAAAACATATATCGAGCTCAATGACTCTCATAAGGGCCATATACACATCAAATGGGCCGCATCACATGGACCTCTCACACATCACATTGAGCCTCGCCATTTGGGCCTCACATATATCACACTAGGCCTCACTCTAAGCCACATATACATCACATCAAGCCTCACCCATGGGCCTCACATACATCATATGGGCCGTAATACACGAGCCTCAGATACATCATAATGGGCTACGACCCATGGGCCTCAATATACGTCATAATGGGTCGTAACCCATGGGCCTCAATATACATTAAGTGGGCCGCATCAATGGCTGCAACAATGGGCCTAATACACATCTCATGGGCCTCATCATATGGGCTGGAAATACATCTCAATGCGCCTCATCATATGGGCCAAAAATACATCACATCAGGCCTTGCCCATGGGCTTCGAATACATCATAATGGGCCACAACCCATGGGCTTCAAATATACAATCGGTGGGTCCTACACATGGGCCTCATACACATCTAGTGGGATGCATCAATGGGCCGCACTAATGGGCCTCATACACATCAAGTGGGCTGCATCAATGGGCCACATTAATGGGCCTCATACACATTAAGTGGGATGCATCAATGGGCTACAATAATGGGCCTTATACACATCAAGTGGGTTGCATCAATGGGCCATACTAATGGGCCTCATACACATCAAGTGGGCTGCATCAATGGGCCGCACTAATGGGCCTCATAGATGGGCTACAAATATATCAAGGTAGGCCTCACAGATGGGCCACAAGTATATCAAAGTGGGCCTCAAGTGGGAGCTTGGATTACATCTAAAATCATTTTAATAGTTGCAGGTGCAACATGTGTACCACTTTACACTATCATTCTATGGGGCACATGGCACTCTGATGATGATCAGCACCGCCCAAATATTATTTATGTAAATCAGCACTATCCAAACATTGGATAGCACCGTCCAAACACTATCCATGTAAATCAGTACCGTCCGAACATTGGACAACACCGTCCAATCATTGTCTAGGTAAATCAACATCGTCCGCACATAGTCCAGCACCGTCTAGCACTGTTTGGACTGTGTGGATGAAATAATTACATCATGGTGGTGTCCACATGGTGGACCACCAGAGATTTAAATCTGCTTTATCTTTTATCTCCAACCTTAAGAAGAGCTTGCCATTGGGTGGACGGTTGGGATACAACGCATACATCATGGGAGGTGGGTCCCACGTGTGGAGGGCCCACATACATCATAATTGGACCCACCATCCCTGCCTTTAGACGGTGGGGATACAACCCATACATCATGGTGTATCCACACAGCACCGTCTAGTAGTGGACGGTGTGGATACACAACACATAAGCAAGGTGGGTCCCATGTAGGTGGGCCACCTTACTTCTTCTCTCTCTCTATATATAATTATTATATTATTAATATTATTATTATTTATATTTTTTAGAGGGATAACAATGTCCAGGCCCTAGACGGCCTGGATATTACATCATGGTGGGCCCCACAAGCTGCCATGGTGGGGTCCACGTCCAATGAATGGATGGCTAGGATATTACAAATACCTTATGGTGGGATCCACGATCCACGTGGCTGGACGGTGTGGATCTCACACGCCACATGGTGGGTCACACATCAAAGAGAGAGAGAGAGAGGGAGAGAGAGAGAGAGAGAGAGATAGAGAGAGAAACGTGAGACGCAGAGCTGTAACGCCTTGAATTTTGGGGGTCGAAAAAAGTTCTACTCCCGAGATCCAACACATCACTTTATCCAATATGGATAATAAAGTTTAGATTTCACCCATATTAATGGGTTAAGAATGAGTGAGATTGTACTAAAACAATATATCATACTCTAGATATAATTAAATTAAGGAAGCGGAAGATTGAAACATATACAATTAAATGTGGGTGTTTTACCAACTCCAGAGTATGAGTATGTAACCAGGTTAAATATATACAAGTATTATTTCAAAATATACAAAAAGGGAAAATGTTAAGTGTTCAACTAAACCAAAATCTCAGTGTTTCCTGTGTATCATCACGAGGTCTACATCAACCCGCCTAATAATTGAAAGTAGGAGAACTCCTCCTCCTCATCCATGTAGTCCTGCTCCATAGCATAAACTACCTCAGTACCTGCAACTAAACCATAGTCTGGTTGGTATTTTAAAACACCATCCCAGGTGGGAATGAGTAACTAATTCAGTGGAACTATAAAGTCAAGGTTAACATGTTATCAATTCAATTAAGCAGTAATGATAAAATGGTACAATAATCATTCCCTAACTACTCTTATTAATGCAGTGATGGTATGCAGTAATGATGCATGCCCTCGCATGACACTCCTTCAAGCGACTACATCAACCATTCGAGCATGGCGAACTCCCTGAAGTGCACTTCCTCTCTAAAGGACATGCAATGTGATGCATGATCATGTTAGCGGAGTACTTAATTAGGCTTATTCATATAGCAGATTCGAAAAATTAAGGTACGTCCTTTTATATCATTTACCTAACCGAAAAATCCATCTAGGATCGTTAATCCTAGTTAATCATATACGATAGACAAGTTGTAGGGCATCACTCCTAATGAAAAGCAGTGGATAGGTAAGTTCGAGAGTTTATACTTGATGTTACTATGGGGAGGCTCGTCACCTCAGCGCAAGCTGATAGCTCGATTACAGTGTCTCATACTACCGTATTCAGCTCACGAGTTTGGGTTGCTCATTGGTCACTACGGGGAGGCTCATCACCCCAACGTAGGCTGACAGCTAGACCATGGTGTCCCATACCACCATGCTTAGCTCATGAGTCTTAGCAGATCATAGTACCATAGTTGAAAAGGGATTTTATATTGGTAAATGGTACCTTAGATTCAAGCAGGGATGTCCATACATGGTAAATACAGAGTAGGCCAATCGGGTTATTAGACAAGTTCAATTGGTACGTGCGCATGCTTAATTAATCGACATTGAGGGCGTAAGCACTCCCCGTGGCCTAACCATTATTGACAATTGTCATACGACGCTGATTCACCGAACGTATCAATGTGGCGAGACTAATTCAACCACTCAAATGAGAATTGTTACCGACTGTCTGGACTACATTGTAGTCCTAATCTTACTCAGATATAGCATTTGGATGCATGTGATAATCATATAAGTATTTAACGAACAATCCAATTACAATACTCATTTGAGCATTTTATCAAACACATGGAACATGTCGCCAAGCACTTGTATTAAATCCATAAGTTGCGTAGCGGAGATATGATTTTATGAAAGAAGTTATACATATGATTAAGGAAATTAAGCATCCTATCTTATTACCCTTAATAAATACTAATCATCAACATTTTTCTCATTTAGACATTTTATCAAACACTTAAACTACACATTACTAAGTACATAGACTAAATTAGTTACGACATGAATTATAACGATTCATTACATAACATCGGTCATGAAGCACATAACAAACATGGATCTTAGATAAAAAGCATGGTAAGCACAAATCAGGTTTTCACCCTCATTCAAATATTTCAACAAACACATGGAATGCATTTTATATTCAACATAGTTCATGCATATATAATTTATCAAAAACGTCGTAACTAACATCATATGACAGTAATCAAGTCAGACATAAATCTTTTCTGACATTGAAGGCCTTGAAAACCATAACCTAAATGTTTATAGTCCACACCTTTCGTTGAAATACTCGATTCGAACGTGATTCGAATCCTACGTTCCTGAAAATGGAACGTCGAGCACCTAAGCAATGAAATAGGTTAGGTATTTCGTCGATTACTCTACTTGGATCTCTAAATCAAGATTAGGGTTAAGATTTCTTACCCAAATCAAAGCCGAAAATGATTGTGCAGTGAAGTGAAAAGGTGATTCAATGCGTGGAGTAGTGAGAGAGAATCCCAGCAACAATCTCCCAGACTCTCCCTTCTCTCCTCACTCTTTTCCCTTCTTCTCTCTCTTCTCTCTCCTAGGGTTTGGAGAAATTCGTATATGGGAGAGAGAGGGTGTGTGAGAGGCTATTTATAGGCCCAGTAGTGATGTAAATGGCCCCATGGCCCCTATATACATGGTTTATATCCTTTGGTCAGCTGTTTTTGACAAAAAGAGCTCACAGGAAGGCCCACTACTTGCATACGTTGTAGTGTAAGTTCCCTAGCAATGGATCTATGCCAAGATGTGATTTCGGTGTGATTAGATTAGCCGATCGACTGTGGAGGACCTGTGTCAAATCAACAGTCATATTTACTCGATCAGGGCCACAAGTATTTGGATACGTGCAGGGAAATTTTCTTTTCCCATGGGTGAAGTTTGGTCAGAAATAGACAGTTCGAAATCCGCAATTTCGTGCGTGAGCGAATGGCCCAATTCACATAAGTTCCAACAGATTTTCTAAAGATATTCGCATTTCTCATACACTTCACTTAGGGAATAAGTTGTTCATCTCTAGATACTATCTGGCCTCGATTCCTGTGATAGTTGTCAAGCCCAATAGGATGGACATAATCCTATACTTTCGCGGTCATCGGACTCTCGACATGTGGTCCAGGTCCGATACGGAGTTTCAATGCACTCCCAAGAGTGAAAGGCTCTTGGGATTTCTCTAAAGTTTTTAAGAGACGTGGAGTCAATGGTATTAATAATTTCATGTCTTGCCATTTATAGAAATGGTGGTTCAAGTTAAATCCACCAATTATTTAGTTTATTAAATTTTTTCCTAATTATGACAAAATAAGGTCATAGGGTAGTTCTATGTCCTTTTTTGGTACTTTTATTTAGTATATTATTTTAATTATTTTTTTTAGTAGTTTACCATCAAGTCTGCTTTATCTCCTTCAAATTTCATTAAATTTCATGTTCTAGAAAAATTCTAAAAATTTTTGGAAGTAGCAACTGTTTGAACTAATAATTTTTAGTTAATTATCACATCAACCTATATTTAACTATATAAAACAAAATTATTTTATTTTTTACTTATTTTTATATAAAACTAGACTTATCAAGCTTCAATCTGGCTTTTGAATCACTTAAATCGGAGTTATATTGGGAGATATGACTTTTTGAAGTTGGTTAAAAAATACAGAAAATTGAAGCCAGGGTCCACCAAAATTTGGTGCACTGGCGGCATGCCGCCAACCGGGCGGTGGCGCTACGCCCCACTGTGGTTTCTGGTTGTGGATTTGCCATGTGACTTTTGAAACGGATATATTTTACAAACTGAAATGAGTTATTCGATGTGCAATATATAATTTTGGGGTAGGAGAAGCTGATCTATCCAAATAACCTATTTATTTTGTGAGATTTCATAAGGTTAATGGTCAAAAACCCATTTCATTTATATGTTTACTATTTATAGTAAATTTTAGTTTAAGTATTGTTCTTCATCATTTAAACTTTAGAATCAGTGTCTAACATGAATGTACTTAGAAACATTTGAAAAATAAGGTGGTGAAAGGTGAGATTTTTGAAGGAAATGGGTTGAAAGGGGATTTGAGACTTTAAGATTGGGTTTTGAGAAGTTGATAAGGTGTTATGATAGACCCATTTCCCAAGGACATCCATCTCCAAGTTGAGAAAAATCGAGGACGTTACAATCCATCCCCCTTAAAAATAATTTCGTCCCCGAAATTGGCTAAGGCTTCTATTGGGTTCATATTCAACGAGCACATTTGTTGATACACTAACCTCAGTCATTGTAATTCAACTCGCACACATTGTTACGCCTATTCTTTAGTGATACGATTTACTTATGTGACTTTATCTAGTTATAGAGTCCTGATTGTTTCCCTTTGATGAATCTATTACTAACATTTTAATGACGACTATGATCTTACTTAGTAATCTAACTATGTGTAACCTGAATTGATGATCTTAGACCAATGAGGCATGGGCCCACCACACTTTCGCTGCACCCCTCTGGTCAAATGGATGTATAAACCGACCTAATTAGATTGGACTCATAATGTTCTACCCCCTTAAAATTATTTCTACTCTCAAGGCTCAAGAATCTATGTCCCGACCTGTATGTCGGAATAAGGTGTAATTTAGGACCTATCCTTGACATGAAATGGGAAACGACCTCTCAATACATTGGCTTCCTTTCATCGATGATGTCTACTATGGCATTGGTACCTATGGTCATAGAAAGGAACTAAAAATGATGTGTATTATGGTTGATTTCAGAGACGAGTGTGAGTTTGTGGCAAGATGCCTAATTCTACCAAAGAAGGACTTTTACTACGGTCCCGACTTATCCTTTTTAATCATGTCCAGTTTAATACCGTAAGATAATCTATAGATTATTAGTACATAAGGAATTTGGACAAAATAAGTTAACTATTTTTCTGAGTTCATATGCACAATATGTATGCCAGAATGGTCTATGATTCGAGACCTAATTCCTAACTGTCTGTTGCCCATTTGAGAAATTTCTTGGGCCTAAAAAAATAAATTCCAATTGGCTATATGTTCTTAACACTTCTCAAATGCGAAGTAATAAACTTTTGGTTGTAAGTGGTCGGGTCGACACGGAAGAAAGTTTGTGTAATAGGTCTGAGCCGGATGCATAGACCTTCTTCCTAGCTATGATAAAAAATTTATCGTATCAGTCCTTAATCCTAGTTGATCCCGATCTTCTGTTTCAGAGCATTGAGTTCATTGGTAACTGTGAAGATTGAGAATTCGATTCAAACCGCGAATACTTTGCTTTTATATATATATATATATATATATATATATATATATATATATATATATATATAGTTTCTCTACTCCGTGTTCCCGATTGTAATAAGTCTTTGGGAAGGAAATTCTAAGAGGTGTATTGATTTGACCTAATGTTAAATTCAAGGGATATATAAGTTTTCTCTAAGTGTGAATAATTTCCAAGTCAAAACAACTTTCCTAAGAGTTATTAAAGAAGTCTATAGGTATCGAGGGGATCCAACGAAGGAATGAAGTCTCACTCCAGCCCAATCAAGCCAACTAACTAAGTCTATTTTTCGATTATCTTAGCATAATCAATCTTTTACATTCCTTAGTATAACCAGTAGCGTAGTCTCAATTTATTAGTAGCAGTAATCCAATAGTTGTAATACAAAGTCTACGCTCATACGCTAGGTGATTTCATACCATTTCTAATATAAGAAATTATTTTATCGCTTAGGGTCAAAAGTTGTCTGATTGGAATTGAGTTGCCTGAACTTGAATTTAATTGTGCTCAAGCACTTCACACATGACGATACCAGCTAAGGAGGTTTTAAGGTTCACGTTATTACTTTATTGGAATGATGTTATCAGATTTCTTCAAAATCTAGGAGTACCTACTTTAGGTCCCAAAACTCTAAACATCCTAGCATTTGATGGCCATTGTTTATAGACTAAACTACAGTGTATGGTCTCTCGGTTCGACCTTCACTTGGCGCTCGCACTAGTCTCGGCACTCATCTTTTTCTTAGAACGGCTTAGACGGCTAGGCCCGGCTTCATTCGACGCCGCTCTCTTCTTTCCCATAAGGGAAAGGAGTGTCAAGATGGGGAAAATGGCGGTGACGAGCTCAAAGAGAGTCGTTGAGATGGAAAGGCTTTGAGAATGGAGTGGGTTTGAGGATTTGGAAGATTTGAGTGAATGGAAGTGGGGATTTGAGAGAGAAATGGGGTGTTGGAGGGTTAAAAAAGAAGAAATAAGGGTGAAATGGGGCTAAGGGATTAAAAGGAGGGGCCCCACATGTGAAATAGGCCCCACATGGGCGGTCGGACGACCTTACACCACCGTGCTCCTCTGGGGTCACCGGCGATGGCTCCGCCCTGGGGCAGTGGCCACCCCCTCCCAAGGTGCCGTGGGTGCGCGTGAGACCCCGTGGGCCCCACTGGTTTTCACGGTCTGGGTCCTTATGCCCACAGGGTCCATTCTCCTAGCTGTACTCGAATGTATTCGTGCCTTTTAGGTCTGTTCTAGGTTTGGATTTCGTCGACTAATAGTTCAAACTCGTTGGTTGACGGCCTAAAAATTGTTGAGATCACTTCAAATGATCCCGGACGCTTACGGGCTACACTACTGCAGTCAATCTTGCCCGTCGGTGAAACTTTGAGATCCTAAGCTCGTTTCTGAATTTCATCGCCCCCTTCCTAATTCAGAGTGCGTCAGAGTGTGTCATGCGGCCTATAACCTAGGTCCAGTTTAATCTAAATCAAGCTCTGATACCATCATGTAACACTCTAAATTTCGGAGGTTGAGCAAAGCTCTACTCCTGAGATCCAACACATCACTTTATGTAATATGGATGATAATATTCAGATTTTGCCTATATTAATGGGTTAAGCATGAGTGAGATTATACTAAAACAACATATCATACTCTGGATATAATTAAATTAAGTGGAAGACTAAAACATATACATTTAAATTTATCGGTGTTTTATCAACTCAAGAGTATGAGTATATGTAACCATACTGAATATATACAAGTATTGTTTTAAAATATACAAAAAGGGGAAATGTAAAGTGTTCAACTAAACCAAAATCTCAGTGTTCCCTGTGTATCAACACGAGGTCTACATTAACCCGCTTGATAATTGAAAGTAGGAGAACTCCTCTTCCTCATCCATATAGTCCTGCTCCCCTAGCATAGACTACCTTAGTACCTGTATCTAAACCATAATCTGGTTGGTGTTTTAAAACACCATCCCAGGTGGGAATAAGTAGCTAATTCAGTGAAACTATAAAGCAAAGGTTAACATGTTATCAATTCAATCAAGCAGTAATGATAAAGTAGTACAATAATTATTCCCTAACTACTCTTATTAATGCAGCGATGGTATGCAATAATGATGCATGCCCTCACACGACACTCCCTCGAGCAACTACATCAACCATTCATGCATAGAAAACTCCCTAAAGTGCACTTCCTTGCCAAAGCACATGCAATGCGGTGCATGATCATGTTAATCAATTACTTAATTAGGCTTAATCATACAGCAGATTCGAGAAGCTAAGGTACCTCCCTTTATATCATTTACTTAATCGAAAGATCCGTCTAAGGTCATCAATCCTAGTTAATCACATATGATAGGCAAGTTGTAGGGCATCACTCCTAATGAAAAGTAGTGGATAGGTAAGTTCGAGAGTTTATACTCAAGGTTACTATGAGGAGGCTTGTCACCTCAGCGCAGGCTGACAGCTTGAATATAGTGTCCCATACCATCGTATTCGGCTCACAAGTTTAGGTTGCTCACTGGTCACTATGAGGAGGCTCGCCATCCTAGCGTAAGCTGACAGCTTGACCACGGTGTCCCATACCACCATGCACGGCTCATGAGTCTTAGTGGATCTTAGTACCATAGTTGAAATAGAATTTTACATTGGTAAGTGGTACCTTAGATTCAAGTAGGGATGTCCATACATGGTAAACACATAGTAGGTCAATCGGGTCATTAGACAAGTTTGATTGGTATGTACGCATGCTGAATTAATCGACATGAAGCGCATAAGCACTCCCCATGGCCTAACCACTGTCGATAATCGTCGTACAATGCAGATTCACCGAACGTATCAATGTGGTGAGACTAGTTTGGCCACTCAAATGAGAATTGTTACCAACTACCTAGACTACGTTGTAGTCCTAATCTTACTCGGATATAGCATGTTGATACATGTGATAATCATATAAGCATTTAACAAACAATCCAATTACAATACTCATTTAAGCATTTTATCAAACACATGGAACATGTCGCCAAGCATCTGCATTAAATCCATAAGTCACGTAGCAGCGATATGATTTCATGAAAGAAGCTGTACATATGATTAAGGAAATTAAGCATCCTATCTTACTACCCTTAATAAATACCAATCATTAACATTTTTCTTATTCAGACATTTTATCAAACACTTAAGCTACACATTATTAAGTACATAGACTAAATTAGTTACAACATGAATTATAATGATTCATTACACAACATCGGTCACGAAGCACATAACAAACATGGATCTTAGATTAGAAAGCATGGTAAGCACAAATCAGGATTCCATCCTCACTCAAACATTTCAACAAACACATGGAATGCATTTTATATTCAACATAGTTCTGCATATATAATTTATCAAAAATGTTGTAACTAACATCATATGGCAGCAATCAAGTCAGACATAAATCATTGCTGACATTGAAGGCCTTGAAAACCATAACCTAAATGTTTATAGTCCGCACCTTTCGTCAGAATACATGATTCGGACGTGGTTCGAATCCTATGTTCCCGAAAATGGAACGTCGAGCACCTAAGCAATGAAATAAGTTAGGTATTTCGTCGACTACTCTACTTGGATCTCTAAATCAAGATTAGGGTTATGATTTCTTACCCAAATTGAAGCTGAAAATAATTGTGTAGCGAATTGGAAAGGTGATTCAGCATGTGGAGTAGTGGGAGAGAACCCCAACAACGATCTCCCAGACTCTCCCTTCTCTCCTCACTCTTTTCCCTTATTTTCTCTCTTCTCTCTCCTAGGGTTTGGAGAAATTCTTATATGGAAGAGAGAGGGTGTGTGGAAGGCTATTTATAGGCCCAGTAGTGATGTAAATGGCCTCAGGGCCACTATATGAATGGTTTATATCATTTGGGCAGCTGTTTTTGACAAACAGAGCTCACAGGAAGGCCTACTACTCGCATACGTCGTAGGGTAAGTTCCCTGGCAATGGATCAATGCCAGGATGTGATTTCGGTGCGATTAGATTAACCGATCAATCGTAGAGGACTTGTGTCAGATCAACGGTCATATTTACTCGATCGGGGCCTACAGTTACGTGCAGTGAAATTTCTTTTTCCCATGGGTGAAGTTTGGTCAGAAAAAAATGGTTCGAAATCCTCAATTTCATGCTTGAGCGAATGACCCAATTCGCTTAAGTTTCAATATATTTTTTAAAGATATTCGTGTTTCTCACGCACTTCACTTAGGGCTCAAGTTATGCGTTTCTGGATACCATCTGTACTTGATTCCCGTGATGGTTGTCAAGCCCAATAAGATAGAAATAATCCTATAGTTTCGTAGTCATCGGACTCTTAACATGTGGTCCAGGTCCCATACAGAGTTTCAATGTACTTCCGAGAGTGGCAGGCTCTTGGGATTTCTCTTAAGTTTTTAATGGACGTTGAGTCAATGGTGTTAATGATTTTAGGTCTTGCCATTTGTAGAAATGGTGGTTTGAGTTAAATCCACCAATTATTTAGTTTAGTACCTAACTAAATTCTGCCCTAATTATGACAGAATAAGGTCCTAGGGTAATTCTATGTCATTTTTTGACACTTTTAGTTAGTATATTATTTTAATTATTTTTTTTAGTGGTTCCTCATCAAGTCTACTTTATTTTCACCAAATTGTGTTCTAGAAAAATTTTAAAAATTTCTGGAAGTAGCAGCTGTTTGAATTAATAATTTTTGGATAGTTGTCATATCAATCTAGATTTAATTATATTAAAATTTTTATTTTATTTTTTACTTATTTTTATATGAAACTAGAGTTATCCAGCTTCAATCTAGCTTTTGAATCACCTAAATCAGAGTTATATTGAGGGAGATATGACCTTTTTTAAAGTCAGTCAAAAAATGCAGAAAATTGAAGTGAGGGTCCACCAAAATTTAGTGCACCGGTGGCGCGCTGCCAATCGGGCGGTGGCACCCGCCCCACTATAGTGTTTGGTGGTGGTTTTGCCATGTGACTTTTGAAATGAGTGTATTTTGCATACCAGAATGAGTTATTCGACATGTAATATATGATTTTGTGGTAGGAGAAGCTTCTCTATCTAAATTACCTATTTATTTTATGAGATTCCATAATTTTAATGATCAAAAACTCATTTTATTTATATATTTACTACTTATAGTAAATTTTAGTTTAAGTATTGTTCTTCATCATTTAAACTTTAGGATTAGTGTCTAATATGAAAGTACTTACAAACATTTGAAGAATAAGGTGGTGAAAGGTGAGATTTTTGAAGGAAATAGATTGAAAAGGGATTTGAGACTTTAGGACTAAGTTTTGAGAAGTCGATAAGGTGTTATGATAGACCCATTACCCAAGGATGTCCATCTCTAATTTGGAAAAAATTTGGGACATTACAAGAGCAGATATGGGAGGGGCCCCACCACTATGGGCACATCTTGATCACAATACATACAACAAAGTGGGTCCTACCATAAGTAGGCCCTTAAATCACAAAATCAAAACATAAAATCACCCACCTTTGATCTCCTCTTCCGTCTTCCGCCTATAGCCTCTAGAGCTTGAAGGGAATGATTTCAACGGTCGAGATGATTTTTGGATGGTGGAGATGGGAGGTAGGATGGTGGGCCACACTAGCTTCTCTCATGGATGCTTAGATGTTGGACTCTCATGGGGTTACTTGGGAGTAATGAGAGAGAGAATAGAGAGAGAGAGAGAGGTTGTAAGAGAGAGAGAGAGAGATAGGTGAGTGATAGGGTCATGGGTGAGTGAGTGATAGGTGTACTTTGAAAAGGGATGGGTTGCTTTGACTTTGGGGTTACTTTGGTAAGGGAGTGATGAGATATGTACTTGACTAGTGAAGTGTACTTGATTGATGGGATTGATGGGACATGTTCTCTTGGGATTTGCAGCGCATAGCATTTTTCTCGCACTAAACACGGGCCTACATCTCCTGGCCCGGGTATTGCCTCGGCACACAAGACTTGACGTCAAAACCGCAGCAGCAACGCGATCACAAGGGTACAAGTCTCAGGTCAAGCCAACTCAATTGATAGGGTACTACTCAGGGTTGCGTGCAAATACTAATTACAGATCATAGGTTATTGAAATTAGACTGGGAGGATCGCGGAAGCCTACGGAACAGTACGAGTTAGGATATGAGTCTCACAAGAACTGTTTCCAGATCACCTTACTGCTCACATCTCAGTTCTAGCTTCATCATGTTCAAGTTTGCATTACCAAATGGAAGCTTGGAATCTGGTGATTCTATTGCGGGAATTTAAACTTTAAACCGCAAAGCAATGGCAGTCATAAGAAATGCAAAAGGAATAGAACCATGATGAGGATGAAGACGATATTGAATAATAAAATCGGATATCAATGAAGGAAGACAAATGCGAATACTAGATATAACAGAGTGTAAAATACACATCATGTAGGGAGTAAGATCAGTCTTATTCCCATCACTTGGTAAAACATTAAAAGTGAAGATGTGATGAAGAACGCGATATTTTAGAAATAAATTATAAGTAGAGAGAGAGTTACCGGTTCGTCATTGGGGGTCAAAACCATATAACACCCTGGTAATGGTATTTCTTTCTTAAGGATACATATCTTCAAAAATAGTAGAAATAAGGACTCCATCTTTCGCCATATCAATGTCCATAAAGGACGCTATGATGGAGGGTGTGATAGTGAGAGTATCTTCCAGAAATTGAACATTAAATCTTAAGGAATTGGAAGAAACTTTATTTATGGATGCATACATCCCTTGAGTAATCGACCGGTAAGTCACTCCACCCCAATTAAAAATTTTCTCACATCCTACCTTGGAGAGAATTTCAACCAGACCATATTTAGAAATGTGATTGACATTCACAAATCACTTTATAATTATACGTCGAGTACGGAAATCCCGTACATTCTTCGGGTCATCCTCTGGTGTGTGAATGGTGCACACAACCTAAGTAGGGGAGCGGGAGGAAGAACCGGACTGAGGACGATGAATGGTATGCTTATTCCAATGTTCCATGGAAGAAATGGCTAAAGAATAACAAAGAATAGCAAAGAAATTGATGTGTTTCACTAAATCAATTTTTTTTAGCAAAACCCACCAAAAAGAATTATCTAGATTCAATCAAAATGATGGATTCTCAAATAAATCACTACTAAGAAATTAAATCTAGAATAAAATGACAAATAAACCATTTACAAGGAGGTTAGGACGATGAGTTAGCTGAAGGAAGCACCGGCGGGCCGAGCAAGATGATGTGGAAATGACGCATTTGGGGTTTGTCCCTTTTTTAGCTCAAATCGCGCCCGGTTCGGCTAGCCTGAGTATGATGCTCGGCTGGCCAAACTGGTTGATCAGTTATGGGTTGACTGAAATAGCCCCAAAAAAATTATTTTGATATTTTCTTTTATATTTTTTCTTTTAATTCAAAATAAAATATATTAAATTACAGTAAAGGATGATTAATCAAGAAATACAACATAACCCAATATCATTTTTCAAATTGAAAAATCTGACACTGTCTAATGGTTTTGTTAGAATGCCTGCAAGTTGTTTCTTAGTATTGATGTATTTAAACATTACAGTTTTGCTTTCAACTAATTCTTGAAAATAATGATATCAAATGTCGATGTGTTTTATTCGAGAATATTGAATAGAATTTTTGGATATGTTTATGGCACTGGTATTATCGTGGTATAAATTCATGGTATCTTGATCAATACCATAGTTTGCTAACATACGTTTCATCCACATCAATTGCGTGCATGCATTCCTTGCCCCAATATACTCAGCTTCAGCAATGGATAATGATACTAAGTTTTGCTTCTTGCTCATCCAAGAGACAAGATAGTTTCCAATATATAAGCATCCACCACTTGTGGATTTTCTATCATCGACATTACCAACCCAATTAGCATCAGTATATCCAGCAATCTGTAGTTATGTATTATGAGGATACCATCAACCCAAATTAGCCATGCTGACAACATATCTGATTATTCTTTTAACCATAGACAAATGAGATTCTTTAAGTTAGATTGATATCTAGCACATTAGTTAAATATAATAGACTACCAATCATCTTACGGTAAAAATGCGGGTCAACACTTTTATCTGAATCATCTTTAGACAGTTTGAGTGTTGTAGTCATGGGTGTTTAAAAGTTTTTAGTATTCTCAAAGCCAAATTTCTTAATAAGATTTATCGCGTATTTGAGAGATAAATATCCCATCCTTAAGCTATTTTACTAGGAGACCAAAGAAATAATTCAGCTCACCAACCATGGTCATTTCAAATTCTGATTTCATCAAATCTACAAACTTAGAGGAAATGTTAGTATTTGTTGATCCATAGATAATATCATCTACATATATTTGAACAATTAACATATCTTCATTATATTTTTCGATAAACAGGGTTTTATCAACACTTTCTATTTTAAAGTTTTGACTAAAAAGAAATTTAGTTAATTTTTCATACCATGCTCTTGGAGTTTGTTTTAAGCCATACAGAGCCTTTTTAAGACGATATACATTGTTATGAAGTTTAGGATCTTTAAACCCTTTAGGTTGTTCTACATGAACTTCCTCATTTAAGTCACTGTTCAAGGAGTCCATTTGGTATATTTTAAAATTTTTATAACATGTGACGGAAATAAATAACCTGATGGATTTATGTCGAGAAACTAGAGCAAAGGTCTCATCATAGTCAATTCCTTCAATTTGAGGGTACCCTTGTACAACCAATCATACTTTATTTCTCGTAATATCACCAAATTCATCCGATTTATTTTTGAAGATCCATTTAGTTCCAATCACATGTTTGTCAGAAGGTTTAGGACTTAGATATCAAACATCGTTTCTAGCAAAATGATTCCATTCATCTTGCATAGCCAAAATCCAATTTTCATCAGTAGGGGCTTCGTTTATATTAGTCAGTTCTATCTGGGAAGTAAAGCACACATGATTGCATATGTTTTCCAATTGTCTTCTGGTTTGGATACCAGTGTGAGGTTTATCGAGTATTTGATCAGTCAGATGATCCTTGACTAATTTATTCTCAATTTAATTTAATTTTGACGATGATTCAAATTGATTGACAATAGTAATTCCATCATCATGATCATAATCAGGAGTGATAGTTTGATAATCGATAACAACATTTATAGACTCTTGTATCACCCTGGTCCTTTTATTCAAGACACGATATGCTTTACTATTTAGAGCATACCATAAAAATATATACTTCATTACTTTTCACATCAAATTTTCTCAAATATTTCCGATTTGATAAAATGAAGCATTTGCTTCCGAAAGTACGAAAATATTGCACAGAAGGCTTTTATTAAACCAAAGTTCATAAGCTATTTTATTTTTACATGCTCTTATATAAACTCAATTAATAATATGACAAGTGGTATTAACAACTTCTGTCCATAGATTTTTTGCTAATTTTTTACTGTTAAGTATAACTGTAAGGCCCGTATCCTAGCCGGTATTGTTTCATACGCTTTCGCGGTCCTCTCGGTCGAATTCTGACGATCCGTGATCTGTTATCAGCGTTTATACGTGATCCTAAGTCATATCACGTATATCAGAGTCGGCTTGACTCGAAACTTGTACCCTAACGACCACGCCGTTGCCACGGTTCCAACGCCACGTCTCACTCGCCAAGGCAACACCCGGGCCAGGAGATGTGGGCCCGCATTCAGTTTGAAGAAAAAACCACATTTTACAAATCCCAAGAGAATGTCACATCAATCACTTCACTTGTTAAAGTACACTCATTACTCTATCCCATCCCTAAGTACAAAAGCAACCCTTAAAAGTCAATTCTCTCTCTTACACAAGTACACCCATTCATCCCTATCTCCCATCACTCCTCTCCCATCATCTCTCTCTCTCTCATTCTCTCTCATTTTTTCTCCCAAGCAACCTACGTCCAAACTCACATAAGAGAGCTAATGTGGCCCACTTTTCTATCTTTCATCTCCACCATTCAAGTCCAATCTCAACCGTTGAAGTCTCTCCATTGGAGCTCTACATCGCATCGGTGTAAGGAAGAGTTCGAGATCTTGAGGTGGGTGATTTTATTTGTTAATTTTGATGATTTGAGGGCCCATATATGGTGAGACCCATCTTGATATATGCATTGCATAGGAATGGCTCATAGTGGCGGGTCCCTCCCCTTCTCATCTGTCTTTCTCTATCTATCTCTCGTGATGGGTGTAGCCCACTAGATCCACACCAATCGTGGAAGTACTGTGATGTATATATTTTATCCATGCTGTCCTCTGAGTGGGCCCATCGTTTGGATGGGCCTGATTGGCGTAAGACACAAATATCCGCTTATCTAAGGCCACTGGTGGGTCCCACACGTGTGGACCCACGAGTATTAAATCCGGGCTGTCCATCAGTTAGGCGTCCAGCAGCATGCGGCTGCTGGATCGTCAGCAAGTTCTGTGGGCTCCATCCCACTATCAATCCGTCCAGCTCCAAACATCTGCACGTTGGGGTTTTTTTTTAAATAATAATGATAATATATATGATATAATATATATATTGAGATGTGGTAGTTCAACCACGTAGGACCCGCTACTTGATGGATGTGTTCCATCCAAACCGTCCATTCATTTGGCGAACTCGTCCCTGGTGGGCCACGTGCATGGACCCCACCATGATGCATGTGTTGTATCCATACCGTCCAGCCATTTTGTGATGGCAGGAGGGACCCACGTGATGTACGTGTGGAGCCAACTGACATGTGTGATCTACACACCGTCCAAATCATGTGAAATGTGTTATATCCCAACCATTCCTCTGATGAACGGCCTTGCATCAGCAGCAGTATGTTGTTGTGCTTGAGGATATGTCCAAACCATCCATTCACGTGGTGCTTTCTATGACGCACGTGTGGTGTTCAACTGCCACGTGTGTGGAGCACACCTTGAAGTATGTGTTTTATCCTTACCGTCCAGATAAGCTGGGCGCTGAGGCCCACTATTATGTACCCGTGACATCCACCTGCCACGTGTGTGTGGGACCCAGGTATGATGTACGGGCATAATCCAGACCGTACATCCATGGACCCATTGGTGCACGTTGTCACCTGTTTTGATATAATAATAATAATAATAATAATAATAATAATAACTAATATATGTGGTATGTAAGATGGGCCCATGTGGAATTCCATCATAATGCCTGGGTTTTATCCCTGGCCGTCCGTTCTGAAAGTTTCATGTGTATGTGTGTGTGCGTGTGTATATATATATATATATATATATATATATATATATATATAATATTATATTGATATAAAGAGGTGGGATGGCCCACCTACGTGGGACCCACCTGATGGCAGTGCTTTATGCTCAACGTCCCACATGTATTTGTTACATCCCACCGTCCAGTATGTTGACAGTGGGGATCCACCATGTTGCATGTGTTTCTTCAACGCCGTCCATCTAGATGAAGGGAAAACACTAATATCAGCTAGATCCCTCTAGCTGGTGGGCCACTACGTGGGACCCACTCACAGAAAAATGGATTGGCTGGTCTACTGCACGCTAACTATGCAGTTGCTATGTGCAGAGTGTGGGTTTGATCTACACCACCTATCTGTGCGACCCATCGTAATGATGTGTATATTTTACCTGCATTGTCCAAGTGGGATGGTGTTGACTTACCTGATGCATGACTTCCATCCATGCCATTCCGTCCATGTGCCTGGACCCACCTTGATGTGTTGTAACTCCATACTGTCCAGGCTTCTAGACGGTGGGCCGGTCACGAGGTATGTGTTATATGTAAACCGTCCATCCATTAAATGAGGCAGATCTATCAGGTGGACCACACCGTAGAAAATAGTGGAGAATTGAACGCCTACCATTGAAACCTCTTAGGAATCCCAAGCAGTTCTACATTGACATGAAGTTTGTCTTTCCTCTTAATTTAGGCCTTTGTGACCTTATGAACAGATTGGCTAGAAAATAAATGTTATGGTGGGCCCTGGGAATTTTAAACCGCGGGAAATATTATCATCACTGATATTATGGTATGGTCCAGATGATCTTCCGATATGATTTATTCCTTGGGTAATGTTCTAAAATGATCTCTAAAAATAGATGAATAGTGTAGATAGTTCACTTAGAACGTACGGTGGGCCCGATTGATGTATTTATGGCCCATTCATAAGGCCACCTTGATGTATTTGTGACCCATCCATTAAGGCCCACCTTGATGTATATGAAGCCCATTGGTGCGGCCCGTGGACGCAGTCCACTTGATATATATGAGGCCCGTTGGTGCGGCCCATGTAATGCCGCCCATCATGATGTATATTTAAGGCCATATGATAGGGCCCACCTATATGAATCTAAGGCCCATAGTGAGGCCCATTGTGATGTAGTTGAGGTCTATGTGATGCTACCCATTGATACAGCCCACTTGATGTTTATTAAGCCCATTGGTAAGACCCATTGGTGCGGCCCATTGATACGGCCCACTTGATGTTTACGAGGCCCATTGGTGCGGCCCGATTTGATATACATGAAGCCCATTGGTGTGACCCATCATGATGTATTTTGGCCCATGGGCGGGGCCCACCCATTTATATTATTAAGCCCATGTAATGAGGCCCACTCGATATATGAGGCCTACTATCGAGGCCCATGCGATGAGGCTTATATGATATATTTGAGGCCCAGACACGAGGCCCACCTATTGTGTATTTGAGGTGATGTAATATATGTCGGCCCATATGACGAGGTTAGTGTGACGTAAATGAGGCCCATCGTGATTGTATGTGAGGCCATGGGCCCACTACATGTTTGGCCCTATGTAGGTCACTCCTTGGGAGCAATGTTGGTTAGATGTCTACATTGATGGGCAATGATGGTTAAATGTCCTCATTATGACCTTCCCTTAGGCCTTGTTAGGCCCATTCTCTTCGTGGATTAACCCAAATAAGTGAGCCCCATTTGCCATAGACGGATGACTTTGTGCTATCGGATTTTATATAACCACGACCGGGAACTGATCTTTACATCATGGTTGATTGGTTGTCCATCAATGGACCCCGCCTTGTTTATATATGTTGGTTGTCGGTGTCGGTTATCGATGCTGATTGTTGGTGCTGATTATTGATGCTGATTATTAGTACCGAGTATCGAGGCCGATTCCGATTATCGAGGCCGAGTATTGAGGCCAATTCCGAATTGTCGAGGCCCATTGTGATGTATTGGAGGCCCATGAGGAAGGCCTATTGTGATGTATTCATGGCCTATGGGTAAGGCCCACTGTGATGTATTTGTGGCCTATGGGCAAGGCCCATTGTGGTATGTATTAGGCCCATGATGCATGACCCATTTGATGGGTTTGAGACCCATGTGTAGGGCCCACATGTCATGTATTTAAGACCCATGAGCAGGGCCCACCTATTGTGTATATATGGCCTTTGAGTAAGGTCCACTGTGTTATATATTAGGCCTTTGTGTGAGGCCATGGGCCCATTATATGTTTGGCTCTATATGGGTCATTCCTTGGGGGCAATGTTGGTTAAATTCCACATTATCGAGGTCGATTGTCGATGCTGGCTATTAATACCGGTTATGAGTATGTGACACATAGCATCATGATACATGCCCATATGCATCATCTGCATGTTTTGAGATATGGTTGACCATTACATATGTCATTAGCTAGGTTGTTATGAGACTCCCTGATAGGCAGAGATTATCTCACATGAGTGCACGGTATGCGTATGATTGATGCATGACTAGATTGTATGACTCATACATCTTGCATTGTGTGTTGTGATTACTGTACGCCCTAACGACATCAGGGTTGTGGCCTCCACAGGCATATCGTGGATGACCAGATGGGTCACCAGAAATCTGTTTTAACATCGAGCTGGCATAGATGGCCCTGGGTGAAAATTCCTAAACCTCTAAGGCCAGGAGACGCCCCAACGTCGAGTCCAAGTGGATATATATGAACGTATGAGGGTCGTATACCAGTAAGTTGCGTCTCCTATTGTGTCGTGGTCGGTTGGGAGGGAGTGTGACCTTATCCTTTTGAGTGAGGGGGCAATGTCTAGGTTAAGTTTGACCAGCTTGAGGAATGGGTCCGCTATCGACAAGTCGGGCCTAATATTGGCAGGTGGATAATGAAGTCTCTTTCACTTACCCAGTTGTGCACTCGGATAGGTGCGATAAGCTGGTGTAGAGTGTAATAGACCCCGGTAATGATCCCAGAGATGAACTGTACTGATATGTAGACTTATTAAACAGGAGTTACATACTCATTCATTCATTCATTCACTATCCACTCGAGCCGGTGGTGCGCAACTATTTGTTACGTGTACCTTCGCAATGGTCAGGATTACTATTGGAGCACTAGACTAACCTGAGATCAGGAGTTTACCACATTGAGTCTGACTATCCAAATTTAGGTATGAGACTGGTTTGGATAGAAGTCCCTTGTGATGGACCCCATAGCCTACGATACTACGTAATATCATCCCGACTTCACACTCCAACATAGTCATTCCATTCGAACCATATTACATTACATTCACGGCATATAGCATTTTGGGTTACTGTGTTTCTGCATTTATATAATCTAGATATGGTTGACACTATTCGTGAACTCATCAAGAATTGCATATTGCATCGCATCCTTAGCATCTGATATTTAACTCTTTATAAGTCCTTACTTGCATAGTTGTTCCATATTACGTATTCTGATATTGATTGACTCATGGACTTGTCCGTATTTCCATTTACTCTATTATCGTATGATTATGATCTTGTCAGTATTTCTGCTTACTCTGATAATTCATGATCATGTCGGTATTTCTGTTTATTCTGATAATGTACGATTTATAGATTACCAGTATTTTTGGTATTGTATAATGATGGCATTGTATTAAATACTTGGCACTTACCTTGTGCACACACTTACATTACCCTCTAAGCTTTCTATAAGCTTATGCACGATAGATTCGTACAGGTGATGTTAGGTTGCAACAATGTTGATCTTGGAGCGTCAGCGGTCTTCTGGAGCTTGATTTTCGATTTATGTATTTCCCTTTCAGTATTGTACTCAATGATTATATTAGTGGATATGTGATGATGATGATGTTGCCTTTGTGAATTGGGTAATCTTATGGTTATGCTTATTACGAGTTAAATGTATATTGAAAAAAAATTCTCCTTATAGGATCTTAGGATCGGATCTGGCATATGAACGCTAGGAGCTGAGAATGGGGTACTACGGAGGCTGTCGGCACCGGATTCGTCGATCGAGATTCGTATGAATCCAATTTTCAGATTTGGGGCATGATAATAACACTCTCCATTTCCTGTAAAACTTTATTTTTCCTCTCGGCAACACCATTTTGCTTGGGGATTTTAGGAACAGAAAAATCATATAATATTTTATGGTCATTATGGAACTTATCAAAATTACTATTTTTAAATTTAGTGTCATGGTCATTTCTTATTCTGATTATAGACAGTTCTTTTTTAGTTTGGATGCATTTAAATAACTTTTTGACTTCGTTAAAAGCATCCGACTTCTCTCTTACGAAGGCTACTCAAGAGTATCTAGTGTAGTCATCAACTGTAACTAAAAAGTATTTCTTACCACCTCTACTTTCCATTCGAGTTGGTCCAATGAAGTCTATATGGAGCAGTTCAAGAGTTCTTGTTATGGCTAAGAAGTTCACCTTTACATGACTACTCTTAATTTGTTTGCCTATCGGACTGGTACCACATACTTTCTTCTCTAAATTTTTTTGTTTTGGTAAACCTCGAAGATGATCTCTCTTACGTAATTTATATAGGTCTCTATAGTTTACATGTCTAAGACGTTGATGCCACAATTCAGTTTCATTTGTTTGGAGCATGTAGCAAGAGTGATTTGAAGAATAAGAGTCATCAATGATATAACAATTTTCAAAGGTTCTTCGACCATTTAATATTATATGGCCTTAATTATTAATTATCTCACATCCGTGAACTGAAAATTTAACACTATGATTATTATCACAGATTTGAGATATGCTTAGCAAATTATGTTTTAAATCTTTAACATATACGACATCTTTAAAGATATGTAGGTTTGGAAGTTTTACATTACCTCTTCCGATGATTTTTCAGTTGTTACCATCTCCGAATGTCACTGAGCTGCCATCGATTTGATTGATGTCTAATAGAATCACTTTATCACCTGTCATATGTCTAGAACATCCACTATCTAGGTACCATATTAAATGGCTACTTAATTTGAAAGTTGTGTACATAACAAGACACTTAACTTTTGGAACCCATTTCAATATGGTTTTGGGTTTAAGATGATCTCTTACTATTCGATGTGTTTGAGAGTAAGAGTTTTTTTGGTTTCTCCTTACTTTGTTATTTCTAGAGTTGGATTTCAAAAGTTCTTTCAGCAAGTCCACTATCTCATTTGTTAGGGAAGGATTGTTGCTTTCCTTTCATATTTATGATAGTTGGCATTAGTTCTTTGATTAGAAGTTTTCTGAAATGATTTTTCATTCTTCTTTACTACTTTCATATTATCTTCTTTAGTTTTTGAAGATTCTCCTCTTGCAAATATGGGAGCAGAATATATCCCAAGCCAGATTTGTCGCTACTTCATCGAGATACAGTTAGTAATTTTTTAGTCTCTTTTGAAGTTTTAAGAGAAGCAACTTGTAATTTTAAATTCTCATTTTCAATTTTGAGATTTTGAATTTCATAAATTTTCACAGTTAAATCTAGTTTGGTTTTCTCAAAGCAATCAGAAAAATGAGATTTTTCCAAAACTGATTTTTCAAGTTCTAATTTTAGATTACCAGAGTTTTCTTTTTGAGTTTTCAATTTGGACGTAATCTTACAACTTTCTTTGTATAGGGCATCATAAGCAATTTGAAGACCTTCATTTTCAGAATCACTTCTAGGGGTTTCATAGTTAGAAGTTTCACCTTCTTCTATAGAAGTGATTCTAACTATGGTCATGAAGGCCTTTGGATCATTATCAGTTTCTTAGTTTGATTAATCAATTTCTGAATTGGATTCAGATTATGATGATTCATCCCAAGTGGCAATCATGTCTCTTCTTCTAGATTTATCCTTCTTAGGATAAGAAAGACTCAATTTATAGCAAAGAAGTTAAAACTTCAGCTAGCCTAAGATAGGCTTTGACTAGCCGAAGTTCACCGAATTCTGTTCAACGAATTTTGAATTGTGCGTGATAAGAATTATCTAAAATTCTGCTAGCTTGGGGTCAAATTCAGCTAGCTGAACATCAAATTCATCTAGCCAAATTTGCTATTCGGCTAGCCGACTTCCCAAGAATTCCAAAAGTTTGTGTTGCTAGAATTTCATCCGAACTTTCTCAAGCTGGCCGAATTTCAAGCTTGAGCTAACTGAACTAAAACTTGAGCTAGCTGAATTTCCAATATAAGTTGTTATTTTTCTCGGGTTTAAAGTTGGGCTAGCTGAGGAAGTTTAGGCTAGTCAAACCAGAAGTTAGGATAGCCGAATTCCATGGCAAAAACACTTATAAAAACCCATGATAAAGAATTATTGAAAGCACCTAATTCTAAGGTCTTTCTAAGGTTATACCACCTGAGATATATCAAATATCTAAGTTACTTTGACTTGTACTTTGTCTTAGACTTTGACTTGAATATAGACAATGATTTCTTTGAGAAGATGTACCCATCTTATCTTGATCGTAAGCCGATCTTGAGTTGATCTTCAAGTTTTACCTTGAAGCACTTTTGTTTCATGAAATTTGACAATTTATGTGTGTTTAACATCATAACACTTACATATGTTATCTTCTTCCTTTATAATATAGATTCCTCCTTTCTCCTTTGGCTGAGTAGGCTTAGAAGTAGTGGGTCTTGGGGAGGTATCTCATGATTGCATGTTTTTCGCAAGTTTATCAAAATAATCCCACGCATAATCAGCTTCCTTGTTCATGAATTTCTCATTACAAATCATCTCCACAAATTGGCACATGAGCGAAGTCATTCCATCATAGAAAAATCTTGTTACCCAACATGTTTTGTAGTCATGTTATGAACATGAATTTATGAGATCCTTATATTGCTCCCAACATTGGAAGAATGTCTCACCTTCTTTTTGCATGAAATTCATGATTACTTTTCTTAAAGTATTTGTTTTATGATAAAGAAAGAATTTTTTAAGGAATTCTCTTGTTATCTTAGCCCATGTGCCAATGGACCGTGGTCTTAAGGAATGCAGCCATGACTTAGCCTTTTCTTTAAAGGAGAAAGGGAACAACTTCAATCTTACTATGTCATTGGACACATTCGGAAAGTGCAATGTGGCTATTATCTCATCGAACTCTTTTATATGCAAGTATGGACTTTTAGATTCTAGTCCATGAAACTTAGGAATGAGTTGAATTACTCCTAGTTTAACATCCACTGTTCCTGCATTTAATGCGAATATCATGCAGGAAAATGTACTTACCCCCACCGGTTGTAAATAATCTTGTAGAGTACGAGGCGGGGTGCATGATGCACCTCATTCTCATCATGAACTTACTGAACTGGGTGTTGAGGTTGATATAAAACCATTACTTTTACCAACTTAAAGGCTCTCAAGTAGTGCTTAATCCGATGGTTGATAGACAACCCTTCAACTAATCCTCCTTCACTCAAGAAACGGAGAGTATTATCACAAACCCACTTGGGCATAAAACACTCATAGTCCTCAAATTCTAAACAACTAAAACCTAAGAAAAGGAAAACTAAAAACTATAGAAAATAAGAAATCTAAAATTTAAAGAGAGTTGGAGAGAATTTACCAGATTAGAGTTGCTATGTTAGGATTCTACAAAATAGAAAATAAAGTTTCTAAAAACAAATTCAAAAAATCCTAACCTAAAAACACAGTAAAAGTTAACCATAATCTTAACCTAATTCTAATGTTAAATAATCTCAAAAAAATGTAGCCAAAGTCCCCGACAACGGCGCCAAAAACTTGTTCACAACCCCAAGTGTCGGGTCACAATGTAGTAATAACTTGATGAGACCGAGGTCGAATCCATAAGGACTATACTTGTACATATTCTAAAAGTAAGTAGAACTAGAAGTAGAATTAAAATTAAAACTAAAATCTGGAAAAGTTGAGAATAATTTTGAAAGAATTATCAATTAAAAGAGAAACTAGAGCATCAAGGATCCACTTACAGCTATTGAGATGCTACCTTACTTAATTCAACAAACACAACTGGAATCAGAGGCCCATCCTATCTAGTTAGAAGATAAAAATAATTAGAAAAAATCTCAACTTCTCATTAAATTAGTTCCCACATGAAGAACCATTGTTGTGGTGATTGGAAGAGAATTCAACTATCCACCATGCCCAAGAGATGATGGTGAATCACGAAATTTACCAATCTCAAAAATATCAAAATAGATAAGAAGATATTTAAAGCTATCACAACATCTATTATAATTTAAGTAATAATAAATAATAGAAAACTGAAAATATTCCTTTAATCAAACTAGAAATCAATGAAGTTCAACATAAATTTGAATCAAAGCAAGACAAACATCCCAACAAACTACAAGCTTCCCCTCTTAGCCCTAACTAAGAGGTTTAGTTAACCATAGACATTATTAAGACTAAAACCCTTAAACAAAACATTAAAAATAAATTAAGAAAAAGAAAAAAATCTTGGAAAGCTGCTCCACCCTTTTCCTCTACTCCTTAAACCCTAATTCGTGTGTAGAACTCCTTAAAGAACCTATATATTATAATCTTTGTTCGGCCAACCGCCTCCAATTTATGCACTGTGTAAAGCCTTTGATGGCATCGAACAACCTTCAATGTCATCGAATGCGGATTCCCAATTTGAATTGAATTCGAAAGTCGCTCCCTTTCGCACTGCGTAAGTTGTCGTTGTCATCGACCGACTTCGATGGCATCGAAGACACACCTTCGGTTGTATCGAAGGGCCTTTGATGACTCAAAAAATGTCCAGAAACTGTCTAGCGAGTTGCTCCATAAATCCTCAAAATTCTCGAGGTCATCAAATATGTTTTGATGCAATTGAATTGGTCTTCGATGGATCGAAGAATCGTGTCAATTAGTCTAGTGACCAAACTTAAAATTCTTGTAAATCTTGATGCAATCGAACAAGCTTCAATGGCATTAAACACTTACTTCAATGGGAGAGAAGGGTGTTCGATATCATCGACAATGAGTTCGAAAGTTTCTATTTTTTCTACACTTTGCACTTGTGACTTCCTTCTCGACTTGGTTTCTTTGAATCTTAGGGTCTTGAGATCTTCAATATTGGTCTCCTGAGATCCATCCCTTGCCTTGGTGATTCTTGAGCATAAAATTCATGACTTTAACATTCATTTAATTCCAAGCTCTCAGATTCACCCCACAATACAAACATGTTTAAAATATATCCATTAAGAATTATTATGTTCATAAAACCAAGATATAAATAAGGAGAAATATACAATATTTAACACTGAACAATCGTCAAGCTACTTTTTTCCGGGGGGTGTAGATCTACTCTTTCTTTGCTCTTTAAGGTGTTAAGTCACGCCTACTTCAGGAAAATTAGTGTATCATTGGTTCTTACCGAGGTATTCAAGGGGCTGACTGATTGTGCTTGACGCTGCACGTGCATCCTACGAGGTCATCACACCTTCCTCCAGGTATTTTTCCTTCTTGGCATCACCATCATTTTGCATCCGTTCTTTTTTGGTCATCCTTGCTGATTTCTACTCATTTAGACTTTGGCAATTATGGCTCTTAGAGCAGCTAGTGATGATAACTCCTCTTTCTCAATCCATTCCTTGCGCTAACATTTCTCACCGTATCACGAGGAGGCTTCCTTGTATTATTGTTATGAGTTAATGTTTGTACCATTGGATGTTTATGTAACTATATAGTTGGGAGATCCTGTAACACCCCAGATTTTGGCCAACCTGGGATTAGATGTCCTTAGGCAATGGTTCAATTAAAACACCTAGAAAATCGCTCAGAACCCAATTCCATAGCCAAAGAAATCACTTAGGGTTAATTCCTTTATAAACTAAGCATAAGTTAGCTAGCGCGACGCTAGAGTAGCTAGGAAATAGTCCCTGATCACTTTAAATACGTTCTACAAGACCCAAAACTTGTAAAATCCATGGTGCTATAATACTCTATAACCTGGGATCAAACTCTAAACCGGTTTGTTCTCTGGACCTCTTTGAAACTTTGTATTGGATCTAGACCGCGCGTCAAAAGTCTGATACCTTCAATCTTAGACCATTAGGACCGCCTAGCTGGACTTGACAATCATTTCAAAAATCAAGTCCAACCGATAATCACGGGCTATTTCATTGAGCCCGGACTGAAGAGAGTGCGAATAGGGACAGATTTGGAATTTGAAATTCAAATCTGGCACACGACTTGACGTGTTAGTATTAAGCGTTCTGACCGTTAGAATTCAGCCAAATTACACCCTCAGATCAGGAAAATTTCTATTTCATATCATGAGATTTGCAGGCCTGATCTACGTGCGGTGACCGCTGAACTGAAACTGGACCGCCACGTGCGATCTGTGAACCCTGCCGGACTGAAAACTTGATGTATGCTAGATCCAGTATGCATGAGCTTAAGTCCGACCGCATTTGTCCAGGGGACCACCAGAAAGCATCTTTTGGACCGAAACAGCCCCGAATTGGACATACCTCAAGTATACCTTAACCTGGAGCCTATTTTGGGTGCTTTTAAGCTTATACAAGGGGTTGAAACCCTCACTCCTCTCTCCCATCCGAATTTGCAAAAAGCCCTAGATTGGGAGAGAGAAAAGGTGAGAGTATGTGAGAGAAGGTGGGAGAGATCTTCCTGCCACCTGCTGCTGCTGCTGTACGTGCTTAGGCGATGCACTCCAATCACTTTTCCGGCGATTTCAACGCACTTCTAGGTGAGAAAAACCTTCAACACTTGCTGATTTAAGCTTCCGTCAATTCCATTAGTGATGTAGCTTATGTAGATTGTGTATTAGGTTCTCTATTCGCCGTAGACGAAGCGTATACGCTCCGTTCGAATTCACACATCTATAAGGGAAAAGGTGTGAATTTTAGATGCTTTGATTGACGGTTTCCAAAGCTTTCAATGTCATTTAATAGTAGATTATCGACGGCATCGCCGTTTGACATGTACAACATGCTGTCCGTTTCCTGTTTCGTAAACCAACGAAGAATATGAGATTAGGGCATTTTAGTCATTTGTAGGAAGTACTGTTTTTATTCATATTTTGCTGATGTGATTAACATGATTTATTGTCGCATTAGAATATTAGGAATACGTGCATAATTAGTTTGGCGAAGAGATTTGCCTAAATGCGCACTTCGGGTCGACATACTATATGTAGACTTAAGTGTGTAGTGTAAGTGTTTGTATAAATGTTTGTATTAGTATGTATTGAATTAAATGGTATTATAAATTAGTTTAAGATTGATTTCTCAATTAAAATACTGATGTAAATGATTTCCTACATGATAGCTATATGCATGATTTCATTATATGTATGAAATGCATATGCTTGATGTTTCACTTAAGTGGTATGTTATAACATGTGCTTGATGATTTCTTTATGATTTAGTTTGAGATCGAATTCTCAATTAATACGCTGATGGTGATGATTTCCTATATGTGGCGATATGCATAATTTCATTATATGTGTGAAAGACATGTGTAAGATGATTTACTTAAGTTGTACGTTATAACATGTGTTATCATGCTCATATGTTTCTATTCCATTTCTAATACTCTCATATGATTTGCTGATGTGATTCCATAATTGTTTGGGACTATACTTAGTCCAGGCAGTCGGTAACCGAACGAATTCGTGGTTGGCTTATCTTGGCCACGAACGACGCGTCGATGAACGTGAGTCATATTTGGAGTTGGCGGCAGTGGTTAGGCCACACGAAGTGTTTTACACACTTCATATCGTTCGACTTGAGATGCGATCGTGCTAGTCGAGCCCGTCAAGTAACCCGACTGGCCATTGTATGTTCACCCTGCATGAGTCATAACTGCTTGAACTTAGGGTACTGAACTTACCATTGTAAACCCTGTCAACCATGGTACCTTGATCCACGAAGACTCATGAGCCGGGCATGGTGGTATGGGACACCGTGGTCGAGCTGTCGGCCTACGCTGGGGCCACAAACCTCCCCGTAGTGACCAGTGAGCACCTATGACTCGTGAGCAGATTATGGTGGTATGGGACACTATATTCTTGCTGTCGGCCTACATTGATAAGGTGATGGGGGAGCGGAGCAACGAGTGCGTGCAACAGCACTGGCAGCCCTTTGTAGTGACCGCGAGCGTATTCTGAGTCTACGGGAGGCGACGACCCTTCAGTAGCAGTAGAGTACTGTAGGCCTGTATTGATAAGGTGATGGGGGAGCGGTGCAACGAGTGCGAGCAACAGCCCTGGTAGCCCTTGCAGCGACCTACAAAATATACATCGTATGAGATTACTAGGAGTGACGACCCTAGACAGGATCTGTGTTGGGATTGATACAAGGAAAGTACCTTAGTTTCCCAATCCTGCTGTTTGAATGGACTAATAACAACTTGGAAATCATATCACCATAGCATTGCATGTGCCTGGAAGATGTGGAGCACTCTAGGGAGTGTGGCATGCCGCGGTCGTAAGATGTTGCCGTATGAGGGAGATCGTCGGTGAGGGCATACATCACGTCATGTCATATTGTATTAACAACAGTATTAGGATTGTTTAATTTACTGCTTTACTATTATCGCATGATTGATTTGATAACATGCTAATCTTTGCTCTCTTATCCCACTGAGTTGATCACTCACTCCCACGTTACGGGATGGTATTTTCGGACACCCACCAGTCCCTTTTTGTGATTGCAGATGATGGCGCTGCTCGAGAAGCGGAGCTGGACCTGATGATGATGAGGAGGATTCCTCCTTCATATGTGTTCTGATTGACGGGATTATAGGGAGGTTGATTAGATACCTTGACACTTGCCATTTTATATTTTTAGCGCACTCATGTATATTCGTTTTGTATATTTTTGGAGTATACATGTATGTATATAACCTGATAACATATTCACACTCTGGAGACATACAACAGTTTATATATGCTATACCTACTATCACAGTCTTTCGCTTGTTAATTTAACTGTCTCTGGAGTATGATATACTGTTCTAGCTTAATCTCACTCATGTTTAATACATTATCACAGACAACATTCAATCATACATATCTATGTTGCATAAATAACATTTTGGAACTCGGGAGTTGGGTTTTTGCTCGACCCCCCAATTTTTGGAATGTTACAGATGGTATCAGAGCATGATTTGGATTAAACCGGGCCTGGGTTATGGTCACGCGACGTACGCTGTCGCTTCTTTTGACTTAGGTGGGTGTGAGAAGGGTCTAGAAACACTTATAGGATCCCAGATTCGCCAATAGGCGAAGTCTATTCATATCGATCACGTGATCGAGTCCGTAATGCATCTTGGGTCGCGTGAAGCAACCCGAATAGCTCCTAGGTTGTAGGTGAGTGGGTTGAGATTCTCTTTGAATGATTCTAAACCCGTAAATGACAATCCTTGGGCCGTGGGACAACCACGACCCCTGTATTCAATCGTCAGGGCTTAAAAACCCCGTTTCACCTAAAATCTTCAAAATTCTTCCTCTCACCACTCCATTCTCCAATTATTTCTTATCCATTTCATGTTAGGCATTGATCCTAATGTGAAAATGACATAAAATCATACTTTGATAAAATTTTACAGTGAATAGTAAAATTTTATGAAAAATGGCCATAAGGCCATTCTAACTTCGCTTTCTTTAGAAACTAATGGGCTAGATGGATGTAATAGCTCCTTCTACCCCAAAATCATATGCTTCATGATAGGATTTTGTATTTGGAATTGCAGATTGGCCCCGGAAAGCTCTGAACTCATGTTTGGGCCTCTATAGGTCAAAATGCAATGAACCAAGGTGGGGGCCATGCATTTTTGGGGTCCCTGGACCATGGGGGACCAGACCCATGTGGTCCCACCGGCCACCTAGAGAGTTGGCCGGCGATGCCATCGCCGGTTCGGCGATGCATCGCCGTCCGGTGGGACCCACTGGATGTAATTTTCGGGCACACGCCCTAATATGGCTAGGGCACCTCCTCCATATGTGGTTTACACCTTGAAACCCCCTATATACCCTACTTCCTTCACAAACAACCCTTTTCCTAGCCCCATTTACGTTTTCTTGCTGTCTTCACCCAAAACTGTGATTTCAAATCATCCCTAAATCCATTCCTGGCCAAAAACGACCACTCTCCATCATTCTATTTCGGTTTGCAGCCCTTCCTCTTGAAGATTTCATCGTTTGGAGCTCTTACAACCCCCAAATCGAGCTGAAATCGTGAGGTGCTCCATTCCTCTTTTTCATTCTCTTTTCTTTCTGGAAATACATCCTAGGGGAGCTTAAAGCGTCCCTCTACAATGCCTAGATCTCCCTTTTCTAGTTTGGTTAGCCATTTCCGTGCATTTTCCCCATTTTTCATGGCTATTGTTAAGCTGTTTTAGCCTTTTTCTCTCTTTCCACCATCCTCCCTCTCAATCCTATTTCTCCATTTTCTTTGCTTAAGGGATACTGAAAATATATGGCCGAGAGAGCTCTAGTGAGAAACAGACAGTATTAGACTCGACAGTGATAAAGAAGGTAAGTCGGGATTGTGGTAGAGTCCTTTGGTAGAATTAGGCATCTGTGCCATTGTCTTGTAGATTGTTTGATTGCCGTTTGAGATCTCTGTGTTTTGTTGTTGTTAGATTTAGTGACGTCAGAGGTAGAAAGTGTGCAACTTGTTCCATGTATTGTGACTAGCATGCTACTCTCAATCCCAACATGGGATTAGGAATGTAGTTTCGTGTCATACAATAGGCCCTTGGCGTTTTGGACCTAGCGATAGCACTCATAGATTTGAAGGATCTGACGACATAAGAAATCCAATTCCATTTAGATAATCTTGACCCTAAGCAATAGAACAACTCCCTGTAGTAGAGATGGTATGAAACCATTTAATGTATAAACTTAGGCTTTGGATTATAACTACTGAGTTACAGACTAGGCTACTAGTTGTCTTAGGCAGTGTAAGGCCTATATATGCTAAGGGATAGTTGGTTAGATTTGGTTGGAATGGGACTCCCTTCCTTCGATAGATCCCCTTATGACTTATAGACTTCTGTTGTTGCCCATAGGAGGGAACCACTCACTCTTAGGGACCATTTATAAATTCCTCAGAATGAACTTAGAATGTACTAGCACGCCCCTTAGAATTTCCTTCCCCAAGGGCTTATTGCATTCAGGAACGCGGAATAAAGGAACTACATGTAAGCGATGTATTCGCGATTTGAATCGACTTCCTAATCCTAGTGGTTACCAATAAATCCAATGCTCTGATCAAGCAGAAGATCGGCATCGACTCAGATTAAGAATTGATATAATAAATCTTCTGTCCTAGCTAGACAGAAAGTCTATGTATCCGGCTCAGACCCACTACACAACTATTCTTCCGTGTTGGCCTAACCACCTACAACCACAAGTTATTGCTTTGTCCCTGGTAAATGGCGAGGACTTAAAGCCAGTAGAGAATTCGACATCTTGTCACCAACTCATACCTTCCCCTGAACTTAACCACAATAGAGATTAGGCTCATCTCTATGATCATAGGTACCAATGCCATAGAACGCATCATTAGCAAGGAAAACCATGTAGAGAAGTTGTTTCCCAATTTATGTCAAGGATAGGTCTTAAGTTTCACCTCGTTCTGATGTACGGAGCGATGCATAGACTCTTGAACTTAAAGTAGAACCAAGTTTTAAGGGGGGGTAGAACGTATTGATTCCAATCCAGTTAGGTTATTCAACGCTACCGTTCGATCAGAGTGGTGCAGCGGAAGCATGGTTAGCCTCTTCCCCACTAGCCCAAGATCGAAACATTTGATTTAGGTTGTACGTACGGTTAGGTTATTAAATAGGATTTGAACCTTCCTTCAAAAAAGTACTCCTTGCCCTTCGCCAATTTTGGGGATGAAATTATGCTTTAAGGGGGGTAGATTGTAACACCTCGGATTTTGGCCAACCTGGGATTTGATGTCCTTAGGCAATGGTTCAATTAAAACACTTAGAAAATCGCTCAGAACCCAATTCCATAGCCAAAGAAATCACTTAGGGTTAATTCCTTTATAAACTAAGCATAAGTTAGCTAGCGCGATGCTAGAGTAGCTGGGAAATAGTCCCTGATCACTTTAAATACGTTCTACAAGACCCAAAACTTGTAGAATCCATGGTGCTATAATACTCTATAACTTGGGATCAAACTCTAAACCGGTTTGTTCTCTGGACCTATTTGAAACTTTGTATTAGATCTAGACCGCGCGTCAAAAGTCCAATACCTTCAATCTTAGACCGTTAGGACCGCTTAGCTGGACTTGACAATCATTTCGAAAATCAAGTCCAACCGATAATCACAGGCTATTTCATTGAGCCCGGACTGAAGAGAGTGCGAATAGGGACAGATTTGGAATTTAAAATTCAAATCTGGCACACGACTTGACGTGTTAGTATTAAGCGTTCTGACTGTCAGAATTCAGCCAAATTACACCCTCGGATCAGGAAAAATTTCTATTTCATATCATGAGATTTGCAGGCCTGATCTACGTGCGGTGACCGCTGAACTGAAACTGGACCGCCACATACGATCTGCGAACCCTACTAGACTGAAAACTTGATGTATGCTAGATCCAGTATGCATGAACTTAAGTCCGACTGCATTTGACCAGGGGACCACTAGAAAGCATCTTTTGGACCGAAACAGCCCCGAATTGGACATACCTCAAGTATACCTTGACCTGGAGCCTATTTTGGGCACTTTTAAGCTTATAAAAGGGGTTGAAACCCTCACTCCTCTCTCCCATCCGAATTTACAAAAAGTCCTAGATTGGGAGAGAGAAAAGGTGAGAGTATGTGAGAGAAGGTGGGAGAGATCTTCCTGCCACCTGCTGCTGCTGCTGTACGTGCGTAGGCGATGCACTCCAATCACTTTCCCGGTGATTCCAACGCACTTCTAGGTGAGGAAAACCTTCAACACTTGCTGATTTAAGTTTCCGTCAATTCCATTAGCGATGTAGCTTATGTAGCTTGTGTATTAGGTTCCCTATTCACCGTAGACGAAGCGTATACGCTCTGTTCGAATTCACACATCTATAAGGGAAAAGGTACGGATTTTAGACGCTTTGATTGACTGTTTCCAAAGCTTTCAATGTCGTTTAATAGTAGATTATCGACGGCATCGCCATTTGACATGTACAACATGCTGTCCGTTTCCTGTTTCGTAAACCAACGAAGAATATGAGATTAGGGCATTTTAGTCATTTGTAGGAAGTACTGTTTTTATTCATATTTTGCTGATGTGATTGACATGGTTTATTGTCGCATTAGAATGTTAGGAATACGTGCATAATTAGTTTGGCGAAGAGATTCGCCTAAATACGCACTTCGGGTCGACATACTATATTTAGACTTAAGTGTGTAGTGTAAGTGTTTGTATAAATGTTTGTATTAGTATGTATTGAATTAAATGGTGTTATGAATTAGTTTGAGATTGATTTCTCAATTAAAATGCTGATGTAAATGATTTCCTACATGATAGCTATATGCATGATTTCATTATATGTATGAAATGCATATGCTTGATGTTTCACTTAAGTGGTATTTTATAACATGTGCTTGATGATTTCTTTATGATTTAGTTTGAGATCGAATTCTCAATTAATACGCTGATGGTGATGATTTCCTATATGTGGCGATATGCATAATTTCATTATATGTGTGAAAGACATGTGTAAGATGATTTACTTAAGTTGTACGTTATAACATGTGTTATCATGCTCACATGTTTGTATTCCATTTCCAATACTCTCATATGATTTGCTGATGTGATTCCAAAATTGTTTGGGACTATACTTAGTCCAGGCAGTCGGTAACCGAGCGAATTCGTGGTTGGCTTATCTTGGCCACGAACGACGCATCGATGAACGCGAGTCATATTTGGAGTTGGCGGCAGTGGTTAGGCCACACGAAGTGTTTTACGCACTTCATGTCGTTCGACTTGAGATGCGATCGTGCTAGTCGAGCCCGTTAAGTAACCCGACTGGCCATTGTATGTTCACCCTGCATGAGTCATAACTGCTTGAACCTAGGGTACTGAACTTACCATTGTAAACCCTGTCAACCATGGTACCTTGATCCACGAAGACTCATGAGCTGGGCATGGTGGTATGGGACACCGTGGTCGAGCTGTCGGCCTACGCTGGGGCCACAAACCTCCCCGTAGTGACCAGTGAGCACCTATGACTCGTGAGCAGATTATGGTGGTATGGGACACTATATTCTTGCTGTCGGCCTACATTGATAAGGTGATGGGGGAGCGGAGCAACGAGTGCGTGCAACAACCCTGACAGCCCTTTGTAATGACCGCGAGCGTATTCTGAGTCTACGGGAGGCGACGACCCTTCAGTAGCAGTAGAGTACTGTAGGCCTGTATTGATAAGGTGATGGGGGAGCGGTACAACGAGTGCGAGCAACAGCCCTGGCAGCCCTTGCAGCGACCTACAAAATATACATCGTATGAGATTACTAGGAGTGACGACTCTAGACAGGATCTTTGTTGGGATTGATATAAGGGAAGTACTTTAGTTTTCCAATCCTGCTGTTTGAATGGATTAATAACAACTCGAAAATCATATCACCATAGCATTGCATGTGCCTGGAAGATGTGGAGCACTCTAGGGAGTGTGGCATGCCGCGGTCATAAGATGTTGCCATATGAGGGAGATCGTCGGTGAGGGCATACATCACGTCATGTCATATTGTATTAACAACAGTATTAGGATTGTTTGATTTACTGCTTTACTATTATTGCATGATTGATTTGATAACATGTTAATCTTTGCTCTCTTATCCCACTGAGTTGATCACTCACTCCCACGTTACGGGATGGTGTTTCCGGACACCCACCAGTCCCTTTTTGTGATTGCAAATGATGGCGCTGCTCGAGAAGCGGAGCTGGACCTGATGATGAGGAGGAGGATTCCTCCTTCATGTGTGTTCTGATTGACGGGATTATAGGGAGGTTGATTAGATACCTTGACACTTGCCATTTTATATTTTTAGCGCACTCATGTATATTCGTTTTGTTTATTTTGGGAGTATACATGTATGTATATAACCCGGTAACATATTCACACTCTGGAGACATACAACAGTTTATATATGTTATACCTACTATCAAAGTCTTCTGCTTGTTAATTTAACTATCTCTGGAGTATGATATGCTGTTCTAGCTTAATCTCACTCATGTTTAATACATTATCACAGACAACATTCAATCATACATATCTATGTTGCATAAATAATATTTTGGAACTCGGGAGTTGGGTTTTTGCTCGACCCCCCGATTTTCAGGATGTTACAGATCCACTGGGAGTCCTCTTGGCTCTTGAGTCCACTAGTCATAGGTAGCGCCAATAGAGAGTCTCTGATAAATATCGGGTCGCAGTCATATTTTTCATACCACCCGATCACATTTTTGCCCCAATTTTGATTTTGTGAGGGGATTTAGCTTTGGTATTCTTGGGCTTTAGACATTGTCCTCTTCCCAGACTAACTCGAGGTCTTAGCTCTCAAGTTCGTGTACTATGGGATGGTTGTTTGACTACTAATGTGATTGGATTTAAGACCCGGGGCCACCTTAAGTGACCATTCCATATCTTCATTTGGTGGTTAAGCAATCCCTTAATCGATGCCTTCTAGGTTGGCTTCTGACTGACGAGATCGAGCCATTTGATTTCCCTGATGTCGGGCCAACTGTCAATTTCTATGAGCCATTTAAGGAGCGACCATTCACTAATCCCGACTTCCTAGTTATCCGCCCATGGTCATTTTCTATCTGAGATCTTCTTGCTACACTAACTGTTTGAGATGTCTCAGCAACTTTCAACTTCCCGTCAAGTGGATGATGAGGAGAGAGTTGCTCGACAATATGAGAGAGAGGAGTTTTACTACTTGCATATGGAGATCAATAGGCTGAGAGAGAGGTTTGCTGAGTATAAGGCTAGGGAGTGGTACTTACCTAGTGAGGATGAGATCTAAGAGTTTATTTTTTTTATTTAGGTCATTTGTATGCTCTTTTTTGTCTATTACATGGATGGCTTGGGAAACCTCCTATGTTCTTTTCTGTCTTTTTTCAGAAAATTAAAGACATACACATAAGTAAAATATAATGAAAGATATTTAAATATATATATATATATATATATATATATATATATATATATATATATATATATATATATATATATATATATATATATATATATATTATTCCTTGTATCATCTGTGTATGTGTGTGTTTGGATTTTTGTGCTAGGGTGCAGGAATCAAAATTGTGGCTTAGCTAGTGTTTTGACTTGTGACTTAGGGTAATGTCTTAGTAGAATCCTTAATTTCCTAGGAGAGTATGCAGTTGAAATCATTACTTTTTAGAATCTATTATATGTTGTAGAATCTTTATCTTTAATTGTATTTCCTCTAGTTCTTAATTAAGGCTACTTGTTGATTTGTCTTGGACTTGTCTTATGGTACCTGCTTTTTTAATTTTCTTTTCTTAAGCCAATTTTTCTTGTAGCGCCCTTTCAGGTTTTCACTAAAACTTGCTTTTTCTGTCATTTTTGCCCATAGTGCCCTTTCAGGTTTTCACCACGTATCATGTATTTGATCTTGATTGCCCCTTGGCATTTATGTTATTTTTACCCTTAGTGCCCTTTCGGGTTTTCACCAAATCCGCTATATACCCGCTATTTTTACTCGGAACGCCTTTTCGGGTTTTCATTCCACCCTTTTTGTTTAGCATATTTCTTCTCTTTTCTTTTTTTCTTTTTTTCATTTTCGCATCGGCTAAGGGGTCAGAATTCCATCGTTGCCAGCTGAGTATCAGCTATTCCAACCTTATGTTGAGTTACAATGGTAAATTTGTTGACCTTATCCAGGCTCATCCTGAGGTGAAGGGCGGTTGTTTGTGCTTTAGGGATCGATGTTCTTGTCTATTTTTTTTTCTTTTAGACTACGCACTCTTTATTTTTCCCTCATTTCCTTTCTTTCTTTTTTTTATTTATTTTATATTTTCACTCTTTTTTCTTTCTGTGATTTTATATTTTACCCTTTGCTTGAAGCACTTTTTAGTGGATGGGAGGTGATTTTTAAGATAACTAGCCCTAGTCTTCTTCTTCTTCTTCTTCTTCTTCTTCTTCTTTTTTACTTCATCTTTACTAATGTAACTATGGATGAAATTAGATAGCCTTACCCATGAAAGATTTTCGTGTTGTCGGCATTTATTAGCTTCGGAAGATCCTCTCCTTTTATGTTGGTGAGTTGGAGGGCACCTCCCGGAAGTACTTCTCTGATGATCAGTGGTCCTTCCCATGAGAGTTTGAATTTTCCTTAAGGATTTGGGAGAAGCGATGGTAGAATGCACTTCATGACCATGTCATCCACCTTGAAGCGTCTTTATTGGACTCTCTTGTTGTAGGCCTTAAGTGATCCTTTTCTAATAGCATTGGGAATGAGTTACGACATGCATGCACTTTTCATTTGCAAGATGCAGTTGATCATTTCTAGCTTTGACCCATTCCCCTTCCTTGACTTCACTCTCAAGTAACACTCAAAGAGATAGTACTTGTACCTCAACTGATAGAACTGCTTCCATTCCAAATGTAAGCTCGAAAGAAGTTACGCATGTAGCAGACCTTATAGACGTTCGATAAGCCTAGAGATGGTACTTATACTTTTACTTGTAAAGAATTTCTCTCAAAGAGATCATACTTGTACTTTCTGTTGTAAAGAATTTCTTCGCTGATGATGAATTGTTCCATTAAACATTGGACGGTTCGACAGTCGATTAATGTAGCTTCTTCTGGGTACTCCTGGCTTTCCAAATACCATATGATGTCAGTATACCAGGGTTTGCTAATAGGGGCAGCTTAAGCCTTTTCAATTTGTAGGCAGAAGGCAGGTTCATCTTGAAGTTCAATTGTAATCTCCCATTCTAAAGCTCCTCTTGGAATATCCAACATCGATGTTAGGGTGGTGAGAGCATTTGTGAATTGATTCTTTGCTTATGGCATGTATGAGAAGGTGATGTCTTTGAATTCTTCGATCAAATTCTCGAGGTATACGTGCGTATAGTATCAACTTCTCATCTTTAGTCTTCCAATCACCATTGTTTTGGTTGATGATAAGATATGAGTCTCCGAACACTCATAACTTCTTTACGCCGAAGATTACGACTACTTTTAGACCGATAATGCAAGCTTCATACTTTGCCATGTTGTTGTTGCACTTGAATGCTATATGCCTAGAGATAGGAATTGAGACATCATCAGGAGAGTTAAGGATAGCTCCAATTCCACTTCCCTTGGAGTTTGTTATACCATCGAAGAATAACATCCACTCATCTATCTTTCTATCTTCTTCGTCCTTCATGAGTAAGAGGTCTTCATCAGGGAAGAATGTCTTCAATCAATGATAATCAAGTAGTGAGTGTGCAACGAGATGATCAGTTAAGGCTTTCCCCTTGGTTGCCTTCTAAGTGATATGAGTGATGTCAAACTCAAACATAAGTAGATGCCATTTGGCTATTCTTCTAGTAAGTGACGGATTCTCAAATAGGTATTTGAGCGGATCCATGCAAGCGAGGAGAAGGATAGGATATGTGATCATGTATTGCTGAAGTCGCTGAGTTGCCCAGACTAAGGGTAGGCATATCTTCTCGAGTGCTGAATATCAGGTTTCATAATCGGTGAACATGCAACTTAGATAATATATTGCTTATTCCTTTCTTCCTGTTTCATCATGTTGGCCAAGGAAATAGTCAATGGCGTCCACTTCTACCGAGACATATAATAGTAGAGGTCGTCCGAGAGTTTGTGGCATTAAAACTGGTGGATTCATGACATATCTTCTGGTGCAGTCCAATGTGGCTTGGCAATCGTCATTCCATTCCTTAGGTGAATTTTTCTGAATGAGCTTGAATATTGGCTCATAGATGGGAGTGAGTTGCGCAATGAAGTGGTTGGTGTACTGAATTCTTCCAAGAAAGCCACGAAATTTTTTTTTACCTTGGAGGTGGCATTTCAATGATGGCCCTTGTCTTCATTTCATTGACCCTGATGCCATCCTCACTAACTATGAAGCCGAGAATTTTTCCTTAGTTTGCACCAAAGACACATTTATGATGGTTAAGAGGGAGTTTGTACTTCTCTAACTTGTCAAAGAGCTTCTTTAAGTCTTCAAAGTGTCCTTCAATCATGCGAGATTTGATGATCACGTCATTTATGTATACTTCCATCTCCTTATTCATCATGTCGTGGAACAAAGTTGTCATTGCTCACCTGTAGCTCCTACGTTCTTCAGAAGCAACGACAAAACCCTATAGTATAATGTTCCCCATGGCGTGAAAAATGAAATCTTCTTAGGATCTTTGAAGACCATCTTGATTTGATTGTATCTTGAGAAATTGCCCTTGAACAAGAAGATCTTATGCCCTGCAGTTTTGTCGACTAGACTGTCGATGTATGGCAAGGGGAAGTCATCTTTAAGACTGCCCTTGTTGAGGTCTCGAAATTCAATGCACATTCATACTTTTCCATCCTTCTTTGGCACAGGTACGATGTTAGTGATCCATTTAGGGTAGTTAGAAACTACTAAGAATCCCACGTTGCATTGTTTAATGACTTCATCGTGAACTTTTAGGGCTTATTCTCAGTTCATTCTTCTAAGCTTCTACTTTACTAGCTTTATCTCTGGCTTCATTGGTGGATGGTGTACAATGAGCTCTTCATCATGCACTAGCATATCTTCATATGAGAACGAAAAGTTGGACAGTCTCAAAATTAAGAATTCTATTACTCTTTGAATTCTAGCAACAAGGATTTTCTAATGTGTACTTCCCTAGGGACTTTAGGAGTTTCCAAGTTTACTACCTCAAAGCCATAAACTACACATTGGCTTTGGTTTTGAACTTTTTGAGCATATCCTCAAGTTTGGGAGACGGATCATTGTCTTCCCCACCTTGGACTTCATCCAGTCCCATAGTTCGAAGTCCAACTTGATGCTGAAATCATATGTGTCAACTCTAAACTCATGTGGCACTTCAGACTTACTAGGCTCATTATTGAATGTAGGAATTTAAAAGCTTTCTATTTTTTAAAAATCTTGAGAAATCAAAATGCTTGGTGTTTTTAGTTTTTCAAGAATTTCTTTTTGGATTTTTGGGTTCTAATGCACCCTGAGCAGACAGGAATTGCGAACCATGATTGATCCTAACCTAGCTCAGGATGCCAAATGCTATTTAAATTGGCATTTTTTTGGAGATCGGTGCCTTTGGATTGCTCACCAACTAATTCAATGGTTAGGGAAGTAGATGTCCAATTGAGACCCCGCACTACCTTCCCTAGAGGGGTAGGAGTTGATGCATTGAATGGAAGGTCATGGTCTAGACTAATGACCATGATTTTCCTTAAGTCAGGTTTAGGATCTGAGTTGTACAAAGTCCCTCACGGATCACTTACCGTGCATTGGAGCTCTTCTAGCTCCACTATCTAGTATTACTTTGGGAATTGCACATCAGACCAATCTAAGGCTTGCCATTTCCCCTTCTTGGTCCAATAGATTAGACTATTGTGGTCGTGAATGGATGATAGGGATTTCTACCCCTGGCTTTTGGTGAATGACGTTAGTGTAACTAATGGTGTAAGTGGCGTGGGCAAGGCATGCCCTTGGTTAATGGATGCTAGAATGGGCAAGTTGTGCCCCTAGTTGACTGCTAAAGTGGGGAGGTTGTCCCCCTGATTGATTGAAGCTAAGATGGGTAGTGCGTGCCCCTGGTCGATTGCTGAAGCGGGAAGGTTGTCCCCTTGATTAATTAATGCTGAGACAGGCAGGTTGTGCCCCTGATTGATTGCTGGAGTGGGGAGGTTGTCCCCTTGATTTATTGATGTTGAGATTGACAGGTTGTGCCCCTACTTGATTACTAGAGTGGGTATGATGATGGGTATCAAGGCATCCTGATGATCCTCAAGGAGTTGCACTTGGTTTTGCTCTTGGTTTGATTCTTATTCTTCTTCTTGTGTAGGCGGTTACTTTTGAACTGGTCCTAGGATTGTTTCCCACCAAATAGGATGCCACAGAGTCTTACTTTGGCATAAAGGAAGGCCTTTTTCTTGTGCGATCAATCCTTCTGATATCTCCATCCTTGTAAGGAGCCCTATGTCTGACAAAGTTGATTAGCGTGCATCGCAATTTTCTCTTCCTCCATTTCTCTTTGAAGGCAAGCTTGTATCTTAGTCCCCACTTCCTTTTGTTGTCGACTGTCTTCACTGCCCTTGTCCCGGAGTGATTCTTTGTATGGCATTTGAAGCATTGTTGCTCTACCAGTGAGAAGACATACTCGGTACTCATTAGTGATGGATTAGTGATTGTATTCATAGTCTCGATCTTAAAACTGTGGTAAGGAATGTCTTCCTCTGAATGATGGATGTCAATAATCAAGATGTCTAGTTCTTATGTAACGTACCTGCTTGGAATGATAGACTAATATTTAGCTAGGACAGAGATTACCTTGTTGTCCATGATATATTTTTCCCATTGATGGAGAGTAGAAGGGATGGCTCTGACTTTGTGAAGTCATGACCTTCCCAATAGAATGTTGAACGACGTTTATATATCTAAGACTCGGAAAGTGATGATAGAAATATATGGGTTGATCTACACCTCAATATATACTTCTCCCTCCACAATTCGGCGAGAGTTTTGAAAGGCCTGACACTCATGTTGATCAACCGAAAGGATGATGGTTCGATTCTAAGGCAAACTACATTTCTGAATGGGCACATGTTTAGGATTGAGCCGTTGTCGAGGAGGACCAGTGGAACTCATAGGTTCTCATACTGCATAGCTATATTGAGAAACCTCCTATGATTTTGGCCTTCGGGAAGAAGCTCATCATTCGTAAAGGTGGTAGCCATGGGAGCAAGGAATTGCCCAATTATGAGTGCAGTCATCTCAGATGGGGTATTCGAGGCAATATGAGTGTCACTCAATGTTTTGGTAAACAACTCCCAGTACATTCTTGATGTGCATAGTAGCTCGCATACGAATATCTATACAGGGATCATCTTGAACTGTGTTGCCACATCATATGTTGTCTCTCGTCCTAGCCCTGACAGTGAGCCTTTGAAGTCCCCTTTGTTCATGTTATCTCTTCAAGCACAACCTCCGCTAAGGTTCATGTTCCCTACTTTATCACACTCTGGATAATTCTAAGGAACAGAATTGGAGCGTGGAGGCTCGTTTTCCTCAAGTGTCACCGATTCTTCAGAAGTTGGAAATTATGCTAATGCAGGGAGAGTTGCCGGTAGTTCATCATATGGAGCCATTGCTTGTAGGACCACTATGTTAACTACGTTGAATGGGATATGGTGAGGTTCATCCTCATAGATGATATGAGGCTTAAGCTTTTTGTTGGTTGTATTGGTGGTCGGAGGTTTCCATAGGATGAAGAAGGTTCTTTTCTCCCTTACTAGCGGTTGACGATGAGGCCACCTATCATGAGCTAGTAGATGTGTCATGCAGAAAGGTGCTCCAAGTGATCTTTTGGTGATTGCTCGAGTTGCCCCTTATAAGAGAATTGGCTCATGTGTTCAGAGCTCTCCTTCTAATACTACTTGTAACATCCCGAACTTTTCAATACCCGAGTATTGAAAGTTCTCGAGTGTTACCATTAAAATTAACTTAGCATGTACATGTGTACAATACCAATTTTAGCCAATCTTAACCTTACATCTAAATGACCATTGGAAATAATCTTCATCCATAGGTCAAGTCATTCGACCATTAATTTTTAAGACAGAAGCATCATATATCCAAGTATCCTCACTTGTCCATCATAACCGACTATTCAGTTAACTATTCACCGCTAGGTAAAGATATCTGACCGTCTACTTTGAGTTTGGACCACCCGATCATAGTAAACTAATAACCTGATATCTACATCCACTTATACACGTATCAAATCAAGATTTTGATCTGTTCATCTTGTTCACCACCTATGAATATGCTTAACCCACCATCAAGACTATAACTTGGAGAACTTATACATGTGAATAGGTCACTTGAATCTAACGATATACATTTTTTACCTCTTGATTACTCTAAAAACCTAATTGTGTTCATTCGTTTACAAGATTGACCGTATAACCATCTACATAGATCAGAGTACAAATCATCAAGTTTTTCTATTTTTAACATGTCATATGACCGTCATCATATTTGATTCCGCCAAATGGGCCAACTAAATATCAAAATAAACTTCTCAGTTTGAAGATCATAAGGTATATGCCACAACTATCAGCTGACCTCTCTATTAGATATATGAAAGCATTGATTTAGACCTCGGGGCGGTATAGCCCATTAAAAAGGCATCTCGGTCATCTGTAAGCGATCAAGGCCCAAAATGTGACGATGAAAAGAGAATGAAAAATAAAGAATGTCTTTCAAATTTAAATACATTTAAATGGTATAGTCTAACATTACGAATAGTGGAAGTTAGAAAAATAAAAGATGACAAAATCGTAAATACTTAATGCCATTAACCTATACGCCTGAATTATAGATCATATAGTTCATACTATGCCTATTTATCATAAATTAATCATACACGTCAAAGTTTAGCCCTTAGATCACTGTAGAAGTGGCCCAATTGACAAATCAACCCTTAATCGTTGATTTTTGTGTTCATTGACTAAGGAAAGCTTATAAGTAGTCCTAGTAGGATATTTCCATTCATATGAATTAAAAAGGCCGAGCTATATGTCCTGGGGGGGGGGGGGCATAGGATTATGCAAATTTAAAATCTAACAACGGGATTTAAACAATTTAAATAAAGATAGTATATAAACAATCTCACAATACTGAAATTAAATACAACCTCAAATGTATGAGTATTAAGAGATTGATACAGATGTTGTTTTAAGGACAAATTTATACCAAAAACTAAAGGTTTATGGTAGGACAACCTGATTCCTAAAAAGGTCTATGTATCAAAAACTCAAACTGATATAAAGGAATAAAGAAATAAATAGCAAGGAATGAAATCTAAGCTATTAAAACATTCTCACACTTGTATAAAAGAAATTACAACATTCTCCACAAATACAAAAAAGGAAGTTACAACCATCCACAAAAAGAAATAAACGTTCAATCCACAAGACCAGAAATTATAGTGGTAAGCTTGTGTGTACACCAACTGTTTAGAAAAAATAGCCATACAACTACTCCACTCCTAATATCCTCACACAGTGGATATTAACATTCACTATGAAAATAGGTTTTTCAAGGTTCACTTAAAACCCTCACAATTGTATCTTTCAAGTGGGCTTATACGATTCAAAAACCCCCACTCTGAGTTTTCTAGATCACCTCAGACAAACCAACACAGAGAGATTTTTCTGGCACAATCTCAATGAAACCAAAATACAGAAATTTACAATAATGTAAAATACTTGGATATTCTCTTTTTGATGCCGCCCAGAAGAACCAAATCGGAGTAGAAGTTCAATGTCCAAACTCACTTATGAAATGGTTCTAGGTTATAAATTAATTTTAAATTAAATCAAGTTGGGCTAGTTCTATTTGATTTTAATTCCAAGAAAACGCCAATTCTCAATCCCTTCTTCAAATATGAATGGAATATAGAATACAAAATCAAATATAACAAAGCTAAATTAAGCGAATTTTAAATGAGCACAATATAGCTTAAAAAGATGACTAACTTATCTCTTAGAGTGGCGTATTGATTTATCTTGAATTTGATATGAAACTCTAAAATTCGTGTTCTATTTATAAATGAAGAATTCGCACCCTCGACTGGTCTAGGACCAATAAAATTTTGAAATTTGGGCACGATAAGATAAAGTCGTTCCACGACTGGTCGTAGGCCCTGCACGACCAGTCGAGGGACCTCCACGACTGGTCGTGTGAAACCTGATTTAGTTGCTGGACTTTGAGTCGAGGCTGCAGGACTGGTCGACCACGAGTCGAACACTGTTCATATGACTGGTCGAGCAGTCTCCAGGAATGGTCGAGTGTCACGCCCTAAACCTGGAGATCTGACTCACAAGAACCCCGATCGCCGAATCCGGTGCCGATAGCCTCCGTAATACCCCATTCTCGGCTCCTAGCGCCTATACGCCAAATTCCGATCCTGAGATCTTATAAGGAGGATTTTTCAGTGTATATTTATCTCGTAATAAGCATAACCACAGGTATACCCAAATCATAAAGGCAACATCATCATCACATATCCACTAATATAAGCATTTGAATATAGTGCTGAAAGATAAATACACATGTCAAAAATCAAAGCTCCATGATTTTGTTGCACACTTCAAACTCAGTTCAACTGCAACCTAATGCCACCTGCACGCATCTATTATACATAAGCTTATAGAAAGCTTAGTGAGTGGTGAAAGTGTGTGCACAAGGTAAGTGTCAAGTAACCAAAATCAGAGTAATCAGAGTAAGTGAAAATACTGACATGCCCATAAGTCATAAAATATCATAATAATGTGAAAACATGTTAATAGGCCCATAAATACTATCAGCCTTATTTACGCTATACGATGCAAAAATATAATAACCAATATCATATACTGAGGAAGCAATGTAGATCAACTATGCAATGCGAAGACAGTAAGCCAAATACTATGTGTTGAGGATGCAATGCAATATGCGATGCGAATGAAATGACCAAGATGGAGTATGAAGTCAGGATGATAGTACGTAGTATCGCAGGCTACGGGGTCTATCACAAGAGACTTCTATCAAAACCAGTCCTATACCTACATTTGGATAGTCAGACTCAATGTGGTAAATTCCTGATCTCAGGTTAGTCACACGCCCAACCGAAATCCTAGCCATGTGAAGGTACACAAAAATTAGTTGCATACCACTAGCCCGAGTGAATAGTGAATGAAATGAATGCATGAGTATATAACTCCTACTCAATTAGTCCACATATCAGTATGGTTCTTCTCTGAAAAATCACTGGGGCCTATTACACTCCAAACTAGATTGTCGCCCCATTGCGTGCAACAAGGTGAGTGAAGAGACTTCACTATCCGCCTGCCAATATCAGGCCCAGCTTATCAATAGTGGACCCATTTTCTCGAGCTGGTCAGACTCAGCCTAGCATTGCCCCCTCCTCTCAGGCAGGTAAGGTTATACCCCCTTCCAACCGACCACGACACAGTAGGAGATGTGACCTAATGGCATGTGGCCCTCATGCACTTATGTATCCACTCGGTATAGACATTGGAACAACCTTTAGAACTAAGAGGGTTTAGAGACTTTCACCCAAGGATATCTATAACACTCCATGTATAACAAATTTTTGATGTCCCATTTAGTCATCCAAGAAATACTTGTGGAGGCTACGACCCTGATGTCGCTAGGGCGTACAGTAATCACAACACACAATGCAAGGTGCATGAATCATACAATCCAGTCATGCATCAATCATGTACTCATGTGAGACATTTTTTACCTATCAGGGAATCTCATAACAACATGTCCAATGACATATGCAATGGTCAACTACATCTCATAACAAACATGCAGATGATGTGTATGGGCATGTATCGTGATGCTATGCTATCACATACTCATAATCGGTATCAATAACCAGTACCAACAATCGGCATTGACAATCGGTTGGGCCTCAAATACAGACCGCATATGCATCACATTAGCCTCAAACACGGGTCGCATATACATCATATAGGTCTCGACAATCAGCCTCAGCACTCGAAATCGGTATCCACAATCAGAATCGGCCTCGACAATAAGAATCGGTCTCGATAATCGGAATCGAAATCGACAACTAGAATCGGCCTCGACAATCGGAATATGAATCAACAATCAAAATCGGTCTCAACAATCGGAATCGATCTCAACAATCGAAATCAGAATCGACCTTAACAATCGACCTCGACAATCAGAATCAGAATCGACCTTGACAATCGGAATCGGTATTGACAATCAGCATCGATAATCGGCCCCGATAATCAACATATAAACAAAGGCGGGGTCCATAGATGATCAATCAGTCAACCATAATATAAAGATTTTCCCTTGACCGTGGTTATATCAAATCCGATAGCACGGAGCCGTCCGTCTATGGTGAATGGGGCCCACTGATTAGGGTTAACCCACTAAGAAAATGATGAGAATGGGCCTAACAAGGCCTAAGGGAAGGTCACAATGTGGACATCCAACCATCATTGCCCATCAATATGGACATCTAACCAACATTGCTCCTAAGGAGTGGCCCACATAGAGCCATACGAATAGTGGCCCATGGCCTCACACAAGGGCCTAATATACATCGCCATAGGCCTCACTCAAGGGCCTCACTCATGGACCTTATGTACATCACAATGGGCCATAATACATGGGCCCCGTATGTGTCAAATGGGCCGAAAAATATATCTCATTGGGCCTTACTAAATGGGCCAAAAATACATCACAATGGGCCTCATATATATCAAGTGGGCCGCATCAACGGGTCGCACCAATGGGCCTCGTATATATCAAGTGGGTCGCATCAACGGGTCGCACCAATGGGCCCCATAAACATCAAGTGGGCCGCATCAACGGGTCACACCAATGGGCCTCATAAACATCAAGTGGGCCGCATCAACGGGTCGCACCAATGGGTCTCATAAACGTCGAGTGGGCCGCATCAACGGTTCACACCAATGGGCCTCATAAACATCAAGTGGGCCGCATCAACGGGTTGCATCAATGGGCCTCTTAAACGTCGAGTGGGCCGCATCATCGGGTCACACCAATGGGCCGCGCCATCTACACCATTCATCTATTTTAAGAGATTATTTTAGAATATTACCCAAGAATGAATCATATCAAAAGATCATCTGGACCATGCCACAAATAGCAATGGAGATAATGATTTCCTCAATTAAATTTTCAGTGGGCCCACCATAATATTTATTTTCCATCCAGTTTGTGCATGAGGTCACAAAGAACTAGGTATAGAGGAAAAACAAATATCATATTGGTTCAAAACTTTTGTAATTTCAAACGGAGTTTCAATGGTGGGCTTTCAATCCACCGTTTTCTGTAGTGTGGTCCACTTGATGATAACGGGATCTGCCTTATTATTAGCCTCAAGCCTTAAGACGAGCTCATCAAATGGATGGATGATTTGGATGAATCACATGCATCAAGGTGGGGTCCACGTACATGGCCCACCATTAGGACGAGCTCGTCAAATAAATGGGCGGTTTGGATGGAACACATCCATCAGGGTGGGGCCGAACATGGCACCGTCCATATGGACGGTGCAGATGAAGCACATACACGATGGTGGGTTCCACCAGATGGATGGCGTGGATTATCCCCACGTAAAGCAGCCTAGCCGCTGCTACCGTGGGTGGGTCCCACGTGGTACCCACCTTCATATAATATTATGTAATATATAATATATCTGCATACGTCAGGGAGGGTCCCACGTAGATGGGCCACCCCCACTACCCTCTCTCTCTATATAAATGATATTATATATCATATTTATATATATATTTTATATTATATATACTTCTTTTTTTTGTTGCTGCCAGTCATCCAGCGTCCTGGACGGACGGCTGGATGCAGGACCAGGGTATCAGAGGCCCACCGTCCTTATCACACGGACGGTGAGAGAAACCACATGCATCATGGTGGTGCAACGTGGGTGGCCACCATGCTTTGAATCAAAATGATATTCGTGTTTTCCCTCCGTCCAGACCCAGTGTCTGGACCGTCTGGATGACATAAACATTACGTGGGCCCCACGTTTTCTTCAAAGCCGCTCTACAAGTGTGCCCGTCCAGATCTATGCCGATTCACATGGGTCGCACATGGGAATGGCCCACCATACCGTATTAGCTAATATATTATATTATATAGTTTTGTATGTTATATACCTAATATAATATAATGTTATAATATTCAAGCACCCAACGTCCAGAGAGTCTGGAAACGCTGGATGGACAGCAGGTTTCCTGCACCGTGTGGGCCATCTCCACACGTGCAGCACGTGTAGAGTGGTCCCCACTCTCTACAATAGTATGATGGAGACGTACATCAAGGTGGTGTCCACACATGTGGCCCACATAGATCCAGATCAACTGATACTTGTGTTTTCTTTCATTTAGGCCCATCCAAATGGACTGCCATATGGGCCACTCGATGGACGGCATAGATAAAACACATACTTCATGGTGGGCCACACAAGCACGTTGTCATGCATAAGAGAGAGGGGGAAGGAGAGGGACCCCACCGGTATTGGGCCCTCTCATAAAAATGCGTATATCATGTGGGTCCCACATCAAGTAGGCCCTAAGATTTAAAATCAACGGTGGATCACCCACCTATCGATTTTCTTCTTTTGCTCCTTGGACTCTGTACCTTCAACTTTAATGTTGATGAAGAGTGAATGGTTGAGATGGGAGACGAGAGGGCGGGCCACACTTGGCTTTCTCTTATAGAGGGGTTAAGACATTAGAGTTGCTTGGAGAATGAGAGAGAGAGAGAGAGAGGTTATAAGAGAGATGGATGGGTGTGAGTGATGGGGTGATGGGGAGTGAGTGATGGATGATGGGTATGTACTTGGGTGTAAGAGAGAGAGTTGACTTTAAGGTTGCTTGGGGATGAGGTGTGAGGTAATGTGTACTTGACATGTACTTGACCCTTGATAGGATTGTTTGATTCGTTGATGTGACATTGGGTAGAGATTCTGTCGGAATTGTAAATACACGGCGTTTTCCTCGAACTGAATGCTGGCCCACATCTCCTAGCCTAGGTATCGCCTCGGTGCGTGAGACGCGGCGCTAGAACCGCGACGACGGCGCGGTCGCACTAGTACAAGTCTTGAGTTAAGCTGACTCTAGAATATGGGATACAACTCAGGGTCACGTGCAACTATCGATTATAGGTTGTGAATAGCTGGAATTCGACCGGGAGGATTAAAGAAGCCTACGAAACGGTACGGGCTAAGATACAGGTCTCACATCGATGCTTAACAAAGAATCCTGAAAAATTGTAACAATCTTAAGACTGGTCGAGGAATTTTTTGGACTGGTCGAGCCAGTGCTAGGACTAGTTGAACATAATCCAAGACTATTCGAGAAACAGTCTAAACACTTATAAAAATGATCTAATTGAATTATGTATTCAAAATGACCTACCTTATGGTCAATATAGGGTCATTTATACCTTAAACATGATATATGAACATTGAAACTTCTTTTCCTTCGGATGATACCTGTTCTTTGAAGTTCACGAAGCTTAAGATTTACACATGATGAAGCTTGAACTTAAGACCTTTTGAAGTATATTCAAACTCTAATTTGTAACCTTAAGAAGCTTGAACTTGAAATATCTTGAATTTTGAAGTTGAGGTTCAAAGTAAAAAGAGTTTGTCTTGACTTGGAGCTTGAATTATGAATCTTGAACATTGAACACTCACTTGATGTTGTATTCGAACATGCCCGTATAATCTTTCATTTCTTGAAGTAAAGACCTTAGTTCTTGAGTGATGCAAAGTCTTCATTATGTAGATGAGCTGGATAAGATAGAGATTCCAAGAGAGGTTTTGGCACTACAAAATTTGACAATTATAAGAGCTAGAAACCATAGCACTTACATGAATAACTTAGATTGTCCATCATATGAACCAAGTGTGAAATAAGAAAACCCCACTTTGGTAGCTTTTCCTTAGGCGCGAAGTTTTCCTTTTGAGGCTTACTAACTCTCTATAAATATGGATCTTCATATCTAAATATTTATTACCGTTCATCACAAATCAAATTTGGACCACACATTAGCCTCATATGAATGCAAGGTTATACAAAATTTAGATCCTGATTTATGATCCTACACCGTTGAACATTGAAGCAAATTCCTTCATTTTGCCACAAAGGGTGAAACTTCAGATGTAGGATTCTTCCACCATCGATCATCAACCAAATTTTGTCCAACCATTCATCTATCTTGACTACATATTTTTTCCAAAATTGGTCCCCAATCATTGAATGCGGATCGTTAATTAAGATCAAGTCTGTTTTGACGTCCACTAGGAGAACTTTCAAGATAAGCCTCTGATCATCTCCATATTCGCAACTATGCCCTAAGTGATCCTACAAAACCGATGAAGGGAGCAGATTTCCCAATAACTCATCATAAGTGGACCCCACTTAATGCTACAGTCAGTCACATCTCTCCAAGCCAGCAATGCCTTCCGCAATTAGCTTGTGTTCAAAATAGAGTTTACGTTCAAAACTGAACTGCCTTTGTCCCTTCCTCCCAAAGCATGTCCCAACTAGGATTATCATCACCAGATCTTAGCACTCCATATGGGATGATCTCCACCAGTTAGTGGATGTTCACAACTACAAGTGTAGGGTTACGATGTAGTAATAATCTCGGTGAGACCGAGGTCGAATCCATAGAGACTAATCTTGTGTGTCTATTTTGAGAGTAATTAGAATCAAAAGTAGGAGAAAATCTAACCTAAATCTGAAAGTGTAGAGAGTAATTGTGAGAGATTTAATGAAAAACTTAAGAATTTAACGGTAGGAACTAAAGTTTTCAGGGATCCACTTGCAGATATTAGGATGTTTCCTTATTTGATTCAAGGAACTCAATTGGAATCGAAGTCCTATCTTATCTAATTTGAAGATATACATTAAGATTAGATTTGAATCTCCATTGACCTAATTCTCAACGACTAAAAGTTGTGAAGGTTGGAAGTGATTCCATCACCTAACCATGCCCAAGAGATAATAGTAAACAATAGGGTATACCGATCCAACAACTAACATAGGAGAATTGTGAAGAATAGAAAGGATTCTGTCATCCATCCATGCCCAGGGGACGATGGAGAACAACAAGATTTCCTATTTTCACAAGCTCCAAATAGAAAAAGAAAATACTTCAGGCTATTGCAGATCCATTGTAATTTCAGTCACAACAAACCATTAAACACTAAAAGTATTCCTTAAATATCAAACAAGAATCAAAAGAGTTCAGCAATAACAAGAATTAAATAAGAAAAACATCCCAACCATACTACAAGCTTCACCTCTTAGCCTTACTTAAGAGATCTAGCCAACCATAGACATGATTAGATTAAAAACCCTAGAAAAAAGCATTAAAAACTAAGAAGAATGGAAGAAGAACTCTTGGAAAGCTACTCTGCCCTTTTTCTTTACTTCTCCAAATCCTAGATATCCTAGAAAGACTTAGGAAACCCCTATTTATAGGAAAAGTTCTGTAAATTTGTAAAATCAGATCAAATTTATGCGGTCCGTGTAAACACTGTGTAACCGGTTCGATGTCATCGAACACCCTTCGATGTCATCGAAGGGGTTTGAATCTGGAAGTCACGCCTTTTCTTCTTTTGCACTGCGTAAGTCTTTGTGTCATCGAACCGTCCTTCGATATCATTGAGTGAAGCTTCGATCCATCGAACATGTCTTCAAGTCATTGTGAATGTGTCCAAAACAGTCTAGTAAGTTGTTTCAATTTCTTCAATAAATTCGATGTCATCGAGTAGTCTTTGATGTCATCAAGAACCTTCCTTTGAGTCATCGAGCTTGTCTTCAATTGATCGAGAAAAACACACAATATGTCTAGCAACCAACTCGATTTTCCCTCGTAAATTTGATGTCATCGACCAGTGTTCGATGTCATCGAAAGGATCTTCGATGTCATCAAACGGTTCTCGATGACACAATCTTTGTGATTTTTGTGCTTGTTCTTTCGACTTTCTTCCTTCTCCACTTGGTTTTTATGGATTTAGAGTCTTCGATCTTGGTCTCCATAGATCCCTTATTTGCTTTGGCAATTCTTGAGCACTAAATCCATGCTTTTAGCATTCTTTTCAATCCAAGCTCTTAAATTCACCTTGCAACACAAACATATGTAAAATATACCATTAAGCCATATTGTGTTTGTAAAATCAAGAAATAAATAGGGCATAATATGTAATATTTGACCCTCAACACAATCCCCAACCAGAACTTTTCTAATCCCAAGCAAAATATGCTAAAAATAATCTTCAATCTCAGTTCAAAACTTTGTAGGAAGACAATCTTTTATTTACTCAAGTATGAATGGGTAGAGATAAGATACAAAAGTGAGATTTGAAAACCTTAGAGCTGAATCACATAGGTAACCAATTAAATAAGTTCTTTGTCAATCAAATTAGAGTATAAGTTTATATACCATATTTTTCAATGTGCTCATTGAAAATCAACTACTTTTTGTACGAATAATATTGTTTCATAATGTTAGCCATGTTCATCACTTCAAGATTGGTTTGAACTCAAGTACCGATTCCGAACTCATGCCATTTTCCTTCTTTTTCTAGTTTATATATATATATATATATATATATATATATATATCAAAAGTCAATTTTTATTCATTTTTTATGTTTACATTTTTCTAAAATTTTCATTCTTTTTCATGACCTATTTGTTGATCTCCTGTTTTTTAACTGGTTCTTTTCTTCTTTTAAGGTAGATAAAATTCTCCAGACTCGATTCTCACCATTTATTAATGATTCACATATTGACAATCAAAACTTCTAACATGTCTTATAGAAGACAAATTGAATGCGTCCTATGATCTAGATTAACATGATATTCAAACTACCTCTAAAATAATTGTGCACAAGAACTTGGGTGGTAGATTACTTAGATGATCAAACTCTAATAATCCAAAGTTTAATCTCTATCTTATCATACTCAGAGCATTCTTAGTACACAATTCATTGCTTCCTAAACAGATTTCAACCTGACAATATTGAGAATTTTTTTAAAAAAAAAGATTCAAAAAGTTGCCCAAAACTAAGGAAAACACTGATTAGGTTACCTAATCCCCCGCTCCCCACAAAATTTCTACATTGTCTTTAATGTACAAGAAATAAGCATCTAATGTAAAAGAGGCAAGGAAAATAAAGAAGATGGTGTTGGAAAGATAGTACCCAGAGGAAGGAATTTTGAAGCTTCTCTACAGATCTCAGCATAAATGGGTTAGCACAAAATCAAAACTCAATAGAGTATAAGCAAACTATTCTAAATAACAAAAAACAAACTATCCTAACATAAAATGACAACAATAAACTTAACTATACCCTCATTAGATTAGAAGCTCAATCCTAATACACAGGATTAGTCAGAGGTATGGTCATGTCATCTGAATCGAATTTATCAACAAATGGCTTCAACCAATATTCATTCACTTTAAACGCATTTCCATTATTAGGATTTGTTATCTCAATGGCCCCATGAGGGTAGATGTTTGTAACAGTGAAAGGGCTGGACCAGCGAGTTGGAGCTTCCCCGGAAAAAGATGTAATCGAAAATTGTACAAAAGGATTTTTTGACCAGTTGAGAATGATTTCTGAAGGATGTTTTTATCATGGAACACCTTCATTTTATCCTTGTAAATTCTTGAGTTATCGTATGCGACATTTCGGATTTCCTTGAGTTTTTTCACTACCAAAAAATAGGGCAACATCGATGTAATGACCTTCCTCGACGGCTTTTAGCCATCGCAAGGTCCGTCGGCAACACCTACAAATTAAAATCGTCGGCGTTTCTGATGGTAATTGTAAGAGCGACAAGCAAAACCGTCGGCGTTTTCGACGGTTTTTAATCATCAGCGATTCTAATTAATTTAATAAATAAAAATAAAAATGAATTGAATTTGAATGAAATATTTGATTTTTTTTGTTCTCTATTGTGTATACTTACCTTCTCAAATAGTTTGGTTCGTTCAGGGCTTTGGAGAAATAGGTATTTCTAGAAATAGATGTGTGCATTGATCAATCAACACATCCATTTCTAGATATACCCATTTCTCCAAATCCCTAAATGAACCAACCTATTTGAGAAGGTAAGTCTAAACAACAGGAAAGGAAGAAATCAAAATCAAATATATCATCCAAAATCCAAATATTTGGATTGGATATATGCTATTAAAAATAAGAAAAGAAACGAGGTGTAGAAGCTTTGGATATCATAGAAAGCCTTCCAGTCGTTTATTTAGTAGCTGTAAGTAGCATCTTTTCTTACCTGACCTCATGAACTCTAATTACTCTTCCGTAAGTCCATTGATGTGGCCATCTTACTAGCCGTTGGATTTGAATTGACTGAAGTGTCCGCTAGAGTACGAAATGACTAATTAGACAGGAAGAAAGGAGGAGACTGCTGCCTTACACGACTTCCTGTAATAAAGACATTTCTTCCTTTTTCCCGCCTCATTTGATTAAACGGAGATGAACTCATGCTGCAGTGGGACATGGGCACCGAGAAATTGTACCTATGGCATGAAAGTAAACTTAAAACTGTCAAGATGTAGGTCATCACTTTAAGCTAAAAGAAAAGAGAAATAAATCAATTGGTGGACATTTATTGGATGATTGAGATCTAACAAAAAAAATGAAAGAAAAAAATACCCAATGGTTTGCACTCAGCAAAAAGTGCCCATGAACCAGAGGTCAATACTATTAAAACAATATGATAGTTAGTATGATGACCTATCGGGGACAGTATCCCTTGATTTAGATGTACACCAGGTGTACAGTTTCTGAGTGCCTGCTTAACAACCATCATAGACGGGTGGAGTATCAAATGCCTCTTAATCAAATGGAAACTCATCTGTAAATAAATGGACATTAAAAGAAATTGACCAACAATTCACCTTCAAAATGCATGTGTTGCCCGCTGGATGAGCATATTGGCTAGATTTTACCGCGGGCCTAGGTGAGAGCAGTGGATAGAGTCTCTCACACGTGTTTCTCCACGATACATGTGAGCAGCAAGTATCATGTCATCTTTATTGAGCGTGTAGATGATTGGCATGAAGATTGCAAATAGATGGTTGAAGAAATGAAAATTTTGGGCCACACATATTTCAACAGCCTCAGAAAGGGTGCTCATAAGGTGATTCTACCAGACCCAGATTGCATATTGACGTCACTCTCAGTAGCTACTCACTACTGGATGGTCCTGTGAGCCCACCGTGATGTATGCATGTGTTTTATACATGCCATCTATCCATCCATTTTTCCAGATAATTTTAGGGCCTGAGCCCAAAACTGAGACAGATCTATATCTCATGTGGACCATACAAAATAAAAATAAAAATGGTGATTGAACGCCACCATTAAAAACTTATTGAGGGCGGCAAAAGTTTTGGATTAAGCTTATGTTTTCCCTTAATGTGGGACTGTGTGACTTAATCAACAAGTTAGATGGCAAATAAATATTACAATAAGCCTTAGTAAGTTTTTAATGGTGAGCCTTCAATCACCCCTGTTTTCGTGTGGTGTGGTCCACTTAGATATGAATCTGCCTCATTTTTCAGGTCATGCTCTAAAATAATGATCTAAGTAGGGCCATACTTGTATGAGAAAAACGGACAAAAAAAGGGACCAGTGGTCCATATTCCTAATCTTGTCTACATGCTCATAATCCTCCCTATCTGATGAACAGGGAGGATTGTGCATGCACATGTTGTGTTCGCATATGTGCTGCAAAGACTCCGATTTTCCTCAGGTAGTAAGTTCACCTAGCATTCCTCTATTTCTGTAGGTAAAAAACACTTAAAGAGTCTTGAAATTGCACTTAATCTGAGGAGTTTTAGCAAATTACAAATTACACAAAGCTCGACAAATTAGCAAACAATGACCAAGTCCAAAAAATGATAAAGGTTGTGTTTAACACATGGATTTTTTTATTTCTTTATTTTAAAAAAATAATAAAAAAATAATAATAATAATAAAAGATCACTGCATTGTATTAAAAGAAAAGGAAAAAAGAGGAAAGGATCGGCCATTAAGAAAGCGGACCGCCAAAACTCCAATAAAGAGAAGATTACGACCCTTGAGATTATATATATACATTAGAAAACCCATTCAATAATCAACCGTTTAACCTTGCACACTAGAAATTTTAGGAACCGAGAAAAATAATTCATGCTTTTGGAATTTTTACACTAAACAGAAAACAAAACTTGAAATAGGGCTCTTCTGTGTTGCATTGGATAAAAGATCTCTTTCCTATTCATAAAAATATCAATTCACATTCTCTGGAGATTCTACTAAAGGTGGTGATCATGTTAACGAAGATTCTACTGGAGGTGGGAATGCAAAAAGGGCTCTTTCGAGGATTTTGGAGGAATCAAAATCCAAATCTTTCAAAATTCTTGCTACCAAACATCCCAAAAAACTGAAATCCCCACAAATTCCTCCAAATCCATGCTGCCAAACAATCCCTGAGTTTAAAAATCATAATTCTTGTGGCATGAGCCAAATGCACCCTAACTCGAACGGAATATTTCTCCTCTAAATAATCAATGCAAATGAACAATAACTGTAAATCAAAATGAAGCAAAGCAAACAATGCACCCATCAGGTCCTATATTTGGTCATGAATGTGTGCCAAAAAGACCTACAGAAGCTATCTCAGACATGTTTCTCTTGGGAGGATAACATAATTGCAATTAGGGTGTGTTTAGGTGCTCAGTTGAATCAAATAGTGATAAATCAATTTAATAAAGAGGAAACAACAGAACTAGGCATTGTGCAATTTGAATTCATGACAGAGACTGTTTTGAGGATCAGAAAGTTAAAAATAGTAAATAAACAAATAAAATCATCAAGTGATAGACCTATGCTTGAGGTGCTCATAGTAGTGCCATTTCTTGAACCGATAGTAGATCCATCACAACGGAACAAACGTAACATAGAACAAACAATACACGTACGGTATATCTTGTGGTCCTGAAGATTAAAGAAACAAAAAAATTTGACTATTAATACATAATCTCCGAGGATTCAAGAACAAAACTTCCCAAAAGGAATTTGAAGAAAACTTACTAGCTCCCAATAGGAAGTAAATTGCGCCAAATCCAAGAAACCCCATGAGATGCGTCACCTAAATCTCAGAAAATAGAAAATGAAGAAAATCATAACCAAAACACACACACACACACACACAATTATCTATGAAATGAAATGAATGCAACAAAATTACATATAATACGGACGAAAAGAATTCCCACAGGCTAGGTGGTAGTGGCACCCATCTTGACTGCAAAATACACCCATCTTACCCACTTTTGGTTATACAATGCTGTTTCAAACAAGAGTGGGGGTGTATTTTGAAATTTGTTTGGAAAAGCATCCATTATTTCTCAAAAGTCAATGTCCATTTGGAACTCATTTGCATTGAAGCTTCTCTTACCGCATCCTTGGCAGATGCAGCTGCATCTTCCGAAGCCTTATTCCTGGAGTGATTACCATGATGACCGGAACCTGTAGTGTTTCTTCTAGTGAATACTTCGACAACACCAGAGAATCTATCATGGATCTCGTCCCACTATACAATGTAAGTAACTCAAAGTGTGAAGCACTAAAGAACCCATTGGAAAGAAAAGAATGCCTGCTTAAGTTCCAGGCAACGAATTTTGCAGAGGGAGAATATTTTTGAAGGCAACTCAAAATTCTTATTAAGAAGAAAAATGAAAGTAGAATAAAAGAAGAGAGATCATCCAGCCAATACAAGAATTTTTTTATTTTTATTTTTTTTAAAAAAACCCAACACCACTGGATAATCAACCTAAGGTTCTCTCCACAGATGGACAAGCAGGTGCACCTGTTCTTCCACTCGACTGCAGAAAAGAGATAAGAAATGAGAATGCATGTCTACCGCCAAAAATGTCATATCAAAAAAATATTACATATAGGTAGTGGATGCATATATTAACAGATCAGACCCATTACCATCACATTCTCAATCTGGGTAGTGGATGCAAGTTGTCCCTGCCTGCAATCCATGTATGCCCAAACTGGTCCATAACCTAGATGACAAACAGCAATTCTAGAACCTGAAAAACATCAAAACTACCCCTTGGACTTTGTTAAAAGCCTTCCCAACCCCCAATAAGTACCACCTCCAACATTCGTCCCACTGACCTGTTGAAAGTTCCCATCTCCATCCACCTATAACCATCTGAAGATAGATGAAACAGCTAGAAATCATGGTTTTAAGACTCATCCGAATCTGAAGCAACTCAGAGGAGTCAAAACGGACTCAGTGGGACCCAATTCATTTAACACCACGAGTTACCCCCTACTCGGGTGAGTCACGGCTCGACACAGGGCCGAATGGTCATGATAACAACTTTCATGACACAAGTATCATGGAATTTCTTCATAAATTAAAGAGTTTTACAAATCACTTTCTCCAGTCATATGACAGCCCAATTAGACTTACTGCTTCATTTAACCTTAAGAAAAGACAAGGGAAGATTTAAGGTTTTGAGGATTGTGATCCCCAGTCTTCTCTTGTTGAAGGTTCTCTCATCTCACTAGCTTCCAAGTTCATCTAGCACATGTTAAACAGTTCTTCTAACTATTTGAAACTTGAGATGACTGCTGGAAGTTTACTTTAAGCACTGAAATCTAGTCACTGGAAATTCCGCTAGTTGTTGAAAATCATTTTCTAACTGCTGGAAATTGACCCTCATTTAATGGAAATTGTGAATAGTTGAATGCTTAGTTTAAACACTGATTTCATTGGATGTTTTATAAATACCTCAAATTTTTTATTGGACATCGAAGTGGGCCCTGCTCTAGATCATTGGAATTAAGTGACAATCATTGCGCCTCCTAAACCTATATCAATCCCACATCAGCCAATGGGATCCAATCTACATTTTCGGCATGTCCTTGCTTGATATAGTTTTCAATGCAACTAAAAAAGAAATAGATGATGACCAGACAATATTCTATCAAGTATGAACCACAATGTTAGAAACCCACTTACCTGTACTCAAGGATTTTGGAAATCATCCATAGTTGAGGCTAATGCATGCAGCACCCGTTGATGATACTGAACTTGAAGGTCTTGCCCCAAATCTGTAGGCAATTGCCCATTTGCATTAAAAGCAGCACAATGCACACGAGGGTGGGGATCTTGGAACGAGTTCAAAACCATAGTTACCACTTGCTCCAGATTTTTTATCATCACTTGCATGGAATAAAAATGAAATTAAATGAAAATGCCATTGTAAAAGAAGCTTTCTTGGAAATCATTTTAAAAGTCATTTGGATCATTCAAATTTTAGGATTACGTGTGCAGCTAAAGATTTCAAAAACATACACTTAATGTTGAAATTCACACACATTTTCATGAAAATCCATCGTAAAACTCAAAATCAAGCTGCAAACAAAAGGAAACATAACCTTACATTTCAAATTCCTACCATGTTATTAGAAAAACATAAGGCTTTATTTAGCTCCAGCCATTAAAAAAATGATTTTTGGAATCTATAGTATAAGTACAATTCTGCAATTCAATCTGTCCAGATTTGACTCCTTTTAGAGGTTGTTTGATAGTCTAATACTTCTAACTGAATATATATATATATATATATATATATATATATATATATATATATATATATAAAACATAACATAACATAACAGCTCCATAAATTATATAAATATAAATAAATGTTATATATCAATTCCCCTCTTAAATCAATTTCCATCTATGGTTTCATGCCAAAATAATCAAACACCCAGACAATATAATCATCTGAAATTGACATTCTATTTATAAAACAATCAAACACCCTATCAATACAATCGAAATCATATAAGAGTGGGTCAGTCTTGGAGGTGATTAGGAGGCAACTACAGAACTCAATTCAAAAAGTGTCTCCCATTTTGACCTGACCTTAAGAAAGCTAAATATGTATAGCTTTGGTTAATTAAAAAAGATTTAAATAGAAACAGATACATAAATGCAAAATAAGGTAAGATCATAGCTTGTTGCAACTGCCAACACGTCACACGTGTGCTGAGATCAGCACTATTAGTCAGTTGGGCTCAGCACTGGACAAGTTGGCTTACTCTCCAGGTGGGCCATACATGTGTGAAAGAAATGGACTATAAGAGAAAGTGACCAATGGTTGAAGTACATGTCAGCGTGTGTAAGTCTATTTCCATGTGAGGCCAACTTGATGAATGGCTTATCTCACATTAGAAGCATATCTGATAGTTTTGGAGGGAACTTTCCTCTATGTCATTGCTGCATTCATGTCATAGGTGGACAAGATTGAAACCGCTCATTTGAAATATGCAAGGGTGAATACGATCTACGTCCACAACATCATTTAATTAGATGGTTGGGATAATGAACCTGTATCTTACCTTAAAGACTTAAAGTGTAAATGCAATGATCATGAGCCCCAAACTGATCTACCAAGTGACCCAGTTCTAATCCTCTCACAGATTCCCAAACAAACACTAGAAAACAACCAAATAATTCCAATCATTTTACAACACAAAGATGTAAAAAAATAAGTCGTGAGCAGAAACAAATACAAATACATCAAGAAGGCGAAGCCATCTTATGTGGCTCCTATTTGACAACCAAAGCCCCTTTGCAATTTGATATAATAACATACGGGTTAGAGTTGAACTTGTTCATTTGAATTTCACTTGTTCTCTATCTCCAATATGTACAGACCTACCTCACTATAGGGTCCATAATACAATCCAAGCCTACATGACCAGTATGACTTCACTTGCTGCTTTTTTTTCCCGCATGTTACTCATAGATCATTCAATTAGACTTTTGGCTTGACCCATTCAATAAAGTCTACCTACAGTTAGCAAGTTTTAGACTCAAAACTATTTGTATAGTTTACCAAATGTCTAGAACTCTGTTTATTTCAAAAAATAGTAAGAAAAATGAATTAAACACAATTTTCTTTTATTTGTCTTTATGAACTCATTCTTTCTTTCCTTAAAAAATAAATAAATAAATTCCAAGATGAATGAATCATTAGACACATGCAAACACTTCAATAAAACCAACATAGCATTTACACAGTTTGGTCTTGAGCATACATTTGTAGGCAGACCATCAATGGCTTAAGTTATCCAATCAGGCAGATTTTGTAGGCATGGGGCACCAATCACCAGATCTACTCACCCTCCATTGTTGACACTGATGTGATTACTTTACAAATGACTGACTTGGAAAAGTTATAATTCATTCACGATGTAATCACCTCCACACTTGGTCGAAACATAGCTACAAATTCAAAGAATATAAAGGACATATATTAATATATAGATCAGAATAGAGAAAAAGGATAGTTACCCAAGCATCAATTTTTCTGAGCATCACCCAAGCCACCCCGAAGGTTTTGAAGAACCTCACCCAAATGTAACTTCTCTCATTGTCACCATCATCATAATCATCATAGCCTTTTGGTCCCATATGTCTAATATTTGATCCCTAGTAGATAGCAATTAGAATTAAATGAAGGTACAACATACATAAAAACTAAAAAGCTGGTGGGAAGCAAATGCTTACCAAAAATACACCACCTGCAAAGGGGCTATTTGTTGGTCCCATAATTGTTGCTTGCCAGTGAAACATGTCATCAACAACAGGACATATAATCATATAAAATATCTAATTCAGAAAAGCTGAAAACCAACCATAAAAGACCTTGGAGCTAAATAGGGAGCCAAACCCAACTATAAATCAGAAACAACTAGAAAATGGATTGTGGAAGTAATTTCCAGCAGTCTGCTAGTTTATTCAACTAGAAAGAGAAGACAGAAACAACTAGTGCTTGAGAAATTAGAGCAGCTAATTCTCAGATTAAAACATGTCTACTAGTCTATTCAATTAGAAAGAGAAGACATAAATCGAACTGGAACTAGGTAGGCCTTGGTTTGCAAGTAACTCAAAGCAAAAAAATAAGAACATTCATGGAGCATGGCAGTCTAGTATTTGGAAACACAATCTAGATTGCTCTCACTGTTATAACTTAAGACTCCAATAGGCATTCTGAATAGATTTGTTGTTCTGTAACATTGCATCATGGTACTTAGAATTTTTGTTTTCTTGGAAAATTGGAGCTATATTTGTAGCTGAAACCTAGAAAAAGAGATTAGTTGTTGAAGGCCTTAAAAAATTTTATTTTTTTTTATTTTTAAAAAAGTAACACAACCTCAATAACTTCTAGTAAAGATCGTACATTCTTGTATAAACAAAAAAGGCTATTAAGCATAACATCACTAAGTTAAATGAGGATCAGACATTCTCCTTATATGGAAATGCATAACTCTTTGGACCTTTTAAGAAGTCAAATTGGGTTTGAGTCTCATCTTTTTAGACTCGGTTAAAGTTCAAGTCCACCGGGGCGAACCTATTAACTTGAACTTGGCTCTACAAAGCCTTTGTTGCAAGGGCTCTCTATGTCCACTTATTTCTTGGCCTAGATGGTAGACGATTGAGAAGGACTTGTTATCGGTAGTGACTAGTGAAAATTTGTGGGCCCTACTCTGATGTACGTGTTTTATCCACGCCGTCCATGAGCTAAAAAATGCAGTGGATCCAAATCTCAAGCGGACCACGCTAGATGAAACAGTGGTGATTGAACGTCCACCATTAAAAACTTTCTAAAGGCCACTGTACTATTTATTTACCATCTAACCTGCTGATCAGGTCACACAAATGAAGATGAAAAGAAATAAAAAATATCAAGATTTAAAACTTTTATAGCCTTAAGAAGTTTTTAATGGTGAGTATTAAATCACCACTATTTCCTATGGTGTGGTCCACCTAAGACTTAAATTTGCACCAAAATGAGCTGGCAAAATGGATGGATAGAATGGATAACACACATACATCATGGTGGGGCCATGGAGCTTTTCCAGCACCACGTTCGACACTGGAGGATTATTGCAGAATGGGAGACCATCAAAATGGGTAGTTTTTTTTTTTTTTTTTAAACTCTGACAGAGCATGACCCCTTATATGAAGGCAGCCATAAGTTCCACACATGACATGCTTGGAACCCACTGTCTCTGAGTCCTATTCCAACAACTCAATTTATACTTCTACCAACTCCATTACTGTATATGGCCTGTACCGGCATCGGGCAATATTTACAGTTTATACTCAACAGTTTTGGTCAGTACTTCAAACCATTGATATGGTTTTTAACTGTTAAAATGTCTCTTTTTTTTTTTTTTTTCATTTGTGGCCCACTTGATAAAGAGCATTCAAAGGGAATATATGAATTTTTGTCAATTTCTTTGAAAGGATATTTTAGGTGGGGTTAGGTTTGGGCACAACATATGATTCTGCCCTAGATGAAGAGGGTTAGGGAAAAATTCAGGCTTTTCCGCAGCTCAAGAGGGCGCAGTGAGACTCAAAGGGTGTGAGTCCCCGCCCACCATGCTCCCTGTATTGTGGCCCAAGAGAGTCTCAGATCAAGCTGATTTTCAAGCCAGCGATTATCTGATGGACAGTTTTGAAGTGATGCATACACCACATGGGCCCCACATAGATCAGACAGCTAACACATTAGTTGAGCAAGCTTGGGACAAACATACATTTGCAAACTAATGAGACCCACATTCCATCATTTAGTCATGTTGATTGTTGGAATATGGATTTGTGTTGCAGAATATGATATTTATATGCCATCCAAGCCCTTCATAAAGTGATTCCCACCTGGATGAAGGGAAAACACAACAATTAGTCCAATCCAAAGCTTTTGCTGTCATCGAGGAGATTTTTAATGATGAACTCTATTCCTTGCGTTGTGGCTCATTTGACTCTTGGATCTACCTTTTTTTGTACATCCTAACATAAAATGGAGCAACAAATGAATAGAATGGATATCAAACAAACACTACAAAGACCCCAGTCAACTTCTGGTTATACACGTTAGTGTTGGTATCCTGTGCTACAAACGCAGGATCTAGCACGTTGATAAGTCTCTTCCCCCTCTGGCCCAATGCATGTGACATATCAAACCATGCACTTTGAACATTGACCATTGGGTATGATTTTTTCTAATTAACTAAACTATTCTGGATGGATGGACCTTTTCGGCCAGGGAACTTTCACCATAAGTTCCAATCTTTCACATGATAAGCCACATCCACTGAGATTTGGGATGATTCACGAACCTCTCCTTTATACCCAATCCACCCTTCTTCCACACATGTTATTACTCTCCACAGGCTGTGCATCCATATATATACCCATTCAAAACCACATTTCTAAAGCCACATGACATTAGAGACAGACATCCACAGGCCCGATTGTTTCAATGGTGGAGATCTAAACATAACAGAAAGTGGTGTGGAGAAAGAAAAGCTCACCTATTTGAAGATGATGCATGATGGAATATGACGCTCAAATGGCCCTAGGAGGATTTCTCGATGGAAGATGAAGGAAAGAGGGAAAAGAGGAGCGGGCGTTGGATGGATTTTCCTCTTTTAAATATGATAATATTTTCAAATCGTATATTGTGAGTTTTACATTATTTACAATACAAACTCTATTAACATTCATGAAAGTGCACCGACTATGTGCCCTGGTTTGTCAATTACGTTGTAAGTTGACTCAGTTGGACAACAGCGCCTAACAGGAAGATCAAGTCAAGCGTTTGCCTCAACTGGATGTGTGGAAGCTCGTCATAGGTAAAATCATAGCCTCACATCCCATGTCCCAAAACACCAAGTGATTAAAACCCTTAAAAAGAATTAGAACATCTTAGGGTTTCTGTGTAAGAAAACGTTTTATCAAAAAGAAAAATCTTTAAAGTTTTTCTTACACTGTCGATTATATCGATTATCCTTTTGATATGATCGACCAGCTCTGTCCATGTCCTCGGCATCTCAAATCGATATAATCGAGTGAGGACAAAAAACATCCAGCAATCAAACAATCATCTGGACGATTTATCGATATATCGACTTGTGAGTTGATATCATCGATATTCGAATATCGATCCTATCGGAAGAAGATCGATAATATCGACAGACTGTTTTTCGGCGCCCATGTTTTTTTAAAGAAAACTAACATAAGCTTCGATATATCGATGACTGTTCGATTCAATCTGAACTCAAATATCGATCATATCGGACTTCAGTCGATCATATCGATTGTGGGTGCATGTTCTCCCCAGCATGAATTTCAGGTTATTTTTAATGTTGATCGGGGTTCCAGTCGATAAATCGATATTCATATATCAATCATATCGAGACCTGGTCGATTGGATCGAGTCCGGACATAAATCGTCCAGCAAGCTTATAGGTAAATCTATACGATTTATCAATCCCATCGACAAGGTCTCCGATATGATTGATATATAAATTTCGATGACATCGACTGTTCCCCGATCATATCTGTAGAACCTGAAATTCTTCAAGGCTTCTCTCTTATTTTCACCTGTCGATAGATCGATCCATCTCTCGATGGAATTGGAGTTCAAATTCCGATAACATCGATGTGTGTCTCGATCCCATCAACCTATTGGCGAAATGTTTCTAAACGAGAAATGATAAATGAGTTTGTATCATCGAGAGGTCTGCCGATACAATCGAGAGTATACGCTCGATCATATCGACGACTGCTCGATGATATCGAACTCTATCATAAATATGACCGTTTATATCCGTTGGAACCTTTTGCATATATATAGAGAGATTAGTCTTTATTGCTGGTAGAGAAAAAAGAGAGTGCTTTTGAGAGTTTTAACCTTCTTATCATTTACCTAAGCCCTTTCTCTCAAGAAGTTCATCCTCCAATCCACCCTAATCATTGATATCACATAGAGTGGAATGGGGAATGAACTTCCGCATTTAAGGATCTTCCAGCTACTACCTTAATCATTAAGTTGGGATGCCTTGAATGCATAGATGATTGGAACCACTCTATCTTCCTAATAGAAAAATCTTTAGAAAGTGGTATTCCATCATAACCGTGACCCAACCTAAAGCCTAGTATAGATACACCTTTGTGTTGTGGATCAAGGGAGCTGAAGACTCTTCATTAACAAGAAGGAGATCTTCATCACTGCGCTAAAAGGGACTCATCAACTTATCTGTAAGTACTAAGAGTCCAGAGGACATTTATGATCATTCCTTTTTAGGTTTGGGTCGTAGGTGTTGCTCACCATTTGAAGTCCTTGAAGGAGGCCTCCGATGGGAGTGTATGTGCGGGGTGCATTATGTGGACCCTTGCTCTATGGAGAGCATAAACATCTGGTTAGGAGTACGCCAGCAAAACTCAAGGGTTAGAGGTGAACCAAGTAGAAACCTCTGGATGCGTTGTGTGGACTCTTGCTTTGTGTGGGCATAAATATCTAGTTAGGAGTACGCCAGCAAAACTCCAGAGTTTGAGGTGAACCGAGTAGAAACCTCTGTAAAGGTTGAAGGTGAACCTGATTTAAAACCTTATGTTTGAGGTGAACCATGAGAAACCTCCTTAGTGAAATCCAGTCACTCAAGGGTTGAGTGTGGAAGCTGGGAGTGGAGTAGACAAGTAGTCGAACCACTATAAAAATGACTGTGTTTGTGTTTGATTCTTGTGCTTGATTATTTGTGTGATTATGTTAATTACATTCATATCTGCTCACATTTCACACACAGTCACATCTATCATAGACTATAACTACTTCATGCTTATTATTTAAATAGTTCTGTGATTGGAACCTCTACCAGGCTTGGAAGCCAGTAGAGTTAATTTTAAGTAATCCTTATCTATATTCTGAGATAGGATTAGTGTGATAGGATTTCTAATAATTCATAAAAACTTTAAAAATTCCTATTCACCCCCCTCTAGGATATATTGGGATATTCCTACTTCGACTTAAGCGGTCTTCACTGCTATTTCAGTTCATACATGCATGAGACCATTTTCTGGATGGTTAAGATTATGTTACATAATAAAATTGTAAATGTTTACTATTTATAACTGGACCAATTATTTGGATGATCTGGATAACTCTATATCTTAACCACTATTGTTATGGATGAGTCACCACTATTTTACATAAAATACAAAACTTACAATGGAAAACCTTAGATTGAAATCAGTAACTTGACCTTTGGACCTGGTATTGCCCTATGGTCCCATCATGATATATTTGTTTCATCCATGCCGTCCATCCATTTCACAACATCATTTTGTGTAAGATCCCAAAAACATGAGACTGAAATAAATCTTGGGTGGACCACACAATCAGAAAACACTATTGATTTGACGTCCACAATTAAAAATCCTGCTTTGCCGATGGATTTTTCAGATTCAGCTACAGTTAAAATTTGTTGACATTTCCGATGGCTAAAAGTCGTTTAGGAAAGCTACTCTAGGCTGTCGGCTTTGCCCTATTTTTTTGTAGTGATTCAACTGAAGTTTGCATATCGAGCCAACGTTGTCTAAGTTAAAGTTCAGATTTTTAATAGCCTAGTAAGATCTATGTTCCAACTCCACATGCAAGTGACAAGCCTTCCCATAGATAAGTCTAAAGGGAGACATTCCAATAGGGGTCTTAAATGCGGTACAGTAAGCCCATAAGGCATCAGTCAATCGAATTAACCAATCTTTACGGTCAGGGTTAACTGTCTTTTTCAAGATGTGTTTAATTTTTCTATTAGAAATTTCAGCTTGCCCACATGTTTGTGGGTGGTATGAGTGCTCAATTTGTGGCAGATGCCATATTTCTTCATTAAGTTTGCAAATAGCCTATTGCAAAAATGTGAGCCTCCATCACTAATGATGACCCAAGGCATTTCGAATTGGGAAAGAATGTTCTCTTTTAAAAACTTAACAATTGTCTGATGGTCATTGTTCTGGCATGGGATTGCTTCAACCCATTTAGTGACATAGTCTACTGCTAATAGAATGTATAATTTTCCATGAGATTGGGGTAATGGTCTTATGAAATTGATGCCCAGTAATCAAATGCTTCAACGATCATAATGGGTTTCAAGGGCATCATATTTCAACGGGACAATACTCTTAATTTCTGACAACGCTCACAAGCTTTGCAAAACTCATGAGTGTCCTTGAACATAGCGAACCAATACAAGCCGCACTGCAAAATTTTGGTTGTGGTCTTTTTGGCAGAAAAATGACCACCACAGGCCTAAGAATGACAGAAGGAGATGATACTTTGTTGTTCATTATCCGGCACATATCTCCTTCAGATTTGGTCTAGACAAAATTTAAACAGATATGGATCATCCTAGAAGAATTTACGTACCTCGGTAAAAAATTTTTTCTTATCTTACGCAGTCCAATGTGTCTGTGTGAAACCTGTAGCAAGATAATTAGCAATATCCGCAAACCAAGGTGAGTGAGAGACTTTGAACAATTGTTCGTCAGGGAACATGTCATTTACATGTATCGTCTCAAGGGAATCAGAGAGATCAAGCCAGGAAAGATGGTCAACCACTACGTTCTCTACTGCCTTTTTATCTTGTATTTCTAAATCAAATTCTTGGAGTAGGAGGATCCATCTTATTAGGCGCGGCTTAACATCATTCATAGAAAGAAGATACTTGAGCGTCACATGATCTGTGTAAAATGACAATCTTGAATCCTATCAAGTAGGATATCCAAAGCAAACACTAGGCTAAGAGTTCCTTTTCCGTAGTAGTGTAGTTCACTTGGGTAGCATTTAGGGTTATATTTGATTAATGAATGACATAGGGCTTCTTTTCTTCTCTCTGGCCTAAAATTGCCCCAAGAGCATAATCAAACGCATCGCACATAAGTTCAAAAGGAAGGCTCCAATCGGCTGGCTACATGACAGGTGCAGTGTGGTTAACATGCCCTTAAGCTTAGTAAAAGCTTCCAAGCATTGATCAGTGCACTCGTATGGTGAATCCTTTTGAAGTAGATTGCATAAAGGACAAAAGAGTTGACTAAAGTCCTTTATGAATCTCCTGTAAAAGCCAACGTGTCCTAAAAAAGATCGCATGTCGCATATGTTCTTAAGTGGAGGTAAGTTAAAGATAAGATCAATCTTGGCCTTATCTACCTCAATTCCCTTAGATGAGATGATATATACAAGGACAATTTCCTTACAAACCATAGAACGATACTTCTCCTAATTCAGTACCAAATTCTTTTCCTCACATCACTTCAGCACATTTTTTAAAATTTCCAAACATTCGCTGAAGGATGGACCAAAAATTGAGAAATCGTCCATGAAGACATCTAAATATTGCCCCACCATATAAAAAAATACTCAACATACATTACTGAGAGGTGGTGAGGGCATTACACAGTCTAAATGGAATCCTTCGGTACGCAAAGTGCTAAAAGGACATGTGAACGTGGTCTTTTCGTGGTCTTCAAGGGTTATCTCGATTTGATTGTAGCCCGAATATCCATCAAGGAAACAGTAGTAAGAATAACCAGCTAACCTTTCCAAAATTTGATCGATGAAGGGCAAAGGAAAGTGGTCTTTCCTCGTGAAAGTATTTAATTTCCTATAGTCAATGCACATTTTTCAACCAGTAGTAACTCTAGTCGGCATGAGTTCATTATTAGCATTGGCTATGATGGTGATTTCGAACTTCTTAGGAACCACCTGAGTTGGACTCACCCATTGACTATCAGATATCGGGTATATGATACCCACATCCAATAGCTTAAGAATCTCGGCCTTAACCACTTCCTTCATGTTTAGATTTAGTCTACGTTGTGGTTACCAGGAGGTCTTCGCATTATCCTCTTAATAAATGCTGTGAGTACAAATCGAAGGGTCAATTCCGTTGAGGTCTGCAATCGACCATCCAAAGGCTCTCTTATACTCAATAAGAGTATAAATGAGCATACTCTCTTGTTCTTGCTCAAGGTGGAAAGAAATCACCACCGAGTATATCTCATCTTGACTTAAATAGACATATTTTAAATTAGAGGGTAAAGGTTTTAAGTCAAGCTTCGGTGCCTTGAGGTTAAACGGTAGAGGCACTACATCAATTTAGGGCAATTCTTTAAATTGTGGCCTCCACCGGTTAACTTCAAGTATCGGCACGGTATGCAGCATAATCCCCATCCCCCTAATTATATCATTATCAAAATCATGGGAGTGGGCCAGGCACGTCTCGAGAGGGTCAAAGGATAAGGTTAAAAGTGTTCTATCTTCTATGAAAGAATAAATCAGGTTAATATCGTGGAAATCGTCTTCATCCTATCACTGTTTGCCTGTGTTGAAAAAGATATTAAACTCCAATGTTATATTCCCGAAAGACATACTCATGACTCCATTTCTGTAATTAATGATCAAATTTAATGTGGCGAGGAATGGGCGACCAAGGATGATGGGAATTTGAGTGCTTATGTCCACGATGGGTTGAGTATCTAAGACGATAAAATCTACCAGATAGTAGAATTATCAACCTGGATCAACACATCTTCGATTATCCCTCTCGGTACATGGACTAAGTGATTGACAAGTTGTAACGTGGTCCACGTGGGTTTTGATTCACCTAGACCCAGTTTCTCTTAGACCGAGTATGGGATCAAATTCACGCTCGCTCGTAAGTCAAGAAGTACGTGCTCAATCCGGTATTTCCTGATTACGCAAGCAATGGTTGGGCTACCTGGATCTTTGTACTTTTGTGGCACATCTTGCTTCAAGATGACACTTACTTTTTTAGTTAAAAATATCTTCTTTGGAATATTTTGTCGTCTTTTGGTCGTACATAAGTCTTTTAAAAATTTGCATATGAAGGTATTTGTGTAACGACATCCAATAGAGGAATATTGACCTTCACTTGTTTAAGAACCTCTAGTATGTCTTGAGAGTTAGAAAGAGGTTTTGATGCTATCAATCATTGGGGAAATGGGGTAGTCGGCTTCCCTTGAGGTTCTGAATCTAATTCTTATGGGGCATAGCTAGGTCTATCATTGTTCTCCTCTTCTAAGTCCTTAGGTTTTTTATCCTAACCGGAATGGTTTTGTTAATGGTCTTCCCGCTCCTAAGAGTGGTGATAGATTCAACTTGCTCCATCTAATTTGAAGAGCTTGGGTCAATAACTTCATATTGCAGTTTTGGATTGAGAAGAGGTTAAGATGGAAGGCTCCCTTTATTCCCAATCACACTTTTAGTCTCAAGTCCTTGTATGGCCTTTGAAAGATCTTGAAAGACTTATAGCATACCCTGATTGAAAAGCTCTTGATTTTGAAGATACTTTAAAACCGGATTCTCCTGAGGTTTCCCTTGATGTGGAATTTGATTAGGGAATCCTTGAGGTGGAGCAGTTTGTTTGTTTCTCCAACTGAAGTTTGGACGATTTCTCTAACTAGGATTATACGTATTAGACGTGGGTCCACTGAAAGGTCTTTGGTGATTGTTTACGGCATTAGATTGTTCATTCAGTACCTCTTGAAAGGCAGGTATTATTGGACAATTTTCAGTTGTGTGAATGTTGCAAACACAAATACTGTAAATAGTTTCCTTAGCCTTATCCTTCTTTAGTTTCATGGCTTCAAGTTTTCTTGTGAGATTAGCCACTTTAGCATTGATATCATCATTCTCTTTCAGGAGATATATTCTGCCCCTCTCCTTCGGTTGAGTAGGCCTAGAGGTTGTGCTTGATTTTGGGGTGATATCCCATGATTGTGTATTTTTAGCAAGCATATCAAAATATTTTGTAATACCCCGGTTGCCAAAACTTGAGTACACCACTTGTTTTCCAAAAACCCAAGTGTTAACCTTTAATGGTGGCTTAAATTTCATATACATTTTTTTCTTTATTAGAGTTAGTAAACTAGCGAAATGAGAACAAATCAAGTATAAGATGGAGTTTAAATATACATAACCAATTATTTGTGTGGTTGCCTGAAAACTTATATGAACTAATGTCTCATAACTAAAGATTATATAACCAAATAATAAAAGTAGATTAGAAATTAGTGCCGCATAGCCATCGATCTCTCCATGTGAAGCACCAAAGTTAACTCATATATCATCCACGTATCCTGCATACTGAATACGGTTTGATAGCGTCAATGGTTATCGCAATGAGGTATAACCCTTAAGATTTATTGTCTCATCAAGATAATTTAGTGGAGTTATCAGGAACAAGATATAGAAAATATTCACCAATAAAACTCTCTTATCTTACATCGACCACCCAATAAAGTCCGCATGCCATGAAAATGCATGATTATCCCAACTATTATTATTCGAATTTCAAACAATCATTTTAAGAAAGCTCAAAGGTCACTAAGGGGGTTTGTCACCCAGCATAGGCCGATAACTCAGGTAGTGTCCCATTCCAACATCCCTGGCTCATTAGACTAACAAATAAGATGTTTCAAGGTAACCTACTCAACTAGTGGCTAATTATAGTTCTACGAGTGGAACTTACCATCACAAGGTTATATGAAGATGGTTCATTAAAGCCACATAGAGAAAATATTACACTAAGCCACATAGGACAAACAGTCCATCCCAAGGATGTGATAAAAATGGATTTTCCCAAAAATCACATAGGCAACAAATGGTCCATAATATGGTAAATCCACAACAAAAAGTCCATTTAATTTATTAGAAAAAATGGCCACTAGTACGAGGATTTTCTAAAAACACCATCGAGTAAGCATAAGTCGTAGAACAAGCCACAAACAATGTCATTAGCACTTACACATATAGAGCGCGCATCTTAAATCAGAATAGGGATGCTAGAGATCCATAGCATGTTAAATTACTTGAATTTAAATCTAAACATGTTGCATTTATAAAGGATTACTTAAATGGAACTAACATTCATTATTATTTCCACATTGCACTATATTAAGTAATCGACAAACTAAATGAACTAAGCTAACTATCATGACGTAGAAAAGCTTGAAGGGTGATCCTCACCTTAGGATGTAGATTCTCTTTTAGGTCGGTTAGAATGCATATTCGTACTCTAAGCATAGGTTTTAGCCTAATATACCAACAATGAACAATTAGGATTATCACTAAGGTCTTGGTCATGAATCTAGCAATATTAAATCTATATCCAGGGTTAAGTTTTTGAAAAAATTAATATAATTATACAATTTAAACCAATTGAATTTAGATTACATTTAAAATTTACACTAAAGGCACGAAGATCATTTACCTTTTGATTTACTATAAAAGGGGTCGACTTAAATTGACGCAATTCAGATGCACTCACCTAAGTGAAGAAGCAAATATGGAAAGCTGGGAAAATCGATTCCTTAGTTATTCATACTTTGATGAATGAAGTCACTCTGCTGACGGAAAAGAATTCAACGGTTAAGATTGAAAATCACCCTAGAATAGGGTCCTGATTGGGCTGGACTCTTAAGGTCATCTGAGTCGACTCAGCTAAAGATGATCAAGCCAGAATTCAATCGAGTGTAGTTTCTTCTTCTTTTCTTTTTCATTTTCTTCTTCTCCCTTTTCTCTTGTTTCTTTCCTCTTCTGTAATATCATTTGACAACCCAGATCGTGAACTAGGCTCAAATTAGTTCAGCTAGGACTGAGTCGACTCGGTAGAGACCAATTTTCTCTCTCTTTTTCTTATCTTTCTTCTTTCCTCTCCCCCTTACTTTCTCTTTCTTTCTCTGCTTGGGCCTGAACCGAACCAAAACCAAGCTTTACCTGCTTGGGTTCAAATGAGTCAGCGACTTGGCTTGACTCAGCGAGTCCAAACTCGTTCTTCCTCTTCTTCCTTCTGTTGTCTGTTCTCCGCTCCTTTCCTCTGTTAGAAGACATCCAGCAATGCATCCTCGAGCTGACTAGCAACATCTGCACTTAAACTCATCCCTAACTCAGCACGACTCAAAGGAGTGTAAGGCCTGACTTGGCCAGAACTCGCCCCGACGTGAGGTAGCGCGGCACCACCACACTCGACCCGAAATCCTAATCCTTTTCCCATTCTCCTTCCTTTCTTTCTTCTGATATTCTACTTCATTCTTTTGTTGGAAGTCCAGTAACTCGGCCCGAGTTGCGCTAGCGTGGCAGCGAGTTAGCGGTCAGATGGGTCGCTCAGGCCCAATCTCTATAGGATTCGAACAAGCAACCTAACTACTCCATCTTCTTCTTTCTGCTTCTCCTTTATTTTCTTCTTCTTCTTCTCTCTCTCTCTCTCTCTCTCTCTCTCTCTCTCTCTCTCTCTCTCTCTCTCTCTCTCTTCTGATTCCTATCCTCCAACCAGGTGGGGGCTGGACTTGGCTTGATTTACAGTGACTCGAGTCGAGTCGACTCCACTGGGTGCAGCAATAGAAGCGGCTCCTTCTCTCTCTCTATCTATCTTTCCATTCTTAGAAAGGATGCTCTAAAATGCTCTATTAACCTCGTTCTAGATGGTTCAAAGTAACTAATCTAAGGATTAGTTACACCAAGCAGCAAACTCGATGATATAATCACATTTATTAATCAGATACGAGAGATATGATTGCATTTCTTAGATCATACGTTATGAATAAACTTTTGGGTCCCTGGCCCACCTAATGTGTGGTTTTGATCACCGAATGGGACCCATTATTTGATGGTGGGTACCTTCTGTTTAACAAGGAAGATGATCCTATCACAAATGGCGGATCTCCTCTTGATGGCCAATCCTAAGATCTGGACCATATGAATGGCATGGATTGTACCATTGATCAACGTGGGGTCCATATTCTGGATGTCAGTGATTAGCATTTCTTGAGATCATTCATTTTCTCACGCTGGTTTGCATTTCTCCTTGCATATCATGATCTCGTGTGAGTTTTCGTCTCTCTCTAGCAAGGAAGAGAGGTGCCCTAACGTCGTTGTCCTAGATGACTTCTGACGAGGTTTCTAGAAGGATTCTAGTGGCTGGGATTACACCAGTAGCGAAATGGCTGTATTCTTTCCGTCCATTTCTGAAGCCATGGAAACCCTAGAGTGGCTTAGTTTAAGGGCTGAGATTTACTCTTTCTGACGGCTGAGATGAAGAGAGAGGAACGAATCTCCAGCCTGGCATAGCAGAAACAGAGTTTCCATTTTAATGGAATACAACGCGTGACTCCTCTTTGTGTCTGACTTCATTCGTGTACAAATACATTTCAACATGTGATATGAATTGGGTTTTGTTCGGCCCACTGCTCTAATCATGATGGATAGTTTCGATCGTTGATTCAGAGTCAATCGGTGGGCTCGATTTCAAATCCCCTACTAGCGGGAAAATAAAGGAGAGACTCTCTTTTTCTTATTTTTATCGGGTCAACACGGTCAAACTGTGTTGACGATTTCAGTGTGTTGCGTGTGCACACGTACCTTGTGTACACGCAGCCAAGGTGGGGTTCACATTGGTATTCATGATGAGATCTACTCCATTCATTCTGTTCTGTTGCTCCTGATAGGTCATTATGCCAATTTTCCAATAGATCTACCAGTTAAATGGGCCATAAATCCTTTTTTTTTTTGTTATTTAGTTGTATTTTTGCCATTTTGATGGCCAGATTGTATTCAAGTTGATCATTAGTAGTTAATAGAGTTCTAGAGTTTGCCTAGATGGGATTTAACAGTTGGATTTGGAGTTTAGTGGTCTATGTGTGATGAGTAAGTGACGGACCTTCAAGTTCGACCCAGATGAATGGTGGGTTTAATGATCTGATTCCCGACTCGAAAGATGAATAGTTTGATTTGCTCTGTTTAGGATTATCTATGGTGTTTATTGTTGGTTCTAGGCAATCTTTCAGTTAGATCAATACATATTTGACTCATGTGGGTTCTTAGGTCTTTAAGAATTGCTAAATTTGCGGTTTAACTATTGATTTAATGATCCAGTGATGGATTGGAAAATCGGTCATAATGGACTCGATCTATAGACGAAGATCATTCCTACGATTAGATTTTGACTAGAGTGTATGTGAATGGTTTAAAAAGCTACAATTTCATGGTAAGACCCGAGTAGTAAGAGTATGGCGTGTTACATAGTTCCACACATCATCGAAATTTCTATTCATGAATTCTTCATTGCACATTGTCTCAACCAATTAGTGCATGGAAGACGTTAATCCATCATAGAAGAAGTTCATGATGCACCGCATTTCAAAACCAAGTTGTGAGCATGAACTGACAAGATCCTTGAACTGCTCCCAACATTGGAAGAATGTTTCATCTTCCTTTTGGGCAAAGTTCATGATTAACTTTCTAAGGTTGTTCGTTTTATGGTATGGGAAAATTTTCTTTATCAACTCCCTTGTCATGTCATTCCATCTACCAATAGATCATAAACGTAGTGAATGCAACCACGTCTTAATTTTCTCTTTCAAAGAAAAGGGAAAGAGTTTCATCCTAACCGTGTCGTCAGACATATTAGGAAAGCATAGAGTGGCTATAATCTCATCAAACTATTTCAAGTGTAGGTATGAATTTTCAAATTCAAGGCCATGAAATTTTAGAAGGAGTTGGATCACCCTTGGCTTAATATCCATGTGTCCCGTATTTTCTAGAAAAACTATGCATAAAGGTGTACTTACCCCTACCGGTTGTAAATAGTCTCACAAAGTACGAGGCGAGGGTGTTTGATGCATATCATTCTCATCCTGGATTTCCTCAACCCAAGGTTGAGGTTGTCTTCCCGGTTGTCTTCCTGGTTGATTGACAGCCATCACTTCAATTGACTCTGAGGATCTCGAGTGATGTCTAATCCTGTGATAGATAGATAACCCCTCAATTAATCCTCATTCACTCAAAAGACGTCGAGTATTGTCACGGACCCACTTGGGCATGAAACACTCTCAGCCCTCAATTTCAGACTCTAACCCAAACCTAAAAGAAAGAAGGGAAATAGAAATCTAGAAATAGAAAGAGGGAATTAGAAAGAAGTTACCAAATTAGAAGGTTCTATGTTAGTATCCTGCAAAAAATAAAGTGAGTTTCTAAAAAGGAAATAAGGAAAGCAATGTAGTTTCTAAAAACAGAAAATAAGAAGTTTCTAAAAAAAAGAAAAGTTAGTTTCTAAAGTCAAATTAGGAAATTTTCTAAACCTAAAATTAGAAAGCTTGGTTTCTAAAATAATTTAGAAAAACCCATATCTAAAAATATAAAGTAGAAAAACCCTAATCTTAAACTAATTACAAAACTACTTAATTTTAGAAAAACGCAACGACAAGTCCCCAGCAACGGCGCCAAAAACTTGTTCATAATCCCAAGTGTAGGGTTGCGATGTAGTAATAATCTCGGTGAGACCGAGGTCGAATCCGTAGGGACTAATCTTGTGTGTCTATTTTGAGAGTAATTAAATCAATACTAGGAGAAGATCTTACCTAAATCTAGAAGTGTAGAGAGTAATTGTGAGAGATTTAATTAAAAACTTGAGAATTTAAAGGTGGGAACTAAGGTTTCCAAGGATTCACATGCAGCTATTAGGATGTTTCCTTATTTGATTCAAGGAACTCAATTGGAATCAGAGTCCTATCTGATCCAATTGGAAGATATACATTAAGATCAGATTTGAACCTTTATTGACCTAATTCTCAATGGATGAAAGTTGTGAAGGTTGGAAGTGATTCCATCACCTAACCATGCCCAGGAAATAATGGTAGACAACAGGATATACTGATCCAACAACTAACATGGGAGAATTGTGAAGAATAGAAGGGCCGCTACGTGAAAAAGTGGAAAAAAGATGAATTTTGAGACGGTTGTAGACCGTCTGCAAAATCCCCTGGTTTAAACACGGCTATGAACCGTCTTTAAAATTTCAAACGGCTCTTAACTGACTTTAATATGAAGTAAAATCGTCTTATAAATTTTGAATGTTCACAAATCATTTAAGATAGTCAGAATTCATCACTAACTATGGAGAAAAGACGGCTATTAACTGTCTGGAATAGAAGACGGTCCTTAGCTATCTTATAGGCAGTCATCTAAGGTAGTAAAAAATCATCTGCATTAGAAACGGTTATTAGCAGTCTTATAGTAGTTATCTGAGATGGTCAAAGACCGTCTGCATTAGAGACAATCATTAGCCATCTTATAGTGGTCATCTAAGACGATCAAAGACCATTTGCATTAGCAACGGTCATTAGCCGTCTTATAGTGGTCATTTTAGACGGTAAAAAACCGTCTGCAGTAGAGATGGTCATTAGCCTTCCTATAGTAGTGGGGCTTAAACAGTATCACCGCTTTAAATTTTAACCTTAAACAAATACCAACTTTTATTGACCAATGGGAGTTGATGGTCCTACATTTCATAACTTTTAGGTGCGGTGGTAATTGTCACTAGAAGTGGGAGGATTGGGAGTGGCTTGAGGACAAATGTCAATTGTATGTGTTGATGCATGCTTTGTATGATAAGCGGGGACCTATTGATTAGTTATCCAAACTGTTGATCTGATGGGCCTACAAGGTGGATGACTAAGAAATCACCTAGGTTAAAAGATGGTAACCATTTGCTGAATGGAAACAGATTAGTTGCTCCCCTACCATTAGCTAATGGCGGGTGGTTAGTGCTCTATGGGCCCCACCATGATGTATGTGTTTCATCCATGCTGTCCATCTATTTTTCTAGATACTTCTATGGTATGAGCCCAAAAATGGTATATCCCAATCTCAAGTGAACCACATTACAAGAAATAATGTTGAATGAATGTCGACCGCTAAAAACTTTTTGGGGGCTATAAAAGTTTTGGATCAAGCTGATCTTTGTTTCTTCCCTTCATCTAGGTCTATACGACCTAATCAGCAGATTGGATATCAAATAAACAATACAGTGGACCTTAGGAGCATTTTAACGGTGGATATCCAATCAGTATTATTTTCTAGTGGTGTGGTCCACCTTAGATTTATATTCGTCTCATTTTTGGTATCAAGCCCTAAAATGATCTTTGAAAAAATTTATGAATGGCTTGGATAAAAGACATACTTCATAGTGTGGCCCACATGACTAGTGGCGGGGGAGTAGCCAATCTGTTTTCCCTTGTATGTGGTACAACAGGGACATAGATTAGCTACTGACAGGTTGAGTAGCAAGACTCTCACTACTGAAGTGATGTCACCAAGTTATGTGGGCCCACCATGATGTGTGTTTTGTATCCACATCGCCCATCCATTTGGAGAGATCATTTTAGGGGGGTGATCCAAAGAATGAGTCAGATCCAAAGCTCAAGAGGACCCCACCAAAGAAAACAGTGGGAAGAGTGACACCCACTGTTTGATGTCTACATCCACACATGAATAGGTTAGATTTCAAATAAAATCCATGGCGGACCTTCGGAAGATTTCAACGATGGGCGTCACTCTCCCTATTGTTTTCTATGGTGGGGTCCACCCTAGGCTTGGATCTATCTCATTTCTTGGACCATGCCTAAAATGATCTCTCCAAATGTATGGACAGTGTGGATACAAAACATACACCATGGGCCCATGGAACTTGGCAATGTCAGTTCAGTAGTAGGTCTCGCTACTCAACCTGTCAATATCCAATCCACGTCCATATAGCAGCTAATCCGGAGACATGGTTTGGCCAGTTTCCCTGCCACAAGGTAGGTGGCTACTGGTCGGTGCTATGTGGACCTAACATGATGTATGTGTTTCATCCACGTTGTCAATCCATTTTGAAAGATAATTTTAGGGCTTGATCCCAAAAATGAAGTAGATCTAAATCTCAAGAGGACAATACCATGGAAAAACTATTTTGATTGAATGTCCACCATTAAGAACCTCCTAGGGCCCACCCTAATGGTTATTTAACATCTAACCTATTGATTAGGTCATACACACTTAAATGAAGGCTAAAAATATATATCAGCTTGATCCAAAACTTTCATGGCCCTCAAGAAGTTTTTAATGGTAAGCGTTCAATCAACACTGTGAGGTCCACTTGAGATTTGGATAAACCTCATTTTTGGGCTCATACCATAAAATGATATGAAAGAATGGATGGAGGGCATGGATAAAGCACAGACATCATGGTCGGATTCACACAACACCAACCACTAGCAATTGGCTAGAGGGTTAGCAGCCCATCCGTTTCTAGGATTTCCTGTCAAAGCCTTCCGTATGAAGTTCCTGTGCTAGAACCTATATGGGGTCCACTGCGATGTTTGTGAGAAATCCACCCCATCTATCCAATTTTTGAGATCATGTTAGGACATGGGGCAAAAAATGAGTTGGATCCAATACTCAAGTGTGTTGAAAACATGAGGATTGAATGTTCATAGTTTAAATATTCGTGGGGCCACGAAAGTTTTGAATCAAGATAATATTTGGGGTTTTAGTTAATCTCGGTGGGAATGATGTTATGAACGGTGTGAATGGCATGTAAACATTATTGTCGACCCAGGGAGGTTTCAACGGTAGGAATTTCCCTACCACCTTTTCCCTTAGTGTGGCCCACTTGAGTCTTGGAGCCTTTTTATTTTTGGTCTCAAGTCCCAAAATTAGCTGTAATGCCCTGGATTTCAAGGGTTGAGCAAAGCTCTACGCCCGAGATTCAATGCATCAGTTATGCAACATGAATAATGATATTTGGATGTTGTCCATATCAATGTATTAAACATGAGTGGGATTATACTAAAACAGCATATCATACTCCAGATATAATTAAATTTAGCAAGAGGAAGATTGAGACATATATATATATATATATATATTAACAGGTAAATGTTTTACATCCTTTAGGGTATGATTACGTAGTCGGGCTGAATATGTACATGTATTGTTTCAAAATAAATAAAATATCAAAATGTAAGTATCCAACTAATCCATGTGTCCCTGTAGTCTCGTCGAATCAGAACAAGGTCTACGTAGACCCGCCTGATAGCTGAACATAGGAGAATTCCTCTTCATCTATGAAGTCCAACCCAGCTATATAGACTTCGCCTTTACCTACATCTAAAACAGAGTCCGGTTGGTGTTTTAAAATACCGTCCCAGGATGGGGGTGAGTGATCAACTCAGTGATACTATAAGGTAAAGGTTAACATGTTATTAAGTCAATCAAGTGTTAATGAGAAAGAAATACAACAATCACTTCCTAGCTGCTCTTCTTAATGCAGAATGGTGTGTAGTAATGATGCATGCCCTCCCACAAAGCTCCTTCACAAGTGACTCCGACAACCAAGTTTGCGCATGATAATCTCCCTAAAGTGTAACTTCCTCACCAAAGCACATGAAATGCGGTGCATGGTAGTATTAGCCGAGTATTTAATTAATCTTATTCATACAGCCGATTTGGGAAGCTAAGGTACCTCCCTTTATATCATTAACCCAAACTGAAGGATCCATCTAGGGTCGCCAATCCTAGTTAATCACATATGATAGACAAGTTGTAGGGTATCACTCCTAATGAAAAGCAGTGGATAGAAAATTTTAAAAGTTTATACTAGCGATCACTATGGGGAGGCTCGTCACCTCAGCGTAGGCCGACGCTTAAACATGGTGTCCCATACCACCATGCTCGGCTCATGAATTTGGGTTACTCACTGGTCACTACGAGGAGGCTCGTCACCCCAGCGTAAGTCAACAACTCGACCACGGTGTCCCATGCCACCATGCCCAGCTTATGAGTCTTAGTGGATCATGGTACCATGGTTGAAATGAGTTTTTACATTGGTAAGTGGTACCTTAGATTCAAGCAGTAGTGTTTATACATGGTAAACACATAATAGGCCAATCAGTTTATTAGACAAGTTCAACTAGTACGGGTGCACGTTGACTTGATCAACATGGAGCGCATAAGCACTCCTCGTGGTTTAACCACTGTCGATAATCATCGTATGACTCGGATTCATGGAGTATATCCAATGTGGTGAGACTAATTCGGCCACCCGAACGAAAAATGTTACCAATTGCTTGGACTACATTATATTCCCAATCTTACTCAAATGTAACATGTAAATACATGTGACAATCATATCAACATTTAACTAACAATCTAAATAAATTCCTCATTAAGCATTGCATCAAACTCATTGAACATGTTACCAAACATTTACATTTCATCCATAAATCGCATAGTCGAAACTAAGATTACATGAAGGAAACTACACATATTGATAAGGTAATTGAGAATCTTATTTCAATACCCTTTTAAATACAATTCATCAACAATTTCTCATTCAGACATTTTATCAAACACTTAAACTGTACATTACCAAATACGTAGACTAGATTAGTTACAACATATATTATGGAAAATCCTTACATAAACGAATCGTCATATATATGACAAACATGATCCTAGATTTACAGTCATGACAAGCGTAAATCTCAATTGTATGTTCATTCAAACATTTCAACAAACACATGGAATGCAACTTGTATTCAACATAGTTCGCACGTGTATAATATATCAAAAATGTCGTAATTAAGATCATATGGCATCAATCTAGGCAGACATAAATTATTAGCTGACATTGAAAGCATTGAAAACCATAATCTAAATGTTTATAGTTCGCACCTTTTGTCGATTTGGACTTCGTTCAAACACTACGTTCCTGAATACAGAATAACGGGTACCTAAACCATGAAATAGGTTAGCTAGTTTATCGATTACTCAATCCAGATTTCTAAATCAAGATTAGGGTTAGGATTTCATACCCAAATCGTAACTGAACAGATCAGTTAGTTAGATGGAAAGGCAATTCAATGTGTGTAGTTGTGGGAGAGAAACACCGCAACAATCTCCCAACCTGTCACTTCTCTCCTCACTCTTTTCTCTTCTTCTCTCTTCTCTCTCCTAGGGTTTGGAGCAAATTCGTTTGGAATAGAAATGAGGTGGTTGAAGGGCTTTATATAGGCCCAGAACTGATGTAAATGGCCCCAGGGCCATGATATACTTAGTTTATAACCTAAGGGTGCCTGTTTTTGACAAATCGGGCTCGTAGGAAGGCCCATTACTCACCTACATCATAGAGTAAGTTCCTTGACAATGGATCTATGTCAGGATGTGATTTCGGCGTGATTGGATAGGTTGATCAGTCGTGAAAGACCTGCATCAGATCAACAGTTGAACTAGCTCAATCGGGGCCAAAATTATACGGATATGAGTAGGAAAATTTTCTTTTCCCATGGGTGAAGTTTGGTCAGAAACTGACGGTCTAAAATCCTCAATTTCGTGCGTAAGTGAATGACCCAATTGACTTAAGTTTAACTTCATTTTCTAAAGATATTCGCGTTTCTCACACTCTTTACTCAGGGCTCAAGTTGCGCATTTTTGGATACTATTTGGGTTCAATTCCCATGATGGTTGTCAAGCACAATAATACGGTCATAACCCTATTGTTTCGCGGTCATCGGACTTTCGAAGTGCTGTTCAGGTCCAATACGGAGTTTCAATGTACTCCTGAGAGCAACAGGCTCATGGGATTTCTCCTAGGTTCTCAAGTAGTGTTGAGCTAGTGATTTTAATGGTTTTGGGTCTTGCCATTTGTGTAAATGATGGTTTGAGTTAAATCCATTAATTAATTTAGTTTAGTACTTAATTAATTTTCACCTAAATTTCTACAGATTACGGTCCTTAAGGATTTCTACCTGACGTTTTACTCGGGCCTTTGTATGGATTTTTCTAAGACGTTACATTATCTCACAAAATGGATGGAAGGGGAAGATTTCTCCCAAATATAATGATGGCCTCACCTAGGTTTACGACGCATGAACTTCGTGCGAAAGGCTTACACGGTCAATCCGCTTCCAGCTAATCTGCTCCCCTTTTTAGGGGGTGAAATTCGAAAGGACTCAGGTTGCATCCTACCCAGCTATATCCAGTTAGTAATGACACTAATCTTCGAGTGGCCACCGTGATGTATGGGTCTTATCCACACTGTCCATCAATTTTTTCCTATAATTTTAGGATAGAAGACCAAAAATTAGGCATATCCAAGGATCAAGTAGACCACACCATAGGAAGCAGCGGTGACAACGATTCTCATTGTTGAAACTTCTGTAGGGCTCACCGTCATGTTTATTTTCCATCCAATGTATTCATAAAGTTACATAGACCTGTACGAAGAGAAAACAAAAATATCAGATCCATCCAAAACTTTTATGGGCCCCAAGAAGTTTTCATTGGTAAGAGTTTCATCCCGATTATGTAGTCCACTTGACGCTTTGATCCACCTCATTTTTTAGGCTTATACCCAAAATTGATATGAAAAAAATGGATTAACGGTGTAGATATGATCCATACATCCAAGTGGCCGCTTATAAGACTCGTATCCTAGTCCGTACTGTTCCGTCAACTCCCGCGATCCTTCCGGTCAAATTTCTACGACCCGCGTTCAGTTATCGGCGTTTGCACGCGATCACGAGTCGTGTCTCATATATTAGAGTCAGCTCGACCCGAGACTTGTACTAGTGCGATCGCGGCATCGCTGCGGTTCTGATGCTGCGTCTCGCTCGCCGAGGCGGTATCCAGGCCAGGAGATGTGGGCCCGCGTTCAGTTTGAAGAAAATGCCGCGCATTGCGGGTATCGAAGGAATTTCTATGAAATGTCACATCAATCAATCCCATCCATCACTTCACATGTCAAGTACAAGCCACCATACTTTCTCTTACAAAAGTACTCTAAAGTCAACTTTTCTATCACTTCACCCATCCCTCTTCCTATCACTCCATCACTCACATCATTTCTCTCTCTCTCTCTCATTTCTATCATTTTCTCTCAAGCAACCCCATGAGAGCACCCAACGTCCATGGCTTCCATGGAGAGCAAGTGTGACCCACTTTCCTATCTTCTATCTCCACCGTCCTAAGTCGATCTCAACCGTTGAAGTGCATCCATTGGATCTCTGGCATACATTGATGGAAGAAAAAGTCCAAGAAGATCAAAGGTAAGTGCTTTTATTTATTGATTTGAGATTTGAAGACCCACATATGTGGGACCCATCTTGATGTATGTATTATTTAGGGAGGGCCCATAGTGGCGAGGTCCCTCCCATCTTCACGATTCTTTCTCTCTCTTTACCCTGTTGATGGCCACCCATGATGTTTGAATCTTATCCAAGCAGTCCATTTGTTTGGACGTGGACTCCACCATGTCAGCGTGCAGGGCCCACCTCGTATTGATGTATGTATCAATGGACTGGTTGGGTTGCCGCACACCATCTATATAGCCGTTGTATTGGCATCAACACTGTGTGGGTCCCGCTGATGTATGCGCTTCATCCAAACGTCCATCTGTTTTGCCTGATCACGGGCCCACCCTCACATTTTGGACATCCAGAGTGTCCAGCGTCATGCATTGTTGGAGGTTAGAGTACATGGCAGCTAATCCAAACGGTGGGCCATTTCTGCGTGGGTCTCAACCGTGATGCATGTGCTTAAATCAATGTCGTCCATCCTATTTTACTTTATTTTATTTCTGATGGGCCAGCAGCTAGTTACTGCAGCTGCTTCTTGATGCAGCAAGCCTTGTGGGCCCGATCATGAGGAAAGGGTTTTATCTGCACCGTCCACCCATCCTCTGCAGCTGTGCAGCCCACCATGATGCATGTGCTATCTGTACCATCCATCTGGATGGTGCTGTGAGGACCATCATGATGTATGTTTGTATTTGCACCGTCCAATTGCTGGAAGGTGCCGTGTAAGCCCCACCTGATCATCTAGACCGTCCACCTGGTGGGTCTCCACCACAACGTAAGTGTTTTATCCCTACCGTCCGTCTGTCCTGGACGAGCAGGGCCTACCATGAATGTATGTATGATTCCACACCGTCCAGACAGAACTGGATGGTACTGGATCTATCTAAACAGGTGTCACGTGGGGCCCTGATATGTGGTATGTGTTGTATCCACAGCCGTCCATCCTAAGGGGCCCTACGCAATGTACATATTTTGTATGTAGACCGTCCAGCGTCCCTGCTGCTGGACGGTGGCTGGATGATATAATACCTATATTATATTAATATCATAATATATAATATGAGGTGGGCTGCACGTGTGGACCCACCATGTAAATATGTATGAAATCTCCACCGTCCAAAACATCCAGGGTCAGGACGGTGGCTGTTTGTAATTTATATATATTATATTATATTATATTATATTATATTATATTATATTATATTATATACATCAGTGGGGCCCACCACTGATGTATGTTTGTATCCATGCCATCAGCAATTTGGACGGGTGGAGCCCACCGTGATGTATGTTTATATCCACGCCGTCCATTCATCAGGAGAGCTCGTCTTTGTCTCAAGATGAAAATGAAGTAGATTTAATCCCCTGGTGGGCCATGTACGTGGACCCCACCCCTGATGTTTGTATTACATCCAAACCGTCCATCTATGCTGAACGCACGATGTACGTGCTCCATTCACCACCATCCACAGTGACGGTGAGGCCCTGACTTGATGTATGTATTATACTTACTCTATCCATTTGTGCTGGGCAGTTTGGATGGTGTTGTGCCGCCCCACCGCGATGCATTTGTTTATCCACATTGTGCAGGCGATCTGAACGGTGTTGGACATGTTCGGATGGTGATGAGGACTTCAGCATGATGTTTGTATTTTATGTCCATGTCGTCTTTCTACCAATCCCACCTTGATGGATATGATTCATTCACACCGCCTGGCCACGTGATAGATCCCACCTATGATGTATATTTGAGGCCTATATGTGAGGCCCGATGTGGTGTATATCAGGCCCAAGTGATGAGGCCCGTTATTATGTATAAGGTCCATGTGCAGGGCCCACCTGTTGCGTATTTATGGCCCACTAGTGTGGCCCACTTGATATATAGGAGGCCCATTGGCGCGGCCCATGTGATGCGGCCCATTGTTGCGGCCCACTTGATATATACGAGGCCCATTGGCTGGCCCATGTGATGCGGCCCATAACGATATGTATGTAGCCCTTATATGAGGCCCATTGCGATGTGTATGAGGCCTTTGTGCAAGACCATGGGCCCACTATATGTTTGGCTTTGGCTCTAGGTAAGCCATTCCTTGGGAGTAATAGTGGTTAAATGTCCACATTGATGGGCAGTGATGGTTAAATGTCCTCATTGTGACCTTTCCTTAGGCCTTGTTAGGTCCATTCCCTTCATGGGATAACCCAATTAAGTGGGCCCCATTTTTCGTAGATAGATGGCTCCGTGTTATCGGATTTGATATAACCACGGGCGAGTGTTGATCTTTATACTATAGTTGATCGGTTGATCATCTATGGACACCGTTTTCTTTATCAATTGATTATCGGTGCGATTGATGTGATCGATTTACCGTTCTGATTATTGATTGATTCTGTTTATCACGACTGATTGCCGATTCCGATCAACGTGATCAATTTGTCGACTCTAATTACCGATCGATTTCGATTGACGTGACCGATTGCCGATTCTGATTATCATGACCGATTGTCGATTCCAATTATCATGACCGATTACCGTTCCGATTGACGTGACTAATTTTTTTATTCTGATTATCGATCGATTCCGATTATCACGACCGATTGCCGATTCCAATCGACGTGACCGATTTACCTACTCTGATTATTGATCAATTCTGATTGACGTGACCGATTACTGATTCTGATTATTGTAACCAATTGCTGATTCCGATTGACGTGACCGATTTATAGATTCTTATTACCGATTGATTTCGATTATCATGACTGATAGTCGATTCTGATTATCGAGGCCAATTATAGATCGATTCCGATTGTCATGGTCGATTGCCGACTCTGATTATCATGGTCGAATGATCGAGTAGCGATCGAGGCCGATTATCGTGACCGACTGCCGATTCCGAGTATTGAGGCCGATTATCGATCAATTTTAATTATCGTGGCCGATTGACGACTCTGATTGTCGTGACCGATTCTAATTACTGAGGCCTACTCCGATTCTGATTTCGATTGTTAAGGCCGATTGTTGAGACCTATAAGACGTATTTGAGACTCATATTTGAGGCCCAATGTGATGTTCATTCGGCCCATGTTTGAAGCCCAATGTGATGTATATGCGACCGATGTGGTGAGGCCCATTATGATGCATTTGAGGACCAGGCGATGAAGCCCATTGTGATGTATGTTAAGCCCATGTGAAAAGTTCATCGTGATGTGTATTAAGCTCTTGAGTGAGGCCCATGGTATTGTATATCAGGCCCTTCGTGAGGCCATGGGTCCACTATATGTTTGACACTATGTGAGCCACCCCTTGGGGGCAATGTTGGTTAAATGTCCACATTGTCGAGGCCGAATGTCGATGACGATTATTGAGGCCAGATATTGATACCGATTATGAGTACGTGACATCATAGTATCATAATACATGCCCATACGCATCATCTGCATGTTTGTTATGAGATGTGATTGACCATTACATATGTCATAAGGTAGGTTATTCATGGAGCTCGTGAGTGCATGGTATACGCAGGATTTATGCATGATTGCACTGTGTGACTCATGCATCTCGCATTTGTGTGACATGACCACTGTACGCCGTAGCGACATCAAGGTTGTAGCCTCCACAGGCATATCGTGGATGGCCAGATGGGATATCAAAAATCTGTTCTACATGGGGTGCTATAGATATCCCTGGGTGAAAGTCTCTAAACTCTCTTGGTTCTAGAGGTTGCTTCAACGTCTAGACCGAGTGGATGCATGAGTGCATGAGGGCCGTATTCTGTTAGGCTGCGTCTCCCACTGTGTCGTGATTGGTTAGAAGGGGGTGCGGCCTTACCTGCTCGAGAGGAGGGGGTAAAGCTAAGCTGAGTTTGTCCAGCTCTAGGAATGGGTCTGCTATCAACGAGCCGGGCTCGATATTGGCAGGCGGATAGTGAGGTCTCTTCCACTCGCCTTGTTGCGTGCAATGGGGCGACAATCTGGTTTGGAGTGTAATAGACCCCGGTGATTTTTCCAGAGAGGAAACCGTACTGATATGTGGACTTATCGAGTAGGAGTTGCATGCTCATTCATTCATTCATTCATTCATTATCCACTCGGGCCGGTGGTGCGCAACTAATTATTGTGTACCTTCGTTATGGCAAGAATTTCAGTTGGACGTGTGACTAACCTGAGATCAGGAGTTTACCACGATGAGTCTGACTATCCAAATTTAGGTATGAGACTGGTTTGGATAGAAGTCCCTTGTGGTGGACCCCATAGCCTGCGATACTACGTACTATCATCCCGACTTGACACTCCAGCATGGTTATTTCATTCACATCGCATATTGCATTACATCCGTAGGCATATGGCATCTTGGGTTGCTATTTCTTCACTTATATGGCCTAGATAGATTTAGCAGGATTTGTATATTGCATTGCATCCTCGACATTTGATATTTGGCTCTTTATGACTCCTTATCGCATAGCTATTCTATATTGCGTATTCTGATATTGATTGACTCATAGACTTGTCCATACTTCTGCTTACTCTTTTATCATGTGATTTATATCTTGTTAATATTTCTGCTTACTCTGATAATTCATGCATTTATCAATGTTTCTGCTTATTCAGACATTGTATGGTTTATGGATTACTAGTTTTTCGGTATTGTATGATTATGACATTGTATTGAATACTTGCACTTACCCTGTGCACACACTTACACCACCCTTTAAGCTTTCTATAAGCTTATGCACGATAGATGCGTGCAGGTGATGTTAGGTTGCAGCAGTGTTGAGCTTGGAGCGTGTAGTGGTCTTTTAAAGCTTGACTTTCTATTTATATATTTCCCTTTCAATGTTGTAATCAAATGATCATATTAGTGGATATGTGATGATGATGTTGCCTTTGTGAATTGGGTAATCTTGTGGTTATGCGTATTATTAGTTAAATGTATATATATATAAATCCTCCTTATAAGATTTCAGGATCGGAATCTGGCATATGAATGGTATGAGCCGAGAATGGGGTATTATGGAGGCTGTCGGCACCGGATTCGGCAATCGGGATTCCTATGAATCCGATTTTCGAGTTTGAGGTGTGACACCACTCAAAACTCATGGGCGTGCCTAGCCAGAGATAGGCGGGGTGCCAAAGTATCCCGCCACTAAAAAATCAAAACTCATACATGTTCCCTCTCTTAATTTCCCTTTTCCCTCTGTAGCTCTGATCAAAACCAGTTTGTGTGAGAGAGAGGTGGAGCCTTCACCACAAGATCCAAGCTATCAATAGGTAGATCTAACTCAAACAAACCATCTCTAGGTGAGTACCTTTCCATTGTCTCTTTTGAAATTTAGTTTTATTCTTTAGACATGATCATGAGGATGTAAAGGGACCCACTGATGGATGGCCCACTAGATGGATGCTTGTAATGTATATTCATGTTGTCCATCCAGTTTGACAACTCTATTTTGTGATTTGGGACCGATTGGTGTAGCTTATCATGATGTACATGCTCTGTCTAAGCCACCATTTTGGTGGGGCCCACAAATAACTTTGATGATGGCCCCAAAGTAGACCTAACATCAGGTATACCAATCTCAAAACAATCCGACATGGACAGACCTAACCATGTTGGATTGTTTTGAGATTATTTTGGAGACTTAAATTTAAGAAAAAAACCAGTGTTAGGTTGTACATTTTTACCTAATTTCTTTTGCAATGTGTGTAAGGATTAAACATGATACTGTACCTAACATTGTACTTGGTTTAAGGGAAAATATATATCATGAAATTTCATTATATTTCATGATTAATCAATCTAATTTGTGCAAAATACAATGAAATTTCATGATATTAGATGTAACCAAGCGTACCCTAAACAAGAATTGAAATCCCAGGTCAACCAAATTGGATAATTTTCACTCTATTACTTTAATTAGGTATTTGATTAATGATTGGGTGAGATGTTCTAATAAAATAGTAGAATGTGGGCTACCCCACTTTCACTTGGTAGGGTGTCATCAGGGCTGTTCATTTCTGTGGACATAGAATGTGATATTTCGTTAGATCTAAAGAGCCTTAACAAATTGTTTTAATCAGATCAGTGCAATGTGAAATCTAATTGCATTTTTCTCTGTCATATAGGTTGTGGCTATCGGAGATATAATATCGCCTCCTCGCAGGGAAACATTTAATGGTGTGTACATTTCTTATAAGTTCATGGACAGTGATCTTCACCAAATTATTCGTTCCAATCAAGTTTTACCAGAGGTGCATTGTCAGGTTATATTTAAGATTTTCATAGTAAATAGATTAAGAGCCAATGATAATTGTAAGTAGACTTATAAAAATTATAAATAGGATTGAGCAAGGCTTAGATGATGATGATAAATCTCTATAATCATGAGAAAAGTTTTTTATTTTCAGGTTTCGGTGGGGAAATATTGGAATTGCTCCTATGATTTTCAGTCTATGGTGAAAATCCGAACATGCATATCTGGCCTTGTTAATGCATCTTTACTAGCATTAAACAAAGGTGAGTTGACTTGCACCAAGTTGAGAACTTATATATGCATTTTATTCTTGCTTCAAATGCAGCATTATAAATAGGAGATTATTTTGTGGAATGTTGTTAAGCAGCCAGCTTTGTTGGAGAACCTTGCTTGTATAACACATCTCCTTATACATGTACATTAAGTGTATTTGCATTTCACTGCTGCTTTCCTTACATGACCTATTGCAAGGCTACCTTGCTAAGATAGCTCTACTTTTATATGATGCATGAGTTGGGCACATGCGTTTTGTAAGACTCCTATCTTAGCTTATACCTTTCAATAGGCCTTCGCGGTCGTCCTGGTAGAATTCTGATGACCCATGATCTGTTATCAGTATTTGTGCGCGATCCTGAGACGTGTCTCATATATCAGAGTTGAAACTTGTACACTAGCGACCGCACCGTCGCCGCGGTTCCAACGCCCTGTCTCACGCGCCAATGCGATTCCCAGGTCATGAGATATGGACCCATGTTCATTTCAAAGAAACACCACGCGTTGCGAATTTTGAGAGAATCTCTACGACTCGTCACATCAATCAAGTCAAGTATACCCTCTATACCCCAATGCCACCTCACCCTATCCCAAGTACATGCACCCATTCCCTCTTTTCCCGAAGTCAACACTCTCTCCCCTCCCATTCCACCATTACACCAAATTCAAACCAACCCATACTTCCCATTTCCATTTCTTACGACACTCACTCCATCCATCCATCACTTCTCTCTCTCTCTCTTTCTCTCATTTCTAACTTCACTCTCCAACTCCCAAGGGTGGACTTCCAAGCTCCATGAGAGAGCTAGGTGTGGCCCACATCCCGAAGCAAACGGTGGGTGTTCATCATCTCGATTTTGATGATTTAAGGGCCCACATATGGTGGGACCCATCTTGATGTGCATTGTATAGGGAGGACCCATGGTGGCGGGGTCCCTCCCCTTCACACATTTCTTCCTCTCTCCTCTCTCTTTCTTTTATTTTTTTATGTTAATGATGAGGTGTGTGGCTCACCTGAAGTGTGCAACTACGCCATCCATCACGCTAGAGCCCACCTTGGTGTATGTGAGAAATCCATGCCATCCAGCCCCATGTGGGACCCACCTGGCTAAACAGATTGGCTAGGTACCTCACACCAGTTATATAGTTGGTGTATTGATGCCACCAAGCTCTGTAGGTTCCATTACTATGATGTCAGCAAGCTTTGTGGACCCCACCCCCGATGTATGTGTTAGATCCAAACCGTCCGTTCATGGGACGTGGACCTCACTGATGTTTGTGCTCCATTCATGTCGTCCATCACGTGGACCCACCATGATCTATGTGTGTATCCACGCCATCCACATAGCAAGACAGTGGGATCCACTTAATGATTGGATCTTATCCAAGCTGTCTGTCCATCTTACTAGATTGGTGGGCCACGTGTGTGGTCCCACCCTGATGTGTTTGTGGATGTGGTGTCCACCGTCCATTGTAGGATGATGAAACCCATGTGAGATATGTATCCTGCATCCAGGTCATCTGTTCAGGGCCTGGATGCTGGTGCATATATATATATATATATATATATATATATATATATATATATATATATATATATATATATATATATATATATATATATATAATGGTAGGCCCCACACGGGATCCACCTGACATATGTGTGATATCCACATAGTTCATCCATGGGACCCACCTTTTATGTATGTGTTCATCCACACCTCCCATCTGTTGTAGGTGTGGGCCCACTCCACACGTGTAACACGTGTGGGCAGGTGGGACCCACCTTGATATATGTATTTTGTATTCATACTTCCTATCTAGACGGTGTGGTGGGTGGGGCCCGCTATGATGTATGTGTGGCACCCACCTGCCACGTGGGACCTCCATGATGTACGTGTTTCATCTATATTGTCCACTTTTGTGGCCCATTATGATGTATTTATGAGGCCCATTGTTGCGGCCTATTATGATGGACATGAAGCCCATGAGATGCGGCCCAATGTGATGTATATTGGGCCCATGTGAGAGGCCTATTGTGATGTATTTGTAGCCTATATGTCACGCTCCAAAATCGAAAACCGGGCTCACAAAATTTTTGATCGCCGAATCTGGCACCGACAACCTTCGTAGAACCCCATTCTTGACTCCTAGCACCCATTCGCCAGGTTTCGATTCTGGGATGCTACGAGGAGGATTTTCAACATCATTTTAATTCGTAATAAGCATAATCAAAGGCATAACCCACAAACAACAACCAAAACTCCATTACATTTCCACTATGATCAAAAAATTTACAAGTACAATGAGCACAAAGGGAAATACAATGATAATGGATAAAAACTCTAAGCTGATCTGATATGTGCTCCTGCCTCAACGCTGTTGCGATCCAACGTCACCTACACGCAACAGTTGTGCATAAGCTTATAGAAAGCTTAGAGGGTGGTGAAAGTGTATGTGCAAGGTGATAATGCAGTTATGCAGTATCAGAGTAATGCGAAACATGCTGATGAATCCATGAATACCATTAGCCGAACTAAGGCTATGTGATGCAAGATATGAATGATGTCGGCCATACTAAAGCCATGCAATGCGAGATGCAACTAAAGCATACGAATCCTCATCTAAGTCAACATATCAATACGACTCAAATTTGGAATATCACCGTGGTTTAGTACACTCTAAACTAGATCGCCGCCCCATCATACGTAATAAGGTAAGTGGAAGAGACCTCACTATCTGCCTGCCAATATCGGGCTCGACTCATCAATAGCGGACCCATTCCTTAAGCTAGTCAAACTCAGCCTAACTTTGCCCCCTCCACTTGGGCGGGTAAGGCCGCACCCCCTTCCAACCGACCACGACACAGTGGAAAGCGTGACCTTCTGGTAATCAGCACTCGACGCTCATGCACCCACTCAGTCTAGACGTTAGAAAAACCTTCAGGTACCATAAAGGTTTAGGGACTTTCACCCAGGGATATCTATAGCACCCCATGTAGAATAAAATTTTTGGTATCCAATCCTGCCAACCATGATACGCCTGTGGAGGCTACGATCCTGATGTCGCTGGGGTGTACGATAACCATATCACACAATGTGAATGCATGAATCACACTATCCATTCATGCAGCAATCCTTCACGTATCATGCGCTCATGTAGGGCATCACCACCTATCTGGGAGCCCCTAAATAATCTGCCCAAAGGCATATTCTATGATCAGTCACTTCTCATATCAAGCATACATATGATGCGATCATGAATCATGGAACTATACTAATCATGTTATGAAGTAATGTACTATCCTTACAACGCAGATGGGCCTAAACGACCTACACACAACAAGTATAGGCCTATCAGTGGCCCTAGGGAGAGTTATAATGTGGACATTTAACCAACATTATTCTTACAATGTGGATGTCAAACCAACATTGCTCCCAAGGCACGGTCCGCTATAAATATCATTACACAAGCCATGGGGAATCACATAATGCATTGGACCTTGTATATGTATCCCATTGGGCCTTAATTACATCAAATGGGCTGCATCACATGGGCCTTATATTCGTCAAGTGGGTTGCACCAATGGGCCTTTTGTACATTTCAATGGGCCATAACCCTTAGGCCTTGAATACATCAAATAGGCCTAATCACATGGGCCTTATGTGTATCAAATGGGCCACACCCATAGGGCCTCATATGTACATCAAATGGGCCTAAACCCATAGGCCCTAATACATCTCAATGGGCCTTAACCCATGAGCCCCTAATACATCAAATGGGCCTCAACCCATGGGCCTTACATATATCAAGGTGGGCCTCATACATTCCCCAAAAGAATCATATTGAAGGATTTAGACCATTCCACAAATGGTAGTGGAGATAATGATTTCCACTATTTACAATCCCGAGGCCCACCATCAAGTTTATTTCCCATTTAGCCTATTAATAAAGTCACCTATGTAAGTGCTATGGTCTCATGCTCCTTTGGTTGTCAAATTTTGTGTGTCAAAACCTCTATATATGTCTTGTGTTTGCTGTGTTTGTTTCTTGATAACTGGGTTCGAGACACTTCACCAACACTTCAAGTTCAAGCTAGTTAAGTACAAGTTAGTTCAAGCTCAAGCTAGTTCAAGCTATAATAAAGATTTCAAGTTCGAGACTCAAGATAGACCGGGAGATAAGTGCAACTTAAAGTGATACTGAAGACAAGTGCAACTTAAAGCGATATTGAAGCTTGTGATGTGTTCAAGCTACATCAACTTAAAAGTGAAAGTTTCAATATCCATACTTTGTGTCCCAGGTTTGATAGACCTTAGTTTGACCTTAGGGTAGGTCATTTTGGATACATAATCCAATGTTTATAATTATGCATGATTCTGGTTGTCTTAAGACTAGTCCTGGACTTGATTCGACTAGTCCTAGCACTGGTTCGACCAGTCCAAGATATTCCAAGACCAGTCGTAGTTTTGTTGTAAATTATCGAATCTTTTTTGTTCGGCGACGACCAGTCCTGGAGTCTGCTCGACCAGTCGTAGGATGGTCTTGACTCGACCTTCGACCAGTCGTGGAGCTATGACTTAAACTTCAGCGACTAAATCAAGTATCACACGACCAGCCGTAGAGGGGTCTCGACCGGTCGTGGACTGCCTTCGACCAGTCGTGAAATGATTTTATCCGAACGCGCTCGAAAATTCAAAAATTAGTTTCTTCTTCGACCTGTCGTAGTGACCCTAGGACCAGTCGAAGTTGAATTTTTACAGGTATAAATAGCACACGAATTTTAGAGTTATTCATTGAAAATTTAAGTGAATTTGAAGCTCTACTCTGAGATAAGTTTGTGTTTGTTCTTAAGCTATATTGTGCATAATTCTATTTCCTTTTGTTAGCTTTTTACTATTTGATTTTATTCTATATACAATCTAATTTGAAAAGAGGAATTATTGTTTTCCTTCTTCTTGGAATTAAAATCAAATAGAGCTAGCGCAATCTGATTTAATTTAAAATCAATTAGAACTTAGAACCATTGTAAAGTGAGTATTGAACATTGAACTTTCATATTCGAACATCTACTCCAATTGGTTTTGCCGGGCTGCTACAAGAGGAGAAATTCAGGTATTTTATAATTTTGTAAATTCCATTCTATTTTGATTTTTGTTTGGGATTTTTCAGAAAAATCTCAATTTGTGTGGTTGTCTGAGGAGAGCCAGAAAACTCAGAAAAGAGGGGTTTTATTAAATCGTGTTAAGCCCAAGTGAAAAAAACACAATTGTGAAGGTTTTAGGTGTGAAACCTATTTTGATAGTGAACGCTAATATCCCTGTGTGAGGATATTAGGAGTGGAGTAGCATTCTGTGTGGCTGTTGTTTAATAGTTGGTGAACACACAGGCGAACCACTATAACTCCTTGTCTTGTGGATTGAATGCTTGCTTAATTCTTTATCTTTTATCATTCAGTTTTGTAGAATGTATATGTGGATGTGAATGTTGTAACAATTTACATTTCAAGCAAGTGTGGAGAATGGTGTAATAGTTTAGAGTTTTATTTCTGCAATTTATCTCTTGCTATTCCTTTATCAATTTGAGCATAAATTTCTATAATTATTCTAGTAAGGTTGCCCTGCCATTTTTATGGTGCATGATTGTCCTTAGAATAATCAATTCTTAAGATTGCAATTTATTCTTTTTGAATTTATATTTTTCTCTTTCGGTTTGAGTTCTTGATACAAAGATCTTTCAAGAAATCAGGTTGTCCTACCTTAAACCTTTGGTTTTTGGTGTAAGGTTGTCCTTAGAACAACTTTTGTATCAATCTCTCAAGATATAAATTTTGAGGTTGCATTGTGAATTGATTTATTTTAGTTTGGCTATCTATTTAAGTTAATTCCGCTGTATTTTGCTTTAATTTGACATAGTCCTATTCACCCCCCCTCTAGGACATATAGCTTGTCCATTTCAAGTGGTATCAGAGCCTAATTGCTCGTTCTTATTGCTTTTTATTTGGATTTATTTCCTGAGCTAACGATCTAAGCTATATTAAAAGATGTCAAATTTTAATAGCCTTTCAGTCACTAGGCCTCCACTATTTGATGGCTCCAACTATGCCTATTGGAAAGCCAGAATGGGGATCTTCCTCAAATCAATGGATGAGAGTGTGGCAAGCCACAGTGACCGAATGAAAACCCCCTACCACTGAAGTGACTGGAACCGATGGTTCAAAAATAATGAGAGTGTCTCCTTATTTCTCATGGACTACACTTTAGAAAAGTGAGAGTAGTGTCAATGCTAGAGCACTAAATGCTATCATTTGTGCACTATCACCAGATGAGTTCATAAGAATTATATCCTGTGATACTGCAAAGTAAGCCTGAGATATATTAGAAATGACACACGAGGCTACATCAATTGTCAAGAAATCTAAAGTCAAACTCCTCATAACTAAATTTGAAGAAATTCATATGGAGGAAAATGAAATGTTTATGGACTTTTACACTAGATTGAATGACATTGTAAACTCAATGTGGGGTCTTGGCGATAAAATCCCAGAAAGTAAAGTGTGTGCAAAGATACTACGCTCACTTCCTGAACGGTTCAACTCTAAAGTAACCATGATTCATGAACTTTGTGATACGGATAATATGAGGGTAGAAGAACTAGTTGGTTCTTTATAAACCTATGAATTAAAATTTAAAGCTCCTAAAGGAAAATCTATCGCTTTAACATCTTCTAAAGGTATTTCTTAAGAAAACTCAGATTTCAAAAATTCAGAATATGATATGGTGCTTTTAGCAAAAAAGTTTTACAAGATTTTCAAAAGTAAGAAAAGGGTTGATTTTCAAAAGATAAACGAAAAGAAACGATCTAAACCTAAGTCTAGAACTTGGAAGTCTTTGAAAGATAGTCAATGTTACAACTGCCAAGAATATGGGCATTTAGCAAACAAATGTCCTAAAAAGGACAAACCCAAGCAGAAAGGTATGTTGGCTACTTGGGACGAATCATCTGAATTTGAAGCCTCTTCGGAATCAGAAGATTCTGAAACCGAGTCAGGAAATAAAGTAAAAGCCCTTATGACTCTAGCCAAATTCACATTTTCAGATCACGACGATTCAACTAGTGAAGAAAATTTGCATAGTGATCATGAAAATGAAGAAGATCTTAATGCCTTATATAAGAAAAGTTGTAAAATGCTGTCAAACTTAAACTTCAAAAAGAAAAGTTTTCTAAACTCAAAGAATGTTTTGAGACTCTTGTTTTAGAAAAATCACAAATTTCAGATTGTTTTAAAAAATTAAAATGTGATTTAAAATTCAAAACCTCCCTGATTGAAGATTTGAAATCTGAAAATGAGAAACTTAAAAATGAAGTATCTTCTCTTCTGAGTTTGAAGGACACATGGAGATATGCCCAAGGTGATCCAAAATTAGAAAAACTATTATCTAGATCAAGAAAATGTGGTGATCGATCTGGGTTGGGCTATGATAAAAATACATCTCCTAAATAAAAGAATACTCCTCCCTATTTTGTGAAAGGAGAGGCCTTAAACTCAAAAGGAAAAGGTACTTGTCAAGGTTTTTCTAAAAATTTAAAAACTTTTCAAAAATCTAAAAGTAGCTATTTCAAAAATTAAATCAGAAATTCACTAGCTGAAAAGATAGTTGATTTACTTAAGGAGCTTTTAAAATTTAACTCAATAGGTCATTCTTACAACTACAATCAAAAGAAGACCAACTATACTCCTAAACCCAAAACTGTTCTAAAATGGGTTCCTAAAGTTGCCTACTTGGTTGCCCACACTTCTTTTAAAGTAACAAGCCATTCAAAGTGGTACCTAGATAGTGGATGCTCTAAGCATATGACAGGAGACAAAGATTTATTTACCGATCTTAAAGATATGACTGATGGGTCAATCACATTTGGTGATGGAAGCAATTGCAAGATTATTGGCAAAGGTACGGTTCAACTTTACAACCTTTCTTTATTTAAAGATGTTTTATATGTTGAGGGGCTAAAACACAACCTGTTAAGAATATCTCAAATATGCGATAACAACCATAGTGTGAAATTTTCCAATCAAGGTTGTGAGATCATAAACAGAAAGGGTTCTGTAAAATTAACTGGTCACAGAATTTCTGAAAACTGCTATATAGTAAGTGATGGTAGCTCATCTAACCAAAAGTGCTACATGATTCATACCAATGAGACAGAACTTTGGCATAAATGACTTGGACATATACACTATCGGAATTTATATATATTGAGTAAAGGAGAACTAATTAAAGGTCTACCTAAATTGTAAAAAGTAGACAAAATATGTGGTGAATGTTAGTTCGGTAAACAAACTAGGAGCTCTCACAAAAAGGTGAACTCCAATCCCACATCAAGACCACTCGAGCTTCTCCACATGGATCTTATCGGACTAACTAGAACAAAAAGTGGAGGTGGCAAAAAATACATCTTGGTTATCATATATGATTATACAAGATACACTTGAGTTTCATTCTTAAGAGACAAATTAGAAACCCTTGATGAAGTGAAAAAGATCATCAAACGGATCCAAACTGAAAAATATTCTCAAGTCAGTAAGATCTGTAGTGATCATGATCGAAATTTGAAAATAGCAGTTTTGAGAAATTTTGTAGTGATTAGGGAATATCGCATGAATTCTCTGTGCCCAAAACACCACAAAAAAATGGTATTATGGAAAGTAAAAATAGAGTGCTTTAAGAAATGAGAAATGTTATGTTGAATAGCATGAAGCTCCCTAAAAATCTATGGGCTGAAGCAGTGAATACTGCCTGCTACATTATTAACTGTGTTTATACTTCTAAATCTAATAATAAAATGGCTTATGAAATGTGGTTCGACAAAAAGCCTACTGTCAATTACTTTCGTGTTTTTGGCAGCAAGTGCTACATTTTACGTGACCGTGAAAACTTGGGAAAGTTCGACACTAAAAGTGACGAAGGGACCTTTTTAGGATATTCTTTAAACAGTCGTGCTTATCGTGTATTGAACAACAGGACCGGTGTGATTCAGGAGTCAATTAATATGGTCATTGATGATCACTTGAATACACCTGCCCCTAGTTTAGACAATGATGAAGTTCATGTGATTGAAAAACCAGATATTTCATCAAGTGAAATTAATTCTGAATTAAGGACTGTTAAAGATCATCCAACTACTTAAATTCTTGGAAACCCTCTCACTGGTGTGCGCACTTGTAGATAATTAGAAGAAATATGTAATTACGTATGTTTTACATCTCAGATTGAACCGGTAAACGTAAAAGAAGCACTTTCCGATGAAAACTGGATAGTTGCAATGAGGAAGAACTTATTCAATTTGTTCGTAATTATGTCTGATATCTTGTTCCTAGACCTAAAGATAAACACATAATTGGAATAAAATGAATTTTCAAAAACAAGTCTGATGAACTTGGAAATATTATTCGAAATAAAGCAAGACTAGTTGTACAGGGGTACACACAGATTGAAGGTATTGAATATGATGAAACCTTTGCCCCTGTAGCCTGTCTTGAATCTATCAGACTTTTTATATCCACCGCATGTGTTATGAGGTTTAAAATTTTTCAAATGGATGTGAAGAGTGACTTTTTAAATGGCGATTTACATGAAGAGGTATATGTGGAACAACCTACAGGGTTTGAAGACCCTAAGTTTACTAATCATGTATATCGTCTTAAAAAAGCTCTTTATGGTCTGAAACAAGCTCCTAGGGCATGGTATGAAAAATTGACTAAGTTTTTACTGAGTCACAATTTTCAAATGGGTAGTGTCGATAAGACGCTCTTTGTTAAGAAGCATAACAATGATATTCTAATGGTTTAGATTTATGTAGATGATATTATTTATGGATCAACGTGTACTAACATGATTGTTAAGTTTGCAGAGTTAATGAAATCTAAATTCGAAATGAGCATGGTTAGGGAATTAAATTATTTCCTAGGGTTGCAAGTAAAACAACAACTTGATGAAATTTTTATTTCTCAAACCAAGTATGCTTCGAACTTGATTAAGAGGTTCAGATTTGAGAATGGTAAGAATTTTGATACACCTATGAGTACAACTCTAAGACTGTCGAAAGACTCTACAGGTACAGATGTAGATCCTAAATTGTATCGTAGCATGATTGGTAGTTTGCTTTACTTAACTGCTAGTAGATCTGATATTGCTTTAAGTGTTGGAATTTGCACTAGATATCAGTCTAATCCTAAAGAATCTCACTTAACTTCCGTTAAGCGAATTATTAGATATGTCGCAAGTTCAGTTAATTTGGGTCTTTGGTATCCTTATGATACTAGTGTTCAATTGGCTGGGTATTCAGATGCTGATTGGGCTGGTAATATCGATGAGAGAAAATCAACCAGTGGTGGTTGTTTTTACATTGGAAACTGCTTGGTTTCTTGGTTTAGCAAGAAGCAAAGTTCCACATCACTCTCAACTGCTGAGGCTGAATACATTGCAGCTGGAAATGCATGTAAACAACTGGTTTGGATGAAACGCATGTTGAGTGATTATGGTATCGCACAGGATTCAATGGTTTTATACTGTGATAATTTCAGTGTGATAAATATTTTGAAAAACCCAATCCAGCATTCACGTACTAAGCACATTGACATTAGATTTCATTATATTCGTGAATTAGTGGAAGAAAAAGTAATATCCTTAGAATACATACCTACTAAGACTTAGCTTGCTGACATATTCACTAAACCGCTCGACAAAAGCAGGTTTAATAAATTAAAATTTGATCTATGTGCAATTTAAAATGATTGATCATGCATCTCTGTATCATAGTGTTTATATATTAAATACTTTAATACATTAAATTTTAAAATTTAAAGAAAATTACATATTTTTTCTGGTACACGACCAGTCGTGGAAGAGCTCGTCCAGTCGTGTCACAACCGGTCTAGCACGTCCACCGACCAGTCGTGGAGCACGCTGTTTACATTATTTGGGAGAAAAATCCCATCTTCCTCATTCTATTTCTCTTCTCCAACGAGCCGAGCTACGACCCGTCAAAACTCTCTGTTCGATTCCTTCAGGTTAGAGTATTTTTAGTTATTTTCTTGAAGAATCATAGTCTTTTCTCTTAGATTTCTTAATTGTAGCTCTCTATTTTAACTCTTTCTTCTAGATATTGGGGTATTCTTCCACTCTTACTAAATCTAGAGAAACCCATCTCTATTTTCTTGAAATTTTTGGTATTTCTTTAAAAAAATGGACCCTAGAGGTAAAAAGAAAAATCCTAAAGGTGCTTCATCTTCTAAATCAAATTTTATCACTAGATGCCATCTTAGGGCTCCCGAAGATGATCCACCATATGTTCATGATTTGCGTATGCGCAATGTGATTGTTGAAAAGGCCGTTGATTTAAACCATATCGCTCCTTTCAATCTTTTTTCTCTCCTTCAATTTGTAGGTTGGCAAAACATTTTACGTTGGGGCGGGCCGGCATACCAGTCCATAGCGCAGGCCATGGTAGCTTGCATAACTGAATTTTCTACTGAGCAACTGACTTTTACTATTGCTACTAGAGAAGGGCCTTTCCTATTGATCGACATTTAATTTCAGGCCTTATGGACATATCAGTAAATGATGAAGGTATTCATCTTAGCATACTGGCTGAAAAAGTAACTGAATCAGAAAAATGTATTTTTACTAGAGCATTGTGTAACATGGATGCACCGTGGAATCAAAATGGGAATGCTCTCGCGTCCAGATACTTGTTACTCAGATACAGAGTTTTACATCGTATCTTTACCTCTAATTTGTATCCTCGCTCTGAAAACAAAAATGAGTTAACTCTGCTTATGGTTGTATTTTGTACTCAATCATTACTGGTACTAATGTCTGTTTGCCCTCTTTGATTTGTTCCTCTATTATTCAATTTCGTATCCATCCTGGTCATAGTGATATCCCATTTGGGTATCTGATGAATGTCTTAGCCACTCACATGTTAGTAGTTATGCCCGTCGGATAGGCTCTTATCCAACACCTTATATTCAATAACTCCAACATCAATATAATGAAGTTGGAATTGGCTCGAGGACAAGTTGATGTTGGTGCGGGTGGAGCTGCTGCTGAAGATGAAATTGGTGTCGAGGGTGATGATTTACCGCCAGATGATATAGACATGAATGATATCTTTAATGAAATTGATTCAGACTTTGAAAATGATCCAGACTTTAAACCATCTGATTTCAATGCACGTCTGAGTGCATTAGAGGAGAAGGTAGAACAGATGAATGTTGGCCACAATGCTCAATTTAAAAAGATGCGCAAGTATTTTAGGCGCTTATAGAAGAGCCTTCATCAAAGTGATCCTAACATACCTGGTCCTTCCTCTGAATCAAATTGAAACTATTTTTTTATTTTTTTGTAATAACTATTATATTTTATGTTTGTGTGTGAGACTTTATCTGACTTAACTTGTTAACTCCTGATATTCTGTTCTTTACTTTGAACTTTTTATCTATATACTGTCTTTCATATCTTATCTTTGCTTCTTCCTTTGTCATATTTTAACAAAAAGGGGGAGAATTTATGGATTATGATGACATTATGGATTATGATGGGTACACTACTCAGGGGGAGTTACGAAGTTGAGTTAAGGAATTGTATATATTGCTTATCTTCTTATGCTTATCTTCTTATGATAACTGGTGCATGATTCTTTGTTGCACCTGGTTTATAACATCTTGTGCTTATGCTTGATTTAGAACAGCTTCTGCTTGTGCTTCTCTTGCTGATTATTGATAGTTTTTTTTAAGAGCATGTCTTGTCATAAATTTGACAAAGGGGGAGATTGTAAGTGCTATACTCTCATGCTCCTTTGGTTGTCAAATTTTGTGTGTCAAAACCTCTATATATGTCTTGTGTTTGTTGTGTTTATTTCTTGATAACTAGGTTCGAGACACTTCATCAACACTTCAAGTTCAAGCTAGTTAAGTACAAGTAGTTCAAGCTCAAGCTAGTTCAAGCTACAATAAAGATTTCAAGCTCGAGACTCAAGATAGACTAAGAGACAAGTGCAACTTAAAGTGATACTGAAGACAAGTGCAACTTAAAGTGATATTGAAGCTTGTGATGTGTTCAAGCTACATCAACTTAAAAGTGAAAGTTTCAATATCCATACTTTGTGTCCCAGGTTTGATAGACCTTAGTTTGACCTTAGGATAGGTCATTTTGGATACATAATCCAATGTTTATAATTATGCATGATTTTGGTCTGTCGTAAGACTAGTCCTGGACCTGATTCAACTAGTCCTAGCACTGGTTTGACCAGTCCAAGATATTCCAAGACCAGACATAGTTTTGTTACAAATTATCGAATTTTTTCTGTTTGGCTACGACCAGTCCTGAAGTCTGCTCGACCAGTCGTAGGATGGTCTCGACTCAACCTTCGACCAGTCGTGGAGCTACGACTCAAACTCTAACGACAAAATCAAGTGTCGCACGACCAGTCATAGAGGGGTCTCGATCGATCGTGGACTGCCTTCGACCAGTCGTGGACTGCCTTCTACCGGTCGTGAAACATTTTTATCCGATCGCGCTCAAAAATTCAAAAATCAGTTTCTTCTTCGACCAGTCGTGGTGACCCTACGATCAGTCAAAGATGAATTTCTTAGCTATAAATAACACACGAATTTCAGAGTTATTCATCAAAAATTTAAGTGAATTTGAAGCTCTACTCTGACATAAGTTTGTGTTTGTTCTTAAGTTATATTGTACATAATTCTATTTCCTTTTGTTAGCTTTTTACTATTTAATTTTATTATATATTCCAATCTGATTTGAAATGAGGAATTATTATTTTCCTTCTTCTTGGAATTAAATTAAATAGAGCTAGCCCAATCTGATTTAATTTAAAATCAATTAGAACTTAGAACCATTGTAAAGTGAGTATTGGACATTGAACTTTCATATTTGAACATCTACTCCAATTGGTTCTTCCGGGCTGCTACAAGAGAAGAAATCCAGGTATTTTACAATTTCGTAAATTCCATTCTATTTTGATTTTTGTTTGGGATTCACCAGAAAAATCTCAATTTGTGTGGTTGTTTGAGGAGAGCCAGAAAACTCAGAAAAGAGAGTTTTTTTTTTTTTTTTTTAATTGTGTAAGCCCAAGTGAAAAAGACACAATTGTGAAGGTTTTAGGTGTGAAACCTATTTTGATAGTGAACGATAATATCCCTGTGTGAGGATATTAGGAGTGGAGTAGCATTCTGTGTGGCTGTTGTTTAATAGTTGGTGAACACACAGGCGAACCACTATAACTCCTTGTCTTGTGGATTGAATGCTTACTTAATTCTTTATCTTTTATCATTCAGTTTTGTAGAATGTATATGTTGATGTGAATGTTGTAACAATTTACATTTCAAGCAAGTGTGGAGAATGGTGTAATAGTTTAGAGTTTTATTTTTACAATTTATCTCTTGCTATTCCTTTATCAATTTGAGCATCAATTTCTGTAATTATTCTAATTAGGTTGCCCTGCCATTTTTATGGTGCATGGCTGTCCTTAGAATAATCAATTCTTAAGATTGTAATTTATTCTTTTTTAATTTATATTTTTCTCTTTCGGTTTGAGTTCTTGATACAAAGATCTTTCTAGAAATCAGGTTGTCCTACCTTAAACCTTTGGTTTTTGGTGTAAGGTTGTCTTTAGAACAACTTTTGTATCAATCTCTCAAGATCTGAATTTTGAGGTTGCATTGTGAATTGATTTATTTTAGTTTGGCTATCTATTTAAGTTAATTCCACTGTATTTTGCTTTAATTTGGCATAGTCCTATTCACCCCCCCTCTAGGACATATAGCTTCGCCATTTCAACCTAGGCTTGATTGGGAGGAAAAACAAATATCACCTTAATCCAAGACTACTATGGTCCAAAAAGACTTCAGTGGTGGACATTCATCTCTCCACTTTTTTTTTTTTTTTGTGGTGGGGCCTACTTGAACTTTGGACCTCACTCATTTACCCCATATCATAAAATGATCTCAAAGATGGTTGGACGGTTTGGATATAACCCATGTACCATGGTGGGTCCCATAGATCCTTTTGATGTCAACAGCAGTGGGTCCCACTGTCCCTGTGGAATGGGTGGACGACATGTATAAAACACATACCCCATAGTGGGTTCCACGGTCCGTGGGCAGTGGGAGTGAAACACATGCATTATTATGGGTCCCACGTGGGGCCCACCACAATGTTTGTATGCCATCTAATTTGTCCATACGGTCACAGAGACCTGGACGAAGAGTAAAAATAAATTTCATATTGAATCTAAAAGTTCTATCACCCAGAAAGGGTTTCAATGGTAGACATTAAATCACTGTTGTTTCCTGTGATGTGGGCCATCTAAGACTCAGATTGGCCTGATCTTTGGAGGGGGCCCACCTCAGGAAGGGGCCCACCCAATGAACGAGTTGGATGAAAAATATACATCATGGTGGGGCCCACAACTGGAGCCATGGGTCCCTGCCCGTGGACGTCCAGTGCACCAGGACGTGCGCGCATCCTTGTCGCCTGCAGCAACAAACATTGCTTGTTTTTTTTTTTTTGAAAATAGGTATTTTTCTAATGTTTTTCACGCGTGGGGCCCGTATCAGGGAAATCCGACCCAACTGTTAGGTCCCATGGCTTAATACAAGCCCAACAAGCCCAATATGGAATATATTTTGGTGAATAGAAATAACAGGTGATTTTTCAACTGCAACCACTACACTTTCCTATGTTATGGCCCACCAGATGCTCAGATCAGCCTCATTCTTCTATGCAACGCCTAAAATGATCTAGGGAATGAGATGGACAGTGTGGATTGAATACATACATCAAGGTGGGGCCTATATGAGTGGGCCACCTCAGAAGCTTAGAAACAAGCTAATATTTGTGTTTTTCCCCTTTGTTGAGCGTCCCTGAACACTGGCTGGTTTGGCGTTGCACAAGCCATGAAGTGGGCCCTGCTTAGGTGGGCCACCAAATGATGGATGGTGTGGGTACAACACATTTAAAGTGGGCCCCACTTATAGATTACTTGGATAAACTACATACTTCATGGTGGGGTCCATCCTGGTGGGCCACACGGCCACATCATCATCACATGAAAAGAAAATGAAAAAGAGAGGGAGAGAGAGAAAGAAAGAGAGTGGGACACGCGTGATGGAGCGACCCCGACATTATGGGCCCTCCCTTGCAATAAATCATACATCAAGTGGGCCTTAAAGCATGTGGGCCCACCAAATCAAAGATCAACGGTGGAGATTCCTTCTCCACCAAAATGGAAGGTCTGGATGACCCTTATCAACTAGAAAGTAAACATCATGATGGGGTCCATGGAGATTGGCCCCATCATGGAATGATCATGATGATCAAAGTAGGTCATCGGCCACATCTTAGGGTCCCAAGTGAGATCCAAATGTTCACTCCCCAAGTGCAGGGTTGTGATGTAGTAATAACTCGGTAAGACCGAGGTCGAATCCCAAGGGACTGAAACTTGTACGTTATCTAAAACTAACTAGAACTAGAATTAGGCTAAGATGAATTCTAAATCAATTAGCAATGGTGGAATACTTGTAGAATAATTAATCTAAAACTTAGGAAATAAATCAGAGATACGAAACTAGGGATTCAGAGGATCCACTTGTAGAGATCAGAGAGATCTTATGCCTGTTTCATGAATCATGGAATTTACTGAACTGCCGTTGATCTAGTTTTCAAGGAGATGAAAGGTGTATGAATTAGAATGGATTCCATCACCAAACCATGCCCAAAGACTATGACAAACAACAGAATTAAACTAATTACCACCCAATCACATGTATGAAAGTTAGGAAGGGTACCGACATCCAACCATGCCCAGGAGACTATGGTGAACAACAGGGTTTCCTAACATCATAAACATGAAAAGGAAATAGAAATATTCAAAGCATCGCAGATCCATTGTAATTTCAGTCACAACAGACCATTAAGAACTAAAAATATTCTCAAAATAAAATTAAATCAAAATCAGTTCAATATTAAACAAAAGGCATCATTAACCGTCTCCCATCACGCTACAAGCTTCACCTCTTAGCCCTAGCTAAGAGGTTTAGCCAGACATGATCTAGCTCAAGATCTCTACACAAATTAAGGGAAAAAAAGAAAGAAAACAAAGAAAAAGAAAAGAAAACAAAAACTACTCTCCTGCTCGTTCCACGTCCAGCCTCACGTCTCCAAGCCCAAGCTCAAACTCCTCTTCCCTACTTCACGTCCAGCCTCCCAGTTCCTGTGCTCACGTCCAAGCCAAGGATAGCTCCCACGGCTGCCCAGATCCCCCCCTCCACGTCCAGATGGTGGCTTTTTATAATGAATGGGAAGGTGGCTAGGTCGGTTGCAAGGTTTATAAATCTCCCAGCGGACAATTTGTTTCCGCGATCGTCTGCATGGGTTATCAGTGATGGACATTCCTCGATTGGAATCACGAGATACAGTTGATGAACGGCTCGGATCTCTCATCTGATCATGGTGGTGGGACAAATCGTCCCAGTGAACGATCGTCTGTGCAGCGGGAGGAAAAACGGAAGTTTTCGTTTTTGGCTGGGAGTTGATGGGGCCCACATATGATGATTTTTATAGAAATCAGGATCACTAATTTTTTTCATAAGATCGATTTATGCCATGATTCGAGATCTGAAGTGGATATGATTTTTGAGTGGGCCACACCGTTAACCGATGTAGACTTATACTCCTTGTCAATGAGAGCTCGGGTGCGTGTACAGAGGCATATAGATAAAATCATTTTGGTCAAAAATCTCTTCTGAATGCATTGGACGGTTCAGATCATCCAAAAAAATGACGAGGGTGGCCCAGTCCAGGTCCAACAGACGGACCGCATTCGCTCGCGTCTAGGTTACGCAAGACGTTCGCACCGGTTCTTGGTGGGGTACACTTCTGCTATCTTCTGAGAAATCCACTCCGTCCACCAGCTTCAGGGAGGAATTTTGGTAGGATTAACAGTGTTTGAACGTCTTTTGATGCGGCCCACCTGATCTATCATTTTTCCATCCAACCTGAGTTTAACGGTTAGGATTTTGTAATGGCATGCATGGTGTCAAAAAGACACCTAGGTGAGGTTAAAACCCTCCTTATGTATATAATGGACGGTCCAGATCGGACCCTTGATCCGTGATCGTGGCCCACAAGAGTTGACCCCAAGCTCTGTTGCGAAACAGAGCTTTCGCATCAACGTTGTGACATTTGGTGGGCCTCACAGTGAAGTCAGCGGCGAAATCCGGTTCGTCCAATGGACTGTTCTCAAAAAACCATTATGAAAGGACATTTTTTTGGAATAAATCAGAGTGGTCCATAGGATTTTCTCCTCCGCCGTCCATCTTGCTTTTGACGGCTGTTAACACACCTCGGCTTGCCTGGGATAAAAAGGCCACCTTGGCGAGGTTGGTACCGCCCCTATGGACACCTTGGACGGTCCAGATTCATGCTTTGAATGAGGAGTGGGCCCCACTGAAATCGTCCATGTGGACGCTGGCAGAGAAGGGAAAATGGATATTCCCATTTTTGAAGATGGCACGGGTCAAAGGCCCCTTGACCAAGAACGTGGTCTAGTGTGCTGCGGGACCTCTTATACACGGTGCACACGCACCGTGGTATGGGTCCCACGGTGATGTATTCATGAGATCTGCTCCGTCCTACCCGTTTGTGTAACACCCCGGATTTTGGCCAATCTGGGATTTGACGTCCTTAGGCAGTGGGTCAATTAAAACACCTGAAAAATTGCTTATAACCCAATTCCATAGCCAAAGAAACCACTTAGGATTAATTCCTTTAGAAACTAAGCATAAGTTAGCTAGCGCAACGCTGGAGTAACTGGGAAATAGTCCCTGATCACTTTAAATACGTTCTACAAGACCCAAATCGAGTAGAACAAACAACTCTACAATACTCTATAACCTCGGATCCAACTCTAAGCAGGTTTGTTCTCTGGACCACTTTGAATTCTTGTATTGGATTTAGACCGCGCGTCGAAAGTCCATTACTTCCTATCTTAGACCATTAGAACCGCCCAGCTGGACTTGACAATCATCTCGAAAATCAAGTCAAACAGATAATCACAGACTATTTCGTTGAACCCAGACTGAAGCGACCGCGAATAGGGACGGATTTGGAATTTCAAATTCAAATCTGGCACACGACTTGACGCGTCAGTATTAAGCATTCTGACCATCAGAATTCATCCAAATTACACCCTCGGATCAGGAAAAATTTCTATTTATTATCATGAGACTTTCAGCCCTGATCTACGTGCGGTGACCGCTGAACTGAAACTGGTCCGCCACGTGCGATCTGCGAACCCTGCCAGACTGAAAACTTAATACGAGCTACATCTGGTACACATGAGCTTAAGTCCGATCGCAATCGACCAAGGGACCACCAGAAAGCAGTTTTTGGACCGAAACAGCCCCGAAATGGATAGGCACCAAGTAAACTTCGTCCCGGAGCCTATTTTCGGCGTTTTTAAGCTTATAAAAGGGGTTGAAACCCTCATTTCCTTCTCCCATCCGAAAATAGCAAACCCTAGGAGAAAAGGAGAGAGAGTTTGAGAGAGAGATTGGAAGGGATTTTTTCCGCTTCCGAGCCGCCGACTGCTAGTGCTTCAGCACTTCTTTCCAATCACCTGGCTGGTGATTTCTCCACTTTTTCAGGTATAAAATAACCCTAAAACTTGCTGATTTAGGGTTTACCTAGATTCATAGCATGTTAGCTAACGTACTTCATAAATCAGGTCCTCCTACCGCCGTAGAGGAAGCGTACACGCTCCGTTCAAAATCCCGCAACCGTAAGAGACTAGGTGAGGATTTTAGACGCTTTGATTGATGGTTTACAGCGCTTTCAATGTCGTTTAATAGTAGATTATCGACGGCATCGCCGTTTGACATGTACAACATGCTCTCCGTTTCCTGTTTCGTAAATTAACGAAGAATATGAGATTTAGGGCATTTTGGTCATTTGTAGAAAGTACGGTCTACATGCATATTTTGCTGACGTGATTGACATGGTTTGTCGCCGCATTAGGGAGTTAGGAATTCTTGCATAATCAGTTTGGCGAAGAGATTCACCAAGTTGCGCACTTTGGGTCGACATACTATATGTGGACTTAAGTGTGTAGTGTATGTGTTTGTATAAATGCTTGTATTAGTATGTATTGAATTAAATGATGTTATGTAGTAGTTTGAGATTGATTTCTTGACTAATATGCTGACCTAAATGATTTCCTACATGTTTACCTTATGCATGATTGCATTACATGCATGGAAAGTATGCCTTGAAGATTTGCTTAAGTTGAATGTTATAACATGTGTTAACATGCTCACATGATGTATTTCAATTCCAATACTTTAACATGTAATGCTAATATGATTCCATAGATGTGTGGGACTTGACTTAGTCCAGGCAGTCGGTAACCGAGCGAATTCGTGGTTAGCTTATCTTCGCCACGAACGACGCGTCGATGAATGTGATTCGTGTTTAGAGTTGGCGGCAGTGGTTAGGCCACGCGAAGTGTTTTACGCACTTCATGTCGTTCGACTTGAGATGCAATCGCGCTAGTCGAGCCCGTCAAGTAACCCAACTGGCAAATGTATGTTCACCTTGTATGTGTCATAACTGCTTGAACCTAGGGTACTGAACTTACCACTGTAAACCCTGTTAACCATGGTACCTTGATCCATGAAGACTCATGAGCCGGGCATGGTGGTATGGGACACCGTGGTCGAGCTGTCGGCCTACGCTGGGGCCACAAACCTCCCCGTAGTGACCAGTGAGCACCTTGACTCGTGAGCAGATTATGGTGGTATGAGACACTATATTCTAGCTGTCGGCCTACACTGATCAGGCGACGAGCCCTTTGTAGTGACCGCGAGCGTATTCTGAGTCTACGGGAGGCGACGACCCTTCAGTAGCAGTAGAGTACAGTAGGCCTGTATTGATAAGGTGATGGGGGAGCGGAGCAACGAGTGCGTGCAACAGCCCTGGCAGCCCTTGCAGCGACCTACAAAATATACATCGTATGAGATTACTAGGAGTGACGACCCTAGACAGGATCTGTGTTGGGATTGATACAAGGGAAGTACCTTAGTTTTCCAATCCTGCTGTTTGAATGGACTAATAATAACCCGAAAATCATATCACCATAGCATTGCATGTGCTTGGAAGATGTGGAGCACTCTAGGGAGTGTGGCATGCCGCGATCGTAAGATGTTGCCGCATGAGGGTGATCGTCGGTGAGGGCATACATCACGTCATGTCATAATTGCATTAACAACAGTATTAGGATTGTTTGATTTACTGCTTTACTATTATCGCATGATTGATTTGATAACATGTTAATCTTTTCTCTATTATTCCACTGAGTTAGCTACTCACTCCCACGTTACGGGACGGTGTTCCTGGACACCCACCAGACCTTTTTGTGATTGCAGATGATGGCGCAGCCTGTGAGGCGGAGCCGAACTTGATGATGATGAGGAGGATCCCTCCTTTATGCGTGTTCTGATCGACGGGATTACAGGGAGGTTGATTAGATACTTTAACATTTGTCATTTTATATTTTTAGCGCACTCATGTATATTCGTTTCATCTACTTTTGGAGTATACATGTATGTGTATAACCTGGTAACATGTTCACACTCTGGAGACATACAACAGTTTATATATGTTATACATACTATTACAGACTTCCGCTGGTTAATTTAACTGTCTCTGGAGTATGATATGCTGTTCTGGCTTAATTTCACTCATGTTTAATACATTATCACAGACAACATTCAATCATACATATCTATGTTGCATAAATAACATTTTGGAACTCGGGAGTTGGGTTTTTGCTCGACCCCCCGATTTTCGGAATGTTACAGTTTGCCATATAATTTAAGGGGTTGAGGCCAAAATTGAAGTATATCCAAATCTTAGGCGGGCCCCAATTCAAGATTTTATAGGCTGATCTGTCCGTTTAAGCACTTCTATAGGGATCCGAGAGCTGAAATTCGACATGTACAGTTAATTTATGTCCCTCAGACCATGTATGGACTTTTGAACCAAACGGATGGTGGAAACCCCGTGATTTTACATTCTGGCTAACTTTCAGGCCACTTGAGCTTCAGTTTCTCGATTTTCTCGGGTCTCTGGTGTGCAAATTAGTCGATCTTGGTCCCTGAAGTCCGTCCCTTGCTTTGGTGACTTTGGATCGTTAAATCCATGCTTTTTACACCTTTTTCAATCCTTGCTCATAAAATCACCTTGCAACATAAACAAGGTAAAAACACTCCATTAAGCAATATTATGTTTATAAATCCAGGCAATATCTGGGGTCTAATATGCAATATTTGACCCTCAACACCAAACCATTGATTGATATGCCTCACTTGGCCTATCATGAAAACATGAAAAACTAGCCTACAGAAGCACCCACCGTTCGATCTTCTTGCTCCCTTGGCTTCCTTTGGCCCTTAGCTTCAATTCTAATGGAAGAGATGGAGTTTGGATGGTTGAGATGGGAGATGAGAGGGTATGAAAGGTGGGCCACACTTGTTGCTTGGAAGAGTTGGAGAGGCTTGGGACGTGTGGATTTTTTCTTGCTTGGGAGAGTGGTTTGAGATTGAATGAGAGAGAGAGTTGTAAAGGGAGAGAGAGAGTGATGGGTGATGGAGTGATGGATGTGGTGAGTGATGGGTGTAAGAGACTTTTTGACTTTTATGGTTTTTGGTGTAAGAAAGGTATGGGCTTGTAAGAAACTTTTTAACTTTGGAGGGTTGCTTGGGGATGGGTGAAAGGTGATGTGTACTTAACATGTACTTAACATGATGAGATTGATGGATGTGACAAGTTGTAGAGATTCTCTGAGAATTCGTACGTGCGGCATTTTCCTCATACCGAATGCTAGCCCACATCTCCTGGTCAGGGTATCGGATCGGTGCACGAGTCACTGCATTGAAATCGCGGTGACGGCGGGGTCGCTATGGTACAAGTCTTAGGTTGAGTTAACTCGGGTTAACGACGTGTGAATCAGGGTCGTGTGCAAATACTGGTTAAGGGTCGAAGGTTGCCGGAATTCAATCAGGGAGACCGCGGAAGTCTATGGAACGGTACGGTCTAGGATACGAGGCTTACACTATATATGAGGCGCAATGTGATGTATTTAAGGCCCATGGATGTAGCCCAAATATGATGTATTTATGGCCCATTTGATGAGACCCAATATGATGTATATGCAGCCCATGTGATGTGACCCATTATGATGTATTCAAGGCCTATATATCGCGGCCCATCTGATGTATATGCGGCCCATGATGCAGCCCACTTGTTGTATATGAGGCCCATTAGTGCGGCCCACTTGCATTATATTGAGGCCCATTGATGCGGCCATTGATGCGACCCACTTGATATATATTGAGGCATATGGGTTACGACCCATTATGATGTACATTGAGGCCCATTGGTCATAGCCAATTATAATGTATTTGGGGCTCATGGCTCGTGGCCCATGGTGATGTATATTAGGCCGTACGAGCAACCCATTGTGATATATTTTCAGGCTATGCGTTGAGAACCATTGTGATGTATTATTGACCCATATGATGAGGCCTATTATGATGTATTTTGGCCCATTTGGTAAGGCACATGGTGACGTATATTGGGCCATTGTGTGAGGCCATGGGACCACTTTATGTTTGGCTCTATATGGGTCACTTTTTGGGAGTGATGTTGGTTGAATGTCCACATGGATGGGCAATGATGGTTACATGTCCACATTATGACCTTCCCTTAAGCCTTGTTAGGCCCATTCTCACCGATTTCGATTATCGAGGCTGATTTTGATCGTCAAGGCCGATTTCAATTGTCAAGGTCGATTCTGATTGTCAAAGCTGGTTCCGATTGTCAAGGCCGGTTCTGACTGTCAAGGCTGATTGTTGAGGCTGCTTCCAATTTCGATTGTTAAGGCTTATTTCGATTCCAATCATCGAGGCCTATTTCGATTGTCAAGGCTGATTTCGATCATCAAGGTTGATTCCAATTGTTGAGGCTACTTAATGAGGCCGATTTTGATTATCGAGACTGATTTTGATTGTCGAGGTCGATTTCGACTGTCGAGGCCGATTTCAATTCTAACTATTGAGGCCGATTCTAATTCTGATTATCGAGGTCGATTCCGATTGTCGAGGCTGATTCCGATTATCGAGGTCGATTGTTGATGCCGATTTTGATTCTAGTTGTTGAGGCTGATTGTTGAGGCCGATTTTAATTTTAATTATCGAGGCTGATTGTTGAGGGCGATTCTGATTTTGATTGTTAAGACCGATTGTTAAGGGTGATTTTGATTTTGATTGTCGAGGCTGATTGTTAAGGTCGATTCCAATTTTGATTGTCGAGGCCGATTGCTATGGCCGATTATTGACGCAGATTCTGATTGTCAAGGCCGATTATTGAGGCTGATTCTGATTGTCAATACTGATTATGATTATCGGGGCTAATTGTTGAGGCCGATTCTAATTCCGATTGTCGAGGGTAATTATCGAGGCTAATTTTAATTGTCAGGGCCGATTGTCGACACCGGATATCGAGGCCGATTGTTGAGGCCCAATGTGATGTATATGCGGCCCGTATTTGAGGACCATTATGATGTGCATTCGGCCCATGTTTGAGGCTAAATGCGATGTAATGCTGCCCGTATTTGAGGCCCATTGTGATGTGTATTTAGCCTGTGTTTAAGGCCCAATGTGATGTATATGAGGCCTATGCGATGAGGCTTATTGATGCATTTAAGGGCCAAGCAATGGAGCCCATTGTGATGTATGTTAGGCCCATATAAAAGGCCCATCGTGATGTGTATTAAGACTTGAGTGAGGCCCATGGTGTTTTATATTTGACCCTTGTGTGAGGCCATGGGTCCACTATATGTTAGGCTCTATGTGGGCCATTCCTTAAGGGCAATGTTAGTTAAATGTCCACATTATCGAGGTCGATTGTTGATGCCGGTTATTGATACCAATTTATGAGTATGTTAAAGCATAACGTCATGATACATGCCCATACACATCATCTACATGTTTGTTATGAGATGTGATTGGCCATTGCCTATGTCATTGGGCAGGTTGTTATTAGACTCCCTGATAGGTGGAGGTTATCTCACATGAGCGCACGGTATACGTAGGATTAATGCATGACTAGATTGTATGACTCACGCATCTTGCATTGTATGTTGTGATTACTGTACAGCCTAGCGACATCAAAGTCGTAGCCTCTACATGCATATCGTGGATGGCCAGATGGAACACTAAAAATCTGTTACTAGCATCGGGCCGCCATAGATTACCCTAGGTGAAAATTCCTAACTCTCTTGATACCCGAGGACGCCCGAACGTCTAGACCGAGCAGATATATATGAGCACATGAGGGTCGTATACCAGTAGGCCGCGTCTCCCACTGTGTCGTGGTTGGTTGGGAGGGAGTGTGACCTTACCCGCCTGAGTGAGGGGGCAATATCTAGGTTAAGTCGGACTAGCTTGAGGAATGGGTCAGCTATCAACGAGCCAGGCCCAATATTGTCAGGAGAATAGTGAGGTCTCTTCCACTTACCTAGTTGTGTGCTCCGATAGGGGCGACAAGATGGCGTAGAGTATAATAGACCTCGGTGATGATCCTAGAGTTGTACAGTACTGATATGTGGACTTATTCAGTAGGCGTTACAGACTTATTCATTCATTCATTCACTATCCATTAGGGCTGGTGGTGCGTAACTATTTGTTACCTGTGCCTTCGCAATGGTCAGGGTTTCGGTTAGGGTGCATGACTAACCTGAGATCAGGAGTTTAACACATTGAGTCTGACTATCCAAATTTAGGTATGAGACTAGTTTGGATAAAAGTCCCTTGTGGTGGACCCCATGGCCACGATACTACGTACTATCATCCCGACTTCACACACCATCTTGGTCATTTCATTCACATCGCATATTACATTACATCCGTAGGCATATGAAATTTTGGGTTACTATATTTTTGCACTTATATGGCCTAGACGGACTTAGCAGGATGTATATATTGGATTGTACCCTCAACATCTGATACTTGGCTCTCTATGACTCCTCATTTGCATAGCTGATCTGCATTACGTACTCTAATGTTGTATGATTCATGATCTTGCCAATATTTTTGATATTATATGATTATGACATTGTATTGTATACTTGGTACTTACCTTGTACACACATTTTCACCACCCTCTAAGCTTTCTATAAGCTTATGCACATAGATGTGTGCAAGTGATGTTAGGTTGCAGCAGCGTTGAGCTTGGAGCATGCAGTTATCTTCTGGAGCTTTGATTTTATTTTGACATATGTATTTCCCTTTTAGCATTGTATTCAAAGTTTATATTAGTGGATATATGATGATGATGTTGCTTTTGTGATTTGGGTAAACTTGTGGTTATGCTTCTTACAAGATAAATGTATGTTGGAAAATCCTCCTTGTAAGATCCCAGGATCGGAACCTAGCATATGGGCACTGGGAGCTGAGAATGGGGTACTATGGATGCTGTTGGCACTAGTTCGGTGATCAGGATTCCTGTGAATCCAATTTTTGGATTTGGGGTGTGACATGTTTCATTTGATTAGTTATTTATTATAGTTTTATTTACTTTTTAGCGAAGGTGTATTTTTTGAATTACTTTTTCAACTCTTCTGTTGAAATTGATGAACTTACCTGATTGGATCAGTGGGCTATGGATGAATCAATGGTGTGTAACTCTACTTATCATTATTTACATTCCAGTGTTAGGTGAACATGAAGCATTCATTTTGGTGTCTTCACCGAATTTCTTTCTTCGGGCTAAGTTTTTGGCTGAGGCAAAAGAAAGTATGTTCTGCACATTGATAATAGTGATAATTATGGTAAATGGTTTTCTCTTAGTAAAAAAAAAAAAAAAACAAATGACGTTTCTTTTAAGCTTAACAATTATACTTAATATGATTTATATCTATGTTTTACTAGTTGAATAATATTTTTGCCATTAATGGAAGAAACACAAAAAAAATTTTATGATGTTTTTTTTTATTTTTTTAATGTAAGAAAATTTCTGACGATGATGATAAATCTCTATAATCATTTGAAAAGTTTTTGATTTTCAGGTTTTGGTGGGGAAATATTGGAATTGCTCCTATGACTTTCAATTTGTGGTGAAAATCCGAACATGCATATCTGGCCTTGTTAATGCATCTTTATTGGCATTAAACAAAGGTGAGTTGACTTGCACCAAGTTGAGAAGCTTATATATGCATTTTATTCTTGCACTAAATGCAGCATTATAAATAGGAGATTATTTTGTGGAATGTTGTTAAGCAGCCAGATTTGTTGGAGAACCTTGCTTGTATAACACATCTCCTTGTACATGTACATTAAGTGTATTTGCATTTAACTGCTGCTTTCCTTGCATGACCTACTGCAAGGCTACCTTGCTAAGATAGCTCTACTTTTGTATGATACATGAGTTGAGCACATGAGTTTCATTGGATTAGTTGTTTATTATAATTTTCTTTACTTTTTAGCTAAGGTGTATTTTCTGAATTACTTTTTCAGCTCTTCTATTGAAATTGATGAACTTACCTGGATTGGAATAGTGGGCTATGGATGAATCAATGGTGTGTAACTCTACTTATCATTATTTACATTCTAGTGTTAGGTGAACATGAAGCATTCGTTTTGGTGTCTTCACTGAATTTCTTTCTTTTGGCTAAGTTTTTGGCCGAGGTAAAAGGAAGTATGTTGAGCACATTGATAACAGTGTTAATTTTTGTAAATGGTTTTCTCTCATTAAAAAAAAAAAGCAAGCAATTATACTTAATATGATTTATAATTTATATCTATGTTCTACTGGTCGAATAATTTTTTTACTATTAATGGAAGAAACAAAAAAAGAAAATTTCTATTGTTTTTTAATGCAAGAAAATTTCTGACGATGATGATAGATCTCTATAATCATGAGAAAAGCTTTTTATTTTCAGGTTTCGATGGGAAAATACTAGATTTGCTCCTATGACTTTCATGGTGAAAATCTAAACATGTATATTTGGCCTTGTCAATGCATCTTTATTGACATTAAACTGTAAGACCCGTATCCTAGCCCGTACCATTCCGTAGGCTTCCGCGGTCCTCCCGGTCAAATTTCGGTGAGCTATGATACGTAAATAGCATTTGCGCACAACCCTAAGTCGTATCCCATGTTCCATTATCGACTTGACCTGAGACTTGTACCCTTGCGACTGCGTCGTCACTGTGGTTCCGATGCCGCATATTACACACCGATCCGATACCGAAGCCAGAAGATGTGGGCCCGTGTTAATTTTGAGGAAAAACACCGTGCGTTTGCAATCCCAAAAGAATCTCTACAACATGTCTCATCAATCAATTAATCAATCAATCACCTCATGTTAAGTACAAGCAACCTCAAAGTCAACCCTCTCTTACCCTCTCTCTTACACACCTATACATGTCAAGTACAACTATCACCTCACATCCATCACCTCTCTTACAACCACCCTCTCTCTCTCTCTCTCTCTCTCTCTCTCTCTTTTTCTCTTCACATTTTCCAAGCAAGCAAGGAGGTGCACGTTCAAGCTTTTTCAAAGAGAGAAAAAGAGTGTTGTGTGGCCCACTTCTCATCTCAAGATCCATCATCCTAGCCCTTCATTTCTCATCCTTTCCATCAAAGTGAAGCACAAGGAGATCGGTATTCCATCGGACCGAGAAGATCGAATGGTGGGTGCTTTATATGCTGAATTTTTATGTTTTGATGATGGGCCAAGTGAGGCCTACTGATTGATGATATGGATCTCACTTTGGGCCCTAGGTGTGGCCGATGGCCCATCTTGATTCTCATGATCATTCTATGATGAGCCATTATCCATAGACCCCATCATGATGTTTATTTTTCTTACTTGAATAGGGTCATCTAGACCTTGCATTTTAGTGGCGAAAGGATCTCCACCCACTTGATGTATGTTGTAAATCATAAAAGAGAGGGCCCATAGTGCTGGGGTCCATCCATCACTCGATCTCTCTCTTTATCTCTCTCTTTTTCACTTGTTAATGGCCCCATGATGTATGTAAATCATCTGAGTTGTTCACCTTCATGAGACCCACTTGATGGACATGTTGGATCTACACCGTCCAAGCCATGTGGGCCCTACCTTGGGGTAATGAGAAAACACAAATTTCATATTAATCCAAATCCGGTGGGCCACGTCCATGTGGGACCCACCTTGAAAATATATTCCATCTAGTGTCCTTGGATGCTGGATGATGTCTACTGAAGTGTGAATAGCCGTCGAAAGTCCAGCACATCTGGACGTGCAGTGAAAACAAAAATATCAGTTGATTCTAAAAGTTATGGTAGGCTATTCATGTAGGCCCCACCTTGATGCATGGCTTTAATCCATATCGACCATCTTATTTCCCAAGTCATTTTAGGCATTGAGCCGAAAAATGAAGCCAATCTGATTTTCTGGTGGGCCATAGCGTAGAAAACAGCGGCTTTTACCGTTGAAAACCACCTTGATGTTTCTATCCGCCAAAACACATTGCATATTGGGCTTGTTTGGTCCGTCTTAAGTCCTAGAATTCAGTGGTTGGGTTGGATTCACCTGATGCGGGCCCTGCCTAGGAAAAAATGTGAAAAAACCATTTATCAAAAAAAACAAACCAATGCAGCAGGTGCTGCTGCCACATGTCTAAAGGACACTGCAGTAGCGTCCTGCTGTGTGCGCTGGAGGCAGGGACGTGGTCCCAGCCATGGGCCCCACTATGATGTGTTTTATACATCAACACCGTGCATTTGATGGGTCCCCTTCATATATGGGGTTCCCCCAAATATCAGCCGTATATAACACTCAAGTGGCCCACACAGTAGGAAACAGTGAGGATTGGACGTCTACCATTTGTTTTTTATCTTCAATCCGGGTTTGTGTGACCTTACCAACAGATTGAATAGCAGATAAACGTCATGGTGGGCCCCACGTGGGACCCACCACCATACTTGGATTGAAGACCCTGGTCGTCCCTGCTAGACAGGCCTAGATGGTGGGATCCACTTGAGGGACGTGCTGGCTGCACATGGCCTCACCATGAAGTAAGTGCTTTATCTATGACTGCCCATCCTACAGCTGTGCTGCACCCATGTCGCGTGGGACCCACATGTTGTATTTATTTTATCAATACCCTCTATCTGTGGGTCCCACCAACCATATAATTGCTAGATGGGCATTAACAAGTTTCGTGGGTCCCGCTAATGTATATGTTACATCCAAACTGTCCATCCAATTGACAAGCCTGTCTTAGGCCTAAGGCTAAAAAAATAAAATGAGGTAGATGCATCAGGTGGACCACACTGCAGAAAATAGTGGGGAGATGAACGACTACCATTGAAATCCTTTTTGGTATCACAGAAGTTTTGGACTAATATGATATTTTTTTCTCAGGCAGGTTAGTTCCGGTCCTTGTGACTTAAAATCACTATCTCCACTACTATTTGTGATGTGGTCCAACTGACCTTTTGATCACTATCACCACTATTGGTTGTGGTATGGTCCAAATAATCCTTCAAATATGATTCTTTTTTTGGGGATGTGATGAAGCCCATCTTGATGCATTTGTGGCGCGTCCGTTGAGGCCCACTTTGATATATAAGGCCCATGTGATGAGGCCCATATTGATGTATTTGTGGCCCATCCGTTGAGGCCCACCTTGACATATATGAGGCCCATATGATGCGGCCCATTTGATGTATCTAAGGCCCATGGTTTGATGCCCATTGTAATGTATTTAGAGCTCATGGGTAGAGGCCCATTGTGATATATTTGAAGCCCATTAGACATGGCCTATTGTGATATATTCCTGGCCCATTTGGTAAGGCCCATTGTGATGTATTCAAGGCCCATAGTTGAGGCCCAGTGCGATGTATGTATGACCCGTTGTGTATGAATCCCTTGTATGGGTTACTCCTTGGGAGAAATGTTGGTTAAATGGTCACATTGTTGGGCAATGACGGTTTAATGTCAACATTGTGACCTTCCCTTAGGCCTTGTTTGGCCGATTCTGATTGTCGAGGCCGATTCTCAGTGTCGGTTATCAATACCGATTATTGATACCGATTATAAGATTATAAGTATGTGACAACATAGCATCATGATAACTACACATTGGAGCCACCTTGTACATATATTGGGCCCATAGGAAAGTTCAATTTATTACGCGATCAGAGGGTAAGGAAGCCCACTTATTACACTTAGACTCGTATTTGCCCTTAGTGGGGGATATTGTGACGCTCCACCACTATGATCACATTTGGACGGGCGCAAGTGGGCGGACACTGATGTGGGCGAGGCCTGACGAGCCTGGGTGAGCTACTAGTGATTGGCAAGCTATTGTGCTAGCAGACTACTTTGCATACAATGAAGGAAAAACTTTGTCCCACATCGGTTGCATTGTCTGATGTTGTAGTGACTATAAGTTGGATTCTTTCCTTAACTATCGTAATGCATTTTAAATCAGTGAGCTTATCTTGATATTTGGACTAGATTCATTATCCTTCTATGGACCCCCATCATTCGTATGCATGTTGTGATGGAAGATTGATTAAAGAAAATGCTATTGGGCTGAGATGTTTATAGGACTCCTTGTGAGACAGAGTTATCCCCACATGATCGCGCGATGCGCGTAGGTTTGATGTATGGCCTAGATGAGGTTGTTGGTATTTGTGGCTCATCAGGATTTGCATATTGCATTGCATCCTTGGCATCTGTTATTGTCTTATTATGCTTTGCATTACATATCCTTGATATGGCCATTATCATTCATGCCTTGCATCGCATAGCCTTAGTACGACTGATAACACTCATGGACTTGTCAATATTTGCACTTACTCTAAATCTTATGATTCATGAACTTGTCAGTATTTCCATTTATTCCAATGATGTATGATTTATGGATTTTATTGTATACTTGACACTTTTCTTGTGCACACACTTTCACCACCCTCTAAGCTTTCTATAAGCTTATGCACGATAGATGCGTGCAGGTGGCGTTAGGTTGCAGCAACCTTGAGTTTGGAGCGTGCAGTAGACTTTTGATGCTTTGATTTCGATATATATATTTTTCTTTCAACATTGTATTCAAATGATTATATTCGTGGATATGTGATGATGATGTTGTCTTTATGATTTGGGTATACTTGTGATTATGCTTCTTATGAGACAAATGTACATTGAAAAATCCTTCTTGTAGGATCTCAAGATCGGAACCTAGAATATGGACGTGGGGAGCCGATAATGGGGTACTACGGAGGCTATCGACACCAAATTCGGCAATCAAAAATTTTGTGAGCCTAGTTTTCGAGTTTGGGGCATGATATTAACAAAGATGAGTTGACTTGCACCAGGTTGAGAAGCTTGTATATGCATTTTATTCTTGCACTAAATGCATCATTATAAATAGGAGATTATTTCGTAGAAGGTTGTTAAGCAGCCAACTTTATTGGAGAACCTTACTTGTACCAAAGGCGTTGTGTGATGGTCTTGATACATGCGGTTTGAAATAAGACAGGTGTGGCTAGTGATTTAGAGGTCTATAATGGATTATGGATGTAACATCGTAGATTTTCACTATTTTGGATTTCCAAAAAACCTTGAAATTCGTTTGCTATAATTAGCTCGCGTTGTCACTAACTAACCCTTAATACTCATGGTGAGCCTATACGCAGGCGGTACCAATAAAGAACCACCTAAATTTGATTAATCAACTGTAAAAAGCCAATGAATCCGCTTGATCACTTAAGCATCGGTTATAACCTTGTGATTTGTTCAAATAGGGCCCAAATCTAGTCACCCTATCACTGACTAATCAAGATGACCACAACTAAATTAAAGATCCATCTAAAGCCGAGACAACTAGGGGTCGGATCATAATTAATAAAGTAAAGTGACCCAATTATGCATTTAGCCTACGAACCAATGATTAGAGTGATAATGATTGAATCGCTATTTTCACCAATTGCGAATAGGTCACACTATGGACATAGTTAATCCAAACCCTAATCATTGCGCACAAGAAATCTTGCTACCTAATTCATTCTAGAAATGCCTTGATTTTTTAAACAAGCTCTAGTCTGCTCGTTAGTGTGCCACTAGTTCTAAAACTATAGAATAAGGTCTGTCTTACTGGGCTCGATGTCCATTGCGTAAGCCAAACCCAGATAGTGTCTAGGATCGCTCGACTTGAGTCAAAGGGCGAGTGCATGAGAAGTGCGAATATTCGTGTTCCATAATATGGGGAGGTGTGGATGTAGGCCTAGTTTGAGATCTTGTAACAGTCTCTTGAGTAATTTGGTTAGGAGCCGTGAAGCCTGTGCAGCGATTCATGTGTATGATCAGATGATTTGGGTTGGGATCATGCCTGATGTTTTCACTTTTACAATGATGGTGAATGCTTGGATGATGCATAGAGCAGTTGAGTTTGTTGCAGGTGTGGAAAACAAGGGGTTTGAGCCAAATGTAGTGACTTATAACACATTAATTGATGGACATCATAAATAATTACTGTAAAAAAAGAGAGAAAAGAAAAGAAATCCATCCTTCTTTCCAGCCCTTTTTTTCATTCGTGTTATTTAGGAAAAATATTTTACCCTTTACTTACCATTTATTCTAGCAATGGCTGAAGATAGAAATTGCCACAGTCGAGTCACTACGAGCTCCTACTTTGGCAAGGGTGTCATCCTTGTTGTCAGAAGATGTCTTTAATCTTCTGTGCGCTACTCGGCCAGTCAAGATGACTGCTCGACTGGTTGAAGGGAGCTTGACCGGTCTAAGTCCGCTCAACTCGAAGTCCAACAGCATTGTTTTTTTTGAGTTGCATGGTGCTCGACCAGTCGAGGGTCAGGCTTGACCGATCAAAATGGTCCTTCAACCAATCGAAGCCCTCCTTCGACTAGTCGAGGGTTACGCAGATGCTGCGTAAATTTTATGCGGACTGTGTAAATTTGAGACGATTTTAGAAAGGCGCATAAGTGGAGTTTCCTAAACTATAAATAGGGGTCCCTAGGGCCTTTCTAAACTATTCTAAGGCTTCTTAAAGGGTTTCCAAGGGTTTCTAAAAGGGTTCTAGGGTTATCAAAGAGTGTAGCAAGGGTGAGATTCAATCTTGTTTAAATCGGGTAAGTCCCCTCTCTTTTTAATTTCTATTTTCATAGTAAAGATCTATTGCTGTGTCGTGGTTTTTTCCCGCAAGGGTTTTCCATGTAAAATCGCTATGTTCTTTTGTGATTGCTTGGCATCTTAGATTGCTATCCTAGATCTAGATCTATGTGATTCCATAACATAAATCCCAACAAGTGGTATCAAAGCTATTGTTGGGGCACAGAATTGAATCTACAAAATTAATAATAATTGGAAGTACTAGGTATGATATTGAGAAGTACTCTGGAAAAAATAATTTTGAGGTATGAAAGATCAAGATGATCAGTTCCTTAACCAAGCAAGGCGAGGAAGGTGCTCTTGAGGCGAGAAAGTCTAGCATGACTGATGAAGAATGGAATACTCTTGATAAGAAGGCATTATCTTCGATCCGTTTATGTCTCACGGATAAGGTTCTCTACAATGTCATGAGGGAGAAAACTACGGCTAAGTTGTGGGGAAAGTTAGAGGATGTCTATGCAAAAAAATACTCTGAAAATCGCCTACACTTGAAGCGTCAATGGTATAAATTTAAGATGGTAGAGGGTGGAGATCTGAAGGCCCACATCAGCAGCTTTAATAAATTAGTTTGTAAACTGCTGGATATGGAGGAAGTGATCAAAGATGAGGAACAAGCATGTATGTTGTTAAATTATCTTCTAGTATCGTATGAGTCATTCATGGGCACAATGTTCAGCATAAATAAAATCCTGAGTGTCGACACAATTATCTTAACCCTTTAAGAGAAGGCTATGAGAAAGTTAAATGACGATATAGGGACATCTTCTGATGCACTGATTACAAGAGGTAGGAATTCTAAACGAGATACAGGATCTTCAAGACCTAGATCCAAATCTAAGGGCAAGGGCAAAGGAAAACTAAAGTGCTGGAATTGTGGGATGTCTGGACACATGAAGAAGAATTGTATCAATCCTAAAGCAAAGAAAGAAAATTTAGCAGCTTCTTCCAAGAAGGCCAATGTTGTCACATCTGATGAAGAGAGAAGTGGTGGTGATGTATTATTTGTGTACATGATTGGGCACTTACACGATAATCATGGAGATAAGTGGATCCTCAACACAGTAGCGTCATATCACATAACTCCTCATCGGAGTTGGTTCACCAGTTACAGAGAATGCGATGGTGGATAGGTTTTTATGGGCAATGACAATACTTGTAATGTTGTGGTTATTGGTACTATGAGCATCAAGATATTTGATAGAATGGAGCGTACCTTGACTGACGTTAGCACGTTCCTGATATGAAAAAAATTCTGATTTCTCTTCATGCACTTAAGGTTATAGGGTGCAAGTTCACTAGTATTGATAGTGTTCTTAAAGTTTCGAAAGGGAAGGTATGAAAACTTTTACAAGTTGATGGGAAGTACTTTAAAGGGTGTAGTAGTAGTAGCTATTACAGATTCCACATCTCTACGTATGTGGCATGATCGTTGGGCCACATGAGAAAGTGAGGCATGAAGGTACTATCTGATCGTTGTATTATTCCATCTTTTAAAACTTTTGATTTAGATATATACGAGCATTGTGTATATGGTAAACAATCTACATTATCTTTTAAATCTGAAAAATATATATGTAAGGGAGTGCTTGATTATATGCACTCTGACGTATGGGGGCCATCACCAAAAGTTTTCATTGGGGGGTTATCATGGTTTGTTTCATTCATTGATGACTACTCTAGGAAAGTTTGAGTTTACTTAATGAAACGTAAATCTGAAGTTTTCACCATATTTAAACAATGAAAGGCAATGGTGGAAAAAAAATCAGGGTGAAAAATAAAGGTTTTAAGGACTGATAATGGTGGAGAATTTATTTCCATTGAGTTTAATGATTATTGCAAGGATGAAAGGATCATCAGGCATAATATAGTGCGCCACATGCCTGAACAAAACAGTGTGGTTGAGCAAATAAATCAGACTTTCCTGGAAAGGGCTAAATGCATGTTAAGTAATATTGTGTTGGGTAAGGACTTATGGACAGAGGCCATTAACACGACTTATTATTTGGTGAACCGGTCTCCTTCAACGACAATTGAATGTAAAATCCCAGAGGAAGTATGGAGTGGTTAGGAAATCAACTACTCAGATCTACGCATATTTAGTTGTGAGGCTTACTCTCATTTACCGTTAGTTGAGAGAGATAAGATAGACCATAGATCCAAAAAGTACATCTTTGTTGGCTATAACATTGGTGTGAAAGGTTACAGGTTATTCAACAAGGTCACAAGCGAGGTCATCGCTAGCTGTGATGTTAAATTTGATGAAAGCTCCATATTCCGTAAGAACGATCAGAAGGAGCAAGATGAATTAGAAAGGTTGATTATAGATGTGCAGATGGATATAAATGATATTGAGGCAGAGACAGATATGCAGATAAAGTTATAAGATTAGGTGGACTAGCCACCTGTGAGAAAAAATCCACCGCGTGATCGCAGGTTACCAGCAAGATACAGAAATGACTCTAATATTGTATATGCCCTCGTTACATATGAGGGGGACCCATCTACTATTTAGGAGGCTCTCAGTGAGCCTCATGCAGAAAAGTGAAAGGCAATTATAGACAATAAACTGGACTCGTTGCACAAAAATCACACATGTGAGATGGTGGAGCTTCCAGTGGGCTAAAAAGTGATCGGATGTAAGTGATTATTCAAAAGAAAACAGGATAAATATAAAGCTAGATTGGTAGTGAAGGGTTATGCTTTGAGAGAAGGAATCGACTTCACAGAGATATTCACGCCGATGGTTAAGCAGATATCTATTAGATTCGTATTGACACTGGTTGTCCAATACGATCTCGAGCTAGAACAAATGGATGTCAAGACTGCATTCCTACAAAGGGAGTTGGAAGAATAGATCTACATGAAGCAATTAAAAGGCTACGAAGTTAAACGGGCAGAGAAAAAAGTTTACAGGTTGATGAGGTCGTTGTACGACCTAAAATAGTCTCCTAGGCAGTGGAATAAAAAATTTAATTCTTTCATGTTGAGTAAAAAATTTACTTAGAGTGAATACGATCACTGTGTCTATTATAAAACACCATGTGATGGAAAATTTATTATCTCAGTATTGTTTGTTGATGATATGTTAATTGTCAGTCATTATATGTTTGAAATCAACATACTGAAGACTCGATTATTTGTGACATTCAAGATGAAATATGTGGAGGCTATAAAGAGGGTTCTTAGTATACATATTCATAGAGACAGGAAGAAGAGCAGGTTTTGGTTATCACAGGTAGAATACCTTGAAAAGGTGTTGATCAAATATGGGATGGACTAAGCAAAGCCAGTGAGCGTTCCCCACATGGCTCACTTCAAGCTTTCTTCAGAACAATGTCTTAAATCAAATGAGAAAAAATATGTTATATCTCATGTGCCTTATTAGAGGATTCTGACTGTGCAGGCAGTGTGGATTTTAGAAAGTTTACTTCAGGATACTCATTTATACTAGCGGGTGGAGCAATTAGTTGGATGTCGAAGCTTCAGTCCATGGTGGCTCTTTCCACGACCGAAGTAGAATATATGACAATGACAGAAGCATTTAAAGAAATTGTTTGGATCAGAGGTATAATAAATCAGTTGGGACTTCAGTAGGAGGCCATGTCAGTTAACTATGATAGCAAGAGTACTATCAATTTGCTTAAAAATTTTATTTAGCACTCACGTACTAAACACATTGATGTTCGTCACTACTTTATTCGACAGGTACTTGAGGAAGGAGGCGTAACACTGGAGAAGATTCACACCAGTGTGAATCTAGCATACATACTCACCAAGGTCATTCATACAAAGAAGTTCAAGTTCTGTGCAACTTCTCTGGGCTTGGCAATGGCGTAAAAGAAGGACGAAGTGTGAACAAGAAGCTATGATGTGATGCAGAGATAAGAGAAGAGGTCAAAGAGCTACATGGTTGAAGATTGTAGACAGAAGATGTTGTCAGAAGATGTCTTTAATCTTCTATGCGCTACTCGACTGGTCAAAGGGAGCTTTGACCCATTGAAGTCTGCTTAACTCGAAGTCTAACTGCTTTATTTTTATGAGTTTCGTGGTACTCAACCAGTCGAGGGTTAGGCTTGACCAGTCAAAGGGGTCCTTCGACTAGTTAAAGCCCTCCTTCGACTAGTCGAGGGTTACACAGAAGCTACGCAGATTTTATGCGAACTACGTAAATTTGAGATGATTTTAGAAAGGTGTGTAATTAAAGTTTCCTAAACTATAAATAGGGGTCCCTAGGGCCTTTCTAAACTATTCTAAGGCTTCCTAAAGGGTTTCTAAAAGGGTTCTAGGGTTCTCAAAGATTCAAGCTTGTTTGAATCGGGTAAGTTCTCTCTCTTTGTAATTTCTATTTTCATAACGAAGATATTTCACCTTGTGCCGTGGTTTTTTCCCACAAGGGTTTTCCACGTAAAATCACTGTGTTCTCTTATGATTGCTTAGTACTCTTGGATTGCTATCCTAGATGTAGATCTGTGTGATTCCGCAGCAGAAATCTCAACAAGCCCTTCCATTTACATCCCTGTTAATTCTAAAAAATGAGATTCACCGTTTCCCAATCAGGTTAGTCATGTACTCAATGATGTTTACCACCCCTAGGGACACCTCAGAGATCACCCATTACAATGTTTATGGAATCTCCCTTAAAAAAACACCTGGGTAGAAATTATATCTAACCACCACTCTATCTACATGAAGAACTACCCCTGCCTTTGTGCATTAAGAATTTTGATGTGATTTTTCTGTCAATTTCCTTAATAATTGAACTAAAGATTTTTATTTATGATCATTGCCAAATCATAACCTTGTCTGTGCTATTTGGGGTCAACTTTACGTATCTCATTTCACCTAAAACATGAATTCTCATGATTTCTTAGAAAAAGTTCATTGATTGGCTTCCTGATTGAAATCAACCCTCTTTCATTTGGGCTTGGGATCGGCAGGTGCATTGTTGGCAGCTGGAGTTAGCTGAATATTTCTATTGTAGTAGTAAATAGATAAGGAGATTGTGTATTACTTGTCATAATCCTCTTGGTGTCATGAACTAGTGTATAAAATGATAAGAATCCATTATTTCTTGCTATTCACCAGATCTGTTGGTTTTTACGAATCCATTATCACCATTATCTAAGCCTTATCCTAACTAATTGAGGTCAGCTACGCAATCCTATTCCGCCATTTTCCTTAAAATTTTCAGCCTTTAAATTCCATAAGTGAAAACTTCCTACACGTTAAAGAGAATGAGACTACTACAGCCATATAATAGAAGTCATGACATTATTTAATCTATTTTTTTATACTCATGCAATATTGGGTGCAAGAAGTTACAAAGTGAGGCAGGTAGGCCATGATCAAGATTCTTGCATTTCCAAATTTAGGATTCGGGGTTGTAAATATGGAATGAGTTCATTGTTCAAAAATAAAAATAAAAAATGGAATGAGTTTCTTTAAGAGGCTTGGAATTAGTTTCCTTTAAGGGGCTTCTTTCTATTAAAGAAGTTGATGACTCCTACAATACCTTCTCTTAAATAATGCAGCATAAAGTCCATGTCCTGGAAGAGCTTTATTGGAATCCGTTTCTTTGACTGCTTCAGTTTTTCCCAAGATATATTTGCATAATTCTTCCACTTGATTTGGAGTTTGTGTTCTTCTTGGGAATGCTTTAAGTTCTTAAGGTAGGGTTGGTTTCTGAAATTTTAGCTTGTAGTGCCTCTTGAATTTTCAGTTAGTGTTGTTTGAGGTATGTGTTATGTTGAGGGGGGTTTGGCTACTTAGGACAAAACTGACCCACCACTTTTGAGTGGAGCACTTTCACTCATGCGTACTTGTTGAAGTTGGTTGCCACTCTACTGACCCAATGAACTTCACACTGATACCCTTCTTTCTCTTTTTGTTGGTCTAGACTCCTCCTTAGATTTGGTAGATGTGATCTTGAGGAATGTCCAGATTGTCGGTCTCCAGTTCCAGCACCTCTTGGTGAACCTTCACTGCGAAAGGGATATGTCCAGGACCCTTAGTTCGTCAGATGTAAGCCTGAGATCATTTATACATGGCATTTTTTTTCAGCAAAGCTCATACTAAAAGGTCATTTCAACAGTTTGAGAATGCTTACCACTTTTTCCACGTGATTGGCTAAGCGTGCAACTCGAGTTTGGTATTTTTCCTTCCAAAAGCCTTCCAGAAACTTTGGCTATTGAAAGTTCCATCTGAGCCATGCCATGTTTACTGACAGGACCATATTTCAACTATGGAGTTCCGTTTTAAGATTTTTATCTGGTTATCTTTTTATTTCGGTTACCATTCATAGCATGATATCTTTGTCACAATGCCAAAGTGACGACACCCCATTGGTTTGAACCAAACAGCCTGATGGGCGAGGTTGCTTGCTCTAATTCACTGAGCATTAATCGACCCCTCTTGACTTTTATTTATATAAGGCAGTCGCACATTCTTTTCACAAGATACAACAGGACCTCATTCACGAGATCAGTAAGCATAGTTTTGATGCATTTTTTTAGCGAGCCTTTCGTGACCTTTTATTTAGTGAGCCTTTTATTTTCTGCCCTTCGATACTTCAGTCCACTTAGTCAATTCTCAAACCCTACTCCTACTAGCCATAGGATCGAAATTGCAACATACAAATACAATCTTAGGCCCTTGGAAACCTTTTTAGGATAATCGTTTGACTATAGGCATAGTGAAAGATTTATTAATCACTAATTTGGACATGAATTAAAACAAGAACTCTCTTTGACAAAGACCCGAATGACAACCTTATAAATAGGAGATTTGAACTTTCTAATGATGTGTAATATTCCATAAATATTTAGGTTGATCGGAATACGAAATTATGGGACCATACACTTGCAAAGTATTCACAACTTGACCCAATTCTCAATCATGAGTGACTACCAATGGACTCACTTCTTTGACCGAGTAGAAGACCAGGATCCATCGGGATTATGAAGAGATACAACGACTTGTCTGCCCTAGTTAGGCAGACAATCGACATATCAGATTTAAGCCTACCACAACCGTTTTTTCGTATAAACCTGATCATGAAGAGCATAATATACTATCCCTAAGTAAACTTTATTGTCAAATACATAGTGTAATAATAATGATTTTGACATTTATTTTTGAACCTCGTAGGTGAAAACTTTTAAGGGGGTAGACCGCAATACGCCAAGTCATTAGAGTTAGTATATACCCTAACACGTATATGAACGTAAAATCAACCAAAACTTAAGCGTATGAAATTAGAATATCTTTACCTATTTACATTAGGTAAATTTCAGGGATGAAATTGTCTTTAAAGGGGTAGATTGTAACATCCTAGATTTTTACCATTTTGGATTTCCAAAAACCCTTAAAAAAATTTTTGATAATTATGTTGTCACTAACCAACCCTTAATGCTTGTAGTGAGCCTATACGTGGGTGGTACTAATAAAGAACCGCTCAAATTTAATTAATTAATCGTAGAAAGCCAACAAATCCACCTAATCACTTAAGCATCGAGTATAACCTTGTGATTTGTTCACATAGGGCCCAAATCTAGCCGCTTTATCACTGATTAATCAAGACGACCACAACTAAATTAAAGATCTATCCAAAGCCGAGACAAATAGCGGTTGGATCATAATTAACAAACTAAAGTGACCCATTATCCATTTAGCCTATGAACCAACGATTTAGAGTGATTATGACTGAATCACCATTTTCACCAATTGTGAATAGGTCACACTATGAACATAGTTAATCCAAACCCTATTTATTGTGCATAAAAAATCTTGCTACCTAATTCATTTCAGAAATTCTTTGATTTTCCAAACAAGTTCTAGACCGCTCGTTAGTGGGCCACTTGTTCTAAAATTATAGAATAAGGTCTGTCTTACTGGACTTAACATCCATCATGTGAGCCAAACCTAGATAGTGTCTAGGATCGCTCAACTTGAGCCGAAGGGCGGGTGCATGAGAAGGGCAAATATCCTAGGGAAGAACCTGAAACTTAAGTGATTTAAGTTGTATACTTTTTCGCAAAGTTGAGAAGTTCGGATCATCAGTTTAAGACCAAAATTCACACGTAGGGTAAGGATAATTACCCACACACATTTGTATAACCATAGCTCCGATTGAATATTACCAACTGTTGATCTAACACGGTCTTCCCACGGCCGATCTGCATATCCGATCGTACTAAAAATGTGTCCTAGTATTGATCCATTGGTGGAGAATTTACCACATGGTATAAATGAGACCGTGGGCCCTCCTAGGGGCCTCGTTAGTTAGAATTGACCACCCATAGGGTATAAGTATCAAATAGAGTGGCTCTAGGGCCATTTGCACACCATCTGAAACTATAAATAGCTATTAAATCACCCCATTTCCTCCGAATCTAAAATTGAGAGCCCTAAGGTGAGAAACAAAAGAGAAAGAAGAGAGAAAAGAGGAGATATTAGAGGAGTGGATGCTAGAGGAGATTTCCCCTATTCCCTCTAGTCCACAAGCCCAACTACTACCACTTCTATTGTCGAAACTACTTTGGTAATGATTAAAGGTAAGATTTCAAACATTCCTTGTAGATGTAAGTCTTCAAATGAGTTTTTCCCAACCTTAACGAACCTGTGTACTCATGTAGGTGGCCGATGATCCTTCCTTGGAAACGTAATCCTAGGAATGACCCCGAGTCGAGCATACTAGCAATAGGTGCGAAAGATAAATGTTTAGGTTATCGTTTATTAATTCTACTATTCAGTGAATGATTTATGATTGTCAACTTGGAATTTGCATGATAACCTATGTTTATTTCAATTTCAGTCCATGATATATAAATCTTAAGATAGTGACACCTACGTGTTCGATGAAATGTCTAAATGAGTAGGTTATTTATTTTGATCATTGAATGTGAATCCAATCATCTTTAATGTTAGTTGACTTGATTAGATTAAAAAGTCAGACTACAAGAGTAGTTTGGTTAGTCGAAAAATTCCTGTATACAGGTTGACCAAATTAGTTTGGCCATCATGGGAAAGTTTGATCCATTCGAGTAGAATATGGACGACCGACAGTGGGTGGGTCACGCGGGGTGCTTACACACTCTATGCCGGTTACGCCAGTGTTCACCCGTATCAACTGAAATTGTCCAAAGAACCAACTAACCCTATATTTGTTCACCATGTATGATCACAACTGTTTAAATCTAGGATAACCCCCTTAGCATTTGTAATCTATTATTAATTATCACCATTAAGATCTTCAAGACTCATGATCCAGGCATGGTGGTATGGGATACCATGTCTATGCTGTCGGCATACAATAGGGTGACGAGCCACCCTGTAATGATCGCGAGTATTACTTTTATAACTTTTCTTTTGTATATATTCAGCTAGGAGTGATGAACTTAGACGGATTAGGGATTACAAGCATGGGACCGTTATGGTCGTCCTGCGCTTAGTGATTCGGTTAAGACTGATGACTAAAAGGGAGGTATCTTAGCTTCCCCAAACTGCTGGATGAATAGGCATAATTAATCACTCAGCTAACATAATTATTCACCGCATCGCATTAGTATAGAATGTGGCAAAACAGGTGTGAAGTCGCGTGTTGAGGAAGTGTTGTCATTTGCAAACCAAGTGATCGGAGTCACATGTTAAGGGAGTGTTGAATGGTGAGGGCATGCATTATTTCATAAATACCATTATTTGCATTAATAAGAGTAAGTAGGAAGTGTTCATTTACATTGTTTTATCATTCCTATACTGTTAGACTTGATAACATATGTAATTTATGATTTATGGAACCACTGAGTTGATCACTCACTCCTACTCTGGGACGGTATTTTAAAACACCAACCAAGCATTAAAGTAGTTGCAGGGACTGTCGAGGCTGATGCGCTGGAGCAGACATTCATGGATGAGGAGGAGTTCTCCTACTTCCAGTTATCGGTCGAATCGATGTAGGACGTGCACTTCTAGATAGGGAGCGTTGGGCACACGGGCTTAGCTGGACTTTGCATTTTTATATTTTATTTAATTTTTTTTATTATATATATTAAACCCAGCTGTAGACCCATACTCTTGAAGAAATCACACTAAGTATGTTTTGATTTATACATTTTCTTTAATTACATTAAACTTGGAGTATAATACATTGTTTAATATAATTTTATGCATGCACAAATGACCAATGTAGAAGTAATAGGGAAATGGGCTTCGACAAAGTATAAGTGAAGTCCGAAATATAGGGAGTTGAGCTTTGCTCAACCCTCAAAATTTAGGACGTTATAATGGAAGTTGTTATGGATTTGACATTTGGCTATGGAAATGCTAAAAGTTGATTTGGCTAAACACTTGCCAATAAAAAGAGTTTGCCAATATCGTGAAAATAAATTTCCAAAACTTTATAAATGCTTCATGGTTGCAAATTCACATAGACCATAGAACCCATGAATGTAATGGCCTTTTATTTGATGCTACTAAATTTTATAATGTCATTATACTAGAAGTTTGTAGACTGTGAAAGCCATCTCATTAAATAAATACTGTTGTTTCTATTATTTTTTTTCAAACCCTCTTTTAATTCATTGATTAGTTTTAATAAGATTGTACATATTCTATTACAAAGGAATAGAAAAGGGCTTGATTAGTTTTTGAGCTCTTCTAAGCATCCTTATCATTCATTTATGGCAGTGCATACCTTGCTAAAATGTAACTCTAATCTGAACTTTGTGTGCAATCTGATCAAGTGCGTTAATGGTTCAATTTGATCAAGCGCATTAACATATAATACTACAGTTAACATCTAATACTATCCTATTTCTTTGTAGGATAACATTGCTATATTTATGGACCATAATGTTGTGATTCTTGTTCTCATCATCATTAGACTCTTATGCATGGGAATCAAGGAGGTATCACTTTAACACATACCCTTTTAACAAAGATTTAATTTTTATTGTTGTTTCTAATAACTTGAATAGGAACACTTTTCTATATTATTTCCTTGTCCACTTCTATTATTTGCTTACAATTAGTTTTATTTTAAAAAAGTGTGCTCACTTTTTCTTTTTCTTTTTTTTTTTGTCTCTAGTAACTTGAATTGGAACACTTTTCTATATTATTTCCTTGTCCGCTTCTATTATTTAATTTCAATTAGTTTTATTTTAAAAAGGCGTGCTCACTTTTTCGAGAAAAAAAAAGAAGCAAATGAAGTTTTTATTTAAGCTTAACAATTCTTCTTAATTTTGAATTATAACCATGTTTTGTTGGTTAAATATTTTTTATTAGATGAAAGAAACACAAAAAGAAACTTGTTGCTGATTTATTTTTTTTAATGAAAGAAATTTTCGGATGGCTTTAGGCCATCTATATTTTTCTAAAATATTGAAATTATAGACGGTCAATAACCATCTCTAAATGTACGGACCATCAGTTTTTTAGATGACCTATAACCATCTAAAATCAAAGACGGTACAACCGTCCTTTCTTAAGGATGGTCCATAATCGTCCATTAACTAATACAATGCAGCAAAATATGACGGCCCATGCGACTGTTCAAAACCGTCATTTGTTGAGATTTGAGATGGTTTTTAGATGTCCTTTTTTCATTTTTTTGGCGTAGTCGGGATTCCGTCACCCATCCATGCCTAAGGGATGATGGAGAACAAAAAGATTTCCTATTTTCACAAACTTCAAACAGAAAAAGAAAATACTTCAAGTAATTGCAGATCCATTGTAATTTTAGTCACAACAAACCATTAAACACTAAAAGTATTCCTTAAATATCAAACAAATATCACAGTAGTTCAACAATAACAAGAATCAAATAAGAAAAACATCTCAACCATGCAACAAGCTTCACCCCTTAGCCCTATCTAAGGGATCTAGCCAACCATAGACATGATTGGATTAAAAACCTAGAAGAAAGGATTAAAAACTAAGAAGAATGGAAGAAGAGCTCTTCGGAAGTGGCTCCACCCTTTCTCTCTACTTCTCCAAACCCACTACAAGAAATATGGTTTTTACCGAAGAAATTTTTTTCGTAGGTAAAGATGACTTTTACTAACAAAAATTATTTTCATCAGTAAAAGTTTACTTTTACCAACGAAATATAATTTCTTAGGTAAAAGTCACTTTACCTATGAAAATTTTCATAGGTAAAAGGTGTTTAGAATTTTTGAAAAAATGAAAAATCAAAAAGTTTACTTTTACCTATGAAACATAATTTTGTAGGTAAAAGCCATCTTTATCGATGAAAATTTTCGTAGGTAAAGGGTGTTTTCAATTTTTGAAAAAATAAAAACAAATAAAAAGTTTACTTTTACCTACAAAACAAAATTTCGTAGGTAAAAGCCATCTTTACCGATGAAAACTTTCGTAGGTAAAGGGTGTTTTGAATTTTTGAAAAAATGAAAAATTGAAAAGTTTACTTTTACCTATGAAATATAATTTCGTAGGTAAAATCAATCTTTACCAACGAAAATTTCCATAGTTAAAGGGTGTTTTGAATTTTTTTAAAAATAAAAAATTGAAAAGCTTATTTTTACCTACGAAATATAATTTCATAGGTAAAAGCCATATTTACCAACAAAAATTTCCATAGGGAAAGGGTGTTTTGAATTTTTGAAAAAACAAACAATTGAAAAGTTTACTTTTGCCTACGAAATAGAATTTCTTAAGTAAAAGCCATTTTTACTGATGAATAGTTTCGTAGGTAGAGGGTTTTTTGAATTTTTGAAAAAATAAAAAAATCGAAAAGTTTACTTTTACCTATGAAATATACTTTCGTAGGTAAAAGCCATCTTTACCAATGAACATTTTCATAGGTAAAGGGTGTTTCAAATTTTTGAAAAAACAAAAAATCGAAAAGTTTAGTTTTACTTACAAAATACAATTTTGTAGGTAAAAGCCATCTTTTCCGATGAAAATGTTCGTAGGTAAAGGGTGTTTTGTATTTTTTGAAAAAATAAAAAATCAAAAAGTTTACTTTTACCTACGAAATATAATTTCATAGGTAAAATCCATCTTTACCGATGAAAACATTCATCGGGAATAATGATTAAAAATTTACCTTTCATATGCAAAAAACTGTGAATGAGACTTTTGCCTACGAAATATTTCGTAGGTAAAAGTATTTTTTTATTTTCTTTCAATATTCTAGCACAAAATTCTTGATATACACCTGTTACAATATATTTCATCATGATATATACCTGTTATATAATATATTTCATCATTTTCACATTCACATCCATCTAAACGCCAGCTAATGAAAAGAGAGAGAACAGATGAGAGGTGATCCTTTTCTCCTTTGATGAATTCAAGTTGCATGTGCCCTACCCAAATTCTAATAAGGAGAAGTTATATGGGACTTGGAATAATGTTGGTGACAAATCCCCCTTGTCTACTAATATTATCATATTGTGTTAGGACATGACTCTAAAAATGAGATAAATGTAAATCTCGAATAATCTATGCTATAAGAGATAGTGGAGATGGAAATAGATGCATTGTGATGCTTGAGTTCGAGTATGCTTTCCAACAAAGCAAGATTTTCTTGTTTGTTACCATGTGATTGGGCTACATTATTACATCAATCGGGTTTGGGTTCGGGATCGGGTTTAGATTTGGGATTTCAAGTTTAGGTTTAAGTTTAGGTTAGGGAGTTGAGATTAAGATTAGGTGTAGGTTTAGGTTTAGGTTTAGGTTTTAGGCTTAGGTTTAGGTTTAGGTTATAGGTTTAGGTTATATGTTTAGGTTTAGGTTATAAGTGTAGGTTATAGGTTTAGGTTTAGGTTAGGTTATAGGTTAAGGTTTAGGGAATTGAGTTTAGGTTATAGGTTATACATTATAGGTTAAGGTTTAAGTTATAGGTTAAGGTTTAGGTTTAGGTAATAGGTTTAGGTTTAGGTTTAGGTTAAGGTTTAGGTTATAGGTTTTGGGATTTGAGAATAGGTTTAGGTTATAAGTAAAGGTTTAGGTTAATGTTGTAGGTTATAGGTTTGGGTTATAAGTTTATGTTAATGTTGTAGGTTATAGGTTTAGGTTTAGGAATTTGAGAATACATTTACATTTTAGGTTTAGGTTTAGGTTTAGTTTTTACGTTTAGGTTAAGGTTATAGGTTTAGGTTTAGGTTTAAGTTTAGGTTATAAGTGTAGGTTATAGGTTTAGGTTTAGGTTAGGTTATAGGCTAAGGTTTAGAGAATTGAGTTTAGGTTATAAGTTATAGGTTAAGGTTTAGGTTTAGGTTATAGGTTAGGGACTTGAGATTAGGATTAGGTGTAGGTTTAGGCTTAGGTTATAGGTTAGGGAGTTAAAATTAGGATTAGGTGTAGGTTTAGGTTTAGGGATTTGAGAATACATTTAGGTTTTAGGTTTAGGTTTAGGTTGTAGGTTATAGGTTTTAGCTTTAGGGAATTGAGAATAGGTTAAGGTTTAGGTTTAGGAAATTGGCTTCAGGTTTTGGATCGAGTTTAGGTTTGGGTTTTCAAGTTTAGGTTTAAGTTTAGGTTAGGGAGTTGAGATTATGATTAGGTGTAAGTTTAAGTTTAGGAATTTGAGAATACATTTAGTTTTTAGGTTTAGGTTTAGGTTTTAGGTTATAGGTTAAGGTTTAGGTTTTAGGTTTAGGTTAAGGTTAAGGTTAGGTTATAGGTTATAGGTTAAGGTTTAGGTCATAGGTTTTGGTTTTGGTTAAGGTTATAGGTTTTGGTTTAGGTTAAGGTTTAGGTATAGGTTTTAGGTTTAAGTTAAGGTTTAGGTTAAGGTTTAGGTTTAGGTTATAAGTTATAGCTTTAGGGAATTGAGAGTAGGTTAAGGTTTAGGTTTAGGAAATCGGATCTGGGTTCGGGATTGGGTTTAGGTTTGAGTTTTCAAGTTTTGGTTTAGGTTTAGGTTAGGGAGTTGAGATTAGGATTAGGTGTAGGTTTAGGTTTAGGGATTTGAGAATACATTTAGGTTTTAGGTTCAGGTTTAGGTTTTAGGTTTAGGTTATAGGTTATAGGTTATAGGTTATAGCTTCAGGGAATTGAGAATAGGTTAAGGTTTAGGTTTAGGGAATTGGTTTCGGGTTCAGGATCGAGTTTAGGTTTAGGTTTAGGTTGGGGAGTTGAGATTCGGCTTAGGTGTAGGTTTAGATTTAGGGATTTGAGAATACATTTAGTTTTTAGGTTTAGGTTTAGGTTATAGGTTATAGGTTAAGGTTTAGGTTTTAGGTTTAGGTTAAGGTTAAGGTTAGGTTATTAGTTATTAGTTTAGGTTATAGGTTATGGTTTAAGTCATAGGTTTTGGTTCAGGTTAAGGTTATAGGTTTAGGTTTAGGTTAAGGTTTAGGTATAGGTTATAGGTTTAGGTTAAGGTTTAGGTTTAAGTTATAAGTTATAGCTTTAGGGAATTGAGAATAGGTTAAAGTTTAGGTTTAGGAAATCGGGTTCGGGTTCGAGATCGGGTTTAGGTTTGGGTTTTTAAGTTTAGGTTTAGGTTTAGGTTAGGGAGTTGAGATTAGGATTAAGTGTAGGTTTAGGTTTAGAGATTTGAGAATACATTTAGGTTTTAGGTTTATGTTTAGGTTTTAAGTTTAGGATATAGGTTATAGGTTATAGCTTTAGGGAATTGAGAATAGGTTAAGGTTTAGGTTTTGAAAATTGGGTTCGGGTTCGGGATCGAGTTTAGGTTTGGGTCTTCAAGTTTAGGTTTAAGTTTAGGTTAGCGAGTTGAGATTAGGATCAGGTGTAGGTTTAGGTTTAGGGATTTGAGAATACATTTAGGTTTTAGGTTTAGGTTTAGGTTTTAAGTTTAGGTTGAGGTTAAGGTTAAGTTATAGGTTTTAGGTTAAGGTTTAGGTCATAAGTTTTGGTTTAGGTTTAGGTTAAGGTTTTGATATAGGTTATAGGTTTATGTTATAAGTTATAGCTTTAGGGAATTGAGAATAGGTTAAGGTGTAGGTTTAAGAAATTGGGTTCGGGATCGAGTTTAGGTTTGGGTTTCAAGTTTACGTTTAGGATTAGGATTAGGTGTAGGTTTAGGTTTAGGGATTTGAGAATACATTTATGTTTAAGGTTTAGGTTTAGGTTATAGGTTATAGCTTTAAGGAATTGAGAATAGGTTAAGGTTTCGGTTTAGGAAATCGGCTTTGGGTTTGGGATCGGGTTTAGGTTTGGGTTTTCAAGTTTAGGTTTAGGTTTAGGTTAGGGAGTTGAGATTAGGATTAGGTGTAGGTTTAGGTTTAGGGATTTGAGAATTCATTTAGGTTTTAGGTTTAGGTTTAGGTTTTTGGTTATAGGTTAAGGTTTAGGTTTTATGTTTAGGTTAAGGTTAAGGTTAGGTTATAGGTTATAAGTTTAGGTTATATATTATAGGTTATAGGTTAAGGTTTAGGTCATAGGTTTCGGTTTAGGTTAAGGTTATAGGTTAAGGTTTAGGTTAAGGTTTAGGTTTAGGTTATAAGTTATAGCTTTAGGGAATTGAGAATAGGTTAAGGTTTAGGTTTAGGAAATCGGGTTCGGGTTTAGGTTTGGATTTTTAAGTTTAAGTTTAGGTTTAGGTTAAGGAGTTGAGATTAGGATTATGTATAGGTTTAGGTTTAGGGATTTGAGAATACATGGTCAGGCCACCCAAATGCTGTCCATAGTAAATGGACAGCTTCATTATGGTCATAACAGCAGTTCTCATCATCCAGGGACCCACGCTTAACATCCGGATAGCTCTGATGCACATTTAGGTTTGCTTCAATAAATTCGAGCTAATACATAAACACGGCCTGTCCTAATGGTCAGGCCACTCCAATGCTATTAATAGGAAATGGACAACTTCAACATGGTCATAATAGCGGTTCCCACCTTCCAGGGACCCCCGCTTAGAGTTTGAATAGCTCCGACGCACATCTGGGTCTGCTTCAACAAATTCAAGCTAATACAGAAACACAGCCTGTCCTAATGGTCAGATGACTCCAATGTTGTCCATAAGAAATGGATAACTTTTCTCTAGTCTATAGATGATATTTGTCTGGGGCATGGGAGGAATTATGAAGAGATGTTATATTATATACATTGTATTAATTTCATTATTGAATATACATTGTACATTGTTGTCCCACTCATGTACTATTTCATGTTATATACATTGTATTATATACATCGTTAAATATATAAAGATTACGAGGTTTACAGTAATCGTGGAGTGTAAAAAATTTTCAAGTATGTGCATTTTAGTCCGAGTTCTTTCTCTAATCACGATAGCCTTAGGAGGGTAGATTCGAGGGATGGGTTGACTGCAAAAGGGCTGATTAAAACTATATTGGGTTATCTTGCTGGTCCTGAAATCATTATACCAGCAAGATAACCCAATATAGTTTTAATCGGTCCTTTTGCAATCAACTCATCCCTTGGATTAACCCTCTCAAGCTATCGTGATTAGATAAAGAACTCGAACTAAAATGCACATACTTGGAAATTTTCTGCACTACAAGATTATTATCACACCCCAAACCTAAAAATCAGATTTAAAGGAATATCGATCACCGAACCCGGTGCCAACAGCCTCCATAGTACCTCATTCTCGGCCCCCAGCGTACATATGCTAGGTTTCGATCCTGGGATCCTACAAGGAGGATTTTCCAACGTACATTTGTCTCATGAGAAGCATAACCACAAGTATACCAAAATCATAAAGGCAACATCATCATCACATATCCACTAATATAATTTTTTAAATACAATGCTAAAAAGAAAATACATATATCAAAATCAAAGCTCCAGAGGATAGCTGCACGCTCCAAGCTCAACGCTGCTACAACCTAATGCCACCTGCACACATGTATCATACATAAGCTTATAAAAGCTTAGAGGGTGATGAAAGTGTGTGCACAAGATAAGTGCATAGTATACCATAAAGCCCATAAATCATACATCATCGGAATAAGTGAAAATATTGACAAGATCATGATTCATATGATATCAGAGTAAGCGAAAATATACTGGTAAGTCCATGAGTGCTATCAGCCATACCAAGGCTATGCAATGTAAGACATAACAAGACAATAACTGATGTTGAGGATATAATGCAATATGTAAATCTTGACAAGCCATGAATACCATCAACCTAATCTTGGCCATATAAGTACAAAACATAATAATTCAAAATGCAAAGTACTACGGATGCAATTTAATATGCGGTGCAAATGAAATGAACATGCTGAAATGTGAAGATGGGATGATAGTACATAGTATCGTAGGCTACAAGGTCCACCACCTATCCAAACCAATCCCATACCTAAATTTGGATAGTCCGACTCAATGTGGTAAACTCCTGATCTCGAGTTAGTCGTGCACCTAACTGAAATCTTGGCCATGCGAAAGTACACGTAGTAAATAGTTACGCACCACCAGCCCAAGTGGATAGTGAATGAATGAATGAATGGATATGTAATTCCTGCTTAATAAGTCCACATATTAGTATGGTTGTTCTCTGGAGAAATTACCAGGGTCTATTACACTCCACTCCGACTGTCTCCTCCCTAGCTGCACAGCTTAGTGAGTTGAAGAGACCTTACTATCCGCATAACAAGCAGTCTACCAATACCTACTTGGATCATCGATAGCGGACCCATTTACAAGCTAGTCATACTTAGCCTAGCTTATAACCCCCTCGCTTGGGCAGATAAGGCCACACCCCCTCCCAACCGACCAAGACATAATGGGAGACGTGGCCTACTGATATTCAGCACTCGGCTGCTCATGTTCCACTTGGTCTAGACATTGGGGCACCTCTTGGCCTCGGAGATTCTGGAATTTTCACCCAAGGACATCCTAAGTGCCCACGGTGCTAGAACTAAGTATTTTTGGTGTCCCATTTAGCCATCCATGATGTACTTATGGAGGTCATTGTCCTGATGTCTCTAGGGCGTATAATGATCAAGTCACATGTATGTGAGATACATAGTCACACTATCCATTCATGCAGCAATCCTGCGCGTACTGCGCGATAATGTGGGCACTCCGTCTCATAAGGAGTCCCGTAAATGTCTCATCCCAATGACTTATGCTATGATCAAACATTTCTCATATCAAGCATACATATGATGCGTATAGGCATGAATCATGGAGTTATACTAAGCATTTTATATGGTGATGAACTATCCTCACAATGAAGATGGGCCTTGATGGCCTACACACAACAAGTATGGGCCTATCAATGGGCCCTAGGAAAAGTTATAATGCAGACATTTAACCAATATTATTCTTACAATGTGGACGTCAAACCAACATTGCTCCCAAGGCATGGCCCGCCATAAATGTCATTACATAACCCATGGTGAAATTACACAATGCAATAGACCTTGTATACATCCCATTGGGCCTTGACCCAGGGGCCTCAAATACATCAAATGGGCCTCATCATATGGTCCTTGTATATGTTAAGGTGGGCCTCTACAACGGGCCTCATACATATAAAGGTGGGCCTCAAATGATGGACCTTGAATACATCGTAATGGGCCTCAACCCATGGGCCCCAAATACATCACAATGGGCATCAACCCAAGGGCCCTAATTCATCACAATGGACCTCAACCCACGGGCCCTTATACATCACAATGGGCCTCAACCCATGGGCCCTAATACATCACAATGGGCCTCAATACACGGGCCTCAAATACATAACAGGTGAGCTTGTACCTGGGCCTCAAAACATGCAACAGGTGGGCCCCGCTCATGGGTCAAAGATACATCCTGATGAGTCACATGTATAAGTCACATGTATATCAAAGTGGGCCTCTCGATTAGGCCACAAAATACATTAAAGTGGGCCTGACGGATGAGCCACAAAGTACATCAAGGTGGGCCTCACAGATTGCCATAAAACACATTAAAGTGGGCCTCAATGGATGATCATATCACGAAGTGGTCCACCGTGTTGTGTTTGAGATCCAACCAAATTCATAAGTTAACATAGAGCTAGATGATGTGAAAGCAAAATATAAGCTTAATTGGAAGCTAACGTGGCTCCTAAGAGGATTGAATGGTGAATGTCACTGTCTCCACTATTTTCAATGGTGGGGTCCACTTGAACCTTAGATCTAACTCTTCTTTAGTACATGCCATAAAATGATCTTTCAAAGTTGTTGGATGGTTTGGATGCAACACATGCATCATGGTGGGTCCCACCATCCAAGTGTGGATGGTGTGGATAGAACACATACATCTTGGGGTCCCACATAGGGCCCACCATAATGTTCATATGCCTTTTAACCTGTTGATAAGGCCACGCTGACCTGGATGAAAGGAAAGGTAAATTTCATAACTAATTCAAAACTTCTGTGATACCCAAAAAATGGGTTCAGTGGTAGACATTCATCACACTGTTTCTTATGACGTGGGCCACCTGATCAATGGCTGGATGGTGGGGATAGAACATGTATATCATAGTGGGTCCCTGCCTCCCAGTGCATGCAACAGCGTGCGTCAATAGCAGTAGGCACTGCTGCTGCTTATTATTATTATTTTTTAATAAAAAATAGTTTTTTAATGGTTTTTCATGTGTGGGGCTCGCATCAGTGGAATTCACCCTAGCCATTGGATTCTATGGCTCGAGACCAACCAAATGAGTCCAATATTCAATGTGTTTTGCTGTGTGAAAACCTCAGGTGGATTTCAACGGTAGAAAACATCGTTTACCATGCTATGGCCCACCAAAAATTCAGATCAGCTTCATCTTTCATCTCAACGCCTAAAACGACCTGGAGAATGGAATGGACGGCGTGGTTTGAATTCATACATCAAGGTGCGGCATGTAGGAGTGGCCCACCTAAAATTCTAAAACTAAAATATTACACACACACACACACACACACACACACACACACACATACTTTAACATCCACTGCCAGCCCTCACTTTCATTGCCCACGTCCAGCGTCTAGGGACACTGGACGGTCTGTGTACACAAATTAATCAAGTTGGGTCCCACATATATGTGGCCCACTTGATCTAGATCAATATGATACTTGTGTTTTTCCATCTCCCTAAGGTAGGGCCCACATGGCTTGGACGGTGTAGATCCTACAGATCCATCAAGTGGGTCCCACGAAGGTGGATGACTTGGATAAAATGCATACATCAAGGGGCCAACAATATGGGAAAAGAGAGAGAAATAAAGAGAGATCGAGTGATGGAAGGACCCCGCCATTATGTGCCCTCTCTTGCATGATTTACAACATACATCGAGTGGGTTCCATTCCATATGTGCCCACCGATCAAAATTAACGGTGGAGATCCTTTCTACACTAAAATGGAAGGTCTAAATGACCCCCTTTTTAAACTAGAAAGTAAACATCATAATGGGGTCCATGGAGAATGGACCCATCATGGAATGATCATGATAATTAAGGTGGACCATCGGCCACATCTTAGGGTCCAAAGTGAGATCCATACCATTGATCGGTAATCCTCACTTGGCCCATCATAAAAACATGATAACTAGCCTATAAAAGCACCCACAAACAATGAAGATTCACCCACCTTGGATCTCTTCTTCCTTCTTCTACCTATAGGTTCTAGAGCTCCAAGTAAACAATTCTAATGGTTGAGATGAGGCTTGGATGGTGAAGATGGGAGATAGGAAGGTGGGCCACACATGACTTCTCTCATAGAGAGCTTGGACATTAGATGCTCTCATGGGGTTTGCTTGAAAAATGAAGAAATAAGAGAGAGGATGAGATGTAAAGAGAGAGAAGGATGGATGAGTGAGTGATGGGTGATGAGTGAGTGACGCGTGATGTGTACTTTGACATGTGAGGGATGGGTTACTTTGAATTTAGGGTTGTTTGAGGACGGGGTTTGTACTTGACATGAGAGGTGATTGATGAGATTGATTTGACATGTTGTAGAGATTATCTTGAAATTACAAATGCGTGGCGTTTTCTTAAAATAAATGTCGGCTCACATCTCTTAGCCAGGGTATCGGATCAGTGCTCGAGTTGCGGTGTTGGAACTGCGGCGATGGTGCGGTCGCAATGGTACAAGTCTCAGATTAGGCCGACTCAGATCTGCGGGATACGACTTAGGGTCGTTCGCAAACATTGATTATAGGTCACAAGTCACCGAAATTTGTCGGGAAGGATCGCAGGAGTCGATGGAACAGTACAGGCTAGGATACGGGTCTTACAATTATTATAAACCTCGTACAATTTACATGGAAATTTTCTTCAGTCATAAGTCGTAGTATAAAGAGCTTGTCTTTCTCTATTAACCGAACATAAAACACATACTCAATGGCAATTTTTCAGCCTATGAAACGAGGCATTGTAATAAATCTAATTGCAAACTCACATTTTGTGTATAAGCAGTCCATCATTCCTTTCTCCAAGTCCAACTACAAGCAAATGTGACTCATTAGTCACACAAAATAACTATTATCCGTATAGCTCCGACGCACATCTAGGTCTATCCATAAGGTTTGCAAGGACCATTTTAGGCAACAAAAGGAAATGGAACAATATACACATTTTATCTTCATACTGAGAAGAGAAATATAATGCTAAGTAAAGAAATTCCGATGACTTCTAGGGAAAAAATGTCTACCCAGTCACAAATGTAATCTTTAGGGCCTAATTTAAAAGAGAAGAGGTTGCATGTGTAAGAGACAAAAAATCCTTCAAAAAAGTGTTAACGGGATCTCCTATGATCCATTGATACAAACAGGGGTTATTAAGAGGAAAACATGGACTGTGGTGATTGATTCTCCATTGATGAAAGAGCTTTCATAAGTGGCTGGCAACATACATGTTTGCAAGTATGAGCAATATTCAAGCATGGCACCTGACTACCACAACAAGGCACATGCACTTTGTTTTCCAGCTTTTAAGTGAGGGTTGAAGCTAGACATTTTCAAATGCATTTGAAACTCTGATTGTGAAAAATATGGGACTAAAACTAAGAGAGACCAATTTCCAGGGTGAATTACAACGTATTTTGGATACAAGTGAAATGTGATAAATGGAGATGTACATTTTACACATACCAGTAGGAAAATTAGGCTCTTTTTTTTTTCAGTGGTAAGGTAAGGAAAAAAAAAAACATAATTGGTGGATACATCCAAAATCAGTTAGCAACTTCATTACAACATACAGTTGCCACTGACACCACATATCAGTTGCAGCTGTTGCAAAATAATTCAAAGTTCTGAAAGTAAAAATGGTAATTGTCATGACATATCAGTAGTTGTCAATAATAATTGGAAGAATTGAGCTATAACCTACCTTTTGCTAGGTAACTCAAGAAGTGAAATTCCCTCGTATAGAATTTCATTGGAACATGAATACTTTCTAGCATGAAGATGCAAAAGTATCCAACCTAATGTCAGGAGTATCACCATTCTCTTCTGTATCACCAATGCTACATCTACATGTCAGGAGTTATTCTTTGTCTCTGATATATTCTCCTACGTATCACCAATGCTACATCTACATGTCAGGAGTTATTCTTTGTCTCTGATATATTCTCCTACGTATCACCAATGCTACATCTACATGATTTTCTCCATCAACGCTTATGTAACAGCTGAGCATCCTTGAAGATTCGACTACAACTCTCTTTCTAGATTTCCTAACAAATGGCAAAGGGCACAAAATTCCAGTTCTCTTGCACAAACAATAAAAATGGATATAGTTTTTAATGCAATAATCTGGATTATGGAGATGGTTTGATCTAACAATGGACAATTTGAAAGATGCCAATATGTGTTTCTTCCATGTCATCCAGAAGCACAATCCCAATCTTGAAAATGTTATAGATGGGAAGAAATAAAGAAAATTCTGAAGGTGAAAACCAAATTTACAAACTCAAACTAATGTAAGCAAACCTCTGAACTAAAAAACAATCTGATAACTGAAAACATACAACTGGTTGTACTAAATCCATTTTTTTATGCTTCAGAATTTTTATGCCACTATTTTCAAGGGGATAATGCTTGTGAAAACAGGGTGTAGTCCAAGTTAGCCTACAGCCAGTTATAGGTGATTAGTCCTCAAACAATCCATATTACCAACTCAATATCTTTTGGTGATAATAGACAACAACTGGGTTATTGATCATCTTGTGGGTGCTCCCTGATCAAAAACTATCCTTAAGAGAAAAAGCAAACTACTTAAAGCATAAGGAAAGCATTGTTGGAAGCCTGGAACTAATAATTTTTCCATAACTAATTAAACATTCACAATCAATTTTGATTATGTTAAATGTCAACTGGAATGACTTGGCCAAAAAATCACAAGCAAATGAAATTTTAAAACACTTACAGGCATGCCAAGCTTGGTCCTGAAATCAGAATTTTAAATAGGGCAGGCCCGATAGCCCGACCAAAAACAGTTCAAAATCCAGGCTAAGACCTACCCAGCCCAGCTTGTTGACAACCCTAATTTTATCAGCTAATATTTGTTTTTTCCATTCATCCAAGTATATTTCACCTTCTGGCAAATAAACATTGCAGAATGGCCCTATGAAGATTTTAACAGTGGGACTTTTTATCACTATTGTTGCTTATAGTATGGTCCACCTGAGATTTGTAAAACCTTAATTAGGGATTGAACTTGAATGCCCCTAATTAGGGATTTGAATTTGAATACCCCTAATTAAGGATTTCAATATTTAAATGTTCAAAACCTTAATTAAGGATAAAAAAATGAAAATCCCCAAAAACATGCAACATTGAAAAACCCTAATTAGGGATTAAAAAACAGAAATCCCCAAATACATACACCATTGGAAAGCCCTAATTAGGGTTTAGATATTCGACATTGAAGAGAGAGGAGAGGAGAGGAGAGGAGAGGAGAGAAATACCTGCTGCAATGGCCCCTCGCTGCTGAAATGGATGCCTATGTGTAGATCAGTTCGGCTCCCTCCCTTTTTTGGATCAAATAGAGAGAGAGAGAGAGAGAGAGAGAGAGAGAGAGAGAGAGAGAGAGAGGATGGAGAGGAATAGGGCATGAGAGAGAGAGAGAGGGGATGGAGAGGATTAGAGAGAGAAAGAGAGGATGGAGAGGAATAGGGCATGAGAGAGAGAGAGAGGGTCGAGAGAGCACTGACGCTCCTCGAGCTCCGAGTTGCATGAATGGTTTAAAGGATATTAAAGTTAAATGGGCCCCACTGTGATGCATGTCGACCATCAACACCGCGCATTTGATGAGCCCCCTTTAAATTATGAGATATCCCAAAAATCTGCCATATACGGAACTTAGGTGGGCCATACAATCTAAAATCATGTGAAGAAATTACTAAAACATATAAAAGCACTTGGTGGGGCCCACCTGAAATTTTGATGCATATGAAATTTGGTCTGACTCCTCATCCAAGTGGGACACACATAATGGATGGTCTGGATTTGTGAACCACATCTTGGTGGGCCCAACAAATGATTATGAATATTTTAATGGTGGGTAACCCCTCTTAACTTTTGTATGTGGTGTGGCCCAAAAAAGTCATGGATTGACTTGATTTTTAAGCCCTAGGTCCACCATGGAATGGTACATCTGACTGATGGGGTAGATGTTCGACACCCATCATGGTGGGGTCCACATAGCTCAACCGTATGAGCAATTCCCATGAGATGAAGGGGAAAAATAAAAATCAGTTTGATCCAAAACTTTTATGGCCCCATAATGTTTTTTAATGGTTGACGCTCATTCAACACTGTTTCCCGAAAATGTGGTCCACTTAAGATTTGGATATATCTCATTTTTTGGTCTCATGCCGTAAGACGATCTTAAAAAATAGATAGACGACATGGATTAAACACACACATCATGGTAGGGCTCACAGAGCCCCAACCACTAGCCATTTGATGGTGTCAGGGGGAGTAGCCAATCCGTTCCCCTTATTTGTGGTGTGGTCCATTTAATCTTTGGATATGATTCATTTTTTAGATAATTATTAAAAATTATCTTGAAAAATGGATGAACGGTGTGGGTTAATCCCAACTTTTCGGTAAATCCAAAACTCGAGTGTACCATGCCCTAAATTTCTCCAAAAATTATCAAAGTAGGATAATAGCTCTAGTGGTATATATTCTTAACGTGAAACCAAAATAATTTTCTAATAGATTCTTCTCATACGTTAGTCTTATTCTTTACTTGATCACTATTTCCTAAAGTTTTTTAAAAAATATGATTTGTAAGTTTAATCTCACAATAGTTAGTGGAGCACGATATGTCTCCTTTCACTACCAAAAAAAATAAATCAAAGGCTACGGACTATTCTAGTTTTGGCTATGGCTTAAAACCGTTGCTCATTTACTACGACTTAAAACTGTAGCTAAAAGTGTAATGACCGTAGAAAATAGCTAATTCCACCAGACGTCCTTACAACGTTGAATACCTTCATAAGGGCCTCTATGAGGCCCATTAAAATGTTTGTACTCTATCTAATATGTTTATCAATTTTTTTAAAATATTTTAGAAAGGAACCTAGAAAAGGAAGTAGATCGAAAGCTCAAGTGGACCACACGGTATAAAAGAATGGAGATTAATCCATTGATCAATGGTGTGGTTCAATTAACCTTCGATTTGCCTAGATTTTTGGTTTATTTCCTAAAAAAAAATATTACAAAATTTAAGGGACGGAGTGGATATATCGATTATATCAAGATGGACCCCACAAAGCCCTTGAAAAGGCCGTCCGTCTGGATCCGTCAAATGTGAGCCGTGGAGGGCCGGTTACAGATTGGTCAATTGCTACGGTTATAATAACTTTTAGCTATGGTTAAAAACTGTAGTATGACCGTAGCAGGAAAATATGCGAAAAACAGCGCTGCCTTTTGTCTTTTCCCCTTCTCACAAATTTCATTTCCCTCCCGTCTCTCACCCGTATTCCCTCTCACATCCGTCCCTTTCTCTCCCTCTCTCTCTCTCTCAATCTCCCGCGCCCCTCTTCTCTATCTCTCCCAATCTCAATCTCACGCCGCCCCTTTCTCTCTCTCTCAATCTCCCGTGTCCATTGTCTCTCTATCTCTCTCAATCTCTTGCGCCCCTCTTCTCTATCTCTCTCAATCTCAATCTCACGCCTCCCTTTTCTCTATCTCTCTCAATCTCCCACACCCCTTGTCTCTTTCTCTCTCTCTCTATCCCTCTCTCTCTCTCTCTCGCCCCTTTTCTCTCTCACTCTAGAAGACATCTCGGCAGTGAATGCAGAACTTAGTAAGCTTTGAATATGAGCTTTTTTTTTTCCATTTAGATTTGTGGATGTGGATCTTTCTGATTACTTCCCATACGATTTTACTTCCCCTGCAAACATAGAATGTAGGGGAAGCTGAAATGTGGAGTTTCGATTGCCGGTGGTCTGGCACTTCACATTGAAAGAACTGCATTTTGGCTCACATGAAAGAACTGCATTCTGTCAATGTTCATTCCTTTACTATATTTTGTGCCAGTCATCAACCAGTTCCTTCAAGAACGATCTAAAGGTGATCGATGATATTAATGACAGTAAGGAGAATGGTGGATTACTTCAATGTGATCCTCATGCTGATGGTTGTTGGTTTGCAGGCATCCGTATGTTGTTTCTACTGCCCATTGGGAATCTGATCTGCTGAAGGCATATGAAGCATTGAAAAGAGTTGTCTGTGCTCTCAGATTAGTGTGACAGGTTCTTCTCTGATCTTTCCTAACAACGATTCTTTTGTGTTTATGTGTGTGTGTGTGTATTGTAAATATACATTACATTCAGGACATGCAACTTGCTCTGTGGTAGATCAGGCCATCTGAATTATGGAGCATTGCCCAAAAACCACTCCGATTGGATAATCTTCTAGATCTAATTTTATTCGTTGAATTTCGACTATCGACCTTTCTCTTTCAAACCATCCATTTGATGATGACCATCAATGCTAGGATTATCTGATCAGTGTGGTTTCCAGGCCTTGTTCTGATCAGTGTGGTTTCCAGGCCTTGTTCATTCACAATGGGGCCATAATTTGGCTGGCCAGGATTGATGTGCATACATGCAAAATTACCATGGTAAGGTATGCAATTGTTAGCACTGAGTTAATTTGGGAAAATATACTTTGTCCTAATGGTACAACATGTAGATTTGATTATACCTATTACCTTCATGAAAATTGAATACGTAGCACAACAGCTCATTGTCTTAGTCATTAATTTGGTGTACTCCAGTAACTCCACCATGAATGTGTTTTTGTAAAAGGATTATCTCAATCATCTAGTCAGCATGACAGTTCATGGTCTCAGCCATTCATCTGGTGTACTCCACCATGAATGTGTTTCTGTAAAAGGATGATCTCAACCATCCAGTCAGCTTGTTGTAAATGACTCTTAGAGAAGAATGTCAGTATTTAATGGTAAAATACCATCAATCAGAGAGGTAGTCGTGTCCAATCCCTGCAATTGATCTATCCACGGTGGGACCCATTGAATGAAAAGGTTGAAGATCACCACTGTTGTGACAAGTCCTTTTTCTACAACACATTTGGTGTAAATTTGTGCAATCTGCATGGGTCAAACCACCATTAGTTAGTTGTTTGTTCCGAACAACTGAATTTGGAAGATGTGATTTAACTAAAATCAGACTTGTCAATGAATTTCTGTAAGTAATGCTACAGTATTTGTGATAATCACTTTGATGGGGTGTTATGTGCTCTTATTGGCACGTGTCAGCCAGCTCTGTTTTCAAGAAAGAAAGGTACCTGGTAGCATCACTTCTGTTTAACAATGGGAATGATATAGTAGAGAAGGAACTGAAATATGGTAAGAGGCATCTCTTCATAGCACAAGAGGAAGGGTTATGCATCACTTGATCCATTTTAGGACATAGAATGGACGTATATTGATAACAACAATGAACCATTTTTGACTAGCATTTTAGCTAAGTATTTCAAAACTCTTTGGTGTTTTAGTTTCTTAATTATACATGAAAATCTTTGATCATTGATCTAGACTGGACATAATGTGGGGCCTGCCCATGATTGCCCATCTCTTTTCACTTTTGTCAGATAATATTAATCATCCATTTGGTAGCTAGAAAAATGGATGGTCCATTTTGTTTATGTACTATTCAATGTTTCTCATTTACCTAGACTATCTGTCATGTGAGTCCCACCTTTCAACGTTCATCCTTCTCACAGATTACTTTGATTGAATGATCAACCATCCAAGCAATGGCTAGGGCGAATTAGGCGGTTCTTATCAATTATACTAAAAATGATCTGATTGTTAAGATGATCCGTCTTGTTGGTCAAAAGTCACCTTGATTGGATGAACCTAACCATCATCCACTCATAGAGAAAGAGTTGGCCCAATTTGTATTTTGTATGGGTCCAATCCTTAATCCAGATTATCCATTGTGTGGGTAGCAACTTTGATTTGCCATCTCTCTCTCTCTCTCTCTCTCTCTCTCTCTCTCTCTCTCTCTCTCTCTCTCTCTCTCTATATATATATATATATATATATATATATATATATATATATATATATATATATATAACCACTTTGATTGGATGATCCTAAAAATTCAATAAATGTACTAGGAAATGGACAGGCCTTATTGATTACACAAAAAAGGGCCCTATCATGATGGATGATCCAGATACTCCTAAAAAAGGGTCCTATCATTGGTGTATATCATTCCATTCGAACCGTTGAGTCAATGGGTTGGGTAAATAGGTGATCAATATTTTGTCCTAAAAAATGTTCAATAATTGATCTTGAATATCCATCATGTGGGTTGCACCTTTGATTGGCTATCCCTTAGAAAATCGCTTTGGCCAGGTAATCCTAACTGTCCAGTCAGTCACTAGGGAAATGGATATATAATTCATATTCATTATACTAGATAATGTTAAATGGTTGATCTAGATTATATATCATATAGGTCCCACCTTTGATTGTCCATCCTTGTCCATCCTTGGAATCACATGAAAGGTTATTTACTGGTTAGCTTTGTATCCCTGCTAGGTCTGAAAATGAAATATGTCATTTCCTCAAAAAATCTGACAGATTGTAGCAGGGGTAGTGGACAAACCCATATATACGTCAAGGTGGGCCCCTTAGAGTCTAGACTGTTCAGAGCTTGGGACAGGCTGTGGTGGTAACAAACCTTTTTGCATGCTCCAGGCGGCAGTAGAGATCAGCTGTGAGCCATCTGTCAAAATTTTTTCGTTCTCTTAACATAGAAATCGATTGAATTATTATATGAATTGTATTGGCAGGGTGTTCTTACAGAAACAACAGCTGAGTTATTGGCTTCGCTATCACTGGGAGCTACCATAATTAGAAATTTGAAGTAGATCAGTTCATGAGGGTGAGTACTACTAGAAAACAGGCCTACGGCTACTGCAGCACTTCATCACCAATTAGGAGATACTGATGAGCCAAAAGATGGCAATGCCTCAGTGAAGAAGAGAACTAATGCGTTACTTCTTGGATTTAGTCTTCCAGTTGCTGATCTTTTCCATCACTTGTGTTGTTAGGGAAAAAAGATCACATTGTCCTCAGTTGGGATTAGAGATATAAGATTGCTATCAATGTAGCTAAGGCACTTGATTATTTACATAGTAGCAGTGCTTAGTCCATTATCCATAGGGATGTGAAATCATCAAACATCCTTCTGGCCAATGATTTTGAGCCACAGGTCTTGCATTTTTCTTTTATGTAGCTGAACTGATATGTTTGTTATGTAATATCATCATTATCTTTAGCCATTCAAACTTGAGGACACTGACTATATCACCATCATTTGACTTGTAGAATATAAATGACCATATCGCTTGGGACTGGGAGTGATGAAGTGCAAGTGCAAAATGCATTACCCTTGTATGTTCTGTTGGTAAAGTCTGTTTTTGATATTACAGTTTCAGAGGTATGCCATATTAAATGTATATGCTTCCCTAGGTCATTTAATTTCTTGTGGCATGCTGCCTATCTGTCACTTTCTGGATAAGCTCTAATGTGGTTGTACAACAGCATTCTGCAGTTTATCAGCTCTGGAGGACATGCATTCTGGAAACTTTCTCTGAGTTTGGGAGTGGAGATAAAAAAGAAGTTGCCTTTGTTATTCCTACGCTTAGGAAGTTATCAGCTGATGACAAAGCTGGCAATCTCACCGTCTTACTTTTTCCTCAAGGGAAGCTGCAATTACTTCCAGTGAAAGTGATCTACTCAGAGACCAATTCGATCCGGCATCTTTTCCATGTAATTTTTATTTCTATTTTCTTTCCTTTTTCACTAATGAACTGACCTGTTATGTTGGTTGGTAGACTTATACTACTTTATGCATGCAATGCAGAGAACTAACATTGTTATCATTGTTCATAGGCTTCTTTTCCATGTACCATAAGGTGGAAGAAGTCATTAAGTGGGACACCAAAATTCATGTACAGCTAATGGTATGACTCTGTACACTCATTTGGCTGGCACTCCATGTGAGCGCTGAATTGGTTTGTAAAATTAAAAAAAACATTTTCATCCTTCATTCCAATTGGATTATTTTGAATACATTTTGCTGGAGATGGACAAATGTCTTTCTGGTTAGATACATTGCCACTGATGCTTACTGCTGATAAAACTTTTTATAGCTCATACCCAATGCAAGTCAAACCATTTATTCCTTAGTGAATGTGTACAAAAGGTAAGTTCTAGTGACGAATAGCTTAATCTAGTAAGGGTGTGCCATGTTGGATGTTAGAGAATGTGAGTGGTGAATGCCCACATCAGTGGATAATCCAACTGAGAAATGGTGAAAGATTTTTTTTTTTAATGGATGAACAAATTGTTGGTAACTAATGTTGTTTTTCTTTTCTTTTCTTTTTTATAGCTACTATAGTAATTTAGCATGAGAATTGATAATTACAACCAGAATGAATTTGAGTATCCATTTTCAAATTGGGAATTGAAATTCATGTCGGGTAGGTGCTCTCCAAATTCTATGGCTGTAATTTCCTTCTTTTTTTTTCTTCTTCTTCTTCTAAAGTAATTGTTGTAGGAATAAATATTTACAACCCTGATTGATTTTGAGTACACCCATTTTAAATTTACGGATTTGAAAAACTACAAGAATTCGGCTGTAGGCAAAATGGGGTGTTTGCTAGTGATCTTCAATGGAATTGCTTCAAGGTTTAGGTATATTTGATATGCATTGGAGCTTGCATATAGTTGGATGCTGCATATATTAGTGATTGTTTGTAGCTAGTTTGTAGTGGAATACTTTTATTTGAATCCTCACCCAAGTGCACAAATCAAGGTCTTGTAGGGTTGTGACCAAGTGCACAACTGTCAACTTCCCTTTTCAGTATTGACTCCTGTGTTATAATTCAAATTTTTTAACCACATAGTATATCCATGTTGGAATAGAACAGAAGTGCAAAAGAAGCAGCCCATTCAATCTGATCAATCTACTCCCTGGGGAGGTTGGAAATCAAATGATGCAGGAAATGAGAGGGTTGAAGATGCTAAATCCCAAGATGTAAATTGTTGGAACCAACAAAACGATTCATCTTCCAAACCACATGTTTGGGATAAGGACAAGATGCATGGTCAATCTAATTCTGTTTGGGGTAGTCAGAGCCCAAAGGGTACCCATACAGAGAGATCTTCAGACATTGGTGGTTGGAATGAAGACAGAGGACAAGATGGGTTGAATCAACCAACAAGATCTCTTGTTTGGAGTTCTTCCCCTATTGAGAAGTCTTCAGATGACAACAGTTGGAAAGAAAATAGTGCACACGATTGGTCAAATCGACCGACCAGAGCTCCTGGATGGGGTTTTTTGAGTGCGGGTGATCGAAGAAACCAGAGAAGTCGTTCTATCCAGTCACCTGCACCTGTGGGGCTTGATGGTCGGAATGCTAATGGGATTCTCACTGCCACTGGAAGACGCTTGGATCTATTCACATGTGAGTAAGAGAAAATTCTTAATGATGTTGAACCAATTTCGCTGTCAACAAAATGAATTCTGCATAATTCCAGATACAATGACCGTGATTGGCTATTGGATGAAGATCAGTCCTGGGTACTCGATAATGCTTTTCAGCACCATCCTGACAAAGCGACAAAAATAGGTGAAAAGATTGACTATGTCACAGTTGGTAAGAATGAAAAATACCAAGGTATCAGGTGCTTTTTTGTTGTCTCCACAAATGGTTTTAAAGTGGATTTCTCTTACCTCAAATGCTTAGAGAACTATGTCAAGGAGAAGTACCCTGCTGGTGCTGAAGCCTTCAACCAAACATATATCAAAAAGCACCGCCTAGAGGGCATGAACCAGTAGCAAACACAGTAGTTGTAGATCCAACCCCCTTGGGAAGATAGAACAATGAGTTTGTGTAGTGGGTTTTTTTACTGCGCATTGGTTATATGTATATATTTTCTACCATCTGCCCTTCCCCAAATGTGGTTAACCTCTCATTTGCCCCTTTTAACTACTGTATATATTCGTCATCCCTCTGATGAATGCATCGCCCAATTTGGGAGCAGTTCGACCATATGGTTAAGCAGTTGGCTTCCATATGTTTAAACAGTTTTTTTTTTTTAAAACTAAAAATTATCAAATCATTTGAATTAGGAAAAATCACTTTAAAAGGCCTATTTTAGTATTAAGTACTAAAAGGAACTTTTAATAAACGGACTGAAGTTCTTGATCTGCGAGATGTTTGCCATTCTGATTATCAGGATCATTGATTTCAATTTTAGAGAATGAGTCTCTCTTTCATTTGATTATTTGTAGATAGGCATGCGTCAAACAATGGGAAGTGACCAATGGTTGATTATGCCACTGATCTTTTCAATATGCTTTCTATGGATGGCCCAAGTCAAAATGGGTGATATTTTTGGATCCATGACAAGCTTGAAAGTTATTCATGTCCACTGTAAAGTAAATGAGTCAATGTCACTACAAGAAAGTAGGCCTTTAGCCTCGGTTCAAAAAAAGGAGGCTAAATATGGATCAATAGGTAGTTTTTTACTGAGATTCATTTATGTGTGATCTTTTACACATATTTATGTTTTATTACATTTCATGAGTTTGTAGTTCACCATCATTGAATAGTTGGTCCTTTCTTTTTCAGGTCAAGTCATATTTATGTGTATTTATGTGTTTGACATGCGAAAGAAGCTAAGAGCTGTCTTGAAATGAGGGTTACAGATTGGAAAAAGGTGGGCCATGCTTTTTTGCTTCATGCTTTGTTTGCTTATGAACTTGGCGATCTAGGAATGTTTGATGGTTTGAACTATGAGAACTAAATTACTGTTGGATTCTTATAAGTAAATCACTGCCTTTCTGTCTTTTGTAGTTATGTAGGAAAAATGTTTAGGCATTTCCATGTGTGATGCACATGCAATTTACTAGTGTGTGCATGCTCTCACACACACAGTACAATTCCACACACATGGGAAACAAAGCACAATTCTTGATTCTTTTCAACTTCTTATTTTTTAAAAATAGGTGATTCCCTGCTTCTACTTTTTGTTTATAAGTAAAGCAGGTTTTTGTTTAATTTTCATTTTTTTTATTGTGGTAATTGAAGTTATGGCTTGAAGATCATGATGCAGATCTTGTAGTCTGTTTGTCTGGCAGGCTAAGCTATACATATTCTAGGGCTCTGGCATATAAATCACATGTTGATGAGCATTAAATTTGGTAAGACGTAGGTTTTAATTGCCACATATGTTATTTCTTGGGTGTGATGAAAACCCCAATCATGTCATGGAATTCCATATAATTTCTTCTTTGGTATTGATTTTTAACTAATGCAATTTAATTCACTCTAGCATTACATTTGTTTCATGTTGACCTAAAGATCTAACACATTGTGTTGAAAATAAAGGCCCGTGGTGTTTCCTCTTCTGCATGATGCATTTGAGGAAATTTATTTATTTTTCTAATGAAAGATTAAGAATAGTTGGGATTTTTCCCCTGTTCTAAGTAGGCCCTAAACACAGGACGTCACCTATATGCAGGTTTCAGTGGTCATGCCTCAGTCACACGTACAAACATGTAATCTGAAGGAATCAGATTTGAAATATAAGAGACTAAATGGCTCACTATCCCTCCTATATAAAAGCATATAAATCTTACTGATAGGAGTCTTTCACATGCATCAAAATGGCATTTGAAATTTCACATTTTGAGATGCTTGTTGATTCTTGCCATCAGTAGTAGAAGATAATAATATTACATCTTCTGTTGTATTATAAGTTCAACAGCCGTAGGTTTCGGTGCTTTCTTCTTCTTCTTCTTGTTATTATTTTTTAAGGGCTTTTGTTGTTGGAGATCAATCAAAAGAAGCTACCTTTGGTTTTAACCTAAAGTGATTGAAGAGAGAGGAAGGAAGTGAGAGGACTCAGATTCTGTAGTGATCCGGTGCCAACCATTCATGCAGTCCATCCATTTATCCATGTCATTTTAGATCATCATCACAGAAGTGAGGTAGATCCAAAGCTCAAGTGGAGCACACCACAGGAAACAATGGAGATTGAATTCCTACTGTTGAAAACTTCCTGTGAGCTATAGAAGTTTTGGAAAAAGCAGATTTTTCTGTTTTGCCTTCATGTGAGGTCTTTTAACCTCCAAGGAACACAGACATGTTGAGGTCTACTTTCCTTTATATAACACATTCCTTTTCTACATTCCTTTTCTACATGGCTAGTAGATTTTATCGACACCCAACACAGCCATGTTGAGGTCTTTTAACTTCTAAGGAACACATTGATTTGACATTTTAAGGAGTGAAAAAACAACCCCCAATTATTAATATTAATTGTTCATTCTTTATTCATGTCTATCTGTTTGTGCACACAAAAATCTAGGAGATATAAGTTTGACTGTTTGAATTTTCATGATTAGTGATGCTGATTTTAGTTATTTAGTGGGTAGAGGCAGTCCTCAGTACTGCTCGAAGAAAGTTTGCTTGTTGTCCATCCACTTCTGTTGGTCCACTTATGCAACAACAAAAAGATTAAAATTGTAGTAATTGCCTATTTTTTGCTGATCTTATAAACCATGGAGTTGTTCGTGATTCATGGTTCTGTCAGTGTCTTGATTATTAACTCTTTAATGATATTGTTCTGCCAGCTCTTACTGACAAGAACGTTTTAACAGGTGCTCCACTTCCAAGATTGGCAAGAGCAGCCGCAGCTAGTAATGAAGAAATTCAGATTCTGCACACTCATGACAACCGAATAGAGCTCAGTTTAGGTAGAGCAGAGGAGATGGTAATGAAAGTCAACAACAGTCAGGATGGCAGAGGAACATATTCAAATGCGGCATCATACATTGTTAATAGGCTTACCACAGGAGGTCAGTCCTTCCACGTTCACAAGTTGAGTGCTAAAATGTTTACTCTCTTGAGTTCAATTGGCGATCTAATGATAAAATAAAAATAAAAAATGCTCAAAAAAATAATAGAGAGAGAAAGAAGAAGAAGAAAATATGAATTTACTCACTAAAATATATAAGGATTCACTCTCAGTACTTAAAAATGATCAAAAGATCTCATAAAAGGAGAAAAATATTATATTAACTCTTCTGAACTTATAAAATGATATTTATAAAAAAAAGGAAAGGAAGAGAGAAAAAGAGTAAATGGGGGAGCATGAAATTAGGAGGGGACAAGATGATTGGGTCCCTCTCCAAAGCTATGTCAATTTTTCCATCATAAAAAAAATCCATCTGTGAGTTCACTTTATTGGCGTCTTCATGAAATTCAAAAAGTCCACAACACTAAAAGTATGTGAGATATCTAAGCCTTTCTATAACTCAATACGATACACATTATCATTGACTTTTTTAACACCCAACAAAGGCCAACTTTCTTTTGGTTCAACTTATTACAAGTACTGATTGAAAATCATTTCTCACGCAAGTACACCATAACCAAATCGCTTTTAAGGCCCGTTTGGACGGTCGGATTGGAAGGGATTGGAAGTTAAATCCCAGGATTAGCTGGGCATGCCAAATAGAGTCGGTGATCTGATCTCAATCCCATGGGTCTTAAGACAACCCACTGACAACACCATCATTACCTTTAAATCCCATCCAATCTAACTTAATCCATTCAAATTTTCCTGAGACGTGTTTGGTTCAACGGATTGGAAGGGATGGGAAGGTTTAATCCCAAGCTTGGCTAGGTGTGCCAAACAGACTGGATATAGCAATCCAGGGACATAGCAATCCCATGTATCTCAAGACAATCCACTGATAACACCATCATTACTTAGAAATCCATGTCATCCAACTTAATACCATTCAATCCCTTTCAATCCACCCGGCCAAACGAACCCTTAGCAAACACCGTGGAACACCTATGTATGTTGGCATCCTCTTTATATTTTTTATATCATTTTAGCACTCAATTTGTTAATAGACATTGCTAATTTCTTCTTTTGTTGCACCCGATTGTATATCAGATGAATGCTTCTAACCATGCATATTTGAGCATTTTCCTACCATTATAATAGCTCACATTGTAGAACTCGACATTTCAAATAGAAATAAGTCAGTGCTTTATGACTTGTCATTACTCATCAAAGTTACCAGTTATACATTTTTGTATCATAAATAAGAGCATCACATTACATCTTTATCTTATTTTCTATAGTATAGACTGAAAGATTTGTGTAAAGGTTTTCTAGCCAAGAAGCTGACTTATTTTTTTCGTTCTCAGGGAGCCAAGTGTATGGACTGATGTGCTCCAAGAAGCTGAAAAGAATGTGCTTGAATCGACAAAAGCTGTGAATGTTCCAAGATGATGAGGTGCTCGAGCTGAAAGAATGAATGATTATGTTGAGATCAGGGCTGAAGTTGAAAATGATTGATTTTATTTGATTGCATGAATGAATGATTGTGTTTTGATTGAATGAATGAATGATTTTATCATGAAGTATTTATCTATATCAGCTTATATGAGTTATCAGGGTGTACTACAATGGTAAGAGTTGCCATTACTGTTTAAATATTTTACTAACAATAGGCATTAGCTACAACTATTAACCGTAGCCCTTTATTGAAAACCGTAGCTCTTGCTAATTTTAGCCTTTTGCTACGGTTCGCATTCTACTTTTCACGACAGATACAATCCGTAGCTATATATAAATTTAAAACTATAGACAATATCTCTACGGATTTAATCCGTACCTATAGTTTTAATAGCTATGGCTATTAACCGTAGCCTTCTATCTGAAAATCGTAGCTATTGTTAAATTAAGCCTAATGCTATAGTTCTTGCTGAACTTTTAGCTACAGATATAATCCGTAGCTATAAGTATTTTAGGCTACAGAAGCTATGGCTACGGTTTTAATCCGTATCCATTGCTTCTATGGCTACGGATAGAATCTGTAGCTATAGCTCTTTTTCCTATGGCTACGGTCGTGTTACGGTCTATAACCGTAGCCATAGGCTTTTGGCTACGATTTTTGTCTGTAGCCTTTGCCTCTTTTTTTGGTTGTGTTTATTCATATAAATAGTACTACAGTACCTTTTGTCCATACGTCTGGCATTTTCTTCAATCTTAAAAATCTTGGTGAATAACTTTGTGGACCAAAATAACTTAGTACAAACATTTCCAAACTTCTACTAAATACCATCTTGTCCAAAGGTCTTTCTTATTTTTATATTTCTCAAAGCTTCTTTTTTACTTCAGATATTCTATTCCTGTGAAAGTGTCTATAGACTCTAATGTATTTTGAGTTTATAGTTTCTTTTATTCTATGCTCTCAAAGTGATTGTCATTTAACAAGTTTTGAAAATAGCCTTTCTACCTTACATTGTACTTGTTATCCCGAACTAGTACCCTCTTTTGATAACTCCTAACACATTTAATATGATCTAAATCCCCACTCTTCCTCTCATATTCAAGACTTTGAAGACATCTTTCAAATTCTCATCTCAAATCCAATATAAAAGATCATCATAAACCTTAAGTTTGGCCTTACTACTTTCTTAGTAGAGTTTTTGGCACAATCGATCCAAGATTCAATCCATCCATCATAACAACACCATGCTAATGATGCCATACCACAAGAATTATGTTAATCCATTGGTCAAGTGGGCAACAATTTACAAAACATTGTATGGCTTTGAAAAACTTGATTGAAGCCTTCTAACCCATCCACCCATTTCCAACATTGGAGTCCACATGTTGATTGGACCAAAATTTATTTTTGAAAAAATATGTAATTAATAATTTTTTAAAAAAAAAACCTGTTGTATGGATTGGATCTAGCCACATCAAGCACCAGCACCCTGACACTACAAACAAACGTATTAACGGCCAAATTTCAAGCCAAACACCTTCTTTAATCATGTAATTACCTGTTAACAATATAAAGATTACTTTAATCTAATAAAGGCCATTTATTGGGTATGATCCATCCATGATGGGGAATAAGTCTAATGGTCTGAATCAAAAAACCATTAGGCCCATATATATAAAATTTTAGCACAATAAGGAATTCCATGTTATCCACTAATTGAGAAATTGGACTCTTCGGAGCCCCTTTTTGTGCCAATTAAAATTGAGTTGAACTCATTTTATTTAATTATCATTTTTAAGTAGGCACGAACCATTGAATTTAATTACAATATACAATAGATTTTTATATTTTTTAAAATACTATGTGTGTTTGTGTGTCTATATATATATATATATATATATATATATATATTATAATAATATATATATATGGAAAAGGTTCTATACAGTGGAGCTCATGGGAACTCCCCATGAGGTCAAGCTGTGTGGGCCCCACCATGACGTGTGTAAAACATCAACACCGTGCATTTGATGGGTCCCCATTAAATTATGGGATATCCCAAAACTCAGTCGTATATGGAACTCTGGTGGGCCATACCATCTAAAATCATGTGAAGACATGCCTAAAACATATAAAAGCACTTGGTGGGCCCCACCTAAAATTTGGATGCATCTGAAACTTGGTATGACCCCTCTTCCAAGTGACACACACATAATGTATTGGCTGGATTTGTGAACCACATCTCGATGGGCCCAAAAGATAATAAATGGGCATTAGGATAGTTTCAATGGTGGGAATCACTCTCCCCATAAGTTTTCTATGGTGGGGTCCACTATAGATTTTTATCTCCCTCAATATTTGGCTCATGACTTAAAATGATATCTCAGAATGGATGGATGGTGTGGATATAACACGTACATCATAGTGGGGCCCACAGAGCACCGACCAGCATCACTGGCCAAATAGTGTAAAATGCACATTGTGCGTAAACCTACACCAAAAATCATTTTCCCCCTCTCGCTCTCATTTCTTCCCCCTCTCTCACTCTCATTTTCGGATTACCGAAACCATTTTCCCCCTCTCGCTCTCATTTCTTCCTCCTCTCTCGCTCTCATTTTCGAATTACCGAAACCTTAAAACCCGATTCTAGCTCTCATTTTTCCACCACTCTTGCTCTCATTTTCGGATTCAAGAAACCCCAAAACTCGATCTCCATTTTGAGCAAGATTCTATTTCTATCGGGTGCTCATTTTAGAGGTTTTAGTTTCTCAGATTTCACATCGAAAGGTATGCGATTTGCACCCTCTCCTCTCTCTCTCTCTATTTGTTTGTCTCTCTCACACCCTCTCCCTCTCTCCCTGTCTCTCTCTCTGTCTGTCTCTCTCGTACCCTCTCCCTCTCTCTCCGTCTCTCTCTTCCTCTCTCTCTTTCTCCCTTCATCATGTCGAGGTAGACCAAACCATAAGAGACAATGGCGATTGAACGCTGACCATTAAAAACTTCCTAAGGCCCACTGTAATGTTCATTTTTCATCCAGCCTGTTGATTAGTCACACAGACCTAGATGAAGGGAAAACCCAAATATAAACTTGATCCAAAACTCCTGTAGCTTGGAGAAGTTTTTCCCTGTGGGCATTTAATCAGCACTGTTTCCTATGGTGTGGTCTGCCTCAGTTTTGGGCTTGGATGGCCTATGTGGATAAAACACATGCATAATTTGAAATACCTAAAACACATACATACTTATAATGTATTTTTTGATAGGAAGATAATATGTCATGTGTCTCTACAGATAGAGCTTTGCTAAGCCCACACAAGTGTGGAATAAAGCTAATGCACACGCCGCACATGTGCTAGCATGGCATGATGTCTAAGATCTAACTCATCCATCAGAACGACACCACTATGATGATGTCATGTGCCCAAGAATCAGGTTGCTCTATTGGTCATCTTGGCCACATTTTGCAAAACAAATATAGGGTTCTTAAAAACTATGATGAAGTCTCTATCCCATCAACCTCTATCCATTATTGAGGCCCACATGCTAATTGGACCGGATTTTATTTTTGGGAAAACATGTATAAGGTTGGACCAACCTAATGAATGGGCTAGATTAGCGTGCCATGTTGTCACATGTGTGGTATGTACGTGAGTAGCAGAAGGAGAAGAAAGTTGTTGAGGTTGTGCCCTGAAAAGCCAATATTACACTACCTTTGATACGGTTTATATGCATGATTCAATCATCCATTCATTGGCTTAATTAATGTGTAACATGTTTATTCATATGTGTTAGAGAGGTTTTTCTTCTAAATGTCCTAAGGTACCTGAGATGAGGCACACACTCCACCAAATTCCTCCACTCATTATATATATATATATGGCAGCCATTGCAGCCAACAAGTGGAGATTAGTTAAAACTATAGTGATCTATGCACTCTTCCAAATATACACTAGATGATCTCGAAAGAAAAATATAGTAGAGATTCACATTCATTATCATTATCGTTGTATCACCATCATCATAGCTTGTTAGAAATGGTGTGTTTGACTAAAATAGTGATCTATAGTGATCTATGCACTCCCTCAAATTGAAGACTTTTATTTATCTTTAAGATGTTACATTCATTGCCTTCTATTGCCTAAAATTATACTTGCAAACTTTAATGAGCTTGTATATTACATTTTTTGTCTTAAATTATTATTATGATTAGTGAGCTTATAGTTGTGACTTGTAATTGTGATTTGTAAGTTAGATAATTAGTTACCCATTTGAGGATTTCTATGGGGCCATACATAGATATGGTGTGTTTTTAGTGGCATAGAAATCTCTCAAATTATCCTATTTTGGATAGTTCAAGGTTAGATAGATAGTATGCTTTCATATAATCTGTTTAAATTTTCATACCTGATCCACGGTCCATCTCCTCATTTCTCTTTGGATGTGTTTCTTCCATTCCGTATCCAATGCTAAATATCTTTACATTGATTTAGATATTTGACATCAGAATATAATGTAAGATCAACTTATCTGGAGAGGCATGAGGAGATACTGCCGGATTTTCGGCATGGACGTTTAAATGGGAATATGAAAGTACTACAATCTTTTCAACTTTGGATGAGTAACTAATTTAAGATTTAATTGTATTAACTTAGAATTGATGGAGCAAACCCTGATGTGCGTCGGAGCTATTCGGATGTTGAGAGGGGGTCCCTGGAAGGTGTGAATCACTTTTTATGTTCGAGTAAGATAAGATGCATGATTCTCCTTTTCAAATGTTAGTCATAAAATGACAGTACTTGTTTCAATTTTCTTTGATGGATGATGAATGTATTTGCTAATGTAATTAAAAATAAAGAACTTATAATATATATATATATATATATATATATATATATATATATATATATATATATATATATTTATATATGTTATCAATGGAGGATACCTTGTTTAGGGGGACATGAAATTCTCGTAGCTTATTGCATGGTGCCCCAATATTAGTTGTATGTTACCAGTATGTAGTAGATAATACTAGAGAATACCTAAACCCGATCTAAACCCCAAACCGAACCTGATTCCCTAAACCTAGACCTAAACCTATAGCCTAAGTATAAACCTACACTACCAGAAAAAGGGGCAAAGGCTATGGACAAAAACCATAGCCAAAAGCCTATGGCTACGGTTATCGTCCGTAGCACGACCGTAGCCATTGATACCATAGCCATAGGTCAAAGAGCTATAGCTACGAATTCTATCCGTAGCCATAGAAGCAATGGATACGGATTAAAACCGTAGCCATAGCTTCTGTAGCCTAAAATATTTATAGCTATGAATTATATCTGTAGCTAAAAGTTCAGCAAGAACCGTAGCAATAGGCTTAATTTAACAATAGCTACAATTTTCAGATACAAGGCTACAGGTAATAGCCGTAGCTATTAAAACTATAGGTACGGATTAAATTCGTAGCGATATTGTCCATAGTTTTAAATTTATATATAGCTACGGATTGTATCTGTCGTGAAAAGTAGAATGCAAACCGTAGCAAAAGGCTAAAATTAGCAAGAGCTACGGTTTTTAATAAAGGGCTACGGTTAATAACTGTAGCTAATGCCTATTGTTAATAAAAAAATTAAACAGTAATGACAACTCTTACCATTGTAGTACACCCTGATAACTCATATAAGCTGATATAGATAAACACTTCATGATTAAATCATTCATTCATTCAATCAAAACACAATCATTCATTCATTCAATCAAACACAATCATTCATTTTCAACTTCAGCGCTGATCTCAACATAATCATTCATTCTTTCAGCTCGAGCACCTCATCATTCATTCTTTCAGCTCGAGCATCTCATCATCTTGGAGCATTCATAGCTTTTATCGATTTAAGCACATTCTTTTCAGCTTCTTGGAACACATCAATGCATACACTTGGCTCCCTAAGAAGATATTGCAGGTTCGAATAAAATAAGTCAGTTACTTGGCTAGAAAAACTCTACACAAATCTTTCAGTCTATACTACAAAAAATAAGATGAAGATGTACTGTGATGCTCTTATTTATGAAAGAAAAATGTATAACTGGTAACTTTGATGAGTAATGACAAGTTATAAAGCACTAACTTATTTCTATTTGAAATGTCGAGTTCTACAATGTGAGCTATTGTAATGGTAGTTAAATGCTCAAATATGCATGGTTAGAAGCATTTATCTGATATCCAATCAGGTGCAACGGAAGAAGAAATTAGCAATTTCTATTAACAAGTTGAGTGCTAAAATGATATAAAAAATATAAAGAGGATGCCAACATACATAGGTGTTCCATGGTGTTTGCTAAGGGCCCGTTTGGCCAGGTGGATTGAAAGGGATTGAATGGTATTAGGTTGGATGGCATGGATTTCTAAGTAATAATGGTGTTGTCCGTGGATTGTCTTAAGATACATGGGATTGCTATGTCCCTAGATTGCTATATCCAGTCTGTTTGGCACGCCTGGCCAAGCCCGGGATTAAACCTTCCCATCCCTTCCAATCCCTTGAACCAAACACGTCTCAGGAAAATCTGAATGGATTAAGGTGGATTGGAAATGATGATGTTGTTAGTGGATTGTCTTAAGACCCATGGGATTGAGATCAGATCACCAACTCTGTTTGGCACGCTTGGCCAATCCTGGGATTTAACTTCCAATCCCTTCCAATACCATCCAATCCCTTCCAATTCGACCGGCCAAAAGAGCCTTAAAAACAATTTGGTTATGGTGTACTTGCGTGAGAAATGATTTTCAACCGGTACTTGTAATAAGTTGAACCCAAAGAAAGTTAGCCTTTGTTGGGTGTTGAAAAAAGTCAATGATAATGTGTATCATATTGAGTTATAGAAAGGCTTAGATATCTCACATACTTTTAGTGTTGTGGACTTTTTGAATTTCATGAAGACGTCAATAAAGTGAACTCACAGATGGATTTTTTTTTATGATGGAAAAATTGACATAGCTTTGGAGAGGGACCTAATCATCTTGTCCCCTCCCAATTTCATGCTCCCTCATTTACTCTTTTTCTCTCTTCCTTTCCTTCTTTTTATAAATATCATTTTATAAGTTGAGAAGAGTTAATATAATAATTTTCTCCTTTTATGAGATATTTTGATCATTTTTAAGTACTGTGAGTGAATACTTATATATTTTAGTGAGTAAATTCATATTTTCTTCTTCTTCTTTCTCTCTCTATTATTTTTTTGAGCATTTTTTATTTTTATTTTATCGTTCGATCGCCAATTGAACTTAAGAGAGTAAACATTTTAGCACTCAACTTGTGAAAGTGGAAGGACTGACCTCCTGTGGTAAGCCTATTAACAATGTCTGATGCCGCATTTGAATATGTTCCTCTGCCATCATGACTGTTGTTGATTTCCATTACCGTCACCTCTGCTCTACCTGAACTGAGCTCTGTTCAGTTGTCACGAGTGTACAAAATCTAAATTTCTTCATTGCTAGCTGCAGCTGTTCCTGCCAATCTTGGAAGTGGAGCACCTGTTAAAACATTCTTGTCAGTAAGAGCTGGCAGAACAATATCATTAAAGAGTTAATAATCAAGACACTGGCAGAACCATGAATCATGAACAGCTCCATGGTTTATAAGATCAGTAAAAAATAAGCAATTACTACAATTTTAATCTTTTTGTTGTTACATAAGTGGACCAGCAAAAGTGGATGGAAGCTGCATAAAAATCTGTGGGCCAGCAGAAGTGGATGGACAACAAGTGAACTTCCTTCGAGCAGTACTGAGGACTGCCTCTGCCCACTAAATAACTAAAATCAGCATCGCTAATCATGAAAATTCAAACAGTTAAACTTATATCTCCTAGATTTTTGTGTGCACAAACAGATAGACATGAATAAAGAATGAACAATTAATATTAATAATTGGGGCTTATTTTTTCAATCCTTAAAATTTCAAATCAATGTGTTCCTTGGAAGTTAAAAGACCTTAACATGGCTGTGTTGGGTGTTGATAGAATCTACTAGCCATGTAGAAAAGGAATGTGTTATATAAAGGAATGTAGACCTCAACATGGTTGTGTTCCTCGGAAGTTAAAAGACCTCACATGAAGGCAAAACAAAAAAATATGCTTTTTCCAAAACTTCTATAGCTCACAGGAAGTTTTCAACAGTAGGAATTCAATCTCCATAACTTACCTGCATAGGGAAACTGTCGATTGGTGAGTCGATACATCAATTTCTTCTTTGGTGATTTATTTGGGGCTGCAAATCGTTAGGTAGGCTTTCAGTTTTGGAACAGTGATTTGTTTGGGGCTGCAAATTCCTGTAACCCATATCAAATTTCAGGATCCTCAACAAATAAGGTAACTAGCAAAAAAAAAAACATTTCCATTTGTGGACTGTAGTAGGAGAATCAAGTGACCTGCACTGAATTAAAAAAGAGAACTGATAACCTCCAGGCACCTCTACCACACCTCTACCACAATTTACAGTATGGGTGTTCAGCCACGAAATGGAAAAAGAAAAGGAAAAAAAAAAAAAAACTTTTTTACATCACGGAGGTAAAAAATTCCTTGTACTGCATATAGCACTATAAGTGCCTGTAGGTGGTTAGTTCCGATTAAGAGAAGTCCTAGATTTGTTGCTAAGAGGATGCAACAAATCCAGAGGATTCTCAGGGCACAATCTGTCCACTGGGATGCAATGGATGAATGGTCTGGATTATTGATCCATGGGCATCATTTCCATCAAATAACTCAGCACAAAACCAATAGATGAATATCAAACAAGCATAACTTTTCTGTTCATTATACATCTGGCCTTTTCCCTGAAAATGTAGGCCGTTGTTGTTTCTTCTTCACAATCAGTTATGATTTTCATATCAGTGAGATTTTTTGGAAATTCCCAATTCCAAAATGGGCCATCAGATCAACAGTCTAGATCAATACACCATGGGCCTACCCCACGTATAAAAACATATTCTCAGGTTTGAGGGCCTAACCTGAAAGCATTTGGCTGAAAACCGATCCAACAAATGTCCTTAGTTTTGCTACAAATATATATAAGCCATCATTAGTGACAAGTTCTCAATCAAGTAGCTACACATTCCATAGAATTTCAAGTTTATAGGCTATGACAGATTCGTTTACAAACACTGATGCAGAGATTGGTGCCATGTCTTTTTCTTTTCTTTTCTTTTTTATTTTTTTGCCATTTTTGGTTTCATGAAAACCAGAACCCAGATTCAAATAGCAATGAACTGAACACAACATTATTCATGCAGTGCTCATACCAGGATCATGATATGATGATACAAATGCTAACTCAGCTGTTGTCTCTGTAAGAACACCCTGCCAATACAATTCATATAAGAATTCAATCGATTTCTATGTTAAGAAAACAAAAAAATATTGACAGATGGCTCACAGCTGATCTCTACTGCCACCTAGAGCACGCAAAAAGAAAAAAGAAAAAAAATCGCCATTTCGTTTCATAAGCTCAAAATTGAGGCAAATTAAAAGCTAAAGTGAAAGCAGCAGTGATGATGATGTACATCGTTGAAACCTTCCTAGGCCCACCATAATATTTATTTTCCATCTAACCTGTTCATAAGGTCGCATAGATCAGCAAAAATATCAGTTAGTTCCAAAACTTATGCGGCTCCCAAGAAGTTTCAAATGGTGGTTATATAATCCACATATAATACCACTGTGGTCCACTTAAATATGTCTCATTGTTAGGTTTATATGCTAAAATGATACGAAAAAAAATGGAAGGAGTGGATAAACTGATACATCTCAGTAGCCCTCACGGGCTTTTTTTTTTTAGAAACAAGTAAATAACCTTTCATGTGATTCCATAACCTTTCATGCAGCGAAACTAGGCTTAATCTATAGTAAACCTACCATTAGAAGCTTATAAATAGGTTGAATGGCAAATAAACACCATAGTTGGCTTTAGGAAGATTTGAACAATGAGTATATTGTACCATTGCTTTCTATGGTGCAGTCCACTTGAACTTTGGATCTGCCTCATTTTTGCACCTATGCCTTAAAAACGTTTCCTCCCAGCTCTTGCTTGATCTCAAGGGAAAGTGGTTATCACCAATTAAAAACTATCTACTTGTAGTAAACTCAAAAGCTATAATGGTTTCAGAAAATGGAAGAAAAGGACACGACTCAACATACACGAACAAATCTGCCAGCCCGAATGTACCTCTGAGAATTGTAAGGCCATACGACAACATATGCGAGCAAATTTGCTAGCCTGCAAGAAAAAATAAAGTCAAAAATTATAATAGTTGTAAGAACTCCAATGACATGCAGACCAGCAATATGTTGAACCATGCAGATTAGCAATATGTTGAACCATAGAGTACCAAATTAGTTCATGATTAGAAAAGGAACAAGCCCACTATCATGACATTTCTTGATTGTGCAAGATCTCATGTGCATTTGTTGCACCAAATATCATGACATTTCTTGATTGTGCAAGATCTCATGTACATTTGTTGCACCAAATATCATGACATTTCTTAATTGTGTAAGATCTCATGGAATTTTTCAATATTTGGCTGTCAGCAAATTGCTGATTGCGAAGGACTGGACACAATGGCTGCCTTCGATGAGATTGCAAGCTGCCACCACGCAGATAGCAGAGACGACTCCTTACCATGATATGCAAAGGCAACTTGCTATCTTCAAATCTAAAGACCCAAACTAGCAGCTACACTAGTAGTAAAAAACTCCCCACCCATAGCAGATAAATCTCAGCCTAAACTTCCATAACTTCACCGAATCATCATGGGCTTCTGAAGCAGACCCCACATAGGGCTAGCTTTAAACAGAACGGCTAAGCAGGGTCCATCTGAGATAAAAAATCAGAAGCTGCATTGAAAAAAAAATATAAATAAAAATAAAACTTAGCTGGGCTGCCCTTCCCCCACAGCCTCTGATTATCTGCCTAGATTAAGCACCCCAGATAAAACTTAGTCGGCGTAATCCTGACAGAAGAAAGGAGAGAATCAATTGGCATAGCAGCGCGGAGACAGAACAAAGCCTGCAGGGTGATGGATGCCGAAGAAGCTGGAAGAGACTATGCTATAGGGACTGAAACAGGGGCAGCTCAGGGCTGAGCTGAGATTCATCCCACGCCTTTCTTATAGAAACTTTTCCTGAGAAGGAAGATTGAACTGGTCAGTGAGACTGGATGTAGCCCATCAGATACCACATGTTCCAGCTGCCCAGGGAAAGTGGGTTAGATGTCGCTTCAAATATTACCTGGGAGTCAATTTCAATCACTATGTGAGAGAAATTCATTTCAAATCACTCCATTTTTCTGGAAAAGGAAACTCTCAAACAAGAAATGAAATATAGTGGAGATATTACATGAGAATGAGTAATGTTTTCAACCAAACAGCTTTCACACAGAAAACCAGATTTGAGTGATCTGCTACTATCGCTATAAATGAGAGTCAGGACAGACTGTAGGAACTCACGGAACTCAATTTACATCAATAAACTGATAGTTATACACATATGGCATTCTGGTTGGAATTCTGCTGATGGAACAAGCTTTTGAAACACATTACTTTAACAAATTCAACTAAGACCATTTACCTACAAGTGATGGTTCACAGGAAAAAGGAAAACTGACAATTTACAACTATAAAAGACAGAAAGGCAGTGATTTACTTACAAGAATCCAATAACAATTTGGTTCTCATAGTACAAACCATCGGAGATTCCTAGATCTCCAAGGCGATCACTAAGAAGTAACACATTACTTCGCTTCCTCACTGAGGCATTGCCATCATTTGGATCGTCAATATCTCTTAATTGGTGATGAACTGTCAAAATGATGAATTTAGCAAGTATACAACTACTCTAGTTTACTGTTGGTTCACGCCCTCTGAGCAGCGCTTTTTGAAATACTTTTGTTGAAGGCTTCAGCACCATCAGGGTACTTCTCCTTGACATAGTTCTCTAGGCATTTGAGGTAAGAGAAATCCGCTCTAAAACCATTTATGGAGACAACAAAAAAGCTCCTAGCAACCCATTTAAGGAAAAAAAAAAAAACTCAAAATGGAGAAAAGAAAATACTCAGAGAAAAAAAAATCAATGAAGAAAGAAACAGTTCTTTTGGGGGGGATTTTTACCCTGATAGCTCTATTGAGAAGAAGTTTGGAGTAGGAAGGATCAGGTCTTCTGAAGACCAAGGAAGCAGCTGCAAGGGCTGCAGTAGTTTCAGCAGCTACATCAGAACCAGGGCTATTGTTGTCTATCTTGTAGACAGTTCTTGGAGTGTCCATGTCTTCTGGCCTCTCCCAGCATGCGTGATCCTTGTTAGCATCGCCCACCTGTAACTAAAAAGAAAAACTCACATTGCCTGCCATGAAACTAAAAACTCACACGCATGATCCTTGTTAGCATCACCCACCTATTACCAAACATTCTTTTTGAAGCCATCTTTGTTACAACTAGCTTCATTGGCTCCTTATTACGGTGCCTACCATGAAACCAAAATGCATACCTGGTTAGACCCAATTTAATAAACACCAAGAACAAGAGTAGAAACCACTGCAAGGCATGGAATGAATTAGTTCCTGAATTGAAGTAGGGGAAAAAAAGGATCACAGCTGCGAAAGGATTTTAAACATGATAGGAAACATGCCTGGTCAAAGGCAGGGAAAATATAATCTGCAAACTGAATTTCCACAATCACTCAATTCCCCTATTGTGAAAAAATAAAAAACAAACAAAGTTAAAAATAGAACATTTGAAAGCTTTGAACCATTCAGAAAATGCTCGAGTTGCATTACAGGAACACAAAAGGTAAGTTCATGATACATATTTGGGCTATTGTGCGTGCCCCACATTGCTATCACATAATGATTTTCTTTATTACCAGTGCATTTGATTGAACCATCCATTCTTTCATACAACTAGAGATAAGCCATGGGACAGAAATCACACCAACCAAATGAACATAAGCTTCCAATCGCATGAAAAATAGATATTTAAGATTGAGTGGATAAATGAAATAGATCCAACAAAAAAATTGAACAATCTATCAGACAGATCCCACTTTGCATTGCTTATGATTCCAAAGCAGCACTCTGGTTTGATGATTCAAACCATGCAATTTACAGAATTAGATCTCTCCGTATGGGAACACTCAAACACTCGGTGTTTGAGACCTTCATACTGCAAGTTACAGACATTAAAATAAATGTGAGGCTTGTAACTTTAAACAGACATTAAAAATACTGTAATAATGTCTTCATACTGCACTTCTAGCAGTAATATTCAGCAATTAGATTTTAGTTAGGGAGTTCTCCATTATCCTTGCAATTAGATTTCATATTTATTCTATTTACATGGGTTTTGATTTCTCAAAACCATTAAAATGACCAAACAGAATTTTAAAAAACAAAGTATCTCCATAAACCCATGCGTACCTCTGAGAATTGTAAGGCCATAAGCCAACATATGCGAGCAAATCTGCCATCCTACAAGCAAAAATAAACTCAAAAATTATAACAGCTTAAAAAAATGAAAAAAAAAAGGGATAAAACTCACCTTGAAGCCCTTCTCCCTCCTCCTTTACCCAGGCTTGGGACCGGCAATGCAAGGAGTTGCATTGGCGGAGTTGCATTGGCGAAGTTAAAAAAGGGCTTAAGCTCCATTTGGTTTGAGATAAATTTACATTCATAAACACCAATGTGATGACCAAATGGAGCCCAAGACTATAAATATATTCAAATATTTAGTGCAAAATTCATGCAGACTATAAATATCGATGAACTATAGAGTACCCCAAAAAAAAAAAAAAAAAAAAAACCAGCCAAACATCATATAGAGTAACTACTTAGGCCAAACATCATTTAGAGTAACTACTTAAGCTAAAAAAAAGGCATCTTGTAAGCCCCAACCAAAACCCACTTAAGCCAAATTACTATAAATTCAATTATATAGTACTATATTTGTTCAAATTATAGGAATCTCATTGATTGCTTCCCCCATTGCACAAGTGATCCTGGACTAGCCTCTCCAAGTGTAGATGTGAATCCATCTTCTTTCCACAAAGGAGCATCAGGGTGTATAATCTCAGTCAGGATAACAACAAAAGCTCCCTCTGCTAATGGCTCACAATGGACAATTGCATTTGGAATAACTTCATGTACTTGACCATGAGCAACAACACCACCTAAGCCCCAACCAAGCAACTCATATTTCTTACCGATATATATCGTATCTGGCTACATGTACACATATAAAATAGCGTTAGTATTGTTAGCATTTATAATATAATTGTAAGCTTATTACATTAGCGAAATTATAATTGCATACCGATGATCCGTGAGTAGATTTAGCCACTGGTGGTGATGGGAGGTTTTGACCAGACTGTCCTTCTTGATGCATACCCACCCAGGACTTTATATCAACCAATGATTTCTTTATCTTTAGTATCTCCTGCGCTAGGCCTTCTTTTTATTTTGCCATATTATGTACCTTTGAACGGGCAGGGGTTGACTTCTTTAGTCCTGTTTTGCTTATCGAGCAACCCAGACCACGCATTCGTCCTCTACTATCAGAACCAACCACCTGTAAAACATTACAAATCAAGTTATTAGGAAATTCATAATCACCGTGAAACTCAAATAATTTTAAAAGTTTATTAATACCTGTGTAAGGGCATCGTCAACGCCGGTCATCTTAGAAGCAGGATTGCTACCATAAAGCTCATCTAGTTTTTGCTGTGAAAAAATTAATACAAATGAATGTAAAATAATTTAAAGTTATATAATGACATTTCATAATGGTACTAGTTAGCGCGCACTTACAACAAGGTCAGGATACTGGACGACTTTGTCCTTGCTCGTATGTGCTCTTAAGTAGACATCACCTCTACCTATCTCGGCATCAGAGGTAAGATTCCTCTCCATCGCCTTTGACACATAACTTATCGTTTAAATACACATCATTAATAGAGTTAATTAGATCAAAATTAAATTTAATTTTAAACTATAATACGTATCTTTATATACATACCATCTGATGGCGAGTAATAGCCATGTTGCGCCTCCTAAGACACGCAGGTCCTTTTAGCTTTGCCCGATTGACTTTATTCCTTGCACTTACTCTCTTAAATTGCTCGGTGTTATGTTGATCCATAAAGATCCTCCAATCCTCCATAGGGACACCTAGGGGGGTAGGATTATCTCTAACAATTATAGGATCATTGTTTTTTTATATATTTTTTAGTCAACCTTTTCTTATAATTTCTCCATGTTTCATTGATGCGTTGTGTTATGTACCAAACACCTACATCCCAACTTTGACCCTCAAACTCATAAAATATGGACAACGTTTCTATGACCTTTTGAATGTGTGCATAAGGCACCTGGCAAAAGTCCTCGTATATGATCGGGATATGAGCACGGGCTAGGACACCAATTGCAATGCAAAGTCTTTGTGATTGGGAATGTCCTCATTCAGTTGCCTGAATTCATTCGTCTTAAGAACTTTTTTCCTATCAGGTTGCACATATAAAGAATCACCCTTAGTAGGGCCTCTCTTTCTAGATGAAGAAGAAGCTGGCACATCTACATACAAAAGAATAATAATTATATATAAACATCGTTTATTACCGCCAATATATAAGAAAAATGAAATCTACATATCTAATTAATGAGAACTATCTTATTACCTTTGGTGTTGCTCGCATTTGCACCCAATGCCTCTGGCCATGAGTCCATGTGCTTATTTATATACTAATAGAAAAAAAAAACCCTAATGATTACGAAACAATTTAGATAACAGATAAAGCACAAACAATTCACTATATTATCCATACCTTCATTATATTTCCTTTGATATATATCATTTTGTTACATGGATTAAAAATATAAAGAATTCAATAGATTCTCCTTGATCGCTCTCTTTTCTTTGTTTTCTCAACTACAACACTGACTTCTTTAGGTTCATTAAATATCAACTCATCGGCATTTACTAAGGTGGTGAGATCAGGTCCTGCATTGGCATTAGTTACAGCCTTCAATCGTTCTGATAAAAGGCATGTCTCCTCTTTAACAAAAATCTTTTTTGGAACCTCCAAGACCATGTGCCATTCAGGATTTTTATGATCTTTGGAGTAGAAAACTTGTATGGCATGCTCCACGAGAATGAACAGCTCATCACCCACTTTGTCTGAACTATAAAGACTAGACAAATTTACTAATATCAAATTTACTTCAACATCAACAGCAACACCATGATGTGTCACCTTCACCCAATCACACTTAAATAGGATGGGCTTATACCCTGTATGGTACTCCAATTGGATAATTCTTTGAAGGACTTCATAGTAAGGTTGATTTTCATCCACTGTATTTGTATCCTTAGCACTAGATCGGAAGGTGGTCATACCCTCTGTCATAACCTCACTATTTTGGTTCATTTTATTCTCCTCATATTCCTTAGTGACAAAAAGGAAACCATTAATATAATACTTATTGTATTGTGTAGCAACAACTAGACATCCTCTCACTATATCTTTGAATTCTTCTTCGTTAGATTCGTTGAACTCTCTTTGTCTCTTCAAACAAGGTATGAATTCATCCTCGCTAGGCACCTTGTTGGTCCTCCTGTAGCATCACTATAAGAAATCTTTGTACTTCCTGTGGGTTATTCGATACCAATGTTATATTGAAATTGCATAAAGTAAAGAAGATATATACATATGAGCTAAAAGTATATACCCTTCCCATGCATCATAGCTGGGATGACTCTTCATGACCCAAGTACGAGCTTGTTCATATTCGATACCCATTAGGATGACACTTTGACTCAAACCTACTGGACCAACATTGTCATCATTAGAATCATCGTCAACAGTTTCTTGTAACTTCTGTGGTTTTGGAATGACTCCATCAAAACGTTTTTCCAGCTTTTCCAAGAGGCTTGTTTTATGTTTTCCTCTATATTGGTTGCATTAGTTAATCGTCTCCTCTTGGATGTATTGTTCTGCAATGCAACCCTCAGGTCGCATCTTGTTACGGACATAAGCCTTAAATGTCTTCATGAACCTGATAAAAAATGATGATACATTACATATACATGAATTTTTAGATGTTTCACCTATTTATTCTTACTAAGCTCATAACGTACCTTTCAAATGGATACATCCATCGATAGTATACAGGACCACATATGCAAGCCTTGTTGGCCAAGTGGATGGTAAGATGCATCATCATGACAAATATTGATGGAGGGCATATAATCTCAAGCTGACATAACGTCCTAGCCATGCCCCTCTTGAGAGTAATGAGCATTTGGAGGTCTATGGTTGACGAGCACAAGGCATTAAAGAAGGTGCAAAAGCTTATAATTATAGGACGAATGACCTTCCTATCCTTGAATGCATGCTAGATAAGAACCGGGAGTAGATGTTGCATCAACACATGATAAGAATGAGACTTCATTCCCTTTAAATCCATGCAATCTTCTGTTACAATGGTCTTCCAGTTCACACTAAAACTAACAGGAACATGCAGATTATGCAAAGTTCAGATGAAAAGCTTTTTCTCTTCTTTTCTTAGACAAAAAGGACCCTGTTTCTGAATCGTCTTGACATTGCTCTTTTTCATCCATAGACGCTTCTTAATTCCCAACCGTTTTAGGTCCCTGCGCATATTAACATCATCCTTTATTTTGTCAGGTGTGTTCAACATCAAAGCGACAAGGATTTCACATATATTTTTCTCGACATGCATAACATCAAGGTTGTGGCGCACGGGAATATCTTTCCAATACTCCAGATCAAATAATATAGACCATTTGAAGAATCACGGTGATTCAACGTCATCGGTTAGCTCTTGTTGACCTCCATCAATACCCCTTCTATTCTTCTTCCCAGACTTCCCCCACCGCATATTAAGGTTCGCAGTTTGTCTTTCGACCTCAATCCCATCCAGACGGATCGGTTGTCGTCGTATCTCCACTTTTTTATTGTAAGTGCCAGCACTTGTGTCCTTTCTAGCCCGGTCCAACATTGGAAACCATCTTCTATGGCTCATATAAACATGTTTCTTTCCATACTTGAGTTGCAAGGAATCTGTGTTGGGACCACATATAGGATAACCATATTTACCCTTGGTTCTACAACTGGAAACATTGCCATATGCTGAAAAGTCATGGATTGTCTAGAGAAGAATTGCATGCATATTGAAATTGCTTTCATCGTATGCACCGAACGTCATGACCCCTTTCTGCCATAAGTCTTGAAGTTCATTAATTAATGGTTGTAAGTAAATGTCAATATCCTTTCCCGATTGTTGCGGTCCCACAATGAGCAAAGTTAATATAGTAAATTGAGGTTTCATACAAAGCTTTGGTGGAAGGTTGTACGTCACACACATAACGGGCCATGAACTATATGAAGCGCTATAAGTGCCATATGGGTTAAACTCATCTGTAGCCAAACCTGATCGAACATTGCGAGGCTCAGTTGAAAAATCCTTATACTTGTCATCAAGATTCCTCCATGCAATAGAATCAGCTGGATGCTCTATCTTTTCATGTTGTAATTTCCTGATTGAGTGTCAGGACATTTCTTTCACCAACCATGGCACACTGAACATTCTTTGTAGCCTTGGTGTTAATGAAAAATACCTTAACACCTTGGCAGGTACTTGAAATTATTTTCTGTCATCATCCATTTTTGTCTTGAACCTAGAAGCGTTACAAGTTAGACAACTAGTTTTCATCTCGTGCTCTCTCTAGTACAAGATACAGTCGTTTGGACAAGCATGGATCTTCACATAATCAAGACCCAACTTTAAAATGATCTTCTTCGCTTGGTAGGTATTAGTTGGGGCCTTATTACCAGAAGGCAACACCTTCTTTAGTAGTTGAAGGAGCTCTATAAAGCTTTTTTCACTCCATCTACCGTTCACCTTTAATTTAAAAAGTTGTACAATGAAAGTCAGCATGGTGAAATCTTCGACCCCAGGGTATAGCTCAATCATTGCTTCTTGTAGATTTGCTTCAAAATCATTACTTTCATTTTCCCTAAATTCACCTTCGACTATAGGGGTCATGTTCGGCTCATCCTGAACAACTTTATCTAGGTTATTACCACCGAGTTCTTGAACGATCGTGTTGTGAACGTCATTTAAGTTTGGGACACTATGGCATTGTTGGGAACTTGATGCACGTTCAGTGCACTCAGGTGATACATGCTCACCATGCATGTTCCAAACCCTATATCTTGGATCGAATCCATTTTTCATTACATGTATTTCTAAATCATCATAAGAAATTGATAAACGTGCACATCTACAAGTGGTGCATGGACAAAAAATGGTTTCTCTACCAGGAAGGTGATCTCGTGCAAACTTTAAAAAACTTCTCATTCCAGAAATAAAACATGGGTCCGGAAAACTTAGTGTTATCCACTCCCTATCCATTACAGGCAAAACTCAATTAACCTAAGAGTCCTTTTTGAACCTGCACCTTACTAAAAAAATAATTAATAAGTATTTTTCACTCATTCACGAATATAATTCTAAACACATGCATCTATATCTTGATTTGAAACCAACTAAAACACCAAAGAGTTTTGAAATACTTAGCTAAAATGCTAGTCAAAAATGGTTCATTGTTGTTATCAATCAGCAGAAAAAAGATCATCTATTAGCATCCATATAAGCACAACAAGTTACCCAAGCCAAAAGTTCCTTCATTGCCATGAAAAGAGATCTTTGAAGACTTAAAACCCAGATGATGCACCCAAAACATTATTTCAATAGTACAAGATATTAAAAGCTACTAGATATGCATTTTTGGATAGGTAACAGATATGCCAGTTTATCAATGGGATAAGATGTTGACATTGATAACTATGCTTAGTCCCTACCATAGTTCCTACCATAAACAAACAAGTTATCTATCACCTTTCACCATCTGTTAAAGTAAAAGGTTTTACACGTCTTGGAAAACTGCTAGCAGCCCTAAAGCCCTTTTCATACCTAAAATGTAATTTATCAACATGGATCATTAGATCTGATGACATTCAAACACCTAATTAGGGTCATCATGCACATGCATTGGTAGTTGACGCCATAAATTCCTACATCTCATATTCTCTAAATGTAAACAAATAAATTTTGATATTTTCTCGTACTTACAAATGACAAGACCCAAGTTGTGATTTGCTTGACCTATGTGGGAGAATTTCCCATGAGTGCACAAACCATAGAATAAGGCTGGACTGGGGCCTAACAAAATCAAACTCTTGAATAGAGTTGGCTTGAGGGGCTAGTTCAAAACTCCGGCAAAAGCCTGGCCCATTACCAGACTTACTGTGGTGATAAATTTTGAATTAAATGGAACAAAAAGCTGCTAGTTTGATTGTAATGGAAAAGGAAACTATCCAACGTAATGCATATACACCAAACCAGATGATGACCTTTGCTTAGAGGCTCACCTACTGATCATGATGGAATAGTGATTTGGGAAGGATAAATGGACCCACCATGATCTATGATCATGACAGATAATGCTCAGGCACTGAGAAATTACTTAGAAATTGCATACATGACATACAAATATGTCAAATAAACTTTCCAAATCATGGATAAAAGACTTGACAACTTGATTTGACTTACCCAGCCCAGAGTCGAGTCATAACTTGGTCAAGTCGGTGGTGGCTCAGAGTATGAAACTAGATCAGGTCCATCTGAGTCCAAGTCAACTCAGACAAGTCACATTAATCTCGTTTTGAGTCTTAAAACCATGGTCCAAATTATGATTCTGAATTTAGTTAAATGGTGAGAAAATATTACTGCTCGTTTGATTATCTGACTATCAGATTGGTGGACATTTATTGGATAGTTAAGAATGAAAAATAAAAAATAAAAATCCAATAATCCTATTTCAACAAACAAGTATCCATGAATTAGAGGTTTGGGGTTTTAAACACTATGATTTTGGGACTGTGACTTGGCCCCTATGAGACAATTTAGATGGTTTTAACTTATGTACTTCACGGGTACAAGTTCTGAGTACTTATGTATCAAGAGTCATATGCTCTACCTGAGCATCAATATACCAAAAGCTTTTAAATAACACACAGGATAGTCCATCATCTATTAGGACACTCCATTGATTTTTCATATGACTAGCAGAAGGCCATGAAGCATGAACTAGGACCCCCAGTTTCATTCCTAAATGCTTATTTCCTGGCCACCAATCGAAAAGGTTATATTTCCCCGTGTGGACCACCACTATTGTTGTATTATTAATTAAGGCTCCAAGTAAAATGATGGAAATAATTAGACTGGAAGGTTCTATAAGGGATTTCAAGGAAAGGTTCTGAATATCCCTTTTATGTGTTTTCTATCAAGAATTCAACGGTGCATCAAATAATTCATTGATAAGAATGTTATTTTTCAGCTTGGCCAGATGAACGTCAACCAAATAGACCTTAATCTACTGGTAGGTCATGCTGATCAAGAAATCTCTCAAGGCCAATGGATGGTACAACTTAAAGACCTACAGCATAATTAATTGGTTATGGCCAAAACAATTCTAGTAAGAAAGAATGCAGAAAAGATTCTAAAGATGTTCGACTCAAAATAAACTCAAAATGCTGCACTATTGTGTTTTTCCTTCTTTGTAGGATCCTTCTAACTCTCTCTCTCTCTCTCTCTCTCTCTCTCTCTCTCTCTCTCTCTCTCTCTCTCTCTCTCTCTCTCTCTCGCTCACTTTGGACACAGTCACATAGCGTGCTGCTCCTGCTTCCTAGCTATTTATACTTAACAACATTTTGAAACAGATAGGCTCCTGTTTCCTAGCTGTTTATACTTGACAACATTTTGAAATAGATGGTTCCCCGCTCCCACACCTACTTTGCTTCTTTGGTTCCTTGTTTCTGTTTTAAAGAAACTTAAAATCGTAGTTCCCTTTTCGTACTTCCCTGTTCAAGCTATCTGTTCTAATTGTGTAACTACTATATTGACGTAGCAAAGTTCTTTGAGTTGAATATATGTGACTTAATTACCAGAAATGAAAGAAAGTAGGAATTGCAACAAGAGGTAGTGGGACCATGAGTGGTTGAAGTGGGCTAGCACCTTAAAAGTAGGGACTCATGTGTCTACTATAAATTTATGGCATTCCTTTTGAGTTGAAAGAAAGTAATCAATAACAGGTTATTGGATTAACCAGGGGAGTTGCTATTAACGCCTGCTCCAATTGATTTAGCTGCACCCTATTTTCAATTTTGGGTCTTGAAATATTACCACAAATGTACTCTTTAGAATGCCCAAAATGGATAATGGAGGGTAAGCAAATCAATCAGGTTGGGTGTGAACATCAGTACCCTTTACTAATATTCCAGCATCATCAAACAAAATAGTAGTCTGTTGTGAGTATCAAACAACAATATACCCTGAATGTATATTCCATCAACGGATAGAGAGAGAATACAATCAAACTCAAAATATACTACACAAAATCACATCTCTTTGACATTTTAACAACCAACTCCCCTGCATGTTTTAACAACCAACTCCACAAAAATTTCATATTCATTAAAATCAAGTGATTGAAAACATTGATCTAGTAATTAAAATAAAGAGAAATGCTATATAGAACACTTCATATGAGTTCTAGTGATTGAAATCATTGATCTGGTGTGCCACCACATGAGTGTATATAGGCAAAAAATTCAAAAAACCCATTTGTGCAATTAAGATTCAGAAATAAAGGCTCCACAGGCAACAGGTAATCATACAAAGAACTTTCTATTCCTTGCATGGCATTTTCTATGATTGAGGTTTGATTTTTTAACCCATCCCACTTTGAAATCCCACCGTTGGATTTCTGATCATCCCATGACCACTCCTTAGGCTCTATCTTCAACAGCCTATCAACCAATGCTTCTTGTTTAAGTGAACAGTTCCTTTCACATGCCATTGGTTGGATGACTACTATAGTCCAATGACTTATTGCAGCATTCCTCATCATCATCCAAGCCTCATCATCCAATTAATTGGGACGAGGCTTGATTTGCAATTAATTAAGGTGCCGAAGATCGATAGAGACAGAGAAAAGGGGCGGGAGATTAAGAGAGAGAGAAGAAAGCATACTAAAATCCACTCTAACGATGCAATCAAAGGAATGTTGATGATGATTTTTCTGTTTCGAACAATGGTGCGGGAGATCGAGAGAGAGAGAGAGAGAGAGAGAGAGAGAGAGAGAGAGAGAGAGAAGGACAAGAACAATGATGTCGGAGATCAAGAGAGACAAAGAAATGAGAAGTGGGAGATTGAGAGTGAGAGAGGATGTAAGAGTGAGAGAGAAAGGGATAGAAAGGGATGGACGTGAGAGTGAAAGAGAAAGGGAGAGAGGGACGGACGTGAAGGTGAAATAAAAAATTTTGGGAGAGGGGGAAAAGAAAAACGAGCACGGTTTTCTACATTTTCTATCTGCTACGATCCTACTACGGTCTAAAACCATAGGCAAAATTCCATTAAGTTGTAGCTATTATTCTATCCGTAATAGCCCCTCCACGTTCACATGTTCCGTGGGATTTGGACGGATGGATTTTTCATTCCACTTGTGGGGTCCATCTTGATGCATTTGACAAATCCACTCCATTCATTAATTTTATTATTTTTTTATAGGAAATAACCCTAAAAAAATCCACAAATATTATGTCTAATTGAGCCACACCAAGTTTCAAAGGTAGGTATTAATCTCCACAGTTTCCTAACGTGTGGTCCACTTGATCGTTCGATCTACTTCATTTTTTGGAACCTGCCCTAACATTGTTTTTCAAAACAGATAGACGTATTAGATGGAGCACACAAATTTTAATGGGCCTCGTAGAGTCCCTCAAGGGGCTATGCAGGTTGGACGGATATGTGAAGCTTGGGGCTTTTAGCTACGGTTTGGGGCATTTTTAGATACGGGTTTAAGCCGTAGTAATAGAGCTACGGTTTATAGCCGTAGCCAAAATCCGTAGCCTTTGGTCATTTTTTTGGTAGTGCTATGACCTAAACCTATAACCTAAACCTGAAACCTAAACCTAAACCTATAACTTAAACCTAAACATAAATTTAAACCTATGACCTATAACCTAAACCTATAAACTTAAGCTAAACCTAAAACCTAAACCTAAACTTAAAACCTAAATGTATTATTAAATCCCTAAACCTATGCTTATAACCTAAACCTAAACCTTAACCTATAGCCTAAACTTATAACCTTAACCTAAACTTATAACCTATAACCTAAACCTAAACCTATACTTATAACCTAAACCTAAAACCTAAACCTAAACCTAAACTTAAAGCCTAAATGTATTCTCAAATCCCTAAACCTATAACCTAAACCTATAAGCTTAACCTAAACGTAAAACCTAACCTAAACCTTAACATATAACCTATAACCTAAACCTAAACCTCTATAACCTAAACCTAAACTATAACCTATAACCTAAACCTATACTTATAACCTTAACCTAAACCTATTCTCAAATAACCTTAACCTATACTTATAAGCTAAACCTAAACCTTAACCTATAACATAAACTTATAACTTTAACCTAAACTTATAACCTATAACCTAAACCTAAACCTATAACCTAAACCTATAACCTAAACTTAAACCTAAAACCTAAAAGTATTCTTAAATCCCTAAACCCATAACCTAAACCTATAACCTATAACCTATAGCCTAAACCTAAACTTAAACCTTAACTTATAACCTAAACTTATACTTATAACCTTAACCTAAACTTATAACCTTAACCTAAACCTATTCTCAAATCCCAAAACCTATACTTATAACCTAAAGCTAAACCTTAACATATAACTTAAACTTATAACCTTAACCTGTAACGCCCCGACTTTTAAAGACCCGAGTATATGACCCGTGTCCCAAAAAGCAAAGTGTTAACCTTAAAGGATGGTCAATTTGAGTATATTTTTTTCCCTTCATTAGAGTAAGCAAATGAGCGTAGTGTGGACAAATCGACATAAAGGAAAATTTCGTTATCATTCAAATATACAAAAAGCTGCCCATAATGACTTATACAAACTAATGTCTCTGAATTTAACAAGTACAAGATTTACATGATTTAATACATGAAGAATAACAGAAAGCATATAAACATAAGCTGCGAGATCACGACATAAGCTGCGAGATCACGTAGCTCCTCCTCCAAGCAAATATAGTAATGCATCCCTGGAGATCATACCCTATTCCTCATTAAGTCTGAACAAGCATATTACTTAAGCTACTTGTATTACTTGTACGGTTGTATATTTAATGGATGAGTGGCCAACTCAGTGTGAATTTTTCTCAGATTACACACCGCCGCATTAGGTAAGCATAGTAAAAACATCCAGACAATCAAAACAGAGTAAATGCGGTCTTATTAGATGAATGGATGCATGAATGCAATCATGGACTCAGGTAAAACATCTGGATAGGCATTGGGGTCATCACCCATGGATGAGACTGGTCATCAGCGCAATACTCGACATAATCGCATGGGTATGAAGATCCAAGTCATCATCATAATCGAATGACTAGTCATAAGCGCAACATTCAGCATAATCGCAGGGCAAAGTGATCCAAGCCATCGTAATATGCCATGCATGCATGATTAGCCAAGTCATTATTAGTCCATTTACAACCAACCAACTTAGTTAAGCTCAAAGGTCACTACGAGGAGCACATGGCCCAGCGTAGGCCGACAGCTTGGGCATAGTGTCCCATTACCACCACCCCGGCCTATGAGGCTACCATCTTAGGATGTTTAATAGAAAATCCACCGACTAGTGGCCAATCATATTACAGTATATGGGGCTTACCATCGCATGGTTGTACAGTATAAAACATCGAACCCATATAGGAAAAATACCAGAACAAAGCCACATAGGGCAATTATCAAAATAAGCCTCATATGGCGAGTATCAAAACCATGCGATAAAAGACCATCCTTAAAAACCAATGGACACAACAACCATAGATGGTAGGCCCACATCAATGATCCATTTAGGCCACCACTCAATAACCACTAAGTCGAAGGTCCATTTTAATCACAACCAGTCGGGTTACATCCCAAGTATGGGTGTACATTTATAGGTGGGGGTTTCCCACTAATGTACCAGTTCAAAGTCCATAAGCAATACACAAATAATCCACAAGCATGAATAAATATACAGGATGAACATTAAGCAGGCAAGATAGCAATTCAATTCCCATCAGCTAACACATGTGATTATAAGAGAGAGATCAATTATAATTTTTAATAAAAAAAACTATAAATTAAGATAATGAGAAGATGGAAAGCTCAAGGGAAAGAATCATCACCTTATACGTTAAATCACCTTCTAGTGTCTCTAAGTTCTTGCGCCCTTAGAATTGTATCCTACCACAAATTATGAATTTGTACAATTAGATATAGGTTCTGCACACTACCTAGGTTTAAGATCACCACTTAGGGTTTGAGTTATCTATCTTAGGGTTTTATGCTAGAGCTTAGTCATAAACTTAGATTTTTAGGATTTAAACCCTAGTTGGTGTGCAATTAATCTTAATGTTAATTTAGTAATTACAAAGTATTTATTAACATTGGTGTTATATTTTATATTAGCTAACATTTTAATAATGATGGTTTGTAAGTTCATATTTAAATGCACCAACATTATCTAATATTTTTATGATGACTATTATTCTCTTATATAACCCGAGTAATAATGATAGAGTATTTACTAATGATAATAGGACAATTTCTAATAATGGTACTCATATTAATAATACTTATACTCGTCCCATAATGAAAGCGGTAGTATTTTCTAATGGTAATAGTCATGACTTTTAATAATGATTCTAGTCTCAATAATTGGTACTATGACCTACCATGAGTTACGAAATTTAACAATTAGATCCATGCTTAACTTACTATTTACATTTTAAGCATATGCCTAGGGTTTAGATCAATTAGGTCTAGGATTTTGATTATGGGATTAGGACTCTAATTGGCGTGGCCATTAATGATATTGTTAATGGGAATCATTGATAAGTAAAATTTATAAAATAAATTAGTTATTAATTTTAGGAATATTACAATGGCTAATGTTATATCTATGTATTCAATGACGCCTACGATGAATAATAATACTTATAATTTTCAAAATAATTATTAATATTAACAATGTACTTAATATTAGTTAACAAGGCCCTGATAATCATTGTGATGAATAGAAATAGTATGCTCTAACGTTAATAATAATATCTTAAGGAGGATGAATAAAATACTAATATAATAATAATAAAAATATATATATATATATACACATGTATCAATTAATACAAGTATGGACAATTACTAATGGTTAATCATATCTAACGTAAAAATCCTAAAATGATGTTAACAATGGCCATTGAAATAATTTAAATTTGGAAAGAAAATATAGGCTCACCTTTGTCAACTCAGTGAGTTGACTTGGTTTGAGACCAAGTTGATTCCAACTCCTCTCTCTTTCTTTCTCTTCTCTTCCTGCTAGAATGTTCAGCAATGGACGTCGAATCAGAAAGTCCGAAACCAACTCGACTTGGCTGGATTCGATTCCAAACCGAGTCGACTTAACCTTCTCTCCCTAGTTTCTTTTCTTCCCTCTCTTCATCTTTTCTCTCTTTTCTCTCACTCTCTGCTCCTCATCTTTCCTGTTGGAACACCCAACAACACTCGAATCAGCACCCCAGTAGGGTCTTTGGCCAAGCTCGGACCTAACTCAGGCGGAACTCAGCCTGGTCAAGTTGGTGCAACACGCATCCCCTCTCTCCCTTATTTCTCCTTCTCCATTCCTTTTCTTTCCTCTGTCTCTTTTCCTTCTACCTGCTTCTAGCACAGGGCCCTACTAGCATTAAGTCAGCCCGGTTCAGGTCTTGACGCAGCAGGGAAACACCTGGTGCAACAACAATCAACAACAGCATTCCTCTCCCTCTCTCTCATTTTTTCTTTTTCTTCCTACTTCTTCCTTCTCCTCTGTTTCTCTTCTCTTTTCTTTTCTACCTTTTATCTCATACTTTCCCTCATTCTTCATCTGCTACAGACCCAATGACGCCAATGACCTTTCCTGACTCGTCCACCATCACTGGGTCGGGTCGATGCAACAACCACCCCTGCTCTCTCTCTCTCTCTCTCTCTCTCTCTCTCTCTCTCTCTCTCTCTCTCTCTCTCTCTCTCTCTCTCTCTTTTCTTCTTATTTTTCTTCTGCCATCTCCTGAGAAGTCTAGGAATGAGGATGGTCACAACCAGGGTTGAAAGAGGTCAACCTTGTGATAGAACACCAAGGAAGAAGATGCAAGCGCTAATGGCAGATTACAAACAGGGGTTTATTTCTCTGAACTGATTGTTGTAGGTGGTGTGTATGAGCTCAGAGGAGCTTGGAGAATGGTTGGAGTGAAGCTCCAAGGAGGTTTTCATGGTGGGTTTGAGCAAAGGAGGAAACAGCCAGTTTCATGGTTGTGGCTGCAAAAATGGAGGGGTGCCCTATCTCTCGATCCTTGTGCCCTTTTATGCATCCCATAACTCTTCCTAGACTGTCAGATCAATAGAAATCGGTCTGGATTTTCTTTAGCCGAAATCATCTAAGAAAATGGTGGGTAAAAATTGAAACCGTCTACGATTTCTCTTTACTATGGGTAGAAGAACCCTAGGGCAGTTTAGGATGGACAGTTAGGACCTTATCAAATGGATGTCCGAGATCGTGCTAGACGCCCCTCACGCGGATCGCTGAGCTGGCGGTGGAGGCAGTTTCCATCTTCAAAAACATGGTTTTGTAGGGCCCGTTTGTGTCAGTTTTTGTGCAATGCACGTGTGCACGGGCCTGCATGAGTGATGCAGTTCTGGTTAGGTTCACACCGCGCACACGACGGATGGTTTGAATCATGCATGTGGACAGCATGGGTGGGCCATGGATCAAGAAAATGAATGCTCGTCCGTCCGCTGCTATAACCGAAGGGAGAGGGAGAAACTTCCTTTTTTAGGTGAAGCACGGGTCAACTCGTGCTGACCGTTATGGGGTGCCCTGTGCACAACCAGTGCTAGCCAATTGTGCACATGCACCATCAGGGCGGGGCCCACGGTTGCGTTTAGATGAAATCCACTCTGTCCATCCTCTTAGGGGTCCCTATTTAGGAGTCCCGGCCCAGTTTGGGACACATGTGAGCCTAGGTGGGCCATACGGTTGACTCCTAGCTCCAATGGTGGTTTACCGTTGATCAGAGGGTTGGATCACCCCAAGGTTGAATGTCAACGGTTAGAAAATCCTAATGGGCCATTTGTGAGGCTTCCACCATATATTACTGGCCAATTAATATAAAATGTATTATTATTGTACTTTACTTATAATTACATTAATTAAAATAATTTACAATTATATAAATAAAATTTTATTATTAACATACCATTATACATTTGCTATTGACCACACCTGCACTAGCATATAATTTGTAATATACAATATCATACTATGCATATACATGAATTGGAAATTGTACAACACTATATATAAATTTGTATAGTTAAATAATTTACAACTTTATTAAAATATCTAATAATCTTTTGTATACATATTTATACAAGATGTTTATTGCTACGTTAATATTTATATTTCAATTATGCCTTGTAAAATTTTCACTCTTTTTGTTTATTCAATATAATATTATATTTTATAATTTTTCATATACATCAAATATGTACATATCATTCTATTTCAATATATTTTTATACATTTCTATATTATTATCAATTACACCTAAAAATTTTGATCTATTGAAGCGATTGAGATCCTAAAATCAATGTTCAGAAGCTATGATAGATTAATTTGGAATCAATAGGGTGGGCGGCTTGTCGTACGAATGAATGTTGTTTCAGACGGTTGAGATTGATGATTTGAGAATGCGCCGATGTGTAAGGAAAGCTATGTGTGTTTTTCAAATGCATGTAAACTGATTCAGATTCTTATGGTAATACTCGAGTATGGAAAAGTATGGGGTGTTACATAACCTAAACCTATTCTCAAATTTCAAAACCTATACTTATAACCTAAACCTAAACCTTAATCCATAACCTAAATCTATACTTATAACCTTAACCTTAACTTATAACCTTAACCTAAACCTTAACCTATAACCTAAACTTATACTTATAACCTTAACCTCATCCTATTCTCAAATCTCAAAACCTATACTTATAACCTAAACCTAAACCTTAACCTATAACCTAAACCTATACTTATAACCTTAACCTAAACTTATAACCTATAACCTAAACTCAATTCCCTAAACCTAACCTAAACCTAAAACCTATAACCTACACTTATAACCTAGTTATAATCTAAACCTAAAACCTATAACCTACACTTATAACCTAGTTATAATCTAAACCTAAAACCTAAACCTAAAACCCAAACATAAACCCAATCCCGAACCCGTACCCGATTTCCTAAACCTAAACCTTAACGTATTCTCAAATCCCTAAACCTATACTTATAAACTTAACCTAAACCATAACCTTAACCTATAACCTAAACCTAAACCTTAACCTATAACCTAAACCTAGACTTATAACCTTAACCTAAACTTATAACATTAACCTTAACTTATAACGTAAACCTAAACCTTAACCTATAACCTAAACCTATACTTAGAACCTTAACCTAAACTTATAACCTTAACCTAAACCTATGCTTAGAACCTTAACCTAAACTTATAACCGTAACCTAAAACCATTCTCAAATCCCAAAACCTATACTTATAACCTAAACCTAAACCTTAACCTATAACCTAAACCTACACTTATAACCTCAACCTAAACTTATAACCTATAACCTAAACTCAATTCCCTAAACCTTATCCCTAAACCTAAACCTATAACTTGCACTTATAACCTAGATATAATCTAAACCTAAAACCTAAACCTAAAATCCAAACGTAAACCCAATCCCGAACCCTAACCTGATTTTCTCATACCCCAAACTTAGAAAATGAGCTCACAAAATTTCCGATCACCGAATCCGTCGCCAACAGCCTTCATAGTGCCCCATTCTCGGCTCTCGACACTCGCATGCCAGATTCCGAACCTGGGATCCTGCAAGGAGGATTTTTAATATAATTTTTTTTTGTAATGGAGCATAACCACAAGCATAATTAAGTCACAAAACAACATTACCACATATCTACTATATCAAAAACTTTGAGTACAATGCGGGAAGGGAAATACAGAGTGATCAAAAAGCTCCAAAATAATTCGATACGTGCTCCTGCCTCAGTGCCACTGTGATCCAATGACACCTGCATGCAACGGTCGTGCATAAGCTTACAAAAGCTTAGAGGGTGGTGTAAGTGTGTGTGTAAGGTAAGCGTCAAGTGTACAATATCAGAGTAATGTAAAAATATGCGGTAAGTCCATAAATGCTATCAGCTGTACTAAAGCTATGTGATGCAAGGAAGAATGCTATCGGCCATGCCAAGGTTATGCGATGCAAGGCCTATGTAGCCAAATGTCATATGCAAGATGTAAAGCAAGCATGTCAGTACTCATTAAGTACAAATATCAGTACAGTTTCTCTCTGAAATATCACTAGGGTCTAGTACACTCCACACTGACTGTCACCTCCCTAGCCGCATGGCCTAGCGAGCAGAATAGACATCACTATCCCCCTGACCAGTAGTCTGTCAATACCTACCCGGCTCGATAACAGACTTATTTATGAGCTGGTCAAACTCAGCCTAGCTTATAGTCCCCTCACTCAGGCAGATAAAACCACACCCCCTTCCAACCGATAACGACACTGTGGGAGACGTGGCCTACTGTTATTCGGTACTAGGGCGCTTGTGTATCCACTCGGTCTAGACGTTGGAGCACCTCCTGGTACCAAAAAGGTTTTGAGACTTTCACCTAAGGACATCCTAAGTGTCCACAGTGTTAGAACCAAGTATTTTCAGTATGTGATACGGCCATCCACGATGTGCCTGTGGAGCCACGACCTTGATGTCGATAGGACGTATAATGATCAAGTTACACAATGTGAGATGTATGAGTCACACCGTATAATCATGCAGCAATCTCGTGCATACCACGCGATCATGTGGGGCACTCTGTCTCATAAGGAGTCCCGTAAATATCTCAGCCCAATGACTTATGCTATAATCACGCATTCCTTATATCAAGCATACATATGATGCGTATGGGCATGAATCAAAGAATTGTACTAAGCATGTTATAAAGTAATGAACTATCCTTACAATGCAGATGGGCCTAGATGGCTTACAAACAACAAGTACGGGCCTATTAATGGGCCCTAGAGAGAGTTATAATGTGGACATTTAATCAACATTATTCTTATAATGTAGACGTCAAACCATCATTATTCCCAAGGCACGACCCGCCATAAACATCATTATATATACCACGATGAAATCACACATTGCAATGGACCTATATACATCTCTTTGGGCCTCGACCCATAGGCCTCAGATACATCAAATGGGCCGCATCAATGGGCCTTATATACATTGCAATGGGCCATATCCCATGGGCCTTTGAATATATCATAATGGGCCCTCATATGGCAAATGTGCCACATCACATGAGCCACATGTATATCAAATGCGCCACACCAATTGGGCCCCATGCATATCAAATGTGCCATACCCAAAGATAAGTGGTTATAATTATTTCCACCATTAAAATTCCCAAGGCCCATGATAACATTTATTTCCCATCCAATCTGATCATAAGGTCACAATGACCTGAAAGGGGTTTTAATGGTGGACGGTCAAACCCACTGATTTTTATAGTGTGGTCCACCTAATCCTAGATCTGTCTTAATTTTGATCTCAAGCCTTAAAACTATCTATTAAAATGGTTAGATGGTTTGGATGCAACACATGCATCATGGTGGTGTGGTATACATACATCATACGTGGGTCCCATAGACCTTGCTGATGTCAATAGCAGTGGGACCCACCGTCCCTACAGAATGGGTAGACGACACGTATAAAACACATACATCGTGGTGGGTTCCGCCGCCCATGGACAATGTGAGTAAAACACATACATCCTTGGATCTCACGTGGGGCCCACCATAATGATTTATTTTTCATCCAAATCGTTGATAAGGTTACATATTGAGGGTCAAATATTGCATATTAGACCCCATTTATTACTTGGATTTACGAGCATGATGTCGTTCAATGGCCTGATTTAATCACGTTTGTGATGCAAAGTGTCTTTACGAGTATGGATTGAAATAAGGTGCTAAAAGCATGGATTTAATACTCTGATGACACTAAGGGCAAGGAACGGACTCCAGGGGGCCAAGATCGATAGAATTACACGCCAGGGATCCAAAAAAACTAAGAAACTGAAGCTCAAGTGGCCCGAAAGACGTCCAGAGTGCAAGATCATAGGATTCCCACCATCAGTTCGGTTCAAAACTTCATACGTAGCCTGAGGACCATAAATTAACTGTACACGTCGAATTTCAGCTACTGGATCCCTGTGGAAGTGCCTAACTGACAGATCAACCCATTAAATCCTCAAGTAGGGCCCGCCTGATCTCTGGATCTGCCTTAATTTTGGACTCAACGCTTAAAATGATATGATAGAATGAAGGGACGAAGTGGATTTCCCGTACACATCAAGATGGGACCCACTTTACGACATGAGTGTGCATAGCTCACATGCAGAGGAGGTGCACTGGACGGTCAACCCGGTCAATGACGGGGCTTACCCATCTCTCTCTCTCTCTCTCTCTCTCTCTCTCTCTCTCTCTCTCTCTCTCTCTCTCTCTCTCTCTCTCTCTGCGTAAGGCATCCAACAGATGGATGAGTGTCATCCATTTTTACATTGTGGGCCCCACAATTTCTCCGGCTCGATGATCGAAACCGTTTAATGGTCTCATGAGGTGGGTATTACTCTCACCTAGGCGTCGGTTTTACCCCATGCAAGCTATTGGAAGATCCTATCCGTTGAAAGGATGGGCGGTGGAATAAAAGATCAAGTGGGCCGCACCGATTTCACTCCAAAAATACATCCTCCCAGATGAATTTTGACCCTGGAACGAATAGACGAAGTGGACTCTCTAATTGGCCTCCATCAGTGGGCCAGTGCATGTAGTAGGGGTGACCTGCAGAGTCTCTATTCTGCAACAGAGCTTACGGACCAAGCTTGTGGGTCATCACCGCATTCCAAAAGCCTGATCTGGGCCGTTCATCATGAACCTACCGTCCCCTTCATTAGAGCCAAGGTGACTAAATCTTATAAATCAGTGGATATCAATTTCCATTCGTCCAAATAGAGGACTAACGGTGCCACGGAAAAGATGGGTGGGATACACCAATTTCTGTCCGAAAATAGCCTAGTTTTACTGAATTTTCAAGGGCGTTCCAATGAGCAGATTGAATTTCACAGAAAAACCTGATAATGGGCCCCACTTCCAGTTCAGCACAGGCCTATTACGCAGGGAGTGTGTAAAGGTTCTACACTTGTTATGCCTTGCGGAAAACGGCACTGTCCTAGGCTTTAGCAATCGACCTATGGCTGTTATAAGAAGAGTGATAGAGAGAGGGTATGGAGGAATCAATCTGGTAGCAGGGGCGTGGACGTGGAGAGAGATAGAAAGTTTGATTTCTTTTTAGTTTTATTTATTATTATCTTTTTTTTTTGTTATTATTGGGAGATTTAATCCCATCATGTTGGGCTAAACCTCTTAGCTAGGGCTAAGAGGTGAAGCTTGTAGCATGATGGGAGACCTTACTTTGTGTCATTGAATTAATTTTAATTTATGAACAACCTTGATTATAGTTTGATTAAGGCGAATGTTTTTAGTTTTTAATGGTCTGTTGTGACTGAAATTACAATGGGTCTGCAATGGCTTTGAGCATATTCCTATTTTTTTTATGTTTATGACGTCAGGAAGCCCTGTTGTTCACCATAGTCTTCTGAGCATGGTCGAATGATGGTACCCTTCGTCACCTTCATAGCATGTTGATTGGTTTGTAATTAGTTTAATTCTGTTGTTTACTTTGTCTCCTAGGCATGGTTTGTTAATGGAATCCATTCTAATTCATATACCTTTCATCTCTTTAAAACTATATCAAAAGAAGTTCAGTTAATTTCCATGATTCTGGAAGCAAGCGTAAGATCTCCTTGATCTCTACAAGTGGATCCTCTGAATCCCTAGTTTCCCTCCTCTGAATTTCTCCAAAGTTTTGAATAATTATTCCATCATTATTCCTTTAAATTGATTTAAATTACATCTTAGTCTAGTTCTAGTTTTACTTAGTTTCAGATAATGTACAGGTATCAATCCCTTGGGATTTGACCTCGGTCTTACCGAGTTATTACTACATCACAACCCTGCACTTGGGGAGTGAACAAGTTTTTGGCGCCGTTGCCGGGGACTGACTGCTATGATTTTTAAAATTAATTAGTTTTAGGATTAGTTTAAGATTAGGTTTAGATTTTCCTGATTTTTAGAAACTAACTTGTCTTTCCTGTTTTGTAGGCTTTTGAGATAGTTTCTAATTTGGTAAATTCTTTCTTAAATTCTTCCTTTCTATTTTAGATTAGGATTTATTTCTTCTTTTAGTAAGTTTCTAATTCTAATTCTTTTAAGAAATCCTAACTTTGGATCTTATTCTATTTTTAGAATTTTTCTATTTATAGACTTTTTGTTTAGGAACTAACCTATTTGTTTTGTAGGTTTTTAAGATAGAAACTTCTAATTCAGTAAGCTCTTTCTAATTTCTACTTTCTATTTTTAGAAACTAACTTATTTTGTTTTATTTTGTGGGATGTTAACCTAGGACTTTGAAACTGGTAACTTCTTTCCATCTTTCTTTTTTTATTTTCTAGATTTCTACTTCTTCCTTTCTCTTAGATCAGGTTTAGAATTAGAATCTAGGGTTGTGAGTGTTTCATGCCCAAGTGGGCCCGTGAGAACACTCGACGTCTCTTGACTGAAGGAGGATTAGTTGAGGGGTTAACTGTCCATCTCAGGACTAGACACCGCTCGAATTTCCCTGAGTTAATTGAGGTTATGGCTGCAAATCAACCTCAAGCACTACCCCAACCTAGGGTTGAGGAAGTACAAGCTGACAATGAGGTGCATCAAGCACCCCCGCCTCGTACTTTATGAGACTATTTACAACCGACGGGGGTGACTATGCCCTCATGCATGATTTTTCCTAAGAATACAGGACAGATGGACATCAACCCAGGGGTTATCCAACTCCTTCCCAAGTTCCAACGGCTTGAGTTTAAAGAACCGTATCTACATCTGAAAGAGTTCGACGAGATTATAGACACCTTATACTTTCCTAATGTATCTGAGGATACAATTAGGCTGAAACTCTTTCCATTTTCCTTAAAAGAGAAGGCGAAGACGTGGTTACATTCACTACGTCCTAGATCCATTGGCACATGGAATGACATGCAGAGGGAATTCATAAAGAAAAATTTTCCACATCATAAAACGATTACCCTCAGAAAAGCAATCATGAACTTTGCCCAAAAGGAAGATGAAACATTCTTCTAATGTTAGGAAAGTTTTAAGGATTTGGTCAGTTCATGCCCACAACATGGCTTTGAAACATGGCGCATTACAATTTTTTTCTACAATGGACTGACATCTTCCATGCGCCAAATGGTCGAGACAATGTGCAATGGAGAATTTATTAATAAAAATGTTGACGAGATGTGGGATTACCTCGATAGGCTTGCTGAAAAAATTCAATCATGGGACTATTACCCAAGTTTGAACACCACGTCTAGGCCGACTCAATCTAAGGAGAAAGGTGGAGTGTATCGCTTTAAAGAAGAGGATGATCTTAAGTATAAAGTGACTACGCTCATAAGAAAATTTGAGGCCATGGAAGGAAAGAAGGATAATGTTAATGAAAGTGTTTGTGGCATCTGTGATTGTAACATTCATACAACGGAAAATTATCCTATAATACCTGCCTTTCGAGAGGTGTTGAATAAACAATCCAATGTCGTAAATAACTATCAAAGACCTTTCAATGGATCGACCTCTAACACATATAATCCTGGTTGGAAAAATCATCCCAATTTTAGTTGGAGGAATGGACAAACCGCTACACCAAAAGGTTTCCTAAATCAAGTTCTCACTTAAGAGAAACCTCAAGAGGATTTGGTTCTAAAACACTTCCAAAAGCAAGAGCTTTTCAATCAGGGTATGCTACAAGCCTTTTAAGACCTTACAAAAGCGATACAAGGACTTAAGGTTGAAAATGCGATTGAGAGTAAGAGGAGCTTCCCAGCTCAACCTCTTCCTAATCCTAAACGGCAATATGAAGTTAGTGATCCAAGCTCTTCAAAGCAGATGGAGTAAGCTAAATCCATCACCACTCTTAGGAGTGGGAAGGTTATTAATAAAACCCTTCCGGTTAGGACCGAAAAGCCTCAAGAACCAGAAGAGGATAACGATGATGGATCTAGTGATGCCCCACAAAAATTAGAACCGAAACTTCAAGAGAAGCCAGTTGCTTCGTTCCCCAAATGGTTAGTTGCACCAAAACATCTCTCTAACTCTCAGGATATCTTAGAGGTGTTGAAACAAGTAAAAGTCAATATTCCTCTACTTGATATCGTAAAATAGATACCTTCATATGCCAAATTCCTGAAACACCTATGAACGACCAAAAGACGGCAGAGTATTCAAAAGAAAATCTTAATGACTGAGAAAGTGAGTGTCATCCTGAAGCAAGATATGCCGTAGAAATTCAAAGATCCCGGTAGCCCAACTATATCATGTGTAATCGGGTACAATTAAATTGATCACACACTTCTTGACTTAGGAGCAAGCGTTAATTTGATTCCTTACTCGGTATACAAACAGTTAGGTTTGGGTGAATTTAAACCCACCTAGACCACACTAAAACTTGTTGATCGCACTGTTCATATACCAAGAGGGATAATTGAGGATGTGTTGGTCTAGGTCAATAGATTTTACTATCTTGTAGATTTTATTATCCTGGATACCGAACCCATCAATAACATGAGTACTCAGATTCTCGTCATTCTTGGTCGCCCGTTCCTGTCCACTTCAAATGCAATTATCAATTATAGGAATGATGTCATGACTATGTCTTTCAAAAATTTGACATTGGAGTCAAACATCTTTTTCAATAACGGCAATAATTTAAAGGATGATGACGATTTCCACGACATTAACATGATTGATTCTTTCGTGGAAGATAGAACGCCTCTCACCTTATCCTCTGATCCACTAGAGACATGCCCGGCCCACTTCCATGATTTTGATGATGACATGATTAGGAAAATGTGTGTCATGCTTGATACTACACCGGTACTTAAAGTTAACTGGTGAAGGCCACAATTTGAAGAGTTGCCCTAAACCGATGTAGTGCCTCTACCCTCTAACCTCAAGCCACCGAAGCTTGACCTAAAATCTATGCCCTCTAATTTAAAATATGTCTATTTAGGTCAAGATGAGACATACCCGGTGGTGATCTCTGCTCACCTGGAGAAAGAACAGGAGAGTATGCTTATAGGTACCCTCTTTGAGCATAAGGGAGCCTTGGGATGGATGATAGAAGACCTCAAAGGAATTGACCCCGCGATTTGTACTCACCGCATATATCTTGAAGATAATGCAAAGACCACTCGGCAATTACAATGAAGACTAAATTCAAATATGAAGGAAGTGGTTAAAGCCGAGGTTCTCAAACTATTGGATGTGGGTATCATATACCCTATATTCGATAGTCAATCGGTGAGTCCAACTCAGGTGGTTCCTAAGAAGTGGGGGATCACAATTATAGTCAATGCCAATAATGAACTCGTGTAGACCAGAGTTACTATTGGTTGGAGAATGTGCATTGATGTAACGACTCGAAAAAATTTCGTACAAAGACCCGAGTACCACCTCGAGCAGAAATCACTTAGGATTAATTCGCTTAGAAATTAAACGTAAGTTAACTAGCGCTAAGTTAGACTAGTTGTGAAATTAGCACTGTTCACTTTAAATACGTTCTGCAAGACCTAAAACCTGTAGAATCGTTAATACTATATTATCCTGAAATCTAGAATCCAACTCTAAACCCAGTTGCTCTCGGGAGCACTTTAAAACTTCGTATCAGACCTGGACCACACATCGAAAGTTCGATAGCGATAAACTTAGACGATTATGACCGCACAGTTGGACTCGAAAATCACTTCAAAAATCTCATCCAAACGATGTCCTGAGATTGTTTCCTTGAGTCTGGGGTGAAGAGAGTGAGAAAGTGAAGATTTTTTAAGAAAATAATTATAAATTTAAGTAATCTGGGTTGTGTCTCTTACTCTTTATTTATAAGCATTCAGACCATCAAAATCTGACCCAAATACACCCGTTGATCAGGGATGATGGCCCACTCATGTCAGTATACTTGTAGTCCTGATCGAGTTTCGGTGACCGCTGAATGGAAACTGGTCCGCCACGGTTGATTTAGAAATCTGATCGAACTAAAAACTTAACTTGATCAAGATCCATCATCTATGAGCTTAAGTCCGACCGCATTCGGTAAGAGGACCTCTAGAAGTGCTCCGTTGAGACGAAACGGACCTACTTTGACTATAACATAAGTATACCTTGGCCTTGGGTCTAATTTATTGAGGTTTTAGCCTATATAAGGACCTTAAACCCTCTCTCATTCCTCACATACGAATATAAGAGAAACCTTGGGAGAGAGAAGAGAGAAAAGAGAGAGTGTGAGAGTTATAGGAGAAAGTTCCTCTTACTCTATCCTGTTATCATACGTACTTAACCATCCCGATTTAATCGCTATTCTGGCGATTCTGACTTCATTTCTAGGTAAGAAAACCCTAACCCTAACCTGTTTTAGGCTTTCTATTGGTACAAGTAGCGAAGTAGTTGACTTATCTTGTGTTATAGGTCGTCATATCGACATTGACAAAAGCGTAGAGTTTCTATTCAATTCATTACTCTTCTACGGCGTAAGGTGCAGATTTTAGACCTATAGGTTATGGTTTTCAAGGCTTTCAATGTCAGTTAATGATTTATTACTGACGTGGATGCTATTTCATATGTCTAACGTGTTGTTTATTTTACTTTATGAATACGTATAGAAAATGTATAGTATTGCGTATTCTATGTATTTATTGAAATACCTGTATATGTATAGAATTTAGATTTGTGTTTAACATGATTATTTATCGTGAATATATACTTGTTACATGTGTGACAACTCCTTAGCAATAGGACTTGCCCTAAATCACGCACGACCAATATACGTTATATATGTTAAAGTGTGTAGCCAACGTGTTTGTGAAAATGTTTAAATGAATACGGAACCCGGATTCATGCATGCCATGATTATCCGTCATGGGTATATGCAAGTGGTATATGGGGCAACTCCCTAGTGAAAGGATTTAGCCTAATACATGTATAATCAACATATACATGTATGATAAAGTATGTATTCTAAGTATTTGTGGAAATGTCTGAATGAGCATATTGTTTCTATGAAATACTTTGTATGAGGGTCAAGATGTAAATCTCGGCTATCTTATTTATGTGTATGATTTGAAATAGCGGTGAAGACCGCTTAAGTTGAAGTAGAGATATGTCAATATATCCTAGAGGGGGGGGGGGGGGGGGGGGTGTGTGAATAGGACTTTTCAAAGTTTTTATGAACTATTAAAAATCCTTATCACAGTAATCCTATTACAGAGTACAGATTAGGATTACTCAAAATGAACTCTACTGACATCCAAGCCTAGTAGAGGATCCAATCACAAACTATTTAAAAGACAGACAATTTATAGATGAGATTGTGATGGATATGACTGTGTGTGCATAAGATGTGATCATATATAAGGACTTGTAAGGCTATCATATAAATGTAAGACTTAATCAATCTCAAACATAGTCATTTTATAGTGGTTTGACGACTTGTCTACTCCACTCCCGGCTTCCACACTCAACCCTTGAGTGACCGAATTTCACTAAGGAGGTTTTCCATGGTTTACCTCAAACCTAAGGTTTTAAATCAGGTTCACCTTCAACCTTTACAGAGGTTTCTACTCGGTTCACCTCAAACCCTGGAGTTTTGCTGGCGTACTCCTAACCAAATGTTTATTCCCACACAGGACAAGGGTCCACACAACGCACCCGGAGATTTCTACTCGGTTCACCTCTAACCCTAGAGTTTTGTTGGCATACTCCTAACCAGATGTTTATGCTCTCCACAGAGTAAGGGTCCACACAACGTACCCCGCACGTACACTCCTGTCGGAGGCCTCATTCGAGGACTTCAAATGGTGAGCAACACTTAAAACCCAATCCTAAAAAGGAATGATCACAAGTGTCCTCTGGACTCTTAGTACTTATAAATAAGTTGATGAGTCCCTTTCAGCGTAGTGATGAAGACCTTCTACTTGTTGATGAAGAGTCTTCAGCTCCCTTGATCCGCAACACAAAGATGTATCTATACTGGGCTTAGGTTGGGTCAAGGTTATAATGAAATACCATTCTAAGGATTTTTCTATAAGGAAGATAGAGTGGTTCCCATCATCTATGCATTCAAGGCATCCCAGCTCAATGATATGTCATTAAAGTAGTAGCTGAAGGATCCTTGAATGCGAAAGTTCATTCCCCAATCCACTCTATGAAATATCAATGATGAGGGTGGATTGGAGGATGAACTTCCTGAGAGAAAGGGCTTAAGGTAAATGATAGGAAGGTTAAAACTCACAAAAGCACTCTCTACTTTCTCTACCAGCAATGAAGACAACTTTTCTATTTATAGGCAAAAGGTTCCAACGGATATAAACGGTCATATTTATGATAGAGTTCGATATCATCGAGAAGTCGTCGATATCATCGAGCATATACTCTCGATTGTATCGGCAGACCTCTCGATGATAAAAACTCAATTGTCATTTCGCTTTTGGAAACCTTCCACCAACTGGGCGATGGGATCGAGACACACATCGATGAAATCGAATTTCGAACTCCGATTCAATCGATTGATGGTTCGATCCATCGACAGGTGAAAAATAAGAGAGAAGCCTTGAAGAATTTCAGGTTCTACAGATATGATCGAGAAAGCAGTCGATGTCATCGAAATTTGTACATCGATCATATCGGAGACCTTGTCGATGGGATCGATAAATCGTATAGATTTACCTATAACCTTGTTGGACGATTTATGTCCTGACTCGATCCAATCGACTAGGTCTTGATATAATCGATATATGAATATCGATTTATCGACTAGAAACCCAATCATCATAAACAACAACCTGAAATTCATGCTGGTGAGAATATGCGCCCATAATCGATATGATCGACTGACTTCCGATATGATCGATATTTGAGTTCATATTGTATCGGACAGACATCGATATATCAAAGCATATGTTAGTTTTCTTTAGAAAAACAGGGGCGCCGAAAAGCAGTCTGTCGATTATATCGATCCTCTTCAGATATGATCGATATTCGAATATCGATGCTATCGACTCTCAAGTCGATATATCAATAAATGGTCCAGATGATTGTTTTGATTGCTGGACGCTTTCTGTCCTCACTCGATTGTATCGATTAAGATGCTGAGGACCTCGACAGATCTGGTCGATCATATCGAAGGGGTAATCGATATAATCGACAGTGTAAGAAAAACTTTACTGATTTTCTTTTTGATAAAATTCTTTCTTACACTGAAACCCTAAGATATTCTAATTCTTTTTAAGGGTTTAATTACCTGGTGTTTTGGGACATGAGATGTGAGGCTATGATTTACCTTTTGGTCCAGTTGAGGCAGATGCTTAATTTGATCTTCTTGTTAGGCCCTGTTGTCCGACTGACTCAACTTACAACGTAATTAACAAACAAGGGCATGTAGTAGGTGCACTTTCATGATTTTCTCCATGTACATTTACATCGTGAGGTCTGCTTATTTATGAAATGAATGTGTATGGAATCATGTTTGCGATGCACTTCTCAACATGCTCATGTTTGAAATGATTGATTTATCTATTCATTACAGTTTAAACTTTTCTTAAGATTACTTGTTTAAAATGGATGAGATTGGGACTATGATATAGTTCAGGCAATCGGTAATTGACCCTGAGTTCGTGGCTGAGATTCATTCACCACGTAGGACACGTTTGACGAACTCGAGTCGTACGTTAGTCGTCGGCAGGGTTAGGCCACATGAAGTGCTTACGTATTTCATGTCGATTGATTCGATGTGCGCTCGTACTAATCGAGCTCGTCAAGTAACCCGATCTGCCTATTGTATTTCACCATGTATGGACGTTATTGCTTGAACCTAGGGTATTGAACTTACCAGTGATAACCCTGATAACCGTGGTACCTTAATCCATTAAGACTCATGAGCCCAGCATGGTGGTATGGGACATCGTGGTCGAGCTGTCAGCTTACGCTAGGGCCACGAGCCTCCCCGTAGTGACCAGTGAGCAACCCAGACTCGTGAGCCGAATATGGTGGTATGGGATACTGTATTCGAGCTGTCGGCCTACATTGATTTGGTGATGGGGGAGTGGTGTAACGATTACGTGTAACAGCCCTGGCAGCCCTTGTAGTGACCTCAAGCGTACTCTGAGTCTACGAGGAGGCGACGACCATTCCGTAGCAACAAGAGTACAAACTAGGCTTGTATTCATTTGGTGTTAGGGGAGTGGTGTAACGATTGCATGTAATAGCCCTGGCAGCCCTTGCACGACCTTGAACCGCAACATCGTATGAGATTAACTAGGAGTGACAACCCTAGATAGGATCCTTGTTGGGAATGATATAAGGGAAGTACCTTACTTTTCCAATCCTGCTGATTGAAAGGACTAATAACAACTCGGTAATCATGTTCATATTACACTGCATATGCCTGAAAGATGTGAAGCACTGAGGGATGAAAGCATGCCATGAATGTGAGATGGTGTCGCATGAGGGAGTATGTAGGCGAGGGCATGCATCATTATTGCATCTCATCCTTGCATTAACAAGAGTAGCTAGGAATGTTTGATTGTACTTCTTTATCATTACTACTTGACTGGATTGATAACATGTTAACCTTTGCTCTATGATTCCACTGAGTTGATCACTCACTCCCACATTATGGGACGGTGCTTTAAACACCAACCAGACTCTGTCTTAGGTGCAGATGGCGAGACGATTCAGGAGTCAGAGTCGTACTATTACGAGGACCAGAACGAGTTCTCGTACATGCAGTTCTCTGACGGTTTCACATAGGCAGCCTGGATCGATAAGGCTTTGATAGTTGGACTATCCTTTGTCATTTTGATTTTTGATTTAATGTATGTATGTGGTGACTCAGAGATGTATTCATACTCTAGTAGATCGATAATGATCATGATTTCCTATCGTTTATATATCGTTTTAAGTCTTCCACTTGCATTACTTAAATTGATCTAGAGTATGAATTACTATTTGGTGCAATCCCACTCATGTTTAATGAAATACCATGAACAACATTCAATCATCTACATTCATGTTGCATAAGTGATGCATTGAAACTCGGGAGCTGAGCATCTACTCGACCCCCGATTTTCAGGGTGTTACAAGTTGGTATCAGAGCATGATTTGGATTAAACCAGACGTTGACTTAGGAGGGTGCGAGAAGAATCTAGAAACAAAAGTAGGATTCCCAGTTTAACCAATTGGCGAAGTTCATCAAAATCGATCATCGAGATCGAGTCCGTACGCCTCCGTGATCGCTTGAGGCAATCCCGGACCACTCCTATGTCGTCTATCGATGGGTCTAGATCACAAATGACCCCATCCCAGCCTTCAAACATCCTTAGGAACTGTTGTACATCAACAACGTACCCGAACTAGCCCGTATAGACTCAAAACGGGGGTGGGGCCCAAATTGGGCATTTTCAGAGGGACCTAGGGTGGGACCCACACTTTTTCTGTACCCAGGGGGCAGGAGGACCTCGCCTAAATGGCAAGGCCTCTCCATATTATCCAGGGAGTGGCGAGGGCCTCGTCAGTTGGGTGAGGCCTCACCGGTCAGCGGGCTCAGCGGGCTGGGCTGTTCGGGCCAATGGTGTTTGGTGGCTAGGGTGACCCCCTGATGTGAGGTCCGTCATTTAAAATACCTCCAAACCCTCCCCTCCTTCACAAAGTGACCCCCCAAGCTCTCCCTTTCCTTCAAAGTTTCTGTTTTCTCTCTCAAACCTCCCCTCCAATCACCAATTCCATCATTTTCTGTCATAACCCACACCCTTCCATCATGCACAGCCATACACATCCCCTAACCTTTCATTTTCTAAGATTTGAGCTCTCAAATCTCTCATTTGAGTCCCAAAATCATGTTAACCCCTTTAACCCATCTTCTCTGTCATTTTTCTTCTTCCTTTCCTTGCATTTGAGCATTTACACTCTCACAGAAGGCCTAAATTCTTAAAGACCCAGAGATCTCACCTTCTTTCTTCATTTCTTTCTCCATTCCATGGCTTTCTTAGAGCTCGTCGCTGCTTTCTTCTCGATTTCCACCATTCTTTCTCTCATGGGAAAGAAGCAGGCTTTAGTGGATAAGGTTAGGCCTAGTCGCCCCGCTCATTCGATAAGGCCTAGAGGAGCTACTGCCAGTTCAAGCGCTGGGAGAGAATTGCACTCGAAGTAGGATTTGGATCCCCAAGCTCCTATTGGAAGAGCATTATTGGCAGAGTTGGCTCATGGCGTCTACGAGAACCATAGGGTTCTTTTTGAAGCGCATGTTAATGGGAGACTCTTTGACGAGTACTTGTTGTTCGAGCATCTGGAAGCAGCCAGGTGGGGTTCACTATTTAAAGGCATCTCTTGCTAATGTGAGCACTGTTCGAGCCTTCTATGCCCATATTCGGAACCCTACGCTGAAACCGTTACAGTTCAAGATCCCCTTCGGTAGAGATCGGGAAGCCACAATTAATGTTGGGTTGATAGCTCGACTCCTGAACGTGCCACTTAGTGAGGTACATCCAAGTCCAAGGAATTTAAATAGTGTTCGTGAGAGGGATCGTCGCACCAAGTTTCTATGTGGTCATTTAGTTAAGTGGCAGCATAACAAGAGCCTCTTAGCGACCTATATGTCAGGCAATTTTCATCTGCTTCACCACATCTGCACGTTCAATGTTTATCCTAGGTGGAACAATTGCAGTGAATACACGTGTCTCATGGTAGATTTTTTGTATCAAGTGGGGCAGGGAGCGAAGGTGTGCGTGCCTATGTTTGTGCTGCAATAGATCATCCTTATCACGCGATCAAAGAGAAGGACTGAATTGCTTCCCTTCGGCCGACTCATATACAAGATTGTGCTTGAGTTTGGCTACAGACTTGGGGAAGAGTTGCCAGTGCCGGTCCATTATATCAGCGAGACTACTCTTAACCAGATGAAAATGGGGCCTCGACAATGTGAGGCCCAACTTAATGAAAGCGAGGATGAGTATGATAGCGAGGAAGAAGAAAGTGAAGAAGAAGTTGGGGCCGAAATCTAAGAGGAGGAGGAACAAGAAGAGGAAGAGGAGGTTCAGGATACAGATGAGAGCTCTCCTCCTACGGCACCGGAATAGGACATTGAGAGGGATGCCCGTATAACATGACTTGAGGAGGGTCAGGCTGTCTTACGACAGGATATTATAGACCTTCGTGGCCTCGTGAAACATCAGTTCAAGAAGGTGACTCGCACCTTGAAGACGATCCTGTGTTGTCTGTAGGATAAGGGTGCCCCTCCTTCATCGTCAGACTCGGGCAAGTGATCATGTCGTAGATGTTTGTTGGTTGCTTTCATGTCGTTTTGTTGTTTTCTGTGTGTGAGCCTTAGGAGGCTTAGTATTAGATGTGTGTTGCAGTTGTAAGTTTGACTAGCTTAGTTTTTCATGTGTTTCTTGTCATGATGAATGTAAAGATATATTTCTTGTATTGTGACAGTTTTGATTAAGTGAAATGCATGGAGTTTCTTCGGTTTGATATGCGAATGATTGTTGTTGTGCGTATGTGCTTCTGCTGAATCTAACTAGGTTGCACCCTATTTTTAATATAAGGAATGCCACCTAAGGTTACACGAAGCACGACACGTCTTACACTTAGCGATTCGATGGACGAGGCACTTCCCTGGAGTGATAGTTATATGGACCCTAGTGTGGGCCTGATTCGTGACACTGTACCTGAGTCTCAGCCTTTGACTGGTCCTACAATCGGGCTACCACCTTACACACTACCGGTTCATGAGCAGAACTGTGCATCTTCCTCGACGCAGTATGTGCCTCAGTCGGCCCCACCTACTGATAGGTTGGAGAAGTTGATGACTATGATGCACCAGCAGTTCTTGGCCACTATTGCAGGGGCCCTAGCTCAGGGTGGGAGTACAACTCCACTTGCACCATCTGTACATCCAATTGAGGATGCTGGGACTTCTGCTCAGGATGAGGGTATGGCTCATCCTGCACCTTCTGCCTACCCTGCGAGAAATGTTGCGGATACTAGAGGCCTACTTGAGCGATTCCAACGCTTGCGGTCTCCTACTTTTGTGGGTTCTCACAGACCCAAGGAGGCAGAGTATTGGCTCGACTGCATCTCGAATATGCTGAGGATGCTGCATTGCTCGGAGTCTGAGCAAGTTGAGTTGGCCACTTTCATATTTGAGAAGGAGGCCAGCTTGTGGTGGGATAGTGTACTGCGGACTATTGCAGTTGGCTACGTATGGACATGGACAGCATTTGAGTTCTTTTTTCATGAAAAATACTATACTCAGACCTACCGACACGAGAGGGAGAATGAATTTTTACACCTAGGCAGGGAGGCATGACAGTTAGTGAGTACAAGCATCGATTTACTGAGTTGGGGAGATATGTCCCGACTATTCTTGCTGACGAGCAGATGCGGATGCGACGTTTCTTTGAGGGCTTACGACCTGATATTCAGTTGAAGATGTGTTGTGCTAGTATACCATCTTATGCTCATCTAGTGCATATGTCCATGCGAGCAGAGCAGGACGGGGATCGACTGACACGTTGTCATGGCCCTATGGTTACTAGGCCACGACCAGATATCCAGAGCAGGCCATTCCTCGGCAAGACGTCTCGTATCGACTCTCCTCCTAGGATTGCAGTGCTAGTAGTTTTGATGAGGCACCCAGGTGTGACCTGTACATACTGCAGGAAATCGAGTCACCCTTCAGAGAGCTTCTTTGCACGGATGAGAGATAACGGGTTTTCACCACTGCAGAGGATTGATTGCCCTCGCCCTTAGGATTTATTGGCTCCACCTCTACGGACAGCACCTGCACATCCATCCTTCAGACCACCTGCACCTCGTTTTAGGCCACCTCAAAGGCCCATGGCATCACTGCCGAACTGTATACAGCAGGCTCGTGTGCATGCGCTTACAGCTGAGGCATCCAAGGCAGTAATTAAGGAACCGCCAGATTTTGAAGTCACAACGCATATCTAAGGTATACCGATCTTTTTATTAGTGGACACTGGCTCCACTACTTCTATAGTGTCATGCGCTACAGTCAAGCATTTGGGGTTGGAAATTAGTCCTATGAAGGGGGTGAGACTCCTTGCAGCTATAGGAAATTTTTCAGACATTACCAAGATGTGTAAAGGCTGCTTGGTAGACTTAGGAGGCAAGACAGTTCACGTTGACCTGATCGTTGCCCCGGTATGGACTGGCTCATGGAGATGCGAGCGGAGATCGAATGTGAGACTAGGGTGGTGACAGCCTATGGATCTAAGGGCATGGCCTTTACTTTTTCAGTTCAGGTCAGTATGCCTTGTCGTTTACATTGTTACATATCCTTATTGAAGAATGTGGAAGGCCCAACACTTGGAGCTATGCTTGTAGTTTAAAATTTTGAGGACGTATTCCAGATGATTCCTAGACTTCCTCCACGGTGCGATATTGACTTCGCTATCGATCTTGTGCCCTGTGCACCACCTATTTCCCTGTCAACGTATTGTATGCCTCCGTGTGAGATGAAGGGGTTGAGAAAACAGATTGATGATCTATTAGATTCTAGCTTCATACGACTGAGTGTATCTCCTTGGGGAGCACCTATGTTGTTCGTGAAAAAGAAAGATGGGTCACTTCGATTGTGTATTGATTACCGCAGACTGAACCAAGTGACGGTGAAGAACAAGTATCCTTTACCTAGGATAGATGATCTTTTTGATCAGTTGAAGGGGATGAAATATTTTTTAAAGATTGATCTGCAGTTAAGGTATCATCAGTTGCGCGTCAGAGATGAGGACGTGCAGAAGATGACTTTCAGGACCTGTTTTGGGCACTATGAGTTCCTTGTGATGTCGTTCGGCCTTACGAACGCACTGACCATGTTCATGAATTTGATGAATCGGGTATTTCAGCTATTTATATACTGATTTGTCATCATGTTTATCGATGACATCCTGATATACTCTGCGAGTTGAGAAGACCACGAGGAGCACCTGAGGGCGGTCCTCTATACTCTTAGAAAAAATCAGTTGTTCACACAGTACAAGAAGTGCGACTTCTGAAAGGAAGAAGTCAAGTTCCTGGGACATGTGGTGTCCAAGGATGGGATAGCGGTGAACCTTACGAAGGTAGCCGGGGTGAAGGACTGGAAGCAGCCTGGTTCGGCTACTTAGGTGAGGAGTTTCCTGGGACTTGCTGGCTACTATCGACTATTCATTCGGGACTTCTCCAAGGTAGCCAAACCCTTGTCTCAGTTGACACGGAAGGATCTAAAGTTCACCTGGAATGAGAAGGCGGAAGCAGCTTTTCAGGAGTTGAAGGACAGGCTGACGTCTGCCCCTGTGCTAGTATTGTCAGAGTAAGGGGTTAGATATACGATATATACGAACGCGTCTCACATTAGTTTAGGTTGTGTCCTTATGCATAAGGATAGTGTGATTGCATATGCCTCGAGACAGTTGGGGAAACACGAGGAGAATTACCCTGTACACAACCTGGAGTTGGCAGCCGTCATTTTTGCACTAAAGCTCTGGAGACATTACCTCTATGGAGAGGAGTTTGAGCTCTTTTACGACCACAAGAGCCTCAAGTACATATTCACGTGGCGAGACATGAATATGAGGCAACGATGATGGATGAAGACCTTGAAGGACTTTAAGTTTGAGGTTTCCTACCATCCGGGCAAGGAGAACCTTGTGGCTGATGCGTTAAGCCGTAAGAAGGTGATAAAGTTTGTGACTCTGCTGATGATTGTCGAGTGGGACATGGTTGATTTTTTGCGAGACTTTGAGCAGAAACTCACTGTGGAAGAGCCATTAGAGGTTATCACACACGTTCAAGTGCGATCTCTTATCGATGACAGGGTCATCACGGCGCAGAGGAACGATGAGCGTCTGACTAAGCTTTGTGAACAGGCCAGTGATGATGCAGCTGCAGAGTGGCGAGTTGGAACGGGTGGGGGCTTATGTTATCATGGCCGCCTATGCGTCCCAAATGTTCCCGACTTGAGAAGAGAGATTCTTGAGGCTACGCACAGTTCTAGGCTTGCGATACATCCGGGCAGCACGAAGATGTATCATGACATGAAGAGGATGTATTAGTGGGATGGCATGAAGACCCACATCATAGACTTTGTATCTCATTGTCTCACTTGCCAGCAGATGAAGGCAGAGCATCGCTGACCTCCTGGTCTCCTTCAGCCTATGCCTATAGCTGAGTGGAAGTGGGACTTTATTTTTATGGATTTCATTTCGGGACTGCCGAAGACGAGGAAGGGCTATGACTCTATTTGGGTGATTGTGGATCGTTTGACGAAATCGGCCCATTTCCTCCCAATTAAAGTTACAAACTCTGCAGATGAGTTAGCCAGACTTTATATCAAGGAGATTGTGCGTCTACATGGGATCCCCTTGGAGATCGTGTCGGAGAGAAACACACGGTTTACTTCTATTTTCTGGACTCGCATCCAGGAAGCGATGGGTGTGAAGTTGAGGTTCAGTACTATATTCCACCCATAGACCGACAGGCAAACAGAGCGGGTGAATCAGATTTTGGAGGACACGTTGCGGGCTTGTGTGTTAGATTTCAAGGATAGTTAGGATGATTGTCTTTCATATGTGGAGTTCGTGTACAACAACAGTTTTCGGGTGAGTATCGGTATGACACCTTATGAGGCCTTGTATGGGCATCCTTGTCGAGCACTGCATTGCTGGGTTGAGGTTGGCGAGCGAAACTTGATTGGTCCTGAGTTAGTATAGGCGACCTCAGAGAAGAGCGACATTATTAGGCGTTGACTTCTTACAGTGCAGAACAGGTAGAAGAGTTATGTCAATACGAGGCGACGACCGCTAGAGTTCGCGGTTGGTGATCACGTATTTTTGAGAGTTTCTCCTATGAAAGGAGTTCTTCGGTTCGGGAAGAAGGGAAAGCTCACACCGCGATTCATTGGGCCATTCCAGATATTCGATTGTGTGGGTGTAGTAGCATACCGTCTAGCTTTGCCTACACCTCTCGCGAGCGTACACAACGTATTTCATATTTCTATGTTGAAGAAATATGTCCCTGATCCTTCCCATATCATTAGATGGGAGCAGGTGTACTTAGGTGAGGATGTGACATATATGCTGCGACCGATGCATATATTACACAGGAAGGAGCAAGTGTTGCGTAATAAGGTCATCCCCCTTGTGAAGGTATTGTGGACGCATCATACTGAAGAGGAAGCTACCTAGGAGACAGGAGCTGAGATCAGAAAGAACTACCCACAGCTTCTCGAGGAGTATGAAAAGGTACAAATTTTGAGGATGAAATTTATTATTTTAGGGGGGTAGATTGTAAAGACACGAAAAAATTTTGTACAAAGACCCAAGTACCACCTTGAGCAGAAATCACTTAGGATTAATTCCCTTAGAAATTAAACATAAGTTAACTAGTGCTAAGTTAGACTAGCAGTGAAATTAGCACTGTTCGCTTTAAATATGTTCTGTAAGACCTAAAACCTGTAGAATCGTTAACGCTATATTATCCTGAAATCTAGAATCCAATTTTAAACCCAATTGCTCTCGGGAGCACTTTGAAACTTCGTATCGGATCTGGACCGCACGTCGAAAGTTCGATAGCGATAAACTTAGACGATTATGACCACACAGTTGGACTCGACAATCACTTCAAAAATTGCGTCCAAACGGTGTCCTGAGATTGTTTCCTTGAGTCTGGGGTGAAGAAAGTGAGAAAGTGAAGATTTTTTAAGAAAATAATTATAAATTTAAGTAATCTGGGTCGTGTCTCTTACGCGTCATTTATAAGCATTCAGACCGTCGGAATCTGACCCAAATACACCCTTAGATCAGGGATGATGGCCCACTCATGTTAGTATACTTGTAGTCCTGATCGAGTTTCGGTGACCGCTGAACGGAAACTGATCCGTCACGGTTGATCTGGAAATCCGATCAAACTAAAAATTTAACTTGATCAAGATCCAGCATCAATGAGCTTAATTCCAACCGCATTCAGTAAGAGGACCTCCAGAAGTGCTCCGTTGAGACGAAACGGACCTACTTTGACTATAACATAAGTATACCTTGGCCCTGGGTCTAATTTAGTGACTTTTTAGCCTATATAAGGACCTTAAACCCTCTCTCATTCCTCACATACGAATTTGAGAGAAACCCTAGGAGAGAAAAGAGAGAAAAGAGAGAGTGTGAGAGTTGCGGGGGAAAGTTCCTCTTACTCTACCCTGCTATCATACGTACTTAACCATCCCGATCTAATCGCTAGTCCGGCGATTCTGACTTCATTTATAGGTAAGAAAATCCTAACCCTAACCTGTTTTAGGGTTTCTATTGGTACAAGTAGCGAAGTAGTTGACTTACCTTATGTTATAAGTCGTCATATCGACATTGACAAAAGCGTAGAGTTTCTATTCAATTCATTATGCTTCTACGGTGTAAGGTACGAATTTTAGACCCAAAGGATATAATTTTCAAGGCTTTCAATGTCAGTTAATGATTTATTACTGACGTGGATGTTATTTCACATGTCTAACGTGTTGTTTTTTTTTCTTTACGAATACGTATGGAAAATGTATAATATTACGTATTTTATGTATTTGTTGGAATACCTGTATACGTATAGAATTTAGATTTGTGTTTAACATGATTATTTTTCGTGAATATATGCTTGTTACATGTGTGATAACTCCTTAGCGACAGGACTTGCCCTAAATCACGCCACGACGAATATACGCTATATATGTTAAAGTGTGTAGCCCACGTGTTTGTGAAAATATTTAAATGAATACGGAACCCGGATTCATACATGCCATGATTATCCGTCATGAGTATATGCAAGTGGTATATAGGGCAATTCCCTAGTGAAAGGATTTAGCCTAATACATGTATAATCAACATACACATGTATGATAAAGTATGTATTCTAAGTGTTTGTGGAAAAGTCTGAATGAGCATGTTATTTCTATGAAATACTTTGTATGAGGGTCGAGATGTAAATCTCAGCTACCTTATTTATGTGTATGATTTCCTCCATGTACGTTTACATCATGAGGTCTGCTTATTTATGAAATGAATGTGTATGGAATCATGTTTATGATACACTTCTCAACATACTCATGTTTGAAATGATTGATTTATCTACTCATTACAGTTTTTACTATTTCTTATGATTACTTGTTGAAAATGGAAGAGATTGGGACTATGATATAGTCCAGGAAATCGGTAATTGGCCCTGAGTTCGTGACTGAGATTCATTCGCCACGTAGGACATGTTTGACCAACCCAAGTCGTACGTTGGTCGTTGGAAGTGGTTAGGCCACACGAAGTTCTTACGCATTTTATGTTGATTGATTCGATGTGCACTCATACTAGTTAAGCTCGTCAAGTAACCCGATCTGCCTATTGTATGTTCACCATGTATGGACGTTATTGTTGAACCTAGGGTACTGAACTTACCAGTGATAACCCTGATAACCGTGGTACCTTGATCCATCAAGACTCATGAGCCGGGCATGGTGGTATGAGACACCGTGGTCGAGATGTCCGCCTACACTGGGGCTACGAGCCTCCCCGTAGTGACCAGTGAGCAACCCAGACTCGTAAGCCGAATATGGTGGTATTAGACACTGTATTCAAGCTGTTGGCCTACAATGATTTGGTGATGGAGGAGTGGTGTAACAATTGCGTGTAACAGCCCTGGCAGCCCTTGTAGTGACCTCGAGCGTACTCTGAGTCTACGAGGAGGCGACGACCCTTCCGTAGCAACAAGAGTACAAACTAGGCCTTATTGATTTGGTGATGAGTGAGTGGTGTAATGATTACGTGTAACAGCCCTAGCAGCCCTTGCAATGACCTAGAACCGTAACATCGTATGAGATTAACTAGGAGTGACTACCCTAGACAGGATCCTTATTGGGAGTGATATAAGGGAAGTACTTTAGTTTCCCAATCTTGCTGAATGAAAGGACTAATAACAACTCGGTAATCATGTTCATATTGCACTGCATGTGCCTAGAAGATGTGGAGCACTGAGGGATAAAAGCATACCGTGAATGTTAGATGGTGTCGCATGAGGGAGTATGTAGGCAAGGGCATGCATCATTATTGCATCTCATCCTTGCATTAATAAGAGTAGCTAGGAATGTTTGACTGTACTGCTTTATCATTACTGCTTGACTGGATTGATAACATGTTAACCTTTGCTCTATGATTCTACTATGTTGATCATTCACTCCCACGTTATAGGACGGTGGTTTAAACACCAACCAAACTTTGGCTTAGGTGTAAATGGCGAGACAATTCAGGAGTCGGAGCCGACTATTACGAGGACTAGGACGAGTTCTCATACATGCAGTTCTCTGACGATTTCACATAGGTAGCCTAGATCAACGGAGTTTTGATAGTTGGACTATCCTTTGTCATTTTGATTTTTAATTCGATGTATGTATGTGGTGACTCAGAGATGTATTCATACTCTAGTAGATCGATAGTGATCTTGATTTCCTATCATTTATGTATCGTTTTAAGTCTTCCGCTTGCATTACTTAAATTGATCTGGAGTATGAATTACTGTGGTGCAATCCCACTCATGTTTAATGCAATACCATGAACAACATTCAATCATCTGCATTCATGTTGCATAAGTGATGTATTGGAACTCGGGAGCTGAGCATCTGCTCGTCCCCCGATTTTCAGGGCGTTACATTTGAATACAGGAAGCTGAATACCGTCACAAGGAAAGACAGTTTTACTTTACCCTTCATTGATCAAATCTTGGAAAGGCTAGCTAGTCATTTCTATTATTGTTTCCTTAATGGATATTCGGGATATAATCAAATTGAAATCGCCCCTGAGGACCAGGAAAAGAACACATTTACATGTCCCTAAGCACCTTTGCTTACAGAAGGATGTCATTCGGGTTAAGTAATGCCCCTGCCACCTTTCAGCAATGTATGATGAGTATCTTTTCTGACCTGGTGGGGAAATATCTAGAGGTCTTCATGGACGATTTCTCTATTTTCGGTTCATCTTTCAACGAGTGCTTAGAAAGTCTTAAATGTGTGCTGAAGAGATGTAAAGAAAAGAATCCGGTACTTAATTGGGAGAAGTGCCATTTCATGGTTCAGAAGGGAATTGTCCTTGGGCATATCATCTCGTCCAAGGGAATCGAGGTAGATAAGGCAAAAATCGATCTTATCTCTAACCTATTTCCACCCAAGAACATCAGAGACGTGCGATCCTTCTTAGGACACGCGGGATTTTACAGGCGATTTATAAAGGACTTTAGTCTCCTCTCTCGTCCTTTATGTAATCTTCTGCAAAAGGATGCACCATATGAGTGGACTGAGCAATACCAGGAAGCTTTCACCAAGCTTAAGGGCATGTTAACCACTGTACCTATCATGCAACCACCCAATTGGAGCCTGCCTTTTGAGCTTATGTTGGATGCTTATAATTATGCTCTTGACGCGGTTTTAAGTCAGAGAAAAGATAAGAGGCCTTACGTCATTCATTACACAAGTAGGACTCTAAATCTAGCCCAAGTGAACTACTCGACTACGGAAAAGGAACTCTTAGCCGTAGTGTTTACCTTGGACAAATTTTGGTCCTACCTGATTGGATCCAAGATTATTATCTATACAGATCATGCGGCACTTAAGTATCTTCTTTCTAAGAATGATTCTAAGCCCCTCCTGATATGATGGATCCTTCTACTCCAAGAATTTGATTTGGAGTAGAGAACGTAGTGGCCGATTACCTTTCTCACCTTAATACCTCTGATTCCCTTGAGGCGAACCATATCAATGACATGTTCCCTGACGAACAACTATTCAGAGTCTCCCATTTACCTTGGTTCGCTGATATTGCTAATTATCTAGCTACAGGTTCCATACCAACACACTGGATGGCACAAGATAAGAAGAAATTCTTTACCAAGGTGCACAACTTTTTCTGGGACAATCCATATTTGTTTAAATATTATCCAGACCAAATCCTAAGGAGATGTGTGTCAGATGATGAGCATCAGAGTGTCATCTCCTTCTGTCACTCACAAGCTTGTGGTGGTCACTTTTCTGCTAAAAAGACCACGGCCAAGATTCTACATTGTGGCTTTTATTAGCCCACCATGTTTAGGGACACTCATGAGTTTTGCAAGGCTTGTGATCGTTGTCAAAAATTGAGAGCATTTACCTTTGAATCCCATCCTTATCATTGAAGCATTTGTTGTTAGAGCATTGATTTCATGGGACCATTCCCCTAATCCTTTGAAAATTTATATATTTTGCTTGTTGTAGATTATGTCACTAAATAGGTCGAAGCGATCTCGTGCCGAAATAATGATCATCACACGGTCATTAAATTCTTAAAATAGAACATCCTTTCACGGTTCAGGACACCTCGAGCCATCATTAGTGACTGAGGCTCACACTTTTGCAATAGACCATTCGAAAGGTTAATGAAGAAATACGGTATCTTCATAAGGTGAGCACCCCATACCATCCACAGAGAAGTGGACAAGCTGAGATTTCCAATAGGGAGATCAAACACATCCTAGAGAAAATGGTTAACCCTGATCGCAAGGATTGGTCAATTCGATTGACCGATGCCTTATGGGCATACCATACTACTTTTAAAACCCCTATTGAAAAATTTTCCTATAGACTTGTCTATGAGAAGGCTTGTCACTTGCAGGTGGAGTTGGAACATAAAGCATACTGGGCGATCAAAAATCTGAATTTCAACCTAGACAACGCTGGCTCACTACGCAAACTTCAGTTGAATAAACTTGAAGAAATCCGGAATGATGCGTATGAGAACTTGAGAATTTACAAGGACAAGATAAAGGCGTTTCATGAGCAACATATTTTACAGAAATCATTCACGCCAGGTCAAAAAGTCCTTTTGTATGACTCTCGACTACATATCTTTCTGAGTATGCTTCGATCTCGTTGGACCGGCCCTTATATTGTTGTTACTGCTTATCCTCATGTGGCCGTTGAGATAAGAGATCCAAACAATGGAAAGGAGTTTAAAGTAAATGGACATCGATTAAAACCATTTGTCAAGAAATTTGATTCAGAGTTCATGTCCATGCCTCTGACTGCTCCTGTTTACCAGGAATGATGTCCTAGTCTGATGGAGGTATAGGTAGGTTTATCACTTTCATAGGACTAGGGTAGTTCACTTTATTTGTCTAGCTGAAGACGGTAAACTTAGCACTCTTGGGAGGCAACCCAGCTTTTCATTCCACTTCATTTTCCTAGTTAGTCAGTTAATGTTTGTGGGTAACATTGTTGTAAACCCTCACGAGACTACAACTCATCCACTAGGGGCAACTTATGGGTTTAAAATCTTGTTGCATACGCTAAATGCAATCGAGAGCACCTGCGAAAGTGGTATAAGTAGGATTTTATTTTTGTTATTTTTATTTTACTTTCTCTCTCATGCTAGCCGGTTTCCATGCTGCAATCTCTTGGTAAGTCTCTCTCTCGATTCGTTATCTAGGTATTATCTTCCCATCACTTTACTTTCATTGGCTCATGTGCATTGCATGCTCACATCTTTTATATTGAAGACAATGTAAATTTTTGGTTGGGGGTGGGAGATTAGGTTTCCTAATCAGTATTGTCTTGGTCTTGAAGAAAAAATTATGCAAGTGCAAATTTTTTAAAATTTTCTGTGATTTCTTATGAATTCGAGGTGATTTTGACAGATATCCTTAATTTAGATTTTCAAGATACGTAATGTTGGTAATGTATGACTCTTGAATTCAGTTATCTAGTAGATTTCACAGTTAAGTCTGAATTGTTAATTCATGATTAGAAGTTTTAAACATTGATTGAGTCATGATTTCACATGTCACATCTCGCTTTCACATTAAGGTTTCAGTTTGATAATGAAGAGTTGACTTGGTAATCACTAAGCATGAAAGGAACCAGCCTCGAAAAGTTGTCAATCATGATCAATAGAAAAAGAAAAAGAAGAATTGAAGTAAAAGAAACTACCCAGGGTTAGGCGAATGGTCTTCACCGTAGGTTTTCTCCCTACAGGTGAAGGTTTGATTCTCCAAGGTTAACATTCAAAAATTATTAGGCGACTGGTTTTTACCATAGATATGCTCCTTATAGGTAAGGACTTGATTCCCCTCCTTGGCGATACTTTTAATAGAAAAATCAAAGGCTGCAAGAAAGAAAAAGAATGATCTATGAGGCATATTTTAGTTTAGGTTTTGGTTGTCATGAGTTCTCTTGTTGGTTACCAATGATATCATGAAATTAACGATTGGATCTCTTAATGATGATAAGCTGAGATTACACTATACACCCATGGAACTCAATATTTAGAATTGTTCAAATTTATGGATTAATACTTTGAGTTGATTTTGAAGTTTACCGTGTGCTTGAGCTTAGAAGAGAATAATGCCCAACATTCATGAATATTCGAATTCCAGGATCTATATTGCTTTTCAAAAATCACTCAAGTTCATAGAAATTATCCTGTAGTTCTCAACTTATTTTTTGCATACTTTGCTCGGGACTAGCAAAATGCTAGTTGGGGGTTGTGTTGAGGGTCAAATATTACATATTAGACCCTATTTATTACTTGGATTTACGAGCATGATGTCGTTTAATGGCCTAATTTAATCACATTTGTGATGTAGAGTGTCTTTACGAGTATGGATCGAAATAAGGTGCTAAAAGCATGGATTTAACGCTCTGACGACACTAAAGGCAAGGGACAGACTCCAGGGGGCCAAGATCGATAAAATTACATGCCAAGGATCCAAGAAAACTAAGAAACTGAAGCTCAAGTGGCCCGAAAGACGTCCAGAGTGCAAGATCACACAATTCCCACCATCAGTTCGATTCAAAACTTCATACGTAGCCTGAGGATCATAAATTAACCGTACACATCAAATTTTAGCTCCCGGATCCCTGTGGAAGTGCCTAAACTGACAGATCATCCCATTAAATCCTCAAGTGGGTCCCGTCTGATCTCTCGATCTACCTCAATTTTGGACTCAATGCTTAAAATGATATGATAGAACGAAGGGACAGAGCGGATTTTCCGTACACATAAAGATGGGACCCACTTTACGACATGAGTGTGCATAGCTCACGTGCAGAGGAGGTGCACTGGACGGTCAGCCCAGTTAAAGACGGGGATGACCCGTCTCTCTCTCTCTCTCTCTCTCTCTCTCTTTGCGTAAGGCGCCCAGCGGACGGATGAGTGTCATCTGTTTTTGCATTGTGGGCCCCACACATTCTTCGGCTCGATGATCCAAAGTGTTCAATGGTCTCAGGAGGTGGGTATTACTCTCACCTAGGCGTCGGTTTTACCCCATGTAAGCTATTGGAAGATCCTGTCCGTTGAAAGCAGGATGGACGGTGGAATAAAAGATCAAGTGGGCCACACCAATTTTACTCCAAAAATACATCCTCCCAGATGAATTTTTGCCCTTGAACGAATGGTCGATGTGGATTCTCCAATTGGCCTCCATCAGTGGGCTAGTGCATGTAGCAGGGGGGACCTGCAAAGTCTCTGTTCTGCAACTAAGCTTACGGTCCAAGCTTGTGGGCCATCACCACATTCCAAAAGCTTGATCTGGGCCATTCATCATGAACCTACGGTCCCCTTCATAGAGCCAAGGTGACCGAATCTTATAAATCAGTGGATATCAGTTTCCATTCATCCAAATAGAGGACTAACAGTGCCACGAAAAAGATGGGTGGGATACACCAATTTCGGTCCGAAAATAGCCTAATTTTACTGAATTTTCAAGGGCGTTCCAATGAGCGGATTGGATTTCACAGAAAAACTTGATAATGGGCCCCGTTTCCAGTTCAGAGCAGGCCTGTTACGCAGGGAGTGCGTACAGGTTCCGCACTTGTTATGCCTTGCAGAAAACGGCACCGTCCCAGGCTTTAGCGATCAACCTGTGGCTGTTATAAAAAGAGAGAGAGAGAGAGGGTATGGAGGAATCAATCTGGTAGCAGGAGCGTGAACGTGGAGAGAGATAGAAAGTTTGATTTCTTTTTAGTTTTATTTACTTATTGTCTTTTTTTTATTTGTTATTATTGGGAGATTTAACCCCATCATGTTGGGCTAAACCTCTTAACTAGGGTTAAGAGGTGAAGCTTGTAGCATGATGGGAGACCTTACTTTGTGTCATTAAATTAATTTTAATTTGTGAATGACCTTGATTATAGTTTGATTAAAGGGAATGTTTTAAATTTTTAATTGTCTGTTGTGACTGAAATTACAATGGGTCTGCAATGGCTTTGAGCATATTCCTATTCTTTTATGTTTATGTCGTCAGGAAGCCCTGTTGTTCACCATAATCTCCTGAGTATGGTCGAATGATGGTACCCTTCCTTACCTTCATAGCATGTTGATTGGTTGGTAATTAGTTTAATTCTATTGTTTACTTTGTCTCTTGGGCATGGTTTGGTGATGGAATCCATTCTAATTCATATACCTTTCATCTCTTTAAAACTATATCAAAGGAAGTTCAGTTAATTTCCATGATTCTTGAAGCAGGCGTAAGATCTCCCTGATCTCTACAAGAGGATCCTCTGAATCCCTAGTTTCCCTCCTCTGAATTTCTCTAAAGTTTTAGATAATTATTCCATCATTATTCCTTTAAATTGATTTAGATTACATCTTAGTCTAGTTCTAGTTTTACTTAGTTTCAGATAACGTACAGGTATCAGTCCCTTGGGATTCGACCTCGGTCTTACCGAGTTATTACTACATCACAACCCTGCACTTGGGGAGTGAACATTACACAGACCGTGACAAAGTGAAAGAAACAAATTTCATAAGGTTCCAACACTTTTGTCACACCCAAAAGGGTTTTAATGGTAGACGTTCAATCCCACTGATTCCGGTGACATGGGCCACCTAAGTTCCAGATAGGGTTGATTTTTGGAGGGGGCCCACCAAATGAATGGTGTGGATGATAAACACACATCATGGTGAGGCCCATGGCTGGGACCGTGGTTCCTACTGTTCGTCCGCCTACACGCTGCAGGCGCTGCCTGTGCGCCCTCTGACAGCAGCAGCGCCTGCTACATATATTTATTTATTTATTTTTGAAATCTTATTTTTTTACGGTTTTTCATGCGTGGGGCCTACATCGAAAGAATCCACACCCCCCCCCCCCCCCCCCCCCCCCCCCCTATTGGTTCCCATAGCTCAAGATAAGCTAAACAATCCCAATATCCGATATATTTTGGTGTATAGAAACATCAAGGGGTATTTCAATGGTAAAAAAGTTATTTTCTATGCTATGGCCCACCAGAAAATTGGATCAGCCTCATTTTTCGGCTCAACGCGAAAAATGATTTGGGAAATGGGATGGACGGCGTGGATGAGATCCATACGTCAAGGTGGGGCCTACATGAGCAACCCTCTCCAAAGCTTAAGAATGAAGCTAATATTTTTTATTTTCCCAGTTCACGTCCAATGTCCCTGGATGCTAGACGATTTAGGCATAAGACATACATTTGAGGTGGGCCCCACCTATAGACGTGGGCCACCGAAAGGTTGAATGGCATGGGTAATACATACATTAAGATGGGGTTCATCCAAGTGGACCACACGGCCACGTCATCACATAAGAAAAAATGAAAAAGAGAGGGAGAGAGAGAGAGAAAATCAACGATGGACACGTGTGATGGAGGGACCCCGACACTATGGGCCCTCCCTCGCATTCAATCATATATTAAGTGGGTCCCATTACACGTGGGCCCATTAAATCAAAAATCAATGGTGGAGATCTTTCTCTAACAAAATGGAAGGTCTAGTTGACCCTATCCATACAAGAAAAATAAATATCATAATAGGGTCCATGGAGAATGGCCCCATCATGGAATGATCATGAGAATCAAGGTTTTCTATAGGCCACATTTAGGGTCCATAGTGAGATCCATACCAATAATTGGTAGGTCTCACTTGGCCCATCATCAAAACATGAAAAATCTAGCCTATAAAGCACCCACCGTTCGATCTTCTTGGTCCGATGGAACGTCGAGCTCCTTGGGCTTCACTTTGTTGGAAGGCGATAAGAGTTGAATGGCTAGGATGAAAGTTTATGGGATGGGAAAGTGGGCCACACAAAACCACTTTTCTCTCACTTGGGATGCTTGGATGTCCATTATTTTCTCTCTTGAAATGGCTTAGAAAATGTGTTGAGAAAGAGAGAGAGAAAATGATTGTAAGGAGAGAGAGTGATGGGTGAAGGATGTGAGGTGAGTGATGGATGTGAGTTGAGTGATGGGTGAGAAGAGAGACTTGTTGACTTTTAGGGTTAGCATGACTTGTGGAGAAAGAAAGCATGAGTTCCTTTTATACTTGGCATGAGGTGATTGATTGATTGATTGATTGATGGGACATATTGTAGAGATTCTTCCTCAAACTGAATGCGAGCCCATATCTTCTATCTTAGGTATCGGATTGGTGCGTGAGTTATGGCATTGGAACCGCAGCGAGGGTGCAGTTGCAATGGTACAAGTCTCAGATTAAGCCAACTCAAATCTACGGGATATGACTAAGGGTGGTGCACAAACATCAATCATAAGTTGCGGGTTACTGAAATTTGATGGGAAGGATCGCGGGAGTCGACGGAACAGTACAGATTAAGATACGGGTCTAACAGATTTCCTAAACTTAAATCTTAAAGTATTCTCAAATCACTAAGCCTATACTTATAACCTTAACCTAAACCTTAACCTTAACCTATAACCTAAACCTAAACCTTTACCTATAACCTAAACCTATACCTATAACCTTAACCTTAACTTATAACCTAAACCTAAACCTTAACCTATAACCTAAACCTATACTTATAACCTTAACTTAAACCTATTCTCAAATCCCAAAACTTATACTTATAACCTAAACCTAAACCTTAACCTATAACCTAAACCTATATTTATAACCTTAACCTAAACATATAACCTTAATTTAAACCTATTCCCAAATCCCAAAACATATACTTATAACCTTAACCTAAACCTTAACCTAAAACCTAAACCTATACTTATAACCTTAACCTGTACTTATAACCTTAACCTAAACCTATTCTCAAATCCAAAACCTATACTTATAACCTAAACCTAAACCTTAACTTATAACCTAAGCCTATACTTATAACCTTAGCTTAAACTTATAACCTATAACCTAAACTCAATTCCCTAAACCTTATCCCTAAACCTAAACCTATAACCTATATATAATCTAAACCAAAACCTAAAACCCAAACATAAACCTGATCTCGAAACCAAACCCAATTTCCTAAACCTAAACCTTAACGTATTCTTAAATCTTTAAACCTAAACCTACACCTAATCCTAATCTTAACTCCCTAACCTAAACTTAAACCTAAACTTATGCCTATTCTTAATTCCCTAAACCTAAACATATAACCTAAACCTATAACCTAGCCTAATCTTAATGTTATTTTCGTAAACTGACTCTAGTCTTTTCATTGTAGTGATGGATAAGTGTTGGATGCGAGCCAAGAACAGGTTTAACCTAAAGTATAAACAAGGGGTTCAAGATTTCATGGAATTTGTACAAAATCGGGCAGATTCAGGGAATAGGATTAGGTGTCCACGTCAAAAATGCAGGAACATGATATATAAGACTTTAGACAAAGAAGAGGATGATTTGTTCATAATTGGGATTAACTAGGGTTATAATTGTTGGATCCATCAGGGTGAAGATATGACTCATAGAGTTGAGGCCACTGAAGTCTTTACTGACCCAATTGTGCTAGATGACGAGGATGACAACATTAATGAAATGCAAGATATCATAGGGGATGTGTTTAGGAGAACAGTTGCAGATACTGATTTTGCAGTGACAAGCAGTGGCTATGATATTCCTCCTATGGATGATGTCGAATCAGAAAAGTTTCATAGGTTATTGAGGAATGTGTAATGTCCACTTTATCTGGGGTGTAAGAACTTCTCCAAGTTAAATTTTCCTACAAAGTTACTTTATTTAAAGACAATAAATTGTTGGAGTAACAAATCGTTTGACATGTTACTTGACTTGTTGAAAGAAACATTACCGGACGGTGAGACATTTCCTAAGTCTCATTACGAGGCAAAATCTTTGATGCGAGACTTGGGCCTTGGTTACATCCTCATACATGCATGTATAAATGATTATTTATTGTATTGGAAAGAGCATGAAAATGCTGAAGAGTGTCTAAAATGTGGAGAGTCTAGGTGGAAGTATAACAAAGCCAAGAGTAAGAAAATCTCGCAAAAGGTGTTAAGGTACTTCTCATTGAAATCCAGATTGTAAAGATTGTTTATGTCCCTTAAGACAGCTAAAGATATGAAGTGGCATAAGGAGAAACGCGTTCATGATGATAGTACATTGAGGTACCATACAGACTCTGAAGCCTGGCAAAATTTTGACAAGCAATATGACTGGTTTGCATCAGGTTCTCGCAATATTTGACTAGGTCTTACAAATGATGGTTTTAATCCATTTGGTAATATAAGTAGCTCATATAGTATGTAGCCAATGGTACTTATGCCTTACAATTTACCTCCTTGGTTGTGTATGAAGGAATCATTTTTCATGATGTCATTACTTATTCCTGGACCCAGGTCACCTGGGAATGACATTGTGTGTATTTACGACCGTTATTAGATGACTTAAACGAGTTATGGAGTCAAGGTGTACAAACGTATGACAAATTTATAAGATAGACATTTCAATTGTATACAGTGGTCTTGTGGACAATAAATGACTTCCCCGCGTATGGGAATTTGTCTAGGTGGAGCATGAAGGAAAAGTTGTCTTGTCCTACATGTGGTATTGAGACTTGTTCATTATCATTGAAGTATGGTAGAAAAACATGTTATATGGGTCATCGTCGTTTCCTTCCGACGATCATAGTTAGTGTAGGAAGACGATGATCTTTGATGGCAAATATGATCATAAGCCACTCTCGAAAGAGCTATATGGAGAAGATGTGATATAACAACTGAGTAACATTGGAGAAGTTATATTTGGTAAGGCATCGCACTTGAAGAAGAGAAAACGTACAGTATTGTACTATAACTGGAGGAAGAAGAGCATCTTTCTTAAGTTGCCCTATTGGAGTGATTTGAAATTGCGACACAACTTAGATGTCATGCATATTGAGAAAAATATATGTGACAATGTCTTCGCAACATTGATGAACATAGAGAAGAAAACAAAAGACAATTTCAACACTCGATTAGATCTACAAGCAATGGGTTTAAGAAAAGAGTTGCACTTTCAACCACATGAAAATTCGTACACTATACCAATAACCTGCTACACATTGACAAAACTAGAGAAAAAGCGTTTATGTGAATGGTTGAGATCGGTGAAGTTACCCGATGGGTATGCGTCAAACATATCTCGGCGCGTAAATATTACGGACTGTAAGCTAACAGGAATGAAAAGTCATGATTGTCACATCCTTCTGCAACACCTACTACTGATTACAATTCATGGATTCCTGAGTAAGGATATCAGTGTGACACTAATTAATTTAGGGATATTCTTTAAGGATTTGTGTTCGAAATCGTTGAATGTATATGTTATTAAACGACTGGAGAGGGACATTGTCGTAATCCTTTACAAACTTGAAAGAATATTTTCACCTGCTTTTTTTTAATTTCATGGCACACCTAGCGATTCACTTGTCGCACGAGGTGAAGCTTGTAGGCCCAATATAATATTGTTGGATGTATCCGATCGAAAGGTGGTAAAACCTGTTAAAATTTTTATTCATTCCATAAACTACATATATTCATGTTTTCATACATAAACATAGTGGTTTTATATACAAATACCTTCACACACTAAAACGATTTGTGAATAAGGCACGATCGGAGGGATCCACTATTGAAGCATACATTGATAATGAGTGCCTAACATTTTGCTTCATGTATCTTCGTAACATAGAGACTAGATTTAACCGAGAAGATCGGAATGTCGATGAAGGGCAGGAGCATGAACAAGGACTCATATCTATATTTTCATATAACGTTCGTCCTTTAAGATCTCCGATGTTTCAAGATATGGACCTTAGGGATCTAGCAAAGGCGCAGTGGTATGTGTTGCATAATTGTGAAGAAATTGAGTCGTACTTAGAGTAAGTCTTCCATCAATTATTGCATGATCTTAATGTTTCTTACTGATGATGTGTCATTTATGTGTAGCAAACACATCGACCAAATGAAGTCCCAATTCCTGACAAATTATGATCGAATGCACCAGGATCAGTTTTCAGAATGGTTCACAAAACGTGTAAGATTTCATATTGTATCTCACTACACTTAGAATTTTTGTTGTATTGCACATTTTTTAAACCTAAGAAATCCCTAAACAATTACATTCTATGCATGATAATAGATGAATACGTTGTGCATGAGAAACTCTGCGGATGTGTCTGATGCACTATACTCACTGGTGTGTGGCCCTGATAGACGTGTATCTAAATATACATGTTGTATTGTAAATGAGATTTGGTTCCACACCAAAGAATGTGAGAAGTATAGAACCACACAAAATAATGGGGTGGTTATGAAGGGAAGGGAATGAATGAGGAGGATAAAATTGACTTCCATAGCATTTTGACAGATATTATTGAGCTGAGTTATTGTATGAGAAAGCAGGTGTACTTATTTAAATGTGATTGGTGAGACATTAGAAATAAGAAGTTAGGAATACAGACTGAAAACTACTTTACGAGCGTAAATTTATCTCGGAAGTGGTTTAAGGATGACCCATTTGTCCTTGCCAGGTTAGCCAAACAAGTATTTTACGTCGCTGACACCAAGTTAAGTGGCTCTTGGCACGTGGTGTAGAAAATAAAGCCCAAGAACATATTTGACGTTCCCGTATCAGAAGTTGAAGATAGCGAGGATAGAGGAAATGAAACGTCTAGGGTTGAACAAGCATATCAAGAAGACATGCCATCTGGGGTTACATGGACTGATTCAAGTGTTGATATTGATGTGCTGCAATTGGACAAAGATGATGTGCCACCTGATTATGTTGATGCCTCAATAATGCAGGACATTATTAGAGATGATAGCGGTTTCATTGATGACAACATTGCAGATGATGATGAGGAAATATTAATCAGCGATAGTGATAGTGAAGAAGAAATAGCCCTAAGCGATAATGATACAGATGATGATTATTAAAGGTACACATGATTTAGATGTCATTTTTTAATTCGAATAATTTATGTATTCCTCAATAATACAGTTTTATTATATTCTGCTTGCATTATAGTGTAATGGTCTAATCATATTTTAATTATCTCTCCTTTACATAAACACAAATGCATTGTATCATCACCACTACCATATTCAATGATGGCACCAAGTGGGAGACTACGTTGTTCGCGGATTGGATCTACCCCTTCTACCCATGATGCAACGGAGACAGCATCACCGTCACATGTTGCATCGTAGGCGTCTGATCCCTCAGTCGCGCATACACCGAGCACTGCTTGTAAGTCTAAACATATATTTCTTTTAATAACTTCTGTTTATGTTTAGACTTACATATTTCTTTTGCAATAGCATCATCGACCAACCAACGAGGACGTGGACCCACGCGTGGGTTGCTTTTAGACTGATTTACACATGAGGGTAGGGTGACGGTAGAGTTCCCACAGGACTGCATTAGACTTGTTGGGAACAATGCTATGTTGTTTATGTCGGAGGTCGTTGTCTTATTATGCCGATCTCTGATCCCCCACCACCCCCCGTTGGGTAAATGTGACAGATGATGTGCGGCAGCTCATCTGTTAGCACCTTCAGGTAAATTTTAGTAAATTAAAATTTATGTTATTGCCTTAATCTATTATTTACGAAACTGTAAGATAAATTTGACTTAGATTTGAGTGTTCTGCACATTTCCTATGCCGTCGACGACATGATCAAAGAGTGGTTCAAGGAGTACTGCTCCTTGTTACACAAGTGGTACAAGTGATGGATGAGCCACGAGGACGGCGTGCTGTCCGCACCGCCGCACGTGACCCATGACGATTGGCGAATACTTTGCGATAAATTTTTGTCTGAATTTTTTTAGGTAATATTTATATATTTACAAGATCTTAAGGTAATAATTAAATTCTCAATTAATAACAATGTATTATGAATAATGTGTTCAGAAAAGGAACAAAATAAATTCTGACAACCGAGAAAAGTTAGAAGTGAACTACGTAGCTAGTTCAAAGTCATTTGTACAACTTCGTCACAATATGGTAAGAAATTACTGGTAATTATTAAGTTGATATATTCTTTTCATGCATTTATATTAACTCTATTGTCCTTTCGATTACACAGCGAGATTCCGTTACTAGCCAGGAGCCCGGACCAATAGACCTCTACAGAGAGACTCACTGTAAGCAGGCAACAGGATCTTGGGTACATCCTAGAGCCGGCAAGATTTGGATAAAAATCCTTACATTATAAAATTTAATTACATTGAATTATAATAATGTCATTTTTTAGAGAAAATTCATGTGTTTTCATTACAGGCGGCGATGGACACCTTACGTAGTCAGCCCACTCGATATGGTACTCAGCAGAGTGAGCCAGAGATCCTGAGTGAGATGCTTAGCACCCGTTCTGGATATGTGCGTGGGCTTGGCCATGGTGCCAAGCTCATGACACTCGCTAGAGCTTCTTCTACCCGATCCATCGTCGTTGGTGAGAGCATCATACGCCGAGCTGATATCGTAGAGAGAGAGGTTCAACCGCTACAGGTCGTCGTCCATGACATCAGAGAGCAGCTGGAGAGGAAGAGTGAGCAGCTGGAGAGGCAGATGGAGGAGTTGGCGAGGCAGAGGGAGGAGCAGGAGAGGAGGAGGATCGAGGAGCATGAGAGGTAGAGGGAGGAGAAGGAGAGGAGGATAGAGGAGATGCGGGTGGAGCATGAGCTGAATGACGGAGATGTTTTAGGCTCTTGCTGCACGCTTACCCACCGATGCCCCACTACCTCCGCCTTCATCTTTGTGATTTTTTGTATTTTATTTATGATGTTAAACTTATATGTATTTATGCGTGAATAAATGTGATGTGGATGGATTTAGTTTATATTTGGATGAATGTAGTTTATGTTTGGATGAATTAACGTACTTTGGGTTTAAATGGATGAGAATGTGAATATGATGAAATATATTACATAATAAGTGTATATCAAGAAGAATATGATGAAATATATTCTAACAGGTGCATATCAAGAATTTTGTGCTGGAATATTGAAAACAAAAGACACTTTTACCTACGAAAACTTTTGTAGGTAAAACACAAATCCATGTTTTTACCTACGAAACTTTTCGTAGGTAAACATTTTGTAAATATTTTTACCTATGAAACTTTTCGTAGGTAAAAGTTTTGTAAATATTTTTACCTATGAAAAAAATTCGCTGGTAAAAGTTTTGTAAATATTTTTAGCTACAAAAATATCTGTAGGTATAAGTGTTCTAAATATTTTTACTTACGAAAAGATTCGTAGGTAAAAGGTTTGTAAATATTTTTAGTAACGAAAATATTCGAATGTATAAGTTTTGTAAATATTTTTACCTATGAAAACATTCGCAGGTAAAAGTTTTGTAAATATTTTTACCTACGAAAACATTCGTAGGTAAAAGTTTTGTAATTATTTTTAGCTACAAAAATCTTCGTAGGTAAAAGTTTTGTAAATATTTGTAGCTACGAAAATATTCGTAGGTATTAGTTTTGTAAATATTTTTACCTACGAAAATATTCGTAGGTAAAAGTTTTGTAAATATTATTGCCCACGAAAACATTCGTAGGTAAAAGTTTTGTAAAAATTTTTACCTACAAAATTATTCATAAGTATTTTAAAAAGTTTTGTAAATATTTTCAGCCATGAAAAAATTTGTAAGTAAAAGTTTTGTAAATATTTTTACTACGAAAATATTCGTAGGTAAATTTTTGTAAATATTTTTACCTACGAAACAAAGCGTCGGTACAAGTTTTTACTGACAAAAAAATTCATTGGTAAAAGTCTTACCTTTGCCAACGAAATTTTTTTTGTTGGTAAAAGTTTTTTACGTTGGTCTTTTATCGATGAAAATTTTCATTTGTAAAAATTTTTACCTATGAAAAAAATGCTTTTAGTGACGAAAATTTTCGTCAGTAAAAGTGCCTTTTCTTGTAGTGACCCTAGATATCCTAGAAAGGCTTAGAAAACACCTATTTATAGGAAAAGTTGCGCAAAATCACAAAATTTGATCAAATTTACGCAATCCGCGTGAACACTGTGTAACTGGTTCGATGTGATTGAACACTCTTCAATGTCATCGAAGGGGTTTAAATCCATAAGTCGTGCCTTTTCTTCTTTCACATTGCATACATATCTGTGTCATCGAATCGTCCTTCGATGTCATCGAGAGAAGCTTCGATCCAACAAACATGTCTTCGAGTCATCGAGAATGTGCCCAAAACAATCTAGCGAGTTGTTTCAATTACTTCAATAAATTCGATGTTATCGAGCACCTTCCTTCGAGTTATCAAACATGTCTTCGATTGATCGAGAAAAGCACCCAATATGTCCAACAACTAACTTAATTTTCCCTGATGAATTCGATGTCATCGATAGGTGTTCAATGTCATCGAACGATTCTCGATGGCACAGTCTTTGTGATTTCTTGGATCTTGGAGTCTTCAATATTGGTCTCCACAGATCTCTTCTTTTCTTTGGTAATTCTTGATCACTAAATCCATGCTTTTAGCATTCTTTTCAATCCAAGCGCTTAAATTCACCTTGCAACACAAACATATGTAAAATATACCATTAAGGCATATTATGTTTATAAAATCAAGAAATAAATGGAGGATAATATGCAATATTTGACCCTCAATAGTGGACCCCACCATATCACAAAAATCAACCAAAAAGCAGAAGTTCAGTCGCTGTAACAACAACCAATAAAAATGATTTGCAAGAGGGAGTTCCTCAGTAGGAAACTTCAAACATTAACATGATCTAAGCCATCCAACATCTAGAGAGGCCTTTTCTGACTCCTTTTAATAAGGGAAGGAGTGAGAAAAGCAAGGATAAACATGTTATCTCAGTCGATTGTCCTGAAACTAAGCTTTATACGAAACTATCTTTGGCAAAACCCACCGATTAAAGATTGAAATACGTTTGGATTTTTGTCCACAAGATCTATATGATAAATCTAAGACATCCATCGAACTGTAACGCCCTGAAATTCAGGGGTCGAGCATAACCTAGCTCCCGAGTTTCAAAACATCACTTATGCAACATTTTTAATGATGGATGTATGTTGTTTGTATTAGTGCATAAAACATGAATTAGATTAAGCCAAATCAGAAAAACATAATCAAAGGACAATTGTAATACATAAGCGGAAGACTGAAACGAATATATAAACCAGTATAAGTCCCCAAAGTATGTATGTGTTGCCTAGTCAATAGTTACAAGTATTGTTTCAAAATATAAATGTCAAAATCTGATAGTCCACTACAAGTATAACCCTGAATCCCTGTCGATCAAAACATGGCTCACATGAACCCGCCTGAATATTGCATGTAGGAGAACACTTCCTCATCGTCCTCGAAATCCATCTCTGCCTTGTGGGTCGCATCATTATCTGTAACTAAGAAAGAGTCTGGTTAGTGTTTCAACACTGTCCCATAACGTGAGAATGAGTGATCAACTCAGTAGAGCTATACAGCAAAGGTTAACATGTTATCAATTCAGTCAAGCAGTAATGATAAAGCGATATAATCAAACATCCCTAAGTACTCTGATTAATGCAAGAATGGAATGTAGTCATGATACATGTCCTCTCCTATACTCTCTCTGTGATCTTCATCTCACGGTTACGCATGTCAGTCACTTCCGCAGTGCCCTTCCCAACGACAAATGGCACATGCAGTGCGGTGCATGAACATGATTACCAAGTTCTTGTTAGTCCTTTTTCATACAGCAAGATTGAGAAGCTAAGGTACCTCCCTTATATCAATTCCTGAACAATGATCCATTCTAGGGTCATCAGTCCTAGTAAATCTCATACGATGTTGTGGTTCCAGGTCACTGCAAAGGGCTCATCACCTGATCAATGCAGGCCTAGTTATACTCTGATTGCTGCAGAAAAACTTGTCACCTCAACGCAGTCTCAGAGTATGCTCGAGGTCACTATAAATGGCTGGTCACCAAGTGGTAGGCCGACAACACGAATACAGTGTCCCATACAACCGTATTTGGTTCACGAGTCTAGATTGCTCACTGGTCACTGCGGGGAGACACGTTGCCCCAGTGTAGGCTGACAGCTCGACCACGGAGTCCCATACCACCATGCCCGGCTCATGAGTCTTAACGGATCGAGGTACCATGGATAAAGGATTTTCACTGGTGAGTTTGGTACCTTAGATTCAAACAGTAACGTCCAAACATGGTGAATATATAATAGGCAGATCGGGTTACTTGATGAGCTCGACTAGTATGAGCATACGTTGAGTTGATCGACATGAAGTGCATAAGCACTCTGTGTGGCCTAACCACTGCCGACATCTCATGTACGGCTCGGATTCATTGAACACATCCTGTGTGGTGAAAACAACCTCAGCCACTAGTTTGGGGCCTGTTACCGATCGCCTGGACTATACCATAACCCCAACACATTAATTTACAACAATTTAATCATATGAGGCAGTGAAAGCAGTAGTGAATAAACAATTCAATTCCTATAATCATTTAAGTAGATTAGGAAATACAACTTAAGCATGAATTCATACATATGCATCCCATAAACTCATAAACACTACAATATATCGTACATGGAGGAAATCATACATATAATTGAGGTAGTTAAGAATCATATCTCAACCCCCATATAAATTACAATTTACTAACTACTTACTCATTCAAACATTTTTACAAACACTTAGACTACACCTTCCAACATACATCATGTATGTTGGTTATAATACGTATTAGGGCAAATCCTCTTGTCGAGGAGTTGTCGCATATATAACAACCATGTTCCTATGATAGTCAATCATGGCAATCACAAATCCAGTTTCTAATTGCATACAAACATTTTAACAAACACATGAAATACACTATTCACAACGTAGTTTATATATATATGTAAAGTGAAATAGACATCACATTTGGCATGTGAAATAGCATCCACGTCAATAATAAACCATTAACCAATATTGAAAGCCTTGAAAATCATAACCTAAACGTATATAGTTCGCACCTTATACTGGTAAACGCATAATGGATTCGTTCTAGACGCTTAGTCTTTGTCAACGACGGATTGGCAACCTATAACATGAGTTATGTTAGTTATTTTATCACTTATGTTATATGAATCCCTAAAATAGCTTAGGGTTTGGTTTCCTTACCCAAGTATGGAATCGAGATCGCCCGTATAATGATACGAATGGACGAATTGGCACGTAGTGTAGCTAGGAAGAACCCCATGATGAATCTCTAACTCACTCTCTCTCTTTCCTTTCCTTTTCTTCTCCTTTCTTTGTTAGGTTTTAGAATTCGTATGGACTATGTGAGAGGGGGTTTAAAGCCCTTATATAGGCCTAGAACTGACGAGAATGGCCCCAGGGCCAAGGTATACTTAGGTTATAGCCAAATCGGGTTTGTTCCGATCTAACGGATCATTTCTGGAGGTCCTTTGCTGACTATAGTCGAACTTAAGCTCCCTGATATTGGATCTTGTTCAAGTTAAGTTTTCAGTCCGATCGGGTTTACAGATCGACCGTGGCGGACCAGTTTCAGTTCAATGGTCACTGGTTTTCGATCAGGGCCACAAGTACATTGCAATGTGTGGGACATTTCTCCTGATCTGAGGGTGTATTTGGGTCAGATTCTAATGGTCTGAATCCTTATAATTAGCCCGCAAGCAAAATGACTTAGATTACTTAAATTCAGATTTATTTCCTAAAGATATTTACATTTCTCACACACTTCGCTCCAGACTCAAGTAAATAGTCTCAGGACATCATCTTGACTTGATTTCTGAGGTGATTGTCTAGTCCAACTAGGTGGTCATAATTGTATAGTTTCGTAACTTTCGGACTTTTGACGTGCGGTCTAGGTCCGATACAAAGTTTTCAAAAGCTCCTAATAGCAACCGAGTTTAGAGATTGATTCTAGATTTTAGGGTAATGTAGCATTAATAATTTTATAAATTTTAGGTCTTACGGATCGTATTTAAAGTGATTAGTGCAAAATTTTTAGGTAATCTAGTTTAGCACTAGTTAATTCTCGTTTAATTTCTAAAGGATTTAGTCCTGAGTGATTTCTGTCTGAGGTGGTACTCGGGTCTTTGTACGAAATTTTACAGGACGTTACAATCTACCCTCCTTAAAGAAAAATTTCATCCTCGAAATTAGTACCTTTTCATACTCCTCGAGAATCTAAGGGTAGTTCTTTCTGACCTCGGCTTCCGTCTCCCAAGTAGCCTCTTCTTTACTGTAATGCGTCCATAGTACCTTCTCAAGTGGGATAACCTTGCTATGCAATACTGCTCCTTCCTGTCCAGGATACGCGTCAGTCGCAGTACATATGTAGCATCCTCGCTTAACTGCACCTGCTCTCATCTGATAATGTGCGAAGGGTTAGGAACGTACTTCTTCAACATGGACACATGAAATACGTCATGCACGCTTACGAGTGGTGTGAGCAAAGCAAGAAGATATGCTATTGCCCCCACTCAATCAAGTATCTGAAATCGGCTAATGAATCTTGGCGTGAGCTTCCCTTTCTTACCAAACCGAAGGACTCCCTTCATGGGGGAAACTTTCAGAAACACATGATCACCAACCTCGAATTCTAACTCCCACTGCCTCGTATCGGCGTAGCTCTTCTGTCTACTTTGTGCTGCCAGAAGTCGACGCCTAATAATGTCAATCTTCTTTAAGGTCGCCTGAACTAACTCTGGGCCAATCAAACTCTTCTCACCAACTTCTGCCCAGCAATGCGATGCTCGACAGGGACGCCCATATAAGGCCTCATAGGGAGCAATGCCAATACTTTCCTGAAAGCTGTTGTTATACGCGAACTCTGTATAAGGAAGACAGTCATCCCAACTGTCCTTGAAATCTAGCACACAAGCTCGCAACATATCTTGTAGCACCTGATTCACACGTTCCGTCTGCCTATCTGTCTATGGATAGAACGCGGTACTGAACTTCAACTTCACACCATTGCTTCCTGGATACGAGTCAAGAAGATAGATGTGAATCGCGTGTCTCGGTCCAACACAATCTCCAAGGGAACTCTATGTAGACGTACAATCTCCTTGATATACAACTTGGCCAACTCGTTTGTAGAATTCGTAACTCTGATCAGGAGAAAATGAGCCAATTTCGTCAATCGGTCAACGATCACCCAAATAGAGTCATGTCCCTTCCTCGTCTTCGATAGCCCAGAGATGAAATCCATAGAGATAAAGTCCCACTTCCATTTCTCTATGGGCATGGGCTGAAGTAGTCCAGGAAATCGGCGATGCTCTGCCTTAACCTGCTAGCACGTGAGACAACGGGACACAAACTCTGCAATGTGAACCTTCATGTTGTCCCACCAGTACGATCTCTTCATTTGGAAATATATCTTCGTGCTACCAGGATGCATCGCAAGCTTCAAATTATGAGCTGCCGCGAGAACTTCCCATCTCAAGTCATGAGTGTCTGGGATGCATATGCGGCCGCGATAATGTAAGTTTCCATCTATACCAACACTCCACTCTGAGTCCTCATCTGTACTAACATGCTCTCTCATCTTCGCTAATAGCTCATCGTCTGCCTGAGCCGCGATAATCCTGTCGTCAATGAGGGGTTATACTCGAATATATGCGATGACCTTATACGCTCCTCCACCGTGAGTTTCTTCTCAAAGTCTCGCACAAACTCTACCATGTCCCACTCTGCTATCATTAGCGGAGCCACAAATTCTATAGTCTTCTTACGGATCAACGTATCTGCTACAAGGTTCACCTTTCCCGGATGATAGGAAACCTCGAACTTAAAGTCCTTCAAGGTTTCCATCCACTGCCATTGTCGCATATTCAGGTCCCGCTGAGTGAATATGTACCTAAGGCTCTTGTGGTAGAAAAAGATCTCAAACTCTTCTCTGTAAAGGTAATGTCTCCAGAGCTTCAGTACGAAAATGACGGTTACCAACTCCAGGTCGTGCGTAGGGTAATTCTCCTTGTGTTTCCTCAACCGTCTCGAGTCATAAGCAATCACCCTGTCCTTCTGCATAAGGACACAACCCAGACCAACGTGAGATGCGTCAGTGTATATAGTGTACTTAACCCCTTACTCTGGCAATACTAGCACAAGGTAGACATTAGCTTGTCCTTCAGCTCCTGAAAAGCTACTTTCACCTTCTCATTCCAGGCAAATTTTAGATCCTTCCAGGTCAACTGAGATAGCCGTCTGGCAATCTTAGAAAAGTCCCTAATAAACCGACGGTAGTACCCTGCCAGACCAAGAAAACTCTTCACCTTAGTAATTGAATTAGGCTGCTTCCAGTCCTGAACCACGACTACCTTAGCGAGGTCAACCGCTATCCCTTCCTTAGACACCACATGTCCTAGGAACTTAACTTCCTCTTTTCAAAAGTCGCACTTCTTGTACTGTGCGAACAACTGGTTCTTCCTAAGAATGTCTAAGACTACTTTCAAGTGCTCCTCATGTTCTTCTCGACCCATGGAGTATATCTAAATGTCATCTATAAATATGATGACGAATCAGAAAAGAAATGGCCTAAACACCTGTTTATCAAGTCCATGAACACAGTCGTTACGTTTGCAAGCCCAAACGACATCACGAGGAACTTGTAATGGCCAAAGTTGGTCCTGAATGCTGTCTTCTGCACATCCTCTTCCCTGACGTGCAACTGATGGTACCTCAACTGTAAGTCTATCTTCAAAAAGTACTGTGCCCCTTTCAATTGATCAAACAAATCATCTATCCTAGGTAAAGGGTACTTGTTCTTCACCGTCACCTGGTTCAGCCTACAATAATCAATACATAATCGCAATGAACCGTCCTTCTTCTTTGCAAACAGAACGAGTGCTCCCCAAGGGGACACAGTAGGTCGTATAAAGCCCAAACCTAACGAGCCATCAATCTGCCTCCTCAATTCCTCCATCTCACTCCGAGGCATGCGATATGTGGGCAATGAAATAGGTGTCGCACCAGGCATGAGATCAATTGTAAAATCAATCTCGTGCCAAGGAGGTAATCCAGGAATCATCTCGAATACGTCCTCAAAATCTCGAACCACTGGCGTAGCCCCCAACGTCGAACCACCAATACTTTCCAATAGCGAAACGTAACAATTCAAATGGCAAGGGTGACTGACCTGAATTGGGAATGTAAAAGTTGTGCCTTCAGATCCATGGGCTGTCACCATCTTAGCCTCACAGTCGATCTCTGCTTGTATCCTCGTGAGCCAATCCATGCCAAGAATGACGTCATAATGAAATAGGGGAATGGCAATAATCTTGACTAGTACCGTCCTGCTCCCTAAATCTATCGCGTAACCCTCACAAATCCTGGTAACGTCAGAAAAAGTCCCGGTGGCGGTGAGGACCCTTATTCCCTCCATAGGAACAGTGCTCAATCCCAGGTGCTTGACTGCCGTATATGATATAATAGAGGTAGTGGACCCAGTGTCCACCAATAAGAAAATTGGAGTACCTTGGATATGAGTCGTGACCTTAAAAGCTAAGGGTGGTGCGGTAACTACTGCCTCGGATGCCTCAGCTATCAGTGAATGTACCCGAGCCTGCTGCTGATGTTTCAGCTACACTACTATAGGCCATTGTGGGGGCCTGAAGCGAGGAGCTGGTCGCCTGAAGGATGGATGTGCTGGTGCTGTCCGTAGGGGTGGAGCGAAAATGGCCTATGGCATTGAACGGTTGATCCTCTGAGGTGGCGAGAAACCACGATCCCTCATCCTGGTGAAACAAGTTACCTCTGTATGGCCAGGCTTCTTGTAATAGGTACACCACACGTCTGGTCACCTCACCGGGGTAGGTGAAGCCATAAGCCTCGGCGGTGAGTCTGCACGTAGCCTCTTACCAAGGAATGGTCTGCACAGAAGATCAAGTCGCCACCTGGGAGCCATAGGTGCTTGCATATGGGACAACCTGTCCCCATCCTGCTCAGCTGGCAGGGATATGCCGACTAACTCGGCATAAGTAGATATACTAGCGCAACACATCTTCGGCCGGATCTCAGGTCGTAGTCCCTCAGAAATCACCACATCGGCATCGGCTAGTCACCTAGTAACGATGGAGCATACCTGCCCAGCTCCGTGAATCGGTTCTCGTATTCTGTCACCGACATCCCTCCCTGACGGAGGTGAAGGAACTCACTCTCCTTCTCGTGTCTGTAGGTGACGGGATAGTACTTCTCGTGGAAGCGGGTCTCAAATGCCTCCCATGTCCACACATGTCCTTCCACAATAGTGGGAGAATAATATCCCTCCACAAACTGGCCTCCTTCTCAAACTTGTAGGTGGAAAGCTCGACCTGCTCTGCCTCAGAACAATGTAACGGCCTCAGCATCTTAGAGATGCGGTCAATCCAGTACTTGGCCTCCTCGGGTCTATAAGTACGTGTGAAAGTGGGAGGCCGTAAGCGTTGGAATCACTCAAATGTGCTACTGGCACTCGCGTTCCTAGTTGGGTGCATAGGTGAGGCCGGTGGAGTCGCCCTTATCGTTTAAGCAAAGATACTAGCTATAGAGTTCAAGAACTGCTGCTACTACTGTTGTTGTTGTATCTTCTGCTACTACATCAATAGCATCATCTGCCCTAGCCTATCAGGAGGTGGAGCGGACTAAGATACGTGTGGCATCGACCTAGATGCACGATTCTGCTTAGGATCTGAAGGTGTGATAGGCGGTACCATAGGTGGTGCCACAGGCGGTGTCATAGGTGTCGGCCCAGGAGCGGGGCCAGTGGCCGACTGAGAATCCGGCATAGGGTTAAAGTGAGACGGGCCCGAACAGGGGTCCATATAGCTACTGCTTAGGGGAGAGGCCCCATCAAGCGACTCGCCCAAAGAGAGACGTGCTGAAGTCCTCGTGCCCTTAGGTGGCATGCCCTACATACGACATAGGGTGTAACCAATGAGATTTAACATACACGCAATCCATTCACACAGCATTCACATCTCAACTCAAAGAAACATCATGCATTTCATTTAACAAAATTGTCACAATACATGAGGTGCAGCATTACATGGATTGCAACAAAGAATGCATGTGAGCTAATGCAACTAAGGCTTCAAACATCAAAACATTCTACCAACTACTGCACTACCAAGCCCATCGAGGTCATACAAAGTAAGAAGGAAGAAACACACAAAGAAAAAAGCATAACTACAGGAATGCCTAGTCATCAGAATCTGGCGATGGTGGAGGTGTACTTTTGTCCTGTACACAACATAGGATGGGCCTCAAAGTGCGAGACACCTTCTTGAATTTTCATTTTATGAAGGCCTCAGTCTCCTCAACTTTGGTGCCAACCTGCGTGAACTACTGTCACAGGGTAGCTTAGCCCTCTTCCAGCTGAGCCAAGCGGGCTTCTCTGGTAACCTGATTACTGTCGTGCTCTCGCGTAGCAGTGGGAGGAGAACCTTCATCAGTGTCCTGGGCCTCCTCTTCTTCTTTCGGCTTTTCCTCTATCTCATCACCACTTCCCTCTCCACTTTCTTCCACTAAATCAATACTTTCCTCCCCCTCACTATCAGACTCCTCCCCATACTTGTCGAGTCGAGCTTGACGCTGTCGAGGGCCGATTCCCATGTTGTTAAGCGTAGCATCATTTATGAACTTGATCGGTGCAACATCATCCATTTTCAGTCTATAGCTGACCTCTCGAGCAATCTTACATATTAGTCGGCCAAACGGGAGTGAGACATTGTTCCTGATAGAGCGTACGGTCTGGATTATTTGTAGTAGGGCATACGTGGATAGGCACAACTTCTCCACATGCCCAACCCTGTATAAAAAGTCTACCATCAAACGAGTGCATTCAGTACGATTGCCCCACCGTGGATACACATTGTACGTGAAAATGTAGTGAAGCAAACGGAAATCATCTGTCAAACTCGTCGATGGGAGGCAATTGCCTCACATCCAGGGAGCCAGTCAGCCACACAGTTATCACGTACGGCGATCTCTTTACTACACACTCTTAAAGAAATTCTTGTTGGCGTGTACCTCACCACGTGGAATCCCCATAATCCAGGCGACCACATCCACATTGATTGGGTGCTCCCGCCTTCCTACAGCAACTGTGAACTAGAGAGGCTCTAGCGATGCATCATGGATATGGGCGTAGAAGGCACGAACTATATTCTCACATGCGTGAGACCTACCTTCGAACATGGGATCTCACCTAAAATCCACCAAGAGGTCCAAAATCGGGTGTAGCCCGAATAGCTTCTCATCTATGCGAGCTTCAAGTACAACCCTATGGCCACCAAATTAGTTGTATTTGAAGCCTATTGGTAGTGCTCTCTCGAGTGGGATTTGGGGATCTAGGTACCGCTTCGACCTATGCTCTTGAGCGGCGCTAGTGCTAGCTTCGGTACCCGCTCTCCTCTTTAGACAGGTTGGGCGACTAGGCCCGGTTTCATCCGAGGGTGCTCTTCGCTTTCCCATGAGAGAAAGTATCGAGGAAAGTGAGAAAATGGTCGTCACGAACTCAAAGAGGGCCATTGGAGTGGAAGAACAAGGGGAAACACAATGGATTGGTGGATTTGGAAATAGATGAGACACAACTCTAGATTTTTGTGTATTCAAAAGAGACAAATGAAGGGAATGGAAGGTGAGGTTTAGTAAAAATGGTGGAGAAGCACAAGTCTAGAAGAAAAATGAGAAAATGGGAGAATGGGGGAAAGATTTGAGAGGAGAAAACAGGCTTTCAAGGAAAAGGGGAAGCTTGGGGTGTGTATGGGGGGAGAATAGAGAAAACTGAAACTTTATGGGGGTCCCCACATGTTTTGGTTGGCCCCACACATGTCTAGGGGTCAGCCCGACGCCGGCCTGCAGTGCCCCGACAGGCCCGGCCGAACCCGACCGCGGTCGACGCAGTCGCCCTGAAATTAGGGGGTCGAGCATAACCCAGCTCCCGAGTTCCAAAACATCACTTATGTAACATTTTTAATGATGGATGTATGTTGTCTGTATTAATACATAAAACATGAATTAGATTAAGCCAAATCAGTAAAACATAATCCAAGGATAATTATAATACATAAGTGGAAGACTGAAACGAATATATAAACCAGTATAAGTCCCCAAAGTATGTATGTGTTTCCAAGTCAATAGTTACAAGTATTGTTTCAAAATACAAATGTCAAAATGTGATAGTCCACTACAAGTATAACCCTGAATCCCCTTCGATCAGAACATAGCTCACATGAACGCGCCTGAATACTGCATGTAGGAGAATGCCTCCTCATCATCCATAAAATCTGGCTGCCTCGTGGGTCGCATCATCATCTGTAACTAAGACAGAGTCTGGTTGGTGTTTAAACACCATCCCAGAATGTGGGAGTGAGTGATCAACTCAGTGGAGCTATACAGCAAAGGTTAACATGTTATCAATTCAGTCAAGTAGTAATGATAAAGTGATACAATCAAACATCCCTAAGTACTCTGATTAATACAAGAATGGAATGTAGTCATGATGCATGCCCTCGCCTGCACTCCCTTTATGATCTTCATCTCACGGTCGCTTCCTCAGTGCCCTGCCCAACGCCAAATAGCACATGCAGTGCGGTGCATGAACATGATTACCAAGTTCTTATTAGTCTTTTTTTATACAGTAGGATTGGGAAGCTAAGGTACCTCCCTTATATCAATTCCTGAGCAATGATCCATTCTAGGGTTGTCAGTCCTAATAAATCTCATACGATGTTGCGGTTCTAGGTCACTACAAAGGGTTCATCAACTGATCAATGCAGGCCTAGTTATACTCTGATTGCTATGGAAAAACTCGTCACCTCAACGCAGTCTCAGAGTATGTTTGAGATCACTACAAATGGCTCGTCGCCAAGTCGTAGGCTGACAACACGAATACAGTATCTCATACCACCGTATTCGGCTCACGAATCTGGATTGTTCACTGGTCACTACGGGGAGGCTCGTCGTCCCAGCGTAGGCTGATAGCTAGACCACGGTGTCCCATACCACCATGCCTAGCTCATGAGTCTTAGCGGATTGAGGCACCAAGGTTAAAGAGTTTTCATTGGTGACTTTGGACCTTAAATTCAAACAGCAGTGTCCAAACATGGTGAACATACATCGGGCTGAACGAGTGAATTGACGAGCTCGACTAGCACGAGCACACGTTAATTTGATTGACATGAAGTACATAAGCACTCCGTGTAGCCTAACCACTTTCGACATCCCAAGTACGGCTCAGATTCATCGAACACATCCTGTGTGGTGAAAACAACCTTAGCCACCAGTTCGAGGCCTGTTACCGATCGCCTGGACTATACCATAGCCCCAACACATTTATTTACAACAATTTAATCATATGAGGTAGTGAAAGAAGTAGTGAATAAACAGTTTAATTCCTATAATCATTTAAGCAGATTAGGAAATACAACTTAAGCATGAATTCATACATATGCATCCCATAAACTCAAACACTACAATATATCGTACATGGAGGAAATCATACACATAATTGAGGTAGTTGAGAATCATATCTCAACCCCCATATAAATTACAATTTACTAACTACTTACTCATTCAGACATTTTTACAAACACTTAGACTACACCTTCCAACATACATCATTTATGTTGGTTATATTACGTATGAGGGAAAATCCTCTTAACGAGGAGTTTTTGCATATATAACAACCATGTACCTATGATAGTTAATCATGGCAATCACAAATCTAGATTCCAAATGCATACAAACATTTCAACAAATACATGAAATTCACTATTCACAACATAGTTTATATGTATACGTAAAGCGAAACAGACATTGCATTTGGCATGTGAAATAGTATCCATGTCAATAATAAACCATTATCCGACATTGAAAGCCTTGAAAACCATAAACTAAATGTATATAGTCCGCACCTTACGCCAGTAAACGCGTAATGGATTCGTTCTAGACGCTTAGTCTTTGTCAATGGCGGATTGGCAACCTATAGCATGAGTTATGTTAGTTATTTTATCACTTATGCTATATGAAGCCCTAAAACAGGTTAGGGTTTGGTTTCCTTACCCAAGTATAGAATCAAGATCGCCCGTATAGTGATACAAATGGACGAATTTGGCACGTAGTGTAGCTAGGAAGAACCTCAGGATGAATCTCCAACTCACTCTCTCTCTTTCCATTCCTTTTCTTGTCTTTTCTTTGCTAGGATTTTAGAATTCATATGGACTATGTGAGAGGGGGTTTAAATCTCTTATATATGCTCAGAACTGACGAGAATGGCCCCATGGCCAAGGTATACTTAGGTTATATCCAAATCGGATCTATTCCGATCCAACAGAGCATTTCTGAAGGTCCCTTTGCATATTGTGGTCGGACTTAAGCTACTTAATATTGGATCTTAGTCTAGCTAAGTTTTCAGTGCGATCGGGTTTATAGATCGACCGTGGCGGACCAGTTTCAGTTCAACGGTCATCGGTTTTAGATTAGGGCCACAAGTACATTACCATGTGTGGGACATTTCCCCTGATCTAAGGGTGTATTTGGGTCAAATTCTAACGGTTTAAATCCTTATATTTTCCGTACAAGAGACACGACTCAGATTACTTAAATTCGGATTTATTTCTTAAAGATATTTACGTTTCTCACACACTTCGCTTCGAACTCAAGTAAATAGTCTCAGGACATCATCTGGACTTGATTTTTAAGGTGATTGTTAAGTCCAACTAGGCGGTCATAATTGTATAGTTTCGTAGCTATCGGACTTTCGACATGCGGTCTGGCTCCGATAAGAAGTTTCCAGATGCTCCCGAGAGTAACTGGGTTTAGAAATTGATCCTAGATTTTAGGGTAATGTAACACCCCGGATTTTGGCTAATCTGGGATTTGACGTCCTTAGGCAGTGGGTCAATTAAAACACCTGAAAAATCGTTCAGAACCCAATTCCATAGCCAAAGAAACCACTTAGGATTAATTTCCTTAGAAGCTAAGCATAAGTTAGCTAGCGCAACGTTGGAGTGGCTGGAGAACAGTCCCTGATCACTTTAAATACGTTCTACAAGACCCAAATCGAGTAGAACCAATGACCCTATAATACTCTATAACCTCGGATCAAACTCTAAGCAGGTCTGTTCTCTGGACCACATTGAATTTTTGTATTGAATTTAAACCGCGCGTCGAAGGTCCGATACCTCCTATCTTAGACCGTTAGAACCGCCCAACTGGACTTGACAATCACTTCGAAAATCAAATCAAACCGATAATCACAGACTATTTCGTTGAACCCGGACTGAAGAGACCGCGAATAGGGACAGATTTGGAATTTCAAATTCAAATCTGGCACACGACTTGACGCGTCAGTATTAAGCGTTCTGACCGTCAGAATTCATCTAGATTACACCCTCGGATCAGGAAAAATTTCTATTTATTATCATGAGACTTTCAGCCCTGATCTATGTACGGTGACCGCTGAACTGAAACTGGTCCGCCACGGGCGATCTGCGAACCCTGCCAGACTGAAAACTTAATACGTGCTACATCTGGTACGCATGAGCTTAAGTCTGATCGCAATCGACCAGGGGACCACCAGAAAGCATCTTTTGGACCGAAACAGCCCCGATTTGGTTACCCCTCAAGTGAAACTTGTTCCCGAGCCTATTTCGGGCAAGTTTGGGCTTATAAAAGGGCTTGAAACCCTCACTCCTCTCTCCCATCCGAATTTGCAAAAACCCTAGATTGGGAGAGAGAAAAGGTGAGAGTTTGTGAGAGAAGGTGGGAGAGATCTTCCTGCCACCTGTTGCTGCTGCTGTACGTGCTTAGGCAACGCACTCCGATCGCTTTCCCGGCGATTCCTCCGCATTTTCAGGTAAGAAAAACCCTAGAAAGTTGCTGATTTGATGTTTCTTCCGTTCCATAGCTTGATAGTTAGTAAATCTCGTAAAACAGGTTCTCTTATCGCTGTAGACGAAGCGTATACGCTCCGTTCGAATTTCAACATCCATAAGAGACAAGGTGCGGATATTAGACGCTTTGATTGACTGTTTCCAAAGCTTTCAATGTCGTTTAATAGTAGATTCTTGACAGCATCGCCGTTTGACATGTACAACATGCTCTCCGTTTCCCGTTTCGTAAATTAACGAAGAATATGAGATTTAGGGCATTTTAGTCATTTGTAGGAAGTACGGTCTACATGCATATTTTGCTGACGTGATTGACATGGTTTGTTGCCGCATTAGGGAGTTAGGAATGCTTGCATAATCAGTTTGGCGAAGAGATTCGCCTAGTTGCGCACTTTGGGTCGACATACTATATGTAGACTTAAGTGTGTAGTGTATGTGTTTGTATGAATGCTTGTATTAGTATGTATTGAATTAAATGATGTTATATAGTAGTTTGAGAATGATTTCTTGATTAATATGCTGACCTAAATGATTTCCTACATGTTGACCATATGCATGATTCCATTACATGCATGGAATGTATGTGTTTGAAGATTTGCTTAAGTTGAATGTTATAACATGTGTTAACATGCTCACATGATTATATTTTAATTCCAATACCTTTGCATATATTGTTAATGTGATTTCATAGATGTGTGGGACTAGACTTAGTCCAGGCAGTCGGTAACCGAGCGAATTCATGGCTGACTGGTCATAGCCACGAACGACGCGTCGATGAACGTGATTCGTGTTTAGAGTTGGCGGCAGTGGTTAGGCCACGCGAAGTGTTTTACGCACTTCATGTCGTTCGACTTGAGATGCGATCGCGCTAGTCGAGCCCGTCAAGTAACCCGACTGGCCGATGTATGTTCACCTTGTATGAATCATAACTGCTTGAACCTAGGGTACTGAACTTACCATTGTAAACCCTGTTAACCAAGGTACCTTGATCCACGAAGACTCATGAGCCGGGCATGGTGGTATGGGACACCGTGGTCGAGCTGTCGGCCTACGCTGGGGCCACAAACCTCCCCATAGTGACCAGTGAGCACCTTGACTCATGAGCAGATTATGGTGGTATGGGACACTATATTCTAGCTGTCGGCCTACACTGATCAGGCTACGAGCCCTTTGTAGTGACCGCGAGCGTATTCTGAGTCCACGGGAGGCGACGACCCTTCCGTTGCAGTAGAGTACAGTAGGCCTGTATTGATAAGGTGATGGGGGAGCGGTGCAACGAGTGCGAGCAACAGCCCTTGCAGCGACCTACGAAATATACATCGTATGAGATTACTAGGAGTGACGACCCTAGACAGGATCTGTGTTGGGATTGATATAAGGGAAGTACCTTAGTTTCCCAATCCTGCTGTTTGAATGGACTAATAATAACTTGAAAATCATATCACCATAGCATTGCATGTGCCTGAAATATGTGGAGCACTCTAGGGAGTGTGGCATGTCGCGGTCGTAAGATGTTGCCGCATGAGGGTGATCGTCGGTGAGGGCATACATCACGTCATGTCATAATTGCATTAACAATAGTATTAGGAATGTTTGAATTACTGCTTTACTATTATCGCATGATTGATTTGATAACATGTTAATCTTTGCTCTATTATTCCACTGAGTTAGCTACTCACTCCCACGTTACGGGACGGTGTTCCTGGACACCCACCAGACCTTTTTGTGATTGCAGATGATGGCGCGGCCTGTGAGGCGGAGCCGGACTTGATGATGATGAGGAGGATCCCTCCTTTATGCGTGTTCTGATCGACGGGATTACAGGGAGGTTGATTAGATACTTTGACATTTGTCATTTTATATTTTTAGCGCACTCATGTATATTCGTTTCATCTACTTTTGGAGTATACATGTATGTGTATAACCTGGTAACATGTTCACACTCTGGAGACATACAACAGTTTATATATGTTATACATACTATTACAGACTTCCGCTGGTTAATTTAACTGTCTCTGGAGTATGATATGCTGTTCTGGCTTAATTTCACTCATGTTTAATACATTATCACAGACAACATTCAATCATACATATCTATGTTGCATAAATAACATTTTGGAACTCGGGAGTTGGGTTTTTGCTCGACCCCCCGATTTTCAGGATGTTACAGGTAATGTAGCGTTAATAATTCAACAAGTTTTGGGTCTTACAAATCATATTTAAAGTGATTGGTGCCAATTTTCCAGGTAATCTAGTTTAGTGCTAATTAATTCTCGTTTAATTTTCAAAAGATTTAATCCTTAGTGATTTCTGCCTGAGGTGGTACTCGGGTCTTTGTACAGATTTTTTCAGGACATTACACGAATTCAGTTTAAAAAAATATGCAATAAACTCAAACTTGTCATTGAAGTTTCAATCATCTTCTTTAATCAAACAGGGACCATTGCTTGACGTTTTAACTTTGATTATGGATCAAATCCACACATTAGATAGCCCACTTGAATGTGAGGCATCCCCTAAATTACTAGAGGCAATAAATAAGAGATCTGGACCCTAGTTGTGAGATCAAGACAATATTTAAACCTACATATGCAAACGCATCGTGCCCATGTCTCTTATAACAAACTGGGACTCTTTGGCCTATAATTGCCCACTAAAAGCTCCTATAAAACACCCAACATGAGGGAGTTTAGGAACTAATTAAGCAGATAGAGATCCTAGGGAAAACGTGAGAAGAAAGAGAGGAGAGAGAGAGAGAGAGAGAGAGAGAGAGAGAAAGAAAGAGAGAGAGAGAGAGAGAGAGAGAGAGAGAGATCAAGTGTTGGGAACAGAGCCGTATTTTACTAAATCTAGCAACGGTTGGGTTTAATTTGGAGCAATCCTGGCCAAACCTCTTGGTAAGTAAGACGGATGCTTTAATTCATCCAACCGCCCTGATTCGATCACATCTAGACCTACCCTAGGATCTAAGTTGGTAAACTGATTTGCTAAACATGTCGAATCGAGTCGACAGAAGGAAGAAATTCGTTGAACCACCAACTTGTGGAGAAAGCACGTTGATTGATCTCTACTATTCACTCAAGTGGAGGTTCTCGAATAAAGAGAAAATATTCTAATTCTAAATATAAATCTACCTTTGCACAAAACCATAGTTTATAATTAATCCTAACAGTACAATCCAAGAATTATGACAATCTAATCATATGCACCCTGTTAATTATGCTAGTGTTGGGGATAACTACGTAAATCTAGAGCGTGATGTAGTTTAAGAGGTGAAGGTTTTTCCTTTAAATTTTGTAATTTAATTGATTAGATCCTTCTCACATGTTCCAAGTTTTATTTATTCTTTATCTTCACCATATGAATCAGTGTTACATAATTCACATCAGTATATTATTATCTTGCATGCAAGTATGACATTTGAAATCCCACTTTTAGTGATTAATATAATATTGTGGACGTAATGCTTTACGAGTAGCGGCCCTCTTAGTTGGCACGTAATACCGTGGGTTGGTGAGTGGTGCACAATCGATGTAAGTAAATTGTCATGCGTGTTACATCACTTCTCAGGATTAAATGTCACAACAAGTCAATCTATGAACACTTCATACCACATAAATCTCTCAATCGTGTTATTATGTCACCTTAAGATGTTCGCATAAATCCACGTTAACGTTGGACGCGCCGAAAAATTTTCGTAGTATCGAACGCGGGGTGAGTCAGGTATTTTTATAACTATTCTCCACCTTGTGATGATCGCTACATGTGATGGATCACACATACTTTGATAGGCAAGTATTTCATGTAGAATGTTTGTGCATACTGATACTACTTGTATTTGTGGAGTATGAGATGCATCGAGACCTTCCTATTATTCTTATAAATCACTTGAATCATTGTAAACTTTAAAGGATAACTACCACTATGAGTAGGGCATTGACCCTCTCCAACCATACAGATATTGCAGATGAATTACAGGTTGACGATACGAACGATAATCATTCTATGGAAGATTCTTTCAAATAACGAAGAATGATAGCACTATGAATTATTTTATTTATTTTTCCCTCCAAACTTTGATAATGTAATAAGCTCTCATTGAGGGTGCATTAAAGAATTATTTGTACACTTTACTCCTATAGAATAATAAATACGGTTGATTTTATTCTCGTCAATGGTTACTTTTGTGAATGTAACCGGATGTGATCTAAAAAAAAATAAGGTGCAATTTTGAAGCATCTAATTTTTACATTATTAACACTCGGAATTCTCGAGCATGAGTATGAACTCAAACTATAAAAATTTGGTGCATTACACTACTGGCTCCTGATGCATTCTTTTATGATCTCCCTCTTTCCAAATTGGTGGGAATGACGATAGATGTGGGGAGAAGGCCCCCTCCAGGACTACCAATTCATGATTTAGGGGTGCCCATTGTAATAGCATTAGTTCCCATTGTTGGGTAGGAGATAGTGATGGGAAATAGGGAGTGTTCCTTCCTTGAAGGATGACTGGTTCGATTGCTTGAACAGGGGTCTAAGATGCTTCTTGAAAGAGCAACAATACATTTAAGTGATCTTCTAAGATGGTGTGGATAAACTGTACAAGAGAGAGGAAGCGATTGATGCTTTCCTTTTTGACGTAATTGATGGCTAGACTGCTTCAAGTTTCAACTATCGATGAGATCTTATATCACATGCTTCAGGGAGAAGAATTGTTCTGTCAAATGACCTCGGTCTTGGTGGAACCTATAGTACTCATTCTCATCGTATTTCAATGGTAGAGAATTTGGAGGCAGCATGGGTTATTGGAGACTGAGGAATTGTTTCTGCACTAACGTCACCATGTACGTTTATATGAGTGGGGTGAAACTCCTAAACTCCATGGTGATCTATCGATTCTGATGGGGTACTGCACATTTTCTCTATGTTTCTACTACTGCCATTGTGGTTACGAATGCTATGACTGTGGATTTTGTTGCGGTGGAGGTGGTGGCTGATGTCTCTGTTGTTGATGTTGAGGGCGGTACTGCTAATATTTTCAGTGTCCTTGTTGAGGCACATGTTGGGTGCCTTAAGTTGTCGCAATGATGTTATTTACTTCTGTTGGGCGATTGGAAAAACCATTGCCATATTTTTCTCGAATCCCATGGGTCTTCCTTTAAATTTGTTATGTTTGATTAGATCGGCCTAATGATGCCATGGGAAGATCGTCCCCGTGCATATTCTTTCTTCTACTTGCTCTCCAGTGTAGATAAGTTCAGCGAAATTCACATATGGATGTGAGATCTGATATCCAGATATTCTTGGATTTGTTGAATGGATGATCATTGAGATTTTCTCCTCGTCGTCGATTGGGGTGCACATTTTAGCAGTCATTGCTCGTCATCATCCCACATATGCAGATAACGTTTCATCACCTTATTGTCTTAAGGTTGCCAGGTATGCTCTCCTGGGAGCCATGTTGAGGTTGTAGGCAAACCTATTAGTGAATGCTTGCAAGAGTTGCTCCTAGATCCAGTTACAATCCAAGGAAGTGTACCGGTCTAAGGCATCGCCCGTTAGATAATTTTGGAATAGGCAGATAAGGGCTCCTTCATTCCTTGCTACTACATTCAGTTCCCCATAGAATTCCTTGAGATGTGTCGTACAACATTCATTGTCATCGTATCTCGGAATTTCGGTACCTCGAAGTTTTGAGGTACTTATGCATCTAGGAAGGGACACAAGTCCCTATATTTTATGAAGAGGAGATCGACCCTTGTTGTATTTGACGCTAGTTTTGCATTATCTGGAGCTGCTCCTGCAACTCCTTTATTTTTGTACAGCTCATTTTAGGGACCGACGTCTCTTGCAGCAAGGCATATTCTGCGTCTATGGCATAGTGATCGATCCCTTTAATCCTATGACTCCCGTGAGGGGAAGCTTGTTGAAATGTAATCATATTCCCATTTGTGGGAAATTGAAATTAACAAGAACTCCTAGTCGGAGGAGGCTGAGATGATGAGAAGTGATCCCCTTGTTGTGTATTTTCCACATTTCATTGGTTGAATTGGGGTTGACATTGACCCATGTTGTGAGTATTCACCATTGTTGTCCCTGGGCTTCTAATCAGGAAAGTTTCTACTAGAAATTGATTTGAGATCTCGGTTGCGAGATGTATTGAAAATTGACTAAAGACCCTGTTTGTAGGATTGGTTTGAAATTTATTTAAAACCCTGGTTGCGAGGTTGGCTAGAAATAGATTGGAAGCCCTAGCTACGAGGTTGTTCTGAAATTTAATGGAATTCTTAATTATGAGATTATTTTGAGATTAACTCCTGGTTGTGGGAGAGTAGTGAAAGAAATGCCATATGGTTGAGGGCTGCACTGGCTAGTATCGATGGTCTTGTGCGGACTCCAATGGTTGTACTTGATTTGAAGTGGAAGCTAAACGGAGTCTGTGAGCTGATTGTTGTTGCTGCTGAACTGGGCCAATTTGGTTGCTGGCTGCAGTGGCTTGAGCCTACATTAATTGTAGGAACATTTTCTGCATTGCATTTACACCTTGTGCCAATTCCTGGATGCAAGCCATTGGCACGACTTCTTCCTGCGGTATCTTTATAGGCTAAGCTTATGCGACATCAAAAGCATGAAAGGGTTGAACATCTTCCTCATGGATTGAGAACCCAAAGATCCTATAGTCGGTTAGACCTTGTAAAAATGCTTAGGATTGAAAACTCAAAGATCCTTAACCCTAAGATGACTCTAGAGTTTGCATTCTAGAGATTCTGAGTAACGGACCACAGTTACAAAGAGGAAAGGTGTTAAGCCTTCACTCTACCTATATAGATGTACGGTCTCTACTTCACAAGATCTAAAAAGTTTTCTGAGGAATAAGATTAATTATCACATGCAAAGCTGTAATAAAATGCAATGTTAATGATGGCCAATCGATTCGAATGTCTAATGGGTAGGATCCAATTATATCGGTAAGCCGCAGAGCATACCTTCCAACCGATCGAGTGCAGGGTACAAAGTATATAGAAATGTAATGTGTAGGATGCTCGATGATATGTTGATTCTTATGCCAAAACGATGGCTAACTAGCTAGGTTTCTGGTAGGCAAGCTCCAATATATCAGCAAGACAACATACGCTTGCCAATTAGATATGAGAAAACCATGAAATGTAGTGATAATGTATTTGGCAAGGGGGTTAAGAATGAAACGAGTGTTGCACGATGTTAATGCTAATTCTTAAATGAAACTAATTAAAACTTGAACGGTTGTATGAATGGTAGTGTCGCAAAGGCTAGATCAGGTGGCTTAGATTATGACTTAGGTGGCTTAGGAGACTTAGATTTTGGTTTGACTAGGCTAGAACAGAGTTGGTGTAATGACTCGTATTTAAATCCTAAACGCTGACTTGTAATTATGATCAACCACTCCACTTGTCAACACTATGAACTAACATAAACCCGGTAGCGAGATCCACGCTATAAGAAAAAATCTATCTCCCTTTAAACACAGCTCGTGATTACTAACTTACACACTAAAATGAAAACTAACAGTCCAATTAAAGTAATTAACACTAATCAAGGATAAATCTCCAAGTATGAACCCTTATAAGAATAAAAACGGATTGATCTTCAGTCCAGGACAATTAATAAACCCTATAAGAGGAACAGATAGCTCAGATCACATCCACGAGCAATCGGGACTCACCAAAACTCTAAATGAAGGTAAAACTTCAACCTTGGGTGCTGATGGAACTTCTAAGACAAATGGATGGTGCTGATTAGTACAGATCTCAACGTGACCCCCGCTTGATCAGTGCATGTGCATATGCCACGCATAAGACCAAAGTGTCAGGTCAAAGGAGTTTGACCCGATGAAAACTGAAAATTCCAAGTTTTCAGCCAAAACTCCCACCTGTCTGGAGTTCAAACTTATTCATCTATAACTGATGATAGGCCACCATCAGACCCTTTTCTGAAAATCTCAACCATCCATCTTCTAGATAGGGTCCTACCTACCCTAACCATGTCAAGATCCACGGTCGGAAGTCAACTGTACAAGCTCAGTTAGCGACCGATCAAATGTTGCTAAGAGAGAGCACTGATGAGGAGAGAAGATCCACGTCCGGAGTGCCCTACTGGAAAATTTGACCATTCAGAGTCGTCGGACTCCACCCACATGGGCAGAGGAATCCTCATCAGCCCTACCCTTTTCGAAAATGAACCCCTTACCCAGTGAAAGGTGGAATGAATCTTTCCCTATTGAGGAAAGGTGAATCCTAGCCAATCACAATCCTTCAAAAACTTCTCTCAAGCCATCCAAGACGTTGAGATTAGGGCTGTTTGGAAAATCTCGTAAGGAAATCGAGATTTTGGCGAGTCGCAACCATATCTCGAACCGACTCCACTTTAGAAAGAAGTATCATCAACGGCCCATTCATCACCATGTAATGGACCCCACAAGCCACATGAGGATAATCCAACCCATTTAAATGCCTTTGATCATAGGATCGATCGATGGTTACAAAATCGTCATGACCAGTGGATCATCTTCTCCAAACTGAATGGTTCAACCACATTCTATAGAACTGATCCTTTCCCACATCTAAGCCGCTCATTGTATGACCCACCCCATGTAAAGTCCATTAGGAACAATTGTATAGACCCATGCCTAAGATCAGATGTAAGGGGAGTCCCTGATGATGATTATTCTCAGTTATTTCACACTAACTCTGCGCTAATCTCGGTGGTTAGTCATGGAAATTTCCAGAAGAAGAATGGCTATAAATAGCCATTTTATTAGGGTAAATCCCAAGGAAGAAAAAGGAAAGAAATAGAGAGAGAGATAGAGAGACTGAGCATCGCTGGGGCAAGTTGCATGCCCTGTAGCAACTCGACTCAGTGACTCATTTGTATGCTATGAAGTAGATTGAGAGAAGAAGAAGATAGTGAGAGAGAGAGAGAAGGGAGAGAGGTGCGGCTGGTGTGAGTTCTAGCCGTCCATCCGAAGCCAACCCATCTCACTGCAAGCTCTACTCGTTTAACTCAAATCATCAGCCCCAGTCCAGGTAACGAAACTAAAATCACCCCCTGTCTCAGCCTTACATCAGGTCCAATTCATTCCAAGGCAACGTCATGGAACAAGTCAGGGAGACGTGGTTCTGAGTTTCGATGAACCCAGAGCTAAGCACGCCACATCCAAACCATTTTAATGTTCAAACAATGCCCCTGATTAGGTATCCACGTCTATTCCCTCTCTGTTATTAAAGAATTTCACCCACCCGGCTCACTGTGTTCACAGTCACCCTTACTCGGTCACGGGTTAAGTGACTCAGATCTGCATTTTAGGGTGAGAACCATGATCTTAATCCATGGCTATGATTGGTTTGCCTCGAGAAAGGATCAACACCTCAAGCCGATCATAGATACCTTCATAGTGCCGCACGCTACTAGTCGAAAAGACTTAACTAAGTCGAGTCACTGCTGAGTCAGTGACTTAGGTTCATTTCAGGTAGATAAACCCTGACTCAGTTTGGCATAGGAAGCAACTCATTCCAATGAATTTAAAGCCCAGTCAAGGGCGATCCAGATTTGCCCGTTTGGGGGCTGACTCAGTCGGTTTCCCAACTGAGTCAACCCTACACTCGGTAGTAGGCTAACTCGGCCAGTTTCCCAACTGAATCAAGTTGACTCCAATGTCAGAACCATCTGAGGAGGATTTGGAAAGCATTAGATCCAATGGATCATTAATCTAACCTTGTAGTTAGTGGATCTCTTAAAACTAACTCAACTAGTTATTAGTTGAAAATCCCAACCGAGTCAACTCATCGTGACTCATTAGTATCTTATAACAGTTTCTCCTGGTACAACTAGCAACTGTTTATCTTAGAAGACACTCCTTCAATCTATCAAATCAAGTAAGTAGAAATCAAGGTGTATATAATTTGTAGACTATTTGTAAATTGGAATTAGGAGATTAATTATATACTTGCTTGGATTTCAGGATCTTTACATCCATCTCATAAGGACATCTCAAAACAAGAGGAACTTTTAATCTAGGTGAGGGATATCTCACATGGCTTCCTCATTTCATGGAATTCTAAGATAGTTTAAGCTTAAATGTATAAAGACATTATAATTATGTAAATAGTAGTTGTGTTTCCTTTAATCTGGAATTGACATTGATAATCATGTGGGAATGTTTAAATCTTCTTTCTCTAATCCATCTTATAGGAGTTGTATAATACTCATCATGCCACCTTCGAAATTATTTAAGTACATGTACACTTCTACTAGTTGCATTAAGAGGTAAGAAATCTTGTTTCCATTCAAATGGTAAGTTTTCTCCATTAACTCCTTCTATATGCTAGATTAGTTATAATTTGAATCTAATGAAGTCTTAGAATATTACAAATAGTAACTTAGTCCTTTAATTTCCTATTTGGATGTGATGAACATGAGTTATTACATTAACTTCTATTACTCCAGTCCTACATTTAATAACTATGTGATTAGGATTTAGCCTTGCATACTCTTATTTTATCCTAGTAATTGTTCGATTTTGGACATAGTTTATTAGAAGTGACAAGAGTCATGATGCTTCAATTCCTTCTATCTCACAAGTCATGAACCTAGAGATAGAAGGAACAATTGAGTAGAATGAACCTGTTACTAATCACATAGTTAGTAAATGTAGAGTAATAGAAGGAGAATGAACCTGTTACTAATTGAGTTATACATAAAATATCACATTTATGGGCCCTCATTTGGACCTAGAGAAAGAAAAAGGAGTTATGTTGAGCTCATGCTTGGATGTTTGATATTTTATTAAAAGACCACAAGCTTTGACAATGTCTATGAGAGAAATCTTGTTAATCCTATGGAATGTACATGAGGATCATGGTGCATGACATCCATGCATGACATATGAGCTTTTCCAAGTGCTCAATGTAATCCACGCTTTATTTGATTTATTGAAAGTTCTGTCACTTCAGTTAACTCATAGAACATGTGCATTTATGCCACTTTCGGTACTCTCTCTTTACAGGAGACTTTTCCAGGATTACACTCTCCTCGGGCGTACCCCGTGTATTTTTCCAGGAGATAGGATATCCTTGGGTGCACTCACCTGCATGGTCTTTTCTGGGTGACTAGTTTTCCTTGGGCATACCTTTGAGTACTTTTCCAGGTGACTAGTTCTCCTTGGGTAACCCTTTATTTTGGCAGCTGGATGTTCATCCCTAGATCTGTGACTTGAGCATACATTCATACATCCATACATTTACATTCAAGTTTATATTATCCTCATTATGATCAAATATGTTTGGTTTAAACTGTTTTGGAATGACATGATATGCATGAATCCTTGCGAGAAATTTCCACTGAGTTTTCACTCACCCAATCGTACGGTTGCACCAAATAGACACAGGTATGATGGCGGAAGGTGGCACATATGATGGGACTCTTGGTGAAGTTGAGGAGGAGTATGGTGAGGAGGAATCATACGATGATGTAGTCAAGCTGCTGGAGCTCCACTAAAGACTTAGGATTTACTGCTTTACATTACAAACTCTATATTTGTTTATCTTCAGGTTTTGTAATAAAATCCCCTGCAGAGGGATCTCTCTTTACTTCTTTGCTTCCACTCACGTATGATGAACTCTTTTCATTAGTTTATATAGTAGTTACCTTTGGATGTTATGAAATGTGTTAGTAATTAGATGTATGATAGTTTCATTTTATGGTGTAACCCTCGGGTTTTCATACTCAAGTGATCATCCTCGGTTTATGAGAATCAGGGTGTTATAAGTTGGTATCAGAGAGAGAGTTTAGACAAACCTTGCCTTTGAGAAAGAGTTTGTGCAAACTTTCAATATTTTAGGTTTAGGGTTTCAAAGATATACACTTGAACTAGAAAGTTGAACATAGGTAAAATTTCCCCTAGACTTAGGCAATTTTAAGGACATAGAGACCCAAATTTAGGTTCCCTAAGAAATTTCAATTTGACTGTCTGGATATAGAGATTAAACTTAGGCTCCCATTTCTGACTATTACATATCTAGACTTAAAAACTATAAATTTAGTCCCATTTAGAAAATTTATTTAGAAATCCATTTAAATTTTTAGAGATTCCTTGTAGTTAGGAAGAAACTGTTAACTTGGAAATACAGAGAACTTAGAATCCTTTGAATTGTAAAACCCTTATAGCAGAACTAGTTGTCTTATGGTGCGATAATGATAGGATACTACACCCTAACATTGCATTCCTAAATTACAAGATACAATGCCTCTAAAGACGTGATCCCAGTAGGTACAAGCGTATCCAGTGATACCGCAAAACCCAGGTGGAACGGATAAAGTAGTAAGCCCTATATATACTCAAGCACTCCCAGTTCAACCTGAGGAGATTGACTCAGAGTCAAGAACAGGGGCTATCGCGTCGCCTCACCCATCTCGTAGGGAAAGGACCTTGTCATTTGAGGCTCAATTAGGGATTCCAACACCAAATGCTTGGGAGCAGATGGTTGCTTTGCTGAGCTAGTAGCAAGCTTTTATGTGGGACCAGTAGGCCACCATGGCAACTGCCGTAGAGGCTATAAATCAGAGACTGCGGTCAGCTCCCCGCCCAGTTGCAAGGAATGGTATCGACGTATTCGAGAGGTTCCAGAAGATGAGATCCCTAACCTTCTCTGGGATGACTAATCCCATAGTAGTCGAGCACTGGTTAAAATGTATACTGAAGTTAATGGAGCCCTTGAGGTGTTTGGATACTCAGAAGGTGACCCTTACCTCCTTTACGCTAGAAGGGGAAGCAGATGAATGGTGGGATTCTACCTGCAGACTTACTCCAGCAGACTATTTGCGAACTTGGAAGGGGTTCCAGGCCAAGTTCAATGAGAAATATTTTCCAGAATCATTCCGCAATGAGAAAATGTCACATTTCTTCAGTCTCGAGTAGGGAAATATGATGCTTTCTTTGCCAAATTCTTTCAATACATGCCAACTATCGTCAGTGAAGAGAAGGTTAGGCTGAGGAAATTCAGAGATGGTTTGAGGCCGGGAATAAGGTTGAAATTGTGTTGCTTCGACTTTTCCCAATATGCGCAAGTGGTGGACAAGGCCACCCAGGTAGAGAAAGACATAGACTAGATGATGAAGGCTCGGACTCCGTTCAGAGATTGAAGTAGCCAAGTCAGACCTACACCTCTACCTCCTAGCCTCGCTATGGCTGATAAGCGAGCCAAGACTTCTTCGCACCGGGGTATGCCTTGCGAGTATTGTGGGAAGCCAGGGCATGTTGTTAAGTTTTTTTTCAAAAGAAACTGAGATGAGGGCAATAAGCTTAGGCCACCAGTGACTCAGTCTCATCCACCTCAGTCAGTAGCTATGCCACCTATTAGTAACCGACCTCCATTTTAGAGGACAACAGCTCCATAGCACTCTCGCAGTACAAGTGTTCGTTATATCTGCAGAAGATCGGAATGAGGATGCTCCATGAGTTGTCCAAGGTATGGCTTATATTAAGAATACTCCAGTATTTGTTCTGTTTGATTCAGGTTCTACCATATCTCTTATTAGTTCATCCATAGCAAAGGAACTAAATTTAGAGTTGAGTCGTTTAGAGAGACTAATTTGTTTGATTCACTAATGCACCTATGGTATTCATGGACTTGATAAATCGAGTCTTTATGCCATATCTAGACTAATTCGTCAAAGTCTTCATTGATGACATCTTGGTTTACTCCAAGGGCCGTGAAGAGCACGAGGAACACTTGAGAACCGTGTTGAAGACCCTTTAGGAAAGACAGCTATATGCAAAATTATCAAAATGCGACTTCTAGAAGGAGGAAGAGAAGTTTTTTGGGTCATGTGGTGAAGAAGGAAGGTATCGCAGTTGATCCAACTAAGGTCGAAGCCGTAGTGAAGTGGGAATGACCTAATACTATCACCAAAGTCAGGAGCTATTTGGGATGACTGGATATTATTGGTGATTCATAAAAGAATTCTCTGGTATCGCCCGGTCCTTAACCCAACTAACAAAGAAGAATGTGAAATTCAGTTGGAATGATGAAGCAGAGGCCTCTTTTCAGGAGCTAAAGCAAAGACTCACCACGGCCCCCGTGCTCACACTTCCAGAAGAAGGGGCTAAGTACGAGGTCTATAGTGACACATCGTAGACGGGGCTAGGATGCATACTCATACAGAATGAGAAGGTGATTACTTATGCTTCTAGGAAGTTGAAGAAACATGAAGAAAATTATCCTACCCATGATATGGAGCTCACCGCAGTGGTCTTTGCCTTGAAGATTTGGAGACATTACTTACATGGGGAAGAATTCAAATTATTATGTGATCATAAGAGCCTGAAGTATATCTTCACTCAGAAAGATCTAAACATGCGGTAGCACCGATGGATGTAAACATTGAAGGACTTTAAATTTGAAGTATCCTATCATCCTGGTAAGGTGAACCTCATTGCAGATGCTTTAAGTCGAAAGAGGAATCATGAAGTTATGGCTATCCTTATGATAAGGGAAGGAGAAATGTTGGATTTCATTCAAGGTTATGGTGCACAATTTTCTTTTGGTGAACAGAGTATACTTGTAGCTTCATTGGTCATAGAACTAGCATTGATTTGTCTCATTATCAAATCTCAGGAAAAGGATGAATCACTGATGAATTTGAGACAGAGGTGCAAAAATGAAGGAATTCAAGACTGGCATGTCAGCTTAGATGGCGACCTGAGATACCGAGGCTGTATTTGTGTACCGAAAGTGCTGGAATTAAAATAGGTAATTCTGGACAAAGCACATAAATCACTTCTCACTCTTCACCCTGGTAGTACAAAGATGTATCGGGATGTCAAACGCTAGTACTGGTGGAAAAGTATGAAACATGATATTATTGAATACATTGCCAAGTGCCTCACCTACCAGCAAGTAAAGGCAGAACATCGCAAGTCATCAAGCCTCCTACAACCATTGCCTCTCGCCGAATGGAAGTGGGAATGCATCGGCATGACCTTCATCACAAGACTCCCAAAGACACGTGAGAACCATGACTCCATCTGGCTGATAGTTGACAAACTGACCAAGTCATCCTGGTTCCTCTCTATACATGTAAATAATTCAGTTAACAACTTGGCTAAACTGTATATTCGGGAGATTGTTCATACATATGGTATTCCACAAGAAATTGTGTCAGATCATGACACTAGGTTCACCTCCACCTCTTGGAAAAGGTTGCAAGAAGAACTCGGTATAGAGTTGAAATTTAGCAAAAAATTCCACCCATAGACAAATGGTCAAACTGAAAGGGTAAATCAAGTGCTAGAAGACATGTTGAGGGCCTACATGCTAGACTTCAAGGGTAGTTAGGACGAGCACATCCACCTCGTAAAATTTGCATATAACAATAGTTTTCAAACCAGCATTGGCATGGCACCATTCCAAGCTCTATACGGACGACCTTGTCGAGCACCGCATTATTAGGCTGAAGTTGAAGAGAAGAACTTGCTGGGACCAGAAATAGTCCAGGAGACTACAGAGAAGATAGACATAATTCCAAGGCATCTACGTATGGCTCAGAGTAGACAGAAGAGTTATGCAGATAATCGTAGGCGAGATCTAGAATTTGCAGTCAGGAATCATGTCACTACAAGAAATAGCCCTTTTACTGGTAAAAATTTCGTCAGTAAAACACAACTTTTACAATGAATTTTTTTTTTTTGTTAGTGAAACAACACTTTTACCGATGAAAAAAAATTCATCGGTAATTTTACTGACGAGTTTTTTTTTCATTGGTAAAAATGTTTTTATCGACAAAAATTTTCGTCAGTAAAACTGTTATAATTTTTAAGATAGAAAATTTTTGCGCTATTTTGAAAACTTTCGCAGTAAGAGTTTTACCAACGAACTAAAACCGTCAAGAATAATGTTTTTTCCCGACGAAAAAATTTGGTCAGTAAAACACTACTTTTATCGACGAAATTTTTTTTCGTCCGTAATAATGTTTTTACCGACAAAAATTTTCGTCAGTAAAACTAATATAATTTTTAAGATAGAAAATTTTTGCGCTATTTTGAAAACTTTTGCGGTAAGAGTTTTACCAATGAACCAAAACCATTAGGAATAATATTTTTCCCGATGAAAAAAAATTCATCGGTAAGACACTACTTTTACCGACGAAAAAAATTTCGTCGGTAAGAATGTTTTTACCAATGAAAATTTTTGTCGATAAAACTGTTATAATTTTTAACATAGAAAATTTTTGCGCTATTTTGAAAACTTTCACTATAAGAGTTTTACCAATGAACTAAAACCATCGTGAATAATGTTTTTCCAGACGATAAAAATTTTGTCAGTAAAACATTACTTTTACCACCGAAATTTTTTTCGTCGGTAATAATGTTTTTACCGATGAAAATTTTCGTTGATAAAACTGCTATAATTTTTAAGACAGAAAATTTTCGCCCTATTTTGAAAACTTTTGCGGTAAGAGTTTTACCAACGAACTAAAACCGTTGGGAATAATGTTTTTCCCGACGAAAAAAAAAATCGTCGGTAAAACACTACTTTTTCCGGAAAAAAAAAAAAATTTCGTCGATAAAATTGTTATAATTTTTAAGATATAAAATTTTTTCCTTATTTTGAAAACTTTCGCAGTAAGAGTTTTACCGATGAACTAAAACCGTCGAGAATAATGTTTTTCCTGACGAAAAAAGAAATCGTCGGTAAAATGCTACTTTTATCGATGATTTTTTTCATCGGTAATAATGTTTTTACCGACGAAAATTTTCACTGGTAAAACTATTATAATTTTTAAAATTTTTGCGCTATTTTGAAAATTTTCGTGTTAAGAGTTTTACCGACGAACTAAAATCGTTGGGAATAATGTTTAAAACACTACTTTTACTGATGAATTTTTTTTTTTTTGTCGGTAAATGTTTTCCCAACGACTGTAAACCGTCGGTAATAATGTTTTTACCGATGAAAAATTTTGTCAGTAAAACTGTTATAATTTTTAAGATAGTAAATTTTTGCAATATCTTGAAAACTTTCACGGTAAGAGGCTAAACTTGGGATTAGATCCTTAATTAGCAGGCTATGAGAGTAAGCTAAAGTTGGAGTCAGCCCACAGGCAATGAATGGATAGGCATTGGCCTGGCCCAATTGCAACTTTGTAACAATGGACTCACAATTCAAAGAAATAGAGAGAAGATACCACCATTTGTACTAAAGTAGCCCATGGGTGCAAGATCTAAGCTGTATATATATATATACATATATATATATATATATATATATATATATATATATATATATATATATATATATATATAATTTAAAGGTAATATTTAAATGATTTGTAATATCACATGAAAAAGAATATTGAGAAGTTTAGAAATTTTAACAATGTTTGAGAAAAAAATGATGCTTTTGAAGAAAAAAATTGGCATTTTGAAATTTTTGAGAAAAAATTAAAATATGAGAAAATTTTTGAGATTTTGAAAATAAAAATTCAGAATTTGTATTTTATTTTTTTTTTGAAATATTTTATAATAAAAATAATATTTTGTTAAAAGAGTAAAAAAATATACATTTTGAAAAAAAATATTATTTTTAAATGGAAATTAAAATTTATCTGTGAAAAATAAAATTACTAAATTATTAGGCACATCCGCTAATTGAACCTTTAATCATTTTTGAAAAATCTAATCAGTTCAGATTGAAGAGTAAATAACTTCAGATGTTTAAATCAAATTACACTAAAATTGTTTATCAATCTTGTATGCCCAATATCTTTCTCATATGTAGCTCGATTGAGGCGAGTAACTAGTCAAATTGAGAGTATTGATCACTAAAATAAAGTGAATGGACCAGACATGTAAAATGGGCCAAATATTCTGGTCAAAATTGTGACCCAACTTATTGATCTCATGAGAACCTAAGAATTGATGTTAGTAAGTTTTGTGGGCCCCATTACGAAACTCAAGTGGGCCATACCATCTAAAACCATGTGAATACATCCTAAAAAATATCAAAGCACTTGGTGGGGCCCACATGAGTTTTGGATGCGGCTGAAAATTGGTCTAACCCCTCATCCAAGTGGGACACACATAATGAGTGGGTTGGATATGTGAATCACATTTATGCAGACCCAATATATGATTACGAATGTTTTAAGGAAACCCCTCTCCACTACATTTAGGTGAATTACTCGTTACCCTTACCAGAGTAAACTCTGTGGGGTCCACCATTATTTATTTATTTTATCCACTCCGTTCATCCATGTTAAAAGATAATTTGAGGTCTAAAGAACAAAAAGGAAGCATATCCAAAGCTCGAGTGGACCACACCATAGGAAATAGTGTGATTGAACCTCTACCATTTAAAATTTCTTAGAGGCCATAGAAGTTTTGGATCAAGCTGATGTTTGTGTTTTCTATTCATTCATATATTTCTGATATTATGAACAACCTTTAACCATTTTTGGAAAATCTGATCAGTCTAGATTGAAGAGTAAATAACTTCAAATGTTTAAATCAAAATTCACTCAAATTATTGATCAATCTTATTTGCCCAATATCTTTCTCATATGTATCATGATTGGGGTGAGTAACTAGTCAAATTCAGGGTAATGATCAGTAAAATATAGTGATTGGACTAGACATGTAAAATGGGCCAAATATTCTAGTCAAAATTGTGACCCAACTTATTGACACCCTGAGAACCTAAGAATTAATGTTAGTAAGTTTTGTGGGGCCCATCATGATGTGTGTCAAACATAACACCGTGCATTTGATGTGTCCCATCTTGTTTGCCCAATATCTCAAAAATCATCCGTATACGAAACTCAGGTGGGCCATACCATCTAAAACTATGTGAAGACATCTAAAAAAAATATAAAAGTACTTGGTGGGGCCCACATGAGTTTTGAATTCGGCTGAAACTAGGTCCGACCTCTTATCCAAGTGGGACACACATAATGAGTGGGTTAGATATGTGAATTACATTTACTCAGGCCCAATATATGATTATGAAAGTTTTATGTGAATTACATTTACTCAGGCCCAAGATATGTGAATTACATTTACTATATTATGTGGTGTGACCCACCCAAGTCACGGATTGACTTTATTTTTAAGCTCTTGGCCCACCCTAGTCATGGATTGACATTCTTCATACCATTCAATGCTTTTCTGGGATCATTTTAAGATATTAACTAAAAAATGGGGCGGGTTCAAGACTTAAGTGGACTACAAAGTGGGGATTGAACATCCACCATTAAAAATAATATTCATAGAAGTTTTGGATTAAGCTGATGTTTATGTTTTCCCTTCATTCATATATTTTCGATATTATGAACATGTTGGATGACAAATAAACATTATTGTGGGCCTAAGGAAGGTATCAACGGTGGAAATCATTATTCCACACTGTTTTGTGTGGCATGGTCCACTTGAGTTTTGGATTTACCAAAAATTTGGGATCAACCCACACCATTCAGCCATTTTTTGAGATCATTTTATAGAATTATCTAAAAAATGAATCATATCCAAAGATTAAATGGACCACACCACAAATAAGGGGAACGGATTGGCTACTCCCCCTACACCATCCAATGGCTGGTGGTTGGTGTTGTGTGGGCCCCACCATGATGTATGTGTTTAATCCATGTTGTCCATCTATTTTTAAAGATCATCTTATGGCATGAGACCAAAAATGAGGCATATCATAATCTGAAATGGACCACATTACAGGAAATAGTGTTGAATGAGCGTCAACCATTTAAAACATTTTGGGGACCATAAAAGTTTTGGATAGAGATGATTTTTGTTTTGCCCCTTCATCTAGGCCTGTATGACCTAATAAATAGATTGGATGCCAAATAAACAGTACAGTGGGGCTTACGAGGATTTTAATGTTGGATATCCAATCACTATTGTTTTCATGTGGTGTGGTCCACCTGATATTTATATACCTCTCATTTTTGGGCCCCACCATGATGTATGTTTTATATTCACACCTTCCATCCATTTAGAGATCATTTTAGGGCAATATCCAAAGAACGAGTTAAATCCAAAGCTCCAGTGGACCCCGGCACAAAAAAACAGTGGGACAATGACGCCCACCATTAGAAAGTTCTAAAGGTAACAAAAGTTTTATATCAAGATGATATTTGTGTTTTCCCTTATTTAATGTATTTTTTTAACTTTTTAATAGGTTGGATTTCAAATAAACATTACGATGGGCGTTAACAAAGTTTCAACGGCGGGAATCACTCTCCCCACTGTTTTCTGTGGTGGGGTCCACTATAGATTTTTATTTGCCTCATTCTTTGGCACATGACTTAAAATGATATCTCAAAATGAATGGACAATGTGGATATAACAAATACATCATAGTGGGGCCCACGAAAAATGTTGACGTTAGTTTAAGTAGGGTGTCCAAGAGACGCCCTACACCCAACGCGACATAACCTCCCTCTCTCGCTGACTCTCTCTTCCTCCAGCGCTCTCTCCCTCATCTCTCTCACTGACTCTCTCTTCCTCCAGCGCTCTCTCCCTCATCTCTCTCGCTGACTCTCTCTTCCTCTTTCTTTGATCTCTCCTCCCTGTCCCCTCTCTGTCTGTCTCGCATCCTCTACCTCTCTGTCTCTCTATATCTCTCTTCCTCTCTCTCACGGACCATTGTCGGACGCCTTACCACACGCACCCTCTCTCTCTCTCTCTCTCTCTCTGAAGCTCGGTTGATTGTGAGATATCTCTCTCTCTCTCTCAATCTCTCTCAATCTCAATACCGATTTAGGGATTTAGGCATTTAGGGATTTGGAGATTTAGGGATTTAGGAATTTATGGTTAGATGGAAAATAAACCTTACATTGGACCCTAGAAAGTTTTTAATGGTGTCCATGGACCCCACGACTATCAATGGAATGGGCCACAGTGGGGCCAATACATGTATACGCTATGGGGCCCACCATCCCACATGACATTGGCCCACCATAGAGTTTATTTGCCATCCAAGCCTTTGATTTGGTCACATAGACCTGGATTAAGGGAGAACAATAAGAGGCTATAGCTCAAATTTGTAGGTTGATATTTGCATAAGGTGATTCTCAGGATGGGGCCAACCTATTGGATGGATATGTTACACACACATGAAAGGTTGGAAGTTATTTGTTGGGTGGACCGCAACTTGTAGTCCAACCAGTTGGACTTGAGACCTCAGTATCTAGTACATAGTATTAATTTCCAAGTTCTCCTTCCATTGTGAATATTAGTTACTGGAGGGTGTATTTTAGTAAGTGTAAATGCTCTTACAATGTCATAATGATGTTTGCATCTGTGACCTCATTTAATGAAAAACCTTTTTCCTTCTACATTCTCTAGGCTCAAGCTTCACGGATTCCATTCATTGAAGGGAAGAATTCTTAGTATTAACAATTATCAGGATAAAATCCTTCAGAAATGGTTTTGAAGTAATATAGCTTCTATTACAATACCACTGCTGCAAATTTTTAAGCATGTCAATGAGTTTCTGAAGATTTTGCTTCTACCTAGGCTCTATGTCATGTAATAATTCTCTTAACGACCGAAAATTTTGTTAACTACATATATTGGGCATAGACACCTTTTAATGTTCCTGCAGTCAACATATCATATGTACATTTCTTGTTTCATTCTTTGTTTGGATTCTATTTAATATATGTATGTTGTTTATTTTCATCTGCATATGTATCTATCTATCTGTACATGTTCCTTTATTTGTAATCAGTCATTAAAATGTAACTGCAGGTCAGTGTGGATATGATGCAAAAAAGGTAAAGTCACTATTCTCTATATGAATTATTCTATTTTCTTAGTAATTGGATTTTTTTTAAAACATCCATGCTAATATTTGACTGATCATATTCCATCTGATTTTCTCTACCTAGTTTTAAAACTAATGAGTTCTTCATACTCATTTCATTTAGCATCTCTTGGTATCATCAGATTTTTCCTCCATTAGTCCATGCAGTAACATCTACTGCATCAAAGTTTTTGCTGAAATGGTTGTTTTAGTATGACCATGAGCACAGACAATGGTCGGCCACTATCTCTTTAAGACTGATATCAAGTTGTTTATATGCAACAGATTCAAGACAAATTCCAAATCATCATGGACTTCTTGAGGTACGTATTGGTTCATGCATACATACAAATGCTAACATCATTGTTGTCATTATCATTGACATCACCTAACTTTGTATGGTCGCTTGACATGTTCTTAATGTTACTACAGATTCCTCAAATAGACCAAAATGTACAAGTCAGCTGATGGTTACAACTAAGGGCTACAGATGACTAGAAAACATTCTAACTATCAGTTCACTAAAAAAAATATTCTGAGCACATAAAGTTTTAAGTTTCTTTAATTTAAGCATAATATTTAAGCATACTTTCCAAATTGAACTATGTTGTGGCCCACCTATGATCCATGGTGTTTTAATTTTAAACATTACGAATATTCCAAGCTCTCAGTTTTAATTTGAAAGTTTTTTGGTCAAGTACATATTCGATCAGGCCCACTCATTACAGAGGCATATGGCCCAATAAATCACTAGGGACCTATCATAAGGCAATCTACTCTCTTGGACCCTTTGAATATGTACCATTAAAAACTTCTTGGGGCCACCAGAACATTTATTTGCCATGCAACCTGTTTATAAAGTCACAAGGACTTGGATGCAGGGACCATACAAATATTAGCTTGATCCAATAATTTTGTGGCCCACATGGAGTTTTTAATGGTGTTTGGATGAGATCATGCCCTAAAATGAGCTGTCAAAACTGATGGACCATGAAGATGTAAGGCACTTTCTCTCTTAAATCCTTAAAAATTGAAAATTTCACTTCAAACCTTGTACATGGTCAAATTACCCTTTCCAGCCTCAACCTGAATAAAATGAGAAGAACTCTAATACTTGTATGGATGTTTTTTAGGCCATTAAAATAATGAAATATAAGTGGTATCATCAAACCAAACACATATACATGTAGATCAAGCTATCACCATTCATCTCATTCCCCTCAATATCTTCCTATGGATGTTTCTTACTTTACTTACCTTTTATGTTGTTTTTAATCTACTAAAGATGATAATACCTTGTTCCAGTTTTGTCGAATTCTTTATTATATGATGATTATTGCATAACACATGTTTATGTTGTGGAGGTATTATGAATACTGGTAAGTATATTTGGTTATTTTTATTGTATTATGTTTATGAGAATGAAGGAAGAAATGAGTTGTGGAGGTAGTATGAATACTGGTGAGATGATTGCTACATTACATATGTCCTTATAATACCTTTTATTATTGTGACTTGTTAGTTTATAATTGCGACTTATGATTGTGATTTGTAAGTTAGATAATTAGTTACCCAATCTGTTATGACCATGATGAAGGAGGGAACTGATATTATGACCATGACAAAGCTGTCCATTTTCTATGGACAGTAATATGGGTGGACTGGCCATTTAGATAAGCCCGTGTTTATATATTAAACATTGATGGAGTAGACCCGTATGTGCATTGGAGCTATCCGGATGTTGAGCGGGGGTCCCTAAAAGGTGGGAATCGCTGTTACGATCATGGTGAAGTTGTCCATTTTCTATGGATAGCATTGGAGTGGCCTGGCCATTTAGACAGGCCATATTTATGTATTAGCTCGAATTTGTAGGAGCAGGCCCGTGTTTAAGAAAATCTTCATTTATGTGCAAGTTAATTTTGTATAATTTAAAATGAGCTTAACCTTAATCTATAACCTAAACCCTAACCTAAACCTATAACGTATAACCTATAACCTAAAACTAAACCTAAACCTATTCTCAAATCCCTAAACCTAATCCTAATCTCAACTCCCTAACCTAAACCTAAACCTAAACTTGAAAACCCAATCCTAAACCCAATCCCAAACCTGAATCTGAATCCCTAAACCCTTAGCCTAAACCTAAACCTATAACCTAAACCTAAACTTGAAAACTCAAACCTAAACCCGATCCCGAATCTGAATCCCTAAACCCTTAACCTAAACCTAAATCTATAACCTAAACTTAATTCACTTAACATAAACCTACACCTAAACCCAAAAATATAACGCGAACCCGAACCCAAACCCAAACCCAAATTCCTAAACCTAAACCTAAACCTAAACCTATAACCTAAACCTAAACCTAAACCTAAACCTAATCCTATAACCTCAACCTTAACCTAAACCTATAACCTATAACCTAACATAAACATAAACCAAAACCTATAACCTAAACCTATTCTCAAATCCCTAAACCTATAACCTTAACCTAAACCTATAACCTATAACCTAACCTAAACCGATTCTCAAATCCCTAAACCTATAACCTTTAACCTTTAACCTAAACCTATACCTATAACCTAATCCCAAACCTAATTTTATAACCTTAACCTAAACCTATAACCTAAACCTAAACCTAAACCTTAACCTATAAACTAAACCTATAACCTATAACCTAAACCTAAACTTAACACCTAAACGTATTCTCAAATCCCTAAACCTAAACCTACATCTAATCCTAATCTCAACTCCCTAACCTAAACCTAAAAACACAAACCTAAACCCGATCCTGAACCTGAATCTAAATCCATAAACCCTTAGCCTAAACCTAAACTAATAACCTAAACTTAAACCTAAACCTATAACCTAAACTTAATTCACTTAACTTAAACCTACACCTAAACCCAAACATATAACCCGAACCTGAACCCGAATTCCTAAACTTAAACCTAAACCCATAACCTTAACCTTAACCTATAACCTTAACCGAAATCTATAACCTATAACCTAACCAAAACCTAAACCTAAACCTATAACCTAAACCTATTCTCAAATCCCTAAACCTATAACCTAAACCTAAACCTATAACCTTTAACCTATAACCTATAACCTAAACCCAAACCTAAACCTATTCTCAAATCCCTAAACCTACAACCTAAACCTAAACCTATAACCTTTAACCTATAACCTAAACCTATAACCTATAACCTAAAACTATAACATTAACCTAAACCTATAACCTAAACCTAAACCTATAACCTAAACCTAAACCTAAACCTTAGCCTATAACTTATAACCTAAACCTAAAACCTAAACGTATTCTCAAATCCCCTCACCTAAACCTACACCTACTCTTAATCTCAACTCCCTAAACTAAGCCTAAACCTAAACTTGAAAACCCAAACCTAAACCCGATCCAGAACCTGAATCTAAATCCCTAAACCCTTAGCCCAAACCTGAACCTATAACCTAAATTTAATTCACTTAACTTAAAGCTATACATAAACCCAAACATGTAACCTGAACCCAAACCTGAATTCCTAAACCTAAACCTAAACCTAAACCTAAGCCTATAACATACAACCTTAACCTAAACCTATAACCTTAACCTAAACCTATAACCTATAACCTAATCTAAACCTAAACCTAAACCTAAACCTATTCTCAAATCTCTAGACCTATAACCTAAACCTAAACCTATAAGCTTTAACCTATAACCTAAACTCAAACCTAAACCTATAACCTTAACCTAAACCTAAACCTATAACCTAAACCTAAACCTAAACCTAAACCTTAACCTATAACCTATAACCTAAACCTAAACCTAAAACCTAAATGTATTCTCAAATTCCTAAACTTAAACCCACACCTAATCCTAATCTAAACTCCCTATCGTAAACCTAAACCTACACTTGAAAATCCAAACTCGAATCCGAATCCCTAAACCCTTAGCCTAAACCTAAACCTATAACCTAAACTTAATTCACTTAACTTAAACCTACACCTAAATCTAAACATATAACCTGAACCCGAACCCGAACCCGAACCCAAATTCCTAAACCTAGACCTAAACCTAAACCTATAACCTAAACCTAAACCTATAACCTTAACCTAAACCTATAACTTATAACCTAAACCTAAACATATTCTCAAATCCCTAAACCTAAACCTACACCTAATCCTAATCTTAACTTTTTAACCTAAACCTAAACCTAAACTTGAAAACCCAAACATAAACCCAATCCTAAACTCGAACCCAATTTCCTAAACATAAACCTTAACCTATTCTCAATTCCCTAAAGCTATAACCTATAACCTATAACCTAAACCTAAACCTTAACCTAAACCTATAACCTAAACCTAAACCTATAACCTTAACCTAAACCAAAACCTATAACCTAAACCTTAACCTATAACCTATAACCTACAACCTATAACCTAAATTCATAACTTATAACCTAAACCTAAAACCTAAACCTAAACCTAAAACCTAAATGTATTCTTAAATACCTAAACATAAACCTAAACCTACACCTAATCCTAATCTTAACTCCCTAACCTAAACCTAAACCTAAACTTGAAACCCCAAACCTAAACCCGAACCTGATTTCTTAAACCTAAACCTTAACCTATTCTCAATTTCCTAAAACTATAACCTATAATCTATAACCCATAACCTATAACCTAAACCTAAACCTATAACTTACAGCATTAACATAAACTTAAAACCTACAATATTAACCTAAACCTATACCTATAACCTATAACATAAACCTTAACCTATAATTGTGAGACCCGACCTGAGTTTGCATGTGTGCATGTGTGTGTGAGTATACATTTCATTTATTTTTGGTCATGCGGTCCTACCGGTCAACTTCTGGTGACCTTCGACCCTTAGATAGCGTTTGCGATCATTCTTAAATTTGGACATGTAGACCTGACTCGAATTGACCCGAGACCTATGCCATTGCGATCGCATCGTCGCTGCGATTCCAACGCCGTGTTTCGTGCATAAATTTGATGTGTCCATCAAAAGCTATAGGTCGTACATTATTTGGGCTGTTAATTTATATTTTGGTGGGACCCACCTGAATTACACGTTTCCCCATGTGTACGTTTGCCAATGGTGATGACATCACTATTTCCATGATGACACATGACCTAGCCTAAGGACCTATAGCCACCAAGGAAGCATGGGATTCCTTTCTTCAGCAAAAAAATAATCATGAGTTATGTTTTTTTTAAGGCAATTATGACTCACCCTATCCCATGAGTTGCTCTTCTCAAAACTCACCATTTCTTTTAAACAGTTATTTCCTCTCATGACTACTACTCTCCCATCTCTCTCTCTCTCTCTCTCTCTCTCTCTCTCTCTCTCTCTCTCTCTCTCTCTCTCTCTCTCTCTCTCTTCTTCTTCTCCTTGTTAAGCTTTGGACGTCCACCATTGCCGAAATTTCCAGCCCTCTTTCCTCTCTCTTCCCCCTTAATCCAACCCTTTAAAACACATCATCACCATAGAATCTTCTTCCTTGAAGCTTGAGGAGTATGGTGGAAGAATCTTGAAGATCCATCATTTGGGTGAGCATGTAGAATAGATTACATTATTTTTCTTCATAGATCTTTTATTCTTTCATATGGAGGGTGTAGGACTCACTACATCGCGGAGGTCCTACACCACTCCTTGGATGTGGTCTTTAGCCACTACTTGCATGCATGTGACCTTGATGGGGTCATTCTTCTTAGACCCCATCTTGATGAGATTTTTCACTTCATCTATGCATCATAGGTCATTTAAATCTTAGATTCCTAGCTAGGGCCCATGCATGTATGGGACCCTTTTTGATCTTACATGAACATGTTGATTTCTTTATTGTGGAGGATTCATAGTAGCGGAGCCCTCCCTATGGCGGGCATGTTTCCCTTCTTCTTCTCTGTTTCCCTTTCTGTGGTTTGGATGTGATGATTTGTGTGGTAGGGGAGCCCTCCTTATGGCCGGCATGTTTCCCATCTTCTTCTCTCTTCCCCTTTCTGTGGTTTGGATGTGATGATTTGTGTGGCCCACTTGATGTGCCATGCAACCAGGTCCTTCAGATTTTTGGGACATCCAGGCCCAAGTTGTTAGACGCTCAGGCCCAACTATGTTGCCTAGTCTTGTTGGTTGATTTGGAAGGCCTTTGAGCCTGATTTCTTGGATTATCTTGAAAGGGGCTTGGGCCTAAGAGTTGTGTGGCACATCAGGTTGGACCCCACCTTGTGAAATCTATGATTTATTTTCCATTTATTTATTTTATGGGCTGATCTAGACAGCAACTTGTTGCTATCCAGATTTCTAAAATTTTATAATGTGCTAATGTATGGGTTGTAGGCCTTGTTTGTGGTCACCTTTTTCTTGATTTCCTAGACTCTTCTTTGAGGTGTGGACCCCACCTAGAAGCATGATAATTCCCACCTTCAACTATCCCTGTTTGATCACCCAAAAGGGTGGGCCAAGGAGGTTGGACGGTCCATATTTTTTTTGGATTGTCCAACCACTCTGGTTGCTGGAAAAACATAAATATCAGCCTATTTTTGAAATGGTTGGCCACCTTTGTGGACCCCACCTTGTTGTATACTTGTATAGGGATGTTGGCCTTACTTTTTTCTAAATTTACACAAACCTGGGCCCACTCAAATGGGGTACAAAAGCCAGGGACAGCAGCATTGCTGCAGCAGGGAAATATGATCTAGACCTTGCTGTCCATTTGTACAAAATTTTATTTAAAATATTTATGGCCTTCCCCTTCGTCGATTTTGTGGCCCACCTTACGGGGGTCCATCTCAGGAGCATGGAGGGCCACCTGGACCATCAAATTTTGGAGGTTTTTGGGCCCACCTTAGTGTTGAAATGGGCCAGCCGTCCCACCCTTAAGACGCCCAAGGATGGGCTGGTCGTCCCATGTGTGTGGCCCACCTTGGTGTATGTGTTTTCCCCAGGCCGTCCTCCATTTCATTGCCTCCCCTTAGATGTGGTCCACCTCCCTTGAGGGATGCCCACAAGTGGGGCCTACCGTAAGGTTGTAAAGGGGCAGTCGTCTAGGCCCCTTTGGGACGCCCAGGCCCACCTGGGACGTCCATGGTTTTTGGGTGTTGCTGGACTTTCTGTCCAATAGTAAGCCCACCTTGATATATGTGTTACATTCACTCCGTTCATCTGGTGGGACCCACTGTGATATGTGTGGATCACCATAGGTCAGTAACCCATCTAAATTAAATAAATTTCTAGACTTCAGTAGGCCCAGGAAATGAGTGGGCTGTATTCCAACAAGGGGCCCAAATTTGCTGCATGGTTGATTGTTTTAGAGCTGTTGTGGCCCATCAGATTTAAGGGAGTGTTGCACATACTCATGCCTTCTTTCCTTAGACATTTTTGGGCTTAATTAGTGCCCCTTGAGGCCCATCTTTGTAGTGATATTGTAGGCTAACCTTAACCAGATTTTTAAGTAGTTTTATAGGCTCAATGGACTGCAAACCTCTTCCTTGAGCCCAACATTGTGCAAGGGCTGACCTTATTGAATTGTGAGCCTAATGGGCTATCTATAAGTTGATCATGTATTATGGGCCTTGATGCCCTCGTGAAGTACTCAATTATGGGTTGACTTGTAAGGCCCACACTGATGCATATTGTAAAGGGTCGTGCTAAGTCTTTGGGCTGAAATGGCAAGGCCCATACCGTCAATTTTAGTCCTGTCCATGTGTATTTTTGGATTTATGGGCTGCCCTCTAAGTCCACCATAATGCATGAATTGGATTATTTTTGTTTTTGGGCTATTTTTCTTAGGGCCCATTATGTAATATTATATATATGCATGGCCACCCTTTTTTGTGTTGGTAATTAAGCGCTGTGGACTTGGATAGGCTCATTGATCTTGGGCCTATACTCTCTCATCTATTGTGATGGGCTTAAGGGCAAGAATATGTAAGAAGTTGGGCCCTTGGCCACCCATTAAAATTGACCCTATACTTGGGCTAAAAAATGGGGCCCAACTCACTTGTGTTAAGTATGAAAATTGCCCATGTAGATGAACTATCGGGCTGCCTATGAAGCCCACCACAACATATGGATATAAGACTTTTATGGTTGGGCCCAAACCTCACTTGAGGGCCCACTATATGGTTTATGAGATTGGGCATGGAGTATGGCCCATTAGACCATACATTACTTAGGCCTTAGACCTTACATTATATGTATAGTGGGCTACATTTTAGGACCCAGTTGAGGTTAGACTTGGTGACCCTAAGGTAGACCCATAGAGGCCCTTATAGGTGGTTGAAGGTCCACCTTAAGCCTGGCTAGGACCGTTCCTTTTTTAAGATCATGACTCGCTCTTAGCTTGTGAGTCATCCCAAAGTACTGGGCCCCCATTAAAGGATTTCTCTTCTCTCTTCCTTAGATCACTTGTCTATGAGCCTAGACCTTAACCCTCCTTAGGATAAAGGATTCCATATTCCACAGGTATCACACTTGCATTCTTGTAACCCATATACATCATCTGTATGAATTGATGGCATTGTGTAGTGGTCATTAAGGGATGGAGTTTCTCCCCTCGTGCACATTGTGTTTGTAGCTAGTGCATGATCTGTGGGTGTGACTCATGCATTAACATCACATTTCATGATCATACCACCCTTGCTTCATCAGGGCCTTTCCTCTACAGGGATATTCGTGGATGATCGTAAGTGTGAACATTAGAAATATTACTTGAACATACCGGGTGTATAGGATGCCCATGGGTAAAAATTTTAAAACTTTTCTAGTAACAAGGATCTGCTCCAATACTGTGACCAAGTAGAAACTATAAGCACATGAGGGCCTTATACCATTAGGCGACGACTCCCACTATCGTGTAGTCGGTTAGATAGGGGTGTAGCTTTACCTGTCAGGTGTGATAAGGTGTTGCTAGGTTGAGTCTGACCAGCTCGTAAATGGATTCGCTACCTTCAAGCCTTGTTGGTGATTGGCTGTCCACAGGTGGGTAATGAGGTCTCTTATGCTCGTTTGACTGTATGGGGTCTATACAGCGACAGTCATTCAGCAGTGTAATAGACCCCGGTGATTTCCTTATGATTGAAAATATACTTGATATGTGGTTTGGATATTAGCACTGGTATTACTTACATCACATTAGCATTGGTTATGTAAGCCTCTTCATGTATTGCCTTGGTATGGCGTCCAGCACTCATTACATCGTATTCGTGATAAGCCTTGGTAAGGCTAGTGATATTCTTATTAAGTATGTTTCTTTCCTTGTACCTCCTGTTATTCTTTTGTACACATTTGTTACACACTTACACCACCCACTAAGCTTGTATAAGCTTATGCACGATTGATGCGTGTAGGAGACTCTAGGTAGGCATTGTAGTAGCAGAGCGTGGAGTAGAGTTGATTTGAGGATTCCAGTGTTGCTGACCTTTCTCTCTTTTCCCATTATCTTATGTATGACCTTTTGAACCTGATGTAAGCTTGTGAAAGTTCAAATTCTTAGTGAATTTTGTGATGTATGCCTCTTGTTATTCTTAGATGTACTTATTGTGATCTCGGGTATGCTCGTGTTAGAAATGATTATACTATTGTGGAAATCCTCCTTGTAGGCTCTCAGGATCGGAACCTGCCTCAAGAGCCGAGAATGGGGTACTATGGATACTATTGCGGTTAGAATCGGTCATCGGGTTCCTTGTGAGTCCAGTTATTGAGTCTGGGGTGTGACAATAACCTAACCTAAACCTATAACCTAAACTTATAACCTAAACCTAAACCTATAACCTTAATCTAAACTTAAAATCTAAACCTAAACCTAAACCTAAAACCTAAATTTATTCTCAAATCCCTAAACCTAAACCTACACCTAATCCTAATCTCAACTCCCTAACCTAAACCTAAACCTAAACCTAAACTTGAAAACCCAAACCTAAACCTGATCCCGAACCCGATTGAATGAGCTCACACACAATCTTAAAGAATCATCCTTATACAAGTAGATTATTCATAGCCAATTTCCTGTATGATTTCAATTAAATACCTTGTTAGGGCATTACCTGTTGTCTCTTATTATGATGATTTTTATCCTCTTTTGTAGGCATGGAAGCTGGTTAGAGGAGGGTTCGAATTGTGTGTGTTCCCCACCAAGGTGGAATCTAGGTGGGGCTCACTCTGATATTCTTGAGAAATTCATTGTCTTTCAATTTTTTAAGCTTATGTTAGTACATGTGCCTAAAAATGAAGTAAATCCATACTCAAGTGAATCACATGGCAAATAAGACTAGAGATAAGAATAGAGATTGAACGCCTACATTCAAACCTTCTTTGGCATATAAGAGTTTAGGATTAGCAAACTTTTACGTTTTTTCAGTTTATTTTAGTGGTAATGACTTAATAAACAATTTGGATGACATATGAGCATCACGAATCTAGATCCTCTGCTTACCATTAATACAAATAGAAATTTCTCATTTTCTTGCATTGTGACTACAAGTCCTAGTCATCATTAACGTTGCCAGCATTACTGCATCAAATGTAGTATATAATAATGTAGCCCAATCACATGGCAACAAACAAGAAAATCTTGCTTTGTTGGCAAGCATACTCGAACTTAAGCATCACAATGCATCTATTTCCATCTCCACCATCTCTTATAACATAAATTATTTGAGATTTGGATTTGTCTCATTTTTAGAGTCATGTCCTAACACAATATGATAATATTAATAGACAAGGTGGATTTGACACCAACATTATTTCAAGACCCATATAACTTCTCCTTATATGAAGTCGGGTAGGGCACATGCATCTTGAATCCATCAACGGAGATAAGGATCACTTCTCATATATTCTCTCTCTCTTTTCATTTATTTTTTTCTATAGGATTATTTATTTTGTGGTGTCTGTTCAGATATACGTACAACATTTTTATTATGTTAATATAATTATAAGTGGCCTAATCTCACCTTTCTAAAAAAAACTAATAATAATTTCTACCTGATGAGAAATCACCAAGTACCATTAGGCTCAACCCAAAAGATAAATCAGTATTTTCTTTCTTTCTTTTTTCTTTTAACACACACTCACACCCCAGAGTCGCTTACGGCCATAATGGGTACTTGAACTTGTGACCTTGTATTGAAACTATTTTGAATCTACCATTAAGGCATGAGTAAGGACCTAGGTGTGTGTGTGAACACTAACCTCGGTGATGTGTTGACCGTATTGAATTATGTGAGCTGCACCAGGAAATAGGCTATGAATAATTTTTTATATTTTATTTATGATGTTAAACTTATATGTATTTATGCGTGGATGAATGTGATGTGGATAAGATTGTTTGTGCTTTGATGGATGTAGCTTATGTTTAGATGGATGTATGTAGTTTGTTTTTAGATGGATGTGAATGTGAATATGATGAAATATATTATAACAGGTATATATCATGAAGAATATGATGAAATATATTGTTACAAGTGTATATCAAGAATTTTTGCCCTAATATTGAAAAAGAGAGAGAGAGAGAGAGAGAGAGAGAGACTTTTACCTACGAAATATTTCGTAGGTAAAAGTTCCATCCACATTTTTTACGTACGAAACCTTTCGTGGTTTCATAGGTAAAAGATTCAACCACATTTTTACCTACGAAAAATTTCTTAGCCAAAAGTAACAAACTACATAGTTTTTACCTACGAACATTTTCGTAGGTAAAAGTTTCGTAAATATTTTCTACCTACGAATAATTTCGTAGGTAAAAGTTTTGTAAATATTTTTACCTGCAAACAATTTCGTAGGTAAAAGTTTCGTGAACATTTTTACTTACAAACAATTTCGTAGGTAAAAGTTTCGTAAACATTTTTACCTACGAAAAATTTTGTAGGTAAAAGTTTCGTGAACATTTTTACCTGTGAAACCTTTCATAGATAAAAGTCTCGTGAACATTTTTACCTACGAAAAAATTCATCAGTAAAGTTTTGTCAAAAATTTTTACCTACAAAAAATTTCATCAGTAAGTCTTACCTTTGCCGACAATATTATTTTTCATCGGTAAAAGCCTTTACCCTCGATCTTTTATAGACGAATTTACTAACGAAGAAATTCGTTGGTAAAACCCATTACCTACGAAAAATGGTCACTTAGCGATGAATTTTTTCGTCGGTAAAAGTGGATTTTCTTGTAGTGTGTGTTCTTGAAGATTTCCCCAATGATGGGTATCATGCGATTCAGGAAGAAGGGAAAGCTCTCCCCCCGATTCATTGGGCCTTTCAAGATCATGGACAGGGTTGGAGTTGTAGCCTATCATCTTGATCTGCAGCCGAAATTCGCCAACGTTCATAACGTTTTCTACATATCCATGTTAAAGAAGTATGAACCAAACGTGTCACACATCATCAACTACGAAGAGGTCGAGTTAAACAACAACGCTAGCTACATTGAAGCCCCAGTTCGTATATTGGAACACAAGGAGCAAATACTATGCACCAAAACCATTCCTTTGGTGAAGGTTCTTTAGTCACGTCACAGAGTCAAGGAAGCAACATGGGAGCATCAAGCAGAGATGGAAGAGAAGTACCCACACCTTTTTGACGACCATACTCATGTACAAATTCGAGGAAGAATTTTTATTTTTATTTTTTAGGAGGGGACATTGTAACAACTTGTATTTAAATCCTAGATGCCAACTTGCAATCAGGATCAACTACTCCACTTCTCAACACCATGAACTAACATAAACCCGGTAACGAGATCCATGCCATAAGAAAAACTCTAGCTCCCTTTAAACACACCTCGTGATTACTAACTTACACACTAAAATGAAAACTAACAATCCAATTAAAGTAATTAACAATCATAAAGGATAAATCTCCAACCATGAACCCTTACAAGAATAAAAACAGATTGATCTTCAGTCCAGTACAATTAATAAACCTTGTAAGAGGACCAGATAGCTTAGATCACATCCGCAAGCAATGAGACTCACCAAAACTCTAAATGAAGATAAAACTTCAACCTTGGGCATTGATGACACTTCCAAGACAAATGGACGATGCTGAATAGCACAGTTCTCAACATGGACCCTCGCCTGATCAGTGCATGTGCATAGATAGTGTGCACATGCCACACACGAGACCAAAGCGTAGGGTCAAAGGAGCTTTGACCCGATGAAAAATGAATATTCTAAGTTTTCAGCCAAAACTCCCACCCATCTCGAGTTCAAACAGACCCGTTCGTCTATAACTGATGATGGGCCACCATCAGACCCCGTTCTGGAAATCCCAACTGTCCATCTTCTAGATAGGGTCCCACCAACCCTAACCATGTCAAGATCCACGATCGAAAGTCAACCGCACAAGCTCGGTCAGCGACCGATCAAGAGTTGCTAAGAGAGAGCTAACGAGGAGAGAAGATCCACATCGGCAGTGCCCTGTTGTCAAATTCGACTGTTCGAAGTTGGCAAACTCCACCCACACGCACAAAGGAATCCTCGTATGCCCTACCATTTCTGAAAACGCACCCTCCACCTAGCGAAAGACGGAAGGAATCTTTCCTTATTAAGGAAAGATGAATCCCAGCCCATCACCATCCTCTAAAAGCTTCTCTTAAGCCATCCAAGACGTTGAAATTAGGGCTGTCCAAAAAATCTAGTAAGGAAACTGAGATTTTGGCGAGTCGCAGCCATATCTCAAACTGACTCCACTTTAGCAAGAAGTATCATCAATGGCCCATCCGTCATCTTGTAATGGACCCCACAAGCCTCATGAGGATAATCCAACCCATTTAAACACCTCCAATCATAGGATGGACTGATGGTTGCAAAATCACCATGACCAGTGGGTCATCTTCTCCAATCTAACTGGTTGAACCACATTCTATAGAACTAACCCTTTCTCACATCCAAGCCTCTCATCATGTGGCCCACCCCATGTAAATTCCATCAGAAACAATTGTATAGACCCATGCATAAGATCAGATGCAAGGGGAGTCCCTGATGACGATTATTCTCAGTTATTTCACACTAACTCTGCGCTAATCTCGGTGGTTAGTCATGGAAATTTCCAGAAGAAGAATGGCTACAAATAGCTATTTTATTAGGGCAAATCCCATTGAAGAAAAAGGAAAGAAATAGAGAGAGAGAGAGAGAGAGAGAGAGAGAGAGAGAGAGAAAGATTGAGCACTGTTGGGGCGAGTTGCATACCCTATAGCAACTCGACTATGCGAGTCGTTCATATACTGTGAAGTAAATTGAAAGAAGAAGAAGAAGAGAGTGAGAGAGAAAGAAGAAGGGAGAGAGGTGCAGCTGGTGTGAGTTCTAGTCATCCATCTGAAGCAGACTCATCTCACTGCAAGCTCTACTATTCGACTTGAATAATCAGCCCCAGTCCAGTAACGAAACCAAAACCACCCCCTGTCTCAGCCTTACATCACACGCGTTAATGACCAAACCCAATGCCCCGATAAATCAGGTCTGATTCATTCCAAGGCAACATCTGGGATCGAGTCAAGGAGATGTGGTTCTGAGTTCCGACGAACCTGGAGCTAGCACACCACATCTAGACCCTTTCAACATTCAAACAACACCTCTTGATCAGGTATCCACATCTATTCCCTCTCTGTTATTGAAGAATTTCACCCACTCGGCTGATTGTGTTCACAGTCACCCCAACTCGGTCATGAGTTGAGTAACTCAGATTCGCATTTTAGGGTGAGAACCCTGATCTGAATCCATGGTTGTGATGAGTTTTCCTTGAGCAAGGATCAGCACCTCGAACCGATCACAGATACGTTCATATCGCCGCACATTACTAGTTGAAAAGACTCGACTGAGTTGAGTCACTACTGAGTCAGTGACTCAGGTTCATTTCAGGTAGATAAACCCTGACTTAGTTGGGCCAAGGAAGCAACTCGTTTCAATGAATTTAAAGCCCATTCAAGGGCAATCTAGATTTGCTCGTTTGCGGGTTAACTCGGCTGGTTTCCCAACTGTGTCAACCCTACACTCAGTAGCAGGTTGTTTTGGCCAGTTTCCCAACTGAGTCAAGTTAACTCCAATGTCAAAACCATCTGAGGAGGATTTGAAAAGCATTAAATACAATGGATCATTAATCTAACCTTGTAGTTAGTGGATCTCTTAAAACTAACTCAACTAGTTGTTAGTTGAAAATCTTAACCGAGTCAACTCAGTCATGACTCACTAGTGTCTTATAACAGTTTCTCCAAGTACAACCAGCAACTGTTTACCTTAGAAGACACTTCTTCCTTCAATTTGTCCAGTCAAGTAAGTAGAAATCAAGGTGTGTACAATTTATAGACTATTTGTAAATTGGAATTAGGAAATTAATTATATACTTGCTTGGATTTTAGGATCTTTACATCCATCTCATAAAGATGTCTCAAAATAAGAGGAATTTTCAATCTAGGTGAGGGATATCCCACATGGCTTTCTCATTTTATTGACTTCTAAGATAGTTTAAGCTTAAATGTATAAAGACATTATAATTGTGTAAATAATAGTTGTGTTTCCCTTAATATGGAATTGACATTGATAATAATGTGGGAAAGTTTAAATCTTCTTGCTCTAATCCATCTTATAGGAGTTGTATTATACTCATCATGCCACCTTTGAAATTATTTAAGTACATGTACACTTCTACTAGTTGCATTAAGAGGTAAGAAATCTTATTTCCATTCAAATGGTAAGTTTGCTCCATTAACTCCTTATATATGCTAGATTAGTTATAATTTGAATCTAATGAAGTCTTAGAATATTACAAATAGTAACTTAGTCCTTTAATTTCCTATTTGGATGTGATGAACATGAGTTATTACATTAACTTCTATTACTCTAGTCCTACATTTAATAACTATGTGACTAGAATTTAGCCTTGCATTCTCTGTGTTATCCTAGTAATTGTTAGATTTTGGACATAGTTTATTGGTAATGACAAGAGTCATGATGCTTCAATTCCTTCTATCTCACAAGTTATGCAATAAATACTAGGTGTGAAATGTCACCTTTCTTAAGAAGTAGAATGAACCTATTACTAATTGAGTTATACTTGAAATATCATATTTATGGGCCCTCATTTGGACCTAGTGAAAGAAAAAGGACTTATGTTGAGCTCATGCTTGGATGTTTGATATTTTATCAAAAGACCGCAAGCTTTGACAATGTTTATGAGAGAAATCTTATTAATCCTATGGAGCGTACATGAGTATCATGGTGCATGACATCCACACATGACATATGAGCTTTTTCGAGTGCTCAATGTAAGCCACACTCTATTCAATTTACTAAAAGTTCCATTACTTCAGTTAACTCACAGAACATGTGCATTTGTGCTACTTTGAAAGCTCTCTTTACATGAGGCTTTTTCGGGATTAAACTCTCTTCGGGTGTACCCCATGTATTTTTCCATGAGATAGGATATCCTTGGGCGCACTCACATGCATGATCTTTTTCGAGTGACTAGTTCTCTTTGGGTGTACCTTTGAATACTTTTTTGAGTGACTATTTCTCCTTGGGCGACCCTTTATTTTGGCAGTTGGATGTTTATCCCCAGATCTGTGACTTGAGCATACATTCATACATCTATACATTTACATTCAAGTTTATATTATCCTTATTATGATCAAATATGTTTGCGTTAAATTGTTTTGGAATGACATGATATGCATGAATTCTTGCAAAAAATTTCCACTGAGTTTTCACTCACCTAATTGTGCAATTGCACCAAATAGACATAGGTATGATGGCGGAAGGTGGCACATATGATGGGACTCCTGGTGAAGTTGAGGAGTATGGTGAGGAGGAACTGTATGATGATGTAGTCAAGCGGCTGGAGCTCCACTAAAGACTTAGGATTTACTGCTTTACATTATAGACTCTATATTTGTTTATCTTTGGGTTTTGTAATTAAATCCCTTGCTGAGGGATCTCACTTTACTTCTTTGCTTCCACTCATGTATGATGAACTCTTTTCATTAGTTTATACAATAGTTACCTTTGGATGTTATAAACTGTGTTAGTAATTAGATGTATGATAGTTTCATTTTACGGCGTAACCCTAGGGTTCTCGTACTCGAGCGATCATCCTCGGGTTATGAGAATTGTAACACCCTGAATTTTTTTCCAACCTAGGATTAGATGTCCTTAGGTAATGGGTCAAGCAAAACACCTGGGAAATCGCTCAGAACCCAATTCCATAGCCAAAGAAATCACTTAGGATTAATTCCTTTAGAAACTAAGCATAAGTTAGCTAGCGCAACGCTAGAGTAGCTGGGAAATAGTCCCTGATCACTTTAAATACGTTTTACAAGACCCAAAACTTGTAGAATCCATGGTGCTATAATACTCTATAACCTCGGATCAAACTCTAAACCGGTTTGTTCTCTGGACCTCTTTGAAACTTTGTATTGGATCTAGACCGCGCGTCGAAAGTCCGATATCTACAATCTTAGACCATTATAACCGCCTAGCTGGACTTGACAATCATTTCAAAAATCAAGTCCAACCGACATTCACAGGCCATTTCATTGAGCCTGGAGTGAAGAGAGTGAGAATAGGGTTAAAATTGGAATTTGAAATTCAAATCTGGCACACGACTTGACGCATCAGTATTAAGCATTCTGACTGTCAGAATTCAGCCAAATTACACCCTTGGATCAGAAAAAATTTCTATTTTATATCATGAGACTTGTAGGCCTGATCTACGTGTGGTGACCGCTGAACTGAAACTGGACCACCATGTACGATCTGGGAACTCTACCGGTCTGAAAACTTGATGTGTGCTAGATCCAATATGCATGAACTTAAGTCCGATCGCGTTCGGCCAGGGGACCACCAGAAATGCCCTTTTGGACCGAAACAGCCCCGATTTGGTTAGGTATAAAGTAAACATTGTTCCCAAGCCTGTTTTGGGCATGTTTGGGCTTATAAAAGGGCTTGAAACCCTCACTCCTCTCACCCATCCGAATTTAGAAAAAGCCCTAGATTGAGAGAGAGAAAAGGTGAGAGATTGTGAGGGAAGGTGGGAGAGTTTTCCCTGCTGCTTATGCTACCTGTTGCACGTGCCTAAGCAACGCGCCTCAATCACTTTGCCGGTGATTTCGCCACATTTTTAGGTAAGAAAATACCCTAAATAGTTGCTGATTTGAAGTTCCTTAGTTTCCATATCGAAGTGGCTGATGCATCTTGTAAATTAGGTTGCCTATTCGCCGTAGACGAAGCGTATACGCTCCGTTCGAATTGATACACCTATAGGAGAAAAGGTGCAGATTTTAGACGCTTTGATTGACTGTTTCCAACACTTTCAATGTCGTTTAATAGTATATTATCGATGGCAACGCCGTTTGACATGTACAACATGCTGTCCATTTCCTGTTTCGTAAGCAGACGAAGAATATGAGATTTAGGGCATTTTAGTCATTTGTAGGAATTAATGTTTTCATCCATATTTTGCCGATGTGATTGACATGGCTTCTTGTCGTATTAGGATATTAGGAATGCGTGCATAATTAGTTTGGGGAAGAGATTCGCCTAAATGCACACTTTGAGTCGACATACTATATGTAGACTTAAGTGTGTAGACTAAGTGTTTGTATGAATGTTTGTATTAGTATGTATGGAATTAAATGGTGTTATGAATTGGTTTAAGATTGAATTCTCACATGATATGCTGATGTAAATGATTTCCTACATGTTGACTATATGCATGATTTCATTATATGCATGAAATGCAAGTGTTAGATGATTCACTCAAGTTGTATGTTATAACATGCGTTAACATGCTCACATGGTTATATTTCATTTCCATTACTCTTACATGATTGCTGATGTAAATTCATAAATGTTTGGGACTATACCTAGTCCAGGCAGTCGGTAACCGAGCAAGTTCGTGGTTGGCTTATCTTTGCCACGAACGACGCGTCGATGAACGCGAGTAGTGTTTTGGAGTTAGCGGCAGTGGTTAGGCCACACGAGGTGTTTTACGCACTTCATGTCATTCAACTTGAGATGCGCTCGTGCTAGTCGAGCCCGTCAAGTAACCCGACTGGCCGTTGTATGTTCACCCTGTATGAGTCATAACTGCTTGAACCTAGGGTACTGAACTTACCATTGCAAACCCTGTCAACCATGGTACCTTGATCCATAAAGACTCATGAGCCGGGCATGTTGGTATGGGACACCGTGGTCGAGCTGTCGGCCTACGCTGGGGCCACAAACCTCCCCGTAGTGACCAGTGAGCACCTTTGCCTCGTGAGCAGATTATGGTGGTATGGGACACTATATTCTTGCTGTTGGCCTATACTGATCAGGCGACGAGTCATTTGTAGTGACCGCGAGCGTATTCTGAGTCTACGGGAGGTGACGACCCTTCCGTAGCAGTGAGAGTACAGTAGGCCTGTATTGATAAGGTGATGGGGGAGCGGTGCAACGAGTGCGAGCAACAGCCCTGGCAGCCCTTGCAGCGACCTACAAAATATACATCATATGAGATTACTAGGAGTGATGACCCTAGACAGGATCTGTGTTGGGATTGATGTAAGGGAAGTACCTTAGTTTCCCAATATTGCTGTATGAAAAGGACTAATAAAAACTCGGTAATCATATTACCATTACATTGTATGTGCTTGAAAGATGTGGAGCACTGTAGGACGATTGCATGCCGCGGTTGTAAGATGGTGCCGTATGAGGGGGATCGTCGGTGAGGGCATCCATCACGTCATGTCATATTGCATTAACAATAGTATTAAGAATGTTTGATTTACTACTTTACTATTATCGCATGATTGAATTGAGAACATGTTAATCCTTACTCTATTATTCCACTGAGTTAGCTACTCACTCCCACGTTATGGGATGGTGTTTTCAGACATCCACCAGTCCCTATTTTGGTTGCAGATGATGGCGTTGCCTGAGAAGTAGAGCTGGACTTGATGATGAGGAGGAGGATCCCTCCTTTATGCGTGTTCTGATTGACGGGATTACAGGGAGGTTGCTTAGACGCCATGATACTTGTCATTTTGGATTTTTAGAGCACACATGTATATTCTTTCTTCTTATTTTAAGGTATACATGGATATGTTTAACCTGGTAACATGTTCACACTTGGGAGACACACAAAAGTTTATATATATTATACATACTATCACAGTCTTCCGCTGGTAAATTTAACTGTCTCTGGAGTATGATATGATGCTTTGGCTTAATCTCACTCATGTTTAATACATTAACACAGACAACATTCAATCATACGCATTTATGTTGCATAAGTGATGTTCTGGAACTCGGGAGTGGAGTTTTTACTCGACCCTCGATTTTCGGGATGTTACAAGAATCAAGGTGTTAAGTTACAGTTGGGCCCTCTCTCTCTCTCTCTCTCTCTCTCTCTCTCTCTCTCTCTCTCTCTCTCTCTCTCTCTCTCTCTCTCTCTCCGCTTTGGTAAAGGGATGATTTCTGAATCTACCAGATTCTTTGAAATTGGAGTGGATGCTACTTGAATTTACTAGATGCTTGAAATGAGAAGGGGCGTGGCTATTTACACCCTCCAAATCTAATTTCTTATCATTCTTGCAAAGTTTAAGGGGAAAAGGTGGTTAAAGGGCTAGGATTGGAGATTGTCACATGACATCATCTCATGGGTTGGATGAGGTAGTAAAGAGTAATTTTGGGCAAGGAGATGGGTTTCGGAGTAAATACACACCAACCGCACACTTAGGGTCTAGAAAACAGGGGCTCCACATGTTTGAGGGATGCCACCCTAAAGAGGGAGAGTGCCACATGGCTGGCAGCAAACTAGTTGTCGCCAGTCTCCACTTGGATTCTCTGCTTTGGCAAGCAGCCCTCATCACTCATGTGGAGACTCTGCCGTGAAGGACGCCGCATTATGATTTTACACTGTACTCCGATTGGGCTTGATTTTGCGCTTTGGTTCATACTTGGTTTTAGGCTTAACTAGGTAAGTTGACTGGGTTTTTGGACTAGGTAGGCCAACTAGATGAGTTGACTCAGCGAGTTCACTAAGCGAGTTGACTCGTCAAGTTGACTCAAAGTTCTAGGGTTCTAAGTTCCTAGGGTGTAGGATTTGGACAACTATGTTGGTTGGGTTGACTCAGTTGAATGAGATGAGTTTAGGGTTTTGGATTAGGGTTCCAAGGGTTTAGGCATCTAAGGTGGAGATTAGGATTGGGGCTTGGTTAACAATCCATTGGTTCAAACTCAATCATCTTATCAGCCCGGGGCGGGGTGTCTATAAAAACCCTTCAATTCTAAGATATTCACCCAACCTCTCAGCACCTTGGTTTCCTTAATTGAACATTACATTCAATGTGTTTGAAAGTAAGAGTTAAAGCATTGGTAATGCATCAGCATCAATGATCGAGGTAGCAATTGAGGAGTTAATTCAAGCACAGGAGGGATTTGAAGAAGCAATTCAAGAATGTTGTATCAAAGGGACTCAATTCGACAAGTGTCATGTATGAGTTCAAACTCTCTTTGGGAGCCTTCGGCGGGAGTAAACATAGGCCCTTAGATTAGGACCTAGTTGTTAGTTAGTTGATGGGAAACCAACTAAAGTCTCTTGTGGGAGCCTCTGGCAGGAGTGTATACTAGGTAGGTCCTTACATAGGGCTGTAAAGGTTAAAGGTCAATCTGATCTAAAACCTTTGATAATGAAATCCGGTACACTCATGGGTTGAGTGCATCCATCGAGAGTAGAGTAAGGAAACTGAACCATTATACATGCTTATGTGTGAGATTATCATTTGAGCACTTGTTTAATTATACTTATGTGAGTGATTGATGGATTATATATATGCATGGTTAGATGAATGTTAGGATTTAATAGTTATCACATCCGACACACACACATGTACGTTATCATGTTTAAATGTAGTTACTTCATTGGAATATAATTTTTAGTTTATGTGATTGGACCTTATTCACTCCCTAAGTGTAGGGTTGTGATGTAGTAATAACTCGGTGAGACCGAGGTCGAATCCACAGGGACTAAAACCTGTACGCATTTGAAAATAACCAAAACTAAAACTAAAATAGGATGAAATCTAAATCAGGGAAAATAAGGGACTAATGATGAAAATAACTAATCTAAAACTGTAGAATTCAAAGGTAGGAAACTAGGGATTCAGAGGATCCACTTGTGGAGATCAGGGAGATCTTATGCATGTTTCAAGAACTTAACTGGACTTAGAGTCCATCTCCATACAGTTGAAGGGTGTAATCTTGAAAATCAAACTGAACTTCCTTTGATATTATTTTAAAGAGATGAAAGGTATATGAATTAGAATGGATTCCATCACCAAACCATGCCCAGGAGACAAAGTAAACAACAGAATTAAACTAATTACCAACCAATCAACAATGTATGAAGGTTAGGAAGGATACCGTCATCCGACCATGCCACGAGACGATGGTGAACAACAGGGCTTCCTGACGTCATAAACATAAAAAGAAAAAGAACATGCTCAAAGGTATCATAGACCCATTGTAATTTTAGTCACAACAGACCATTAAAAATTAAAAAACATTCCCTTAAGAATCAAACTAATATCAAATTCAGTTCATGAATTAAAATTAAATTAAAGGTATAAAATAGAGTCTCCCATCTCACTACAAGCTTCACCTCTTAACCCCAGCTAAGAGGTTTAGTAGCCCATGGATATGATTGCACTATACCTCATAATAAAATAGAAAAATAAAATAAATAAATGAATAAACTCTACTCTCTCTCTCTCTCTCTCTCTCTCTCTCTCTCTCTCTCTCTCTCTCACGTTCCAACCAAGATCGATCCCCCATGGTTCTCTCTTCTCTCCTTTTATAAATACGAGGACGAGGCTAGAAGTGCGTTGAGAAGGTCGGTTGGCTGTTTGTGTAAGAACCTACATAACAACAGCCCCGTGTGCAATGAGTTTATGCAGCAAAATGCAAACGACCTGCATTTGGATGGATTTTGGGACATCTGGAGGTCCTCATCGTCTGTTGGCCTTCATGGCTAGGGTACAAACCCTCTGAGTTAGATTTTGGAAGGTTCGGATTAGCGATCTGATCGTCATCTGGGCCATACAATGCTCGACGACAATCGAACGCACGTCCATGCGTAATGCATGTGTGCGACCTGTCTTGCGTAACTGGTGGAGTCCACATTCCCTGTCGTTTGATGAATCCATGCCGTCCATCAGATTTGTGATGAAATTTTGGTAGGATGGACGGTTTTTTTATCTTTTGATGCGGCCCACTCGATCAATATCACAGTCGTTTAACCTGCGTTTCGACAATCAAAATCCAATGCATGCTGCTTCTTGAAAAATTTCCACCTAGATGAGGGTCACAGGCCCCCTCCAGACATGATGAACGGCTCTGATCATCGATTTGCATGATGATGGTGGCCCACTACTACATCCCGTGGACGGCCAGGTGCTGGAGAAAAATAAAGTCTCCTGTTCTGTTTGGAATTACCCAGTCAAAATGCAGTTTGACTGTGGAATGCGACTCAGTGCACTATGACTGCACAGCTTCCTGTGCACTCCACTCACGTAAAGTGGGTCTCACTTTGATGTGTGTGAAAAATCTGATCCATCTGTTAATTTCACCACCTTATTTAAGGGGTTTCAACCAAAATTAAAGCACATTCAAATATCAGGTGGGCCCTAAATGGATGATTTGTGGGCTGATTTGTCCATTGGGCCACTTCTATAGAGATCCAGGGGTTGAAGTTTGATGTGTACTGTTAATTTATAGTCCTCAGGCCATGTATGAAGTTTTGAGCTGAACGGATGGTGAGAACCCTATGATCTTGCATTCTGGCTGACTTTCTAGCCACTTGAGCTTCAGTTTCTCGATTTCTTTAAATCTCTGGTGTGTAGATCCGTCGATCTTGGTTCCCTGGGGTCTGTCCCTTGCCATGGTGGTTCTAAAGCGCTAAATCCATGCTTTTAGTTCCTTGTTCCCGTCCAGGCTCATAAATACACCTTGCATCAAAAATATGATTAAAGCACGGCATTAAACGGTATCATGCTCGTAAATCTAGGTAATAACTGGGGTCTACTATGTAATATTTGACCCTCAACATAACCCCCAACCAGTATTTTACTAGTCCTGAGAAAAGTATGCGCGAAATAAGTTGAGAATTACAGGACAATTTCTATGAACTCGAGTGATTTTTGAAAAGCAATCCAGATATATACTAAAATTCTAATATTCATGAATGTTGGCAGTACTTTCTCCTAGAATCAAGCGCACGGTAAACTTCATAATCAAGTTCAAAGTATTAAGCCATCTATCAGAAAAATTCTAAACATTAAATCCATGAGTGTATAGTCTAATCTCGGCTTATCATCATTAAAATTCACTTCTTTATTTCAGGATATCCTTGGTAACCAATAAGAGAATTCATGATAATTAAAACTTTCTTCACAGATCATCTTTTTATTTTTTCAGCTTTTGATTTTTCCATTAAAAGTAACGCAAAAAAAGGGAAATCAAATCCTCACCTATAGGGAGCAAACCTATGGTGAAGACTGTACACCCAATCCTTTTCACATATCATCTATGAGGAATTAAATCTATACCTATAGGGAGCAAATGTATGGTGAAGATTATTCGCCCAACCCTTTCCAAAGGTATCTATTTATTTTTTTTAGCTAGGAATTTTCTTTTTCTTTAATTGATCATGATAACAAATTTTCTAAACTGGTTTCTTACATGCTTAGTGATTACCAAGTTAACCCTTCAATATCAAACTGAAACCTTAATGTGAAAGTGAGATGTGATGTGTGAAATCATGACTCAATCAATGCTTACAACTTCTAATTCTAGATTCATAATTCAAACTTAACTGTGAAATCTAACAAATACTGAATCTAAGAGTCAGAAATTACCAACATCACGTATCTTGAAATTCTAAGTGCCCAAAATGGCCATCAAAATCACTTTAAATTCAAAAGAAATTTCAAAAAAATTTTGAAAAATTTTCACAATTTTTGCTCAAGACCAAGAAAATACTGATTAGGAAACTTAATCTCCCACCCCCAACCTAAAATTTACATTGTCCTCAATGTAAAAGATATGAGCATGCAATGCACATGGGACAACGAAAGTAAATGAGAAGTGATGGGAAGATAGTACCTGGATAACGAATCAAGAGAGAGACTTTCCAAGAAATCGCAGTATGAAAGCCGGTCAGTACGAGAGTAAAGACACGAAAGAAAACTATCCTAAAACAACGCATCAAGCAAACTAACATAATGGTATGGAACCCTCTATCCTAGAACAGCATAAATTAAACTACCCTAATCTTATGAAAGCAAGAAAAAACTACTCGATCATGCCATAAGGTTCCTCTTCTGGCCAGTATCATGATAAGTTTCTCAGTAAGTTCCTCAACAGGATCATCCAAAAGTTCTTTTTGTAATAGGCTTGGATGCTCTGGAGCTTGACTTTTCAGAGAAACTTATGCACCTCATTAAAAAAATTCTGTTGATTCACCTGAGGTATCCAAAGTATATATGATTCACCTGAGTCAGAAAAAGTTTCAAAGTTAGTATCCTATGGTGAATCAGAGACTATACGTAGATCAAATTGAGAAAAAAAATTCAGGAAGTGGTGTAGTCTCAACACATTCCGAAGTAGCAGACTTCTGTTCAATTTTCAGCCCCTCCTCTCCTAATGGTAAACATTCAGGATCTGTGGAAGAAGAGGCTTCAGAGTAAGGGTTCTCTCGGTCAGTGATGACTACCGAGATGTTGTCTTGCAAAGCATTCACTATGTCTCTTATCATGGGATCATTTGAATCTACAAAGTGTGTCAAGCAATCATCCAAAGAGTTGGGATATTCAGTTAAGCGTGACTTATGTTCCACATGAGAGCTCGTGATGATCTGCCCAAGGAATTCATCATATTTAAAGGTAAACGGAGGTGTTCTGTCTTGCTCTAGCCCTACATAGACAGATTGAGGGTCAGTATACGAAGCATTGATGTGCAGACTCTGTTCATTAATACTACTCAGAAGAGGCATTGAATTGTCAACATTAAACAGTTAAAATGGTGGCCTCAACTAGGTAGTTTCAAATTTCAGAGTCATATCGAGTAACTCATCCATCTCCCGAATCATTTCATCATTCAATTCAGTAGAGTGGTCCAAACATATCTCACAAGAGATAAAAGGGTCGGTTTTAAGGAGCTCATCCACTTTTAGATCATACATGTCAGGTAAGTGGATTAGATCATTATGATTGTTCTCTTCATCTACTTCTTAATCATTAACTTGGACCAAACTTGAGATTAATTCCAGGAAAACTGTGGCTACACATTTAGGATCGTGATCCCAATACTCATCATATTCTAGTTCAGTGCAGTGCACATTTGGGATGAGATCACTTTCCTCACATTCTACATCTAGAATGGGTTGAGGTTCGCATAAACTAACCTCTTCTTCATCATTGGAATCTAGTGTATCCTGTGAGTGAAGTGTGTCATCATCATTATATTTGAAAGACACCCATGTCTCTTCCCCATTCTTTTGAACAATCATCGAAATTGACTCTTCGAGAAATTGAACCACATGCTCGTTAACGTAATTCAACTATTCATTCCAAATTCTAGAGTTTTTCAAAAGAGAGTGAGGATCACTTTCCTTACATTGTATTTCAGGATTGGGTTGTGGCTGAGACGAATTAGCCTCTATTAGCCTATCAAGGCGTGATTTAAGTGTTTCTAATAATTTCCTCATGCCAGTAACATAGTTTGTGTAACTCAGAGATAACTCCTCTTAGATCGTTTCTGGTGGATATTCAAAAGTGACTGATCCACGAGGGTTCTTACCATGATGTTTTACTGACTTAACTTCGAAATATTTCTGTTTCCACTGATCATAATCATACGGGTCATATGTTGGGAGTTGATACGCGTCATCATTCCAATAATCACAACTGTTTTCTTAAGTCATTAAACGCAATTATTCTCCTGCAAATAATCATCAAAAGACTTCTTAATCGGTGGAGCATCATATTTCGATTGGTTCTTGAAGATATTTTTAGAAAAATTTTGAGGCATAGGTTATTTTCCATAAGCTATCTCAACATACTGACGTTCCCACTGTAAGTGTTATAGTGTATAGCCCTTGTTATTGTCAAATTTGTGGTGATAAAGACATTACTTTGAAGCTTGTATATGTAATGAACAAAAGACTTCAAGAAGCTTTCAAGTTCAAGAAGCCTTCAAGATGATCTCAGAAGTGTTCAAGTTTAAGAAGATTTCAAGATCTCAGAAGTGTTCAAGTTCAAAAAACTTTCAAGATCAATATCTCGGGCTTAATTATACTCAAAGGTCACTTGTCTTCAAGTTTCAGTGTCCTTGCTTCATTATTAAGTTATGACTGACCTTAGGTTGACCTTTAGAGTAGGACATTTTGGATACATAATTCATATATGTTTTATAAATAAATTTGATCTATTTTAAGACTAGTCCTAGACCTTGATCGACTAATCCTAGCACTGGTTCGACCAATCTAAGAAATTTCACGACCAGTCTTAAGTTGTTGAGGATTTTTAAAAATTTTTGGTTACTCTACGACCAGTCGTAGGAACAGTGTCGACTGGTTCTTCGACCAGTCGTAGACCTTCGACTCAAAGTCCAGCATTGAAAACCTTGTGTCTACGACCAGTCGTGTGCATCCTACGACTAGTCGTGCAACTGTAAAATCTTATCGTGCCCAAAAATTTAAAATTCTGTTGATTCTTCGACCAGTCGTAGAGATCCTAAGACCAGTCGAAGACATGTTTTGCTCAGCTATAAATAAAGCACATATCTCAGAATAAAATATAGAATTCAAGCTAATTAGGCCTTCTGAGAGATAAGACTGTGCTCCATTCTAAGCTAAGTGTGCATATTTAATATTCTCTTTCATTAGCTTTATTAATTGATTTTGTTTCTTGTATTCCAATCTAATATAAAAAGAGAAATTGTTGTTTCCCTTTCTTTGAAATCAAAATCAATTAAAGCTAGCCTATTTTGATTTAATTTAAAATCAATTAGAACTAGAACCATTGTAATGTGAGTTTGGACATTGAACTTGGACATTCAATCATCTACTCTGACTTGGTTCTTCTGGGCTGCTACAACGAAGGAGATATTCAGTTATTTTACATTTAATTGTAAATTTCTTTTTATTTTTGGTTTTATTTGGAATTTTCTAAAAAAATCTCATTATATTGGTTATCTGAGGAGAGCCAGGAAAACTCAGAAGAGGAGTTTTTTTAATTATGTAAGCCCACATAGAAAGACACAATTGTAAGGTTTTGGGTGAACCTGTAAAAACCTAATTTGATAGTGAATGCTAATATCCCCTGTGTGAGGATATTAGGAGTCAAGTAGCATTCCATGTGGCTGTTATTTAACAGTTGGTGAACACACAGGCAAACCACTATAGTCCCTTTTGTTTCGTGGTCGAATGGTTTATATTTCATATCTTTTATTATTCATTTGTGGGATGTATATGTGGATGTGAATGCTGTAATCATTTATTTCAAGCATTGTGGGAATGTTGTAATAATTTAGCAATTATTTCTTGCGATTCCTTTATCAGCATTCTTATTTACTCTAGTAAGGTTGCCCTGCCATTATGGTGCATGGTTGTCCTTAGAACAGTATATAATTGATTGCAGTTTATTCTTCAGTACAGTTTATATTTTATTTTCTTTTCCGCTTCGATTTGAGATTTGATACAAAGACCTTTCTAGAAATAAGGTTGTCCTACCATAAACTCTGATTTTTGGTGTAAGGTTGTCCTTAAAATAACATTTGTATCAACCTCTCAAGATCCGAATTTTGAGGTTGCTTTACATTTTTTACATTCTTACATTGAGATTTGTTTACTTTAATTGTTGGCTATCATATTTGTTTAATTTCTGTTGTTACAAGTTTTATTTGGCATTGTCCTATTCACCCCCCCTCCCCCCTCTAGGACATATAGCTAGGCCTTTTCACCCACTCATTCATATACATGGTAAAACCTTAACTCTGAATCTAATCCCAGAGAAAATAAAAGAAAAATTCCGACAGTAGTACAGAAAATAAGAGAAGAAGTTAGAAGGATGTTACCACATGAGAAGTGTCTATGTTAAGATCCTGCAAAAGAAAATAAAAGAAGTTAGTCTCTAGAAAATAAAATCTAACATAAAGAATAGAGGAAGTAAAGAAATTAGGACAAAGTTACCAACTAAGAAGATCTAACAAATCCCACAAAGCAGGAAAGTAAGTTAGTTTCTAAAAATCAATTAGAATGAAAACCCTAAAACTAAAGTTAGTAAAAATCCTAATCTTAAACTAATCTTAGAACTAGTTAATTTTAGAAATACATAACTGTTAGTCCCCGGCAATGATGCCAAAAACTTGTTCACTCCCCAAGTGTAGGGTTGTAATGTAATAATAACTCGGTGAGACCGAGGTCAAATCAACAGGGACTGAAACCTGTACGTATCTGAAAATAACCAGAACTAGAACTAGAATAAGATGAAATCTAAATCAGGGAAAATAAGGGAATAATGATGAAAATAATTAATCTAAAACTGTAGAATTTAAAGGTAGAAAACTAGGGATTCGGAGGATCCACTTGTGGAGATCAGGGAGATCTTATGCTTGTTTCAAGAACTCAACTAGACTTAGAGTCCATCTTCATCCAGTTGAAAAGTGTAACCATGAAAATCAAACTAAACTTCCTTTGATATAGTTTTAAGGAGATGAAAGGTATATGAATTAGAATGGATTCCATCATCAAACTATGCCCAGGATACAGAGTAAACAACAAAATTAAACTAATTATCAATCAATCAACAATGTATGAAGGTTAGGAAGAGTACCTGAAAGTACCCTTGCAAGTACCCTGGTTTGTCAATTAGCTTGTGTGTTGAGTCAGTCGGACTGCAGAGCCTCACAAGAAGATCATTTCAAGCGTTTGCCTCAACCAGATGTATGCAAAGCTCACCATAGGTAAACCTAAGCCTCACATCCCATGTCCCAAAACACCAAGTGAATAAAACCCTTAAAATAAGTTAGAACATATTAAGGTTTAAGGTGAGAAAACTTTTTCAAAGAATCAGAAGATCTCTAAGTTTTCTTGCTCTGTCGATTATATCAATACATATCTCGATATGATCGACCTGTGCTGTTGATGTCCTCGGAAGACCAATCAATAAAATCGAATGAAGACTTCATGTGTCCAATAACCAAATACATATCTGGACAGAATTATCAATGTATCGAAACACGTATCGATATCATCGATATTTGAAGCTCGAGCCCATCAAAGGTAGCTTGATATTATCAACAAGCAGATATCCAGTGCCCCTATTTTTACTTAGGAAAATCATATATGCTTTAATATATCGGAACTCTCCTCGATACCATCGAAGTTCAAATTTCAATGATATCGGAAGGGTCTCGATGATATCGATCATGGACGCATAGTCTTCCAGTAACATTTTTCAGGTGGTTTTTCAATTCTGATCGGGGGTCACTCAATAGAATCGATATTCAAATATTGATGGTATCGAGGTTGGATCAATTGCATTGAGAATGGACATAACTATGCAACAAGCTCAATGACTAAATCATTAGATTTATAGATGGCATCGACACGACCTTTGATATCATCGGTATTCAAATTCTGATGATATCGAGTATCCTCCGATCATATTTAATGACCTGAAAATTTTTATGCAAGTCTCTCTTATTTTTCAAATATCGATGACTCGATCCTTATATTGATAGTATCAGAGTTCAAAATCCGATGGCATCGACACGAGTTTCGATTCCCTTGACTAGCTAGCAAAAGATCTTCAAAAGCGTATGATATTGAGTTTGTGTCATCGAGAAAACCATCGATAAATCGAGAGTATACGCTCGATGATATCAAACCCGCTTGATGATATCGAACTCTGTCATAAATGTGACCATTTTATATCTGTTGGAACCTTTTTCCTATATAAAGAGAACTTGTATGTTATTACTGGCAGAGAAAGAAGAGAGTACTTTTGAGTGTTTAACCTTAAATTATATACCTAAAGCCCTTTCTCTCATGGGAGTTCATCCTCCAATCCACCCTCATCATTGATATTCAATAGAGTAGATTGGGAAATGAACTTTCGCATTCAAGGATCCTTCAGCTACCTCCTTATAATAATCATTAAGCTAGGATGCCTTGAATGCATAGATGATTGGAATCGCTTTACCTTCCCTATAGAAAAAAAATTATAGAGTAGGATTCCATCATAACCTTGACCCAACCCGTCACCATATATTGGTACATCATTTGTGTTGCGGATCAAGGGAGCAGAAAATTCTTCATCAATAAGAAGGAGATCTTCGCCACTGTGCTGAATGGGACTCATCAACTTATCTGTAAGTATCTAGAGTCCAGAGGACCCCTTTAATCATTTCTTTGTAAGATTGGGTCTAAAGTGTTTCTCACCCTTGAAGTCCTCAAGGAGGCCTCCAGCGGGAGTGTACGTGGTGGCTGCGTTGTGTGGATCCTTGCTCTGTGGAGAGCATAAACATCTGATTAGGGGTGAACCAATAAAACTTTGGGTTTGAGGTGAACCGTGTAAAACCTTGGGTTTAAGGTGAACTGTATAAAACCTTGGGTTTGAGGTGAACCGTGTAAAACCTCCGTTAGGGTCTTATAGAAGATCCTTGGCCAGTGTGCCTAAAAGTGGGTGCGTTATATTGACCCTTTCTCATGAGAGCATAAACAGTCAGCCTCAATGCAGGTTGTAAAGGTTGAAGGTGAACCTAATTTAAAACCGTAGGTTAGAGGTGAACTGTGTGAAACTTCCTGAGTGAAATTCGGTACACTCAAGGGTTGAGTGCGATTACTGGGAGTGGAGTAGATAAGTAGTCGAACCACTATAAAAATGACTGTGTTTACGATTGCTATCCTCTTGTGCATGTGATTTATTTCAATGTTTTTATATCATTATATCTGAGATCACACCTCACACACATACACAGTCATAACCATCATAAACTAGGTTGTATTTTGTTAATTCGTGAATAGTTTGTGATTGGATCCTTTACCAAGCTTGGAAGCCAGTAGAGTTACATTTGAGTAATCCTGATGATTGCATATTCATAGGATTAGTATAATAGGATTTTTAAATACATTGTAAAAACTTTAAAAAGTCCTATTCACCCCCCTCTAGGACATATTGGCATATTCCTACTTCAACATCAAGCGGTCTTCACCGCTATTTCAATTGGTATTAGAGCAGGTCTCTCTTTAAGGGCTTCACAGCCTAGAGAGTGATCTTGACTGAAGTTTAGAATATGGCCAAAGGAGAGGGCTCATCAATCACTAGACCTCTAGTATTTGATAGCTCAAATTATGCATACTGGAAGGCTAAGATGCATTACTTTCTGAGGTCTTTGGATCATGAAGTCTGGGATATCGTTGAAAATGGATATGTGCCACCTTCTGAACAAATCATACTTGAAAGTGGCACAACTATCACAAAACCTAAATCCAAAGAAAAGTGGACGATGTTCGACAAAGAAAAATAGACTGCCAAAGCTAAAGCCATAAACGTCATCTACTGTGCCGTGTCCCAAGATATTTTCAATCAAATAAGCATATGTGGGACATCCAAGGAAGCATGGGATCTATTGAAAACAACCCATGAAGGCACAAGTACTGTGAAGAGGTCCAAACTCCAACTCTTGACTTCGCAGTTCGAAAGTTTCAGAATGGAAGAGCATGAGATATTTATGGAGTTTTTCACTAAATTGAATATCATTTGCAACTCCATGGGTGGATTGGGAGAAAAGGTTCTGGTACCGAAAATTTGTTGGAAGATGAAGATGAGGAAGTGGCTTTGCTGGCACGAAGATTCAGAAAATTCTTTCAGAAGAATCGTGGCCATCCCTCCAAAGAAAGAAAGGTGAACTACAAATCTTTTATAGGAAAATTTGGTAAAAGGACCAAAGAACCACAATGTTATGCCTGTCAGGAGTATGGACACCTGTCTACTGAATTCCCAAAAAAAAAAAAAAAAAAACTAAGACCAAGGCGATGGCCGCCACTTGGGATGATACAGAAGAGTCAAACTCAGAATCTAGTAACTCAGAGAGTGATGGAGATCAAAAATCATTAAAAATCCTTATAGTCTTCACTACTCCAATCATTCCCAGTGAATCTGAGAACGAGAAAGAATAGCAAGTCACTGAATCATTTCCATCTGATAATGAGGAGATTGGAGAAGAAGAAGAACAGGTAGAAAAAGATAAACTACAAGATACTTATAATCAATTGCATATCCATAGCATCAAAGTTGTTAAAAGACTTGGAATATCTAAGAATAAAAAGGAATTGCTGGAAAAAGATTTGGATAAAACTCTGGAAATTAATACACATCTAATCAATAATTTACAACAACAATATTCAGATAATGATAGACTTAAAAGAATTAACACCTTCCTCAAAATCAGAATCTGAAAAACTAAACAAACAGGTTGAGTAATTAAAAGACAAAAGCATGCTCCTACAAAATGAAAATCATACACTTCTGTTTGATTTAGAGGAATCCAGAAAAAACTACTAAGCTACAGTATAAGTTTTCCCAGAGTGGTGAGAAGTTAAAAAAACTTTTAGGTATGGGAAAATCTGGAAATGACAAAATTGGCTTAGGATATGAGAAATTTAAACTGGGTGTGGAACACAAATACTTGAAAAATCTGATGCCTCCGATAGCAACACAGAAACTGATTAAAAAGTTGAATCAAATAAGAAAACTAAATCTACTACAAGCAAGAATCCTGTCACAAAGTGGGTAATTAAGGAAAAGAAAATTCATCTTGCTACTCATCATTTAACAGGAAAGACACTAAGTGGTACCTAGACAGTGGTTGCTCAAGACATGTCACAGGTGACAAGTCCCTTCCGTCAAACTATCAGAATCTGTACAATGGGATAGTCACCTACGGAGATGGAACCACTGCTAAAGTAATTGGACAGGGAATCATAAAAGGGATTAATCTACTTAAAAATGAGAATGCTTTCTGCATGAAAGGTTTGGCACATAATCTCCTAAGCATATCTCAGATTTGTGATAGTGGGCATGTGGTCAAATTCAACAATCAAGAATGTGAGATTCTAAATAAATCAGGAAAATCAATCATGAAAGGTCATCACACAAACAACCATTGCTACATTACAGGGGCAAAGAATGAACTGATGCCTAGAAGTACTGAGCATAGAAAAACAAGTCCAGGTCATGTATCTAAATCTGGATATTTGCTAGAATGATGCAATTTTTTTACTGAGCTTCAAATGATATATCTGAGGTTCCTGACCTCTATCTTTTGTATATAAACGTTCACATGTTTATACTTTTCTTGTGTACAGTGATTGTACAAAATTTTACTAAGTATACTTGATTCATAGAAATTCTAATAGTATACTTGTAGGGTTGCCTGAATGCTGAAAATGTAAAATCATCCACCCTTGATACAACTATCAATATGTCATTTTCGATTAATAGATCAAAGGTTGATATAATCGACGACTCTTTGGAATGTGAAAATCCTATGATCAAAAATGATATCGATGACATGCTCGATGAAACCTAGATCCTATCGATATCATCGGTATTCAAAATTTGATAATATCGATATGCACTATCGACGTGATCGGTAGCTCTCGAAAAAGTAAGATTGTGTCCATTGGAATTCTCAAGTTACTGTCGGTTCTTCCCAACAGTCATCAAAATGGTCTTCAAAGCATTTATGAGTGTTTTTTCGATATCATCGGCATCGTATCGATGACACCGGCAAAACTGTTATAAGAGTCGACTGACTACAAGGAAGAGATTCACTCAGCTTTCTTCCCTCTGTTCTTCCTCATTACCCTGCTAGCTCCGAAACATCGAAAAGAGCAAGGAAGATGGTTAAAGAGAAAGGTAAGAACCCCTTGGTCTCAAAAGCTAAGAAAGAGAAAAATGTTAGATCACCGCAAAACCAATCCGATTAGGAACAAGTTACGATTGTTGATCGTATTGTTCTCAACAGTGCTATCGAGCCCTATGGGGCAGATCTCATATTAGAGACTATTGGATGGCAGAATGTGCTTAAATTAGGTGGTCCTTACCAGTTTGACATGATTCAAAAGTTTCTCAATTGTTGCCATGTGGTTCAGGATTATCCACCATGTATTTGTCTAGAATTTATGCAACACTCCAAAATGATTACCCCAATGGTTCTTGGTCATTTTCTAGACATTGGCGTGACTCAGATCCCCATCACTGGAAGAAGTTTCAATGAATTAAGCAGGTGGGGGGAGATCACTCGAGCACTGTGCCAAGGTGTAACAATTCCTAGATACAATCTCAATATACTTCCTAAAAAACATCCAGGAACCTTATTCAGAATCCTCCATAGTATCTTTAGTACGAATGTCTACTCATGTGACGTCAATGACATCAGCTTGAGTCCCTTTTCACTTAATGTCTTGTATGATGTCTATCAAGAGGTTCCTGTGTGTTTGTCAACTCTTATCCTAGAATAACTTATTAAGGTAGTTAGATGGGACCATCTTGAAATCCTTCCATTTTCGTCCCTCATTTGCAAACTGGCACACTACGTAGGATTGTCAGCCACATCAGATAAAATATATTTCGAAGTGTGGTTCGACTATGATGCAGTTCAACAGGTATATGTCTTCATTTCTTCTCATGCAAAGAGTCTTCCACCTGTTAGTATGAGCAGTTAGCAGCCAAATGAAGAAACACCATGGGGATCTAATCGGACACCTCTCTATAGTCCTGCATTAGTCACAAATCGTCAGCGTCATGTACTTGAGCGTCACTTGTTGAACAGCCTCGCTGGAATTGACGAGCGGCTCCATAACTGTGAACGACGATTATTAGGGATAGAGGACAAGCCAGAAGCTCTCACACCCTCTGTGCAACAGATTTTTGAATTACAAACGAAGGGTGGATCTAGAATGCAATAAGAGGTGGCGGCATTAGAAAATAATGTGTAGATAGTGTAATCACTTTTTGAAACATCTGCACACTTCGTTGATCTGGCATACTATGATTTTCCATAGTCTTTCGATTTTTTTTAGTGCCCATACATGAGTTTGATGATTTTGTTGGGCTATTTGTTAATCTACTACTACTTGGGGCAGTATGATTGTTTAGATGTTTTGTTAAACATGGCTGAATATAATTCTCACTTTTCTTACCATACTATCATATGTGCTCTCCTGGTTTATCTCCTGTCTAATATAGAATGCATGTGTTTTTCATGATTTGGTCATATCAATGCTTTATTTATCATGCCTCTATATCTTTTGAAAATGATGTATGCTCTACACTAAGTTTCTCTATATACATCCATATCTGTTGGTTCTCCCACATGTCTTTAAACTTCAGTCAATATCTGTTGCAATGTTATGCCTTTGCTAATGACAGACAAAAAGGGGGAGAAAAGTTCAAACATCATGGATGGAAAATTGTATATCTGCTAGAATGGTGTTGCAGGTGTTAGGGGGAGCAGCTGCACCAAGAAAGGGAGAGTTCTGCAGTAAGGGGGAGCAGATACTAGGTTGTGTACATGGGTTCTTTAGAAATTATAAAATTGTGTAAAATGAATCTACACACAATTTAGGATGTATCTATCTAGATACTGTCCTAGGGTATTTTAAATATTTTGTCACGTAATTGACAAAGGGAGAGATTGAAAGTGCCCTTGCAAGTGCCCTGGTTTGTCAATTAGCATGTGTGTTGAGTCAATCAGACTGCAGAGTCTTACAGGAAAATCATTTCAAGCGTCTGCCTCAACCGGATGTGTGGAAAGCTCGCCATAGGTAAACCTAAGCCTCACATCTCATGTCCCAAAATACCAAGTAAATAAAATCCTTAAAATAAGTTAGAACAAATTAGGATTTAAGGTGAGAAAACTTTTTCAAAGAATCAAAAAATCTCTAAGTTTTCTTGCTCTGTCGATTATATGGATACGTATCTCGATATGATCGACCTGCACTGTCGATGTCCTCGAAAGACCAATTGATCAAATCAAATGAGGGCTTAATATGTCCAACAACCAAATACATATCTGGACAGAATTATCGATGTATTGACATACGTACCGATATCATCGATATTTGAATCTCGACCCCATCGAAGATGACTTGATATTATTAACAGGCAGATATCCGGTGCCCATGTTTTTACTTAGAAAAATCATATATGCTTCAATATATTGGAGCTCTCCTCAATACCATGAGATTTCAAATCTCGATGATATCGGAAGGCTCTCGATGATATCGGTCATGGGAGGATAGTCTTCTAGCAACATTTTTCAGATGGTTTTTCAATTCTCATCAGGGGTCACTCGATAGAATCGATATTCAAATATTGATGGTATTGAGACTGGATCGATTGCATTGAGAATGGACATAACTTTCCACCAAGCTCAATGATTAAATCCTTAGATTTATCAATGGCATCGACACGACCTTCGATATCATCGGTATTCAAATTCCGATGATGTCAAGTATCTTTCGATTATATCTAATGACCTGAAAAAATTCATGTAAGTCTCTCACATTTTTTTCAAATGTCGAGGACTCGATCCTTGTATCGATAATATCGGAGTTTAAAATTCGATGGCATCGACACGAGTCTCGATTCCCACGACCAGCTAGCAAAAGGTCTTCAAAAGCGTATGACATTGAGTTTGTGTCATCGAGCGGACCATCGATACAATCGAGAGTATACGCTCGATGATATCGAACCCGCTCGATGATATTGAACTCTGTCATAAATGTGACTGTTTTATATCCGTTGGAACCTTTTGCCTATATAAAAAGAACTTGTCTTTTGTTGCTGGCAAAGAAAGAAGAGAGTGCTTTTGAGTGTTTAACCTTAGATCATATACCCAAAGCCCTTTCTCTCATGGGAGTTCATCCTCCAATCCACCCTCATCCTTGATATTCAATAGAGTGGATTGGGGAATGAACTTCAACATTCAAGGATCCTTCAGCTACCTCCTTAATGGCAATCATTAAGCTGGGATGCCTTGAATGCATAGATGATTGGAATCGCTCTACCTTCCTTATAGGAAAATATTTATAGAGTAGGATTTCATCATAACCTTGACCCAACCCGTCACCACATATTGGTACATCATTTGTGTTACGGATCAAGGGAGCAAAAGATTCTTCATCAATAAGGAGGAGATCTTCGCCACTGTGCTGAATGGGACTCATCAACTTATCTGTAAGTATCTAGAGTCCAGAGGACCCCTTTGATCATTCCTTTATAGGAATGGGTCTAAGGTGTTTCTCACTCTTGAAGTCCTCAAGGAGACCTCCGACGGGAGTGTATGTGGTAGGTGTGTTGTGTGGACCCTTGCTCTATGGAAGGCATAAACATCTGGTTAGGGGTGAACCAGTAAAACCTTGGGTTTGAGGTGAACCGTTTAAAACCTTAGGTTTGAGGTAAACCGTGTAAAACCTTGGGTTTGAGGTGAACCGTGTAAAACCTCTGTTATGGTCTTATGGAAGATCCTTAGCCAGTGTGCCTAAAAGTGGGTGCATTGTGTTGACCCTTGCTCGTGAGACCATAAACAGTCAGCCTCAATACAGGTTGTAAAGGTTGAAGGTGAACCTGATTTAAAACCTTAGGTTAGAGGTGAACCATGTGAAACCTCCTTAGTGAAATTCGATACACTCAAGGGTTGAGTGTGGTTACTGGGAGTAGAGTAGACAAGTAGTCGAACCACTATAAAAATAACTGTGTTTGCGATTTTTATCCTCTTGTGCATGTAATTTATTTCAATGCCTTCACATCATTATATCTGAGATCACACCTCGCACACATAAACAGTCATATCCATCATAAACTAGGTTGCATTTTGTTAATTCATGAATAATTTGTGATTGGATCCTCTACCAGGCTTCGAAGCCAGTAGAGTTATATTTGAGTAATCTTGATAATTGCATATTTATAGGATTAGTGTAATGGGATTTTTAAATACATTGTAAAAACTTTAAAAAGTCTTATTCACCCCCCTCTAGGACATATTTTCATATTCCTACTTCTACTTCAAGCGGTCTTCATCGTTATTTCAGTACCGTCATCCGACCATGCTCATGAGACGATGGTGAATAACAGGGCTTCCTGACGTCATAAACATAAAAAGGAAAGGAACATGCTCAAAGCTATCGCAGACCCATTGTAATTTTTGTCACAACAGACCATTAAAAACTAAAAAATATTCCCTTAATAATTAAACTAATATCAAATTTAGTTCATAAATTAAAATTAAATTAGAGGCATAAAATAGAGTCTCCCATCTCACTACAAGCTTCACCTCTTAGCCTTAGCTAAGAGTTTTAACAGCCCATGGACTTAATTGCACTATACCTCATAATAAAACAGAAAAATAAAATAATAATAATAAAAACTCTACTCCCTGTCTCACAATCTCTCTCTCACGTTTCAACCGAGATCGATCCCCCATGCTTCTCTCTTCTCTCCTTCTATAGATACGAGGTGGTGACCGGAAGTGCGTTGAGGAAGGTCAGCGAGCTATTTACGTAAGAACCTACGCAGCAACAACCTCGTGCGCAATGAGTTTACGCAGCAAAATGTAAACAACTTGTGTTTGGATGGATTTTGGGACAACTAGAGGTCCTCATCGTCTGTTTGGCCTTCATAGCTAGGGTACAGACCCTCTGGGTGAGATTTTGGATAGTTCGGATCAGTGATCCGATCATCATCTGGGCCGTACAATGCCCCATGACAATCGGATGCACGTCCGTGCATAATGCATGCATACGACCTGTCTTGCGTAACTAGTGGAGCCCACGTTCCCTGTTGTTTAATGAATCCACGCCATCCATCAGATTCGTGATGAAATTTTGGTAGGCTGGATGGTTTTTTCTATCTTTTAATGTAGCCCATTCGATCAATATCACAACCGTTTAACCTGTGTTTCGACAGTCTAAATTTGATGCATGCTGCTTCTTGGAAAATTTCCACCTAAATGAGGGTCACAGGCCCCCTCCAGACATGATGAACGGCTCCGATCATCGATTTGCATGATGATGGTGGCCCACTGCTACATCCTGTGGATGGCCAAGCGCTGGAGAAAAATAGTCTCCTGCTCTGTTTGGAATTGCGCAGTCAAAATACAGTTTGACTGTGGTACGCGGCTTAGTGCACTATGAGTGCACAGCTTCCTGTGCACTCCACTCACGTAAAGTGGGTCTCACTTTGATGTGTGTGAGAAATCTGATCCGTCTATTGATTTTACCACCTTATTTAAGGGGTTTCAACCAAAATTAAAGCACATTCAAATATCAGGTGGGCCCCAAATGGATCATTTGTGGGCTGATTTATCCATTGGGCCACTTTCATAGAGATTCAGGGGCTGAAGTTCAATGTGTACGGTTAATTTATGGTCCTCAGGCCATGTATGAAGTTTCGAGCTGAACAAATGGTGGGAACCCTATGATCTTGCATTCGGGCTGACTTTCTGGCCACTTGAGCTTCAGTTTCTCATTTTCTTCAGATCTCTGATGTGTAAATCCGTCGATCTTGGTCCCCTGGGGTCTGTCCCTTTCCTTGGTAGTTCTTGAGCGCTAAATCCATGCTTTTAGTACCCTTTTCCCGTCCAGGCTCCTAAATACACCTTGCATCAAAAATACGATTAAAGCACAGCGTTAAACGGTATCATGCTTGTAAATCTGGGCAATAACTGGGGTCTAATATGTAATATTTGATCCTGAACAGACCTTTTGTTGTCTTAGAAGCCTTGGAATTAATTGTCTTACTTAGTTTAATTATAAATTAGTTTAAGTAAGAAATTATATATTTAATAAGCATAATTTTTTTATTAGTCCTAATCACCACCCTCTCTAGGACATAGCCTTCATTCTATAGCTTCGCCGAACTTCCGCACACATAGTCCGCAAGCCCTTCACCTCGTTTGATATCATTTGGTATCATAAAGGGTTCCTCCTAAAAGGCTTAACCGCACAGAGTGAGATCCAAAAGAGCTTTGGAATGATGTCTACCTATGAGGAAATATGAGGGCTTAAAAGGTAAAATAATATAATTAAACCTCAATTGTTGAGCCCATTGTTAAATTTGAAGATTTCAGCCCCATCTTGATATTAGGGTTAAATTTAAGGACTATAGCCTCATTATGAGCTTATGGTTAAATAAGAAGATTTTAGCCTCATATATGTTCTCTGTAATTAAATCTAAGTATTCAACCCTCATGAATGAGCACTATAGGAAAATCTGATAATTCTTGCCTCATCTTATACTTAATAGTTAAGTTTGAGTATTACGACATCATTTGTTTTGATAGTTTAACCTTTAAAGGTGTTAAGATTTAGTATCATTTGTTTTTACATAGACTATCATTGGTCATTTCTATTTCAATTGATATATCCTTTGAAAGACCATAATAAGCATGCTCCATGTTTTAAAGCTTATATGCACCAATTTTCCTTGCTAGTTTGTGCTTATAGTATCACATATGACTTATAGCGTTTATTTTCATTTTATGATTTTATTAGTGTATTCATGGAATTAAGTCTTTGTTAAATACTGACAAAAGGGGGGAGAATGATCAAGTCCCACCAAAATAAGTTTATTTCTGTTTTGCAAGATTGGTTTGTTATTAAAGAAATTGATAAGATAGGGGGAGAAATTATGGGAGAGTACTTATAGCGTTTATTTTCATTTTATGATTTTATTAGTGTATTCATGGAATAAAGTCTTTGTTAAATACTGACAAAAGGGGGGAGAATGATCAAGTCCCACCAAAATAAGTTTATTTTTGTTTTGCAAGATTGATTTGTTATTGAAGAAATTGATAAGATAGGGGGAGAAATTATGGGAGAGTATCGTTAGTGTTATATGTCTCAAGTGTTGTATTTAAATTTATCGATCATTATAATCTTGAACATGTAATATTTTATGTTGTTTTGGTATGTCATTGGTATAAAGTATGACATGAACTAGGTTAGGTTTTTGTCATGTAATTGGCAAAAAGGGAGATTGTTCGTGCACTAATTTATGCATCTTATTTATCAATCACGTAAATCCATATGTCATGTATTTAGTTAAGCCATTGGAAGCTGAAGACCGAAGATATTAGAGGATGTTGAGCATCAAGGAGAAAATAATAGGCATATGAGGTGCCTTGGTGTCCTTAACCCTTGACTCAAAATAACTTAAACATCTAGATGATCTTAATCCTAGTAGGTAAACATTTCTTTATCATCCATTAGTCATAGGAGCGTTAATTAAACATACTTAGATTGGCTTTAGAGGTCCCGAGTTGCTAGAAAACAAACTACAATTTCAGTAACCTTCGGTCTCATCGAATCTACATTCGATTTGACTGAAATCAACTAAAACAGGTCAGCATGCTAAGAGAACAAATATGTTAATTCAACTACAACCGAATGCAACATTTGATCCAACCGAATACCATGTTCGGTCTAACCAAAAGTACTAAAATTTGTCCAATGGCTTTTCCTATCCAATTCAATGGGACCGAAGCTCTATTTTATTCGACCGAAGATTAGTCATTTTTTCCCTTTTATGACCATTGGAACTCAATTCATTTCTATAAATATCCAATCTTTAGGCATTTAGAGAATTTTTAGTGCAATAGAAGGATAGGTGATTCCATATTAATATTCCACATCTTAGACCTCTAATCTCATGAGTTTCAAGTCATCTTCTTTGAGATTTTCATTCTAATGAGGATTCCAACCTCCACCTTGAATATGATCTTGAACTCTATCATTTTCTAAAGATTAGACATTATGCCTACGTCAAATCCATATCTAAATTCTCTAAAAGAATCTTTTAGGTGAATCCCCTAAGATTTTAACTCTTCATTAGTTATACGAGATTCACTTAACCTCGCATCACCTTGGCACCTAAATGGATCATTACATGCAAAATGTTTAACTGTGAGAGTTGAAGAATTGGTAATGTATCAGCATCAACAATTGAGAGAGCAATTGAGAAGTTAATTCAAGCATAGGAGAGCTTTGAAGAATCAACTAAGACATGGTGCGTCAAAGGGACTCAATTCGACAAGTAAGTATCATGTATGAGTCCATACTCTATTTCTTTGTATAAGATTGAGGGTAAGAGTTTGTGACTTAAATCAAATATGTTCTTATCTAGAATATACGATCTTATGTAAGGTCAAATTCATTGTACATGAATATGTACGTGTTAGTCTCCGTGGGAACCTCTGATATAAGTAGACATAGGTCATTGAGGAACAAGGTTGTTGGTTAGCCAATTGAAAACCAACTAAGTCTCTTGCGGGGGCCTCCGGTAGGAGTGTACACTAGGTAGGTCCTTGACTAAAACCATAGTACTTATGTAGGACTGTAAAAGTTAGAGGTAAACTTGATTTAAAACTTTTGATAGTAAAATTCGGTACACTCATGAGTTAAGTGTGTCCATCGGGAGTAGAGTAGGAAAACTGAACCACTATATATACTTATGTGTGGGATTGTCATTTGAGTACTTATTTAATTATGCTTATATAAGTTATTGATGAATTATATATATGCTTGATTAGATGAATATTAGGATTTAATAGTTATTACATCTCACACACTCAAGTACAGTATTATGTTTATAAACTAGTTGATTTATTAGAATATGATTTGTAATCTATGTGATTGTACCCTTTATTGGCTTGAAAGTCTTAGAGTTAATTGTCTTAATTTAAGTGAGTAATTTTATATTTAATATACATAAATTTTTATTAGTCTTAATCACCCCTCTTCAGAACATAGCCTTCATTCCATAGATCTACTAATCTTTTGCATGCATAGCCCACGTGCCCACCACTTCGCTTAATTCCATATATGTATATGAATGTGAAAGAAAAAATATCATACCTTATTTATATCACACTGTTGAAGTTGGGATCAAAGTCTTTATAATTAGGTGTTGAATTTTATAACATGACATTACTATTATTGTTACATTGCATTATCAGATGGTCCGCTTTTGTGTCATTTTCATAGATATAAAGATAGAAATTTACAACGGTTGTGACAACACTCGAGAATAAGTTGAAAGGTTCAACGGTTGTCAATTCACTCTTAATCATCGTACGAAGAAGTCTTAATTGCTTAGTCGGCCTTTTTCAGATTGTATGCAATTCCACGATACCACGCAGATCAGATGGGTCGGTCTACTGCTATAAGTCCACGTGCGGAAAGGCCGTGTTGCAAACATGTGTTTGGATGGTACCGTACCATAGAGGTCTACTCAGGAGGCGTGCAGTGTTATATCGTATGACGTTGTTTGGCTAGTGACGCGGCCATCAGCCAGGTGGCTAATGGTCGGTGCTACGTGGACCCTACTATGTATGTGTTCTATGCACACCGTCCATCCATTTTGAAATGTAACTTTAGGGCTTGATCCTAAAAACGAGGTTTATTTAAATCTCAGGTGGGCCACACCATGGGAATATAGTAGTGATATAATGTCCACCATTAAAAACCTCCTAAGGCCCACTGTAATGGTTATCAAAACTTTTGTGGGCCTCAATAAATTTTTAACGGTGGGCGTTCAATCAACACTATGTGATCCACTTAAGATTTGGATAAATCTTATTTTTGAGTTCATGCGATAGAATGACACGAAAGAATGAGCAGATTAGATGGATGAAACACATACATCATGGTGACCCCACATAGTACCGACCACTTGCCATTGGCTAGTGGCAGGGGGAGTAGCCAATCCCTTTCCTATATTATTCTAGCAGGTGTCATTGTTGTTGTCTTTTCTGCCAACCTCTTTCGTAGGTAAATGGCTTGGTGCATGAACCTCTTTTCCTATGTGCTGCAATCACCCATTGAATGCTTTTTATTATTCTTATTATTAAATCAATAAATGTCAGCATCTTGTAATCCTAAAGTATAGTTGCATTTTAATATTTTATTTACAATGGTTGTATGTATTTTAGTCATCACATATACATTTTTCGTATGTATAAAGAAAATATATGACCGTTCACCTCCCTACCGGTGATGTAAAATATGTGGCCGTATACGTATTTTTCATACGTATGTATTGAGTAAAGGGCAGTGTCTAACTGTAATGCAAACCCTAAAGTAGTGAGGTACTGTTGGTATCTAAGTTGTACTTACATGGCTTCCATCATGCGTTCGTTGAATCCACGGGTACGTGTAAAGTAGATTACTCTAACTAACCATGTAGCATTTAACGTGTTGGGTGACAAAAATTACAGACCACCGTAACTTTTGTTCCTTTGATAATACTTGTTTAGTGGGCGTCTGTATCTTAAGTTACTTAAGATAAATTACTTTGGCATTAACTAGCTTTTAAATGGATAAGTATGTTGGTAAGCAATATACTTGTCAGCTTCTTCTATACTCGTCTCTCTTAATTTTCTCTTTAACATATGATTTAAGTAAAAATATATATATATTTATAATTAATTATAAATCAAATTTACTTATCTAAAATAAGTTACTTATCTATTTATGTAAGTGAAAAAAGTAACTTATTTGATGATATCCAAACGGACCATACTAGTAGGGTTGTAAATGGGTCATGCTTACTTGGACCTAATAAAATCAAAATATTAAATACACGGGTTCAATGGCCTGCTATATAAAAGCTCAAAATCCTGGCAAGGCCAACCCGAGGCCCAGACCATTGGCTAGGGATGTGGATTGCGTCCTACCCCAACCATCTCAGCTAGGAAGGGCAGGAGCTTTGTGTTGGGGATTTTTGAACCTGCGGAATCACACAGATCTAGATCTAAGATAGCAATCCAGTGGCACCAAGCACACAAGAGAACATAGATTTAACGTGGAAAATCCTTTCAGGAAAAAACCACGACACAAAGTGACAAATCTCCACTATGAAAGCATCAATTACAAAGAGAGAGGACTTATCCGATTCGAACAACCTCGAATCTCACCCTTGCTACACCCTTTAGAAACCCTATAACCCCTTTAGAAAACTTTTTTCATACCTAGAAAAGCCCTAGGAACACCTATTTATAGTTTAGGCAACTTCCTTTCCGCATTGCAGTTGCGAAAGGACTCAAATCCGCAGTTTCGCGTAAAATCGCGGAACAAACTGCGTAACCTATGACCGGTCGTAGCCCTCCTACGACCGGTCCTAGACCTCATACGACCGGTCGTAGGGGTCTACGACCAGTCCTAACTTTCCTACGACCAGTCCTAGACTCCGGAAAAAAACAGCACAACTCGCTGGACTTCGAGTCGTGCCAGGGCTCGAACCTACGATCGGTCAAGCACCTCCCACGACCAGTCATGGCTCCCCCACGACCAGTCGAATAACATGAAAACTTGAAGATTGAAGGGTTCTCTTCAACAATCTCCACCAAGTCTTCATTCTTCAACCGTGTAGCTACTTGAACTCTTCTCTTATTTATGCATCTCATCATAGCTCAAGATCACATTGACCAATCAGCGCCAATCAAAGATCTAATAGATACCTGTTATACCGTCGATGCGAATATTTCTAAGAAGTCGATCCCTTCTCTCTGAGTATAACCCATCGCCACCAACCTCGCTCTGTATCTATGTTGTATCTTTATGAAGATCCACCTGCATCCAACCGCTTTCTGATCCACTGGAAGCTCCACCCGCTCCCAGATGTTGGTCTGGTACAACGAATCCATCACATCGCCCACAGTCACCTTTCACTTTTCAGCAATAGGCTCACCTAAAGCCATCTGAATAGAAGATGAATATCCTTCAATATTGGAGTCGTCCATTTACCTCACCGATGTCCTGCGATCATGCCGTGTGATTCTTCACACAGGTGGCTGCTCCACCTGCTCTGTATCCCTGTCCGCACGTCTCAGCCTTCCTGCCCTGCCCGATCATGTGGCCATGTCCAACATGCCACACACGTGCAGAGGTGAAATCCGCTACATCCACCGTAGCTCCACCTTTTGAAGTGCTCCCGATCAACTTGTACAAGTTACCGAGTCGTTGCGCCTTCATGACTACCCGTGCCCCCTTAGATACATTAAGAGCACCATGAATACCTGTGTACTTGCATCCTTTTACCTCAAGCACACTAAGAGAAATCAGATTCTGCTTCAAATCAAGAACATGCCTCACATCTGTCAAGGTACGCTCCACCCCATCAAACATCCTGATGCACACAGAACCAACCGTCACAACATTACAGGCAATGTCATTGCCCATAAATACTTGTCCACCATCGCACTCCCTGTAGTTGGTGAACCAACTCCGATGAGGAGTCATGTGAAAAGATGCCCGCCCCTGTGTCTAGCATCCACTCATCCTTACGATCATCGTATGACCGTCTGAGCGAAAACACAGATAAAACTTCACCATCACATCCACTCGATCCATCTGACGTGGCAACATTAGCCTTCCTGCATGAAGCCTCAGAATCTTCCCTCTTCGATTTAGGATTTTCACAATCCCTCTTCACATATCCTTCTTTCCCACAATTCCAGCACTTTACCTTTCCTTTGCCCTTGCCCCTTGATTTAGATCTAGAACCAGAAGAACCTGTACCTTGTCCAGAATTCCTACCCACTGTAAATAGTGCATCAGAAGACGTCTCCATGTCATTATTCAGTTGTCTCATAGCCTTCCCTTGAAGGGCTAAGATAACAGTATCGACACTCAGGGTTTTATTCATGCTGCACATAGTGTCCTTGAATGCCTCATAGGACGCCGGGAGAGAATTCAGCAACATATATGCTTGTTCTTCATCTTTCATCACTTCCTCCATATCCAGCAATTTGCAAACCAATTTATTAAAGTTGCTGATGTGAGCCTCCAGATCTTCACCCTCTGTCATCTTGAAGTTATACCACTGCCGCTTCAGGTGTAAGCGATTTTTCGAGGATTTCTTCGCATAGACATCCGCTAACTTTGCCCACAAACCAGTCGCAGTTTTCTCCCTCATGACGTTGTAGAGAACCTCATCCGTGAGACATAAACGGATCGATGATAAAGCCTTCTTATCAAGAGTATTTTATTCATCATCTTTCATAGTAGACTTCCGCTCCTCAAGAGCACCATCCTCGCCTTGCTTGGTTAATAGGCTAATCATCTTAACCTTCCATAACTCAAAATTATTTTTTCCTGAGTACTTCTCAATCTCATACTTAACGCTCGCCATTATTACTAATCCCTCAGATTCGGATCTGTGCCCCAACGATCGCTCTGATACCAGTTGTTGGGGATTCACACAGATCTAGATCTAGGATAGCAATCCAATGGCACCAAGCACACAAGAGAACACAGATTTAACGTGGAAAACCCTTTGGGGAAAAAACCACGGCACAAAGTGACAGATCTCCACTATGAAAGCATCAATTACAAAGAGAGAGGACTTACCCGATTCGAACAACCTCGAATCTCACCCTTGCTACACCCTTTAGAAACCCTATAACCCCTTTAAAAAGCTTTTGTCATACCTAGAAAAGCCCTATGAACACCTATTTATAGTTTAGACAATTTCCCTTTCGCATCCCAGTTGCGAAAGGACTCAAATCCGCAGTTTCGCGCAAAATCGCGAAACAAACTGCGTAACCTACGACCGGTCGTAACCCTCCTACGACCGGTCGTAGGGGTCTACGACCAGTCCTAGCTTTCCTACGACCAGTCCTAGACTCCGAAAAAAAACATCACAACTCGCTGGACTTCGAGTCGTGCCAAGGCTCGAACTTACGACCGGTCGAGCACCTCCCACGACCAGTCGTGGCTCCCCCACGACTGGTCGAACAACATGAAAACTTGAAAATTGAAGGCTTCTCCTTAACACTTTGAGCGGCCCACCATGGTGTTTATTTGTCATCCAACCTATTCATAAAGTTACATAGACCTAAATAAAGAGAAAACATCACTACTTATAGTGTGGTCCACTTAAGCTATTGATCTGCCTCAGTTTTGGTATTATATCATAAAAGTGTATAAAAAAAATAGATAAATGATATGGATAAGAATCATATATCATAGTGGCCACTCAAAGTTCCTAGTCGTTCCCATCTAGCGGCTAATATCGCACGTCTCCGAATGGGAACGGGCAGGAGCTTTGAGTGGCTACTATGATGTATGGATCTTATCCACACCATTGATCCATTTTTTTATTTTTTATTTTTTGTATCATTTTAGGATATAAGCCTAAAATTGAGATAGATCCAAGACATGTGTGGACTACACATGGGGATTAAAGTCTCACCATTCAAAACTTCTTAGGGGCCACAAAAGTTTTAGATGAAGCTGATAGTTGTGTTTTCGCTTCAAATAGGTCTATGTAACTTTATGTTTAGGTTGGATGACAAAAAAAAAAAAAAAACTAGGATGAGCCTTGGAAAGGTTTCAACGGTGAGAATCTTTATCGCTGTTGCTTCAAGTGGTGTGGACCGCTGGAGCCTTAGATATGCTTCAGTTTTGATCTTACATTTTAAAAGAATACTAAAAAAAAAATGAATAGACGTTGTGGATAAGCCTCTTCCATCACGGTGGCCAGTCAAAGCTAGCTCCGGCCCGCTCCCAGCTGGAGACGGCAGGGGTAGTACGCAATCAGCGTCCATTTACCAGGTGACTAAGGCTGCAGACCACCGTAACTTTTATTAATCATGATCTTATAATTCCTCTCTCTAAGTAAATGTCGGCTTAGGTATTTTAAGAACCGATGTAAAAAAGTGATAGTTTCACACCAGCCAACAGCTGACGTAATTTGTAGTCATTATAGAATTATTCTCAATTATTAATAATTTAAAAATAAATTATAATTATTATGAATATATTTTCAGTTATTAATGTAAATCTAAAAATAGAAAATCTCTAAATTTATTTTTAAAATCCACGGTTAAATTGTGAGAGTCCACATGATTGACGGCTTGGATCCATTCATGTTACTCCCATGGGTGCATGTTAAGCCGTCCGTAAGCCCAGCTAAGTGAGGCGGCGCAGTCAATTAAGAACGGATAGCAGATTTCCATTTAATTCTCATGCGACGTGTCTGGCTCTAGAGGTTTCATATACACCGAGGAAATGACCGTTCAAACTCTGGAGCGGAAACGGATTGGCTACTCCCCCTGCCACCGGCCCCGTGGCTGATGGTCGGTGCGATGTGGGCCCACTTTGAAGTGACGCTAATGCCGTCCCATCCAGCGTACCGACCGTCACGTGAATCAAACTTTGATTAGACCTGAACCGTTCATCATAAATACAACCACGTGTCAGGTTGCTACAGCAGGGAAACGGATTGCTAATCCCCTGCCACCAGCAAATGGAAGGTGATCGTTGCTACTTGGGACCATCATGATGTATGTGTTTCATCATGCCGTTTATCTATTTCCTTAGATTATTTTATAATATGTAACAAAAAAATAAAATAAGATCTCTCCAAAATTCAATTGGACGACGTTACAGAAACAATGTTGAATGAACTTCGCATCCCTTCGAAAAATTTTAGGAGCCATAAAAGTTTTGGGTAAAATGGATTTTTATTTTTATTTTTCCTTCATCTGGTATTTATGTCCTAATTAACATATTTGATGTTAAATAAACAGTACAGAGGGCCTAAGGAGGATTTTAACGGTTGATATCCAATCACTATTGTGTTGTGGTGTGGTTCATGTGAGATTTATATCTGTCTCATTTTTTTGATCTAGACCTAAACTGGTCCGTAAAAATGGATGAAACACATGCATCATGGTGGGCCTACAAAGCGCCAACCACCCCGCGGTGACGTGGATGGGCTACTCACCCTGCCACTAGCAAATGGCTAGTGGTCGATGCCCTATCCACTCATTCTTCCATATCATTCTACGACACTAGGTTAAAAAGAGTTTGATCCAAATCTCAAGTGGACAGCACGGTGTTGATTGAACACTCCTCATTAAAAACTTCTCGAGAGCCATAAAAGTTTTGGAACAAGCTGGAATATATATTTTTCCCTTCATCTAATTTTGTATGACCTAATCATCAAGTTAGATATCAAATAACCATTATAGTGGCCGCAGGAGGTTTTTAATGGTGGACACTAAATCACAAGTGTTTTCCCATGGTGTGGTCCACCTGAGATTTAGATCTACCTTATGTTTGGGATCAAGCCCTAAAATTATCTTTCGTATGGATGGATGGTGTGCATAAAACACATACATCATGGTTGGCGCCATATAGCACCGACCACTAGCTTCTTGGCTGACGACAGCGTGACCGGCCAAACCGAGTCCAATATATGGCTATGGAAAACCCAGGTAGGTCACACCATAAGGAAATGTTGGTACAGAATGCCCCACCATAGGGTCCTGTGTAGGCCATGCTGCTGTCCATATTTCATCCAGTACATTCATCCAATTCCCTCGTCGAGATGAAAGCGTTTCCCAAGAACCATGCTATTCTAAGACTCAAGTGGGCGATGTCACGCGAACTTTTATGTATAATTCTCTATGGTGGCTCATCTGGATGTTCAATAAGCCACAATTTTGGAATCAATGACAAATAAAGGGTGTTGTACCTATTGGGATTTGTGTTGTGGAATCACACAGATCTAGATCTAGGATAGTAATCCAACAACACCAAGCAATCACAAGTGAATACAGTGATTTTACGTGAAAAACCCTTGCGGAAAAAAATCACAACACAAAGTGACAGATCTTCACTATAAAAATATAAATTACAGAAAGAAAGGACTTACTTGATTCAAATAAGCTTGAATCTCACCCTTGCTACACCCTTTAATAACCAAAGAACCTTTTTAGAAACCCTTGAAAACCCTTTAGGAAGCCTTATAATACCTTAGAAAGGCCCCAGGGACTCTTATTTATAGTTTAAAAAACTCCACTTCCGCACCTCTCTGAAAACCATCTCAAATTTATGCAATCCGCGCAGCATCTGCATAACCCTCGACTAATCGAAGGAGAGCTTCGACCCGTCGAGCAATGCGGAAGATAGATAGATATATATATATATATATATATATATATATATATATATATATATATATATATATTCGCTGGAATTCGAGTCGAGCAAGCTATGACCAGTCAAAGGAGTCTTCGACCAATCGAGCAAGCCTCTTGACTGGTGAAGCAGCGCCAGACAAATTTAAGACATATATTTATTACAATAATCTCCACATATGTCTTTAATCTTCAACCATTTAAATTCTTAACCTCTTCTCTTATCTCTGCATCGAATCATAGCTTCAATCAACACTTCTCGTGCACACTTTGTTCTTCTTTTACGACATCGCCAAACCCAAAGAAGTTGCACAGAACTTGAGCTTCTCTGTAGGAATGACCTTTGTGAGCATCTCTGCTAGATTCACGTTGGTATGAATTTTCCCCAGTGTTACACCTCCTTCCTCAAGCACCTGTCGGATAAAGTGGTAATGAACATCAATATGTTTAGTACGTAAATGATAAACAGAAATTTTAGCCAAATTGATAGCGTTCTCGCTATCACAGTTAATCAGCACGACCTCCTGTTGAAGTCTCAACTGAAGCCAAACACAATCTTTAAATGTTTCTGTCATTGCCATATATTTTGCTTCGGTTATGGAAAAAGCCACCACAAACTAAAGCTTCGACATCCAACTAATTGCTCCACCTGCTAGCACAAACAAGTATCCTGAAGTAGACTTTTTAGAATCCACATTGCATGCGTAGTCTGAACCCATAAACCCTACCAATTTTGTTTCTATTTCTCAAAAGTTAAGACGCAGTCTTTCGTACCTTAAATATATCGAAATAGCCATTTCACCTCTTCCCAATGTTGCTTACCGGGGTTTGACATGTTTCTGCTCACAACACCAACTACATGTGAAATATCTGGTCTCGTACGAACCATGACATACATTAAACTACTAACTACATTCGAATAAGGCACATGAGACATAACCTTCTTTTTCTCATTTGATTTAGGATATTGTTCTGAGGAAAGTTTGAAGTGAGCCACGTGAGGAACACTCACCGGCTTTGTCTGTTCTATCCCATACTTGATCAATATCTTTTCAAGATATTCTGTCTGTGATAACCAGAACTTTCTCTTCTTTCTGTTTCTATGAATATCTATGCCAAGAACTCTCTTTGTAGCCCCCAGATCTTTCATCTCGAATGTCCCTGATAACTAAGTCTTCAGTACGTTGATTTCAGACATATAATGATTGGCGACTAACATATCATCAATATATAATACTAGGATGATGAATCTGTCATCACTTAGTGTCTTATAATAGACATAGTGATCATATTAACTCCGAGTAAATTTCTAACTTACCATGAAAGAATCAAATTTTTTATACCACTACCTAGGCGACTGTTTTAGGCCGTACAATGACCTCATTAACCTACAAAATTTTTCTCTACCCCTTTAACTTCGTAGCCCTCAGGTTGTTTCATGTAGATCTGCTCTTCCAACTCCTCATGTAGGAATGTAGTCTTGACATCCATTTCTTCCAGGTCGAGATTGTATTGGGCAACCAGTGCCAACACGAATCTGATAGATACCTTGTTAACCACCGGCACGAATATCTTAGTGAAGTCGATTCTTTCTCTCTAAGTATAACCCTTCGTTACCAATCTAGTTTTGTATCTATTATGTTTCCTTTTGAATAGTCACGTGCATCCGATCATTTTTCGGCACACTAGAAGCTCCACCAGCTCCCATGTGTGATTTTCGTGTAATAAATCCATCTTATCATCCATAGATGCCTTTCACTTTTTTGCATCAGGCTCACTGAGAGCCTCCTGAATAGTAGATGGGTCTCCCTCATCTGTAATGAGGGCATATGCAATATTAGAGTCATCTCTGTATCTTGCCGATAACCTGCGATCACGTGGTGGGTTTTTTCTCACAGGTGGCTGCTTTACCTGATCCTGTACCTCTGGCTTCCCATTTGTATCTGCCTGAGTATCATCTGTGTCAATTTGGATGTCTACGATCAACCTTTCTGGTTCATCTTGCTCCTTCAGATAATTCTTTTGGAATATGGAGCTTTAATCGAATCTGACATTACGGCTAGTGATGACTTTACGTGTGACCTTGTCAAATAACCTATAACCTTTTACACTAATGTCATAGCTAATAAAGATATACCTTTTTAAAGTAAGCCTCACAACCAAATATGAGTAGATTTGAGTAGTCAATTTTATGATCACTCCATACTTCCTCTAGAATTTTACATTCAATTGTTGCTGAAAGATACCAGTTCACTAAATAACAAGCCATGTTTATAGCCTCTTTCCATAGGTCCTTGTGTGAGACCCATATCCTAGACCGTACTATTTCATAGGCTTCTACGGTCCTCCCGGTCGAATTCCAGCAACCCGCGGCCTGTAATCCGTATTTGCGCGTGACCTTGAGTCGCGTTCTCTTAATCTGAGTCGACTCGACCCGAGACTTGTACCCTTGCTACCGCGGTTCTAATGACACATCTCACGCTCCAATCTGATACCTAGGCCAGGAGAAGTGGGCCCGCGTTTATTTCGAAGAAAATGCCATGCAAAAGAATCTCTACAATGTCAAATTAATCTCATCAATCAATCAAGTACAACACCCATATCTCTCCCATTCCCAAGGTCAAAGCAACTCATACCTAGTCAAGTACACCCATCACACCCATCCCTCTCCCATACATCACTCCTCTCTCTCTCATTTCTCACTCTATTCCATGCAATTCCCAAGGAGAGAAATGTCCAAGCTAAGGAGAGAAAAGAGAGGAGCCTAGTGTGGCCCACCTTCCTACCCCCACATCTTTCATCTTAGCCTTCCAACCTCCATCAACTTCCATAAAAGTTAAAGACTAGGAGCTAAGGAGTCCATGGAGCCTAAAAGAAGTGGAATCGGTGGGTGATCCACTGTTAATTTTTATTTGAGGGCTCACTTGTGATGGGACCCATTTTCATGTATGTGGTTCTAAGTAAAGAGGGGCCCATAGTGGCGGGGTCGCTCTCTCTCTCTCTCCTCTCTATTGTGATAGGTGTAGCCCACTTGATCCACGCCGTACAAGTCGTGGGCCCCACCATAATGTATGGATTTGATCTCCACCGTCCAGATCATGGAACCACCACGATATATGTTTCATCCAGGCCGTCCAGCAGGCTTGGACATTAGGAAAATTTAAATATCTACTTGATCCAATCAAGTGGGCCACATGTACATGGTCCCCACCTGTTATTTATGTGTCATCCATGTCTTCTCCCCTTGGGGCCCATCTTGCTGGACTGTCCAGCGAACGGGCTTGCTACCCGACTGTCTAGATAGGCCCAAATGGAGAGAAAATGAAAATATCAGCTTGATAGAAGTTGGTGGGCCACACGTGTGGACCCACAGAATGTATGCGATGTATCCCTCCCATCCACCATCTAGTTATGGATAGTGGAAGCCCACCATAATGTATATGCTTCAGATCCACAGTGTCCAATCATTGGACATGGTTGTGAACCTCACAATGATGTATTATCCAGGCTGTCCAGGGCCTGGACGTTGCCTTTTATATATAAATATATATATATATATATATATATATATATATATATATATATATATATATATATATATATATATATATATATATATTATAATAGTATAATATATATTGTATAACATGTGATGGTGGGCCCTACGTGGGACTCACCCATGTGGAATGGATTGATTAGAGTACCCACACTAGCATATTGCTGACATCATTAAGTTCTGTGGGACCCACCTGGTGCGTGGATTCCATCCACGTCGTCCGCCCATTTAAATAAAGCCCACCATGATGTATGTGATGGTCCACACCATCCAGATGGCTAGACGGTTGGTCACGCCATGATGTATGTTTTTTTCCCACATGTCCATCCATTTTATATCCAAGTCGTCCATCTGATGACGGTGGGCCTGCACACCAACTATATAGTTGCCGTATTTACGGCAGCAAGTTCTGCGGGTCTAGCATGATGTATGTGTTACATCCAAACCATCCATCTAGAGGGTGGGCCCCAATAGAAGTCATGTTGCCTTGCAACCAGCACTTCTTTGAGCCCCTCCATGATGTATGTGCTGTATATGCACACCATCCATTTGGATGGTACTGCATGGGTCCTCCTGATGTATGTGATGTGTATGCACACCGTCGATCTGGACGATGCTGGAAGGGCCACCCTATGATGTATTTGTGGCCCATTCATGAGGCCCACTTTGATATATTTGTAGTCCATCCATAAGGCCTACCTCGATGTATTTGTGGCCCATCCATAAGGCCCACCTCGATGTATTTATGGCCCATCCATGAGGCCCACCTTGATATATTTTTGGCCCATCTATGAGGCCCACCTTGATATATTTGTAGCTCATCCATGAGGCCCACCTCAATGTATTTGTGGCCCATCCATGCGGCTCACCTCGATGTATTTGTGACCCATCCATGAGGCCCACCTTGATGTATTTGTAGCTCATCCATGAGGCCCACCTCAATGTATTTGTGGCCGATCCATGCGGCTCACCTCGATGTATTTGTGACCCATCCATGAGGCCCACCTTGATGTATTTGTAGCCCATCCATGAGGCCCAACATGTTTTATATGAGGCCCATGTAATGCGGCCCACTTGATGTTTATATGGCCCATGTGGTGAGGCCCAAAGTGATGTTTATGTGGCCATGAGTGATGCCCAATGTAATTTTTATGTGGCTTGTGAGTCAGGCCCAATATGATGCATATGTGGCCCATGAGCAAGGCCCATCGTGATGTGTAGTAGGCCCTTAAGTGAGGCCCATGGTGATGTATATTAGGCCCTTGTGTGAGGCCATGGGCCTACTATATGTTTGGTTCTATATGGACCACTCCTTAGGAGCAATGTTGGTTAAATGTGCACATTGATGGGCAATGATGGTTAAATGTGCACATTGTGAACTTCTCTTAGGCCCTTTGTTAGGCCGATTGTCGAGGCTGATTATGAGTATATGATAACATAACATCATGATACGTGCCCATATGCATCATTTATATGTTTGTTATGAGACGTGATTAATCATTGCATATACCATATAGAAGGTTGTTTGTGTGACTCTCTGATAGACAGAGTTGCCCACATGACTGCACGGTATGCGTAGGATTACTGCATGACTGAATGGTATGACTCATGTATCTCGCATTTTGTGTTATGACTACCGTACGCATAGCGACATTAGGGTCGTGGCCTCCACAAGCATATCATGGATGGTCAGATGGGACACTGAAAATGTATGGTTCTATCATACGGGGTGTCATAAATGATCCTAGGTGAAAATTCCTAAACCTCCATGGCCAAGAGACGCCCTAACGTCTAGACCAAGTAGATATATATGAGCGCATGAGGGCCGTATACTAATAGGCCACATCTCCCACTGTGTCGTGGTCAGTTGGGAGAGGGTGTGACCTTATCTGTCCGAGTGAGGGGGAAATATCTAGGTTGAATTTGACTAGCTTGAGGAATGGGTCTGTTATCGACGAACCGGGCCCGATATTGACATGCGGATAATGAGGTCTCTTTCACTTACCCAGTTCTGAACTCGGATAGGGGCAACAAGCTAACGTAGAGTGTAATAGACCCCAGTGATGATCCCAGATATGTACGGTATTGATATGTGAACTTATTGAGCAATAGTTAGATACTCATTCATTCATTCATTCATTATCCACTCGGGCTAGTGATGCGTAACTATTTGTTACATGTACCTTTGCAATGGTCAGGATTTCGTTTGGGGTGCACAACTAACCTGAGGTTAGGAGTTTATCACATTGAGTCTGACTATTTAAATTTAGGTATGCGATTGATTTGGATAGAAGCCCCTTGTGGTGGACCCCGTAGCCTGCGATACTACATACTATCATCCCGACTTCACACTCCAGCTTGGTCATTTCATTCACATCACATATTGCATTGCATCCTCAACACATAACATTTGGCTTATTGTGCTTCTATATTGCATAACCTTATTAAGGTTGATGGTATTCATGGACTTGGTATCGATATTTGGCTTAGTATGTCTCCGCATTACATAGTTGATCTACATTGCTTCCTCAGTATATGATATTGGCTTATTATATTTTTGCATCGCATAGCCTAAATAAGTATGATGGTATTTATGAACTTTTCAACATGTTTTCGCATTACTCTGATATTGTACTATTTATGGATTGCCAATATTTCCGCTTACTTTGATATGTATATGCTTGGCAAGTGCATCGCATACACTTACACCACCCTCTAAGATTTCTATAAGCTTATGAATGATAGATGTGTATAGGTGGTATTAAGTCACAGCAGCGTTGAGCTTGGAGCATGCATCTGTTGTAATGCCCTAAATTTTGAGGGTCGAGCAAAGCTCTACTCTTGAGATTCAGAACATCACTTATGCATTATGTATGATGATATTCATATTTCTTTCATTTTCATAAATTAAGCATGCATGAGATTATACTAAACTACACATTATACTCCGGATTTAATGAAATTAAGCCAATGTGGAATTCTAAAACATGTCTACGTAAGTATGCAGAGATTTCATAAAATTTCTTCCAGAGTATAAGTACGTACCCGAGTTTATTATATACATGTATAGTTTCAAAATATACAAAAAGTGGTAGGGTAAATGTGTTCAACTAAGCCCTGATGCCCAGTGTCCCTTACGCAATGGTCCGTGGTGTACATCGACCCGTCCGAGAGTTGGAAGTAGGAGAATTCCTCCTCCTCATCCAAGAAATCCTGCTCCAGAGCATAGACATCATCTGTACCTGCATCTAAATCAACGTCTAGTTGGTGTTTTAAAACACCGTCCCAGAGTGGGAGTGAGTGATCAACTCAATGTTTCTATAAGGCAAAAGTTACACATGTTATCAAGTCAATCAAAGCAATGATGATAAAGCAATCATAACAATTACTTCCTAACTTCTCTTTTTAATGCAAGGATAAGGTTCAAGTAATGATGCATGCCTTCACATCAATGCTCCCTCACACGCGACTCCGATAGCTTATTTTGCATATAACAACACTTCCTCAATTGGTGCAACTCCAATGCCTTTTTGGCACATCCTAACTAATACAGTGTGATACATGGTCGTGTTAGCCAAGTAATTAATTATGCTTATTCATATGGTAATTTTGGGAAGCTAAGGTACCTCCATTTATATCATTGACCTAAATCGAACATTTGCATTGGACAATTGCAGTGGTCCTACTCTTATGTTCTGGATCCATCTAGGTTCGTCACTCCTAGTTAAACACATACAATAGGTAAGTTGTAAGTTCGTCACTCCTTGTCAAACACATATGATAGGCAAGTTACAAGACGTTGTGCTTGCGGTCACTACGGGGAGGCTTGTCACCCCATCGTAGGCTGACAGCACGAACACGATGTCCCGTACTACCATGCCTAGCTTATGAGTCTTAATTGTTCATTAGTCACTAAGGGGAGGCTTGTCACCCTAGCGTAAGCAGACAGCTCGAACACGTTGTCTCATACCACTATGCCCGACTCATGAGTCTTAATGGATCGTAGTAATATGGTTAACGTGGATCTTTACATTGGTGAGGGGTACCTTTGATTCAAACAGACACGTCCATACATGGTAAACACACAATAGGTCAATCAGTTCATTAGGCAAGCTCAATTGGTATGAGCGCATGCTGACCTAATCGACATGGAGCGCATAAGCGCCCCTTGTGGCTTAGCTATGTTGACAATCGTCATGCGACTTGGATTCATCAAGTTTACCCAAGGTGGCGCGACTAATTCAGCCACCTGAACAAGGACTTTTACCAATTACCTGGGCTACGTTTGTAGCCTCAATCCTACTCAAATGCGACTAACAACCACGTGTAATAATTATCTCAGTATACAACAAACAATCCACGTATATTTCTTATGTGGGCATTTCATTAAACACATAAACTGTAAGATCCATACCCTAGACCGTACCATTCCATAGGCTTTTGTGGTCCTCCCGGTCGAATTTAGGCAACCCTTGACCTGTATCCGACGTTTGTGCGCAATCCTAAACCGAGTCCTACATACTGAAGTCAGCTCAACTCGAAACTTGTACCCTAGTGACTGTGCCATTGCCGTGATTTCAACGCCGCAACTTGCGTACCACTCCGATACTCAGACTAGAAGATATGAGCCCGCATTCATTTCGAGGAAAACGCAGCACGTGCGAATTTCGACAGAATCTCTATGACCTATACCATCAATCAATCAATCAATTAATCAAGTCAAGTACACACCATACCACAAGTACAAGCAACTCATCCCTTTTCCATTCCCAAAGGCAACTCTCTATCTCTCCACCCATACCTTTCTTACAACTCCATCACTCCACCCAACACCCATCATCCATCCCTCCATCACCTTTTCATCCCATCACTTCTCTCCCTCTCTCTCATTCTTTCTTCACTCCCAAGCAACAAAAAATTTTAATGTCCAAGCTCTCTCTCTCCCAAACCCAAGTGTGGCCTACTTTTCCACTCTCTCATCTACCATCTCAGCCATTCATTCATCATCTACCTCCATCAAAATTGAAGGCAAGGACCATAGGAGTCCAAGGAATTAAGGAGGAGTGCAATAGCTGGGTGATCCACCATTGATTTCAAAATTTAGGGCCCACTTATTGTGGGACCCACATTGATGTATGCAATGTAGAGAGGGGCCCATAGTGGCGGGGTCCCTCTATTTCACAGTCTCTCTCTCTCTCTCTCTTTATGTGTGGCCCACCTTGATGGATTGAGTAGATCCAAACCATCCATCAGTGGAAACAACTTTGCTGTTTACCTACTGGACAATTTTGGGCAGCCCGAATGAAGGGAAAAACACTAGTATCAGTTTGATCCAAACTAGGTGGGCCACACACGTGTGAACCCATTGTGTTATGTACATTTTATTTACTCTATCCATCAAGTTTCACGGCTAGGCTATCTGTCCAGTAGTTTTTAGACCCATCAGATGGGTTATATCCACAATCCAGCAAGGGGACGTAGACCCCACAGGAAGCAGATTGGTTGGAGTACCGTATCCCAGTTATACCGTTGATGAATTGACGCCATTATGTGGGCCCTGATCACGATCATGAGGGTTGTGTTATACCCCAACCATTCAACCAGGGACCCACGAGTAGCAATATAACTGCTGTAGCAGGCGTTTGCATATCTTTGGGTCCCACAGGATGTAAGTGTTGCACCTATACCATTCAACCATTCATGGAGGATGTATCACGGTATGAGACAAATACAAATTTCAGGTGGGATCCACCTTAATGTACATGTTTCATTTGTGCACCATCCATCTGGACGGTGCACGTGTAGTGCATGGATCCGCACCATCCATTGCTTGGACGGTGGGCCACTACAACATATGTATGCTATCCAGCTGTCCATCTATCTTGACGCTGGGCTTTTTCATAATATTAATATAACAATAATAATGATAATATATATAGTATATATATTATATAATATATATGTATGTGTGTGTATGTATTTATGTGTGTGTGTAAGGTGGGCCATGTGCGTGGGACCCACCACTGATGTATGTATTGTTATCACACTTTCCAAGCTCTTGGATGGTGTTGGATGGGCTGCACCAGTTGTGTGGGTCCCATCCACACCGTCAAGCAATTTGGACGGGTGGAGCCCACCATGATATATGTTTGTATCCACGCCGTCCATTCATCATTTGGATGGGTGGAGTCCACCGTGATGTATATTTTTGTCGCACGCCGTTCATTCATTTGGCGAGCTTATCTTTGGCTCAAGACAAAAATGAAGCAGATTCAGTCCTCTGGTGGGCCACGTACGTGGACCCCACCCCTGATGCTTGTATTACATCCAAATTATCCATCTATTTGGGCCACCTCATCTCACGGCTTGAGACTAAAAATAAGACAGATCTAGTATCAAGTGGACCACACTATAGAAAACAGTGAAGTTGAACGTCTACCATTGAAACCCCCCTTTAGGATTACAAAAGTTTTAAACTAATATGATATTTTTTTCCTCACTGTTCAGGTCTTTGTGACCTTATGAACAATCTGGATGGGAAATAAGTGCTATGGTGGGCCCTCTAATTTTTTTTTAACATGGGAATTATTATCACGATGATTAAGTGTGGTGTGGTCCAGATGATCCTTAGATATGATTCCTTTTTTTGAAATAATGCTCTAAAATGATCTCTAGTAGTAGGTGAATAGTGTGGTTGGTTTGGGCCCATGTGATTCAGCCCATTGAATCGACCCATTTGATTCGGCCCATTTAATTGACCCATTTGATCAGCCCACATGATGCGAGCCACTTGAGGTATATGAGGCACATTGAGATGCATGTAAGGCCTTTGTGTGGGCCGACTGTGATGTATATGAGGCTCATTATGATGTGAGATTCCACCACGATGTATCTAATGATGTTTTGGTGGTCATGCCTTGGGAGCAATGATGGTTTAATGTCCACATTGTAAGAGCAATGATGGTTAAATGTCTGCATTGTAACTCTCCCTAGGGCCCATTGATAGGCCCATACTTGTAGTGTGTATGCCGTCTAGGCCCTTCTTCGTTATGAACAGAACCCATCACCACGTAACATGTTTAGTATATTCCACGATTCATGCTCATACGCATCATATGTATGCTTGAGATGAGGAGTGATTGATCATAGCATATGCCTTCGGACAGATTGTTTATGGGCTCCCTGATAGGCAGAGTTACCCTTCATGAGTGCGTGGTACATGCAAGATTGTTGCATGACTGATAGTGTGATTCATGTACTTCGCATTTGTATGACATAATTTCTATATGCCCTAGTGACATCAAGGCTATGACTTCCACTTGCACATCATGGATGGTAGGATTAGACATCAGAAATATTATTACTAAGCATCGGGACTCCATAGATGTCCCTAGGTGAAAATTTCTAAACCCAATGGTACCAGGGGATGACTCCAACGTCGATACCGAATGGATACATGAGCACACGAGAGCCGAATACCAAGAGGTCGCATCTCTCACTGTGTCGTGATCGGTTGGAAGGGGTGTGACCTTACCCGCCCGAGAGTAAGGGGCATTGCTAGGCTGAGTTTGACCAACTCATGAATGAGTCCACTATTGACGTGCTGGATAGATATTGGCATACTATTAGCCAGCCAAATAGTGAGGTTTCTTACGCTCACTTGGACTGCACGCCTGGGAAAGGGGCAGTGCCATTTGAAGTGTATTAAACCCCGGTAATTATCTAGAGTGAGAACCATACTGCTATTTAATGCTCTAGTGAAGAGCTGTGTTGACATGTGGATGAGGATTGGCATGCATGAGTTACATTTCGCATCGCATGGCCTTGATGTGGCCAATAGCATTCATGTTTTGTACTGCATAGCTTTGGTACGACTGATTGCATTCATGTACTCATCAGCATGATTCCACATTACTCTGACATTGCATTCTGAGCACGCTCATATTGTGCACATACTTACAATACCCAGTAAGCTTTGTATAAGCTTATACATGATTGATGTGTGTAGGTGACTCCAGGATGCAGCTGTAGCTTCGCCGCAATAAGAGTATGCAGTCGAGCTTTAGGAGTTTTCGTTATCACTATCTTGTATTTCCCTTCTTACGTATTGTACTTTAAAGTTTTTTATCATAGTGAATTTTGTGAGAGTGTTCTTATGGTTATTGTTTGTGGGTTATGCTTATATTGAATCAAAATCATATTAGAAATTCTCCTTATAGGATCCCAGGATCGGAACCTGGTGTATGGGTGCCGGGAGCCGAGAATGGGCGTACTATGAAGGTTTTCGGTGTCGGATTCGACGATCGAAAATTTTGTGAGCCCAGTTTTTGAGTTTGGAGCGTGACATAGACCATGTTAATACAAGATGCATTTATCAATTGATTTCATAAAGAAAATTATACATATGCATAAGACAATAAAAATCCCATCTTAATACTCGTAGTAAATACAAATCATCAACAATTTTCTCATTTAGACAATTTATCAAACACATAGACTACGTTAGTTACAACATGTGTTTTATTAATTCTTAATACAGAGCGATCTACATGCATATGACAATGATGAGTCCTAGATTAGAAATCATGGCAAGCACTAATCACTTTCTATTGCTCATTTAAACATTTCAACAAACACATAGGGTGCATCATTTATTTGTCACAGTTCATAGGTGTATCTCATACAGAAGTCAACGCATTTAAGACAATATGGTAGAAATTAAGACAGACATAAATCATTAGCTATCATGAAAGCATTGATAAACTGCAACCTAAGCATTTATAGTCCACACCTTTCGTTTGTATGCTCGACTCAGACTCGGTTTAAATTCTACGTTTTCAAAAATGAAACATCGAGTACCTAAACGATGAAACTGGTTATCAAGGTTGACGAAAAACTATCCTGGAACTCTACCTCAATATTAGGGTTGGTATTTCTTGCTTGAAATTATAGCCAGAAGAGGTTTAGGTAGCGACAAGAGGTGGTGATTAGGCACGTGGATGCGTGGGAGAAGATTTCACATGGTTGTAGCAATCTCCCCAAGTTTCCTCTTCCTCTTTTCTCTCTTCTCTTCTCTCTCCTAGGGTTTGCAAAATTCGTATATGAGAGGGAGAGAGTGAAATGAGGGCTATTTATAGCCCCGAATTTGATGCAAATGGCCTTAAAGCCACTTTATACATTATTTATACCCCATGGGCGGCTATTTTTGATGAATAGGGCTCATAGGGAGGCCCACAACCTATCTACGTCATAGGATACACTCCTTAACAATGGATCTATGTTAAGACACGATTTTGATGTGATTGGATAAGCTAATCGACCGTGGAGAGCCTGTCTTAGATCGACAGTTGTACATGTCCAATCGGGGCCACGGTTATACAGATAGGTATAGGGAAATTTCCTTTCCCCATCGGTTAAGTGTGGTCACAAAATAATGGTCCGAATTCTTTAACTTTGTGTGAGAGAGAACGACCCAATTCACTTAAGTTTCAATTCATTTTCTAAAGATATTCGCGTTTCTCATGCTGTTAACTCACAGCTCAAGTTGGGCATTTCTAAACACTATTTGGGCTTAATTCCCACAATGGTTGTCAAGCCCAACAGGACGAACATAGTCCTATAATTTCATAGTCATCGAACCCTCGACATGCAGTCTATCCATTACCAAGTTTCAATGTACTTTCGAGAGCGATAGGCCCTTGGGATTTCTCCTAAGTCTTTAGGTGACATTGCGCTAGTGGCATTCTTGATTCTAGGCCTTCCCATTTTGTGAAAATGGTGGCCCAAGCTTAATCCACCAATCATTTAATACTTAACTAAATCCCGTTTAAATTATATGACAGGATGTGATCCTTGGGTTGTTCTGCATGAGGTTGTACTTGGGTCTTTGTGCAGATTTTTTTTAGATGTTATAGCTGTCTTCTGGAGCTTCGATTTTTGATAAATGTATTTTCCTTTCTGCACTATATTTAACTATTTATATTAGTGGATATATGATGATGATGTTACCTTTGTGATTTGGGTATACTTGTGGTTATGCTTCTTACGAGGTAATGTATATTGAAAAATCCTTCTTATAGGATCCCAGGATTAGAACTTGGTGTATGGGCATTGAGAGCCGAGAATGGGGTACTACGGATGTTGTCGGCACTAGATTAGGTGATCAAAAATTTTGTGAGCCCGGTTTCTGAGTTTGGAGCGTGATAGAAGTTGTTATCAGAGCATAACTTGGGAATACCTAATGATAACATCATATATATGCTAATAATTACCTTTCACTATATGATTGTTGAGAACTTAGAATAATTAGATCCTCGAGTTTGAATAACTTAAAACTTTCTGATATAACTCCCTACTGTTGAGATTATGAAGCTACTGATATTCCAGTCTTGATTGTTTCTGACCAGGATCCAAGGATTAGTGGGCTCATCACAGTCCTAATGAGGTGTCTTGGGAGCAAGATCTTGAGATTTGCAAGCGCTATTCGATTGTATTTTATTTTCGATATATATAATGTTATGATTTCTCCTCCCTTCCCTTATGAGTTATGTCTAGTTGCGTAATAGTGCAAATTTCAAAGATGAAATTTTTATTAAGAGGGGAGAGTTGTGAGACGCATCTCATACACTGTACCGTTCTGTAGGCCTTCGCGGTCCTCCTGATCAAATTTTGGCAACCCGTGACCTATAATCGACATTTGCACGCGACCCTAAGTCACGTCCTATCAATCTGAGTCGACTCGACCCGGGACTTGAACCCTTGTGACCGCACCGTCACCGCGGTTCTAATGCCACGTCTCACGCTCTGATCCGATACCTAGGCCAAGAGATGAGGCCCACATTTATTTCGAAGAAAATGCCGCGTAAAAGAATCTCTACAATGTCAAATCAATCCCATCAATCAATCAAGTACAACACTCATATCTCTCCCATTCCCAAAGTCAAAGCAACCCATACCTAGTCAAGTACACCCATCACTCACACCCATTACTCACCCATCACACCCATCCCTCTCCCTTACATCACTCCTCTCTCTCTCTCATTTCTCACTCAATTCCATGCAATCCCTAAGGAGAGAAACGTCCAAGCTAAGGAGAGAAAAGAGAGGAGCCTTGTGTGGCCCACCTTCCTACCCCCACATCTTTCATCTTAACCTTCCAACCTCTATCAAAGTTAAAGACTAGGAGCTAAGGAGTCCATGGAACCTAAAAGAAGTGGAATCAGTGGGCCGTTGATTTTTATATAAGGGCCCACTTGTGATGGGACCCATTTTCATGTATGTGGTTATAAGCAAAAAGGGGCCCATAGTGGCGGGGTCCCTCTATCTCACACACATTCTCTCTCTCTCTCTCTCTCTCTCTCTCTCTCTCTCTCTCTCTCTCGTGTAATGGGTGTGGCCCACTTGATCCACGTCGTACAAGTTGTGGGCCCCACCATGATGGATGGATTTGATCTCCACCATCCAAATCATGGAACCACCATGATATGTGTTTTATCTAGGCCGTCCAGCAGGCTTGGACGTTAGGAAAATACAAATATCTACTTGATCCAATGAAGTGGGCCATGTGTACGTGGACCCCACCTGTTATATATGTTTCATCCATGCCATCTCCCCATGGGGCCCATCTTGCTGGACTATCTAGCGGACGGGCTTACTGCCCAACCGTCTAGACAAGCCCAGATGGAGGGAAAATGCAAATATCATCTTGATAGAAGCTGGTGGACCACAAGTGTGGACCCACCAAATGTATGCGTTGTATCCCTCCCATCCATTGTCCAGTTATGGACAGTGGAAACCCACCATAATGTATATGCTTCAGATCCACACCATCCACTCATTGGACGTGGTTGTGCACCCCACCGTGATGTATTATCCAGGCCGTCTTGGGCCTAGACGCTACCTTTAATATATATATATATATATATATATATATAATATTATAATAATATAATACATATTATATAACATGTGATGGTGGGCCCTACATAGGACCCACCCATGTGGATGGATTGGCTGGAGTACCCACACCAGCATATTGCTGACATCACCAAGTTCTGTGGGATCCACTTGATACGTGGATTCCATCCACGCTGTCTGTCCATTTGGATGGAGCCCACTGTGATGTATGTGATGGTCCACACCATCCAGATGGTTGGACAGTGGGGTACACCATGATGTATGTTTTTTTTCCCACACCATCCATCTATTTTATATCTAAGCCGTCTGTTTGATGGATGGTGGGCCTGCACACCAGCTATATAGCTACCGTATTTACGACAGTAAGTTTTGTGGGTCCAGCATGATGTATGTGTTACATCCAAACCGTCCATTCATGGGCCCTAGCAGCAGCCGTGTTGCCTTACACCCAACAGTTCTATGGGCCCCTCCGTGATGTATGTGATGTATTCGCACACTATCCATCTGAATGGTGCTACGTGGGCCCTCCCGATGTATGGGCTATGTATGCACACCATCGATTTGGACGGTGCTGCAAGGGCCACCTTGTGATGTATTTGTGGCCCATCCATGAGGCCCACCTTAATATATTTGTAGCCCATCTTGAGGCCCACCTCGATGTATTTGTGGCCCATCCATGAGGCCCACCTCGATGTATTTGTGACCCATCCATGAGGCCCACCTTGATGTATTTATAGCCCACCCATGAGGCCTGTCGTGTTGTATATAAGGCCTATGTAATGCGGCCCACTTGATGTTTATATGGCCCATGTGGTGAGGCCCTAATTAACATTTATGTGGTCATGAGTGATGCCCAATGTAATGTTTATATGGCTCATGAGTCGGGCCCAATATAATGCATATGTGGCCCATGAGTGAGGCCCATCGTGATGTATAGTAGGCCCTTGAGTGAGGCCCACGGTGATGTATATTAGGCCCTTGTGTGAGGCCATGGGCCCATTATATGTTTGGCTCTATGTGGACCATTCTTTGGGAGCAATGATGGTTAAATGTCCACATTGATGGACAATGACGGTTAAATGTCACATTGTGACCTTCTCTTAGGCTGATTGTTGAGATCGATTATCGATACCGATTATGAGTATGTGACAGTATAACATCATGATACATGCCCATACACATCATCTGCATGTTTATTATGAGACGTGATTGGTCATTGCATATGTCATAGGGCAGGTTGTTCATGAGACTCCCTGAGAGATGTAGTTGCCCACATGAGCACACGGTATGCATAGGTTTACTGCATGATTAGATGGTATGACTCATGCATCTCACATTTTATGATATGACCATTGTATGCCCTAGCGACATCAGGGTAGTGGCCTCCACAAGCATATTGTGGATGGTCAGTTGGGACATCAAAAATGTTTAGTTCTAGCATATGGGCATCATAGATGTCCCTAGGTGAAATTTTTTAAACCTTCGTGGCTAGTATATGCCCCAACGTCTAGACCAAGTGAATATATGTGAGTGCATGAGGGTCATATACAGTAGGCCGCGTCTCTCACTTTGTCGTAGGTTGGTTGGGAGGGGGTATGACCTTACCCGCCAGAGTGAGGGGGCAATATCTAGGTTGAGTTTGACCAGCTTGAGGAATGGGTCCACTATTGACGAGTCGGGCCCGATATTAGCCAATGGATAGTGAGGTCTCTTCCACTTACCCAGTTGTGCACTTGGATAGGAGCAACAGCTGGCATAGAGTGTAATAGACCCTTGTGATGATCTCAGAGATGTACTGTACTGATATATAGATTTATTGAGCAGGAGTTGCATACTCATTCATTCATTCATTCACTATCCACTCGGGCTAGTAGTGCACAATTATTTGTTACATGTACCTTCGCAATGATCAGGATTTTGGTTAGGGCACATGTAATACTCCGAATTTTGGCCAATCTGGGATTTGACGTCCTTAGGCAGTGGATCAACTAAAACACCTGAAAAATCGCTCAGAGCCCAATTCCATAGCCAAAGAAACCACTTAGGATTAATTCCTTTAGAAACTAAGCATAAGTTAGCTAGCGCAACGCTAGAGTAGCTGGGAAATAGTCCCTGATCACTTTAAATACGTTCTACAAGACCCAAATCGAGTAGAACGAATGACTCTATAATACTCTATAACCTTGGATCAAACTCTAAGCCGGTTTGTTCTCTGGACCTCTTTGAAACTTTGTATTGGATCTATACCGCGCGTCGAAAATCTGATATCTGCTATCTTAGACCGTTAGGACCGCCTAGCTGGACTTGATAATCATTTCGAAAATCAAGTCCAACCGATAATCACAGGCTATTTCATTGAGCCCGGACCGAAGAGAGTGCGAATAGGGACAGATTTGAAATTTGAAATTCAAATCTGGCACACGAATTGACGCGTCAGTATTAAGCGTTCTGATCGTCAGAATTCAGCCAAATTACACCCTCGGATCAGGAAAATTTTCTATTTCATATCATGAGAATTGCAGCCCTGATCTACGTGCGGTGACTGCTGAACTGAAACTGGACCGCCACGTGCGATCTGCGAACCCTGCCAGACTAAAAACTTGATGTATGCTAGATCCAGTATGCATGAGCTTAAGTCCGACCGCATTTGGCCAGGGGACCTCCAGAAATGATCTTTTGGACCAAAACAGCCCCGAATTGGATATACATCAAGTATACATTGTACCCGAGCCTATTTTGGGCACATTTGAGCTTATAAAAGGGGTTGAAACCCTCACTCCTCTCTCCCATCCGAATTTGCAAAAAGCCCTAGATTGGGAGAGAGAAAAGGTGAGAGTTTGTGAGAGAAGGTGGGAGAGAATTCCCTGCTGCTTGTGCCACGTGCTGTACATGCTTAGGCAACGCACTCCGATCACTTTCCCAGTGATTCCTCTGCGTTTTCAGGTAAGAAAATACCCTAGAAGTTGCTGATTTAGTGTTTCTTCGTTTCCGTAGCTAGATAGCTGATGTATGTTGTAAAACAGGTTCTCTATTCGCCGTAGACGAAGCGTATACGCTCCGTTCGAATTGTTTCACCTATAAAGGAAAAGGTGCGGATTTTAGACGCTTTGATTGACTGTTTCCAACGCTTTCAATGTCGTTTAATAGTAGATTATTGACGGAAACGCCGTTTGACATGTACAACATGTTGTCCGTTTCCTGTTTCGTAAACCAGTGAAGAATATGAGATTTAGGGCATTTTAGTCATTTGTAGGAAGTACTGTTTTCATGCATATTTTGCTGATGTGATTGACATGGTTTATTTCCGCGTTAGAATATTAGGAATACGTGTATAATTAGTTTGGCGAAGAGATTCGCCTAAATGCGCACTTCGGGTCGACATACTATATGTAGACTTAGTGTGTAGTGTAAGTGTTTGTATTAATGCTTGTATTAGTATGTATTGAATTAAATGGTGTTATGAATTAGCTTGAGATTGATTTCTCAATTAATATGCTGGTGTAAATGGTTTCCTACGTGTTAGCCATATGCATGATTTCATTATATGAATGAAATGCATGTGCTTGACGATTCGCTTAAGCTGTATGTTATAACATGTGCTTGATGATTTCATTATGATTTAGTTTGAGATTGAATTCTCAATTAATATGCTGATGGAAATGATTTCCTATATGTTGGAGATATTTATAATTTCATTATATGTATGAAAGGCATGTGTCAGATGATTTACTTAAGTTGTACGATATAACATGTGTTAACATGCTCACATGGTTGTGTTTCATTTCCAATACTCTCACATGATTGCTGATGTGGATTCATATGTGTTTAGGACTATACTTAGTCTAGGCAGTCGGTAACCGAGCGAATTCGTGGTTGGCTTATCTTTGCCACGAACGACGCATCGATGAACGCGAGCCGTGTTTTGGAGTTGGCGGCATTGGTTAGGCCACACGAAGTGTTTTACACACTTCATGTCGTTCAACTTGAGATGCGATCGTGCTAGTCGAGCCCGTCAAGTAACCCGACTGGCCGTTGTATGTTCACCCTGCATGAGTCATAACTGCTTGAACCTAGGGTACTGAACTTACCATTGTAAACCCTGTTAACCATGGTACCTTGATCCACGAAGACTCATGAGCCGGGCATGGTGGTATGGGACACCGTGGTCGAGCTATCGGCCTACGCTAGGGCCACAAACCTCCCCGTAGTGACCAGTGAGCACCTAGTCTCATGAGCAGATTATGGTGGTATGGGACACTATATTCTTACTGTCGGCCTACACTGATCAGGCGACGAGTCCTTTGTAGTGACTGCGAGCGTATTCTGAGTCTACGGGAGGCGACGACCCTTCAGTAGTAGTAGAGTACAGTAGGCCTGTATTGATAAGGTGATGGGGGAGCGGAGCAACGAGTGCGTGCAATAGCCCTGACAGCCCTTGCAGCGACCTATAAAATATACCTCGTATGAGATTACTAGGAGTGACGACCCTAGACAGGATCTGTGTTGGGATTGATATAAGGGAAGTACCTTAGTTTCCCAATCTTGCTGTTTGAATGGACTAATAATAACTCAAAAATCATATCACCATACCATTGCATGTGCCTGGAAGATGTGGAGCAATTGAGGGTCGATTGCATGCCGCGGTCGTAAGATGGTGTCGTATGAGGGAGATCGTCGGTGAGGGCATACATCACATCATGTCATATTGCATTAACAACAATTTTAGGATTGTTTGATTTATTGCTTTACTATTATCGTATGATTGATTTGAGAACATGTTAATCCTTGCTCTATTATTCCACTGAGTTAGCTACTCACTCCCACATTACGGGACGGTATTCCTGGATACCCACCAGACCTTTTTGTGATTGTAGATGATGGCGCGGCCTGCGAGGCAGGGCCGGACTTGATGATGTTGATGATGAGGAGGATCCCTCCTTTATGCGTGTGCTGATCGACGGGATTACAGGGAGGTTGATTAGATACCTTGACACTTGTCATTTTATATTTTTAGAACACTCATGTATATCATTTTGGTTTACTTTTGGAGTATACATGTATGTATATAACCTGGTAATATGTTCACACTCTAGAGACATATAACAGTTTATATATATTATACATACTATCACAGTCTTCTGCTTGTAAATTTAACTGTCTATGGAGTATGATATGTTGTTCTAGATAATCTCACTCATGTTTAATACATTATCACAGACAATATTCAATCATACATATCTATGTTGCATAAATAACATTTTGAAACTCGGGAGTTGGATTTTTGCTCGAGCCCCCGATTTTCGGGATGTTACAGCACATGACTACCTGAGATCATGAGTTTATCACATTGAATCTGACTATCTAAATTTAAGTATAGAAATGATTTGGATAGAAGTCCCTTTTGGTGGACCCCGTAGCCTGCGATACTACATATTATTATCCTGACTTCACACTTTAGCTTAGTCATTTCATTCACATCGCATATTGCATTGCATCCTCAGCACAAAGCATTTGGTTTACTATGCTTCTGTATTGCATAACTTAATTAAGGTTGACGGTATTCGTGGACTCAGTATCTGATATTTAGCTTACTATGTCTCCACATTGCATAGCTGAACTACATTGCTTACTCAGCATATGATATTGGTTTATTATGTTTTTGCATCGCATAGACTGGATAAGCATGATGGTATTTATGAACTTGCCAGCATGTTTCCGCATTACTCTGATATTGTACGATTTATGGATTGCTAGTCTTTTCGCTTACTCTGATATTTATATACTTGGCACGTACATTGCACATACTTACACCACCCTCTAAGCTTTCTATAAGCTTATGAACGAAAGATGCATGGAGGTGGCATTAGGTCACAGTAGTGTTGAGCTTGGAGCGTGCAATTGTCTTCTGGAGCTTCGATTTTTGATATATGTATTTTCCTTTTAGCAATGTACTCAACCGTTTATATTAGTGGATATGTGATGATGATGTTGCCTTTGTGATTTGGGTATACTTGTGGTTGTGCTTCTTACAAGATAATGTACGTTGAAAAATCCTCCTTATATGATCCCAGAATTGGAACCTGGTATATGGGTACTGGGAGCTGAGAATGGGGTACTATGGAGGTTGTTAGCACCAGATTCAGTGATCAAAAATTTTGTAAGCCCGATTTCTAAGTTTGGGGTGTGACACCTTACCCAACGCAACATTACTTAACATGCATCTGGCCCTCTTTAGGAGATTTCGATTCATTCGCTCAACCACACCATTTTACTCGGGCATGTGACACACTGTGTTATACCTGATGATCCCTTCATCCTTCATGCCTTGCTCGCTTATGTGGCCCGGACGAGCATGCTACATACATAGAGACGTGTAATCTGTAATAATTGTTGCCGCTCCACCCTTTAAAGTGCTTCCGATCAACCTTTAAAGGTTTTCATACCTTTACGCTCCCATAACCATGAGTGTCTCTTTTGAAACTTTAAGGATATCATCAATACCAGTGAACTTGCACCTTATAGCCTTGAGTGTATCAAAAGAAATTAGACTTTTCTTCATATCAGAAACGTGTCTGACATCAGTCAAGGTACGCTCCGTTCCATTAAACATCTTGATGCTCATAGTACCAATAGCCATAACATTACATGTATTATCATTGCCTATAAAAACATGTCCACCATCACATTCTCTATAATTGGAGAACCAACTCCGATGAGGAGTTATGTGATATGACACTCCTATGTCAAGGATCTACTCATCTCTATGATTATCGTGTAAGTACCTGATCATGGACATAGATAATACATCACCACCACTTGTCTCTTTATTAGATGTGACAACATTGGTCTCCTTGGAATAAGTCATTGAATTTTCTTTCTTTGCTTTAGGATTGGTACAATCCTTCTTAATGTATTTAGACACACCACAGTTCCAACACTTTAGTTTTCTTTTGCCCTTGCCCTTGGATTTGGATTTAGATCTTGAAGATCCTGTATCTTGCTCAAAATTCCTACCTCTTGTAATCAATGCATCAGAAGATATCCTTCCGTTGCTGTTTAGCTTTCTCATGGCCTTCCCTTAAAGGGCTGAGATAATGGTGTCGACACTCAGGGTTTTATTTATGCTGCATATTATGTCCTTGAATGACTTATATGATGCCAGAAGAGAATTCAACAACATACATGCTTGTTCCTCATCTTTGATCACTTCCTCCATATCTAGCAATTTGTAAACTAATTTATTAATGATGTTAATGTGGGCCTCTAAATCTCCACCCTCTGTCATCTTGAAGTTATACCGCTATCGTTTCAAGTATATGAGATTTTTAGAGAATTTTTTCTTATAGATATCTTTTAACTTCTCTCATAAACTAGCTGCAGTTTTCTCCCTTAAAACATTATAGAGAACCTTATCCGTGAGACATAAACGGATTGAGGATAAGACTTTCTTATCAAGAGTATTCCATTTATCATCAATCATGCTAGACTTTCTTGCCTCAAGAGCACCATCCTCACCTTACTTAGTTAAGAAACTGATCATCTTGATCTTCCATAACTCAAAATTATTTTTTCTTAAGTACTTTTCAATATCATACCTAGTACTTCTCATTATTGTTAATCCTATAAATTCAGATTTGTGTCTCAACGATTTCTCTGATACCACTTGTTAAGATTTGTATTATGGAATCACACAAATCTAGATTTAGGATAGCAATCTAAGAGCACCAAATAATCACGAACACAACGATTTTACGTGAAAAACTCTTATGAGAAAAAGCCACAGCACAAAGTGACAGATCTTTACTATGAAAATAGGAATCCTTAGATCTAGGATAGAAATCTAAGAGCACCAAGCAATTACAAGAGAACACAATGATTTGACGTGAAAAACCCTTACATGAAAAAATCATGACACAAAGCGATAGATCTTCACTATGAAAATAGAAATTACAAAGAGAGAGGGCTTACCTAATTCAAGCAAGCTTGAATCTCACCCTTGCCACACTCTTTGATAACCATAGAACTATTTTAGAAATCCTTGGAAACCCTTTAGGAAGCCTTAGAGCACCTTAGAAAGGTCCTAAGGACTCATATTTATAGTTTAAGAAACTCCACTTCTGCACCTCTCTGAAAATCGTCTCAAATTTATATAGTCTGCTCAGAATCCGTATAGCATCTGCGTAACTCTTGACTAGTCGAAAGAGGGCCTTGACCCATCAAGGAGACCCTCAATCAGTCGAGCAATGTGGAAGAAAGAAAAAAATAATATTACCGCTACACTTCGAGTCAAGCGAGCTAGGACCGATAGAAGGGTCGTCGACGAGCATAGGCAGATAGACTTAAGACATATTTTTATTACAACAGTTACTGATGGACGGGTTGGATATCATGTACGCGAAGTCATCTTCCTGGAAGAAGTCTTAGGACGCTCTCTAAGTCACACTCACGGGAGACTTTTCCCTTTCAAAACGGGTACAAGGAAACGGTCTGCAATCAACAGACTCGTGACGTGAGACCTGATATTTTACTGAGACATACACTCTCAAAGGTGGGGTCCACGCCATCCACCCCAGTTACCACACGCGTGTGCCAGGTCCGCACGTGTGAATAGGGTACGTGGGGACCTAGCAGACCGTTGTCCGGGAACATATAACGAAAGCACAGTCCTCGCCTAATACAAGCCATACTTTTCAAAGCTGAGTTGTTTATTGGGGCGAAACACATGCAATCGCCAGCTGCTGAGACACAAAAAAACAGAAGTCCTCTTGGTATAATATGGACGCATGTCTTTCTCCAACACACACGTCAACGTCTCCTTAAGACCAAGAGCACATGCCCCGTGAAAAGAGCAGATCCGTAACTCAGGTGGGCCACACCACATGGGTTCTATGAAGATGGGATGCCAATCGTATGTTTGTGTGTGGGCCTATCGTGGTGTGTACGTTTCATCAAACCCGTTAATCAGCAGGATGAAGTGAAAACACAAGAACCAGCTTGATACCAAATATCAGGTGGTTCACACCGTGTGAATTTAGATTTTTCATGATCAATTTCATATTGTTCTCATTGTTATCGTCCATCAGCAATCTTTTGGATGTATAGTTCAAATAACGGTTCGCACGAGATGGACGGAGTGGATTTACATATAAAACAGGATGGATCCACAGAGCTATGGTCCTCTTAATAGTCTTTGAGGGCGCGGATTGTGTTTTACTACGCCCACCGTCATTTATATATTTTTATCCCCTCTGTCCATTTTACCGTATTATTTTACGTTATTAGCTGAAAAAAGTAGGTAGATTAACGGCTCAAGTGTAGCACGCAACGGAAAGTAGTGTTGAAAACTTTACAGGACTTACTGTAGTGTTGATTTGTCATCCACTCCATTTATGAGATGGCGTGGATATGTACGAACGAAAACATAAATATGATCTTGATTGAATACATTTCATGTCTTACGGGCAACTTCCAACGGTCAGCTTTCAATCCCTACTGTTTTCTCGTGGTGTGGTTTAATTGGGAAGCGGGTTGGCTTGTGTACCACACACGAGCTATATAGATTGTGTACTGATTACAGCAAGTTCTGTGAATCCATCACGAGGTATGTGTTATATCCAAACTGTCCGTCCATTCGGCGAGATCGTATTAAGGCCTGATCTTAAAAATAAGGTAGGTCTAAAGATGAAGTAGCACACCCTGTGAGATTGAACGTCTATCATTGAAACCTTTTCGAAGTCATAGAAATTTTGGATCTATATGATTTTTTTTTTTCCTCTTCTACCGTATATTTGTGACCTTATTAACAGATTGGATGGAAAATAAACGTTATAGTGGGCCCTAAGAATTTTTAACGGTGAAAATCATTATCCTAACTGCTATTTTTGGTGTGGCCCACTTGATCTTTGGATATGATTTATTTTTTCTCTAATGCTCTAAAATGATCTCAAAAAATGTATAAACGGTGTAGATATAATAAATGCGGCATTCGTGGGGTTCATGTAATTTTAATCTCATTTGAACGATTCGTACAACTCGGAGCTCCTGGAGCGTCGGCGCTCGCCTTCGCACGACACGTATCTACACCGGCTATTGCTGGTGTGATACACCAGCCAATGCGCTTCGTCTAATTGTGCATTCAATATGCCTCGTTAGTAGGTTTATATCTTAAAATGATTCGTCAAAGTGAATGAACGGTGCGGATAAAATATATATATAAGGGTGAAACCCACATATCCCTTCACAGGACGTCCGTCTCTAGCCAGGTCTTTGGAGTAGTCCCAATCCACGCCCCGGCTTGGGTTTGGACCGGATGCGGATTAGCTACTGAACTCGACAGTGGCGAGTCTCCTTGTTGAAGTGACGTTACCACGTTTTGTTGGCCCATTATGATGTATGTGTTGTATCCACACCGTCCATCCATTTTAAAAGATCATTTTACAGCATATTTAAAAGAATTAACCAGATCTAAAGCTCAAGTGGACCCCACTATAGAAAACATAGTGATTGAATGCCTACCATTAAAAATTTCCTTGGCCACGTAAGTTTTCGATCAAGCTGATATTCGTGTTTTCGCTTATTCCATGTCTATGTTAACTTATAAAAAGGTTATATCTCAAATAAACATCACGGGGAGCCTAAGAATGTTTCAACGGTGGGAATCATTGTACCACCACTGTTTTCTGTGGTGGGTCTAGTTGAACCTTGGATCTGGCTCATTCTTTGGATCATATCCTAAAATGATCTCTCTAAATGGATGGATGGTACGGATTCAAAACATACATCAGGGTGGAGCCCAAAAAATGTGGTGACGTCACTTCAGTAGCTAGTCTCGCTATTGTCGGGTTCAATACCTAATCCGCGTCCGTTTGCAACCGCCGAAAGCAATATCCTACACGTAGGTTGATGACACACGTGTGCAAAGTTTTACCCCGTCGATTACACAGGTCCAGAACCAGTGTGAATGTCCGGCCCACCCATCATTAGCCTGGGTATGATGGGTGGGCCGGACATGGACCGAGTCTCGTGGACGTCCCCGATCGCGCATCACCATGACTGAACGCACAGCATTGATACTCTGGCTCGGTATGATGCTTGATACGCAGGCACTTGTCAATGGTACATGTGGTATACATTAACTAGAATTAAACCGACTGAATTAGCTGAACAATCCTAACCTCTGATTCATGGACAATTGTTTGTTAAAAGAAGATCATTGGATAGTTTTGATTATTAGCCGTCCAATATATGTCCACCAGTGTATCATCCATCATACTCTGCAAGTGTATCAGATTTTTCTTTAAAGGGTAGTCCAGCTGTATTGTATGAAGAATACACATGGGCAGCGGGAGCGGATTAGGTGTAGCCCCGGCCTCACCCAACACGGTGCGGCCCTGACCGTAGGCTCACCTTGATATATGTATTGTAAATCCACACAGTCCGTTCGTTTTTCATCTCATTTTAGGTAAAACCCAAAAATGAAGCAGATCCAAATTTCAGGTGGACCAAACCATAAGGAAAAGTGGTGATTGAACGCCCACCATTAAAAAACTTCCTAGGGCCCACCTTAATGCCCATCGTCATGCTTATCTTCCATCCAACCTGTTGATAAGGTCACACAGACCCAGATGAATGGAAAAAAAAATAAAAATCAGCTTGATCCAAAACTTTTGTAAACAAGACGAAGTTTTTAATTGTCAATAACTATTGTTTCATGTGGTGTGGCCTACCTGAGATTCGAATACTCTTCATTTTCGAATCATGGCCTTAAATGAGCTAGCGAAACGGATGGACAGCGTGGATATACAATACATACATTAAGGTGGGTCCCACATTCAGGGCCGCACCGCGGGGGTGAGGCAGCGGCCGAACCTAATTCCTTCCCATGCGCGGCCCAATCCCTTCAAAGGTGTTTTTGGCCCACTTGTGAGTGTCCGTACCTTTAGCAAGTGGTGGGTCCCACTCATCACCCCTGGCTGTCTGCGCATACCTCCACGATGAATTATATGGTAGTTTGGCATGGTACAGTAACTCATACTCGCACACTTTCCTCGCTCTGCACGTAGCATTAACGTACCTCGATCAAGACCGTTCAAATTGTGGGCCCACTGTAGATGAGTCATTACTCAAAAATATTAATTATAGACATTCCAGACAATCGGATCTTGTGCGAGAAATAAGGGCTATCCACCATTTGCATTTCGTTCTTCCATTTGATGGATAGATTAAAAGGTTAGGATAATCCAGTATGTATGGTTCTTGGGCTATAACACGATGTGTGGTCCACAATTTGACAGTTAGGATTGGAGCAATGGAATTAAATCTCTGGACATTGTCCATCACTTTCCTACCGGTCGGTGCAGCTTGTGGAGAGGAAGTGGTTCTTAAGGATTAAGAAACGAGGCGAAGGGTCAACTATGAAAAGAAAGTTATTAGATTCTTTAGCTGAGCATGACAGATGATAGTATGTAATATGTGGTATGTTAGCCACTGTATATTGATCCTTTTAAATGATACCTGATCGGGCGTTGCTTATTTGGTCTCTGGATATAAGTGTTGGCAGGAGTTCCATATTTGAAATTGGGCTTTCAATTCCAATTGAGTAATAAATTTAATATTTTTTTTTGGTGACTAACTACTTTCATTAGCTTTGCGTCCAACTATTTAGTAAAGTAATCAATCACAACGATTATAAGCGAATTCATCCGCAAGAAAAGTGAGTAGATTTGTCTTATCAACTCAGTTGCCTAACATCGGAATAGCCAGGGCTTTACTATAAAATATATTTATGCAGCAGGTATATGCTAGATTGACACATTCCTTTGACAAGCCTCACATCCCTTAATATACTGAATACAATCGACCATCATTGTCAACCAGAAATATTCATAACATCTAATCGTGAGCCTTATTTTCCTTCTTACTTGGTGGGCCCCGCATATTCCTTCATGGATTTCTTCCATTACTAGCATAGCTTTTGTCACACCACAAACTCGAAAACTGGGCTCATAAAATTTTCGATCACCGAATTCGGTGCCGACGGCCTCCTTAGTACTCCATTTTCGACTCTCAGCGCGCATACGCCAGATTTCAATCTTGGGATCATATAAGGAGGATTTTTCAACGTATATTTATCTCATAAGAAGGATAACTACATGTTTACCCAAATCAAAAAGGTAACATCATCATCACATATCCACTAATATAAATATTTGAATACAATGCTAAAAGGAAAATACATATATCGAAATCAAAACTTCAGAAGACCGATGCACGCTCCAAGCTCAATATTGTTGCAACCTAACATCACCTGCATGCATCTATCGTGCATAAACTTATAAAAAGCTTAGAGGGTGGTGTAAGTGTGTGCACAAAGTAAGTGTCAAGTATTCAATATAATACCATAATCATACAATATCGAAAATACTGGCAAGATCATGAATCATACGATATTAGAGTAAGCGGAAATACTGACAAGTCCATGAGTCATATAATATCAGAGTATACAATACAGATCAGCTATGAAAATGAGGAGTCAAAGAGAGCTAAATATCAGATACCGAGAATGTAATGCAATATACAATTCCTGGTGAGTTCATGAATATCGTCAGTCATATCTAGGCCATATAAATGTAGAAACATAGTAACCTAAAATGTCATATGCCGCTGATGTAATACAATATGCGGTGCGAATGGAATGACCATGCTTGAGTATGAAGTCGGGATGATAGTACGTAGTATCGTAGGTTATGGGGTCCATCACAAGGGACTTCTATCCAAACTAGTCTCATACCTAATTTGGATACTCAGACTCAATGTGGTAAACTCTTGATCTCAGGTTAGTTACGCACCCCAACTGAAATCCTAACCATTGTGAAGGTACATGTAACAAATAGTTGCGCACCAGCAGCCTGAGTAGATAGTGAATGAATGAATAAATGAATGAGTATGTAACTCCTGCTCAATAAGTCCTCATATCAGTACTGTACATCTCTGGGATCACACCAGGGTCTAGTACATTCCAAGCTGGCTACTGCCCCGGTCGACCATACAGCCCAGCGAGTGGAAAAGACCTCATTACCCGCTTGCCAGTAGTATACCAATGCCTACTCGGCTCTTCGATAGCGGACCCATTTGGGAGCTGGTCAAACTCAGCCTAGCTTACAACCCCCTCACTTAGGCAGATAAGGCTACACCCCCTCCCAACCAACACGACACAGTGGGAGACACGGCCATTCAAGCTCTCATGTATCCACTCACTTTAGATGTTAGGGCGTCTCCTGGCCATGGAGATTTAGGGACTTTCACCCAAGACATCCAAAGTGTCCAGATGCTCAAACCAAACATTTTCGGTGTCCCATCTAGCCATCTACGACATGCCTGTGGAGGATACGACCCTGATGTTGCTAGGGCGTACAGTAATCACAACACACAATGTAAAATGCATAAGTCATACAATCTAGTTATGCATCAATCTTGCACATACCGTGTGCTGATGCGAGACAATCTCCGCCTATCGGGGAGTCTCATAACAACCTAGCCCAATGACATATGTAATAGTCAACCACATCTCATAATAAATATGCATATGATGTGCATGGGCATGTATCATGATGCTATGCTGTCACATACTCATAATCGGCACTGATAATTTGCATCGATAATCGGCCTCAACAATCGAAATCAGCCTCGATAATCAGAATCGGCGTCGATAATCGGAATCAACATCGACAATCGAAATCGGCCTCGATAATCGGAATCAGCCTCGACAATTGAAATCGGCCTCGACAATCAGAATCGGTCTCGACAATTGGAATCGGTCTCAATAATCGACCTCGACAATCAGAATCGGCCTCAATAATTGGAATCGACCTCTATAATAGGAATCAGCCTCGACAATCGGCCTTGATAATTGGAATCAGCCTAATAATGGGTATAAGGGAAGGTCACAATGTGGATATTTAACTATCATCACCCATTAATGTGGACATTTAACCATCATTGCTCCCAAGGAGTGGCCCATATAAAGTCAAACGTATCATGGGCCTATGGCCTCACACAAGGACCTAATACACATCACAACAGGCCTCACTCATGGGCTACATATATATCACATTAGGCCTTACTCATGGACCTCATGTATATCATAATGGGCTGCAATACATGGGCCTTATATACATCAAATGGGCCGCAATATATGGGCCCCACATACATCACATGGGCCGCATATACATCATATCGGGCCTCATCAAATGGATCATAAATACATCACATTGGGCTACATCCACGGGCCTTAAATACATCACATTGGGCCTCATATATGGGCTGCAAATACATCACATTGTGCCTCATATATGGGCTGCAAATACATCACAATGGGCCTCTCACACGGGCCCAATATATATCACAATGGGCTATAAATACATCACATCGGGCCTCACTCATGGGTCGCATATACATCACAATGGGCCTCGACACATAGGTGATAAATACATTACATTGGGCCCCAACACATGGGCCAGGTATACATTACAATGGGCCTCGGCACATGGGCCATAAATTCATCACATCAGGCCCTAACACATGGGCCGGGTATACATCACAATGGGCCTCGGCACATGGGCCACAAATACATCACATCAGGCCTCAACACATGGGCCGAGTATACATCATATTGGGCCTCATACACGTTAAGTGGGCCGCATCACATGGGCCGCACCAATGGGCCTTATATACATCAAATGGGCCATGTATAGCGAGCAGGTGGGCTCGGTATAGCAGGTGGGTACACGGTGGGTTGGTCTTATGAATCACAGAATAGGCCCCACCAGCTGGATATACAACGCATACATTACGGTGGGTCTCATGGATGGACTGTATAGGTGAAACACATATATCATGTGGGACCCACGTCCCTGTACAGGACGGCACGAACGAAACATGCACCTCATAAGTGGGTCTCATATAAATGGATGGCGTGGCTGAAATACATACAACATTGTGGGGGCCATAGACGTCGGTGTGGATGGACCACAATATCAAGGTGGCCCCACATGGACGACATGGATGATACATACATCTATCACGGTGGATCCCACACATGTAGCCCACCAGAGTTTTGAATCTTCCTCACGTCCATCTGAACGTGAGGATATAGAATACGTACATCAAGGTGGGTCACACATCCTACGGACGGTGTGAATAAAATATGCCTCATGGTGGGTCACACGTCCTACGGACGGTGTGAATAAAACATACATCATGGTGGGTCACACGTCCCACGTATGGTGTGAATAAAACATACATCAAACAGCCCCACCGTCCATAGTTTGGACGGTGTGGATGCAACACATATCTCAGTGGAGTCCCACCATCCAGGGTCTGGACGGTGAGGACAGACCCATACATCATGTGGTTCCCACACAAATGGGTTGTGGATATAACACATACCTCATGCCCCCAGAACTTACTGATGGCATGACAGCAGCCATGTTGCTTCTGGATGGATAACATAGATAAAACACATATATCATGGCATGGCCACTACACGGACAGTGCAGATGGAGCCCATGCATCACGGCTGACCCCACTAGCTAACGTCCATGTAAATGGATGATGCAGATGGCAGATGGGACCCACAGAGCTTATGACATCACTATAGCAGATATATAGCTGGAGTGTGGTACACCAGCCGTCCCAATTCCCACACGTGGGGACGGTGTGGGTAAAACACTACATCAGTGGGTCCCACATGGTGCCCACCATAATGTTGATCTTCCATCCAATCTGTTAATAAGGTCACAAAGACCTGAGTAAAGAGGAAAAACAAATTTCATATCGATCCAAAACTTCTATGACCCAAAAACGGTTTCAATGGTAGACGTTCAATCCCCCACTGCTCCTTGTAGTGTAGACCACCTGAGTTCCTTGCACGACTAATTTTTGGGGTGACCTGCTGATTAAAGGGGACCCATTAAATGCATGGTGTTGATGTTCAACACACATCATGGTGGGGCCTGAGGTGGGGCCTATTGACCCTACATCCAAGCAGTGGACACTGCTTGCTGTAGCATCCTCTAGACGCTAGCAGCAACAGCGTCTACTGTTTATTTTATATATATATATATATATATATATTTTGAAGAATTTTATAAGTAGGGCCCACATCAGGAAAATCAAGCCCTTCGGTCAAATTCTATGGCTCGTGACAGACCTAACGAGCCCAATATTTAACATGTTTTGACGTGAAGAAACATTACAGTGGGCCTTAATAGTTTTTAACCGTAAAATTTCTGTTTTAGATGGTGTGGCTTACTAGAGTTTCGGATTAGCATTGTTTTTCACCTCAATGCCTAAAATGAGCTGGGAAATAGGGTGGACAGTGTGGATTAAATACATGCATCATGTGTGGGGCCCACAGAACTTGCAGACGTTAATACAATTGCTTTATTGCTACTATACACATACGCCAACCAATCTGCTGCAGGTGGGGGTCCTACATGACCATACCTCACGGTGGAGTCCACACGTGTGTGGGGCCATGCTGATGGGCAGCACGAATAAAATACATATATCATGGGTGGGCCCAAGAGAATTTACTGACGTCAATACCACAGCTGTATAGCTGTGGTCCCCACCGTCAATCAACACATACTAGGTGGGCCATGATTAAACACAAAGAGAGAGAGAGAGAGAGAGAGAGAGAGAGAGAGAGAGAGAGAGAGAGAGAGAGAACAAGTGTGATGGAGGGACCCCGACACTATGGGCCCTCCCTTCCATGCATACAACATTCATCATGTTGGTCCACCAAATCAAAATCAACAGTGGAGATCCCTTCTCCAATAAAATGTAAGGTTTAGATGACCCTTTTCACACAACGAAATTAAACATCATGATGGGGTCCATGGAAAATAGCCCCATCATGGGATGGATATATGAATCATGGTGGGCCATCGGCCACACCTAGGGTCCAAAGTGAGATCCATACCATCAATCGGTAGGCCCTACTTGGCCCATCATCAAAACATGAAATCTAAACCTATAAAACACCCACCTTTGATCTCCTTTTCCTTTTCCCACCAACGCGTTCTAGAGCTCCAAGGGATGTGATTTAACAGTCAAGATGATCTTTGGAGGGTGGAATTGGGTGGTAGGAAGGTGGGCCACACTAGCTTCTCTCCCATGGAGATAGCTTAGACGGTTGCTCTCATGGAGCTTGGGAGGAAAATGAGAGAGAGAGAGAGAGAGAGAGAGAGAGAGAGAGAGAGAGAGAGGTGATGTAAGAGATGGGTATGATGGGGGAGGGATGGGTGAAAGGTGATGGATGTACTTGACATAGTTGACTTTGGGGATGGATGTGAGTGATGAGAGTGATGGGATGTGTACTCGACATTTGATGGGATATATTCTCTTGGAATTTACAACGTACAGCGTTTTCCTCAAACTGAATGTAGGCCCATATCTCCTGGCCCAGGTATCACCTCAGCATGCGAGACACGGCGTCGAAACCGTGGCGACGACGCGGTCATAAGGATACAAGTTTCAGATCGAGCTAACGCTGGAATACGGGATATGACTCAGGATCACACGTAAACACCGGTTACAGATCGCAGGTCGCCGAAATTTGATCGGGAGGACCGTAGAAATCCATGGAACGGTACAGTCTATGATACGGGCCTCACAGCTTCTTTCTTAGACAAGCATCAGATCAAGACTCCATCAGCCCCTTTGCAATATAATTTGTTGTCGATCATGACATAATCGGTGGCCGATCTCCTCACATTTTTGTCAGTCTCAGTACACGAGCTCCATAAATAGCCCATGAGAGTGGCCCTCAAATCTTATCCTTCTAATTCTATCTGGCATATCTGCATAATATTTCATATCTTAATGACGAACGGTAATAACCTTCTTTGGACGGTAATCATTCGCTCGACTGGACCTCTCATGGCGTCGAGCCCTACAGCAAGCTATGCCATTTCATTGACATTCACATTATATTCCCTAGCCATATGTATCAATTCCACTTCTTCAAAATGGTACAACATTTGAGTCTTTAAGGCATAATATGACAATAAAGTTGTACTAGTACATTTGAACAATCTTACCATTTGATTGATAACTAACAGTGAATCATCCATAACGTTTATGGTCCTTACGCCCATACCACCAATAACTCAAGGCCGATTACAATGGCCTCATACTCGACTTGGTTATTAGTGCAATTAAACTCTAATTGGAATGCAAATTCCTGCCTATTTCCATTCAAAAGATGAAGATTATACCAACCCTTGATGCATTGTGCGTTGTTGCAGCCCATTAGTCTAGCTTATCTCTCTAAAATGACTGTATATTGTGTAAGCATCGGGACTAAATACATGCAGTCCAGAATAGTCTACCTACTGACTACTCCACACTTCTACTGGAATTTTACATTTAATGGCCGTAAAAGGGGGCCGATTCACCAAGTAACAAGCCATGTTAAACTTAGCATTATTGATCATGCATCGGGTCCTCTTTAAGATAGTCCGATTTATTCGCTTAGCCACATTGTTCTGCTTTGGTGTATGGTACACAATGTTATGCCTCATGATTCCTTTATCTTTGCAATACATGTTGAATTTATCATAAATAAATCCCTACCATTATTTGTCCTTAATACTTTCACCTTTTGCCTATTTTTTTTTCTACCATCACCTTCCACTGCTTAAAGTTAGTAAAAATATCTAATTTATTTTTTATAAAATAAACTCATGGTTTCCTAAAATATTTATTAATGAATGTGACAAACCATGACGACCCTTCATCAGAAATTACGGGCGTCGGCTCCTATACATCAGAATGCACATAGTCAAGAATACCATTACATATATATTTTCCATATTTAAAAGACAACATTGACTGTTTATCATATATACAATGCTTACATGTATTAAAATCAATACTTTTAAAGACTAGAATTAAATAATGGTAAGAAAATACTTTCATGCCCTAATCATTCATGTGGCCTAAACTGCGTGCCACATATATGCAGGCATGGAATCCACTAAAGACGTTACAACTCCACCCGATGAAGTGCTCGTGATTAACCTGTAAAGATTTTCCTTCATCTGTGCCTTCATGACTATGAGTGCCCCCTTTGAAATTTTAAGAACACAATCAAACCTGATGAATCTGCACCTAAGTGCCTTGATGGTCTAAGAGATAACATACTCTTCCTCAAATCAGGAACGTGCCTCACCTCAGTCAAGATACGCTCCATGCCATCAAACATCTTAATGCATACCGATCCAACATACTTTATAGGCATTGTCATTGCACATAAAGACCTGGCCACTATCACACTCACTGTAACTAGTGAGCCAACTCCAATGAGGAGTCGTGTGGTATGAAGCCTCGTATCCAAAATCTACTCTTCATTGAAGTACCTAAATTTTGATGTAGTGAGCACGTCACTACCATTTATATCCTCATTGGATTCCGTTGTGTTGGCTTGTAAAGAATTTTCTAAATTTTCTTTTCTTAATTTAGGATTTATGCAATCCTTATTCATGTGCTTGGACATCCTATAATTCTAGCACTTCAACTTGCCTTTACCCTTGCCCTTGGATTTGGACCTCGATCGGAAAGATCCACTATCTCACTAAGAATTCCGCCCCCTCGTAACCAGTGCATTGTAGAGGCACTTGCATCATTGCTTTTCTTTCTCATCGCCTTCAATTAGAGGGCTGAGATAATGGTTTTGATCCTAATGGTCGATCTACTGGTGCATAACGAGTTCTTGAACTAAAATTGTGGTAGAACCGCTATTGTAGAAATATGGAATTAGTCCAAGTGTCCTAGAGAGAGTGAATAGGACTTTTTCAAAAATTATTTTCTTATAACAACAAACAATGCCTAACTTCAATCAAGATCAGTAAGGCAAAGTAACTCTATGGCTTCCTAGACAATAGAGGGTCAAATACATAGGTTACATGAGATTTACATGTAAAGAAACTATCCTATAAAGATAGTGTATGTGAGAGTGTGTGGGATGTAATTCCTATCAATGCTTAGACATTTACTTAATCATGCATCATAATAATTATTTGATAAACATAAATGTAATTAGATCAATGCATGAAGAGAAATCTCAAACACAATCATATATAGTGGTTTGGTTAGTTGCCTACTCCACTCCCGGCTAACGTACTCTTTTCTAGAGTGTACAAGATTTCACTATCCAATAGTTTTAAATAAGATTAATCATGAACCTTTACAACCTACACAAGGTTAACTAAGAAGTATAAAGAAGGCAACCTTATATGCCTACATAAGGTAACAAGTCGTACACAAGGACATAACTAGGAGCCTACACAAGGCAACATGTCCTATGAAAGGACAATATGTCCTATACAAGGAAAACATATTCTCTCATCGAAGGCCTACAAAAGGTCTTGGTGAGTTTGTTAACTCAAACTCTGAATCTCAATCTTACACAAAGAAAGGGCTTTAGATTCAATGAACTCTATATACTTATAAGAAAGTGAGTGAGTCCCTTTGTTGCACAATCTGAAGATGATCTTATTATTAATGAAAAGTCTTCAGCTCCCTTGAACTGTAATGACTTCTAATGCTTCGATCAATGCTTTGAAGTTGTGAGGTTTAGGGTCTGGTCCAATTTTCTCTATTAAATGATATGATTTAAATACATAGAGAAGATGCCTATAAGCTAAGCATTTAAGAGTTTCAACAAAATGATTTACCTATGAAGGGTGTTATTGAAAACTCAATGAATGCTAGAGTTCATCATTCAATCGAAGCATTCAAGATATGAGTAAATGCTTGTGTAAATGATTGAATGATGAACTATAATGGGAAAGATGGAATGAGTATGAGGGTATTTACTCTTGGAACAACTCTCCTAAACTCTCTTAAATTCTAGCTCCTTTTTCTAAGAGGCAAGCCATGTGTATTTATAAAGTTGAATCCCCAATGGTAAAAAAAGGGCTAAAATCTGACATTGTCGATGCCATCATAGGATATTCGATTTCATCAAATTTTGAATTTCGATGTCATCAAACCTTCTCTAATTGCATTGACCTCTTACATAGGGTATTCATTTGGGTGTAGGACAAATTTTGTCCGATCTCATCGAGCACCCTTCGATATCATCGACATGCACTTCGATGTCATCAAGGGATGTTTTTGATGCCGTCAGGATTCCTTTTGAAAAATACACAATGGTTGATGGACAGTTTTATCCCTTGTTTGATGTAACCAATTAGTCCTTCAATGTAATCAAAATTTGAATTTTGATGCAATCAAACGACCTTCGATGTGATCGAACATATTGCTTTTACCTGGAAAGATTATTAGACAAACTGGTCCTCATTTTGATGCCATCGATAACTTACTTTTGATGTTATCGAAGAAGCTTTCATTACATCGAGGAGCACTTAAAGTATTTTTTATTTTGGAGGAAATAAGCCCAAGGTCAATTCAATCGAAGTGGGTTTGATGTCATTGAAACTTAAGTTTTGATGTCATCGAACTGCATTCGATGCAATCGATATTTCCTAGCATTTGTTCAATTTGTTGTTGAACTATATGGGCTTGGTTTCGATGCAATCAAACTAAGTTCAATTTCATCAAAGATGTCCTCGATTGCATTTCGATACAATCGTCAAGAGCTTTATTTTACCTATTTAGTTCATATTTCCTCCAATAATCAAAGTGTTAACAACCCAATCTTACTAGAAGATTTTTGAAGTAGTTAAGGGAAAGTTAGGTTCTTTTGGGGGCATATAACTGTTAGGGTTTGTTTTGGGTAGATGAGGCTTAATTTACCTTTTAAGCATGGCCGTATGCCTTCATCTTAATGAGTCTTGAGCTTGATGTCTTCAACTTGGGGCTCACTTAACTGACAGACTCAACACTCACATATATTAACAAATAAGGACACTTTCATGAACAACTCATATAAAGCCAGAAGAGAATTCAACAGGATACATGCATGATCCTCATATTTCATCGTTTCCTCCACATAGAATAATTTACAAATTAACTTATTGAAGTTACTAAAATGGGCCTCAACATCAACCCGCTCTGCTATCTTCAGATTAAATAACTGAAGTTTCAAGTACAAGTGATTCTCAAGAGATTTCATCACATAGATGTTCTTTAACTTTGTCCATATACTTGCTGGAGTTTTCTCTCTCATGACATTATAAAGGACCTCATCTGTTAAGCACAATTGGATATAGGTTCTCTTTCTTATCCATCTTGTTGCATTCATCATTTGTTATAGATTCTAGTTGTTTTTTAAGGAGAGCATCATCTAATCCTGTTGAACTAGGACACTGGTCATCTTGACCTTTCGTAGTTTAAAATTATTTTTTTGAAATATTTTTCAACATCAAACTTTGGATTATAAGCCATCAATACTATACTTTCAAATTCAATCTACTTTCCAACTTATCTCTAATACCACTTGTTAAGGAACTACGAAAGAACACAGAGGTGAATCAAGCAAAGTACTTTAATCGCACAACCAAGTCCAAACACAAACAAACCAAATTTTCCATAAAAAATCCTTACGGAAAAAAATCATGGCACAAAGCAATAGTAATGCACTACGAAAGTAGAAAATTATAAGAGATAGAGATTACAGATTCAAACAAGCATCTAATCTTCCTCACAAGCCAAGTTATGCCTTTGAAACCTTTAGGAATGAATTTAGAAAACCTATAACACCTCTCTTCCTACACAAATCCCAATTACACCCGATATATATAGTATCCTATTGTATCACAATCGGAATAGGAAAAAAATCTTGTACTAACGCGATTCTATGCGCACACTCGATGACACCCTCAATGGGACTTTGATGGCATCGACATCTTTGATGGCATCAAGAAAAATATCAAAATGTTCTGGCAATAAAACATGATTTTTTTAGATTTTTTCAATGGCATCAAGTATTTTTCGATGACGTTGACATACCTTAGTGTTTACAGATTTAAGACATCAATAACAAAAATGATACACATAATGGGTCGTGTCAGTCTCTTTTATGAAAAATGCATGTTGTTAGTTCCAATACAAGATTTTAATGAAAATTTACTATTTTTAGCAATTTCAAAATTTATCCTATTTTTAAAGTTTTTGGATTTTTTCCTTTTAAAAAATTAGTTATACTCATGCTAGGACTCCTTTAATAAGGTTTATCTAGATTTTCTATTTTTACAAAACTTACTATTTTAGGTAAATTTTATTTTAGTTAAATTGTGACTCTTAATTAGGGTTTGAATTTTTCTATTTTTGCTCATTATGAATTAGGATTTTATTTTTTTATTTATCACTGGTGTAATCAAGAAATCATGGATATTACAAATCATTAATTAATATACTTTCCAAATTTCATTTCCTTTCTTGTGGATTCAAGAATGGCCTTATGGATTCAAGGTTTTATGTACTTGTGGAAGATGGTGATCTTCTTCTCATTATTTTATACCCTTACATGCATCAGTTGGTATCCAAGTGAGGCTTTTTTCTCAGTTCGATGCAATATAAGAATGGTGCGATAACAATTTCATAGACGGTGTTTTAAGAACAATCTTATAACAATGACGATGTTTAAATCTTTCCAATGAGATAATTGGCAAGCCATGAAAGGATTGGAGGTAACAATCGACTTTTTTTTTTTATGAAAGTTATAAGACAAACTCATGTTCATAATAATGATCAACATGAGATTAACGATAGAGCTCACGGTCATCATGTTCGTGGTGAAACATTGGTAACGAATTGAAGGCCACCATGCGATAATGGTGAATCACAAGCCATCACTCTTATTGTGAGGAAGATGTTGCATACATCGAATGAGATAAATCTGCAGCGGCACAACATTTTTTGAACGACGTGCACCATGCACAAAAGTGTTTTTGATGTGACTATAGATAACAAAAGTAGTGAGAATATTGTGTCAAAGTTTATGATTGAAAAGCTACAATTAGAGATAGAAAAGCACCACTGTCCATACACAATTGGATGGATCAAAGAAGGTTAGCAAAATAAAGGTAACTTGACAATGTCGTATTCCCTTTTTCATTGGTAAATAATATAAAGACGAAGTAATGTATGACATAGTTGATATGGAAGCTTGTCACATTTTACTTGGTCGACTATGATAGTATAATCATGATACTACACATAGAGGTCGAGATAATTAATTTATTTTTGTTAAAGATTGTAGAAAGATTATCCTCACCCTTATGGGAATGAATAACCAATCCAAGACTCTTAAAGTGACTCTTATAACCAAATATGATTTCATCAAACAATTTAAGGAGACGAGAGAGATAAATGCATTAGTTGAAAAGGAAAAAGATGTGGAGCCCATGAACATCCTAGAAGATTTACAGCCACTATTGCAAGAGTTCAAGGCGATTGCGCTTGATGAACTTCCTAAGGAGTTACCTCCCATGCGAGATATACAAAACCACATTGATTTTGTTTAAAGGGCAAGTTTTCCTAATTTTCCACATTATCAGAAAGAATATGATATCTTGTAGGCATAAGCGAAAAAACTGATCCATAGGGGTGTCATTGAGAGTATGAGTATATGTATTTTGCCAACTTAGGAGCTTAATGCAAAGTATAAGAAGTAGACTAATAAACATTGGCGCTAGAAGTTGTTTACGTATTCTGAGCCAAGTACCTTAAGTAACTCGAGGACGAGTTTTTTCAAGTGGAGGGATCTAATGTAGGATGTGACACACATACACTCTTAGCACAACCATACCAAAAGAAACCTAAACAAAAGTATAAGTAGTCTATCAAATGTTTAGGAGTATATGTAGAAGTTGTTTACATATTCTGAGCCAAGTACCTTAAGTAACTCGAGGACGAGTTTTTTCAAGTGGAGGGATCTAATGTAGGATGTGACACACATACACTCTTAGCACAACCATACCAAAAGAAGCCTAAACGAAAGTATAAGTAGTCTGTCAAATCTAGGCCAAGACCTACATAGGACATGATGTAGTTGGGCGTCAAGCACATCTGAATCAAAGAGATTCAATCCAAATAGGGAGAAATTGATGTTTTAAGTGTTAACTATAAATTGGCCATAACTTTTGATTTGAGTATTGTTATAGGACGCACAACCTATTAATCTTTATCGTAATGGGCCATCAAGCTTGAACTGATCCACATAGTGGGTCAAATTAGTCTGTTTCATGAAAAAAAAAAAAACAAACACTACCATTTCAAAAATGATATTTTAATGAAAATTTATTATTTTTAGTAATTTTGATTTTTGTCCTAGTTTTAATGTTTTAGGATTTTTGTCTTTTTAGAAATTAGTTGTAATCATGCTAGGACTCCTTTAGTAAGGAAATTAGTTGTAATCATGCTAGGACTCCTTTAGTAAGGTTTATCTAGATTTTTTATTTTCATAAAATTTACAATTTTGAGTAAATTTTATTTTAGTTGAATTATAACTCTTAATTAGTGTTAGAATTTTTTAATTTTCGTAAATATGTATAACGCCCCAAAAATCGGCACCCGAGTACACAGACTCTGATCTCGAGTTCTCGGGTATTAACTAAATGAAAATACATGTGTGACTTAGTTTAGATTCACATTCATTTTACATACGAGCAATTAGAGTAGCGTAATTAAAATTAGCGAATCCAAAGCGAGATATAGATAAAAATAATAAATAAATATAGGGCTAAAAGCAAAAATACAATTCTAATAGTGGTGATTTTTCAAAATGAGGATTATATAAGCCACAATATATATACTCAAGACGATTAAAGTGTAAAGTTTTTCATTTTAACCCTATCCTCCAAAACATAACGACGGTGGCACAAGCTGATCTATGCCTACCCGTCCGAGGGCTCATTAGTACCTGCATTAATAATATTATTTGGTTGGTGTTTTAAAACGTCGTCCTAGGTGGGAGTGAATAGCTAATTCAATGGTTCCATTAGTTTTAAATTATACATATTATCGACACAATCAATGCAGTTAATGATAAATACTCTTATTAAATGCACAATTAAGATTATGAAATGATGCATGTACCTTACAATCCAACACTTCCTCACAAGCGACTTCAATGCCTATTTCACAAATGCCAACACTCCCTCACAAGTGACTCTAATGTCAAATCACAACCTATCCTAAGGTATGCATGATTAGTCGAGTAATTATTAATTCCAATTCATACAGTCGATTAATGAAGCTAGAATACCAAAGTTATATCACGAGACCTTATCTAGATCATATGGCTCATTGCGGCACCTAGCGGCTTCTCACCATTGTCTCTTGATCCAAATTTAGGTATCAATCATTTATCTAAAAAATTAGTTATTTTAAAGGTACGATATAATACCCAAATGTATGAGGATTAACTCAATATGGGTCATCACCCAAACACCAAGTATAATCACTCAATTTCGAGGTGCGGGCTTATCATATAAAACTAAATCACTACAAGGAAAGAGCTCATCATTCAATTCCATTCACGCCCAAATCATTCAAAAGGTACTCTGACACAGAACCATCGGACGGATAATTTGATAGGGGTCGTTCGAATAATGATCTATCACCTCTATTAGTTCTCACTGGTCACTACGGGGAGGCTCGTCACCCCAGTATAGGATGATAGGTCGGACACGGTGTCCAACACCACTATGCCCAGCTCATGAGTCTTAGTAGGATCATATCGCACTAACGGTTATGAATAGACTCATCTATTAGGAACGAGGTATCCTGGATTTTATTTGGTCGTGTCACACATTTTTAACATACATGATCAATCGACTAGTTGAAAATTTGATTGACCTGGGAGAACCCCGGTGCAAGCATCCCATTTATTCCAACTACTGTCAGTCGTCCATGTTCAACCCGAGTTGATCGAATAAGCCTAGGGTGGTCGCCTCAACTTGAGCCACCCCTTTTATTTTGGCGGTTCACCAACTAACCCAACATCGTAGTAATCATAATTATCATTATGTACTAAGCATTACTTCATGTAATTATAGCATAAGTTCTAGTACATAACCATTTATATATTTTATCGACCTTATGATCATCAATAGAAGCAACACACCTACTTGGACATTTTATCAAATATGTAAGTATCAATGAATAACACATCTACTTAGGCATTTTATCAAACATGTAGGCATCAACAAAATAACACATTCAATTGAGCATTCAATCAAACATATGAGCATCCATAAAATAACACATTTAATCACCTAGATATTTTATCAAACTTGTGAGCATCTATATCCAACCAATAACATATATTATAAACAAATCAAAATGTTTACATATTAGCAAGCAAAAATTCATCTATAACCATCTAATTATTAACCGAGACCCTCAAAGGTCGATAAATGATAACCTAGAGATAATGATCCACACCTTTTAGAAGGAATATTCAATTTTGGGCTCATAGGGTTAGGGATTTGGGGGGAAATGATTCCTATGCCAAATTTAAAAGAATTGAGTGAGAATCATGCAATTAATCATAGAAAACTTAAGATGGTTCATTGTTTACCTCTCAATTAGAGTAGTATGGATTCGGCGGATGAGAACAGTCGAGGCTAAGGCTTGATTGAAGAAAATCCATCAAGAATACTTTAAGATCTCCCTCACAAGATCTCCATCCTCCTCCTCCTCCTCCTCTCTCTCTCTCTCTCTCTCTCTCTCTCTCTCTCTCTCTCTCTCTCTCTCTCTTCTAAGGTAAAATTCGTATGGGGAAAGAGGTGAAAATGGAATGCTATTTATAATATCAGATGTTGTAAAAATGGTCATTGGGGCCCTTTATTTATTATACAAACTTGGAGGGGGTTGTTTCTAACTAATGAGACCCACTGGGAGGTGTACGGGTTAATTTAAGCCATGAGATAAGTGTCCCAATAAGTGATCTATATTTGGACATAACCATTTGATGATTAGACGTGTCGATTAATTTGGAAGGCCCTAACTTAAATCGACAGTCACTGATGATTAATCAGGGTTGTGGGTATATATATATATATATGTGTGTGTGTGTGTGTGTGTGTGGAGAAATATCTTTAGTCGGTACCCCGACTTTGACCATGAATCGATGGTTCGAAAGTCACAACTTTGTAAAAGAGAAAAGTGGCTAGTTTCACTTAAGTTCTAAATTTCAACTTAGAGGATTTGCGTGTTTCAAACACTTGGATTTCGGCCCAAGTTGAGTAGTTCTGGGCACTTTCTTTGTTCGCCACCTGCAATGGGTGTCAAGCCTAATAAGACAGACATTATTCTATAGTTTCAAAACTAGTGGCCTACTAACTAGCGACGTAGAGCTTTTTTTTATAATCAAGGCATTTCTAGAATGAATTAGGTATCAAGATTTCATATACGCAATGATTAGGGTTTGGATTAGTTAAGTTCATAATGTGGCCTATTCGCAACTAGCGAAAATGATGAGTCATTCATAATCACCTTAAACCATCGGTTCTTATGCTAGTTGAGTAACTGAGTTAATTTAGTTTATTAATTATGATTTAACCCCTAATCTTCTTGTCTTTAGGTAGATTTTTATTTAGTTATGCTTATCTTGATTAGTCAATGATAGGTGTCACACCCCAAACTCAAAAGCTAAGCTCACAAAATTCCCGATCGCCGAATCTAGTGCCAACAGCCTCCGTAATATCCCATTCTCGAGTCCCAGCGCGCATACGCCAGATTTCGATCTTGGGATCCTATAAGGAGGATTTTTCAATACACATTTATCTCATAAGAAGTATAACCATAAGTTTACCCAAATCACAAAGGCAGCATCATCATCACATATCCACTAATATAAACATTTGAATATAGTGCTGAAAGGGAAATACATATGTTAAAAATTAAAGCTCCAAAAGTTCGCTGCACGCTCCAAGCTCAATGCTGCTACGACCTAACGCCACCTGCACGCTTCTATCATGCATAAGCTTATAGAAAGCTTAAAGGGTGATAAAAGTATGTGCACAAGGTAAGTACCAAGTATACAATACAATGCCATAAATCATATAATATCGGAGTAAGTGAAAATACTGACAAGATCATGAATCATACGATATCAGAGTAAGAAGAAATATACTGGTAAGTCCATGAGTGTCATTAGCCGTACCAAGGCTATGCGATGCAGGACATAAATGCTAACGGCCATATGAATGCAAAAACATGCAACCTAAAATGCTACATGATGCAGATGCAATGCATTATACGATGCAAGTGAAATGACCAAGCTAAAGTAAATTTGGGATGATAGTACATAGTATTGTAGGCTATGGGGTATATCACAAGAGACTTCTATCTAAACCAGTCTCATACCTAAATTTGGATAGTTAGACTCAATGTAGTAGACTCTTGATCTTAGGTTAGTCGCATGCCTCAATCGAAATCCTTACCATTATGAAGGTACACAATAATTAGTTACACACCACAAGCCTAAGTAGATAGTGAATGAATAATGAATGAGTATATAACTCATACTCAATAAGTCTACATATCAATATCGTTCCTCTCTGAGAAATCATCAAAGTCTAGTACACTTCAAACTAGATTGTTGTCCTATCGCGCGCAACAAGGTGAGTAAAAGAGACATCACTATCCGCCTATCAATATGGCTCGACTTGTCAATAGCGGACCCATTCCTTGAGCTAGTCAAATTCAGCCTAGCTTTGCCCCCTTCTCTTAGGCAGGTAAGGTTGCACCCCCTTCCAACCTACCATGACATAGTGGGAGACGCGGTCTAATGGTATACGGCCCTCATGCGCTCATGCATCCACTTAGTCTAAACATTGGAGCAACCTCTGGAACCAAGAGGGTTTATAAAATTTCACCTAGGGATATCTATAACACCCCATGTAGAACAGATTTTCTATGTCCCATCTGGTGATCCACGATATGCCTGTGGAGGCTATGATCCTGATGTCACTAAGGCGTATAGTGGTCATTTCATACAAATACGAGATGCATGAGTCATATAGTCCAATCATGCATCAATCCTACGCATACTGTGCACTCATGTGGGGTAACTTCGCCTATCAGGGAATCCCATAAATAACCTGCCCAATGACATATGCGATGGCCAACTATATTTCATAACAAACACGCGGATGATGCGTATGGGCATGTATCATGATGTTATGCCGCCATATACTCATAATCGGTATCGATAATTGACATCAATAATCGGTCTATTAAAGGGCTTAAGGGAAGGTCACAACAAGGACGTTTAACCATCATTGCCCATCAATGTGAACATTTAACCAACATTGCTCCCAAGGAGTGGCCCGCATAGAGACAAACGTATAGTGGGTCCATGGCCTCACACAAGGGCCTAATATACATCACATGGGGCCATAACATCGGGCCTCATCAGTGGCCACAATCACATCACAATGGGCCCCATACAATCTTAATGGGCCACATACAATCACAATGTGCCATATGCAATCACAATGAGCCATATACAAGTCTCAATGGGTCACCTACAATCATGATGGACCATATACAATCACAATGAGCCATGTACAAATCTTAATGGACCACCTACAAATCTCAATGGGCCTAACACACATCACTATGGGCTGCTCACACGGGCCTAACACACATCACTATGGGCGCATCACATGGGCCTAACGCTCATCACTATGGGCCACATCACATGGGCCTAACACACATACTATGGCCGCTCATATGGGCCTAACACTCATCACTATGGGCCACATCACATGGGACTAACACACAACACTATGGGCCGCTCACATGGGCTTAATACACATCTCTATGGGCCGTTCACACTGGTCTAATACACATCACTATGGGCCGCTCATACGGGCTTAATACAAATCACTATGGGCTGCTCACACGGGCCTAATACTCATCACTATGGGCCGCATCACATGGGCCTAATACAAATGGGCCACAAATACATCAATGTGGGCCATAAAAATATCATATTGGGCCTCGTCAAAGGTCGCAAATACATAACAGGTGGGCCCTGCATCCATGGACAACTCGGATCAGACACGTACATCACGTGAAGGCCACATGGATGATGTGAATAACATATATATATATATATATATATATATATATATATATATATATATATATATATATATATATATATATATATATATATATATATATATATATATATCGTGGTGGGTCCCACTATAATGTGGGTGAGGGATTGGATTACATCTAAAATTATTTCAATAGTGGTAGGTGCAATATGTGTATCACTCTTCACTATCATTCTATGGGGCACATGGCTTACTAATGATAATCAGCACTGCTTAAACATTATCCATGTAAATCAGCATTGTCCAAACATAATCCATATAAATCAGTATTGTCCAAACATAATCCATGTAAATCAACACTGTCCAAACATAATCCAGCACCATCCAGCAAAATCTAGATGGTGTGGATGAAATAAATAGATAAATCAAGGTGGACCACGCTATACGGCCTGGATGTAACACGTATACAAGAAAGGTGGGCCCAACCCCTCACAAGTGTAATACGTGTGGGGTAGGCCCACAACTGCCAAATAGATGGACATCGTGGATAATAAATACATCAGCTGAGGGTCCCACAGTCCAGCAGTTGCTGGATGGTGCAAGATAAGACTCATACATCAAGGTGGTGTCCACCGTCAAAAGGATGGACAGATGAAACACGTATATCAAAGGTGGGGTCCACGACCATGTCCAGGGATGGACGATGTGGATATAATAAATACATCAAGGTGGTCCCCATTGTCCAGACCACCGGACGGTGTAGATATACGATACGTACATTGGGTGTGGGGTCCATAGCACCGTCCAAAGGTGGTCCAGCACCATCTAGACATTCCGGACGTTGTGGATCAAAATATACATCATGGCTAGTGTCCATAGTGCCATCCAACCTGTCCAGCACCATCAAAAAATTGGACGGTGTGGATCAAAACACATACATCAATACAGGGCCCCACAACACCATGTACGGTGTAGATAAATAACATAGATTACGGTGGGTCCATGTCCACACAGCTAGATGGTTTAGATAAATAGATGGACATCGTGGAGAACACATACATCGTGGCGTGCCCTATGTCCTGAGATGGATGGATGGTAGGGATAAGATACATATATCAAGTGGAGTCCATGGCTGGACGGTGCAGGTAAAGCACATACATCATGGGGGAGGGCTCTGGACGGTGGAAATAAAATACATACAATTGGTGGGTCTCATCGTCCTATCCATCTATACGGCGTGGACCCCATACATAGCAAAGGTGGGTCCCATCGTTAATGGACGGTGTGATAGAGGGCATACATTACAATGGGTCACATCGTCCCACACTGTGGACGGTGTGGATGCATAATACATACAACAAGGTGGGTGGGTCCCACGTCCTCTGGATGTTGAGGATACAACACTTAAGTCATGTGGCCCTACCGTCCATTGCTGGACGGTAGCGGATACAACACATATTTCATGTGGGTCCATGTAGGTGTGGCCCACCCACTATATATATTATATGTATATTATTATAATAGTTATTATATTGATCTAGAACTTCTGTGGTGTCTGTAGGTTTTAATGGTAGGCATTCAATCCTCCACTGTCAGTGTGGTCCACCTGATAGATCTGCCTCATTTGGGATGGATGGTAGGGATCGGATCCATACATCAAGTTAGGGTCCACATGAGGTGTGGACAGTGTGGATTCATACATCATCAAGGTGGGCCCCACGTGCTGCACCCAGCATAGACAGTGTAGATATAAACTAATGTTTTATTTAAACCAACCTTATTTAAATTGATTTTAAATTCGCAAGTATATGAATCAGGTGTAGACATGGTACATATTACGAGATCTTTCCTACGAGAACTGATTGTCACAATTCGAATTTTATGATTCTTCTTAACTAATCTAACAAATAGTTTAGTTAGTTATTAAGTAAAATAATAAAAATTTATAAAAAAATAACTGAGAACAAGAAGAAAAATTCACTCAAGCAGAACACTAGGACTTTTGAATCCACCCCTAATTATCCTAACCCTTGTTTTACTTGTTGATTCACCCTAATTCAGATTGATATAAATTTAATAAATAAAGCACATTCTATGCCCTTGTTTAGGCACACAAGATGTATAATTCCCTTGAAGCACAAGTAATTTTTTCCTTAACATCAACTGTCCCTAATGCATGCACATCAATTGTCATGTATATACAGACATTAAGAATCAATCAAACCACTTAAATTCATATCCACCATCTACTATCTTGATTATGAATCACAGAAAATGAAATTGGAAAAAAATATCAAGGATCACATCTTTCCATCCATGTTTAGGCATGAATAGATGTAAATTCTTATTTCTTTCTCTGTAGGAAAACCTGTTCATGGTCAGACACAAGCACACCTAGAATAAGATTTCAAACAACATCCACTTCTAAACTTTGGGTAAGCTCATAGATTGGAGAGGTATGAAGTTTTCATTTAACCATAATATAGAAAAAAATAAATCAATCAATTTTGGATGAAATTAACAAACAACAAGAATCATTCAAATTAGGGGCTTCATCTCACCCCTAGCTAAGAAATTAAAAAGTCATGGGATGTAACATAGATTCAAATGAAAAGAAGAAAAATATAATTGATAAGAAATGCATCCCTTACACAACCCTCTAATCTTCTAGTTTCAAACCTTTAAATTTTTTCAATCTGTGTGATGAATCTGTCAACCCCAACGCCGTTAAAAGAAATCTCTTTTGGAGCAATCTGTTCTAGAGCAATCCCTTCTCAAGCAATCTCCCGCCTAGAGGAGATGATTTCACACGGCTTTATAGCTGTTTTAGCCATCCAAAACTCTTAACGGCAGCTTCCTCTTTCATCCATCCGCAGCAACAATGGAAACTCGTTTCTATTTCTTCTCCAGTTGAAAACCTAAAAAAAACAACTTCTTTCTCTTGTTTCTTTTTTGCTTCTTTTACATGCAACTGAACAGAGGCAGTAGCCACTTTTTTTTTTCTTTCCAGCGGTTAATGCACGTGACGTGCTCTCTTCTTTTCTTATATATATATATATATATATATATATATATATATATATATATATATATATATATTCTTTTCTTTTAAAATATATTATAGTGATTCACAATCTGAACCATCTGCTGTATTTCAGGCATGTTATTTGCCTAAACGGACCATTGGCACAAGCAATAGATGACCAAACTCTTAAAAAAAATAAAAAAAATACTCAAACGTCCATCAATTTGATTCTGATCATTTGCGGAATTAGCATCTCATATTCCAACCAAATTTGGACCTGAGCCCTAATTTCATGTGCTCTTTAAGGTGAATAGATCAGATGGGCTAAATTGGATCCTTAATTTCAATCCAAAATTTCAAGGAATTAGAATGACATAAGCACAGGTCAGCAGCTCATCAAATTTTCATTTTTTTTTTATAAAAATTGCTTGTTTTCATTTTTCTCATGTAACTTCCTTCATGGTCATCAGATTGAAGTGAAACTTGACACCTTGGCATTTTTCGACGCACTCTTCATACTGGTAAAAAAATTAGCTTAAGATTTCGTTCCAAGAAAAAGTTGATATTTTAATGTTGGTGTACGTAGCGTTTATGCTCTCTTGCTGTACTCTGGACCACACACATTGTTGTCATTCAATTTGGACCATCTGGCATACTCGTGATACTATTTTAACTGTACAATCATAGTATCATCCCAAGATTTCATGTTCAACATACGTGTGGCCCCCTGGATTTCCAAATAATTGCAATCTGATATCTCCATTCATTTTCTTCACCCAATAAAATTCCATGACCTGCCTTGGATGATTTCCGAAGGGTTGGACAACTTCACGGCTCATTTGGACCATAAATCTGGGAGATGTACATTCTTCCGTATCTATTCCGTTTTTCACATCATCTTCCATTATCTGTAAGTATCATTACAATCACACAATCAGATGGAATTAGGCTAAAATAAGATAGTGAAAGGCATAATTTTAGGAGTATAACTGTCAATATTTCATGTATATCATAAACCACATACATCATGGTGGTAGGGTCCACGTAACTTGCTGGCGTCCAGGGCAGTAGCAACTGCTTGTTGCATGGGACCCGCTATCCACATGGACGATGTTGAATAAAATACATGCATCAAGGGGGCCACGTGTGCAGCAAGATGGACATAAAATGCATACATCAGGTGGTCCCACCGTCCATTATTGGACAATGTGGATGCCACCTACATACATCACAGCGGGCCCGATGTCCAATGGACTACACGATCAGACGATGTGGATTTCACATGTACAGCATGGTGGGTCCCATAACAAGAGAGAGAGAGAGAGAGAGAGAGAGAGAGAGAGAGAGAGAGAGAGAAGGACGATGTGATGGAGGGGCCTCACCACTATGGGCCCCTCTTTACATACATCAAGATGGGCCCCAAATGGGATCCATACCATTAATCGGTAGGCCCCACTTGGTCCATCACAAAAACTGAAATTTAAACTTACAAAATACCCACTGTTAGATCTCCTCTTCCTTCTTCCACCAATGCATGCTAAAGCTCCAATGAATGAATTTCGACAGTTGAGACGGATCATGGACGGTGAGATTGGGTGGTAGGGAGTGGGCCACACTAGCTTCTCTCATGAAGAGCCATGAATGGTTGCTTGAAAATGGAGAATGGGTAGAGAAGAGAGAGAGAGAGAGAGAGAGAGAGAGAGAGGGTTGTAAGGAGATAGAGGGATGGGTGAGTGAGTGATGGAGTGATGGGGAGTGAGTGATATGTACTTGACATGTAAGGGTGTGTAAGAGAGAGAGTTGACTTTGGGAGGTTGTTTGTACTTGACATGATGTGTACTTAATTGATGGGATTGATGTGATGTTCTCTTGGATTTGTAAATGCGCAACATTTTCTCGAACTAAACACGGGCCCACATCTCCTAACTTGGGTATCCCCTCGACGTGCGATACGCGGCGTTGGAACTGCGGCGACGACGTGATCGCTAGGGTACAAGTCTCGGGTCGAGCTGACTCTGAAATACGAGATGCGACTCAGGGTCGAGCGCAAACGTTAATAACAAATCGTGGGTCCCCGAAATTCAACCTGGAGGACCACAGAAGCCTACGGAATAGTATGATCTAGGATACAAGTCTTACAATAGGTCAGTTAGATTTTAACTTTGTGTGAATAAATCACATGACTAAACTCAATGTTTAAGTGATCAGGTAGATTCATTGGCTTCCTACGGTTAACTAATTAGATTTGTGCGGTTCCTTACCGGTACCACCCGTTTATAAGCTTAACTCGAGTAGAAGGGTCAGTCAGTGACAACGTGAGCTAATTATATAAAAAAATTTCAAGGATTTTTGAAATTTTAAAATAGTAAAAATCCAGGATGTTACATTATGAATTATAATTATTTATTTATTAGTTGTGTAATTGAGAAATCATGGACGTTACAAATCATTGATTAATAAAAAATTTGAATTTCCTTTTCTTTCTTTTGAATTCAACAATAACCTTGTGAATTCAAGATTTTATGTATTTGAGGAAGATGATGATCTTCTTCTCATTATTTCACACCCTTCTTGCATCAAAATCCAAAGGCTACAGTCCTAGTAATATCTTACAATAATACTCCATGTTGTAATTTAAAGACATAAAGGGTGCGAGCTACATGTTATGGATTACGTGCAGGTTATACATAAGGGGTTTAATTAGGGGAGAAAATTAGGTCCCCCCTTACCTCACCCAAGACATGTAACCCTTACCATGGAGCTAACTTTTTTTTTTGGTTAGCTTGTTAGTACACACCCCACTGCCAGAATACATATATTCTTTCTAATAATGCAAAGGATAAGAAAAAGATTGATAAACATCAGGTCCACCTTGACATATGTATTTTCTATACACTTCGTTAATCAATTTTACTAGGTCATTTTAGGGCATGGACCCAAAAAAGAAGTAGATCCATAGGCATGCTTATGTAGAGCGGGTTGCGGATAATTTCACAGCCAAGATGAACAAAAAAAGGCTCGATCGGAGATGAAGATAATCTGGATCATCAGAACTTAAAACAAACGTACCTCGCAAACCGGAATGAGTTATTAGACATACCATATGATTTTGGGGTAGGACGAGCTACTTTAGCCACATAAACTTGCTATGTCGGGTTACCTATGCCGAATTTGTGAGATTCCATTAGATCGACAATCAATATTTTTTTTTTACTATTTTTAGTAAGTTTTAGTTTGATTGTAACTCTTCGTATGTTGGGCTTTAGGAGTTGTGTCCAACACAAAAAGCTCTTAAAAAAATTAAGGGAAAATCATGGTTTGGTTGAATAAGACACTATTTTTGGTTGAAAACCATGCACACTAGCAGGAATCAGGATTGTCTATAAATAGTAAGTTTACTATTTATAGTAAGTCATGATTTCTAAGAGTTTTAATTATAATATGAGTAAGTCATGATTTCTAAGAGTTTTAATTATAATATGATTTTAAAACTTCTTCCAAAGTTTAGTATCCCTCTTTAAAGGCTTGTAAACTCGTTTATTGGGATCATCAATCAATTTATGAATTTTCAAGAATTATTCTATTTTCTTATTTTTCCTCATGGATTGGAGGCATGTTTGTGAGGAGTCTAGATAAGTTCTATGGATTTGGAATAGTTATCCCCCTTAGGAACATGGTGCTTGACCTCAACACATCCTTCCCTACGTTAGTTTGGTATCAAAGCAAGGCTCTCTCCACTGATCTATGGCTTCTAACAATGGGTTAGACAACAATCTTATGGATGGTGCTCCATTGAATCATCTTTTAACTGTAGTGGCTTTCGAAGCAGCACAGCGAGAGAATCGCAAGTCATGCAAGGGCTACAAGGTACCATCGATTGTATAACGAATGCCTTAGGGCAGCTCTATATTCATGGTAGTGATCTGCCCCCAGTAGGCACTGGAAATTATAATCGCCTTAATCTCAGGATAATGTCAGCGGTGAACCAAAGGATCATTCCTGGGGAAGGGGCATCCAGTGACGAGGAGGTCGATGACATGATCCTTCAATATCCTAAACAAGGCGATGATCGAGCAGATCGGCTAGATCGAGAGTTCAGGAAGAAGGTCGATATTCCTAACTTCAATGGCCAACTTCACATTGAGGATTTCCTTGATTGGCTTTCTGAAGTTGAGTGATTCTTCTACTATATGGAAATCCCTAAAGAGAATAAGGTCAAACTTGTGGCCTACAAGTTGAAGGGTGAAGCTTCAGCTTGGTGGGAACAATTATAACTCGCATAGATGAGATAAATGAAAGTACCAATCCACACATGACATCAATTAAAGTGGCTACTACGCATGCAATATCTCCCTAGCGACTACGACCGGGTACTATTCCATCGACCATGTACTATTCCATCAATACCAAAATTGTCTATAGAGTAGTTGGTCGATGAGAGATTATGCAAAAGAATTCTACTGCTGGGCAGTGTGTAATGATTTGGTCGAGACTGAATCGCAATAAGTTGCTTGATTCAATGGTGGATTACGTATGTAATCGAGGATTGGGTCCAGATGTAGCTCGTTTGAACAATGAATGATGTAATCAAGTTGGCTACTCGAGCGAAAACACAGCTTGAACACCTCAACACCTGGACCTATCCTACCACTAGGGTCACTGTGGTAAGTCTGTCCCAGGGAGCTTCACAACCCAGAGGCAGAGAACTTGTAAGATCGCTCACTCAACCTCCTACACTCATGAACTAAGATCAGGAAAGTGGGAAAGTTAAGGCCCAAAGGGGCGTATCAACTACTACTAGTCCGAGTAGGATCCTGAACCTCTATTCTCAACCAAGACCTGACAATTTCTATCATTGTGGCCAACCGAGTCATCTATCAAATACTTATCCCCATCAATAAGTGGCGAACCTCGCCATCAATGATGGTAGTGTTAAAAACATCGATGAAGACCTGGATGTTGTTGAGCTAGAACATGCCACAAAGGTTGAGGTGGATGAGATATGTTGGGTTCAGTAGGATCATGGCGAGTTGCTCGTCATGAGATGATTATTGATGCAATGAGAAAAGAACTACACCCACAACGAAATAACATCTTCCAAACTAGGTGTACGGTGAATCGAAAAGTTTGTGACATGATCATCGACAATGGGAGCAACGAGAACATCATCTCCAAGGTCATGGTGAAAAAATTGTAATTAAAAATAGAGCATCATCCCTCCTCATATACGGTCGGTTGGATTAAGAAAGTTAGCGAGACAAAGGTAACCAAATAATACACTATATCCTTTTTAATTGGTAAACATTATAAGGATGAAGTAGTATGTGACATATTTGACATGGAGGCTTGTCACATGTTACTCGGTCAACCTTGACAATCCGATCGTGACGCCACTCATAAACAACAAGATAATGTGTATATTTTTGTTAAGGACGACCAGAAAACCATATTAGCCCCTTTGGATCCAGAGGAGCCATTCGAAACTTCTAAAGTGGGGGGTCATTTTCTCTTAATCATACGGGACTTTGTGGAGGAATCCAAAGTAATAGGACATGCCTATGTATTAATTATAAATGGGGAGGAAATCGAGCCTTCTAACATCCCTGAGAAACTAAAACCCTTGCTGCATAAGTTCAAAGAAATTTGGTCAGATGAACTTTCTAATGGATTGCCTCCCATCCAAGATATTCAACACCATATCGACCTTGTCTTTGGGTCCAGCTTACCCAATTGTCCTCATTATTGGATGAGTCTGAAGGAGTGTGATATTCTGCGGGGACAAGTGGAGGAATTGATCTGTAAGAGTCGTATTTGAGAAAGCATGAGCCCATGAGTTATATTGGCTCTATTAACTCTTAAGAAAGATGGGAGTTGGGGCATATGTGTCGACAACCGAGCCATTAATAAAATCATCATAAAATATGAGTTTTCCATACCATGGTTGGACGATATGTTGGACATGCTTGAGTATGCAAAATTATTCTGTAAATTTGATCTAATGAGCAACTACCATCATATTCAAATACGGTTGGTGATGAGTGGAAGATGACTTTTAAGACTAAGGGGGATGGTCACACCATTCGGTCTTTCGAATGCGCCTAACATAGTCATGAGGTTGATAGATTAGGTTTTGAAACCACTCATTGGGCGGTTCGTTGTGGTTTATTTCGATGACATTTTAATATATAGTTAAGATGAAACAAGCCATATGGAACACCTCAAGAAAGTCCTTTAAGTGCTCGTTGAAAATAAACTGTATCTTAATTTAAAAAGTGCAGCCTCTTGACCAACAACTTGTTGTTTTTGGGCTTTGTTGTTACATCTACGGGCATTCAAGTGGATGAGGAAAAGGTGAAAGCCATCAGGTAATGACTGGTTCAAACAAACATACATGAGATATGAAGCTTTCACGGATTGACTACATTCTATCATCAGTTCGTGAAGAATTTTATCACCATATGTTCACTCCCCAAGTGCAGGGTTGTGATGTAGTAATAACTCGGTAAGACCGAGGTCGAATCCCAAGGGACTGAAACTGTACGTAATCTAAAATTAAGTAGGATTTGAACTAGAATAAGATGAATTCTTAATCAAGTAACAATTGTGAAATAATTATAGGTTAATTAATCTAAAACTAAGGAGATATCAGAGAAGGATAACTAGGGATTTAGAGGGTCCACTTGTAGAGATCAGGGAGATCTTATGCCTGCATCAAGAATTATGGAATTTACTGAACTGCCGTTGATCTAGTTTTCAAAGAGATGAAAGGTATATGAATTAGAATGGATTCCATCACCAAACCATGCCCAAGAGACTATAGCAAACAACAGAATTAAACTAATTACCAACCAATCACATGTATGGAGGTTAGGAAGAGTACCGTCATCCGACCATGCCCAGGAGACTATGGTGAACAACAGGGCTCTCTAACGTCATAAACATAAAAGAGAAGAGACATGCTCAAAGCCATTGCAAACCCGTTTAATTTCAGTCACAACAGACCATTAAGAGCTAAAAACATTCCCATAATAATCAATTAAAATCAAATCAATTCATGAATTAAAATTAAATTGAAAACATACATAAAAATTTTCCATCTCACTACAAGCTTCACCTCTTAGCCCTAACTAAAAGGTTTAGCCAAACATGATGTGGGCTAGATCTAAATAAATAAAGAGAAAAAGAAAAGGAAAAGAAAAGGGAAAGAAAAAAACCAAAGCTCTTCTCTCTCTCTCTTTCTCCTGACGTTCCAACCCAGTCAAGATCTGGATCTTCCTCCCCAGGTCTGAATGAATGCTCTCCACGTCCAAAATCTCCTTATATAGCTGCTTATAACGCCCTGGAAAAATCTGTACTTGGACTCGAGTACTAACTCGACCAGAAATCGCGTAGGATTAATTCCTTTAGAAAATAAGTGTAAGTTAGTTAGCGCAACGCTAGAGTAGCTGAGAAATAGTCCCTGATCACTTTAAATACGTTCTACAAGACCCAAAGCGAGTAGAACCAATGATGCTATAATACTCTAAAACCTCGGATCAAACTCTAAACCGATTTGTTCTCAGGACCTCTTTGAAACTTTGTATTGGATCTAGACCGTGCGTCGAAAGTCTGATACCTACAATCTTAGACCGTTATAACCGCCTAGCTGGACTTGACAATCATTTCGAAAATCAAGTCCAACCGACGTTCAAAGGCTATTTCATTGAGCCTGGAGTGAAGAGAGTGAGAATAGGGTTAGATTTGAAATTTAAAATTCAAATCTGGCACACAACTTGACGCGTTATTATTAAGCGTTCTGACCATCAGAATTCAGCCAAATTACACCCTTGGATCAGGAAAAATTTCTATTTCATATCATGAGACTTGTAGACCTGATCTACGTGCGGTGACCGCTGAACTGAAACTGGACCGCCACGTGCGATCTACGAACACTACTAGACTGAAAATGGGATGTGAGCGACATCCGACGTGCATGAACTTAAGTTCGATCGCGTTCGTCTAGGGGACCACCAGAAATGTCTTTTTGGACCGAAACAGCCCTGATTTGGTTAGGCATCAAGTAAACATTGTTCCCAAGCCTGTTTTGGGCAAGTTTTAAGTTATAAAAGGAGCTTAAACCCTCACTTCTCTCACCCATCCAAATTTGCTAGAAATCGTAGCTGGTGTGAGAGAAAAGGTGAGGAATTGTGAGAGAGAGTGGGAGAGAATTTCCTGCTTCTTGCACTACGCGTTGCACGTGCTTAAGCAACGCGCCTCAATCACTTTCCCAGTGATTTCGCCGCGATTCTAGGTAAGCAAATACCCCAAATACTTGCTGATTTAAGGTTCCTTTGGTTCCTTAGCTTGGTAGCTGATACATCTTGTAAAATAGGTTCCCGGTTCACCGTAGACGAAGCGTACACTCTCCGTTCGAATCAATACACTCGTAGGATAAAAGGTGCAGATTTTAGACGCTTTGATTGACTGTTTCCAACGCTTTCAATGTCGTTTAATAGTAGATTATCGACGGCAACGCCGTTTGACATGTACAACATGCTGTCCATTTCCTGTTTCGTAAGCAGACAAAAAATATGAGATTTAGGGCATTTTAGTCATTTGTAGGAAATACTGTTTTCATTCATGTTTTTCTGATTTGATTGACATGGCTTCTTGTCGCATTAGGATATTAGGAATGCGTGCATAATTAGTTTGGCGAAGAGATTCGCCTAAATGCGCACTTTGAGTCGACATACTATATGTAGACTTAAGTGTGTAGTTTAAGTGTTAGTATAAATGTTTATATTAGTATGTATCGAATTAAATGGTGTTATGAACTAGTTTGAGATGGAATTCTCAAACAATATGCTGATGTAAATGATTTCCTACATGTTGGCTATATGCATGATTTCATTATATGTATGAAATGCATGTGTTAGATGATTTACTTAAGTTGTATGTTATAACATGTGATAACATGCTCACATTTTTGTATTTTCATTTCCATTACTCTTATATGATTGCTGATGTGGATTTATTATTGTTTGGGACTATACCTAGTCCAGGCAGTCGACAACCGAGCAAGTTCGTGGTTGGCTTATCTTTGCCACGAACGACGCGTCGATGAACGCGAGTCGTGTTTTGGAGTTGGCGGCTGTGGTTAGGCCACACGAGGTATTTTATGCACTTCATGTCATTCGACTTGAGATGCGCTCGTGCTAGTCGAGCCCGTCAAGTAACTCGACTGGCCATTGTATGTTCACCTTGTATGAGTCATAACTGCTTGAACCTAGGGTACTGAACTTACCACTGTAAACCCTATTAACCATGGTACCTTGATCCATAAAGACTCATGAGCCAGGCATGGTGGTATGGGACACCGTGGTCAAGCTGTCGGCCTACGCTGGGGCCACAAACCTCCCTATAGTGACCAGTGAGCACTTATGACTCGTGAGCAGATTATGGTGGTATGGGACACTATATTCTTGCCGTCGGCCTACACTGATCAGGCGACGAGTCCTTTGTAGTGACCGCGAGCGTATTCTAAGTCTACGGGAGGCGACGACCTTTCCGTAGCAGTGAGAGTACATTAGGCCTGTATTGATAAGGTGATGGGGAAGCGGTGCAACGAGTGCGAGCAACAGCCCTGGCAGCCCTTGCAACGACCTACAAAATATACATCGTATGAGATTACTAGGAGTGACGACCCTAGACAGGATCTGTGTTGGGATTGATATAAGGGAAGTACCTTAGTTTCCCAATATTGCTGTTTGAATGGACTAATAATAACTCGGTAATCATATCATCATCACAATGCATGTGCATGAAAGATGTGGAGCACTGAGTGGTACGCAAGCATGCCGCGGATGAAGATGGTGCCGTATGAGGGAGAATGTCGGTGAGGGCATCTATCATGTCATGTCATATTGCATTAACCACAGTATTAGGAATGTTTGATTTACTACTTTACTATTATCGCATGATTGATTTGAGAACATGCTAATCTTTGCTCTATTATTCCACTGAATTAGCTACTCACTCCCATGTTACGGGATGATGTTTGTAACACCCACCAGACCCTGTCTTAGATGCAGGTGAGGCAGCGATTCAAGAGGCAGAGCCGGACTATGATGAGGACCAGGATGAGTTCTCATATATGCAGTACCATGATGGCTTTGCTTAGGTGGCCTGGATTGACGGGACTTCTCAGTGGGACTATTTTTGACCTTTTGATTCTGTATATTTACATGTATATAAGATTCAGAGATGTATTCATACTTTGGAGACAGTTGAGATATATTTTGTTTTCCATACAGTAATATGTATATCTTTTAGTCTTCCGCTTGCTTTTATCACTGAATCTGGAGTATGAATTGCAGTTTTGGTATACTTTTTCTCATGTGAATGCTTTAACTCAGACAACATTGAATCATAATCATTTTTGTTGCATAAGTGACGGTTTGGAACTCGGGAGTTGGGTTTATACACGACCCCCGATTTTTAGGGTGTTACAGGAGTGGTGAAAATCGGATTTGAATCGGATTTGGAAAGCTATCGCACGCCCAGCGAAAGCTCTTTCGCAGCCAAGTTTGGGGCTTCAAAAATTGCCACTTTCCTCGCTTAAATTATAAAGAAACACTGTCCCTTAGGACTTTCTTGGGTCCTATACATGATAGACGGTTCAGATCTGCCATATGATCAAAGATGGTGGGCCACAACCACCTGGAAAAGCCAGTTTTCGCGAATGTGGGAAACCTTTCGCACCATTTCACTTTTGTGATCGGTGGGCCCCACAGAAGCATTTTCGGAGAAATCCACCCCGTCCATTGGATTCAGGACAAAATTTCATGAAAAAATGGGTGGTTTTGAACGTCCATTGACGTGGCCCAGAGAAGAAATTATAATAAAATCAATTTTGAACGTCTGAGGGCAGTCCTTTTGTGATCTCTATACCGCACACATGTGTATGCATGGATGTGAAATATCAGTATGATTTTGTAGTATTTGATGCTCTCTACAAGATGGACGGTGTGGATCAGACATAAAGGGCATGTGTGGGGCCCATAATCGTCTGAAAAACGGACCAGAGCCGTCCGTTCGCTGCAGTGGAAAACGGAAATTTCCATTTTTTCTTAAGTCGGTCGGGGCAGTCGCTGGTCAGTGCGTCAGTGGCTCTTGTGCACTGCAGACGTGCATGTATATGATGTACACACTGCATGTACAGGGCCCATTTTGATGATTTTGAGAAATCTAATCCGTCCATCCTGTCTCTCATATTATTTAAATCGTTGGGACTAAAATTGAGGCAGTTTCAGACATCAGGTGGGCCCCAAATTGAAGATTAATGGGCTGATCTGTCCATTGGCCCACTTTCCAAGATCTTCAATGGCTTAAATTTAAAATGTACGGTTAATTTATGGCCCCCATCTCATGTATGAAGTTTCGAGACAATCGGATGGCGGGAACCCTGTGATCTTGCATTTTGGACGTCCTTCAGGCCACTTGAGTTTCAGTTTCTCCATTTTTGCGGATTTCTGGCGTGTAATTCCGTCGATCTCAGTCCCCTGGGGTCCGTCCCTTGCTCTGGTGAATCTTGAGCGTTAAATCCATGCTTTTAATACCTTTTTGCAGTTCATGCTCGTAAAATCACCTTGCAACATAAACACGATAAAACGGGCCAGTAAACAGTATTATGCTCGTAAATCCAGGAAATAAATGGGGTCTGATATGCAATATTTGACCCTCAACACCATAGTATCTTTAATTACAGACTATATGAAGAAGGGACAATTTCAGTGGACTGATGAAGCCAACAGGAGCTTTGCCGAAATTAAACACAGGTTGTCCACAACCTCGGTTCCTGTACTTCCCAACTTTGATAAACTATTCGAAGTTGAATGTGATGCTTCATATGTCAGGATTGGGGAATCTTGTCTCAAGAACGTCAGCTGGTAGCCTTCTATAATGAAAAACTTAGCGATGCATGCAAAAAAGTGGTTGACATATGACCTAGAATTATACAGTGGTCCATGCACTGCGACGTTGGCAACAATACTTGATTCAAAGGGAGTTCATTCTTTACACAGACTATCAAGCTCTCAAATTCATTAATAGCCAAGCTAATGTGAATTGTGTGCATGCCAAGTGGATTTCATTTTTATAGGAATTCATGTTTGTGCTGAAACATAAGTCTAAGCATCAGAACAAAGTGGCTGATGCACTGATCCACCGTGTAACTTTGTTAGTCACCATGGGCAATGGGTTGTCGGGTTCGAGTGCCTCCACGATATATATATATATATATATATATATATATATATATATATATATATATATATATATATATATATATATATATATATATATATATATATATATATATATATATATATATATAAGGGAAAAGGTATTATACACCTGACCATATTATACCTCCCATAAGGTCAAGTGCTGGCAGCACATTATTCATTGGATGGTAAAAGTTTTAAACAACGGGGAGATTTTATAGGAGACTAAAGAAACACGACGTGAATTTGATACTAAAATAGCTAGAAACGTTATTGAAGTGAAGTCACCAAGCTCTGTGGGCTCCACCATGATGTATGTTTTATATCCACAGCTTCCATCCATCTAGAGAGATCATTTTAGGGCAATATATAAAGAATGAGTTAAATCCAAAGCTCCAGTGGACCCAACATAGAAAATAGTGGGGTTAGTGAGGCCCACCATTGAAAACTTCTAAAGGCCACGAAAGTTTTAGATCAAGATGATATTTGTGTTTTCTCTTATCTCATGTCTTTTTTAACTTTTGAACAGGTTGGATTTCAAATAAACATTATGGTGGGCCTTGGGATAGTTTCAATGGTGGGAATCACTCTCCCCACTATTTTCTATGGTGGGTCCACTATAGATTTTTATCTGCCTCATTCTTTGACTCATACCCTAAAATGATATTTCAAAATGGATGGACGATGTGGATACAACACATACATCATAGTGGGGCTCACAGAAATTGGTTGCGTAGCTTCAGTAGCCGACTCGCTACTCATCTGTGTGTACATCTACATCCAGATTAAAAGGGGAACCAAATTGGTTGGTCAGCAAGGTTTTTTTGTCTAATCATGAGGTATGTGTTATATATATCCAAACTGTCCATCCATTTGGTGAGCTCATTTTCAGGCTTTGGACAAAAAATAAAACAGATCTAACTATCAATTGGACCACACTGCAAAAAGCAACATGAGATTGAACGTCTACCATTGAAACCCTTTTTGGGTCACAGAAGTTTTGGATCAGTATGAATATTTTTTTTCCTCTTCATTCAGTTCCTTTTGACCTTATGAACAAATTGGATAGAAAATAAACGTTATGGTAGGCCCTACAAAATTTTCAACGGTGAAAATCATTATCTCCGCTGCTATTTGTGGTGTGGTCCAGATGATCTTTGGATATGATTCATTTTTTGAATAATGCTCTAAAACTATCTCTAAAAATAGATGAACCGTGTAGATATAATAAATACATTAGTGTGGGCCCATGTAACTTTGATCTCCTTTAAAATGTTTGCTGGAGGAGCGTCAGTGCTTATCTCGCACGACACGTACCAACAGTAGCTATATGGCTCGTGTGAGGTACACTAGCCAATCTCAATCCGCTTCCATTAGAACGCGGATCGTGTCTTACCACCTCCCGGACGGTAATCCATCCAGGCAGGGCTCTGTGGGGCCCAACGTGATGTAAGTGTTTTATATCCACGCAGTTCAACGATTTTCTCAGATCATTTTAATATATGAACCAAAAAATGAGGCAGGTCCAAGGCTTAAGTGGACCACAAGGTGGGGATTGAATGTCCACCATTAAAAACTTCTTACGAGTTGGAGAAGTTTGAGATCAAGCTGATATTTGTGTTTTCACTTCATCTACATCTACATGACCTTATGAATAGGTTTGATGGTAAAAATTCAATAATAACTTATTTTTTCCTACATAAGCATTACAGTGCGCCCTAGGAGTTTGTAATGATAGAAATTCAATAACAACTGTTTTCCCATGGTGTGGTCCATCTGAGATTCAGATATAACTTATTTTTGGTGTAAATCTATTAAATTATATTTCAAAATGGATAGACGACATGGATAGAAAATATACATCATGGTGGGGTCCACATAGCACCAGTTTTGTTTCTCCAATTTTTCTATAAAATCTCCCTGTTGTTTAAAACTTATAGCATCCAACCAATAATGTGCTGCCACCACTTGACCTTATGGAAGGTATAATACGGTCGAGCATATAGTACCTTTTCCATATATATATATATATATATATATATATATATATATATATATATATATATATATATATATATATATATATATATATATATCGACGACAATGACTTCAAGGACGCATGACTTAAATGCCAAGAAAGTTACCCTAGTGACCTACATATGTAAGACAGCTTCTTTTTCAAAAAGAATCGACTATGCATTCCCAAAAGCTTGCTAATGGAACAGATCATCCAAGAGTTACATGGAAGTGGCCTTAGTGGACACATTGGACGGGACAAGATGCGCACTTTTATCGAAGAACGGTACTACTTGCCGCAGTTAGTACGTGACGTGGGTAGAGCAGTGTATCACTATCGTGTTTGCTAGGTCTCCAAGGAGTAGTCTTAGAATATGGGTCTCTACAACCTGTTACCTGTACTCGATAGCCCTTGGGAGGACCTATCTATGGACTTTGTGGTGAGTCTCCCATGAATACAGCGTAGCATGGATTCAACGTTCGTTGTGGTAGATCATTTTTTGAAGATGGGTATACTTCATCCCATGCAAGAAGACCCTCGATGCAACACACATAGTAAATCTATTCTTCAAAGAGGTAGTCGGTATATGGAGTTCTCAAAACTATTACTTTTGACCACGATATGAAGTTCATTAGCCACTTTTGACGGACTTTGTGTAATTAGTTCGATACACGACTTCGATTCAGCATTGCCTACCACCCACAGATCAATGGGCAAAACGAAGTTGTGAATCGTATATTGCGGAACCTCCTTCAATGTATTTTAGGAGAAAAATTGAAGCAGTGAGATTTAACATTATCTCAAGTGGAGTTTGCATTCAACAACATGGTGAACCACTCGACAGGAAAGTCCCCGTTCCATATTATTTACAGTCAAGTGGTTCGCCACCTACTTGACTTGGCCCCTTTGCCTAAGCTCCCATGCATGAGCGATGTAGCAGAACATATGGTAGACAGGATCATGAGTATTTATGCAGAGGTGTAAGACGAGTTACATGCCTTGAACGACAAATACAAGAAGTAAGCCGACAAGCATCGATGACAAAAGGTGTTCGAGGTAGGTGACCAAGTTATGGTCCATCTACACAAAGAAAGATTTTCGACTAGGATGTATAAAAAATTGAAGAATACGAAGATTGGGCTGGTACCGATACTCCGAAAGATTAATGACAACACGTACGCTGTTGATCTTTCGGATGACATGGAGATATCGTGTACTTTCAATGTCACGGATTTGATTGAGTATCATAAACCAAAGCAGGACAAGAACTCGAGGACAAGTTCTTTTGAAGTGGATGAGACTAATATAGAGTAAGTTGTGGATAACTTCATGGATAAGATAGACCAGAAAAGGCTCGATGGGAGATGGAGATGATTCAAACCGTCAGAACTTAAAATGGACATATCTCCCAAACCGAAATGAGTTATTGGACGTACCATATATGATCTTGGGGTAGGACGAGCTACTTTAGCCACCCAACCCCACTACACTAAGTTGCCGATGCTGAATTTGTGAGATTCCATCAGATCGACGGTTGAAATACCTGTTTATTTTCATTTTTACTATTTTTAGTAAGTTTTAGTTTGATTGTAACTCAGCGTATTTTGGGCTCTAGGAGTTGTGTACAACACGAAAAGTGCTTAGAAAAGTTATGAGAACATCATGGTTTGGTCAAATAGGATACTGACTATTTTTGGCTGAAAACCATGCACACTAGTAGGAATCACAACCATTTATAAATAGTAACTTTACTATTTATAGTAAGTCACGATTTCTATGAGTTTTATTTATAATATGATTTTGAAACTTCTTCTAAAGCTTAGTATCCATATTTAAAGGGTTGTAAAGTTATTTATTAGGATCTGTAGACACCCCACACAGGCTACATCTTGAAAAGGTTAAGACCGTTCAGGAACCATGATCATACCCAATCTCTGCTTGAACCGAACCAAAGTCCCTAAAACCCAAATCCGTAATCCAAAACCACAATCCAAACCATTCATCACATATGCAACCCTGCCTATACCCCATACCATGGCCTAGATCCTCATTACCCAAGCCGAAACCCATTTTTCTGAGCTAAAAAACTCAAAAGGAGACTTCCGAGCGAACCCGCACAGTGTACAAGGTTCGCTCGTGCGAAACCGGCCCGAACTGAAACCGGGTGGTAGTCTGACTGCCGCTTGCGGTACTTCAAGTGCCGCCGCTCGCGATCCGTGTGTGGACAGCTGTCCCAGCGTCCAAAAGTCAACTTTCCTTCGAAATAACCCTTCCAAATTTTACTATTTACCTTTTTACCATCCCTCATGGCTAATGGGAGAGTGTCATGTGGCATTCCTCTCTCCATAACCAACCGTAACTTGCCACCTCACCTTTTACCCCTCTCAAACCCAAAATTTACAGCAATGCAATTGGAGAAGGATATAAATAGCCCTCTCCTCTTCACATTTTTTTTTAAAAAATAACAACATCTTCTCATCTAAGATAGAGAAAGTGAGAGGAAGAGAGAGTGAAGGAAAGGGAAGGAGCTCCCAAGCCTTCAAAGATCTGATCTTTCCAGCCACCCCCTAGCCTTCCTCTCAACCTTTTCTAACCCATAAGCCTAGCTCAGATTTGATCATGGTCCGGTTCATGTCTTAGTCTACTCAAGATCAAGCCAAAGATCCATTCTACATACAAGCATTCATCTTGACATCTATTCCCTTCTCAACCCCCTGCTTCTCTAGATCTCTAGTGAACGTATGCTCTGTGACTTGCCATACACCGGATCCTGTCACATCAGAAATTTCTAGCGATCTAGTCCATCTTTTCTTTATCTTTTTTCATAAGTATCATCACATCCATTTTCTAGACATACTGTTGAACGTATGCTCTGTGGCTTGCCGAAATCTCAGATCTTGCCACATCAGAAATTCATGTGTGTGCCTAGTCCTAATCCGACCATATCATTCATCCCTTGAGACTTTTTTACCACACAAAGTAGAGACCGTACGTTTGTACGACTAGAGAGGTTGCCTAACACCTTCCCTCTCTATAACCGAGGTCTCTTATCCGGAATCCCGAATCGCAGACCAGGAGTCAATTTAAGGTAAGGAAGTCTCTAGATTTTCCTTACCTTACGTATTTCGTGGTTCTAGCCGACCGCGGGATTCTGAGATTTTTCGGCTAGTGGCGACTCCAACATCCACAATCATCCTAATCACCCCCTCCACTAAAAACATAACATTTAAATTAGCGTGGGCGCCGATTTTCAGTGTCTACAGGATCATTGATCAATTTACGAATTTTCTATAATTATTTTATTTTATTTTTCCTATGGATTCAAAGCATTTGCATTTCTGTGAGAAATCCATAGAAGTTTTGTGGATTCGGAATAGTCATCCCCCTTAGGATGACGGTGCTCAACCTCAACCCGTCTTCCCCTGCATCACATGTCATACCATAGAAAATAGTGATAATTGTTCATTAATGACCCACAAGATCAGTTTTGAATCAATCATCCTGTTTCTTATAGCATGGTCCACTAAGACTTGGATCTTCTTTATTTTTAGGCTTATGCCTTTAAATGATCCGGAGAAAAAAATAAAACCGGATGGTGGGCGTGGCCCCCATGATAAAAGACCACACCATCTTGGGTGAGACGGGGGCCACACGTAATCTGCTTTCTTTAACTAAAGCTCATAACTCTCTTAGACTAATTGCATAGGCTTACCATGAAATTCCAAGTGTGCCTATGTTTGTGAACATTGCAAGGTACGGTTTGGTGAGTGCTTAAATATAAGAACATGGCACGTGGCTAATTAAAGGCTATATATCATAGGACACCTACAAAGTAGATCATGCCTTGGGCTAGAAGTCAAACTATCCACTTTCGCGGAAGGTGATGAATATATCCTTGGAACGTGTGTTGCCCAACTAGCTAATTATTTTCGTACTTGTGCATTTACAGTGTGAGGCCCACCCAATGAGCAATGTGAATCTCACACACTTGCGTAACAGGTGCATGGATAAAAGAGAAGTTATTATTTCCTTCTTCCTAAGACAACCCTTTGAATCAAGGAGGAGAGAATTTTTAAAATAAGAAATAAAATTAACATAAGAAAATTAACATAAAATGTGACTTATGACCTTACATAAGTAAGCATAAGCCCTAAAATCCCAAGTCTATTTGAATTAAAAAAGTTTTTTTAAAATATTAAAACTTATTTAAAATACTGAAAAGATGTCCAATCTTATCCAAATTTATAAATAACTCTTAAATGACTTAAATAAAAAGAATTGTATTATTAAAACACACACACACACACATATATATATAGTAATGGTACTATGTGGTCGACCTCATGGGAACTTCCCATGAGGTCGAGCTGTGTGGGCCCCACCATGATGTGTGTCGAACATCAACACTGTGCAGTTGATGGGTCCCCTTTAAGTTATAGGATATCCCAAAAATCATCCGTATATGGAACTCAGGTGGGCCATACAATCTAAAACTATGTGAAGAAATGCTTAAAATGTATAAAATCACTTAATGGGGCCCACTTGAGTTTTGGATGAAGCTGAAACTTGTTATGACCCCTCATCCAGGTGGGACACACACAATGGATGGCCTGAATTTTTTTAACCATATATCAGTGGGCCCAATAAATAATTATGAATGTTTTAACGGGAGGGTAACCCCTCTCAAATGTTGTATGTCGCATGGCTCACTCAAGTCATGGATTGAATTGATTTTGAAGCCCGTGTCCCACCATCGAATGGTGCTTCTGACTGATGGGGTAGATGTTCGACACACATAACAGTGGGGTCCACACAGCTCAACCTCGTGGGAAGTTCCCATGAGGTCGGCCTCATTGTACCTCAAAAATACTCTTAAGGGTCGTTTTGATGCTCGTCGAATCTTACCCTACCCGTGTAAATTTACGTAGGTGAAGAGTCTCACAGGAAACTATTTCATTCTATAAAGTTTGCCTAGCTTGTAAGGTATTCAAACAGTAAACTATCGTCTCTTTTTGAGTATTGATAACGTAAATAGTATTTCAAATTTTATATGATTGAAAATCCAAGCTGTTACAAATGGAAGAACGCAAAATTTTTGGATTGAAAATTTATGATTTTGATTCTTTAGGCATCATCTTCAGAGTGCGAATAGGCCCTTATGTGCAAATACAATACGCCATGTGTTTTGACCTGAGAAAATGCTATGAATTTCGACTTAAAGGAGAGGAAGAGAATGGTTATGACCAAGGTATTCAATGAATTTCAACTTAAAGTGCCTCATACTGGACCATTATGATCATTTTTTTTTTCTTTAACAAATCCCACCATTTCAGTTATGTAACCATTTTTTAATATCAGGGTTATAATAGTTAGAAGGGATTGAAAATCCAAGTATTTTACAGCCCCAGCTTTTTCTCTTAGATTTTAAAAGTAGTCCTTTTGAAAATTTTCAATCCAAGTCAGATTTAAAACTCCTAATTTTTTGTGACGTGACCATGATTTAGATGACAAAGACTTAATTTCAATCCTAACAACCCCAATTCTGTAGGTTAGGAAATGACCTGCAAAGTTTAGAAAACCCAGATTCTCAAATTTAGAAAACTAAGATTTGGAACCAAAGAGTTTTCCCTAAGGAGGCAAATTGAAGCAGGGAGGGATTGAATGCCTATCATTGAAAACTTCATATAAGCCATAAAAGTTTAGGATGAAGCATTTTTTTTTAAAAAATTTCACACGCGCACACACACCCTACACACTCACGCTAGGGGAATTTCACCACCTATGGGTACTGGAACCCTTGACCAGGAGTTGAAACTCCTGAGAGTCTACCGCTGGGGGATGAAGCTAATATTTATATTTTCCTTTCATCTAGTTTATGTGACCTTATCAATAAGTTAGATGGAATGTAAACATCATGGTGGGCCTTATGAAGGTTTTAACAATGGTCATCATTGCCACAAGCATTTCTTATGATGTGGTCCACTTGAGCCTTTGGTCTGCCTCCTTTATGAGCTCATGCATGATCAGTAAAAAAATATATGGATGGCATGGATGAATAACATTCATCAAAGTGAGCCCCATGAAGTCCTTGTGAGACCATCCATCTCTAAATAAGCCGTGGTGGGGGCAGTATCCAATCGGCATCCAACGTTGGGGGCCTCACTTCAAGAACCAGTGGACGGCCGATGCCAGTCACAGTTTACTGGTTTGGCTAGTGACACTGACTAGCCAATGGCTATAGTTGGTGCTCTATGAATCCATCATGACTCAGCTGTTCAGCCACACTGTCCATTCATTTTTCCATATCATTTTATGGTAGGAATATAAAAAATGAGATTGATCCAAACCTCAAGTGAACCACATCACAAAAACAGCAATGATTGAACGCCTATCATTATAAACTTATTGGGGGCATAAAAGCTCTCGATCAATCTGATATATATATATATATATATATATATATATATATATATATATATATATATATATATATATATATATGTGTGTGTGTGTGTGTGTGTGTTGTGTGTGTGTGTATTTTCCTTTCATCCAGGTCTATATGGACCTAATCAACAGGTAGGATGTCAATTAAACATTACAGTGGGCCATAAGTGTTTTTTAATGGTGTATATTCAATCGCTAGTGTTTTCCTGTGGTGTGGTCCACGTGAGATCTAGATCTGCCTCATTTTTTTTTTTGAATCAAGTCCTAAAATGATCTTGCAAAATATGGACGGATACATCATGATGGGCCCACAGAGCACCAACAACCAGCCACTTGGCTAGTGGCAGATTCACTATCCAAACCGCGTCCGAAAGTTCAGTGCATGCCACTGAATCATGTGCCACAACTTCACGGGAACTTTCCACGTCACATTCATCAAACGCAGGGAAAAGAAAAGGAAAAAGAACAAAAAACCAAAAACAGCTTATGTAATATAAAGTCTGCATTTATTCCCTTTTAGCGCCCTTTTCCGGGGAAATGCGTCAGATGCCATCTACAGCGTCAGATTCCGGCGATAAATAATCTTAGAAAGCAAATGACAACACCAAATGATATTTGGATTTTGCTACGGTGCGGTGGCTGATTTCCACCATCAGATTTCATTCTAATACTGATCTGAACCGTTCATGTTCTCGATACAACCATCTAAAAGTTATCATCTCATATTTCAACACACAATCCCCCAATCAACAAATGTTTCCTAACATTTCCAGTGTCTGTGTAGCATAAGATCCAAAACATCAACGGTCCAAATCATAGTTTAAAATGCAACCAGGGTACAAACCAGCCAGCGTATGCTACCGTAGCAAAACCCATGTTATTACACCCTTTCTCTAATAACAATACACCCCCTTCCAAGGACATAGTCAGCTTATTAGGTTGGCCACACATGCACATTGAATATAGACAGTCATCTTATAAACAGTCCACATCCAGCACACTTGTAGTGGGCCGGCCGAATAAAGGTCGTTTTAAGACTCGAACGAGTCATCCAAGTTGACTCGGACCCAGTCCGGTTCATCGCAGCGAGTCACCCTCATTCACCTAACAGCGACTAGAGCAAGTTGGGCTGAGTCTAGGCCATACACCCGGCTCGAATGAGTCATAACTCGACTCGAGACCGGACGAGTCAATCGACCCATGGTAGAAAAGGTATTTAAGTAAGAGGTGCATGAATTGAAAAGGAAGGGTGTGAATATAAATTTCCGTTACATAAAATCTATACGAAAATCACCTAAGAATATAACATATCGGCCGATATGTTACACCGATACGACATGTTGCTAGCATTTCTGCGGCCGAAAACCGAATCTCTCCTTCTCCAAATCATACTCCAAGAAAAAATTCTGCTGCTGGAAATTTCCCAAAATGATCGATGGCCCGCCGGAAAACCCGTCACCTGTAAAGCCGTCCGTTACGATGGTCAGGCACACCGTGCTGGAATTACCCACATAAGAGAAGTAATTCGCCAGCGGCAGTGCCATATCAGCACCACCTTTGAAGTGAAAAGCAAGTTGGGGTAGCTTCAACGATTTTTCGGCAGATACGTCAAAGCACGGCCTCAAACCGGTACGATACTCCATGTCAGCAGCCCTCTTATAATAGCCGACCTGCCGCCCGAACTCTCGTGCGACCGGCTCGAACACGTGACCCTCCATGAATGTGAATGTCGTGCCGGAGTCGACAATCGTCCCGCCGTTGCCGTCCGATCCTTGCGAGAGGTAACGGTACGGAATTTTGACGCTTTTGCCCCCGACGGTGACTTTGCGGAGCCCGACGTAGTAATAGACGGCGAACGCCGAGCTTCCAACGGTAGGATTCTTCAAAATGGGGGTGTAGCTGAGGCCATCCTTGCCGGAATCTGACCCACCAGTGGAGTCGAGCACCAGCGAGCTGCTCTTGCCGGTGTCATCGAGACGGTGGGAGACGAGGCAGTAGCTGAACCGTTTGAGGCCGAGCTGAGTTGGGAGCGACGAATTTCCGCGGCCGAACCCGGCAATGCCGGCCGGCTGTCCGGTGGAGAAAATCGAGCAGCCGACGGCGAAATCCGTCACCTTCTTCTCCGGAAAATTGAGGGTCTCCGACAGCAGAAGCCCAGCCGTAGAACCTGATCCGTAGAGGACGAAATAAGGCGGGCATACCTGCGAGCAGTTGGCGGGCGACGTCGGGAGGCATTTTCCGCAATTGGGTTGGCTATGAATCCAACTGCATTTTGGGTTTTTGCAGCCGACGAGCTTGGAGGAAGATGAGGACTTGGGTAGAAAAACGGCAGTTTTAGAGGGTAAAATCGCGAAAGAGCAGTTCTTGCAGACGTAGGTGTTTGTGCAGGGTAACCAGACAAGATCGCTGCCAGTGTCCATCAAAAGGGGGATTTTTTGAGGTGGGGTACCGAAATTGAGGGAGATGGAGTAGCCACCGTAGCTGTGGGGGAAGAGAGGGGTATTGGAGAGGAGGGCATTTTGGGAATTTGGGGGTTTTTTGAGGTGCTGGGCTCGGATGAGAGAGGAGGCGGCGAGACGGGTGAATGTCTGAGATGGGTTTCGGGGGAATTGGTGGAGGGAGAGGGAGATTTTTGTAATTTCTGAGGAAATCAGAGGCAGAAAGAGGAGGAGAGAGACGAGAAAGAAGGAAGACATGGCAGCGTTTGAGAAAGAGAGCGTGTATGTGAGAGTGAGAGAGAGGAGATTGGCTTTTGTTTATAGAGAAAAAGATGGTCAGTGAGATGGAATCATGGAATGAAAAGGCAAACGGTGGGTGGAGAATCGGGTTCGGGGAAAGAGATTAAAATGCCGTTATCATGAGTTGAAAAAACACCTACATCTGCCACTATGGGGTTGTTTGGATCTGGGACCAGATAATGCTGGACAAAGTCATGGATAGAACCATGGAAAAATCGATGGGAATTGGGCCAAAAAGCTCCACACAGGTCTGTCTTGCACTGTGGCGTTTAGCTGATAAAAATATATATATTATATTTACTTTATATATATATATATATATATATATATAGTGTGTGTGTGTGTGTTTGTGTGTGAGTGAGAACGCTCACCCGCGAACCAGTTTGTACAAACTACATACGATCTTTTTGATAACTCATCATATCTAATGAGTCTTGAAAATCTGAACGGTCCGCATGAAGTAGAACCTCATGAAATCCTGTGGTACCAATTCTTACTTTGAACCAAAACTTTAGTGGGCCATGAAAAATTCTAACAGTTTCTTTCATTGATTTGAATTTATCTTCGCTATGACCCACCAGAATCTTAGATCAGGGTGAAAATTCACCTCTAAGGTTTCATGGGATTCCGTATCTTATGGACCGTTCAGATTTGACACCCATGACACATGTGCAAAGGTGCGCACATGCATAGGTGAGCATGCTTCATATAGCAGAACACTCACCTACGAACTAGTTCGTAGGGACTACATATGAACTTTTTTGAGAACTCATCATATCTGATGAGTGTCAGAAATATGAATGGACCACATGAAGCAGAACCTCATGAAACCCCTTGGTACCAATTTTTATTTTGAACCAAAACTTCCATGGGCCATGAAAAGTACAAACAGTTTCTTCCCTTGATTTGAATTTCTCTTTGCTATGGTCCACCAGAATCTTAGATCAAGGTGAAAATTCACCCCTTGAGGTTTCACGGGATTCCGCATCTTATGGACTGTTCGGATTCGACACCCATGACACATGTGCAAAGGTGCGCATGTGTGTAGGTGTGTATGTGAGCATACCTCATATAACGGAACGCTCACCTACGAACCAGTTCGTATGGACTACATACGAACTTTTTTGAGAACTCATCATATTTGATGAGTCTCAAAAATCTAAACGGTCCACATGAAGCAGAACCTCATGAAACTCCCTGGTACCAATTTTTACTTTGAACCAAAACTTCGGTGGGCCATGAAAAGCGTAAACATTTTCTTCCCTTGATTTGAATTTATTTTTGCTATGGCCCTCCAGAATTTTAGATCAGGGTGAAAATTCACCTAATGAGGTTTTATAGGATTTCACATCTTATGGACCATTCAGATTCGACACCCATGAAATGTGTGCAAAGGTGCACACGTGCGTAGGTGCGTAGGTGAGCATACCTCATATAACGGAACGCTCACCTGTGAACCAGTTCGTACAGACTACATACGAACTTTTTTGAGAACTCAACATATCTGATGAGTCTCGAAATTCTGAACGGTCCACATGAAGCAGAACCTTATGAAACCCCATGGTACCAATTTTTACTTTAAACCAAAACTTCGGTGGGCCATGAAAAATGCAAACAGTTTCTACCCTTAATTTTAATTTCTCTTTGCTATGGCCCACCAGAATCTTAGATCATGGTGAAAATTCACCCCCTGAGGTTCTATGGGATTTCATATCTTATGGACTGTTCGGATTCAACACCCATGACACGTGTGCAAAGGTGCGCACGTGTGTAGGTGAGCATGCCTCATATAGTTGAACACTCACCTACGAACCAGTTCGTACGGACTACATACGAACTTTTTTAAGAACTCATCATATCTAATGAGTCTCAAAAATCTGAATGGTCCACATGAAGTAGAACCTCATGAAACTCCCTAGTACCAATTTTTACTTTGAAAAAAAACTTCGGTGGGCCATGAAAAATGCAAACAGTTTCTTCCCTTAATTTGAATTTCTCTTTTCTATTACCTACCAGGATCTTAGATCAGGGTGAAAATTCACCCCTTCAGGTTTCATGGGATTCTGCATCTTATGGACCGTTCGGATTCGACACCCATGATACGTGTGCGAAGGTGCACACGTGCATAGGTGCGTAGGTGAGCATGCCTCATATAGTGGAACGCTCACTTACGAACCGGTTCGTATAGACTACATACGAAATTTTTTGAGAACTCATCGTATCTGATGAGTCTCGAAAATCTGAACGGTCCACATGAAGCAGAACCTCATGAAATCCTCTGGTACCAATTTTTACTTTGAACCAAAACTTCGGTGGGCCATGAACAATGCAAATAGTTTCTTCCCTTGATTTGAATTTCTCTTTGCTATGGCCCACTAGAATCTTAGTTCAGGGTGAAAATTCACCCCCTGAGGTTTCATGGGATTCCGCATCTTATGGACCGTTCGGATTCGACACCCATGACATGTGTACAAAGGTGCGCGCGTGCGTAGGTGCATAGGTGAGCATGCCTCTATGTGTGTGTGTGTGTGTGTGCTCACATGCGCACCAGTTCGCACGCGACTGGTGCGAACTTTTTGATAGTACAATGGAGTTGTACCAACGCCCATGGAGATTATGATGTACTAGAATTCTCATACCACCTACCTAACTTCATTGTACTCATGACATTGAAGATGGATCACAATGAAGACTATCCATCAAGATGTCCATACAATGGACGATAACCATGTTAAATACCACAGTGAGAAATTATTCACATCGTCTAATCGGATAGTCCTGATCCACCTTCCCATCTGCCTCATGCATGGCGGGAGGTAGGTTTGGGATATTTTAAATTCCTCCTCTTTCCTTGTATTGATATCAAATATCTAAAGATGAATCTCCTCCACATCATAATCTTCTCTAATTTGGACTAATGATCAAATTCATGTGAAAATTTGTGAAATGGTCTTGCTTTACTTTTATGTTTTAATAGATTGTCCAAAGAGGAGTTTCTTCCATATTTCTCATTCACTTTCGACTGTAAGATCTTCAAAAATTCAAACGAATGATATGAACTTCTAAGATGGAATAATGAGAAAAAGATTAATGACTTTTGGCCTATTAGACATGTGGATGAAAGATCATGGTAGGACTCCAATACAGGTGATCAACTTCTTACAAGCATATGGGTTTATGTTCCGTTATATGCATCAGTTCACATGAAACAGAAACCTTCACAAATTAGGATTTTACCTAATTCTAGTTTGGGTATTTTTATCTCAAAATGAATTAATTGAGGTCATATGTATTGGGCTTTATCACTACCTGATCAGGATTGAGTGGTGATGGGAAGGGAAGCATGCTCGACCCCACTAATTTCTTAAAAGCTTAAGCAAGTGAGTCCCACTTGCTGTCGAGTTTTAACATATTCCCATGGTAAGAAGATTCACTTCCATCCAACTTCTACAATGAACCAAGTGAGTGAAATTCTAATGACCCCCACCATAGATGGACCATTCCACGAATGTAAGTGGGCCAACACAGGCTTGATTAAATTTTATGTAGTGCTTGTCGTTGGTACATGGTTAGAAGCATCTTGCAATGAATGAAGAGGATGCGGTGCATCCCACATATGAATGGTGCTGGTTAGAAAAAAAATACAAAGAAAATACCAAAAAACAGAAGCCTTACCTGTAACACTCAATCTAAGGTATGCATAGCGTGGTGGTAGGGAATGAGGGAGAGAGAGGTGAAAACGGGAGTGGTCGGTGGTAGGGAGAGAGAGAGAGAGAGAGAGAGAGAGAGAGAGAGAGAGAGAGAGAGAGAGAGAGAGAGAGGGGTGGAGGCGGACGTAGCTGGTGGTAGGGATTGAGGGAAAGGGAGGGTTACACGTGGACGTGGCTGGTGGTAGGGATTGAGGGAAAGGGAGGGTTACACGCGGACGTGGCTAGTGGTAGGGATTGAGGGAGAGAGGACTGCACGGGGTGTGGCTGCTGGTAGGAATCTATGGAGAGAGAGAGAGAGAGAGGGCTCCAAAAAAGGGGTAAAACTTCCTATTTTAAGGGCCGTGTACATGCTTCGCCTCAACAAAACTGTCATTCCGGTTTCATTCCTTCAACACCCCATTAAAGCACGATCGTTGGTTTTGAAATCCCTCCATCCAACGGCCAGCGTGCTGACAACGCTCGACATTACGGGATGCTACAGTAAGGTCGAGCGTATAGTACCTTCCCCCCCCCCACCCACACACACACACACACATTTAAATGCTCACGTGCGCATCAGGTTGCACGCAACTCATGTAAAATTTTTGAAACTCATCATACATGATGTGAGTTTGAAATTTGAACGGTCCACATGATACAACACCCGATGAAACCCCTAGGGCTAACTTTTACTTTGATCCAAAACTTTGGTGGGCCATGAGAAAAGAAAATTGTTTCATCCCTTAATTTGCATTTCTCTTTGTTATGGCCCACTGAGTTTTAGATCAAGGTGAAAATTGGCCTCTTATTTCATGGGATGCCACATCACATGGACCGTTCAAATTAGACGCCCATGACATGTATGCAAAGGTGTGCACGTGCGTAGGTGTGCAGGTAAGCATGCCTATGTACCTTTGCACACGTGTCTTAGGCACAAAATTTGAACGACCAATGTGATGCAGCACTCCTTGAAACGTCAGAAGCTCATCTTTTACACCGATACAAAATTTTGATGGGCCATGGTAAAAGGAAACAGTTTCCTCCCTTGATTTACATTTATCTTTGCTATGGCCCACTAGAGTTTTACATCAAGTTGAAATTTGGACATATAGAGTTTAAGGGGTGCCACATCACGTGGACCATTCAAATTTTATGCCCATGACATATGTGCAAAGGTGTGGATGGGTGCTCATGTAAGAAGCGTATATGTGTGTGTGTATGTGTGTGTGTGTGTGTGTGTGTGTGTGTGTGTGTGTGTATAGAGAGAGAGAGAGTCATGCTCATGTGCGTACCTTTGCACACATGTCATGGGCGTCTAATCCAAACAGTTTATGTGATGCGAAATCCCATGAAACCCCAAGAGATAAATTTTCACCATGATCCAAAACTCTAATGGGCCATAGAAAAGAGAAATGCAAATCAAGGGAGGAAACTATTTTCATTTTTCATGGCCCACTAGAGTTTTGGATCAAAGTAAAAATTGGGCCGGGGGTGTTTCATGAGGTGCTGCTTCACGTGGACCATTCGGATTTTGGAGTCAAATCACATATGATGGGTTTTACAAAAGGTTTGCATGAGTTTCGTGCGAACTGGTGCGCAGTTGAGCGTTCGACTATATATATATATATTCCTAAAGTTATCTATGTATACCTATTTTATATTCTTATACTATCCTTTAAGTTGGAGGGTGGATATTAATCATGTTCAACTTAAAATATACATGAAGAAGATGACGATGATGAATAGCATATGCGATTACTCCTCACATACAACATGTTTAGATATATGATCTTCAAAAAAAAAAAATTATTTGTAAATTGAGCTTTCATTGTCTACTGTATCTTATCTTTTAATAGTAAGCTATAGAAATTTGACAATCTTTAAACTACTAAATGATTTTCACATTCAAAATTATCTGTACAACACTGCACAAAAAATGAGTGAACTATACCCAAAATGATTTAGAGGGTGCTACACCCACATATAATGTAAGACATGTGTTGACAATGATAGGTTAAAAAGTTCCTCTTCAAGTGTGATGGAGCAGAGAGAAGACAATGTTGTCAAACATTCACTCAAATCAATCTAAAAGTGCACAAACCTAGTTGCATGCACAAGACAATGAGAGATGAGTGTTCCAACCTTTACAATAAACATCAAGTGGGGGTCATTGTAATAGAGAGGGCATAATTGGCACTAATGGACACGTTGAGCAGAGATGTAAATCGAAAGAACACATGGAAGTATTATAACAAAAGACTTCAAATCTTCCAAAAATCTATCCTTTCCTCTTCATAGGAGTTTGCGACAACATGAGATAATGATGTTAAGGCCCATGTTGTAGATTTGTTGCAAGTGGGGTTGGCAGATGTGGAGAATTAGCATGATGCATTATAGGACAGAGATTAGAAGGTGTAATTGCTAAGAGATTTAACTGATCCTAAATAGTGGGTTTGGGCTAACAAATGGCCAGATTTATTTTGGATGAAGAAGGGTAATTGAAATAATGTGATTAGTTTACCACGATACATGCGAAAGCTTAACGGAGCTTAGAAGTACAGTTAAGGCCTAGAGGGGGGGGGGGGGGGGTGAACCACTTTAAAATTATTTACCTAATTATCTAATTTACTAATTAAAACAAATAAGGCAAATTAACACTAAGGCCTCCAAGCCAAAGTGGGTCTAATCATATAAGCCGTAAAGGATATAACAATTAAACAACTAGTCTATAAGAGATAATGAGCTTGTGTATTTTTACAAGTTAAGTGTCTAGCATACAATCAAATTTTAATATTCATATAGTTTAAATAATTAAATACATACACATGAATTGAATAGAATTGTGCTTGAATGACAATTATAAACACAAACATATATAGTGGTTCAGTTTTCCTACTCTACTCACGGCGGATGCAATCTACTTGAGTGTACCGGTATTCATTATCTTACGAGTTTTTAATAACTTCACTCCTAAACTTTATAACTATAAACAATGACCTAGAAGCACCTACACTCATGTGTAAGAGGAACACATTTCCACCTGTGTCGGTGGCTCCTTCAAGAGATTTTAGTTGGTTTTTTATCGGCTAACCAATATCCACTAGCAGTCCTAATCTAAGGCCTTATGTATACTCCTATCGGAGGCTCCCTATGAGACTAACATGTATACACCCGTGTCTAATGAATTCGGCATACACAAGAATCTATTCATGTTTGAGTCACAAACTCTATACTCAATCTTACACAAGGAAATAGTGTGTGGACTTTACAATTAACAACATACTTATCAAATAGGACTCCGTTGTTGCACCTTACTTGAGATGCTTCTTCAATGCTCTCTCGTGCTTGAATCGGATTCTCAATTACTCCCCCAATCATTAATGTTGATGATTCAATTCTTACGATCAACCACATTGCTTATGATGTCTCGATGAGGTGACCAAGGTGAAGATAGTGGAATCTCCCACAACTAATGGATAGTTGGTTTTCAAAATGAATTCACCTAAATGGGCTTTCTAAAAGATGTTTAGATAAAGATTTACCTATGGATGTGAAAAATAAACTTTAGAGAATGTAAGAAACCAAGATAATCTTCATATGGAGCTTGAAATGCTCAGTAGAATGATTAATCACATATAAGATGACTTGGATCCCTTTGGGGGAGAGCTTAAAAAGTGTAGGGAAGTATTGAGACACACTAGGACTTCTAACTCACTCAAAACCATCATCTCTAAAAAGATCCACTATTATTTTATATATAAAATGAGCTCCAATGGATCTATAATGGCTAGTTTTTTGCCACTGATGATCGATCGATATGAGCCTTCAATAGATTAAACTTTTGATCAATCCATCGATCGAATTCCTCTATCAATCCATCGATCGAAGAACGTATACAGATATAACTTGATAACTCATTGGATATTTTTTTAGCCATCGATTAATCGAACTAGACCTATCGATCGATTAACCAAAATGGTTTCCAAACAGAAACTTATTGGACAATTTTCGCTACCGTCGATTGATTAGTCAGTGCCATTGATTGATTGACCAGGCCACTGATCGATTGAGCTTCATTCAATAGAACCTATGAGCCTATTATTTTGGGCTATATGTTTTACAATAACTTTGAATCTCTTTTACACTATCTTATGATGTTACAATTTGGCCTCTTATGGCTATAAAATGATCAATCAAAGGTTTACCTATTAAGGCATGATCATCTAGAGACTAAGGTTATTTTAGATCTAACATTAGGGTCATCAAGGCACCTCAATTTACGTGTTCTTCACTTCCTTGATGCATCATGTCCTTTTGTGTCTTTGGTCATCAATTTCCAAGGGCTTAACCAACTCACTAACACATGGACTCACGTGATTGACAAACAAGTGTACTAACAATTTACCCCTTTGTCAATTATATAACAAAAACCTAACCTACGCCTTGTCATGGTCCATACCAATGACAAACCAAAACAATTAAAATATTATATGTCAATTACAAAACATTTACAACTTCGAATACACATGACATGTGAACTTGCAATGTTACCCCTCAATGGCTCCCTGTATCTTCATCAATTCTCTACAACAACAAACGAAACATGCGAAACACAAAATTCAACTTATTTTTATAAGAATTGATCTTTCTCCCACTTTTTGTCACTATTTGACAAAGAGACAATTCCATAAATATACAAATTAAACACAGAAAATGAAAAGTTATATAAATCATGAATTTATTAATAAGAACATACTAACAAGGAAATGTGGTACATATATCATTAAAAATATGGAGCATTTTTATTATGGTCATTTAAAAGGATAGATCATTTGAAATATCATGACCAATGATAGTTTACCAATAAACATATAATATTAAAATAAAAAACTTTAAGGAAAAACTATATATTAAAAAAAGAGACTATAATCCTTAAATTTACTTATGAATCAAAGAATGAGGCTAAAAGTTCTCTAATTTTTCTATTGGGCTCACTCAAAGAGGCTAAACTCATCATATTTATCTTTTAAGCCCACCAAGACCTTATAAGGTCACTTATTCGAGCTCCTCCCCTTTTGTCTAAATTCCACCCTTACCTATTGATCTATCCGATGAGGTTTTTCCATGTGGCAATCTGAGATCTCAACCCTTGAAGCCTTTTTACCCTTAGACTTTGTAGAAATTACCAGAAAATTGGCTTAGAGGGCTATAAATAACCCCCTCCTCTTCATTTCTAAATAATTTAGAAATCCTAGAAGATCTAGAAACCTCCAAGCATCTCATCCAATCCTTTTTATCCTCCATATCCATCCATCAACTAAGGAGAAGTGAGAGTAAAAGGAGAGTGGTCCAACCTAGGTCAGCCTAGCCTAACCCAACACCTAGCAAACTGAGCCACTAGAAACACTAATCTAGGCCACTCGACCTAACCCTTACAATAGAACCATTAACCTTTCCACCCAACCTAGATCAACCTCATCCAAACCCAGATTAGCATTGTGCAACATCCACTCCCTTCTCAACCCAACTGCTTATCTTATACATCAATATTACATTGCATTTACTCATGCAGTCAATTTTAGTGTACGCTTTGCAGCTTGTCGGATCCTGCCTGTCAAAAAATCAGGTTAACTAGTTATCCGACCTCTTCGACAAGTTAGATTTATCTGACTCGGCCCATCTCTTATTATTAATATGACAATATCACTGCATTGCGTACACTTTTGCATTATTGGTATACAAGAGTTATTCCATATCCCTAATAGTTCATTTAGTCTTGTGAGGAGAGGGGTGCCTAACACATTCCCTCTTTGTAAAAGTGGTCCCTTACTTTGAATCTTTGATCACAGATCAATTAATCATTTCAGGGGAAAAGAACCTTCAGGTTCTCTCCCATAAAATTTCTATAAGGTTTAGTCGGCTATGGAGGTAGAGTTACTAGCAATTGGTGTCTTCAGTCAAATATATTACCCCCACACCTTAAACACATCCACACGCCCCTAAAAGAGCACCCCTGAGTATAATTCACCTACGATCCAGTGTCTATAGAATAGAGACTCCATTGGGGATGGATTAGTCCCACTTGTTGTGAAATAACTCGAAAAACACGACTTTATGAATTTTCAGGGATTCTAGTTCTTATGCTAGCATCTGCATTCATCTCAACCCCAAAATAAAATAAATAAATAAAAGAGAACCTAAAAATTTTAAAAATCAAAACCATTGTGCTCGTTCAAGCCAAGCTTTCCCAAGTGAATACCATCTATCAAAGCCCAATCTGTACTGGATCTAGAAAGACCATGGCCAATCACGAAGAAAGAGCTTTGTTAGTGCACTGATTTGTGCATCCTATTTATCAATCACGTGAGTCCTTGTGTCATATAGTTGGTTAAGCCTACTGAAGCTGAAGACTGAAGGTACAAGAGAACAAGAGCATCAAAGAGCAAAGAATGGGTAAATAAGGTGCTTTAGTGACCCTAACCCTTAACTTAAAACAATCCTTGAACCTATAGATAATCTTAGATTAATAGGTAAACATTATTGATCATCCCTTAGCCTTAGAAACCTAATTGAAACATGATAACTAAAGTTAAAAAAGGTGTAAAGTTGTTGTGAAATTATACGTATATAATACTAGTTTTCGAGTGATGCTCAATCCCATCGAGTAGACCTCGAGGGATCTTCAATGGCATCGAACAGGTATGCTAGATATGTCTAGCAAGAATTGATCGTTTTATCTGATTTTCTCGATGGCATCAAGGTCCCCTTCGATGACATCGAAGGGTCACCTTAATGGCATCGAATAGGTAAGTCAGATACGTACAACAAGAATTAATCATTTTATCTAACTTTCTCGATGGCATCGAGGTACCCTTCGAGGGCATCAAAGGTTCACCTTGATGACATCCTGTTTATTTATCCATTTTTTACCATTTGAACTCGAACATTTTATAAAGGGCATTTGGTTCTTGGAGATGAGGATGAGTTTTTTTGTGTAATAGAAGCTTAGGTGATTTTCATAATCATATCTCTCATCCCATGCCTATAAACTAGTGAGTTCTAATTTATCTTACATGAGATTAACACTCTAATAAGGATTCCAACATCCACCTTGAAGATGCGCATGAATTCCTCTATTTTCTAGCGATTAAACTAAACATTTATAGGTATACCATTATCTAAAATCCTCTAGAAAACCCATCTACGTGAATCCCATAAGAATTACAACCCATCTAGGTGAATCCCATAGGAATTACAACTTCCCATTAGTTGTAAGAGATTCTACTAATCTCTCATCACCTTGGTCACCAAATCGAAGCATTATATGAAAGGTGTTTAATCTTGGAGGTGAAGTCTTAGAAAAGCATTAACATCATAATCGGAGGAGCAAATGGGAGTTGAATGAAGCATAAGAGAGCATCGATCAAGCTACCTAAGAAGGTGCTACAAAAGGGGATCAATCAAACAAGTTGTCAATTATAAGAGTATGTATACTCTTTTTCCTTGTGTAGGATTGCGGGTAAGATTTTGTGACCTAAGCTTGACTAGGTTCTTGTATAGGACCTTGGCTCTTGTATAGGGCCTAAATCCAGGTTCTTATGTAGGACCTTGACTCTTGTGTAAGATCTAAATCAGGTCCTTATGTAGGCCATCGGACATGAGTGCGTTTGTGTTAATCTCTGTAGGAGCCTCCAACAGGAGTATACGTAGGTCATTGGACAATGACCGAGGTTGTTGGTTAACATAAGAAAAATTGACTAAAGTCTCTTACAAGAGCCTATGACGGGAGTGTACGTCAGTAGGTTCTTGTGTATGTCTGAGGTTTATGGCGAGCCTATAGAAAATCACATAAAGTCTCTTATTAGAGCCCTTCCTTGTGCAGGATTGTAAAGGTTAAAAGTTAATCTGATTTTAAACCTCTGATAGTGAAGTCTGGTACACTTATGGGTTAAGTGTGTCTACCGGGAGTGGAGTAGGAAAATTGAACTACTATACATGCTCATGTTTGAGATTGTATTTGCGCATTTGTTTAAATAAGCCTATATGATTAAATATTTAATTCTATGTATGCATGATTAGATGAATGTTAGGAATCAATAGTTAGCACATCCCACACATACATGAACACTTTCATGTTTTTAAATTAGTTGCTTAATTGGCATATCATTTGTAGTATAGTGATTGGATCCTCTATTGGCTTGGAAGTCTTAGAGTTAATTGCCTTAGCTTAAGTAGGCAATTGTGGTTTAAAAAATAAAAATTTTAATTAGTCCTAATCACCTCCTAGGACATAATCTTCATTTCTTAGCTCTGCTAAGCTTCTACACATGCTGTTGTAGTAAACCCATTACATCACAGATGAATTTTCAAGCTATACCATTCCAAGCCCTTAAACTCCCTATGGTCACTTTTTGCAAACGCATCTAACAAGATTAATGTCATCTCTTACATTCAGGAGCTAACCCAAAATATGAAGATCATGCAAGAAATGCTTATCCGTCTTGCATAAACGCAAGTTCTAACAGCTGGCACCCAGGTTGGCCCAGCACAATAGTCGGCTCTCCCCCTTTTCCTAGCCTCTAGTTTAGTCCAACCTCAACAATTAGAGTTTGCATAGGATGCTGCATACCAGCCAAAACATCCATCCACCTCAGGGCATTTCTTCTAATATCCCTCTATGAATGGGAGTCATTTCCATCATCCCACAACTTGGACTCCCAATCAATTCCAACATTCTCTCCTTAACGGGAGATCCAATCAATTTCAACATTCTCCTGTAACTAGAGTTTCTTTGCAGTCTCATTTCTCAATCCTAGTCCAACAAACTTTCTATAATAGGAGTAATCATTGGTCTAACCTCCTCGAAGTAAGAGTCATAGGGGCACCGACGAGGCCAATCAATATGAGATGGCGGCAGTTTAGGCTTGGCAAGGGGAAAACCCTTCCCATATGATCCCTCCAAAATCAAGTGACTCTAAGAGTAATTGTGAGAGATGGAGAGGAAGCTATAGAAGAAGTATGGGGTGGATCTTCCCCCCACCAAGTTCATGGACCTCTGCAACTTTCCTTATGTAAAGGTACCTTTAGACATTGAGGTACAAAAATTCAAAAGATTTAACGATCTGGGGTGTCATATAGATCACCTAAGTGCATTCTATGAAGAGCATAATGTCGTAGCAGGCAACGACGGAGCATTGATTCGTCTGTTTTAAAAGTCTTCGAAAGGCGGCGCATTAGATTGGTACACATCACTTGTAAGTGCTATATTATATAAAGCACACTTTCATTTGTCAAATTTGGTTTAGACAAAATAGCTCATGAAGTGGTTCATCTAATGTAGACCAAAATGGAAAGTTCAAGTCCTCACTTCAAGTCAAGCAAATTCAACATCTACTATGATTCAAGACCTTACTGAAATTCAAGTCATGAAGTAGATTAAGATGGAAAGTTCAAGCTTTACTAAGTTCTACTATACTTCTAGTAGAAGATCAAGCTCCATCTTCAACTACATGTTCTATTGAAGAATCAAGTAGAAGAACAAGTTTCATACTTCAATGTTTAGTCTTTTCAGGTATAACAAACCCTAGAAAGACCTTAGACTTAGGTGCTTTCAAATGTCAAAATTATGTAGGTTTTTATACTTTTGTTAGGCTTAAGTTTAACTAGTCTGGGCATAGGTTCGACTAGTCTAAGTTGTGGCTCGACCAGTCGAGCAGGCTGCTTGACCAGTCGAAGAGGGTCCTTCAACCAGTCGAGGGTTGCTTGACTCGAAGTCCAGCAACTAAAATCTATCACCCTCAACCAGTCAAAGCCCATGCTCGACCAATCGCACAGGGCTCTCGACTAGTCGAGCAAAGCTTTTGACTAGTCAAAGAACCATTTTATCTGATCATGCTCAAATTTTAAAAATTTGCTAAATCTTAGACGAGTTGAAGGGGATCTTAGACAAGTCGAAGCAATAACTTTTTAACTTATAAATAGAAGCTTTCTCTCAATCCGAATTAACCAATCCAAGCTAGTAAAAGTCTTCATCAAGAGAGAGAGAGAAGTTCTCATTATCATTAAGCTATTGCATGATATTTTTAATATTTCTTTAATAGCTTTTTATTTTAATTCTTTAATCTCCTTTTTATGAATCTTATTCCTTAAAGAGAATAGATACTCTTCTTTGAGATCTTGAGGAATTCAAACAAGTAGCCTTTAGTTTGAATCAATTTAAAATCAATTTAGAACTTAGAACCCTTGTTTATATGATTGGACATTGAATATTCTACTACAAGAGAAGTGGTTCTACAGGCTACATTAAGAGATACATCTTTAAGGTGAAGATAAGTATATTTCTATCTTTTATATTTTGGTTTATTTGAGATAGCCAAAAGTCTTAATTGATGGTTTGTCTGAGATAGTTAAAAAATCTCAATGTGGAGTTTTTATTTATGATGGCCCTTTAAAATCACAACTGCATAAGGTTTTAAGGTGATCCTATGAAAACCTTATTTATATTGAAAGCTAATATCATGTGAATTATGATTATTAGGAGCGAAGTAGGTGTGGTTATTTAAGGACAGTTGTTGTACACACCGAACCACTATAACTCTTGGTATTTGTAGTGAATGCTTACTTTTTACATATGTTGAGTTTGCAGATCTGATGAAATTCAAATTTGAAATGAGTATGGTTGGAGAATTGAATTACTTTCTTGGATTACAAGTAAAATAACAGGAAGATGGTATTTTCATTTCTCAAACCAAATATAATTTAAATTTGGTAAATAAATTTAGATTCGAAAATAATAAAAACTTTGATACTCCTATGAGTACAATTCTCAAACTCTCTAAGGATGAAATAGGTAAAAGTATATACTCACGTTTATATCGAAGCATGATTAGTAGTCTTTTATACTTAACTGCTAATAGACCTGATATTGCTTTTAGCGTTAGAATCTGTGTTAGATATCATTTTGATCCTAAGGAATCTCATATAATCGTTATTAAACGTATAATTAGATATGTCGTTAAGTACTGCTAATTTTGGTTTATGGTATCCGCATGATATAACTGTACAACTTGCCGGATATCCCGATGCAGATTGGGTAGGGAACATTGATGATAGAAAATCTACCAGTGGTGCATGTTTCTACATAGAAAATTGTTTAGTTTCCTGTCTCAGCAAGAAATAGAATTTTGTATCACTCTCAATAGATGAAGCTGAATATATTGCAGTTGGTAATGTCAACTCCTAGCTGATTTGGATGAAAATGATGTTAGCTCATTACGGGATTGTGCAAGATACAATGATACTATATTGTGATAAATCAAGCGTAATTAATATTTCAAAGAACCCTATTCAACATTCTCATACAAAATATATCAACATCCGATATCACTATTTGAAAATTAGTTGAGGACAAGAGCATTTCATTAGAATATATTCAGACTGAAAAGCAGCTTGCAGACATTATGACTAAACCGCTTGACAGGAATAGATATTCCAAATTAAAACATGATATTGGTATGTGTACTTTTAATTAATTAAATCATGTTATTTTGTATTTAAAATTTAAAATTTTAAAATTGAGATTTTTGTCAGCTACTAGACGGGTCGAGCACATCCTCGACCGGTCGAGATGCGCGGGTTTGCTCATTAAAAGAGAAAAAAGCACTTTTCAATTCATTTTTTTTCCTTTCTTCCTCGACTAGTCATGGCTCCACTCATCGAACTCACCTCCATTTCTTAATTGTAAGTGGTTTATTTCACATTTCCTTCTAAATTTGGGTTCCTATTTGCTAGTTAATCTTTTATTTATGATTTATTTTGAGATTCACATTCTTTTTATAATGGGTTTTGTGCAAAAATATGATTTAAGCTAAACCTATCTATCATCTATAATACTTTTTATTGCAATCTCTAAATGAAGCATCGTACTAAGAGGAAGGCTAATCGCAAGGGCCTTAACAGATCCTCCTCCAGGTGACCCTAAGATCTCCCAAAGAAGATTCAGAGCATGTTAGGAATTTTCGCTCTAGGAAAATTATCATTGAAAGCACTGTGAACATATATCACATTGCTCCATTCAAGCTCTTACCTATCCTCACTACCATTGGTTGAGAAAACATTCTTAGTTGGGGCAGAACGGCATAATGCTCAACAGTGCAAGGGATGTATGCTTCAATAGGAGAATTGTCCATTGATAATCTGACATGCTCTATTAATTTTAGAGAAGGGTCATTCTTTGTTGATCATCACCTAATTTCAGGGTTGATGAATATTAGTGTTAATGATGAAGGCATACCCGTTACTACCCTTGCTGAAAGAATGACTGGATCTGAATGACGGGAAATTACCCGTAAATTATGTCAGTTTAATGAAGAATGGAGTTCTGAAATTGCCCTCCGTATTAACAAGATGTTACCTAAATACAGAGTCCTTCATCGCATTTTTACATTTAATGTCTATCCAAAGTTTGAGAATAAGTCTGAACTTATTCCCTTCATGTCTCGTGTTCTTCGTGCTATTGTGCCTAGCATTCCTATCTGTCTTCCCTCATTGATATGTTACTTAATTATCTCATTTCAAATCCATCCCGGCCATTGGTCGGTCCCTTTTGCTTATCTCATGACAAGCCTTGCTATTCATTGCAATGTTGTCATTCCACCTATTGAGGCACCAGAGGTAGCCCTCCCATTTGATAATACGAATATCCATAAGATGAACCTGGATTTCCTATCTAGCCAGAAAGATAAGGATGAAGAAGTAGAAGAAGGAGACATGCCTTTACCTAAAGACATGTCCATGGATGACATCTTTGTGGAACTTAAAATGATGATGCAGTCGATCCTGACTATTAGCCTCCCATGTTGATCATCGGTTTAAGTCATTGGAAGAGAAAGTTGATAAGTTAAATGTATCATAGGATACTCTGGCTGAAAGTCATAAAGCTTCCATGAAATATTTTTTATCGCATTACCAAAGGACTTTTCCAGATTGATCCTTCCATACCTCCTCCATCTTCCACTGGATCCAATTAGCTTAATTTTCCTTCATTTTGGGTTGTATAAATTTTAAATATATGTGTGCTTGGTTGTTAACTCTCAAACTATACTCTCTTTATGCTCCTTGATAACTTTTGTGATAACTCGCTGCATTGACATATTTTTATGCATTTTCTAGTTATTATTTTACTTATTCAGTTATGGTTTAATTATGTTCACATACATACACTTTCCTTTGTCAATTTGTGACAAAAAGGGGGAGAGAATTTTGCTAATTTTAAAGTAGAATATGAATGTGAATAATGATATATATATCTGATTAGAATGGAAAATGTTTCTATATGGATATTGGAGTATTGCATCGGAATGGAATGTTATAATATAGGGGAAATATAAAGCATGGAAAAGCTCACATTAAGGGGGAGTAGCAGCAAATTCATTGGACATTTATTAAAGCTGTACCTTCTACTACAACATGGAATTCAAGATACAATTGTAGTTATTGTATTAAGCGTTTTGTCACGAATTTGACAAAGGGGGAGATTGTAAGTGCTACATTGTATGAAGCACACCTTTGTTTGTTAAATTTTGTTTAGACAAAACAACTAATGAAGTGGCCCGTCTAATGTAGATCAAGGTTGAAAGTTCAAGTCCTCACTTTAAGTCAAGAAAATTCAAAATCTACTATGATTGAAGACCTTACTTAAGTTCAAGTCATGAAGTAGATCAAGATGAAAAGTTCAAGCTTTACTAAGTTCTACTATACTTCTAGTGTAAGATCAAGCTCCATCTTCAAATACATGTTCTATTGAAGAATCAAGCAAAAGAATAAGTTTCAAACTTTAATGTTCAGTCTTTTCAGGTATAACATGTTGAGGTGTGGAGCCAGCACACCAATTCGGTTTGAAACTTGTTCTTTTCTCTTCGGTTTAGAGGAGAGGTAGTGCAGCCGGTTGTAAAAATGATGTCTTTCACCGTGCTGCTCGACCGGTCGATAGGGCTTCTCGACCGGTCGAAGGCAGCTGCTCGACCGATCGAGGCTCACTTGACTCAAAGTCGAATGAGCTGGATTTTTTGGGCTCGACCAGTCGAGGGCCTGGCTCGACTAGTCCAGGGTTACATAGATTGTGCACGGATTTAGTGCGAACTGCATAAATTTAAGGCGGTTTCGCAGAAGTACGAAACGGAAGTTGCCTAACTATAAATAGGGGTCCTTAGGGCTATTCTAGGGCAATAAGAATTTCAATGTAATGGGATTAGTGTTTTTGTACGTCCAAGAGGAGAACAAGATAAGAGATTTGAAAAAAGGGTTATCTCTATGCATGGGAGCATCGGAGAAGGTGAGTATATTACTTGTAACTTCATTTTCTTCATAGTGGAAGTTTGCGCACATGGTTTTTTTTACCCTTGTTATGGTTTTTCTATGTAAATTCTGTCTTGTAGTTTGTTGGTATGCTTGGGTTCTACTTCTAGATTATATTTCTTCCTGTTTATCGTTTGTGGGTGAGACTGGAGATTGAATCTTGGTTCACTTGCGTTGTTGGCGTGTTGTGCAACAATTGGTATCAGAGCTATTGATTTAGTTCAAGTGGGAGCGATGACGAAAGAAGGGAAGACTAGAATTGAGAAGTTTGATGGTTTAAACTTTGCCTTCTAGAAGATATAGATGAAGGATTATCTGTATAAAAAAGGACCTTTATATTCCTCTAGGAGGAAAAGAGAAGAAATAAGAGAAGATGACAGATGATGAATGTTCTTTATTAGATCGAAAGACTTTAAGAACAATCCGACTCTCTTTTTCTAAGAGCGTCGCCTTCAATATATCCAAGGTGAAGACCACAAAGGAATTAATGTAAGCACTAGTTATGATGTATGAGAAACCCTTGGAGTTTAACAAAGTTCATCTTATGAAACGACTATTCAACATAAAAAATGTCAAATGGTGGGAGCGTGCCTGAACATCTAAACGAGTTTAATACAGTCACGAGCCATTTGGAATCCATTGGCATCACTTTTGATGGCGAGGTCAGGGTGTTATTGATCTTGTCCAGTTTGCCAGTCAGTTGGGATGGTTTGGTGATTGTCATGAGCAATTCTTCAGGGTCGACAAAGCTAAAATTTGATGATGTGACCAGTCTAATTCTTAGCGAAGAATCTATAAGAAAGGCATCGAGAGTTTCAGGAGATTCGGGGAATGCTCCAAACGTTGAAGAAATAGGAAGATCGCTAAACAAAGGAGGCAATAAACACGGACATTCTAAGTCAAGGAAGCAGTGCAAGGGACCAAAAGACAAGGATGAGTGTTGAGATTGCGGGAAGAAGGGACATATGAAATGTGATTGTAGGGCACTTAAGAAATAAGAAGGAAACTCTCAAGGTGGGAAGGATTCAGAGAATCTACCTGAGGAGAGTGAAACAAAGGCATTGATCTTATCTCTTGATACATGGAATGAGTCTTGGGTCATAGACTCGGGTTCTTCACTTCATGCCACTTCATGCAAGGAAGTTTTACGTGATTATATGTAAGGTGACTTTGGGAGAGTCTACCTGGGTGATGATGAATCGTGCAGTATTGTTGGAAAGAGAGATGTTCATATAAGTTAGAAAGACAGAATGAATTTGAAATTGAAGGATGTCAGACATGTACCGATCAGTGGGGTAGTTAGTCGATACCAGATATGTGACGACATTCACCAGTGATTCCTGAAGGTCATAAAAGGTACATGATTATGTGATTATGTGTAAGGTGACTTCATGTAAGAAAGTTTTACGTGATTATATGTAAGGTGACTTCGGAAGAGTCTACCTGGGTGATGATGATCCGTGCAGTATTGTTGGAAAGAGAGATGTTCATATAAGTTAGAAAGATAGAACGACTTTGAAATTGAAGGATGTCAGACATGTACCGATCAGTGAGGCAGTTAGCCAATACCGGATATGTGACGACATTCACCAGTGATTCCTAAAGGTTATAAAAAGTGCCTTGGTAATATCTCAAGGTAAGAAGGAAAGTACTTTATAGGTGACTTCGTATAGTTCACTTGCATGCTCATCAACTGGAGCGAATGGGCAGTTATGATATCAGAGGTTGGTACATATGAGTGAGAATTAACGGATGAAAGTGCTATTGTCAAAAGGAAAGCTATCAGGGCTAAAGTCTATCGACTTGGAATTATGTGAAAACTGTATTTATGGCAAGTAGAAGAGGGTAAGCTTCAAGAAAACAGGACGTGCTTCGAAGACGCATCTGTTGGAGCTTGTACACACTGATGTGTGGGGACCGGTAAAAGTATCATCTCTTGGTGGTTCACATTACTTTGTTTTCTTTATTGATGATGCTAGTAGAAAACTATGGGTCTATTTCTTAAAGCACAAATCAGATGTATTCGATGTATTTAAGAAGTAAAAAGTAATGGTAGAAAATGAGACAAGTAAAATAGTAAAATGTCTCAAATCAGATAATGGGGGAGAGTACTGTGATAAGAGGTTTGAGGAGTATTGTGCAATAAATTGAATCAAACATCAGAAAATGATTCCAGAGACACTATAAAAGAACGGTGTGGCTGAGTGCATTAACAGGACTATCCTTGATCGTTCCTGGAGCATGAGGTTACATGCAGGATTGCCTAATATGTTTTAGGCAGATGCTATGAATACTACCGTATATCTCATCAATAAAAATCCCTCAGCACCATTGGATGGTGGGCTACCAGAAGAAACGTGGATTGTGAAAGAAGTAAACCTTGCACATCTCCAAGTGTTCGGTTGTACTTCATATGTTCATATTGATGTAGAGCAAAGAAACAAGTTGGATGTGAAATTCAAGAAGAGCATGTTTATAGGTTATGGGCAGCGTGATTTTAGCTACCGGTTTTGGGATACAGAGAATCGAAAAATTATTAGAAGTAAAGACGTATTCTTCAATGAAAAAGTGATGCATAAAGACAGTGTGCAACAAAAATAAAATAAGGCCGATGAGAAAGAATTCGTAAATTTGGAAGAGTTACCGGACACGGGTGTTACAGTGCCACAGGATGAGTATGCACATGAGCATAATGAGGCAGAGCCACAAACACTAGTTGTGAGGAGGTCTACTCGGAAAAGGAAACCCAAGGTCCGATTCTCACCCTCCTTACATTATCTGCTTCTGAAAAATAATGGTGAACCGGAATGTTTTGAAGAAGCATTATAGTTAGATACACGGGTTAAGTGGGTGCAGGACATGGATGATGAGATGGACTCTCTTGAGTCCAATCGTACGTGGGAGCTAGTCACTCTACCTAAGGATAAGAAAGCTCTTCATAACAATTGGATTTACAGACTGAAGGAGGAGCATGATGGTTCGAAACGGTATAAGGCCAGATTGATTGTGAAAGAGTTTCAACAAAAAGTAGGTATCGACTTCATTGAAATATTTTCACCAGTGGTGAAAATGTCTATGATTTGCATGGTTTTAAGTGTAGTCGCTACAGATGACTTACACATAGAGCAACTATATGTTAAGACAACCTTTATTCATGGGGACCTTGAAGAAGAGATATACATATATCAGTTGATAGGATACGTGGTACCAGGAAAGGAGAACAAGGTGTGTAGACTAAAGAAGAGTCTATATGGCATGAAGCAGGCCCCGAGGCAGTGGTATAAGAAGTTCGACAGTTTCATGTCGAGAAACGGTTTTAAGAGATGTCATGCAGACCACTGTTGTTACTTGAAGAAGTTTGATATGTTGTACATCATCCTTCTTCTGTACGTTGATGATATGCTTGTGGCCGGATCAAGCATGAAAGACATCTCAGATCTCAAAAGACTATTTAGAGAATTTTCTATAAAAGATTTAAGAGCTGTAAAAAAAATCCTATGCATGAGGATAAAGCGTGACAGAGAAAACAAGAAACTAGTTTTATCACAGGTAGAGTACAGAGCCAAGGTACTTGATTGATTCAGTATGAGAGGTGCTAAGCCAGTTAGCACTCCATTAGTCAACCACTTCAAGCTTTCTAAGGAGCAAGGCGCAAAGACGCAGGAAAAATGAAACTACATGATTAAAGTCGCATACGCATCAACTATTGGGAGCCTCATGTATGCTATGGTGAGCACAAGGCCAAATATTGCTTAAGTAGTAGGAGTTGTTAGCAGGTTCATAAACAACACCAGGAAGGAACATTAGGAAGCTATGAAGTGGATCCTTAGATACATGATAGGTACTGTGGATGTAGGGCTATGATATGGAGGATCAGAAATCAGGCTACAAGGCTATGTAGATTCAGATTTGACAGGAGATATCGACAGCAGAAGAAACACTACAGGGTATGTCTTTACTTTGGGTAGTCTGCAGTCAGTTGGGTCTCTCGATTACAGAAGATAATATCCATCAATACAACGAAAGAAGAATATGTTGCAGTTATAAAAGCATGCAAGGAGATGGTGTAGATGCAAGGTTTCATGGAAGGGTTAGGAAAGAAGCAAGCAGATTACAAGTTGTATAGTGACAGTCAGAGTGCAATACACTTGGCTAAGAATTCAGCCGTTCATTCAAAGACCAAACATATTGACATCAGATATCACCTCATACGTTCGTTACTGGAAGATGGATCAATTGCTCTGGAAAAGATCCATACAAGTGAGAACCCTACGGATGTGCTGGCCAAGGTGGTCACATGGGAGAAGTTAAAGCTTCGTTCAGCTTTGATTGGTCTTCAGGCTTGAAGACGGAGAGGTGGTACACTCTGGATGTAGAAGATGGAGGATTATGGTGATATGTCTCCAAGTGATAGATTGTTGAGGTGTGGAACTCGCACACCAATACCATCATTGATGGAGTTTTCCTCTTCGGTTTAGAGGAGAGGTAATATAGCCAGTTGTGAAAAGGATGTCTTTCACCGCGCTGCTCGATTGGTCAAGTGGGCTTCTTGACCAGTCGAAGGGAGCTGCTTAATCGATCGAGGCTCACTCGACTTAAAGTCCAGCAAGCTGGATTTTTTGGGTTGGACCAAATGTAGATTGTGCGAGGATTTGGTGCAGACTGTGTAAATTTGAGGCGGTTTTGTAGAAGTGCGAAACAAAAGTTGCCTAAAATATAAATAGGGGTCCCTAGGGCTATTCTATGGTAATAAAAATTATAATGTAATGAGATTAGGGTTTCTATACGTCCAAGAGGAGAAAGAGATAAGAGGTTAGAGAAAAGGGCTATCTCTGTGCGTGAGGGCATTGGAGAAGGTTAGTATATTTCTTGTAACTTCATTTTCTTCATAATGGAAGTTTGCCCTCGTGGTTTTTTACCCTTGTTGGGATTTTTCCACGTAAATTTGGTCTTGTGGTTTGTTGTTATGCTTGGATTCTACTTCTAGATTATATTTCTTCACGTTTATCGTTTGTGGGTGAGATCGGAGATTGGATCTCGATTCACTTGCATTGTTGACATGCTACGTAACATCACAGACCCTAGAAAGACCTTAGACTTAGGTGCTTTCAAATGTCAAACTTATATGGGTTTTTATACTTTTGTTAGGCTTAAGTTTAACTAGTCTAGGCTTAGGTTTGACTAGTCTAAGCTGTGGCTCGACCAATCTAAGAAAATATTCGACCAGTTTAAGTTTAAATTCTAAAAAATGGATTTTCTTATTACTTCCTCGACCAGTCGAGCGAGATACTCGACCAGTCGAAGAGGGGCCTTCGACCAGTTGAGGCTTGCTCGACTCGAAGTCTAGCAACTAAAATTTGGCACCCTCGACCAGTCGAACAGGGCCCTCAACCAGTAGAGCAGGGCCTTCAACCAGTCGAAAAACCGTTTATCCGATCACGCTCAAAATTTGAAAATTTGTTAAATCTTAGACAAGTCGAAGGAGATCTTAGATGAGTCGAAGCAACAACTTTTCAGCCTATAAATAGAGGCTTTCTCTCAATCCGAAATTACAATCCAAGCTAGTAAAAGTCTTCATCAAGAGAGAGAGAAGTCCTCATTATCCTCAAGCTATTGCATGATATTTTTAATATTTCTTTAATAATTTTTTATTTTAATTCCTTGATCTTCTTTTTATGAATTTTATTCTTTAAAGAGAGTAGATACTCTTCTTTGAGATCTTGAGGAATTCAAACAAGTAGCCTTTGATTTGAAGCGATTTAAAAACAATCTAGAACCTAGAACCCTTGTTTTTATGATTGGACATTGAATATTCTAATACAAGAGAAGCTGTTCTACATGCTACATCAAGAGATACGTCTTTAAGGTGAAGATAAGTATATTTTTATCTTTTATATTTTGGTTTATTTAAGATAGCTAGAAAATCTCAATTGATGGTTTTTCTGAGATAGCCAGAAAATCTTAGTGTGCAGTTTTTATTTGTGATAGCCCTTTGCAATCACAACTGCATAAGGTTTTAAGGTGATCCTGTGAAACCTTGTTTATATTGAAAGCCAATATCATGTGGATTATGATTATTGGGAGTGAAGTAGGTGTGGTTGTGTGAGGACAGTTGTTGTATACATCGAACCACTATAACTCTTAGTGTTTGTGGTGAATGTTTACTTTTTGCATATATGGAGGATGGTTATAATTTTATTTATGCAAAAGTGGTGAATGCTTGCAATAAATAGTTCTATTGTTTCTTACTTGGTTTGAGATCTTAATCCTTACGATTGTTCGTGAAATAAGGTTGTCTTACCTAATTTTTTTTTTGGGCGTAGTGTAACACCCCATACTTTTCAATACTCGGGTGTTAGTGTGTAATCTAACTAAATTGAATGTTATCTTAAACTAGGAATCATCAACAGTTATGTGACCAACTTAGTATGAACACTAACCTATCTTACTTGAACATTCACCCTCAATCTATTCATCTTAACCATTTGATGTTGACTATGATGATAAGACCTTTAAGAGTTTAGTCCAATCAACCTTGGATCCCTAGTGACCTTTCAACCATCTGATTTTGGACTATGACTACTCACAACACAATCGTAAGATTTGAGATCGATCTGTCCGTTTAACCACTACAACTGTAACAGCCCGCACCTCTGGTACGTAGGTGTTACCATTTAGAACCTGAACTAACATGATCATAAACCTAAACGCTAAACGATACCTAACTTAGATTAAGACAAAGGAAACTTGACACAGCAAACACACACGCTAAGGATGAATTTCGATCATACGTTGATGCCATCAAGGCACTGACCCACGACGCGTAATGCATTAGGATTCCAGCCATCGGATCATAAAATGACCTTATATCATCCTTAACTTGAATCCAGGACATTAGTTCCTCCAAGGCTCGTCAATGAGGATTTAAACCAACCATTAGATTCTTCTAGAGCTAATTGAGGACCACTGAAGAACAGATCTAAGAATGATCTGACCATCAGATTAACGAAAGACCACCCGTAAAAACTTGAATCAAGTTATGTGCCCCACCTAAAACTTAGAAAGGGCTGACCTTCGGCCAAGGGCTCTGATTTGGGGCCCTGTAGAGAATGGTCGGTGTGGATTTTCCCCTCAGGAGCTGCAATGGGGCCCACACTAGGTGCATGTGCACCTCACCTAACTGTGCACGACGTGCACTGGTCTGCTGGATCGGTCAAGCATGAGCTGACCGACGCCCGCAAGAAAAAGTGGAATTTCTTCCACTCTCCTCGCCATACACTCGTCCAAACCATCGGATGATCGACCAGACTGCGTGGTGACCTTAGGCTCCATAGAAAAGATCTGATCCGTCCGCCGGTCTTGCACGATCAGGACGACCAAGTTCACATTTTCTCGCCAAGCCATGCAACCCTTCGTATGCATAAGGAAGGAACGACGGGGGATCGTCCACTGTGTACGTATTGTAGCCCACTCCGAGTCACCCTTTAGCCCATCTAAACTGTTCATTTAGCAGGGACAGCCTGATCGACCAAACCCACGAAGCCTGAAGGGCTCCATGCACACGTACAGGTGCTCGTGCAACGACAGCCACGGACGGACGGCTGTTTTCTTTTGAAATTAAGACCGTTGGGGAGCCCTCCACCTCAGTGATCCGCATCCGCAACCCTCCCTTGATCTTAGCCGCTTCTTCCATTCATTGCCAAAAACAGCTAGGCAGTTGCCTGTAACAACGGTTGACGCTGGAAACAATTTCTGTTCGGGAAACTTACAAACTGGCTTAATCCAAGCCTTCCATCGGGCACGTGGGGCCATCCCCACCACCCCCTCTAGGGCTGCACTAGCTTCACCGCCAGAGAACTTGTCTCGTGAGAATTTTGGAGGAGGCGTAAGATATCGTTGTAGGTGAGACAATGGCTATAATGGGCGGCCAAAATGGGCCCCACCGTGATCTAGGGTCCCATCTGATCCGTTTAAATGGATCAGATTATGGGAATATACCGTATACAAAAACTTGTCATTGTCACCCTCATCATCTTCCCCGTATACCTGTGGGACCCACCATCAGAGCATGGGCCCCACTGCAAATAAAAGACCGCTTTTCTGGTAGGCCATGGCAGCAAAAGCCCACCCTCAGGGTCAGATGGACCCCATGCACAACAACTTTTCAACGATAGCCGTTTCATCTCAGCCGTTGGCAGGATCACGCGGACTCTTCCTCCCGGCTATAAAAGCCATTGAGGTGCCTAGTGTTTCGGACCAAGAGAGAGAGAGAGAGCAACAGAGGGCGTGTGAGAGGAAAAATAGGGGAGGTTTTAGGAAAGGTTTTAAGGGAGGCTGTTTTACTGAGCTTGGTGCCGTACTGCACCAACTCAACCCGTTTGAATCGAATTGAGCTGGGTCAGTGCGGACCAGTGACATTGTATTGCCTAGGAAGGGAGAATAGGAAATAAGAAACAAGAGAGGAATAGAGAGGCTATGAGAGGTAGGAAACCGGGAAAAACGAGAAGAAGCTTACGTGTGGTCTTGGTGCCGCACTGACTCAGCCCGGTCTATTGAACTGAGTCAAGTCAGTGCAGACCAGTAACACCTCAGTGGAGAAGGCAGGTAACACCTAACCTCCACCCCTAATAGTCTATTTAAATTTCTGAATCACTTCAGGCCATTAGCTCTCTCAAACAGGCCCGGATATGGTGATAAAACGGGCCAAGTTTAGGCCATGAACGAGAACTGAAAGATGGGTCAGGAACGAGTCTCAACCAGGACTGAAACCAGTCTCAGTTCGAAGCCCAAACTCGGACGTTCTGCCAGGCCGAGAAATGCACAGAGGTCGGGCCAAGGAACAGGCCTCCACCAAGCTCTATTTTGTGCTGAGATCGGGCCATTAACGAGACTGAACCGGCCCATGTTTCGGGTTGAAAGCAGACCCAGAACTGGGCTGAGATCAGACCCAGTTCCAGGAGGAAGGTGAGCCGAGATCAGGGCCACACATTGGTCCGAAAGGTGGGCTGCAATCTGACCTCAGTCCGACCACAAGCTGGGCCGTTATCAGCCACTCGACTGGGTTAAAGGTGGCCCCTGCCTGGACCAGATTACTAGGCCAGCCTAGTGGGCCGCACCACATATGCTGGGTCTCACTATTTATGGTGGTGGGCCGCACTAAGTATTACAGTGGGCCACACCATCTAGGATTGTGGTCATACTCATGCAGTCAGTGGGCTGCCAATTTGAGGCCAAACAGGGCCCACTATGGCCTAGTTTTGGGTCATCTATGGTCAACAGGTATGAGCCCAGCTCAGGCCTTGATTTATGGGCCAAAACTGACCCAGTTCACATGAGGCAGGGGCTCTTACAAACCTTTCCATTAGTGGTCTTTGAAAACATAAGCTAACACAAAACTCTTGGGTTGGAATTGACTCCAGGAAACCGATTTTATGGCATTGGACCATTAACTAGCTTCAGAAAACCAAATCAAGAAAGGAGCTACAACCCTTCATATGAGGATTCTACCCCTTGAGCTTTCCTCTTCCATGTTAACTCATGTGTTAGTTCAACTCTAATTTTACCTAATAATTAATGACTTTGCTTTTATGGCTATTCGCGATAGTATTAAAATTTATTTACATGCTTAATATCTATTTTGTGGAAACCCATATATGTAGTATGCCAAATTTTGCTTGAAGGATAATTATGCAATACATGTTTATAAACCTTGGACTATGATACTTATTAGAAAGTCTTTTTTAATTGGCTGCTTATAAATTCAAATAATAATGATTGGAATTAATCATGCATACATGACACTCATATTTTTTTTTGGATAGACTAACTGTTGGAGAGGTCCATTTCTCCTATTCGGATGAGCCGACTGTTTGAAAGGTCCATCGTCATTTCATGAATGAGCCGACTCTTTGAAAGGCCCATTCATTGCCTAAGTGAGCTGACTGTTCGAAAGGCTCACTATCTTACTTGAGCGGGTCGACTGTTTGAAAGACCCGTTCCTTTGCGAGTTGAATGAGTCGACTGTTTGAAAGACCCATTCTCTTGCCTGAGTGGATCAACTATTTCAAAGGTCCATCCCCTGTTTGGGATGAGCTGACTATTTGGAAGGCCCATCCCCAGGCATGAATGAGCTGACTGTTTGAAAGGTCCATTCATGTCTAAGTGAGCCGACTGTTTGAAAGGCGCACTACCCTGCAAGTGGAATGAGCCGACTATTTGAAAGGCACATTCTCCTGCATGAATGGACTGACTGTTTGAAAGGTCTATTCATTTGACCAACTGGATGTGCATCCCCGGTTAATATGCACTCATGCATCCATGCACTTAAACAAGATAATCATGTAATGTTTTGAATGTTTTATTATTTGGGATAATACTTAATTAATGTGGAGGTGTGTAATCTTGAGGGGTGTTCCCACTGAGCTGGCCACTCATCCTTTGAATATATAACCGTGCAAATAATGCAGGCATCAATGAGGGTGCGAATGGGACGGATTTGGATGCTGATCCCACGGGATTGGGAGAAGATTATCGTGAAGAGGAGCCCTGTCAGTGCGCAGCGGAGTTCTACGAACTAAATCTATAGCTGCTCTTGTTTACCTTTTGGGCTAGTAACTCTTAGAACATTTTAAGAATTAAAGATTTGTATATGGGCCCCAGCTGAGTGGCCCTGAATATTAATTTTGGATGGGTTACATTTATACTACGCTTAGTTCTCTTAACTGCACTTTGATTTGGTTTAATTATCAGTTAACACCAGGTTTCCAGGAAATGAGTGGTATACTCAGGTCCTGAAAACATGGGCATTACAACAACATGATTAAATTGACCTCGTACTTAAATAAATAAATAAATGATCCTATCATTGAATTTGGATCATGATGATATTTCAGAATACACCTATTTTGTACAATTAAATCACATAAAGTAAACTAGGGATCTATTTAGTACAATTAAATCACATAAAGTAAATTATGGATCAAAGCCACAAGATCCACCATTCATCGGGTTACAACATCTCATTGGATTATCCATCCTTGAGAAACACAAACCGGATCATCTATCCCCATATTTGAGTACCAGATCACACTTAAATATTTCTTAGGATTCCTAGGGCTATTAATAACTAAAGATGAGTCAATTCAACCGTTGAATTATTTAAATCATTAAGATGTCGAGAGTTGATAAGTGGACGTTCACTTGGTGTGGCTCACTTAACTGTTAAATTAGTTTAAAAATGAGGTACATAACTTAAAGTGGTCGACTCACCTGAAGGAATACTTCCCATTAGAGGTAGGCCCTGTAATTTTAAATTTATAATAATAATAATAATAATAATAATAATAATAATAAATGTTGAAATTTATTCTAAAAATAATATTTAATATTCTAAATTCATAGAATAGGTGGTCCCGACCATTTAAATGAATTCTAGGTACCCTTTTTACCGTTAAAAATCATATTAGAGTTAACCCAACAATTAGATCATATGAAGTAACAAAATAGGATAAAATTCATTGAGTGTGGCCCACCTAAGCCTTGGATCTGCTTCGTACTTTGGGTTGGGCCCTAATTCAAGTCGATAAAACAGATGGACAAAGTGGATCCGTCGGAATCCCTATGCGGACCTCACTTTCGAAGTTGCAACTACACTAGGGGGCGTGCACCTGATGTGCATTGAGCTGAGAAGCACGGTCAAATTACATTTGAAATTGCCGTAATGATTGCTCTAGTAGAAGTAAGAATAGGTCAAAGTGTCCTAGAGGGGGGTGAATAGGACTTTATAAAATTTTATGACAGTTTAAAATCTTATCATCATTGTTTTGATCTAATATAACAATTTATCAAGATGACTTTATCTTAACTCTAATGGCTTCCAAGCCAAATAAAGGATCCAATCATAAGACTATTCAATATCTAAGTAATACATAAATTTAGACTAGGATGGACGGAGTGATTGTGTGTGAGATGTGATACTTATCAGTTTTAAATAATCATGCATCATGTGATCATTCAAAGTATACACAATAAAAGAATATGCAAATAACAATATCAAACACAGTTGTTTTATAGTGGTTCGGATATATGCCTACTCCACTTCCAGCGAACGCACTCAACCCTTGAGTGTACCGGATCTCACTAATGGAGGTTTTAAATCAGGTTCACCTCTAACCTTCATAACCTACATAAGGTCGACTCTAGGACCTACATAAGGAACCTAGACGTGTCTCTATGAGACACAAGTTTATGCCCCACACAGGAGCAAGGGTCAACACACAACACCTGAGTTTTATGCTCTACACATGAGCAAAGGATCCACACAAGGAACCTAGGATTTTAGGCCACACAAGCCAAGGATCCACACAAGGAACCTAAATTTGATGCCCTACACAAGACCAAAGGTCAACACATAGCACATAGGGTTTTAGGCCACACAGGCCAAGGACCTACACTAAGGACCTAAGTTTATGCTCATTAAGAGCAATGGTCAATAAACAGCACCCGCACCCGCACGTATTCTCCCTTCGGAGGCCTCTTATGAGGACTTGAAAGGGGTGATAATCACCTGTGACCCAATCTTATACTACGGAATGATCAACAGGGTCTCTGGACTCTAATAACTTATAGATAAGTAGATGACCCCATTAAGCACATTAATAAAGATCTTCTCCTTTGTTGATGAAGAATCTTCAACTCTCTTAATCCGTAACAATTATGATGCTCTAATGTAAGGTGACGAGTTAGCTCAAGGTTATGTTGGTAATTACTCTATTAAATGATTAATCATTGGAGTGATAGAGTAATACCATGATCTATGCATTTAAGGAATCTCAGCTCAATGATTTCCATTAAGGTGGTAGCTAAAGGATCCTTGAATGTGGATGTTCATTCACCAATCCACTCTATTGAATATCAATAACGAGAGTGGATTAAGGAATGAACTCCCTTGAAAGAAAAAGGGCTTAGGGTAGGTGATCTAAATTAAACACTCAAAAGCTTTATCTATTTTTCTCTGAAAATAACCTAAGGCAAGCTCTCATTAAATAGGCAAAAAGTTCCAACGGAAATAAAAAAAAGTCATATTTTTTTACAGAGTTCGATATCATCGAGCGTATACTCTCAATAACGTTGAATGGTCGCTCGATGAAACAAACTAAATCTGTCAAACGCTTTGAACCTTTTTTCCAATTAATTAAAGATATCGAACATGCTTCGATGTCATCGGATTTCGAACTCCAATTTCATCGACCCATTGTTCGATTCCTCGACATTTGAAAACCTGAGAGCAGACATGCCTTTGGAACTGAACAGGCATCAATATAATCGAGCATTCCTCGATATCTTCTAGTTTTGTATATCTATGATATTGATACCAGTTTTGATTCATTAATCTTTTCAAGGTATTTTCCTATAAACTCGCTGAACAGTTTTGTGTCCCAATTTAATGACATCGACCTGGTCTTGATATTATCGATCTTTGAATATCGATATCATTGAATGATTCTCGATACCTCAAACATTTAAAAGAATTTACTTTAAAGCTTGTTGGACAGTTTTGTGTCCCAATCCAATATCATTGAAGGTCCATCGATATCATCAAGATTTGAAATTTGAAGATATCGATGCTATCTTCGAAATATCAAAAATCACATTATTTTCCTTAACTGCTTATCAGACACAAATAGACCAAATGTCAATTTTATCGAGCCGTTTTGATGAACTCGATATTCGAAAGTCGATGATATCAAGCCTGTCATCGATTCATCGAGAATTCAGTCCAAGATTCATTTTGGTTACTGGATATCTAAAGTCCTCATTTCGATAACATCGAGTGAGTTTTGAGGACATCAATAACAGAGTCCAATTTCATTGAAACACTATCAATAAATCGTCAAAGGCTGAAAACTTAGAGATTTTCCTGATTTTGCAAAACAATTTTCACACCTTAAATCTTATGTTGTTCTAACCATTTTTAAGGGTTTTATATACCTGGTGTTTTGGATCATGGGATGTGAAGCTAAGTTTACCTTTGTAGAGATCTGAAGCCATATCCAGTTGAGGCAGACGCTTGCATGATCTTCCTATGGGGTTCACTTATCTTACTGGCTTAACACTCACGCTAATTAACAAACCAGGGCACTTTCAACATTGACCCAAAACTTCCTTAAAAAGAGAGAATCTCTCTCTCCTCGCTTTTGTCAGCGGATGAACGGATGTTGGTTTCTTTGATAGGTGGCCCACCTACACTGGTCGTTAGGATAATCTGAATTTTCCATCTAGTGTGGATGGTTCTTCTGCAAACCGTACCTAACCCCACACCTGGGATCACATGTGCATGCACACAATTCCTGCTACAAGAGGGTCCTACAAACACAACGTTTTCAAAAATGGAAACCTGTCTTGCTGCTACTAACCGAGCGATCTGCGTGAAGAGAAATCCTCCAATCCTAGCCCTTCGTTCAAGCTTATCTCAGCCATCCGTTTCCGCTCACATGGGTTAGGGCTTTCTTTAGAAACTGATGCCAACACCACTGTTTTGGCTAGCTATTTTAAGAGATTGGATGGCAGGATCAAATCCTGGCCACTCATTGTCCATATAAGGGTTGTTATAAGTTAGGGATGCAATAAGAATGGAGAGAAAACAACTCCTATCTCTTGCAAAGACCTAAAGAAAACAACCACATCTTTTAAGCTTCGAACCCACCACCCAAAGGGGCCTCAAGCTCTAAAGCCCTTCTCTTACAAGCTTCCTAGGTCAGATCTGAAGTGTCTGGAAGCATCGACCTAAAGGAAATCAATACCATTTAAAATCTGCCATTTATCGGGGCTCTTCTTCCTCGCCAAGCTACACTAGTCATTGATCTCAACTCGATCATCAGTCGCACATCTAAGATGTCCATTCTATAGCCCATCTAATGGTGTCTGATTCCTGTTAATTCCATCAAGATCAGGTCAGTTCCAGCAAGATCAGGTCAGCGTGTTGGAGACAACGTTTCCTCAAAAATGCACTGAAACTGGTCGAGTCGGGTCTCGTCTGAGTTCGAGTCGGACAGGTCTGGTCATGGACAGACGTTGTCTGGATGTGAAAAGAAAAATAAATGGAAAGAAAAGAGAAGAAAGAGAAGAAAGTGAAGAAGAAGAAGGAGAGAGGGAGTGCGAACATGGTGTTGCACTCGTGTCGAGAGTTGTTACACCATGCTGGTCAGACTTGAACCGAGTCGCTGGGTCAAGGTGGGCGATTGGGGCCAGGGTCAGTTCGAGTTGGATGTGGGTTCTGTTTACCCCAGACCCTATGAAAGGCCAGGGTGAGAAGAGGAGCACGCAAGAAGAAGAGAGGAGGCAGAGAGGGAGAGAGAGTGCAGTGCCACACTGGACCGACCCAAACCGAGTCGCTGACTTGCTCAAACTTAGTCAAGATGAGTCCCAAGCTGGTAGATGCTGACAACAGGTAAAAGAGAGAAGAAAGAAGAGGAAGGAGAAGAGGCGAATAGATTGAGAGAGGGAGAGAGTTGGGATTGTAACCTGCTGGGGAAAATAGTGGACGACTCACTGATGAATTAGGGAAAATTGGGGGCTCTAGCTCGGCTCTGGGTGCTGCCCCGCCAAGTTCAGTGGTGTGAGCTCCCTCCGCTGACTTGTCAGGCCGCTGCATGAGCCCTGGTCATCAGTCAGAGGCAGGAAGCAAGGTGAAAACTGTGCTACATTCCCTCCATCAATCGGGTAGTCAGTTACAGCACCGTTGGTCGCTATTGGGTTGGCTCGACTAGCTGGGATGACTCATCGCAACAACGGGTGCAACCTCTAGTTCGACCTTACTCACCTCAGGTGATTTCAACCCAGTAACCAACACTTTTAGCTAAGCCCAACTTGATAATTCATTGAGTTTTGAGTTGCTTCAAAGGTGAACTTAGCTCGAGCATTGGCAAGAAAGTTGCTCATCCCTAACTTGAGGCCCGATCTTCTAACTTCTACTAGCTTGTAGCTTCAATAGAGTCAAAGCAGAGGAAAGACTCGATTTTAAGGCTGACTCAGTAGATCAGGTCCACATGGACATGCCAACCAAAGATCAAGTTAATAATGATCCTGGCTGGCCCTGTCCCAATAGCTTTGGGCCGAGTCAACTCAGGTCAGCTCAGTTCAACCCCCTTAATCAAGTTCTTGAAAGGAGGAATTCATCAAAATTTGGATAATTTAAACTAGTAAGAAATCAAGTCATGAAACTTCTGCTCTGAAATCTTATAGTTAACTTCTCTAGAAAATTGTAGGTTTCAATCACCCTTAGAAATGCATAGCCATTAGTAAATTATCTATTCTAATAATAGTTATTATAGACAGAAAATAAAATAAAATAATTATTAAATACTAGTGTATTGCTTCGTCACTCTTAAATATTATCATAAATAGTAGATCATAATATTAATTATCAACATAATGATTATTATTAATATGTTAGCTAATATAAATTATAACACTAACGCTATTAGTTATCTTGTAATTATTAAGATTAAATTGTACATAACACACCAATTAGAGTTCAAATCCTATAATCTAAGTTTAGGACTAAACCCTAGTATGAAAATCCTAATTTTACAATTAAAAAAAAAATCTTAAAATAAATAATTCAAATCCTAGGCTATGATCTAAAACTTAGGAAGTGCGTAGAAGTTGGGTCTAATTGTATAAGTTCATGATTTGTGGTAGGATTCAATTCTAAGGGTGCCAACACTTAACGACACTAGAAGGTACTTCGATTCTTTAGGTGATGATTTCTTCCCCTCAAGCTTTTCATCTCTAAATTAGATCAAGGATAACTTTTAAATTGATTATAAATGATGCCTTAGAACTTGATTAATTATATAATTGGCTTACTTGGATATATGTTTGAGAATTGATCATGAATATGTTAGACCTTGATCCATTTAATAGTTCTTGAATTGTATGTACATTTGTACTTAAGTTTTACTTAATTAGAATGGTATCCTAGTTTGACACATGATCTCTATGCCATTTAGATATGCCATTATACTGTTTGCAGGACACATATGAATCGAAATCTCTTTAGTTCAGGAGGGGAACCTCTATCTGAAAAAGCCTAGCTATATGTCCTAAAGGGAGGGTGAATAGGACTATGTCAAATAAAACTTATAACAGCGAAAATTAAATAAATACGATAGCTAACAAATAATATAAACAAACCATAATACAAGAATGTAAAGCAATCTCAAAATTCAGATCTTGAGAGGTTGATACAAATGTTGTTCTAAGGGCAATCTTACACCAAAAACCAGAGTTTATGGTAGGACAACCTTATTTTTAGAAAGGTCTTTGTATCAAATCTCAAATCGAAGAGGTATAGAAAAATAAAGACAAACTGCACTGAAGAATAAAATGCAATCTCAAATATATATTGTTCTAGGGACAACCATGCACCATAAAAATGGCAAGGCAACCTTACTAGAACAAATAAAGAAATTGATAAAGGAATAACAACAAATAAATGCTAAACTATTACAACATTCTCACAATACTTGAAATAAATGATTACAACATTCACATCCACAAATGCATAATTAAAGATATGAAATATAAACTATTCAATTACCAAACACAAGGGATTATAGTGGTTCGCCTGTGTGTTCACCAACTGTTAAACAACAGCCATACAAAATGCTACTCCACTCCTAATATCCTCACAAAGGGGATATTAGCGTTCACTATTAAAGTTAGTTTTCACAGGTTCACTCAAAACCTTCACAATTGTATTTTTCTCTGTGGGCTTACACAATTAAAAAAAATCACTTTTGAGTTTTCCTGGCTCTCCTCAGATAACAAATACAATGGAATTTTTTCTGGCAAATCCCAAAAGAAACCAAAACAGAAAGAAATTTATAATTAAATATAAAATACTTGATTTTCTCCTTCGTTGTAGCAGCCCTGAAGAACCAAGTCAGAGTAGATGATTGAATGTTCAAGTTCAATGTCCAATACTCATATTATAATGGTTCTAGTTCTAATTGATTTTAAATTAAACCAAAATGGGCTAGCTTTAATTGATTTTGATTCCAAAGAAAGGGAAATAGCAATTTCTCTTTTCAGATTAGATTGGAATACAAAAAATAAAATCAATTAATAAAGCTAAAGAAAGAGAATATTAAATAGCTTAAAATGGAGCACAATCTTATCTCTCAGAAGGTCGAATTACTTAGCTTGAATTGTCTTTATTATTCTGAGATTCGTGCTCTATTTATATCTGAGAAAAACACGTCTTTGACTAGTCTTAGGACATCTACGACTGGTCAAAGAACCAACTGAAATTTAAAATTTCAAGCGCGATAAGATAAGACGGTTTCACGACTGGTCGTAAGTACCCTACGACTGGTCGTAGGTCCCCTTTGACTAGTCGTAAGTTGCATACGACTGGTCGTAGACAGATAATTTTTAACACTGTACTTTGAATTGTAGATCTATGACTGGTCGAAGAACCAATCGACACTGTTCACACGACTAGTCGAGCAGTCTCCAGGACTAGTCGTAGAGTAACCAAAAAATTCTAAAAATCTTTAACAACTTAGGATTGGTCTTGGAATTTCTTAGACTGGTCGAACCAGTGCTAGGACTAGTCGAACAAGGTCCAGGACTAGTCTTAGAATAGACCAAATTCACTTATAAAACATATATGGATTATGTATCCAAAATAGCCTACTCTAAAGGTCAACCTAAGGTCTGTCATACCTCAATAGTGAAGTAAGGACATTGAAAGTTTAAGACAAGTGACCTTTGAGTATAATTAAGCATGAGATCTTGAACTTGAAAGCTTCTGAAATCTTAAACTTGAAAGCTTTGCTTATCTATCGAAGCTATTCATGACTCTTATGTCTTGAATAGATCTTTTGTTCATCACATATACAGCTTCAAAGCAATGTCTTTATCGCCACAAATTTGACAATAACAAGGGGCTATAAACTATAGCACTTACAATCTCCCCCTTTGTCAAATTTGTGACAAAACATATTTCTAAGATGTGATACATAACACAGAATATCTGATTAAAGAATCATGCATCAGTTGTTATCAACTGACACTCATACATGAACCTGCAAATCAATATTCAGCATACAGTCCACATCTGCACATACAATGACATACTCCACATACTCCCCCTGACTAACATATACCACAAAAAAAAAATATGTACTATCACAAAAAACTTTTTTATGCACAATGCTACTCACTCCTCATAGGCAAGGCAATCCAATCCAATCCAACATGAGAAGCATAAGAATCATTATCTATTCTCCCCTTTTTTGTCACAATATGACAAAGGAAGCAAAGAACAAATGACTGAGGAGTAATAAGTAAGGAGATAAATAAACGGTAAGACAAGATATGAGAACATAGCAAAACCAACACACATAATTCATAAACTGAGCTAAGTCAACTAAAGCTACAGTAGCAAATCCGTTAAGTGAGCACAATAGTAAGATAGTTATTATAGAACAGACACTACGAAAAAATGGGGCAAAGGATACAGCCTAAGGCGAATTTTAGCTACGGTTTAAAGCTGTAGTTATATAGCTACGAGTTTAATCTGTAGCTAAAATTTGTAAACTGTAGCTAAATCCACTAAAAAAAAGCATGCAGGTCCTTTCTATTTCATTGACCCGAGTCCCTTTTTTTTTTTCATTCCCTCTCTCAAACATCCCTCTCACGCCTCCACCTCACCCCCATGCCCTAGCTGCACCTCCACCTCTCTCTCTCTCCCTCTATCTCTCTCATTTTTCCAAATTTTCTACTTTGATGTGCCCTCTCTCATTCCCATTTCTTTCCTCCTTTTCTCTCCTTCTAAATTTTTGATCATCCCCTTTTCTTATTCTAGGGTTAGGATTTTTATTTCCCATTTTCGATCTTTTCTCTCTCTCTCTCTCTTCTACGCAAGAGGGAAAACATCGGTGTTGATGGTGATTCCATCAATGGGGGTGATTCGAGTGTAATCAGCAAGTTTTTAGAGGTAAGAAACTACATTGTACTGTGTTTATTGTAATCGTATATCAATCATCCTTGTTGTGGCTGCTACTTGGGTTTGGTTCACTCAAAAACTGATTGACCCTAATCGAGTTTAGGACAGGTGACAGGGCCCTTGGCTCACATTCAAGTTAGAAAACGCAGACCCAACTTGAAATCAAGTCTGTTGTTTTATAAGTTTAAAGATGCGCATTTTGAGAACAAAATCATGTACATTTAAAATGCATGCACTACTGTTCAAATAATGTTAGATTTTCACAAAGAAATTATGTGAAATAAATGAATACAGAAGATAATGTGGAAGTGTTTTTTTTTTTTTTTCTTGAGCATAAAAACATCTTTCAGAATTGAGAGTCTATTGGTCAGTTACAGTTTGTAGGACCCTTTATAATCTATCTTCAGTTCTCATTAAAGTGGCAATCTTGGCTCATTTACGATCTATTGTTATGATTTTGATGAATATCTGAAGTTTCCATTTGTAATATATCTTCAATGTCTTGATCTCTGTGTATTGACATAATTGATGTTAACCTTCGAATCTCTTCTTTACTTCAATATTTCAAAGAAGGGAGATTGATGTGATGGTCTTGCATATTCCCTATGATTGCACTCTTCAAACTACTGACTGGATTTGAAAGCAGATTGTAAATTATTTGCAGAGTGGCCGATTGAGGCCAGATGAATTTGCTATTGGTCTACAGAATGAGTTTCAACCAATTGACAGGCATGATATTGGGAAGTTTTCAAGATTGGAGCCTAAAGAACAAATAACTAAAGCCCAAACATGTAAAGCATACTCATGAATTTGGGCCACATGAAGAAAAGATTTGTCATCTACTGTAGGTGCATAAAAAATCTTTAATCTTAAGAGAGCTGCTCATCCACAATTTCCTTCTAGGGCAGAATAAGTTTTCCCATCCTTGCATGATCTCCATCTAGATTGAATCTAGTTTCCAATTTCTTGGGAAATTTCTTATTTGTGATGTTGCATAACTAGACAGGCTGGTGAAAGGATCCCTGAAAACCTATTTTTGTTGCAGAGTTTCAAATTTCCAATTTTTGACCAAATCAGTAGAGGAGGATGCACAGGGTTCAAGCTTCTATTGAGGCCATGTTGAAGAAACTCCAATTATAAATGTCGGTTGTCAGCGATCCTCTTTGCCCTATGGAGCTGTGAAAGGTACAGTTTACTTTTCTCACCAGAAAATCTTGAATACGATCTGTGAACAATTTCCACCATGGCAATGCATCTGCTTAAAGTTTCAAATGCATTGAAATGTTTAACATAGTTCAAAATTCACATTCTTTCGGTAGTTTTTGTCCTTCTTTAGTTTAGAAAGCTTTTAAGTTTGTCCATTAAGGCCCACTCATGATGTCCAAAAGTTGATTTCTTTACAGGTATTGAATATTGATGCCTATTAGAAGTTTAGGTTGGTGGCATTTTCAAATGATTTGATTGGGTAAACATTCATTGATTGCAAAAGAAACAAACAGAAATGGAAATTGTAGGTTGAGTTTTTCTTTTTTCTTTTTTTCATAGAGCTGCAATTTGTTCTGGATGCTATAATTGTTCTTATAGTTAGAGTTTTGATATATCTTGATATATTTATTGGTTTAACAACCATGTGTTCATCATGTTGATTTTGGTCCATGTTAGAATGATAAAAATCATGATTATCCAAATGTTCATCGATAAGATTCCACTGTAAATGTGTTATGTGGAGAAAAACTCTCATCAAAGACTGTCAATCGTGTCAAAACGTGTCTTAATCTTTTGTCTGGTTACCTCTTTGATGGTGTTACGCATTACCAGGTTTCAGCTTCAGCAAATTTTGGAAACTTGGAAAGCTGTTCTTTGGAAAGAGCAAGCCATGGCATATGCTCGAGCTTCTGTAATAGAATCATGAGGAGGATAATTTAAATGATCTCATATCTTTTGCTGATGCTTTTAGCACATCTTGCTTAAGGTATGAACTACTATGTCCAATATTGAGTTGCAAATTTTACTTTTGAAAATGATGCTGAATGAGATCGACTTATGAACTTTCTTATTGGTCATGTTATATGTGTTGGTAGCCAACGCCCATTCATTTATAACTGAAGGAGCTAGGGGGAAACTAGATTCAGGGCATGTGATTGACTTTCATCTTGTCATTTCTTTGTTCATGTCAATTTCATTTGAACAATTCCTAATTAAAATCGAGTAAACCATCTAAGGGAACTAGAAAAAAAAATCAATTTTTTTTTGCTTCTTGTTATTTGACATAATGATTAACTTTGATGTGTGTCACATGCATGTCATTTTACTGTTTCATCCATCAATTTGATTATACGTATCATATCAGCCAATATGTATTGTATCCATATCATCTGGATATGATATGCAAGACAGGGCCTAATTGGCCCACCCCAAAATATTCCATACATATGGCTCTGTATATAGTGTTTTGTTTCCAATTTCCTACTCCAATTCTAATTACAAATCAATACTAAGTAGGTAAGTTGCTAGAGTAGTCAAATAGGATTGAAGTAGAAAAAGGACATTACAACCTGAATATGAAAACTGTTAATTTGCCACTACCATGCAATAGGAACTGCCTTCTGTTAAATGATCCAATCATGTGACTAGAGGATTGTTTTGGGCCCCACAGTTGGTGGCTCCAACCTTGTGGCCCTGTAGGGTCCACTAGGCAACCTACCATCATGCGGGCCCATCAGTTGCCCATGTGGGATCCATAAGTGATTGGCATGGGGCACCTCTAATTGATCGATCATGCATGGAGCCCACCCCCGGACCTTTGGTGACAAGTCTTGATGAAAAGACTTCGGTCAATGGAAGGTTAGGGTTTTCCTTGCCATTTTGAACTTCCACCTTTTAACCCTGGCGTCAACTTTTCAACCCTTAAAAAATAAAAATAAAAATAAAAATAAAAAGTGCACAAACTGTAATCCTGGCCAAAAAAAAAAAAATTATTGAATGGAGATGTATAACCTTTCCTTTTATGCATTGAAGAAGAAGACTAAATTGCAGTTCTTTTCGTATTTGGTTCCAACAATCTTAACCCTTAGTTCCTCACAATCTTATGAAGACAATGTTAGAAAACTCCCAAATATAGACAACGACTCCTTGCCTTTTGGCTAGCTGAATGCAACTGATTGAATGGGAAAGGATCCACCCAATATAATCACTTCCAAGCTAAGCTTAACACAAAAATCATAATTAAAGTAGAGAATAAATCTAAAAATTTATTGAGTTAAGAAGTGTCTTGACTTGAGAATACTCATGTGAGGCCCTTAAATAGACTTCTTGGATGTATAGTGAAGGAAAGTTTCTTAGTGTCATTAACAATTGAGGATTTATTATAAAAATAGAAGACTAATCAGTGGGGAGGATAGCCCTCCTTAGCACCCCTGTTCCTTTGTTTCTGTTGTTGGTTTGTATCCTTTTCTCTTCTTTGTCATCTTCTTCTTCTTTAATTAAATCTTTGTTGCATGCTTTTCCAAAAACAAAAATAGAAGACTAATCAATGAAAGATGCTAAATAGATAAGAAAGATTTGGTGGGGTTCTATTGCATGGCTAGCTGATTTGTTTTGCATAGCAGGATGATTAGATTGTGTTGTCTAATTAGGAGGCTTGGTTCTCCTTGTTGATAGGCCAATTGTGGGGCTTGGGAGCCCAATTGATGTGGCTCGGCCTGCGTCACCTTTCTTCGATCTGACACCTGCTCCCATGCAACTAGATTAACCTTTTCTCGATCCTCATTCTTGCTCTGTAAAACATATGTTTAAGGATTTGAACCTTTGATCTTATGCCTAATTCAGAAGGTCATGTTTCACAGTCCATTTGGAGTTATGGTGATTGTAATACGAGTAAAGTGAACTGACTAATACCACATTCTTTGGGTCACATATGACTAACTTCTATATATATGAAGATAACCTAGAATTAAGAAATCTATTTTGAGAAACCTGGCATTCAGAGTCTATTATATTGAAGAGATAGTGGAAAATCATGCAATATACCGCATGCTTGGATGGTTTACTGTTATTCATTACTGGGTAAATTTGGGTCCATTTTATACTACATCCAACGATCTTACATTAATTTATGTGCCAAATAAATGTCTTATCCTAGTATTTTCCATATCCATGTATCAATTTCACATGTAACTTTTAATGTTTCATGTGCTAGTGGTACCCCTGCAACTCAGTTTAATGGTACTTACTGGTTGCCTTGAATATAGGTCAATGATACAGTTGAAACACTGACTGGAAGTAGATACTGCAATAAAGATGTTGTTGATGCTGTAATCTTGGGTACTGGAACAAGTGTTGCATATGTAGAGCGTGCACATGCAATTCCTAAGTGGCATGGTCTTCTACCTAGATCAGGAGAGATAGTGAGCATATGTTGTGACTTAAGATTTGCCTAGGGCTTTACATTGGTAAGGGCTGATTTGCCCAAATTGTCCCCTGAAGTGACTTGGGTTCTTACTTGTAATTTGGTATGGATCCTTGATGGTCTACTTCTTAGAAAAGTGGTCCTTCTATTGGACAAAAGTAAAAATAGTAATTGTATAGTTTTCAATAGGGAACTTAAGCTATTGGATTTGGGGCATATGATTGGCCTCACCATAGACAAGGGATAAGAAAAATATTGGAATATTTCATCAATTTGCTCATTTAACTCATTTGCTTTGAATATGGACTAGTCCTTTAACGTTGTTCTGAGGCCTTATAATTGGAATGAATCATTGTAACATGAACCAGATTAAATGACTCTAGTCCCCATGTAAAAATAACATTAATGTAGCAAACATCCTTACTCGTTTATCTCATTTTCCTCTACCATGCATGTTGTACCAACACCTAAGCTTTGTGGTGCCTTCCATGTTGCGTGACATCCATCTATACATTAGGCCGACAAGCCTCTCAATGTTAGGCCTCTGGTAAAAAATCAGTCAAATCCACAATTTAGGTGGGCCACAATGGGGTAGATGCCTGGTGGCCCACCTGAGTTATGGGTCAAGCCAAGTTTTGGCCTTAACATTGGAGTGCTCATCTAATGCGGTGATTGGATGTCAAATATTGGAGTGCCCAAGTATTCATCTGAATAATAGTACCATTCAAATACTCCTCTGCATAGCATATGCTGAGATATCTTTTCTCCTTAAAAGTCCTTGCAGGCGAGGTCCTAGCCATATGGGTTTTAAATCAGTTGAAGATTTGCTAAAGGCTTCAGCAGGATTCCATTTTTCAGAATTTCACTTGGATGACTCGGAGCTACAAAATTCAGAGGTCGAGCAACCAACGATCTCAATAGCTGAAAGTGTGCATAAGAAACCTTTTGTAATTAGTAAGTAATTGTCATATAATTTTAACTCATTTATGTGCATCCTATTCTCAACAGATATCCTTAATGGTAAGCAACAAACATCTTATTTGAACTACTTATGTAATATGTTATTTGTGATTGGTAAGCTGAACTTTATCCATCTTATTTTAATATCATGTTTTAGTATTTAATGAAATTTTTTATGGGTATGCTGAACTTTTATTTGCACTTCACTCACTAGGGGATGCGATTCATTCACTTGTGAGTTGTAATCAATCATTCCCCACCAATATCCTGAGAACTTTTGGTGGTGCAACGTCAGAAAAATTCACACCATTTGGTGCATTTTGCACAGGAGTTGCTGGTGGTGAAGGAGTTCTTTGATGGATTATTTTAATGTCATGTTTCAAATTGAAGATTTGATTGCATTATGGAGTTCCCTAATGGATAGCACTTATACATATCCCCCACGTGCTAGAATCTGGTTAAAATGTGGTAGGTTATAGTGGCATGTATGGCTACACACTAAACTAGCAACAACTTGCAGAATAAAAAATAATAATAATAATAAAATAAAAAACCAATTCTACAAGTGATCTTCCTAACCTATCCATGCTAGTTTGTGTAAATATCCAAAAGACCTCAAATTTTCTATAAAACTTTCCCCTTATAAAAATGAAAAAAAAAATTGATTTGAACATGGAAACACCAATATTTCCTCTCCTGCTTCACTCTATATCATCTCTTACATGCAAATATTTACTAGTACCTAGCATCTAATTCTTGAAGGTGTCTCTTCCTGTCATTTGCAAATTGGATTAGAGGGCGAGCATCTAAATGGGCAACTACTTGCATTGCCGGTCCCAAGCCCGGGTAAAGGAGGGAGAATGGGCATCAAGGTGAGTTCTAGTAAAGGGGGAAAAATAGTTCTAAACTAACATTTTGTGCCTATCTTCCAGACATATACTGGTAAAATTTGATTGCAATAAACCCATTTCAAAGATTGCCTCATCTATATGATACCCACATGATGGAACAATACAAAGGGGCAGCATTTGGGGAGCTAAGTGCCTCATCTATATGATACCCACATGATGGAACAATACAAAGGGGCAGCATTTAGGGAGCTAAGTCCTCATGTTTTCACAGTTGCAGATGTTACATATAGGTGATTTCCTATTTTTTCTCAGAAGTTACAATCTTCCGAGTATGGTTTGTATTGATATGTGCTTGTCCATATATAGGGCGATGATAAATGAAGGGAAGAGCAACTCCATTTTGGTCAGTGGAGAAAGTGGGGCTGGTAAAACTGAAACGACAAAGATGCTCATGAGATATATTACATATTTGTGTGGACGGTCTAGAATAGAAGGAAGGACAATTGAATAACAAGTTCTAGAAGTAAGATAATTAATCTTGCTTGTCTTGAAAATTATCAATTATCTTCTGCAAACCATATTATTTGCTTCTCACCTTTCTATGCAAATGGAAAGGAATTGGCATTGTGATTAAATCATGCCTTTAGGTTGATGATTTAAATTATAGTCCAATCCAGTTCTAGAAGCATTTGGCAATGCCAAAACTATTAGAAACAACAACTCAAGGTGAATATCTATTTCCTTATGGCTTTTCTTTACATCTCTAATTAGTCTGAAGTAATCGTTCCATCATGTTTGCGGTCCAGTTTTAATGTTCAGAAAACTTATTGTGCTCTACCTTTTATTTTCTTCATGGCGTTACAATGAAGTCATTTTGTTAAATTTGTGGAGATCCAATTTGACAAGATTGGAAGGATATCGGGAGCAGCTATTAGAACTTACTAGAAAGATCGCGTGTTTGCCAAATTTCAGATCCTGAGAGAAACTACCATTGCTTTTACCTTCTTTATTCAGAACCACCTGAGGTAGTTATTCTCTTCTTTCACTGTACTTCCTTATCTGTCTAAAATAAACAATTGCCATCTCATTTACTTTCTTTGCGTCATAAGACTATATGCCACTTTTTAATACTTAAAGAGACATGATTTTGGAATTGTTGACTCAACCTTGTAGGATATTGAGAAGTACAAATTGGGGAACCCTAAATCATTCCATTACCTCAACCAGCGAGCAAGAACAGGTTAGACTTCCCCTATAAATATGATGCTATGTTGGGTCCACCTCTGGGTAGAAATTATTTCTTAGATTTGGTTGCTCAATCAGATTTCTGATAGTTACTGTTCTCTTCAGGAGGCTATTTTCAGGGTTGTAGCTGCTATTCTTCATATTGGTAATATTGATTTTGCAAAGGGAAAGGAGATAGACTCATCTGTCATTAAGGATGAAAAGTCTAGATTCCATCTTAAAATGACAGCTGAGCTTCTCTTATTTTCCTTCTTCCTTTCATAAAGGTTCTAGACACGTTTGGAGGCCATGTTGTGAGCTGAAACTGACCTCCAACTGGGCCATGAAGAGGCTGCAGCAGGCCTTTAGGCTTCAATCCAAGCTATAAACAGGCCTCAACCTTAGGCTGAAACCAAGCCTTCTTCAGGCCACACAAGGGAGCTTAAAAACATCCTTCAGCCAACCCCAATTCTGAGTCAAAATACCTCCCAAATAGGTAGTAAAGATGCTGAAAATTGGCCCTCATTCGGACCTTCTGCTGGCCATGAAATGCACAAAGATATGGGCTAGTGTAGCCTAGGTCCAGAAGTGTTTTGAGCCAGAAATAAGGCCTTCAATCAAACCGCGCAGAGGGCCGAGAAACGCATTTCAGATGCCTCACAGTCGAGCCGGACATGGCTCACGGTTAGGCCATGAAACTTGGATCTAAACGGCCTCCATCTGGGCCATGCTGTGTGCTGAAAACAAGCTCCAGATGGGTCTGATTTGAGTTGAAGTCAGGCCCTGACTGGGCCTTGATCTGCACTAGAATTTGGCCTCAAACAGGCCCTTAGTACCAACCTTACAGCTAGGATTTTTATAGGCATCAAATCATTCCTGACCAGACCTCAATTGGGCCTTCCATCTGGGCTGAAACTAACAAAAAAAAAATCAAGCAGTGGACCTGTATCCAGCCCCTGCACTATACATTACAGATCGTGTGTTTGATATTTCCTTATATTTCATGGTAAACAGTTTTGAGCAGTTCTTCATTAATTTCACAAATGAGAAGCTACAACAGCATTTTAACCAGGTTAACTTACTCCATGACAAGTTGTTGCCCCTATCTTGGAAACCTCTAATATCTTGGTTTTTTCTTGGGTTGTGTACTGGCAGCATGTCTTCAAAATGGAACAGGAAGAGTACACAAAATAGGAAATCAATTGGAGCTACATAGAGTTTGTTGATTCATAGATAAATCAGCTGGTATGTACATTGCTCACTTGTGTGATACTACCCAAATTGCACTTCTGTTTTGTTGTTGATTTATAGGTTTGATCTGGAACTGTAGATATTTCCATGGGATGTGTCTCACATTTGAGTATCAATGTAGGCAAAAGCAATCCCAACAAAAACAAGACAGATTCAATTCCATCTTTGATAGACAACAAGGTGCATTCTTGCACCCACTTCTTATTGTAATTGGTGCATTCTTACACATGTTTATTTTTAAATTTCATTGCATTCAATTGTGAAAGGATTTATGACTTTGAAAATGATAGAGAGAGGCTCATTATGGAGAAGGACGTAGTCATTCAAGAGCATGCTTCCCTGGAAAACCAATTGGTTTCTTTACAGACACAGATAAACAGCCTCACTGCAGAAGTAGATAATCTTACAAGCAAGGTGCTTAAACTTACAATCTAACCCTTTTTACTGAACAAAAAATGCACGTGTCTTTATTGCCTTTCCTATTGCAGGTTAGTTCTATAAAGAAGGAATATGATCAAGCCCAATTTGAGCTCAATTTGAGTCGTTCAAAGATGAAAGAATGTGACGCTGACATCAGTGCCATTGTCAAGGAGCAACAGAAGCTTCAACATAAAATTAGTGATGTAAATGTTGAGATGAAAAAATTGGAAAATGAGGTACTTGCAGTGGTTATTCTGTTCCTATTTTATTTAACTTTCTTGATTTATGAAATTGTGGATGTGTTCTTAATAGAAACCCACTCTTTCCCATTCACACAGATTAAACGAATGGAGATGGAACAGAAATATTGCTCCCTGAAGGTAGATAAACTACTAGAAAGGCTGGGTGTGTGATTAGATTACTTGTTATATTGTTTCCTGTGCTTCTTTGTTTTCTTTTCCATGACAATGAAATAATATGATTCAAAACCTAATTGATGTTTAGTTTTGTATTTTTATTTTTTTTTTAAAGAAGAAGGTTAATGGACATACATCTCAATTAATCTGATTGATTGCTTTCAGCCTTGAGAAGAGGGTCAATAAAAAAGTTATGACAATGTTCGAGAAAGCTAAAGATGAATACAAGACTAATTATCCAAGAAAAACATCATTGAGGTATATTGCTGTATTTCTCAGCCTGTAAAGGATCTCATCTTTTTTTTTTTTTTTTTTTTTTTTTTATTTTTTTTTATAAAATTGAATTTGTTTATGTCTGAAGTTGTTTGTTTACTATATTCTTCTCTTGCTTAGAATGATAAGTCAAAAATCAAGAAGGTGATTGAAGAGCTTGATGAAAAGAAGAAGGAAATACTAAAAGTTACTTGGGTTAAAGTGAACAAGTGAGTCAACACTTCTCTGCTCTCATGTTCCAGTTCATATTTTGTGCTTTCTAGTTGAAAATCAAGAATGCCATTTACTTTTGTTAGTATATTTCAGCGAAAGAAATTTTCTTTCCGGATTATGTTAGTGTGCGTGATTTCAGCATTTTAAATGGCTAAAACTATGGTCCAAATTATAGTATCCGGCTTCCTTGGATCCTTGGATCAGACGAATTTGGTGGATCCCAGGGACAAGCCGTGTTTATGTATTTGCTCGAAATTAATGGAGCAGACCTGGATGTGCATCGGAGCTATCCGGATGAGCGGGGGTCCCTAGAAGGTGAGAACTGCTGTTATGACCATGATGAAGCTGTCCATTTCCTATGGACAAAATTGGAGGGGCCTGGCCATTTGGACAGGCTGTGTTTATGTATTTGCTCAAAATTAATGAAGCAAATCCGGATGTGCGTCGGAGCTATCCGGATGAGCGGGGGTCCCTTGAAGGTGGGAACTGCTGTTATGACCATGATGAAGCTGTCCATTTTTTATGGACAATATTGTATGGGTCTGGCCATTTTGATAGGCTGTGTTTATATCTGTATTTGCAGGGACCACACCCTTAACCTGAAACCCAAACGTAAACTCGATCTCAAACCCAAATCCGATTTTCTAAACCTAAACCTTAACATATTCTCAAATCCCTAAACCTAAACCTACACCTAATCCTAATCTCAACTCTGTAACCTAAACTTAAACCTAAACTTGAAAACCCAAACCTATACCCGAACTTGAACCCGATTTCCTAAACCTAAACTTATAACCTTAACCTAAACCTATTCTCAAATCCCAAACCCTATAACCTAAACCTAAACCTAAACCTTAAGCTACAACCTAAACCTTAACCTATAACCTTAACCTATAACCTAAACCTATAACCTATACTCAATTCCCTAAACCTTAACCTATAACCTAACCTAAACCTAAACCTATAACCTAAAATCAAAACCTAAACCTAAAAACTAAATGTATTCTCAAATCCTTAAACCTAAACCTACACATAATCTTAATCTCAACTTCTTAACCTAAACTTAAACTTGAAAACCCAAACCTAAACCCGATCCCAATTTCCTAAACCTAAACCTTAACCTATTCTCAATTCCCTAAAGCTATAACCTAAAACATAAACCTAAAACCTAAATATATTCTCAAATCCCTAAACCTAAACCTACACCTAATCCTAATCTCAACTCCTTAACCTAAACCTAAACTTGAAAACCCAAACCTAAACCCGAATCCGAACCCGAACCTAAACCCGATTTCCTAAACCTAAACCTTAACCTATTCTCAATTCCCTAAACTGTAACTTATAACCTAACCTAAACATAAACCGAAACCTATAACCTACACTTATAACCTAAACCTAAACATGTAGCCTTAACCTAAATGTAAAACCTAAACCTAAACCTAAACCTAAACCCGATCCTAAACCTGAATCTAAATCCCTAAATCCTTAGCCTAAACCTAAAACCCAAACGCAAACCCGATCTCGAACCTGAACCTGATTTCCTATACCTAAACCTTAATGTATTCTCAACTCTCAAACCTAAACCTAAACTTAAACCTACACCTAATCCTAATCTCAACTCCCTAACCGAAACCTAAACCTAAACTTGAAAACCCAAACCTAAACCCGATCCCGAACCCGAACACGATTTTCTAAACCTAAACTTATAACCTTAACCTAAACCTATTCTCAAATTCCAAAACTTATAACCTAAACTTGAACCTTAACCTCAACCTAAACCTTAACCTATAACCTAACCTTAATATATAACCTAAACCTATAAACCTAAAACCTAAACCTAAACCTAAAATCTAAATATATTCTCAAATCCCTAAACCTAAACCTACACCTAATCTTAATCTCAACTCCCTAACCTAAACCTAAACCTAAACTTGAAAACCCAAACCTAAACCCGATCCTGAACCCGAACCCGATTTCCTAAACCTAAACCTTAACCTATTCTCAACTCCTTAAAGTTATAAGCTATAACCTATAACCTATAACATAAACCTAAACCTAAACCTTAACCTAAACCAAAACCAAAACCTATAAACTAAACCTTAACCCATAACCCATAACTTATAACCGATAATCTAAACCTAAACCTAAACCTAAACCTAAACCTACAACCTAAAACCTAAACCTAAACCTAAAACCTAAATGTATTCTCAAATCCCTAAACCTAAACCTACACCTAATCCTAATCTCAACTCCCTAACCTAAACCTAAACCTAAACTTAAAAACCCAAATCTAAACCCGATCCCTAACCTGAACCTGATTTCCTAAACCTAAACCTTAACCTATTCTCAATTCCCTATAGCTATAACATATAACCTACACCTAAACATAACCTAAACTTATAACCTTAACTTTAACCTAAAACCTAAACTTAAACCTAAAACCTAAATGTATTCTTAAATCCTTAAACCTAAACCTACACCTAATCTTATTCTCAACTCCTTGACCTAAACCTAAACTTGAAAACCCAAACTAAACCCGATCTCAAACCCGAACCGATTTTCTAAACCTAAACCTTAACCTATTCTCAATTCCCTAGATCTTTAACCTATAACCTAAAACCTAAACCTAAACCTTTAACCTAAACCTAAACCTAAACCTAAACCTAAACCTAAACCTAAACCTACAACCTTAACCTAAACCAAAACCTATAACCTAAACCTTAACTTATAACCTATAACCTATAACTTATAACATAACCTTAACCTAAACTTATAACCTAAAACCTAAATGTATTCTCAAATCCCTTAACCTAAACCTACACCTAATCCTAATCTCAACTCCCTAACCTAAACCTAAACCTAATCCTAATCTCAACTCCCTAACCTAAACCTAAACTTGAAAACCCAAACCTAAACCTGATCCCAAACCCGAACCCGATTTCCTAAACCTAAACCTTAACCATTCTCAATTCCCTAAAGCTATAACCTATAACCTATAACCTAGCTAAACCTTACCTAAACCTATAACCTAAACCCAAACCTAAACCTAAACCTATGACCTTAACCTAAACCTAACCTAAACCTATAACCTTAACCTAAACCTAAAACCTAAACCTAAACCTATAACCTTAACCTAAACCTAGGTTTTGATTTTAAAAGTCCATCCTAGGTTTGAACACATTACTCATGTTGGATTTTTCCATATTTTAGAAGATTTGTATGTACATTTTTGATTTCTTCATATAGAAGTATTTTTTTTACCTTTCTTCCTTTTGAGATGTGTACAAAGGCATGCTTGTTTGATTGTGTCTACAAATGCTGTTTTATACAGGCTGACAAGCTAAAGAAGTCAGTGGAGGATGAAATTCATTTTCTCAAGGGAAGGGTTTCAGAACTTGAAAGTGATCTTATGTCAAAGTCCATAAAAGTTACATCTACAGTTTCAAGGAAAAAAGAAGCTCTATCTTCTACATTTACTCAAATTGACCGTCTGAAGGAAGAAAATTCGGTAAAAATGTGAGCATTATTGAATGCATATGGAGGGTGTTTACTATGTTGGAGTGTATTTATTTCTTGTACATGAGGGCACACCTTAGTTGTAATTCTTATGATGGTTGAGCAAAGTGAAGTATTGTTTATTTAGAAATGCGAATGTAGGATGCATTGTATGATTTGATTACTATTTGTAATAAATGCATTATTTTTTATTATTATTGCATTTTATGTACTATTTTTATCAGCATTAAGCTTAGATGAGTTATCAATCATAGCAAGTTCTTGCAATGGAAACAAGTCGTATTATTACAATTAAAAAAATAGTTATAAATATATCCGTAGCTATAGCTATGGCTTTTGTCTGTAACTATTAGTATCTATTGTTACGGATAAAATTCCTTTTCTACGGATATGATTTGTAACGCGTCCATCGCTATTGGTGGGGTAGCTAAAGGTATTACTACAGATATAATCTGTAGCTATTAGTATCTATTGCTATGGATTATATCCGTAGTGATTGGTATCTATTACACGGATATAATCTGTAGCTATACCTTTAGCAACTCCACCAATGGCGATGGACGTGCTACAAATCATATCAGTAGCAAAAGGGATTTTACTACGGTTTTTGGCCGTAGCCTTTGCCCGTTTTTCTTGTAGTGAGAAAACTTAAAAGAGTTAATCTGAACCAGATGAAGGAGCAAGGATGGAAGGATCAAGTTGATGCATGCCCTTATTCAAGTGCCTAAGATACTTGCGCATATACTTGAATTGTAAATCATGGGCAACAGTCATGTTTTTCATCCTAACATTGATATTCTCAACCTTAGTTTTCAATGCATGCAAACGTGCATCAAAAGTAGAAGGCTCAAAATCTGGATCATTTGCAGAGTCAGAATCAAGTTCTTTAAAAATATCATCCATGCTAATATCATCAAGAGGAAGATCACCAGCATCTTCCTCATGTTCAGCTTCAGCATATCCAACACCATCTCTTTGGCCAGGAAGAAATTCTAACTTCATCTTATTGATATTAGAGTTGTTAAATATCAGATGATGGATAGGGGCTTCTTTAACCGGCATATCGACTAACATATGCGTAGCCAATACAGTCATCAAATAACCAAAAGGGATATCATTATGACCAGGATGGAGTCGAAACTGAATGATAGAGTGACAAATCAAGAATGGTAAGCAAATATGAGCACCTCTTGCAATATTATGAAGAACACGAACCATAAATGTCGTTAACTCAGTTTTATTACCTGATTGAGGATACAAGTTGGACACAAAGATCCTATGAAGAACTCTGTATTTGGGTAACAAAAATCTTGAGGGAGTGCATTTTTTTTATGCGTCCATTGAACATCCAGATTGCATAAATCCTTATTTAGCATGCATTTTTCAGTCTGTGAGGGTTTTTCAGATAATTTATGAATGGAAACTCCCTCATCATTCAAGGAATTTCCATAAGAGTTGAAATCAAGTGACGATTAATGTCAAATGATCCTTCTCTTGTGGTAATTTTAAACGTTAGATTTTTCAATGAAAATTCACATATGCAAGCAAACATAGACTAGGCAATGGACCGGTATGCTGGCCCACCCCAATGCAATAAGTTATCCCAACCTACAGCTTGGAACATAAGAAGGATATCAAAAGAAGCAGTATGATTAATATCAATAGGATGTTCAACAATAGCATTACGTAATCTGATGTCCCGAATAAAGGATGGATCATCATCGGGAGCCCTAAGATGACGCATAGTGATAGAGGCCGATCTGGAAGAAGATGGACCATGGAAAGTTATTTTTCTCCCTCTAGAAGCCATTTATAACAAAGATTTTAAGAAGAAAAGGAGTTGCAAAGGATTGAGAAGAAGATTTTCTTAAATCAGATTTTTCAAAAGAAAAAGCCCAAATCACAACGAAATTCAAAATAGATAACTTCAAGAGAGAAATAGAAGTAATCTAGACATAAATTTATAAGAAAAATGTAAATGGAGCACTAACCATGAAGATTTTGAAGGTTGACTTCAACTAGTCGGACGTCGACTCGTTGGTGAGTGAAAAAAAAATGAGGAAGATGAAGTGTTTTCCCCAAATTAAAGAGATTTCATGAGTTTCCCAACTGGTTGTGGATGTACACGACCAGTCGTACCACGATTGGTCATGTATATTCACAATCGGTTGAGGACCAGCCAAAAATGCAATTTTCCTTTGAGTTTTACAAAATTTTCTGCATGATTTGCAAAAATTGAAATCTAAACTAGAAAGATTATGTAATATGATACAAAAAGGCATAAATTATCATTTTAAAATGCACATGCCAAGATCAAATTTCATTTAGTTAAACCTGCTTTTGTCGAGAGGCTTAGTGAAAATATCAGCATGTTGATTCTTAGTAGGTACATATTCCAAAGATATAACCTTTTCTTCTACTAATTCACGGATATAATGAAATCTAATGTCAATGTACTTAGTACGAAAATGCTGAATAGGATTTTTTGAAATATTTATGGCACTGAAATTATCACAATATAATAACATAAAATCCTATTTAATTCCATAATCACTTAGCATTCGATTCATCCAAATAAACTGCGTACACGCATTACCAGCTGCGATGTATTCAGCTTCAGTTGTGAAAGTAATATAAAACTTTGTTTCTTGCTAAGCCAAGAAACTAAACAGTTTTCGATATAAAAGCAACCACCACTAGTTGATTTTTTATCATCAAGATTACTAGCCTAATCAGCATCTGAGTACCCAGCTAATTAAATACTAGTCTCATGTGGATACCAAAGACCGAGATTAATAGTACTTATGACATATCGCATAATCCGCTCGACAGCAATCAAGTGTGATTCTTTAGGATTAAACTAATATCTAGCACAAATACCAACACTTAGTGCTAGATATTAAACTAATATTAGGTCTACTAGCAGTTAAATACAATAGACTACCAATTATGCTCGGATATAATTTCGAATCAACATTTTTACCTGCAGAATTTTTTGAGAGTTTCAAGGTAGTACTCATAGGAGTATCGAAGTTCTTACCATTCTCAAATCCAAATCTCTCAATTAAATTCAAAACATATTTAGATTGTGAAATGAATATTCTATTAGGTTGTTGCTTTACTTGCAACCCTAAGAAATAATTCAATTCCCCAACCATGCTCATTTCAAATTGAGATTTCATCAAATTTACAAACTCAGTAGTCATGTCAGTATAGGTAGAACCATAAATGATATCATCAACATAAATCTGAACCATTAAAATATGATCATTATGATTTTTAATAAACAGTGTTTTATCAACACATCCCATTTTAAAGTTATGGCGTAATAGAATCTTTGTTAGTTTCTCATACCATGCCTTAGGAGCTTGTTTCAAGCCATAAAGTGCCTTTTTAAGACGATACATATGATCAGTATATTTGGGATCTTCAAAACTCATCGGTTGTTCAACATAGACTTCCTCATGCAAATCACCATTTAAGAAAGCACTTTTCACATCCATTTGATAAATCTTAATCTTTCTAAAACATATATGGATATAAATAGTCTAATTAATTCAAGACGAGCTACTGACGCAAAGGTTTCATCAAAATCAATACCTTCAATTTGAGTGTAACCTTATACCACTAGCCTAGCCTTGTTTCTAATTATATTACCAAGTTCATCAGACTTGTTCTTGAAAATTCACTTAGTTCCAATGATGTGTTTATCTTTAGGTTTAGGTACGAGATACCAAACATCATTTCTAATGAATTGGTTAAGCTCTTCTTGCATCACAACTATCCAGTTTTCATCAGCAAGAGCTTCTTTTACTTTAAAAGGTTGTATCTGAGATGTGAGACAAACATAATTACATATATCCTCAAGTTATCTACGAGTACGAACACCAGTGAGAGGGTTTATAAGAATTTGAATAGTTGGATGATCTTTAATAGTCCTTAGTTCAAAATCAATCTGATTAGATGAAGTATCATGTTTATCAATTATAAGAACTTCATCATTATCTGAACTTGAGACTGGTGTGTTTAAGTGATCATTAATGACCACCTTGATGGACTCTTGAATCACACCGGTCCTTTTGTTCATAACCCTATAAGCACGACTGTTTAAAGAATACCCTAGAAAGATCCCTTCATCACTTTTTATATCAAATTTTCTCAGATATTCACAATCTCGTAAAATATACCACTTGCTACTAAAAACTCGAAAGTATTTGACAGTAGGATTTTTATCGAACCACATTCCGTAAGCCATTTTATTATTACCTTTACTAGTGTAAACTTGGTTAATAATATAGCAAGCTGTATTGACTACCTCAGTTTAAAGATTCTTCGAGAGCTTCATGCTATTCAACATTATTGTAAGACTTGTATCCTATATCGTACCATTCCGTTGGCTTCTGTAGTCCTTCCGATCGAATTTTGGCAACCTTCGACCCGTAACTAACGTTTGCGCATGATCTTAAGCTGGGTCCCGCATACCGAAGTCGGCTCGAACCAGAACTTGTATCATACCGACCGTGCCGTCACCACGGTTCCAACGCAGCGACTCGCGTACCAAACCGATAGCCAAGATAGAAGATGTTAGCCCACGTTCATTTCGAGAAAAATGCCGCGCATTACGAACTTCGAGGGAATCTCTACGGAATGTCACATCAAATCAAGTCAAGTACACCACCTTACCTCCATGTCACCTCATCCAACAATAAGTACAAGTGGCCTCTCTCCCTTTTCTCACAAGTTAAACCTCTCTCTCCCCTCACCATTCTTTTTTTATATAATTTTTAAACATAACCATACTCCTTTTACAAATTTTCAAAACTCGCCTATACCCATCCATCTCCTTCCTTACATCATCCCATCTCTTTTATTATTCTCTCTCTCAATCCATCCCTTCACTCTCCTAAGCAAACCCATACGTCCAAGCTCTCTTCTCTCCCTAAACCACAACAACAAGTGTGGCCCACTTTCCCTACCCTCTCATCTCTCATCTACACCATCAAAAGTCCATCAACCACCATCAAGAGAGAAGGCAAGGAGCATAGGAGGCTAAGGGATCAAGGAGGAGTGCAAGAGGTGGGTGATCCACCGTTAAAATCTTATCTTTAGGGCCCACTTGTTGGTGAGACCCATTTTGATGTATGAGATTTAACCGAGAGGGGCCCATAGCGGCGGGGTCCCTCTATCTTACCGTCTCTCTCTCTCTCTCTCTCTCTCTCTCTCTCTCTCTCTCTCTCTCTCTCTCTTTGAATGGTTATGATGATGAAGAGGTGAGTGAGGCCCACCATGAATCATGTATTTCATGTGGGACCCATTGGATGAACATATTGGATCTACGCCATCCAGCCCATTAGCGGGCCCGGATGGAAGGAAAACACAAACATCAGGTGGGCCATGATTATGTGGGACCCACCTTAGTTAGAATGGTGGGCCACGTCCATGTGGGACCCACCACATTAATGCATGTGTGTACCTATACCGTCCGGCGTCCCTGGACGCTGGACGTGAGTGAAGGCTAGCAGGGAGTGCATGTACTGACATGGTGGTGTACTAACAAGCTAACAAAAAAGAAAAGTGCTTTGGGGTGGGCCGCTCATGCAGGCCCCACCTTGATGTATGTAGATGATCCACGCCATCCATTCCATTCTCCAACCCACTTTAGGCATTGAATCGAAAAATGAAGCTGATCCCATCTTTTGGCGGCCATACCATAGGAAATAGTGGTGTTTACCATTGAAACCCACCTTGATCTTCTTACTTGCCCAAAAAAGGCCACATATTGGACTCATCTGAATAGTCTTGAGCCATGGAGTCCAATGGATGGAGCGGATTCTTCTTATGCGGGACCCACCTACCAAAAACCACAAAAAAGTGTTTTTTTTTTCAAAAAAAAGAAGGAAATAAGGCAGTAGCACTTGCTGCTACCGCTGTCAGTGGGCGGGCAGACGGACGGGCTGGGCCTCACGGCCCCAGCTGTGGGCCTCACCGTGATGCGTTTTGAACATCAACGTCGTGCATTGGGTGAGCCCTTAGGGCAGTGGCCCCTCTGCCAAAAATCAACCGTATATGGAACTCAGGTGGGCCATACCATCTAAAATCATGTGAAGACATGCCTAAAACATATAAAATCACTTGGTGGGGCCTACCTGAAATTTAGATGTGGTTGAAACTTGGTCTAAACCCTCAGCTAGGTGGGATACACATAATGGGTGGACTGGATTTGTGGACCACATCACGGTGGGCTCCCTGTCCACGTAACCCAACCAACAGGTTAGGTGAAAAATAAATATTACGGTGGGCCCCCCCCTTACCCCTGACCGTGTGACCTTATAAATAGGTTGGGTGGCAAATAAACATTACAGTGGGCCCCCTGGTCCACGTGACCTCATGAATAGGTTGGCTGGCAATAAACATCACATGTATGTCTAATATCCATTATGCGCAAAGCCCGTTATCATATGTCATGTTAAGTGTAGATCCATGATTCATGATCATGCGCATCATATGTATGTCTAATATAACAAGTGACTGATCATAGCATATGCCTTCGGGCAGATTGTTTATGGGCTCCCTGATAGGTGGAGTTGCCCTACATGAGCGCACGGCGCATGCAAGATTGTTACATTTTTGGTAGGATGATTTTTGCATTTGCATTTGTATGATCATGATTATTACATGCCCTAGTGACATCAGGGCCACAGCCTCCACAGACACATCGTGGGTGGCTGGATTGGATATCGAAAATGTTTGATTCTATCATACGGGCACCATAGATGTTCCTGAGTGAAAATCTCTAAATCCGATGGTACCAGCGGATGACTCCAATGTTGAGACCGAGTGGATACACGAGCACATGAGGGTTGTATACCAGTAAGCCTCGTCTCCCACTGTGTCGTGATCGATTGGAAAGGGGTGTGACCTTATCCGCCTGAGTGAGGGGGTAATTTCTAGGTTGAATTTGACCAGCTTGAGGAATTGGTTTGCTAGCGACGAGTCGGGCCCGATATTGGCAGGTAGATAGTGAGGTCTCTTCCACTCTCCTAGTTATGCGTTCGGATAGGGACGGTAAGCTGGCGTAGAGTTTACTAGACCCGGACGATTATCCAGACTGAGAACCGTACTAATTTGATGCTCTAGTGAGGAGCTGCATTAATATGTGAATGTGGATTGACATGCTTGACTTGCATTATGCATCGTATGGCCTTGATATGGCCGATAGCATTTATATTCTGTACCGCATAGCCTTGGTACGGCTGATTGCATTCATGTACTTATCAGCATGATTTCGCATTACCCTGATCTTACATTCTGAGCACACTCGTTGCACACACACGTACACCACCCTCTAAGCTTTCTATAAGCATATGCACGATTGATGCGTGCAGGTGACGCCGGGACACAGCCATAGTATGATAGCAGTAGGAGCGTGCGGTTGAGCTTTTAGAGTTTTGTTATTAGCACTATCTTATATTTTCCTTGATATGCATTATACTCAAAGTTTTTAATCATAGTGAATTTTGTGATGGTGTTCTGGTGGTTATTGTTCGTGGGTTATGCTTATGGTTATGCTCACTACAAATTAAATTGATGATTAGAAATCCTCCTTGTAGCATCCTAGGATTAGAACCTGGTATATGGGTGCTGGGAGCCAAGAATGGAGTACTACGGAGGCTGTTGGCGCAGGATTCGGCGATCGAGAATTTTATGAGCCCGGTTTCCGAGTTCGGGGCGTGACAATGACATTAGTCATTTCTTGAAGCATTATATTTTTTCTTTCCACTATACCATTTTGTTATAGAGTTTTGGGCGCTGAGAATTCATGTAATATTCCTTAGTCGCTACAGAACTTCTCAAAACCGCTATTCTCAAATTCAGATCCATGATCACTACGAATCTTACTGATTTGAGAACCTTTTTCAGTTTGAATCCTTTTGAGAACTTTTCTTACTTCTTCAAGGGTTTCTAATTTGTCCCTTAAGAAGACTACTCATGTATATTTGGTAAAATCATCTACTATTACTAAGATATACCTTTTGCCACCTTGACTCTCCGTTCTGGTAGGTCCTATCAGATCCATGTGGAAAAGTTCGAGTAGTCTTGATGTGGTATTGGAATTCACCTTTTTTTGTGAGTTCCTTATTTGTTTGCTAAACTGGCATTCACCACATATCTTATATAATTTTTGAAGTTTGGATAGACCTCTTACAAGTTCCTGTTTGCTCAATCTATATAAATTTTGGTAGTGTACATGTCCAAGACGTTTGTGTCACAATTCAGTCTCATCTGTATGGACCATGTAACATGTTTGATTAGATGAGCTAGATTCGCTAACAATATAGCAGTTTCCAGATGTTCTACGTCCAGTTAGTATTACAGAACCCTTGTTGTTTAGAATCTCACAACTTTGATTAGAAAACCGAACACTATGGTTATTATCACATATTTGAGATATGCTTAGCAAATTATGTTTTATCCCTTCAACATATAAGACATTCTTAAATAACGGAAGGTTATAAAGTTGAACCGTACCTTGGCCCATAATTTTGCAGTTACTGCCATCACCAAATGTGACTGAACCATCAGTCAAATCTTTTAGATCGGTGAATAAAGCCTTGTTGCTTGTCATATGCCTAAAGCATCCATTATCTAGGTACCACTTTGAATGGCTTGTAGCTTTGAAAGCGGTGTGGGCAACCAAGAAAGTGACCTTTAGAATTCATTTCATAACCATTTTGGGTTTGGGTGGATAGTTGGTCTTCTTTTGATTGTAAGAATTATAAGTATGATCTATTGAGTTAGACTTTAGAAGCTCCATAAGTAAATCAACTATCTTTTCAGCCAAAGGATTTTGGTTATGCTTCTTATAGTAGAAATAATTTTCTTTAGGTTTTTGAACATATTTAAGGTCTTTAGAAAATATTTGTCCTTTCCCTTTTGAGTTTAAGGTCTCTCCCTTTATAAACTTATGAGGTGTATTTTTCGATTTAGGAGAAATATTCTTTTCATAACCCAGACTAGATCGATCGCCACATTTTCTCGATCCTGATAAGAGTTTTTCTAATTTAGAATCACCTTGGGCATATTTCCAAGTTTCCTTTAAACTCAAGAGAGAAGAGACTTCATGTTTTAGTTGGTCGTTTTCAAATTTAAGATTTTCAACTTGGGTAGTTTTAAAATCCAAATCGCATTTTGTCTTTTCAAAACAGTCTGAAATATGGGGCTTTCTAAAACAAGAGATTCATAAATTTTTTTGAGTTTGAAAAATTTCTTTTTTGAAGTTTCAGTTTTACTGCAATTTTACAACTCTCCTTGTATAGGGCATTATAGGCACCTTGAAGATCATCTTCATTTTCACATTCACTATTCAGATTTTCTTCACTTGTTGAATCATTATCTAAAAGTGTGAATTTGGCTAGAGTCATAAGGGTTTTCACTTCACTGCTTGACTTAGTTTTAGAATTTTTAGATTCAGAAGAAGCTTTAGAATCAGATGATTCATCCCAATTAGCCAACATACCCTTCTTCTTAGGTTTGTCCTTTTTAGGACACTTGTTAGCCAAATGACCATATTCTTGGCAGTTGTAAGATTAACTATCTTTCAAAGATTTTCAAGTTTTAAATTTAGGTTTAGATCTTTTCTTATCATTTCCTTTTTGAAAATCAACTCTCTTTTTACTTTTGAAGATTTTATAAAACTTTTTCACTAAAAGGGCCATATCATCTTCAGAGTTATCTAAATCGGAATTTTTTTGAAAATTATTTTTAGAAGTTTTAAGAGCAATCAATTTTCCTTTTGGAGCTTTAAAAGTTAACTCGTAGGTTTTTAAAGAATCAACTAATTCCTCAAACCTCATATTGTCCGTATCACGAAGTTCCTGGATCGCGGTAACTTTAGAGTTGAACTGTTCAGGAAGTGAGAGTAGTATTTTTACACACACTTTACTTTCTGGGATTTTATTACCAAGACCCCACATAGAGTTTACAATGTCATTTAATCATGTATAAAAGTCCATAAATGTTCCATTTTCCTCCATATGAATTTCTTCAAATTTGGTTGTAAGGAGTTGGACTTTCGATTTCTTGACAATTGAAGTACCCTCGTGTGTCATTTCTAATATATCCCAAGCTTGCTTTGTAGAATCATAGGATATAATTCTTTTGAATTTATCCGGTGATAGTGCACAAGTGATTGCATTTAGTGCTTTAGCATTTGCACTGCTCTCACTTTTCTGAAGTGTGGTCCAAGAGAAATAAGGTGTTACTCTCATAAATTTTGAACCATAAACTCCAGTTACTTCAATGGTAGGAGGGTTCCAACCATTCACGATGGCTAGTCACACACTTTCATCCATGGATTTGAGGAAGATCCTCATCCGAGCTTTCCAATAAGCATAGTTAGAGCCATCAAAGGGTGGTGGCCTAGTGACTGATAGGCTATTAAAATTTGACATCTTAAATAGCTTAAATCGTTAGCTCAGGAAAAAAAAATCCAAGAATTAAGAATTAAAAACGAGCTATTAGGCTTTGATACCACTTAAAAAGGCCTAGCTATATGTCCAGGAGAGGGGGGCGGGGGGGGGGGGGGGGGGGGGGGATGAATAGGACTATGCCAAATAAAACTTATAATAACGAAAATTAAATAAATACGATAGCCAACAAATAATATAAACAAACCACAATGCAAGAATGTAAAGCAACCTCAAAATTCAGATCTTGAGAGTTTAATACAAATGTTGTTCTAAGGACAACCTTACACCAAAAACTAAAGTTTATGGTAGAACAACCTTATTTCTAGAAAGGTCTTTGTATCAAATCTCAAATCGAAGAGGAATAGAAAAATAAATACAAACTGCACTAAAGAATAAAATGCAATGTCAAATATATATTGTTCTAGGGACAACCATGCACCATAAAAATGGCAAGGCAACCTTACTAGAACAAATAAAGAAATTGATAAAGGAATAGCAAGAAATAAATGTTAAACTATTACAACATTCCCATAAAGCTTGAAATAAATGATTACAACATTCACATCCACATATACTTCCACAAATGAATAATTAAATATATGAAATATAAACCATTCAACCACCAAACACAAGGGATTATAGTGGTTCACCTGTGTGTTCACCAACTGTTAAACAATAGCCACACAGAATGCTACTCTACTCCTAATATCCTCACACAGGGGATATTAGCGTTCACTATTAAAGTAGGTTTTCACAGGTTCACCCAAAACCTTCACAATTGTGTTTTTCTTTGTGGGCTTATACAATTTAAAAAATCACTTCTGAGTTTTCTTGTCTCTCCTCAGATAACCGATACAATGAGATTTTTTCTGGCAAATCCCAAAAGAAACCAAAATAGAAAGGAATTTATAATTAAATATAAAATACCTGATTTTCTCCTTCGTTGTAGTAGCCCAAAAGAACCAAGTCAGAGTAGATGATTGAATGTCCAAGTTCAATGTCCAATACTCACATTACAATAGTTCTAGTTCTAATTGATTTTAAATTAAACCAAAATGGGATAGCTTTAATTGATTTTAATTTCAAAGAAAGGGAAATAGCAATTCCTCTTTTCAGATTAGATTAGAATACAAGAAACAAAATCAATTAATAAAGCTAAAGAAAGAGAATATTAAATATGTACACTTAGCTTAAAATGGAGCACAGTCTTATCTTGAATTATCTCTATTATTCTGAGATTTGTGCTCTATTTATAGCTGAGCAAAACACATCTTCGACTGGTCTTAGGACCTCTACGACTGGTGAAGAACCAACTGAAATTTAAAATTTCAGGCACCATAAGATAAGACGGTTTCACGACTAGTCGTAGGTACCCTATGACTGGTCGTAGGTTGCATACAACTGGTCGTAGACAGATAATTTTCAACGCTGTACTTTGAATCGTAGATCTATGATTGGTCGAAGAACCAATCGACACTGTTCACACGACTTGTCGAACAATCTCCAGGATTGGTCATAGAGTAACCAAAATTTTTTGAAAATCTTCAACAACTTAGGATTGGTCGTGGAATTTCTTGGACTAGTCGAACCAGTGCTAGGACTAGTCAAACAAGGTCCAGGACTAGTTTTAGAACAGACCAAATTTACTTATAAAATATATATGGATTATGTATCCAAAATGGCCTACTCTAAAGGTCAACCTAAGGTCAGTCATACCTTAATAGTGAAGTAAGGACATTGAAACTTTAAGTGAAGTGACCTTTAAGTATAATTAAGCCTAAGATCTTGAACTTGAAAGCTTTGCTTGTCTATCAAAGCTAATCATGACTCTTCATGTCTTGAATAGATCTTTTGTTCATCACATATACAGCTTCAAAGCAGTGTCTTTGTCACCACAAATTTGACAATAACAAGGGGCTATAAACTATAACACTTACACTATCCAAGAAAGAGAGTCTGCACTTAGGGTGTAATGAGATCAGTTATGTTAGAAACAGACCCTCAACATGGAGGTTATGTTAGTGGTAAAATTATTCATGAGACTTACCATCTATGGGTGATTTCACCTATTTGACTGTGGGATGAACCATTTGATGTTTTTATCGCCGTTGCTTATTCGTATTTAAGGCATGCATACTGACTCCTTTTAATCATTATATTTAGTATCTTTGACATTCATTCTCACTTAACATACGATGGTAGTTTCCCATACATTAAGAGTTGATTGGCCACATGCTGATGGGTTCTATCAACATCCTAAGGAAGTAAACTTATGGGTCGAGGATGGTGGAATGGGACACTATGCCCGAGCCGTCGGCCTACGCTGGGTGACGAGCCCCCCATAGTGACCTTAAGATTTATTAAACCGGCTGATTGTAATTGGACTAATAATGGCTTGCTAATCATGCATATGTAGCATATTGGCGATGATGGGTGAATATTTCTTGATGTTGTAACACATGCCCTCCAAGTTATTGGGGGTATCATTTCACTAGCTGTCAGACCATCGACTATCGATTTACACACATGATTTACGATGAGCAGTCATATGTGGTACGTGATATACACACGTGATGTGCTTCGATAATGGCCAGCCTTTGTATGGGTGACAAGCCCAACTGCTGACTGGATGCGCATCCCCAGGTCGATGATGCATTCACGTATCCATGCATATAATAAGACTGAATTTTGTTATGTTTTCTTTGCCTTGTTACTTTCATGTTATTCTTGTCTAAGGCGGTAGTATGTAATCTTGAGGAGAATTCACACTGAGTTGGTCACTCATCTATCAAATATATAACTGTATAGGTAAAGCAGGTGGCCTAGATGATATGCATGTTCAAACTAATGAGGAGCCGGGTACAAGTGCTAGGGTTGCGTGGCTGTATTGCCAAGATTAGCTGCATGACCTTGCGGCTCAAATTTATATGCATTGTATTATTTCTCTTGTGTAATTTAAGTAATTCTTATATTGGTTATTTTAGAGACATTGGTTTGTATAAGTCATTCTGGGCAACCTCTTGTATATCCTAAATATAAATGTAAATTTTCCTTTACATTAATTTGTCCATCCTACGCTAAACTACTAGCTCTGAAAGAAAAAGAAAAAATATATATATAAAATTTGTCTCTATAGGTTAACACTCGAGTTTTTGAGAAACAAGTCATATACTTATGTCCTGAAAATACGAGGCGTTACATGTAGGTTGTCCTACGAACTAACTTTGAATCAATATTTCCTAATTGAGAATATATTTTCAATACTATTGAGAATATATTTCTTGATTTATTTATTATTTCAGTAAGTTAATTTTTATTTGGCATAATCCTATTCACCCTCCCTCTAGGAATGTTAAGCTCACCCTTTTCATGACTAAGCTATCATTGAGTCAAATTTTGAGAACAACTTTTCAAAGCATTCATTAATCATTTTGTGTATAATCTTAATGTAGCACCTAGAAGGGCAAATCTTTATGCTTAAGGCAGAGGAACGATGAGTCATTATCAGTTTATGTTGAACGGTGTTGTGCCATGACTACTAGAATAAAGACACTCATCGACGACGACAAGCAAATCTCTATGATCCTCTACGCGGCAAATTTGAGTATCTCTGGATACCTCGTCTCATATCTCTTTGCTAACTTTACCCAACTTATCCACACCAAGGAACAAGTCGAAGCCGAAATAAGGGTTAGGACGATCTCCTCTTGGTGGCCTTATCACACCTCCCCATTACAATAAATAGTAGAAGGAAGGGCTACTAGATATGAGAACGGTTAGGGAAATGTTCTTGTCCTCCCATCTTATAGAAGAAGACAATCTTGTTGCCTCTATTCAAGGTACATCATTAACCCCTCAACAGGGACAATGACAATAACAACAACAATAATAAATATGGAATGCACATACCCCAATCATGGTTGCCAAATAGGGATAGTCCAGGAGCCTAAGTGGTTTACATTAATAGACCAAACTTACAACGAAATGCTAACAATACCAGTTACAGGGGCAACTTCTTACCATGTTATCACCAAAGCGCCCACCAAACCCTTTGTTGCCGACTTATAATGAAAATGAGTATTGTGCATGTTATGCACTCATTTTTGCACCTTTGTTTGTCAATCATGTGAGTTGTCTTTGTGTCATGTAGTCGGTTGAGCCTTTGGAAAGTTAAGACTGAAGACACAAATGAAGTTGGAGCATCAATGAGCTACAACAGGTAAATGAGGTATCTTGGTGACCCTAACCCTTGATCCAAAATAACTCATAAACCTCTAGATGATTTAACCTAATAGGAATACCTAATTGATCATCCCTTAGCCTTAGGAGACTAAGAAAAACATTATAAACAAGGCTAGAAGAGGTGAAGATCTATTGTATTAACGATAGCCCAAAACAACAGATTCCAGGACATGTTCGATGGCATCGAGCTACCATCGAATAGTCTTCGATGACATCGATCGAGAGTCAGGGATGTCCAATAAACAAATTGGAATTTCATCTGAAATTCTCAATAGCATTGAGGTCCCTTTGATGACATTGATTAAGGGTCAGATATGTTCAACAAGGTTTTTAGATTTTTTTTTCCTCGAACTTTATCAATGACATCGAAGCCCTTTTGATGACATTGAAGACATGATGTTCGATGATATTGAAGGTCAGTTGATAACATCAAAGATGGTACAGAACTGTCCAACAAGAAACATCATATTTTGTCTGAAATTTTCAATGGCATCGAAGAACCCTTCGATGATAACAAATGAATCTTCGATGACATCGATAGAGCCTTTAGTTGCCCTTTTTGATCGTCGAAGCTCAAACTGTTTATAAGGGGTATTTAGTTCTTATGCCTTTTAATGGGTTTTTTGAGCAACTAGATGTAAGGTGATCCTATATGCATATCCCTCATCCTATACATCCATTCCTATGAGTTTCAAGCAATCTCCCTTGAGATTTTAACTCTAATGAGGATTTCAACCTCACCATTGAAGATGTGCTTGAACTCCTCTATTTCCTAGAGATTGGACTTCAGCATCTTGTTATATCATTGTCTAAGTCTTCTAAGAGGCCCATCTAGTTGAATCTCATAGGATAATCAATTACCCACTGGTTATAAGAGATTCAATCCACTCTCATCACCTTGGGCACTTCAAAGGAAGTATCACAAGCAAGGTGATTAATTGTGGAGCTGAAGCCTTGGCTAAGTAGCGGCAACATGATCGGAGAGCATCGGAGAGCTAATTAAAGCACAGGAGAGCGGAGATCAAGAAATCCAAGAGCAGCATCAAAAGGTACTCAATCTGATAAGTAAGCGTCATGTGTAAGAGTCCAAGTTTGTATTCCTTGCTTGTGTAGGTTGGAGTGCAAGAGTTTGTGTTCAAACTCACATAGGTTCTTGTGTAGGACCTTGGCTCTTCCCTAGGGCCTAATTTTTTTATTCTTGTGTAGGAATAAGGTTGTTGGTTAGCCAAAGGAAAAATCAACTAAAGTCCTTTCGTAGGCCTCCAGTGGGAAAATACGTGTCGGGTTCTTCTATAGGACATTGGCTCAAGAATAGAGCCTAAATTGTTAGGTTTGAGAGTAGGACCTTTCTCCTTGTGTAGGACATAAACATAGAGTCCTTGTATAGGGCTATAAAGGTTAGGTGAACCTGATTTAAAATATCTGATAGTGAAATTCGGTACACTCATGGGTTGAGTGCGTCCTTCGGAGTGGAGTAGGTAAGTAGCCAAACCACTAAATATGATTGTGTTTGGGATTGTTATTATGCATTTATTTAATTAAGTTTATATGTTTTAAATGCTTAATTATAAATGCATGATTAGATGATTGTTTAAGATTGATAGGTATCATAACTCACACACTCATATACACTATCTCTATATAGATTAGTTGCTTATTTGCATGTCAATTGTACTCTATGTGATTGAAGCCTTTTAGCTTGGAAGCCTTAAAGTTTTATTGTCTTACTTAATTTAATTGAAAATTAGTTTAAGTTAAGCAATTATTATTTTTAAATTAGCATAATTTTAAATAGGTCCTAATCACCCCCCATCTAAGACATAGCCTTCATTCTCTTCTGCACTTAAGGTATAGTGGCACAAAAACTACAATTTCATTCGATATCAGAGACAAGTTCCTCCTGAAAGGCTTAACCACCCAGAGCGGGATCCAAAGGAGCTCTAAAAATGATGTCTAACCAGAAGGGTAATGTTGTCACATGACCTTCGTACTTTGACGAGTCAAACAACACCTATTGGAAGGTTAGGATGAGGATATTCCTAATGTCCGTAGACCATTTAGTTTGGGATGTTGTCAATGAAGGATGGACAATTTGTAACACCTTGAACTTTTTAATACTTGAGTGTTGAAAGTTTTTGAGTATTACCATGAAGTTTAACCTAGTATGTACATGTGTACGATACCAATTTAGCTATCCTAACCCTACGTCTATTCTCCAACATGAATTTAACCATTAAGAATGATCTTCATCCATAGATCAAAGTCATCCGAACATTGATTTTAAGACAAGACCATCCATCATGTGGTTTGATATATGTGCCTTCCTTTAATTAAATTGGTGAATAACTCTTTATCCATAATGATTTAGATGTAAGTCCTTTTATAAGAATTGTTTAGAAATGTGCATATAACTATGTAAAACCATTAGATTTCACAAAACTCTTAGATCAACAATAATTACGAAAATGTCATTAACCTATACCCTTGAATTCCAAATCACATGGTTCTCATGATCTGTTTCATGTGAAATTTTATACCAGGACCAACTATCATAAAGTAACCATACACGTCGAACCTCAGGCCTTAGATCATTGTAAAAGTGACCCAATTAACAAATTAGTCAGCCCCTTAATCGTTGACTTTGGTATACATGAGTGAGGAAAGCTCATGGGTAGTTATAGTAAGACATTTCCCTTCATATGAACGATTTCGATTACCCATCATATGGACCAAGTGTGAAATATGAAGACCCCATTTTGGTAGGCTTTTGCTTAGGCGCAAAGTTATCCTTTTTAAGCTTAGCAACTCCGTATAAATTGAGATATTCAGATTTAACTACTTCCTGCCGTCCATTGAAACTCAAATTTGGACCACACCTTGGCCTCGCATGTAATATTATGAATTTTCATGACTAGAGTTTGTACTCGTGCCCAAGAAAACTGGGTGTTAATAATGTAAAACTTAGATGCTTTAGAAATCTCACCTTATTTTTTTATTTAAATCGCATTTAAATACATTCATGAAGTTAACATTCACAAGAATAAAATTGACTGGATTGATTATTTCATCAAAGTAAAGAAATTTAATAAATAATCAAATGGCTTCTCAATGGAAGCTTATTACATTAATCGAGTTCGCAGCAGAAGTATAAAACTAAATAATAAAACTATCTTTGTATTCTTTCAGTATGGTCTTCTATAGGAAGATGGTCCTCTAGGTCTTCAAGTTGTACATCACCTGCATCATCTATACAGTTGGGAGAGGGTGAATGCCCTACTCATAGTGATGGTCATCCTTTAAGATTAATAGTAATTGAAGATATTTATAAAAGTAATATAAAGGTTCGATATATCCTGTACTCCACAACTATAAAAGGTATCAATATGCACAAGCAATCTACATAAGATGCATGCCAACTCAGTCAAGATAAAAGTGATAATGGCCAATGTAATAAAGAGTCGAGTGACAATGGTCAACTTAATAAAAGAAGAGTAGCAATGGCTAACTCATCAAATAGACGAGTGGTAAAGGCCAACTCAATTATAAGGAGAGTAGTGATAACCAACTCAATAAAGCTTGTATCCATCACCCCACATAAATTCATAAAGATCATTCGTAATCAACATTACACTATAATCCCAAAGGGCTCATAGTAACATGAAAGTATGTAAAAAGCAAGATAAATATAATAACTTAAATTAATGTAAGCTTAAAGGATAAAACCCTCACCTTGAGTTTATTTGATCGGCTGTTAATAAGGTCAAAGGCCTAGGGTAATCTTAAGATCAGAACCCTTTCTTTTATCCTAACTCACATGAATTGGATGACCAATACTAGTGTTTAGTTTACTACTATATTCTAAACAGGTTTAATGTTTATGGAAGGTGTGGTTTATATCTCACCTCCCTTATTGTTAAGGGATGGGAAGAGTAAAAAATTTTTTAAAATTTTTTTTAAAAAAACAAGAAGAAGAGGAAAGAGAGAAAAAGACATCAATTGAACCTGAATTGTTCTCGAGCACCCTGGCTTCTTTTCTTCTTCTTCGTTACTGGTGGTTGGCCTAGATTACTCCGACAGATCCTAGCTCCGTCTGGAATTCAGTGGACTATGGATGATATTTTCAACATCTAATCCTCTCTCTCTTCTCTCTCTTTCTCTTTCTTCCTTGCTTTGCTGTGGATATCCTCTAGCATCGAGCATGGGTATTTATCTTATCTTAGGGCCGCCAAAACATTCCTGCGTATATTGTACGCAGGGTGTGTTTTTCACGAACAAGCTGTGCAAACTGTGCGCAACAAACGTTTCGAATCACGCTTCCTCTCCTTCTCCTTTCTTTTCTGTCGGAATTGTACTATTTTAGATAGGGCACATAGATAGAAGGATGTGATCATGTTCTTAGATGCATGAGTGCTCAGTTTGACTGAAGGAGAGGTGGCCTTGCAACATGGTCTACATGATCGCAGTTACCGAGTTTTGCGGTGGTCTTCGTGGAATCGGGGAGCGCTCACCCTTCTGCAAGATTAATTTCCTCCACCGTTAACGTGGATGTAGTTAAAACCCTCCTCTCCAGGGAATGGATGGCTCGTATTTGAGCTAGGTTCCCTAGTTCGAGTGAGGAAGTTCTTAGAAGATGGCTGGCTTTTCGGTGAGACGTCTTGCGGAGGGAGTCCCAGTTTTCTAGAATTGTCGAGTTTTTCCTTTTCTTCCAGATGTAGTGGAGGGAGTCGATTTTCCCTCAGGCGTGGGTTGGATAGTCTAGATCTCCTCAACGTGGGAAGTTTCCTAGTAAGGTACTCCCTCATTTAGACCGGTTCATCGGCCTCTGTTACAACGGCTGAATTTCCTCTTACGGTCTGATTTCAATGGCTTGGTGGGGTCCACTATCATGGTTTTCTGAGGATCCATTCCTCCATCAATATTGTAGGATAATGTTAGGTCATGGGCCAAATTATGAAGTAATTCGGAGTTCCGAGTGGGCCACATGATCATTCGGCAGGAAGTCGATGCTCACCTTTGAAGCAAGTTAATATGGGAAGTTAGTTACTGTGGCGTAACTTCTTGGTTTTATTTGCATGTGATAGATGGATCCACTATGGTGATATTTTGAGAGATCCACACCATTCATCTACTTTGTGTGATGGTGCTAGGTCGTGGGCCAAAATATAGGATGGATCTAAGTCCTATGTGGGCCACACGCTTCAGAAATGTGTGAATGAAAAACTCACCGTAAAACCTTCCGTCGGAATGCACATTGTTGTGTATATAGAGCTTAGTTTTTTATTTACGACATTGCCCTTCTTTTTCCTTTGAACTTCTACTGTCCGTAATTCTTAATCGCGCCATCAAATAGAGTAGAAATTTTACTAGCGGACATTATTTCTCGAGATCTTTCAACCGGCTAAATTTGAACTTGAATCTCTCAAGGATGACTAAGATGCTCCCTTTGTGGCTCACACACTCCGTAATTCGAAATAACATTTATACACCTCTGATTGACAAGTTACTAGGTAGTTTAGACCTATACCCTAAGCTCTTTATGGTGATTGGCTTACCATGATATTCATGTGACCCTTTTGGCGGATCCAAACATGACGGACGATCAGATGACTTACTAAAAATAAAGGAACTTAATGGTTAGCATTCTGACCATGTATATAGGTAGATATACGGTCAGTTTTGTAGATGGAAGGTCATAAAGTGGGTTTCTGGAGTGATTAGTGGTAGGACATGTATGTCGTTAGATTCGAGTGACTTCTTCCCACATATAAGTTTCTCATATTGTAATTCTAATGATGGATTAAGCATATTCATATGGGGTGAACAAGATGAACGGATTAGAACCTTGATCTAATAAATATATAGATGGATGTAGAGGTCAAGTATCTAGTTTACTATAATCTAAGGGCTGAAATTCGAAGTGTATAGTTAATTTATGATAATTAGGCCTGGTATAAAATTTCACATGAAACATATCGTGGGAACCTTATGATCTAGAATTCAAGGGTCTAGGTTAATGGCATTTTTATAATTATTGTTGATTTAATAGTTTTATAAGATCTAATGGTTATGCATGGTTATATGTACCTTTATAAACAATTCTTAGAAAAGGACTTAGATCTAAATCATTATAGATTAGATCTAAATCATTAAGCTTTAAATTTAATGAAATACATATCTCATGTTTATAACTTAGGCTGTCATTGGTCATTCCTATTTTTATTTGTATACTATTTGAATGACATTAATAAGTAAGCTCCATGAATTTCATGTTTATATGCATCCCTAACCCTTATTAGTCTAAACTTTACAATTGCAAATCTTTAACTTATAAAGTTGTTTCATATATGATTTTATTGGTATATCTTTTAAAACTAACCCTTTGTCAAATACTAACAAAAGGGGAAGAAAGATCAAATCTCACCAAAACAATGCATTCTCTTGTGTAGGGTTTATTTGTTGTGTTGCAGGTTTGATTGGGGAATTAATTTAGGAGGAGCAATGTAAGCATTACATGTCTTAGTGTATCGATTTGTAAATTTTTATATTTAACAAGTAATTTTGTTTAGTTATTTTGGTATGTCATTGGTATGAACTATGACATAGTTTAGGTTAGGTTTTTACCACGTAATTGATAAAGGGAGACATTGTTAGTGCACACAATTTTACATCCTGGTTTGTCAATCATGTGAGTTGTTGTGTCATGTAGTCAAATGAGCCTTTGAAAAGTGAAGATCGAAGACAAGCGAAATTAGAGCATCAAGGAGCTACAATAAGTAAATGAGGTGCCTTAATGACCCTAAACATTGAACCAAAATAACCCATAGACCTCTAGATGATCTTGAACTAATAGGATTAACTAATCGGTCATCTCTTAGCCTTAGGAGACTAAGAAAAATATGATAAATAAGGCTAGAAGATGTGTGGATCTGTCGTGTTAAAGATAGCCCAAAACAACAGATTCCATTACATGTTCGATTGCATCGAGCTTCCATCAAAGAGTATTCAATGACATTAAAGACCTAGCCGATGACATTGATCTAAAGTTAGGGATGTCCAGCAACCAAACTGGAATTTCATCTAAAATTCACGATGGCATCGAGGTCCCTTCGATGACATGTAAACTTATTTTTTGATGGCATTAAAATCTCCTCAATGATATCAATTGAGGGTCAGATATGTTCATCAAGGTTTTTAAATTTTTCCTCTGACTTTCTCAATGATATCAAAAACATGATGTTTGATGACATCGAAGATGGTTTGAAATTGTTCGGCAAGAAAACATCATATTTTGTCTGGAATTTTCGATGACATCGAAGGAATCTTCAATGATATCGAAGACCTTCGATGGCATCAACAGAGCCATTATTTGCCATTTTTTGACCGTTGGAGCTCAAACTGTTTATAAGGGGCATTCGGGTCATAGGCCTTTTAATGGATTTTTGGAGCAATCAGAGGTAAGGTGATCATATATGCATATCCCTCATCCTATACCTCTATTCCTATGAGTTTCAATAAATCTCCCTTGAGATTTCAACTCTAATGAGGATTTCAATCTAAAGAACTGCATAAATCCAATTAATTAACTGTGGGAAGCCAACAAATCTGCCAATTATTTAAACATCGAGTCTATCCTCGTGAATTCTTCATTCAAGGCAGAAATCTAGTCGAACTATCACGAACTAATCAAGAAAATCATAACTAAATAAATATCTACCTAAAGCCAAGACAACTAGGGGTCAGATCTTAATTAACAAATCAAATCAACATAGTTACTCATCTAGCCTAAGAACCAATGGTTTAAAGTAATTAAGACCGAATTACCTTTTTCGCTGATTGTAAATATGTCACACTATAAACTTGGCTAATCCACACCCTAATCATCGCACATAAGAAATCTCATTATCCAATTCATTCTGAAAATGCTCCAATTATCCAAACAAGCTCTAAACCGCTTATTAGTGGCCCACTAAATCCTAGACTATAGAAAGACATTCTTCATAGTAGGCAAAGTGCATGGGATGTGTGAGTGTCTTAGGTGAAAATCTAAAATTTAAGTAAAACTAGCACTTTGCTCTTTCGCGAAATTATAACTTTCAGACTGTCGATTCATGGCCAAATTCGAGGTACCAACTAAAGATATTTCTCCACACATATTTGTATAACCATGGCCCCGATTGATCATCAATGACTGTCGATCTAAGTTAGGGCCTTCTCGATTGATCGGTACACCCGATTATTGTATATTTATGTTCAAACATAGATCACATTGTTAAATACCTATTCTATGGCTTAGATTGACCTATATGTCATCTGTTGGGTTCCATTAGTGGGAAACAACCTCCCTTAGGGTTAGAATAATGAACAAAGGGTCATTAGGGCCATCTGTACACTTTCTGGCATTATAAATACACATTCATTTCACACCCCCTCTCCCTATACGAATTTTTCTTTGCAAAGGAGAGAGAGAGAGAGAGAGAGAGAGAGAGAGAGAGAGAGAGAGAGGGAAAGAAGAAGACAAGAACAGTGAGAAGAGTGAGGAGATTTTGGTGCTTCCTTTCATCTATTTTCTCTAATCAAAGCCCTAGCCTCAATTGTTTTCCTTCGTCGAATTCACCCCACTCGCGATTGAAAAGTAAGAAATAAACCATACTTCCCAACCTAAGTTTTTCTAAGATGAATTGCATGAATCTCACATAGTTCTTGGTGTTTGTATATAAATTTATGATTTTTTCAAAATTCCTAAATCCTAAGAGTGCCTTGAGTCACGCAAATCATTGCAAATGTGTGGGCCATTACCTCTAGGTTATCTTTTATCGACCCTTGAGAGTCATAGTCAATGATTATACGCTTGTAAATGAATTTATGCATGCGAATATGTTAACATTTTGATTTTACTATAATATATTATATTAGTTGAATATAGATGCTCACATGTTTGATAAAATGTCGAAGTGGTAGAATGTGTTGTTTTGTCAATGCTCATATGCTTGATTTAATGTTTAAGTGATTGTATTACTTTATACATGCCCACATGTTTGATTTAATGACTTAGTGAACGTAATAACCAATGGATGCTTATATATTCGATGAAATGCCTAAGCTGTTATGTTAGTAGAACCTATGTTATAATTGTGTGGTGTAGTGTTTAGTCCATAATGATACTTAGAATTTGTATGATGTTGGGTTAGTTAACTAACTGCCTGAAATAAAGGGGTGGCCCGAGTTAGGATGACCATCCTAGGCTTGTTTGATCGACCTGGGTTGAACACGGACGACCAACAGTAGCTAGACTACACGGGATGCTTGCACCCAATGCCGGTTGCACCAGGGTTCTCCTAAGTCAATCAAATTAGTCCACTAGCTGACTGATCATGTATGTTCAGAATGTGTGAAATGAACAAATAGAATCTATGATACCTAGTTCCTGGTGAATGAATCCATTCATAACTGTTAATACGATACGATCCCACTGAGACTCATGAGTCGGACATGGTGGTATGAGACACCGTGTCCGAGCTGTCGACCTACATTGAGGTGACGAGCCTCCTCATAGTAACCAGTGAGCACTATGGAGGTGATAAATCATTATTCAAAAGGTCTATATTAAATTACTCAACCGATGGTTCTATGTCAAAGTACCGTTCGAACGACCCGGACGTGAATGGAATTGAGTGACGAGCCCATTCCTTTATGGTGATCTAGTTTTATGTGACAAGCTCACACCTCATATTTGAGTGATCATACCCGGTTTGGGTAACGACCTATACTAGGTTGATTCTTATACATTTAGGTATCATGTCGTACCTTTAAAATCGTTGATTTATGAGATAAACAGGTGACACTTTAATTTGGATCGAGGGACGGGTGACACTTTAATTTGGATTAAGGGACACTGATGAGGAGTCTCTACGTGCCATAACAAGACACGTGATTTAAATAAGGACTAGCGATATGATGTCGGTATCCTAGCTTCACCAATATACTGGATGAATGGAAATTAATAATTACTCAACTAACATATGAATCAATCGCATTATATTAGATATGATGTGACGATTTTGTGTTGTAGTCGCGTGATGAGAGAGTGTTAGCATTTACGAAATAGGAATTAAAGTCGCTTGTGAAGAAGTATTGGATTGTGAGGTGCACACATCATTTCATAATCTCCCTCACACATTTAACAAGAGTATTTAAAAAATATTTGATTTCTTGTTTATCATTAACTGCGCTGATTGAGTTAATAACATGTGTAACTTAGAACTGATAAAACCGTTGAGTTAGCTACTTATTCTCACTTGGGACAGTGTTTTAAAATACCAATCGAGTAATATTATTGATGCAGATACTAGTGAAACCTCAGATGAGTAGGCTTAGATCGGGTTGTGCCACCACCATTATATTTTGGAGGATTGGGCGAAAACTGAAAATTTTACACTTTAACTGTCTTGGGTATGTATATTGTGGTTTGTATAATTTTCATTTTTGACAATCACCACTATTGAAATTGTATTTTTGACTGTTAGCCCTATATTTTTGAATATTTTATTATCTCTACCTCATTTTGGATTCACTAAGTGAATTACGTTACTCTGATTATCCGTGTGTGGAATGAAAGTGAATCTGAATGAGGTCACATGTGCATTCTCATTGGGTTAATACTCGAAAACTCAGGATTGGTGGGTCTCTATACTGGAGTGCTGATTTTTAGGGCGTTACAATGCCTTCATAGGAGGACTGACATCCTTACAACGCCTGTTTTGCACAATAATACAAAGTGTAAACCCTCCTAGCGTTTTGGTGCCTACAATAATGTATAAGTGAAATCCACTTTGTCCAATGAGTACAATGCTAATTGATATCCTGGGGGTCGAATATCAACTTGGTCTACAACTCAAGTCAGGTACCATAAGGAACCGTTGGGATGGGACACCAACAGTGGACTCATGTAGGGGGCCACCATAATGTATCTTCATCAAACCATTTTATAAGGGGTTACTTACCAAGACGAAGCTTATATAAAAAAATTAGCATGGTAAAAGAACTTAGCCCTACAACGCATGATCATAGAGGTTTTATATTGTTCACATTGATGAGGCTCGTCTAAATTTTGTATGGGGCTAATCTTTTACATGAACAGTAATCATAAGGGTCGTCATGTGATAGATGGTGTCGATTTCAAAAATACAAAACATGTGTTGTATATCGTTATAGACTTTTACAAGTGATTGTATGAGATATTTGAGTTGATCACCTAGTGGACTCACCTAGGGACATAGAATGAGTCATGAATTCGTTCATGGTGATGATGGATTGAAGAAAAGATGCTAGGAAGGATAGACAATAGTCAGCCTAGTTTGACCGATGGAAATCCAATTCAACAGGTTGACAAATTAGGTCGACCGGTCGAAATTAACTGAAGTTCTAGTTTTATTCTCTAGACGTTTTGGGTCGTTTTGAACAATCGGCTCGACTGGTCAACAATAGGTCGATGGACGTGGGAATTTGTGTGTATTTAGAGTTTGTTTACTTGATTGAATATGATTCTCTTACTTATGATTTTAGGGTTTGTTTAGATTAATTAAGGTATGCTAAATTCTTTTTTTTTTTTTTCATAATTTAATCAAGAAACTTTGTTATAAATTATCTAATTTCTCTTGTGGATTTGAGAAATCTCTTGTGGATTCAAGAGTTCCATGTGGATTCAAGGTGTTTATCGATCGAGGAAGATGATGATCGACCTCATAATGTCCTTCCCTACATCAATTGGTATCAGAGAGAGGCTTTCTCCTTGGCTTAATAGCTATTAACAAAGGGTTGAGCAACAATCCCATGAATGGTACTCCAAAGAATTTTCCTTTAACAGTAACAACTTTTGAAGCGAAGCAACAAGAGAATCGACAAGTCATACAAAGGTTGCAAGCTGTCATTGATGGCATGACTAGGGCTCTAGGGAAACTTCGTATTCATGGCGATGATCCGCCTTCGGTAGGCACTAGAATTCGCTATCGTGTTTGTCGCGGGACGATGTTAGTGGTAAATTATAAAATCACACCTAAAGAGGTGTGATCCAGCGACGAAGAGATCGATGTCATGATCCATCACATTATGGACTTCCTCGATTAGCCTCTATAAGTCAAACGTTTCTTCAACTATGTGAACATACATGAAGAGAAGAAGGTTAAATTTATGACTTACAAGTTGAAGGGTGAAGCTTCAGCTTGGTGGGAACAACTTTAACTTGTACGGATGAGACATATAAAAGTATTAATTCGCACAAGGCGGCGGATGAAACAATTATTATTCGTACAATTCCCTCCGCAATGACTACGATCAGGTATTATTCCAACAATACTAAAACTATTAGCAGGGTAGTCGATTGGTGATGGATTACGTAGAGGAAATATACCATTTGGCGGTACGAAATGATTTGGTCAAAACTGAATGGTAACAAGTCGTTCGATTCAACGACGTATTGCATGTTGAGATCTAGAATCGGGTTCAGATGCAACTCATTTGGATGATGAATGAAGTGATCAAGTTAACCACTCAAGCGGAAGCGCGGCTTGAGCAATTCAACACATGGGAATATCCTACTACTAAAGTAGCCGCAGAGGGTCCTTCACAGGGAGCTCCATAGGCCAAGGAGAAAGAATCCATAGGGCCATGCACTAAACCTCCTACACCCATGAACCGAGATTCGAGGAGCGGGCAAGTTAGACACTAAAGGGCATGACCACTACTGTTGGCTCAAGTAGGATCCAGAACCCCTATAGTCAGCCAAGGCTTGACCTTTTCTATCGTTGTTGGCAACCGGATCACCTATCAAACACTTGCTCCCAATGACAAGTGACTAACCGCTCCATCAATGATGGTAGTGTTAAAAACGCAGAGGAAGACCTAAATGTTGATGAATTGGAGCACACCACAGATGATGAAGTGGATGAAGCAGATTGGGTTTTGCATGATCACAATGAATCCCTAATAGTAAAGAAGCTATTGTATGCGCCAAAGAAGGTGGTACACCCATAACAACACAACATTCTGAACAAGGTGTAAGGTGAATGAAAAAAATCTGCGATATGATCATCCACAGTGGGAGAAGCGAGAACATCATCTCTAAGGTCATTGTGGAGAAATTGCAGCTAAAAATGGAATGACTCCCTCCCGATACACGATCTAATGGATTAATAAGGTCAACGAGACAAATGTAACTGAACAATGGACTATATCTCTTTCCATTAGGAAGCATTTTAAGGAGTTGTATTGTAACACCATGTACTTTCAATCTTTGGGTGTTATCATGTAATCTAACTCAGCATGAATACAAACCTATCTTATGTAAACATTCACGTACTTTCCATTTTAGATCCGACCGTTGAAAATGGTTCTCATCTGTATATTAAGTTATCCATCTGATATTCTTCAAGATGGATCACCCCATCTTTAGAAAAAACCTATATATTCTTAGGATTTCAGTTTTTTTAATGGATAAATCTAACCGACCGTCTTACATTTAGGACCCCAGATCACGAGATCTACCGTTCATCGTGGCCATCACACCCTATTGAATAAATCATCACCTGATCATGCAATTCAACCACCCGATTATGAAAACAACACTCAAGGATCCATTTAGATTAGAATAGAAAGCCTGATGACCATTAATGGTTAGATTTGAATGCAACTGGCCATTGGGTCGACGAGAATCCATAATTAAGTACCAAGATCTAAAGATATGGCCCACCAGAACCTTTTAATCGTCCATGCATATGATCCCCTGCCCTAACTAACCTTGCTAAACAAATGGGCGCATTGGATTTATTGAAATGTCTCTGTGGGTCCCGTAAATCACTAATTAAAGACAATTTACATGTATGGCCCACCTAAGCCATGGATCCACCTCATTCATTGGGTTGGGCCCTAATGTGGGCTGATAAAATGAATGAACGGAGTAGATTTACCCCGAACCTCCTATGGACCCTGCATTAGAACTGCGTGTGCACAAGTGTGTGCACGACCGCTGTGCACCGAACACTATTTTCGGTCAAGCTGGCTCTGAACCCGCCAGTAGCCGAAATAAGGAAGGATTCTTCTTCCTTTCTTTTTGCCGCCCGAACGGGATTTGAACATACATCACCCATTTGCAAGCGCTGTGGCCCACCATGATCAGGTATATGCAGGATCCAAACCGTTCATATTATAGAGAACCCAGATTTGTCCAATCTTATCTGGTTTCGCTCATTGGATTTCACAGGTGTGCACACAAGCTCAAGCACAAACCGAGTGTGCGCGTCTGGAATTTTTTTGAAAACGGAAATTTCTCATTTTCTTCCTCTTTACACGCTAGCTATCTGCGTGCCCTGGCTGCTGTAATCGCGGCCCTCCACTGAGAGGATCCTAGCCCTCCATTCCACCTCAGCTTTAGGGCTTCATAGTTATCATATGAGCTTTTCTTTCCACCGCTGCACGTTGCAAATGAACCCATCAAGAAACTACACTAATGACCATCCATTTGGTGGGTCCCATAGTGTCCAAGGGTCAAATCCAATCCATCTATAAGACTCAGATCGAAAGATCACCCTGCAGACTCAAATCTGCGATTAATGAGGTCGTCATCTTCCCCATTCCTGCGGAAGACCCACCTGCTTGAGATGTGGCCCACTTTTTTATATGAACTGTCCATTTGGTGGGCCAGGGATTCAGAGATACATTAGTATAAGTGGATTATCTCCATGCAGCCAGGTTCGCATTAAATTGGCGACAAACGTGAGCTCTTGTTCGAGCCACTGTTGCAAAGCTGTGACTAATCCTAAGATTAGTAGCAGATGTTTCTGGAATTTTCCTAGGGCCTATAAAGGATGCCCGTTAGGGAAACCCATTCCCAAAAAAAAAAAAAAAAAGAAGAGAGACAAAGGAAAAGAAAAGAAAAGAGAGAAAATGAGAGAGAGAGAGAGAGAGAGAGAGAGAGAGAGAGAGAGAGAGAGAGAGAGAGAGAGAGAGAGAGAGAGAGAGAGAGAGAGAGTGACCGCCGTCCTCTCTGCTTGCTACCGCCCCAAGCTGCGGACTCGGTCTGCCTGAGTTGGGCTCGAGTTCAAGCTAAGCTCTGTCTTGGTCAGTTGATGAGGAAAGAAAAGGAAGAAGTAGGGAGAGAAATGTGAGAGAGGAATGCTGCCACACTCTTGTTCGAACGTGAATTGAGGGGTGTTGCATCCAGTCGCTGGAACGAGTCCAGCTCGTCGCTGTCCAGCATGACTCAGGCGCTGGTCTACTCCAGGTTTGGATAGAGATTCCAGAGGTCTTGCTGGGGTGAGGAGAAAGAGAGGTGAGGAAGAAAGAAGACAGGGCAGGGAAGAGGAAAATAGAGAGGAAGAGAGAGGGGAAGCTTGTAATGCCCCCAACCTTCGATACTCAGGTATCAAAAGTCCTTAGGCCTTCCAAGAAAGTTAATGTAAAACGTATCGGAGAACAATACCTAAATCAAGGAAAATCACTTCATCCGTGAGAATTGGAACATTAGTTCACGACCAAGTAGAACCGTTAGATTCCACAAAACCTTTACATCCGTAAAAGTTATGAAAAGGCTACTAAATTAAAACCCCTGAATCCAAGATCACATGGTTCCTACAGAATGTTTGGTACAAAACCGTGCATCATGGCTTCATATCACGTAATAGCCATATACACCGGTTTTTCGACCCCTAGTTCACGGTAAAATAACCCAACGGTAGGGAGCAAATACGAGCCATTGATTTGGGGCCACTGGATCCTTGGATATGCTTCCATTTCGGGCCTGACCCCCTTAAATCGAATGGGAAAGTAGATGGATGGAGTAGATACCTTTGGATCATCAAGATGGACACCACTTTGCATGGCCGGAGCATATAGCAGAGGTGCACACGCCATGCACTAAACCATCAGATTGGTCAAATGACATTTAACCCACAACATCCAAATGAGATTCGAAAGGCAGAACTCCCGCTGTTGCGATGGGAAACAAAGCTCGGCGGGACGTCTCAGTGGGCCACCAAGATGGACCCATATGGATGATCTGGACCGTCCATTCAAAGCAAGAGGAGCCGCCGACCAATACCTCCCCGAACTTCGTCGGAAACCATTCAGGGTACGTCCCCGATCATCCACCGCAGCTAACTGACGACGAGAATGGAATCCAATGGCCACGCCGAGTCCGAATCAAAGACTTTCTTCTCTAGGTCCGATTTCCATAAGAAACCCAATGGACCGTCTGGATTTAGAAAAAACTTTGGATTGTAGGCCCCACCAAGATTGCCGCAACCTGCTTTATGCAGGGAGCGTGCGTTCGAGGAAACCGGACGATTCGGCACTAAGAACAAGTAAACCTGGGATCAAGACACTAATCCATGCCGTTCAATCACCAGAGGGAGGGATTCCACACCCTTCCACGCTGTCAGATTTTCCGGACGAAATGACCGTCCACCCCGAACTTGGTTCAACAGCAAGAAGTCTCCATGGTTTCACAGCGAGAGAACGGAATTGCGTAAACCGACTTTGCGAAGGAAATTGCTGGAAAATTTTGGAAGAAACATAGCATTCTATATAAAGGCAAGCTGTCCAATGGCTGGAAAGAGGAAAAGAGAAGAGAAAAGGAGAGAAAGAAAAAGAAAAAGAAAATAAGAAAGAAAGAAAGAGAGAGAGAGAGAAGAAGAAGAAGAAGAAGAGGAAGCTCAAGGGAGGCCGTTACAGCCACACCCGACTGATACATCCGGTTCAATTCCTTTCTATCCGAAATCCCACCCTCTAACAAGGGCACTCCGTCATATCTAAATACAACAGTTGGATGAATCGTAACGGGATATGCAGGAGTTATCCACCTATCTAAAGTCTAAACTAAGTGAATTCCTTAAATACTAACCTAACATCTAATGGTAACCAATCTAAATAAGGTAGAGTAAAACTTAATCGTAAAATATGCTCCGAGCATTCAACTTGAACAACACCACGACCTGAGGTGAGGGTTTTATCCTTTAAGCTTACATGGATTTAAGATGATCTGTTTATTTTGCCTTTTATGCCTTCATGTTAGTCTATCGCTCCTTTTACGTTCTTTTTTTTTTTTTTTTTTTCAATTGAGTTGATGCATTTTATCTTGCCTTTACACTTAATCTTTATATGTCCTCTATCTATTTTCGAATTCCTGTTGCTTTTCTCCTATTTTCATTTTAATTTATTATCATCAATTATCAGCCCTTTTGGCATTATGACATGATGTCAAATACAAGTGATTTCTCTAAAATTATGCGAGGCCATGGATATAAGCCCTGCCCCACCTTATCAAGTTTATTAAGTTGGCCCTACAACTCGTCTTTATATTTGAGTTGGCCCTTGTAACTCTTCTATCGATTGAGTTAGCCATTGCTACTCTTCTTTTGTTGAGTTGACCCTTGTTACTCTTCTCTTTATTATATTAGCCTCGTACTATCTATCTTTAAGGCTTAGGTATGTGCCTTTCTATTCTAAAACCTTCATAATTCAGTTCATATTCTTCATGATTCAGGTTATATTTTTTATAATTCAATTTATATACTCTTGATACAAGTACTATGTTGGGAATCCCGCCTTTAACGATCGATTAAATATCTGGAGTAATGCATTTTTGGTACCAGTCCTGGGGCAGTACGTAAATCCATGTTCTTAGGTAAGAGTGCAATAGCTGGTGTATGTAAATCGTTATATATACGTGACACATCGGTTCGAAGAACTGGATGTTGCTTAATCGCTCTTTTTTTAGTTTTTGACGGTTGGATGTCGCTTAGTCGCTCTAATCCAATTTTTCTTGGAGAACCGGATGTCGCTTAGTCACTCCTTTTCTGATTTTTGGGGGTTAATTGTCGCTTTAGTCATTCAAATCTGGGTTGCGAGATTCACCTAGTCATGTGTAGTGTTTATCTTGAGACAATCGGGTAAAACCGTTTTAAACATGGGACACGCCGGTGAATATCCATAGTATGGGATGTGGGTCGAGTCGAATAACTTTAATCGTAATCCACATTGCGGTGTTCGCTGAGGGTGATACACCGCATATACTTTGCTAGGCATGCATCTCATATAAGTTATTTGTGCATTGATAGCTCTTGTAGTATGGAGTACTTGATGTATTAGAACATTTATCTTGCTTTCATGAATCTCTTAAATTACTATTAATCTTAAAGGATAACCATCACTATGAGTAGGGCGTTGACCCTCTTCCAACCATTCAAATAATGTAGGTGATGCACAGGTTGAGGACCTAGAAGACCAGGCACCGACAAAAGAATTTACTGAATAAGCTGGAAGAATTAATTTATAGTTTATTTCTTTATAATTCCACTACACAACTCAGACTTTGTAATAAGCTCCCATTGTGTGAGCATTTGACTATTATTTGGATTATGGAATGATGAATTTAGTTATCTTTGTTCTTGTGATTACTACCTTCTTGAATGTAATTGGATGTGATCTATAACAAGGGTGGGACATGATCCCTAGAACAACTAAGTTTTACATCAGTAACACCCGATTTTCTTGGGCATAAGTATAAACTTATATGATGGGTGTTAATGATGTAAAACTTAGATGTTCTGGGGATGTTACAGCGCTATCCTCATCCTTCATGCCATTTACACCACCAACAGTAGTGCTGCCGGGTTTGGATTGAGTCCGGACCAAGTTAGGTGTTATCCGGTCGAGCCTAGATACTGTCTAGACTAGCAGAGGAAGAGGAAGAAAGGGATGAAGAAAGGAAGAAGGAAATGGGAAGAAAAGAAAGAGAGAGAAGGGAGCATGGGGCTGTTGTCCGGTCAAAACCGAGTTGACTCGGTTGAAAATGAGTCTAACTGGGTCGAGTTAGGCCTAGAGCAGTTGAGTTCTAGCAAAAAAGAAGGGAAAAAATAGGAGAGAGAGTGGGTCTAATGAGCCGTATCAGCTGAAATTGGCCAAGCCCAAGTGAGTTGACCCAGGGTAAGGTGAGTCAACTCAGCTTCTTGAAATGATTAACCCTGATTTAATGCAATTAAATATTTAGTCAGTTTCTTAGTTGTAAGTATGTGAATGATATTGGTGCAAATTATTTTCGTTGAGAATGATAAATTATTTTGAGTCAGGCTATATCCAAGTTTACTTTGATTTTTGGTAAGCAAGCCCTATTCTATCTAGAATGTTCATTATAACTAATTAGTAACTAATTTAGGATTTGAGATTACACATTTTCTTGGATTTAAATATTACACTTTAGTTTATCTAGTTGTGTAATTTAAATCTAACCCAAATACACATTGGGAACGTTAATCATTTGGGCGCATCCAAATGTTTTATATCCTAACCATTCACAAGTGATATTTTACGTTAATCAAGTGTTTTGAGTCCTTTAATGGTCTCCGACCAAGTAAGAAATAAATCTACACTCTAAGGTGAGGACTCACCCATTGAGCTTCCTACTTAAGTTCATCAATCTGGACATAGATGATGATATGATTCCTCTCATTGACTCACTTACCTCACTATTGAATATACTAATTTGTTGCGTAACTATTTCATGTGTTTTATTATAGCAAGCATAAATGATTTAATAATAACATGCTATCTTTAATTGTACATTTGTTAATTAATTGTATATTGTCACTTGCACTTAAGCAATGGAATGAATGGAACCTGTCACAGACTTACCATCTTTCAATCCATATTTAACTTACGCGACTTGGATCGCACATTCGCCTTACATGGCTCGGATCGCATATTGCCTTACATGGCATGGACCGTATATTTGCCCTTAGTGGCTTCGATGGAACATTGATGCCCTTTTGTGACTTATTAGTTATATTCATATATCTTGTTGATTTTCGGGTCATTGTGTAAAGTTCGTTATGATTTTCAGGTGGAGATGAAGTTCATTTATCGATTTTCTAACCATCTTGCGGAGTTTATACAATTTTTGAATAATGTCAGAGTTCCTATGATGATTCTCTCTTCATTTTGCGGAGTTCAGTCGTATCGTGATTTCTGAGTGAACCTAAAGTTCGCTTATAGATTTTCTAGCCATCTTGCGGAGTTCATATATCATATGATTTTCGAGTGAAGTATAGGTTTTTATGTTGGTTTTTTAGTCATCCTACGGTGCTAGTCGTACTGTGATTTTCAAATTGAGCTAAAATTTGCTTATCAATTTTCTAGCCATCTTGCAGTGTTTATATACGATATGATTTTTGGGTGTATAAAGTTTGTATACTGATTATCTCTTCATCTTGTGAAATTTCGGTCATACCATGATTTTCAGGTGGAGCTGAAGTTCGCTTATCGATTTTCTAACCATCTTATGGAGTTCACGTACAACATGATTTTCGGATGAAGTAGATATTTGTATGTTAACTCTCCTTTCATCTTGCGGAGTTCAGTCGTACCATGATTTTCGGATGAAGCTAAAGTTCACTTGTCGATTTTCTAGCCATCTTACGGAGTTCACATACGATATGATTTCTGAGTGAAGTATAGGTTTAAATGTTAATTTTTTATTCACCTTGTGGAGTTCACTTGTACCATGATTTTCAGATGGAGTAGGAGTTCGCTTATCAATTTTCTAGTCATCTTGCGGAGTTCACATATAATGTGATTTTTGGGTACAATAGAAAGTTGTATGACTGATTATTTAACTATCTGGGCACATTCACTTGCATTGCGGTTGCTAATGATGAGTTTATATTGATTAGTTTAATTTTTGAGTATACGATCATGATTATGAATTGTCTTGTTTAATATATTCATTCTTATTAACTTACGATCTATCCTCGATTATGAATGAAGAGTGTATAATATTAGAGGGTACTCTTTACTGCAATAGTCATTAATGCTATCAAACCATATTAGTTGATGTAGGTGTAGAGCGAGCCGATGCTATTCACTGGGTTACTAAAGAAGATCGGGTAGTTGAGACACTAGACGGGGTCCCTGCGGCCCATATTGAACTTCAGTATTAGATGATAGATTTCTAATTTTGTTTAATGAACTTGGTTATTTGTGACTGTAGAAGTCCTGTATGAGCGTTACATTTGGATATTTATGGTGATTGAAATATTTTTATATAATGCATAGTTTACTCCGCCAATATTTGCTCCTAACTTTGATATTTGATAAGAGGTTCAAATTTAGACTGAATTTTAAAGGTTAACACTCAGATTTTTAGAAAACGAGTCATATATTCAGGTTTCAAAAAACTAAGGTGTTACATGTATGCGACGTGGTTGACATGGAAGCCTATCACATACTCCTCGGTCGACTGTGGCAATTAGATCGTGACAATACTTATAAAGGATGAGATAATGTATATATTTTTGTCAAGGACGACCAAAAAATCATACTAGCTCCTATGAGCCCAAAGGAGCAACTCGAATGTTTCAAAGTGGAGGGGCATTCTCTCTTAGCCATATTAGACTTTATGGAGAAATCTAAAGAGACAAGACAAATCTGTGCTTTGATTGTAAAGGAGAAAGAGGCAGAGTCTTCCATCATTCCCAAGAAATTAAAATCATTGCTGTTAGAATTTATTTTTTATTTTTTTAAAAAAAAATCAGCCCAATGAACTTTCCGATGGGTTACCACCCATGCAAGATATTCAATACCACATTGTCCTTGTCACACTTAATTATATCTGTTGACCTATCAAAATAAACATATATTATCCCCCACAATTCTGGAATTTCTAATAATTCAAGCAGAATTTCAACCCGTCGACACAATCAGTTGATATGTGGAACTAGGCTAATTGTTGTCAATCCTTCGTGGCATCTTTTCTTCAGTCCATCATTACAATGAACGAATCCACCACCCGTTCTACGTCACCTAGATCGGTCAACTATGTCAGCTTGGATATAACACACATGTTTAAATGTTTGTATACAAGGAGTACAATTTCATACATATCTTGGAAGTTCACGTGCTCCATTAGGGCCTGTTTGGCCGGGCAGACTGGATGGGATTAGATTGTATTGGAAGGGATTGGAAGGAGCAATCCCTGGATTGGTCGGGCATGCCAAACAGGCACATTGAACTTCTGCCTGGATCGGAGTAATCCCATGGGATTGCTAGCAATACACTGACATCACCATCATTACCTTGAAATCTACCCAATCCCTCCTAATCCTATCTATTTTGCCTGGGACATGTTTGGGTGGACGGATTACAAGGGATTGACCGGACGTAATCCCGGGATTGGCCAAGCGAGCCAAACATACTCGGTGGTAAATTCCCTGGATATAGCAATTCCATGGGATTGCCAGCAATCCACTGACGTAGCCATCATTGCCTGTCATCCACCCTAAATACAATCTAATCCCATGGGATGGGCCCGTCCAAACACGCCCTTAATTTCCTTGTGTTTTTGTTTTAGCTAACAAAAGCGATTAGGTACACAAGTTTATTTGGGTCCAACTAGAATTTCCTTGCCAACAAGCTACCTGTGTAAGACATCCAAGCCATGCAAACGGTGGTCCCCACCATGAAGATTACTTGGTAAAAAAAATTTAGGCCATTGAACTCATCAGTTGGACAACACCTTTAGAATGAATGGGCAATCAAAGTTTTTACTTCATAATGAGGCTAAAAATATGTTTAAAAGTTCTTCGTACTTGACAGAGGAGGGAATAGGATTGGCTGGTGTGCTGACGTCATAAAGTGTTATGGCATGACCATGAGTTATGTGTCATGTGCCATATCATTGTAAGACTTGAGTTAAAAAATAAAACAAATCCAAAAATCAAGTGAACCACACTGTAGAAAGTAGCTGGGGATTGAACGTCTATCATTGAAACCTTCTTAGGATCACAGAAGTTTGGACCAATCTGATATTTGTTTTTTTTTTTTTATCTCTCTCTCTTTATCCAAGTCTATGTAACCTTTTGAACAGAGTTAATGAAAAATTAACATTATGTTAGATCTTAGGAATGTTTTAATGATCCGAATCATTGTCTCCACTGCTGTATGTAGTGTGGTCCACTTGAGTTTTGGATATGGTCACTTTTAGGCTTTTGCTCTAAAATGTGCTCGCAAAATAGATGAACAGTTTGAATATAATAAATACATTATTATGGGGCATATGTAACTTCATCTCCTTTCAACCCCATGTGCATTTGGGAGCTTGAGTACAGGATCTGCTGTCCAATCAAACCCTCGATCAGGTTACAAAGGACTAATCTCTCTATTTTAACTAACTGATTTCTCTAACCCTGTGTTAGGTAGCAACTGATTTCTCTATTTTAACTAACTGATTTCTCTATTTTAGTAAAGCCGAGTAAAACACCCAGTATCTACAGCCCTGCCCTATTGTATATATAAATTCGCTTCCCCCAGTATGTGGGGATCCTTACTTTGAACGCACGTAGAAAACAGCTGCCTGATTAAATATTCAGATGGAGAACATCACTCGAAACAAAGTAAAATTGCACCGACGCTATGGCGCACCAGAGTTTTGGATAGTGTTTTTTATTTTCACTTCATCGGTTGATTTACTCTTAAAAAAATGGGTTTGATAAAAGAAACACGCCATGGTGACCCTACAAACTAACCTATGGTTGGCCATTCTATCCCTGCTGTTCCCTTGGTGTGGACCAGCTAAGTTGTAGATCCGGATGATTTTTGTCCTCAACAGCTAAAATCATGGACTGAACCTGATGGACGGAGTGGATTCTACACATAAGTCTTATGGCCCCACAGATTTTGAGTTTTTTTACGCCGATGTTGTGAAGGATTCCCTTCCAGATATGGCTAGAATTTGTCTGCTCATAACGTTCAATGACACCACGAGAATTTCCTCGCCCTAACAAGTGTATTCCCATTAGGGACCGTTGGTTGATTTTTGTTTTTATCTGCAACGGATGGGACAGTCCTTTGACCCAAACCATGTGCTTTGGGAATTGACAAATGCGTTAACGTTACTCCTTAAAAAGGTTTAGTACTCCGCTGGATTTTGATGGATGATATGCGGGCGCTTATGAACTAAGAAATTGCATAGATTAAATACAAGTAATTCCAATTCAACCGTCCAAATTGAGGGACCTGATTTAGATGTGTGATAAATCAAAAATTACACTTGAATAATTATTAGAGGCTTGGATTGTGTGTGATTTCAACGCCTGGGACAGACGGTTGGTAGAGTTTAGGCCCGACGGATTTGATTAAGATACGTCCTGCTGTAAGAGATGCCACTAGCATGGATTGCACGGTGAGCAAACACCCACCCCTAACTGCTGGTAATATTGGGGCATTTGGTGGATTTTATCAGGCTACGTGTTTATTGATGCTGAAGGTTGTTTATTGATGCTGAAGGTTGATAAACCTGCGAAACAGGATTACCACGAAGGTCCTCGCTACCACATGGGACCCTGTTAGTGGAGGGAGACTGGGTTGGGTAGAATATAAGGTTTCTGATGTGTATTTGTGTATATCTCGCATCTAATATTAGATTCTTATTTTTAATGACCGGGTATATTAGGTTCTTATTTATAATGATTGGGTGACAGTGGCATAGATGATTATGTCCCTATTTGGTATGTGCATATTATATGGGTAATCTTCCTCTAAGTATGTTGTGGTTATCTTCTGAAATCTTCGGTAAATATATGTAATGGATATCGAATCTATTTGATAAGATTTTTGAGTGATTGAGATCCGAGAAGATCAAGGTAAATGGCCGATGCCAATCTCCAGGTCAGGGGATCGAGACCATCCTATAGATCAGAGGGTCAAGGCCGATCTTCTAGAGTCTAACTGTCGATCATAGTTGAACCTTCCTTCGAGGTAGGTCAGGTCAATCCTCATGGTAGTTCGTCAGTTAATATAGGCAAGGGACCAACCAGCGTCAAGCCCTTTGTCAAGTTGTTAGTTCCTTGAGCCTTTCGCAGAGGTCATGCTCAAATGTTGAAACCGAACTGTTCTCATTAAAAATGTTTTTATGTTGTTCATCATATTGATCACTCTTGATCAATTCATTTTCACCCATAATAATGTTGTTGTTAAAGATGCCACTGAGGTTGATTGCACAATAACCCAACACCGTGGTAATGTAATATGGTGGGATTTGATTGGACCAAATGAATGGCAGAATTTGAGTAGTGTAGGTGGCCCAATCAAATTCCATCATGTACATACATCACCCAGCTATGCAATGCTTGGGTCACCAAGCAATCTAATTCTAAGCCTACACAAATGAACCATTTCTAACAACGGCGTATGCCCCAGTCAAAATTTGCTTCTGCCTGACACCACCAAGGCATACGGTGTTAGGGTCACCATGCAACCCCCATCCACTAATTGAATGGTTCACAATAAAAAAATAAAATAAATAATAATCTAATCACTCCGTTTAAACAAGAGGATAGGATTGTTCAGTCAAATTGACCATGAGTCTGTTGCCCGAATTGCAGAAAATGAGTTTCAAAATTTAGATATTTTAATTCGATTTAATGGAGAATGTCTCGAATATCACCCTGTCAAACCATAATTTATGGTCCACCCAATTAATAACTTCCATTCAGTCATGTGTGCAACATATAGCACTTTTAATAAGTTGGGCCGACCATGAGAATCATTTTGTACAAAAATCATCCCTAACCATTCATTAGGGGGATCATACCATAGAAAATAATTTATAACCATTAACAAATAACAAAATACAATTGTGGTCCATATCATGAGTGGATGTGGCTGATTTTTACGCAAGTTGATCCTTATGGTCGACATAACCTATTTTTAGTGTTGGATGTGATAGAAGTTAAATTATTTGCTAGGTGGCTAATATGACCTTCTCAAGTTAATACACGTCATGTGTTCCATTTTTTACTGGCGTGGGTCATGCACGACACTCAACCTACACTGACTTTACTTTGTTTTCCTTCGTTCACGTATGCCTAAGGTCCAATCTAACAAAATGTAGGCCACACTACAATGATCACTTGATACGGAAGTCAAGGAAATTTACTCATTAGGTGGGCCCACAGTATTAAAAGATGATTACCAAAAAAATGAAAATCTTGCCAGTCAGCTGGGACGCGGATTAGCTACTGAACCCCACACAAGCGAGTCTAGCTATTGAAGTGATGTCACCAAATTCTTTAGGCCCCACCATGATGTATGTGCTGTATCCACACCGTTTATCTATTTGGAGAGATCATTTTAGGGCATGAACCAAAGAACGAGACGGATACAAAGTTCAAGAGGACCCCACCACAGAAAACAGTACGGACAGTGATGGCCACCTTTGAAACCTTCCTAGGGCTCAAAATGATGTTTATTTGTGATCCAACCTGTTTATAAGTTAACACAAATATGGAATTAGGGAAAATAAAAATATCGGATTGATAGGAAAACTTCCATGGCTAAAAGAAGTTTTTAATGGTGGCATTCAATTCCCACTGTTTGCCTTATTCTTTGACTCATGCCCTAATGAACTCTCCAAATAGATGGACAGTCTGCATACAACACATACATGAGGGATCATAAAATGTGGTGACGTTCTGTGGCATAACACCTACTACTGTCGTGTTCAGTAGCTAATACGTCCCAATCAACTGGTTGGATGTGGGACAGCCGTTGGATCATATAAATGAAAATCTGCACAACTCATTTAGTTTTGAGTTAGAGTTGAGTTGACTCATTTAGTTATGAGTTAAGAGTTGAGTTGGGTATGACTCTTCTCAAACACGTCTCACCAAACTTGTTATAAGATGCTTACGTAAAATTCTACATGTATAGCTGTATATGATAATCAAGATTTTTACTCCACTTCGTGAGAGTTCAATACGCATGCTTTGATAATCCAGACAATTATTAATTTTTTGATGTCCCACTTTAGATGTGCATTCTCTTATAAATTCATTGATACAACAATCATGACTCTTTTTTTATTTGCGCTCATGAATAGACAGTTAAGCAACACGAGACAAACAATGTTTCATGATCTATTCATGCAACACGAGACAACAATGTTCCGTGATATACACACACACACACGACATCCTATGTGTCTGCTACACAAGCCAGACCATTTTAGGGGTACACTAGAACATCAATCCAAAACTCAAGTGGACCTGACATATGGGGGACGTGATGAGGCCGATCATAGTCTTCCTTAGCTGATATCTACTCTGAATCCTTTGAGCTCTTTGGACTCCTCGAGGAGTTTCTTTGAATCCATGAGGAATAAAAGTATATAAAAAATAATAATAATAATAAATTTGAAATAAATTAATTAATGATTTTTTTTAAAAAATGAAACAAACCTGAAAATAACGAGCGCAAATTAGGATAGAGTTTTAGACTTAAACACCCTACAAACTTGACTTTACTATTTATAGACAATCTCTATTCCTACTAGACATGTTTTTCGGCAAAAATTAATAAGTGTCCAATTTGGCCCCACTATCACTACAAGAAAATTGGCCTTTACCGGCGGTCAAAACCGCTGGCAAAGGCCTATAAAACTGCCAGCAAAGGCTTTGCCCGCGGTTTGTTAACTACCTGTGAAGCCTCGGTCAGTAAAGGCTTCACCGGCGGTCGTGCTCCCTTTACTGGCGGTTGTGCAAGCCACCACTGCATGTGGGATTTACTGGCGGTTGTCCTAGCGGCCGTTGCATGTGGGATTTACCGACGGTTTGCACAGTAGGTTGTGGTATTTGAATATTTGGATCTTAATCCATGTGGGACTGATTTAACTTTACTAATACTTCAATTAGCATTTAAGCTCCTAATTCCATATTGCATATGTATTTGTAAACCTATCTATAATTGTGATTTGGTTTTTTCTTTCCTTATGCCTTACTAATTAAGCTTTCTTTTCCATTGCCTATGACAGCTTCATGTTGCCTGCAGTTTCGGATGTACAGGCTCATTAGATTGCAAACATTCAGTTTATAATGATAAATTATTATTTTAAAAAAAATAAAATAAAGAGAAAATGACAGAAAATAGATGCCTGACTCACAGTGAGTCCCATTTTATGAGTTCTACCTCTCCAACTCATAAAATGATGGACCTTATCATTGACTCTTTTGGTCAAGGCCCACCTGACTTTTAGTCAAGGCCCACTTGATTTCACATTCCTCTTAGGAAGTTGATTATGCTTAGTGATTATTTTCCTATAAAAAAATACATGCCTATGTGGCCCTTTTAAATGCATCGAACTGCCGCAAATAATATTTACAATAGTAAATCGAATAGTTTCAAATAAATAAATAAATAAAATCGATCCATAGCTCCCATTCATCCATGCCTAAAACTTACAAAACAAAATAGCGAAAAGAAATTAATTGGTATTAAAGTTTAAGTTTTGGAATTCAACTCAATAATGCATCAAAATACAAATTAAAGTAATCGAAAACTTACTTATTTCCAAAAATCGAATGAAGGTTGACAATGAGTATAAAGAGTAGGATTCAAAATAAACGGGGCAGCTTAGCTGATGAACAACCAAAATCACACAAGCATGCGTTGCATAAGCAAGTGCAGAGAGTAGGATTCAAAATACTACACTGACAATGCTTGTAGCAGGGCCTCAGGTTAGGAATGTATGCTAAACAAATGAGAGTGATCATTGTGAATAGATGCCTTCCATAGAATAAGTTGGGTTACTTTGAATTTGCCCAGACGTCTTGGGAAGACAACTAAATTAGCCTTGTGAGTTTTCAGCCTTTGAACATTAGCTTGAAGACCATCCAGAGAACGGTTCTTACGACGATGGTCAACTACAATGCCAATGGTTGAGGCAAGTTTCTTTTGAATGCCAACTACCTGAAAAATACAGTCCAGAATTACATGATCCACAATGCACAAATTCATGACGATAAGAGAAGCATCACACCAGGGGAAATAGAAGCATCATGGAAATATGGAAATAATAATGATAGTCCATAAAATTACAACCCAAGTTTCAAAGACTCCACTGAAAATTAATAGAAGCGGGAGTATTTGTTCTTCAAAAACAAATGAAAAAAGAAAAATCCCCTGAAACTGCCAAAACAGCAAAAACTTGGAGTAAGCAATAAGAACTCATCGCCACTGAGAATGAGCAGTCTAAAGGCTTTTGAGTTGTAGCAATTCTTAGAAAGAAGATACTTAAGTGTCGCGTGATCTGTGTAAATGATGATCTTGGATCCGATCAGGTAGGACCTAAATTTGTCCAAAGCGAACACTACGGCTAAGAGTTCCTTTTCCGTAGTCGAGTAGTTCACTTGGGCAGGATTTAGAGTCCTACTTGCGTAGTGAATAACGTAAGGCCGTTTATCTTTTCTCTGGCCTAGAACCGCTCCAAGAGCATAATCAGAGGCGTCGCACATAAGTTCAAAAGGAAGACTCCAGTCAGGTGGCTACATGATAGGTGCAGTGGTTAGCATGCCCTTAAGCTTAGTGAAAGCTTCTTGGCACTGCTCAGTCCACTCGTATGGTGTATCCTTTTAAAGAAGATTACATAAAGGACTAGAGAGGAGACTAAAATCCTTTATGAATCGTCTGTAAAAGCCTGCGTGTCCTAAGAAGGATCGCACATCTCTGATGTTCTTGGGTGGAGGTAGATTAGAGATAAGATCGATTTTTGCCTTATCTACCTCGATTCCTTTGGACGAGATGATATGCCCAAGGACAATTTCCTTTTGAACCATAAAATGACACTTCTCCCAGTTAAGTATCAAATTTTTTTCTTCACATCTTTTCAGCACACATTTAAGACTTGCTAAGCATTCGCTGAAAGATAAACCAAAAACAGAGAAATCGTCCATGAAGACCTCTAGATATTTCCCCACCATGTCAGAAAAGATACTCGTCATGCATCGCTGAAAGGTGGCAGGGGCATTACATAGCCCGAATGGCATCCTTTTGTAAGCAAAGGTGCCATAGGGACATGTAAATGTGGTCTTTTCCTGATCTTCAGGGGCGATTTCAATATGATTATAACCTGAATACCCGTCAAGGAAACAATAATAGGAATGACAGCTAGCCTTTCTAGGATTTGATCAATGAAGGGCAAAGGAAAGTGGTCTTTCCTTGTGACGGTATTCAGCTTTCTGTAGTCAATGCACATTCTCCAACCAGTAGTAACTCTGGTCGGCACGAGTTCATTATTGGCATTTGCTACGATGGTGATCCCGGACTTCTTAGGAACTACCTGAGTTGGACTCACCCATTAACTATCGGATATGGGGTAAATGATCCCCACTTCCAATAGTTTGAGAACCTCGGCCTTAACCACTTCCTTCATGTTTGGATTTAGTCTACGTTGTGATTGCCGAACAGCCTTTGCATTGTCCTCAAGATATATACGGTGAGTACAAATCGATGGGTTAATTCCCTTGAGGTCCGCTATCGTCCATCCAAGAGCTCCCTTATGCTCAATGAGAGTAGATATCAGCATACTCTCCTGTTCTTTCTCCAGGTGGGCAGAGATCACCACCGGGTATGTCTCATCTTGACCTAAATAGACATATTTTAAATCAGAGGGCAAAGGTTTTAGGTCAAGCTTCGGTGGCTTGAGGTTAGACGGTAGAGGCACTACATAAGTTTGGGGCAATTCTTCAATGTGTGGCCTCCACCGGTTAACTTCAAGTACCGGTGCAGTATCAAGCATGGCACACGTCTCCCTAATTATATCATCATCAAGATCATGGGAGTGGGCCAGGCACGTCTCTAGAGGATCAGAGGATAAGGTGAGAGATGTTCTATCTTCCACAAAAGAATCAATCATGTTAACATCGTGGAAATCGTCATCATCCTCTGAGTTGCTGCCGTTATTGAAAAAGATATTCGATTCCAATGTCAAATTTCCAAAGGACATAGTCATGACACCATTCCTGTAATTGATAATTGCATTTGAAGTGGACAGGAATGGGCGACCAAGAATGACGGGAATCTGAGTGCTCGTGTCATTGATGGGTTCGGTGTCCAAGATGATAAAATCAACAGGGTAGTAGAATCTATCCACCTGGATCAACACATCCTCGATGATCCCTCTTGGTATACGAACAGAACGATCAGCAAGTTGTAGTGTGGTTCGAGTGGGTTTTACTTCACCCAAACCTAACTGTTGGTATACCGAATAGGGAATCAGATTGACGCTCGCTCCTAAGTCAAGAAGTGCGTGATCAATTCGATAGTTCCCGATTACACATGATATGGTTGGGCAACCGGGATCTTTGAATTTTTGCGGCACATCTTGTTTCAGGATGGCACTCACTTTCTCAGTCAAGGAGATCTTCTTTTGAACATTTTTCCGTCGTTTGGTAGTACATAAATCCTTTAGAAATTTAGCATATGAAGGAATCTGTTTTACAACGTCAAGCAGAGGAATGTTGACTTTCACTTGTTTCAACACCTCTAGGATATCCTGAGAGTTAGATAGACGTTTTGGTTCAACCAACCGTTGGGGAAACGGAGCAACTGGCTTTTCTAGAGGTTCCGGTTCAAATTTTTGTGGGGCGCCACTAGATCCATCATTGTTGTCCTCTTCTGGTTCTCATGGCTTTTCGGGCCTAACCGGAAGGGTTTTATCAATAACCTTCTCACTCCTAAGAGTGGTGATGGATTTAGCGTGCCCCATTTGATTCGAAGAGCTGGGATCACCTGTCTCGTATTGCGGTTTCGGATTAGGGAGTGATTGTGCAGGGAGCATCCCTTTTTCCATAGCCGTCATACGTGAATCTATTTTTTGCATAAAATCTGAAATTCCTTGCATTGTCCGCGCCAGCTCTTGTATGGAAATTTGAACTGATTCTTCTTGAGGTTTTCCCTGATTTGGATTTTAATTGAAGAAACCTTGAGGGGTAACAGTTTGTCCGTTCCTCCAACTAAAATTCGGGTGATTTTTCCAGCCAGGATTGTAAGTATTAGAGGGTGGTCCATTGAAAGGTCTTTGATAGTTATTTACGGCATTAGATTGTTCATTCAATACATCTCGAAAGGCAGGTATTGAAGGACAATTTTCAGTAGTATGAATGTTGCAATCACAGATGCCGCAAACACTTTCATTAACCTTTTCCTTCCTTCCTTCCATGGCCTCAAATTTTCTGGTGAGATTGGCCACCTTAGCGTTAAGATCATTATCTTCTTTCAGGAGATATATTCCTCTTTTTTCCCTTGAATGAGTTGGCCTAGACGTAGTATTCGTCCTTGGGTAATAGTCCCATGATTGTGTTTTTTCAGCGAGACAATCGAGGTAATCCCATACCTCGTCGACATTTTTATTAATAAAATCTCCGTTACACATTGTCTCGACCATTTGGCGCATGGAAGATGTTAGCCCATCATAGAAAAAATTCGTAATGCGCCATATTTCAAAGCCATGTTGTGGGCATGCATTAACCAGATCCTTGAACCTCTCCCAACATTGGAAGAATGTTTCATCTTCCTTTTGGGCAAAGTTCATGATTGCTCTCCTGAGGGTAATTGTCTTATGATGTGGGAAAATTTTCTTTATAAATTCCTTCTGCATATCATTCCATGTGCCAATGGATCTAGGACGCAGTGAATGTAACCACGTCTTGGCTTTTTCTTTCAAGGAAAATGGAAAGAGTTTCAGCCTAATAGTATCCTCAGATACATTAGGAAAGTATAAGGTGCCTATGATTTCATTGAACTCTTTCAGATGCAAGTATGGTTCTTCAGACTCAAGCCCATGGAACTTAGGAAGGAGTTGGATAACCCCTGGCTTGATGTCCATGTCCTGTATTCTCAGGAAAAATCATGCATGAGGGCGTACTCACGCCCGCCGGTTGTAAATAATCTCGTAAAGTACGAGGCGGGGGTGCCTGATGCACCTCATTCTCATCATGTACTTCCTCAACCCCTGGTTGGGGTAGTGCTTGAGGTTGATTTTCAGCCATAACGTCTTCTAACTCAAGAGAATTCAAGTGGTGTCTAGTCCTGCGATGGACAGTCAACCCCTCAACTAATCCTCCTTCAGTCACGAGACGTCGAGTGTTGTCGCATGCCCAATGGGGCATAAAACACACTCAGCCCTCAAATTCTAATTTAAACCTAAAAAAGAAAATAAAAATCTAAGAAAAGGGAGGGTTGGAGAGAAGTTACCAAATCGGAGTTCCTAAGTTAAAAACCTGCAAAACAACCCAAAATAAGTTAGTTTCTAAGAATAGGAAGTCCTAATTAAAAGTAAACTAATTTCTAGAGAAAATAAGAATTTCCAAAGAAAGGGAAATTAGAAAGAGCTTACTAGATTAGAAGTTTCCTACAAAATAGAAAAATTAAGTTAGTTCTAAAAATCAGATAGAAGGAAGAATAGCAAATTTCTTAAGTTAGGAAAAAGTTCTAATAAGGAAAATAATCAAGCTTCTAAACCTAGAATTAAAAATTTCTAAAAAGAAAATATAATCCTAAACTAATCTTAAAACTAATTAATTTCAGAAAAACGTAGCCGACAGTCCCCGGCAACGGCGCCAAAAACTTGTTCACTCCCCAAGTGCAGGGTTGTGATGTAGTAATAACTCGGTAAGACCGAGGTCGAATCCCAAGGGACTGAAACTTGTACGTTATCTAAAACTAACTAGAACTAGAACTAGGCTAAGATGAATTCTAAATCAATTAGCAATGGTGAAATACTTGTAGAATAATTAATCTAAAACTTAGGAAACAACTCAGAGATAGGAAACTAGGGATTTAGAGGATCCACTTGTAGAGATCAGGGAGAACTTATGCTTACATCAAAAATCAGAGAAATTATTGAACTGTCGTTGATCTAGTTTTCAAAGAGATGAAAGGTGTATGAATTAGAATGGATTCTATCACCAAACCATGCCCACAGACTATGGCAAACAACAGAATTAAACTAATTACCAACCAATCATATGTATGAAGGTTAAGAAGGGTACCGTCATCCAACCATGCCTAGGAGACTATGGTGAACAACGGGACGTCCTAACGTCATAAACATAAAAGGGATAAGAAAATATTCAAAGCATTGCAGACCCATTGTAATTTCAGTCACAACAGACCATTAAAGACCAAAAATATTTCCATTAAAATCAAACTAAAACCAACTTCAATTCAAAAATTAAATTAAATTAAAAGCATATAATCTCTCATCTCACTACAAGCTTCACCTCCTAGCCCTAGCTAGGAGGATTTATCCTGCCATGGATGGGCTCAATCCAAATAAATAAAGAGAAAAAGAAAAGGAAAAGAAAAGGGAAAGAAAAAAACCAAGCTCCTCTCTCTCTCCTCTGCCCACGTTGAAACCCAAGCTCGAGCACTCTGTTCTTCCTCCCAAGACCTTGAATGAATGCTTCCCACGTCCAAAAACCTCATTTTATAGCTGCTGGAAGACTGGAGTCAGTGACAGAGTTGTAGCAGGACACGGAGTGTAATTTTCGCAATCAAGTTCGGTGCCTCGAAACACGCCACTTTTCTCGCTCAAATTCTAAATAAACACTGTCCCTTAGGATTTTATTGGGTCCTCTACATGATAGACGGTTCAGATCTGCCATATGATCAAAGATGGTGGGCCAAAACCGTCCGAAAAAGTCAGTTTTCGCGGATGTGCGAAACCTTTCGCGCTATTTCGCTGTTGTGGTCGGTGGGCCCCACAGAAGCATTTTCTGGAAAATCCACCCCGTCCATTGGATTCAGAACGAAATTTCAATCAAGAATGGGTGGTTTTGAACGTCCATTGACGTGGCCCAGAGAAGAAATCACAGAAGAATCAGTTTTGAACGTTACCGAGCAGCCCTTTTGTGGCCTCTGTATCTCACACGTGTGCATGCATGGGTGCAAAAGGTCAGCATGGTTTTGTAGTTCTCGAAGCCCTCTACACGGTGGACGGTTCAGATCAAGCTTATGGAGCACGTGTGGGGCCCACAGCTGATCGTAAAAACGGCCAGCCGCCGTGCATTACACGGACTCGAAAACGGAATTTTCTTCCGCTGTGCTGATCGGTGGGGTCCACTGAGCTTTCTTTTTGAAAATCCACACCATCCATTGGCTTCAGGACGAAAAACCATCCAGGAAGGGGTGTTTTTGGAGCATTTCGGTGTGGCCCACAGAATCTGTAACCCAGCCGTCCATCCTGCGTTTTCCATCCATCTACGTCCGTACCTGTGCATAGGATCAAAAGGACAGCTAGGTGAGGGTTTTTCCCCCCCTATCGAGAGTATGGACGGTTCAGATCACCAATCCAGGCCACAAATGGGGCCCACTAATAACAAACGGACGGACAGCATAAATACGCTGTCCGTTTTTTTTCGCAGTAGAGGATTGAAGACGGGTCAGCGTACGCTGACCCGTTTCTGGTTTTTGTGTACACTGCGGACACGTGCATTGGGTATGCGCACGTGCATATACAGGGTCCATTGTGATGTTTCTCAGAAATCCAAACCATCCATTCACTTCATATTCATATTTAAACCATCCATGCCAAAGTTGAGGCAGTTCCAGATATCAAGTGGGCCCAGAATCAACGGTTTATGGGCTGATCTATCAGTTGGGGCACTTCCATAGTGATCCAATGGCTGAAATTTTACGTGTACGGTTAATTTATGGCCCTTATCTCATGTATAAAGTTTCGAACCGAGCGGAGGGTGGGAAACATGTGATCTTGCATTCTGGATGAGTTTTAGACCATTCGAGCTTCAGTTCTTTGATTTTCTCGGATCCCTAGCGTGTAATTTCAGTCGATCTTGGTCCCCTGGAGTGCGTCCCATGCTTTGGTGGATTTGGAGCGTTAAATCCATGCATTTAGTATCCTATTTCGATCCAAGCTCATAAAATCACCTTGTAACACAAGAATGAGAAAACAAGCCATTAGATAGCATTATATTCGTAAATCCAGATAATATCTGGGGTCTAATATGCAATATTTGACCCTCAACAAAAAGCGATCTCATCCCAAGTGTACACTATAAGGAATTAGACGATGATACGTATAGGGATGAGGGTCATGAACGTGCAACCCAAATTTCCCTATAATCCATCTCAAGTTTAGTCCAGGTCAATGTCCAAGACGTACACGAAGTGGTCGGTTATAATGAGCCACTCTCCTCACCTGACATGTTTGATTTAAAGGTGGAGGATGAGCCCCTTACAACCGACCCTTCTAACTCTTGTGAAACATGTTTGAACCACTCCTCTGAATCGAATAATGATGTGATTTAGTGTCACGCCCCAAACTCGGAAACCGGGCTCACAAAATTCCCAATCGCCTCCGTAGTACCCCATTCTCGGCTCCCCGCACCCATATACCAGGTTCCGATCCTATGATGCTACAAGGAGGATTTCTAATATCCATTTAATTCGTAATGAGCATAACATAAGCATAACCCACGAACAATAACCATAAGAACACCACCACAAAATTCACTATGAACAAAAACTTTAAGTACAATGCGTAGGAACGAGAAATACAGAATAGTGATAATAACAAAAACTCCAAAAGCTCGACTGCACGCTCCAACTGCTACTATACTATGGCTACGTCCTGGCGTCACCTGCACGCATCAATCGTGCATAAGCTTATGGAAAGCTTAGAGGGTGGTGTAAGTGTATGCGCAATAAGAGCATGTTCAGAATGCAATGTCAGAGTAATGCAAAATCATGCTGATGAACACATGAAGGCAATCAGCCGTACTAAGGCTATGCGGTGCAAAATGCAAGTCAAGCATATTAATCCTCATCATATATCAGTACAGCTCTCATCCTGGATAATCACCGGAGTTCAATACACTCCAAATGGCACTGTCGCTCTCCTAACCGCACAGTCCAAGTGAGCATAAGAAACCTCACTATCTGCCTAGCCAATAGTCTGCCAATACCTATCTGGCACATCAATAGCGAACTCATTCACGAGCTGGTCAAACTCAGCCTAGTATTGCCCCTACCCTCGGGCGAGTAAGGCCACACCCCTATCCAACCGACCACGACACAGTGGGAGACGCGGCCTCCTGGTATTCGACCATCGTGCGCTCATATATTCACTCGGTCTCGACGTTGGAGTCATCCTCTGGTACCATCGGGTTTAGAGATTTTCACTCAGGGACATCTATGGCGCCCGTATACTAAAACCAAACATTTTCGGTATCCAATCCAGCCACCCACAATGCATCTGTGGAGGCTATGGCCCTGATGTCGCTAGGGTATACAATAATCACAATCATACAAATGTAAGTGCATGAGTCACACTACCAGTCATGCAACAGTCCTACGTATACCATGCACTCATGTAGGGTAACTCCGCTTACCAGGGAGCCCATGAACAGTTAGCCCGAAGGCACATGCTATGATCAGTCACTTCTCATATCAGACATACATATGATGCGTATGATAATGAATCATGAATCTATACTAAACATGTATATAGAGATGGGCTCTGCGTGTAACTGAGATGGATTGAGACAGCCTACTTACTACAAGTGTGGGCCTATTAGTGGGCCTTAGGGAGAGTGACAATGTGGATATTTAACCGATGTCATCCTTACAATATGGGCATCTAACCGTCATTGTTCCCAAGGCATTACTTGCTATAAATGTCATTATATGCCATGAAGGGATCACGCATTGCAATGGACCTAGTTGCACTCAATTGGGCCTTAAGTACATCAATTGGGACGTATCATATGGGCCTTACATTCATCAAGCAGATCACCTCAATGAGCCTCACCAATGTGCGTTAGGTCCCTTGCGATGGGTCATAACCCATGGGCCTTAGAATTCATTACAAATGAGCCTAATCACATGAGCTTTGTGTGCATCAAATGGGCCTAATCACATAGGCCTTATATATGCCAAAGTGGGCCTCAACAATGGGCCATAAATATATCAAATGGGCCTACATACATGGGCCTATAAATAACAAAGCGGGCCTTAGTGGGCGGACCACAAATACATTAAGATGGGCCTCTACAATGGCCTTAAGATAATCTCAAAATGGTTGGACGGTTTGGACGAAACTCATGCATCATGGTAGGCTCCCATGTGGGCCCACTATAACATTGATTTTCCATCCAATCTTGGGCACACTAAAATGCTTATTAGCCACCCAACTTGTTGGTAGGGCCACGTGAGCAAGGGCTCCACTATAATGTTTATTTTACATCCAACCTATTGATAAGGCCATGTGGCAAGGGGCCCACCAAAATGTTTACTTTCCATTCAAACCTGTTGATAAGGTCACATAGACCCATGGCCCACCAAAATGTTTACTTTCCATTCAAACTTGTTGATAAGGTCACATAGACCCAGGGCCCACCAAAATGTATATTTTCTACCCAACATGGGCCCATTGTAATATTTATTTGTCATTCAAACCTGTTCATAGGGTCACATGATTTTGGGCCCACCACAATAGATGGCATGGATAAACAAATTACACATCATGGTGGGCCGTGCACACATCACAGTGGGGCCGTCTGCTGGGGCCCACTGGAATATTCATTTGTCACCCAACCTATTCACGAGGTCACGTAGGACTAGGGAGGGAACCCACTGTAATGTTTATTTTCCATCCAATCTGTTGATCGGATCACAAGGGGCCCATAGAGATGCGGTCCACAAATCCAGTCCATCCATTTTGTGTGTCCCACCTAAATGAGGGTTCAGACCAAGTTTCAGCCTTTTCCAAACCTCAGGTAGGCCCCACCAAGTGCTTTTATATGTTGCAGGCATGTCTTCACATGATTTTAAATGGTATGGCCCACCTGTATTCCGTATACAGCTGATATTTGGCAGGGGTGTCACTGCCCTATGGGGCCACCGAATGAATGGGGAGGATGTTCAAAACGCATCATGTGGGACCCACAGCTGGGGCCGTGAGCCCCAGCCAGGCAGTCCGCCGGCCAGCGCTAGACGCTGGGCATCCTGGCATGGCAGCAATAACTGCTACGTTCTTCTTCTTTTTTTTTTCTTTTTTTTTTTTAAAAATGGGGCCCACATTAAGATAATCCAACCCATCTATTGTGTGTGTCCCACATGGTGGACCGTCCAGTCCAAATTTAGGATGCATCAAAATTTCAGGTAGGTCCCACCGAGTGCTTTTATATATTCAGGCATGTCTCCACGTGTGTTTAGATGGTATGGCCCACCTGAGAGTCGGATTGGTCCCAAATTTTGGCTCAATGGCTAAAATGACTTGAAAAAGTGAATGAACGGCATGGATTGAACATATACCTCATGGGTGGGTCCTACATAAGGGGCCCACCCCAACTTTAAAATATCACTTTTTTTTTGTTGGCTGATAGTACACACCCATGCCCGTACACACACACCATGCTAGCCAGCCTCACGTCCAGCGTCCTAGACGCTGGACGGCGTGGATATTCACAGGGATCATGGTGGGTCCCACATGTACGTGGCCCACCATGCAAGTATATATATATATATATATATATATATATATATATATATATATATATATAAAATATGAATATATTACATATATTTTAGTCTAAGGGTGGGGTTTGCCCGAAATGTGATGGGCCACACCATCAGATGGATGGAGTAGATTTATCATGAATCAGTGGGGCCCACTTCATTTTAGGGGAAGGATAAGGAGAGAAAAGGAGAGAGAGAGAGAGAGAGAGAGAGAGAGAGAGAGAGAGAGAGAGAGAGAGAGAACAAGAGACGGTGATGGTGGGGCCCCGCCACTATGGGCCCCACATGATACAAATTATACATCAAAAATGGGTCCCACCAACAAGTGGTCCCAAAAAAAGAAATTTAATGGTGGATCACCCACCTCTTGGCTTCCTTCTTGCTCCCCTAGCTTCCTTAGCTCCTTGCCTTCGGGTTTGACGGCGGTAGATGATGAATGAACGGTTGAGATGTGAGATGAGAGAGTAGGGAAGGTGGGCCACACTTGGCATTTGGGAGAGGGAGAGAGGGCTTGGACGTTAGAATGGTTGCTTGAGAGAGAGATTTCTCTTTTTTTTGAAAAGGGAGAAGTGGAGCATTTAATGGGTGAAAGGGATGGAGGGAATGATGGTGTAAGGAAGGATGATGTGGAGGCATGGTTGGGTTTGAAAATTTAGAAAAGAAGAATGGTGAGGGGAGAGAGAGAGTTGACTTTTGAAAAAGGGGGGAATGGGTTGCATGTACACATGGTATGGTGTGTACTTGACATGATTTGATGGGATATCTCGTAGAGATTTTCTCGTAATTCGCAACGCGCGGTGTTTCTTCGGAACGGACGCAGACCGTCATCTTCCAGCCTGGGTACCGGTTCGGTGCGCGAGTCGCGGCGTTAGAACTGCGGCGACGGCGTGGTCGCTAAGGTATAGGTTTCGGGTCGAGTCATCTCTGATATGCGGGACTCAGCTTTGATTCAAGCGTAAACGTTGAATACAGGTCGAGAATTGTCGAAATTCGAATGGAAAGATCACGGAAGCCAACGGAACGGTACAGTCTACGATACGGGTCTTACATTTAGGAGGACGAGTTGCTCGCTACGACCCTGGAATTTGAAACCATTCGATTAAGGCCACCATCTGAGTTGTACACGTTTGACAATTCAACGCCTCGATTGAGTAGTCTCAATGAACAAAGTGATCCCATCGATGCTTCTCCTATTGATTTTCAATCTGTCTGTGCAGGACTGGAGGAAGAGAGCATACATCTAGCTACTTTCAAGGATAATGGATTCCTTAGGAAGATCATCACGAACTACAATGTGAAAAATAAGTCACACTCAGCTGAACTTCCCAACTCTTGGGATTGCTTGGCACACTTTGCAAGTTCAAACGATTCCATGTCAAAAGATAAGGTGGATGCCTTGCACGACAACATTTTTGGTAGTTATCATTGACCGAGAGAACCCTTATTCTGAAGCCCCTTCTTCCCCTGATCCTAAACGTTTACTAGTAAAGGAAGAGGAGCTGAAAATGGAACCGAAGTTTGGAGCTTCGGAATGTGTTGAGACTACATCACTTCTTAGGAAATTTTCTAAACTTTATTTATTTGTAGTCTCTGATTCACCATGCGATACTAACGTTGAAACTTCTTCTGTCATAGGTGAATCGTATATATTACGGATACCTCAAGCAATTCAATGGAAGATTTCTTATGAGGTACATAAGTCTCTCTGGAAAGTCATGCTCCAAGGTGCCCAAGCCTATTGTAAAAAAGATTTTTAGATGATCCTATTGAGGAACTTACTGAGAAACTTATCAAGATAATGGCCGGAAGAGGAACCTTGCGGCATGATCGATTCAATGTTTGTGGGTAACATTGCTGCAAACCCTTACGAGACTACAACTTGTCCACTAAGGGTAACCTAGGGGTTTAAAGGCTTGTTGCATACGTTAAAGGCAATCGAGAGCACCTGCGAAAGTGGTATAGGTAGAATTTTATTTTTGTTATTTTTGTTTATCTTTCTCTCTCGTGCTGACCAGCTTCCATGCTGTGATCTCTTAGAAAGTCTCTCTCTCGATTTGTTATCCAGGTACTATCTTCCCATCACTTTACTTTCGTTATCCCATGTGCATTGCATGCTTATATCTTTTCCATTGAGGACAATGTAAATTTTAGGTTGACGGTGGGAGTTTAGGTTACCTAATCAGTGTTTTCTTAGCCTTGAGCAAAAATTGTGAAAATTTTTAAAATTTCTGTGATTTCTTGTGAATTCGAGATGATTTTGACAGATATCCTTAATTTAGATTTTTAAGATACGTGATGTTGGTAATTTATAAACTCTTGGATTCAGTATCTAGTAGATTTCACAGTTAAGTCTGAATTGTTAATTCATGAATAGAAGTTTTAAACATTGATTGAGTCATGATTTCACATGTCACATCTCGCTTTCACATTAAGGTTTCGGTTTAATATTGAAGGGTTAACTTGGTAATCACTAAGCATGAAAAGAACCAGTCTGGAACATTTGCCTACCAGGATCGATATGAGAAAAAAAATAAAATAAAATAAAATAGATACCTTTGGAAAAAGTTGGGTGAATAATTTTCACCATAGGTTTGCTCCTTATAGGTGATGATTTGGTTTCCTATGGATGATATATGAAAAAAATAAAATAAAAAATTAGGTGTACGGTCTTGACCGTAGGTTTGCTCCCTATAGGTGAGGATTTGATTCCCCTTCTTAATGTTAGTTTTAATGGAAAAATAAAAGTTGGAATTTATGAGGCAGGTTTTGGTTGTCATGAATCTTCTTATTGGTTACCAATGATATCCTGAAATAGAGAAGCGAATTTTAATGATGATAAGATGAGATTACACTGTACACCCATGGAACTCATTGTTTAGAATTTTTCTAATTGATGGATAAATAATTTGAACTTGACTATAGAATTTACCGTGTGCTTGAGTCTATAAGAAAGTAATGCCCAACATTCATGAATATTATAATTTTAGTATCTGGATTGCTTTTTAAAAATCATTCAAGTTCATAGAAATTGTCCTGTAATTCTCAACTTATTTTCACATACTTTTACTCGGGACTAGAAAAATGCTGGTTGAGAGTTGTATTGAGGGTCAAATATTGCATATCAGACCCTAGTTATTACCTGAATTTATGAGCATGATACTGTTTAATGGCCTGTTTTATCATTCTTATAATGCAGGGTGTATTTACGAGCTTGGATCAAAATAAGGTGCTAAAAGCATGGATTTAACGCTCTGACGACACCAAAGGAAAGGGATGGACTCCAAAGGATCAAGATCGACAAATTTACATGCCAGATATTCCAGAAAATCAAGAAACTGAAGCTCAAGTGACCTAAAAATCAGCCAGAATGCATGATCACAGGGTTCCCTCCATCCGTTTAGCTCGAAACTTCATACATGGTCTGAGGGATATAAATTAACCGTACATGTCAAATTTCAGCCGTTGGATCCCTCTGAAAGTGGTCCAACGGATAGATCAGCCCATAAATCATTGATTTAGGGCCCACCTATTATCTGGATATGCTTCAAAGTTAGTTTTGACGGTTTAAATGATATAACAGAATGGATGGATGGAGTGAATTTTACTAAAACATCAAAGAGGACCCTATGTTGCAGTGCGTGTACACCACGTATAAGAGGACTCCCTATACACTGAATAAACAAAAGTTGGTCAGCAAGCGCTAACCGACGTTTCTTCCAAAAATTGCTGTCTCTATTGCGATTTTGAACAGGGACTTGCGGTCCTCTGTTGTGGGCCACCATCATGTTTCAAAGGTCCAATCCGGACCGTCCATAAGCCAAACATGGCCCATATTACCACTGCCTAGGTGGCAGTATTGCAACTAACAGTGAAGATGGGATTCCAGCCGTTCAAACATCAGACGAATGATAGGAAGGAAAATTCCTATGGGCCGCACTGATTCAAACCGGAAACCTCTCACTCACCCAATTTTCAAGAGATACCCAATGGACAGAATGGATTTTTCATGCATTGCCGATCATGGGTCCCACCTTCATCACAGCGTAATGATTTCACGGGCTCTATTCGCAAACAGATTTACGTCTGATCGAGATGGGCCACGCTGCGGTCTTCGAGACAAAGATCTGAACCATCCAACGTAATCAGGGGGAGAAATCAACCAGACCCTGATCCTTTCCATCTATCCATGTACAAGAACAAGAGTGCACAGTTCAGATCTTTCACCGTACGTCAATCAATACCATGGCCCACCAAAAGCTCATATCCTCTTCAAATTGGGCATGACCTCCTAAATCAACGTCACAGAGCCAATAGACGACTCTGATGAGATGTGAAGTCGCTATAAGTGGGCTCCACAAACACCACTGACTCTAACACCCAAACATGCGTTCGTTTCGGCTGCGAAAGAAGGGTCGGTGTTCCACCCAGCCGACCTACAGCAGGAATAAAAGGAGAGAGAGAGAGGGTGCGGGAAAGCATCTGGAGCTTGGACGTGGAGCAGAGAGGCAGAGAAGGAGAGAGTAATTCCATTTTTATTTATTTATTTACTTATTTTTTTATTTTTGTTATTTTCTTTTGAGATGTTCAGCCTCTCCATGTCAGGCTAAACCTCTTAGCTAGGGCTAAGAGGTGAAGCTTGTAGCATGATGGGAGAGCCTTTGCTTATGTTTTTTGTTTAGCCTAAACTGAGTTTGTTTATAGGATTATGGGAATGTTTTTAGTTTTTAATGGTCTGTTGTGACTGAAATTACAATGGCTCTGTGATAGCTTTGAGCATCTTCCTTTCCTTTTATGTTTATGATGTCAGGAAGCCCTGTTGTTCACCATAGTCTCCTGGGTATGGTCGAATGACGGTACCCTTCCTAACCTTCATACATGTGATTGGTTGGTAATTAGTTTAATTCTATTGTTTACTTTATCTCCTGGGCATGGTTTGGTGATGGAATCCATTCTAATTCATATACCTTTCATCTCTTGAAAACTATATTAATGGCAGTTCAGTTTAATTTCCAAAAAGCAAGCGTAAGATCTCCTTGATCTCTACAAGTGGTTCCTCTGAATCCCTAGTTTCCTATATCTAATTTCTCCTAAGTTTTAGATAATAATTTTACAATTATTTCTTAAATTCTATTTGATTTAGATTTCATCTCATTCTAGTTCTAGTTCTAGTTAGTTTCAGATAACATACAAGTTTCAGTACCTTGGGATTCGACCTCGGTCTTACCGAGTTATTACTACATCTCTACCCTGCACTTGGGGAGTGAATAGTGTGCATAAATCACAAACATCAAGTGCATAACAACATATGTCAAGATCAAGAAATATAAATGAAGCAACATAGAACACTCAAGTCTTAGCCTAACCAACCATGAGGAAGAAGCAGAAAATTTTCTACAGCATCAAAACGATGGAAAATAATTAAACGACGACACACCTGCATATGAAAAAGGAGCATATATAGACTGTAAGTAGTGAGAATCTTCTATTAACTTTGAAAGGATCAAAATGATGGCCCGCATTTATTCTTCTCCATCATTTGTTCATCTAAAGACCTTGTCAACGTCACTAGCCTATCATTCAAGCCAACAAAATTATGATCTTGTGGGGATATTTTGATGTCAGCTTGTGAATCTTCAATAAAAGACCTGCTCAAATAGAAACCCAGATATTAATACTTAAACATATAAATTAATGTTATAAGAAACTTTAAACAAAATACAATCTCAAATAGTAATACATCCTAAAGAACAAAAAATGACAACCGATAATATATTCAGGCATCTATTTCGGAAGATTTCATTTACATTAGTTTATAAGTTGAACAAATGGCAGAGGGTTAGTATTGCCTGTACACTATTTTCAAATATAAAAATATAAGACCTGTATCCTAGCCCATACTGTTTTATAGGCCTCCGTGATCCTCCCATTCGAATTCTAGTGACCTTCGATCTATAATTGGCATTTGCGCGCGACCTTGAGTTGCATCCTGTCAATCTGAGTCGGCTCGGCTTAAGACTTGTATCATTGCGACCGTCTCATCGCCACGGTTCGAATGCCGTGTCTCATGCGCTAAGACGATACCCGAGCCAGGAGATGTAGGCCCACATTTTGTTCGAGAAAAACGTCGCGTGTTGTAAATTCGTAGAAAATCCATCACATTAATCACTTCACTTGTCAAAAGTACAACCATCAAGTCAAGTACCCTATCTCATCCCCCAAGTATACTATACTATCTCCAAAGTCAACCTTTCCATCCCATCTCTTACACACCCCATTACTCCTCTCCCATCATCTCTCTCTTTCATTCTCTCTCTCATTTTTCCTCCCAAGCAACCCACGTCCAAGCTCCCCATGAGAGAGCTAATGTGGCCCACCTTCATACCTCCCATCTCCACCATTCAAAGCCAATCTCAACCGTCGAAATTCTTTCCTTAGAGCTCTAAGACCTCTTGGAGGAAGGAGTTCAAGGTCTTGAGGTGGGTGTTTCTCTCTCTCCCTCTCTCTCTCTCTTTCTTATTTTTGTGTGATGTGTAGCCCACTTGAATGGACCCCACCTTGATGTATGTCTTATCCAAACCGCCCAAGTCATGTGGACCATACCTTATGGTGGTGGAAAAACACAAGTATTAGATTGATTCAAATTAGAAAGGCCACGTTCATGTGGGACCCACCTTGATGAAATGTGGGCCATGTCTGTGTGGGACCCACCATGATGCCTGCGTTATTTCCATGTCATCCAGCATCCCTGGACGCTTTGGACCAGCAGCAGGGTGCAGTTAACATGGAGTGCGTGTACTGGTATGGGTGTGTACTAACAGCTAACCAAAAAAAAAAGAACAATACATGGCTTTTTTTAAAGTTTTGGGGTAGACCACTTATGCAGGCCTCACCTTGATGTATGTATATAATCCACGCTGTCTATCCCATTCCTTAGCCCATTTTAGGCGTTGAGCCAAAAAATGACGTCAATCTGATAATCAAGCGGGCCATACCATAGGAAATAGTGGTATTACCGTTAAAACCCACATTAATTCTTCTATTCGTCACAAATACGTTGCATATTGATCTCATTTGGTCGATCAGGGGCCGTAGAATCCAATGGCTATGTTGGATTTTTCAGATGCAGGCCCTATATGTGACAAACTATGGAATTTTAAAAAATAAAAATGACAGGCAGCGGCTGATGCTACTGCTGTCAGAGGCGCAGGTAGTGCCCGTTGCGCTGGCGGGTGGACGAGCAGGGACCTACGGTCCCAGCCGTGGGCCCCACCATGGTGTGTGTCATGCATCAACACCATGCATTTGTCAGGTCCCCTTTGGGGCAATGACCCCTTAAAAATCAGCCACGTACACAACTCAGGTGGCCCACATCATAAGGAACAGTGGGATAGAACGTCTGCTATTGAAATCCTTTGGGGTTGTCATAAACGATTTGGATCATTATGAAATTCATTTTTCCTTTTTATCTGGGTCCTGTGACCTTGTGTACAGCTAAGATGGAAAATAAACATTGTGGTGGGACCCACCTGATGTATGAGGAAAATCCCCCACCGGCCATCTGTTCTTCACTTGCGTCAGCAAGTAGTGTGGGGCCCACCATGATGAATGTTGCATCTAGTCCGTCCATCTGTGAACAGTGGGAGCTGGATGAAGGAAGCACATAGATGTCAGCTTCATCCAAATATGTGGGCCACACGCGTGGCCCACCTTGTTAAGTGCTTATCCACGCTGTCCGTAGGGAGCTGGGATAGTGGGTCCCTTGCAGCAAATGTTGCTAGGTTGTTAAACCCACACCATTCGTCCAACACTCACACCTCCCTTGTGATATTAAACATTATAATATTATATATATATATATATATATATATATATATATATATATATATATATATATATATATATATATATATATATATATATATATATATATATCTGTATGTATGGTACGTCCTACATGGGACCCACCTTGATGTATGGGAGTATCCTCATTGTCCAGTGTCTCTGGATGGTGGGAATCCACCTGATGTTTGTGTTGTCCACACATGGACACACGTAAGGTGTGTGCCTCATCCATACCGTGTATCCGTGGGCCACACATGATGGATGTACTTTACCCCTGCAACATTGGAGCCACCCCAACAATATAGCTGTTATCTTTTGACGTCAACAAGTCAGCAAGTTTCGTGGACTGGCATGACATATGTGTTCTCCACCATCCATCTGTATCGCATCCGGACCATCCACATTTGCATCCCACCAGCAGTAGTAGTTGTTGTATCCTACTGGAAGTTCTATGGGCTTGATCATTTGGTGGACCTTCCCTCATAAGGTGGGACCCACCGTGAAATATGTATTATATCTACACCGTTCGTTTGGATGAGATACATGCATGGGTCCATAGAGCACCATCTAGTAGTAGAGTGCCCATGTTATTTATGGGTGATAGATTGCATGCATGCATGGCACGTTGTATGACTCTAATCCATGGCATGTATGTATGCATGCGTGTAATGCTTGTCTATTTAGTACCCATAATAGTTGTATGCATGCAAGATGACCGTGTAGCAAGGTGCATGACACCACGTTATGTGTTATACATGCATGAGTGATGGGTTACATTGAATGCATACGTGATATATATGGGATGCATGCCTGACCCGCGCATGAGCTAAACCATGGTGGGGAGGGACGTGCGAGGCTTGAGGTTTGGTAATATTATTTGAATGCGTGCACAAGAGCTTAGCCATTCGTGTGAGTGTATTGCATGCACCTTCACGATCCTGCCAATGTGATCTATATGTGGCCCACGAGTGAGGCCCGATGTATTGTATATGATAGCTTATTGGTGCGGCTTATTGATGCGGCCCATATATGCGGCCACTGTGATGTGTGTGTCGTCCATTCATGCGGCTCATCGTGATGTATGCATTGTATATCTATACCATCGATTTGTGCGGTCTGCAGTGATATATTTGCGGTCCATATGATAGGACCCACCTGCCTTGTCCTTAAGGCCCATATGATGGGGCCCACCTGCTTGAATCTGAGGCCCATGGGCAAGGCCCATTGAGATGTATTCGAAGCTCATGGGCAAGGCCCATTATGATACGTATTAGGTCTATGGGTAAGGCCCGTTGTGATATGTATTAGGTCCATAGGTAAGGCCCATTGTGCTATGTATAAGGCCCATGATGCGTGACCTATTTGATGCATTCGAGACCTATGCGTAGGGCCCACGTGTTATGTATTTGAGGCCTGCGAGTAGGGCCCACCTGTTGTGTGTATGAGGTCCATTTGATGTGGCCCCATTTGATGCATGTTGGCCCATTGGTGCGGCCCATGTGATGCGGCTCACCTTGATGTTTATGAGGCCCATTAGTGCGGCCTATTGATGCAGCCCACTTGATATATATAAGGCCCATCGGTGCGACCTATTGTGATGTATTTTGGCCCGTGCGAGAGGCCCATTATGTTATAAATGAGGCCCACGTAGGAGGCCTGTGGTGATGCATTTACGACCCATGGGATAAGGCACATTGTGATGTATTCGAGGCCCATGGATGTGGCCTAATACGATGCATATGTGGCTCATGAGTGAGGCCCACGATGATGTATGTTAAGCCCTTGTGTGGGGCCATTAGCCACTGTATGTTCGGCCCTATATGGGTGATTCCTTGGGAGTAATGTTGGTTAAATGACTACATTGTTAGGCAACGATGGTTGAATGTCCACATTGTGACCTTCTCTTAGGCCTTAATAGTCTCATTTTTATCATTCTCTTGTGGGTTAACCCTAATTAGTAGGCCCCATTCACCATAGATGGATGGTTTCGCACTATCGGATTTGATATAACCATGGTCGAGGGTCGATCTTTGGTTGATCGGCTGTTCATCTATGGACCAAGCCTTATTATCGGTGCCGATTGTCGATATGGATCATTGGTTTCGATCAATGAAGTCGATTGATCGATTAGCGATCAAGGCCGATTATCGTGGCCGATTGTCGATTCCGATTGACGTGGCTGATTACCGATTCCGATTGACGTAACTGATTTGCCAACTCTGATTATTGATCGATCTCAATTGTTCACTACCAAAAAATTGAGCAAAGGCTACTGACAAAAACCGTAGCCATAGACCTATGGCTATGGTTTTTGTCCGTAGCTTAACTGTTGCCGTAGGTACCATAACAATAGGTCTTGAACCTATGGCTATGGATTTAATCCGTAGCTATAGGGTACAATAGCTACAGATATAATCCGTAGCAATTATATCTATAGCGAAAACTTCAGACAGCTACGAATATTATTTGTAGCTAAAAGTCTGTTGCAATGTGCCTAAATTGAAAAGGCTACACCTGTCTGATTAATGGCTACGAATATTATTTGTAACTAAAGTCCGTAACAATATGCCTAAATTGAAAAGGCTACACCTGTCAGATTAATGGCTATGGATATTATTTGTAGCTAAAAGTCCGTAGCAATATGCCTAAATTGAAAATGCTACACCTGTCAGATTAATGGCTACAGTCAATATCCGTAGCTATTTTGTACATTACAAAATTATATATAATCATTTGTTCATTCAATTATCACTTGTACAATCATTCATTCATTCAATTACAATCACTCATTCATTCATTCAATTACAATCACTCATTCATTCATTCATTCAATTACAATCAAATTGCAATCCTTCATTCAATCAATTATAATTACAATAAATTACTATCCAATTCATTCAATCAATTACAATTACAATTACAATAATGCTAAAAATACAAATCTTTGGCTTCATTAGAGAAATGTGCTCGACTTCATCCTGAAATTTCAACAGCTTCATTTATTCCATCATCCTACAAACAGTCATGTCATACATAAATTAGAATGCCCATTGGGGAAAAGAAAGACAAAGTGAAAGAAGTGCATCATGTATAATAACTTTTTTTTTCTTAATGAATTAAAAAAAAAAAAAAAAAAAAAAAAAAAAAACTCAAAGAGGAGTGAAATTGACACAAAAGAAATGGTCTCACCATATGATTATAGGTTTTAGTTTTGGTTTAGGTTATAGGTTTATGTTAAGGTTTAGGTTAAGGTTAGGCTATAGGTTATAATTAAGTTTAGGTTATAGGTTATAAGTTTTGGTTTAGGTTATAGGTTATAGGTTTAGGTTTAGGTTATATGTTATAGTTTTTGAAAACTTGATTATAGGTTAAGGTTTAGGTTTATGAAATCGGGTTTGGGTTTGGGATCGGGTTTAAATTTGGGTTTTCAAGTTTAGGTTTAGGTTAAGGAGTTGAGATTAGGATTAAGCGTAGGTTTGAGTTTAAGGATTTGAGAATACATTTAGGTTTTAAGTTTAGGTTTAGGTTTAGGTTAGGGAGTTGAGACTAGGATTAGGTGTAGTTTTCGCTTTAGAAAATTGAGTTTAGGCTATACGTTTAGGGAAAGGTTAGGTTTAGCTTATAGGTTTTGGAATTTGGGAATAGTTTTAGGTTATAAGTATAGGTTTAGGCTAGGCTATAGGTTAAGGTTTAGGGATAGGTTATAGGTTTTGGGATTTGAGAATGGGTTCGGGTTTAGGTTATAGGTTTTGGTTTTGGTTTAGGTTATAGGTTTTGGGATTTGAGAATAGGTTCGGGTTTAGGTTATAGGTTTTGGTTTTGGTTTAGGTTATAGGCTTTTGGATTTGAGAATGGGTTATAGTTTAGGTTTAGGAAATCGGGTTCAGGTTCGGGATTGGGTTTGAGTTTGGGTTTTCAAGTTTAGGTTTAGGTTTAGGTTAGGGAGTTGAGATTAGGATTAGGTGTAGGTTTAGCTTTAGGGAATTGAGTTTAGGTTATAGCTTTAGGGAAAAGTTAGGTTTAGGTTATAGGTTTTGGGATTTGGGAATAGTTTTAGGTTATAAGTATAGGTTTAGGTTATAGGTTTAGGTAATAGGTTTTGGGATTTGGGAATAGTTTTAGGTTATAAGTATATGTTTAGTTTAGGTTATAGGTTAAGGTTTAGGGATAGGTTATAGGTTTTGGGATTTGAGAATGGGTTCAGGTTTAGGTTATAGGTTTTAGTTTAGGTTATAGGTTTTTAGATTTGAGAATGGGTTATGGTTTAGGTTTAGGAAATCGGGTTCAAGTTCGGGATTGGGTTTGAGTTAGGGTTTTCAAGTTTACGTTTAGGTTTAAGTTAGGGAGTTGAGATTAAGGTTAGGTGTAGATTTAACTTTAGGGAATTGAGTTTAGGTCGTAGGTTTAGGGAAAGGTTAGATTTAGGTTATAGGTTTTGGGATTTAGGAATAGTTTTAGGTTATAAGTATAGGTTAACGTCAGGTTATAGGTTGAGGTTTAGGGATAGGTTATAGGTTTTGGGATTTGAGAATGGGTTCAGGTTTAGGTCATAGGTTTTGGTTTTGGTTTAGGTTATATGTTTTGGGATTTGAGAATGGGTTCGGGTTTAGGTTATAGGTTTTGGTTTTGGTTTGGTTATAGGTTTAAGATAAGGTTTAGGTTTATGTTATAAGTTTTGGGATTTGAGAATGGGTTTGGGTTTATGTTATAGGTTTTGGTTTTGGTTTAGGTTATAGGTTTTGGGTTCTGAGAATGGGTTTGGGTTTAGGTTATAGGTTTTGGTTTAGGTTATAGGTTTTTGGATTTGATAATGGGTTATGGTTTAGGTTTAGGAAATCAGGTTCAGGTTCAGGATTGGGTTTAAGTTTGGGTTTTTAAGTTTAGGTTTAGGTTTAGGTTAGGGAGTTGAGATTAGGATTAGGTGTAGGTTTCACTTTAGGGAATTGAGTTTAGTTTATAGGTTTTGGGTAAGGTTAGGTTCAGGTTATAGGTTTTGGAATTTGGGAATAGTTTTAGGTTATAAGTATAGGTTTAGGCTAGGTTATAAGTTAAGGTTTAGGGATAGGTTATAGGTTTTGGGATTTGAGAATGGGTTCGGGTTTAAGTTATAGGTTTTGGTTTTGGTTTAGGTTATAGGTTTCTGGATTTGAAAATGGGTTATGGTTTAGGTTTAGGAAATCGGGTTTAGGTTCGGGATTGGATTTGAGTTTGGGTTTTCAAGTTTAGGTTTAGGTTTAGGTTATGGAGTTAAGATTAGGATTAGGTATAGGTTTCGCTTTAGGGAATTAAGTTTAGTTTATAGGTTTTGAGAAATGTTAGGTTTAGGTTATAGGTTTTGGGATTTGGGAATAGTTTTAGGTTATAAGTATAGGTTTAGGTTAGGTTATAGGTTAAGGTTTAGGGATAGGTTATAGGTTTTGGGATTTGAGAATGGGTTTGGGTTTAGGTTATAGGTTTTGGTTTTGGTTTAGGTTATAGGTTTTGGAATTTGAGAATGGGTTCGGGTTTAGGTTATAGGTTTTGGTTTTGGTTTAGGTTATAGGTTTTGGGATTTAAGAATGGGTTCGGGTTTAGGTTATATGTTTTGGGATTTAAGAATGGGTTCGGGTTTAGGTTATAGGTTTTGGTTGAGGTTATAGGTTTTTGGATTTGAGAATGGGTTGTGGTTTAGGTTTAGGAAATTGGATTCAGGTTTGGGATTGGATTTGAGTTTGGGTTTTCAAGTTTAGGTTTAGGTTTAGGTTACGGAGTTGAGATTAGGATTAGGTGTAGGTTTAATTTTAGGGAATTGAATTTAGGTTATAAGTTTAGGGAAAGGTTAGGTTTAGGTTATAGGTTTTGGGATTTGGGAATAGTTTTAAGTTACAAGTATAGGTTTAGGTTAGGTTATAGGTTGAGGTTTAGGGATAGGTTATAGGTTTTGGGATTTGAGAATCGGTTCAGGTTTAGATTATAGGTTATAGGTTTTGGTTTAGGTTATAGTTTTTGGGATTTGAGAATGGGTTCGGGTTTAGGTTATAGGTTTTGGTTTTGGTTTAGGTTATAGGCTTTTGGATTTGAGAATGGGTTATGGTTTAGGTTTAGGAAATTGGGTTCAGGTTCGGGATTGGATTTGAGTTTGGGTTTTCAAGTTTAGGTTTAAGTTTAGGTTACGGAGTTGAGATTAGGATTAGGTGTAGGTTTAACTTTAGGGAATTGAGTTTAGGTTATAGGTTTAGGGAAAGGTTAGGTTTAAGTTATAGGTGTTGGGATTTGGGAATAGTTTTAGGTTACAAGTATAGGTTTAGGTTAGGTTATAGGTTAAGGTTTAGGGATAGGTTATAGGTTTGGGATTTGAGAATGGCTTCGGGTTTAGGTTATAGGTTATAGGTTTTGGGATTTGAGAATGGGTTCGTGTTTAGGTTATAGGTTATAAGTTTTGGTTTAGGTTATAGGTTTTGGGATTTGAGAATGGGTTCGGGTTTAGGTTATAAGTTATAGGTTTTGGGATTTGAGAATGGGTTCAGGTTTAGGTTATAGGTTATAGGTTTTGGGATTTGAGAATGGGTTCGGGTTTAGGTTATAGGTTTTGGTTTTGGTTTTGGTTATAGGTTTTTGGATTTGAGAATGGTTTATGGTTTAGGTTTAGGAAATCGGGTTCAGGTTCGGGATTGGATTTGAGTTTGGGTTTTTAAGTTTAGGTTTAGGTTTAGGTTACGAAGTTGAGATTAGGATTAGGTGTAGGTTTAACTTTAGGGAATTGATTTTAGGTTATAGGTTTAGGGAAAGGTTAGGTTTAAGTTATAGGTGTTGGGATTTGGGAATAGTTTTAGGTTACAAGTATATGTTTAGGTTAGGTTATAGGTTAAGGTTTAGGGATAGGTTATAGGTTTGGGATTTGAGAATGGCTTCGGGTTTAGGTTATAGGATATAGGTTTTGGGATTTGAGAATGGGTTCGCGTTTAGGTTATAGGTTATAGGTTTTGGGATTTGAGAATGGGTTCGGGTTTAGGTTATAAGTTATAGGTTTTTGGATTTGAGAATGGGTTCGGGTTTAGGTTATAGGTTATAAGTTTTGGGATTTGAGAATGGGTTCGAGTTTAGGTTATAGGTTTTGGTTTTGGTTTAGGTTATAGGTTTTTGGATTTGAGAATGGGTTATGGTTTAGGTTTAGGAAATCGGGTTCAGGTTCGGGATTGGATTTGAGTTTGGGTTTTCAAGTTTAGGTTTAGGTTTAGGTTACGGAGTTGAGATTAGGATTAGGTGTAGGTTTAACTTTAGGGAATTGAGTTTAGGTTATAGGTTTAGGGAAAGGTTAGGTTTAAGTTATAGGTGTTGGGATTTAGGAATAGTTTTAGGTTACAAGTATAGGTTTAGGTTAGGTTATAGGTTAAGGTTTAGGGATAGGTTATAGGTTTGGGATTTGAGAATGGCTTCGTGTTTAGGTTATAGGTTATAGGTTTTGGGATTTGAGAATGGGTTCGCGTTTTGGTTATAGGTTATAGGTTTTAGTTTAGGTTATAGGTTTTGGGATTTGAAAATGGGTTCGGGTTGAGGTTATAAGTTATAGGTTTTGGGATTTGAGAATGGGTTCGGGTTTAGGTTATAGGTTATAGGTTTTGGGATTTGAGAATGGGTTCGGGTTTAGGTTATAGGTTTTGGTTTTGGTTTAGGTTATAGGTTTTTGGATTTGAGAATGGGTTATGGTTTAAGTTTAGGAAATCGGGTTCAGGTTTGAGATTGGATTTGAGTTTGGGTTTTCAAGTTTAGGTTTAGGTTTAGGTTACGGAGTTGAGATTAGGATTAGGTGTAGGTTTAACTTTAGGAAATTGAGTTTAGGTTATAGGTTTAGGGAAAGGTTAGGTTAAAGTTATAGGCGTTGGGATTTAGGAATAGTTTTAGGTTACAAGTATAGGTTTAGGTTAGGTTATAGGTTAAGGTTTAGGGATAGGTTATAGGTTTGGGATTTGAGAATGGCTTCGGGTTTAGGTTATAGGTTATAGGTTTTGGGATTTGAGAATGGGTTCGCGTTTAGGTTATAGGTTATAGGTTTTGGTTTAGGTTATAGGTTTTGGGATTTGAGAATGGGTTCGGGTTTAGGTTATAAGTTATAGGTTTTGGGATTTGAGAATGGGTTCGGGTTTAGGTTATAGGTTATAGGTTTTGGGATTTGAGAATGGGTTCGGGTTTAGGTTATAGGTTTTGGTTTTAGTTTAGATTATAGGTTTTTGGATTTGAGAATGAGTTATGGTTTAGGTTTAGGAAATCGGGTTCAGGTTCGGGATTGGGTTTGAGTTTAGGTTTTCAAGTTTAGGTTTAAGTTTAGGTTAGGGAGTTGAGATTAGGATTAGGTGTAGGTTTCGTTTTAGGGAATTAAGTTTAGTTTATAGGTTTTGGGAAAGGTTAGGTTTAGGTTATAGGTTTTGGGATTTGGGAATAGTTTTAGGTTATAAGTATAGGTTTAGGTTAGGTTATAGGTTAAGGTTTAGGGATAGGTTATAGGTCTAGGGATTTGAGAATGGGTTCGGGTTTAGGTTATAGGTTTTGGTTTTGGTTTAGGTTATAGGTTTTAGGATTTGAGAATGGGTTCGCGTTTAGGTTATAGGTTTTGGTTTTGGTTTAGGTTATAGGTTTTGGTTTAGTTTATAGCTTATAGGTTTGGGTTTAGGTTAAGGTTAGGTTTGGGTTATAGGTTTTGGGATTCGGGAATAGTTTTAGGTTGTAAGTATAGGTTTTTGGGATTTGAGAATGGGTTCAGGTTTTGGTTTTGGTTTTGGTTATAGGTTTTGAGATTTGAGAATGGATTCAGGTTTAGGTTATAGGTTTTGGTTTTGGTTTAGGTTTAGGGATTTGAGTTTAGGTTATATGTTTTGGTTTAGGTTTTAGGTTTAGGTTAAGGTTTGGGTTTGGGTTTTGGAATTTGAGAATGGGTTCGAGTTTAAGTTATAGGTTTTGAAATTTGAGAATGGGTTCGGGTTTAGGTTATATGTTTTAGGATTTAAGAATGGGTTCGGGTTTAGGTTATCGGTTTTGGTTTTAGTTTAGGTTATAGGTTTTGGTTTAGGTTATAGGTTATAGGTTTATGTTAAGGTTTAGGTTTAGGTTTAGGTTATAGGTTTTGGGATTTGAGAATGGGTTCGGGTTTAGGTTATAGGTTTTGGTTTTGGTTTAGGTTATAGGTTTTGAGATTTGAGAATGGGTTCGGGTTTAGGTTATAGATTTTGGTTTTAGTTTTGGTTTAAGTTATAGGTTATAGGTTTAGGTTAAGGTTTAGGTTATAGGTTTTAGGATTTGAGAATGGGTTCGGGTTTAGATTATAGGCGTTGGTTTTGGTTTAGGTTTAGGTTATAGGTTTTTGGATTTGAGAATGGGTTATAGTTTAGGTTTAGGAAATCAGGTTTAGGTTCCGAATTAGGTTTAAGTTTGGGTTTTCAAGTTTAGGTTTAAGTTTAGGTTAGGGAGTTAAGATTAGGATTAGGTGTAGGTTTAGCTTTAAGAAATTGAGTTTAGGTTATAGGTTTAGGAAAAGGTTAGGTTTAAGTTATAGGTTTTGAGATTTGGGAATAGTTTTAGGTTATAAGTATAGGTTTAAGTTAGGTTATAGGTTAAGGTTTAGGGATAGGTTATAGGTTTTGAGATTTAAGAATGGGTTCAGGTTTAGGTTATAGATTTTGGTTTAGGTTATAGGTTATAGGTTTAGGTTAAGGTTTAGGTTATAGGTTTTAGGATTTGAGAATGGGTTCGAGTTTAGCTTATAGGTTTTGGTTTTGGTTTAGGTTATAGGTTTTCGGATTTGAGAATGTGTTCGGGTTTAGGAAATAGGTTTTGGTTTAGGCTATAGGTTTTTGGATTTGAGAATGGGTTGTGGTTTAGGTTTAGGCTATAGGTTTTGGTTTTGGTTTTGGTTTAGGCTATAGGTTTTGGTTTAGGTTATAGGTTTTGGGATTTGAGAATGGGTTTGGGTTTAGGTTATAGGTTTTGGTTTTGGTTTAGGCTATAGGTTTTGGGATTTAAGAATGGGTTCGGGTTAAGTTATAGTTTTTTATTTTGGTTTAGGTGGATTTGAGAATGGGTTCGGGTTTAGGTTATAGGTTTTGATTTTGGTTTAGGTTATAGGTTTTGGTTTAGGTTATAGGTTAAGGTTTAGGTTTAGGTTATAGGTTATAGGTTTTTGGATTTAAGAATGGATTCGGGTTTAGGTTATAAGTTTTGGTTTTGGTTTAAGTTATAGGTTTTGGTTTAGGTTATAGGTTAACGGTTTAGGTTAAGGTTTATGTTTAGGTTATAGGTTTTGGAATTTAAGAATGGGTTCGGGTTTAGCTTATAGGTTTTTGGATTTGAGAATGGGTTCGGGTTTAGGTTAAGGGTGTGGTCCCTGCAAATACAAATATAAACACGGCCTGTCCAAATGGTCAGGCCCTTCTAATGTCGTCCATAGAAAATGGACAGCTTCATCATGGTCATAACAGCGGTTCCCACCTTCCAGGGACCCCCGCTCATCTGGATAGCTCCGATGCACATCCGGGTCTGCTTCATTAATTTTGAGCAAATACATAAACATGGCCTATCCAAATGGCTAAGCCCCTCCAATGCTGTCCATAAGAAATGGACAGATTCATCATGGTCATAACAGCGGTTCCCACCTTCTAGGGACCCCCACCTTCTAGGGACCCCCACTCATCCGGATAGCTCTGACGCACATCCGGGTCTACTCCATTAACTTCGATCAAATACATAAATACGGTCTGTCCAAATGGTCAGGTCACTTCATTGCTGTCCATAGAAAATGGATAGCTTCATCATGGTCATAACAGCGGTTCCCACATTCCATGGACTCAACATTCGGATAGCTCCGACGCACATCCGGGTCTACTCATTTAAATGAAATGGATTATCAAGATTATTTAAATAAAATCAGGTTCAATCAACAATCTGACCTGAAGGATTCTGTTAGCATTGTTGACGGCACGTTGAATCTTGTTTTAAGGCCTAAAAATTTAAAATTATATACAAAAATTAGAAAAACCAAAGAAATTTAAGAAAGATAGTCAAAGTCCATGTGAATGAGCACAAGTATGCACCTACATATGAATTCTGAAAAGTTATTGCATATCACAAAATAATAATAATAATAATAAATAATAAATCCTTGCATTTAGATATTCAACAAAATGGGTTAGAATGAATTCATTTGCCTAATTCATGAAAACCTTGCGTTTGGATATTCAACAAAATTAAATTTTAATAATTCAATTCAGTTTAATAAACTTAGATTTCTGAGAAGGATTTAATGGTTTTAAATCCATGGTTTTCTGGAAAAGGTCCATTTCCTGAACATCAAATTCAACGGGGAAAGTAAGATGGTTAATATTACTTTTCACAGTGTACAGTTTCAGTTATGTCTCTTCTTTACCTTCCATTTTCTTCTTAACAAGAAAATTCATATTTACTAATATTCCCATTTTTCTATTTTTCAAAAGAATGAGTTCGGACTCCGAAAGTGTCACGCCCCAAACCCGAAAATTGGATTCACATGAATCCCGATTGCCTAATCCGGTGTCGACAGCTTCCGTAGTGCCCCATTCTCAGCTTCTGATAATCGAATGCCAGATTTCGATCCTGAGATCCTACAAGGAGGATTTTCAGAATGAATTTTTTTTTGTAATAGAGCATAACCACAGATATAACCAAGTCACAAAACAACATCACCACATATCCACTATAACAAAAATTTTAAGTACAATGCAGAAAGGGAAATACAAGGTGATCAAAAAGCTCCAAAAGGTCCTGATATGCACTCCTGTCTCAGCGCTGCTGCCGTCCAACGCTACCTGCACGCAACTATCGTGCATAAGCTTACAAAAGCTTAGAGGGTGGTGTAAGTGTGTGCGTAAGGCAAATGCCAAGTGTACAGTATCAGAACATTGTGAAAGTATGTGGTAAGTCCATAGAATCAACCATGCCAAAGCTATGCGATGAGATATGAATGTCATCGGCCACACCGATACAATGCAAGGCCTATATAGCCGAATGTCATCTGCGAAATACAATCCAAGCAAGTCGGTACTCCTCAAGTATGTATATCAGTACAGTTCCTCTCTGGATATCACCGGGGTCTAATATACTTCGCAGAGACTGCCACCTCCCTAGCTGCACAGTCAAGCAAGCGGATAAGACCTTACTATCCGCCTGACCAGTAGTATGCCAATACCTACCCGACTCGTCGATAGCGGACTCATTTGCGAGCTGGTCAAACTCAGCCTAGCTTATAGCCCCTTCACTCAGGCGGATAAGGCCACACCCCCTTCCAACTGACCACGACACAGTGGGAGACGCGGCCTACTGGTATTCGGCACTCGGGCGCTCATGTATCTACTCGGTCTAGACGTTGGAGCATCTCCTGGTACCAAAAAGGTTCTGGGACTCTCACCCAAGGACATCGTAAGTGCCCACAGTGCTAGAATAAGTATTTTCGATATCCAATACGGCCATCCACGATGTACCTGTGGAGCCACGGCCCTGATGTCGCTAGGGCGTGCAGTGATCAAGTCACACGTATGCGGGATGCATGAATCACACGTCAAATCATGCAGAAGTCCAGTGCGTACTGCGCGATCATGTAGGGCACTCCATCTCATAACGGGTCCATAAGTGGTCTGCCCAATGGCATATGCTATGATCAGTCGCTACTCAAATCAAGCATACATATGATGCATATGGGCATGAGTCATGAGATTATACTAAGCATGTTATAAGGCGATGAATAGCAACGAGTATGGGCGTATCAATGGGCCCTAAGGAGAGTTACAATGCGAACATTTAACCAACATTGCACCTATAATGTGGACGTCAAACTAACATTGTTCCTTAGGCACGACCTGCCATATATACCATTACATGAACCATGAGAGATCACTCATTGTAATGGACCCTAAGGTCATCTCGTTAGGCCTCGACCCATGGGCCTTAGATACATCAAATGGGCCGTATCACATGGGCCTTACGTTTATCAAATGGGTTACATTAATGGGCCTCGCCAATGAGCCTTATGTACATTGCAATGGTCCACGATCCATGTGCCTTGAAATACATCAAATGGGCCTACACACATGAGCTTTAAATATGTCAAAGGGGCCGCTCCATTTGCGCCCCATGCACATCAAATGGGCTTGAATCTCGTGGGCTCTTTATGTATCAAATGGGCTTAGTCCCATGGACCTTGCATATGTCAAATGGGCTTAGTCCCATGGGCTTTGGATATGTACCAAAGTAGGTCTCAATGAGTGACCATAATTAAGTAAATTGTGGGCCCTAAACACACACCAAGGTGGGCCCATTTGAAACATAGATCTGCCTCATTTTTAGCTCATATTATGGAATGAGCTCTCAAAATAGGTGGACAGTATGGATGTAGCACATGCATCATAGTGGGGGGGTGGGTCCACATGGAGGCCCACCATCACACATATATAATACAGTATATATATATATGTAATATAATATATATATATATATATATATATATATATATATATATATATATATATATATCAACACATATGCACACACATGCATACACACACGTGCACTCACACACCTGCATACACACACACACACTCACACATACATTACAGTGGGCTCCACCGTCCGTGCGGACGGTGGAGTTAGGCATTTATATCACTGTGGGTCCCATGTGGGGCCCACTATAATGTTCATAATTCATCCAACCCGTTTATAAGGTCACAGGGACCTGAGTGAATAGAAAAAAACAAATTTCAGTTTGATCAAAAACTTCTGTGGACCCCCAAGGGATTTAAATGGTAGAATTTAATCACCACTGTTTCTTGTGGTGTGGGCCGCCTGAGTCTTGGATGGGCCTCATTTTTGGGGAGGGCCCACCTCAGCATGTGGGCCACCCATTGGATGGCGTGGATACAAAATGTACATCATGTGGGGCCCACGGCAGGGGGCCGTGGGCTGCTGTCCGCCCGCCCGCTGCAAGGCCGCAGGCAGCGCCTGCGGCTCTGAAGGCAGCAGCAGAGCTGCTGCTTCTTTATTTTTATTTTTTTTGGAAAATACCTTTTTCCTGCCGATTTTCATATACGGGGCCCGCTCGAAGTGCATCCGCTCCGTCCATTGTATTCCCAAGCACAATACAAACCCATCAAGACCAATATCGGCCCATTTTTAATGTGTAAAAAGGATCTAGGTAGATTTCAATGGTGGTGGTACAGTTCTTGGCGCTATGGCCCATCAGATACTCTGATCAAGCTCATTTTTCGTCTCAATGCCTAAAATGAGTTGGTAAACATAATAGACGGTGTGGATTGAATACGATCATCAAGATGGGGCCTACACGAGAGGGCCATCCCATTAGTCTTGAACCAAGATAATATTTGTATTTTTTTTTTTTTCCAAATCACGTCCAGCGTCCCTGGACGCTGGACGGTGTGGCCTAGCACACGTAAAAGGTGGGCCCTATTTTAGGTGGGCCACCAATTGGTAGGTGGTGTGGGTATAACACATATAAGATGGGCCCACCCATGGATGATTTGGATAAAATACTTACCTCAAGGTGGGGTCCATCCAAGTGGGCCATACGGCCATTTCATCACATACAAGGAAGTAAATGGAAAGAGAGGGAGAGAGAAATAGAGTGAGACACGCGTGATGGAGGGACCCCGGCACTATGGGCCCTCCGTTTCAATCATCCAATCATACATCAAAGGTCCCCTTGCATATGGACCATCAACAAAAGATCAACGGTGGAGATCCCACTCCACTAGAAATGGACGGTCTAGACGACCTCCTCAATACAAGGAAAGTAAACATCATGATGGGGTCCATGGAGAATGGCCCCATCATGGAATGATCTTGATGATCAAGATGAGCCATTGGCCATATCTTAAGGTCCCAAGTGAGATCCAAACCATTGATCGGTTGGCCTCACTTGGCCCATATTAAAAACATAAAAAGTAGTCTAAAGAAACACCCACCACTTGATCTTCTTGGTCCGTTGGATAGCCGGTCTCCTAGAGCTTCACTTTGATGGTGGAGATGGGAAATAGATGGCTAGGATGAGAGATTTGGGAGTGGAAAGTGGGCCACCAAAATTACACCTCTCTCATGGGGAACCTTGCCTTGGACGTGGGAGGCTCTCTTGGTTGCTTGGGTTTGGTGTGAGAAAAGAGAGAGAGAAGGAGAGATGAGATGTAAAGAGATGGAGTGATGTGAGGTGAGTGATGGGTGAGGTGAGTGATGGGTGAAGTGAGTGATGGGTGAAGTGAGAGGTTAGTTGACTTAGGTGGTTGCTTGACTTGTGGAGAAAGGAAGCATGGGTGTTTGTACTTGACATAAAGTGATTGATGGGTGATTGGTTGATGGGATTGATTTGACACTTTGTAGAGATTCTCTTGGAATTTGCAACACACGGTGTTTTTCCTCGAACTGAACGCGGATCCGCATCTCATCGTCTGGGTATCGGATCGGTGCGTGAGTTGCGGCGTTGGAACCGCGGTGACGGTGCGGTCGTAATGATACAAGTCTCGGATTAAGCCGGCTCAAATGAATAGGATACGACTTACGGTCATGCGCAACGTCAACTATAGGTCGCGGATTGTCAGAATTTGATGAGAAGGATCGCGAGAAGCGACGGAACAGTACGGATTATGATACGGGTCTTACAGCTCTCCCCACCTAATAAAAATATCATCCTCAAAATTTATACTACCATCGCAACTAACCACAACTCAAAAAGGAAATAGGAAACATAACATCATATATAATCAAGCATCATAATATATCATACAATCAATCATCGAAAAGATGGGGATAACGCTCGCGGATCTCTGCCTCGCGCTCCCAAGACGCTTCATCCACACTATGGTGGCCCCACTGCACTTTCACCAAGGGAATGACCTTGGTTCTGAGGACCTGCTCCTTTCGATCGAGGATACGAACTGGCTGCTCAATATAAGAAGCGTACTCACGAACCTCCAACGGCTGCCAATCGATAACAGGAACGACGTCTGACCCACACTTCCTCAACATAGAGACATGGAAGACGTTGCGGATGCCAGACAACTGTGATGGCAAGGCAAGCCGGTAGGCCACAGCGCCAATGCACCCAGTGATCTCGAAAGGTCCTATGAATCTCGGGGCAAGCTTGCCCTTCATCCCAAAACGAACTACACCCTTCATGGGTGAGACCTTGAGATACATATAGTCCCCGACAACAAACTCCAAGGGACGACGTTGACGATCAGCAAAACTCTTCTGCCGGCTCTGAGCTGTGCGCATCCTCTGTCTGATGATGTCGATAGCCTCTGATGTCTGCAGCACAAGCTTGGGACGTAGGAGACGTCGCTCTCCAACCTCGGTCCAATAACTCGAAGATCTGCACGGTCTGCCATATAATGCCTCAAAAGGAGCCATGCCAATGGTCGTCTGATAGCTGTTGTTGTACGCGAACTCAGCCAATCGCAGGTGCTCGTCCCAACTACCCGCGAAATCAATCGCGCAAGCCCGAAGCATATCCTCAAGGATCTGGTTGACCCTCTCGGTCTGACCATCGGTCTGCAGATGATATGCGGTGTTGATCTGCAAATCAGTGCCCATCACTCTCTAGAAGCTCCTCCAAAACTGATACGTGAACCTCGGATCTTGGTCTGAAACAATCGAGACGGGAATACCATGCAATCTCACGATCTCATCAATAAACATCCTGGCGAGCCGATCTGTGTGTCAAGTCTCACGAATCGCAAGAAAATGTACCGACTTCGTCAGACGGTTCACAACAACCCAGATGGCGTCATGACCGCGCTGAGTCCTCGACAAACCCATGATAAAATCGGTAGATATATGCTCCCACTTCCACATCGGGACGCTCAGCGGCTGCAATAGACCAGGGGGTCTCTGGTGATCGGCCTTGACACGCTGGCAGGTGTCACACTGGGCCACAAAACTGGCTATCTGGCGCTTCATCCCTGACCAAAAATACTGACGTCTCATATCGCGAACATCTTCGTCGAGCCAGGGTGGATAGAGAAACGCGATCGATGTGCCTCGGTCATAAGATCTCGGCGTAACTCAGGACTATCCGGGACACATAATCGGCCTCTGAAGCGAAGTCCACCGTCAGAACTAATCTGCCAATCCGTCTGACTCTCAGATGCTGCCTTCGCTCGGTAATTCTGTAACGACTCGTTTGTCTGCTGAGCCTCGATCACCCTTGCGACAAGAGAGGGTTGAATCGACAAGCTCAATAGCTGAACAATAGATGACTGCAGACCAAACTCAAAGTCGTACTCTGCTATATTCTCGAGCATCCTCCACTCCTGAATCATCATATGCGCCACCAGGCCTCGTGGCTGACGACTGAGGGCATCCGCCACCACGTTCGCCTTGCCCGGGTGGTACTGAAGATCAAAATCGTAGTCCTTCAGGAGTTCCATCCAACGCCTCTGCCTCATGTTCAGTTCGGACTGAGAGAACAAATACTTCAAGCTCTTGTGATCGGAAAAGAGCTCGAATCTCACCCCATAAAGATAGTGTCTCCACACTTTCAGTGCAAAGACAACCGCTGCTAGCTCTAGATCATGCATAGGGTAGTTCAGCTCATGGACCTTGAGCTGACGGGACGCATAAGCTACCGGCTTCCCGTGCTACATCAGGACAGCACCTAAGCCAACTCGTGAGGCATCAGTAAATACAACAAATCCATCACTCCCAGAGGGAAGAGTGAGGACAGGAGCGGACGTGAGGTGGTCCTTCAACTCCATAAACGCCTGCTCACAAGCGTCGCTCCAAATGAACTCGGCACCCTTCCGGGTCAACCTGGTCAACGGGGCTGCAATGCGAGAGAATCCCTCAATAAAACGTCGATAATAGCCCGCTAAACCAAGAAAACTATGGATCTCGGATGCGTTCGTGGGCTGGTCCCACTGACGCACGACATCAATCTTCGAGGGGTCTACAGCGACACCCTGCCTCATCACTACATGGCCGAGGAACTTCACCTCCTCCTGCCAGAACTCGCACTTCTCCAACTTTGCGTAAAGCTGGTTTGCACGAAGGGTCTGCAATGTAATCTAAAGATGTCGCTCATGCTCCTCACGAGTCCTCGAATATATCAGGATGTCGTCAATAAACACCACGACAAACTGATCAAGATATGGACGGAAGACCTCGTTCATCAACTGCATGAATACTGCGGGCGAATTGGTCAGCCCGATGGACATGACCTGGAACTTAAAATGACCGTATCGTGTCCTGAAGGTTGTCTTCAGGATATCCTCATCTCGAACCCGAACCTGATGATAACCGGATCGCAAGTCTATCTTTGAAAAGAACTGCGCATCCTGCAGCTGATCAAACAAGTCATCGATCCTCGGAAGCGGGTACTTGTTCTTGATCGTGACCTTGTTGAGCTCGCGGTAGTCTACGCAAAGCCTCAACGAGCCATCCTTCTTCTTTACGAAGAGTACCGGCGCTCCCCACGGCGAACTGCTCGGACGAATAAAGCCTAGCTCGCGCAACTCGTCCAACTGCTTCTGCAGTTCCCGTAACTCCAATGGTGCCATACGATGCGGGGCCTTTGAATAGGCACAGTACCAGGCACAAGATCAATCTGAAACTCGGTATGCCGATGAGGTGGTAATTCCGGAATCTCCTGGAACACATCAGGAAAACCACAAACAACCGGCAACTGGTCGATACTCAAAATAGCTGGCTCCTCAACGACACACGATAACAGGCAAGAAAGCTGCCCTCCTCTGGGCTCGGCAACAAACTGAAACTCTGGCACGCCAGGTATGCAGAACGTGACTGTCCTCGCAGAGCAGTCTAATATGGCATAGTACTCGGCAAGCCAGTCCATGCCCAGGATAACATCAAAACCGGACATCGGCAATACAAATAGGTCGGCAGGCAAGAAGATATCCCCAATCAGAATAGGGCAAGACGCGTAAAATCGGCCCAACACTGTGGTCTTCCCTAATGGCGTCGATACTACCAAATCCTCACGGGCAGACTCCAACAGCAAATCGGTCGATTGGCAGAAATCATCGGTGATAAATGAATGCGATGCACCAGAATCAAATAGTACATGTGCAATGCATGCAGAAACAGGAAGAGTACCCTCGACGACCCCTCCTGATGACTGAGGGTCCTGCTGGGCGGCATAGAATCTGCCCTGAGTCTGCTGGGGAGGTGCAGGTCCCCTCTGAGGTCTCTGTTGCTGCTGTGGTCACTGTGGGGGCCTAACCTGCTGCCTCTGCTGCTGTGGGGGATGTACAAGAGGCTGGTGCTGTGGTCGCTGCTACTGTGGTGGCTGTCGTGGAGGTGGATGTGGTGCCCTCGGCTGCTGATGCTGCTGCGGATGGGGACACTCGTGCCTACGATGCCCTGTACGACCGCACCCAAAGCAAGTACCTGTAAACGATCCCGAAGATGGTGATGGGGGTACTACTGGTGCTCGGAATGCTGGGCGGGTCGTGCGCCGCTGCTGTGAATGATGCTGCTGATGGGAACTACTAGAGGGTGCCTTCCTCTTCTGATCTCCCCTCTGATCGAGGGCTCTCTGCACACTGGCCCAATCTGTCTCATATATCAGGGCTCTCTCTACTATCTCCTCAAATGTCGGAAGCATGTGTCCGATCACACGGCTCCGGAGGGCAGGACGTAAGCCGTTCTCAAAACGGCGCGCCTTCCGCCCCTCATCATCAACAAGATATGTCACAAATCTGGATAGTGCGACGAACCGTGCCTCATACTAGGACACAGACATGTCCCCCTGGACCAAAGTCTCAAACTCTAGTGCGCGCTGCTATCGCACATGCTCGGAAAAGAACTTTCAGTCAAACCGGTCTATAAAGTCCTCCCAGGTCCACTCAAAATCAGCGGCTACCGATCGGGCCACAGATGCCCACCAATACTGAGCCTCGCCCTGTAGAAGGAATACAGCTAATGAGACTCGCTGCTGGGTAGTACATCTCATGGTGTCGAATATCTTCTCTACCTCGGAGCACCACAACTCTGCAGCAGTAGGGTCTGGCTCACCTCGAAAACATGGGGGATCGTGCCGTCGAAAATCCTTGAGAAGAGCGCTCGCACGCTCCTGCTTAGCCTCGGCTGGTGACACTGTGGGACGCCTGCTCTGCCCCTGAAGAATGACGGTCATCGCCTGCAACATCTGCTGCAGCTGAGTAGCACTCACAGGTACGGTCGAATCCGCACCGGTCTCAGGAAAATGAGTGGTATCCTCAGGCTCAAAGGCAGGACTATCTGGTGGTGGAGTAGGAGTAGCAGGTGGTAAAGCAGGAGTTACGGGTGGTGGTGCGGGAGTCGCAGGTGGTGGGGCGAGATTTGCTCGGGTCGTTCTTCTAGCCATAATGTCTCCTACAGGAAGGAACAATGGCCTATCAGTCTTGAGAATTCTCGAAGGTACTTACATTAAGGGTCTATGTCAGAAAACCGCTAAATCATTCAGACTCGGAACCCATTTATAGTAGATATATGATGTGATCCTCAGGTATTCCCAAGTTATGCTCTGATACCAACTTCTATCACGCCCCAAACCCGAAAATTGAATTCACATGAATCCCGATTGCCGAATCCGGTGTCGACAGCCTCCGTAGTGCCTCATTCTCGGCTTCTGATAATCGAATGCCAGATTCCGATCCTAGGATCCTACAAGGAGGATTTTCAGAATAATTTTTTTTTTATAATGGAGCATAACCACAGACATAACCAAGTCACAATACAACATCACCACATATCCACTATAAAAAAAATTTTAAGTACAATGCAGAAAGGGAAATACAAGGTGATCAAAAAGCTCCAAAAGGTCCTGATATGCACTCCTGTCTCAGCGCTGCTGCCGTCCAACGCTACCTGCACGCAACTATCGTGCATAAGCCTACAAAAGCTTAGAGGGTGGTGTAAGTGTGTGCGTAAGGCAAATGCCAAGTATACAATATCAGAACAATGCGAAAGTATGTGGTAAGTCCATAGAATCAACCATGCCAAAGCTATATGATGAGATATGAATGTCATCGGCCACACCGATACAATGCAAGGCCTATATAGCCGAATGTCATATGCAAAATGTAATCCAAGCAAGTCGGTACTCCTCAAGTACGTATATCAGTACAGTTCCTCTCTGGATATCACCGGGGTCTAATACACTTCGCAGAGACTGCCACCTCCCTAACTGCACAGTCAAGCAAGCGGATAAGACCTCACTATCCGCCTGACCAGTAGTATGCCAATACCTACCCGGCTCGTCGATAGCGGACTCATTTGCGAGCTGGTCAAACTCAGCCTAGCTTATAGCCCCCTCACTCAGGTGGATAAGGCCACACCCCCTTCCAACCGACCACGACACAGTGGGAGACGCGGCCTACTAGTATTCGACACTCAGGCGCTCATGTATCCACTCGGTTTAGACGTTAGAGCATCTCCTGGTACCAAAAATGTTTTGGGACTCTCACCCAAGGACATCGTAAGTGCCCACAGTGCTAGAATAAGTATTTTCGGTATCCAATACGGCCATCCACGATGTACCTGTGGAGCCACGGCCCTGATGTCACTAGGGCGTGCAGTGATCAAGTCACACGTATGCGGGATGCATGAATCACACGTCAAATCATGCAGAAGTCCAGCGCGTACTGCGCGATCATGTAGGGCACTCCATCTCATAACGGGTCCATAAGTGGTCTGCCCAATGGCATATGCTATGATCAGTCCCTACTCAAATCAAGCATACATATGATGCGTATGGGCATGAGTCATGAGATTATACTAAACATGTTATAAGGCGATGAATAGCAACGAGTATGGACCTATCAATGGGCCCTAAGGAGAGTTACAATGCGAACATTTAACCAACATTGCACCTATAATGTGGACGTCAAACCAACATTGTTCCTTAGGAACGACCCGCCATATATACCATTACATGAACCATGAGAGGTCACTCATTGTAATGGACCCTAAGGTCATCTCGTTAGGCCTCAACCCATGGGCCTTAGATACATCAAATGGACCGTATCACATGGGCCTTACGTTTGTCAAATGGGTTACATTAATGGGCCTCGCCAATGAGCCTTATGTACATTGCAATGGTCCACGATCCATGGGCCTTGAAATACATCAAATGGGCCTACACACATGAGCTTTAAATATGTCAAAGGGGCCGCTCCATTTGCGCCCCATGCACATCAAATGGGCTTGAATCTCGTGGGCTCTTTATGTATCAAATGGGCTTAGTCCCATGGACCTTGCATATGTCAAATGGGCTTAGTCCCATAGGCTTTGGATATGTACCAAAGTAGGTCTCAATGAGTGACCATAATTAAGTAAATTGTGGGCCCTAAACACACACCAAGGTGGGCCCATTTGAAACATAGATCTGCCTTATTTTTAGCTCATATTATGGAATGAGCTCTCAAAATAGGTGGACAGTATGGATGTAGCACATGCATCATAGTGGGGGGGTGGGTCCACATGGAGGCCCACCATCACACATATATAATACAGTATATATATGTAATATAATATAATATATATATATATATATATATATATATATATATATATATATATATATATATCAACACATATGCACACACACGCATACACACACGTGCACTCACACACCTGCATACACACACACACACACTCACACATACATTACAGTGGGCTCCACCGTCCATGCGGACGGTGGAGTTAGGCATTTATATCACTGTGGGTCCCATGTGGGGCCCACTATAATGTTCATAATTCATCCAACCCGTTTATGAGGTCACAGGGACCTGAGTGAATAGAAAAAAACAAATTTCAGTTTGATCAAAAACTTCTGTGGACCCCCAAGGGATTTAAATGGTAGAATTTAATCACCACTGTTTCTTGTGGTGTGGGCCGCCTGAGTCTTGGATGGGCCTCATTTTTGGGGAGGGCCCACCTCAGCATGTGGGCCACCCATTGGATGGCGTGGATACAAAATGTACATCATGTGGGGCCCACGGCAGGGGTCCGTGGGCTGCTGTCCGCCTGCCCGCTGCTCTGACGGCAGCAGCAGAGCTGCTGCTTCTTTATTTTTATTTTTTTTTTGAAAAATACCTTTTTCCTGTGGATTTTCATATACGGGGCCCGCTCGAAGTGCATCCGCTCCATCCATTGTATTCCCAAGCACAATACAAACCCATCAAGACCAATATCGGCCCATTTTTAACGTGTAAAAAGGATCTAGGTAGATTTCAATGGTGGTGGTACAGTTCTTGGCGCTATGGCCCACCAGATACTCTGATCAAGCTCATTTTTCGTCTCAATGCCTAAAATGAGTTGGTAAACATAATAGACGGTGTGGATTGAATACGTTCATCAGGATGGGGCCTACACGAGAGGGCCATCCCATTAGTCTTGAACCAAGATAATATTTGTGTTTTTTTTTTTTTTCCAAATCACGTCCAGCGTCCCTGGACGCTGGACGGTGTGGCCTAGCACACGTAAAAGGTGGGCCCTATTTTAGGTGGGCCACCAATTGGTAGGTGGTGTGGGTATAACACATATAAGATGGGCCCACCCATGGATGATTTGGATAAAATACTTACCTCAAGGTGGGGTCCATCCAAGTGGGCCATACGGCCATTTCATCACATACAAGGAAGTAAATGGAAAGAGAGGGAGAGAGAAATAGAGTGAGACACGCGTGATGGAGGGACCCCGGCACTATGGGCCCTCCGTTTCAATCATCCAATCATACATCAAAGGTCCCCTTGCATATGGACCATCAACAAAAGATCAACGGTGGAGATCCCACTCCACTAGAAATGGACGGTCTAGATGACCTCCTCAATACAAGGAAAGTAAACATCATGATGGGGTCCATGGAGAATGGCCCCATCATGGAATGATCTTGATGATCAAGATGAGCCATTGACCACATCTTAGGGTCCCAAGTGAGATCCAAACCATTGATCGGTTGGCCTCACTTGGCCCATCTTAAAAACATAAAAAGTAGTCTAAAGAAACACCCACCACTTGATCTTCTTGGTTCGTTGGATAGCCGGTCTCCTAGAGCTTCACTTTGATGGTGGAGATGGGAAATAGATGGCTAGGATGGGAGATTTGGGAGTGGAAAGTGGGCCACCAAAATCACACCTCTCTCATGGGGAGCCTTAGACGTGGGAGGCTCTCTTAGTTGCTTGGGTTTGGTGTGAGAAAAGAGAGAGAGAAGGAGAGATGAGATGTAGAGAGATGGAGTGATGTGAGGTGAGTGATGGGTGAGGTGAGTGATGGGTGAAGTGAGAGGTTACTTGACTTAGGTGGTTGCTTGACTTGTGGAGAAAGGAAGCATGGGTGTTTGTACTTGACATAAAGTGATTGATGGCTGATTGATTGATGGGATTGATTTGACACTTTGTAGAGATTCTCTTAGGATTTGCAACACGCGGTGTTTTTCCTCGAACTGAACGCGGGTCCGCATCTCATCGTCTGGATATCGGATCGGTGCGTGAGTTGCGGCGTTGGAACCGCGGCGACGGTGCGGTCGCAATGATACAAGTCTCGGATTAAGCCGGCTCAAATGAATAGGATATGACTTACGGTCGTGCGCAACGTCAACTATAGGTCGCGGATTGTCGGAATTTGACGAGAAGGATAGCGGGAAGCGACGGAACAGTACGGATTATGATACGGGTCTTACAGAAACCGTCAACTCCCGCACTCATACTTTCAGCCTAAACCCTAACCAAGGTTATGGCTGCCTTCAATGAAGAGTTTCTTTTCTACATGATCTCATTACATACCATATGTTTGATAGAATGCAGGTCATATATATAAGAGCTATCATATGCCAGTGATGATTTTCTCATTAGATCTCTGCATTTGAGCAGCATTCTCATTAGATTTCTACATTGAGAAAATAAGATTACAACTTATTGTTGCTTGATTTCTATTGATGATTGAGGGAATCAAAAGAAAACCCAAAGCAGGTATTGATGAAGACTCGAGAAACTGATATTAATCAAAACCCAAAAAATCATTAGATGGAAATTGAAAGGAAACCCAAAATACAAATCAATAGAAAATGTAAAGAAAACCCAAAATAGATATTGATGAATTAAAAATCAGGCCTATTAGACCTGTACACATTTTTACACACAAGTTGCCACAAGAATGTATGGCAAACTTATATATATATATATATATATATATATATATATATATATATATATATATATATATATATATATATATATATATATATATATATATATATATATTACATTTTTACACACAAGTTTCATGGAATGGAATCATATACCTACTTTACACACAACAACACCCCTATATAAAGTATAACTAGAGCACATTCCCCACTTCAATGGATTCAACTTTTGCAACATAAGCAAGTAAAACTCAAGCCACAAGTCAAACTGAAAAGAGTGCTCAACTATGTTACAATTTGGGTGTGGCGGTAAGGAATTTTTTTCTTTTTCTTTTTTTACTTTTTATGGCATTACTATGAAGATTTACAAACTATTGCGGTAAATAAATGGAAATATGCTGTCTGTGACTCTGCATGCACATTAACATTACAATAACATATGAACAACATTTGTAAGACAAATCATGAAGGTCTTGCAGGATACACTATGGTATTATTACCAACTCAATGAGATCAACATGCACAAAAAATAACATAAACTATCTCAACCAGAAACAAAGTCACAATGCAATAACTTGTCAATCATTATACAAAGCATTGTTACGTGATTAATCTAGAGAACAACAAGGAAGAAAATGTGAGGGACCAGCTGAACAAGGCATTGTACCTGATGACATTGATGTTCATTGCCTAGCAGGTCTAATTAAGGCCTAGTTCTGAGAGCTTCCTGCAGGAGTACTCCGAATGCCAATTCAAAGTCTTCCAGAAAGAAAAGTGAAAAAAAAAAAAGGAAAAGAAAAGAAAAACCCACTTGAGTTCTTTGAAACCCGTACCATAAAGCTTGAGTTGTGTTTCAAGATCATGGCTCCCACTCGAATCACCTCCACTACTGCCATCGGGCTGTTTATCAATCAACCGCCTCCTTTTCTTGGTCATCGCTTCTTCAAGAATTCAACTTATCAAATATCGAAATACTATCAAACAGATTCCAAACCAATTTCCAAAGAAATGCAACTTTAATTCAATGAAATTATCAATGAAAATAGAGAATTCTACATGAAAAAACACTAAAAAAAAATGAACTTTTTCTATGGCACTCTTTCTTTGCACCAGGGCCACATCTCTTCTGGTAATTTTTCAGCAATGATCAAGAATAAGAAAGAAAGAACCAACATGCAGAGGTGAAAGAGAAGGAATAAACATACACAAGTGTAGGACATGCAAAGTTGTAGGGTCTCTCCAATTACAACTAGCAAATGTCTTCTTTGCACACACAACACAATTCGATAATGATATTCAGACAATCACTGTAAGAGTCTCTCCAATTACAGCTACAAGAACATTTGTGTCTAGGTCCCATAAAGTGACAATATCCTCTGCAGAAATATAGCTAGAACAGAGACATTGCCAGAAAATACAGCAATTGTCATTGACCTTTTCTTGCATGGAAATCAAGTTCTCAATTAGAACATGGACTAGAGCAGTCCAATCTCTGTCATTTTTGGCTCATTGCTCACCAATGTAATGACAACCGGTGCATAGTCCCAATCACTATAAATAAATAGAAAATGAGATGCAAAAATCTTATTTAAGGCATGCATTTGTAAAACTAAAGATTTTACATATATTCCAACCATCCACATTCAAAAGAAAAGAAAAAAAATTGCTAATTTTATGAAGTGACACATTTCATTATAGAAATTATCTGAAAATAAACAATTATAAATAAATAGAACATGAGATGTGAATATCTGAGCTAAGGCATGCATGTGTAGATCTAATGATTCTATATGTACTCCAACCATCCACACTCAAAAGAAAAGAAAAGAAAAGAAAAATCTTCTTCTTTTTTTTTTTGCTGAATTTTATGAACTAACACCATTCATTTGAAAAATTAGCTGAAAATAAAATATAAAAATAATAGAAAATGAGATGCAAAAATCTGATCTAAGGCATGCATTTGTACATTTAATGATTCTACATATATTCCAACCATCCACACTCAAAGGAAGAAGAAGAAAAAAACTAATTTTGTTAAATTTTATGAATTGACACCATTCATTCCAAAAATTACTTGAAAATAGAAAGTTAACAAAAAATGAAAATGAGATGCAAAAAATTGAACTAAGGCATGCATGTGTAGATTTAAAGATTCTACATGTATTCCAACCATCCACGCTCAAAAGAAAATAGAAGAAAAAGCTGACACTATTCATTACAGCTGACACTATCCATGTATTTTGTGAATTTTAGTCCATGTAAGATGAACAAACATCCCTTGTAATACGATGAGCCAAAAGAGCTCAAAACTACTCTACACATGATAGGAAAAGTGATAACAGGTGGGAAAAAGTTTCAGACCTTCAAGAAGGCTCCTTAGCTGACTTTTCGATCACCTAAGATGACTCAGACAAAGGTGTAGAGCTCTTGTCAGTATTTGGGCCATTTGTGAAGATTGCATTAAGCCCAAAACTAGCATCAAAGCTTCTGAAACTCAATCCACTTCTCTCAGCTTCAAGGACATGAAGATGGTTTGGAATGATGAGGTGTTTGTCTGAGAAATGCAAATCCTCTAGCTTCTTTTCCAGCTTCACTGTTACCTCTTGAGTATGCAGCACTAGACGCAGATAGTGACTGAGAACTGACTTCTTAGTAGCCTTGACTTCTTACTGCAGGCACACCTCTTTCCAAAGCAAATTGCCAATACATTTCTTTTCAACAGGTAAGCATCCCAGCTTGCAACCTATGCACAGTTTCAAAGTTAACTGATAAACTACAACTAAAGCAGTATTCTGAAAACTATCGTGTACTAAAAAAATGGCCTAGTCAGATCGACTCCATCCAACTTGGTTGACTTTAATCAGTAACTTGGTTAAAAATTAACCAGAATTGGTTGGAGCACATTCCATCCAAGGTGTGGCCCATCATATCAACAGGTTGGACCACCGGACCATGCCCGCACTTGTAAATAAGTATAATTGATTTCTTCTACATGACCATTTAAGGCTATTGACATTGACAGCCATTAAAGTATTCTAAAAACTTTTTTTAAAGTAGTACAAGAACATGGATATGAACTTTAAAAGCTGGTAGTAGTAAGTGATGAATGAGCTTTCAAATCCAATACACAAAGAATTGAGATACCATACCTTGAAGTAGCAAACATGAGAAGGCATTGGCAGCGTCGAGGGACATGTGGGATAAGGGCTTTTAAGTTGTCTTCATAGCCATATGTCAAAAAGAGATCTGCCTGGAATCAAATATAAATCAAGTATTATTCTTGCAAAAGAAACCACACACACACACACACAAAAACTCACATTCCATAGTTGAATAAGAGAGGAGACAAGTAGGTAAAATTAACATCAATAAAACCAAGATACCATCCAATACAATCTGAAATGCATTAAGATGAAAAAGATAAATATGGAGAAGCTTTTCAAAATTAACCAGATTTAAAATTTAAAACAATTTGAGCTTCGACTAATATGAAGCATGTGCAAGTGTCAAGTTTCTGAACCAAAAACCATACAACAAGCTAGGCACCATATAAACCTCTTGAACAAATTCAACCTGACACTAAAGTTTGGAGGTGCTAAGCATAAAGTATATCATGCTAAAAACAAGAATAAGAGTGATTTTCTCAAACAGTGGGTGACAAGTGTGTGAAATGGAATGAACTGAAAAGGCATTTAGAAGAATTCAGCATACCCCAAAACCAGTGTCCAATGTAGTCCTGATAGTCCCATTGGCAATTGGGATCACAGAAGCAAGTTGTTTGATGAGCCTCAGCAATGACTGGTGTTTACTTACCTGGAATGGACCAGATTGTCGGATTGGTTGGGATCAAAACTCATCACTGAAACAAGACGGGTTTTGGCTGGGATTGAAACTCCTCAGTGAAATGGGTCAGTTCACCAAAAACATAAGAATACCATTTTATTTAGATCATGAAAGTTCACCAGTCAAAGATTAAACACAACATGCATTCACAAGAGTCAATACAGGTCAGGCAACCAGATCAAAATTGAATTGAACTTGAACTCAATGATGTTCTATAAGGAAATAATCGATACTTAGCATGCATTTGACTTAACACAACACAACATAGATCAATACCAAAGGGAAAAATATGCAACAAGACCATGAAAAAGAATAACAAAGAATCCACTAATCTAAATCGTAGAAGCCCCATACCTGCTAGTAGCTTTCCTCCAATAAAAGAGGGCGTATTTTGACAGGAAAGGGCCAATGATAAGGAAAATGTGGTTTCCATTTCACCAAATGCCCCACATGTGCAAAATTCTAAAATCCCTAATTTGTAAAATTAGAAAAACCCCAATTTGGGGTCCACATTCAAATCTATAAGCCCTAGAATCCCCAAATCCCTAAATGAGGGTCCACATCAAATCAGGAATCCACAAATAACTAAATCCCCAAATCCCTAAATCGGCATTGAGATTGAGAGAGATTGAAAGAGAGGGAGGGAGGGAGGAAGGGAGAGAGAGAGAGAGAGAGAGAGAGAGAGAGAGAGAGAGAGAGAGAGAGAGAGAGAGAGAGAGAGAGAAATGCCTCACGATTGTGAATGAGCTAGCCTTCAACCGAGTTTCAGAGAGAGAGAGAGAGAGAGAGAGAGAGGGGCGTGTGTGAGTAGGGCGTTCGGCAACCATAGATCATGGTTGGAGAGAGAGGACGAGGGAAAGGGAGTCATTGAGTGCGAGAGAGAGAGAGAGGGTGAGGGAGTTTAGGAGACAGAGAGAGGGAAATGGAAATGGGGTTTTGGGAGGTCTAGGCATGGGAGAAATGGGCGGACGAAAATGGGTTTCATTTTGGACAAGCTGCGCTGATGGACGGCCCTTAAGCCGTGGGTTTTAGTACCGTGGGGCCCACTATGAAGTATGTTATTTATCCACTCCGTCCATTAATTTTAAAATATTATTTTAAGGGTTGATAAAAAAATGAGTTAGATAGAAGCCATAAGAAGACCACACAATATATTAACAATAAAAATTTAATTTTTATTATTTCTTATGGTGTGGTCCACTCAAACCTTTAATCTATATAATTTTTGGGCTCATGTACTAAAATTATATATTAGAATTGATGGGCAGCTTAGATCGAACACATATATTCCAATGGGCCGCATGGAGCCCCTTAAGCACCATCAATATCTAATAAGTATCTGGTGAGGACGTAATCCTTTAGCTACGGTTTAGGCATATTTAGCAACGATTTTAAGCTGTAGTAATTTAGCTACGGTCTATTTTCATAGTTGAAAACTACAATAGTGCATAGCCTTTGGTCCTTTTTTCGGTAGTGGTCGTGGCTGATTGCCGATACCAATTATGAGTATGTGACAGCATAACATCATGATATATGCCCATATGCATCATCTGCATGTTTGTTATGAGATGTAGTTGATCATTGCATATATCATTGAGTATGTTATTATGAGACTCCCTGATAGGCGAAGGTTATCTCACATGAGCGCACGATATATGCAGGAGTGATGCATGACTGGATTGTATGACTCATGCATCTTGCATTATGATTACTGTACGCCCTAGCGACATCAGGGTCATAGCCTTCACAGGCATATCGTGGATGGCCAGATGGGACAACAAAAATTTTTGATTCGAGCATCGGGCTGCCATAGATGGCTTTGGGTGAAATTTTCTAAAATCCTCTTGGTACCAGAGGACGCCCCAACGTAGAGACCGAGTGGATACATGTGCGACCAAGTGCCGAATACCAGGAGGCCGCGTCTCCCACTGTATTGTGGTCAGTTCGAAAGGAGTGTGGCCTTACTCGCCCGAGCGTAGGGAGCATTACTAGGCTGAGTCTGACCAGCTCGAGGAATGGGTCCGCTATCGACGTGCCAAATAAGCATTGGCAGACTATTGGTCAGGCGGACAATAAGGTTTCTTACGCTCACTTGCACTGTACGGCTAGGAGAGAAGCAATGTCATTTTGAGTGTACTAAACCCTGGTGATGATCCTAGAGATGAACCGTACTGGTATGTGGACTTATTAAGCAGGATTTGTATACTCATTTATTCATTCATTCACTATCCACTCGGGTTGGTGGTGTGTAACTATTTGTTATATGAACCTTTGCAATGGCCAGGATTTTGGTTGGGGTGCACGACTAACCTGAGATCAGGAGTTTACCACATCGAGTCTGACTATCCAAATTTAGGTATGGGATTGATTTGGATAGAAGACCCTTATGATAGACCCCATAGCTAGCGATACTACGTACTATCATCCCGACTTCACACTCTGGCATGGTCATTCCATTCGCACCGCATTTTGTATTACATCCGGGCATATGGCACTTTGGGTTACTGTGTTTCTACATTTATATGGTCTAGATACGACTGACGTTATTCGTGAACTCATCAGGAATTGCATATTGTGTCGTATTCTCGGCATTTGATATTTGGCTCTTTATAACTCCACATTTGCATAGCTATTCTATATTGCGTATTCTGATATTGATTGACTCATGAACTTGTCCATATTTTTGCTTACTCTGATAATTCATGATCTTATCAGTATTCTGTTTATTCTGATATTGTACGATTTATGGATTACTAATATTTCTGGTATTGTATGATGATGACATTGTACCGAATACTTGGCACTTACCTTGTGTACACACTTACACCACCCTCAAAGCTTTCTATAAGCTTATGCACGATAGATGCGTGTAGGTGATGTTAGGTTGCAACAAAGCTGAGTTTGGAGCGTGCAACGGTCTTCTAGAGCTTGATTTTCATTTTATAATTTTCCTTTCAACATTGTACTTAAATGATTATATTAGTGGATATATGATGTTGATGTTGCCTTTGTGAATTGGGTAATCTTGTGGTTATGCTTGTTACAAGTTAAATGCAAAGAAAAAAAAAATTCCTATTTGTAGGATCCCAGGATCAAAATCTGATGTATGGAAGCTAGGAGCCAGAATGGGTACTACAGAGGCTGTCGACACCGGATTCGGGGTTGGGATTCCTGTGAATCCGATTTCCGGGTTTGGGGCATGACAAAAAATATATCTTGGAATTAAGATTCAAATAAAAAAAAATAAAATAAGATTAAATCCTATATAGGAAAAGGAAGGGAAACAGTAGATCTAAAACATGGGTGAAAAACAAGGGAAACAGTAGGGATGGAAATGTACTGCATTGAAACCTTCTTGGAGCACACCATGAAATTTATATGCCATCAAAACTGTTGATAGGGTTATTACTACTGCAAGCACAATTATTCTCGTGATATAATTAGGAGAGTTTTATATCTTCCTAATTTTTAGGTCCTTGCCTAGATTGCACAAATCCACAAAACAGTGGGGATTGAATACCTGGCAGTGACAAAAGTTTGGTATCGTAATGATATTTTCTCCTACCGTTTATCAACCACACAAGCTTTTTCTTGTAAATATCTACTTACCTGCATAGAAACTGAACACAAGGATATATTTTGATCATGGTCTGGTTAGACGGAATTTTAGTGATTCAAATCCAACATTGAGGCATTTAATACATACACATGGATTATAGAAAATTCAATAAGCAAGCAAAAATCTTAAAGGAAACAAGAAAGGGGGAAAAAAAAAAACATATGTATGAAATGTATATATTATATCACAAAATTGAGCTCAAGTAATTCCATCATTTGAAGGACAGACCTATGCCGAATCCACAAATTTCCCATTAATTAGCAGTTGGGTGTGCTCTACTTGAACAGGCATCTATACATGTGATTATGCTAAATTGCCACTTAGAACTTCTCACTCGCAGGTGTCTATACATTTGTTACTAGTCCATTCCACCGCATGCACACCGATGACTATTATTTGTAGTCGTACGTGCCTCCACATGTGAAAAAGCACCCATACTTGATAGATCTGGTCTATATTGTGTGTTGTTACAAGTCCAGGAAACTGTGGGAAGGGAGAATGATCTGTTACAAGTCAAGAGTAAGCTAAATATCTAAGCATATCCATGACCATAGAAACAATAAAAGATTGCACATTGATTAGAAAATAAAATTTTAAAAATTTAAAAGCTATAAAAGATTACAGCTAATCAATGAAAAAATAAACATAAAATTTTTTAGTTATAACAAAGAGAACAATGTGAATAGGAAGTTACTGTCTGTTAGATGTGTTGCGGTTTACCTTTTACTGGGTGAAACTTTAGGCACTACCTTTCCGAAAACTAATGAGGAATATCATATATTAATGGAAAGCCACACTACAAGAAATATGGTTTTTACCTACAAAATTAATTTTCGTAGGTAAAGATAACTTTTACTGATGAAAATTATTTTCGTAGGTAAAAGTCATATTTACCTACAAAAATTTTCATAGGTAAAAGGTGTTTTCATGAAAAGTTTACTTTAGCCTACAAAATCTAATTCCGTAGGTAAAAGACTTATTTACCTATGTAACTTTTCATAGGTAAAGGGTTTTTTCAATTTTTCTATATAATTAAAAATCAAAATGTTTACTTTTACCGACAAAATTTAATTTCATAGGTAAAAACAAACTTCACCTACGAAAAGTTTTGTAGGTAAAAATCGAAATGTTTACTTTTACCGACACAATTTAATTTCGTAGGTAAAAGCTATCTTCACCTACGAAATATTTTGTAGGTAAAGGGTGTTTTCAATTCTTCAAAATCCCTCACAATGTGAAAAAATGAAAGGCTTACTTTTACCTACGAAACGAAAATATTCGAAGGTAAAATCAAAAAATATCTTTGCTTATGAAAAGTTTCGTAGGTGAAGATGTTTTGAATTTTTAAAAAACCAAAAATCGAAAAGTTTACTTTTACCTATTAATAGTTTCGTAGGTAAAAAAAACGTGTATGAGGCTTTTACTTAAATTTCAAATGTTTTTACCTATGAACGATTTCGTAGCTAAAAAACATGCGTGAGACTTTTACCTACGCAATGATTCGTAGGTAAAAATATAATCTCTACCTTCGATTTCAAATCTACTTGAGACTTTTACCTACGAAAATGTTCATAGGATAAAAACGTGTTTTAGACTTTTACCTACGAAATGTTTCGTAGGTAAAAATCTAATTTTTAATTTAAATTTCGACTTTTGCCTACGAAAATTGCCTTAGGAAAAAATGTTTCTAAGTCTTTTACCTACGAAATATTTCGTAGGTAAAAGTCTTATTTTTTAAAAAATATTTTCCAGCTCAAAATTCCCGATATACACCTGTTACAATATAGTTCATCATATTCTTCGTGATATACACTTGTTATATAATATATTTCATCATATTCACATTCACATCCATCTAAACCCAAACTACGTAAATCCATCCAAACATAAACTACATTCATCCAAACACAAACAATCTTATGCAAATGACATTCATCCACGCATAAATACATATAAGTTTAACATCATAAATAAAATACAAAAAATTATTCATAGCATTAGGGAATTGAGAATAGGTTTAGGTTTAGGAAATCAGGTTCGGGTTCGGGATCGGGTTTAGGTTTGGATTTTCAAGTTTAGGTTTAGGTTTAGGTTAGGGAGTTGAGATTAAGATTAGGTGTAGGTTTAGGTTTAGGGATTTGAGAATACATTTAGGTTTTAGGTTTATATTTAAGTTTTAGGTTATAGGTAAAGGTTTAGGGTTTAGGTTAAGGTTAAGGTTAGGTTATAGGATATAAGCTTAGCTTATATGTTATAGGTTAAGGTTTAGCTCATAGGTTTTGGTTTAGGTTAAGGTTTAGCTCATAGGTTTCGGTTTCAGTTAAGGTTATAGGTTTAGGTTTAGGTTTAGGTTTAGGTTATAGGTTTAGGTTATAAGTTATAGCTTTAGGGAATTGAGAATAGGTTAAGGTTTAGGTTTAGGAAATCGGGTTCGGGTTCAGGTTTGGGTTCGGGATCAGGTTCAGGTTTGGGTTTTCAAGTTTAGATTTAGGTTTAGGTTAGGGACTTGAGATTAGGATTAGGTGTAGGTTTAGGTTTAGGGATTTAAAAGTACATTTACGTTTTAGGTTTAGGTTTTAGGTTATAGCTTTAGGGAATTAAGAATAGGTTAAGGTTTAGGTTTAGGAATTCGAGTTCGGGTTTGGGATCGGGTTTAGGTTTGGATTTTCAAGTCTAGGTTTAGGTTTAGGTTAGGGAGTTGAGATTAGGATTAGGTGTAGGTTTAGGTTTAGAAATTTGAAAATACATTTAGGTTTTAGGTTTAGGTTATAAGTGTAGGTTATAGGTTTAGGTTTAAGTTAGGTTATAGGTTAAGGTTTAGGGAATTGAGAATAGGTTAAGGTTTAGATTTATGAAATCGGGTTCAAGTTCAGGTTTAGGTTTGGTTTTCAAGTTTAGGTTTAGGCTAAGGAGTTGAGATTAGGATTAGGTATAGGTTTAGGTTTAGGTTTAGGAATTTGAGAATACATTTAGGTTTTAGGTTTAGGTTTAGGTTTTAGTTTATAGGTTTAGGTTTAAGCTTTAGGGAATTGAGAATAGGTTAAGGTTTAGGTTTAGGAAATCGAGTTCGAGTTCAGGTTTAGGTTTGGGTTTTCAAGTTTAGGTTTAGGTTTAGGTTATAGGTTTAGGTATAGGTTTTAGGTTTAGGTTAAGGTTAGGTTATAGGTTATAGGTTAAGGTTTAGGTTAAAGGTTTTGGTTTAGGTTAAGGTTATAGGTTTTGGTTATAAGTTATAGGTTATAGCTTTAGGGAATTGAGAATAGGTTAAGGTTTAGGTTTAGGAAATCGGGTTCGGGTTTGGGATCGGGATCGGGTTTAAGTTTGGGTTTTCAAGTTTAGGTTTAGGTTTAGGTTAGGGAGTTGAGATTAGGATTAGGTGTAAGTTTAGGTTTAAGGATTTAAGAATACATTTAGGTTTTAGGTTTAGGTTTAGGTTTTAGTTTATAGATTTAGGTTATAGGTTTAGGTTAGGTTTAGGTTTAGGTTACAAGTTATAGGTTATAGCTTTAGGAAATTGAGAATATGTTAAGGTTTAGGTTTAGGAAATTGGGTTCGGGCTCAAGATTAGGTTTGGGTTTGGGTTTTCAAGTTTAGGTTTAGGTTAAGTAGTTGAAACTAGGATTAGGTGCAGATTTAGGTTTAAGGATTTGAGAATACATTTAGGTTTTAGGTTTAGGTTTAGGTTTTAGGATTAGGTTAAGGTTATGGGTTTAGGTTTAGGTTATAGGTTATAGGTTAAAGCTTTAGGGAATTGAGAATAGGTTAAGGTTTACGTTTAGGAAATTGTGTTCGGGTTCGGGTTTAGGTTTGGGTTTTCAAGTTTAGGTTACGGTTTAGGTTAAGGTTAAGTTATAGGTTATAAGTTTAGGTTATAGGTTATAGGTTAAGATTTAGGTTATAGGTTTTGTTTTAGGTTAAGGTTACAGGTTTTGGTTATAGGTTGTAGGTTATAGGTTATAACTTTAGGGAATAGAGAATAGGTTAAGGTTTAGGTATAGGAAATCGGGTTCAGGTTCGGGATCGGGTTTAGGTTTGAGTCTTTAAGTTTAGGTTTAGGTTTAGGTTAGGTAGTTAAGATTAGTATTAGGTCTAGATTTAGGTTTAAGGATTTGAGAATACATTTAGGTTTTAGGTTTAGGTTAAGGTTATAGGTTTAGGTTTAAGTTTAGGTTATAGGTTATAGCTTTAGGGAATTGAGAATAGGTTAAGGTTTAGGTTTAGGAAAATGAGTTTGGGATCGGGTTTAGGTGTGGGTTTTCAAGTTTAGGTTTGGGTTTAGCTTAGGGAGTTGAGTTAAGGATTAGGTGTAGGTTTAGGTTTAGGGAGTTGAGAATACATTTAGGTTTTAGGTTTAGGCTTAGATTTTAGTTTATAGGTTTAGGTTTAAGTTTTAGGTTTAGGCTATAGGTTATAAGTTTAAGTTACAGCTTATAGGTTACAGGTTAAGGTTTAGGTTATAGGTTTTGGTTTAGGTTAAGGTTATAGGTTTTGGTTTAACTTATAGGTTATAGGTTATAGGTTATAGCTTTATGGAATTGAGAATAGGTTAAGGTTTAGGTTTAGGAAATCAGGCTTGGGTTCGGGATTGGGTTTAGGTTTTAGGTTTAGGTTATAGGTTATGGTTTAGGTTTAGGTTTAGGTTATAAGTATAGGTTTTGAGATTTGAGAATAGGTTTAGGTTATAAGTATAGGTTTAGTTTGGGTTATAAGTTAAGGTTTTGGGATTTGAGAATAGGTTTAGGCTAAGGTTATAAGTCTAGGTTTAGGTTTAGGTTATAGGTAAAGGTTTTGGAATTTGAGAATAGGTTTAAGTTAAGGTTATAAGTCTAGGTTTAAGTTATAGGTTAAGGTTATAGGTATATGTTTAGGTTATAGGCTAAGGCTTAGGTTTAGGTTAAGGTTGTAAGTTTAGGTTATAGGTTATAGGTTAAGGTTTAGGTTTCGGCTATAAGTATAGGTTTTGGGATTTGAGAATAAGTTTAGGTTAAGGTTACAAGTATAAGTTTAGATTATAGTTTAAGGTTTAGGTTTAGGGTATAGTTAAGGTTTAGGAAATCGGGTTCAGGTTCGGGATCGGGTTTAGGTTTTAGCTTATAGGTTATAAGTTAGGGTTTAGGTTTAGGTTATAAGTATAGGTTTTGGAATTTGAGAATAGGTTTAGGTTAAGGTTATAAAGTCTAGGTTTAAGTTATAGGTTAAGGTTTAGGTATAGGTTTAGGTTTAGGTTATAGGTTATAAGTATAAGTTATAGGTTAAGGTTAAGGTTTAGGGATTTCATTTTAAGTTAAGGCTTAGGTTTAGGTTAAGGTTGTAAGTATAGGTTATAGGTTAAGGTTAAGGTTTAGGTTTTGGCTATAAGTATAGGTTTTGGTATTTGAGAATAGGTTTATGTTAAGGTTATAAGTCTATAGGTTATAGGTTATAGGTTAAGGTTTAGGTTTTGAGATTTGAGAATAGGTTTAGGTTAAGGTTATAAGTATAGGTTTAGGTTATACGTTAAGGTTTAGGTTTAAGCTATAGGTATAGGTTTAGGTTATAGCTTAAGGTTTAGGTTTAAGAAATCGGGTTCGGATTCGGGATCGGGTTTAGGTTTTAGGTTTTAGGTTATAAGTTACGGTTTAGGTTTACGTTATAAGTATAGGTTTTTGGGATTTGAGAATAGGTTTAGGTTATAAGTATAGGTTTAGGTTGGATTATAGGTTAAGGTTTTGGGATTCGAGAATAGGTTTAGGTTAAGGTTATAAGTATAGGTTTAGGTTATAGGTTAAGATTTAGGTTTAGGTTATAGGAATAGGTTTTGGGATTTGAGAATAGGTTTTGGTTAAGGTTATAAGTCTAGGTTTAGGTTATAGGTATATGTTTAGGTTATAGGTTAAGGTTTAGGTTTAGGTTAAGGTTGTAAGTATAGGTTATAAGTTATAGGTTATAGGTTAAGGCTTGGGTTTCGGCTATAAGTATAGGTTTTGGGATTTGAAAATAGGTTTAAATTAAGGTTATAAGTCTAGGTTTAGGTTATAGGTTAAGTTTTAGGTTTAAGGTAAAGGTTAAGGTTTAGGAAATCGGGTTCGGGTTCGAGATCGGGTTTAGGTTTAGGTTATAGGTTATAGCTTTGGGGAATTAAGAATAGGTTAAGGTTTAGGTTTAGGAAATCGGGTTCGGGTTCGGGATCAGGTTTAGGTTTGGGTTTTCAAGTGTAGGTTTAGGTTTAGGTTTAGGTTAGGGAGTTGAGATTAGGCTTAGGTGTAGGTTTATATTTAGGAATTTTGAGAATACATTTAAGTTTTAGGTTTAGGTTTAGGTTTTAGGTTATAGGTAAAGTTTTAGTTTAAGGTTAAGTTATAGGATATAAGTTTAGGTTATAAGTTATAGGTCAAGGTTTAGGTCATATGTTTTGGTTTAGGTTTAGGTTATCCGATCGAAAGTGGTTGAACCTATTAAAATTTTTATTCATTCCATGAACTACATATATCCATGTTTTCATATGTATAACATATTAGTTTTATGTACAGATACCTTCACACACTCAAACAATTTGTAAGGAATAAGGTACGACCGGAGGGGTCGATAGCTGAAGTGTACATTGATAACGAGTGCCTTACATTTTGGTCCATGTATCTTCGTGGCATAAAGACTAGATTCAACCGAGAAGATCAGAATGTCGATGAAGGGCAGGAGCATGAACAAGGACTCATATCTGTATTCGCACATAACGTTCGTCCTTTAGGATCCCCAACGTTTCAGAATATGGACCTTGGGGATCTAGCAAAGACGCGGTGGTATGTGTTGCATAATTGTGAAGAAATAGAGTCGTACTTGGAGTAAGTCTTTCCTTGATTATTGTTTTCTCTACATACAATGATCTTAATGTTTCTTGCTGATGACGTGACATTTATGCCTAGTGAACACAAAAACGAGATGAAGTCCAAATTTTTCACAAATTATGATCGAATGCATCAAGACCAGTTTTCAGAATGGTTTGCCAAACGTGTAAGATTTCACATTATATCTCACCATACTTAAAATTTTAGTTGTATTCCACATTATTTCAACTTATGAAAATCCCTAAACAATTATATTTTGTACATGATAATAGATGACGACGTTACATATGAGCAACTCTGCTGATACGTCTAATGCACTATATTCACTGGCGTGTGGCCCTGACAGACGTGTATCTAGATATACAGGTTGTATTGTAAATAAGATTCGGTTTCACACTGAAGATTGTAAGAAGTGCAGGACCACATAAAATAGTGGGGTGGTTATGAAGGGAACAAATGAGGAGGATGAAATTGACTTTTATGGCATTTTGACAGATATTATTAAGCTGAGTTATTGTATGAAAAAGAAGGTGTACTTATTTAGATGTGATTGGTGGGATATTGGAAGAAGTTGGGAATACAAACTGACAATTACTTTACAAGCATAAATTTATCTCGAAAGTGATTTAAGGACGACCCATTTATCCTCGCCAGTCAAGCCGAACAAGTATTTTACCTCGCTAATACCGAGTTACGCGGCTCTTGGCACGTGGTGCAGAAAATAAAGCCCAAGAACGTATTTGACGTTCCCGTACCAGAAGTTGAAGATAGCGAGGACGAGGAAAATGACACGTTTAGGGTTGAAGAAGCATATCAAGAAGACATGCCATCTAGGGATACAGGGACTGATTCAAGTATTGATATTGATGTAGTGCAATTAGACAGAGATGATGTGCCACCTGATCATGTTGATGCCTCAATAATCGTGATATTGTTAGAGATGATAGCGGTTTCATTGATGATGACGTTGCAGACAATTAGGATGAAATACTGATCAGCGATCGTGATGATGAAGAAATAGCCCTAAGAGATAGTGATACCGACAACGATTATTAAATGTATGCATGATTTACATGTCATTTTTCAATTTGAATAATTTATGTATTTTATGTATACGTGAAAATTACAAGTCATGATTAATTTCTTTTATTGACTTGTTTATAATCCACATTTGCAGTTAAGTCAGTTTCTGATCATGTCCTCTTTAAACCAGAGCGTAGTAGAAGCACGCAACATACTTCATCAGCTGTTGCAGATGGATGTTTCGGTCCTATCTTCTTCTAGTAGGGCCATAGAGATACCCGGTCTGGTTGATGAGTGTAGAGTGGAATATATCGATGACGACTTAGAGGAAAGATTATGCCATCTCAAAGAAATTTTAGAGCTGATGGAGATGTATAACCGCGGAAAATGAGATATGAAAGATGCGACTCCGTCACTTGCACATTTGAATGGAGTCCTGAAAGACCAGATTTCTCCTATTGTGACTGACATGTTGGCTGTAAATATGTTGGGTGCTTCACACGAAATGACATATGCTTCTGAAGCATACGATACCTTACGCAGAGAGTACTTTGGATAGTTTACCTCAAAGTTGTTTCGTATTATAATGAAATATGTATATTTAATTAAAATGACAATGCGTAATGAAATTTTCAATGGTTATAGATTAAAGTTTATAGTTTTATTATATTCTGCTTGCATTATAGTGTAATGGTCTAATCATATTTTAATCATCTCTCTAAGCATAAGTATAAATGCATTGCACCATCAACACTACTTGTAAAATGTTTTAATATATTCCACTTGTATTGACATTATTTAAATTTATAAGTTCGTAGCTCGCACATATTCACTGATGGCACCAGGTGGGAGAGTACGTCGTTCACGCACTGAATTTACCCCTTCTACCTGTGATGCGATGGAGCCAGCATCATCGTCACATATTGCATCGCAGGCGTCTGATCCCTCAGTCGCGCATACATAGGGCACTACATGTAAGTCTAGACATATTTATTTTAATAATTTTTGTTTATGTTTAGACTTACATATTTTACAATAGCATCGTCGACCAGCCGACGAGGACGTGGAGCCACGTGTGGGTTACTTTTAGAGCGAATTACGTGTGAGGGTAGGGTGATGGTAGAGTTCCCACAAGACTGCATTAGACCTGTTGGGAATAATGCCAGACTGTTTACGTCAGAGGTCGGTGTCTAATACCGATCTCTAATCGCCCCTACCACCACCTGTTGGGGAGACGAGACAGATGATGTGCGGCAGCTCATCCGTCAGCACCTTCAGGTAAATTTTAGTTTTTTAAAATTTATTTTATAAAAGTTTATTTTATGGTTAAGTTATTTTTTTAATAAGTTTATTGCCTTAATCTATTATTTACGAAACTGCAGGATAAGTTTGACTTAGATTTGAGTGTTCCACACATTTCCTATACTGTCGACGACATGATCAAGGAGCGGTTCAAGGAGTACCACTCTGTGTTACACAAGCGGTACAAGCAGTGCATGAGCCACGAGGAGGGCGCACATTCCGCACCGCCGCACGTGACCGATAGCGACTGACGGATACTCTACGATAGATTTTTGTCTGATTCTTTTCAGGTAATATTTACATATTTACGATATCTTAAGGTAACAATTAAATTCACTATTAATAATAATATATTATGAATAATGTGTTTAGAAGAGGAGTAAAATAAATTCTAACAACAGGAGAAAGTTAGAAGTGAACCACGTAGCTGGTTCAAAGTCATTTGCAGAAATTCGTCACATCATGGTATAAAATTACTGGTAATTATTAAGTTGATATATTTTTTTCATGCATTTATATTAACTCTATTGTCCTTTCGATTGCGCAGCGAGATCCCATCACTGGCCAGGAGCCCGGACCAGTAGACCTCTATAGAGGGACTCACTGTCGACATGCGACGTGATCTTGGGTACATCCTAGAGCCAACGAGATTTGGATAAAAATTTTTATATTATAAATTTTAATTTCTTTACATTATAATAATGTCATTTTTTAGAGAAAAATCATATGTTTTTATTATAGGCGGCGATGGACACCTTACGCAATCAGCCCAGTCCCGATGGTACTCAGCGGAGTGAGCCAGAGATCCTGAGTGAGGTGCTTGGCACCCGTTCTTGATATGTTTGTGGGCTTGGCCATGGTGCCAAGCTCATGGCACCCGCTAGAGCTGCCTCCACCCGATCCATCGTCGTTGGTGAGAGCGCCACTCGCTGAGCTGATATTGTAGAGAAAGAGGTTCAGCAGCTATGGATCATCGTCTATGACATTAAAGTGCAGCTGGAGAAGACAAGTGAGCAGATGAAGAGGCAGATGGAGGAGCAGGAGAGGAGGATGGAGGATCTGACGAGGCAGAGGGAGGAGCAGGAGAGGAGGATGGAGGATCTGACGAGGCAGAGGGAGGAGCAGGAGAGGAGGAGGATGGAGGAGCAGGCGAAGGAGAGAGAAGAGCATCAGAGAAGGATGGAGGAGATGCGGGTGGAGCATGAGCGACGGATGACGGAGATATTTCAGGCTCTCGCTGCATGCTTACTCACTGATGCTCCACCTCCTCCGCCTTCATCTTTATGATTTTTTATATTTTATTTATGATGTTAAACTTATATGTATTTATGTTGATGGACGTAGTTTATATTTGGATGGATTTACGTACTTTGAGTTTAAATAGATGTGAATGTGAATATGATGAAATATTTATATAGAACAGGTGTATATCAGGAATATTATAACAGGTGTATATCAGGAATATTTGGCAGGCACATTAAAAAAAAAAAGGACACTTTTACCAACGAAAATTTTCGTAGGCAAAAGTATAATTGGGGTTTTTATCTATGAAACTTTTCGTAGGTAAAGGTCTCATAAACGTTTTTACCTACGAAAATTTTCATAGAGGAAAGCTCAGTAAATTTTTTAGCTACGAAAATATTTGTAGGTAAATGTTTTGAAAATATTTTTACCTATAAAAATATTCGTTGGTTTATGTTTTCAAAATGGTTTTACCTACCAAGCAATTCGTAGGTAAAAGTTTCATAAAAGTTTTTAGCTACGAAAAGCTTCGTAGGGACAAGTTCTGTAAGTATTTTTGCCTATGAAACTATTCATAGGTAAAGGTTTTGTAAATATTTTTAGCTACGACGATATTCGTAGGTAAAACTTTTGTAACAATTTTTCCCTGCCAACTGATTCGTAGGTAAAAGTTTTGAAAATATTTTGAGCTATGAAAGTATTAGTTGGTAAAACTTTTGCTACAATTTTTACCTACGAAAAGATTCATAGGAAAAAGTTTCGAAAATATTTTTACCTACGAAATTATTAGTAGGTAAAGCTTTTATAACAATTGTTACCCACGAACAAATTCGTAGGTAAAAGTTTTGCTATAATTTTGACCTACGAAAATACTTCATAGGCAAAACTTATGCAATATTTTTAGCTATAAAATGATTTATAGTAAACGTTTTGTCATAATTATTACCTACGAAAAACATTCATTAGTAAAACTTTTGTAAATATTTTTACCTACGAATTTATTTGTAGGTGAAAGTGTTGTCATAATTTTTACCTATGAAAAAATCGGTAGGTAAACGTTTTGTAAATATTTTTAGCTATGAAAATAATCGTAGTTAAAAAGTTTTGTAGATCTTTTTTAGCTACGAATATAAGGAAAAATTATTTTTCAATATTTTGGCTACGAAAAAGTACGTTGGTAAAGCGTTTTACCTACGAAATGAAATCGTCGGCAAAAGTCTTACTTTTGCCAATGAAATATTTTTTTTCGTTGGTAAAAGGTTTCTCCTACGGTCTTTTGGTAACGAAAGTGCCGACGAAAATTTTCGTCTGAAAAAGTTTTTGCCTACGAAAAATAGGCTTTTGCTTCGTAGGTAAAAGTGACTTTTCTTGTAGTGCCACCTAACCTTATCTATTTTGGACTTAGATGACTTGTACACCGAAATGAGGTTGTTCAGATGACTTGCGACCAAAATGAGGTTGTTCATATGTACTCGTAAATAGAGCTGAAAATGACATAAGCAGACCGAATCTTTAGATTGGGCCCACTTATGGGCTAGGAATTATATTAGTTTTTCACCATATAAAGTTTGGTGGTGACACTACAACCGTACACATGGCATAGTTATATGGTAATCCAGACCATCCTAATTACTGACCCAACTTTGGATGGAGCATTAATTATAGAAAAATTTCACTGATAGGATATTATAGTGATTATATCATTAAGATAAATGTCGACATCTGATAGCTAAGTTAACAATGCAAGTCTAATAAAAGCACAGATGAAATTTAACAAATATGAGAAGATAACATGAAGAAGAAGAAAAGCATCATCAAAAACATATATGAGAAGATAACATGTATAGCAACTCTTTGTCACCAAATTTGTTTCAATGTGTTGATGGTGAGTATCAAGTTATGTTTCCTATAGTTAACACAAAAATCCCAAATTTAGAAAATCCTAGTCACTGAATCTTCAGTCTTTCCTTTTATAGTTAACATCCCATGAATATAGCTAAAATTAAAGTAAATTGTATAAGGACAGCTAAAACTCCTTTTATAATTGTAAATGCTACAAGTGCAATTCCTCTCTAGATGAAGAGTGACCAGACTAGGAGCAAAATAAACATGGAGAATCAGTTTGTTTTAAGCCTCTACTCTAAACTAGTGGTTTTACTTTAATTAAGCATAATACATCCAAACACAAATACACTAATCACAAATCAAATAGGAATTAGTAGGTGAAAATATTAATAAATAATGGTTGCAAAGAAAGACACCAAAATCCCTGTCAAATCAATGGCACTTACAATCATACACACACATATCTACAACATCAGGTTACAATAAAAATGTAGATAATAAGATAAACAAGATAACTAATTTAGTCAATTCAGGTGGGTTTTTTTTCCCTGCAATTGGAAGTCAGCAAATCATATGACTACATATCACAATGTATATTGAATGGCCAATTATTCAGGAAATTCCTATCTCTGTGAGTATATGTTAATAACATGCCACATGACAAGAGCAATGTCCATTGAAAAAAATAAATTAAATGCATATAACTATACCAAATGGATTATAGAGAAATAAATCTACACTCTAAGGTGAGGACTCACCCTTTGAGCTTTCCACTTAAGTTCATCAATCTGGACATAGATGATGATATGATTTCTCCCATTAAGTTACTTACCTCACTATTGAATATGTTAATTTGTTGCGCAACTATTTCATGTGTTTAATTATAGCAAGCATAAATGATTTGATAATAACATGCTATCTTTAATTGTACATTTGTTAATTAATTGTATGTTGCCACTTGCACTTAAGCGATGGAATTAATGGAACTTGTCATGAACTGACCATCTTGCAATCTGTATTTGACTTACGCGACATGGATCGCACATTCGCCTTACATGGCTCGGATCGCATATTACCTTACATGGCATGGACCATATATTTGCCCTTAGTGGCTTCAATGGAACATTGACGCCCTTTTGTGACTTGTTGGTTATATTCGCTTATCTTGTTGATTTTCGAGTCATTGTGCAAAGTTCGTTATGATTTCTGGGTGGAGCTGAAGTTCGTTTATCAATTTTCTCACCATCTTGTGGAGTTCATACAATTTTTGAATGATGTCAGATTTCGTATCATGATTCTCTCTTCATCTTGTAAAGTTCAGTTGTATCATGATTTCCGGGTGAACTTGAAGTTCGCTTATAGATTTTCTAGTCATCTTGTGGAGTTCACATATGATATGTTTTTCGAGTGAAGTAGAGGTTTGTATGTTGATTTTTTAGTAATCTTACGGTGTTCAGTCGTACTATGATTTTCGGATTGAGCTTAAATTCACTTATCAATTTTCTAGCCATCTTGTAGTGTTCACATATGATATGATTTTCAGGTGGAGCTGAAGTTCGCTTATCGATTTTCTAACCATCTTACGGAGTTCACGTACGATATGATTTTCAGATGAAGTAGATATTTATATGTAAACTCTCCCTTCATCTTACGGAGTTCAGTCGTACCATGATTTTCGGGTGGAGCTAAAGTTTTCTTATCGATTTTCTAGCCATCTTGCGGAGTTCACGTACGATATGATTTTTGAGTGAAGTATAGGTTTAAATGTTGATTTTTTATTCACCTTGTGAAGTTCACTTGTACCATGATTTTCGGGTGGAGCGGGAGTTCACTTATTGATTTTCTAGCCATCTTGCGGAGTTTACATATAATGTGATTTTTGGGTGTAATAGAAAGTTGTATGACTGATTATTTAATTATCTGGGCACATTCACTTGCATTGTCGTTGCTAATGATGAGGTTATGTTGATTGGTTTAATTTTTAAGTATACGATCATGATTATGAATTACGTTGTTTAATATATTCATTCTTATTAACTTACGATCTATCCTCAATTATGAATGATAAGTGTGTAATTTTAGAGGATACTCCTTACTGCGATAGTCATTGACGCTATTAGACTATATTAGTTGATGTAGGTGTAGAGCGAGCCGATGCTATTCACTGGGTTGCTAAAGCAGATCTGGTAGTTGAGAAGTTACATGGGGTCCTTGCAGCCCATATTGAACTTCAGTATTAGATGATAGATTTCTAATTTTGTTTAATGAACTTGGTTATTTGTGATTATAGAAGTCCTGTATGAGCATTGCATTTGGATATTTATGGTGATTGAAATATTTTTATATAATGCATAGTTTACTCCGCCAACATTGATATTTGATAAGCGGTTCCAATTTAAACTGAATTTTAAAGGTTAACACTCGGGTTTTTAGAAAACGAGTCATATATTTGGGTTTCAAAAAACCAAGGTGTTACATGTATGTGACATGGTTGACATGGAAGCCTATCACATACTACTTGGTCGACTGTGGCAATTAGATCATGACACTGCTCATAAAGGATGAGATAATGTATATATTTTTGTCAAAGACAACCAAAAAATCATACTAGCCCCTATGGGCCTAAAGGAGCAACTCGAATTGTCCAGAGTGGAGGGGCATTCTCTCCTAGGCATACGAGACTTTATGGAGAAATCCAAAGAGACAAGACAAGTCTATGCTTTGATTGTAAAGGAGAAAGAGGTAGAGTCGACCATCATTCCCAAGAAACTAAAATCATTGCTTTTAGAATTAAAAAAATAAATAAATAAATAAATAAAATCAGCCCAATGAACTTTCCGATGGGTTACCACCCATACAAGATATTCAATACCACATTGTCCTTGTCACACTCAATTATATCTATCGACCTATCGAAATAGACATATATTATCCACCACGATTCTGGAATTTCTAATAATTCAAGCAGAATTTCAACCCGTTGACACAATCGGTTGATATGTGGAACTAGGCTAATTGTTGTCAATCCTTCGTGGCATCTTTTCTTCAGTCCATCATTACAATGAACGAATCCGCCACCTGTTATACGTCACACGTCACCTAGATCGGTCAACTATGTCAGCTTGGATATAGCACACATGTTTAAATGTTTGTATACAAGGAGTACAATTTCATACCTATCTTGGAAGTTCACGTGCTCCATTAGGGCCTATTTGGCCGGGCAAACTGGATGGGATTAAATTGTATTGGAAGGGATTGGAAGAAACAATCCTGGGATTGGCCGGGCGTGCCAAACAAGCACATTGAACTTCTGCCTGGATTGGAGTAATCCCATGGGATTACTAGCAATATACTGACATCACCATCATTACCTTGAAATCCACCCAATCCCTCCTAATCCCATTTATTTTGCCTGGGACATGTTTGGGTGGACGGATTGCAAGGGATTGGCTGGGCATAATCCCGGGATTGGCCAGGCGAGCCAAACATACTCAGTGGTAGATTCTCTGGATATAGCAATCCAGCAATCTACTGACGTAGCCATCATTACTTGTCATCCACCCTAAATACAATCTAATCCCATGAGATGGGCCCGTCCAAACACGCCCTTAATTTCCTTGAGTTTTTGTTTTCAGCTAACAGAAGCGATTAGGTACACAAGTTTATTTGGGTCCAACCAGAATTTCCTGGTTAACGGACTACCTGTGTAAGACATCCAAGCCATGCAAACGGTGGGCCCCACCATGAAGATTACTTGGCAAAAAAATTATGCCATTGAACTCATCAGCTGGACAACACCTTTAGAATGAATGGGCAATCAAAGTTTTTACTTCATGATGAGGCTAAAAATATGTTTAAAAGTTCTTCGTACTTGACAGAAGAGGGAATAGGATTGGTTGTTGTGTTGATGTCACTAAGTGTTGTGGCATGACCATGGTTATGTGTTATATCTAAACCGTCCATTCATTTGGCTATATCATTGTAAGACTTGAGTTAAAAAATAAAACAAATCCAAAGATCAAGTGAACCACACTGTAGAAAGCAGTAGGGGATTAAACGTCTACCATTGAAACCTTCTTAGGATCATAAAAGTTTTGGATCATTCTGATATTTGTTTTTTTTTTTTTTTCCACTCTCTCTCTCTATCCAAGTCTATGTGACCTTATGAAAAGAGTTGATGGAAAATTAACATTATGTTAGATCTTAGAAATGTTTTAATGATCCGAATCATTGTCCCCACTGCTACTTGTAGTGTGGTCCACTTGAATTTTGGATATGTTTCATTTTTAGGCTTATGCTCTAAAATGTGCTCGCACAATGGATGAACAGTTTGAATATCATAAAAACATTATTATAGGGCATATGTAACTTCAATCTCCTTTCAACCCTCTGTGCATTTGGGAGCCTGAGTACAGGATCTGCCATCTAATCAAACCCTGGGTTAGGTAGCAACTGACTGATTCCTCTATTTCAACTAACTGATTTCTCTAACCCTGGGTTAGTTAGCAACTGATTCTTCAATTTTAACTAACTGATTTCTGTATTTTAGTAAGCTGAGTAAAACACGCAGGATCTACAGTCCTGCCCTACTGTATATATAAATTCACTTCCCCCCTGCTGTAGGGATCCTTACTTTGAACGCACGTGGAAAATAGCCGCCTGATTTAATATTCAGACGGAGAACATCACTCGAAACAAATGGTTGGCCATAGTGATTTATTTCCACTTCATTGGTTGATTTACTCTTAAAAAATGGGTTTGGTAAAAGATACACGCCATAGTGACCCCACAAACTAACCTATGGTTGGCCATTCTATCCCTGCTGTTCCCTTTGTGTGGACCAGCTAAGTTGTAGATCCGGCTGATTTTGTCATCAACAGCTAAAATCAAGGACTGAACCTGATGGACGGAGTGGATTCTACACATAAGTCTTATGGCCCCACAGAATTTGAGTTTTTTACGCCGATGTTGCGAAGGATTCCGGTCCAGATTTAGTCCAGGCTAAAATTTGTATGCCCACAACGTTCAATGACACCACGAGAATTTCCTCGCCCTAACACGTGTATTCCCATTAGGGACCGTTGGTTGATTTTTGTTTTTATCTGCAACGGATGGGACAGTCCTTTGACCCAAACCATGTGCTTTGGGAATTGTCAAATGCGTTATCGTTACTCCTTAAAAAGGTTTAATACTCCGCTGGATTTTCATGGATGATATGCGGGCGCTTATGAACTAAGAAATTGCATAAATTAAATACAAGTAATTCCAATTCAACCGTCCAAATTGAGGGACCTGATTTAGATGTGTGATAAATCAAAAATTACACTTGAATAATTATTAGAGGCTTGGATTGTGTGTGATTTCAACACCTGGGACAGCGGTTGGTAGAGTTTAGGCCTGACGGATTTGATTAAGATACGTGCTGCTAGTAATATTGGGGCACGTGGTGGATTTTATTAGGCTACCTGTTTGTTGATGCTGAAGGTTGATAAACCGGCAAAACAGAATTACCATGGAGATCCTGGGACCCTGCGATGCTAAAATTAGTGGAGGCAGATTAGGTTGGGTAGAATATAGGTTTTCTGATGTGTATTTGTGTATATCTCACATCGTATATTAGGTTCTTATTTATAATGACGGGGTGACAGTGACATAAATGGTTATATCCCTATTTGGTATATGCATATTGTATGGGTAATCTCTCTCCATGTATATTGTGGTTATTTTCTAAAATCTTTGGCAAATATATCGGACGGATAACAAATCTCTTTGATAAGATCTATGAATAATTGGGATTTGAGAAAATCAAGGTAGATGGCCAAGGCCAATCTCCGGGTCAAGGAATCAAGACCATCTTATATATCAAAGGGTCAAGGCCGATCTTCTAAAGTCGAACTGTCGATCATGGTCGAACCTTCCTTCAAGGTAGGTCAGGTCAATCCTCGTGGTAGTTCGTCAGTTAATATAGAACAGAGACCGGCCAGAGTCAAGCCTTTCATCAAGTGGTCAGTTCCTTGAACTTTTTACAGAGGTCATGCTCGAATGTTGGAACCGAACTATTCTCATTAAAAATGCTTTTATGTTATTCATCATATTGGTCACTCTTGGTCAATTCATTTTCACCCATAATAATGTTGTTGTTAGAGATGCCACTGAGGTTGATTGCACAATAACCCAACACCGTGGTGATGTAATATGGTGGGATTTGATTGGACCAAATGAATAGTAGAGTTTGAGTAGGGCAGGTGGCCCAATCAAATCCCATTATGTACATACATCACCAAGCTATGCAATGCTAGGGTCACCAAGCAATCTAATTCCAAGTTCACACAAATGAACCATTTCTAACAACGGCGTATGCCACAGTCAAATTTTGCTACTGCCTGACACCACCAAGGTATATGATGTTAGGGTCACTATGCAATCCCATTAATTGAATGGTTCACAATAAAAAAAATAAATAAATAATAAAAATAATCTAATCTCTCCGCTTAAACAAGAGGTCCGTTTAAACAAGAGGATAGGAATGTTCAGTCAAATATACCATGAGTCTGTTGCCCGAATTGCAGAAAACGAGTTTCATAATTTAGATATTTTAATTTGATTTAATGGAGAATGCCTCAAATTCCACCCTGTCAAACCATAATTTATGGTCCACTCAATTAATTACTTCCATTCAGTCATGCGTGCAACATATAGCACTTTTAATAAGTTGGGCCGACCATGAGAATCATTTTGTACAAAAATCAACCCTAACCATTCATTAGGTGGGATCATACCATAGAAAATAATTTATAACCATTAACAAATAACAAAATACAATTGTGGTCCATACCATGTGTGGATGTGGCTGATTTTTATGCAAGTTGATCCTTATGGCCTACATAACCGATTTTTAGTGTTGGATGTGATAAAAGTTAAATTATTTGCTAGGTGGATGATATGACCTTCTCAAAGTTAATATACGTCATGTGTTCAATTTTTACCGGTGTGGGTCATGCACGACACTCAACCTACACTGACTTTACTTTGTTTTCCTTCATTCACGTATGCCTAAGGTCCAATCTAAAAAAATGTAGGCCACACTACGATGATCACTTGACACGGAAGTCAAGGAAATTTACTCATTGGGTGGGCCCACAATATTAAAAGATGATCACCAAAAATATGAAAATCTTGGCTATCAGCTGGGACGCGGATTAGCTACTGAACCCCCACAGAAGCCAGTCTCGCTATTGAAGTGATGTCGCCACTTTCTTTGGGCCCCACCATGATGTATGTGTTGTATCCACACCGTTAATCTATTTGGAGAGATCATTTTAGGGCATGAACCAGAAAATGAGGCAGATACAAAGTTCAAGAGGACCCCACCACAGAAAACAGTAAGGACAGTGATGCCCACCTTTGAAACCTTCCAAGGGCTCAAAATGATGTTTATTTGTGATCCAACCTGTTTATAAGTTAACAAAAATATAGAATTAGGGAAAAAAAAAATATCAGATTGATCAGAAAACTTCTATGGCTCAAAGAAGTTTTTAACGGTGGCGTACAATTCCCACGGTTTGCTGTGGTGGGATCTACTCGTGCTTTGGATCTGCCTTATTCTTTGACTCATGCTCTAATGAATTCTCCAAATAAATGGACGGTGTGGATACAACACATATATCAGGGATCATAAAATGTGGTAAAGTCCAGTAACGTAACTCATACTACTGTCGAGTTCAGTAGCTAATGCGTCCCAATCAACTGGTTGGATGTGGGACGGCCGTTGGATTATATAAATGAAAATCCGCACAACTTTTGATCATTTAGTTTTGATTTAGAGTTGAGTTGACTCATTTAGTTATGAGTTAGAGTTGAGTTGGGTATGAGTCTATTCAAACACGTCTCACCAAACTTGTTATAAGATGCTTATGTAAAGTTCTACATGTATAGCTGTATATAATAATCAAGATTTTTCCTCCACTACTTCATGAGAGTTCAATTCTCATGGGGGGCCATGCTTTGATAATCTGGACACAATTATTATTATTATTTTTTGGTGTCCCACTTTAGATGTGCATTCTTTCGTAAATTCATCAATACAACAATCATGACTCTTTTTTTTTATTTGCCGCCCATGAATAGAGAGTTAAGCAACACGAGACAACGATGTTCCATGATCTATTCATGCAACACGAGACAACAATGTTCCATGATATACACACACATGACATCCCATGCGTCTGCTACACAAGCCAGACCACTTTAGGGGTACACTAGAACATCAATCCAAAACTCAAGTGGACCTGACATATGGGGGACGCGATGAGGCCGATCATAGTCTTCCTCAGCTGATATCTACTCTGAATCTGTTGAGCTCTTTGGACTCCTTGGGGAGCTTCTTTGAATCCATGAGGAATAAAAGATTATAAAAAATAATAATAAAAATAAATTTGAAATAAATTAATTAATGATTTTTAAAAAAAATGAAACAAACATTAAAATAATGAGCTCAAATTAGGATAGAGTTTTAGACTCAAACACCCTACACACTTGACTTTACTACTTATAAACCGTCTCTATTCCTACTGGACATGTTTTTCAGCAAAAATTAATAAGTGTCCAATTTGGCCCCATTATGTTATTCTCTTAATTTTTCTAAGCCCTTATTCATGTTGGGCACAATTTCTACAAGTCAAATGATCAAAACTTATATTCAAATTATAACTTACTTTTTATAGTAAAATGAAAATAAATTGAACTTTTGACCGTCGATTTGACGGAATCTTACAAATCTAGCATGGCAACCTGGCATAACAGCTTGGTTGGCTAAAGTAACTTCTCCTGCACCAAAATCATATATGATCATATGTTAAAAAATTTATCCTGATGATTTGTGAGATATGACTATTTTAAGGTTCCGACGACTCATCTAGATAGTTTTCACTTCCAAAGAGGCCTTCTCTGGTCCATCTATTTCATGAAAGTGTTTTGAACCGCTCTAAATCAGGGCCACATCAAAGGAAAATGGAGGAATAGAAGCGTCCACTTTGAAAGCTTCTAGGAGCCACTATATATATGATGTTTACATCTATCCCTTAATAAAGGTGAGCACAGAGACAACAAAGGAATAACCAAATATATGCTTTATCCAAGACTTTAGCGGGTCCAGACAGATTTAATACCGTGCGTACTATCTTGCTATTCCCTCTCATGTGGTGTGGATGGTCCTGATTTCTGGGATCAAGGAATACAATCACTTGTCACAAATGATAAAAGGAGTTGATTTCACGAAAAAATCACGAGGACCCTGTAGGTATTCTCGTGGATGGGCGTTGGTGCAAATGGAACCAACTGCTTTGACAAATTGCTCCCAAGCGAAATCATTTCCGAGCATTGTAGTACTCACGCAAATTGGGACAAATTTTGGGGATGGTCCATCCAATGTAGGATGCAAAAGAAAAGTAGTCACATTACTCGACCATGGCCCTGATTTGCATGTGTCCTACAGTTTGTGGGATGCATATTGCACCCGGCTGGGAGCTAGACGTGCCCACGCTAGCGCAATGAAAAAATAGCATGCATGGGAACTAGTGACGATTTTCTTAGTGAAATAACTATTTGGCCTTTTTCACTAGAGTTGTACACGAGTCGACTTAGCTTGGTCAGCTTGCTTGACTCGACTCGAAAAAGCTTGACTCACCTCGGCTCGAAACTGATTCAGATCGAGTCGAGTTGGTCTCTAGTGCTTGAAAACATTTCGAGTGGAGTTTAAGCTTGCCCAAGCTCAACTCAATTTGACTTGAACCCCAACTCAAATCAACTCGAATCAAATCAACTTGGTGATTCGGTTATTTTGATTTAATATTGCTCGCCAAGTGTTCGACACCATTGATAGGTACTCGATTCCATCAAAAAAATTTAGAAAATCCATATTGGTTGCTGAAACATTTTGGTGTTGCTACATGATAACATCGACGTAAGTTCGATATCATTGACAGATCTTCAATGGGTTGTCAATGCCATCGAAGGTCCTGTCAAAGATGTGTGCAAAATTGTGTTAAGTGTGGAATTTTTTTTCTATTCTGATTTTGATAGTATATATATCGGGTGTAATCGGGATTAAGGTATGAGAGAGGTATTCTAGGGCTTTCTAAATTGTTCCTAATGGTTCAAAGGCATAGTTAGGGCTTGTGAAGTAAATTTAAGGTTTGTTCAAATCTAATACTATATCTCTTGTAATTTCTACTTTTATAGTGCATTACTCGTCACTTTGTGTCATGGTTTTTTCTCCCAAGGATTTTTCCATGTAAAATTTAAATTGTTCTTGTTTGGACATGGTTGTGCAATTATGTGTACTTTGCTTGATTCATCTCTTGGTGTTTACGCTTCCAACAAGTGGTATCAGAACTAACATTGGGAAGTAGATCAAATTTGAAAGCAATGTATTAACGACATCTAATCTGAAGTTCGATGTAGAAAAATACTCCATTAAAAACATTTTTAAATGATGGAAAGTTAGGATGAACAGTATTCTAGTTCAGCAAAGATTAACAATGCTCTCCTGGAAAAGTGACCGAAATTTATTACAAAAGAATAATGGAACAAGAATAATAAATAAAAGCTAGAACCTTTATCCAATTATGCTTAATGGATGAGATCTTGTATATTGTCATGATAGAGAAAATTGCAGTAAGTACATGGGCAAAATTAAAGAATAACTATGCAAAGAAATCTCTTGAGAATCGTTTGTACTTGAAGTTACAGTGGTTCAATCTGAAGATGGGGGAGGGGGTTAACGTTGAAGCTCACATTAGTAACTTCAATAAGTTGATTTGTAAATTATTTGATGTGGAAGAGACGATGAAAGATAAGGATTAAGCATGTATACTGTTGAATTCTCTTCCAACTTTGTATGAGTTATTTAAGGACTCTTTGTACACTGGTAGAATTATCATTAGCACCAAGACCGTGTTATCTAAGACCTTTAGTCGAAGGTGATGAGAAAGAAAAATGGTGACCCAGGTGCTTCTATAGAGGCACTGGTTACAAGGGGGAGAAATTTGAGTAGTACAGTGGATCTTTGCGATAAAGGTCTAAATCCAATGGCAAGGACAAAGGGAAGTTGAAGTGCTAGAATTATGGCATGTCAAGGCACATGAAGAAAGATGATCAGAATCCTAAATAAAAAAATGAGAATTTAAATAGTTCTTACAGGGAAACCAACACCATGGAATCTAGTGAGGAAAGAAATGGTGCTGATGTACTGACCGCATCAAAATTTAGGTACTTTGATGAATTATAAACTTTGGATACAAGGGCTTCATACTACATAACCTCTCATCAGAGTTGGTTCACTAATTACAATAAGTGCAATGGTGACAAGGTATTAATGGACAATAATAATGCCTATAAAGTGGTAGGCGTTGTATTAGTGTGCATCAAGATGTTTAATGACATGGAGCATATCTTAAACGAAGTAAGACACATTCCTTATTCGAGAAAGAATGATATATCTAGGAGAACTCAAAGCACTATCGTCCAAATTCCCCTGGTTCTATCGTGTCCTTAAAGTTTCAAAGGGGCACTCATAGTCATAAAGGCACGGTGTTCACACCCTAAGTATAGGATTGTGATGTAGTAATATTCTCGGTAAGACCGAGGTCGAGTCCACAGGGACTAAACATTGTGCGTAATCTGAAAGTAACTTGAACTAGAACTAAGCAAAGATGTAATTTAAATCAAGGAATTTTTAAGAGAATAATTGTGAACTATTTATCTAAAACTTATAAAATTCAAAGGTGCGAAACTAAGGTGCCAAGGATCTACTTGTAGCAATTGCGTAGCTACCTTGCATTGATTCAAAGACACAACTGAAATTAGAGTCTTTTCCTATCCAATTGGTGAGAAGAGATTTGTCAAATCTCTGAACTTCTCATGGATCTAATCATCAATAGATGAGAGTGGTAAAAATTTGGAAGTGATTTCATCACCTAACCATGCCCAGGAGACAAGGTAAACAACAGTAATTTACCAAACCCATAACCAATTATAGGAGAATTGAGAAGATTAGGAGGATTCCATCACCCAACCATGTCCATGAGACGATGGTGAACAACGGGATTACCTAATTTCACAATCTTAATACATGAAAAAGAAGATATCTCAAACTATCACAGATATATTATAATTTGAGTCACAACAAACCGTTAAAAACTAAAAATATTCCTTCATAATCAAACTAGAATCCAAGAGAGTTCAATAAAGCATGAATCAAAGTAAAGAAAATATCACAATCATGCCACAAGCTTCACCTTTTAACCCTATCTAAGAGGTTTAGCCAAACATGATCAAGCTAAAGATCTCTTAAAAGAAAACATAAATTGACTTAAAGAAAGGAAAAGAAAACTCTGTGAAGATGCCAGCCGATCCTCTCTCTTATTTGCTCTCATCTTCATGTCTCTACAGCTGCCCTTCAAATACCTCCATGGCTGCCCTGGATCCTTCACGGTTCAGAAGATGGCCCACTCCCTGTTCACTCCCCAAGTGCAGGGTTGTGATGTAGTAATAACTCGGTAAGACCGAGGTCGAATCCCAAGGGACTGAAACTTGTACGTTATCTGAAACTAACTAGAACTAGAACTAGGATAAGATGAATTCTAAATCAATTAGCAATGGTGGAATATTTGTAGAATAATTAATCTAAAACTTAGGAAACAAATCAGAGATAGGAACTAGGGATTCAGAGGATCCACTTGTAGAGATCAGGGAGAATTTATGCTTGCATCAAAAATCAGAGAAATTACTGAACTGCCGTTGATCTAGTTTTCAAAGAGATGAAAGGTGTATGAATTAGAATGGATTCCATCACCAAACCATGCCCAAAAGACTATGGCAAACAACAGAATTAAACTAATTACCAACCCATCAGATGTATGAAGGTTAGGAAGGGTACCGACATCCGACCATGCCCAGGAGACTATGGTGAACAACGGGACGTCCTAACGTCATAAATATAAAAGGGATAAGAAAATATTCAAAGCATTGCAGACCCATTGTAATTTCAGTCACAACAGACCATTAAAGACCAAAAATATTTCCATTAAAATCAAACTAAAACCAACTTCAATTCAAAAATTAAAATTAAATTAAAAGCATATAATCTCTCATCTCACTACAAGCTTCACCTCCTAGCCCTAGCTAGGAGGATTTAGCCTGCCATGGATGGGCTCAATCCAAATAAATAAAGAGAAAAAGAAAAGGAAAAGAAAAGGGAAAGAAAAAAACCAAGCTCCTCTCTCTCTCCTCTGCCCACGTTGAAACCCAAGCTCGAGCCCTCTGTTCTTCCTCCCAAGACCTTGAATGAATGCTCCCCACGTCCAAAAACTTCTTTTTATAGCTGCTGGAAGGCTGGAGTCAGTGACAGAGTTGTAGCAGGACACGGAGTGCAATTTTCGCAGCCAAGTTTGGTACCATGAAACACGCCACTTTCCTCGCTCAAATTTCAAAGAAACACCGTCCCTTAGTACTTTCTTGGGTCCTCTACATGATAGACGGTTCAGATCTGCCATATGATCAAAGATGGTGGGCCAAAACCGTCCGGAAAAGTCAGTTTTCGCAGATGTGCGAAACCTTTCGCACCATTTCGCTGTTGTGGTCGGTGGGCCCCACAGAAGCATTTTCTGGAAAATCCACCCCATCCATTGGATTCAGAATGAAATTTCAGTCAAGAATGGGTGGTTTTGAACGTCCATTGACGTGGCCCAGAGAAGAAATCATAAAAGAATCAGTTTTGAACGCTACCGAGCAGCCCTTTTGTGGCCTCTGTATCTCACACGTGTGCACGCATGGGTACAAAAATTCAGCATGTTTTTGTAGTATTCGAGCCCCTCTACACGGTGAACGGATCAGATTGGCCATACGAGCAATGGGTGGGGCCCACTACCGTTCACAAAAACGGCCGCGGCCGTGCGTCCGCTGCGAAAATTTATTTATTTATTTATTTTTTTTCTTTCTTTCGGTCAGAGACGGTCGAGCCGTCTCTGACACTTGCCATGCACGGTGAGTGCACATGTGCACTGTACACGCTCATCTCATATGGGGTCCATTGCACTGTTTTGGAGAAATCTGCACCGTCCATCTGTTTTGACTCCTCATTTAAGGCGTCAATAATAATTTTGAGGCAGTTCCAGATATCAGGTGGGCTCAGAATCAACGGTTTATGGGCTGATCTGTTAGTTGGGGCACTTTTCGAGATCTTCAATGGCTGAAATTTTATATGTACGGTTAATTTATGGTCCTCAAGCGACGTATGAAGTTTCGAGCCGAACGGATGGTGGGAACCTCGTGATCTTGCATTCTGGACGTCCTTCAGGCCACTTGAGCTTCAATTTCTAACTTTTCTCGAATTTCTGACCGTGTATATTTGTCAATCTTGGTCCCCTGGAGTGTGTCCCTTGACTTTGGCGTCATCAGATCATTAAATCTCAACTTTTAACGTCCTTTTTCCATCCATGCTCATAAAATTACTTTGCCACATAAGAATGAGAAAACGAGCCATTAGACAGCATTATATTCGTAAATCCAGACAATATCTGGGGTCTAATATGCAATATTTGACCCTCAACACAACCCCCAACCAGCATTTTGCTAGTCCCGAGCAAAGTATGCGAAAAATAAGTTGAGAATTATAGGAGAACTTTCTATGAAATCGAGTGAGATTTTGAACAAAATACGAGAAATTTAATATTCATGAATGTTAGAAATTGTATTCTCTTGAGCTCAAGCGCACCGTAGACTTCATAATCAAGTGTAAAGCATTAATCCTTCAATTAGAAAAATTTTAAACATTGAGATCCATGGATGTATAGTGTAATCTCAGCTAATCATATTAAGATTGAATTTGTTATTTCAGGATCTCATTGGTAACCAGCAAGAGAATTCATGATAACCAAACTTGCCTCATAAATTTCATCTTTTGATCTTTTCAACTTTTTAGTTTTTCATTAATAGTCATGCCAAAAAGAGGAATCAAATCCTTACCAATAGGGAGCAAACCTATGGCAAAAGACCAATTACCTAAAAAAATTTTATTTATTTTTTTTTTTTTTGAATGTTTAACCTTGGGGAATCAAAACTTCACCTATAGGGAGCAAACCCATGGTGAAGATTAATTGCCTAACCCATTCAATTTTTATACCCTGATGGCAAGATATTTCAGACTGGTTCCCTTCGTGCTTAGTGATTACCAAGTTAATCCTTCGATATGGAACTGAAATCTTAATGTGTCAGCAAGACGTGTCCTGAAATCATGATTCAATCAATGTTTACAACTTCTAATCATGGATTAATAATTCACTTAACTATGAAATCTAACAGATCCGGAATCCAAGAGTCATAAATCCACCATTATGTACCTTGAAAATCTAAATTAGGGGTATCTGTCAAAATCACTGCGAATTCATAAAAATTTTCAAAAAAATTCAAAATTTTTTTTCACAATTGTTGCTCAAGACCAAGAAAATACTGATTAGGAAACCTAATCTCCCACCCCCAACCTAAAATCTACATTGTCCTCAATGTAAAAGATATGAGCATGCAATGCACATGAGACAACGAAAGTAAATGAGAAGTGATGGGAAGATAGTACCTGAATAACGAATCAAGAGAGTTTCCAATAGATCACGGCATGGAAGCTTATCAGCATGAGAGAGAAAGCAGAACAAAAATAACAAAAATAACAAAAATAAAATCCTACCTATACCACTTTCGCAGGTGTTCTCGATTGCATTTAGCGTATGCAACAAGCCTTTAAACCCCTAGGTTACCCCTAGTGGACGAGTTGTAGTCTCGTGAGGGTTTGCAGTAATGTTACCCACAAATATTGAATCGATCATGCCTCAAGGTTCCCCTTCCGGCCAATATCTTGATAAGTTTCTCAGTAAGTTCCTCAACAGGATCATCCAAAAGCCCTTTTTACAATAGGCTTGGATGCCCTGGAGCATGATTTTCCAGAGAGACATATGTACCTCATAAAAAATCTTCCATTGAATTGCTTGAGGTATCCATAATTTATACGATTCACCTAAGACAGAAGAAGTTTCAACGTTAGTATTGCATGGTGAATCAAAGACTACAAGTAAATAAAGTTTAGAAAACTTCTTAAAAAGTAATGTAGTCTCAACATATTCCGAAGCTCCAAACTTCGGTTCTAGATTCAGCTCCTCTTCCTCTACTAGTAGACGTTTAGGATCAGGGGAAGAGAGGGTTTCAGAATAAGGGTTCGTTTGGTCAGTGATGACTACCGAGATGTTGTTTCGCAAAGTATCCACTTTGTCTTTTAACATGAAATCGTTTGAAACCGCAAAGTGTGCCAAGCAATCCCACGAGTTGGGAAATTCAGATGAGTGTGACTCGTTTTTGTGGCTTGTGATGATCTGCGCAAAGAATCCCTCATCTTTGAAAGTGGATGGAGGTGCGCTCTCTTGCTCCAGTCCTGCACAGATAGATTGAAAATCAGTAAGTGAAGCATTGATGTGATCACTCTGTTCATTGAAATTACTCAATTGAGGCGCTGAATTCTCAATTGTTTGCAGCTCAGATGGTGGCCTCAACTGAGTGGTTTCAAATTCCAGAGTCGTAGCGGGCAACTCCTCCTCCCGAATCATATCATCATTCAATTCAAGGGAGTGGTCTAAACATGCCTCACAAGAGTTAGAAGAGTCAGTTGTAAGAGGTTCATTCTCCACATTTAAATCAGGCATGTCAAATGAGTGGAGTAGATCTTCCTGACCGATCACTTCGTGCACGTCTTGATCGTTGACCTGGACCAGATTTGAGATTGATTCAGGGAGAATTTGGGCTGCACATTCATGACCATCATCCCAATACGCATCATTGTCTAGTCCAGTGCAGTGCACATTCGGGATGAGATCACTTTCCTCACATTCTACACCTAACATGGGTTGAGGTTTGCATAAACTAACTTCTTCCTCATCATTGAAATCTTATGTGTCATGTAAGGAAACTGTGTCATCATCAATGTATTTAAAAGACACCCATGTATCTTCACCATTCTTTCGGACAGTCATCGAGATTGACTTATCGAAAAATTGAACCACATGCTCATTAACGGAATCCAACTCCTCATTCCAAATTCCAGATTCTTTTAAAAGTGAGTGCGGATAACTTTCTTCGCATTGTATTTTTAGATTAGGTCGTGGCTGGGATGACCGAGCCTCCTCTATCCTATCAAGACGCGCATCGAGTCCTTTCATTGTTTCCATTACTTTTCTCATTTCCACAAGACAGGCTGAAAGATTACGCTGATATGAATCCTCTTGGATCGTTTCTGGATGGATTTCAAAGGTAGGGGATCCAAGAGAATAATCATCATAACATGCAGTTGATTCATTTTCCCAATTTTGATGTTTCCACTGGTTATAGTCATACTGATCATAAGTGGGAGAATCTGCTGGTTGGTAATACTTATTATCACTCATGATACAATCACGCATTGTTTTATCGGATGAGTGATAATAAGTCTCACAACCATAGTTATGATAACCCCAACACTCACGTACTGTTTTGTTAATCCGTGGGGTGTAATTGTTCTCCTGCATATAATCACGTAAGGACTTCTTAACCGGTGGATTTTCATATTTTGATCGGTTCTTGATGATTGTTTCAGAAAAGTTTTGAGACATAGGTTGATTTATATCATCATCATCCCAAAATAAGTTATTCTTCTCAGCATACTGACGTTGCCACTCGTGCATATGCATGATGAAACCCTTAATCTGAATTTAATCCTATGAAAAATAGAAGAGAAGATACTATAGCAAAGTGGAAAGTAAGAGAGGAGAAGTTTAGAAAGAATGTACCAGACTAGATATTCCTATATTAAGATCCTGCAAAAAAAAAAATAATAATAATAATAATAATAAAATAAAAAAAAATAAAAAAAAAAACAAGTTAGTTTCTAAAACAGTTAGTTTAAGATTAGAAAATTTTTAAAAACCCTAATAGAGAAAAATAGAGAAATTAGAAAAAATATCACCAAATTAGAAGTTTCTATTTCAGAATCCTACAAAACAGGAAGAATAGGTTAGTTTCTAGAAATTAGGAAAATAAAAATAAAAATCTACGGTTAAAATAATCCTAATCTTAACTAATCCCAAAACTAATTAATTTCAGAAAAACGTAGCCGACAGTCCCCGGCAACGGCGCCAAAAACTTGTTCACTCCCCAAGTGCAGGGTTGTGATGTAGTAATAACTCGGTAAGACCGAGGTCGAATCCCAAGGGACTGAAACTTGTACGTTATCTGAAACTAACTAGAACTAGAACTAGGCTAAGATGAATTCTAAATCAATTAGCAATGGTGGAATATTTGTAGAATAATTAATCTAAAACTTAGGAAACAAATCAGAGATAGGAACTACGGATTCAGAGGATCCACTTGTAGAGATCAGGGAGAATTTATGCTTGCATCAAAAATCAGAGAAATTACTGAACTGCCGTTGATCTAGTTTTCAAAGAGATGAAAGGTGTATGAATTAGAATGGATTCCATCACCAAACCATGCCCAAAAGACTATGGCAAACAACAGAATTAAACTAATTACCAACCCATCAGATGTATGAAGGTTAGGAAGGGTACCGACATCCGACCATGCCCAGGAGACTATGGTGAACAACGGGACGTCCAAACGTCATAAACATAAAAGGGATAAGAAAATATTCAAAGCATTGCAGACCCATTGTAATTTCAGTCATAACAGACCATTAAAGACCAAAAATATTTCCATTAAAATCAAACTAAAACCAACTTCAATTCAAAAATTAAAATTAAATTAAAAGCATATAATCTCTCATCTCACTACAAGCTTCACCTCCTAGCCCTAGCTAGGAGGATTTAGCCTGCCATGGATGGGCTCAATCCAAATAAATAAAGAGAAAAAGAAAAGGAAAAGAAAAGGGAAAGAAAAAAACCAAGCTCCTCTCTCTCTCCTCTGCCCACGTTGAAACCCAAGCTCGAGCCCTCTGTTCTTCTTCCCAAGACCTTGAATGAATGCTCCCCACGTCCAAAAACCTCTTTTTATAGCTGCTGGAAGGCTGGAGTCAGTGACAGAGTTGTAGCAGGACACGGAGTGCAATTTTCGCAGCCAAGTTTGGTACCATGAAACACGCCACTTTCCTCGCTCAAATTCCAAAGAAACACTGTCCCTTAGTACTTTCTTGGGTCCTCTACATGATAGACGGTTCAGATCTGCCATATGATCAAAGATGGTGGGCCAAAACCGTCCGGAAAAGTCAGTTTTCGCGGATGTGCGAAACCTTTCGTACCATTTCGCTGTTGTGGTCGATGGGCCCCACAGAAGCATTTTCTGGAAAATCCACCCCATCCATTGGATTCAGAACGAAATTTCAGTCAAGAATGGGTGGTTTTGAAAGTCCATTGACGTGGCCCAGAGAAGAAATCATAAAAGAATCAGTTTTGAACGCTACCGAGCAGCCCTTTTGTGGCCTCTGTATCTCACACGTGTGCACGCATGGGTACAAAAATTCAGAACGTTTTTGTAGTATTCGAGCCCCTCTACACGGTGAACGGATCAGATTGGCCATACGAGCAATGGGTGGGGCCCACTACCGTTCGCAAAAACGGCCGCGGCCGTGCGTCCGCTGCGAAAATTTTTTTTTTTTTTTTTTTCTTTTTCTTTCTTTCGGTCAGAGACGGTCGAGCCGTCTCTGACACTTGCCATGCACGGTGAGTGCACATGTGCACTGTACACGCTCATCTCATATGGGGTCCATTGCACTGTTTTGGAGAAATCTGCACCGTCCATCTGTTTTGACTCCTCATTTAAGGCGTCAATAATAATTTTGAGGCAGTTCCAGATATCAGGTGGGCCCAGAATCAACGGTTTATGGGCTGATCTGTCAGTTGGGGCACTTTTCGAGATCTTCAATGGCTGAAATTTTATATGTACGGTTAATTTATGGTCCTCAGGCGACGTATGAAGTTTCGAGCCGAACGGATGGTGGGAACCTCGTGATCTTGCATTCTGGACGTCCTTCAGGCCACTTGAGCTTCAATTTCTAACTTTTCTCGGATTTCTGACCGTGTATATTTGTCAATCTTGGTCCCCTGGAGTGTGTCCCTTGACTTTGGCGTCATCAGATCGTTAAATCTCAACTTTTAACGTTCTTTTTCCATCCATGCTCATAAAATCACTTTGCCACATAAGAATGAGAAAACGAGCCATTAGACAGCATTATATTCGTAAATCCAGACAATATCTGGGGTTTAATATGCAATATTTGACCCTCAACACTCCCTCTCTCACGCCTCCTTTTATAGAATAGGAAGTCGGTTGCTGCAGCGTAAGGAGAGGCAATGCATCCGTGAAAGTTACACAGTAACATTTCGCAGAAGATCCGGATGCAGAGAAAGAATGTAAAACTGTTGCGTTCGGATTCATTTTTGGGAAGGCTGATCGTCCCAACCCTTGATTTGGCTTTGTGGACAGGGTTGGGACCATATTTTCATGCGTTTGGACGGTTTGGATCACTAATCCGACCATGAGTACGATCGCACAATGACCCACAATGGCCGATTTTCTCAGATGCATTCCTTACAAATTTTCTTATGTTGCGAAGGTCGGTGGGCCCCGTAGAACTGTTTTCTGACAAATCTGACCCGTTCATTAGATTTTTGGCAAAAAACCAATCAGACAAAAAAGTGGTTTTTATTGGGTTTTGGTTCAGTCCACTATATCAAACTAACTCACCGTTCATCCTACATTTTCTGATGATCCATATGTGTAGGTTTGTATGGGGCCAAAATTCTACCTTGGCGAGGGTTACGCCCCCCCTCTGGACACAATGGACGGTCTGGATCATCCTTTTAGATGATGGGTGGGCCACACTATCAAAAAATGGTCAGATAGTGTGAGGACGCTGGTGCGTTCTTTGGATTGTTGAGGAAGTAGTCGGTCAGTGTGCACTTACCAACTTTAGGTGTAATAGTGCACGGCGTGTGCACGTATGCAATGCACACGCACACCCTCCAGTGGATTCTGTCATGATGCTTATGAGAAATCCTTTCTATCCATCTGTTTTGTCACCCCAATTAAGGGGTTGAGACTAAATTTGAAGTATATCTAGATATCAGGTGGGCCCCAAATCAGAGTATTGTGGGCTGATATATCCGTTAAGCCACTTTCACAAAGATCTAATGGATGAAATTTGATGTGTACGGTTAATTTATGATCCTTAGCCCATATGAAAAGTTTCGAGCCGAACGAAAGATGAAAACCCTGTGATCTTGCATTCTTGACGATTTTCAAGCCGTTTAACGTGAGTGGCGTGATTTTCTTGGATCTTTGTAGTGTAAATTCTTCAATCTCGGTCCCTTAGGGTCCGTCCCTTGGCTTGCTGACTTTTGAGTGTTAATTTCATGCTTTTAGTACCCTTTTTCAGTCCTAACTCTTAATTTCACCTTGTAGCATAAACACGATTAAAATCGGGCATTAAACAGTATCGTGTTCATAAAATCAAGTATAATGGAATTTAATAGGAAATATTCGAGCCTCAACACAATCCCCAACCAGCATTTTGTTAGTCCCGAGCAAGGTATGTGAAAAATAAGTTAAGAACTACAGGATGATTTCTATAAACTCAAGTGATTTTTGAAAGGCAGTAAAATTACAAGATACATCAATATTAGTCATTACCTTCTGTCACGGTCCAAACTCAGAAACTGAGCTCACGAAATTTCTGATCGCTGAATCTGGCGCCGACAACATCCGTAGAACCCCATTCTTGACTCTCAGCTCCCATTTGCCAGGTTCCGATCATGAAATGCTACGAGGAGGATTTTCAAGATCAGTTTGAATCATGATAAGCATAACCAAGGGCATAACCCACAAACAACAACCAAAAACTCTATTATATTTTCACTATGATCAAAAACTTTACAAGTACAATGAACATAAAGGAAAATATAATGATGATGAACAAAAGCTCTAAGATAATCGGCAAAGCTCTCCTGCCTCAGCGCTACTGCGTCCCAACGTCACCTGCACGCAACGGTTGTGCATAAGCTTATAGAAAGCTTAAAGGATGGTGAAAGTGTGTGCGCAAGGTGGTAATGCAGTTATGCAGTATCAAAGTAATGCGGAACATGCTGATGAATCTATAAATACCATTCGCCGTACCAAGGCTATGCGATACAAGGCATGAATGATGCCGGCCATACCAAAGCTATGCGATGCAGGATGCAAGTCAAGCATACAAATCCTCATCTAAGTTCACATATCAATACAGCTCAAATATGGGATATCACCGGAGTCTAGTACACTCTAAACCAGATCGCCACCCCATCGGGCCAATAAGGTAAGTGGAAGAGACCTCACTATCCGTTTGCTAATATCGAGCTCGACTCGTCGATAGTGGACCCATTCCTCGAGTTGGTCAAACTCAGCCTAACTTTACCCCCTCCTCTCTGACGGGTAAGGCTGCACCCCCTTCCAACCAACCATGACACAGTGGAAAGTGCGGCCTTCTGGTAATCGGCACTCGGTGCTCCTGCACCCATTCAATCTATATGTTGGAGCAACCTCTTGGTACCATAAGGGTTTAGAGACTTTCACCCAGGGATATCTATAACACCCCATGTAGAATAAGATTTTCGGTATTCAATCCTACAAATCATGATACGCCTGTGGAGGTTACAAACCTTATGTCGCTAAGGTGTACAGTACCATATCACACAATGCAGATGCATGAATCACACTATCCAGTCATGCAGCAATCCTACGCGTATCGTGCGCTCTGTAGGGCAACACTGCCTATCCGGGAGTGTCACACCCTAAACTCAGAAATCGGATTCATAGGAATCTCGATTACCGAAGCCAGTGCCGACAGCCTCCGTAGTGCCCCATTCTCGGCTCTTAGCGTAGCATACGCCAGATTCTGATCTTGGATCGTACAAGGAGGATTTTTTCAATGTACATTTATCTTGTAATAAGCATAACCACAAGTTTATCCAAATCATAAAGGCAACATCATCATCACATATCCACTAATATAATTACTTGAATACAATACTGAAAGGAAAATACATATATCAAAATCAGAGCTCCTGAAAACCGCTGCACGCTCCAAGCTCAACGCTGCTGCAACCTAACGCCACCTGCACGCATCTATCATGCATAAGCTTACAAGAGCTTAGAGGGTGGTGTAAGTATGTGTAAGGTAAGTGTCGAGTATACAGTAGAGTCCATAAATCATACATCATTGAGATAAGTAGAAAAAATGACAAGGTCATGAATCATACGATATCAGAGTGAGCGAAAATAATGATAAGCCCATAAATCATACAATATCGGAAATACTAGCAAGACAAATCAATTATGTGAACGAGGAGTCATAGAGAGCGAAATGTCAGATATCGAGGGTACAATGCAATATGTAAATCCTGCTAAGTCCGTCTATGTCATATAGGTGCAACAACATAGTAACCAAAAATGCTAAGTACTGCGGATGCAATGTATTTTGCAGTGCGAATGAAATGACCATGCTAGAATATGAAGTCGGGATGATAGTACGTAATATCGTAAGCTACGGGGTCCATCACAAGAAAATTCTATCCAAACTAGTCCCATACCTAGATTTGGATAGTCAAACACAATGTGGTAAACTCCTGATCTCAGGTTAGTCGCGTGTCCTAACCGAAATCCTGGCCATTGCGAAGGTACACGTAACAAATAGTTACGCACCGCCAGCCTAAGTGGATAGTGAATGGATGAATGAATGACTATGCAACTCCTACTCAGTAGCCTGTCAGCACAGTAGCCTGCCAACCACTGGTAGCTCACCCAGTGTGGTAGCTCGCCCAGGCCTCAGCCCCGCCCACATCAGCGTCCGACCATGTGCGCCCGCCCACATGTGCAACAGTGATGGGGTATCATACTATCATGTCAGTCCTCATATCAAATCCACGTATCAGTATGGTTGCTCTCTGAAAAATCATCAGGGTCTATTACACTCCACAGCGACTGCCTGCTCCCTAGCTGCATAGCCCTGCGAGTGGAAGAGACCTCACTATCCGCCTAGCCAGCAGTCTGCCAATACCTACCCGGCTCGTCGATAGCGGACCCATTCACGAGCTGGTCATACTCATCCTAGCTTATGGCCTCCTCCCTCAGGCAGGTAAGGCCACACTCCCTCCCAACCGACCACGACACAGTGGGAGACGTGGCCTACTAGTATTCAGTACTCGGGCGCTCATGTTCCACTCCGTCTAGACATTGGGGCTACTCCTGGCCTCGGAGGTTCTGAAATTTTCATCCAAGGACATCCTACGTACCCCATAGTGCTCGAACCAATTATTTTCGATGTCCCATTTAGTCATCCACGATGTGTCTGTGGAGGTCATAGCCCTGATGTCGCTAGGGCGTGCAGTGATCATGATACACAAATGCGAGATGCATGAATCACACCATCAAATCATACAGCAATCCAGCGCGTACAGCGCGATGATGTGGGGCACTTCATCTCATAACGAGTCCCGCAAATGGTCTGCCCAATGCCATATGCTATGATTAGTCACTACTCATATCAAGCATACATATGATGCGTATGGTCATGAATCATGGAGTTATACTAGGCATGTTATAAGTGATGAACTATCCTTATAATGTAGATGGGCCTGGACGATCTACACACAACTAGTATGGGCCTATCAATGGGCACTAGGGAGAGTCGTAATGCGGACATTTAACCAACATTATAGTTGCAATGTGGACGTCAAACCAACATTTCTCCCAAGGCATGACCCACCATAGAACATCATTATACAACCATGGAAGAATCACACATTGCAACAGACCCTAAGAACATCCCATTGAGCCTCAATCCATGGGCCTTAGATAAATGGGCCGCACCACATGGGCCTTACCAAATGGACAGAAAATATATCACAATGAGTCTCCCCACGGGCCTCGGATACATCACATTGGGTCTTGCTCACGGGCCTCAAATACATCACATTGGGCCTTGTCCATGGGCCTCGAATACATCATATTGGGCCTTGCTCATAGGCCTCAAATACATCACATTGGGTCTACTATTTTAGGTGAACTATCTACATCCTACATTTATTAGAGATCATTTACCAAAAAATGAATCATATCGAAAGATCATCTGAACCACACCCTAATTAGCAGTAAAGATAACGATTTCCACTGTTTAAAATCCACGGGGTGCACCATAACATTTATCTTCTATTCAATCAAATGTTGCCTATGCAGTGTGGTCTACTTGATAAATGGACAGTGTGGATCACAAATGCATCACGATGTGCCCCACATAGCCCGTCGGATAGACGACATGGAAATAGCGCATACATCATGGTATCCCACAGAGTTGGTTGGCGTCAACCACCAGCTACGTGACTGCACTGTCCAGATGGACAATTTAGGATATAACACATATCATGGTGGGCCACAGATGAACGATAAGATGAAACTCATATATCAGAGTGGTGGTGGTCCATGTCTAGGGACTGGACAGAGTGGATAAAACATTTGTATCATGGTGGACGCATGGCCATCCGCTGGATGAACAGATGGACGGTTGGGATGAGCACATGCATCATGTGGAGTCCACACGTGCATGGGTCGTGATGTCCCATGTAGGGACGGTGTGTTTACAACACATTACTAATGAAGGCCCCCACCTGCTGAGCTAATTGGGTGGGCGGCATGAAAGGTACATGCATTAAGTGGGGTCCACATGATCTAGACGGTGTGGAGGTTGCACGCGTCAGTGGGCCCCACCGTCTGGAAAATGCTAGACGGTGTGGATCTTACATACATCATGCGGGTCCCATAGATCTTGCTAACGTTAATGGCAGCCACATGCTGTTAGGTCCCCACGTGACTAGAGGTGAATAAAACACATATTCTAAGGTGGGTTCCACACGCAACTACAACAGCTAAGTAGCTAGTCATACCAGCTAACCACGTCCAGGTGAATGGACGTTAGGATACAACACGTGTATTAGGTGGTACCACCGTCCATGCTTTGGACGATGTAGGTTTGTGTTCATCAAGGTGGGTTCCACTGTCACAGTGTGAGACGGTGGAAATAAAACATATACAGTACCGTGGGCATAGAACACACACATCACTGTGGGCTCCACGTGGGGTCCACCATAACATATATTTTCCATCCAATCTGTTGATGAGGTCGTACAGACCTGGATGAAGAGGAAATATAAATTTTACCTTGATCCAAAACTTTTGTGGCCCAGAAAAGGGTTTCAATGGTAGGCATCCAACCCACTGTTTCTTACCGTGTGGGCCACCTGAGTCACAAGTACAGCTGATTTTTGGGGTGGCCCACTGTCAGAGAGGACCCAACAAAATACACGGTGTTGATGATAGACACACATCATGGTGGGGCCCACGGCTGGGACCCGTGGTCCCTGCCCGTTCGCCCCTAGGACGCTAGGGCGTCCCTTATGTGTCAGTGGCAGCAGCGCCAGCTGCTGCCGATGTATTTTTTTAAAAATAAGAAATTCCATGATTTTTCTCCTGTGGGGCCCGCATCTGAAAAATCCAACCCGTCCATTAGATTCTTCGGCCCCTGATCAATCAAATGAGACCAATATGCAACGTATTTTTGGCGAATAGAAGAATCAAGGTGGGTTTTAATGGTAATAGCACTATTTCCTATGGTATGGCCCGCTAGAAAGTCGGATTGATCTCATTTTTCATATCAACGCTTAAAATGAGCTTGAGAATAGAATGGACGGCGTGGATTAGACTCATACATCAAGGTGGGGCCTACAGGAGTATCCCCTACACCAAGCTTGTAAATCAAGCAAATATTTGTGTTTTTTCAAAACACGTCCAGGGAGTCCAACATCCCTGGACGGTTTGCATAACGCATACATTTGAGGTGGGCCCTTGCTAAGATGGGCCATCACATGGTGGGTGGTATGGGCACAACGCATATATAGAGTGGGTCCCACCAACGGATGGCTTGGATAAAATACACGATTCATGGTGGGGTCCATTCGAGTGGGCCACAAGGCCATATCATCTCATACACACACAAAGAGAAAGAGAGAGGGAGAGAGAGAGAAAGATAAACATGTAGTGGAGGGACCCCGCAACTATGGGCCCTCCATTGCATGATCTACAATATTCATTAAGTGGGTCCCATTTCATATGGGCCCACCGATCAAAATTAACGGTGGAGATCCTTTCCCCACTAAAATGAATGGTCTAAATGACCATGTTATGTAAAGAAAGTAAACATCATGATGGGGTCCATGGAGAATAGTCCCATCATGGATTGATCTTGAAATCAAAGTAGGCCATTGGCCATTTTTAGAGTCCAAAATGAGATCCATACCATTGATCGGTAGGCCTCACTTGGCCCATCATCAAAATAAGAAATCTACACCTATAGAAGCACCCACCGTTTAATCTTCTTAGTCCGATGGAATGTCAAACTCCTTGTGCTTCACTTTGATGGTGGAAGATGAGGTTTGAATGGCTAGGATGGAGGTTTTGGGATGGGAAAGTGGGCCACCAAAAATCACATTTTTCTCTCACTTGGGAAAGCCATGGACGTCCACCTCTCTTTCTCTCCTTTGTTGCTTGAAAAATGGTGTAGAGAAAGAGAGAGAGAGAGAGAGAGAGAGAGAGAGAGAGAGAGAGAGAGATGAGATGTAAGGAGAGAGAGTGATGGATGTGAGTGATGGGTGAGGTGATGGATGTGAGGTGAGTGATGGGTGAGGTGAGAGATGGGTTGACTTGGTGGTTACTTAACTTGTGGAGAAAGGAAGCATGGATGCTTTGTACTTGACATGAGAGGTGATTGATGGGATTGATTGATGGGATTGATTTGACATGTTGTAGAGATTCTCTTGGGATTACAAAATGTACGGTGTTTTTTCTCGAACTGAACGCGGGCCCACATCTCCTCGTCTGGGTATCGGATCGGTGCACGAGTCGCGGCATTGAAACCGCGTCGACTGTGCGGTCGCAATGGTACAAGTCTTGGATTAAGCCGACTCAAATCTACGGGATACGACTTAGGGTCACACACAAACATCGATTACTGATCGCAGATTACCGAAATTCGACAGGAAGGATCGCGGCAGTCGACAAAACAGTACGGACTAGGATATGGGTCTTACAGGGAGCCCCTAAACAATCTGTCCGAAGGTATATGCTATAATCAGTCACTTCTCATATCAAGCATACATATGATGTATATGATCATGAATCATGGAACTATATTAATCATGTTATGAAGTAATGCACTATCCTTACAACGCAGATGGCCTAGACGGCCTACACACAACAAGTACAGGCCTAACAATGGGCCCTAGTGAGAGTCATAATGTGGACATTTAACCAACATTATACTCTCAATGTGGACGTCAAACCAACATTGCTCCTAAGGCATGACCTACATCAGGAATCCATACATAATGTAACGGCCACACATACATCACACTGGGCCTTGCTCATGGGCCTCTTATACATCGCAACGGGTCTCGAATACACATCAGGTGGGCCTCGTACTTGGGCCTCACATACATCGCACCGGGCCGATTGAATGGGCCGATCAAATGGGCCAATGACCAAGTAGGCCAATTCAATTAGACTGAACCGAATGGGCCAAATCGAATGGGCCGAACCAATGGGCCAAACGTATATCAAATCGGGCCCACCCTTATGCATTTGAGATCCGACCTAATCATAAGTTATCATAGAGGTAAATGAAGTGAAAACAACATCAGCTAAATTGAAAACTGCCACGGCCTTTAGAAGTGGATGTTACAATCCACTATTTAAATGGTGGGGTCCACTTGAACTTTAGATCTGACTCATCCCTACACTCATGTCATAGAATGATATTTCAAAACGTTTGGATGGTATGGATACAACGTGTGCATCATAGCTGGCCCCACCATCCAAACAGTGGACGGTATAGCCAAAATATACACATCAGTGCGGGGCCTGCTGTCTCTCTGGCGTCAAAAGGACAACCATAAAGCAGCAGCACATGCATCTCTACTACTTAACAAAGGCAAGGGTGGGTTCCACGTAGGGCCCACCAGAACTTTTAGAAATGATATATATATATATATATATATATATATATATATATATATATATATATATATATATATATATATATATATATATATATATATATAATATAGACATAAGCTGACGTTCAGGCCTTTGAACCGCCTGGACAATCCCATGCATCAAGGAGGGCCCCACACGTGGAGTGTGTCCCACCGTCCTAAGACAGTTGACGGTTTGGATTAAACACATGCACGGTGTGTGGCCCACCAAAGTGGATGGATGATGTGGGTGGGTCCCACGTGCCCATTGACCTTAGTGTTGAAACGAGGTATCTCTCACACAGTCTACCACGTGAGCTAGGGAGCTGGGTCCCATGTCAGGTGGTAGCCACCCATACTAGGGATGCTAAGACCCCAGCATTGAAATGAGGCATCTTTCACTCCATCGGCCACGTGAGCTGGGGCCCACCGTTGAAACCAGGGACCCCCACTCAGTGCGTCAGCGAGCTATGGATCAGGGTGTAGAAGTGGGCTCCACAGGGACATGGTCCACCGTCCAGAATGGTGAACGGTTTGGATAAGGTGCATACATCATGGTGTGGCCCACCAAACTGGATGGACGGTAGTGGATGGGTCCCATGGACCCCATGACCTTAGCGTTTAAAGGAGGTATCTCCACTCAGACTGCCAGTTTGAGCTATGGATTTGGGTGTCCGTTAGCACCCCTGCTAAGGATTGAAACCAAGACCTCAAGTGTTGCAACGAGGTATCTCCACCCCGTCTACCAGTTGAGTTAGGGATCTGGGTGTGGGTGTGGGTCCCATGTGCCAAGGAGGGCCCCACATGAACATGGTCCCACCGTCCAGGTGGTGGACGGTTCGGATATAGCACATACCTCATTGGTGTGGCCCTTTGGAGGGGTGGAGGATGGAGGCGGGTCCTATTGACCCCACCGTCAGTTCACACGCTCCATGTCAGTCCACACTCCATGTTAGCCACCCTCACTAGGGAGTGGTACCTCACATTGAAACAAGGTATCCTTCACTCAGCCCACCACGTGAGCTATGGACGTGGGTGTGCACACGCACCATGGTGGGTCCCACAAGGGCGTGGCCCACCTGACTTTTAGATCAAGCTGTTATTTGTGTTTCCCCTACATCCAAGCCCACCCAAAGGTGGTCAACAAGGTGGGCCCTACGGATAAGATGGTGTGGATCATACAACATAGTGGGGTCCATAATACATGAGAGATAGAGAGAGAAAGAGAGAGAGAGAGAGAGAGAGAGAGAGAGAGAGAGATCGGGTGGAGGAGAGGCCCCGCCACTATAGGCCCCTCAATACAAAGCATTCATCAAGATGGGCCCCACTAAATGTGGGTCCATAAATCATAAAATAAATAAATAAATAAAGATCACCCACCACTCCTTTCACCCTAGGCTTTCTTAGCTCCTTAACTTCGATTCCAACGGAGGAGATGAGATTTGGATGGTTGAGATGGGTGATGAAAGGGTAGGAAAGGTGGGCCACACTTGTGGCTTGAGAAAGCTTGAAGAGGCATAGGACGTGTGGTGTTTTTTTTTTTTTTTTGCTTGGAAATGAGCTTGGAAGAGAGAGAGAGAGAGAGAGAGAGAGAGAGAGAGAGAGAGAGAGAGAGAGACTTGTAAAGGGAGAGAGAAAGATGGTTGATGGAGTGATGGATGTGTTGATGTGGTGAGTGATGGGTGTAAGAACCTTTTTTAACTTTTGTGGCAAATGGTGTAAAAGAAGTATGATTTTGTAAGAACTTTTTTTGACTTTTGGGGCTTGCTTGGGAAAGGGTGAAAGGTGATGTTTACTTGACATGCACTTGACCCTTGATGAGATTGATTGATGGATTGAGGTGACATGTTGTAGAGATTCTCTTGAGTTTTGTAAGGCGCGATATTTTTCTCGCATCGAACGTTGACCCACATCTCCTGACCAGGGTATCGCCTCGATGCGCAAGTCACGGCATCAGAACCGCGGTGACGGCGCAGTCAATATGGTAAAGGTCTTAGGTTGAGTCGACTCGGATTGACGGCATGTGAATTAGGGTCGTGCACAAATACCAGTTAAGGGTCAAAGGTTGCCGAAATTCAATTGGAAAGACCGCGGAAGTCTACGGAACGGTACAGTCTATGATATGAGGCTTACAACCTTCTCCTAAACTCAAGTGCATGGTAAACTTAATAGTCAAATTCAAAGTATTAATCCATCGATTAGAATAATTATAAACATTGAGTTTCATGTGTATAGTGAAACCTAAACTTATCACAATCATGGGCTCAATTCTTTATTTTCATGATAACATTGATAATGATAAGAGCATTTAGGATAACCGTAACCTAAACCAAAACTTGTCTTACAGTTTAATTTTTCATTCTTCTAGCTTTTGATTTTTCCATTGATAGCTTTCACGCTATGTCAATCTTTTTAAAGATCTTTAATAGTTAGCCCTTTTCAACGACAACTGTTTTTTAGCTAGGTATTCTTTTTTCTTCTTTTTTTTCTTCAATTCTTCTTATTAAACATGATGGTCAAATTCTCCAGGTTGGTTCCTTCCATGCTTAATGATCACCAAGTTAACAATTCAATATCAATTTAAAACCTTAATGTGTGAGCTAGGTGTGACATGTGAAATCATGACTTAATCAATGTTTAAAACTTCTAATCATGGATTAACAATTCAACTTAACTGTGAAATCTAATAGATAGCTAAATCCAAGAGTCATAAATTACCAACATTACGTATCTTATAATTTTAAATCAAATATGGCCGTCAAAATCACTTTGAATTCACAAGAATTTTCAGAAAAATTTTAAAAATTTTCACAAGTTTGCTCAAGACCAAGAAAATACTGATTAGGTAACCTAATCTCCCATCCCCAACCTAAAATTTACATTGTCGTCAATGTAAAAGATATGAGCATACAATACACTCGAGACAATGAAAGTAAAGGAGAGTGATGGAAAGATAGTACCTGATGAAGGAAATTGAATGGCTTTTTCAAAGAGATATCAGCGTGAGAGCGGGTCAGCACAAGAGTGAAACCAACAAAAGCAAACTAACCTAACGGGATAAAACCGACTATCCTAGAACGACATAAAGCAAACTACCCTAGTCCTATAAAAGAAGGGGAAAAGCTACTCAGACATACCGCAAGGTTTCTCTTCCAGCCAATATTTTAATAAATTTCTCAATAGGTTTCTCAACAGGATCATCCAAAAGCTCTTTTTACAATAAGCTTGGATGCCCTGGAGTATGAATGTTTAGAGAAATTTATGTACCTCAGTAAAAAAATTTGATGGTTCGCTTGAGGTATCCAAAGTATATATGATTCACCTGTGATAGAAGAAGTTTCAATGTTAGTATAACATAGTAAATCAGAGACTACAAGTATATAAAATTCAGAAAGACTTTTATGAAGTGATTTAGTCTCAACACATTCTAAAGTTTTGGACTCCGATTCAATTTTTAACTCCTCCTTTAATGGTAGACATTTAGGATCTGGGAAAGGAGGGGCTTCAAAATAAGGATTCTTTCGGTCCGTGATAACTACCGAGATATTGTCTTGTGAGGCATCCACTATTTCTTGTATCATAGGATTGTTTGAATCCGTAAAGTGTGCCAAGCATTCATTCAAAGAGTTGAAAAATTCAATTGAGAGTGACTCATTGTCCACATTGAAGCTTGTGATGATCTGCCCAATGATTCCATCGTCTGTGGAAGTAGATGGATGTATGCTCTCCCGTTCTTGCCTTGCACAGACAAGTTGAGCATCAATAAGCGACACATTGATATAAAAACTCTATTCATTGAAGGTACTCAGTAGAGGCATCGAATCGTTAAAAGTGTATAACTCAGATGGTGGCCTCAACTGGGTGGTTTCAACTTACAGAGTCATATCAAGCAGCTCATCTATCTCCTAAATCATATAATCATTCAATTAAGGGGAGTGGTCTAAACATGCACCACAAAGGTTGGAAGGTTTAGGTGAAAGTGGTTCATCCTCCACGTTTAAATTGGCCATGTCAGATAAGTGGAGTAGATCACTATGGTCGACAATTTCCTGAACCTCTTGATCAATGATATGGGCCAAACTTGAGATTGAATCCCAATACGCATCATTTTTCAATTCAGTACAGTACATGCTTGGAATGGGATCGCTTTCCTCACATTCTATTCCTAGATTGGGTTGAGGTTCGAATAAACTAACATCTTCCCTATAATTAAAATCGGGTGTGTCATGTAAGTGAAGCGTGTCAATATCATTATATTTGAAAACCAACAATGTCTCTTGATTATTCCTTTGGACCATCATCAAGATCGACTCATCGAGTAATTGAACTATATGCTCATTAGTACAATCCAACTCTCCATTCAAAATTTCAAAGTTCGCCAAAAGTAAGTTAGGATCACTTTCCTTGCATTGTGTTTCTAGGTTGAGTTGTGGTTGGAACGAACTAGCTCCATTATCTCATCATAAGTAGGGAATCCAAAGGAGTAATAAAAAAAAATCAATTAGTGGTTCATCTCTCCAATGTATCGAGTTGACATCCCTTTCCTTGCACTGTATTTGTGATTTGGTTTGCAGTTGGGATGAATTAGTCTCCATTAGCTTATCGAGCCGTGATTCAAGTATTTCTAATAATTTCTTCATGTCAGTTACATATCGAGGTGACTCCTCTTGAATCATTTCTGGTGGATATTCAAAAATGGCTAATGAGGGTTTTTACCATGATGTAATACTGACTCAACTTCAAAATATTTCTGTTTTCACTAATTATAATCATACGGGTTATAGGTCGGGAATTAATACGTGTCATTATTCCAATAATCAAGTATTGTTTTCTTAACTTGTGGAATGCAATTATTTTTCCACAGATAATCACTGAAGGACTTCTTAATTGGTGGAGCATCATATTCCGATTGGTTGAACAAACTTTTTAGAAAATATTTAAGGCATAGGCTATTTCCTATCATAATCATCATACATCCAAAAACTTTTCCAAGATTTCTTGGCTATCTCAGCATACACACGTTTTAACTTTTGCATAGTGAAACCCTAACTCTAAATCTAATCCTAAAAATAAAAGAAAAATCCTATAGCAATAAGAGATCTAGAAATAGAAAGAGAAAGAATTAAAAAAGAAGTCACCAGATTAAAAGTTCCTATGTTAGAATCCTGCAAAAGAAAACAACACAAGTTAGTTTCTAAAAATAAAATTTTAAAAATTAAAAAGATGAGTTAGTTTCTAAGATTAGAAAAAGGAAAGCTTCTAAACCTAAAAATTAAGAAAGTTTCTAAAAGAAAACCTTGAATTAGAAAGTTAGTTTCTAAAAATAAAAGAAGCCCTAGAATATATATATATATATATATATATATATATATATATATATATATATATATATATATATATATATATATATATATATATATATATATATATATAATCCTAATATAGAAATAGAAAGAAAGAAAAATTAGGAAGAGATTACCAAATCAGAAAGCCTATATCAGGGTCCTACAAAACAGAAAAGTTAGGTTAGTTTCTTAAAAAAAAAAAAAAGAAATTCAAATAGAAAAACCTAAACCAAAAACTAGAAAAACCCTAATCTTAACCAAATTCTAAAACTAGTCAATCTCAGAAAAATGTAACAGTCAATCCCCGGTAACGGCGCCAAAAGCTTGTTCACACCCCAAGTAGGGGGTTGTGATGTAGTAATAATCTCGGTAAAACCGAGGTCAAATCCACAAGGACTGAACCATTTACATAGTCTAAAAGTAACTTAAACTAGAGCTAGGCGAAGATGTAATCTAAATTAGGAAATTTTTAAGAGAATAATGGTGAACTGTTTATCTAAAACTTGTAAAATTCAAAGGTAGAAAACTAGGGTGTCAAGGATCCACTTGTAGTAATTGGGTAGCTACCTTGTATTGATTTAAGGACACAACTAGAATTAGAGTCCTATCCTATCCAATTGGTGAGAAGAGATTTGTTAAATCTCTTATGGATCTAATCATCAATAGATGAGAGTGGTGAAACTTTGAAAGTGATTTTGTCACCTAACCATGCCCATGAGACAAGGTAAACAACAGCAAATTACCAAACCCACAACCAATCATAAGAGAATTGAGAATATTAGGAGGATTCGATCACCCAACCATGCCCATAAGATGATAGTGAACAACGGGATTGCCTAATTTCACAATCTCAATACATGAAAAGAAGATATCTCAAGCTATCGTAGATTTATTGTAATTTGAGTCACAACAAACCATTAAAAACTAAAAATATTCCATCATAATCAAACTAGTATCCAAGAGAGTTCAATAAAGTATGAATCAAAGCAAAGAAAACATCATAATCACGCCACAAGCTTTAGCTCTTATCCCTATCTAAGAGGTTTAGCCAGACATGATCAAGCTAAAGATCTCTTAAAAGAAAACATAAATTGACTCAAAGAAAGGAAAAGAAAACTCTATGAAGATGTCAGCCGATCCTCTCCCTCTCTTCTTTTCTCTCCTCTTCATGTCTCTACAGCTACCCTTCAGACGCCTCCACGGCTGCCATGGATCCTTCACGATTCAGAAGTGGCCCACTCTCTCTCTCTCTCTCTCTCTCTCTCTCTCTCTCTCTCTCTCTCTCTCTCTCTCTCTCTCTCTCTCATGTCTCCTTTTATAGAATAGGAAGTCGGTTGCTGTAGTGTAAGGAGAGGCGGTGCGTGCGTGAAAGTTACACAGTAATGTTTCACAAAAGATCCGAATGCAGAGAAAGAATGCAAAATAGTTGCGTTTGGATTCGTTTTTGGGAAGGCTGATCGTCCCAACCCTTGATTTGGCTTCTTAGACAAGGTTGGGACCCTCTCTTAATGAGTTTGGACGGTTTGGATCACTAATCTGACCACGAGTATGATCGCACAACGGCCCACAACAGCCGGTTTTCTCGAACGCACGTCCTTATGAATTTTCTTGCATTGAGAAGGTCGGTGAGCCCCGTAGAATTGTTTTCTAAGAAATCCGACCCGTTCATTGGATTCCTGGAGAAAAATCAATTGGGAAAGAGTGATTTTTATCGGGTTTTGATGCAGTCAACTTATCAAACCAACTCACCATTCATCTTGCATTTTCTGACGATCCACGTGTGTACGTTTGCATGGGGCCAAAATTCCACCTTGGCAAGGGTTACGCCCACCTGGACACAATGGACGGTCCGGATCATCCGTTTAGATGATGGGTGGACCACGCTATCAAAAAATGCTCAGACGGCGTGAGGACGCTGGTGCGTTCTTTGAATTGTTGAGGAAGTAGTTGGTCAGGATGCGCTGGCCAACTTTAGGTGTAATAGTGCACGGCATGTGCATATATGCAATGCACATGCCCACCCTCCGATGGGTTCTTTCGTGATGTTTATAAGAAATCCTCTCCATCCATCTATTTTCCTACCCCAATTAAGGAGTTGAGACCAAATTTGAAGTATATTTAGATATCAGGTGAGCCTCAAATCAGAGTATTGTGGGTTAATCTGTCCATTGGGCCACTTTTACAAAGATCTAATGGCTGAAATTTGACATGTACGGTTAATTTATGGTCCTCATGCCATATATAAAGTTTCGAGACGAACGGATGGTGGAAACCCTGTGATCTTGTATTCTGAACTATTTTCAAGCTCGTTTAACGTAAGTGGCATGATTTTCTCAAATCTTTGTCGTATAAATTCTTCGATCTCAGTCCTATGGAGTCCATCCCTTGCCTTGGTGAATTTTGAGTATTAATTTCATACTTTTAATACCCTTTTTCAATCCCGACTCCTAATTTCACCTTGCAACATGAAAACAATTAAAACCGGGCGTTAAACAATATCATGTTCATAAAATCAAGTAATAACTGGGGTCTAATATACAATATTTGACCCTCAACACATAGAGAAATAGAAACCTTTACAAGTTGATCGGGAGTATTTCATCAGGTGGAACTGCATCATCTGTAACAAATTCCACATCTACACGTATATGGCATGCACGCTTAGGCCACACGAGCGATCGGAGCATGAAGCTGCTTGAGGAAAAAGTCATGACCTAGAGAAGATTCACACAAGCATGAATCCAACTGACATCCTTACTAAGGTGGTTTTCATAAAGAAGTTCAATTTCTGTACAACTTCTCTGAGCTTGGCAAAAGCGTAAATGGAAAACGGAGTGTGCACGAGAAGTGATGGTGGAGTTACGATGCAAGGTAGATTTAGATATAGTGATTGATAATGAGTTATGAAGAATGAATATTGGAGACGTGGTGGAGATTGTTTTTGATGTCTAAAATTTGTCAATAACAGGGTTTGTCTATGCCATTGACAGAACACTCGATGTCATCGAGTAGATGTCGATGCCATCGACAAGTGTTCGATCCCATCAAAAAAATCTAAAAAATCCATGTTGGTTGTTGGAACATTTTGGTGTTGCTACTCAATGATATCAAAGTAAGTTCATTGTCATTGACAGATCCTTAATGGGTTGTCGATGCCATCAGAGATGTGCGTAAAATTACGTAAGTGCAAAATTTATTTACTATTCCGGTTGTAAGATATATATATATATATATATATATATATATATATATATATATATATATATATCGAATGTAATCGGGATTAGGATATGACTCTATCTCTTGTAATTTCTACTTTTATAGTGCAATACTCGTTGCTTTGTACCGTGATTTTTTCTTGCAAGAGTTTTTTTCACATAAAATTTGGATTGTTCTTGTTTGGACTTGGTTGTACAATTGCGTGTTCTTGATTCATCTCTAAGTGTTTTCGCAGTTTCCAACAGTTTCTTGGACTACCCTCGTATTAGGGTATTCTCGAAATGGACATTCGAAAGAAGATTGAAGAAACAAATCACCACAAAAATATATATATATATATATTTTTTCATTATAGGATTACCCTCATATTTTGATCTTGATACTACTCATCAGTGTTTAATGAAATGCTTATAAAGTGTTGTTATTATTTTGCATTGGGAGATTAAAAATGCATTTTATATGTTTGAGAAAATGTTACACATGCTCGAATTGGCCTAAGCTGTTGACCAAACTGAGTTGAGCTGGCCAGTCAAGCTCGATGATTGAACCAAGCCGAGTACGAGTTGGGGTTGGCTGTTGGCCAAGCTGTGCCAAGCTCAACTCATGCACCACTCTACTTTTCACTATGGTTCTCACTTGGCACAATTTGGTGGATACTTGATGGTGGGGCCAATGTGATGTATTTGCCTGACATCCATGCCGTCCATCCGTTTTGACAGCTTATTTTGGATCATGATCCCAGAAAATATCCAAATCCCTAGTGGGCCACACCATAGGAAAGAGTTGTGATTGGCCATTAAAAGCTTCATGTGGGTCACAAAAGTATTGGATCAAGCTGATGTTTGTGCAGTCCTTTGATCGACGTCTGTGTAACCTTATCAACAGGTTGGATGGCAAATTAACATTCTGGTGGCCCCTAAGAAGATTTTATTGGTAGGTATTCAATTACCACTGTTTCTTGTGGTGTGGTCCACCTAAGATTTGAGTCAGCTTCATGTTTTGAATTATGCCCTAAAATAATCTGTAAAAACTGATGGACGGTGTAGATGTAAGGAAGATACATCACGTTGGGCCCCACAGTCAGCGATCCACCCACCTTGGGGTTCACCAAACCCACGCGTGGTCTCACTACTGTACATACATAGGACCCCATCCATATCTTCCAAAACCAGACACCCAAGTTCAAATGGCAGATTCTTTTAGTGGCCCATCCGAAGCAGGAGATTCCCGTGCATCCTATCCGTTTAAAGAAGGATAGAATACCATCGCAATGCTATCATGTATAGGTGGCATTGGGTCGGATTGGGTCTAGTCCGGATCAGCCCAACCCCGAACAGTTTACTAAATGGCCGAAGAATTCTGGCCTGAACCTGAACCATAACCCATTACCAGTGGCTTAAAATTCATCAAGCCCAAGCTCGACCCAGCCCATTTAAATGTGATTGGATCCGATTGTGTGTGCAGCTCATCTTTGTATGGATATGTAATCCAACCCATTCGTCAAATGCACCCCAACAAAGATGAAGGGGCTGATCCAAAAACTCAAGTGGACGACAACACATGAATTTGACGCTTAGGCATGATTTTACATTGTTTCCTATGGTGTGGCCCACCTAAGTTTTGGATTGGCCTGATATTGACCCTAGCTGTAAGTGGGCCCACCATGGTATATGCATGTTATCCAATCTAGCCAAATAGGGTTGCCTATAAATCATGCTAATTCAATTATCAGGTGGCCACGTGATAGAAAACCATGAACAACCACCCCAAAAACATGAAATTCAAGTGGGCCAGAGAACACGTTATGTTTAGGCTGGGCCTGGCCCGCATATTGTCCAGCATGAAAATCAGGAGTTGTGTCTGGTTGCTGAATTTTAAGTGAGTTGGGTTGGGTCTAAGGATGACAATGGGCCAGGTGGCCTGCTTGCCACGATGAGCTTAAGAGAGTTGGGTTGGGTCTAAGGATGCAAATGAACCAGGTGGCCTGCTTGCCACGATGAGCAACTCAGCTATGGGACGTGCTCGGGCCTGGCATGCATGACAGATTTCTAGCTGGGCCTGAGCTCAAGTCATTTGGGGTGAGTTTAGATCATAAGTTACTTAAGATAAGCTATTTATGCCATAAGTAGTTTATCTTGATTTATACTTTTTAGGCTAAAGTAATTAAGTAACTTATAATTAATCATAAACTACTTATAATTAATCATAAACCAGATTTTCTTATTTCAAATAAGTAACTTATCTACTACTGTAAATAGAAAAAAGTAACTTATTTGGTGGTCTGCAAACGAACCATTAGCCTCACTTGGCCCAGCCAAGAAGATTTCATATGTATATTTGTTATATTCTATAAATATGTTATTCTTTAAAATTACAACTTCTTTTGGCAGGTGTGGCCCACTCGGTTAATGGAGAGATTAAGAATAGTTTTTTTTTTTTCCCTTCAAGTCAGGCCTGGCTGGGCTGGGCCCACCAATTTTTGTGATTGGACTCGAGCCTTGGGCCTTAAGTATCGATCTGGGTCAGGCCTATTATAAACCAACCAAAATCCAGCCCATTGCTACCCCTACTAAGGTTTAAAGTATCATCCACTTGCCTGGGCCTGAGAATCAGGTTGCTCCACTAATCAGGTGGGTGTGGACGTTCAAGTTCACTTCAGCCGTTGAATTGCTTTGTGAATTGTGGCCTGATGATTGGAATGTCCTGAGTTTTTTCAAGGGCATCTGCGTAGTGGGGTCTACCTGATCAACAGCTTGGATGTTCCTCACCTGTGCCTTGATGGCAAGTGCATTTGCGAGTATGGTGGCCCCTACCAGCATGCTCTTAAAGTGTTACAGGTCACCTTGCATCTAATAGATATAGCACGTGTCAATGATTCAAACCGTGTAAATGATGGGTCCCACTGCAGTAGGAGAACATGAAAACTCAAAGTAGACTCCCAAGACTCGGATTTGAACCTAACATCCACTCCGTCCATCGTGCATGAACTCTAATTTCCACCGAACCCCTCTTTCTAACTTCCCCCAAACTTAAATCCAAATCCGAACATCTCTCAATCATACCTCATCCAAACTCTAACCTTAACCCTAACCATTAAATCTCCCGCCGCTGCCAATGATACATACACCGAATTCCTCCATTTTAGCAGTACATGCTGAAATGCTGCTAACCCATTTTTTTCATTTCTGCTTCTGAGAGGGGTAGGGCTAGAACCGAGCCCTGATCTCAAGCTTGGGCTGGACTGTTTTTGCCCATCATGGGCTCTGGCCGGGTTGGGTCTTTGTTTAACAAGGAGGGTCGGGCTTTGATATAAGCTTGGACCGGCCCGCCCATTGACATCCTTATTTCCACCTGTTGAGGTCTCTCATGATACATTCAAGCATATTGTAGTATCATACATAGCCATTTTGGTCTTTGGATCTATGTTCATCTTTCAATTGATTTTGAGCCATCTTTCAATGATCAAAACCATTTAGATGGTGAGCTTCCCCTTACATTGGCGATATAAGAATACTTCAGCCCTTTAATCTCTTGGCTCTTTTACTTCAAATTTTATGAAAGTAAAATCAGGCTGATTAACTCATCAGGTGAGCCATGTCTATGGATTTAGATACACAGGTAGGTGCATGTATCCAATGACGTTTGAATGGTCATGGAAATGGCATGGGCCCAACGATTTATAATCTATGTGGTTTTGAACTGTTGGACCTGTGGACTTTTAAACACACACACGTGTGATGTTAAATGGCTAAAGGATAACTTAATGAAGGACCGGAATTACACAAATTTCGGCCGAAAGAGCTTTAACCAGTACGATAGGCCTAAACACGTACTATATAGCTTCCGATAGTCAAAACAATATCGTAAGAAGTTATTCATTTCGCGCATATAACATACTTTTGGAAAGTTATTGATGAGCTTTATGCCCTAGCCCATAACCCGCAAGATTTGTTGGTGTTTGTATTATACATTCAGTAAAATTAACGTGTTAATCTTAACCAATGATGTGATTATCTTTACTACAGATCAAGATGACCATGGGTCCTGTGTGGACATGTCATTAATGTCGTAATTAGTATATGGGTCCGTATTACATTGTACATGTACATGATTAAAATAGAGGGATTTCACAAGTTGTTCTTAGGAACTTGAGTTTAGACGCAACTGTCACTAATTAATCATGGAAAAGTTGGGTCCTTACTCTTACCCGGGTGGTAGACTCCTTGGAGTTTCAACACCGGGTCAAGGGTTCAAGTGCCCATGGTGGTGAAATCGCACTGTGTGCGTGTGTGGGGTGTGTGTGCGTGTTAAATAAAATAAAATAATTAATTTAAAAAAAAAAATCAAGGAAAAGTTGTGTTCCATGGATATCAGTATCTTGTTATTCCTTGACCAACTATCAAATTATAGGACAAACCTATAGTTAATATTAATTCTTATGTAGTCATCTTGTGTAATAGAATGGATGAGGAACCAGAATGAAAAGTCTCCACCATCAAGCTCAAAGATAAGTTAGTGTGTTTGTGTTACATCAGAGTGTAGGTGAGCCATGGGATAGGTCTATGGTATTGCATCTATTACACACTTGTATTGGATGATCAATTTAAGTCTCGAGGCCCAAAGGACCATTATGCAGGTAGAGTATGATGGACCTGTGCTTGTACTAGCTTTGACTAATCCTTACCCTAAGCACGTATGGAGAGTTCAAGTTCCTGATGTATTGTGTTTTAACCTGCCTCAGACTCAATTACAGTGACTCATATGTGGGTGTCGTTAGATTCATGCAATGTGATATGATTAAGGTCATATAATCCAACAACGGATTCATTGGTCTCCTAAGGACACTGTTGTGGATAAGATTTGAAAGATTGCACCATTTATCAAATAATTTTTCACTAGTACCTTAAGGTTTCAAATGCTTCCACGAGTAGCTTGAGTTATAGTAAGAGAGAAGATGGTAGACATGGAAAGCTTTTGGTGAATCTTCTCCCAAACCCATGAGATATAGAGGCATTCAAAGAAAATAAGATAAAAGGTTTCTAAGGAATAAGGATAAAAATAGTAATGACTATCATAAATCATATTCAATCTTATAAACACATCCTTAGTTTTAAGATTTTTGAAAAAAAAATCATCCAAGCTATGATAAAGTGCTAGGGACAATACCCTTATACCAGACCAACTCAGTCCAAGAGAGAAGAAAGTCTTCCCTGCATAGACAAGCCCTTACTGCTGAACCGAAAAAAAAAAAAAAAAAAAAGTCATTTGGAGAAAGGATCTATATGATTTCATCTTCAGTAGGCATAAGAGCCATTTGCCTCATATGGGCAAAAATTTTACTAAGCTAAGAAGTTAACGGATAAGAGGACAATACCACGGATAAGAGGACAATACCATTTCTTCTAAATAAACATGCTCACTTTCATACGTAGTCACATTCCTAAATTTGTTATTCTATGCTAACCATACTGGTCCATAAGGTTGCCCTCCCCAAGTTCCATTATCAATAAGGAATTTGCTACCTATGATATTTGACAATGCTATGAATACTAAGGATGTTGTGGTAAGCCCAAGAGGCATTAGAAAAGTACCTCACATGTCATGTGATGGGGACATCACGTGCACACATGCACGCATGCCACCCCTACGCACGTACGCAAGGAGAGGGAGGGCCCCACCATTGATTTGGCTCGATGACAACGTACAGGAAGGGCCTCCTAATTAGAAGACGTAGTTTTGGTTCATTAGAGTGGGCCCGATAATCAAATAAAGCCCATCATGGGATCTCATGATAGGGCCCCACTAGTCAGATTAAGTTCATATTTTAAGTTTTGATTATTTATGTTATTTAGAATATTATGAACACTTTAGATTTTTTTGGTTATTTTTTGTTTTAGTTTACTTCATTGCTAAGTAATAGGTTGTGCACATGGCGCGAGTTTTGAGGTATAGGGTTTCTCTATAAATAGGCACCCTTTGTAGTTCTTTTAATTCATTGAAGTTTAATAAAAAATCTACAAGTTTTTTTTCTACTCTGTAAGTTTCTGAATTGTGAAAAAATTCAAGTGGAAACGAAGCCCTCCCTTTTCGAAGGGCTAACTACCGTGGTGCGAAGCCACATCTATCCCTATCCGCCTCTATCCTCTTCCATTCACATATCTCACCTTCTACAGTTGTCCTCACCTCGCATACATCATTTTTGCAGTGGATCTTCTCCCTACAGCCAGTTTTCAAAATATGGCTCTACAGGAGGGCTGAAACTTCGACAGATCACTGCGCACAGCCCGTAGCTCGAATCGCCCTGAAACTTTATGAGTTTAGAGCCCACCCTTGGCCGATCAAGGCCAAGGAATCAGTTTCCGGGTGTGGGACCTTCTCGCACGTGCGCCAAGCCCTGACCCTCTATCCTCTCAAAGGAATTGTCTACTGGTTCAGGTTTTCTCTTATTTTTTCATTTTCATACCTATTTTCATAAAATTTAACTGTATATTGCATTACCCTTAATTTATTTATCTTTTTTTTCACCCTAGGGTTCCTTGAGTTGAAATTAGTGAATCCCTTGGATTGGGGACTGATTACTGTGCATGTGTGGATGATTATTTATTATCTTTGAGTATCGTTTAGTTCATAATTTTTATTGATCCAACCCTAACATGTGTAGGCCTGGACCCGCATAGATTTCCCTTAATTGTATATTTGGACTTTCATGTAGGATATGGAATTTGAGTAATTTTTTGTGAATTAACGTGATCTTAAGCCTGAAATCTCGCACATCATATTTGAATTTCATATCATGCATTATCATGTAAAATATACTTTTTTTATGAACCCACGTAATCTAAAGGTTATTTTCCTTACAAATTATTTTTCACAATTGTTTTATAAGGCAAGCTTTAGCACTGATTTTAAGAGAATAAATCCCAAGACCTTTGTTACTCTTAAGCTTACAAGTTTGATCCCAACAAAAAGAATATACCTTAAAACTCCCTAAAGGAAATTCTTCATCTTTCTTCCCAAGATATTAAAGCATTTCTTGGGAAGAAGAAAATCATGATACTAGAAGATGTGGAGAGTAATTAGAGTTAATTTGATTAACTCTAGCATACCAACAAAGAAGAAAAAAAAATCACAAATAAATAAATTTTATTTGTTAATTGTAGATAAATAATTTGAAGAATAAGCTTGAATATCCACTGCCACCCTTTCTCAGGACAAACTTACCTCAAGGCAACACTCTTGTAATAGTTTATTAGCACTTTAAAAATGGTGGTGACTCAACTTCATCACATGTGGCACTCAACAGTATGTATATAGACCATCAAAATTGTGAAGGAGAACACCTAAAAGCTCACACTAATCTATCAATCCTAAGGGAAAGTTTAGCACATGGGTTTATCCGGCTTTAAGAGGGATGGGATTGGGAGATCCACCGTTCAATCCAGCTGTCGCATTTGGTTTGACGAACCATGCAGGTACCACCATATCCCTCGTTTCAATCCCGGATTTATATATGTTCCTTGGGAAACCCGTCGTCCAAACCTGTCGTCCTCGAGTTCATCCCTAGATTTGAGAGAGTGATTTCGAGAGATTTTCAAATCCTTCCACCTCTACTCGAAGGATTCACCCGTATGGTCATCGAATAGATGTCGAATCCAGTCGGTATTCCACCATCTTCATTGTTATCGACTAACATCTTGTAAAGCACCCTCATATAACAATGACCGAGCCTTCCTCGCAGGATAGGATTTGATCTCGCAAGCAACGGGAAGGGAGTTATGTTGTGTGGGCTTTGGCGTGCAAGTTTAGGTGGATTCTTTCCTTCTATAAATTACGTTTCCTGTAATTTAACATTTTTTTTGTATATGTCACATGGGGCCTGCTTTTTCTATGCTTACAAACTCCCATGCTTGAAAACCTCTATTATCTTTAGTTGAAAATCCCTTTTCATGGGTTTGTTGTCAGTACTACCTTCTTTGATTGTATTTTCGTGCATCAGCACTTGGTTTGTGAAATCTTTTGGGGCTATTTTCTATATTCGAAGAACTGAAAAACATACATTGGTATGTCTGAGAAGATGTTGTCTACATATTTGTTCACTGTTTAGTACATGCATGCATCCCAGATGGGCTCCTTCCCAATTTCTATTCTGGTTCCCAGGCAGCCTAGTTACCAAAATTGACGAGTAGGATTGGGAATGACACGTTTAGTTTTAATCTCATTTTCTTCTGATTAGACCCCCAAATGGGTTTCTAAAAGGAGATATTGCATATCATCCCAAACGATATCATTGGGGATAGAGCATTGACCATCACTAATCTATTGTAGATTTTTACACCTATTTTTGTAGGAATAAAACCCATCACATTGTCATCATATGTGTTTTCTTCGGATGAGTGATCAATTGTTGCCCATGAAGATGTATACTTGTGTGCCCATCTACCCTAACCAATTCCATGTTTATTATATCTGACATCCTAAATATGAGGTAAGCTCTAATCTTTTTCCTTAACTAAATTTGTCCATATCAAGATATGTAATCTATCTTCATGACTTTTTACAAATGTTTAGAGAGTATGTGTGCTCATTTTGATTTCAATCCATGGTTTGGACTGTGAGTAATCAATGTGTAACATGTTCGATGTCTTTTATTTTCAACTAATTAATTCAATTTTTTATGTGCAGATCCTTAATAGAGCAAATCCACCAGAAGAAACTCCATTTACTATACTTGTGTGTCATTACTAGGTATGTTGTAAATTTGTTTACTACCCAAATTAACCAAATGCGAGTACTACTATTGTAGTTTCCATGTGACAAATAATATTTTTAGTCCCCTAAAATTATATTGGTTGTTGTGCATGGGTGTGGAGGGACCCCTATCTCCCAAATTATCCAACCCTTCCAAACAATCATCTTCCATATCCATTGTTATCAACTGAAACCCACATACATACCAAATGTGGACAGTCCCTGATCCAATTGGATTTGTGGAATCTTATGGGCAATCCAAACATGACATGGCATGAAAATCCATGGATCTCTATAAGGGCCTGTTTGGATTCTCGGTCTGGATTATATAGTACTGTATTAAAGGTCGATTTTAGCATTCTACAATGTTTGAATTAGAGTTCACGTTCATGGGTTACCATGCATGCGAATACATCAGAAACTCAAAAATTTGAAAGGGCAGTAATCTATTTTCAGACGGCACTACATCGTGCAGTGCAGTCTATTGATTACGTTGTATTCTCGTGTGAGAGTGTAGCTATCGCTTCGAAGGTTTTTCCATTTATGGAGTAAAAAAATTTCCTACACCATCATCGCCATAGATCATCTCCCTTCCATTGCATGTGGGCATTCAACTGCTCCATTTCTTCTCCGAAGGTGTGAGGTTTGTTATACAGTTGATATTCTCCTCAACCTCTTGGATCAAACGGAGTAGAGATTCTGTAAACCAAATCAGATGCCTGAAAGCCAATCGTGGAGGTATGTATTTCTTCCTTCCATATCATGGTGGGTCCCACAACTAGTACATGCACAGTTCAAATCAGATCCTATGTCAAGTCCAAAATTTTGATCAGATGGAATCGATTGGTTGTTTGGCCCTAATTGAAACTGCTTCTAATAACTTAAATAGATGGATGGCGTGGATAAGCATGGACCTCATCAAGGGACCCACACAGAATACCAAGAATCAACTCAACTCTACCATGCGTGTGGATTTCATGTGGACGCCTTTCGCAAGAAGTTCTTACGCTAGTAACCCAGGTGGGCCCCACTGTCATGTTTGTGAATAATCCCTCCTTGTCCATCAGTTTAATGAGTTCATTTTAGAACATGTTGCCATTTTAGATGTCATCCATACCGTTAATAGCGTCATCCCTATTGGGATGAACTGAAAACAAATATATTGCTATGAATCAAAACTTTCGTGGCCCCATCCCTATTTCAACTGTGGACGTCTAATTATCCTAGATTACACTCACTTGAGCTTTTGATATGGTTCAATTTTGGCAACATGTACTAAAATGAAATCACAAAACGGATGGACTAGTAGGATTATTCACAAACATGACAGTGGGCCCCACCTGGGTTCCCATTTTGAGAACTTAAAAATAGCCACCGTCGTACAGGTGTTATCAATATTATACGTATATACAATACACAGCTTTAATACGTCGTATCCAAACATTGATCGAAGGAAGAATTTGTATACTTGCCCGAACAATACCTCCTATCCAAACATTGATTTATGGCATGTTGATTTGGATGTATTCTGAAATTGATCGAACGTATACATGAATAGTAGTTGGATACAATACAATACACCCTTATACGCTAATCCAAACAGGCCCTAAGAATTTCACTGATCCAAACAAGTTCCATGAAAATACACGTTTTCTGCACTCCCGGTACATCCACTGACATTTGACAATGATGGTGTGAATGCAATTCCATCCCTTCGAATCCCATGGAATTGGACTGGCCAAACAGGCCCTAAATGTCCAATGAAGGTTATCATATAAGTAGTTAGAAGTAAAACAATGAGTTGTCCATTTTTCAAAGGTGAAATCAAAATATTACTATTAGTGTAACTTCTTAATTATGTTTCATCCACAGTTGGAAAAGTAGTTTTGGTTAGTCTAAATTACCATACAACTATGCTTTGTGTATGAGGAAGTGCCACCTAATCAATGTCCTTATAAATTGTTATGATGCATCATGGGACTGTCAACTAGTATGATAGTTTGTCACAATTTTGAATATAGTGGTGACTTATTCTCATACGTGGCAATCATGTGCAGCCATAAAAATCATCTAAGCCTCAAAGTCACTTGTAATATCCATTGATCCATTTGTCAACTAATGTTTCCATTCAATTGAAACCTTCTCTAATTTAACTATAAATCCATTAGTCGATTGATCATGTAATTCAATATTATATTTGTCAATAAGCTCACCATCTACATAGGTCCACTCTTCTTTTTCATTTTCATTAACTAATTCTTCAAGAGGCATACATTGATTTGCATATGTCCATTTTTCTTCTTCTTCTTCTTCAATATTTGATTGATCAAAAAATACTTACCTAGAAACTAACTAATCGCAAGTCTCTTCAACAACATGGATAGGTGAATATATTTGCGACCCATGACATCAATCACCTAAAAATTCCTCGCTTGCAACTCCTACATTAAGCATCAAATTCCCAAAAAAATGCATGGACTATATGCTTATTAATGTTTGATTTCTCATAACAATATCCACATGATTGTTGATGCCAATACTCTAGTAGAAGTCATCAACCCAAGGGAAAACCCTCATCTGTGGCTAATTTAGCTCTATGGGTGTCTCGGCAGAAGAGATGTCATCACCACCTTCTTCTCGAAAATATCTCTTGAATTTACAAAATGAGAGAAAAAATTAAAATTAAAAATAATATCATGAATGAAAGTATTAATAAAGTAGAAAATGATTTCTAAAATGACTAGAACTCTTTCTAATTTTACTCAAATAAGGACTTTATGCTATTTCGGGCCTCTCTAAATACTTAAATACCAAAAATTATAAATTACCAAAACTAATAAATTTTAATTAAAAACTCATAATGCACCTCAAAAGCAATATATTTTTGAAAAACTTAAGACCAATTGCGTTTGGCATTAGCCAACATGCAGAGCTTATTAATAACTTTCCAATGACATATTACACGTATGAAACAGATAACTAGTCACAAATTTATGGCTGTTGGAAACCATAATGCATGCAAAACACTAGACAATTTCTTTTAAGCCCTCCTTTCATGAGAGTAACCTTGACTTTATCCTATACCAGGCGCCAAAGAAAATATTTTTATTTTATTTTTATGAATGTTGGGAAATCCGTGCCCACGATGATTTATGTTTATCGTGGGGGTGATTGGGTTGATTTGGATTGATATGCGATAGTCTTGGAGTCGCCACTAGCCACTTAACTCAAAATCTCACAGTCAGCTAGAACCCGCAGAATATGTAAAGCTAGAGAATCCGGAGATTTTCTTGCTTTAAGTTGACTCCCGATCTGCGATTTGGGATTTTGAGTAAGGGACCTCGATTACAAAGAGGAAAAGTGCTAAACACTCTATTTGCCCGTACGGATGTACGGTCTCTACTTCGTATGGTAAGGTGGTCTAAGAGATAAAATGATAGGATATGAAATACAAAAATGGGACTATGACGCAGGGAAGGACGTGAGGTCGAGCACCGTCTTCCTCAAGATGATAAATATTCTGAATCCACAGAACTTCTCTGGACTCCTCACAGAGACTTCTCGAATCCACGAGGAAAGAAAGTAGAAAATAAGAATAATTTCTAATAAATTCGAAATTGATTAATGAATGACTAAAAATGAGTTTACACCCCTTTAAATAAGGGAACCAAGCAACTGGAAAGAAATCAGACTCAAACTACAACTAAAACTCCTAGAATTCGCAACTTACTATAAATAGTAAACTTACTATTTATAGACGGTCGTGACGTCTACTAGTGCGCAAGGTTTTCGGCCAAAAATAGTAAGTGTCCTATTTGGCTTCACCAAACCGTTCTCCTAATTATCCTAAGAACTTTTCATGTTGGACACAACTCCTGAAGCCCAACGGATGAAGAGTTATACTCAAACTAAAACTTACTATTTATAGTAAAAACAAAATTAAAACGAGAAAATGACCGTCGATCAGGGGGTTTCTCATAAATTCGGGCTGTGAAACCCGGCATAGCTGGTTTGGTTGGCTAAAGTAGCTCGTTCTACCCCAAATTCATCTATTTTACGTCAGATAACTCATTCCGGATTGTGAGATACGCCCGATCTAAGGTCCAATGGTCCGGATCACTTCTGTCGCCGACCGTGCCTTTTCTAATCCATCTTGGCCATGAAATTGTCCGCGACCCGCTCTACATCAGTCCCCTCCACTTGAAAAGAACTCGTCCTCGAGTTCTCCTCCTGCGCTGGTTCATAATACTCGGTCAGGTCCGCAACGTTGAAAGTCCGTGAGATCGCCATGTCATCTGGAAGATCAACAACATAAGCATTGTCATTGATCTTTCGGATGATCGGTACCGGTCTAATCTTCTTATTCTTCAGCTTGTTATATACCCCGGTCGAAAATCTTTCTTTTCGCAAATGGACCATTACCTGGTCGCCCAACTCGAACACCTTTTGTCGACGATGCTTGTCCGCTTGTTCCTTGTACTTTTCGTTCGAGGCATGTAGCTTAGTCTGCACCTCCGCATGAATACCCATGATCCTGTCTGACATATGTTCTGCTGCAATACTCATGCCTGGGAGCTTAGGCAGAGAGACCAAGTATAGTGTGTGGCGAGGTACTCGTCCGTAAATAACCTGGAACGGGGATTTTCCTGTCAAGCGGTTCACCATGTTGTTGAATGCAAACTCCGCTTGAGATAAGGTCAAATCCCACTGCTTTGGTTTCTCTCCTGAAATACATCGAAGGAGGTTTCCCAAAGTGCGATTCACAACCTCAGTTTGACCATCAGTCTGTGGGTGGTAGGCACTGCTGAACTGAAGTCGTGTATCGAATCGAGTCCACAAAGTTCGCCAAAAGTGGCTTATGAACTTCGTGTCACGGTCAAAAGTAATAGTCTTGGGAACCCCGCGTAGCCGCACAATTTCTCTGAAGAATAAATTCGCCACTTGTGTTGCATCGAGAGTTTTCTTACATGGAATAAAGTGCGCCATCTTGGAGAAACGATTTACTACCACGAACACCGAATCCATGCCACGTTGTGTTCGTGGGAGACCAAGCACAAAGTCCATAAATAAATCCTCTCAAGGGCCATCAGGCACGGGCAACGGAGTATAGAGGCCCGTATTATGAGATTGCCCCTTGAAGGTTTGACAAATATAACAACGTTGGACTGTCCTTCCCACATCACGTACCAACTGCGGCCAGTAATACCGTTCTTCCACAAGAACTCGCGTCTTGTCTCGCCCAAGGTGTCCACTGAGGCCACCTCCATGTAGCTCTTGGATTATCTGCTCCCTTAGTGAACTGTTCGGGATGCACAATCGATTTTTCTTGAAAAGGAACCCATCTTGCATATGTAAGTCGCCGGAGTGACCTTCTTGGCATCTAACCCATGCGTCCCTGAAGTCGTCGTCATCGGCATATATGTCTTTGAGGCACTCGAACCCGACGACTTCATTGCTCATAGTTACTAACAAATTTACATGGTGACTCAACGCATCAGCTACCTTATTCTGTTGTTCTGACTTATGTTTTAGCACGAACGTGAATTCCTGTAAAAACGAGATCCATCTAGCATGCATACGGTTAATGTTAGCTTGACTATTAATAAATTTGAGAGCTTGATGGTCCGTGTAAAGTATGAATTCCCTTTGAATCAAATAATGTCACCAATATCACAGTGCCTAGACCACCGCGTATAACTCGATCTCGTATGTAGACCACTTCTTGCGTGCATCGCTAAGTTTCTCACTGTAGAAGGCTATCGGCCTATCTTCTTGAGACAAAACTCCCCCAATTTCGACATATGAGGTATCACATTCAACTTCAAACAGTTTGTCGAAGTTGGGAAGTACAAGAACCGGGGTCGTAGATAATCTGCGCTTGATTTAAGTAAAGCTCTTGTTGGCTTCGTCAGTCTACTGAAACTGCCCTTTCTTCATGCAATCTGTGATTGGTGACACAATAGTACTGAAATTTCTCACGAACCGATGATAGAATGTCCCCAGTCCATGAAAACTTCACACTTCGTGAATATTTGTGGGAACTGGCCATTCCCTGATTGCCTTCACCTTTTTCTCATCCACTCGAATGCCCGTGGACGTTACGTCAAAATCCAGAAATAATAGGCTATTAGTCATGAAGTTGCACTTCTTTAAATTGAGATACAATTTATTTTCAGTAAGCACCTGAAGGACCTTCTTGAGGTGTTCCATATGGGTAGTTTCATCTTGACTGTATATCAAAATATCATCGAAATAAACCACAATGAATCGTCCAATGAAAGGTTTCAGAACTTGGTTCATCAATCTCATGAACGTGCTAGGCGCATTCGAAAGACCGAAGGGCATGACTATCCATTCATACAATCCTTCCTTGGTCTTAAAGACCGTTTTCCACTCATCACCAGGCCGTATTCGAATCTGATGATAGCCACTCCTTAGATTCAATTTAGAAAATATTTTGGACCCTCTAACATGTCCAGCATATCGTCCAACCGGGGTATAGGAAACCTGTACTTTATGGTGATTTTGTTGATGGCTCGGCTGTCGACACACATACGCCAACTCCCATCTTTCTTTGGAGTTAACAGGCTGGTACAGCACATGCACTCATGCTTTCTCGAATAAGACCCTTACGGATCAACTCTTCCACTTGCCCTTAAAGACTCTCGGACTCATTCGGACTCATTCGATAATGAGGCCGATTGGGTAGACTGGATCCGGGGATAAAGTTGATATAGTGTTGGATATCCCGCATGGGAGGCAACCCATCGGGAAGGTCATCGAGCCAGATTTCTTTGAATTCATGTAGCAAGGGCTTTAATTTTTTAGGAATGATGGTAGGCTCGAGTTCTTCCCCTTTTACAATTAATGCATAAGCCTGTCCTGTTTCTTTAGATTCTTCCATGAAGTCCCGTATGGTTAATAGAAAATGACCCTCCACTTTAAAAGTTTCAGGTGATCCCTCTGGATCCATAGGGGCTAATATGGTCTTCCGGCCATCCTTGACGAAGATATATATGTTATCTCGCCCTTTATGAGTGGCATCACGGTCAGATTATTAGGGTCGACCGAGTAGTATGTGACATGCTTCCATGTCAACCACATCGCATACTACTTCATCCTTATAATGTTTACCAATTGAAAAGCATATGGTGCACCGTTCAGTTACCTTTGTTTCACTGACCTTCTTGATCCAACCGATTGTATATGGAGAGGGATGACGCTCTGTTTTTAATTACAATTTCTCCACCATGACCTTGGAGACGATATTTTTGCTGCTGCCACTATCAATAATCACGTCACAAACCTTTCGATTCACCGTACACCTAGTGCGGAAGATGTTATGCCTTTGTGGATGCACTTCTTTTCTTGGCGCATATAATAACCGCCTCACGACGAGTGACTCGCCGCGATCTTGCTGAACCCAACTTGATTCATCTACCTCGTCCTCGGTGGTATGCTCCTGCTCTTCATCATCTGGATCTTCATCGGCGTTATCAGCACTACCATCATTAAGGGTGAGGTTCACCACCTTTTGCTGGGGATAAGTATTTGATAGGTGGCCCAGTTGGCCACAACAATAGCAGTTGTCAGGCTGGGGTCGATCGTAAGGGTTCGGGATTCTACTTGGACCAGTAGCAGTCGATATGCCCCTTTGGGGTCTAGCTTATCCGCTTCCCTGATCTCGACTCTCAGACGTAAGAGGTTGATTGCGTGCTCCTACGGGTTCTTTCTCCTTAGACTGTGGAGCTCCCTGGGGTGGACCCGTCGTAGTGATCCTTGCAGTAGAATAGGGCCGTGTGGTAGAACGTTCAAGTTGTGCTTCTGCCCGAGTAGCCAACTTGATCGCATCATTCATCGTCCAGACGGGCTGCATTTGGACCCGATCCTGGATCTTCATACGCAGTCCACCGTTGAATCGGGCGACTTACTGCGATTCAGTCTCGACTAAATCGTTACGCGCCGCCAGGCGGTAAAATTCTTCTGCGTATTTTCTCACCGACCGACTACCCTGTCGACAATTTTGGTATTGTTGAAATAATACCTGATCGTAATCGCTAGGGAGGAATCGGGCACGTAATAGCTGCTTCATTCGCTGCCATGTGCGGATTGGTGCTTTCATCTGTCTAGTTCGTGTGAGTTGCAGTTATTCTCACCAAGCTGAAGCTCCTCCTTTCAACTTGTAGGCCACAGCTTGACCTTCTTTGCTTCAGGGATATCCATATAGTCGAAAAATCGCTCAACTTTAGAAAGCCAATCGAGAAAATCCTCAATGTGTAGTTGCCCATTGAAGTTAGGAATATCAACCCGCATCTTAAATTCTCGATCTGTCCGATCTACTCGATCGCCGCCTTGTCTGGGGTGTTGAAAGATTATATCATCGATTTCCTCCTCACTGGATCCCCCTTCCTCAGGAATGACCCGTGGATGCATTGCTGGTACTATCCTGCGATCAGGGCGATTGCGAGTTTCAACAATCGGCGGTGGAAGATCACCACCAGGAACACGGAGTTACCCTAGGGTTTCCGCCAAGAGATTCGCTATGCGGTCCATAGAAGCCTGCAGCCCTTGCATGACTTGTCGATTCTCTTGCATGGTTGCTTCCAAAAATGCCGCCGTTGAAGGTAAATTCCCTAGGGCACCGCCCATGGGATTTTTGCCCGACCCATCGTTAGAAGCCATCGATCCAAGGAGAAAACTCGCTCTGATACCAAACTGACGCAGGGAAGGACGTGAGGTCGAGCACCGTCTTTCTCAAGATGATAAATATTCTGAATCCACGGAACTTCTCTGGACTCCTCACAGAGACTTCTCGAATCTACGAGGAAAGAAAGTAGAAAATAAGAATAATTTCTAATAAATTTGAAATTGATTAATGAATGACTAAAAACGAGTTTACACCCCTTTAAATAAGAGAACCAAGCAACTGGAAAGAAATCAAACTCAAACTACAACTAAAACTCCTAGAATTCGCAACTTACTATAAATAGTAAACTTACAATTTATAGACGATCGTGACGTCTACTAGTGCGCAAGGTTTTCGGCCAAAAATAGTAAGTGTCCTATTTGGCTTCACCAAACCGTTCTCCTAATTATCCTAAGCACTTTTCATGTTGGACACAACTCCTGAAGCCCAACGGATGAAGAATTATACTCAAACTAAAACTTACTATTTATAGTAAAAACAAAATTAAAACGAGGAAACGACCGTCAATCAGGGGGTTTCTCGCAAATTCGGGCTGCGCAACCCTACATAGCAAGGTTGGTTGGCAAAAGTAGCTCGTTCTACCCCAAATTCATATATTTTACGTCAGATAACTCATTCCGGATTGTGAGATACGCCCGATCTAAGGTCCAATGGTCCGGATCACTTCTGTCGCCGACCGTGCCTTTTCTGATCCATCTTGGCCATGAAATTGTCCGCGACCCGCTCTACATCAGACTAGGCAATCTCTAATTTCTAATATGGTAAGGTCCAAAATTTCGGCAAGCCATAAAGCATATGTCCAAGAATGTCTAAAGGAGAAAAGAGGTTAAGAGTAGATGTGATGATGCTAGAATGTTATGTAAGAGGACTAAGCTACCATAATTTTTTTATGTGACAGGATCCGAAATTCCAACAAATCATAGATCATACATTCAATGGTAACCTTGAGAAGCAGGGGGTTGAGAAAGGAAGTAATAATGTGATTAATGAAGTATAAATGCTAGTGATGATTGCATGATCTTTAACTTGCACTTGAAATGACTTGGATATTTAGGTGCACCATGGTTGGAGATGATTGACTCAAGTAGGATTGTAAGGCTAGGAGATGGCTGGAGGAGGCTAGAGGGGGCTAAAAAGATGGGATCTTGAGAACTCAAGCAGTCCCTCTCACTCTCACTCACTTTCGCTCTCTCACTCTTGGGTTTTTTTTTTTTGTTGGTTATTGTTGTTGTTGAAATGATGAGAAGCGAGTGGTATTTATAGCCCCTTGGGATGGCATTTTGGTATTTCCAGGGACTTTAAAGGGTAAATGATAATGTTGCAACTTAGGATTGATGGAGGAAAGGGTGATGCCACATGGCACTTCCTTATAGGTTTAAAGGGCTTGGTAAGATGATAAATAGGGTGAATCTCGAGGTCAAACTAATGAAAGAGTTGACTTTAGGAGGGAGTAACAGCTATAGATCAGAGACGCACATCTATCGAGGTGGTACGGTAATCGAATTATCACTTATGATTGTTCTGGTCTGAAGCTTAGCCAACTGGCTCTGTGTATGTTTTTCGAGAAGTTGTTCTTGCAGTTTGGCCGATGAGCCTTTTTTTGGGCCTTAAGAGGGGCCCAAAGCCTGTTTTGGATATTTAGCTCAATAATGGTTCAAAACTAGCTCGATTGTAACCCGAAAAATGGATTGATTGTAAGTGATGGTTTGGATATGCTTTGGTTTGGGTGATCGTCTTTTGTTAAGTTAGGGTTCGGGGTAATGAGATGGCTCAAGTTCGGCTAGGGTTTAGATCAAGTTTGGAGAAATGGCTGAGGTTTTAGGTAGGCTGCAGGGTTCAGGTTCAATTCCTATGGATCATCCATGCCTTATTAAGTTGCTAGCCTGGGTGGGGTGTCTACTGATGCCCCTCTTTGAGAGAGCTTGTGAGCAACCGAATGCCAAAGCAAATGGACATCCCACCCCTCTGGTCAGAAAATATTATGGTTTAAATCTGTTGCCTACCATAGTATTATTATCAGTTTACTATATAGAAAAGAGATAACTTACACATATCATGAGGGTTTAAGGAAAACGTTGTGATTGTCCATGCACTTTCTGCCGCATTATGGGCCACGAATCACAACCCTTTCGCATCGAAGGATAAATTTGAAAAGTAGGGCCCTAGCGCTTCGCGGCTTTATGGGAATTCTCGTACTGTTTGGATATGTGATGTTCAATTGCTACATAATCACCCTAGGAGTACCTGTTCAATTTGATCATTAAAGTGGTTAGCTGCTCTACGCTTTCTGTAACCTTATGGGGAACTCACTAGGACGACTTGGACTCGATCATACTTTCCAAGTATCCCAAACTAGGTATGTGCGGGTGACTTTTTTTAGTCCTAACATTAAGATCCAGGCCAACTGTGCTTGTATCGCATTCGGATTCAATCCACTCCTGGGGAAACCAGAAGAGGTTGAATCTTATTTTACTGTTTGTATTGTATGCTACTAAGAAGTATAGGAGACCTCTCAGTTTCTTGCATACTGTGCACTATTTTTTAAAACGTTTGTTTTCAAAACTATCCCATATGAGGAGCTACACTCCTTGGGGATTTTATTACAATTTTTTAAGATTTTTCCAAGGCCTTTTGAAAAGATCCATCCAATCTCGTCGGAAGGCGACATCATTTGGTTTTTATTGTGGCCTTCATCATTTTTTTTTTGGATAAGTCTAGAGAGTTCTTTGCCTCTACCAGTAATTTTGTGGGACTAATAAACTAATCTGGTTTTTATTTGAAGATCGATTTATCGAAAGACATTTTTATGATTTTTGAAAAAGGATCTAATCTATCATTTCACATGTTATCCCTTGCGATCGAGATTGAATTTACTGGGGATGCATATTTTGGCTTTTCTGAAATAGTCTAACCCGTATATTGTGATCCAATAGTTATGATCAAGATCGGATCTTTATTGAAGATATTTTTCCATGCCTTTCTTCAGTATGCTTTTGATCATCTTCACATGCTATGATGCATTTCTGGTATCCCTTAATCTCAAGGAGGGGCGACGTTCAATTTTCAATATGTTCCATGTTGGGTTGGTAATTGGATTACCATTGGTTGACCTTCTGACACTTTTTTGAATTTGCAGGTGGTGGCATCAGTGGGCACAGATGTCGAGAGGGGACAGTAATTGCATTATCGGCAACAGTAATCTGATTACTGCCCTACTCATCTTTTCTTCCAACAATGATAGCTTCTTCTCTGTTTCTTTCAAATCTTTTCTATCCCATTTGCTTTCTACTGCATCTATCTGAACATTCTTTTCCTTTGTTTTTTCTTCCTTTTGCTCCTTCCTTTTTTCTTCTTCTCTTTCTAGTCTTATTCCTTATATCCTTTTTAAATAGATGAATATAGGGGGAGCTTTGGTGGGCCCAAAAATGAGGAGCACTTGGGTCCCATGGTTGAGGTAAATGATGTTTCTCTTAACCTTTTTTATGAAGAGGTGATTGTGGAAGAGAGCTTATTTATGGGTGGATCTTTTAATGATGGTTTGGTGGGGCCAATTGAAGAAGTGAATTCCATTTATGATGTGGCTCCAACCACCATTAATGGAGAGATGGGTTTTGGAGAAATAATGGAAGAGGGTTTAGGAAGTGGATGGGTTCTTGATGGCTTGGATGGGTCCACATTTGGAGGGCCATTGGGTAGTGAGATAGGGGATTTTGGAGGGTTGATTTTTGGGAGCCTAGATATGGACATGCCATTGGAAGGTGTGGATGAAACCATGATGATGATGGATGATCCAGATTTGGGCATGATTGATGGTATCGGTGTTGATGGTGGGGATATGATTGCTATGATGGATGGCATAGATCATGGGAATGGATTGATCATGATGGATGGCATGAGTCATGAAGATGGGCCAGTTGTGATGGATGGTATGGATCATGGGATCATGATGGATGGTGTGGTCCATGGAAATGGGTTGGTTTTGATGGATGGTGCGGATCATGGGACCTTGATGGGTGGTATGGCTTATGGCGATGGTTTGGCCATAATGGATAGTGTAGGTCATGGGACCATGATGGGCGATATGACTTATGGCGATGGTAGCGGTGGTTGGAATGGATGGCGGTGGACCGGATATGGTGGATGATGCCCCCACTTGTCCTTCTTGAAGATCAAATCCATCATACAATTTGAAAGGTTAAACCTTTTTCACTTAGTGGTTCGTGATTTCTAAGAAGAACCCTGGTACCTACGATACAAAATGAGAGAATCAACTAAGAAATTGAGGTATTAGAGTATCGAAAGAGATATTTACCTTTTGAGTGATGATAATCGGAAGATAAGTGCCATAAGAAGTGATCCAGAGAGGTTTGAAAATTTTAGAGAGAGCCATGCATACCTTTGTTTTTTATACAATGGAAAAAAAAAGGGAAAACTTATTTTTTTGTAATCTTTTTTTTTTATGAAGGGATGAGATAATATACGAAAAATGGAAATGAAATGAAAATTTTCGTGCCATATATGTTTGTGTGTGCTTGTGTTTGGATTTATGCCTTGGATGGTGAAATCAGATTATTGAACTCAGCCAACGTCAAATCCGGTATTTTGAGTTATTTACTAGGGATCCCGGTTCCCTGAGAGTAGCGCATACTAGAATCATGCTCCTTGGATTTGGATAGAGTCTAGCAGAATTCTATTCCAAGACTTATCTTTACCTTGTGCTTCTTCATTGCCTTGGCTTCCTTTGTACTTGCTTTTTTTTCTTTTTCATTTTTAGCCATTATTGCTTGTAGTGCTCTTTCGAGTTTTCACTATGACCAACTTTTTCATCATTTTTACCTGTTTCGCCATTTCAGATTTTCACACATTCCGGATTTTTATTCTTACCTAGCCCTTGGCAGCTGTGCTCTTTTTACCATTGGTGTCTTTTCAGGTTTTCACCAAGTTTGCCACATGCCTGCTATTTTTACTCGAGACGCTCTTTCGGGTTTTTACCTCGCCCTTTTTACTTAAGCATATTTTTTTTGAATAACTAGAGTGAGGAGTTAGATTTTTGTCATTATTGGCCGATTGGTCAGCTGCCTGACTTTATCTTCAATCACAATCGTAAAGCTGCTGACATTGGGGTAAACTATCCTGAGGGGAAACGGGCTAATGAATTGTGTTCTCACTCATTGTGTTTGATTCTTTTTTTTTTCTTTTTTTGGATTGCACGCTCTATTCATCCATCTTTTTATTTCTTTATCTTCTTTTCTTCTTTTTGAACCCTTTTTTTTTTTTTTTACAATACTCATTGGAGGAAAGGAATGATGATGGAATGTACCTCAAGATGTTAACCTCTTATTGTTTAACTTTATCTTTACAATTGTGGTTGTTGACATAATCAGGTAGGATTACCCATAATAGATCTTCACATTATCAACGTTGATAGGCTCTGGAAGATCTTCACCCCTCAGGTTGGTGAACTGAAGGGCACCTCCTTTCTATTCAAACCCGCTTGTCATTGGTCCTAGTGATCATCATGCTCTTTATGTTTGCAAGATATAGTTGGTTGCATCAAGCTTACCACCACTCATCTTCATTGACTTCTTTCTTCATTCGTACCGATGATGTAGGATGTTGATGCTACCCACTTTTGTTTGCCATGAGAATGCACTTATGACCATTAGATGCCCTTAGGTTCTCTCTTTTGATGATGTCTACACACCATAATGAGAAAGGGTTAGGGTGTTGCTAGGTTATAAAGACTCGAAGCATGCACATGGATCCGTTATACAAGCTTTGAAAACTTGAAGCACTTCTTGACATGTTGCGATAGCTTATCTCCATCGTTCATCCACAATAGCTTAGTCACAAGATCTTCTTGGACATAGCATATTCATTTATGCACAAGTTGTGGACTCAATTGTGAACTGTAAACATGATCTTGACAGCTTTGCTTGATGAGCTTGACTTTAGGCTTCATAGCATATGGTGTATGATTAGTTCTTCATTTGATCTCGTAAGGCTTCGTTAGAGAATCCAAAGTTAGATAACCTCAGGCCTCAAGAATTCTGTCATCCTCTACTTATATTCAAGATGTGAGGATCTATTAATGCGTACTTTTTTAAGGAGCTGGGGGGATCCCAAGTTCACAATTTCAAAATAGTCTGTAACGACATTGACCTTTACTTCAAACTTTTGGAGGGAATCTTTTAGCTCGAGAGTTAAATCATCATCTTCCCCATCCTGGGCTTCGTCCAAATCCATGAGTTTGAAGTCTAACTCTAGATCGAAATCATATGAGTCAACTTCAAACTTGTGTTTTAACAGACACACCTTGCACATTATTGCTTCTGATTTTTTTAAAAAAGATTTTCTATTATTTTTGTGTTTTGAGAAAATTTTGATTTTTTTTTAGATTTTGACAAATATTTGAATTTTTTGGCATTTCGAAAATATCTAGTGTTTTTGGCTTTTAAGAATTTTCTATTTTATTTTATTTTTTTGAATTTTAACAAGTATCTGAAATTTTTTTGGCATTTCAAAAATATCTGGTATTTTTATTTTTTTTTAATTTCTTTTAAGGGACCAGAGCAAGACAGTGATGTGAACCAAGGATTGCCAAATTCAACTTAGGGAGCCAAGCATTATTTTCTTTTATTACGCTACTATGAGGACTGCAAACCAGCTATTGCCCTGAACTCCCTCCCCTCAGGAGGCAAGGTTAAACGGATTAGTAGGTGGGCCCTCACCGTTGTGCCCAAACATCATGATGAATTCAGGATTGAGATCTGAGTTTGTGTTGTATGTCTCTTTACTCAGTTCATCCCCGATGCATTGTAACTCTTTTGGATTCTTCTAGCTTGGGTGGGGCCCAAACTGTGGTCCAGGCAATAAGGGACAATTCTTGCCCCTTGCCCGAGTCATTTTCAAACAGCTCAGGCTCATTCCGCTCATTTAATCCTCCATGGTGAATCTCGGCCTGCCAACCAGATAGATGATCCCTTCTCTGATGGATTTGATTGATGTCTTGATGAAGGGATCATTCTCCTCTTGCCGACCTTGCCCTCCTCCGATCCATTTGTGTATTGGTATCTCACCCATAGGAGGCAGATATTCCAGTCATCAGCACATATGGCTCTTGATGATTGGTTGCTTTTATCAGAAAGATTTGTTCGGGATCATCCAAAATGGCCAGCGCCTTATCTCTGAGAATGTACTTGACCTTTTGGTGAAGAGTCAAAGAGATAGCCACTATTCTGTGGATCCAAGATTGATCAGGGAGGAGATAAAATGAAGCTGTGATGTCGAAGACCTAAAAAGTGATGATTGATGTTTTAGAACTAATTAGAATATTGACTTCAATCTCTCCCTCGACCTCTCTCCTAGAGGCGGGAACCACCCGTCCTAAACTCTTCTCTTGAAGTATTGAAAACTGAGTAGAGCTAAGCAAATCACTTTGAGTAACAAAATGTCTTTCCTAGAAAGTCAATGCATGATTGAAGTTGGGCCCTAATTTTGTTAGGGCATGCAGTACGTTGATTGGGGAAGGGATATTTTCTTGGAGTATGACAGTTGGAGCAGGGGCCGGATAGACAGATGGTGCTCCTTGCAAGAGAGAAAATGTATGAAATGGATTGATTAGGGATGGCTCTTGTAGACTTGGGGCTATTGAAATTGGACTGGTTGGAGATGCCCGTTGCATATTTAAGGGTCTAGAAGACTAGATGGGTATGCCCCTTGCAAAAATGGGAGTATTGGTGTTGGGCTAGCGATGATTGAATGGATGCATTGGACTAGATGACAAGGCGATTCTCCTTGAACGATATTGTTGGCAGGGGTTCCTGATGAGATGGGGCATACTTGATGCGATGGCAAAGAATTCTTAAGGGTGTAGTTGGCGACGGCAACAATAAGAGAAGTAACCACAATCTTTTGGTTGTCAATTAGATCTTGAACTGCATGTTTCAGGGCAAAACAATGGTCTGTTATGTGACCTCTTAATTGGTGGTATGTACAGTACTCATTCTCATTATAGTATGGTTACAAAGGGTTTGGTGAGGACGTAGGCAGTAGTGGTACAACTATTTGCTTTTGGACTAGCATGACTAGTATCTCACTGTAAGTTTGGGCTATCAGTATGAACTACCTAGGTTCCTAGGCCATCCCGATCTATTAACCATGATTGAGGTATTAAGGAATATCCCTTTATTATTGTAGTTGTCATTGTCCCTCTAGAGGGGTAAATTGAGTGTCTTGGGCAGAGGCAACAAGATAGTCTTCTTCTTTTGGATGGTGTTCAAGAACACTTCTGTTACCGTTCTCGTATCCAGTAGGCCTTCCTTTCACTATCCGTTGTACTAGGGAGGCCTGATGAGGCCACCAAGAGGAGATCGTCCCAGCCCTTATTCCGACTTTGACTAGTTCCCCAACACGGATGAGTTGGGTAAAGTTGGCATATAAATACAAGACGAGGTATCCAGAGATACTCATATTTACTGAGTGGATGATCATTTAGTATAACGTTTCGAAAAAATCCGTACAAAGACCCAAGTACAACCTCAGGCGGAACAACCTAAGGACCACACCCGGTTGTATAATTTAGACAGGATTTAATTAAATGCTAACATTTGGTGGGTTATGCTTCGGCCACCATTTTCACAAATAGGAAGGCCTAGAATTAGGAGTCCCACTGGCTCAATGTCACTGAAGATCTAGGAGAAATCCCAAGGGCCTATTACTCTCATGAGTACACTGAAACTCCATAAAGGACCTAGACCTCATGACGGGGGTCCAATGACCTTAATATAGGACGATGTCTGTCCTGCTGGGCTTGATAACCATTGCAGGAACCAAGCCCAGATAGTGTCCAGAAATGCCCAACTTGGGCCATGAGTTAAGAGCGTGAGAAATGTAAATATCATAAGAAAATGAACTGAACTTAAGTGAACTGGGTTGTCTACTCGTACGCTAAGTTGAGGATTTTGGACCGTTGGTTCATTACCAGACTTCACACATAGATAAAGAAAATTTTCCTACACACGTTCATATAACTGTGGCCCCGATTGAAAATGTAGAACCGTTGATCTGACACAGGCATCTCACGGCCAATCTGGTTGTCCAATCGTACCGAGACTGGATGCGAGTATCGATCCATAGATAGGGAGCCTACCCCATGACATAGATGAGTCGTAGACCTCCCTGAGAGCCCAGTTCGTCTAAAATGGCCAGCCACAAGGTATAACTATAGTACAAAGTGGCCCTAGGGCCATTTGCACCTAGTATGGGGCTATAAATAGCTCCCAAATCACCCCCTCTCTCCCAAATACGAATTTTCTAAACCCTAAGGAGAGAAAGGATAGAAAAGAAAAAAGAGAGAAGAGGAAGTTTGGCAGAAATCGTTGTAACTGTGGAAAATCTTCTCCCATGGATCCACGGGCCTAATCACCGCCACGTTTCACTACCGAAAATCTTCCGGCTGCGATTTCAGGTAAGAAATAAAAAACCTTATAGCGATGTAGGTCTCTCGAATAATTTTTCTTGAACCTAGCTAACCCATTTACTCATTTAGGCGACCGACGTTCTTTCTTTGGAAATGTAGTCCTAGGACCGAGTCCAAATCGGGCGTGCTACTGAAAGGTATAGATAATAAATGCTTAGGTTACGGTTTATCAATGCTTTCATTATAGCTAATGATTTATGTTTGTCATGATTACTACCGTAGGGTCCCCTGTTGTCTTAAACACGTCGATTTCTATATGTGATACACCTATGAATTGTAATAAGTAATTAACGCAATCTCTGTATTTGATGAAATGTCTAAATGAGGAATAGATAATGATTAGTGCTTGCCATGATTATTAACCCAGGATTCGTTGTTGTCATATGCACATGTATTTCTCTATGTAATGAATTGATAAAATGTAAGTTGTAGCTAGCGTAGTTTATGTGTTTGATGAAATTCCTTAATGAAAAATTCACCAGGATAGCTTATCAAATGTGGAGTTATATATTACGTGTGTGTGTCAGCATGATTTAGATGAGGTTAAAGCTAAAATTGTAGTACAGGCAATCGGTAAACGCCTATGGTTGAGGTGGCTGGATTTGCGTTGGCTACCTTGGGTAAGCTCGAAAAATACGAATCATACATCGACTGCCGACAGTGGCTAGGCCACGAGGGGCGCTTATGCGCTCCATGTCGTTTAGGTCAGCGTGCACCCGTACCCATTGAGCTTGCCTACTGAACCAATAGGCCTATTGTGTGTTTACCATGCATGGACGTGACTGTTTGAATCTAAGGTACCCCTCACCAATGTAAAGATCCACCTTTAACCACGGTACCATGATCCTTAAGACTTGTGAGGCAGGTATAGTGGTATGGGACACCGTGTTCGTGTTGTCTGCTTACACTGGAGTGACGAGCCTCCCCGTAGTGACCGCAAGCTCCACTTCTTACAACTTGCCTATCGTATGTGTTTATCTAGGAGTGACGAACCTAGATGAATCCAGAACACAAGATTAGGACTGCTGTGGTTGTTCGATGCCTAATGTTTGATTTGGGTCCATACTAAAAAGGGAGGTACCCTATCTTCCCAAACTTACTGGATGAATGAATATAATTAATCACTTGGCTAACATGACAATACATTACATTGCATTAGTTAAAAGGTGGCGAAAAGGTGTTGGAGTCGCTCATTTGAGGAAGTGTTGTCATATGCGAAACAGGTAATCGATGTCGCGTGTTGAGAGAGTGTTGACGAGTGAGGGCATGCATCATTACCTACACTCCTTTTTTGCATTAAGAAGAATTGTTAGGAAGTGATTGTTATGATTGCCTTATCATTATTGCATTGATTAACTTGATAACATGTGTAACTTTTGCCTTATAGAACCATTAAGTTGATCACTCACTCCCGCTCCAGGACGGTGTTTTAAAACACCAACCAAACGCTAATGTAGATGCAGGTATGGACGACGTCGATGCATTGGAGTGAGACTTCTTGGATGAGGAGGAGGAATTCTCTTTTTTCCAACTCTTGAGTGGGCCGATGTAGGCCACATGTCGTTCAATAAGGGAAGGCTGGGCGTCTATGCTTAGATGGATATTACATTTACGTTACCACATTTTAAAAAAAAAATTGTACATGTAAATATTGGACCTAGCTGCGGACCCATACTCTGGAAGAAACTTCATGAACCATATATATATATATATATATATATATATATATATATATATATATATATATATGTTTTGGATTTATACATTTACCTAATTACATTAACTCTGGAGTATGATCTGCCATTTAGTACAATTTCATACATGATCAATTAATCAACGTGAAAGAAATGAGAATATCATCTTCCACAAGACATATGTGACGTTCGGAATCTCAGGATTTGAGATTTGCTCGACCCTCGAAATTTAGAGCATTACAAGTTGGTATCAGAGCATGAATTGAATTAAACTGGACCTGGGGTAATAGGTTATCATGACGCACTCTGACTTAGGAAGGGGGCGATAGAATTTAGAGATGACATTAGAATCCTAAGGCTTCGCTGACAGGCAAGACCAAGCACTGTAGTTTGGTCGAAGACTTACAACTGAGGGACTTAGATCATGTGTATTTAGGGTCGAATATTGCATATTAGACCCTAGTTATTACATGTTTTTACGAACATGATACTGTTTAATGCCCTATTTTAATCGTGTTTGTGGTGCAAGGTGAATTCACGAGTGTAGGATTGAAAATGATGCTTAAAGCATGAATTTAACATTCTGATGACACCAAAGGAAAGGGACGGACTTCAGGGGACCAAGATCGACGGATTTACACTCCAGTGATCCACGAATTTCGAGAAATTGAAGCTCAAGTGGCCTGAAAGTCAGCCAGAATGCTAGATCACGGGGTTTTCACCATCCATTCAGCTCGAAACTTCATACGTGGCCTGAGGACCATAAATGAACTGTACACGTCAAATTTTATCTGTTGGATCCCTATGGAAGTGGCCCAACGGACAAATTAGCCCATAAACCATTGATTTTGGGCCCACCTGATACCTGAATGTGTTCCAATTTTGGTCTTAATGGTTTAAATGATATAACAGAATGGATGGATGGAGAGGATTTCACGAAAACATCGAAGAGGACCCTATGCTGCAGTGCGTGTACATCATATACATGACATCTCACCATGAACCGAATACACTAAGTCGGTCAGCATGCGCTGACCCGACTTCCTTCTTTAAAACGGAAGTTTTCGTTTTCTGCTGCATAAAAACAACAATAGGGACTTGATGTTGGGCCTCTGTGGGCCACCATCTCGGTCTAGATGATTAATCTAGACCATTCATTAGATTCCCACGGCCCAGCTTACCAAGGCCTAGCTGAAAGAATTTGAAGAAATACAAAGGATGGGATTCCAGCCATCCAAACGTCGGACGGATGGCAGAAAAGAAAATTCATTGGGCCACACTTAACTCGATTCGAAACCAGCCAACTTTGAATGGTTTTTTTTGTGATTCCAATGGATGGCGTGGATTTCCCATTAGAATTCAATCGTGGGCCCACAAACATACTGACTCAATCAGCAATCGCGTCTTCTGTCTCTGTCTGCGAAACAGAGGCTGCGGATGATCTCAGTGGGCCATCATCATGGACCAAGCGATCATTCCGAGTCGTCCATCATGCAGAGGGTTATAATCTGATCAAACTCATGTTAATCTTATGTATTCGAGCATGCACACGTGTTGGTTTCAACGGTCACAAATGGACAGCCCGACATCGATTGCAGCGTGATTACTACCTTTGGCTGCATCAATAACATTCCAAAATCACCCAAGCCCGGTCGAAATTTCGAGGAGACTTCAATGGATGGCATAGATCTTGCACCTGACACCAAGAAGTGGCCCTACCAACCTTAGTGCAAGACTGTTACGCGGGAAGTGCGTAACAATTCCGCACCTACTGCGTAAAGAAATTACGCACCTCTCTCACTACGCCGACTCTAGCAAGGACCGCTCTCCACCGCCCCTAACAGCTATAAAAGAAAGAGAAAAAAAAAGACAGAAGGGGAGATCCAGATCTGGTTTTGTGGACGTGAGTAAAAGAGAAAGGGAGATGAGAAGGAGATACGTGGAGCCAGATCCTGGAAGCTCGGCTTAGAGAAGTAAGAGAGGAGAGAAGAAAGAGAAAGAGAGAGAGAGAGAGAGAGAGAGAGAGAGAGAGAGAGAGAGAGAGAGAGAGAGAGAGAGGAAGTTTTTGGGAAAAGATTGGAAGGATGTTTTTCTTTTATCAATTACATTTTTCCTTCTTTCCAGTTGAATCCATGAGTTTCTAATCTTTTAACTAGGGCTAAGATGAAGCCCCTAATTTGAATGACTCTTGTTATGTGTTGATTTTATCTGAATTGATTGATTTATTTTTTTCTCTAGTATGCTTAACTGAAAACTCCATACTTCTCCATTCTATAAGCTTAACCAAAGTCTAGATGTAGATGTTGTTTGGAATCTTATTCTAGGTACTTGTGTTTGACCATGAATAGGTTTTCCTATAGAGAAAGAAATAGGAATTTACATCTCTTCATGCCTGACCATGGATGGAAAGATGTGATCCTTATGCTTTAAGGGATTATATATCCTGTGTGCCCGACCAAGGACACAGAGTGTGCTTTATTTATTAAATTTATATCAATTTGAATTAGGGTGAATCAACAAGCAAAACAAGGGTTATGATAATTAGTGGTAGATTCAAAAGTCTTAATATTCTCCTTAATTGAATTTTCCTTCTTGTTCTCAGTAATTTTACATTAATTTTTATTAATTTACTTAATCACTAGCTCAATTATTTGTTGGATTAGTTAAGAAAAATCGAAAATTTTAAATTGTGATAACCAGTCATCGTGGGTACGATCTCGTAATACGTGCCGTATCTACATATGATTCATATACTTGCGAGTTTAAAATCATTTAAATCAGGTTGGTTTAAATAAAACACTTAATTTATTTTTTTTATTTTTTATTTTTTATTTTTTATTTTTTTTACAGGATTTGAGGAATGAAGCTGCAAAATAAAATTGTCTTCAAAGTGAAGAAGGAGCTCCTAATTCTTCAGACATCAATCATCTCCTTTTTCAGGTTCTTTCTTCCAATCTTTTTCGGGTTCTTTCTTCCAATTTTAGTTTGTATAGCGGCGACGGCGCGGTCACTAAAGTACGAGTTTTGAGTCGAGCCGACTTCGGTATACAGGACTCGGCTTAAGATCGCGCGCAAACATCAGATACAGGTCGAGGGTTGCAGCGAAAGCCTATGGAACGGTTCGGTTTAGGATACGGGTCTTATAACTCTCCTCCCAAATAAAAATTCCATCATCAAAATTTACACAATCATCACAACTATATATAACTCATAAGGAAGAGGAACATAGTATCATCATATAAAATCAGGGACAACATATAGAATACAACATATAATCAATCATCAAAGAGATGGGGATAGTGCTCTCGAATCTCGGCCTCGCACTCTCAAGACTCCTCATCAACAGAATGGTGGCCCCACTGAACCTTCACCAAGGGAATGACCTTGGTCCGGAGGACCTGCTCCTGCCAATTAAGGATACGAACTGGCTGCTCAATGTAAGAAGCGTCCTCACGAACCTCCAACGGCTGCCAATCAATAACAAAAATGATGTCCGACCTACACTTCCTCAGCATAGAGACATGTAAAACGTTGTAGACGTCAAATAACTGAGAAGACAAGGCAAGCCGATAGGCCATAGCGCCAACATGCCCAGTGACCTCGAAAGGTCCTATGAATCTTGAGGCAAGCTTGCCCTTCGCTCCAAATCGAACCACGCCCTTCATGGGCGAGACCTTGAGATATACTTTATCCCCAACTGCGAATTCCAAGGGACGATGCTGGTGATCAGTTAAACTCTTCTGCCAGCTCTACGCTATGCGCATCCTCTGCCTGATGATATCGATAGCCTCTGACATATGCTACACAAGCTCGAGACCCAGGAGATGTCGCTCTCTGACCTCAGTTCAACAACTCAGAGATCTACATGGTCTGCCATATAATGCCTCAAAAGGAATCATGCCAATGGTCGCCTGATAGCTATTGCTGTATGCAAACTTAGTCAATTGCAGATGCTCATCCCAGCTACCACCGAAATCAATCGCGCAAGCCTGAAACATATCCTCAAGGATCTGGTTGACCCTCTCGGTCTAGTCATCGGTCTGTAGATTATATGCAGTGTTGAGCTGTAAATCAGTACCCATCACTTTCTGAAAGCTCCCTTAAAAGTAAGACATAAACTTTGGGTCTCAGTCTGAAACGATCGAGACAAGAACACCATGCAGTCTCACATTCTCATCAACAAACAATATAGCATGCCAATCTGAATGTCAAGTCTCACGAATCGTAAGAAAATGTGATGACTTCATCAGATAGTCCACGAAAACTCATATGGCGTCATGACTGCGCTGAGTCCTCGGCAAACTCATGATAAAATCAGTAGATACGTGCTCCCACTTTCACATCGGGACGCTCAGCGACTGCAATAGACCGGGGGGTCTCTGATGATCAGCCTTGACACGCCGGCATATGTTACACTCAGCTACAAAACTAGCGATCTAGCACTTCATCCCTTCACAAAAATATTATCACCTCATATCACGGTACATCTTCGTCGAGCCATGGTAGATAGAAAACTGCGATCGATGTGCATCGGCCATAAGATCTTTGTCCAACTCAAAAATATCCGGGACATACAATCAGCCTCTAAAGCGAAGTCCACCATTAGAACCAATCTGTCAATCTGTCTGACTCTCAGAAGTTGCCTCGACTCGATAATCCTGTAATGACTCGTCTGTCTGTTCAGCCTCGATAACCCTTGTGACAAGAGAGAGTTAAATCGACATGCTCAATAGCTGAACGATAGAAGACTACAATCCAAACTCAAAGTCGTACTCTGTTATATCCTCGAGCATCCTCCACTCCTGAATCATCATATGTGCCAACAGGTCCCGTGGCTGACGACTGAGGGCATCCTCCACATTTGTCTTACCTGGGTGGTACTGGAGATCAAAATCATAGTCCTTCAGAAGCTCCATCCAGCGTCTCTGCCTCATGTTCAACTCAGACTGAGAGAATAGATACTTCAAGCTAGCTCTTGTGGTTAAAAAAGAGCTCAAACCTAACCCCATAGAGGTAGTGTCTCACACCTTCAATGCGAAAACGACTGCTGCCAGCTCCAAATCATGTGTGGGGTAGTTTAGCTCATGGACCTTAAGCTGGCGAGACGCATAAGCCACAGATTTTTCGTGCTGCATCAAGACAACATTCGAGCTAATACGTGAAGCATCAACAAATACAACAAATCCATCACTCCCAGAGGGAAGAGTGAGGATAGGAGCGGACGTGAGGCGGTCCTTCAACTCTATAAATGCTCGCTCACAGGCATCAATCCAAATAAAATCTTCGCCCTTTCGAGTCAACCTAGTCAACGGGGCTGCGATACAGGAGAAGCCCTCAATGAAATGCCAATAGTAGCCTGCCAAGCTAAGAAAACTACGGATCTCCAATGCGCTCGTGGGCTGGCCCCACTGATGCATTGCCTCAACCTTTGAGGGGTCTACTGTGACACCCTCCCTCGTCATCATGTAACCGAGGAACCTCACCTCCTTCTGCCAGAAGTCGCACTTCTCCAGCTTCGCATACAGCTGGTAGGCATAAAGGGTCTATAAAGCGATCTCCAGATGTTGCATATGCTCTTCACGGGTCCTTGAATATATGAGAATATTTTCGATGAAGACCACATCAAACTGATCAAGATATGGATGAAAGACCTCGTTCATCAACTGCATGAAGACCACGGGTACATTGGTCAGTCCGAAGAACATGACCTAAAACTCAAAATGACCATAATGTGTCCTGAAAGTCATCTTTGGGATGTCCTCCTCTCGAACCCGAATCTGATGATAATCGGAACGCAGCTCAATCTTCGAAAAGAACTGTGCACCCTATAGCAGATCAAATAAATTATCTATCCTCAGGAGCGAGTACTTGTTCTTAATCGTGATCCGGTTGAGCTCGCGATAATCCACGTATACCCTCAATGAGCAAACCTTCTTCCTGACGACGAGTATCGGCGCTCCCCACAAAGAAATACTTGGACGGATGAATCCCAACTCACGTAACTTGTCCAACTGTCGCTGCAGCTCACGTAACTCCATCGGTGTCATATGATATGGGGCCTTTGAGATAGGCGCAGTACCGGCCACAAGATCGATCTGGAACTCAATATGCCGATGAGGCGGCAACCCCGAAATCTCTTGCAACACGCCTAAAAACTCATAAACAATCGGAAACTGGTCAATACATGCTTTAACAGACTCATCAACGGCGCAGGACATCAAACAAGACAACGACTCTCCTTTGGGCTTAGCAACGAACTAAAACTGTGGCAAGCCTGGTATATAGAATGTGATTGTCCTTGCAGAATAGTCCAAGATGGCGTAGTACTTGGCAAGCTAATCCATGCCCAAGATAACTTCAAAATATGACATCGACAGCATGTACAAGTTGGCGGGGAAGAAAATCTCTCCCACTAATATAGGACAAGATGAAGAGAAGCAGCCTAATACTGTAGTCTTCCACAAGGGCGTCGATACGGTCAACCTCTCTCGAGCAGACTCTGTTGGCAATCCAGTTGAACGGCAAAATTCCTCGGACATAAACGAGTGCGAAGCACCGGAATCAAATAAAACTCGAGCGATACATGAAGATTCTGAAAGAATACCCTCAATGACTCCTCTAGATGACTACAAATCCCGCTGAGCTGCATAAAACCTAGCTTGAGCTGACTGGGGAGGTACCTGTCCCCTCTGAGGTCCCTAATGCTATTGTTGTTGCCTCTGTGGTAGCCTATACTGTTGTCTCTACTACTTCTGGGGCCTCGGCGGTTGAGGTGGCTGCGGTCACTACTGATGGGGTCACGCTGCTATGCTGGAGGCTGCTGCTACGGTCATTACTGCACTGGAGGTTGTTGTGGCCCTCTCAGCTGCTGCAGATGAGGGGGGGCACTCATACACGCGATACCCTATCCCACCATATCCATAATAATTCCATGTAAACGGCCACTAGGGTGGCGCTGGAGGTGTCACTGGTGTTTCTAGTGCTCTGGCAGACGGGCGGATCCTGTGCCTCTGTGGTCGTCGATACTGCTGGGAGCTACTGGATGGGGCCTGCCTCTTCCGACCTCTCCTCTGATCTCGATCACTCTGTGTGCCTGCCCACTCAGTCTCGTAAATCTGGGCCCTTCGTACTACCGCTTGGAAAGTCGAGAGCTGATGCCCAATAGCACGGCCTCAAAGACCGTAACGCAAGTCGTTCTCGAAACGGCGGGCCTTCTGCCCCTCATCATTAACCAAATACGGTGTGAACCTCTATGGCGCCACAAAATGAGCTGCGTGTTGTCCACAGAAATGTCCCCCTACACCAAAGTCTCGAACTCTAATGCTCACTGACGGTGAATGTGGTCAGGGAAGTATTACTAATTGAATTGGCCTACAAAATCCTTCCATGTATAGACAAAATCTAGCCCTGTTACACAAGTAATAGAGGTCCACCAGTGCTTAGCCTCTCCCTAAAAAAGAAATACTTCCAAGCGGACCCGCTGCTAGGTCGTACACGCCATGGTATCAAAAATCTTCTCCACATCGGAGCGCCACGTCTCTGCTGCAGTAGGATCTGGCTCTCCCCTGGAAACGCGGAGGATCGAGCTGTCTGAACTCTCGAAGAAGGGCGCTCGCACGCTCCTGCACTCATGTATCCACTCGGTCTCGACATTTGAGTCATCCTCTGGTACCATCGAGTTTAGAGATTTTCACCCAGGGACATCTATGGCGATCTGATGCTTAGTAACAATATTTCGGATGTCCGTTCCTACCATCCATGATATGCTTGTGGAGGTCATAGCCCTGATGTCGCTAGGGCGTATAGTAATCATGTCATACAAATGCGAAGTGCATGAATCACACTACCAGTTATGCAACAATCCTGTGCGTACCGTGCGCTCATGAAGGGAACTCCACCTATCAGGGAGCCCATAAACAATCTACCTGAAGCCATATGCTATTATCGGTCACTCCTCATATCAAGCATATATATGATGCGTATGAGTATGAATCATGAAACTATACTAATCATGTTATATGGTGATGGATTCTATTCATAACGAAGAGGGGCCTAGAAAGCCTAGACACTACAAGTATGGGCCTATCAATGGGCCCTAGGGAGGGTTACAATGCGGACATTTAACCTTCATTGCTCTTACAATGTGGACGTCAAACCATCATTGCTCCCAAGGCATGACTGTCAAAACATCATTACATTCATCGTGGTGGAATCTCACATCGCAACGGGCCTCATATACATCATATGGGCCGAATTAAATGGGCCAAGTTGAATAGGCCAAGTCAAATGGCTGTATTGAATGGGCCGAGTCCAATACACCATGCATCCATTGTTAAAGATCATTATATAGAATTTAAAAAAGTAAATCATATCCAAAGGGTCATCTGGACCATGCCACAAATGGCAGTGGTGATAATGATTTCTACAATTAAATTCCAACGGGCCCACCATGGTATTTATTTAGGAGTGACGAACCTAGATGGATTCAGAACACAAGATTAGGACTGTTACGGTTGTCCGATGTCTAATGTTTGATTTGGGTCAATATTAAAAAGGGAGGTACCCTAGTTTTTCAAACTTACCGGATGAATGAACATAATTAATCACTTGGCTAACATGACCACCTGTTTGAAGTGATTGTTATGATTACCTTATCATTATTGCATTGATCGACTTGAGAATATGTGTAACTTTTGCCTTATATAACCACTGAGTTGATCACTCACTCCCACTGTGGGACGGTGTTTTAAAACATCAATCATACGTTAATGTAGATGCAGGTATAAACGACATCAATATATTGGAGCAGGACTTCTTGGATGAGAGGAGGAATTTTCCTATTTTCAGCTTTCAGGCGGGCCAATGTAAGCCACGTGTCATTCGATAAGGGAACGCTAGGCGTCTGGGCTTAGATGGATACTACATTTATGTTATCACATTTTGTTTATTTTGAATTGTACATGTAAATATTGGACCTAGCTGTGGACCCATACTCTGGAAGAAACTATATATATATATATATATATATATATATATATATATATATATATATATATATATATATATATATATATATATATATATATATATATATATATGTTTTGGATTTGTGCATTTGCTTAATTACATTAACTCTAGAGTATGATACGTTATTTAGTACAATTTCATGCATGGTAAATTAATCAACGTGAAAGAAATCAGAATATTATCTTCCACATGACATAAGTGGCGTTCGAAATCACGGGATTCGAGCTTTGCTCGACCCTCGAAATTTAGGGCGTTACATGTAGATTTGTTCCTTATCATCAATGGGTGTTTCCATTATGGCGGCCATGGCCTGCCACTATCTAACATAAGTTGATAATGACTCACCATTTCTTTGCCTTAAGGCAACAAGATCCATCCTTCTAGGCGCTACATTAAGATTGTATACAAAGCGATCAATAAAAGCTTGGAAAAATTGTTCCCAAGTTTTAATTAGATAGTTGTCTAATGACGTGCACCAATCTAACACATCACCTTTTAAGGATTTTTTAAACAAACGGATCATTGCTCCGTCATTACCTGTCATGGTATTAAGTTCTCCATAAAATGCTCTTAAGTGGTCCATAGGACACCCCGTACCATCATATCTTTTAAATTTTAATACCTTAAAGTCTTGAGGTTCCTTTGCATCAGGGAAGAGACAAAAATCCCTGAACTTAGTAGGTGGAAAATCCACCCCCTACTACTTCCATAGCTTCCTCTGCATCTCTCGCAATTAATCCTGGAGCTCTTCAATTTTGGAGGGACGGGTCGAGAGGGGTTTTGTCCCTTGGAATTGATCGGATCTCCTATTAAGAGGAAGATGTTGGAATTGGCTAGGATTTCTAACTGTGGGAGATTGTATTTGATAGCGGTTCTCATCAGTGAGAGGCTACTGGAAAGCATTCTCGGTTGTAAAAAATTGGCCTTGAAGGCGACTCCCATTTTGGGGAGGATGCTTAAAAGTTGAGATGATTAGGGCACTAAGCGATGATACTTGTATGGTTCGGACAGCCTCTCTTTCAATATATTAGGCAAGAAGGTCCTACTAAGCCTTAAAATTTTGGGCCACATTGGCCACGGATGCAGTGGTTGTTGTATTACTAGCCATGAGTTCAGGTGATCCGGGGGGTGCCGTTTAGGCGCAATGGTTTCTTCTTTTTGGTTCGACATGGCATCTTTGGATCAGGTATGCATGGGATGAAAGGAAGCCTTGAATGGGTACAAACCAAATATCGATCCCCAAATTTATTTTTCGTTTATTTTTTTTTATGCGATGTATGAATGCAAATGTTTATATGTAAAATATTCCCTAAGATTAGATTACAATACTTTTTCTAGTTAGGTCTCAGCTAGCGTTGACTAGCAAGTCCCTAGTGGAGTTGTCATTCTGTGAATGCTGGAAAATCGGCACCCACGCTGATTTATGTTTATGATAAGGGTGATTGGGCTAATTTAGATTGATGATGTGATAGTCTTGCAGTCATCAATAACAACTTAACTCAAAATCCCGTAGTCAACTAGAACCAGCAAAATATGTAAAGTAGATAATCTGAAGATTTTCTTGCTTTAAGTTGACTCCTGATCTACGATTTGGAATTCTCAGTAAGGGACCTCGGTTACAAAGAGGGAATGTGTTAGACACCCTATTTGCCCGTACGGATGTACGGTCTCTACTTCGTATGGTAAGGTGGTCTAAGGGATAAAATGATAGGATATAAAATACTAAAATGGGACCAGGCAAACTCGAATTTCTGATATGGCAAGGTCCGAATTTCAACATGCCGTAAAGCATACGTCCAAAGAATGTCTAGAGGAGAAAATAGTTTAAGAGTAGATGTGATGATGCTGGAATGTTATGTAAGAGGACTAGACTACCATGAGTTTTTGATGTGACAGGATCTGAAATTCTGACAAGTTACAGAGCATACGTTCAATGGTAACCTTAAGAAGTAAGGAGTTAGAGAAGGGAAGTAATAATGTGATTGATGAAGTATAAATGTTAGTGATTATTGCATGATCTTTGACTTTCACTTGAAATGACTTGAATGTTTGGGTGCACCATGGTTGGGGATGATTAACCCAAGTAAAATTGTAAGGCTACGAGATCGCTGAAGGAGGCTAAAAAGATGGGAGCTTGAGAACTCAAGCACTCCCTCTCACTCTCACTCTCTCACTCTTGGTTTTTTTAGTTGGTTATTGTTGTTGTTGAAATGAACAGAAGCGAGGGGTATTTATAACCCCTTGGGATGGCCTTTGGTATTTCCAGAAACTTTGAAGGGTAAATGATGATGTGGTAGCTTAAGATTGGTGGAGGAAATGGAGATGTCACATGAGACTTCCTTATAGGTTTAAAGGGTTTGGTAGAATGGTAGATAGGGTGAATATTAAGGTCAAATTGGTGAAAGAGTTGACTTTGAGAGGAAGTAACAACTGTAGCTTAGAGGGGCACATTTGTCGAGGTGGGGCGGTATCGCCAGCGGTAATCAAATTACCGCCTTTGAATATTTTAGTCTAAAGCTCAGCCAGTTGTCTCCGTGCATGTTTTTTGAGAGGGGGCGGTAATTGGTCCGATTACCTCCCGGGTACAGTTGCTCTTGCAGTTTAGCCGATGAGCCTTTTTTAAAGCCCTGAGAGCAGCCCAAAGTTCGTCTTAGATATTTAGATTTTTCAAATGGGTAGATTGTGACCCGAAAGTGGACCGAAAAATGAATTAATTGTAGGTGAATGTTTGGGTATGCTTTAGCTTAGGTGATGGTCTTGAGTTAAGTTGGGGTTTGGGGTAATGAGATGGCTCGGGTTCGGCCAAGGTTTAGATCAGATTTGGAGAAATGACTACGATTTTAGGTAGGGTGCGGGTTCAGGTTTAGTTCCTAGGGATCATTCATGCCTTGTCAAGTTGCTAGCATAGGTGGGATGTCTACAATTTCTTTTATATGTAATAAAATGATTAATTACAAAAACATACCTACAATTTAGTTTCTTTTATAAAACACACCTGGTTTTAAAATATTTAAAGTAAACTATTTGCCTTTTTCTTTTTTGGCACCATTATTGATATGATCACCTAGCATTGTCTTTGGTTGTGATTACATGGTTACATTAAAACCATATTTTATAAAAGACTAAAATGGCCTTCATTTAAAACCAATAACGTGTTAGATATAATGGAAATCGATGTCCTGGGATCTGAAGCTATGTGGGGCTACCATAGTGTTTGTGAGAAATCCAACCCGTTCACGTGTTTTGCTAAATCATTTTATAGCATGATTCCAAAAATGAGCTAGATCCAAAGTTCAAATCAAGCCACAAAATAAAAACATTGGAGATTGTATGCCCACCGTTGAAACATTTGTGGGGCCACATAAGCTTTGGATTATGTTAATATTTTTGTTCTTTCAATTCATCCTAATGGTAATGACTTTATAAATAGTTGGGTCACTTTATGAATGGTTTGCTTATAAATATCATGGTAGAACTAGAAATGTTTTAACGATAGGCACTTCCTTATCACTATATCCGGTCATGTGGCCTACTTGAGTGTCAGATCTACCCGGAATTTGGTCTCATGTCTTAACATGATCCTTCAAAATGAGCGGATAGAGCAGATTTCTATCAAACATCATAGTTGGTGCAGGTGTTGTGTCAGCTACCTCATTCAAACATTTTAGATCTGATTAGGTGCGCCACCCTGAATATGGCCCACCTTGATATAACAACTGTAAATCTGCATGGTCCATTCATATTTTTAAATTATTTAATGACATGAGCCCAAAAATTAAGTAGATCTATCTTAAATCTTAAATGGGCTAAATTACAGGAACCAATTTTGTTTTTTACTGTTAAAAATTTCTTATGAGCCACAAAAATTTTAGATCAAAGGTAGTATATGTAAAAAAATTAATAATAATAAAATAAAATAAAATAAAATCTCCTTCGTCCATACTCGTCACCTTATCAATATATTGAATTACAAGTAAACATTAAGGTAGGCCTCAGGGAGTTTTTAATGTTGGGGCCCCTCGGATTCGATAGTGACCCCTCCAGTAGTTTCCTTGGTACTTCTTGATGTTGTAGGCCCAAGGATATATGTATTTTATATATGCTGTCCAGCCATTTTTACCGTTCATTTTCAGGAGTTATCCGCATATCCACATCTCAAGTATACCATATCACAGGAAACACTGGCGATTTAACGTTCACCATTAAAATCTTCCTAGGAGCCACGTGAGTTTTGGATCAAGCTGATATTTGAATTTTTAATTTTTTTCATTCATCGTGGTATTTCTGACCTAATTAATAGGTTTGAGGACAAATAATCCTTATAGTTGGCCAATTTTTCAATGGTGAGTGTTCAATTACCACTGTTTTCCTGTGATGTGGTCGGTGTGAGATTTGTATCTGCTACGTTTTTGAACCAAATTCCCAAAATAATAATCCAAAATATATGGCGGCGTGGATAAACAGGCACATTATAGTGGAGCCGATAGAGAACGGTTGCTCCTGACAGCGTCAGTACGCAATCCGCGTCTGGCACAATGCAGCGCAACTTGGGTGGGACCCTGCCTGACCGTAGGTCCCACATCGATGCGTTCATTTTATATCCATGACGTCCATATGTTTTTAAATATTATTTTAATGAAGGGTCCCAAAAATGAAGTAGATAAAAATTTCACGTAGACCACGTCACAGGAAACGGTGGTCGTTGAAAGCACATCATTAAAAACTTACAGAGGTCCAACCTAATGTTTGTTGACCATCCAACCCGTTTATAAGTTCTAAGACATGGATGAAAGGGGGGAAACAAATATTAGCTTAATCCAAAATTTGTGTGGCCCACAAAGATTTTTAATGGGCGATAACTACTGTTTCAAATGGCGGGGTCTACCTGAAATTTGTCTCTGCTTCATTTTTGGAAAGACACCCTAAAGTAATCTGAACAAATAGTTGGACAGAGTGGATATACAATTCACACAACAAGGTAGCCCCATTCCATATTTTCAAACCATTTTGTGGTGGGGTGTGGCCTAAAATTAAGCAGATTTAAATCTTAGATAGAACAAAACATAGGAAGTAGCTGTTTTTTTATAATCAAAATTTCTGGTGGGCCATAAGATCTTTGGATCAAGTTGATATTTATATTTCCCTTTATGTAATTTGATGTGACCTTATTAAAAGGTTAGATAGTATGGATATACAATACATGCTGAGTGGCCCCACGATCAGGCCACACCTTGTTAGATGAGGCTAGGATCACACCTACTCTACTTTACGTCCTTGATGTTAAATTAGATAGGGTTTACGAAAGTGTTTGTGAAAACATTAAACTGTCCATCAATTTTTTCTAATCATTTTAGGGTATGACCTAACAATAAAGTAAATCCAATGCTTAAGGGCCTGTTTGGCTAGGCAGATCCCACGGTATTAGGAGGGATGGGATCGGCAATATCCTAGGATAGGCATGACGAGCCAAACAGATCCGGTGAACTTGTCCCGAGATATAAGCAATCCTAGGGAAGCAATCCTAGGGATCTTAAGACAATCCACTGACATCACCATCATTACCTTAAAATTGATCCTATACCTTAGTTGGATGGATTGGTAGGTGAAATCACGGGATATACGGGGCATGCCAAACAGACCAAGTGAACTTGTCCCAAGATATAAGCAATCCCATGGATCTTAAGACAATCCACTGACACCACCATCATTACCTTAAAATTGATCCCATCCCTCCTAATACCATGGGATCTGCCTGGGCAAACAGGCCCTAGGTGGACCACAAAATAAATCTATTATAAATTGTCTACCATTGAAACCTTCTTAGGACCCACTTGTGATTTAAATCTACCTTATTTTTTGGCTCAGGATGAAAACGAAACCACAAAATAGGTGAACTACATCGGTCACAAACGTATAAAGTTGGTCTATATAGACACTTTCACATGCTCCCGTTGGGTAGAATTATAAAAAGAATCTGTCGTAAGGTGATATACACTTTTTCAAGCTTTAATTGTATTTTTCCACGGTCTTCATTATTCAAAAAAGCAATGTTTTTTTCACCGTCTTTTCGAAAGGTAAATAGATTACTCTAAATATTTTAAAAGCAAATGAATTTTTGAATATTGAGCAAAATAAAAGTGGGTATTTGTAATTAGAAGGTTCATCTTGCGGCACCAAGTATATCGGAATGTGATTAACCATCAGTTTAGTGTAAATTTTCATGATATTTGATGCAATTAAACACACCATTAATCTTTTAGGATTTTTTAATCACAAAATTCTAGGGAATTTGAAATTTACAAAATAATACCTCCAAGATTTAAAATTTAAAAAAAAAAAAAAAAAAAAAAAAAAACCCACAATGGAGTGCCTTTAAGAGATGAAATTACAACATTACTTTTATCATTTTTATTTTTATTTTTTAAAAAGTGATAATTAAACCAAGAATTGTTAGGCCTACATTGTGTGTGCACGTCTTCCAACCCTTTTAACATATGAATCCTATCAAGAAAATCAAGTAAATGAAAAATGTGACCAATCTGACTAAAAAGTGGATCATGCTATAGAAAATAATATACACCATCAAAAAATATCTAATTCATGTGTAGCATATGATTGACCGCATGGTGGGGTTGGACATCATGCGTATACCATGTGGACCCACAATTCTCAACTTTATTACTTTTTAAAGAAAAAGATATTTTAAAAAACAAGTAGAATAATTTAGTAATTATCGTTTCCCAAGAATCACCACCCGATTCATTTGGATCATACAAGCATTATTTGGTAAAAATAAAAAATTTGGAGGATTTTATCAGCAAAAGTTCTTAATTTTTTATTTAAAAAAGTGATGTCGTTTTATCATTTTGGTTATTGTATAAGATATATATAGTTGTCAATCTCTATCGATCTCTCACACAAATACAGGCAAATATATAATAATTACAAATAAACACCGGAGTTGAAAAGCCATCCATGACCGGCACTTGACTAAATTGCTTGACGGTGCAAACCAATCCACCTACACTTGTTTGCTAACCACGATTCGATTCATCACCCATGAGATTAGTTTCATTCAAGACCGTTGAAAGTGGAAACGGATTGGCTACTCCCCCTACCACCAGCCCGATGTCTGGTGGTCGGTGCTCTGTGGGGCCCGCAAAGATTTATGTGTTTCATCCATGCAATTCATCTATTTTTCTAGATAATTTTATGATATGAGGCCAAAAATGAGATATATCCAAATCTCAAGTGGAACACATTACAGGAAACAGTGTTGAATGAACGTAGACCATTAAAAACTTTTTGGGTGGCATAAAAGTTTTGGATCAAGGTGATATTTGTTTTTTCTCTTCATCTGGATCTGTATGACCTAATCAACAGATTGGATGTCAAATAAATAGTACAGTGGCCTTGGGAGTATTTTAATGGTGGATATCCAATCACTATAGTTTTCCTGTAGTGTGGTACACCTGAAATTTATATCCCTATAATTTTTGGTATCAAGCCCTAAAATGATCTGTAAAAATGGATGAACGGTATGGATGAAACACATACATCATGGTGGGCCCACGATGCACCGACCATCAGCCACTGAGCTGGTGGCAGGGGGAGTAGCCAATCCGTTTACGTTGAAAGTCATCACTATGGCCTCTCTTGAGAAAACGGCCCATTATTTTGATCAGCTCTCTTTTCTTTTTAACTTTTTGCTTTTCTTTTCTTTCTTCTTTAATCTATTTAAATCTTGACCGTTAATATTAAAAATGTGAAGCCAAGAAACAAATCGGCCACAATCACGCCCCAAAACAAGTGCCACATCACCACTCAGTATCTCTCTCTTGTGAAAAACACCCAGTTAAAGGTCTCTTTAATTACCGTCCATCACGGTTAGGAGATTGACCCGCAACAATCTTCGGTTGTGCATGTTTCACACCGGACCACACCTGGTACCTATGATGCCAGGCATGCTGGATTCCCTTTTGCTTTTCACCACGGAATATTATCATGACATCATACACGCGTCATGCCCACCTCATCCATTTGCATATAGCTTACTTCCTCCATGGTCTATTAGCGGTGTTATTTTTGAGAAATTGACTAAGGTTGGCTATGGATATTTGTATACCTGATTATCTGACACAAGAAAATTAGATACAGATGGAATTATTATCCAATTTAAAAAAGAAAAATCTCCGACTATCTACTTAGCCAACTTCTAATGAGTCAGATATTCATATTAGTTTATCCGATTACCTTAGGCTGTTTTCATAATATTAATATAGAATATAATAAATTCTATGGTATTGAGTGATATTGACATGGATAATAAGGTTGGCATGGTGATCGTGGATGATTGGCTTTATTTTTAACTAAAGCTGGTATGTTTTTATTTAAATGGCTTAGCATTTATAGCTTAATATTAGGTAATTATATTGTAAAAAGTACAGTAATTCATATCTAAATCAGCAATATAAGTTGGCCACCAGTAAAAATGTGCCAATTATTTTCTTATTTCCAATAGTATGAATGGCTACCATATTTCCGTCGTCCCAAGCCTGAGCAAAGCAATCAAGAGCATGTTTCATGTGCAGGTGGTAGCGCAACGATAAGAACAGAGCAGCATATTTTAGGCAAATTTCGTCCCCACAACTCGACGAGGCATTTGTTTGAAACTCCAATCGCTATATGGTATGTTTTTATAGATCTGTTCGGTGAGTAGATATGAAGTATAGTATTCTTGTATGGTGCTTGGTCCTTATCCTCCCTATGATAGGTGTATTTTTTGAATGGCTATCAATTAAAAGAATTAGATATTATTACGATGATACGGATTAGCTAGCTAAGGCTAACTATCCGACTTACAACTTCTTTGAATAATATCCAAATCTATATTCATTTTAGATGTCTAAGTTGGATATATATGAATATGGATATGATGTAGAGCGGGTTGCGGACAATTTCATGGCCAAGATGGATTTGAAAAGGCCTGGTCGATGATAGAAGTGATCCGGACCGTCGGACCTTAAATCAAGCATATCTCACAATTTAAAATGAGTTATCCGGCATAAAATATATGATTTTAGGGTAGAACGAGCTACTTTAGTCGCCCAACCTCATCACACCGGGTTGCGTAAGCCAAATTTGTGAAATAGCCCCAGATCAACGGTCATTTCCCTATTTTAATCCCGTTTTTACTATAAATAGTAAGTTTTAGTTTGATTATAACTCTTCATCCGTCAGGCTTTAGCAGTTGCGCCCAATGTGAAAAGAGCTTAGGATCATTAGGACAACGGTTTTGTGAAGACAAATAGGACACTTACTATTTTTGGCCAAAAACCTTGCCCACTAGTAGACATCATGACCGCCTATAAATAATAAGTTTACTAAGTTGTGAATTCTAGGAGTTTTAGTTGTAGTTTGCTTTCGATTTCTCTTCCATTGCCTAGTATCCCTATTTAAAGGGTTGTGAACTCATTAATTTTATTCATTAATCAATTTCGAATTTTATAGAATTTATTTTCTATTTTGCTTGCTTTCTTTCTCGTAAATTCAAGAAGCCTCTATGAGGAGTCTAGAGAAGTTTCGTGGATTTGGGACAGTTATCCTCTTGAGGAAGACGGTGTTCGACCTCATCACTTTCATTCATGCATCAATTGGTATCAGAGCGGAGATTCCCCTTGGGTCGATGGCAAATAACGAAGGTATGAGCCAAAATCTTGTGGACGGTAATTCAGGGATTCGTGATCTTATGGAAAGAATGGAAGCTTTCCACCAGGAGAGTCAGTTGAGCATGTAAGGGTTGTAGGCAACTCTCAACCTTCTTGTGGATGTGCTACTTCTGCCTCGAGCCCTAGGTGGAGCTCCACCGTCTATGGTTGCTTCACCCCATGTGGTTGCTGTACGGCACAACCTCAATTTTCGTAGAGCACTACCAGTGGCAAACCATAGGGCTATGCCAGATGATTTAAGTTCTGGCGATGAGGACCATAATGTAATTTTTACCCGATGACCAATCCATGGAGATGATCATCTAAATTGTGTTGAAAGAGACTATCGAGGCAAGGCTGAACTTCATAGTTTTAATAGTTTATTACGTATAAAAGATTTCTTCGATTAGCTAGCCGAAATAGAGAAATATTTTGATTATATAGACGTGTGAGATCATAAAAAGATAAAATTAGTAGCGTTTAAATTAAAATCTAGTACTTCTGCATGGTGAGAGCAATTACAACTCTCACGAACCCGCCAGAATAAGGCGTTCATCTCATTATAGCCACGGATGAGACGTCTTCTTCGATCACGATTTCTCCTCAGTGATTATGAGCGGATATTATTCCAGCAATAATAACCGTCACAGATTACATTGAAGAATTCTAGCGGTTGGCAATACGAAACAATTTGTCAGAATCTGAGTCATAGAAGGTAGCACGATTTATAGGAGGGTTACGATCGACAATTCAGGATCAAGTTCAGATGCACCTAGTCAGGACCGTGGATGAAGTGGTTCAGTAGGTAGGTGAGGTAGAAATACGACTTGCAAAAGTTTCGAATCGGCCTTATCCTTCAACTCGACCCCCCATAATAAGTCCCACACAGGATTCAGTGCTGGCACGAGGAAAAAATCAGTAGAAGAACGTCCTCAACCTCCTGCAACCGCAAACTGTGATACGGGGAGCGGCTCATCAAGGCCTCAACATTTAGCATGCACAATAGTGGATCCGAGTAGAATTTCAAATCCTCACGTTCGGCCAAGGTCGAACAATTGTTACCGCTGTGGCCAACTGAGCCACTTATCAAACACCTGTCTTCAATGTCCCGTAACACACTTAACCATAAACAAATGGGGCACTGAATGTGAAGCCGCTGAAGAAAACCCTGGCTTTGATGAACATGAATAAGCCACTGAGGAAATAACATATGGCGATGAATTGGCGGACGAGGATCATGGTGAATCTTTATTTATGAGGCGATTACTGTATATCCCACGGAAGGAATTACATCCACAGCGACACAATATATTCCGTGCACGGTGCACTGTCAATGGAAAGGTCTGTGATGTGATCATAGACAATGGTAATAGCAGGAACATCATCTCAAGAGTGATAATGGACAAGTTGCAGCTACCAACGATAAACATTTTTCTGCGTACTCAATTAGCTGGATAAAAAAGGTGAACGAGACTGAGGTAACTGAATAATGCACTATCTCATTTTTAATTACCAAAAATTGTAAGGATCAAATATTTTGAGACGTGGTCGACATGGAAGCATGTCATATGTTACTCGATTGACCCATGATGCGACCCATCGAGGATGAGACAATGTTACATATTCGTCAAGGATAGTCAAAAAATAATCATTACCCCTATGGCACCGAAGAACCACCCAAAAGCCTTTAAAGTAGAGGAGAGTTCCATCTAAAGTTGTAACACTTTGGATTTATGCCAACATGGAGTTAAATGTCCTTAGGCAATGGGTTGATCATAACACTTTGATAACTTCTCATAACTCAATTCCAAAGCCAAAAATCCCTTTTTAACCCATTTCCTTCGAAATATCACCTTTCATCACCTTATTCTTCAAACTTCTTTAAGTACTTTTATATTAGACACAAATCTTACAATTTTGGTGATGAAAAATAATACTTAAACTAAACATTACTATAAATATTAAATAATAAGTGTATTGAGTTTTTAACCATTAAAATTTTAGAATCTCACGATATAAATAGGTTATTTGGATAGATTAGCTTCTCTTACCCCAAAATTATATATTGCACGTCGCGTAACCCATTCTAGATTGAAAAAAATACCAATTTCAAATATCGGATCAGTGAAACCACATCAAATGGAATCGGGGGCCTATCGAATCATGTCCAAGGGAGCCCACAGTTGGTCCCACATGTTTCTAGGGTCCAGGGGGTTGGAGGACCTCGCCCCACTGGTGACTCCTCGCTGAAAATTCCAGTGGTCGGCGAGGGCCTCGCCGGTTTAACGAGGCATCATCCGTACAGGGGGCCCGGTCAGGCCGCATCAGGCCAAGCGGTCCGTTTTTCGTAAATCTCTACGATTTTCGTCCAACTTTGAAAAGTCATATCTTGTAACACCTTGGAAAAATCCGTACTGAGACTCGAGTACTAACTCGACCAGAAATCACGTAGGATTAATTCCTTTAGAAATTAAGCGTAAGTTAGCTAGCGCTACGCTAGAGTAGCTGTGAAATTAGCACAGATCACTTTAAATACGTTCTACAAGACCCAAAACTTGTAGAATCAATGACGCTATAATATCACGAAACCTAAGATCAAACTCTAAACCCAGTTGTTTTGAAACATGTCTGGAAACTCCGTATTGGATTTTGACCGCGCGTCGAAAGTACGATACCTACAATCTTAAACCATTAGGACAGCTTAGCTGGACTTGACAATCATTTCAAAAATCAAGTCCAACCGACGCTCAGAGGCTATTTCATTGAGCCTAGAGTGAAGAGAGTGAGAAAGGGTAAGGATTTAGAAATTTAAATCCAACTCTGGCACGTGACTTAACGCGTTATTATTAAGCGTTCTGACCGTCAGAATTCAGCCAAATTTCACCCTCGGATCAGGAAAAATTTCTCTTTCATATTATGAGACTTGTAGACCTGATGTAGGTGCGATAACCACTGAACTGAAACTGGACCGCCACGTGCGATCTACGAACTCTACCAGACTGAAAACGGGGTGTGAGCAACATCCAGTGACCATGAGCTTAAGTCCGATCGCATTCGACCAGAGGACCTCCCAAAATGGTCTTTTAGATCGGAACAGTCCCGATTTGGTTATGCCTCAAGTAAACTTTATTCCCAAGCATAATTTGGAAAGGTTTTAGCTTATATAAGGGCTTGAAACTCTCACATATCTCTCCCATCCGAATTTGCTAGAAACCCTAGCTAGAGAGAGAGAGAAAGTGAGAGATTGTGAGTGAGTGTGGGAGAGATCTTCCTGCCACTTGTACTAGTTCTTGCACGTGCTAAAGGAACGCATCCCAATCACTTTGTTGGTGATTCGGACACATTTCTAGGTAAGGAAAACCCTAACCACTTGCTGATTTGGAAATTTATTCGATTCAAATAGCAAAGTATCTTATGTACTTATGCATTAGGTCGTATTGACGCTGTTGATGAAGCATATACGCTCCATTCGAAACGATACACATTTAAAGCGAAAGGTGCGGATTTTAGACGTTTTAATTGACTGATTTCAAAGCTTTCAATGTCATTTAATAGTAGATTATCGACAGCAACGCCATTTGACATGTGCAACATGCTGTCCATTTTCTGTTTCGTAAGCGTACGGGAAAAATGAGATTTAGGGCATTTTAGTCATTTGTAGGAAATACTGTTTACGTTCATATTTTGCTAAAATGTTTGCCATGGTTATTTGTCATGTTAGGATATTAGGAATGCGTACATGATCTGTTTGGCGAAGAGATTCGCCCTTATACGCACTTTGGGTTGACATACGCTATGTAAACTAAAGTGTGTAGACTAAGTGTTTGTAAAATTGTTTGTATTAGTATGTATTGAGTAAATGGTGTTGTGAAATAGTTTTGAGATTGAATTCTCAAGTAATATGCTGGTGTAAGTGATTTCCATCATGTTGGCTATATGTGTTGATTTCATCATATATATGTAATGCATGTGTTGGATGATTTGTTTAATCGGTATGTTATAACATGTTTCAACATACTTATATTGTTGTATTTCATTTCCATTACTCACATATGATTACTGATGTTGACTTACAAATGTTTGGGGCTATGCTTAGTCCAGGCAGTCGGTAACAGAATAAATTCTTGGTTGGCTTATATTTGCCACGAAGGACGCGTCGATGAACGCGAGTCATGTTTTAAGTTGGCGGCAGTGGTTAGGCACTTCATGTCGTTCGACTTGCGATACGCTCGTACTAGTCGAGCCCGTCAAGTAACCCGACTGGCCGTTGATTATTCACCTTGTATGAGTCATAACTGCTTGAACCTAGGGTACTGAACTTACCTTTAGTACCCTGTTAACCATGGTACCTTGATCCATAAAGACTCATGAGCCGGGCATGGTGGTATGGGACACCGTGGTCGAGCTGTCGGCCTACGTTGGGGCCACAAACCTTTCCGTAGTGACCAGTGAGCACATGTGACTCGTGAGCAGATTATGGTGGTATCGGACACTATATTCTTGCTGTCGACCTACACTGATCAGGTGACGAGCCCTTTGTAGTGACCGCGAACGTATTCTGAGTTTACGGAAGGCGACGACCCTTCCGTAGCAATGAGAGTATATTATGCCTGTACTGATAAGGTGATGGGGGAGCGGTGCAACAAGTGCGAGCAACAGCCCTAGTAGCCCTTGCAGTGACCTACAAATATAACATCGTATGAGATTCCTAGGAGTGACGACCCTAGACAGGATCTGTATTAGGATTGATATAAGTAAAGTACCTTAGTTTTCCAATACTGCTGTATGAAAAGGAATAATAACAACTTGGTAATCATATCCACATCGCATTGCATGTGCCTGGAAGATGTGGAGCACTGAGAGAAATACAAGCATACCGCGGGCGTAAGATGGTGTCGTATGAGGGAGTATGTCGGTGAGGGCATCCATTATATCATCCCATGCATACATTAACAACAGTATCTAGGAATGTTTGATTGATTGCTTTACTATTATCACCTGATTGATTTGAGAACATGTTAATCTTTATTCTATTATTCCACTGAGTCGATCACTCACTCCCATGTTACGGGATGGTGTTTGCAACACCCACCAGACCCTGTCTTAGATGCAGGTGATGCGGCGATTCAGGATACAGAGCCAGATTACGACGAGGACCAGGACGAGTTCTCGTATATGCAGTTTTACGACGGCTTTACATAGGTGACCTGGATCGGTGGGACAGACTAGTTGGACCTTATGACATTTTGATTTCTGTTTTATTACATGTATATGAGACTCAGAGTTGTATTCATACTTTGGAGACAGCTGAGATTTATTTTGTTTTCCATACAGTGTTATATATATTCTTCTTCAGTCTCCTGCTTGCGTTTTATCACTGAATCTGGAGTATGAATTGTAGTTTTGGTATAATCTTACTCATGTGAATGCTCTAACTCAGTCAATATTGAATCATGATCATTTTTATTGCATAAGTGATGGTCTGGAACTCGGGAGTCAGGTTTATACACGACCCCCGATTTTCAGGGTGTTACATATCTCCCTCTTTATAAATTCGCTTTAGGTGATTCAAAAACCAAATTGAAGATAAATGAGTCTAGTTTCATATAAAAATAAGTAAAAAATATAATAAAATAATTAATATAGTTTAAAATGGGTCATGGTGACAACTGTCTGAAAAACATAGTTTGGAGAGTTGCTGCTTTTAGAATTTTTAGAATTTTTCTACAATATAAAATCTCATGAAATTTGGTGAAGACGAAGTAAACTTGATGATGAACTAATAAAAAAATAATTAAGATAATATACTAATTAGAAATGCCAAAAAGGGACGTAGAACTGCGTTAGGACCTTATTCTGGCCTAATTAGAGCAGAATTTGGGTAAGTACTAAACCGAACAATCAATAGAATTAGCTCGAACCACTTTAAATATGAACTGCAAGACCAAAAATGAGTATAATCTTCAATGTTACTTTATCCTAAAACCTAGGAGCAATTTCTAAACCCGGTTGCTCTCGGGAATACATTGAAACTCCGTATCGGACCTGGACCGCACGTTGAAATTTCGATAGGTACAAAGCTATATGAATATGACCGTCTTGTTGGACTTGACGACCACCTCAAAAATCAAGTCCAGATAGTATCCCAAAGCTATTTACTTGAGTCCGGAGTGAAGTGTATGAGAAACGTGAATGTTTTTAGAATTAAATCCGAATTTAAGAAATCTGAGTCGTGTCGCTTGCGGGCCAAATATAAAGATTTAGACCGTCAGAATCTGACTCAAATATACGCTCGGATCAGAAAAAATATCCCACACATGCCAATGTACTTATGGCCCTGATCGGATACCGGTGACCGTCGAACTGAAACTAGTCTACCACGGGCGATCTGTAAATCCGATCGGACTGAAAACTTAGCCTGACCAGGATCAAATGCCAGGGAGCTTAAGTCCGACCGCATTCAGCAAAGGGACCTCCAGAAGTTCTCTGTTGGATCGAAACAGACCCGATTTGGCTATAACCTAAGTATACCTGGCCCTGGGGCCATTCCCGTCAGTTCTGGGCCTATATAAGGGCTTTAAACCCTCACTCTCTCATCCCATACGAATTTGAAAAACCCTAGGAGAGAGAAGAGAGAAAAGAGGAGGAAAGAGAGAGGAAGTGAGAGAGTATACTGGCATTTGTTCCTGGGATTCGATCCCATCGCTCCACGGGCTAAATCACCGCTTTTATATCGCTATTTCAGCGATTCCAACTTCGTTCTTAGGTAAGGAATCCTAAACCTAATTGGTTTTAGAGATTTGAATAGAGTGTAGGGTGAAATAGCTAACCTATTTCATGCTACAGGCTGCAATCGTGTCGTAGACAAAGACTTATGGTCTAAACTGAGTTCGTTACGAGTCTACCGGTGAAAGGTGCGGACTGTAAATGTTTAGGTTATGGTTTTCAAGGCTTTCAATGTCAGTTAATGATTTGTGACTGACTTAATTGTTGTCACATGTGCTTAGATGCAAGGATTTCTATTTATTACATATATATATATATATATGTGTGTGTGTGTGTGTGTGTGTGTGTGTATGTGTGTGTGTGTGTGACTATGTTGAATATAATGCATTTCATATGTTTGTTGAAATGTTTGAATGAATATAAAATTATGATTTGTGCTTATTATGATTAATGTGCGGGAATACATGATTGTTGTACGTATGGCAACTCCTATGTAGAAGGATTTGCCATAATATGTAGTTTAACTAATTTATTACAAGTATGTAATATGTGTAGTTTAAGTGTTTGTCGAAATGTCTGAAAAAGAACACGCTTGTCTTTATGTATGAATGAGGGTGTTGAGATGGGATTCTCAATTCCCTTACCTGTAATTACAGTTCCCTTTATGTAACATATCTTACTACTATGTGATTTTTAGATGAAATGCTTATATAGGATAATATGTACTCTATGTGTTCATTAAATTTTTTATATGAGATTTATAGCTGAATTGGTTGCTACATGTTACCTTGACTAGTGCATATGAATGTCTATTGCAATTGACTGTAATTAGGACTACGTTGTAGTCCAGGCAATCAGTAACAGTTCATGTCTGAGTGGCCGAGCTAGTTTCAACACAATTGATGCGTTGGGTGAATCTAAGTCGTACGAGGATTTTGACAATGGTACATTGTAGATTAATTCAACGTACGTTCGTACTAGTCAAACTCATCTAATAAACCGATTGGCCTAATGTATGTTCACTATGTATGGACGCTACTGTTTGAATCTAAGGTACCAAACTTACCAGTGAAAATTTCGTTAACCTTGGTACCTCGATCCGCTAAGACTCATGAGCCGGACATGGCGGTATGGGATACCGTAGTCGAGCTATTAGCCTACGCTAGGGTGACGAGCCTCCTCGTAGTGACCAGTAGCAACCCAGACTCGTGAGCCAAATACGGTGGTATGGGACACTGTATTCGAGTTGTCGGCCTACACTGATCAGGTGACAAGTACTTTGTAATGACCTCGAGCATAATCTAAGACTGCGTTGAGGTGACGAGTCTTTCCCTATCTACTAGAGTATAAACTAGGCCTACACTGATCAGGTGATGAGCCCTTTATAGTGACCTAGAACCACAACATCGTATGAGATTTACTAGGACTGATGACCCTAGAATAGATCATTGTTTGAAAATTGATATAAGGGAGGTACCTTAGCTTCCCAACACTACTGCATGAATAAACCTAATTAATTATTGGCTAACATGAGCATGCACCGCATTGGATGTGCTTTGGCGAGAAAGAGTACTTTCGGATGGTTGCCATGCTCACCGTAAGATGAAGATGTTAAGAGTGTGCAGGTGAGGGCATGCATCATTATTTCATATCATTCTTACATTAACAAGAGTACTTAGGACCTGATTGTTGTATTACGTTATCATTACTGCTTCACTGAATTGATAACATGTTAACCTTTGCTTTATTATTCCACTGAGTTGATCACTCACTCCTATATTACGAGACAGTGTTTTAAACACCAACCAGCCCCTGTTTTAGTTTTAGATGATGACGATGCGTATGAGGTGAAGCCGAACTTTTATGATGATGAGGAGGGTTTCTCTTATATACAGCTATCAGGTGGGTCTATGTAGACCATGTTCTGTCGACGGGGTTACAAGGATGCTGATTAAATACCATTACACTTGTTATTTTGCACTTTTAGAACACCCATATATCTTCATTTTGTCTATTTTTGAAGTATACACATATATATTTAACCTGGTAACATGTTCACACTCTGGAGACTTACAACAATTTACATATGTTATATATTTATCACAGTCTTCCTCTTACGAAATTTTAACTGTCTCTGGAGTATGATATGCTATTTTAGTATAATCTCACTCATGTTTAATGCATTAATATGAACAACAGTCAATCGTCATTATCAATGTTGCATAAGTGATGCGTTGGAACTCGAGAGCTGAACTTTTACTCTACCTTCGATTTTCAAGGCGTTACAAGATGGTATCAGAGCATCATTTGGATTAAACTATACCTGAGTTATGGTAACATAGCGCACTCTGATGCACTCTAACTTATAAGGGGGTGATGGAATCTAGAAACCATATTAGAATTCTAAGTTTTGTCGACAGGCGAGATTAACTACAGTAGTTTAGCACATATGCGTTCAAGATCATGCGAATAGATCTCAATCATATTTAGACAGTTAGTCAACGAATTGGAGTTGCACTTGACAATTTCGAACACAAAACAAATCAAAAAAGGTATGAATATATGCACGTATAGTTAGGATAAATGGACCTTATGGGCCTAAGGACCCAAACCCAGAAATTTAGAGGAGAGTAATGAGATAACTAAGACCTTAGGATTGAAGAGTATATCCACGATAATGACCAGCAAGTGCTGGGACATTTAGAGTTTTGGACCTAGAGTTGATACTCCTAGATTTTGAAAGATCGAACAGTATAAGAAATCTAATAAATTATTAACGCGAACCCTAGGACCTCCTTAGTTGGTATGAGCATATGTGAAGTGCTCAAGCGTAATTAAATTCAGATCCAGGCAATTCAATTTCAATCAGACGACTTCTGACCCTAAGTGATAAAACTATTCTCATCTAGTGTATAAACATAGGCTTTGAGTTACAACTAGTGGATTACCGCTACTCATAAGTTAAGACTAGGCTACTGGTTATACTCAGGAATGTAAAAGACTACCGATGCTAAGATACTTAAAAGATTAACTTAGTTAGTTAACTTGATTAGGTTGGAGTGAGACCTCATTCCTTCGTTGAAATTCCCCTAATGCTTATAAGCTTCTTTAATAACTCTTAGGGAGCTTGTGTTGATTAAAAACCATTCACACTTAGAGAAAACTTATAAATCCCTTAGAATTAATGTTAAGTCAAATCAATACACTCCTTAGAATATATAGCCAATAGAGATTAGGCATCTTGCCAGAAACTCACACCCGTCCATGAAATCAACCACAACACCCATCATTTTAGCTCCTTTCTATAACCATAAGTACCAATGTCATAGTACACATCATCGATGGAGGGAAGACCAATGTATTGGGAGATCGTATCCCATTCCATGTCAAGGATATATCATAAATTATACCTTGTTCCGACATACGGATCATGACATAAATTCTTGAGCCTTGAGAGTAGAAATAATTTTTGAGGGAGGAGAACATTATGAGCCCAATCTAATTAGGTTAGCTAATACAACCGTTGGCTCAAAGTGGCGCAACGAAAGCATGGTTGGCCCCTTTCCCACTGGCCTAGGATCGAAGGAAACTGATCCAGGTTAGATGAAAAGTTATGAATTCGGTCGAGTTAGAAACCTTTTTTTTTTAGGATGACCTATAAGATATTTATTAACTCCCACCATGGACATAAATTAAGACGAGGACTCTTTTAGACTAAGACCCAAATAAAAAAATTTGAACCTTTCAGTGATGGGCATTTCCTAAGCTTTTGGAGTGATCAGACTATAGAGTTACTGAAATATATAACTATGAAATATTCGCGGCTTGACCCAATTCTCAATCCTGAGCGACTACCAATGGACTCATTGCTTTCACCAAGTAGAAGACCAGGATCTACCAGGACTAGGAAGGGATACGATGAGCCTTCTACCCTTGTCAAGTAGTGATCAAAGTATCGGGATCAAGCTCATTACAATCGTCTCTCCGTATTGGTCGACCATTCAAAATATATATCTTACTCTAATTAGATGGGAATCGTCGTCAAGACTCCAAATAGATAAAGAATGAAATTGTAGCAAACTATCAAGGCATAAGCAAGAGATAAAGAGTAAGTTTTTAAGGAGGATAGATTAAAATGCGCCAGACTAGAATAAATAGTATACACTCCACCACGCATATAAACTTGAAATCAGTAAAGCTTAGGCGAAATGAATAATATAATCTTTACTCATTACCCTTAGCCAATTTCAGGGACGAAATTATTTTTTAAGGATGGTAGATTGTAACACCCTTGATTTTTTTTGTTAATATGGAGTTAGACGTCCTTAGGCAATGGGTCGATCATAACACCTTGGTAACTTCTCATAGCTCAATTTCAAAGCCAAAAATTCCTTTTTAACCCATTTTCTTCGAAATCTCACTTTTCACCACCTTCTTCTTTAAAATTATTTAAGTACTTTTATATTAGTCACAAATATTATAGTTTAGGTGATGAAGAATAATACTTAAACTAAACATTACTATAAATAGTAAATAATAAGTAAAATGGATTTTTAACCAATAACATTTTAGAATCTTATGGCATATATAGGTTATTTGGATAGAGTATCTTCTCCTACCCCAAAATCATATATTGTACATCATGTAACCCATTTTAGATTGAAAGATACACCAATTTCAAATATAGAATCGGCAAAACCACATCAAACGTAGTCGGGGGCCTATCGGAGCAAGTCCAGGGGGGCCCACAGTGAGTCCCACATGTTTCTAGGATCCAAGAGGCTGGAGGACCTTTCCCCACCAGTGACTCCTCACCAGAAAGTCTAGTGGACCGCGAGGCCTCGTACGTAAAGCAGGCCCGGTCGGGCCGCATATGGCCGAGCAGTTCGGTTTTTACAAATTTCTGTGATTTTTAATGCAACTTTGAAAAGTCATATCTTCCTCGTTGTAAGTCTTATTTATGTGATTTAAAAACTATATTGAAGATAAATGAATCTAGTTTCATATAAAAATAAGTTAAAAATATAATAAAATAATTAATATAATTAAAAATGGGTCGTAGTGACAACTGTCCGAAAAATATAGTTTGGACAGTTGCTACTTCTGAAATTTTTAGAATTTTTCTGCAAAATGAAATCTCATGAAATTTAGTGGAGACGAAGTAAACTTGATGATGAACTACTAAAAAAAATAATTAAGATAATATACTAATTAAAAATACTAGAAAGGGGCGTAGGACTGCATTAGGACCTTATTCTGGCCTAATTAGAGCAGAATTTGGGTAAGTACTAAACTGAACAATCATTAGAATTAGCTTAAACCCCTTTAAATATGAACTACAAGATCCAAAATGAGTATATTCGTCAACACTACATTACCCTAAAATTTAGGAGCAATCTCTAAACCCGGTTGCTCTCGAGAGCACATTGAAACTCCGTATCAGACCTAGACCGCACGTCGAAAGTCTGATAGGTACGAACTATACGAATACGACCGTCTTATTGGACTTAATGACCACCTCGAAAATCATGTCCAGATAGTATCTCGAAGCTATTTACTTGAGTCTGTAGCGAAGTGTGTGAGAAACGTGAATGTTTTTAGAATTAAATCCGAATTTAAGAAATCTAAGTTGTGTCACTTACGGGCCAAATATAAGGATTTAGACCGTCAGAATCTGACTCAAATATACGCTTGGATCAGAAAAAATGTCCCACACATGCCAATGTACTTGTGGCCCTGATCGGATACCGATGACCATCGAACTGAAACTAGTCCACCACGGGCGATCTGTAAATCCAATCGGACTGAAAACTTAGCCTGACCAGGATCAAATGCCAGGGAGCTTAAGTCCGACCACATTCAGCAAAGGGACCTCCATAAGTTCTCTGTTAGATCAAAACAGACCCGATTTAGCTATAACCTAAGTATACCTTGGCCCTGGGGCCATTCCCGTCAGTTCTGGGCCTATATATGGGCTTTAAACCCTCACTCTCTCATCCCATACGAATTTGGGAAACCCTAGGAGAGAGAAGAGAGAAAAGAGGAGGAAAGAGAGAGGAAGTGAGAGAGTGTACTGGCGTTTGTTCCTGGAATTCGGTCTCATCGCTCCACGGGCTAATTCACCGCTTCTGTATCGCTATTTCAGCGATTCCAACTTCGTTCTTAAGTAAGGAATCCTAACCCTAATTAGTTTTAGGGATTTGAATAGAGTGTAGGGTAAAATAGCTAACTTATTTCATGCTACAGGTTGTCATCGTGCAGTAGATAAAGACTTATGGTTTAAACTGAGTTCGTTACAAGTCTACCAGCGAAAGGTGCGGACTATAAATGTTTAGGTTATAGTTTTCAAGGCTTTCAATGTCATTTAATGATTTATGACTGACTTGATTGCTGTTACATGTGCTTAGATACAAGGATTTCTATTTATTACATATATATATATATATATATATATATATATATATATATATATATATATATATATATATATGTGTGTGTGTGTGTGTGTGTGTGTGTGTGTGTGTATGTGTGTGACTATGTAGAATATAATGCATTTCATGTTTTTGTTGAAATGTTTGAATGAATATGAAATTATGATTTGTGCTTGTTACGATTAATATGCGGGAATACATGATTGTTGTACGTATGGCAACTCCTATGTAGAAGGATTTGCCATAATATGTGATTTAACTAATTTATTACAAGTATGTAATATGTGTAGTTTAAGTGTTTGTCAAAATATTTGAAAAAGAAAACGCTTGTCTTTATGTATGAATGAGGGCGTTGAGATGGGATTCTCAACTCCCTTACCTGTAGTTGTAGTTTTCTTTATGTAACCTATCTTACTACTATGTGATTTGTGGATGAAATGCCTATGTACGATAATATGTACTTTATGTGTTCGTTAAATTATTTATATGAGATTTATAGCTGAATTGGCTCCTACATGCTATCTTGACTAGTGCATATGAATACCTATTGTAATTGACTGTGATTGGGACTACGTTGTAGTCCAGGAAATCGGTAACAATTCAAGTCTGAGTGGCCGAGCTAGTCTTGTCACAATTGATGCGTTCGGTGAATCCGAGTCGTACGAGGATTGTCGACAACGGTACCTTGTCTATTAATTCAGCGTAAGTTCGTACTAGTCGAACTCATCTAATAAACCGATTGGCCTAATGTATGTTCAACATGTATGGACGCTACTGCTTGAATTTAAGGTACTAAACTTACCAGTAGAAATTTCGTTAACCTTGGTACTTCGATCCGCTAAGACTCATGAGCCAGACATGGTGGTATGGCACACCGTAGTTGAGCTGTCGGCCTACGCTGGGGCGACGAGCCTCCCCGTAGTGACCAATAAGCAAACTGACTCGTGAGCCGAATACGGTAGTATGGGACACTGTATTCGAGCTGTCGGCCTACACTGATCAAGTGACGAACCCTTTGTAGTGACCTCGAGCATACTCTAAGACTGCGTTGAGGCGAAAAGTCTTTTCGTAGCCACTAGAGTATAAATTAGGCCTACATTGATCAAGTGACGAGCCCTTTATAGTGACCTAGAACCACAACATCGTATGAGATTTATTAGAACTGACGACCCTAGAATGGATCATTGTTTGGGAATTGATATAAGGGAGGTACGTTAACTTCTCAACACTACTATATGAATAAACCTAATTAATTATTGGCTAACATGAGCATGCACCGCATTGTATGTGCTTTGGCGAGGAAGAGCACTTTCGGGTGGTTGCCATGCGCGCCATAAGATGAAGACGTTGAGGGAATGCAGACGAGAGTATGCATCATTATTTCATATCATTCTTACATTAACAAGAGTACTTAGGACCTAATTGTTGTATTTTGTTATCATTACTGCTTGACTGAATTGATAACATGTTAACCTTTACTTTATTATTCTACTGAGTTGATCACTCACTCCCACGTTACGGGACGGTGTTTTAAACACCAACTAGCCCCTGTTTTAGTTTCAGATAATGGCGATGCATATGAGGCGAAGCCGGACTTTTATGATGATGAGGAGAGTTTCTCCTATATACAGCTATCAGGCAGGTTTATGTAGACCATGTTCTGATCGACGGAGTTACAGGGATGCTGATTAGATGTCATTACACTTGTTATTTTACACTTTTGGAACACTCATGTATCTTCATTTTATCCATTTTTGGAGTATACATGTATATATTTAACCTGGTAACATGTTCACACTCTGGAGACTTACAACAGTTTACATATGTTATATATTTATCACATTCTTTCACTTACGAAATTTTAACTGTCTCTGGAGTATGATATGTTGTTTTGGTATAATTCCACTCATATTTAATGCACTAATATGAACAACATTCAATCATCATTATCTATGTTGCATAAGTGATGCGTTGGAACTCAAGAGCTGAGCTTTTGCTCGACCCCCGATTTTCAGGGCGTTACAAGATGGTATCAGAGCATGATTTGGATTAAACTGGACCTGAGTTATGGTAACACGATACAATCTGACGCACTCTAACTTAGGAGGGGGCGATGGAATTTAAAAACTATATTAGAATCTCAAGTTTTGTCGACTGGCGAGATTAACTATAGTAGTTTAGCACATATGCGTTCAAGATCGTGTGAATGGATCTCAATCACATTTAGACAGTTAATCAACGAATTGGAGTTGTACTTGACAATTTTGAACTCGAAACAAATCAAAAAAAGGCGTGAATATATGCACGTATAGTTAGGAAAAATGGACCTTATGGGCCTAAGGACTGAAACCCAGAAAGTTAGAGGGGAGTAATGAGATAACTAGGACCTTGGGATTAAAGAGTATATCCACAACAATGACCAGCAAGTGCTGGGACATTTAGAGTTTTGGACCTAGAGTTGGTACTCCTAGATTTCGAAAGATCAGACAGTATAGGAAATCTAATAAATTATCAACGCGAACCCTAGGACCTCCTTAGTTGGTATGAGCATATGTGAAGTGCTCGAGCGTAATTAAATTTAGGTCCGGGTAATTCAATTTCAATCAGACGATTTCTGACCCTAAGTCATAAAACCATTCTCATCTAGCGTATAAATATAGGCTTTAAGTTACAACTAATGGATTACCGCTACTCATAAGTTAAGACTAGGCTACTGGTTATACTCAAGAATGTAAAAGACTAGTGATGCTACGATACTTGAAAGATAGACTTAGTTAGTTGACTTAATTAGGTTGGAGTGAGACCTCATTCCTTCGTTAAAATTTTCCTAATACTTATAAGCTTTTTTAATAACTCTTAGGGAGCTTGTGTTGATTAAAAACTATTCACGCTTAGAGAAAACTTATAAATCCATTGAAATTAATGTTAAGTCAAATCAATACACCCCTTAGAATATATAGCCAATAGAGATTAGGCATCTTTCCACAAACTCACACCCGTCCATGAAATCAACCACAACACCTATCATTTTAGCTCCTTTGTATAACCATAAGTACCAATGTCATAGTACACATCATCGATGAAAGGAAGACCAATGTATTGGAAGATCGTATCCCATTCCATGTCAAAGATATATCCTAAATTATACCTTGTTCCGACATATGGATCAGGACATAAATTCTTGAGCCTTGAGAGTAGAAATAATTTTTAATGGGGTTGAACATTATGAGCCCAATCTAATTAGGTCAGCTAATACAACTGTTGGCTCAAAGTGGCGCAGAGAAAGCGTGGTTGGCCCCTTCCCCACTGGCCCAGGATCGAAAGAAACTAAACCAGGTTAGATAAAAAGTTATGAATTCAGTCGAGTTAGAAACCTAGCTTTTTTTTTTAAGGATGACCTATAAGATGTTTATTAACTCTCACCATGGACATAAATTAAGACGAGGACTCTTTTAGACTAGGACCCAAATTAAAAAAAAAAAATGAACCTTTCAGTGATGGGAATCCCCTAAGCTTTTGGAGTGATCGGACTACGGAGTTAATGAAATATACAACTGCGAAGCATTCACGGATCGATCCAATTCTCAATCCTGAGCGACTACCAATGAACTCACTGCTTTGACCGAATAGAAGACCAGGATCTATCAAGACTAGGAACGGATACGATGAGCCTTCTACCCTGGTCAAGTAGGTGATCAAAGTATCGGGATCAAGCCCATTATAACCTTCTCTCCGTATTGGTCAACCATTGAAAACATATATCTTACTCTAATTAGATGGGAATCATCGTCAAGACTCCAAATAAATAAAGAATGAAATTGTAGCAAACCATCAGGGCATAAGCAAGAGATAAAGAGTAAGTTTTTAAGGAGGGTAGATTAAAATGTGTCAGACTAGCATAGATAGTATACACTCCACCATGCATATAAACTTGAAATCAGTAAAGCTTAGGCGAAAGGAATAATAGAATCTTTACTCACTACCTTTAGACAATTTCGGGGATGAAATTATTTTTTAAGGGGGGTAGATTGTAACACCCCAAATTTTTTGCCAACATGGATTTAGACGTCCTTAGGCAATGGATTAATCATAACACCTTGGTAACTTCTCATAACTCAATTCCAAAGCCAAAAATCCCTTTTTAACCCATTTCCTTCGAAATCTCACCTTTTACCACCTTATTCTTCAAAATTCTTTAAGTACTTTTATATTAGTCACAAATCTTATAGTTTAGGTGATGAAGAACAATACTTAAACTAAAAATTACTATAAATAGTAAATAATAAGTAAAATGGGTTTTTAACCATTAAACTTTTAGAATATCATGATATAAATAGGTTATTTGGATAGATTAGTTTCTCCTACCTGAAAATCATATATTGTACGTCGCGTAACCCATTTTATATTGAAAGATACACTAATTTCAAATATCGGATCAGTGAAACCACATCAAAAGGAATCGGGGGCCTATCAGAGCATGTCCAGGGGGGCCTACAGTGGGTCACACATGTTTCTAGGGTCCAGGGGACTGGAGTACCTCCTCCCATCGACGAATCCTCGCAGAAAATTCTAGTGGTCGGTGAGGGCCTCGGCGAGGCCTCGTCCGTACAGCGGGCCCGGTCGGGCCACATCGGACCGAGCGATACGTTTTTCACAAATTTCTACGATTTACGTCCAACTTTAAAAAATTATATCTCCCTCATTATAACTTTGATTTAGGTGATTTAAAAATTATATTTAAGATAAATAAGTCTAGTTTCATATAAAAATAAGTAAAAAATATAATAAAATAATTAATATAGTTAAAAATGGGTCGTAGTGACAACTATTCGAAAAATATAGTTTGGACAACTGCTACTTCTAGAATTTTTAGAATTTTTCTACAACATGAAATCTCATGAAATTTGATGAAGATGAAGTAAACTTGATAATGAACTATTATAAAAATAATTAAGATAATACACTAATTAGAAATGCCAGAAGGGGACATAGAACTGCGTTAGGACCTTATTCTGGCCTAATTAGAGCAAAATTTGGATAAGTACTAAACTGAACAATCAATAGAATTAACTCAAGCCACTTTAAATATGAAATGTAAGATCCAATACGAATATAATCATCAATGCTACATTATCCTAAAACGTAGGAGCAATCTCTAAACCCGGTTGCTCTTGGGAGCACATTGAAACTCCGTATCGGACCTGTACCGCACATCGAAAGTCCGATAGGTACGAAGCTATACGAATATGACCGTCGTGTTGGACTTGATGACCACCTCAGAAATCAAGTCTAGATAGTATCCCGAAGCTATTTACTTGAGTCGGGAGTGAAGTGTGTGAGAAACGTGAATGTTTTTAAAATTAAATTCGAATTTAAGATATTTAAGTCGTGTCGCTCGCAGGCCAAATATAAGGATTCAGACTATCAGAATTTGACCTAAATATACCCTCGGATTTCAGAAAATGTCCCACACATGCCAGTGTACTTGTGGCCCTAATCGGATACCGGTGACCGTCGAACTGAAACTAATCCGCCACCGGCGATCTATAAATTCGATTGGACTGAAAACTTAGCCTGACCAGGATCAAATGTCAGGAAGCTTAAGTCAAACCGCATTCAGCAAGAGACCTGCAGAAGTGCTCCGTTGGATCGGAACAGATTTGATTTGGCTATAACCTAAGTATACGTTAGCCCTGGGGCCATTCCCGTCAGTTCTAAGCCTATATAAGGGCTTTAAACCCTCACTCTCTCATCCCATACGAATTTAGAAAACCCTAGGAGAGAGAAGAGAGAAAAGAGGAGGAAAGAGAGAGGAAGTGAGAGAGTGTATTGGCGTTTGTTCCTGGGATTCGATCCCATCGCTCCACGGGACAAATCACCGCTTCTGTATTGCTATTTCGGCGATTCCAACTTCGTTCTTAGGTAAGGAATCCTAACTCAAATTGGTTTTAGAGATTTGAATAGAGTGTAGGGTGAAATAGCTAACCTATTTCATGCTACAGGTTGTCATTGTGCCGTAGACAAAGACTTATGGTTTAAACTGAGTTTGTTACGAGTCTACCGGGGAAAGGTGCGGACTGTAAATGTTTAGGTTACAGTTTTCAAAGATTTCAATGTCAGTTACTGATTTATGACTGACTTGATTACTGTCACATGTGCTTAGATGCAAGGATTTTCGTTTATTACATATATATGTGACTATGTTGAATATAATACATTTCATGTGTTTGTTGAAATGTTTGAATGAATATGAAATTATGATTTGTGCTTGTTACGATTAATGTTCTGGAATACATGATTGTTGTATGTATGGAAACTCCTATGTAGAAGGATTTGTCATAATATGTGGTTTAACTAATTTATTACAAGTATGTAATATGTGTAATTTAAGTGTTTGTCGAACTGTCTGAATAAGAAAACGCTTGTCTTTATGTATGAATGAGGGCGTTGAGATGGGATTCTCAACTCCCTTACCTGTAGTTACAGTTTCCTTTATGTAACCTATCTTAGTACTATATAATTTGTGGATGAAATGCCTATATAGGATAATATGTACTCTATGTGTTCGTTAAATTGTTTGTATGAGATTTATAGCTGAATTGGCTACTACAGGCTATTTTGACTAGTGCATATGAATGTCTATTACAATTGACTGTGATTAAGACTACGTTGTAGTCCAGGCAATCGGTAACAATTCCTGTCCGAGTGGCCGAGCTAGTCTCACCACAATTGATGCGTTTAGTGAATCCGAGTCATATGAGGATCGTTGACAACGGTACCTTGTCCATTAATTCACCGTACGTTCGTACTAGTCAAACTCATCTAATAAACTGATTAGCCCAATCTATGTTCACCATGTATGGACGCTACTGCTTGAATCTAAGATACCAAACTTACCAGTGGAAACCCCATTAACCTTGGTACCATGATCCGCTAAGACTCATGAGCCAGACATGGTGGTATGGGACACTATGGTCGAGCTGTCGATCTACACTAGGGCGACGAGCCTCTCCGTAGTGACCAGTGAGAAACCCAAACTCGTGAGCTAAATACGGTAGTATAGGACACTGTATTCGAGCTGTCGGCCTACACTGATCAGGTGACGAGCCCTTTGTAGTGACCTCAAGCATACTCTAAGACTGCGTTGAGGCGACGAGTCTTTCCGTAACCACTAGAGTATAAACTAGGCCTACACTGATCAGGTGACGAGCCCTTTATAGTAACCTAGAACCACAACATCGTATGAGACTTACTAGGACTGACGACCCTAGAATGGATCATTGTTTGAGAATTGATATAAGGGAGGTACCTTAGCTTCCCAACACTGCTGTATGAATAAACCTAATTAATTATTGGCTAACATGAGCATGCACCGCATTGCATGTGCTTTGGTGAGGAAGAGCACCTTCGGGTGGTTGTCATGCGTGTCGTAAGATGAAGACGCTGAGGGAGTGCAGGCGAGGGCATGCATTATTATTTCATATCATTCTTGCATTAACAAGAGTACTTAGGACCTGATTGTTATATTGTGTTATCATTACTGTTTGACTGAATTGATAACATGTTAACCTTTGCTTTATTATTCCATTGAGTTGATCACTCACTCCCACGTTACGGGATAGTGTTTTAAACACCAACCAGTCCTTGTTTTAGTTTCAAATAATAACGATGCATATGACGCGGACCAGACTTTTTTGATGATGAGAAGGGTTTTTCTTATATGCAGCTATCAGGCAGGTCTATGTAGACCATGTTCTGATCGACGGGGTTACAGGGATGCTGATTAGATATCATTACATTTGTTATTTTACACTTTTGAAACACCCATGTATCTTCATTTTGTCCATTTTTAGAGTATACATATATATATTTAACCTGGTAATATGTTCACACTCTGGAGACTTATAACAGTTTACATATGTTATATATTTATTACATTCTTCCGCTTACGAAATTTTAACTGTCTCTGGAGTATGATATGTTTTTTTGGTATAATCTCACTCATGTTTAATGCACTAATATGGATAACATTCAATCATCGTTATCTATATTGCATAAGTGATGCATTGGAACTCAGGAACTGAGCTTCTACACGACCTCTGATTTTCAGGGCGTTACAAAAGTGTAGAGCGGGTCGCGGATAGTTTCATGGCTAAGATGGATTAGAAAAGGCCCTGTCGACGACAGAAGTGATCCGGACCGTCGAACCTTATATCGGACGTATCTCACAATTTGGAATGAGTTATCGAGCATAAAATATATGATTTTGGGGTAGAACGAGCTACTTTAGCCACCCAACCTGGCATTGTGCAAGACAGATTTGTGAAATACCCCCGAATTGACTGTCATTTCCCTATTTTAATTCCGTTTTTACTATAAATAGTATGTTTTAGTTTGATTATAACTCTTCATTCGTCGGGCTTTAGGAATTGCGCCCAACATGAAAAGAGCTTAGAATAATTAGGATAATGGTTTGGTGAAGCCAAATAGGACACTTACTATTTTTGGTCAAAAACCTTGGGCATTAGTAGACATCGCGATCGTCTATATATAGTAAGTTGTTGCAAATTCTAGGAATTTTAGTTGTAGTTTGCTTTTGATTTCTCTCCCATTGCTTAGTATCCCTATTTAAAGGGTTGTGAACTTATTTATTTCATTCATTAATCAATTTCAAATTTTATAAAATTTATTTTCTATTTCGCTTGCTTTCTTTCTCATGGATTCGAGAAGCCTCTATGAGGAGTCCAGAGAAGTTCTGTGGATTCGGGACAGTTATCCTCTTGAGGAAGACGGTGCTCGACCTCATTAAGTTTATCCTTACGTATTCACTCCCAAAATATAGGGTTGTGATGTAGTAATAAAGTCGGTGAGACCGAGGTCGAATCCCAAGGGACTGATACCTGTATGTTATCTGAAACTAAGAAGAACTAGACTAAGACGAAATCTAAATCAAATAAATTTAAAGAGTAATGGTGAAATATTTATCTAAATTTTAGAGAGATCAGAGGTAGGAAACTAGGGATTTAGATGATCCACTTGTAGAGATTAGGGAGATCTTATGCCTGCTTCAAGAACTTAACTAGACTTAGAGTCCCATCTTTATCTAGTTGAAGGGTGTAACCATGAAAATCGAACTAAACTTTCTTTGATATAGTTTTCAATAGATGAAAGGTATATGAATTAGAATAGATTCCATCACCAAACCATGCCCAAGAGATAAAGAAAATAATAGAATTAAACTAATTAACAACCAATCATAAGATATATGAAGGTTAAGAAGGGTACCATCATCTGACCATGCCCAGGAGACGATAGTGAACAAGAGGGCTTCCTGACATCATAATTATAAAAAGGAATGGAATATGCTTAAAGCTATTGAAAATCCATTGTAATTTCAGTCACAACAGACCATTAAAAACTGAAAACATTTCCATAATCAAACTAGTATCAAGTTCAAATCAGTCTAAATAAAAGGCATAAGAAAAAAGTCTTCCCATCACGCTACAAGCTTCACCTCCTGGCCCTAGCTAAAAGGTTTAGCCTAGCATAGACATGATTAGGCTAAATATCTTAAAAGAAATCATAAAAAGAAACAGTAAAAATAAAAGAAATATGAAATACTACTCTCTCTCCCTGCTCCACGTCCCGACTGCAAATTGAATTTCCTGGATCCTCTCTTCTCTCTTTTCTCTCTCGCTCTTCTCTTCTCTCTTATAGTCATGCAGGACGGTGGATGGAATTAGCGGTGCTGTTTACGCACATGCAGAAAGTCGATGGAGTGCATAAGGCGTTACGCACTCCCTATTTTACGCAGCTCAAAACACAAAAATTTCTTACGTTTGGTGGATTTTCAGGATGGCTGTACAGCTTATTGTTGAAATCTGGCTTCATGGATGGGGTTGGCCCCACCTTTTGCATCCTCTAGACAATCCGGATCATTGAATCGATCAAAGGCAGTGGACCATAAAGTCCCGGAATTGCCATTTTTTCACAGACGCAGGCTCTATACGCAATCCGACGCTGAACTCTCGGTGGGGCCCACTTCGGCTAGTTTTTAGAGAAATCCACACCGTCCATTAGATTTAGCTTGAAAAACCAGTTAGAATTGACTGAATTTGGGTTAGATTCGGTGTGGTCTACATGTTTTTCTACTCTGTAGTCCGTCTTACGTTTCGACCGTCGAAATCCGATACATGTTGTTTCTTAGAAAATTTCTACCTAGGTCATGGTTAGTGGACCTGTAGAACTTTGATGGACGGTCTGGATCGGACCTTTGAATTGCGATGGTGGCCCATAAGAATGGACCGGAGCCTCTGTTTCGCAAAAGGATTATGAAACCCTTGCTAATTTGAATTTGAGCGGGTCAGCGGTGGCTGACCGGTTTGACCAGATTTGGTGCACCGTGAGTGTACGTGTTCTGTGCACACGCAGTCAAGTAAAATGGGTCCCACCTTGACTCTGTTGATAAATCCACACCATCCACCTTGTTCCCCTTCTCATTTTAACCGTGGGGACCGAAGTTGAAGCATGTCCGGACAGTGTAGGCTCCAAATCAGGGTTTTAGGGGCTGATGTATCCATTGGGCCACTTTTACATGCATCTAATGGCTAAATTTTATGTGTAGGGTTCATTTATGGTCCTCAGGCTACGTATGAAATTTCGAGCCGAGCGGATGGTAGAAACCTTGTGATCTTGCACTCTACATGAATTTCAGGCCTTTTTAGCATGATATACTGGATTTTCTCGAACCCCGGCGTGTAAATTCTTCAATCTCGGTCCCCTGGAGTCCGCTTCTTGCCTTGGTGACTCCAGAGTGTCAAATCCACGCTTTCAATACCCTTTTTCAATTCAGGCTCCCAAATACACTTTGCATCACAAACACGATCAAAATGAGTCGTTAAACCATACCATGTTCGTAAATTCAAGCAATAACTGGAGTCTAATATGCAATATTTGACTCTCAACACTATGTTAGGATATAAGACTCGTATTGGACCATTTACAACCCTAGTGTTGATTAGTTTGCCTCTATCTTGTAGGTAAGTAACTATAGCAGTGTGTACCTACCATGTAGGTGTATGTAATCCAACTCATTTATCATGGTTTATTGTTGCTATGAAAGAAGCCCAAAATTTATGTTGAACCAACCATTAGGTGGCCCACTATGTAAATTAAGGGATTGTTTGGGAGCGTGTAATTAATGGTAATTAGTATAAATCACTACTAGCAACTGATGCAATTTGGAAAGTGAATTTGATGTGATTTGGTATCCAGTCCACATCAAATACACTCATATCCTCTTTTTTAAAATCACATAAAAAACATGTGATTCCATTTCACGTGGTTTTCGATTGCCGCTAATCTTCAAGTCAGTTCTCTCTACACTAATACATTCCAAATATGGAGTGCTAAATACATTCACATGAAATCTAATGGATTTTAATTACAAGTTGTTAAACATAACTATTGATTTCAATTCACATGGATTTCATAAGTAATTATCAATGCATTTCCAATACATGCTCTTAAATGACCCATTACAGGTTTTGGATCAATGTGGCCCACTCCATATTTGTTATAGCTTAAGTTTTGGGTGTCTAATAATTATGCTTAAGACATGCTACTAGATAGGTTTGTACCATTTAAATATAATGGTGAGCTTCATATTTGAGCAGAATGAATACTAAAGATGAGGGTATTTTTGTGATTTGGTACAAATTTCACCAACATATCTAGCAAATGGGGCATACATACAATAATTCAAGCAAGGAGGTATTTGCAATCATCCGATTTTTTATAAGTTTTTTTTATCACACCCATACCACACACACACCACATGGGAACTTGATCCCATGGTCTCAGTGTTGAAAAGAGTCTGCCTACCACTAAGCCATGGAGCTAGACCCTTTTTTTTTTTTTTTACTTAATAATTGTATTAAGTTTATAGGTTTTTGCAGAAAAAAATACTTATAATAAGATATTTGTAAATATCTATATAAAATTAGTATAGATTCAAATAATCAAATTGTTAATTCATGGTAATAACGAATACCATCTTTTAGTTAATTTTTCTTAATAGCCATTATCCTTTTTTGTATTTTCAAAAATAATTGAGGAAATTGCCCATTATCCTATAAACTCTCTTAAGGGGAATTTAGATGATAAGTTACTTATTCCTTTAAGTGGCTTTTTTTCGTTTTTTCTTATTCCGTATATAAGCTTATTTGGTAAGTAGCATATTTGTTGGCCAAAAAAGTAGAAAAATATGTTTTATTTCGTACGTCATGTAAGTATTTATCTCTCAAGATTGTTTGGTCCACCTTTATATTCAGTAATGTTCATTTGTGTACGTTTAAAATCGAGCTTTAATGCGTATCATCCATTATGTAGAGCCCTTTTTTTAATTTGGCCATTCATCATGTGGATCCCACCATCAATGTTATTGTCCATCATGTGGGCTCTCCTTCAACATCCACCACCCATCCTATGGACCGTCCATGTGGAGCTCACCTCCAATGTGGGTAGTCCATCATATGGGGGCTACCTTGGATGTGGGTTGATCATCATTGGAGCCCACCTCGATGTGGGTCATCCATCATGAGCCCATCTTCATTATCAATTGCCCATCATGTGAAGCCCACCTTTGATGTGGACCATCCATCATGTGGTCTCCACCTTCAATGTGAGTCCCTCATTATGTGGGGCTCACATTGGATGTAGGCCATTATCATTAAGGCCCAACCCTTGATGTCAACTATCCATCATGTGAGGCCCACCTCGATGTGGGCCATCCATCATGTTGGGCCCCACTTTGATGTCCATTGCCCATCATATATTGGAGCTCACCTTTGATTTAGATCGCCTATAATGTAGGCCCCATCTTTGAAATGGGTCACCTATCATAGGGGCCTACTTTGGATGTAGGTTAGTTATAGTTAGGGGCTAACCTTTGACGTGGATTTTCTATTATGTGGGCCTACATTAATATGGGGTCAACCATCATGTAGGGGCCCACCTTTGATGTGAAGTGTCCATCTTGTAAGCCCCACCTTTGATGTGGATAGTCTATGCGTGGACTCCTTTGATCTGGATTATGAGAGAGCCTCCCTTGATGTAGACCGCAAGCAAGTGAGAAAGGAAAATGGATAAGTTGAAAAGGTAAAGAAAATTACTTATCTTTAAAAGTAACTTTCAACACATTAACTAATGATGTTTTTTGTTTTTTTTTTTCTTTATTTTTATTTTACATGCACTTACACTTCAAACTCTTGTAAGTCTACTACACAAGCATGAGTAAATCAAGCTAATTTAAGTGGAAAAAGTAACTTAATAAGTTAACATAAGTTAAAAAGTTAAACTTATTTGGTAGCTTCCAAACAAGTCTTTAACAACTGACAAAAAAATAATTAAATATATCTTATATCATGTCCAACAGGAAGGTATTAAAAAGGAATCATATTCTTACGACAAAGCATTTTGTGCTATATTTCATATGGTCATTTTTAATTAAAATAAAAAATAAATAAAAAATAACTGTTGCTGATGAAAATTATACCCAATTTTTTTTTTTTTTAATGATAGAATGTGCGTTGCAACTAGTGTTATTAGTTGCAACTAATTGCAATCAACCTTTGTATATTAAATAGAGTTTAATTGTAATTGCCATATGTAATTGTCTATTACATCGTGCCTATGGGAGTCTAAGGGGTCAGTTGGCACCATGTAATCGGGAGAATTTGAGGGCATTTCAAATCTCCTACTTGTTTGGAAAGCAACAGGGGGTTTCAAATCCTCGTGAGAGCTTGGATTACATCTGAAATCCTTTCCATAGTTGCATGTGTAACATGTGTATCATTGTACTATTATTCTATTGGGCGCATGGCCCACTAATGATATCCGAAAATAATTACATTATCAATTGCATTACTATAATTACTTTAATATGATGATCGGCACCATCCAAACATTGTCCATGTAAATGGATGGCTAAAAATTGTCGGTTGTTGAGGGTTAAATATTGCATATCAGATCCCATTTATTTTCTGAATTTACAAGCATGATACTATCTAATGGCCCATTTTATCGTGTTTATGTTGCAAGGTGATTTTACGGGCATGAACTACAAAAGGGTGCTAAATGCATGGATTTAACACTCTGATGATCACCAAGGCAAGGGAGGGACCTCAAAAGACAAAGATCGACAAATTTACATGCCAGATACTCGAGAAAATCGAGAAACTGAAGCTTAAGTGGCCCGAAATTGGTGAAGAATGCAAGATCATAGTGTTCCAACCATCCATTTGACTCAAAACTTCATACATGTCCTGAAGACTACAAATTAACCATACATGTCGAATTTCAGCCGTTGGATCCCTCTATAAGTGGCCAAATAGTCAGATCAGCTCATAAATCATTAGTTTGGGGCCCACCTAATATCTGGATATGCTTCAATTCAAGTCTCAACGCTTTAAATTGGATGGAAAATATGTTGGACGGAGAAGATCTCATGAATACATCACCGTGGGACCCACACTGTGGTGCGTGTACACCAAGTGCCCGCACGCCGGACGCTCACCGTACTAACTAAATCGGTCAGCGTTCCGCTGACCGATTCTTTAAAAAAAAAAAAAAATTCTTCACAGCGGACGCGGTGCGTCCGCCGGTCTTGAATAGTGGGGCTTAACCATCATCCATTCGGATGATCTGAACCGTTCATTGCGTTTATAGAGGGGGAAATACCCTCGCCTAGCTCTCCTTTCTGCCCCATGCACATGTACTCACTTGGATTGTTGTACAACACAAGATGGACGGCGGAATCAAGATCTCATGGACCACCATAGTTGGGATCCAAAATCAAGCATATCTGAACGGTTTTTCATCTTGAAGATAATGGGCGGAGTGGATTCTTCAACCAACATCATTCGGGGGTCCACTGACCATCACAGCAAGAAAACGGACGGCTCTGTTACGTAACAGAGCCTACGGACGGTCTTTGTGGGCCACCATCATAGCCCAATAGGATGATCAAAGCCGTCCATCATGCAGAGCGGCAAAAACTAGTCACATCCATGTTGACTTTACTTAACCTCACATGCGTGTATGCTCACTACAGAGGTCACAAAAGGACTGTTTTGCAACGTTCAGAACAGTGTGGCATGATTGATTCCGTGGACCAGCACCAAATCTGAGCCAAAATCGACATCTCTGATTATTTTTTCGACGTGCATGCAATGAACGGAGTGGATTTCACAAAAGGGCAGCGAAGTGGGACGCACCATCAGCACAGCGTCTGGAACGCGGGGTCTGTTTACGCAGTCCGGGGAAATCAAAAAATTTCGGGCTGTTGCGTGATCATGGTCAAGATCGGATCAATGATCCTGACCGTCCAAATTCGCGAGAGGTGGGTCTAGACCCCGTCCACAAAGCTAAATCAGAAAATTTGGATGGTCAGTCATCTAAAATTTATGATCAAACGCAGTATGTCTATTGTGTTTCTGCTGCGTAAAACAGGTTACGCAGTTCGAGTTCTCGACTGACTCTCTACGCATGCCATCCGACCGACCTCTAGCAGATCTATAAAAGGGGGGACGTGCAGACGGCTAGAGAGGAGATCGGAGGACGGCTTGGGTGGGCGTGGAGCATAGAGGCAAGAGATAGAATAGAGTTTTTTTTTTTTTTTCTTTTTCTTTTTATTTTTTATTTTTTCTTTTGCTTTGTTTAAGGGATTCTAGCCCATTCATGGTTGGCTAATCCTCTTAGCAGGGCTAAGAGGTGAAGCTTGTAACGTGATGGGAGAGACTTTGCATGTCCCTTTTGTTTAAACTGAATTGATATTAATCTTAGTTGAATTTCTAGAATGTTTTCAGTCTTTAGTGGTCTGTTGTGACTAAAATTATAATGGGTATGCAATGGCTTTGAGCATGTCCCTTTCCTTTTGATGTTTATGACGTCGGGAAGCCCTATTGTTCACCATAGTCTCCTGGGCATGGTCGGATGACGGTACCCTTCCTAACTTTCATACATGTGATTGGTTGGTAATTAGTTTAATTCTGTTGTTTTTCATAGTCTTTTGGGCATGGTTTGGTGATGGAATCCATTCTAATTCATATACCTTTCATCTCTTGAAAACTAGATCAATGACAGTTCAGTTAATTTTCATAAAACAGGCATAAGATCTCCCTGATCTCTACAAGTGGATCCTCTGAATCCCTAGTTACCTTTCTCTGAATTTTCTTAAGTTTTAGATAATAATTTCACAAATCTTCCTTAAATTCTAGTTGATTTAGATTTCATCTCATTCTAGTTCTAGTTCTAGTTAGTTTTAGATAACGTACAAGTTTCAGTCCCTTGGGATTCGACCTCGGTCTTACTGAGTTATTACTACATCACAACCCTGCACTTGGGGAGTGAACAAGTTTTTGGCGCTGTTTCCGGGGACTGTCGGCTACGTTTTTCTGAAATTAATTAGTTTTAGGATTAGTTTAAGATTAGGTTTAGATTTTTTCAATTTTTAGAAACTAACTTGTCTTCCCTGTTTTGTAGGCTTCTAAGATAGTTTCAAAATTGGTAAATTCTTTCTTAAATCCTTCCTCTCTATTCTAGATTAGGATTTATTTCTTCTTTTTAGTAGTTGTTAATTTTAATTCTTTTTAGAAATCCTAACTTTGGTTCTTATTCTATTTTTAGAATTTCTCTATTTTATAGACTTTTTGTTTATAAACTAACTTGTTTTGTTTATTCTGTAAGTTCTTAACCTAGGACTTCAAATTTGGTAACTTCTTTCCATCTTTCTCTTTTATTTTCTAGATTTCTTCTTCCTTTCTCTTAGGTTTAAGTTAGAATTTGAGGGCTGAGTGTGTTTTATGCCCCAGTGGGCACGCGACAATACTCGACGTCTCGTGACTGAAGGAGTATTAGTTGAGGGGTTGACTGTCCATCGCAGGACTAGACACCACTTGAATTCTCCTGAGACAGAGGAGGTTATGGCTGAAAATCAACCTCAAGCACTATCCCAACCTAGGGTTAAGGAAGTACATGATGAGAATGAGGTGCACCACGCACCCCCGCCTTGTACTTTACGAAATTATTTACAACTGGCGGGGGTGAGTACGCCCTCATGCATGATTTTTCCTTTGAATACAGGACATATGGACATCAAGCCAGGGGTCATCCAACTCCTTCCTAAGTTCCATGGGCTTGAATCTGAAGAACCATACTTGCATCTGAAAGAGTTCGACGAAATCATAAGCACCTTATATTTCCCTAATGTATCTAAAGATACTATTAGGCTGAAACTCTTTCCATTTTCCTTGAAAGAAAAAGCCAAGACGTGGTTACATTCACTGCGTCCTAGATCCATTGGCACATGGAATGATATGCAGAGGGAATTTATAAAGAAAATTTTTTCACATCATAAGACAATTACCCTCAGGAGAGCAATCATGAACTTTGCCCAAAAGGAAGATGAAACATTCTTCCAATGTTGGAAAAGGTTCAAGGATCTGGTTAATGCATGCCCATAACATGGCTTTGAAATATGGCGCATTATGAATTTTTTCTATGATGGGCTAACATCTTCCATGCGCCAAATGGTCGAGACAATGTATAACGGAGATTTCATCAATAAAAATGTCGACAAGGTATGGGATTACCTCGATAGTCTCGCTGAAAAAACACAATCATCGGACTATTACCCAAGGACGAACGCTACGTTTAGGCCAACTCATTCAAGGAAAAAAGGAGGAATATATCTCCTGAAAGAGGATGATGATCTTAACGTTAAGGTGGCTAATCTCACCAGAAAATTTGAGGCCATGGAAGGAAAGAAGGAAAAGGTTAATAAAAGTGTTTACGACATCTGTGATTGCAACATTCATACTACTGAAAATTGTCCTTCAATACCTGCCTTTCGAGAAGTATTGAATGAACAATCTAATGCTGTAAATAACTATCAAAGACCTTTCAATGGACCACCCTCTAATACATACAATCCTGGTTGGAAAAATCATCCAAATTTCAGTTGGAGGAATGAACTAACGGCTACACCTCAAGGTTTCCTAAACCAAAATCCAACTCAAGAGAAACCTCAAGAGGATTTGGTTCTAAAACATTTTCAAAAGCAAGAGCTTTTCAATCAGGGTATGATGCAAGCCTTTCAAGACCTTACAAAAGCAATACATGAACTTAAGGCTGAAAATACGATTGGAAACAAGGGGAACTTCCCAGCTCAACCTCTTCCCAATCTTAAACCGCATGATAGAGTTAGTGATCCCAGCTCTTCAAATCAAATGGGGAACGCTAAATCCATCACCACTCTTAGGAGTGGGAAGGTTATTGATAAAACCCTTCCGGTTAGGCTCGAAAAGTCTCAAGAACCAAAAGAGGACAACAATGATGGATCTAGTGACGCCCCACAAAAATTTGAACTGGAACCTCTAGAGAAGCCAATTGCTCCGTTTCCCCTAACGGTTAGTTGAACCAAAACGTCTATCAAACTCTCAAGATATCCTAGAGGTGTTGAAACAAGTGAAAGTCAATATTCCTCTGCTTGATGTTGTAAAACAGATACCTTTATATACTAAATTCCTAAAAGACTTATGCACGACCAAACGACGAAAAAGTGTTCAAAAGAAAATTTCCTTAACTAAGAAAGTGAGTGCCATCCTGAAACAAGACGTGCCGTAAAAATTCAAAGATCCCGGTTGCCCAACCATATCATGTGTAATCGGGAACTATCGAATTGATCACGCACTTCTTGACTTAGGAGCGAGCGTCAATCTAATTCCCTACTCGGTATACCAACAGTTAGGCTTGGGTGAATTAAAACCCAGTCGAACCACACTACAACTTGCAGATCATTCTGTTCGAGTACCTAGAGGGATCATCGAGGATGTGTTGGTCCAGGTTGATAGATTCTACTACCCTGTTGATTTTATCATCTTGGACACCGAACCCATCAATGACACGAGCACTCAGATTCCTGTCATCCTTGGTCGCTCATTCCTGTCCACTTCAAATGCAATTATCAATTGCAGGAATGGTGTCATGACTATGTCTTTTAGAAATTTAACATTGGAATCGAATATCTTTTTCAATAACAGCAGCAACTCAGAGGATGATGACGATTTTCACGATGTCAATATGATTGATTCTTTTGTGGAATATAGAATGCCTCTCACCTTATCCTCTGATCCTCTAGAGACGTGCCTGGCCCACTCTCATGATCTTGATGATGATATAATAAGGGAGACGTGTGTCATGCTTGATACTGCACCGATACTTGAAGTTAACCGGTGGAGGCCACAAATTGAAGAGTTGCCCCAAACTGATGTAGTGCCTCTACCGTCTAACCTCGAGCCACCGAAGCTTGACCTAAAACCTTTGCCCTCTGATTTAAAATATGTCTATTTAGGTCAAGATGAGACATATCCGGTAGTGATCTCTGCCCACCTGGAGAAAGAACAGGAGAGTATGTTGATATCTACTCTCATTGAGCATAAGGGAGCTCTTGGATGGACGATAGCGGACCTCAAGGGAATTAACCCATCGATTTGTACTCAACGCATATATCTTGAGGATAATGCAAAGGTTGTTCGGCAATCACAACGTAGATTAAATCCAAACATGAAGGAAGTGGTTAAGGCCGAAGTCCTCAAACTATTGGAAGTGGGCATCATATACCCCATATCCGATAGTCAATGGGTGAGTCCAACTCAGGTGGTTCCTAAGAAGTCCAGGATCACCATCGTAGCCAATGCCAATAATGAACTCGTGCCAACCAGAGTTACTACTGGTTGGAGAATGTGCATTGACTACAGAAAGCTGAATAACGTCACAAGAAAAGACCACTTTCCTTTGCCCTTCATTGATCAAATCTTAGAAAAGCTAGCTGGTCATTCCTATTACTATTTCCTTGATGGGTATTCAGGTTATAATCAGATTGAAATCGTCCCTGAGGACCAGGAAAAGATCACATTTACATGTCCCTATGGCACTTTTGCTTACAGAAGGATGCCGTTCGGGCTATGTAATGCCCCTGCCACCTTTCAGCGATGCATGATGAGTATCTTTTCTGACATGGTGGGGAAATATCTAGAGGTCTTCATGGACGATTTCTCTATTTTCGGTTCATCTTTCAGCGAGTGCTTAGCAAGTCTTAAATGTGTGCTGAAAAGATGTGAAGAAAAAAATTTGGTACTTAACTGGGAGAAGTGTCATTTTATGGTTCAAAAGGAAATTGTCCTTGGGCATATCATCTTGTCCAAAGGAATCGAGGTAGATAAGGCAAAAATTGATCTTATCTCTAACCTACCTCCACCCAAGAATATTAGAGACATGCGATCCTTCTTAGGACACGCAGGCTTTTACAGACGATTCATAAAAGACTTTAGTCTCCTCTCTCGTCCTTTATGTAATCTTTTTCAAAAGGATACACCATACGAGTGGACTGAGCAGTGCCAAGAAGCTTTCACTAAGCTTAAGGGCATGTTAACCACTGCACCTATCATGCAGCCACCCGATTGCAGTCTTCCTTTTGAACTTATATGCGACGCCTCTGATTATGCTCTTGGAGCGGTTCTAGGCCAGAGAAAAGATAAGCGGCCTTACGTTATTCACTATGCAAGTAGGACTCTAAATCCTGCCCAAGTGAACTACTCGACTACGGAAAAGGAACTCTTAGCCGTAGTGTTCGCTTTGGACAAATTTAGATCCTACCTGATCGGATCTAAGATCATCATCTATACAGATTACGCGGCACTTAAGTATCTTCTTTCTAAGAATGATTCTAAGCCCCGCCTGATACGATGGATCCTTATACTTCAAAAATTCGATTTGGAAATTAAAGACAAAAAGGGAGTAGAGAACGTAATGGCCGATCACCTTTCTCGCCTTAATACCTCTGATTCCCTTGAGGTGACTCATATTAATGATATGTTCCCTGATGAACAACTGTTTAGAGTCTCTCATTCACTTTGGTTCGCTGATATTGCTAATTATCTTGCTACAGGTTCGATATCGACACATTGGACATCGCAAGATAAGAAGAAATTCTTTACCAAGGTGCGTAACTTTTTCTGGGACGATCCATATTTGTTTAAATATTGCCCAGAACAAATCTTAAGGAGGTGTATGTCAGACGATGAGCATCAGAGTATCATCTCCTTCTGTCACTCACAGGCCTGTTGTAAGACCCGTATCCTAATCCGCACTATTCCGTTGATTCCCGCGACCCTTCTCGTCAAATTTCGACAATCTGTGACTTATAGTTAACGTTGCACACGACCGTAAGTCGTATCCTATTCATTTGAGCCGGCTTAATCCGAGACTTGTATCATTGCGACCGCACCGTCGCCGTGGTTCCAACGCCGCAACTCACGCACTGATCCGATACCCAGACGATGAGATACGGACCCACGTTCAGCTCGAGCAAAAACACCGCGCATTGCAAATCCCAAGGAATCTCTACAATATGTCCCATCAATCCCATCAATCACCTCTCATGTCAAGTACACCCACCCATGCTTCCTTTCTCCACAAGTCAAGCAACCACCTAAGTCAACTAACCTCTCACTTCACCCATCACTCACCTCACCCATCACTCACCTCACATCACTCCATCTCTCATTAATCACATCTCTCTCCCTCTCATTTCTCAACACTCCAAATCTCAAGCAAGAAGGCTCTCCCACGTCCAAGCCTTCCATGGAGAGAAAATGTGAGTTTTGGTGGCCCACTTCCCATCTCCAAATTCCATCATCCTAGCCATCCATTTTCCATCTCCACCATCAAAGTGAAGCTCTAGGAGACCGGCTATCCGACTGTAAGACCCGTATCTTGGTCCGTACCTTTCCGTACACTTCCGCGGTCATACCGGTCGAATTCCGGCAACTTTCGACCCTTAAACAATATCGACGCACGACCCTGATTCACGTGCCGACAACCCGAGTCGACTAAACCCGAGACCAATACCATAGCGACCGCGCCGTCGTTGCGGTTCTGATACCGCGACTCGCGCGCCAAGGCGATACCCTGATCAAGAGTTATGGGCCAACGTTCGGTGCGAGAAAACGCCGCGCGTTGCGAAAATCAAGGGAATCTCTACGATGTGTCACATCAATCACATCAATCCCATCAATCAATCACCCCTCAACCCATCACATGTCAAGTACACATCACTCTCACCCATTTTCCCAAGCAACCACAAAAGTCTTCCTAACCCATACCTTTCTTACACAAAAGACCACAAAAGTCTTCACATCCCATACCTCTCTTACACAAAAGCCACAAAAGTCCAAGATTTCTTACACAAACATCACCCACCCATCCATCCATCACTCTCTCTCTCTTCCTTTACGTCACTCTCTCTCTTTCTCTCTTTCTCATTTCAAAATTTCCAAGCAACAAGAGAATTCCAAGAGTCCCACGTATGGAATTTCTCAAACCCTTCTAAGCTCCAAGTGGCCCACCTTCCTACCCCAAAATCTCTCATCTCAACCCTCCATTCTTCATCTTAACCATTGAAGTTGAAGCTAAGGTGCCAAGGAACCCCTAGGAGCGAGAAGATCGGACGGTGGGTGCCTCTATAGGGTAGTTTTTATTGTTTTTATGGTGGACCAAGTGAGGCCCACCGATCCATGGTGTGGATCTCACTTGAGACCCTTATTTGTGGCCGATGGACCACATGGATCATCATGATCATTCCATGATGGGGCCATTCTCCATGGACCCCATCATAATGTTTATTTTCTCTTCAAAGGTCATCTAGACCGTCCATGTCGGTGGGGAAAGGATCCCCACCGTTGATTTTAAATTTCGGAGGTCCCACATATTTTAAGGCCCACTTGTTGCATGATTTGTTGCTAGGGAGGGCCCATAATGACGGGGTCCCTCCATCACAAGCCGTGTCCCACTCTCCATGTCTCTCTCTCTCTCTCTTTTATTTTATTTTATTTTATTTTATTTTATTTTATTTTATTTCATTTTATTGCAATAGGAGGGTGTGGCCCACTTGAATGGATCCCACCTTGATGTAATTTTTATTCAAGTGGGGCCCACCTTGGACATTGAGCCCATGACACCCATCAGTGGTGGCCCACTCCATCAAGGCCCACACTCAAAAAAAAAATTTAACAAAGGACCGTCCAGCGTCTGGGACGCTGGACGTTTCAACAGAAAGGGAATAAAGGAAGAAAGAAAAAGAAAAGGGAAATGGTGGGCTGCTCCAACATGGCCCCAACTTGATGTATATTTTTAATCCAAGCCATCCATTTTATTCTCGGGATCGTTTTAGGCGTTGAGCCGAAAAATGAGATCAATCCAATTATCTAGCGGGCCGTGGCATTAAGAATACTAGTATCTTCCTTTAAAACTTAAAAAAATGATTTCTGGGGTCCACCAGAAGCTTGGACCTACCTGAAACTTGTTTTGGACTCCTATTTTTGTGGGAAATATGCAATGGACGGGATAGATTTGTTTAATGTGGGTCCCACCTAGGAAAACAAAATTAAAGGAAATCCATGCATGCGTTTGCTACTTGACGTCCAGAGGTGTCTGGACGTCCAACCAAAAAAAAAAAAAAAGAAAGAAAGGAAAAGAAGGGAAATGGTGGGCCACTCTTGTAAGCCCCAACTTAATGCATGGATTTAATCCAAGCTTTCCACCATCTTCCTCAGATTAATTTAGGAGTTGAACCAAAATTTGGGACCAATCCGGAACTCAGGTGGGCCATACCATCTAAAATCATGAGGAGACATGCCTGAAACATACAAAAACATTTGGTGGGGCCTACCTGAAATTTGGACGTGGCTGAAACTTGGTTTGGACCCTAATTTTGTGGAACACATGCAATGGATGGGGTAGATCTGGTTAATGTGGGTCGCACCTAGGATAAAAAAAATAATTTTCTTTTTTGGCATGACTTTGTGCCATGAGTCCAGAGACGTCCACGTTAAAAAGGGTGGCCGTATTGGCCCACTTGTAGACTCCACCATGATGTATATTTTACATCTATACCATTCATTTAATAGGTCCCCTTGAATGGTGCGTTGACTCCAAAAATCATCCACAAACTGAACTCAGGTGGGCCATACCATCCAAATCATGTGAAGACATGCCTAAATCATATAAAAACACTTGGTGGGGCCTACCTGAATTTTGAATGTAGCTAAAACTTGGTGTGAACCCTCAAACAGGTGGGACACACGTAATGGACGGGTTGGATTACAAATAAACACTTTGGTGGGCCCTATATGGGACCCACTGTGGTATGTGTGGCTTACCACACCGTACACAACAGTGGGTGGTGACACCCACTGTGATGCAAGTGTTTTACTCACGCCGTCCGTCCACGCTAGTGGACGGTGGCCCCCACTCAGATGTATGTATTGTGTCCACGCCGTCCATCTTGTGGGCCCCTGGCCACGTGACGTTATGAACAGGTTTGGATGGCAATAAACATTACAGTGGGCCCTAGGCCATGTGATTCAATGAACAGTTTGGATGCAAATAAATAGTACAGTGGACCCAGGTTGGGTAGAAAATATACATTTTGGTGGGCCCTGGGTCTATATGACCTTATCAACAGGTTTGAATGGAAAATAAACATTTTGGTGGGCCCCTTGCTACATGGCCTTATCAACAGGTGGAATGTAAAATAAACATTTTGGCGGGCCCCTTGCCACACGGCCTTAACAACAGGTTGGGTGGCAAATAAGCATTTCAGTGGGCCCAGGATTGGCTGGAAATAAATGTTATAGTGGGCCCACATGGGAGTCTACCATGATGCATGAGTTTCATCCAAACCGTCCAACCATTTTGAGATCATTTTAAGGCCATTGTTGAGGCCCATCTTAATGTATTTGTGGCCCGCCCACTAAGGCCCACTTTGTTATTTATGGGCCCATGTGTGTAGGCCCAATTGATGTATTTGTGGCCCATTGTTGAGGCCCACCTTGGTATATATAAAGCCTATGTGATTAGGCCCATTTGATGTACATAAAGCTCATATGATTGGGCTCATTTTAATGAATTCTAAGGCCCATGGGTTATAACCCATTGCAAAGGACCTAAGGCCCATTGGTGAGGCTCATTAAGGTGATCCATTTGATGAATGCAAGGCCCATATGATACGGCTCAATTGATGTACTTAAGGCCCAATTAAGTGCAACTAGGTCCATTGCAATGCGTGATCCCTCCATGGCAAATAATGATATTTATAGTAAGTAATGCCTCGGGAACAATGATGGTTAGACGTCCACATTATAGGTACAATGTTGGTTAAATGTCCGCATTGTAACACTCCCTAAGGCCCACTAATAGGCCCATACTTGTAGTAAGTAGGCCGTCTAGGCCCATCTCAGTTATACACAGAGCCCATCTCTATATACATGTTTAGTATAAATCCATGATTCATTATCATACGCATCATATGTATGAGTGATATGAGAAGTGACTGATCATAGCATATGCCTTCGGGCGAACTGTTTATGGGCTCCCTGGTAGGTGGAGTTGCCATAGTGCATGGTACACATAGGATTGTTGCATGACTGATAGTGTGACTCATGCACTTGCATTTGTATGATTGTGATTATTGTATGCCCTAGCGACATCAGGGCCATAACCTCCACAGATGCATCGTAGGTGGCTGGATTGAATACCGGAAATGTTTGGTTCTAGCATACGGGCGCCATAGATGTCCCTGGGTGAAAACTCCTAAACCCGATGGTACCAGAGGATGACTCTAACGTCGAGACCGAGTGAATACATGAGCGCACGAGGGCCGTATACCAGTAAGTCGCGTCTCCCACTGTGTCATGGTCGGTTGGAAAGGGGTGTGACCTTACCCGCCTGAGTGAGGGGGCAACTTCTAAGTTGAGTTTGACCAGCTTGAGGAATCGGTCCGCTATCGACGAGCCGGGCCCGATATTGGCAGGCGGATAGTGAGGTCTCTTCTGCTATCCCAGTTGTGCGTTCGGATAGGGACGGCAAACTGGCGTAGAATGTACTAGACCCCGGTGATTATCCAGAATGAGAACTGTACTGATATATGATGAGGATTGGCATGCTTGAGTTGCATCTCGCATCACATGGTCTGGATATGGCCGATCGCATTCATATCTTGCACTGTATAGCCTTGGTACGGCTGATTGCATTCACGTATTCATCAGCATAATTCCGCATTACTCTAACCTTGTATTCTGAGCACGCTCGTATTGCGCACACACTTACACCGCCCTCTAAGCTTTCTATAAGCTTATGCACGATTGATGCGTACAGGTGACGTCAGGACGCAGCCGTAGCGTAGTAGCAGTAGGAGCGTGCAGTCGAGCCTTTGGAGTTTTGTTATTAGCACTATCTTGTATTTCCCTTCATACACCTTATACTCAAAGTTTTTTTATCATAGTGGAAATGTAATGGAGTTCTTGGTTGTTGTTTGTGGGTTATGCCTTTGGTTATGCTTATTACGAATCAAACTGATATCGAAAATCCTCCTCGTAGCATCCCAGGATCGGAACCTGGCGAATGGGAGTTAGGAGCTGAGAATGGGGTTCTACGGAGACTGTCGGCGCCGGATTCGGCGATCGGGAATTCTGTGAGCCCGGTTTTCGAGTTTGGGGCGTGACACCAACGGATCAAGAAGATCAAGAGGTGGGTGCTTTGATAGAGTAGTTTTCATGTTTTTAAGGTGGGCCAAGTGAGGCCAACCGATCAATGGTTTGGATCTCACTTGGGACCCTAAGATGTGGCCAATGGCTCATCTTGATCATCAAGATCATTCCATGATGGGGCCATTCTCCATGGACCCCATCATGATGTTTACTTTCCTTGTATTGAGGAGGTCATCTAGACCATCCATTTCTAGTGGAGTGGGATCTCCACCGTTGATCTTTTGTTGATGGTCCATATGCAAGAGGACCTTTGATGTATGATTGGATGATTAAAACGGAGGGCCCATAGTGCCGGGGTCCCTCCATCACGCGTGTCTCACTCTATTTCTCTCTCCCTCTCTTTCCATTTACTTACTTGTACGCGATGAAATGGCCATATGGCCCACTTGGATGGACCCCACCTTGAAGTAAGTATTTTATCTAAGTCATCCATGAGTGGGCCCACCTTATATGCATCGTAACCACACCACCTACTATGTGGTGGCCCACCTAGGTAAGGCCCATTTAAAATTCGTATCCAGTCCAAAAGAGTCCAATGACGCTGGACGTCACTGGAATGAAAGCACAAACCATGGCTTATTTCTAAGCCTTTGGAGAAGACCACTTGTATAGGCCCCTTCTTGATGTATGTATTCAATCCATGCCGTCCATCCCATTTAGAGCTCCATTTTAAGCGTTGAAATGGAAGATGGGGTTGATCAGAGCTTTTGGTGGGCCATAGTTTTAAAAATGGTACTATTACCATTGAACTTTACCAAAACTCTTCCTACACGCTGAAAAATGGCCGATATTGGTCTTGATGGGTGTATTTTGTGCTCGGGAATATAATGGACGGAGTGGATGCACTTCACGCGGGCCCCACACCTGAAAAACCTTGGAAATAGGTTTTTTTTTTTTAAAAAAAAAAAAAACAGCAGAGGCGCTGCTGCCTCTGGCGTCACGGCAGGACGCCAGGCGTCCTGCGTCGTCAGCGGGCGGGCGGACGAGGCTGACCCACGGCCCCTGCCGTGGGCCCCACCTTGGTGTTTATTTGTCATCCAATCCGTCCATACAGTGGGCCCTCGATGTAATGGGCCACCGTCCAAAAATCAGGCTCATCCAATGAGTAGGTGGCCCACGTGAGATGAAACAATGAGAAATTGAATTCTACCATTGGAACTCTTTTTGGGTCCACACAAGTTTTGGATCAAGCTGAAATCTGTTTTTCCTATTCATTCAAGTCTGCATGACCTTATCAATGTGTTGGATGGAAAATAAATATTATGGTGGGCCCCACATGGGACCCACAGTAATGCATGTGTCTGAAATCCACCGTCCGTACGGACGGTGGAGCCCACTGTAATGTGCTTGTGAGCGTGCATGGGTGTGTACGTGTGTGTGTGTGTGCGTGTGTGTGTGTGCATGTGTGAGTGCACATGTGCGTGTGCATGTGGGTATGTGTGTGTATATATACATAAATATATAATATTATATATATTACCTATAATATTTTATATATATATATATATATATATATATATATATATATATATATATATATATACTGTATATAGATTATATAGCATATTAAAATGATGGTGGGCCTTCCTGTGACCCCCGCCATGATGCATGTGTTGCACCTAACCCGTCCATTTAATTGTTTTATGGCTTGAGCAAAAATGAGCCAGATCTATGGTGCAAATGGGCCACCATGGCATGTGCATAGGGCCCTTTACTGATTTAACTTTGGCCATTCATTGAGGCCTACCTTGGTATATATCTGAGGCCTAAATGATCAGGCCCATTTGATACATATAAGGGCTATGGGATTAAGCTCATCTGGCATTATAATGCCCATGGGTTTGGGCCCATTTGACATATGCAATACCCATGGGATCCGGCCCACTTACTCTATACAAAGCCCATGGGAACAAGCCCATTTGATGTGCATGGGGCACAAATGGAGTAGCCTAGTTGATATATTTATGTGCATGGGCCCATCTAACATATTTAAGGCCCAATTTGTGAGGCCACTTTGATGTATTTCAAGGCCCATGGATCATGGACCATTGCAATGTACATAAGGCTCATTGGTGAGGCCCATTAATGCAAACCATTTGGTGAATGTGGGGCCTATGTAATACGACCCATTTGATATATCTAAGGCCCAGGGATCGAGGCCTAACGGATGTCCTTAGGGTCCATTGCAATGTACATTTCTCATGGTTCGTGAAAAGATATTTATGGCAGGCCGTGCCTAGGAAACAATGTTGGTTTGACGTCCACATTGTATGTACGATGTTGGTTAAATGTCCGCATTGTAACTCTCTTTAGGGCCCATTGATAGGTCCATACCTGTTACTATTCATTGCCTTATAACATGCTTAGAATAATCTCATGACTCATGCCCATACGCATCATATGTATGCTTGATATGAGTAATGAATGATCATAACATACGCCATTGGGCAGACCATTTACGGGACTCGTTATGTGACTGAGTGCCCCACATGATCGCGCAGTACGCGCTGGATTGCTGCATGTTTCGACAGCGTGATTCATGCATCTCGCATACGTATGACTTGATCACTGCACGCCTTAACAACATCAGGGCCGTGGCTCCACAGGTACATCGTGGATGGCCGTATTGGATACCGAAAATACTTATTCTAGCACTGTGGGCACTTAGGATGTCCTTGGGTGAAAGTCCCAGAACCTTTTCGGTACCAGGAGATGCTCCAACGTCTAGACCGAGTGCATACATGAGCGCCCGAGTGCCGAATACCAGTAGGCCGCGTCTCCCACTGTGTCGTGGTCGGTTGGAAGGGGGTGTAGTCTTATCCGCCTGAGTGAGAGGGCTATAAGCTAGGTTGAGTTTGACTAGCTCGCAAATGATTCCGCTATCGACAAGCCGGGTAGGTATTGGCATACTACTGGTCAGGCGGATAGTGAGGTGTTATCCGCTTGATTGACTGTGCAGCTAGGGAGGTGGCAGTCTCTGCAAGTGTATTGGACCCCGGTGATATCCAGAGAGGAACTGTACTGATATACGTACTTGAGGAGTACCGACTTGCTTGGATTGCATCTCGCATATGACATTCGGCTATATAGGCCTTGCATTGTATCGGTGTGGCCGATGACATTCATATTTAATCGCATAGCTTTGGCATGGTTGATTCTATGGACTTACCACATACTTCCGCATTGTTCTGATACTGTACACTTGGCGTTTGCCTTACGCACACACTTACACCACCCTCTAAGCTTTTGTAAGCTTATGCACGATAGTTACGTGCAGGTAGCATTGGACGACAGCAGCGCTGAGTCAGGAGTGCATATCAGGACCTTTTGGAGCTTTCTGATCACCTTGTATTTCCCTTTCCGCATTGTACTTAAAATTTTTGATATAGTGGATATGTGGTGATGTTGTTTTGTGACTTGGTTATGCTTGTGGTTATGCTCCATTACAAAAAAAATTCATTCTGAAAATCCTCCTTGCAGGATCCCAGGATCGAAATCTGGCATTTGATTGTCAGGAGCCGAGAATGGGGCACTACGGAGGCTGTCGGCATCGGATTCGGCAATCGGGATTCATGTGAATCCGATTTTCGGATTTGGGACGTGACACCTATGGTGGTCACTTTTCTGCTAAAAAGACCACGGCCAAGATTCTACAGTATGGCTTTTACTGGCCCAATATGTTCAGGGACACTCATGAGTTTTTCAAAGCTTGTGAGCGTTGTCAAAAATTGGGAGCATTGTCCCGTCGAAATATGATGCCTTTGAATCCCATCCTTATCATTGAAGCATTTGATTGCCGAGGCATTGATTTCATGGGACCATTCCCCCAATCATTTGGAGATCTGTATATTTTGCTCGCCGTAGACTATGTCACTAAATGGGTCGAAGCAATTCCGTGCCGCAAAAATGACCATTGCACGGTCATTAAATTTTTGAAAGAAAATATCCTGTCGCGGTTCAGAACGCCTCGAGCCATCATTACTGACGGGGGCTCACACTTTTGTAATAGACCATTTGAGAGTTTAATGAAGAAATACGGTATCTCTCATAAGGTGAGCACCCCATACCATCCACAGACAAGTAGACAAGCTGAGATTTCCAATAGAGAGATCAAACACATCCTGGAGAAAACGGTTAACCCTAACCGTAAGGATTGGTCAATTCGATTGACCGATGCCTTATGGGCGTACCGTACTACTTTTAAAACTCCTATTGGAACATCTCCCTTTAGACTTGTTTATGGAAAAGCTTGTCACTTGCCCGTGGAATTAGAACAAAAAGCATATTGGGCGATCAAAAATCTAAATTTTAATTTGGACAACGCTGGCTCATTACGCAAACTTCAGCTGAATGAACTTGAAGAAATTCGGAACGATGCATACGAAAACTCAAGAATTTACAAGGACAAGATGAAGGCGTTTCATGATCAATATATTCTACGAAAATCATTCACGCCAAGTCAGAAAGTCCTTTTGTACGATTCTCGACTCCACCTCTTTCCGGGTAAGCTTCGATCTTGTTGGACCGGCCCTTACATTGTTGTCACTGCTTATCCTCATGGGGCCGTCGATATAAGAGATCCCAACAATGGCAAGGAGTTTAAAGTAAATGGACATCGATTAAAGCCATTTTTCGAGACATTTGATTCAGAGGATATGTCCATGCCTCTGATTGCTCATGTTTACCAGGACTGATCTCCTAGTCTGATGGAGGTATAGGTAGGTTTATCGCTTTCATAGGACTAGGATTGTTGCTTTATTTGTCTGGCTGAAGACGATAAATTTAACGCTCATAGGAGGCAACCCAGCTTTTCATTTCATTTTTCTAGTTAGATGATTCAATGTTTGTGGGTAACATCACTGCAAACCCTCACGAGACTACAACTCGTCCATTAGGGGTAACCTAGGGGTTTAAAGGCTTGTTGTATACGCTAAATGCAATCGAGAGCACCTGCGAAAGTGGTATAGGTAAGATTTTATTTTCGTTATTTTTATTTTTCTTTTTCTCTCGTGCTAAGCAGCTTCCATGCTGTGATTTTTGGAAACTATCTCGATTCGTTATCCAGGTATTATCTTCCCATCACTTTACTTTCGTTGTTCCATGTGCATTGCATGCTCATATCTTTTACATTGAGGACAATGTAGATTTTAGGTTGGGGGTGGGAGATTAGGCCTCATAATCCGTATTTTCTTGGTCTTGAGCAATAATTGTGAAAAATTTTAAAATTTTTCTGAAAATTTTTATGAATTCGAAGTGATTTTGATGGATACCCTTGATTTAGAAGTTCAAGATAAGTGATGTTGATAATTTAGGACTCTTGGATTCAGTATCTATTAAATTTCACAGTTAAGATCAAGTTATTAATCCATGATTAGAGGTTGTAAACATTGATTGAGTCATGATTGCATATGTCACGTCTCGCCTACACATTTAGATTTCAATTCCATATCGAAGGATTAACTTGGTAATCACTGAGCATGAAAGGAACCAGCCTGAAATATTTTGCCATCATGGTATAAAAATTGAAAAGGTTTCATAATTAATCTTCACCGTAGGTTTGCTCCCTATAGGTGTAGAGTTAATTCCCCATGAATGATATGTGAAAAAGGTGTAGGAGTACGGTCTTCACCATAGGTTTGCTCCCTATTGGTAAGGATTTGATTCCTCTTTTTGGCATGACTATTAATGGAAAAATAAAAAGTTGAAAAGATCAAAAGATGAAATTTATGAGGCAAGTTTGGTTATCATGAGTTCTTTTGCTGGTTACCAATGAGATCCTGAAATAACAAATTCAATCTTAATGTGATTAGCTGAGATTCCACTATACACTCATGGATCATAATGTTCAGAATTTGTCTGATTTATGGATTAATACTTTGAACTTCATTAGGAAGTTTACCGTGCGCTTGAGTCCAAGAGCAAGTAATGCCCAACATTCATGAATCGTAGAATTCCAATGCCTGGATTATTTCTCAAAAATCATTCGGCTTTACAGAAATTTTCATATAAGTCTCAACTTATTTTTCGCATACTTTGCTCGGGACTATCAAAATGCTGGTTGGGGGTTGTGTTGAGGGTCAAATATTGCATATCAGACCCCATTTATTTCCTGAATTTACAAGCATGATACTATCTAATGGCCCATTTTATCGTGTTTATGTTGCAAGGTGATTTTACGGGCATGAACTACAAAAGGGTGCTAAATGCATGGATTTAACACTCTGATGATCACCAAGGCAAGGGATGGACCTCAAAAGACAAAGATCGACAAATTTACATGCCAGAGACTCGAGAAAATCGAGAAACTGAAGCTTAAGTGGCCCGAAATTGGTGAAGAATGCAAGATCACAGTGTTCCAACCATCCATTTGACTCGAAACTTCATACATGGCCTAAAGACTACAAATTAACCGTACATGTCGAATTTCAGCCGTTGGATCCCTCTAGAAGTGACCAAATAGTCAGATCAGCTCATAAATTATTAGTTTGGGGCCCACCTAATACCTGCATATGCTGCAATTCAAGTCTCAACGCTTTAAATTGGATGAAAAATATGTTGGACAGAGAAGATCTCATGAATACATCACCTTGGGACCCACACTGTGGTGCGTGTACACCAAGTGCCCGCACGCCGGACGCTCACCGTACTAACTAAATCGGTCAGCGTTCCGCTGACCGATTCTTTAAAAAAAAAAAAAAAAATTCTTCACAGTGGACGCGGTGCGTCCGCCGGTCTTGAATAGTGGGGCTTAACCATCATCCATTCGGATGATCTGAACCGTTCATTGCGTTTATAGAGGGGGAAATATCCTCGCCTAGCTCTCCTTTCTGCCCCATGCACATGTACTCACTTGGATTGTTGTACAACACAAGATGGACGGCGGAATCAAGATCTTATGGACCACCATAGTTGGGATCCAAAATCAAGTATATCTGAACGGTTTTTCGTCTTAAAGATAATGGGCGGAGTGGATTCTTCAACTAACATCATTCAGGGGTCCACTGACCATCACAGCAAGAAAACGGAAGGCTCTGTTCCGTAACAGAGCCTACGGACGGTCTTTGTGGGCCACCATCATAGCCCAATAGGATGATCAAAGCCGTCCATCATGCAGAGCGGCGAAAACTAGTCACATCCATGTTGACTTTGCTTAACCTCACATGCGTGTATGCTCGCTACAGAGGTCACAAAAGGACTGTTTTGCAACGTTCAGAACAGTGTGGCATGATTGATTCCGTGGACCAGCACCAAATCTGAGCCAAAATCGACATCTCTGATTGTTTTTTCGACGTGCATGCAATGAACGGAGTGGATTTCACAAAAGGGCAGCGAAGTGGGATGCACCATCAGCACAGCGTCTGGAACGCGGGGTCTGTTTACGCAGTCCGGGGAAACCGAAAAATTCCAGGCTGTTGCGTGATCATGGTCAAGATCGGATCAATGATCCTGACCGTCCAAATTCGCGAGAGGTGCGTCTAGACCCCGTCCACAAAGCTAAATCAGAAAATTTGGACGGTCAGTCATCTAAAATTTGCGATCAAACGTAGTATATCTGTTGTGTTTCTGCTGCGTAAAACAGGTTACGCAGTTCGAGTTCTCGATTGACTCTCTACGCATGCCATCCGACCGACCTCCAGCAGATTATAAAAGGGGGGACGTTCAGACGGCTAGAGAGGAGATCGGAGGACGGCTTGGGTGGGCGTGGAGCATAGAGGCAAGAGATAGAATAGAGTTTTTTTTTTTTCTTTTTCTTTTTGTTTTTTTTTCTTTTGCTTTGTTTAAGGGATTCTAGCCCATTCATAGCTGGCTAATCCTCTTAGTTAGGGCTAAGAGGTGAAGCTTGTAACGTGATGGGAGAGACTTTGCATGTCCCTTTTGTTTAAACTGAATTGATATTAATCTTAGTTGAATTTCTGGAATGTTTTCAGTCTTTAATGGTCTGTTGTGACTAAAATTACAATGGGTCTGCAATGGCTTTGAGCATGTCCCTTTCCTTTTGATGTTTATGATGTCAGGAAGCCCTATTGTTCACCATAGTCTCCTGGGCATGGTCGGATGATGGTACCCTTCCTAACCTTCATACATGTGATTGGTTGGTAATTAGTTTAATTCTGTTGTTTTTCATAGTCTTTTGGGCATGGTTTGGTGATGGAATCCATTCTAATTCATATACCTTTCATGTCTTGAAAACTAGATCAATGACAGTTCAGTTAATTTTCATAAAACAGGCATAAGATTTCCCTGATCTCTACAAGTGGATCCTCTGAATCCCTAGTTACCTTTCTCTGAATTTTCTTAAGTTTTATATAATAATTTCACAAATCTTCCTTAAATTCTAGTTGATTTAGATTTCATCTCATTCTAGTTCTAGTTCTAGTTAGTTTTAGATAACGTACAAGTTTCAGTCCCTTGGAATTCGACCTCGGTCTTACTGAGTTATTACTACATCACAACCTTGCACTTGGGGAGTAAATATTGGTTAGTCACTCGAACATGATCTTGTGCTTGTGGCTCATCTGAAATTTAGAATTTCATTATTTTTGAGTAAATCATATATTTCAACGGGCTTATTATAACTATTGTCCAAGGGGCCAGTTGGCACCATGTAATCGGGAGAATTTGAGGGCATTTCAAATCTCCTACTTGTTTGGAAAGCAACGGGGGGTTTCATATCCTCGTGAGAGCTTGGATTACATCTGAAATCCTTTCCATAGTTGCATGTGTAACATATGTATCATTGTACTATTATTCTATTAGGCACATGGCCCACTAATGATATCCGAAAATAATTATATTATCAATTGTATTACTATAATTATTTTAATATGATGATCAACACCATCCAAACATTGTCCATGTAAATGGATGGCTAAAGATTGTTGGTTAGTCACTCGAACATGATCTTGTGCTTGTAGCCCATCTGAAGCTTGGAATTTCATTATTTTTGAGTAAATCATATATTTTAGCGGGCTTATCATAACCATTGTATCAAACATTACATACGTCACTAATTAAAGATATTAACATTAATTTAGTAATTAAATTCAAATCCTCATAAATATATCATGCATAGCTACATTTAGATTAAAGTTAATTCCCAATCCTAAGTGCCAAATTCTCTTAACACAATAAGAGAACTTAAAACCCACATATTCCCAACCCACACTCCCAAACAGTCCCTTTAGGCTCGGACTGTGATTCCCTGGGCAGGTAAAGAAAGGGTTGCGTCAGGTTCGTAGTAGCGTTAAACATACGGATGGATATTGCCTATTCACTGGACACTGCTTTGGGGGATCCAATATGATTGTTGTATTATATCCATACCGTTCATCTATTTTTTCATATTATTATGGGGCATGATCCTAAAAATGATTAAGATCCAAATCTCATGTAGAGCACGTTATAGGAAACTGTGTTGATTGAACACCTGCTATTAAAAACTTCCTAAAGCCTTAAAAGGTTTTGTGAGCGTTCAATCACCACCGCTTTGTGGTTCACTTGAGATTTGGATTTATCTCACTTTGAGGATCATTCTATAAAATGATTTTAAAAAAATAAATGAATAGCATAGATAAAATACATAAACCACCATGAGTAGGCAATCTGCATAAGTGGATTGGCTGGTGTACCACACACACCAGCTATATAGCTGGTGTAGATGCGTGCAGCGTGAAGATGAGTGCAATGCTCCTCGAGCTTTGAGTTGTAGGAATGATTCATATGAGATCAAAGTTACACAGGCGTTCGTATAGTTTTTAAGATCATTTAGAACATTAGGTAAAAACTGAATCATATCTAAAGCTTAAATGGACTACACCAAAAATAGTAGTGAGGATAATAATTTTCACCATTAAAAAATTTATAGGGACTAACATGATATTTATTTTCCATCCTATCTCTTAATATACTTAAAAATATATAGAAGAAGAGAAAAAATAAATTTCATATTGATTTGAAACTTTTGCAGCGCAGGCTATCCACTTCCGTGACTTATGCATCATTGGGCTACATACACACTGCATTTAATGCACAGTACTGATAAAGTCGGTGATTATGGAGATCAATCACGATGCATGAAAACTGGGAACGATGCGGTTTGCATAATAGCATGCGGATTGCGTTCGCGGATTAGCTGAACCGACAGTAGCTTGTTTCACAACAGAATTGACGCCATCATGCTCGGCATGTGTTATATCCGCATCATCCATCGACACGGGGATGCATTAACCAAAGAATGAGGCAGATTTAAAGTTGAAGTAAAGCCCACTACAAAATACAGCGGGAACCGTGACCTCACCGTTGATAGCATCGTAAGCCCACCATCATGTATACTTGAGATCCAGCCTGCTTATAAGTTAACCGGGATATGGAATAAGGTAAAATACAAATATAAACTTGATCCAAACTTCCTTCTTAGGCCAAAGAGATTTTTAGTGGTAGGCATTCAATCCCCACAGTTTGCTGGGGTGGGATCCACTTAAGATTTGAATCTTCCTCCTTTTTCTAATATCCTAAAACAATCTCTCAGTAGACAGACGAATGTAGATACAACACATACGATGCAGATTGGCTGGTGTACCTCACATCGGCTATATAGATGCTGTATTGATGTTTGTAAGTTTTGTGGGTTTAATTATGAGGTATGTATCATATCCAAACCATTCATCCATTTGGCAAAGCTCGTCTTAAGGATTGAGATGAAAAATAAGATAGATATAACTATCAAGTAGACCACACTATAAAAAGCAGTGTGGGAATGAACTTCTACCGTTGAAACCATTTTTGGGGTCAATATAAAATTTATTTTTCCTCTTCATACCGTCTTTGTGACCTTATTAAAAGATTGGATGAAAATAAACGTTATAGTAAGCCCTACGAATTGCTTAATGGTGAAAATCATTATCTCTACTGCTATTTGTAGTGGGCCCAAATGCTCTTTGGATATAATTTATTTTTTAGATAATGCTCTAAAATAATCTCTAAAAATAGATAAACAATGTAAATATAATAAAGACATCACTGTAGTAGATGAAGTGGATTTCTCACAAAACTTATGGATGAAGTGGATTTCTCACAAATATCACGGTGGGCCTTATGACGCAGGGATGAACGTGATGAGGTCGAACACCGTCTTCCTCAAGGATAACTACTCCGAATCCACGGAGCTTCTCTAGACTCCTCACAGAGACTTCTCGAATCCACGAGGAAAGAAAGCAAGAGAATAAGAATAAACTCTAATAAATTCGAAATTAATGGATTAAAAAAAAATGAGTTTACACCCCTTTAAATAAGGGAACCAAGCAACATGAAGGAAATCAGACTCATATTACAACTAAAACTCCTAGAATTCGCAACTTACTATAAATAGTAAACTTACTATTTATAGACGGTCATGATGTCTACTAGTGCGTAAGGTTTTCGGCCAAAAATAGTAAGTGTCCTATTTGGCTTTACCAAACCGTTCTCCTAATTATCCTAAGCACTTTTCATGTTGGACACAACTCCTAAAGCCCAACGGATGAAAAGTTATACTCAAACTAAAACTTACTATTTATAGTAAAAACAAAATTAAAACGAGGAAACGACCGTCGATCAGGGAGTTTTTCGCAAATCCAGGCTGCGCAACCCGGCGTAGCAGGGTTGGTTGGCTAAAGTAGCTCGTTCTACCCCAAAATCATATATTTTACGTCGGATAATTCATTTCGGATTGTGAGATACGCCCGATCTAAGGTCCGATGGTCCGGATCACTTCTATCGCCGACCGTACCTTTTCTGATCCATCTTGGCCATGGAATTGTCCGCGACCCGCTCTACATCACCTTACCTATTTTCCGGTGCTGTAACTTTATGCAAAAGGCTTTTGCAAAAAATCTCCCTCCGATTTTCACAAGCAGGGGATCCGCATTCTATCGGTACATAAAATGCAAGCCCTTTTCACTACAACTGTGGCGTAAACAATCTGTGTGGACCCGCAGCGAGATGTACATGACGTCCACTCTTACTATCATGCACACCCTCCGTTTAGTCATGGTCTAAAAATCATGTCAATCCATGGTCCGAGATATTATCAGATTTTGACGTATTCCTTGTGAATTTATTTATTTTATTTTTTATTTTTTAAAATTCTTGTTAAAGATGAAATATTAAAAATTATTAAATAATTTTTAATATAAAAATATAAGCTATATTATTTTAACTTCTAAATCACTTCCCCATTAAAACCGCATAAAATCACGAAAAATTAATACATCTTTTAAAATTTATGTCATAATATTTTTTAATCAAAATTCTGCGATATCTTTAGGATATTTCCAAAATCTCAACATTATTTGTTTATAGGTGAGAGAAGAAAGAGACAGTTAAGAAAGAAAAGCAGCGATGGCACACACGTTAACCAAGATATGCAAATATCCTGTATGATAGGGTCTCCCCGTATAGCATATTTTTATTGTACGTTCTATCAAGTGTTATGCCCACCATCTGAACGGTGGGCCTCACTTATACAAAACGATTGCTCGATTAAATGTTTAGCATTTTCTCTTCGTAATTATTTACCAAACTCTACTTTTGAGATTGCAGGACGTGTTTGGGGCCATCTCCACTTTTATTTACGTGTGGTATTTGGTATTACGTGATCTTTATAAATAATTTTTAAAGATACATGTGAATACATTTAATGACTTTGAAGTCCAAATATTCACATTATTTCAACGGTTATATGTCATGGTCACCATATTTTTGGGGCTGAAGAAATGTTACACTATATATCTTGTAGACGGTATGTCGACTAAATTCCTTGACAATGTTTGTCCTGATATTGTTTTATTTGGTTCATTGACTACTTGATCTTTATTTTGTAAATTTGGCCATGTATGTTATGTTCATCTTTCTCCACATGAGCGACATAAACTTTTTTTAAAATTCGTCTGTTGTATGTATCTCGAATTCAGAGATGATCAGAAGGATTATCGGTGCTATGACTCACTCCCATACTTGTTGCGTTCATGTTTATAAAAATGTTATTTTTTTTAGAACATATAACATTCCATTTTTATTTTTATTTTTGTCATCAGTATATTTTTTGTTTTGATTTGATTAAACATGGGGTTGAATCAGAGGTAAAAATGCATTTAGCTTGGAGTTGTCACTAGCTAAATGAAACTTTAAAATCTACAGTCGGCTAGAAATCATAGAATCACTTACGGGTTGAGGAATTGTAAGATTTTCCGACTTGAGTGACTCTTGTGGTTGTTCTACGGTCATTGATTCTAAATAAGGAGTTCGATTACGAAAAAGAAAGGGGTTAGACACCCTTTTTCGCCCATGCGACGCACAATCTCTATTTTATAGGGCTTTACATTTTTTGAAAAAAATTTAAATATATCAAAGTTAAGTCATACTAGCTATGTCGTAGGGTCAAGGTAGGCAATACAAGAATAAAGCAGTAGCAAAGTAAAAAAAACACATAAAGTTAAGCCATACTTTGCAGACTTTTTAGGATCCGGGTAAGCAAAATGTTAAAGAAATGAAAGTAGAATAAAAGTGTGAGTGGGTGTGGATGTTGCAAGTATGTAGGGAATGTACAGAGTGGAATACAACTTGATTCTGAGAGGTGAGAAGGAAATGGAAAAATAAAGATCCTTTTTCAGTCAAAAGAATGGTCGAACATCCCAAATTCCGACCCTACTCGTTGACTTCAGCGGTTGCTTATACTATGATGTTGACAAATGGAAGGAATTGGCGAGAGGAATATTTCAGAGAAGACATAGAGTTAGGCACGTGCTTCGATAGTAATGGGAGTTAGTTGTTGTTGGAGCATATTCGGGCAAAGCCAACTTTCCTGGACTAAACTCTTTAGCAATGTCTACTTCTCTCTCACACTACTCTCTAGCCTTCCGTCCCCATCTTATCTCTCCATCTAGACTCTCAAGCAACTACACATACCTTATACACCATGAATCAAACCACACCAAATCGAGACTCGTCAAGGAGGCAACAAGCTCGAGTGCAAGATACATAGGCTTGGCATCTTCAAATTGGTGACCAAGGTGGAGCGGGGACCATATTCATCCTAAAATGGTCCTTTGCACAACCTTTCTGTAGAAATGGATTATCTTCCACCGTTTATATGTCTAGTGTCATTTTGAACCTAGTGATACCTTGTTGGTACGCTAAAGATTGTGTTCGCTTCCCATCTCGTCACCTATATACTTTGACAGTGATGGATCTACCCTGATGGTTGTATTCATGGTGTGATTTTAGCTATACAAGCGCTTTGACTAGCATTCATCCAAAGCCAAAGAGCGATATTCAAACCCAGAGAGTGTCTTCAAATTCACTTGAGATTTGGATCTCCCTTATTTTGGGGGTCACGATGTAAAATGATCTGAAAAAACGTATGGTTAGCATGGATGAAACACATACATCATGGTGGGGCCATAGAACACCGACCACTAGCCATTGGCTAGTGGCAGGGTTACTAGTCCGCATCTCATTATCCCATTTTTTCTGTGGTATGGTCCACTTGAGATTTGGTTCTACTTCGTTATTAGGCTCATGCCTTAAATAATATGGCAAAACGGATAAACAGAATGGATAAAACAAAACATCATGGTGAGTCCCATAGAGCTTAAGGCTTCAGGAATTTTCCTACAGTCTAGAGCTGAGGAAATCCGCGTCTGACTAGAACGTTAAGGGGGTGTTTGGCGCATTGTATTAGATGGGATTAGGTGGGATGGAATTTCATTTGGTTGCGTGCAAATTTTGTCTTACATTTGGGGAGAATGGGAAATATTAGGATTAGGTTAGATGAAATACATTTGACCCCTCTTAGATTATGAGTACTGTAGCATTGCTTCCTACCCTACCATTTGAAAATTTTCGAAAAGGTTTGTTGATGTTAGCAAGTTTTGTAGGTCTCGCTATGATGTATAGGTTATATCCACACCATCCACCTATTTTGTTAGATCATTTTAGGGCATGGTCCCAAAAAGCAGGCAGATCTAAAGCTCAAGTGAACCCCACCATAGAAAGCAGTGGGGATTAAATGCATATCATTGAAAACTTCTTGGGGGCTATTGAAGTTTTGGTTCAAGTTGATATTTGTGTTTTCCCTTTATCCAAGTCTGTTTGACCTTATAAACAAGCTGAATGACAAATAAACATCACAATGGAACCTAGAAAGATTTCAACAGTGGGTGTCATTATCCCCACTCGACGTAAGCTTTTAATCTATCTCATTTTTAGGCCCATGCCATAAAATTAGGTTGTAAAACGGATGGACAGTACAGATATAACACATACATGTTATTCTCAATGGTTCCAAAGAGTAGTTTGTATATCTATTCAATGGCCAACCAACCGAAATGATTAAATGCCACCATGACACAAACACATTACTGTGGAAAACAGTCCAGGTCACGTGAAATAATTATATTTTTTTATCCCGTACTACTTAATCCCATCTAATAACTTGCGTCGAACACCCTCATCATGTTTTCATTTCAGCCTTCCAATAAACATCCACTGATTCGATTGTGGTACGACTAAAGCAAGTATATTTGCCGGTTTCTTCCCGCAGGTATGGATTAGATTGTTGGTAGTCTAACTTGCGTTAACTAATAGCCGCATGCACGAAAGATACATTAGATCCATGTCATCTGTTAATGCAGTTTTCTGGTGCTCCATTCGCTCGACCTTTTAGAGCATTCAATAATAGAATACGAAAGAGACAAAGGAAACCCTAACTGTAGTAGGGGGATCCTTCGATGCCTAAGTAAGAAAGCAAACTATATCTAGTCGAATTGGAGTAGCATAGGGGTTGCTTGAGAATGTGAATGCGTACCTTTTCTTGTAGTTGAAGGCCCAATTTATAAGCCCGAAGTCAATTATGTAGAGAAAGACGTTTCCTTAATTAGAGGCATGTGCTCAGCAGAAGTCTCTCCGTGGGATCAGCAGAGGCACACGTTTAGCAAACGTTTCTCAACATTTTACAAGATCTTTGGTGGAAATAAGACCAAGAAATCAAGGTTGAAAGATGAAGTGGTAGACCGAAGTCAAACATCATCTGAGTTGCCCTCTACAAGACTGAAGTCAAATATTCGATCTGCCCTCTATATATGGCTTTCCCGAGGGAGAATATCTTGAGTTGTACTGTCTAATGACTTACGGTTTAGTCTTTCTTCAACATGCTTGCGCGTGAGAATAGTAGTCTAGGGGCTCTTCTCAATGGATGGTCCCAATTTGAAGCTTTAAAATGAATGAGACTATGAAAGGAGTTCGGTGTATGCTAGAATCAGATATACTGTCTTTTGCTATCAATGTTAATGTACACTAAATTTTACCAACCATAGGTTTTCACTTTTTGACGGGAGCTCCTTGTCCATTATTAGCATTGGTCATCCCCGTCGCATTTATAGGTGTACAAGCTGACCTCACAATTTTAACCAGTGGACACTGCCTTCTACGTGCGCTGTAACATTTTCACCGACGATCCCAAATTCAGCTAAATCGAAAAACTCAAGTGGGCCCCATAATAGGGAACGGTGAAAAATCGTGCTGACATATTTGGAAGGACGTCAAATATCAGTATGAAAATTTCTTTGAGTTTTGTGCCTAGACTGCGGGATTTTGCTATCCCTCTACTTGATTTTCGAAATCCCACCCTGGGAGTTACAGCGGAAGGGTGGGGCCTCTACTCGTGGGTCCCAACATGATGCATATTTTTCATCCAAGCCGTTCATCCGATTCTCCACACTAATTTAGCCTTCGAAACTTAAAATAAAGTTGATCCTCATCTTAAGTGAGCCACACCGTGAGGTACAAGTAATGAAAAGCTTCAATGTCAACGACTCTTTGAATTGCATGTGTAGAGTTATCTGGAGTAGGTTTCTACTCGCAGGATTCATCGCGAGGTATCTGTTAGATCCTCACCATCTCTCTTTATCTCAATCATTTTAACCCCCAAGCTCACAAGTTAGTTCGATCCAACCATCAGTTGAACCACGCTACAGGTGATGGTGGTTAAGAATACCTCCTCACGTGAAAGCCCGTATGAAGTTTCACCCACTGTTGAAACCTTCCTAAGATCCGACGTGATGTTTATCCGTAGATCCCACCTATACATAAGTTAACACAGAAATAAGAAAGGAAAAACCAAAGGTCAGCATTATCGAAAACTTTTGTAGCCATTAAAAGTTTTTAATGGTGGCCATCACTCCTCTCCTGTTCTCTGTGGTGTGTTCCACTCGAGATTTAGATCAGACTAATTCTTTGGATAATGTCCTAAAATGATCTCTCCAATTGAATGGTGGGTGTGGATACAAAACATACATCTAGATGGGACACGCACGGATCTTAGCAACGTCACTTACGTGGCATGAGCTGCGAGTCTGCGACTAACTGCTCTATAGCCAATCGGCGACCCTTCCGTACTGTTGTACGCCAAACACGCTCACCATATAACTTTATCATTATACCGTAAATCCATTGTTCCAAACGAGATTACATGACATCCTTGCTTTTCTATATTCACTGCAAATCCACCACAATCACTGACAGCAGCCGTGATCAAATTACACGTAACTCCATCCCATCTAATCCGGTCTAATGCAACTGGCCAAACAGGCCTTAAATTCACGTGATGTGGCACAAGACAGTCTTTAGAATATTCCAATTTTTGGGAAATCTATTTATCCGGAGTGGCCAATCAGATGAGGGGATTGGATTCCATTCAATTTGCACGATTTTAACGGTTGGATTTCCCTTCTCAACTGAAGCGCACTTGGTGACTTTAGGCCCCGGGTCAAATACAGCGTGTTGTAACTGATGAACGGAGGATATCTCACCAGTTGAAGCTGTTCTTTCTCTGTCAGTGAAAGTAACCTCCCACGTGTACGGACCAAAGTCACGTCTGTAAATTTTGCCACGTGGATATCTTCTCGATGCCTGCGTATCATCCACCGTACTCTGAATTGCAGCTTGGTATGGTCTGATGGAAACGGATTGGCTACTCCCCCTGCCACCAGCCCGGTGGCTGGTGGTCAGTGCTATGTGGGCCCCTCCACGATGTATGTGTTTCATCCATTCCGTTCATCCATTTTTACAGATTATTTTAGTGCTTTATTCCAAAAATTAGACGGATATAAATCTCAGGTGGACCACACCATAGGAAAACAATAATGATTGGATATCCACGATTAAAATCCTCCTAAGGCCCACTGTACTATTTATTTGACATCCAATATGTTTATTAGGTCATACAGTCCCAGATGAAGGGAAAAAAAACAAAGATCAGCTTAATCCAAAACTTTTATGGTCCCCAAAAGATTTTCAACGGTCGACGATCATTCAACACTGTTTCATGTAATGTGGTCCACTTGAGAACGCTGTATATCTAATTTTTTGTCCCACAACATAAAATGATCTGAAAAAATAGATTGATGGCATGGATGAAACACGTACATCATAGTGGAGTCTACATAGCACCGACCACCAGCCATTGGCTAGTGGCAGGGAGTAAACAGACTGCAGTTTTGTTAAACACCAACGTGCGCCAGTGAATCCTCTTCCCACATGCCAATGTAGCATGTCTGCAAGATCCAGGCCGCCTATCAGGTGAACGTCCTCCCTAACTACATCACTTGAAAGGAATACTACAAATTCGCGGTGGCAATTTGTCTGCCCGATCTTCCGAACCCTTCGAAAAACCAAATCACATCCATGCATCGCATGAGCTTGAAACTCACTGCCGAGCCAGACGTAGACAGTTCCGAATTCCACGAGGCCTCTTTTGCTGGGCGGATTAGAATGGATTGAAAGATAAATTGCGGAACTGGACAGGCGTGCCAAACAGACATGGGATACCGATCGCGGGACATAACAATCCCATGGATCTTACAGACAGGATATGGCAATCCCCAGATATAGCAATCTCATAGATCTTGCATTATGTGGCTCCACTTTTGCAATTATCATTACTTTGAAATCCGTATAATCTACCTTAATACCATCTAATCCCATCCAATTTATCCGGCCAAACGGGCCCTGAGATTACCACGCAATCCAAACCTTATACAACAGTTACCACCTAGGACCTCGATTAGAACATCGTCGATCCAAACGCAGCAGGTGGTTTCACCTGTTTACACATTTCCAAAAAAAATCCCGTGCCATAGGCGCATTAAATGCTATAGTTGTAATACCATCCCCTGTAATCGCATGGGATGAGACGGGGTTTCAAACCAGGGGTATCAAATCCCTCAAACAAGGGGTTTGACATCCACAATGAAAACTTGCATTACGTTTTAAAATCTTTAGAAGAGACGCATGGGTAATACGTGTATCACTAGATTATTAATCTATTAGAACGTCACCCAATAATACATTCCAAGATAATTAGATTATCAATTGCATTACTATAATTACTTTAATACAATAATTAAGATAGTTTAAACATTGTCTATGTAAATTAATGGTTAAAACTTGTTGATTAGCCACTCGAACGTGATGTTGTGCTTGTGGCCCAACTGAGACTTGAAATTTCACCATTTTTGAAAATCATATATATTTAAGTGTGCTTATTACAACCACTGTATTAAACATTGTGAACTTTCACTTATTAGAAATATCAAAGTCAATTTAGTAATTAAAGTTAAACTCTGTAAATATATTATCGGCGCCAAACACAATGAGGATTTCAGATCCTGAGGTTCCAAATCCATTCTCCCAAACGGGCCCTTATTAGAATATCCTAATTTTTCAGAAATCTATTTATCCGGAGTCGCCTATCAGATGAGTGGATTGGATTCCATATAAATACAAAGATGTACGCACACACAATTTGCACGATTTTAACGGTTGGATTTCCCTTATCAACTGTAGCACACCTGCTGACTTTGGGCCCATACCAAATCCAGCGTGTTGTAAGTTGTAACTGATGAACGGAGGGGATCTCATCAGTTGAAGATGTTCTTTCTGCGTCAGTGACAGTGACGTCCCACGTGTACGGACTAAAGTCACGTCTGTAAATTTTGCCACGTGGATATCTTCTCGATGCCTGCGTATCATCCATCGTACTCTGCCGGAGTATCGAAGTCCCAATCACAATAATGAGAAAATACCGCCGATCCGAACTCATACCCCTAGGCCCCTCGAAAAGGACCGATGATCAGCTCGTGCGACTTGAGAGGACATGGTGGGCCCAGCTACAGCGCGTCGGTGGTCTGCCGGCGGCTTGTCGCACCTGCATTACGGATAGCCGTCAATTTACGACGCACTTTAGCAGGTAAGGCTGGTCGCACGTGCGACTGCTGGAGACAACTGTCAGTCGCGACGCGCTTTTTGGCTCAAGGACGGATGCTGACAGCTAGCTTTCCGCCATGCCTATTTAATGCATCTCCCGACATATCGACAGGTGCGGATCTCCATCCGACGGCTGAGCACAAGCCACGTCTTCCCACAGCAAAAGAATACCTGCTACGTGGCTTCTCTCGGACAACACGTCAGTGCCGACGCAATCATTCAGGTGTACTCACAGCCGAAATTTTAAAATGACGAAAATATCCACATGGGTTACAACCGATTATTTACGAAAACGCTTGCACCGCTCCGGAACTCACACGTGGTGCGTGAGCTTCACGTGGATAAGATCTACCCCGTCCATCAGGTGCACCTACCTTTCTTTAAACTGGCTAAAAATTGTAATAATTCAATACTCAGGTGGGTAACAACATGGTAAACAAAGATGGGAACTCCCACCATTAAAACGTTAAAATTGCATGTGGGGTCTACTAGATTTTGTATGCCCCATCCGATCCACTCATCTGACGCAACACAAAAGGTGGAGTGGATTCCCTGAAAATCAAGACGTTCTAATTCTCATGCGTGCCACACCACTTGAATTTAGAGGTTTTAGGTTAGGTTTTATACCGTACCTGCGGTGTGGCCCACTTGAGTCTTGAATTTCAATGAATTTTAGGAGTCATGGTAAAAATGTGACAGACCATGTGATAGACGGGGTTTCGAAGCTCGTCTAATCCCAGCGTAGTGATGATGAGCCCTCGGCATTCCGCACAAGTCGGGCTAGCGCAGTCCTATTACACAAGTAGGGCCGCAGTCGATGGGACGCGGATTTCCGGCAAAAGCCTTGTCACATGCAAGTTCTTGCGCTGGGAACTTAGGTAGGGCCCACCGTGATGTTTTTGAGAAATCCACTCCGTTTATCCGTTTTCTGATATCAGTTTAGGCCATTATACCGAAAATTATCTTAATTTAATACTAAAATGAGCCGCAAACGTGAGGATTAAAATTTTATAGTTGAAATATTTGTAGGTCCATAGAAGTATTGAATCAGACTAATATTTGTTTTTTCAATTCATCTCAGTATGAATGAAGTTATGAACGGTATGGATGGAATTTAAACATCAGTGTCGACCCTAGGGAGGTTTCAATGGTACTAATTTCTCTACCCACTTTTTTTTTAAGCGCGGCCCACTTGAATTTTGGATTCTTTTCAGTTATGCTTTAAACTCATAAAATCACCTCACAGAACGGATGGACGGGGTGGATTTCGCACAAACATAATAGTGAGCCTCACCTACGTGTCCAGCGCAGGATATCGGCGTCCCCGTCGATGGGCTGAGCTTGGTCTAATAAATGCAAAATAAACCTGGCGTGAAGAATGCAAACCGTGGAAGCTGATTGGCTACTGTACCTCACACCAGCTACATAGCTGCCGAATTGACGTTAACAAGTTACGAAGAATGCAAACCGTGGAAGCTGATTGGCTAGTGTACCTCACACCAGCTACATATCTGTTAAATTGACGTCAGCAAGTTATGTGGGTCTGATAATGAAGTATGTGTTATATCCAAACCGTTCATACATTTTGTGAGCTCGTATTAACGCTTGAGTTGAAAAATAAGATAAATCTAACAATCAAGTGGACCACACTGCAAAAACTAGTGGAGGATTGAACCTATACGATTTAATTTCTTGTTGGGGTTACAGAAGTTTTGGATCAATATAAAATTTTTTTCTCTCTTTATTCATATATTTTTAACCTTATGAACGGATGAGATGTAAAATAAATAATATAACAGGCTCTCAAAAAGTTTTAACGGTGAATATCATTACATCACTGTGGAGCCAATATAACTTTGATCTCCTTCGAACCGTTCTTACAACTCGGAGCTCCAGGAGCGTCTGTGATCGTCTTTGCACGACACGTACATAGAGCAGCTAGGTGTGAAGTACACCAGCCAATCCGCTTCCGCAGGAACAGATGCTACTCCTCTTGACACCAGCTAATGGCTGGTGGTCGGTGTTATATGGGCCAATCATGATATATATGTTTCATCCATGCCGTTCATCTATTTTTACAGATAATTTTATGATATGAATCCAAAAACGAGACATATCTAAATGTCAAATGGACCACATTAAAGGAAATATTTTTGAATGAGGGTTAACCATTAAAAACATTTTCAGGGCCATAAAATTTTTAGATCAAGCTGATCTTTGTTTTTCTCTTAATCTGAGACTGTATGAACTAATCAATAAATTAGATGTCAAATAGACAGTATAGTGAGCCTTAGGAGGATTTTAATGGTGGAAATCTAATAGCTATTGTTTACATGTGGTGTGGTCTACATTAAATTCATATTCCTCTCATTTTTGGTATCAAGCCCTATCATGATCTTAAAAAAATGAATGAACAGGATGGATGAAACATGTACCTCATGGTGGGCTTATAGAACACCGACCACAAGCCACCGAACCGGTAGCAGGTGGAGTAGCCCATCCGTTTCCGCTTCCGAAGCTGCAAACTGTGCAACGGATTGCCTGATGTACCGTACACAACCTCATGGATGGTGTGAATACGTGTCGTGCAAAGGCGAATGCTGCCCTTCTCCAACTCCGAGACGTACGAACGGTTCAAAGGAGATTAGAGTTAAATGCTTACATACGCCCTGTCGATCCATTTTTCGAGAACATTTCAGACATGGTCTCGAAAAATGATTGCAAATCAGTAGATTAAGCGAGTCACACAACAATTAGTAAGTATGACGACGGTTCTCAGTGTTGAAATATTCATAGGGGCGAGCATAAAGTTTATTTTTCATCTAATCTATTTTTAAGATGAGCATAAAGTTTATCTTTCATCTAATCTATCCTTAGGACGAGCATAAAGTTTATTTTCCATCTAATCGGCTCATAAGGTCTCATACGTAGATGAATAGGAAAAACAAACATCCTATCGACCGAAAACTTATGAAACCCGGAAGGGTTTCAATGGTAGACGTCCATTCTACTGCTTTTTGCAGTGTAATTTACTGATTTTTTAAATCAGTCTTATTTTTTAGCTCAAGTTTTAATACGGGCTTACCAAATGCTAATAAGATTAGGACATAACACATATCTTGTGATGAGACTTACATAACTTGGTGACGTCAACACACCAGGTAAATCGGTGGTGTGTGATACGCCAGCCAATCCTCAGCAGCTCTAAATTATGCTTATTTGTTACCTGATCATGGTTATTTATTGAACGATTAGGAAAAAAAAAAAAATCAATGCTCTTTTTTCCACAAAGAAGTGTCCATTAATCGGAGGATAGGACTGGAACGTCTCAAATCTTTGGACTGTAATCAGATGCATGGGCTTCAACAATTTGGTCGGTTTCATTTAAGTTAATATATGCCACATGCATCATTTATAAGTGCACGTGTATCAAGGGTCGTGTGCCGTCCGAGTATGAAATAACTCCTCCTAATCCGCTTCCTAAACCACGGGGGATCGTCTTACATCGTGTTCCACGTTGATGGGACCCACATTTTTTAGTCCAGACACTAGTAGGCTGGAAAGCGGATTGGCTGGTGTACCATACACCACCGATCTGGCTGATGTGTGTACGTGTCGTGCAAAGGCGAGCGCTGTCGCTCCTCGAGCTCCAACCCGTACGAACAGTTTAAAGAAGATCAAAGTGATATGGGCCGGAGAATAATGTATTTATCATATCCACACCGTTCAGCCATTTGGATGGATCATTTTAGTGTTTGATATAAAAAATAATTTATATCCAAAGTTCAAGTGGACCACACCATAAATAGAGCAGTGAGGAGATTATAAGGACGCACGGACATGGACGAAGAGTAAACATAAATATCATATTCATCCAAAAGTTTTGTAAAGCCCAAAAGGCTTTCAAAGGTAGGGATTCAATCCCCACTGCTTTTTACCGTGGGATATACTTTATCTTTGGTTCAGTTTTATTTTATCCTTACAGCTAGTCTTCCAAGTGGATGGACGGTTTGAATATAATAAATACCTAATAGTAGGACACAAAGAACTTGGTATCATAAACACCAGTTCGGTGGTGTGTGGTACACCGGCCAATCCGTTTCCAGCAGGCTGTGTCCTTGTACAGTGAATGACGGATATGGATTTCCTGCAGTAGCCTTTCCGATGTAGAGTGGGTCGCAGACAATTTCATGACCAAGATGGATCAAAAAAGGCACGGTCGGCGACAAAAGTTATCCGGACCATTGGACCTTAGCTCGAGTGTATCTCACAATCCGAAATGAGTTAGCTGACGCAGAATATATGATTTTGGGATAGAACGAGCTACTTTAGCCAACCAATCCCGCTATGCCGGGTTGCGCAGCCCGAATTTGCTAGAAACTCCCTGATTGACGGTCGTTTTCCCGTTTTAATTTTATTTTTACTATAAATAGTAAGTTTTAGTTTGAGTATAACTCTTCATCCGTTGGGCTTTAGGAGTTGTGTCCAACATGAAAACTGGTTGGGATAATTAGGAGAAAGGTTTGGTGAAGCCAAATAGGACACTTACTATTTTTGGCCGAAAACCTTGCGCACTAGTAGACATCACGACCGCCTATAAATAGTAAGTTTACTATTTATAGTAAGTTGCGAATTTTAGGAGTTTTAGTTGTAGTTTGAGTCTGATTTCTTTCCAGTTGCTTGGTTCCCTTATTTAAAGGGGAGTAAACTCGTTTTTAGTCATTCATTAATCAATTTCAAATTATTAGAAATTCTTTTCTATTTTCTACTTTCTTTCCTCGTGGATTCGAGGAGTCTCTGTGAGGAGTCCAGAGAAATTCCGTGGATTCGGAATATTTATCATCTCGAGGAAGACGGTGCTCGACCTCACGTCCTTCCCTGCGTCAGTTTGGTATCAGAGCGAGGTTTCTCCTCGGATTGATGGCTTCTAACGACGGGTCGGGTAACAATCCCATGGGCGGTGCCACAGGAATTTACCTTTAACGGCGGCAGTTTTTGAAACAACCATGCAAGAGAATCGACAAGTCATGCAAGGGCTGTAGGCTTCTATGGACCGCATAGTGAATCCCTTGGTGAAAACCCTAGGGCAACTCCGTGTTCCTAGTGGTAATCTTCCACCACCGATTGTTGAAACTCGCAATCGCCCTGATCGCAAGATAGTACCAGCAATGCATTCAAGGGTCATTCCTGAGGAAGGGGGCTCCAGTGAGGAGTAAATCGACGACATAATCTTTCAACACCCCAGACAAGGCGACGATCGAGTAGATCGGACAGATCGAGAATTTAAGATGCGGGTTGATATTCCTAACTTCAATGGCCAACTACACATTGAGGATTTCTTCGATTGGCTTTTTGAAGTTGAGCGATTTTTTGACTATATGGATATCTCTGAAGTAAAGAAGGTCAATCTTGTGGCCTACAAGTTGAAAGGAGGAGCTTCAGCTTGGTGGGAACAACTACAACTCGCACGAACTAGACAGATGAAAGCATCAATCCGCACATGGCAGCGGATGAAGCAGCTACTACGTGTCCGATTCCTCCCTAGCGATTACGATCAGGTATTATTCCAACAATACCAAAATTGTCGACAGGGTAATCGGTCGGTGAGAGAATACGTGGAAGAATTTTACCGCTTGGTGGCGCGTAACGATTTAGTCAAGACTGAATCGCAGCAAGTCGCCCGATTCAACGGTAGACTGCGTATGACGATCCAGGATCGGGTTCAGATGCAGCCCGTCTGAACGATGAATGATGCGATTAAGTTGGCTACTCGGGGAGAAACGCAACTTGAACGTTCTACACACGGCCCTATTCTGCCGCAAGGATCACTGCAGCGGGTCCACCGTAGGGAGCTCCACAGTCTAAGGGGAATGAACCCATAGGAGCACGAACGCAACCTCCTACGTCTGAGAGCCGAGATCAGGGAAGCGGACAAGCTAGACCCCAAAGGAGCGTATCGACTGCTGGTAGTCCAAGTAGAATCCCGAACCCCTATGCTCGGTCAAGGCCTGATAATTGCTATCGTTGTGGTCAACCAGGCCACCTATCAAATACTTGTCCCCAGCAAAAAGTGCCAAACCTTACCATCAATGATGGTAGTGCTGATAACGCTAATGAAGATCCAGATATTGAAGAACAGGAGCATACTAAAGAGGACGAGGCAGATGATTCAAGTTGGGTTCAACAAGATCACGGTGAGTCGCTCGTCGTGAGGCGGCTATTATATGTACTAAGAAAAGAAGTGCATCCACAAAGACATAACATCTTCCGCATTAGGTGTACGGTGAATCGAAAGGTTTGTGACGTGATTATTGATAGTGGCAGCAGCGAGAATATCGTCTCCAAGGTCATGGTGGAGAAATTGCAATTGAAAACAGAGCGTCATCCCTCTCCATATACAATTGGTTGAATCAAGAAGGTCAGCGAAACAAAGGTAACTGAACGGTGTACCATATCCTTTTTAATTGGTAAACATTATAAGGATGAAGTAGTATGTGATGTGGTTGACATGAAAGCATGTCACATACTACTCGGTCGACCTTGAAAATCTGACCGTGACGCCACTCATAAAGGGGGAGATAACATATATATCTTCGTCAAGGATGGCCGGAAGACCATATTGGCCCCTATGGATCCAAAGGGGCCACTTGAAACTTCTAAAGTGGATGGTCGTTTTCTTTTAACCATACGGGACTTCGTGGAAGAATCCAAAGAAACAGGATAGGCTTATGCATTAATTGTAAAAGGAGAAGAACTCGAGCCTACCATCATCCTTGAAAGATTAAGACCCTTGCTACATGAATTCAAAAAATTCTGGCCCGATGACCTTCCTGATGAGTTACCTCCCATGCGAGATATCCAACACCATATCGACTTTATCCTAGGGTCCAGTTTACCCAGTCGCTCTCATTATCGAATGAGTCCGAATGAGTGCGAGATTCTTCAAAGGCAAGTGGAAGAGTTAATCCGTAAGGGTCTTATTCGAGAAAGCATGAGTCCATGTGTTGTACCAGCTCTATTAACTCCAAAGAAAGATGGGAGTTGGCGCATGTGTGTTGATAGCCGAGCCATCAATAAAATCACCATAAAATACAGGTTTCCTATACCGCGGTTAGATGATATGCTAGACATGCTAGAGGATGCCAAAATATTCTCTAAATTGGATCTAAAGAGCGGCTACCATCAAATTCGAATACGGCCAGGTGATGAGTGGAAAACAGCCTTTAAGACCAAGGAAGGATTATACGAATGGATGGTCATGCCCTTCGGTCTTTCGAATGCGCCTAGCACGTTCATGAGATTGATGAACCAAGTTCTAAAACCTTTCATTGGGCGATTCGTTGTGGTTTATTTTGATGATATTTTGATATATAGTCAAGACGAAACTACCCATATGGAACACCTCAAAAAGGTCCTTCAGGTGCTTACTAAAAATAAACTGTATCTCAATTTTAAAAAATGCAGCTTCATGACTAATAGCCTATTATTTCTGGGTTTTGTCGTAACGTCCACGGGCATTTGAGTGGATAAGAAAAAGGTGAAGACAATTAGAGAATGGCCGGTTCCCACAAATATTCACGAAGTGCGAAGTTTTCATTGACTGGCGACATTCTATCGTCAATTCGTGAGAAATTTCAGTACTATTATGTCACCAATCACAGATTGCATGAAGAAAGGGCAGTTTCAGTGGACTGACGAAGCTGATAGGAGCTTTGCCGAAATCAAGCGCAGATTATCCACGACCCCGGTTCTTGTACTTCCTAATTTCGATAAACTGTTTGAATTCGAATGTGATGCCTCATATGTCAGAATTGGGAGAGTTTTGTCTCAAGAAGGTAGGCCGGTAGCCTTCTACAGTGAGGAACTTAGCGATGCACGCAAGAAGTGGTCTACATACGAGATCGAGTTATACGCGGTAGTTCAGGCACTGCGACATTGGCGATATTATTTGATTCAAAGGGAATTCATACTTTACACGGATCATCAAGCTCTTAAATTCATTAATAGTCAAGCTAACATTAACCGTGTACATGCTAGATGGACCTCGTTTTTGCAGGAATTCATGTTCGTGTTAAAACATAAGTCAGGACAACAGAACAAGGTAGCCGATGCGTTGAGTCGTCGTGCAAATTTGTTAGTAACTATGAGCAATGAAGTTGTCGGGTTCGAGTGCCTCAAAGATATATATGCCGATGACGACGACTTCAGGGATGTATGAGTTAGATACCAAGAAGGTCACTCCAACGACTTACATATGCAAGACGGGTTCCTTTTCAAGGGAAATCGATTGTGCATCCCGAACAGTTCGCTAAGGGAGCAGATAATCCAAGAGTTACATGGAGGTGGCTTCAGTGGACACCTTGGGCGAGACAAGACGCGAGCTCTTGTGGAAGAACGGTATTATTGACCGCAGTTGGTACGTGATGTGGGAAGGGCAATCCAACGTTGTTATATTTGTCAAACCTCCAAGGGGCAATCTCATAATACGGGCCTCTATACCCCGTTGCCTGTGCCTGATGGCCCTTGGGAGGATTTATCTATGGACTTCGTGCTTGGTCTCCCACGAACACAACGTGGCATGGATTCGGTGTTCGTGATAATAGATCGTTTCTCCAAGATGGCGCACTTTATTCAATGTAAGAAAACTCTTGATACAACACACGTGGCGAATCTGTTCTTCAGAGAAATTTTGCGGCTACACGGGGTTCCCAAGACTATTACTTCTGACCGTGACACGAAGTTCATAAGCCACTTTTGGCGAACTTTGTGGACTCGATTCGATACACGACTTCAGTTCAGCAGCGCCTACCACCCACAGACTGACGGTCAAACTGATGTTGTGAATCACACTTTGAGAAACCTCCTTCGATGTATTTCAGGAGAGAAACCGAAGCAGTGGGACTTGACCTTGTCCCAAGCGGAGTTTGCATTCAACAATATGGTGAACCGCTCGACAGGAAAATTTCCGTTCCAGGTTACTTACGGACGAGTACCTCGCCACACGCTAGACTTGGTCCCTCTGCCCAAGCTCCCAGGCATGAGTATTGCAGCAGAACATATGGCAGACAGGATCATGGGTATTGATGCGGGGTGCAAACTAAGCTATATGCCTTAAACGAAAAGTACAAGGAACAAGCAGACAAGCATCGCCGACAAAAGGTGTTCGAGGTGGGCGACCAGATAATGGTCTATCTACGAAAAGAAAGATTTTCGACCGAGACGTACAACAAGCTGAAAAATAAGAAGATTGGACCGGTACCGATCATCCAAAAGATCAATGACAATGCTTATGTTGTTGATCTTCCAGATGACATGGCGATCTCACAGACTTTCAACGTTGCGGACCTGACCGAGTATCATGAACTAGTGCAGGAGGAGAACTCGAGGACAAGTTCTTTTCAAGTGGAGGGGACTGATGTAGAGCGGGTCGCAGACAATTTCATGGCCAAGATGGATCAGAAAAGGCACGGTCGACGACAAAAGTGATCCGGACCATTGGACCTTAGATCGAGCGTATCACACAATCCGAAATGAGTTAGCTGACGCAGAATATATGATTTTGGGGTAGAACGAGCTACTTTAGCCAACCAACCCCGCTATGCCATGTTGTGCAGCCCAGATTTGTAAGAAACTCCCTGATCGATGGTTATTTCCCCGTTTTAATTTTATTTTTACTATAAATAATAAGTTTTAGTTTGAGTATAACTCTTCATCCGTTGGGCTTTAGGAGTTGTGTCCAACATGAAAACTGCTTAGGATAATTAGGAGAAAGGTTTGGTGAAGCCAAATAGGACACTTACTATTTTTGGCCGAAAACCTTGCACACTAGTAGACATCACGACCGTCTATAAATAGTAAGTTTACTATTTATAGTAAGTTGCGAATTTTAGGAGTTTTAGTTGTAGTTTGAGTCTGATTTCTTTCCAGTTGCTTGGTTCCCTTATTTAAAGGGGTGTAAACTCATTTTTAGTCATTCATTAATCAATTTCAAATTATTAGAAATTCTTTTCTATTTTCTACTTTCTTTCCTCGTGGATTCGAGGAGTCTTTGTGAGGAGTCCAGAGAAATTCCGTGGATTCGGAATATTTATCATCTCGAGGAAGACGATGCTCGACCTCACGTCCTTCCCTGCGTCACTTTCGCAGGAAGTTCCCACGCTGGGAACCTAGTTGGGGCCCACCGTGATGTTTGTATGGGATCCACCCTGTCTATCAGTTTTGTGAGCTCATTTGAGGCTATGAGAGTAAAATTGAGCAGATCCACAACTCAAGTGGGCCGTATTAAAAGAAAAGGTGGTTAGGGAAATTCATATGGTTGAAACCTTTCTGGGTTCTATATTGGTGTTTACATGCCATCCATACAGTTAATAATGTCGTTTATACGAGGATGAACTGGAAAAAAATATATTAGGATGATTCAAAACTTCTGTAGCCCACATATATTTCAACTCTTGAAATTCAATTCTCACATTTTCGGCTCACTTGAGCAATAGGTACTGTTCATTTTTGTCCTCATGTCCTAATATGAATTCACAAAATGATTCAGACGGAGAGGATTTCTTAAAATCATCACAGTGGGCCCGTAACATCCTAAATTTTCACTGTGACTAGAAGAAATATGGTTTTTACCGACGAAACTTTTATCGAAGAAATTAATTTTCGTAGGTAAAGATGACTTTTACTGACACGAAAAGTGTACTTTTACCTACGAAATATAATTTCGTAGGTAAAAGACATCTTTACCTATACAACTTTTCATAAGTAAAGGGTGTTTTGAATTTTTAAAATAAATTAAAAATCGAAAAGTTTACTTTTACCGACAAAATAAAATTTCGTAGGTAAAAGCTATTTTCACCTACGAAACTTTTAGTAGGTAAAGGGTGTTTTCAATTCAAAATAAACGAAAAGTTTATTTTTACCCATGAAATATGATTTTCGTAGGTAAAAAGCCATCTTTACCTAGGAAAAGGGTGTTTTGAATTTTTAAAATAAATTAAAAATTGAAAAGTTTACTTTTATCGATGAAATTGAATTTCGTAGGTAAAAGCTATCTTCACGTATGAAACTTTTTGTAGGTAAAGGGTGTTTTCAATTCAAAATAAACGAAAAGTTTATTTTTACCTATAGGTAAAAGCCATCTTTACCTACGAACATATTCATAGGTAAAGGGTATTTTGAATTTTTAAAATAAATTAAAAATCGAAAAGTTTACTTTTATCGACGAAATTTAATTTCGTAGGTAAAAGCTATCTTCACCTACAAAACTTTGTATAGGTAAAGGGTGTTTTCAATTCAAAATAAACAAAAAGTTTATTTTTACCTACGAAATATAATTTCGTAGGTAAAAGCCATCTTTACCTACAAAAATGTTCGTTTTTAAATGGTGTTTTAAATTTAAAACTCGAAAAGTTTACTTTTACCAACGACATTTAATTTCGTAGGTAAAAGTGATCTTTACTTATGAAGATTGTCGTAGGTAAAGGTGTTTTGAATTTTTGAAAAAACCAAAAATCGAAAAGTTTACTTTTACCTATCAACGATTTCGTAGGCAAAAAAAGTGTGTGAGGTTTTTACCTACCACTATTTTCGTAGGTAAAGACATATATGAGAGACTTTTACCTACCAACGATTTCGTAGGCAAAAAACGTGTGTGAGGTTTTTACTTACCACTATTTTCGTAGGTAAAAATATATATGAGAGACTTTTACCTACAAATGATTTTGTAGCTAACAATTGTGTATGAGACTTTTACCTACACAATGGTTCGTAGGTAAAAATATAATCTCTAACTTAAATTTCAAACGTAGTTGAGACCTTTACCTACGAAAATATTCGTAGGGAAAAAACGTGTATCAGACTTTTGCCTACACAATGGTTCGTAGGTAAAAATATAATCTCTAACTTAAATTTTAAACCTATTTAAGACCTTTACCCACGAAAATGTTCGTAGGTAAAAAACGTGTATCACTGTTCACTCCCCAAGAGCAGGGTTGTGATGTAGTAATAACTCGGTAAGACCGAGGTCGAATCCCAAGGGACTGAAACTTGTACGTTATCTAAAACTAACTAGAACTAGAACTAGGCTAAGATGAATTCTAAATCAATTAGCAATGGTGGAATACTTGTAGAATAATTAATCTAAAACTTAGGAAACAAATCAGAGATAGGAAACTAGGGATTCAGAGGATCCACTTGTAGAGATCAGGGAGAACTTATGCTTGCATCAAAAATTATGGAAATTACTGAACTGCCGTTGATCTAGTTTTCAAAGAGATGAAAGGAAGATAGATTAAAATGGATTCCATCACCAAACCATGCCCAAAGACTATGGCAAACTACAGAATCAAACTAATTACCACCCAATCACATGTATGTAAGTTAGGAAGGGTACCGTCATCCGACCATGCCCAGGAGACTATGGTGAACAATAGGGCTTCCTGATATCATAAACATTAAAGAGAACGAAAATATTCAAAGTCATTGCAGACCCATTGTAATTTCAGTCACAACAGACCAATAAAAACCTAAAACATTCCCATATTAATTAATTAAAATCAACGTCAATTTATGCATTAAAATTTAAATAAAATTAAATCTCTCATCTCACTACAAGCTTCACCTCTTAGCCCTAGCTAGGAGGATTTAGCCTGCCATGGATGGGCTCAATCCAAATAAATAAAGAGAAAAAGAAAAGGAAAAGAAAAGGGAAAGAAAAAACCAAGCTCCTCTCTCTCTCTTCTGCCCACGTTGAAACCCAAGCTCGAGCCCTCTGTTCTTCCTCCCAAGACCTGAATGAATGCTCCCCACGTCCAAAACCTCCTTTTAGAGCTGCTGGAAGGCTGGAGTCAGTGATAGAGTTGTAGCAGGACACGGAGTGTAATTTTCGCAGCCAAGTTCGGTGCCTCGAAACATGCCACTTTCCTTGCTCAAATTTCAAAGAAACACCGTCCCTTAGTACTTTCTTGGGTTCTCTACATGATAGACGGTTCAGATCTGACATACGATCAAAGATTGTGGCCCAAAACTGCCTGAAAAAGTCAGTTTTCGCGGATGTGCGAAATCTTTCGCACCATTTCGCTGTTGTGATCGGTGGGCCCCACAGAAGCATTTTCTAGAAAATTCACCCCATCCATTTGATTCAGAACGAAATTTCAGTCAAGAATGGGTAGTTTTGAACGTCCATTGACGTGTCCTAGAGAAGAAATAACTAAAAGATCAGATTTGAACGCTACCAGGCAGCCCTTTTGTGGCCTCTGTATCTCCCACGTGTGCACGCATGGGTGAAAAGTGTCAACATATTTTTGTAGTATTCGAGTCCCTCTACACGGTGAACGGGTCAGATTTTCCGTACGGTCAATGGGTAGGGCCCACAACCGTCCGCAAAAACGGCCAGCGGCCTGCGTTACGCGATGCGAATTTTTTTTAAATATTTTTTTTATATTTTTTTTATTTTAAGAAGAAAGTCGGTCAGCGTCTTGCTGACCGACTTAACTCGTTTGGTGCACGACGAGTGTACATGTGCACTGTACACATGCTACACTAGATGGGCTCTATTATGATGTTTATGAGCAATCCAGTCCATCCATCTCGTAAATCAGATCTTTTTAATAGTTGGAAAAAATTTTGAGGCATATACAGATAGTAGGTGGGCTCCAGATCGAGATTTAAGGGGCTGATCTACTCGTTAGGCTACTTCCACAATGATCTAATGGATGATTTCTGACGTGTACGGTTAATTTATGGTCCTCAGGCGACGTATGAAGTTTCGAGCCAAACGGATGGTGGGAAACATGTGATCTTACATTTTGGATGAGTTTTAAGCCACTCGAACTTCAGTTTCTTAATTTTTTTCAGATTTCTGACCGTGTATATCTGTCAATCTTGGTCCCCTGGAGTGTGTCCCATGCTTTTGGTGAATTTGGAGCATTAAATCCATGCATTTAGTATTCTACTTCGATCCAATCTTGTAAAATCAACCTGCAACATAAACACGATTAAATCAGCCGTTAAACACTATTATGCTCGTAAATTCAGACAATATTTGGGGTCTAATATGTACTATTTGACCCTCAACACAACCCCCAACTAGCATTTTGCTAGTCCCGAGCAAAGTATGCGAAAAATAAGTTGAGAATTATATGAGAACTTGCTATGAAATCGAGTGAGATTTTGAACAAAATACGAGAAATTTAATATCCATGAATGTTAGAAATTGTTTTCTCCTGAGCTCAAGTGCACGGTAGACTTCATAATCAAGTGTAAAGCATTAATCCATCAATTAGAAAAATTGTAAACATTGAGATCCATGGATGTATAGTCTAATCTCGGCTTATCATCATTAAGAGATCCAATCGTCAATTTCATGTTATCATTGGTAACCAACAAGAAAATTCATGACAACCAAAACCTAATCCAAAACTTGCCTCATAGATTAGCCTATTAACTTGTAATTTTTCTGTTCAAAGTAATGCCAAGGAAGGGGAATCAAATCCTCACCTATAGGGAGCAAACCTATGGTGAAGATCGTACACCTGACTCTTTTTAGATATCATTCATGGAGAATTAACTCCACACCTATAGGGAGCAAACCTATGGTGAAGATTAATTATCCAACCTTTCCAATTTTTATACCATGATGGCAAGATATTTCAGGCTGGTTCCTTTCATGCTTAGTGATTACCAAATTAACCTTCAATGTCAGACTGAAATCTTAAAAAAAATAAAGCAAGACGTGTCCTGGAATCATGATTCAATCAATGTTTACAACTTATAATCATGGATTAATAATTCACTTAACTATGAAATCTAATAGATACGGAATCCAAGAGTCATAAATCCACCATTATGTATCTTGAAAATCTAAATTAGGAATATCTGTCAAAATCTCTTTGAATTTGTAGGAATTTTCAGAAAAAATTTTTAAAAAATTTCACAATTTTTGCTCAAAACCAAGAAAATACTGATTAGGAAACCTAATCTCCCACCCCCAACCTAAAATCTACATTGTCCTCAATGTAAAAGATATGAGCATGGAACAACAAAAGTAAAGTGATGGGAAGATAGTACCTGGATAATGAATCAAGAGAGAGACTTTCTAAGAGATCATAGCATGGAAGCTGGTTAGCATGAGAGAAAAAGAAAAACAAAAATGAAGAAAATAAAATCCTACCTATACCACTTTCGCAGGTGCTCTCGATTGCATTTAGCGTATGTAACAAGCCTTTAAACCCCTAGGTTACCCCTAGTGGATGAGTTGTAGTCTCGTGAGGGTTTGCAGTAATGTTACCCACAAACATTGAATCATCTAACTAGAAAAATGAAATGAAAAGCTGGGTTGCCTCCCAGAAGCGCTAAATTTACCATCTTCAGCCAGACAAAAAAAGCAACAATCCTAGTCCTATGAAAGCGATAAATCTACCTATACCTCCATCAGACTAGGAGATCAGTCCTGATAAACAGGAGCAATCAGAGGCATGGACATGTCCTCTGAATCAAATACCTCGACAAATGGCTTTAATCGATGTCCATTGACTTTAAATTCCTTGCCATTGTCGAGATCTCTTATCTCGACGGCCCCATGAGGATAAGCAGTAACAACAATGTAAGGGCCGGTCTAAAGAGATCGAAGCTTACCCGGAAAGAGATGTGGTCGAGAGTCATACAAGAGGACTTTCTGACCTGGCGTGAATGATTTCCGTAGAATATGTTGATCATGAAACGCCTTCATCCTGTCCTTGTAAATTCTCGAGTTTTCGTACGCATCGTTCCGGATTTCTTCAAGTTCATTTAATTGAAGTTTGTGTAGCGAGCCAGCGTTGTCCAGATTGAAATTCAGATTTTTGATCGCCCAGTATGTTTTATGTTCCAATTCCACAGGCAAATGACAAGCCTTTTCGTAGACAAGTATAAAGGGAGATGTTCCAATAGGAGTTTTAAAAGCAGTACGGTACGCGCATAAGGCATCAGTCAATCGAATTGACCAGTCCTTACGATCAGGGTTAACCGTTTTCTCTATGATATGTTTGATCTCTCTATTAGAAATCTCAGCTTGTCCACTTGTTTGTGGATGGTATGGGGTGCTCACCTTATGCGAGATACCGTATTTCTTCATTAAACTCTCGAATGGTCTATTACAGAAGTGTGAGCCCCCGTCACTAATGATGGCTCGAGGTATTCTGAACCGCGACAGGATATTTTCTTTCAAAAATTTAATGACCGTGCGATGGTCATTTTTGCGGCATGGAATTGCTTCGACCCATTTAGTGACATAGTCTACGGCAAGCGAAATATACAGATTTCCAAATGATTGGGGGAATGGTCCCATGAAATCAATGCCCCAACAATCAAATGCTTCTATAATAAGGATGGGATTCAAGGGCATCATATTTCGACGGGACAATGCTCCAAATTTCTGACAACGCTCACAAGCCTTGCAAAACTCATGAGTGTCCCTGAACATAGTGGGCCAGTAGAAGCCACACTGTAAAATCTTGGCCGTGGTCTTTTTAGTAGAAAAGTGACCACCATAGGTCTGTGAATGACAGAAGGAGATGACACTCTGATGCTCATCGTCTGGTACGCATCTCCTTAAGAGTTATTCTGGACAATATTTAAACAAATATGGATCGTCCCAGAAAAAGTTACACACCTTGGTAAAGAATTTCTTTTTATCTTGTGACGTCTAGTGTGTCGGTATGGCACCTGTAGCAAGATAATTAGCAATATCAGCGAACCAAGGTGAATGGGAGACTTTAAACAGTTGTTCATCAGGGAACATGTCATTGATATGGGTCGCCTCAAGGGAATCAGAGGTATTAAGGCGAGAAAGATGATCGGCCACTACGTTCTCTACTCCCTTTTTGTCTTTAATTTTCAAATCGAATTCTTGGAGTAGAAGGATCCATCGTATCAGGCAGGGCTTAGAATCATTCTTAGAAAGAAGATACTTAAGTACCGCGTGATCTGTATAGATGATGATCTTGGATCCGATCAGGTAGGACCTAAATTTGTCCAAGGCGAACACTACGGCCAAGAGTTCCTTTTCGGTAGTTGAGTAGTTCACTTGGGCAGGATTTAGAGTCCTACTTGCATAGTGAATAACGTAAGGCCGCTTATCTTTTCTCTGGCCTAGAACCGCTCCAAGAGCATAATCAGAGGCGTCGCACATAAGTTCAAAAGGAAGACTCCAGTCAGGTGGCTGCATGATAGGCGCAGTGGTTAACATGCCCTTAAGCTTAGTGAAAGCTTCTTGGCACTGCTCAGTCCACTCGTATGGTGTATCCTTTTGAAGAAGATTACATAAAGGACGAGAGAGGAGACAAAAGTCCTTTATGAATCGTCTGTAAAAGCCTGCGTGTCCTAAGAAGGATCGCACGTCTCTGATATTTTTGGGTGAAGGTAGGTTAGAGATAAGATCAATTTTTACCTTATCTACCTTGATTCCTTTGGACGAGATGATATGCCCAAGGACAATTCCCTTTTGAACCATAAAATGACACTTCTCCCAGTTAAGTACCAAGTTTTTTTCTTCACATCTTTTCAGCACACATTTAAGACTTGCTAAGCATTCGCTGAAAGATGAACCAAAAACAGAGAAGTCGTCCATGAAGACCTCTAGATATTTCCCCACCATGTCAGAAAAGATACTCGTCATGCATCGCTGAAAGGTGGCAGGGGCATTACATAACCCGAATGACATCCTTCTGTAAGCAAAGGTGCCATACGGACATGTAAATATGGTCTTTTCCTGATCCTCAGGGGCGATTTCAATCTGATTATAACCTGAATACCTGTCAAGGAAACAATAATAGGAATCACCAGCTAGCCTTTCCAGGATTTGATCAATGAAGGGTAAAGGAAAGTAGTCTTTCCTTGTGACGGTATCAGCTTTCTGTAGTCAATGCACATTCTCCAACCAGTAGTAACTCTGGTCGGCATGAGTTCATTACTGGCATTGGCTACGATGGTGATCCCGGACTTCTTAGGAACCACCTGAATTGGACTCACCCATTGACTATCGGATATGGGATAAATGATCCCCACTTCCAATAGTTTGAGAACCTCGGCCTTAACCACTTCCTTCATGTTTGGATTTAGTCTACGTTGTGATTGCCGAACAGCCTTTGCATTGTCCTCAAGATATATACGATGAGTACAAATCGATGGGTTAATTCCCTTGAGGTCCGCTATCGTCCATCCAAGAGCTCCCTTATGCTCAATGAGAGTAGATATCAGCATACTCTCCTGTTCTTTCTCCAGGTGGGCAGAGATCACCACCGGATATGTCTCATCTTGACCTAAATAGACATATTTTAAATCAGAGGGCAAAGGTTTTAGGTCAAGCTTCGGTGGCTTGAGGTTAGACGGTAGAGGCACTACATCAGTTTGGGACAATTCTTCAATTTGTGGCCTCCACCGGTTAACTTCAAGTACCGGTACAGTATCAAGCATGGCACACGTCTCCCTAATTATATCATCATCAAGATCATGGGAGTGGGCCAGGCACGTCTCTAGAGGATCAGAGGATAAGGTGAGAGGTGTTCTATTTTCCACAAAAGAATCAATCATGTTAACCTCGTGAAAATCGTCATCATCCTCTGAGTTGCTGCCGTTATTGAAAAAGATATTCGATTCCAATGTCAAATTTCCAAAGGACATAGTCATGACACCATTCCTGCAATTGATAATTGCATTTGAAGTAGACAGGAATGGGCGACCAAGAATGACGGGAATCTGAGTGCTCGTGTCATTGATGGGTTCAGTGTCCAAGATGATAAAATCAACAGGGTAGTAGAATCTATCCACCTGGACCAACACATCCTCCATGATCCATCTTGGTATACGAACAGAACGATCAGCAAGTTGTAGTGTGGTTCGAGTGGGTTTTAATTCACCCAAACCTAACTGTTGGTATACCGAATAGGGAATCAAATTGACGCTCGCTCCTAAGTCAAGAAGTGCGTGATCAATTCGATAGTTCCCGATTACACATGATATGGTTGGGCAACCGGGATCTTTGAATTTTTACGGCACATCTTGTTTCAGGATGGCACTCACTTTCTCAGTCAAAGAGATCTTCTTTTGAACATTTTTTCGTCGTTTGGTAGTGCATAAATCCTTTAGAAATTTAACATATGAAGGAATCTGTTTTACAACGTTAAGCACAGGAATGTTGACTTTCACTTGTTTCAACACCTCTAGGATATCCTGAGAGTTAGATAGACGTTTTGGTTCAACTAACCGTTGGGGAAACGGAGCAACTGGCTTTTCTAGAGGTTCCGGTTCAAATTTTTGTGGGGCGCCACTAGATCCATCATTGTTGTCCTCTTCTGGTTCTTGAGGCTTTTCGGGCCTAACCGGAAGTGTTTTATCAATAACCTTCCCACTCCTAAGAGTGGTGATGGATTTAGCGTGCCCCATTTGATTTGAAGAGCTGGGATCACCTGTCTCGTATTGCGGTTTCGGATTAGGGAGTGATTGTGCAGGGAGCATCCCTTTTTTCATATCCGTCATACGTGAATCTATTTTTTGCATAAAATCTGAAATTCCTTACATTGTCCGAGCCAGGTCTTGTATGAAAATTTGAACCGATTCTTCTTGAGGTTTCCCCTGATTTGGATTTTGATTAAAGAAACCTTGAGGGGTAGCAGTTTGTCCGTTCTTCCAACCAAAATTTAGATGATTTTTCCAGCCAGGATTGTACGTATTAGAGGATGGTCCATTGAAAGGTCTTTGATAGTTATTTACGGCATTAGATTGTTCATTCAATACTTCTCGAAAGGCGGGTATTGAAGGACAATTTTCAGTAGTATGAATGTTGCAATCACAGATGCCGCAAACACTTTCATTAACCTTTTCCTTCCTTCCTTCCATGGCCTCAAATTTTCTGGTGAGATTGGCCACCTTAGCGTTAAGATCATTATCCTCTTTCAGGAGATATATTCCTCCTTTCTCCCTTGAATGAGTCGGCCTAGACGTAGTGTTCATCCTTGGGTAATAGTCCTATGATTGTGTTTTTTCAGCGAGACTATCGAGGTAATCCCATACCTCGTCGACATTTTTATTAATAAAATCTCCGTTACACATTGTCTCGACCATTTGGCACATGGAAGATGTTAGCCCATCATAGAAAAAATTCGTAATGCGCCATATTTCAAAGCCATGTTGTGGGCATGCATTAACCAGATCCTTGAACCTTTCCCAACATTGGAAGAATATTTCATCTTCCTTTAGGGCAAAGTTCATGATTGCTCTCCTGAGGGTAATTGTCTTATGATGTGGGAAAATTTTCTTTATAAATTCCCTCTGCAAATCATTTCATGTGCCAATGGATATAGGACGCAGTGAATGTAACCACGTCTTGGCTTTTTCTTTCAAGGAAAATGAAAAGAGTTTCAGCCTAATAGTATCCTCAGATACATTAGGAAAGTATAAGGTGCCTATGATTTCATCGAACTCTTTCAGATGCAAGTATGGTTCTTCAGACTCAAGCCCATGGAACTTAGGAAGGAGTTGGATAACCCCTGGCTTGATGTCCATATATCCTGTATTCTCAGAAAAAATCATGCATGAGGGCGTACTCACCCCTGCCGGTTGTAAATAATCTCATAAAGTACGAGGCGGGGGTGCCTGATGCACCTCATTCTCATCATGTACTTCCTCAACCCTTGGTTGAGGTAGTGCTTGAGGTTGATTTTCAGCCATAACGTCTTCTAACTCAGGAGAATTCAAGTGGTGTCTAGTCCTGCGATGGACAGTCAACCCCTCAACTAATCCTCCTTCAGTCACGAGACGTCGAGTGTTGTCGCGTGCCCAATGGGGTATAAAACACACTCAGCCCTCAAATTCTAACTTAAACTTAAAAAAGAAAATAAAAATTTAGGAAAATGGAGGGTTGGAGAGAAGTTACCAAATCGGAGTTCCTAAGTTAAAAAGTTGCAAAACAAACCAAAATAAGTTAGTTTTTAAGAGTAGAAAGTCCTAATTAAAAATAAACTAATTTCTAGGGAAAAGAAGAAATTCCAAAGAAAGAAGAATTAGAAAGAGCTTACTAAATTAGAAGCTTCCTACAATACAGAAAAATTGAGTTAGTTCTAAAAATCAGATAGAAGGAAGAATAAAAAGTTTCTAAAGTTAGGAAAAATTTCTGATAAGGAAAATAACTAAGCTTCTAAAGCTAGAATTAAAAATTTCTAAAAAGAAAATCTAATCCTAAAACTAATTAATTTCAGAAAAACATAGCCGACAGTCCCCGGCAACGGCGCCAAAAACTTGTTCACTCCCCAAGTGCAGGGTTGTGATGTAGTAATAACTCGGTAAGACCGAGGTCGAATCCCAAGGGACTGAAACTTGTACGTTATCTAAAACTAACTAGAACTAGAACTAGGCTAAGATGAATTCTAAATCAATTAGCAATGGTGGAATACTTGTAGAATAATTAATCTAAAACTTAAGAAACAAATCAGAGATAGGAAACTAGGGATTCAGAGGATCCACTTGTAGAGATCAGGGAGAACTTATGCTTGCATCAAAAATTATGAAAATTACTGAACTGCCGTTGATCTAGTTTTCAAAGAGATGAAAGGAAGATAAATTAGAATGGATTCCATCACCAAACCATGCCCAAAGACTATGGCAAACAACAGAATCAAACTAATTACCACCCAATCACATGTATGTAAGTTAGGAAGGGTACCGTCATCCGACCATGCCCAGGAGACTATGGTAAACAATAGGGCTTCCTGACATCATAAACATTAAAGAGAACGGAAATATTCAAAGCCATTGCAGACCCATTGTAATTTCAGTCACAACAGACCAATAAAAACCTAAAACATTCCCATATTAATTAATTAAAATCAACGTCAATTCATGCATTAAAATTTAAATAAAATTAAATCTCCCATCTCACTACAAGCTTCACCTCTTAGCCCTAGCTAGGAGGATTTAGCCTGCCATGGATGGGCTCAATCCAAATAAATAAAGAGAAAAAGAAAAGGAAAAGAAAAGGGAAAGAAAAAACCAAGCTCCTCTCTCTCTCCTCTGCCCACGTTGAAACCCAAGCTCAAGCCATCTGTTCTTCCTCCCAAGACCTGAATGAATGCTCCCCACGTCCAAAACCTCCTTTTATAGCTGTTGGAAGGCTGGAGTCAGTGATAGAGTTGTAGGAGGACACGGAGTGCAATTTTCGCAGCCAAGTTCGGTGCCTCGAAACACGCCACTTTCCTCGCTCAAATTTCAAAGAAACACCGTCCCTTAGTACTTTCTTGGGTTCTCTACATGATAAACGGTTCAGATCTGCCATATGATCAAAGATTGTGGCCCAAAACTGCCTGAAAAAGTCAATTTTCGCAGATGTGCGAAATCTTTTGCACCATTTCGCTGTTGTGATCGGTGGGCCCCACAGAAGCATTTTCTGGAAAATCCACCCCGTCCATTGGATTCAGAATGAAATTTCAGTCAAGAATGGGTGATTTTGAACGTCCATTGACGTGTCCCAGAGAAGAAATAACTAAAAGATCAGATTTAAACGCTACCGGGCAGCCCTTTTGTGGCCTCTGTATCTCTCACGTGTGCACGCATGGGTGAAAAGTGTCAACATATTTTTGTAGTATTCGAGTCCCTCTACACGGTGAACGGGTCAGATTTTTCGTACGGTAAATGGGTAGGGCCCACAACCGTCCTCAAAAATGGCCAGCGGCCTGCGTTACGCGGTGCGATTTTTTATTTTTTTTTTTAATTTTATTTTAAGAAGAAAGTCCGACTTAACTCGTTTGGTGCACGACGAGTGCACATGTGCATTGTACACATGCTACACTAGATGGGCTCTATTATGATATTTATGAGCAATCCAGTCCATCCATCTCGGAAATCAGATCTTTTTAACAGTTGGGAGAAATTTTGAGGCATATACGGATAGTAGGTGGGCTCCAGATCGAGATTTAAGGGGCTGATCTACTCGTTAGGCTACTTCCACAATGATCCAATGGATGATTTCTAACGTGTACGGTTAATTTATGGTCCTCAGGCCACGTATGAAGTTTCGAGCCGAACGGATGGTGGGAAACATGTGATCTTACATTTTGGATGAGTTTTAAGCCACTTGAACTTCAGTTTCTTAATTCTTTCAAATTTCTGGCCATGTATATCTGTCAATCTTGGTCCCCTGGAGTGTGTCCCATGCTTTTGGTGAGTTTGGAGCATTAAATCCATACATTTAGTATCCTACTTCGATCCAAGCTTGTAAAATCAACCTGCAACATAAACACGATTAAATCAGCCGTTAAACATTATTATGCTCGTAAATCCAGACAATATTTGGGGTATAATATATACTATTTGACCCTCAACAATCACACTTTTACCTATGAAATGTTTCGTAGGTAAAAATATAATCTCTAACTTTAATTTCAAACGTAGTTGAGACCTTTACATACGAAAATGTTTGTAGGTAAAAAATGTGTATTAGGCTTTTACCTACGAGATGGTTTATAGGTAAAAATATAATATTTAACTTAAATTTCAAATGTTGAGACTTTTTCCTATGAAAATTGTCGGAGGTAAAAAATGGTTCTAAGAATTTTACCTACGAAATATTTCGTAGGTAAAGGGTTTTACCTACGAATAATTTCGTAGGTAAAAGTCTTTTCTTTTTTAAAATTTTTCAGCTCAAAATTTCTGATATACACCTGTTACAATATAATTCATCATATTCTTCCTGATATATACCTGTTATGTAATATATTTTATCATATTCACATTCACATCCATCTAAACCCAAATTACGTAAATCCATCCAAACATAAACTATCCATCCAAACACAAACAATCTTATCCACATGACATTCATCCACACATAAATACATATAAGTTTAACATCATAAATAAAATATAAAAAATTATTCATAGCGTTAGAGAATCGAGAATAAGTTAAGGTTTAGGTTTAGGAAATCGGGTTCGGGTTCGGGTTTAGGTTTGGATTTTCAAGTTTTGGTTTAGGTTTAAGTTAGGAAGTTGAGATTAAGATTAGGTGTAGGTTTAGGTTTAGGGATTTGAGAATACATTTGGGTTTTAGGTTTAGGTTTAGGTTAAGGTTAGGTTATAGGATATAAGTTTAAGTTAAGGTTTAGCTCATAAGTTTTGGTTTAGATTAAGGTTATAGGTTTAGGTTATAAGTTATAGCTTTAGGAAATTGAGAATAGGTTACGGTTTAGGTTTAAGAAATCGGGTTCGGGTTCGAGATCGAATTTAGGTTTAGATTTTCAAGTTTAGGTTTAGGTTTAGGTTAGGGACTTGAGAATACATTTAGGTTTTAGGTTATAGCTTTAGGGAATTGAGAATAGATTAAGGTTTAGGTTTAAGAAATCGGGCTCAGGTTCGGGATCATGTTTAGGTTTGGGTTTTCAAGTGTTGGTTTAGGTTTAGGTTAGGGAGTTGAGATCAGGATTAGGTGTAGGTTTAGGTTTAAGGATTTGAGAATACATTTAGGTTTTAGGTTTAGGTTTTCATTTTAGGTTATAGGTTATGGTTTAGGGTTTAGGTTTAGGTTAAGGTTAAGGTTAAGGTTAGGTTATAGGATAAAAGTTTAGGTTATAGGTTATAGGTCAAGGTCTAGGTCATAGGTTTTGGTTCAGGTTAAGGTTATAGGTTTAGGTTTAGGTTTAGGTTAAGGTTTAGGTTTAGGTTATAAATTATAGCTTTAGGGAATTAAGAATAGGTTAAGGTTTAGGTTTAGGAAATCGAGTTCGGGTGCAAGATCGGGTTTAGGGTTTCCAAGTGTTGGTTTAGGTTTAGGTTAGGGAGTTGAGATCAGGATTAGGTGTAGGTTTAGGTTTAGGGATTTGAGAATACATTTAGGTTTGAGGTTTAGGTTTAGGTTTTAAGTTATAGGTTAAGGTTTAGGTTAAGGTTAAGGATAGGTTATAGGATATAAGTTTAGGTTATAGGTTATAGGTCAAGGTTTAGGTCATATGTTTTGGTTCAGGTTAAGGTTATAGGTTTAGGTTAAGGTTAAGGTTTAGGTTTAGGTTATAAGTTATAGCTTTAGTGAATTGAGAATAGGTTAAGGTTTAGGTTTAGGAAATCAGGTTCGGGATCGGGTTTAGGTTTGGGTTATAGGTATAGGTTTTGGAATTTGAGAATAGGTTTAGGTTAAGGTTATAAGTATAGGTTATAGGTTAACGTTAAGGTTTAGGTTTCAGCTATAAGTATAGGTTTTAGGATTTGAGAATAGGTTTAGGTTAAGGTTATAAGTCTAGGTTTAGGTTATAGGTTAAGGTTATAGGTATAGGTTTAGGTTATAGGTTAAGGTTTAGCTTTAAGAAATTGGGTTCGAGTTCTGGATGGGGTTTAGGTTTGGGTTATAGGTATAGGTTTTGAGATTTGAGAATAGGTTTAGGTTAAGGTTATGAGTTTAGGTTTAGGTTATAGGTTAAGGTTTAGGTTTAGGAAATTGGGTTCGGATTCGAGATCGAGTTTAAGTTTGGGTTATAGGTATAGGTTTTGGGATTTGAGAATAGGTTTAGGTTAAGGTTGTAAGTATAGGTTTTAGGTTAAGGTTAAGGTTTAGGTTTTGGCTATAAGCATAGGTTTTGGGATTTGAGAATAGGTTTAAGTTAAGGTTATAAGTCTAGGTTTAGGTTATAGGTTAAGGTTTAGGTTTAGGAAATCGGGTTCGGGTTCGGGATCGGGTTTATGTTTGGGTTATAGGTATAGGTTTTAGGATTTGAGAATAGGTTTAGGTTAAGGTTATGAGTCTAGGTTTAGGTTTAGTCTATAGGTATAGGTTTAGGTTATAGGTTAAAAATTAGGTTTAGAAAATCGGGTTCGGGTTCAGGATCGGATTTAGGTTTGGGTTATAGGTATAGGTTTTGGGATTTGAGAATACGTTTAGGTTAAGGTTGTAAGTATAAGTTATAGGTTAAGGTTAAGGTTTAGGTTTCGACTATAAGTATAGGTTTTGGGATTTGAGAATAGGTTTAGGTTAAGGTTATGAGTCTAGGTTTAGGTTATAGGTTAAGGTTTAGATTTAGGCTATAGGTATAGGTTTAGGTTATAGGTTAAGGTTTATGTTTAGGAAATCGGGTTCGGGTTCGAGATCGGATTTAGGTTTGGGTTATAGGTAATGGTTTTGGGATTTTAGAATAGGTTTAGGTTATGGTTATAAGTATAGATTATAGGTTAAGGTTAAGGTTTAGGTTTCGGCTATAAGTATAGGTTTTGAAATTTGAGAATAGGTTTAGGTTAAGGTTATAAGTCTAGGTTTGGGTTATAGGTTAAGGTTTAGGGTTAGGTTATAGGTTAAGGTTTAGGTTTAGGAAATTGGGTTCGGGTTCAGGTTCGGGTTTTAGTTTGGGTTATAGATATAGGTTTAGGTTAAGGTTATGAGTCTAGGTTTAGGTTATAGGTTAAGGTTTAGGTTTAGGAAATCGGGTTCAGGTTCAGGATCTGGTTTAGGTTTGAGTTATAGGTATAGGTTTTGGGATTTGAGAATAAATTTAGGTTAAAGTTGTAAGTATAGGTTATAGGTTAAGGTTAAGGTTTAGATTTTGACTATAAGTATAAGTTTTGAGATTTGAAAATAAGTTTAGGTTAAGGTTATAAGTCTAGGTTTAGGTTATAGGTTAAGGTTTAGGTTTAGGTTATAGGTATAGGTTTAGGTTATTAGTTAAGGTTTAGGTTTAGGAAATCGGGTTTAGGTTTTAGGATTTGAGAATAGGTTTATGTTAAGGTTATGAGTCTAGGTTTAGGTTATAGGTTAAGGTTTAGGTTTAGGCTATAGGTATAGGTTTAGGTTATAGGTTAAGGTTTAGGTTTAGGAAATCGGGTTCGGGTTCGGGTTCAGGATTAGGTTATAGGTTAAGGTGTAGGTTTAGGAAATCGGGTTCAGGTTCGGGATCGGGTTTAGGTTTGGGTTATAGGTATAGGTTTTGGGATTTGAGAATAGGTTTAGGTTAAGGTTGTAAATATAGGTTATAGGTTAAGGTTAAGGTTTAGGTTTCGACTATAAGTATAGGTTTTAAGATTTGAGAATAGGTTTAGGTTTCGTTATGAGTGTAGGTTTAGGTTATAGGTTAAGGTTTAAGTTTAGGCTATAGGTATAGATTTAGGTTATAGGTTAAGGTTTAGGTTTAAGAAATCGGGTTTGGGTTCGGGATCGGGTTTAAGTTTGGGTTGTAGGCATAGGTTTTGAGATTTGAGAATAGGTTTAGGTTAAGGTTGTAAGTATAGGTTATAGGTTAAGGTTAAGGTTTAGGTTTCGGCTATAAGTATAGGTTTTGGGATTTGAGAATAGGTTTAGGTTTCAGCTATAAGTATAGGATTTTAGGTTTCTTGATCACCATCTATGACTCATATCTTTCTTTCACAGATTGTGGATGTTGGAGAAACTCTTGCGCTCTTTATAGAACTTCAAATCCTAGGGGATAGAGCTTTAAGGAAGCTGGCCTTTTCACATGTTGTGCACAATATTCGGCGTATGAACCAGAGACATAAAAATGAAGCTAAGAATCGCGCACTTCAGAATATCTTATTTGTAATGCTGCAGGTTGGCTTGTTAGATTCACTTCTCCTTTTATGTCTTAACTTGACATGTTGTCATAAATATATGTATCTTTTTGTGCTCATCTTTTCAGTCTTACTATTGCTTTGTCCTTTAAATAAAATTATTTAGTTATGGTACTTTATCATTTATCCCTGCAATGCATGCCACTTTAGGAAGAGGATGAATTGAGAGCAAAAAGGTCTTTTATTCTACTGTGTGATCTTCACCGCCGAAGGGTTTGGTTTGATGATAGGACAACTAATGTGATTTGCACAACGTGCTTTCATACTTCTTCCAGGTATACCTGTCCACTTTCTGTCTAACTAGATCCCTGACATGTAGTCATTAACCTTGATTAGCTCAACAAAATATTAATATCTAAAATCTTCAGGATTATAGTTGCTGCTATATCTTTCCTACTTGGTTATTAGCGGATGGAAGAATCCGAGAATAGTGAAGGCTCAAGCAGTGAAGATGAAACTACCATGCAAAAACCTCAAGTTGTTTTGAGTCGTGAGACTGTCTATAAGGTATTTTTCACAATATATAGTTTTTTTTTTGTCAGAAAGGATTGAAACCACCTTTAGATTTCTACCTTTTTATAGTTTAACTCCTGAGATTTTTTATTTTTTTTAAAAGCTGATTAAGCTGACTGAAGCTATAACCTAAAACCTAAAACCTAAAACCTAAAACCTAAACCTAAACCTAACCTAAACCTATAACCTTAAAGCTATAACCAATTTTCGAAAGCTATAACCTATAACCCAAACCTAACCTAACCTAAAACCTAAATGTATTCTCAAATCCTTAAACCTAAACCTACACCTAATCCTAATCTCAACTCCCTAATCTAAACCTAAACCTAAACTTGAAAACCCAAACCTAAACCCAATCCCGAACCCAAACCTGATTTCCTAAACTTAAACCTAAACCTTAACCTATTCTCAATTCCCTAAAGCTATAACCTTAACCTTAACCTAAACCAAAACCTATAACCTAAACCTTAACCTATAACCTATAACCTAAACTTATAACCTATAACCTAATCTTAACCTTAATCTAAACCTAAAACCTAAACCTTAACCTATAACCTAAAACCTAAACCTAAACCTATAATCTAAACATATAAACTAAACCTAAAACCTAAACCTAAACCCAAACCTAAGCTTATAACCTTAACTTAAATGTATTCTCAAATCTCAAAACCTATACTTATAACCTAAATCTAAACCTAAACCTTAACCTATAACCTATAATCTAAACCTATATTCATAACCTTAACCTAAACTTATAACCTTAACCTAAACCTATTCTTAAATCCCAAAACCTATAATTATAACCTAAACCTAAACCTCAACCTATAACCTATAACTTAAACCTATACTTATAACTATAACCTAAACTTATAACCTTAACCTAAAACCTAAATGTATTCCAAAATCCTTAAACCTAAACCTTAACCTATTCTCAATTCTCTAAACCTTAACCTAAACCTAAACCTAAAACCTAAAACCTAAATGTATTCTCAAATCCCTAAATCTAAACCTACACCTAATCCTAATCTCAACTCCCTAACCTAAACCTAAACCTAAACTTGAAAACCCAAACTTAAATCCGATCCCGAACTCAAACCCGATTGCCTAAACCTAAACCTTAACCTATTCTCAATTCCCTAAGGCTACAGGTCATCGTCTATGACATCAGAGAGCGGCTGGAGAAGAAGAGTGAGCAGCTGGAGAGGCAGAGGGAGGAGCAGGAGAGGAGGATGGAGGATCTGATGAGGCAGAGGGAGGAGCGGGAGAGGAAGATGGAGGAGCAGGAGAGGAAAATGGAGGAGATGTGGGTGGAGCATAAGCGATGGATGATGAAGATGTTTCAGGCTCTCGCTGCACGCTTACCCACCGATGCTCCACCACCTCTGCCTTTATCTTTGTGATTTTTTATATTTTATTTATAATGTCAAACTTATATGTATTTATGTGTGAATGAATGTCATGTTGATGGATGTAATTTATATTTGGATGGATCTACGTACGTTGGGTTTAAATGGATGTGAATGTGAATATGATGAAATATTTATATAACAGGTGTATATCAGGAATTTTTTATTGAAAAATTTTTTAAAAAAAGACACTTTTACCAATGAAAAATTTCTTAGGTAAAAGTAATATCCAGGTTCTTTACCTATGAAAATTTTCGTAGGGAAAAGTTTAGTAAATATTTTTAGCTACGAAAATATTCGTAGCTAAAAGTTTTAAAAATATTTTTTATTTGTTGGTATATGTTTTATAAAATGGTTTTACCTGCCAAATAATTCGTAGATAAAAGTTTCATAAAAGGTTTTAGCTACGAAAAGACACATAGGCAAAAGTTTTGTAAATATTTTTGCCTACGAAAATATTCTTAGGTAAAAGTTTTGTAAATATTTTTAGTTACGAAAGTATTCGTAGGTAAAACTTTTGTAACAACTTTTACCTACAAAAAATATTCATTGGTGAAACTTTTGTAAATATTTTTAGCTACAAAATTATTTGTGGGTAAAAGTTTTGAAATAATTTTTACCTATGAAAACATTCGTAGGTAAAAGTTTTGTAAATCGTTTTAGCTACGAAAATAATCGTAGGCAAAAATATTTGTCAATAGTTTTGCTTGCGAAAAAACACGTTGGTAAAAGGTTTTACCTGCGAAAGCAAATCGTCGACAAAAGTCTTATCTTTGCCAACAAAATTTTTTTTTCGGTGAAAGTTTTTGTAACATCCCGAAAATTGGGAGTCGAGCATAAACTCCACTCCCGAGTTCCAGAACATCACTTATGCAACATTTTCAATGATGGATGAATGTTGTTCATATTAGTGGAGAAAATATGAGTGGGATTAGACCAAAGCAGCATATCATACTCCAGAGACAGTTAAGTTTCTTAAGCAGAAGACTGTGATAAATATATAAACTGTATAATTGATTGTAAGTCTCCAGAGAGTGAACATGTTACCAGGTTAGTTAAATACATGTATACTCCAAAAATGGAAAGAAAAGAATATACATGGGTGTTTAAATAAAAGGCAAAATACCAAGTGTATTGGCATCTAATCAGTAACCTTGTAACCCCATCGATCAGAACCTGCATATAGGAGGAATACTCATCATCATCAAGTCTGGCTCTACTTCGCAAGCATCGCCATCATCTGAAATTAAAATAGAAACAGGTTGGTGTGTACAACACCGTCCCGTAACGTAGGAGTGAATAGCTAACTAAGTGGAAACTATACAGCAAAGGTTAACATGTTATCAATTCAATCAAACAGTAATGATAAAGCAGTACAAGCAAACATGTCCTAGCTACTCTTGTTAATGCAAGGATGGTATGAAGAATGATGCATGCCTTCACCACAAACTCCCTCATGCGACATCATCTAACAACCGCGGCATGAATCACTACCACTATGCTCTCACACCAACGCCAATGGCACATGCAGTGCGATGTCATGGATATGATTATCAAGTTCTTATTAGTCCTTTTCATATAGCAGTATTGGAAAGTTAAGACACCTCCCTTATATCAATTCCCAATATTGATCCATTCTAGGGTCGTCAGTCCTAGGAATTCTCATACAATCTTACGGTTCTAGGTCGCTACAAGGGCTGCCAGGGCTGTTGCACGCAATCGTTACACCACTCCCCCATCACCTTATCAATACATGCCTATTTATATCCTTAAGACTACAACAGGACTCGTCACCCCTATGCAGTGTCAGGATAAACTCAAGGTCACTACAGAGGGCTGCTAGGGCTGTTGCGCACAATCGTTGCTCCACTCCCCCATCACCAAACAGTGTAGGCCGACAACAAGAATATAATATCTCATACCATCATAATCTTCTTAGAGTAGGGTGCTCACTGGTCACTACGAGGAGGTTTGTGGCCCCAGCGTAGGCCGACAGCTCGACCACGGTGTCCCATACCACCATGCCTGGCTCATGAGTCTTAGAGGATCTTGGTACCATGGTTATGGGAGTTTCATTGGTAAGCTCAGTGTCTTAGATTCAAACAGTAGCGACCAAATAAGGTGAACAAGTATCGGTCAATCGGGTTAGTTGATAAGTTCAACTAGGCCAAGCGCACGTTGAGTTGAACGACATGAAATGTATAAGCACTCCGTGTGGCCTAACCACTATCGAACATCCCAAGCACGACTCAGATTCGCTAAACTCATCTTGTGTGGCGAAAACAACCTCAACCACTATTTATGGAACGGTTTCCGATTGCCTGGACTATAATACATCCTCATTCACATACGAAGCTAATAACTAGCATATGATTCATATTCTGCATTCATATGAACAATCATGAAGTATAACTTAAATGTAAACAATACATGCAGGAAAGCATTCACACATGTAACATGATTCAATTAAACACGTAAGCCATGGAGGAAATCATACACTCATTTAGCATGGATAACCTAAGTTACATGAGTCATGGAGGGATTCATACACATCATTGATGTAGTTGAGAATCATATCTCAACCCGCATATAGGTACATCTTACTAACTCCTAACTCATTCAGACACTTTTACATACACTTAGTCTACACATTACATCATACATATTATGTATCCATTAGCATACGTATTAGGAAAAATCCTTTCATCAAAGGGTTATCGCCCATATAACAATCATACATTCATGACAATTAGTCATGGTGAGCACAAAAGTGAATTCCATACTCATTCAGTCATTTTCACAAACACTTAGACTACACATACTAACTACATATCATATGTTGATATATCATGTATTTGACCAAATCCTTTCACTAGGGAGTTGCCCCATATATCACTTGCATATACCCACGACGGATAATCATAGCATGTATGAATCTGGGTTCCGTATTCATTTAAACATTCTCACAAACACATGAGCTATACACTTTTACATATATAGCGTATATTGGCCGTGGCGTGATTTAGGGCAAGTCCTTTCGCTAAGGAGTTGTCACACATGTAACAAGCATATATTCACGGCAATTAATCATGTTAAGCGCAAATCTGAATTTTATGCGTATACGGTATTTTCTACAAATATGAGGAATACAGTATAATCAACATAGGTAACGTATAATTGAAAAACGAAACGAACAACACTTTATACATGTGAAATAGCATCCTAGACAAGAATAAATCATTATTTAATATTGAAAGTCTTGAAAACCATAACCTAAACGTATATAGTCCGCACCTTAAACCAGAAAATGTGAAATGGATATGATTCAGACGATCAGTCTTCGTCAACGGCGAATTGACAACTTAGAACATGAAATAGATTAGCTACAACTTCATTTATACTATTCTAGGCTCCAAAACAGGTTAGGGTTAGGATTTCTTACCTAAGAATGGGATCAGAAACACCAAAATAGCTTTACAGATAGGTGGATTAGGCACGTAGCAAAGTTGAGAAGAATCCCAGGAAGAAGCACCAACTTCTCTCACACTCTCTCTCTTTTCTCTCCCTTGAAAAGTTAGGGTTTGAAAATTCGTATGGGATTTGGGAATGGGGGTTTTAAGCCCTTTTATAAGCCCAAAAACGATGAAAATAGACTTGGGGCCAAGGTATACTTAGGTTATAACCAAATCTGGTTTGTTCCGATCCAACGGAGCATTTCTGGAAGTCTTGTTACTAAATGCGGTCGGACTTAAGCTCTCTAAGATCAGATCTAGGTCAAGCTAAGTTTTTAGTCCGGTCGGATTTTCCGATCGACCGTGACGGACCCGTTTCAGTTCAACGGTTACAAAAACTCGATCAGAGCTACAAGTACTATGACATGTAAGGGCCACCTATCCTGATTCGAGGGTGAATTTTGGTCGAATTCTAATGATCAGAATGCTTAAAAATAGCGTGCAAGTGGAACATTTCAGATTTCATAAAAATATAATTAATTTTCTAAAACTCTTCATTTTCCTACCCTCTTTACTCCGGGCTGAGTAAAATGGTCTCAGGATATCGTTTGGGCTTAATTTTTTACGTGATTGTCAAGTCCAACTAGGCGGTCGTAATGGTCTAAGTTCATAGCTATCGGACTCTCGATGCGCGGTCTAAAACCAATACAAAGTTACAAAGCATTCCTGAGAGCAACTGGGTTTAGAGTTGGATCCTAAATTTCAGGGTAACGTAGCGTTAATAATTCTAGAGGTTTTGGGTCTTATAGATCATATTTAAAGTGGTTGGTGCTAATTTTACAGGAAACTAGTGTAGCGCTGGCTAATTCACGTTAAATTTCTAAAGAATTAGGTTCTAAATTATTTCTATGGCTTTGAAATTGAGTTCTAAGAGGTTACCAAGGTGTTATGGTTGACCCATTACCTAAGGACGCCTAACTCCAGGTTGGTAAAAATTTGAGGTGTTACAATCTACCCCCCTTAAAAGTAATTTCATCTCCGAAATTGGCTAAGGGTAATGAGTACAGGTTCTATTATTCCTTTTGCCTAAAAACTTGTTTAATGGTCGACCAATACGGAGAGATGGTTGTAGTGGGCTTGATCCCGATACGTCGAATGTCCTCCTGACCAGGGTAGACAGCATTGTATCCCTTCCTAATCCTGGTGGATCCTGGTCTTCTGCTTAGTCAAGCAGTGAGTCCATGGGTAGTCTGCCAGGATTGAGAATTGGGTCAAGACGTGAATGTTTCGCATTTATGCATTTTAGTAACTCCGTAATCTGATCACTCTAAAAACTTAGGAAAAGTCAATCACTAAAAGGTTCAAAAGTCCTATTAATAGGGTTGAGCTTTGGGTCTTGATCATCCTATCTAGGAGAGTCCTCGTCTGAATCTATGTCAAAGGTAGGGATTAATAAACACTCTAATAGAGTATCCTAAGGGGCCAGGCTTTACACTGCTTAATACAACTAGTAGCCTAGTCTATAACTCAGTAGCTGTAATCTAAAATCTAAGCTTATACGCTAGATGGTTTCATATCATTTCTACTACATGGGATTATTCTATCATTTAGGGTCAAGATTGTCTAATTGGAATTGGATTCCCTATCGGATCTTTCGAAATCTAGAAGTACTAAATCTAGGTCCAAAACTCTAGATTCCTAGCACTAGATGGTCACTATTTATGGACTGAGCTACTGTGTCTGGTCTCACCCGACGGTAAAGCATAAAGATCGAGAAGATGACAATAACTAGCTCATAAAGAGCTATGGAAAATGAGGAAAATAAGAAGAATGGGACGAGAAATTTGGATCTCCATGGGTTTGAGCCTCAACAGAGGTTGTAAGGCCCCAAAAGACAGGGATTGAAGAAAGGAAAATGAAGAAATGGGATGAGTTGAGAGCTTACACGATTTTGAGCCTAAAAAGGAGAAGGTAAAGCCCAAACGAGAGAGAATGGAGAGGGTAGGAGAGTGAGGTTTGTTGTAAACAATAGAGGGGTGTAGGTTATAGCAGAAAACGATGGAATGGGTGATTGGAGGGGTGGTTTGAGAGAGAAAACAGAAATTGTGAAGGAAAGGGAGAGCTTGGGGGGTCACTTTGTGAAGGAAGTGGTAGAATGGGGATGAAATAGGGGTCGAACCCTATACCATAGGGTCCCACTAGATCCCAAACATGATCGGCACGGACGGCCCGCCCGGCCGAGCCCATTGACCGGCGAGGCCTCACCGAACCGGCGAAGCCCTCACCGACCACTGGATAAACTGGCGAGGGCTCGCCATTTGGGTGAGGACCTCCTACCCCCCAGGCCCCAAAAAAGTCTGGGTCCCACCCTGGGTCCCCTTATAAGTGCTCCGTTTGGCCTCTGACTCCATTTGAGGTGTTTTCGGTGTAAATCGAAATGAGTTTATGTGACGTGTAACATATGATTTTGGGGTAGGAGACGCTAATCTATCCAATTAACCCATTTATTCCATGAGATTCCATAATTTGAATGGTCAAAAGTACAATTTATACATATATTTACTCTTTATAGTAAATTTTTTTTAAGTATTATTCTCCATCATTTATACGTTAGAATTTATGTCTAGTATGAAAGGACTTAGAAAAAGATGAAGAATGAGGTGGTGAAATGAGAGATTTTGAAGGAAATGGGTTAGACTTTAAGATTGAGTCCTAAGAAGTTATTTTCAATACCTTGGTTGATACTTCATGAGAGTGGTGAGATTGATGAGGGATGTTGAGATGGATAGGTGTCAAGATGAGGAATGACAGATATAGAAATTACTACATTCGAGGGAACTTTGGGGTATCATTCATAGGTAAAGTGGGCATTGATGCTTTGGTCATGTGAGATGGAGACCAAGAACAACACCGGTTGGGGATGAGTTGGCTTTAAGTTGAAGGTTCTAAAAGTGTAAAGAGAAGGCCTAAAAGGATGCGCTTAGAGGTAATAAGAAATGATTTAATGATCTATGGTTTAACTGAGGATGATCCTGGATAGATTGGAATGGTGGAACATATGAACTTAAACATTTTCTTTCCTTTATGGTCCTAGATTTTATTATTGTTACGATCCTTTGTGTGGCCTACTGAATTACTTAGTAGCAATAGAGATCCGGTCTGTGATAGTGGTGAGATTGGGGTGTAGCTAGGTATATGAATCTCAACAAAACAAATTAGAAGAACTGTAGACTAAATTACAATATTCAGTCTCACCTGTCTGCGAAACTTGGGATTCTAATGTGGTTTCTAAGTTCCATCACTCCCTTCCTAAGTTAGAGTGCGTCAGTGTGCGTCGTGTTACCATAACCCAGGTCCAGTTTAATCCAAATCATGCTCTGATACCATTTGTAACATCCCGAAAATCGGGAGTCGAGCATAAACTCCACTCCCGAGTTCCAGAACATCACTTATGCAACATTTTCAATGATGGATGAATATTGTTCATATTAGTGCAGAAAATATGAGTGGAATTAGACCAAAACAGCATATCATACTCCAGAGACAGTTAAGTTTCTCAAGTAGAAGACTGTGATAAATATATAAACTGTATAATTGATTGTAAGTCTCTAGAGTGTGAACATGTTACCAGGTTACCTAAATACATGTATACTCCAAAAATGGAAAGAAAATAATATACATGGGTGTTTAAATAAAAGGCAAAATACCAAGTGTATTGGCATCTAATCAGTAACCCTGTAAACCCGTCGATCAGAACCTGCATATAGGAGGAATACTCCTCATCATCATCAAGTCCGGCTCTGCTTCGCAAGCAATGTCATCATCTGAAAATAAAATAGGAACTGGTTGGTGTGTACAACACCGTCCCGTAACGTAGGAGTGAGTAGCTAACTCAGTGGAAACTATACAGCAAAGGTTAACATGTTATCAATTCAATCAAGAAGTAATGATAAAGAAGTACAAGCAAACATGTCCTAGCTACTCTTGTTAATACAAGGATGGTATGAAGAATGATGCATGCCTTCATCACAAACTCCCTCATGCGACATCATCTAACGATCACGACATGAATCACTACCACGGTGCTCTCACACCAACGCCAATGGCACATGCAGTGCGATGTCATGGATATGATTACCAAGTTCTTATTAGTCCTTTTCATACAGTAGCATTGGGAAGCTAAGACACCTCCCTTATATCAATTCCCAACATTGATCCATTCTAGGGTCGTCAATCCTAGGAATTCTCATACGATCTTACAGTTTTAGGTCACGGCAAGGGCTGCCATGGCTGTTGCACACAATCGTTACACCACTCCCCCATCACCTTATCAATACAGGCCTATTTATATCCTTAAGACTACAACAGGACTCTTCGCCCCAATGCAGTGTCAAGATAAACTCAAGGTCACTACAGAGGGCTGCTAGAGCCGTTGTGCACAATCATTGCTCCACTCCCCCATCACCAAACAGTGTAGGCCGATAGCAAGAATATAGTGTCCCATACCACCATAATCTGCTCAGTGTAGGGTGTCACTCGTCACTACGGGGAGGTTTGTGGACCCAGCGTAAGCCGACATCTCAACCACGGTGTCCCATACCACCATGCTCGGCTCATGAGTCTTAGAGAATCTTGGTACCATGGTTACGGGAGTTTCATTGGTAAGCTCAGTGTCTTAGATTCAAACAGTAGCGACCAAACAAGGTGAACAAGCATCGGTCAATCGGGTTAGTTGATAAGTTCAACTAGGCCAAGCGCACGTTGAGTTGAACGACATGGAATGTATAAGCACTCCGTGTGGCCTAACCACTATCGAACATCCCAAGCACGACTCAGATTCGTTAAACTCATCTTGTGTGGCGAAAACAACCTCAACCACTATTTACGGAACGGTTTCCGATTGCCTAGACTGTAATACAGCCCCATTCACATACGAAGCTAATAACTAGCATATGATTCATATTCTGCATTCATATGAATAATCATGAAGTATAACTTAAATGTAAACAGTACATGCAGGAAAGCATTCACACATGTAACATGATTCAATTAAACACGTAAACCATGGAGGAAATTATACACTCATTTAGCATGGATAACCTAAGTTACATGAGTCATGGAGGGATTCATACACATCATTGATGTAATTGAGAATCATATCTCAACCCGCATATAGGTACATCTTACTAACTCCTAACTCATTCAGACACTTTTACATACACTTAGTCTATACATTACATCATACATATTATGTATCCATTAGCATACGTATTAGGGCAAATCCTTTCGTCAAAGGATTATCGCCTATACAACAATCATACATTCATGGCAATTAGTCATGGCGAGCACGAAAGTGAATTTCATACTCATTCAGTCATTTTCATAAACACTTAGACTACACATACTAACTGCATATCATATGTTGATATATCATGTATTTGACCAAATCCTTTCACTAGGGAGTTGCCCCATATATCACTTGCATATACCCACGACGGATAATCATAGCATGCATGAATCTGGGTTCCGTATTCATTTAAACATTTTCACAAACACGTGAGCTACACACTTTTACATATATAGCGTATATTGGTCGTGGTGTGATTTAGGGTAAGTCCTTTCGCTAAGGAGTTGTCACATGTGTAATAAGCATATATTCACGGAAATTAATTATGTTAAGCACAAATCTGAATTTTATACGTATACGGTATTTTCTACAAATACGAGGAATACGGTATAATCAACATAGGTAACATATAATTAAAAAACGAAACGAACAACACTTTATACATGTGAAATAGCATCTTAGACAAGAATAAATCTTTACTTAACATTGAAAGTCTTGAAAACCATAACCTAAATGTATATAGTCCGCACCTTAAACCAGAAAATGCGAAATGGATATGATTCAGACGATAAGTCTTCGTCAACGGCGGATTGACAACCTAGAACACGAAATAGATTAGCTACAACTTCATTTATACTATTCTAGGCTCTAAAACAGGTTAGGGTTAGGATTTCTTACCTAAGAACGGGATCAGAAACGCCGGAATAGCTATACGGATAGGTGGATTAGGCACGTAGCAAAGCTGGGAAGAATCTCAGAAAGAAGTACCAACTTCTCTCACACTTTCTCTCTCTTCTCTCCCTTGGAAAGCTAGGGTTTAGAAATTCGTATGGGATTTGGAAATGAGGGTTTTAAGCCCTTTTATAAGCCCAAAAGCGATAAAAATATACTTGGGGCCAAGGTATACTTAGGTTATAACCAAATCGGGTCTGTTCCGATCCAACGGAGCATTTCTGGAGGTCCTGTTACTAAATGCGGTCGGACTTAAGCTCTCTAATATCAGATCTAGGTCAAGTTAAGTTTTCAGTCCGATCGGGTTTCCAAATCGACCGTGGCAGACCAGTTTCAGTTCAACGGTTACGGGAACTCGATCAGAGCTACAAGTACTATGACATGTAAGGGCCACCTATCCTTATCCGAGGGTGAATTTGGGTCAAATTCTAATGATCAGAATGCTTAAAAATAGCGTGCAAGTGGAACATTCCAGATTTCATAAAAATATAATTAATTTTCTAAAACTCTTCATTTTCCTACCCTCTTTACTCTGGACTCAGTAAAATGGTCTCAAGACATCGTTTGGGCTTGATTTTTTAAGTGATTGTCAAGTCCAACTAGGCGGTCATAATGGTCTAAGTTCATAGCTATCGGACTCTCGATGCGCGGTCTAGAACCAAAACAAAGTTACAAAGCATTCCCGACAGCAACTGGGTTTAGAGTTGGATCCTAGATTTCTGGGTAACGTAGCGTTAACAATTCTAGAGATTTTGGGTCTTACAGATCATATTTAAAATGGTTGGTGCTAATTTTACAGAAAATCTAGTGTAGCGCTAGGTAATTCACGTTAAATTTCTAAAGAATTAAGTTCTAAATGATTTCTCTGGCTTTGAAATTGAGTTCTAAGAGGTTACCAAGGTGTTATGGTTGACCCATTGCCTAAGGACGCCTAACTCCAGTGTAGTAAAAATTCGGGGTGTTACAATTTTCTCCCTCGGTCTTTTAGCAATGAAATTGTCAACGAAAATTTTCATCGACAAAAGTTTTTGCCTACGAAAGAAAGGCTTTTACCTATGAAAATTTTCGTAGGTAAAAGCGTCTTTTCTTGTAGTGTGTTTTGGATTTCAAAAATTCCATCAATTTTTTTATTTAATTAACTGATAATATCACTTAATAACCATTAGCACTCAGTGTTAGTTTATACAGGAGTGGTACCGGTAAAGAACTGCACAAGTCTGATTAATCAACCGTAGGAAGCCAACGAATCTGTCCGATCATTTGAACATCAGGAGTAGCCCCATAATTTACTCACATAGGGCCCAAATCTAACCGACCCATCGCTAACTAATCAATACAAGCATAACTAAATTAAAGATCTAACCAAAGTTGAGTTAAATAAGGCCCAGATCTTAACTAATAGGCCAAATCAACCCCTTTACTCTTTTAGCCTAAAACCGATGGTTTATAGTAATCATGACCAAATCTCCACTTTCACTAGCCATAAATAGGCCACACTATGAACATAGTTAATCCAAATCTAAATCATTGCCCATGAGAAATTTCAATACCTAATTCATTACAGAAATGCCCTGATTTTCTGAACAAGCTCTAGACCACTCGTTGGTGGGTCACTAACTCCAAAACTATAGAATAATGTCCTTCTTACTAGGCTTGACATCCATCGTGAGACATCCAGTCGAGATTGTGACTTGGATCGCTCAACTTGGACTTACAAGATCGGTGCATGAGTTGTGTGAATATACTTGAAACTAACCAAGAATTTAAATCACTTATCTGCGTTCAATCTTTGCCCAAGTTGTGGCTTTCGGATCGTTAGATCATGACCAAATTTGGGGCAACAACCTAAAGTAATGTCCTACACAAATCCATATAACTGTGACCCCGATCGATCATCGGTGACTGTTGAACATACTTCTAATCATGTCTGTCGATTGACGCATCCTAATGGTGGGCCGATCATATCCATACGTATATCATCACTAGGGCTAGCTATCCTACAGTGTATATCAATATGTACGCCCCATAGTGGGCCCTAGAGCTTAGAAAGATCCTTCTATAGGGATAGTATGGTAAAAACCTAGCCCTTTGAGCCATTTACACAAAATCTGGCCCTATATAAGGGCTACTTTTGGGCACCTCTCTCCTCATACGAATTTGTCCTAGAGAAAGGAAAGAGAGAAGAGAGAAAAGGGAGAAAGAAGAAAGGAAGAAGAGAGCAAGGGAGAGAAAGTGGGTCATAGTTAAAAGTGGGGCCCAAGGGAGCTCAATCTTGCAACTCCTTGCCTCTCCCTCAAGGAAATTCCTCACCCACAACCGGAAGAATATCTCTTCGCCGATTGGGTAGGTAAATCTCTTATATTTTTAGAAAAAACCCTTGCATTGAGAAGGAATTTGCATGAGATTCTAACATGCAAATGCTTTGTCTTAGGGATTCCGGTCAATCGACCCCAAATTCAACACTTTTATGTCGCTGCCCAAGATCTCAACGATCCATAGGTGCGGACTATTATTCCTAGGTGGCTTAACACCAATTTTACTATGAATCTAATGATTATGATTGTTTGGGTGATGTATTTGGATAATCTAGTGAAAACCTTGGCAAGACCTGACCTTTTAGATCCTCCCAATCAACATGGAATGATTATGGCATGTTTGATGTTCCTCAACATGATTGGGCATGAATTTGGTAATTTTCTTGTTCATTTCTTGTTTGACTCTTGCGCAATGATTCTTTATAGCATGTATGTTCCATTAACCCTTGTTGTATTTTTATGCTATAAGAGATATATATATATATATATATATATATATATATATATATATATATATATATATATATATATATATATATATATAATATTTGCTCACTTCGTTAAACTCACACACTACACATACACGTTTAATTCATGTTATTGTTAGTAGTTGCAATCGTAGAGAAATTTGAAATTTACGTTTGATGTATGAGTGCATGATGTTACCTGTGTTAGATGATAAATTCTGAATTGTTGAAGCATTATTGAATATCATCAAACCCCTGGGTTGGTCAGAAAACTGAGGTGAGAGAAGGTGGTACCACTGATAGGACCATCCTGCGGCTAAACTAGCAGGTTTGGGCATATGCGAATGAGTGACAATAGTTGGATTACGTGAGTCGCTTGTACCTAATTTCGTCCATCATGTACTCGCCTGGACTCGCATGGTCTTGTCCAATTACTGACCAACTATGATTGTTAACCATGTCTACTCATGCCTGAATGGAACCTGTAACACCCTTCACCCACTGAAGCCCATTGATAACTATTTGAAACTGATCTACTATTTTGAGATCTGGGCATAGTGGAATGGGACATTGTGTCTGAGCTGTCGGCCTACGCTGGGGTGACGAACCTCCCCATAGTGACTACGAGCGATCCCTTTCCCAACACTCCCCATGTGCTTGAAATCAAGGATGGAGAACCTTATGGGATCAAGGATCATGGGGTCTTGGCCTCGCACGTTGAGGGGCCTTAGACTCGCAACTAGTTAAGGGCATTGATATCGTGGGGTGTATCAGTTTCCCTAATCTGTTGGATGAATGGAATTAACTAAACACTCGGTTTACATTATTCATGCACTGCATTAGCTAGATTTTGATGACTCGACAGTTGAGGTCACAATGAGTGAGTGTTAGTCATGTGCGACCGTTAGACTGATTCGCTCAAGGGAGTGTTGTGGCGAGGTCATGCCTTATATCATAATACATGCATATGCATTAATTAAATTAGCGAGAGATCTGTGAATGTATGCCTTTCATTAAATTCATAATATAATTGATGTTTGTTGTAACTTAGGACTAATAGCACCCACTGAGTTGATCACTCAATCCCACTCTGGGATGGTCTTCTAAAACACCATCTAGACTCTTCAGTAGTTGCAGGTGACGCTGAATATGAGGAGCCTTATGGCGCGAGCTTAGATGAGGAGGACGAGCTATCCTATTTTCAGTTGATGGCTAGTTTACCATTGACTTCGTGGGCAGACTTGGATCGCTAAGTAGGGGACTCAGCGCATCATTCTTTTGGACATAGTAATTTGTATTTTTGTTGGGCAACGCCTTGTGCGACCCATTGACATTATTTTGGACTTGTATACATTTAGCCACTTCAATTCAGTAGACTAGTTGTGATTATGATTCATGTTTCAAGTAATTTCATACTACTCTTTAAACCAGATTACATGCAAAATATGTAAAATTTGTTATAAGTGATACCCGGGAACTTGGGAGTCGAGTGCATACATGACCCTTGATTTCCAGGGTGTTACAGGGCCCCACCTGGGTTCCCAGCACAGGAACTTCATGCCAAAGGCTTTCACGGATTTTCTGCGAAAGCCTTTCGCAGGAAGTTCCTGCGTTGGGAACCTAGTTGGGGCCCACCGTGATGTTTGTATGGAATCCACCCTATCCATCGGTTTTGTGAGCTCTTTTTAGGCTATGAGAGTTAAATTGAGTAGGATCCATGACTCAAGTGGGCCGTACTAAAGGAAAAGGTGGTTAGGGAAATTCATACCGTTAAAACCTTCTTGGGTTATATAGTGATGTTTACATGCCATCCATACTATTAATAACGTCATTCAAACTGGGATGAACTGAAAAAACAAATGTTAGAAGATTCAAAACTTTTGTGGCCCACGAATATTTCAACTCTCGAAATTCAATTCTCACATTTTCAGCTCACTTGAGAATTAGGTACGGTTCATTTTTGTCCTCATGTCCTAAAATGAATTCACAAAATGGATGAACATAGAGGATTTCTTAAAATCATCACAGTGGGCCCCACCTGGGTTCCCAACTCAGGAACTTCATGCCAAAGACTTTCGTAGGAAGTTCCTGGGTTGGGAACCCAGTTGGGGCGCACCGTGATGTTTGTCTAGAATCCTTCCTGTCCATCATTTTTGTGAGCTCATTTTAGGCTATGAGAGTAAAATTGAGCAGGATCCACGACCCAAGTGGGCCGTACTAAAGGAAAAGGTGGTTAGGGAAATTCATATCGTTGAAACCTTCTTGGATTCTACAGTGATGTTTACATGCCATCCACACTGCTATTAACGTCATTCATACTGGGATGAACTGAAAAAATAAATATTAGAATGATTCAAAACTTCCGTGGCCCATGAATATTTCAACTCTCGAAATTCAATTCTCACATTTTTGGCCCTCTTGAGAATTAGGTACAGTTCATTTTTGTCCTCATGTCCTAAACCAAATTCACAAAATGGATGAACGAAGAGGATTTCTTAAAATCATCACAGTGGGCCCCACCTAGTTCCCAGTGCAGAAACTTCATGCGGAAGGCTTTTGCAGGAAATCTGTGTCCATGAAGTTCCTGCGCTGGGAACCCAGTTGGGGCCCACCGTGATGTTTGTATAGAATCCACCTTGTACATTGGTTTTGTGAGCTCATCTTAGGCTATGAGAGTAAAACTGAGTAGGATCCACCGTGAATATGTGCGAAAGGGAAGCCGATTGGCTAGTGTGTGGATACGTGTCGCGTGAAGAAGAGCGCCGACGCTCCTCGAGCTCCTAATTGTACGAACGATTCAAAGGAGATCAAAGTTACATGGCCCCACAATGATGTATTTATTATATCCACACCATTCATCCATTTTTTGAGATCATTTTACAGCATTAGAAAAAAAAAATTGAATCATATCCAAAGCTCAAATGGAACCCACCAAAAATAGCAGGGAGGATAATGATTTTCACCGTTAAAAAAATCGTAAGGCCCACCATAACGTTTATTTTCAATGCAATCTATTAGTAAGTTCACAAATACATGGAAAAATAGGATAAACAAATTTCATATTGATCTAAAACTCCTTTGACCTCCAAAAGGTTTTCAATGGTAGACGTTCAATCTCCCACTGCTTTTTGTAGTGTGGTCCACTTGATCTTTAGATTTGTATTATTTTTTGATTCAAGCCTTAAGATGAGATCGTCAAATGGATGGACAGTTTGGATATAACACATACCTCATGATGGGACCCGCAGTCCTTGCTGACGTCAATACAGCAACTATATAGCTGGTGTGTGGTATACCAGCCAATCCGCTTCCATGTGAAAGTTCTTCGCGTGGGACAATCTCAACCACTCAGTTTATGTCCCATAGATGGACGAATGGCGAGAAAAACCAAAACAGCGGTGTTCACTCCCCAAGTGCAGGGTTGTGATGTAGTAATAAACTCGGTAAGACCGAGGTCGAATCCCAAGGGATTGAAACCTATACGTTATCTAAAATTAAGTAAAATTAAAACTAGCCTAAGATGTAAACTAAATCGAATGGAAGTTAGGGAATAATTGTGAAATATTAATCTAAAATTTAGAAGAAATCAGAGGTAAGAAACTAGGGATTCAGAGGATCCACTTGTAGAGATCAGAGAGATCTTATGCCAGCTTCAAGATTCATGGAATTTAACTGAACTGCCGTTAATATAGTTTTCAATAAATGAAAGATATATAAATTAGAATGGATTCTATCACCAAACCATGCCCAGGAGACAAAGCAAACAACAGAATTAAACTAATTACCAACCAATCAACATGCTATGAAGGTTAAGAAGGGTACCGTCATCCGACCATGCCTAGGAGACGATGGTGAACAACAGGGCTTCCTGACGTCATAAGCATAAATGGAAAAGAACATGCTCAAAGCTATCCCAGACCCATTGTAATTTAGTCACAACAGACCATTAAAAACTAAAAACATTCCCATAATTAACTAAAATCAAATATCAGTTCAGGGTAAACAAAAGGCATAAAATAGTTCTCCCATCACACTACAAGCTTTACCTCTTAGCCCTAGCTAAGAGGTTTAGCCAGCCATAATTGGGCTGAATCCCTCAAACAAACATATATATATATATATATAAAAAGACAATAAATCAATAAAATTTAAAAAAAAATAACTCTCAATCTCCTTCAAGTTCTTTGACTTCAAGCCCCGGATCTCCTCCCCTTGTCATGGATGAATCTCCCTCTTTTATAGAGAACAAAGGCTAGTGGAGAGGTAGGAGAAGTCGGTTGAGAGCTTTTACGCAACTCTGCGAAACTGTACCATCCTGTGTATGAAAAACGCAAATCGAGTTGTGTTTGGTGGAGATTTTGGGACAGCTGATCGTCCTAACCTCTATTTGGACTTCATGGCTAGGGTTATGGCTCCCTTGCTAAACTTCTGGATGGTTAAGATCACTGATCCGATCATGGACGATGGCGCAGAACTTTTCGAAACGTCCATTTTTTTGGACGCAGGCCCTGCTCACGTTTCTTGCACTGAGATGTTCAGTGGGGCTCAATACTGACAAGGATGAAGAAATCCACACCGTTCATAGTCTTCCCCTAGGTATTTCGACCAGAGATGAACGATTTTGGTTATCCATTGATGCACCCTGATGAGGGTTAAATATTACATATCAGACCCCAATTATTGCCTAATTTTACCAACATGATAATGCTTAATGCCATAATTTAATTGTATTTTTGTTACAGGATGAAATCAGGAGCGTTGATTGAATAAGGATATTAAAAGCGTGGATCTGACGTTCCGAAGTAACCAAAGCAAAGGACGGACTTTAGAGGACTGAGATCAATGAATTTACATGCCAGGGATCCGAGAAAATTAAGCCGTCCACATTTAAAAAGGCCCGAAAATGGTCCAGAATGAAAGATCACATGGTTCCCACCATCCGATTGATTCGAAACTTCATACATGCGATGTGGGCCATAAATTAATCGTACATATTAAATTTTAGCCATTAAAGATCTCGAAAAGTGGGCCAACGGACAGATCAGCCCATTAATCTTCAATTTGGGGCCCACCTGATATCTAGAACTGCCTCAACTTTAGAATTGACGGCTTAAATAATATGAGAAGATGAATGACTGGATCAGATTTCAGAAACACATCATTATAGACCCCACATGTACGGAATGTGCATAGTGCATATATGCACTAGCTGTGCACGGCAAGCATCAGAGATGGTTTGACCGTCTCTACCCGAAAAACAAAAAAAGAAAAGGAAACTTTCCTTTTAGCGTCAGTCAACGCACGTCCGCTGGCCCTTTTTGCGGTCGATAGTGGACCCCACACATGCCTCGTACGGATAATCCACACCGTCCATCTTGTAGAGGGCTTCGAGAGCTACAAAACCATGCTGACCTTTTACATCCATGCGTGCACATGTGTGCGATACAGGGGCCACAAAAGGGTTGCCCTGTAGCGTCCAAATCTGATCTTTTAGTTATTTCTTCTCTGAGACATACCAATGGACATTCAAAACTACCCATTCTTGACTGAAATTTCATCCTGAATCCAATGGATGGGGTGGATTTTTCAGAAAATGCTTTTATGGGGTCCACCGATCATAACAGCGAAATGGTCTGAAAAGTTTCGCACATCCACGAAAATTGACTTTTCTAGGCGGTTTTGGCCCACCATCTTTGATCATATGGCAGATCTGAACCGTCTATCATGTAGAGGACCCAATAAAATCCTAAGGGACGGTGTTTCTTTGGAATTTGAGCGATGAAAGTGGCGTGTTTCGAGGCACTGAACTTGGCTGCGAAAAGGCTTTCGCTGCACATGCGATAGCTTTCCAAATCCGATTCAAGTCCGATTTTTACCACTCCAGCAGCTATATAAGGAGGTTTTGGACGTGGGGAGCATTCGGAGAGCCAGGAAGGAAGATCCATAGCCAAGGAAAAGAAAGAGAAGAGAGAGAAGGAAGAAGAGAGATAAGGGAGATGTTTTTAATGTTTTTATTTTTTATTTTCTTTTGCCTAATTAATTTTATGGATTACTAAATCTCTCAGCTAGGGCTGAGATGAAGCCCCTAATTTGATTGACTCTTGTTTATGTTGAATTTATTTTAATTGGATTGATTTGTTTCTTTTTCTAGTGTGCTTTTCTGAGATTTTCGTACTTCTCCATTCTATGAGCTCGACCAAAGTCTAGATATGGATGTTGTTTGGAATATTATTCTAGGTGCTTGTGTCTGACCATGAACAAGTCTCCTATAGAGGAAGAAACAGGATTTACATCCCTCCATGCCTGACCATGGATGGAAAGATGTGATCCATATGCTTTAAAAGATTATCCATTCTGTGTGCCCGACCAAGGACATAGAGTGTACTTTGTTTATTTTGATATCAATCTGAATTAAGGTGAATCAACAGGTACAATAAGGGTTAGGATAATTAGGGGTGGATTCGAAAGTCCTAGTCTTCTCCTGGATTGAATTTTTCTCATAGTTCTCAGTTATTTTCTATATATTTGTGTTAGTTTACTTATTAGTTTGCTAAAATATTTGTTGGATTAGTTAAGAAGAGTCTTAAATTTCGAATTACGACAACCAGTCCTTGTGGGAACGATCTCGTAATACGTACCATATTTACATTTGATTCGTATACTTGCGAGTTAAAATCATTTAAATCAAATTGGTTTAAATTAAAACATCACACCCCAACGAAGAAATCATGTTGCAACCATTTCGGACGTTGCGGGGCAACCTATTTGTGGTTGTCTTAAGCTTCACGTGTGTGTGCATGAACTCCAATGGTCAGCAAGGGTTCGATTGGTTTTGCTCCCTCTGCATAATGGACAGCTTTGATCATCCGCATGGGCCATGATGGAGGCCCACTAATGATCAAACGATGCCCCTGTTTCACTCGTTCGCGGTGAAAATTCATGTGGGCGTAACCTGTGGAGCCCACACTCCCTGTTTCTTGAGGAATCCACGCCGTCCATTAGATTCACGACGAAAAACCGTCCGGGAATGATGAGATTGGATTGACTTAGATGTGGTCCACTAATTTTACTCACTACCGTCCATCCTACGATTTACGGTGAAGATTGCTGAGTACATGCATGGGACCAAATGAGAACCATAGTTGTGGTCCTCCCCACCGTCCAAGAACAATGAACGGTCCTGATCTTTCATATGATCAATTTGTGGGGCCCACTACTTGAAAATGAACGATCAGCGTCCGTCCACTGCCTTATTTATGCACGGGCTCGGGTCAAATGCAGTCAAACTGCTCGTTTGGCTCAATGGGTTGTGAGCGCACATCGGGTGTGTACTCTCTCTCACACAAATGGGTCCCACCTTGATGCGTGTAAGAAATCCTCTCCGTCCATCTCCTTTCTAATAACATTTAAACGGTTGAAACCAAAACTGGAGCATATTCAGATACTAGGCGGGCCCAAAATTGACAATTGATAGGCTGATCTAGCCGTTGGGCCACTTCCACAAGGTTCCAACGGCTTAAATTCATCATGTATGGTTAATTTATGGTCCTTAGGCCATGTATGAAGTTTCGAGCTGAACGGATGGTGAAAACCTTGTGATCTCACGTTTTAGCTGACTTTTGGCCCACTTGAGCTTCAGTTTCCAGATTTTCTCATATCTCTGACATGTAATTCCATTGATCTTAGTCCCCTAGAGTTTGTCCCTTGCCTTGGTGTCTTCAGATAGTTAAATTCATGCTTTTAGTACCTTTTTGCAGTTCATGCTCTCAAATACACCCTACATCACAGACACGGTTAAATCAGGTATTAAACAGTATCATGCTCATAAATCTAGGCAATTACTGAGTCCGATATGCGATATTTGACCCTCAACACAACCCCCAACCCATATTTTTCTAGTCCCGAGCAAAATATGTGAAAAATAAGTTGAGAATTATAGGAAAATTTCTCTAGTGATTTTTGAAAAACTATCCAAATTTCAGAATTCTAAAGTTCATGAATATTAGGTATAACTTTCTCTTAGATTCAAGCATATGGTAAACTTCATAATCAAGTACAAAGAATTAATCCATTAATTAGAAAGAAATCTAAACATTGAGATCCATGGGTTTATAGTGTAATCTCGGCTTATCATCATTAAGAGATCCAATCATCAATTTCATGATAGCATTGGTAACCAACAAGAAAATTCATGATAACCAATACTTAAACCAAAACTTGCCTCACAGGTCATCTTTTCATTTTCTTTCAGCCTTTGATTTTTTATTTTTATTTATTAAAAGTAATGCCAAGTAGGGGAATCAAGTCCTTACTTATAGCGAGCAAACCCATGGTGAAGACCGTACATCCGAGTCTTTTCACATATCATTCAAGGGGTATTAAATCTACACCTATAGGGAGCAAACTTATGGTGAGGATTATTCGTCAACCTTTTCCCAAGGTATCTGTTTTTTTTTACTTTTTCTTTTATTGATGATGAGGGGTAAATTTTTCAGGCAGGTTCCTTACATGCTTAGTGATTACCAAGTTAATCATTCAATATCGAACTGAAACCTTAATATGTAAGCAAGATGTGACATGTGAAATCATGACTCAATCAATGTTTACAACTTCTAATTCTGGGTTAACAATTCAAACTTAACTGTAAAATTTAACAAATACTGAATCCAAGAGTTATAATTACCAACATCATGTATCTTAAAATTCTAAGTCACGGATGGATGTTAAAATCGCTTCGAATTCACAAGAAATTTCAAAAACATATAAATTTTTTTTTCAATTTTTGCTCAAGACCAAGAAAATGTTGATTAGGTAACCTAATCTCTCACCCCCAACCTAAAATCTACATTGTCCTCAATGTAAAAGATATAAGCATGCAATGCACGTGAGACAATGAAAGTAAAGGAAAAGTGATGGAAAGATAATACCTGGATAACGAATCGAGAGAGAGGCTTTCCGAGAGATCGCAGCATGGAAGCTGGTTAGCACGAGAGAGAAAGCAAAGCAAAAATAAAAAAAATAAAATCTTACCTATACCACTTTCGCAGGTGCTCTCGATTGTATTTAGCATATGCAACAAGCCTTTAAACCCTTAGGTTGCCCCTAGTGGACGAGTTATATTGTCGTGAGGGTTTGTAACAATGTTACCCATAAACATTGAATCGATTATGCCGCAAGGTTCCTCTTCCGACCAATATCTTGATAAGTTTCTCAGTAAGTTCCTCAACAGGATTATCCAAAAGCCCTTTTTACAATAAGCTTGGGCGCCCTGGAGCATGACTTTTCAGAGAGACTTATGTACCTCATAAGAATTTTTTCATTGAATTACTTGAGGTATCCAGAATATATACAATTCACCTGTGACAGAAGAAGTTTCAACGTTAGTATCGCATGGTGAATCAGAGACTACAAGTAAATAAAGTTTAGAAAACTTCTTAAGACGTGATGTAGTCTCAACACATTCTGAAGCTCTAAACTTCGGTTCAATTTTTAGCTCCTCTTCCTTTACCGGTAGACGTTTAGGATCAGGGGAAGAGAAGATTTTAAAATAAGGGTTCTCTCGGTCAGTGATGACTACCGAGATGTTGTCTCGCAAGGCATCCACTTTGTCTTTTAACATGGGATCATTTGAAACTGCAGAGTGTGTCAAGCAATCCTAAGAGCTGGAAAATTCAGCTGAGTGTGACTTATTTTTCATATTGGATCTCACGATGATCTACTCAAAGAATTCATTGTCCTTGAAAGTGGATGGAGGTACGCTCCCTTGCTCCAGTCCTTTATAGACAGATTGAAGATCAATAAGTAAAGCATTGATGTGATCACTCTGTTCATTGAAATTACTCAATTGAAGTGTTGAATTGTCAAATGTGTGCAACTAAGATGGTGACCTCAACTGAGTGGTTTCAAATTTCAGAGTCATAGCGGGCAACTCCTCCTCCCGAATCATATCATCTTTCAATTCAGGGGAGTGGTCTAAACATGTCTCACAAGAGTTAGAAGAGTCAGTTGTAGGGGGTTCATTCTTCACATTTAAATCAAGCATGTCAGATGAGTGGAGTAGATCCTCCTGACTGATCACTTCGTGCACTTCTTGATCACTGACCTGGACCATGCTTGAGATTGATTCCAGGAGAATTTGGGCTGAACATTCATGATCATCATCCCAATATGCATCATCGTCTAATTCTGTGCAGTGCACAGTTGGGATGGGATCGCCTTCCTCACATTTTATTCCTAAATTCGGTTGAGGTTCGAATAAACTAACCTCTACCTCATCATTGAAATCCTGTGTGTCATGTAAGGAAGGTGTGTCATCATCAATGTATTTAAAAGACACCCATATATCTTCACCATTCTTTTGAACAGTCATTGAGATCGACTCATCAAGAAATTGAACCGCATGCTCATTAATGGAATCCAACTCCTCATTCCAAATTTCAGATTTCTTCAAAAGTGAGTGTGGATCACTTTCCTTGCAATGTATTTTTAGATTGGGTCGGGGCTGAGATGACCTAGCCTCTATTAGCCTATCAAGGCGTGATTCAAGCATTTCTACTAATTTTCTCATGCCAGTAATATAGTCTGTATAACTTGGAGATAACTCCTCTTAGATCGTTTCTGGTGGATATTCACAAGTGACTGGTGCACGGGGGTTATTACCGTGATGTTTTACTGACTCGACTTCGAAATATTTTTATTTTCACTGATCAAAATCATACGGGTCATCTGTTGGGAGTTGATATGCGTCATCGTTCTAATAATCACGTACTATTTTCTTAACTCGTGGAATACAATTATTCTCCCGCAGATAATCACCGAAAGACTTCTTAATCGGTGGAACATCATATTCTGACTGGTTTTCGAAGATATTTTCAGAAAAATTTTGAGGCATAGATTGTTTTCCATAAGCTATCCCAACATACGGACGTGCCCACTCATTCAGATACATGGTGAAACCTTAATTCTAAATCTAAAATAAAAGAAAAATTCTGACAGCAGTACAAAAAGTAAGAGGGGAAGTTAGAAAGAAGTTACCCGATTAGAGATTCCTAAATTAAAACCTGAAAAATAAAATAAAATAAGTCAGTTTCTAAAAGTAGAAAGTTTCTAAAGGAATGTTCTAAACCTATAATCAGAAAGTAAGTTAGATTCTAAAAATAAGAGAAATCCTAGAATTAGAAAATTTTTAAAAATAGAAAAATAGAAAAACTAGGAAGAGATTACCAATTTAGAAAGTCTACCAACAACTCTACAAAACAGGAAAGTTAGTTCTGAGAATCAAATAAAAAGAAAAGTCTAAAACTAAAGTTAGTACAATCCTAATCTTAATCTAATTCTAAAACCAATTAATTTCAGAAAAGCATAACCGTCAGTCCCCGGTAACGGCGCCAAAAACTTGTTCACTCCCCAAGTGCAGGGTTGTGATGTAGTAATAAACTCGGTAAGACTAAGGTTGAATCTCAAGGGACTGAAACCTGTACGTTAACTGAAATTAATTAGAATTAAAACTACCCTAAGATATAAACTAAATCGAATGAAATTTAGGGAATAATTGTAAAATATTAATCTAAAACTTAGAAGAAATCAGAGGTAAGAAATTAGGGATTCAGAGGATCCACTTGTAGAGATCAGGGAGATCTTATGCTAGCTTCAAGATTCATGGAATTTAACTGAACTGCCGTTAATATAGTTTTCAAGAGATGAAAGGTATATAAATTAGAATGGATTCCATCCCCAAACCATGCTCAGGAGACAAAGCAAACAACAGAATTAAACTAATTACCAACCAATCAACATGCTATGAAGGTTAGGAAGGGTACCGTCATCCGACCATGCTCAGGAGACGATGGTGAACAACAGGCCTTCCTAACGTCATAAACATAAAAGGAAAAGAACATGCTCAAAGCCATCACAGATCCATTGTAATTTTAGTCACAATAGACCATTAAAAACTAAAAACATTCTCATAATTAACTAAAATCAAATATCAATTCAGGGTAAACAAAAGGCATAAGATAGTCCTCCCATCACACTACAAGCTTCACCTCCTAGCCCTAGATAAGAGATTTAGCCAGCCATGATTGGGCCGAATCCCTCAAACATATATATATATATATATATATATATATATAACAATAAATCAATAAAACTAAAAAAAAAAACTAACTCTTAATCTCCTTCACGTTCTTTGACTTCAAGCCCCGGATCTCCTCCCCCTGTCGTGGATGAATCTCCCTCTTTTATAGAGAACAAAGGCTAGTGAAGAGGTAGGAGAAGTCGATTGAGAGCTTTTACGCAGCTCTGCGAAACTGTACCAGCCTATGTATGAAAACTGCAAATCGAGTTACGTTTGGTGGAGATTTTGGGACAACTGATCGTCCTAACCTCTGTTTGGACTTCATGGCTAGGGTCATGGCTCCCTTGTTGAACTTCTGGATGGTTCAGATCACTGATCCGATCATGGACGATGGCGCAGAACTTTTCGAAACGTCCGATTTACCCGGACGCAGGTCCTGCTCACATTTCTTGTGCTGAGATGTTTGGTGGGGCTCAATACTGACAAGGATGAAGAAATCCACATTGTTCATTGTCTTCCCCTCGGTATTTCAACCAGAGATGGATGATTTTGGTTGTCCATTGATGCACCCCAACGAAGAAATCATGTTGCAACTATTTCGGACGTTGCAGGGCAACCTATTTGTGGTTGTCGTAAGCTTCACATGTGTGTGCATGAACTCCAATGGTCAGCAAGGGTTCGATTGGTTTTGCTCCCTCTGCATGATGAACAGCTTGGATCATCCGCATGGGACATGATGGAGGCCCACTAATGATCAAACGATGCCCCTGTTTCACTTGTTCGTGGCGAAAATTCATGTGGGAGTAACTTGTGGAGCCCACACTCCCTGTTTCTTGAGGAATCCATGCTGTCCATTAGATTCACGATGAAAAACCATCCGGGAATGACGAGATTGGATTGACTTAGATGTGGTCTACTAAATTTTACTCGCTGTCGTCCATCCTACGATTTATGGTGAAGATTGCCTAAGTACATGCATGGGACCAAATGAGAACCATGGTTGTGGTCGTCCCCACCGTCCAAGAATAATGAACGGTCTTAATCTTTCATATGATCAATTTGTGGGGCCCACTACCTGAAAACGGACGATCAGCGTCCGTCCACTGCCTTATTTACGCACGGGCTCGGGTCAAACGCAGTCAAACTATGCGTTTAGCTGAGTGGGTTGTGAGCGCACATCGAGTGTGTACTCTCTCTCACACAAATGGGTCCCACCTTGATGCGTGTAAGAAATCCTCTCCGTCCATCTAACTTCTAATAATATTTAAATGGTTAAGACCAAAACTGGAGCATATTCAGATACCAGGCAGGACCAAAATTGACAATTCATAGGATGATCTAGCCGTTGGGCCACTTCCACAAGGTTCCAATGGCTGAAATTCATCATGTATGGTTAATTTATGGTCCTCAGGAAATGTTTGAAGTTTCGAGCTGAACGGATGGTGGGAACCTTGTGATCTCACGTTCTGGCTAACTTTTGGCCCACTTGAACTTCAGTTTCTAGATTTTCTCAAATCTTTGGCATGTAATTCCATCGATCTTGGTCCCCTGGAGTCCATCCCTTGCCTTAGTGTCTTCATATCGTTAAATCAATACTTTTAGCACCTTTTTGTAGTTCATGCTCTCAAATACACCTTGCATCACAAACACGGTTAAATCGGGTATTAAACGGTATCATGCTCGTAAATCCAGGAAATTACTGGGTCTGATATGCAATATTTGACCCTCAACAAGCGGTCCCCATCCAAAAGATAAAGCCGTGGATCTTCCAATATGGTGGTATTTTGTATTATTCTCTTTCCAGATGAGACTCAAAAGATCAATTGTCTGGATTGTCAAAAAATGGGCCTTATTCATAAAATAATGATGAATTTTAAACCTTCAATCAATGTCCTTGAAATAAATGATTGAAATAAAAATATGCCAATGGTCTAGAAAAATCTTGATCAAATTGATGGCTAGAATCATTTTCAAATATTGAAGAATTTTGGGTCATCACCCATTATTGGATATGAACTGCGATTGAAATTTAATTTCAACCATGTATTTTGCACCCCATAATCAAACGGTTGTAAAACATTCAATTTTGGAGATTTTAAAGGTGTCTCACATTGATGATCGGGTCGGTTTGGATCATCAAACCATGACATGTGGGGAGATCCTCAAAATGCACATATAGCCATTAGCCAAACCTATAATTTCTCTTTTTGCTGGATGGCCTGTTGTTTTGTAAGAAAATCATTAATTTTTATAGTTAAGCTTTCAAGAAACAGCCAGAGAACTTGCTTCAATTATATTTCTTATACTTTAGAATTATATTTTTTCTTTAAAATTATTATTTTTTCAATGTTTGGATTATAAGAAAATGTGAAAAATGCTCTGATATTTATTTAGAATTTAAAAAAAATGATTTTTTAAAAAATAATTATAATAAATTTATTGTCTTTCTTTAACAATAAGGAATCCTTGATAATATTTCTTTGGGAGAGATTAAGAGCAATTAAAAATATTGATTTTTTTAATCATTTTAATAAAATTATTGTTTTCCTTTAACAATGAAGAATCCTTGATAATCTTCCTTCTTGAAATGATCAAGAGCAATTATCCTGAGTGAATCAATGGGCTTTTTGATCACTACATGCCTCATTCAACAATTGTGTAACATCAATCTAGTTGAATTTTGTAGTTCATTTCTTGATCTATTAGAGATTGAAGGAGACTCCCTAATAATAATCAATACAATTAAAGGTATTTATGAGCTGGATTAAGAGGTTGTTAGCATTGTTGTCCATCTCATGATTTGTTATTAATTTTGACCTAAGTAGTAGTTATTTAAAAATTTAAAGAGACTCTCTGGTAATAATTAACACAGATAGAAATATATAGGAGTCCAATGCAAAGCTACTGACATCCTTACTTAGGATATGTTTAGATCTTAAGTTACATAAAATAAGCTACTTATGTCTCAAGTAACTTATATTGGTTTTTACTTATTAAGCTAAGTGATTAAATACATTTAAATAAAAAAGTTACTTATAATTGATCTTAAACCAAACTTATTTATCTGAAACAAGTTACTTATCTACTATTGTAAGTAGAAAAAGTAACTTATTTGGTAGTATCCAAGCAGGCCATAAATAACTTCATTGTTAATTGTATGCCTTATTAGTGATGCAGGGAAGAACGTGATGAGGTCAATCACCATCTTCCTCAAGGGGGATAACTACTTCGAATCCACGAAGCTTTTCTAAACTCCTCACAGAGACTTCTCGAATCCACGAGGAAAAATAAAAACTAAAAATAATTCTAAAAAGTTGAAATAAATTTGTTGAATATTGATGGATGAATTAAACGAGTCTACAACCCTTTAAATAGGGATACCAAGATTAAGAAGAAGTTTAAGAATTAAACTATAACTAAAACTCCCTAAAATTTGTAACTTACTATAAATAGTAAATTTACTTTTTATAGTGTCCTATGTGGCTTAACCAAGTTATTCTCCTAATTTTTCTAAACACTTTTTATGTTGGACACAACTCCTAAAGCCCAACGAATGAAGAGTTATAATCAAACTAAAACTTACTAAAAATAATTTTTTTAAAAAAGGAAATAAACATAGAATTCGATCATCGATATGATGGAATCTCGCAAATTCGGTGTAGGAAATCCATCTTGGACATGAAAGTATCCACGACCCACTATACATCAGTCTTCTCCACTTCAAAAGAACTTGTCCTCGAGTTCTCTGCTGCTAGGGTTCTTGATACTCGATCTGGTGCATTGTAATGATACCCGAATCAAAAGTTACGATCAGTTTACAATTCACCTTCTTTTGGTCCAACCATGCTACGAATATATCTGTGACATGTTCTACATCGTACCCATCCACTTGGAAAAAACTCGTCCTCGAGTTACTCAATGAACTTGGCTCATGATTCCGAGGTAACTTCTGACGCTGATGTTTATTAGTTATTTTCTTGTACTTAGTATTAGGCTCTTGAGCTAACACAATACATGTACTCATGCATTCCTTGACTTGACTAGTATCGATCAGTTTCTTCACTTCCGCCCTTAAGATCTCACATTCTTTCTAATAATGTGGGCAATTAGGTAGACTTGCCCTTGAGACGAGATTAATGTGATTTTTTAAAAATCTCATATGGGAAGCAATTTATTAGGGAGTTCATCGAGCACAACTGCCTTGAACTCTGTTGAGGGTCAAATAGTGCATATTAGACCCCAAATATTGTCCGGATTTACGAGCATAATAGTACTTAACGGCTGATTCAATCGTGTTTATGTTGCAGGTTGATTTTACAAGCTTGGATGAAAAAAGGATGTTAAAAGTTGAGATTTAATGATCTGATGACACCAAAGGCAAGGGACGGACTTCAGAGGACCAAGATTGACGGATATACATGGTCAAAAATCCGAAAAAACTAAGAAATTGAAGCTCAAGTGGCTTGAAACGCATCCAGAACGTAAGATCACGGGGTTTCTAATATCGGTTTGGCTCGAAACTTCATACGTGGCCTGAGGACCATAAATTAACCATACACATCGAATTTCAACCGTTGGATCCTGGTGAAAGTAGCCTAACGGACAGATCAGCCCTCAGAATCATGATTCTGGGCCCACCTACTGTTTGGATGTGCTTCATCTTCGGTCCCTACGGGTTAAATGATATGGCAGAATGGATGGACCGATCGGATTTCTCATAACCGTCACTGTGGACCCCATGTGAGGGTGAGCGTGCATCTAATGCACGTACACATGCATTATACCGGTCAGAGCACCCGGTCAAAACGGGCGTTGACCCGTCTCTGCTCTCCTCTCTGCGTAAAGCGGCCAGCGAACAGACGCTGGCCGCTCATTTTTTTTTGTTGTGGGCCCCACTAATCCAACGGTCTGATGATCCGAACCGTTCAATGGCCACATGAGGTGAGTGTTACCCTCACCTAGGCGTCGGTTTTACCCCATGCAAGCGAACGCGTGAGTATTGCGACCAAACAGATAATAGACGGTGATATAGAAATTTCTGTGGGCCACACCGAAAATGCTTCAAAAACACCCCTTCCTGTACGGTTTTTCGTCCTGAAGCCAATGGACGGTGTGAATTTTCAAAAAGAAAGCTCAGTGGACCCCACCGATCATCGCAGCGGAAGAAGATTTCGCTTTCGCGTTCGCGTAATGCAAGGCCGCTGGCCGTTTTTTCGATCAGCTGTGGGCCCCACACGTGCTCCATAAGCTCAATCCAAGCCGTCCATCTTGTAGAAGGGTTCGAATACTACAAAACCATGCTGACCTTTTGCATCCATGCGTACACACGTGTGCGATACAGGGGCCACAAAAGGGCTGCCCGGTAACGTTCAAAACTGATCTTTTTGTGATTTCTTCTCTGGGCCACGTCAATGGACATTCAAAACCACTCATTCTTGACTGAAATTTCGTTATGAATCCAATGGATGGGGTGAATTTTCTAAAAAATACTTCTGTGGGGCCCACCGATCACAACAGCGAAATAGTGCGAAAGGTTTCGCACATCCGTAAAAACTGACTTTTCTAGGCGGTTTTGGCCCACCATTTTTAATGATATGGCAGATCTGAACCGTCTATCATGTAGAGGATCCAAGAAAGTACTAAGGAACGGTGTTTTTTTGAAATTTGAGCGAGAAAAGTGGCGTGTTTCGAGGCACCGAACTTGGCTGCGAAAATTGCACTCCGTGTCCTGCTACAACTCTGTTACTGACTCCAGCCTTCCAGCAGCTATAAAAGGAGGTTTTAGATGTGGGGAGCATTCATTCAGGTCTAGGAAGGAAGAAAAAGAGAGACGTGGAGGCTCGGGCAGGGACTTGAAGCAGACGTGAGGGAGAGAGTATTTTATTTTCTTTTCTTTTATTATGAGATTTAACCCGTTCATGGCGGGCTGAACCTCTTAGCTAGGGCTAAGAGGTGAAGCTTGTAGTGAGATGGGAGATTTGATTTTATTTAAATTTTAATGCATGAATTGAAGTTGATTTTAGTTAATTATTATGGGAATGTTTTAGGTTTTTATGGTCTATTGTGACTGAAATTATAATGGGTCTACAATGGCTTTGAATATTTTCGTTCTCTTTAATGTTTATGATGTCAGGAAGCCCTATTGTTCACCATAGTCTCCTGGGCATGGTTGGATGTCGGTACCCTTCCTAACTTGCATACATGTGATTGGGTGGTAATTAGTTTGATTCTGTTGTTTGCCATAGTCTTTGGGCATGGTTTGGTGATGGAATCCATTCTAATTCATCTTCCTTTCATCTCTTTGAAAACTAGATCAACGGCAGTTCAGTAATTTTCATAATTTTTGATGCAAGCATAAGTTCTCCCTGATCTCTACAAGTGGATCCTATGAATCCCTAGTTTCCTTTCCTCTGATTTCTATAAATTTTAGATTAATATTTTCACCATTATTCCTCAAATTACATTCAGTTTAGATTTCATCTTAATCTAGTTTTAATTCTGGTTAGTTTTAGATAACGTACAAGTTTCAGTCCCTTGGGATTCGACCTCGGTCTTACCGAGTTATTACTACATCACAACCCTGCACTTGGGGAGTGAACAAACTCCTACAATACTAGTTTCAAATCCCCTAGGATGTTCACAGGCTCCATACATATATATCTCTTATTTCCTCAGATTGTTTAATAAAAGTCTGTTTAGTTGTGAAAATTTGTTCCTTAACTTTAGAAGTCTTAGGTTGGTTCTCCGTTCCTATAGCGATGAGGCCAATCTTTCTACCGTCTTTAGTAAATATAAATGCGTTATCCCGACCTTTATGTGCAGTAATAGCATTAATATTATTTTTCATGGTCGACCAAGTAACATATAACGAACTTCCATATCGACTACATTACAAAGTACTTGTTCCTTATAATTTTTTACTAGTTGAAAATGAGACAGTGCATTGTTCGGTTACCTCTGTTTTATTAACCTCCTTGACCCATCCAATCGTGTATGGAGATGGATACTTTTCTGTTTTCAGTTACAGCTTTTTCATTTTTAATACAAGATTCTCATTGCTCCTGACATTAAGGACCACATTACAGACTTTTTGGCTTACAGTGCACCTTGTTTAAAAAATGTTGTCTTTTTAGAATTCTATTTCTACTTTTGACATGTATAACAGCTTCCTTACAATCAAAATGGTGGCTTGCGATTTACCATTATCTAATGGTACTTTGCAAAAATCGGGGTTGTGTCATACAGAGACTACGGCGGTTGAGCATCACTTTGAACTAGGGGCGGAATTAGCGCATCCGTAATACAATTGAGAGGTTGCCTGCAGCCCTTGCATGGTCAACTGACTCTCTTAGTAAAAAGCTTCCATTCTTTCCGAAGGATAACGAATCCCTGTATTGTCGTCCATAGGATTTTGTTTATACCTTCATTGTTTGCCATCGGCCCGAGGGGAATCCTCAATTTGATACCAATTGACGTAGGGATGAACGTGATAAGGTCGATCACCGTCTTCCTAAAGGGGGATAACTACTTCGAATCCATGAAACTTCTCTAGACTCCTCACAAAGACTTCTCGAATCTACGAGGAAAAATAGAAACTAGAAATAATTCTAAAAAGTTGAAATAAATTTATTCAATATTGATGGATGAAATAAACGAGTCTACAATCCTTTAAATAAGGATACCAAGATTAGGAAGAAGTTTAAGAATTAAACTATAACTAAAACTCCCAAAAATTCGTAACTTACTATAAATAGTAAATTTACTTTTTATAGTAAGTGTCTTATGTGGCTTAACCACGTTATTCTCCTAATTTTTCTAAATACTTTTCATGTTGGATACAACTACTAAAGCCCAGCGGATAAAGAGTTATAATCAAACTAAAACTTACTAAAAATAATAATAAAAGAAATAAACATGGAATTCGACCATTGATATGATGGAATCTCGCATATTTGGCGTGGGCAACACGGCTATGCCGAGTTTGTTGGATAAATTTGCTCGTCTTACCCCAAAATCATATATGATACGTCAAGTAACTCATTCTGATTTGCAAGATATGTCTATTTTAAGATTCTACAGTTTTGATGACTTCCACCTCTAATCGGGCCTTCTTTGGTCCATCTTGGACATGAAAGTGCCCACGACCCGCTCTACATCAATTAGTGAGGGAGCTTGCTTCTTTTAAAATTAAAAATTTATAGAGACCTCTCACCCTTGACTTCAAACTTTATTATTAATTGTCTATATTTGGATTCAAAGTTTGTTTTGTTTTTTTTCTTTGTTTTGCTTGATTTTGTGAGGAAAAAACAAAAAAGGATCTCTAAAATTAGAATCCACGAGAAACCATGCTTCAACAATGCTCTTAGAAATAATCATTTAATAATTAGCATTGAAAATAAGTTATAAAATAATAGTTTAGAGAAAGAAAAGATACAAAGAAAGAGATGTCTCTTCCCATGGAATTACGGATAAAAATTAGAATATCAACAACTGTTCATTTCAATAATAAGTCCTTTGTTTGATAATCTAGACCAATAATACACTGGGACCCATTATGGATCAATCATGCCAAAAAGCTATTCGCATTCTGACAAACTTTTTGGAGGTAGAACAATGTAGAGATTAATGGTTGAAATTCATACTCAAAACACCAATGGACAGACCAGCACATCCATGTGATTTGGAAGGAATGCAACTTAACAAGCTCGCTTTGATTGAAGTTGCCAGAAAATTTCCATTAAACCTTCAAAGTTTAATTCTTCGCCATGTGCAATAAGACATCCCAACAAAGGCCATTTTTCTATAAAGCCATCATCTAATATCATCTGCTCCTTGCTTTGTTATAGATTGGGGTCTTCCTAATCGTTTTCAATCTCCACCCCAAGAGTGGCTCCACCAATCAAAGAAGGCTGGATTGCAAATTGCGTTTACCTATAATTCATATGGCTCTTTTATTAGATTAGTGTATATGTGGGAGACTTTATGGTACTCTCCAATACGGAGACGTGATGAAAGTTGGACCCCTCTCCACTCATGATTCCAACATTAGGTCCATCCCTTACGGCCTATGTCTTCTCCTGTTTGAAATGATGTAATTCATGTGAATAGTTGTGTATTTTATCATTTTTAGCATTAATTACTAATCACAGAAATTTCTAATGGAAGTGAGGTTATACGACTAATACAGCATCTACTTTTAAGTACAGAAAATGAAATTGGACTCTATGTCCACCATTATACATGTGTTTTATCCATGCTATCAATTCATTTGGCTGGATTATTCTAGAGTATGCCCCCCAAAAATGAGCCAAATCCAAAGTTCAAGTAGATCACAATACAAGAAGAATATTTAAATGATTAGGCTTCAATCTCCAATTGTTTCTATAGTGTGGTCCAGTTGAACTTTGAAACTGCCTCATTTTTGGGCCATGTCCTAAAATGATTTGTACTAATAAATGGATGGCATGGAAATAACACATATCATGTGGGGCCCTTGAAGTTTTGGCTTCGAATCACGTGTTATATTTATCATGAAAATGGATCAATTTTCAAGGGGCAACTCGTCGTCCTCACTTTCAAACACATGTGGTATTGTTTAACATATGCATTTATTGTTGATTTGAGAAAAATTCTATGAAATTTAGATACGAATAAATCCAATCAAAATGGTCCACTCGAAATTACCACCTTCAATCTTGAAATTTAAAATAAGTGTTTGGTGAAAATCATACATCTTCCTCATGATAACTACATTCTATCATCGATTCCATTGCAATCGGGATTAAATTCTTTCAGGTTATTTATTATTAAAACTCAGCATGAGGAAGGTATTATGAGGCATTAGAGTTCACCTCCCAAACAAAGTTGAAATTCAAATAGCCATGTTGTCTTTCGATGGGTCTTCGCCGCCTACTATTTTGGAGCTTAGAATAGTATATTTGGTTGGATCCTTCGTTCTTTTGATTATGGCCCCGTTGTCTTGGTGATTGTGGCTCATTATCAAGCATAGAATAGTAGTCTTATTTTATTTTTGTTGGTAATAAAATTTCTTCTTCAGTTTTGAAAATTATTATTAGATTTTTGTCCAATTGCATTTGGCTGGAAATAAAATTTCTAGCTGGACTTTAGAGAAACGACATTTCTTGCTAAGTCTCTAGAGAAAAGACATGCAAGGGAGTCATCTCATACTCGTGTTAAAGTACATGCATGACATACAAAGCACACAAAAGTCATAGATAGCGAATAAATAAACTCAAATCAATCTGATTGAAATATGAAAGCCCCTTTAGACAAGTCACCCACTAAAATTAGATTGGTTGCACCATCTTAACTGGTAAATTTCAGACCTTTTTTTAGATGTTGAAATGGGCCATTGGATTTCATTCAATTCTAACCGTGTAATAAATATCCACCAATCCCATGGTCAAATAATCAAATAAACATATTTATTTGCCTGTACATCCTGCACATGAACCATAATTTTGACAGACTAATTTAAATTATTCATATATCCAGTATACCAAGTATATTTGCCAGAGTATCAAGTCTTTCTAATTCAGTAAACGGGATGCCTGTGAATGGATAATGCATTTATGTCAATTCTCTTTCATTTCCTTCTTTATGTCAATTCTTGAAAAAGAAAATGACATCTACACCTATCTTATGGATAGACATACCAATTAGTATTATTATTATTATTATTATTATTATTATTATTATTATTATTTATTCTAGTTTTTTAAAGTACATGACCTTTGGCTCACAAAAGGAGAGTTTGGCGGGGACCCATCCACAATGCACATGATCTAAACTTTGTGGTTGGAGGCTGCCCAACTAGTGGGCGCCATCGCTGCGTAAATAAAATCAAACTAGTGGGATGATCATAACCATTCAATTGGTGGGCATCAAGTATAATATTAAGAAAATTGTCAACAACCCAAATACATATGCAACAAAAAGCTTTATGGGCCCCACCGTAATGTCTAAGTTACATCCACTCCATGTGAAGGATTATGTTATGATGTGAGTTCAGACATTAGCAAGATCGGCAACTCTAGTGGGCCATGATACAGGAAATAAACCTTGTGAAGGCCCACTGAAATTTTCCATCTATTTTCATTCGCCTCGTGGGACTCATCTTAGGAACGGGTTGGATGGCATATAATCATCGCAGTGAACCCTACGAAGGTTGCAATGATGAGTATTCTCGTCCATATTATTTACTGTGGTGCGGCCCACTTAAGTTCCAAATCTACTTGATTTTTGAGCCACATCGTAAAGTGAAAAGAAGCTATGAATGAATAGAGCGATGTTACACATAAATCACAGTGGTTAAAATGATTGTTGTAGGAAAATATGTGAAGAGTCTAATAGTCTGACGGTTGAGGCTGATGCAGGCATATGCCCATGTCTACCATTAATCACCACCATTTAAAAATTGGTATAGGAGTCACAAGAATCATGCCCTTTCCTCGAGCAACTGCCTGATATGAATTAAGTGAACCCCAATATAAATAAAAAATTTAATCTGATAACTCGTGACACCAATTAAGTTGTGGTGCATGATCCACCACAGAAGTGGAGTAGTGACTAGTTGTGACTAGTTGTGGACGATGCAGATAACATGGAAAAAAAAAAAGACTATAATACTCTGGCATAGTTAGATGGATGATGCACTCACTTAAAAATTACTTAGTAATTGTAAATGTGGCATACAAGTCAAATTAAACTGTTCAAGTTATGGTTCTCAACTTAGATTAATCATAAAACAAGAGCTACTGTTTTTTCATTATCTGACCGTAGGTGGACATTTATTGGACAATTTATAATAATAAAAAAATATCCAATAATCCTATTTCAAAAAGCAAGTGTCTATGAATTAGAGTTTAAAATGGTTCTGATTTTGGGACCATGAGACAATAGCCTTCACGATTTAATCAGTTTTACCCTAATAAGCAGAGAGGAAGATATTTTATTTTTTATTTAGTTGTTTATATTTTTATTAATTTACTTTATAATTTAAAAAATTAAAATAATCATTTTTTTACCACTTGGTCAACCGGCGGAGTCTGGGTCGACCCAGACCCAATTACTGACCAAGTCCTGGTTGGCAAACCATGTGCCAAGAATTGAACTGCCTGACTACTAGGTGCATGCGCCAGCCACTTGGATGGAACTTTAATCAGATACAACCCATTCACCGGGAACTTTAATTGGATGGAACTTTACGATTTCTATTTTTAATAATATCATCTTCTTCTTCTTCTTTTTAAATAAAATATGGAAAGAAATTTTTAAAAAATAAAACAACGTTGCCACTTACCTCTCCACCTCTTTCTTCTTTCCTTCTTAGAAAACAAAGGGATTTTTTTATAGTAGTAATGGCCGGATTTTTTCTATTTTCTTTACCCTTTATATTATTAGAAATATGGCTCCCAGGATCCGCTGGACCAGTTGATGGAGTCATGTTTTCTGAACCCACTTACCAGCTTTTTTGCGTGGCCGGGTCAACTCATCTAGTTCGTAAACCATGCTTGTAGTAATGCTTCCGTTGCAAGATATATGTTGGTCCACCCGTTTTGGATTTTTTTGTTATCTTAACAAAAAAAAATTAAGATATGTTGGTCCAGCCGTTTTGGATTTTTTTTTTTTTTAAGAAAAAACAAAAAAATAAAAAAATAAAAATAAAAATTTAATAGAAGTTGGACAATGGGCACTTGCGTCTGGGTTTATGTTTAAATGATCCATCTTTGAAATGATATTTCCAGCCTTGTTATTTTAACTCATTTCTTTTAAATAAGTACTATACCTTTGATTGTTGTATGCTAAGTCATCGATGGAGAGCAGGATCTTCCAAACTTGAAGATTTTGGGAAGTTCGAATACAAGCAAAGTTGTGTTGGAACAGGCTCTCAGGACTAGTTGTATTAACAAGTCTTGGGGCCGGGTCATGGTTCAAAAATCAAAGAACTCAACTCGATGTTTAGCTGGTCTGGTCAATTAAAAGGCTCTATCTGACTCAACTCTATTTTAAATAAATTATGATTAAAACTTTAATTACTAGATATACCCGTAAATAGATAAAACGATTTGATTCAGTGCAAGTAATATGAAATTTAAATATTTGCATCAAACCACTGGTTGACTCACCAGTATGTTTTTCTAGATGTATGAGGTTGTTAGTTCGATTCTCGCATTTCCTTTTACGTTTCTATTTACTAATTGTTGATTGATGTCTTAAATCTGTAATTTAACATACTTGTCGATGACAGTTCGAAGCCATCGAGCAGACTTCAATGCCATCTAAGTGTTGCTCGATGCTATCGAAAAATTTCAGATTTTCTCATCTTGGTCGCCGGACACTTTTTTGTCATGCTCAATGCCATTGAAGGTTGTTCGATACCATCGTCTTTAGTTTCGATGACATCGAAAGCCTGTTCGATGCCATCAGAAAAATCCATAAAATCCATGATTTATTGCTGGAAGGTTTTGGTGTTAGTTAAATGCATCGGAGTGGATTAGATGCCATTGAAGTCCCATCGAAGTGTCATCAAACAGATTGCATAGAGTTATGCAAATTTGCGTATCTGTGGTATTTGTTTCCAATTTCGATTATAATTCTTCTTAAGGATAGATATAAGGGTGTAATTGAGATTGGGGTGTATCTCAGAGCTAATTTCTAATTCGTTCCTAGGGTTTTCAAGGGCTCGTAAGGAGAGATTCGAGGCTTGTTCAAATTGGATATTCTCTCTCTCTTATAATTTCTACTTTAACAGTGTTATCTGTCGATTTGTGTTGTGGTTTTTTTTCCCGTAAGGGTTTTTTCATGTTAAATTTGGAGTCTTTGTGATTGTGTCATTGGAATACTTTGTTTGATTCTTCTTTGTGTGCTTTTGCGGTCCCCCAACAAGTGGTATTAAAGCAAAACGTTGGGGCGCAGGCGAAATCTAAAAGTAAAGTATCAATGACATGTAATCCTAAGTTCAATGTTGAGAAGTACTCTGAAAAAAATAATTTTGAATTATGGAAGGTCAAGATGATTTGCCTATTAGTTCAATAAGGATTGGACGAGGTCTTTGAGAAGCAACTGGAATCTATGTAAGATAATGAATGGAAAAAGTTGGATAAGATAACGAAAACCTCAATCTAATTGTACCTAACAGATGAGGTCCTCTACAATGTCATGAGAGAGAAAATTGCAGGAAGTTTATGGGCAAAATTAAAGGACATCTGTGCGAAGAAACCTCTTAAAAATCGTCTATACTTGAAGTTGCAGTTGTTCAATCTAAAGATAGAAAATGGAGGAGATGTTGAGTCCCATATTAGCAACTTTAATAAGATGATTTACAAATTACTAGATGTAAAGGAACTGGTTAAAGATAAAGATCAGGCATCTATCTTGTTGAATTCTCTCCCAGTTTCATATAAGTCTTTCAAAGACACATTATGTACCAGTAAAACGTCTCTTAGTGTTGATACCATTATCTCAACCCTTCAAGGAAAGGCAATGAGAAAGAAAAACGGTAACATGGAGGCCTCTACTGATGCATGGTTTACGAGAGAACGAAATTCTGAGCGAGACAGTGTATCATATCGATCTAGATCCAAATCCAAAGGCATGGGCAAGGGAAAGTTAAAGTGCTGGAATTCTGAGTTGTCTTTGCACATGAAGAAGGATTGTACAAATCCTAAGGTAAGAAAAGAGAACTCAGAGGCTTTTTTCAAGGAAGCCAACACCGTCGAGTCTGATGAAAGTACGAGTGGAAGTGAAGTGTTGTCAATATCTATGTTTTAACACTTATACGATGATCGTAGGGATGAGTGGATTTTAGATACTGGGGCATCATATCACATGACTTCTCATCGGAGCCGGTTCACCAGTTACAGAGAGTGTGATGGTAGTCAGGTATTTACAGGCAATGACAATGACTGTAATGTGGTGGCTGTTGGATCAGTGCGCATCAAGATATTTGATGGCATGGAGTGTACCTTGACTGAGGTGATACATGTTCCTGAATGAGGAAGAACATGTTATCTCTTGGAGCACTCGGGGCGCTTGGGTGCAAGTTCACCGATTTTGATCGTATCTTTAAAGTTTCAAAAGCGGCACTTGTTATTATGAAGTCCTAGAGGAATGAAAACCTTTTACAGGTTGATCGGGAACACTTTATTGGGTAAAGCTGTAACTGTTGTAGTGGATTTCACGCCTGCACGTATATGGCATGCACGTCTGGGCCACATGAGCAAGCATGGCATGAAAGTACTCTCTGACCCTTGTTTAATTTCAGTTTTTAAAAGTTTAGATTTCAATATACACGAGCATTATATATATAGGAAACAATCTAGGTTGTCTTTTAAATTTAATAAAAATGTATGTAAGTGGGTTCTTGATTATGTGCATTTTGATGTATAGGAGTCGTTGCCCTTAGTTTTTGCTAGAGGGTCACCTTGGTTCATTACATTCATTGACGACTACTCTAGAAAAGTGTGGGTTTATTTCATGAAAAATAAATCAGATGTTTTCACCACTTTCAAGCAATGGAAAATGATGATAGAAAAACAGTCAGGGCGAAAGGTGAAGGTTCTAAGGACAAATAATGGTGGAGAATTTATTTCATGTAAATTTAATCAATACTGTAAGGATGAAGAGATGTGAGGAATAATACAGTGCGCCACACACTAGAGCAGAATGGTGTTGCTGAACGAATGAATAAGACACTCTTGGAAAGGGCCTGATGCATGCTTTATAACACTAGGTTGGGCAAGAAATTGTGGATTGAGGCTGTTAATATGGCTTATTACTTGGTGAATTGGTCCACTTTTATGACCATTGATTACAAAATTTCAAAGGAAGTATGGAATGGTCAAAAGGTAGACTACTTAGGTTTGTGTATGTTTGGTTGTGAAGCTTGCTCACATGTACCGTTAGTTAAGAGAGATAAGCAAGACTAAAGAGCCAAAAAAAGTACATTTTTGTTGGCTATGGTGGTACTGTGAAGGAATACAGGTTGTATGACCAAGTCGCATGGAAAATCATCATTAATCGTGACGTCAAATTCAACGAAGGATCCTTATTCCGTAAGGATAAGTAAGAGGAACCGAAGAGGATAGTTGTGGATATTCAGGTTGACATAGGTGATACTCAGACTGAGACAGATACGCAGACAGAGGTGCAAGATCAGGTGAAGCAGCCACCTATGAGAAGGAATCCACCACGAGATCGTAGGCTACCGATGATATACAGGATGACTCTAATATCACATATGCCCTCATTACAGATGAGGGGGATCTGTCTACTCTTTAGGAGGCTTTTAGTGAGCCTGATACTAAAAAGTGAAAAGTTGTAATGGACGATGAGAAACACTCTTTGTACAAAAATAAGACGTGGGAACTCGTGGAGCATCCAGTTGGCTGAAAAATGATTAGGTATAGGTGGATCTTCAAAAAAGAAATAGGATAGGTACCAGACAAGGTTGGTAGCAAAGGGATATGCTTAAAGGGAAGGCGTCGACTTCACTAAGATATTCACGCCGGTTGTGAAGTATTTATCATATTCGTGTTGGCTCTGGTTGCTTAATACGATCTTGAGGATATGAAGACTACTTTCTTGCATGAGGAATTAAAAGATCAAATATGCATGAAGCAACCAGAAAGCTTTGAAATAAAAAGAGCACAGAACAATGTTTACAGGTTAAAGAGGTCTTATCAGGCTTGAAACAATCGCCTAGGCGGTGGTACAAAAATTTTGATTATTTCGTGTTGAGTCAAAAATTCACTAGGAGTGAATATGATCACTATGTCTATTACAAGACATCGAATCATCCTAGTATTGTATTTTGATGATATGTTGATCGCCAATAATAACATGTCTAAAATCAATGTATTGAAAACTTAGTTATCAGGGACATTGAGATGAAAGATTTGTGGGCTGCAAGGAAGGTTTTCGACATTGATATACATAGAGGCATGAAAAGGAGCGAACTTTAGTTATCTCAGAAAGATTACCTTGAGAAGGTATTGGTGAAGTATGGGATGGATAGGGAGAATCTAGTTAGCATTCTTCACGCAGCTCGTTTTAAGCTTTCTTCTGAAAAGTGTCCTAAAATCAATGAAGAAAAACAGGAGATGTCTCGTGTACCTTATTCGAATGTGGTGGGCAGTTTAATGTATGACATGATCTGTACTGGATTGGATATTTCACATATGGTTAGTATTGTTAGCAGGTACATGTCTAACCCCGAAAAGCAACACTGGAAAACTGTGAAATGACTACTTTAATACATTCGAGGTACGCATGACTACGTCTTATCTTTTAAGAGAAATCAGGGGTCAAGTTAGATATATGAATTCTGATTACGCAGGCAGTGTGGATTCTAGAAAGTCGATTTCAGGGTACTCATTTGTGCTAGCGGGTGTAGCAATAAGTTGGATGTTGAATCTTCATTTTGTAGTGACTCTTTCCGCAATGGAATCTAAGTATATGGCAGTGGCAGGGGCATTCAAAGAGGGTGTTTGGTTGAGAGGAATGATAAATCAGTTGGGACTTCAGCAAGAGGCAGTGCCAGTTAATTGTGACAGTGAAAGTAATATCAATTTGGCTAAAAACTATGTTTATCACTCTCATACTAAACATATTGATGTTCATTACCATTTTATCCGATAGGTGTTTGAAGAAGGAGGTGTGATACTGGAGAAAATTCACACGAGCGTGAATCCGGCAAACATGCTCACTAAGGTGGTTCCCACAGACAAGTTTAAATTTTATGCAACTTCTCTGAGCCTAACAAAAACATAAAGGAAGACGAAGGATTCACGAGAAGCAATGGTAGAGCTATGATGCATGAAAATATTAGAAATAAGAGAAAAGGAGCTATGAAGAAGGGCGATTGAAGACATAGTGGAGATTGTTAATTAATGTCTTAAATCTACAATTCAACATGCTTGCCGATTACAATTCGATGCCATCTAGCAAACTTCGATACCATCGAAGTGCTGCTTGATGCCATCGAGAATTCTGGATTTTCTCATCTTGGTTGCTGGAAACTTTGGTGTCCTACTCGATACCATTGAAGGTTGTTCGATGCCATTGTAATTAGTTTCGATGACATCGAAAGCTTGTTCGATGCCATCAGAAAAATCAATGAAATTCATGATTTATCGCTAGAATATTTTGGTATTAGTTTGATGACATCAAAGTGGGTTCGATGCCATCGACGGTCTGTCGATACACTTGAAGCCCTATCAAAGTGTCATTAAACGAATTGTGTAGAGTTACATAGATTTGCGTATCTATGGGATTTATTTCTGATTTCGATTGTGATTCTTCATAAGGCTATATATAGCGATGTAATCGGGATTGGGGTGTATCTTAGAGATTTCTAATTCGTTTTTAGGGTTTTCAAGGGCTTGTAAGGGGATATTCGAGACTTGTTCGAATCAGGTATTCTCTCACCTATAATTTTTATTTTCATAGTGTTATTTATGGCTTTGTGCCGTGATTTTTTTCCTTTAAGAATTTTTCCACATTAAATTCAGAGTCTTTGTGATTTTGTTTAATTGTGCCATTAGAATACTTCGCTTGATTCTTCTCTGTGTGCTTCTATGGTGCGCCAACACTAATAGCATTGACTTGATTTGAGTCACTTTCCAAAGCTCTGTGTTACTGCTTCATGAACATAGGTATATTTCCAAACCACATAAATCTCTATGCCTGTTTCTTTCTTTCTTTCTTTCTTTCTTTTTTCTTTTAGCTTTTTAGCTTTTAGTTTGGATCTTTTTTGTGGTTATGAATTGATTACATTAATTGTGTGTAGATATTTTTTTTACAATATATACTATCAGAACCAAAGATTGAAAAGTTTTTTCTTAAAATTAGTATTATCATTTGTGTTACAATTGTGTTTCAAATGGTTTTATTGAATTCTACCAGATTTGAGGTGTTGAAGTTTGATGGATTTAATTACGCTTTGTGGAAACTAAATATGAATGCGGTGTTGGTAAAGGAATGTCATGCGTTGCGAATATGAAAGATGAGGTATTTAAGAAGAAAAATTAATTAGTTATGGCGGATATTTTTCTTACACTTGATGATTCAGTTTTTTTCAACATGTCCGATCAAACCACTACTAAAAATTCTCGAGACATTGTGAAATTTGTATGAATGAAACTCAATGTTAAATAAGATTTTTCTCTGATGACATTTATATAGCTTGAAGATGAAGGGTCATCTTTTCAAGAATACTTGAATGGATTTAAACCCTTATTATCATATTGGTGACAATCAAAGTGAAGATCAACAATGAAGAAAATATTATGCTTTATTCTATGCCAAATTCATGGGATGGAACCTAATTCACATGACCATGCATTGGATTTAAATGGTTCTCTAGGAACCTAGTTAAGAAAGGAGATTTATCGGGGAAGTGTTATTATCTACTGTTCCATAAGAGAATATGAACCATCAATGAATCTTTGATTTAAATTGTGGGGATAAAAAATATCAGAATTACTATATTCAATGGTATCACACTGTAGACTTGTCATGCCCCAAATTTGAGGGATTGAACACATACTCTATCTCTAATATTTTGGGTATGCACTTTTACTTTACATAAGCATAATTACTTAGTATGGTTACAAATACATCAAAATAATCATAAAAGCTAAACTAAACAGTGCATAAAAGTCCAAAAACAAGTGTAGTCAAGTCAATAATTCAAAATATACATACATATATTTAATCAATGGAATCCACTTAGTTAGTGACTCCAATATATAGATTTAAAAGAATAAAGTATAAAATGTAAAGTATGCACCCAACACTCCAAATCATCATGGCGATGGAACATGCTGATCTACGCCTACCCATCTGAGACATACCTATATTGATAATATTGTCTGGTTGGTGTTTTAAAATACCGTCCTAGTTAAAAGTGAATGATTAATTAAGTGATTCCATTTTTCTAAGTTATACATATTATCAACACAATCAAGCACAATTAATAATGGTATATCAAACAAACAAATTCCTAACAACTATAATATTTTTCGTCAACACAATCATCCACAAAATATACATCTTATTGTAATGTAGCCTTACACTGTAAATATACCATCATCCACAAAAATATATATCTTATTGTGATGTGGCCCGTGACCACCATTACTAACAAATGTCATGATATACATGATTGGCCAATTCTTTATTAATCTAAGTTCAAAAAATATATCGGCGAAGCCAAGATACTTCCATTATATCACGGGTCGCTAACCAAATCACATGGCTCATTTCAGCACTTAGTGGCTCCTCACTAGTATTCGTTGATCCAATTGAGGGTCTGCAACCCTAATTTCCAAAGTATATGATCATTCCAATGGTAAGGGTTCTTCATCTTCACCTAAGAACAAGTTCAAAAGGTATGGGCTCGTTAGTCAAGAATCAAATGCGGAGAAGGCTTTTCATCCAATTTTGTCTCTAAGATAGTAAGCCAGACCAAGTATCAAACATGGAGGGGGCTCATCACCTAGTTTTTTTCTTCAAGATGATCAAAAGTTAGTTCAATAGTTACTAATCATCAATCGGGGTCACGGTTATACAGATGTTTACATGATATTAATTTAAGTTAGTGCCTTTAATTTTATCTTGATCTAATGGTTCAAAAGCTATAACTTTAGCAAAGATTAGACGGGGACAATTAGCTTAAGTTTCTGACAATTTTTAAGGACATTCGCTTACCTTGTGAGTCTAAGTTAAACGATTTTAAGTACGATCTCTGTCAAACGTCGGCAATGGACGTCAAGCCTACTAAGACAAACGTGTTTTTATAATTTCGAATTCAACAGTCCACTAACGAGTAGCATAGAGCTTGTTCGATTAATCTATACATTTTTTTTAAATAATAATTATGCAATGAAATTTCTCATGCACGACGATTAGGGTTCAGATTACCTTAAGTTCATAGCTTTTCCTATTCACAATTAGCAGAAATGATAATCCGATAGTAATCACCCAAAATCATTGATTCTTAGGCAAAAAGGATAATGTGGTCAATTTCGTTTATGCAGATGGGATAATCAAGATCCAATCTATAGTTATCTTGGTTTTAGGTAGATCTTTATTAAGCTATAGTTACTTTGATCTATCAATAATGGGTCACCTAGATCTTGACCCTCGACTAATAGATCACAGGGTTAGGCCCAAGTTTCTAGTGATTGGGCATATTCGTTATCTTCCTATGAAAAATTAATAATTTTTTTTATGGTTCTTTACTGATAACACCAATGTTTTTGTTAGATTCGTATATTAAAGATCATTAGATGATAGATTAAAATAATACCAGCCAAAAAAAAAATTTACAAATGTTTAGATTTCACATTGACAAAAATCTAAGACATTTCAAGACACCCCACCTAAAACAAGATTAAAACTATCATTTGACTTTAGTTAAGCTTCAATGAAGAAAACATTTGTGCGGCTTAACACTCAACTACACATTTGGATAGGTATGACTCAGGCAGGCTTTACAAATAGCTATCAGGCTAGATCAACGGATTGAAAGGCATGACAATCTGATTCTGTCCAAAATCATTGTGGTCTTTTAAGAAATCAAAACGCATGTTATTTCAATGAAGTCACCCTTAAGCCTTAAAATTTCAAGTAGGCTAGTATTTAAAGACCCTCGGCACAACCCGAAAATGACCAACAAAATAGATTGATAGGCTCATGACCCGTTTAGCTAGATCTTAGTTTCTCACTTAAGGTATCCAACCATCATGAACCAATTAATAACACATTTTTTTTATTCTAATGGTACCTGTTGATGCTGAGATCTGGTTGTCTCTACTAGATCGTTGTGTACCTGTTAAACCAAGTGACAATGGAGGCCCTGGTTGTAGCTGGGGACCCTCTGATGCCTAAGTTAGAATAAGCACATAATGGGTCTGGTCGAGTTAGGATAATATTTGCATACCTATTTCTGTAGGTAGGGTCCTTATTTATAATCCTTTGATACCTCTTATGTATATGGCAATGCATCTACTAGGTAGATGTGTATCATAGAAGCAATCTTCTCCCAGATATGTCATGCATATCTTAGTGAGGTCTTCGGCGAAGATCTCGGAAGGTAATCGTTTCCATATACGAAGGAAATATCTTCTAGTGGTCGATATTCGAGGAGATCGAGGTTGATAGCTGAGGCCAACCTCTAAGTCTCTGACTGAGGTTGATAACTAAAGTTAATGATTGAGGTCAGAGTTAAGCCCTGAGGTCTGGACCCTTGGTGGCCGTTTCTCGAGGTCAGTTTTTATAATTGTCATTTGGTTGAGATGGTGTGGTGTCAGCTAGATGACTAAGGTTACCACCCGTGGTTAATGCTCGGATTGGTCATGGGGGTCGTGCTCGACATCTAAGGCCTAGCTCATTCACGACCTCTCATCTAGGTTGTTGGCCTTATGTCATTTCCATCTTATTCCAGTTAATGGGTCAGTCTAGTTTCACCCATAACAATAGCCCCCTACTTCCGAGGGTTCTCCAGGAGGCTAAGAAGTAAACGGGCTTGGACTGATGCTTGAGCATGATGCCTCATGTGGAAGAGGTTGGTAGGTTAGCTCGATCAAGGTCTCCTATCATTATGGTGGGAGAGGAAAAGGTTGCGTACATAGGAATCGAGGAAGATATAGCAATGATAACAATGTGTTGTACGAGGAGGCATGGGCTAGAAGACGCCTCTTCATTTCCAAGCGAATGGTGTGAGGACACATGTTCTTGCCTCGATAAATGGTTCTGTCCATGAATAACAAATTGCCCGTGGATGGAGTCGTGTATTGGGGCACCTTTTCAAATTACAGCATTAAATGCGCACATTTAATGCTACAACCCAAGGTGACTATAAATAGGGGTGAGGGGTGCCCTAGCCCCCCTTATTTGCTTCACTCGATCCCCAGTTCTCTTCCTGCTGCAGGACTTATGTGATTTTCGGTGAGTTCCTCAATATTCTTCCCAGCGAACTTTCCTTCCGGTCTTCCTTACGTTTCTTCAGTTTTTTTTTCTTCCTTCTCATCAGGATGTCGAAGGGTTCTGATAAAATGTTTATGTCTGAGGCCTTTCAAAAGGAGTCTGTCCCAGAAAGTGTGAACTCTTGGTTGGGTGCACCCTCAGGCGTACCGTCTCCAGTGACGGAAGGCCAAGAGGAGGTAGTTTCGGCCCCGACAAGGTTGGGGCCAAAGTCTAATGGGTGACCGTCTTCAAATGTCGGTCCCTTTGAGTCGAGGCTGCAAGATGCAGACCTAGTTCAGATCAGGTTAGAATTCCAAATCCCCTTCCACAGTACTCCAAGATTCTGAAGTTGGGGAGGATCTGGGCCATCCTCGGGCAGGTGAAGTGTGGCCTTATAATATGGTTTGCGACTGCCTCTCCACCTTATAGTGCGGGAGGTCATCCATCGCCTTAGGCTCCCCCTAGGGTAGTTGTAACATCCTGAAATTTTGCTATTTTGGATTATAAAAAGTCTTTAATTTTTTTATACGTCGTCACTTATTGACCCTTAATGCTCGAGGTGAGCCTATACATAGGTGATACTAATAAAGAACCGCATAAATTCAATTAATCAACCATAAGAAGCTAACGAATCTACCCAATCACTTAAACCTCAAGTCTAACTTCGTGATTTATTCATATAGGGCCCAAATCTAGCCAACCTGTCATTAACCAATCAAGACAACTATAACTAAATAAAGACTTACCTAAAGCTGAGACAACTATGGATAGGAACTTAATTAATAAACCAAATCAACCCAGTTATTCATTTAGCTTAAGAACCAATAGTATAAAGTGATTATGACCAAATCGCCATTTTCGTTAATTGCGATAGGCTACATTATGAACATAGTTAATCCAAACCCTAATAATTGTGCACAAGAAATCTTGATCCCTAACTCATTTCAGAAATGCTTTAATTATCCAAACAAGCTCTAGATTGCTCGTTAGTAAGCTACTAGTTCCGAAACTATAAAATAATGTCCATCTCACTGGGCTTGACACCCACCGTAGGTGGCAAATCAAGAAAATGCCCAGAACTACTCAACTTGGGCCAGAAGCCAAGTGCTTGAAATGCGCGAATCCGTTAGGTTGAAATCTAAAAACTTAAGTGAAATAAACCCCTTGCTGTTTTACAAAGTCGCGACCTTCTAACCGTTAGATTGTGACCAAACTTGAGGTATGAGTCAAGGATATTTCTCTGCCCGTATTCTTATAGTCGCGTCCCCAATCGATCATCAACGACCATCTATCACAGATGAGGTCCCTACAGTCGATCGAAGCATCTGATCACCCAATTTGGACCATTCGTGGATCCCATTATGGGGCACCTACCCCAAGGTACGGATGGGGCAGTGGGCCCCTGAAGGAGCCCTGTGGGTCAAAATCCAGCCTACTAGGGGTATTCATGTTAAAAAAAGGGCCCCCAAGACCATTTAGACACAAAAATTGGACTATATAAAGCTCAAATACACACACCCTCACTCCCATATGAAATTTCAATTACACGGGAGAGAGGAAGTGGGGAAAAGTGAGAGAGGGAGCTCCTTGGGGAGCTAATTTGGGAGATTTTCCTGTTGTTACTGCGCACGTCAGAGCCTGTAACCACGCCCCACCCTATAAAGCGGCCCGGTGATAATAAAAAGGTAATCCTCTAGTCCCCTTTAGAATTTAAGCCTTGCGGGTTGTCGCATGCGTCCTTACGAGCTAACTTATTCGACGCAGGGCGTCAATCCATCAATTGCTCAGTTAGTATCCTAAGAGCGGCACCAAAAAATCGTCAGACCACCCATACATGCGGACCATTACCTTTAAGTTGTCAATTATCGAACCTATGTCATAAATAATGATTGTGTAGTGAAATTATGAATTGCATGCTAAACAATGAGTAATCCTTAGATGTATTGTCCACCATGAATTGTAAATTTTTTCTTAGAATAGTTGACTATGCTTAGATTTACTGAAGTTTCTGCACATGCTTTCTATCATCCCCTTACACATGCACTTAATTATTTTATCTTTGTAAATGTTGTAATGATTTAGGGCAATGCACCCGCATGTTCGATAGAACGCCTAAATTGAATAGAACATCCTGATTTAATGTCCTGCATGTTTACATTATCTTGAAACAAGTGATGTATATAGTATGCTATTAAATTTTAATTGACTTACCCTTCGCGTTGGCTAGCAAATTGCAAAACCCACAAGTATCTCCCGATTGGATCAGCTACCTTAAGCCAATTCGACCAATATAGGTTGGACAATTGACAATAGTCAGACTACACATGATGCTTGCACCTAGTGTCGGTTGTGCCATAGTTCGCCTGAGTTAATCGAATTAGTCCAATAGCTGGTCAGCCATGTATGTTCACGCCTGTCTAAACTTGGGACACCCACACCCCTGGAACGCCCACTTATAACCGCTAATGATATGATCCACAAGTCTCGAGAGCCATGCATGGTGATATAGGACACTATGTTCGAGTTGTCGGCCTATGCTAGGGTGACAAGCTCCCCGTAGTGACCGTGAGCAATTCAATCTATAAACCTACCTTTCGTATAAGTTCGGCTGGGAGTGACGAACCCAAACAGATCAAGGGTCGCAAACACGAGGCCGCTACGACTGCCCTGGGCCTCGCAATTGGGTTAGGGCCTTTCATTTCGTGGGAGTGCCTCAGTTTTTCCAATTTTGATGGACGAACGGACTTAACTAAACACTCGGCTACCATTGTTGCATTGCACTAGCTAGGTGTGGCGACTCGGTAGTTGAGGTCACATGATGAGGGAGTATTGGTCATTTGCGAATATAAAGATGGAGTCGCTATAAGGGAGTATTGTTCATTTGTGAATATAAAGATGGAGTTGTTATGAGGGATGTTAGATGGCAAAGGCATGCATCATATAATAATAGTATGCATCAGCATTAATAAAAGTATATAGGGACTGTATACTTAAATTATTTTTCATTAATTATGCATGTAGATTTGATAACTTGTGTAACTTGATGTTAATGGAACCACTGAGTTGATCACTTACTCCTAATCTGGGATGATGTTTTAAAATACTAACCAAACTCTATTTTAGATATAGGTATCACAGTCCAACACGTTAGACGAGGCATCTATAGACTCAGAGGAGGAGCTCTCTTATTTACAGCTCATGGATGGGTCACTATAGTTTGCCCTAGAGCCAACAATAAGGTCGTAGGACATGGACATTTTGTATATTTTTGTACTATATGTATTTTTGTCGGGACATTGTCTCCTGAGCTGATCGAATACACATCATTTTGCTAGTTGAATTTTGAGGTTTAAGTTATGTTTACTTCCACATTCTTGCATGATGCATTGAATTCCTTGAATGTCATATACCAACTTAATAAACCTAAATCACTCACTTCTAGAAGGCATAAGTAACACCCAAAATTTTGGGAGTCGGGTCGTACTCAACCCCTAAAATTCAGGGCGTTACACCAATTGATCCCAAATGTCTATTGGGCCATCTTGGCACTTTCATTTTGTGGCATAAGCTCAGACATACCGAGCTATCCACAGACGAGCTCTTATACTTGTACAGAGCGAAGGTTAACCCTAGTACTTGAGGCTGGTATCATTTCTCTACTCAAGGGCTAGGCCCTCATCACCGACAACCCATCCTCTAACAAGGGCTGAAAGGACAAGTGGTTCTTTGCATCGGGGGAACGGGAGGTCCCAGTGGCTGAGGTGGGCACACTGCGCTCCAAGTCCTCACCGAATTCGCTTTCCCAGGTCAAAAATTACCGAGATGTAACTGACTATTTTTATTTTATCATTATTTTTGTTGCTCTATTCACTGACTATAGTTGTGCTTCTTTACAGCTCTTCCTCAGAAGTAGCCTTAGCTCTCCTAGTTGCAACTTTTTCAAGTTGCTCATGTGAATGAGCAGAGCGCAACTGAGAGGAATTGGAGGAAGTTGATCACTCCTCTATCCTTACATCAAGCCAATTTCTCCACAGTCAAGCCCACAGGTATATCGTAGTAGTCAATTATTTATAGACTTTTTGTGTTTGGACATTATTTCTTCACATCTAACCCTTGTAAAAAATTTATGTAGAAATGGTGGATCATCCCTGTCCCTCGAAAAGGATCAAGAATCCCTCCATAGTCAAGCTGGAGAAGCTGAGGAGGGTGGTCAAGAAGGTTCCTGCCCCTCCTTTAGTTTGTCGAGGGGAGTCCTATAAGGCTGTTAGAGATCGGTCCAACCCTGCCTTAGAGGGGCTTGACACTGCACAGCTGAAGTCAGAAAAGGTAGATGCAAGTGGGGAGATCGAGGCGATTCGAAGGAGTCTTCTAGGTGCCTTGGCAACGGAGATCCCTTCCTCAGGACCAGTCATGGCGAAAGTCATGGAGTTAGAGTTGTCCCCAGCTTGGGATGAGGCTCACTAAGCTACAGGGTACAGTTGCCCACGACCGGCAAACGGAGGTGGGTGGTGCCTCGAGGCATCAAGCTTCTGAGGCCTCCGATAGCGAGTCAAGATCTCTCTCCCCCAATCAATGCATGGCCCTCCTAGCTCAGTGGGGGAGCCAACATGTGTCTTAGGAGGGTATCTCGACACTGTTGGCACTCAACCTAATGACCCTCATAGGAGAGCTAGCGGCCTCCTTCCTCAAAGTAGGTCTTCATCCTTTCTTTTCATAATTTGTTGTTTTTTTGATCTTCTGTCTCCCCTTATGTAACGCCCCGAAAATCGGGGGTCAAGTAAAGCTCAACTTCCGAGATCCAACGCATCACTTATGTAACATAGATAATAATGTTTAAATGTTGTCCATATTAGTGTATTAAACATGAGTGGGATTACACCAAAATGACATATCATACTCCAGAGGTAATTTGATTAAGCAAGTGGAAGACTGTAGCATGCATATTTGAACAAGTAAGCGATTTACAACCTCCAGAGTATAAGTATGTATCTAGGCTAAATGTTTACATGTATTGTTTTCGAAATCTACGAAATGAAAAACACAAAATGTCTAACTATTCCATAACCCTGTAATCCCTGTGACGTAGCTCTAAATATACACAGACCTACCTAAGAGCTGCACATAGGAGAACTCCTCATCTATGAAATCTGGCTCCATCGCGTAAGCCTCACCATAACCTGTATCTAAATCAGAGTCTGGTTGGTGTTTTAAAACACCGTCCTAGAGTGAGAGTGAGTGATCAACTCAGTGGTACTATAAGGCAAAGGTTAACATGTTATCAATTCAATCAAGCAATAATGATAAAGCAATACAGCAATCACTTCATAATTACTCTTATTAATACAGGAATGATATGCAGTAATTATGCATGCCCTCGCCTGTTCTTCCTCAGCAACTTTATCTAACGATCGCGCATGAAAAACTCCCTAAATGTGCACTTCATCACCAAAGCACATGTAATGCGGTGCATGGTCATGTTAGCCAAGTAATTGATTAGGCTTATTTATACAGCAAATTCATAAAGCTAAGGTACCACCATTTAATCATTAACCCAAACAGTGATCCATTTAGGGTCATCAATCCTAGTTAATCACATACGATAGGCAAGTTATAGGGCATCACCCCTAATGATAACAGTGGATAAGTAAATTCAAGTATTTATACTCGAGGTTACTACGGGAGGCTCATCACCTGAACGTAGGCTGACAGCTCAAATACGGTATCCCATACACCACCATATTCGGCTCACGAGTTTGGATTGTTCACTGGCCACTACTGGGAGGCTCGTCACCCCAGCGTAGGCTGATAGCTTGACCATGGTGTCCCATACCACCATGCCCGGCTCATGAGTCTTAGCGGATCGTGGTATCATGGTTGAAACGAATTTTACATTGGTAAGTAATACCTTAGATTCAAGCAGTAGTGTCCATACATAGTAAGCACATAATAGGCCAATCGGGTTATTTAACAAGTTTGATTGGTACGAGCGCACGCTGAATTAATCGACATGGAGCGCATAAGCACTCCACGTGGCCTAACTACTGTCGACAATCATCGTATGGCTCGAATTCATCGAACATATCTAATGTGGCAAAACTAGTTCAACCACTCAATCGGGAACCGTTACCAATTGCCTGGACTACGTAGTAGTCCCAATCATACTCAAATGTAATAGATAATTACATATGTTAATCATAACAGCATTTAACAAACAATTCAAACATAATTCTCATTTGAGCATTTTATTAAACACATTAAATATGTTGTTATATATATACATTTCATCCATAAATCACATAGTAGCAATTTACATTACATTAAGAAAATTATAGATATGAATAAGGTAGTTGAGAATCATATCTCAACACCCTTATCAAAAGCGATTCATCAAATAATTTCTCATTCAGACATTTTATCAAACACTTATACTACACATTACTACATACATGAACTAAATTAGTTATAGCATATATTATGGTAAATCCTTCCATAAAGGAGTTGTCAAACATACAATAAACATGTATTCTAGATTAATAGTCATGGAAAGCACAAATCATAATTGCAATTTCATTCAAACATTTCAACAAACATATGGAATGCATTATATATTTACATAGTTCACACACGTATATATTTTATCGAATACATCATAACTAAGATCATATGGCAGCAATCAAGTCAGATATAAATCAATGTTGACATTGAAAGCCTTGAAAACCATAACCTAAACGTTTATATTCCGCACTTGTCATCAGAATACATAATACTTGATTCAGACGCGATTCGAATCCTACGTTACCATAAACAGAACAACGGGTACCTAAATCATGAAATAGGTTAGCTATTTCCTGGTTACTCTATCTGGATTTTTAAAGTAAGATTAGGGTTAGGATTCCTTACCCAAATTATAATTAGAAAGGTTCGTGTAGCGATGGTGAGGAGGCGAAATGGCATGTGGAGTCGTGGGAAAAGATCCCAACAATGATATCTGGTAATCTACCTTCTCTCCTTACTCTTTTATCTTCTTTTCTCTCCTTGGGTTAGGAAAATTCGTATGGAATAAGAGAATAATGGTTTAAGATCCTTATATAGGCCCAAAAGTGATGTTAATGGCCCCAAGGCCATGGTATACTTAGGTTATAGCAAAAGGGTGCCTGTTTTTGACAAACAAGGCCCTTAGGAAGGTCCATTTCTTATCCACATCGTGGAGCAAGTTTTCTGACAACGTATCTATGTCAGGATTGTGTTTATGGTGTGATCTGAGAAACAAATCGACCGTGAAAGACCTGTATCAGATCAACGGTCATCGTCCCTCGATTAGGCCACAAGTATATCGATAGGTGCAGGGAAATTTCTCTGATCCATGTGTGAAGTTGGGTCAAAAACTGATGATTTGAAGTCTTGAATTTCACCCACAAGCGAACGATCCAATTCACTTAAGTTTGGGTTCATTTTCTAAAGATATTCGCATTTCTCACATACTTCACCTAAGGCTCAAGTTGTGCATTTCTGGATGCAATTTGGGCTCGATTCCCGTGATGGTTGTCAAGCCCAATAAGACGGTCATAGCCTTATATTTTTGTGATCATCAGACTTTCGACACGCGGTCCAAATTCGATATAGAGTTTCAATGTGCTCCCGTGAGCAACTGGATTTTGGGATTTCCTTGAGGTTTTCAAGTAATGTTGAGCTAGCGATTTTAATGGTTTTGGGTCTTGCAATTTATATAGATAGTGGTTCAAGCTAATTCACCGATTAATTTAGTTTAGTACTTAATTAATTTTCATCTAATTTCTATAGTATACGGTCTTTAGGGATTTCTGTCTGAGGTGGTACTTGGGTCTTTGTATGGATTTTTTCGAGACGTTACACCTTATTTTACTCTTCTTTTTTTTAGACTGCCCCTATGCTCATAACTGCTCACCGAGCATTTTTGGAGTTAGGATGCAATCTTAAGGATATGAAGGTGGATCTCCGAGCCAAGGCTGCTCAGCTTGAGGCCTCTATCACAACTAAGGTTACGGTGGTTTCCCAAGCCAACTCTCTTAAGAAGGCCTTGCGGGTTGTTGGGGAGGAGTGGGTAGCTCTTGGGACCCAGCTAGTTGAAGTGCAGTGGGAGAAGGCCACGTTGTGGAACGAGTCAGAGGGGATGAAGACACGCATGCCCATCTTCGAGGCCAAGCTAGTCGAGGTGGAAGCCAAGTCCGTAGAGGTGGAGGCCAAGCTGGCTGAGATGGCGACCAAGTTGGCAGAGGTTAAGGCCTCTATCCTAGCAACTCAAGCAGCAGTGGTGGAGGTGTAAAAAGTCTCCGAGGAACAGGCTGACGAGCTGGAGGAATACTTCAGCCTCAGCTACGAACAGTGCCGAGAACATGCCAGGAAAAAGTACCTGAAGCTCGACCTAAACTATTAAGGTCCCAACTCCTACAAAAGATCCATCCTTTATTAAAGCCAAAGCTGAGCACCCCATTAATTGTTCTCTCATAAATCACTTTAATTGAATGATAATAGTAACATGAGAATTGTAAGCCAAAATACTAATAAACCAATAAAAGAATCTCTCACATTAAAACTTCCTATTTCATGAATAGATAAATTTTTACTTTTGCTTCTAATAGGTTCCTTCATTTGTTTATATATGTGTCTGTATGTGTGTGTGTGTGTATGTGTGTGTGTGTGTGTGTGTGAGAGAGAGAGAGAGAGAGAGAGAGACAGAGAGAGAGAGAGCAACTATTGAACATTTTTTCCATTGCAATTAGTTTCCAATCCAACCATTGAATACTTCAAATATTTTAAGGACTTGAAAATATTTTAGATGCAATTAGGGGTATTTTTGGAATTGTAACATGTCCACGTTGTTTGTCATGTAATTGACATTTCACCTACAAGAGTGAGTCAATGACTTAATTCATTTAGTTTGAACAATTTTAAAATTTTATCCTTGCAAATGATAACAAAAGAGCTATTTCTCAAGGCCATTTTTATCCTTTCTCATCTTTTTAAGAGAAGGGGGGGTTATGAGCGGTGTAACACATGCTCTGTGGAGCATACTGCAATGATTATGTCACATCCACTCTACGTGTCTATTACATTGATCCAAGTTTCCAGCTCGAAGAATAGGAGACTAGACACTTGAATGAGGCCACAATTTGGGGTTTTTAGTCAACGTGGCCCCTTAAGGTAACATGGCTGTGGTAAGAGCCATGTACGAACGAGAAAAGAAATTCTATACTTGAATCCAGTTTTTCGCTTTTGGATGATGAAAATGTCCCTCTGCCATAGCCGCTCCTAAACTTGAATGAGGCCACAATTTGGAGCTTTTAATCAACGTGGTGCCTTAAGGTAACATGGTTGTGGTAAGAGCCATGTACGAACGAGAAAAGAAATTCTAGACTTGAATCCACTTTTCCGCTTTTGGATGATGAAAATGCCCCTCTACCCCACAGCCGCCCCTAGTTTGATGGGCTTTCAGCTCAAGAAGTGAAAGGTCCTTTGGAAAGGAGATGCGAGCCCCACCCAAAACTCAAATTTAGCCCATCCTTTAGCCAATCTGATCTATTGATTTTAATCGGACATACATGAATTGATAGAATAATTTTTTTCTAGTTTTTGTATGAAGTTTTTTGTGGCCTATAACTACACTAGTATTGTGCGTTAGTTTCGAAGTATTTCTTTTGGTATAGTCCATCTATGATGAGTTTTACCCTCAAAGTTAGACTGTTGACATAAAATTAAAACTCATTACATGTGTACGGGTTGGATTTGCTTGATGATAACCCAGTAGACCCCATATAAAAGGTGGATGGGTTCAAAACGTGAGACCCTTGTTGTATCAAGATCATTTGGTCATTTCCTTCTTCTTTTCTTTTTTTTTTTTCATGGGAGGGGAGGAGAATGTCAAAGGGAGGCTGGTGTTTTTTTTTTTTTTCCTTTCCTTCTTCATTTCTTGATTTCCTTTATAGTTATTTTTTTGGAGTTTTTATTAAGTATGAATAGTGGGAGTTTGTAAAATGGAGAAGGGTGTGGAAGAGTGCTATAAGATAAATTTTTATAATTAAATTATATTGTAATAGATGAATTTTGTAAGGGAAGAATGCTGTAACGGATAAATGTTGGAATAGATGAATGTTATAATGAATGACTTTTGTAATGGATGAATTTTTATAATGAAAGAATGCTGAGATTAAAGTATGTTGTAATGGATGAATGTTGTATGGTGGATCATCGATATTTACTATTAGAGGTTGGCGGATCTGACCCGAACCGAAAATCAGGGTCGGTTTGGATTGAGTAGACCTACTTGGATCCGACGCCAAACCAAGTCGAGTTTGGGTCATGTAGCTACTCGATCCGATCCGATCCAGAATCCAACCCGGTCGGATCCAATCCGATCTGGACCAGAATCGGGTAGTATAAAGTCATATTTTACTTTTTATTTTTTAACATTTACCCTTCTTCTACCCAAACCCTAACCCTACCTGCAACTCGAGCCGACTTCCTCTCCTTCCCTCCTTTCCCTCCTCCTTTCTCTCCCTCTTTTCCCAATTTCCCTCCTCTCCTTCTTTCTCTCTTGATTTCCCTCCTCTCCTTTGTTCTCTCCCGATTTCCCTCATGTTTCCTTCCTAACACGAGAGTCTCTGGCTGGGCTTGACTCAGTCCAGTCCGAATCGATCGGATAGACTCAACTCGATCCAACTCGGTTTTCCTGAACGAGTTGGACTCGGTTCGGGTCAAGCTAGCTAGAAATCGGTTCGGATCGAGTTAGCCTTGTTAGACTCGATCCTGAATCAGATTGAGTTCGGGTCAGGTACCTATAAAAATAGGATAAAGTCTAGTTGCACCTAATCCGGTCCGACTCGATTCAATGCCCACCTCTATTTATATGGATCGCCCATATTCACTGTGAATTACCGATATTTTCAATACGGATCGTCAATATTCAATGTTGATTGTCGATATTCACTATGGACCGCTTATATTCACTATGGACCGCAAATATTAAGAGTGGACCATTGATATTCACTATAGACTACTAATATTTCCACTATGATCATAAATATTTGCTGTGGGAATATCAACAGTATTCTCTAAATATTTGTGGTCCATGGTGAATATCAGCAATTCATTCTTAATAACAGTGGTCTATAGAGAATATCAATGATCTACATTGAATATCAGTGATACATAATGAAAATATCATCAACCTACAGTGAAAAACTAAGGAAGAAAGAAGGAAATGGCCAAATGACCCTCGTGCGGAAGGGCTCCACGTTTTGAACCTATCCACATCTAATGTGGGGCTCATTGGATTGTCTTGAGGCAAATCCAACCCGTCTACAAGCCTAAGATTCAGGTCAAATCTCATCACAAATGAACTACGCTGAAGGGGAGAGTTTAATATTAATGTACAAAGTTAGTGTATTTGTGAGCCACATACATCTTTCAAAAAACATTAAGAAAACCCTTTTGTGGGTCCACGACACTCTAATTAAAATGAATAGATCATATCAGCACTAAGGTGGGCCAATTTTCAGTTTTAGGTAGAGCCCATGTGTATTTTGAAAATGAACTTTCACTTTCTGAGGTGAGAGCCTAGAGTACCAGAGGCAACCGTGGCAGTGGGACATTTTCATCATCTAGAAAATTGAAAAAGTGAACTCAGGGTTAGAATCCTTGTTCTCATCTGTACAGAGCTCTTGTCATTACCACGTCACCTTAACGGGCAATTTAGACCAAAAACCCCATAATTTGAGAATAGTAGGATGGGTGGTCCACCATTCAACCCTTATGCGTTTATACTAACTTCCAAGCTTTGGCTTAACTTTTGCTCCGTCTCTCCTTTTATGGCTCCCATAAACTTCCATCTCTCTCTTTTCATCTATCCACATGCGTTCTCGGGATACTTAAAACAATGTAATCTATTTATCCAACCGTTAATCAGGCCTGATGCACATTCCATGGATTACCATGCAAACGTGGACGGCCTGAGCGGTTGTATCAATCCATTTGTTAGGGCCATCATGGCTTGCTTATGATTCTAAAGAATCACTTTCATTAGTGAATGAAAACCATCCCATCCCGGGCTTAGAAAAATCAGATGGCTATAGAAAATAAGGCCATCCTTGGATCATTGATCAGTGTAATATTTGCATAATAGTGCATCAAATGTGCTCTGGATTCAATGGACGGTTCAGATCAGTCAATTGGACTCTCTAAGTGAACCAATGCAACAAGGAGCACTGCAACTAGGGGAGCATATGATCCCTTGTACTGATTCCCCAATTAACGAAGTTGTTAATAAAAAGCTGGCCACCTTGATATATGTGGTATACATCCATGCCGTCCATATGTTTTTTCATCTCCTTTTATGGCACGGATCCAAAAACGAAACAGATCCAAATATCACGTGGGCCACTGCACAGGAAATAGTTATGATTGAATGTTTTGGGCCTCAAAAGTTCGATCAAGATGATATTTGTCTTTTACCTTCATCCAGGTGTGTGTGATTTTATCAACAGGTTTTGGATGGAAAATAAACATTACGGTGGGCCCTAGGAAGTTATTAAGGGTGAGCGTTCACTCACCATTTTGTCTTGTGGTGTGGTCCAGCTTAGATTTAGATCTGCTTCAATTATGGGATCTTTCACTAAAATGAGCTGGAAAAAAATATGGACCATATAGATATGCAACACATACATCAAGGTGGGCCCTAATGTCATGGCCGCACCACATCCGACTTCCCTGCTTCAATCATGAATTAGGCAATTAAAGATTGATCTAATTCGTGAATTGGGTGCTCATCCAAACACCCCCAAGATACAAGGACCTATAAGTCTATCCTTCTCGAATCTTGACCTCTGAATCCGGTGGGCCCCACCCCATATGTGGAATGACCCAAAAATCTCACTCGTGAGGCAATCCTAAATTGTTTATTTGGTGGCTTGTGAATAGGAGCTTTGGGAAGCCTACACTACACGTCTGTACAAGTCAGCTAAAGCTTATTGATGATCGGTTGGCAAACAGGTGCAATATCTAAGCCATACATCAGAAGGCTACATCTAGATAGTGAGGTCTAACTGATGGATGGCTTGGATATTACACCGGTCTGTAAACAGACAGCGAGAAGGGCACGATAGAAGGCCTACATTATTCCACGTGAATTTAAAAAAAGCCCAGGGAATGAACGGCTAAGAGGGTGTGTGTGTGTGTGTGTGTGTATATATATATATATATATATATATATATATATATATATATTTTTCATGGTGGGTCCCACAAGATGAATATCCGGGATCATCGGAACTTGGGCAAGCGTATAAACTATTGGTGGGTCCCACCATATATATGGATATCCGGATCATCTGCAAATGGATAACCTATTGGTGGGCCCCACACTTGCTACTTTGAACATGGAAAAGATTGTGTTATCTTCAAAGTCATTTTATAATCAACTTCAAAAATTAAAAAAAATAATAATAAGTTGGTAGCCGAAATTTAACTCCTTTTTTTTATTGGTTTTACTTGTAATTTTTTCATTTTCTAACATCTTGTGTGTACCATTGACATTTCCAAATCCGACTATAAAAAGGGTTCGACGTGCACAGCGCGGCAATTAAACAATTTCTTTAAATATTAAAAACCGTTCGCTATCTTCCGTGGGAACACTCAAACATGTTTTGATGACGCTTGAAATCCAGTCCGTCCATCAGTTTCCCATCCTCATTCTAGAAAAATCCCCTAAAGAAGGCAGATTCGCAACCAAAGTGGGCCCACCGCAAAAATAAAATATTTGGGACCATTGAACCTTAGTGGGGCCCACGGAAGTTTTGGATCAATCTGAATTGGTGGTTTTCCTTTGATCTTGATGAGAAACACATTATGAACCGCTTGGATGGCATATAAACATCACGTGAACTCCAGGAAGGTTTCAATGGTCGGTATTTCCCTTCCCACTGTTTTCTGTGTTGCGGTCCATTTGGGTCTTCGATCTGTCTTATTGATAAGATTTCATCCTAAAATGAGTGATGAACGGAGTGGATTGCATGAAAACATCTAGGTGGGCCCCACCGAGCTTTGTGTTGCAGGAAACTTGTGTGGTGGTTTGTATATAATATTGGACTACCCCAAATCAACGCAACATGAATTCCAAAACCGTGATCAGAGCCTTTAATTCCGTTGGTTCAACCATGCATGCTTAAACCCTTTAATACCGCCGTTTGGATAGTAAGGTGGGCCCAACGCCAAACTTTTAAACAGACTAGAGAGATAAGAAGGCCCAGGCTCCATATTCATCGAACGTGTGATCGACCACCTTGAACAGAACCTTTAATTCCTTTGGCCCCAACACCGATGGAAAAACCCTTCAATACCACCATTTGAATCATAACATGTGCCTGGCGTGAAAATATGTAAACAGACGGTGGAGATAAGAATTCCAAGGCTTCATATTCATTGATCAAACGCCCAGTTTTTTTAACTGTTCTGATCGTTCAAAAAATGCAGTTTCTGTATGAAGTGTCATCCATGGTAGGGTCCACCATGATAGATTCGTATTGCCGAGCTGTGATGGCGTACATTTTTGAATAGTCACGCGTACTACTAAAACACACTACGAAATGAGGTTTGCGAGAATACATCCCGACGTATTTATTACTATAATATGCGTCAGAGACTCTAGCCGTTGAATTTGGATTTTTCAATGGTCAAAACCGTTTATCTGATAGAAATCACATTCGATGGTGTACTTCCAAAAGAAAATTTCATAATGGATATTTTGACCCTTTGAGTATAGAGAGGTTATTCTGACAATCCATGTCAAAGTAAAATAACCAATTTAGAGACTTTTTGTTCTTTATCCACCGTACAAAGTGAGATTCATGGTATAAACGGTTTGGATCATTGGAATTTGACCCAGATTCAAATGATAAAGTCCCTACGTATTGTAGACAAGTCGCGATGTACGCTAGCCAAACTCCGAATAGCAAGATTAGTCGTACTAATACCCATGTAGAAAGGTTTCTGTGGAAGGTCTTCTTAAAAACAGCGCAAATGGTTTTGATAGGGTACGGTGCAACCGTACCCTAGTGTGGTTCGGTGCAGGTTTCCACCCCTAGTTTGTATCTTCAATGATGATCTGAACCGTTTATGCTCTGGATTCTATGCTACCCGAGCCATGTGAGAAGAATCTGTTGAACGAGTAATTTTGTAGAAAGATTGATATTTAATTGCTCATATTCAAATTTCGATATCATCAACAAAGTATATTTATAATATTATAGCTTCTAATACGGTAGTAATGAGAACATGAACGGTTTAGATCATTCTTAGAATGCAATAAGGGAGTGGAGAATGGCCACCGTACCCTATCAAACCCCAACGCAAGATGTACGGGTTTACGATCGCAAGCGTGAGAATAGTATTTTAACAATTACAACAGTGTGCGTTTGTCACTACCTAATAAATTAAGGCAACTCACGCGATCCGAATAGGTAGAATGCTTGGCCCCACTTTAGATCGTATTTCGAAATAGCACTGATCAGATGATTTTGGTTTTCCCTTTGAACGGACACGATTCTCAATTGTGCATTGACTGTACAGTTATGATCAACCTATCACTGTGGCAATGTGGCCCACCGTGATGTATGTGTTTTATCCACGCCGTCCATCTGTTTTTCGAGGTCATCTAAGGCATGAACCGAAATTGAAGCATATCCAAAGCCCAAGTGGTCCACATACGATAGGAAACAGTGGGGATTGAATGCCTACCCGTTAGATCTTCTGGCATAAAACTAGGACATTTGCATCTTAGGTGGCCCACAGCATGTCAAAACTAACGAATGGCTAGAAAAAATCTAACCGTCAATTAGCTTTGTATGCTGTGGCCCACCTGAAGGGTGAAACAGTCTGATTTATTTTTGTGCAGAAGATCTAAACATTATTTCCTACCCTAGGGAAAGCTCGGATCTCACCCCACGTGTCCATGCCTATGTGTGGATGTGTACATCTCCACACGAGTGTCAAATCAGCAAACTTCGTGTAAATGCCGAACTGCACGATTCACAACCCTAGGGTGCTGTTCAGTTTGACAAATGGGGACACTGGTTCGTTGATCTTGACCATCGGTCCTGTGGGCCCCAGCGTGGATCACGCCGCAGATATCTCCTAGATCTGTAGATCTTGGCCATCCAATTGTTGTCTACGTGTCATCCTCCCAACCATCCATTTCTAAGCTAAGGTGGTACTGGGTCAGACGTGGGGCCCATCTGATGTACTAACGACATCCAATACACCCATCAGATGTATGGCATGCAAGTTACTCACAAGACCCAAAAATCAGCTCAAAAGAAAGCTCATCTGGGCCACACAACGGGAAACACTTTGAGATAAAACACCGACCCTTGATTTGAGTGGGGTCTCGCCTTGTTTTTATAAGGAATCCTGTCCGTCCAGACAAATAAACTGCTCCGGATGAAGGGTCAGGATGAAAATAAGTCTGTTCCTAGACTCCGATGGGCCCCGTTGAGAATCAATCACCAGCGTCCCCTCCCACATTTTCCCCTGTGCTGTTCCCCACCAGAGTTCTGGATCGAGCTGATTTAGATTTTGATAGTTAACATGAAGGGACGCATCCAATGGACGGTTTGGATGTGACAGTAAACCATATGGGCCCCACGTCTTCCCAGCACTGCCGGTTCCACTGGACCGAACTCTTCCAGGACACAAGTAGAAGCTGAGGAGATCTTTTGGGTCTTGTAAATCCAGTTGTTCCCATCAGATGAACGGTCCGGATCAACGTTCCAGTAGACCCCACTTCCAAAAACCGAAAATCCCGGGATATTACCGATTATCCTGGGGTCGAGGATGACAGCATTCCTGACAGTAAATTGTGAGGAACGCACGGCGTAATGTATTTCCGGATCTAATTTATTATTATAGAAGGCTGCAGAAAATATCAATTTCCGAACTCTTTTCTTATTTCCATGACTTGGGGGATTCATATATAAATACTCCCACCCTCTCTTTTTCTATTTCTCCATTCAAAGGGATAGTTGAAGGAAAGTTGGATATATAGAGAAAGGAAAGAGATTCTTTGGAAATCATGGAAGAGAGGAAATCCAAATTCAAGAGGATTTGTGTCTTCTGTGGAAGCAGCCATGGCAAGAAAATCAGCTACCAAGAAGCTGCTGTTCAGTTGGGAAATGAATTGGTACTAACAAACTCCTCTCTATATTTATCTCATTGAATTGTCTTTCTTTGAATTTGATCTGATAAGGGAGTTTTGATATCTTTGTTTTTTATTAGAGAAACCCAATAGAGATTGTCAACTGTCTATTAAAATGGCCCGTGAAAATTATTGGTTTGTTCATATTTGAAGTTCTCTCTCTCTCTCTCTCCCATTTTGTGGGCCATTTCCATCTTGATATGGGTTTTTGAGTTGGGATTGGTTTTTGGATGTTTGAGTTGCAAAACTTTTTTATTTCATGAAGAGAGAGCATTTGGATTCAAACCTTTTTTATTTTTTGGGTGCAATCTAAATTCTAATGCTTTCATTTCGGGAGAAAAACCAACTTCGAGAGAGAGAGAGAGAGAGAGAGAGAGAGAGAGAGAGAGAGAGAGAGAGAGAGAGAGAGCATTTTTGTTTCAAACCAAGTATCATTTGGGTCTAACTTCTAGAGAAAGACCAACTTCTTTCATCTCATGAGAGAGAGAGAGAGAGAGAGCATTTTTGTTTCAAACCAAGTATCATTTGGGTCTAACTTCTAGAGAAAGACCAACTTCTTTCATCTCATGAGAGAGAGAGAGAGAGAGAGAGAGAGAGAGAGAGCATTTTTGTTTCAAACCAAGTATCATTTGGGTCTAACTTCTAGAGAAAGACCAACTTCTTTCTTCTCATGAGAGAGAGAGAGAGAGAGAGAGAGAGAGAGAGTATCAAACCATGAATTTTTGGGTGAAATCTAATGCCTTTCGTTTTTTGATCAAAACCCAACTTCTCTCTCTCTCTCTCTCTCTGAGAGGGAGAATTGTTTCAGACCAAATATTTTTTGGGTGCAATCTAATGATTTCATTTCATATTTTCATTTATTCATCCATATTTTTGAAATTTACTATATCTTCTCCAAATCTGATTTAACCTTTTTTTTAAAATTGTTTTATGTTCTCCATTACTTTTTGATGTGTTAGGGGTTATAATGAAACAGGCATTCAACGTGGTAGCATTATTGGTGAAATGGGTTTTATTGAGTTTTCGCATGAGCCCTTGTCTTAGCTGTAATCTGCCTGTCTCTTTGGCCAGCCTTCTTGCATGATCTCCTTGAAAATTAAAATAAATAATAAAAATAAAATAAACAAGCAAGCACCATGCTCTCATCTAGGGAAACAAACGTGCGACCTTTGCATCATGACTCATTACCATGTTTTCTTGGGCACCCTCAGTTTTATGTTTTCCCATGTAAATACATACATATATGAAATAAGGATTGATTACTTACAGCGCCTGCACCACAACTGCTGTGTGTTTTCAGCCGTTGGATGCATTAAAATATTCTTTTTCTTTTTTTTTTTTTTAATATCCCCCACTTAAATGCACATCCATGATCCATGAGCTAAAACCGCCTTCTACCAAAAGTTAATGGCAATGATAGTAATTAAGGGAAGTGGGCGTGGACCATTAACCAACCAATCCATGGATTTGTAAATGTGGGCCTATTTCCAAAGTGGGGTTTTCCAAAATTCAAGTTTGGGATGTATTGGGATTCCCGCCCACCATCCATGAAAGGTGTTTGTGATGGTAATGATGATAATAATTACTGTTCATGATGGTAACTTGTGATGCATGGGTTTCTTGACACGTGTCATGTGGGGTTTGCATTTTCAATGTGCATGAAGGTGGAAAGGAGGATTGATTTGGTGTATGGAGGTGGCAGCGTGGGGTTGATGGGGCTCGTTTCTCTGGCCGTTCATGATGGAGGGCGCCATGTTTTAGGGTATGTTATCTTTCCTTGTTTTATTTGTGTTTTTAACGGTTAGATTCCTATACAGATGTGTGGCAATCATTTTCTGTTATCCGAACCATTGGAACTGTGGGGCTGACTGTGGATGTAGCATATCTCCAAAGTCATACTGATCACGCAATTCTGACCGTCCATTTGATGGTGTTATCAAATGGGTGGTCAAAAGTAAAATAGTGAATGTCCTGACTTCCAAGGACAAAATCAAGTTGGTTACTATCAATTTTCTAGTGTATTTTTTTAGTCATGCTCCATCCTCAGCTGGGTCAGATTTGAACTGTCTGGATTGCATTACAGCTATGCCATGTGCACAGATGAATCATAGTCACCACCATTCTCAAAATAGTGGTGAACTATCATATAAACTTGCCTGGTTCTCAAGCTTTTGACATGAATGAGTGCATGTTTCTTGGTTTTACCACAGTTTCATGGAATGAAATGATACATCCACCCCATGTTTATGATATGATCACCCCCTTTTGCTTTGAAATGACAAATGCATGTGCAAGAAAATAGGGCCTAGTTATCAATAACTGTGTCTGTAAAATAAGCTCTTTCTTTGGGTTAATGTTGAAGTGGAATGCTAATTCCATTCTCTCATCCTCAGGATAAAAATGAAATCTCATTGCACGTGCCAATGGGCCACGCGTGTGTGGGATCAAGGATGTGTTTCTATGGTAAAAATCCGAGCGGGCCACTAAATATATGTGGCAAGTTGAACGTAGACTGTTGGTTATCATTTTTTTTCTTTTTTCTTTCTTCTAACCGCCCACTTCAAGATTGCTTGTGTGGCCTACTTAATTGATGGACCGACAGGATCTTTTATTCTCCATGAGAATTACCCTATATTGCCATGCATGTTGGTTGGCTCTTGTAGATGAGTAGGATGGAATTAGCATTTCTCTACTGGGAAAAATGATTTATTGGATCTGGCCCCAAGGAAACAATATATATGCAGGTTTTCAATTGTAACAGAAAATCTGTACTGTTCATCTGTTGGGGCTTACCGTGGATGGATTATACCTTGAAAATCTCATGAATAGGACAGTCTTAACCATCCAAATTGTTGCCTACAAATAGATTATTTAAAAGAGAACAAAGCAACAATTAATATCTGATGCAGATGATTGTTGATCTAGATTAACAAACAATGGCCCCCATTTGTGTCAAAAAAGAAAACCGACTACTGTAGCAAAGCCTGAGTGGAGGATCCTATAATTCCTCATTGTGAAATGGATTGTTAGTTTTCTACATTCCAGTAAGAAAAGTGCATGCTTTAGATGAAACAGTGCCGTGATTTTTCTTGACATTGGGATTGCTTTTCCAAGGAAAGGCTTTATTCCTAACGTGGGTCCTTCTAGAATTTCATTTAGGAGACATTTCAAACCGAAAGCCCCTAGTTTTACTATGCATCCCACCCTTTTTTCTACTTTTAGTAGGAAATTAGTGCAAAAAAGTAGCATAAAATAAAAGAAAGGGGCGTGTGCTCAATTAAAATAGAGTCTTAAATAACATTTCTCTCTCCCACAAGCACCTCGAAGCCATACATCAAAATTAGGCCCCACACCCTTTAGATGACAAGGTTTGCTCCAATATGTCCGGATGTTTTGTAATGTGATACATTGGTACTTTAGCTTTTGAATCTGGATCATCTTCCAATGATCCATATCATCTTATACAATTTGTCTCACCATGTAAGGTGGGTATAAACAACAAATGAAATCTCTTAGATTTGATTGTTTCAACCGTATGATTTTGGATCTTTTGCTCATAAAGTGGATGGCTGTTATAACCTTTATATAATCAAAGGATTGTAATATTTAATTTCAGAGATTTTTTGGGTAATCCCTCATATACGGAAAGCCATTTGACGCAAACGGTTTGGGTCGTTAAAAAGAACCCAGTTGCAATGTCTAAAGAGCTGGCATACGGTATTCCAACATGTTGAGATGTATTCGAGGAAACCTCTTAGATTACCTTTGTCTGGAAGTTGGTGGATAAACTCATCAGGTGGGTCACACATGTATGCTAAAAGAAAATGTCAATGGTCCACATTTAATTTACATGTGCCACATCGTAGTCTTCTTTATTAATTGACAGGCCTAATTTGTGGAATAGGTCATCTATGCGCCCACCTGATGGATACTTAGATGTGTGACAGGTAGGCACATGTAGCCACATTATAATCTTGAGTATATGGAGGTTTGCTACTTCCCAGCTTCACATGCATCCTACCAGGCATGCGAATTGAAGTTTCAACCATGAATCAGTTGGGACCCATTATATGTATGATCTGAACAGAAATTAACAAGGCCATTCAACAATCAAGCCCAACGATTGCAAGTGATGAACAGTATGCCTTACATGTGATAGGTTGTAACATGTGGGTAGTGTGTTGAAATGCATGTAGAGCTAGCAAACCTTGAGTATATGACGCAGGGATGAACGTGATGAGGTCGATCACCGTCTTCCTCAAGGATAACTACTCCGAATCCACGGAGCTTCTCTGGACTCCTCACAGATACTTCCCGAATCCACTAGGAAAGAAAGAAGGAAAATAGAAATAAAATCTAATAAAATTCGAAATTAATTGATGAATGAATAAAAACGAGTTCACATCCCTTTAAATAAGGGAACCAAGCAATAGGAAAGAAATCAGACTCAAACTACAACTAAAACTCCTAGAATCCATGACTTGCTATAAATAGTAAACTTACTATTTATAAACGGTCGTGATGTCTACTAGTGCGCAAGGTTTTCAGCCAAAAATAGTAAGTGTCCTATTTGGCTTCTCCAAACTGTTTTCCTAATTATCCTAAGCACTTTTCATGTTGGACACAACCCCTAAAGCCCAACGGATGAAGAGCTATAAGCAAACTAAAACTTACTATTCATAGTAAAAACGAAATTAAAACGGGGAAATGACCGTCAATCAGGGGGTTTCTCGCAAATCCAGGCTACGCAACCTGGCATAGCAGGGTTGATTGGCTAACATAGCTCGTTCTACCCCAAAATCATATATTTTACGTTAGATAACTCATTCCGGATTGCGAGATATGCCCGATCTAAGGTCCAATGGTCCAGATCACTTCTGTCGTTGACCGGGCCTTTTCTGATCCATCTTGGCCATGAAACTGTCTGCGACCCGCTCTACATCAGTATATATATGGTGTAAAAAAATTCAGTAGGAATCAGAACTTCCAGTGAAAACCCTTGTGGGGCTTCTCTAAATCCTTATCAAAAGCGAAAAAATCCCGTAGCTGCACAATCCTTAAAACTTAGTGCAGCTCCTATTTTGGCCCGTTCTTCAGACTGCCTCTTGAAAACATTTTGAAACAGACACTTCCTTGCACCTGCACCCGCACCTGAATCTATTACCGCTTCACTTCACACTTCTTGCAACTATAGAAAAACCTTCAGTTGTTCTAAGTTGCAACTGGTATGGTCTCTATATTTTACTGACCCTTTGCCTCTGTGTGTGTGTGTGTGTGTGTTTTCTCTTATTGTTTTAATGCTGCAGGGTTATTCCCAAGACTTTGATGCAAAGGGAGGTGAGTTTGAGGACTTTGAAATAATTCTAGTAGTTTCTTTTTTCTTCCATTATTTGCTGCACTCTTTTCAGTTTATAAACAGATAAATGCAACGACTCTAGAGCATTAAAGTTCATTAGATGTTATGCGACAGGACAGCTTGTCGAGACCACTATGTCTTCTGAGGAGGGAGGGCGGATGGGTTTCTGTCTAGTGCTATCCAGCTGGGCATTCATGTCTCCTTTTGTTATGTCTGGTTTTATAGTAAACGGTTTGATAATCAACATGTGTTTAGAGCCATATGCATCCCACATGTAGGTACCCGTGCAAATATGAAACACGTGTGTGAGATCTGAGCTTTCCATAAGGGTGAAAATAAAGGATGGATCTTGTGCCTACAAAATTTGACAATTTCAATCTTCAGGTGAGCATGATGTGCAAAAGAAATTGATTGATAATCTTTTTCTAGCAATTCGTTTGTTTTGATATGATGTGTTCTACTAGAGGTGTGAAATGGCCTGATTTTTATGCTAGAAGATCTAAATGGTGTAGGTCACCTGGTGAGAAGCTTAGATCTTACACACGTGTCACATTTTGATGCATGTGCACACACGTCGCATTAGCAAAACCTCTTTATTGTTGAGTAATTATTAGTCCTTGTGCATCATAGCATGACCAGTGTCTTGCTATGCCCAGCCCATGCAGGTAGGACCTGTGACCTATTGATCGAGGCTGTTGAACTAATGGGTGGGGGTGAATTGTAACTCTTCCATATTTGAAGATTATAGCCATCCAATCTCCCTACTTTTTATCTAGACTGTTGTTGTTTTTTCTCCGTTAATCATCCTCTTTAAGCCACGAATTGAAAGGTTGGCAATCTCTAATCTGTGTGACTCTTATGGAGCCATCCATTCGCTGTAGAGGTCATATCAGTGATCCAGCTTTCATCGAAACATCCATCCACTTGTGCAAATGGTGCATTGCAGCATTATTATGTCCAGCACATAAATTCCTCTATCAAGTGACAACGGGAGAAGGCCAACACCTCCCACGATTACACAAAATTGTAGCCATGGGGCCATCATCCGCAAGTAGAACTGTCCATCAGCTGGGTCCCTACATGGATAGACAGTAGCGGAAAAATTGATGCCCATTTGGCTAGAGAAAGACCAATGGCTCAAATTCAGCTAACAAAAGTCAATTAATTGCAAGGATAAGAATCTCTTATCAGTCTGATTCTCTTACTATTGGCTATTAATGGCACATCCCACCAGATGAACAGTTCAGATGCCACATGTTTCATGGAGGTCCAAGGGAGTACTAAACTAATCATGTATGATCAATGTTGTATGGAATTGGGTTATTTCAGCTCTATCTGAACCAAGGGATTGGTTGTACTTTTTCATTTTGGGTCATCCCATCTTCCTCTTTTGGGTCTAGGATTTTGTGTTGGGGTATTTTTGTCTAGGCATACAACATTGTAGTCTGCTAAAAAATGGAGTGACAATCATTGTGTTGATTGAGGGGCGTTTGGAGGATTCATTAACCATGTGAGTTGATGAATTACACTAAATTGCTAGAGGACAATGCATCTTATCATGTGGAGTTTGCATTTAGGATTTGAAATGTAATACGTTCCTGATTGTGATAAACAACAATAGGCATAGAGAACAAATTCATTAAAGAAAAGAAAAACTATTCAATCAAAATTTCCCCATTTTTGTTAATTTCCTCAATCTATAGGGGTGGCAATGGGCAAGGTTAGGACTGGGCTGGGGTTGGCCCTGACTCCGAATGTGCCAGAAGGCACCAACCCTACAGTGTTGGGTCAACCCTATACGTAAAAGATCAAATAATTGTAGGTTTGAAAAGTCTAATCTAAGTTTTTTTTTTTTTTTCCCTCTTCCCATCAAATCCTATCATATAAATGGTTTGGATCAATGAAACATGATACAATGAGTCTTTAAACTACACATGTTTAGTGGGGAATGTTATAAGTGTCTTTGTTTTTGTTTTTGTTTTTTTTTTTTTTTTTTTTTTTTTTTTTTTTTACACAAGCACTCACAACCCACACACACCCATGCACTCACACCACAGTGGGATTTCACCCCGATGGGTACTCTAACCCATGACCTCATGTTGAAACTCTTGTGAGTATACCACCGAGGCATGAGTAAGGACCTTGAGTGTCTTTAAACCATCCATTCATTCATTCTATCTTTACAGTGTCCGACTTTGTCACTGATCCAGGCTTATGTCAAGCCAGGCCAGCCCTTAGGTTAATTTCGGGTCCTGTTCCAGCCTGTAGCCATATGCTAAGCTCACCGTATTTCTCACCAACATATTACTTGTGGGACATCTGAGCCATGCAAAAGGTGGTCCTTGCCATGAATTTTACTTGGCTCAAAAATCAGGCTGATTTGCTTTGCAGATGAGCTACATCTTTGAAATAAATGGATTGCTGATTGTATGAACCCATCTCTAGTACTGTGGCCTATGCAATCAGTGGATATGCTATAATTTTTTTTTTACCCGCTTAAATCTTGCTCACCCTGGGCCCATCTCAGATGTTCTGAACAAATGACAAGTATGTGGGCCCCACCATGTATAGCCCTCAAGCGAAAACACCCAGCAATCACAAGACCTGACCTTCAGATGGATGGACTTATTGAATGTGAATTTTTGCTCCTCCTTTTAACTGTTTGTTTGCAGGCGCTCTGGGGCCAACCATATTCTTCAATCATTTAAGTGACACTGTGGACCATGCATATATGGTCCAGTAAACAAAAAGTCTAGAATATCAAGATGAGACTCTTGTAGGGTGGTCCCATATGACTTCAATCTGGGGTACACTAAGATTTACCTTTCTTTTGCCTTTTTCTTCTTCCTGTGGCTTTTATATGTAGGCCAAACTCCTATGTTAGTTCACCACTCTTTTGAAAATGGTGGCCACTCAATTCTCATCACATGTAGCACTGATTTACAGCCAATCCAGACCATTCAGATTGTGAGCCCTATTATGGATTGAGCATATCAATAATATCACATGATTATGGGAAAGTAAAATATTGAGTGGTCCAAATTCGAAGGGGAAAAATCAGATAGTTTTTTTTTTTTTTTTTTTTTTGAGGTTAGCTTGTTAGTTAATATTATCTTCTCAGTGTAGTTTTTTATATGCTCCATCTGCAGTTGGGTGAGCAACTTGGACGGTCTGAATCTCCAGACAACTGTGTATGGTCGAATGTTTACCACCAGTTTTTAAATGGTGTGCAAAACTAAAATATTATCTTCACATTTGTTCTGAAACTCTCAAGAGTACCCCCCAGATTGTAGTTTTGAGGGACGTACTTGGGGTATACCACCCCATGGGAATGTTCATCTGGTGGGCCCACCATGGTATCTAAAGATCTACTTGATGGACGATCTGGAGCAAGCCTGTGTCACATGCACTGGGCCGGTAAGAGAAAGAAAGAGCAATTATTCACATTTAACTAGCAAGTCCATTAGTGTTCGTTGTATGCTGTCCATTGTGAAAAACCCATCAAATGAAGGGTTCTGATCATTGATCACCAAGGGTGTTGTTGTTTGTGTATGTTGTACACCTGTGTTCCATGATTTTGGGTTGTCCTAGTGTAAATCAATGGGCCCTGAGATTTGACCATATATAATATATGATCTTGCTGCAGATAACTGGCGAGACTGTTGGTGAAGTGAGAGCTGTGTCTGACATGCACCAACGTAAGGCCGAGATGGCTCGCCAAGCTGATGCTTTTATTGCTCTGCCCGGTACTGATACTAAGCCCACACCTAAAATCTCTCTCTCTCCCTCCCTCCCTCCCTCCCTCCGGTGATCACCTTGTGTAAAATATGACAGACCATTGATAAATAACAAAATATTAATGTGGTCCACCTGATGAGTGGATGCGGCTGATTTTTGCACGAGGTAATTCTCATAATGCGGCCAATCTACCGGTTGGACTTGAAAATACGCGCACACATACACATATATTATAATCTTTCTCATAATTATTGTATCTCTTGGGAATGCATATGAAAAATACATCAGGTGGATACGGGACCCTCGAAGAACTACTGGAAGTCATTACATGGGCGCAGCTCGGAATCCATCAGAAACCGGTAACACATCCTTGTTTCTTACTATCCTTTGGTAGTAGTAGAGGAATTAATTATCTAGTGTGTAAGCTATACACTACAGCTTGGTGTGTAGTATTTCATTGTTAGGCCCGTTTGGATGTGCAAATTAGGATTGGTTTCGTTGTTTCAGTAAAATATCCATCTGCTTTGCATCCAAGGAGGCTCACAAAAAAAAATGAGCGATACCAATGTGGACATTTTCCCCATTTGATCCAGCGGTTATAACCGTGCCACTCTTCCAGTTAAAGGATAGGAACAGTTGCAACTCGGTTTATCATTCATCTAAAATAGGACCTGTGACTTGGACAATTCAATTTGAGTTGTGTATATATCCTAGGTGTACAATTTAATAGTGCATGTGTATCAACCATCATGCACTTTCAGAGTTTCAAAGTAGTGAGTCTAAGACTAGAATAATTGGTGTATAGGTCATTGGACCCAACTCAATAACAGATGGGTTGAGATTTGAAATTGGACACTTTGAGTCTCCCCTCAAAAGTGCTTATCAAGTGGGTCAGGTCTAGAATCTCTTCCAGTTGACGAAATCCAACAGACTGCCATCAGGCCGTCTCAATCCATCCAACTCAAATACAAGCCACATAGATAAATGGGTCAGGCCTGGATCTTCTTATTATGGACCTGAACCCAAATTCAACTTTGGAATTGGACCTGACCCAGATCATACCCAAGCACGTGCCACTATGATGAATGGACCACAACCTTCATGATTGGGCCTACCTTGCCATGAGGAAAGGTTTGTCCATGTGGGACTGGCAGGCTTCAAGAACGCAATAATGCATGGACTGGCAGGCTTCAAGAACGCAATAATGCATGGACTGGCAGGCTTCAAGAACGCAATAATGCATGGACTGTGGCATGGCACCTCATGCCATGTGCTATTTTTACACCCAACATGGAAATCATGATTAGTACAACGGTTGCATGGTAGCTAGTCACATTTTCAATCAAATGTTAAATAAAAGTTTAGAAAATATTTGATTCCTTCCAATTGGATTTAAAATACTCATCTAATACATTGGGAAAAGAGGTCAGTAGCATGTTGGGTTTTTTTTTTTTTAAAACCATGAAAATCATAGTTGGATAATTAAAGAGATGATCCAGTGTTCCAAGTTGTATTGATTGATCTGGACCGTCAATAAAGACCAGAATGCATTTCACACGCCACAATGCAAAAAATCACATTGATCCAATGATCCAATCCATCCTTGATGAGGACTTTTTTTTAAAAATTTTTTTGAAGCCATCCTTCCTACAAGCCGTAGATGTGCTGGCTGTGATTGCCTAATGAAAGTGACTCTTTAGAATATAAGAAATCTGTGATTGTCCTTGATAAACAGATGGAAAAAACTGTTAGATTGGACATATTTTTTTTGTAAACAATATTAGCTGTGATTGCCTAATGAAAGTGACTTATTTTTTATGACTTTTTTTTTTTAAAGCCATCCTTCCTACAAGCCATAGATGTGCTGGCTGTGATTGCCTAATGAAAGTGACTCTTTAGAATATAAGTAATCCGTGATTGTCCTTAATAAACAGATGAAAAAAATTGTTAGATTGCACTTTTTTTCTTTTTTTTTTTTTTGTAAACAATATTGACTGTCTGGATTCAAGGACTTTATCAAATAATTAATATCTGTTAGATTGGTGTGAAATTTGTACAGTAGCCTATGAATTGTTTGGTGGACCTAATGAACAGTTTAGATCAATGGATTGCACTGATTAGGTGTCCCAATCCAACTGGGAGCACTGTTACTTCTTATAGTGCATGAGAGCATTGGAGCATCTCTCCTAATAAAATATTATGGATTATTGGGATTATTAGCAATCCCATAATCCGTTTCTTAAGCTGTCCGCATGCATGTGCAAGACAGTTTATTTACAAACCACCACATGCTTCAACATGGCATGTAAGTTTGAGATCTGATCCATCCATTGGAGGGACTGCGATGTAGATGCCAAAGTGCAAGAATCAGGTCAGTCCGCTTATCAGGTGGGTCATAGTGGGAAGAAAAAAAAAATCTATCACAAAAAAAGCATACTGGAAGTATTCTAAACTGTCCGCCTCTTTCTTACATTGTGACCCGCCTATGAGTGCACCGGCTTGATATGAACATCTTACACAATCAAACCCACTTGATGGATGGCTAGGATATTGCACTTATGCTGGCGGACATGGTAGCATGTACTTGCTGTAGTAAGCTTATCGTACCTTTTTTTGTTTATATAGATGAATCTTTCATTGAAGAAATTAATTAATTTAAATTAATTTGGCAGGTGGGTCTCCTGAACGTGGATGGATATTATAATTCCTTGTTATCGTTTATCGATCAAGCTGTTGACGAAGGTTTCATTGCACCAGCTGCCCGTCGAATTATCATATCTGCCCCAACGGCCAAGGAATTAGTCAGGCAACTTGAGGTAATAATAATAATAATAATAGATATATATATATATATATATATATATATATATATATATATATATATATATATATATATATATATATATAAAACCACCTACTTAATATAGGATTTACATTCCAGTACCTTTATCAAAAGGGTTTTGAATAAGCTACCTCATAAGTAATTATCATTCGTGTACATTCTGCTAGATTTATTAACAACAGTTGTGGGTGGCTGATGAGAGGAAAGAGGTGCTTGAGTGGGCCCCACAGTGATGTTTATGTGAAATCTACCCTGATGACCAGTTGCATTGCCCCCTGTTAGACTTTGGGCCCAAAACTCATCTCTATCCATGATTCAGGTGGACTAGACGATTGGACTATATACAGGGAAAAACTTTTTCCTTGATATGGCCCACCTCAATCATGGATGGACCTGATTTTTGGGCCTTAGACTAAATTTTGGTGTGGCATTTAATAGTTGGAGTGGATTTCAGATAATCATCAGTGGTCCCTATAAAAGTTTAAGGTCATGGACCTCTCTCACTCCCTTCTCCATTGGTGTGGCCTCCCAATCACAGGTCAGGCTGATTTATTTTCTTGTTCCTAACACGAGATTACACATCTTAATGGTGAGAGTGGATTTCACATAAACGTCACAGTGAATCCCATCAATGGAGTTAATGCTTGTTGGGCCTTGTAAAAATAAAGGTCATGCACGTCTCTCTCCCAACTGTCTCCTTTGAGGTTGGCCTTATTTTCTAACCCTGTACATAACATTAGATTACACATCTAATGGTTGGAGTGAATTTCATATACACATCACAGTGGGCCCCATCAAAAAATAACAAGGGTGGAGATTCTGCTGTCGATTGAGCTGCTGTGATGTGCATGTGGAATCTCCTTACCATTAGATGTGTGGATCTCAGGTTAGATATAGGTGATTTAGGTGAGCCATGATCTCCATGACCCTTAGCAGGGCTTGCCATGATGATTGGTATGAAATCCAATCCATCTCACGTAAGATTTAGGCCTGGGGCTCAAAATTGGCCCACAACAAGGGAAACAATCTTGAGGGTCAGGGTGACTTACCTGGTTGGTTGGTGAGGTGGATTCACATAAACATCACGGTGGGCGCCACTAGAGCTGCCCAACTACTTTGATTGCGTTGGCCCACCATATCCAACGGAAGGAACCCTGATTAGAATGGTACTGGAATGTAAATTGTATATTGAATAGGTGGTTTTATGTAAAATAATAATAATAATAATAATAATTAGAGATTTGTTAATGCTACACATCTGTGCATGTGGCCACCTGACGTGCGTTGTGAGATATCCAAGCCGTGCAGTGGTAGGGTAGGCCCACCATGTTGTTTTTTTGATGATTGGATCAGATAAAGATTGATATTAGCGGGGTGTGACATTGTTCTCTAAGGTGTGGCCCACTTGATTACTTGGGGGCATCATCTCATTTTCATGGTCCAATTGATCTCGAGATACCAACAATGAAAGCATAAATGTCCTTGGATGCATTACCTACAGAGGCGCACTGTCCCACGTGTTTATGGTGGGAGGACCTAGAGAACTTTCCTTCTTTTTTTTTTCTTCTTTTTTTTTTTTTTTTTTGTTTTGGAAGTGGGACCTACAGAACTCGGTGTGACGTCAACACACCCAGCTAATACGCTTCCCTTCTTGGATGCGTTACATGCCACGCGGGCCCCACCTGTTAAATATTTGCATCGTTTTCTCATCTACAATCCACATACATGTGCCACGCCTTGTTTCAGGCTGCCCCCACCTGATGACTGGCTTGGGATTGTGCATGTGTGACACGTACCCACGTGTTAAATCGCATTCTCTACTTGGTATTTCATTTCGTTTTTCATCCTTCTCTACTTAGCATTTCATTACATAATATTCTTTTCTTTTTATCTCAGGAATATGTGCCAGAACAGGATGAAGTCACAGCCAAGTTGATCTGGGAGGCTGAACAACTAAGCTATGTGCCTGAAACAGGTGTTGCCACGTGATTGGCTTGGGAGATGGACCCCACATTTTGGCCTAACATATAAATATTTATATAAAATACTTAGTGTGATCCAACCGTTGAATAGCACATACACGAAAACTAGAAAATGTTATACATAGGCACACGCCCAGCAGCAGCTTTGTTTTGGGGGTTTTGTTGGTTTTGTCTTTTGATGAATCAAGTGCGAAATTATTGACTGATTGGACGGTCCACATTTTGTGTAGAATTATTGTACACCGCTAGATCCTTGAATATCTGATGACTTGCACCGTCTTTTTAATTTTTGGGCATGTGGGGCCCATGGTTTAGTGTGTCCGAGCTGTTGGTATGGTGGGTCTAAGATGGAAAAAAAGCCTTTAACCCTTTCATTAAGTGGTCAGAAAATAGACAGTTAAGAGAGAGAATATAGCAATCCGTACATGTTTGTTGAATGGACCACCTGATCAGACCGTATATATATCCTCTGCCTAAACGAATATACCTGAGCCTGAGCTCAACCATCCACTTTTGTGCAATATCTGGACCGTTCATTTTATGTGCCCATTGTGCATGGTATACAATAAAAATGACCTGGCCCAGTAAATCAGACGGATCCAACCATCAAGCTGGACATGCTAGTACAACAAAAGTGGATGGTCGAGAAACGGATCAGTAGTGCATGGATTACTTGAAAAATGGCCCCTTCTAACATTTTAGATTAAAGCATATACCTAGTGTGCCCCATCTCATGAACGGCTAGGTAGCATGATTGGAGGTGCCCCCATTTCCATCCTGCATGCACGAGTACAATATACATTTCCCTTCTTCAACTGAACACCCTCCAATACAAACTAGTGCACTAAAAATTGTAGCAGTGCACAAGGATCATGAAGTGGGCATCCTCATCATTTTACCGAAAAGAAAATTTTTTTTAAAAATAAAAATAAAAAAACCTGGCAAATTAAGGTTCCATGCAAGAGGAATCCGACCTGTCCAATAGGTTGGCCCCTCCATGAGGATTGTCTTATGCAAAAATCAGTCACACCCACCTACCCACTCTATTTTGCTACTTACCAGATGGCTATGATGTGGCCCACCTGATGATAGATGGGGCTAACCTATTGGAAGGGTGGACGTAGCAATTCACTTCTATAGGTTGAAAATCATCCATTGGGTGGACCATAACTTGTGATCCAACCGGTAGGACTGAGATTACATACCAATCTGACTGTCGTTAGAGATATCTACACACCAATCTGACTGTCATTTCAAATCTGCACCTGTTGCCATTCCTCTGTGGTAGACTCTTATGGAGTTTTAACATAAGGTTGCATTCCTTGTGGTGCCGAGTGAGAGTGTAGATTGAATATGCGTGAGTGTGCGGGGATGTGAGTGCGAGCTCGACCCGGTCATGACTCAACCAGACTTGTTGAGTCAGCTTGCCGACTCAAGCTTGAGTCGAACAGAGTCGCTCACTGGGTGAGTGGAGTGTGAGATTCATGTCCACATCCCTACTGGGTGATTGCTTTTTCTAAAATTAAAAAATAAAACAAATAAATAAATAAATAATATGGTAGGGTGTGAGATTCAAACCCAAACCCTAGTAGGATAGTCAAGTGACATTACTAACAAGCCATGCACTTTATTTATGGCTTTCTTGCCAATTTTATATTCATGACCTATTAATATCTGATTGTAGGCCATTGGGTCGCATGATATTTAATTAATTTCTCGCCGGAGAGGGCTCTGTCGCCCTTGCATTGCACTACTGCATGCGCCTGTCTGACCCCTCTTAAAAACATATAAAAAATAAAAACACCTATTAAATAGCTACAGTTACTGTAAAAGGTTTTAATGTATCCTACCTTTCAAATGACACATGTTAGGGCCTGCCATCAATTTGAACCGTTCATTCAGCAAGCCACAGTGCAAAATCACACCAAGTGGGCAATTCTAAACATCCAATCAATAGCATTTAAAAATGAAAGGTTAAAATGGATTCGAGAAACAAAATAAGTCATTTGATAGATCCCACTTTGCCTAATAATTCCAAAAGTGGAACCTTGGTTTAATGATTCTAAACATGTGATCTATGGCTGTAAATAACTGACAGTTGTAACAAATTGGCTCATTCAAAAAGGTTTAGGGTCATCAGATATTCTTGCACTTTGGCTTGCTCCTAGTGGTACTACTGAAAAATCGTCTTGAATGATGATCGGGCATCCACATGCCATCTAAAAGCTTTGGACACAAGCAAAACCCTTGAATATTCTTATCTATGTAATAATTGAATATCAAGTCGAGTTGGGTTGAGCCTGATCCAGCTTTGGACATTGACCCAAGTTTTCGGGTTTTTGAACCATGTTCAGCTATAGAGCTTTTGGTTGGATGAATAGTAAATTGGGTAGGGCCTAGATTGGATGGACTTAGATTAAATCTGGGTTAGACTGTATCGAGTGGGCGTAAGATACAACTCCATAGAGAAATTAGGATTAGAGTGGCTTGAAATGCCAATCTACATTGGATTGAGGGAGACAAGAACACCAAATATTTCCATATCTCATAGCAGGTATTAGATAAGATGTAAAAGCTGAGGGTCCATTTGGTAGATGCCTAAAAAATAGGTTTATATCATTTTAATTAATCATAATTACACATTAGTGATTATATATCTTTTTGGCGAGGGTTAAAAATAATATTGATAACCAACAATCATCGTCTCTAATTCATAATTATGATTAACAAAATAAGACGGTGACCAAACTTCTCCACAAAATCAATTTGAAATGACAACGTCAAATACACACTTCTCTGAGAGGATTGCGACCATCGAATGCAGAACATTACAGTCGATTGACACACATACAGACAGGGAAATATGTAGCAGAGCCATTCAAAGTTCATACTGATCATCCAGCACGTCCCACCATGGATAGGCCATGGCTCAAAATCAAACAAACTAGAAATTCCTAATTGCTCAAATGGAATGTGGGATGCAGGTTGAATTTTTTTAACCATCTCTTTGCCCTCAAAAACTCAGATTGAATTGGTTGGGATCATCTCCATCCTGTGATTATTTCGCCTATGTCCCATCCATAATAAGGCATGACACAAAAGCAGTCTGAACGCCACACGTTCACAACGGGGTCCATGTGACAATTGCATATGATATTATCTTTCTTCACATCCCCAAATGAAGATTGCATTGCACTTGAGAGAGACTTGTCGATTCAACTAAGAACTCGTTAAGCTCCAAAATCACAAGCAGTGCTTCATTTAGAAGCTTCAACTTCTGTTATCTAATCGAAGTCACCAATATATAAATTTGGGCACATGAAAGGACACTAAAACTACTCATCAATCATTTTTGAATTGTTTTGAAATTGCACTGGTTTCTTTCACAGTGGAAATCAAGATGCAAAAAATAATGCGAATGAGAAATCAACGGAGATACGTTTCTGAATATACAAAAAATGAAACCAGTGGCGGTGGCTGCAACAAAATTTTTCGTTACCCAGAATTTAGCTTCTGATACTGAGAAGACTGTCGACAGGAAGGCTACAGCATATACCATCAGGATGGGCATCCTTAGCATCATCAGCACTTTGCAACCATCCACGGAAATGCCTCCTCGGACTAGAAATAACTTCAGAGTTCACAGAGGAATTAGGAAGAACCATACCAACCGATGAGAATGAGAAGGACCCTGTTCCTAGATTCCGTGGCACCATGTCTATATTATGAAGTAATGCAGTTTGGACAGGCGAAATCTCTGAAGTGAATCTGCTTGAAATACTAGAACAGAGAGGGGGCAATGCATCAGGAACAGAGCTACCACCTTTGATCTCTTTACATGGGCCAAAAATAGCATCGTGGGTTCCACTCAACTTGCATTCAGGAATCTGCCACAGCGGAACATCTTGACTATCAGGATTTGTGTGACCACCTGAAATGTTCTTTAGCACATGAGTTTTCATGGATTCCTTTGTGAAAGCTGGCTACAAATACTAATCTGGATATTAGCTTTGAAAGAAAGGAAAATGAAATCCAGACAACATATAGAAATGGAAGAATTTCCATGTGTAAATATGAATGATAGGATTAACTTGCAAGCATGCAACCATCTGCAAACAAAACACGAGTGCCCCACACCTGTCAATGTGGCCAATGTTCAAAATATCGGTAATCATGTTATTTATCGCATCCTTGGGATACATATACATATCAGTTATCGCATGGGATATATCGTTTGTATCGGGTAATTTACCGTACTAATTGGAAAACATAGGGAAACATGAGAAAATGATTGAATTTTTCAATTAAACTTCAGGGATTGTTAAAAAAGACCTTAATTTACACTTTTAAATTCATAACATCTTAAAAAAGAAGTGGACATAATAGGTTCCTTTTTATAGGGTCTTAAGCTATGCACTTCCTGACTGAACAAATGCACAACTATATTCGAATTGAATGCATAACATTTAAGTGTATGTGATGATCATTTCATCAAACATTCCTAAATACTTCGAAATTAGTATCAATTGATAGCTGGTTGAAGGGAAATTTCGAAAAAATAAATATTTTAATAAATTTTTAATTAAAAAAAATTATTTTTATTTTTCGAAATTGACAAGGACTTAACAAATCAATAGATTAGCATTCATACATGCTTGATTCATGTTTGGAGTGCAACATTAAAGCAATTTGGGAGAAACTGGGAAATTTTCGAATTTTTTCCAAATTTTCTAAATCGGACCGCCTATACTCAAATTTCGAAATTAGGGTATATGCGACAATCATTTCATCAAATACTTCTAAATACTTCGAAATTAGTCTCAATTGACAGTTGGTTGAAGAAAAGTTTCAAAAAAAAAACCTGGAGAAGAACCAATGGATATCGAAATCAAAGCTCCAATTCCATGATTTTTCATGCAAATCATGAAGAACCAATGGATTTATAACAATTTGATACCGATTTAACATAATTTCAACAAAAAAAATAAGGATTGGAAATTGAAAATGCTCACCAGATCAAACATGTGGGATATATCGGCACTAGCTGTGCATTTCATATCACACAGGTGGGATATATCGGCCGATATCATCAATATTTAAAACATTGAATGTGCCATTCATGCATGAAATCAGTCCCATTCATCAGGCGGGTGCCACTGTGAATGTGCCCTAGCCTAGAAATCAGGCATATCCACTCACCAGGTGGGCCACACATCCCCAATAGATATAGACCATTGGTTATTCTTTTATGTCGTTCATTGATTTCATGAACATGGCCTGCCAAAGATTGGATCAGCATGATTTTCTCACAATGGCGCATTCTCCATGAAGCCTTGCCTGATGAAAGGCCCAATCTTGCATGTGCTTGACAAATGGGTGCTGAGACCATGGTTTGCAAAACAGGCAGCAAATCATTACCTCTTTCAACTTCCATTTCCGGCTTGCATATGGACTTCTGCAGCAATATTGTTTCTGCAAAAACTATCATGGCCAAATTCCTGATCTCCTCTCTATGGGATAACTCCAGAGGTTTGAAGGAGAATGATGTCATCCACGTCTCAAGCAGATCGGGTATTGCAGGGATAATTAGCTTCTCCACATGTAAAGAAGAGAGCATCTGATAAAATAGTTAGAAACTGTCCAAAGAAAGATGAGCTCAAAAATCCAATTTCTCCACTTAAAAGTCTGCATTCACAACAGAAGGCGTACGTTTGCCGAGAAATATTTTTCAAGCAGATAAGGAAAGAGAAACCTAGGTAAACACAATAGTGTTATAATGAATTACACCAGATGTAGAAGGAAAATATATGACTATTGTTGCTAATTCACCCATCACAATTGCAAGGACAGTCTATAATATAAAAGGAAAACTTTGATACTCTAGCAGAGCATCATGGATGATACACAGGCGCTTTAGAAGTACTCGGCAATTGCATACGCAGCATACAAGCAACGTCTGTACATCTAATCCATTGGAGGAAGGAGTGCAAAGTCCAGCCCACTACCTTTCTCCAGTCTTCACTCTTCAGAATTTCACCTCATCCCAACTGTCCAAACTCCAGACACGAACATCCAGTTCTCAGTTGTTTACATGAAACATCTAGATTTCATGCCCTTAAACTGTCCCAACTGTCCAGCCTTTACTCAAAACAAAATTTTCACAGCTAATGTTTTCAGCCATAAAAGCTCCTAATCAGCTCATCAATCTCAATCCATCCATTAACCAGCCCTTGCTCCCTTCACTGTGCCCCGAAGTGCATGAGGCTGTGATCACAGTGCCAAGGATGCAACGCCCACAATGGAGGCTCAAAACAATGAGCTCGTGCACCTCAGACAACAAGTTGAGTTGTTAACTCAGCAACTAGCACAATATGGACTGATTGCATGAAGAGGCCACCTAAATCTGGAAGTATGCCGCTCCTTCAGTAATTCCTATGATTTGGACAAAGGGGTGAACCAGTTTCACAATCCTGCCCTGCTTCAGGAGGCACAATTGATGCAATCACAGTATCAAGGTTGAATTACCAGAATTCCAAGGATACTCAAGAGCTGATAAATTCATCAACTGGATGAACACGGTCAAGCATGTGTTTGATTATGGAAATGTGCTTGATGACTAAAAAGTCAGGTAGTCACCATCAAGCTCCAAGGGTTAAGCACTCACATGGTGGGAACACATGAAAGTCACATACGAGATGAGAAGTAAAACTAAGATCACTAATTGGAACAAAATGAAAAAAAAAAAAAAAAAAAGGCTACATGAAACTTTTCTACTATTCTATTACGTCCAAATCATGTATCAATGGTTGCACACATTTCACCAAGATGAATGAGTGGTGGATGACAAGATTTAATTAACTAGTCGCCTAAATGACCTTAGTGAGTCAGATTAGTAGTTTATCATGAGCTATTTGAGTGGCTTGACGGCTTGAGACCGCCTATTCGCGATGTTTTAATACTACAACCGATATGAACACTAGCTGAGGCATACCCCTGCACATTAGTGGTGGAATTGCAATAGAAATACGGCTACGAAAACTTGTGAAATGCATCCAAGTGGGCGTGCACAATATGAGTAGCACCCAAGATGGTGGATCTCAATGTCTTCTGGATCCCATCCATGTGTGCACTCGTTGCAAGCTCCCTCTGACTTATTCAGCTCGCGTGAACACCGTAGCTGCAGCTGACTGTGTAGGCAACAAATCGCTGCTTCAGTGTTTCAAGTGCAGAGACTACAACCATAGGGTTGCAGAATGTCGTAAAGCTCCTGGCTAGTATGAAAAAGTAAACAGCTCATGGTAGGGGAAAGGTCCTATCCATGACGAAGAGCCAAATGCGGAAGAACTAGTGGTCCAATGGGATGATGTGGGTGAAGCCCTTGTTATACAAAGGGCCTCTTCTTTTCCAAATGAGAGACCCAAGTGGATTGGCCTAATAGTGACAAAGACCTTAACAAAGGTCCAGCCTATATTGAAGTGCCTCCTAAAAGTCCCTCATGTTTCTAACAAATCTCCCACCAAAATATGATCGCACAGATGATCGGATCCATTCAAGAATTGTCCATATTATCTGCTCTATTGAAGGAAAGAGTTCAAAGTCATCGCTGATGAGGGTAGATGGGAAAATCTTATTTCCAATGAGGCCATTGATACACTAAATCTAACAGTTTAGAAAAAAATCCCCAACCCTAAAATTTTTGGCCCAACAAAAGGCGATGAATATAGAGAATGCTAGTGTATTGTATTGTATATTGTGTGTGGTTAGTGGGCCCTTTTAGTAGTGCATGTGCACACTTCCTTATTTTCCTGCAGTGTACTATATGCTTTATCATAATAAAATATTATGTGTTAAGGCAAGCAAGCCTAACACATCATCTCTCCCAAACTTTCCTCCTTCTTCTTCTCTCTCAATATTCTCATCTCTTCTTCACATTATCATCATCAAATCATTCTCTACTTTGTATCAGAGAAAAGATCTAGGCATTTCGCATCCAACAGGTTGAGAAGCGACACGTCACCTTACTGACGTCAGCAGCCGTACAGCTAAGGTTAGCGTTGGACGGACGCATGGACTCCGTTTGAGCTAAAAGTTTAGGGGTTTGATAGATTTTGATTTTAGAAGACTTGTCATGATTTTTTCAGAATTTATTGGACCTCATTTCATAGTATTTTGGGCGAAATAGAGAAATTCAAAAATTGGTCCCAGATTCCGTTTTTCTTCGATCTACCTCAAATCGGTAAGCTTTTCTTTGGTTTCTTTGCTCAAGATAGACCAAAATATTCCTCCCAAGCTATCCATGGTGGATTTTTTTACTTAAGATCAATGTTTGAGAGGTTTTTAATCTCAAACGGGCGTGCGGCTAGGCCGTTTTTCACTCGGTCAAGCCCTTTTTGACTGCGTTTCATGGTATTTTGGATGATTGATATTTGTTTAAGGTTTATCTCTTGTTATCTTGAAGGATTAAGTGAGATAGAGTTGTTTGAATCACTCTTTCTTGGCATAGGGGGTCTCTTGGCATAGGTTTATTTCTCTTAGACTCTACTGTGGCTGACAAAGGGCCCTCAGCTCTTGGCATAGGGTCTCTTGAATCCAACCCCTTGCAGATTACCTCCATTAAGTTGAATGGTGACAACTATCTTCAATGGGCACAATCTGTAAAAGTATTTTTAAGAGTCGTGACAAGTATATTTTGGATGATCCCCCAAGCTCTACAGATGTTACCTACAAGTCTTGGACAAAGGAGAATTATCAAGTTATTGCATGGTTGTTGAATAGCATGGATTCCTATATTAGTCACTCAGTGATGTTTTTATCCTCGGCTAAGGGCATTTGGGATACGCTTTATGATATGTTCTCGGAATCTCAAAATTTTTCACGGATATTCCAGCTTATTCAAGAAATTGGTCGGTTTCAACAAAATTTCAGATCCTTAAAAGACTACTATTCGACGCTTTGGGGTATGTGGGATGAGTTGGATATGTATCAACCTCTTCCTTCCAAATGTAAACAGGATCATGAACATGCTCATAAGCAACGGGATGATACTCGTATCATGCAGTTCCTTACTAGGTTGAGTTTTGATTATCTTCACGTTCACGATTAGATTGTTATGCAAGATCCTCTTCCCCCATTGACGACAGTCTATGCCATGTGCCAGCATGTTATGGTCTCTACTCTTCCTTCTCATTCATTTGTGTCACCCGAGCGTTCGACACATCTTGCTGGCAATCAGTCCTCCCTTGCTCTTCGGGTACCATCCTTGAGTTCAGGGTGCATTTCTGATTTTTGTGGTCGTGGTAGAGGCCGTGAGGGAAATCACAATCGTGGCGGCCGTAGTCTTCGTGGTCGTGGTGGATGTGGACGAGGACGTAATGGTTCTCGCATTTGTTCACATTGTGGTGGAACTAATCACACTGTTGATTATTGCTGACAGCAACATGGTCGTCCTACATATGCCGCTACTTCCGTTGCTTCCACTATTGCTTGCTTCTGAGACATAATCTTTCACCCCGACAGCTGAGCAGTCTACTTCAGGGGAGTCTCTTATCATTTCTCGGGCAGCATATGATGCCCTTATGTGGCTTCACATTCGGAATATTCCTGAGCCTTCTCACGCAGCTTCGGCTCAGTCAGGTATTGCCCTTCTTGCGTCATCCTCTCCTACTTCCTGAGTCATCGACTCTGGAGCTTCCTCCCATATGACTGGTAAGTTGCAATTCTTTTCTTCTTATTCTCCTTCTTCTCTCACTCAGTATATCACGGTCGCAGATAGAACCCAATCTCCCATCTCTAGGATTGATTCCATCCCTCTCTCTTCTTCCTTGTCTTTGTCCTCTGTATTGCATGTGCCTCATTTTTCATTAAACTTATTGTCTGTTAGCTCTTTTACTAAATCACTCAATTGTTACATCACATTCTTTCCTTCTTATTATTTGTTTCAAGACCTACAGACGAAGAGAGTGATTGGTGGGGGGCATGAGCAAGGAGGCGTTTATCTTCTCGATGATACACCTGTTGCCACTTCTAGTACCCTTTCTCTAGATCGAGAGTCCATGACTCGGTGGCATTGCCGCTTAGGCTACCCATCCATTGCTAAATTGAGACTCTTGTTGCCCTCCTTATCTGTCACTAAACTATTATGTTGTGATATTTGTGAATTGTCTAAACATCATCGTGCTACGTTTCCTCCTAGCTCTTCTAGGAGAAAATCTCAACTTTTTCTTCTGGTTCACTCGGATGTCTAGGGACGAGCTCCGGTTACATCGACTTTTGGATTTAGATATTTTGTTACCTTTATTGATGATTATTCCCACATGACTTGGATTTATCTTTTGAAATCTAAAAATGAAATGTTTGATGTGTTTAAAGTGTTTTATCATGAAGTGTGCACTCAATTTCATTGTTCCATCAAATCCCTCCATTCTGATAATGGGGGAGAATACGTGTCTGCTACCTTTCTGTCCTTCTTGCAAGAACGTGGTATTTTTTCTAGGACGCCATGTGCTCTCACTCCTCAACAAAATGGTATTGCAGAACGAAAGAATCGTCATCTTCTTGAAGTTGCTCGCATCCTTCTGCTTGGTATGCATCTATCCAAACATTTTTGGGGTGATGCTCTTTTAACTGCTACTTTTCTTATTAATTGTATACCCTCACGTATTCTGTCTTACAAATCTTCATTTACTATATTGTATCCTCATGATAATCCATTTCCTTTACCACCTAAAGTTTTTAGTTGTACATGCTTTGTTCAAATTTTGAATGGGAGTAATGATAAACTTAGCCCCAGGGCGATTAAATGTGTCTTTATAGGGTATACTCGGAGTCAGAAAGGGTATAAATGCTTTGACCCATTGACTCGCAAGAAATATGTATCTATCGATGTCACCTTCTTTGAGGATCTTTCTTTTTTCTCCTCTCCAGGCCGATCCCTCTGTGATCCTCTTGCGAGTCAGGGGGAGTATAACTCTTATCCTCTTTCCACTAGTGATCATGGGAAAACTTATCTCTCCTCTATTTAGCGTCCTGTTGGTGATATGGGTGAGCCTAAGCCTCTACGAGTGTATCATCGTTGAGATAAATCTTCACAAGCTTTGCCATTCACCCTTCTGCTCACTTTGGATGTTGGTTCAAGTGACTCTCCTAACTTGAGTTTAGATCTTCTTATTGCCTTGCGTGAAGGGTCACGATCTTATACTCAACACCCTATTAGTAATTTCGTTTTATATGATCATCTTTCACCATCTTTTCAGTCGTTTGCAGCTTTCCTTTCATCACAGACTATTCCTAGATTTCTCTCACATGCTCTTCAGAGTCTTGATTGGACAACGGCGATGATGGAAGAAATGACTGCTCTTGAAAAGAATCATACTTGGGATCTTGTGCCACTTCCCATAGGCCATAAACCTGTTGGCTGTCGATGGGTTTATACAATCAAGTTTCTTCCAGATGGCTCAATTAATCGCTATAAAGCCCGTCTTGTTGCTAAAGGTTACACACAAACTCATGGTGTGGATTACTTCGAGACATTCTCTTCGGTAGCTAAGCTTAATTCAATTCGCGTTGTGCTCTCCTTGGCCGTTAATTTATCATGGCCGTTGTTTCAGCTTGATGTTAAGAATGCATTTCTCCATGGGGATCTTGCAGAGGAAGTTTACATACATCAACCTCCTGGCTTTGTTGCTTCTCATAACCCTGCACTTGTATGTCGGTTGAAGAAGGCTCTTTATGGACTCAAACAATCTCCACGTGCATGGTTCGAAAAATTTAGTCAAGCTCTCTTGGAGTTTGGCTTTGTTTGTAGTCATGTTAATCATTCTCTCTTTATATGTCGTTGATCGACAGGCATCATGGTTCTCATTGTCTATGTGGATGATATTGTTTTGTCCGGTAATCATTCTGCTGGAATGAGGGAGGCTAAAGATTTTTTGAAGACCAAGTTTGAGATCAAGGATCTTGGTCCTCTTCACTACTTCCTCGGAATTGAAGTTACTCGCTCATCATCCAAATTGGTCTTGTCACAACGAAAATATGCGCTCGATCTTCTCATGGAGACCGGCATGTTAGGGTGCAAGCCTGTTACCACTCCCATGGATACTTCACAGAAACTTCGACCAAATGATGGTGCTCTCCTTACTGATCCCGAGATGTATCGACGACTTGTAGGCCGGCTTATTTGCCTGACTATTACTCGCCCAGATCTCTCATTTGCAGTGGAGGTTGTTAGCCAATTCATGCAAGCTCCCCGTACTTCTCATCTCACGGCTATCTACCGCATACTTCGGTATTTAAAATCAGCCCCGGGTCTTGGCCTCCACTTTTAGTTGCATGGTCATCTTCACCTTTCTGGCTATTCCGATGCTGATTGTGCAGGTAGTACTTTTGATCACTGCTCTACATCCGGCTTATGTACCTTCCTAGGTGGCAATCTTATAACCTGGAAGAGCAAAAAGCAGCCAGTTGTTGCCCGGTCCTCGGTTGAAGCAGAATATCATGCTATGGCTCATGCGACGTGTGAACTCATGTGGCTTCGCAATCTTCTTGAAGAACTTGGCTATCCTCCTTCGGATCCTATTCCTCTTCACTGTGATAATCAAGCAGCCATCCATATTGCTCGTAACCCAGTTTTCCACGAGCGAACCAAGCATATTGAGGTTGACCGTCACTTTATTCAGGAGAAAGTCACTTCTAAGGAAATCATCACTCCTTTTGTTCGATCTGGAGATCAACTTGTTGATGTTCTTACAAAGTCCTTGAGTGGAGATGCTCTTCATCGTGTTCGTGACAAGTTGGGCATGATTAACATCTATGCTCCAACTTGAGGGGAAGTATAAAGAATGCTAGTGTATTGTATGGTGTATTGTGTGTGGTTAGTGGGCCCTTTTAATGTAAGTGTATGTGCACACTTCCCTATTTTCTTACGGTGTACTATATGCTTTATCATAATAAAATATTATGTGTTAGGGCAAGCAAGCCTAACACATCATCTTTACCAAACTCTCCTTCTCTCTCAATATTCTCATCTCTTCTTCACATTATCGTCATCAAATCATTCTCTACTGTGAATTCATCTTGTCCAATCAATGCATGGTTTCGTTCTTCATTGGAAAAACATAACATGAAGTGGCTACAAAGTAGTTTCAATGGATGGCTGCAATCTTTTATTGAGGCATCCATGGCAGTTCAAACTTGGAGTGGGGACTCACCATTATCGTAATAAAATGTACAAATTCATGAAAGATGGTGTGACCATTGTTGTTCACCCTACACAAGAAGAATTTATCTTAGAACTTCCCACATCAAAAGTTGTAGAAGACAATGAGCCTCCTAATCAAAGTACGAATTGATCCCTAGTGGGGGAGTACAACAAGCTCAAAAAGAAGAAGATCAGACAGTGCAAGGTCATTCAGAGGAGAGAGAGGGAGGGAGGGAGATTGTTGTTAAAGAGGTGAAATAGAGAAAAAATGGCCTTATGTTCTATAAGACTCTAAGGGCCTGTTTAGGAGCGTGGATTTTGAACCCCCTGGATTCGGAACCCACAAGATTTGAAATCCTCTTATTGTGTTTGGCACCCTAGATTGGGAATCAACTTTAATCCAAAAATAGCTATGCATGATATATTTACAGGTGTTTGAATTTAATTACTAAATCAACTTTAATATCTCTAACTAGTGACATGTAATGTTTAACACAATATTTGTATAAGCCTGTTGAAATATTGATGCGGACATCAGTGATGTGCCCTTTAGAGTGTACCAGAGGAGGAGGCGTCGCTCATAGAGTACCAGAGCGGAGGAGTTGATGTGGATGGACGACAGATCCATCGGACCCACTTTCTGACGCGCTACGAGTGCAAGAGCGACATGACCGCACCCCTACCATAGATCCATGGGTCGGATTTTACACCCTACCACATGGGTGTTCACCCCGACCATAGATCTGTGGGTCGGATTTCACATCCTACCATATGGGTGTTTTAGTTTTGGACTGTTTTGTTATTTTTCTTGTTTCAGGGGCTTTATTGCAACTTTCTTTATTTTTCGTCTTTTTGTTATTTTTCTTGTTTCTAGGGGCTTTAGTGCACTTTTACTTTTTCCCTAGCTTATAGATACGTTGTGAGGAACCCTATTTTCGTTATTATTGAATAAATAAGAATTCGTCTATTTTCTTCATATTTATTTAAGAGATTAGGGTTTCAGGATTGACCATTGGGTGTTGAAGATTCCACACTGATTTCGGGTTTCCCTCTTTCTAATATCTTCGAGATGCAGGAAAAGGTAAGAATCATCCTCCTCATTTTCTTTTGACGACAACGGACCTATACCTTCATCTCGAACCCCTCATCCTTCACCCCTTTCATTTCTCTCTGGATACCCCTTTCTAGTTCGAACGGAAAAGAATGATGGTTAGTCAGTAGAATCAGATCCAAGCTTACTCGTAGATTGACTTATGCTAGATCTGGGATATCCTCATATCCCGATGTCCTCTCTTTTTACTGTTTACGTGATCTTATGCTAAGAGGCATGATCCTGATGGAATAACTTCATCTTTGTACTGAGATTTATCTTCCCTTTGTTTAAAAACAGGTAGTTAATTGGTGTATTTATTTGAATATTCTTTAACCTGATTATACATGCATCTAGGGTTAGGTTATCACGTCCCTGCATCAAATATATGCTTTGTCCGAAAATGATGAAATTCCAAGTCTCAGATGGGCCACAAGCACAAGATCATGTCCGAGTGACTAAGCAACGATTTTTAACCGTTGATTTACATGGACAATGTTTGGACGGTGCTGATCATAATATTAAAGTATAGTGATGCAATTGATAATCTAATTGTTTTGGGATATCATTAGTGGGCCATGTGCCCAATAGAATAATAATATGGTGACACACATGTTACACACGTAACTCTTGAAAGGATTTTAGATGTACTCCAAGCTCTCACCATGGATTTCAAACCCCCTCTTTGAGGGGATTTGAAACCCCCGGTTACTTTATGCTGCCAAACAACCAGGGGATTTGAAATCCCCCCAAATCCAAGGTGCCAAACGACCCCTAAGATTCCTTATAGAAGCATGGGCATATACAATATCATTGCAACTCTAAATGACCAATATTGTCAGTTTAATTTAAACACTATGATATTCAGATACTTTGTTAGAGTGCTAGCATACAGAGGATACAATATGGATAAAGCATGAGCATTGATGCAGCAGTGTCCTGCTATTTCTGTAACAATTGTACATGCATTTCAATATGACATCTATAACATAGTATCCCTCATATACTTCTCTTATACCGTTAATATATTGTCAGTGTTGTCGTCATCGTCACCGCCATCACAACCTCATCCCTACTATTTGGGTGCACTTAGTAAATTCTATTTCACCAATCAATCAACATTTTGAAAACTGCCTTTCACACCAATGTCTCCATGTCCATGCACATATCAAGGTACCACAGAATTAAAGTTGCTAACATGAAAGAGTATTAAAATATATAATTCATGTTCACAAAATTAGCGAAAGAGCATACATGGTACGTGAAAGTTGAAACAGAAGGTTCTGAGAAGTAAGAAATGACTGCATGCATATTAACATATGATCGGTAGTATCAGTAAAAAGATGCATACTTCTTCCACAGCCTTCAAAAGGCGACGGCACATGCCTTGTCGTCGATACATGGGTCGTGTTCCGATGAATGGCATTTCCGCTGAACGCGTTCCATGGATCCTATATTACCAATGGCAACCAAAAAACTAACTATAATCAATGATGCAATCCATCCAGCATATACCTATTAAAGAAACACCACATTACAAGAATGATCATTAGGGGATCTAATTTTTTTTTTTTTTTTTTTAAATGCATATTTCAACAGCAGAATATGCTAGGGTAATATAGGGAAGCGTGGAGAAGTAAAATACTAAGAGAAACTTGGCACTACCTAGGAAAATCATTTCCACAATAAGTCGGTGTGTGGCAAGACAAAAGAGCCACACAGGCTCCCCATTTAAATCAAATTCCTGAAAAATGCATATCCATGAGCATTTAAAACAGAGTTCAGTAGCCCATTCCCACTAGAAAAAATACATAAGTGACAGCAACCATAAACCTACTCACACAAAGCAAGCCCCCCCCTCCCCCCCCCAATTTTGTAGTCGTAACGGCCGTTACTGTCCGATAACAGTCAGGGCGTAACGATCATAAAACGACTAGTTTTTCTTCTCTTTTTAAGCTCCGATTTTTCACTTTTTTTTATACTTCTTTCTTCTAAACTCTTCTTAAATCATTCTATTGCAATTTTCGACCACCCTTAACTTGAAATTAAGAATAAAAACAACTTATATTAAGGATTTTCTTGATTCAAAGCTTCGTGGGCCATTTTCCAGAAATTCTTCAAAAATAGGTATTTATACTTCTTATTCAATGTGTTGTTATTTTAGTGGTAGAATATGATGTGTTAATCATAATAAAACATATTAATGTCCAGATTATTGAAAAATGCATATCCATGAGCATTTAAAACACAATTCAGTAGCCCATTCCCACTAGAAAAAATACGTAAGTGATAGCTACCATAAACCCCCCCCCCCCCCCCCCCCCGGTTTTGCAGCCGTTACTACCCGATAACAGTCAGCGCGTAACGATCATAAAACGACTAGTTTTTCTTCTCTTTTTAAGCTCCGATTTTTCACTTTTTTTTACACTTCTTTCTTCTAAACTCTTCTTAAATCATTCTATTGCAATTATTTTCGACCACCCTTGACTTGAAATTAAGGATAAAAACAACTTATATTAAGGATTTTCTTGATTCAAAGCTCCGTGGGTCATTTTCCAGAAATTCTTCAAAAATAGGTATTTATACTTTTTATTCAATGTGTTGTTTTAATGACAGAATATGATGTGTTAATCATAATAAAACATATTAATGTCCAATTTACAGATTATTGTTATGATTTTATATTTTTTTCTATTTACACAATATTTTCGGCCCTGTTTTTAAAATTTTGAAATTTTAATTTTTATTTAATGTGTTGCTTTTTAATGGTAGAATATGATGTGTTAATCATAGTAGAACATATTAATGTCCATTTTATAGATTATTGTTGTGAAATTATATTTTTTTATATTTTTTTCTATAATGTTCATTTTGCAGATTATTGTTGTGATTTAATATTTTTTATATTTTGTTTTCTATTTACGCACTATTTTCAGCCTTTTTTTTTTAATTCGAAAAATCATTTTTTTTATTTAATGTGTTGTTGTTTTAATGACAGAATATGATGTGTTAATCATAATAAAACATATTAATGTCCAATTTACAGATTATTGTTATGATTTTATATTTTTTTCTATTTACACAATATTTTCGGCCCTGTTTTTAAAATTTTGAAAATTTATTTTTTATTTAATGTGTTGCTTTTTAATGGTAGAATATGATGTGTTAATCATAGTAGAACATATTAATGTCCATTTTATAGATTATTGTTGTGAAATTATATTTTTTTTATATTTTTTTCTATAATGTTCATTTTGCAGATTATTGTTGTGATTTAATATTTTTTATATTTTGTTTTCTATTTACGCACTATTTTCAGCCTTTTTTTTTTAATTCGAAAAATCATTTTTTTTATTTAATGTGTTGTTGTTTTAATGACAGAATATGATGTGTTAATCATACTAAAACATATTAATGTCCAATTTACAGATTATTGTTATGATTTTATATTTTTTTCTATTTACACAATATTTTCGGCCCTGTTTTTAAAATTTTGAAATTTTAATTTTTATTTAATGTGTTGCTTTTTAATGGTAGAATATGATGTGTTAATCATAGTAGAACATATTAATGTCCATTTTATAGATTATTGTTGTGAAATTATATTTTTTTATATTTTTTTCTATAATGTTCATTTTGCAGATTATTGTTGTGATTTAATATTTTTTATATTTTGTTTTCTATTTACGCACTATTTTCAGCCTTTTTTTTTTAATTCGAAAAATCATTTTTTTTATTTAATGTGTTGTTGTTTTAATGACAGAATATGATGTGTTAATCATAATAAAACATATTAATGTCCAATTTACAGATTATTGTTATGATTTTATATTTTTTTCTATTTACACAATATTTTCGGCCCTGTTTTTAAAATTTTGAAAATTTATTTTTTATTTAATGTGTTGCTTTTTAATGGTAGAATATGATGTGTTAATCATAGTAGAACATATTAATGTCCATTTTATAGATTATTGTTGTGAAATTATATTTTTTTTATATTTTTTTCTATAATGTTCATTTTGCAGATTATTGTTGTGATTTAATATTTTTTATATTTTGTTTTCTATTTACGCACTATTTTCAGCCTTTTTTTTTTAATTCGAAAAATCATTTTTTTTATTTAATGTGTTGTTGTTTTAATGACAGAATATGATGTGTTAATCATACTAAAACATATTAATGTCCAATTTACAGATTATTGTTATGATTTTATATTTTTTTCTATTTACACAATATTTTCGGCCCTGTTTTTAAAATTTTGAAAATTTATTTTTTATTTAATGTGTTGCTTTTTAATGGTAGAATATGATGTGTTAATCATAGTAGAACATATTAATGTCCATTTTATAGATTATTGTTGTGAAATTATATTTTTTTATATTTTTTTCTACAATGTTCATTTTGCAGATTATTGTTGTGATTTAATATTTTTTATATTTTGTTTTCTATTTACGCACTATTTTCAGCCTTTTTTTTTAAATTCGAAAAATCATTTTTTTTATTTAATGTGTTGTTGTTTTAATGGTAGAATATGATGTGTTAATCATAGTAGAACATATTAATGTCCATTTTACAGATTATTGTTATGATTTTATATTGTTTTCTATTTTCGGCCTTTTTTTAAATTTGAAAATTCATTTTTTATTTAATGTGTTGCTGTTTTAATGGTAGAATATGATGTGTTAATCATAATAGAACATATTAATGTCCATTTTACAGATTATTGTTGTGATTTTATATTTTTTTCTATTTACGCACTATTTTCGGTCATTTTTTTAAATTCGAAAAATTATTTTTTATTTAATGTGTTCCTGTTTTAATGGTAGAATATGATGTGTTAATCATAGTAGAACATATTAATGTCCAATTTACAAATTATTGTTGTGATTTTATATTTTTTTCTATTTTCAAATTAGTGACTTTATGTTTATATTTTCTTATATTGGACAGGTTTTTGAGCTTCTTAAGGTTTAGAACATAAAATCATCTTAATTTATTATATTCTGAAAACCGTATATAAATTTGGAATAGCGAGTAAACTCACAATCTCACATAGACATGGGTCATATTTAATCTATATCTACCTAAGGAAATGTTTAGGTCTAGCCAACAAGCGAGGATATTGGATGGCAACATTGTCATAGGGTTGGTGACATTAGGCACCAAATGAAGTGCAACTATTATGGTAGACTAATAACTGGTGGAATTACGTGTCTCAAATAACATTTAGCACGTCGAAAAGGTCAAGTGGCAAGATGTATTAGAGTATCAAGAGATATAATGATTTTAATGCAAGTCAGTCTGGATGAGTCGAAGGGTAAATGTACTGCTGGACAAAAGAAGAAAGATGAGATTTTGAATATAGCTCGACAAGAGGTGTTTGGTCCTGAATATATGGGCGTTTGTAATGAAGATACTATTGATTCTGACGAAGATTCAAATCGGAAATTAACTATAGCTAGGAGAGAGCTTGCGTCTAGCTCATGAAGAGGAAAAACGTTGTCGCATGTTTGGTGCGAGTCGGTCAATACTTGATATAGAGGGGGACAGTGGGAGTGCAACTGAAAGTGCGACTGCCTCTGCAGGTAGGGGTGGGGGTAGGTATGGTGGGTTACGATGTATGTTTGAGAGCCGACGAGAGGCATCTTTATGTGATGCCCTTATATATTTGAATGAAGAAGTAAATGAGCCTAGGAGACCCTCTATTGATCCAATCCTGTCTAGGAAAGAATCAACTAAACAAAAGAAGATAAAACAAATGTTGAGTAGAAATTCTGTTGAGAAGCTAGGTAGGGTAGCAGCAAAGTTATTTATACATGCCAACATACCTCCTAACGCGGCCAATTCTCCATATTGGCAGGTTGTAATTGATGCAGCAGCAGAAGCAGGTGAAGGAATTAAAGCTCTCATGGCTTGGGATATTAGGGGGAAATGGACATATGCAGAGTATGCGGATGTGAAAGCATATGTGGCTACCTTTAAACCTGTATGACAAGCCAGAAGATGCACGATCATATGCAATGGTTGGACTAGCCCAACCAGACGCAGCATGATCAACTTCATGGTGTACTACCACTTAGGAACCATATACCACAAGTCAATTGATGCCTCAGCCGTAATAAAAAATTCTGATTATATTACTGGACTAATGGATAGTTGTGGATGAGATTGGAGAGGAAAATATAGTGTAGATTGTGACAAATAATGAAGCATCATATAAGTTTGCAAGACATAAGTTGATGAAAAAGAGACCACATTATTTGGTCACCATGTGCTGTTTATTGTATTAATCTTATATTGGAAGATATTAGGAAAAAGAATAATGTTAAGGAAATGGTCAAAAGGGAAAGAAGTGACCATGTTTATTTACAACCATAATTAAGTAGTTGCAATAATGAGGAAGTTTACGAAAGGACGAGAGTTGTTGAGGCCTACGGCGACTAGATTCGTAACAAACTTTATAGCATTAGAGAGTTTATACCAGCACAGGGGAGAGTTGAGTGAGATGTTCACTTCTCGAGATTGGCTCAACACAAAACATGGGCAGGAGACATCAGCGACACCAGTTGAAGTTACGAACACCATACGGTACAATAAATATAGGAAGAGAATCAAGTCAATCCTAAAGATAATGGAGCTACTAATGAGGGTACTCCGTCTTGTTGAAATCGACGACGCACCTACCATGGGCTTTCTATACGATGTAATGGATAAAACAAAGTTGACAATTCAGCGTGATTGTAGAAGCAGGGAGTCTTATTGAAGGATAATCGACAAGAGATGGACAAGACAACTCCATCACGATCTTCATGCAGCAAGTTACTGCCTAAATCCTAGGTACAGATATGCCCAATCATTTGTTGTGGATAACAAAGTTAGTGTCAGGCTAAAGAATGTGATAAAAAGATTAGAGTCTGACTTAGATATGCAAATAAAGGTGTTAAATGAATTAGATACATTTGAAAATCGCCTGGGCAGCTTTGAAGATGCTCTTGCACAGCATGCAGTATATAGGTTACAACCGGCCGAATAGTGGATGAATTTCGAAGAGAGTATGAAGGCTCTCTAAAAAAATGCAGTAAAATTTTTGAACCAGACAACATCTTCTTCTAGCTGCAAAAGGAATTGGAGTAGTTTTGCACTTATTCATTCAAAGAATAGGAATAGATTGCAGACTGGGACGTTGGATAGACTTATCTTCATGCACTACAATATAAAGCTAAGAATGCGACGACATCATACGAGCATTACAGCCGCTGATGACACAGACTACTATCCAGTAAACTTGAACAATATTTATGATGAGAATGACCCGCTTCTACCTTAGTTGGAAATAAGGGAAAAGCAAATTGAAGAGGATAGTGAAAAATTGGAAATTGATGACCCACTAATACGCACAGCGCAACAAGAGAGTCGTGCAGTTGTGTTGGACCCAGAAAGAGGGCAGTTTTTATGCCATGTACGGTTCAAGATCAACAGAAGAGTACAAGCAGTGGTAGCGTGACCATGTCAGATGATGGTGATGATGACGCCCCTGCCCCTGGTGCTGGCACTTCTGGTGTTGCTCAGTACACCATACAGTCATCTACAGATCGCGATACCAATGAACATCGACAAGGTAGTATACAAGGTCGGACTTATGAGTGTACTAAGTCACTATATAGCCAACAGGATGAGGCTAGGTCTAGTGGTGCACCGGGTTCGAGAAGTCCGAAACATCAACAGGCTCATGGTCCTAATTATTATGACGAATATTCTTATGGCCAATTGGATTATGATTATAGTTGTACTGAGCCCGTTCCATCACATTCATGTTGGAGTAGTCCTCCCAATCCATATCCAAGTTACTCATCACAGACACACTCTCAATCTCAAGATTCTCAACAGCCTGAGTACAGGCACCAGTATGGCTATTCGATGGGCACTGGTGGATATCCTTACTCCAGGTTGGAGTTGTTACCTAGTTGGGATTAGTCATCCTCTGGTTTCGTTGATCTAGTATTTCTTTCTGGCACTGAATATTTTGGATATGCATCACCTCCACCTATTGGACAGCCTTAGCCTGATGTTGACGATAACGATGATGTGGAGGTCGAGTAACCACAAAAAAAAAAAAAAAAAATCATTTTGGTGGTGACTTGTGAATTTTATTATGGTAATTCTAAATATATATTTGTATTAAGGTAAGTATTTGCAGCAGTATTATTGCAAGCACACACTTAACACTGCCGAACTTGTATTTAAAATAGCTCCCCTAACAACCGATTAAGAAATCATTAATCAAGTTGCAAGGGAGTATATCAGATACTACTATTTTTTTTTTTAATATTCTTGAGTTGAGGATGACAGGTCACAGGACAGGAATCACAGTTACAACCACAAGAACATGATAGGAGGAGAAGTCTCTGACATGTTGAAGAATGAAGACTTTAAAATAGAATTAACATTTTAATTTATGCAAGTTTGGACTTTGGACTCACTCTAGTATATATACATAGACTCTAGAGTAGAGACCTCACTCCTCAGGTATGTAAAATTGTTATAATTTAATATAGAATAAATTATGAAAAATAATTGCAAACACCTGCACATATAAGATATTTTGATATTACATTCATTCTAATATATCTATCATAGATAGTAGATAGTGAGAAAATTAAATATATGAGTTTTGCAGTCAAATCCAAGTTGTTTGGTTCATAAATTCATCAGACAGCCCGATACAACTTCTCACCCAAGAGTGGACCATTACACCACCATAAACATGTTCCAATTTATAAATGAATGCATATTTGGAATACTTAGAATATTTCAGATTTAATTTATATTTTTTCATTTTTTTGGCCAAAAAAAAAATAAAAAAATACACCGTTACAAGCCATTATGGCCCCGTATCCGTATAGGTAACGATGGGCACCGTTATGCCCACCGATACCGATACGCAATACCTTGATTAGGACCCAATACAAAGGAAACCCCTATTACGTTCACTTTTTTTTTGCAATGTTTTGATTTCTAAGTGTATATTAATGTCTTTTTCAAAAATCCTTAAAGTTTCCTCGAACAATTTGACCAATTTCCCAATGTTCCCATCTTTCCCAACAACAGTGATACATTACGCAATACAACCGATATATCCCATGCGATAACTGATATGTATCCGTATCCCAAGGGTGTGATACATTATAAGATAACAATATTTTGTGATACATTATAAGATAACAATATTTAAAACATTGGCCATGGGCACTATTTGAAACACTAGTATCGATGTTGGATATGGAAACATGCAGCGATATTGCTGATATAGGGGCCTAAACCATGTTTTGTCAGCAAATAACAGCGCAATTATATCCAAAATGAGTCCATATCATTCAAATACCAAATAAATACAAGTAATATAACATCCATTCTCAATTTGAGGGGTAAAAATGGTGGAAATTAGGGTCCCCAATTTCCCCATTCAACCGCTCAAATGTCGATTCATTTGCCACAAATCCATGTCTTGCATTCCATGCCAACATTTGAAGGGGGGAAAGAAGAAGAAGAAGAAGAAGTTTCTAGGATTTTTTACCACCTTTGAGTTTCAACATGTCTTTGCTTCAAGTCGACATTTCTTCGCAAAATCCAAGCTTTGATTTAGCAAAAATCGTAGTCAAAATCACCCAAGGAAAAAATCATTTATTTTTATTTTTTAAAAAAAAAAAACATGGAAAAAAATTTGATTTTTTTTGGAAATTTTGCTGATTTTCTCACAAATTTTCGGTATTTTACGGAAGTATCCCTAGTGTCGACAATAATATCACTAGTATTGCCGTTATCAAGGAATTTTTATATTCTCCAAAGACCAAAATATCATTGGTATCACTGGTATTACCAAATATCATTGATAATATCAAAATTATTGGCAATATTTGGAATTTTCTGCATTACTTGGGGTGAGGCATAGCCAATGCGGTGATCCTGATAATGTTGGTGATATTATTGATAATGTCCCCAGTATTTTGCACAGTGGTCATAACCTTGTGATGGCAATGGGTCCAAGCATAAGACCAAGCCAAAAAAAAAAGTAGGCATGGGCCCAAGCCGATACATAAGCCAAGGCACACAAGCTATGTAGAGACCCTTAACTTGCATGCAACACAAGTACCCAAAGACTATTTGATATCCAAGTCATTAAAGAGGGGGCCTTGAGAAAGGGAAATGGAGGAGAACTTATGAAGGTGGCTTCCAACAATAAGTGACATCGGAAATTAAGATAGTGGCATAAGAAGATGAATTGATTACATAGGAACTATGTAGTAGATCTCTTAGATTGACTGTTACTTGTAGTGGCTCATTTAACAAGTTCTCTCTTTCTATAAAAAGACATAATAGTTCTCTTTTTTTCTTTTTTCTTTTTTCTTTTTCCTTTTTGAAAGGTAAATGTTCTAGTTCTCTTTTGAGTATTGTGAACTAAATTGGCAAGACGAAGAAGAAAGAGATGAGAGAAGAGAAGAGTATGAAAAGGAGAGAGGATTAGGTTTGGATATTTCCACTAGGGTGCACATGGAAGCGGTAGAACCAGTAAACCGGACCAGAAACGACCAAACTGCACGGTTTGGTCCGGTTCTTAAGTGCATCGGTTCCGGTTCCGGTTCCGAAAATCAAAGAACCGATTAGTTTAGTTTGGTTCTCGGTTTGGGGTTATGTAGAACTGAACCGAACCGAACCTGGAATCAGACCATCCCAAGCAATAAATATTTATTAAAAAAATTAATCTCTTTGTTCTCTTCACGTCGCCCCTGCTGCCCCCATTCCTCTCTAGAGTTGGGCACAAACCGACCCGATCTGGCGGATCTGACCCAACTAAAGGCCTGAATCGGTGCGGTTCGAGTAAGATCAATCAGATCCGACTGTTCATCGGATCGAGTTCGGATCGTGGTCAATCCGGACCGATCCGAACTGAATGGATCTAATCCAGATCTATTATTAAGTGTGTGTGTGTGTGTATACACATACATACTCTTTTTACCCTAGGTATATATTTAGTTTTTATTTTATCTCTTTTACTTTTTACCCTACCCAATAGCACCCGCACACAAACGGCCGAACCCTAAATCCCCAAAATCCTTAAAATCCCTCCCTCAAATTTCCCCCTCTTTCTATACCCGGACAAGCAGCCATCTCGATTCGGCCACTCCTTTCATCCCTAAAATCCCTCTCTCATTCATTTGTCTCTACCCGAACGAGCGTCACACCTGGCCATCATCCGTCCACTCAGCAACCCGGCCCACTCATCATCACCATTCATCATCTCCATTCATCAGGTAGGTATGTAGGTTTCATATATAAATATATATATATATATATATATATATATATATTTTTAACCTGTATTTTGGAGCGGTGGCCCACCATTTTTATTTAAAATTTTTCAAAAATAAAAAAATAAAATCAGGACCAATCCAAACCGTACCCAATCTGATCCGACTCGCGTTCCCTAACCGAGTCGGACTCGAATCAGATAAGGCCAACAGTGGTCTGGATCGGGATCGAGTTCGGGTTAGGCCATGTAAATTTCGGACCGAGTCGAGTTAGACCCAATCCAATCCGACTCGACTCGATGCCCAACTCTATTTAATGCAGGGTCATTTTCACACTGGCCTTGAGTGGGGTCGCCTGTGGGATGCAGGGACACACTCGGGGTGGGTGACCCATGTGATTTGGGGCCCACGGGGGAGGTCTCGTGTTCGAGACTCCTCACGTATATAGATTCTCACTTTGATGTCAAATCTCCACACGTATATAGATTCTCACTTTGATGTCACTTCTTGTTTCAAAAAACCTCCACAAGTATATAGATTTTAACTTTGATGTCACTTCTTGTTTTAAAACCTCCACACGTATATAGATTCTTTAAACCTTGTCATACACACCATCATAGACCAACTTCTCAGATCTGATCATAAATCTGGCCAAAAACTCACAATGACTCACTTTTGTGCATTACAGTGGATTTATGTGAAAGTGGTCATCACACACATTCACAGGACACGATTACACAACCCACCATACAATGATTGAGAGAGATTTGTGTAGGTCAACCCCTAATGGCTTTAGTTTTTCATCTAAAAACAATTTTTAAAAATAAAGAAAGATAGAAGAAGAAATGTTGAAGATGAAGAAGACGACCAATCCTCAGATAAATCATGCTCTGATACCATGTGAACTAAACTGACAAGAAGAAGAAGAAGAAGAAGAAGAAGAAGAGAGAGAGAGAGAGAGAGAGAGAGGAGAAAAGAAAGAAAAAGAGAAAGGGTTAGGTTGGATATCTTCGCACATCCACCCACCCCTTTCTCTTATATAGAACTTTTATGAAGTGATTTAAATATCAATGATATCAGCCGATATATCTTGTATCCCACCTGTGCAATACGAAATGCACAGGTAGTGCCGATATATCCCACCTATTCGATCCAGTGAGCATTTTCGATTTTTAATCTATGTTTTTGTTGTAAATCACGTTTCTATTGGCCCTAATCTCCAGGAAGATGTGGCTAAGATTGTAAGGCAATGTCAGACATATCAACCGGCGAAGCAGAGGAAGCAAAATACAAGTTTATATACTCTTTTGCCAGTTCCACATGCCCCGTGGCAAGATGTCATTATGGACTTCTTGCTTGGGCTTCCCAAGACTATGGTAAGCACGACTCCATACTCGTGGTTGTTGAACGATTTTCTAAGATGACCCATTTCCTACCCTGTTATAAGATCTCAAATGCCTCCCATGTTGCGAAGCTATTCTTTCAAGAGGTTGTGCGACTCCATGGAGTACCTAGATCCATCGTGTTTGACAGAGATACTAGGTTCACTAGTTATTTTTGGAAGACTCTCTGGCATCTTTTGAGTACAAGGCTCCAGTTTTCTTCAGCATATCATCCCCAGTCAGATGGTCAAACAGAGGTAGTGAACCGTAATCTAGGGAATTTATTAAGATGTCTTGTCGAAGACCATCATAGGACCTGGGACATTGTTCTTCCCACAGTTCACATATAATTCTTCAGTGAACAGGTCCACAGGAATGAGCCCATTTGAAATTGTTTCAAGTCGTAGACCCCGAGCCCCCAAAAATTTGATCCCCATGGCTACCCCACAGCGTCCTTCAAAGTTAGGAGAGTCCTTCGCCCAGCATATACATGCATTGCATAATGACATCAGGAGGAAGATTAATTCAAGTAATGAACATTATACACTTTCTGCTGACACTCACTGGCAGTGTTTAAATTGTCGGCGATATTATCGAAATATCGCCGATAATATCGGTGTCGCTACACTAGCGACACCAAAACTCCGAAGTTTCGTTTCTCTACGGAATATCGACGAAATATCAGCGAAATTTTCATTATTGTCGATAATTTGGATTCTCACCGAAAATATCGACTGTATTCTTGCGTAAATACGTAAAAATCAGAAAAACGTTAACAAAAACTTCAAAATAGCCCCAGAAAATCGAAAAATATATATATAAAAAAGGAAAACTTTCAAGAGTGCATTCGATACCTATATAAGAGGGCCAGACGATCGAAGCGGTGCGCCGTTCGTAGGTAAGTGCGAAAAAATCTTCAATTCCCTTCAATTTCGGAGTGTATTTGAGAGAGATTTTCGGATTTAGGGTTCCGGGAAGGAAGAACCAGAACCCTCTCTGGTTTCGAAAAAAAAGGGCTTCGTTTGCCATTTTCACGGATGCAGATTAGGGAAGAGGACTGCTGTATTGACGTCAGCAAGTTCTGTGGGTCTGATCATGAGGTGTATGTTATATCCAAACCGTCCATCCATTTGGCGAGCTCGTCTTAAGGCTTGAGACGAAAAATAAGACAGATCTAACTATCAAGTGGACCACACTGTAAAAAGCAGTGGGGGATTGAACGTCTACCATTGAAACCCTTTTTGGGGTCATAGAAGTTTTGTATAAATATGAAATTTCTTTTTCCTTTTCATTCAGGTCTTTATGACCTAATGAACAAATTGGATGGAAAATAAACGTTATGGTGGGCCCTACGAATTTTTTAACGGTGAAAATCATGATCTCCGCTGCTATTTGCAGTGTGGTCCAGATGATTTTTGGACATGATTCATTTTTTGGATAATGCTCTAAAATAATCTATAAAAATAGATGAAGGTTGTAGATATAATAACTACACTATGGGGCCCATGTAACTTGGATCTACTTTGAACCGTTCGTACAACTCAGAGCTCGAGGAGCATCAGTGCTCATCTTCGCACGACACGTACCTACAGCAACTATATAGCTAGTGTGTGGTTCATGTGCTATGATGCAAGGTGGGCCTGCAGTGATGTTGGTGATAAATCAAAACCGTCCATCCCTTGTGGGAGTTCATTTTAGTGCATGCGACCAATGAGTTGGATCCGAGACTCAAGTGGGTCGGACGAGAGGGAAAACCAGGAAAAGAGTTTCCTACCGTTGAAAACTTCCTGGCATCTTCCTTTATATTTATAAGTCATCCAAACCGTTTACAAGTCATTCCCACTCGAATGAATTGAAAACACCAAAAATATCGCCTGATCTGAACCTTTGTGGCCATACGAATGGTTCAAATGGTGGTTATTAAATCTAAATTATTTCCTCTCGTACAGACCACTTGAGTTTTGGATACATCTCATTTTTTGTATCATGCCCTAAAATGACCTCCCAAAATGGATTAACAGTGTGGATTTATAACAAACATCATGGTAGGCCCCACCTAGCATCCCAGCGCTGGAACATCCTACAAAGGCTTTCGCAGGAAATCTGCGTCCAGCCACTGAGCAGCAAGACTCCCTAGTCCCTACCGAAGTTACATCACCAAGTTAAGTGGGCCCCACCATGATTTATGTGTCGTATCCACACCGTCCATACATTTGAAGAGATCATTTTAAAGCATGATACAAAGAATGGTTCAGATCCAAAGTTCCAGTGGACCCCACCACAGAAAAGTGGGGAGAGCGCCGCCCGCCATTAAAGACTTCTAATGGCTACAAAAGTTTTAGATCAAGCTGATATTTGTTTTTCCCTCATTTTGTGCCTGTGTTAACTTATGAAAGGGTTGGATCTCAAATAAACATCATGGTGGACCTTACGAAGGTTTCAACGGTGGCGTCACTCTCCCCACTGTTTTCTATGGTGGGTCCACCATTGCTCTGGATCTGCCTCATTCTTTGTCTCGTACCCTAAAATGAACTCTCCAAATGAATGGACGGTGTGGATACAACACATACATCATGGTGGGGGCCACAAAACTTGGTGACATCAACACACCAAAGAAATCGGTGGTGTGGCACACATGCAATTCGCCCCGATTTTGGAGGGAGACTTGGGTGAGACCCAGAACCAACGATGTGGGTGGGACCCTCATCATAGGGCTCAAATCTATGCATTCATTGTATATCCTTTCCGTCCATTTGTTTTTTCAAATTAAATTGGGGCATGGTCCGAAAAATGAAGCAGATATAATTTTCATGTAGACCACACCATAGGAAACAATGATTATTGGCTATTAAAAACATTATGTGGGCCACAAGTTTTAGATCAAATAGATATTTGCTTTTCTTTCATCCAGGTCTGTTTGGCCTTATCAATAGGTTGGATAATCAACAAACTGTTTGTTGTGGTATGGTCCACCCGAAATTGCTTCTTCATTTATTAGACCACACTCTTAGTTAGGTTGCAAAAGCAGATGAACGGCATGGATATACAATGCATGCATTAAGGTGGGCCCTACGGTCAGCGTCCCACTCACATTGATGTTCTGGGGTCGCACCCAAGCCGGCGCAGCTTTAATGGGTATGTATCCATTGAGGTGGGTGGAATCCGTAATCGTGGGGCCCACTGTGATGCATGTGCCTTATATCCACTTCGTTTATTTGTTTTGAAAACTCATTTTAGGGCATGCTCCAAAAAAAAAAAAAAACAAATCTTAATAGTAGGTGGACCATAATATGGGAAACAGTGGTAATCGACCAATAAAATTTATCATGGGCCTTGAAAGTTTTGGGTTATGCTGATATTTGTGTGGTCTCTTCATCCATGTCTTTGTGACCATATCAATAGATTGGACGGCAAATAAACATTCCGGTGGACCCCATGAAGTTTTCAGTGGTGGTGATTTAATCACAATGATTTGTTTCATGTGGTATGGTCCACTTAAGATTTGGATCTTGTTCATTTTTCTGATCATGCCTCAAAAGGAGCTATCATATTTGATGGGTGGTGTGGATATAAGGCACATACATCACAGTGGGCCCTATAGTTATGTACTGCAAATTTTTTATATATTTTTTTTAAAATATCTAAATATGCAAATATGTGTATTCAGGCTTGTCATGAAGTTTCACTAAAAAATTCCACTGTTTTCCTCGTGTTATTCCCTTTTTTCCCGAATTTCCAGTTATCGGCAATATTATCGGCGATAATGATATTATATCTTTATCTGGGGCCAGCGAAACTTGTAGCGACACCGACAACTCGAACACTACTCACAGGAGATTTAGAGAATTTCAACCCAGAGATGACGTCATGGTTCGTATTAGGTCTGATCGGTTTCCACCTGGATCCATGAAGAAGCTTCATGCCAGTAGCATAGGCCCACATAAAATTGTGAAAAGGTTGGGGTCTAATACTTATGTTGTTGATATCCCTGCTACCATGGGCATCAATTCTACATTTAATTTAAAAGATCCAGTTCCCTTTCACGAGCCATTACCTCTCTCCAGGGTTCTCCTGTTTCTTCCCAGACCCTCCCTATATATGGACCTTGGCCACAGCCTGATCTTCCTGTACCCATCTTACCTTCTCTTCCACCTGTATCGAGAAGAGACGAGATAGAGAAAATTTTGGACTCCAAGGCGGTTTCCACTCGCTCCGGGGGTTTCCAGAAATTCCTAGTCAAATGGAGAAACAGGCCCATTACAGATAACTCTTGGATCACAGAGGCAGAGCTGCAACGCATCGACCCCGATTTGCTCGAGAGATGCAGGATTTCACTTTCGCCCATGGCGAATTCTTCCTACCCGAGGAGAATTGATGCGGACATCAGTGGTGCACCATTTTGGAGTGTACCAAGGGAGGAGGCATCACCGACAGAGTATCGGAGCGAAGGAGTTGATGTGAATGGACGTTGGGTCCATCGAACCCATTTTCTAACGCACTACGAGTGCAGGAGCGACATGATCACATCCTGACCATAGATACCCATTTTCTGACGCGCTACGAGTGCAGGAGCGACATAATCGCTCCCTGACCATAGATCCATGGGTCAGATTTCATACCAAACCACACGGGTGTTTTAGTTTTAAGCTTTTTTTTTGTTCTTTTCCTAATTTCAAGGGCTTTACTGCACTTTCTTTACTTTTCATCTTTTTTTGTTATTTTTCTTATTTTTAGGGACTTAAGTGTACTTTTACTTTTTCCATAGCTTATATATACGTTGTGAGAAACCTTATTTTCATTATTATTGAATGAATAGAAATTCGTCTCTTTTCTTCTTCTTTATTCAAGAGATTAGGGTTTTAGGATTGACCCTTGGGTGTTGAGGATTCCACCTCGATTTCAAGTTTCCTTCTTTCTAAATCTTCGAGTCGCAGGAAAAGGTAAGAATCATCTTCCTTCTTTTCTTTTGACGACAAAAGTACCCATACTTTCTTTATCTTGAATCCTTCGTTCTTCACCCCTTTCGGTCATTTCTGGATACCCCCTTTCTAGTTTGAATGGAAAAGAGAGATAGTTAGTCAGTAGAATCAGATCCAAACTTGACCATGGACTAACTTATGCTAGATCTGGGATATCCTCATATCCCTAGGTCCTCCCTTTTTACTATTTATGTGATCTTATGCTCAGGGGCAAGATCCTGACGGAATAACCTCATCTTTGTGCTGAGATTTACCTAATCCCTTTAATTGAAAATGATTAATTGGTATATTTATTTGAATATTCTTTAACCTGATTATACATGCAACCAGGGTTAGGTCATCACATGTCCCTGCATCAAAATGTGACAATTATTCAATGATGAATTCCATGAGTACTATTGAAACATGGATTCCATTTTTTGGAGTTTTGTTTAAATGGTAAGTGGAAATCTCATATTTGTGAAATAATGATCACCTTATAGCTTGTGTATGAGAATTTAACTATGGAAAAAAAGTATAAATATTCTTCGGAGTATCCCCATATTATCGAAATATCCCTGATATTATATATTCTTCGGAGTATCCCCATATTATCGAAATATCCCTGATATTATCCATATCTCTAGCTCAGCGATACCGATAACACTGTTAGTCTCAAAAAATCCAAGTATCGGTGATGTATCGCTAAGTATCGCAAATGTTTCACCAATATTTTCAACTGTGTAAATTCCAAGTGTCGTTTGTATCGCCAATGTATCAATATCTCCAATATTTTCGACTATGTAAATTCAAGCGTCGCTTGTATCACCAATGTATCAATGATATTTCAATAATATCGTCAATGTATCAATATCGCCAAAAATATGTTTATTAAAAAATTTTCATTTCAATTTTTTTATGCATGCATAATTGTATGTAGTATTAAAATTATCAATGATGAAATTGATCATATCGTGATATGGGTGATATCGAGACCACAATACTTCTTTTCCTTTCCAGTTGTTGACAATTTCTAGGCGAAATATCATGTGTTGTTGATATTATAAAATATAAATGGATGTTTGAATGGAAGGTTTGATGGATGGACAGATGGGATGAATTGGATGGTTGGACTGGTTTCTTACGATAACACATGCTTTTAGGCTCCCCATTAAATGGAAACTTATCACGTATACATTCTTTTTGCAATTTTTTATTCCTAAATATGCAAAATTGCAAATGTGTATTTTAGCATCTCATGATGTTTCGCTGAAAAATTCCACCATTTTCACCATGTTTCCTCACATTTCCCATTATCGGCAAAATCAATATTGTTTACATATCCTCGGCCAGTGAATCTTGTAGTGATACCGATACTTAAAACACCGAGTATAAATTGCTATGTGAAACACAGTATTTTCTTTGCAACCAAATATAGTGAAATGTCCCGTCATGGAATAAGTGCTTCGTTTTCCTTTATTGACCAAGCCCTTAGGTTGGTTGATGTTCTCCCACATGCAAATGTAATCATCAAATCAATGTCTTCCAGAATGATGATTGGTGTGATTTCAATGAAACGAATGTCCTTCAAGAAGGCCTTAGGATCTTCTCAAATTCTCATGTTTGATGGTTGGTGTCTCCAATGAAATGAAAGCCCTTCCAGAAAGCCATAGGATCTTCTCAATTTCTCATGGTTAGAAAAGTAGAAAGCTCAATTACACTTGAGAGTCAGTAGACCCAAAACTCAGTAAAAAAAACTGGTAAAACTTGAAGTCAAACTGATATTTAATTATTGTTGAAATGTAAAAATATCATCTAGTCTATAAATATGAAATATAACGAGCATGACTAGTTGACTATTGCACGTGCACCAAGAAATTCATGCTCTCACATATCTCACCATTTAAAGACGGTAAAGTGCATCCACCAAGCATTTCATATTCCTAATTTTTAAAAGCACTTTTGAAATGTCAGAGGTGTACATGCATGCAAACATTTCCCAAATATAAAATATAAGAAAAAATCTAAGAAAACCTAGAAAATCCAAGAAAAATCTAATCCAATAAGAAACCTTGGTAAACTCGAAACTCAATGCAAATGAGTTTTACGTCAAGTTAACTAGCAATCCAATCGATTCAATTTGACTCAATTTTCAAATCAACTTGTTTAGTTTTTAAAACTATGTTGATCTTTCTGATAAAGGCTTGTGGCTTAAGATCACACCAGTGTTTTAAATAGCGAATGGTGGGTAGTGCTGCATTCACTCCTCTAAAACATGAGGCGTAAGCTACTATGCTACTTCTATTAATTTACTAAAAGATAATGGGCAAAGATTAATACGAAAAAGAGGGCAAAGATTAACTATGAAGATAAAGAAAGAGCAACATAACTAGTTTGATACTGTTACTTCTATTAATTTACTAAAATTACTGAAAAAGTTAACTATTTTTTATTGAGAATAGACAAATGTAATAAATCATTGAAAACATTAATTGATTTTTGTTTTAGTGAAAAGTAGCTTATAGTGTAAGCTATATAGAGTGCAGTGTTTTCAGTAGCATTGTAGCATAGCGTTGTAGTGTAGCGTGTAGCGTACGCTACGTAGCGTGTAGCGTAGCGTAGCGAAAACGCTACGTAGCGTATGCATGTAGCGTAATTCACTGGTAGCGTAAGCTACCTGAAATCTCATTTTTTCAAGTGTTTTTTCTATGTTAGTTAAACACCTATTTTAAAATGGTGATGACTTATACCTATGACACATGGCACTATATTAAACTAATCCGGACCATCCAAATTGTGGTCTATATCATGAATTTGTGATGTTTCAATAAATAAAAAAGAAGTCATACTTAGAGATGTCTAAAGGCAAAGACAAAGGGATTTTGCATGGAAATAAGTGGTTGATGATATGGATTCGTAGTCAAGAACTCATAGAAATTATGCATTTTGTAAATTTTATCATATGTTCTATTATTTTAATTAAAAATATTAAGGATTGTGTAGCTTACACTACACACTATAGAGGGCCAAACGCCACACTATATGCTACATGCTATTTTAAACACTGATAGAGTGTAGCGTATCAAAATTAGCATGCAGTATGGCTATATGAGACTTAAGCTATTTTCATGAGCTGTGTATCAACAAGTCTAAGCTATACTATGGAGCGTAAGCTACATATTACATCCCCTATGGCATAAGCTATTTAAAACATTGGGTCACACTCACACATAACATCCTCTCTTATGCAAAGAATCCCATCCCAACCTTGGCACTAGGTGTTTATTTTTTATAACATTCATGCTTTTCCCTCGAGCATAAACATTCTTGAAAACGAGTTTTGTATTGAGGCGACTACCAATCCGATGGATTTGATTTAACACATTTGAGTTTCGAGTCAACTCATTTAGTTTTCAAACTATGCTGATTCTTTCTCAGGAAGGCTTGTGACTGAACATGACACATTACATCATCTCTTGTGCAAAGAATCATGTCCCAACCATGGTAGTTGGTGTTTATTTTCAATGACATTCATGCTTCCCCTCGAACAGAACATTCTGTTTATTCTTGTTGATAGAGAGGCTAAAAATCTTAGCTACTTGCTAGCTAAAGGAGTCCATATGTCATCTCTTTGTACTGGGAACTCTTTTCTTCTCTCTAGACATAACTTGCTCTCCTTACTAAAATATCTTCCCCACAGGCCAATTGAAAGGGAAAAAAAAAATGGTTAGGATTTTCCTAATGCCTAAAAATCTAACTCTGGTACCCAATATAAGTGACAAGAAGTATTGTTTACCATTGATATGAATCAGGCCTGGCGAGTGGCAATAGGTGGGCCAGAGGGTTTGGTAAAGACTCAGATTTTGAACTGCTCGGACTGGGCCTGTCAGGCAGGCCTTATTCAAAATTTTGATTTTGCTTGGCCCAGGCCCGGCCCATTGCCAACCCTAATATGAGGGGATATATGTCCAAAGGTCTACATGCTAAAATTCATTTAAAATTATAAAGATTAACGTAATGACCGAATTGCCGCTATGAAGTACATAGCCACAATAATTTCCTCACCCAATATGTCGTTTGAATAGCTAGGATAACGTAATACAACATCCATCCTATGCTAACCAAATACTGAGCCATATAGTAAAAGCAACTCATAAGAACTCTGCATTCAAAGGATCAAGATTGAACTAGAAAGTAAATTTTATGCTGGCAAAGATCCAAACCTTAATGTTGCAACCGAAATGATTTCATCATCCTTCTCTAAGATCACAGTGTGAAATCTTTCATAATTTAGACGACTGTAATTTGACCTGGATAGATTTTATCTAAAATGTCAGAATACCAAACAGTTATACAAACTACCAAACAAAAACAGTTTATCGTCTACAAAAAACCAGTACAGGGATGACAGGGACAATTAGTCTTAGAACCTTTAAGAGGTTAAGTGCTCATAGGAATTCAAGAGAAACAAATACAGCACATCATTAAGCTTTTGACATCATTATCATGGCAGTACTTTCTTTCTTTGGGAGTAATGACTCTCTAGTCTGTCTCTATAGTCTATACTATATACAATCTAGTCTATAGTTTATACATGAACTGATGAAGATGATGGTTGATATATACATCGATTTATAAGAAACATTAAAATTAAGAGGTCAAAGACTGAAAATTTTATCTTTCAATGGGTCAGTCCCACAGAGAGCATTCTTACAAAAGAATGGTCCCATACACCATCAAACGCATGTCTACAAAAAAAGTAATGGATTCTTGCTATTCCTTTTTTTCCTGATGTTTTTGGTTAAAATGACAAATGTGGGCTGCTAATAAGGGTCCAATACGGGCCAACACAGCCCATATTGTATCAATTTAGTGCTGGGTTGGTATGCCCCCAGAAACTGATATTCAGAATCTTGTCTCAAATTGTGGAGGAATATCCCTTTATCTTATGAGTTAAGTAATCCCTTTATGTTATGAGTTTAAGAACTGATGCTCTATTCAATTATATGAAAATCAAGAAGCTATATGTTACAAAATCAGAACAAAGATGATAAACAAGTGGCAAGCTCTTGAATTTTTATTTTGTTTTTGAAAGGTGAAGAATTTATTAGGCAAAGCGAGAAAAAACAAAGCAGCCGAAATAAAACTGAAAGAAAGAAAAACAACAACAAAAACAGAAAAAGAAAAGAAAGATAAAACTAAAATGTAACAACAACAGTCCCATGACTGAGAAAACCCAAAGAACACAGATTCAGGGAGCCCAATCCCTGAAAAACAACATGACTCTGTCAAAAATCCCCGCTGCCGAGACCCTTAAATCCTGGAAGGAACAATTGTTCCTTTCTGCCCACATAGGCCAGAGAACAGCAAGAAGGAGAAGCCACCACTTCTTTCTCCTTAAAAATCCACCTGGATCCCCATGCCAGGATCTAAAGATAGCTTCAATAGGGAGGGGGCATGACCCAAGCAACTCAAGCCCAATAAAAAACTCTTCTCCAAATGACACGAGAAAGGACAGTGCAGCAAAAGGTGGTCGATGGTTTTAGCATCCCGCAAGCACAGCGCATACATTTGTGAGTGGAAGACCTCTCTTTCAAGGATTATCAATCGTCAACACATGGCTCCTTCCAGTGAGCCAAGGAGTGAGCCAAGCGCAAGCAGAGGGGGTGATGCCGTAGAAGGATTGAATTGAGAAAAAGCCCACAGTCGAATGCTTCCAGGCCAATGAATCCTTTGAATCAGGGGAGGGAAACATTCCCTGCAGACAAGATAAGAAACCCATAAACATCTGAAATTCAAAATCTGATAGGTTCCTCCTAAACAGAGGAAGCCACACATCACTTTCCCCCTCCCCAGCCACAGAAACGTCCTGAGAATAGAAAATAGCAGCAAGACCAGAAAAGTCAGAGGCAAGCGAGTGTGTCCACACCACAGATCTGTCCAAAATTTAATTCTCTTCCCATCACCCAAAACAAAGGTTACTTCACAAAAAACTTTTGAGGGCCAACTTGGCAATTATTTTTCCAGAGATTAGAAGCATGATAAAGGGATGAGGACTTAGTCCACTAGCCATGGGGTTTTAACTCGTACTTAGCTAACAGGACTAATCTCCCAAGACTTTCCTCATCTCAGCCAAAACGCCAAGCCAAATTGCCTAGAAGGGCTATACTAACCAAATCCAATCTTTTTATGCCTACTCCACCTTCCGAATAGGGAGAGCGGACCTCTTTCCACTTAAGAAGCAAGAGGCATAGGCATAAAAAGATTGGATTTGGTTTATACAGCCCTTCTAGGCAAGTGAGCTAGGCATAAAAACACCATGGTGACAGAAGAAGAAGAAGAAGATTAAATGTCATGGTAGGCCAGAAAACACTCACAACTGTTGAATGGACAGCTCTGATCTTCAAGGTAACTTCTCCCTTTGCTCGTTATTCTTCTCTCTGTCTCTGAATCCGGTTGCAAAACCCCTTTAAGTAGGCAGAGTTGGGGTGACATGCAAGGGTAAAAAGGATAAGATCATCTGAACCTGAGCCTGGGATGTTTTTTGCCAGGCTTAGGTGAGCCGACACGGAAGATAATTCGTGGAAATTAGGGATTATTCCCTGTTGCACATCCTAGTTTCATCCGACTCAATCTGATCCAGCAATGGTCTAACTTGCATTATTTTACCCATGAAAATGTTCTTGTTAGGGTTTATCTAAACCTTGAGGTGTCTATAATGGACAAGAGGAGATTTTTAAAAATCTAAATGTAATTGTAATTCAAAGTAACATGCATGCACTTCCCATACCCAAAATGACCAGTGGTTTTTCAATTGTACCCCATGTTCTTCGAAATGATCGGTTTAGTTTGATGTTTCGGTGGCCTATTTGGCAGATACAAGTATGATAAATGGTAATCTAATGGGCAAAAATTAAAGTAGTTAGATGGTTAGAACCCTGATCATATAATTAGATCATTGTATTGTCAATTTTGTAAATGGACAAGAATGAAGTGGATTTTTGAGGTGATCTATGTATATTGAAAAATTCAAGTGACTACTCACGGCACAGGTACAGGTTATTCAGATCGTTGTTCTACTGATAGGTTAAGCATATTCATAGGCGACGAACAAGACGAAAGGATCCAAATCTAAATTCAATGTGTAAACGAGCAGATATGGACACCTAGTGGTTGTTTACTACGATCTGGTGGTCCAAAATCGATGCGTATGGTCAGATATCTTCGTCTAGTGGTGAGTAGTCGATTGGACGGTTGGTCTTTGACGTACGGAAGGGAATACTAGGGTACGGGCCTTACACTCCTTAATAGAGAAACTCACAGTGGAGCTTGCCAATATGGAGAATGGACTAGAAGTGATGAGGACATCAGACCCTTCAAAGTTTATCAAACACGAAGGCGGCCGACAAATACATATTTATGTCTCGATGATGGTTCATGGCACAACCAAGGATGAATTTGAAGATCTAGTTAATTGCACAACTAAGGATGATTTTGAAGATCTAGTTAATTGCACAACTAAGGATGATTTTGAAGACCTTATACGTGTCCTTGGATTAAATGAAGGCCCCACATTAGGAGGACACACGTATAAGATGAGTTAGAAGACTGATCTGCTACGCAGGATTTTTTTTTTTTAATTTATTTTTTTAGAAAGCTTTGTTTTGCACGTTTTTTTTTCTTTTTGTTATAGGGGTAGTTTAGTCATTTTCTTTTAAATCCGAATTTTATAAATAGGGTGCTTTCTACGCTAAACCTAATGAGATTTTTTTAATGAAAGCTCGGTGCCTCCTTCCCCTTTTTCTCTATGGTAAGTTCTCTTTCTCTAATATCATCTTCTTCTAACTTCTATTTCTAGCCCTCCAACATTCTTCTTCTCTTTTTATGCCTAGTCTTTTTTTCTTTTCTTTTTTTGTTAATATTGACCCTAAAAATCTGAGAATTGATCCTAACCCTCTCTCAGATTTTTCAACTGTCCCTATTCCAAAAATCATTTGATTTCTTGGACTAAAGAAGTTGTATTGATTGTTGGATTGAAACCATGTAAGATTGGGAGGTCCCATCCCTCGCCGGATCCAATCCACGCATGATTTGAATACAGTACCATAGGATTGTGAGGATGGTCTGCAACCATTACATGTTCCCTTTATTATTATCATTACTATGATGTGGAATGTGAATATTTCAATTGATTTGCTTAGTTTATTTCGCTGGATCATTTTTGTGCTCACACATGCATTCTACTTTAGATCGTCCTGCATCAAATTTGGTATCAAAGCCTTAGGTTTTGCATGGTTTTTGTTAGATCGAGTTATCTGAACTTAGGATCATTTGTTTTCTCATCTAGGATTGCCTAAATAACTCCAGATCTACATGCCACAAAAATCGTGAACCTGATTTTTCATGTTCAGAGTCCTGTGAGATATAAGTCTGAATTTCTAGATTTGTGTTTTCATTCTAGTTAAATCTGAAAAACTGCAACATTCATACATTATATAGAAATAGGATCATACATCCATATTGAGGTCTGTTCAAACCTTGAGTCGGGCTTAGGAAAATCAAGTTTGAGTTTTTTGGTATATGCCCATTAAAAGTGGTAAGGGTTTTGGCCAACACCACATCATGAATAACGAGCAATTAAGCAACCACCTCACTCAATTACTCCAAAAGATAACTGTCATAGAGACATCTAACAAAAATATCGAATCAAAACTGACCGCCACCAAAGCTAGACATGAGCGATTAGAGGCATCCCAAAGGGAGAACCCCATTGTTGGGGGAGATGTGCAATCGCATGCAGGTGGTGTTGGTGAGCCAGCCTGTAGATAAACCCCCACCAATGGAGGGCATGTGGGTAGAGAACAGGCATATCAGAGCTACTTTGATCCTAATGAGAGGGTCATGAAGAATGTTAGGATTGATGCACCGAGCTTTGATGGTCGCTTTGACCCCAAGGCATTCCTTGATTGGTTAACTGACATGGACCACTATTTTGAGTGGCATGAGATGTCAGAGAACCGACAAGTGCGGTTTGCCAAAATGAAACTTGTGGGGCAAGTGAAGATGTATTGGACCAATAAAGAGCGTAAGATTGAACGAGTGGGAGGAGCTCCCGTTATCTAATGGAGCAAGATGAAAACTATGCTAAGAGAGAAGTACCTCCCTCTCTCTTATCACCAGAAGCTCCAGGAACACAATCTTTACGCCATAGATCCATGCCTGTCACGGAATATATCGTAAAATTTGAGGAATTTATGATGCGGTGTGATATTGAGGAAGACCCTCTAGTAATGCTCACGCATTTCAAGACGAGCCTTCGATCGGATCGTCAGCGTGACTTTTGGGCTCGTCCCTTGACAAATTTGGACGATATGTACCAAGTGGTGGAAGAATTAGAGCAATATCTAAAGACTCTTGTCCCAAGACGGTTCGATTCCCAAGACTCTAATCTTAGGACTGGTTCTCAAGGAACTAGACCCAACATTGGTAATCAACCCAGGGCGCAGGCAAATGTTCCGCTTAGGCCTAGTAATGACAAGGGAAAAGGTGTCCTTGGTACTGGTCCAGGTGGAGAACAGAATGTGCGATGCTACAAATGTGGGAATATTAGCCATTTTGCAACTCGGTGTTCCACTAAGAGCAGAGGAACAACCTTAGTTATAGGCGATTCCAAGGATAACGACTATGATTAGGGCAACTCTGAAGTCGAAGAATATCAGCCCGTAGGATCATTAAGTGATGAGGATGAGGTGGGTGATGATGCCACACTAGCAGTTGTCATGTGTGTACTAGCCCAGACTAGAAGTAGTGTTGACTGGCATCGCAACACTATCTTCTACACGATCGCCAAGTGTGGCGAGAAAAATTGGAAGGTGATAGTGGACAGTGGGAGTTGTCAAAATATAATTCCCACTAGCACCTTAGGTCGTTTAAAGTTAGAGGCAACCCCTCATCCTAACCCATACAAAGTCTCATAGGTAGACAAGACTTCCCTTCCTGTCACCCATCAATGTCTTGTACCCATCGAGTTTGGGTCTTATAAGGAGTTCTTGTGATGTGATGTGATGTGATGTGTTGCCCATGGATGTAGGTCACATCATCCTAAGCAAACCGTGGCTATTCGATAATGACGTCACGATCTACGGCCGTTCTAACGTGTGTACCTTCATGCATAACGGCAAGAAGACCAAAATTAATCTTATCCCACCACAAAACACTGCATAAAAGAAAGGTGAGAAGGCTAGTGAGCCTAAAGAAGTGAGAAAATCCACACCCAAGTCTCTCCACATCATCACAGCTAAAGAGTTTGAAAGAGAGACTGAGGAGGGTTCTACGGTGTATGCCTTAGTGGCTAGAGAGGCTACACTAGAGGTACCAATAGGGTTACCCCACGAGGTAGCCCCAGTCTTAGAGGAGTACAAAGATGTATTCCCTGAGAATTTGCCAAATGAGTTGCCACTCGTAAGAGACATCCAGCATGTCATTGATCTTGTCCCTAGGTCGACTCTACCAAACCTTCCTCACTATAGGATGAACCCTACAGAGCATCCAAAGTTGAAGAAGCAGGTAAACGAGCTCCTACGAAAGGGTTTCATCCAGGAGAGCATGAGCCCGTGTGCTGTACCCACTTTACTAACACCTAAGAAAGACAGCACTCAGCGCATGTGTGTGGACAATAGAGCCATCAACAAAATCACGGTCAAGTATAGGTTTCCCATATCTAGGCTTGATGACATGTCAGACATGATGGCTAAATCCACCACTTTCTCTAAAATAGATCTCAAGAGTGGGTATCACCAAATCCGTATACGCCCCGGTGATGAGTGGAAGACAGCCTTCAAGACGAAGGATGGGCTATATGAGTGGTTGGTCATGCCTTTTGGCTTGACTAATGCACCCAGCACTTTCATGCGAGTGATGACCCAGGTCTTGAGACCGTTCATGGGAAAATTCTTAGTAGTGTACTTCGACGATATCTTAATCTATAGCACCACTAGAGAATCACACCTTGAACATTTAAAGTTGGTCTATAGCATCCTTGGGGCAGAGAAATTATACGCTAACCTTAAGAAGTGTTCATTCATGTTTAGTCAGGTTGTGTTCTTAAGGTTTATAGTGTTAGTAGAAGGGATGCGTGCAGACCCAGAGAAAGCCAAGGCTATAGTTGATTGGCCTGAACCGAGGAACATCCATGAAGTGCAAAGCTTCCATGGCACGATTATGGCTCTCATTACAGAGTGTATGGAGAAGGGAGAATTTGTGTGGTCAAAAGCTGCAGTCAAGGGTTTCAAAGAAATTAAGGGCAAGATGGTCGAAGCTCTTGTCATGAGCCTTCCCGACTTTTCTAAAGTCTTTGAAGTTGCGTGTGATGCATCTAGTGTTGGTATAGGTGGAGTCCTGAGTCAAAAGGGTCATCTTGTTGCCTATTTCAGTGAGAAACTAAATGAGGCAAAACAAAAATACTCTACCTATGATAAGGAATTCTATGCAGCAGTGCAGTCTTTAAGACATTGGCGCCACGACCTCCTACCGCGGGAATTTGTCTTATTCTCTGATCCTGAGGCCTTACGTTATCTTCACTCCCAGAAGAAACTTAACCCAAGACATGCTAAGTGGGTTGCGTTCCTTCAAGAGTATTCGTTACACAAGGCTGGAGTAAAGAATAAACCAACCGATGCCCTTAACCGTAAAGTGGTGTTGCTCAATTCCTTGAGTGTAGGAGTTGTCGGCTTCAAGTAACTGAGAGACGAGTACCCCACATGTCCAAACTTTGGGGGTACCTATACGTCACTCTCAATTGATTAGCAAAGTGCGGGGGATTTCATGTTGAGAGACGGATTCCTTTTTAAAGGAAATCGTTTATGTATTCCCCGTACGTCCCTCCATGAATTCCTCATTTGGGAGCTTCATTCAGGAGGGATAACTGGTCACTTTGGCCACAATAAGACTATTGCCCTCATGGAGGATCATTTCTATTGGCCAAGTCTCAAGCAAGATGTCGCCAAAATTTTATGGCAGTGAAGAACGTGCCAGATGGCGAAGCAGCAAAAGAAATTTTCTGAATTATATATGTCGTTACCTATGCCACATGCTCCGTGACAAGATATTAGCATGGATTTCGTGCTTGGGCTTCCCAAGATGATTAAAAAGCACAATTCCATTTTTTTTGTTGTAGACCGCTTCTCTAAGATGGCGCATTTCATCCCATGTTCTAAAACTTCGGATGTGTATAATATTGCTAAGGTCTTTTTTGATGGTGTGGTCCGGCACCATGGTTTACCTAAGACCATAGTGTCTGACCGTGATGTCAGATTTACCAGCTATTTTTGGAAGACACTATGGCACATGATGAGAACACGTTTGCAATTTTCTACTGCATACCACCCCCAAACTGACGGCCAAACGGAGGTGGTTAATCGCAGCCTTGGAAACCTCTTACAATGCTTAGTGGGTGAACATATGAAAACTTGGGATTTAATTCTACCTATAGCTAAGTTCGCCTACAACAATTTAGTCAATAGATCTACAGGGTTGAGTCCATTTGAAATTGTTAGTGGGTACAAACCTCGGATGCCCATAGACTTGTTACCCATGTCAGTTACCCAAAGATCTTCTGAATCAGCCGATGCATTTGCACGACACATTCATGATTTGCATGCACATGTTAGACAGCGAATAAATGTGAGTGATGATAATTATAAATGTTCAACTAACCAACATCGTAGGTGGACAGAATTTAATGAAGGGGATTATGTAATGGTTAGGATTAGACTAGAGTGGTTTCATCTGGGTTCCGCTAAGAAATTACAAGCCTATCCTAACCCTCCATTGTTTCTTCTTCCCACCCTTGGCCACTTTCCGACTTCTCAACCCACTCCACCCCTTCCACTATCAATTGAAAGTAAGGAAGAGATTGAAGGGATAGTGGATGAGGAGATTGTTTCCACAAGAGATGGGGGCTTCCAAAGGTACCTTGTAAAATGGAAGAACAAGTCACCATTCGATTCCACGCAGCTTACAAAAGCAAAATTGCAGCGGATTGATCCGGACCTTCTCGAGACGCACAAAAGTTTTAACTCGTCGGAGCCGAGTTCTTCTCACCCGAGGGGAGTTAATGAGGACATCAGACCCTTCAAAGTTTATCAAACACAAAGGCGGCCAACGAATACATCTTTATGGCTGATGATGGTTCATGGCACAACCAAGGATAAATTTGAAGATCCGGTTAATTGCACAACTAAGGATGATTTTGAATATCTAGTTCATTGCACAACTAAGGATGATTTTAAAGACCTTACACATGTCCTTGGATTAATTGAAGGCCCACGTGTAGGATGAGTTAAAAGACTAATCTGTTATGCATGATTTTTTTTTATTTTTTTTAGAAAGCTTTGTTTTACACGTTTTTTTTTTCCTTTTGTTATAGGGGTAGTTTAGTCATTTTCTTTTAAATCCGAATTTTATAAATACGGTGCTTTCTACCCTAAACCTAATGATATTTTTTTAATGAAAGCATGGCACCTCCTTCCCCTTTCTCTCTGTGGTAAGTTCTTCTCTTCCCCTAATCTCTTCTATTCTTCTAACTTCTATTTCTAGCCCTCCAACATTCTTCTTCTCTTTCTATGCCTAGTCTTTTTTTTTCCTTCTTTTTTTTTTTTTTGTTGCTATTGACCTTGAAAATCTGAGAATTGATCCCAACCTCTCAGATTTTTCAACCGTCCCCATTCCAGAAATCCTTTGATTTCCTGGACTAGAGAAGCTGCATTGATTGTTGGATTGAAACAATGCAAGATCGGGAGGTCCCATCCCTCGCCGGATCCAATCCATGCATGATTTGAATACGGTGCCGCAAGATTGTGATGATGGTCTGCAACCATTGCATGTTCCCTTTATTATTATCTTTACTATGATGTGGAATGTGAATGTTTCAATTGATTTGCTTAGTTTATTTCCCTGGATCATTTTTGTGCTCACACATGCATTCTACTTTAGACCATCCTGCATTAAGGGGCAATGAAACAAAGATATAAAGTATACGAGTAAGTTTGACATACATGACTTAATCAAATTTATCCTTCCTCACAGAGAAAGAAGTTGGTTTTTCCATGGAGTCAATTTCCTTTCCATTCTCTCGATCATTTTATCCCACAAATGCAAATGAGGTTTACCCACACAAAGGGGCACGAAATAGGTAGTAGGCAAAAACCCCATTGAATAGCCAAAGGATTCGGCCAAACGAATTGTTCCCTCCCTTGAAATGTTGAGCCCAAAGAACTGCTTATGCTCAACAAATCGACCATTGACTCACTAGCTTCACAACACAACAGACTATCATCTATGAATTGAAGGTGGAAAATCCAATGAGGGAAGTTCTCCACCTAAAATTCCTTAAACAAACCCACCTCTTGACCCCTACTTAACATACAACTTAGAGCTTCTGGAAAAATAACAAATGGGAAGGGGGGAGCGGGTCACCTTGGCAAAGACCTCTTGAAAATTTTAGCCAGCAAAAACACCAAACCATACAGGTTTGTGCAATACAAAGACTGGAGCGAGTGCAAAGAAAATTGGTTGGGGGGGGGGGGGGGGGCATTGATCAAGATTCACGAGCCTCAAAACAGGAAACGAGGAAGGATTAAAAGGACTTGGATTGAGGTGGTGAGAATGGATATGAAGGCCAGTTCACATTTTGGTTGGTTAAATTAGGCGCTCATTCCCTTTGTGTCCTACGGGGCAATTGGTTAATTGTTGAATGTAAACCATTGGAAGTTATTATCCATTTGCTAGCCACTAATCAAATGGCTATGATCATTGGTTGATCCACTAATTGTCCACTTGAGTTGATGTTACCTATCATGGATGGACCACAAGACAAATATCTCTCAGAATGGAAGGTCCTGGTCATCCCTTCTTTAGCTTGTTTTCATTTGAATGTGAACCATTGTCATATATCTCTTAATTGTCTACTTGTAGCCATCAATCAAAGGGTCCGGATTTTCCTGGCAAGGAGATTTAGGGATGGTCTATTGATGGTGGGGTCGGTTAGACTAACAGATCGGATCATGACGACATGGAAAAATTGAATGTGGACCAATCACCAAGTGGGACACCATGGTCCTGCTTTCCACCAATTACCAAGTTTCAATGGAACAATAAGAACAACACCATAGTTATAGTCTAAAGACTAAAGAGTGGTGACTCCCCCACCAAGCATGTGGCATGCAAGCAAATACAAACCATTCAAATTGTGAAGGAAGTATAGCTTGAAAATGAGCATGATAGAACAATTCCAACATCCTATTGGTGGCTAACAAATGGATAGTTAACATGATTGTTAACAAAGTAAGTACAATGGGTGATAAGGACATCAGTGCACCATACCAGAGGAGGATTGAGCCAGTCTCCTCATGGCTAGATGACCATTACACGAGCCCACTTGGCCCAATTCACATTCTTAGCCACGTTAAAGACCCCACGTGCATGTTTGTGCATCTTTGAGGACCTCACACTAAGAAGATGCGCATGGGTTGCATATAGGAGCTTGATGGACACATTTGGACTGTTAGATTTTGACCATGGACCATTCTGACGGTTGGATTTCGACCGTGGACCATTCTAACGGATAGATCATCATCATTGGACATTTTGATGGTGGATCCCCATGGCCATGAAAGAGTTTAGTTGTTTAGTTAGTTTACATGTTTCATTATTTTTTGTATGGCCCATATTTGTGTTGAGATTAGGGAGTTAAGAACAACCTTTAATTCTTTAAGCGTCTTTATGTTGAGAATCTAATCTGAGAGCGCCCATTTGTAAAAGTTTTTTATGAGACTATAAAGGGTGGACGTCCCCACCCTAGCCATGATGCATCTTATGAATGAAAGTGATTTTTCTCCTTTTGCTTTGAGATTAAGCAAAAAAAATAATTAAATAAAAAATAAAAAATTGATGATTAGATTACTGGTGCAAACCACAAGGAGCGATTCCTTAGTTATCTTTTCTACTTTTTTCTCTTCTCAACAAGGTATCATCTTATCTTATCTTCTTCTTTTCTTCCTTGTTCATTTTTCCTTCTTTTTTTTTTTCTTTCTTCTTTTCAACCTTCATTCTTCTTCTTTCTACAACCCCAAATCCACCCAAACCTAATTGTTAAAACCATAGTTTTCAAAACCCTAAATCCCTAAAACCTTAACCCTGAATCCCTAAAACCCTAACCCTAAGTCTTTAAAACCCTAATCCTAATTTTCCTAAAATTCCCTAATTTCGTAAAACCTAATTTTCCAAAATCCTCAAATCTCAAATCCCTAGTTCTTAAGCCCTTTAACAAACCAAGAGATTCTATTTTAAACTAGATCAATTCCTATGCTAGGATGGGGGTTCTATCTCCCATAAGTCCTGGTTAATCAATAATTTATGAGATTCGTAATGCGTGATTGTCATAAGATTGAATTTGGACATGTCATGAATCTGAAATTTCTAAATTTATGGTTAATTAGCTTTATTTTGTCCTTCCATTGCTCTAGTTAATGTCTTTTAATTTCATGACATCGTATTAAGTTAGATCATTCTGTCATGCATCAATGAGTTAAACCAAATGGCTTGGCTAATCCATTCAGTTTTTTTTTTCAACTCTCTACAATTCACTTAGCTACTTGGATGGTCTAGCTTTCTATACAACTACACCATGCATACAATTGCAAAGTCACCACTAGGGTGTACATCAGCTCGACTCGGCTCGGCCACTTGCTGACCTCAGCTCGAACTCGGCTCGGCTCTGTCCTCAAGCCTGACTCGCCAACTCAGTTTGGTCAGCAGCTCGAGCCAGTTCGAGCCGAGTTCCCCTGTGCCGCATTTTCACAAACACCTAGACTGCACCTTCAAAATTTCACTATATTTAAGACAGCAGTAATGGTTTTACAGGTATTTTATCAAACACCTTCTGAGCAATATAAAAATCAAGAAAAAAAGAGTATTAGTTTCATATACATACCTTCCTTGCCACCAGCCACACTTCGTTGGGTCATTTCATCTAACACTTGGTGAGCAACATCAATATTGAAGTAACCGAGTCACCGAACTAGTTCGATCCGAGTTCGATTCGAGTTGGGTTCGATACGAGTCAAGTCGAGTCGGGGCCAGCTCGAACTCATTTTCAAGCTCAAAAAATTAGCTCGACTCGGCTCGAACTCAACTTTGAACCGAGTTGAATCGAGCTTTTTTGAGTCGAGTCGAGCGAGCTAACCAAGCTAGCTCGGTTCGTGTACACCTCTAGTCACCACCATTTTTCTAAATGATATAAAACTAAGATAAGAATTTAGCTACGAAACCTATATCAGTAAAATTCTCTTTATTATATGTTCACATGCATCATATATTGTGATTATGTGAACATTTCTTTCCAAAAAACAATCATTGTATCAGTTTGTACTATTATTTTTATTAAATATTTTAATAATCAAAATATATAATTATAGAAATTTTAATGAAGCTTATTTATTCTAATTTAATAGTTTAAAATATTTTTAAATTATTTAAATTTAAAATATATTAAAATACCAATACCTCTTAATACTTGTAAATTTATTTGTTTTTAAATATTTTAATTATTTAATTTTAAAATATTATTCAATATTCTTTAAATATTTTAAAAGAGATAACCTTCTCCAAGATGGGATAATATTTTGAATATTTAATAATAATTTCTATTTTAATAAAACAATCATTTTACCATTTTATATAATACTACTAACAAGATGGGCCTTGGGGTTGGCTTCGGCTAAGATTTTGCATTGTTTGGGATGGGCTTGACGAGATGGGCCTATTCAAAAAATTTATTTTTCTCGGCCCAAGCCAAGCCAATTGGCAGCCCTAATTTTATATAATTGTGCTTTTTAATTAAATATTTTTGTCAAAAAATTAAATAATAATTAGGAACTTTAATGATTTTTCTAATAAACCTTTTAAAACTTTTGAAATTATTTGTTTTTACAATTAAATTATAAAATCACTATGTTCGACGTGCATTTGCGCCTCCTTGGCTAACTATTCCAATAAAAAGAGAAAAGTGGGAAATAGTGTTTCCCACAAATGCCCACAATGAAAGGCCTCACAAACAATGGAAGTTAGTTTCATAGGGAATCTCGTTTCCTTTGCTTTCTATGTATCCAAATAGGCCCTAAAAGGAAGGGCATAACACATGTAAATTTTATAAAGGAACAATTTTGTCCCTACATTTTCGCATTACTGATCCAAAAAGGAAAAAAAAAAAAAAATTATAGAAGTCCCTGCACTTTTTGAAGACATATATTAAGGGTTGAAGGCACCCAATTGTTCAATCAATTTTAGAAGCTCTAAAACATTTTCACAAGACTTAACCTGCATAACATTGTAAGTTGCAACCTTACAAAGGCATTTCCCTAGGATGCTAGAGAATTTTGGGCACCATAGACTCACTCAATGGAAGACTTGCAAAATAAATAATAAATAAACAATTCAATTGAAAGTATTTTTCCATGTCCCTTACACCAGGGAAGTTGACAAGGCACTGAAAACAAAAGAATTTAGAAATATATATATATATATATATATATATATATATATACACAGTAAAATAGAGGCTACAACATACAAAATTAAGACAACACACTAAAACAAAGTAAACACAACAATTTAGGTAATATATTAACATGTGGAACATCCAAAGATAAGGACAAACTCCACCCTACCTAAACAGGATTGGTTCAAAAAATTTTCAGCGAAAGCAATCCAAGGCAGAGTGGAAAATGATAGCTGCATCAAACAGGCTCACTTTTCCAAGCTTTTTCACAACAAACTGCAAGTTGGATAAGAACTGCTTAGAGCCATTCTTGTCCCACTCACGATTAGGCAGAGTGCATAGTCCACTGCGATTAGGGAACTCCCAAAGTGCCCTAAAATACTAAGGTTCCTCTTTACTCCAGGAAATATTGGCATTAAAAAAAAAAAAAAAAACTATAGACCTGTAAGCAAGGAAGAATTGTGGCTTTGCATAGGTGTAAGAAGTGAATGCACATTAGCACATAGATGTGGCTCGAATCAATAATCATCAAACTAGAAAAATATAGATATTAAAACGGATCTCAAAATCAGTGAAGATAATATCATAAGCACAATAAAACATAATGGATGAAGTATCTACCCCAAGGGCAGGAATGTTGAAACAATAAAATAAAATCGACAGTTCGATGCAGCACATAAATGAATAGTTCAGGATGAAACAAACCCGCAATTGTAAACTGCTTGAGTAAGCATATCCAGACTCGATCTTGGATCCACTAAAGGAACAAAGCATTCTTCCAACACAGAAAGGGACAAGGAGAGTTTTGCATTGCATTCCATGATAAATGATGGCTTTTTATTCGAGCTGATGCCCTTGTCTTCATCAAGACGCCGTAATACAGTCCATGAAAAACCCTCTTCGGTTGGTTTAGTAACTCCAAGCATATTGGAAAGGCCTTCAGCTACCTGTAATTTAAGAATATGAAAGGTTATATTAATATGAAACCATTATGACACTGGCAAATCAGAGATTCTAAGTAACTAATAAAGTGTCCTATCATGAAGTGGAGCACAACTAATCATAATTGCCCTTTCATCACAATATCATAACAAGGAAATAAAGCATATCTTACTTGATCAAAGCAGAAATCAGTCCGAACAAGGAGAGCTTAACTGAAAAGTTAAGTTCACCAAAAATAAAACTAAGGCCATGTTTGGGTGCCACTTCAAAATGAATTCATCTCATTTTAATTAATATCAATTACGTATTAGAGATCATAGTTTATATTAATTGCTGGTTGTATTTTTTAATCTTACCAAAAGAATTGGTCTCTAATACATAATTATGATTAAATAAAATGATATGAACTCATTTTTTAAGTGGCAACCAAAAAGGTCCTAAGAGTTGCATGAATGTCAGAAAAGAATAGTTCTATTGAGGATCTTGGGCGGTGCTTGTTCTGTGAAATACTAGTGGAAAAAGGATTTGGAAATGGAAATCTCTCTTCCTTTCTTTAATGTCCAGAGAAGTGTGTTGTCTCCATGTGCCAATTTCAGGGTAAACTATCTTCCTCCACAAATAGAAGCTTTCCCTTGGATGGCCTCAGAAAAGAAAATCCTAACATTGGACCAACTACAGAATATAGAGAATCACCTGGCAAACACTTGCTTCACATGTAAGATTGCATATGATACAGTCACTCTTCTAAGCCACCCAGCTCACTTTTAGGCCATGTCAACTACACTGTCAAACACTAACACACCTAATGTGCAGCCTGGATCTTTTTTCGGGGACTGTAACAAGAATTCGGTCTTTTTTGTTTTTTTTTTTCAAAGCATTTCAAAAGGGAAAATGAGTTTCCAATAGAAAAACCCTAACAGCTCGATAGAAACGAAGAGATTGAGAAAAGAAATAGAGAAGGGAGAAGAGGAGAAATAGAAGATGAAGAAGAAGAGAGAGAAGAGTTTTTAGGTTGAAAGGACATGTTGTGTTAGGTCAAAATTGACTAACACACATCTTCATATTAGTTTAAGAGAAACACATAGCATTCTCTATAACAAGAAGTTGATTTTAAAAAGGCATTTCAAAAGGGAAAACGAGTTTCCAATAGAAAGACCCTAACAGCTCAATAGAAAAGAAGAGATTGAGAAAAGAAATAGAGAAGGGAGAAAAGGAGAAAGAGAAGATGAAGAAGAAAAGAGAAGAGTTTTTAGGTTGAAAGGATATGTTGTGTTAGGTCAAAATTGACTAACACGCATCTTTATATTAGTTTAAGAGAAACACAGCATTCTCTATAGAGTACCAAGGACTATGTGCACATATGCACACAATTTTTACATATATTCTATCTCCTATAATACCCTTAAGTTAGAGCATAGATATTAATCATGCCCAACTTGTCAATAATACAATGAAAAGTATCTCGACTAAGAGATTTAATGAGAACATCGGCCAACTGCTCCCCTAAGCAAAAAAAAGGGAACTCAAATCTCCTTATTAGCAACATTTTGCCCGTATAAAATGAAAATCAACCTTAACGTGCTCAGTGCACTTACGAAACACCAAACTGCTACCAATGTGAATCACGGCTTGATTATCACAATATAATGGAATGGGACTCGAGGAAGGATGGCCAAGTTCCTGTAATATGGTCGTAACCAAATAAGCTCACATGTAGCATGAGTCATCACCTTATACTCAGCTTCTGCAGTGGATCAAGCAACAAGTAACTACTTTTTACTTCTTCAAGTAACAAGGTTTCCACCCACAAAGTACAGTAACCTAACATAGACTGTTGATCATTAAAACTTCCAGCACAATCAACATCAGAGTAACCAAAAATATGAAGATGCCCATGCCATTGAAAACGTAACCTATGCCGGGAGCCAGCTTTAGATAACAAAGAAGTTGATACATGGCAGTGACATGAGTTGTGCGAAGAGTATGCACAAATTGACTGATAACACCCACGATATATAAAACATCAGGTTGTGTAGCAGTCAAGTGGATGAGTCGGTCGACCAACCGGCCATACTAGGATAAAAAAGGACCATTGAGGCCAATTTTCTTAGTAACATCCATAGGTATAGCAAAAACTTTGCACCTAAACATCCTAATCTCTGACAAGAGATTAAGAGCATATTTCCTTTGAGATATAACAATTCCAGACTTAGACTAAGCAACCTCAATTCCAAGAAAATAACAAAGAATCTCAAGATCTCTGATCTCAAATCTTGTCTTAAGGAAGGATTTAACAGCAACAACACCCACAATATCGTTTCCAAACAACACAATGTCACCCACTTTTTAAAAAAAAAAAGCGATAATAGTGAAATTTTATTAAGAAAAAAGGCCAAAGGCCAAAAAATACAAAGAAAAGCACAAAAGAAAAACCAAACTCAAAAGTATTTACAACTCAAACTAACTGACTGGAAACAGATCAGCAGCTAGAACATTAGTTGCTTGCGCCCATTCTAATACATCTTGCTTTGCCCTAATGAAGACTATCAATCAAGGTATTCCGTAACAGTAACGATGGTTGTAACAGCCGCCATCGCTACCTTTAACGACCGTTATAGTCTCTCTTTTTTTAATTTAAAATTTTTATTTTTTAAAAAAAAAAAAAAAAACACAAACAAACAAACAAACAAACTGAAAAAACCTGTATCAGCCCCATAATGGACCGTTATGGGGCTGCTATGGCCTTTAAGGGGGGCATAACGGGTTGTTACAGGGGTTGTAACGACCTTTACAGGTCATTTTTTTCCGTGACAGCTGTTACAGCCTCTACGACCCCCTAACATGTAACGGTCCACCGTTACCTTTTACGTAACGACCGGTACAACACACCATGCTTCCAATGGACCGCTCCTACAATTTTTAAAACATTGACTATTTCTCTCCAACCAAATACTCCATAGGCCTACTAATAAACATAAGTGTCAAACTTGTTTCCCGACTTTACTTCTACCCCCTCCATGTCAATCGAAAAAAAAAAAAAAACTATTCTACCAAACTTTTAAAAACCCATGAGACTCTGAAGAGGGATAGGAATCCACTCCAAATATTAGAGGCAAATGGACAGTGGATAAATAAATGATTGACCGACTCCTCATTCTTATAGCATAATAAGCTCACGTTTGGGATTATCATGCCTCGCCTTCAAAGATTGTTGATGGAAGTGACCTTCTTCACACCAACCAAGCAAATGCCGCCACCTTGGATGGAGCTCCATAACGCCAAATATAGGTTACATGACATACGGCCTGATCAACATGCACCCCGACTAATCTCTTGTAAAAAAGACTTTACCAATAACTATCCCGATTTATCAATGAGGCACACCAAAGTATCTTCCTCCAAAAATAATGGATGTTGAGATGACAAGATCTAGAAGCCTAATCAACTCCTCTATCTCTTCATCATTTAGGTTTCTTCTGCAGGGAGGAGCCCAAATTCCTCGCCTCGAACAGAGAAACACCCCTCTACCAGAATATTCAGCTCTATAGCAATACCTGTTAAATGGGTAAATGAGATGCTCAATTTTTTACTTCCAACCCACACATCTTCCCAAAAATGAATCTTCTTGCCATTCCCAAGCACGAACCCCAGGTTTTTAAAACTAAATTTTTCTATGAATTCATCAACTTCCCTAATGAGGAGGCCCTATACAATGAAGAAGCTTTTGTCCATTTGCCCCCATCCTCGACTCCATATTTTCTTCCCACTACTTCTCTCCACAAATTTTCCTCATGTCACATATTAAAACCATAACTCCAGCAGACTGACGACAGATAAAAAGAGAATAATCGATATGCCAAAGTCTAAAAGAGTGCGACTAAATTTGTCAAACTAGGCCCAAGGGGATTGCTTGAGACCATAAATAGGCTTCTTTAGATGACACACAAGATGTAAGTCATTTGGCACAAAAAAATCCGATGGTTGGTCCATATACACTTCCTCAGCAAGATTGTTATATAAGAAACACTTCTTCACATCCAGTTGGAATAAAGGCCAAGAAAAATTATTCCAAAGAAATAACCACATAAACGGAGCTAAGGTTGGCCACTGGAGAAATTGTCTCAAAATAATCAACCCCATATGTCTGTGTGTAAACCTTGGCGACTAAAAGAGCCTTATATTTGTCAAAAAAAAAAAAAAAAAAACCCATCAAGAAGATATTTAACAACATAAATCCACTAGCATCCAACAATCATCTTTTCCTTTGGTAATGAAACTAACTCTCAGGTTTTGTTTTTCTCAAGGGCCTACATTTCTTCCATTATAGCTTGTTTCCTGTCAGCACTACTCAAAGCTTCCTTCAGATTATCATAAACAAATGAGGATATGGAAGCTACAAAAGACCTAAAAGATGGTGAAAGATACTTAAAAGCAAACAAAGTTACCAATGGGATGTTTAGTGCATAAACGAGAAGGTTTATACAAAGCATTAAGAAGATTATCGGGAGAAGGAGAGAAAGTGCATGAACCACCAGTAGAAGCAAATAGAATGATGAAGGGCTAATTAGTGGAGGATTTCTTCCGACGCTAATAAACAAGAAGAGGATTGGTGGATTCAACAGAAGTGGGAGCATCATCAAGAAAATAGACTGCAAGGGGTATAGAATTACATGGCAAATGCTCTCCCTGACTAGTAAGAGGATCGTGTAGTGAATATCCTTTAGAAGAGAAATAAGGGATATTCTCGAAGAAGGTGACATCAGCCAATACATCTCTTACAGGCCAAACGGTTATAATGCTTATACCTTTTTCTAAGAACAAGAGTTGTAGGAGATGGAATGTATACAATGTTCGAAGTATCAATATCGCTACAAGTTTTGATAGCTGGGTATACGGAAATAATATCGATAACGACGATAAAATCACCGATAACCAGAAATGCAGGGAAACATAAGGAAAATGGTAGAATTTTTTTGTGAAACTTCAGGAGATGCTAAAATACACATATTTGTATATTTAGGAATTAAAATTTAAAAAAAAAATTAAAAAGGTAAAAAAAAAATGCATACATAATCAGTTTCCATTTAATAGGGGCCAAAATGCATGTATTTTTGTAAGAAATCAGTCCAACCATCACATCCACCCAAACATCCATCGATATTTCAAAATATCGACGACACAACATTTTGCCGAGAAATTCGACAACTGGAAAGGAAACAAAAGATTGTAGTCTCGATATTGCCCATGTTGCGATAACGATAAATTGTGATATTATTGATATTATCGTCAACAAATTAAACACCGCATATAACCATGCGCCTATAAAAAATTGAAATGAATTTCTTTTTAATAAACAATTTTTTGGCGATATTATCAAAATACCACCGATACACTAGCGACGCAAGTGACACCTAGAATTTACACAATAAAAAAATATTGGTGATACATTGGCGATACTTGGCAGTACATCGCCGATACCTAGAATTTCCGATACTACCAATGTTATCGGTATCACTGAGCTAGAGATACGGATAATATCGAGGATACTTCGAACAATGAAATTATGTGCGTGCATGTGCATAATCCTTGGTACTCTTACAGAGAATGTTATATTTTTTCTCTCAAATTAATATAAAGATGTTTGTTAGTCAATTTTGACCTAACATGGCATCTCCTTCAAACCCAAAACTCTTCTCTCTTCTTTGTTATCTTTTCTTTCTCCTTTTCTCTCTTTTTCTCTATTTCTTATTATCAATCTCTTCTTTTCTACTTGGTATCAAAGTAAAGAATTTTCATGTTGATCGCTACTACGGGATCAATGTCAACAATGGTATTGTTGATGTCAGCTCGTGTAAAAATTTGAATGGACAATATTGATCGGGTAAAGTATGGTTTGAAGAAGCTTGATTTTAGAAGATTTGTCATGATTTTTGTCGAATTTTTTGGGTTGATTTGAGGTACATTTGAGCCATTTTTTGCATCCATCGAAAAAGTCCTAAAATCATAATTTTTTTAGATCTCTCCAAATCGCATGTTGTTTCTCGAAACTTTTTTCATGAGGTTGATATGTTTGACCCTAATAAACTATCCATAGCCTTTCTTTGGATTGATTTATGGACTTTGGTGGTATTTTGGTGATTATAGTGGACCAATTCCATCACTTTTGGGCCCTTTTCATCTCTGGCCATACACTAGACACTCGGTATATATTCTAAAGTCTTGTGAAGGTGTCCAATGCATTGATCCAAAGAGTTGATGATGTGCCATGTTAGGGTTTCATTCTTGATGCTTCTTTTGGGCTATTTTGATACAAACTTGTGGTGTATGGACTGAAGTTGTGTACCCTAGTTTGGGTCTTTTATTTCTTTAAGAAGGTTATTGTGTACAAGTTTTCTTGAGGTTAGGTACCAATATGGAAGAAAAACTTCCTTTCAGATTTATTGTGGGGTCTTCTGAATCCCATACTCCGTCGATTACAACTATTAAGTTAAATCGTAATAACTATCTAAAATGAGCTCAATCAGTTAAGTTGTTTTAGGAAGTAGAGATGGACTCACATGTGTATTGGATGAACATCCCAACCCTATTGATGGGAATTTTAAAACTTGGACTGAGAAAAACTATCGGTTATGGCTTGGTTACTTGATAGTATGGAACCCTCTATAACTCTGTTATGTTTTTAACATCCACCAAAAAGATATAGGACACCATTCATGACATGCATTCAAAGGCTTCGAACATATCCAGGGTTTAGAAGTTAATTCCATAAATTAGCAAGTTTCAACAAGATTTTAAAACCTAGAAAGAATACTTCACTGCCCTCCGGGGTATGTGGGATGAATTTGATCTTTATCACCCTCTTCCGTCTCATTACACTCAAGATTATGATCTCATCTGGCAACAGCGAAAAGAAACTCAAATTATGCAGTTTCTTTATGGGCTTCAATCCAAATATCAGGGTGTTCACGATCGGATTATTGTTATGGAACCCTTGCCTTCTATGACTTCCATTTATGCTCTTGTTCATAGGGTTGTTATCTCATCTTCCACCACTCCTATAATAGCTGACAAATCTACTTACACTACTAGGGATCGGCCCTCTTATAACCCTAGCCCTAGAGCCCAAGGAGGGGGTGTGCATGGTCATGGATGTGATTCTAGATATGGTAATTGAGGTAGGGATTGTGATGATGAGAGAGGTGAGCGTGGCAATCGTGCTCAAGGTCGTGGCCTTGATGGACCTACTCGTGTATGCACTCACAGTAGTCGCACGAATCATTCTGTTAACCGATGTTTGGATATTATTGGTCATCCTTCATGGGCAGGATCATCTCTGACTAGTAATGCCTCATTTGACTTTGAGAAGACTCCATAGGCAACTTCTGTTATGCCCCAAGTAATGTCGACCTCAAGTAATTTTGTTACCTAATCCCGAGAGGCCTGTGATGCCTGCCCTAATGTAGCTTCATGTTCAAAACATTGTTGCTACTTCCGGAGCCACCATAGCTCACTCATGTACTGCTCTCCATGTGTCTTCCCCATTTTCCTCTTGAGTCATTGACTCCGGAGCGATTTCTCCTATGACTAGTTAGTATCATTTGTTCAAATCTTATTAATCTTCTAGTTAGCCACATTTTGTTACTGCTATTGATGGTAACTTGTCTCCTATATCTGGAATAAGCTCCATCACTCCTATCATGCATCTAATGTATATTGTACATGTTCCTAGTTTTTCTCTTAATCTTTTATCTGTTAGCTCTCTGACAAAAATTTTAAATTGTTCTGTAACATTTTTCTCTTCTTTCTTGTGTTTCAGGACCTCTAGACGATGCAAACAATTAATGGGGGCTATGAGCGTAGGGGTATTTATTTCTTGAATGATACGCCTATGATGGCATCTAGTGCTTTCTCATCAAATAGGAAATCCTTGTCAAGATGGCATTGTCGTTTACGACACCTATTTTTGTTTAAATTAAAGTACATGTTTCCTTTAATTCCAGCTATTAAATGTTATCTTGTGATACACGTGAGTTCTCTAAACATCACCAGACTGTGTTTCCTCCTAGTTCATATGAGAAGAAATCCAAACCATTTGAGTTAGGTCATTCTAATGTTTAGGGTTTTGCTCATGTGAACTCTACTTCAAGCTATAAATACTTTATTTCTTTTATAGATGATTATTTTAGGATGACATGGTTTTAACTTATGAAATTTAAGATGAGGTGTTTGATATGTTCGATGCTTTTTATAATGAAATTACCCCTAAATTTCAATGTCCTATTAAATTCCGCATACTGAAAATGGTGTCATTTTTGCAGGATTGTGGTAACTTATCTTTAGACAAGGAACCCCCCCGAAAAAAAAAAAAAAAAAGTTATTAAAAGAAAAAATCATCATCTTCTTGAGGTCACGCGTGCTCTCCTTTTTTGTATAAACATTTTTGGGATGATTCTATTCTCACTGCAAGTTTTCTAATCAATTGTATACCATCTTGAATATTGTTGCCTTTTGAAATCTTGCATCCACATGAGAAACCTTTCCATTTACCTCTTAAGGTCTTTGACTTGTTTTATTCATATTCTTGATGGTAGTAATGATAAGTTGAGTCCTCAGGCTATAAAATCCAAGTAGGTACATTCATTAGTTGAGCTATGTGTATGTGAAAATGGTTATTAGAAGCAAAAGATCAACAACGCGTTTTTATTAATGTGGCCCACTGGACGAGTGGGCCAGCTTGATTTGGCAAGGCATGCTCAGGTGGGTACCCCTTGATGAATGGCCAAGATCAACATGCATTCAATATTTCAGTGTACTTCAATTGGTAGGACCCATTGTGAACATGCTCTAACCTGGATCTCACACATGTATTTCAATCTCTCGATGCATCAATCAGTGGAAGTCATTATGAACATGCCTAGCCTAGAAATCAAGCTGGAACATTCATCAAGTGGCCCACTAATGAACACAGGCCACTGCTCCTTTTCTTCTAACTGTCCATTTTCTCATACACATGTAACCCACTTGATCAGCGGACCATACAGACTTTTGGTTGGGGCATATTCATGATAAACCCCACCTGATGAATAGCTCAAATCCTGCACATGTGTCTCATTGGCTTGTGGGCTACAAATCTATCACCATTTGCTTTGCATCCTTAGGATAAAATAAAATAGGAACAACATGTGTTTAATGAAGCTTAGTTTTAAGGAGTCACGGACACATTAAATGCTTCCTAGGCAGTCCACTTCCTGAAATTTGAGAGCCATCACTTTCCTGCTTCCCCAACTGCATCCACTCTCATATCTTCTCCAGCTCATGTAATTAAGAATCGAAGACAACAAAATGAGTTGTGTTCTATTAATAAGATATAATGGTACATCAGACCCATAATATAATTAACAAAAGAAAACAAAAGGCTACTCATAATGATCCGAAAGTAGTAATTAACGGTAAACAGTGCAGTTTCTAGGTGGAATAGAGCATTATATTGTTCAATCTCTCAACACTTCATCTGATTTTTTGAAAACTAGGCAGGTAAAATTAGGTAAGAGGCGCGCTCCAATGGTATCAGTACAACTGTCAGTTTATGATGGTACCATGGAGATGTGAGGCCCACGTGATGTATGCAGGACACCTAACCATCCATCCATCAGCCCTATCGAACACTCATGTGGTTCACGGCACAGAGAACAAGATGGAAGGGACTTCCCACCCTTGACTTGCACCAAAGCCCACCTGAGTTGCAAAACAACCTGAATTTGGGCCTGATCCTTAATCCAGGCCAGATGAAGGCTATGAATGGCCTGGATTGCAGATAAACTACACAGCGGGCCCTCTATCAAAATCAACGCTAGGCAACCACTCTCAACTTGTTCCCTGTGATGTGGCCTACCTGAGTTTTTAATCAGGCTGAGGTTTGGGTACCAGCAGTAACCTGAGGTCACACAGCTGATGGACAGTCGGATGTCATAAATACACCACGTGGACCCCAATTCTATCCAGTACCAGCATAGCTTACAGTGATACTCGTACAACAAGAGTGCACGCCATATGGTAAAGAAAATGCTAGCCAATTGTCCATAGAATATTTCTGTGGAGACAATATGCCTTGATAGAGCTGATAAAAAATGCAATAAGATAAGAAAATAGTCCACCATGCATTTCTTCAAAGAAAAAGGACAATATATTCAACACCTAAAGATGATGAATTAAAGGTACCTCCATGATCACCGACACCTCAAAAAGCATGCATTAAGCAAACAAAGGAATACCTTCTTGCAATATATCCCACAAAAAGATAAAGATTCGGAGCCCATCATGAGCAGATCATGTCCCCAAGCACACTCCCTGTGATCTGCAGTAATATTGTAAGTGATCAATTAAACAAAGGGAAAGTTTAAAGTTGAAAGGATCTGATAATCAACCAACTGAGGCATCAACGGTAGCAGATTTACTTACATCTGCGCCCACATTGAATACATTTGAGTAACATAAAGGATTCTTGGGTTCTATCTTGCACCTGCTTAACCATCATACAGAGTGCACATCTGCAATATGGGCAATACCAACTGCCTTCTGGGAGGGCCTGCAACAGGTTACGAATTCAGCTAGCACAGAGTGCCTTGAATTTGAAAACAAAAAATAAATAAATAAATAAATAAAAAGTGACCTAAAGAAATTATTTTATTAACAGAAAATGTGTTGAGTATGGACTTAAAATTAAAAAATTTTAAAAAAAAAAAAAAAAAAAAAAAAAAGCTCTAAACCTTGAGTGGGAAAATTGATACCACACCACAGTGACCACGCAATAGGAGTTATTCAGTACGCTTGCTGAATATAATGATTGAAACATGTGCACAACCACTGTAAAGATGTCTAAACATGTGCATAACCACGGTAAACATGGCATGCATGCATAAATTTACATTAATCCAAATCGTCCAAATCATGGAAGCCATGTGGTGTATGGCCTCACAATTAGATTGATAAAATGATCTGAACCTCTGTAAATAAACATTTATTTCTGCGATTTGGACAGCTGACCATGTTGTTTTAACTTTTAACCAGCCATTTATGGCCGCTAATCAAACAGTTACGATCATCCATTCAGTGCAAGTTTGGGTTTATACACATCCGTCAGGCACACAATTCGGAAAGTCGGATTCTTGTAATGTGTGCCACATATATGTATAGTTGTGTGCAATGCATATTGATCATCATCATATGCACTGCCGGTATATCATGTAATTCATACACCAAGTAGCCATCAATGTACCATGGATTGATGGAAAGATCCATGACTAGTTAAGTACCTAAAAACTTGGGTCAAGGCTCGAACCTGTACCTCAATCTGATGGTGCTGAGTATTTAACCTTGAGGTTGCAGGTTCGATCCTAGTATAACCTACGAAAGAGTACTCAAAATATTTCAAAATACAAACAAAGAACACATCACATCAGGAGGCTTATTATTGCTTTCTTTGTTTCAAACCTATGTATCCTGGGTAATGCTGAGGGTTTTGAACAACAAGAAAGTCATACCCACTTAGGTATATAGGTAGCATTGAAAATAGCATTAAAATAAAAAAATAAAAAATAAAAATAAAAAGATAGAAAGAAAGAAATTGAAATGTTAAAGAAGGGTAGGGAAAGAGGTAGAGTTCCTGTAGAGAGGGAAGCCTTTTTAGAAAAATATCACAGTAAACTCGTATATAATTATTCTGAAGATATCATCATGTCACAACGTTTTCTAGAGTTTTTAGTTTGAAAGATGCTCCTATGCTCTCAGAGCACTATAAGTTATAGTGCTACTAGTTGCATCGGGGCAGTTAAACAGTCCAATCGATTGATCTAGACAGTCCATTAGGTCCAACACATATTTCATGGGCTACCATGCAAATATCACACTGATCTAATGATTTTAACCATCCGATCAATGGCATCTAATATGGACGGTCAAGAACATTTGTACAAAAAATAGGTGTAACCAGCAATACAATCCATCTATTTCATAGTTCCCATCATGTATTATCTAATCATTTCTGTCAGGCAATCCTAACCATCCCCGTCCATGGGTTGGAAAAAGGATGGCTACAGAAAACAAGGCCAAATCTATAATGGATTTGATCATCTGACCACTCTTATTTTTGCATGTAGCCCTTGAGATGTGTTCTAGACTTCATGCACAGTTTAGATAGATCTATTGCACTGTCCGAGTTACCTGATGCAACTAGAAGCACTATAACTTATGGTGCTTTGAGAGCCTTGGAACATTTCTCTTCTAGTTTTGTTAGAATATTTGCAAAAGTTGCATTTTACTTTCAAAAAGACAAAAGAACATCTAGAGAATTTATGGAAAGACAAGAAGAGTGAAAGAGTAACACCTTTAGCATCACACACTCCTGATGATAGAATATTTGCAAAAGTTGCATTTTACTTTCAAAAGGACAAAAGAACATCTAGAGAATTTATGGAAAGACAAGAAGAGTGAAAGAGTAACACCTTTAGCATCACACAATCCTGATGAAAAGTCGAAGGACAATTATCACAACATATCAAGCTGCCGCCATCAGCACATACCCCACATGTATCGTCACTAGGATCGGGATCATTAACTCCTACTATCTGGAATCCAACTTTCCTCAGTTTCTTTTCCTTCTCCCATGCCTCAAGGAGGCACGACAGCAATGACCTGCCAGAGCCAAGGTGAGCGTTATCCCAGGGTTGACGAAGATCCCTACTAGCATGGGCTTCAAACTCTAACAAGGACATGACCTTCTTGCAACAGTTGCACCGAATTCCACCTTTAGTAACCCATCCTTTCAACATACTGCCACAATTCTTGTTTTTGTACATGACCTTTTCATTTTCAGTCAACGCACCAGCATCAATCAGCCAAGAGAGTATGCTAGCCTTTGTTTCAGGCGATATCTTTTCTTCATGGTCACCTTTCCCCAACCTCCTAACCGTGAGACTGCACCCACCACTCCTCTTTTTCTTCTTTTTCCCATTTGATATCCCACCGCCTACCGACTTCCTTTTACTTGTAGATGAAGGAGAGTGTTTCTCTAGAATCAGAGCTTTTCCTCCATTTCTCTTTGATGGAGAGCACTTAGTAGAAACAGGAGTCCTCACCCCATTACCTTTCCTTAAATCTTTCCGGTTTTCTGTCTTTAGGTGATTGATTTTCTTTCTACTTGTTTGCTTTATCAATTTCTTGCCCCGAGTGGGAATTCTAGCTTCCACATTCTCAACTTTCAAAGTTGGGGTCATCAAGGCTTCCATTCCCTTCCTTGCTGCTCTGTAAATTACACATTCAGATGAACCAAGATAATCATCACCAGCCTCCATTATCAAATCAAAATCACCATCTACACGAACGTGTTTCCCATTAATGCGAACAGACCTCCTCACCCCTAGCAATTTGCCGTCTTGATGCAAATTGCTTTTACTGCTGCCTTCATTCATAGAGTCTGTCCTACAGAAATCCGAATTTTCAGTTTCCACCTCCATTCTAGAGCAACCTGAACTTTCAGTCACACCACTCGAGCTTCCTTCTTTCATGCAAGAACTTACCCTTTTGTGATCTCCCACGCAAGACGCTACCACTTTGTGATCTCCCATGCAAGATGCTACCAGCTTGGGTGCTTCTTCTCTAGGTCCCACTTCTTCCAACTGTAATGAGAGTTTCGTGGAAACCTGTTTGGATGAATCCAAATAAGCGCCTTCATCAGCTTCCGTTTCGAGATCCGACTCATAATGTACACGGACATGTTTCCCATTAATACGTGCCGACCTCCGAATGCTGGACAATTTTACGTTCTGGTGCATATCACCGGCACTGTTTTCCTCAATATTTACAGCTTCCGACATCAAGCAATCTGAATCTTTTACTTCACGACTCAAGGATGCATCTTTAGTACAGCTTTTTGCCTTCTCTTTCGCCATGCAAAAAGTGACATCCTTGTGTGATAAGGATTCAGTGGCAATGTCTTCATTTAGCTCCTGCATCCTTCGTTGTAGTTTATCCTTTGTTAACATGGTGGGCCTAACGGGCCCCACTCTCACGAGGGGTTTCTTTCTTTTACTTGAACGTTTCTTCTTCTTCTGAACAGATTTCACAACATCTCGACTGACAGGGCCTATTTTGCTAGCCAAATCAGGAGCAGGAGATACATGATACCTGTTAAGCCCTCCATCATCGATTGATGGAGGCATACCCCACCCCTTATTTGTAGGCTTGGAAATGTCCCGTGAAAAGGCCTCCAAAGCCTTTGGAAGAGACCCATACGTAGAACCTGATGGAGAAACATAAACAGCCTCTCCCAAGCCTTCTCGTGACACAACCATCCATCCGGAGTTCAGTAACAGCTCCTTGAGGCCATCAGGCATGGCTGTGCTTTGAATGTGTGACTTCTGAACATCCATGCCATTGCCTACCTCCGACACATTCTCCATTGACTTCTTGCCCCACCAACTGTATTTTGGTCCCAATTTCTGGCATCCTAAGTGCCCCATTGACTCTTTCTGGGTTTTCTTCTTTTCATCATTCCGTGCAATATCAGACCCCTTCTCGTTCGAACGGCTCGTGAGTACTTCTCCAAAAGCAAAGCCAATCCCAACCCCATTGAGGCCCTGATTCCTCCATGCACTACCACAGTCTTCCTCACCGAAATTCTCATTCCCAACCATTTCCATAGAAGACCCAAACCGCGAATTCCCCAAGCTGAGTTCGAAAAATGAATGACGCAAGCTCTCCTTCTCTGATCTGTTCTTCAGAGCTCCCGATTCACTCGGCAAACAGCGACGAAGCAGCACCTCATTCCCTGCGACTTCACCACCCCCAACCGTCCCATCAAATTGGAACGAATATCCAATCGATTCCACAAAACCCATTTTCTGATTCGAAACCATACCCAAAACCCAAAAACCAGAACCGAGGACTTCTCCAATATATTATTAACCGGCCGTTCCTCAAAACCCAAATGCCGAAACCATCACAAACGGATCGAACGGTCGATTCACATGCAGAAAGCCCGATTCGTATTCGCTGAGCTAGTTTGAAAAGAGCTGGGAAAAAAAAGGGAGGATTCAACCAAAACCAAAGGATGGGATTTTGAATCTACTTACTTGGAATGCAGAGAATTCCATGGATATTGAATCTGAAAAAACTCTTGAAAATGTAGGAGAGGTAGATATAGAGAGGAGAGAGTGAGGGATTTACAAAGAAAATGCCATGGAAAGAAGGAGAAGAAAAGGAAGGAAGAAACGTGAAGGCTTTTGGGGGTATAAATAGAATTTGAAATCTCTCTCTCTCTCTCTATGGAGATTTTGTTTTTAAAAGGGTATGAAAATGGAGGATTTGTTCGTATAAAACCATTTACAGAGATTTTGTTTTTAGAAGGGTATGAAAATGGAGGATTTGTTCGTTTAAAACCATTTACAGAGATTTTAAGGAGGGAGGCATTGGACGCGGTTTGGCTACTGACCCCAACACCAGCCAGCCAGCTACTGTCAATGCTCCGTGGGCCTCATCATGATATATTTGTCCTATTCACGCCTGTTATTACGAGCTCATTTTATGTCATCGTAAAGAAAATGAGTCACATCCAAATCTCAGGTGGACCACACCAATGGAAAACAGTGTTGATTGGTCATTCACCATTAAAATTTCTAAGTCCCACTGTTTATTTTTCATCCAACCCGTTACTTGATAAAGTTGCATAAATTCATACAAAGGTAAAGCACGAATATCATCTTGATTCAAAACTTTCATGACCACTAAAAAAATATCAACACTAAATCGTTCAACCTCCATTGTTTCATGTACTGTGATCCACTTAAGATTTACGTCTCTTTAATTTATGGGCTCATTCCATGAAATGATTCAGAAAATCAGATAGACGGAATGGATAAAACACATACATAAGCGTGGAGCTAGCAAAGCTTTGACCCCAGCTACGTGGCCAGTGCTGGGTCACTTGACAAACCGCATCCCGCATTTTATACCGACGTTGGCTCAAGCGGTTCTGGAAACTGTGCGGAGGAAGCGGATGGGCTGGTGTACCACACGCCAGCTATATAGTATTGACTTCAGCAAGCTCCGTGGTTCCATCACAAGATATGTGTTATATCTAAACCGTCCATCCATTTTGTAAGCTCGTCATAGGAGCCTAAAAATAAGACAGATTTAAAAATAAAGTGAACCAAACTGCAAAAAAACAATAATAAATTAAACGTCTACCATTGAAATCCTTTTAAGAGTGACGACGTTATGGTGGGTACCTGATGGTGGGTCCTGCAAATTCTTTAAGGGTGAAAATCATTATCGGCTGTTATTTTTGGTGTGGCCCATTTGAGCTTCGTATGTGGTTCATCTTTTATGTAATGCTCTAAAGTAGTATTCACGCTGTCAGGCTTACCACGATGCATGTATTTTATTCACGTTATTCACCTTGTTTTTGTTTCGTATCATTTTAAAGCATCAGACTAAAAGTAAAATAAATCCAAATATTAAGTACATCACACCGTGAGAACAACGGGATAATCACACTCCCATGGAAAGGTTTCTACAGCCTACCATAACTTTTATTTGTCATTCAACCTATTGATAAGGCCAGCAGCCCGGGTGAAGGGAAAACACAAATATCACTAACTTGTGGTTGCAATGAGTTTTTTGTGGTGGGCGCTATTTCTAATGGTGCAGTCTACTTGTCATTTGGATTTGCTTCAAAGTTTGGACAGTGATCTTAATTGATACTGCGAAGTTGATAAACAGCATAGATGACTGGCATACATCATAGGGGTGCACATGGGTCAGTTTGGTCCGGTTTTGGGGTGAAACCGGAACCGAACCGTTCCAAACGGTTCTAAGATATTTGAAACCAAAACCGGACCGTTAGCACCTGAGAATCGAACCAGAACCGAACCGTTAAAACCAGTTCGGTTCCGAATCTGTTCCACGGTTTTAGACTTTTTATAATCCAGCTCAATTACATGTTTAATTTTATTATTTAGCCCATATCCATCTATGTTGTGGTCCATTTGATAAATGGTTTAGATATTATATAAAGTGTGTAAAAATACATTTATAAAAATAATTAAAAGATACATTATAAACCATAAATCATGAGTCAAATATGGAAACAATTAAAGAGTTCTTGGTTCGGTTCCACAATTCGGTTCTACGGATTGGATCCACATTTTGGTTCACTGTTCGGTTCGGTTCTACATACCCCCAAACAGAGAACCGAACCGATGTAACCAGTTCTTTAATTTTTGGAACCGGAACCGGAATCGGTGCACTCTAGAATCGAACCAAACCGGACCGTTTGGTCGATTCTTATTCGGTTCCACGGTTCTACCAGTTCAATGTGCACCCCTGATACATCAAGTTGGCTCCACAATATTAGGTAGTGTTGGGTCCACTTTAGATTGTAGGGTGACCCCAATGCAAGGTAGCTACCTGGGTCAGAATCCAATGGGGCCTGCCCAAGTAGGAAGACCTGGCTGATGTGTTGATGTCACTAAGTTGTGTGGGAGGTATGTATTATATCTAAATCATCCGTACATTTGGTGAGCTCGTCTTAAGGGTTGAGCTAACAAAATAAAACAGATCCGATGATCAAGTGGACCACACTGCAGAAAAACAATGATGATTGAAAGTGTACCATCGAAACTCTTCTAGGGTCACACTAGTTTTAGACCAATATGATATTTAGTTTTCCTCTTCATCCAGGTTTGCATGACCTTATTAACAGATTGGATGGAAAATAAATGTTATGTTAGACTCTACAAATGCTTTAATGGTGATAATCATTGCCCCACTGCTTTTCATAGTATGGTCCACTTGAGCTTTGAATATGACCCATTTTTGTAATCATGTTCTAAACTGATATAAACAAATGGAAGAAAGGTGTGGATGTAATGAATATATCATTGTGGTACTTTAATCTCCTTTGAACCGTTTGTACAATATGATGTTATGAGGAGCTTAGTGCTCGGCTTCACACACCAGTTAATCCGCTTCCCCCAACCATGGCAGCCTGGCTAGTAGCTGGTGCTATGCGAACCCTGCTATAATGTATGTGTTTTATCCACGCTGTTCTTCCATTTTGAAAGATAATTTTAGGACTCGGTCCCAAAAACAAAGTAGATCTAAGGTGGACCACACCATGGAAAAATAGTAGTAATTAAATGTCCATCATTAAAAACCTCTCAAGGCCCATTGTAATGGTTATTTGATATCTAAAAACTTTGGCGAAGGGAAAAAATATATACCAGCTCGATCCAAAGCTTTCATGGCTCTTAAGAAGATTTTAATGGTAGACCTTCAATTAATACTGTATGGTTCACTTGAGATTTGGATCAACCTCAATTTTGGGCTCACGCCTTAAAATGATACAGAAGAATGGGCAGACAACATCGATGAAACACATAAACCATGGTGGGGTCCACATAGCACCGACCACTAGTCATTGGCTCATGGCTGCTAATCGGTTTCTATTTTATCTGTCACCATATTCCCACACAATCCACGAGGCGCAGTTTGGTCGACCGTGGTAAGTGGATCCCTAATTAGAGCCAATTGTGATGTATGTGCCTTACGCGCTATCCATCATTTTAACGGCTTATATTTGAGGGCAGCATACCAAAATTGAAAGAAATTCAAAATTTTAGGGAACATGCTACGTGAAATAGTCATGATTGAATCCTCACCATTGAAAACTCAAGGGGCTATCAAAATATTTATTTTCCATCCAACCGGTTGATATTGTCATAAAGACCTGGATGAAGATACACACAAATATCAGTTTGATTCAAAACTTGTAGCATGAATAAATTTTAATGACTGATTACCATTGTTTTTTTATATTATGGTTCACTTAAGATTTAGATCTACTTCATTTTTTTTAAAATCATGCCTTAAAATGAGTTTTGAAAAAGGATGGACGGTTTCGATATAAGGTAAATGCATTAAAGTGAACCCTTTGTCAGGGATCCCAACCACCTCGGTTGCCCCGGTTCCGCCTAATAAGCCGCTCCCCAATCTGTGTCAGGTGCCGAAGTAGCGCTCTCCCGTCACACTGTGGGGTAGCTATTTGACACTCCAGCCGCCTCCGACGCTTGATACACTGGCACTTTAATTATCGCATACACAGTATATACTTACCTAGTTGGAGCTGACGGTCGATAAGTCACGGATCCAAAATTAGATTTGGTTGAACAATCCTAGCCTATGATTCTATACACCTGTTCGTTGAAATAAGACCATTTTATTTTTATTTTTAACCATCCAATAAATGTCCACTAATCCAACAGTCAAAGAACCAAATAAACCTAATTTTTTGTTCAAGTCTGGATCGTTTAATTTGAATCGTGGCCCCACATTGGATGGGCCACATCCCTAGTCTCAGATTGATAGACGATCATCTCCTCTGGTTTATGGACATTGAATTCTTGGATTTGGACGGTTGATCGTTTTCCAATTTTAACCATGGATTTCAAAGCTACCAATCGGATGGCTTGGATCATCCGTTTCCTATGGCATTGGGCTTATAAACTATGGCCTACAATTTTGACGGTCTGGATACACATGCGAGACATGTAGAGGGTTATCTCCATCTTCTGCAAGGTTATCATGTACTGCCCTAAGAATCATCATCATACGAAATGTGCCCCACCAAAGGTGGGCCTACCCTACCTAGTGTCCCAATCGTAACGGATTGGCTACTCCCCCGCCACCAGCCCGGTGGCTCATGGTCGGTGCTCTGTGGGGCCCGTCATGATGTATGTGTTTCATCCATGCCATTCATCCATTTTTGCAGTTAATTTCAGGGCTTAATCCAAAAATTGAGAGAAATATAAATCTCAGGTGGACCACACCACAGGAAAACAATAGCGATTAGATATCCACCATTAAAATCCTCCTAAGCCCTACTGTACTGTTTATTTGACATCCAATATGTTGATTAGGTTATATAGACTCAGATGAAGGGAAAAAACCAAAGATGAGAATGATCTAAAACTTTTATGGCCCCCAAAAAGTTTTTAACGGCTTACGTTCATTCAACACTGTTTCCTGTAATGTGGTCCAATTGAGATTGGTATTTACCTCAATTTTTTTTTCTCATCCCATAAAATGATCTAAAAAAATATATGAACGGCATGGATGAAACACATACATCATTTTGGGTCCCACAGAGCACCGGGCATCAGCCATTGGCTGGTGGCAGGGGGGAGTAGCCAATCCGATTCCCAATCGTAGAAGGTGATGTGTAATAGAGATTTGGGGCGAGGCCCCAACTGCGGTGCTCCAGCGAGACATGTAGCCTCTATGCACGCCCATTTCATGAGATGTGGAATCGGTCCCATTATCAGAATGGCCCACCGACGGTGGCACCCACCCACTAGATGAAAGGCTATAATTATACAAGGGGATGCACTGGTGTTTGGTGGGGATTGGTGCAACGCATGATTAAAGGAGTCTCTGGCGGTCACCTACTTGGTAGATCACGTGACTATCACGAGATGGAGAGAGTTTAAAAGAGTTATTTGATACTGTGGCAGAGTATGGTAAGCATATGCATGCGGTTAAGCACCTCACAGGTGTAATAAATAAATATTAATCCAAACCGTTGAAATAACTAGAAAATGGGTATATGAACTTTATTTCATATGATCTTGACCGGACATTTAATGGGTATTTTTTATCAAACCTGTACCATTGAAATCTTTATTATTTAACTTCCCATAGGATGTTGATCAATCTTCCAGTGATGTTAACTCATTCACTGTGCGTATAAAGCGGGACCAATAATTGGACGGTTTATCTTGAGGTAAGTACATGAAAGTATGTGTTCATGTGTATTGGTAAGCACGCTCTACCTGAGTATCAAAAGTTTTACATGCGGACAAGCCGAAAAGAGCACGGAGCGGATTAGGTGAGACGGGGATCCACCGAGGAGGGTGGGACCCCTTACTGTGGGGTTTACAGTGATGTATTTTACTTAAATCCACACCGTCCATACATTTTTAAAACTCATTTTATGTAATATGAAAAAGATTAAGAATTACTAAAATCTTATGTGGAGCACACCACAGGAAACAGTTTTGATTGAATCTCCACCATTAAGTATTTTATGAATTTCCTCGGAATGTTTATTTTCCATCCAACCTGTTGCTAAGGTCACAAACGCCTAGATGAAGAGACCGCATAAATATCATCTTGATTCAAAGATTTTGTGGCGCATTATAAGTTTTTAATGGTCAATCACTATTTTTTCCCGTACTATGCGCCATATGAGATTTATAACTGCTTCATTTTTTGGTTCATGCCCTAAAATGAGGTTTCAGTACGGATGGACGGCGTGGATGTAGTCACATACATCACAGTGGCCCTTACAGTCAGGTCCCACCCACTTTGGTGGATTCGGAGCCTCACCTAATCTGCTCCCAAAAGAGAACGGGTGATTTTGGGAGATATCTGAGCTGGAGTGCCAGGTGGAGTTTTATCACGTGTGCTTACATCGTGAGAAAATGTGAATTTTAAGGTGGGAGAAATTGATACTCTTGCAGAGTGTAATGGATGATACACGGGCATTTAGAAATGGCATATGTTTCATCAAATAAAGTCACGTCAAATTATTTTTTCCAGGCATGGATGTAAGATTAACCAAAATTTACACTTGTTTGATAATCCAATTCTAAGATTGGTGGACATTTATTGGACGGTTAAAAATGATAAAATATCTAATTTTAACAAACAGTGTCCACAAATAAAAGGTCAGGATTGTTCGAACAGAATTATTTTACGCATGTACTTTATCCATAGAGAAATCTATATTTTAGTCAATTTAATTTGAGCTAACGAATGTACGTGTACAGTTTATAAGTACTCGCGTATCAAGTGTCATCCGCTCCCGACTATTACTCCTCTAGTGGGAAGGTATTATTGCTGCGCGTATCGTCGAAATGGGAAGATACAAAAAACACAAATCCACCTATCGTAAATTGATTTGATTAAGGCGGACATGCGGCCGTTTGACATTTTAGAACCCATCTACTCTATACTCCCACACGTGGAAGGAGAAATGGTGGATCAGAACCATTCGGAAATAATTATGAATATGCAAGTAATGCATTTTCAAAGGGATACGGTTTGGCTAGTGATCCGCACACCAGCCAGCTAGCTAGTGTCAAAGCTCCACGGGCCTCACTATGATGCATGTGTTTTATCCTGGGCGTCTACCAATCTTTAGTTCATTTTATAACATGAGCCTATAACAGGAGCAAATTAATTCAAATCACTAATGCATAAAAAAAAATGTTGATTGAACGTGTATAGTTAAAAGCTTTCACGGACTCGCTGTAATGCTTATTTGACTTCTATGAGTAAGGTCACATGAACGTGGATTGGTCATTCTTTGGGTGGGTTCATGTCTTTTCTTTGATCATTTAAAAGTATGAAAACAAAATCAGGTGGATCCAACCTCAAGTGGACCACACTACATATGACTCTTACATTTAATGTAATTGACATTTAATACATGATCTTATTATTTAGTGTGGTTCACTTGAGTGTTGAATCTGAATCATTTCTGTACACATACTTTAAAATGATATGAGAGAAGGAATGTATGGTGTGTATAAGCATATATAACACGGAGGGCCTACCCACAAAATTGCCCGTCTGTCACTAGAGACGTGGGGATAGGACACAATTAATGTGTCCAGGTCACATAGGTCCAAAAAAGTCTTCGTTAATAAACATTAAATTCCCACTATTTCCTATAACTTGTTTACCTAAAATTTGATTCTAACTAATTTTTAAACACACGGTCTAAAATGTTTTTTTTTTTTTTTTTAAAAATGGTTGGATAATATGAATAAACAGACATACATCACAATGGGTCTACTGAGCTTCGACACTAGTTAGCTGTCCAGTGCTGGGACTAGTTAAACCCCATCTTTTTTTCTTTGTTCTTCTTTTTTGGAGTGGAATAATAAAAATGCCCTCACGTCATCTTTTTTATTGGATTGAAAATCAGGCCATAAGAGATAATGTACGCCAACCATAACCTCCAAATTTACCTGTGGTCCAATGAATAGGATTATTGGATTGAATAGGATTATTGGATTGACCTTTTTTATATGATTTTTACGATAGAGCCATCCATTTTTCCATTTCATTTTAGGGCCCGTTTGAACAAATGTATTCAAGTGGAGTAGGTGTAATGGGGTGGAGTGCATAGAAAATGAGGTCATTTATTGCCCATCAGTGGATTGTCTCCAATCCAACTGAAGTAGGCGATCCATTGTCCACTTGGTGTACACGTTTGGACGGTTCACGAAATCCATGGATGGCCGATGCGGTGGATGTTTGGTCGGGCATGGGATTGCATGCAATCCAACGGTGAGAGTGTTTGGATGTTGCTGAATTTGAAACTGACAGTCACCACTGTATTTAAAAGGGTGCCATGGATCGGATTGGGTACTCCACGAGGCACCATGATGTCTGTCTGATGCAGGGATGAACGTGATGAGGTCGAACACCGTCTTCTTCAAGGATAACTACTCCGAATCCACGAAGCTTCTCTGGACTCCTCACAGAGACTTCTCGAATCCACGAGGAAAGAAAGCAAGAGAATAGGAATAAACTCTAATAAAATTTGAAATTAATTGCTGAATGAAATAAAATGAGTTCACATCCCTTTAAATAAGGGAACCAAGCAATAGGAAAGAAATCAGACTCAAACTACAACTAAAACTCCTAGAATTCGCGACTTACTATAAATAGTAAACTTACTATTTATAGACGATCGTGATGTCTACTAGTGTACAAGGTTTTCAACCAAAAATAGTAAGTGTCCTATTTGGCTTCACCAAACCGTTCTCCTAATTATCCTAAGCACTTTTCACGTTGGACACAACTCTTAAAGCCCAACGGATGAAGAGCTATAAGCAAACTAAAACTTACTATTTATAATAAAAATAAAATTAAAACGGGGAAACGACCGTCGATCAGGGGGTTTCTCGCAAATTCGGACTGTGCAACCCGGCAAAGCTGGGTTGGTTGGCTAAAGTAGCTCGTTTTACCCTAAAATCATATATTTTACGTCAGATAACTCATTTCGAATTGCGAGATATGTCCGATCTAAGGTCTAATGGTCCGGATCACTTCTGTCGTCGACCGTGCCTTTTCTGATCCATCTTGGCCATGAAATTGTCCGCGACCCTCTCTATATCAGTCCCCTCCACTTGAAAAGAACTCGTCCTCGAGTTCTCCTCCTGCGCTCGTTCATGATACTCGATCAGGTCCGCGACATTGAAAGTCCGTGAGATCGCCATGTCATCTGGAAGATCAACAATATAAGTGTTGTCATTGATCTTTCGGACGATCGGTACAGGTCCAATCTTCTTATTTTTCAACTTATCGTATGTCCCAGTCCGAAATCTCTCTTTACGCAGATAGACCATAACGCGGTTGCCCACCTCATACATCTTTTATCGCCGGTGTTTGTTCGTTTGTTCCTTGTACTTCTCGTTCGAGGCATGTAGCTTGGCCTATACTTTCGCATGAATGCCCATAATCTTATCTGTCATATGTTCTGCTGCAATGCTTATAGCTGGGTGCTTGGGCAAATGGACCAAGTCAAGTGTGTGGCAAAACACTTGTTCGTAGATAATCTGGAACGACGATTTCCTTGTCGAGCGGTTCACCATGTTGTTAAACGTAAACTTTGCTTGAGACAAGGCCAAGTCCCACTGCTTCATCTTTTCTCCTACAATACTGCGAAAGAGGTTTCCCAATGTGCGATTCACAACTTCAGTCTGTGGGTGGTAAGCACTGCTGAATTGAAGTCGTGTATCGAATTGAGTCCACAAAGTCCGCCAAAAGTGGCTAACGAACTTCGTGTCACGATCAGAAGTAATGGTCTTGGAGACCCCGTGTAGCCGTACGACCTCCTTCAAGAATAGATTCGCCACATGTGTCGCATCGAGGGTCTTCTTGCATGGGATAAAGTGCGCCATCTTAGAGAAATGATCGACCACCATGAACATCGAATTCATGTCGCGTTGTGTTTGTGGGAGACCAAGCATGAAGTCCATTGATAAATTCTCCCAAGGACCGTCAGACACTGGTAACGGGGTGTAGAGGCCCGTATTATGAGATTGTCCCTTAGAGGTCTGATAAATATGACAACGTTGTACGACTCTTCCCACATCACGTGCTAATTGCAGCTAGTAATACCGCTCTTCCACAAGAGCTCGCGTCTTGTCTCGCCCAAAGTGTCCACCAAGGCCACCTTCATGCAGCTCTTGAATAATCTATTCTCTCAGAGAACTTTGGAGGATGCAAAATCGATTCCCTTTGAAGAGAAAACTGTCTTATATATGAAGGTCATTGGGGTGACCTTCTTAGCACTTTATTTAAGAATCCTTGAAATCCTCATCCTCGGCATACAGCTCCTTAAGACAGTCGAAGCCGACCACCTCGTTGCTCATCGTAACAAGTAGTGATGCACGACGGCTAAGTGCATCAGCCACCTTGTTCTGTTGTCCTGACTTGTGCTTCAGAAAGAACGTAAATTTCTGTAAAAATGCAACCCATCTAGCATGCACACATTCACATTAGTTTGACTATTAATAAACTTTAATGCTTGATGGTCAGTATATAGAACAAACTCTCTTTGAATCAGATAATGCCGCCAATGTCGCAGCGCTTGAACAACTGCGTACAAGTCAAGCTCATAAGTCGACCACTTCTTTCGGGCTTCACTGATCTTCTCATTGTACAAGGCTACCGGCCTGCCTTCCTGTGATAATACTCCTCCGATTCCAACATATGAAGTGTTACACTCCACCTCAAACAATTTGTCGAAATTAGGAAGTACCAAGACCGGTATTGTAGACAAACGATGCTTGATCTCGTGAAAGCTCTTGTCAGCTTTATCGGTTCACTGAAATGACCCTTTTTTCATGCAATCTGTTATAGGCGCGACTATGGTACTAAAATCTCGCACAAATCGACGATAAAAAGTCGTCAACTCATGAAAACTCCTAACCTTATGAATGTTTGTCGGGGATCGGCCATTCCCTAATAGCTCGCACATTTTCATCGTCCACTTGAATGCCTGTAGACGTTACAAAAAATCTAAAAAACAATAGGCTGTCAGTTAAAAAACTACACTTTTTCAAGTTGAGGTATAATTTATTATCTTGTAGGACTTGCAGCACCTGCCTAAGATGTTTCTTGTGCTTCATCTCATCATAACTATATATCAATATGTCATCAAAATATACTACTACAAATCAGCCAGTGAACGGTTTTAGAACTTGATTCATCAAACGCATAAAAATACTTGGTGCGTTTGATAGGCCAAATGGCATGACCAGCCACTTATACAACCCTTCCTTTCTCTTGAAGGTCGTTTTTCACTCATCACCGGGTCGGATACGAATCTGATGGTACCCGCTCCTTAGATCAAGTTTAGAGAATACCTTGGCCCTCCTAGCATATCGAGCATGTCGTCCAATCCTGGTATTGGGAACCGATATTTGATGGTAATTTTATTGATTGCTCAGTTGTCGACACATATACGCCAGCTTCCATCTTTTTTGGTATTAATAATGCTGGTACACACATGGGCTTATGCTCTCTCTCAATAGACCCTTATGGATCAATTCCTCCATTTGCCCTTGAAGTATCTCACACTCTTTCAGACTCATCCGATAATAAGGGCGGTTGGGCAGGTTAGCCCCAGGGACGAGGTCTATATGATGTTGGATGTCCCTCATGGAGGCAATCCATCAAGTAAATCTTCAGGCCAGACTTCTTTGAATTCGTTTAGTAACAGTTTTAAACTTGGAGGGATGTTTGAGGGTTTTCTTTCCTCTCCCTTCACCACTACGGCGTATACCTCGCTGGTTTTCTTGAATTCCTTCATGAAATCCCAAATGGTCAAGAGAAAACTCCTCTCCACTTTAGAGGTTTCGGGGTGATTCTCTGGTACCATAGGGGCAAGGATTATTTTTCGACTATCCTTGACGAATATGTAAACGTTGTCTCGTCCCCAATGGATCGCATCACAGTCCGACTGCTAGGTTCGACCGAGTAGCATATGATAAGCGTCCATATCGACCACATCACAAAGTATCTGATCCTTATAATGTTTACCAATTGAAAATGAGATAGTGCATTGTTCAGTTACTTTGGTCTCATTCACCTTTTTTATCTAGCCAATTGACTACGGGGAAGGATGTCTCGTCATTGGTAGCTGCAACTTGTCCAACATCACCCTTGAGACGATGTTCTCGCTACTACCACTGTCTATGATCACATCACAGACCTTTTCGCTGACAGTGTACTGAGTACGAAATATATTGTATCGTTGTGGGTATAATTCCGTTCGTAGGGTATACAGTAGTCACCTCACAACTAGAGATTCGCCACGATCCTCACTCGTCAATTCATCACCACCTACTATTTCTTCAGTGGTTTGTTCATATTCATAAAAGCCATGATTTTCTTCAGCGGCCTCATTTCAGTGCCCCCTTCATTTATAGTCAAGTGTGTTGTGAGACGTTGAGGACAAGTGTTTGATAAGTGGTCTGGTTGGCCACGATGGTAATAATTATTCGACCTTGGCCACTCATAAGGATTTGAAATCCTACTCGGGCTCGATGTCATGGGTGCTGTCTGTTGAGGTCTGGATGATCCGCTCCCTGTATCACGGTTTGTGGGTGGAGGAGGTTGAGGATGTTCTCCTATTGGATCTTTTCCTCGAGCCAGCACTGAATCCTGTGTGGGACACGACATGATGGGTCGATTTGAAGGATAGAAACGAGCAAGAGTTCTTGCAAGTTGTGTTTCTGCTCTCCCCACTAATTGAACTGCTTCATCCATGGTCCCGATTGGGTACATCTGAACTCGGTCCTGAATTACCGGTCGTAACTCACCTATAAATCGTGTCAACTTCTGTGACTCAGATTCTGATAGATCATTTTGTGTAGCCAATCGATAGAATTTTTCAGTGTAATCTATAACAGTTCAATTTCCTTGTCGACAATTCTGGTAATACTGGAATGAGATCTGCTCATAATCACTAGGGAGAAATAGTGATCAAAGAAGACATCTTATCCGATACCATGATGCGATGGGCGCCTTGTTCTGGCGGGCTCGTGAGAGTTGTAATTGTTCCCACCATGCAGAAGCACCAGATTTTAATTTAAACGCTACCAATTTCACCCTTTTATGATCTGACACGTTCATATAATCAAAATATCTCTCTACTTCGGCTAGCTAATTGAGAAAATCTTCGATACGTAATAAACCATTAAAACTAGGAAGTTCAGCCTTACCTCGATAGTTTCTTTCAGCACGGTCTAGATGATCGCCTCTATGGATTAGTCGACGGGCAAAACCCTCATTAATGTCATCGTCGCTGGAACTAGAATCATCTGGTGTAGCCTTACGGTTTGCCACTGGTAGTGCTCTACGATAATCGGGGTCACGTCGTACAGCAACCATAGGTGGTGGAGCGACCATAGGTGGTGGAGCACCGCCTAGGGCTCGGGGTGGAAGTAGTGCATCTGCAAGACGGTCGACTCTCCCGATGGAAAGCTTCCATTCTTTCTGAAAGATAATGAATCCCTGTATTACTGTCCACAGGATTTTGATTCATACCTTCATTGTTTGTCATCGTCTCGAGGAAAAACCTCGCTTTGATACCAAATTGACACAGGGATAAACGTGATGAGGTCGAACACCGTCTTCCTCAAGGATAACTACTTTGAATCCACGGAGCTTCTCTGGACTCCTCACAGAGACTTCTCAAATCCACGAGGAAAGAAAGCAAGAGAATAGGAATAAACTCTAATAAAATTTGAAATTAATTGCTAAATGAAATAAAATGAGTTCACATTCCTTTAAATAAGGGAACCAAGCAATAGGAAAGAAATTAGATTCAAACTACAACTAAAACTCCTAGAATCCGCGACTTACTATAAATAGTAAACTTACTATTTATAGGCGGTCGTGATATCTACTAGTGCGCAAGGTTTTCAGCCAAAAATAGTAAGTGTCCTATTTGGCTTCACCAAACCGTTCTCCTAATTATCCTAAGCACTTTTCATGTTGGACACAACTCCTAAAGCCTAACGGATGAAGAGCTATAAGCAAACTAAAACTTACTATTTATAGTAAAAACGAAATCAAAACGGGGAAACGACCATTGATCAGGGGTTTTTTAACAAATCTGGGCTGTACAGCCCAGCATAGCTGGGTTGGTTGGCTAAAGTAGCTCGTTCTACCCCAAAATCATATATTTTACGTCAGATAACTCATTTCGGATTGCGAGATATGATCGAGCTAAGGTCTGATGGTCCGGATCACTTCTGTCGTCGACCGTGCCTTTTCTGATCCATCTTGGCCATGAAATTGTCCGTGACCCGCTCTACATCACTGTCTCATCTACGCCGTTCAATGGGTACTGTCCAAACCTATGTCTCATCCATGCCGTCCATATATATTGACCTTCTAGATGGTCAGTACAGAAACAACTTTCTGTGAATATCCCAAATTCTATTGACCACATTACAGGAAAATAGATCTCCACGAGCGTCGACCATTAAAGACATTTTGGGCCATGAAAGTTTTCGATCAAGTTAATTTTTACAGTTCCCCTTCATCTATTTATTCTCCACAAAATCAACCTATTGGATCTAAAGTCGTGGATGAGAGTGTTAGATTGGACGGTCATAATGATGGATATCCAATCACTATTGTTTTTAGCTTGTGCGGTCCACCAGAGATTTATATACATCTAATTTCTGAGATGAAGTTATAACAAATTCGGTAAAAGTGGATGAACAGAATGGATGAAAAACATACATTATGGTGGGGCCCACTATGTAAACGCTGGAGTTGTAGAGCGTATCTCAGTATGTAAACCAATTTCACATTACCCGTATGGGACTGTCCATTTCAAATATGGGCCGCACATTCATGGATGTGTTCCATCCATTCCGTTCATTTTGGTAATCGATAGAATTGAGAGATCCATGTTAGATTAATACTAGAGATGTCGAGAGATGTCAAAAGCACAAAGAAAATCCATTCAACCTACATGCAGACTATAATATATTAAACCCTTCGGCTATAGTCCACAAAAAACATAAATGAAAGTCAAAATTTTAATCAAAGTTACAACAATAATATTTAAAATTTAATAATAATAAGCAATGTAACAAAAATTAAAATGTCCACGAAAATGGTAACGACTTTCTCGTTATTCGGTGGAGCAAGATCATCTGTCGATGTGGCCCTCTTCACCACCTCCTATCTCGTCTGGGTCGACTGATGGGTAGACGAAGTCGTAACGTGCTGGATCTCTATCTTAGTAGACGCAATGGCAACCTTAAGACATGAAGACTCTGACAGTGGTCTGGATGGCTCACAAGCCTTACGGAAAAAATTGTCTCAGCATGTTATGGTCTCCTTCCAGTTCCGAAAGGTGTGGTGCCTTCCGCCATTGTACTCCTCAACTTCTACTCACGCCTCGTCTCAAGTGTTATATATCCCAAGGTGACACGAGGACAACGTAGTACTTTTCTTTACTCATCTGCATGACATGCATGGATTATTTTTGTTATATATCAAAAACTGAATTTTCGTAATTCAAATATCCCATATTAATCCTTGATAAGAATATGAGAGTTGTATGTACGTACCCTTCCTGCTTTATATAAACTGACTAATCTAATCCGAGTTAATATGCGTAATGCAAGCATGTGAGTAGATATACCAAATTGCTTCCAAAACATATTTAGTCATTAAAATAGCAGTCACAATGGCATACATTAGGCATATATACCAGTACAGAAAAATCCAAGATTATGAAAATAAAATAAAAATTCAGTATGCAAAAACAAACATCACAACGATATAAGTTATTACATGCCCATAACAGCAACCAACACAACAAACCCATTGACCACACCCTGTCAGACAAAACCATCAACTCCATCACCGAAGTGATCACAGAGTTTTTTCTTTAACCACTCCATTTGGCGCTCGGGTTGAAGACTGACAAAAAATGACGTTAACAACTTTTCATTACTTAGGATCTCACCAACATCGATAAATTCTTTATTGGTCAGGCCTTTTACCTCTTTCAGCATATCAAGTACTTTGTTAGTACGATTAACCTGTTTGTTAAGCCCAAATTTCATCATTGACTTGGCAACGGTATTTAATGAGGCCCCCAGTACATCACATGGATGAGGCGGGTGTGATCGTTTCCTTGTTGCTATCACTTTACAAGTACCATTGGAATCAGGAGTGTGAGTGGGAGTGCCACGGGACCCATGATGTCCCATTGCAGGACTATTCGATGGTAATGAAATGGTCCTTGTGGAGTCTGTTATGTAATCCTCCGATAGATTTATCGTATCATCTATATCGTCATTAACATAATTCTATGCTTCATTAAGGTCTCGCTATAGACGAGAAGAAGATATTGATGTGGCCATACTCCTGCTGCCTTGCACATAGCGCCCCGTGGCCTAGTCGGATCTGCATATGGCTGTGAGGTCATCCATCCTGTCAATTCGTTTCCCATGGACTCTTACAACATTTGGGTGAGACTGTCAGAGGAATAAGACAGATGTAATAATAGGTAAATACTACATAGAGATGAATGATAGGAAATTCAAAACCAGTAAAACTTACCCTAAGATATTGCTCCCAGATTTCATCAGGAACTGTCACAACTATCCTCTCAGAGTCTCAACCAAAGCCACTCACTGCCAGCATGTCCTTCATTGCAGTATACTCTCGCTTGTTATATCTCAACCGATTGGACACATTTTACCATGTGATAAGTACCTAAATGTGCTTTGTAGCTTCGTCGACCGTAATCTGGCACGCCTCCCACTTGAATCCGTTATCAGCCTTACGACCTAGTGTGACCTGTTTGAGTAATGTGTCAAACAATATCTGGTCCGTATCACTTATCCATTTGATCTTTGGCACTCTAGATGAAGGCTCCGCGAGAGATTGCATGATTTTTGCACATGGTGAACATCGGGTGGGTACTGGCGGTGTTTTTATCGGTGACTGGGTCAGTGTGAATGTTTCGTTAAAGAAGGACTGCCATTTCACCTGAATATGAATTATGCATGATTTTTTTTTTTTTTGCAAATGGCAACTATAATCGTTAAAACAACAAATATTAAGATAGACTTATATAACATAAATTCACTGGTCCTTATAATTATCCGACAAATTACTAAGTGTGTAATACCATAATTCCTATTTTTAGGAAGTGAAATAAAACTTAAATATAGTATCACCAACTAATACATGAAAATTAAATAGAAAGTATCTTCATCTACTCCTACTATTCTGCTGAGCATCTGCCCATATTTTGGTTGTAATGTCATCATGCATCTGATTTCAAGCATCTTTTTCACGCTGTGTTACTCGAAGTAACCACTGTCGCTCGTCATTACTTGATACCTCTTGTGGCGTTGGGATACCCTCCTCATCGGTTGCAGATATACTAGCGAAATCACTATCATGTGGAGACTCATTTTGGCCACGTATATAATTGTGTAGGAAACAGCAAGCTATCACAATCTGCACTTGTGCTTGAAATTTATACTGCATAACACTCTTCAAGATGAGAAATCTGTCTTTCAATATACCGAAACATCGCTCGATTGCATTGTACAATTGTGCATGTCGGTAATTAAACAGCTTTTTCATATTCGCAGGAGCTTTCCCGGTTCGATACTCCTATAAGTGTTACTGAACGCCTCGGTATGGAGCCATAAATCCAGGTGAATGAGCGTACCTAGCGTCGACAACATAATATTTTTCTACACATTTGAATCAACATTCTATTAACTGAAAAATCGGATACAATCATAGTTGAGAATTATATTGACACGTTTATAACAGATAACTAATACTGTTTGGGACAAGTAAAGGATCGTCTGATCGGGTCAATGCGTTGTGTAACACTCGCATCCGAAGCAGAACCCTCCCAACTGGCCAATACATATGTAAATTTCATATCGAAAGAACACGCTGCAAGTATATTTTGGGAGAGCACCCCTTTGCGATTGCAGAAGCTCGCGTGGTTAACCACCAACGCATATGCTGGAATGTGTATACTATCAATTACATCAACGCAATCCTAAACGTAAAGAATCAACAATCATGAAGCAACCGTAGAATGGAGGGAAGTAAAAAGTGCAGACTTAGAAAATACACCTATTACAAATGTACCTGAAAGTAAGCAAACCAATTTAGATTTGTTTGGATCTCTAATGACATCTCTGTTTCGGCCTGTTTAACTAAATCAGGGTACATTGATATAATTGTCTCTAGCACACGGTGAAAGTACTGACTGACTGTCTCACCCGATCGAATAAATTTGTGACTTATGACCCGGTTGCGAATATTGTGCCCCAATGTGTGAAGGAAAATAACTGCTTGTTCTTTAAGACTAACATTACGCGTATCATAGAGTCGTGTCTTCTCGCATAGCGGCGTATATAGTTCAAAAAATGAATCTCGATTCATCATGACTTGATCTACATAATCTCCGTCGCTAGCCTGAATAATAGAATTGATGAACCTCGCTCGCTCATCATCCCCATGACGCACCGATTGCTTTAACAAGTAAGTGAGACAATATTCCCCAACAGCCTATACATAAGCTGTCACCGCTTGAAACACAATTATTCTATTCGGCGATTCCTCATCTAAAGAATCCATTGTCAACTGATAACCTACACTCTCATGTGTGGATTTCTCATAAATATACATCGCAAATAACAATGGGTATAGATATATATGTTGGACGAAGGTGTATATATATGTATGTATGTATATATGTATGTATGTATGTATATATATATAGTATATGAATACTTAGACCTCCATGGTTGGCCTCTAACCCTTCCCAAGGATTACATCTTTCTCTTTACCTAAAGATCAATATAGAATTGTGTATGAATGTTGTTTTTTTACCCTCTTATCTTCTACTGAAGAGGCAAAGAAAGAGGAAGATAGCTAACTGATATACAATGTTCATCTCCTTTCTGAAAGTAAGTTAAAGGTAGAACTCATATACAAGTACATAGAAGCCATATTCTTGAGGTGTGTTAAACCATTCATTTTATTTTCCTAATAGGAAGACTTGTATGATGAAAAACCTAAACAATGAGAAATGGAAACCAGCGCATGAATCATCTGGTAAGGGTTACTTTTGTGGTCAGAGATGTTCTGTTGTACTCATTTAGTGAGGGTTATATTTCTTTTTATATAAAAGATGATCTAATTAGCTATGTCAGAACAAGCTATCGAAAGAAATAGAGAATGCTCTATAAGATCAATCTATAGTGGTTCTACCTAATACGTACCTTCGAATGGTGTCCCCATTGTATAAGTAAATACCTGTCATTGGGTCCACAAATAAGCTTGATAAGAAATAACAACAAACATGAGGATTTATAGCACTCTGGGAATCTTCTACTGAAAATGTTCATAGATAAATCCTGGTATGGAGATCTGATTGGCATGTCTTAGTAATTGAAATGATCATATTCAAAAAGTATTTATCCACTTGTTTAGCCCCATATAGATTCATGACAAATGCAGTAAAATTATGAAAATTGCCTATCATTACCATATAACATATAAACAGCTCCTTCCTGTTCACCTAATTATGCATGTTAAACCATTCACATATAACCTACATGTTTCTTCATTTCAAAATAAATGACCAAACTGACAGCAACACGCAGAGTATTCCATAGTCCACAACAATGCAGGGCCTTGTAAGAACAATGCAGGGTAGAATTATATCTTTCAGACAGGCAATGAACAGAAATCATAGATTAAGAGATAACCAAAACTCCAATCATTATGACAGGCAATAAACAAAAATCTTAGAATAAGAGATAACCAAATTGACTACATCAACTAGTGCGAATTTGGGTCAGCCCAGCAAGTCTTCAAACTACATGATATTGATATGGGGCCAACCAACTTGTCCTTGGTAAATAGAGTGAGAATATTGTTATTGGGTACATAGAGATTTAGGAAGAGAGGAGGCTGCTAGTTCATGATTTTGTTGTGCAAGGATATGTATTCTGGCATACATCCCATTTTCAAAATTGCCTAAATGTGAAGAACATCTCTCCAGTTGGAGTAGTGAAAATGCCCAAATGGGCATACATCCCATTTGAAAAATGCCCAAATGTGAAGTACATATGTATGGTCATTTTTTCACAACAATTTTGTGATGATTGTTGTAGTATCAGTTGGTAAATGATGAGATGGTAATGTAATATTTGCTGGAAGAGTGGGTGCAAGATCTTGGTTGTGTCATTATTTCTTTATTTTGGATGTTTAGAAGGCAATTGTAAAATGAAAAATGAAGAAATACCTTTGTTGTAATTGGAAATATGCTCTTCAGTATAAAAGTTTGAAACTCAACTGCATATTGACATTAATAGTGTCAATCTTCGTTGCAACAATAAAATAGTCTTGAAAAATACAAGTCTATTGGCTATACACACCAAGCACATATACCTAAACACGTGCAGTATCTTACTTTCATATCAAAGGAAGGATCCTATTACAGATTGACCTGAGTGTTGACCTTCACTATTGCCAACAGAAACCTAAAACACAAGTCAAGGGATAGAGGTTGCGATGCATAACAATGAGTTGGATATTCCTATTGCAGTACTTTAGGTATGCCATTAGCTTGAAAAAACATGGATAAAGTAAAACGTAATATGTAAGGAGTTCGAAATGTCCAAATTTCAATATCTACTCTCGAAAGACCAGTTTTTAACTTTGTTCCCTGTACAGGTCTTCCTGCAATCTCTCTTGAAACCTAATTTCAAGCATGTGAACCACTTTGATTGAATCTTAGAATAAATTCACAATAGAAGTATATATTCACTTGCTCAAAAATCATCCAAATTTCACAGTTGGAGAGTTATATAATAGAGGTGTGAATGTATGCATTTGGGCAATAAGTTGGGATATTTTAAACAAGAAGAACTCGCGAATCAACTGTCCAAAACTCATTTAAAGGATCAATGGCATATGAAGATAAAATAAATAAGCAAGCTTCCTCTGTCGGTGTATGTAGATTTTGAAGGACATGACATAAGCACATTAGGTCATGTTGTTAATAGCAAAATATGAGACTAATGTGTCCAGCCTCAGATTAATAATAGCTGATGGGATTTTTCTCCTCAGTTCAAAGGAGAGACAGTGCAGTGGTTGAAATTTTGGAGGGTTTCATCACGCTGCTCGAGCGGTCGTAGGTGGTCTTCGACCGGTCGTGGGAGGCGCTCGACTGGTCGTAGGTTCGAGCCCTAGCACGACTCAAAGTTCAGCGAGTTTGTGCTATTTTTTTTTTTATGCTGTTTTTTTCTCGGAGGTCTACGACTGGTCGAAGGAGAGCTACGACCAGTCGTAAGTGGTCTAAGACCAGTCGTAGGAGAGCTACGACTAGTCGAAGCTACGCAGATTCGTTTCGCAGTTTTTACGTGAAATTACGGATTTGAGTCCTTTCGCAACAGGGATGCGGAAAGGAGTTTCCTAAAACTATAAAAAGGGGTTCCTAGGATTTTCTAGGGTATTATGTTGTATGAGAAAATATAAGAGGGTTATCAAAGGTGAGAGAGAGAGAGAGAAAAGAGAGTGAGGAAGCTTATAAAAGGGAGGTTATGCTCTTGAAGGTGATCTACTGTGCAATCTACATCTCAGCGCTTCTACGTCCTCGTAATCGATCAGATCTCTTATTGTTTCTTTTATTCTCTTATTGTTTATCCACTCCTGTGTGAGTGACGAAGGTTGTAAACGTTCTACTTCATAGTGGATTGTTGATCTGGACGAAGTCTCGTGGTTTTTACCTCTTTGAGGGTTTTTCACGTAAAAATCTCTTGTGTGGTGTGTGATTGTTGCTTTGATTTATTTCATTGCATTGTAATTCCATAATTCTGGTTTGTTCTGGAGGGCTAGATCCTAAGGTTTTGTGCAAGGTGCCTAATAAAGTGGTAACAGAGCGCTAAGTTCATTGAACGGGTATGATCGGTTTTAAAATTATGGAAGGTGGCTCATCAAGGATGATCAGCCTCAATGGTTCTAACTGGACCATATGGAAGGCTAAGATGGAGGACTTGCTTTATTGCAAGGATCTATATTCTCTAATTTTAGGCATATCAGCAAAATCCAAGGATATGTCTGATAATGATTGGAAGAAGTTGGACCGGAAGGTGATGGGGTTTATTAGACAATGGTTGGATGATTCTGTATTCCACCATGTGTCTACGGAAACCTCAGCCGCTAGCCTATGGCTGAAACTACAAGGGCTGTATGAGAGGAAGACAACTGGTAATAAGATTTTTCTAATAAGGTGACTTGTGAATCTCAAGTTCAAGGATGATGGTTCTGTGGCCGAGCACATGAATGAGGTTAACAATATAGTGAACCAACTCTCCTCTATGAAGATGGTCCTGGATGATAAATTGCAGGCTTTACTATTGCTTAGTTCATTGCCTGGCAGTTGGAAGACATTGGTGGTGTCTCTAAGTAACTCCGCGCCAGACGGAAAGATATCCATGGAACAGGTTACTAGATATCTCTTTAATGAAGAGACAAGGAGGAAGTCTTAGGGGTCTACTCAGCAAGAGGCACTTGTGATACAAAAACGGAGGAGAGGAAAGAACGGGAAGGGCGGGAAGGCTCGAGATAAATCAAGAGGCAAGTCGAGCAACAGAAAAGATGTTGAATGCTGAAATTGTGGCAATAAGGGCCACTATAAGCATGAATGTCATAAGGCTAAAAACGACAAGAAAGGAAAAGAAAAGGAGAAGGAAGATGAATCTGATTCTATTGCGGTCGCTTCTGATAGTGACATTGTTATTATTCTTTCAACAGATCACAATGTATGTCTCACTGCTACTGGTCAGGACACCGACTGAGTGATTGACTCAGGAGCTTCTTTTCACGCGACTCCACGCAGGGACTTCTTCACAAGCTACAAGTCAGGTGACTATGGGAACATGAAGATGAGAAATTTTGGCGTATCGAAGATCGTAGGGGTCGGTGATATTTGTGTGAAGACCGATGTGGGCTGCACATTGGTTCTCGGGGAAGTGAGGCATATCCCAGACCTTCGCCTCAACATGATGTCGACGGGAAGGTTGGATGATGATGGTTAGGAAAGTCGGTTTGCAGGTGGGCGTTGAAAGCTCATCAAGGGTTCGTTGATCGCAGCCAAAGGAAAGAAGTGTTGCATATTGTACAAAGTAAGTGTCAGTGTATGCAAGGGTGGGTTGAACGCAGTGGAAGATTTAGCTATAGACATGTGGCACAGGCGTCTAGGCCATATGAGTGAAAAAGGGCTTCAGCTACTAGCGAGGAAGCGGCTCCTTCCAGACGTGATAGGTATACCTCTCAAAACCTGTCTTGATTATTTATCAGGAAAACAACATAGAGTTTCTGATGTTTTAATTTAAACCAATTTGATTTAAATGATTTTAACTCACAAGTATACGAATCAGATGTAAATATGGTACGTATTACGAGATCGTTCCCACGAGGACTGGTTGTCGCAATTCGAAATTTAAGATTCTTCTTAACTAATCCAACAAATATTTTAGCAAACTAATAAGTAAACTAACACAAATCTATGGAAAATAACTGAGAACTATGAGAAAAATTTAATCCAGGAGAAGACTAGGACTTTCGAATCCACCTCTAATTATCCTAATCCTTATTTTACCTGTTGATTTATTCTAATTCAGATTGATATAAATTTAATAAACAAAGCACATCCTATGTCCTTGGTCGGGCACACAGAATGTATAATCTTTTAAAGCATATGCATCACATCTTTCCATCCATGGTCAAGCATGGAGAGATGTAAATCCTGTTTCTTCTTCTATAGGAAACCTGTTCATGGTCAGACACAAGCACCTAGAGTAATATTCCAAACAACATCCATATCTAGACTTTGGTCGAGCTCATAGAATGGAGAAGTATGAAAATCTCAGGAAAGCACACTAGAAAAAGAAACAAATCAATCCAATTAAAATAAATTCAACATAAATAAGAGTCAATCAAATTAGGGGCTTCATCTCAGCCCTAGCTAAGAAGTTTAGCAATCCATAAAATTAATTAGAAAAAAAGAAATATAAAATAAAAACATTAAAAACATCCTTCCCTTCTTTCTTCTTCTTTTTCTCTCTCTCTGGCTTTGGCTCTCCTCAAGCTCTGGATCTTCTTTTTCAAGGTCTCAATCCCTGCTCCCCACGTCCAAAATATTCTTATATAGTTGCTGGAGTGGTGAAAATCGGATTTGAATCGGATTTGGAAAGCTATGCATGCCCAACTAAAGCTTTTTCGCACCCAAGTTCAGTGCCTCAAAACACGCCACTTTTCTTGCTCAAATTCCAAAGAAACACCGTCTCTTAGGACTTTCTTGGGTCCTCTACATGATAGACGGTTCAGATCTGCCATATGTCAAAGATGGTGGGCCAAAACCGCCTAGAAAATTCAGTTTTCGCACCATTTCGCTGTTATGATCGGTGGACCCCACAGAAGTATTTTCTGGAAAATCCACTCCGTCCATTGGATTCAGAATGAAATTTCAGTTAAGAATGGGTGGTTTTGAATGTCCATTGGCATGTCTCAGAGAAGAAATAATTAAAAGATCAGATTTGAACGCTACAGGGTAGCCCTTTTGTGGCCCCTGTATCGCACACATGTGTGCGCATGGGTACGAAAGGTTAGCATGGTTTTGTAGCTCTCGAAGCCCTCTACAAGATGGACGGATCAGATCGGCCGTACATGCGAAGGGTGGGGCCCACAATCAGCCGTAAGTCGGACGCAGTTCGTCCGCTCACTGACGTGAAACGGAAATTTCTGTTTTTTTTTCTTTCTTTTTCGGTCAGAGACGGCTGACGTTTTCCATGCACGTGTAGTGCACTTGTGCATTATGCACACTTTATTCATGTTGGGTCCACTGTGGTGATTTTTAGAAATCTTCATCGTCCAAATTATTTCTCATCTCATTTAAACTGTCAATAATAATTTTGAGATAGTTCCAGATACCAGGTGGGCCCAGAATCAACGGTTTATGGGCTGATCTGTCAGTTGGGGCACTTTCATAGTGATCCAATGGATGAAATTTTATATGTACGGTTAATTTATGGCCCTCATCCCCTGTATGAATTTTCAGGTCAATCGGATGGTGGGAACCCTGTGATTTTGCATTTTGGATCAGGTTCGGGCCTTTTTAACGGTGAACGGCTTTATTTTCTTGGATCCATGGCATGTAAATCCGTTGATCTTGGTCCTATGGAGTGCGTCCCTTACTCTGGTGACTTTGTAACGTCAAATCCACGTTGTTAATATCACTTTTTAATCCACGCTCTTGATTTCCTCCTGCAATCAAAATATAATTAAAATATGGCATTAAATATTATCTTGTTGGTAAAATCTGATAATAGTCGGGGTCTGATATGCAATATTTGACCCTCATCACAACCCCCAACTAGTATTTTGCTAGTCCCGAGCAAAACATGCGAAAAACAATTTCAAAACTAAAAGACAATTTCTGTAAACCCGAGAGACGTGTCAACAAATAGTCGAGATGTAAAAATTCTAGGATTATGAATGGTGAGTAGAATTTTCTCCTGGAATCAAACTAATGGTAAACTTTATAATCAAATTCAAAATATTAATCCATTAATTAGAACATTCCAAACATTGAGTTCCATAAGCGTATAGTGTAATCTCGTCTTACATTCATTAAGAGATCCAATTGTCAAATTTATGATATCATTGGTAATTAACAACGGAATGCATGACTACTAAAACCAACACTTGCCTGACAGGTTAACTTTTCATTATACCAGCCTTTGATTTTGTTCATAAACAGTAACGCCAAGGAGGGGAATCAAATCCTCACCTACAGGGAGCAAACCTAGGGTGAAAACTTGTCACCTAATAATTTTTTTTTTCTAGCTATCAACCATGGGGGATCGAATCTACACCTATAGGGAGCAAACCTATGGTAAAGATTATGCGACTTACTCTTTTAATTCTTTTTTACTGCACATGAAATTTTATTTTGGCTGGTTCCTTTCATGCTTTGTGATTACCAAGTTAATCATTCAATATCGAATCGAAACCTTAATGTGTAAGCGAGATGTGATATGCAAAATCATGACTTAATCAATGTTTAAAGCTTCTAATCACGGGTTAACAATTCAAACTTAAATGTGAAATCTAACAGACAACTGAATCCAAGAGTCATAAATTACCAACATCACGTATCTTTTAATTTTAAAATCACAACTATCCTTCAAAGTCACTTCAAATTCATAAGAAATTTTAGAAAATTTTAAAAAAATTAAAAATTTTCACACTTTTTGCTCTCAAGACCAAGAAAATACTGATTAGGTTACCTAATCTCCTACCCCTAACCTAAAATCTACATTGTCCTCGATGTAAAAGAAATAAGCATGCAATGTACATGGGACAACAAAAGTAAATGAGTGATGGAAAGATAGTACCTGGACGGAGAATCAAGAGGCTTTCCCAAAATATCAACGTAAAAATGATTCAGCACAAGAGAGAAATCAACAAAACTAAAATAACAAAAATAAAATGACAAAAGAAAAGCCTACCTATACCATTTTCGCAGGTGCTCTCGATTGCATTTAGCGTATGCAATAAACCTTTAAACCCCTACGTTACCCCTAGTGGACGAGTTGTAGTCTCGTGAGGGTTTACAGCAATGTTACCCACAAACATTGAAATAACTAACTAGGAAAAAGAAATAAAAAGAAAAGCTAGGTTGCCTCCCAGGAGCGCTAAGTTTAACGTCTTCAGCCAGACAAAAATAGACTATGAATTAATCAATCTTGAAAACCTGGGTCCTCCAAATTAACTTCCTCAACATCTTGATTAACCAAATCCTCCAAATAAGGTTTCAGTCGTTGACCATTCACTTTGAAAATATTTCCGTCCTTAAGATTTTTAATCTCGATTGCTCCATGAGGAAATACTGTTACTACCTGATAAGGACCATACCATCGCGAACGTAGTTTTTCAGGAAAGAGGCGTAACCTAGAATTATACAATAAGACTTTCTGACCTGGTTCAAATGTCTTGCAAAGAATTGATTGGTCATGAAAAAATTTCGTTCGTTCTTTATAAATTTTCGCATTCTCATATGCCTCATTTCGAATTTCTTCTAACTCATTGAGTTGAAGTTTATGGTGCGATCCAGCCTTGTTCAAATCAAAATTAAAGGTTTTGATGGCCCAATAAGCATGATGTTCTAATTCCACAGGTAAGTGACATGCTTTCCCAAAGACAAGCCTATAGGGAGACATTCCAATCGGGGTTTTGAAAGCCGTACGATACGCCCAAAGAGCATCATTCAAACGTTGCGACCAATCCTTACGATCAGGGCGAACTATTTTCTCTAAAATTTGTTTAATCTCCCGATTCGAAACTTCTACTTGACCACTTGTTTGTGGATGGTATGGAGTTACAACTTTATGGGTGATGGAATATTTCTTCATTAAAGATTCAAACGGTTTATTGAAAAAATGAGTACCACCATCACTTATGATTGCCCGAGGAGTACCAAAACGAGAAAAGATATTTTCTTTCAAGAAGCGAACCACAACTTTGTGATCATTCGTTTTACATGGCACTGCTTCCACCCACTTAGAGACATAATCGACGGCCACAAGGATATACATATAACCGAATGATGGGGGAAACGGACCCATGAAGTCAATACCCCAAACATCAAATATCTCAACAATGAGAATATTGGTAAGTGGCATCATGTTTCTACGGGAAATATTACCCATACGTTGGCATCGATCACATGTAGAACAAAAGGCATGTGTGTCTCGAAAAAGTGTAGGCCAATAAAATCCACTTTGTAAAACTTTTGCAGCTATTTTCTTTGAACCAAAATGACCACCACATGCATGGTCGTGACAAAAGGAGATTATACTATGAAACTCACTCTCAGGTACACATCTCCTAATGACCTGGTCAGGACAGAGTTTGAATAGGTATGGATCATCCCAGAAGAAATGTTTAACCTCAGCAAGAAATTTGGATTTATCCTGTTTAGTCCAATGAGAAGGAATCTGATTTGTAACAAGATAATTTACGATGTCAGCATACCAAGGTAATTGAGAAATAGCTAAAAGTTGTTCATCAGGAAAAGACTCGTTCATTGGCACAAGATCCACTGTGGGCTCCAAGACAAGTCTAGACAAATGGTCGACTACCACATTTTCGGAACCCTTTTTATCCCAAATTTCAATGTCAAATTCTTGTAGCAAGAGAATCCAACGAATCAATCGAGGTTTAGCATCTTTTTTAGAAAGAAGATATTTCAATGCTGCATGATCTGAAAACACTATAACCTTCGATCCAATGAGATATGACCTGAATTTGTCTAGAGCAAATACCACTGCCAACAACTCTTTTTCAGTGGTAGAGTAGTTCAGTTGAGCATCGTTTAGAGTCCTACTAGCATAATAAATGACATGAGGTATTTTGTCCAATCGTTGCCCTAAGACGGCTCCAACAGCATAATCAGAAGCATCACACAAGCTCAAAAGGTAAACTCCAATTAGGTGGTTGGATGATTGGAGCAGAAGTTAATAAAAGCTTTAACTTGTCAAAAGCTTTCCGACAATCATCATCAAGGTCAAATGCAACATCCTTAGCTAATAAACTGCACAAGGGTCGAGAAATTTTGCTAAAATCCTTAATGAATCTCCTGTAGAATCCTGCATGCCCTAAAAATGATCTAATTTCCTTCACTGTTCTAGGTGGAGGAAGACTAGAAATTAAATCAATCTTGGCTTTGTCAACTTCAATGCCTTTACTTGAAATAACATGCCCGAGTACAATCCCTTTTTGAACCATAAAATGACACTTTTCCCAATTCAATACCAGGTTCGTTTCTTTACATCTTTCCAAAACTAGAGATAGATGGTATAAGCATTCATCAAAGGAAGAGCCAAAAATGGAAAAATCATCCATGAAAATCTCAAGGAAACGCTCAACCATGTCTGAAAAAATACTCATCATGCATCGTTGAAAAGTAGCGGGCGCATTACATAGCCCAAATGGCATACGCCGATAGGCATATGTACCAAAAGGACATGTAAATGTGATTTTCTCTTGATCCTCGGGAGTAATGGGAATCTGATTGTATCCGGAATAACCATCTAGGAAACAATAATAGCTATGCCCTGCCAATCTCTCTAACATCTGATCGATGAAAGGAAGAGGAAAGTGATCCTTCCTTGTGACCAGGTTCAGTTTACGGTAATCAATACAAACTCGCCAACCTGTAGTCATGCGGGTTGGTACTAATTCATTATCATCATTTTTTATCATCGTAATCTCAGACTTTTTTGGAACAACTTGAACTGGGCTGACCCACGTGCTATCCGAAATAGGGTAAATGATACCAACATCTAACAATTTAAGCACCTCCGCCCGTACGTCCTCTTTCATGTTAGGATTAAGCCTCCTTTGCATTTCACGTGATATTTTTGCATTTTCCTCAAGATGAATACGATGCATACACACAGTGGGGCTTATTCCCTTTATGTCCGCTATTGTCCACCCAATAGCTACCCTATGTTCTCTAAGAACATTAAGCAACTTGCCCTCCTGTTCCTTATCAAGGTTAGAAGCTATGATGACAGGTAGGGTCTCAGAAGGACCTAAAAATGCATACCTGAGAGTTTCAGGTAATTGTTTAAGGTCAAGTTCGGGTGGTTTCTCAACAGACGGGACCGGTTTAGACTCAGATGGTGGAAGAAGTTCCACTTTTGCTTTCCATTTTGTAGTATCCATTATAGAATTAGAGTCGAGCAATGCATTAACTTCTTCGATGGAACTTTCTATGTCAAAGTCTATGCCAAAATGTGTTAGACAAGTCTTCAGTGCGTCTTCGGAAGATTTAAAGAAAGAGTCATGCACTAGACTATCAATCATGTTCACCTCAAAAATATCATCCGAGTCTGTCGGTTGTTGTCCAGCATTGAAAACATTAAGTTTAATCTTCATGTTACCAAAAGATAACTTCATGACTCCATTCCTGCAATTTATAATAGCATTGGATGTAGCTAAGAATGGACGTCCCAAGATAACCGGGATTTGACTCGTAGGATTCGGGACAGGCTGAGTATCAAGAACGATGAAATCCACTGGAAAATAAAACTTATCAACCTGGATTAACACATCCTCAATAATACCACGGGGCACCTTGACAGATCTATCAGCTAGTTGTAATGTTATTTTAGTTGATTTCAGTTTACCAAGTCCTAGCTGCTCATACACAGAATATGGCAACAAATTAACGCTCGCCCCTAAATCAAGCAATGCCTTCTCAACCTTATGATCTCCTATGACGCAAGAAATGGTAGGAGCTCCTGGATCCCTAAATTTAGGAGGGGTGTTATGTTGAATCATAGAGCTAAGTTGCTCTGCAAGGAAGACCTTCATATGAACATGTATCTTACGCTTCTGAGTGCATAAATCTTTAGGAAACTTAGCGTAAGCAGGGACTTGCTTGATAGCATCAAGCAATGGAATATTAATTTACACTTGCTTAAACATCTCCAATATCTCATTAAAGTTATTTCCTTTCTTAACTGGTGTCAGACGTTGAGGAAAATGTGCTTTAGGCACATAGGATGACACAGGAGTGGTTTCTGGAGGGTCAGAGTGCTTTTGGACTCTAGATGTAATAGTATGTCTCTCCGCTTCATTTTGCTCTTCCGGTTTGGAATTTGATTCTTCCTTAGGCATTTCTACTTTGTTATCGATCTGTTTACCGGACCTAAGGGTAATGATAGATTTGGCTTACTCATGATATTGTTCCTGGTTTGAATTAGAGCCAATCTCAAACTGTCCTTTTGGATTTACCACACGTTGGCTGGGGAACCTCCCCTTCTCTCTCTCACTCAATGTGGTAGCAAGTTGACCCAATTGAACTTCCAGCTTGGCAATAGATTGAGCATTCGCATGTACGCTTTGCTGGTTAGCTAGTAAAGTTTGTTGGGTGTCTTTTTGAAATTGAAGAGAACTCTGCATAAAAAGATTGAGTGTATCCTCAAGAGATGGTTTCCTAGATTGTGCAGGAGCTTGTTGATATTGCGGAAACTGTTAAGGTTGTTGACTACCAACTTGTGGGTAAGGTTGCATAGGAGGATTTCCAGATGGTCCTCCTTGTTGTGGTCCTTTTGCCCAAGAAAGATTTGGATGTCTAGCCCACCCTAGGTTGTAGGTATTTGAGTAAGGATCATTCCCAGGTCTCCGAAAGGTGTTCATAGCATGTACTTGTTCGGAGAGAAATTCAGAAAATGCTGCACCAGATGGACACGACTACGTAGGATGGCCAAGACTAGAACATATAGCACATGACTCGATTTGAGTTGTTTGTGGAGGTCCATTATTCAACATCAGAGCATCGACTTTCTGTGTCAGGCTATCAAGTATGGTATAAATATTTGGCGTGACTCCTATTTCATATATACCACCTTTCTTTGACAGTTGGAGATTTCTTTCACCTCTATTTGAGTAGTCCCATTGTTGGGAATTTTCGCATAAGGTTTCAAAGAAATTTCATGCTTCGACATCACTTTTGGTCATGAATGACCCTCCACTGGTGGCATCAACCATGCGACGGTTTTGAGGTGTCAAACCATCATAGAAGTATTGAACTTGTTGCCACTTCTCAAAGCCATGGTGTGGACATTTAAGGAGCAAGTCCTTCCATCTTTCCCAACATTCATGAAAGTGTTCTCCCTCTTTTTGCGTGAAATTAGTGATTTCTCTACGGAGAGCATTCGTTTTGTGAACAGGGAAGAATTTGTTTAAGAACTTCTTAGACAGTTGATCCCACGTAGTGATCGTCCCAACTCCTAGAGAATTCAACCATGCTTTTGCCTTATCCTTCAAAGAAAAAAGAAAAAGGCGCAAACGGATCGAATCATCTGAGAAGTTTTGAAACCTAAAGGTCGAGCAAATGTCTAGAAATTCTTTTACCTGATGATATGGATCCTCTTTGTCTAAACCATAGAAAGATGGTAACAACTGTATGACCCCTGGTTTAAGTTCAAAGTATGCTGCCGTGGTGGTTAGCAACACTATGCATGAAGGCGCATTAAATTGGACAGGAGCTGAATAATCTCTAAGCGCTTTAATTGCATTTTCGTCCGTCATTTCGAATAGGATATTTCTAGATTTTTTACGAAAGGTTCTTTCTATTTCAGGATCAAAGGGTGCTAGTTCTATATTCAAAGATCTACGCCCTAGCATAAACTGAATAATGAAAATTAGGAAAGAAAACTAAACTAAACTAAGATGCAACCTAAGAGAAATAAGACTAGAACTTAAAATTATGAATTCCTAAAAATAAGATAAAGCTATGTAAACAAGAATTATAAGAAAGAACCCAGACAAGAAGGTGATGGATGTCTGAAGATTTAGTAGCTTCTCCTTTTGAAGACAATCTTATTTAACAGCTTCTTTCTTCAATTCCTGTTAAAATAAAAATAAAAACAAAAGCAATTTCCTAAAATAATGCTAGAAAGAAAAAAATAAAAATAAATCTTAAGCAATGGTTAGTTTCTAAAAAGAAAAAAATTTCTAAAACTAGAAAATAGAAAGCCACTTAAAAGAAGAATCTAAATCTAAAATTAGAAAATAGAAAAGTTTTAAAAAGAAATCCTAGACTTAGAAAATTTTTAAAAAATAAAACCCTAATTCTAAAAATAGAAATTAAAAAAAAATAGAGAATTTAGAAAGAGATTACCAAATTAGAAGTTCAAGTCAGGACCCTACAAAACAAGAAATATATTAGTTTCTAAAATAAAATAAAATAAACTTTAACCTAAAGTTAGTAAAATCCTAAGGCTATGAATTATGATAAGAGAGATTCTTAAATTCAATTTGGACCGAAACAGTCCTCGACAACGGCGCCAAAAACTTGATGTTTTAATTTAAACCAATTTGATTTAAATAATTTTAACTCGCAAGTATACGAATCAGATGTAAATATGGTACGTATTACGAGATCGTTCCCACGAGGACTGGTTTTCCTTAAGAGGCAAAACAAAAATGGACAGAGTAACTTGTTTCATAATAAGCTTTTCCTTAAGAGGCAAAACAAAAATTATTTCTCCATGAAGATAGTAGAGTGGATAACATATATCATAATTCAAGAGATATTGCACTGTCTATCAAACTGTGAAACTGAGTAAAGAGTGATCTACAATAATATTTCATCACTTTCAACTATGGAGGTAGAAAATGCTATGAATGAGAAAGGGAAAAAGTAAGAAAAATAATATGGAGCATACCAGAGATCTTTATGTGAGCCAATAACAGAGATCAAAGAACACTGAGTTAGAAATGGAAGCAAATCAATAGTTGGATATGAAGACTATTAGATTTTAGATTAACTGAAAATTGAAAATCCTAAAACCCATATTTTCTAAAGAACCCTCCCAACAGTAGAATTAAGATTTCACAAAACCCCCAATATCCAGCCATGAGCAAACATGTTTTGAAAATTGAAATTCATTAGTTCAATACAAACCGTTTCAAGCAGAATTAGTCCTCCTGGATGCGGAAATCCATCTCAGATTAAGCAAAAATGCCCAAAATCAAGAAATTGGAGGTTATCTGGAGTGGGATTGAAGAGTAGAATTAAGATTTCACAAAACCCCCAATTTCCAGATACCATGAGCAAACTAGTTTTTGAAAATCAATAATAGGACTGAATATAGACTGTTTGAAGAAGAATTAGTTATCCAAATTAAGAAAATCTAAATTAGATTAAGCCACCACACTCAGAATCCTCTTACATAGGGCTTCTCTGGAGAAGGCAACATAAAAAAAAAAAATCTGATTTCCCAAAACCCCCAATATTCAGAAAACATAAGCTAGGATGTTTCTGAAAATGGAAGCAATCAATTGAATACAGAAGGATTAAAGCACAAACAATCCTCCTGGATTCTCTATTCCATCTCAAATTAAGCCATCACACCCTAAAAACCTGAAACCCCCAATTTCTGGAGTGCACAATACATAAAAAATCAGATTGCACAGAAACTCCCAAAATCTTGGAGCCTATGTAATTGGACATGCAGATAGGAAGCCAATGGCCCTCTCACAGAGTGGTGGGATGACATGCATGACGGATTCCCAACTATATGCCACCGTATCAGGCCACGAGAGGAAGAAGACGTACCTGCGCGTAGCAACAATGATGGCTCTGATGGCCACCATCGTTGAAAATACCTGAGATTTATAAGATGATTATCACGCAAAATGATCCTTCCCGCCACCACTCCCGCCATATCCAGTGACCTTTAATCCCATCCCTCAATCCATATGAAGGACTGGGATGGGCTCGAGGTAAATCCAGAGAGAAAGGTTCGTATCTAGTGCTATCTTGCAATCCAGTAGGCGACATTACCCTACTCATCTCTCTCCCATCCAAACAGGCAGACGCCCGTACTCTGTTGGATATGACGCTCATATCCAACCTACTATGACCGAATACACTTTAATACATCCATTCAAACGGCCCCTTAGGGCATGAAACCTGTTATGGGAAAGATAGGACAGTCCATAAAAAGAGTTTGAACCAACAACTAGCATGAACCATAGACCAAACTATCCGAAAGAAAATTATTAGCTAGGAAGAGCCGACCAATAAGATTGCTTGGTCCAGTCACAGGTCGGCATGACTATAACTCGGCCTGATCATAGGTCAGCCCAGTCACAGGTCGGTGCGACTATAGCTCAGCCTAATAATAGGTCAAAGCCGTTATGGGTCGGTGCGACCTTTGACGACCTTCGGCAAGGGGAGCTGATAACTACTAGAATCAACGATCACAAGGAACACTACAAGCTGATCGACATCGGATAATACTGACCTACAAATAGCTTAATATTACCTGTCTCTAAGGCTTGATCTGCCTCAACCATCCGATCTTACCTAAAGGTCGGATAGACTTATCGATTGCCAACTAAACATTCGGTCTTATCCAATGCAAACGGCTCAAAGATCTCGAGAGATGAGGCCAGAATCCCTAAGATCTTGGACACCCATGATCTGAGGAGGATCCCTGACATATCAAGGGTCCCAAATGAGAAAAATATCCAATGGTGTAATCTTCCCTCTAAATAGAGAATATTTATAACTCGTGTGATCTTCCCTCTCGATAAATAGGGGAGCCCCTAAACGGTGAAAGATATGCACACATTCACACAACCGATAAACCTAAAAAGACTAGTGACTCTTTTCCTTTGAACCATTCTCTACAAAGACCTAAATCCCTGACTTTGGCATCAAAGGGTCCCTTGCATTAGCTAAGGTCTTCCTTTTGTCCTTTGCCTTACAGGTGCTTAAGGGTCCAAGGAGGGTTCATCGAAAAACTGCATCAACAGTTTAACGTCATCTGTGGAAACTAATGTCGAAAGTCATTTCCTACTGTGCTAAAAAGACAATGCTGGCTAAAGGGAAGAAGAAAACACAGGTCTCCTAGGTTGTGTATGACCTTACACCACCACCGGAACAGCCTGACAGTTCTTCCTCCTGGGATGACTCCAGTCCTGGAAGGCAAGGTCAACAATCTCGCAACAAAGGAGGACAGTTAAACTCCCTCGCACAACAGGTCGAAAAGCTAAACAACAACATGAACTCCATGACGCAATTGTTAGAAGAACTACAGCCTTAGCAAGTGCAGAAGACTACTATGGAGGATGAACAAACGGGCCATAATCCCCCTTAGCGTTCCAGTGCGCCTGCCACCTCTTAGAGAAGTCGATAGCATAGCTCGATTAAATCAGCCCCATCTCACGTTTCTAAGACCGCAACCTTGCCCACTTTCGATCAACACCATGAACTAAACCGAAAGAAGATTGGCAAAGCCTCGGTTGAGGCTACTACTAAGAGCGATAAACCATGGGAAGCCGAACTCAAAGATTTGTGAGGTCAGATAGAAGACATGCGACAAGCCTACCGTATGAACGCACCGACTTCAATGGAAGCAATAATGGAAGAAACCAAACCTTCGTTTACTGTTGAAATTTATGCATACCTGGCTTCTAGAACGATTTCATATGCCTTAGATCACTTCCTTCTCAGGAGCTATTAACCCATCAGAACATCTTGAATCCTTCAGGGTCTGGATGGAGCTCCATAATGTGTCCATCACAGTGATGTGCTGATCTTTCTCCTTAACCTTAACCGGAGCTGCCCGGTTATGGTTCAAGCAATTGAAGCTAAACTCTATCAGCTCATTCTCTCAGCTTGGCCAGATCTTTGTCATAAACTTTATCGGGGGAAAGAAGAGACTCAAATCGGGATCCCACCCCCTTCACGTCATTCAAAAAGATGGTGAACTATTGAAGGATTACATCAAGCGCTTCAATCTCGAAGCAATGTAAGTACAGAAGCACTCTGAGGAACTTGCATTGACCGCGACAATGGGAGGACTAAGAGATCGTCAATTTCTCTTTTCACTGGATAAGAACCCACTGATGATGATGGCCGATATACTGAACAGGTCGCAAAAATATGTCAACGCCAAAGAAGCCCGTACCCTGCGAGATGCCATCCAGAATAAAGGAATCTCGGCCAAGGAGCGACGACAAGGGTAGAGCCTAGTTCGGCCACTATAAGCATGAAAAGGAAGGATGACTAATCACGTGACAATTAACGTCCGATCAAGTGACCTGACAGCAAGTTCAAAACATACACTACCTTAACAAGACACTCGAACAAGTTCTAATAGAAATTTAAGACCAACGTATCCTTAATTGGCCGAGCAAGTTGATCTCTGATCCTAATAAAATGAGCAAAAACAAATATTATCTTTTTCATCAGGATCACAGTCATTTAACGTGCGACTGCTTCGACCTCAAGTAAGAAATCGAAGCACTTCGTAGTGGACACCTTGGGGAATACATCAGTCATCGAGAAGATCGAACCGCTGTAAAAGATGCACAACTTGTCAATAATGAGCCAACAGGAGAAATATGTAGGGTCCTGGCTGTGAAGGAGATTTGAACCAAGCACGGACAGCCCACACGCAAAGCATCGACCACTCTGACTCAGAATGTGAAATCCTTACCAGTAGTCGACCTTCGAAAGAGACCTGCAGCCTAACCTTCATTGAAGAAGATGCCTGAGGCGTCCACCATTCGCACGACGACACACTTGTGGTTACACTAACCATAGCCAACCGTAAGGTATTTTGGATCCTCGTGGACATTGGATCATTGGCTGACATTCTCTTCACGCAGGTGTTCGACAAAATAAGAGTTGGTCTATTTAGACTTCGACCCATTAAAACTCTTCTACTCGATTTCTTAGGTGGCAAAATTATACCCGAAGGATCAATACAGCTCTCGCTTACTGTCGAAGATGGACAAAATCAGGTAACCACGATGATTGACTTACTGGTGGTAGATTGCCCGCCAGTCTACAATGCGATCCTTAGCCGACCTTCCCTCAATGCCTTCCGAGCTGTGGTCTCGACCTATCACTTGGTAATGAAATTCCCGACGGAGTAGGGCGTCAGATTAGTGAAGGGAGATCAACATGAAGCTCGACAGTTGTAACACTCTGTACCTATGGTACATGGGTGTTACCTTTTAAACCCACATTAACCTAAATCATATTGGATTAACCAAAAACTTGAACTCGGCATACACAGCATGGGGATTCCGGTCGACATTAAGGTCATTCATCAGGGTCTCCAGGAGCCAGGACATGCCCTATAATAGTCGAGAAGGTGAGGCTATCCAAACACTCTAAATTGAAGCCCTTATACCAATGAATACTGCTACAACACACTTATCACTAAACGTTTGAGGATTGGTTGGTGACAAATAAAGCCTTCGTCATAACCAGTACCTTATATTAATCGTTAAAAATAAGTGTCAGACCCACCCGATCAACAGATCGCGTCATATGGGCCAGTAATAGCCCAAAGAAGGGTGTAACGACCTACCTAGGCCTTGGCCTCATACCAAAATGGGCCGGGACCCCTATTCCTGGGTCCCAAGAAGAATGGACAAAATGTATTTATCACACCCATCATGATGGGCCCCCTCACAAAGTGCATGTGCATCCTGTACAGGTGCACATGACGTTCACTGGAATAAGAGGCTCGGTCAAACAACCTTTGACCGAGCTCTTTTCAAAAAAATGGTGAAGCATACGCTTCTCGCTAAGCAGAGGACGAACAAACAGTTCTTTGAGCTCTTAGGTGGCCCACCATGGCCACTTTTCAAGCCATCCAAGCCGTTCATTATATTTGCATGGGCCCGCTTAACAAAATCGTATAGGCTCTTGGGCTTTGGTAAACAGATGGAAGAGATAGCGTGCGACCGTTCAATGCACTGCACGTGGGATGTCCGAAGAAGTGGGGCCATGATGGTATCGGATGGATGGCTCAGGATCAGTCCGATCATGCAGTCTCAACCGTCCATCTCTCAGCTACGGCGTGCTCTTTCTCTTTACCAAAAACGGCCAGGCAAAGCCCCTGCAAGAGAAAAACAGAGAGAGGACTTATTTTCTGGGAAGGACAATGGCTGGTGCGATCTCGACCGTCTGCCGTAGGTAAAATCTCAGCAGTTCCTCTTCTCTCTCTCACGCTATATAAAGGGCCCTGTAGCCCTTGAGATTTGTGCCGAGAGAGAAAGAAAGAGAGAAGAGAAATAATAGAGGAGGGAAAGAGAGTGGCCGACTATGTGGACTCCATTTCCACTGCTCCAACTCAGTCCGTGTAAGGTTGGACCGAGTCAGATCAATTGGGATTGTAACTTCACAGGAAGATAGAAAGAAGGGAGGTGAGGGTCGTGGGTATGTCAAGTCAGGTCAACCATTCATTTCTGTTAAGCTGAATGAAACACATGTGCAAATCAAAGCTAAGCCAACTAATGGCTATATTTCGATGCGGAGCAGAGGCCGGAACCATGCCGGTTAATGTTGCACATCAAACTGATGATAGGCCAAGCAATGGCCATATTCTCAAGTTGATATCAGACCAATAGCACCTGCATTTCGGCCCCAACCGGCCCTCTTAATGGCTACAGTATAGGCTGAGAAACAAGGATTTATCCAAACTCTGTGTGGGCTGAAACCATGACCAAATGATGGCCATGCGTTAACCCAAAGGGAGCTCTGTTTTAAGCGGGAAATGTGTTTCCAATTAGGCCATGTTTGAAGCTGGGAATAGCTCTCAAATAGAGCTCATATATGAGGTGGAATTAGGCCAAGCAATGGCCATGGTTTCATGCCGATATCAGGCTTGAATGGTGGCCATAGATAGGGCTGGAAATCAGCCAAGAAATGGCTGTGATCATGCCCAAGGTAAGGCTGGAATATGACCCTGAGTCAGTTCGGGCCAAAGCCAAGCAATGGCTGTGGGATGGACTGAGATATCAGCATAAAAAGGGTCCTCGTTTGGACCAGAGCTGAGCCAACCCATGGCTCCATTTCAGTCTGAAGTCAGACCCGGATTAAGGCCAAAAGACAAGCCAAGTTTGGGGCTCTGTTTGGAGTTGAAAATAGGCTGTCCATCAGGCCACCAAATGGCCCTGTTTTGGGTTTTATTTAGGCTAGAAATGGGTGATGGTTGGAGCTCTCAGACTAGCCCTTGATCAACTTCAATCCTGCCTCGAGGACTGACCAAAGTTTGGCCTTGAATGGGTCCCAAATTTCAGCTGCAACAGGGCTTGAAAATAGCTCCAACGGCAGGGAGTCTGTCTTCACGTTGGATGCAGGTGGGCTGTGTCAGCCATGGGCCCTGCAAAATGCAGGTTGGCTACACTGTTTTGGGTCACACCGAAATATTGGCAGGCTGCACTGTGTTGGACCCCACCTTGATAATGTTGTATCTATACCATCTATCTAAGAGCAGCCCAATCTAGCAGTCACGTGGACCACACCTCAGCAACACATGGAGTACATCCAGGTTATCCAGGGCCTGGATGATGACAGCTAACGACAGCTGAAATATTATAATATAATAGTATTATATATGAATATACATAGACATATATTTGCATATCTGTCATATACCATATGTGGTGTCTCCACGTGAGACCCACCAGGATATATGTATTCCATATCCACACCGTTTAGATTACTGAATGGTGGGTGCCCACCGTGAAGTATGTGTTTTGTCCTAGCAGTCCACTGCCTGGATGGTGGGCCAACACACCATGTGGTCACAACGGTTTCTACATCCACATTTGCCATTCTGTGGGTCCCAAGCACCGTGTGTGTTTCATCTATGCCGTTTATCAGATGGACCGTTGTAACACCCCGAAAAATTGGGGGTCGTGCATACGCTCGACTCCGAAATTACCGAGTGTCACTTATTATCAATTTTATGGTTTTATGATTAATCAAGTTTAAACGCGTAGCCTGGAGTTACTTGGAGCATGAAACGTAACCACAACTAGTCTACTGTAATGAAAGAGATATATATATGTACAAGTCTAAAAAAATATAAAGGGATCGCCCAAGGCATTACCCAAGAAAAATCACAAAGAGAATCATATGTTCAAAAGAATGGTACACTGAGCCCAGGACTCAACGCCCCAGAATCCAGTCTCCTAAGCCGATGGAGAACCGCCCATCAACTGGAAGTAGGAAAACTCGTCCTCCTTGCTTAAGCACGCATCGCACGGCTCGTCGAACTCAGCACAATCTATAACTACTTAAGAGTCTGGGTGGTGTTTTAAAACACCGTCCCAGAGTGGGAGTGAGTGATTAACTCAGTGGGAGCTATTAGTCTTAAGTTGTAACAGGCATCAGTTATAATATGAATTTAATGAAACACAATCGTTCGTACATACCTAGCTAATCTTATTAATGCGCATGTATGATAGATGACATGATGCATGCCCTCGCCACAATACTCCCTCGAGAGACTCCATCTAATGATCGCGTATGTCCAACACTCTCTCAGAGCGACCTCGACTTCTGAGTCACCACCCTAACTAATGCGATGCAATGCGATCATGTTAGCTGAGTTATTAGTTAAGTCCATTCATCCAGCCAGTTTGGAAATCTGATACACCCCACGTATCAATGCCCTAAGCTGGTTGCAAGGCTAAGACCCCCAAATGCGTGAGGTCGAGACCTCGCGGTCTGTGATCCTGTCGGATTCCTCATCCCCGACTTCAAGTATATGAGGAGTGCCAAGAGAAAGGGATCGCTCACAGTCACTACGGGGAGGCGCGGCACCCCAACGTAGGCCGACAGCTCGGACACAATGTCTCATTTCACCATGCGTGGCTCATGAGGTTGTGGACCAATTTCAAGTGAGTTATTAATGGGCTACAACGGTTGTAGGGTGGTTCAGGTTCCATATATATGTGAGCATACAGGGTTAATAAACAGGGTTGGTCAGTAATTAGGCTAAACCGCACGAGTCGTCGAGCAAGCACGTGATGAGCGACATCGGGTACAAGGGACCCATGTAGTCTAACTACTGTCGCCCACACGCCCTCACCCAAAACCCTGAGTTTTACCTCAAGGCAGTCCTAGCAAAGGAACCGCCTTTGCTCTTCTCATGTTCCTGACCAACCCAAGGGTATGATGGTGATCCATAACATGTCAACTATTCAAGTTATCAACTAGCATATCAACATCATAATTTTATGTAACTCAATCATACGAATCAAATATCCCTAACAAGCAAGCTACCGCTATCATGAAACAAAGTGTATGTGAGTGTGTGGTTTTGTCAGGAAGTTAAGCACTTCCTCCATCATAGGAAATCATATGCACAAGAGTAATGAATCATACATACCATGAATCAACACATATGAGAAAATTGAACAAGGCATGAGCTTGTAATCAACCATATACAAAATCATATTAGAGGCAAGAACACATCATGAGAGAGTCAAACATACAATTCCATACCGACATACAATTCCTAGGATTTCTCTAGATTCTCCAATCATAGCAACCAAGCAATCAAAATCATTAAAATCATAATAGAATTGGTGTTAGGCCACCTAAGAGCAATAGTCCGCACCTTTGGATTCGTTGGAGGCTTGGAAACGACCTATTAGATGTGGATTTCGGGGGTTGATCGGCCGGAATCCCTAAAACAACATTTGGAGGTTAGGTTTCCATGTAAATTCCCCTCATCATAAGGGTTTCAAGGAAAATAGGTGATGGATCTTACCTAGATGCTTAACAGGATGAAAGAACGGCCTTGGATGAGGGTTTCTCCTTGGAGGAGAGGTAGGAAGTTATGGGGGTTGCTCTCCTTGGGCCACACCTCGATCCAAGGTCTACCTTCACTCTCCTTCACTCACCCTTCCTCTCTTCTTCCTTTCTTCTTTCTCCCTTTTCTCTCTTATCTCTTTCATTCCCTAGGGCAATTCGTATGGGGAGAGGGGTGCCCCAAATGAGGCCCCTTTATAGTGTCAAATTTGGTGTCAATGGCCCCAAGTGTTGGGTTTTTACTATACTAACCCTATGAGAGGGTTTTTCTAACCTCTAGGGCCCAATATGGGGTGTATAAGTCGATATACACTGTAGGATAGGTGCTCCATGGCCCGATGAAGGGCCATGAAAAATTTGAGAACAATCGGATATGGGGTTTGGTCGTACATGTTCGATTTGCGATCAACGGTCACTATTCCACGATCGGGTCCCAGATTTTACGGGTGGGAATAGGAAAATACATTAGGCCTCCACCATAAATTTAAAATAAATTCGATGGCTGAAATGTCATCTCAATTTCATTGACACATGCCAGATTTTAATCCTGGCCTTGGGTGGGTTGCATTTGGCAAGTGCCACTGGAACGGTGTGAATAATTATTTTATGGGCGTCCACTGAGTCTGTGGTTTGCGATGGACCACAAGCCCAGTGAGACAGACATTTCTCTATAATTTTGGAACTAGTGGCCCACCAACGAGCGGTCTAGAGCTTGTTCGAAAAATCAGAGCATTTCTGGAATGAATTAGGCAGTGAGATTTCTTGTGGGTAATTATTAGGGTTTGGATAAACTATGTTCATAGCGTGACCTATTTATAACTAGTGAAAGTGGAGATTTGGTCATGATTACTCTAAACTGTCGGTTATAGGCTAAGAGAGTAATGAGATTGATTTGGTCTATCAGTCAAGATCCGGGCCTTATCTGATTTGGCCCCGGTTAGATCTTTAATTTAGTCACTATTTTCTTGATTAGTTAGCGATGGGTTGGTTAGATTTGGGTCCTACGTGAGTAAATCATGGGGCTACACCTGATGTTCAAGTGATCTGGTGGATTCGTTGACTTCATACGGTTGATTAATCGGACTTGTGTGGTTCTTTACTGGTACCACCCCTATATAAACTAACATTGAGTGCTAATGGTTATTAAGTGATGTTATAAGTTAATTAATTAAATAAAAAAATAAAAATTTTTAGAAATCTAAAACAGTGAAAAATTCGGGATGTTACAATCTACCCTCCTTAAAAATAATTTCGTCCCCGAAATTGCCTAAGGGTAATAGATAAAGATTATTATCATATTGTTTGCCTAAGTTTTATTGATTTTAGGTTTATATGTGTGGTAGGGTCACACTAACCAAGCTAGCCTTGCTTATTATATTCTACCCTCCTTAAAAGTTTCCACCTTTGATGTTTGAAGGCGAATGTCAAAATTGTTATTATTGTATTATGTATTTGACAATAAAGTTTACCTAAGGTCTATTATGCTCTTCATGATGAGGCTAATATGGAAAAATGGTTCTGGTAGGCTCAAATTCGATACGTCGATTATCCGCCTGACCAGGGTAGACAACTCGTTGTATCCTTTCTTAATCCTGATGGATCCTGGTCTTCTGCTCGGTCAAAGCAGTGAGTCCTTTGATAGTCATCCAGGATTAAGAATTGGGTCAAGCTACGAATGCTTCACAAATGTATGGTTCTGTAATTTCATAGTCTAATTATTCTTAACATTTGAAAGATATCAAAATTATTTAAAAGTTTAAGTTTTCTCATTGATAATATTTTAGTGGGTGGTGAGCCTCCCACAGTGCCTATGATCAAATGACAATCCTAGAAAGGTTTCTAGGAACTTAAGGTTCCTCTCGACATTACCATTTTGATCCTATGGTTAGTGAGCTATGGGCAAATCACACTTTTGTTTTATAAATTTTAATATGGAAGGAAGAATCGAAAGTTTTAAGGTATTCTGGTGGTTTAGAGTGCTAATAACGCTAATATGGATGCAGTAAGGTAATTACTCATAGAAGCATTCACAGGACGACAAGAAAATTCTCAAACAATCCATACATTCATATTGAATTCAAAATGCCATTAGTATAGCCAGTTACATCTTACAATATGGATTTACATGTATTACTAGATACTCTAAACATCAAGAAAAAAAGAAGACAAATCAAGCAGAAGTTTTAACTATCTTCAATATATGGTAGTAGTCCTAACTAACTTAAAACAACCACTAATTTCTGTAAAGTTAAGCTATTATTCTTCTGGGTCGGACGAGGACGAAGGTGGTTTTTTCCCTTGAAGGAAATGATCACCAGAATGGAGAAGGAAGAGACAACGGTTGCCAAGAACACCATATCCCTCGGCTAGGATGGATTGGCTATCAGAAGTGTAGGTGGATCATTGGGGGGACGACTTTAGGGGTGGTTTTGAGAAGACTAAAGAATGAGATGTATTTAGGGGAGGTTTGTTTAGGATGAGTCGTGGGGAAATGTGTTGGAAATGAATGTGGAAGGATGGGTGTGGGAATGGATTTGAGAATGGGATTGGGAGATGTGGGTTGAATATGAATTTGAAATGGAGTTTGAAGTTTGAGTTTTAGGATGGGTGTTGGGAATGTATTTTGAAACGGGTTTGAAGAAGATGAAGAGGAATGGGTAGAGGTTGGATGCTCTTGAATGGGTCTCTTGAAAATAGGGTCGATGTCGGTTTTCATGAGTGGGTTAAAGAAAGAAAGTTGAGAATGGGATGAAAATAGATGTTGGGAGTGGGTTTTCTTTAGAAGGGGATTGAGATCTTGAAAATGGTTGGGAGAGAAGTGTTGAAGGTGAGGTTGTTGAGGGTGGGTTTTGGAGAAAGTGATTTGTTGAAGGGGAAAGGGGAAGTGGGATGGAAGAATTTGGGAATGACTTTATGAGATTGAAAGAGAGAGGGTCTTGTAAGGGAGGTGAAAAGGGATTTAGAGAAATGGGGGTTGGAGATGTACCTTGAGATGGGTTTTGAAAATGGTGGAGTAGGGTTTGAAGGATGGTTTTGGGGAAGATGGGTTGAAGAGGAGGAAGGAAAGAAGCTTTCTCTTGGAGAAAGTTTGGGTGAAATGAGAGAGAGAGATGAAGTGGAGATAAGGGGGTTTGAAGATGAAACTTGAGGGCTTTTCTCTCTTGGATGACTAGTAGAAGAGTGTAATGAGAGAGAAAAGAGGTGGGGTGGTAGAGCTTTAAGTGTACAGAGTAATGGGGCCCACCCCAATTTTAAATTTTTTACAAAGGGACAGCAGGGGTGGTTTGGCGGGGTGACCACGTCGGTTCGGTGGGGTGGCTCGCTGGCACTGGCGGGGTGGCTCGCAGGCGCTGGCAGGGTGGCCACGCGGCACGACGAAGGCGACGCGGTCCTCTGGACCGATGGTGGGGCGGCCACGTGGTAGCGGCGGGGTGACCATCCGGGTTGGCGGGGTGACCCCCCGGATCAGGGACCCGGATGATTTTTGACATTCCTGGGTGTCAGAAAAGCTTTCCGAGAAGTGTCATATATGATTTTGAGGTAGAAGAGGCTGATCTATACAATGGGCCTATTAGTTTTGTGAGATTCTTCTCGGTTAGGGGCCAAAATCTCCTTGTTTACCATTTCTATTGTTTTTGGTGGATTTTCCTTTACCCTAGAGGCTTTATTCCAGAATGGGTCGGAATTATCAATCTTAGCCCGGTATTGACTCGTTCGATTTAGGACGATGGGTTTGACAGTCCAATCATTCAGTATCCGGCTCGTTTCTAATAATGTACTGGGGAAGTGCAAGAATAGAGCGATGATAGGTGAATATCCTAAAAGATATATCAAAAAAAGGAATTTCAATCTTTGGCCTGCTTGGCTAGTGACATTACGCGGTACTAAATGGGGTTGAAATGCTAACCTCAAACTAAGATTTAGGAATAGCATGTCTGGATTGAGTGCGAGATGGGACTCAATTTATTTCACAGGCTTTGCTTAACAAGTCTTGCGTTGGACGGTGTAATGTGGGATTTCCAAACCTCAGGATGATGAATTTTTAAGTATAGTTGGGAAGGAAAACCCGGGATTTACCCTTAATGGAATACATCCCATCAGGGCATTATAGAACATGGGATGCACTCATCCCAGGGACAATACCTTACACCTGCATTTATCGTTACTCTAAAATTTATTTCGCCCTAATCCCATCTATTTTAGTTGGCCCAATAGGCCCTAGGAATTTAGTGGACTGAACTAGTTAATTCTCTTAGTCCATCGAATCGGGTCTTACTGTCCACCTAAGATTACCGGTTTGCGGTCTAGGATGGATCCTAACGTCCTAAATCTCCTTTGCATTTTCTAATACGTATCCTCCTAAGTCAGCGGACGCGTAGTGAGTTCATGACCTATGGCCCAATTAATTTCAAATCATGCTCTGATACCATCCGTAACGCCTCAAAAAATTGAGGGTCGTGCATACCCTCGACTCCCAAGTTACCGAGTGCCACTTATCATCAATTTTATGGTTTTATGATTAATCAAGTTTAAACGCGTAACTTGAAATTACTTGGAGCATGAAACACAACCATAACTAGTCTACTGAAGTGAAAGAGATATATATATGTACAAGTCTAAAAGAATATAAAGGGGTCGCCCAAGGCGTTATCCAAGAAAAATCACAAAGAGAATCATATGTCCAAAAGAATGGTGCACTGAGCCCACGACTCAACATCCGATTGTCGTTAAGTTGTTAACGTTAAAGAGGCCTGAAATTAGTCCAAAATGCAAGATCACAGGGTTCCCACCATCCGATTGTCCTGAAACTTCATATATGGGATGAGGGTCATAAATTAACCGTACACCTAAAATTTCAGCCATTGGATCACTATGAAAGTGCCCCAACTGACAGATCAGCCCATAAACCGTTGATTCTAGGCCCACCTGATATCCAGAACTGCTTTAAATTTATTCTCAATGCGTTAAGTAGGGAGACTAATTGAATGACTGGATTGAATTTTACAAAAATGTCACAGTGGACCCCACATGAATAGAGTGTGCATAGTGCACAAGTGCACTAAGCGTGCATGGCAAACAATAGAGACAGTTAATCGTCTCTGACCGAAAAAGATAAAAAGAAAAGGAAACTTCTGTTTATGCAGCGTGTAACGCACGACTGCTGGCCATTTTACGGATGACTGTGGGGCCCACCCATGCCCCGTACGGACAATCCAAGCTATCCATCATGTAGAGAGGTTCGAATACTACAAAACCATGTTGACTCTTTTCACCCATGCGTACACACGTGTGCGTTACAGAGGCCACAAAAGGGCTGCCCCGGGACGTTCAAAATTAATTTTATTACGATTTATTCTCTGGGCCGCGTCAATGGATGTTCAAAACCACCCATTCTTGACTGAAATTTTGTTCTAAATGCAATGGACGGGATAGATTTTGTAGAAAATGCTTCTGTGGGGCCCACGGATCACAACAGCGAAATGGTGAGAAAGGTTTCGCACATCCGCGAAAACTGAATTTTTCATGCGATTGTGGCCCACCATCTTTGACCATATAGCAGATCTGAACCGTCTATCATGTAAAGGACCCAAAAACGTCTTAAGAGAAGGTGTTTCTTTAAAAATTAAGCAAGGAAAGTGGTGATTTTTGAGGCACCGAACTTAGCTGCGAAAAGGCTTTCGCTGCGCATGCGATAACTTTTCAAATCCGATTTAAATCTGATTTTCACCACTCCAGCAACTATATAAGGAGGTTTTGGATGTGGGGAGCAAGGAGCCAGTGCCTTGGGAGAAAAGAAAGAGAAGAAAGAGGAGAGAGAAAGAGAGAGGAAGGAAGATGTTCATATTTATTACTTCTTTCCTATTTAATTTCATGGATAGCTAATCTTCTTAGCTAGGGCTGAGATGAAGCCTCTAATTTGATTGACTCTTGTTTATGTTGAATTTATTTTAATTTGATTGAATTGTTTCTTTCGCTAGTGTGCTTTCATGAGATTTCTATACTTCTCTATTCTATGAGCTCGACTAAAGTGTAGATATGGATGTTGTTTAGAATATTATACTAGGTGCCTGTGTCTAACCATGAGCAGGTTTCCTATAGAGGAAGAAAAAGGATTTACATCTCTCCATGCTTGACCATGGATGGAAAGATGTGATCCATATGCTTTAAAAGATTATACATTCTGTGTGCCCGACCAAGGACATAATATGTGCTTTGTTTATTAAATTTATATCAATCTGAATTAGGGTGAATCAACAGGTAAAATAAGAGTTATGATAATTAGGAGTGGATTCGAAAGTCCTAGTCTTCTCCTCGATTGAATTTTTCTCATTGTTCTCAGTTATTTTTCATAGATTTATGCTAGTTTATTTAATAGTTTGTTAAACCATTCGTTGGATTAGTTAAGAAGAGTCTTAAATTTCGAATTGCGACAACCAGTCCTCGTGGGAGTGATCTCGTAATACGTACCATATCTACATCTGATTCGTATACTTGCGAGTTAAAATCATTTAAATCAAATTGGTTTAAATTAAAACATCAAGTTTTTAGCGCCGTTGCCAGGGACTGTTTTGGTCCAAATTGGATTTAGGATTCTCTCTTATCATAATTCATAGTCTTAGGATTTTACTAACTTTAGGTTAAAATTTATTTTATTTTATTTTATTTTAGAAACTAACATATTTCCTGTTTTGTAGGGTCCTAATTTGAACTTCTAATTTGGTAATCTCTTTCTAAATTCTCTATTTTTTCTAATTTCTATTTTTAGAATTAGAATTTTATTTTTTTGAAATTTTCTAAAGTTTAGGATTTCTTTTTAGAAATTGTCTATTTTCTAATTTTAGATTTAGATTATTCTTTTAAGTAACTTTCTATTTTCTAGTTTTAGAAAATTTTCCTTTTTTAGAAACTTACTTAACTTTTTATTTCTAAGATTAGAAACTTTTTTATTTTTTAGAAACTAACTTTCTATTTTTATTTTTAGTAACTTTCTAATTATAGGATTTCCTTCCTTTTTAGAAATTAACTCTTCTTTGTTGTTCTTTAGAAAATTTTTAATTTTAGATTTTCTGTTTTTAGAAACTAACTTGTTTTATTTTATTTTGCAAGATTCTAACATAGACTTAAAAATTGATAATTTCTTTTCAATTATCTCTCTTCCTATTTCTAGATTGGTGTAGGATTTTTCCTTTAAAATTAGATTCAGAGTTAGAGTTTCACCATGTATATGCACGGGTGGGAATGTCAGTATGCTGAAAAGAATAACATGTATTGGGATGATGATTACGATAGAAATTCACCAATGTCTCAAAACTTTTCTGAAACTATCATCAAGAACCAACTAGAATCTAATGATCCACCAGTTAGGAAGTCCTTACTCGATCATATACGGGAGAATAATTACTCCCCACAAATTAATATGACAGTACGTGAGAGTTGGGATTATCATAACTATAGGGGTGAAGACTATTATCAACCATCAGATTCTCCCACCTATGATCCGTATGACTATAATCAGTGGAAACATCAAACTTGGAGAAATAAACCAACAACATGTTATAATGATTATTCTCTTGGGTTCCCTACTTCTGAATATCCACCAGAAACGATCCAAGAGGAGTCATCTCCGAGTTACACAGCCTATGACTTGATGAAATTATTAGGTGCACTTGAATCACGCATTGATAGGCTACTGGAGACTAATTCATTCCGATCACAACCCGTTGATTATTCCTTTGGACTCCCTACTTATGATGCGTTAATGAAAGCGAGTTGATCTCAGCCACAACCCAATACAGAAATACAATGCAAGAAAAGCGATCCTCACTCACTTCTGAAACACTCTGAAATTTGGGATGAAGAGTTAAATTATGTTAATGAGCATATAGTTTAATTTCCAGATGAATTGATCTCGATGACAGTTCAAAGAAATGGTGAAGAGACATGGGTGTCTTTCAAATACAATAATGATAACATACTTCACTCACATGAGACACTCGAGTTTAACACTCGAGTTTAATGATGATGAGAGGTTAGCTTATTTAAACCTCCACCCAATTTAAGAATAGAATGTGAGGAAAGCAATCCCATCCCAAGTGTGCATGATAGGGAATTAGACGATGATATGTATTGGGATGATGATCATGAATGTTCAGCCCAAATTCTCCTGGAATCAATCTCAAGTATGGTCCAATTCAGTAATCGAGAAGTACACGAAGTGGTCAATCAAAATGAGCCACTCCTCTCATTTAACATGTCTGATTTAAAAGTGGAGGATGAGCCCATTACAACCGACCCTTGTAACTCTCGTGAAACATGTTTGGGCCACTCCCTTGAATTGGATGATGATTCGGGAAATGAACGAACCGCTTGATATGACTCTGGAAGTGGAAACCACCCAGTTGATCATCAATAGGGAAAATAAATCATGCTCAGCTGAACGTCCCAACTCTTTAGATGATTGCTTAGCGTATTTTGCAGATTCAAACGATCCCCTGTTACAAGAAATAGTGAATGCCTTGCAAAATAATACCTCAACAGTTGTCATGAATCAAGAGAACTCGTATTCTGAAGTACCTCCTTCCCCAGATCCTAAATGTTTACCATTAAGTGAGGAAGAGTTGAAAATTGAAATATAGAGTGAAACATCGGCGTTTGTTGAGACTATACCACCTACTACAATTTTTTCTAAATTTCATTTACGAGTAGTCTCTGATTCACCATGGGATACTAACGTTAAACTTTTTTGGTCACAGGTGAATCATATATATTCTGGATACCTCAAGTAATGCAAAGGAAAATTTCTTATGAGGTACATAAGCTTCTCTGGAAAGTCATGCTCCAGGGTGCCCAAGCCTATTGCAAAAAGGGCTTTTGGATGATCCTGTTGAGGAAGTTACTAAGAAACTTATCAAGATTTTGACCAGAAGAGGAACCTTGCGGCATGATCAAGTAGTTTTTTCCTGCTTTCATAGGACTAGGGTAGTTTTTTTTATGCTGTTTTCGGATAAATGGTAAACTTAGCACTCCTGGGAGGCAACCCAACTTTTCTTTTTATTTTTTTTTCTTAGCTAGTTAGTTATTTCAATATTTGTGGGTAACATTACTGCAAACCCTCACGAGACTACAACTCGTCCACTAAGGGCAACCTAGGGGTTTAAAGGCTTATTGCATATGCTAAATGCAATCGAGAGAACCTGCGAAAGTGGTATAGGTAGGATTTTCTTTTTGTGATTTTCTTTTTGTTGATTTCTCTCTTGTGATGACTCGCTTTTACATTGATATTTTTGGAAAGCTTCTTGATTCTTCGTTCCAGGTACTATCTTTCCATCACTCCTCTTTTACTTTCGTTGTCCTATGTGCATTGCATGTTTATTTCTTTTACATTGAGGACAATGTAGATTTTAAGTTGGGGGTGAGAGATTAGGTAATATAATCAGTATTTTCTCGATCTTGAGCATTTCTTGGTCTTGAGCAAAAAGGTGTGAAAAATTTTAAATTATTCTAACATTTTTCTGAAATTTCTTGTGAATTTGAAGTGATTTTGAAGGATAATTGTGATTTTAAAATTAAAAGATACAGAATGTTGGTAATTTATGAATATGGGGTTTAGTTGCCTATTAGATTTCACAATTAAGTTTGAATTGTTAACCCATGATTAGAAGCTTTAAACATTGATTGAGTCATGATTTCGCATATCACATCTCGTTTACACATTAAATAATTAACTTGGTAATCTCTAAGCATGAATGGAATCAGCTTGAAAAACATTTCATGTTCAGTAAAAAAATTGAAAGAAAGGGTAAGTCGCATAATTTTCACCATAAGTTTGCTCCCTATAGGTGTAGATTCGATCCCCTATCATCGACATTTAAAAAAAGTTAGGCGACAAGTTTTCACCATAGGTTTGCTCCCTATAGGTGAGGATTTGATTCCCCTCTTTGGCATTACTGTTTATGAACAAAATTAAAGGCTGGTATAATGAAAAGTTAACCTGTCAGGCAAGTGTTGGTTTCAGTTGTTATGAATTTCGTTGTTAATTACCAATGATATCATAAATTTGACAATTGGATCTCTTAATGAATGTAAGACGAGATTACACTATACACTCATGGAACTCAATGTTTGGAATGTTCTAATTAATGGATTAATATTTTGAATTTGATTATGAAGTTTACCATGAGCTTGATTCCTGGAGAAAATTTCACACACCATTCATGAATCTTAGAATTCTCACATCTCGACTATCTGTTCACAAGTCACTTGGGTCTAAAGGAATTGCTCTTTTATTTTTGAAATTATTTTTCGCATGTTTTGTTCGGGACTAGCAAAATGCTGGTTGGGGGTTGTGATGAGGGTTAAATATTGCATATTAGACCCCGACTATTACCAGATTTTACCAACATGATAATGCTTAATGCCATAGTTTAATTGTGTTTTGTTGCAGGATGAAATAAAGAGCGTTGATTGAAAAAGTGTATTAAAAGCATGGATTTGACGCTCCGAAGTCATCAAAGCAAGGAACGGACTCTAAAGAACCGACATCAATAAATTTACATGCTAGGGATTTGAGGAAGTTAAGTTGTTCACGTTAAAGAGGCCTAAAATTGGTCTAAAACGCAAGATTACAGGGTTCCCACCATCCGATTGTCCTGAAACTTCATATATGGGATGAGGGCCATAAATTAACCGTACACGTAAAATTTCATCCATTTGATCACTATGAAAGTGCCCTAACTGACAGATCAGCCCATAAACGGTTGATTCTGGGCCCACCTGATATCCGGAACTGCTTTAAATTTGGTTTCAACGCTTTAAGTAGGGAGACTAATTGAATGACTGGATTAGATTTTGTAAAACGTCATAGTGGACCCCATATGAATAGAGTGTGCATAGTGCACAAGTGCACTAGGCGTGCATGGCAAACAGCAGAGACGGTTGACCGTCTCTGACCGAAAAAGATAAAAAGAAAAGGAAACTTCTGTTTATGCAGCGTGTAACGCACGGCAGCTGGCCGTTTTGCGGATGACTGTGGGCCCCACCCATGCCCCGTACGGACGATCCAAACTGTCCATCTTGTAGAGGGGTTCGAATACTATAAAACCATGTTGACTCTTTTCACCCATGCGTCCACATGTGTGCGTTACAGAGGCCACAAAAGGGCTGCCCTGGGACGTTCAAAATTAATTTTATTGCGATTTATTCTCTAGGCTGTGTCAGTGGACGTTCAAAACCACCCATTCTTGACTGAAATTTTATTCTAAATGCAATGGACGGTGTGCATTTTTTAGAAAATGCTTTTGTGGGGTCCACGGATCACAACAGCGAAATAGTGAGAAAGGTTTCGCACATCCGCAAAAACTGAATTTTTCAAGCGGTTGTGGCCCACCATCTTTGATCATATGGCAGATCTGAACCGTCTATCATGTAGAGGACCCAAAAACGTCCTAAGAGATGGTGTTTCTTTGAAAATTAAGTGAGGAAAGTGACAATTTTTGAGGCACCGAACTTGGCTGCGAAAAGGCTTTCGCTGCGCATGCGATAGCTTTCCAAATCCGATTCAAATCTTATTTTCACCACTCCAGCAGCTATATAAGGAGGTTTTGGACGTGGGGAGCAAGGAGCCAGAGCCTTGGGAGAGAAGAAAGAGAAGAAAGAGGAGAGAGAGAGAGAGAGAGAGAGAGAGAGAGAGAGAGAGAGAGAGAGAGAGAGAGAGAGAGAGAGAGAGAGGAAGGAAGATGAAGAGAGAGAGAGAGAGAGAGAGAGAGGAAGGAAGATGTTCATATTGTTCATGTTTATTACTTCTTTCCTAATTAATTTCATAGATAGCTAATCTTCTCAGCTAGGGCTGAGATGAAGTCTCTAATTTGATTGACTGTTATTTATGTTGAATTTATTTTAATTTGATTGAATTATTTTTTTTGCTAGTGTGCTTTCCTGTGATTTCTGTACTTTTTCATTCTATAAGCTCGACCAAAGTCTAGATATGGATGTTGTTTAGAATATTATACTAGGTGCCTGTGTCTGACCATGAACAGGTTTCCTATAGAGGAAGAAACAGGATTTACATCTCTCCATGCCTGACCATGGATGGAAAGATGTGATCCATATGCTTTAAAAGATTATACATTCTGTGTGCCCGACCAAGGACATAGGATGTGCTTTATTTATTAAATTTATATCAATCTGAATTAGGGTGAATCAACAGGTAAAATAAGGGTTATGATAATTAGGAGTGGATTCGAAAGTCCTAGTCTTCTCCTCGATTGAATTTTTTTCATTGTTCTCAGTTATTTTCCATAGATTTATGCTAATTTACTTAATAGTTTGTTAAACCATTCGTTGGATTAGTTAAGAAGAGTCTTAAATTTCGAATTGTGACAACCAGTCCTCATGGAAACGATCTCGTAATACGTACCATATCTACATCTGATTCGTATACTTGCGAGTTAAAATCATTTAAATCAAATTGGTTTAAATTAAAACATCATGAGGCTGTGGATCAATTTTAAGTGAGTTATTAATGTGCTACAACGATTGTATGGCGGTTCAGGTTCTATACATATGTGAGCATACAGGGTTAACAAATAGGGTTGGTCAGTAATTAGGTTAGACCACACGAGTCGATGGGCGAGCACGCGACGAGCGACATCGGGTACAAGGGACCCATGTAGTTTAACTACTGTCACCCACACGCCCTCATCCAAAACCCTGAGTTTTGCCTCAAGGCAATCCTACCAACGGAACCACCTTCTCTCTTCTCATGTTCCTGACCAACCCAAGGGTATGACGGTGATCCATAACATGCCAACTATTCAAGTTATCAACTAGCATATCAATATCATAATTTCATGCAACTCAATTACATGAATCAAATATTCCTAACAAGCAAGCTGCGGCTATCATGAAACAAAGTGTATGTGAGTGTGTGGTTTTGTGAGGAAGTTAAGCACTTCCTCCATCATAGGAAATCATATGCACAAGAGTAGTGAATCATACATACCATGAATAACAACATATGAAAAAATCGAACAAGGCATGAGCATGTAATCAACCATACACAAAATCATGTTAGAGGCAAGAACACATGATGAGAGAGTCAAACATACAATTCAATACCGACATACAATTCCTAGAGTTTCTCTAGATTCTCCAATCATAGTGACCAAGCAATCAAAATCATTAAACTCATAATAGAATCGGTGCTAGGCCTCCTAAGAGCAATAGTCTGCACCTTCGGATTCGTTGGAGGCTTGAAAATGACCTAGGAGATGTGGATTTCGGGGGTTGATCGGCCGAAATCCCTAAAACAACATTTGGAGGTTAGGTTTCCATGTAAATCCCCCTCATCATAAGGGTTTCAAGGAAAATAGGTAATGAATCTTACCTAGATGCTCAACAGGATGAAAGAACGGACTTGGATGAGGGTTTCTCCTTGGAGGAGAGGTAGGAAGTTGTGGGGGTTGCTCTCCTTGGGCCACACCTCGATCCAAGGTCCACCTTCACTCTCCTTCACTCACCCTTCCTCTCTTCTTCCTTTCTTCTTTCTCCCTTTTCTCTCTTATCTCTTTCATTCCCTAGGGCAATTCGTATGGGGAGAGGGGTGCTCTAAATGAGGCCCCTTTATAGTGCCAAATTTGGTGCCAATGGCTCCAAGTGTTGGGTTTTTACTATACTAACCCTATGGGAGGATTTTTCTAGCCTCTAGGGCCCAATATGGGGTGTACAAGTCGATATACACTGTAGGATAGGTGCTCCATGGCCCGATGAAGGATCATGCAAAATTTGGAAACAATTGGATATGGGGTTTGGTCGTACATGTCCGATTTACGATCAACGGTCACCGTTCCACGATCGGGTTCCAGATTTTACGGACGAGAGTAGGAAAATACATTAGGCCTCCAACATAAATTTAAAATAAATCCGACGACTGAAATATCTTATATCTCAATTTCATTGACACATGTCAGATTTCAATCCTGGCCCTGGGTGGGTTGCATTTGGCAAGTGCCGCTGGAACGACGCGGATAATTATTTTATGGGCGTCCACTGAGTCTGTGGTTCTTGATGGACCATAAGCCTAGTGAGACAGACATTTCGCTATAATTTTAGAATTAGTGGCCCACCAACGAGCGGTATAGAGCTTGTTCAGAAAATCAAAGCATTTCTAAAATGAATTAGGCAGTGAGATTTCTTGTGGATAATGATTAGGGTTTGGATAAACTATGTTCATAGCGTGGCCTATTTATAACTAGTGATAGTGGAGATTTAGTCATGATTACTCTAAACCGTCGATTTTAGGCTAAGAGAGTAACGGGGTTGATTTGGTCTATTAATCAAGATCCGGGCCTTATCTGATTTGGCCCCAGTTAGATCTTTAATTTTGTCATGATTGTCTTGATTAGTTAGCGATGGTTCAGTTAAATTTGGGTCCTACGTGAGTAAATCATGGGGCTACACCTAATGTTCAAGTGATCTAGCGGATTCATTGACTTCATACAGTTAATTAATCGGACTTGTGCGGTTCTTTACTGGTATCACCCCTGTATAAACTAACATTGAGTGCTAATGGTTATTAAGTGACGTTATAAGTTAATTAATTAAAAAAAATTTAAGAATTTTTGAAAATTCAAAACGGTGAAAAATCTGGGATGTTACAACCGCACCACAAGGCAGTTGGCCACACACTGTACAAGCAATTGGGTCACAACATACGTGTTGGTGGGCCACACACCAACTATTTATGGTTTGCACTGACGGTGGGCTACACCGGGTTGTGAAGTTCTTGGTCGTCCATCAAAGGACATTACATCCAAGCCGACCCTTTGTGAATGTCCAGTGCTGGACATTTTAATCCTAAAACTACATTAAATATATGCACAATATAATGTATGTATATATAGTATACATACACTGATGGGCCGCACCTGAGCTTGTAGCTCAGTGGGCTGCACCATGTAAAACAACTGGTGGGCCTCACCATTAACTGTTGTTGGGTCAAAACCTTGGCTCAATCCAGCCCCATGTTGAAATAAGCTTGGTTTAGGGCCTTCCAACCTCCCCTACCTATTCCCATTTATATGACTTTGTGACTCACTATCTAATATAAATGAAATTGTACAGGGAGTTACGTGAGTGATAATTCACTACCTTCTCAAGGAAACTTGCACCTAGGAGCACTTTACGTTTTTTCTGGTGATGATTTCCTCCCCTTAAGCTTTCCATCTCTAACTAGACTAGAAATAGTAGTTTTGTTAATTTTAATGGTTAGTTAGACTCATGATAAATTGTGGGTGGAAATGGACTGCGTTCATTTGATCTACCTATTTAATAAAATGACTCTCATGCTTATTATTGTGTAGACTCTAGGTCATATACACTGAACTGCTTAGTAAATAACCCAACCATTCATGTCATGTATCTTATAAGAATTCAGTAAATGTGTATTGATGGAAATATATGCATTGTTCCTTGTTCCCTTTTCATATTATGATCTATGTTGCTATAACACACATATTGTTAAAATATCTCCATGGGAAGTCCTAACGAAGGAGAGTCCGTGCTTGGGGTATAACTAAATTAGTTGTGACATAAGTAGGCCCCTGACATGGAGGTTTTTGATGTGGTGCTTGGCCATGGGGTTTACCATCCATGTGCGGTTTCACCTAACTAACTTGGGAATGAACTTCATAACCCTTCAAAATACTATTGTTTACTTATTTTTGAACCATTCATGCCGATATATTTTAATCACCACTTTTAGTAATTTTAACATTTCATCCCTAGTTGGCATTGGTGGTGGCCCCTCTATGTTGAATTGATTGACCACATATTGGTGGGTACTACATGCACCTTGAGACGGCAGCCTCATAGGCCGGGGATGGTAGTAATGGGATACTATGCTCGAGCCGTCGGCCTACGCTGGGCCATGCACTCCTTGTAGTGACCGTGAGCTTATTTAAATTGGTTGATTGCAATTGGACTAATAATGGGCTGAAAAATCATGCATACATGGCATACTACGATGACTTGGATCATTATGCACATGTGATTATACCGAGTGTTGCGCTAATGACTAATTATTCGATTGTGATAATGACTCGGATTATCATGTCAATGCGATTATGCTGAATGTTGCGCTGATAACCATCATACTCTTGGGTGACGACCCCAATGTCCGTCCGGATGTTTTACCTGGGACATAGGTCATTTGATATTTTCCTCGGGCCAACGACCGCATTCATATATCCATGCATTTAATAAGACTACATATACTGTGTTTTGGATTACCTGTGTATTTTTATGTTATTTCTTATTTAGGACAGTTGTGTGTAATCTTGAGGGGAGATCATATTGAGCTGGTCACTCATTCATTAATGTTCAATTGTACAGAGGATGCAGGTACGGGAGCCAATGAGTATGCGGCTGATATGAAGGCGGCGGTGGTTGAGGAGGAGCTATATGACGAGGCACCGCAGCAAGAGGCGGCAACCTACTTTGGGCTGAATCAATAGATTAACCATTTATTTTATTTCAGTTCATTTGGAATTTGAGGAAACTTATGGTTATATAAGTGGCCCCCAGCTAAGTGGACCTGAATATTGTTCCTATTTTGAGATCATATCTATGCTACGTTTTTATTTCCGCTATATTACACTTTGATTCATTGGTTAATCGTCGTTATCAATAGTTAACTCCTGGGTTCTTGGAATTCGAGTCGTGTACTCAGGTTCTGAAAACCGGGGCGTTACAACAATGTTACATGATAGTGTTAAGGGCTTTGCACCAGGCAATGATGATCATATCTCAGGACCCCTAAGAAGATTCTAGAGAAAGAGGTTACCCCTGGAAGATCATATTCTTGTTCCGGTCGATGACTCTAATCCATCTAGTACAATCCAGATTGGGTCATCCCTAACACCCTCACTCAGGGATAAGATGATAAACCTTCTCTAAAGGTATGCCCATGTCTTCGCATGGTCTTACGAAGACTTGCCTGGCATTGATCGAAAAGTCATTGTACACCGACTGAACGTTGATCTCGACTAACGACCGATTCGACAAAAGTGCAGAGTGCTCGGCCCCGAGTGATATGTAGTGATTAGAGAGTAAGTCGATAAACTCCTTAAAGCCAAATTCATTGAAGAAGTTTACTATTCGAACTGGATAGCCAACATCATGTCAGTTAAAAAGTACAATGGAAAATGGCGGGTTTGTGTCAACTACACTAACCTGAACAAGGCCTATCCTAAAGATAGTTTTTCTCTCATTCGAATCAATCAATTGGTTGACAGTACTGTAGGGCATGAACTCTTAGTTTTATGAACGCTTATTCCGATTATAATCAAATTGTTATGCATCCATATAATAGTTCAAAAATAATCATTATCACGGACAAATGTCTTTACTGTTACCGAGTTATGCCATTTGGGTTAAAAAATGCTCGGGCCACTTATCAACGGTTCGTCAACAAGATGTTTGCTCACCAGATCGGTTGAACAATGGAAGTCTACATAGACGATATTCTCGTTAAGAGCATCAAAGCCGTGGATTACACGTCTAATCTCGAAGAAATATTTCTCATTCTTTGCAAATATTAAATGAAGTTGAATCTGAGCAAATGAGCTTTCAGAGTTAGCTCAGGCAAATTCCTCGAATTTTTGGTCATAACGACGAATCAAGGTCAACCCCAAAAAGATTAAAGCTTTGCTCGACATGAATTCTCCAAGGACGATGAAAGACGTCCAACGCCTTACAGGAAGAATCACCGTGCTCAATCGCTTCGTGTCTCGAGCTACGGACAAATATCTCCCCTTTTTCAAATAGTTGAAAGGGAAGCAGGTCGTAGAATGGATAAAAAAATGTGAGACGGCTTTTTTAAAACTCAAACAATTTTTAGGGTCACCACCATTACTCTCCAAACCCGAATAAGGAGAATCACTATTGTTATACTTAGCTGTTTCAAATGCGGCAATTAGCTTGGCCTTGATTAGGAAGCATGAAGGAAAGTAACTCTCGGTATATTACGTAAGTAAAGCTTTGGTCTCAGCTAAAACTAGATATTTAGATCTGGAAAAATTGGCATTGGCACTGGTCATTTCTTCTCAATGATTGCGGCCACACATCCAGACCCACACCATCATCGTTCTAACAGACCAACCTCTCCGCTAAGTGTTGCAAAAGCCTGAAGCTTCATGAAGACTGACCAAATGGGCGGTCAAGCTAAGTAAATTCTACATCAAGTATCAACGCTAAACCACTATTAAAGGTCGGGCAGTGGCTAACTTTATTGTCAAACTTACCCCAACGCTCGAGCAAGGAGCCGACTTGAACGTTTAGACCGACCTATCCAAGTTAGAGCTTGTTCTGAGCTTGGTTCTCAGGTTGATCCTAACCTATCCGGATGGGCATTATATGTTGATGGCTCATCTAACTCTAAAGCCAGTGGGGCCAGAATATTCCTAGAGACTTCATACAATATGCCTTAAGATTTGGATTCCAAGCCTCCAACAACGTGGCAGAATACGAAGCATTGATCATTGGACTTAGGTTGGCAACCACTATGGGAGCCCTACGCATTGAAGTTTTTAGTGATTCTTAATTGGCCGTCAATCAAATAGCTAGAGAATATCAAGACAAGAAGGAACACATGAGAGTATATCTATAAAAAGCAAAAGAATTGATCGACAGATTTCAGAAATGCAACGTCACCTTGATCCTTCGAGCAGAAAATTCCAAAGCCAACATATTAGCAAAGTTGGCCACTACAGACGAAGATGACATTCCCAAGATCAGTTCTGATTGAATTTCTTACCAAACCTAACATTGATGAAACTGATCTTGGTATAACTCTTCCAGTTAACTCGGAACCAACATGGATGGATCCAATCATCGATTTCCTCAAGGAAGAAAAGTTACCAAACGAGAGTGCGGAAGCTGCGGACCAAGACAACGCTTTACACCTTGGTCAATGACATCCTCTACAAGAAGGGGTTCTATCTCCCTTATCTCAGATGCCTTCGACCAAAGGAAGTGGAGTACATTCTAAGGGAAACCCATGAGGGTATTTGTGAAAATCACTTTGGAGGTCGAGCTTTATCCCACAAGGTCATTCGATAAGGGTACTATTGGCTGATCATTTAAGTTGATGCTTGGCAATACACCCGAAAATGCGATAAATGCTAGTGCTTTGCAAATATACCTCGACAACCTCCCGAAGAACTAACTCCTATAACCGGGTCATGGCCATTTTTCCAGTAGGGGATCGACATCATCAGACCTCTTTCGACTAGCAAAGGCCAGACCAAATTTTGTTGTGGTCGTAGTTGACTACTTCATGAAGTGGGCTGAAGCCGAACCTTTGGCAAAAATCACCAAGCAAAAAATAACAAACTTCATTCAGAAAACATCATATATAGGTTCGACATTCCTCACATTATCGTCTTTGGTAATGGAAAGCAATTCAATAACAAACAATTCTAAGGAATGTTCGAAAACCTCAGAATCCAGAATATTTACTCCTCGTCGAGACATCCATAGGCCAATGGACAAGTCGAAGCGGTCAACAAGATCATCGAACATGATCTTCAAACCAAGCTTGAGAAGGTTAAAGGAGTGTGGGCTGAAGAACTCCCTAACGTTCTTTAGGCATACCGTACTACAACCTAAATAGCCACTAGGGAAACTCCCTTTTCCTTAGCCTATGGGGCCAAAGCCATCACCCCAGTAGAAATTGGATTACGACTGCTCGGATTGAGTTCTTTGATGAATAAAAAAAAATTCCAAACTTATGGCCCTGGATCTTAATCATCTCGAGGAAAGGAGAGAGCAAGCTCAGATTCGGACTGCAACCAGCCAACAATAAGTAACGCGTTTGTAAAATACCAAAGTAAAAGTTAGGAGGTTTCAGGTTGGAGACTTGGTCCTTTACAGAACCTTCCAAAACACTAAAGAACTAGGCTAGGGAACCTTAGGCCCGAATTGGGAATGACACTATGTAGTAACGAGTACGAGCCGACCTGGATCATACAGCTTGGAAGATCTAGATGGTCAGCTCCTACGTCATCCTTGGAATGCCAAACACCTCAAAATCTACCATTCTTGAGGGTCGATTCATGATTTACAGTGTATTGGTCGTGTTCCAAATAGTATAAATGAGAATCTTGCTGCAAGTTCCCTACTTTCATAGGATTATTCGTTGAAACGATCTATTAGGGGCTTCCCAAGATAACCGGGAAGAACGACCCTTATCGACGCATCAAACTCCTCTAGGGGGGTCAGATCTCATGCTACAAAGGTTTCTCTCTAAGGGAAGAACAAACCTATTCGACTATACTGAACTTTGAAAGGAAGAGTAACCCTTCGACGATTTCCACGACTAGGACGATCAATTGAACGACCCTCCCCCCAAAGGTCGACCTATCTATCTACTATGTCTGACCTATCCACTGAGCCTGACCTATTTACCTGATCAGATCCATCTGCTTAAATTATTCTATCTACTAAAAAGAATTCACATAAAAGCATCATACTAAAAAAATGAATTATATTAATAAAAGCCCTCGGAGTATATAATATTGAAAAGTTTACAAAATTATAGGGAGAGCAGGTCTTTATGCTTCAGGAGGCTGCTTAGAAGGTGCATCTTCGGGAGAAGTCTCGGATTCAGCCTCCTCTAAACTAGAGAGGTTCAAATCTGGAAAGGCCTCCTTAATCTCTTTGATGCACTTTGGAAAGGCCATCTGGTACAAGGTATCTCTATCTTCCGAATATTCTTCGGAAGACTTGTACTCCTCGATGGTGGCTAATCGAGCCGAAGAAATAGCCGCTTGAGCTTCTACTTTGGCAATCTCAAGCTTCGCCTCAGCCTCCCTGAGCTTCACCTTCAATTCCCCGTTGTCGGCTCTGATCAAGCCGGCCTATCCTAGGCCTTAGCTAGAAGGTTCTTCGTTGCCTCTAGTTCGGCCTCCAAGGCTGAAGCACGAGCTTCTGTAGCAGAGCAGGCCTAGTAGGCCACAATAGCCGTGGTTCGACACTGTTCAGCTTCTGTCACGCCCCAAATCTGAAAATCGGATTCACACGAATCCCGATTGCCGAATCTGGTGTCGACAGCCTCCGTAGTACCCCATTCTCGGCTTTTAATAATCAAATGCCAGATTTCGATCCTGGGATCCTACAAGGAGGATTTTCAGAATGAATTTTTTTTTGTAATGGAGCATAACCACAAGCATAACCAAGTCACAAAACAACATCACCACATATCCACTATATTAAAATCTTTAAGTACAATACAGAAAGGGAAATACAAGGTGATCAAAAAGCTCCAAAAGGTCCTGATATGCACTCCTGCCTCAGCGCTGCTACTGTCCAACGCTACCTGCACGCAATTGTCGTGCATAAGCTCACAAAAGCTTAGAGGGTGGTGTAAGTGTGTGCGGAGGGCAAATGTCGAGTGTACAAGATCAGGTAATGCGAAAGTATGCGGTAAGTCCATGAATATATCAAGGCTATGTGATGCAAGGCATGATGCGAGATATGAATGCCATCGGCCACACCGATGCAATGCAAGGCCTACATAGCTGAATGTCATATACGAAATGCAATCCAAGCAAGTCGGTACTCATCATGTACACATATCAGTACAGTTCCTCTCTGGATATCATCGGGGTCTAATACACTTCGCAGTGACTGCCACCTCTTTAGCTGCACAGTCAAGCAAGCGGAAAAGACCTCGCTATCCGCCTGACCAGTAGTATGCCAATACCTACCCGGCTCGTCGATAGCGGACTCATTTGCGAGCTGGTCAAACTTAGCCTAGCTTATAGCCCCCTCACTCAGGCGGATAAGGCCACACCCCCTTCCAACCGACCACGACACAGTGGGAGACGCGACTTACTGGTATTCGACACTCGGGAGCTCGTGTATCCACTCGGTCTAGACGTTGGAGCATCTCCTGTTACCAAAAAGGTTCTGAGACTTTCACCCAAGGACATCCTAAGTGCCCACAGTGCTAGAATCAAGTATTTTCGGTATCCGATACGGCCATCCACGATGTACCTGTGGAGCCACGGCCCTGATGTCGCTAGGGCGTGCAGTGATCAAGTCACACATATGCAGGATGCATGAATCACGCCGTCAAATCATGCACAAATCCAGCGCGTACTGCGCGATCATGTGGGCACTCCGTCTCATAACGGGTCCCATAAGTGGTCTGTCTAATGGCATATGCTATGATCAGTCGCTACTCAAACCAAGCATACATATGATGCGTATGGGCATGAGTTATGAGATTATACTAAGCATGTTATAAGGCAATGAATAGTAACGAGTGTGGGCCTATCAATGGGCCCCAAGGAGAGTTACAATGAGGACATTTAACCATCATTGTACATAAAATGTGGACGTCAAACCAACATTATTTCCTAGGCACGACCTGCCATAAATATCATTTCATGAACCATGAGAAACGTATATTGCAATGGACCCTAAGGACATCCGTTGGGCCTCGATCCATGGGCCTTAGATATATCAAATGGGTCGTATTAATGGGCGTGCAGGGATTTGCAACGCGCGGTTATTTTCCTCAAACTGAACGCAGGTTTGTATCTCATCGTCTGGGTATTGGATCGGTGCGTGAGTTACGGCGTTAGAACCGCGGCGACGGTACGGTCGCAGTGGTACAAATCTCGGATTAAGCCGACTCAAACGTATAAGATACGACTTACGGTCGTGCGCAACGTCGATTATCGGTCGCAGGTTGCCAGAATTTGACGGGAAGGATCGTAGAAGTTGACAGAACAGTACGATTTTAGGATACGGGTCTTACAGCTCTCCCACCTAATAAAAATTTTGTCCTCGAAATTTACACTACCATCGTAACTAACCATAACTCAAAAAGAAAATAGGGAACATAACATCATATATAATCAAGCACCATAATACATCATACAATCAATCATCGAAAAGATGGGGATAACGCTCGCGGATCTCTGCCTCGCGCTCCCAAGACTCCTCATCCACACTATGGTGGCCCCACTGCACCTTCATCAAGGGAATGACCTTGGTTCTGAGGAACTGCTCCTTTCGATCGAGGATACGAACTGACTGCTCAATATAAGAAGCGTCCTTACGAACCTCCAACCACTGCCAATCAATAACAGGAACGACGTCTGACCCACACTTCCTCAACATAGAGACATGGAAGACGTTGTGGACGCCAGACAACTGCGATGGCAAGGCAAGCTGATAGGCCACAGCGCCAATGCACCCAGTGATCTCGAAAGGTCCTATGAATCTCGAGGCAAGCTTGCCCTTCATCCCAAAACGAACTACACCCTTCATGGGTGAGACCTTAAGATACACATAGTCCCCAACGGCAAACTCCAAGGGACGACGCCGACGATCAGCAAAACTCTTCTGTCGGCTCTGAGCTGTGCGCATCCTCTGCCTGATGATGTCGATAGCTTCTGACGTCTGCAGCATAAGCTCGGGACCTAGGAGACGTCGCTCTCTAACCTCGGAGATCTGCAAGGTCTGCCATATAATGCCTCAAAAGGAGCCATGCCAATGGTCGCCTGATAGCTGTTGTTGTACGCGAACTTAGCCAATCGCAGGTGCTCGTCCCAACTACCCGAGAAGTTAATCACGCGCAGGCCCGAAGCATATCCTCAAGGATCTGGTTGACCTTCTTGGTCTGACCATCAGTCTGCGGATGATACGCGGTGCTGAGCTGCAAATCAGTGCCCATCGCTCTCTGGAAGCTCCTCCAAAACTCAGATGTGAAGTCCTTGGCAAACTCAAGATAAAATCGGTAGATATATGCTCCCACTTCCACATCAGGATGCTCAGTGGCTGCAATAGACCAGGGGGTCTCTGATGATCGGCCTTGATACGTTGGCAGGTGTCACATTCGGCCACAAAACTGGCTATCTGGCACTTCATCCCTGACCAAATATACTGGCGTCTCATATCGTGATACATCTTCGTCGAGCCAGGGTGGATAGAGAAACGCGATCGATGTGCCTCGGTCATAAAATCTCACCATAGATTAGGAATATCCGGGACACATAATCTGCCTTTGAAGCGAAGTCCACCGTCAGAACCAATCTGCCAATCCGTCTGACTCTCAGATGCTGCCTCTGCTCGGTAATCCTGTAACGACTCGTCTGCCTGTCGAGCCTCGATCACCCTTGCGACAAGAGAGGGTTGAATCGACAAGCTCGATAGCTGAACAATAGATGACCGCAGACCAAACTCAAAGTCGTACTCTGCTATACCCTCGAGCATCCTCCACTCCTGAATCATCATATGTGCCACCAGGCCTCGTGACTGACGGCTGAGGGCATCTGCCACCACGTTCGCCTTGCCCGGGTGGTACTGAAGATCAAAATCGTAATCCTTCAGGAGTTCCATCCAACGCCTCTGCCTCATATTCAGCTCGGACTGAGAGAACAAATACCTTAAGCTCTTATGATCGAAAAAGAGCTCGAATCTCACCCCATAAAGATAGTGTCTCCACACTTTTAGTGCAAAGACAACCACTACCAGCTCCAGATCATGCGTAGGGTAGTTCAGCTCATGGACCTTGAGCTGACGAGACGCATAAGCTACTGGCTTCCCGTGCTGCATCAGGACAGCACCTAAGCCAACTCGTGAGGCATCAGTAAATACAATAAATCCATCACTCCCAGAGGGAAGAGTGAGGACAGGAGCGGACGTGAGGTGTTCCTTCAACTCCATAAACGCTTACTCATAAGCGTCGCTCCAAATGAACTCGGCACCCTTCCGGGTCAACCTAGTCAACGGGGCTGCAATACGAGAGAATCTCTCAATAAAACGTCGGTAGTAGCCTGCCAAACCAAGAAAACCGCGGATCTAGGATGCGTTCGTGGGCTGGTCCCACTGACAAACGACATCAATCTTCAAGGGGTCTACAGCGACACCCTGCCTCGTCATAACATGGCTGAGGAACTTTACCTCCTCCTGCCAAAACTCACACTTCTCCAGCTTCGCATAAAGCTGGTGTGCACGGAGGGTCTACAATGTAATCTCAAGATGCCGCTCATGCTCCTCACGAGTCCTCGAATATATCAGAATATCGTCAATAAACACCACGACAAACTGATCAAGATATGGACGGAAGACCTCGTTCATCAGCTGCATGAATACTGCGGGCGCATCGGTCAGTCCGAAGGACATGACCTGGAACTCAAAATGATCGTATCGCATCCTGAAGGTTGTCTTCGGGATATCCTCATCTCGAACCTGAACCTGATGATAACCGGACCGCAAGTCTATCTTTGAAAAGAACTGCCTCTCCTGTAGCTGATCAAACAAGTCATCGATCCTCGAAAGTGGGTACTTGTTCCTGAACGTGACCTTGTTGAGCTCGCGGTAGTCTACGCAAAGCCTCAACGAGCCATCCTTCTTCTTTACAAAGAGTACCGGCGATCCCCATGGCGAACTGATCGGACGAATAAAGCCTAGCTCGCGTAACTCGTCCAACTGCTTCTGCAGTTCCCGTAACTCCAACGGTGCCATACGATACGGGGCCTTCGAAATAAGCGCGGTACCGGGCACAAGATCAATCTGGAACTCAGTATGCCGACGAGGTGGTAATCCCAAAATCTCCTAAAACACATCAAGAAAACCACAAACAATCGGCAGCTGGTCGATACTCAAAGCAGCTGGTTCCTTAACGGCACACGATAACAGGCAAGAAAGCTGCCCTCCTCTGGGCTCGGCAACAAACTGAAACTCTGGCACGCCGGGCATGCAGAACGTGACTGTCCTCGTAGAGCAGTCTAATATGGCGTAGTACTCTGCAAGCCAGTCCATGCCCAGGATAACATCAAAATCAGACATCGGCAATACAAATAGATCGGCAAGCAAGAAGATATCCCCAATCAAAATAGGGCAAGACGCGCAAAATCGGCCCAACACTGCAGTTTTTCCTAATGGCGTCGATACTACTAAATCCTCACGGGCAGACTCCAACGGCAAATAGTACACTTGCAATGCATGCAGAAATAGGAAGGGTACCCTCGACGACCCCTCCTGATGACTGAGGGTCCTGCTAGGCGGCATAGAATCTGCCCTGAGCCTGCTGGGGAGGTGCAGGTCCCCTCTGAGGTCTCTGCTGCTGCTGTGGTAGCTGTGGGGGCCTAACCTGCTGTCTCTGCTGCTGTGGGGGAGGTACAGGAGGCTGGTGCTGCGGTCGCTGCTGCTGTGGTGGCTGTCGTAGAGGTGAATGAGGTGCCCTCGGCGGCTGCTGCTGCTGCGGATGGGGACACTCGTGCCTACGATGCCCTGTACGACCGCACCCAAAGCAAGTACCTGTAAACAATCCTGAAGATGGTGCTGGGGGTACGGCTGGTGCTCGGAATGCTGGACGGGTCGTGCGCCGCTGCTGTGAACGATGCTGCTGATGGAAACTACTAGAGGGTGCCTTCCTCTTCTGATCTCCCCTCTGATCACGGGCTCTCTACACACCAACCCAATCTGTCTCATATATTAGGGCTCTCTCTACTATCTGCTCAAATGTCGGAAGCATGTGTCCGATCACACTACTCCAGAGGGTAGGACGTAAGCCGTTCTCAAAACGGCGGGCCTTCCGCCCCTCATCATCAACAAGATATGTCACAAATCTGGATAGTGTGATGAACCGAGCCTCATACTGGGACACAGACATGTCCCCCTGGACCAAAGTCTCAAGCTCTAGTGCGTGCTGCTGTGGCACATCTCAGGAAAAAACTTTCGGTCAAACTGGTCTATAAAGTCCTCCTAGGTCCACTCAAAATCGGTGGCTACCGATCGGGCCACAGATGCCCACCAATACTGAGCCTCGCCCTGCAGAAGGAATACAGCTAATGGGACTCGCTGCTGGGTAGTACATCTCATGGTGTCAAAAATCTTCTCCACCTCGGAGCACCATATCTCTGCAGCAGTAGGGTCTGGCTCACCCCGAAAACGTGAGGGATCGTGCCGTTGGAAATCCTTTAGAAGAGCGCTCGCACGTTCCTGCTCAGCCTCGGCTGGTGTAACAGTGGGACGCCTACTCTGCCCCTGAAGAATGGCGGTCATCGCCTGCAACATCTGCTGCAGCTGAGTAGCACTCACAGGTACGGTCGGATCCGCACTGGTTTCAGGAACATGAGTGGCATCCTCAGGCTCAAAGGCAGGAATATCTGGTGGTGGGGCAGGAGTAGCAGGTGGTAAAGCAGGAGTTGCGGGTGGTGGTGCGGGAGTCGCAGGTGGTGGAGTGGGATTCGCTCTGGTCGTTCTTCTAGCCATAACGTCTCCTATAGGAAGGAACAATGGCCTATCAGTCTTGAGAATTCTCAAAGGCACCTACATTAAGGGTCTATGTCGGAAAATTATTAAGTCATTTAGACTCGGAACCTATTTATAATAGATATGTGATGTGATCCTCATGTATTCCCAAGTTATGCTCTGATACCAACTTCTGTCACGCCCCAAATTTAAAAATCGGATTCACACGAATCCCGATTGTCGAATTCGGTGTCGACAGCCTCCGTAGTACCCCATTCTCGGCTTTTAATAATCAAATGCCAGATTCCGATCCTGGGATCCTAAAAGGAGAATTTTCAGAATGAATTTTTTTTTGTAATGGAGCATAACCACAAGCATAACCAAGTTACAAAACAACATCACCACATATCCACTATATTAAAATCTTTAACTACAATACAGAAAGGGAAATACAAGGTGATCAAAAAGCTCCAAAAGGTCCTGATATGCACTTCTGCCTCAGCGCTGCTGCTGTCCAACGCTACCTGCACGCAACTGTCATGCATAAGCTCACAAAAGCTTAGAGGGTGGTGTAAGTGTGTGCGGAGGGCAAATGCCGAGTGTACAAGATCAGGTAATGCGAAAGTATGGGTAAGTCCATGAATATATCAAGGCTATATGATGCAAGGCATGATGCGAGATATGAATGCCATCGGTCACACCGATGCAATGCAAGGCCTACATAGCTGAATGTCATATGCGAAATACAATCCAAGCAAGTCGGTACTCATCATGTACACATATCAGTACAGTTCCTCTCTGGATATCATCGGGGTCTAATACACTTCGCAGTGACTGCCACCTCCTTAGCTGCACAGTCAAGCAAGCGGAAAAGACCTCGCTATCCGCGTGACCAGTAGTATGCCAATATCTACCCGGCTCGTCGATAGCGGACTCATTTGCGAGCTGGTCAAACTCAGCCTAGCTTATAGCCCCCTCATTCAGGCGGATAAGGCCACACCCCCTTCCAACCGACTACGACACAGTGGGAGACGCGACCTACTGGTATTCGGCACTCGGGCGCTCGTGTATCCACTCGGTCTAGACGTTGGAGCATCTCCTGGTATCAAAAAGGTTCTGAGACTTTCACCCAAGGACATCCTAAGTGCCCACAGTGCTAAAATCAAGTATTTTCGGTATCCGATACGGCCTTCCACGATGTACCTGTGGAGCCACGGCCCTGATGTCGCTAGGGCGTGTAGTGATCAAGTCACACATATGCAGGATGCATGAATCACGCCGTCAAATCATGCAGAAATCCAGCGCGTACTGCGCGATCATGTGGGCACTCCGTCTCATAACGGGTCCCATAAGTGGTTTACCCAATGGCATATGCTATGATCAGTCGCTACTCAAACCAAGCATACATATGATGCGTATGGGCATGAGTTATGAGATTATACTAAGCATATAAGGCAATGAATAGTAACGAGTGTGGGCCTATCAATGGGCCCCAAGGAGAGTTACAATGAGGACATTTAACCAACATTGTACATACAATGTGGACGTCAAACCAACATTGTTCCCTAGGCACGACCTGCCATAAATATCATTTCATGAACCATGAGAAACGTATATTGCAATGGACCCTAAGGACATCCGTTGGGCCTCGATCCATGGGCCTTAGATATATCAAATGGGTCGTATTACATGGGCCTCACATTCATCAAATGGGTTGCATTAATGGGCCTCACCAATGAGCCTTATGTACATTGCAATGGTCAATGATCTATGGGCCTTGAAATACATCAAAGTGGCCTCACAACTTGGGCCTTGAAATATATCAGATGGGCCTACACACATGAGCTTTAAATATGTCAAATGGCCCACTCCATTTGCGCCCCATACACATCAAATGGGCTTGATCCCATGGGCTCTTTATGTATCAAATGGGCTTGATCCCATGGGCTCTTTATGTATCAAATGGGCTTAGTCCCATGGACTTTGCATATGTCAAATGGGCTTAGTCCCATAGGCTTTGAATATGTACCAAAGTAGGTCTCAATGAATGACCATAATTAAGTAAATTGTGGGCCCTAAGCACACACCAAGGTGGGCCCATTTGAAACATAGATCTGCCTCATTTTTAGTTCATGTCATGAAATGAGCTCTCAAAATGGACAGTATGGATGTAGCACATGCATCATAGTGCTACATCATAGTGGGGGGGGGGGGGGGGGGGGGCGGTCCACATGGAGGCCCACCATCACACATATATACATATATAATAAATAATTTATATACAGTATATATATATACAATATCATATGTAATATAATATTTTATATATATATATATATATATATATATATATATATATATATATATATATATATATATATATATATATATGCACACACACACGCATACACACACACGTGCACTCACACACATGCATACACACACACACGTGTACTCACACACATGCACACACTCAGTGGGCTCCACCGTCCGTGCGAACGGTGGAATTAGGCACATACATCACTGTGGGTCCCATGTGGGGCCCACCATAGTACTTACATGCCATTCGACCCGTCCATTAGGTCATGCAGACCTGAATGAAGGGTAAAAATAAATTTCAGCTTGATTCACAACTTCTGTGGGCCCCAAAACAAGTTTCAATGGTAGAATTCAATTCACACTGTTTCTTATGGTGTGGGCCACCTGAGCTTTGGATTAAGCCCATTTTTGGGTGGGGCCTACTTAAGGTAGGGACCCACCATATGGGTGAGTTGGATCAGAAAACAAACACCAAGGTGGGGCCCACATGAGGAGTCTTGGGCCCCCAGCGTCCGTCCGCCTGGGACGTCTGACGGCTGCAGAGGCAGCAGCCTCTGCTGCTTCAATCTCTGTTTTTTTTTTTCTTTTGAAAACCTGGATTTTAGAGGTTTTTCATGTGTGTGGCCCACCCTAAGTAAATTCACTCTGTCCATTGTATTCCCAAGACCAAAACAAATCCATCAAGACCAATATCGGCCCCTTTTCAAGATGTAAAAACGATTATAGGTAGATTTCAATGGTAATGGTACAGTTTTTGATGTTATGGCCCACCCGGTACTTTGATCAACCTTATTTTTCGGCTCAACGCCTAAAATGAGTTAGGGGAGAGGATGGGCGGCTTGGATTGGATATATGCAACAAGGTGGGTCCTGTACAAGTGGTCCCTTCCAAAGGCTTTGAACAAGCCAATATTTATGTTTTTCCACTTGACGTCCAGCGTCTAAAAGCTGGACGTTTCTCTTTTTTTTTTTTTTTTTTATTTAGGTGGGCCACCACAAGATGGGTGGTGTAACTGCAATGCATATGAGATGGGCCCCACTTTTAATGGTAAATGGCGGGGTCCATCCAAGTGGGCCACATGGCCGTTTCATCACACACAAGGAAATAAAATAAATGAAAAGAGAGAGAGAGAGAGAGAGAGAGAGAGAGAGAGAGAGAGAGATGGAGTGGGACACGCGTGATGGAGGGACCCCAGCACTATGGGCCCTCCGTTTCAACCATCCAATCATACATCAATGGGTATCATTGTACATGGGACCATCCAAAGAAAAGATCAACAGTGAAGATCCCTCTCCACTAAAAATGGACGGTCTAGATGACCTCTTAATGCAAGGAAAGTAAACATCATGATGGGGTCCATGGAGAATGGCCCCATCATGGAATGATTTGATGATCAAGATGGGCCATCGGCCACATCTTAGGGTCCCAAATGAGATCCGCACCATTGATCGGTGGGCCTCACTTGGCCCATCATAGAAATATGAAAATCTAGCTTATGAAAACACCCACCACTTGATCTTCTTGGTCCGTCGGGATGCCAGTCTCCTAAAGCTTCACTTTGATGGTGGAGATGGGAGATGGATGGCTAGGATGATGGGTTTTTGGAGATGGGAAGTGGGCCACCAAAATGCACATTTCTCTCATGGGAAGCCTTTGACGTGGGAGGCTCTTGCTTGCTTGGAATTGTGATGAGAAGTGAGAGAGAGAGGTGTGATGTAATGAGAGATGGAGTGATGTGAAGTGAGTGATGGGTGAGGTGAGTGATGGGTGAAGTGAGAGGTTAGTTGACTTTGGTGGTTGCTTGACTTGTGGAGAAAGGAAGCGTGGGTGCTTGTACTTGACATGAGAGGTGATTGATGGGATTGATTGATGTGATTGATTTGACACTTCGTAGAGATTCTCTTGGGATTTGCAACGCGCGGTGTTTTTCCTCGAACTGAACGCGGGTCTGCATCTCATCGTCTGGGTATCGGATCGGTGCGTGAGTTACGGCGTTGGAACCGCGGTGACGGTGCGGTCGCAGTGGTACAAATCTCGGATTAAGCTGACTCAAACGTATAGGATACGACTTACGGTCGTGCGCAACGTCGATTATCGGTCGCAGGTTGCCGAAATTTGACGGGAAGGATCGCGGAAGTTGACAGAACAGTACGGTTTTAGGATACGGGTCTTACAGCTTTAATCTCCGTCTATAAAAGCTTCTGCTTGCCCTCGCTCACCATCATTTGCAGGTGAACAATATCACGATGTACTTTTAGCATGCAAGGGGCAAATTGCCAAAAGAACAAGAGAAAATATCAACAACCAAACAGAAAGGAAGTAAAATAATGAATTCTTCGGAGATTTACTTACTCCAAGGAAACTCTTTGTTGCAGATGTAAGGACCACATCCGAAGTGCAGTTCAGTGAATGGAAGAATTCCTTTTTGGGCAGATTCCACTCAGCCCAGGGAAGACGCTCTTCGATGACTTCACTAACCGTCCTAGAAGGACGTCCTCCCTCCTCCCGAGCCTCGGAAGGCCCTGCAAAAGGCCTACTAACCTCTTTAGCCTCAACAAGCCAAGCCTCATTAGAAGGCTCGGTAGCTCCCTGGACCTCCACAGGGGGAGCCTACTCACGAGTGGTCACCTCGACTGTCTTCTTAGCGACAGCAGGGGCAGAGACTGCTGTCATCACCTCATCTTCAGTTTCCATGACAATGGGAGATGAAGGACCGACTTTCCCCTTGCTCTTGGAGATCATATTCTTCTTCATCATCTTCTTCTCCATTACAATCTCCTTAAGATAACGTGCCTTGCACTTGAGGATAGGCTTCAACAAGAGACGAGCTTCAGACATATCTACAATCGGAATGAAAGAAGAGTTAGTTACAAATTCGTGAAAATTTTCTCAAGTCCTAAAGGTCAGCAAAGGTTCTTACCTGTGAGCTCGGTGTCAAGGCCTGATTTCAACAAGAGCTCTGGTTGGAGAAGCTTTCTCCAAGACCGATCTTCCTCTTTCAATGCCCTCGCCCCTTGAACTCAAGCAAGAGGTCCAGTAGCCAGTACAAGAGGATATTTGGGAATAACTGAAACAAACGAAAAGATATGTGCAAATGGTTAAGAATACTTAAGGCCGACTAATTTAAAAATAATCAAGGAAGATCTAAGTCTGAGGAAAGCCAACCTAGATCAGTGAATATGGTAGGGACAAGACTACGGTGAAAGGTCAAGCCTGCCACTTCCCAACTGTCAGAGGCCTAGAACCACTTACTCCATATCTTGTTGGAGGTTGGGGCATCTATGATAACGCTTCCTCTAGTCCCCCTCTAGGTAGAATGATAGTACCATCCTTCGAAAAAATAATTAGGCTTCGCTGGTACATGTGGAGGAATTCCTCAACAGTAAGCTCGGGTTGCTCGAGCTTGGACTATAGGACAGTGCAACTGATCAACATCCTCCTTACATTAGGGATCAATTGTCCCGAGGCCATTTCTAAATGACTGAGCACCCGCCTCACTATACTCTGCAAAAGGAGCCTCAGGCTACATTCGAGAGTGACTTGAAAAATGGCAATTGCCCCCTTTGGTGGGCGATTTGGTAGCTCGTCCAGTGAAGGAACCCGGAGGATCACCAACTCCCGGATATGATATCTCGACCTAATCCGAGCTAGGTCAGCCATATTAAGGGTTGAATTTATGGGACCCGGAGGATCACCAACTCCCGAATATGATATCTCGACCTAATCCGAGCTAGGTCAGCCATATTAAGGGTTGAATTTATGGGACCCTTCACCCCCTCATCACTAGAGGATTTGTCTGCATCCTCCTCGTCGAGCAAACTGCGCTCTGCCCTAATCAACGGTTCTATTGGAGACTACTCTAGTACTCTCGATGACTGCGATGCCTGAAAATCGGCGTCGCTCATGATCACCAACGGTGATGGTGGGTTAGAAATTGGTCTAAGGCTACTCGCCCCACTGTCACTAGTAGAGACCCCCTCCCATGAACTCAAAGAATTAGACATGGCATCACCCTTATAAATGCCGGTAATTGATGACAAAGGAAGAAAGAGGAAAGGGAGAGGCTGAGTTGAGAAGCGATGCTCACCGAAGAAAGGAAGTTGTTCGGCCACTGGTAATGTCGCAAAGTCCAAATCGCTGGGAATCACCTCTACGAGCTGAGGAAGACGATTCAGAGGGGAAGATGCAAATAGCCTCTCAAAGACATTAGGGCTTTCCTTATATAAGGAAGTCACGTGGCAGCAATCGAATACCCCCTTTAATGCGAGCTCCGTACGACACCTCTTCGAATACCCCATCTGGATAGGTGGCGCAACCCCATTCAACACTCGACCCTACTATTGAGCAAACGCCACGCGTCACTCTCCCATTAATTGGGCACCGAAGCGGCGACCTGACAAGTCACATGGCCTCGAGCCAAGATATGTCACCTCAACTTCACTGTACATGATTACTGATGCACCTCGACTCCTGTGATGTGCGCCGTATTCAACATTTATGACTGAATGGTTTGACCCACTACATTTCGACCTACTTTCTAAGCCCGTATAGCAGACTTGAAAGTAGGGGGCTTACTGTTATGGGAAAGATATGATGGTCCATAAAAAGAGTTCGAACCAACAACCATCATGAACCTATAGACCAAACTACCCGAAAGAAAACCACTGGCTGGGAAGAGCCAACCAATAAGATAGCTTGGTCTAGCCACAGGTCGGCACAACTATGGCTCAACCTGATCATAGGTCGGTCTAGTCACAGGTCGGTGTGATATAACTCAGCTTGATCATAGGTTGGAGCCACTATGGGTCGGTGCAACCTTCAACGACCTTCGACAAGGGGAGCCGATAGCTACTGGAACCAATGATCCCAAGGACACTACAAGCCGATTGATATCAAAATGATATCAACCTACAAATAGCTCAATACTACCTACCTCTGGGGCTTGATTTGCCTCAACCATTTGATCTTGCCTAAAGGTTGGATAGATTTATCGGTTCCTGACTAAATGTTTGGTCTTATCCAAAGAAAACGGCCCGAAGATCTTGGGAGATGAGGCCAGGATTCCACAGATCTCAGACACTCATGATCTAAGAAGGATCTCCGGCATATCAGGAGTCCCAAATGGGAAAGATCTCAAATGGTGTAATCTTCCCTCTAAATGCAGAAGACTTCCGGCTCGTGTGATCTTCCCTTTCGATAAATAGGGGAGCCCCTAGACGGTGAAGGTATGCATACATTCGCACAACCCATAAACCTAAAGAGACTGGTGACTCTTTCCCTTTGAACCATTCTCTACAAAGACCCAGATCCCTGACTTTGGCATTGGAGGGTCCCTTGCATTAGACAGGGTCTTCCTTTTGTCCTTTACTTCTTTTATGCAGGTGGTTAAGGGTCCAAGGAGGGTTCATCTTAAAACTACATCAACAAGACCAAAATCGAAGCAGATCCAAATCTCATGGACACATCATAAGAAAGAGTGGTGATTTAATGTCCACCATTAAAAACTTCTAGGGCTCAGTTAATGCCCGCGGTGATGTTTATTTGCCATCCAACCTATTGATATGGTCATACAAATCTAGATTAAGGGGATTTAAAACTTTATGGCCAATGAAAAGTTTTTAATGGTCAATCACCATTGTTTTGTTTTGCATGGTGTGGTCTACATAAGATTTGAAACTACTTTATTTTTGGGTTCAGTAGACTACCCACACTTAAAACATGACTACTTAGCTTTGTAATTTAGGTGGGTACTTGATTTGAGAAGCTAAAACCATCGCAGAAAAGTAACCAATGGTCTATATTAAGCAATTGATGGTGAAAATTGAGCATGAGGGCTGGCTTTTTATATAAACACAGCAGAGCTACCACCATCTTTGCTCATAGACGTTAGTGCCACCACCATCTTTGCTATGAAAAACCATCGCACGATCCACTAGAGGCCCTGTTTATGTGCCTGGCTCGCTTGCATATTTGTTCGATTTCCCTGAGCCTATGACTCAGTACTTTCACCCATCTATGACTCATTCATGACCCATGTGATGGCATGGTTCACACGAACCTATCTTTCAAACTAAACTTGTGGTTCGTGAAGCCTAAACCTACCCGTCCAAATGCCTATAAAAAGGGGGGGCTTGAATTGAAAAGAAAAAAAGGCCTTCGAGGTAGAAGCAGAGTCCAATGGCTGAGAGTCCAGAGGCTGAGAGCTAGTAAGCCAGGGGGAGCTGGATAAAGTTATAGGACAGAGACAGGGACCTTGACTCTTTGTTCTCTCAATCTCTTCTAGCATTCTGATCTTTTCTATTCTATTTCAATTTCAAAGCCAATGCCATATTCTCGATCTATCCTTTTTCAATCTATATATTCCAACCCATTGCTTTGAATGTCTAAGGTAGTAAGCTCTGCTCTGACATCAAGTAAAGAATGCTCTATAGTCACCTCTCTTGAGGATCTTCTGTATCAACAAAACATGACTTAAAGGAGTAACCAAAAGCTCCGTGTTCTTTTTCTTTCCGTATTTCCTTCGAAAATCCATTTTTATCGTTTCATTTCCATTTTCTTTTTATCTTATGTATTTTAGATATTTAAAGCTTAGTATTTTACTAGAAGTTCTTTGAACTTCCTTTGAAAGCGTACAACTTGGAAAAGTAGAGACCGTGTTTAACAATGGCAGTAAAAAGGTGACTAACCACTTTCTTTTTTGTAACCGAGACCCTTGCCCGGAATTCACAGCGCAGGCTTATCCAAGAGTTATTTAAGCCAGAAATTCTTCGATTTTCTTAATCTCAAGGTGATTTCACAGATTCTAGCCAACCGTGGATTCTGGAGCCTTCATTTTGACTAGTGGCGACTCTAAATGAACATAAATACGTTGCATGAAGTATTACAAAAGGTATACATATAAATATTAAGGTTCTCTTCTCAACCCCTCCACGAGGTTCAGGTATGGAGGTCTTAACTATGGGTTTCACGGGTTTGGATAGACTTCATATATGGGCCTTCATAGGCTATCGCCTCATATCGACCAAGCACCTAAGAAATTAAATCATCTCTTCTCAACCTTCCTCAAGGTTCAGGTATGGATGTCTTAGCTATGGGTTCCATCGGATCTACATAGATTTCGTATATAAGCCTTCAGAAATCTGAGTAAATTTATATATATATATATATATATATATATATATATATATATATATATATAGTTTGACTCATACACCCATCAGACAATCCGACTTCGGACACCTAGTGGGCAAGCCTAGGAGGAAATTTCCCGCCAACATCCACAAAATGACAACTTTACAGGGAATGATGCTAACCATTATCCAAGGCCTGACTTGAAAAACTTGGTTATATACTTTACTTTTAAGAAATTCTTTTAACTTCTATTCTTTACGAGTATTACAACATTCCAATTCCATATTGGTCCATTTACCTTACAACTCTCTAGCGAATACTGGTCCATGTACTTTCTTGCTTACATCCTGCATTCCAGTGAAAACTAGTCCCCTTACTTTCTCGCAAGCATCCTTCATCCCAGTGCATATTGGTCCCATTTACATTTTGGCCTATACATACCACACTTTACTTTCTGTTGTAATTATATATAAAAAAATCGCTTATTGGTCTGTCACCTCTCAAAGATAGAGCACATTTACCAGAATTCCATATGAACTTGCACACCGACAACCATGTCAATCCAAGGAGCACAGTTTAGGATCTCTCCTAGAGTCTCCCAGGTGGCAAGCCACTCAATTTGCGGCAACTATTCAATAGCCGACCTAGCCCTTAGCATGAATAGGCTGAAACCTCATGACCTGCTTCCTTCAAAGCAGAGCCTCCGCATTAAACCAAAACATGTCAGCATAACCGCCGATCACTCCAATCAATCTATCAATTCAAAGCTCAGCTTTGTATACAGTCAATCAATTCCAACACACTCTCCCTTAATGAGAGCAATAACCAGGTCCTTCTTCCTTTGAGAAGGAAGCAATACACGCACCATAGGGGATCCTTCCCAGTTAAGCCCCTTTGAAATTGATCAGTTCCGAGAACATTTCGAGGAGCAACTCAAGGCCATGAAAAATGACCTTCAGAAGCAACGTGGGGTGAAACTCCCATCCACCTGATTCAGGGACCTTTGTCGCTTCCCTAATAGAAGGCTACCTGTTAATTTCAAAGTCTCAAAGTTTCAACGATACGAAGGTATGGGATGTCCCACAACCCACTAGAAAGCTTTTTACAGTGAACTCAATGCCATGATAGAGTATGGCGAAATTTTAATTCAATTATTCCAAAAGTCTCTGAGAGGTAGAGCGCTTAGTTGATACATATTACTTGATCACCACAAAGTTAGGACTTGGGAAGACTTGTCCCAAGCATTCATTGATTGCTTTACGTACAATCTAAACATAACATCTGAAAGGACGGATCTTGCTGCTTTAAGACAAAGGAATAACGAGTCTTTTTTAGCTGATATTGAGCAGTAGCAGGCCAAGGCCATCAGAATGAAAATACCCATCAACGAGGAAGAATAGATGCCATGCTCCAAACTTGGTGGACAGGTTCACAGAATATTTGAGCTCTAAATCAGGAAATGATAACCTTCATAGTACCCTATTCTCAGCTCCTATCTTCCATACGCCAGGTTCCAATCTTGAGATCCCATAAGTAAGATTTTCAGGGTGATTTTTTTTTTTTTGTACATGAGTATTACCAAAACTAAAAACATAATCACATTTTCACTATAATATCATATCGAGTACAGTGCTGAAAAGAAAATACATGATATAACAAAAGTCCAAAAGATTAAGCACATGTTCTTACCTGAATGCTACTACAGTCTAGCATAACCTACATGTAAACAACGTGCGTAAACTTATTACATAGCTTAGAGAGTGCGTACACGCATTCGCAATGCATGTGCTAAGCATACAAATATTAGAGTAAGAAGAAATGATGAATGACTAAACCGGTAAGTCCATAAATGCTATCAGCCATTCCTAGGCCATGCGATGCAAGGGCCTACATGACCAAATGTCATATGCTAAATATGCAATGCAATGTACCAATTCTCCACTAGTTCACATGTCAAAATAGTTCACAATTCGATCATCATCAGCGTTCAATACACTTTCGACACTGGTTGCAGCCCATCGCGTGCAAGACCAAGCGAGTGCAAAAAACCTCACTATCCGCCTCACCAATGCTACACGGAAAACCACCAGGCCCGTCGATAGCAAACTCATTTTACGAGTTGAACAAACTCAACTTAGCATATTACCCTCTGCACCCATGCAGGTAAGGTCAAACCTCCGTTCAACTGACCCCGACATAGTGAGAGATGCAACCTACTGGTATTCAGCCATCATGCGCTCATGAATCCACTCCGTCTAAATGTTGAAGCATCATATTGGTACCATAGGGTTTAGGGACTTTCACTCAGGGACGCTTGTGACGCCCTATAACATCAATAGTTTCCAGTGTCCAAAAAATCATCCGCTAGCTACAACAAGATTGTGATACTACATTCCTAATATCGCTATGGAGTAGATGTAATGTGTCACACATAATGCACAATACATATATCACATTATCGAAGACATGTATCAAACTTACGTGTACCACATGATCATGCAAGGCGACCCTATCTCGTACGGGTTCTCCAAGTATGTTATGATTAATTGTAATTCCAAGATATGCATACAAATGATGTGTATAGGCATATGAATAAGCAATGTATCAATTACACTAAGCATATTATTAGTGTGACCTATCAGCAAAGTACACTATCATGATATCAAATACAACGTTTGATAATCGGCCTTAAAAGGCCTGACATATAGGGAGTAGAATCTGATCGGCGGGCACCCCTACTAATGTAAGGGTCTACACTTGAGAGAGCAATCAACCATATACTTGGGCTTATGCATATAACATAAACTCGTAAAACTGATGATCGGTGAAGATATAATATTTACATCAAGGTGGAACCTACTTTGGATAAACAAACACATGCACCATGGTGGGGAGCTAAGTAGAACCCTCGGACAAGTTGGCCGGCAACTAACATTACGATGGGCTCGTGGAAGTTTCCAGCGGTAGGCACTCGTCCATCCAGGTGGGTCGGTCCACCAGGGTCCATGGTCCTTTTTCGTGGCCAAAACAGGTGGGCCATCTGGGTATGGTACGTACACCATGGCGTGAATCCACAGTGGGCTCCACAGCCCCTGAATGGGCAGGAAAACAATCATCAGAGGGGGCCAAGAAGGTTTCTACGGTAGGCGTTTATTACCAGTGTTTCCATAGGTGCTGTCCATCTGAGCTTTGGATCCACTTCCTCTTTAGGCTGGAAAGGATGGACGGTGTGGGTGTGGTTGTCTTACATACCACGTGTGGGCCCATGGATCAGTGGGCCACACGCTGAAATAAGCTGGGGAAAAAATGGATGAGCAGCGTGGAAAGATAGGTACATCGCAGTGAGCTGTAAGGTCTCAATGGGAGGAGGCACTGTCTCGATCACTTTCTGTGGTGTGGTTCACCTAAGATCTGAATCCATGTCATTTTTTAGCCCCAGGCCCCAAATGATTTAGCAAAACTGATGGACGGTGTGGATGAAATACATACAGCATGGTGGGTCCCACGAGTGGACCACCTGTTGGCTACACACAATAGAAGAGGCAGGCGACCCAGGGAGGCTTGAACGGTGGCCGTCCTTATGGCCACTCTTTCCAATGGTGTGGATCACTAGAGGTCTGGAATGGCCTCAATTTTGGTCTAGAACCTTAGATAATATGGAGAAGCAGGTGGACGGTCCGGATTCAACATATACATCATGTTGGGTCCCAAGAGTGGGAGCCCGTACTTGCCCAAGGAGGCCTTCCGCCCTGTCGCTGGACACGTAAATTTTGTTGCTTTCCGTTCTTCTCCCTTTATTTTTTTTTTCAAATTTCCCAACCACGTGGATCCATTTGTAAGATCCGAACCGTCCATTGGGTTGCCCAGCTCTCCGTGGATCCGAAATGTTCTATTTTTGACAGGTTCCACTGCACATACATACATCACAGTGGGCCTTAGAACGTTTCAACAGTGGGTGCCATCACCATCACTATTTTCTATGACATAGTCCACCCAGTTCCTGATCTGGTTCATATTTTAGCCCATTATCTGAAATGATCTGAAAAAAAGTATGAAAGGTATGGATTATACACAGACATCATAGTCACTTGCCACCATCACGTTGCTGGGCACTAACGGCCAGGGCGGAAACTCCTTATTTATTATTAATTAATTAATAATAATATTATTATTTTAATGTTTCTGTTGAATGAGACCCACAGAGGCGATCCCCTCCATTCATCATATCGTCCAGCTCTCCGTGAACCCAAGGATTCTAATCTTGGATGGGTTCCACTACACGTACACATCACAGTGACCTTAGAAAGTTTCAACTGTGGTGCCATTATCACCACTATTTTCTATGGTGTGGCCCACTCGAGATCTGAATATGTCTCAAATTTGAGCCCTTGACCCAAAATAAATGGACGGTGTGGATTATACACATGAATCAATGTGGGCCCCAAGAGTGGAGACCCCACTCTCCATCCACCCAAGTAGCGTCGAGGGGTATCTGACACGGACATTTTCTTTCCCACACACAAACATATATATATATATATATATATATATATATATATATATATATATATAGAGTAATGCTCACACACAAGTAATTGGACCGTCCAATCAGTTGTCTGAATTAATGCTAGTTAATGTAAATGAATAATGCCACCGCAAAAGATATTTTAATTAGGAAAAGGATTTACTGGCTTGGGATGGCCCCACGATGGTGTTCATGTAAAATTCACCCCAGCCATTATCTAAGTTACTCAATGTTACACCCAGGGCCCTTAAATCAGGCCCATCAGTGCATGGTTCATATACACCACACCAAGAAAAACAATCTACAAGGAATGCTTATCCTGAAAACTGTTTCTCTTCGTATGGCACCACTTGAATCATTTTTGAGCCTTCATTTTAGTCATCAGGCCTAGAATCTGGTGTGGAATCCAATGGTTGGAATGGATTTCACATGCTCATTACGGTGAGCCTGATAACAATCAAGGGTGGACGTCTCTCCCAACTGTTTTTATTAGTATGGCCTACTTGAATCAAGTGTCAGCCTGATTTTTTATTTTTTATTTTTATTTTTGGCTCTAGACCCTGCATAGGATTACGCATACAATGATAAGAGTAGATCTAGTGGTACGCATCACGGCAGGCCCTGTGCAAATATAATGGTGGACCTCTTGGACGGTTGGTTCCAGGAATGTCGGACGTTTCCGAGACTGGTGGGGGAGCGGATAAGTGTTACCTGCTAACAAAGAGTGGGATGCTTACCTGACCGTTGGGCCCACCTTCATGTATGCGCTATATATCCATGCCATCCATCAGTTTTTACACATCATTCCAGTATATGATACCAAAAATGAAGTAGATCCAACTTTTAAGTGGACCACGCCAAGAAAAGAGTAGACATTGACTACTAACCATTAAAAACTCCCCAGGGCCTATCTTAATGTTTTTTAGCCATCCGACTTGTTGATAAGGTCACAGTGACATGGATAAAGGCAACATACAAATATCAGCTTAATCCAAAATGTGGGGTTTATATACATTGACAATCCACCAAAATGCCTTAGATCAACTTAACCTTGCATTTATCTTTCATCCTGATCTTAAAAACAGGTTAGATGGCAAATACATATCATGGCGGGCCACACAAGGTGGTCCACATTGTGATAGCATGCAGGGCACGCGGTCTCACAGCATGGCCCACTTGTGGGCCCCCCAATGGTCTACAATATTAAATGAAAGAAAAAGAAGGAAAGAAGAGATCGGTCATTGGATGAGCCTTTGCCACTATGGGGGCCTTCACACACAATAATCATATGCACAAAGTGGGTCTTACCCTTTTGGGCTCATGAAAAATGAAAGAAATTAAGGAAAATTGAGAGTTTGTTATCCCTTGCACTCACAATGATAGATGGACAGTTGAATTGGACCGGATTGTCGATCGGATGACTCAAATGGTGAAACTCCTATACTAAAATCCTCTAAACTTCCCTCAAGCTCTAATATCTTTTAATACATCTTAAAACAATTCTTTCCCTCAAGCACTCTCCCTTCTCTCTCTAACATCTCTTTAATTTTTCCTAATCTTTTCTCTCTCTAATATTCTCTAATTGTCTCTCTCTCTCTCTCTAATCTCTTTTCTTTCTTTTCTTCTCACTCTCACTTAGTAGGAGAATTGTGAAAATGAGAGGGACCTGGGGGCTTTGTGGTAGAACTTTTTGGATAGAGAGGAAATTATGAAAAGAGGGAGGGGTAGAATGGGAAGAGGGAAAAATAGAAGAGAGTGTACATTTATTATGCATAATTTAAACATTCAATCAGTTAATACATATGAGCATAAATAATCATCACGAATATAACGATATATAGTGGTTCGGCTATGTGCCTACTCCACTCTCAGCTGATGCAGTCCTCCTTTGAGTGTGTTGGATTTTACTATCAAATGGTTTTAAATTAGGTTAACCATTAACCTTCACAACCTACACAAGGTTATCTAAGAAATCTACATAAGACAACCTTAGAAGTCTACACAAGGCAAACAAGTCCAACATAAGGACATAACCAGGAGCCTACACAAGCTTACCTATGCCTATATAAGGCGAAGCCTACACAAGACTATTAATGCCTACACAAGGCTAAAAAGTCCTACACAAGGACTTGACGCATTCGCCCGCTGGAGGCCTAGGAAGGTCTTAGTATGCTAACCACTGAATATCAATCTTACACAAGGAAGGATCTTCAGGGCCACTGGATTCTAATGACTTACTTGTAAGCAGGTGAGCTCCGTTGTTAGTACATGCTGAAGATGACCTTCTTTGTTGATGAAGTGTCTTCAGCTCTCATAATTCGCAACTATTGTAGATGCTCCAATACAGGTTTGTGGTGTTGGGTCAGGGTATTTTAAGGAATCTTCTCTATTAAATGTTAGTCATTAAATAAGGGAGAGATTCCTGAATATTATTCATTCAAAGGATTTTAGCTTAATATTTACCATTAAGAGTGTTGCTTAAAGATTCTTAAATGGTGGAGTTCATACTCCAATCCAATATATTGATTTCACAATGATTGTATGTAAGAGGGGATTGAAGGATGAGCTCCAATGAGAAAAAAGATTTAAGATTGAGGGTAGATCGATTATAGCAATAACTCTCTTAAATCTCTCTCTTTTTCTCTACTTGGAACTTAAGAAGCAAGCCTTTTTAAATAGGCAACAAAGTTCAAACGGTAAGAAAATGGGCAGAAATCTGTCTCCGTTTGATGTCATCGAAGTTTCCTTCGATAACTCGAAGAAATTTTGATGTCATCGAGTTTTTCTTACCAAGAGAACTTTGAGGTTTGCTTGAAGAGTTATGAAATTCAAACATCGATGTCATCGAAGTTTAAATTTTGATGACATAGAGTAGAGTTTGATGACATCAAATAATTCCTATTTTTTCTTTACAAACTCTCTAGACAGATTGGTCCCAATTTTGATGTCATCGATGCTTCCTCAATATCATCGAAGTTTGAAATTCAGTGTCATCAAAAGAAGTTTGATGTCATCGAATAAATCATGATTTTCCTTTATAGCTCGGTGGACATTTTGTTTATATATTTCGATGTCATCGAAGTTTGAATTTCGATGACATCAAATGGAACTCGATTACATCAAATAATTTTAGAGATATGTTTAATGGTTACTAGACATATTTGGGCACAATTTCAATGTCATCGAATACATCTCAATGTTATCGAAACATGAGTTTCGATGTCATCGAATCAGTGTTCAATGTTATCGATAGTTAAAGAAAAACTTTGTATATTTTCATCTGTTCTTGCAACTATGTTTTCCATTTTCTAATATATCAAAGATATTTTCTTAGATAATTTTGAGATAGATTAGAGCTTTTTAAAAGGAGATTTTACCTGTGGTGTTTTGGTCATGGGATGTGAGGTTTTCATTTACCTTTGGAAACCTTTGAACACATCCATTTTGTTGAGTCTTCAGCTCGTAGTCTTCATGTGGGGCTCACTAGACTCTATGACTCACTTGTCACGTTAATTGACAAACCAGGGTACTTTCAACTACATTTGCAGGGTATCTAAATCTTGGGTAAGCAAAGGTAAAAAAGCAAACGAAATAAAGATGAATGAATGCATGAATGATGTTGTGGACACTTCTTCGACTTCTGTTAAGCTTCAATCAAAAGTATTCATACGACCTGAAACTCGCCATATGGTTGCATAAGTTGGAAAGGGTATGTGACTCGAGTGGGCCTCAGAAGTAGTTGATGGGCCGGATTAGAAAATCGATGGGCCAATTAATCCAATTCTTACTAAATTGTTAGGGTCTTTTGGAAATTCAAAATGCACATTATTTCAATAAAGTCACCTCCAGCTGGGCCAAAAGGCCTTAAAAGCACAAATGGACCGGTTAGGAATGACCTTCGACGTGACCCGAAAATGACCAATAAAACGGATTGATGAGCCTGCGGCTCATTTAACATAATCTCGATTACTCACGTATATTATCCAAGAGTCACAAACCAATCAAGCACATTTTTTTAAACTCCAATGATAATAAAATCCACAAAAGCCTAGCTGAAAGGACTCCTGACATCTCCCGAAAATAAATATCGAATCCAATTAACTAATCCTTGAACATGCGAATGGTAGAATCAAGTTGTGCACCATAGATACCATAAGCTCCCGAACCATTGTACATATAATTATTGTGCTAAAAAAAGGCAATCCCAAACAAGGCCCTTAAAGGCCTAATTTTATAAAGGCATCAGAAAAAGCAACCAAAGATCTCTCGACAATAAAGTAAGCCTACCGTTGTAAAGAAAACCTAAGTGCCTAAAAGGGTCCATCAAGGGCCAACTGTGGGTCTATATATGGACCACAACAACGAGTTATTTAAGACAGTAGAGCTGAGAGTTGAGAGAGGGGTGGAGGGTTATTGAAAGCATCCAAGGTTGATTGGGGATGTGTCAAGTCGAGCCAAAGTCAACATGCAACCGCCTAATTGAAGCCAAACACATGCCAAAGCTTGCTCCGATCTCTTGTCAACTCAAAAAAAGCATGATTATATCATTACTCTACTCAACAGGAATCACAAATAACAAAGCTAAAAGAAAGTGTTGAAGTTGAAGAGCAGCATTAGAATCGTGGACATCCGAACATCCCTTTTATAGGAAAAGGATATTAGGTATCTCATATTCCTTCTCACACCTCAAATAAATAAGTGTTCCAATCCATGCATCCCAAGCATATCAGAAGTGCATACTTTATTTTTATTTTTATTTTGCAACACACTCTCTCTCTCTCTCTCTCTCTCTCTCTCTCTCTCTCCAGTTTATATTCTGCTTTTATTTTGCCTACCCGTGGTGTTAAACCCTATAAAGTAAGGCTAGGTGCTATTCATTTTCTTTTTTGCTTGCCTAGGGTTAAATTTTGGGAAGCACAACCGGATGTATTGACGTTGAAATTCTAATGAATTTATTAAAAATCGTAAACCTCATAAAATAAATGTGCACATTATACAAGTGAAAAAGGGTCCCTAACCGCTTCCTTTTTCCTAATCGAGACCTTTACTTGGAATGTACGATAGCAAACCAATCATAGGAGTCACTTGAGTTTGGGAGTCTTGTGATTCTTTAATTCTATAGTTTCTAGTTGGTCATAGATTACAAGCCTTATTTGGCTAGTGACAACTCCAAACCAAATGCACATTTTCATATAAGTCAACACCTTAATCACTCTAACTACTACAAAAAAAGAGTAAATAGAGAAGAAAGCTGAGGAAGTGAGGGCATCCACACTCATGTGGGAGTGTTCACAGACATGTAACTGTTTATGCTTTGTGGGCGTATTGAGATGTGTGGAATAGAGCTATGATTGATCTAAGATGCAAGAAGAAAATGAAAAAACTAGACATCCTTCTTTAAGAGAGTAGATGGTTGTATGTCCTCGATTACAATCCCACTCTTTTGTCTTCAAATTTTCTTCAGCTTTAGTTTCATGCACTCTCTACATGGGGCATGAAGGTATTGTCATGGTTTCTAAATTGGAGAGGGAAACATTTTAGCAGTTGCACAGTAGCCCCCCGACAACTCTGAATTCCTCCAAATTGGCACAATGGTGCATAACAATTGCAACTACCTCCTCCGCTTCCAGCCTCTATCTCGGATAGTATATTGTGATGGGGTTTAAAAAGACCTTCAACCAGGATCTCAAGATCAACTAAAGCTCCATACCTTTGCTTCTTACTTTTTACTTTTTTACAAAGGGGGACACCTTGAGTAGGTTATCGATATTACAGCAGGGTGCTGCTTTTGATAAGTAGCACCTCAAATACTTATTGTAGAATTTTATCCTTTTTATACGTGACCTCAGATACTTGATGTAGAATTTTATCCTTTTTATATGTGAACCACTAACAGAATTATATAAAATGATGGTGGTTGATCAGTGGAGGATTTAGTTCATCAATGATACATAAGAAAAGGCTTTGAGACAAACGATATATGAACATTATCAAGATACGATATTAGAAGGGATATAGAGTTAGACTACACAAGCTCTCCCGACTAGTAAGAGGATTATGTAGAGATCTCCCTTTATTATAAAAGTATAGAATATTTTCAAAGAAGGTTACATCTCTCTCTCTCTCTCTCTCTCTCTCACACACACACACACACACACACACACACACACATACATACATACACCTCTTACCGATTAGAGAGTCATAACATTTATATACTTTTGTAATCGAGAGTAACCTAAGAAAACACATTTGTAGGACAAGGACTCAACTTATTAAAACACATTTGTAGGACAAGGACTCAACTTATTATTGTTATCGTCAAGAATTTAAGCAAAACATGTACATCTAAAAATCTTAGAGGGTAAAGGGAAAGGTTTATCATTCGAATGTAAAATTTTAAATGGAAACTTATGTCATAATATTCAAGATGGAATTGGATTAAAAAGATAGCAGTAAGGCATTATCCCAAAATCGTTTGGAAAGCTTCATACCCAATAAAAGAGCATAGATAACTTCACAAATGTGACGGTTCTTTTAATCAACCATGTTGTTTTTGGTGGGGTTCATAGACATGAAGTATGAGATAAAATTGTATACAAATGATAGAAAGGCATGCACAAGCAATATACTCGCCCTCATTGTCAAAGTGCAGAAATTTGATAAAGCATTGAAATTGGGTAACTATTTCATTATAAAATACTCTTAAGCATTTTAAACACTTCGTATTTAGATTTTAGAAGATAAACTCATATCATCTAGGTGCAATCATCAATAAAAGTAATAAAATATTTATATAAAAAAAGAAAGATGATAGGAATAGGACCTTAAACATCAATTTACTAACTTGAATGGTCTAGATTTTTTCTCAGATGAGCTAAGAGGAAAGACAATCCAATTTTATTTAGATAACTCACAAATTTCAAAGCATAATGAGTTAGACACATAAATTGAAAGAAACGAAAGTTTTAATCTAAATAAGGATGAGTGTCCTCAGTGGCAATGCCATCTAGATGTTGACTCCTTATACAAGAACAACGCACTAGATGTTATTGCAGGTACATTATCTAAGAAATAAATGCCTTCAAGTTCATGACCCATATCAATCATCCACTTCATATGGAGATCCTAAAACACACAATGAGAATGAAAGAAGGTTACTGAGCAATTCGAGTGTTTTGTAAGGGAACTGGTGGATAATAGATTAAGAGAAAAGTTGAAAACTTGCAAATTTGATGACAAATGCATGGACGAAGAAAGATTGATGAAACCAATTTCAGATACAAGAGTTTAGTTTCCATCATCAACCATGACAAAGTGTGACTAGATAGAAGGAATATAGAGCTAAATAGATAAAGATTACCAATCATATGAGAGGTGGCTCTAGAGTCAATGACCAAGGAAGAAAGAAATGAGGACACATTGAGAGTAGTACTTAACTAGGATACAATGGCTCTAAAAGTGTGAGGAACATCATGAACATAGAGTTGTATCAATACATAATATGCTTCACGAGACAAAAGAACAAATTTTCTTTAAAAAGGCTTATCCACTACAGTTGGTTGTGAAGTCTTCTCGAAACTAGTGGAAGCACTATTAGCTATAGATACACCAGCTCAAGATAGATGGCCAACAAATTCCCGGCATCTATTAATAGAATTTCGCAAGTTGATCCCGGCATCTATTAATAGAATTTCGCAAGCTTCGATCAACTTGTGTATAGATGAGAGCATACTTCAGTCGTACGGTTGTTGGCATCAACAGGCTCCTATAATTCCGATCAACTTGAAAGTTTTACTCTAATACCAAGTTAAGTTTGGACCATCTTGGGAATAAATAGAAAATGAGAGAAGAAAAGTGAAAAGAAGAGAGAGAGAGAGAGAGAGAGAGAGAGAGAGAGAGAGAGAGAGAGAGAGAGAGAGAGAGAATTTTGAAGAAAAAGGGATTTTGTGTGTTAGGACAACAATCCCTCTCACACCTTTTATTATAATGTTAGAAATATAAAAACATACTCTATAGGAATACACAATGCCATGTACAGGCACACATCTAAAAACACTAAAAACACACCACTACAAATACATCACTTACACTCTCTATAGTGTGTAGGGTTGTTCTTTCAAGTCTTATAATTTTAATTGATTAATGCCATGTTATCAAAACACCTCTGCAAGAAAAAGAGAAGTAGATGGGACATGGTCACATTACAGTCATTCCTCGTTCAAATCTAGTCCTTTTCACTGTCATGGCTTCTGAAGTGGTTCATTGCATGTTTTGAAGGTAGACATATAACATGGTTAAGAAAGTTTTATAAAATATAAATATTCTCATCAAATCATTCAATGTTAGGCTAGTTAAGTTCATCTTTCCTCTAGTAGAGGTTGGTGTATTCCATTTCTTCCCTCATTCACATTTTATAAATGTTTATACTGTGACTCAATTTGATTCCATGAAGGGATACACCAATGGTTCTTTCCAGTGTGCAAGAAAGATTGGTTGGATTAGCCCACTTTTCTGTGGGTAATATATTCACTAATATAACTTTCTTGATGCCCCTACATCAGACAAATTTAGTATATTTAAAAAAATAAAAAAAATGTGATGTATCAGCAACAATCTCATTTGATTCTATCGGTCATCATCCTTCTTTATCTTAGCTTTCCTATTACGAGCTGCTTGGGACAATCCACACATACAGCCAGCAAGGAGGAAGACACTACTTGCAAAGACCCTCTGGTGAAAGTGTCACAAGTGCAAAGGCCTGTGCTTGGGGAGCATGGCATAAGGATTAATTAAAGGGAGCCCTGACGATGGAAGAGCCAGGGAGGCTGACTCATTTGTTGGAAATGGAAGGCTTTTGCTCATGATACCAAGTGGTCGAGTTGAATAGACGAGTCACCCTGAGTCAGATTGAATCAGATCCATGACCAGTTTCCCAGCAACTTGGCTCAAAATCTCTCTGAGTTGAGTTGATTGAGTGGAACTTCGAGTCTGACCCAACAGTTTTTAGAACTATAGTTCATCAAGAGGGGCCCTTGTGATGACTCTGGTCAATGGTGTGTCTATTCTTTGCCCCATTCTGTTATGGTCTCTTAGAAGTTGATAAATGATTTACCTTCTTTGATCTCCAAGTTTTGAATTCTTTTGGTGACAGGCGTCTTTAGAGCTATATTGATGATACATATTCTGCTCTTGACAGTGATGATCCAAAGTTTGTTTAAAATATGTTAGAATGCTGCAATGCCTGAATTTCATGTTCGAAGAAATCACTCATAATACTCTATCCTTCAACGTATCTATCCCTGCGTTTTTTAGCAGCAAAAGATGGTATAAATTATAGTTCAAAAACTTGAAAACTTGACTCAACTCCATGTGTAGCTGGCTCAAGTCAACTTAAGGACTGAACCGAGTCTTTAATGGACTCGACTTGATATTTTAATAATCAAATTTGAAGTATTGAGTAGATGAGAAAATCTTAAATTCTTTTTAGAATTGTCTAAAGTATTAAAATGTCCAAGAAAAAAAAAAAAACCAAGCTTTTGTTAATGGTCTAGTGGTAGCTACCCTTTCATTTCTTCTGTCAAGGTTACTACTTGAATGCCCTTGAAAGCGCGTACTTTTCTAGTAGTCATGATTCGAAACGAGTTCGACGATTTTTTGAATTGACTCGATGAATCTTGTCAAGTACCAATCGAGTCAGGCCAGCCAACGTGTTTCCAAGAGATTTGGCTCTAAATCTCGTTAAGTCGAGTTGACTAAGGCCAAGTTGCAGATCAGGCCCCTCAACTTTAGATCTTCGATATCAAATATGCTAATAAGCATCATTTATTTCTATTGTTGGCTGGTTTGAGATCTAATTTCAAAGTTATATAGGTTCAAATCCTAGAAAATGACAATATTAATAAAATTGTTAGTGTTTTAAATAGCTTACACTAGATAGCACGTAGCTTACACCATGTAGCATAGTTTAGCCTTGACACGGTGAAGTTCAAGAAAACAGCTTAAAGTCAATGCAGCCTAGGCTACATGATCATTTACATACGCTACACAATACATAAGAGTTACACCATGGAACTTACACTACAAATTATTTTTCACTAAAACAAAAAATTAATTAATGTTTTCGATGATTTATTACAATTTTCTAATTTTAGTAACAAATAGTATACGTACCAGTATTAAATCAATTATGCTGCCCTTCATTATCTTTATTGTTAATCTATCGTATTTTCCTATTATTTTAGTTTGTATTTGGTTACACTAGATATCATGAAATTTCATTATTAGTAAGTCTAAATTGGTACAAAATATCATGATATTTAATGCAATCAAGCATAACCTTAACTAAAAATTTAAAAGTACACCTCACACTTAAAGAGGAGTGAATGCTACACTAGAAGCATTTGCTATTTAAAACATTATGCTGTATCATGGCCATATAAACAAAACCAAGAAAGATAAACCAAGAACAATGACAGTCCATCCCTTGGAGTGGTCTGCCATGGGGTATTGATGGTGGTGTTGACCAAAACTTATCGTCATATTAGAAAAGGTAATACTCATTGCCTTGAAGTGGGCACAACAAGGATACTAGTTGGGATCTCCATGAACAATTGAAATGTGCCCAATGATACTTGTTGGGATCTCCATAAAAAACCGAAAGGTAGAGACCGAGGTAAGGAAAATCAATGTCCACAGGTTGGATTCGGGTTGGACAATGCCAAACCGATTTCAATTCCAGTTGAGTTTGGGTCAAGCACTTTCAAGTCAGGGTAAGTTGGGTTGGGAATAATCACATGTATTTGGGTTGGTTTGAGTCGGGTTGGATCAAGTATAGATGAATTCGGGTTGGGCACCTCAGGTTGGAATTCAGGTCAGGTCACATTGCGGGTTGGGTTCTCTTGAGGACAGGTTGGGCTCAGCTTGAACCTCAGCCCACATGGGTTGCACCCTCATCAACAAGCATTGCATTTTGTCTTTCTTTGCTCCTGTCTCAAGCAAGACTCAAATTAATCGACAGGTCTACTACAATTTCTGAAATTTGAACTGTTAAATTCGGTCGTTATTTGACAGCGTGGTCAAGGTTACTGCAATATAAATGTAGGTGGGCTCAAGTTGAAATTCGGGTCTGGTCAGGTTCCGGTTAAAAATGAGTTATTCAGGTCATCTTTGGATTGACCCCATACCCAAGCTCCGTCACTATCTTTTTGGGAGATGAGAATAGAAGAAACCTACCTATGTTCTGACCTCATTTACTAATAAGGATCAAATATTCCGCCAGTGCTCTGACAGGTGAGACTGGATACACCATATGATTGGGTCAGCGTTTCCTTTTCTTTTTTTTCTTTTTTTTCTTTTTTTTTTTCCTACTGAGAGCCATGCAAAATGTACTTCACCATATTCTTCATTGCAGATAGATGGCTAATGACTACAAATAGATGCAGAGAAAACTGCATTTATTCATTCCTGAAAACTGGCAACTGAATTCATCATGCACTTGAGGAAATTCTCTTAAAGCTACAGAAACCTACGAGCAGCCATGAGCAAGAACGGAAACACAAAACTCTATAGAAGCTCTTCTTCAAATAACAACAATGCGGAAGGAGTCAAATGGGAGCTAACTTCCTCTTCATATAGCTGCAAAATACTCCTTGCTAAGCTTTGGATCCGGCTTCATGGATTTCTCTCCTGGCTTCCACCCAGCCGGGCAGACCTCATCTGGGTTCTCTTGCACATACTGCAACGCCTGCAGATTTACAACAAGTATACATGTATTGATAAGTAAAAGAGGGTTAGATGAGAACAAAAAGGAAACAGAGCCGCTTCACTGCTCTCACCGTAGTAAGTTACAGTGCTCCTAGTTACATTGGGACACGTAAACAGTCCAATGGAAAGATTTGGACTGTCCATTAGGTCCAACATATTTCATGGGATACCATTGAAATATCACACTAATCGAATGATCTTAACTATCTGATCAATAGCATCAAGAATCAAGATGGCCAAGATCATTTGCAAAAATATAGGTCTTACCAACAACTTGATCCACCCATTTGATAGTTCGTATCATTGATTGCTTCTGATTCTGAAGAACCATTTCGGTTAGGCAATCCTAACCATCCCCCCATCCATGGGTTGGAAAAAGGATGGCTACCAGAAAAATAAGGACAAATCCAGGATGGATGTGATCATCCGATAAGTCTTATTTCTGCTGGGTGGCCCTTGAAATGTGTTCTAGACTTGCTGTTTAGATCGATCCATTGGACTGTCCAATTTCCCCAATGCAACCAGGAGCACTATAACTTAAGCGTGCTCTGAGAGGAGCATTTCTGACGAGGAAACATACAATTCTGGCAAAAAAAAGAGAGGCATTTTCCACCCAACCCAGTAACTGCAAGGCCCGCCTTTTGGTGATCTAGACCACTCCTCAGATTGGCCCCATCATAGATGGGCCATGCTCCAAACATATCCCCATCAGATTGTTGGATTTTTGTCTGTTTAAATGTGTACTAGAGTGACAATTTTAAACCATCCATTTGCTTGCCATGCACTGACAGTCAGATAATTGCTTGGGGAAAGACTTTGAGCATGTCCATACCATGATGGGTCCCAAACACTGAGAAATAGGTCCCACCTTGGTTTGCTGGGCTAAGCAAAAGATGCCATTTTTCTTGGAATTTCATTGTTTCTCATCCAAGAAAATCAGGCAAGCTACGAAACAAGGTCCCATTGATTGTCTTTCCTTCATCACTTGCCTGGAGAGTTCTCATAGTCTCATCGACACTCCGGCCAATGGCAAGGTTGTTGATGGTGGAGTGCTGAATCACTCCTTCCTTGTCGATGATGAAAAGGCCACGCAGTGCAATACCCTGTTATAGATTGGAAACTCACCACTAAGCCAAAATCTAATACTTCGCTCAAGAATCATGAAAGTGAACCCATATAAAGATATCAGTCTTTTAGATGACGTCATCTTGCTTCTCAAGGATGCATATTCGTTCCATCTTGATATGCTATGTTTTGATGCACTACTGATTTGAATCGCAATAATTGCTATTTAATATAGCGTGTCCATATGCAGCCTTAATTAGCAAAATGAGTACCATTAGAAATCAAACAGTAACTTGCAAAAGGAACTTGGAACTTATTCAAAGTCATGATACATAAGTAGAAGGCAACATAAAGAGGTTGCGACGTTTTTTTGGTTTTTGAAACATGGTATGAGTACCAAATATCTGAACACCATCTATATCTATTTTCACACAAAAAGGTCACAACAAAACATACAAACCATAGTTCAAAACCCTAAAACTCAATTCGATGCCCAGCCATGACGGGTCAACTCGATATTTAGTTATGAAATTAATAAGAATATTCAAGTAATAATACCTTATTAATAGGCTATATGAATATAAAAATGGCATACACTATCATAGATGAAGTGCATGCCTTGGTGGTAGACTCACTTTACTCTCCTTAAAATATCAAGGGTTCAAATTGCACTCTCTGCACTTTCACCTTAAAATTTTTTTTTAAAAAATATGGAAAAGCAATCACCCATCAAGTCACTCAGTTCGAATCATACCAAGTCACGCTGAGTAGACTGAATCAGCCAGACAACTTGACTAGCCAGCTGAGTCTCGACCGAGTCAAACTCGCCAGGTGACTCAACTCAAAATCTTGAAGAATCAAGTTGTTTCGGGTCAAGTCACTAAGTGTTAGAGCTATGATACTAACAAGTGATGCAACATTTGGTTTGGAAAAAATACAGATATGTGAGTTGAACAAAAATCAGGCACCACAGTCCAACTGCAACTCTACCCCAAAAGAATGTCAAGGCCTATTGTGCAGATTCTAGACTACCTTTCTGGATGACTTTTCAAAACACACACACACACACACACACACACACACACACGCAGATTCTGGAGTGTCTACTTGCAATGTTACTAAAGCTTTTATGTGCTTGGAGATAATTTTATTTCCCTCACATGTACTGAATGTGCTAGACAGAAGGCTTCTATGGTGCAGTCCATAAAATCCAATCGTATACTGATTTCATCAGCCGCCAAAGCCTGAATTCCTGATTTTTATATGTATCTCAATTCACTATACTAAATGGTAATTTATAAGTAACAGTAACCTTTTACAAAGCACTAATTAAATCAAACCTTACAGATAATTGCGCCCACTACCTACTTTTCATAATACAATTATCAGTCCGGATGGGTGTCGATATCAATTCCCTCAACTCTCTACTACAATACATACCCTTTTTAATATAATCCTCACCTTCTCATTTCACGACATATTTGAAAATATTGAAGTCATGGAAGCTTTGAGTAGAGTTCAGGGGCAGAAATGTTCCATTTTGAACTCCACTCTACACCATTGCTGGGACAAATGTAAATTAATTACAGACCACTAGCAATGTCTCCCTACCTATCAGAATTACTTCTGGTATCAAGAAAAGTGACTTTAACACATGGCCCCAAATATTGTGAACAATAAAAGTTAGTTATGTTGTGGCCTCTTTTGACTTTTCTATTCCATACATTCTATTCCAATCCCACTCTATAAGGGAAAGCCTCGCTTAAAATCAGTGATGAACTTCTTATGGTCAGTTTAGACAGAAAAATGAACTAGACCAAGTGAAGTCCAATCAAGATTGGTTCAAGTAACGCATACCTGGTCCGCAATCAAAACACCAAAAGATTGTGAAATTGATTTGGTCACATCAGATATCAATGGATACTTCAGATCACCAAGTCCGCCCGACTTCCTATCTGTTTGAACCCATGCAAGATGGGAAAACTACAAAAATGAACAATATATAATCAGGATATGAGAAGTTCAGATTTCCAGGAAAAAAAAAATGATGATGGCCAGAGAAGATATAAAGATGAAAATGAACATCACACTGAGAATGCATCATTCAATACACAGTTAAGCAAATTGTAAAATCACCACTTTCTCTAAAAGCTCGAGCCGTTAGAGGATGGCGTATCAATGTATATCAAGGGACTTTAACACTCCAAACATATGAGCCAGTATTCATAACCATCCTCTGAAATCAAAGAATATTGAATTGTTGTTATACCATGGAATCACTTCCCTGATTATCAAGGGTGATTTTATTAATGATATTAAGTGGGCCACATCAGGTGAAGAAAGCCGTTTGAAATTAGCATTTTGTGTATGTAAAAATTGATCCCTTCTGGTCAACAGAAGGGTTGTGTTCTCAAATATTACAGGAGAGGCCAATCAGATTGCTAAAGAGGGAGAGATGAGAGGGTCACTCAGAACAGCTCTTCCTTGCCTCTTTTTCTTTTTCCACTTTCCTTTACTAAATCTCAGTTACTTTCTCAAAACCAAAAAAAAAAAGAAAAAAAAAGAAAAAAAGAAGGGATAAAGTCTCCTCGTTGGTGCTCATATTCACAAGTTTATTTTAGTTAGAAGTCACAGAAATGGACTGGGGTCAAATTTTTCTAAAATTAAACTGGTGTGATGGAATCAATTTAGTTTGTTCACTTTTTGATGACCCTTCATTTATTCATGTCTTACATCGATAATCTTTTTCATTAATATCTTTTACAGCGAAGTTCATCAATTTGATTCCTATTTTAAAACAATCTTCATTTGCTATACATGCCAATCATAATGATTCCATGCAGGAAGGTGCGGCTAGAATCAACAGCATCCGATATTAAATTCATTTTCTTTTTTGATAAGTAATAAGAGTTGATTGAAAAGGGAAAGACCTGAGAGTCATGACAGCGCAAAAGCAAAACACAAAAGACCCAACCAGCTATGGGGGATCAGCCCCAGAACTGTGAGGAGAAAAGGGGCCCAACACCACAGCCTAAAGAGCAAACAAGCGTTTAACTCTTTCAAGGACTGAAGAGACACTAATATTAGAGAAGATGTGATAGTTTCTTTACCCCCAAGTAAACCATAAGATAGCCAACAAAATATAGATTCCATAAGATTTTTTGCTTCCTGCAGACATGATGGTGGCTCCAAGCTTGAAAGAGTTGCTGAATGGTTCCCATCATTGTCCAAACAAATATCGAACTGTTGAAAGTGCCAGCTCCAAATAACAGTCACATATGAGCAGTGAGGAAAAGGTGATTCACAGATTCTGCACCTTTCGGAGGCAGCACTTGTGTCTTGGGAACTCTTTCCCTCTAATATAATTTTATCTTCTTTTTTTATACTTTTTTCTTTATTTTCTTTTCTGTTTTCTTTTTTCTTTCTTTCTTCTTCTTCTTCTTTTGAAAGATAATGAAATTTTATTAAAAAGACCGGCAAGGCAAAAGCTATGCGAGAAAAGAATACAGCCCTATGCTACAAACTGAAAAAAGAGAAAAGATTGGCAGCATCCACCGCCTCTACATTAGAAGCCCATCCCACCACTTCAATCTTAACCTTCCTAACGACCTCTTCAACAGAAGCGCTCCTATTTCGGAAGCATTGGCAATTCCGCTCCCCCCATATCATCCAAAGCACCGCCATAATAACCAGCTGCTGCCTTCTTTTCCCACACCTCCCCCATGCCAAGCCTATAATTCAGTTGACTTCAACATCACCATGACACGTTGAAAATGCTTGGGAAGCACTCCCACACCTTCCAAGTGAAGGGGCAATGAATGATGAGATGATCAATCAATTCTGCTTCACACGTACACATAATGAATATATTAGGGAGGATCAATGATCTCTTTTGGAGATTGTCAATCGTTAACACTCCTTTTCTCCCTGTTAACGAAACAAAAGCCGTGACTCTCGGGAGAGTTCCATAAGACCAAAGTTGAAAGGGATGAGTGTAAACTGAAGTTTGAGGTGATTCCCAAAGCATCTTGTAGAAAGAGAGGACGAAAAAGTGACCCAAGCTATGCACATGCCTCACCACGAAGTCCTTTTCTTCTGCCAAGAAAAAAAAATCCTTTAGACGATCCAGTAGCCTCACCAAATCCTCCGCTTCCTCATCCACCGTATCTCTTCAGCATGGAAGAGAGTGGGCCACAATACTTCACAAATGGAATCACATCGGTCAACAATAATGTTCCTACCAGCATTAAGGTGAGCCACTCTTGGAAAGACCTTTTGTAGCGCTCTATCTCCACACTACACATCTTCCCAAAAACGAAGAAGACCCTCATCACCAAGCAACAAGGAGACCCCCTTACAAACTTTAGGAGATATCGACACCACAACTTTCCAAAGGCCAAAGGCATGGTAAACCAAAGATCTCTTAAACCCCTAACCTCCTACCCGGGTACCATATTTACACACTATTAGCTTTCATCATAATCTTCCCTCTTCAGTTCAAGATCTCCACATCCATTTGCCCAACAAAGTAAGGTTCATGGTTTTCGGCTCCCTGATGCCCACTCCGTCCTCATCTATCGGCTTGCAAACCTCTTGCCAGCTAAGGAGATGAAAATTCTTCTTTTCCTTTGCCCCTTTCCACAAAAAAGTATCTTCTTTTGTCTTCCTTGTGCCTGGAATTGATGTACTCATGGGTGATGAGAGCACCATCCATAATCTATCTTCCTGCAACGAAAGCACCTTGATTTTCAAAAATGATATTTGAAAGGACCCCTTGGAACCTCGTGGCAAGAAGTTTAGCTAAGATTTTATAAAAGCCTCCAATGAGGCAAATGGGCCTAAAGTTTTTTTAAGCTTTTTGCCTCTTCATTCTTTAGGATGGTTGCCACAAAAGAAGCCTCGAGGTCATTTGATAATTGGCTCCGCCAAAAAAATTCAGCTATAAAAGCTAACACATCTCCCTTGACCGCATGCCAAAATCTCTGAAAGAAAGCCATGGGATAGCCGTTCAGACCCAGCGCCTTGTCTCTGCCCATGAAATCTATAGCCATTTTAACTTCTTCCTCGAAAATTGGCCTTTCAAGAGAATCAACATTGTGCTTGACATTTGAGATAATTCCATATCATCCAAATGCGACTTCATCCACTTTTAGCAAGATAGCAGGTTCTTATAGAAATTCAATATTCCATCATAGGCTATGCAGTGAAAAATCGTGTATTATGGCTCCTTTAACCAAATTGCTCTTGACCTTTGTCTTCACTTAATTTCCTCTTCTTTAAGACGATTAGAGGAAGTCAAAGAAAGATTTGCACGCTTCTCTTTTTAAGCAACCGACAAATATTCTCCCTCTTTCACAGCTAAAGCATGGATTTCCTTTACAATATTGTCAAGCTCAACTTCTCAAGCTCCAACAAGTTCTTCCTTCCATATTTTTATCCTCTCTTCTAACAATTTAAGTTTTCAGTTCAATCTGAATCCAACATACCTTCAACCGCAAACAAACCCCACCAATCTTCAACTAACCGTGCGAAACCTACGACTTCTAGACACACTAGCTCTAGTTCGAATGGAATTGGACCTCCAACACTATTGGCCGATGGTAAAAAACAAGTCCTCGAAAGGCCTTGATGTTGAACTAGTGGGAATTTCTCTAGCCAATCAGCAGAAACCAAAAACCTGTCAAGGCGCAGCAAGATACCCTCTTTCTACCCATTTGTCCATGTCTACTCTACAATGCATCATTCATCAAGGGTCGGGGATCTACACTACCTTGGCTCTTTGGTTTACACACCTCTTTCTAGCCCAATAAATGAAAATTGTGCTTCGACTATGCCCCTACCAAAAGAAATCCCATTGGAGTCTTTCAATTCTAGATCAAACACTTGCTGGGGGGCAGAATAAAGACAGAATACACCGACATTGCAGCCACAGATGCAATAATGAGTAAACTTGCCTCCTAACAATGAGTACCTACCTTTCTAAGAAGTCAATTGTCTTTCCATTTTGATTATCAATGGATCCCTCTTATAAGAAAGGGGACTGATGATAGAGGAAGCCCAAGGTAGGTTGACGAGAAAAATCGATTTATTGCCTAGAATAGCAACAAGGTTACTCATAGCGTAGGAAAGTTCATACCAAGCATTTCACTCTTGTGAAGATTAAGCCCAAGACTGCCTCAGACCATCTTACGATGCACCAAAAATCAACAACCATTCATGCTCAACATCACAGTAGATTGAGGTGTCATCTGTGAATTGCATGTGTGACATGCTCAACCCATTTTGACCTATGTTGAAAATGTAGATCAGAGCTTTCCTGAATCTTGCCAAGAGATTCCATGATTGTGACAAAAAAAAAAGGGGGCAAGAGGATCCTCTTACATAATCCCCCAAGATTACTAAAAATAACCTTTCAAAGGTATATCAACCATCAATGAGTACTTAGCCGACGAACACAATTCCACATGCAACCTCTCCATTGGAACCTACCTTAGCAAACTAGTCCAAGAAATCCCAGTCTACATTGTCACAAGCCATCTCATAGTCAATTTTACAACTCACATTTGCTAATTAGCTTCCTCTGTGTCTATAGATTATCTTAAAATTCTAGTCATATTCAAGGCGTTTAAAGCTTCGTCTTGCATTGCAAGTATTGAGTTTATTTCTCCTTTCTTTTCTTGTTTTTAGGTGTATAGAAAATTTCATGTCTATATGAAGTACAAAAACAAGTTATGAGCTAAAATAAGAAAAAGAATGAAATCTTTGAAGGTAATTTACCAATTGCATCCATCTCACTTACCTCACTTCACTTTATGTCAACCACATTAACCTTATCAAAATTGCATCAGATGATGGATGTTGACTCCCACAATGGCAAAACCCTCAAAAGTGGGGAAAATTTCTTCATTTGTGTTACAACCCCCCTCCCTGTTTCCTTATCCTTTTGCTTTTCTCAAGTATCTTCAATTTGAGAAGAGTGGTCATTCGTTTTTTTTGAAAGGCGAGAAGAATTCATTAAAACAGCAAAAAGACAACAAAAGAGGGGCTGCTGAGGGAGCAGACCACCATTACACTCCAAGAAATAAAAAATCCTGGCGAAGGTCCTTGACATTGGAGGACCACTCTATCAAAAGACGTTTAGCCCTAGTAGCAACAATCCCAGCCACAGAGGAAGAATTCCTGAAGCATCTGCTGTTCCTTTCCCCCCAAACTGACCACCAGACTGCAAGGACAGACATTCTCCAAATGACAGTTTTCACCTTTCCTAGGTAGACGCCATGCCACGCTTGAATGAATTGGTTAACTTCGCCTGGGAAACACCAAGAAATGTTAAAGCTGTGGAGAATCTCTACCCAGACTGCTTGGGCAAAACATCAGTGAAGCAAAAGGTGATCAACTGACTCTTCGGAAAGCATGCAGCATAGACAAATATTGGGAAGGATCATCCCTCTCTTCCTCAGATTATCGACCGTTAAAATTTTCTTTTTCCCAACTAGCCAACCGAAAACAATGATTTTGGGGGGAGCAGCATATTTCCACAGGAAGGAAAGATTAGGCTTCGGATCTGCCTGTTGTAGGTGAATCTGATTGTAAAGGGATCGAACCGAGAAGAAGGAAGATTTGTCAGGTTTCCAGAATATATAATCTTCAGACGAGAGCGAGGGGGCTGCTGTGTAGAGAACATGAAGGAGGTCAGTAAAATCAGGGATTTCCCAATCTTGGAGAGCTCTTCTGCACATAACATCCCAAACAATTTTTCCTCCAATTTCAGCATAGTGATCAGCGACGAAGGAGTTTTTGGAAGAGGCGATGCTATATATGGTGGGGAAACTGATTTTAAGAGGTTGATCACCTAACCACATATCATCCCAGAAGCGGATTTTGGTACCATTGCCAAGCACAAAACCAACATTCGGAAGAACTTTCCGTTCCAATTTCATAATACCCTGCCAGAAATAGGAGACTTTATGTGAAGGCAGATGTTTAACCCACCAACCCCCAGAGGAAGTACCGTATTTGGCCTTGATGATGGATCTCCAGAGACAATCTTGATCAGCCCCAAACCGCCCAATCCACTTACCAAGAAGAGCTTGATTCATAACTTTCAAATCTTTAACTCCCGCTCCCCCATCCGAGAAATGAAGGCAAACCTCGGACCATTTTAAGAGATGAAACTTTTTCCGAGCTTCCTGACCTTGCCATAAGAAATCCCGCCTCGCTTTATCGATCACTTTTCTGACAGGGGTCGGACAACTGAGGAGAGACATTAAGTAAATCGGAAGATTGGAAAGAGCAGATTTTATAAGCATAAGGCGACCACCTAACGAGAGATATCGGCTCTTCCATCTGGACAGATGAGATTGGACTCTAGAAATGAGTTTGTCCCAGATTTTATAAGCGTAAGGCGACCACCTAAAGAGTGGTCATTGGTTAATTATCCTTTTGACTATCAACCCCATCCCTGTTTCTTTATCTTTTTTTCTTTTTCTCAAGTATCTTCAATGAGAGAGGAGTAGTCATTGGTTAATTATCCTTTTAACTATATATTGCATATAACACCAATTTGGATTGAAAGATTGCTGAAATCCAATTTCCAAAGGGGCTTTGATGGGTCATCATTAAGACTTCCTTGAGCAAAAAACATGCTCAATATTCTAGTCTACTCCATTTTCTACGAGAGATTCGTACAAATGTTGTGGATTTTTCAAAACTTAGTTCTATTATTGACAAGGGAAAATAAAGTATAATGGATCATATTTTTACTCCCAAAATGATCCGTATTACTTACGAGTTACAACCATGGTTTTGAAAAGTGGTTAATTTACAGCCATATCAGTCAGCCCATTATGTGATATAGGGGTGAACCAATCCATTATGAAAAAAGGGGGACATATCAGCCAATATGGCCATTACATGGCATTTTGATTTTTTATTTTTTTTATTCACTTCTTTCTTCATTTCAACCATGTAGGAAGCTTAGAAACTAATTTTAAATAAAATCTAGTCCTATTTTAAGGATCAAAACACAAGATTAGAGTGGGATTGGTAGTTTTAAATTTTGTCAGACAGGGAACCAAAGTTAGATTTTGGCACAATGTCTGGTGTGGTGACACCCCTTTGCGCACTTCTTTTCCTAGGCTGGGTAACCTTTGCCCAAATCAAAATCTGTCGGTCTCCAAGGGATCCAGCTAACTCAAGTTCTTCAGGAGTCCCTGGTTTGGAGACATAGCAAGACTGGAGTCTTCTCAGTCAAGTCTTGCTACTTTGTGCTTATAGGAGAAGGCCAAAGAGGAGAAGATTTTCACACAGCAAAGATCTACTTCTATGGAGCTCCGACAAAAGTTGCAGCCTTTGCTTGGCTCACTGGGAGAAATCGGATTTTGACCATTGACAATCTCCAAAAAAGGGGGGATGAGCCTCCCTAATGCTTGCAGAGGAAACGGTTGAGCACTTATTCATTCACTGTCCCTTCTCCACCATTATTTGGTCAGGTATCCTTCAGCTGGCAGAAGTGTCCTGGGTGATGCCTTCTTCAATTGTATCTCTATCACTCTCGGCACGTAGGAGGGGTAAGCTGCATGAGAAAGGGAAGATGGAAAGTTGCAATGCTAGCCTCTTTGTGGTCAGTCTAGTTAGAAAGGATTAATAGGTGCTTTCAGGATGTTAAGTCATTTCCTGAGGATGTCTATAAAAGGGAGGTTTTGTATATAAGGGAGTGGGTCCACTGATAGTATAGCTTTTCTCTTTTGTTTCTGGTTTTTTTTTTTTTTTTGGCATAGTTTTTTTTCTCCTTTTGGCTTTTTGGCCCTAATAATATTTCCATCTTTTAAATAAATAAATAAAAAGTGGACCATTTTGGAAAATATCAGTAGAAGGGATAAACTAGCACTTTTTTCCCCATTTTTCCATCTTTTTATTATATTTTATGTAATGCACCCTAATCCAACAAATCATCCTTGATTTCTGTTGGATTAGAGCTTATTTGGTCGACTGTCAGCATGTGAAGCTGCCACTATCCTATAAACAGCATTCTTACCAAATAATGGCCCCTAACACCATCAGATACATGTCCAAAACACCACACACCACTACACACACGCACGCGCGTGCGCGCACACACATATATCGGGATCCTCAATCTTTCAAAAAGTTCCAATACTTAGGGGATTTTTTCAGCCCACCAAAAAAGAAAAAAACATTATGGAGCTATATTGGCCAATACAACCCATATCATATCAGCCAGCAGACTTACTCATACCATGCGCAAAACCTTGTTCAGAACTCTCTGATAGAGTGTTGATAAGAATGTTAGATGTAATTTCAAAACACTAGATACTAACAGTAGACAAAGGATAATTGTGAAGGTTAGATTAGTGTCTACTGAGCTGATCATAACAATCACAGTTCATTAGCACACCTCAAGTATGACAGACAATGTCTTACTGACTGACAGGTAAACAGGTGAATGATGTGCGAGACCCACAGGTTGATATCTAATCATTTGCATCTCGATATGTCACCAGTTTCAATAATATCAAATATGCTGAGAAAATACTAAGTTGATTAGGGTCATGCAACCAAACCATCTTCTGAAAGGGGGAAAAAGCTATGATGTAACTCACCACACTGTCAACCGAAACACCCAATACTTCTGTGTTTAACTTCTCGAAATCTGCATACCGGTCACTGAAAGCAGTGATCTCTGCAATGTACAGGAGAAAAGAGGAAAAGAAATAAAAATCAATTCCAACTCTAATCACATTTAATCTCCAAATTTATCATTCTCCCTATTCAAGTTTTGCACTAACAAGTGCACGAAGGTCTCAAGCTTACCAGTGGGACAAACAAATGTGAAATCCAACGGATAGAAAAAGAGAATCACATATTTCTTTCCAATATAATCAGAAAGCTTGACCTGTGAGATGAAGATAACAGTTAGCACTTTTAAGTACAGTCAGATTAAAATACAACAGTAAAATCTAACAGGGGTTCAACAATGAAATTCAAAAATGCTGTCATGCAGGACTTATTAATACATAACATTAGTTACTGACTTGAATGGGTAAATTTAGAGAGAAGAAAATATAATGCTGCCATAGAACTGAATAACAGTAGTCAAAAGGACCTAAACCATACAGATATGTGGCAATGAGTCTTCAGAAGTGTGTGTGTTAGCGATGATACTTAAGATGATAACCTAATTCCATCATTCGTGATCATGACCGGGTTTCAAGGTTTAAAAAAAAAAAAACTTCCGAACTAAATGAAAATTGGTCCTGTTTGAAACCTTATGATTATTTACACAAGCTCAAGATCATACAATTCAGACACAAATGAGCAAGTTGTGAGTCTTATGACTGAATTACTGAATGGGCATACGTAATTAGGGGTTTCATTAGCAATGCAATCACGAGGGCTCCACCAAGAGCCAAATTCGGCTAGTCATGTGATGGAATGATTTCTCATGCCTGGCTTGGTTCGCCCACTAGAAACTAAAAGGGAAAGTGATATAAAATGCAAGCCCAAGGGGGCAAGTGACCTAACCGAATCATTGGCCTTATAGGCTACACTTGTTAGACACCCGAGAAGGCCCATGAATCTTGAAATGGGACATGATGAGATTGTGAAGGTGTCGCATAAGGACACTTAGACCGTGTCATTATCTTTAAGAGGTTAATTGCCTATGTTCAATGGTCTTAATGCATAGGCCCCTTTTTTCACTTCCAATTAACGTCTCAAATGGTTAATCTCTATCTACTAACTATAAGTGCTTCCAAGCACAAGAACAATGCAAATTTTGTTTTCAGCTAAATCTGCACACAAATTTGAAGTATAGTTTGGAGTGTAATAAGTTTGACAGTCTTAGTTTAATAATCACTGAACTAGGAGTGATTTATAGTTTAGAAAGTTGGTAGTTGTTTAGGTGATTATAAATATGAAAATCTTTAGGTACTAATGAATTTTTGGGGTTTTTTATTCTCCAAGCTTTATGCTAAATTGCTGAAATTTAAGCCCCTGCATTCTCTTTTTCCTCTCTTCAATGTCACTTTGTTTCTAGAGATGGAGGAATCCATTGAAAGGATCTCATCTTCTTTCTCCACTGTAAATACAGTTCACCGGGTTAGTCGCTGTTTTGAAATCTCAACCTTTTGCTGTGATTCCAATCTAATCAGAGTGAAATGCCTTTTTTAGCTCCTTTTTAAAGGTAGGAGAGCCACACGTGTAACAAAAGTGTCACTAGGCTATTCAAATTCGGGTGTCACATAGTGACGATACCCTAAAACAATCCAATTATTGGCAACATCACTAAAATCACATCAAATAGTCCAAACATTGGCCATGTAAATCGACGATTAAACAACATAGGTGAGTCACTTGTTTGTGGCCCACCCAAGGCTCGGAATTTGATCATTTTCGCCAAAGCATATATCTCAATGGGCTTATTACAATCATTCAATCAAACATCACATATGTACACTAATTTGGGATATTAAATTTGATTTAGTAATCAACTTCAAATTCATGTAAATATACCACAGAATTTCAATCCACTCCTATTTTTGGATTCCAGTGCATTCCGGTTACAAGCTGCCAGCCACAATCGAGGATTCGGAATCAGGTGTAATTGCGATTTGGATTCCAATGCATTCCAAATACAAGTTCCCAAACAAACTCTTATATATGCATGCATAAATATACCAACATGACATGCTCCCCGCATCATAATAGATAAGAGAAGAAAAGTACAATGGACACTGTTTTTGGAATAGGAATTCCTCTCTTGATGAGGTCATTAGGCAAATTAATTCAATATTTTGACTTGAGCTTTTTATATAAAGGCAACTAGTTCTGTCAATCTCTCCTCTCCTTTTTTGTTTTTTTTCTTTTTGAGTTGTAGAGTGGAGTTATGTTCTTTCACATTATCTTGGCATGCTTTTCATAAAATTCAGTTCTCTCATATAAAAAAAGAAGAGTATATTTCCACTACAAAATGGTTTAAAAGTCTTATTTCAAATGTCATTTGGATGCATGGATAGTTCATGTTGCAGAAGAAATCCTGCTTATAATCTCTTGATTATAAATAAATGCAGAGTAAAATCCATGATTAATTGAGGCTACTGAGCATTAGTCACCTTGATGAATTCCTGATCAAAAACTGCTTCAGCCTCAAAATCAGGTGCTCGGTTACCAACCAAGGGAAGCTGGCTCTGTAGAAACAGAAAAGAAATGCGAGTGAGAAGAAAGGGAGAGAGAGAGAGAGAGAGAGAGAGAGAGAGAGAGAGAGAGACTCACGGCATTGACGACAAAGCTCCTTCTGGAATGTCTGGTAGAAGGGCGTGAGAAGGATGAGCGAGAAGATTGGGAGATTTTCCTGAGACCGTTGAAGGATTTGGGGATGGACGGTGAGGATGACTGTAGGGATTGGGAGAATGGCTTGCTCAGACCAAGGGACGGCAGAGAAGCCATAGGCCGAGGAGCAGATTTGCAGCTGTAGGAGAGTGCTGTAGGAGCTGTGCAAGCCATCGCGACGGACCCAATATCTCTCTCTCGCTCTCTCTTCTTATCTCCTGCTTCTTGCGGAGAGAAATGTGAGAGCTTGGTGGGGATAAGCTGGGGTGACATTAGAGGAAAACGCCAACTACGATCCAACGCGCTGGATCCGAATTTTACATTCATCGCAATCAATTTAACACGACGGAACCGTTCATCTAGTTGATCCTCTAACTATATTATGTTTGGTTGAATATATAATTAATCCAATTGCATTAGGTATCAACGGCTCCTGTTGGTTTTATTTTTCTTCTCAACCGTCTGTTTTATGGCCACCATTATTTTGGATCGAACGGTCATTTTATTTGATATTTATAATATAGAGACTAATTATATGACCCTACAATATGGACAGTTTGGATCTTTATAAACGACTTGTGATTTTGGGTATCTTGGGGGCAAACGTGGCAATATGGTCCGGCGGGCTGAAGAAAGACATACACTTTCGTCCATACAGCAGCGTCCCATTTGTCGTCCGCTGCCAATGAGCCAACGTGGTTAGCGAATCTAGACCCTGCAACTCGTGGGTCCTCTTACTGATGGTTCATCGGTGGAGGAAACGGGCGAGAAACACTAGTCTATCTGCCTTTATATGAACTGTGAAGCTAAAAGCTCCCAACGGTAGAGGTTAAAAATGGAATTGGGTGTTAATCAGATTTTTATACAAAAGTTGTAGGGCCCACAAGTTGGACGGTCCAGATTCACAGAGAGTAAGCCCACGCGTACCGTGGAGTGGAGATGAACAATGACGTGTTTATTGCGCAACGAATTGAAAACTTCCCGTCCCAAGAAATCGGGAATAAGGTGCCACAGGTAAATGTGCCTGGAATCTAGGTAGGTTTGATGCCGTCCTTCCCTATGAAGGGTACGTTCGTCGTGTCCTCGACCGCGGAAATGCATGGCTCTTGGGGTTTGGTGATAGCTGATCCAGACCGTCCATCTAAATGAGATCTGGACCATAACGGAAACAGACAGAAGCGGATTGAGTAGCGATTAGCTCACCACCCACCTCGGTATTGAAGTTATGTGGCGAGATTTGATTGGTGGAGGCATATACTGTGAGAGATGGCCAGTTAAAACCTAAGGAAAAGGCCGAGCCCACTATCGCGGCGTACGCCCCACCAACCAACTTCGCACGAACTTCCTGCGAAAGAAGCTCCATGATGTTTGTGAGAAATCTCCTTTACATCCGTTTTTCCGTATCATGGTAGGTCATATGATCTATTAAATGAGGCAGATCCACCAGTAAAGTAGGCCGTACGATCAGAAACAGCGAGGATTAAACATCCACTGTTGAAACATTGGTGAGGCCACAGAAGTTTTAGATCCGGCTAATATCTGTGTTTTCAGTTCATCTCATCAGGAATTACCTTATGAAAGGTACGAATGGATTATAAACATCACGGTCGACCCTAAGGAGATTTCAACGGTACACATTTCCATACCCACTTTTTTGTGTGGTGCAGCTCACTTAAGCTTTGGATTTAACTCATTTCTGGGCCATGTCCTGACCTGATCTGTCAAAACGGATGGACAGGTTGGATTTCTCACAAACATCGCAGTGGGCCTCACCTACCTTCTGTTGCGCCCAACGGCCCAGGGCCCATCTCTGACACGATAGGCCAACCATTCAAATCTCATCCCATCATTTCACCACCAGGATAGGTGGGTGGTGAGCTACTAACCAACTGTACGGATCAGGCATCGGATTGGAATTTAAATTCTTTGTGAGGTACAGGAGAGGGGAAACGGATTGGCTACTCCCCTGCCACCAGCCAATGGCTGATGTCGGTTCTCTGTGGGTCCCACCATGTTTTATGTGTTTCATCTATGCCGTCCATCTATTTTTATAGGTCATTTTATTGCATGAGAGAAAAAACGAGGTGTATCCCAATCTCAAGTAGACCACATTACAGGAAACAGTGTTGAATGAATTTTGACCATTAAAAACTTTTTGAGGGGCATAAAAGTTTTGGATCAAGCTGATATTTGTTTTTTTCTCTTCATCTGGGTCTGTATGACCTAATCAACATATTGGATGTCAAATAAAAAGTACAGTGGACCTTAGGAGGATTTTAATATTGTTTTCGTATGGTGTGGTTCACCTGAGAATCATGTTTTATCATTTCCTTAAATCAAGCCCTAAAATGATCTTTAAAAATGAATGAACGGAATGGATGAAGCAAATACGTCATGGTGGGGCCCACAGAGCACTGACCATCAGCCACGAGGCTGGTGGCAGGGGGAGTAGCTAGCCAATCCGTTCCCCAGGAAAGGGCATAACAGCCTAACTATAAATGCGTGGAGTTGTTACAATGTTTCATGACAATCATTCTTTTAATTAGTTCGGACGCTTCATATTGAAACAGGAGACTAACAGTAATAGAACAAAACTAAGGTTGGCAGCACCACGGGCAAAAGACGCCCATCATAGAAACCTTCTATGACCCTCCGTATTGTATATATATGCAATGCAACTCAGATTCACGAGATGAGACCGTGAAGATGAAGAAACTTCCAAAACCTAACCTAATCTAAAACTCATGTAAGCCACGCCACAAGATTTTAAAAGTTTTAGCCATGATTTTACATTTCCTGCACCTGCACCATGGCTTGAACGAGTTTGAGATCCATGGAGAGGTTTTAGTCAACCATACATCTCGTGGGGCCCTCATAAACTCCAGTGGTAAGAGCGAAATGATTAACTTTTCAGGAAGGGTAATGTTGGTTTTCTTAGAGATAGTATTAAAAATACTAATAATAATTAATTTAAAAAAAAAAAAAAAAAAAAAAAAAACCAATGTGCAACTTAACCCACTAGTCATATAAATGTAATAAGGGCAAGTCCAGCCATTGATATCGAAAACCATGGATCTTTTATAGACATGTTATACACCATTCTTATATCAATCTTATAATGATTGGATTATATGAGTACATGGCACAATTGTTATGGATCGAGAAGAGTTGTGTATGATGGACTTGTTGAGGACATGATAAGCCCTAACACAACTTGTCAAGGGCAGAAGCAATTTCTCAGACAGAATCATACAACGCAATAGGAAAAAAAAAAATTCAAGCAACCACAAAGAACGCATGAATTTTATGTGAAAAAATCATTGCGAGAAAAATCCACAACACTAAGCGACAAGCAATCCATTATGAATACAAAATTACAAGAGATAGAACAACTTACAGATGAGAAACCCTAGTTTCTCCCTCAAAATCCTTAAAAACGTGTTAAGCTCCTTTCGTTCTACCCTAATTGCATAATTATATGCTTATTTATATACTTTTGTACAAAATTATAAACAAAAACGCCCACTCGGTTGCACCTTCGATTGATAGAGGCATCAACAAATTCTCTTAATCAACTAAAACATATCTCAATCGACTCGGAACATCACAACGTGCTTCAGTCAAATACAATAATTCATCGATCGATCGAACAACACAACACAATATTAGAGGCACTTTGTTAACAATCTCGATCGTGGTTTTAATCCTCTAGCTCTACTATTCCATGTTGTTATCACAATCGCTACTGTCCTTCATAGTAACATCATCATCGTCTCTTCTCGTGTATACTCTGTCTTCATTCTTTATTTGCCAAGCGTAGAGAAGTCGAGCAAAACATGAACTTCTCTACATGAACCACCTTCGTAAGCATGTTCGTCAGATTTTCACTAGTGTGATCAAGCGTAACATCACCTTCCTTTAGCATTTGCTAGATAAAATGATGATGAGCATCAATGTGTTTACTTCAGAAATTGTATACTGAGTTTTTTGCCAAATTGATCGCAGTTTCACTGTCACAATGTACAATCATGGCATTCTGTTGAAGCCCAACTCATTCATTATTCCTTTCAAACAAACAACTTCCTTGAATGCTTTCATCACTGTCATATATTCTACTTTAGTTATGGAAAGAGCAACTATAGACTAAAGCTTCAACATCCAATAAATCGCTCCACTTGCTAACACAAATAAGTAATCAAAAGTTGATCTTCTATTATCCATATGATCACCATAATTTGCATCCACATAGCCTATATATAAGTCTCTCCTCAAAATTTTCGAATGTCAAGACCTAATCCATTATACACCGTTATAAACACCTCACCTCAGGCCGATAAGCTTGATTGAATAGAAATCCATACCCTTTACCCCAAATCCGAACCCTAAATCTCAATCCATGCCCTTAGCTCTAAACCAGAACCAAATCCATACCCTTGACCCCAAATCCAAACCCTAAACCTTAATCCATACCCTTAACCTAAAGCCAAACCCGAATCCAAACCTAAACCCTGATCAAGACCTTAGTCCACATCTAACCCTAAGAACCAACCAAACACAGTTCACGTAGTCGCAATAATAAAAAAAACTCTGAAACTGATCTCAAACCCAAACTTTAAGAAAAACCCAACTCATAGAGTTAACCCTTGAGTCCACCCACTAAGTCAACTTACATAGTTAGCCCACATAGCTTACCCAGTCAACTCACCTCGTCAAGCCAAGTCCATAAATCCATTTTAGCCTAAGCTCATTCCAAACCCCAAATCGGAGGAAAGAGGAGACAACAAAATAGCTTCGAATGACCAAAGTTGTCCATGTGTACAGGAGGAGCCTCCCTCCAAGGCTCAAGCAAAAGGGAGGGACAAGCGCCACCAAGGGTGCCACTCACCACATGGCACTAGTCGTACTTTAGCCAGCTGCCCACTCGTGTGTGGATGTGCTCCCTACTGATTTCATGTATGTGCAAAACTTGAAAATTACTCTGATGCCCCTCTCTTAAGCCAAAATTACACCTTATGTCATATAAACCAACACATAAGATTTTACCACATCAATCTCAAACCCTAACCATTCAAGACATTTTTAACCTCAAGCTTAGCAGGAATTACCAAAAAACCAAGCTAGAGGGCTATAGATACCCCTCTTCCCTTCACATTTAATTCATCTACAATCAAATATCCTTACCAATCCAAAAGCATCCTAAACTCTCTTAAATATCCCCCACTAAGGAGAGTGAGAGTGCGAAAGAGATCCTAGCCTAGGTCCAACTTTGACACTAGTCTCTTGAGCCGACCCAAGTTTAATCTAAGCCACTCGATACGATCCTTGCAACACTATCATCCACATAATTGTTTTTAATCAAGCTTCATCTAGTCATACCATTTGCATAGCGCAACATTCATCTCATCATTCAACACACTTTGCACCAAATTTGCTTGGAAGTATGCTTTGAGGCTTGTTGATTTAATTGGATCCTGCCCAATAAAAAACTTGTCAATTACTTCATATTTGGTCAGAAGCATTGCACACATTCATACGAGAATTGAATCTTGACCCTTAAGAACAGTTAAAACCTATGAAATACAAACCATACATATATACGGGCAGAGTGAGTGCCTAACACCTTCCTAATCTATAACCATAGTCCCTTACTCAGAATTTCTAATCGCATAACCAAAGAGTCATCTTAGGGCAACAAATCTTCGGATCTTTGCCCTAACGTTTCTATAGGATTTATCGGACTGTAGAAGCGAAGAAATTGGCTAGTGGCAACTCTGGTAAAACATAATCAATCAATCACGGAGCAAAGCCCTCAGAAAAGGCAACTCGTGGGAGAAGCGGCCTCGAGTCTATTCTGACTTGAGATCTCAGTGTCCACAAAAAGGTGACTCCGTTGGAGATGTGCTAGCTGTTTCAACTAGAAACGAAAAGCATTTAATTCGAAGAATTATCTTACTTAATAATATTTATTTATTCTGAATTCATCACATCCTTTTATCCTTTTATTCCAGGATAGAGTTTATAATAAAAAGTACAAGTGCCGAATGGATTCAAATATAAATTTCGACAGCATTCCGGCTCATATCATTCATGTCTTCATAAGAGATGAGTTGTGCGTGTTGGGGGCTTTGCACAAAACCTTAGGATCTAGCCCTCCAGAACAAACCAAAATTATGGGATAATAATGCAATGAAATAAATCAAAGCAACAATCACACACCACACAAGAGATTTTTACGTGGAAAACCCTCAAAGAGGTAAAAATCACGGGACCTCGTCCAGATCAACAATCCACTATAAAGTAGAACGTTACAACCTTCTTCACTCTCGCAGGAGCGGATAAACAATAAGAGAATAAAAGAAAACAGAGGGATCTCACCGATCACGAGAACGTAGAAACACTGAGACGACGGCTCCCTTCCACAAGCTTCCTCTCTCTCTCTTTTCTCTCTCTCTCATACCCTAAGCCCTTTTAGGAAACCCTCTTGTGTTTTTCTTCACACCACATAATCCCCTAGAAAATCCTAGGAACCCCTTTTTATAATTTTAGAAAACTCCTTTCCGCATCCCTGTTGTGAAAGGACTCAAATCCACAATTTCGAGCAAAAACTGCGTAACCTAGGACTGGTCCTAAAAATTTCAGAACTGGTCCTAGCCGCCTACGACTGGTCATAGCTCACCAACGACTAGTCGAAGACCGCGGAGAAAATTAGCAACAACTCACTGGACTTTGAGTCGTGCTAGGGCTCAAACCTACGACTAGTCGAGCGTCTCCCACGACCAGTCGAAGACCACCTACGACCGGTCGAGAAGCGCAATGAAACCCTTCAAAATTTCAACCACTGCACCGTCTCTCCTCTGAACTGAGGAGAAAAACCCCATCAAATCTCTCCCTTTCTGACTCAGGAGGAATTCACCTTCTTCAAGCCAACCAGGTTTCTACAAACCTCAAACTTGCCCTTAAGCAAAGCCTTGGTCATCATGTCTGATCCATTATCGTCCGTGTGGACTTTCTCAAGCTGTAACACCTTCTGTTTTAAAGTATTCATTATCCAGTGATATCGGACCTCTATGTGCTTCGACTTGGAGTGCTGACTTAGATTCTTGCTCAAGTGTATAGCACTTTAACTATCGCAATAGACCACGTGTTCCTCCTGCTTCATGCTAAGTTCCTGTATGAACTTCTTCATCCAAAGTATCTCTTTACATGCCTCAGTGACTGTAATGTACTCGACCTCTGTAGTCGACAATGCTACGACCCTCTGTAGCTTGCTCTGCTAAGAAATCGCTCCCCCTGCAAACGTGAACATGAACCCATATGTAGACTTCCTAGAGTCTATGTCACCTGCCATATCTGCATTTGTGTAGCCCTCTAACACAGGTTTTTCGTCACCATAGCATAGGCTCAACCTGAATGAGCCTCTTAGATACCACAGTATCTATTTCACTGCTGCCTAATGCTCTTTGCCAGGATTGACAAGATACTGGCTGACCACACCAACCGCATATACTATATCTAGGCGTGTACACACCATAGCATACATCAAACTTCCTACAGCTGACGCGTAGAGTATCTTCTGCATCTCTTCCACCTCTGCCTTCGTCTTGGGACACTGCCTGTCGCTCAATCTAAAGTGACCATCCAGTGGAGTACTGACCGGCTTCGTTGCATTCATATTGAATCGTTCTAGGACTTTCTCAATATACTGCTCTTGTGACAGCCAAAGCTTCCTGCTACTTCTGTCACGGGTTATCTCTATTCCTAGGATCTGTTTAGTCGGGCCTAAGTCTTTCATTGCAAAAGACTTGTCCAACTCTTGTTTCAGCCTGTCGATCTTCTTAATGTCCTTTCCCATGATGAGCATGTCATCAACGTATAAGCGCAGAACTATGAAATCACCATCTGAGAACTTGCGCGTGAACACACAGTGGTCCGACTCCGTTCTGTCATACCCATGTTGTAACATGAACGAATCGAACTTCTTGTACCATTGTCGTGGAGCTTGTTTCAGCCCATACAAGCTCTTCCTCAACCTACACACCATATGTTCCTTGCCCTTGACTTCGAACCCCTCTGGTTAGTGCATGTAGATCTCTTCTTCCAGGTCACCATGGAGGAAGGCAATTTTAACATCTAACTGCTCTATCTACAGATCCATGCTAGCTGCTAACCCAAGCAACACCCGTATGGATGTCATCTTCACCACTGGTGAGAATATCTCCTCGAAGTTTATGCCTTTTTTCTGACCGAACCCTTTTACCACAAGTCTGGCCTTGAACCTCGTCTGTGAATTCTTCTGCTCAATTTTCTTTCTTAACACCCACTTGTTGCTCAGAGCTTTCTTACCCTTAGGCAGTTTCACCATGTCGTAGGTGTGGTTCTTATACAAGGATTTCATCTCCTCTTGCATAGCTTTCAACCACTCCTCCTTATGCTTATCGGTTAGGGCCTCAGAATAATCTTCTGGCTCTCCCCCATCAGTCAGCGTAATATACTCATGCGGCGAGTACCTCTTGGACAGCTATCTGTCCCTAAATGACCTCCTCACCTGTGGCTCAACAGGTGGATCAAGTGGGGGCTGCTCCCCTGGTACATTTTCTGTAGGAACTCCCTCATCCTCTGCACCTTGCTGTACACCCCCATCATCAGGTATCACGGGAGGAATAACTGAATCCATGTCCTCTAGCTCACCTGAACTAGGCTGGTTCTTCTCTGGCTTACCAATGTCTTTTATACACTGATCTTCAAAGAAAACCACATCTCTGCTCCTGACGAACTTCTTCTCGGTTGGATCCCACAATCTATAACCAAACTTTTCATCACCGTACCCTAGGAACACACAGTCTGATCTTCATATCGAACTTAGACCTCTCGTCCCTTGGTACATGAATGGATGCCCAGATGACTGTACGATGGATCCTGTCCAGTCCACACCTTCTCGGGTACTTCTCCATTCAACGGGGCTAATGGAGACCTGTTTATCAGATACATCGCTGTGTGCATTGCTTCTCCCTAGAACTTCTTGGGCAATTTCGTATGGGATAACATACATCTGATTCTCTTAACAGTTGTGCGATTCATTTGCTCAGCTATACCATTATGCTGAGGGGTCTTGGGAACCGTCTGTTCATGCCGTATACCCAGGGACTTGCAGTACTTATGAAAGTTGCCGATGTATTCACCACCATTATCAGTGCGGATGCACTTCAATGATCTACCTGTCTCTCTCTCGACCATAACATGAAATAACTTAAACACACCAAAGACCTTGTCCTTGGATTTCAATGCATAAACCCAAACCCTCCTAGATGCATCATCTATAAAAGTAACAAAATACAATGCCCAACCCAAGGTTTTTATCCTCATAGGACCACAAACATCAGAATAAACCAAATCTAATGCATGCACTTTATTAACATGAGAAGCAATTTTAACGAATGAAACTCTATGTTGTTTCCCTGATAAACAATCAAGATAGGTTTTGAGAGGTATACCTCTCACGTCTGGAAGGAGCCGCTTCCTCGCTAATAGTTGAAGCCCTTTTTCACTCATGTGGCCTAGACGCCTGTGTCACATGTCTATAGCTGAATCTTTCGTTGCATTCAACCCACCCTTGCATACACTGACACTTACCTTATACAGGGTGCAACACTTCTTTCCTCTGGCTGCGATCAACGAACCCTTGATGAGCTTCTAGCGCCCACCAGCAAACCGGCTTTCATAGTCATCATCATCCAACCTTCCCGTCGACATCAAGTTGAGGTGAAGGTCTGGGATATGCCTCACATCCCTAAGAACCAACGTGCAGCCCACATCGGTCTTCACATAAATATCACCAACTCTCACGATCTTCGATACGCCAGAATTTCCCATCTTCACAGTCCCATAGTCACCTGACTTGTAGCTTGTGAAGAAGTCTCTGCGTGGAGTCGCGTGAAAAGAAGCTCCTGAGTCAATTACCCAGTCGGTGTCCTGACCTGTAGCCATGAGACAAACATAATGATCTGTGGAAAGAATAATAACAACGTCGACATCTGAAGCTACTGCAGTGGAATCTGATTCATCTGCCTTCTCCTTTCCTTTCTTGTCGTTCTTAGCCTTACGACATTCATGCTTATAGTGGCCCTTCTTGCCACAATTCCAGCATTCAACATCTTTTCTGTTACTCGACTTACCTCTTGATTTATCTCGGGCCTTCCCGCCCTTCTTGTTCTTTCCTCTCCCCCATTCATGTGTCACAAGGGCATCTTGCTGAGTAGACCCTTGAGACTTCCTCCTTGTCTCTTCATTGAAGAGACAGCTAGAAACCTGGTCAATGGATATCTTTTCGTCTGGCGCGGAGTTACTTAAAGACACCACCAATGTCTCCCAACTGTCGGGCAACGAACTAAGCAATAGTAAAGCCTGCAATTCATCATCCAGGACCATCTTCATAGAGGAGAGTTGGTTCACTATATTGCTAACCTCATTCATGTGCTCGGCCACAAAACCACCATCCTTGAACTTGAGATTCACAAGTCGCCTTATCAGAAAAATCTTATTACCGGCTGTCTTCATCTCGTACAGCCCTTGTAGTTTCAGCCATAGGCTAGCGGCTGAGGTTTCCGTAGACACATGGCAGAATACAAAATCATCCAGCCATTGTCTAATAAACCCCACCACCTTTCGGTCCAACTTCTTCCAATCATCATCAGACATATCCTTGGATTTTGCTGGTATGCCTAAAATTGGAGAATATAGATCCTTGCAATAAAGCAAGTCCTCCATCTTAGCTTTCCATATGGTCCAGTTGAAACCATTGAGGCTGATCATCCTTGATGAGCCACCTTCCATAATTTCAAACCGATCCTACCCATTCAATGAACCTGGCACTCTGATACCACTTTGTTAGGGGCTTTGCACAAAACCTTAGGATCTAGCCCTCCAGAACAAACCAGAATTATGGGATAATAATGCAATGAAATAAATCAAAGAAACAATCACACATCACACAAGAGATTTTTACGTGAAAAACCCTCAAAGAGGTAAAAACCATAGGACCTCGTACAGATCAACAATCCACTATGAAGTAGAACATTACAACCTTATTCACTCTCACAGGAGCGGGTAAACAATAAGAGAATAAAAGAAAACAGAGGGATCTCACCGATCACGAGGACGTAAAAGCGCTGAGACGACGGCTCCCTTCCACAAGCTTCCTCTCTCTCTTTTCTCTCTCTCTCTCATCCTCTTGTACTTTTCTTCACACCACGTAATCCCCTAGAAAACCCTAGGAACCCCTTTTTATAGTTTTAGGAAACTCCTTTCCGCATCCTTGTTGCGAAAGGACTCAAATTCGCAATTTCACGCAAAAACTGCGTAACGTAGGACTGGTCCTAGAAATTTCAGGACTGGTCCTAGCCGCCTACGACTGGTCGTAGCTCACCCACGACTGGCGGTAAACCGCGGAGAAAATTAGCAACAAATCACTGGACTTTGAGTCGTGCCAAGGCTCGAACCTACGACCGGTCGAGCGCCTCCCACGACCGGTCGAAAACCACCTACGACCGGTCGAGCAGCGCGATGAAACCCTCCGAAATTTCAACCACTGCACCGTCTCTCCTCTGAACTGAGGAGGAAAACTCCATCAGTGCGGATCTTCTTTGCACATCTTTCTTCATTAATATGATAAAGGAGTACCAAAACCATTGAAATGACTTGAGAACTTTTAAAAAAATCAACATGATATTGCCTCATAGAGTACCTGTACAACTCCTTCATGAGTTGCGCGGGCTTGCATAACTCATAAAGACTGGCACAGCCTAACCTTCTTTCCTCTCCCTCTTCTCTCTCCAATACCTGTTAGAGGTACTGGTCTTCTGGAAATCCTATCCCTCAAATGAAGGGGGTAGGGGGTATTTATAGGCCTCCACACGTGTGGGCCCTTGAATCTCGTGTTGTGGACCCCACTTCGCACTACTTTACTAGTCTCAATCCAATCATCCCGTCGAAGAGTTTCGCGGGTCGGCACAACTATAATGAGTTGCGCGATCCCGCGCAACTCATGCTTCTACACAACTTGGACTCTCAGCGCAACTCAATATGTACCGCACAACTTGGCTATTAATCTGCGCAATTTGGCTATGAACTGTGTATTTCTTCAATCTTCTTTCTTTTCTAATCAAATTTTATGCTCCAACATTAGTCACACCAATAGCGACCTGACTCCAAAAATACGGTATCACTAATTCTTTAGGATTGACAGTTCTTGTGCATTCGCATCAACATCTAACATTCAACTCATTAAAAAAAAAAATCAAAACCATTGCTCATGGGCATTCCAAAGCAAACCTTCCCTACCATAGCCCAATCCAAAACAGTCATGACTCTCTCCTTCCCTGCCCTTTTTATGCTCGAGGCCACTCCTTCATAGTCACATCTGACCAAATCGGCAGCTGCTGCTCGCATCAAGGAGTTGACATAAAACATGAAAACCATGCAAGAACAGCTTCTACAATTTATACAAAGCAAAAGTGCACCAGTTCCGGAAGTCATCATTAAGGCTTGTCCGGCTTAGCAACAACCGTCAACTCTTGTATTTCTCTCAGCCTCTAGTACAGTCTAACCATAGCTGTCAAGATTCACGCAGGACTTCCGATACACTCCCAATGGAGACCTTCAGTTAGAACAACCATCTACCTCAGAGCATTTCTTCTAATATCCTCTCACGAATGGGAATCAATTCTAGCCACATCTAGTAACCAGGAATCCGATCAACGTCAACATCATCATGCAACTATTTTTTTTTCGAGTCACAGTCTCCCTTCATAGTTCTAGTCTAGCAAACTCCATATAATGAGACTAATTATCGGGTCCAACATCCTTCAAGCAGGAGTCATAAGGGCATCAACAAGGCTACTTATTATGAGATGGGACTAATTTTGGCCTGGCAAGGGGAAAAATTCCTCCCATATGGTCTATCTGAAATCAAATAAATCCGAGAGAAAATGTAAGAGATGAATAGGAAGTTACAAAAGCAGTAGGGGATAGATTTTTATCTACCAAGTTCAATGACCTCTGCCCATTTCTTAACACAAAGGTACCACCAGGCTTTAAGGATTCACGATTTAAAAGATATAATGGTACGGGGTGTCCTATAGACCACCTAAGAGCATTCTATGGAGAGCTTAATGCGGTGGCAGGCAATGATAGAACATTGATCCATCTGCTTCGAAAATCCTTGAAAGGCGACATGTTAGATTGGTACATGTCACTACACTATCATCAAATTAAGACTTGGGAATAACTTTTTCAAGCATTTGTCGATCGTTTCGCTTACAATCTTAACTCATTACCCAAAAGAGCAGATCTTACAGCCTTAAGGCAAGAGGATGATGAGTCATTATAAACTTATTGGATGGTGGCGGTGCATGGCCATAAAATAAAGAGACCCATCAATGATGAGGAGAAAATTTTCATGATCATCCATTCGGAAAACTCGAGTATTTCTAGATACTTTGTCTCGTATTCATATGTCAACTTTACCCAACTCATTCTCATCGGAGAACAAGTTGAAGCCAAATAAGTGTTGGAACTATCTCTCATTGGTGGTGTCATGCCCCAAATTCAGAACCCAGATACTACTACTTCCCGAGTCTCGAACTCCAGTCGGAGCAACTTCCTCACCACTTACCGAACTTAGTGAACGATTAGCAAACTTCCTGAACACCAAACCCAGCTCATGGTAGAGGAATTTTTTTCTTTGAACGGCTAATCGGATTAGGTAGTTACACGTCATATACATGGTATCAACACATATAAAAGAAATAAACCTGTTCAACATGTCACACATAAGATGGAGCATTAGCTCAACAATAAAGAAGAAGAGATAACAAATCCCCTATACCTCCTACACGCATCCTGAAAAATGGTGTAAATCATCTGATGAGTAAACCACAGCTCGCGAGTCTACTGCATGCCGAGAGTAAAACATATCTTATTAAGGGTGCTCCCGTAAAGACATCTAAAACAACCATAGGCATATAATCTACCAAACATGTTATCATAGATAAGCATGTTACTAATCAAGTATATTATTAAAGTTATATAGGTTATCATGAACATGTCATCAATGTTAATCATACTACTCGGACAAGTGACCATGAATAATGATATTAGCCAATCATCTCGTTCAAGATAATTAAATTCTATATTCTAGTATAGTGCATACGATAGAAAAGGAATAACAAAGCTTGCACGTGTAGTCAGGATGATAGCACGCGGTATCGTAAGCCATGGGGTCTATCATAAAGGATTTCTATCTAAACCAGTCTCATACCTGATTTGGATAGTTAGACTCAATGTAGTAAACTCCTTATCTCAGGTTAGTCTCGTACCTAACCGAAATTGTGGCCATTGCGAAGGTGCACATAATAATTTACTTATGGACCACCAGCCGAGTAAATAATGAATGAATGAATGCATGAGTCAAATGTTAAACATCCCTCATTTCTGCGAGTACATCTCCACAATATATAATACATCTTCACCAAGAACTCTAAACATAAAACACATGGGTAATCCATCATCCTCACATAAGATTGGGACAACATTTTCAAAAGGTAAAGAATTGAGCGTGTCGACCCCTACCCATCTAGCCATTGGCTTAACAATGGGGGACCCTTATTTGTTTCACCCCACCCAGCCTCAACAGTCTGAATACCACCCACCTCGACCCGACACACGATGATAGGTAGGTTAGTCACACCTCTTCCCTTCCTGATCCCGACAGTAGAAAGGACTCTTGCACCCATCCTACTGTGCTCACCCCCACTCAACATAAGATGAAAAAGGACCCGATTGGCTAATCTTAACGGGTTTATTAGAGAATATGCGTCTCCAATATTGGGATCTAAGCCTAGGGTGGTCATAGCGCGCCCTTCTCAAAATTCTCAATAATATCAATACTTAGGCCATCACAATGCCTCAACATGATGCCCAATTAGCCATCAAGTGGCAACCATACAAAACACTCATTCATAAAATACATCACCATGTAAGCTCATACAACCAAGTCACAAAAGCATATACATACTCTAACTCTTCTAGACTTTCATCCAAGCAAAAGGACCAACACGAGAGCCCCAACATCATACATCGATGCACCTCATCCAATCATATGGACCAGCACAAGGGCCCTGTAGACACTGAAAAATCGGTACTCATACTGATTTATATTTTAATGGGTTGATAGGGGGATAAACTGATTATTAATGTTGGAGTCGTCACTAGCCAAAAAATTTTGAAACCCCGCGGTCGGCTAGAACCACGAAATACGTAAGGTGAGGAAAATTCAAAGACTTACCTTTCTTAAATTGACTCCTGGTCTGCGATCCGAGATTCTGAAAAAGGGACCTCGATTACAAAGAGGGAAGGTATTAAGCACCCTCTCTGCCCGTATAAATGTACGGTATCTACTTTGTGTGGTAAAATAATCTCAAGGGATGTTGAATGTTATGGCCGAGATGGGACTAGGCACACACGTGAATTTCTAATGTAATAAGATTCGAGATTTTCAGCAAGCCACAGAACATACGTACAACGGTGTGTCTAGAAGGTGGATGCAATGATGCCTAAGTAAAGATTAACAAATGGACTAGATCACTAGAAATTTCTGATGTGACGGGATTCGATGTATGACAAACCACAGAGCATACGTTCACTAGAGATCTAGAAAAGCAAGGGGGTTAAAAAGGGAATAAATGTCATGATGGATGCTTGTATGTAAATAGATCATTGACTTGATCTCGAGTAGGCTATGATGTGATTTGAACCATGATCACTTGGGCTAGGTTGAGGGATTAAGGTGGCTAAAAGGCAAGAGAGTGGGCTAAGAAGATGGCTGAAAAATCTGGACTTTGAAGCTTGGGAGCACCTCCTCACCCTCACTTTCTTCCTCCCTCTCTCCCTTTCACTCTCCTTTTCACTTAAGCTTGGAAGTGAAGAGTTGTTGTTAAAATGAGAAGAAGAGAGGGCTATTTGTAGCCTTCTCTAATGGCGTTGCTGTAATTTCTGAGTTTGAGGGGGGTAAAAGCTGAGGTGGCAAGTTATGGTTGGTTGTAGAGAGAGGAATGCCACATGGCACTCTCTCATTTGCTATGGGGGTGGTAAAATGGTAAATAGTGAAAGCTATGGGGTAAATCCAGAGGAAAGTTGACTTTTGGATGCTGGGACAGCTGTCCACACACAAGCTGCGAGCGGCGACACTTGAAGTACCGCAAGTGGTAGTCAGACTATCGCCCGGGCTCGCTCGTGCGGGCTTTGTCTAATGTGCGGGTTCGCACGGTGGGCTCCTTTTAGAGTTTTATGGCTTGGACAGATGATTTTAGGCTTGGGTAAAGGGTTCTAATTATGGTATAAGGTATAGGCGGGGGTTGTGTGTTGATTGAACGGTTTGGATTAAAGTTTTGGGTCTCGGTTTGGAGGTTTTCGAGATTTTTGGGTCAGGGTTAGGTTTAAGCTAGGATTAGGGTATGGTATGATCATGGTTCTTGGATTACCTTAGCCTTCTCAAGATGTTAGCTTGGGTGGGGTATCTACAGGCCCAAATCAAAATAATATTCAAAATCCTTCAACTCCTCTGGATCATATCCAGGCATATAGAATAACACAAGGGCCCCAATTTCATAGTGTGTTCATGCATGTATATAAAATTAATGGATGCTCATGAATCAACTATGTGTATCAAACTATCAAAGGCAAAATAGATCCACTTGCCAAGTTATGGCACATGGATGCTAAATAGTAAACCCTCGAGCTATAGCCCATTATCCATGTGAATGTCCATCTAGACCCTTAATCTTGATATGGATCGGATCATGGCCCAATACCCATAAGCAATGGGCCTTAACTCGGGCCCATATAAGATTTAATCATCAATCTATAATCTGGTCTTATGAGACCCATCATTGTGTTTAAGCTACACATTTCATACAATATATATCACATATTGGTTGCATAACATATGTCATAATCATCGTGTGTGAGGTACACATCAAATATCATAACACATCACATGCATTCACTATACATTATATCACATGCCAAAATCATCTCATGCCCTCATGAGCTTTATTAATAATAGTGTCAATTGGCCAAGTAGACCAGCAAACTAACAATAATCAAATACCATTCCCTTGACTATATAAGTGGGCTCACTCGGCCTCTCATCAAACGGTTAATTGTAACTACCTTGCATCCCAAGTTTCATCGGCAAGTAGGCTTTTAAAAGCCTACGGCACCAGTCCTAACACAAGAATAGCCAATGTTACGCGAAGGCCCATACATTTAAGTGTCATCGGTAACACATTAAGGCCCCACGCCTCTGGTGACTACTTAACAAATGGCCACCGGGGCTCACATAGCTTGCACATACATATGGTGCATAGGTTATGGTAGTACACAAGTTTTCATATATATCATCGTTATCATAGACATCATTCAACATTAAATACATCCTCATAACATGTATTATGCAAGCATGTGCATGGAGTACATAGTGTACAGGGATTCACATACATAATCAATATTATGGACATTGTCCAACACTATCATTATATATGCCCTAGGCATTAGGTGTCTATCATGCATGAGGCTATCCTTCCGTTCATCAACATCATTTATTTATCATCATCCATGCCTTAAGTAAAACATGATTATCTTATCCACGTTATCATCACGACAATCAATACAGGCATTATTTTCATTTAGATATCAAGCATGGTGGTCAACTAGCATGTTTTGTCATCATGTATATATAAGCATAATATCATCATCATTACCATGGGGATCATCTCCACATCATGATTAACATAAAAAATGTCATAAGTACTATAAATAATTACCCATCAATCATCAATACATATGCCATAATTCACCATCCATTAAATCATATCTATCATTTCAACTAATAACTCACTATCATCATTATCATGTTACCACACATGTATCATCATCTCAACCATTACTAGGCGTGTCTCACCTAGTGTGACTTCCACCTTGACCTTGGACTACACGCAAGGCATGGGGTTGTATAAGTCAAGTGTGAGTCCTACTTTGTGAACCAATAGGCCAACTCAAAGGCATAAAATTCCAACCACAAGGCTTTCAATGGTGAGAATTAATTTCACAACTAAGTGGGCCATACACATTCCACCATCAACTAGAAACAATGCAAGAACTTAAACATAAGGACAACATGCCAATATCTTTTATGTCATACATTATCTTGGGCCTACTAGCCACATACACAAGCAAACCAAGAAAAAATCCAATTATCTTGTTTATGCATTCTCAAATAGGTGCAAGGCACATTGCCCAGTAGGCAATGGGCCTACACAACGGGCTCAAGGAAAGTTACTATGGTGGGCTTCTCACTCCCCAACAATTTTTCTTAGCATTGGGCCCGCTTAGGCCTTAGGGGTCGTTTAGCACCGTGGTTCGAAGGGATTTGAGGGGGTTTCAAATCCCCTAGTTGTATGGCAGCATAAAGTAACTGGGGGTTTCAAATCCACAGTGAGAGCTTGGATTACACCTAAAATCATTTCAATAGTTGCATGTGTAACATATGTGTCACTATACTATCATTCTATTAGGCACATGGTCCACCAGTGATGATCAACACCATCCAAACATTGTCCATGTAAATCAATGATTAAAAATCATTGGTTAGTCACTCAAACATGATCTTGTGCTTGTGGCCCATCCGAGACTTGAAATTTCATCAATTTCGGGCAAAGCATATATTTTAGTGGGCTTATCACAACCACTGTGCAAAAATTACATATCTCACTAATTAGAGATATTAAAGTTGATTTAGTAATTAAATTCAAACCTCTATAAATATACTATGCATAACTACTTTTGGATTAAAGTTAATTCACACTCCAGGGTGGCAAACACACTGGGTAGATTTCAAATCCAGGGGGTTTCAAATCTTGGGGATTCTGAATCCAGGGGGTTCCAAATCCACACTCCCAAATAGGCCCTTAGGGTTACCTCATTTAGATGGGCCTAAGGCCACCCATATCTTAAGACAACAACTAAACAACAAAATTTGTCCTCTACATATTTCACGAGTTATATAATACCAAATTACAAAACATGTCAGGTGGGCCTCATTAGATGAAGGGTAAGACCCATACAAGATAGCCAACACTAGATGGCCCAATTAAGGTTTTTGGCCTACCAACACTTGGAAGTTTATTTCTAGAGTTTAAATACTGCATTAAATGCTTTGAGATGATAGTGGACCCCACTGATGTGGCCCCACATAAATTTTATGTTAAACAAATTTTTGGTGTAAGGTTCGCTTCTGGCTATCTTCATTTCAGATTTATGATCATGTGAGACCCACATTTGGTAAAAGGAATTATCCATTTGGTAACTCTATGTATGGACTTTAAAAAGTAGAATTTATGATCCATCTGGTAAATTTTATGTTAAACAGATTTTTGGTGTAGGGTTGGTTTCTGGCTATCTTCATTTCAGATTTATGATCATGTGGGACCTACATTTGGTGAAAAGAATTATCCATCTGGTAACTCTATTTATGGGCTTTAAAACGTATAATTTGGGCCTCATTGGTTAAGTGTATGTAATTTGCGATGATGACTCAAACGTGGGTACTTGGAGAAAATGTGTAGGAAACACAATGTAGAATTAGTTTTGACCTGATTTTGAGTATGTCCCATGATCACAAGGGACCACCTTTTAGCGTGTGATCAGGTGCCCTTGGTAGTAATATATATGTACTTCAAAAAGTATAATCTAGGACCGATTGGTTGTCTACAAATAATATTTGGTATAGAGCCAAACATAGGTATTTTAATTTTCTGCACAACTACGCCTGGTCCCATTTTGGAACCCACTCCCCAATCATGTAGAGTTTGATTTAGCCTAAGTAAAATATTATTTATCTATTCATTAGTATAGGTTAAAAGTTCTAAGTGGTGGCCTAAACATAGGGTCCACTACAAAGGACCAAAGTTCGTACAAAACACAAATAATCAGACAGTTCTCAGCAATGGGGTCTGTCACAACTTTGCGCCCATTTTTCAAACACTTAAAGATCATTTCTGACAAAAAGGTGGGACATCACAACCCACTGATATGTGGATTAAACATCCCCATAGTGAGACCCTTAACTAGAACATCCTGAATTTTCACGGTTTGAATTTACACTCGTGCCCGAGAAAATCAGGCGTTAATAATTGAATGAATTGGATGCTTTAATAATTGTACTTTATTATTATTTTTTATTTAGATCACATCTAGTTACATTCATGAAGGTAATCATTCACAAGAATAAAATCGACTATATATATTATTTCATTAGAGTAAAAGAATTCAACAAATTATCAAATGTCCTCTCAATGGAAGCTTATTGCATTATCGAGTTCATAGCGAAAATATAAAACTAAATCGATCAATTTCACTTAGTCCGCTGTCAATTTCATTCAGTTCACGGTCAATTTCACTTAGTTCGTGGCCAATTTCACTTAATTCGCGTCAATTTCACGATGTTCTCGGGCAAAAATGCAGTCTATAACTTAGAAAATTGACCGAGAAGTGAGTGAAATTGGCTGCAAACTTGTTGAAATTCACCTATAAGTCGCGCACTTTGACTTGAAATTCACAAAAAATGACCGACAATTCGAAAAACTAACATTATACTTTATGATTTCTCATCACAACAAGTCAACTTTCACACTATACTTCATTAAATATTGAACGTTATTGTTGATATATTTTCCAATTTATCCTTGCAGTTTGCAAGTTAAATTGACCGATAATTACTTGAAATTGACATCGTGTTGACTGAAAACTTGCGGAAGTTGACCGACAATTTCATGAAATTGACTGAGAAATGAGTAAAATTGGTTGAAAATTGTGTGAAATTATCCGGTCAATTTCGACAAGTTCTCGATCAATTTTATGAAGTTGTCGGTTAATTTCACTCATTTCTTAGTCAATTTTCACAACTTCTCGGTCAATTGCACTCACTTTGTGGTCAATTTTAATCAGTTCGCGGTCAATTTCATTCAATTCGCGGTTAATTTCATGATGTTCTCGGGCTAATATGCAACATATAATTTGGGAAATTGACAGAGAACTAAGTGAAACAAGCCACAAACTTGTTGAAATTCACTTATAAGTCAGGTACTTTGACTTGGAATTCGCTAAAAATGACTCTTAACCTGGGAAATTGACACTATACTTTATGATTTTTCATTAAAACAAGTCAACTTTTACACTATGCTTTATTAAATATTGAACGTTATTGCTGATATATTTTTCAATTCATCCTTATAGATGACAAATTCTAGCATAAGGGATTTGATGTTGGAGTCTCGAACCTATCCTGCAGATGTTCACTGACATGGTGGTCTGATACCGTGAAGAGTGGTTTGGAGAAGAAAGATAGTAGATTGATTAAATGTTTTTAGGCAGTTCCCATTCTTTTTTTCTTTTTTTCTTTTACTATAATTTCATCATTTAGGTTTATAGGAGCTATCTTTCACTTACTTTTTGAGAGATACAAAGATAATCTTGTATTCGAGATACGAGGGAACCGTTTGAAATTTACGGAGATAGACTTCACCTTAATAATAGGGCTGAATACTGGAGACCTCTCTATACTTAAAATTCATCATACTAAGAAGTCAATAAGAGAGAAGTACTTCAAAGAATATCCTATCTTAAAGAAACACGTACAAGAGGTGTTTAATAAAACAGTTGACAGCAATAAGCATGAAGATGTCGTGAAGGTAGCCCTAATATTATGTGTAGAGTGGTTTGTTAGGGGAACCAATTTGAAAATTATATGTAATAAGGAGCATATTGATTTAACGGACTTGTTAGAAGACTTCAATAACCATCCTTGGGGTAGTTTGGCCTTCTAGACAATGGCCGAATGGGTAGAAAGTGCTGCGATGACATCACATGGGTTTCGCTACAATATCAACGGCTGCATCTTTCCTCTCTAAGTAAGGATTCTTTCCCTTTTTATTTAAATTTAGAGTTTATGCTAAACTATAGTTTTTTAAGCCCATCTTACTATTTCCCTATAACAGATATGGGCCGTAGAAAAAGTGTCAACCCTCTAAAATGTGTCATTTTATACGTTCCCTCCTAAATTCCACGATTCACACAATATCGAGGCTGGAAGGGTTGAAGGTATAAAAAAATTTAGGAAATTTTTTAGAGTGAAGATGTAAGCCAATTTATATCAAGCTACATGGTCACTTATTGTAATATAAATGTTCTGTACTATACATGAACATAAAAGATGTTCTTTTATAGACTGAAGTAATCCTGACCTTGGAACCCACCGGTGAAGAACTGGAGACAGAGGCCGTTCGTTTGGTTTGTGATAGATTTCATGTAAGATGTCATAAAAGTTTTCTTTAATGTTGAAATTTTATATTTACTTTGACATTTACATCTTTAATATGTACATTGCTTCATTTTGTAGGGTATTAAAGATGGAAAAGATTAAGTTATGGAAGAGGGAGAGGGAGAGGAAGAGGGAGGGGGAGCGGGACATGAATTGACAGAAGAGCTGAGGAAGGATAGGGAAGAGCTAAAGAAGGAGAGGGAATTGCTGGAGAAAGATAGGGAAGAGTTGAGTCAGAAATTCCTCACACTAAAAGAGAGAGAAGAATTGATGGAGAAGGAGAGAGAACTAGCACTCAATGAGAGGGAACTCATGCTAAAGGAGAAGGAAGCCTTGAGGTTAGAGAGGTAAGAGTTGAATAAGAGAGCGCTTATTAATATGGAGAGGGAAATGTTATTGAAGGAGAAGGAAGAATTGAAGATGAAGAAGGAGAAGGAAGAAGTTGCACATGCAAAGGAAGAGTTAGAGGAGGAGAAGGTGGAGTTGAAGAAGTAGATGGATGCGTTTCTAGCAGAGAAGGGGCAGTTTTGGAATGAGAAGGAAGAGTTATAGAAGGAGGAGGAGATGAAGAACAACAAAGAATCAAAGGATTTGGAAAATAAGGAACAGGGGAACGAAGAGGTGGAGGTTCAAGCCTATATATAGTGTGACAAATGGTAATGTATGTGAGAAATCATTGTTGTCCACTCCTGTTTATCAAAGGAGAACTAAGAGGGTCCTGAAGTCGTCTGTCTACAAGGTTTCTCTATTCTTATCCATCTTCGCTATTCAAAGAACTCCAAGCATCATCGCCGATTCTGATAAACCTAACAAATTTTGTATTTCTCCGATACCCTTCTAGGCCCAGATGGATCCATTCAGTATCGAAGGACAAACTGCAAGAATTGGAGAGTTGGTATAATGCAAACAAAGGGACGACGACATGTATTTGGTTCAAGACCATATGAAAGAAGGATGCATGGGTCAATAACTAAGTAAGTAATTCACATATATGGATGTGTATTTAGCTCTTATATTAGTTGTGAGCTTAATTATTAAAAATTTTTATTAGGCTATTGACAAATATGTTGATTTTCTTGAGAGAATACATGGTTCACTTTTAACGTTGTATACTCAGGATTGCAAGTTCTGCCCCATATATTTTTTAGTAAATGTCCCTCGGCCTTAATCGTAGGCATTGCTCGATACGACTGACAACTAGTTTACTGGCTAGCTTACTACTTGGTTGCCGGTGATCACTCTTTATCCATGACATGATACATGTATGTATGAACGTGTAAGTTGTTGAGGGTCGAATATTGCATATTAGACCCCAGATATTGTCTGGATTTACGAATATAATGCTGTCTAATGGCTCGTTTTCTCATTCTTGTGTTGCAAGGTGAATTTATGAGCATGGATGGAAAAAGGATGTTAAAAGTTGAGATTTAACGATCTGATGACACCAAAGGCAAGGGACACACTCCAGGGGACCAAGATTGATGGATATACACGGTCAAAAATTCGAGAAAACTAAGAAACTGAAGCTCAAGTGGCTTGAAACGCATCCAGAATGCAAGATTACATAGTTCCCGACATCTGATCGGTTCGAAACTTTATACATGAGATAAGGGTCATAAATTAACTGTACATTTCAAATTTCAGCTCTTAGATCACTATAAAAGTGCTCCAACTGACTGATTAGCTTATAAACCGTCGATTCTTGGCCCACCTGATATCTGGAATTGCCTCGAATTTGGAGTCAACGCCTTAAATGAGGAGTCAAAACAGATGGACGGTACAGATTACTCCAAAACAGTGCAATGGATCCCATATGAGATGGGTGTGTATAGTGTATAAGTACACTAGCCATGCATGGCAAGTGACCGTCTCTGACCGAAAGAAAGGAAAAAAAAAAAAAAAATTCTTACGCACTTGCAGCGGACGCACGGCCGCTGGCCATTTTTGCGGACGGTTGTGGGCCCTACCCATTGACCGTACGGACGATCTAAACCGTCCATCTTGTAGAGGGGTTCGAATACTACAAAATCATATTGACTCTTTTCACCCATGCGTGCACACGTGTGAGTTACAGAGGCCACAAAAGGGCTACCCTGGGACGTTCAAAATTGATCTTTTAGTGATTTCTTCTCTGGGCTTTATCAATGGACGTTCAAAACTACCCATTCTTGACTGAAATTTCATCCTGAATCCAATGGACGGGGTGAATTTTTCAGAAAATGCTTCTGTGGGGCCCACCGATCACAACAGTGAAATGGTGAGAAAGGTTTCGCACATCCGCGAAAACTGACTTTTTCAGGCGGTTTTGGCCTACCATATTTGATCATATGGCATATCTGAACCGTCTATCATGTAGAGAACCCAAGAAAGTACTAAGGGACGGTGTTTCTTTGAAATTTGAGCGAGGAAAGTGGCGTGTTTCGAGGCACCGAACTTGGCTGCAAAAATTACACTCCGTGTCCTGCTACAACTCTGTCACTGGCTCCAGCCTTCCATCAGCTATTAAAGGAGGTTTTGGACGTGGGGAGCATTCATTCAGGTCTTGGAAGGAGATCAGAAGGTGGAGAGCTTGAGGCTTGAGCTGAAAACGAGGGCAGAGGGAGTAGAGTAATTTTGTTATTTTTATTTTTTTTCTTCTTCATATTTTCTTTTAACATGTCCAGCTTCATCATGTCTGTGATGGGCTAAACCTCTTAGCTAGGGCTAAGAGGTGAAGCTTGTGGTGAGATGGGAGATTTTATCTTATGTCTTTAATTTAATTTTAATTCTTGAATTAACATTGATTTTATTTGATTATTAATGGCATGTTTTGTTTAGTCTTTAATGGTCTGTTGTGACTAAAATTACAATGGGTCTGCAATGGCTTGGAGCATGTCCTTTTCCCCTTTATGTTTATGACGTCAGGAAGCCCTGTTGTTCACCATAGTCTCCTGGGCATGATTGGATGACGGTACCCTTCCTAACTTGCATACATGTGATTGGGTGGTAATTAGTTTGATTATATTGTTTGCCATAGTCTTTGGGCATGGTTTGGTGATGGAATCCATTCTAATTCATCTTCCTTTCATCTCTTTGAAAACTAGATCAATGGCAGTTCAGTAAATTCCATAATTCATGAAACAGGCATAAGATCTCCCTGATCTCTACAAGTGGATCCTCTGAATCTCTAGTTTCCTTACCTCTGATTTCTCCTATAAGTTTTAGATTAATAGTTTACAATTATTCCTCAATTTATAATTCAATTCAGATTTCATCTCATTTTAGTTCTATTTCCAGTTAATTTTAGATAACGTACAAGTTTCAGTCTCTTGGGATTCGACCTCGGTCTTACCGAGTTATTACTACATCACAACCCTGCACTTGGGGAGTGAACAAGTTTTTGGCGCCGTTGCCGGGGACTTTCGGTTACGTTTTTCTGAAATTAATTAGTTTTAGGATTAGTTTAAGATTAGGTTTAGATTTTCTTAATTTTTAGAAATTAACTTGTCTTTCTTGTTTTATAGGCTTCTAAGATAGTTTCTAAATTAGTAAATTTTGTCTTAAATTCTTCCTTTCTATTCTAGATTTAGATTAAGATTTATTTCTTCTTTTTAGTGAAATTCTAATTCTAATTCTTTTTAGGAATCCTAACCGTGTTTCTTGTCTTAGAATTTTTCTATAAGTTTTTGTTTAGGAACTAACCTAATTTTTCTGTTTTGTAGGAAACTTTTAATTTAGTAAGCTCTTTCTAATTCTTCTTTCTTTGAAATTTCTTCTTTTCTCTAGAAATTAGTTTACTTTTAATTAGGACTTTCTATTCTTAGAAAATAATTTTTTTTGTTTTGTTTTGCAGATTCTTAACCTAGGCCTCCAAATTTGGTAACTTCTTTCCATCTTTTCCTTTTATTTTCTAGATTTCTACTTCTTCCTTTCTCTCAGGTTTAAGTTAGAATTTGAGGGCTGAGTGTGTTTTATGCCCCAGTGGGCACGCGACAACACTCGACGTCTCGTGACTGAAGGAGGATTAGTTGAGGGGTTGACTGTTCATCGCAGGACTAGACACCACTTGAATTCTCCTGAGACAGAGGAGGTTATGGCTGAAAATCAACCTCAAGCACTATCCCAACCTAGGGTTGAGGAAGTACATGATGAGAATGAGGTGCACCACGTACCCCCACCTTATACTTTACGAGATTATTTACAACCGGCGGGGGTGAGTACGTCCTCGTGCATGATTTTTCCTGTGAATACAGGACATATGGACATCAAGCCAGGGGTCATCCAACTCCTTCCCAAGTTCCATGGGCTTGAATATGAAGAACCATACTTGCATCTGAAAGAGTTCGACGAAATCATAGGCACCTTATATTTTCCTAATGTATCTGAAGATACAATTAGGCTGAAACTCTTCCCATTTTCCTTGAAAGAAAAAGCCAAGACGTGGTTACATTCACTGCGTCCTAGGTCCATTGGCACATGGAATGATATGCAGAGGGAATTTATAAAGAAATTTTTCCCACATCATAAGACAATTACCCTCAGGAGAGCAATCATGAACTTTGCCCAAAAGGAAGATGAAACATTCTTCCAATGTTGGGAAAGGTTCAAGGATCTGGTTAATGCATGCCCACAACATGACTTTGAAATATGGCGCATTACGAATTTTTTCTATGATGGGCTAACATCTTCCATGCGCCAAATGGTCGAGACAATGTGTAACGGAGATTTCATCAATAAAAATGTCGACGAGGTATGGGATTACCTCGATAGTCTCGCTGAAAAAATACAATCATGGGACTATTACCCAAGGACAAACGCTACGTCTAGGCCAACTCATTCAAGGAAAAAAGGAGGAATATATCTCCTGAAAGAGGATGATGATCTTAACGCTAAGGTGGCTAATCTCACCAGAAAATTTGAGGCCATGGAAGGAAAGAAGGAAAAGGTTAATGAAAGTGTTTGCGGCATCTGTGATTGCAACATTCATACTACTGAAAATTGTCCTTCAATACCTGCCTTTCGAGAAGTATTGAACGAACAATCTAATGCTTTAAATAACTATCAAAGACCTTTCAATAGACCACCCTCTAATACATACAATCCTAGTTGAAAAAATCATCCAAATTTCAGTTGGAGGAATGGACCAACGGCTACACCTCAAGGTTTTCTAAACCAAAATCCAACTCAAGAGAAACCTCAAGAGGATTTGGTTCTAAAACATTTTCAAAAGTAAGAGCTTTTCAATCAGGGTATGATGTAAGCCTTTCAAGACCTTACAAAAGCAATACATGAACTTAAGGCTGAAAATACGATTGGAAACAAGGGGAGCTTCCCGGCTCAACCTCTTCCCAATCCTAAACCGCATTATGGAGTTAGTGATCCCAGCTCTTCAAATCAAATGGGGCACACTAAATTCATCACCACTCTTAGGAGTGAGAAGGTTATTGATAAAACCCTTCCGGTTAGGCCCGAAAAGCCTCAAGAACCAGAAGAGGACAACAATGATGGATCTAGTGACGCCCCACAAAAATTTAAACCGGAACCTCTAAAGAAGCCAGTTGCTCCGTTTCCCCAACGGTTGGTTGAACCAAAACGTTTATCTAACTCTCAAGATATCCTAGAGGTGTTGAAACAAGTGAAAGTCAATATTCCTCTGCTTGATGTTGTAAAACAGATACCTTTATATGCTAAATTCCTAAAAGACTTATGCACGACCAAACGACGGAAAAGTGTTCAAAAGAAGATCTCCTTAACTGAGAAAGTGAGTGTCATCCTAAAACAAGATGTGCCGCAAAAATTCAAAGATCCCGGTTGCCCAACCATATCATGTGTAATCGGGAACTATCGAATTGATCACGCACTTCTTGACTTAGGAGCAAGCGTCAATCTGATTCCCTATTCGGTATACCGAACCACACTACAACTTGCCGATCGTTCTGTTCGTGTACCAAGAGGGATCATCGAGGATGTGTTGGTCCAGGTTGATAGATTCTACTACCCTGTTGATTTTATCATCTTGGACACCGAACCCATTAATGACATGAGCACTCAGATTCCTGTCATCCTTGGTCGCCCATTCCTGTCCACTTCAAATGCAATTATCAATTACAGGAATGGTGTTATGACTATGTCTTTTGAAAATTTGACATTGGAATCAAATATCTTTTTCAATAACGGCAGCAACTCAGAGGATGATGACGATTTTCACGATGTTAACATGATTGATTCTTTTGTGGAAGATAGAACACCTCTCACCTTATCCTCTGATCCTCTAGAGACGTGCCTGGCCCACTCCCATGATCTTGATGATGATATAATTAGGGAGACGTGTGCCATGCTGGATACTGTACCAATACTTGAAGTTAACCGGTGGAGGCCACAAATTGAAGAATTGCCCCAAAATGATGTAGTGTCTCTACTGTTTAACATCAAGCCACCGAAGCTTGACCTAAAACCTTTGCCCTCTAATTTAAAATATGTCTATTTAGGTCAAGATGAGACATTCCCGGTGGTGATCTCTGCCTACCTAGAGAAAGAACAGGAGAGTATGTTGATATCGACTCTCATTGAGCATAAGGGAGCTCTTGGATGGACGATAGCGGACCTCAAGGGAATTAACCCATCGATTTGTACTCACCGTATATATCTTGAGGACAATACAAAGGCTGTTCGGCAATCACAACGTAGATTAAATCCAAATATAAAGGAAGTGGTTAAGGCCGAGGTTCTCAAACTATTGGAAGTGGGGATCATTTACCCCATATCGGATAGTCAATGGGTGAGTCCAACTCAGGTGGTTCCTAAGAAGTCCGGGATCACCATCGTAGTCAATGTCAATAATGAACTCGTGCCGACCAGAGTTACTACTGGTTGGAGAATGTGCATTGACTACAGAAAACTGAATACCGTCACAAAGAAAGACCACTTTCCTTTGCCCTTCATTGATCAAATCCTGGAAAGGCTAGCTGGTCATTCCTATTATTGTTTCCTTGACGGGTATTCAGGTTATAATCAGATTGAAATCGCCCGTGAGGATCAGGAAAAGACCACATTTACATGTCCCTATGGCACCTTTGCTTATAGAAGGATATCATTCGGGTTATATAATGCCCCTACTACCTTTCAGCGATGCATGATGAGTATCTTTTCTGACATGGTGGGAAAATATCTAGAGGTCTTCATGGACGATTTCTCTATTTTTGGTACATCTTTCAGCAAATGCTTAGCAAGTCTTAAATGTGTGTTGAAAAGATGTGAAGAAAAAAATTTGGTACTTAACTGGGAGACGTGTCATTTTATGGTTCAGAAGGGAATTGTCCTTGGACACATCATCTCGTCCAAAGGAATCGAGGTAGATAAGGCAAAAATCGATCTTATCTCTAACCTACCTCCACCCAAGAACATCAGAGATGTGCGATCCTTCTTGGGACATGCAGGATTCTACAGACGATTCATAAAGGACTTTAGTCTCCTCTTTCATCCTTTATGTAATCTTCTTCAAAAGGATACACCATACGAGTGGACTGAGCAGTGTCAAGAAGCTTTCACTAAGCTTAAAGGCATGTTAACCACTACACCTATCATGCAGCCACCTGACTGGAGTCTTCCTTTTGAACTTATGTGCGACGCCTCTGATTATGCTCTTGGGGCGGTTCTAGGCCAGAGAAAAGATAAGCGGCCATACGTTATTCACTACGTAAGTAGGACTCTAAATCCTGCCCAAGTGAACTATTCGACTACGGAAAAGGAACTCTTAGCCTAGTGTTTGCTTTGGACAAATTTAGATCCTACCTGATCAGATCCAAGATCATCATTTACACAGACCATGCGACACTTAAGTATCTTCTTTCTAAGAATGATTCTAAGTCCCGCCTGATACGATGGATCCTTCTACTCCAAGAATTCGATTTGAAAATTAAAGATAAAAAGGGAGTAGAGAACGTAGTGGCCGATCACCTTTCTCGCCTTAATACCTCTGATTCCCTTGAGGCGACTCATATTAATGATATGTTCCCTGATGAACAACTGTTTAGAGTCTCTCATTCACCTTGGTTCGCTGATATTACTAATTATCTTGCTACAGGTGCCATACCGACACACTGGACGTCACAAGATAAGAAGAAATTCTTTACCAAGGTGCGTAACTTTTTTTGGGATGATCCATATTTGTTTAAATATTGTCCAGACCAAATCTTAAGGAGATGTGTGCCAGACGATGAGCATCAGAGTGTCATCTCCTTCTGTCACTCACAGGCCTGTGGTGGTCACTTTTCTGCTAAAAAGACCACGGCCAAGATTCTACAGTGTGGCTTTTACTGGCCCACTATGTTCAGGGACACTCATGAGTTTTGCAAAGCTTGTGAGCGTTGTCAAAAATTGGGAGCGTCCCATCGAAATATGATGCCTTTGAATCCCATCCTTATCATTGAAGCATTTGATTGCTGGGGCATTGATTTCATGAGACCATTCCCCCAATCATTTGGAAATCTGTATATTTTGCTCGCCGTAGACTATGTCACTAAATGGGTCGAAGCAATTCCGTGCCGCAAAAATGACCATCGTACGGTCATTAAATTTTTGAAAGAAAATATCCTGTCGCGATTCGGAATGCCTCGAGCCATCATTAGTGACGGGGGCTCACACTTCTGCAATAGACCATTCGAGAGTTTAATGAAGAAATACGGTATCTCTCATAAGGTGACCACCCCATACCATCCACAAACAAGTGGACAAGCTGAGATTTTCAATAGAGAGATCAAACATATCCTAGAGAAAACGGTTAACCCTGATCGTAAGGACTGGTCAATTCGATTGACCGATGCCTTATGGGCGTACCGTACTGCTTTTAAAACTCCTATTAGAACATCTCCCTTTAGACTTGTCTACGGAAAGGCTTGTCATTTGCTTGTGGAATTGGAACATAAAGCATACTGGGCGATCAAAAATCTGAATTTCAATCTGGACAACGCTGGCTCGCTACGCAAACTTCAATTAAATGAACTTGAAGAAATCCGGAATGATGCGTACGAAAACTCGAGAATTTACAAGGACAAGATGAAGGCGTTTCATGACCAACATATTCTTCAGAAATCATTCGCGCCAGGTCAAAAAGTCCTTTTGTACGATTCTCGACTACATCTCTTTCCGGGTAAGCTTCGATCTCGTTGGACCGGTCCTTACATTGTTGTTACTGCTTATCCTCATGGGGCCGTCGAAATAAGAGATCCCGACAATGGCAAGGAGTTTAAAGTAAATGGACATCGATTAAAACCATTTGTCAAGACATTTGATTCAGAGGATATGTCCATGCCTCTGATTGTGCCTGATTACCAGGATTGATCTCCTAGTCTGATGGAGGTATAGGTAGGTTTATCGCTTTCATAGAACTAGGGTAGTTGCTTTATTTGTCTGGCTAAAGACGGTAAATTTAGCGCTCCTGGGAGGCAACCCAGCTTTTTTATTCCATTTCATTTTCTTAGTTAAATAATTCAATGTTTGTGGGTAACATTACTGTAAACCCTCACGAGACTACAACTCGTCCACTAGGGGTAACCTAAGGGTTTAAAGGCTTGTTGCATACGCTAAATGCAATCGAGAGCACCTGCGGAAGTGGTATAGGTAGAATTTTATTTTCGTTATTTTTATTTTTCTTTCTCTCTCGTACTAACCTACTCTCTCCTAGCAATCTCTTGAAAAATCTCTCTTGATTCGTTATCCAAGTACTATCTTCCCATCACTTTACTTTCGTTGTTCCATGTGCATTGCATGCCCATATCTTTTAAATTGAGGACAATGTAAATTTTAGGTTGGGGGTGGGAGATTAGATACCCTAATCTGTGTTTTCTTGGTCTTGAGCAAAAATTGTGAAAATTTTTAAAATTTTTAAATTTTTCTGAAAATTCCTATGATTTCGAAGTGATTTTGATGGATATCCTTGACTTAGAATTTTAAGATTCGTTATGCTAATAATTTATGACTCTTAGATTCAGTTTCTATTCGATTTCACAGTTAAATTTGAATTGTTAATCCAGAATTAGAAATATAAACATTGATTGAGTCATGGTTTCACATGTCACATCTCGCTTTCACATTAAGGTTTCAGTTTGATATTGAATGGTTAACTTGGTAATCACTGAGCATGAAAGGAACCATCCTGAAATATCTTGCCATCATGGTATAAAAATTGAAAAGGTTGGATAATTAATCTTCACCATAGGTTTGCTCCCTATAGGTGTAGAGTTAATTCCCCATGAATGATATGTGAAAAAGGACTAGGAGTACGGTCTTCACCATAGGTTTGCTCCCTATTGGTAAGGATTTGATTCATCTTTTTGACATGACTATTAATAAAAAAATAAAAAGTTAAAAAGATCAAAAGATGAAATTTATGAGGCAAGTTTGGTTATCATGAATTCTCTTGCTGGTTACCAATGAGATCCTGAAATAACAAATTCCATCTTAATGTGAATAGCTAAGATTCCACTAGACACTCATGGATCATAATGTTCAGAATTTGTCTGATTTATGGATTAATATTTTGAACTTCATTAGGAAGTTTACCGTGCGCTTGAGTCCAAGAGCAAGTAATGCCCAACATTCATGAATCGTAGAATTCTAATGCCTTGATTATTTCTCAAAAATCATTTGGCTTTACAGAAATTTTCATATAAGTCTCAACTTATTTTCCCATATTTTGCTCGGGATTAGCAAAATGCTGGTTGGGGGTTGTGTTGAGGGTCGAATATTGCATATTAGACCCCAAATATTGTCTGGATTTACGAATATAATGCTGTCTAATGGCTCGTTTTCTCATTCTTATGTTGCAAGGTGATTTTATGAGCATGGATGGAAAAAGGATGTTAAAAGTTGAGATTTAACGATCTAATGACACCAAAGGCAAGGGACACACTCCAGGGGACCAAGATTGACGGATATACACGGTCAGAAATCTGAAAAAACTAAGAAACTGAAGCTCAAGTGGCTTGAAACGCATCCAGAATGCAAGATTACATGGTTCCCGACATCTGATCGGTTCGAAACTTTATACATGAGATAAGGGCCATAAATTAACCGTACATTTCAAATTTCAGCTCTTTGATCATTATAAAAGTGCTCCAACTGACTGATCAACTTATAAACCGTCGATTCTTGGCCCACCTGATATCTGGAATTGCCTCAAATTTAGAGTCAACGCCTTAAATGAGGAGTCAAAATAGATGGACGGTGCAGATTTCTCCAAAACAGTGCAATGGACCCCATATGAGATGGGTGTGTATAGTGCATAAGTACACTAGCCGTGCATGGCAAGTGTCAGAGACGGTTTGACCGTCTCTGACCAAAAGAAAGAAAAAAAATAAATAAATAAATTTCTTACGCACTGGCAGCGGACGCACGGCCGTTGGCCATTTTTGCGGACGGTTGTGGGCCCTACCCATTGACCGTACGGACGATCTAAACCGTCCATCTTATAGAGGGGTTCGAATACTACAAAATCATGTTGACTCTTTTCACCCATGCATGCACACGTGTGAGTTACAGAGGCCACAAAAGGGCTACCCGGGGACGTTCAAAATTGATCTTTTAGTGATTTCTTCTCTGAGCTTCGTCAATGGACGTTCAAAACTACTCATTCTTGACTGAAATTTCATCCTAAATCCAATGGACGGGGTGGATTTTCTAAAAAATGCTTCTGTGGGACCCACCAATCACAACAGCAAAATGGTACGAAAGGTTTCGCACATCCGCGAAAACTGACTTTTCCAGGTGATTTTGGCCCACCATCTTTGATCATATGGCAGATCTGAACCGTCTATCATGTACAGAACCCAAGAAAGTACTAAGGGACGGTGTTTCTTTGAAATTTGAGCGAGGAAAGTGGCATGTTTTGAGGCACCGAACTTGGCTATGAAAATTGCACTCCGTGTCCTGCTACAACTCTGTCACTGACTCCAGCCTTCCAGCAGCTATAAAAGGAGGTTTTGGACGTGGGGAGCATTCATTCAGGTCTTGAAAGGAGATCAGGAGGTGGAGAGCTTGAGGCTTGGACTGGAAACGAGGGCAGAGGGAGTAGAGTAATTTTGTTATTTTTATTTTTTTTCTTCTTCATATTTTCTTTTAACATGTCCAGCTTCATCATGTTTGTGATGAGCTGAACCTCTTAGCTAGGGCTAAGATGTAAAGCTTGTGGTGAGATGGGAGATTTTATTTTATGTCTTTAATTTAATTTTAATTCTTGAATTAACGTTGATTTTAGTTGATTATTAATGGCATGTTTTGTTTAGTCTTTAATGGTCTGTTGTGACTAAAATTACAATGGGTCTGCAATGGCTTGGAGCATGTCCTTTTTCCCTTTATGTTTATGACGTCAGGAAGCCCTGTTGTTCACCATAGTCTCCTGGGCATGATTGGATGACGGTACCCTTCCTAACTTGCATACATGTGATTGGGTGGTAATTAGTTTGATTCTGTTGTTTGTCATAGTCTTTGGGCATGATTTGGTGATGGAATCCATTCTAATTCATCTTCCTTTCATCTCTTTGAAAACTAGATCAATGGCAGTTCAGTAAATTCCATGATTCATGAAACAGGCATAAGATCTCCCTGATCTCTACAAGTGGATCCTCTGAATCCCTAGTTTCCTTACCTCTGATTTCTCTTATAAGTTTTAGATTAATAGTTTACAATTATTCCTCAATTTATAATTCAATTCAGATTTCATCTCATTCTAGTTCTATTTCTAGTTAATTTTAGATAACGTACAAGTTTCAGTCCCTTGGGATTCGACCTCGGTCTTACCGAGTTATTACTACATCACAGCCCTGCACTTGGGGAGTGAACATAAGTCCTTATCTTAAATGTCCCCACATCATTCACCTTAGATGTATGTACCATCCATTCACACTTATTTTCAAAAAACACCACGGTGAATTTCTTGGGTGACGAGTACAAGTTCCTTTATTGGAAGTTGTTACGAATTGCAAATTGGCTCAAAACATACTGACGCCGGCTCTTATCATTAACCATTTGGCTAATGGCTATATCAATCGCCTCATCCAATAGATAGTATACAGTGACAGGTCTGCATTGGTGATTGCAGCATCCTCAAAAGGCACAATCGCTTCCCCGTACATATTTGGCGTTAGATGATGAAGGCAAATCTACTCATGTACATAAAGGTAATGTTGTATATTCACTTCTGAGCTTGAAGTTACTTGCCCAACTCACTTGACTAGTCATGAAGTTTGATGTCTAAACCGACTCGAGTTGTGGAGTGTTGTTTAGAAGAAGTTGTGAATGTGATGTCATATATTCATATTTCACACCATGTTCCTCACCCAAACTTCCAACTATTGGGGCATCATGTTCAACACCACTGTAAGCTATGGGGTCTTCGAGTATTGTCTCATTAACGCACTGCATTGTCTCGATGATTACAGAGATATATTTATCTAGATGCTTAGACTGTACTACCAAGAACACTCTCAAATCTTCATCGTCTTCAATTTCAGTTGGAGGGATTGATTGGTTTGAGCAAGGGTACAATGTTTTCAACCTAATATTATAATCTTTTGGCGTACTGTTCACAATCCTGAACATTTTGGATAGAAGCTCCTCATATGTAGTCTCGACAACCACAATAGTAATTTTTGACTTTCCACCCTTGTACGTATATCGATTGTTTTCACGTAGCAACTCCCCACCATATGAGCATAGGATGATTCTCGAAGCTATTTTCTGAAAATAAACACAATAACACATAAGATATAACTCATTTAATATTCACATGTATAAGGTGGAATTAACCAAGTAGTAGGAAATTCACCAGTGTAGTAGGTCAAATATGACCGACTTACTGGTCAATTTTTCCAAGTTCTCAATCAATCAATTGTAGAGAGTTTATAAAGTTCACGGTCAATATGGCCAACTTATCGGTGCATTTTCGTGACCACCAAATTGGCCGATAACTTATTTAAAAATACTGATAACTAAGTGAAATTGACCGATAACGTAATGAAAATGACCAAGAACTGAGTGAAATTGAGTTTGAGAACTTGATGAAATTGACCGGGAATTCACTAGATTGACCGAAAACTTTATGGAAATTGACTGCAAAGTTCTTGAAGTTAACTGATAATTGCGTGAAATTGATTGAGAAGTGCATGAAATCGACCGAGAGATTTATTAAATTGACCGGGAACTTCATAAAATTAACCATGAAACTTCATGAAATTGACCACGAACTTCTTGAAATTGACGGATAACTGTGTGTAATTGACTAAGAAGTGCATGAAATTGACCGACAAATTCATTAAATTGACTGGGAACTTAGGTGAAATTGACCGCAAAACTTCGTGAAATTGATTGAGAAGTGCATGAAATTGATCGACAAATTCATTAAAGTGACCGAGAACTTCGTCAAATTGATCGGGAACTTCATGAATTGACCGTGAAACTTCATGAATTTGACCGAGAACTTCATGAATATGACCAAGAACTTCATGTAATTGTCAGGAAACTTACCAAAATTAATCAGGAACTCATCGAAATTAAGCGAGAAATTTACAAAATTGACCACGAACTGAGTGAAATTGATTGATAACGTCACGAAAATGAACGAGAAATTTATTAAATTGACCGAGAACTTGGACAATTTGACTGAGAAATTCATGAGTTACTCGAGTTTCAGTGATTTTGAGCGAGTATTTCGCCGACTTATCTGTTAAAATTGCTCGAAATCTAGGTAAATTCTTCGTATTTTTAACATTCATACCTCCCACAGCTGTCATATCAGTGAAATTCGTGTTGAAAAAGAACAAGAAGAGTGCATCGAAGTGAAACACGATTTATAGAGAAAAGCCTTCAAGATTTCACGTCTATAGATGCATCCAATATGAGGGAATGAACGTAACCCTGAGTAGGATGGAAGATGATAGATGTACAATGATAGTATACGGAGATTCAATAGAGATTTAATGAAAAAATATGTAAAAAGAATGAATATTTTGATATAGATGAGTTCTGAAGTTTGTTTTTGTATAAGCGACTGAAGCAAATGCAAATTATAAAGCAGAAGCAATTTGGTCCTGTAAAAAGGCGTCCGTACAAAAGGGTAATAGTTTGGTAAAGTAAATTTGGACAGGCAGAGAAAGGTCAATGGCTTAAAAGTGAGGCATATAGTCGGAAAAGACTCGCCCCAACATGATGTGTTGTATCCACACCATAAATCCATTTGGCGAGACCATTGCAGTGCATGATCCAAAGAATGACTGGATCCAAAGCTTAAGTGGACCCCACCTCAGAAACAAAAAGAAAAAGTGGGGATTTAATACTTACCATTAAAAACGATTAGGCTGATATTTGTGTTTTCCCTTCTTCCATGTCTGTTTTAACTTATGAACAGGTTAGATCTCGAATAAACATCACGGTGCGCATAGGAAGGTTTCAATGGTGGGCATCACTGTCCCACTATTTTCTATGGTGGGGTCCACTTGAGCTTTAGATCAACCTCATGCTTTGTTTCATGCTCTAAAATGTTCTCTACAAATGGAGGGACGGTGTGGATACAAAACATACATCATGGTAGGGCCCGAAGAACTTAGTGACATCACTTCCGTAGGTAATTTCGGTACTGGCTCTATCAGTAGCTAATCCGCGTCCCACCGTATCATGTAATCAACTGATAATAATAGTTTGCAAATTCAATACGCGCACGGGGCTGCACACATCCACACGCGGGTATGAGATCTAAGATTTCATAAGGTTGGGAATAGTTCTTAAACCCTGGTCCTAAAAGAGATTAGACCCATTTGGTTTTCAGGTGGGCCACAATAGTATCAAATAAATTTCTAGCCATTCATTTCTTTTGATATCAAGGGCCTAAATTTTATGCCATGGGATATAAACAGTATACCTCAACTGAAGGAAAGTTCAATATTATGTGTGACGCACACGCCCCGCGTTTGGATGTGTACGGCTCCCACGCGCGTAGAAGTAGCATACCCAGAATTAAAAAGGTAAAGAAACGAACAATAACTGGAGTTGCGGGCTTGTATGAAAGCCCTTAATGCAGCACCCGTTTTCCATCATGAATCACATGGGTGAAGTAAATCTAGACCGTGAAAAACATTGGGCTGAAGCATGCAGGCCACGTCTTAAAAATTCTTCCTAACCCAATCAGAAGATGAGCCACATCAGAATATGAAAAAGGACCGTCGGCTGTAGAGTTATTTTGACATTGTCGACGACCAAGCCAGTAGAACTGCCCGACTTTTCATATGTAGCATGTTAATGCTGGGGTCCACTTTTTCCATAGCTCTGATGAGCCTCCAATATTATAAAAAAATTAAAAAAGGCAAAAAAGAAATCTGAATACCTGTTTCCATGACTCTCATCTATTTTTTTAATTGTCCGAGAAACTGAATCGCGGCAGATTTACGATTTAATCGCCGGACTACGGACGAGTCTTTTCTCGTTTGCGCGGGAAATTGTGATCCAGTTTCAAACCTGGTCAAACCATTCCAGCCAGGAATCGGATTGAGTACTGGGTGACTCGGTACGCTGTATCATACTCAGTAAACTGTGTTGGGCCCACCGTGAATGTACGTGGCTTATCAGCGCCGTCCATCTGTTTTCTCGGCTCATTTTAGGGGTTGAGTCCAAAGTTGAAGCATATCCGAAGCTCAATGGACCCCACCACAAACAGTGGGGATAATGATGCCCACCTTTGAAACCTTCCTAGGGCCCACAGTGATGTTTATTTGTCATCCAACCTGTTCATAACGTCACACGGATATGGATGAAGTGATCCAAAACCTTTGTGGGCCCCATTAACATTTCAATGGTAGGTGTACAATTCACACTTGTCTCTTGCGGTGTGGTCCACTTGAGCTTTGGATATGCTTCTATTTTAGGCTCATTCCCTAAAATAAGCTAGTAAAAAGAATGGACGGGGTGGATAAGACACATAACTCATGGTGGGCTCCACAGAGTCTACTCCGATTTCTTCCAGCCACATCTGACCCTGATGGGCCCCGCATTGCCACATGTTGCAAGGAGTGGCCAAGTAGCTACGTATGCCTTATATATATCCATGCCGTCCATCCATTTTTCCAGCTCATTTTAGGGCATGAGTCCAGAAATGGAGCGGATCCAAATTTCAGGCGGACCATATCATAGGAAACAGAGGTGATTGAAAGTGGAGGCGGCTGGCGTACTAACTCACTACGCTATAGCTGAGTAAACTCTGTGGGGGCCACCCTGATGTATGTGTCTTATCAATGCTGTGATGTGGTCCACTTGACCTTTGGATATGCTTCAATTTTGGGCTCATACCATAGAAATGATCCGATAATACTGATGGTCGGCAAGGTTAAGACACGTACATCCATTGAACAACCACCGAGTTTACTCAGTAAACTAGAGCTACTTGGTATGCAATCCGCTTCCATTGAACACCCACCATTAAAAACTTCCTAGGGCCCACTGAAATGTTTACTAGACATCCAACCTGTTGAATAAGGTCACACAGACCTGGATGGTCTACATTATGGTAGAGGAACCAATGATAGATAACACATGTTCCAGTCGTGTCATTTCTTAAGATGATAAAACCAAACTATCATCAAAACTGAAAAAGAAAAATAAATAAAATGACTCCAATTCGAAGGGCAAAGAGAGCTATTTACACAATAAGCATATACATGATCAATTAAAAAAGAAAAAGAGAAGATCTACAATGAACCATGGAATCCACATACAGATTGATATTCCAAAAAAATCAATTTTATATCAAACAATCTGAATTTAACACCAGAGAGGCGAAAGTCTCAACGGTGGGGACGAGCTAATGCATACCTCCAGCCTCTCACAGAACTTCTGGTCATTGCCCTTGAGCATCACCAGGAGTGGAAAGGAAACACCCTTGTCGGCACACATTCTGTGCCTCGGCTTGATCCGACGGTCAAGGCTGAATGAGAAGTACTGTGGGAACTCCCTCAATTCACTCAAGTCCCTCCCCATCTCAAAGGCAAAGTACTCAAACTTGGGCTCAAAGTTCGACTCGATGCTGTAGCAGAAGAGCGGGGGGAACCGCCTGACCATGGAGACAGAGTCCCGGTACGAGAATCCAATCTTCTGGAGGTACTCAAGGCGGGGGAGGAACTTGTCCTCAACCGAGCAGGAGAGGAGGGAGGTGTGCTTGGAGACGTCAGCGATGCCGAGGGTCTGCAGGAAGTAGAGGGTGGGGCGGAGGCGACGGGCTACATCGGAGACTAGGAGGCGAGGCCGTCGGTTGATAGAGGGGACAAGATCAGAGCCATTGATCTTGGCCTCACGGAGGAGGAAGGTGAAGACAGGGAGGATGGAGGAAGGGGAGGCAGTGAGGGCATCGGGGCACATGGTGAAGATGCGGCGTAGTTGGGAGGGGGAGAAGCCATAGGAATGGAGGAAATGGACGGTAGATTTGAGGGCGGGGAGAGAGGAGGAGGCAATGGGTGGGTGGGAATTGATGAGGGGGAGGGGGTCGAGGCCAATGGATTCGAGGTAGAGGGTTTTATGGAAGAAGGGGGAGTTTGGGAGGGTCAGGGAAGGGACTTTGGGGTTTTGGGGAGGCTTTTTGGGGAAGGAGATTGTTGGGGAGGGTTTGGGAAGTGAGTTTTGATGATGGTGTGTGAGAGTAGAGATGGTTGACAGATGCATTACTTTTTCCATGCTTCTTCTTACATTGTTAGATAGAGAGAGAGGTAGTTTTTCCACATAATCAGAAAGCTTGACCTGTGTGAAGAAGGCAAAGGTTTTACAGAAATGATTATATCACCCAAACATGTTTTTTGTTCTACCCCATTATCCATCTAAAAAAATCAAGAAAGCCTTCTTAAAAAGAATCATGCAAAATATTATTAATTGCTTCTATTTCTTCTATAATTTTTTATTTTTTTCATTCCATAGATCTTGCTTGTTTCCCAATTCCATTGTCTTCAAGTTTTCAAACCAGTTGAAAGTTCCTAGTGGCAGGAAACAACTCTTCTTACTATAAAAACCATGGTCCAGACATCCAGTTAATATCTTTGTATCACTGATTTATTGCCATGGAACACGTTGGGACTAAAATGAAGTGCTCATCTTTTGTTGCTATCAGCCAGGACTACATGAATAAAATTCCGGCCTATGTTTCAAATAATTACATCGAATATAATGGCCTTCCACACTGCCCATGGACCAGTCATACCCTGGTACTTCACACACAGCGCGCTTGTCTTTTATTGCGACATCACTGCTCAAGTAAATTTCCCAACCTATGTTTCGAACATTTTCCAGCAAATATGATGAACTTCCATGCTGCTAGCCCATGGACCAGTTATCGCTTGGTGCTTCACACACACTTGCAAATGCACACAAATAATCGGAAAACAAAGGAAAAACAAATATCTAAATGTTGCATATAGTTCTTTGAAACTATATATGCATGCACACACATGCAGAAATGACATGCTCCTTGCCCTCTAATAGTTTCCATTCAATAAAACACAACAGATAAGAGCAAAGTATAACTCGACTAAAAAAATGGTCAACAGTCTTATCTGAACTTTAGATTTCAGATTTCAGAGAGAGAGGGAGGGAGGGAGGGAGGGAGAGATAAGAGTGAACTGATGTTCACTCCATTAATAACCAAAGGAGTGACATGAAGCAGCAACACCACAGCCCACTGAATGATGTTCACTCCATTAATAAGTCTAAACATGTACCCTGAAATGGCAAACTTCTGGTGGCCAAAAGATCCACAATTTTCACGCTTAAAGAAACCATGTTTATATACTCTTGATTATAAATAAATCTGTAGAATTATTCATGTTTAATTGAGGCCACCTAGTATTATCCATCTTGATGATTGGGCCAAGCTAGATGTTATGGATTGGGACTCAAATACTTTAGTTCTCTTCTTGGGCTGCTTTCTAAATTTCTTTGTAATTCTTTTGCCCATTTTGGCCTTCTTTATTCAATAAAATCATAACCTTTCTAAAACAAAAATCACCTTGATGAATTCTTGTAGCTACTTCAACATCAAAATCAAGTTGTGGGCAACCAACCAAGGGAAGCTGGCTCCGTCGAAACATAAAAAGTGAGTGAGAAGAAAGGGAAAATATCATTTTGATGCTGCATGCTTGGAAAGAGAACTAAAAACATCTCAGATCAAATAGAAAGAAAAGAACATAAATAATGCCTATGAAATGTTGATGAATGGTCTATCCGCATAGGAATTACTGATCTAATTGGATAAATGTCCATTTTCATTGGATGAAGGAATGTCAATGTTCATGCCAACACCAAGGTCTAGTTCAATGTTTTCCGCATCGTTATCACGTAATGTATCGCACCCTTGGGATATGGATATGTATCGGTTATCGCATGGGATATATCGGTTGTATTGTATACTGCATCACCGTAGTTGGGAAACATAGGGAAACATTGGAAAATTAGTCGAATTCTTCAATGAAACTTCAGGGATTGTTAAAAAAGACATCAATACACAGAAATCGAAACAAGTGCACATAATAGATTTCCTTTGTGTAGGGTCCTAATCTATGCGCTAACTGAACTGATGCAAGTATAATCAAAGTCTGTTCATATAAATTATAAATGTAAAAAGACATATAGGGAAACACAAGCAATACATTCAAAAGCAAAAGAAGAAGTAGAAATCTAAAAATATACTTGTGAATGATGTGTGTGGTTGTGGCTCAAACCAGCATAGAGTTATGTGGTGGCTTAAAATGATCAACTCCATCTCGACGAAACTAGGCATAGTATCGTTGCTCCACAAACCAACAATGATATGTCCAGTTCATAGCAAAATGATACTAGTGAAGATACTCTCTAGCATAACGCTAGGTAGCTGGTACTCATCCTTTCTGATTTGAGAAATTTTGAAAATTTTCACAAATTGCCCCATTCCCCAAATCCTAAAATTAGAGTGTATGTGATGATGATTTCATCATACGCTCCTGAATACTCTTAAATGAGAACCAATTGACCTTCTAATCAAAGTGGAATTTCGAAAAAAAAAAAACATTTTTTATTTAAAAAAAAAAATCAAAAATTCCCCAAATTACCAATAATCACTAGATCAAGTTACATACATGTTTGATTTTGTGTTTGGACACAACGATTGCAACGAAATTTACAAGAAATTGGATTTTTTTTTTTTTTTTTTCACAATTTGGCCAATCTCTCCTAAATATCGAAATCGAAACTCAAAATCCATGATTTTTCATGCAAAACATGAAGATTTATGGATTTGTAACAATTTTATACTATTTTAACATGATTTACCAAAAAAAAAAAAAAGGATTGAAAATCGAAAATGCTCACTAGATCAAATAAGTGGGATATATTAGCACTACCTGTGCGTTTCATATTGCACGGGTGGGATACAAGATATATCGTGGGATATACCAACCGATATCGTCGATACTAAAAACATTGGTCTGGTTTGCCTATGATCTTCAATCATTTTTATCTGGGATGAAATGCTCCTCTTGATCAATTAGATGTGGCAAGCATAAAAGGATGTGGTGAGCATAAAAGCGTGGGAAAGTTTTGATTGTATTGATCATTGACCTCAATTCTACATTACCGTCCAGAAATTTTGGAAGAAGCAAAATAATGGGTTTCTGAGGGGATGCACAGGAAGCAAAGATTGGCGTTTTGGTGGAAAGAATGTTCACCAAATTAAAGTGTATCCAATGCATATCTAATAGACATCTTTATTATAGTTGGCCCTATGCTTACTTTCAGTATCAAAGGCTCCCGAGGACACGAAAACAACAAGGAAGACCCTTCCAATGATTGTGTAGGTTCTGAATGAATATAGAAGAGCCTTTGTCATCACATTGTGGGGGGGGGGGGGGGGATGGGGAATAGAATTGGAAACAATGAGGACAACATCGGCCATGACCCTTCTGGTTGCCTTAAAAAATTTACAATAGGATGCGATTTAGGCTTCTTTTCCGGACTGCATGAGCTGGAACAGCCAATTTCTAGCCCTCCAATGCTTGCACATGTACTCAACAACATTTTGCATTCCATTCGAGCCCTCGATTCTCATCAACATCACGATCTTGGCTTTTCTCCCAACAATTTGGGGTTGGCTTTTAAACAGTGTAGATTGGCAAAAGTTCTATTATCAGCTTCCCACCAAACATCAATCTTCATCTTTTACTAGGGATCTTGGAACCTGCAACACTCACATGCCAACAAAGTCTCACCTAGTATCACCCCCCCCCCCCCCCCACAAAAAAAAAAAAAAAAACATGCACACCCCAAAATGCAAGCAAGCAAAGTCAGGTCACGGAGGGACAGTTGCCAATCAAACCACTATACATGAAATATCCAAACACATAGAAGTTCATGCTCGAATTCATAAAATAGCAGTGGACCCACTGATGCATAGTTACCGAGAAGACTCCCATGCCAACATGATCAAACCCCACACTGTGCCTTTGCACAACTATTGCTATCGATGGAAAGGAACTGCAAATCTAAGATGCCCAGAGCATGCAATGCCAGATGAGCATGAGGAGCTATTCGCTTGCAAATGTACAATCGGACCGAAAGTGAAGTACATGCTCAAGTAGTTGGTTGCAGCCTGCAGGGAACAGTGGGGACTCTCACTGATACAAGTCTACCAACTAATTAGGGCCAGCAACACAAGTCCTGTTATTTTCTCAATAACAATTGTTATGTAACAAAGCATCACTTGTCTTGCACAATGTTATTGTAAATATAACATTATTATGTTATAGTATATAATGCTATTTTGATCAAAGCAGCCAATTGTTTTCTAGTGGACCCGCTTTCCATATTTCAGACATTTTTTTTTTTCTGGACACTAATGTCAATAGGCCTTCACAAGGTCATAACATTATATTTTAAAACCTTACACCCACGTAGATGGAACCTTGTTCGAGAACCAACTCGTCGGCCGATCTCAGCCAGCTGACAGGTGGATAGAAATCACAATGAAATACTTTCTTCCAATTCCAAACCAAAGAAGATATAGAGCGTTCGACTGCAAACACTACCGCAACATGAGAAGAATTATGTGATTTGCAATCCGCAACTTTAGATATCATCGATGGGTTCTCAATTCCAACAAAGGTTTATAGTCCAATAACCATGAACATATCAGCCCATGTTGGCCCAAAACAGCCCAATACAAGGGCTATACCGAGCCATGTCAACAGTGAATGATGCGATATGGGGTACGCCGATTTAAATCCTTGATTCAAACAGATGGGCCGCATGGTTCGGCAATGAAGACCATTAGTCAGTTGCATCCTGCCATGGATGGAGCGTTGCCCCAAAAATCTCCGCGAAAGGGCAATCATAGCCTTCATTTTGTGGCATATGGATAGACATTCAATATGAGAAAGAAAACAACAGCCCACATTCAGCTGAACAAAAAAAAAAAAAAAACCCTAAGATTCATCTCTGGGATCCTCCAATGTGAGAGATTTGGATGTGACAGAACACACTGACAGTCTGGATTGCCAAAGCACTGGATGGGACACAACAGACTGATAGTCTGGATCACTAAAGCATGGGCCCAATTGTCAGAATTCTTCAAAACCTGTGTATGAGGATTTCCTGAGGCCATTGAAGGATTTGAGGGCGGACAGTGCAGATCTAGGATTTAGGAGAATGCTGTAGGAGCTGTTCAGGCCATCATGATGGATACAAGACCTCTCTCTCTTATCTCTACTTCTTGCAAAGATGATGAAATGGTAAAAGTGTCTGATAGTCTGCATCGCCGAGATACTTGCCCAATTGTCAGAATTGTTCAAAACCAGTCTATACAGTGCGGAGAGACTCGTGGCATTGATGATGATGATTTCCTTAGGCAGTTGAAGGATATGGGGAGGGATAGTGAGGATCTAGGATTTAGAAGGCTGTAGGAGCTGTTCAGGCCATCATGACAGACCCAAGACCTCTCTCTCTCATCTCTGCTACTTGCAAAGATGATGAAATGTTAAAAGAGTGTCTGAGGATAAGCTGGAAGGAGAAAAAGACCGACTTTGATCTGTCACACTCCATCAGAATGTTACGTTCATCGCCTCAAATTTACACGTGGTAGGCTAAGATCTCCTCAGAGCCATCCATCTAGTTGATCCTATGCGTATCATGTTTGGTTAAATTTTGGAATGCGGCATCAACTGGTACTATTTAGGGCTGTCAATGGGCCAGGCTGGCCCATCAGACTTTTGGGCCTGGCTTGGATTGGAGTATCAGGCCTAAGGGCCAGGCTCAGGCTTAATGTTCAAGCCTGTTGTAAAATCCCCCTTTAACTCTCTTTCTCTCTCTCAAACCCTTATCTCCAGTCCTGCTAGCAGAAGCTCGGAATCTGGAAAAACAAACACATCTCCATTTCAATAAGATGGCCATGGCATTCTGATCTTGGGAGCCATTCAAAAAGGTCATATGCAAGATGGGCCCAACACCATGGCCCCAGACATGTAACAATCGCTAAAGAAGAATCTCTTAAACAACAAGATTATCATGGGAAGGGCCAAGATCGGAATCTATTGACTTGGAAATCTAGGGTTTGCCGAAGGCGATTCTAAGGAAATGAAATCCCTCTCTTTATAGATTGGGCTTGGGTTTGGGCTCAGGCTAGGCCCCTTGTAAAACATTTCGGGCCAGGCTCATGCTGGACTATTTTGGCCCGTCATGGGCCCGGGCCAAACTCGGGCCTATGTTGAACAATGTGAGCTAGGCTTGGACAGAGCTTGGCTCAGCCCTAACTCGGCTCGTTGACACCCCTAGTATTGTTGGACTTTTTATCTCTTTAACCATCTGTTTTAAGGCCACTAAATAGAGCCTTTAATTAGATTTGATTTTCAGCTTAGAGAAACTAATGATAAGAACTTACTAAATGGATAAGACAACGGATTTTTCTAAAATACTTATAAATTTCAGTGTCTTGTGAACTAACATGCCTCTTATGGTTTGAGTGACAGTGGTAGTGATGGTAACAAGATTTGCTTATTTGCTTTGAGTTTAGAGCCATTTGAATCCAATCCAGACTATGGATTGCAGGAAGAGGGGGTAGTTTAGGCATTTGGTTTTCTTTTTGAGTTTAACATGGTACCTCACTTTTTTGCAATACACCAAAAAATCCCCTCCATTTCAGTGTCGCCAAATAATCTTTCCCCTTCCCATATATAGTTATAAAACACCATTGGGTTAACTTTCCTCATATTTGACCATTACAAAGACCAGTAACTGTTAAATTTGATCGTTGACCATATGAAATGATGCTTTTATCATAATTTTGTAGAGATGAAGGGAATTCTCATTTTGCCCCAATGCAAAGACAAAAAATGTTATGTTTTGGACAAGATTTCAACCACTTGTAATGTGGGCCACACCATAAGAAAATAACCCAAACTATCAAATGGCAAGTCATCCATGGCATTTGATCCAAATCAGCCGATCCAAATCAGCCGAAACATTTAACCTTTTTTATGTTTAAATAAAAGCAGAAAAAGGGAATTTCCTTCCTCTCTACAAAATCAGGGGCAAAAGCATTATTTTATATGGTCAATAGTTAAATTTGACGGAAATCAACCCCAGGGTTTTTTATGATAGTATATGGAAATGGTGAGAATACTGAAAGGAAGGGGTTATTTTAGCATAGAGCAAAACAGGAGTTGGTATGTATTAAAAACTCAAAATGAAAACCAAATGCCCAAAATACCTGCTCTCTCTTCCTACAATCCATAGTTTGGATTGGATTCAGATCACTCACAACTCTTAACAAATCTACTCTCACTCAGACCATAAAGGGCACATTTGTCCACAAGATACTGAAAATTACAGGCATTTTAGAAAGTCTAGACAATCCATTTAGCAAGTTCATATCATTAGTTAAAAACTCAAAATGAAAACCAAATGCCCAAACTACCTAGTTTGGATTGGATTCAGATCACTCTCAACTCTCAACAGATCTACTCTCACTCAAACCAAAAAGGGCACATTTGTACACAAGATACTGAAAATTACAAGCATTTTAAAAAGTCTAGACCATCCATTTCGCAAGTTCATATCATTAGTATCTCTAAGCCGAAAATTAAATTGAATAGACGGCTTTAAGTACTAGCCTTAAAACAAATGGTTAAAAAGAAAAAGAAAAAGTAAAAAATCCAACTATACCAATTGATGCCAAGGCATTAGGTTGCATTCCAAAATTTAACAAAATGTGATACACAGGATCACTGAGTATTTCGCCAACGAACGACAATTCCACATCTACTGATTCCAACCACTCCATTGGACCCTAAAGCCCAACCTCTGAGGCATGATGGTCCAAGGAATCCCACTCTATATTGTCATAAGCCATCTCATAATCAATTTTAAAATCACACTGGCCAACTGGCTTCTTGTCCGTGTGTTTTTAGACTATCTTAAAAATCTAGTTATATTCATGGTGTTAAAAAGCTCCACTTTGCATTGCAAGTATGGAGTTTTTTTCTTCTCTTTTATTTTCTTTTGAGGTGTGGAGAAATTTTCATATCTATATGAAGTACAAAAACAAGTTATGAACTAAAACAAGAAAAAGAGTGAAAATTTTCAAGGTAATTACCATTCCTCATCCATACGCTTAACCCACTTCACTTTATGTCAACCACAATAGGTTCATCAAAATTGCATCAGATGACGGATGCTGACTTCCACAATGGCAAACCACACACAAAAGTGGACTACTTTTCTTTTTTAACTCAACTATCTTCAATGAGGGAAGAGTAGCCATTGGTTAATAACCTTTTAGCTATATATTGCAGATAAGCCCAATTTTGGATTGAAAGATGGCTGAAATCCAATATCAAAAGGGGCTTTGATGGGTCATCATTAAGACTTCCTTGAGCAAAAACATATTCTAGACTTTGTTCCCTTTAATACGAGAGAGTCGTACATATGTTATGGATTTTTCAAAACTTAATTCTTTTATTGACAAGGGAAAAAAGTGTGATGGTTCGTATTCTCACTCCCAAAATGATTTGTATTATGTACAAGCATGCATTTGAAAAACGGTTACATTTCAGTTGTTTTGGCCGTTATGTAACCATACCAGTCACCCCCATCACGTGATACACGGGTGAGCAGGTCCATTATGAAAAAAAGGGCCATATCAGCCAATACAGACATTACAAACCATTTTGAAATTTTTTTTATTTTCTAGTTTTTCACTTCTTCCTTCATTTCAACCATGAAGGAAGGTTAGAAACTAATTTTAAACTAAGCATAGGCCTATTTTGAGGATCAAAGCACAAGACTGGAGTGGGATTTGATGAACATCAGAGTGAAGATGACCGTTTAGGAAAAATATTGGAAGAAGGGGTAAATGATTTTTTTTATTTTTCCATCTTTTTGTTATACAGTTACATGTAACAGACCTAATCCACCAAATCATGCTTGATTTCTGTTTGATTAGGGCCTATTTAGTCGACTTTCAGCAGGTGAGCTACCACTGCCCCACACACACACACACACACACACACACAAAAAAAAAAAAAAACAGAATGTTGAGGGGCCATTTTAGAGTTGTACCAGCAGGCTGGCTGATGCTGATACTCAAAACTTGTTTATAACTCTCTGATAGACCTTTGGTAAGAATGTTAGATGTAATTTCAAAACACTAGATACTAGCAGTAGACAAAGGATTCTTGTGAAGGTTAAATTGGAGCTTATTATTTAGCTGATCATAATCATCATTGTTCATTAGCATGCCTAAAGTTGACAGACTGTGTCTTATGGAGTGTCAAATAAAAAAAAAAGGTGAATGATGAGCAAGACCCATGGTTGACATCTAATGATTTGCATCTCAAATTGTCACCACTTTCAACAATATCAAATGCACTGAGACAATACTAGGCTGATGATTGGGGGGGGGGGGGGGGGGGGGGGGGGGGGCTATGATTTAACTCACCACACTGTTGACTGAAATACCTTCTGTGTTTAACTTCTCAAAATCTGCATACTGGTCACCATAAGCAATGTTCTCTGCAATTTAAAGTAGAAAAGAAAAATAAATAAAAAATCAATTCCAACTCTGATCACATTTTAATCTCCAAATTTATCATTCTTCCAGTCCCAAAGTTTTGTAGTAACAAGTATAATTCCACTACAAAATGGTTAGAAGTCTTTTTTTCAACTTTAGATTTCATCATGTAAAGAATTGAAAGTTTTCCATTTGGATGCATGGGTAGTCCCTTAGTATGGTGAAGATCAGACTAAGGAATGGACATTCCCGTGTTGCAGAAGAAAATAAAACGAGAGAGAGAGAGAGAGAGAGAGAGAGAGAGAGAGAGAGAGAGAGAGAGAGAGGACTCCATTTGAGCCAAAGGAGTGACAAATCACATGAGGTGGCAACACCAGAACCCACTTACAGATGATGTTCACTCCAATAATCAGTCTGAACATGCACACTGAAATGGCATTCCACAATTTTATGGTTAAAGAAATCATGTTCGTTTTCTCTTGCTTATAAATAAGTACACAATATGATCCATGTTTAATTGAGGCCACTTAATATTATTCACCTAGACGAAGCAAAATGTTGGGTGTTGGCAGTGCTCGAAGTATCGGTATCGCTACAAGTTTCACTGGCCAGGGATATGGAAACAATATCGATATTGCTGATAACCAGAAATGCAGGAAAACATGAGAAAATGGTAGAAATTTCAGCGAAACTTCAAGAGATACTAAAATACACATATTTGCATATTTAGAAATAAAAAATTTACAAAAGGAATGTATACACAATAAGTTTCCATTTAGTGGGGGCTTAAAAGCATGTGTCATCATAAGAAATAGTCTAACCATCCCATTGATCCCATCTAACCGTCCAATCATCCATCCAACCTTCAATCCAAACATCCATCGATATTGTAGAATATCAACAACTCGCAATATCTTGCCAAGAAATCATCAACAACTGGAAAGAAAACGAAAGATTGTGGTCTTGTTGTCGAGCATGTTGCGATAACGATAATATTGAGATATTATCAATATTAGCAACGATAAATTGAAAACTGCATACAACAATGTTCTCATTAACAAAAAATTGAAATAGATTTTTTTCTTTTAATAAACAAACTTTTTGTGATATCTCTACATTAATGATATTATAGAAATATCGTTGGTACACTTGTGATACAAGCATCATTACACAGTCGAAAATATTGGCGATATCGATACATTGGCAATACAAGCGACGCCTGGAATTTACACAATTGAAAATTTTGGCGATATCGATACGTTGTCGATACTTAGCGATATATTGTTGATGTCTGAAATTTCTAATACTACCGGTGTTATCGGCATCGCTACTAGTGTTATCGGTATCACCAAGCGAGAGATAACAATAACATTGGAGATATTTCGATAATATCGGAGATAATTCAAACAATGTGTGTTGGTACATCGAAGGAGGTTGAAAAGTTGGCGGATATCTTTAGTTGCAAGGTTGGCTCTTTCCCTTTGATGTACATCAGTCTATGTTTATGTATTGGCAAGTCGGCAAAGCACTCGTAAGATAGGTAATAGAGAGAGTTGAAAGAATGTTGTTGAGGTGGAAATGCTAGCATCTTTTGTTAGGGGGAATGTTGACATTAATCAAGGCAGCTTTATCAAATTTACCACTATACTTCATGTCCTTATTGAAGTGCCCAAAATAGGCGACTTCTTGTGGCAAGGAGCCAAAGAGAAGTACAAATTCCAGTTGCTTACATGGGAAGAGGTGTACAAGCTGACCAGGGAAGGAGGCACAAGGATAATGAAGACTGCAATCATGAATGCATCATTGCTTGGAGAATGGCTATGGTGATTTGGGACGGATGAGGAGTGTTTATGGAAAGAGGCGATTGTGCGCAAGTATGGTGTGATAAAGGGAGGGTGGAGGACGAGGGATTCTTCTCTTTACCGCACATCAGCTCTATGGAAATCAATAGTAAGATTAGGTAACAGATTTAAGGAAGGTGTTGGAATCTCTCTAATAGATGGATCAAGGATCTGGTTTTGGAACAATATATGAGTGGGCAATAGAGCGGGATGAGAAGATTTTCCAAGGCTAGCTGGTCCATCCCCGGACACGAACATTTCAATCGCACTATTTCTCAATCTTAGGGAATGGGGTGGTATGGTCCTCTCCGTACAAGAAAAAACTTGTTTGATGGGGAAATAAGTGAGTTCATCAGCTTACTGAACCGTCTTCAAGGCATTTGCCCATCACCAACAGAAAAGGACTCGACGGTTTGGAATAAAGAAAAGCCTGGCCAGTAATCGGTTAGATCCTTTTACAAATTACTCCTTAGTTCTTCATCGGAAACTTTTCACAATTCCCTTGTTTGGCACTATGTGGCTCCTCTCTAGGTTACTGTGTTGGTTGGGTTGGTGGGAAGAAATAAGGTTCTCACCATTAGCAACCCACAGAAGGGGGAGATCGTGTTTACCAATGTATGCATCTGGTGTATGTAGGATGAGGAGACAATTGACCATTTTTCATTCATTGCCCGTTTGATAGCAAGTTGTGGTTTAGGTTTTTGTATGTCTTCAGCGTGAGTTGGGTTATGCTAGGCTCGTTCAAAAGTCTCTTTCTTGTTTGGCATAGGAGCGAGGGTAAGGAGGATAGGTAGGATGCTTTGGAGATTAGACTTTTTGGCCAGTATATGGGCATTGTGGGGAGAGAGGAACAATAAGTGCTTTTGTAATCGGAGCATGCAAGTTTTGGATGTTTTTGGGAGGACTAAATCAAGTGTGATAGAGTGGGCCTCTGATATTAAGGCTCTCAAGGATTGTGCTTTGTTGTCCTCCTCCTGGGTGGGTTTGTAGTTTGTGAGGCATTTGCCTCTTGTCTTCTAATAAAATATTATCACTTCTCAAAATTTATTCACCCTAATGAATTCCTTATAAAAACTGCTTCAACCTCAAATTAGGTGCTAGGTTACCAAGGAAGCAACTTTGTAGAGACATAAACAGAAAGCGAGTGAGAAGAGAGGGTAAATATCATTTTGATATTGCATGCTTGGAAGGAGAACCAACTAAAGCTTGGATCACGTAGATAGGAAAAAAAAAAATCATACAAAATGTTGATAAATGGTCTACCCAAAAAAGAATGTGCATCTCATTGGATATATGTGCATTTCCATTCAAGGGGTGTCAATGTTCATGCCAACACTAATGTCTACTATGCTTATTATCTTCAATATTTTGGACCTTAGATGAAATGTCCCTCTTGATCATTTAGATTTGCGAGCATAGAAGGCACTTACAGGGTATGCAAGTTTTGATTCATTACTACCAATCTCATTTCCCCACTACCATCTAGAAAATTTAGGAGCAAAATAATGGAATTCCAAGAGTACGAAAGTAGGTGAGGATTGAGATATAGCTGGAAAGAATGGTGGTTGACTTAAAGCAAGTAGTGATGCTTTTCAGTGTTTCTAATCCTCAAGATGGACAGTGGGTCCTACATCTTTGTTATAGTTGGTTGGGTGCTTACTTTAAGTATCAAAGGCTCCTAAGGCAGGAAGACAAGCGAGGAAGCCATTCCAATGATTGTGTAAAATTGAATTTTGATGGAGTACGAGCAACTGCCCAGTGCTGGGTGAAGACAAAAGTGCCTTGGTCATCACATTATGGGGGAGATCCAAGAACAAATAGGAGACCATTCAACATGACCATTCTAGTTGCCTCAAAATTTTACAATAGGATGTGGTTTAGGCTTCTTATGTGAACTGAGGGGTGGTCCCCGAGGTCATCAAGATGACCAAACAATTCTAGCACTCCTTCAATGCCTGCCCGAGTACTAAACAACATCTTCCATTCCATTCAAGCACTCAAATCTCAGTTATCATCATCGACTTGGCTTTTCTCTTAACAACATGGGGTTTGGCTTTTAAATGGCAGATTGGCACATGTTTTATGACCGAATACCCACCAAACATCAACCTTCATCATATAATAGGCTCTTGGAACAAGCTATGGCAAAGGCTCGTGTTTGCACCACTCAATGTGTGCCGTAAAGGCCATTACGTAAAGGTAACAGTGGCAACCGTTACATGTTACAGGGTCGTAACAGCCGTTATGGAAAGAAATGACCTGTAATTGCCATTAACAGTATGTTACATCCCCTATAAAGGCCATAATAGCCCTGTAATAGTCTATTATGGGACATATATAAGTTTTTAATACTTTTTAATCAACATTATACGGCAAATATAGGTTTTTCGGGATTTTTTTCAATAAAAAAAAATAATAATAAATAAAAGAGAGAGACTGTAACGGCTGTTATGGGACTGTAACGGCCGTTATGGGACCGTAATAGCTGTTATGCCCCATATCATGAAGATAACGGTAGTGGCCGTTATGGCCACTGTTACCGTTACGGAACACTTTGCCACTCATATGCAAACATAGCCACACCCAATATTCTCACACAACCCAACTATTACATGCCACACGCCAAAAGGCATGCAAGCAAGGTTGGGTCATTGAGGTGTAATTGCCAAGCAAACTGCTAAGCATCAAACACCCACACACAATAGAAGGTCGTGCTCTAGCAATTGGCTGCAAAACATAATTGTGAACACGCACATACACAATTGCCAACAAGACTCGCATGCCAACAAGGTCAATCCCCACATTGCACCTTTTAGCACAACCATTCCAAGCCATCCTTGGAAAGGAACATGCAACCTTATGATGTCTAAGTGCATGAAATGACAAACAAGCCTGATGAGCACAAGGACCCATTTGCTCACAAATGTACCATTGGACAAAGTAATGACTTGCTCAAGTAGTTGGCTGCAGGGACTGATAGATGTTTACCCAACACCACTTACAAGTAAATGTCCAATTTGCAGTTTTGCTAGGGCTCTTAAGGGGCCAGTCTGTCCAAGTCCGGGCTACAAAGGAAAAACTAGGCCTGAATGGTCACTCTACGTGTTTTATGAAACGACAAAGTGCCTATTAAATAACATTAAAATAACAAGCTTTTTCTTTAATTGTCTCAATAGCAATCATTGGATAACAAAACAGGAGCTGTTTTGCATAGGATGTTTAAGCAATTGAAAAGAAAAGGGAAGGAAATGAAAGAAACTTTATTGATGTTAAATGAAGCCAAGTACAAAGGGTAACATATGCAAAGAAGATAGCTACCAGGGACTCGCTCACCTCTTCAGAAGAAGCGACGAAATCTTCTCAAATTTGCATAGAGCTAGCACCTTTTACTTAATAATCATTTTTCAGCTAGATAGGCATGAATTGGCATATAATATAAACCGTGTGTAAGTTTTTTCTCAGTTATCCATGCCGGCTCCCCTAGCATCTCAAGTGATTAGCAATAAGCTGAGGATAGGATATGAACCTACCATCTTCAGGTCATGAGCCTGAACAACAGTTGACTAATTCCTCTACCCTGCTTCCCTTGTCTTTTTTGTTGAACAACGATGAATGCCTTCCTGCTTTTATAGCTTGGCTAGGATAGAACCCGCACAGGAAATAACCCCAGTCAGCCCTACCCTAATGGAGCTTTAGAGTTTGCCGGCAGCACAATTCTAACATGAATTTTGCGGTTTATTTGAGACCCTCTCACGCTTCTCCCATGGAAAGATCTCCAGAGATGATCACGCAATTGGACCAAAAGACATCCCTTCGGGGCATAGGTAACACCCCATGGCTGAGACAACTTCATCACCAAAGAGGCCTAATTGTACTACTACCAAGACCACTAATCTATTGCTAGTGTACCTCGCATGGCTCATTTTCACCAACCGATTGCCACATGGGTAGAATTTTCATGAGATCCACCCTGTCTATCAGGTATGTTTCCTCATATTCATCCTCAAACCCAACTATTACGGTGATCCAAAACACGGGTAGACCACATGGAAGGAAAAAACTAGGATGGAAGGCCCACCATTAGTTTTCTGTAGGGCCCACCATGATTTTTGTATGCCATCCAATCCAGTCATCCGATTTGCCTCATCAAGATCAAGGAATTGCCCAAAAATAACACTGTTCCAAAACATAGGTGGGCCATACCACGTCAATTTAGAGGTTATATATATAATTTGATGATGAGTGGCCCACCTGTGTTGAATCAGCCAAATTTTTTAGGATCAAGGCCAGAAAGAGGGGGGGGGGTGGTGTGTACACGATGAACAGGGTAGATTTAATACACATTAAGCCATCTCCCACACATTAGAGATAGTGACCACAGTAGGCACCTAAACAAGTTAGGCAAGCATTTTCCTTATGTTATAGTATACAAGGCCATTTTTTTATAAAAGCTGCCGCTGTTCTCTAGTGGGCCCACCACTTTCCATATTTCAGGCATTAGTCAATTGGCCACTATAAGGTCATAAAACCATTTTTAAACCATTGCTTCAATCTAGTGGACCCCAATGTAGATGGAACATAGTTTAAGAACCATACCCATCAGGCGATCCTAGCCATCTAACAGGTGGCATCCAAACCAACAGTGGCATCCAAATCAACAAATAGAAAATCATAATCATATAATGAAACACTTGGACTTTCTTCTAATCACAAATAAAAGAGGATTGAGCACGTTTGGCTGCAAGTACCACGACACAAGAGAAATTAATGCAGCACGCATCCTGCAACTACACACAATATCCAAAGGTTCTCAATTCCGACAACAGCGTCCCAAGGTTCAGCAATCCAGACCATCGGTCAGTCGCATCGCACTATTGATAGGCTTTGCTCCCTGAAATTCCCGCAACAGGACAATCTCAACTTTTCAATTATGGATAGACATTTGAAAGGATACAACAACAGCCCACATTCAGCTGAAACAAGAAAACCCAAGATTCGTCACTGGGTTTTTCCTATCTGGGAGACTTTTGGGGCATGGTCCATCCACAGTGGGACACGACAGACCAGTGGTCTGGATTACCGAATCGCTGGTCGAATTGTCAGAATTCAAAACCCGCATTGGGGGGCGAGAGAGAGAGACTCACAGCATTGCCGACGAAGCTCCTTCTAGAAGGTCTGGTGGAGGGTCGTGAGGAGGATGAGCGAGAAGATTGGGAGAATTTCCCGAAGCATTTGAAGGATTTGGGGACGGACGGTGATGATGATCGTAGGGTTTGGGAGAATCTCTCTCTCTCTCTCTCTCTCTCTCTGCTTCCTGTAGAGATGAAGTGTTAGAGCTTCGTCCGGATAAGCTGGGAGATGTTTGAGAAAAAGGCTAACTATGATACAACGCGGTGGAGGAGAGTTTACATTCATCGCCCTCCATTTGACACGCCGTAGCCGCTCATCTAGTCGATTACATAAGATTTTCTGTTGAAAATCTAGTGAAGTAGTCATCAACGGACGCGGATTGCATAATGAAACTGTGAGTGGCCGCTGGACGATGCTCTGTGGGCCCCGCAATGATATATGTGTTTTATCCATGCCGTCAGGGCGTAAAAATATCAGGTGGACCATACCAAAATTGAGTCGGATTCAAATATCAGGTGGACCATACCACGGGAAAATAGTGATGATTGAATACCCACCGTTAAAAACGCGCAAAGCCCCACTATAATGTTTATTTTACATCCAACCTGTTAATAAAGTCAGAATAAAAGTAAAACACGGATATCAGCTTGATTCAAAACTTTTCTTGCCCCCAGTAATTTTCAATGTTAGGCATTTAATCCCAATTATTTCATGTGGTGTGGTCCACCTTAAACTTAGATATGCCTTACATTTTAGTTCATACCCTAGGATTAGCTGAAAAAATGAATGGAAGGTGTTGATAAAAATTATAAAATAAATACATCGTTGTGGGCTCCACAGAGCACCGTCCAGCAGCGAGTCCCTACTGGCAGTATCAGTATGCAATCAGCATCCAGCATCAACGTCTCCTGTTGGGTGTTGTTTTCTTATCAGCTCTCAGCCGTCTGTTTTAAGGCCACCACTGATGTAGAAAAATCCATACATTCAATTTCATATGTAACTTAATACTTATTATACGAACCTACTGTATGGTCCGTCTGGATAGTAACAAACAGTTGATTTTTGGAGACAACCGGAACATTATAGTCCGGCGCACTGAAGAAAAACATACTCTCCGTATCCATGCACGGTCTTGATGAACCCCGTTCGGATAAATGGGCCCCTGATTTGCTGATCTGCACCGTTGGGTTGTTTCGATTGCTTACACCGTAGATGGACCGCATGGACCATCCTCTCTAATCGAATGTTGACCATTGCTTTAACGGCTGTCTGCCAAGCATAGAACAACGGCTGTGATCATGGGATATGCTTATCACCTGTACCAGAGGTGGAGGGAGCCTTTTTATGCATCCACCGGATGCATGCGTTATCCGTGACACGATTGACGGCATGGATCGTCCAGAAAAATAAAACACACACAGACGCACTTTCCTGATCGTCCATATGTGAAAAATTTTCCACGGTGGACGCCACCTTTTATCCGGTGTCTTTTCCGAAGGAGTACGGATCCTCTATCATCCGATTAACAGAGATTTCTTGATAACTTAATCCTCATTAGTCCACGTCACCACTCACTAGAAAATTAAAAAAATAAAAACATGCTTCAAACGCAGAACCATTAGGGCAGCAGGAAATCCCTGTTGAGCAGCTAATCGAAAATCCTCTGTTATCAGTTCACCAGAGATTTTCCGGTACCCAAATCCTTATTGGTCCATGTCACCGCTCACTAAAAAAAATAAAAAAACATTTCAAACACTGAAAATAAAAAATAAAAATAAAAAAACAATACAAACACCAAACCATTATGGTAATCGGAAATCCCCATTGACCAGATATCAGAGGACCCCGACTCTTCACGTAGAGGCCAGAACTCACCTTCTTGATTTATACGTTGCACGTACGGAAATCTCCGTTGACTAGATATTGGAGGACCCCGACTCTTCCCGAAGAGGCCAAAACTCACCTTCTTGGTTTATACGTTGCCCGTACGGACGGAGCCTTTAAGGATGGAAAAACTCTTGCATTTAATTGCCATTCCTTTCGCTCCCTGGACTCGGTCCATTTCTACTAAAGACATGAGATAAAAAAAAAAAAATTTTAGTAAGATAATTCCTCCATTGTATTGCATCATTCTCTCATTGGATTGCATCCTTTTTATATATTAATATTTTTCTAATTTTTAAAAATAGTTCATCCACTATAGAAAGCATGCGCCATAGGTATATTTTAATATATTGTCCTAAACGAAGTAAATTTTTTTAAACCAGTGAATTGTTGAATGAAGCTTGCATCTGGGTTTTTACTTCATCTATATATACATCATCCTATGAACATGATAGATTACAAATAAAACATCATTATGGGGCGTAGCAAGGTTTTTACAGTGGAATCACCATTTCCTTTAGTATGATCCACTAGATATTTGGATATACTACGATTTTGGGCTCAAACTATTAATTTATATGGAAAAACAGATGAACGCCGTGGATAGTCCACATACATTCAAGGCAAGCCCAAATCAGTTAACTCAGTATGATAAAAGTATACTAAGCAAACTGATTTTCAATTTGCAAGAGTTCTTGGTCTATTTGACCTACTTATCGACAATATGCTCTAATCGTCGCCAACATCCCGGTTCATAACTGGTTGAATTCCCTAAGTAATTCATGAATTTGACAGACAAATAATAAAATATGGCCGGAAACTTTCACAGATTCATGTAATGTAACGGAAAATTATATGAACCGCTTTGTCATTTTTATTAACTGCTCGGTTAACTTCACCGAAGTACTCATTGAATTTCATGTAAAGCTCGTTCAATAATGTGCTAGGCAAGTTCAATTTCATTTTAAGTTCATTGAAATTCATGCTAGCCTCGCTGAAGTTCATGTTAGCCTCACTAAATTTTATGTTAGCATCGCTGAATTTCAAGTTAGTCTCGCTCAATTTTATGTTTCCCTTACTCAATTTCTAGGTTGCCTCACTCAATTGCCTCACTCAATTTTCAGTTTGCCTCGCTCAATTTTAAGTTTGCCTTGCTCAATTTGTAACTTGCCTCGCTCAATTTCTATTTTGTCTCACTCAATTTTTAGTTTGTCTCGCTCAATTTTCAGTTTGTCCAGCTCAATTTTCAGTTTGCCCCACTAAATTTTCAGTTTGCCCTGCTAAATTTTCAGTTTGTCCAACTCAATTTTCAGTTTGCCCCACTCAATTTTCAGTTTGCCCTGCCCAATTTTCAGTTTGCCCCGCTCAATTTTCAAGTTTGTCCCACTCAATTTTCAGTTTGCCCCGCTTAATTTCCAGTTTGCCCCGCTCGATTTTCAAGTTTGCCCCACTCAATATCCAGTTTGCCCCGCTCAATTTCTAATTTGTCCCTCTCAATTTTCAGTTTGCCTTGCGCAATATCTAGTCTGTCTGGCTCAATTTCTAGGTTACCTCACTCAATTTTCAGTTTGTCTCGCTGAATTCCTAGCTTGCCTTGCTCAATTTCTAGTTCGCGCCATTCAAATTTCAGTTTGCCCCGCTCAATTTCCAATTTGCCCCGTTTAATTTTCAATTTATCTCACTCAATTTCTAGTTTGTCGCACTTAAGGAGAGGATATGGAAGAGAAAGAACATGGAACTTGGGAGTTGGAGGTGCAATCATATAGTATAGCCGAGTGTAATGTATTGGATCAAGCACCCAGTTCTCCTCCCGTTTATCAAAGGAAAACTAAAAGGGTACTAAAACCGTCATATTATAAGGTTTCTCCATACTTGTCTCTGTCTATATTTGATACAACCCCTGGTTCGGTGCCCGAACCCGAGCAAGCAACAACTTTTGCTACTTCTCAGATACTATTTCCTATACAGATGGATCCATTCAAGATACTATCAATGCAGGAATTGAAAGAACCAGAGGACTGGTTTGAAGCGAATAAGGAGATAGCACTGGGTTGTTGGTTCAATACCATATGGGTGAAGGATGCGTGGGTTGATAACATGGTAAACATTACTAATTATATGTTTATATAAATTGATTTACATATATTTATCTCTTATATTAAATCATGGCTGAATCATACTTTCCTATGGATTAGGCTATCGACAAATATATTGATTTCTTTGAGGAATGACAATTTAACCTTTCAATACTATATCTTCAGGATTGCAAGTTTTGTCCCACGTATTTTACGTAACTGTTCAATTCGAACTATCCTTAATCTGTTTTTTTCTTAATTTTCTTACTTGTATTGATCTTTGATCATGTTTGTAACAGTAATGCCTTGCGGCATGTATGCCGACTTCGATCGCATATCGGGATTCTAAGTTTGCCTCAGAACTTGTGAAGCTAATAGGCGTGATGAGCACGATTTACACAGTTGCTAAGCAGTGGGATAAATCATGCGCCAAGGCGATTTGGTGTTGTGAATGGGTAATGCATTCGTCACAAAACATCGACTCTAGCTGTAATGTGTTCTATTATGTTTTTACTAATATATTATTTTATGAAACATGGACAGTGTATGTACCCGTGAACCATGATAATTCTCATTGGTTCTTGATGGTCATACATCCAATAAAACGAGAGATCGTTATTGTTGATAGTTTATACATAAATGTATTATTAAAGTACAAGCAAAAGATCAAAGTAATGACCGAGGTGCTCCCCATTCTCTTCCATGCCACTGGTGACAGCATTGCGCTTGAAGGGAAGATATGGACGGCCAAAGAAGATGAATTGGTGCCGAAGCAAAACAATGGTTATGACTACGGCATATTCGTAATGAAATTCATCGACATATTGTGTAGCGATCTCACCTTGGCGAGAACAGACATGTAAAAATTCACCGTTGTTTGGAGGAAGTCGATAGCATATGATTGTTTATCTGTAAACTGTAAATGATACTTGTCAACGGCATGGGAGGAAGAGGGAATTTTTGTGAGATGTAGTATTATATACACTTTTTAGTATGCCCTATACAATTTTTACCGAATGAAAATTTATAATCAATGAATATTTATAACTTGTAATTGTTCCCTCACTCACGTTGGATTATATACGGTGTTTGATATACCCTATATAATTTCCAATTTTCCCCACTCAATTTTCAGTTTGCCTCGCTTATTTTTTAGGTTACCTCGCTTGAACTTCTAGTTTGTCTCACTGAATTCCTAGTTTGCATCGCTCAACTTCAGGTTTACCCCACTCAATTTTTAGTTTGCCCCACTTAATTTTCAGTTTACCCCCTCAATTTTCAGTTTACCGCACTGAATTTCAAGTTTGCCCAGTTCAATTTCTAGTTTGTCCCGCTCAATTTCTAGTTTGTCCTGCTGAATTTCAAGTTTGCCCTACTGAATTTTCAATTTGCCCTGCTCAATTTTTAGTTTACCCCGCTCAATTTCCAGTTTATCCCGCTCAATTTCCATTTTGCCCCGTTGAATTTCCAGTTTGCCCCGCTAAATTTCAAGTTTGCCCTGCTGAATTTTCAGTTTGCTCCACTAAAATTCAAGTTTGTCCCTCTGAAATTCCAGTTTACCTCGCTCAATTTCATATTTGCCTCGCTCAATTTCCAGTTTTCCTTACTCAAATTCCTCTTCACCTCACTCAATTTTCAGTTTGCCTGGCTCAAATTCTTCATTGCGTTGCTCAATTTTCAGTTTGCCTCGCTCAATTTCAAGTTTGCCTCACTAAATTTCCAGCTCTATGGATTCGGAGAAGTTATCCCCTTGGGGCGTGTTTGGTCCATGGATTTGAATGGTATTGAATTGTATTAGAAGGGATTAACACCATTATTGTACAATGATTACATGTCTAGAAATACTATGGTATTGTAGTCAACCAATCCCATGTTTGAGATAAAAAATTTTGAAAAATATAAGATTAAGTAAAATCATGTTTGGTGGACCATGAAATTGTAATCAACAGTCTAAATTTACAACAGATGTTGTTCACTTGTACACATATATAACTAAAATGTCACATATAAACAGTGTATATGGATGAAGGACATAGATAAATGCATGCATCAATGTGGGGCCCATATGTGTAATGGATTTCAAAATCCACAAAAATCCTGCATGGACTAAATGCAATTCCATGGGAATAAATGTAATTCCATCCCAACTAATCCCAACCTTTCCCGTCCTCTCCAAATGACGGATGGAATTGCACGGGATTAAATACTATTTTATCCTACTTAATCCCATTTAATACCCTGCGCCAAACGCCCCCTGAGTAAGACGAGTTTAAGGAATGAGGGGTTTTAAGGGAATTGAGTTTGAAAGGAAGAATTTTGGTAAATAGAGGGCTTAAAGATGAAGAGTATTTAGGAAAATGGGGTTTGGTGGGGGAGGATTAGATGCAGGGAATGGACTTAAAGGGAGGTTTTTGGGTTTTGAGGGAGAGGGATTAGGAAAATTTCAAAATGGGGGTGTTTAGGGGCTTAAAAAAGGGCTAAAGGTGTTAAAAGGGGGCCCCACACATGTTTAGAGGGCCCCACAAAACTTAATTCCTGGCGAGGTCGCGCCGAACTGGCGGTGGCCCCACTGCCCGCCATGGCTACGTTACCTATGGTTACGATTACAATCCGTAGGCACAGGTAAACAATTTCTCGAGAAATGGCTTTGAAAAGCAGGGGTATTTTCATCCTCAATTCATCTGTCCGTACGTAAAAGGTTTACACTAGGAATGTAAGTTTAGGATGTCTCTGAAAAGACGCTGGGTAAAAGGTGACATCTACAGTGGTCAATTTCTCTCCATATGGATTTAAGAGGAACTGTAGGCTAAGATGATTAAAATGTGAATGGTGTCCTAATGCTACTGATGTTTTATTTAAACCAACCTGATTTAAATGATTTTAAACTCGTAATTATACGAATCATGTATAGACACGGTACGTATTACGAGATCGTTCCCATGAGGACTGGTTGTCACAATTCAAACTTTACGAATTTTCTTAACTAATCCAACAAATAGTTTTGCTAACAATTAAGTAAACTAATAAAAATCTATGAAAAGTAACTGAGGATAATGAGAAAAATTCAATCAAGGAGAATACTAGGACTTATGAATCCACCCCTAATTATCCTGACCCTTGTTTTACTTGTTGATTCACCCTGATTCAGATTGATATAAATTTAATAAATAAAGCACACTCTATGTCCTTGGTCGGGCACACAGAATGTATAATCCCTTAAAGCATAAGGATCACATCTTTCCATCCATGGTTAGGCATGAAGAGATGTAGATTCTTATTTCTTTCTCTATAAGAAACCCATTCATAGTCAGACATAAGCACCTAGAATAAGATTCCAAACAACATCCACATCTAGACTTTGGTTAAACTTAAAGAATAGAGACGTACGGAGATTTCAGTTAAGCACATTAGAGAAAGAAACAAATCAATCAAATCAAGATGAATTCAACAATAAACGAGAGTCATTCAAATTAGGGGCTTCATCTCAGCTTTAGCTAAAAAATTAACAATCCACGGAATCAACTAGAAAGAAGAAAAAATAAAATTTAATAAAGGAATACATCCTTTTCCCTTCTCTCTCTCTCTCTCTCTCTCTCTCTCTCTCTCTCTCTCTCTCTCTCTCTCTCTCTCTCTCTCCTCTTTCTTCTCTCCCAAGCTGCTCTGGATCTGCTCCACGTCCAACTGAGCTTCCCGAAGATGAGACGATCCTCCTCACTCACGTCCCCTACTAGAAAAACCCTTTCTTCTCATGTTCTTCTTTCTTTTATAGAGGTAGTGCAGTCGACTGGAGTCGGTGGAAAGGAGTGGTGATGAAGGTGTGACCGTGGCCAGAGTCGATTTCGCAGTAGGTAGGAATTCTTTACGCAGCAGAATGTGCACAGTTACACTTACGCAACTAAGAAGATAACAGAACACGACCCACTTCCCTTGCTTTCTTTCCAAAGCAATAACATCCCTTGGGGCATTTTTGGACGAGCTACATGATGGACAGATCAGATCTTCCATCCGATCAACAATGGTGGGTCACAACGTTTCGAAACGTTCGGAATTCGCGGACGTGCGAAAACAGAGGTGAACCTTGTTACGTTGCTTGGCGGGCCCCTAATTAGCGTCAAAAGTGAGATCTACTCCGTCCATTGTACTCGTGGTGAGATTTAGGTGCGGAATAGTCAGTTTTGGCTATCCATTGATGCGGCCCAAGGAAGTAAATCACACCGCACTGATTTGAATGTTGCAAAATAGCCTTTTGTGATTGTTGTGAGTTGCATGTGCGCATGCATGAATAAAAATAGTCAGCATGGTTTCGACTAGTTCGATCCCCTCTGTATGATGGACGGCTTGGATCATTCGAATGGGTCATGATGGAGGCCCACTGCACATCAAACAGTGCCCCTGTTGCGCAATAGAAAACAGAAGTTTTCGTTTTAGGAAGGAAGTCGTGTCATCGTTTGCTGACCGACTTAGTCGGTTCGGTGCAATGCTCGTGCACATGTGTTCTATGCACACGGTATACATGTGGGGTCCACGGCGATGTTTCTGAGAAATTTGCACCGTCCATCTGTTTTGTCTCCCCTATTAAGGGGTTGAGACCAAAGTTGAAGCGTATCCTGTTATCAGGTGAGCTCCACTTAATGAATTAAGGGGCTGATTTGGCCGTTGGCCCACTTTTCGCGATATCCAATGGCTGAAATTTAATATGTATGGTTAATTTATGGCCCCCAGACCATGTATGAAGTTTCGGGCCAAATGGATAGCGGGAACCCTATGATATTGCATTCTGGACCATTTTCGGGCCTTTTTGACGTGAACGGCTTGATTTCCTCGAATCCATGGCGTGTAAATCCATCAATGTTGGTCCAATGGAATCCGTTCCTTACTTTGGTGACTTCCGAGTGTCAAATCCATGCTTTTAGTACTCCTTTTCAATTAACGCTCCTGATTACACACTGCAACAAAAACATGATTAAAATATTCCATTAAGCATTATCATATACGTAAAATCATGCAATAATCGGGGTTTAATATGCAATATTTGACCCTCATCACAATCCTCAACCAACATTTTGCTAGTCCCGAGTAAAACATGTGAAAAATAATTTCAGAAATAAAAGACAATTCTTGTAAACCCGAGTGACATGGGAACAAATAGTCGAGATGTGAGAATTTTAAGATTCATGAATGGTGAGTAGAATTTTCTTCTGAAATCAAGCTTACAGAAAACTTCATAATCAAGTTCAAAATATTAATCTATTAATTAGAACATTTCTAAACATTGAGTTTCATGAGTGTATAATATAATCTCGGCTTACCATCATTAAGAGATCCAATTGTCAATTTCATGATATCATTGGTAATTAACAACAGAAATTCATGACAACCAAAACTGAAACCAACACTTGCTTTACAAATTAACTTCTCATTCTACTAGCCTTTGATATATATATATATATTTCTTATGAACAGTTATGCCAAGGAGGGGAATCAAATCCTCACCTGTAGGAGTAAACTTATGGTAAAAATTTGTCGCCTAACTTTTTCTAAATGTCAATCATGGGGGATCGAGTCTACACCTATAAGGAGCAAACCTATGATAAAGATTATGCGACTTACCCTTTCAATTCTTCTTTATAAACTGATGCTAAATTTTTCTCAGGCTGGTTCCTTTCATACTTGATGATCACCAAGTTACAATTCAATCTTGAACTGAAACCTTAATGTGTAAGTGAGATGTGTCCTGTGAAATCATGTCTCAATCAATGTTTAAAACTTCTAATCATGGGTTAATAATTCAAACTTAAGTGTGAAATCTAACATATGGTTGAATTCCAGAGGCATAAATTGTCAACATCATGTATCTTCTAATTCTAAATCCAAGATGACCGTCAAAATCACTTCAAATTCATAAGAAATTCCAGAAAAATTTAAAAAATTTCACAACTTTTGCTCAAGACCAAGAAAATACTAATTAGGTAACCTAATCTCTCAGCCCAAACCTAAAATCTATATTGTCCTCATATATAAAAGAAATAGGCATGCAATGCACATGGAACAATGAAAGTAAAAGAAAAGTTATGAAAAGATAGTACCTAAACGAGAGAATCAAGAGGCTTCCTAAAGATATCAGCGTAAGAGCGGGTCAGCACAATAGAGAAACCAACAAAAGTAAGATAAAAATAACAAAAATAAAATCATACCTACACCACTTTCGCAGGTGCTCTCAATTGTATTTAGCATATGCAACAAGCCTTTAAACCCCTAAGTTGCCCCTAATGGACGAGTTGTAGTCTCGTGAGGGTTTGCAGCAATGTTACTCATAAACATTAAACTAATTAACTAGGAAAATGAAATGGGATAAAAAGCTGGGTTACCTCCCAGGAGCACTAAGTTTAACGTTTTCAGGTAAACAAGAATGGACTATGAATTAATCAATCTTGATAACCCGGGTCCGCCAACTAAATTTTCTCAACACCTTGATTAACCAATCCCAGACTTTGTGGGAACAACTTGAACCGTGCTATCTGAAATGGGGTAAATGATACCATCGTCTAATAATTTAAGCATTGCCGCTCGAACAACTTCTTCCATGTTAGGGTTAAGCTTCCTTTACATTTCACATAACGTTTTCGCATTTTCTTCAAGATTGTTACGATGCATACACACAGTGGAACATACTCCCTTAATGTCTGCTATCGTCGACCCAATTGTTGCCTTATATTCTCGAAGAACATTAAGTAACCTGCTCATATATACCACATTTCCTCTGTGGTTAGGGACTTCTTTCACCTCTTTTTGAGTTGTCCCATTGCTGAGAATTTTCACACAAGGTTTCAAAAAAATTCTAAGGTTCGACATCACTTTTGGTCATGAATGACCCTCCACTGGTGACATCAATCATGCGACGGTTTTGGGGTGTCAGACCATCATAGAAGTATTGAACCTGTTGCCACTTCTCAAAACCATGGTGTGGACATTTAAGAAGCAAGTCCTTCCATCTCTCTCAACACTCATGAAAGTGCTCACTCTCTTTTTGTGCGAAATTAGTAATTTCTCTACAGAGAGCATTAGTTTTGTGAACAGGGAAGAACTTGTTTAAGAACTTCTTAGACAGTTGATCTCATGTAGTAATAGAGCCAACTCTTAGAGAATTCAACCATGCTTTTGCCTTATCCTTCAAAGAAAAAGGAAAAGGCGTAAACGGATCAAATTCTCTGAAAAGTTTTGAAACCTAAAGGTAGAGCAAATGTCTAGGAATTCTTTCACATGATGATATGGATCCTCCTTGTCTAAACCATAGAAAGAGGGCAACATGTAGTACCTCAGACTTAAGTTCAAAGTGTGCTACCATCGTGGCTGGCAATACTATGCATGAAGGCGCATTGAATTAGACAGGAGCTGAATAATCTCTAAGAGCTTTAATTCCGTTCTCATCCGCCATTTCAAATAGGATGTTTCTAAATCTTCTACGAAAGGTTCTTTCTATTTAAGGATCAAAAGGTGCTAGTTCTATGTTAAGAGATTTACGTCCTATAATAAACTGTGTTATTGCAATGTAAGAAAGAAAACTAAACTAAGATGCAACCTAAAAAAATTAAAACTAGAACTAAAAATTATGAATTCCTAAAAACAAGATAAAACCATGTAAACAATAATTAGAAGGAAGAACCCGGAAAAGGAGATGATCGAAGACCGAAGATTTAGTAGCTCCTCCTTCTGAAGATAATTTTATTTCACAGCTTCCTTCCTCAATTTCTATAAACAAAAACGAATTAAGTTTTTTAAAATAATGCGAGAAAAATCCTAAGGCTATGAATTATGATAAGAGAGAATCCTAAATCCAATTGGGTCGAAACAGTCCTCAGTAACGGTGCCAAAAACTTGATGTTTTATTTAAACCAACCTGATTTAAATGATTTTAAACTTACAAGTATACGAATCATGTGTAGACATGACACGTATTACGAGATCATTCCCACGAGGACTGGTTGTCACAATTTGAAATTTATGATTCTTCTTAACTAATCTAATAAATAGTTTTGCTAACAATTAAATAAACTAACAAAAATTTATGAAAAGTAACTTAGGATAACGAGAAAAATTCAATCAAGGAGAATACTAAGACTTTTGAATACACCCCTAATTATCCTGACCCTTGTTTTACCTATTGATTCACCCTGATTCATATTGATATAAATTTAATAAACAAAGCACACTCTATGTGCTTGGTCGGGCACACAGAATGTATAATCCTTTAAAGCATAAGGATCACATCTTTCCATCCATGGTCAGGCATGAAGAGATGTAGATTCATATTTCTTTCTATATAAGAAATCTGTTCATGGTCAGACACAAGCACCTATAATAAGATTCCAAACAACATCCACATCTAGACTTTGGTTAAGCTCATAGAATGGATATGTACGGAGATTTCAGTTAAACACACTAGAGAAAGAAAAAAATCAAGATTAATTCAATAATAAATAAGAGTCATTCAAATTAGGGGTTTCATCCCAGCCCTAGCTAAAAAATTAGCAATCCATGGAATCAACTAGAAAGAAGGAAAAATAAAATTTAATAAAGGAAGACATCCTTCTCCCTTCTTTCTTCCTCTCTCTCTCTCTCTCTCTCTCCTCTTTCTTCTCTCCCAAGCTGCTCTAGATCTGTTCCACGTCCAACTGAGCTTCCCGAAGATGAGACGATCCTCCTCACTCACGTCCCCCACTAGAAAAACCCTTTTCTTCTCATGTTCTTCTTTCTTTTATAAAGGTTGTGCAGTCGGCTGGAGTCGGTGGAAAGGAGTGGCGGTAAAGGTGTGACCGTGGCCAAAGTTGGTTTCACGGCAGAAATTTTCGAGGAATTCTTTACGCAGCAGAATGTGTGTAGCTATGCTTACGCAACTAAGAAGATGTCGAACACGGCCCACTTCCCTTGCTTTCTTTCCAAAGCAATAACGTCCCTTGGGGCATTTTTGGACGAACTATACGATGGACGGATTAGATCTTCCATCCGATCAATAATGGTGGGCCACAATGTTCCGAAACGTCTGAAATTCGCGGACGTGCGAAAACATAGGTGAACCTTGCTGCATTTCTTGGCGGGCCCCTGATCAGCGTCAAAAGTGAGATCTACTCCGTCCATTGTACTCGTGGCGAGATTTAGGTGCGGAATAGTCGGTTTTGGCTATCCTTTAATGCGGCCCAAGGAATCAAATCACACTGCACTGATTTAAACGTTGCAAAATAGCCTTTTTGTGATTTTTATGACTGGCACATGCGCGTGCATGGATGAAAATAGTCATCATGGTTTCGACTAGTTCGATCCCCTCTGTATGGACGGCTTGGATCATTCGAATGGGTCATGATGGAGGTCCACTGCACATCAAATGGTGCCCCTATTGTGCAGTAGAAAACGAAACTTTCCATTTTAGGAAGGAAGTTGGGTCAACGTTTGCTGACCGACTTCATCAGTCCGGTGCAACGCTTGTGCACATGTGCTCTATGCACACGTTGTACATGTGGAGTCCACGGCGATGTTTCTGAGAAATCTGCACCATCCATCTATTTTGTCTCCCCTATTAAGGGGTTGAGACCAAAGTTGAAGCATATCTTGTTATCAGGTGAGCCCCACTTAATGAATTAAGGGGTTGATCTGGCCGTTGGCCCACTTCCTGTGATATCCAATGGTTGAAATTTAATATGTATGCTTAATTTATGGCCCCCAGATCATGTATGAAGTTTTGGGCTGAACGGATGGCGGGAACCCTGTGATCTTGCATTCTGGACCATTTTCGGGCCTTTTTGACATGAACGACTTGATTTCAATGGATCCATGGCGTATAAATCCATCGATGTTGGTCCTATGGAATCCGTTCCTTACTTTAGTGACTTCGGAGCGTCAAATCCACGCATTTAGTACTCTTTTTTAGTCAACGCTCCTGATTACACACTGCAACTAAAACACAATTAAATTATTCCATTAAGCATTATCATGTACGTAAAATCAGACAATAATCAGGGTCTAATATACAATATTTGACCCTCATCAGCTATAGTTTGTGCACGTGAGCCAACTGCTTAAGAATCCAAACCGTTGATCCAAAAGGCACGAAATATATTAATGATGAGAAGAAGATCTCCCAGATCACACCACTCAACTCTTGCATCAGTGGCCTGGGTGTAAAAATTCAAAGAAAAATATAGAAAAGGATGAAAAAATTAATCCAATTAGCTAAATATTTTAGATATCCTCTGTATATTATGAATGAATCATTCCAACGATCTGGATCACAGATCCATGAGCCCAACACGGTGAAAAATGGAAGCATGAGCAAAGTGTTCCCTTCTCACGCATCAGGATATGGAGCCCACTGTGACGTATGTTCCTCACCGTCCGTCCATTTACAAAGCTCGTTTTAGGTCATGATAAAAAAAATGAAGCAAGTCCAAATCTTAGGTGGACCATACCTCACAAAATAGTAGTCATTGAATCCCCACCATTAAAAGCTTCGTGGGGGCACTGGAATGTTTATATGTAGTCCAAGACTTGAATGAAGATACCACACAAATATCAGTTTGATCCAAAACTTTTATGGGCCAAATAAGTTTTTAATGTTGAATTACCACTATTTTTTTATTATGGTCTACCTGAGATTTGAATTTGTTTCATTTTTTGGATATGTAGACACCCCACCTAAAATGAGAATAAGGCATTGTTTGAGTTTCAACTTGATTTTAATAAATTGTTTCTTACTGACTTAGAAATCATTGAAAATCCAAATGAATTCAACTAAAAGCATCTCAACACATGACGGATACAACCAATGAACCTGATCGACCAGCACCAAATGCAATAGCGATTTGGTCACGGCCGTGCATCCAAACTCAAAAACCTTGAAAACTCTCTACATATAACAACCGATGTGCGAAAAATGATAAAATAAACTCTCTCTACCCATGAATCACTCTCTGTACTATTTAGTCTTCTCGAATAATGCTGTGTTGAGGTGTTAGAGGTCATGTTTTATGAGGAAAGTACAGTTGTCCATGTCCACATGGTATTTGTTATGGGTGAAAATGAGCTACTCAGAAGTATGAGGTCAGCTCAGACATCTATGTGTGTCACATGGTCAGCCAATGTCATTCATGACCAAGGAACTCCTCAACGGCTAGAAAACAATAATCCACTGTTAGGGAAATGGCCTACTCCTTGAGCTCGGCCATCAGAAGATAAATTATCTCGACTTCCATCAGATGTCGAGCCCTTCCACTGTCCCATTCACTTCGACTTGCTGCTTAGAACATCTCTTGGTAAGGGATCCCAAGGTACGACCTTGCACAAGGCAAGACTTCGAGGCGCTACACTCAGGGAAACCTTACCCCGTATGGTAAGATGAAGAGGATGATCATCACCGATTTCATTTATATTCTACTAAGGAAATGAGCTCGATCTTAGTGCTCGAACATGACTCCCAAGGACAAGTCAGCAGGTCAGTAATATGCTCAATGCTGAGGGAAAACTCAGCCACAACTCACTACAGAATCCAGGTCAGCAAGCTACCGTTCGGAACGACCATATAGGCTATGTTAGACGCTCGGCCTCAGCCTTCTACTGGGTGTTTATCATGATTCCAACCATTTAGATCTTATCGAAGAGATTTGTTCGAGATCTCAACCAAATATCTCGGGAGATAATCACGACACACTCGGGATCTGATTCCCTCTACAATACTGTGAACACTGGGAAATCGGCGTCCATGCTGGTTTATCGTTTATGATGAGGGTGATTGGACTAATTTGGATTGGTGATGCAAACAGACTTGGAGTCGCCACTGGCCACTTAACTCAAATGCAGAATATGTAAAGTCAGAGAATCCGAGGACTATCTTACCTTAAGTTGACTCCCGATTTGCGATCTGGGATTCTGAGTAAGGGACCTAGGTTACAAAGAGGGAAGGTATTAGGCACAAAGAGGGGAGGTGTTAGGCACCCTCTCTACCCATACAGATGTACATTCTCTACTTCGTGTAGTAAGCTGATCTTATAGGATAAAATGATAGGATATGAAGTACTAAAAATGGACTACGCATACTCGGATTTCTGATATGGCAAGGTTCGAAATTCTAGCAAGCCGCAGAGCATATGTCCAAAGAATGTCTAAAGGAGTTTTTGAACAGGTATGATGATGCTAAAATATAATTAAAATAGGACTAAGCTACCATGAGTTTCTGATGTGACAGGATCTAGTGTTCGGAAAGTCACAAAGCATACATCCAATGACAACTTAGAGAAGCGGGGGGTTGAGAATGGAAGTAATGATGCGATTGATAAAGTATAAATGCTAATGATGATTGCATGATCTTTGGATTGCATTTGAAATGACTTGTGAAAAGGGTGAGCTCTCAGTCCGGGGGGGGGGGGGGGGGGGGTTGAATAGGACTATGCCAAATTAAAAATAAATTTAGAATAGATATAAAGATAGTTATAAAGATAGATGAATTAAATAGCTATCTTAATTGCAATAGTATTGAGAAGTTGATTCAAAGGACAACCTTACACCAAAAACCAAATTTTATCGTAAGACAACTTGATATCTTGAACTCAATAAGGATAAAAAACTCAAACTAAAACAAGAGTCAAAATAAAGAAATCTAGCTATTACAACATTCACCACTTGTACATGAAATAGATACAAGCATTCACCACACATTCATCACATACATCATCATCCACCAAACTCTCAGAATTATAGTGGTTCGATGTGTACACCAACTGTTCTCAGACAACCACACCTACTCCACTCTCAGTAATCATAACCCACGCGATATTGGCTTTCACTATGAAAGAAGGTTTTCCAAGGTTCACCTTAAGACAATTACAATTACGTTTTTAACGAGCTACCACAATTAAAAATCCTGCACTGAGATTTTCTATCTATCTCAGTCAAAACTAGTACAAAGATTTTCTGGCAATCTCAAGAACCAAAAGCAAATAAACAATATACTTATCTGAAGATTCTACTTGATGTAGCCGATAGAACCGCTTCACTTGCAGATGTAGATGTTCAATGTCCAACACCCATATAGAAGGGTTCTACGTTCTAAATGAATTTTAATTAAACTCAAACTTGGGCTATTTTGATTGAATTCCTTGGATCTCAAAAGGGATAGAAAAGAACACCCTTTTTCAAAAATCAGATTAAAGCAAAGAGATCAAGAAATTACAAATCAAAAAGTTATAAAATGAATCTACGATTTACTAGACAATAGCTTGAAAATCACGGGGACTTTTCTCTCAAAGTGGAGGCTTGATTTGGCTTTGAATGAATGATTAAAGTTGAGAAAAGAACTTTATTTATAGGCTAAAAATTGATTATTTCGACTGGTCTAAGGTCAGCTTTAACTAGTCTAAGGTGGAACCAAAATTTAAAAATTCTAGTGCGATCAGATAAAACCGACCCCGGCTAGTCAAGTGGGTCCTAAAAAGCTTGCTAGAGTTCAAGTCGAACCCTTCTCAACTGGTTGAGCCAATCTCCATGACCAGTCGAGTAGGATGCTCAACTGGTCGAGGACCTACCAAAAATTTTTAAAATTTTACAACAAAACCTATACTAGTCGAGAGAAACCCTGGACTAGTTGAGCCAGAGCTTAGACTAGTCGAATATAGGCTAAGACCGTGTTTGTTAACGCTGAATTTTTGCACTTAACACGGAATGGAGAAAATTTTTTGTATTTAGTGGTGTTTGTTAATGCATTATTAACGTCGAAGACGGAAAGCGCTAAGTGGTTTTTCACTGAATTCTTTCCATGATAGGAGTCTGGCTTAATGGTGAACGTGGAATGCGCTCCATGACTATTCATTAAATAATTTTTTTTTGCTTTCAAAAGTACCCCTTTTCAGATTACTACAGAAATGTTTTCTTTTAAATTGGTTGCGCAATACAAAATCAATCTTTAACCTGTGAAACTTCTTTACGCCCCACCATGATTTATGTATTTGATCCACACTGTCCATCAACCTTTTCAAATAATTGAAGGTGTTGTCACGCCCCAAACCCAAAAATCGGATTCACATGAATTCCGATTGCCGAATCCGGTGCCGACAGCCTCCGTAGTGCCCCATTCTCGGCTGCTAATAATCAAATGCCAGATTCCGATCCTGGGATCCTACAAGGAGGATTTTTAGAATGAATTTTTTTTTGTAATGGAGCATAACCACAAGCATAACCAAGTCAAAAAACAACATCACCACATATCCACTATATCAAAAACTTTAAGTACAATACGGAAAGAGAAATACAAGGTGATCAAAAAGCTCCAAAAGATCCTGATACGCACTCCTGCCTCAGCACTGCTGCTGTCCAATGCTACCTGCACACAACTGTCGTGCATAAGCTTACAAAAGCTTAGAGGGTGGTGTAAGTTTGTGCGTAAGGCAAACACCAAGTGTACAGTATCAGAGCAATACAGAAGTATGCGGTAAGTCCACAGAATCAACCATGCCAAGGCTATATAATGCAAGACGTGAATGCAATCGGCCATAACAAGGCCATGTGATGCGAGATATGAATGTCATCGGCCACACCGATGCAATGCAAGGCCTACATAGCCGAATGTCATATGCGAAATGTAATCCAATCAAGTCGGTACTCCTCAAGTACACATATCAGTACAGTTCCTCTCTGGATATCACCGGGGTCTAATATACTTCGCAGAGACTGCCACCTCCCTAGCTGCACAGTCAAGCAAGCGAAATAGACCTCACTATTCACCTGACCAGTAGTCTGCCAATACCAACCCGGTTCGTCGATAGCGGACTCATTTGCGAGCTGGTCAAACTCAGCCTAGCTTATAGCCCCCTCACTCAGGCGGATAAGGCCACACCCCCTTCCAACTGACTACGACACAGTGGAATACGCTGCCTATTGGTATTCGGCACTCGGGTGCTCGTGTATCCACTGGGTTTAGATGTTGGAGCATCTCCTGGTACCAAAAAGGTTCTGAGACTTTCATCCAAGGACATCCTAAGTGCCCACAGTGCTAGAATAAGTATTTTTGGTATCCAATACGGTCATCCATGATATACTTGTAGAGCCACGGCCCTGATGTCGCTAGGGCGTGCAGTGATCAGGTCACACATTTGCAAGATGCATGAATCACACATCAAATCATGCAGAAATCCAGCGCGTACTGTCCAATGGCGTATGTTATGATTAGTCACTACTCATATCAAGCATACATATGATGCGTATGAGCATGAGTCATGAGATTATACTAAGCATGTTATAAGGCGATGAATAGTAACGAGCATGGGCCTATCAATGGGCCCTAAGGGGAGTTACAATGCGGACATTTAACCAACATTGTACATACAATGAGGACGTCAAACCAATATTGTTCCCTAGGCACGATCATGTAGGACACTCTATCTCATAACGAGTCCCGTAAATGGTCTGCCCAATGGCGTATGTTATGATTAGTCACTACTCATATCAAGCATACATATGATGCGTATGAGCATGAGTCATGAGATTATACTAAGCATGTTATAAGGCGATGAATAGTAACGAGCATGGGCCTATCAATGGGCCCTAAGGGGAGTTACAATACGGACATTTAACCAACATTGTACATACAATGAGGACGTCAAACCAATATTGTTCCCTAGGCACGGCCTGCCATAAATATCATTACATGAACCATGGGAAAACGCACATTGCAATGGACTCTAAGGACATTCTGTTGACCTCGACCCATGGGCCTTAGATACATCAAATGGGCCGTATCACATGGGCCTTACATTCAACAAATGGGCTGCATTAATGGACCTCACCAATAAGCCCTATGTACATTGCAATGGTCCATGACCCATGGGCCTTATATATGCCAAATGGGCTTAATCCCATAGGCCTTATTTACAATAAATGGGTTTGAATTCCATGGGCCTTATATAGATTAAATGGGCCGGATCCCATAGGCATTGTATATGTCAAATGGGCCTAAACCCATGGGCCTTATATATGTCAAATGGGCTTAATCCCATAGGCCTTATGTGTGCCAAATGGGCTTAATCATTTGGGCTTTAGATATATACCAAGGTGGGCCTCAATGGATGGCCACAATTAACTCAATCATGGGCCCTAAACACATACCAAGGTGGGCCCATTTGAACCATAAATCTGCCTCATTTTTAGCTCTCAAAATGGATGGACGGTTAAGATACAACTCATGCATCATGGTGGGGGAGTCCACTGACCGTCCAGCAGCCAAAGAAATGGCTGGACGGTGTGGAAACACAAACAATGCAGTGGGCTCCACCGTTCGGGCGGACGGTGGATTTAAGGCACATACTTCACTGTGGGTCCCATGTGGGGCCCACCATAATGTTTACATGCCATCTAACCCGTTGATAAGGTCACTCAAACCTGGTTGAAGAGAAGGTATAAATTTTAGCTTGATTCACAACTTCTGTGGGCCCAAAAAGGGTTTCAATGGTAGAGCACAATCACAGCTGTTTCTTATGGTGTGGGCCATCTGAGATTTAGATCGATCTGATTTTTGGGTGGGACCTACTTAAGGTAGGGACCCACCATTTGGACGGCTTAGATGGCAGATAAGCATCAAGGTGGGGCCCACGTGTAGGGTCGTGGGTCCCTGCCCACGGTCCGCTCACCAGCTGCTGGCGCGGCCAGTGTCTCTGACGCAGCAGCAAGCTTGCTGTTGTTTTTTTTTTTTTTTTGAAAATCTAATTTTTCAAGGTTTTTCGGGTGTAGGACCCACATCTAGTAGATCCACTCCATCCACTGGCTTCCATGGCCCTAGACAAGTCTAGCAAGACCAATATTGGGCCGTTTTCAGCGTGTAAGAAAAATTTGGGTGGACTTACAATGGTAATGATACAGTTTTCGATGCTATGGCCCACCGGATACTCCGATCAACCTCATTTTTTGGCTCAACGCCTAAAATGAGTCGGGAAAGAGGATGGACGGTATGGATTAGAAACATACATCGAGGTGGGTCCTATCCCAATAGCTTGAAACAAGCTCTTTTTTTTTTGTATTTTCCTTCTAGCATCCAGTGTCTGGACGTTTCCTCTTTTCTTTTCTTTTCTTTTTTTTTTTTTTGTTTAGGTGGGCCACCACAAGATGGATGATATGTCTAAGATGGGCCCCACTCATGGACGGCTTGGATAAAATTCCTACTTCAAGGTGGGGTCCGTCCAAGTGGGCCATACGGCCGTTTCATCACACACAAAGAAATAAAATAAATGAAAAGAGAGGGAGAGAGAGAGATAGAGTGGGACACGCGTGATGGAGGGACCCCGGTACTATGGGCCCTCCGTTTCAACGATCGAATCATACATCAACGGGTCCCATTGCATATAGGCCATCCAAATAAAAGATCAACGGTGGAGATCTCTCTCCATCCAAAATAAACGGTCCATATGACCTCTTAATGCAAGAAAAGTAAACATCATGATGGGGTCCATGGAGAATGGCCCCATCATAGAATGATTTGATAATCAAGATGAGTCATCAACCACATCTTAAGGTTCCAAGTGAGATCCAAACCATTGATCGGTTGGCCTCACTTGACCCATCTTAAAAATATGAAAAACTAGGCTATGGAAGCACCCATCGCTTGATCTTCTCGGTCCGTTGGAAAGCTACTCTCATAGAGCTTCACTTTGATGGTGGAGATGGAAAATTGATGGCTAGGATGATGGGTTTTAGAGTGGGAAGTGGGCCACCAAAAATTACTTTTCTCTCATGGAAAGCCTTGGATGTGTGATGCTCTCTTGGTTACTTGGAATTGTTGAGAAATGAGAGAGAGAGAGAGATGAGATGTAAGGAGATGTGAGGTGAGTGATGGGATGATGGTTGATGGATGTGAGTGATGGGTGAGGTGATGTATTAGTTGACTTTGGTGGTTGCTTGACTTGTGGAGAAAGGAAGCATGGATGCTTTGTACTTGACATGAGAGGTGATTGATGGGATTATTGATGTGATTGATTTGACACTTTGTAGAGATTTTCTTAAAAATGTAAATGCGCAGCATTTTTCTCGAAATAAACGCCGACCCACATCTCTTAGTCAGGGTATTGGATCGGTACATGAGTCGCGGCGTTAGAACCGCAGTGACTGTGCGGTCGCAATGATACAAGTCTTGGATTAAGCCAACTCATATGTATAGGATACGACTTGCGGTCGTGCGCAACGTCAACTACAGATCGCGGATTATCGGAATTTGACGAGAAGGATCGCGGGAAGCGACGGAATAGTACGGATTAGGATACGGGTCTTACAACTCTCTCCACCTAATAAAAATTTTATCCTCGAAATTTACATTACCATCGCAACTAACCATAACTCAAAAAGGGAATAGGAAACATAACATCATATAAAATCAAGCACAATACACCATACAATCAATTATCGAAAAGATGGGGATAACGCTCATAAATCTCTACCTCGCTCTCCCAAGACGCCTCATCCACACTATGATGGTTCCACTGTACCTTCATCAAGGGAATGACCTTGGTTCTGAGGACCTGCTCCTTCCGATCGAAAATACAAACTGGCTGCTCAATATAAGAAGCGTCCTCACGAACCTCTAATGACTGCTAATCAATAACAGGTACGATGTCTGATCAACACTTCCGCAACATAGAGACGTGGAAAATGTTGTGGACACCAGACAACTGCGATGGCAAGGCAAGCCGATAGGCCACGACGCCAATGTGCCCAGTGATCTCGAAAGGTCCAATGAATCTCGGGGCAAGCTTACCCTTCGTCTTAAATGAACCACACCCTTCATGGGTGAGACCTTGAGATACACATAGTCCCCGACGACAAACTCTAAGGGACGACGCCGACGATCAGTAAAACTCTTCTGCCGGCTCTGAGCTGTGCGCATCCTCTGCCTGATGATGTCGATAGCCTCTGACGTCTGCAGCACAAGCTCGGGACCTAGGAGACACCTCTCTCCAACCTTGGTCCAACAACTCGAAAATCTGCACGGCCTACCATATAATGCCTCCAAATGAGCCATGCCAATGGTCGTCTGATAGCTGTTGTTGTACGCGAACTCAGCCAATCACAGGTACTTGTCCCAACTACCCGTGAAATCAATCGCGTAAGCCCGAAGCATATCCTCTAGGATCTGGTTGACCCTTTCGGTCTGCCCATCAGTCTGCAAATGATACGCGGTGCTGAGCTACAAATCAGTGCCCATCGTTCTCTGGAAGCTCCTTCAAAACTGAGATGTGAACCTCGGATCTCGGTCTGAAATAATCGAGACGGGAACACCGTGCAATCTCACGATCTCATCAATAAACATCCTGGCGAGCCGATCCATGCCCAGGATAACATCAAAATCGGACATCGACAATACAAATAGGTCAGCAGGCAAGAAGATATCCCCAATCAAAATGGGGTAAGATGCGCAAAATCGGCCCAACACTACGGTCTTCTCTAATGGTGTCGATACTATCAAATCCTCACGGGCAGACTCCAACGGCAAACCAGTCGATCTGCAGAAATCATCGGTGAAAAATGAATGTAATACACTAGAGTCAAATAATACACGTGCAATGCATGCAGAAACAGGAAGAGTACCCTCGATGACCCCTCCTGATGACTGTGAGTCCTGCTGGGCAGCATAGAATCTGCCCTGAGCCTGCTAGGGAGGTGCAAGTCCCCTCTGAGGTCTCTACTACTGCTGTGGTCGCTGTGGGGGCCTAACCTGCTGTCTCTGCTGCTGCAGGGGAGGTACAGGAGGCTAGTGCTGCGATCGCTGCTACTGTGGTGGCTGTCATGGAGGTGGATGTGGTGCCCTCGGCTGCTGCTGCTGCAGCGGATGGGGACACTCGTGCCTACGATGTCCTGTACGACCGCACCCAAAGCAAGTACCTGTAAACGATCCCGAAGATGGTGCTGGGGGTACTGTTGGTGCTCAGAATGTTGGGCGGGTCGTGCGCCGCTGCTGTGAGCGATGCTGCTGATGGGAACTACTAGAAGGTGCCTTCCTCTTTTGATCTCTCCTCTGATCACGGGCTCTCTGCACACCAGCTCAATCTATCTCATATATCAAGGCTCTCTCTACTATCTGCTCAAATGTCGGAAGCATGTGTCCGATCACACGGCTCCTGAGGGCAGGACGTAAGACGTTTTTAAAACGGCGGGCCTTCCGCCCCTCATCATCAACAAGATATGTCACAAATCTCGATAGTGCGACGAATCGAGCCTCATACTGGGACACAGACATGTCCCCCTGGACCAATGTCTCAAACTCTAGTGCGCGCTGTTGTCGCATAAGCTCGGGAAAGAACTTCCGGTCAAACCGGTCTATAAAGTCCTCCCATGTCTACTCAAAATCGGCGGCTACCGATCGGGCCACAGAAGCTCACCAATACTGAGCCTCACCCTGCAGAAGGAATACAACTAATGGAACTCGCTGCTGGGTCATACATCTCATGGTGTCAAATATCTTCTCCACCTCGGAGCACCATATCTCTGCAGCAGTAGGGTCTGGCTCACCTCGAAAATGCGGAGGATCGTGCTGTCGAAAATCCTTGAGAAGAGCGCTCGTACGCTCTTGCTCAGTCACGGCTGGTGTTATAGTGGGACACCTGCTCTGCCCTTGAAGAATGGCGGTCATCGCCTGCAACATCTGCTGCAGCTGAGTAGCACTCACAGGTACGGTCGGATCCGCATCGGTCTCAGGTAAATGAGTGGCATCCTCAGGCTCAAAGGCAGGAATATCTGGTGGTGAAGTAGGAGTAGCAGGTGGTAAGGCAGGAGCTGCGGGTGGTGGTGCGAGAGTCACTGGTGGTGGAGCGGGATTCGCTTGGGTCGCTCTTCTAGGCAGCATTTCCTACAGAAAGGAACAAGGGCCTATCAGCCTTGAGAATTCTCGAAGGCATAAATGTTAAGGGTTCATGTCGAAAAATTGCCAAGTCATTCGGACTCGGAACCTATTTATAATAGATATGTGATGTGATCCTCAGGTATTCCCAAGTTATGCTCTGATACCAACTTCTGTCACGCCTCAAATCTGAAAATCGGATTCACATGAATCCCGATTGCCGAATCCGATGCCGACAGCCTCCGTAGTGCCCCATCTCGGCTCCTGATAATCAAATGCCAGATTTCGATCATGGGATCCTACAAGGAGGATTTTCAGAATGAATTTTTTTTTGTAATGGAGCATAACCACAAGCATAACCAAGTCACAAAACAACATCACCACATATCCACTATATCAAAAACTTTAAGTACAATACGGAAAGGAAAATACAAGGTGATTAAAAAGCTCCAAAAGATCCTGAAACGCACTCCTGCCTCAGCGCTGCTGCTGTCCAACGCTACCTGCACGCAACTATCGTGCATAAGCTTACAAAAGCTTAGAGGGTGGTGTAAGTGTGTGCGTAAGGCAAACGCCAAGTGTATAGTATCAGATCAATGCGGAAGTATGCGGTAAGTCCATAGAATCAACCATGCCAAGGCTATGTAATGTAAGATGTGAATGCTATCGACCATACCAAGGCCATGCGATGCGAGATATGAATGTCATCGGTCACACCGATGCAATGCAAGGCCTACATAGCCGAATGTCATATGCGAAATGTAATGTAAGCAAGTCGGTACTCCTCAAGTACGCATATCAGTACAGTTCCTCTCTGGATATTACCGGGGTCTAATATACTTCGCAGAGACTGCCATCTCCCTAGCTGCACAGTCAAGCAAGCGGTATAGACCTCACTATTCGCCTGACTAGTAGTCTGCCAATACCTACCCGGCTCGTCGATAACGGACTCATTTACGAGCTGATCAAACTCAGCCTAGCCTATAGCCCCCTCACTCAGGTGGATAAGGCCACACCCCCTTCCAACTGACCACGACACAGTGGGAGACGCGGCCTACTGGTATTCGGCACTCGGGCGCTCGTGTATCCACTCGGTCTAGATGTTGGAGCATCTCCCGATACCAAAAAGGTTCTGAGACTTTCACCCAAGGACATCCTAAGTGCCCACAGTGCTAGAATAAGTATTTTCGGTATCCAATAGGGCCATCCACGATATACCTGTGGAGTCACGGCCCTGATGTCGTTAGGGCGTGCAGTGATCAGGTCACACATATGCAAGATGCATGAATCACACGTCAAATCATGCAGAAATCCAGCGTGTACTGCGCGATCATGTAGGGCACTCTATCTCATAACGAGTCCCGTAAATGGTCTGCCCAATGGCGTATGTTATGATCAGTCACTACTCATATCAAGCATACATATGATGCGTATGGACATGAGTCATGAGATTATACTAAGCATGTTATAAGGTGATGAATAGTAACGAGCATGGGCCTATCAATGGGCCCTAAGGGGAGTTACAATGCGAACATTTAACCAACATTGTACATACAATGAGGACGTCAAACCAATATTGTTCCCTAGGCACGGCCCGCCATAAATATCATTACATGAACCATGGGGAAACACACATTGTAATGGACTCTAAGGACATTCCGTTGGCCTCGACCCATGGGCCTTAGATACATCAAATGGACCGTATCACATGGGCCTTACATTCAATAAATGGGCTGCATTAATGGACCTCACCAATAAGCCCTATGTACATTGCAATGGTCCATGACCCATGGGCCTTATACATGCCAAATGGGCTTAATCCCATAGGCCTTATTTACAATAAATGGGTTTGAATTCCGTGGGTTTTATATAGATTAAATGGGTCTGATCCCATGGGCATTGTATATGTCAAATGGGCCTAAACCCATGGGCCTTATATATGCCAAATGGGCTTAATCCCATAGGCCTTATGTGTGCCAAATGGGCTTAATCATTTGGGCTTTAGATATATACCAAGGTGGGCCTCAATGGATGGCCACAATTAAGTCAATCATGGGCCCTAAACACATACTAAGGTGGGCCCATTTGAAACATAAATCTGCCTCATTTTTAGCTCTCAAAATGGATGGACGGTTAGGATACAACTCATGCATCATGGTGAGGGAGTCCACTGACCGTCCAGCAACCAAAGAAATGGCTGGACGGTGTGGAAACAAAAACAATGCAGTGGGCTCCACCGTCCGGGCGGACGGTGGATTTAAGGCACATACTTCAATGTGGGTCCCATGTGGGGCCCACCATAATGTTTACACGCCATCTAACCCGTTGATAAGGTCACGCAGACCTGGTTGAAGAGAAGGTACAAATTTTAGCTTGATTCACAACTTCTGTGGGCCCAAAAAGGGTTTCAATGGTAGAACACAATCACAGCTGTTTCTTATGGTGTGGGCCACCTGAGATTTAGATTGATCCAATTTTTGGGTGGGACCTACTTAAGGTAGGGACTCACCATTTGAATGGCTTAGATGGCAGATAAGCATCAAGGTGGGGCCCACGTGCAGGGCCGTTGGTCCCTGCCCACGGTCCGCCCGCCAGCTGCTGGCGCGGCCAGCGTCTCTAAAGCAGCAGCAGCTTGCTGCTGCTATTGTTTTTTTTTTTTGAAAATCTGATTTTTCAAGGTTTTTCGGGTGTGGGACCCACATCTGGTAGATCCACTCCATCTACTGGCTTCCATGGCCCTAGACAAGTCTATCAAGACCAATATTGGGCCGTTTTTAGCGTGTAAGAAAAATCTGGGTGGACTTCAATGGTAATAATACAGTTTTCGATGCTATGGCCCACCGGATACTCCGATCAACCTCATTTTTTGGCTCAACGCCTAAAATGAGTCGGGAAAGAGGATGGACGACATGAATTAGAAACATACATTGAGGTGGGTCCTATATGAGTGGCCTATCCCAATAGCTTGAAACAAGCTCCTTTTTTTTTATATTTTCCTTCTAGCGTCCAGCGTCTGGACGTTTCCTCTTTTCTTTTCTTTTTTTTTTTTGTTTAGGTGGGCCACCACAAAGATGGATGGTATGTCTAAGATGGGCCCCACTCATGGACGGCTTGGATAAAATTCCTACTTCAAGGTGGGGTCCGTCCAAGTGGGCCATACGGCCGTTTCATCACACACAAAGAAATAAAATAAATGAAAAGAGAGGGAGAGAGAGAGATAGAGTGGGACACGTGTGATGGAGGGACCCCGGCACTATGGGCCCTCCGTTTCAACCATCCAATCATACATCAATGGGTCTCATTGCATATGAGGCATCCAAATAAAAGATCAACGGTGGAGATCCCTCTCCATCCAAAATGAACGGTCTATATGACTTCTTAATGCAAGAAAAGTAAACATCCTGATGGGGTCCATGGAGAATGGCCCCATCATGGAATGATTTGATGATCAAGGTGGGTCATCGGCCACATCTTAGGGTCCCAAGTGAGATCCAAACCATTGATCGGTTAGCCTCACTTGGCCCATCTTAAAAATATGAAAAACTAAGCTATGGAAGCACCCACCGCTTGATCTTCTCGGTCCGTTGGAAAGCTACTCTCCTAGAGCTTCACTTTGATGGTGGAGATGGAAAATGGATGGCTAGGATGATGGGTTTTGGAGTGGGAAGTGGGCCACCAAAAATCACTTTTCTCTCATAGAAAGCCTTGGACGTGTGATGCTCTCTTGGTTGCTTGGAATTGTTGAGAAATGAGAGAGAGAGAGAGAGAGAGAGAGAGAGAGAGAGAGAGAGAGATGAGAATTAAGGAGACGTGAGGTGAGTGATGGGGTGATGGTTGATGGATATGAGTGATGGGTGAGGTGATGTATTAGTTGACTTTGGTGGTTGCTTGACTTGTGGAGAAAGGAAGCATGGGTGCTTTGTACTTAACATGAGAGGTGATTGATGAGATTGATTGATGTGATTGATTTGACACTTTGTAGAGATTCTCTTGAGAATATAAACGCGCGGCGTTTTCTAGAAATAAATGCCGACCCACATCTCTTAGTCAGGGTATCGGATCGGTACATGAGTCGTAGCATTGGAACCACTGCGACGGTGCGGTCGCAATGATACAAGTATTGGATTAAGCCGACTCAAATGTATTGGATACGACTTACGGTTGTGCGCAACGTCAACTACAGGTCGCGGATTGTCGGAATTTGACGAGAAGGATCGTGGGAAGTGACAACAGTACGGATTAGGATACGGGTCTTACAGGTGTGATCTAATAAAAGAAGCAGGTCCAATTATTAATCGGACCATAAGGTGGGGATTGAACGTCCACCATTAAAAACTTTTTGAGAGCTAGGGAAGTTTCGGATCAAGCTGGTATTTTTATTTTGACTTCATCCATGTATACATGACCTAATGAATAGGTTGGATGGTAAAAAAACATCATAGTGGACCTTAGAAAGGTTTCAACGATGGATGTATACATGAATTTTTTAACGGTGAAAATCATTATCCCGCTGCTATTTTTGGTGTGGTCCACTTGAGTGTTAGATTGCATCATTTTTGTGTTCATGCCTTAAAATAATCTAAGAAAAGGGATTGATGGTTTGGATGTATAGATACATCACGGTGGGCCCACCCACAGAACTACCCATTCAGAGCTAGGGACGAGCGGGGGCAGTACGCAATCCGCGTCCTCATATAGAAAGCCTATCGCGTGAAGTTCTTGCGCTGGAAAACTGGGTGGGGCCCAACATGATATTTTTAAGAAATCCAGCCCCTACATCCGTTTTCTGAGCTCATTTTAGGACTTGAGACCAAAACTGAGAAGGATCCAAGACTCAAGTGGGGCGCACTAGAGTAAAAGGTGGGTAGGAAAATTCCTACCATTGAAAACTTTTTGGGGTAGAAGGTGATGTTTACATGACATCCATACCGTTAATAACGTCTTTCCTATTGGGATGAATTGAAAACACAAATATTAGCCTGATTTAAAACTTCAGTGGCCCATGAATATTTCAACTGTGTACGTTCAATACTCACATTTTAGGTCCACTTGAGTATTAGTTACCGCTCATTTTTGGCCTGTTATCCTAAAAATATCTCAGAAAACGGATGGCTGGGGTGGATTTCTCAAAAACATCACGTTGGGCCCCACCCACGTTTCCAACGCAGGAACCTCTTGCGAAAGGCTTTAGCAGGAAATCCGCATCCGTGTCCTGGACAAAAGACGAGAACGGATTGGCTACTCCCATTGCCACCGGCCAATGGCTGATGGTCAGTGCTCGGTGGGCCCTACCATGATGTATGTGTTTCATCCATGCCATCCATCTATTTTTTCAAATCATTTCATGGCATGGGACAAAAAATTAGGTATATCAAAATCTCAAGTGGGCCACATTACAGGAAATAGTGTTGAATGAGCGTCGACTATTAAGAACCTTTTGGGGGCCATAAAAGTTTTAGATCAAGCTGATCTTTGCTTTTTCCCTTCATCTGGGCCTGTATGACCTAATAAGAAGATTGGATGTTAAATAAACAGTACAGTGGGCCTTAGGTGGGCCCTCAAAAAGGTTTCAACGGTGGATGTCATTATCACTATAGCATCCTTTGGGGTGGTTCACTGGAGTTGTGGACCTGCTTAATCTTTAGGATTATATATTAAAATAATATGAGAAAAATGAAGGACGGCTTAGATAAAATACTTACATCACGGTGGGCCCCATAGAGCCTACCCGGACAGGGTAGGATGTAATCCACGTGGGAAGCGGTGGGCGGGGATTGCCATTGAAGTGACGTCACCAAGTTTTGTGAGCCCCACCATGATGTATGTTTTTTTTATCCATGTCCTCCATCCATCTAGAGAGATCATTTTAGGACAAGATCTAAAGAATGAGTTACATCCAAAGATCTAGTGAACCCCACCATAGAAAACAGTGGAGAGAGTGACACCACCATTAAAAACTTCCAAAGGCCACAAAAGTTTTCGATCAAGCTGATGTTTGTGTTTTCCCTTCTTTAATGTTTTTTAAACTTTTGAATAGGTTGGATTTTGAAAAAACATTATGGTAGACCTTAAGAAGGTTTCAATGGTGGACATCAATCTTTCCATTATTTTCTGTGGTGGGGTCCACTAAAGCTTTAGATCTGCCTCATTCTCCGGATCATGCATTAAAATAATATCTCCAAATGAATGGATGCTGTGGATACAGCACATGCATCATAGTGGGGTCCACAGAACTTGGTGAAGCCACTTCAGTAGCAAGTCTCGTCAGTATCTAAGCTGTGCTCATCTACACTAGCTATATAGCTGGATATGAAACGGATTTGCTACTCCCTTACCACCATCCCGGTTGTTCGTGGTCGGTGCTATGTGGCCCCCATGATGCATGTGTTTCATCCATTCCATTCATCTATTTTTATGAATCTCATTTTATATCTTTATCCCAAAAAAAAGAGGGATATAAATCTCAGGTGGACCACACCACAGGAAAACAATAGTGATTGGATATCCACCATTAAAATCCTCCTAGGGCCCACTGTACTGTTTATTTGACATCCAATATGTTGATTAGTCATACATTCCCAGATGAAGTAAAAATAAATAAAAATTAGCTTGATCCAAAACTTTTATGGCCCCTAAAAGGTTTTCAATGGGCAAAGCTCATTCAACATTGTTTCTGTAATGTGGTCCACTTGAGATTGGGATATACCTCATTTTTTGTCTCATACTATAAAATGATCTGGAAAAATATACGGACAACATGGATGAAACACATACATCATGGTGGGGCCCATAGAACACTGACCATCAGCCAGCCCATAGAGCACTGACTATCAGCCATTGGCAGCTGGCAGCAGGACTAGCCAATTAGTTTTCCGTGTGGTACACCGGGCGCAGATTGGATGGACGTGGATTTCCTGCGAAAGCCCACCACCATGTTTTTAGGAAATATACTCCGTTCATTTGTTTTGCTAACTAATTTTAGTAAAAACGACAAAAAAGAGGTGGATCCAAGACTCAAGTGGGCCACACGAGAGGAAACAGTAGCTACATAACACTGACGATCATTGAGCTCTAAGTTGTACAAACGGTTTAAAGGAGATCACGGTTGGCGGGAAATCTGCATCAAGTGTAAAACATTTCCAAGCAGGAGATGGGGGCAAATGTATCAAATTAACATATTTTAGACATTTCAGCTATTTGTTAACAAACAGATTATTTCAGATTCAGTACTTCATTTTCATACTTCAGCCATAATTATCAAATAAGTTTTTGACTTCAGATTTTAGATTCAGGCTTCAGGTTTCAAATTCAGCTTCAAATTTTAGATTCAGGCTTTAGACTTCAGTTTTAACAAACAGGACATAAGACTAGTCGAAATAAAGCCTATAAGAAGTATAATAACCCATACCAAATGTGTAATATGAATAACCTAATCGTAAGGTCTTTCTAGGGTCATTTATACCTGAATATCGAACATTGAACTTTGTAGCTTCAGTAACTTTGGTAGATCTTCTACTTGATGCACTTGAAGCTTGAACTTGATCTTGACCATGTAGTGCACTTGTACTTGAACTTGTAGAACAATCTTCATATCTTGAGCTTTGTAGCACATCTTCTTATGAAGGTGAACTTTTCATCATTTTAAAGTGGTGTCTCAACGAAATTTGACAACACGGGGTGCTTAATATACAACATAGCACTTACAATCTCCCCCTTTTTCAAATTCATGACAAAACCAACTTAAAAAATTATCATACAAACTTCACAAGTTCACAAACTCAACAAATCCATTCCAAAACCTTCAAATCTTACGGATAGCAATCTACTTTTAAGAATATTGTAAATATGTCTACTAACAGAGTCTACTAAAAGATCAACTGTGTTGAAAAGTTCCTAAGTAGACCCTTCGTGATTGTTGCATGTAGAATCTATATAAGCTTGTCTTATCCTAAAAGTAATTCACCTGTAACCCATTAGTAATTGATAAGGGAGGAGTCACGCTTTAAGAATAGTGTAATTTTTACATGATTCAGCGTAATCTTTCAACACTGAGCTCTTGGCATGGATTCCCTAAGGGGGGTGGCTAACAGTGATGTGTGAACTACTAACAAGCTAACAAGAAAAAAATATAATAATAATAAGAAGTTAACTTTTATTTTTATTTTGGATATTTTCAACATATTTCACAACATTCAAAACTCAACTCTCAACTGGGTGTACACGATGAAATAATGGGAAAAGAAATTCCTATTGAAACCTTGCTGGGCCCACCTTGATGTTTATTTGCCATCCAAATTCATGTCGCATGGAAGTATACCATGCCGGTGAAATACTCACAGCTCGGGCTAGGACTGGGTGCTACCTCATCAGGACCTAATTATGAATGGAAGTCTGGTCAATTACTCTGTGTGGCCATCATGATGTTTTTTTTAAATTTTTTATTATTAATTTTTTTATCCAAACCATCCATCCATTTTGAAAAATCATTTCAGGTGATCAATAAAAAAATGAGCTAGGCAGAATACTCAAGTTGACCACACCACAAGAAACAGTAGATATTGAATGCCTTAATTTGAAAACCTCCTCAGGATCACAAAAGTTTTAGATATTGAATGCCTTAATTTGAAAACCTCCTCAGGATCTCACGGACTTTCAACGTTGTAGACCTGACCGAGTATCATGAACCAGCACAAGAGGAGAACTTGAGGACGAGTTCTTTTCAAGTGGAGGGGACTGATGTAGAGCGGGTCGCGGACAATTTCGTGTCCAAGATGGATCAGAAAAGGCACGGTCGGCGACAGAAGTGATCCGGACCATCGGACCTTAGATCGGATGTATCTCACAATCCGGAATGAGTTATCCGACGTAAAATATATGATTTTGGGGTAGAACGAGCTACTTTAGCCAACCAACCCCGCTATGCCGGGTTGCGCAGCCCGGATTTGCGAGAAACCCCCTGACCGACGGTCGTTTCCTCGTTTTAATTTTGTTTTTACTATAAATAGTAAGTTTTAGTTTGAGTATAACTTTTCATCCGTTGGGCTTTAGGATTTGTGTCCAACATGAAAAGTGCTTAGGATAATTAGGAGAACGGTTTGGTGAAGCCAAATAGGACACTTACTATTTTTGGCCGAAAACCTTGCGCACTAGTAGACATCATGACCGTCTATAAATAGTAAGTTTACTATTTATAATAAGTTGCGAATTCTAGGAGTTTTAGCTGTAGTTTGAGTCTGATTTCTTTCTTATTGCTTGGTTCCCTTATTTAAAGGGTTGTGAACTCGATTTTGGGAATTCATTAATCAATTTCAAATTTATTAGAAATTATTCTTATTTTCTACTTTCTTTCCTCGTGGATTCGAGAAGTCTCTGTGAGGAGTCCAGAGAAGTTCCGTGGATTCGGAATATTTATCATCTTGAGGAAGACAGTGCTCGACCTCACGTCCTTCCCTACGTTAGTTTGGTATCAGAGCGAGGTTTTCCCTCGGGCCGATGACAAACAACGAAGGTATGAATCAAAATCCTGTGGACGGTGATCCAGGGATTCGTTATCTTTCGGAAAGAATGGAAGCTTTCCATCGGGAGAGTCAGTTAACCATGCAAGGGCTGCAGGCAACCCTCGACCGTCTTGCGGATGCGCTATTTCCGCCCCTAGCCCTAGGCGGTGCTCCACCACCTATGGTCGCTCCACCACCCGTGGTTGCTGTACGACGTGACCCTAATTATCGCAGAGTACTACCAACGGCAAACCGTAGGGCTACACCAGATGACTCTAGTTCCAGCGATGAGGACATTAATGAGGGTTTTGACCGACGGCCAATCCATGGAAGCGATCGTCTAGATCGTGCTAAAAGAGACTATCGAGGTAAGGCTGAACTTCCTAGTTTTAACGGTTTATTACGTATCGAAGATTTTCTCGATTGGCTAGCCAAAGTAGAGAGATATTTCGATTATATGGATGTGCCAGATCATAAAAGGGTGAAATTGGTAGCGTTTAACTTAAATTCTGGTGCTTCTGCATGGTGGGAACAATTGCAACTCTCACGATCCCACCAGAACAAGGCGCCCATCGCATCATGGCCTCGGATGAGACGTCTTCTTCATTCACGATTTCTCCCCAGTGATTATGAGCAGATATTATTCCCGCAATACCAGAATTGCCGACAAGAAAATCGAACTGTTACAAATTACACTGAAGAATTCTAGCGGTTGGCTACACGAAACGATTTGTCATAATCTGAGTCACAGAAAGTGGCACGATTTATAGGTGGGTTGCGACCGGTAATTAAGGATCGAGTTCAGATGTACCTAGTCGGGACCGTAGATGAAGCAGTTCAATTGGCAAGAAGGGTAGAAACACAGCTTGCAAGAGCTCCTGCTCGTCCCTATCCTTCAAATCAACCCTCTATGACAGGTCCCACACAGGATCCAGTGCTGGCTCAAGGAAAAGATCCGGTAGGAGAACGACCTCAACCTCCTCCACCCGCGAACCGTGATACGGGGAGCGGACCATCCAGACCTCAACGGGCAGCACCCACAACAACGGGCCCGAGTAGGATTCCGAATCCTTATGCTCAGCGAAGGCCGATCAATTGTTACCGCTGTGGCCAACCAGGCCACTTATCAAACACTTGTCCTCAACGTCCGGCAGCACACTTGACTATAAACGAAGGGGGCACTGAAGATGAGGCCGCAGAAGAAGATCATGGCTTAGATGAATATGAACAAACCACTGAAGAAATAGCAGGTGGCGATGAAGTGACAGGCGAGGATCGTGGCGAATCTCTCATTGTGAGGCGACTAATGTATACCCCACGAAAGGAATTACAACCACTGTCAACGGAAAGGTCTGTGATGTGATCATAGACAGTGGTAGCAGCGAGAACATCGTCTCAAGAGTGATGGTGGATAAGTTGCAGCTACCAACGACGAAACATCCTTCCCCGTACTCAATTGGCTGGATAAAAAAAGTGAACGAGACCAAGGTAACTGAACAATGCACTATCTCGTTTTCAATTGGTAAACATTATAAGGATCAGATACTTTGTGACGTGGTTGACATGGAAGCCTGCCATATGCTACTCGGTCGACCCTGGCAGTCGGATCGTGATGCGACCCATCGGGGGCGAGTCAATGTTTACATATTCGTCAAGGATAGTCGAAAAATAATCCTTGCCCCTATGGCACCAGAGAACCATCCTGAAGCCTCTAAAGTGGAGGGGAGTTCTCTCTTGACCATTCGGGATTTCATGGAGGAGTCCAAGGAAACCGGCGAGGTATATGCCGTAGTGGTGAAGGGCGAGAAAGATGAACCCTCAAACATCCCTCCAAGCTTAAGACTGTTACTAAACGAATTCAAATAAGTCTGGCCTGAAGATTTACCTAATGGATTGCCCCCCATGAGAGACATCCAACATCACATAGACCTCGTCCATGGGGCTAGCCTGCCCAATCGCCCTCATTATCGGATGAGTCCGAAGGAGTGTGAGATACTTCAGGGGCAAGTGGAGGAATTGATCCGTAAGGGTCTATTGAGAGAGAGCATGAGCCCATGTGCTGTACCAGCATTATTAACGCCAAAAAAAGATGGAAGCTGGCGCATGTGTGTCGACAGCCGAGCAATTAACAAAATTACTATTAAATATCGATTTCTAATACCACGGTTGGACGACATGCTCGATATGTTAGGAGGGGCTAAAGTGTTCTCTAAACTCGATCTAAAGAGCGGGTACCATTAGATTCGTATTCGACCCGGTGATGAATGGAAAACGACATTCAAGACAAAGGAAGGGTTGTATGAGTGGCTGGTCATGCCTTTCGGCCTATCGAACGCACCAAGTACTTTTATGCGTTTGATGAATCAAGTTCTAAAACCGTTCACTGGCCGATTTGTGGTAATATATTTTGATGACATATTGATATATAGCCAGGGTGAGGCGGAGCATAAGAAACATCTCAGGCAGGTGCTGCAGGTCCTACAAGATAACAAGTTGTACCTCAACTTGAAAAAGTGTAGCTTTTTAACTGACAGCCTGTTGTTTTTAGGATTTGTTGTAACGTCCACAGGAATTCAGGTGGACGATGAAAAGGTGCGATGTATTAGGGAATGGCCGATCCCGACAAACATTCATGAGGTGAGGAGTTTTCACGGATTTGCGACTTTTTATCGTCGATTTGTGCGAGATTTTAGCACCATAGTCGCGCCAATAACAAACTGCATGAAAAAAGGGCCGTTCCAGTTGACCGATAAAGCTGACAAGAGCTTTCATGAGATCAAGCATCGTTTGTCTACAACACCGGTCTTGGTGCTTCCTAATTTCGATAAATTGTTTGAGGTGGAGTGTGACGCTTCATATGTTGGAATAGGAGGAGTATTATCACAGGAAGGTAGGCCGGTAGCCTTCTATAGCGAGAAGCTCAGTGTAGCCCGAAAGAAGTGGTCGACTTACGAGCTTGAGTTGTACGCAGTTGTTTAGGCACTGCGACATTGGCGGCATTATCTGATTCAAAGGGAGTTTGTTCTGTACACCGACCATCAGGCATTAAAGTTTATTAATAGTCAGATTAACGCGAATCGTGTGCATGCTAGATGGATTGCGTTTTTACAGGAATTTACGTTTGTTCTGAAGCATAAGTCAGGTCAGCAGAATAAGGTGGCTGATGCACTTAGCCATCGTGTGTCACTACTTGTTATGGTGAGCAATGAGGTGGTCGGCTTTGACTGTCTCAAGGAGCTATATGCCGAGGATGAAGACTTCAAAGATTCTTGGTTGAAGTGCCAAGAAGGTCACCCCAGTGACTTTCATATACAGGATGGTTTTCTCTTCAAAGGGAATCGATTGTGCATCCCCCAAAGTTCTCTAAGGGAGCAGATTATTCAGGAACTACATGGAGGTGGCCTCGGTGGACACCTTGGGCGAGACAAGACGCGAACTCTTGTGGAAGAGCGGTATTACTGGCCACAATTAGTACGTGATGTGGGAAAAGCCGTACAACGTTGTCATATTTGTCAGACCTCCAAGGGACAATCTTAAAATACGGGCCTCTACACCCCGTTACCTGTGCCTGACGGTCCTTGGGAGGATTTATCAATGGACTTCGTACTTGGTCTTCCACGAACACAACGCGGCATGGATTCGGTGTTCGTAGTGGTCGATCGTTTCTCCAAGATGGCGCACTTTATCCCATGTAAGAAGACCCTCGATGCAACACATGTGACGAATTTATTCTTTAGGGAGGTCGTACGACTACACGGGGTCCCTAAGACCATTACTTCTGATCGTGACACGAAGTTCATTTGCTACTTTTGGCGGATTTTGTGGACTCGATTTGATACACGACTTCAATTCAGCAGTGCTTACCACCCACAGACTGATGGGCAGACCGAAGTTGTGAATCGCACTTTGGGAAACCTCCTTCGATGTATTTCAGGAGAGAAACCGAAGTAGTGGGATTTGGTCTTGTCTCAAGCGGAGTTTGCATTCAACAACATGGTGAACCGCTCGACAGGGAAATCCCCGTTTCAGATTATTTACGGACGAGTACCTCGCCACACACTAGACTTGGTCTCTCTGCCCAAGCTCCCAGGCATGAGTATTGCAGCAGAACATATGGCAGACAGGATCATGGGTATTCATGCGGAGGTGCAGACTAAGCTACATGCCTCGAACGAAAAGTACAAGGAACAAGCGGACAAGCATCGTCGACAAAAGGTGTTCGAGGTGGGCGACCAGGTAATGGTCCATTTGCGAAAAGAAAGATTTCCGACCGGGACGTACAAAAAGCTGAAGAATAAGAAGATTGGATCGATACCGATCATCCGAAAGATCAATGATAATGCTTATGTTGTTGATCTTCCAGATGACATGGCGATCTCACGGACTTTCAACGTTGCGGACCTGACCGAGTATCATGAACCAGCGCAAGAGGAGAACTCGAGGACGAGTTCTTTTCAAGTGGAGGGGACTGATGTAGAGCGGATCGCGGACAATTTCATGTCCAAGGTGGATCAGAAAAGGCACGGTCGGCGACAGAAGTGATCCGGACCATCGAACCTTAGATCGGGCGTATCTCACAATCCGGAATGAGTTATCCGACGTAAAATATATAATTTTGGGGTAGAACGAGCTACTTTAGCCAGCCAACCCCGCTATGCCGGGTTGCGCAGCCCGGATTTGCGAGAAACCCCCTGATCGACGGTCGTTTTCTCGTTTTAATTTTATTTTTACTATAAATAGTAAGTTTTAGTTTGAGTATAACTTTTCATCCGTTGGGCTTTAAGATTTATGTCCAACATGAAAAGTGCTTAGGATAATTAGGAGAACGGTTTGGTGAAGCCAAATAGGACACTTACTATTTTTGGCCGAAAACCTTACACACTAGTAGACATCATGATCGTCTATAAATAGTAAGTTTACTATTTATAGTAAGTTGCGAATTCTAGGAGTTTTAGCTGTAGTTTGAGTCTGATTTCTTTCTTATTGCTTGGTTCCCTTATTTAAAGGGTTGTGAACTCGATTTTGGGAATTCATTAATCAATTTCAAATTTATTAGAAATTATTCTTATTTTCTACTTTCTTTTCTCGTGGATTCGAGAAGTCTTTGTGAGGAGTCCAGAGAAGTTCCGTGGATTCGGAATATTTATCATCTTGAGGAAGACGGTGCTCGACCTCACGTCCTTCCCTGCGTTACCCACTCTATCCTTCAATCTGCCTCCATTTTGGTCTCATGCCATAAAATGATCTTTCAAAATAGATGGACGGCTTGGATAAAATAAATATATTATAGTGGGCCCCACAGATCCCCTGACTGGACCATCCATCTCTAGCTAAGTACTTGCGGGGGTAGTAACATCCAATGGCCAGTCCGCGGCATAACAGCTCACACTCAGCGACTCACTTCCTCGACTCGTTATATATTGGTTTGCTTTGTTCCAGTGTACTTGCCATAGTGTCTACAGCCCACCACCGTGTCAGGGTGGCAGACAAGTGCAACATCCAAGCCGTCCATGAGGTAGGTAGATGTTTTCCTACAAAATCAGGTTGGCGTGATCTTTAGGTGGCCATGATGTTAGAATGAATGACTTAGATAACTTCTATCACGTTTTTAATGGACGCAGCCTGGGTGTTACCCTGGCTTTCGAAGCTCAGCATAGGATAGGGCTCTAAGAGACCACAATGATGTATGAGTTTTATCCACACCGTCCATCCATTTTTCCATATTATTTTATGATATAACCCAAAAAGTGAGGCAGATCCAAAGCTCAAGTGGATCACACAGTGGGGATTAAAATACCTACCGTTGAAAAAATCTTGGAGGCAACATAAGTTTTAGATCAAGCTGAAATTTGCAGTTTCCCTTCATACATGCCTTTGTGACCTAATGAATGGGTGAGATGGAAAGTAAACACTCGCAGTGACCCCTAGGGAGGTTTCAACAACAATCATCATTCACGTTGCTTTTCCGGTGTGGTCCTTTGGAGCCTCAGATCTGCTTCATTTTTTGTCTTCTATTTAAGAATGCAGAATGGACAGATATGGTGAATAAAACCCATACGTTATGTACCATATAACCTGTTCAAAGCATGATAAAGGGAAAATATAAGTATAAGCTTGATCCTGAACTTAAATGATTCTAAGAGGTTCCAACGACATGCATTCAATTCTCACCGTTCCTGTGATGCAGTCCACTCAAGCCTTGAATCTTTCACTTTCTGGGCCCATGTCCGTACAACTCTCCTGGCAGGATAAAACACACACATCACAGTGGCCCTACGAGCCCTTGCCAAGACCGTCCGTATAGGTCATCGTGGGGTAGTAACTAATTCCCATCTTTAATAGAGTGGATTCAGTACTACTGACACCGGATCCTAGTTAAAGACAAACGTTGCTGTTAAGGGGTCGGTAAGGCTGGCTCGATGTATCTAATTTATACATGTTTTCTATTTTCACCTTTCATTATAATACATGAGCTTGAAAAAATAAATAGAGGCAAATTGAAGTCTTTGACCGACCACATCACAAGAAGTTGTGAGGATTGAATTCCTACGGTTGAAAACTTTCCCAGCCCACTATAATATTTATTTGCCATCCAACCTGTTTATAAGGTCCCAGGCCCACTATAGTATTTATTTGCCATCTTACCTGTTTATAAGGTCGCCTACATGTATAAGGGAAAATCATAAATATAACTTGATTGTAAAACTTGCGTGCACCTCAAGAAGTTTTTAGTAGTAAGATGTTTATCTCCACTGTTTTATCTGGTGTGGTCCACTTAAGCCTTAAATTTGCCTCTTTTATTTTTTGGCTCGTGCCTTAACATGATCTTTTGATGTAGAGCGGGTCGCGGATAATTTCATGGCCAAGATGGATTAGAAAAGGTACGGTCGACAATAGAAGTGACCCGAACCATCAGACCTTAGATTGGGCGTATCTCGCAATCCGGAATGAGTTATCTGACGTAAAATATATGATTTTGGGGTAGAACGAGCTACTTTAGCCAACCAACCCGCTACGCCAGGTTGTGCAGTCCGAATTTGCCAAAAACCCCCCATCGATGGTCGTTTTCCTATTTTATTTTTGTTTTTATTATAAATAGTAAGTTTTAGTTTGATTATAGCTCTTCATCCGTTGTGCTTTAGGAGTTGTGTCCAACATAAAAAGTGCTTAGGATAATTAGGAAAACTGTTTGGTGAAGTCAAATAGGATACTTATTATTTTTGGCCAAAAACCTTGAGCACTAGTAGACATCACGACCGTCTATAAATAGTAAGTTTACTATTTATAGTAAGTCACGGATTCTAGGAGTTTTAGTTGTAGTTTGATTCTGATTTCTTTCCTATTGCTTGATACCCTTATTTAAAGGGTTGTGAACACGTTTTTATTCATTCATTAATCAATTTTGAATTTATTAGAAATTCTTTCTATTTTTTGCTTTCTTTCCTCGTGGATTCGAGGAGTCTCTGTGAGGAATCCAGAGAAGTTCCTGTTGAGAATGTGGAGCCACAATTGGGCCCCCTTCGACCGGTCGTAGGACGTGTACGACTGGTCGTGAGGCGTGTTCGACCGGTCGTGGGGGAGCCACAATCGGTCGTGGGAGGCGCTCGACCGGTCGTGGGTTCGAGCCCTGGCACGATTCAAAGTCCAGCGAGTTGTGCTGTTTTTTTCCTGGGGCCTAGGACTGGTCGTAGGAGAGCTAGGACCGGTCGTAGGAGAGCTAGGACCGGTCGTAAGGGCCTACGACCGGTTGTAGCGGAGCCAGGACCAGTCGTAGGTTACGCAGTTTGTTCCGCGAAACTACGGATTTGAGTCCTTTCGCAACCGGGATGCAGAAGGGAAGTTGTCTAAACTATAAATAGGGATTCCTAGGGCTTTTCTAGAGTATTCTAAGGAATGAGAAATATTGAAAAATATTTCTAAAGGTGTGGGCTCAGGGTTTTCTATTCTTCCAAGGGAGAGGTTAGTATTTTACCTTGTAATCTTTGTTTCTTCATAGTGGAAGTTTGTATCCGTGGTTTTTTATCCTAGTTTGGAGTTTTTTCACGTATATCTTATCTTGTGGTTTGTTTGAATTGCTTTAATCTATTTCTAGTTTATATTCTTTTCTGTTTATCGTTTGTGGGTGAAGCCTGAGATTGGATCTCAGCCCACTACGTTGTTGGCGTGCTGCGCAACAATTGGTATCAGAGCTATTGGTTTAGTTCTATTGGGATCGATGGCGGAAGATGGAAAAACTAGAATTGAGAAGTTTGATGGTTCAAACTTTGCCTTCTGGAAGATGCAGATGGAGAATTATCTGTATCAGAAGGACCTCTACATTCCTCTATAAGAAAAAGAGAAGAAACCAGAAAAGATGACAGATGATGAATGGTTTTTACTAAATAGGAAGGCTTTAGGAACGATTCGACTCTCTTTGTCTAAGATCGTCGCCTTTAATATATCCAAGATGAAAATGACAAAAGAATTAATGGAAGCCCTAGCCACCATGTATAAAAAGCCCTCAGCATCCAACAAGGTTCATCTTATGAAACAGCTATTCAACATGAAGATGTCAGATGGTGGGAGCGTGGCTGAACATCTAAATGAGTTCAATACAGTCACGAGCCAGTTGGAATTCGTTGGCATCATTTTTGAGGATGAGGTCAGGGCACTATTGATCTTATCCAGTCTGCCAGACAGTTGGGATGGTTTGGTGATTGCTGTGAGCAATTCTTCAGGGTCGACAAAGCTGAAATTTGATGATGTGGCCGGTCTAATTCTCAGCGAAGAATCTAGAAGGAAGGCTTCAGGAGTTTCAGGGGATTCAGGGAATGCTCTAAACATTGAAGGAAGAGGAAGATCGCAGAACAGAGGAGGCAATAAACACGGGCGTTCTAAGTCGAGGAAGAAGTCCAAGGGACCGAAAGACAAAGACGGGTGTTGGCATTGCGGCAAGAAGGGGCACATGAAACGTGATTGCAGAGCACTCAAGAAACAAGAAGGAAGCTCTCAAGGCGGGAAGGATTCAGTGAATCTGTCTGAGGAGAGCGACACAGAGGCTCTGATCTTGTCTCTTAATGCGAGGAATGAGTCTTGGGTGATAGACTCGGGTGCCTCGTTTCATGCCACTTCATGTAAGGAAGTTCTATGTGATTATTTATTAGGTGACTTTGGGAGAGTCTATCTGGGTGATGATGAGCCATGCAGTATTGTTGGAAAGGGTGACATTCAGATCAATCAGAAAGACGGAACGGTTTTGAAACTGAAGGATGTCAGAGATGTACCGAGTTTGAGAAGGAATCTGATCTCAGTGGGGCAGTTGGCCGATACCGGTTATGTGACGACATTCACCAGTGATTCCTGAAAGATCATAAAAGGTGCCTTGGTGATATCTCGAGGTAAAAAGGAAGGCAGTTTGTACGTGACTTTAGGAACGTATGGTTCACTCTCAGTTGCATCAACTGGAGTGAATGGGCAGTTATGGCATCAGAGGTTGGGACATATGAGTAAGAAATGGATGAAAGTGTTGTTGTCAAAAGGGAAGCTACCAGGGCTGAAGTCTCTTGACTTGGAATTCTATGAAGACTGCGTATATGGCAAGCAGAAGAGGGTTAGCTTCAAGAAGATACGACGCGCTCCAAAGACGCATCTGTTGGAGCTTGTACACACTGACGTGTGGGGACCGGCACAGGTATCATCTCTTGGTGGCTTACGTTATTTTGTTTCCTTTTATGATGATGCTAGTAGAAAACTGTGGGTTTATTTCTTAAAGCATAAATCTGATGTATTTGATGCGTTTAAGAAGTGGAAAGTTATGGTAGAAAACGAGACAGGTAAAACAGTAAAGTGTCTCATATCTGATAATGAGGGAGAATATTGTGATAAGACGTTTAAGGAGTATTGTGCAGCAAGTGAAATCAAACATCAGAAAATGATTCCAAGGACACCATAGCAGAATGGTGTGGCTGAGAGCATTAACAGGACCATCCTTGAGCGCGCCAGGAGCATGAAGTTACATGCAGGGTTGCCCAAGACCTTTTGGGCAGATGCTGTAAATACTGCTGTATATCTTATCAATAGAAGTCCCTCAGCACCATTGGATGGTGGGCTACCAGAAGAAATGTGAACTGGGAAAGAAGTGAACCTTACACATCTCAGAGTGTTCGGTTGCACTTCATATGTTCACATTGATGCAGAGCACAGAAACAAACTGGATGCGAAGTCCAGGAGGTGCACGTTTATAGGCTACGAGTAGGATGATTTTGACTACAGGTTTTGAAATGCAGAAAACAGGAAAATCATCAGAAGCAAGGACATAGTCTTCAATGAAAAAGTGATGCATAAGGACAGTGTGCATGAAAATAAGGCCAAGAAAAAAGAATTCATAGAGTTGGAAGAGTTACCAGACATGGGTGTTACAACGCCACAGGATGATCGTGCACAGAAGCATTATGAGGCAGAGCCACAGACACCGGTTGTGAGGAGGTCTACTTGGGAGAGGAGACCCATGGTCCGATACTCACCCTCCTTACATTATCTACTGCTGACAGATAATGGTGAGCCATAGTGTTTTGAAGAGGCATTACAGTCAGATACACGGGTTAAGTGGGAGCAAGCCGTGGATGAGGAGATGGACTCTCTTGAGTCTAATCGTACATGGGAGCTAGTCACTTTACCTAAGGGTAAGAAAGCTCTTCATAACAAGTGGGTTTACAGACTGAAGGAGGAGCATGATGGTACGAAACGGTACAAGGCGAGACTGGTTGTAAAAGGGTTTCAACAGAAGGCAGGTATCGATTTCACCGAAATATTTTCACCTGTGGTGAAAATGTCTACGATTCGCATGGTCTTGAGTATAGTGGCTACAGAGAACTTACATCTAAAGCAGCTAGATGTTAAGACAGCCTTTCTTCATGGGAATCTTGAAGAAGAAATATATATACATCAGCCGACAGGATACGTGACACCAGGTAATGAGAACAAGGTGTGCAGACTAAAGAAAAGTCTATATGGCCTGAAGCAGGTCCCGAGGCAGTGGTACAAGAAGTTTGATAGTTTCATGTCGGGAAACGGTTTTAGGAGATGTCATGCAGACCACTGTTGTTACTTGAAGAAGTTTGATACGTCGTACATCATTCTTCTTCTGTATGTTGATGATATGCTTGTGGCCGGTTCAAGCATGAAGGACATCTCAGATCTCAAAAGACAATTGTCTAGAGAATTTGCCATGAAGGATTTAGGAGCTGCAAAACAAATCCTAAGCATGAGGATAAAGCGTGACAGGAAAAATAAGAAACTGATTTTGTCATGGGTAGAGTACATAGCCAAGGTACTTGATCGATTCAATATGGGAGGTGCTAAGCCGGTTAGCACTCCATTAGCCAACCACTTCAAGCTATATAAGGAGCAAGGTGCAAAAACGCAGGAGGAACGAGACTACATGGCCAAAGTCCCATATGCGTCAGCGATTGGGAGTCTCATGTATGCTATGGTGAGCATGAGGCCAGACATTGCTCAAGCAGTGGGAGTTATTAACAGGTTCATGAACAACCCCGGGAAGGAACATTGGGAAGCTGTAAAGTGGATCCTCACATACCTGGTGGGTACTAAGGATATAGGGCTGTGTTATGGTGGATCGAAAATCAAGCTGCAAGGCTACATGGATTCAGATTTGGCTGGAGATATCGACAGCAGAAGAAGCACTATAGGTTATGTCTTTACTCTGGACAGTGCTGCAGTCAGTTGGGTCTCTCAGTTACAGAAGATAGTATCTATCAGTACGACAAAAGCAGAATATGTTGCGGCTACAGAAGCATGCAAGGAGATGGTGTGGATGCAAGGTTTTATGGAAGAGTTGGGTAAGAAGCAAGTAGATAGCAAGCTGTACAGTGACAGTCAGAGTGCAATACACTTGGCTAAGAATTCAGCCTTTCATTCAAGGACCAAGCATATTGCCATCAGATATCACTTCATACGTTCGTTACTGGAAGATGGATTGATTATTCTGGAGAAGATTCATACAAGTGAGAATCCTGCAGATATGTTGACCAAGGTAGTCACAAGGGAGAAGCTGAAGCTCTGTTCAGTTTTGATTGGTCTTCAGGCTTGAAGACGGGGAGGTGGTGCACTCCGGATCAAGAAGACGAAGGTTTATGCCAATATGTCTCCAAGTGAGAGATTGTTGAGAATGTGGAGCCACAATTGGGCCGCCTTCGATCGGTCGTATGACATCTACGACCGGTCGTGGGGCGTGTTCGACCGGTCGTGAGGGAGCCATGATTGGTCGTGGGAGGCGCTCGACCGGTCATGGGAGGCACTCGATCGGTCGTGGAATCGAGCTCTGACATGATTCAAAGTCCAGCGAGTTGTGCTGTTTTTTTTCCGGGGCTTAGGACTGGTCGTAGGAGAGCTAGGACCGGTCGTAGGTCACACAGTTTGTTCCGCGAAACTACGGATTTGAGTCCTTTCGCAACCGAGATGCGGAAGGGAAGTTGCCTAAACTATAAATAGGGGTTCCTAGGGCTTTTCTAGAGTATTCTAAGGAATGAGAAATATTAAGAAATATTTGTAAAGGTGTGGGCTCAGGGTTTTCTATTCTTCCAAGGGAGAGGTTAGTATTTTGCCTTGTAATCTTTGTTTCTTCATAGTGAAAGTTTGCATCCGTGGTTTTTTACCCTAGTTTGGGATTTTTCCACGTATATCTTGTCTTGTGGTTTGTTTGGATTACTTTGATCTGTTTTTAGTTTATATTCCTTTCTGTTTATCGTTTGTGGGTGAGGCCTGAGATTGGATCTCGGCCCACTGCGTTGTTGGCGTGCTACGCAACAGTTCCGTGGATTCGGAATATTTATCATCTTGAGGAAGACGGTGCTCGACCTCACGTCCTTCCCTGCGTCATCTTTCAAGGTAGACAAAAGGTGTAGATAATATAATATAATATAATATATCTCACGGTGGGCCCCACATAGCCATTGATAGGACCGTCCATTTCTATCTATGTCCCTGTGGGGGTTGATGTGTTGGTGAGGGTAGTACCCACTTGTAACTATAGTAGTTAGTCCGATTACTACACGGACCCAATTCTTGAGCCAAAACATCAAAGTACGGGACGCTACCCTATTTGTGTTGGGTTTTTTCAAAATAAGAAGAAAATAAAATTGGAAAAGAAGAGTTATGGCTTTGGTGATTGTTGGTGTAAATGGTGATGCCTCTTGGTAAAGGGAGCATCTTTTGAATTTGAAATTGAGAGGTGCCATTGTTAGAAAGACACCATGGAAGAAGATATATTTTCAGGAAAAGGGCTTTAAGCATCTCTTGTGATTCTATATAAACCCATCTTTGGTTCAATCCGAATTTACAATTTCCAATAATCTCTTCTTCATCTTCTTCTTCTTCTCCATTTTCATTTTTGAATATTCTTTTGAAAAATACAGTTTTCAGGTGCCAAACTACAAATAGTTTTTCAGGCAGTAAATTACAAATGGTTTTCAAGGGTAAATTGTAACAGCACAGAAGTCAAGGTTGTACGCTGTAAAAGTGTGTTTGGGGTGCGGTTTTTCAGTTTCACAGGCCGAAATCCACATTTCTCCAGTCTTGAAGAAGAGACTTATTGTATCCTGGAGGCGAATTTGCTGTAACCCTTTTGAAAATTGGTTTAATCACCAATATGGCGCGAATATCGTCTTAAAGATAGCGACATCATAACACGCCTTAAACCTATCTTTAAGTGATTCATTTTCTAATTTTCTGCCTCAACAATAACAATTTTAAGGCGATATTTTGGCTTCTTTTATGGGTCATTCTAACTTTATTCGAATTACGCCGTTCGATGTCTCAAATTTTCTTCGATGGCAATCGATGGTCTATCTCTTCCTCACATCACTCAAGTTGGATCATGTGCTCACTCAAGATCCTCCTTCACCACCATCTGATGATGATTCGTTAGAATAAATTCAAAAGATATAAAGTTGAGAGCGTAACGATACAAAGGTCATATCTTCAACACTATTTTTAATTCGTTATACGCTATTTACCGTCAAAAGAAGACTATTAAGGATTTGTGGTAGGCGTTAATCACCAAATACACATCAGAGGATAAAGGCAATAAAAAATTCCTAGTAAGTCAGTTTTTATAATTCAAAATGTTGGATAAAAAACCTGCTATTGATCAAGTTCATAAGTTACAGGTCATCATGTCACGCCCCAGACACGGTAACCGGATTCACAAGGAACCCGATAACTGATTCTGGCCACAACAGCCTCCGTAGTACCCCGTTCTCGACTCTTAAGACTGGTTCCGATCCTGGGATCCTAAAAGGAGGATTTTCACGACAATATAATCATTTTAATACGAGCATATTAAGATTACAACAAGTATATTTGAGAAGAACAAAGGCACACATCGCAAAATCCACTAAAATTTTAAACTTTTACAATCATCCATAAGGTCCAAAAGGACATACATGAGATAATAGGAAAAGAGAGAAAGGTCAGCAACACTGGAGTCCTCAAATGCTCAACTCTACTCCGCACTCTGCTGCTACGATGCCTACCTAGAATCTCCTGCACGCATCAATCGTTCATAAGCTTATAGAAGCTTAGAAGGTGGTGTAAGTGTGTGACGTGGTACACAGAAGAATAATAGGAGATGCAAGAAGGGAAACATGCTCAATAAGAATATCACTAGCCTTACCAAGACTTATCATGAATACGACGCGATGAGTACTGGACGCCATACTAAGGCAATGCATGAAGGGGCTTACACAGCCAATGCTAATGCGATGCAAGTAATGTCAGTGCTCATATCCCAACCATAAGTCAAGTACATTTTTAATTATAAAAAAATCACCGGGGTCCATTACACTGCTGAATGACTGCTGCTCTATAGACCCTGCACAGTCAAACGAGCGTAAGAAACCTCACTACCCACTTGTGGATAGCCAATCACCAGTAAGGCTTGACGGTAGCAGACCCATTTACGAGCTGGTCAGACTCAGCCTAACAATGCCCCCTACACACCGGGTAGGTAAGGCCACACCCCTATCCACCTGACTATACGACAGTGGGAGTCGCGGCCTAAAAGTATAAAGCCCTCGTGCACTCATGTACTCCACTCAGTCACAACGTTGGAGTAGATCCTTGGTACCATGAAAGTTTTGAAATTTTCACCCATAAACATCCTATACACCCGGTATGCTCAATTAATATTTTTGGTGTCCACACATACTGTCATCCACGAATATCCCTGTGGAGGCAAGGCCCTGATGAAGCAAGGGCAGATATTCACATGCTATGTAATGCCAGATGCGTGAATCATACGCTCACCCATGCATCAATCCCAAGCACCCATCGTGCTCCAGAGGGGAAAACTCCACCCCTCAGAGAGATACCAACATGTCCTACTCAATGGCACAACCATAGTCAATCATACATCAACTAAGCATACATATGATATGTATGAGAGTGGGTCATGAAATGAATAGGGGTGCCAATGGGGTGAAGATGAACTCTCTACCTACCCTTGAAGGGTCTAGGTACTTAACCAATTCCTCATACGGAATACAACCTCTAGTGGGGGCCCATTTACCTGGGGTAGCCCACGAGACTAAGGAGGACAATGATATAGGCCTAAATACATGAAACGGGCCTAATAAGGGTCTATGGTGGGCCTTTAACCACCCATAGAGGCCCACCTTAGGGCCACCAATGTGGACATCCAACCACAATTGTTTCTCAAGAGGTAGCTCATCTCTAATTGATCACGGATCAAGGCCTAACGCCCACACAACATTAGAAATAAGAAATGGACAGCCATAATCATACCACAAACACTCATGTTGAGCTTCAGAAAGGGTGGTCCAAGGCCTATCCAAATCATAGGTCTAAGGGAAACACACATAGCCCAACCAATATATTCCACTATGGGCCCATAGGGAAAAGGTTAGGGTCAACATAAAGGTCACTAATCCCATATATTGTGGTGGCCTAGTGGGCAGCCCATTGCTCAAACTAACTGGGCAAATGTCATGCTTTTAGTCAAGTAAGTTGGGCTTACAACCTGGTCCAAGTATAAAGTTGATTTGGTGGGCAACTAAGGGCCCATCTACTTGTCTAATTTTGGCCCACTAGCCCAACACAATAGTATGGTAAAAATGGCCCAAGAGTTCAATGGGCCTATCTAAAAAGTTCCAGCCCAATTGGGCCTAAAGATTTCAACCACTAGCTACATTCACAGACCCAATTGACTCCAACTGTGGTGGGCCTCAAAAGTGCATTTATTAAGCCCAACATTTAAGGGACTAAATGTGTAAATTATTTCCTCTAAGATCGCTACAATGTGGTGGGACATACAACACATCTAGGTGGGCCCACAAGGCAGGCTGGACACCCCAACCTGGGAGTCCCTGCCTAGTGGGTCACTCCCGATCGCACCACAATCAGCTCAAATGTTCGTTGGGCCTGAAATTTTATAGGGTGACACTTCTATAGGTGGACCACAGCCCCACAAAATTTCAGAATTTTTAGATATTTTAAAGTATTTTAATTAATCTAAACAATACAGTCTGTCCAGAAAATCGGATAGACCTGGACATCCTAACGTAGTGGGCTAGTCCGGCCCTCCCTGTGGGGTGCACAGGGGTCTATTCATCCTGAAATTTGGTAGGTGGATCCCACCATGGGTGGAACACTTTGCTGTAAAATTTCATGATTTTAGAATACTTAAAAGTATTTTAATTAATTTAAAAAATACAATCTATCTAGGGTAGAATATTACTAGAATATAACTGTGCTAAATTTGGGCCATCCAATGGGTACGTTTTGGACCTCCAAAATTCTTGAAATTTGGACCCAAGGTCCCTCATTAGGCCTACAACAAGGTGGGACCCAGAAATATAGCCCACCTTCTTAGAAAGTATTTATGAATTAAAGGTTTTATCAAATTATATTGTTGGACTGCACAATAGAAAATTAAAGTAGTATTGTCCCTGATTTAAACACCCCAAAGGGGTGGGCCCAAGTTCTCCAAAAATTAGGAAAAATTAATTATAACCTCCCCATACAACTCTACAAAATTGGCCCACCATTACAAAAACTATTTTATATTTATGGATTTCTAACCGTATATATTGTTGGACAGTCCAGAAAATCTGGACTGTCCACCCCACTTGGGCCACTCCTTTGGGACCTCAATCAAGGTCAGATGGAGGTAAAATTTGGGGAACATCTAGGTAGGGTCCCCACTTTCAAAAAAAGTATATCAAATGGGTAGAAACAATCTCCTAATCAGTCTAAAAATCTAACCCAAAATAAACCAGAAACTATCCAGAAAATTTCTGGACAGCAGCATGCACATGAAATAAAATGAGCATAGGAACCAAAATAAAGGGAAATCTCCCACCTCAGTGGGCCCCATAAAAATTTTCAGACCTAATCCATACCATAAAATTCATTGCATGTATTCAAAAAGGAGCAAATGGGACACTTATGTTCATAGAATGGACAGACATGGACATTCACTCTCTTTGGATGGTGTAGATACTTCCAGGCCACGAGGTGGGCCACATACATCTGTAAATAATAGATCAACAAAAGAAGAGTAAGAATCGGTCACAAGGGAAGGGACTCCGCCTCTTGAGGCCCTTCATCACAAACCACACATCACACTATATTGATGAGATTACAAGATCTACCCATGCATACATCTTCAAATCAAAATCCAATGGTAGAGATGTCATCTCCACCAAGGATTAAGGGTTTAGATGACCTAAGGATCCTTCAAACTAAGAAAATAAACCATGGTGGAGTCCATGGAGAATAACCCCACCCATGAGTATTGCATGCACAAAAGGATGGGCCAATGACCACATTCAAGAAGACATGGGGCCTCCATCATCATTTGGTGGGCCCCACATACTTCAAGCATGAGGTAAAGAAGAGACATAAGAGGAGAGAATGGAAATCCTAAGGTTCTAAGTACATGCATACCCACCTACAAGGTTTTCAAGCAAACACCTCCAAGATGGTCTTCGAGCTCCAAGGTACATGGATCTAAGGTTGAGATCTTATTTCAATGGTTAGATGGGGAGATCTATGAGTGAAAGGGAGCTGAAAAAATGGAGAAAAGTTGTTGGAGAAGAAGCGAAGAGAGAGAGAGAGAGTAGAGAGAAATGAAAGGGAGAGTATGGAAATTTGCTAGAAAAGAGAGAGAGAGAGAGAGAGAGAGAGAGAGAGAGAGAGAGAGAGAGAGTAATCATGAGCTCTCTCTCTTGGATAGGGAAACTCATCATGAAAAATAAGGTGATATAAACAAAGTTCATAGATTTATAGGTTTGGGGTAGGGATGGGTAGTGTGTGGGTGGTGGGTGGTATAGGATATGAAATTGCGGTGAAGACCGCTTTAGTTGAAGTAGGAATAGGTCAGTATATCCTAGAGGGGGGTGAATAGGACTTTTTAAAGTTTTTATAAATTATTAAAAATCCTTATCACACTAATCCTATCACAGAGTATTGATTAGGATTACTCAAACTTAACTCTACTGGTTCCAAGCCTGATAGAGGATCCAATCACAAACTATTTAAAAGACAAACAATGTATAGATGAGATTATGATAGATACGACTGTGTGTGCATAAAATGTGATCATATATAAAGACATGCAAGGCAATCACATAAATGAAAGATAATATTAAACTCAAACATAGTCATTTTATAGTGGTTCGACGACTTGTCTACTCCACTCCCGGCTTCCACACTCAACCCTTGAGTGACCGGATTTCACTAAGGAGGTTTTCCATGGTTCACCTTAAACCTAAGGTTTTAAATCAGGTTCACCTTCAACCTTTACAGAGGTTTCTACTCGGTTCACCTCAAACCCTGGAGTTTTTCTGGCGTACTCCTAACCAGATGTTTATGCCCACACAGGACAAGGGTCCACACAACGCATCCTAAGGTTTCTACTCGGTTCACCTCAAATTCTGGAGTTTTACTGGCGTACTCCTAACCAGATATTTATGCTCTCCACAGAGCAAGGGTCCACACAACGCACCCCGCACGTACACTCCTGTCGGATGCCTCCTTCGAGGACTTCAAATGGTGAGCAACACTTAAAACCCAATCCTAAAAAGGAATGATCGCAAGTGTCCTCTGGACTCTTAGTACTTACAGATAAGTTGATGAGTCCCTTTCAGCACAGTGATGAAGACCTTCTACTTGTTGATGAAGAGTCTTCTGCTCCCTTGATCCGCAACACAAAGATGTATATATGCTAGGCTTAGGTTGGGTCAAGGTTATGATGGAATACCATTCTAAGGATTTTTCTATAAGGAGAATAGAGTGGTTCCCATCATTCATGCATTCAAGGCATCCCAGCTTAATGATGTGCCATTAAGGCAGTAGCTGAAGGATCCTTGAATGCGAAAGTTCATTCCCCAATCCACTCTATGAGATATCAATGATGAGGGTGAATTGGAGGATGAACTTCCTGAGAGAAAGGGCTTAAGGTAAATGATAGGAAGGTTAAAACTCTCAAAAGTACTCTCTACTTTCTCTACCAGCAATAAAGACTACTCTCTCTATTTATAGGCAAAAGGTTCCAACGGATATAAACGGTCATATTTATGATAGAGTTCGATATCATCGAGCAGTCGTCGATATGATCGAGCGTATACTCTCGATTGTATTGGCCGACCCGTCGATGATACAAACTCAATTGTCATTTCACTTTTGGAAACCTTCCGCCAACTGGTCCTTGGGATCGAGACACACATCGATGTCATCGGATTTCGAACTCCGATTCCATCGAGTGATAGTTCGATCTATCGACAGGTGAAAAATAAGAGAGAAGCCTTGAAGAATTTCAGGATCACAGATATGATCGAGGAAACAGTCGATGTCATCGAAATTTGTACATCGATCATATCGGAGACCTTATCGATGAGATCGATAAATTGTATAGATTTACATGTAAGCTTGTTGGACGATTTATGTCCTGACTCGATCCAATCGACTTGGTCTCGATATGATCGATATATGAATATCGATTTATCGACAGACACCCCGATCAACATTAAAAGCAACTTGAAATTCGTGCTAGTGAGAACATGCGCCCACAATCGATATGATCGACTGACTCCCGATATGATCAATATTTGAGTTCAGATTGAATCGGACAGTCATCGATATATTGAAGTGTAACGCCCGGGAAAAATCCGTACTTGGACTCGAGTACCAACTCGACCTGAAATCGCGTAGAATTAATTCCTTTAGAAAATAAGTGTTAGCTAGCGCAACGCTAGAGTAGCTGGGAAATAGTCCTTGATCACTTTAAATACATTCTACAAGACCCAAATCGAGTAGAACCAAAGACTCTATAATACTCTATAACCTCGGATCAAACTCTAAGCCGGTTTGTTCTCTGGACCACTTTGAAACTTTGTATTGGATCTAGACCGCGCGTCGAAAGTTTGATACCTACTATCTTAGACCGTTAGAACCGCCTAGCTGGACTTGACAATCATTTCGAAAATTAAGTCCAACCGATAATCACAGGCTATTTCATTAAGCCCGGACTGAAGAGAGTACGAATAGGGACAGATTTGGAATTTGAAATTCAAATCTGGCACACGACTTGACGCGTCAGTATTAAGCGTTCTGACCATCAGAATTCAGCCAAATTACACCCTCGGATCAGGAAAAATTTCTATTTCATATCATGAGACTTGCAGCCCTGATCTACGTGCGGTGACCGCTGAACTGAAACTGGACCGCCACAGGTGATCTACGAACCCTGCCGGACTGAAAACTTGATGCGTGCTAGATCCTGTAAGCATGAACTTAAGTCCGATCGCGTTCGGCAAGGGGACCACCAGAAATGTACTTTTGGACCGAAACAGCCCTGATTTGGATATGCCCTAAGTAAACTTTGTTCCCGAGCATATTTCGGGCATTTTTATGCTTATAAAAGGGGTTGAAACCCTCACTCCTCTCTCCCATCCGAATTTGAGAAAAACCCTAGATTGGGAGAGAGAAAAGGTGAGAGTTTGTGAGAGAGATTAGGAGAGAATTTTCCTGTCGTTGCACCACCTGTTGTAAGTGCCTAAGCAACACACTTCGATCACCTGGCCGGTGATTCCTCCGCATTTTCAGGTAAGAAAATACCCTAAAAGTTGCTGATTTGAGGTTACCTTGGATTCATAGCATGTTAGCTAATAAATCTTGTAAAACAGGTTCTCTATTCGCCGTAGACGAAGTGTATACGCTCCGTTCGAATTCACACAGTTGTAAGAGATAAGTTGTGAATTTTAGACGCTTTGATTGACTGTTTCCAACACTTTCAATGTCGTTTAATAGAAGATTATCGATGGCAATGCCGTTTGACATGTACAACATGCTGTCCGTTTCCTGTTTCGTAAATCGGCGAAGAATATGAGATTTAGGGCATTTTAGTCATTTGTAGGAAGTACTGATTTCATTCATATTTTGCTGATGTGATTGACATGGTTTATTGTCACATTAGAATGTTATGAATACGTGCATAATTAGTTTGGCGAAGAGATTCGCCTAAATGCGCACTTCGGGTCGACATACTATATGTAGACTTAAGTGTGTAGTGTAAGTGTTTGTATAAATGCTTGTATTAGTATGTATTGAATTAAATGGTGTTATGAATTAGTTTGAGATTGTTTTCTCAATTAATATGCTGATGTAAATGATTTCCTACATGTTAGCTAAATGCATGATTTCATTACATGTATGGAATGCATGTGCTTGAAGATTTGCTTAAGTTGTATGTTATAACATGTGTTAACATGCTCACATGGTTGTATTTCATTTCCAATACTCTCACATGAATGCTGATGTGATTCCATAATTGTTTGGGACTATACTTAGTCCAGGCAGTCGGTAACCGAGCGAATTCGTGGTAGGCTTATCTTAGCCACGAACGACGCGTCGATGAACGCGAGCCGTGTTTTGGAGTTGGCGGCAGTGGTTAGGCCACGCGAAGTGTTTTACGCACTTCATGTCGTTCGACTTGAGATGCGATCGTGCTAGTCGAGCCCGTTAAGTAACCCGACTGGCCGTTGTATGTTCACCCTGCATGAGTCATAACTGCTTGAACCTAGGGTACTGAGCTTACCATTATAAACCCTGTTAACCATGGTACCTTGATCCACGAAGACTCATGAGCCGGGCATGGTGGTATGGGATACCGTGGTCGAGCTGTCGGCCTATGCTGGGGTCACAAACCTCCCCGTAGTGACCAGTGAGCACCTAGTCTCGTGAGCAGATAATGGTGGTATGGGACACTATATTCTAGCTGTCAGCCTACACTGATCAGGCGACGAGTCCTTTGTAGTGACCGCGAGCGTATTCTGAGTCTACGGGAGGCGACGACCCTTCAGTAGCAGTAGAGTACAGTAGGCATGTATTGATAAGGTGATGGGGGAGCGGTACAATGAGTGCGTGCAACAGCCCTGGCAGCCCTTGCAGCGACCTACAAAATATACATCGTATAAGATTACTAGGAGTGACGACCCTAGACAGGATCAGTGTTGGGATTGATATAAGGGAAGTACCTTAGTTTTCCAATCCTGCTGTTTGAATGGACTAATAACAACTCGGCAATCATATCACCATTACATTGCATGTACTTGGAAGATGTGGAGCACTGAGCGGGATGTACGCATGCCGCGGACGAAGATGGTGCCGTATGAGGGAGAATGTCGGTGAGGGCATTCATCATGTCATGTCATATTACATTAACAACAGTATTAGGATTGTCTGATTTACTGCTTTACTATTATTGCATAATTGATTTGAGAACATGCTAATCTTTGCTCTATGATTCTACTGAGTTGATCACTCACTCCCACGTTACGGGATGATGTTTGCAACACCCACCAGACCCTATCTTAGACGTAGGTGATGCTGAGATCCAGGAGGTAGAGCCGGACTATGATGAGGACCAGGACGAGTTCTCATACATGCAGTATTACGACGGTTTTGCTTAGGTGACATGGATTGACGGGACTTCTTAGTGGGACTCTTTTGGACATTTATTTCTGTTATTTGCATGTATATGAGACTCAGTGATGTATTCATACTTTAGTGACAGTCGAGATGTACTTTGTTTTTCCATACAGTGATATATATATTCTTTAGTCTTCCACTTTCTTTTATCACTGGATCTGGAGTATGAATTGCAGTTTTGGTATACTTTTACTCATGTGAATGCTTTAACTCAGACAACATTGAATCATAATCATTTTTGTTGCATAAGTGACGGTCTGGAACTCGGGAGTTGAGTTTATACACGACTCCTAATTTTCAGGGTGTTACACGAAGCATATGTTAATTTTCTTTAGAAAAACAGGGGCGGCAGAAAGCAATCTGTCGATTATATCGATCTACTTCAGATATGATCGATATTCGAATATCGATGATATCGACACTTAAGTCGATATATCAATAAATCGTCCAGTTGATTGTTTTGATTGCTGGACGCATTCTATCCTCACTCAATTGTATCGATTGAGATGCTGAGGACATCGACAGAGCTGACCGATCATATCGAAGGGGTAATCGATATAATCGATAATGTAAGAAAAACTTCACTGATTTTTCTTTTTGATAAAAAGCTTTCTTACACAGAAACCCTAAGATGTTCTAGTTCTTTTTAAGGGTTTAATCACCTGGTGTTTTGGGACATGAGATGTGAGGCTATGATTTACCTTTTGGCCAGCTTCCACACATCCAGATGAGGCAGACGCTTGACTTGATCTTCTTGTTAGGTGTTGTCGTCCGACTGACTCAACTTATAACGTAATTAATAAACCAGGGCACGTAATAGGTGCACTTTCAGGATATGGGGGGTTTAGGTAGTGTATGGGTGGTGTGTGTTGGAATTTGCATAAAAGAGAGTGACCACCTTGAAAAATGTGCCCTCCACACTAGGTGGGCCACATGATCATGCTCAAAACTATAAATGAGATGCACACAACTTATGATCCACACGTCGGATGGACGCACAAGACGCGGCATTGGAACTGCGATGACGATGCTGTCGCAATGGCATGGGTCTTGGGTCAATCTGAGTCGGGTCTACATGACCGGACTTAAGGATGACCGCAAACACTATCTGAGGGTCGCGGGTCACCTGGATTCGACCGGTAAGACCACAGGACCAAAATAAACTAAATGCATGCTCACACACACGCATGCACACATGCGAACTCAGGTCAGATGTCACACATCATCAAACAGATTATTGCTAATGACATTAATTTCGACGAATCTTTTCAAGTATCCACCATTATTGTTAAACTTTCACCTAAATGGAAGGATACTAGAAAATCATTGAAACAGAAAAAAGAGAAAATGTCTTTGGAGGACCTCCTAATGTTTTTTCGAATAGAAGAAGAATCTAATCTCCGTGATAAAAATGAAGAACAACAAGAGGCCCTAAGTAACATTAATATAGTCGAGAATAGTGTGAATCGGGAATTAGAGAAGCCACCTTTCAAGAAAGATGAAAGGCTCAAAACTAATAACCAAGGGTTCAAAAAGAACACATCCAATAAGGGTCCATGCTTCTTTTGTAAAATCTCTGGTCACTTTAAGAAAGACTACCGAAAATACAAAAAGAAAATTTAATAAAAGAAATGGTAAGTCGATATGACAGAAGACATGAATCTGACAGTTGTCGTCTCTGAAGTTCATATGGTTAATGAGGATGTTGAATGGTGGATAGATTTTGGTGCTACCAGACATGTTTGTAGAAATTATAACATTTTCAATTCCTACGAATTAGTAGGGGATAATTAAGAATTATATATAGGAAATGCCTCCACATGTAAGGTTGTAGGAAAAGGAAAGGTACTTCTTAATCTAACTTCTGGAAAAGTCCTTACTTTAAATGATATTCTGCATGTACCAGATATTAGGAAAAATCTTATATCAACTAGTCTATTGAATAAGTTTGGATTTAGACTCCTATTTGAATCCGATAAATTGATTGTGTTTAAAAATGAGGTATATGTAGGGAAGGGCTATTTATCCAATGGAATGTTCAAATTGAACCTTATAAATGAAAATTCTTCTTCTGTTTATATGCTTGATTCACATCATGTTTGATATATTAGATTAGGACATATTAGTTATCGTATAATGGATAATATGTCTAATCTTAATTTAATTACTAAGTATATAAAACCTAATGACAAATATAGTATTTGTGTACAATATAAAATAATTAGAAAATTATTTTTAAGTGTAGAACGAGCATCGCAACTCATAAACCTAGTGCATAGTGATATATATAAAATGAATGGTTTAATAACAAAAGAGGGAAAAAGGTACTTCATAACCTTTATAGATGATTTCTCCCACTATACCTTAGTATACTTATTGAATAATAAAGATGAGGCACTACAAAAATTCAAGATATACAAGGTAGAAATTTAAAACCAATTAGACCGAAAGATTAAAATTCTAAGGTTGGATGGGGGAGAAGACTATTTATCCTTAGAATTCTTAGAATTTTGTAAAACTCATGGTATAATTCACCAAATTACAATTTTCTATTCACCCCAACAAAATGGGATAGCAGAATGGAAAAACAGGTATCTTATAGACATGGTAAACTCTATGCTCAATAATGCGGGTTTAAGTCTAGGATTTTGAGGAGAAGCCCTATTGACTGTCTGTCATATCTTTAATAGGATGCGTCACTTTAAGACTTGTAAGACTCCATATGAACTATGGAAGAATAAGATTTCTAACATCTCATACTTCAAGGTATAGGGTTGTAGAGCCTTAGTTAGGCTTACTGATCCTAAAAGGCTCAAGATAGGGTTGGGATCTCTTTAGTGTATTTTTATACGATATGCACAAAATAGTAAGGCTTATAGGTTTCTAATTGTAGAGTCTAATCACACGATCCTGATAAACACTATAATGAATCTAGATATGCCGAGTTTTATGAAAATTCATTCTTCTATAATTAGAAAATCGACAAAACCTCAAGATCTTAGTACAAACAGTAGTTCTCAAATACCTGATCAAGATATCAACAGTATCGATAAAGATGACATAGAACCTAAAAGGACCAAAAGAATTAAAAAAAGTACATCTTTCGGACCCGACTTCTACCTTTTGCTAATAGAAGGAGATAACTATAACATAACAAAGGAAATCATGTTGGTTTGTAAGATAGAAAATGATCCAGTAACAATAGATGATGCACTTAAATCTCATGATGCTTCCTCTTGGAAGGAAGTTATAAACGATGAGATGGATTCTATATTACAAAATGAAACATGAAAACTTATGGATCTGCCCCCAGGATCAAAGCCAATAAGCTATAAATGGATTTTCAAAAGATAATTAAGACCAGATGGAACTACAAAAAGGTCTAGATTAGTGGCTAGAGGATTTACACAAAAAGAATGTATTAATTTTTTCGATACCTATGCTCCAATAGTAAGGATATCTATTATCCAAGTTTTAGTTGTTCTAACATCCATTCATAAGTTAGAAATCCACCAAATGGATGTAAAGATAACCTTTCTAAATGGTGACATCGATGAAAAGGTTTATATGGAGTAACCAGAAGATTTTATAATTCCAGAACAGGAAAATAAAGTGTGTAAATTGATCAAATCATTATATGGACTTAAACAAGCACCTAAGCAATTGCATAAAAAAATCGATAAAGTAATCACCTCAAATAGCTTTAAGATTAATGAATCTGATAAATATGTATATTTAAAATTCTCTGATAATAAATGAGTAATTATATGTCTCTATGTAAATGATATGTTAATCTTTGGTACATGTTTAGAAGTTATAAATAGCACTAAAAGATTCTTATCTTCTAGTTTTGACATGAAAGATATGAGTGGAGCTAATGTAATTTTAGGTATCAAGCTATTAAGAAACAATGATGGTATAACTCTATCTCAATCACATTATATTGAAAAGATACTTAAAAAGTTTAATCACCATGATAAGAACCCAGTTTCTACTCATTTTGATTCTAATATCAAGTTAATTAAAAATCAAGGTCGTAGTGTATCTCAGTTAGAGTATTCTAAGATGATTGACAGTCTTATGTATGCCATGATTTCTACTCAACTTGATATTGCTTTTGCAGTAGGTAAATTGAGTAGGTTTACAAGTAATTCAGGTTTAGATCATTGGAATGTTATTTATAGAGTACACAGGTACTTGTGAAAAACTATTAACTATGGTTTACATTTTTTTGGTTATCATAGTGTACTTGAAGGGTATAGTGATGCAAGTTGGGTCATTAATTTTAATGAATCCAAGTTTACCAGTGGATGAATTTTTACACTTAAAGGAGTTGCCATTTCTTAGAAATTCAAAAAGTAAACTTACATATCTCACTCTACTATGGAATTGAATTCATAGATTTGACAACTAGTAGTAAAGAGGCAAAATGGTTAAGAAATTTGTTATTAGAAACACCATTATTGGTAAGGCCTTTACCACCAGTCTCTATCTACCGTGATAGTGAAGTGACACAATCAAAGGCATATAACAAGACTTATAGAGAAAAATCCAGATATAATAGTCTAAGGCATAGTTTTGTGCGATAACTACTTAGTGATGGTGTTATAACAATACAATATGTACGATCTATCCAGAATATAGTGGACCCGTTCACCAAAGGACTGACAAGGGATGTTATTGGTAGGACATCAGGAGGAATAAGACTTAAGTCAATTTCACAGACACCAGATGAAGGAACTCCAACCTAAGTTAATAGGTTCAATGGGCAAAGTACCTCACAAGAAGTGGCTGAAGTAGCACTGTATGTTTTCTATCTGTCTCATTCCTGGATGTATATATAGTGCTGGGTATTTGTAATGATAAAAAAGAGGATGAGCTACTACTTTTAATGAGTTATTTCAAGGATGCTATAGTTATATGGGCATTCATAAGGACTCACCTATATGAGTATTGGAAGTGGGGCCACTTCCTATGTTCGAGAGTTTTTGGCTACTCTCATGAACTCATGAATCCAGGACAAAGCATAAGGCCGTTAATGTGGTATAATTTTAGAACACATGACAATTGAAATATATGTGTATGTAACATGTCCGGTTGTGTCATATAGAATACTTATTTCAAGACCATAGTTACTAAGGATTCTGATTTAACATTGATTTGTTTACACTAAGTGAAGGTTCAAGTCCATATGACACCTCCTATGCACATATTTTTCTTATATACCCTGACCTCTGTATTTTGAAAAATAGTGAGGGATTGTTGAATTTTTTCAAAATAAGAAGAAAAAAAATTGAAAAAGAAGGGTTGTGGCTTTGGTGATTATTGGTGTGAATGGTGATGCCTCTTGGTAATTGGAGCATCTTTTGAATTTGAAATTAAGGAATGTCATTGTTGGAAAGACACCACCATTGATGAAAAGACATCATGGAAGAAGATGTCTTTTCATGAAAAGGGTCTTAAGCATCTCTTGTGATTTTATATAAAACCATCTTTGGGTCAATCCGAATTTACAATTTTCAATAATGTCTTCTCTATCTTCTTCTTCTTCTCTATTTTCATTTTTAGATGTTCTTTTGAAAAATACAGTTTTCAGACGCTAAACTGCAAATAAATTTTCAGGCAGTAAATTACAAACAGTTTTCAGGAGGTAAATTATAACAACACAGAAGTTAGGGTTATACGCTATAAAAGTATGATCGGGGTGCGATTTTTCATTTTGTAGGCCGAAACATACATTTCTTCGGTCTTGGAGAAGAGGCTTATTGTATCCTTAAGGTGGATTTGCTGTAACCCTCTTTCAAATTGGTTTAATCACTATTAGGGTGCGAATATCGCTTTAAAGATAGCGACATTGTAACGCACCTTAAGCCTATCTTTAAGTGATTCATTTTCTAGTTTTCCGCCTCAATAATGACCATTTCTAAATTGCATCTATTGCATACGCGGGGCATGCATTCTTTTACCAATGTTAGAACCGTCCGTCATTCGATGGACATCTAAGATTGCTACGATCATATGTTTCTAAAACTCAACGGAGCCGGAAAAAAGGGGGCCACATTGATTTGCATGCATGCCACGTGTATGGCGCATGAGTCTCCGTCATTTAATGCTGCCTGCAGGGTGGCACGCAGGTGTGGACTAGAATCTTCTTGTTTCACGCTACTCGGCAATGACTCTGTGTCCACCATGCTGTGCACGTGAAATCCAGTCTGTCCATCAAGGTGAGAACCGTTGTAACCGTAAGTACATATTATAAGTCCGATTAAAAGTTCAAATGGGCCTTATTAGGCTGAATTTTGTATCTTTTCTTCTTTTTGGTGAGTTACACCTTGGTGGCTCCACACACAAAACTATGGTCGGTACCTGATCTCCATTGTTCCATGTAGTGTGGTCTATTGAGAAGTGAATCATGATCACTTTTCTCATGAGGGCCTCACAGAAGGATAGAACCCGATCAACGGTTTGGATTTTACATTTAAAATATGGTGGGCCCCAAAATCTTAACTATTTTATGCATTGCCTAAAACAGGTGCCGCAGAGGACTCCAGCGCCGCGCGTGCTCACCACGACGTCACAGTATGTCACACATCTACCAGCCAGGTAGCCCATGAGATATGAGATATGCCATCCTCCACTCTTAACAGTGACACCTTGACAATTGTTAAGATTCAAAATCCCAAATTATATATTTATAATTACTGTAAAAACATAAATTGGAAAAATATAATATAAAGGACGGGCTGATGCATATATATTCATGGTGTCCTTAAATCGTAATTTGCCACTTCTCAAAATAATTGAAACTGGTGATAAATTACAGGTAAATAACTTTCATGATACAATGAGCTTATATATGGTTGTGTGTTCTGTAAGCATGAAGGAACCACCGATGAAACTCTATAAATACAATTTTTATTTTGGTAGATGAAAAAAATTCCTAATGAAAAGAGAGATAGAAAGCAAGAGATTGACTTTGCTGGATTATACCAATACACTGGTCCGGCTCTTGTGGACTTGTTGACTCAGGTTTGTATTGAACCTACTGGCTTAATTAGAGAACATCTAAAGCTTATTAGTTCATGAGAGAATGAGTTGAATTGTGTTGTGATGATGAAATGAACTAGCCCAGCTTTGTTTATATAGATAAGGGTGATTAGACATTTTAGTACAAGGTTATTATTGCAATAAACTATTTTTGACCATTTGTGAGAATTTAATAGTTTATTGATAGTTTTTAAATGTTTTGTATGTGGGAGAATAGAGCATTCTAGCTGTTTACATATAGTGACTAGTCAGATTTTACTATTGAGCTAGCCACATGAAGTAGTTTCTGCATGATCTACTTAATTACTAGATGAGTAATTATACTAGGCCTCTTAAATAGCTCTACAACTCTTATATAAGGAGGGGAGTGTCTCTTAAACCTCAATTCCACAACTCCTACATAAGTCAGAGAGGTTTCTCTAATCCCTCTTATACCTCAGCTCCACAGCTCCTATATAAGTTAGAGAGGTTTCTTTAATACCTCTTAGTTATAAGACTCTAAATCCAATCACCTAACCTATCTTTCTTAACCATAATAACACTACGATTCGTACCTGCCTCACATCGTTTTGCAAGGGAGCGGACCATTTATGACACGATGCAACCATTAGAAGCGCAAAATATGCCATCGGTGTTTTTACAACCACACTACCTCACATGCCTATAATTTCACATTAGTCCAAGATTGTGTTGGAGCCTATGTACATGTGTTCCAATGTGAAGCAAGACCCGTTACTTCCCGTCTTGCAAAGCAAATATTCAACCCCTTACTAATTAATGCTATTTTTTCTTCTCTTTTTAGAATTATTCCTAAAGGTAAAAAATAAAGTTTTTTCAGATATATATTTATATAAAGAAAATTATTTTCCATAACAGAAGGTGGTGGTCCTCCCTACCAAGCCTGGGTCGTTCACGTGGTGGGGCCACACTTCATCACTCCAATTGGACGTGTATGATCAAACACTGGACAAGAATGCAATTGGCGGGTCAAACGGACAAAAATAGCTCAGATTCATTTACACGCATTGGTCCAGCTGATAAACGGACGTGCCTGTTTTTGCGCTACTGTGCATTGAATGTGCCTCCCTCCGGATGAACGGTCGGATTTCAATGGAATGAGCCACATTAGCACATGTTGAGACTTAGCGAGTACATATCGAAATCCCACTCTAGGGAGTATGCAGGATAGTGCAATCTCTCTACGGTACACGTTGCATGACAATGTATCAATCTGTACCGTCTATCCGGTGGGACCTGCTATGGATGCTGCTTCGACACTTTCTTCACATTCAAGCACCAGATATCCACCGTTAGCCTTCTTTGTTCTCGACAGTCCGGATCAAAACATCTCCAAGACACGTGTATCCAGTTCATTCCGCTCTACTATATATCAGTTCCACCGGAGCTGCCGGTCATCTGTCTCTTGGACCAGAGCGCCAAGGCTATCCGCGCCAAAAAGCATCGTCCCACTCCACCTACGGCTCAACGCTAATAAAAGCACCCCAGCTGCACCCCGTCTGCTTTCTCGCCACGTGTACATGACCTCACACGCATCGCAATGGCACTGCCATCCTGCCACCGCCACGTCTTTGTCCAGCTCTGCGTCTGGCGCCACTGACATGAGAAAGAGCCTCGAGGTTGATTTAAGTTGCGCATGCTGGGTGTGCTTACCTTGATGTTAGTGACAAATCGAGTGTTTATATGTTTTTGCGGGATCATTTCAGCGCATGAGATAAAAAAATAAATAGATTCAACAACTAGAGCAGGTAACGTGAGAGGAGAAAAAAATGCCCACTGTTGAAGCCTTTCTAAGCTCCACCTTGATGCTCATATACCATTCAAACCGTTTATAAGGTCATTCCCATTGAAATTTGGTGAAAATAAAAAATATTTAGCTTGATACAAGACTTTTATGGCCATAAAAATGTTCCAATGGCATTCATTGAACACACACTATTTCCTTGGGACAACGGACTTGAGTTTTGGATACATCTCATTTTTTATTACAGACCTTGATATAAGTTTTCAAAGTGGGAATTTGTCACAAACATTATAATCAATATTTTTTGATACATATCTTAAAATAAACTTTCAAAAAGACTTGTCACAGATTACACAGTTGCTTTCTACAAAAGCTTTTGCAAGGAATCCACGTCCAAAGGGCCTCAATCCAACGCATGTGACTACATCGGAAACATTTGATAGATCCAGACCTTTTATCAGTAGAGGCCCATTTTACATTTGTGGGCCTAAAAATCAAGCTGGCCGGCCGTTGGTGGGTCTACCTGGAAGAAGTAAGAGACAAGATGTTTGATCAATGGTCCATAATCATTGCACCAATGGTCCTCCACACTTTCCATATGAATTAAGAAAGCTTAAATCAAATCAGATTAAAAACTCAGATGAGATCAAAAAAGCCCACTAAAGAAGGTTTAATAATGAGGTTTTGGATCTTTTTAATTTCTCATATGATGTGGCTTACTCGAGTGTTAGAACTTTTGTTTGGTTCATGCATAGGACAAAGGTATCTGAATCCCTATAAATGATTTTGGCCGTATAAATGATTTATAATCCTTTCATTCCGATGTAAGCTGCAAATGATTCATATCTTGTAAGTTGTTTGAATTATCTATTAACAAAGAACTAATATTTAAAAATGTAGTTGTTAGGCAGTAAATAAAATTATACCTTTTTACTTGTTAATCATATCAGATTAAGAGCTGTAAATGATTTACAAGCATTCTTATTTGATAATGATTTGGCATCCAAACGATCCACAAGTAAAGAGTACGTGAAACTGATGGGAGGAGAGGAGTTCATGCGAACTTTGGGAACTATAGCCGCCTGCTAATAGAATGCACACGCCTTTTCTGATCAGAGAACATAAATGGTGTGTCCCACCTGATGATGAGCCAGGATCGTGCACACGTGTACTATGCTACCACGTGTATACGCGAGTAGCGAATGCAGCTGTCAGCAATAGGTGACAGTAAGAAGCCGCCCAATCCCCAACGTGCTTAGTGGGGTGTTAGGGTTTCTAACGATTAATCGCGGGGGTCGCAGCCCAACAAAAGGCGCGAATCGCCGATTCGAACCAAACACTGCACTTGCTGAAAAATCAAGAATAAAAAGTAAACAAAAAAATACAAAAGCAGATAACTCTCGGGAGTACCTGAGGTTGCAAACCACCTAACCCTAATCAAGCACCACATCCACGTTTTGGGAATCGTAAAATTCTAGTGGACCACCATACAGTGGCGACCACACTGATAAATGATCCTTCAGCTGCATGGTCTGAGTGGCCGCATCTAGATCCTCAAAAGACCGTCAAAATAAAGACGGCTGAAATTCATCATTCAACAATCAACCATCGGCTCATCGGACGGTTCAGATTTTTGTCCACAGGATGATCCATAGTCAATGGACCCGATGGATGAATAACATTGGTCCCGAAGGATGGGCCCTATATAAGGTGAAGCTCGTAGGACTACATTTCCGGTAGTTCCGAAAACTACCGTAAAAAAGTCAGTAGCTCCACTGTAGCTTGTTTTCTTGTACACCTCTTACTCAGTCATATCGCAAGTCTCTACTCGCACAACCTACTCTCATCGCACGTGCCAATTCACCATATGGTTACAAGATCAGTCCGTTAATCCATCTAGGCCCACTATATATTGTTCTTAGATAAAAACGTATGTACCTCTGCTTATCATATTGTCAGCCCACAGAAAGAAAATAAAGGAAGATCAAAGAATATTAACCAACGGTTAAGATTCAATTGGGATGGATTTCTTTCTAAATATTCTATTAGTTCTTATTTTTGTTGTGCCTGGAGAAGAAAAATGGGACCCACCAGCTAACGGTTTTGATTTTGCAATCATATGAGACAATAGCACGTGCGTCGCGACTAGATCGTGCGAGTATGCATCGCATGTCCTCTTTTCTGTATTCTCTCTAGTGACTTCCCTCCATATATCTATCCGAACTAAATTCCCTCCTTCCCTCGTTTTCTGCTCTCTCTCTCTCCTTCTCTCTTCCCTCTTTTTTAACCTTCTCTTCCCTCATTTTTCCCTCAAATTTCCCGATCGCATTCTCTGCCCTAATTTCCCTTTATCTCCCATCCGATCTCATCATATAATCTCTAGAATCTTCCAGGAACTTCCACTCCCATCGTTCCAGATCCGTTTCGGAAACCGGAGAGGGTTTTTGATCTTGATCTGATTTCTTTTGATTTTTTCGGGAAGGTTTGAGATTTTGGATCTTTAATGTCGGGCGGCAGCGGCGGCGTGGGCGGGGGCCGAGCCCCGGACCACCACCGCCGCCCGGCGCAGCAGCAGCCGATCCTGCAGCCGTTCAAACGCCATCTTCCATTCTCATCTGCTAGGCCGCCATTCGTCTCGCCTGATGATTATCACCAGTTCTCCTCTGGTGGGGACAACCGTGTTGCTGATGGTGGGAACGAAGTGCTCGTTGTGAAATCTCCTGTGAGCTTTCTCTTCCTCATTTTATTTATTTAGGCCTTTTCTTTTGTAGAATCTGAATTGCAGATCTTGATTGTTTGAATAAGCTTCTTCAGTAATTTAATTTTTTTGTATGTATTTAGGGTAAAGATTGCAATGCCAAAAACACTAGTATGTTAGTAATCGGGCACTCAATCTGTGTGCACATGGACACATGTGTGAGATTTGGTGTGTTCATCTTTTGGGACCGTGTGCATGGACCATATGCCATAAATCACCTAGGTCAGATGATCCCAGCCACTGATGGAGGGCTTTTGCCAGGTCACTGTTGACTAGTGGTTGGATGACAGTGGCTTGGGTTTTCTTTCTTTCCTTTTTTTTTTTTTTTTTTATAGCAACTGATAGTGGCTTTGATTGGTTCATTTTCTGATCCGTGTCTTTCATGCTCTGGTTTTGTTGTATTTAAGTAAACATTTGATGGGTTTATTGTGGTTTGGTGTTTGTGAAAATGCTTGTGTGATTCAACAATATGAGACTTCTCGATTGTGATTTGTCTGGATTAGTTCATCTCTTCCCTTTATGAGCTCTACATTTTAGCTTTGTTTGGATTTGTAGCTGATTTTAGCTTTTGAAATGCCCGAAGTTGGGTTTGTCCTACTTTATATAGAGTTCAAGACTCTGAAGTGATTAATAGGTCCCAATCTGTGATTATATTCATTTTCAGCAGGACTTGAAAGCAAGCAATTGAAATAATATCAAGGGGCAACTAATACTTCTATTGATAAATGCTGTTACAATTCATTTCTACTTTGTTGCAAGTTTGCAACTTAATTGTCACAATCTAATTCAATTAGCATCCAGACATAACCTTGTTGATGAGTGCTGTTGGTGTGAAGTTGCAGTGAGGATGGAAGTCAAGGGAACCCATTTAGATATTCGAAGGAGTTACTTGCTGTTGTATTTTATTCATTCTAAATACTAAGAGACCCTAAAATGAAAAAGATGAATTTGATGCATATTTGGCAAATTACTTTGAAATTTGTCATGGCAGTCAACTAATGTGTCCTATACGATAAACGTTACTGATTTATAAATGGAAGACTAGGATGATGGGTTTTCTTCAATACGTAGAGGGCCTTTTAGATCACGGCAGAGGATGAATGTTGTGGCTTGCTATAGGCTTTCACTGATTACAATCATTCTTGCAATCATGATACATATGATACACAAGGTTTTCATTACAAGATTTCTTTATCAACATATTCAAGACTCAACTGAAGCAACCTAAGTTCTAGTCTCTTACCAAATTGTTGATGAGTTGATTAGGAGAGCAGTGAGTGGGTTTCCATCCATTGTTTTGTCCCAGTAAAGAGGACACGCACTTCAAATTAAGATAATGCATCATGCTTTGACACGCTATAATTGTATGGTTTTTGTTGAGGCATGAAGTGATTAGATGTTAAATGCATTTAACTTTTTTTTTTTTTTTTTTTTTTGTGATTTCTTAGAGGTGAATGTATATGTCTGTACTAATCAACTGTTTAAACTTTCAGTAACCAGCGAACCTTGGGTTTTTTTTTTTTTTTTAAAAAACTTTGATAAAGATCCCCAAAATGAGGTTTTCTTTGTGTTTATTCCAAGAACAACCAAATGAAATTGTTAACAAAAGGAAAATTTGAGTGGCCTTGGTGGGCATGTTAATTGGGTCCTTGATAGGACATGGTATGCACCATTCATTCTTGTGAGTCATAGACTCATAGGGTTTTGCTCATAATGAATATGTTAAAGAACTGAGACTAATAGCACGATCTGCAAAGAATGCTACTAATTTCTAATCTCAGTAATTCATATATGGGAAAAAAAGATTGATGTTGGAACCTTTGCGAAATCCGTGCATAGAACAGCAAGAGTAGAAAGAATCATGGTAATTCCCTTGTGAAGGGGGCAAGTTATGAAAAGAACAATGATATATTAGAGATGTTATCCTTGGCGATCATATGTTTGTATATCATGACTGAGTTTAAACGATGCTTGTGGCTGTTGAAATCTTAGTTGGTTTGTTTGAATGGATTTGAGGTTCAAAAAAGTCCTAAGTTGATTTGTTAGTTTAGATTATTACCATGGCAGTTTTGAAGAAACGATTGCCCCTCCTATACATAACATTTCTCCTTCGAGGTGCTGCTACTGCTATCTGATGCATGCCTCAATGAAAATGCCATTTTTGGCCTGGCAGTTAATGTCATGGTAGGGCATGATTTCCAGTGATACAAACTGTTCATTTGGTGGGCCTTATTGAGGCAAACCATGCTTATGTCCAAAGTATAGTTGCATGATAGGCTGGTGTACTAATTCATGCAAACTATAATGCATGAATCTTCTAGTTACGTTACCATCCTCTATGAGTCTTGTGACTTCTAGGTGCATTACATCAAAAGGTTGCTTCTATTTTGCTTTGAGAGCCACTTGGCTCTTCTGTTGCTTCGGATAGGTGATGAATGAAAACTCCATCACCACCTGAGATCTGCCTTGTGCTAAACCCAGATCGAAGTATGTGCTCGTGTGGTGTTGGAACTCATGTAAGAAGAGGAGGTCAACCAAGCAAAAAAGAGGGGCCACCAAGGGCTTGTATGAACCGTAGTTCAACAAACCCCAAAACCTATATGCTTAATGTTTGGACGTTTAGTCAACTCAATTACTCAATCAATTTTTGTTGTACTACTCAATGTTTAATTAAATATATGATGATAATTATTGCTGAAAATGTAATAGAATACAAAAAGAGTAATCTAATTAATCGAGAGAGTACCTGTACAAACTTCAAATCATAGTTAGAATAATATCATACTCGATGGCATGTCATCCCCATGCACATATACTTTACACATGACATGCATGCACTTCAATCCAAAATGCCTAAATTGTGTGCCTCATGGTGGATAGGTCCTACATTAAAATTAAGATGAATCCTTTATCCTAACTATACGTTATCACTGGCTAGAGTGAAAGAGGCCAACAGGTCTAATTTAGTGAACAACCTTCCATTGATTGGAAAGGTTAACGGCCTGTCTGGGTGCCACCTAAAAATGGGTTTAATGAGCTTTTCTCTGATAGGCATGGCAATTGGTGTCATCGCTCATAGGAACTTGTACCGATGGCTACAATTGTGTTCATGAACGTGGCCCACATGTTTAACCAACGTTCTTGATTTCTTAGGTGAGGCCCTTTATCGTGATGGCCCGTCTTGTAGACAATTTGGGTTGACATTTTGGGAAACATGCAAGTACAGTTTTCTGACAATCTTGCTCATGTTGGGTGAATTTAAAAGTACTAGTTTTAAAGTGGCACCCAATTGCCTAAGATTGTTGAGTTGATATCGATTTTCAGCTATAATGCATCATAGACATCATAGTGGGGCCGATATCATGACTCGGCTCAAAATGGGATTAGGTTACATAAGCTTGATGAGTTTTAGGGTTTGCTTGGATGCTTATAAAATTTTCAGTTGCAAACACTTTACAACTACAACTCCTTTCAAGCGTAAAATGTCTACAATCTTTGATGTTTTGCTTTACACTGTAAAGTATTCACAGGTAGCTGAGAGAGACTCACTTGAAGAGTTAAAAAAAAAATGACTGTTGGGCATGTAATTGAATTACTTGTAATATGAAATACAACAAAATGCCAGCATTCTAAGAACCCCTGTAAATGGTTTACGGGCAATTACATGCATCCAAATAGCCTCAGTAATGTCTTTTACTTGTTGTTGCATTGTCGTAATCTAAATAGGTAGGAAGCGGGAGCAAGACTGCAAGTCCAATGTGCAATTCAAAGTGGGGCTGGCACTTGGCTAGAAGGATCATGTGACTAAATTCCATTTGGAGGCAGAAAAGGGGATTTGGGGAAGTTATAAATACATGTAGGAGTCTTTATTTCAACAATAAGGAAACCAGCATTTTCCTCTTGTTATGAGTGTTTGCAGTTTTGGCTGATTTTCTCTGAAAATTTAGTCTATCCTATTGTTCCACTCATTAGTTTCCTTGGAGTTTTGCATTTATTAACTATTGCTTTCTTCAATGCGAGATTTTTCTGAACTCAACTTTTATGCTTGGATAATTCAACATGTCTGCAAGAGGTTGACTTAATGATGGTGCTAGAATGATCGAATAGTGGGATAACATTTTTCAAGAACTTGTTCAAGATATGGGTAGGATGTGTAATTGTTTATGTAACTTGTGCAAGAGCTGGCTAGGAAAAGAAAAATCCTGTGGATGGTTGAAAATCTGCATAATTAATTACAAATCCAACCAAGAGATGGGGATGCAGAACTTTGTTGATTGGCTTGCACTTGCGGAGAGCTTCTTCAACTGGAAGGAGAGGATAAATACTCAGGTTGGTGGAGATGGAGTAATTTGTGACATTGCATGGTGCACTCTCAAATACAAGATGAGTTGGGTGCTCAATGGATATGGATGGTGGAAAAAGGGGACCAACTTGCACTAGAAGTCGAGGAAAGAGAGGCTAAAGAGGGCTAATGACTAACAATCTGCTATTTTGACCCCAGGTGGAGGAAAAAGGACTTACTGCTGCCTGTATTATTAAAACGACCAATCAATTTCAACCATATCAACCATTGACCACACCCCCTAGTGCAGAGGATGAATAATCAAGTGTTCCTAGATACAATGCATCCTAGATACAATGCATTCAAGGAAGTGTTGTAGAAGTTTCCTTTGAGAATCCTATGTGAAGTTGGATACTCAGAGGAGTTGGACCAGTTTCCTTTGGATGTCCTGTGTTGAAGGCAGGTTGATGAAGAATTCTGAAATTCTTGAGGAAGAGTGGTGTTCATGAGGAAGACAGGCAGGACCTAGATGTGGATGGTGGAGAGAGTTTAGTCACCAGGCACATCATGATCAAGCTGGGGCCATGAGGTTTAAGAAGACGGATTGCAGAAAAAAATATCTTCAGCATGTGAAAGTGCATGCAATGGGAAAGTGTGCAACATCATTATTGGTGTGGACAGTGGTGAGAACATGGTTTCAAGACCCACTGTTAAAGATAAAAACATTCAGAACTCTTATCTGATAAAATGGTAATGAGATTATTATTAACAGTCTCGCCTAGTTAATTTCTCTATTGGAAATGCTATAAGGAGTTTTTCGTGGAGTGATGGGGTTCCTTTGTCTGCATGTCACCTCTTATTACCGGTCCTTGGCTCCCTGACAATGACATGATCCACTGTAATAGTCAAAACATGTAGACCTTCAAGTAGATTTGAAAATGAGTTACCTTGAATCTAATGGAGGATGAGAAACATTAAAAGGCTCCAAAGAAAAGCATGATTACAAGAATTTTTTTGGAAGAAAGGCAGCAGGACAGCGACAGAGTGGTTACATACTTGTCAGAAAAGTAGTGGCTGGCAAGAAAGTTTTCCCTTAGAAATACAGTCCTTATTGTGTGCCCAAGAAGATCTCATTCCTGAGAACTTCTTCATGACCTACCTTCTATAGTCCATACACAAAATGACATTGACTTGATTCGGAACTCATTTACGAAGCTGCATATTGCACGAGCCTGTTAGAGCACGGTGAGCTTCGGCAATAAATTCATTATTTGGTGCCCAAAGGATTTATCCAAGAAATGATTGCATGGTGCCAACTCATTAAATTGGAGAAAGATGGATGATGTTGCACATGTGCAAATAGCATAGTGATAAAATACAATCCACTATCGCTTCCTTATTCCTCGATTGAGTCACATGTTGGGTTGCGAGCAGGAGCTTAAATCTTGTCTAAGACAGACCTAATAAGTGGCTATTACCAACTCAAGATCTGACTAATTGGCCAATGGAAGACCACATTCAAGGCCAAAGATGGGCTTTATGAGAGGCTTGTGATGCCTACCTTTTAGTCATCATTTAGAACTTCCATAAAGACCTAGGTATTGTGCTCTTTAATTGGTTAAAATTCATTATCACTTATTTAGACGAGGCTTGTCTGTAACTGTAGTATGACAGAACACCTGAACATCTTTATCAGGTGGTCATAGTTTTATAATTTAAAAACTTCATGTCAGCTTTAAGGAGTTTGCCTTCGTGAAAAACCATTCGTTTCTTGATTTCCTTTTTTTTTTTTTTTAAATTTTTTTAAAAAAGATTGTTTCTTGATTTCGTTGTTTCTACTTGTGGAGTAAAAGTGAACCAAGATAAGTCAAAGCATATGTTGATTACCTGATGGCTGATTCCTAAAACAGTGAGGTATGAATTTCCCTTGGACTAGGTTTTCTAATGCCGAAATCATCTAAGATTACAAAACCATTTTTGTTCCGATGTTAGTATGTATAAAGGTTGGACTAATCATGTGGATTTGATAGAGGTGAATGCTGGCAAAGCAAAAGATGTCCGAGGCTCTAGTTTCTTCTATCCAGATTTGGACATTCTTTGGGGTGGATTACGATCTATCTCCTATGCAATAGGTATTGTCGTAAGCAATCCCAATCGCCTTCTCTAGTGAGAAGAACGAGGCAAGAAAGTGGTATTAAACCTATGGCATTGAACTTTATGTAAAGTTTCAGTCTCAAGCTTTGGGGGGCTACCTGTTTAATGGAGAGTTTGTTTTGTGCTTTGACCGTGGGACTCTTCGAAGTTTAGAACTTAGCTCAACCCTCATTATGCTAACTAGAATGCTTTTCTACAAGAGTATGCCTTGTACCCAAACACAAATATGAACTATGAAGTGCAGAACAAGGTTGTCATTGCCTTAAGCTGACTTTACCTCTATTTGAGATGCTTTTTCATTGAAGTGATTGGAACTGTTAAGTACCCGTAGACAAGTATGAACTATGAAGTGCAGGACCAGGTTGTCATTGTTCTATTTGGAGATGCTTTTTTGTTGAAGTGATTGGATCTGATAAGTTGAAAGAACTGTACAGGAGGATTGACACTTCATGAAAATTTTGTACAAGTGTCGATTCACTTTGCCTGATGGATTCTTATTTTATGGTCCATATATGCATATCCATTATCCAATGGATTGCTTGAAGAACAATCATGCGATAATTGCATTCTGGAAGGTTTGAACATTTGGATGTTGCAAGATGATTGCTGTGGTGGAAGATAGGGCATTCTTTTGCCAAAATTGCGTTTGCTGTGGCAAGGTTTATAAAAGGATGTCAAATTTGCCAATTTGTAAGGGGCAATTGACGAAATAGAAATTTGAAAACTGTATTTGAAACTGCATTTTTTTTTTTTTTTGAAAGGTAACACTGCCAGGGATTGACACACACTACACTTTCTCTAGGTCCATAATAACTCCATGCAGAACTGGATCTAGCTCCATATGAATCAGACCTGGAACCAGTTGGTCTTCAAGAACACCACAGCATAGAGGAGAGCATGAAGGAGAAATGATGTGCACATAAGTGTCTCAGATCTGAATCCCAATTCCAATAAGCCACACTCACATGAAAAGAACCAATAATCATGAGTTCATAACTATGGGTCAGGCTGCCTACACAAGAGCCCACTAGCTTGAAAGCTAGTCTTGGCGAACCCCCTCTTTCCACGCAATGAAGATACTCAATTATTGAATCAAATTTCTCATCGAAATAATCCATACTAATGGCCCTTGGGCCCTTACATAAATCTCTACACTTCTCAAAGTTTCCTACTTTCAATCAAAGAAACCAAATCTAAATCCTTATTAGCAGTATCATTAAAGAAAATGCCATAAAGTAATCCTATTGGTCAGGAAAAAGACGTTTCCTTAGTTATACAAAATAAAACTTACACAGACTCCAAAACGTATTGACTTTTCTAAGAATCAGCAAATATGAAGTCCAAAAGACTCTTAACACCTATCATTCAATGGAACATCCTATCATGTGCAACCATATGAATGTCTTGGGCTGCACTGTTGAAATTAATACACTGATCTAGTTAAAATTCTTAGGGGAATGATTCTATAGTGCTGAGCCGTGTGGGTCCCACTGAATACGGATTCCCTCCGTCCATCATGTGCACCCCTAATCTTAATGGTGGAGACCAAAAATCAGGCTGATCCGAAACTCAGGTGGGCTGTTCCGTAGGGAACAATGTGAAATCATATGGAAAATCTCTGAATTCACATGTTGTGGCCCACTTGAGTTTTGGAAATTGCCTGATTTCTAGGGTGTCCCTTCATCATGGTGGGGCGTTTCTGATGAATGGATTGGATGGCATATGTAGACTGCAGTGGGCCGCACACAATCTGGACGGACTTAATGGTTTGGCATCACCTCCCAACTGTTTCTTGTTATTTGGGCGACCTGAATTTTGTATTGGCGTGGTTTTTGTGTTTCGGGTGAAACATGGGAGGGCACACCTGATGGATGGAGTTGATGTAATGTGTATGTCACGGTGGTCCCCCATGTTTCTCAATACTATGTAAGTTATAGCAGTGTCACCGCTATGAGATCATTCTCCATCTATATATGTAATGCAGTGTCACTGCTATGGGATCATTCTCCATCTATACATGTAATGCTATGGTGAAAATGTTTTTGCCATAGTTACGGTTTGAAATATGGGCTCCATGTGTTTTTTGCATAACATCCAATTGTCCATTAGGTTTGGCCTCCAGGAAAATGGGATGTCCCAAAAAATAAGCCAATGAAGATGATGTGTAGGCCCCACCATGAAGGTGAGATTGGTGGGACCCCTTGATGGTGAGATTAGGCTGATCTCTTGAGATTTGTGTCATCATGATGGGGTACACTTGAGCATGAGTTGGATGACATTTAATCAACAAATTTGGGGTATTAACCACGACCCATCTAATGATGATGTGTGGCTTGGATGCATAAGCAACATGCCACTCCTAGCATCAACTACAAAGTAGGTAGCATTAAAGTATTGACTTTATATTTGGTTGACAATAGACTCAGAGGTAATAATTGAAGCAATGTCGTTGTTGTTTGATTTTCAAATAAAAGAAAAAGAAAAAGAAGGATGGGTAAATTTTGTGGCATGTAAAAAGTATAGACTTTGGAAATCCTGTTTCCTTTTTTTATTTTTATTTTAAAGTTTAAAGCATTTTGTTATTCTCTCTCTCTCTCTCTCTCTCTCTCTCTAAAAGAAGAAGAAGAAGACATCCATGCATCTCATGGGGCTGGATACTCTGCACTTGCATGGTGTTCCATTGAGTGAATTCTGGCCTAGCTTAGTAGTGGTTTCCCCTATGTCATCTTGTCTATTCCCAATAGTTGTTATATTTACAATTGATATTATCTTTCAGAGGTTGACATTTGATGGTCGCTTTTCAGAAAAAAAGCACATTTGATGTCCATTGTTTCTAATATTTTCTGCCACAATACAAGCTAAAATAAGCGTAAACTATTTGCATACCTTTTTCAAATTTATATTACATTTCCAATAATTTTAATATGGAAATGGAACCTAGATGAACATACTTTTCCAAATGTGTTTCCAGATAAATTACTTTTTATGGATTGCAATTTCCTAGAAGTTGGTGCTCCATTTGTGCAGTTGAAGCGGAAGTCTGAAACAGAAGACTATGAAATTGCTTCTAATGAGTGGACAGCCAGTCCTGGATATGCTGAAGTGGTTAATAGCCCCGTCCGTACGCCTGTGTCTGGAAAAGGGGGTAGGATTTATAGCAAGTCAAAGGTCTCCAAGTACTCTAAATCTGGACCGCAAACTCCTATCACAAATGCTGGTGAGTATCTCCTACTTTAATTATATTATTCTTTTGTATGCCATTGTTTACATATTCCAGAATAAATTGCAAGAAGAGCATATTTTCATAGCCATCTCCAGTTAGTACGCTCCAGTCCCATCCAGTGGGGAGATTCTGATGAAGTGGAACAGAAAGATGTTTGTGAAGGTTTTAAGGATCCTCTCTAGTTCCTCTTCAAGAAAGTAGGGTGCAGCTTGGGTTGGTTTGAGGGTTAATCCGAAAACATCCTGAGCTCAAGAGGGCCTGACCCGCAGCCCAACCTGACCCAAATTCCAACCTCAGGTGCCCAACCCAAACCCAACCCAAAGTCCTCTATGGTCGACCCAATCCGACCCAAATGCATGTGATTTTTCCCAACCTGACCCAATTTGACCCAAATTTGCTCAACCCGAACCCAACCGAAGGCATTTTCAACCTGAACCTAACTTGAGGACCTTGAGAACCCAACCCAACCTGACCCAAACTTGGGTTGGGTGACACGAACCCAGGTTGCAGCCCTATCAAGAAGGCTCTTTGTCTAGGGTCATATATCAGTGTTATCATTTGTGCAACAAATTTTATTTTCAAACCCAAGTTTTGTTTATGAATGTTTGAAGAGAGGCTGATGACCTTACTGACTCATTTGGCAAGAAGGCTTTGGTAGGTATTGTCTTGAAATCCATTGTATCTCCCTTGATGTTCTTCTTGTTTCTGGAGTGAACTTTATTTTGCTTAGCAAGAAAAATAAAATAAGGTTCTGTTCGAGTGATTTGCTGTATTGTGTACTGACTCAAATCCTTTTGAGGCCGGTATGACTGGTTTTGTTCTTACAATATAGAAAGAAGCAATTTTAATAACAGATTGATTCTGTACTTTTTTCAGGTTCCCCTTCTAACAACCCTCTCACTCCAGTCGGTACTTGTCGTTATGATAGCTCTCTAGGTAATTGAATTGATGGTTGAATCTGATGCAATTTTGTTGATAAAGACAAATGGACACATCCAAGCTTTTGCTTGCAATCTGATTTACTGAAAAGAATGTACAGAATTACATGAGGGACCACCTGAAACACTCAGGCCCTCTACCGTATATGGGGCCTCCGCAATTGGAACTGTTCTTCCTGTGGGCCCTACCATGGATGGTCCATGATGCCAAAATTCATTCATATCCTTTGGGATCCATCATGGCCTGCAAATGGGTGGCTATTGGCTAATATTTAAAACTAAAAAGGCCAATGTTTTACATTTTGCAAGCCGAAGTATTCAACTCGATGGGCAGCACTGCCGGATGAGATGAATGGTTCTGATCACTGGTCTCATGCACAATTGAGGGGCATGCAATCTACGGAATCAAGTAGTTCACTGGTTCTTTTAACTGGTTCATATTCCTCAATCTATGCATAAGTCTTTGACTAAAGAATATACGTACAAGTATCACTTGTTTGTGCTACTGACAAGAAACATTCTGCAACTCTTTCACAGGTCTCTTGACAAAAAAGTTTATCAATTTAATCAAACATGCAGAAGATGGAATACTTGATTTGAACAAAGCTGCCGACACTTTAGAGGTGAACATTTTATTACTTCACCATCAAATGCCAATCTTTTTCTGGGTTTAGCTTGTAGCTAACTTGGATGGTGCTGTCTCAGACATGATGCTGCATATACACTTCCAGCTTACCTACGCAGCAAAAAGAGGAAGAAGTAGCAGCCTTATCTTGTTCTAACTATTGTAAGGTTTTCTGGTGCTACAGGTACAAAAGAGGCGGATATATGACATAACTAATGTCTTGGAAGGAATTGGACTCATAGAGAAGAAACTTAAGAACAGAATACGCTGGAAGTAAGTAAATCTGAATTTCTTTTTTTACATCATTAAAATTTGGTTCACTTGCTCTTCTTGGAAATTGTTCCTGGGGTATCTTCAGGCATTGTGTCTTACTTAGGAATTGGCTGACAGGGGGCTTGATGTCTCGAGGCCAGGGGAGGTTGATGATGATGTTTCAGTTTTACAGGTACATGGAAATAAATGTTGGTTCCTTTGTATTCCCACTTATATGTTCTCTTGATGACGTGGACTTATGCTTGAGGTTTGCTGATCCCATGTGTGTGTAGTCTAGCCCCTCTATCCACCTCATGCGTCAACATGGGATGTGTAAAAGATCCAATCTGTCCATAAGGTGTGGCCCACTGCATGGATGTCCTGGTCCTAGAATTAGGTTGGTCCATCACAAGGGAAAAAAGAGAGCCAATTCCATGTTTTCCCAGTGAATGATATCTTTAGAGGCCCCATAATGCAGATCTTCTTCTGTTGAAACTGCATCTGAATCCCTCTCACCACTTCCCTTAGAGTTGCGGGAGACACCTGCAGAATGGACTTCACTCAGCAGGCCCTAATAAGGCACAACCTCCCATTGCTGTTGAAATGGACACCACCCCGGCCTGCAGCTTCAAGATGGCTTCTAAAGAAGGCATCATATAAAGGTTCCATCCTGTAGCGGGATATCGCTGGCCACTGAAACAGCCAGCTTGCCTCTCTGATTTGCTTCACAGAATCTAGGCCGATTGCCCACTGAAATCGTATAGAGCGTGTTTGGCCAGGCAAAATCCATGGGATTAGGAGGGATGGGATCAATTTTAAGGTAATGATGGTGATGTCAGTGTTTGTCCGTTGATCCCATGGGTTTGGGATAGCCCATGGGATATACAACAGTGTGTTTGGACCGTCACAAATGGCAAGTCCCATGGGTTTGCATCTCCACTGCTTCTTGTGGTGTGCCTCACTCACTGTTTTATATCTGCCTCAAAACAGGTTCATGGCTGAATGCAGGCCGGTGAAAATGGAGGGAGTGGATATCTCATTGATTTCTCCGTGGGCCCCACAACATAGGAAGCTTGCATCCCACATTTGCCGAATCCGTCTCTGAGACGGGCTGTGTTTACGAGGGCACGGCGGTTGAATTCTATCCCGCCGTCCCAAACAGCCGTCGGGATGGGATTGCCTGCAATAATCCTCCTATTACCTCTTAATACCATATCCTGGCCAAACATGCCCATAATGACACTCCTTTAAAATCCTTGTGATTCATAGTCCACAGAATATGCTTGCTTAGACTTTATCTGCTAGTCTGCTACCTTCTGAAGAGGCTTTTCCATATCACCAAAGTTGGGTCCTTTGTATTAGGGGTTCCCTTCCCTCTGATATGATATATTGTTGGTCAGCTTTTCAAAAAGAATTAATTTGGTCCACGACCTATGAAACAAATGGATGAATAGAAAGGAACTTGTGCCAGTTGCATATACCTCCTACACTTTGGTCCCCTGACAAGTGAACCATTCTGATTTTATGTCTGGGCATCTAATTGTGAGACCCACTTGATGCACAACTAGGTCTTTCTAAATGTTGGCAAATATGGCGGACTGTAAGGGGTAGGAAGAAGACAAAATGGGAAAAAAGAGTGTATGATCTCCTCTCTTAACCTTCTTATTTATATCTTCACCCTAACATAAGAAGGGGAAAAAAAATATCCAAGGAATCATTTGAAGAAATCTTGTCAAGGGAAGAGCTACAACATGTTTTCAAAGAAGGCAACATTTTTGAAACATATTATTTCTACGTCACAGGACAATAAGACGTGCCCTTTTTGAGAATTAGCATATCCTACTAAAGTGCATTTGTAAATGGGGGACCTAACTTGTGCCAAGATGGTCCGAGCATGTGTGGAAACCAGACACATCCAAACACCCTTGATGGAAGAGAAAATGAAGACAAGTCAGGTTTTAAAACTTTTAGGGGATTCCATCAAGAATTAAGAGTTAGCATCCGATTAACCATATGGGTAACAGTTAGAACTGCTTCTTCCTAATAAATTTTAGGAATCTTCATACCGAAAATGATAGACCTGGTAACCTCTACAGATGATAATTCTTTCTTTTAGCCACCTCATTTTGTTGAGGTGTATAAGAACATGATGTCTGTGACTGTACACCATTTGTACAAAGTAACTTTCTACACCATGATTGGATATCCTTGAGCATTGTTGGACCTAAAACCTTTATTCTCTCATCAAATTGCGTTTGAAGTATCTGAATGTCTATATGAATGCAAGGATGATTTGAGTGCAGTCAACTGTTGTTGTTAATCATTGATTACTTGGTTCGTTGGGTCCCAGTGTTGAATTATCAAAAGATGGAGAAATGTCTTCCTCAATGGCAGCTCTGTTAACAACAACAGTCTTTGGGCAAGTGGGGATGTAAATCTCAGCATTATTCTTTAACATGCCACCTTTTTCCACAATGAGAACATTTTAATCTTTCTCTTGGCTGCAGACATCTGTACCTGATCTGGTGCTTTTCCACAATTGCTTGGTCTTGATGGTTTGGAATTTGCAGCCAGGACTGACCACTCATTAACTGTTGCATTGTTTTAACTGATCATCTCAGCTCTTCTCCTGTCCTCTACTTAGTTACAAATTGAGTCTAGTGAAGGTAATGACTCCCACTAAGAACTTGCACCCTTTGCCACTCGAAGTCAGAATGAATTCCTGCCAGAAATTCAAAATTCCTTCTGGAGTTCTGTTTGTTTCCTCATCTCTTTAGCAATAAGAGCAAGGGGCTGACAGTGAACCAATTTTTCCCATTTGTCCCATTAAAGTAAATATTCTTTGCAAATATTTCTCCTGGTTGCATTTTTGCAACTTCATGGTGAAGCTGGTAGAAACGAGCCAAGTTACAATGCTGGGAGTATGTCCCGGCAATAATATCCCATATTTCCTTTGCACTTTTCAAATAACAACACAGCTAATATTGGGATGCATAGAAAAGAGAAGCTATGACATCACTGTCAGTTTGTCACTTTTCCAATAATCATAGTATGAATCATTCTCAGGCGATTCCTTCTATTCCCAGTTGTGTATCATGGTTTCAGTTTGCTCCTAATATACATCTTAGCAAAATTAGGCACACTCCGACTGATATCTTTTGTCAAGTTTAACAGTGGCAATAACTATACCAGGATGATCATGGTAACTACTTTCCCTTAGGAATTGTTTCTTTTGATCATCTCTTGTGATGCTGTCCGCCATTAAAAAAAATTTAAATAAACCTTACTAATTTAAAAAAATCATCATATCTGACTGGAATGAACCTTAAAGTGACATAACTGCCCCTTCACTGATGCTTAGGATGTGCTGAGAAGCTGTGATGGACATGCCACTATGATTAGAGGGATGCTGATGATGCCTAATATGTCACCCAGTGAAGCTGATGGGCTCAATAGAGCCTGTTGGTGCTGCTTTTGCGGCCCAGATGGACTGCTGGTGGTGCTGATAGGCTCAGGAGAGATCGCTGGTGTTGCCTGGGTGGTCCAGATGGGCTGCTGATTGTGCAGATGGGACCCACAGCTTACGGCAATGCAGGTGGGCCCTGTGAGGCTTGTTGGATGTGTGGTTACAGGTCCTGCCACTGATGAGGTGGGCCCTACAAGGTTTGCTGCAAATGTGGGTGGCACCATTGTTTTATGTACTGATATTGCTTTATGTATCATACCCTTGTGATATGGAAACATCAGGAACTATTGCATGTATCAAGCAATGTATCACACTAGAGAATTATTGGGGAAATTTCAGGAAAAAAGGTGGAATTTTGAAGTGAATATTCAGGAGATGATAAAACACATATGATTACACACTTAGAAAAAAAAAACTATACACCATGACTTTACTAACCAGTGTTTAGTGTAGTGTAGCTCAAATGCTATGTAGCGTACGTTGGTAGCGTGTGGTCCATGTAGCGTACGCTACAGGACATGTTGCATATGCTACATACATGTAGTGTGTATCGCTGATAGCTACCAGCATCTCAAGTATTTTTTCAAATTTTTTAATATATTAAGTCCAATGCATATTTCGAAATGGTGGTGACTTGTATTGATCACAAATAGCAGTCCATATGGTCAATCTGGACCATACAAACTGTGCTTCCAGTTGTGGATAGATGATACATAGTTTTTGACACCCATTGATTATCCTAACCCTTGATTTTGGACACCAAATTTAACGATTGGAGAAACTTTGTTTGTTGTAAATGGTGGAAGACTCTCAAGATATAAGAGGCTTTATAACTAAAAGCCTTTACAAAATGGGTTTTGAAAACCCTATTTCTCCCTGCGGCAGAGCTTCCCAGCCCCAAAAATCTCAGCTCGATTCTCTCAATCTGCATATCCATTTCAAGTGAAACTTTAGGGGATCGGACCTAGCATAGGGATTATACAGCTGGAATTTCCGACCATTTGGATGAGAAACAAGGGAGAAATCAGAGATCCCTCATTTTACGTCCATACGGTTGTAGCCCTCCATTTGTTGATTTTTGCTTGATTTTGAAGATACTAAAGGCATGTTTAAACTTATTAACCTTAGTTGTTTATATTTATTTTAATTTTTATGATAAAATGATTGATATCTCTTGGATTTGCACATTTTTTTCCCACTTTTTAGACTGTTTGGCTGTTTTTTTTCCCCTTCGTTTTTATTCCCTGTTTTGTGGCTTTTTTTTTTTGTTGCTAGAAAGTTGGAAATGGCACATTTTAGTGTTGATTGTGTTGTGTACAACCACTTTTGAGTTTTAGGACCGACGTTTTGTTTTGTTTTGTTTTTGTTTTTCATTTTTCTTCCCTGTTTTGTTGTCCTTAAATTTTTTTTTCCAGCTAGAAAGTTGGAAATGGCTTGTTGTAGTGTTGGTTGTGTTGTGTACAACCACTGTTCAATTTTAGGATTGACTGACTGAGCTCTTATGTGTTTGGTTAGCTTGTAAAGTTATTTATTTATATTATTTATCCTATTTTAAATTATTTTAATTATAAAAATAAAAGTATCGTGTAGTTTACACTACACGCTATAGAGGGCTGAACACTACATGCCATTTAAAACATTGTTCCCAACAATGGCTGTCGATCAAAACTATGCTCTGATATCCCTCTTCAATCGCGATTTCTTTACCAAATTTGTGTTTTGATATGAAACAGCTCAAGTGGAATTGTTAAAACTTAAAACATAACTACAGAGAATCTGCCAAAAAATGGGGACAAAAATAGTTTTCCGTTTTACAAATTTTTTTCTTCTGATTTTCCCCAGTCAAAGTATCGCAGATATCACCTAATATCAATCATATATGGGAAAAAATTGCAAAACATCAAATGATATTTGTTAAATATCACAATGTACTGGCATGTATTGTCGATCGATGCATGAAAATTTTGTGAATACTTGAGAGATTTGTATCACTCATGGCCAATTTGATAATGTCGGCCAATATTTCAGGCGATACCATTGATACATTGATCACTGGGTGGGCCCTATGGGGCAGGATGCGGGGTGAGCTCTACAGACCTGCTGGAAAAGATTGAATGAGAAGCAGAATAGAAGGGAAGGGGAAAGAGAAATGAAGAAGAAAGGAAGAGGGGGGGGAGCAAGTACTAGATTAGATTTGTCCCAGATTCTGCTTGCACACCAAATTGGATTCATGACAGGGAGAAGAAATGAAGAGAGATGTCTACCATTACCCTGAAGTGACAACTAATTTAGGTAGCGACGATAATGTTATGTAATACTTGCAACAATTTTCTCTCTTGTTGCTCTGAAGTGTCTTTGTGCAATGGTTATTCAAGAAACATGGGATCTTCCATGAAACCTATGCTAATTTAGGGTGTCTTTGGGTGTTTCAAATTGTGGTTGACAGTGGTTACAATAGATGTGGCTTTCACTGAACACACAACTTTGCATAATGTGGGTTTGATTTCATGGAGTCACAAGTGAGATAGAAAGTGGTAAGGTCCTCCTCTTACCTACTCGTGATTCAAGTGCCTTGGAAGCAGACAACCAAACCTACCCATAAGAATGATCTAGAATTCCAATGTGGTTATGCCACTTTGATTGGAGAAGACTCTGATGTGTTTTGCACCCCATAAAAATGGCTGCTAGCACTAAACAACAGGATTTCAGTGACATTCCGGTGTCTCAAGATCTCACAACAGGCAGGACTTTGATCTGGACTTCAAAATCCAATTCCATCCCACTTTGATTAGTAGAAATGAAAACTGGGCTTGAATCTGACATGGACATCTGATTTCTGCAGGCAGAAGTTGAAAATCTTTCCATGGAGGAGCAGAGATTAGATGATCAAATAAGGTTGGGGTAGTTTGTTGTGCCACTACAATATAGCAGCTCTTTCCTTGCTTATCATGCTGATGGCTGATGCTTCTACTTCCTTGCAGAGAAATGCAAGAAAGATTGAGGGACCTTAGTGAGGATGAAAATAATCAAAAGTAGATAAATTTTCCTCTTACGGTTGGCGAGATTCAGTTATTAAACAGTAGTTTATCATTTTACTCAGTGAATTCCCTTTCCGTCTGATTAGGTGGCTTTATGTGACGGAGGAAGACATCAAGGGCCTACCTTGCTTTCAGGTTGGTTGCTTTTGCCATGTAATTTGGTAAATAGGTACCTGCTTCTCAACCTGTCGGTTCCATTACCACTGAAGTTTGTTACTCCAATACTATAAGTTTGAGTTTTGCCATTCACCCTTTGCATTTGTGGTAAACGGTGCTGATTCTCAATGGCACAATTCTGGCAGAATGAGACGCTGATAGCAATTAAAGCTCCCCATGGCACTACACTTGAAGTGCCAGATCCTGATGAGGTAGTTGAGGCTAGAAAATGCTGAAAGAGAACCCATTTTCCGTTGCACACTTCTGAAACAATAGATAAATTTTCATCTCTATGAACAGGCTGTTGAATACCCGCAGAGGAGATATAGGATCGTCCTAAGAAGTACCATGGGTCCGATCGATGTTTACCTCGTCAGGTAATGCTGCTCCCTCTCTCCCTCGCCATAGCTGAATGCAGATGGGACATGCAAACTGAGGATTTACAGGTCCTCTTTGAGACTAGCCTAGCACAAGCATGCAGGAACTGAGCCATTCATCAGACAGGCCTCACTCAAGATCACTGGTCCAAAAAAGGATGGTCCACTTATCAGGTGGCTGCACGTGTACAATTGGTGTGGTTCTTTCTGTCAACTATTTTTAATGTATCCATGCGACCCTCCCGATGAGAGGAACGTCCTGATTTTTGGGCCATCAAATGTTTGTGATGGAGCCGCCTGATGGATGGCCTGGGTCTTGGACATCGGCCGCCAGGATTTTCAATCCTTGATGTGATCACAGTTGGTGGTGCTGTTGCCATTAAGGTTTTTGTATTTTTATTTATGTGATCTGCATTTGTAAACACCTGTACCAGGGATGTGGTTTCTCAACTCCAATTGTTGAATAGATCCAGTAGAGGAGCTCAACCATGTTTGTTTTTCTTTTTCTGTCAATAGTTGTTTACTTTGTTTTTCCATCTTACTTAGTCAATTTGAGGAGAAGTTTGAGGAGATGAATGATGTTGCGGCACCTCAAAGTCTCCCACAGGCATACACTTTAGGGTCTGCTCAGACGCCAGCAATGGCGCTGGCTGCTGCCGAGGAGAGCAGAAGGAAACAGATGGAATTAAATGCCCACGATGCTCATCGGATGTGCTCTGAGCTAGGTGCATCACAGGACTTTGTTGGTGGGATCATGAAGATTGTACCTTCAGATGTTGATGTAAGTTTGAGATGATGACCTAAAGAGCATGACATGATAGGAATGTATAGCAATATTTATTTAGATTTTCTTTGACTTGACAATTGGAATTAAAATATCCACTTATGTGCAATATTAAGACATGATTTGATTTTCACAAGCACCAAATAGAGAATTGAGGTGTGATGGTTTTCAAAATAGATCCAAATAAAGCCATGGTTAAAAGACTTGGTGACTCGGATCAACTTGTTTGGTCCTGAGCCGAGTAGGGGCTGAATCGGTGACCCACGGGGACTCATGGTATTGAACTGGATTGGGTTTTGACTGAGTCCAAGTTGATTTGTCCATGTGACTCATCTGAGTCTTGAAACCATGAATAAATCTCATGCCTACTTGCAAAATTGCCACCAATTTTCTTCGACTCGATGGGAACCCTCGGTGTAATGTGATTTAGTACTGCCAACGGTCGAGATGGGTTGTTTTTTGCATGGGATTCTGTCATGTTTTGTGCTCCTTTTCTTTTCTTATGATACAGAACTATTCTTCCTTGTTTTGCAGACGGATTCAGACTACTGGCTTCTATCGGATGCCGGAGTTAGCATTACAGACATGTGGAAGACGGGACGTATCCTTTTTAGATACATAGCCATTTTTATTTTTTCAACTTCTTTGAATGTGGATACTGGTTTCCCTGACATAGATCACAGCTACGGTTGATTGGGATGGTGTGGATAGACTAAATGCGGAGTTTGTGATGAGTGATGTTGGCACGCCGCGGCCACAAACTCCACCATCTGGTGTCATTGAGGCAACAACACCTGGCAGCGACTCTAATCGAAGGTGAATGAGAGCTGCTGATGTACCAAGTCAAGAAAAACAGGTCTGTACTACATGATCAGGACCAATTGCAACACCCCCCCCCCAACCAAAAAAAAAAAGCCCCACCGGTTCAACTGCAGATTTGGGCTAAATGGATATCATGTGTGCTTGACTACATGTTTTCCTAGCAAGGATATTATTAAAGCTGTAATGGGGGGAAAGGAAGAAAGAAAATAGGTGGTCCAATGTACAGTTTGAGTAGTATATTTGATCCTATGATTCAGGAATTAATAAAATTAAGATATGTTGTAGTAGAGTTCCCTCTTTATGCTTCTATCTTTATTGTTTCGTCCACTGCTTATTTTGACTGTTTGGACAGGTTTTAGCCGATGGAAGAAAAGGTCTTAGGTTTGGGATACTGTGATTTCAATATAGGTGAAACTTACAGCCTTCCCAAGTGAAAATTGGAGCTAATCAAAGTAAAGTGGAGCCTTGCCATTCTGTTCTTACGATACCATACATCTATGTTGTAAAATCACACTGCTTGGCTCTATCATTGAATTCTGGTCTAGTTCTTTTCCTCTCCTAGGTTTGATTCGTTGAGAGCTGCGTACCCCGGTCAAGGGGAGTAGAGATCTTGGTGGTATACTAGAAAAGCTGACTAAAAAAAAAAAAGAGTAAGAAAATTCATGTCAGTTGGTTAACATTGATAAAAGCAGCCTCTTTTCAGGTGTATTCCCTCCTATCCATTGTTCGAAGCATCTATCCAATGTTTGAAGTATCCTTGATATTATTGAAATATCCTCGATATTATCCTTATGTCTCTACCTTGACGATACTGATAACACTAGTAGCGATACCAATAACATTGGTAGTATCAGAAATTCCAGGTATCAACAATGTATCGTATTGCCAATATTTTCGATTGTGTAAAGTCTAGGTATCGCTTGTATCATAATTGATTGGTGATATTTTGATAATATGGCTAATGTATTGATATCACAAAAAATCTATTTATCACAAAAATTTATATTTCAAAATTTTTATGGGCACATGGTTGCATGCACATGCGCGATATTGAGATTACAATCTTTCATATCCTTTTCAGTCAATAATTTATTGATGAAATATCATGCGTTGTCGATATTTTGAAATATCAATGAATGCTTGGATGGATGGTTGGATGGTTAGATGGTATGGATGGGATAGTTGGACTGACTTCTTACAACGGCACATACTTTTAGTCCCCTATTAAATATAAACATATTATGTATGCATGTTATATATATATATATATATATATATATATATATTCCCCGAGAAGCAAATATGTGTATTTAGCATCTCTTTAGGTTTCATCGAAAATTCCCAGTGTCTCCCTGTTTTCGGGTCATCAATGATATTATTGACAATATCAATATTGTTTATGTATCTCGGGCCAGTGGGACGTGTATTGATATGGTTACTTTGAACATTGCTCCTATCCATGGTTTTATGACTTGGATGAGTTCCATGTGACTCATACGAGTCAGCCTCCTGAGTCAACCTTGACTCAGGTGAGTTGGGCTGCTTCTGCTCCGACTCGACTCAGCTGACTCGTTACTTGACTTGGGGCCGAATGAGTGGGGTTGTCACTGGAGTCTTTTAGCCATGCTTCTGTCTAGTCCAGGTAGTTCTCTAACCTGGTTACAATGTGACGAGCTCTCTTGACCGGTCTGATAATGAAGGTGGTAAAGTTGCCATCACGTTTTAGATGGTTGGATAATGGAGGTGGCGTTATGCATCATCAGAGTTTGAGCCTGTATGTCTTAGGAATGTAAAATTGCTATTAACTCATCAGGTGGGGTACCGTACATATGAGATGGTCGAAACAGCAGCTGCCAGTCCGTTTTCAATATTGGTATTAATTGAAAAAACTTCCTGATTTTTGGGTTGTTAGGTCATCTCAATGGTCCCACCTGGTTCACGGCTCGGATGTCCCAAGGGTTGGCACACGTTTCTGTGTGCAGAGCAGAGGTGCAGAACGCCAATGAGCAATGAGCTTGCATTCTCCATTGTTTGTGTTTTGAGCAGACTCCAAATCCAGATACTTTAATTATCTTTTAAGAGTGGCTATGGCTGCATTGTTGGAAAAACAACTCTACTCTGATGGAAGCACTGTTGATGTACGTCCAACTACAGTGGATGACAATTGCCTGTAACCCATGTCGCCCAATGATAATGTGCTACATGTGGACATTAGACACGGGGCTTGCAAATTAGCTTGGTGATTGCCCTGCTTGAAATTATGGTTTTTCCCTTCTCACTGAAGGCTTGCACCCCGAGAGGAAAGTTTTCATTGGGCCCCATCAGGGGTTATAAGGGATTCGTGTAACCCCCATTACAAGCAAATTCACATCCAATCGCTAGCCATCACTGGTTGAGAGGAGAAGTCTGGGCACGTTTGGATGCACTATTGAATTGAATTTCAAGTGCTGGGGGACCAAAATACACACTGCTGAATACCAGAAAACACTTCAAGGGCGTCTAATTTCCTGTGTGGGTAGCTGAAAGTTTGTAATTCAACTGGTGCATCCAAACATCGTTCCAAAACTTGTTGGGTCGACTCAAAACTCAACCGAGTCAACTCAACTTGGCAATATTTTGAGCCACGTTGCTGAGAAACTCGGTCCTAGGCCTGAACGACTGCGACTTGGGATGACTCATTGTGTCGACTCGACCACTAGTTGAACTTGACATTACTGCAGTGAATTGAACCAAGTCACTCTCCTTTGCTGCAAGAGAGATGAACCTAATCACTACATCATTCAATGGTTTGATATCAAATCTTGTATTTTACGCTACTGTCACTTATTCTATGTAAAGTGTCACGTCTTCGAGTCAACCTGACCCAGCTGAACATTGAGTTGAGTCAGGTTTTCAGGTTTTTCATACTACACATCCAAATGCACCCCGAGTTTAAAATCTGGAAACAATATGCCACTGAAGGCTATAGAGATATTCTTCCTGAGCTAGCAAATCCAAAACATTCTAGCCATATGTAGAATTTTTCTCATTTTGAACAGATGGGAGTTTCTGTAATATGCCTCTAAAATAAATTAACGAGCGGGAGATGGAAAAAGGAGTTTGGTGTCATGCAGTACTTTGGTTCATGAGGTTAGCATGTACAACATTGGATGCATGACTTGACGTGGTGAGATTTTCCAATCATCAAATGGAAATGAGATGCAATCAATTCTCTTTCTTTGCTTTCTTTCCTATCCAACCAGCAACGATGGGAGTGAGAGCTACTGTTGGAGGGAACCTTATTGGAGATGCAGCCTTGTGTGCGGCGTATGCAAGCGCAAATGTTCCGACTTTTTCCCCGGCCTCATTTGTTGATATTCCAACCTGATAAGGAAAAGGGACTTTGAGGTCAGATGGCCTATGAAACTTCATGGTTAGTGAGATCTTTTTAGCATTAGTTGGGGAATGCTTCATTCCCATGCAGATGGGGGAGAAATTGAAGAGGAAAATTGTGGCGTGCATGCCAATGTGGTACGCGCGTGCAAGATCTGGGCCAATCATTAGGTGGGGTGGGCAGTGAAAATGTCTTGGCACATGGATCAGGCCAATCCACTCAACAGATGAGATCACTTGTATGAGGAAAATGGGTAGTTAAAAATGAAAATGCCATACATGCACGGCACACCTGATGCAGACCACCTTTAATCTTGGGTCAAGGCATGTTCACAGATGGAGGGGAACTTGCAGGTGTGCCATGGTTCACCTCTTCAATCTCTAGTTACCCAAATTGCTTTTGTATTTCCCAACAATGCTATAGTTTTTATTTTTATTTTTAATTTTTAAACTGCGAATATGACTGGTTAGCATGAAGTTGACGGTTATCTTCAAGGAACATGCATCAGAGATCCAGTCCATCCATTACGTGCTCACTGTCAAAGCGCATTCGCTTAAAAATCAGGCCGGGACATCAAGTAGGCCACATGTGTTTAGTATGTACTGTTGGTTATATCTTCTTAGCATCCATTTTATTTATACATGTGAGGAGTGGATCAGCCTGATTTTCGGTGCTTAGCATGCTGACAATGGGCCCGTTTGATGAATGGTCCAGATCTTGCACATGCGTGCCACATTGTAATGTGTTTTGTGGAAAACAAAAGCTTCAATATCTTCCATGCATAGAAATACAACATGAACCATTTTACGTCCATGCAGACGCAAACATACGGTTGATGCACATGCATGTCAAACTCTAGTGAATCGTCTGGATGGGCCAATATCCTAAATATGAAGTCTATGGATGTCCATTGCCTGCATTAGGACAATTTGCAAGAGTCATTGGCGGTGGTCCAAAAAATTGTCCACGTATCTGACAGTTAAGATCATTTGAACATAGTAACCACTTTTCAATGCTCTTCCAGCAGGTGCCCATTAATTTGATGATCCAGATCAATGGGCATGTGCATTGATCAGATGGGTGTAATCAGTGTTTTAAGTAGCTTGCACTACGTAGTGTACATACCTTTTGAAGCAGTGCTTGAACGTCGATTCCTGCGCTCACAAGGAGATAACACAGTGAAAAAGAAACCAAAGAGAGGGAGATTGATGTCGCCAAATACGCTCCTCCATACTTAGCTAACAACTCCTTCACTTGATCCGTCTTCGATTTCTCCTTCTCTTCCTTTCCTTCCTCTTTTGAACTGAATATCTGAAGAAATTGATGAAATATAAGATGCTGAATTGCTAATAAAAGCAAGCTGCAAGTCTTTTGTTTCTTACATCAGGTTATTTAACACGAGGGATTTGATGGAAACATGTAAACTGAAGAAATTATCATCCTCCTTTTCCCTCTTAAACTGAGATTCTATCGTAGTTCAAAAACCTGGAAACTCGACTCGACTCGATGTTTGTCCGGGTCGGTCCACTCAAAGATTCGACTCGACTCGACTCACCATTTAATAATTATAAATTAAAAACGTTCGTAATAATAAAGAAGATAAATGTAGTTATGTATTATTCTAAGTATTATAAAATAAGAGATCTAATAGCAAAATGCCATGTAGCCTATTGGTAGAGGGGGGTAGTTCACCTCATGGAGGTTGTGAGTTCAAATCCTCAACCCCTGCTGTTTTAAATTTTATCAACCACAGTTAATTAATCCAGTGACACAGCTTGGGTCACTGAGTGTCATGTCGAGTTGACTCAAGTAGTCTTCCCGAGTCAGGGGCAGAGTTAGTCTCAAAACCAAGTTTCCTTAGGACTTGGCTTGAAATCTTGCCAGGTTGAGTTGACTCGGCCAGTTTCAAGTCAGGTCAGAAAGTATTAGAACAAGTGTAGAATTCACAGGCTTTTGAGAAATCTGTTGATATACAGACAGACAAAGAGGCTCTCTGTTAGAGATTATCTTTCTACTAAAAAAACTTGATGGATATAATGGGTAAATGCACATTCTCAATGGAAGAAAATACTACAATTAAAACTTTCAGATTATGAGTCTAGCAGCAGGGCTGCTCACAACAGTGAAGACAACCAAAGGAGTTAATCAGCCGGCATTGCGCAAAGAACATGACCAGAGCAGGAAGGCAGCTGTTCTGAATGTTAACTAACACCTAAGAATTAGGAGTGTGATTCCTAAGCAGGGCAACATTAGTGGGATTTGGGTGTGGGAGTGCATAAGTGGCTGTAACAAATGGCTAGCACATGTAAACACCCAAGAAGCAGAAGCACACTTTCCACCTTGAACCAATATGCTCTTAAACAGGTATTGAGAGTTAATAGCAGCCATGATCTGAAGAACCATCAGGACTCTTACACAACGGTTATAACCGTTGCGACAATGGTCATTCTCTCCCTTCATCTCTGCTTTTTAATACACACACACACACACACACACACATCCATACTACTGTGTTCGAATGACTGCCATATCTGTTTTGAAGAAAAAGAACAATAAAATCACCATCATGAAGGCTGTCCAATGGTTATTTTTCATAAATTTCTTCTTCTTCTTCTTCGCTCTCTCTTTATTGTTTTATTTTTTTTAAAATTTATTTTTAGAGTGCTCTTATTCCACTTGCTGTTACAATATAATATGACCTGAAATCCAACAAAGAAAGGCTATGATGGCTGTTCTACTTTTTGTAACAGAAGATATAGAAAAAGGAGCTATTGCTTCTTGAGCCTAGGGACATGTATAGTGTCCAGATATTGTCTGGTGATCTAGATTGTCCATCTTGTAAGCCCCCACAAAAGTTTTTAATTTTTATTTCTTGGCCAATGCTTGAAGGCTTAGGGTCTTCAACCCAACCCAAGGTGGCGCAGATCAGATCAATGATCTAGATTGCTGGACCGTGGTCCTCACCTGTACGAGCTTGGGCACCTTGAGGCTTGTGTGCTTGGAGGGTTGCACCTTGTAATTTACAGATTAAATCTTTAGTTGACAATTTGGTAGCTTTGCATTCTATTGCCCCAAGGGGGCCATAGGCTTTGCAAAGAGAGGGTGAGGAAATGGTCACTCCCCGTCGGTCCTTCAATTATCTTGTCTCGGTATTTTTTCTCTTGACCTAACCAATGTTTTAAATTTGGTCATCATCATCATCATGCCTTGTCCAAACTGTCCGCTTTACTAAATCTACTTTGCCAATCAATCTATTTAAGTGAACAATCGGTGTTTTCGTAACTGGAGTGCGTCCTATTTGGAAGTTTCAGAGAGGTGAAGCTTCTTGTTGAGGAGTGGGCTTCTTCAATTTCCTACCTTGTGCCTTTCAATAAACTTTTATTACCCCACAAAATAAAAAAAGAAAATCAATCTACTTAAGTGAGCAAACCAACTTATTCCTTCTCAACATCAAAATTTCCCCTCCCAAACCATAATCAAGACTCTGGATGAGCATATCTATAAAGTAACACCAACCGAGCAATCCAAACCATCCAAGTGATGGCCATCAAACAGCCGGTTAGAAAGTAAAACAGTGAACGGTCCAAATCCCAGTTGTAAAATCAGATGGTTGGTTACCATAATCTTATAAATGTGTAATTCACATTTGGGTTATGCTCCACCACAACTGGGTGAGAATTTCAACGGTCTGGATAACTGCAATACTATGCGACACCTATGGTTGAAGAGTCACCCCCAGTTTTGAAACGATGGAGAAGTATAATAGGAGTCTCTAGCCCTTCTTCTTCTTCTTCTTCTTCTTCTTCTTTTTCCTTATTATTTATATTGAAATATTGAAACAATCAAAGTCAACAGACGGTAATTAGATAGTCTACTGCTCAGGAATTCGACTATGATGGACGAAGTAAGGCTTTCAATTCCAAAAGAGAGAAATGAGAGAAAAGGAAAATCGACTAAGGAAAGAAAGAGAAGGAAAGAAGAGGATTTGGGTGTCTGTATTCTAACCTTCCAGAGGCCAGCTTCGAGGCCGAATTTCTCGGTGATGCCTTCGGGTGACTCCGTCGTCTCCTTGGTTTCTTCCTTGAGTGCTTGGAATCTTCTGAATTGCCTGGAATTGGTCCTATTGAAAGGATGAGGATGATAGCAGTTGGGTTTTCTTGAATTGAAGGAAGGATGGAGATGGGAATTGCAGGTTAGAGGGAGATGAACTGCTGCCATTTCTACTACAAGAAGAAGCTCTCCTCGCAGAGAGAGAGAGAGAGAGAGAGAGAGAGAGAGAAAGGAGTGAGTGGAAATGAAAGTGGCAACGGTTGTACGTTTGTTATCACGAGTTTTTTTTTTTTCTTCCTAAGCCTACAAACATCTCTCTACACGCACCTCTACACGTGTGCCAACTTCGCATGAGTGGATCCAGGTAGTACTGGGTCCATTTTAATGTTTGGGCCACTTGCTAATCGGGCCCACTTCCGATCAAGGTTGTATTATGAATTGCAGCCCATTGTTAACTGGGCCTAGTAATTCACGGACCGTGGAGTTTGGCAATGGGGCCAGGCATAGTCCCACTAAAACCTAGATGAGAGGGATTTATCGTGACCCAAAAAGTTCTATGGGCCCACCACAATGTCCACCTGGCATCCACTCCATCCATGTCATCTGCTCCGTCCATAAGTTTCACATGATCAGCCCCAAAATATGGCAGCTCCGAAGCTCCAAGTAGGCTACTTCATAAGCAGTGGAGATTGAATGCCTAATAGAGTATTGAATCAGATTATTCCTTTCATCATCATGGAAATTGCCTTATAAACGGGTTGGATGGTGTGACGATCCTAATTTTTGTGACCCACTTGAGACACTCATTGAAAAAAATTAGTATATAAATTTTCATTATTAATAAAAACTAATTACTTAGCTAGTCAATAAAAGCATTCTTAGTGGAGGGATAAGTCAATATATTGATTCTTCACATAGTAGGAATTATATTTTTATAAAATCCATCAAAATTTTAGTGAAATTTTCTAGAATCAGGGCTGCCACTCTATTTAAAGGGGAGATTTGCTGCGGAAAAGCTAAAACGTAAGAGCAGCCGGGAGAGAGAAAGAAGCCTTATGAAAGAAGAGCTTCCATTGGTAAGTTTTCCAGTCATTTTACCTTTTATATATATATATATATATATATATATATATATATATATATATCTTAATTCCTATTTAAAAACTCTGGATTTAACCAATAAATGTGGTGGGTTCACCTCGCGTTCATCGGCTTAATCCAAGGAAGGGATTAATTTTGATCAATAGAAGACTGTTTTGAGCAAGTTTTGTAACAAGGAAGACAGAATTTGAGAAAATCAGCTGTGCTAATCTAGGAGACTCGAATCAAAGCACTCTAAAGCCACATCATCTTAGGACTTCGAGTTTTAGAGTAATCTGATTGAGGAATTCCCACAACGATCTGTGAAGTTGTATAATCTATAAAAAACTTTTGTCGAAAACAATTTTCAACTATCAATTGTATATGCCAGATATTCGGATCTGAGCAATTCTTTGATTTTTCCGAATTCGATTATGAGAAAAACCATTGGATGTATTGGACCCAATTCTATAATCAATGTAATCTATCAAAACTAAAGAAGAAGAAAGAAGATCCTATTTAAAAAAAAAAAAAAAAAAAACTAGACCGTCTAACTAAACCTATTCGACTTCAGTCGGTCGATCGAAGTTAGTGTTTGATCAATCGAAGAGGTCGATTTTTTGTCCAATGACCAAATTTTTAGATTCGTAACCTGGTTCGACTAATCAAATTTGAGGTTCAATCAATCGAGGCTCGAGTGATCCCGATCGATCGAAATCATTCGATTGAGGATGACCAAATTAGGCTAGTGAACTAACTAATTTAATCTAACCACGCTCGATCAATCGACGAGTATGGTTTGATCGATTGAAGGTGGCTAAAAGCATCAAGAGACTTAAAAAGTTAATTCGAAATTTCATCGATCCAGGGTCGCGATTAGGGGTTCTTAAGCAGGCTCAATCAATCGATTGTATTGATCGACAATCCCTGTTATTTTTCAAATTTCAAGTTTGGAATTTATGTTGGGTCATCTTGCTTGGATCAAAAGTTGACCCACTTATTGGAATAATATGATTGAATTGGATTATGCTAAATTATCTTAATAGGGATTTGAAGCATAATTTACAAAGCATTCGATTGATTGAAGGATTTGACCCTACCTCGAATAGGTGAGTGAATCCCAACTGTCCTATATTTACATGATTAAGATAGATGATTTGATGATCGAGATTCTGTTGATAGATATGGTTGTTGTGCTATTTTGCTTGTATTATTCTTGCTCTACGATTCATGATTTAAGAAATTTTTTATGTTGATCATGTAAACATGCCAATACTTGATAATATGAAAAATCCGTTGTTCCTTTCAGAGAGAGATGTATTTATTAACTACACATGTTGATGCATAGACATTGAGCATACATTACATGCATCCATTGAGAGTGCATGCACACGTTGTGCCTTGAGTTCCTAGGGGATCTCCCTAGATAGTTGCACCTGGTGATTCATTGCCAAAAGCTACATAAGTGAAAGTTTACTCATGTAGTAGATGAATATATTACCCATGCCTACCTACGTGAATGTCTATAGGATACAAGTTACTTATGACTACTTAGGTGAATATTTGACAGGTACAATTACGGGTTGACAGATATCCAACCTAAAAAAGTGGACGATCATCCTACTTGACGTGCATATCATGATATCTCTGCATTCATGCTAATATCACATACCCTTTATTTCAATTTATTGTGCTATCTTATATTGTGCTACGTATGAACCATGCTATACAAAGATGGATGATGCAAGACGACTTAATTAGGTGGCAGAAGATAAGGTCAGGTAGGTGGATGAAACTCAGGACTAATGGCTGTACTTGGTGGAAGACAAGCTCATTTTATTAGACGATTAAAGTGATTTTTAAGATTTATCTTAGGAAGTTTAGTTTTCATTCATGTTAACCGTTTGATTTGAATTATATTTATGATTATAATATTGGTAGACGATGATCAATTATTTAGCTTAATAAAGTCCGAAATGTATGGACTTAAATTGAATTTGAGAATTTATCTTATGAATGTGAATGGCTTGGATGAAGCATTGTTGGATAGAGTAGGACGCCTGAATGTTTGAATGTTGATATGATGATAATCTAGAATACAAAAAATTATGCCTCTTAACAATCGTATGATGAATGGATTTATGTACACTTAGTGTATGAGTCATGGATTGTAACTCGGGTTTGAGGGTGCACACTTTATACCCAAAGTGCGGGGTGTGACAGAATGGTATTAGAAATAGGCTTTCACTAAACCTAGAGTGACCTGTAGGTTATGCTCCATGCACACTTGCATAAATGATAGAACCATGAAATTAGAAACTCTACATTTAAGATTTTCCTTGTTTGTGCTGATTGAGAAATGAAATAGAGACAAAATAGGCACTGCTAACCCTCTAAATGGTGCATGAAATTAGATACACAAACTCAGAATACTTATATGTCTTTAACCCTCTACTGGATAGAGATGGACAATAGAGATCCATTCCTTACTAAACGCAGTTCTTTATAGGACGCAATAGCCTCAAAAGAAGATGCGTAGTATTTGAGATATAATTCCATTGACCAATGTTGCTGTTCATCATAAACTGACGACGCACCCAAATGCACCACTAGAATCTAAAACGTTGGTAAGAGAACAAGATGAAAATGTGAAAGAAGGAGAGGAGACGGAATGTCCTGCCCCTCCAATAGAAAATCTGAGTAGTGCTGGACCTAGTGCACGACTTCCACTATTACTAACCGCTATGTGCACGAATTTCGCTAGACCCAATTCCCAACTACAGGACGCCGCATTTGGATTAGTTACTCCATTGGCAACTATGATGAAATAATAACAAGATCAGATTACGGTCCCAAATCAACATGATATCTAACATGGGTCAAGCTTCTCTAGGAAAGAGGAATCTAATTTCAAGGCACGAGCAACTTGGTGGAGTGGATATACTGGAGAAATTTACAAAGCTACAACCACCGACATTTAAAGGAGCTTCATATCCACTGATAGCAGAAGACTAGTTGACCCAAGTAGAGAAGATTCTTGAAGCTATGGACTACATAAGGGACCGGAAGGTCTGGATGGCGACCTTTGTACTGGAAGGAAAAGTTGACATATAGTGGTAAGCAACGAAATAGATGGTTGTAACAACTCATGTATGGATCTTTATCGAATTTAGAGGCAAATTTCACGAGAAGTATTTTCTCAAAGCATATCGTCTTTAGAAGATGGAGGAATTCTCAAAGTTGGAATAAGGAGTGATGACAATGACAGTACGAGGCGAAATTCACGGAATTATCTCAATATGTTCTGAAAGTGGTGAAAAACAAAGAATATAAAGTTCAAAATTTAGAAGAAAGCCTTGGTTTGAATGTTAGAACTAGATTTTATTGCGTAGATATTACAAAATACTTAGAGATAGTTAAGTCACTGCGAGCCGAAAGAGACATTAAACATACTCGTGCTCAGATGAGAGAACATTAGAATAGGACTTCATCTGCTTAACAACAACCATAGGAAAAGAGGCAACAAACCACCGCTCCGATCACGACATCGAATAATAAGGAGCAAAAATTTATAGAGAATTGCACGTATTACGAGAAATACGGGCATAAGGTATAATTTTGCTGGACTTAACTTAGAGACATCGGGAAGTTATTGCGATTTCAACAAACGCCTTTACACCTTTACATGTACCACTCACTGCATTGACTCTTTAGTCTATTCAGTCACCTATACGTCCAGGCCGTCACACTTTTACCCTCAGTCGTCTCACTCTACGCATCTTGACCACCCCAAAATCAGTAGAATCACCCTCAACAATCATCACGACGTACGAACTCTTAAGGAGGACAACCATTTAGAGAGTAACCAACACAAGCCAAAGTATATGCCATCACTTATATTGAAGAACCTGAAGTGGATAACAATGTTATAGAAAGTACTCTCATCTTGCACGATAAGCCCATAACCATATTGTTTGATTCTAGAGGTTCATTATCTTTTATTGCAAATGTAGTAGTTGAATGATTATGTATTAAATCTATAACTCTTATTAAATCAATCTCGGCAGAATCACCCGTGGGAAAGATTGTCACTTATACAAAATTTACAAATCTTGTGGAATTTAAATAGAAGGAACCCCAATGCCAGTAAATGTACTTGTGATGGAGATAAATGAGTATGATATTATTCTAGGAATGAATTGACTAACTACCAATCATGCTAAAATTGACTGTCATGCTAAGATAGTCACTTTCTCTATTCTAGGGTGGAAGCTTTTTCAAATTTGAGGGCATAAAAAAGACGAAGGAGTATAATACATCATGGTGTTGAAAGATGGAGTATCACCAGAGTTGACGATAGAACACATTTCAATTTTGAAATATTATCTAAAGATTTTTCAAGATATCCCTAGATTGCTGCTTAAAAGAGAAGTGGATTTTAGTATTGACCTTGTATTAGGGACTATGTCTATATCAATGCAACCTTATCGTATGCCACCATTAGAGCTGAAGGAGCTCAAGAAGTAGCTAGAAGGAGTAAAGGGCCAAGGCTTCATTCGACTAAACACATCATCATGAGGAGCACTAGTGTTATTTGTGAAGAAGAATGATGAGATTATACGGTTATGCGTAGATTATCAATGATTGAATGAAGTGATGATCAAGAATGTAACACCCTGGTTCTCATGACTCGAGGATAATCACTCATTGCTAAGTGCCCAAGTATTGCATTAAGAAATCTACTATAAGAGCATTAATTACAAACCACCATATAAGCATAAATGTCAATGTAAAAAAAATCTCATGAATCAACCACCATATAAGCATAAATGTCAAGAGCATTAATAAGAGAAATTTAAAACATATAAATGTCAACAGAAGAAATCTCTCACTATGGGAATTTAATTACAAACCATGGAACAAAAAATATAAAGGTCTAATATTAAAAGTAAATCATAAACTACTGGTTGAGCCACATTGGCATATTATCCCTCCTCGCCAAACTCCTCTCCAACTTCATTTGGGATCCCGATTGGGGATTCTTCCTCCAATTCTAATCTTGCATCAATTTGGTGCAACCACACGATAAAGTGAGTGATAACCTAGTGAAAAGTTCCCTCCAAGATTTTATGCATATCATAATATTCCAAGATAGTCTTCAACCCACTTAACAATTTATAATGGAGTTAATGTTATCTAGTCTTATTCATGATGTATGGATGTACGCTCATAATCATAGTTTTAGGGATGCATATCCAGCTGGTAAGAAGTCAATCTCAAGTAGATTTACTACTTGAAAGAAAGGCTATATGGTGAGCGCGCCCAAGGTGACTTAGCCCCCTGGAAAAGCATTTAGGATACACCCGAAGAGGACCTAAATACCCAAAAAAACCTCATGCGAAAAGAGCGGCTCATCGTGGTATGAATGCACTCAAACCTGAGGGTTACATTAGAATAATTCTTTCAAATAAAATTCTTAGTAGACCCAACAGGATGTGTCTTACATCAAGCATCCGGTAAAGCTCAATTGTTATGTATCAGTGTTATAAGTAATGATCCATATGCACAAATTCTAGATTCAGCGTTAATGTTTCTTATCTAATAGTCATTATCCAATCTTAAGATTTCTTCATAAGATCTTCAACATCTAGTTGATATAGCTCCATTTATAGATTGGATAGGGACACTCGAGTATAGAATGCTAATATCGAGCACGTATACACCATTTAGTATATGCAAACCATTCCAGATTCTTAATAGAATATTACAAACATGATCCCTCTCACAAGATGAAGCCAAACATTATAAGAATAGACATGTTTTCAAAACTTATTATCATGAACATTAGAAGTAAACTCATGTTCACAAGGTTCATTTTTACAAAGTAGAAGTAGTAGAAATGTAATGATGTTCACAAGATTCATTAATACGAAGTAGGCATAGTAGAATTGTAAGCATGTTCATAAAATTCATTAATACGAAGTAGGCATAGTAGAATTGTAAGCATGTTCACAAAATTCATTAATACGAAGTAGGCATAGTAGAATTGTAAGCATGTTCACAAGGTTCACTAATATGAAGTAGTAATTATGTTCTAAAAATTTGTCCAATACTAGATTAGGCTATAATGGAATTCAATGAATGTAGAAAGCAAAAATGATAACTTCTCACCTTGTGTGGATGTTCTCCTTGCTTGAATGTTCTTATGAAATGAGCTTAAGAGTCCTAAAATCAAAGTAATAGTGATTTAATCTTACTTGTAACTCACATTTGGACTATTGATTAGATGGATTTTATCAATTACTCACTTGATTCGATCTTGATTGAGGGAAGGCCTATCCTTCAAGGTAGTCAGCTGTAGGTAATACCTAGATGGGTCATTTCAACATTCTAGCGAGTTACTATAGAGTTAACTCAATTAAGATTTCTACTCAATAGACTGATTGAGTTTTAGTTGGGAGGAATACTCGTCATTCAATGCTCGAATTTGATGAGATTTTCAAGAATTTCCTTAGATAGTCCTTGTCATGAGATTAGAGGATAATTCAAGTCTGACTTAGTTAGGTTCCTGTCGAGTTAACTCACTAGCGAGTTGAGTATGAATTTGGCTTAGATAGTTGGGGTTTTGTTGTGATACCTGTGTAGAGGCTGTCCTTTTTTACTAATGGAGGGAAAGGATGAGAATAAGTTCTGCACCGAGCCTGCTAGATCAGGGAATTCATTCCTTGACTTAGTAGTTGATCGAGTTGATTTACAGATGACTCGTTTCAAGTTTGATTTTGAAACTAACTGAGTTAGTAACCTGAATGTGATGATTTGGAAGGTTTGGCAGTGGACTCGACTAACAAGCTTCCAGGACTTAGCTCGAATGATAGAGTCCTTGGTGACTCGATTAGTTAACTCGGTGAACTAAGCTAAGCGACACCGTGGCTCATTTGGAAGGATCATGGTGCGATGGTGATTTGAAGGGCTTAGATCTTACTGACATCTTGGTGCTGCTGGGAAGGTTGAGTCAACGTTATTATTAACTCACTAATCATTTCCAAACTTTACTACCATATGTGTCCCCCTTTAGAGTAAAACCGATGTCGTTCTCTAGTTAGTATGCTAGAGGGATACTAAGGTACATTTAGACTGGGTAGGCACATTAGGAAATCCCAAAAAGGATAGAGACTGACCGTCCAAGGACAATGCTCTATTCAATGCCGTTTCTCCTGCTGTATGCATTCGGATTCGTGTTACCGAGAACCTCTCATAGCAGGTGTTATAGTCTAAATGATATTGATAGGTCCAGGGTAGAGACACCTGAAACATCTTATCGCAAGGTCATTTCTTTCTTACAGAATCTGAGGTCTGTCCTAAAGAACGGAAGCTCTGTCATAAAGAATCGAATGACAGCCTTAAAGAAAGGAATGACAGTCTATAAGAACGGAATGGAAAGGTAAAAATATGATTCTATGCGCAGACGTGAAACCTCTATCGATAGAAGCATTCTAATCCGCCTATTTAGAGAGGAACGATTCCCTCGTCTAAGAACCGCCATTCACGCACGAAACAGAGATAACCTAAACAAAAATGCAGAAGTGAGCGTACCCTTATAGATAGGGGGGGCACTCCTCTCTTCCCCTTTTTTAGCCAACACCATCTTACACTATTGGGCAAAGCCAAAAATCTGATGAATAGAAGGAGATCAGAAAGATAAGTGGACGACTTAACTATAGTATAGGTCGGATGTTTCCGTGAGCAGTAAGCAGCAGATCTCTCCTTTTTTTAGGAAAGCTGGTGGCCCTTTTGGCGTGTGAATTCTTTTGACGGGGCGGCCTGATTCGTTCGGTAGATCCGGTCGAGGTGGTTTTCGTTTACCAGCGCGTAGGTGGTCTAAGTTCCTATGACCGAGTCTTTCTGGCCCCTGTGAACATCTTATCTTAATGTATTAAAGAGGGCCTCTCTAACCGGTGAAAAGTGGTGGGTGTCCACTAATGGCCATTCCTGGCTCGGCTCCGATAATGCAATTTCGGGAGGAGTCGGTATAAGGGCACTGGATCCCTTCGGACCTGGAGAACGTGTGACGCTGGGTCGGGGTTTGGTGAACCAATTGGTCGCTCCTCTAGTTGAAGTATTGTAACGCCCGTGAAAAATCCGTACTTGGGCTCGAGTACCAACTCGACCCGAAATCGCGTAGAAATAATTTCCATGAAAATTAAGCGTAAGTTAGCTAGCGCAACGCTAGAGTAGCTGGGAAATAGTCCCTGATCACTTTAAATACGTTCTGCAAGACCCAAATCGAGTAGAACAAACAACTCTATAATACTCTATAACCTTGGATCAAACTCTAAGCGGGTTTGTCCTCTGGACCACGTTGAATCGAGTAGAACGAGTGACGACCCTAGACAGGATCTGTGTTGGGATTGATACAAGGAAAGTACCTTAGTTTTCCAATCCTGCTGTTTGAATGGACTAATAACAACTTGAAAATCATATCACCATAGCATTGCATGTGCCTGGAAGATGTGGAGCACTCTAGGGAGTGTGGCATGCCGCGGTCGTAAGATGTTGCCGCATGAGAGTGATCGTCGGTGAGGGCATACATCACGTCATATCATCTTGCATTAATAACAGTATTAGGATTGTCTGATTTACTGCTTTACTATTATCGCCTGATTGAATTGTGAACATGCTAATCTTTGCTCTATGATTCCACTGAGTTGATCACTCATTCCCACATTACGGGATGGTGTTTGCAATACCCACCAGACCCTGTTGTAGTTGCAGGTGAGGACGAGATTCAGGAGGTGGAGCCAGAGATTGACGAGGACCAGGATGAGTTCTCGTATATGCAGTATCACGACGGCTTCCCGTAGGCGACCTGGATTGAGGGGACATCAGTGGGACTTTTTTTTGAACATTATTCTTTTGTTATGTATATGTATATGAGACTCAGAGATGTAGTCATACTTTGGAGACAGATGAGATTACTTTGTTTTTCCATACAGTGATATATACATTGTTTAGTCTTCCGCTTGCTTTTATCACTGGATCTGAAGTATGAATTGCAGTTTTGGTATACTTTTACTCATGTGAATGCTTTAAATCAGACAACATTGAATCATAACCATTTTTGTTGCATAAGTGACGGTCTGGAACTCGGGAGTTGAGTTTATACACGACCCCTGATTTTCAGGGTGTTACAAGTTGGTATCAGAGCATGAATAAGAGTATACTGGGCCTGGGTTATGGTCTTGCGACGTACGCTGTCGCTTCCTTTGACTTAGGTGGGTGCGAGAAGGGTCTAGAAACACTTCTAGGATCGCAGATTCGCCGATAGGCGAAGTCTATTAGGATCGATCGCAAGATCGAGTCTGTAACGTATCTCGGGTCGTGTAAAGCAACCCGAATCACTTCTAAGCTGTAGGAAGTCTGGTGGGGACGTCCTATGAGCGGTTTTAAACCGCAAAAGTGAATCCTTGGGCCGTGGGATGACCACGACTCTTGTAATCAATCGCCAGGGCTTAAAAAAATCCCGTTTCGCCAAAAATTCTCAAAATTCCTCCTCTAAACACTCCGATCTTCAGTTCTTTCTTATCCATTTCATGTTAGGCATCAAAAATAATGTGAAAATAACACAAATTAGTACTTTCACAAAATTTTACAGTGAATAGTAAAATTTCATGAAAAATGGCCATAAGGCCATTCTAAATTCACTTTCTTTTGTAACTAAGGATTTAGATAGATGTACTGGCTCCTTCTACCCCAAATTCATATGCTGCATCATATGGTTTGGTATTCGGGATTGCAATGTGGACCCGGAAATCCCTGAACACATGTTTAGGCTCATACAGACCAAAATATTATGAACTAAGGGGTGGGACATACCTTTTTGGACCCCTGGGACCATGGGGGACCAGATCCAAGTGGTCCCACCGGCCAACGTGAAAGTTGGTCGGCGATGCCATCGCCGGTCGGGCGATGCATCGCCGACCGGTGGTGTCTATTGGGGCTGATTTTTGGGCGCACGCCTTTAAATGGCACGTGCACCCTCCCTATACAACTCCCATCTCACAAAAATTCCCAAATCTTATCCCTCCTTCACAAACAGCCCTCTCCATAGCCCTATTTTCGATTTTCAGCAACCCATTCCAAACTTCGGCGTCCCAAAACACTTCTAGGACCCTCTTTGGCCAAAACCGACCACCACCCATCACTTATTGGGTGTTGGCAGCCCCTCTCCTTGAAGATCTCACCATTTGGAGCTCCAAAATCCCCCAAATATAGCTGAAATCGTGAGGTGCTCCATTCTATCTTTTTGTTTGTATTTTTCCCTGAAAGTACAGCCTTGGGAAGCTTGAAGCATCCCTCTATGACGCCTAGATTTCCTTTTCTCAGATTGGGCAGCCATTTCTCTGCATTTTCGGCGTTTTCCATGGCTTTTGTGGAAGCCATTTTGGGTCTTTTGTCACTCTCATCCATCCTGTCTTTGATGGGTAAGAGAAAAACTGTGACAGACGAGGCTGGGCCGAGCTGCCCTGCTCGATCGAGAAGACCGCGGGGTGGTACCGCGAGTTCAAGCACCGCCGCAAGTCCAGCTGTAGTCCTAGAGTGCCGTACAAAGCGGGATTTGGATCCCCATGCACACCTTGGACGAACAATTTTATCAGAGATGCCTCATGGCCAATACACTGATCGCAAAGTGTTATTTGAGGCGGACGTAGATGGACGATTGTTCGGCGAGTATCTGTTGTTCGAACGCATTGAAGCTGCGCACTGGGGTCCGATCTTTGAAGCTCGCGCTCGTGCTAATGTGAGCACCGTTCTTGCCTTCTATGCTAGCATCCAGAATCCTACCTTGGAGCCTTTGCAGTTCAAAATCCCTTTTGGTAGAGATCGGATGGCTACGATCGATGTCCGGTTGATTGCGCGACTTCTCAACGTGCCTTTAGGTGATGTGCATCCTAGTGAGAAAAATTTGAAGACTAGACGTGAACGAGATCGCCGCACCAGGTTTCTGTGCGGTAAGTTGGCTCCATGGCAGCCTAATAATAGCCTCAAGGCGACGTATATGTCTGAGAATTTGCGCCTGCTACACCATATCTGCACGTTCAATGTCTATCCCAGGTCGACGAACCGCATTGAATGTACACGTCTTATGGTCGATTTCTTATTTCTGGTGGCTCAGGGAGAGAACGTATGTATGGCCACTTTCATCTTACGGCAGATAGTTCTCATAGCCAGGTCGAGGAGAACATCCGAATCGCTTCCCTTTGGCCGACTTATTTGCAAGATTGCTTGAGTTTGCCTATAGACTTGGGCCCGAATTGCCGGTATTGATTCACACCATCGATGAGTCGACAATGGTCAAGATGAAGATTGGGTCCCAATACCGTGAAAATCAACTTGAAAGGGATAGTGGGGATGACTTTGATGAAGAGGAAGATCAAAGCGAAGAAGAACCTAGAGCAGAGGTTCAGGAAGAGGCTCAGGAAGAAGCAGAAGAGGAGGCTCAGGATACTGATGAGAGCCCTCCTCCTTCTGCGCAGGCTACTATCGACGATCGCATTGCTCGGATGGAGGAGAGTCAGACCGCTTTGCGAAGGGAAGTCCAAGAACTTCGAGCAGAGGTCGCTGATGCCAAGGCCGTTACAAAGAAGAAGTTTGGCAAGGTGACTCGCACCTTGAAGGCAATCCTGTGTTGCTTACAGGATAAGGGTGCTCCTCCTCCATCACCAGACTCCGACTAGCGATGCGATCTTTGATGTTGTTATTAGTAGTTAGCCATTTCCTGTTTTATGTGTGTAAGCTTGTTAGGGCTAGTGCTTTGCTTATGTTGCTGTTGCTTAACTGTCTTAATTTTCATGTAATTCTAGTCATGATGCTTGTAAGGATATATCCCTTGTATCGTGACAATTTTGATTAATTGAAATGCATGGAATGCCTATGACTCTTTAAGTGAATGATTGTGGTGTATTTGTGCAATTGAGACTGACAAGGTTGCGCCCTATTTTGAATATAGGGAATGCCACCTAAGACTACGAGGAGCGCGGTTCGACTTGCATTGTCAGACCATATGGATCAGACTCCCTCTCAGTCTGGCACTCGTTCGGACCCTGCTGTGGGCCCGATTCCTGAGGCTGTTCGGTCGTCTCAGCCTACTGTTGGTCCTACAGATGGACCACCGCCATTTACACCATCAGTTAGAGAGCCACATCGCGCATCTACTTCCACATCGCATCCGCCACAGCCTGCTCCACCCCCTGACAGATTCGAGCAGATGATGGCTATGATGCTACAGCAGCAGCAGCTCCTGACCACCATAGTGGGGACACTAGCCCAGGGTGGGGGTGCGACTACATCTACTCCACCTGCACCACCTGCGCATCCAGCTGAGGATGCCTATACTTACGCCCAGGATGAGGGCATGGCCCATCCTGCGTAGCCTGCTTTCCCTGCGGGGAATCCTGCCGACACACGGAGCCTTTTGAAGCGATTTCAGCGCTTGCGGCCTCCTACTTTCACGGGTTCTCACAGACCCGAGGAGGCTGAGTTCTGGCTCGACCGAGTGTCAGAAGATTCTACGTATGTTGCACTGCACCGAGGCTGAGCAGGTAGAGCTGGCTACCTTCCTGTTTGAGAGAGAGGCCAGTATGTGGTGGGATAGCGTATTGCGGACTGTTGCCGCAGATTTTGTATGGACGTGGGCAGCATTTGAGTTCCGCTTCCATGAGAAGTATTATCCCCAGACCTACAGGTACGAGAGGGAGAATGAGTTTCTCCGTCTCAGGCAGGCAGCGATGACAGTTACCAAGTATGAGCATCGGTTCACAGAGTTGGGCAGGTACGTCCCGACGATTCTAGCTGATGAGCAGATGCGCATACGGCGCTTTTTGGAGGGCTTGCGACTGGATATTCGGTCGAAGATGTGCTGTGTCAGTTTTCCTTCCTATGCGGAGTTGGTTCACATGTCCATGCGGGCAGAGCAGGACGTGGATCGACTTGCGCGATCTCGAAGCCCGACTACTTCTAGGCCACGATCGGATTTGCCAGACAGGCCCTTCGCGGGCAAGAGGCCTCGCTTTGATCCTCCTACCAGGACCACGGCGCCTGTACCACAATTTCGACGCCCTGATTTGTCATGCACATACTGTGGGAGGACGTGCCACTTGGCGCAGAGTTGCTTTTCGAGGATGCGGGACAGTGGGTTCTTGCCGCCGCAGAAGATTGATCGTGTAGGTCCACAGGCGATATCAGCACCGCCTATACGGTCAGCTCCTGCGCATCCTTCTTTCAGACCTACGGTATCGCAGATTCGACAGCCTCCACGGCCCTTGACACAGCGGCTGAACCGGCCACAGCAGGCTCGAGTTCATGCATTGACCGCTGAGGCAGCTGCGACGCCGACTTTCCAGCATTCAGCCTTTGAGGTCACGGCCCATATCGGAGGTACTCCCGTTCTTGTCATGGTGGACACTGGTTCCACGATTTCTTTGATATCGCGTGCCGTAGTCAGACGTCTTGGGTTACAGACTATCACTATGGATAGCGTGCGAGTCTTTGCAGCTCATGGAGATTTTTCGGATGTCACCCAGATGTGTGAGGGTTGTTTGGTTGATCTGGGAGGCAGGACGATGACTCTTGATCTGGTCGTCGATCCCTCGCTCGTTTATCTCGACGTCATTCTTGGCATGGATTGGTTGACTGCAGCGAGAGCCGAGATTGACTGCGAGACTCGTATAATCACAGCGTACGAGCCTGAGGGTGCATCCTTCACATTTCCCGTGCGGGTAAATCTTCCTTTCCGCATTCTTAGTTACGCCACTCTATTGCGTGACGCTGGTGCCCAGGTACTTGAGCAGACGCCAGTTGTTTCTGAGTTCGGGGATCTGTTTAGGAAGATCCCTGGTTTGCCGCCCCGACGTGAGATCGATTTCACTATCGATCTGGTTCTTGGTTCTACACCCGTCTCACTGCCGACGTATCGCATGGCACCATGTGAGATGGAGGAGTTGAGGACGCAGATTGATGGTCTGCTAGAGCTTGGCTTTATACGGCCTAGCGTGTCTCCTTGGGGAGCACCGGTCTTGTTCGTGAAGAAGAAGGATGGTTCGCTGCGATTGTGTATTGATTATCGCAGGCTGAAGCAGCTCACGGTGAAGAACAAGTACCCTTTGCCCAGGATCGATGACTTGTTTGATCAGTTGAGAGGAGCGCAGTACTTCTCGAAGATTGATCTTCAGTCAGGTTATCATCAGCTGCGCGTCAGAGATGAGGACGTGCAGAAGACAGCATTCAGGACCAGTTTTGGCCACTACGAGTTCCTCGTGATGTCGTTCGGTCTCACGAACGCACCGGCCGTGTTCATGGATCTGATGAACCAGGTATTTCGGCCTTTCCTCTATTGATTCGTGGTTGTCTTCATCGACGACATTTTGGTGTACTCTAGGAGTCGAGAGGAGCATGAGGAGCATTTGTGTTTGGTCCTTAATACGCTCAGACGGCATCAGTTGTTCGCACAGTATAAGAAGTGCGACTTCTGGAAGCAGGAGGTGAAGTTTCTGGGACACGTGGTGTCCAAGGATGGCATGGCAGTTGACCTGTCTAAGGTAGCTGCGGTGCAGGATTGGGAGCAGCCTGGTTCTGTCACTGAGGTGAGGAGTTTCTTGGGTCTCGCTGGTTACTATCGGCGCTTCATTCAGGACTTCTCGAAGATCGCGAGACCCTTATCTCAGTTGACACGGAAGGACGTGAAGTTCGCCTGGAATGATAAGGCGGAGTCAGCTTTTCAGGAGCTGAAGGACAGGCTTACGTCCGCCCCTGTGCTAGTATTGCCAGAGCAAGGGGTTAGATACACTATATACACTGACGCGTCTAGCGTTGGTTTGGGTTGTGTCCTTATGCAGAGGGACAGGGTAATTTCGTATGCCTCGAGACAATTAAGGAAGCACGAGGAGAATTACCCTACACACGACCTGGAGTTGACAGCCGTTATATTCGCACTGAGACTCTGGAGACATTACCTCTACGGAGAGGAGTTCGAGCTCTTTTGCGACCACAAGAGCCTCAAGTACATATTCACGCAGCGAGACTTGAATATGAGGCAGCGGCGATGGATGGAGACGCTAAAGGACTTCAAGTTTGAAGTCTCTTACCATCCTGGGAAGGCGAACCTTGTGGCTGATGCGTTGAGCCGCAAGAAGGCGATAGAGTTTGCGGCTCCACTGATGGTTGCCGAGTGGGATATGGTGGAGTTTTTGCGAGACTTTGAGCAGAAACTCACCGTAGAGGAGCCATTTGAGTTCATCGCACACGTACAGGTGCGATCTCAGATCGATGACCGAGTCATCGAGGCGCAGAGGGACGATGCGCATCTTACTGAGCTTCGAGAGCAGGCCAGTGATGATGCTGACGCCGACTGGCGAGTTGGTATGGATGGGGGCTTACGTTACCGTGGCCGCCTATGCGTCCCACATGTCCCTGACTTGAGACGAGAGATTCTCGAGGCTGCGCATTCTACTAGACTCGCGATGCATCCAGGCAGTACGAAGATGTATCGTGACGTGAAGAGGACATATTGGTGGGAAGGTATGAAGACCCACATAGCTGAGTTCGTGTCCCGTTGTCTCACTTGTCAGCAGGTGAAGGCAGAGCATCGCCGACCACCTGGACTTTTGCAGCCTATGCCGATTGCAGAGTGGAAGTAGGATTTCATTTCCATGGATTTCATTTCTGGGTTGCCGAAGACGAGGAAGGGGCATGATTCCATTTGGGTGATCGTCGACCGATTGACGAAGTCGGCGCACTTCCTACCGATCAGGGTTACGAACTCTGCGGACGAGCTGGCTAGATTGTACATCCGAGAGATCGTGCGTCTGCATGGAGTTCCGTTGGAGATCGTGTCGGACAGAGACACGCGGTTCACTTCTATTTTCTGGACTCGCATTCAGGAGGCTATGGGTGTGAAGTTGAAGTTCAGTACTGCCTTCCACCCACAGACGGACGGACAGACGGAGCGAGTGAACCAGATCCTGGAGGACATGTTGCGAGCTTGCGCATTGGACTTCAAGGACAGTTGGGATGACTGTCTTGCATATGCGGAGTTTGCGTACAATAATAGCTTCCAGGCGAGTATCGGCATGGCACCTTATGAGGCGCTGTATGGGTGACCTTGTCGCGCACCGCATTGCTGGTTAGAGGTCGGTGAGCGTAGCTTGATCGGCCCAGAGCTGGTGCAGGCGACGTCAGAGAAGATCGATATTATTCGACGTCGGCTTCTTACAGCGCAGAGCAGACAGAAGAGCTACGCCGATACGAGACGACGACCACTAGAGTTCACAGTCGGGGATCACGTGTTTTTGCGAGTTTCCCCTATGAAGGGAGTCCTTCGGTTCGGGAAGAAGGGGAAGCTGGCACCGCGATTCATTGGTCCATTCCAGATCCTCGATCGTGTGGGAGCAGTGGCTTACCGATTGGCTCTACCCACGCCCCTCGCGAGCGTCCACAACGTATTTCATGTTTCTATGCTGAAGAAGTACGTTGCTGATCCTTCCCATATCATCAGATGGGAGCAGGTGCAGTTAGGAGAGGATGTTACTTATATTCTGCGACCGACACGCATCTTAGACAGGAAGGAGCAGGTACTGCGTAGCAAGGTGATTCCCCTTGTGAAGGTACTATGGACGCATCACTCTGAGGAGGAGGCTACTTGGGAGACAGAAGCCGAGATCAGAAAGAACTACCCACAGCTTCTCGAGGAGTACGAAAAGGTACAAATTTTGAGGACGAAATTATTTGTTAAGGGGGGTAGATTGTAACGCCCGTGAAAAATCCGTACTTGGGCTCGAGTACCAACTCGATCCGAAATCGCGTAGAAATAATTTCCATGGAAATTAAGCGTAAGTTAGCTAGCGCAACGCTAGAGTAGCTGGAAAATAGTCCCTGATCACTTTAAATACGTTCTGCAAGACCCAAATCGAGTAGAACAAACAACTCTACAATACTCTATAACCTCGGATCAAACTCTAAGCGGGTTTGTCCTCTGGACCATGTTGAACTTTTGTATTGGATTTAGACCGCGTGTCGAAGGTCCGATACCTCCTATCTTAGACCGTTAGAACCGCCCAGCTGGACTTGACAATCATCTCGAAAATCAAGTCAAACCGATAATCACAGACGATTTCGTTGAACCCGGACTGAAGCGACCGCGAATAGGGACGGATTTGGAATTTCAAATTCAAATCTGGCACACGACTTGACGCGTCAGTATTAAGCGTTCTGACCGTCAGAATTTATCCAGATTACACCCTCGGATCAGGAAAAATTTCTATTTATTATCATGAGACTTTCAGCCCTGATCTACGTGTGGTGACCGCTGAACTGAAACTGGTCCGCCACGTGCGATCTGCGAACCCTGCCAGACTGAAAACTTAATACGAGGTACATCTGATACACATGAGCTTAAGTCTGATCGCAATCGACCAGGGGACCACCAGAAAGCAGTTTTTGGACCGAAACAGCCCCGAAATGGATAGGCACCAAGTAAACTTCGTCCCGGAGCCTATTTTCGACGTTTTTAAGCTTATAAAAGGGGTTGAAACTCTCATTTCTCCCTTCCATCCGAAAATTACAAACCCTAGAGAAAAGGAGAGAGAGTTTGAGAGAAAGAGAAGAAGAGATTTTTCCCGCTTCCGAGCCACCGACTGCTAGTGCTTCAGCACTTCTTCCCAATCACCTGGCTGGTGATTTCTTCCCTTTTTCAGGTATAAAATAACCCAAAAAACTTGCTGATTTAGGGTTTACTTAGAATCATGGCATGTTAGCTAACGTATTCCATAAATCAGGTTCTCCTACCGCCGTAAACGAAGCGTACACGCTCCGTTCAAAATCCTGCAACCGTAAGAGATTAGGTGAGGATTTTAGACGCTTTGATTGACGGTTTACAACGCTTTCAATGTCGTTTAATAGTAGATTATCGACGGCATCGCCGTTTGACATGTACAACATGCTCTCCGTTTCCTGTTTCGTAAATTAACGAAGAATATGAGATTTAGGGCATTTTAGTCATTTGTAGGAAGTACGGTCTACATGCATATTTTTCTGACGTGATTGACATGGTTTGTCGCCGCATTAGGGAGTTAGGAATGCTTGCATAATCAGTTTGGCGAAGAGATTTGCCAAGTTGCGCACTTTGGGTCGACATACTATATGTAGACTTAAGTGTGTAGTGCATGTGTTTGTATAAATGCTTGTATTAGTATGTATTGAATTAAATGATGTTATGTAGTAGTTTGAGATTGATTTCTTGATTAATATGCTGACCTAAATGATTTCCTACAAGTTGACCTTATGCATGATTGCATTACATGCATAGAAAGTATGCCTTGAAGAATTGCTTTAGTTGAATGTTATAACATGTGTTAACATGCTCACATGATGTATTTCAATTCCAACACCTTTGCATGTAATGCTATTGTGATTCCATAGATGTGTGGGACTAGACTTAGTCCAGGCAGTCGGTAACCGAGCGAATTCGTGGCTGACTGGTCATAGCCACGAACGACGCGTCGATGAACGTGATTCGTGTTTAGAGTTGGCGGCAGTGGTTAGGCCACGCGAAGTATTTTACGCACTTCATGTCGTTCAACTTGAGATGCGATCGCGCTAGTCGAGCCCGTCAAGTAACCCGACTGGCCGATGTATGTTCAACTTGTATGTGTCATAACTGCTTGAACCTAGGGTACTGAACTTACCATTGTAAACCCTGTTAACCGTGGTACCTTGATCCACGAAGACTCATGAGCCGGGCATGGTGGTATGGGACACCGTGGTCGAGCTGTCGGCCTATGCTGGGGCCACAAACCTCCCCGTAGTGACCAGTGAGCACCTTGACTCGTGAGCAGATTATGGTGGTATGGGACACTATATTCTAGCTGTCGGCCTACACTGATCAGGCGACGAGCCCTTTGTAGTGACCGCGAGCGTATTCTGAGTCCACGGGAGGCGACGACCCTTCCGTTGCAGTAGAGTACGGTAGGCCTGTTTGATAAGGTGATGGGGGAGCGGTGCAACGAGTGCGAGTAACAGCCCTGACAGCCCTTACAGTGACCTACGAAATATACATCATATGAGATTACTAGGAGTGACGACCCTAGACAGGATCTGTGTTGGGATTGATACAAGGAAAGTACCTTAGTTTCCCAATCCTGCTGTTTGAATGGACTAATAACAACTTGGAAATCATATCACCATAGCATTGCATGTGCCTGGAAGATGTGGAGCACTCTAGGGAGTGTGGCATGCCGCGGTCGTAAGATGTTGCCGCATGAGGGTGATCGTCGGTGAGGGCATACATCACGTCATATCATCTTGCATTAATAACAGTATTAGGATTGTCTGATTTACTGCTTTATTATTATCGCGTGATTGAATTGTGAACATGCTAATCTTTGCTCTATGATTCCACTGAGTTGATCACTCATTCCCACGTTACGGGATGGTGTTTGCAACACCCACCAGACCCTGTTGTAGTTGCAGGTGAGGACGAGATCCAGGAGGTGGAGCTAGAGATTGACGAGGACCAGGATGAGTTCTCGTATATGCAGTATCACGACGGCTTCCCGTAGGCGACCTGGATCGAGGGGACATCAGTGGGACTTTCTTTTGAACATTATTCTTTTGTTATGTATATGTATATGAGACTCAGAGATGTAGTCATACTTTGGAGACAGATGAGATTACTTTGTTTTTCCATACAGTGATATATACATTATTTAGTCTTCCGCTTGCTTTTATCACTGGATCTGAAGTATGAACTGCAGTTTTGGTATACTTTTACTCATGTGAATGCTTTAAATCAGACAACATTGAATCATAACCATTTTTATTGCATAAGTGACGGTCTGGAACTCGGGAGTTGAGTTTATACACGACCCCCGATTTTCAGGGTGTTACAAGTATTGGGCCCCTTTTTCGTTGCCTAGGTTACACCTTTGGAATACCCACGAAGGGAATTTCGCTCTACTCCCCTAATCTTCACTTTACGCCACGCCGACTCTCCGTTGTGAAATTAGACAGACGGGGAATCTCCATAGGAACTAGTCCCTCAGATTTCGCACGTAGGAGATCGAGACACAGCCCCAGGGCTATGGGGAAAGATGTGGATCGATTGCCCTAGATAGACAACTACATAGAGGGTTTCTACAAGTATATATATAGATATATAATATTGGTAGTTGTCCGGTCGTACCCGAACAATAATATTCCAGAGGAAAATGCACCTAAGATCAAATATTTCGAGCCGGCTTCCGTGGAAAATTCAGACTTTCTTTTTGATGTTGCGATCACATAAAAACATAAACTTTGAGGCTCAATAGCTAAATACATGGCAATTGAATCATGAGCTGGGATCATAAAGAGCATACTATGAGTAGGAAGTGGAATTAATACAATGGATTCAAAAGCATCAAACCTCTCTTATTCGGAAGAATCGAAACACATCGAAATGGTACCAGCCGTACTTAATAATGGAAGGATTTGGCAAAATATATAGAATTGTCCCTCTTAAAAAGATTATTCCGGAATAAATGGGCAATAGTTAGGAGAGGTGCGCCAGCGGCGAGCAGAAGCAAGGTTATTAGATACCGAAGGCCCGGCCAGAAATCTGTATCGCGCAAGGCGCTCACGTTTTTTGTCTGGGTATGGTTTTGCTACTATAGACTATGGCTCCGATCTACTGGTGCCCCCGCCTCTGCTTCTCTCGCTCATGGCCAGATTCGAACTGGATTGGGAGCACGACGATGGTCTGGAGTGGAAGAACCCTTTCTTCCCTTCCTTCTTAATTCCTCTAAGTTCCCTCTTTTAACAAATGAACAGAGTTGGGACCCAACCCTGACTCGTCCCACTCAGTGGCTCGATCGAGTCACAACCCTTCTGCATTTACTGCGGACGCCGCTCTTTCTTTTCTCTATCCTTTCTTGCAAATTTTCCTCGAATGTCGCCCTAATATTCAGGCTATTTAAGGGCTCCAATCGCTTCTAGCGGCTTCTATACTAATTGTGGTTTAGTTGTGAGATTAGCGGTGGAAGGATCGAGAATTCTTTACTAAAAGGATTCTTAAACCTAATCTAATAATTACATGGTTTCAATCGGTTATTGAAGATGTGTTTCTGATGGGGTAGGCCACACACTGAAGGGTTTAGATTTGTGGATAGTGTTAAACCAAAAGAAGTGGGTTTTTTAGCCAGATTGGAGAAGATGACCCACCTGACATGACATTTTTTTTGCTGATCAGTCTATTAGACGGTTCGGGTCATTTAGATGGGCTGGATTTTATTTAGGAGGCTTGTGGGGTCCACCATACGATGAAAGAAGCGCTGTAGATTAGGATGTATTAACCGCAGCTGAAAACATCTTGCACCATTTCAAATTCTCGTTAATATTTCAGTTTGTTAAGAGTTTATCTGGTAGCCCTAATTTCGACGCTCTAGATCGCTTATTAAGAGTCTATCTGGCAGCCCTAACTTCGACGCTCTAGATTGCTCGAGAGAGTCTTCTAGAAGGTGAGGAAGGGCTAAGATCATGCTATCACTCAAAATGGAAAGATTCCTTCCGCTTTCTGGATAGGGGTGGAGATATTTCTGAAAAACAGGCGTGACTTGGGCTCTACGGAGAGTGTGGATGTGTCTTCGAAGTTTTTGAGCAAGCGAATCTTGCCAGTGGAGTAAGATGATGTGGGTTTCCTCCTTTCGATCAGCATTTCTGCACCATGCTGATGAGGGCCCTGGTTTGTGTGCACGTATGTGCGTCTCATCTTATGTTTCAACCGTATTTTGGTCAGTGGGCTTTGCTGTTCATGATGGACTGTCTGGATTCGCTGGGCGAGTCTCTCTTAATGGGTCACACACATCACATTGGGTTTGCAATTCCAAACCGTTACTTGGCGGGAAGAAAAGAAAATGGAAGGATAAATACTTGGAAAATTGATCGTACTGGCCTAGATGTATGGTCAAATTCTCTAAAGAGATTCAACCTTTCAAATATTCCATAGGTGGCCTTTTGACACGCCTTCGAAAATTACTCGGACCAAAATGCCCTTGTTCTTGTTTCAATAGTTGTACGATTTTTTAGGGAAGAAGTTACGTCATATTTAATCCTAACAAAGTGATGTGTATGGACTCCTTTTTTACGTGTGGGTAAGGACCAAACTCATTGGGCCCACATTGATGTATGTGTATAATCCATGCCGCTGATCCTTTTTACTGTGTCATTTTAGGGTTAGAGCCCAAATATTAGCCTAATCCAGAGCTCGTGTGGGTCACATAATAGAAAATAATGGTGACAATAGAACCCACTATTGAAACTTTTTAAGCTCACTGTGATGTTTGTTAGAAGTGGATATTGCCCAACTCAGGACTTTTTGGGCCTACGGTGAGGTCGCCAACAAGGTGGATGGAATGGATCACCCTATTGTGGGCCTTAGGCTATTGTACTAATGATTATCCTTTCATTTGGTAGTAAAGGAAGTGAACATGTAACAACCGTGACCCATATAACATGAAAACCGTGACCCATATAACATGATAACTAGGACCCATGATAACCATGACCCATATAACATGACAACCACGACCCATGACAACTATGACCCTTACCACATTACAACTGTCATGCCCCAAACCCGAAAATCGGATTCATAGGAATTCTGATCACCGAATCCGGTGCCGACAGCCTCCTTAGTACCCCATTCTCGGCTCCTAGCATTCATATGCCAGATTCCGATCCTGGGATCCTAGAAGGAGGAATTTTTTTTTAGAATGTATATTTAACTACTAATAATCATAACCACAAGATTACCCAATTCACAACGGCAACATCGTCATCACATATCCACTAATATAATCATTTGAATACAATACTGAAAGGAAAATACATAAATAGATAATCAAGCTCCAGAAGACCACCGCACGCTCCAAGCTCAACACTGCTGCAGCCTAACATCACCTACACGCATCTATTGTGCATAAGCTTATAGAAAGCTTAGAGGGTGGTGTAAGTGTGTGCACAAGGTAAGTGCCAAGTATTCAATAAAATGTCATAATCATACAATACCGAAAAACTAGTAATCCATAAACCATACAATGTCTGAATAAGCAGAAACACTGACAAGAGCATGAATTATCAGAGTAAGCAGAAATACTGATAAGATATAACTCACATGATAACAGAGTAAGCGAAAGTATGGACAAGTCTATGAGTCAATCAATATCAGAATACGCGATATAGAATAACTATGCGATAAGGAGTCATAAAGAGCCAAATATCAAATGTCGAGAATGCAATACAATATACAAATCCTGCTAAATTTATTTAGGCCATATAAGCACAGAAATAGCAACCCAAGATACCATATGCCTGCGGATGTAATGCAATATGTAATGCGAATGAAATAACCATGCTGGAGTGTGAAGTCGGGATGATAGTACGTAGTATCGCAGGCTATGGGGTCCACCACAAGGGACTTCTATCCAAACCAGTCCCATACCAAAATTTGGATAGTCAAACTCATCGTGGTAAACTCCTGATCTCAGGTTACTCGCGCGTCCAACCGAAATCCTTGCCATAACGAAGGTACACAATAATTAGTTACGCACCACCAGCCCGAGTGGATAGTGAATGAATGAATGAATGAATGAGCATGCAACTCTTACTCAGTAAGTTCACATGTCAATATGGTTCCTCTCTAAAAATCACCGGGGTCTATTACACTCTATACCAGATTGCCGCCCCATCGTGCGCAATAAGGTGAGTGGAAGAGACCTCACTATCCGCTTGCTAATATCGGGCCCGGCTCGTCAATAGAGGACCCATTCCTCAAGCTGGTCAGACTCAGCCTAGCATTGCCCCCTCCTCTCATGTAGGTAAGGCCACACCCCCTTCCAACTAACCACGACACAGTGGAGAGCGCAGCCATCTGGTAATCGGTACTCGGCGCTCATCTACCGAATCGGTCTAGACGTTGGAGTAACTTCTGGAACCAAGAGGGTTTAGGGACTTTCACCTAGGGATATCTATAGCACCCCATGTAGAATAAATTTTTGGTATCCCATCTGGCCATCCACGATATGCCTGTGGATGCTACGACCTTGATATCGCTAGGGCATTTAGTAATCAAAACACACAATGCGAGATGCATGAGTCATACAATCCAATCATGCATCAATCCTACGCATACCGTGCGCTCATGTGAGACAATCATCGCCTATCAGGGAGTCTCATAACAACCAGCACTATGACATATGTAATGGTCAATCATATCTCATAACAGACATGCAGATGATGCGTATGACCATGTATCATGATGCTATGCAGTCACATACTCATAATCAGTATCAATAACCGACATTGACAATCGACATCGACCATGTGGACATTTAACCAACATTGTCCCCCAAGGAATGGCTCACATAAAGCCTAACATATAGTGGACTCATGGCCTCACACAAGGGCCAAATAGACAACACCATGGGCCTCACTCAAGAGTTTAATACACATCACGATGGGCCTTTCACATGGGCTTAACATACATTACAATGGGTTCCATCGCCTAGCCCTCAAATCCATCACATTGGGCCTTAAACACGGGTTGGATACATATCACAACGGGCTGCATATACATCACATTGGGCCTTAAACACGGGCTGGATACACATCACAACGGGCTGCATATACATTACATTGGGCCTCGACAATCGGAATCGGCGATCAGCCACGACAATCGGAATAAACAATCGGCCACAATAATTGGCCTCGATTGGTAATCGGCCTTGATGAACAGAATCGATCAATCGGCCATGACAAGCAGAATCAGCAATCGGCCATGTCAATTGACAATCGATCACGATCGGTAATCAGTCTCGATAATCGGCCTTGATTGGTAATCAGTCAATCGACCATTACACGCAGAGTTAGTAATGGGCCACGTCAATCGATAATCGGCCACGATCGGTAATCGGTCACGATAATCGGCCACGACATGCAAGTCGACAATCGGCCACGTCAATCGATAATTGGGCACGATCGATAATCGGTCATGATAATCGGCCTCGATCGGTAATCGATCAATTGGCCACGACACGCAGAGTCGGCAATCGGCCATGTCAATCGATAATCGGCCATGATAATCGGCCTCAATCGGTAATCGGTCAATCGGTCATGACAAACAGAATCGTAATCAGCCACGTCAATTGAAATCGATAATCGGTCGTGATAATCAGAATCGATCGGTAATCAGAGTCGACAAATCGGTCACGTCGATCAAAATTGGCAATCGGTCACGACAATCGCACCGATAATTAGTAAATAAACAAAATGGGCCCGTAGATGGTCACCCGATCAACTATAGTATAAAGATCAACACTCAATCGTGGTTATATCAAATCCGATAACACGGAGTCATCCATCTACAACGAATGGGGCCCACTTATTTGGGTTAACCCACTGAAGGAATGGTGAGAATGGGCCTAACAAGGCCTAAGGAAAGGTCAAAATGTGGACATTCAACCATCATTGTCCATCAATGTGGGCATCTAACCAACATTACTCCCAAGGAGTAGCCTATAAGGGATTCATACACGATGTAACGACCACACATACATCACACTGGGCCTCATTCATGGGCCTCTTATATATCTTGTTAGTCTACTATAAGGGCCTCAAACGTATCACAATGGGCCACGCCCATAGTCCTCAGATACATCTCAATGGGTGGCGCCCATGGGCGTCTGATATATCATAGTCTGCCCACACAAAGGCCTTATATATGTCTCATTGGATCTCATATAAATCAAATGGGTCGTATCAAATGGGCTAGATTGAATGGGTCGAGCTGAATAGGCCGAGTCAAATGGGCCGAGTTGAATAGGCTGAGTCAAATGGCCTAGTCAAATGGGTTGAGTTAAACGGGCCAAGTCGAATGGACGAGTCGAATAGACCGAGTCAAATGGCCGAATCGAATAGGCCGAGTCAAATGGGCTGATACAGATGGGCCGATTCAAATGGGCCGATACAAATGAGCCTCATACACATCAAATGGGTCACATCAATGGGCTGCACTAATGAGCCGAACTAAATGGGTCAAATCAAGTGGGCCAAGCCGAATGGGCCCAAACCGACCACACCTCTCATCTATAGTTAGAGATCATTTTATAGCATTATCACAAAATGAATCATATTAGAAGATCATCTGGACCATACTACAAATAATAGTGAAGATCATGATTTTCACAGTTAAAGCTTCACAAGGCCCACCATCACATTTATTTTCCATCCAATTTGTTCATAAGGTCACCAAGACCTGAATTAAAGGGGAAAAAAATAATTTCCCATGAATCCAAACCTTATGCAATCCCAAACAGTTTCATCGATGGATGTTCAATCTCCACTAATTTTTACAGTGTGGTCCACCTGATAAATAGCTGGATATAACATATACATCAGGGTGTGGCCCATTGTCCAACCATCTGGACAGTGTGGGCTACATCATATACATCATGGCGTGGCCCACGGAACTTGACGACGTTACTACAACAGCTATCTGCTGCTCGTCCAACAGATGGACGACGTCGATATAAAATAGATGGGTGGCGTGGATACAAAACAGATGCACGGCATGGATTATAAATAGATGGACGGTCTTGATATCACGGTCAGGCCATACCATTGGCTGACGTCAATACATCACCTGTATTGCTGGTGGAATATTGACCCATCAGCAGATAGACGGTTAAGATATAAAACATACCTAATGACCAGACCCAGACACGTGTGGAATTCCACACGTGAATGGACGGTGTGGATTTCACATGCCTCTGGCCCACCACATAAAATACATACATTAAGTAGGGTCCCACCGTCTAGTCTACTAGACGGCTTGGATAAAATACATTAAGGTAGGGCCCTGCATGGATTGGAGGGCCTGGATAAAACCCAAAATCGAGGTGGGTCCCACGTCCTCTTACAAACTGGGTGGACGGTGACAGATACATCACGGTCCCTGCACAGCTGCTGGACATCCGTCCAGCAACGTCAGGTGATGAAACACATACATCATGGTCCACCGTTTTTAGACGGATGGACGCCTAGGATGTAAGGCACGTACATCGAGTGGGTCCCATCCCACACATGCCACACGTGTGGGATGGCCCAAATGACAAAAGAGGTGGACGGTGCTGGGTCTCACGTCGTCAAACGGACGGACGACCTGGATCATCGGACCGCAGCCACAGCAGGTTGGTCCCACGTGGGGCCCACGAAATATACATCTTTTTATATATATGCAATATATTTAATTTATTTTTATTTTTTTTACTTGCAGGTCAGTAGCATCTAGCGTCTCATGATGGACGGCTGGATAAAATACATACATATATGGGCCCCACCATCACACGAGCCACAAGTGTGAGGTGGCCCCACGCTTAAGAAAAATGGATGGAAAGTATGGATATACACATACATCACAGTGGAGCACCGTCCAGACGGTATCCAGCACCGTCCAAGTCTGTGGATAGTGTGGGTTTCTCATGTACACCAAGGTGGGCTCTACCATGATGGATGCCCCACATCTCCACCACACATCAGGTGGGCCATTAAGCAACCAAAGGAGAGAGAGAGAGAGAGAGAGAGAGAGAGAGAGAGAGAGAGAGAGAGAGAGAGAGAGAGAGAGAGAGAGAGACATGATGGGCCCTTAAATCACAAAATCAAACACTAAAATCACTCACCTTAGGATCTTCTTCTTCATTCTTCCACCAACACGTTGTAGAGCTTCAAGGGAACAAGATTCAACGGTTGAGATTGAATTTAGAGGTTAGGATTGGGTGACAGGAAGGTGGACCACACATGATTTTCTCTATGGAAGCCATGAACGATTCATCTCTTGGGGTTGCTTGGGAGAATGAGAGAGAGAATGAGAGAGATGATGGGAGAGGAGTGATGGGAGGGAGGGAGGAGTGGTGTGTAAGAGATAAGGCATGAGAAGTATGGGTCTCTTTGACTTTTGGGATAAGAGGAATAAGCTAAGCATGGGTTGCTTTAATTAGTTGGTGGGAGAGGTATGGGTGAGTGATTTGATTGATGTGATTGATGTGATTTTGGGTAAAGATTCTTTTCTCAGAATTTGCAACGCGTGGTGTCTTTCCTCGAATTGAATGCAGGCCCACATCTCCTGACCAGGGTATCGCTTTGGTGTACGAGACGCGGCATCGGAACCGTGGCGACGGTGCAGTCGCACTGGTAAAAATCTCGGGTTAAGTCGACTCAGATATACAGGACTTGGCTTAGGATAGCGCGCAAACGTCAGTAACAGATCGTGGGTTTTCAGAATTTGATCGGGAGGACCGCGAAAGCCTACGGAATGGTACGGGCTAGGATACGGGTCTTACAGCAACTATGACCCTTACCGCATTACAACCACGACCCGGGTATGGGTCATGGTTGCCATGATATATGGGTCGTGGTTTTCATGAGGTGAGGGCCGTGATTGTCATGAGGTAAGGGTTGTGCTTGTTATGTTATATGGGTCATCGTCTTCATTTTATAGGCCCTGGCAAGGACCAACTAGTGGGACCTACAATGATGTACGTGAATAATTCATGCCGCCTATCCTTTTTATCGTGTCATTTTACGGCTAAGGCTCAAATATTAGCCTGATCCAGAGCTCGTGTCGGCCACATAATAGAAAATAATGGTGACAATGGCACCCACCGTTGATATTTGACCCCACATGAGATCTAGATTCGGCTGATATTTGGTTCCTAGCCCTAAAATGACATGATAAAAAGGATGGGCGGCATGGATTATTCACATACATCAATGTATGCCCCACTAGTTGGTCCTTGCCAAGGCCTATAAAATGAAAACTACGACTCATATAGCATGAAAACTATGACTCTTGTCTCATAATAACCACGACCCATACCCGGGTCGTGGTTGTAATGCAGTAAGGGTCGTGGTTGTAATGTGGTAAGGGTCGTATTTGTCATGGGTCGTGGTTATCATGTTATATGTGGTAAGTGCATATGAAACAACCGTGTCCCATATAACATGAGAACCACGACCCATATAACATGATAACTACGACCCATGATAACTATGACCCTTACCACATTACAACCACGACCCTTACGAAATTACAACCATGACTCGGGTATGGGTCATGGTTACCATGATATATGGGTCGTGGTTTTCATGAGGTAAGGGTCATGGTTGACATGATATATAGGTCGTGGTTTTCTGAGGTAAGGATTGTGCTTGTCATGTTATCTGGGTCGTAGTTTTCATTTTATAGGCCTTGACAAGGACCAACTAGTGGGGCCTACATTAATGCATGTGAATAATCCATGCCTCTCATCCTTTTTTCCATGTCATTTTAGGCCTAGGACCTAAATATCAGCCTGATCCAGAGCTCATGTGGGCTTAAATATCAACAGTGAGTGCCATTGTCACTATTATTTTTTATTATGCAGCCCACACGAGCTTTGGATCAGGCTGATATTTGGAACCTAGCCCTAAAATGACACGACAAAAAGGATGGGGGGCATAAATTATTCACATACATCAATGTAGGCCCCACTAGTTGGTCCTTGTCAAGGCCTATAAAATAAAGACTACGACCCATATAATATGACAACTACAGCCCTTACCTCATGACAACCACGGCCCATATATCATGGCAACCATGACCCATACCCGGGTCATGGTTATAATGCGGTAAGGGTTATGGTTGTAATGCGGTAAGGGTCGTGGTTGCCATGTCATATGGGTCTTGGTTGTCATGTTATATGGGTTGTGATTGTCATGGGTCGTAGTTATCATATTATATGGGTCATGATTTTCATGTTATATGGGTCGTGGTTGTTACATGTTCACTTCCTTTATTACCAAATGAAAGGATATCTGTCACGCCCCAAATCCGAAAATCGGATTCACATGAATCCCGATTGCCGAATCCGGTACCGACAGCCTCCGTGGTGCCTCATTCTCGGCTCCTGACAATCAAATGCCAGATTCCGATCATGGGGTTCCGCAAGGAGGATTTTCAGAATGAAATTTTTTTTTTTTTTGTGTAATGGGGCATAACCACAATCATAACCAAGTCACAAAACGACATCACCACATATCCACTATAATAAAATTTTAAGTACAAAGCAGAAAGGGAAATACAGAGTGATCAAAAAGCTCCAAAAAGGGTCCTGATGTGCGCTCCTATCTCAGCGCTGCTGTCGTCCAACACTACCTGCACGCAACTATCGTGCATAAGCTTACAAAAGCTTAGAGGGTGGTGTAAGTGTGTGCATAAGGCAAACGCCAAGTGTACAGTATCAGAACAATGCGAAAGTATGTGGTAAGTCCATGAAAATACCAAGGCTATGTAATGCAAGGCATGATGCGAGATATGGATGCCATCGGCCACACCGATGCAATGCAAGGCCTACATAGCCAAATGTCATATGCGAAATGCAATCCAAGCAAGTCGGTACTCCTCAAATGCGTATATCAGTACAGTTCTTCTCTGGGTATCACCGGGGTCCAATACACATGCAGAGACTGCCACCTCCCTAGCTGCACAGTCAAGCAAGCGGATAAGACCTCACTATCTGCCTGACCAGTAGTATGCCAATACCTACCCGGCTCGTCGATAGCGGACTCATTTGCGAGCTAGTTAAACTCAGCCTAGCTTATAGCCCTCTCACTCAGGCGGATAAGGCCACACCCCCTTCCAACCGACCACGACACAGTGGGAGACGCGGCCTACTGGTATTCGGCACTCGGGCGCTCGTGTATCCACTCGGTATAAACGTTGGAGCATCTCCTGGTACCAAAAAGGTTCTGGGACTCTCACCCAAGGACATCCTAAGTGCCTACAGTGCTAGAATATGCATTTCCGGTATCCAATACGGCCATCCACGATGTACCTGTGGAGCCACGGCCCTGATGTCGCTAGGGCGTGCAGTGATCAAGTCATACGTATGCGAGATGCATGAATCACGCTGTCAAAACATGCAGCAATCCAGCGCGTACTGCGCGATCATGTGGGGCGCTCAGTCACATAACGAGCCCCATAGATGGTCTGCCCAATGGCGTATGCTATGATCAGTCATTACTCATATCAAGCATACATATGATGCGTATGGGCATGAGTCATGAGATTATTCTAAGCATGTTATAAGGCAATAAATAGCAACGGTTATGGATCTATCAATGGGCCCTAAAGAAAGTTACAATGCGGACATTTAACCAACATTGTACATACAATGTGGACGTCAAACCAACATTGTTTTCTAAGCACGACTTACCATAAATATCATTTCACGATCCAGGATAGACGTACATTGCAATGGACCCTAAGGACATCCATTGGGCCTCGATCCCTGGGCCTTGGATATATCAATGAGCGGAATTACGTGGGCCTTACATTCTTCAAATGACTACGTTAATGGGCCTCGCCAAGGAGCCTTGTGTACATTGCAATGGTTTATGACTCATGGGCCATGAAATACATCAAAGTGGGACTACACACATGAGTTTTAAATATGTCCAATGGACCATTCCATTTGCGCCCCATGCACATCAAATGGGCCTGATCCCATGGCTTTATATGTACCAAATGGGCTTAGATCCCGTGGCCTTATATAGAATAAGTGGGCCGGATCTTATGGGCATTGTATATATCAAATGGGCCGAAACTCATGAGCTTTAGATATGCCAAATGGGCTTAATCCCATGGACATTACACATGCCAAATGGGATTAATCCCATGGTCTTAGATGTGCACCAAGGTGGGCCTAAATGAATGGCCATGAATGGGTCAACATGGCCCTATACACATACCGTAGTGGCCCATTTGAACCATAGATCTAGTTCATTTTGGCACAAGCCATGAAATAATTTTACAACAACAAATAAATGGGCGATTTAGATGCAACACATGCATCATGGCGGGGTCACATGAAGACCCACCATCATAATCACATTATGTTTAACATATGTGATATAATATTATATATACATATATATATATATATATATATATATATATATATATATATATATATATATATTGTTATTTATATCTGCACATGCACACACACACGCATACACACACGCACACACACATATGCACTCACACATGCATACACACGCACACACACCCACACATATATACAGTGGGCTCCACCGTCCGTACGGACGGTGGATTGCAGGCACCACCTCACTGTGGGTCCCATGTGGGGCCCACCATAATGTTTACCTCCCATCCAGTCTGTTGGTAAGGTCACAAGGGCCTGGATGAAGGGAAGAAAATAAATATCATCGTGATCCAAAACTTCTGTGGCCCGCCAAAAGTTTCTATGGTACGCACTCGATCAATACTGTTTCTTATGGTGTGGGCCACCCGAGCGTCAGATCAGTCTGATCTTTGGAGGGGGGCGCGTCAGGAGGCTGGCCCACCTAATGAATGGGTTGGATGGTGAAACAGACATCAAGGTGGGGCCCACGGCTAGGGCCGTGGGTCGGCCTCGTCCGCCCGCCGCTGGAGAGCGCAGGACGCCAGGCGTCCTGCGTGAGGTCAGAGGCAGTAGCGCCTCTGCTGCTCGTTTTTTTTTTAAAAAGATTTGGAAAGAAAGCGGTTTTTTCGCAGTTTTTCGCCTGTGGGGCTTGTTAAAATGAAATCTGCTCCGGCCATTACGATCAGTGGCCCGAGGCCGTCCAAATGAGTCCAGAGTTTGAATTTTTTTGATGTATGGAAGTGAAATAAACTAAGAAAGTGATGTTTGAATGGTAAAGGTGCGACCTTTGACGCTATGGCCCACCAGGTGATTGGATCAGCTCCAAACTTCTACCCAACGGCTACAATGCCGTGGGTAAGAGGATGGACGGCTCGGATCGGATATAAACATCAGGGTGGGGCCTATGCAAGGAGGCCACCCAAAATCTTTCCTTTCATTCTTCTTTTTTTCTTTTTCCTTCACAACGGACGCTGGACGGTTATATAATTTTATTTATTATATTATTTTTTTTTTCTCAAATGGTAGGCCCTGATGGGGTGGGCCACCACATGATGGGCGGCATGAGAATGGCGTGAAAGGTGGGCCCCACTTGGATAAAATAAATACATCAAGATGGGATCTATTCAAGTGGGCCACCCCATCCTGAATGAGGCACCACGGAGGCTGTCGGCACCGGATTCGGCAATCGGGATTCATGTGAATCCGATTTTCGGATTTGGGGCGTGACAGAAGTTGGTATCAGAGCATAACTTGGGAATACCTGAGTAATACATCACATATCTACTATAAATAGGTTCCGAGTCTGAATGGTTTAACGATTTTTCGACGTAACGCTTAATGTATGTGCCTTCGAGGATTCTCAAGACTGATAGGCCATTGTTCCTTCCTGTAGGGGACGTTATGGCTAGAAGGAATACCCGAGCGAATCCCGCTCCACCACCTGCGACTCCCGCACCACCACCCGCAGCTCCTGCTTTACCACCTGCTACTCCTACTCCACCACCAGATAGTCCTGCTTTTGAGCCTGAGGATGTCACTCATTTTCCTGAGACCGGTGCGGATCCGACCGTACCTGTGAGTGCTACTCAGCTGCAGCAGATGTTGCAGGCGATGACCGCCATTCTTCAGGGGCAGAGCAGGCGTCCCACAGTGTCACCGGCCGAGGCTGAGCAGGAGCGTGCGAGCGCTCTTCTCAAGGATTTTCGACGGCACGATCCCCCACGTTTTCGGGGTGAGCTAGACCCTACTGCTGCAGAGTTATGGTGCTCCGAGGTGGAGAAGATATTCGACACCATGAGATGTACTACTCAGCAGTGAGTTCCATTGGCTGTATTCCTTTTGCAGGGCGAGGCTCAGTATTGGTGGGCATCTGTGGCCCGATCAGTAGCCACCGATTTTGAGTGGACCTGGGAGGACTTTATAGACCGGTTTGACCGGAAGTTCTTCCCCGAGCATGTGCGACAGCAGCGCGCACTTGAGTTTGAGACGTTGGTCCAGGGGGACATGTCTGTGTCCCAGTATGAGGCTCGGTTCGTCGCACTATCCAGATTCGCGACGTATCTTGTTGATGATGAGGGGCGGAAGGCCCGCCGTTTTGAGAACGGCTTACGTCCTGCCCTCCGGAGCCGTGTGATTGGACACATACTTCCGACATTTGAGGAGATAGTAGAGAGAGCCCTGATATATGAGACAGATTGGGCCAGTGTGCAGAGAGCCCACGATCAGAGGGGAGATCAGAAGAGGAAGGCACCCTCTAGTAGCTCCCATCAGCAGCATCGTTCACAGCAGCGGCGCACGACCCGCCCAGCATTCCGAGCACCAGCAGTACCCCCAGCACCATCTTCGGGATCGTTTTCAGGTACTTACTTTGGGTGCGGTCGTACAGGGCATCGTAGGCACGAGTGTCCCCATCCGCAGCAGCAGCAACAGCCGAGAGCACCGCATCCACCTCCACGACAACCACCACAGCAGCAGCGACCGCAGCACCAGCCTCCTGTACCTCCTCCACAGCAGCTGAGGCAGCAGACTAGGCCCCCACAGTGACCACAGCAGCAGCAGAGACCTCAGAGGGGACCTGCACCTCCCCAGTAGGCTCAGGGAAGATTCTATGCCGCCCAGCAGGACCCTCAGTCATCAGGAGGGGTCGTCGAGGGTACTCTTCCTGTCTCTGCATGCATTGCACGTGTACTATTTGATTCTGGTGCATCGCATTCATTTGTCGCCGATGATTTCTGCCGATCGACCGATTTGCCGTTGGAGTCTGCCCGTGAGGATTTGGTAGTATCGACGCCGTTAGGGAAGACCGCAGTGTTGAGCCGATTTTGCGCGTCTTGCCCTATTTTGATTGGGGATATCTTCTTGCCCGCAGACCTATTTGTATTGCCGATGTCTGGTTTTGATGTTATCCTTGGCATGGACTGGCTTGCCGAGTACTACGCCATATTAGACTGCTCTGCGAGTTCAGTCACGTTCTGCATACCCGGCGTGCCAAAGTTTCAGTTTGTTGCTGAGCCCAGAGGAGGGCAGCTTTCTTGCCTGTTATCGTGTACCGTTGAGGAGCCAGCTGCTTTGAGTATCGACCAGCTGCAGGTTGTTTGTGATTTTCCTGATGTGTTTCAGGAGATTCCGAGATTACCACCTCGTCGGCATACTGAGTTTCAGATTGATCTTGTGCCTGGTACTGCGCCTATTTCGAAGGCCCCGTATCGTATGGCACCATTGGAGTTACGGGAACTGCAGACGCAGTTGGACGAGTTGCGTGAGTTAGGCTTTATTCGTCCGAGCAGTTCACCGTGGGGAGCACCGGTACTCTTCGTAAAGAAGAAGGATGGCTCATTGAGGCTTTGCGTAGACTACTGCGAGCTCAACAAGGTCACGATCAAGAACAAGTACCCGCTTCCGAGGATCGATGACTTGTTTGATCAGCTGCAGGAGGCGCAGTTCTTTTCAAAGATAGACTTGCGGTCCGGTTATCATCAGGTTCGGGTTCGAGATGAGGATATCCCGAAGACAGCCTTTAGGACGCGATACGGTCATTTTGAGTTCCAGGTCATGTCCTTCGGACTGACCAATGCGCCCGCAGTATTCATGCAGTTAATGAACGAGGTCTTCCGTCCGTATCTTGATCAGTTTGTCGTGGTGTTTATTGACGACATCCTGATATATTCAAGGACTCGTGAGGAGCATGAGCGACATCTTGAGATTACATTGCAGACCCTCCGTGCACACCAGCTTTACGCGAAGCTGGAAAAGTGTGAGTTCTGGCAGGAGGAGGTGAAGTTCCTCGGCCATGTAGTGACAAGGCAGGGTGTCGCTGTAGACCCCTCGAAGATTGATGCCGTGCGTCAGTGGGACCAGCCCACGAACGCATCCGAGATCCGCAGTTTTCTTGGTTTGGCGGGCTACTACCGACGTTTTATTGAGGGATTCTCTCGCATTGCAGCCCCGTTGACCAGATTGACCCGGAAGGGTGTCGAGTTCATTTGGAGCGACGCTTGTGAGCAGGCGTTTATGGAGTTGAAGGACCCCTCACGTCCGCTCCTGTCCTCACTCTTCCCTCTTGGAGTGATGGATTTGTTGTATTTACTGATGCCTCACGAGTTGGCTTGGGTGCTGTCCTGATGCAGCACGGGAAGCCGGTAGCTTATGCGTCACGACAGCTCAAGGTCCATGAGCTGAACTACCCTACGCACGATCTAGAGCTGGCAGCGGTTGTCTTTGCACTGAAAGTGTGGAGACACTATCTTTACGGGGTGAGATTCGAGCTCTTTTCCGATCACAAGAGCTTGAAGTATTTGTTTTCTCAGTCTGAGCTGAACATGAGGCAGAGGCGTTGGATGGAACTCCTGAAGGACTACGATTTTGATCTTCAGTACCACCCGGGCAAGGCGAACGTGGTGGCGGATGCCCTCAGTCATCAGCCGAGAGGCCTGGTGGCGCATATGATGATTCAGGAGTGGAGGATGCTCAAGGATATAGCAGAGTACGACTTTGAGTTTGGTCTGCAGTCATCTATCGTTCAGCTGTCGAGCTTATCGATTCAACCCTCTCTTGTCGCAAGGGTGATCGAGGCTCAGCAGACGGACGAGTCGTTACGGGATTACCGAGCGGAGGTAGCATCTGAGAGTCAGACGGATTGGCAGATTGGTTCTGACGGTGGACTTCGCTTCAGAGGACGATTGTGTGTCCCGGATATTCCTGATTTACGCCGAGAGATTATGACCGAGGCACATCGATCGCGTTTCTCTATCCACCCTGGCTCGACGAAAATGTATCGCGATATGAGACGCCAGTATTTTTGGTCAGGGATGAAACGCCAGATAGCCAGTTTTGTAGCCGAGTGTGACACCTGCCAGCGTGTCAAGGCCGACTACCAGAGACCCCCTGGTCTATTGCAGCCGCTGAGCGTCCCGATGTGGAAGTGGGAGCATATATCTACCGATTTTGTCTTGGGTTTGCCGAGGACTCAGCGCGGTCATGACGCCATCTGGGTTGTTGTGGACCGTCTGACGAAGTCGTCACATTTTCTTACGATTCGTGAGACTTGGCATACAGATCGGCTCGCCAGGATGTTTATTGATGAGATCGTGAGATTGCATGGTGTTCCTGTCTCGATTGTTTCAGAACGAGATCCGAGGTTCACGTCTCAGTTTTGGAGGAGCTTCCAGAGAGCGATGGGCACTGATTTGCAGCTCAGCACCGCGTATCATCCGCAGACCGATGGACAGACCGAGAGGGTCAACCAGATCCTTGAGAATATGCTTCGGGCTTGCGCGATTGATTTCGCGGGTAGCTGGGACGAGCACCTGCGATTGGCTGAGTTCGCATACAACAACAGCTATCAGGCGACCATTGGCATGGCTCCTTTTGAGGCATTATATGGCAGACCGTGCAGATCTCCGAGTTGTTGGACCGAGGTTGGAGAGCGGCGTCTCCTAGGTCCCGAGCTTGTGCTGCAGACGTCAGAGGCTATCGACATCATCAGACAGAGGATGCGCACAGCTCAGAGCCGGCAGAAGAGTTTTGCTGATCGTCGGCATCGTCCCTTGGAGTTTGTCGTCGGGGACTATGTGTATCTCAAGGTCTCACCCATGAAGGGTGTAGTTCCTTTTGGGACGAAGGGCAAGCTTGCCCCGAGATTCATAGGACCTTTCGAGATCACTGGGCGCATTGGCGCTGTGGCTTACTGGCTTGCCTTGCCATCGCAGTTGTCTGGCGTCCACAACGTCTTCCATGTCTCTATGTTGAGGAAGTGTGGGTCAGACGTCGTTCCTGTTATCGATTGGCAGCCGTTGGAGGTTCGTGAGGACGCTTCTTATATTGAGCAGCCAGTTCGTATCCTCGATCGGAAGGAGTAGGTCCTCAGAACCAAGGTCATTCCCTTGGTGAAAGTGCAGTGGGGCCACCATAGTGTGGATGAGGCGTCTTGGGAGCGCGAAGCAGAGATCCGCGAGCGTTATCCCCATCTTTTCGATGATTGATTGTATGATGTATTATGATGCTTGATTATATATGATGTATGTTCCCTATTTCCTTTTTGAGTTATGGTTAGTTGCGATGGTAACGTAAATTTCGAGGACAAAATTTTTATTAGGTGGGGAGAGCTGTAAGACCCGTATCCTAATTCGCACTGTTCCGTTGATTCCCGCGACCCTTCTCGTCAAATTTCGGCAATCCGCGACTTATGGTTGACGTTGCGCACGGCCGTAAGTCGTATCCTATTCATTTGAGCCGGCTTAATCCGAGACTTGTATCATTGCGACCGCACCGTCGCCGCGGTTCCAACGCCGCAACTCACGCACCGATCCGATACCCAGACGATGAGATACGGACCCACGTTCAGTTCGAACAAAAACACCGCGCGTTGCAAATCCCAAGGAATCTCTACAAAGTGTCCCATCAATCACATCAATCAATCCCATCAATCACCTCTCATGTCAAGTACAAGCACCCATACTTCCTTTCTCCACAAGTCAAGCAACCACCCAAGTCAACTAACACATCACTTCACCCATCACTCACCTCACCCATCACTCACCTCACATCACTCCATCTCTCATTAATCACACCTCTCTCTCTCATTTCTCAACACTCCAACTCCAAGCAAGAGAGAGCTCACGTCCAAGCTCTCTTCCATGAGAAAGAAGTGATTTTAGTGGCCCACTTCCCATCTCCAAATCCCATCATCCTAGCCATCCATTTCCCATCTTCACTATCAAAGTGAAGCTCTAGGTGACCGGCTATCCAACGGGCCAAGAAGATCAAGAGGTGGGTGCTTCTATAGGGTAGATTTATGTGTTTTTATGGTGGACCAAGTGAGGCCCACCGATCAATGGTGTGAATCTCACTTGGGACCCTTATTTGTGGCCGATGGACCACTTGGATCATCATGATCATTCCATGATGGGGCCATTCTCCATGGACCCCATCATGATGTTTATTTCATTTTAAAAAGGTCATCTAGACCGTCCATAACGGTGGAGAATGGATCTCCACCGTTGATTTACATTTTTGATGGCCCTTCGTTCAAAGGGGTCCGTTGTTGTATGATTTCATGTAAGGGAGGGCCCATAATGACGGGGACCCTCCATTATAAGCCGTGTGCCACTCTCCATGTCTCTCTCTCTATTTTATTTTTATTTTTAATTTATTTTATTTTATTTATTACAAAAGGATGGGGTGGCCCACTTGAATAGATCCCATCTTGATGTATTTATTTTATCCAAGTGGGGCCCACCTTTCACGCCATTCCCATGCCGCCCATCATGTGGTGGCCCACCTCATCAGGGCCTACCATTTGAGAAAAAAAAAATATAATAAATAAAATAAAATAAATTAAAAATAAAAATAAAATAGAGAGAGAGACATGGAGAGTGGGACACGGCTTATAATGGAGGGTCCCCGTCATTATGGGCCCTCCCTTACATGAAATCATACAACAACGGACCCCTTTGAACGAAGGGCCATCAAAAATGTAAATCAACGGTGGAGATCCATTCTCCACCGTTATGGACGGTCTAGATGACCTTTTTGAAATGAAATAAACATCATGATGGGGTCCATGGAGAATGGCCCCATCATGGAACGATCATGATGATCCAAGTGGTCCATCGGCCACAAATAAGGGTCTCAAGTGAGATTCACACCATTGATCGGTGGGCCTCACTTGGTCCACCATAAAAACACATAAATCTACCCTATAGAAGCACCCACCTCTTGATCTTCTTGGCCCGTTGGATAGCCGGTCACCTAGAGCTTCACTTTGATGGTGAAGATGGGAAATGGATGGCTAGGATGATGGGATTTGGAGATGGGAAGTGGGCCACTAAAATCACTTCTTTCTCATGGAAGAGAGCTTGGACGTGAGCTCTCTCTTGCTTGGAGTTGGAGTGTTGAGAAATGAGAGAGAGAGGTGTGATTAATGAGAGATGGAGTGATGTGAGGTGAGTGATGGGTGAGGTGAGTGATGGGTGAAGTGATGTGTTAGTTGACTTGGGTGGTTGCTTGACTTGTGGAGAAAGGAAGTATGGGTGCTTGTACTTGACATGAGAGGTGATTGATGGGATTGATTGATGTGATTGATGGGACACTTTGTAGAGATTCCTTGGGATTTGCAACGCGCGGTGTTTTTGTTCGAACTGAACGTGGGTCCGTATCTCATCGTCTGGGTATCGGATCGGTGCGTGAGTTGCGGCGTTGGAACCGCGGCGACGGGGCGGTCGCAATGATACAAGTCTCGGATTAAGCCGGCTCAAATGAATAGGATACGACTTACGGTCGTGCGCAACGTCAACCATAAGTCGCGGATTGCCAGAATTTGACGAGAAGGGTCGCGGGAATCAACGGAACAGTGCGAATTAGGATACGGGTCTTACAATATCCATTGGTACAATAGCCTAAGGCCCAAATGAGGTGATTCGTTCCGTCTACCTTATCGGCTAGCTCACCGAGGACCCAAAAAGTCCTGACTTGGGCAGTGTCCACTTCTAACAAACATCACAGTGAGCTTGGAAAGTTTCAAAAGTGGGTTCCATTATCACCATTATTTTCTATTATGTGACCCACACAAGCTCTGAATCAAGCTGATATTTGGGCCTTAGCCATAAAATGACACGACAAAGAGGATGGGCAATATGGATTATACACACATCAAGGTGGGCTCCATGAGTTTGGTCCTTGCCTACGCGCCAAAAAAGGTTCCGTACACATCACTTTCTTGGCATTAAATACAATGTAACTTCTTATTCCCTAAAAAAACTGTACAACTACTAAAACAAGGACAATGACATTTTGGTCCAATTAATTTTCAGAAGCTTATTAGAAGGCTAACCTTGGAATATTTGAAAGGTTGAATCTCTTTAGGAAATTTGACCATTCATCGAGGCCAGTATAGTCAATTTCCCTAAATACTTCCATTTCAAATGGGCTCGAGTCAAACCTAGTTTGACTCGACTCATGGTTATGGTGTTCTGTGGTGGCGCACCACTTGGTATGTGCTCAACTCTCCTGTGGGGTCCACTGATGTGCTTATGAAGATCCGGAAGGCTCACCAACTGTACACTATCTACGAGATTTTATCCTAAGGGTTTGACCTGTTTAAATCCTGGGCGGGTCTTATTTTGAGAGTTGGTACGATTAACACTTATTCAAGATATTTTAACGGTCAGATTTGACTAAAATTTGACTTTTACGACCTTAAGTCTCTCAAGTAGGTTTGGGTACTATTACTTGTAGGTGTTTATTCGGACTTTACTAGTTAATGGGGAATTTTTTTAAAGTGACTTGGTCTAGGTGGTTTACCATTGCTGGTGGCTCTGTTTAATTTTTGGGGTCTTACCATGCTCTATAGGCTTATTTGAGGAATTCTAATCAATGATGATAATATCCATGTGAGGTATTGAAGTTTATTGTTTATAGTGAAGCATTAATTTTGGGACTCGGTTGTGTATTAATATAGGAAGAGAAAATAATAGCTTACGCCTCATGACAATTGAAGCATCACGAGTGCAACTATCCAATTCACGACTTGGAGTTAATAGACATAGTTTTTGCTCTTAAGATTTGACGACATTATTTATATGACAAATGATTCGAACTACTTACTGATTACAAGAGCCTCGAATATTTATATTCACAGACAAATTCGAACATGAGGTAGAGAAGATGAAGGATCATAATTTTGAACTATCCAATTGTAACACCCCGAGCTTTTCAATACCCGAGTATTGAAAGTTCTCAAGTGTTACCAAGTAATTTACTTAGTATGTACATGTGTACGATACTAATCCAACTATTCTGGCCTTACATCCTTACCTTGACACAAACTTAACCGTTGGAAGTTACCTCCATTCAATAGATTCAACCATCTGACAGTTGATTTCAAGACGAGACTATCCATCATGTGATTTGATGTAAGTACTTTCTGATGAAGGACATGACGAATAACTCCCTATCCGTAATGATTTAGATATATATTCTTTTGTAAGAACTTCTTAGAAACGTGCCTATAACCATTTAAAGCCATTGGATTTTCCAAAACACACATATCAACAACAATTATGAAAATGCCATTGACCTAGACCCCTAAATCCTTGATCACATGGTTCCCACAATCCGTTTCATGTGAAATTGTATACCAGGCCTAACTATCATAAATTAACCATACACGTCGAATTTCAGCCCTTAGATCGTAGTAAATTAGCTAGTTGACCTCTACATTCGTTCATACACTTACCATATCAAGATTCTGACCCGTCCATCTTGTTCACCCCATATGGATATGCTTAACCTACCATTAGAATTACAATCCGAGGAACTTACATATATGAACAAGTCACTCGAATCCAATAATATGTGTGTTCGGCCCTTGATAGCTCTAAAAACCCATTTATGTTCATTCATTTACAAAATTGATCTTACAATCACCTAAATACGTGATTAGAATACTAACCACCAAGTTTACTTATTTTTAGAAAGTCATCTTACCACACATTAGGTTTGGATTCGTCAAATGGGCCATCCAAATATTAAGATGAATCGGTCAGTTTGAAGATCCTAAAGTATATGACCAAACTAACAGGTAATAGTTCAACTAGATGTGTACAACTGACATTTTGAAACACAGAGTGTGTTGGCCATTTAAAAGAATATCTTGGACATCCTCGGGAGATTAGGGCCCAAACTTGACCGATGGAAAGAGAATGAAAAACAAAGAAAATCTGCCAAATTTTAGGGCATTTGGATGGTGCAATCAGATATAATTGACAGTTGAAAGTAGTTGAAGAATTGATGGCAAATTTATAATTAAGGATGCATGACACATACGTATGAGTGAGGATTGTTTCAATGGTGAATACCATTCCCTGCGTTGGCCGATTATGCAGCCCACCTGGAGATCGTACCTACTTCAAATTTGGGGTCAAGGATCAGCACAACGTACGGAATGCGGTGAAGGGAATGGATCCCTAGAAGTCATCATAAACAGACCCCACCTATTTTAAACATCTCGAAAAAAAGGACACTCGTCCATAACAGTGGATGACTACCCCAGGCGTGACATCAAGTTTCACTCTCACCCTTATTAGTCGTGTGGCCCACCCAAAACTCAGATCCACCCCATATTTTGGCTCATGACCTAACATGGTCCCGCCAAACCAATGAATGGAGTGGATCTCACAAAGGACATCACGGTGGACCCCACTTTGGGGCTGTGCGTGTGCACAATGGCCATGCACTCGAGGTGCATTCGGACTGCCAACACGGTTAGCACGAGCTATCAAAACCCAAACCCGAAAATTGGATTCACAGGAATCCCGATCATTGAATCTGGTGCCAACAGCCTCTGTAGTACCCCATTCTCGGCTCCTAGCATTCATATGCCATATTCCGATCCTGGGATCCTACAAGGAGAATTTTTTTTTTCAATGTATATATAACTCGTAATAAACATAACCACAATTTACCCAAATCACAAAGGTAACATCGTCATCACATATCCGCTAATATAATCATTTGAGTACAACACTGAAAGGAAAATACATAAATAGAAAATCAAGCTCCATAAGACCGCTGCACGCTCCAAGCTCAACACTGCTGCAACCTAACATCACCCGTACGCATCTATCATGCAAAAGCTTATAGAAAGCTTAGAGGGTGGTGTATGTGTGTGCACAAGGTAAGTGCCAAGTATTCAATACAATACCATAATCATACAATACCGAAAAACTGGTAATCCATAAATCGTACAATGTCTGAATAAGCAGAAATACTGATAGGATCATGAATTATCAGAGTAAACAGAAATACTCATAAATCACATGATAACAGAGTAAGCAAAAATATTGACAAGTGCATGAGTCATACAATATCAGGGTACACAATGCAAGTCAGTTATGCAAATGAGGAGTTAAAGCGAGCCAAATATTAGATGTCGAGGATACAATGCCATAAATCATACAATATCGAAATAAGTGAAAATATACTGACAAGTCTATGAGTGCCGTCGGCCATACCAAGGCTATGCGATGCAAGACATGAGTACTAACGGCCATATCAATGCAGAAACATGGAAACCCAAAATACTAAGTACTATAGATGCAATGTAATATGCAGTGCGAATGAAATGACCAAGCTGGAGTGAAGTCGGGATGATAGTACATAGTATCGCAGGCTATGAGGTACATCACAAGAGACTTCTATCCAAACCAGTCCCATACCTAAATTTGGATAGTCAGACTCAATGTGGTAAATAATCTCAGGTTGGTCACACGCCCAATCGAATCCTGGCCTTGCGAAGGTACACAAGAATTAGTTACGCACCACCAGCCCGAGTGGGTATTGAATGAAATAAATGCATGAGTATGCAACTCCTACTCAATAAGCCCACATATTAGTACGGTTCTTCTCTGAGAAATCACTGGGGTCTATTACACTCCAAACCAGATTGCCACCCCATCGCACCCAACAAGGTGAGTGGAAGAGACCTCACTATCCGCCTGCCAATATCGGGCGCAGCTTGTCGATAGCAGACCCATTCCTCAAGCTGGTCAGACTCAGCCTAGCATTGCCCCCTCCTCTCGGGCAGGTAAGGCCACACTCCCTTCCAACCGACCACGACATAGTGAAAGATGTGGCCCAACGGTATACGGCCCTCATGCGCTCATGCATCCACTCAGTCTAGACGTTGGAGCAACCTTTGGAACCAAGAAGGTTCTGAGACTTTCACCTAAGGATATCTATAACACCCCATGTAGAATAGATTTTTGGTGTCCCATCTGGCCATCCATGAAATACCTGTGGAGGCTACAGCCCTGATGTCGCTAGGGCGTAGATGGTCATGTCACATAAATGCGAGATGCATGAGTCATACAATATCAATCATGCATCAATCCTGCGCTTGCCGTGCTCTCATGTGGGGCAACTCCGCCTATCAGGGAGCCCTATGAACAACTTGCCTTATGACATATGCAATGGTCAATCATATAACAAACATGCAGATGATGCGTATGGGCATATATTATGATGCTATGTTGTCACATACTCATAATTAGTATCAATAATCAGCATCAACAATTGACCTCGACAATGTGGACATTTAACCAACATTGCCCTCAATGAATGGCTACATATAGCCAAACATATAATAGGCACCTCACACAAAGGCCTAATATACAACACAATGGGCCTTACTCGAGGGCCACATATATGCAATAGGTGGACCCTGTTCATGGGCCTAATATATATCACAATGGGCCTTGCCCATAGGCCATACATCACGGGCCTAATACGTGTCACAATGGGCCTCAACTATGGGTCGCATGTATATCATGTAGGTCTCGACAATCGGTCTTGACAATCGAAATCGGCAAGTTGGTTACGACAATCGGAATCGGTCAATAATCAGAATCGATAAATCGGTCACGTCAATCAGAATCGATAATCAACATCGATAATAAGCACCGATACTCAAGGATGAGAATCGGCGTCGGCCTCGATAATCAGCACCGATAATCAGAAGATAAACAAAGCGGGGTCCATAGATGATCAATCGATCAACCATAGTATAAAAATCAGTACTTGGTTGTGGTTATATCAAATTTGATAGCAAGGAGCCATCCGTCTATGGCGAATGAGGCCCACTTATTTGGGTTAACCCACTAAAGGGATGATGAGAATTGGCCTAACAAGGCCTAAGGGAAGGTCACAATGTGGACATCCAACCATCATTACCCATCAATGTGGACATCTAACCAATATTGCTCCCAAGGAGTGGCCTTCATAGGGCCAAACATATAGTCGGTCCATGGCCTTACACAGGGGCCTAATATACAACACCATGACCACAAATATACATCACAGGTGGGCCTTGCTGAATGGGCCACAAATACATCACAATTGGCCGCATCATTAGGGCTGGAATACATGACAGATGGGCCCTGCACATGGGCCTCAAATATATCCAAATGGGCCTCAAATATACATCAAGTGGACCGCGTTAATGGGTCTCATATATACGACAGGTGGGCCCTGCACATGGGCCTCATATACACGGCAAGCGGGCCCTACACATAGGTCTTATATACATCAAATGGGCCACGTCAATGGGTTTTAAATACATCATAATGGGTATCAACAAATGGGCCGCAATTACATCATATTGGCCCTCGACATATGGGTCATATATGCATCACACTGGGCCTCGACACATAGGCCATTAATACATCACATTAATGTGGCCTTGCACATCTCAAATGGGCCATAAATACATCTCGGTGGGCCTCATCAAATGGGCCTCACAGCAGGTGGGTTTGCACCTTCCAAATGGGCCCACCAGATGAACAACATGGATGCTCATCACATAAAGCAAGAGGGCCGCATGCCCGGCGAACTAGACGGCGTGGCTAAAACATACATCAAGGTAGGCTACCACTGTAGTTGGACGGTGTGCAGATACAACACATACATCTGGTGGGTCATACGGTCACACATACAGGGACATTGTAGGTAAAACACTTACACCCGGACCCCATCGTCCACATACTGGACGGTGGAGTACAATACATATACTATGTGGGATCCACAGAATTTGCTGACGTGATAAAGCAGCAATGCTGCATGTGGCCAGATGAATGGTTAAGATATAACACATCCCTCATGTGGAGCCTACAGAACTTTGCTGATGTCAGCCACAGCAGCAAGATGCTGTGGGACCCAAGGAGCTTGATGACGTACATATACAACAGCTGTATAGTTGATGTAATGCGTACACCAGCCAGTCCACTCACAGCAGGTGGATCCCACAGAAATGGACGACGCTGATGAAGCACATGCATCTCGGTGGATCCCGCATGATGAACGGCTTAGGTAAAACACCTGCCTCGAGATCCAGACCCATAGGCTTGCTGAGGTCAATCCTGCAGCTATGTGGATGGTTGGATATGTAGATACATCACGGTTGGAGTCCCACCATCCCAACCATGGACGGTGTGGATAAAACATAAATATCAAGGTGGCCCCACCCCACACGTGCAGGGTGGGTCCCACTTGAAATTTAGATCTATCTCATGCTTTTTATAATGCTATAAAATGATCTCTACATATGGCTGAACGGTATGGATTTAACGACGGTGGAGCAGCGGCTGCTGCTGCATGGGTCTCACATCAGATGAACGGTCTGGACATAAATCATATTTTATGGGTGGGTCCCACCATCCAAATGGATGGTGGAGATAAAGTACATGAATCAAGGTGGGTCCACGTGGTGGCCCACCAGAGCTTTAGATCTGATTCAGTCGGTGAACGGTGTGGAGGTAAGATACATACATCAACAGCGGGGTCCATACAGCTTGGTGACGTTACATCAGCTAAGCCCTTTCCAGGCTGGTGGGTCCCACGTGGTGGTCCGCCAACTGGAGGGATCCAGGCAATATTAGTGTTTTCTCTTCGTCCATATGGACGGCGTAGATGAAACATATGCAAGGTGGGGCCCACAAACTTGCTGACGTTAATACATCAACTATATAGCTGGTGTGTGATAACCAGCCAATCCAACCCTTCTAATAGGTGGGTCCCACGCTGCATCAAGTTGGTATTTATGTTTCCCTTTATCTGGGCCGTCCAAATGGACCGGTGGCAAGGTGGGCCATACAATCACCATCATCATCATCAAAGGAAGAAAGTGAGAGAGAGAGAGAGAGAGAGACATCAGTGAGGATAGAGGGGCCCTGCCACTATGGGCCCCTCTTTGATACAAAGCCTACATCAAGGTGGGTTCCAATAGATATGGACCCTTAAATCATAAAATAATAAATAAGTGGAGATCCAAGATCACCCACCGCCTTCTTCTTACTCCCTTGGCTTCCTTTGCTCCTTAGTTTCATTCCTAACGGAGGAGATGAAGTTTTGATAGTTGAGATGAGAGATGAAAGAGTGGAAAGGTGGGCCACACTTGTTGCTTGGGAGGGCTTGGAGAGGCTTGGACGTGTGATGCTTTTAGGTTGCTTGGAATGTGGTTTGAGAATAAGAGAGAGAGAGAGGTTTGTAAAGGGAGAGAGAGATGGGTGATAGAGTGATGGATGTGTTGATGTGGTGAGTGATGGGTGTAAGAGCCTTTTTTTAACTTTTATGGTAGATTGTGTAAGAAGTGGTATGGGCTTGTAAGAAACTTTTGACTTTAAGGGTTGCTTGGGGAAGGGTGAGAGGTGATGTGTACATGACATATATTTGACATGATGGGATTGATTAGTTGATTGATTGATGTGACATTATAGAGATTCTCTCAGAATTAGCACGCGCATCATTTTTTTTACACCGAACGTTGGCCCACATCTCCTGACCAGGGTATCAGATCGGTGCACGAGTTACGGCATCAGAACTGAGGCGACGGTGTGGTCGCAAGGGTACAAGTCTTGGTTTGAGTTGATTCAGGTTGACGGCGTGTGACGCAGGGTTGCGCGCAAATGCCGGTTAAGGGTCGAAGGTTGTAGGAATTCGACTGAAAAGACCGCAGAAGCCTATGGAATGGTACAGACTAAGACACGGGTCTTACACGAGCTGACCCATACTTCACCAAAAGTGGAGAGGTTTCTCTCTCTCCCTCTGTTTTGCCGTCCGACAGACAGTGTCCATTTGGGACGTTCTACAGCCCACCATGATCATCGCCATGGATGATTTGAACCGTCCATCACATGCGTCCCTCATTTATGATCAAATACCAAAAATCCCCACATGCTGGAGCATCCACTCTAGCGCACGGATTAAGCACAATCCCACCTAGGCACAACTATTTTGCCAAAAATGGAAAGGTCCCATTTCTAGGTGTTGTACTGACAACCCATGTGAGCGATGCCAGGCCAATCCTAACCCTCCAATCCAACAAATCCCAGCCATTAGATGCACACGGTTAGGGTTTAAAAAAAAAACCATGGCCGATTTTAGTCTTACCCATTGTTTTGAAGGCGGATTTAACTAGAATGAATCTAGACCGTGTGGTTTCAATCCAACGGATCAGGATGGAGCTAGGGTTCGTTAAAAGCACATGAGGATTGAGTAACAGGGGCTCATTATCCATTTTCAACAACTGTGCTCGAAAAATGGCAGCCACCTTCCTTCGTCCTTTGAACCCACCACTAAACGATGGTGAAGCTTCGAAACTCCTCATCTACAAGCTCCACTATACCCCTAGGAATGCACCCATGTGGTTAGATTGAAGAAAGAGGTAGTGGGTGGGAGTCTGCCATTAACGCTGGTGCCTTCTTCTCCACCGTTCTGCCGCACAAGAGCAACTCGGATCGGGCTGATTCTATTGGGTGCGGTCTGGTCCAGTAGCTGTTGACCGGTGCAGGTAAGAAGAAGAGAAGTAAGAAAAAAAGGGGAGGAAGGAAAGATGAAGAAGGGCTAGAGAGAGCAGGGGTAGCTGCAAGTCTATCCAGTTTCACCAACTCGATGTGTGACTCGGTCGGGTTGACCAGACCTCCATCTGAGCCCAGAACTCTGAGGGTTCCAGAAAGAAAATGAGAGAAGAAAGAAGAGAGAAATCAAGAGAAGATCGGGGGGGGGGGGGGGGGGGGATAGGGGGAATGGCTGTCCGAGTTCACCATCATTCGAGTCGACCCGAGTTGGGCTGAGTCAGGCCAACTCAATGTCCATTGCTGGACATTTGAACATGTGAAGAAAAGAAGGAGAGTGAGACATCAGAAAGAAAAAGGGAGAGAGAAGAGAAGATAAGAGACAAGGAGTTGAGCCAAGTTGGGGGCTGTTGAGTCGACTCGGCTGAAACCGAGTCGAGCTGAACCGAGTTGGGTTTGGACCTTGGTCTAGATATTTCTAGACTTTCCTAAAAAAATGGAAGAAGAAAGAAAGAAAAGAAGAAGAAAAGGGAAAGAAGAAAGAAAGAGAGGAGAGGCGTTGGTGGTTGTGTTGAGTCTCGACCGAGTTGATTAGGTGAGCCCACCTTCTCCCTCTATATTGAAAATTTTTGATTGTAGTTATCAATGTTATCACTATTAACATTTATTGGATTTCTAATATTAATCATGATTAACTATTAGTAAATTACCTATACTAATGTTAGCTACTACAGATAAACTACAATTGTTAATATTAGTGTTTCATGTTATCGTTATTAAAGATTAACATTAATGTTGAGAGCATACTACGTATTTTCATCACAGTGGTTATTAGCTTCATGTTAGCTAATAATAATCATATATCACTAGTATCAATGGTGGTCTTTGTGAATATTAATACTAGTAGAATTGTGGTTAATCGTACAATCTATTGGCATATTAAATCCTATAAGCTAGCTTAGACATAGACTCTAGGATAAAATTGTAGACCTAAGAAACTTAAACCCTAGGACTATACTTAAGACATAAATGGTAAGTTAAAGTATGAATCTAATTGTAGAAATTCACAATAATGGTAGATCATAATACCTATCATCATGACTAAATCTTCTACGGATAGCTATTATTATTATTATTATCATTAGAAAATATTTATCGTTCTTCTTGTAGGATTAGTATAATCCTTGTTAATATGATTATAAGTGTAAATCCTTATTTTAGTATTGTTAGTAAAGAAATCGTATTATTAGTACTTGCACCATTAGTCACTACAAAGAGAATGGATAATATCAGTATATTTAGATATGGACTTGTGCAGCCTCATCATTAATATGGATGGATTAATACTCCTATCACGAATATTGTTAAATCTACACTAAAAACCTAAATATAAGAAACTTAAACCCTAGGCTATGATCTTAAACCCTAGGCAGTGTGTAGAACTTGGATTTGATTGTACAAGTTCTCAATTTATGATAGGGTTTGATTCTAAGGAAGCACGCATTCTCTATCAACACTGGTAGGCAGTTTGAGCCATAAGGTGATGATTCTTCCCCTTGACCTTTCTATTTTTTCATTAGCTTACGTTATAGTTTTTATTTTAATTTATAGTTGATATCTCCATTTCCTAGTAACATGTGTTAATTGTTAGAATTGAATTGCTACATTACATGCTTAATGTTTATCTTGCATATTTATTCATGCTTACGAATTATCTGTGGATTGCTTATGGAACTTAAACTGGTACATCAGTGGAAACTCCTACCTATAAATGTACACCCATACTTGGAATGTAACCTGACTGGTTGTGATTGTAATGGACCTTCAACTTAGTGGTTATTGAATGATGGTTTAAATTGACCATTGATGTGGGCCTACCATCCAAGGTTGTTGTGTCCAATGGTTTTCAATGATGGTCTTTTATCACATGGTTTTGATACTCGCCCTATGTGGCTTATTTTGATAATTGCCTTATGTGGCTTGTTTGATATCACTCTATGTGATTTTGTTCTGATATTTTAGCTATATGGGTTTGATATTTTATATTGTGCAACCATGCGATGGTAAGCCCCATATATTGTAATATGATTGGCCACTAGTCGACAGGTTTTCATTAAACATCCTAAGATGGTAGTCTCATGAGCCGAGGATGGTGGTATGGGACCTATGCCTGAGCTGTCGGCCTACGCTAGTAACAAGCACCTGTAGTGACCTTTGAGCTTATTTAATATGGCTGGTTTAATTAGACTAATAATGACTTTACTAATCATGCATACATGACATATTACGATGGCTTGGATCATTATGCCCATGCGATTACCTGAGTATTGCGCTAATGACCAGTCATTCGATTTATGATGATGACTTAGATCATCATGCCCATGCAATTACGCTCAGTGTTACGCTGATGACCAGTCACATTAATGGGTGACGAGCCCATTGCTTGTCTGGATGTTTTACCCGGGGCACAGATCGTATGAATGTTTTACCTGGGTTGATGATTGCATGGGTGACGAGCCTACTGTCCGCACGGATGAGCATCTCCGGGGTGATGATTGCATTCACGCATCCATGCACATAATAAAACCTGCATCATGTATTGTTTTGTATGCTTTGTTTTATAACTATACTTACCTAATGCGACAGTGTGTAATCTTGAGGGAAATTCACACTGAGTTGACCACTCATCCATCAAATATACAACCGTACAGGTAGTACAAGCAGTTTAATTGATATGCAGGTTCAGACTAATGAGGAGCCATTATGATGGTTAAGGATGCGTGGTTGCACTTATCCAGGAAGCTGCGCGATCTTGCGGCTTTCAATTATATATTTTCTTTTATATTTCTCATGTATGTAAATCTTGTAACCGTTGACATTGAGACATTGGTTTGTACAAGTCATTATGGGCAACCTTTGTACATTCTAAATTTAAATACAAATTTTCCTTTATGCTTATTTGTCCATTCTATACTCATCTGCTTACTCTGATAGTAAAAAAAAATATACTTTAATTTGACCATCCTTTAAGGTTAACACTCGAGTTTTTGGGAAACGAGTCATATACTCGAGTCCTGAAAAGTTGGGGTGTTACACCTATCATTCTAGCAAGTCGACTTTAGTAGTAAATGCACTAAGTAGGAAGTAATACAAGCAATAAAGTATAGCCAGGCTTATGATTAAAGAATGAAAAATGTTAGACTTTGTGAAGGAGTTTGATGTGAGATTGTAATTTCAGGAGTAACGTATCCATCTTGGTAATATAATGATTAAGCAAATATTAAAAGATAGAATCATAGAAGCTCAAGAGAACAAAAAATGGTTAACGAAAATGATGGTTAGACAACAAGAAAAAATGAATATGAATGGAAGGTTTGGGAGTTTAAGCGTATTCATTATCGAGACCACTTATGTGTGCTAGATATTTCATAATTAAGGGAAGACATCCTGAAGGAAGCACACCGATCTGAGTTTACAATTCATCTGAGCGGAACTAAAATATATCAGAACGCGAAGCAATAATTTTGGCGACTGAATATGAAGAAGGAGATAGTCAAATATATATCGCGATGTTTTACCTATCAGCAAGTAAAAGCTGATAATCAAAACCCCTTTGGTCTTTTGTAGCTTCTGAAGGTACGGAAATGGAAATGAGACTGCATTTCAATGAATTTCATAATTGGACTTTTATTAACTCAAAAGAAGCATGATTCAGTTTGGATAATTGTTGATAGACTGGCTGTAAGGCCCGTATCCTATTCCGTATTATTCTGTAAACTCTTGTGATCCTCCTGGTCGAATGCCGGTAACTCACGACCTGTAATCGGCATTTGCGTGCGACCCTAAGTCGCATCCCGAAGACCTGAGTTGGCTTGACTCGAAACTTGTATCCTAGCGATCGTGCCGTCGTCGCGGTTCCAACGCTGTCTCAGGTACCGATGCGATACCCAGGCCAGGAGATGTGGGCCTCATTTATTTCGAGAAAACACCGTGCATTTTGTAAAACCTAAGAGAATCTCTATCAAATATCACATCAATCAAAGTACACAACCCATTGAGTCAAGTACTTTATCCCATCCCCAAGTACACAACCCATCTCCAAAATCAACTCTCTCTCTCCACCCATCCCTTCCTTACATCCATCACCCATCACTCCATCCATCACCCATCATTCCTCTCTCTCATTTCTCACTCTTTCCAAGCAACTCCCAAGAGAGAGAGCCAACGCCTAAGCTCTCCATGAGAAGAGCTAGGTGTGGCCCACTTCCTACCCCCTCAATCCTCACCATCTAACCCTTCAACTCTCATCATCCTCCATCAAAGAGGAAGCTTAGAAGCTCGGGAGATCAATGAGCCTAGAAGATTTGCAATTGGTGGGTGATCCATCGTTGAATTTCATTTGAGGGCCCACTTATGATGGGACCCACTTTGATGTATGTGTTTTGATCTAGGAGGGGCTCATAGTGGTGGGGTCCCTCCACTACATAATCTTTCTCCCTATCTCTCTTTCTCTCCCTCTCTTTCATTTCTTGATGGTGATGTGGCTGTGTGGCCCACCCGAATGGATCCCACCATGATGAATGTATTTTATCCATGTCGTCCGCCGAGTGGACCCACCTGGCAGTCCGTTTGGATAGGCCAGATTGAAGGAAACACATAAATATCAACTGATCCGAAACTTGTGGGCCACGCCGATGTGGACCCCACCATGAGATGTATGTATTTCTCTCGATGTCCATTTGTTTGATCTAGACCGTCTAGCGGTCTGGATGTGGGTGAGATCCACCGTGATTTACGTATTTTGGGCCCACCATCCATCTGGATGGTGGGGATCCAGCAGCATATAGCTGCTGGAACACGTTAATAAATTTTGTGGCCCACCATGGGGTGTGTGAGATCCACACCATCCAACCATGTGGACGGTGGATCCCACCACGAGGTATATATTATATCTTGGACCGTACGTCAAATGACATCTAGGGCTGGACATCTGAGTAGATCATATTATAATATAATATATAATATAATATATTTATATTCATGTATATCTGGTGGGTCCCAATATAACTGGTGGGCCCCATGTGGGACCCACCTACTAGGATGGTGGATGGCTGGTGTACACCAGCCATCTAGCTGCTCTATACAACGTCAACGGCCCTGTGGGCTCCTAGATGTATGTGTCTTTTACGCTGTCTGTCCATCCAGACCGTCCAACGGTCTGGACGTGCTATTGGGCCCCTCCACGATGGGCAGTGCTGTGTGGGCCCCCATGATGTATGTGTTATATCTGTACACCGTCCATCTGGGCAGTGCTGCATGGGCCCACTGATGCATGTGCTGTACATGCACACCGTTCATCTAGACGGTGCTGCGTGGGCCCTCCCCGTGTTTGTGCTATGTATGCACACAGTTGATCTGAACAACACTACATGGGCCACCCCATGATGTATTTGTGGCCCATCCATGAGGCCCACCCTAATGTATTTGTAGCCCATCCATGAGGCCCATTGATGTGACCCACTTGATGTATATGAGGCCCATTGGCACGACCCATTGATGTGACCCACTTAATATATATGAGGCCCATTGATGCGACCCACTTAATGTGTATAAGGCCCATTGTTGTGGCCCATTTATTATGGCCCACTCGATGTATATAAGCCTATTGTTGCGGCCCATGTATTGCGGCCCATTGTGATGTATATGAGGTCCATGAGCGAGGCCCAATGTGATGCATATATAGCCTATGAGTGAGGCCCATCGTGATGTGTATTAGGCCCTTAAGAGAGGCCCATGGTGATGTATATTAGGCCATTGTGTGAGGCTATGGGCCCACTATATGTTTGGCTCTATGAGGGCCATTTCTTGGGAGCAATGTTGGTTGAATGTCTACATTGATGGGCAATGATGGTTAAATGTCCACATTATGACCTTCCCTTAGGCCTCATTAGGCCGATTATCAAGGCCAAATGTCGAGGCCGAATATTAAGGGCGATTGTCGAGGCCAATTGTCAAGGCCTGATATTTAGGCCGGATATCGATGCCGATTATCGAGGCCGAATGTCGAGGCTGAATATCTAGGCCGATTATCAAGGCCGATTGTCAAGGACGATTGTCGAGAATGATTATCAGTGCCGGTTATCGATACTGATTACAAGTATGCTTAGTATATCATCCGATACCGATTATGAGTATGTAATATCATAACATCATGATATATGCCCATACGCATCATCTACATATTTGCTATGAGATGTGATCGACCATTGCATATGCCATCGAGTGAATTATTATGGGACTCCTTAATAGGAGGAGTGACTCACATGAGTGCATGGTACGCACAGGATTGCTGCATGACTAGATGGTATGGCTCATGCATCTCGCATTTTGTGATATGACCACGATATGCCCTAGCAACATCAGGGCCGTGGCCTTCACAAGCATGTCGTGGATGGAAGATGGGATAAGAAAAAATGTTTAGTTCGAGTATCTTGGTATGTTGGATGTCCGTGGATGAAAGTCCTTAAACCTCTATGGCCAGGAGACGCCACAACGATAGATCGAGTGGATATTTATGAGTGTATGAGGGCCGTATACCAGTAGGCTCCGTCTCCCACTACGTCATAGTCGGTTAGTAGGGGGTGTGACCTTACCCACTTGAGTGAGGGGGTAATATCTAAGATGAGTTTGACTAGCTTGAGGAATGGGTCCGCTATTGACGAGCCGAGCCCAATATTGGCAGACGGATAGTGAGGTCTCTTCCACTTATCCAGTTATGTGCTTGGATAGGGGCGGCAAACTGACGTAGAGTGTAATAGACCCCGGTGATGATCCCAGAGATGTTTGACACTGATATGTAGACTTATTGAGCAGGAGTTGCATACTCAGTATTTTACTTATTCATTTATTCATTATCCATTCGAGCTGTAATGCGTAATTAATTGTTATGTGTACCTTCACAATGGTCAGGATTTTAGTTGGGGCGCACGACCAACCAGAGATCAGGAGTTTATCACATTGAGTATATCTATCCAAATTTAGATATGAGACTGGTTTGGATAGAAGTCCCTTGTGATGGACCTCATAGCTTGCGACACTACTTACTATCATCCTGACTTCATGCTCCAGCTCGATCATTTCATTCGCACCTCATATTGCATTACATCTGCAGTATATGATATTCTGGGTTTCTATGTTTTTGCATTTATATGTCTTAAATGAGGTTGATGGTATTCGTGGACTCATCAGGATTTGTATATTGTATTGTATCCTCAGTATATGATATTTCTCTTACTATGTTTCCGCATCGGATAGCCGATCTGCATTACATACTCTGATATTGAATGACTTATAGCCTTGTCAGTACTTCTGCTTACTCTAATGTTGTATGATTTAAGGGCTTGTATTGTTTACTTGACACTTACCTTGCGTACACACTTACACCACCCTCTAAGCTTTTTATAAGCTTATGCACGACAGATGCATGCAGGTGGCATTAGGTCACAACAGCGTTGAGCTTGGAGCGTACAACTGTCTTCTGGAGCTTTGAATTTCGATATATGTATATTTTTCTTTCAACACTGTATTCAATTATTTATATTAGTGGATATGTGATGATGATGCTGCCTTTGTGATTTGGGTAAACTTGTGGTTATGTTATTTATGAGATAAATTTATGCTAGAAAATCTTCTTTGTAGGATCCTTGGATTGAAATCTGGCGTATGGGCACTGGGAGCCAAGAATGGGATATTATGGAGGCTGTCAGCACCGGATTCGATAATTAGAAATTCTGTGAGCCCATTTTTTGAGTTTGGGGCTTGACACTGACGAAGTCGGCAGATTTTATTTGTATTTGTATTAATTATTCTATAGATGTACTTGGAAAGCTTTATATCAAGGAAGTTGTGTGATTGCATGGAGTACCGAGTTCTATTGTGTCAGATTGTGAATCGCATTTCATTTCACATTTTTAGACAAGTTTGCAGGAAGCCATGGGCACTACTTTGGACTATAGTACAACATATCATCCTCAATGTAATAAAAAGACCAAACGTGTAAACCAAATACTTGAAGATCTCTTACACGCATGTGCCTTAGATTTTAAGGGAAGTTGGAACGACAATTTCCATTTTGCAAAATTCGTGTATAACAACATGTAACGCCCGTGAAAAATCCATACTTGGGCTCGAGTACCAACTCGACCTGAAATTGCGTAGAATTAATTTCTATGGAAATTAAGCGTAAGTTAGCTAGCGCAACGCTGGAGTAGCTGGGAAATAGTCTCTGATCACTTTAAATACGTTCTACAAGACCCAAATCGAGTAGAACCAACGACTCTATAACACTCTATAACCTCGGACCAAACTTTAAGCAGGTTTGTTCTCTGGACCATTTTGAATCTTTGCATTGGATCTAGACCGCGCGTCGAAAGTCCGATACCTCCTATCTTAGACCGTTAGAACCGCCTAGCTGGACTTGACACTCATTCCGAAAATTAAGTCAAACCGATAATCACAGGCTATTTCATTGAGCCCGGACCGAAGAGAGTGCGAATAGGGACAGAATTGAAATTTCAAATTCAAATCTGGCACACGACTTGACGCGTCAGTATTGAGCGTTCTGACCGTCAGAATTCATCTAGATTATACCCTCGGATCAGGAGAAATTTCTATTTTTTTATCATGAGACTTTCAGCCCTGATCTACGTGCGGTGACCGCTGAACTGAAACTGGTCCGCCATGTGCGATCTGCGAACCCTGCTGGACTGAAAACTTAATACGTGATAGATCTGGTACGCATGAGCTTAAGTACGATCGCATTCAACCAGGGGACCACCAGAAAGCATCTTTTGAATCGAAACGGCCCCGAATTGGATATGCACTAAGTAAACTTCGTTCCCGAGCCTGTTTTCAGCATTTTTAAGCTTATAAAAGGGGTTGAAACCCTCACTCCTCTCTCCTATCCGAAATTGCAAGAAACCCTAGATTGGGAGAGAAAAGTTGAGAGTTTAAGAGAGAGTGTGGAAGGGATTTTTCCAGTCTTCGTGCCACCTGTTGCTAGTGCCTAAGCAACACCTCCTGATCACCAAGCCGGTGATTCTTCTGCGTTTTCAGGTAATAACTAACCCTAGAAGTTTCTGATTTGGGGATCACTAAGATCCATAGCTTTTTAACCAATAGATCTTGTAAAACAGGTTCTCTTATCGCCGTAGACGAAGCGTATACGCTCCGTTCGAAATCACGAGTCTACAAGAGACTAGGTGAGGATTTTAGACGCTTTGATTGACGGTTTCCAACGCTTTCAATGTCGTTTAATAGTAGATTATTGACGGCATCACCGTTTGACATGTACAACATGCTCTCCGTTTCCTGTTTCGTAAATTAACGAAGAATATGAGATTTAGGGCATTTTAGTCATTTGTAGGAAGTACAGTTTACATTCATATTTTGCTGATGTGATTGACATGGTTTGTTGTCGCATTAGGAAGTTAGGAATACGTGCATAATTAATTTGGCGAAGAGATTCGCCTAATTGCGCACTTCGGGTCGACATACTATATGTAGACTTAAGTGTGTAGTGTATGTGTTTGTATAAATGCTTGTATTAGTATGTATTGAATTAAATGATGTTATGAGATAGTTTGAGATTGATTTCTCAATTAATATGCTGACCTAAATGATTTCCTACATGTTGATTATATGCATGATTTCATTACATGCATGAAATATATGTGCTTGAAGATTTACTTAAGTTGAATGTTATAACATGTGTTAACATGCTCACATGATTGTATTTCAATTCCAATATTCTAATATAAATTGCTGATGTGATTCCATAATTTTCTGGGACTATACTTAGTCCAGGCAGTCGGTAACCGATCGAATTCGTGGTTGGCTGGTCTTGGCCACGAACGACGCGTCGATGAATGCGAGTCGTGTTTGGAGTTAGCGGCAGTGGTTAGGCCACGCGAAGTGTTTTACGCACTTCATGTCGTTCGACTTGAGATGCGATCGCGCTAGTCGAGCTCGTCAAGTAACCCGACTGGCCGATGTATGTTCACCCTATATGAGTCATAACTGCTTGAACCTAGGGTACTGAACTTACCATTGTAAACCCTGTTAACCATGGTACCTTGATCCACGAAGACTCATGAGCCGGGCATGGTGGTATGGGACACCGTGGTCGAGCTGTCGGCCTACGCTGGAGCCACAAACCTCCCCGTAGTGACCAGTGAGCACCTAGTCTCGTGAGCAGATTATGGTGGTATGGGACACTATATTCTAGCTGTCGGCCTACACTGATCAGGCGACGAGTCCTTTGTAGTGACCGCGAGCGTATTCTGAGTCTACGGGAGGCGACGACCCTTCAGTAGCAGTAGAGTACAGTAGGCCTGTATTGATAAGGTGATGGGGGAGCGGTGCAACGAGTGCGAGCAACAGCCCTGACAGCCCTTGCAACGACCTATAAAATATACATCGTATGAGATTACTAGGAGTGACGACCCTAGACAGGATCTGTGTTGGGATTGATACAAGGGAAGTACCTTAGTTTTCCAATCCTGCTGTTTGAATGGACTAATAACAACTCAAAAATCATATCACCATAACATTGCATGTGCATGGAAGATGTGGAGCACTCTAGGGAGTGTGGCATGCCGCGGTCGTAAGATGTTGCCGTATGAGGGAGATCGTCGGTGAGGGCATACATCACGTCATATCATCTTGCATTAACAACAGTATTAGGATTGTCTGATTTACTACTTTACTATTATCGCATGATTGAATTGTGAACATGCTAATCTTTGCTCTATGATTCCACTGAGTTGATCACTCATTCCCACGTTACGGGATGGTGTTTGCAACACCCACCAGACCCTGTTGTAGATGCAGGTGAGGCTGAGATCCAGGAGGCAGAGCCAGACTTCGACGAGGACCAGGACGAGTTCTCGTACATGCAGTATCATGATGGCTTTGTGTAGGCGACCTGGATTGATGGGACTTCAGTGAGACTATTTTGAACATTACATTTTGTTCATGTATATGTATATGAGACTCAGAGATGTATTCATACCTTAGAGACAGATGAGATCTACTTTGTTTTTTTCATACAGTGATATATATATTGTTTAGTCTTCCGCTTGCTTTTATCACTGGATCTGAAGTATGAATTACAGTTTTGGTATACTTTTACTCATGTGAATGCTTTAAATCAGACAACATTGAATCATAATCATTTTTGTTGCATAAGTGACGGTCTGGAACTCGGGAGTTGAGTTTATACACGACCCCCGATTTTCAGGGTGTTACACAACAACTATCAAGCTAGCATCAGAATGATCCCTTATGAAGCACTCTATGGATGTTTGTGTCACACACCAAATTGTTGGATTAAAATAAGAGAGAAGAGGTAAGTTGGACCTAATATCGTTTAAGAAGCAACAGAGAAAGTAGAGATTATTAGGAAATGATTGTGAATGACACAGAGTAGGCAGAAGAGCTATGTGACAATAGAAAGCGTGACTTGGAGTGTGTAATTGTAGACTGTCATGTCCCAAACTCAAAAAACAGGCTCACAAAATTCTCGATCGTCGAATCCGGCACCGACAGCCTCTGTAGTACCCCATTCTCAGCTCCCGGCACCCATACACTAGGTTCCTACAAGGAGAATTTCTAATCATCAATTTGATTTATAATGAGCATAACCATAAGCATAACTCACGAACAATAACCACAAGAACACCATCACAAAATCTACTATGATAAAAAACTTTTCGTACAATGCATCTGAAGGAAAATACAATATAATGAAAATAACAGAAACTACAGAAGCTCGACCGTGTGCTCCAAACTGCAGACTGTATGCTCTAACTACGGCTGCGTCCTAACGTCACTTGCACGCATCGATTGTGTATAAGCTTAAAGAAAGCTTAGAGGGTGGTGTAAGTGTGTGTGCAATATGAGCGTGCTCAGAACGTAAGGTCAGAATAATGTGAAAACATGCTGATGAGTACATGAATGCAATCAGCCGTACCAAGGCTATGCGGTGCAAGATATGAATGCTATCGGCTATATCAAGACCATGTGATGCGAGATGCAACTCAAGCATGCCAATCCTCATAATATATTAGTACAGTTCTCATTCTGGATAATCACCGGAGTTTAGTACACTCCAAATGGCACTGTCGCTCTCCCAGCCATACAGTCCAAGTGAGCGTAAGAAACCTCACTATCTGCTTGACCAATAATCTGCCAATACCTATCCGACACGTCGATAATGGACCCATTCACGAGTTGATCAGACTCAACTTAGTATTGCCCCTACCCTCGGGTGAGTAAGGCCACATCCCTTTCCAACCGACCACGACACAGTGGGAGACGTGGCCTCCTGGTATTCGGCCCTCGTGTGCTCATATATCCACTCAGTCTTGACATTGAAGTTATCCTCTGATACCATCGGGTTTAAGAATTTTCACTTAGGGACATCTATGGGGCCCCGATGCTTAGTAACAATATTTTTAGTATCCGATCCTGTCATCCACGATGTGTCTATGGAGGTCATAGCCCTGATGTCGCTAGGGCGTATAACAATCATGTTATACAAATGCGAAGTGCATGAATCACACTATCAGTCATGCAACAATCCTGTGCATACTGTGCGCTAATGAAGGGCAACTCCGCCTGTCAAGGAGCCCATAAACCATCTGCCCGAAGGCATATGCTATGATCAGTTACTCCTCATATCAAGCATATATATGATGCATATGATCATGAATCATGGATCTACACCAAACAAGTTATGTGGTGATGGGCTTTGTTCATAACGAAGATGGGCCTAGATGGCCTACACACTATAAGTATGGGCTTATCAAAGGGGCCCTAGGGAGAGTTATAATACGGACATTTAACCAATATTATCTTTACAATGTGGACATCACACCATCATTGCTCCCAAGGCATAGCCCGCTATAAAGGTCAACACATATACCATGGTGGAATCATACTACAATGGGCCTTATATACATCTCATTGGGCCTCGACCCATGGGCGGCCTCCAATATGTCTAATGGGCCTCATACCATGGGTCTCATATATATCAAAGTGGGCCTCAGTGGGTGGGCCACAAATACATCAAGTTGGGCCTAATCACATGGGCCTTGCATGCTTCACAATGGGCCTCATAACATGGGCCTCATATCTATTAAGGTAGCCTCAGTAACGGGCCTCATACAAATTAAGATGGGCCTCAACAATGGGCCATAAGTGTGGTAAGTGGGCTACACCACATGGGCCACGTGTACATCAAATGGGCCACACTCAAATATAAGTGGTGATGAGGATTTCCACCCTTAGAATTCCCAAGGGTTTAATGGTGGACGTTCCAAACCCATGGTTTTCCATAATGTGGACCACCTGATTCTAGATCTGTATTTTTTTTTTTTAGTCTCAAGCCTTAAGATTTATTTTAAAAATGGTTGGACGGTTTGGATGCACTGCATTCATCATGGTAGGTCCCATAAGGATGAAAGTCATAGATAAATCACATACTTCATGGTGGAGGTCCACACTGATGAAAGGTGTGGACACAATACATACATAAGTGGGTCCCAAGTAGAACCCACCATAATGTTTAATTTCCACCCAACTTGTGGATAAGGTCACACAGGTCTAGGCCCACCAAAATGTTCATTTTCCACCCAACCTGGGGCCCACTGTAATTTTGATGTGCCATCCAAACTGTTCATAAGGTCACGTGGACCTGGGGTCCACCGTCATGTTTATTTTCCTCCAATTTGTTGATAAGGTCACGTGGACATGGGGCCCAATGTAATGCTTATTTGCAATCCAAACTATTGATAAGGTCACCAGACCTGAAAGAATAGGAAAAATAAATTTCATATTTGATCCGAAACTTTTACAACCTAAAAGGGTTTCAATGGTAGGCGTCAATCCTCACTGTTCACTGTGGCGTGGGCCACCTAAGTCCTTGGAGGGGCTGATTTTTGGGAGGGGGGCCTCTACCCTAGGGGCCCACCCACTGCACGGAGTGGATGTTCCACAGACCTCATGGTGGGGCCCACGGCTAGGACCGTGGGTCCCTGCCTCTTTCGTCCACGCAGCAGCGGCTGGCAGTAGCAGACATTGCTGCTGCTTAGTATATGTTTTTTTTATTATAAAGAAAATACATTTTCTAAGGAATTTCTTAGGTGTGGCCCTCATAAGGGAAATCCGCCCCGCTCATTGGCTTCTACGGCTCAAGACAAGACAACAAGACCAATATGCAACGTATTTGGCGAATAAAAACATCAAGACGGGTTTTTTAATGATAACCACTACTATTTCCTATGGCATAGCCCGCTTGATTATCAGATTGACCTCAATTTTCACCTCAACGCCTAAAATGGACTGAGAACGGGATAGACGGCATGGATTATATACATACATCAAGGTGGGGCCTGTATTAGTGGCCCACCCCAAAACTTTAAAAAGGCCAGGTATTTTTTTTTAGTTAACCGTTAGTACACACCATGTCAGTACACGCAAGCCATGTTAGCCACACCCGTCCAGCGTCCAGAGACGCTGGACGACATGGATAAATACTACATCATGGTGGGTCCCACCTGCACGTGGCCCATCTATTCAAATCATGATATTTGTGCTTTCTCATCATCTAGGCCCACTAGATGGCTTAGATAAAATAGGTGGATGACATCACTAAAATACATCCATCATGGTGGGTCTACGATCGGTGTGGATCTAGTGGGCCACACCCATCATAAAAGAGAGAGAAAGAGAGAGAGAAGAAAGAAATAAGCGGTGTAGATGGAATCACCCCGCCACTATGGGTCCCTCATATGATTACAACACATACATCAAGTTGGATCCCTCATACAAGTGGGTCCCCTAATTATGAAATCAATGATGAAAATTCAAAGATCACCCACCTCTAGGCCTTCTCCTTACTCCCTTAGGCTCCAAAACTCCTTGCCTTCAACTTTGATGGAAGTTGATGGGGTTTTAATGGTGGAGTTGAGAGATGAGAAGGTAGGGAAAGTGGGCCACACTTGTTGTTATGGATGGGAGCTTAGACGTATGGAATTTCTCATGGAATTTGGGAAATTGCTAGAGAATGAGAGAGAGAGGTAGAAATAATGGATGAAGGGATGGATGGAATGGTGGGTGTAAGGAGAGGAGATGGGGAAGCATGGGCTTAGTTGAAAATAATGTAAAAGAGAGATGGTGAGGGGAGAGAGTGTGTTGAATTATGGTAAAAGAAGTAGTGGCCATGTGTACTTGTTATTGGGTGAGGTGGCATGGAGGTAAGGTAGTGTACTTGACTTAATTTTATGGGACATGTTGTAGAGGTTCCTTTGAAATATGCAACGCACAACATTTCTTTGGAACGAACGTAGGCCCATATCTTCTAGCCTAGGTATCGGTTCGGTGCGTGAGTCACTGCATTAGAACCGCGGCGACGGTACGGTCACTATGATACAAGTTCTGGTTCGAGCCGACTTCGGTACGTGGGTCTCGACTTAGGATTGCACGTAAACGTCGAATACGGGTTAAAGGTTACTGAAATTCGACCGAGAGGACTGCTAAAGCCTACAGAACGGTACAGACTAGGACACAGGTCTTACATAGACTGTATTTTTTAAAGTCTCACTGATGAGGGGATTGGTGCATTTTGAAAATAAAAGCGAAATTAACTCATCGATTTATAGATCTTTTTGAGATGTTGGAGTGAGTTGAAGTTGTGGCTTATCGTCTCACTTTACCACCCCAATTAGCTACTGTGCATAATGTTTTCCACGTATTGAAGCTGTAAAAATACAAAAGAGATGCCTCACACGACATTGATTGGCAAGACCTTGAACTTTGGGAAGATATGACTTACATCGATAAACCGATTCACATCCTAGATCGGAAGGAGTACGTTTTATGGACTAAAACCGTTCCATTGGTTAAAGTATTATGGACACATTATGGAGTTGGTAAAGCATATTGAGAGCAAGAAGTAGAGATTTAAGAGAAATATCCTCAATTTTTTGATGATTAGATTAGGCAAATTTCGAGGATAAAATTTTTATTTTGGGGGTAAAATGTAACGACCCTAATTTTTGTGACCCACTTGAGACCCTGACTAAAACAAATTAATATTTAATTTTTTGTTATAAATAAAAACTAAGCACTTAGCCAATTAGTAAAAACACTCTCGGTGGAGGGATAAGTCAGTGGATTGATTACCCACACCGCATGAATTATATTTTTTTCCCAAAATCTACCAAAACCTTAGTGGAATCTTCTAGAATTAGGGCTCTCACTCTATTTAAAGGGGAGATCTGCAGAAAATTCCTGCAGAAAATCCTAAACCTACAAGCAGTCAGGACAGATAAAGAAGCTCTGCGAAAGAGGAGCCTTTGCCGATAAGTTTTCCAGTAATCTTACCTTATTTCTTTGTAATTCCTATCTAAAAACCCTAGATTCAACCAATGGACGTGGTGAGTTCGCCCTGCATTCATTGTCTTGATCTAAGGGAAGAGTTTTGATTAATAGAAGACTGTTTTGAACAAGTTTCTGTAACTAGGAAGATCGACTTTGAGAAAACTGTACGTGTCAGTATAGGAGACTCGAATCGTATGATCCTAAAGCCATATCATGTTAACACCTCGAATTCTAGAGTGATTTGGTCAAGGAATTCCCACAATGATCCATGAAGTTGTATAATCTATAAAAGATTTTGTCAAAAACAGTTTTCAACTATCAATTATAGATGTCAGATATTCAAATTTGAGCGATCCTTTAGTTTTTCCGAATTCAACTATGAGAAAATCATTGGATGGGTTGGACCCAATTCTATGATCAATGGAATTCATAAAAACTAAGGAAGAAGAAGAAAAACCCTAAAATTTTCAAAAAATTGGACCGTGTAACTGAACCTATCCAACTTCAGTCGATTGATCGAAGTCAGTGTCCAATTGATTGAAGGAGGTCGATTTTTGTCCAACGACCAAAATTTTAAATTTGTAACATACTTTGACCAATCGAACCTATGGTTTGATCGATCTAAGAAATCCTCGAGCTATCCTGACAATCAAGCTCATTCGATCGAGGACGACCAAATCAGTACAGCAAACTAACCGATTTAATCCGACCATGCTCGATCGATCGACGGGTAGGGTTCAGTCGATTGAAGGTGGCCAAAAGTGTTCAAAAATTGATCGAGGGTTCTCAAGCATGCTCGATTGATCGATTCATTGATTGACAGTCCCTATTGTTTTCTGAATTTCAAGTTTGTAATTTATGTTGGGTCATATTACTTAGATCAAAGGTGGACCCCACTTATTGGAATACTATGATTGAATTAGAGTATGCTAAATTATCTTAATAGGAATTTGAAGCATAATTTTACAAAGCATTCGATTGATTGAAGGATTTGACCCTACCTCAAATAGGTGAGTGAATCCCAACGTGTCTCATATCTACATGATTAAAATAAATGATTTGATGTCTAAGATTGTGCTGATTGATATGGTTATTGTGCTATACTACTTGTTTTAATCTTTCTCTACGATTCATGATTTAAGAGATTTCTGATGTTGATCATGCAAACATGCCAATATTTGATAATAAAAAAAATCGTTTGTTCCTCTTAGAGATGTATCTATTGACTACACATGCTAATGCATAGACATTGAGCATACATTATATACATCCATTGAGAGTGCATGCACATCTTGTGCCTTGAGTTCTTAGGGGATCTCCTTGGATGGTTGCACTTGGTAGATTCGTTGCCAGAAGTCACGTAAGTGGAAGCCTTCTCATGAAGTGGATGAATATATTATCGATGCCTATCTAAGTGAATGTCTATAGGGTATAAGTTACTTATGCCTACTTAGGTAGATGTCTGACAGGTACGATTATGAGTTGACGAATATCTAACATAAGAAAGTGGATGATCATCCCACTTGAGATACATATCATGACATCTCTGCATTCATGCACATATTGCATACCCTCTATTTCAATTGATTGCACTCTCTTATATTGTGCTACGTATGAACTATTCTGGGTTCACTCACTAGCCTAGCCAGTTAACGTTGTGGATTAAACAACCGCATAGAGATGGATGATGCACGGAAGATGAGGCTAGGTTAGTGATTCAAACTCAGGACCAATGGTCATACTTGGTGGAAGACAAGCTTGTTGTCTTTGACTTGTGATGTAACGCCCCGAACTTTTCAATGCTCGAAAGTTCTTGAATGTTATCATGAAATTTAACGTAATACGTACATGTGTATGATACCAAACTAACAATCTTAACCTTATATCTATTCTGTGACATGAATTTAATCATTGGGAATGATCTCCATGCATAGATCTAGCAATCTGATTGTTGATTTTGGAGATAGGACCATCTATCGGATGATTTGATGTACGTACCTTCCTTTAAATAAATCGGCGAATAACTCCTCATCCATGAGAATTTATATGTAAGTTCTTTTATAAGAATTACTTGGAAACAAGCCTACAACCATCTAAAACCATTATATTTCTCAAAACTCTTAGATCAACAATAATTATGAAAACGCCACTAACCCAAACCCCAAACCCCAAATCCCAAATCACATGTTCCCACAATCCGGTTAATGTGAAATTTAACACTAGGCCTATACATCATAAATTAACCATAGATGTCAGTTTTCAGCCATTGGATCTCATAGTAGTGGCCCAATTGGGAAATCAGCCCCTAACAATTGATTATAATCCACTTGATCTTAGGATATGCCTCAAATTTGGGCTCAACCCCTTAAATTTATATGAAAAAATGAATGGGCGGGGTGCATTCACTTGCAGACATCATAATGGGCCCCACTTGTGGTGAAGGTGCACATCAGGAGCGCACCAACGGTGCACTAAACCAGGCATCGAGTTAAATGAGGTTTGACCTGATAATGACCTGCTCATTCGTAGTAACTGCGGACATATGTTCGTTGTGATAATGGTGGGACACCATCATCATTCGAATGCATGATCTGAACCGTCCATCGCGTTCAGGGGATCGATCTGATCAAAACCTTGCTGACCAAATGCACCCATGCAAGCATACGTCCTCAGGAACTTGAATGGACATGTCTGAAGTGTGATCATTGTGGCCCACCTTGATCGTTCGAAAGGATGATCTAAGCCATCCACTGGGTCCATAGGTCAGAACCGACCGGGGCCTAGCTTTTTTCCTGTGCTTCCAAGCAGTCACCTGTGCACAAGATGGATCACGACCACACATTGCAAACTGTAAAGCATGAACTATCGTTCGATGGGATGAGGCGTGGGCCACCAACAGGGTCCAAATGGAAGATCTGAGCCATTCATCTTGACCCTGGGTCAAACACCGACCAAACCGCTACCTTTCCACACCCGACCCAACCTTGGGGCCAAACAACAGCAGCGGGTGGATTCTCAGTTTTGTAAGAAACTTCTGGAAACCAAAGGGTGTTGAGTCCATTTTTCTCGCTGCGTGAGATGAGATACGTAAAGAGGATCTTGTCGTGAGAGCAACCTATAAAAGGGCTCTCCACTCCACCGTCTAAAAGAGAGAAATGAGAGAGAGAGAGAGAGAGAGAGAGAGAGAGAGAGAGAGAGAGAGAGAGAGAGGAATCAGTTGCTGTCGTGAGAGATGCCGTCTAACAAGGAAGCAATGGTCAACTGCTGCTAGGAAAGAGAAGAAAAAGAAAGGAAAAGAGAAGAAGAAGAAAAGGAGAAGAAAGAAAGAAAAGAGAAAGAAAGAAAAGAAAGAAAAAAAGAAAGGAAAGGAAAGAAAAGAAAGAAGAGAAAAAGAAAGGAAAGGAAAGAAAAGAAAAGAAAAGAGAAAGGGAAGAGAGAGAGAGAGAGAGAGAGAGAGAGAGAGAGAGAGAGAGAGAGAGATGGTGTGACGAGTTGACTCACCAAGTCCTAGGACTGAGTCAGGGCTAGGTTCAGGTAAAGTGTGTAATATCTAATGTCTTGATTTAAGTTTTTTTGAAATAGGAATTAGTTAAGCCCTATATCTAGGCCATAAACATAACCCTAGATTTAATCCTAACCTTATAAACCTTATAGATCTTATAATATAGGATAAGATCAAATGTGAAGGAGTATGCAAGAACACCTAGCCTTGGATGAGGACAATTCGACTTTAAAGGTGAGGATTTCATCCTTTAAGCTTACAATAATTTAAGTTGATATATTTCATGACTTTGTGCTATTTTATCGCACCTTTTACATACCTTTTGTCTTAATTGAGTTGATGCATTTTATCTTGCCTTTACACTTGTCATTTATCTGCCTTTTATCTGTCCTCAGAATTCCATTACTTTCCCTTTGTTTTCATTTTAAATTGTTATCATCAATTATTGGCCCTTTTGAGATTTTTACCTAATATCCGTTGTAAGAAGCTTTCATAGATTCATGGGAGGCTATGGATACAAGCCTTGCTCTTGCCTTACCATTGATTTAGCTCTGCCACTCTTCGTATCCAAGAATCGATGGTGGTCAGTCTTCTACTTATGGAGTTGGCCATTACCACCCTCCTTATTAAAGAATCGGTCGTTGCTGCTCTTCTCTTTATTGAGTTGGCTTTAACCTCTCTCCTCATATTCGAGTTGACCTTCATCACTCGCCTCTTATTCAAGTTGGTTATTGTCACTTGCCTCTTTTTCCTTAATGGCTCGATAGGTGTCTTTAGATTCTTAACCTTCCATGGATTAAGGATTACTCTTTGATGCAAGAACTATGTTGGGAATCCCTCCTCTAGCAATTGATTAAATATTGTGGTGTAATGCATTTTCGGTAGCGGCCCTGGGGCGACACGTAATTCCATGTTTCTCAGGTGATGTTGCCCTAGTTGGTGTACATGAGCCATTATATATATATATATAATATTAATTATTATATATATGAGAGAGAGAGAGAAAGCTCGGGTGATTGGCCAAGTGCAAGCCATACGGCTGAGACGAGTTAGGTAGACATTGAGTCGAGCTCGGGTGAGTGGCCAAGTGGAGAGAGAGAGACTATAGAGCTCGGATCTCACACAGAGAGAGAGAGAGAGAGAGAGAGAGAGAGAGAGAGAGGAGCTTGGGCGCAGCGGTTTGGGAAAGGAAGGAAAATGGTAAGAAAGGGACGGATGAGTTGGGTAGGGTTTAAGTTTTAACTTTTATATATATATATATATATATATATATATATATATATATATATATATATATATATATTCAACTCGAACTGAGCTCGAGCTTCGAGCCGAGTTGAGCTCGAGTGTGTCAAGATCCACTCTGATTGAACTTGGCTCATTTTCAAAATGAGTTGGGTCATATGAAGCTTGGTTCGCCTCGAGTCGTCGTTCAAGCCGAGTTAAGCCAAGCTAGAATGAGCCAAGCTGAGCGAGATTTTTGAGCTAGCTTGGCTCGTGTACGAAGCTGTTACTGCTGGGAGTTACTAGAGGGGGCCTTCCTCTTCCGGTCTCTGCCTTGACTGCGGATCCACTATGCATCGGCCCATTCCGCCTTGTAGATCTGGGCATGCTCTACGACATCCTCTAATGTAGGGAGCTTGTGTCCAGTGACATGACTTCGAAGGCCAAGGTGCAAGCCGCCCTCAAAATGACGGGCCCTCTGCCCTCATTAGCCCCAAGATATGACGTGAATTTGAATAGCTTAATGAACTGGGCCATATTGAGACACCATCATATCTCCTTGGACTAGAGTCTCGGACTTTAATGCACACTGTTGACGGATGTGCTCGGAGAAGGACTTCCGGTTGAATTGGTCCACAAAGTCCTCCCAAGTTCACTCGAAATTAACTTCCTCTGCTCGGCCTCACCCTGAATAAGGAATACTACCAGAGGGACCCGTTACTACGTCATGCACCTCATGCTCCGGGCTTAATGCTGCTGATATGCCCTGGGATCACCTGTAGCGTAAATAAATGCGCATAAGCTTCCTACAAATCTCAGTAGAGTGTGTGTGTGTCACGCCCCAAACCCAGAAATCGGATTAATAGGAATCCCAATCGTCGAATCCGGTGCCGACAACCTCCGTAGTACCCCATTCTCGGCTCCTGACATTCATATGCCAGATTCCGATCCTGGGATACTACAAGGAGGATTTTTTTTTTAAATTTATATATATATATATACATTTAACTAGTAATAAGCATAACCAAAAGACTACCCAATTCACAAAGGCAACATCATCATCACATATCCACTAATATAATCATTTGAGTACAATACTAAAAAGGAATACATAAATAAAGAAAAATCAAGCTCCAGAAGACCACTGCACGCTCTCCAAGCTCAACACTGCTGCAACCTAACATCATCTGCACGCATCTATCATGCATAAGCTTATAGAAAGCTTAGAGGGTGGTATAAGTGTGTGCATAAGGTAAGTATCAAATGTTCAATACAATGCCATCATCATAAATGCCGAAATTACTGGTCATCCATAAATCATATAATATCGGAATAAGGAGAAATACTGACAAAATCATGAATTATCAAAGTACGCAAAAATACTAACAAGATCATAAATCATACGATAACAGAGTAAGCGGAATTACAGACAAGTCCATAAGTAAATCAATATCAGAATACGTAATATATAAACAGCTATGCACTAAGGAGTCATAAGGAGTCAAATGTCAGATGGCGAGGATGTAATGTAATATACAAATCCTGCTAAGTTTGTCTAGGCCATATAAGTGTAGAAACATAGAAACCCAAAATACCATAAGCCTGCGGATGTAATGCAATATACGATGCGAATGAAATAACCATGCTGGAGTGTGAAGTCGGGATGATAGTACGTAGTATCGTAGGCTATGGGGTCCACCATAAGAGACTTCTATCCAAACCAGTCCCATACCTAAATTTGGATAGTCAGACTCATCGTGGAAAAACTCCTGATCTCAGGTTAGTTGCGCGTCCAACCGAAATCCTTGTCATAACGAAGGTACACAACAATTAGTTATGCACTACCAGCCCGAGTGGATAGTGAATGGATGAATGAATGAATGAGCATGCAACTCCTACTCAATAAGTCTACATATCAATACGGTTCCTCTCTGGGAAATCACCGGGGTCTATTACACTCCATACCAAATTGTCGCCCCATCGTGCGCAACAAGATGAGTGGAGGAGACCTCACTAGCCGCCTGCCAATATCGGGCCCGGCTCGTCAATAGCGGACCCATTCCTCGAGCTGGTCAGACTCAGCCTAGCATTGCCTCCTCCTCTCAGGCAGGTAAGGCCGCACCCCCTTCCAACCGACCACGACACAGTGGAGAGCGCAGCCATCTGATAATCGGCACTCGACGCTCATCTACCCACTCGGTCTAGATGTTGGAGCAACCTTTGGAACCAAGAGGGTTTAGGGACTTTCACCCAGGGATATCTATAGCACCCCGTGTAGAACAGATTTTTGGTATCCCATCTGGCCATTCACGATATGTCTGTGGAGGCTACGACCCTGATATCGCTAGGGCATATAGTAATCACAACACACAATACAAGATGCATGAGTCATACAATTCAATCATACATCAATCCTGCGTATATCATGTGCTCATGTGAGACAATCTCCTATCAGGGGGTCTCATAACAACCAGCACTATGACATATGCAATGGTCAATCATTTCTCATAACAGACATGCAGATGATGCGTATGGGCATGTATCATGATGCTATGCAGTCACATACTTATAATCGGTATCAATAGAAAGCATTGACAATCGACATCGACAACGTGAACATTTAATCAACATTGTCCCCCAAGAAACGAGCCACATAAAGCCTAACATATAGTGGACTCATAGCCGCACACAAGGGCCAAATATACAACACCATGGGCCTCACTCAAGAGTTTAATATACATCACAATGGGCCTAACATACATTATATTGGGTTCCATCGCCTAGCCCTCAAATGCATCATAGTGGGCCTCATCACATAAGCCTCATATACATCACATTGGGCCTCGACAATTGGAATCGGTGATCAGCCACGATAATCGGAATCGACAATCGACCATGATAATTGGCCTAGATCGGTAATCGGCCTCGATAATCAGAATCGGTCAATCGTCCATGACAAGCAGAGTCGGTAATCGGCCACGTCAATCGACGATCGGCCACGATCGGTAATCGGTCACGATAATCGGCCTCGATCGGTAATCGGTCAATCGACCATGATAAGCAGAGTCGGCAATCGGCCACGTCAATTGACAATCGGCCACGATCTGTAATCGGTCACGATAATCGGCCTCGATCGGTAATCGGTCAATCGACCACGACAAACAGAATCAGCAATCGGCCACGTCAATCGACAATCAGCCACGACAATCGACCATGATCGGTAATCGGTCACGATAATCGGCCTCGACAATCGGTAATCGGCAATCGGTCGTGGTTATATCAAATCTGATAGCGCAGAGCCATCCGTTTACGGTGAATGGGGCCCACTTATTTGGGTTAACCCACTTAAAGAATAGTGCGAATGGTCCTAACAAAGCCTACGGGAAGGTCACAATGAGGACGTCTAACCATCATTGCACATGAATGTGGACATCTAACCAACATTGCTCTCAAGGAGTGGCCTACATAATGGATTCATACACAACGTAACGGTCACCCATACATCACATTGAGCCTCATTCATGGGCCTTCCATATATCGCGTTGGGCTTCCTACAAGGGCCTCAAACATATCATAATGGGCAACGTCCCATGGGCCTCATACCATCTCAAGGAGCCACATATACATGACATCAGGACTTGCCCCCAGGCCTCAAATACATCACATTAGGCCTCAACCTATGGGCCTTAAATACATCAAATAGGCCTCAACCCACAGGCCCTAATAAATTACGACGAGCCTTAACCTGTGGGCCCTAATACATCACAATGGCCTCGAATAGACAATAGGTGAGCCCTACATATGTGCCTAATATACATAACAGGTGAGCCTTGCACATGGGCCTCATCATATATCAAGTGGACAACATGGACATGAAACACATACATCAGGTGAGTCACATGTCCCATAGACGGTGTGGATAAAAAAAAACGTACATCATGTGGAGTTCATGTCCCGTGGACGTTATAGATGGAATACATACAACATGGTGGGCCTTGCGATTACACAACAGGTGGGCCTTACATGGTCAGCAGGTGGACCTACACCTTCTAAATGGGTCCATTAAATGAATCGACATGGATGAAGGACATATCACATGGTAGGGCCTACCGTCTAGGTAATGGTGGGCCATGTCAAATGGATGGACATCTGGATGGTGCGGATTACAACATATATCACGGCGTGGCCCACCATCCAGCCATCTGGACAGTGGGGACCCAAGCGCATACATCAGGGTGGGGTGCACATATATGGACGGTGTGAATAAAACCCACAACACTGGCGCCAATACAGCAGCCCCGAACTGCTCACCCAGTAGATGGACGGTGTGGATCACTAGACCCATATCACTTGCTAACATCATTAGCTGGGGCCCACCATCCCTTTGGACGGTCTGGATACAACATTACCTTATGATGGGCCCCACAGAGCTTGCTGACATTAATCCAGTAGCTAGGTTACTACTGGACAGACAGTATAGGTAAACATATATATGATAGTGGCCCCACTGTCCCAATCCAGTGGACGGTGTGGATATAAAATAATTACATCAAGGTGGGTCCCACCTTCCCACACGTGTGGGTGGGTCCCAATGGAGGGACGGTTTGAATAGAATACATGCATCAAAGTGCGATCCACAACACCGTCCAACACCTTGGACGGTGTAGATAAAACATATACATTATTGTGGGACCCACCGCCCACGTACTGGACAGTGGACGGTGGAGTACAACACATATCATTCGGGATCCACAGATCCTGCTGACGTGGTAAAGCAGCTATGTTGCACGTGGGTACCAGTTGGATGGTGTGCATAAACATACATTGCAAAGGTGGGTCCCAACGTTTATGGGCGGTGTGGATCAAACCCACACATGCAACTACTACACAGCATGAATATAACCCATATATCATGTGTGGCCCATCGTCCAGCCATCTGGACGGTGGGGATTACAAAACAGATGAACGGTGTAGGTTAAAGCAGATGGGCAGTGTTGATAAAACGCATGCATCTCATGGAGTCCACACACACGTGGGTCCCACGGGACTTGCTGCCATACAAACAACAGCCCCATGGTTGCCTGATCCCCACCGTCCAGATGGACGGTGGGATATGACATATATCTCATGATGGGCCCACGGAACTTTACTGACATCAGTCAGTAGTGGGACCCACTGTCTCAACTCCAACAAACGGTGTGGATCCAAAATGCACACTTTCAAGGTGGACCTCGTCGACTGCCAGGGAAAAACAAATGAACGGTGAGAATATACACCATCCAAGTACGGACGGTGCTTTTATGGCACGTGTGGCCCTATAGGATTTTTGACGTTAACCCAGCAGCCATCTACTGCTGGATGAACGGCAGGGATAAACACAGTCATCAGGGCAGGGCCCCACCAGCAAAATCAATGGACGGTCAGGATGCGAAATGGAGGGACGGTTTGGATATAGCACGTACATCACTGGGGCCCACAGCTAGACAGCTGGATGAAACGCAAGCAGCATGGGTCCATGCACCATATTTGGGCAGAGTGGATAAATCACTCACATCACAGGTGCAGGAGGTAGGCCTTATGAACGGACGGTTTGGGTGAGCGCATACCCTAGGGTAGGACCCACCGTCCCAACAGATTGGACGGTGAGGATAGGACCCACACAGTACGGTAGGGCCCCACCATCCATGGTCTGGACGGTGGGGCAAAACATATGCGTCAGGGTGATGCCAACACGTGGTGGCCTATCTGACCAAGCTGATATTTATTCCTTCGTCCAGGCCCAGCCATGAGGGACGGCCAGGATGTACAACGTGTTATGATGGTAGAGACCAAAGCTGATATTTGTGTTATGTTCACATCCAGCAACGCCTGCTGCTGAATGGTGTACATACAACACATAAATGGTGGGGTCCCCGTAAGTGGATGTCATGGATGAAATACATACATCATAGTGGTCCACATGGCGGTCTAGATGTGTTGTTCACATCAGGTGGGCCCCACACCATTATTATATAAAAGAAGAAGAGATGGAGAGAGAGAGATAGACGGTGTAGTTGAGGGACTCCGCCACCACAGGCCCCTTTTAGATCATAACACATACATCAAGATGAGTCCCATCATAAGTGGGCCCTCAAATCATCAAATCGTGCAAATCAAACCTTAGGAAGCACCCACCTTTGATCTTCTTGGACTTTTTCTTCCATCAATGTATGCCAGAAATCCAATGGATACACTTCAACGGTTGAGATCGACTTAGGATGGTGGAGATAGGAGATAGGAAAGTGGGCCACACTTGCTCTCCGTGGAAGCCATGGACGTTGGGTGCTCTCATGGGGCTTAGGAGAAATGAGAGGGAATGAGAGAGAGAGAGGTGATGAGAGAGGGGTGATGGGAGAGAGGTATGGGTGTGATGGGTGAAAAGTGAGTGATAGGGGGTACTTTGTGTAAGGGAGTGTTGACTTTAAGGGTTGCTTGGGGATGGGGTGATGTGTACTTGACATATGACATGATTGATGGGATTGATTTGAAAGGTTGTAGAGATTCTCTTGGGATTTTACAAATGTGCGGCGTTTTCTGACTCGCGATCGTGCGCAAATGTCAGAAAAGGTCGAAGGTTGCCGAAATTTGATCGGGAGGACCGCGGAGGCATATGGAACAGTATGGGCTAAGATACGGGTCCTACAGTGTGTGTGTGTGCATAATGCATATGACAATAATATAAATATCAGAGCATGCAGAAGGTGATGAAGGGTTAAAGTACAAGTCCATGAATGTTGTTAGCCATACCAAGGCTATGCAATACAATGCCTATGTGGCCGAATGTCATATGCTAGAGATGTAACGCAAATATGTTGATCCTCAACTAGTCCACATATTAGAACAATTCGTCATTGGAAATATCACCGGGGTCTAGTACACTCCAACATTGACTGTCGCCTCATTGAGCGCAAGACCAAGTGAGTGGAAAAGACTTAACCATTCGCCTCACCAGTGGTATACCAATGCCCACCCTGACTTATCGATAACGGATCCATTTACGAGCTGGTCAGACTCAACCTAGCTTACAACTCCCTACCCGCTGGCGGATAAGGTCATACCCCATTTAAATCAAGCACGACACGATGGGAGACACGACCTACTGGTATTTAGTAATCGGGCACTTATGTTATTCACTCGGTCTAGACGTTGAAGCATCCTACTGGTACCATAAGAGTTTAGGGACTTTCACCCAATGACATCTATAACACCCTAATATTAGAATAAATATTTTCGATATCCAATCCGACCATCTACGATATGCCTATGGAGGCCACAACCTTGATGTCGCTAGGGTGTAAAGTGATTGTGACATATAAGATGCAAAATGCATGAGTCATACCGTCTAAGTAATGCACCAAGCCTGCACATACCGCTCGATTATCTGGAGCAACCTTATCTCATATAGAGTCCCCTAAGTGTTTTAAGCCAAAGGGCATATGCTATGAATAATCATCATCCACATGCAACAAGCATATAAATGATGCATATGAGCATGTAACTGGGTATGATATCAATACACTAAGCATGTTATCAGTGTCCTATTAGGCCACGTATACTAGCATGTTATTAGACATATCATGTGATAATCGGCCTTAATTGGCACGTCATATACAGAGAGCGGAACCCGAATGACAGACCCCGTTAGAAATGTAAAGGTCTATGTGGCATGGTCCACTTGAGACTAGAATCAGCCCCATACTTAGGCCTGCACATATAAAAGAGGTAACAAAATAGATATACAATTAGGATAAAACGTATATATCAAGGTGGAACCATGGTGGACCCCTTAGGTTGGAAAACAATTAAACATTACAGTGAGCCTATGAAGATTTTCAATGGCAGGCATTCAACCACCTCTGGTTTCACGGTGTGGCCCACTCAAATCCAACCCCCATGCCCCTACCAAGATGGATGGTAGGGTAGCTAGCACATCCCTCTAGGTGGGACCCTAAAATGGCCCCACGCCCCTGGTGGGCTAGGAAATAAACATTAAGGAAGGTTTCAACAATAAACATCGTTGTTCTCATTGTTTCCTACAGCGCGGCCCGCCTAAGATCTGGATTGGCCAGATTTTTGGACTCTTAGCCTAAAATGATTTGGCAAAATAGATGTGCAGCATGAATGAAATACAGGCACCATGGTGAGTCCCACGAGTGGGCCCCCACTCTGTGCCCCGTTGCTGCCCGCCCACCCTACGGGCGCTGGCTATTGTTGGCTGTTTGCTTATATATATATATATATATATATATATATATATATATATATATATATATATATATATGTGAATTATACCATCGAGGTGGGCCCCATTTAGATGATCCAATCCGTTCACCGGATGGGCCAGCTCGAGATGAGCTCTGATTGAGACTAGTTTGGACGAACAGGGAGCTCACGGTGGCCCCTGGAAGGTTTCAACAGCCGGACATTTGTTTCCCACAGAGCGGCCCACTCAAAAGTCAGATCTGTCTCATTTTTCGGCCCATGGTTTACAATGATACGGAGAAACAGATGAACGGTACGCGGATTACACATAAACATCTGGATGGGTCTCATGTGTGAGACCCATATTTGCTGGCATGGTTTCCATGCTTGGCTCCTTTATTATTATTATTATTATTATTATTTCCACCATCAAAGCCAGCCACATACATATAATCTACTACATCCACCATCTTGGCCAGCTCGAACGGAGTCTAATAGATCCTGAGTTGGACTGATTTGGACGACCAGGGAGTTCATAGTGGGCCTTGGAAGGTTTCAACAGTCAGAAATTGTTTCCCTACGTGCGGCCTACTCAAAAATCAATTCCACCTCATATTTTAGCCCATGACCTAAAATGATATGGAGAAACCGGTGGATGGCATGGATATTTCAAATACATCATTGTGGGGTCCACGAGTGGGACACCCCCACCACATGTCTGCATGTAGCGTGACGTGAGGGGGTGTTCCCAACCCCACCATCACTTGTGGTGTGGTCCACTCAATGGTTGGATCGGCTTGTTTTTTCTGCCCATCGGCTAGAATGAGCCGAGAAACAGATGGATGTTGTGGATCCAGCAAAAACATCACGATGGGTATTATATACGAGTGGAAACCCACCCCAACTTCCCATGTAATGGTGCATGGTGGAGCTAGGGTTTTCATCCTCTTTCACCTTATGGTGTGGTCCACCTGAGATGTGGATTTACTTCATTTTTGGGCTCATTGCTTAAAATGATATGAGAAAGTGGATGTACTGCATGGATTAAACATATTCATCATGGTGGAACCCACGAGTGGAGGCCTGAGGTGGCCTTAGAACGTGCATGTTGCCCAACACATCCTGTCCAACAGGTGCCATTACCCCTCTCTCTCTTCTCTCTCTTTTCTTTTTAAGGGGGTGGTGGGGGCCCCCTTAGGAAATCCACTCCATCCATTCGAAAGGGCAACTCATGCTGGGGCCAAGGAGTTTTGGATCAACATAATTTTTGAGGCATTTTCACCATCTAAATCTGTGTGATTTAATCAATAGGTTAGATGAAAAATAAACATCACGGTGGGCCATACAAGGTGATCCATATTGTGATAGCGTGCAGAGCACACCCTCCAACAACATGATCTACTTGTGGGCTCTACAACAATATCAAAGTAAGAAAAGAAACGAAAAGAAAATGAAAAGAAGAAACAAGGGAAGGAGATCAGACATGAGGGTGGGCCCCCACCACTATGGGGTCCACCATACACTCCATACATGATCAAGGTAGGTCTTACTCTTGTGATCCCAACAAAATAGAAAAATCATAAATAAAGGGAGGGTTTTGATCCTCCCATGTACTTACTACAAAGGATGAACAGTTGTACCAGCTCGAATTAGCGATCGGACGGTCCACCAAACTCTTCTCCACTCCTAATCTCTTTTAATCTCTCTTTTCTCTCCTCTCATCCTCTTAATGGGGAAAGAGAAGTGATGACTTGATTGATGGATGGATGAATTGATTGATTAATTTAACAGTTGTACCAGCTCGATTGATGGTCGCAATGGGGTATGCTGTGTGGCGTTGGAATCGTAGTGTTTGCGAGGTCGCTAGGATACAAGTATAGACATGTTGTGGTATTAAAATAGGGTCATGATCAAAACTCATCCATCTAGTCTACCAGGAATATGTCGGTGTTGAAGTCGAAGCATACGGAACGTCTCGTAAGGTTACGAGTCTGATAGTTGGGCTACCATGAATGTACGGCATTTATACACTTCCATCCATTTTGTGGCTCATTTAGGGTTTGAGCTTAAAATTGAAGCATATCCAAAGGTTCCGAAATCATGGGAATAATGATTTCCACGGTTGAAACCTTCCTAAGGTTCACAGTGACGTTTATTTGTCATCCAACCTATTCATAAGATCACACAGACATGGATGAAGGCAAAGTACAAATATCAGCTTGTTCCAAAACTTATGTGGCCTCTAAGAAATTTCCAATGGTCGATGTTCAATTGACATTATTTACTGTGGTGTGGTCCACTTAAGCTTTGGATATCTTCACTCTTTTGGTCTCGAGCCCGTAAAATTATATGGTAAAATGGATGGACGGAGTGGATAAAAAGCATAAATCACGGTGGGTCCCACAGAGTTTAGTAAGTACGCAGTTCGCTTCCTTCCTTAATCCTATGTTTGCCTCCACAGAGTTTAGTAAGTACGCAGTTCGCTTCCTTCCTTAATCCTATGTTTGCCTCCATCCAAAGCCCAGGAAAACTTGCCATAAGCTACAAACGTTCACGTGTAGAAACCTTCTGCTGGCTGAGTGTACAGAAACTTTTCTTTGCACCTAGTTGCATTTAGACTTAATTGGCATCCTCGTCACTGATCTGAGCCATCCATCAGATCCAGGGCACGCTTCATAGTCTACTTGAAAAAATTATACTGAGCAAATGATCTAAACCATAAACTCAGAGGCATGCAAAAACGGATGGACACGAGATCATCCATAGAAGACAGACGCATAAAAATGCTTAGCACAATGGGATTGCTGTGCACTTTGACATGGTAGTGAAATAAGAGTGAACTCAGCCTAATGGACGGTCTTGATAGGTGATGTTGATACCGAAGTCAAAATGCAACATTTTTTTTTTTTTTTCTAACACACGCACGCCCACCCACACACTGGAATTTCACCGCCTATGGATACTCGAACCCTTGACCGGGTGAAACTCCTAGAGTTTGCCACCCGAGCAATAGAGTCTAAATGCAACTAGATGACGGTCCAGTCACAGATGTTTAGAGCCATAAGATTGGGATTATTATTATTATTATTATTATAAATGTTAATTAATAATAATTATTATTAATAGTAGTGGAATAAGAGTGAACTCAACGGACGGTCGAGATCAGATTTAGATACCAGAAGGCCAAAAGCAACTAGCTGCATGAAAGGTTTGTGTGCATTGAGGCCTACTGGATCATTTCTCAGCTCTGTATCCATCTGTGTGGATTTCATTTCCTCTCTGGGTAGAAATAGACAATTTAAGGTGAGGTCAGTTGATGATGGATGGCTCAAATTGATAATTAGAAATCGTTTGCTTTAATGAATCTAGACCGTCCATTTTATTTATAATTATAAGATGGTTAGAGATTCCTACAAATTTCATCCCTCAGAAGCATGGATACCCATGGTAGTGCTCACATTTTTTATGGTTCTTGAATGATGAGTGAACCGTGCGTTTCACATGCTTAGAGAAAATAATAACATTCACGTGACCAGTCACAGCACAAATTTGGGTTTTTATCTCCAAATGTGAAATTGATAGTTTAAAATTCACATGATAGTTTCTGAAAATTTATTAGAATAATTTTCACTTACAATTCATACGTTGGGTTTTTATCTCCAAATGTGAAATTGATATATTCATCTCAAATTCTAAATGAATTACTTCTACTTAGTAAGTATTAATCTTATTTGTTTTAATTTGATAAGGCTGCATTTTCGTCAGTAGACACCCCGAAAATGAGTTAATATCATTTTAGTTAATAATCATAGGCATTATCTGTCATTAACTCTACTGTGTAATTACATCGATTTAATAATAATTATATATATAAGATCATGACATTTAATATATAATTATGATTAAATAAAATGAGTTGAAACCATTTTCAAGGGTTTTACTAAGAGAGATAAAGTATTTTGTAATTCTAATCTAATTACTTTTTATGTTGAGGGAAAATTGAGACATTGTTGGAAACTAATGCATCGGATAATACGTTTAAAAACATTTGTTTTGGCATTTTAATTGACACTAATGATGATAGTGTTGAAAATGATAATATTAATTTACAGCAATAATGATAAAATAATACCCTTTTAGTAACAATGAAAAATGAATTAAGAACTTTCTTTTAAAATATGAGGGTATTGTAAGTTTTAGCTGCTAAATTTAGAAACACATTAGATAAGTATTATTTGTAAATCATGTTTAATGAAAATTTGATGAAAATCCAAAAATTTGAAATTTACTAATTTTTTTTCTTCAAGTTAGGGTGAGAGTTTGGTAAAGAGAGAGGTTCCTTTAAATTTAAAGGAAAGAATTTACGATAAGTTTAACGAAAATTAGACGATGAAGAAGATCATCTGATACTGCTAATGAAGGTATAGTGCGCCGTTAAAGAAAAAAAATTGGAACAAAAAATAAAAGGAACCCTCCTTGCTGTAGCCCACACCAAAAATCCTTGGTTACAATATTTTCCATTTAATGCTTCTCGAATTTTTTATGATAAGGAAGGAGATTAGTAGGAATCTTCGATGAAAAATAAGGAGATTATTCGAAATCTCTGATCTTGGAATCGCTGATCTTCAGGAAAGGGCAAGCCTTTTAGGATGGAGACACGTGAGTGGTTATAGCACTGCGGGGAATCGATCACCAGTTGTTGGTAATGATGATCGTATAGGGTATGACAGGTTTTGTTAAGATTAGAAAACTCACTATTATGGACTCATGTGTATTGAGTGTCAAATATTACATATTTTTCTCCATTTATATCTTGGTTTTATGAACATGATAATGCTTAATGGTAAATTTTATACATGTTTGTATTGCAAGGTGAACTTGAGAGCTTAGAGTGAAAATAATGCTAAAAGTGTGGATTTAATCACCAAGGCAAGGGATGGATCTTATGAGACTAAGATTGAAGAATTCACATGCTAAAGATCCAAGGAAACTACTAGATGAAAGAAGAGAATCGAAGATTTGAAGTGAAGAAAAGGAATCCTAAAAATTGTCCTGAACACAGATTTCGGGACCAGAAAAGTATAGTTATGAAAAATTGCTAAAATCACCTTCAATCATATCGAAAGACCTTCAATGCATCGAAGATCATATTAAAGGTACTTACATGTATCGAAGGTGGAATAAAAAATTGCAGAATTTTAAAGCCAAATTTGTTGGACAGTTCTGGACCAGTTTCGATGATATCAAAAGACTTTCGATGTATCGAAGCTTATATCGAAAGACCTTCGATGCATTGAATCTGTTTATGCGGAGCCTATGCGAAGTGAGAAAATTTGAGGCAGTTTCTGAATTTTTCAAATCTTTTTGAAGGAGGAAGTTCCCCACTTATAAATAGGACATTCCTAAGGATCATTTAGATCATTCAAGAGCAAGATTTATGATTTTTTGAGAGTTTTCAATTTTATTAAATTTTTATAAATTAATTTTTTTCTTTTAGATGTTTTTCATTTGCATTTATTTCTTTCTTGTTGCTTTTTATTTTTACAATTTAGTTCTGTTTTTCTAGTTTTCTCTAGCCCAAGCTAGAAGGGAAGCACATTGGTTTAATGATTTCATAATTTATGATGATTGATTATTTTTAATGATGAGATGAATGGAATATGCATGTCATTAATTATCTAGGTTTAGGTTTTTTATTCTTATATGAGATCCATATGTTCCCATCATATGAGATCCATATTGATGTATAGGCTTAACCTAGATCAATTAGGTTTCTTAGATGGGATATGTTCTTAACCTACTACATTTCTTTGATTCATTATCTCATGGATATTGAATGCTTAAAATCACTAGCGCTTAAGAATATGAATTAATGGTGCTAATTGATGATTCTTTAATCTTTTATATCATTTATTAAAATATTTAAACTGTTTTATTTCCAGATTAGGTTGACTATAATTATCACGCTTCGAACTCAAAAATTGGGCTCACAAAATTTTCGATTGCCGAATCCAGAACCGACAGCCTCCATAGTACCCCATTCTCGGCTCCCAGTGCCCATACGCTAGATTCCGATTCTACGATCCTACAAGGAGAATTTTTTAACGTACATTTATCTCATAAGAAGCATAATCACAAATATACCCAAATCACAAAAGCAACATCATCATCACATATCCACTAATATAAAGAGTTGAATACAGTGCTGAAAAGGAAATACATATGTCAAAAATCAAAGTTTCAAAAGTCCGCTGCACGCTCCAAGCTCAACGCTGTTGCAACCTTACGCCACCTGCACACATCTATCGTGCATATGCTTATATAAAGCTTAGAGGGTGGTGAAAGTATGTGCACAAGGTAAGTACTAAGTATGCAATATAATGCCATAAATCATACAATATCGAAATAAGTGGAAATACTGACAAGATCATGAATCATACGATATCAGAGTAAGTGGAAATACAACGGTAAGTCCATGAGTGCCATCAACTGTGCCAAGGCTATGCGATTCATGGCATAAATGCTAACGACCATATCAATGCAAAAATATGGCAACCCAAAATGTTAAATGCTCGGATGTAATGCAATATGTGGTGCGATTGAAATGACCAAACTGGAGTGAAATTGGGATGATAGTATGTAGTATCGAGGGTTATGGGGTCCATCACAAGAGACTTCTATCCAAACTAGTCCCATACCTAAATTTGGATAGCTAGACTCAATGTAGTAGACTCCTGATCTCAGGTTAGTTGCGCACCCCAATCGAAATCCTTACCATTACGAAGGTACACAACAATTAGTTGCGCACCACCAGTCCGAGTGGATAGTGAATGAATGAATGAGTATACACCTCCAGTTCAATAAGTCCACATATCAGTACTGTATATCTCTTGGATCATCACTAGGGTTTATTACACTCTACGCTAGTTTACCCCCTATTTGAGCGCACAACTGCGTAAGTGGAAGAGACTTCACTATCCGCCTGCCAATATCAGGCCCGGCTCATCGATAGCGGACGCATTCCTCAAGCTGGTCAAACTTAACATAGAAATTGCCCCCTCAATCAGGCAGGTAAGGTCACACCCCCTCCCAATCGATCACGACATAGTGAGAGACGCGGCCTATTGGTATTCGGCCCTCATTTGCTCATATATATCTACCTGATCTAGACATTGGGGCATCCTCTCGTACCAAGAGGGTTTAGAGATTTTCACCCAGAGCCATCTATGGCGGCTCGATGCTAGTAATAGATTTTCAGTGTCCCATCTGGCCATCCACGATATGCCTGTGGAGGCTACGACCCTGATGTTGCTAGGACGTATAATATAAATCATAATACACAATGTAAGATGCATGAGTAATAAAATCCAGTCATGCATTAATTCTGCGTATACCGTGTACTCATGTGAGACAATCTCTTCGCCTATCAGGGAGTCTTATAACAACATGCCCAATGACATATGCAATGGTCAATCGTATCTCATAACAAACTTGCAGATGATGTGTACGGGCATGTATCATGATGCTATGCTGCCATATACTCATAATCGGCTTCGACAATCGGAATCGGCTTCGATAATCGGAATCGGCCTCAACAATCGGCCTCGATAATCGGAATTGGCCTCAACAATTGGCCTCGACAATCGGAATTGGCCTCAACATCGGCCTCAATAATCAGAATCAGTAATCGGCCTAACAAAGGGTTTAAGGAAAAGTCACAATGTAGACATTTAACCATCATCGCCCATTAATGTGGACATTTAACCATCATTGCTTCCAAGGAGTAGCCCACATAGAGCCAACATAAAGTGGGCCCATAGCCTCACACAAAGGCCTAATATACATCACAATGGGTCTCACTCATGGGCCTCATATGCATAACAGGTGGGCCCTACTCATGAGCCTCAAATACATAACATGTGGGCCCTACACATGGGTCTCATATGCATCAAATGGGCCACGTATCTGGGCCTCGAATACATCAAATGGGCCATGTGTCATCGGGCCACACCAACTACACCATTCATCTATTTTAGAGATCTTTTTAGAGTATTACCCAATCATATCAAAAGATCATTTGGACTGCACTCCAAATAGCAGCGAAGATGATGATTGGAAGGTTATCTGTACCATACCACAAATAATAGTGGTGTTAATAATTTTCACGGTTAAACAAATCACCGAGCCCACCATAAAGTTTATTCTCCATCTAATCAGATCATAAGGTCACAAAGACTTGGATTAAGAGGGTAAACAAATATCATATTGATCTAAAAGCCTCTGTGACCCAAAAAGGGTTTCAATGGTGGACGTTCAACCTCCACTATTTTTGGCAGTGTGGTCCACTGATAAATAGATTTGCCTTATTTTTGTCTCAAGCCCTAAGACAAGCTTGCCAAATTGATGGATGGTTTGGATATAACACAAATGTCAAGGTGGTGCCACCCTCACATGTGCAGGGTGGGTCCCACAGAACTTGCTGTCATCAATCACTGCAGTTGAATGCTGCTAGGAGACGCACCAGCCAATCTGATTCTCATCAGCTAGGTCCCACTGTTCTTCCAGTGGATGGTGTGGATGTAAAACACTTAAGGTGGGTCCCACCCACACATGTGGGGTGGGCCAAACACACATCAAGGTGGATACCACCGTCTTGCTCCTGGACGGTGGATCCAAATACATAGAAGGTGGGTCCCACGGTTGCTGACGTGAGGTACAACAGCTGATTGCTACTGAGCTGCTGCCCAACAGCCCAACAGATGGATGGTTAGGATTTAACACATACATCAGATGGCCCACACAACTTGCTGACATCAGTCAGTAGGTGAGACCCATCGTCCCTATAAATGGACGGTGTGGATCATGCAACACATACATCATAGTGGGGATCCACGTCCCACGTGGAAGGCCACACATGTGGCTGTCCTCACGCCAGGCCTAGATGGTCGGCCAGGTTATAAGGCACATACATCACTTGGGTCTCACCGTCCATACCAATGGATGGTGTGGATCCTGCACATGCAAGGTGGGTCCACACGTGTGGCCCACCAGATATATATATATATATATATATATATATATATATATATATATAATGGCTTCCAGATCTATGGCCTTCTTAATCTAGATGGACAGTCATGGTGCGCTCTCATAACACTCATTGGTGAGGTCCACATATATGGACGACTTTGATAAAACACATGTCACATGTGGGCCCTTACCCAGGTGGACGGGCGGTGTGGATGTACCCCACATCTAGTGGGTCCCACGGATGGTGTGTATAATACACATACATCATAGTAGCCCACAGGGCATGCTGACCCAATACGGCAGCTATATGGTTGGTTGAGGTATACCTACCAATCCGCTTCCAGTTAAGTGGGTCCCATGTGTGGGACCCACCAGCTCGAGATAGAGTTGATATTTGTATTTTCTCTTCATCTGGGGTCTGTCCAAGAAGGACAATTAGGATAATACACTAATGTGAGTGGGTATGGTGCTTGTGAATGGAGTGTGAAATGAGAGAGAAAGAGAAAGAGAGAGAGAGAGAGAAGTGATGTGTATGACATGAGAGGTATGGTGCTTGTTGGCTTGTTGGTAAGAAAGGAATGAGATGAGTAAGGGTATTGTTGACTTTGGGTGAGAGAGGGATGTATAGGGTATGGGTTGTACTTGATTTGATTATTTAATAGATTGATGTGATGAGTTGTAAAGATTCTCTTGGAATCCACAATGCTCGGCATTTTTCTTAAACTAAACGCGGGCCCACATCTCCTGGCCCGGGTATCGCCTCGGCATGTGGCGTCCGAACCACGGTGATGGCATGGTTGCAAGGGTACAAGTCTCAGGTCGAGCCGACTCTGATATATGAGATATGACTCAGAATCACACGCAAACACCGATAGTAGATCGCAGGTCACCGGAATTCAACTGGGAGGATTGCGGAGGCTTATGGAATGGTACGGGCTAGGATACAGGTCTTACAATAGTGCTCGGATCCTAGTTGTGTTTCAAAGTCATCATGACTTATGGAACATTAACCTATGTGTGGAATTTTGAAGCTTGGTTGTTGTTTTCAAATTAATTGAATTTCATACATTCAAAACCTTCAAAATCAAATCATTCATTTAGTTTCCATTACTTGGTTAGATTTGCATTTAATTTTTTTTATTCTCATAAATTATCTTCATGTGGGATCGACCCTGTATTCATAGGATATTACTTATAAACCTCTGCACTTGGAGGCAAACAATCAAGCTTTTAGTGTCATTGCTGAGGAGAGACGGAGATAGATTAGATCTGTGCAAGATAGCTAAGGTAAGTTCTTTTCTAAAACCTTCAAAATTTCTGTAAGTTTTTTATTTTACTTTGAAAGTAAATTCAGTTGAGTCTTTTAAGCACTAACTGTGACATAAGGTTGCTCTTGGTTAGGATTTCATTACCTAAGTGCTACGATTGTCCTACAATTGCTATTTGATTACAAAGATCATCCATTGAATCTATTTTTTAGATTAGCATAGTTTAATTCTTTGCATTAGTTTCACTTTCTTTTTATTTATTTTACTTTGTGGTTTGAACCCTCATGGTTAGCTCTGCTACCTGAGTTGTTGATTTATTTTGCTTTGTGGTTCAAACCCTTATGGTCGGCTCTGCCACCTGGGTTGTTGATTTATTTTACTTGTAGTTTGAACCCTCATGGTCGGCTCTGCCGCCTGGGTTGTTGGATAAGTTTTTATTTTTACTCTAAGTATCATCCTTACTATTTGAATTTGTGATTTTTGTTGTGTGGTGTGGATAGTTTATGTCCCGTTGGAGTAGGGATCAAAATAATCGACTCTCTTCCGAAGGTGGACTAGTCTCAGGCCTTGATTATTCATTTAGAAAAGGTAGTCAACACCACTTGGATTGCATGGTACACCCAGTAGATAATGCAAATCCAAATCTGCCAGATCCAATCATAAACCAAAACAGAGAAAATCAATGCAATCCTCCTCTTGAGTAGGAGAATGAAGTTCGTAGGAATGTGTTACACCAACAACAGACTTTACGTGAACATTTACACTATGAGAGATCAACTTTGCTATAATGCATTGTGTTCCTTGCTTACACAGGGAACATTGATTTTAAACCAGGTGTGATTCAATTGATTTCTAAATTTAATGGCTTGGATTCTAAAAGCCCCTACTTACACCTCAAGGACTTTGAGACAGTGATTGCAACATTACAAGTAAACAATGACAATAGGGATGAAATCAAACTTAGGTTATTCTCATTTTCTCTAAGGGATCGGGCCAAAGCATGACTCAACTCTTTAAGACCTTATACCATCACTACATGGCAAGCCTTAAGTAGAGAGTTTTTGAAAAAATTCTTTCCCGAACACAAAATAAATGCACTTAAATAGGAAATCATGTCGTTCTCCAAAAAGGGGAATGAACCGTTTTTCCAAGCTTAGGAGTACTTCAAAGACCTTTTACTTACTTGCCTACATCATGGTTATGAACCATGACACTTGATTGATGCTTTCTGAAAAGAGCTCACCATGGATACTCGTCAGTTCATGGAAATGATGTGTGGTGGAACCTTTCTTGACAAAGATCATAATGAGGCTTAAGATTTTCTAGACATGTTAGCAAAGAATACTTAGACATGAGATGTCTCTGCTAAACCGAATCAAACTAGACCCATTCCTAGAGAGAAAGTGGGGATGTATGTCTTAAGAGAAGAAGACGATCTTAATGAAAATTTCGCTACATTGGCTAAAAAGGTCGAAACTTTGTAAATTAGGAAGGTTGATATGATTAAAGAAAACACCTCCTTAAGTAATTTTTATAACATTTGTGGTGGTGCCGACCATGACGCAAAGGATTGTCCAACAATCCCAGTTGTACAAGATATCATGCATGAGCACGGGCAAGTAAATGCTATAAATAACTACCAAAGGCTAGTTGTGCAACCAATGAGAAATACGTACAATCCAAATTGGAGTAACCATCCTAATTTTAGTTGGAGGAGTGGACCACAAAATAATGCTTCCAATGCACTTCAAGGACCTCCATAAAATAACTTCTTTGAGGCGCCTAACATCACACCCTATGTGCCCCCAACAAAGCGATCATATGTGAAGGATGCATTGACCGCATTCATGAACTCTCAAGCTTAAATGAATCAGTTTCTAATTGACGCAGGGATGAACGTGATGAGGTCGATCACCGTCTTCCTCAAGGATAACTACTCCGAATCCACGGAGCTTCTCTGGACTCCTCACAGAGACTTCTCGAATCCATGAGGAAAGAAAGCAAGAGAGTAGAAATAAACTCTAATAAAATTCAAAATTAATTATTGAATGACTAAAAATGAGTTTACACCCCTTTAAATAAGGGAACCAAGCAACAGGAAAGAAATCAGACTCAAACTACAACTAAAACTCCTAGAATCCGCAACTTACTATAAATAGTAAACTTACTATTTATAGACGGTCGTGATGTCTACTAGTGCGCAAGGTTTTCGGCCAAAAATAGTAATTGTCCTATTTGGCTTCACCAAATTGTTCTCCTAATTACCCTAAGCACTTTTCATGTTGGACACAACTCCTAAAGCCCAACGGATGAAGAATTATAAGCAAACTAAAACTTACTATAAATAGTAAAAATGAAATTAAAATGGGGAAACAACCGTCGATTAGGGAGTTTCTCACAAATCCGGGCTGCGCAACCTGGCATAGCGGGGTTGGTTGGCTAAAGTAGCTCGTTCTACCCCAAAATCATATATTTTGCATCGGATAACTCATTTTGGATTGTGAGATACTCCCGATCTAAGGTCTTATGGTCTGGATCACTTATGTCGCCGACCATGCCCTTTCTAATCCATCTTGGCCATGAAATTGTCCGCGACCCACTCTACATCACTAATCCAATCAAATCAGGAATTAAAGACGACCATGGCTAGGATTGAGACTCAACTAAATGCTAGGGTGAAAGGCACACTTCCTTCTTAACTTGTGCTAAACCCTAGAAATACACATTTAATTGAAGACTCAAATCCAAGTGAGCTACATCATGAATAAGCTAAGGCCATCATTACCTTAAAAAGTGAAAAAAAGGTCGATAAAAAGATAATGCAACTGATAGAAATACCGGAGGATGAACCACCATCTCAAGAGAATGATGAACTGGTTATGGTTCAAGAGCCACAACAACAAAAGGATAAATAGACTAAGTCACATGAGCCTCCAGTTCCATTCCCATCTAGACTTCGGAACTCGACTATCCCCATGAAATATTAAGAGGTGTTGGATGTGCTCCAAAAGGTTACTGTTAATATTCCTCTGCTTGATGCCATTAGATAAATTTCATCATATTCTAAATATCTCAAAGACTTGTGCACTGTAAAGAGAAAATTAAATGAGAAGTCCCAAATACAAAGACCCAGGAAGTCCCATTATTCCTTGTATTATTGAAAATTTCTAAATTGAGCATGCTTTACTAGATTTGGGTGCAAGTGTCAACTTAGTACAGTATTCAGTTAAAAAATAAATGGGGTTAGGCGAGCTTAAACCAACCATGATTACACTATAATTCGTTGACTGCTCTATTAAGGTACCAAGGAAAATTTTAGAGGACGTGTTAGTCCAAGTGGAGCAACTCTACTTCCCCATGGATTTTATTGTACTAGACACTGAACCATGTGTAAATGCTAGTGCTAAAGTTCTTATTATTTTAGGCCGTCCATTCCTGACAACTTCAAATGCAATCATCAATTGTAAGAATGGAATGATGAAGTTGTCTTTTGGTAACTTGACCTTAGAGCTAAATATTTTCAATCTATGTAAGCAGCCCATAAATAGTAATGAGATCTATGAGTTGAATTTTATGGACTGTTTGATAGAGGAAGAGGAATTAGAACCTAACCTATCTAAGGAATTGATTAAAGTCTTTGGGGACTTGAGAAATTCTGATTTAGAAAAAGTACTTGCTGAAATTTGTGATGATAATGAGAGCACTACCACCCAGGACATTGATATATACTAATGGAGACCGCGCACTCAAATCTCATTTATCGAGGACTTACGACATGTATCATTACCAATCAATGCTCCAAATCTTGATCTAAAACCACTACCAAATGAGCTTAAGTATGTATACTTAGGTAAAAATGAAACTTATCTTGTAGTGATCTCTTCATTTTTAGATAAGGATTAAGATATTAAATTGTTGAATATTCCAAGGGACCATAAAGGAGCCTTGGGTTGGATCATTTTTGATATTAAGGGTCAACTCGATGAGGACGCCAAGCTAATTAAACTACCTCAAAGGCGTCTCAATCCAAACATGATGGAAGTTGTAAAAAATGAGGTGATCAAATTGTTGGATGTGGGAATCATCTACCCAATATTTGATAGTGTTTAGGTGAGTTCAACCCAAGTAATTCCAAAGAAATTCGGAATAACTATTGTATAAAATTTTAATAATGAACTCATACCAACATGTGTCACCATAGTGTAAGACCCGTATCCTAGTCTGTACTGTTCCGTCGACTCCCGCGATCCTTCTCGTCGAATTTCGGTAACCCACGACATATAATCTATGTTTGTGCATGACCGTAAGTCATATCCTGTAGATTTGAGTTGGCTTAATTCGAGATTTGTACCATTGCGACCACACTGTCACCGCGATTCCAACGCCCCATCTTGCATACCGATCCAATATGCTGGCCAAGAGATGTGGGCCAGCGTTCAGTTTGAGGAAAACACCACGCGTTTGTAATTTCAAGAGAATCTCTACAACATGTCCAATCAATCAATCAATCAATTAATCAATCACCTCTTGTTAAGTACAAGAGCCAACCCATGCTTTCTTTCTTCACAAGTCAAGCAATCTACCCCAAAAGTCAACAAGTCTCTCACCTCACCCATCACTCACCTCACAACCATCACCCATCACTCTCTCTCCTTACAACCCCCTCTCTCTCATTTCGTAAACACGTTTTCCAAGCAAGGAAAAGTGGTGGACGTCCAAGCTTTCCCAAGAGAGAAAAGTGTTGTCTGTGGCCCACTTCCCACCCCAAAATCCTTTATCCTAGCCATTCACTTCTCATCACCCTCCATCAAAGTGAGACACAAGGATATCGGCATTCCATTAGACTAAGAGGATTGAATGGTGGGTGCTTTATAAGCTAGATTTTTATATTTTGATGATGGGCTAAGTGAGGCCTACAGATTGATGGTATGGATATCATTTTAGACCCTAGGTGTGGCCAATGACCCACCTTAAATCTCATTATCGTTCCATGATGGGGTCATTCTCTATGGACCCCATCATGATGTTATTTTCCTTGCATGAATAGAGGTCATCTAGACCTTCCATTTTGGTGGAGAAGGAATTTCCACAGTTGATCTTTGATTTGGTGGGCCCACATGTATTAGGACCCACTTGATGTATGATTGAATGCAAGGGAGGGCTCATAGTGGCGGAGCCCTCCATCACATGTGTCCCTCTTCTCTCTCTCTCTCCCTCTCTCTTTTTCATTTTTTTCATGTGATGATGTGGCTGTGTGGCCCACTCGGATGGACCCCACCTTGATGTATGTCTTATCCACCCCAACCATGTATATGGTGGCCCACCTGGACAACACGTCTGAAGGTGGGGCCCACCTTAATATTTGTTGTATCCAAAACTGTCCAGCATCCCTGGACACTGGACGTCAGTTAAGTATGGATTGACGGTGTGGTTACTGTCAAGAAAATAAAAATTTCAGTTTGATTCTAAGTTTTGGGGTGGGCTACTCAAGCAGGCCCCACCTTGATGTGTACATCAAATCCACACCGTCCATTCCATTCCTCAGCTCATTTTTGGCGTTGAACCGAAACATGAAGCCAATCTGACTATTTGGCGGGCTATAGCATAGAGAACAGTGTTTGTACCGTTGAAATCTACCCTAATGTTTGTGTACCCCAAAATATGTCAAATATTGGGCTTGATGGGTCTATCTTGGGCCATAAAAACCAATGACTAGGTCAGATTCTCCTGATGTGGGCCCCACATATGAAAAACTGTGAAAAACTACTTTTCAAAAAAAAAAAATCTAAAGCAGCAGGTGCTGCTGACGTTGCAGCAACGTCCTGCTGCATTTGATGCTAGACGGGCAGGGATCACGGGTCCCAGCCATGGGCTCCACCGTGATGTGTGTGGAACATTAAAACCATGCATTTAGTGGCCCCTTTTTTGAGCAATGGCCCCTCTAAAAAATCAGCCGTATACATAGCTCAGGTGGCCATGTCATAGGAAACAATGGGATTGAACGGTTGCCATTGAAACTATTTTGGGTGTCACAGAAGTTTTGGACCATTGTGAAATTTATTTTTCCTTTTCTTTTAGGTACACGTGACCTTATTAGCAGATTGGATGGTAAATAAACCTCATGATGGGCCTTGCGTGGGACCCACCTCTGTCATTGTTAAGCTGCAGCTGCTGCCATCTGCTGTTGCACTTGCAGCAGCAACACGTGATGCATGTGCCCTCCACGATGTAAACGCACACCATCCATTAGTTGGTGGGCCACATGCATGGACCCTGCCATGATGCATGTGTTGCATCCAAACCGTCTAACCATTTTGACAAATAATTTTAAGGCTTAAGATAAAAAATAAGACAGATCTATTTATCAAGTGGACCACACTGCACGATGAGGATCGAACGTCTAATGTTGAAATCCCTCGGGAGTGCAGAAGTTTTGGATCAATAGGAAATTTGCTTTCCTCTTAATTCAGGTCCGTGTGACCTTATGATCAGACTGGACGGGATATATATATATATATATATATATATATATATATATATATATATATATATATATATATATATATATATATATATATATATATATTATGGTGGGCCTTAGGAATTTTAAAAGTGGAAATCATCATCACCACTTATATTTGTGTGTGGCCCATTTGATATACATGCGGCCAATTGGTGTGGTCCATTGGATATGCATATGGCCCATGTGATGTGGCCCACTTACCATTTGAGGGCCCATTGTAATGTATTCAAGGCCCATGGGTTATGGCCCATTGCAATGTACATAACGCCCATTGGTGCAGCCCATTGATGCGGCCCACTTAATGAATATAAGGCCCATGTGATGCAGTCCATTTGATGTATTTAAGGCCCAATGAGATGTATATAGGTCCATTGCAATGTGTGATTTCACCGTGGTGTATATAATGATGTTTATAACAGGCCGTGCCTTGGGGAGCAATGATGGTTTGACGTCCACATTGTAAGAATAATATTAGTTAAATGTCCGCATTATGACTCTCCCTAGGGCCCATTGATAGGCCCATACTTGTTGTGCGTAGGCCATCTAGGCCCATCTTCATTGTAAGGATAATTTATCACCTTATAATATGCTTATTGTAACTCCATGACTCATGCTCATACGCATCATATGTATGCTTGATATGAGCATTGACTGATCATTGCATATGCCATTAGGAAGATTATTTATGAGACTCACTGATAAGAGTTACCCACATAAGTGTGTGGTATGCGCAGGATTATTGCATGACTGGACAGTATGATTCATGCATTTCGCATTTGTGTGTCATGATCATTGTACGCCCTAGCGACATCAGGGCCGTGGCTCCACAGACACATCGTGGATGACCGTATCGGATACTAAAAATACTTGGTTCTAGCACTATGAGCACTTAGGATGTCCTTGGGTGAGAGTCTTAGAACCTTTTTGGTATCAGGAGATGCTCTAACGTCTAAACCGAGTGGATATATGAGCACCTGAGTGACGAATACCAGTAGGCCGTGTCTCCCACTGTGTCATGGTCAGTTGGAAGGGGGTGTGGCCTTATCCGCCCGAATGAGGGGGTTGTAAGCTAGGATGAGTTTAACCAGCTCGTAAATGAGTCTGCTATCGACGAACTGAGTAGGTATTGGTAGACTACTGGTTAGACGGATAGTGTGGTCTATTCCACTTATTGAGCTGTGTGGCTAGGGAGGCAGCAGTCAGTGTAAAGTGTATTAGACCACGGTGATATCTCAGAGAGAAATTGTATTAATATGTGTACTTGATGAGGATTGGCATGCTTGCTTTGCATCACGCATATGACATTTGACTACATAGGCCTCGCATCGCATGGTCTTGGTATGTCCGATAGCATCATGCCTTGCATCATATAACTTTGGTACAGCTGATAGCATTCATGGACTTACTAGCATATTTTCACATTATTCCGATATTGTATACTTGACACTTGCCTTGCACATATACTTACACCACTGTAACACCCTGGATTTTTGTCAACATGGGGTTAGACGTCCTTAGGCAATGGGTCAACTAAAACACCTGAAAAATCGCTTAGAACCCAATTCCATAGCCAAAGAAATCACGTAGGACTAATTCCTTTGGAAAATAAGTGTAAGTTAGCTAGCGCGACGCTGGAGTAGCTGGGAAATAGTCCCTGATCACTTTAAATACGTTCTACAAGACCCAAATCGAGTAGAACCAATGACTCTATAATACTCTATAACCTCGGGTCAAACTCTAAGTAGGTTTGTTCTCTGGACCACTTTGAATCTTTGTATTGGATTTAGACCGCGCGTCGAAAGTCCGATACCTCCTATCTTAGACCGTTAGAACCGCCTAACTGGACTTGACATTCATTTCGAAAATCAAGTCAAACCGATAATCACAGGCCATTTCATTGAGCCCGGACCGAAGAGAGTGCGAATAGGGACATAGTTGGAATTTTAAATTCAAATCTGGCACACGAATTGACGCGTCAGTATTGAGCGTTCTGACCGTCAGAATTCATCCAGATTACACCCTCGGATCAGGAGAAATTTCTATTTTATATCATGAGACTTTCAGCCCTGATCTACGTGCGGTGACCGCTGAACTGAAACGGGCCCGCCACGTGCGATCTGCGAACCCTGCCGGACTGAAAACTTGATGTATGCTAGATCCAGTATGCATGAGCTTAAGTCCGATCGCATTCGGTCAGGGGACCACCGGAAAGCATCTTTTGGACCAAAATAGCCCCGATTTGGATATGCACCAAGTAAACATTGTTCCGGAGCCTATTTCGGGCAATTTTGGACTTATAAAAGGGGTTGAAGCCCTCACTCCTCTCTCCCATCCGAATTTGCAAAAATCCCTAGATTGGGAGAGAGAAAAGGTGAGAGTTTGTGAGAGAAGGTGGGAGAGTTCTTCCTGCCACTTGTGCTACGTGTTCCACGTGCTTAAGCAATGCATCTCTATCGCTTTCCCGATGATTCCTTCACTTTTTCGGATATGAAATAACCCTAGAAAGTTGCTGATTTGAGGTTTACTAGGATTCATAGCTTGTTAGCTGACGTAACTCGTGAATTAGGTTCTCTTATCGCTGTAGACGAAGCGTATACGCTCCGTTCCAACTCACACCCCAAAAAAGGAAAAGGTGCGGATATTAGACGCTTTGATTGACTGTTTCCAAAGCTTTCAATGTCATTTAATAGTAGATTCTTGACGGCAACGCCGTTTGACATGTACAACTTGCTGTCTTTTTCCTGTTTCGTAAACTAACGAAGAATATGAGATTTAGGGCATTTTAGTCATTTGTAGGAAGTACTGTTTTCATGCATATTTTGCTGACGTATTGACATGGTTTATTGTCGCATTAGAATGTTAGGAATGCGTGCATAATTAGTTTGGCAAAGAGATTCGCCTAAATGCGCATTTCGGGTCGACATACTATATATAGACTTAAGTGTGTAGTGTAAGTGTTTGTATAAATGCTCGTATTAGTATGTATTGAATTAAATGGTGTTATGAATTAATTTGAGATTGATTTCTCAATTAAATTGCAAATGTAAATGATTTCCTACAAGTTGGCCATATGTACGATTTCATTATTGGTATGAAATGCATATGCTTGATGTTTCACTTAAGTGGTATGTTATAACATGTGCTTGATGATTTCCTTATGATCTAGTTGAGATCGAATTCTCAATTAATATGCTGATGGAGATGATGTCCTATATGTTGGTGATATGTATAATTTCATTATATGCGTGATAGACATGTGTAAGATGATTTACTCTGGTTGTATGTTATAACATGTGTTAACATGCTCACGTGGTTGTATTTCATTTTCAATACTCTCACTTGATTTGCTGATGTGATTCCATGTGTTTGGGACTATGCCTAGTCCAGGCAGTCGGTAACCGAGCGAATTCATGGTTAGCTTATCTTCGCCACGAACGACGCGTCGATGAATGCGAGCCGTGTTCTGGAGTTGGCGGCAGTGGTTAGGCCACACGAAGTGTTTTACGCACTTCATGTCGTTCAACTTGAGATGCGATCGTGCTAGTCGAGCCCGTCAAGTAACCCGACTGGCCATTGTATGTTCACCCTGCATGAGTCATAATTGCTTGAACCTAGGGTACTGAACTTACCATTGTAAACCCTGTTAACCATGGTACCTTGATCCATAAAGACTCATGAGCCGGGCATGGTGGTACGGGATACCGTGGTCGAGCTGTCGGCCTACGCTGGGGCCACAAACCTCCCCGTAGTGACCAGTGAGCACCTAGACTCGTGAGCAGATTATGGTGGTATGGGACACTATATTCTAGCTGTCGGCCTACACTGATCAGGCGACGAGTCCTTTGTAGTGACCGCGAGCGTATTCTGAGTCTACGGGAGGCGACGACCCTTCAGTAGCAGTAGAGTACAGTAGGCCTGTATTGATAAGGTGATGGGGGAGCGGAGCAACGAGTGCGTGCAACAGCCCTGGCAGCCCTTGCAGCGACCTACAAAATATACATCGTATGAGATTACTAGGAGTGACGACCCTAGACAGGATCTGTGTTGGGATTGATACAAGGGAAGTACCTTAGTTTTCCAATCCTGCTGTTTGAATGGACTAATAACAACTCGGAAATCATATCACCATAGCATTGCATGTGCCTGGAAGATGTGGAGCACTCTAGGGAGTGTGGCATGCCGCGGTCGTAAGATGTTGCCATATGAGGGAGATCGTCGGTGAGGGCATACATCACGTCATGTTATAATTGTATTAACAACAGTATTAGGAATGTTTGAATTACTGCTTTACTATTATCGCATGATTGATTTGATAACATGTTAATCATTGCTTTATTATTCCACTGAGTTAGCTACTCACTCCCACGTTATGGGACGGTGTTCCTGGACACCCACCAGACCTTTTTGTGATTGCAGATGATGGCGCGGCCTGTGAGGCAGAGCCGGACTTGATGATGATGAGGAGGATCCCTCCTTTATGCGTGTTCTGATCGACGGGATTACAGGGAGGCTGATTAGATACTTTGACATTTGTCATTTTATATTTTTAGCGCACTCATATATATTCGTTTCATCTACTTTTGGAGTATACATGTATGTGTATAACCTGGTAACATGTTCACACTCTGGAGACATACAACAGTTTATATATGTTATACATACTATTACAGACTTCCGCTGGTTAATTTAACTGTCTCTGGAGTATGATATGCTGTTTTGGCTTAATTTCACTCATGTTTAATACATTATCATAGACAACATTCAATCATACATATCTATGTTGCATAAATAACATTTTGAAACTCGGGAGTTGAGTTTCTGCTCGACCCCCCGATTTTCAGAATGTTACAGATGGTATCAGAGCCTGATTTGGATTAAACCGGGCCTGGGTTATGGTCACGCGACGTACGCTGTCGCTTCCTTTGACTTAGGTGGGTGCGAGAAGGGTCTAGAAACACTTTTAGGATCGCAGATTCGCCAATAGGCGAAGTCTATTTGAATCGATCGCACGATCGAGTCTGTAACGCATCTCGGGTCGCGTAAAGCAACCCGAATAGCTTCTAAGCCGTAGGAAGTCGGGTTGAGGCATCCTATGGGCGATATTAAACCCGTAAAAGTAAATCCTTGGGCCGTGGGATGACCACGACTCCTGTAATCAATCGCCAGGGCTTAAAAACTCCGTTTCACCAAAAATCTTCAAAATTCTTCCTCTAAACACTCCGATCTTCATTTCTTTCTTATCCATTTCATGTTAGGTATCAAACCTAATGTGAAAATAACACAAATTAGTACTTTCACAAAATTGTATAGTAAATAGTAAAATTTCATGAAAAATGGCCATAAGGCCATTCTAACTTCACTTTATTTAGTAAATAATGAGCTAGATGGATGTGCTAGCTCCTTCTACCCCAAAATCATATGCTGCATGATAAGGTTTTGTATTCAGGATTGCGGATTGGTCCCGAAAATCCCCGAACATATGTTTGGGCCTATATAGGTCAAAATACGATGAAACAAGGTGGGGGCCACACATTTTTGGAGTCCCTGGACCATGGGGGACCAGACCCATGTGGTCTCACCGGCCACCGTGCAAGATGGCCGGCGATGCCATCGCCGACCGGTGGGGCCCACTTGGTCTGATTTCCGGGCGCACGCCCTCATGTGGCCTGTACACCCCCCCATGGGTGGTTCGTCCATAGAAAATCTCAAATAGGGGTACTTCCTTCACAAACAGCCCCTTTCCTAGCCCCATTTTCATTTTCCAGCAACTATCTTCAAAAATTCGTGATTTCAAACCACCCTAGATCCATCCTTGGCCAAAAACGACCACCCTCCATCAATCTATTTCAGTTGGCAGCCCTCCCTCTTGAAGATTTCGTCTCTTGGAGCTCCTAAAACCCCCAAATCGAGCTGAATTCGTGAGGTGCTCCATTCCCCTTTTTCATTTCCATTTCTCTCTGAAAATGCATCCTAGGGGAGCTTGAAGCATCCTTCTACAATGCCTAGATTTCGTTCTGTCCATTTGGACAACGATTTCTTTGCATTTCCTCCTCCATCGCCCGACTCGGACTAGTAATCTAGATCCAGGTATCGCGGGTTGTAGTTAGTCATTTCCTGTTTTAAGTTGTGTTTTGTAAGCCTGATAAGGCTAGTAGTTTACCTATGTTGCTGTAGTAGTTGACTGACATAGCTCCCATGTACTTCTTGTCATGATACTTGTAGGGAGATATCCCTTGTATTATGACAGTTTTGGTTTAATGAAATGCATGATGCTTTTCGGCTTGTTATGTGAATGTTTGTGTTGTGGTTTGGGCTTAATGTAGCCGAGATTTGTGGAATGGAATGCATGTCGTTTCATTTCGCTGTAAGGTATGGGGAGTAATGTAACTCCCGGGATTCAGCCTACAAATTAATTTTTATCCCAACCCACCCTCCTACCAAGCATGCCACTTCTAATCCCACCATGGGACTAAGAATGCAGTTTCATTTGATATAACTAAACACTACTGGCCACATAGACCCTTGACGTTTGGACCTAGAGTTAGTACTTCAAGATTTGAAGGGTCTGACGACATAGGAAATCCAATTCCATTTAGATAATCTTGACCTTAAGTAATAGAACAACTCCCTGTAGTAGAATTGGTATGGAACCATTTAACGTATAAACTTAGGCTTTGGATTATAGCTACTGAGTTGCAGACTAGCCTACTAGTTACCTTAAGTAGTGTAAGGCCTATATATGCTAAGGGATAGTAGGTTAGATTTGGTTGGAATGGGACTCCCTTCCTTCGATAGATCCCCTTATGAATTATAGACTTCTGTTGTTGCCCATAGGAGGGAGCCATTCACTCTTAGGGACCATTTATAAATCCCTTAGAATGAACTTAGAATGTACTAGCACGCCCCTTAGAATTGCCTTCCCCAAGGGCTTATTGCATTCGGGAACGCGGAATAAAGGAACTACATGTAAGTGATGTATTCGCGGTTTGAATCGACTTCTTAATCCTAGTGGTTACCAATAAATCCAATGCTCTGATCAAGCAGAAGATCGGCATCGACTCGGATTAAGAATTGATACAATAAATCTTCTGTCCTAGCTAGACAGAAAGTCTATGTATCTGGCTCAGACCCACTATACTACTTTTCTTCCGTGTTGGCTTGACCACATACAACCGAACGAGATCACAGTGTCTTTGGAAAATGGCGAGGACTTAAAGCCAATAGAGAATTCGACATCTTGCCACCAACTCATACCTAACCCTGACCTTAACCACAATAGAGATTAGGCTCATCTCTATGATCATAGATACCAATGCCATAGAACGCATCATTGGCGAAAGGAAAACCACTGTAATGAGAGGTTGTTTTCATTTTAGATTAAGGATAGCCCTTAAGTTGCGCCTCGTTCCGATATACGGAGAGATGCATAGATTCTTGAACTTAAGTAGAACCAAGTTTTAAGGGGGGTAGAACGTATGGAGTCCAATCCGGTTAGGTTAGTCAACGCTCTCGTTCCATCAGAGTGGCGCAGCGGAAGCGTCGTCGGCCTCTTCCCCACAGGCCCAAGATCGAAACCTTTGAGTTAGGATATACGTACGATTAGGTGATTAAGTAGGATTGAACCTCCCTTAGAAAAGTATTCCTTACCCTTCGCTAATTTCGGAGACGAAATTTTATTTTAAGGGGGGTAGATTGTAACACCCCGGATTTTTTGTCAACCTGGGGTTAGACGTCCTTAGGCAATGGGTCAACTAAAACACCTGAAAAATCGCTTAGAACCCAATTCCATAGCCAAAGAAATCACGTAGGACTAATTCCTTTGGAAAATAAGTGTAAGTTAGCTAGCGCGACGCTGGAGTAGCTGGAAAATAGTCCCTGATCACTTTAAATACGTTCTACAAGACCCAAATCGAGTAGAACCAATGACTCTATAATACTCTATAACCTCGGGTCAAACTCTAAGCAGGTTTGTTCTCTGGACCACTTTGAATCTTTATATTGGATTTAGACCGCGCGTCGAAAGTTCGATACCTCCTATCTTAGACCGTTAGAACCGCCTAGCTGGACTTGACATTCATTTCGAAAATCAAGTCAAACCGATAATCACAGGCCATTTCATTGAGCCCGGACCGAAGAGAGTGCGAATAGGGACATAGTTGGAATTTCAAATTCAAATCTGGCACACGACTTGACGCGTCAGTATTGAGCGTTCTGACCGTCAGAATTCATCCAGATCACACCCTCGGATCAGGAAAAATTTCTATTTTATATCATGAGACTTTCAGCCCTGATCTACGTGCGGTGACCGCTGAACTGAAACGGGCCCGCCACGTGCGATCTGCGAACCCTGCCGGACTGAAAACTTGATGTATGCTAGATCCAGTATGCATGAGCTTAAGTCCGATCGCATTCGGTTAGGGGACCACCGGAAAGCATCTTTTGGACCGAAACAGCCCCGATTTGGATATGCACCAAGTAAACATTGTTCCGGAGCCTATTTCGGGCAATTTTGGGCTTATAAAAGGGGTTGAAGCCCTCACTCCTCTCTCCCATCCGAATTTGCAAAAATCCCTAGATTGGGAGAGAGAAAAGGTGAGAGTTTGTGAGAGAAGGTGGGAGAGTTCTTCCTGCCACTTGTGCTACGTGTTGCACGTGCTTAAGCAACACATCTCTATCGCTTTCCCGGTGATTCCTCCACTTTTTCAGGTATGAAATAACCCTAGAAAGTTACTGATTTGAGGTTTACTAGGATTCATAGCTTGTTAGCTGACGTAACTCGTGAATTAGGTTCTCTTATCGCTGTAGACGAAGCGTATACGCTTCGTTCGAACTCACACCCCAAAAAGGGAAAAGGTGCGGATATTAGACGCTTTGATTGACTGTTTCCAAAGCTTTCAATGTCGTTTAATAGTAGATTCTTGACGGCAACGCCGTTTGACATGTACAACATGCTGTCCGTTTCCTGTTTCGTAAACTAACGAAGAATATGAGATTTAGGGCATTTTAGTCATTTGTAGGAAGTACTGTTTTCATGCATATTTTGCTGACGTATTGACATGGTTTATTGTCGCATTAGAATGTTAGGAATGCGTGCATAATTAGTTTGGCAAAGAGATTCGCCTAAATGCGCATTTCGGGTCGACATACTATATGTAGACTTAAGTGTGTAGTGTAAGTGTTTGTATAAATGCTCGTATTAGTATGTATTGAATTAAATGGTGTTATGAATTAATTTGAGATTGATTTCTCAATTAAATTGCTAATGTAAATGATTTCCTACAAGTTGGCCATATGTACGATTTCATTCTTGGTATGAAATGCATATGCTTGATGTTTCACTTAAGTGGTATGTTATAACATGTGCTTGATGATTTCCTTATGATCTAGTTGAGATCGAATTCTCAATTAATATGCTGATGGAGATGATGTCCTATATGTTGGTGCTATGTATAATTTCATTATATGCGTGATAGACATGTGTAAGATGATTTACTCTGGTTGTATGTTATAACATGTGTTAACATGCTCACGTGGTTGTATTTCATTTCCAATACTCTCACTTGATTTGCTGATGTGATTCCATGTGTTTGGGACTATGCCTAGTCCAGGCAGTCGGTAACCGAGCGAATTCGTGGTTAGCTTATCTTCGCCACGAACGACGCGTCGATGAACGCGAGCCGTGTTCTGGAGTTGGCGGCAGTGGTTAGGCCACACGAAGTATTTTACGCACTTCATGTCGTTCAACTTGAGATGCGATCGTGCTAGTCGAGCCCCTCAAGTAACCCGACTGGCCATTGTATGTTCACCCTGCATGAGTCATAATTGCTTGAACCTAGGGTACTGAACTTACCATTGTAAACCCTGTTAACCATGGTACCTTGATCCATAAAGACTCATGAGCCGGGCATGGTGGTATGGGATACCGTGGTCGAGCTGTCGGCCTACGCTGGGGCCACAAACCTCCCCGTAGTGACCAGTGAGCACCTAGACTCGTGAGCAGATTATGGTGGTATGAGACACTATATTCTAGCTGTCGGCCTACACTGATCAGGCGACGAGTCCTTTGTAGTGACCGCGAGCGTATTCTGAGTCTACGGGAGGCGACGACCCTTCAGTAGCAGTAGAGTACAGTAGGCCTGTATTGATAAGGTGATGGGGGAACGGAGCAACGAGTGCGTGCAACAGCCCTGGCAGCCCTTGCAGCGACCTACAAAATATACATCGTATGAGATTACTAGGAGTGACGACCCTAGACAGGATCTGTGTTGGGATTGATACAAGGGAAGTACCTTAGTTTTCCAATCCTGCTGTTTGAATGGACTAATAACAACTCGGAAATCATATCACCATAGCATTGCATGTGCCTGGAAGATGTGGAGCACTCTAGGGAGTGTGGCATGCCGCGGTCGTAAGATGTTGCCGTATGAGGGAGATCGTCGGTGAGGGCATACATCACGTCATGTCATAATTGCATTAACAACAGTATTAGGAATGTTTGAATTACTGCTTTACTATTATCGCATGATTGATTTGATAACATGTTAATCTTTGCTCTATTATTCCACTGAGTTATCTACTCACTCTCACGTTATGGGACGGTGTTCCTGGACACCCACCAGACCTTTTTGTGATTGCAGATGATGGCGCGGCCTGTGAGGCGGAGCCGGACTTGATGATGATGAGGAGGATCCCTCCTTTATGCGTGTTCTGATCGACGGGATTACAGGGAGGTTGATTAGATACTTTGACATTTGTCATTTTATATTTTTAGCGCACTCATGTATATTCGTTTCATCTACTTTTGGAGTATACATGTATGTGTATAACCTGGTAACATGTTCACACTCTGGAGACATACAACAGTTTATATATGTTATACATACTATTATAGACTTCCGCTGGTTAATTTAACTGTCTCTGGAGTATGATATGCTGTTCTGGCTTAATTTCACTCATGTTTAATACATTATCACAGACAACATTCAATCATACATATCTATGTTGCATAAATAATATTTTGGAACTCGGGAGTTGGGTTTTTGCTCAACCCTCCAATTTTCGGGGTGTTACAACCACCCTTTAAGCTTTTATAAGCTTGTGCACGAACGTTGTGTGCAGGTGATGTTGGATCACAACATTGCTGAGGCAGGAGCGCGCATCAGTTCATTTTGGAGCCTTTTGATCACCCCGTATTTTTCTTTCCATATTGTACTCAAAGTTTTTGATATAGTAGATATGTGGTGATGTTGTTTCGTGACTTGGTCGTGCTTGTGGTTATGCTCCATTATAAAAAAAATTCATACTGAAAATCCTCATTGTAGTCTCCCAGGATTGAAATCTGGCATATGAGTGTCGGAATCCGAGAATGGGGCACAACGGAGGCTATCGTCACTGGATTCGGCGATTGGAAATTTTGTTAGCCCATTTTTCGAGTTTAGGGCGTGACATATAGAAAATTGAATACGGTCATAAAGAAGGACCATTTTCCTCTACCATTCATCGATTAAGTTTTAGAGAGGGTAGCAGGCCACTCCTTCTATAGTTTCCTTGATGGATATTTCGGATAGAACCAAATAGAGATAGCTTTGGAAGACTAAGAGATAACCATGTTCACTTGTCCATTTGGCACGTTTGCTTTCAAACGGATGCAATTTGGTAATAACTTTTCAATGGTGTATGTTAAGTATTTTTTCAAATATGGTTAGAAAGTTTCTTAAGGTTTTCATGGATGACTTCTTTGTATTTGAGAGTAGTTTTGAGGAATGCCTTAATAATTTATCTCATCTTATCTAGGTGTGAAGAGAAGCACCTTGTCTTAAATCGGGAAAAGTGTCATTTTATGGTTCAAAAGGAATTTTTTTTTGGGCCATGTTATCTTAATAAATGGAATCGAGGTAGATAGCTCAAAACTGGACATTATCATTAATCTACCTATTTCCCTAACTGTTAGATATATTAGATCACTTCTATGGTACGCCGATTTCTATAAAAGATTAATCAAGGATTTTCATGCCATTATTAGACCCTTGACAAATCTTCTCTAAAAGGATGTCCCATTTAAGTGGACAGATGAGTGTGCAAGTGTCTTTAATAAAATTAAATCATCCCTTACCACTGCACCTCTCATGTGTTTAGCGGATTGGACACTTCCTTTTGAACTAATGTACGATGCCAGTGATTATGCTATAGTGACTGTTTTGGACCAAAAGAAAGATAAACGGCCTTATGTTATTTACTGTACGAGTAAAACTCTAAACTCGACCCAAGTGAACTACTTAACAATTGAAAAGAAGTTACTTGCTGTAGTTTTTGCTTTAGATAAGTTTAGGTCATACTGGGATCCAAACTAGTCATTTTCACGGACCATTCAGATTTGAAATATTTGCTATCTAGAAAAGATGCAAAGTTGAGACTTTTGTGATAAATCATTCTACTCCAAGAATTTGACTTAGAGATAAAAGATAAGAAAAGAGTAGAAAATGTAGTGGCCGATCACGTTTTCAGATTGGTTTTAGATGATTCCACTGAGGAGATGCATATTTAGAACACTTTGACTGATGAATAATTATTTGCGATCTCCAAATTGCCTTGATATGCAGATATAGTGAACTATCTTATGACATGAAAAATGTCATATCATTGGAAGGCACATGATAGGAAGTGCTTTGAAACCGAGGTTAGGAACTTTTTCTAAGATGACCTGTATTTATATAAATATGAAACTAATTAAATTTTTGGATGTCATGTCCCAGAGGATGAAGTTCAAAGTATTATTTCTTTTGCCACATGGAAGCATGTGGTGGCCATTTTTCTGTTAAGAAAATTACTGCAAAAATTCTACAGTGTGGGTTTTACTGGCTCACCATATTAAAAAACACCCATGCTTTATATGTTGCTTGTGGTAGATGTCAAAGATTGGGAAGAGTGTCCCAACACAACATGATGCCTTTATCCCCTATTTTACCATTGAAGATTTTCGATTGTTGGGGTGTTGATTTTATGGGCTCATTTCCATCTTCTTTTGAATTTCTTTATATATTGTTTGGTGTGGACTATGATTCCAAGTAGACTGAAGCAGTTCTAAGTAGGAACAATGACAACAAAGTGGTCATATGATTCCTTAAGAAAAATATTTTTTCTAGATTTGGAAATCCAAAGGCCATCATTAGTGATGGCGTGTGAGACCTGTATTTTACCCCGTACCATTCCGTATGCCTTCGCTGTCCTCCCTGTCGAATGCCAGCGACCCGCGATTTGTTGTCGGTGTTTGTGCGCGATCTTGAGTCGTGTTTTGTATATCAGAGTCGGCTCGACTCGAAACTTGTACTCTTGCGACTACGCCATTGTCGTGGTTCCGACACCGTGTATTACATATTGAGATGATACCCGAGCCAGGAGATGAGGGTTCGCGTTCAGTTCGAGGAAAACATCATGTGTTGCAAATACCGAGAGAATCTCTATGACACATCACATCAATCCATCAATCAAATGTCAAGTACAACACTCATCCCCAAGTACAACCACTCTCCCTAAAGTCAACTCTCTCCCTTACAACTAAGTACACCCATCCATCACTCACCATCCCTCTCTCCCATTACTTCTCTCCCATCACCTCTCTCTCTCTCTCTCATTCTCCAAGCAACCCACGTCCAAGTAAGCTCCATGAGAGAGAGCTTTGTGTGGCCCACTTCCTATCTCCCATCCCCACCCTCCAAAATCAATCTCGACCATTGAATCTCATCCATTGGAGCTCTGAAATGCATTGATGGAAGGAGAAGTCTATGATCAAAGGTGGATGATCGACCGTTGGATTTCATTTTTTATTTAAAGACCATTTATTATGGGACCCATCATGATGTATGCATTGTATAGGGAGGGCCCATAGTGGCGGGGTCCCTCCCCTTCTCACGTTTCTCTATTTCTCTTTATTTTATTTTTCCTTATGTGATGGTCCACCTTGATGGACGGTGTTGTGGACCCCACCTATGATGTATGTATTTTATCCACACCGCTATCCATCCGGGGCTCGCTTTGCTGCCCACGATGAGACCCACTTGATGTATGTCCCTTACATCCCAACCGTCCAGCGGCAAGGCTTGGTGCAGTGGGACCCCCCCTGACGTATTTGTTGTATTCACACCGTCCATTCGTAGGGACGGTGGGCCCTGATGTGGTGGCCATTTGTGTGGGACGTGGCCCACCTTGATGTGAGATCCACACTGTCCAGCAAGCCTGGACGGTGAGACCCACTTGAAATGTGGATTTTATCCTCGCCGTGCATCTACTCTGCTGCAGTAGCAACAGTTGCTGTTGACTTCGGCAATATGTGGAACCCACCTCTTTGGTGTGAGATCCACACTGTCCACTGCCGAGAGGGCCACCATGATGTATGGTTTAATCCACACCATCCTTGGTTGGGACGGTGGTTCTCCACCATGACGTATGCGTATATCCGCACCTTCCGTCCATTTCTCTGGGACGTGGGGCCACCTCACACGTGTGACTCGTGTAAGGGTGGGGCCTACCTATATGTTTGTATTTTTATCCAGCATCGTCTAGCTGGACGCGGTGCATGTGAAGACCCCATCTTGGTGTACGTGCCTTACATCCAAACCATCCATTCCTCTGACTTCTGGACAGTAGCTTTTCTTATATATAATATAATATATCATATATATAGGTGTGTGGTGGGCCCCATGTGGGATTCACCTGTTGGACGGACTGGTTGGGATCCCCACACTAGCTATATGGATGTGCATTGACGTCACCAAATTCCGTGGGACCCACCTTAATAGTATGTGTTTCATCTGCATCGTCCATCTGGACGGTGGCATGTACTTCCCCACTATGATGCGGTGTTGTATCTGCACCGTCTGTACAGTGGCCCACCTTGAAGCTTGTGTCTATCACACCGTCCATCCATCTGTTGGAAATCCACCATGACATATGTTTTGTATTCCACTTGATATGTGTTGTATATCCAAGTTGTTCATTTGGTGGGCCCATTTGGGGGTGTAGGCCCACCTGCTATATGTGTAGGGCCACCTTGAAGTATACCCATCTGTTTTGTCACACCGTGAGCTAGCCCATCAGGCCCACTATAAATATGATGAGGCCCATCTAATGAAGCCCAATATGATGTATTTATGGCTTGTGTGTAGGGCCCACCTATGATGTATTTGGGGCTCATGGGTTGAGGCCCATTGAGATATATTTGGGGCCCTTAGGTTGAGGCCCATTGTGATATATGTTAGGCCCATGTCATGCAGCCCATGTCGTGCGGCCCACTTGATGTATATGCGGCCCAGACATTAGGCCCAATGTGACGTATATGAGACCCATTAGTGCGGCCCATTGATGCAATCCATAGTGATGTGTATTAGGCCCATGTGATGCAGCCCGATGTGTTGTATATGAGACTATAAGTACTATAGTTTTTGCTCCTTTGATTGTCAAATTTTGTAGTGCTAAAACCACAATCTGTGTCTTGTGTAGCACGTTGATATATATGTTCAAGACAATGCATCATATGCTCAAGATAAGTCAAGTGCTTCAAGTCAAGAACAATGATCTACTTCAAATGCAAGATCAAGTACATTGTTTACTTCTTTAAAGCTTCAACTGTCAATGTTGTAAAGTGACATCGAAAGACATGTAATGGTTCAAGACTCAAGAAGCGGATCAACATATGTACTACAGCTTCAAGATGCAAAAAATCTTAAGTACAAGAGTACAAGCTTCATCATGAGTCAAGATTGCAAGCTTCATGGACTTCAAAGAAAGACTATCAATTAAAAGGAAAAGAAGTTCAATGTTCATACTTCACAAATAAGGTTTAGACGACCTTAGATTGACCTTATGGTAGGTCATTTTGAATACATAATTCAAATGCTCTTTTTATAAGTGTTTGTTCTATTCTTCGACTAGTACTGGACTCTGTTCAACTAGTCCTAACACTGGCTCGACAAGTCCAAGATATTTCAAGACTAGTCCTAAGTCTGTTGTAATTTTTAAAATTTTTTTATTGAGCCATGACCAGTCCTGGAGACTTGTAGACCGTTCGTGTGAACAGTGCACGATTCGTTCACGACTAGTGCTGCAGCTACGACTCAAACTCCAACAACTATTTCTGGTTCCTCATGACTAGTCGTGGACAGGTCACGACCAGTCGTGGAGGACTCACAACCAATTGTGTAGTGCCTACAACCAGTCGTGGAACAATTTTATCCGATCGCGCTTAAAATTTTAAAAATTCGTTGGATCTACGACCAGTCGTAATGTCCACAGGACCAGTTGAAGGTGCGATCTGCGCACCTATAAATAGACGACGAATTTTAGATTTTCGTAACTCAATTTAAGTAAAATCAAGGCATCATTCTGAGAGATAAGTTAGTAATCTATTTAAACTATTGTGCTCATTTAATATTCTCTTTTTGTAGCTTTATTTACATTTGATTTTGAATTTCCTTATTCTAATTATATTTGAAAGAGGAATTGAAGTATTCCTAATTCTTGGAGTCAAAATCAAATCAAGCTAACCCAAGGTACTTTAAATTTAAAATTAATTTAAAACTTTGAACCATTTTATATATGAATATTGGACATTGATCTTTAACATTGAACTTCTACTCCGATTTGGTTCTTCCGGGCTATAACAAAAGGAGAAATTCAGATATTTTATATTATTGTAATTTCCTTTGCTTTGGTTTCTTTTTGAGAATAAGCTAGAAAAATCTCATTGTTTTGGTTATCTGAGGAGAGCCAGAAAACTCAGAGTGAGAGGTTTTTTGAATTGTGTAAAGCCCACTTGAAAGACACAATTATGAAGGATTTGGGTGAACCTAAAAAACCTATTTGAATAGTGAACGCTAATATCCACTGTATGAGGATATTAAGAGTAGAGTAGCTGTGTGGCTGTTGTTTAACAGTTTGTGTACACACAGACAAACTACTATAATTCTTTTTATCTTGTGGATGTGTGGTTTATTTTCTATATCTTTTATCATTCAATATCGTGGGATGTATATGTGGATGTGAATGTTGTAATATTTACATTTTAAGCATTGTGGGGAATGTTGTAATAGTGTAGATTTCAATTCTTACTATTTCATTTTTATTCCTCTTCAATTTGAGATATTGATACATAAACTGTTCTAGTAACGTTGTTCTACCATAAATTCTTTGTTTTTATGGTGTAAGGTTATCCTTAGAACAACATTTATATCAACCTCTCAATACTAAAATTTTGAGGGTGCTTTACTTTTTAGTATTGTAGTTTGTTTAAAGTGCTATCTTTCCTTTAATTATTTTTAATTTGCCGTTATCATTTTAATTTGGCATAGTCTTATTCACTCCCCCCCCCCCCCCCCCCCCCCCCCCTCTATGACAAATAGTTTGGCCTTTTCAAGTGGTATCAGAGACTAATAGCTCATTCTCTTATTTTATTTAAATTTATTTCCTGAGCTAATCGATCTAAGCTATTTATAAGATGTCAAATTTTGATAGCCTTTCAGTCACTATGCCTCCATCATTTGATGACACCAATTATGCCTATTGGAAAGCAAGGATGAGGATTTTCCTTAAATCCATGGATGAGAGTGTGTGGCTAGCCACAGTGAATGAATGGACCCCTTCTACCACTGAAGTAATTGGAATTGATAGATCCAAATCTATGAGAATTACACCTTATTTCTCTTGGACCACATTTCAGAAAAAGTGAGAGTAATACAAATGCAAAAGAACTAAATACAATCACTTGTGAACTATCACCAGATGAATTCAAAAGAATTATATCCTGTGATTCTGCAAAGCAAGCCTGAGATATTTTAAAAATGACACACAAGGGAACATCAATTGTCAAGAAATCTAAGATTCAAATCCCCACAACCAAGTTTGAGGAAATACGTATGGAAGAAAATGAAATGTTTATGAACTTCTATACAAGATTAAATGACATCGTGAACTCTATGTAGGGTCTTAGTGATAAAATCTGAGAAAGTAAAATTTGTGCAAAAATACTACGCTCACTTCCTGAACGGTTCAATTCTAAGGTTACTGTGATCCAGGAACTTCATGATACGGACAACATGAGGGTAGAAGAATTAGTTAGCTCTTTACAAACTTATGAGTTAACTTTCAAAGCTTCTAAAGGTAAATCCATTGCCTTTAAATCTTTTAAAAGTATTTCTTAAGAAAATAATAGCAATTCTGATTTAGAAAACTCTGAAGATGATGTGGCCCTTTTAGCTAAAAAGTTTTACAAAATTTTCAAAAGTAAAAAGAGGGTTGATTTTCAAAAATCTAATGACAAGAAGAAATCTAAACCTAAAACTCAAAAATCTTTAAAAGACAGTCAGTGTTACAACTGCCATGAATATGGGCATTTAGAAAAGAAGTATCCTAAGAAGGACAAACTTAAAAAGAAAGGAATATTGGCTACTTGGGATGAATCCTCTGACTTTGAAGCCTCTTCTGAATCAAAAGATTCTAAAACTGAGTTGGGCAGTGAAGTTAAAGCCCTTATGACTCTAGTCAAATTCTCTTTTTCAGATAATGATGATTTTACTAGTGAAAAAAATCTAAATAGTGATCATGAAAATGAAGAAAATCTTCAAGATGCTTATAATGCCCTTTACAAGGAGATTTGTAAAATTGTTATTAAACTTAAACTTCAGAAAGAAAAGTTTTTAAAGCTTAAAGAAAATTCTGATTCTCTTGTTTTAGAAAAATTCCACATTTCAGATTATTTTTTAAAATCGTAATGCGATTTAGATTTCAAAACCTCTATTAAGAATCTTAAATTTGAAAATGAAAAAAATTAAATTTGAAGTCTCTTCGCTTTTGAGTTTAAAAGATACATGGAGGTATGCCCAAGGTGATCCAAAGTTAGAAAACTTTTGTCTGGATCAAGAAAATGTGGTGATCGATTAGGTTTGGGCTACGATAAAAATCTTCCTCCTAAACAAAAGAATACTCCTCCTAAGTTTGTGAAAGGAGAGTCTTCAAACTCAAAAGGGAATAGTTCAAATCAAAATACTTCTAAAAAATGCTAAAACTTTTTAATCTTTCAAACCTAAAAGTAACTATATCAGCTATAAAAATCAGAACCGAAACCCTTTAGCTGAGAAAATTGTTGATTTACTTAAGGAGCTCTTAAAATCTAACTCAGTAGGTCATTCTCATAACAACTACAAATACAAGAAGATCAATTATACTCCTAAACCCAAAACAATTATGAAATGGGTTCCTAAGGTTAACTGGTTGCTTACACTGCTTTCAAAGCTTCAAGCCATTTAAAGTGGTACCTAGACAGTGGATGCTCCAGGCACATGACTGGTGACAATGGTCTGTTCACCACTCTTAAAGACATGACTGATTGTTCAGTCACATTTGGTGATGGTAGCAACTGTAGAATTATTGGCCAAGGTACGGTCCAACTTTCTAACTCCCTTTATTTGAGAATGTCTTATATGTAGAAGGTCTAAAACATAACTTGTTAAGCATTTCTCAAATATGCAATAAAAATCACAGTGTAAAATTTTCTAACCAAGGTTGTGAAATTTTAAACAAAAAGGGTTCTGTAATATTAACTGGTCATAGAACTTCTGAAAACTGCTATATTGTTAGTGATTCTAGCTCATCTAGTCAATCGTGTTATATGGTCCATACTGATGAGACTGAGTTATGGCATAAACGCCTTTGACATGTACTCTACCATAATTTGTATAGATTGAGCAAAAGAAAACTGATAAGAGGTATACCTAAATTATAAAAAGTAGACAAAATATGTGGTCAATGCCATATTAACAAGCAAACTAGGAGTGCTCACAAAAAGGTGGACTCCAATGCCACATCCAAATCGCTCGAATTTCTCCACATGGATCTTATAAAACCAACCAAGACGGAGGGTCGAGGTGGTAAAAAATACATTCTTGGAATCGTGGATGATTTTACTAGATTTACTTAGGTAGCCTTCTTAAGGGATAAATCAGAAATCCTTGATAAAGTAAAAAGAGTTCTCAAATGAATCCAAACTAAAAAAGGTTCTCAAGTCTGTAAGATCCGTAGTGATCATGGATCAGAATTTGAGAATAGCAGTTTTGAAAAATTTTGTTGCGATCAAAGAAATTTCACATGAATTCTCTGCACCCAAAACACCACAACAAAATGGAATTGTTGAAAGAAAAAATAGAGTACTTCAAGAAATGATAAATATAATGTTGAATAGTATGAAGCTCTCTAGAAATCATTGGGCTGAGGCCATAAATACTGTTTGCTATATAATTAACTGGGTTTATACAAGTAAGTTAAACAATAAAATGGCTTATGAAATGTGGTTTGATAAGAAGCTTACTGTCAAATACTTTCGAGTTTTTGGCAACAAGTGCTATATTTTACGTGACCATGAAAATATGGGTAAGTTTGACAATAAAAGTGACGAAGGGATCTTTTTAGGGTATTCTTTGAACAGTCGAGCATATTGAGTACTGCATAAGATGATCGGTGTAATTAAAGAGTCCATCAATGTGGTCATTAACGATCACTTGAATACACCTGCTTCAAGTTCAGATAATGATGAAGTCCTAATTTACAAACTAGATACTTCATCAAGTCAAAATAACTCTTAACTGAGGACTGTTAAAGATCATCCAACCACTCAGATTCTTGCAAACCCTCTCACTGATGTGTGCACTCATAGACAATTAGAAGATATATTTAATTACGTGTGCTTTACATCTTAGATCGAATCGAAAAATGTAAAATAAGCTCTTACTGACGAAAACTGGATGGTTGCAATGCAAGAAGACCTTAATCAATTTATAAGAAATAATGTTTAGTATCTTATTCCTAGACCTAAAGATAAACATATTATCGGAACTAAGTGAATTTTTAAAAATAAGTCTGATGAATTTGGTACTATAATTCGAAACAAGACTAGATTGGTTGTATAAGGATACACTCAAATTGAACGTATCGATTATGATGAAACCTTTGCCCTAGTAGCTCGTCTTGAATCAATCAGACTTTTCATATCCATTACTTGCTTTAGAAAATTCAAAATTTATTAAATGGATGTAAAGAGTACTTTCTCAAACGGCGATCTACATGAAGAAGTGTATGTTGAATAACCAACAGGTTTTGAAGACTCTAAGAATACTGATTATGTTTATCGCTTAAAAAAGGTTCTCTACGGTTTGAAGCAAGCTCCCAGGGCATGGTATGAAAAATTGACTAAGTTTTTACTCAGTCATAATTTTCAAATGGGAAGTGTTGTTAAGACTCTTTTTGTTAAGAAATATAACGATCATATCTTAATAGTTCAGATCTATGTTGATGATATTATTTATAGATCTACCTGTACTAACATGACTGTTGAGTTTGCAGATCTAATGAAATATAAATTTGAAATGAGCATGGTTGGGGAATTGAATTATTTTCTAGGGTTATAAGTGAAACAATAACCTGATGGTATTTTTATTTCTCAGACCAAATATGCTCTGAACTTGATTAAAAAGTTCGGATTTGAGAATGGTAAGAATTTTGATACTCCTATGAGTACAACTTTAAGACTTTCAAAAGACTCAACAGGTAAATGTGTGGATCCTAAATTATATTGTAACATGATTGGTAGTTTACTTTATTTAACTACTAGTAGACCTGATATTGCCTTTAGTGTTGGAATTTGTCAAGAAATCAATCTAACCCTAAAGAATCACATTTAACTGTTGTTAAGCGGATTATACGAAATGTTACAAGTTCAGCTAATTTGGGTCTCTGGTATCCACATGATACTAGTGTTCAATTGGTTAGTTACACAGATACTGATTCGGTTAGTAATATCGATGATAGAAAATCAACCGGTGGTGGTTGTTTTTATATTAAAAACTGTTTAGTTTCTTGGTTTAGCAAGAAATAAAGTTCCATACCGCTCTCAATAGCTGAGGTTGAATACATCGCAGCTGGAAATGAATGTACTCAACTCGTATGGATGAATAGAATGTTAAGCGATTACGGAATTACAAAGGATTCAATAGTCTTATATTGTGATAATTTCAGTGCAATTAATATATTTAAAAATCCAATCTAACATTCACGAACCAAGCACATTGACATTAGATATCATTACATGTGTGAATTAGTGGAAGAAAAGATAATTTCATTGGAATACATTCCTACCAAGACTTAACTGGCTGACATTTTCACTAAATCGCTCGACAAAAGCAGGTTTAATAAATTGAAATTTGATCTTGGAATGTTTAATTCAAATTGATTAATCATGCATTTTTGTATTATAGCATATTTATTTGTTTATATTTTAGAATTTTATGAAAAACGCATGTCTTTTACGTGTACACGACCAGTCGAGGGCATACTCGACTAGTCGTGGCACGACCGGTCGAGGACGTCCCACGACCAGTCGTGTAGTGCGATGGACCTTTTTAATCTGGGAAAAACTCTTTCTTCCTCATTTGCCCTTTCTTCTCCAACATGGCTACGCCCGACCAGTCATACCCAACTTCTTGATTCTTCAAGGTTAGTCCAATGTTTGCATTTTTCTTATAGATTCAAGCTCTATTTACTTTATTTTCTTTCTTGAAGTACTTGATTTTAAGTTTTCTTGAAGTTTTTGGAGATTTCTCTTGCAAAATCTGATCTAGAAAACCCCACTCTACTTCCTTTGTAATCTCTTAATTTTTTTGTATTCTTAATAACAAATGGATGCTAGAGGTAGGAAGAAAACTTCTCATAGTGCATCATCTTCCAGATCGACAACTATCACACGGCGCCACCTTCGGTCATCCGAAGATGTTCCTTCTTATGTGCGGGATTTGAGGATGCGCGATGTGATAGTTGCGCGTCCTGTGCATGTTAAACATCTTGCTCCTTTTGATCTCGTCCCTCTTCTCCAATCTGTATGATGGGCTAACATTCTACATTGGGGTGGGCCGGCATACCGGTCCATTGCGTAGTCTATGTTCGCATGCATTTTTAATTTCTCTACATAAAATTTAAAGTTTACAATTGTAACTAGGGAAGGTCTATTTGAAGTTGATAGACATTTAATTTCTGGACTTATGGATATACCTGTCAATGATGACGGTATTCCTATTATCAATCTAGTTGAGAAACCATCTGAATTAGAAAAGCGCGTGCTTGCCAGAGTGTTATGTAACATAAATGTGCAATGGAGTCAGAATGGGAATGTACTCGCTTCAAGGTATTTGTTACCCAGATACAGGGTCCTTTATAAGATATTTATTTCCAATCTTTATCCTAGGTCTGGTAACAAAATCGAACTCACTTATTTTATGGTTCGGATTTTGCATTCCATCATATCTGGTGTCAATATCTGTCTTCCTTCTTTAATTTGTCATTCCATCATTCAATTTTGCCCCCATTCAGGTCACAGTGATATTTCATTTACATATCTTATGACTGTGTTCGCTACTCACATGCTGGTTGTTATGCCTGTTGGAGAGGCTCCTATTCATCACCTTATCTTCAATAATAAAAATATAAACAAGATGAATTTGCAATTGGCTAAGGGTCAAGTGAATGAAGGTGGTGGTGGAGCTGAAGCTGTGAATGAAGAAGAAGGCGGTTTACCTGATGATAATATAAACATAGATGATATATTTGATGAACTTGATTCAGATTTTGAGGCTGACCTTGACTATCAGCCATTTGACTTTGATGTACGTTTACGTGTACTTGAAGAGAAGGTAGCGATCATGAATGTTGCCCATGATTTGCAGTTTAAATATATGGGCAAGTATCTTAGGCGCATTAATAAGGGCCTTCATCAAATTGATTCTACCATACCTGCTCCTTCAGGATCTGATTATGTATTTTCTTATTTGATCTGTAATAACTTTTGTGATACTTACTCTTTACTTTCAGTTTTTTTTTTAAACTAACTTTAAATGAATTTTGTTTATGTTGATTAATGATATATGGTCTTTGAAGTTACTTATATGTTTCATATCTTGACTATGTTTGCTTCATTATTCCTCTTCCATATCTTTGTTTCTTCGTTTGTCATATTGTGACAAAAAGGGGGAGAATATTTTGTTATGCTTATGCTTATGGATATGTTGCTTATGGATATAGATTGTAGGTAGTAGTATTTTTGTGTGTGTGCTACTCAGGGGGAGTAAGTAAGGAAGTGTTTTGAATGTTTTATGATGTTTTGCACTGGTGCATTATACTTTCTTGTGTATATATGGTGCATGATTCTTTATTGAGCATGTATTACTTCTCTTATTTTTAATGGAGTGTGTTTTGTCACAAAGTTGATGAAGGGGGAGCTTGTAATTGCTATAGTTTCTGCTCATTTGATTGTCAAATTTTGTAGTACCAAAACCACAATTTGTGTCTTATGTAGCACATTGATGTATATGTTCAAGACAATGCATCATATGCTCAAGATAAGTCAAGTGCTTCAAGTTAAGAACAATGATCTACTTCAAATGCAAGATCAAGTACATTGTTTACTTCTTTAAAGCTTCAATTGTCAATGTTGTAAAGCGACATCGAAAGACATGTAGTGGTTCAAGACTCAAGAAGCAGATCAACATATGTACTACAGCTTCAAGATGCAAAAGATCTCAAGTACAAGAGTACAAGCTTCATCATGAGTCAAGATTGCAAGCTTCGTAGACTTCAAAGAAAGACCATCAACTAAAAGGAAAAGAAGTTCAATGTTCATACCTCACAAACAAGGTTTTAACGACCTTAGATTGACCTTAGGATAGGTTATTTTGAATACATAATTTAAATGCTCTTTTTATAAGTGTTTGGTGTAGTCTTCGACTAGTCCTGGACTCTGTTCGACTAGTCCTAGCACCGGCTCGACCAATCTAAGAAATTCCAAGACCAGTCCTAAGTTTGTTGTAATTTTTAAAAATTTTTTGTTAAGCCACGACCAGTCCTGGAGACTTCTCGACCATTTGTGTGAACAGTGTACGATTCGTTCATGACCAGTCCTACAGCTACGACTCGGACTCCAGCAACTATTTCTGGTTCACATTTTATCAGTGCCAGTTATCGATACCGATTATGAGTATGTGACAGCATAGCATCATGATACATGACCATACGCATCATTTGCATGTTTTTTATGAGATGTGGTTGACCATTGCATATGTCATTGGACAGGTTGCTATGAGACTCCCTAATAGGCGGAGATTATCTCACATGAGTGCACGATATGCACAAGATTGATGCATGACCGGATTGTATGACTCATGCATCTTACATTGTGTATTGTGATTACTGTACGCCCTAGTGATATTAGGGTCGTAGCCTCCACATGCATATCATGGATGACAAGATGGGACACCAAAATATGTTATTAGCATCAGGCTGCCATAGATGGCCCTGAGTGAAAATTCTTAAACCCTCTTGGTACCCGATGACTCCCCAACGTTTAGACCGAGTATATATATATAAGCACATGAGGGCCATATACTAGTAGGTCGCGTCTCCCACTATGTTATGGTCAGTTGGGAGGGGGTGTGACCTTACGTGCCTGAGTGAGGGGACAATATCTAGGTTGAGTTTGATCAGCTTGAGGAATGGGTCCGCTATCGACGGTCGGGCCCGATATTAGCAGGCGGATAGTGAGGTCTCTTCCACTTACCTAGTTGTGCTCTCGGATAGGGATTACAAGCTAGCGTAGAGTGTAGTAGACTCCAGTGACGATCTCAGAGATGTATAGTACTGATATGTGGACTTATTAAGAATGTGTTACATACTCATTCATTCATTCATTCACTATCCACTTGGGCTGGTGGTGCGCAACTATTTGTTACGTGTGCCTTTGCAATGGCTAAGATTTCAGTTGGGGCGCGCGACTAACTTGAGATCAGGAGTTTACCATAGTGAGTCTGACTATCTAAATTTAGATATGGGACTGGTTTGGATAGAGGTCCCTTGCGGTGGACCCTGTAGCCTGTGATACTACATACTATCATCCCAACTTCACAGTCCAGCTTGGTAATTTTATTCACATCACATATTGCATTACATCTGCAGGTATATGACATTTTGGGTTGTTATGTTTCCGCACTTATATGACATAGATGAACTCAACAAGATTTACATGTTGCATTGTACCCTCAGCATCTAATATTTGGTTCTCTTGAACTCCTCATTTGTATAGATGATTTGTATTGCGTACTCTGATATTATATGACTTTTGGACTTGTCAGTATTTCTACTTACTCTGATATTGTATGATTTGTGGACTTATCAGTATCTCCATTTACTCTGATATTGTATTCTGAGCACGCATATACTGCTCACACACTTACACCATTCTCTAAGCTTTCTATAAGCTCATGCATGATAGATGCGTGCTGGTGACATTATAATGTAGCTGAGCTGAGGTAGGAGCGTGCGGTTGAACTTCTAGAGTTTTCTTTGATATTTCTATATTGTATTTCTCTTTCAGCATTGTAATCAAATGATTATATTAGTGGATACGTGATAATGATGTTGTTCTTATGATCTGGGTATACTTGTGGTTATGTTTCTTATGAGATAAATGTACGTTGAAAAATCCTCCTTGTACGATCCCAGGATCGGGATATAGCGTATGAGTGTTGGGAGCTGAGAATGGGGTACTATGGAGGTTGTCAACACTGAATTCGGTAATTGAGAATTTCGTGAACCCGATTTTCGAGTTTGGGGCGTGACATGATGGGTCTCACTTTTGCAATAAGACATTTGAGACTTTGATGAAGAAATATGACATCAAGCATAAAGTGAGCATCCCATACTACCCATAAACGAGTGAGCAAGCTGAGGTTTCTAATGAAAAAATTAAATACATTTTGAAGCAAACTATAAGGTCGAATAGGAAGGATTGGTCCCTCAGACTATCTGACGTTTTGTGGGCTAATAGGACTGCTTATAAGAACCTGATTGGAATGTCCTCATATAGATTCGTGTATGGGAAGGCTTGCCATTTTCCAGTGAAATTAGAACATAGAGCATACTAAGCAATAAAGAAGTTAAACTTTGATATGAACCAAGTAAGTGGACAAAGAAAATTAGAATTGAATGAATTAGAGGAGCTGAGGAGAGACTCCTGTGAAAATTCTATAACCTACAAAGAGAAGACTAAAGCTTTTCATGGCAAAAACATCCTGAGAAAGAATTTTGAACATCAGCAAAAGGTATTATTGTACAATTCCTATCTCCAGTTCTTTCCAAAAAAGTTAAGATCAAGATGGACAGACCCCTTCACTGTGAAGAATGTATATATCATGGGGTTATTGAAATTAAGAATTCACGTAATGACAATGTGTACAAGGTTAATGGTCAAAGATTGAAGCTTTATGTGAAAAAATTTCATTTAGGAGAGGAGTCCGTCCCTCTTCGTGAGCCAGAATATTCAGATTGATGCTCCTAGTCTGATGGAGCATTTGTGTAGGATTTGTATAATATTCATTTTTTTTTATGATACTTAGCATGTACGTTTCTTCATGGTAGGTACTATCCAACCTTTCTTTTATTTTTATTATTTTCTGCATTACATATATCATTACATTGGGGACAATGTAAATTTTAGGTTGGGGGATGTGGATAGTCATCCATGTGAGTAAAATTTTAGGAATAGTAGAGTTAATTTTTTTTTTTAAAATAAATAATTTTTTTTCCACAATTTTCAAATTGTTTATACAAGAATGTGAACATGATATTATGCGAATTCTAAAGGCAAAGTTAATACTTATTCTAGGTTGATAGTAGTTAGAATTCTGATAACTGAAAATTATAGACTTAAGTTCGATTATCTAATCACTAGTTTAGAGTGAGTTATAATTTGATATACCAAATTCACAATACACCCTAGCTAACTAAGTTATAAATATGATATGTGAACTAGAATAAATTTTTTTGATTAAAACAAGGTTGAATGAACTAGTACCATTGACATATACTTAGAACGAGAGAATATTGAAAGAAAAAAAAGTGATGGAAAAAGAAAAATTTATTATAGAGCATGAATATAATGACCATAACAATCATGTCAGTAATCCAGAGTAAGGATACTTAAGTATCCAGTGCTGTTACCGTTACAACTACAATACCTTAGGAATTTTCATCTAAGGGTGGTCTATATTAATGAGGACATAATGATAAAAGAAGAAAGTGCATGAAGGAAATGAGATAACTAAAGATTTTATATTCTTTTGATGATTGAAAGGAGTTAGGATAGGGAACATGTATATTTCTCAAAGTAAGACTAGTGTCACCGAACACCTAAGTATATTTGATCACAACTATTCTAAATTTTGATTAGGTCTCTGAATTCAAGGATGTGATGGATTAAGAAATTAAGATTTTAATTAACTTCAGATTTAGGATAAGTGTTGCTTCGTTTTAGAATTCATATGATGAATGAAGGCATAATTGAATAAATTTTTGAGTTTTGAACTATTTTTCATATTTTTCAATGTTCGTGGGTAACATTTCTAAAAATCCTCACAAGACTATAACTCGTCCACTAGGGGAAACCTAAGGGTTTAAAGACTTGTTGCATAGGCTAAATGCAATCGAGATTACCTGCAAAAGTGGTGTAGTTAGATTTTTTTTTGGTTTTAATTTTTCTAGAATTAGTTTTTATTCTTATTTTTATTTTTCTTCGCTTATTTTGCTCTAAACTAGTAAAATATTGGTTGGGAGGTATTTCGAGTGTCAAATATTACATATTTTCTCCCATTTATATCTTGATTTTATGAACATGATAATGTTTAATGGTAAATTTTATACATGTTTGTGTTGCAAGGTGAACTTGAGAGATTAGAGTGAAAACAATGCTAAAAGTATGGATTTAATCACTAAGGCAAGGGATAGATCTTAAGAGACTAAGATTAAGAATTCACATGCCAAAGATCCAAGGAAACCAAGGGATGAAGGAGGAGAATTAAAGATTTGAAGTAAAGAAAAAGAATCTTAAAAATTGTCATGAAAATAGATTCCGGGACCAGAAAAGTATAATTCCGAAAAACTGCCAAAATCACCTTTGATCATATCGAAAGAACTTCGATGCATTAAAGATCATATTGAAGGTACTTAGATGTATCAAAGATGGAATAAAAAATTACAGAATTTTTAAGCCAAACTCGCTGGACAATTCTGGACTAGTTTTAATGATATCAAAAGACCTTCAATGCATCAAAGCTTATATCGAAGATGATATCGAAAGGCCTTCGATGCATCGAAGCTACTTACGCGGAGCCTACGTGAAGTGAGAAAATTTAAAGCAGTTTTTAAAATTTTCAAATATGTTTGAAGAAGGGACTTCCCCACTTATAAATATGGCTTCCTAGGGCATTCCTAAAGATTATTCAAAGCATTCAAGAGCAAGATTTAGGGTTTTAGAGAGTTTTTAATTTTATTAAAATTATATAATTTTTTTTTTCATTTAGATCTTTTTTATTTACAGTTATTTATTTCTTATTGCTTTTTATTTTTATAATTTAGTTATATTTTTCTAGTTCCCTCTAACCCAAGCTAGAAGGGAAGCACATTGGTTTAATGATTTCATAATTTATGATGATTGATTATTTTTAATGATGAGACGAATGGAATATGCATGTTATCAATTATCTAGGTTTAGGTTTTTGATTCTCATTTGAGATGTATATGTTTCCATCATATGAGATCCATATTAATGGATAGGCTTAACCTAGATCAATTAAATTTCTTAGATGGGAGATGTTCTCAACCTGATACATTTCTTTGATTCATTATCTCATGGATATTAAATGCTTAAAATCACTGGTGTTTGAGAATATGAATTAATGGTGCTAATCCATGATTCTCTAATCTTTTATATCATTTATTAAAATATTTAAACTGTTTTATTTTCCAATTAGGCCGGCCATAGTGCTTGGATCCTAGTTGTGTTATCAAAGTCATCATGACTTATGGAACGTTAATCTATGTGTGGAACTTTGAAGCTAGGGTGTTGTTTTCAAATTAATTGAATTTCATACATTCAAAACCTTCAAAATCAAATCATCTATTTAGTTTTTGTTACTTAGTTTTGCATTTAATTTTTTTTATTCTCATAAATTATCTCCCAATGGGATCGACCCTATATTCACAGGTTATTACTTACGAACTTCTGCACTTGGAAGCAAGCAATCAGTGTGTTACGAGATTTATTGTCACCGTATGATTATTGGCAAATGATTATGGTAAGCCTTTGAAAACATGAAATTTTTAAAGATTGCAAAACACTGTGGAGAATGTAATCAATTAATTTTGTTTCTTATATATCTTTATATAAGTATAAATTAAATTTATATAAAATAAGAAGAATCCAAATTCTCAATCAAATCCTTTATCAGGAGGAAATATGGATATGGATATAATGTTGTACAATATTCTGATCTTTACTCACCAAATTTTACAAATAAATATTCTGCTACCTTCCGTGGTGGTTAGTTGGATGGGCACTATAATGTTTATTTAAAATCCATCTAGACCACTAGGTGTTTCACTTCAAGTCAAGTCAATGGATTAAAAATCAACCAATTTGTGATTCAGGTAGACCACATTATTGCAAACAGTTCGCAATGCAACATTCACCCTCCAAACTCTATCCGTTGGTATGGGCCACTTAAATCACAATGAGCCTTAATTTTAGGCTTCAGGCCTAACTTATTGTGTGACATCTAGAGTAGATTTCATATAATCATCAATAACGGTTTTTCTATAAAAATCAAGGGTGTGGCGCACCTTAATCACAAGTCAGCTTTTTTTTTTTTTTTTTTTTCGTGTTGGGCCAAAACTAGAATTAGGCATCTAATTGGAATAGAACTTCATAAACATCATGGTGGACACCCTAAAAAATGAGTTCTGCTTCCCTCTACACTATACAGAGAATTCAGAGAAGAGAAGAAATTGTATGTACACCGCTCTTGAATTTGGCAGGCCTTATTGTGATGTTTATAAGATCCACTCCAGCAATTAGATCTTTAGTACCATGTCATAGTGAAAGACAAAAATCAGGCTGACATGACTTGTGGTTAGGGTGGGTCATGCCAAAGAAAATAGTTGAGAGAGACGTACACCATGATTTTTACAGGGCCACTGTGATAATTATATGAAATCCACTCTAATAATTAGATTCCAAACAAACATTTAGACTTAGTCTAACAAATAATACTCATCTGTGATTCACGTGGGCCACACTAATGGAAATAATTTGAGGCCGAGCGTTGCCCTATGCACTATTTCCAATCATATAGTCCAGATGGCGTTGATTTTTAAGCTCTTGACCTAACATGGCTTGAATCACATAGTAGTCAAGGTGGATTTTATATAAACATCACGGTGGGGCTCACCCAAGCGACTACTTATTTGCTCTCACAACCTGAGGAAAGGTATGCGAATGATAATTATATAAATTAATGAGGCAAATTTTTGAATTTTTTTAAGGTACTAGACTTTAAATCTCATTATTTGTCTAAGAGAGATGACCTCATTGAAACGGAGTCACGAGAGGCCACATGATTCATCAGTGACGAACATGTGAACCCTATGGGAGCGAAAAACCAACCTAAGACTTATACAGTACAGGGACAGTCTCTCATAACCGAAAAAGATTTTTTAAACAATATTATAAGAAGGCATGAGATGTAGATGCATTAGTTGAAAAGGAAAAATATATGGAGCCTGTGAACATCCCAGAGAATTTGAAACCAATGTTGCAGGAGTTTAAAGCGATTGTGCTCTGTGAACTCCCTAAGGAATTGCCTCTTATATGAGATATACAAAACCACAAGGATCTTGTCTCAACAGCAAGTCTGCCTAATTGTCCATACTATCAGAAAGGATGTGAAATTTTACAGGCACAACTAAATGAAACTGTTCTATAATGGTCAATTCAAGGAGAGCATGAGTACATGTATTATGTCAGCTTAAGAGCCTAATGCAAACTACAAGGAAAAGGTTGAAAAATATCGGTGCCAGAAATTATTTGAGTACCATGACTAAAGTCACTTGAGTAACTCAAGGATGAGTTTTTTCCACAAGTGGAGGGGTCTGATGTAGGATGTGGCATAGAGACATTCCTAGTATGGTTGGACCAAAAGAAGTTGAACTGTAAATTAGTCGTAACTTTTGATCCGGGTATTGTAACAGGGCGCACAACCTATCAATCTTTACTGAAACGGGCCAACTGAGGTGAAATGACTCACAAAGTGGGTCACATCTGTTCATTTTTCCATAAAACGCACGCTTTCAGCTTAAAAATGAAAATTTAAGGAAAAATTACTATTTTTAGTAATTTCAATTTTTTTAATATTTTCTTATTTTTAGTTTTTTAGATTTTCTTCTTTTTTAGAAACAACTTGTAATCATGCTATGACTCTTATAGACAAAGCTTAATTGGAATTTTTATTTTTAGAAATTAGGCTTTAAAAGAGTTTTACTAGAATTGAGATTTTTATTAGAGTTAGAATTTTGCTAATTTCGGTAATTAAGAATTTTGGTTTAATTTTTTTTCTTTATAAATGGTGTAACATGGAGATATACACATTAGAAAATTATCAATCAATTTATTTAGAATTTATTTTTAGAATTAATTTATTTAGAATTTATTTTTATTTTCACTACACCAAAATTATAAATTTAGAATTTGGTTTAGGAATGGCTTTAGGCCATTATAAATTTGGAACAGTTTTTAACCATTTTAAATTAAAAAATAACCCTAATTGCGGACATGGATTTGCTACGGAAGCCTCTTGTAAGTTGTTCCTGCCTGGGATGCTATGTGCCCACCATGATGTTTATGAAAAATCCACCCCTATTTATCCATTTTTTCAAATCATTTTAGGACATTAGACCAAAAATCGGTGGATCCAAAACTCAAGTGGGCTGCACAAGAGGAAACTCTAGAGATTCAGTGACCATCATTGTTTCGAACAAGAAACAAATGCATTTGATTTGGGAAAATTATTTTATTCAAATGTAAACAAAGAGAATAAATAGAACAATCATTGTATTATTGATTCTGAGTTTATCTACATCCCTTTAATATCCCTTAATTCCAAGATAAATTGTACAAACGAATTGTAATTAACAAAGCTTGTATGTTGAATCTTGAATCCGACAGCATTTTGACAGTAGCTGAGGACATCTCCTAAGACTTAGGAGGAATATCGAATTAATTGACTAATCTCTCTTTTGAGCTTGTCAAAGGAGAAAGCCTGAAACGATGAAGCTTTGAACTTGAATGCTTTCAGCAATTTTGACAACATCTCGACCTCATTTAAAGCCAATCACATAGAGACCTAGTTGTGCGACTCGCACAACCGTTTTGTCGGTTGCACGGTCAGCGCAATGTGGTGAATGGGTTGGGCGATCTGCACAACTAGATGCGCAGGTTGCGCGATCAGCGCAACTTGGTGCGCAGGTTGCACGGTTCGCACAACTGATCCTTCCTTCTGCTCCTCACCTTCAGTCCTCTTTTCAGAACTTTGTTGCTCAAATGAGAGGGGAAGTGGGGTATTTATAGACCTCTCACACGTGCTAACCCTTGATCTTCATGCCATGGAACACTCTCTGCTCTCGATTACGCCACCCGTGCAATGGAAAAGCTACTTGCGCAGTCCACACAATGATTCATTCAATTGCGCTACCTGCGTAATGTTATATTTAATTACACGACCCGTATAAGGATGCCATCTAATTCTTTTTATGACAAGCTGTTGTGCTACCTGTGCAACTACTTCAACGTGTTGTGCGATCCACGCAACAACTTCTTGCTATGCGACCCGCGCAACCACCAAACAAAGGACTTAATCCTTTCTCTTTCCTTCACTCCTTATTTCTGGAAGACGATGATTTTATGCTTCAATAGATGCCCCCTTGATCTGTTCTTTGTTCCCTTGAATCAAAGAATTAAGATCAACCTTCATGAATTTTTACATTTTCTGAACTTGTTGCGCGACCCTCGTAACGTGCGCCCAAATACCATACTCAGCCCTGCCTCTATAAATATCCAAACTTAGATAATTTCCCTTACTTCTTCGTTCCTGTAGCAGAGCTCTTGCGAAGATTCTTCTTCTCGCGCAATTGACATTTCGTTGCGTAACCAGCACAACGATCTCTTCGTTGCACAAGGCTTCGAACTGTTATGCTGCCGACACAATTCATAATCCGTTGCGTGATTCGTGCAACCGCAATTTCAGCAAATTTCCCAAATTTAGTAAAATTTCCAATTTCCCAAATTTCAGCATGGCCCATACTTAAGCTTCTTCTAGAAAAAGGAACTGCCCATCTTCTTTTAGATTAAAACATCCTCTTCATTTTCCTTGGAAGCATGTGGAAATAAATGAGGAAACTTTGGATCTTCACAACCCTTTCACCTGTAAGCAAACCAATATCCCTATCAATTTACCGCGTCACTGGTCGATTTTACATAGTGAACCCTTTGACCAACAAAATACCTTTGTCTTAGTAAACAATTGGGTTATGAGAGAGTCGAGAATTCTGACAGGATATTTGGGAGAAAATGGGCCCTGCCAAAGAGCGAGTGGAATTCAAGATGAGATTTTTTGTGTCTACATTGTGATCCTTAGCAACCTTCCCCTTTCCACTACTTCGAAACAACTCAGTAACTCTTCTTTCTTGAGAAATTGCCCTAGAATATAGGAAAATTTACAGTTACAGGCCTATTGTATATTTGTGAATTTTATAGTGCTTGGGCTCGCGCTGTCGTTTGGAAACACACCGCCATACTGGCGCAGATTACGCTTTCTGATGCAATTATAGCCACATCAGAATACTTCCACATAGATGCTACCATCCTCAAATGCTTTCTTGATCATTAGTCTCCAATTACCAACTCATTTCATCTTCCCCTAGGTGAAATGAGCATTACTTTATGGGAACTATTTTGTATAGCTGGTCTTCCCATCATGGGTGATATCTTTGATGCACATATACCTTCTAATGAAGAACTTGCTCTTGCATCTGAAGGAGGTGTATCTAAAATTTCTAGAACTACCCTTGAGCATTTCAGTGCACTGGCCACCTTCCCTCATCCTGATTGTATCTCTTCTCTTAAATGGTTGGCTCACTTTTCTCAAAAATTACGGTACACTCCTTTCCTCTCAATTTTCATTTTTATGATCCCATTCTTTACATAATTTTTTGTTAAAGTATTGCATCTTCATCTTGATAGTTTTGCAGGCCACAACCATTCAAAACTCAAGGACGTTTGTGAGAAAACAGAACATTTTGCAGAATACAGTTCTTCCTATGAATTAGCTGCCTTTCTTGTTTACTGGTTAAGCTTAGTGATATTGCCTAATCCTGATCAAGTGGATATTATTAGGCCCTCATTCTTTGTTGTCGCAAGAGCAATAGTGGAAGGCTAGAAATATTCACTAGCTCCTCCAGTTCTATGTTCTCCATATCACGCCTTTGGAGATGTTATTTCTAGTTCAAAAGATCATGTTTCTAGAGCTTTTCCCATCTGTGCTCCTTGGCATTTCTTCGTAGGTTGGCTAGGAGTGTAATTTTCTTGGACATTTGCTGACTCGGGAAGAGCATATTCGAACCCTGATCGGCTTCCTCTTCAACATTTTCAGCTAAGAGATATGATTAAGGAATCAGGTGGATGGATTTCTAGGAGAATAAAAAGTAATGATCCCATTAATTTTCACCAATTTTCATTGTTCAACTATCCTGAAGATGTAGACACTATTGATGATGATTATATCTCATTTAGTGAGCATTTCTTCCTTATTTTTATCAGGTCCAGTACTCTTCCATGGAGAGAAGGTAGCATATTCTGGCGCGAACCCTATTACCCCAGTAGATTTGCTCGCCAGTTTGGCTTTTATCAAGTCGTACCCGAGACTCATGACATTGTCACAAGAACGACGAAAAGTTATGGCATTGGGCCATATAATTGGGCTTTAATATGGAAACGACACTTGATCGTTCAGACTGGATCCCATTTCATAATTTCTGGCTATAATTATCCAGTTAGCGCTTCTTGCTGTTGGATGCGATGGTGGGCTCACCAACATTACTTGATAGGCAATTATCTTCCAATAGATCATAGTATGTGGATTCCTCCTCCTTGCCTTAAGGACTATCAGAAAGACCAGAACATTAGCTACTTCAAAGAAACGAGCCCTCCTCCTTTTCCAAATCAACTTGGTACGAGAATCTCTTTAGAAAATGTTATTTATGAAGTAAAGCTTGCTGATGTTCGTGAAGGATGGATAGCTTTCGGCACCCCTTTGACAAATACTCATGAATTTTCTACAAAAGATGATGATTCCCTACAGTTCCACCCTCCTTTGCCTTTGCAGATATTACGTGATAACTCTCCTTCATTAGAAAGGTTGGAAATGTCAGGACATCATCCACTTCGGAAGGATAAGCATATCATCATTGAAGACTCGTCCTCTTTGGAAGAATAAATATATTTTGAATCATTTAACTTCAAAGTAGAAGATACCAAACATTGGATATTTTGATCTGACTTAACATAATTGTGATTTTATTTACTTTAGAAGAAACACATTTTTCAGTTGAATATATGACCATATATTCTTACATTATTTCAATAGTACATGCTTAAATTTCCACATCATGATACATTTCAACCATATTTATCTATGCAATAATCATCATGATACATTTCGAGCATATTTATCTATGCAATAATCTTGGCATATTATTTAATAGAGAACTAATATTCAACATTAACATTTTATGCTTGTCAGTGTGGGATTTCCTATATGATTTCTTTTTCTTAGTTGGTGGTACTAAATTTTAATTTAGTCAGTCACACATAGTTTAAGCTCTTAAGTAGTGGAGTACATGCAGTTTTTTTAAACTCTTGAGTAGTGGAGTGGGGTCTCACGTGATGGTCTCTGTAACTCTTAGGAGTTCACTGGGCTATTTGTAATATATCAGCTTGGTGACGATACCAATTTCAATAGAATTTTGCAGAGCTCGCTGGATAATGATGATGATCACTTTCTTTTTGAAATACTTGTTGGCACATAGTTTTGATATGCTTGCAAATTTCTTCTTTATTCATTTATCTGATCGTACATAGCCATGGCCATGGTCACTCTTGTCCCCTTTTGATATAGGAGTATTATTCTGGTAATATGCTGGATTAAAATCAGTAGTGTTGACCAGTATACTGATACCTTGCCCATTTTGATCCCCGACTCTATATGTGCCATTGGAGTACATCTCTTTTATTATGTACGGCCCATCCCACTTAGGATCGAATTTTCCCCCTGTTCAGCGGGTGACTACTATAGGTCTTTTCAACATCAATACCAAATTCCCCTTTTTGAAAGAGCGATATTTAACCCGTTTATCAAAAGCGGCTGACACCCTTACTTGATACGACTGCAATCGCTGTTGGGCTGCGAGGCATTTCTCATCAAGCAAATACAACTCTTTTAGCTTTATTTTTGTATTTTCATCATCTGTAATAGACTGATGTACCGCCACTCTGAGTGATGCCACTTGGATTTCAATTGGGATCACTGCTTCTACGCCATAGGCTAGTGAATACGGTGTTACTCCCATTGCCGTTCGGTGAGTAGTCCTGTATGCCCATAATGCTTTTTGTAATCTTTCATCCCAATCATGCTTGTTTCTTGTAACTTTTTTCTTCAGCATCTTGACTATCGGTTTATTGAACGCCTCTGCTAATCCATTAGCCAATGGATAGTAAGGTGTTGAAAATGAATGATGAATACTGAATTTCTGACATAACTTTTCCATGCCTTTATTTTTGAAGGGAGTGCCATTATTTGTAATAATCTTCTTTGAAATACCATGGTGGTATATTATCGCGTGTTGGATTAAATTGACCACGTCCTTTTCTTTGACACTGTGTAATGCCACTTCTTCCGTCCATTTGGAGAAATAGTCTGTCGCTGCCAAGATATATTATTTTCCTTTGAATGAAGGTGGATTTATAAGACTGATGACGTCAAGCACCCAAGCTGAGAAGGGCCAAGAAGCAACTGACTGATGGAGATCTTTTGGAGGAACGTGTATAACAACTCCATGAATTTGGCATTCATGACACCGCTTCGCATGATCTATCGCATCTTGGAACATGGAAGGCCAATAGTACCTAATTCGATATATTATATGGAATAGATTTCGGCCAGCCTGATGTGCCCCACATTCTCCAGAGTGTGCTTTGCACAATGCTTGACCTGCCTGTTGTTTATCTAAATAACGTAGCAGCATTCCATTGTAATATTTTTTATATAGTGCCTCGCCGCATATAATGAATTTGCTTGAACTTTGTCGGATTTGCTGCTTCTGCACTAGATCTTCTAGTGAGATATCATATTTGAGGTAATCGATGAAAGGCTGGCGCCAATCATCTATTGTTACTTCTAAACATGACAAAGGAAGCGTCTCCATAGTTTCATTGATGACCTCTAAAGATGGTAACAATCTTCTTTCTTGTATAGTTACTTGGAGAGGGCTCCGATTTGGGCAGGATAGAGCCACTGCCAAGCTAGCCAAAGTGTCTGCTCTTGCATTTTCAGACCGCGGCACATGCTTGACTTCGACATGATAAAACTACTTCAGTAACTGTTGCACTTTCTGGTAATAGGGCAAAAGTTCTCACTTTCTTACTTCAAACTCAGTCGTCAATTGATTTATAATCAATTTAGAATCCCCGAAGATATGTAATGGTTTTATCTCCATTTCTTGAACCATTTCCATTCTAATGATGAGGGCTCTGTACTCAGCCTCATTGTTTGTACATAGAGCACTTAACGTGAAGGAGTAAGGTAGAAAATCACCTTGAGGAGTAATGAATATCACTCCTGCCCCCGCTCCTGACGCTCGAGTAGCACCGTCAAAGTACATTTGCCATGGCTTTTGCGACTCAACCGTCATAACCCGTTCATCCGGGAAGTCATCACTGATGGTTTCGCATTCGGTTACAGGGTGCGCCGCAAGGAAGTCGGCCACTGCTTGTCCTTTTACTGCTTTGGCCGGTTCATACGTAATAGTATATTCTGAAAGCAGCAACGTTCATTTGGCCAACCTTCCAGACAACATCGGCCTTGTCATCAAAATTTTTATCGGGTCTGCTCTTGAGATCAGCGTTATGTCATGTGAGAGACAATAATGTCGCAATTTCTGAACCGCAAATATTAGCGCCAAACATTCTTTCTCAATCAGAGAGTAATTGGACTCTACACCCATTAGGTTCGGCTTAAAAATAGAGAGCATTCTCTTTCCCGGACTCATTTACTTGTGCCAATAAAGTGCCCAAAAAATTCTCAGTTGCAGATATATACAAAATTAGTGGCTTCCCTTTTATCAGGGCCGTCAATACCGGCGATTGTTTTAACAATTCCTTTATTGAGTCGAATGCCCTCTAGCAAGGTTGATCCCAAATAAATTCTATACCTTTCTTCATTAAATGGAAAAATAGCTGGCACCTCCCTCCCAAATTTGAAATAAAACAACGGATATACGCCAACTTTCCTTGTAAACTTTTTAGTTCTTTTAGTGTTTTCGGTGGCGGTATATCTTGAATGACCCTGACTTTCCCTGACTCGATTTCAATTCACCTATGTCAGACCACAAAACTAAGAAATTTACCTGAAGACACTCTGAATGCACATTTAGCTGGATTCATCTTTAGTTGTTTCATTTTTAGTCGACAAAAAACTGATGCCAAATGTTCACGATGTTCCCGATGATCTCCTAATCTGACTACCAAGTCATCAACATAACATTCAACATGTTTATGTATCATGTCTTGAAAGATATTTTACATCGATCGCTGATACATTGCCCCAGAATTTTTGAGACCGAACGACATGACCTTATAGCAATAAATTCCCAACGATGTTTTGAATGCAGTTGCTTCTTCATCCTCAGGTGCCATTCTAATTTAATTATACCTTGCATAGCCATCCATAAAGGACATGACAGCGTACTGAGTCGTACTGTCAATTAGTAGTTTAGTGATCGGGAGAGAAAAATCATCTTTCAGACAAGCTTCATTTAGATCCCTGAAGTCAACGCATACTCTGACTTGTCTGTTCTTCTTCTTCACAGGGATGATGTTTGATATCCACTTGGGATATTTGACCTCCTTGATAAATCCAACCTTTAGCAACTTGTTAACTTCCTCTTCTATCAAAGGAACCAGATCCGAATGAAATCGCCTTTGCACTTGTTTAATTGACCTCTTCTCTTTAGAAATATTTAATTGGTGCAGCGCTACTGATGGTTCCAAGCCTGGCATCTCTGCATACGTCCAAGTGAAGACGTCTTTATTTTTTTTTAAGAAGGCAAATATATTCTTCAGCTTCTTGTTCGGGAAGACTAGCGTAGATGAATGTATTCCTTAGCTCTTCTTCTGTTCCCAGGTTTATCTCTCGTAAATTGTCTATCGTCGGCTGTCCCCCATCTTCTAACTGCTTTGGAGCCGTTTCAGGATGCTGAATTGTCTTAGAATCTTCTTCCGATAGCTATGCGGCCGTAACCATATTCACTGACGACCCTGCCCCCTATGGTTGTAAGCCTTCGGGCTGATTTTCTAGTCCCTTCATTGTGTCCATCATCGAGGGAGCTGTTATCTTAGCTACTATCGGCGGTTGAGGTGAAGCAAATACAACCCCAGCAGTCAGTTGAATCATGTTATTTTTGATTATAGGAACTTAAGTCATAAACTCTGGAGGTTGGTTCGGTGAGTACTCTATCATGAACCCTGTTGGGGTAAAGCGAAAGATCACTGTTCTTACAGGCCTTGCCATTAGCTGTAACTTGTAGTTGAATTCAGAAACCTTCAATTACAAAACGCAATTATAATTAGTATTTAAAAAGTAAATAATCTATCTTGGAGATGAAGGGGGGGATGTTTCAACTGAGAGTCGCCATTTTAGCATCGAAAGACACCAAATTACAATAAAAATTCTATAACACTCTCGATGTTGTTACCGAAATAAAATAATATAGCACTCTAGTGGAGTCACCATTTTGTTTTGAACAAGAAAAAAATGCATCTGATTTGGGAAAATTATTTTATTCGAATGTAAACAAAGAGAATAAATAGAATAATCATTGTATTATTGATTCTGAGTTTATCTACATCCCTCTAATATCCCTTGATTCCAAGATAAATTATACAAAAAAATTGTAATCAATAAAGCTTGTATGTTGAATCTTGAATCTGGCAACATTTCAATAGTAGCTAAGGTCATCTCCTAGGACTTAGGAGGAATATCGAATTAATCGACTAATCTCTCTTCTGAACTTGTCAAAGGAGAAAGCCTGAAATGATGAAGCTTTGAACTTGAATGCTTTCAGCAATTTCAGCAGCATCTCAGCCTCATTTAAAGCCAGTCACATAGAGACATGGTTGTGCGACTCGCGCAACCGTTTTATCGGTTGTGCGGTCAATGCAACGTGGCGAATGGGTTGCGCGATTTGCGCAACCGGATGCGCAAGTTGTGCGATCAACGCAACTTGGTGTGCAGGTTATACGGCTCACGTAATTGATCCTTCTTTCTGCTCCTCATCTTCAGTCCTCTTTTCAGAACTCTACTACTCAAATGAGAGGGGAAGTGGGGTATTTATAGACCTCTCACATGTGTCAACCCTCAATCTTTGTGCCATGGAACACTCTCTGCTCTCGATTGGGCCACCCACGCAACGGAAAAGCTAGTTACACGGTCCACACAATGATTCATTCAATTGCGCTACTCGCACAATGTTATATTCAGTTGCGTGACCTGCGCAAGGATACCATCTGCTTCTTTTTATGACAAGTTGTTTGTGCTACCCGTGCAACTACTTCAACGTGCCGCGTGATCCGCACAACAACTACTTGCTACGTGACTCGCGTAACCACCAAACAAAGGACTTAATCCTTTCTCTTTCCTTCACTCCTTGTTTGATTTTGATCTCCATTCTTTCTTGAAGATGATGATTTTATGCTTCAACAACCGTTTAAGCATTTACATGGCCATAAAATTTTATTATAAGGCTAACAGTTTTATGTTTTCACTTCATCCTTGTGAGAATGAACTTATAAATAGTTTGGATGGCATATAAACAACAGTTTGGATGATCTCCATTCTTTCTTGAAGACAATGATTTTATGCTTCAACAGCCGTTTAAACATTTATATGGCCATAAAATTTTATTATAAGGCTAACAGTTTTATGTTTTCACTTCATCCTTGTGAGAATGAACTTATAAACAATTTGGATGGCATATAAACATCAAGATGGAGCCTAGGAAGGTTTTAACTGTGGAGAAGTCTCTCAAGTTTTCCTTTTCGTATAGCCTTCTTGAGTTTTGCATCCACTTGAATTTTGGTCTCATCTCTCAAAATGATGTAAAAAAATAGAAAACAGATGAATGGGGTGGATTTGTTAGAGACATCGTGGTGGGCCCCACATAGCATCCTAACTTCCTGTGAAAGGATTTCACAGGTTATCCGGCCTTATGCTTTATCTATCTCAACAGTCGCTCCCCTCTCCATGCCAAAGGCAATTTTCTCTCTCTCTCTCTCTCTCTCTCTCTCTCTCTCTCTCTCTCTCTCTCTCTCTCTCTCTCTCTTTCTCTCTCTCTCTCACCCCCTTTCTCCACAATCCGTAAACCCTCTAGCCTGGTTTTGTCCTCGACTTCGGAGATTCCTTTTTCGTCCTCAACGATTCTGTCCCTCACAGAGTTCTAAGTCGATGATCCAAGTGATGCTATCATTCAACCATCTAAATTGGTGTTGATGCAGCAAATGTGATGTAGAGCAGGTTGTGGATAATTTCATGGCCTCGATGGACCAGAAAAGGCCCGATCGGAGACGGAAGTGATCCAGACCATTAGAACTAAAAACGGATGTATCTCACAAATCGGAATGAGTTATCCAACGTGCCATATATGATTTTGGAGTAGGACGAGCTACTTTAGCCACCTAACCTCGCTATGCTGGGTTACATATGCCAAATTTGTGAAATACCAATAGATTGATGGTCGAATTCCTGTTTTAATTTCATTTTTACTATTTATAGTAAGTTTTAGTTTGAGTATAACTCCTTATACACTGGGCTTTAGGAGTTGCGCCCAACATGAAAAGTGCTTAGAATAGTTAGGGGACATTATGGTTCGGCCAAATAGGACACTTACTATTTTTGGCTGAAAACCATGCGCACTAGTAGGAATTACGACCGTCTATAAATAGTAAGTCACGATTTATGGATTTTTAGTTATAGTTTAATTCTAAAACTTCTTCATTGGGTTTATGTTATTATTTAAGAGGTTGAAATCTCATTTTTCATCATTAATCAAATTATTACAAATTTTATTAGGATTATTTCTATTTTTTATCTCTCCTAGTGGATTTAAGGTATCTCTATGAGGAGTCTAGTGGATTTCTGTGGATTTGGAACAGTTTAACCCTTTGAGGAAGACGGTGCTCGACCTCTACACATACTCCTCTGCATCAGTTTGCTATTAGAGCGAGGCTTTTCCTTGGATTTATGGCTTCTAATGACGGGTTGGGCAACAATCCCATGGACGGTGCTCCATGGAATCATCTTTTAACGGCGATAACTTTCAAAGCAGTACAGTGAGAGAATCATCAAGTCATGCAAGGGTTGCATGCTGTCATCAATCACATGACGGAGGCCATAGGGAAACTCTATGTTCCTAGCGATGATCTGCCACCAGCAATTGTTGGAACTTGTAATCACCCTGATCGTAGGATGGTGCCAGCGGTGAACCAAAGGATCATTCCTGAGGAAGGGGAATCTAGCGGCGAGGAGGTCGATGACATAATATTCCAATATCCTAGGCAAGTCGGTGATCGAGCAGATCGGTCAGATCGAGAGTTTGGGATGAAGGTCAATATCCCTAGATTCAATGGTTAACTTCACAGTGAAGATTTCTTCAATTGGCTTTCTGAAGTTAAGAGATTCTTCAACTATATGGAAATTCTTGAAACGAAGAAGGTTAAACTTGCGGCCTACAAGTTGAGGGCACTTTCAGGCCACGAAGGCTCTTACAGATTGCAGACAGGTTCCATGGCTTGGGAATATTTTTAGTCTTATACTAACAGTGTTAGATTGTTAACATGACAAACATTTGAGTTACAAGTTTGGATTGAATGGTGCTGATGTTTTGGAGAATGTAGCTTATGCTAGAGTTTATAACACTGATCATCAGTCACGCCTTTTGCTAGAAGCAGCTTTAATGATGGTCGAAAGCAGGTATCTTTGAAAATTTAAATGGTCTATATTTCCTGTGCTCGATGATCGCTATTTGTCTTCCTAATCTCAACAGATTTTTTCGCATGCCCATGATCATGAAGATTTATTGTGGATTTTACATGTTTGAATAACTATACTGAAAAAAATTAGGAACATTCAAAAGGAATATCTTGCATAGTATTTAGATATGTTTGTGGGATCTTAATCGAGTTCTCACAAGACATGATTTTGATGCAAGCGCTTTGTTAAGCCCATGTCTCTAGAGGGTAGACCATCTACACTAACAAATTAAATAGCATGGCATGCGTGGTGAGATCCAAGCCATCCATCATGTGGGCACTACTATGTAAATGGCCTTGCTTAAAAATCAGGTTAGTCTACTGGTAAAGTGGGTTACAGTTTATATGAACAAAGGATGCTAAAAGACTTAGTAAAGTTTTTCTAAAGTGCCAATTTGTTTCTAACCTTTTTATGCAGTGATGAATTGACCAGACTAATTTCTAACCTTTTAACTTCACCTAATGCAACTTTCTAATAATTCTTGCTTTTGTTACTGCAGCCATTTAAGTTCTTTCTTTTGCAGGTAGTTGTCAGACAATGACTTGAAAAAGTCACTCTTTTTGCTTGTTGTAATGCCCCAGATTTTGAGGGTCGAGCAAAGCTTAACTCCCGAGAACCAACGCATCACTTATGCAACATAGATAATGATGTTTAAATGTTGTCCATATTAGTGCATTAAACATGAGTGGGATTACACTAAAATGATATATCATACTCTAGAAATAATTTGATTAAGCAAGTGAAAGACTGTAACATGCATATTTGAACAAGTAAGTGATTTACAACCTCCAGAGTATAAGTATGTAACTAGGCTGAATGTTTACACATACTGTTTCCAAAATCTATGAAATGGAAAAACATAAAGTGTTCAATTATTCCATAACTCTGTAATCCCAGCGATGCAGCTATAGGTCTACACAGACCCACTTGAGAGCTACATCGATGTAAGCCTTATCGTCATCTGCAACTAAAACAGAGTCTGGTTGGTGTTTTAAAACACCGTCCCAGGTGGGAGTGAGTGATCAACTTAGTGGTACTATAAGGCAAAGGTTAACATGTTATCAATTCAATCAAGTAGTAATGATAAAGCAATACAACAAGCATTTTCTAACTACTCTGGTTAATGTAGGGATGATATGCAGTAATGATGCATGCCCTTGCCAACACTCTCTCAGTGACTTCATCAACCATTCGTGCATGGAAAACTCCCTAAACGTGCACTTCTTCGCCAAAGCACATACAATGCGGTGCATGGTCGTGTTAACCAAGTACTTAATTAGGCTTATTCATATAGCAGGTTTGGAAAGCTAAGGTACCTCTCTTTATAGCATCCAAGCGAAGATCCATCTAGGGTCGTCAATCCTAGTTAATCATATATGATAGGCAAGTTGTAGGACATCACCCCTAATGAAAGCAGTGGATAGGTAAATTCAAGTGTTTATACTCGAGGTCACTACGGGAAGGCTCGTCACTTTAGCGTAGGCCAACAGCTCGAACACAGTGTCCCATACACCACCATGCTCAGCTCATGAGTCTGGGTTGCTCACTGGTCACTACAGGGAGGCTTGTCACCTCAACATAGGCTGACAGCTTGACCACGGTGTCCCATACCACCATGCCCTGCTCATGAGTCTTAGTGGATTATGGTACCATGGTTGAAACGGGTTTTACATTGGTAAGTGGTACCTTAGATTCAAGCAGTAGTGTCCATACATGATAAATACATAATCGGCCAATCGGGTTATTTAACAAGTTCGATTGGTACGAGCGCACGCTGAATTAATAGACATGGAGCGCTAAGCACTCCACATGGCCTAACCACTGTCGACAATCGTCGTATGACTTAGATTCATCGAATGTGTCCAATGTGGCTAGACCAATTCAGCCACTTAATTGGGAACTGTTACCGATTGCCTGGACTACATTGAAGTCCCAATCATACTTAAATGCAGCATGTAGATACATTTGATGATCATAAAAGCATTTAACAACGATCCAAGTATAACACTCACTTAAACATTTTATCAAACATATTGAACATGTTATCGAATGTTACAATTCATCCATAACTTGTGTAGTTGAAATTAAGGTCATATAAAGGAAATCATACATATAATTAAGGTAATTGAGAATCCTATCTCAACACGTTTATTAAATATAATTCATCAAACAATTTCTTATTCAGATATTTTATCAAACACTCAACCTACACATTACCAAATACATAGACTAGATTAGTTATGACATGAACTATAACAATTTTCTACACAACCTAGGCTATAACGTATATAACAAACATGGATCTTATATTAGACATCATGACAAGCACAAAATCATAATTTTAAGTTCATTCAAACATTTCAACAAACACATGGAATGCATATTTGTCCAACATAGTTCGTACATGTATAATATATAGAAAATGTCGTAACTAAGATCATATGGAAGTAATCAAGTCAGACATAAATGATTGCTAACATTTGAAAGCCTTAAAAATCATAACCTAAACATTTATAGTCCGAACCTTTCGTCGAATTACTCGTTTCGAACTCAGTTTGAATTCTATGTCCTCGTATTCAGAACAACGGTTACCTAAATCAGGAAAATCCGTTAGATAGGTTGACAAACAGCTATTCTATACCTTACCTACAATGTTAGGGTTTGGATTTCTTACCCAAATCGTCATTTGAATGAGTGGTGTGGCGTAATAGAGAGGCGATCTAGTGCGTATAGTCATGGGAGAGAAACACCGCCATGATCTCCCAAGCTTTCTCTCTTCTCCTCACTCTTTTCTCTTCTTTTCTCTCTTCTCTCTCATAGGGTTTGGAGAAAATTCGTATGGAATGGGAATGAGGTGGTTTAAGGTCTTTAAATAGGTCCAGAACTAGTTCAAATGGCCTCAGGGCCATGGTATACTTAGGTTATAGCTAAAGGGTGTCTGTTTCGGGTAAACAGGACTCATTTGGAGGTCTATTATCTATCTATGTTATAGAGTAAGTCCCCTAATAATAGATCTAGGCCAGGTTACGATTTTAGCGCATTTGGATGGGTCGATCAGCCGTGATGGACCTGCATCAGATTAACGGTTGTTGTCACTCGATCAGGGCCACAAGTATACAGATATGTTTAAAAAAATTTCCCTGATCCATGGGTGCAGTTGGGTTAGAAACGGATAGTTTGAAGTCTTCAATTTTGCTCGAAAGCGAATGGTCCAATTCACTTAAGTTTGGGTTCATTTTCTAAAGATATTCGCGTTTCTCGCACACTTCGCTCAAGGTTCAAGTTGTGTGTTTCTGGATACTATTTGGGCTTGATTCCCACGTTAGTTGTCAAGCCCAATAAGATGGTCATAACCCTATAGTTTCGTGGTCATTAGACTTTCGACGTGCGGTCCAGGTCCGATATGGAGTTTCAAGGTGCTCCCGAGAGTAACTGGGTTTTGGGATTTCCTTGAGGTTTTCAAGTAATGTTGAGCTAGCAATTTTAATGGTTTTGGGCCTTGCAGTTTGTATAGATAGTGGTTCAAGCTAATCCACTGATTAATTTAGTTTAGTACTTAATTAATTTTCGTCTAATTTCCACCATATACGGTCTTTAGGGATTTCTGCCTGAGGTGGTACTTCGATCTTTGTACGATTTTTCTGAGACATTACACTTGCCCATCCATCAAAAGAACTATTTTTTCAGCTAAAAGTTTGTTCTTTTTTCTGCATTTGTTGTAAGTAAATCTTCAAGTGTCTAATAATTTATTTCATAGATAAAATAAATAAATAAACAAATAAACGAAGTCTCTTTTTACTTTCCCCATTCCATCTTTTGATTATTCTTTCATTTCTCATGCATTCAGGTTTGCCAACCTTGCAAATTGAAAAGCTTGTGCAAATTTGTGAACTAGAGTGTAAATAAATGGTGGAACTTGGATTTAAAAGATGCATTGATGATTCTTATATTATTCAATTTTCTCACGATGATTGTTTTATACAAGACTAATGTACAAGGACAGTACAAGGGATGAAGAGATAGGGAGTGCACATGGTGTGTTTGATGAAATTCCTAAGATTAATTTGATCATGCGGAGTGCAATTATTTGTGTGACTCAATCATTTCAATTGCTGAGTCTATATGGTAATTTATCATGCCTGAAGATTCAAAGAGTGTGGCCCATCCTATGTTAACGTTAGATCTCAAATGTGTTTGCAAGTGGTTGGGAAAGGGATTAAAGTGTGTATGGGCTTGGAAAATTTCTTGTTTTCAGTACTTTTTTTAATTTATTCATCCTTGTAGGCTTATTAAGTTGTGGGAGCATTCGTACATGTGCTGGCAACAGAGCATAGCTCAATCAGTGCTTGCATGAATGAAAAGAATCAGGTGTCTGTGATATGAAAGAAGTGGAGATCAAGTTACCATGACAGAATTCAAAATGTTCAACTGTTCCTTCTCCACCGCATAGTGTAAGTTGACTACCTATGCAAAGCATATCGAACTATCTTCCATTAGGATCATGTAAGTTGATTATGTTAGTCTTGTTCTAAGTTAGCCCCATTAGGATCATGTTGGTTGCTCACATAAACTACTATTCTTGCTCACATAAACCGGTGCGAGTTTAACCTTTTTTGTGGAAGGCATAATCAACACACCACCATACCCTCAGGAACACGCATCCACACAAACACAAGCATGCATGCACAATATCTTTTTTCTTTATATTTTTATTTGAAGGAAAAGAAAACCAAAATTAATGCATTGAGCAACGTGTAAATTGTAACCATAACATCAAGTTAGTGTATTGTATTGTTCAATGGGCTGATATGATGCTCAAGAGCGATATTTTGCATCCTAGTGTGGTTGTAATTTTTTAAATGGATTCTTGGTAGTAGTTTGAGTGTTACATCACATATAAGGCATTCTTAGTGTATTGTATTTGCAAATGTGAATGAAAATAAACAACTTAATATATATATATATATATATATATATATATATATATATATATATATATATATATATATATATATATATATATATATATATATATATCAAAGCTTGAGGATGATATCAAAGCTATGCATCAGGTAGACCACCCCAACATCATCTCACTGGTCATCAAAATAGGCTGATTCAATAAGCAAGTGGTTAGCAGGTAGACTCTAGGAAGCTGACTTTTTATTACTGCTTGAGGATGATATCAAAGCTTCTTCTTCTTTTTTGTTTTTTTTTTTTGGGTACAACTGTGTGTTGCTAACTAATGTAGGTGGAAAGGATCCAATATTAAACAGACTAGAGTGGAATGATAGTTCACCATCACTTTCTAAGGTGGTATCTCACCCACTACACATGCAGCACACATGCATGAGTGAGGTGAAGGGGTACACATGCTGATGTGGCAGGCATTTGAGAGATCCTTGCCACTCCTCAGGTTTGGATCTCCAACAATATGCCCTACTCCAAATATCAGGCCAATACACTCATTGAGTAGGCCATACTTGTAGGAGAAACATGAATAGTAGGGACAAAATGCCCAATGGACCAAAGTCAATGTACAGCCAGGTTCAAAATAAATTCACTTAGTATGTGTGTTTGTGTCTAATATGGGGTGTTTACATATTGGATTAAGTCATGTGCAGGTTGTTTACAATCTAGATTGTCCAGCTCAGGAGCAAACTTCCTAAAGGTCATTCCATCTATTTTTTTTTTTCATTTTCTTTTTAAAAACCTCTTTACTTCTTTTCCAGTTTTTCTCTGTTGTAATGTATGCTTGTCTTACTGAAGAAACTTTATTCAGGAATATAGCCATTTCAAGCTTATTGTTGCATTCTTGATGTTTTAATATGATATAGAAAGATGGTAATCCAGGAAGAGGAATTATATGATCCTTGAACAAGGATATCAATAAGATTATACAAGTAGTATGTATAATTTGTAGTAATTATCCACATCATTGATCCGATGGGCCCCAATGGATTTATTAGTCCCATAAAGATCTATTGAATGGAACAATCCTATGTAGCTTGTACTTCATGCTTCAGATAGGTGAACACTACACTACATGCTATTTGATATTTAAACACTTGTAAATATACCATAGTCTGAACTCTAGACCAAGATATTAGGATGAAGTGACTAGTACCATTGGGCCACATGTCTAATCTGTGAATATTGTTGAGGCAACAATTTTACATTACCTTATTTCATCAGTAGCTGACCTAATTTTGTTTATTTATTATATATTTAGTTAAGTTTCATAATCAGGCCTATTGAGCATCCAAACACATTGATATTTAGTCTAGTTTCATATTAAGCATAATCTTTTGAATTTTGTGAATGGGATTCTTAGTGTGAATTATTTTTTGAATGACCATTAGGTGTCAGATTTTTTTTTTTTTTTAAATCTGATATATATATATATATATATATATATATATATATATATATATATATATATATATATAATTCATAGATATTTTAGTAACGGACCAAATCCATCTCTAATTTCTGAACGTTGACAATCAAGCGACAGATCTTATGTGTCGCCGATATTTTTAATGACGAATAAATCGGGTGGTTTTTTCAGAAATTCAGCGACGGATTTTAAATTTCTTGCAATGGATCTTATCCGTCGGTAATCAGCGATGGACCTTATCCGTTGCATATTTAGCAACAGATTTTATCCGTCGGAAATAAAACAACCCGGTAAACAGCGATGGACCAAGCGACGGATGAAAAATGTCTTTTTTTTAAAAAAAAATTATGATGGATTTAGTTCGTCACAAATCCACGATTTTGGCATAGTGACAGCTCGTACGGATGAGAAGACAAAAGCAACAATCCACACATGACATAAAGCAGCTACTATGCACATGATTCCTCCCTAGCAACTAGGATCATGTACTATTCCAGCAATACTAAAATTGTTGGCAGGGTAGTTGATTAGTGAGAGATTATGCAGAAAAATTCAACTTCTTGGTAGTGCGTAGCGATTTGGTCGAGACTAAATCGCAACAAGTCACCTCATTCAAAGGTGGATTGTTATGACAATCTAAGATCGGGTCCAAATGCAACTCATTTGGATGATGAATGATGCAATCAAGTTGGCTACCTGAGCAGAAGCACAACTTGAACGACCCAACACACGAACCTATCCTACAACTAGGTTCGTCGCGACAGGTCCATCCTAGGGAGCTCCATAGCCCGGAGGGAAAGAATCTATAAGAGTGCGCACGTAACCTCCTACACCTATGAACAAAGATTAGAGAAGTGGATAAGCTAGGCCCCAAAGAAGTGTATCAATTACTGCTTGTCTGAGAAGGATCTTGAACCCCTATGCTCGACCAAGACCCAACAATTGCCATTGTTGTGGCCAACCGGGTCACCTATCAAATGCTTGTCCCTAACGACAAGTGACAAACCTCACTGTAAGACCCGTATCTTGGTCCGTACCTTTCCATACACTTTCGCGGTATTACCGGTCGAATTCTGACAATCTTTGACCCTTAATCAGTATCGACACGCGACCCTGATTCATGTGCCGACAACCCGAGTCGACTCAACCCGAGACCAATACCATAGCGACCGCTCCGTCGTTGGGGTTCTGATGCCGCGACTCGCGCGCCGAGGCGATACCCTGATCAAGAGATGTGGGCTAACGTTCGGTGAGAGAAAACGCCGCGCGTTGCGAAAATAAAGGAAATCTCTACGATGTGTCACATCAATCCCATCAATCCCATCAATCAATCAATCCATCAATCCATCACAAGTCAAGTACACATCACTTTCATCCCTTTTTCCACGCAACCACAAAAGTCTTCACCACCCATACCTCGTAGAGATTTCCTTTATTTTCGCAACGCGCGGCGTTTTCTCTTACACAAAAAGCCACAAGAGTCTTCATCTCCCATACCTCTCTTACACAAAAGCCTCAAAAGTCAAGCTTTTCTTACACAACCATCACTCACCACATCCATCCATCACTCTCTCTCTCTCCCTTTACAACTCTCTCTCTCTTTCTCTCTTTCCTATTTCAAAAATTCCAAAGCCAAAGAGTCCATACGTATGGAATTTGCAAGAGCTCCTAAGCTCCAAGTGGCCCACCTTCCTACCCCAAAATCTCCCATCTCAACCCTCCATTCTTCATCTTAACCATTAAAGTTGAAGCTAAGGTGCCAAGGAACCTTTAGGAGCAAGAAGATCGGACGGTGGGTGCCTCTATAGGGTAGTTTTTTTCTTATTTTTATGGTGGACCAAGTGAGGCCCACCGATCAATGGTGTGGATCTCACTTGGGACCCTAAAATGTGGCCGATGGCCCACTTGGATCATCATGATCATTCCATGATGGGGCCATTCTCCATGGACCCCATCATGATGTTTATTTTCTTTAGAAAGGTCATCTAGACTGTCCATGTTGGTGGGGAAAGGATCCCCACCGTTGATTTTAAATTTCGGTGGTCCCACATGCTTTAAGGCCCACTTGATGTATGATTCATTGTAAGGGAGGGCCCATAATGTCGGGGTCCCTCCGTCACAAGCCGTGTCCCACTCTCCATGTCTCTCTCTCTCTTTCATTCCTTTTATTTTATTTTATTTTTATTTGATTTTATTTTTATGTAAGGGTTGTGTGGCCCACTTGAATGGACCTCACCTTGAGGTATTTATTCTGTGCAAGGGTTCTTCGAGTGGGGCCCACCTTGCATGTCGTAACCCCACCATCCATTAGGGGTGACCCACTTAAAAAGGCCCACCACAATGCATTTTTTTTTTTTAAAAAAAAAGGGGGCCCATCGTCCAGCGTCTGGGACGCTAGACGTTCCTATACAAAAAGAAGAAGAAGAAAGAAGTAAGGCTTTTTTGGTGGTCCCCTTGCATAGGCCTCACCATGATGTATTTAAGCAATCCAAGCCATCCATCCTCTTACCTACGGTGTTTTAGCTGTTGGGTAGAAGTTTGGGGCTGATTGGAAGACCTGGTGGGCCATAACATCAAAGAATGCATCACTACCATTCAAGATCATTATTTTATTTTATTTTACTTTCTAAGCAACAAAAAAATTCAAACTCTGGACTCATTTGGACGGCCTCGAGCCGCTGAACGCAATGGCCGGAGTGAATTTCATTTTAGCGGGCCCCACGCATGAAAAACCCCGGGAAGACGGTTTTTCCCAAAAATCAAAATTCATGAGGCAGAGCCTTTACCTCTGCCTCTTGCGTCAGCGGGCAGCGCCTGCACGCAGGCGCGTGCAGGCCTTGTAACGGGAGGACGTGGGGGGGCCCACGGCCCTGTGTGTGGGCCCCATTATAATGTTTATTTGTCATCCAACTTGGTCATGAGGTGGACCACCCCAGTAGCGGGCCCCCCTCCAAAAATGAAACAGATCCAAAACTCAGGTGGCCCTCACCAAGTGAAACAGTGTGAATTGCATTTTACCATTAAAATCTTTTTGGGGCCCACTGATGTATTAGATCAAGCTGAAATTTTTGTTGCCCCTTCATCCAGGTCCGAGCGACCTTATGAGCGGGTCGGATGGCACTTTAACATTACTGTGGGCCCCACATGGGACCCACAATGTTATATGTGTTGTGGTCCACCGTCTAGTGGACGGTGGCACCCACCGTTATGTATTTGCCCTCCCACCGTCCAGCAGACGGTGGGGCCCTTGGAAAATATGTGTGGTCGTCACTGTCCAGTGACAGTGGGACCCACCATGATGCATGTGATGCATCCAGACCGTCCATCCCCTTGGTGGGATCATTTTATAGCATGATGCTACTGATATGGGCTGGGCCCATTTGATTCATTTAAGGCCTAAGAATTTGGGCCCACTTGTTATGTAAAGCCTATGGGCTTAGGCTCACTTGATATTTAAGGCCTATGGGCTAGGCCCATTTGAATTTCAAAAGGGCATGGGCTAGGCCCATTTGATTCATTTAAGGCATAAGAACTTAGGCCCATTTGATGTGTTGTACGTCCATGGACTAGGCCCATTTGATGTACTTCAAGGCCCATGTAATTGGACCCTTTTTTTTGAAATTTAAAGCCCATGGAGGTAGGCCATTTGATATATGTAAGGCCTAGGGGTTTAGGCCCACTTTGATATATGCAAGGCCTACGGATTTAGGCCCATTTAATGTACCATAAGGCCTAAGGGTTTAGGCCCATTTGACTCATGTCAGGTCTATTGGTTGAGGCCCACTTAATCCACATGTGGGACCCAATTGGTGGGAACCATTGGTCACATATTAGACTTATGAGACTAAGCTCATTTGATGCAATCCAAAGTCCATGGGTTTTGACCCATTGCAATGCACATAAGACCCATTGGTGTGGCCCATTTATGTGGCCCATCTGATGAATAAAAGGCCCATAGGATATGGTTCATTTGATATATATATAAAAAGCCCAATGGGATGAACATAAGGTCCATTGCAATGTGTAATCCCAATACCGATTATGTAGCGATGTTTAAGAGGATCGTGCCTGGGAAGCAATGTTGGTTTGACGTCCACATTGCGAGTGTAATGCTGGTTGGATGTCCACATTACGACTCTCCTTGGGGCCCATTGTTAGGCCCGTACTTATTGTGTATAGGCCATCCACGTCCATCTGCATTGTAAAGTAGTTCATTTCATTATAACATGTTTAGTATAGTTTCATGACTCATGATCATACGCATCATATGTATGCTTGATATGAGGATTGACTGATCATAGCATATGCCTTCGGGCAGGTTATTTTTGGGCTCCTGGTTAGGCAGTATTGCCCTACATGAGCGCACGATATGCGCATGAATTGTTGCATGACTGGATAGCGTGAATCATGCATTTCGCATTTGTGTGACATGGTTATTGTACGCCCTAGCGACATCAGGGCCGTAGCCTCCACAGACGCATCGTGGTTGGCAGGATTGGATACCGAAAATCATGTTCTACATGGGGTACTATAGATATCCCTGGGTGAAAGTCCCTAAACCCTTACGGTACCAAGAGGTTGCTCCAACATCTAAACCGAGTGGGTAGATGAGCGTTGAGTGCCGATTACCAAACGGTTACGCTCTCCACTGTGTCGTGGTCGGTTGGAAGGGGGTGCGGCCTTACCCGCCCGAGAGTAGGGGGCAATGTTAGGCTGAGTTTGACCAGCTTGAGGAATGGGTCTGCTATCGACGAGTCGCGCCCGATATTGGCAGACGGATAGTGTGGTCTCTTCCACTTACCTTATTGCACGCGATGTGGCGGCAATCTGGTTTAGAGTGTACTAGACCCCGGTGATATTTCATATTTTGAGCTGTATTGATGTATGGACATAGATGAGGATCTGTATTCTTAAGTTGCATTGCACATCGCATGGCCTTGGGGTGGCCGATACCATTCATGTCTTGCATCGCATAAGCCTTGGTACGGCTCATGATATTATGGTTTCATCTGCATATTCCGCATTACTTTGTCATTGCATGTTCATATTACTACCTTGTGCATATACTTTCACCACCTTCTAAGCTTTCTATAAGCTTATGCACGACCGTTGCGTGCAGGTGACGTTGGATTGCAGCAGCGCTGAGGCAGGAGCACGTTGTAGAGCGTTTTGGAGTTTTTGTACTTTACCATTGTATTTTCCTTTATGCTCATTGTACTTGTAAAGTTTTTGATCATAGTGGAAATGTAATGGAGTGCTTGGTTGTTGTTTGTGGGTTATGCCTTTGGTTATGCTTATTACGAATCAAACTGACATTGAAAATCCTCCTCGTAGCATCCCAGGATCGGAACCTGGCGAATGGGAGCTAGGAGCCGAGAATGGAATTCTACGGAGGCTGTCGGCGCCGGATTCGGCGATCGGAAATTTTGTGAGCCCAGTTTCTGAGTTTGGGGCGTGACACTCACCATCAATGATGGTAGTGCAGAAAATGCCGATAAAGACCCAAATGTTGAGGAACAGGAGCATGCCACAAAAGATGAGGCGGTTGAGACAAGTTGGGTTCAACAAGATCGTAACGAGTCGCTCATCGTGAGGCGACTATTGTATGTGTCAAGGAAAGAGGTACACCCCCAATGACATAACATCTTCCTAATTAAGTGTACGGTGAATTAAAAAGTCTATGATGTAATCATCGACAGTGGGACCAGCGACAACATCATCTCTATGGTAATGGTGAGAAATTTATAATTAACAATGGAGCGTTATTCCTCCCCATATACGATCAGTTGGATCAAGAAGGTTAGTGAGATGAAGGTAATTGAACAGTGTACTATATCCTTTTCAATTGACAAACATTATAAAGACAAAGTAGGATGTAATGTAGTTGACATGGAGCTATGTCACATACTACTCGGTCGACCATGGAAATCCGGCTATGACGCTACTGATAAAGGGTAAGATAATACGTATATTTTCATCATGGATGGCCAGAAAACCATATTAGCCCCTATGGATCTAGAGGGGACACCTGAAACTTCTAAAGTGGATGGCCGTTTTCTCTTAACCATAGGTACTTTATGGAGGAATCCAAATAAATAGAACATGCCTATGCATTAATTGTAAAGGGGAAGGAACTTGAGCCCACTAACATCCTTGAGAAACTAAAACTCTTGCTGCATAAGTTCAAGGAAATTTGGCCCAATGAACTTCCCGATGGATTGCCTACCATGCGAGATATTCAACACCATATCGACCTTGTCCCTGGGTCCAGCTTACCCAATCATCCTCACTATCGGATGAGTCTGATATTCTGTAAGGAAAAGTAGAGGAACTGATTTGTAAGGGTCGTATCCAAGAAAGCATGAGCCCATGTGTCGTATCGGGTTTATTAACTTCTAAGAAAGATGAGAGTTGGCAAATGTGTGTTGACAGTCGGGCCATTAACAAAATCACCATAAAATACGTGTTTTCCATACCACGCCTAGACGATGTGTTGAACATGATTGATGGCGCACAATTATTCTTTAAATTGGATTTAAGGAGCATCTACCATTAGATTTGAATATGACTGGGTGATGAATGGAAGACAACCTTTAAGACTAAGGGTTGTATGAATAGATGGTCATGTCCTTCGGTCTTTCGAATGTGCCTAGTACATTCATGAGGTTGATGAACCAAGTTTTGAAGCCAATTATTGGGCAGTTCATTGTGGTTTATTTCGATGACATCTTAATATACAATCAGGATAAAGCAAGCCATATGAAACACCTTAAGCAGGTCCTTCAAGTGCTCACTGTAAGCAAGTTGTATCTCAATTTTTTAAAAATACAGTTTTTGAATGATAGTATAACACTCTGAAATTTCACAACCAGAGTTTATACTCGTGCCCAAGAAAACTGAGTGTTAATAATGTATAAACTGGATGCTTTAAAATCACATCCTATTTTTTTTATTTAAATTGCATCCAGATACATTCATGAAGTTACTATTCACGAGAATAAAATCAACTATATTGATTATTTCATCAGAGTAAAAAAATTCAATAAATAATCAAATGCCTTTTCAATGGAAGCTTATTACATTAATCAATTTCGAAGCGAAAGTATAAAACTAAATAAATAAACTATCTTCGTATTCTTTCGGTATAGTCTTCTATAGGGAGATGGTCCTCTAAGTCTTTAATCTGTACATCACCTACATCTTCTGTACGGTTAGGAGAGAGTCAATGCCTTACTCGTAGTGATGGTTATCCTTTAAGATTAATAGTAATTCAAGAGATTCATAAAAGTAATGTAAAGGTTCTGATACATCCCGTACTCCACAACTACAAGAGGTATCAATGCACAAACAATCTATATGAGATGCATGCTTAGCAAAGTATATGGGGTTTATCACATTTAGCAATCGCCACATTGTGAAATACGATTATAGTTATCCGACTCGCCCCCCATCTCATACTACGGAGATTCGTCGGCGTGTCACACGTTTAACATGGATTTATGCGATTATCCCAAGACGAACACAACACATGACTGGGTGAATCACGTAACCCGGATTGGAGTGACTAATTGCGACATCCAACTCTCAAAAGAAAAGACTATATTGGAGCCACTAAGTGCGACATCCAACCCCCAAAAGAAAAGAATTAAAGTAAAACGTATAACGATTTACATACAACAATTTGTGCACCATCACACATGAAATATGTGTTGAGATGTGGGGCCAGTCGAGCGGCCCACTCGACCAGTCGTGGACTGGCTCGACTCAAAGTCCAATGAGCATCAGTTTTTGAATTTTGAGGTGCTTGACCAGTCATGGCTCATGCTTGACCGGTCGAGGGGTCAGCTCGACCAGTCGAGGTGATGCAGATTCGTTTCTAGATTTGATGTAGACTGCGGATTTTGGAGTCAGCTTTCGCAAGGGTGTGAGAGGGAAGTTGCCTAAACTATAAATAGGTGTCTCTAGGGCTTTTCTAGGGGATGAAAAATAATTCTAAGGTGTGGGCAAAGGAATTTCTAAGTACTTTCAAGGGAGAGGTTAATATATTACCTTGTAATCTTTGTTTTTCTTCATAATGAAAGTTTGCATCCGTGATTTTTCTACCCTTGTTGGGATTTTTCCATGTATATCTTATCTTGTGGTTTGTTTAGAATGCTTTGATTCTTTTTCTAGTTTATATTTTTTCTTGTTTATCGTTTGTGGGTGAGACCGGAGATTGGATCTTGGTTCACTACGTTGTTGACGTGCTGCGCAACAATTGGTATCAGAGCTATTGGTTTAGTTTTATTGGGAGCTATGACGGAAGAAGGAAATACTAGAATGAGAAGTTTGATGGTTCGAAATTTACCTTCTGAAAGATGCAGATGGAGGATTATCTGTATCAGAAGGACCTCTATATTCCTCTAGGAGGAAAAGAGAAGAAACTAGAGAAGATGACATATGATAAATGGTTTTTATTGGATCAGAAGGCTTTAGGAACGATCCGACTCTCTTTGTCTATGAGTGTCACCTTCAATATATCCAAGATGAGAACTACAAAAGAATTAATGGAAGCCCTATCCACCATGTATGAAAAGCCCTTAGCGTCCAACAAGGTTCATCTTATGAAATAGCTATTCAACATGAAGATGTTAGATGGTGGGAGTATGGCTGAACATCTAAACAAGTTCAATACAGTCACAAGCCAGTTGGAATCCGTTGGCATTATTTTTGAGGATGAGGTCAGGGCGTTATTAATCTTATCTAGTCTGCTAGACAGTTGGGATGATTTAGTGATTGTTGTGAGCAATTTTTTAGGGTTGACAAAGTTAAAATTTAATGATATGGTCGGTCTAATTCTTAGCGAAGAATCTAGAAGAAAGGCATCAGGAGTTTTAGGGGATTCAGGGAATGCTCTAAACATTGAAGGAAGAGGAAGATTGCTGAACAAAGGAGGTAATAAACACAGACATTCTAAGTCAAGGAAGAAGTCCAAGGGACCGAAAGATAAAGACAGGTGTTTGCATTGCGGCAAGAAGGGGCACATGAAACGTGATTGCAGGGCGCTCAAGAAATAAGAAGGAAGATCTCAAGGTAGGAAGGATTTAGTGAATCTATTTGAGGAGAGTGACACAGAGGCGTTAATCTTGTCTCTTGATGTGAGGAATGAATCTTAGTTTATAGACTCAGTTGCTTCGTTTCATGCCACTTCATGTAAGGAAGTACTATGTAATTATGTATCAGGAGACTTCGGGAGAGTCTACTTGGGTGATGATAAGCCATGTAGTATTGTTGGAAAGGAAAATATTCATATAAATTAGAAAGATAAAATAGCTTTAAAATTGAAGGATGTTAGACATGTACCAAGTTTAAAACAGAATTTGATCTCAGTGGGGCAGTTGGCCGATACCGGTTATGTGACGATATTCACTAGTGATTCCTCGAAAATCATAAAAGGTGCCTTGGTGATATCTCGAGGTAAGAAGGAAGGTACTTTGTACGTGACTTCAGGATCGTACAGTTCACTCGCAGTCACATCAACTAGAGTGAATGGGCAGTTATGACATCAAAGGTTGGGACATATGAGTGAGAAGGGGATGAAAATACTATTGTCAAATAGGAAACTACCAGGGCAGAAGTCTATTGACTTGGAATTCTGCGAGAACTGCGTGTATGACAAGCAGAAGAGGATAAGCTTCAAGAAAATAGGACTCGCTCTAAAGACACATCTATTGGAGCTTGTACACACTGATGTGTGGGGACTGACACAGGTATTATCTCTTGGTAGCTTACGTTATTTTATTTCTTTTATTAATGATGCTAGTAGAAAACTGTGGGTCTATTTCTTAAAGCATAAATATGATGTATTTGATATATTTAAGAAATGAAAAGTAATGGCAGAAAATGAGAAAAGTAAGACAGTAAAATGTCTCAGACTAATAATGGGGGAGAGTACTGTGATGAGAGATTTAAGGAGTATTGTACAGCAAATGGAATCAAATATCAAAAAATGATTCTAGGGACATCGCAACAGAATGGTGTGGCTGAGCACATTAACATGACCATCCTTGAGTGTGCTAGGAGTATGAGGTTACATGCAGGGTTGCCCAAGACCTTTTGGGCAGATGATGTGAATACTATTGCATATCTCATCAATAGAAGTCCCTCAACACCATTGGATGGTGGGCTACCAGAAGAAACGTGGACTGGGAAAGAAGTGAACCTTGCACATCTCAGAGTGTTTGGTTGCACTTCATAAGTTTACATTGAGGCAGAGCACAAAAACAAGGTAGATGCGAAGTCCAGGAGGTGCACATTTATAGGCTACGGGCAACATGGTTTTGACTACAGGTTTTGGGATGCAGAAAATAGAAAAATCATCAGAAGCAAGGACGTAGTCTTCAATGAAAAAGTTATGCATAAGGACAGTGTGCAGGAAAATAAGGCCAAGGAGAAAGAATTTGCAGAGTTAGAAGAGTTACCGGACACGGGTGTTACAGCGCTACAGGATGATCATGCACAGGAGCATTATGAGGCAGAGCCACAGACACCAGTTGTGAGGAGGTCTACTCGAGAGAGGAGACCCACTGTCCGATACTCATCCTCCTTACATTATCTACTGCTGACAGATAATGGTAAACTAAAATGTTTTGATGAGGCCTTATAGTCAGATACATGAGTTAAATGAGAGTAGGACATGGACGATGATATGGACTCTCTTAAGTCTAATCGTATATGGGGGCTAGTCACTCTACCTATGGGTAAGAAAGCTCTTCATAACAAGTGGGTTTACAGATTGAAGGAGGAGCACGATGGTTTGAAACGATACAAGGTCAGATTGGTTGAGAAAGGGTTTCAACAAAAGGCAGGTATCGATTTTACTAAAATATTTTCACCGGTAGTGAAAATGTCTACGATTCGTATGGTCTTGAGTATAGTGGCTACAGAGGGCCTACATCTAGAGCAGCTAGATGTTAAGACAACCTTTCTTTATGGGGATATTGAAGAAGAGTTATATATGCATCAGTCGACAGAATACGTGGCACCAGGAAAGGAGAGCAAAGTGTGCAGACTAAAGCAGAGCTTATATGGCCTGAAGCAGGCATCGAGGCAGTGGTACAAGAAATTCGACAGTTTCATGTCAGGAAATGGTTACAAGAGATGTCATGTAGACCATTGTTGTTATTTGAAGAAGTTTAATACATCGTATATCATCATTCTTTTATATGTTGATGATATTCTTGTGGCCGGTTCAAGCATGAAGGATATCTCAGATCTTAAAAGATAATTGTCTAGAGAATTTACCATAAAGGATTTAGGAGCTGCTAAATAAATCATAGACATGACGATAAAGCGTGATAGGAAAAATAAGAAACTAGTTTTGTCACAAGAAGACTACATAGCCAAGGTACTTGATCGATTCAATATGGGGGGTGTTAAGCCGGTTAGCACTCCATTAACTAACCACTTCAAGCTATCTATGGAGCAAGGGGCAAAGATACAGGACAAACAAGACTACATGGCTAAAGTCTCATACGCGTCAGCTATTGGGAGTCTCATGTATACTATGGTGAGCATGAGGCCAGACATTACTTAAGCAGTGGGAGTTGTTAGCAAGTTCATGCATAACCCCAAGAAGGAACATTAGGAAGCTGTGAAGTGGATCCTCAGATACTTAGTAGGTACTGTGGATATAGGGTTATATTATGGTGGATCGAAAATCAAGCTATAAGGCTACGTAGATTCATATTTAGCAGGAGATATCGAGAACAGAAGAAACACTACAGGTTATGATTTTACTCTGGGTAGTGCTGCAGTCAGTCTCTCAGTTACAGAAGATAGTATCTATTCGTACGACGGAAGCAAAATATGTTGCGGCTATATAAGCGTGCAAGGAGATGGTATAGATGCAAGGTTTCATGAAAGAGTTAGGTAAGAAGCAAATAGATTGCAAGCTGTATAGTGACAGTCAGAGTGCAATACACTTGGCTAAGAATTCAGCCTTTCATTCAAGAACCAAACATATTACCATCAGATATCACTTCATACGTTCGTTACTGGAAGAAGGATCAATTGCTCTGAAGAAGATTCATATAAGTCAGAAGCCTGCGGATATGCTGACCAAGGCGGTCACACGGGAGAAGCTGAAGCTCTGTTCAACTTTGATTGGTTTTCAGGCTTGAAGACGGGGAGGTGGTGCACTCTGAATGTAGAAGACGAAGGTTTATGGAGATGTATCTCCAAGTGGGAGATTGTTGAGATGTGGAGCCACATTTGGGGGCCGTTTGGCCAGTCGAGTGCCTTGCTCAACTAGTCGAGTGCCCTGCTTGACCTGTTGAGTGGCCCACTCGACAAGTAATGGATTGGCTCGACTCAAAGTTCACTGAGCATCAGTTTTTAGGTTCCAAGGTGCTCGACCGGTCGAGGGGTCTGCTTGATCAATCGAGTAGTCTGCTTGACAAAGATTCGTTTCTGGATTTGATGCGGACTGCAGATTTTGGAGTCAGTTTTCACAAGGGTGTGAAAGGAAAGTTACCTAACATATAAATAGGTGTCCCTAGGGCTTTTCCAGGAGATGGGAAATAATTTTAAGGTGTGGGTAAAAGATTTTGTATGTACTTCCAAGGGAGTGGTTAGTATATTACCTTGTAATCTTTATTTTTCTTCATAGTGGAAGTTTGCATCCGTGATTTTTTACCATTGTTGGAGTTTTTTCACGTATATCTTGTCTTGTGGTTTGTTTGAAATGCTTTGATTCTTCTTCTAGTTTATATTTTTTCCTGTTTATCGTTTGTGGGTGAGACCGGAGATTGGATCTCTATTTACTGCATTGTTGGCGTGCTGCGCAATAACATGGAATTACATGTTGCCCCAGGGCCGCAACCGAAAACGCATTACGTTCATGATATTTAGTCAATCGCTAGAAGAGGGATTCCCAACATAATACTTGCACCAAAAGAAAAAATCCATTGAATCATGGGAGTTCAGGGATATCAAGACACATGCCCGACCCCTTTAACATAAAGAGAATAGTGGCAATGACTAACTTAGCAAAGATAAAAGTGGTAATGGCCCAACTTAATAAAGAGGAGAGTGACAATGGTCAACTCAATAAGAGAAGAGTTGCAATGGCTAACTCAACAAATAGACAAGTGACAATGGCCAACTCAAATATACAAGGCTTGTATCCATCGCCCCACATAAATTCATAAAGATTATTCGTAATCAACATTACACTATAATCCCAAAGGATAAATAAATATAACAACTTAAATTAATGTAAGCTTAAAGGATAAAACCTTCACCTTAAGGTCGACTTACCATTCTTTCTTTTTCTTTCCTTCTCATTTCTTTTCTTTCTTTCTTTCTTTCTTTCTTTCTCCTTCTCTTTCTCTTTCTCTTCCTCTTTTTCTTCCTCTTTCTTTCTCTTTTCCTTTCTCCTCTTTTCTTTTCCTTTCCTTTCCTTTCTTTTCTTTTCTTTTTCCCTTTCCTTCTTTCTTTCTTTCCTTTCTGCTACGTCCAACAGGGAGTTGGACATTGCTCATTGGGTGAGGGTGCCCTTTTATAACAGTTCAATGAGTCTTCTAGAGTCTTCTTATGAAAGCTTTCGCAAGTCTGGCTTACGCAGTCTGTTTCCTGCGCAGCGAAAACAGGGAGGACGACTTGTGTAACAACTGATATTGGGGTGCCCATCGATCCGATCCTCCCAAACTGACTTCTTAGGACTGGTCGGATCTCCTGATGGAAGGGTTTGGTTGGTCTAGTTTGGACAAAGGATCCGAAGGTGGGTCATCCAACATGCAGAGAAGTCCGGGTCGTTCCGTGTTTCCTTCTTCTTGCATATTGCTGCGGATGAGTCATTTTTGGTGTTAACGGTGGGGTCCACATCCTCCGATGTCTGAGGAATCCACTCCTTCCATCAGATTCCTCGAGAAGCCTCTGTCTAGAACTCAAAATATGAGGTGGATCCATGCTCTGGATGGTCCGCACAGTTCATCGTGGCGCGGATCCATTTACAGTTGGTTGTTTGTGCTCGAGAAGCCCCGGTCCAGAAATATATAATGCATATATTGAGGTAGGCCCTTACGGTCAAGGTCTCACCCACATTACTGATTTCGAGTAGCAGCCAAATCATACTCTCCTATTAAGGTTATTCTATTATTAGGAGTCACATTGGACTTGCTAGTCTACCTAAATGGTATTTGTTTGACTTCTTAATATGTTTGTCTCTTAAACTTGAACATGGATGTGTGGACAAGGATGCTGGAGGTAGTTGGGTATTGGCCAAGCTAGGAGTGGACGACATGGAGGATTTTTTTATTTTTTATTTATTTATTTTTTAATGTATTCAAACAAGTTTCAACTTATTGTTGTAAATATTATATATATTTTATTATAAAGTTGTAAAATATTTTTTAAATATTCATTTTTAATTGTACTGCAACATTCTTTGGGTTTCAAATATTAAGAATATATATAGGTTCCAATTAGAAAAAAAAAGGTTTTTGCTAGTTGTTACACGGCTTTTACCGACCCTTCTTAAATAAGGGTTCAAATTTATTTTTAAATTGCTATTTTCTAAATTATACAAAGGTTTTTTTTTCTAAAATTTGCAACAGTTTTTAACTATTCCTATTCTAAAATTTAAGACTGTTTTCAAACATTCATATTTTAAAATTTGCGATGATTTTCAACCATTCCTTTTTTTTTTTTTTGTGACACTCTATTTAGGAACGATTTAAAATCGTTCCTAAATGATTCAGGAACATCGAGGAATAGGGATTTTGGTGTAGTGTTTCTATCCCTCCTTGTGAATTCAAGGAATCTCTGTGAGGATCCAGAGAAACTCCGTGGATTCGGAGTGGTTATCCTGAGGAAGACGATGCTCAACCTCATCATGTCCATCCATACGTCAAATTGTTATCAAAGCAAGGGTTTCTCCTCAGATCTATGACTTCTAATGACGGGTCGGGCAACAATCTCATGGAGAGTGCTCCAGGGAATTATCTTTTAACAGCAACGACTTTTGAAGCGGCTTTCAAAGTAGCACAGTGAGAGAATCGACAAGTCATGCAAGGGCTGCAGGCTGCCATCGATCGCATGATAAAGGCCCTAGGGCAGTTCCGTTTTCATAGCGATGATTCACCCTCAGTAAGCATTATAATTCATAATCACACTAATCATTGGGAGATGTTGACAATGAACCATAAGATCACTCCTAATGAGGTGGGATCTAGCGACATAATTCCACAACATTCTGAACGAGGCATTGATCGGATAGATCGAGAATTCAAGATGAAAGTCGATCTTCCTAGTTTCAACAACCAACTCCACTTCAAGGATTTCCTCGATTGGCTACTTAAAGTCGAACGTCTCTTTGTCTGCATGGACATTATGGAAGAGAAGAAAGTTAAACTTGTGGCTTACAAGTTGAAGGGCAGAGCTTTAGTTTGGTGTGAACAATTTCGAATTGAGTAGACGATATGGATGAAGACTCCAATCCACACGTGGTCGCGGATGAAGCAGTTATTATGCATGTAATTCCAATAAAACCAATAGAAATTATGATTGGGTGTTATTCCAATAAAATCAAAACTCTTTATAGGATAGTCGATCAGTAAAGGGTTATATAGAAAATCCTATTATTTGTCGGTGAGAGACGACCTCATCAAAATGAAGTCGTGAGAGGCCACATGATTCATTAGTGGTGGACGTGTGGCCCCTATGGGAACAGAGAATCAATCCAAGACTTCTAAAGTGGAGGAACAGTCTCTCATAACATGATTTTGTTAAACAAACTGAGGAAATAGGAGATGTAGGTGCATTAGTTGAAAAAGAAAAATATATGGAGCTTGTGAACATCCTACAGGATTTGAAACCAATTTTGTATGAGTTCAGGGTGATTATGCTTGATAAATAGAGCTGTATACAAGTTGAGTTAGCTCGACTCGACTCGACTCAGAAAATCTCGACTCACCTTGGCTCGAAATTGGATTTGGACCGAGTTGAGCTAGTTTTTGAAGCTCAAAAAGATTTCAAGTCGAGTTCGAGCTTGCTTGAGCTCGACTTGACTCGGATTGAACATCAACTCGAATCAGCTAGGTAACTCGTTTATTTTGATATTGACACTGCTCGCCGAGTGTTTGATGAAATGACTCAACGAAGTGTTGTTTCGGGTGCTTACATTCTTTGTGGGATCGACCAATGGTGAGGAAGGAATGGATATGAAACAAATCACTAAAAAAAATTTACATTATAAAACTACCCTCATATCTTGATTTTGATGATGACTGCCGAGTATTTGATGAAATACCTGTGAATTACTGTTAATGTTTTGCATATCATGAGAAATTAAAGATGCACTCTATGTGTTTGAGAAAATGTTGCACATGCTTGAACTGGGCTCGAACTAGCCCGAGCTAGCCAGTCAAGCTAGAGGACTGAGACGAGCTAAGTTCGAGCTGGGGTTAGCTAATGGCCGAGCCAAGTTGAGCTTTACCAAGCTTGATTCATGCATAGCTCTACCGATGAACTCCCTAAGGAATTGCCTCCCATACGAGTTATACAAAACTACATTGATCTTGTATTAGGAGTAAGTATGCCTAATTGTCCACACTATCTGAAAGGATGTAAGATTTTACAGGCTCAATGAACTGATCCATAATGGTCAAGTCAAGGAGAGCATGAGTGACATGTACTGTGTCAGCTCAAGAGCTTAATGCAAACTAGAAGGAAAATGTTGAAAAACATCAGCGCCAGAAATTACTTGAGTACCATGACCGAAGTCACTTGAGCAACTCGAGAACGAGGTTTTTTCCAAGTAGAGGGGTCTGATGTAGGACGTGGCACAGAAACATTCCTAGCTTGGTTGGGCCAAAAGAAGGTGAACTGTAAATTGGTCGTAACTTTTGATTCGAGTATCATTATGGGACACATAACCTATCAATCTTTACATAAATGGGCCATCTGAGGTGAACTGACCCACATAATGGGTCACATCCGTCCGTTCCACCAGAAAATGCGTGCTTTCAGATCAAAAACGAAATTTTAAGGAAAAATTACTATTTTTAGTAATTCCAATTTTTTAATATTTTCTTATTTTTAGAGTTTTAGATTTTTTTTCTTTTTTAGAAACAACTTGTAATCATGCTAGGAATCTTCTAGAAAAAGCTTATTTTAAATTTTTATTTTTAGAAATTACGCTTTAGAAGAGTTTTACTAGAATTAGGATTTTTATTAGAGATACAATTTTGCTATTTTTGATAATTATGAATTTTGGTTTATTTATTTTTTCTTTATAAATGGTGTAACATGGAGATATACACATTAGACAATTATCAATCAATTTATTTAGAATTTATTTATATTTTCTATCTCTCCTTTGAGAAATCTTTGTGAGGAGTCCAGAGAAACTCCATGAATTCGGAGTAGTTATTATTGAGGAAGACAATGCTCAACCTCATCACTTCGATAGTTATATGTAAAATTTCTTATTTTTTAAAACTAAAATTAAAACAAATCTTAGACAAGGCAAGTGACTCGGCATGATTAATCGTAGCAGACTCACTGGCCAATTCCACAAGTCTCTTGTCAATCTCATAGGGACGTTTCTAATTGACTCAATTAGAAATCTAGCTAAGTCAAGTCTGACTTGAGTCAGCAAGTTTTAGACCCATGAGTTGGGCCCAACATATGTGGTCGAGAAAGGAATGGATATTATCTGGCTGAGGTCTGTCCAAGACTCGACCTCAAAATAAAACCCAGGTCCATCGAAACTGGGCCTCTATCGAGCCAAGACAAATACACTTAAGCCCAATCAAGCCCAAGCCCAGCCACTCTCCATTGTGCAAGATCTAGACTGTTCGTTTGACATGTGCCTAATCATGCATGATATCAACGAAAATGCCCTTGAAACCTTAAACAGGTGGGGCCGGTCATGGGCTTGTAGATGTAGCCCAAGCCCCTCCTAATTTATAAACGGGTTTAAATTTTACAAAACAAAGTTCAAGCAACTCTTTTGAGTCATTTTGGAAGCCAGATAGGGTTTCCTTTGTTTTTCTACATCCAAACCCAAGAAAATTCGCCACTTACTATAAATATTCATTCGGAGAAACCTTCTGGTGTCTGAGTGTAGGGAAACCTTTCTGTGCACCTAGTTGCATTTAGACTTAATTGGCATCTTCATCACTGATCTGAACCATCCATCAGATCCAGGGCACACTTAATAGGCTACTTGAAAAAATTATACTGAACAGATGATCTAAACCATCAACTCAGAGGCATGAAAAAACGGATGGACAAGATCATCCACGGAAGGCAGGCCCATCACAGATGTGTAGGTCAATGGGATTGCTGTGAGTTTTGCACGGTAGTGAAATAAGAGTGAACTGAACCTAATGGACGATCTTGATAGGTGATGTTGATACAGAAGTCTAAATGCAACTAGATGACGGTCAAGATAGGTCCAGTCACAGATGTTCAGGACCATGAGATTGGAATTTTATTTTATTTTATTTTATAATAGTAGTGGAATAAGACTGAACTAAACCTATTGGACGGTCGAGATCAGATGTAGATACCAGAAATACAAAAGCAACTAGCCGCATGGAAACGTTTGTGTGCACGGAGGCCTACTGGATCATGTCTTGGCTTTGTATCTAAAGTTGCATACAAGTCTAGTTAGATCGGTCAGCTCACACGACGTGCTTCTGCTTGAAATTGGATTCAAGCCGAGTTGAGCTGGTTTTTGGAGTTCAAAAAAATTTTGAGCCAAGCTTGATCTTCCCTAAGCTCGAGTCGAATTGAACCTCAGCTCAAATCGATTCGGATCAAATCAATGACTAGGTTATTTTGATGTTGACGTTGCTAGCTTAGTGTTTGATAAAATGACTCAATGAAGAGTTGTTTCATGTGTGTACATTCTCTACCTTCTCCGAGGTATCAGCTGGTGGCAATAAAAGAATGGATACGAAACAAATCACTACCAAAAAGGTTTATATTATAAGACTGCCTCCCGTATCTTTGATTTTGATGCTGCTCGCCGAGTGTCCAATGAGATATTAATAAAGTGTTGTTACTGTTTTGCATTCTATGAGAAATTGAAGATACATTGTATGTGTTTGAGAAAATATCTCATAGGCTCAAATTGGTCCAAATTGTTGACGAAATCGAGCCGACTTGGCTAGATAGGCTCGAGGACTGAGCTAAGCCGAGTTCAAGCTAGGGTTAGCTACTGGCTGAGCCAAGTTGAGCTATGCCAAGCTAGACTTGGTTCGACTCATGTACAACTCTTTTTGTATCCATCTTTGTGTGGTTAGGGGTGTTAACCGGCCGGGTTAAGGCTGGGCCCAGCTCTGTCCAAGCCTAGACCAAACTTTTAAAGGTTTGCCTAAACCCAGCTCAGGCTGTGACAAACTGAAGGAGATAAACTCAAGCCCAACCCGAGCCCAAACCCATTCCCAGATAGAGAAAGAGATACCTTGCAGCGCTCTACATGCATGGGTTGAATAAAAGATTCGAAATAAGAGGCCTCTTTCCTAAATTATTTGTATAGATGAAAATCTTTAGAATGTTTCACCAATCATCACACAAAATTCAAAAGTAAAAGATATAGAAAACGAATATACATATTTACCATTCAAATTCCTTAGGCATTTGCAATTATCTGCCATCTAAAACAGAAAAATGGCAACTATTTGCCACACACACTCTCTCTCTCTCTCTCGTACTCCTTCCCATCTCTCTCTAACTCTAATCGAAATAGGAAGAAGATTGGATAAAAGAGAAAAGGAAGAGAAGAAAGCGTCTCTGTTCTCCAACCAATGAACCCTTCCAAATACGAGAAAAAACCTCCTTATTTCTAAGTCAAAAACAACGTTTCAGTAAAAAGAGAGGAAATTTTTTTGAGAGGAGAAAAAACTAGGATTTGAAATTTGAATATGTTATTGGGTTGGGCCAGGCTGACAAGCATTTGGACAGTGAAGTCGAAGCCCAGTAAGCTTTAAAAAAGGGTCCAATTTAAAGCTCGAATCCAGCCCTCAGGCTTGATAAGCCAGACCAAGCCCAGATCAAGGCGAGCCAGGCCCGAAAGTCCATTGGGCCATCCCTACCCGTTGACCACCCTATTTGCAGCTTTCATTGCCTTTGTTGGCCCAAATAGACAATTTAAGGTGGGGTCAGTTGATGTATGGCCTAAATTGAATACTAGAAATCATTAGATTTAATAAATTTAGACCATCCATTTTGTTTACACTGATAAGATGGTTAGAGATTCCTTTAAATTTGATCCTCTAGAAGCATGGATATTGTTGGGGAAAATATGACAAGTCTGGGGGGTCGGCTTAAGGACGAAGTAACTCTGCTTATGAGACCAGAGATAACTATGAAAGCCGACCGAAGATAAAGCCAAGAGGAGAGACTTAACTCGGATTTGCAGGGTATAAATCTTGACCGGGAGTAAAAGAGTCAAGAGCTACAGGCAAAGTCTATAGGACATGAAGTTGGCTCGGTTAAAGAGACAACTATGTCTGAGAAGGCCAATTAAAGGCCCTAAAGCTAAAAGCCACCTAACCGACTATAAAACCGACCCATATGAGGTTAGTTGTAGTGTCGGCTATCAGATTAAGAAGGGGCATCGGTCTGAAACTGATCCTGTTTCGTCCGACAGCAGGTAAATAGCTCCATATTTGTAAGCCAGCCAAGAGACTATATAGTCTATTAAGGTCGAGCCAAGCAAAAGAGAGACGGTGTAATCTTAAATACTGGTCCGAGAATTTTATCAATAGATACCCGACCCCGAAAATCTCGGGATCAGGAAGTATTTACAAATGAATGACAACTCAATCAAATCTCCTGAAAATCTGGAGAGAATCCCTTTTATGTCAGGACCTCTTATTCCTATAAAAGGAGGGCTTTCTAGGAAGCAAAGGTACGCAAAAGAAAAAATCTTAAAGTCTCCTCTTCCTGGATCATTACTGACTTAAGCATTGGAGGTGTCCCGGCCCTAGCTAGGGCCAGTTTTGTTCTCTCATTGCGGTACAGGCAGAAGTGCAAGAAGAGACTGATCCAGTTTTTTTACATCAACAGATATCATGGTAGGGCCCACATAGTCGATGGTTCAGACTGGTGAGTGGACATGGGTGTCACATGATTAGGGAAGAGAATAAGATTCACATGACTACTCACACCACAAACATTTGGACATTCTTTTTAACTAATTTTTAATTGCAAACTTTTGTACTTTTGGTTTTATCTTTAAATTGGTGTAGCTATGGAGATATTGACATATTCAGCTCAAATACCACATGAATTATGGCTATCAATAAGTATTATTATTGGTTGTTCTAATTTGATAAGGCTACATTTTGTTTGGTGCACACACTAGAAAATGAGTTAATCTCATTTTAGTTAATTATAATTATACATTATAGGTTATTAACTTCAATGAATAATTACATTTGGTTAATCATAATAATGTATATGAGATCATGACAAATAATGGATAATTATGATTAACTAAAATGAGTTGAGCCCATTTTCAGGGGTTTTCCTAACATGCATAAAGTATTTAGTAATGTTAATTTTACTTATATTTTATGTTGAAGGAAAATTGAGACGTTGGTGGAAATTAACATGATGGATGACTAGTAAGTTTTGATATCTATTCTTTGGAATTTAAATTAATATTAATGATGATGGAGGTGAAAATGATAATATTGATTTACAACAATATCAATAAAATAATAACCTTTTATTAGTACCAAAAAAGAATGAATTTTAAACTATCTTTCAACAACCAGGGTGTTGTCATTTTGAGCGGTTATACTAAGAAATACAAACACAGAAGATAAGTATTATCTGTAAACTATGTTCCATAAAGATTTGAGGATATACCTGATTTTTCAGCCGTGGTATTTACATTATGCTTGATACATACCAATTTGTTACAGAAGTATGTAATGCTTGAGAAATTTCAAGGTCTCATTCGAACGTTTATTTCTATAAGATAAGTTTTGAAATTTTTTAGATGACAACACATTCAAGGAAAATAACATTGAGCAAACATGAATTATTTGATATTTTTCTTTTGCACGTAATAATATAAAAATAATATTTTTTTTCACTACAGAAAATTCCAAAATTGAAGTTTACTAATTTCTCTATTTTTTTTCTCTTAGTTCTGAGCGGTCATAACTTTATCTACATGGTCACATATCATACTTGCGAGAATGTGTAGGAGAAGAGGTTATACAAATTAATTAAGTCCCTTAAAAAGTGATAATGAAAAGAAATATATGTGTGATGGTCATCTTGCTTCATATGTATGTTAGAATTTATGAAATTAATGAGGATCAATTAGGGGATAGGGTTATGGTTAACACCTAGCGAAGATTGAGTTAGAACTTTTCTCAGGATGTAATTTATATTTAGATATAATGATTACCTTAGTGCATTCACCTTTCTGTATATTGATACACCATGTTCATAAATTGTAGATAAATTATTATGAGATGCGATGATAAAAATGGAGAACCATCTAATAGAAACCCCGGTAACAATTAATCTTTTGGAAGGAATGATGAAGGTTATATGGAATCTAATGAATATTTTAGAGCGTCATGCCTTAAGGATCGATGCGAGAATTGCGTTCGTAGTATATGGGGAACTAAAACTTTACTTGAAAATTGTAAATGATTATGACTATCCTATTTAGAAGTTTACCTAATTTCATTGAGGCAAAGAATTTAAAAATTCAAATTGAAAAGATCTTTGAGGGAACAGGGTGCATGGATGAAGAAAAAGTTATACTAGTTGCCTTTATGATAAAATGTGAATTTGATAATTATTGAAAATATATAATCAAATCAAACGCAATAAAGATAGTATGGACATGATATTGATTATATGAAAATTTTAGTAATTAATACCTTTCCAAAAGTATCTGTGATAGGAAAGTAGTAGAATTCATGAATTTAGAGCAATTGGGGGCTTTCTATTAGACAAACCGAAGATAAATTTAATGAATTATAGAGATTCACACCATATACGGTTAGAATGAAGAATTAAAATCTAGAAAAATTGAGAGAGATTTGAAAGGAGTCATTTGTAGATGGGTAGTGATATTTGAATTAGCAACATACATTGAAATAAGACCCTAACTGCAGAACAAGATTATGAGAATTTCTAAAAGGGCTAGGAGAAAAGTACGACAGAAGTTGGGATTAAGAACAAGACCGTGCCATCTTCCACACATAGAATCATGATAAAAGGCCAATGACAACTGACGCAAAGAAGAGTGTGAAACAATAATAAGAAATTGTTGCGCAACACGCCAACAACGCAATGAGCCGAGATCTAATCTCAAGTCTCACCCACAAACAATAAACATGAAGAAATATAAACTAAAAACATATCAAAGTAATCCAAACAAACCACAAAACAAGATATATGTGGAAAAACCCCAAACTAGGGTAAAAAATCATGGATGCAAACTTTCACTATGAAGAAAAACAAAGATTACAAGGTAATATACTAACCTCTCCCTTGGAAGTATAGAGAAAATCTCTTGCCCACACCTTAGAAACATTCATAATACTTTCCAATGCCCTAGAAAAACATTCGAGACACCTATATATAGTTTAGGCAACTTTTCTTTTGTACCCTTGCGAAAGGCGACATAGAAATCCGCATTTTACATCATATTCGGAAATGAATCTACATAACCACAACTGATTGAGCGGACCCCATGACCGGTTGAGCATGGCTCATGACTGGTTGATCACCTCAGACCCAAAAACTGATGCTCGCTGGAGTTCGAGTTGAGCCAGTCCACGACTGTTCACGACCGGTCGAGTGGGCTCCAAAACCGATTGAGCACGGGCCACGACCGGTTGTGGGCAGCCACAGATGTGGCTCCACTTCTCAACAATCTCCCACTTGGAGACACATCGCCATAAACCTTTGTCTTCTTTATCTGGAGTGCACCACCTCCCCATCTTCAAACCTGAAGACCAATCAAAGTTGAACAGAGCTTCAGCTCCTCCCGTGTGACCGCCTTGGTTAATGTATCCGAAGGATTCTCACTTATATGAATCTTCTCCAAAGCAATCGATCCATCTTCCAGTAACGAACGTATGAAGTGATATCTGATGGTAATATGCTTGGTCCTTGAATGAAAGGCTGAATTCTTAGCCAAGTATATTGCACTCTGACTGTCACTGTATAGCTTGCAATCTTCTTACTTCTTACCCAACTCTTCTATGAAACCTTGCATCCACACCATCTCTTTGCATGCTTTTGTAGCCGTAATATATTCTGCTTCTGTCATACTAATAGATACTATCTTATGTAACTGAGAGACCCAACTGACTGCAGCACTACCCAGAGTAAAGACATAACCTGTAGTGTTTCTTCTACCGTCGATATCTCATGCCAAATCTGAATCCACGTAGCCTTGTAGCTTGATTCTCGATCCACCATAGCACAACCCTACATCCTTAGTACGTACCAGGTATTTGAGGATCCACTTCACAGCTTCCCAATGTTCTTTCCCGGGGTTGTTCATGAACCTGCTAACAACTCCCACTGCTTAAGCAATGTCTGGCCTCGTGCTCATCATAACATACATAAGACTCCCAATAGCTGACGCGTATGGGACTTTAGCCATGTAGTCTCGTTCCTCCTACATCTTTGTACTTTGCTCCTTAGATGGCTTGAAGTGGTTGGCTGATGGAGTGCTAACTGGCTTAACACATCCCATATTGAATCGATTAAGTACCTTGGTTATGTACTCTGCCTGTGATAAAGTCAGTTTCTTATTTTTCCTGTCATGCTTTATCACATACAGAAGAAGGATGATGTATGACGTATCAAACTCTTTCAAGTAGCAACAGTGGTCTGCATGACATCTCCTAAAATCGTTTCCTGACATGAAACTGTTGAACTTCTTATACCACTACCTCGAAGCGTGCTTTAGGCAATATAAACTCTTCTTCAATCTACACACCTTGTTCTCCTTTCTTGGTACCACATATCCTATTGACTGATGCATATATATCTCTTCTTCAAAGTCTCCATGAAGAAAGACTGTCTTAATATCTAGCTGCTCTAGATGTAAGTCCTCTGTAGCCACTATATACTTAGGACCATGCAAATCGTAGAAGTTTTCACCACAGGTGAAAATATTTTAGTGAAATCGATACCTGCCTTCTGTTGAAACCCATTCATAACCAATCAATCCTTGTACCATTTCAAATCATCGTGTTCCACCTTTAATCTGTAAACCCACTTGTTATGAAGAGCTTTCTTACCCTTAGGTAAAGTGATTAGCTCCCACGTACGATTGGACTCAAGAGAGTCCATCTTCTCATCCATGGCCTGCTCCCACTTAACCTGCGTATCTGACTGTAATGCCTCTTCAAAATACTCTGGCTCACCATTATCTGTCTGCAGTAGATAATGTAAGAAGGGTGAGTATCGAACCGTTGGTCTCCTCTCCCGAGTAGACCTCCTCACAACCGGTGTATGCAGCACTAGCTCATAATGCTCCTGTGCTTGATCATCCTATGACACTGTAACACCCATGTCTAGTATCTCTTCCAACTCTACGAATTCCTTTTTTCCGACCTTATTTTCCTGCATACTATCCTTATGCATCACTTTTTTATTGAAGACTATGTCCTTACTTCTGATGATTTTTTTATTTTCTTCATTCCAAAACCTATAGGCAAAATTATGCTACCCGTAGCCTATAAATGTGCACCTCCTGGACTTCGCATCCAGCTAGTTTTTGTGCTCTGCATTAATGTGAACATATGAAGTACAACCGAACACTCTGAGATGTGTAAGGTTCACTTCTTTCCCAGTCTACGTTTCTTTGAGTATTCCACCATCCAATGGTGTTGAGGGACTTCTATTGATGAGATTTGTGGTAGTATTCACGACATCTGCCTAAAAAGTCTTAGGCAACCCCGCATGTAACCTCATACTCCTAGCGCGCTCAAAGATGGTTATGTTAACGCACTCAGCCACACCATTCTACTGCGGTGTCCTTGGAATCATTTTTTGATGTTTGATTCCATTTGCTGCACAATACTCCCCAAACCTCTTATCACAATACTCTCCCCCATTATCAGATCTAAGACATTTTACTGTTTTACCTATCTCATTTTCTACAATAACTTTTCACTTCTTAAATACATCAAATACATCAGATTTATGTTTTAAGAAATAGACCTACAGTTTTGTACTAGCATTATCAATAAAGAAAGTAAATAACGTGAGCCACCAAGAAATAATACCTGTGCCGGTCCCCGCACATCAATGTGTATGAGCTCCAACAGTTGCGTCTTTGGAGCGCGTCCTGTCTTCTTGAAGCTTACCCTCTTTTACTTGTCACACATGCAGTCCTTACAAAATTTCAAGTCAATAGATTTTAGCCCTGGTAGCTTCCTCTTTGATAATAGTACTTTCATCCATTTCTCACTCATATGTCCCAACCTCTGATGTCATAACTGCCCATTCACTCCAGTTGATGTGACTGAGAGTCAACTATACGATCCTAAAGTCACATATAAAGTACCTTCCTTTTTATCTCGAGATATCACTAAGGCACCTTTTGTGATCTTTTAGGAATCACTGGTGAATGTTGTCACATAACCGGTATCGGCTAACTACCCCACTGAGATCAAATTCCTTCTCAAACTCGGTACATGTCTAACATCCTTCAATTTTAATGTCATTCTGTCTTTCTAATTTATATGAACGTCTCCCTTTCTAACGATACTGCACGGCTTATCATCACCTGGGAGACTCTCTCGAAGTCACCTGACACATAATCACGCAGAACTTCCTTACACGAAGTGGCATGAAACGAAACACTCTAGTCTATAACCCAAGACTCATTCTTCGCATCAAGAGATAAAATCAACGCCTTTGTGTCACTCTCCTTAAATAGATTCACTGAATCCTTCCTGCCTTGAGAGCTTCCATCTTGTTTCTTGAGTGCCGTACAATCACATTTCATATATCCCTTCTTGCTTCAATGCTAACACCCGTCTGTGTCTTTTGATCCCTTGGACTTCTTCCTCGACTTAAAACACCCGTATTTATTACCTCTTTTGTTCAGTGATCTTCCTCTTCCTTCAACGTTTAGAGCATTCCCTGAATCCCCAGAAACTCTTGATGCATTTCTTCTAGATTCTTCGTTGAGAATTAAACAGGCCACATCATCAAATTTCAGCTTTGTCGACCCTGAAGAATTACTCACAGCAATCACCAAACCATCCCAACTGTCTAGCAAATTAGAAAAGATTAATAATGCCCTAACTTCATCCTTAAAAATATTGTCAACGGATTCTAACTGGATCGTGACTATATTGAACTCGTTTAGATGTTCAGCCACGCTCCCACCATCTGACATCTTCACGTTGAATAGTTATTTCATAAGATGAACCTTGTTGGATGCTGAGGGTTTTTCAAACATGGTGGCTACGGCTTCTATTAATTCTTTTATCATTTTCACCTTGGATATATTGAAGGCGATACTCTTAGACAAAGAAAGTTGAATCACTCCTAAAGCCTTCCTATCTAGTAAAAATCATTCATCATCTATCATCTTTTTCGGTTTCTTCTCTTTTCCACCTAGAGGAATATAGAAGTCTTTCTAATACAGATAATCTTCCATCTGCATCTTCCAGAAGACAAAGTTTGAACCATCAAACTTCTCAATTCTAGTTTTTCCTTCTTCCGTCATCACTCCCAATAGAATTAAAAAATAACAATGATACTAGTTGTTGCGCAACACACCAACAATGCAGTGAACCAAGATCTAATTTTAAGTCTCACCCACAAATGATAAACAGGAAGAAATATAAACTAGAAATAGATCAAAGCAATCCAAACAAACCACAAGACAAGATATACATGGAAAAATCCCAAACTAGGGTAAAAAACCATAGATGCAAACTTCCACTATGAAGAAAAACATAGATTACAAGGCAAAATACTAACCTCTCCCTTGGAAGTACAGAGAAAATTCCTTACCCACACCTTAGAAATATTCCTAATGCTTTCCAATACCCTAGAAAAATCCTAGGGACACCTATATATAGTTTAGGCAACTTTCCTTTTGCACCCTTGTGAAAGGCGACATAAAAATCTGCAGTCCGCATCAAATTTAGAAATGAATCTACGTAACCACGACCGGTCGAGCAGACCCCACGACTGGTCTAGCATGGGTCACGACCGGTCAAGCACCTTGGACCCAAAAACTGATACTCGCTGGAGTTCGAGTCGAGCTAGTCCATGGCTGGTTGAGTGGGCTCCACGACCAGTTGAGTAGGGGCCATGACCGGTTGTGGGCGGCCCTAGATGTGGCTCCACTTCTCAACAAAAATATCACTATCTACCTTAAATAGGCAAAATCTTAAATACACAATGTAGTTCTTGAATTCACAAGATGAAAAATGAAAATTTTAAAATTGTATTATTGAATAAGTAAAAATAATAATCTGTAATGCTCTATTACATCACTTATATAGAAGACTTAAAACCCTAATAGAAGTCGTAATTCAACTAGAATAGAAATTATGTAAATAGTAAATTTTTCTATAAATATAAACGTCTAAATTAAACTTACTAGAGAATTTCTAACATGATTACAAGCAATTTCTAAAAAGACAAATAAACCTAAAACTCTAAAATAAGAAGATATGATAAAAATACAAATTACTAAAAATAGTTTTTTTTTTCCTAAAACCACGTCTTCCCTTTGTCCAGGTGTATGGTGTCTTATTAACAGTTTTAATGGCCTTGATAAACATCATATTTTGTTATTGTAGAAAGCGATCGGTTCAAGTTGAGGAGCAGAAAGGAAAGTGGTTCGAAAAGACCCCCTCTTCATAAGCCAAAGCGATCTAGCAATATCGCGTGAGTGAAGAAGGGTAATGCCGCTTGTAAAACTCTTTTGTCGAGTGCACAACCATGAAAGGACTCGAGGAAGAAGCCCCGGCTAACTCCGTGCCAGCAGCCGCGGTATGATAGGGGGTGAGTGTTCTTTGGAATGACTGGGCGTAAAGGGCACGTAGGCGGTGAATCAGGTTAAAGGTAAAAGTCGCCAAAAAGGTGGGCCTTAGAAAGTTTTCAATGGTGGGTGTCAACATCCTCACTTTCATTTGATTTACTTAGGATTTTCCCTGCGATAGGCTAAAATGGGCCATGAATGGAACAAATGTAGAAAAAAACAAGGGAAGATAATCTATATGCTTGTTGGTGTTTTTAGCAAATGAGAGGGAATGACGATATGGTTTGATCAAATGAGATAGAACAAGGGTAATTTTATAATTTAAAAATACAGTTCCCAAACAGTATATGACTTTAATGATATATAACGACAAGTGATTGGATGTCCAACGTTGCAAATGTTAAGTTACTTACTTTAAATATTTTAAAAGCATGCTATCATTTGGGAATATCCTACATTTGTCATTAAATGTCAAAACGTGAAGATGATTATTTGATAAGAGTAATATAAAAAAGATAAATCATATCCACAATGAATCTCATTAGATGAACAATCCCGATTGACTCATTTTCCTCCCATGTACATTACACAGACATGACTTTACCATATTTAGATTCCTAGCACTTTTTATCTAAGATGTATAGCCCTATTCAATCATCTCCCAGTAGAGAGAGATAGATATGCTTGGAACATGTCTTCATCTTATTAAATCACCAAAACCATCTTTCTTTCTTTTGGCTTAAAATTTCTCTTATATCTTATAACAATGCATAGTTTTTAACATTGGAAATAAATAATTGCGTAAATTTTTCTCCCTTAGGTGTACCGTTTATCGCACACTAGAAAAGTGGCATGCGCAATGCATGTGAAGATGAAATGAATTAAAAATGGTTAGTGGGAGGGAGTTGTTAAAAGTAGGTTTCTTTAGGTGGGTATGACTCTATTATAGTTCACTAGCATCTTAAAAAATGTGGCGACTCTTTTTCAAACAATCACTTGCTCTAAAAACTTGAACCATTAGAAGATGATGTATCAATGTATATCACGAGACTTAACATTCTAACATTCCCTCGCACGTACGGGGGGCAAGGGTGGAGGAGAACTCAGCATAGGAACATACTATGCAAAAGTATGGGGGGCGAGACTTAACATTCTAAGAATTCCGCACGAGAACATACTGGGTAAGAGTATGGTGGGCGAGGGTAGAGAAGAACTCCAAATGGGAACATACTAGGCAAGAGTGTGACTCTTTATCAAAGAACCACTTACTATAGAGTCAAAGAAACACTTGTGTATCAATGTATATCACGTGTACATGGGACAAGGGTGGAAGGACTAAACGGCCCCTCGTAGGAGAATATATTAGAGAGGCATATTTATTGCTCTTAGGATTCGAATACAAGACTTATTGATCCGATACCATGTTAAATAACCACTTTCTTTAAAAGCTCGAGCAGTCAGAGAATGGTGTATCAATTTATATTATCGCACGTGCTGGGTGAAAATTTGCATAGGAACATACTGAGAAAGGGTGGGAGACATTGACAACTCACACCATAAACAATGACCCCCCCTCCTATTGGGCAAGGGTGAAAGAACTCATAATGCCCCTCTCGACCCCCCCCCCCCCCCCCCCCCCCATGTGAGAGAATATATTATGAAAGCATATTTGCATCTCTAGGATTTGAACTTAAGACCTTCCGCTCTGATATTATGACAAACAACTAGTTGCTTTAAAAGATTAAGCTGTTAGAAGATGATGTATCATGTATATCAATAAACTCAACACTCTAACACTCCCTCGGACGTGCGGGGTGGAACTTCACATGAGAACATAATAGGCAAGGGTGGAGGAACACTCAACTCACACCATAAACCGGTTGGGTGGAGAGACACTCACAATTATACCATAAATAAGCCGAGCTTTCCCCACATGGGAGAATATATTAATGAAGGCATATTTTCTTCTCACAAGATTCGAACACTTAACCATCTACTTTGATACCATCTATGCAAACATGCCTCCCTAATACTAGGCAAGGGTGGAGAAACACACGACTCGCAGAATAAATAATAGCCCTCATATGAGAATATATTCTAGAGGCATATTTGTTTGACATGGTATTAGAGAGGATGGTTAAGTATTCTAATCCTGGGAGCAACAAATATGCCTCCGTTAATATATTGTCCCACGGGACATAGTTGCACCCCACACATGCGGGGATATGTCTTGAGCTTTTATAAGATTGTGAATCAATGCATATCAAAGGAATTTAATAGTCCCTTGCACATAAGGGGTGAAACTCTACACAGGAACATACTAGGCAATGGTGGAGGGACAATTACAACTCACACCATAGATACCCCCACACATGTAGGGGTATGTCTTAAGCTTTTATAGGATGGTGAATCAATGCATATCAAGGAAAATTAATACTCCCCTGCACATGTGGGGTGGAACTTTGAACGGGAACATATTGGGCAAGGGTGCTTGGATAATCATTGGTATGCCTGGAGCTTTTATAGGATGATGAATCAATGCATATTAGGAGACTTTAATACTTACCTGCACATGTGGGGAGGAACTCTAAACTGGAACATACTAGGCAAGGGTGGAGGGACAATTACAACTCATGAACTCTGCATGAGAACATACTGGGCAAGGGTGGAGGGACAATCACAACTTACACCATAAATGACTCCATATGGGAGAATATATAAGGGATGCATATTTGTTTCTTGGGATTCGAAGATAAGACCATATACTCTGAGATATCATGTCGGATAACTTGATTTAAAAGCTCAAACCGTTAAAGGATGATGTATCAACATATATCAAGAGACTCTAACACTTTAATCGTACACACGATACACACACATATGCATATAAATATATATGCTCTCCTAAGAACTGGTTCTCATGAGAATTCATGAGAACTTTTTTAGAACTCATCCCATGTGGTGTGGGCATAAAATCCAAATGGTCCACTACATGAGTCACCTCATGAAAACCCTAGTGCCCAAAAGTTATCTTAATAAAAAAAAAATAGTGGGTAGAGCAATGTGAGAGGAAAATCAAGGGAGAAAATTCCCTCTCACTTTGCTATGATTAACCAGATTTTTAGATTAGGCTAACTTTTGAGCCTTGGGTGTTTCATGAGATGACCAGTTAGATTTTATACCCGCATCATTTGTCAAAAAGTGCTCATGAGTTCCCATGAGAACTAATTCCTATGTTAGTATTTCATTATATATAGGTAATCCATACAATCCAAAATGTTAATCTAATTTTAGATGTAGAATATCTTAAAAACTACAATGAGAATGTAATATTTAGCATTTATTATTTCCTTAGATCATGGATCACTCACTATTTTACTTCTAAAGATTTAATTAATAGCCAAAGATTGAGTGGTAAAGAGTGCTTGATTGGTGTTACCATTTTTCTTTCTTATTACATTTTTATGAAGGGATGGGATAACGATATTAATGCTAATGGTCAATCTACCAATGCACAACGAGTCCTTGAATGACTCATACAAAGTCGAGAGAAAATTCAACAAGATGCATACCTGATTCTCATCTTTAATCATTTTCTCTACCTCCAGCAATTTGTAAGCTATCTTATTAAAGTTACTAATGTAGGCCTCAACATCACATCCCTCTGCCATCTTCAGATTGAACAACTGAAGCTTTAAATATGAGCAATTTTCAAGAGATTTCTCTACGTAAATATCCTTTAATTTCACTCATGTACTTGTTGCAGTTTTCTCTCTCATGACATTATAGAGGACCTCATTTATTAGACACAATTGGATAGAGGTTCTCGCTTTCTTATCCATCTTGTTCCATTCTTCATCTGTCACAGATTTCAACCGCTTCTCAAGGAGTGCATCATCCAATCCTTGCTAAATTAGGAGACCAGTCATCTTGACATTCCATAGTTTAAAATTATTTTTCTCGAAATATTTCTCAACATCGAATTTAGAATTATAAGGCATTAATACTATGCTTTCAGATTCAATCTACGCCCTGACCTCACTCTAACACCACTTACTGGGGGACCACGGGAGCACACAGAGATGAATTAAGCAAAGTATTCCAATTGTAACAACCAAGTCCAATCACAAACAAACCGAATCTAACATGAAAAAACCCTTACAAGAAAAAACCATGGCATAAAGTGAGAGTAATGCACTATGAAAGTAGAAATTATAAGAGATACAGAGAATACCCAATTCGAACAAGCCTCGAATATCCCCTTACAAGCCCTTGAAACCCTAGGAACAAATTAGAAAGCCTTAGAATATTCCATATTCTCGATTACACCCGTATATAGAACCTCTAGGTGAATCACAATCAAAATAGAAAATAAATCCCACACTTACGCAATAATGTATAACTCTGCATGACAGTTCGATGACACTTCAATGGCATCGAATAGCCTTCGATGTCATCGAACTAAACATCAAAATATTTGAGCGACTAAACATGGATTTTCTGTATTTCACTTCGATGGCGCTTTGATGTCATTGAACAACCTTGGATGGTATCGAACCCCACTCAATGGCCATCAAACAAGACACACAAAGTGTCCAACAACCAACATGAAATTTTTTATATTTTTACATTGGCATCAAGCGGCTGTCGATGGCATCAAATGGTCTGTCAATGGTATCAACAGACCCTATTGCTAAAAAGATTTAAGACATCAACAATATGACCAAGATTAGAAAAGATCTATCACTGAAAATTTTCATATATATATAATTATCATACTCACTTCTCTAGTATCCAATACCTATAATAAAGAAGCTAAACTTTTTATACCATTGTCTTGATGCTTGTTTCAATCTATACAAGGATTTATTCAACTTGCACCTAAGATTTTCTTTTCCCCTTTTAACTAATCCTTTTGGTTGTTACATGTATACTTCTTTAAGTTCTCAATGCAAGAATGTAATCTTCACATCCATTTATTTAAGTTCAGTCAAGCATAATAACGATCTCAAGTACAAAATGAAGGGATGTCAATTTGACAACAGAGAAAAAAACTCAATGAAATCAATTCCTTCCCTTTGCACAAACCTTTGGCAACTAGCCTTTCTCTATGCCTTTTCGGTTTTCCATCCACATCCTTTTTTAATTTTGTATACCCATTTACAACCAACAGCTTTTCTACCTTTTGGAAAATCCACCAAATCGCATGTCTTGTTTCTTTTAAGTGCAAACATCTCTTCTTCCATAGCCATCATCCTATGCTTGGAGTCATTTCCTTCAATTACTTCATGGATAGAGATTGATTCTTTATTTATAGTTGTTAATGCATAAAGAGTTTTCAGATCAACACAATATTTGTACCTTTTTGATGGTCGAATCGTTCTCATAAAACTCCTAGGAAACTTCAGTGTACTTTCTTCTTGAAAGTCTTCCAATTCTTCATTTTGATCTTTCAATTCAGCCATTTCCTCATCAAAATCTACATCCCCATTCTCGTTAGGAATTCACTTGATGAACCGTCAGTTCCACTTTAAGTTCTTAGGTATCATCTTGTACCCCTTCTTCATTCTTCTTTTTCAAGTCCTTGGCTAACACGACCGATTCATCAAATGAACATCACGACTTGTGCTAATTTTGTGGGTACTAGGGTCCTACAAACTGGATAAGTCATTAAGATAGGATGCTTTGAATGCTTAGATGATTGGAATCACTCTACCCTCCTAATAGGAAAACATTTAGAGAGTAGGATTCCATCATAACCTTGACCCAACCCGTTGCCTTATATTGGTATATCATTTGTTGCGGATCGAGGGAGCTGAAGACTCTTCATCAATAAGGAGGAGATCTTCACCACTGTGTTAAATAGGACTCATCAACTTATCTGTAAGTATCTAGAGTCCAGAGGACCCTTTGATCATTCCTTTGTAGGATTGGGTCTAAGGTGTTTCTCACCCTCGAAGTCCTCAAGGAGGCCTCTGGCCGGAGTGTACGTGGTGGGTGCATTGTGTGGACCTTTGCTCTATGGAGAGGATAAACATCTGGTTAGAGGTGAACCAGTAAAACCTTTAGTTTAAGGTGAACCGGGTAAAACCTTGGATTTTAAGGTGAACCGAGTGAAACCTCTTTTAGGGTCTTAGGGAAGATCCTTGGCCAGTGTGCCTAAATGTGGGTGCGATGTGTTGACCCTTGCTCGTGAGAGTATAAACAATCAGTCTCAGTGTAGGTTGTAAAGGTTGACGGTGAACCTGATTTAAAACCTTAGGTTAGAGGTGAACCATGTGAAACCTCCTTAGTGAAATCCATTACACTCAAGGGTTGAGTGCGGGTACCGGGAATGGAGTAGACAAGTAGTCGAGCCACTATAAAAATGACTGTGTTTGTGATTACTATTCATCTATGTGTGTGTTTGTTTATGACAATGCTTTTACCTTGAACACAAACATAGTTATATCCATCATGAACTAAGATATATATTGTTATCTTTTGAATAGTTTGTGATTGGATCCTCTACTAGGCCTGGAAGGTAGTAAAGTTACATTTGAGTAATCCTGATAATTGTCTATCTGTATGTATTAGTGTAATAGAATTTTTAAATACATTGTGAAACTTTAATAAGTCCTATTCACCCCCCTCTAGGACATTTTTTTACTTCAACTCGAGCGGTCTTCACCGCTATTTCAATTGGTATCAGGGCGAGTCTCTCTTTAAGGGCTTCACCGCCTAGAGAGTGATCTTGACTGAAGTTTGAAATATGGCCAAAGGAGAGGGCTCATCAATCACTAGACCTCTAGTATTTGATGGTTCAAATTATACATACTCAAAGGCTAGGATGCACTACTTCCTGAGATCTTTGGACCATGATTTTGGGATATAGTTGAAAATGGTAATGTGTTACCATCTGAACAAATCACACTTGAAAGTGGCACAACTATCATAAAACCTAAACCCAAAGAAAAGTGGACGATGTTCGACAAAGAAAAATAAACTGTTAAAGCAAAAGCTATGAACGTCATCTACTATGTCGTGTCACAAGATATTTTCAATCAAATAAGCATGTGTGGGACATCTAAGGAAGCATGAGATCTATTGAAAACAACCCATGAAGGCACAAGTACTATGAAAAGGTCTAAATTACAACTTCTGACTTCACAGTTTGAAAGTCTCAAGATGGAAGAGCATGAGACATTTATGGAGTTTTGCACCAAGTTGAATATTATTTGTAACTCCATGGGTGGATTGGGAGAGAAAGTTCCAGTACCTAAAATTTGTAGGAAAATTCTAAGATCCCTACCGAAATGATTTAATCCCAAGGTAACAACAATTGAGGAGTGTAGAAATATTGATGAAATGAAAGTAGAAGAACTGGTAGGTTCCCTACAAACTTTTGAACTATACTTCACACAATCTCAAAAATCTAAAAACACTATCCTAAAAAATTCTAAGAAAACAAAACATGAGGACAATGAGAGTGAAAAAGAAGATGAAGATGAGGAAGTGGCTTTGCTGGCTCAAAGATTCAGAAGAATCGTGGTCGTCCTTCTAGAGAAAGAAATGTGTACAATAAACCCTCTACAGGAAAATTTGGTGAACTAACCAAAGAACCACAATGTTATGCCTGTCATGAGTATGGACACCTATCTACTGAATGCACAAACAGAAAAACTAAGGGTAAGGTAATGGCTGCCACATGAGATGACACAGATGAGTCAAACTTAGAATTTAGTGACTCAGAAAGTGATGGAGATTAAAATCATTGAAAATCCTTATAGTCTCACTACTCCAAACATTCCCAGTGAATCTAAGAATGAAAAAGAATAACAAGCCACTGAATCATCTCCGTCTGATAATGAGGAAACTGAAGAGGAAGAAGAAGTTGAAAAGGATAAACTGCAAGATGCTTATAATCAACTGTATATTCATAGCATCCATATCCTTAAAAAGCTCGGTATGTTTGAAAAAAAAGAAGGAATTGTTGTAGAAATACTTGGAGAAAACCTTGGAAATTAACACACATTTAATCAATGATTTGCAACAATATCAATCAGAAAATGAAAAGTTAGAAAGAGAAAACATATCCCTAAAAATAGAATTATCAAAACTTATGAATTAGGCTGAATTATTAAGAGATGATAATGCGCAACTCAAGAATGAGAATCACTCACTCAGCATTGACTTAGAAAAATCTAGGAGATTTGCTGAAATAAACTACAAATTTTTCCAAAGTGGTGAGAAGCTAGAAAAGTTATTAGGGATGGGAAGATAAGGAAGAGACAAGAGTGGCCTAGGATATGAGAAAATTAAAAAGAAAATTAGAAATAAAGCTCCAACAAAACTTGCTGCTTCAGGTAGCAATATGAGAACTTCTCCAGTTTGTCATTTATGTGGTGATGTGGGTCATTATAAGTTTGAATGCCTGACACCTAAATAGACTTCACATAATTCTGATCAATCAATCAGAAAATTACAAAATGTTAAAAGTCCACCTAGGAGAAACACTTATCCATCACCACCTAAAGAAAAAGATAGAGTGAAGAAGTCTACCTCAGAATGGGTACAAAAAGAAAAATTAAACTGTCTGATGATTAATTTTCATATACCTTGAAATATCAAGTAGAAAAAAAACACAAGTCCAAGTTATGCATCTAAATCTAGATATTTGTAGGGATGATACAATTTTGCTATGTTCTTAAAGGTCAAATATGAGGTTACACACCTTGAACCTTTGTATATAAACATCTTTATGTTTATAATTTTTGGGCTATACAGAACTTGTAAGACCCGTATCTTAGTCCGTACCATTCTGTAGACTTTCGCGGTCTTACCGGTCGAATTCCGGCAACCTTCGACCCTTAACCGATATTTATGCGCGACCCTGATTCATATGCCGTCAACCCGTATCGACTCAACCCAAGACCTTTACCATAGCGACTGCGCCGTCGTTGCGGTTCCGATGCCGTGACTCGCGCGCCGAGGCGATACCCTAGTCAGGAGATGTGGGTCGACGTTCAGTGCGAGAAAACTCCCCGCGTTGCGAAATCTAAGAGAATCTCTACGAGGTGTCACATCAATCCTATCAATCAATCAAATCTCATCACATCACATGTCAAGTACATGTCAAGTACACATCACCTTTCACCTTTTCCCAAACAAGCCTCAAAAGTCAAAAGTTTCTTACACAAGCCATGCTTCTCTTACACAAAAGGCACAAAAGTCAAAAAGTTCTTACACCCATCACTCACCACATCCATCCATCACCCATCTCTCTCTCCCTTTACAACTCTCTCTCTCTTTCTCATTTTCAAACTCATTCCAAGCAATCAAAACCCCCCCATACGTATGAGCCTCTCCCTCTCTTTCCAAAACTCCAAGTATGGCCCACCTCTCCATCTCAAGATCTCCCATCCTAGCCATCCATTTCTCATCTCCTCCATTGAAATCTAAGCTAAGAAGCTAAGGAACCCATAGGAGCAAGAAGATCGAATGGTGGGTGCTTGATAATAATAGTTTTTTCCTATTTTTGAGATGGGCCAAGTGAGACCAACCGATCAATGGTTTGGATCTTACTTAGGACTCTAAGATGTGGTCGATGGTTACTAGGATCATCATGATCATTCCATGATGGGGCCATTCTCCATGGACCCCATCATGATGTTTATTTCATTGCATTAGGAAGGTCATCTAGACCGTCCATATTGGTGGCGAGAGGATCTCCACCATTGATTTTTAATTTTGATGAACCCATGTGTAGAGGGATCCATTGATGTATGATTTCTTATAAGAGAGGGCTCATAGTGGTGGAGCCCTCCATCTCAAGCGTGTCCCACTCTCTATCTCTCTCTCTCTAGTTCATTTTCTTTTATGAAATCATATTATGCTTGTGTGGTCCACTTGAATGGACCCCACCATGAGGCATGTACTCTATCCAAGCTATCTTCAAGTGGGGCCCACCTTATATGTATTGTACCCACACCATCCATCATTGGTGGCCCACGTGTACAGCCACTTGAAATACACAACTGTCCAACATCCCTGGACGCTGGACGATTTAATGAAAACCCAAATATGAGCTTGTTTAAGCTCTTAGGAAGGGCCACTCGCATAGGCCCCACCTTGATAAATGTATTCAATCCACGCAGTCTATTTCGTTCCCAAGCCCATTTGAGGCGTTGAGCTGAAAAATGAGGTCCATCCGATCTTCAGGCGGGTCATAGCTTGTAAAATAGTGGATTCAACCATTGAAAGACACTCTGACATTTTTATTCGCCGGAAAAACATCAGATTTTAGACTCATTGGGACGGCCTTGAGCCACTGAACACAATTGATGGGTTGGATTTACTTGATGTGGGCCCCACCTGTGAAAAATCATAAAAATCAGTTATTTTCAAAAAAAAAAGAGAGACTTTGAAGCAGCAGCTGCTGCCGCTGCCAGCGCAGGCAGCGCGCCTGCAGCTTTGACACACGGGCGAACGAGCAGTGTCCCATGGCTGCTATCGTGGGCTCCACCATGATGTATATGTGAAATCCATGCTGTTCATGAGGTGGGCCACTCCCAGCAGTGGGCCCCCTCAAATTTTCAGGTCCATCCACAACTCAGGTGGCCCACACTACGGGAAACAGTGGGATTGAACCTCTGCCATTGAAACTCTTTTGTGGGCCACGAAAGTTTTGGATCAAGATGAAATTTGTGTTTCCTCCTCAACCAGGTCCGTACGACCTGATCAATGGATTAGATGGCGTATAAACATAGTGGTGGGCCCCACGTGGAGCCCATAGTGATGTATGTGTTTCATTTCCACCGTGGAGCCCACGGTGGTGCGTGTACATGCATGCGCGCATGTGTGAGTGTGGCAGTGTGTGTGTGTGTGCGTGTGCTGTATGTATGTGTGCAGCGTGTGTATGTATATATATATATATATATTATATTATATTATATATAATATTATATTATATATAATACTACATATATTATATATATAATTTGTAGATTTTATGTTATATTATATATTATATACATGATGGTGGGCCTTCATGTGGTCCCCCACCCTTGGTGCAGGTGCTGCATCCAATCTGTCCATCCATTTTAAAAGCTCATTTTATGAAATGAGTTAAAGAATGGGCCAAATCCATAGTCCAAGTGGACCCCACCTTAGCATATTATAAGGCCCGTGGGATTGGACCCAATTTATGTATTTTAAGGCCCATGGGGTTAGGCCCATTGGATATGTATAAGGCCCATGGGTCAAGAACCATTGTGATACCTTCTAAGGCCCATGGGTTTTGACCCATTGCAATGCACATAAGGCCCATTGGTGCGGCCCATTGATGTGGTCCATTTAATGAGTAAAAGGCCCATATGACATGGCCCATTTGATGTATTTAAGGCCCAATGGGGTGTACCTAAGGTCCATTACAATGTGTGATCCTAACCTGGTTTATGTAATGATGTTTACTACGGGTTATGGCTTGGGAGCAATGGTGGTTTGACGTCCACATTGCAAGTATAGTGTTGGTTAAATGTCCGCATTATGACTCTCCCTAGGGCCATTGATAGGTCGTAATTGTTGTGTGTATGCCGTCTAGGCCCATCTGCATTGTAAGGATAATTCATTACCCTGTAACATGCTTAGTATAATTTCATTACTCATGCCCATACACATCATATGTATGCTTGATATGAGGAATGTTTGATCATCGCATAAGCCGTCGGGCTGAGACATTTACGGGACTCTTTATGAGATGGAGTGTCCCACATGAGCGCATGGTACATACGAGATTGTTGCATGATTGTATAGTACAACTCATGCATCTCGCATTTACGTAACATGTGACATCAGGACCATAGCCTCCACAGGCATATCGTGGTTAGCAGGATTGGATACCGAAAATCTTTTTCTACATGGGGTGCTATAGATATCCTTGGATGAAAGTTCCTAAACCCTTATGGTATCAAGAGGTTACTCCAACATCTAGATTAAGTGGGTAGATGAGCGTTGAGTACCGATTACCAGATGGTTGCGCTCTCTACTATGTTATGGTCGGTTGGAAGGGGGTGCGGCCTTACCCGCCCGAGTATAGGGGGAAATACTAGGCTGAGTCTGACCAGCTCGAGGAATGGGTCCGCCATCGACGAGTCGAGCGCGATATTGGTAGACAGATAGTGAGGTCTCTTCCACTTACCTTATTGCGAACGATGAGGTGACGATCTGGTTTAGAGTGTACTAGACCCTGGTGATATCCAAGAGTTGAACTATATTGATATATGGAATTAATTTACATGTTTGAGTTGCATCTCGCATCGCATGGCCTCGGTATGGTCGACAGCATTCATGCCTTGCATAGCATGGCCTTGGTACGACCCATAGCTTTCATGGATTCATCAGCATACTCTGCATTACTCTGATATTTCATTACTATATTGCGCACACACTCTCACCACCCTCTAAGCTTTTTATAAGCTTATGTACGACCGTTACATGTAAGTGACGTTGGCTCACAGCAGCGTTGAGGCAGGAGCACTTAGCAGATCGTTTTGGAGTTTTTTGTTCATCATCATTGTATTTTCCCTTTATGCCCATTGTACTTGTAAAGTTTTTTATCATAGTGAAAATGTAATGAAGTTTTTGATTATTGTTTGTGGGTTATGCCTTTGGTTGTGCTTATCACGAATCAAATTGGTCTTGAAAATTCTCCTCGTAGCATCCCAGGATCAGAACCTGACGAGTGGGAGCTGAGAGCCGAGAATGGGGTTCTACGGAGGTTGTCGGTGCCAAATTCGGCAATTGAGAATTTTGTGAGCCTGGTTTCCAAGTTTGGGGCGTGACAGAACTTGTACAAAATTTTGTGAATATATTGATCAATTCAAGATATATCTCACAATACATGAAAGTTCGTCGAAATGTAGAAAAATAAAAAATAAAAAATAAAAATACTCACTTTCGATATAACTGTCAATGGGTCATTTTGAATGTCAATCGTATCGACAAAGGATCGATACATCGACGTCCTTCTGGGTAGCTGAAGCGTTGGGACAGTCAATCTTCTTCCAAACTCCTGAATGAAACTCAAAATTCGGGACTATCAATGGCATCTAAAACCATGTATATCTGATCTTAGACTTGGGTTCACATCTTCTAAATTTGTTCTTCCTCTTCCAAGATGTCCAAAAGAAAAAAATTCAGCTCTTCCTCGAAGCACCTCAATTTTGAATAAAAAAGGTAAGCAGAATACGACAGCCTCTTCTTCCTTGTTCAACATCAACCTCATGGCGGAACGAGCAATCCATAGAAAGAGCGTTGAAGCATTTAAGATCATCGACCTCTTGAGACAGATTTGGTGGGACAATGTTGTGAATCTTAGTGGAACATTTCAACACAATCTGGTACATCAATTTCTGAACCTTGTTTACAATGTTGGAAAGGATCCTCCACTCATCTCAGTCGCAGTCACAAATCAGGTTAAATGCATCACGCCAAGGCTGATGGGTATACTGATTGACATAGAATCCACTAGAATACCTATATCCTATCGCAACATGAATGGTCTCGGTGTATGGGGAGAAGTTACTCAATCACTATGCAATGGTGCCACAATTCCCAGGAATATAAAGAATATACTCCATGTTAAGCACCTTGATCCTACCTATAAGATTTTTCACAGTATTTTCAGCACTAATGTCTATCCCTGTGAAGTCTCTAGAAATAATCTCTCTCCACACATTCTGAACATTTTGTATGATGTTCATCTAGGGATTCCAGTATGTCTACTCACTCTAATTTTACAATTGATAGTCCGTGTGTCTACAGAAGAATCCATCACTAAATTTTCATTTCCATGTCTTCTGTCTAAGCTTTAATGTCAATTTGGTCTGCCACCAACTCATGATCTTCCACACCCATGTAGCTGGTTCAATTATAAAGACATTCGTAATCTGAATCTCTATGACAACGTATCTTGTGTTGGAAGAACCGGTCAAATCTCAAGCCATGGCAATTCTGTGCACAGCCTCAATACCGCAAACAACATTCAAGGTATCCCAGTGCAAGATAGTTTACAAAACCTTTTGGATGATCAATCATACATGATGAAGAAACTTGATGACTGTGAAGCCTATCTTTCAGAAATTCGACAAAGATTAGAGTCGCTGCAACATGCTACGGAACAGATTCTGAACATTCTCCCTTCTTCATAGAGCATGTTCAGGCTCTCTTTTCATTTATCACACACCTGGAATCCTTCTAGAATACTTGGGCATAAGTATCTTTTTGAATGTCATGTGATCATGTTTATGTGTGTGATGAATTATAGACTTACAGACTGTGATTAAGTGGTCTCTTGATTTGTTTATACTCCGGTGTGTGTCGCTACTGTCACAAACTTTTATGGCTTGGATGTTCTTATTTTGGTCTGGTTTGGGTATGGCATGCATTTCTAACTGTTCCATAATACCATCACTGTCCATGTGATCTCAGCTTTCCAAGTGGTTTATACATATTTTGAATATGGCAGGATATAATTCTCTATCCTTTTGTCATCATTATATTTTATGATATCCCCTGGTTAAATGGAGTTTCTGATTTGGTATGCATATGTTTTTCATTGATTCTCATATCTGTCTAATTTGTATGCATCCATACGTTCTTAAATGATGAATGTGTTTAAACTGATCTCATCATAATACATCTATATCTGCTTGGTTGTCCCCTGTGACATTACACTTCAGTCAATATCAACTGCTATATTTTTGTCAATGACTGATAAAAAGGGGGATAAAAGTAAAAACACCCTGTGCGGAAAATTTGATATTTGGTCTTATATATTGCAGGTGTTAGGGGGAGCAGCTGCACCAAGAATGGGGGAGTTTTACAGTAAGGGGGAGTAAATACTGGTTGTGTACGTAGTTTCTTTAACATTTATAAAATTGTGTAAATTGCATGTACACACAATTTAGGATGAGTCTGTCTAAATATTATCTTAGGGTATTTTGGGTGTTTTTGGGCATTTTTATCACGTAATTGACAAAGGGAGAGGTTGAAAGTACCCTTGCTAGTGCCCTGATTTTTCAATTACTGTGTATGTTGAGTCAGTCGGACTGCAGAGCCTCACAGGAAGATCTATTCAAGTGGCTGCCTCAACTGGATGTGAGAAAGCTCGCCATAGGTAAATCTATGCCTCACATCCCATGTCCCAAAACACCAAGTGATTAAACCCCTTAAAAATAAGTTAAAATATATTAGGATTTTTGGGTAAGAGAACTTCTTTAAACATCAAAAAATCTCTAGGTTTTCTTGCCTTGTCGATTATAATGATACACATATCGATATAATTGACCTACGCTGTCGATGTCCTCAGAAGCTGAATCGATCATATCGAATGGGGACTTAATGTATCCAGTAACCAAATATATATATATAGACAAAATTATCGATATATCGATACACCTATCGATATTTGAATCTTGAGTCAATCAGAAGTGACTCAATAATATCGACAGGCAGTTTTCTGGCGCTCCTATTTTTCAAGAAAAATCTCAAAATCTCTTGATATATCGATGCTCTTCCTGATAAGATCTTAAATCAAATCTCGATAATATCGGAAGTCCATCAATGATATCGATTATGGGCGCGCATAGCTTCCAGCAAATATTTCAGGTCGCTTTTTATCTTTGATCGAGGGCCACTCGAGGAAATCGATATTCATATGTCGATAATATCGAGGCCACGTCGATTGCATCGATACTGGACACAAACTGTCCAGCGAGCTTACTGAAAAATTCATGGGATTTATTGATGCATCGGCACTGCCTCCGATATCATTGATATACAAATTTCGATGACATCGGTTGACCCTCGATCATATCCTAAAAACTTGAAATATTTCTTGACTAGTCTCTCTCATTTGTCAAATGTCGATAGATCGATCCAAGTATCGATAGAATCGGAGTTTGAAATTCGATGTTATTGACACCTGATCGATCCCATCGACCAGTTGGCAAGAGTTTTCAAAAGCGTATGACATGTGAGTTTGTGTCATCGAGCAGACCGTCGATACTATCGAGAGTATACGCTTGATGATATCGACACTACTTGATGATATCGAACTCTGTCATAAATGTGACCGTTTTATATTCGCTGGAACCTTTTTCTTATATAAAGAGAGACTTATTCATATTGCTGGCAGAGAAAGAAGAGAGTACTTTTGTGTGTTTAAACTCAGATCATATACCCAAAGTACTTTCTCTCAAGGGAGTTCATCCTCCAATCCACCCTCATCATTGATATTTAATAGAGTGGATTGGAGAATGAACTTCCGCATTCAAGGATCCTTCAACTACTACCTTAATGGAAAATCATTAAGCTGGGATGCCTTGAATGCTTAGATGATTGGAATCACTCTACCCTCCTAATAGAAAAACATTTAGAGAGTAGGATTCCATCATAACCTTGACCCAACTCGTTGCCTTATATTAATATATCATTTATTGCAGATCGAGGGTGCTGAAGACTCTTCATCAATAAGGAGGAGATCTTCACCACTGTGTTGAATGAGACTCATCAACTTATCTGTAAGTATCTAGAGTCCAAAGGATCCTTTGATCATTCCTTTGTAGGATTGGGTCTAAGGTGTTTCTTACACTCGAAGTCCTCAAGGAGGCCTCCGACGGGAGTGTACGTGGTGGATGCATTATGTGGACCCTTACTCTGTGGAGAGCATAAACATCTGGTTAGAGGTGAACCAGTAAAACCTTCGGTATGAGGTGAACCAGGTAAAACCTTGGGTTTTAAGGTAAGCCGAGTGAAACCTCTGTTAGGGTCTTAGGGAAGATCCTTAGCTAGTGTGCCTAAATATGGGTGCGATGTGTTGACCCTTGCTCGTGAGAGCATAAACAGTTAACCTTAGTGTAGGTTGTAAAGGTTGAAGGTGAACCTGATTTAAAATCTTAAGTTAGAGGTGAACTATGTGAAACCTTCTTAGTGAACTCTGGTATACTCAAGGGTTAAGTGCGGGTACTGGGAGTGGAGTAGACAAGTAGTCGAACTACTATAAAAATGACTATGTTTACGATTGTTATTCATTTGTGTGTGTGTTTGTTTATGATAATGCTTTCATATTTACTTATCTGAGCACACCTTATACACAAACACAGTTATATCCACCATGAACTAAGATATATATTGTTATCTCTTGAATATTTTGTGAGTTAAATCCTCTACCAGGTTTAGAAGCCAGTAGAGTTACATTTGAGTAATCCTGATAATTGTCTATTTGTAAGGATTAGTGTAATAGAATTTTTAAATACATAGTGAAACTTTAATAAGTCCTATTCACCCCCCTCTAGGATATATTGACATATTCCTACTTCAACTCAAGCGGTCTTCACCACTATTTCAACATCTTAAAGAGTCTTCTACCCCAATGCCACCGAAGGTGATCAATTGATGAGATAACAAGTCTGTAGTGCAGCATGCCAACAACGAAGTGAGCCGAGATCTAATCTCAAGTCTCACCCATAAACGATAAACAAAAAGAAATATAAACTAGAAATAGATCAAAGCAATCTAAACAAAACACAAGACAAGTTATATGTGGAAAAACTCAAAAATAAGGTAAAAAACTACGAATGCAAACTTCTACAATGAAGAAAAATAAGGATTATAACGCAAAATACTAACCTGTCCCTTGGAAGTACAGAGAGAATCCCTTGCCCACACCTTAGAAATATTTCCTAATGCTTTTCCAATGCCGTAGAAAAGCCCTAGGGACACCTATATGTAGTTTAGGCAACTTCTCATTTGCACCCTTGCGAAAGGTGACACAGAAATCCGTAGTCCACATTAGATTCGGAAACGAATCTGCATAACCACGACCGGTCGAGCAGACCCCATGACCGGAAGAGAATGGATCACGACTAGTCGAGCACCTCAGATCCAAAAAATTGATGCTCGTTGGAGTTCGAGTCGAGTCAGTCCACGACTGGTCACGACCGGTCGTGGGCGGCCTCAGAAGTGGCTCCACTTCTCAACAATCTCCCACTTGGAGATATATTACTATAAACCTTTGTATTCTGCATCTGGAGTGCACCACATCCCCGTCTTCAAACCTGAAGACCAATCAAAGCTAAACAGAGCTTTAGCTTCTCCCATGTGACCGCCTTGGTCAGCATATCTGTAGGATTCTCACTTGTATGAATCTTCTCTAGAGCAATCGATTCATCTTCCAGTAGCGAACGTATGAAGTGATATTTGATGACAATATGCTTGGTCCTTGAATGAAAGACTGAATTCTTAGCCAAGTGTATTGCACTCTTACTGTCACTGTATAGCTTGCAATTTGCTTGCTTCTTACCCAACTCTTCCATAAAACCTTACATCTACACCATCTCCTTGCACGCTTCTGTAGCCTCAATATATTTTTCTTCCATCGTACTAATAGATACTATCTTTTGTAACTGAGAGACCCAACTGACTGTAGCACTACCCAGAATAAAGATAAAACCTGTAGTACTTCTGCTGTTGATATCTCCTACCAAATCTAAATTCACGTAGCCTTATAACTTGATTTTTGATTCAGTATAGTACAACCCTACATCCGTACTACCTACAAGGTATCCAAGGATCTACTTCACAGCTTCTTAATGTTTCTTCCCAGGGTTATTCATAAACCTGCTAACAAATCTCACTGCTTGAGCAATGTCTGGCCTCGTGCTCACCATAGCATACATGAGACTCCCTATCACTGACGCGTATTGGAATTTAGCCATGTAGTCTCATTCCTCCCGAGTCTTTGCACCTTGCTCCTTAGATAGCTTGAAGTAGTTAGCTAATGGACTTCTAACTGGCTTAGCACCTCCCATATTGAATCGATCAAGTACCTTAGCTATGTACTCTGCATGTGACAAAACCAGTTTCTTATTTTCCCTGTCACGCTTTATCCTCATGCCCAGGATTTATTTTACAGCTCCTAAATCTTTCATGGCAAATTCTCTAGACAGTTGTCTTTTGAGATCTGAGATGTCCTTCATGTTTGAACCGGCCATAAGCATATCATCAACGTATAGAAGAAGGATGATGTACAATGTATCAAACTTCTTCAAGTAACAACAGTGGTCTACATGACATCTCCTAAAACCGTTTCCTGACATGAAACTGTCGAACTTCTTGTACCACTGTCTCGGAGCCTGCTTTAGGCCATATAAACTATTCTTCAGTCTGCGTACCTTGTTCTCCTTTTCTGGTGCCACGTATCCTGTCGGCTGATGCATATATATTTCTTCTTCAAGGTCCCCATAAGGAAAGGCTATCTTAACATCTAGCTGCTCTAAATGTAAGTCCTCTGTAGCCACTATACTCAAGACCATGCGAATCGTAGGCATTTTCACCACAGGTAAAAATATTTCAGTGAAATCGATACCTCCCTTTTGTTGAAACCCTTTCACAGCCAATCTAGTCTTATACCATTTCGAACCATCGTGCTCCTCCTTCAGTCTGTAAACTCACTTGTTAGGAAGAGCTTTCTTTGCCTTAGGTAGAGTGACTAGCTCCCATATACGATTAGACTCAAGAGAGTCTATTTCCTCATCCATGGCATACTCCCACTTAACCCATGTATCTGACTATAATGCCTCTTCAAAACACTCTGGCTTATCTGTCAGCAATAGATAACGTAAGGAGGGTGAGTATCGGACCATGGGTCTCCTCTCTCGAGTAGACCTCCTCACAACTGGTGTATGCAGCTTTGCCTTATAATGCTCTTGTGCATGATCATCATGTGGCGCTGTAACACCCGTGTCCTATAACTCTTCCAACTCTACGAATTCTTTTTTCTCGGCCTTATTTTCCTGCACATTGTCCTTAGGCATCACTTTTTCATTAAAGACTATGTCCTTACTTTTGATGATTTTTCTATTTTTTGTATCCCAAAACCTGTAGCCAAAAGCATGCTACCTGTAGCCTATAAATGTGAACCTCCTAGACTTCGTATCCAGCTTGTTTCTATGCTCTACATCAATATGAACATATGAAGTGCAACCAAATACTCTGAGATGTGTAAGGTTCATTTCTTTTTCAGTCCACATTTTTTCTAGTAGCCCACCATCCAATGGTGCTAAGGGACTTCTATTGATGAAATATGCGGCAGTATTCAGAGCATCTGCCCAAAATGTCTTGGGCAACCCTGCATGTAACCTCATGCTCCTGGCGCGCTCAAGGATGGTCCTGTTAATGCGCTCAACCACATCATTCTTCCGCGGTGTCCCTAAAATTATTTTTTAATGTTTGATTCCATTTGTTGCACAATACTCCTCAAACCTCTTATCACAGTACTTTCCCCTACTATCAGATCTATGACATTTTACTATTTTACCTGTCTCATTTTTTACCATAACTTTTCAATTCTTAAATACATCAAATACATCAGATTTATGTTTTAAGAAATAAACCCACAGTTTTCTACTAGCATCATCAATAAAAGAAACAAAATAATGTAAGCCACCAAAAGATAATACATTTGTTAGTCCCTACACATCACTGAGTACGAGCTCCAACAGATGCGTCTTTGGAGCGCGTCCTGTCTTCTTGAAGCTTATCCTCTTCTGCTTACCATACACCTTGCAGAATTCTAAGTCAATAAACTTTAGCCCTGGTAGCTTCCCCTTTGACAATAACACTTTCATCCCTTTCTCACTCATATAACCCAACCTCTGATGTCATAACTGTCCATTCACTCCAGTTGATACGACTGAGAGTAAACTATACGATCCTAAAGTCACGTACAAAGTACCTTCCTTTTTGCCTCGAGATATCACCAAGGGACCTTTTGTGATCTTCCAAAAATCACTGGTGAATGTCGTCACATAACTGGTATCGGCCAACTATCCCACTAAGATCAGATTCCTTCTCAAACTCGGTACATGTATAACATCCTTTAATTTCAACATCGTTCCATCATTCTAATTTATATAAACGTCTTCCTTTCCAACGATATTGTACAGCTCATTATCACCCAGGTAGACTCTTCCGAAGTCACCTCACACATAATCATGCAGAACTTCCTTATACGAAGTGGCATGAATCGAAGCACCTGAATCTATAACCCAAGACTCATTCCTCGCATCAAGAGACAAAATCAACACCTATGTGTAACTCTCCTCATATAGATTCAATGAATCCTTTTTGCCTTGAGAGCTTTCATCTTATTTCTTGAGTGTCATGCGATCACATTTCATGTGCCCCTTCTTTCCACAATGACAACACCTGTCTTTATCTTTCGGTCCCTTGGACTTCTTCCTCTACTTAGAATACCTGTGTTTATTGCCTCCTTTGTTCAGCGATCTTCCTCTTCTTTCAACGTTTAGAGCATTTCCTGAATCCCCTGAAACTCCTGATGTCTTTCTTTTAGATTCTTCACTGAGAATTAGACCAGCCACATCATTAAATTTCAACTTTGTTGACCTGAGAAATTGCTCACAGTAATCACCAAACCATCCCAACTGTCTAATAAACTGGATAAGATCAATAACGCCCTAATCTCATCCTAAAAAATAATGCTAACAGATTTCAACTGGCTCATGACTGTATTGAACTCATTTAGATGTTCAGCCATGCTCTCACCATCTGACATATTCATGTTGAATAGCTGTTTCATAAGATGAATCTTGTTGGACGCAGAGGGTTTTTCATACATGGTGGCTAGGGCTTCCATTAATTCTTTTATCATTTTCACTTTGGATATATTGAAGGCGATGCTCTTAGACAAAGAGAGTCAGATCGTTCATAAAGCCTTCATATCCAGTAAAAACCATTCATCATCTGTCATCTTTTCTAGTTTCTTCTCTTTTCTCCTAGAGGAATATATAGGTCCTTCTGATATAGATAATCCTCCATCTGCATCTTTCAGAAGGTAAAGTTTGAACCATAAAACTTCTCAATTCTTATTTTCCCTTCTTCCGTCATTGCTCCTAATAGAACTAAACCAATAGCTCTGATACTAGTTGTTGCGCAGCACGTCAACAACGCAGTGAGTCGAGATCTAATCTCAAGTCTCATCCACAAACGATAAACAGGAAGAAATAGAAATTAGAAACAAATTAAAGCAATCCAAATAAACCACAAGACAAGATGTACGAGGAAAAATTCCAAACTATGGTAAAAAGCCACAGATGCAAACTTTCACTATGAAGAAAAACAAGGATTACAAGGTAAAATACTAACTTCTCCCTTGGAAGTACAGAAAAAATTCCTTGCCCACACCTTAGAAATATTTCCTAATACTTTTCTAATGCCCTAGAAAAGTCCTAGGGACACCTATATATAGTTTAGGCAACTTTTCTTTCGCACCCTTGCGAAAGGTGATACAGAAATCTGCAGTCTGCATCAGATTCGGAAACGAATCTGCATAACCACAACCAGTCAAGAAGATTGCACGACCGATCGAGCGGACCCCACGACCGGTCAAGAATAGATCATGACCGGTCGAGCACATCGGACCCAAAAAACTAATGCTCGCTAGAGTTCGAGTCGAGCCAGTCCACGACTGGTCACGACCAGTTGAGTGGGCCCCACGACCAGTCAACCAGGGGCCACGACTAGTCATGGGGGCCCCCAGATGTGGCTCCACTTCTCAACAAAGTCGTGGACACAACTTTCCCCCATATCTCTTGCTCCAATCTGGTATTACTCAACATACTTCAAGTACACTCCATCAATGTTTAGTTCATGCGTTCGTTAACACCATTTTGTTGAGGAGTGTATGCGGTAGTGAAAAGTCGCATGATCCTTTCATCCTTATAAAATAATACAAATTCACTGGAGGTGAATTCTTTTCTGTTATTGGTTAAGAGAGCTTTGATGTGTCACCTAGTACTATTTTGAACTTCTGCCTTGAAATACTTGAATAGGTGAAAACATCACTCTTTGATTTAAGAGTGTAGACCTACACCTTTCCTGAGAAATCATTAATGAATAAAATAAAATATGATCATCCTCCATATGATGTAGTCAGTGATAGCCCCTATACATCCGAGTGTATGTAATCGAGAATGCCCTTGCTTGTATGACTTCTGGCCTTGAATATCCATCTATATTACTTCTTACATATACAGTTCTCGCAAAATTTGAATTCCCCAAAATTTAAGATGGGAATAAGATTTCTCTTCATTAAAATCTCCATGCCCTTCTCATTCATATGCCCCAATCTCCGGTTCCATAAGCGAAGATGAATGACATTCTTTTCAACTAATCAGATCATAGACAATGCCTTTAGATCCATCTCTTTCCACGCACCAATTGATATGGATTCTGGTCTCTCTCTTTTTTATTCCAAATAATGCCTTGTGTTGTCCTTATTGAATCAACAAATCATGGACCTTAATCTTCCCAAGTTCCAAATTCCTTTCTTCCATCAAACTTCTCCACCTCAAAACGACCACTCGCCATTAATTTCCTCCAAATTGTACAAATAGCTCAAGCTCAATACCACTTGTTGCGACTAAGATTGTTGTTTACCGGCCTCCGAAACCAAAATGCCACATTGTAAAATCGGCTTTAATGATTGCAAAATAACCCAAGCACTATTTGTCCACAATATTGAAGAAAATGTAAATAAAATAACAACAGAAGATATTTACGTGGTTTACCGCTTCAGCTACTCCATGAGAAATCCAGTAAAGAAATAATTTACTATGTCAAAGAGAGATTACAAGGAACAATGAATATATTACTTTTCCCAATTATTCTATAAAATCCATTGAACCTTGTTGGGATTTGTGCTGCGGAATCACATAGATATGGATCTAGGATAGGAATCCAAGAGAGCACTAAGCAAATATAAGAAACACAGAGATTTAACATGGAAAAGCCCTCACAGGAAAAAACCACGGCACAAAGCGACATAAAATTTCACTATGAAAGCACAGATTACAAAGATAGAGGACTTACCCGGCTTTAGTAATCCCCAAACCTCTCCTTTTCTCCACCCCTTGAAACCCTAGAACCCTTTTAGAAATACTTAAAACCTCTTAGAATAGCTCCCAGACCCGTATACATCCCTATTTATAGGTTTAGAAAGAAACTTAAACAAAATCACAAAATATGCATTTCAGCAAATGAATCTACGTAAACCTTCGACGATGTCATAAAAAATGATAAAAAAAAGTCCAGCGACCGGGGCTAAAAATCTTGGAAAAACTCGATGGCATCGATCGGCTTTGATGTCATCGAACTATGTTGAAACAATGAAGACATCTATTATCAACAATCTCCACCAAGCCTTCAATCTTTAAACGTAGCTCCTTGTCTTCTTCTCTTATTTCTATATCGCATCATAATTTCATCAACGCTTCCCATGCATACTTCGTCTTCATCTTATGTCATCGCCAAGCCCAGAGAAGTTACATAGAACTTAAACTTCTCTATAAGAACAACCTTCGTGAGCATGTCTGCTAGATTCAAGCTGTTGTGAATCTTCTCCAGTATTACACCTCCTTCCTTAAGCACCTGTCGAATAAAATGGTGACGAACATCAATGTGTTTAGTACGTGAGTGATAAACAGAATTTTTAGCCAAATTGATAGTGCTCTAACTATCACAGTTAACCAGCATGGCTTCCTGTTGAAGTCTCAACTGATTTATTATGCCTCTGAGCTAAACACATTCTTTAAACGCTTTTATCACTACCATATATTCTACTTCAGTCGTGAAAAGAACCGCCATGGACTGAAGCTTTGACATCCAACTGATTGCTCCACTCGCTAGTACAAACGAGTAACCTGAAGTAGACTTTCTAGAATCCAAATTACCTACGTAGTATGAATCTACATACCCTACCAACTTTGCCACTGTCTTTTAAAAAGTTAAGACGTAGTCTTTTGTACCTCCAATGTATCGAAGTAGCCATTTCGCCACTTCCCAATATTATTTGTCGGGGTTTGATATGTATTTGCTCATAACACTTACTACCTGTGAAATAGCTAGTCTTATACAGACCATAACATACATTAAACTACCAACCACATTCGAATAAGGCATATGAGACATAACCTACTTTTTCTCATTTGATTTAGGACATTGTTCTGAGGAAAGCTTAAAGTGAGCTGCGTGGGGAACACTCATCGAATTTGCTTGGTCCATCCTATACTTGATCAGCACATTTTTAAAGTATTATTCCTATGATAACCAGAGTCTGCTCTTCTTCCTATTTTTATGAATATCTATGTCGACAATCCTTTTTGCAGCCTACAGATCTTTCATCTCGATTGTCCATGATAACTGAATCTTCAATATGTTGATTTCAGACATATCATGACTAGCGATCAACATATCATTCACATACAATACTAGGATGATGAATTTTTTATCACTTAGTGTCTTGTAATAGACATAGTAATTGTATTCACTCCGAGTAAATTTTTGACTCAACATGAAAGAATTAAATTTTTTATACTACTGCCTAGGCGACTGTTTCAGGCTATACAACGACCTCATTAACCTGTAAATTTTTTTCTCTACCCCTTTAATTCTGTATCCCTCTGGTTAGTTTATGAAGATCTGCTCTTTCAATTCCCCGAGTAAGAATGCAATATTGACATCCATCTGTTCCAGCTCGAGATTGTATTGGGCAATAAGTATTAACACGAATTTGATAGATACTTGCTTAACCACCAGCGCAAATATCTCTGTGAAGTCGATTCCTTTTCTCTAAGCATACCCATTCGCTACCAACTTTGCTTTGTATCTATTTTATTTTCTTTTAAATAACCACTTGCATCTGATCACTTTTCAGCCTACTGGAAGCTCCACTAGATCTCATATGTGATTTTTATGCAATGAGTCTATCTCATTGTCTATAGCCGCCTTCCACTTTTCTACATCAGGCTCACTGAGAGCCTCCTAAATAGTAGATGAGTCCGTCTCGTTTGTAATGAGGGCATATATAATATTAGAGTCGTCCCTTTATCTTGTCGATAACCTGCGATCACGTTGTGGGTTCCTTATTACGGGTGGCTACTCCACCTGATCCTACAATACCTCTGTCTGTGCATCTGTCCTGCCTGAGTATCATCTGTGTCAATCTGTACGTTTACGATCAACATTTCAGATTCCTCTTGCTCCTCTTGATCATTCTTGCAGAATAGAGAGCTTTCATCGAATCTGACGTCATGACTGATGATAGCCTTGCGTGTGACCTTATCGAATAACCTATAACCTTTCACACTAACACCATAGCCAACAAAAATATATTTTTTGGTTCTATGGTCTAGCTTACTTCTCTCAACTGACGGTACATGAGAGTAAGCTTCATAACCAAATATGCACAAATTCGAGCAGTCCAGCTTATGACCACTCCATACTTCCTCTGAGATTTTACATTCAAATATTGTAGACGATAATTGATTCACTAAATAGCAAGTCATGTTAACGGCATCTATCCACAGGTTCTTGCCCAACGTAACATTACTTAACATGCATCGGGCCCTCTCTAAGAAAGTTCGATTCATTTGTTCAACCATACCATTTTGTTCGGACGTGTGGTGTACTATGTTGAGATTAACGATCCTTTTATCCTTACACTATTCATTAAACTCAGTAGAAGTGAATTCTCTAGCATCGTCAATCTTTAAAACCTTTACTTTTTGCTCTGACTGTTTTTCCACCATTGTCTTCCATTGTTTGAATATGGTGAAAATTTTGAATTTACATTTCATGAAGTAAACCCAAACTTTTCTAAAGTAGTCATCAATGAATGAAACAAACCATGATGACCCCCCAATGGAAACTTCTATCGATAACCCCTATACGTCAGAGTATGCATAATCAAGCACTCCCTTTCATATATGTTTTTCAGTTTTAAAAGATAATATAAATTGTTTACCATATATATAATGCTCACATATATTTAAATCAGAATTTTTAAAATCTAGAATCAAACAGCGATCGGATAGTACCTTCATGCCTCACTCGCTCATATGGCCTAGACGATCATGCCACATATGTGCAAACATGGAATCTACAACATTTGCTGCTGCTCTACCCTTTGAAGTGTTTCCGATCAACTTGTAAAGGTTTTTGTACCTTTGCACTCTTATAACCATGAGTGCCCCTTTTGAAACTTTAAGGACACTATTAATATCAGTGAACTTACACCCTATAGCCTCAAGTGCACCGAGAAATATCAAACTTTTCTTCATATAAGGAACATACCTGACATCAGTCAAGGCACGCTCCATCCCATCAAACATCTTGATACTCACCGTACTAATAGCCACAACATTACAGGGATTGTCATTGCCCATAAAAACCTGTCCACCATCGCATTCCTTGTAACTGGCGAACCAACTCCGATGAAGAGTCATGTGATATGATGTTCCTATGTCAAGTATTCACTCATCTTTATGATTGTCGTATAAGTGACTAATTATAGAAACAGACAGAACATCACCACCACTTGTCTCTTCATTAGATGTGACAATATTGACCTTCTTGGAAGAAGCTGCTGAATTTTCTTTCTTCGCTTTAGGATTTTTACAATCCTTCTTCATGTGCCCAAATATCCCACACTTCCAACACTTTAATTTTCTTTTGCCCTTGCCCTTAGATTTGGATATAGGTATAGAAGATCATGTACCTCGCTCAAAATCTCTACCCCACGTAATCAGTGCATCGAAAGATGTCCCCATGTCGCCGTTTAATTTTCTTATAGCCTTCTCTTTAAGAGCTGAGATTATAGTGTCAACACTCGAAATTTTATTTGCAGTGCACATCGTGTTCTTGAATGACTCATAAGATGTAGGAAGAGAATTCAACAATATGCATGCATATTCCTCATTTTTTATTGCTTCCTCTATATCCAACAATTTACACATCAATTTATTAAAGTTGCTAATGTGGGCTTCCAAATCTTCACCCTCTATCATCTTGAAGGTATAGCACTGTAGCTTCAAGTGTGGGCAATTTTCAGAGGACTTTTTACATATATGTTCTCTAACTTTGCCCACAAACTAGTTGTAGTTTTCTCTCTCAAAATATTATAGAGAACCTCATCCGTAAGACATAAACGGATGGAGGCTAAAGCATTACTATTAAGGGTTTTCCGTTCTTCGTCTTTCATATTAGATTTTCGCTCCTCAAGAGCCTTAATCTCTCCTTGCTTGGTTAATAGGCTGATCATCTTAACTTTTCATAACTCAAAATTATTTTATCTGAGTACTTCTTAATATCAAACTTGGAGTTACCCATTATTGTTAATCCTTCAGATTCAGATCTCTGCCCCAATGATTGCTCTGATATCACTTGTTGGGATTTATGCTGCGGAATCATACATATATGGATTTAGGATGAGAATCTAAGAGCACCAAGCAAACACAAGAAACACAGAGATTTAACGTGGAAAAACCCTTGTGGGAAAAAACTACAACACAAAGTGACAGAAAATTTCACTATGAAAGCACAAATTACAAAGATAGAGGACTTACCCGGCTTGAACAATCCTTAAACCTCTCCTTTTCTCCACCCCTTAGAACCCTAGAACCCTTTTAAAAATACTTAGAACCTCTTAAAATAACTCTCAATCCCGTATACATCCATATTTATAGGTTTAGAAAGAAACCTAAACAAAATCGGAAACAAAAATTTAGAATTTGTGTTTCTGCAAACGAATTTGTGTAAATCTTATATGTCATAAAAAAATGATAAAAATAGTGTAGCGACTGGGGCTAAAAATTTCGAAAAAACTGGATGGCATTGATCGGTTTCGATGTCATCGAACCATGCTGACAGAATGAAGACATCTGTTATCAACAAACCCAATTTCAAAGAAAGAGAAATACCTCCACCGTTGCAATCCTAGCAATGACCATTCTCACTGGGAACACATTAAGGAAAAGAAAAGGAAACACCTTTTGAGAGGCCTTGGAAAATTTTAAATCCTTCCTTGTCAAAGAAATCCATCTTGAATCACTTTCCTTCTTGTAAGAGAAAACCCTTGTTCACCCCCAACTTCTAATTCAACCGCTGCATAACTTAGTTTATAAGCTACTTTTTTAGGAGTAAAATACTAAAATTGCCTTTCAAATGGTCTACAATGATCAATTTAGGCTTTGTTTGTTCAAGTCCAACATGAGTTACACGAGCCTGAGAGGAAGAAAATACAAAGTGATTTTGATATTACTAATTCTACAATAAGACAAAAAAGAAAAGAAAAGAAGCCCTGTCATGTTTTAGAACAAAAAATAAAATAATTTCTTGACCCATAATAGCAATCCACCGACTCCTAATTGACTCGACATAGTTATGACTTTATAAACTAACGATGAGCCAAAGTTGGATTGTAAACTACAGTTTGAATTGCACTTTTTTTTAGAGGAACTGGAGATTCCGATCTCCCAATACCTCTATACATTTAAAAAATATAAAATAAAAAATAAAAAAATCAATAAAGTATAAAGGTGAGAAATTGTATTTTGATTGTCCAATTGTACTGCTAGTTTTGCACTTTAATGGAGCTTAGAATTGTTTTTCTTTATCTTCCAAAATTTGAAATCATTAGCACTTTAACTTTGTTCTTCTTCGTTTTATTTTATTCTTCATCTTCTAAATTTTAAATTCATTATCTATTCATCCTCACATTTTTACTAATGACTAACCAGTAGAATTATTTATAAAATTAATGATCTTTAACTCAATGTAAGTTTCTATTCAACAAACATCTTGGGTATATGATAAAATAAGTCTAAGCTTTCATTCAATCATTTCTTTGATGTTTGTTTATATGCCAGCTTGCCCCACATCAGATCATGCTTATCGAGTGCGCAGGTGGATATTGCGCACTGAGTTTCCATACTGAGCAAACTCTTAGGGGCCCACCATGGATTTATGTGTCTTATCCATGTTGTCCATTCATTTTTACAGATAATTTTATGGCATGATATCAAAATTGGAGCATATCCAAAGCTCAAGTGGACCACGCTAGAGAAAACAGTGGGAATAATGACATCCACCGTTGAAACCTTCCTAGGGCCCATAGCGATGTTTATTTGTCATCCAACCATTTCATAAGGTCACACAAACATGGATGAAGGGAAAACATAAATATCAGCTTGATTCAAAATTTTTATGGCCCCGCTGGATGTTCTCAACGGTAGATGTTCAATTCACACCATTTCCTATGATGTGGTTTACTTGAGCTTTGGATATGCTTAAATTTTTGGTTCATGCTCTAAAATTAGCTGATAAAAAGGATGGATGGTGTGGATAAAACAGATACATCATGGTGGACCCTACAGAGTTTACTTGGTACGTTATTCATTACATAATAAGCTCACCTGATGAACGGCTTGGATTTTATAGGAACTTACCATGCTTGGAATATACACGGGGCATGGCCCTTTTCGCCCTTTTCTACTATTATTCACGGAAGGAGAGTCCATGAAAACGATTTTTTCACGTCCCGTGATTTTCATCACGTGAAAACTATGCACCTTTTGTCTTTTAGAGACAGTTATTTGATACTCTGGATGTGCATGTAGCTTAATATGCAGGGACTTAGAAACGATACACGTTGCATAAATTAACTCAAACTAAATCGACTAATTTGAAATCAGATTGGTTAGACATCCTGACTTCTGATTTGGGCACAATTTTTCATTGAAATAAGACCCTTGATTTTTTCTCATTTTTACCGTCCAATAAATATCCATCGATCTAATAATTGGATCATCGAATAGTAGTTATTTTCGGTCCATGATACATCTAAATTGATGCCCATACTTTGGACGGTTTATTTTAAATCAATTTTATGCCACGTATGCAATTCAAAGTAATTTCTTACTGCCTGCGTATCATTCATCCCACGCTGCCAAAGTATCTTAGTATTTCTCTCTTCTTATTAATTTAAATATTATTTTCATTGGAAAACTGATGATATATTGGTGGTCCACCCAATGTGACCTGTCCACTTAATCGCCGCCAAGTCCACTTAATCCATGTCAGCAACAGGCGGTGGTGGGGCCCACACGCCATTAGCTGCTCAACGAATCGCCTTTTTGGCCGCTTAGCTGACGACCACCAGAATTGCAGAAAAATATAAAAAGAAAGTGGCGAGAGAGAAAATCTTTGATACTCCGACAGAGATAGGTAGATGATGTACTGGCACCAAGAAATTGCCATGTGGCATGTTTGAGAATCTAAATTAACCGTCCACATCGTGTACATCAATTTAATTGGCTCATAAGCCTAAATTTCCCTGTAATTTGATATCTTAAACGATCATATTGGTGGTCAGAAGATGAACCGTTGAAATGAAAGTAGTCAATGGCTCTAATTCAACAAAGAAATGACCATTTATCAGAGTTTTTAAAATGAATTAATCCATATCAGTTTTGGAAAATGAAGTATGTGGATGGGCTATTACAATTTGGACAGCTCATTCTGAATTAGCATGCGTATCAACTATCACACTCTGTAAGAGTATCAAATAACTCCAAAAGAAAATAAACAAATAAATAAAGGTGGTTCCGACGTTCAGTCACCAGAAAGCTGAAAAGAAACCGAAAAAAAGAGACAGAGCCCGTCACAAGAATCAAGGCAAGAGAGAGTGTGAATCACGGAAGCACGAGGACTTGGATTGCGTCGTTTAGCACACAGCACCGACGCTGATACTGTCTGCTACTTCAAAAAAGCATTTGTGGGCCCACCATAACGTATGTGTTTTATCCGCTCAGTACATCCATTTTCACATGTCATTTTCTGACATCAGCTCAAAAATGAGGTAGATCCAAATCTTAGGTGGACCACACCATGAAAAACAGTTGTGATCGGATGCTGACCGTTAAAAACTTTTTGGCGTTACACAAGTTTTGGATCCAGCTGATATTTATGTTTACTCGTTTATCCAGGTCAGTATGACATAATCAACAGGTTGGATGGCGAATAAAAATTACAGTGGGCCGTGGGAAGTTTATAATAGTGGACGTTCATTCATCAATGTTTCCTGTGTTGTGGTTCACCTGAGATTTGATTCTGCCTCATTTTTTAGATCATACTCCAAAATGATCTAGAAAAATAGATGGACCACGTGGATAAAACATATACATCGTAGTGGGCCCACAGGGCTTTTTTTTTTTTCAGCAGCACACAGTACCAGGTCGGTTCGGTGTGCTACGCTGGACAATCCAAGTCCAATCAAAGTTTACACGTGGGGCCCACCGTCCGGTGATCCAAATCTTTTATAGTGTGTGATGCACCGTTTTGAGAGGCAACCTGGAAAATTTCCATATCAGTTGATCCTGACCATCTGACCGTACATCATTAAATGTGGACCATTGGTTGCTAGCCAAACATTTTCTTTAGATAGATAAGATCTTCGGAATATTTAATCACCGTGACATGTGAGGCTTAATAGCTTCCTTAAATAGAAATAAATTAATAGAAATCACTGGGTAGTTTCTCAAGGAAGTGTAACCTGTATCAATCGTATCCCTTCAATGACATGAACCTTGTTTTAAAATAATACTAATGTTGTCACAATATAGAAATTGAGGATACGGAAGAAATCCACTAATATTTCTAAAAGTGAATGAAGTTAGTACAGTAATCTACTATTGAAAATATTTTTTTTCCTGCATAACATGTAGCATATAATGTTATTATTATATTTCATCTCTTCCTCGAATTCTCTATCTCTATATGCGTTGCAAGTATCATACGTTGCATGAATGATATACCATGTCTTTATCTAGTTGGACGTTTCTTATTACATGTCTATATATGCTAATTGGATTACCAAAAACTTCAATTCAACATATTGTATAGTAGTATATATAAATGGTTGGATGGGACACTTATTCCAATACATAATATCTAGACATTTTTTTTTTAGATTGTCATATGTGGTGACAGAAGCTAAACTAATGTAGGGGAGGACGTGAGGTCGAGCACCGTTTTCCTCAAGATGATAAATATTTCCTATCCACGGAACTTCTCTAGACTCCTCACAGAGATTCCTCGAATCCACGAGGAAAGAAAGCAAAAAATAAAAAGAATTTCTAAAAAATTCAAAATTGATTAATGAATGAATAAAAACGAGTTCACAACCCTTTAAACAAGGGTACCAAGCAATAGGAAAGAAATCAGAAGCAAACTACAACTAAAACTCCTAGAATCCGCGACTTACTATAAATAGTAAACTTACTATTTATAAAGGGTCGTGATGACAACAAGTGTGCAAGGTTTTCCGCCAAAATTAGTAAGTGTCCTATTTGGCTTCATCAAGCCGTTCTCCTAATTATCCTAAGCACTTTTCATGTTGGACACAACTCTTAAAGCCCAACGGATGAAGAGCTATAATCAAACTAAAACTTACTATTTATAGTAAAAATGAAAATAAAATAGGGAAACGACCGTCGATCAGGGGTTTTTTTACAAATTCGGGCTGCGCAACCCGTCGTAGCAGGGTTGGTTGGCTAAAGTAGCTCGTTCTACCCCCAAAATCATATATTTTACGTCAGATAACTCATTTCGGATTGCGACATACGCCCCATCTAAGGTTTGATGGTCCGGATCACTTCTGTCATCAATCGTGCCTTTTCTGATCCATCTTGGCCATGAAATTGTTTGCGACCTGCTCTACATCAGTACCCTCCACTTGAAAAGAACTCATCCTCGAGTTCTCCTCTTGTTTTGGTTCATGATACTCGGTCAGGTCCGCGACATTGAAGTCCATGAGATCGCCATGTCATCTGGAATATCAACAATATAAGCGTTCTCATTGATCTTTCGGATCATTGGTACTAGTCCAATCTTTTTATTTTTCAACTTATTATATGTTCCAGTCGAAAATTTTTCTTTTTGCAGAGGGACCATTACCTGATTGCCCACTCGAACACCTTTTGTCATCGATATTTGTCCGCTTGCTCCTTGTACTTTTCGTTCGAGGCTTGTAACTTGGTCTGCACCTCCGCATGAATACCCATGATCTTGTCTGTCATATGTTCTGTTGCAATGCTCATGCCTGAGAGCTTGGGTAGAGGGACCAAGTCTAGTGTATGGCGAGGTACTCATCCATAAATAACCTGGAACGGGGATTTCCTTGTTGAGCGGTTCACCATGTTGTTGAATGAAAACTCCGCTTGAGACAAGGTCAAATCTTTCTGCTTCGATTTTTCTCCTAAAATACATCGAAGGAGGTTTCCTAACGTGCGATTCACAACCTCAATTTGACCATCAGTCTGTGGGTGGTATGCGCTGCTGAACTGAAGTCGTGTATCGAATTGAGTCCATAAAGTCCGCCAAAAGTGGCTTATGAACTGCGTGTCATGGTCAGAAGTAATAGTCTTGGGAACCTCGTGTAGCCATACAATTTCTCTGAAGAATAGATTCACCACGTGTGTTGCATCGAGAGTCTTCTTGCATGGAATAAAGTGCACCATCTTGGAGAAATGATCTACTACCACGAACACCGAATCCATGCCACGTTGTGTTCGTAGGGGACCAATCACGAAGTCCATAAATAAATTCTCCCAAGGGCCATCAGGCACGAGCAAAGGAGTATAGAGGCCCGTATTATGAGATTGCCCCTTGGAGATCTGACAAATATAATAACGTTGGACTGTCTTTCCCATATTACATACCAAATACAGCCAGTAATACCGTTCTTCCACAAGAGCTTGCATCTTGTCTCACCCAAGGTGTCCACTAAGACCACCTTCATGTAGCTCTTAGATTATCTGTTCCCTTAGCGAACTGTTGGGGATGCACAATCGATTTCCTTTGAAAAGGAACCTGTCTTGCATATGTAAGTCACCGGAGTGACCTTCTTGGCATCTAACTCATGCGTCCTTGAAGTCGTCATCATTTGCATATATGTCTTTGAGGCAGTCGAACCCGACAACTTCATTGCTTATAGTTACTAACAAATTTGTACAGTGACTCACCGCATCGACTACTTTGTTCTGTTGTCCTGACTTATGTTTTAGCATGAACGTGAATTTCTGCAAAAACGAGATCCATCTAGTATGCACATGGTTAATGTTAACTTGACTATTAATGAATTTGAGAGCTTGATGGTCCGGGGTCCTTACTCTTGCCCGAGTGATAGACTCTGTGGAGTTTCAACTCCCGATCAAGGGTTCAAGTACCCATAGGTGGTGAAATTCCACCAACGTGAGTGTGTGGGGTGTGTGTGCGTGTGTAAAAAAAATAGAGAGCTTGATGGTTCGTGTAAAGTATGAATTCCCTTTGAATCAAATAATGTCATCAGTGTCGCAGTACCTGGACCACCGCATATAACTCGATCTCGTATGTAGACCACTTCTTGTGTGCATCGCTAAGTTTCTCACTGTAGAAGGTTACCAGCCTACCTTCTTGAGACAAAACTCTCCCAATTCTGACATATGAGGCATCACATTTGACTTCAAATAATTTATCGAAGTTGAAAAGTACAAGAACCGGAGTCGTGGATAATCTGCGCTTGATTTTGGCAAAGCTCCTGTCGGCTTCGTCAGTCCACTGAAACTGTCATTTCTTCATGTAATCTGTGATTGGTGATACAATAGTACTGAAATTTCTCACGAACCGACGATAGAATGTCGCCAGTCCATGAAAACTTCGCACTTCGTGAATATTTGTGGGAACCGGTCATTCTCTGATTGGCTTCACCTTTTCCTCATCCACCAAAATGCTCGTAGATGTTACGACAAAATTCAGAAATAATAGGCTATTAGTCATGAAGCTGCACTTCTTTAAATTGAGATACAGTTTATTTTCAGTAAGCACCTGAAGGACCTTCTTGAGGTATTCCATATGAGTAGTTTTTTCTTGACTGTATATCAAAATATCATTGAAATAAACCACAATGAACCACCCAATGAAAGGTTTCAGAACTTGGTTCATCAATCTCATGAATATGTTAAGCGCATTTGAAAGACCGAAGGACATGACCATCCATTCGTACAATCCTTCCTTGGTCTTAAAGGTTATTTTTCACTCATCACCCGGCCGTATTCGAATCTGATGGTAGCCGCTCCTTAGATCCAATTTAGAGAATATTTTGACACCCTCTAACATGTCCAGCATATCGTCCAACCGTGGTATAGAAAACCTGTATTTTATGGTAATTTTGTTGATGGCTCGGCTATCGACACACATACGCCAACTCCCATCTTTCTTTGAAATTAATAGAGCTGGTACAATACATGGACTCATGTTTTCTTAAATAAGACCCTTATAGATCAACTCCTCCACTTGCCCTTGAAGAATCTCGGACTCATTCGATAATGAGGCCGATTGGGTAGACTGGACCCGGGGACAAAGTTAATATGGTATTGGATATCTCGTAGGGGGGTAACCCATCGGGAAGGTCATCAGGCCAGATTTCTTTAAATTCATGTAGCAAGGGCCTTAGTCTTTCAGGGATGATAGTAGGCTCGAGTTCTTCCCCTTTTACAATTAATGCATAAGTCTGTCCTGTTTCTTTGGATTCTTCCACGAAGTCTCGTATGGTTAAGAGAAAATGACCCTCCACTTTAGAAGTTTCAGGTGGTCCCTCTGGATCCATAGGGGCCAATATAGACTTCCAGCCGTCCTTAACGAAGATATATATGTTATCTCGCCCTTTATGAGTGGCGTCACGGTCAGATTGCGAGGGTCGACTGAGTAGTATGTGACATGCTTCCATGTCAACCACATCACATTCTACTTCATCCTTATAATGTTTACCAATTGAAAAGGATATAGTGCACCGTTCAGTTACCTTTGTTTCGATGACATTCTTGATCCAACAGATTTATATGGAGAGGGATGACGCTCCATTTTCAATTGTAATTTCTCCACCATGACCTTGAAGACAATGTTCTCGCTGCTGCCACTATTAATAATCACGTCACAAACCTTTCGATTCACTGTACACCTAGTGTGGAAAATGTTATGTCTCTGTGGATGCACTTCTTTTCTTGGTGCATATAATAGCCACCTCACGACAAGTGACTCGCCGTGATCTTGCTGAACCTAACTTGATTCATCTGCCTCGTCCTCGGTGGTATGCTCTTATTCTTTAACATTTGGATCTTCATCAGCGTTATCAGTACTATCATCATTGATGGTGAGGTTCGTCACCTTTCGCTAGGGATAAGTATTTGATAGGTAGCCCGGTTGGCCACAACGATAGCAGTTGTTGGGCCGGGGTCGAGCATAGGGGTTTGGGATTCTACTTGGACCAGCAGCAGTCGATACGCCCCTTTGGGGTCTAGCTTGTCGCTTCCCTTATCTCGACTCTCAGACGTAGGAGGTTGAGTGCGTGATCCTACGGGTTCCTTCCCCTTAGACTGTGAAGCTCCCTGGGGTGGACCCACCACAACAATCCTTGCAGTAGAATAGGGCCTTGTGGTAGAACGTTCAAGTTGCGCTTCTTCTCGAGTAGCCAACTTGATCGCATCATTCATCATCCAGACGGGCTGCATCTGGACCCGATCCTGGATCGCCATACGCAGTCCACCATTGAATTGGGCGACTTGCTATGATTCAGTCTCGACTAAATCGTTATGCGCTGCCAGGCGATAAAATTCTTCTACGTATTCTCTCACCGACCGATTATCCTGTCGACAATTTTGGTATTGTTGGTATAATACCTGATCGTAATCGCTTGGGAGGAATCGGGCACGTAGTAGCTGCTTTATCCGTTGCCATGTGTGGATTAATGTTTTCATCTGTCTGGTTTGTGCGAGTTACAGTTATTCCCACCAAGCTGAAGCTCCTCCTTTCAACTTGTAAGCTACCAGCTTGACCTTCTTTGCTTTAGAGATGTCCATATAGTCAAAAAATCGCTCAACTTCAGAAAGTCAATCGAGGAAATTCTCAATGTGTAGTTGGCCATTGAAGTTAGGAATATCAATCCGCATCTTAAATTCTTGATCTGTCCGATCTACTCGATCGCCGCCTTGTCTGGGGTGTTGAAAGATTATGTCGTCGATTTCCTCCTCACTGGAGCCCCCTTCCTCGGGAATGACCCATGGATACACTGCTGGTACTATATTGCGATCAGGGTGATTGTGAGTTTCAGCAATCGACGGTGGAGGATTACCACTAGGAACACTGAGTTGTCCTAGGGTTTCCCCCAAGAGATCCGCTATGTGGTCCATGGAAGCCTGCAGCCTTTCCATGGCTTGCCGATTCTCTTGCTGCGCTTCTTCAAAAGCTGTCACCGTTAAAGGTAAATTCCCTGGAGCACCGCCCATGGGATTGTTACCTGACCCGTCGTTAGAAGCCATCAATTCGAGGAGAAACCTCGCTTTGATACCAAATTGACGCAGGGGAGGAGGTGAGGTCGAGCACTGTCTTCCTCAAGATGATAAATATTATGAATCCACGGAACTTCTCTGGACTCCTCACAGAGATTCCTCGAATCCACAAGGAAAGAAAGTAGAAAATAGAAAGAATTTCTAATAAATTCAAAATTGATTAATGAATGAATAAAAACAAGTTCACAACCCTTTAAATAATGATACCAAGCAATAGGAAAGAAATCAGAAGCAAACTACAACCAAAACTCCTAGAATCCGCGACTTACTATAAATAGTAAACTTACTATTTATAGACGGTCGTGATGTCTACTAATGCGCAAGGTTTTCGGCCAAAAATAGTAAGTGTCCTATTTGGCTTCACCAAACCGTTCTCCTAATTATCCTAAGCACTTTTCATGTGGGACGCAACTCCTAAAGCCCAATGGATGAAGAGCTATAATCAAACTAAAACTTACTATTTATAGTAAAAACGAAAATAAAACAGGGAAACGACCGTCAATCAGGGGGTTTTTCACAAATTCAGGCTGCACAACCCGGCATAGAGGGGTTGGTTGGCTAAAGTAGCTCGTTCTACCCCAATATCATATATTTCACGTCAGATAACTCATTCCGAATTGCAAGATACGCCCGATCTAAGGTCCGATGGTTCAGATCACTTCTGTCGTCGACCGTGCCTTTTTTTATCCATCTTGGCCATGAAATTGTCTACGACCCGCTCTACATCATAAACTCATGGAAAGATATTAAAGTGTTTCTTTTGTTGGTGCAGATATCAAGTTTGAAATAGTGCTAATTAGGTAAGAATGATCATATATATGTCGGTGCTCACCTTGGTGCGCACATAAAATCCAAGCCATCCATTAGGTGTGCCTTTGTAAAAATGATCTTGCTTGGAAATCCAATCAATTTATATCTCCAAATTAATCATGGGCAATGCATATGTAGGTGATGCTTCAAATTACATTTCCATCTATGCTAATTGGATGATGATATAATTTAATTTAATATATTATATAGTATTGTATAGATGTTTGGATGGACCACTTATTCCAAATAAATAAAATTAATCAAGATATTTTAGTATTGCGATATGTGGTGAAAGAACCCACACTCATCGTAAGATATTGAAATGCTTCCTTTGTTGGTCCAAATATAAAACTTTAAAGGAGTCCTAATTAGATGAGAACGATCATATGTCAATGCCCACCATGGTGTATGCATAACATCCAAGCCGTCCATTAAGTGTGCTTTTGAAAAAAATAATCTTGCTTGAAAACCCAATCAATTTAATCATCGGTTGGGCTACATCCAAAACAATAGAGAAACACACAAAAATCTCCAAATTCATATGTTAGCCCACTTAATAAGTGATGATAGTGTTGGGGGTGTTAAATCCCTTGATATACATTGATACACCATCCTCTAATGGCTCAAGCTTTTAGAGAAAGTGGTTGTTTGTCATGGTATCAGAGTGGATGGTGCATTGTTTAAATCGTAGGAGCAATAATTTATAAAATTTGACACACGTTAGTATGTGATTTACCACAACATACATTCATAATAGTTAAATTAATAACATCGTAAATAAAACACTAGAAACAGTACATTAATCAATCAAACTATCACAAACAATTTATTTTGATTCCAATAAATATGAGACACGATGGGATTACTAACCCATGTTTAGTAGCGATGAATTCTCGCAATAGGCAGATTGATTTAAGTGTAGAAAATTTAAGGGTTCTACTTATTTGACAATATATGGTCCGATTTAGGCATTTTGAACATATCTATACTAGTTGATGGTTCTCTCTATATTGATTACGAGGGAACCATTGGTTGGTTAATCTGACCCACATATGCGTTGTTTAATCCATATAATAAAATTAATGGATTGAGAAGAAAATGATTCATGCAGCCTACTAATCATTAGTTGTCATGCCCCAAACCCGAAAATCGGATTCATAGGAATCCCGATTGCCGAATCCGGCGCCGACAGCCTCCGTAGTACCCCATTCTCGGCTCTTAGCATTCATATGCCAGATTCCGATCCTGGGATCCTAAAAGGAGGATTTTATTTTATTTTATTTTTTTTAAATGTACATTTAACTAGTAATAAGCATAACCACAGATTACCCAATTCACAACGATAACATCATCATCACATATCCACTAATATAATCATTTGAATACAATACTGAAAGGGAAATACATAAATAGAGAATCAAGCTCCAGAAGACCACCGCACGCTCCAAGATCAACACTGCTGCAGCCTAACATCACCTGCACGCATCTATCGTGCATAAGCTTAAAGAAAGCTTAGAGGGTGGTGTAAGTGTGTGCACAAGGTAAGTACTAAGTATTCAATATAATGTCATAATCATACAATACCGAAAAACTAGTAATCCATAAACCATATAATGTCTGAATAAGCAGAAACACTGATAAGAGCAGGAATTATCAGAGTAAGCAGAAATACTGACAAGATATAACTCACATGATAACAGAGTAAGCGAAAGTATGGACAAGTCTATGAGTCAATCAATATCAGAATACGCGAGATAGAATAGCTATGCGATAAGGAGTTATAAAGAGCCAAATATCAAATACCGAAGATGCAATGTAATATACAAATCCTGCTAAATCTATTTAGGCCATATAAGTGCAGAAATAACAACCCAAGATGCCATATGCCTGCGGATGTAATGTAATATGAGATGCGAATGAAATAACCATGCTGGAGTGTGAAGTCGGGATGATAGTACGCAGTATCGCAGGCTATGGGGTTCACCACAAGGGACTTCTATCCAAACCAGTCTCATACCTAAATTTGAATAGTTAGACTCATCGTGGTAACTCCTGATCTCAGGTTAGTCGCGCGCCCAACCGAAATCCTTGCCATAACGAAGGTACACAACAATTAGTTGCGCACCACCAGCCCGAGTGGATAGTGAATGAATGAATGAGCATGCAACTCCTACTCAATAAGTCCACATATCAGTACGGTTCCTCTCTGAGAAATCACCGGGGTCTATTACACTCCATACCAGATTACCGCCCCATCGCGCGTAACAAGGTGAGTGGAAGAGACCTCACTATCCGTCTGCCAATATCGGGCCTAGCTCGTCAATAGCGGACTCATTCCTCGAGCTGGTCAGACTCATCCTAACATTGCCCCTTCCTCTCGGGCAGGTAAGGCCACACCCCCTTCCAACCGACCACGACACAGTGGAGAGCGCAGCCATCTGGTAATCGGCACTCGGCGCTCGTCTACCCACTCGGTCTAGACGTTGGAGCAACCTCTAGAACCAAGAGGGTTTAGAGACTTTCACCCAGGGATATCTATAGCACCCCATGTAGAACAGATTTTTAGTGTCTCATCTGGCCATCCACGATATGCCTGTGGAGGCTACGACTCTGATGTCGCTAGGGCATACAGTAATCACAACACCTAATGCAAGATACATGAGTCATACAATCCAGTCATGCATCAATCATGCGCAAACCGTGCGCTCATGTGAGACAATATCCGCATATCAGGGAGTCTCATAACAACCAGCATTATGACATATGCAATGGTCAATCACATCTCATAACAGACATGCAGATGATGCGTATGGGCATGGATCATGATGCTATACAGTCACATACTCATAATCGGTATCAATAACCAGCATCAACAATCGGCCTCGACAATGTGGACATCTAACCACATTGCCCCAAGGAGTGACCCTCACAGATCCAAACATATAATGGGCCCACGGCCTCACACAAGGGCCTAATATACAATACAATGGGCCTTACTCAAGGGTTACATGTACACAATAGGTGGGCCCTGCTCATGGGCCTATCATACATCACAATGGGCTCCTTTACCCAACCCTCAAATGAATTACAATAGGCCTCATCACCTAGGCCTCAATATACATCACATTGAGCCTTAGACACGGGCTGAATACACATCACGTCGGACCTCAAATACGGGTCGCATGTTCATCACATTGGGCCTCGACAATCAAAATCGGCAATCGACCATGACAATTCAAAATCGGTAATCGGCCTCAATCAATAATCGGTAATCGGCCATGACAAATCAAAATAGATAATCGGCCCTGATTGATAATCAGCCTCGATCGGTAATCGATAATCGGCCATTAATCGATAATCAGCCTCGATCGATAATCGGCAATCGGCCATCAGAATCGGTAATCGGCCTCGATCGATAATCGGTAATTGGCCACGACAAATCAGAATCGGTAATCAGCCTCGATCGATAATCAGCAATCGGCCACGACAAATCAAAATAGGTAATCGGCCCTGATTGATAATCAGCCTCGATCGATAATCGGTAATCGGCCATTGATCGATAATCAGCCTCGATCGATAATCGGTAATCGGCCATCAGAATCGGTAATCGGCCTCGATCGATAATCGGCAATTGGCCACGACAAATCAGAATCGGTAATCAGCCTCGATCGATAATCGGCCACGACAAATCAAAATAGGTAATCGACCCTGATTGATAATCAGTAATCGGCCACGACAAATCAAAATCGATAATCGGCCTCGATCGATAATCGGTAATCGGCCATTGATCGATAATCAGCCTCAATTGATAATCGGTAATCGGTCATCAGAATCAGTAATTGGCCTCGATCGATAATCGACAATTGGCCACGACAAGTCAGAATCGGCAATCGGCCATGTCAATCGACAATCGGCCATGATCAGTAATCAGTCACGATAATCGGCCTTGGTCGGTAATCTGTCAATCGGCCACGACACGCAAAGTTGGCAATCGGCCACGTCAATCGATAATCGACCACGATCAGAATCGATAAATCGGTCACTTCAATCGGCCTATACGCAAGGTGGGATCCCTGGATGGACAGCCGATAATGAACTAAGTAATATCAATGGGGCTCAATCGTTTAGGGTAACCCACTTGAGAATGACGAGAATGCACCTAATTAGGCTTAATAGAAGGTCACAATGTGGACATCCAACCATCATTGCCCATCAATGTGGACATTTAACCAACATTACTTTTAAGGAGTGGCCCTTACAAGGGATTCATATACAACGTAATGGGTCATACATACATTGCACTGGGCCTCAACCATATGGACTGGGAATACATCACTGCGGCCGACACAAATGGACGACATGGATATACAATGCATATAACACGAAGGGCCGCACGAATGGACGGCATAGATATATAATGCATACAACACGAAGGGCCGCACGAATGGACGACATAGATATACAATGCATACATCATGGCGGGACGTAAATACGGGCCTAATATACATCACCAAGGGCCATGACCCATGGGCCTCAAATGCATCAAGTGGGCCGCATCAATGAGCCCTAAATACGCAACAAATGGGCCCCGCTCATGGGCCAAAGATACATCATGATGGGACTCATGGATGAGCCATAAACACACCAACGTGGGCCTGACAAATGGGCCACAAAATATAACAAAGTGGGCCTAACAGATGAGAGCTTGGATTACATCTAAAATCATTTCAATAGTTGTAGGGACAACATGTGTATCACTGTACACATCATTCCATGGGGCACATGGCCCACTAATGATGATCAACACTGTCCAAATATTGTTCATGTAAATCAGCACCATCCAAATATTGTTTATTTGAATCAATACCATCCAAACATTGTCTAGCACCGTCCAAATGGACGGTGCAGATGAAACACGTACTATTAAGGCGGGTCCCACGGAACGTGGTGACATCAATGCACAGCTATATAGGTAGTGTGGGGATCCCAACCGTCCAGCAGGTGGGTCCCACACGGGCCCACAACACACCAATATATATGAGATATATAATATACAATATTATAATATATATAAAAAAAAACATTACTGTCCAGATGTTAGATGTATATAATATATGAGATATATTATAACGTACACCATTCACATGCACCGTCCAGGTGGACGGTGCTGGATAGAAATACATACATGTGGGTGGGCCCATCCTCACACGAGTCACACGTGTGAGGTGGCCCCCACGTCCCAGAGAAATGGACGATTGGTGTGGATATAAGCATACATTATGGTGGAGATCCACCGTACCAACTAGGGATGGTGTGGATTGAACCATACATCATGGTGGTCCCCTCAGCAGTGGACGGTGTGGATCTCACACCAGAGAGGTGGGTCCCACATACTATTGACGTCAGCAGCAACTACTGCTGCTGCAGCAGAGTAGATGCACGGTGTGGATAAAATCCACATCTCAGACGGGTCTCACCGTCCAGATGATGAATGGCTGAGACAAAACACTTACATCACACGTTGGTTCCACACGTGTGAATAAAATACATGCATCATGGTATCCCTCACAGCACCGTCCAACAATGGACGGTGTGGATGACACGCACATCAAGCTGGGGTCCACGTCCAACACTATTTGGATGGTGGACGGCTAGTATAAAATACATACATCATGATGGGGTCCATGATCTGGACGGTCCATCAGCGCAAGCCCCACACGGACAGTTGGATGAACACATTCATCATCAGGGCCCACCATCCCTGGACTGTACTCCTGCAACAATTACATCAAGCTGGCCCCACGTCCTCATCTAGGGGCTGAACGACCTTGGACAAAGCACATTGGTCATGGTGGAGTCCACAGCACCGTCCTATAATGCAGATGGACAGTGCAGCCAAAGAACATACATCAAGGTGTGTTCCACCATCCCACCTGTTGGACGGTGGTGGGGACACAACATGTACTTCAATGTGGGTCCCACGGTGCATTGGGCATGTGACAGACCTGTCCAAACGGACAGTCAGTTAGGCCGTCTGGATGGTTTGGATGAAATACACAAAGTCTAGGTGGGTCCACATCTCACGTCCAGCACCATCCAAACCTTGGCCATGTAAATCAACACCATCCATCATAATGGACCATCACACAAGGAAAATAAGAGAGAGAGAGAGAGAGAGAGAAGAAGAAGAAGAAGGGGAGGGACCTCGCCATTATGGGCCCTCCCTAAACAATGTAAACATCAAAATGGGTCCCACCATATGTGGGCCCTCAAATCACAAATAAGATAAATAAAATCACCCACAAAATAAAAGAAAACGGGGGAGAGAGAGAAAGAAAGAAAGAAGCACCCACCTCAAGATCTCTTCTTCCTCCTTCCGCCAATGCGATCTAAAGCTGAATGGATGAACTTCAACGGTTGAGATCAAACTTGGACGGTGGAAATGGAAGGTAGGAAGGTGGGCCACATTAGTTTCTCTCCCATGGAAGCCATGAATGGTTGCTTGGAGAGAATGAGGGAGAGGGAGATGAGAGGTAGAGTGATGTATGGAGAGGGATGGGTGTGATGGGTGAGAGTGATGTATGTACTTGACTAGGTATGGGTTGTGTTGACTTGGGTGAGAGAGGAGTATGGGTTGTGTTGACTTAGGTGAGAGAAGGGTATGGGTTATGATGGGAGGTGTACTTGACATTGACTGATGGATGGGATTGATTAATGTGACATTTCGTATAGATTCCCTCGATACTCGCAACGCGCGGCGTTTTCTACAAACTAAACGCGGGCCCACATCTCCTGGCCTGGGTACCGCCTCGGCGCGTGAGATGCGGCATCGGAACCGTAGCGACGCCGCGATCACACTAGTACAAGTCTCAGGTCGAGCCGACTCTAATATATGAGACACGACTCGTGATCGCGCGCAAATGCCGATAACTAGTCGTGGGTCACCGTAATTCGACCGGAAGGATCGCGGGAGTTGACAGAACAGTACGGACTAAGATACGGGTCTTACATTAGTTCAATTAGATTTCTAGGGATATATTGTAATTGATCACAATAATCAATTAAACTGATATAATTGAATTAATTTCCATAAAACCAAAACTTAACATGATTAAAATGTCATAATATACCTATCATATGATTCGGATCAACATAAACCACCTAGAAATCCAATCATCCAAATAATTAGGGTCCTATCATGATTTGGGCATAAGATTTGAATGAACAGTGTGGATCTCATCACACACAATTAGGTGGCCTATTTCAATCCACTCCCCCAAGGAATATCATTACTTGCGCTGAATATCCGAGCTTTTCTTATTACTAGATTGAATCAGCCTTCTCATCAAGATCTCCCCAATACTGATCCCTTTTTCACGCCCCAAGCCACGGAATCTCCATCGTCCCTGGCTCAACCCTTACGCAAACCACTAATGACGGAGCAAACACTATAGCAGAAAGAAGATTTTTGCCGTCTTCAAAGGTCATTGAAGAAGTCATCAAGGCATTCCCGGTGTCATACTTAGAAATAACAGCGGATGATTGGTGTCAACCTTTCGTTGATTACCTCAAGTATAATATCTTGCCAGAAGCTCAGGTACAGAAACAGCAGATCAAGCAGCGGTCAAACAGGTTCATCATATGTAACGAAGTGTTATACAGGAAATCGTATAATTAGATGTTGTTACGTTGTTTAGATAAACAAGAAGCAGGCCAAATATTGTGGGAAGCACACTCCAGTGAATGTGGAGCACATCAAGCAGGCAGAAATCTATTCTACAGAATACATCGAATGGGTTATTATTGGCCCACCATGTTCAAAGACGCGATAGATTATGCAAAGCGATGCCATGAATGTCAAATTCATGGAGATGTTATACACATTCCTCCGAAAGACTTACACCAGTGTGTTACTTCTTGTCCCTTCTCTGCTTGGGGACTGGACGTAATTAGTCCTATAAACCCGCCTTCATCCAAAGGAAAGCAGTATATTCTGGCGACGACCGATTACTTCTCCAAATGGACTGAAGCAATTGTTTTACGTAATGTTAAGGAAAAGGATGTGATTAATTTCATTCGCCGCGCCATAATATACCAGCATGGTATTCCAAAGAAAATCGTTACGGATAATGGCACTCACTTCAAAAATAGAGGCATGAAAAAGTTATGTCATTAAAAATAGAGGCATGGAAAAGTTATGTCAGAAATTCAACATTCGACATTCGTTTTCAACTCCTTACTATCCACCGGCCAACAGATTAGCAGAGGCGTTTAATAAAATGATAGTCAAAATACTGAAAAAGACAGTGACAGGAAATAAGAGCGATTGGGATGACAAATTGCAAGAAGCATTATGGGCATACAGAACTACTCATCGCACAGCAACAAGAGCAACATTGTATTCACTGGTTTATGGCTTTGAGGCAGTCATCCCGATTGAAACACAGGTGGCATCGCTCAGAGTGTTAGTACATCAGTCCATAACAGAGGATGAGAATGTAAAGATAAGGTTGAAAGAGTTAGACTTGCTCGATGAGAAACATCTAGCCGCGCAGCAGCGGTTGCAATTGTATCAGGCAAGGACATCAACCGCCTTTGATAAACGGGTTAAATACCGTTCTTTCAAAAAGGGGGACATGGTTCTTATGTTAAAAAGACCGATAGTGATCACCCATGAAACAGGGGGCAAGTTCGAGCCCAAATGGGATGGGCCATATATAATAAGCGAAGTATACTCCAATGGGGCATACAGGGTAGTAAACCAAGATGGACAAGATATCAGTGTACCGGTCAATGCTCGCTTCATCAAAAGATATCGTCCATAGCGACGCTGTTAATTTTGATCCAGAATATTATCGGCATAATGATTCTGCATCAAAAGGAGGCAAGAGTGGACAAGATCATGTCTATATATCATTGAATGAATAAAAGAAGAAATTTATGAGCATATCGAGACTATATTTTATCAGTATTGCAAAGAAAAATCGTCATCATCAAGCGAACTCTGCAGAACTCTATCGAAATCGATATCATCACCAAGCCGATACATTACTAACAAATACAGATGGATATTTTTGAAGATGTTAGCAAAGGTGATGACGTATCAATTTCAGTCAGAAAAGGCTATTACTCTCGCGACAACAAAGATCGCACTCAAAAATGGCTATTATTCTCGCGACGACAACGATTGCACCTACTACCCTCTATTATTTATCAAGACATTTTAAGGCAGTCTAGCCAAAATCCTTAAAAGGGTCCACCTCCTAAAGAAAGGCAAAATCCTAAAAAGAAAAGAGCTAAAAACTAAAAAGATCAAGCTCTAAAAGAGCCAGGAGCTCTAAAAAAGGATCAAGCTTGAAAGGACCAAAAGGATCAAGCTCTAGAAGGGCCGGCCATGCATAAGACCTATCAAGATCACCATTCGGGCAGCAGCAAGAAGCTAGTGGCCCTAAAAAGCCCGTGAAGGCCATCGATGCATACTCATGCGAGCAGCTGACGAAGCCAGTGACTAAAAGTCTCCAATGGCCAGTCATGCGTAACCTCCATGCGTCGGTACAGCTTTTCGGCAGCGTCATGGGGAACGGAGGAAAGCGCCCTCCCGTGAATGGGCTCGACCTTGCAGATGAAGAAAATGAGGGCTGTAGTGTGAGCTTTAGATAGGCCAACCATGCATAAGACCCCCTAGATTTGTGGTTCGATTCTGGTATTAACTCATGAGGAAGGGCTTAAACCTACTCATTGATGGACTGACAATCATGGATTTGGTACCCCAAAGGTAGCCTTGCGAGCTCTGTGAACTCTAGAGAGTTATCATGGCCAACCCTGTACGTAAAACCAGCCGAGTTCACCGCCCCGGTAGCTTCACCAAGCCCCTCTGATGGATCGTAGTTTGTGAACTCCCTAGGCAGTGAAAAGTCCAATGAACTCCTGAGAGTTACAGAGGTCATCACGTGAGACCCAGCTCCACTACTCAAGAGCTTAAACTGTGTATGACTAACTAAACTAAAATATAGTACCGCTAATCAAGACGAAGATCATTTAGGAGACCCTTACTAACAACATATATATATATATATATATATATATTTATATGTGTGTGTGTATATATATATATATGTATAAAAAGATACAGTATGATAAAAATGAAGTAAAAGAAAGTCTGTTGTACCATAATATGCCAATCAAAATGTCATTTGAAATATCACAAGTCACTAGTACAACCTGGAAATGTGAAAGCATGTATAGTAGCAAAAATACATCAAAATTATACATTTCATAACTCTCCTGAGATACCTAATGCTGCTAAATACTGTTGTAAATTGTCTTGAAGATTAACTTGAGCTGCAGCATGTTCCAATCTGACATTTGAAATAATTCTAGCAGGATCCGGAGTATTGGCTAATTTTTCCTCCAAGGAAACGATCAATTCCTCATTTTTTGCCAATTCGGATCTTTCAGGATCCACAGAATGACAGCTACACTCTATCTTTTCTTGGAATCTTTCAATGTTTAAACTTACTTCTGAACTTTGATGCTCTAACTGAGTGATCTCTTGCTTCAGAAGGGCAATATGATCCTCGATAGATTTCTTCTCGTCAACAAAGGTTTTCAATTGCTCTTACAAGGACGATTGTTCCTGATCATGACGAGAGATAATGGAAGAGATTTGAGAAACTTTCTCCTTGGAATACGTAAGTTGTTTCCTGTACTCTAGGATTTCAGGAGGAACTGTCACAGTTTCAGCTGAGGACAAGGCAGTTATTGAATTATGAAATCTTAAGAAAGCATCGCGTACAGATGAAAAATCAACTTTAGCCATCTGAGAAACACCATCCAGGACAGTCAAATCGATAGCTAAATCAGACCATTGATCAGGGTCTTTGAAGATTTCGACAACAGCCACTATAGAATTCTTGATTAGGGCTAATCTGTGTGCGGAAACCTTCTTAAATGATAACGCATTCAATGAAGTACCAATAGAGCCAGAACTCACTGCACCATTTTGAGGTAAATCCCCTGTTAAGAAATAAAAAGTTGTAATAAAAGTTTTATAAACAGGTAACATAAAAGTGTAAATAAAGGGAAGGAACTACCTCTCATTGGCACCGAAACAGTGAACAGTTGTGTCTCTCTGGCAAGAGGAGGAGTAGGTTCCACCATCTCTGCAAGAGACGGGGCCCTATTCTCAGTACTTGAGGCAACGGTAGTGGGGGTAGGCAAATCAGTTGGCTCCGTCGGAGAAGCCATTTCGTGTTCAGCGCTCGAAACAATAATATTATGAGCAGGAAAAACAATTGGCTCCGCTGGAAAAGGAATCTTACGCGCTGCTGCCTTCGAGGGCATCGAAAATCTTAGCGAGGCTGTTGGGGCAACAGGGGGTAAATCCTGGGGGGAGGTTTGATCACCTGAAATAGAACGTGTAAGAGAAGAAGAGGGAAAAGAAAAAGAACAAATGACGGTGGTAAAATTTTCTTACGAGGCGAATATCTGTATCCTCTATGGACTAAGGGTCCTTCTTCCCTTTCCCCTTCTGCAGACGAAACTTTTGAGAGGATAGCTTCAGAAGGGGGGAGTATGTCTCCCTTAGCCGCAAGAATATCTTCTACAGCTATTTCATCTCCACTACTGATGTTAACTTCTCCCTCTTCGTAATCACTATCCTGGCTTTCCCTCTCCGTGTTTTCTTCATCAGAGATAGTATCACTAGATGAAGAAGTTGAGCTTTCACTACTCAGATCTTCTTCGTTCGATTCTTCGACAACAACTTGCTTTCCTTTGGAAGGAGGTTGTTGGCCTTCTGGTTAAGAAGTTGTGATAGTCACCGCTGGAGAAGTGATATCGGTAGTCCTTTCTTGGGGGGAAGCTTGGGCACGTGCCCGAGACCTGGTAACGGGAGAAGAAGTTGATTGTTGATGATGTTGAACGGTCTTAGAAAGGGGGGAAGAAATTGGCTGCTATGGAGATTGAGCAAGCCCAAAAGTAGGAGAGGTGGTCGGCTGTTGCTGGAGAGGAGTGGGTGGAGACGGTTCATCTTGGGGATTAGTAGCATCCTCTGGATGAAGGGGAATGTCTGCTGTAACCCTTCCTCTTTGATGAAGAGAAACTAGTTCAAATTCGCGGGTCTCGCCATATGCTACCCAGCCTTCCAGGGTGTTGTCAGGTTTTATCTCACGAATAGGTTCGTCTACGGATATCTTGACACAGCGATGACCAGTAGAGGGGGCATGGCTAGTCTCCAGAATGAAACTGACTCCTGATTTAATGATACAACCCTTAAGCTCGGGAGGAGGAAGCCACACAGGTTTATCCACTGGCTGGCTTTTCTTGGCCAAGTGGGCTTGGTGTACCCACCACCTCATGTGATTGTATGATGCTCTAGGGGTATGATTACAGCCTGGAATAATGAAGGCAGAATCTGCTCAGCATAGCAGTTGCTTCCAAACCATGGCCCAGTTAAACGGACCAGTGCCATAACTTCACATTCTTCTGATAACTAGCCTGCAGTCTTCCGGTACTGCTTGGTCAAAACCAAACTGACGAGCGAAACGGCTTGGGTTATATGGTTCTCACCAGAATTTTGTCCCTTCCTTCGACGAGAGACTGCACGATTTGATAGAAACAAAGAATCCCCTTTCCGCTACAGTAAGTGGAGATGTGCCCGTCTTCTCTGTATCTTTGATATAACATGGCAAGCCGAATTGAAAGTAATTTATCTTATCATCCAAGGAGATACCGTCTTTTGCCCAGTTGTAAGATCTCTTGCCATAGATCTCTTTTGGAAAAAGATGAGGGGAAGTTTCGAAGGATGAATATAAGCTTTTTCTGGCACATCGTAAGTCCATGGGAAATAAACGCCGAGCCAGCCAAAGAAATAATGTCATGGCATAAAAGTCGAGGTAGAACCAATGAAAGGGCTCTTCACATGAGAAGTAATTTCTCCAAAGCCTCTGTAGATTGAGCAGAGGATGGGGGGTGCGAGAGAATATCTGACTCCCTCAGCCATGACCCTGGCTGTCACAAACAAGGAAGGGCGAATGGCATCTGCTGACTTCAAACTTGGGAGAACTACTATGCTCAGCCAGTAGGCCAAAAATGTCATGAGTTCGCCATAGACAGAATATTCGACACGACCTTTAATACCTTTCCGAAGGTGTTCAAGTTCCTGAGAATTATTGCCCTCGAATCTGAAAATGAGTAAGTGAAATCAAGATTTTATATATATATATATATATATATATATATATATATATATATATATATATATATATATATATATAAACCGCGGCATGAAAAGGGAGTTAATGGGAGAAAGAGAATTACTTGAAACCTCAGCTGAAATGCATCAGCCATTGCATGGGATGAATTTTATGAATATTTGGGAATTTAGACATTTCCTTGAAAAGTTCTGTGGTCGATTCTGAAATAGAAGGTATACGGTCGGGTGAAGAAATGAAGGCATACTCCTCATTAGTAGGGACGAATTCGTAGAAGATTTTCTCTATTATTAGTAAACCAGTGATTCTGTGAATGTCCTAAAGAGTGATGCTCATTTCACCTTCGGGAAAGTGAAAAGAGTTGGTGGAAAGACACCAGTAGTTAAGAAAAACCTTCAGAATAGAAGGTTCCCTGTAAAAATGTTGTGACATTGCTTCAATGGTGGAGAAAACATCGATCTTTAACAGAGTGTCCGCATGTTTCTTCATGACTGCAGCAACCCACTCCGGGTAGTAATTTTGAGGGGTCAGAGAGCCTCTCGTTCTGAACTCTTCTGGGAGCCAAATAAGTCGGCGATAACTGAAACGCTGTTAGAGTGTTTCATAAAAGAAGGAAGGGTACAAGCCGTGAAGGTCGTAAGAAGGCACGAGAAAGATCATGGAATGCACATTGCCAATTCGTTGCCTTAGTTTTGGAGGTCGTAGGATGCCTTCCAGTATTTTCGGTTCTCTAAATAACTAGGACTCTGAGTAAGACAGTCTCTCAGAGGTGAGGAAGTCTCTTGGCTTGCAGATTAACATAAAATTATGACGGTAGATTTTAATGGGGATTGAGACGATGCCTCATCTATAAGGGTTGTCAAATTCTATGGTGTTTTGGATCAAGCGGACTGATTCCCAGGAATTTTTGAGCTTCTTCCTGTTATGTTCTTCGACTTTCTCCTGGAATTTGTTAAGGGTCAAATATTCAATATTAGACCACAGATATTGTCTGGATTTACTAATATAATGTTGTCTAATGGCTCGTTTTCTCATTCTTGTGTTGCAAGGTGATTTTATGAGCATGGACAGAAAAAGGATGTTAAAAGTTGAGATTTAACGATCTGATGACACCAAAGGCAAAGGAAACACTCCAGGGGACCAAGATTGACAGATATACACGGTCAGAAATCCGAGAAAACTAAGAAATTGAAGCTCAAGTAGCTTGAAACGCATCCAGAACGCAAGATCACGGGGTTCCCAATATCGGTTCGGCTCGAAACTTCGTACGTGGCCTAAGGACCATAAATTAACCGTACACGTCAATTTTCAGCCACTGGATCCCTCTGCAAGTGACCCAACGGGTAGATCAGCCCATTAATCTTCAATTTGGGACCCACATGACCCCTGGATTTGCCTCAATTTCGTACTCAATGCTTAAAATAATATGAGAAAAGAAATGGACGGATTGGATTTCTCAGGACCATCACAGTGGACCTTCCTTTGCATAGTGCGTGCACGTGCACGACTGCACCCCCCGTGCACTGCACCTCCACCGTGGTCAACCCACGGCATGACCCGACTCTCTCCCTCCTCTGCGCAAGCATGCCAGCGGACGGACAACGTCCGTCCATTTTTTCCTAGTGGGGTCCACCCATCATGGATCTGGAAATTTCGATCCGTTCACGGTGTCTGGGAAGTGGGTACGACCACAACCATGTTAACCTTTGGGTCCCATGCGTACAATCACTTGATTTTCATCGTTAAACGTCAGATGGACGGCGAAGCAGAATATTCCATGGGCTAAGCCAAAATCAATCTGAAACCAATCATTTCTTACTGAAATTCTGAGAGGAATTCGGTGGACAGATTGGATTTGTCAAATGTCTAACGAAATGGGCCCCACAAGTGCCACAGCGGAAGAAGCTTCCGTTTTTGTGTCCGCGTAATGCACGGCCGCTGGCCATTTTGCGGAAGCTAGTGGGCCCCACACGTGCCCTGTAAGCTCAATCCGAACCGTCCACCGTGTAGATGGAATTGAAACTTCAAAATCATGTTGTTACTGTTCACCCATACGTGCACACGTGTGAGATACAGAGGCCACAAAAGGGCTGCCCTGCAACATTCAAAACTGATCCTTTTGTGATTTCTTCTCTAGGTCACGTCAATGGACGTTTAAAACTACCCATTCTTAACTGAAATTTCGTTCTGAATCCAATGGACGGGGTGGATTTTTCATAAATTGCTTCTGTGGGGCCCACCGATCACAATAGTGAAATGGTGCGAAAGGTTTCGCACATTCGCGAAAACTGACTTTTTCAGGCAGTTTTGGCCCACCATCTTTGATCATATGGCAGATCTGAACCGTCTATCATGTAGAGAACCCAAGAAAGTACTAAGGAACGGTGTTTCTTTAGAATTTGAGTGAGGAAAGTGGCGTGTTTCGAGACACCGAACTTGGCTGCGAAAATTGCACTCCGTGTCCTGCTACAACTCTGTCACTGACTCCAGCCTTCCAGCAGCTATAAAAGGAGGTTTTGGACATGGGGAGCATTCATTCAGGTCTTGGAAGGAGATCAGGAGGTGGATAGCTTGAGGCTTGGGCTGAAAACGAGGGCAGAGGGAGTAGAGTAATTTTGTTATTTTTATTTTTTCCTTCTTCATATTTTCTTTTAACATGTCCAGCTTCATCATGTCTGTGATGGGCTGAACCTCTTAGCTAGGGCTAAGAGGTGAAGCTTGTGGTGAGATGGGAGATTTTATTTTATGTCTTTAATTTAATTTTAATTCTTGAATTAACATTGATTTTAGTTGATTATTAATGGCATGTTTTGTTTAGTCTTTAATAGTCTGTTGTGACTAAAATTACAATGGGTCTGCAATGGCTTGGAGCATGTCCTTTTCCCCTTTATGTTTATGACGTCAGGAAGCCCTGTTGTTCACCATAGTCTCCTGGGCATGGTTGGATGACGGTACCCTTCCTAACTTGCATACATGTGATTGGGTGGTAATTAGTTTGATTCTGTTGTTTGCCATAGTCTTTGGGCATGGTTTGGTGATGGAATCCATTCTAATTCATCTTCCTTTCATCTCTTTGAAAACTAGATCAATGGCAGTTCAGTAAATTCCATGATTCATGAAACAGGCATAAGATCTCCCTGATCTCTACAAGTGGATCCTCTGAATCCCTAGTTTCCTTACCTCTGATTTCTCCTATAAGTTTGAGATTAATAGTTTACAATTATTTCTCAATTTATAATTCAATTCAGATTTCATCTCATTCTAGTTCTATTTCCAGTTAATTTTAGATAACGTAAAAGTTTCAGTCCCTTGGGATTCGACCTCGGTCTTAACGAGTTATTACTACATCACAACCCTGCACTTGGGGAGTGAACAAGTTTTTGGCGCCGTTGCCGGGGACTGTCGGCTACGTTTTTCTAAAATTAATTAGTTTTAGGATTAGTTTAAGATTAGGTTTAGATTTTCTTAATTTTTAGAAATTAACTTGTCTTTCTTATTTTATAGGCTTCTAAGATAGTTTCTAAATTAGTAAATTCTGTCTTAAATTCTTCCTTTCTATTCTAGATTTAGATTAAGATTTATTTCTTCTTTTTAGTGAGATTCTAATTCTAATTCTTTTTAGGAATCCTAACCGTGTTTCTTGTTTTAGAATTTTTCTATAAGTTTTTGTTTAGAAACTAACCCAATTTTTCTGTTTTGTAGGAAACTTCTAATTTAGTAAGCTCTTTCTAATTCTTTTTTCTTTGGAATTTCTTCTTTTCTCTAGAAATTAGTTTACTTTTAATTAGGACTTTCTATTCTTAGAAACTAACTTATTTTGTTTTGTTTTACAGATTCTTAACCTAGGACTCCAAATTTGGTAACTTCTTTTCCTTTTATTTTCTAAATTTCTACTTCTTCCTTTCTCTTAGGTTAAGGTAGAATTTGAGGGCTGAGTGTGTTTTATGCCCCAGTGGGCATGCGACAACACTCGACGTCTCGTGATTGAAGGAGGATTAGTTGAGGGGTTGACTGTCCATCGCAGGACTAGACACCACTTGAATTCTCCTGAGTTAGAGGACGTTATGGCTGAAAATCAACCTCAAACGCTACCCTAACCTAGGGTTGAGGAAGTACATGATGAGAATGAGGTGCACCACGCACCCTCGCCTCGTACTTTATGAGATTATTTACAACCGGCGAGGGTGAGTACGCCCTCATGCATGATTTTTCCTGAGAATACAGGACATATGGACATCAAGCCAGGGGTTATCCAACTCCTTCCTAAGTTCCATGGGCTTGAGTCTGAAGAACCATACTTGCATCTGAAAGAGTTTGATGAAATCATAGGCACCTTATACTTTCCTAATGTATCTGAGGATACTATTAGGCTGAAACTCTTTCCATTTTCCTTGAAAGAAAAAGCCAAGACGTGGTTACATTCACTGCGTCCTAGATCCATTGGCACATGGAATGATATGCAGAGGGAATTTATAAAGAAATTTTTTCCACATCATAAGACAATTACCCTCAGAAGAGCAATCATGAACTTTGCCCAAAAGGAAGATGAAACATTCTTCCAATGTTGGGAAAGGTTCAAGGATCTGGTTAATGCATGCCCACAACATGGTTTTGAAATATGGTGTATTACAAATTTTTTCTATGATGGGCTAACATCTTCCATGCGCCAAATGGTCGAGACAATGTGTAACGGAGAATTCATCAATAAAAATGTCGACGAGGTATGGGATTACCTCGATAGTCTCACTGAAAAAATACAATCATGGGACTATTACCCAAGGACGAACACTACGTCTAGGCGGACTCATTCAAGAGAAAAAGGAGGAATATATCTCCTGAAAGAGGATAATGATCTTAACGCTAAGGTGGCCAATCTCACCAGAAAATTTGAGGCCATGGAAGGAAGGAAGGAAAAGGTTAATGAAAGTGTTTGCGGCATCTGTGATTGCAACATTCATACTACTGAAAATTGTCCTTCAATACTTGTCATTCGAGAAGTATTGAATGAACAATCTAATGCTGTAAATAACTATCAAAGACCTTTCAATGGACCACCCTCTAATACGTACGATTCTGGCTGAAAAATCCATCCAAATTTTAGTTGGAGGAACGGACAAACTGCTACCCCTCAAGGTTTCTTCAATCAAAATCCAAATCAGGGAAAATCTCAAGAAGAATCGGTTTAAATTTTCATACAAGAACTGGCTCGGACAATGCAAGGAATTTCAGATTTTATGCAAAAAATAGATTCACGTATGACGGCTATGGAAAAAGGGATGCTCCCTGCACAATCACTCCCTAATCCGAAATCGCAATACGAGACAGGTGATCCCAGCTCTTCAAATCAAATGGGGCACGCTAAATCCATCACCACTCTTAGGAGTGGGAAGGTTATTAATAAAACCCTTCCAGTTAGGTCTGAAAAGCCTCAAGAACCAGAAGAGGACAACAATGATGGATCTAGTGACGCCCCACAAAAATTTGAACCGGAACCTCTAGAAAAGCCAGTTGCTCCGTTTTCCCAACAGTTGGTTGAACCAAAACGTCTATCTAACTCTCAGGATATCCTAGAGGTGTTAAAACAAGTGAAAGTCAACATTCTTCTGCTTGACGTTGTAAAACAGATTCCTTTATATGCTAAATTTCTAAAGGACTTATGCACTACCAAACGACGGAAAAGTGTTCAAAAGAAGATCTCCTTGACTGAGAAAGTGAGTGTCATCCTGAAACAAGATGTGCCGCAAAAATTCAAAGATCCCGGGTGCCCAAACATATCATGTGTAATCGGGAACTATCGAATTGATCACGCACTTCTTGACTTAGGAGCAAGCGTCAATCTGATTCCCTACTCGGTATACCAACAGTTAGGTTTGGGTGAATTAAAACCCACTCGAACCACACTACAACTTGCTGATCATTCTGTTCGTGTACCAAGAGGGATCATCGAAGATGTGTTAGTCCAGGTTGATAGATTCTACTACCCTGTTGATTTTATCATCTTGGACACCGAACCCATCAATGACACGAGCACTCAGATTCCTGTCATTCTTAGTCGCCCATTCCTGTCCACTTCAAATGAAATTATCAATTGCAGGAATGGTGTCATGACTATGTCCTTTGAAAATTTGACATTGGAATCGAATATCTTTTTCAATAACGGCAGCAACTCAGAGGATGATGACGATTTCCACGATGTTAACATGATTGATTCTTTTGTGGAAGATAGAACGCCTCTCACCTTATCCTCTGATCTTCTAGAGACGTGCCTGGCCCACTCCCATGATCTTGATGATGATATAATTAGGGAGATGTGTGTCATGCTTGATACTGCACCGGTACTTGAAGTTAACCAGTGGAGGCCACACATTGAAGAATTGCCCCAAACTGATGTAGTGCCTCTACCGTCTAACCTCAAGCCACCGAAGCTTGACATAAAACCTTTGCCCTCTGATTGAAAATATGCCTATTTAGGTCAAGATGAGACATATCCGGTGGTGATCTCTGCCCACCTGGAGAAAGAACAGGAGAGTATGCTGATATCTACTCTCATTGAGCATAAGGGAGCTCTTAGATGAACGATAGCGGACCTCAAGGAAATTAACCCATCGATTTGTACTCACCGTATATATCTTGAGGACAATACAAAGGCTGTTCGGTAATTACAACATAGACTAAATCCAAACATGAAGGAAGTGGTTAAGGCCGAGGTTCTCAAACTATTGGATGTGGGGATCATATACCCCATATCCAATAGTCAATGGGTGAGTCCAACTCAGGTGGTTCCTAAGAAGTCCGGGATCACCATCGTATCCAATGCCAATAATGAACTCGTGCCGACCAGAGTTACCACTGGTTGGAGAATGTGCATTGACTACAGAAAGCTGAATACCGTCACAAGGAAAAACCACTTTCCTTTGCCCTTCATTGATCAAATCCTAGAAAGGCTAGCTGGTCATTCCTATTATTATTTCCTTGACGGTATTCAGATTATAATCAGATTGAAATCGCCCCTGAGGATCAGGAAAAGACCACATTTACATGTCCCTATGGCACCTTTGCTTACAGAAGGATACCATTGGGGTTATGTAATGCCCCTGCCACCTTTTAGCGATGCATGACGAGTATCTTTTCTGACATGGTGGGAAAATATCTAGAGGTCTTCATGGACGATTTCTCTATTTTTGGTTCATCTTTCAGCGAATGCTTAGCAAGTCTTAAATGTGTGCTGAAAAGATGTGAAGAAAAAAATTTGGTACTTAATTGAGAGAAGTGTCATTTTATGGTTCAAAAGGGAATTGACCTTGGGCATATCATCTCATCCAAAGGAATCAAGGTAGATAAGGCAAAAATTGATCTTATCTCTAACCTACCTCCACCCAAGAATATCAGAGACGTGCGATCCTTCTTAGGACACGCAGGCTTTTACAGACGATTTATAAAGGACTTTAGTCTCCTCTCTCGTCCTTTATGTAATCTTCTTTAAAATGATACACCGTACGAGTGGACTTAGCAGTGCCAAGAAGCTTTCACTGAGCTTAAGAGCATGTTAACCATTGCACCTATCATGCAGCCACCCGACTGGAGTCTTCCTTTTGAACTTATGTGCGAAGCCTCTGATTATGCTCTTGGAGCGGTTCTAGGCCAGAGAAAAGATAAGCGGCCTTACATTATTCACTACGCAAGTAGGACTCTAAATCCTGCCCAAGTGAACTACTCGACTACGGAAAAGGAACTCTTAGCCGTAGTGTTCGCTTTGGATAAATTTATGTCCTACCTGATCGGATCTAAAATCATCATCTACACAGATCATGCGGCACTTAAGTATCTTCTTTCTAAGAATGATTCTAAGCCCCGCCTGATACGATGGATCCTTCTACTCCAAGAATTTGATTTGAAAATTACAGACAAAAAGGGAGTAGAGAACGTGTGGCTGATCATCTTTCTCGCCTTAATACCTCCGATTCCCTTGAGGCGACCCATATCAATGACATGTTCCCTGATGAACAACTGTTTAGAGTCATCCATTCACCTTGGTTCGCTGATATTGCTAATTATCTTGCTACAGGTGCCATACCGACACACCGGACATCACAAGATAAGAAGAAATTCTTTACCAAGGTGCGTAACTTTTTCTGGGATGATCCATATTTGTTTAAATAGTACCCAGACCAAATCTTAAGGAGATGTGTGCCAGACGATGAGCATCAGAGTGTCATCTCCTTCTGTCACTCACAGGCCTGTGGTGGTCACTTTTCTGCTAAAAAGACCATGGCCAAGATTCTACAGTGTGGCTTTTACTGGCCCACTATGTTCAGGGACACTCATGAGTTTTGCAAAGCTTGTGAGCGTTGTCAAAAATTGGGAGCATTGTCCCGTCGAAATATGATGTCTTTGAATCTCATCCTTATCATTGAAGCATTTGATTGCTGGGGCATTGATTTCATGGGACCATTCCCCCAATCATTTGGAAATCTGTATATTTTGCTCGCCGTAGGCTATGTCACTAAATGGGTCGAAGCAATTCCATGCCGCAAAAATGACCATCGCACGGTCATTAAATTTTTAAAAGAAAATATCCTGTCGCGGTTCGGAACGCCTCGAGCCATCATTAGTGATGGGGGCTCACACTTTTGTAATAGACTATTTGAGAGTTTAATGAAGAAATACGGTATCTCTCATAAGGTGAGCACCCCATACCATCCACAGACAAGTGGACAAGCAGAAATTTCCAATAGGGAGATCAAATATATCCTAGAGAAAACGGTTAACCCTAACCGTAAGGATTGGTCAATCCGATTGACCGATGCCTTATGGGCGTACCGTACTGCTTTTAAAACTCCTATTGGAACATCTCCCTTTAGACTTGTATATGGGAAGGCCTGTCACTTGCCTGTGGAATTGGAACATAAAGCATATTGGGCGATCAAAAATCTAAATTTCAATCTGAACAACGCTGGCTCGTTACGCAAACTTTAATTAAATGAACTTGAAGAAATCCGAAACGATGCGTACGAAAACTCGAGAATTTATAAGGATAAGATGAAGGCGTTTCATGACCAACATATTCTTCGAAAATCATTCACGCCAAGTCAGAAAGTCCTTTTGTACGATTCTCGACTACATCTCTTTCCGGGTAAGCTTCGATCTTGTTGGACCGGCCCTTACATTGTTGTCACTGCTTATCCTCATGGGGCCGTCGAGATAAGAGATCCCGACAATGGCAAGGAGTTTAGAGTAAATGGATATCGATTAAAGCCATTTGTTGAGACATTTGATTCAGAGGACATGTTCATGCCTCTGATTGCTCCTGTTTACCAGGACCAATCTCCTAGTCTGATGGAGGTATAGGTAGGTTTATCGCTTTCATAGGTCTAGGATAGTTGTTTTATTTGTCTGGCTGAAGATGGTAAATTTAGCGCTCCTGGGAGGCAACCCAGCCTTGTTTTATTCCTTTTCATTCTTTAGTAGATGATTCAATGTTTGTGGGTAATATTACTGCAAACCCTCACGAGACTACAACTCGTCCACTAGGGGTAACCTAGGGGTTTAAAGGCTTGTTGCAAACGCTAAATGTAATCGAGAGCACCTGTGAAAGTGGTATAGGTAGGATTTTATTTTCATTATTTTTGTTCTGCTTTCTCTCTCATGCTGACAAGCTTCCATGCCGTGATCTATTGAAAACTCTCTTGATTCGTTATTCAGGTACTATCTTCCCATCACTTCTCATTTACTTTCGTTGTCCCATGTGCATTATATGTTTAGATCTTTTACATTGAGGACAATATAGATTTTAGGTTGGGGGTGGGGGATTAGGTAACCTAATCAGTATTTTCTTGGTCTTGAGCAACAATTGTGAAAAATTTTTAAATTTTTCTGAAAAATTTTATGAATTCGAAGTGATTTTGACGAATATCCTTGATTTAGAATTGTGAGATATATGATGTTGGTAATTTATGACTCTTGGATTTAGCTACTTGATAGATTCCACAGTTGAGTTTGAATTATCAATCCATGATTAGAGATTTTAAACATTGATTGAGTTATGGTTTCACATGTCACATCTCGCTTTCACATTAAGGTTTCAGTTTGATATAGAATGGTTAATTTGGTAATCACTAAGCATGAAAGGAACCAGCATGAAATATCTCGCCATCAGGGTATAAAAATTGAACAGGTTGGAAAATTAATCTTCACCATGGGTTTGCTCCCTACAGGTGAAGGTTTGATTCCCCAAGGTTAAACATTCAAAAAATTATTAGGTAATTGGTCTTTGCCATAGGTTTGCTCCCTATTGGTAAGGATTTGATTCCTCTTTTTGGCATGATTATTAATGAAAAAATAAAAAGTTGAAAAGATCAAAAGATGGAATTTATGAGGCAAGTTTGGTTATCATGAATTCTCTTGCTGGTTACTAATGAGCTCCTGAAATAACAAATTCAATCTTAATGTGATTAGCTAAGATTACACTATACATTCATGGATCTCAATGTTTAAAATTTTTCTAATTGATGGATTAATGCTTTACACTTGATTATGAAGTCTACCGTGCGCTTGAGCTCAGGAGAAAACAATTTCTAACATTCACGAATATTAAATTTCTCGTATTTTGTTCAAAATCTCACTCGATTTCATAGAAAGTTCTCCTATAATTCTCAACTTATTTTTCGCATACTTTGCTCGGGACAGTGAAATGCTGGTTGGAGGTTGTGTTGAGGGTCAAATATTGCATATTAGACCCCAGATATTGTCTGGATTGACGAATATAATGCTGTCTAATGGCTCGTTTTCTCATTCTTGTGTTGCAAGGTGATTTTATGAGCATGGATGGAAAAAGGATGTTAAAAGTTGAGATTTAACGATCTGATGACACTAAAGGCAAGGAACACACTCCAGGGCACCAAGATTGACAGATATACACGGTCAGAAATCCGAGAAAACTAAGAAATTGAAGCTCAAGTAGCTTGAAACGCATCCAGAACGTAAGATCACGGGGTTCCCAATATCGGTTCGGCTCGAAACTTCGTACGTGGCCTAAGGACCATAAATTAACCGTACACGTCAATTTTCAGCCACTGGATCCCTCTGCAAGTGACCCAACGGGTAGATCAGCCCATTAATCTTCAATTTGAGACCCACACGACCCCTGAATTTGCCTCAATTTCGTACTCAATGCCTAAAATAATATGAGAAAAGAAATGGACGGATTGGATTTCTCAGGACCATCACAGTGGACCTTCCTTTGCATAGTGCGTGCACGTGCACGACTGCACCCGCCGGGCACTGCACCTCCACCGTGGTCAAACCACGGCATGACCCGACTCTCTCCCTCCTCTGCGCAAGCATGCCAGCGGACGGACAACGTCCGTCCGTTTTTACCTAGTCGGGTCCACCCATCATGGATCTGAAAAATTCGATCCATTCACGGTGTCCGGGAAGTGAGTACGACCACAACTATGTTAACTTTTGGGTCCCATGCGTACGATCACTTGATTTTCATCGTTAAACGTCAGATAGACGACAAAGCAGAATATTCCGTGGGCCAAGCCAAAATCAATCTGAAACCAGTCATTTCTTACTGAAATTCTGAGAGAAATTCGGTGGATGGATTGAATTTCTCAAATGTCTAATGAAATGGGCCCCACAAGTGCCACAGCGGAAGAAGCTTCCGTTTTTACGTCCGCGTAATGCACGGCCGCTGGCCATTTTGTGGAAGCTAGTGGGCCCCACACGTGCCCTGTCAGCTCAATCCGAACCGTCCACCGTGTAGATGGCATTGAATACTTCAAAACCATGTTATTACTTTTCACCCATACGTGCACACGTGTGAGATACAGAGGCCACAAAAGGGCTGCCCTGCAACGTTCAAAACTGATCCTTTTGTGATTTCTTCTCTGGGCCACGTCAATGGACGTTTAAAACCACTCATTCTTTACTGAAATTTCATTCTGAATCCAATGGACGGGGTGGATTTTTCATAAATTGCTTCTGTGGGACCCACCGATCACAACAGCGAAATGGTGCGAAAGGTTTCGCACATTCGCGAAAACTGACTTTTCCAGGCAGTTTTGGCCCACCATCTTTTATCATATGGCAGATCTGAACCTTCTATCATGTAGAGAACCCAAGAAAGTACCAAGGAACGGTGTTTCTTTGGAATTTGAGCGAGGAAAGTGGCGTGTTTCGAGGCACCGAACTTGGCTGCAAAAATTGCACTGTGTCTTGCTACAACTTTGTCACTGACTCCGGCCTTCCAGCAGCTATAAAAGGAGGTTTTGGACATGGGGAGCATTCATTCAGGTCTTGGAAGGAGATCAGGAGGTGGAGAGCTTGAGGCTTGGGCTGGAAACGAGGGCAGAGGGAGTAGAGTAATTTTGTTATTTTTATTTTTTCCTTCTTCATATTTTCTTTTAACATGTCCAGCTTCATCATGTCTGTGATGGGCTGAACCTCTTAGCTACGGCTAAGAGGTGAAGCTTGTGGTGAGATGGGAGATTTTATTTTATGTCTTTAATTTAATTTTAATTCTTGAATTAACATTGATTTTAGTTGATTATTAATGGCATGTTTTGTTTAGTCTTTAATGGTCTGTTGTGACTAAAATTACAATGGGTTTGCAATGGCTTGGAGCATGTCCTTTTTCCCTTTATGTTTATGACGTCAGGAAGCCCTGTTGTTCACCATAGTCTCCTGGGCATGGTTGGATGACGGTACCCTTCCTAACTTGCATACATGTGAATGGGTGGTAATTAGTTTGATTCTGTTGTTTGCCATAGTCTTTGGGCATGGTTTGGTGATGGAATCCATTCTAATTCATCTTCCTTTCATCTCTTTGAAAACTAGATCAATGGCAGTTCAGTAAATTCCATGATTCATGAAACAGGCATAAGATCTCCCTGATCTCTACAAGTGGATCCTCTGAGTCCCTAGTTTCCTTACCTCTGATTTCTCCTATAAGTTTTAGATTAATAGTTTACAATTATTCCTCAATTTATAATTCAATTCAGATTTCATCTCATTCTAGTTCTATTTCCAGTTAATTTTAGATAACGTAAAAGTTTCAGTCCCTTGGGATTCGACCTCGGTCTTACTGAGTTATTACTACATCACAACCCTACACTTGGGGAGTGAACAGAATTCCTTCGCTTTGTTTCTGCAAACTTTCTTCAATCTGGAGGGAGGAGAAGTATCTTCTCTGATAGGTGGCCTTTCGCTGCTTGTATGGTAATGTGCTGTCATTTTTAGCCACTTGTCCCAATCATAGTCTCGGCCGTGTGTTGGTGGCCTTTCAAGGTCTCCCATGATGATGGCCTTTTGGATGGGAGATGGTAAAGTCTCGATGTGGGGGGAGAAGTCGAAGGTTGGCAACACTGGCTTCTTTATGAAGGCAGGGCGCTTGACAGTTGTCTTGAAGCGCTTGCGTAAGGGTTGAGCCGTGGACGATGGAGATTCCGTGGCTTGGGGCGTGACAAAGGGATCAGTATTGGGGAGATCTTGATGAGAAGGCTAATTGGTAGGAGGATCGACAGCAATGAAAGTTCTCTTAGTGCGAGCCATAATTGGAGAAGATCAGAACCTGAAGAAGAAAGAAGTTGGGAAAGTCAGTCCAGAGAGAGCAGAGCCGAGTCTGAAAAAAGATAAGTGTTGGTCGGGTACAATGCGCAGACAAATACGTTATTCGGGTACGCGCAAACAAGTTGTCCTTGAGCGTGTACGCGTAACAGGGCAGACTTTAAAAAAAGGTATTGGTTGCGCGAGCACACACAAGGGATTTTTACCTTACGCGTTGTGTGTGGTCGCGCACAGACTTACTCAGAGAAGTAAATCGCCAGAGCTCCACTGTAACAGAGAGAAGTGGGTAAATGAGGTCGTTCTGAGTACTTATAGGGCGAATGGGCTGTTGCGCGGGTCACGATGAAAGTGCATTGCGCGTGGCGGCACAGGTAGACCGATTGCGCTTGGCCGCGCGACCAAGTGAAGATTGATCCTGGCTCTTTGATTCGTGAGAACAAAGAATGGATCAAGAGGACATCTGTTGAAGCATAAAATTTAAAGTAAGATGTTGGCTGCGCGTGTACACGCAACAGATTCTTATTACACTGGTCGCGCAACACCAGAGTGTTGCGCATGGTCGCGTAGACAATTTTTAGTTGTGTGGGGACGACAGGACAAGATTTTCATTACGCGTGTATGCGTAACGGAATCCTACATTGCATGTATACGCGCAAAGGGTTCTTGCACAGTCTGAACTAGGTGGTTGAAATGAACGGTCTAGATCAGATGAAGGGTGGGCCATGGCATAAAATTCGAGGTTTGGCACACGTGGTGACCCTATAAATACCCCCTCACTCCCTTCATTTGGACGATTGGAAGATTTTGGAATGAGCAGATCATTGAAAGGTGAGGAGCAAGGCCTCCATTGCGCGTCATCATTCTGCCTTTGCACGAGGACACGCAGGACAAGTTCCTGATTGCGCAAGGATGGGCAACAAGAATCTTCATTGCGCGGGGTCACGCTGCCTATTGTTCCTTTGCGCAGGGACGCACTACCACTACTCCATTACGCGGGGATGCACAACCTATCCGTAGGTTACCCGTGTATGCAGAAGCTCTGAAAAACATATCTTGAAGGGAGGATAGAATGCTGCCAAATCTACTGAAAGCATTCAAAGTGCATTCTTCATCGCTTTAAACTCTCCTTTGCCTAAAGGAAGAGCTCAAAAGTGAAGCCAAGTCGATCAAATCGACATTCCTCCTAAGTCTTAGGAGATGATCAAAATAGCTATCGAAAGGCTACCGAATTCTATATTTAATGCTTTACTCCTTCAAAATGATCTATTTTAGAATCAAGGGATATAACGAGGATGTAAATGAACTCAGTATAGATGAAATATGATGATTGTTCCAAAATACTCTTTCTGTTGATATTTAAATAAGATAACTTCCCAAATTAAATGCATTTGTTTCTGTTCAAAATAAAATTCTGCCGCCACTGCTGGGGATATCTTATTTAATATTAACATTGAGATAGTTATGGAACCTTCGTCATAGTTTGGCATCTTTCCGACACCAAAATGGCGACTCTCAGTGGGGACATTCTCCCCTTCATCTCTAAAGTAGATCACCTTATTCTTCAAATACTAATCTTAAATCTGTTTTATGTTGAAAGGTATTCGGATTCAATTGCAAGTTACAATCAAATGGCAATTCCCGCAAGAGAAGTGAGCTTCCGTTTCACTTCAACTGGATTTCTGATAGAGTATGTGCCGAACCAAGCCACCGCGCGTACGACTCAACTTCCTGCAAGCAAGAATGATATGACCCGAACAATAGCTGGGGTTGTGTCTGCTTCGCCCCAATCGATGGACAGCGATAATGGTTGGACTGTCGTGGTGTCCCATAAGATGAGGGTACAAAATGCAAGAAACTCTCGGATAAATCTAACTTCGCCAAAAGTTAGAGGGCCGGTTACTCGCAATGCAGCTAGGAAGTATCCCAAACTTACTCCTCCCGAGATATACCCCAGTCAGATGGTTCCGCAGTTGGCCTCACGCAACTTTTCAACTTTAGTCACCCCGAGGACTAGATGGACGAAAGAATAGAAAGGCAAAGCTGTAATGGCAAGTTCACCGGTATCCGCATCCCCACATATAAATTCACCGACGTCCGCACCGCCCCAATCGATCGATAGCACTAGAAGCATGACAAGGTCGAATGGGACTCCATCTTCCCCTCTCCTCATATGTCCTGTTACATCGCCATAATCTCGCCTCACTCCAGTTATAGTCTCGTCTAAGAGTGGGAAAGTTGCGGTACACGTGACTGAGACAAATCAGGATAATATGCCAACCACGGAAGATCGTATCAACGAGATGGCAACAGCCCAAAGAGCACTGATGGAAGAATGCGGACACCTTAGGGAGGCCCTGGCAGCCCTTGCACACAACGTGGCTCAGATGGTACCCCCACCAATGATGGGCACGACGAATGGACGGGGAAACTAGCCTGAAGGTTCTTATCCACCAGGGGTAGGATCGTGAGGGTCTATCCCAGCCACGAGAACCATAACACAAGATGATATAAGAAAAGTCATTGAAGAAGCAGTGAGAGTAGAGAGGGAACGTGAAAGTATCGGCCGCTTCCAATACCGAACACTATACTCAAGGGAGGTAGAGGATGTCCCGTTCCCGGCCAACTTCAAACATCCAGATTTTCAAAAGTTTAACGGAGAAGGATAGGCAGAAGAACATCTGATGCACTTCATTACCATCATGAGAAATTTCTCCACGATTCCGCAGTATTGCCTGAGGTTGTTCGGATCATCGCTGACGCACAAAGCATTTCAGTGGTATTCCAACCTGGCACCGGGGTCGATAAGAACTTGGGAGCAGATGCAGGACGCCTTTATGTCGAACTTCTTCTCTTCAGAACGTGATGTTAGTATTACACAATTGGCCTCTATACGGTAAAGAGAAGGAGAACCAGTAGCGAAGTTCATAGACAGATGGAAAATATTGGGTGCCTCGTTTAAACAGCTACCAGAGGAAAAGAACAGGTCAGAATGTGTCTGAATTCGATGAAAACAGGAATCGCATTCGGACTGACCAGTGCTGAGATCAGGACGTTCCGTGATTTAGCTACTAAAGACCATGCCTTGGAATTAATGACTTGTAAAATGCCAGCATTTCGCCACGAGATAGCCAGAAAGGCATCTGGCCGGATGAATGTGAATACTGTTGATCGTGATAGTAAGAGTAAAAATGCAAGGGATTCAAGAGAAAGGAGGTCAGAATAAAGAGAATGATGGAGTCAGTCAAGGAATAGATATAATGGAAAAAGACCTCGAATGCTTAATTCCCATGAGGGGTTCGATTTTGATAAAGAAGATGTCGTCCCTATGATGAAACAGCTGTTAAAAGCCAGTACAATAGAATTGCCAGAACCCAAGCGTCCCGAAGATGTGACAAAGACCAGAGAAAGAAATTTTTGCCATTACCATCGCTTAGTGGGGCATCCGACAAAGAATTGCTATACATTAAAATGTATAATACAATGACTGATAGACAAGGGTGAGATAGTGACCGGCGAGAGGAAAGAAAAGAACATGGGGGTCACAGTAAACATGTTCACCGCCTGGGAAGGGGTAGGAAAAGAAAACCGCAAGGTGACAAAGAAGGTAGCAGTAATTATGCTACGATCAGGAAAGAAGACAACAAGCCTTATGAAGCAGAAGGTAGAGGTCTTGAGAAAATGAGCTGCTAAAAGACAGATCAGTGATGATAGAAATGAAGAAAGAGGTGAAACAACGAGAGTGACTTATGATGTAGTCAATCACTTGAAGGGTATACCGGCACGGTTAAGCATCTATGATGCACTCAAGCTGTTGGAAGAATTTTGATAGAGTTTGGTCCAAGCACTATCTGACCATGATGTTAGGAACACTTTGCTGACAGAAATGAGATGCAAAGAGCACGGTAAAAAAGCAAATAGCCTACCAGTCATCTCATTCTCCGATGAGGATTTGATCTGTGAGACGGAGCATAACAGGCCACTAATGATAGAGGGCCATATTGATGAGAAAAAGGTTAAACGGATTATGATTGATAACGGAGAAAACACCTGTTCATTGCATTGTCTAGTTAATTAATTCTCAAATTTATCAAAATTGATAAGAACTAATCAACTTTTTACATACGAGTCTATCATCATATGTAGATAGCAATTCTCATGCATTAAAACCATAGACTAATTGTGCGGAAAATTGATCATCTCCATCTAAGCGTGCACGATGGCTGAAAGACTAATCCAAACTATTCATCACACCCGTCTAGTCATATATTATATCAAGTAAAAGAAATATAAAGGAAGGAACATATTAACATATACAAGATTCCCCATGATCTCTCCTCCTCCCTCTCTTTTCCCTTTCACATAAATTTTTCAAGTTGGCACATCATTCGGTTGTGGTTGGGTTGTAATAGAACTCCTCTTGCTTTCCTTTTATTAAGAGGGATGAAACATTGAGAGGTTGAGAGATACAAGGAAAGTAAGAGAGATAGAAGGGAGATGGAATACGAATAGTTAAGATAAGAAAGTTAAATTAGATAAAAGAAGTAGAGTTTTTGATAAGAAGGAAAGATGAGATACGAAATCTCCGTACACCATTCGAGAATTTGGTATTTTATGTCACGAGACCTCCATGATGAATGGATACGTCTTATCAGCTAATGCATGGGTGGATGCAGTAACAAATACAATGTTCTGCAACAACAACGCATCCACTACCTTCCATTGGATTTTGCCAATAGACGGTGATGATCAATCATCCTTATCAGGATCCGTTTCGATTACAGGAAATAAACAAAAAGAAGGAAGAGAAATTTCCAATTGTACGACCAGTATATGGCCCATTCTCAAGACGAAGCCCACCCCATTTTACTTTCCAAGAATACTCCCCAGGTGTACGGACGCCTTCCCAAAGGTCAAAAATGCCCCTACTTTTTTCTTCAAGCGGATCGGCCGCTACTCCAAGACGAGCGTTGATGCTCATCGAACTCCGAGTAATACGAACGTTTCAAAAGAGATCAACATTACATGGGACCCACAGTTATGTATTTATTATATCCACAACGTTCATCCATATTTCAAGATCATTCTGGAGCATTATCCCAAAAAAAAAAATCATATCCAAAGATCAACTGGACCACACCACAAAGAGCAGCATAAAATTGATTTTCACCGTTGAAACTTTTGTAGGGCCCACCATAACATTTATTTTCCATCCAATCTATTCATGACATCACAAAGACCTTGATGAATAGGAAAAATAAATTTCGTAATGATCTAAAACTTCTGTGACCCCTGAAAGGGTTTCAACGGTAAACGTTCAAAGTAAAATGGCAATGTCGTTTGCTACAGTCAGACCTATGGCTACGGATTATAACCGTAGCTATAGATACCATAATCCGTAGTAAAAGGGTCTAACCGGGGTGGGCATGCCGAACTAGCGGCCCCTCGCGCCACTTACTGGCCTGTCCCGCGCGGCCACACAGATCTGGCGGGGCTACGCCCATAGGGTGGTCCCAATGGCTACGGATAATAACCGTAGCTAAAATTCGTAATAATAGATTTTTTGTATTTTTTTTATGGTTTTATTTTTATATTTTTATATTTTTTATTTTTTATTTTTTTTATACATAGAGAACTTTATTCTACCTATAATTTTCTCTAACACATATTTATATAAATATGTATATATAAGCATATAAATTTTTTTTCTCTTTTTTTTCATTTCTTTCTTTATTCATTTCACAAGAATATCTTCTAAACTAAAATTAGTTACTTGATGTACCCTATATGATTTTTGGGTAGGAGAAGCTACTTTAACCAACCAATCTGGTTATTTTTCAAGATTTCATCAGCTCGATGATCGAAAATCCATTTCATTCACTTAGCGGTCAATTTCGTTCATTTCATTTGCATGCATTTCACGGTCATTTCGCTTCAATTCATGATCACTTTCATGCATTTCACAGTCATTTCGCTTCAATTCATGATCACTTTCATGCATTTCACGGTCATCCGAAACATTTTCGTGTTGATTCACGGTCATTTTGAGGCATTTCAGGGTCACTTTTGGATGTCTTTGCTTCCCTTATTTGAGAAATTACTCACCTAATAAATTATCTCCAAAATCTGCTCTATGATATTTGTCATATTCCATTTCGGATTGCCACCTTGTATAGCTGTAGAGTTATGTACAAATATTTTTGAATATTTGTATTTGATTCTATCCTATTATATAGGATCACACAAGTGTAATTATTTTGTATATAATCAGAAGTTATCTCCTCAATACGGTGTGGAGAATTTTAGTCATTGATCATTGTTTTGTTAAACATCTTTACTATCATTAATTTGATAAAGTAGAATAACCAAACAATAAAACAAGCAACCACATAACATAAGATATTTTACGTGGAAAACTCTAGCAGAAAAAAAAAAAACACAATGGCACAAAGCGACAGAAATCCACTATAATCGAAGTATTAGATGTTACATCACTAACCTTCTTCAATTATATATGAAAAAATCCGAATGTCTTTTGCGTTGCACACCTAAGAAAATCCTATCCCCTTGAGAAAATCCATTCACATATCCTTACAAGTGTTTAAAATCCATTTCACCTTGCAAACCCTTATCATTAGAGAGAAAACACTTGGTATTAACAAGCCCCTTCACTTCACATTCATTTGCATGCATTTCATGGTCATTTCGCTTCAATTCATGATCACTTCCATGCATTTCATGGTCATCCGAAACATTTTCGTGTTAATTCACAGTCATTTTGAGGCATTTCATGGTCAAACTCCTTCACTTCACGGTCATTTACATGCATTTCACGGTCATTTCACTTCAATTCATCATCACTTTCATGCATTTCACGGTCATCCGAAATAATTTTGTGTTGATTCACGGTCATTTCGAGGCATTTCACGGTCAAACTCCTTCACTTCAAGGTCATTTGCATGCATTTCACAGTCGATTCGCTTCAATTCATGATCACTTCCATGCATTTCACGGTCATTTCGAGGCATTTCACAGTCAAACTCCTTCACTTTACGATCATCTACATGCATTTCACGGTCATTTCGCTTCAATTCATGATCACTTTCATGCATTTCACGGTCATCTGAAATATTTTCATTTTGATTCACGGTCATTTCGAGGCAATTCACAGTCAAACTCCTTCACTTCAAGGTCATTTGCATGCATTTCACGATCAATTCGCTTCAATTCATGATCACTTCCATGCATTTCACGGTCATCTAAAATAATTTCATGTTGATTCACGGTCATTTCAAGGTATTTCACAATCAAACTCCTTCACTTCACGGTCATTTGTATGCATTTCACAGTCATTTCGCTTCAATTCATGATCACTTCCATGCATTTCACGGTCATTCGAAACAATTCCGTGTTGATTCACGATCATTTCGAGGCATTTCACGGTCAAACTCCTTCACTTCACGGTCATTTGCATGCATTTTACGGTCATTTTGCTTCAATTCATCATCACATCTATGCATTTCACGGTCATCTGAAACAATTCCGTGTTGATTCACGGTCATTTCGAGGCAATTCACAGTCACACTCCTTCACTTCACGGTCATTCGCATGCATTTTACGGTCATTTCGCTTCAATCCATGATCAGTTCCATGCATTTCACAGTCATCCGAAACAATTCCGTGTTGATTCACGGTCATTTCGAGGCATTTCACGGTCAAACTCCTTCACTTCATGGTCATTTTCATGCATTTCACGGTCATTTCGCTTCAATTCATGATCACTTCCATGTATTTCACAGTCGTCCGAAACAATTCCGTGTTGATTCACGGTCATTTTGAGGCATTTCACCATCAAATTCCTTCACTTCACGGTCATTTGCATGCTTTTCACAGTCATTTCGCTTCAATTCATGATCACTTCCATGCATTTCACGGTCATTCCAAACATTTTTTTTGTTGATTCACGGTCATTTCGAGGCATTTCACAGTCAAACTCCTTCACTTCACGGTCATTTGCATGCATTTCACGGTCATTTTCGCGTATTTTGCGGTCCAATCGCTTCACTTCACAGTCATTTCTATGCATTTCACGATCATTCCAGGCAATTTGGTGTTGATTCACGGTCATTTCCCTAAACCTTAACCTACACCCTAACCTAAACCTATACTTATAACCTAAACCTATTGTCAAATCCCAAAACCTATAACTTAAACCTAAACCTAAACCTTAACATAAACCTATAACCTATAGCAAATGACCTTAACCTACACCCTAACCTTAACCTATAACCTATAACCTAAACTTATTCTTAAATCCCAAAGGTTATAGGTTTTGGTTTAGGTTTTAGGTTATAGGTTTAGGTCTAGGTTTTGGGATTTGAGAATGGGTTCGGGTTTAGGTTATAAGTTTTGGTTTCGGTTTAAGTTATAGGTTAACGGTTTAGGTTAAGGTTTAGGTTTAGGTTATAGGTTTTTGGATTTGAGAATGGGTTCGGGTTTAGGCTATAGGTTTTGGTTTTAGTTTAGGTTATAGGTTTTGGTTTAGGTTATAGATTTTGGGATTTGAGAATGGGTTCGGGTTTAGGCTATAGGTTTTGGTTTTGGTTTAGGTTATAGGTTTTGGTTTTGGTTTAGGTTATAAGTTTTGGTTTAGGTTATAGCTTTTGGGATTTGAGAATGGGTTCGGGTTTAGGTTATAAGTATAGGTTTAGGTTAGGTTATAGGTTAAGGTTTAGGGATTTGAGTTTAGGTTTAGGCTAAGGTTTAGGTTTAGGGAATTGAGTTTAGGTTATAGGTTTAGGGAAAGGTTAGGTTTAAGTTATAGGTTTTGAGATTTGAGAATAGTTTTAGGTTATAAGTATAAGCTTAGGTTAGGTTATATGTTAAAGTTTAGGGATTTGAGTTTAGGTTATAAGCTTAGGTTTAGGTTTTAGGTTTTACGTTTAGGTTTAGGTTTGGGTTTGGGTTTTGGGATTTGAGAATGGGTTCAGGTTTAGATTATAGGTTTTGGTTTCGGTTTAGGTTATAGGTTTTGGGATTTGATAATGTGTTCGGGTTTAGGTTATAGGTTTTGGTTTCGGTTTAGGTTATAGGTTTTAGGATTTGATAATGGGTTCGGGTTTAGGTTATAAGTTTTAGTTTTGGTTTAGGTTATACGTTTTGATTTAGGTTATAGGTTAATGGTTTAGGTTATAGGTTTTTGGATTTGAGAATGGGTTCGGGTTTAGGCTATAGGTTTTAGTTTTGGTTTAGGTTATAGGATTTAGGATTTGGGTTCGGGTTTAGGTTATAGGTTTTGGTTTTGGTTTAGGTTATAGGTTATAAGTTTAGGTTAAGTTTTGGTTTTGGTTTAGGTTATAGGTTATAGGTTTAGGTTAAGATTTTAGTTTTGGTTCAGGTTATAGGTTTTGAGATTTGAGAATGGGATCGGGTTTAGGTTAAGGTTTTGCATGCATTTCATGGTCTATTCGCTTCACTTCACGGTCATTTCCATGCATTTCATAGTCATTCTCGCCTATTCTGTGTTGATTCACGGTCATTTCAGCGCATTTCACGGTTATGCCCCTTCATTTCACGGTCATTTCCGCGCATTTCACGGTCCAATCGCTACACTTCACCGTGAAATGCGTCGAAATGACCGTGAATCAACACAGAATAGGCGGGAATGATCGTGAAATGCATAGAAATGACCGTGAAGTGAAGCGAATTGACCGTGAAATGCATGAAAATTACCGTGAAGTGAAGGGAATTGACCGTGAAATGAATGGAAATGACCGTGAATCAAAACGGAATCACCGGGATTGACCGTGAAATGCATGAAAATGACCATGAAGTGAAGCGAATTGACCGTGAAATGCATGGAAATGACCGTGAAGTGAAGGGAATTGACCGTGAAATGTATATAAATGATCATGAATCAAAACGGAATCGCCGAGATTGACCGTGAAATGCATGGAATTGATCGCGACATAAATGAAATGAGCGAAATTGACCACGAACTGATTGAAATTGACCATGAAGTGAATGAAATGGATTTTCGAGCATCAACCTAATGGAATCTTGAAAATTAACCAGGTTGGTTGGCTAAAGTAGCTTCTCCTACCCCAAAATCATATAGGGTACGTCAAGTAACTAATTTTGGTTTAGAAGATATTCTTGTTAAATGAAAAAAGAAAGAAATGAAAAAAAAAAGAGAGAGAGAAAAATTTTATATGCTTATATATACATATTTATATAAATATGTATTAGAGAAAATTGTAAGTAGAATGAAGTTCTCCATGTAAAAAAATAAAAAAATAAAAAAAAAAATCATAAAGGGGCACAGACTACAGTTATGGCTACGGTTATAATCCGTAGCTATAGGAGTCGCCAGGTGGGTGTGGTCCCGCCAGATCAGCGCACCCCTGCCGGATATGTCAACAAGTGGCGCGGGCGCTCCAGTTCGGTGCGCCCACCCCAGACAGGCACCTTTGGCTACAAATTTTTCTTGATATAGCTATAGTTATAATGCGTAACAAATCACTTTGTGTCCAATAAAATAAAAATCTATTTTTATTTTTTTAATGTCAAATCTTTTTTTTTTGGGTCCCATCATAAGGTCTATGTTATATCCAAACCGTACATCTATTTGGCGAGCTCATATTAAGGCTTGAGACGAAAAATAAGACAGATCTAACTATCTAGTGGACCACACTTTAAAAGGTAGTGGGGCATTGAACGTCTACCATTGAAACCCTTTTAGGGATTACAGAAGTTTTGGATCATTATGAAATTTGGTTTTCCTCTTCATCCAGGTCTTTGTGACCTTATGAATAGATTGGATGGAAAATAAATGTTATGGTGGGCCCTACAAAAGTTTCAATGGTGAAAATCAATTTTCTGCTACTCTTTGCGGTGTGGTCCAGTTGATCTTTGGATATGATTTTTTTTTTGGATAATGCTCTGAAATGATCTCGAAATATGGATGAACGTTGTGGATATAATAAATACATAACTGTAGGGTCCAATCTTAAACCCAAACTTAAACCCAAACCTAAACCTAAACTTGAAAACCCAAAATCTTAAACCCAATCCCGAACCTGAACTCGATTTCCTAAACCTAAACCATAACCCATTCTTAAATCCAAAAACCTATAACCTAAACCTAAACCAAAACCAAAACCTATAACTTAAACCTGAACCCATTATCAAATCCCAAAACCTATAACCTAAACCAAAACCAAAACCTATAACCTAAACCCGAACTCATTCTCAAATCCCAAAACCTCTAACCTAAACCTAAACCAAAACCTATAACCTAAACCAAAACCAAAACCTATAACCTAACCCGATCCCATTCTCAAATCTCAAAACCTATAACCTAAACCTAAACCAAGACCCTAACCTAACCTATAACCTATAACCTAAACCAAAACCAAAACCTATAACCTAAACCCGAACCCATTCTCAAATCCCAAAACCTATAACCTAAACCAAAACCTATAACCTAAACTAAAACCAAAACCTATAGCCTAATCCCAAACCCATTCTCAAATCAAAAAACCTATAACCTAAACCTAAACCTTAACCTAAACCGTTAACCTATAACCTCAACCGAAACCAAAACTTATAACCTAAACCCGAACCCATTCTTAAAACCTATAACCTAAACCAAAATCAAAACCTATAACCTAAACCAAAACCAAAACTGATAGCCTAACCCGATCCCATTCTCAAATGTCAAAACCTATAACCTAAACCTATAACCTATAAACTAAACCAAAACCAAAACCTATAACCTAAACTCGAACCCATTCTCAAATCCCAAAACCTATAACCTAAACTAAAACCAAAACCTATAGCCTAAACCCGAACCCATTCTCAAATCCAAAAACCTATAACCAAAACTTAAACCTTAACCTAAACCATTAACCTATAACCTAAACCGAAACCAAAACTTATAACCTAAACCCGAACCCATTCTCAAATCCTAAAACCTAAACCAAAACCAAAACCTATAACCTAAACCAAAACCAAAACCTATAACCTAACCCGATCCCATTCTCAAATCTCAAAACCTATAACCTAAACCTAAACAAAAACCTTAACCTAAACCTATAACCTATAACCTAAACCAAAACCAAAACCTATAACCTCAACCCAAACCCATTCTCAAATCTCAAAATCTATAACCTAAACCAAAATCTATAACCTAAACTAAAACCAAAACCTATAGCCTAAACCCGAACCCATTCTCAAATCCTAAAACCTAAACCTAAACCTTAACCTAAACCAAAACCTAAAATCTAAACCAAAACCAAAACCTATAACCTAAGCCGATCCCATTCTCAAATCTCAAAACCTATAGCCTCAACCTAAACCAAAACCCTAACCTAAACCTATAACCTATAACCTAAACCAAAACCAAAACCTATAACCTAAACCCGAACCCATTCTCAAATCCCAAAACCTATAACCGTAACCTAAACCAAAACCTAAACCAAAACCTATAACCTATAACCTAAACCAAAACCTATAACCTAAACTTAAACCTTAACCTAAACCAAAACCTTTAACCTAAACCAAAACCAAAACCTATAACCTAAACCCGAACCCATTCTCAAATCTCAAAACCTATAACCTAAACCTAAACCTATAACCTATAACCTAAACCAAAATCAAAACCTATAACTTAAACCCGAACCCATTCTCAAATCCCAAAACCTATAACCTAAACCTAAACCAAAACCTTAACCTAAACCTAAACTTATAACTTATAACCTAAACCAAAACCTATAACCTTAACCAAAACCAGAACCTATAACCTAAACCCGAACCCATTCTCAAATCCCAAAACCTATAACCTAAACCAAAACCTATAACCTAAACTAAAACCAAAACCTATAGCCTAAACCCGATCCCATTCTCAAATCCAAAAACCTATAACCTAAACCTCAACCTTAACCTAAACCGTTAACCTATAACCTAAACCAAAACCTATAACCTAAACCCGAACCCATTCTCAAATTCCAAAATCGATAACCTAAACCAAAACCTATAACCTAAACTAAAACCAAAACCTATAGCCTAAACCCGAACCCATTCTCAAAACCAAAACCTATAACCTAAACCCGAACCCATTCTCAAATCCCAAAACCTAAACCTAAACCTTAACCTAAACTTATAACCTATAACCTAAACCAAAACTTATAACCAAAACCAAAACCAAAACCTATAACCTAAACCCGAACTCATTCTCAAATCCCAAAACCAATAACCTAAACCAAAACCTATAACCTAAACTAAAATCAAAACTTATAGCCTAAACCCAAACCCATTCTCAAAACCAAAACCAATAACCTAAACCCGAACCCATTCTCAAATCCCAAAACCTATAACCTAAACCAAAACCTATAACCTAAACTAAAACCAAAACCTATAGCCTAAACCCAAACCCATTCTCGAATCCAAAAACCTATAACCTTAACCTAAACCGTTAACCTATAACCTAAACCGAAACTAAAACTTATAACCTAAACCCGAACCCATTCTCAAATCCTAAAACCTAAACCTATAGCCTATAACCTAAACTAAAACCTATAACCTAAACCAAAACCAAAACCTTAACCTAAACCTATAACCTATAACCTAAACCAAAACCTATAACCTAAACCAAAACTAAAACCAAAACTTATAACCTAAACTCGAACCCATTCTCAAATCCCAAAACCTATAACCTAAACCAAAACTAAAACCTATAGCCTAAACCCGAACCCATTCTTAAATCCAAAAACCTATAACCTTAACCTATAACCTAAACCGAAACCAAAACCTATAACCTAAACCCGAACTCATTCTCAAATCCTAAAACCTAAACTGTGAAATGAACACGGAATCGCTAGGAATGACCATGAAATACATGGAAATGACAATGAAGTGAAGTGAAATGACCATGAAGTGCGTGGAAATGGCCGTGAAGTGAAGTGAATTGACCGTGAAGTGCGTCGAATTGACCGTGAATGAACACGGAATCGCAGGGAATAACCGTGAAATGCATAGAAATGATGGTGAAGTTAAGTGAATTGACCGCTAAGTGCTTGGAAATGGCCGTGAAGTGAAGTGAATTGACCATGAAGTGCGTCAAATTGATCGTGAATGAACACGGAATCGCCAGGAATGACCGTGAAATGCATGGAAATGACGGTGAAGTGAAGTGAAATGACCGCAAAGTGCGTGAAAATGGTCGTGAAGTGAAGTGAATTGACCGTGAAGTGCGTCGAATTGACTGTGAATGAACACGGTATCGCTAGGAATGACCGTGAAATGCATGGAAATAACGGTGAAGTGAAGTGAAATGACCGCGAGCATGAAAATGGCTGTGAAGTGAAGTGAATTGACCGTGAAGTGCATCGAATTGACCATGAATGAACACAAAATTGCTAGGAATGACCGTGAAATGCATGGAAATGACAGTGAAGTGAAGTGAATTGACTGCGAAGTGTGCGGAAATGGCCGTGAAGTGAAGTGAATTGATCATGAAGTACGTCGAATTGTTCGTGAATGAACACAGAATCGCTAGGAATGACCGTGAAATGCATGGAAATGACTGTGAAGTGAAGTGAAATGACCGTGAAGTGCATGGAAATGGCTGTGAAGTGAAGTGAATTGACCGTGAAGTGCGTCGAATTGACCGTGAATGACTACGGAATCGCTAGGAATGACTGTGAAATGCATGGAAATGACGGTGAAGTGAAGTGAATTGACTGCAAAGTGCATGGAAATGGCCATGAAGTGAAGTGAATTGACCGTGAAGTGCATCAAATTGACCGTGAATGAACACCGAATCACTAGGAATGACCGTGAAATGCATGGAAATGACGGTGAAGTGAAGTGAAATGACCGCGAAGTGCGTGGAAATGGCCGTGAAGTGAAGTGAATTGACCGTGAAATGCGTCAAATTGACCGTGAATGAACACAGAATCACTAGGAATGACCGTGAAATGCATGGAAATGACAGTGAAGTGAAGTGAATTGACCGCGAAGTGCATAGAAATGGCCGTGAAGTGAAGTGAATTGACCTTGAAGTACGTCGAATTGACCGTGAATGAACACGAAATTGCTAGGAATGACCGTGAAATGCATGAAAATGACGGTGAAGTGAAGTGAAATGACCGCGAAGTGCGTGGAAATGGCCGTGAAGTGAAGTGAATTGACCATGAAGTGCGTCGAATTGACCGTGAATGAACACGGAATCGCTAGGAATGATCGTGAAATGCATGAAAATGACGGTGAAGTGAAGTGAATTGACCATAAAGTGCATGGAAATGGCCATGAAGCGAAGTGAATTGACCGTGAAGTGCATCAAATTGACCGTGAATGAACACGAAATCGCTAGGAATGACCGTGAAATGCATGGAAATGATGGTGAAGTGAAGTGAAATGACCGCGAAGTGCATGGAAATGGCTGTGAAGTGAAGTGAATTGACCGTGAAGTGCGTCGAATTGACCGTGAATGAACACGGAATCGCTAGGAATGACCGTAAAATGCATGAAAATGATGGTGAAGTGAAGTGAATTGACCGTGAAGCACGTGGAAATGGTCGTGCAGTGAAGTGAATTGACCGTGAAGTGCGTCGAATTGACCGTGAATGAACACGGAATCGCTAGGAATGACCGTGAAATTCATGGAAATGACAGTGAAGTGAAATGAAATGACCGCGAAGTGCGTGGAAATGGAAATGAAGTGAAGTGAATTGACCATGAAGTGCATCGAATTGACCATGAATCAACACGGAATTGCTGGGAATGACCGTGAAATGCATGGAAATGATGGTGAAGTGAAGTGAATTAACCGCGAAGTGCGTGAAAATGGCCGTGAAGTGAAGCGAATCAACCGTGAAGTGTATTGTTAAACATCGACCCGATGGAATCTCATAAAATTACTATGTTAATTGACTAAATTAGCTTTTCCTACTCCAAAATCATATATGGTACGTTATGTAACTCATTATAATTTAGGAGATATAGTTGTTAAATAAATAGACAAAGATATGGATTAAGAGAGAAAAATATTTTTATATACTTATACATACATATTTACGTAATTATGTGACTGAGAAAAATGTAAGGGACCCGAAAATAAAAAAAAATCTAACGGATTGGGTTTTTTTTTTGTGGTCCCATCATGAGGCCTGTGTTATATCCATCATGAGGTCTGTGTTATATCCAAACCGTCCATCTATTTCGAGAGCTCACATTAAGGCTTGGGATAAAAAATAAGATAGATCTAACTATCAAGTGGACCACACTGTAAAAGGTAGCTGGGAATTGAACGTACACCGTTGAAACCCTTTTAGAGGTCATGGAAGTTTTGGATCATTATGGAATTTGTTTTTACTCTTCATCCAGGTCTTTGTGACCTTATGAATATATTGGATGGAAAATAAATGTTATGGTGGGCCCTACAAAAGTTTCAACGATGAAAATCAATTTTCTGCTGCTCTTTGTGGTGTGGTCCAGTTGATCTTTGGATTTGATATTTTTTATTTTTGGATAACGCTTCGAAATGATCTCAAAATATGGATGAATCGTTGTGGATATAATAAATACATAACTGATGGGCCCATGTAACGTTGATCTCCTTTGAACCGTTCGTACAACTGGGAGTTCGAGGAGCGTCGACGATTGAAGGAAAAAGCAGGGCCATTTTCGACCTTTTATAAGGCGTCCGTACACCCGGGGAGTATTATTGAAAATTAAAATCCGGTGGGCTTCGTCTCGGGAATGGGCCATATAGTGTCGTACAGTTGGAAATTTCTCAAGAAGAAAAAACAAAAATGTAAGAATTATCAGCTAACTGCATGAGCGTGTGCAAAAAGCTCACGTACATGGGTGCAAGATCCAAGCCATCCATTATGTGTGGACCTTCTACATGTTTTCCCAAAATATAGATTTGATACAATCGACATTTGGCCCCAGATTTAGAAGCAGGTGGATGGGTTAGAAATTGCAGCGAGCATTTTAAAACCATACATTTTTATTTTGCAAACTGTGGCCCACCTGACCCATGGATCAACTTGGTTCGTTCTCTATGGCATCAATATATGGCGCCGTTCTTATCGTAATGGATGGATTAGATCTTCGACCTATCGAACAGCATTGACACGTGTTGCATGTACAGGAGCTTTCATTTGGGTTAATTTCCTTTTATTGGATCCTAACTTTTCATTTGATGGGCAGCATGTTACGGAAGCGGATTGGCAGGTGTATAACACGTCAGCTATATAGTTGTGTAGATACGTGCCGTGCGAAGACGAGCACCACGTTGTACGAACAGTTCAAAGGAGATCAAAGTTACATGGGCCCCACAATGATGTATTTATTATATCCATACCGTTCATCCATTTTTAGAGATCATTTTAAAGAAATTATATCTAAATCTCACATGAACCACACCAAAAATAGCAGCGAAGATAATGATTTTCACTGTTAAAAAACTCGTAGGGCCCACCATACCGTTTATTTCCCATCCAATATGTTAATAAGGTCAAAAATATATGAAAGAATAGGAAAAACAAATTTCATATTGATCTGAAACTTTCGTGACCCACCAAAAGGGTTTCAATGGTAAACGTTCAATCCCCCACTTCTTGTTGTAGTGTGGTCCAGTTGATCTTTAGATCTGTCTTATTTTTCAGCTCAAGCCTTAAGACGACCTTACCAAATATATGGACGGATTGGATATAATGCATGCCTCATGATGGGACCCACAAAACTTGCTGACGTTAAAACATCAGCTATATAGCTGGTGTGTGGTACACCGGCCAATCCGCTTCCGCTTCCCAATGTTACATGGTTTTCACCTTGAAAATGTGATTGATGAAACAGGTCTACATGGCTGCATGCATAGGATCCGGGACACTCGCAGGTGTACTAATAATCAAGTGGGTCGAACCCGTACATTGAATATAAACCGTTGGTTTTTTTTTTTTTTTTTTTTTTTTTTCCTGATAGCTATTTCTCTGGTACAGATGTGGCCCACCCAATGAGGCATGTTTGCGGCGGGCCTTTCCTAATAAATGCCACCGTGCCAAGTTGGCATTTTTTTTTTGGGTCAGTTTGTTAGTACACACTCCACTGTTGGCATTTGGGTTACAAATTGCCTTTCCAATTTAGAGTACTTTAGTTGAGATTGTCCATCCGCAGTGTTCCAGATCCGATAAACGGTCCGGATCACTGAAAACAAGAACTGTGCTTGTCAAAACTAAAACCCAAGTATACTGTAACCATCCTCGGACCGAGGAGTAACGCGTAAAGAGCCAAGAAACCGGATGTGGCAACTGATCGATACTAGGCTGCCCGCAGGAATTGACCAGAACTTTGATACTCGCGCAGAGTGTGATGGATGATACGCATGCACTTAGAAATTACTTATAAATTCGAAACGTGGCATACTTTTTATTCAAATTGAACTGTTCAAATTATGGATCTCGATTTGTATTAATCATAAACTGAAAAAATACATTTATTTGATCTTCTAACTATCAGATTGGTGGATATGTATTAGACGGTTGAAATGAAACTATCCGACAGTACTATTTCAAGAAAGAACGGTCCAAGAATCACAGGTAAAGATTCTTCAAGCAATGTGATTTTGTGATTGGAACTCAGCGACGGTGCGGTCCACAGTTTAGTCGATTCAATTTGAGTTAAGATTATCAATTAATACAAGTTCTAAGCGCCTGCTTATCAAACGTCGTACACAGCCAGAGTATCAAATGAAGACGTTTTTGTGGCGACGTCCATTGTCTGGTCCGAGAGCGGATTAGCTGTTACCCGGGTAACAGCTTAGTGGGTGTTACCTTACCGTGTGGGGCCCGCCTTGATGAATCTATGTCTTATCCACGCCGTACATCTATTTTTTTCGGATCATTTAAGGATTTTAACCTAAAACATAAGCAGATCCAAATCTATGGTGAACCACACCACAGGAAATAGTGATGAATGACCATTAAAAGCTTTTTTAAGCCACAAAAGCTTTGGATCAAGCTAATCTTTGTATTTTCCCTTCATCCAGTTTCTTTTGACCTTATCAACGGGTTGGATGGAAAATAAGAATTACATATCTTCTTACAGTGGGCTTTGCAAAGTTTTTAATGGTGGCCAATCAATCATCAATGTTTTTTGTAGTGTGGTCCACCTGAGATTTCGATATCCTTAATTTTTGGGAATTTGTCTTAAAATGGGCTTTAAAAACAGATGAACAGAGTGGATAAAAAAATATGATCAAGATGGGCCCTATGGTAAGGGTAACACCCACTAAGCTATTCACCTGGGTAACACCAAATCCGCGCCCGTCTGGTCGCATGTACGAGAGTGGTCCAACACGTCTGCGTAGCCATGCATCGTTCTCTTACTGGGCCATTGGATTTGACAGGATGAGTGGGACGCGGATTTCCTGCGAAGAGCTCTTACAAGAAGTTCCTGCGCAAGAATTCCGGCTGGGGCTCATTGCGATCTTTGTGAGAAATCCAAACCATTTATCCATTTTTTTTTGTCTCATTTTAAAATAAGTGAGAAAAAATAAAGTGGATTCAAAACTCATATGGGCCACAAGAGATGAATAAGTAGGAATTTAGTTTTCACTTATACGGCCATAAAAGTTTTGTATTGGCCTAAGTTTTCAGTGTTTTCACTTCATCCCAATAAAAATGACCTTTCAAGCCATTTGTAGGACATGTTTTCAATGTTTTCACTTCATCCCAATAAAATTGACCTTTCAAACCGTTTGTATGGCATATAAACATTAAGGCAGAGCCTAAGAAAGTTTCAACGATAGGAATTCCATTCCCCACTGTTTCATCTTGCCAATCAAGTTTTGAATCCTTCTAAAGTTTAGTCACATGTCTTAAAATGAGTTCAAAAATTGAAAGGGCAAGTTGATTTCTCATGAACATTATGGTGGACCCCACCTTGCATCCCAACACAGGAACTGGCTTTGGCAGGAAATCCGCGTCCGGAAGAGAGACTGTAGCGGAAACGGATTGGCTACTTCCGGCCAATGGCTGATGGTCGGAGCTCCGTGGGACCTACCATGATGTATGTGTTTCATCCATTCTGTTTATATAAGTTTACAGGTCATTTTACAGTATGAGACCAAAAGTGAGGTATATCTCAATCTCAATTGGACCACATTATAGGAAACCGTGTTGAATGAGTGTTGACCATTAAAAATATTTTGGGGACCATAAAAGTTTTGGATCAAGCTGATTTTTGTTTTTTCCCTTAATCTGGGACTGCATGACCTAATCAACAGATTGGATTTCAAATAAACAGTACAGTGGGCCTTAGAAGGATTTTAATGGTGGATATCCAATCACTATTGTTTTCATGTGGTGTGGTCCAAATGAGTTTTCTATACCTCTCATTTTTGGCATGAAGCCATACAATGATCTTAAAAAATGAATGAAAATAATGGATGAAACACATAAATCATAGTCGGGCCCATAGAGTACCGACCATCAGCCCCAGGGATGGTGTCAGGGGGAGTAGCCAATCCGTTCCCGACCTTAGCGGCCGCCGCGGTTTCTCAAGAAGGAAGGAAGGAAAAAAAAAAGGATCTGATACAAGGAAGAGTATCGTGCATTCTTCACATGCATACAGGTGAAGTAGATATCCTCATACTCGTGTGGTGAAAATAATATAGATTATTAGTAACTGAAAGTTTACAATGAAAATGAAATGAATGGAATGTCCAATTTATGGAAATGATATGGACACTTATAATTAATATTAATAGATTATTCTGATTTTTTTACTAATAAATGTATTTTAACTGAAGGCTGAGATAATACATCAATAGGTAGAGATAATGGGCCACTCAGATGGGAGAATGTGAATTTAATGGTTTGGATTGAGGTGCAATCTTGCCGCGTGTACAATGGACGTGGTATGCTCCAACGCATCTATAACTGTATTTGAATAAAGAAAGAAGTGGAGGAACCTTCCGACACGCTGCATACGTGGCAACCTCGGGCACTTTCCAATTCTCTTCGTATTTTTTCCCTCACGGGCCACTTGCTGTGTAGGCATCCGGTCAAACAAGTAGAGATAAAATGCTGACCGTAAGTTTGCGTGTGGCCCACAAAGGAAAAGCTATTTGAGAAGCGTGTAGATGTAGCTGTCAGATATAAAGGTATGTGGCCCCAGCCTCCCACATGGCTATGTGACCTCAACCTCTTCTCTAATAATGGATATTATTGGACGGAGCAGGCACCTTACCATGGGATAAATTACGGGGGTTTTTACCTTAAAATTCATGAGAGCATGCTTTGACTCTATTCATTTAAATTACTCTTGATGTGGAATTTTGACAGTACTAGAAGCCCCGTGCTTCCATGTTGCAGAGCTCAAAGAAGTCAAAAGTTATGTTGCCCTAAGTTGTAGTTCCAAAAATTCATTCTGAATATTAGTTACATGACATCTGAATATTAGTTACATGACCTCATTTTAAGGGTAGCATAAAAAATAAGCATAATCCATGATTTAGGTGGACCCTAAGTTTTGAAATAGTATATGTGGCAATGTGCACTCTCTAAATTGTTTCCCTACGTATGATCCACCTAAATCATGAATTGTCTTGATTCTTAAGTCCTAATGATTCTTGGGCCCTAGGCTGAAATGTTTTTTTGTTGAATCTAATGACTGGAGTGAATTTCTAGTAATTTTCATAATGGGCCTTTAAAAATTAATGTTAAACATATCTCACAATTGTTTCCTCTACTGAGGTTCTTCTGAATCACAAGTCAGCCTGAGGTTTTTTAGCCTTAGGCCTAGTATGGGACTACACAACTAATGGTCAAGTAAATTTCACATACAATGTGTGGTGAGCTTGGGAAAAACTCTCATAAGATTATTATTATTATTATATGGGGAAAAGGTACAATGCGCTCGAGTTGATTTTAACGTCCCATGAGGTCAAGTTGTGTGGGCCCCACCATGATGCGTTTGAAACATCTACCCCATCAGTCAGATGCACCATTACATCGTGGTCCTAGGTCTCAAAAATCAAGCCAATCCGTTACTTATGTGGGCCACACCATATACAGAAGTTGAGAGGGGCCGTGCACCATTAAAACATTCATAATCATTTTTTGGGCCCAACGAGATGTGGTTTGAAAATCCAACCCATCCATTATGTGTGTCCCACTTGGATGAGGGTTCAGACCAAGTTTCAGACGCATGCAAATTTCAGGTGGGCCCCACCAAGTGCTTTTATATGTTTTTGGCATGTCTTCACATGATTTTAGATGGTATGGCCCACCTGAGTTCCGTATACGGTTGATTTTTGGGATATCCCATAATTTAAAGGGAACCCATCAAATGCACGGTGTTGATGGTCGACACCCATCAACCCATCCATTATGTATGTCCCACTTGGATGAGGGTTCAGACCAAGTTTCAGACGCATGCAAATTTCAGGTGGGCCCCACCAAGTGCTTTTATATGTTTTTGGCATGTCTTCACATGATTTTAGATGGTATGGCCCACCTGAGTTCCGTATACGGTTGATTTTTGGGATATCCCATAATTTAAAGGGAACCCATCAAATGCACGGTGTTGATGGTCGACACGCATCACGGTGGGGCCCACACAGCTCGACCTCACGGGGGCTTATCGTGAGCTCGAGCGCATAGCACCTTTTCCCATATATATATATATATATATATATATATATATATATATATATATATATATATATATATATATATATATATATGGGAAAGCTAGATCTCTTTAATCAATTGTGGGAAGGATATGTCACCACATGTATGAAAGCTAATTCTCTTTAGGGAAATTATGTGGTGTGCACTGACCTCTGTGGTGTGTTGATGTCACCAAGTTCTATGAGTCCTATCATGATATATGTGTTATATCCACACCATCCATCTATTTAGCAAGATCTCTTAGGGTAGGACTAGAAAGTGAGGCAAATCCAAAGCTCAAGTAGACCACACCTTAAAAAACATTAGGGATTGAACACCTACCATTGAAAACATCTTAGGAGCCACAAGTCTTAAATCAAGCTGATATTTGTGTTTCCCTTCATTTATGTTTATGTGACCTCATGAATAGGTTGGATGGAAAATAAACATCATGATGGGCCCTAAGATTATTTAATGAAGGGCGTCATTATCCACTGCTTTATATAGTGTGGTCCAGTTGAGCTTAGAGCTGGGCATCGGACCAAGTTGAATCGGATTGGGCACAACTCAACTAGATCCGAGTTCTGCATGGCCTGACCCGAACTCGGTCAAAACCGAGATCGAGTCCTGGTCCTCTGACCCAATCCGATCCTAACCCATGTGGCCCTGGACCGATCCGAGTCCGACTCGGATAGGATTGGGCCAAGTTCGGATCTGATCTAAGAAGAGAGAGAGAGAGAGAGAGAGAGAGAGAGAGAGAGAGAGAGAGAGAGATGGATCCTCCTACTCTAGGAATTTGACCTAGAAATAAAAGAAAAAAGGGAGTAGAGAACATAGTGGTTGACAATCTTTCTCACCTTGATCTCTTTGATTCCCTTGAGACAACACATATTAATGATATGTTCCCTGACGAATAGTTGTTCAGAGTCTCCCATTCACCTTGGTTAGCTGATATTGTTAATTATCTTACCACAGGTTTCATACTGACACATTGGACTATGCAAGATAAGAAGAAAATTTTCACTGAGGTGCGCAACTTTTTCTGGGACAATCCATATTTGTTTAAAAATTGTCCAGACCAAATCTTAAGGAGATGTGTGCTAGACGATGAGCATCAGAGTGTCATCTCCTTTTGTCGCTCACAAGCTTGTGGTGGTCACTTTTTTGTTAAAAAGACAACGGCCAAGATTCTACAGTGTGGCTTTTACTGCCCATCATGTTCAGGGACACTCATGAGTTTTATAAAGCTTATAAGCGTTGTCAAAAATTGGGAGCATTGTCCCGTCGAAATATGATGCCCTTGAATCTCATTCTTATCATAGAGGCATTTGATTGTTGGGGCATCAATTTCATGAGACCATTCCCCCAATATTTTGAAAATCTATATATTTTGTTCGCCATAGACTATGTCACTAAATGGGTTGAAGCAATTTCATGTCGAAATAATGACCATCGCATGGTCATTAAATTTCTAAAAGAGAACATCCTTTCCCGATTCGGAACGTCTCTAGCCATCATTAGTGATGGAGGCTTGTACTTTTGTAATAGACCATTCGAGAGTTTAATGAAGAAATATAGTATCTCTCATAAGGTGAGCACCCCATACCATCCACAGACAAGTGGGTAAGCTGAAATTTTCAATAGGGAGATCAAAAATATTTTGAAGAAAACGGTTAACCCTAACCGTAAGGATTGGTCAATTCGATTGACCGATGCCTTGTGGGTTTACCATACTACTTTTAAAACTCTTATTGGAATGTCTCCCTTTAGACTTGTTTATGGGAAGGCTTGCCACTTGCCTGTGGAGTTGGAACATAGAGCCTATTGGGCTATCAAAAATCTAAATTTCAATCTAGACAACGCTAACTCGCTACGCAAACTTCAGTTGAATGAACTCGAAGAAATCCGGAATAACGCGTACAAGAACTCGAGAATTTACAAGGATAGGATGAAGGTGTTTCATGACCAACATATTCTACGAAAATCATTCACGCCTGGTCAGAAAGTTCTATTGTATAATTGTCGATTAAATTTCTTTCTGGGTAAGCTTCGATCTTGTTGGATGGCCCTTTTACAGTTATCAATGTTTACCCTCATGGGGCTGTCGAGATTCGGAATCCAGACAATGGCAATGAGTTTAAAGTGAATGAACATCTACTAAAGCCATTTGTCGAGAAATTTGAAACAGAGGACATGTCCATGCCTCTGACTGATCCTATTTACCAGGATTGACCTCCTAGTCTAATGGAGGAATAGGTAGGTTTACTGCTTTCATAGGACTAAAATACTTTACTTTATGTTATTCTAGGTTAGTCAATTTATATCATTAGGTTAGTTTACTTTCTACATTATTTTAGGATAGTTTGCTTTTATTGATCTCACTCTTGTGCTGACCTTCTTTCATGCTGATATCTTTGGAAAGCCTCTTGATTCTTTTATCCAGGTACTATCTGTCCATCACTCTTCTTTTACTTTCGTTATCCCATGTACATTGCATGCTTATTTCTTTTACATTGAGGACAATGTAGATTTTAGGTTGGGAGTGGGCGATTAGGTCACCTAATCAGTGTTTTCTTAGTTTTGAGCAAAAATTGTGAAAATTTTTAAAAATTTTCTAGAAATTCTTGTGAATTCGAAGTAATTTTGACGACCATCATTGATTTAGAATTATAAGATACGGAGTGTTGGGGGTTTACGTCTCCTGAATTTAGCTATCTAATAGATTCCACATTTGAGTTTGAATTATCAATCCATGATTAGAAGTTTTTAACATTGATTGAATCAAGATTTCACATGTCACATCTCGCTTACACATTGAGGTCTCAGTTCGATATTAAATGATTAACTTGGTAATCACAAAGCATGAAAAGGAACCAGCCTGAGAAATTTTACCATCATGCTTATAAAGAAGAATTGAAAGGGTTGGGCGAATAGTCTTCACCATAGGTTTGCTCCCTATAGATGAAGGTTCGATTTCTCAAGGTTGACATTCGAAAAGGGTTAGGCGACTGGTGTTCACCATAGGTTTGCTCCCTATAGGTGAGGATTTGATTCCCCTCCTCAGTGTTACTTTTAATGAAAAATTCAAAAGCTAGAAAAATGAAAAGATGATCTGTGAGGAAAGTTTTGGTTTAGGTTTTGGTTGTCATGAATTCTCTTATTGGTTACCAATGATATCATGAAATTGATGATTGGATCTCTTAAAGATGATAAGCTAAGATTACACTATTAGCCCATGGAACTCAATGTTTAGAATTTGTTCTAATTGATGGATTAATACTTTGAACTTAATTATAAAGTTTACCATGCACTTGAGTTCAAGAGAATGTAATGCCCAACATTCATGAATCTTAGAATTCTTATATCTAGATTCTTTATTAAAATTCACTCGGTTTTATGGGAATAGTCGTGTACTTCTTAAACTATTTTTTGCATAATTTGCTCGGAACTAGCAAAATGTTGGTTGGGAGTTGTGTTGAAGGTCAAATATTACATATTAGATCCCAGTTATTACCTGATTTTATGAAAATGATAATGCTTAACGTCATATTTTAATCGTATTTATGTTGCAAGGTGACTTTAGGAGCTTAGATTAGAGAAGGGTATTAAAAGTATGAATTTAATGCTCATAAATCACCAAGGTAAGGGATGGATTCCTGGGGACCGAGATCGAAGTAATTACACGCGCAAGATTCAAGAAAATCTAGTATGTCACATTAAATAGGCCTGAAATTCATCCGAAATGCAAGATCACAGGGTTCTCATCATCCGTTTGGCTCGAAACTTTATATCTAGCCTAGGGAATGTAAATTAACCGTACACGCTAAATTTCAGCCCTTGGATCCCTATGAAAGTGACCCAACGGACAGATCAGCCCATAAATCATCAATCTGGGGCCCACTGGATATCCAGATATGCTTTAATTTTGGTCCTAACCCCTTAAATGGGGTGGCACAATGGATGGTTGGAATAGATCTTCCAAGAAAGGTCACAAGTGGACCCACTTGCAAGTGCATCCGCACCACTCGCGTTCACCAGATGTGCACCGCACTAGCCAGACCAGTCAACAGACCGCTGACCGAAGGAATTTAGAAATTTCCTTCTTCCCGCTGCACAACGCAAACTACAAACAGAGACTTCTGATTTTCCTTTGTGGGCCGCCACCTTGCCTCAACGGTCTGATCCGGACCGTCCATTAGAATCCCACGGTCCTTCTCATCCAAGCCTAGGTGATGGAATTCTAGAAGATAGCGAGGTTCAAATTTCAATAGCCCAAGCGCAGGATGGACGACAGCAAGAAATATCCTGTGGGCCACACCGAAACCAATCCAAAATGGTCCATTCTCGACTAGTTTTTTGAGGGGAGTCCAATGAACGGAGCAGATTGCTCTTCCAGAGCTTATCAGGGGCCCACTGATCATCACATCATCTTTTCTTTTGCAAGCCGAGTGTCTAATGAATCCAGACGTCCCAGACTGTTTGGCGAGCATGATCAAGGTCGGATCAGTGATCCAGACCGCCCATAAGTCAGAGAAGGGAATCTCGACTGTGCCTATGCTGTCGGATCTTGTGGAATGGACGATCTTGTGTCCTGGATTCAATTCAAACACAGGATGTTGTTGCTTTCTTTACTGCGTAAGACAGGGAGTGCGGTTCATTTTCTACGAAAGGATGTGCGTAAGGAGGTCGGTTCTTCCACCGACTCCACTAATGCGCCGACCTCCCTGACTATAAAAGAAAGAGAAGAGAGAGAGTGGGTATCCAGGGACGTGGGAGAGAAAAAGAGAGAGATAGAGAGAGAGAGAGAGAGAGAGAGAGAGAGAGAGAGAGAGAGTGGTCAGTTGGAGTTCTTTCCTTCTAGTTTTTCCTTCCTTATTTATCTCTGCCCTTTAGAGATTTTTAGTTTGATCATGAGTATGATTGGCTGAACCTCTTAGCTAGGGCTAAGAGGTGAAGCTTGTAGTTTGTTGGGGTGCTTTTTATGGCTTGGATTCATGTTTATGAACTGATGTTGATTATAGTTTGATTAATAAGAATGCTTTCAATTTTTAATGATTTGTTGTAACTTAAATGTAATGCCCTGAAATTCGAGGGTCGAGCATAACTCAGCTCCCAAGTTCCAAAACATCACTTATGTAACATTTTTTATGATAGATGAATGTTGTCTGTATTAGTACATAAAACATGAAATAGATTAAGCCAAAACAACAAATCATAATCCAAGAACAATTAGAAAATGTAAGCGGAAGTCTGAAATATATATATACACCAGTACAAGTCCCCGAAATATGAGTGCTCTGCTAGGTCAATGAGTACAGGTCTTGTTTCAAAATACATATGACAATATGTAATAGTACTCTATAAAGTGTAAACTCTGAAGCCTCATCAATTCAGAACGGTTTAAGTGAACCGACCTGAATACTACATAAACGAGAATGCCTCCTCGTCATCATCAAACTCCAACTCTGTCTCACAAACGTCACCATCACCTGCAGCTAAGTCAGAGTCTGGTTGGTGTTTAAACACCGTCCCAGAACATGGGAGTGAGTGATCAACTCAGTGGAGTTATACAACAAAGGTTAACATGTTATCAATTCAGTCAAGCAGTAATGATAAAGCGGTACAATCAAACATGTCCTAAATACTCTTATTAATGCAAGGATGATATGAGGTAATGATGCATGCCCTTGCCTGCACTCCCTCTTGCGACAAAATCTAACGATCGCGGCATGAATCACTACCACTGTGCTTTGCCCAACGCCAAACGGCACATGCAGTGCGATATTATAAGCATGATTACCAAGTTCTTATTAGTCTTTTTCATACAGCAGGATTGGAAAGCTAAGGTACCTCCCTCATATCAATTTCCAAATAATGATCCATTCTAGGGTCGTCAGTCCTAGACAATCTCATACGATGTTATGGTTCTAAGTCGCTGCAAAGGGCTCGTCACCAATCAATGCATGCCTGGTTATACCCTAGTTACTATAATAAGGCTCGTCGCCTCAATGCAGTGTCAAGGTATGCTTGAGGTCACTACAAAAGGCTCGTCACCAATCAATGTAGGCCGACAGCACGAATACAATGTCGACTCACGAGTCTAAGTTGCTCACTGATTACTACGAGGAGGCTCGTCGCCCCAGTGTAGGTCGACAGCTCTACCACTGTAACACCCTGAAAATCGGGGGTCGTGTATAAACTCAACTCCCGAGTTCCAGACCGTCACTTATGCAACAAAAATGATTATGATTCAATGTTGTCTGATTTAAAGCATTCACATGAGTAAAAGTATGCCAAAACTGCAATTCATACTTCAGATCCAGTGATAAAAGCAAGCGGAAGACTAAATAATATATATATCACTGTATGGAAAAACAAAGTAAATCTCATCTGTCTCTAAAGTATGAATACATCTCTGAGTCTCATATACATATACATGAACAAAAGTAAATGTCCAAAATAGTCCCACTGAAGTCCCATCGATCCAGGTCGCCTACGCGAAGCCATCGTGATACTGCATGTACGAGAACTCGTCCTGGTCCTCGTCAAAGTCTGGCTCCACCTCCTGGATCTCAGCCTCACCTGCATCTACAACAGGGTCTGGTGGGTGTTGCAAACACCATCCCGTAACGTGGGAGTGAGTGATCAACTCAGTGGAATCATAGAGCAAGGATTAACATGTTCACAATTCAATCATGCAATAATAGTAAAGTAGTAAATCAGACAATCCTAATACTGTTGTTAATGCAAGATGACATGACGTGATGTATGCCCTCACCGACGATCTCCCTCATACGGAAACATCTTACGACCGCGACATGCCACACTCCCTAGAGTGCTCCACATCTTCCAGGCACATGCAATGCTATGGTGATATGATTTTCAAGTTGTTATTAGTCCATTCAAACAGCAGGATTGAGAAACTAAGGTACTTCCCTTATATCAATCCCAACACAGATCCTGTCTAGGGTCGTCACTCCTAGTAAACTCATACGATGTATATTTCGTAGGTCGCTGCAAGGGCTGCCAGGGCTGTTGCTCGCACTCGTTGCACCGCTCCCCCATCACCTTATCAATACAGGCCTACTGTACTCTACTGCAACGGAAGGGTCGTCGCCTCCCGTGGACTCAGAATACGCTCGCGGTCACTACAAAGGACTCGTCGCCTGATCAGTGTAGGCCGACAGCTAGAATATAGTGTCTCATACCACCATAATCTGCTCACGAGTCTAGGTGCTCACTGGTCACTACGGGGAGGTTTGTGGCCCCAGCGTAGGCCGACAGCTCGACCACGGTGTCCCATACCACCATGCCCGGCTCATGAGTCTTCGTGGATCAAGGTACCATGGTTAATAGGGTTTACAATGGTAAGTTCAGTACCCTAGGTTCAAGCAGTTATGACTCATACAAGGTGAACATACATCGGCCAGTCGGGTTGCTTAGCGCGATCGCATCTCAAGTCGAACGACATGAAGTGCGTAAAACACTTCGCGTGGCCTAACCACTGCCGCCAACTCCAAACACGAATCGCGTTCATCGACGCGTCGTTCGTGGCTATGACCAGTCAGCTACGAATTTGCTCGGTTACCGACTGCCTGGACTAAGTCTAGTCCCAAGCACTTATGGAATCACATCAGCAATATATGTAAAAGTATTAGAATTGAAATACAATCATGTGAGCATGTTAACACATGTTATAACATTCAACTTAAGCAAATCTTCAAGCACATATGTTTCATGCATGTAATGAAATCATGCATACAATCAACATGTAGGAAATCATTTAGGTCAACATATTAATTGAGAAATCAATCTCAAACTACCTCATAACATCATTTAATTCAATACATACTAATACAAGCATTTATACAAACACATACACTACACACTTAAGTCTACATATAGTATGTCGACTCGAAGTGCGCAATTAGGCGAATCTCTCCGCCAAACTAATTATGCACGTATTCCTAACATCCTAATGCGACAACATATCATGTCAATCACATCAGCAAAATATGAATGAAATCTATACTTCCTACAAATGACTAAAATGCCCTAAATCTCATATTCTTCGTTAGTTTACAAAACAGAAAACGGACAGCATGTTGTACATGTCAAACGGCGTTGCCGTCAAGAATCTACTATTAAACGACATTGAAAGCTTTGGAAACAGTCAATCAAAGCGTCTAAAATCCGCACCTTATGTCTTGTAAACACGTGAATTGAAACGGAGTGTATACGCTTCGTTTACGGCGAATAGGGAACCTAATACACGAGATCCATAAGTTACATCGCTATGGAAACAAAGGAAACTCAAATCAGCAACTATTTAGGGTATTTACTTACCTAGAATCACGGTGAAATCGCCGGGAAAGCGGTAGAGGTGTGTTGCTTAAGCACGTGCAACACGTAGCACAAGTGGCAGGAAGAACTCTCCCACCCTCTCACAATCTCTCACCTTTTTCTCTCTCCCAAGCTAGGGTTTCTCTCAAATTCGGATGGGAGAGAGGAGTGAGGGTTTCAACCCCTTTTATAGCCTAAAACATGCCCAAAATAGGCTTGGTAACAATGTTTACTTGGTGCTTAACCAAATCGGGGCCGTTTCGGTCCAAAAGGGCATTTCTGAAGGTCCCCTGGCCAAATGCGGTCGGACTTAAGCTCATGCATACTGGATCTAGCACACATCCAGTTTTCAGACCGGTAGGATTCGCAGATCGCACGTGGCGGACCAGTTACAGTTTAACAGTCATCGCACCAAGATCAGGCCTATAAGTCTCGTGATATGTAATAGATATTTTTTCTGATCCATGGGTGTAATTTGGCTGTATTCTGACGGTCAGAACGCTCAATACTGATGCGTCAAATCGTGTGCCAGATTTGAATTTCAAATTCCAATTCTAACCCTATTCTCACTCTCTTCGGTCCGGGCTCAATGAAATAGCCTGTGATTATCGGTTTGACTTGATTTTCGGAATGAGTGTCAAGTTCAGCTAGGCGGTTCTAACGGTCTAAGATAGGAGGTATCGGACTTTCGACGTGCGGTCTAGATCCAATACAAAGATTCAAAGTGGTCCAGAGAACAAACCTGCTTAGAGTTTGGTCCGAGGTTTTAGAGCATTATAGCACCATTGGTTCCACTCGCTTTGGGCCTTGTAGAACGTATTTAAAGTGATCAGGAACCATTTCCCAGCTATTCTAACGTTGCACTAGCTAACCTAGTCATATTTTCTAAAGGAATGAATTTTACGCAATTTCGGATCGAGTTGGTACTCGAGCCCAAGTACGGATTTTTCACGGGCGTTACAACCACAGTGTCCCATACCACCATGTCCGGTTCATGAGTCTTAGGGGATCGAGGTACCAAGGTTAATAGGGTTTCACTAATGAGTTTGGTACCTTAGATTCAAACAGTAGCGTCCAAACATCGTGAACATACATTGGGTCAATCGGGTTAATTAACGAACTCGACTAAGACGATCGCACGTTGAGTTGATTGACATGAAATGCATAAGCACTTCGTGTGGCCTAACCACTGTCGAACATCCCAAGTACGACTCAGATTCATCGAACACATCCTGCGTGGCGAAAACAATCTCAACCACCAATTTGAGAACTGTTACCGATTACCTAGACTGTGATATAGTCTCAATCACGTACAATCACAATAATAAATATGTAAGTCAAATCCTACATTCATATGAACACGTTATGAAATATAACTTAAGCATGGATACACAGTACATGGAGGAAATCATACACATAGTTAACATGAATAATTAGGCTAAGCAATTCATGGAGGAAATCATACACACAAGTAAGGTAGTTGGGATTCATATCTCAACTCCCTTATAAACTACACTTTACTAACTACTAACATATTCAGACATTTTCACAAACACTTAGACTATACGTTTCAACATACATCACGTATGTCGGCCGTATTACGTATTAAGGCAAATCCTTTTGCTAAGGAGTTATTGCATACATAACAATCATATACTTACGACAATTAATCATGGCAATCACAACATCAAATTTCAAATGCATACAAACATTTCAACAAACACATGAAATACTTTATTTACAACATAGGTTATACATATACGTAAAACAAAACAAATATCGCATTTGGCATGTGTAATGGCATCCACGTCAGTAATAAATCATTATCTGACATTGAAAGTCTTGAAAACCATAACCTAAACGTATATAGTCCGTACCTTACGCCAGTAAACGCATAACGGATTCGTTTTAGACGTTAAGTCTTCGTCAACGGTAGATAAACAACCTAAAATATGAAATATGTTAGCTACATCATTACTTAGACTATCAGAAACCCTAGAACAGGTTAGGGTTAGGATTTCTTACCTCTGTATGGTATTAAAATCTCCGGAATAACGATTCAGATAGGTGGATTAGGCACATAGAGAGGCAGGGTAGAATCCCTGAGAGAATCTCCAACTTCTCTCTCACTTTCTCTCTTTACTCTCTTTTTTCTTAGCTAGGGTTTGAAAATTCGTATGGAATATGTGAGAGAGGGTTTAAGGCCCTTATATAGGCCCAGAAGTAACAAAAATAGCCCCAGGGCCAAGGTATACTTAGGTTATAACCAAATCGGACTTATTCCAATCCAACAGAGCATTTCTGGAGGTCCCTTTGCTGAATGCGGTCGGACTTAAGCTCACAGATACTGGATCTAGGTCAAGCTAAGTTTTCAATCCGATCGGGTTTCTAGATCGACTGTGGCGGACCAGTTTCAGTTCAACAATTACCAATACTCGATCAGGGCCACAAGTACATTGGCATGTGTAGGTCATCTTCCCTGATCCGAGGGTATATTTGGGTTAGATTTTGACGGTCAGAATGCTTATAAACGGTCCGCAAGTGACACGAATCAGATTACTTAAATTCATATTTAATTTCATAAAAATCTTCACATTCTCACACTCTTCGCTCCGAACTCAAGAAAATAGTCCTAGGACATCATCTAGACTTGATTTTCGAGGTGATTGTCAAGTCCAACTAGGTGATCATATTTGTTTAAGTTCTTCGCTATCGGACTTTTGATGTGTGGTCCAGGTCCGATACGAAGTTTCATTGTGCTCCAGAGAACAACTGGGTTAGAGTTGAATCCTAGATTTCAGGGTAATGTAGCGTTAATAATTCTACAGGTTTTAGTTCTTACAAATCATATTTAAAGTGATTGGTGCTAATTTCACAAGTAATCTAGTTTAGCGCTAGTTAATCCTCGTTAGATTTCTAAAGGATTTAGTCCTAAGTGAGTTTTGTTTGAGGTAGTACTTAGGTTTTCGTATGAATTTTTTCAGGACATTACAATCTACCTCCCTTAAAGAAAAATTTTATCCTCGAAATTTGTACCTTCTCGTACTCCTCGAGGATCTGAGGGTAGCTCTTCCTAACCTCAGCTTCAGACTCCCAAGTAGTCTCTTCTTCGCTATGATGCGTCCACAATACCTTCACAAGTGGTATAACCTTACTATGTAAGACTTTCTCCTTCCTGTTCAGGATACGCGTCAGGCACAATACATATGTGGCGTCTTCGCTCAACTGCATTTGTTCCCATCTGATAATGTGCAAAGGATCAGGAACGTAGTTCTTTAACATAGACACATGGAATATGCTATGCACGCCTACGAGTAGTGTGGACAAAGCAAGGCAAATGCTACTGCCCCCACTCTATCAAGTATCTGAAATGGGCTAATGAATCTCGACGTGAGCTTCCCTTTCTTACCAAACAGAAGGACTCCCTTCATGGGGGAAACCTTAAGGAATACATGGTCCCCAACTTCAAACTCAAGCGGTCGCTGTCTTGTATCGGCGCAGCTCTTCTGCCTACTCTGTGCTGATAGTAGTTAAGTCTAATAATGTCGATTTTCTCTGAGGTCGCCTAAACCAACTCCGGGTCAATCAGGATCTTCTCGTCCACTTTTGCCTAACAATGCGGTGCTCTACACAGGCGACCATATAGTGCCTCATAGGGAGCCATGCCAATACTCACCTGAAAGTTGTTGTTATATGAGAACTCTACATAAGGAAGACAGTCATCCCAACTATCCTTGAAATCTAACACATAAGCTCGCAACATATCTTCTAGCACCTGATTCACACGTTCCGTCTGCCCGTCTGTCTATGGATGGAACGCGGTACTGAACTTCAACTTCACACCCATCGCTTCCTGAATACGAGTCCAGAAGATAGACGTGAATCGCGTGTGTCTATCTGACATGATCTCCAAAGGAACTCCATGCAGACGTACAATCTCCTTAATGTACAATCTGGCCAACTCGTTTACAGAGTTCGTAACTCTGATTGGTAGGAAATGAGCTGACTTCGTCAATCAGTCAACGATCACCCAAATGGAGTCATGTCCCCTCCTCGTCTTTGGTAGCCCTAAAATAAAATCCATAGAGATAAAATCTCACTTCCATTCGGCATGGGCTGAAGCAGTCAGGGAGGTCGGCGATGCTCTGCCTTGACCTGCTGGCACGTGAGACAACGGGACACAAACTCTGCAATGTGAACCTTCATATTGTCCCACCAGTACGATCTTTTCATGTTTTGATATATCTTCGTGGTACCTGGATGCATCGCAAGTATTGAACTGTGGGCTACCTCGAAAACTTCTCGTCTCAAGTCAGGAACGTCTGGGACGCATAGGCGGCCACGATAACATAAGCCCCCATCCGTACCAACACTCCACTCAGCGTCCTCATCTGTACTAACCCGCTCTCTCATCTTCACCAATAGTTCATCGTCTATCTGAGCCGCGATAATCATGTCGTCAATGAGGGGTTGTACTCGAATATGTGTGATAACCTCGTACGGTTCCTCCACCGTGAGTTTCTGCTCAAAGTCTCGCACAAACTCCACCATGTCCCATTCTACTGTCATCAGTAGAGCTGCAAACTCTATAGTCTTCTTGCGACTCAACGCATCTACTACAAGGTTCGCCTTGCCTAGATGGTAGGAAACCTCGAACTTAAAGTCCTTCAAAGTTTTCATCCACCGCCTCTGTCACATATTCAAGTCCCGTTGAGTGCATATGTACCTAAGGCTTTTGTGGTCGCAAAAGAACTCAAACTCCTCTCTGTAGAGGTAATGTTTCCAGAGCTTTAGTGCGAAGATGACGAATGCCAACTCTAGGTCGTGTGTAGGGTAATTCTCCTTATGTTTCTTTAACTGTCTCGAGGCATAAGCAATCACCCTATCCTTCTGCATAAAGACACTGAAATGGCTAAGCTATATGTCCTATAGGAGGGGGGAAATAGGACTATGCCAAATTAAAATTAAATACAGCGAAATTAAATTAAATAGATAATCAAACTAAAATAAATCAATTCACAATGTAACCTCAAAATTCAGATATTGAGAGATTGATACAAAAGTTGTTCTAAGGACAACCTTACACCAAAAACCAAAGGTTTATGATAGGACAACCTGATTTCTAGAAAGATCTTTGTATCAAGAACTCAAACCGAAAGAGAAAAATATAAATTCAAAAAGAATAAATTGCAATCTTAAGAATTGATTATTCTAAGGATAACCATGCACCATAAAAATGGCAGGGCAACCTTATTAGAATAATTACAGAAATTGAAGCTCAAATTGATAAAGGAATAGCAGAGATAAATTGCATAAATAAAACTCTAAACTATTACACTATTCTCCACACTTGCTTGAAATGTAAATTATTACAATATTCACATCCACATATACATTCCACAAAACTGAATGATAAAAGATAAAGAATTAAGCAAGCATTCAATCCACAAGACAAAGAGTTATAGTGGTTCGCCTATGTGTTCACTAACTGTTAAACAACAGCCACACAGAATGCTACTCTACTCCTAATATCCTCACACAGGGATATTAGCATTCACTATCAAAATAAGTTTCACAGGTTCACCTGAAATCTTCACAATTGTGTCTTTTTCACTTGGGCTTACACAATTAAAAAAACTCCTCTTTTCTGATTTTTCTAGCTCTCCTCAGACAACCACACAAATTGAGATTTTTCTAACGAATTCCAAACAAAAATCAAAATAGAATGGAATTTATAAAATTATAAAATACCTGGATTTCTCCTATTGTAGCAGCCCGGAAGAACCAATTGGAGTAGATGTTCAAATATGAAAGTTCAATGTCCAATACTCACTTTACAATGGTTCTAAGTTCTAATTGATTTTAAATTAAATCAGATTGGGCTAGCTCTATTTTAATTTAATTCTAAGAAGAAGGAAAATAATAATTCCTCTTTTTAAATCAGATTGGAATATAGAATAAAATTAAATAGTAAAAAGCTAACAAAAGGAAATAGAATTATGCATGATATAGCTTAAAAATAAACACAAACTTATCTCAGAGTAGAGCTTAAAATTTACTTAAATTTTCAATGAATAACTCTGAAATTCGTGTGCTATTTATAGCTACAGAAATTCATCTTCGACTGGTCGAAGAAGAAACGGATTTTTTAATTTTTGAGCACGATCGGATAAAATCGTTTCACGACTGGTTGAAGGCAGTCCACGACGGGTCGAGAGCCCTCTATGACTAGTCGCGCGACAGTTGATTTAGTCGCTAAAGTTTGAGTCGTAACTCCACGACTGGTCGAAAGTCGAGTCGAGACCATCTTACTACCGGTCGAGCAAACTCCAGGACTGGTCGTAGCCGAACAGAAAAAATTCGATAATTCGTAACAAAACTACGACTGGTCTTGAAATTTCTTGGACTGGTCGAACCAATGCTAGGACTAGTCGAACCAGATCCAGGACTAGTCTTAGGACAGACCAGAATCATGCATAATTATAAAAATTAGATTATGTATCCAAAATGACCTACCCTGAAGTCAAACTAAGGTCTATCAAACCTGGGACACGAAGTATGAACATTGAAAACTTCACTTTTAAGTTGATGTAGCTTGAACACATCACAAGCTTCAGTATCTCTTTAAGTTGCACTTATCTTCCGGTCTATCTTGAGTATCGAACTTAAACTCTTTATTGTAGCTTGAACTAGCTTGAGCTTTGAACTAACTTGTACTTAACTAGCTTGAACTTGAAGTGCTGATGAGGTGTCTCGAACACAGTTATCAAGAAACAAATACAAGACATATATAGAGGTTTTGACACATAAAATTTGACAACTAAAGGAGCATGAGCCATAACACTTACAGACACAACCCAGACCAACGCGAGAGGAGTTGGTATATATCGTATACTTAACCCCTTGCTCTGGTAATACTCGCATAAGGGCGGACATCAAATTGTCCTTCAGCTCCTGAAAAGCTGCTTCCACCTTCTTATTCCAGGCGAAATTCAAATCCTTCCGTGTCAACTGAGACAACGGTCTAGCAATCTTGGAAAAGTCCCGAATGAATCGTCGATAGTACCCTGCCATACTAAGAAAACTCCTCACCTCAGTAACTGAACCGGGCTGCTTCCAATCCTGAACCGTAGCTACCTTAGCGAGGTCGACTGTTATACCTTCCTTAGACACCATATGTCCCAGGAACTTAACTTCCTCTTTCCAAAAGTCACATTTTTTATACTGCGCGAACAACTGGTTCTTCCTGATAATGTTAAGGACAACTCACAGATGCACTTCATGCTCTTCCCAACTCGTGTAGTATATCATAATGTCATCAATAAATACGATAACGAATCGATACAGAAACGGCCGAAACACTCTGTTCATCAAATCCATGAACACGACCGGAGCATTTTGTGAGTCCAAACGACATCACAAGGAACTCGTAATGATTAAAACTAGTCCTGAAGGCTGTCTTCTGCACGTCCTCATCCCTGACGCGTAACTGATGATACCCTGACTGTAAATCTATCTTTGAAAAATATCGTGCCCCCTTCAACTGATCAAACAGATCATCAATCCTGAGCAAGGGATACTTGTTCTTCACTGTCACCTCGTTCAACCTACGATAATCAATACATAATTGCAGGGAACCGTCTTTCTTCTTCACAAACAGTACAGGCACTCCCCAAGGTGACACACTCGGTCGAATGAAGCATGCCTCTAACAATACATCAATCTATGTTTTCCTCAGTTCCTCCATCTCGCATGGAGGCATACGGTACGTCGACAAGGAAATAGGTGTCGCACCGGGCACAAGATCAATAATAAAGTTAATCTCGCGCCAAGGAGGTAGTCTTGGGATCTTCTAAAATACGTTCGTGAAGTCCTGAACCACAGGCGTATTTCCCAACGTCAAATCATCAATACTCTCTAACAAAGAAGTGTAGCTACTAACTCGACAAGACCAACTGACCTGAACAGGAAATGTAAAGACCGTACCCTCAGGTCCGTAGGCTGTCACGACTCTAGCCTCACAATCAATCTCTGCTCTCATCTTGGTAAGCCAATCCATCCCGAGAATAATGTCGTAGTGACACAATGGAGCGATAATCAGGTCAACAACCACTGTCCTGCTACCCAAATCTACTGAGCAAGACTCATAGGTCCGTGTAATGTCTGAAAAGGTCCCTGTAGCTATAGTGAGTCTCTCTCCCTTCGTAGGAGCAGTAACCAAACCTACCCGCTTGACCACAGCGCAAGAGATGATCGAAATAGTGAACCCAGTGTCCACCAATAAGAAAACAGGCATACCTTGGATATGGGTTGGAACCTCAAAAGATCTTAGTGCTGAATCTGCCTCGAGTGCCTCAACTGTAAGCGCATGAACCCAAGCCTACTGTGGATGAATCAGTTGAGGTACCATAGGCCGTTGTGGCAGCCTGAAATGAGGTGCAGGTGGCCTGAAAGATGGGTAGGCTGGTGCTGATCGAAGGGATGGTGCTGATATGGCCTGAGGGAACTGGCGATTGATCCTCTAGGGAGGCGAGAATCCACTGTCCCTCATCCTAGTGAAACAAGTTATCTCAGTGTGGCCTGACTTCTTACAATGGTTGCACCACACGTCTGGTCGCCTCACAGGGACAGGAGATGCTAAGAACCTTGGCAGTAAGTCTACATGAGGCCTCTTACCGAGGAAAGGCCTACTCAGAAAGTCAGGTCGAGGCCTAGGAACCATAGGTGCTCGCATAGGGGACAACTTATCCCCATCCTGCTCAGCTCGCAAGGACATGCCCACCAAGTTGGCATAAGTAGAGATGCTCGCACAGCACATCTTCAAGTGAATCTCGAGCCGCAGACCCTCTGAAAAATGCCACATCCACATCGGCTAATCATGCAGTACCAATGGAGCATACCTTCCCACCTCCGTAAACCTGTTCTCATACTCCACCACCGACATCTCTCCCTAACGAAGGCGCAGGAACTCACTCTCCTTCTCATGCTGGTAGATGACAGGAAAATACTTCTCGTGGAAGCGGGTCTCAAATGCCGCCCACGTCCAAACATATCCTTCTGTAACAGTGCGGAGAATACTGTCCCACCACAAGCTAGCCTCCTTCTCAAACATGAAGGTGGCAAGCTCGACTTGCTCCGCCTCAGAACAATGTAGCAGCCTCAGCATCTTAGAGATGCGGTCAATCCAATACTAAGCCTCCTCAGGTCTGTGAGTACCCATAAAAGTGGGAGGCCGTAAGCACTGAAATCGCTCAAATGTACCGCTGGCACTAGCGATCCCAGATGGGTGCATAAGTGAGGCAGGTGGAGTCACCCTCATCGTCTGAGCAAAGATGACAGCTATGGAGGTCAAAAACTGCTGCTGCTGTTGGATCCGCTACTCTTGCATCAACACCATCATCTGCTCTAGCCTATCAAGAGGCAGAGCGGACTGAGATGCATGAGGCATCGACGCAAACGCACGGTTCTGCTCAGGAACCGAAGGTGTGACAGGTGGTACCACAGATGGTGTCACAGGAGTCGGCCCAGCAGTGGGGCCAGAAGCCGGCTGAGAATCCGGCATAAGATCAGAGTGAGACGAGCCCGAATGCGGGTCCGTATGGCTATCGCTTAAGGGAGTGGCCCCATCAAGTGACTCACCGAAAGAGAGACGGGCCGAAGTCCTCGAGCCCTTAGGTAGCATACACTACATTCAACAGAGGGTGCAACTAGTGAGATTAAGCAAATACTCACAATCCATCCACATAGTATTCACATCACATCTCAGAGAAACAATATGCATTTCATTTAACAAAATTGTCACAATACACAAAGTGCAGCATTACATGGATCGCGACAGAGAATGCATGTAAGCTAATACAACTAAACTTCAAATGCTAAAATAACTACCAAACTACTACGCCTATAAGGCTACACACAAGAATAAACAACAAACAAAATAAACGATGACTACATTTAGGACTATTTGGTAGAATTTAGCGATGGAAGAGGGACACCCTTATCCTGCAGGTAGCATAGGATAGACTTCAAAGTGCGAGTTACTTTCTTAAACTTGTGGGCCATCTACCCTGATCCGAGGGTGTATTTGGGTCAGATTCTGACGGTCAGAACACTTATAAATGGTCCGCAAGCAATACGACTCAGATTACTTAAATTCATATTTAATTTCATAAAAACCTTCACGTTCTCACACTCTTCGCTCCGGACTCAAGAAAATAGTCCCAAGACATCATCTGGACTTGGTCTTTGAGGTGATTATCAAGTCTAACTAGGCGATCATATTTGTCTAAGTTCGTCGCTATCGGACTTTCGACGTGCGGTCCAGGTCCGATACGAAGTTTCATTGTGCTCCCAAGAGCAACTGGTTTTAGAGTTGAATCCTAGATTTCATGTAATGCAACGTTAACAATTCTACAGGTTTCGGGTCTTGCAGATCGTATTTAAAGTGATTGGTACTAATTTCACAAGTAATCTAGTTTAGCGCTAGTTAATCCTCATTAGATTTCTAAAGGATTAAGTCCAAGTGAGTTTTGTTTGAGGTGGTACTCGGGTTTTCGTATGGATTTTTCTAGGACATTACATTAAATTACAATAGATCTACGATGGCTTTGAGTATTTCATTTTCCTTATTTTGATTGTGAAGATAAGAAGCTTGTTGTTCACCATTGCCCCTTAGACACGGTTGGATGATGGAATCCTTCCTAACATTTATACATCTTTCAAATTGGTTGTGAATTGGTTTAATTTTGTTGTTTACTTTGTCTCATGGGCATGGTTTTGTGATGGAATCAACTCTAATTCACTTACCTCTCATCTCTTTGAAAACTAAATCAAAGGAAGTTCAGATTAAGTTTTAGTGATATATCCTCAAACTAGATGAAGATGGGACTCGAAGTCCAGTTGAGTTCATGAATCAAGCGTAGATCTCTCTAATATCCACGAGTGGATCCTCTAAATCCCTAGTTTCCCACCTTTGAATTATACAAGTTTTAGAGTAATATTTCACCATTATTCCCTCATATTCACTTGATTTAGATTTTATCTTCTTCTAGTTCTAGTTCTGGTTACTTTCAGATTATGTACAAGGTTCAGTCCATATGGATTCGACCTTGGTCTTACCGAAATTATTACTACATTTCCACCCTATACTTGGGGTGTGAACAGATGCTCTGTTTAAGTGTGAGGACACGTATATAATATAATAGTGTATGATTGCACAATTCACATGTAGATAATCAAAATAAATCATCCAACTTAATCACAATCTTTTTATTTATTTTGTTATAAGACGAATTCTATGGACAGTTTATGTAACACCCCGAATTTTTGCCAACCTATAGTTAGACGTCCTTATGTAATGAGTTGATCATAGCACCTTAATTGACTTCTCAGAACTCAATCCTAAAGCCTCAAATCCCCTTCCTTCAAAATATCACATTTCACCACCTCATTCTTCAAATTTTTCTAAGTACTTTCATATTAGATACTAATCCTAAAGTTCAAATGATGAAGAACAATAACGAAATTAAAATTTACTATAAATATTGAAGATATAAATAAATTAGATTTTTCACCATTAACCTTTTGGAATCTCATGATATAAATAGGTTATTTAGATAGATTAGTTTCTCCTACCCCAAAATCATATATTGCATATTGAACAAATAATTTCAGTTTATAAAATATACTTGTTTCAAATATCGGATTGACGAAACCACATCAAATGGACTCGGGAGCACAAATGACGCAAATTGGGGGGACCCGAGGTGGGTCCCACAAATTCCCAGCACCCCCAGGGGGGATGGCATCACCTCTGGGGCGAGCCATCGCCCCTGGGTCAAGCGACCGAAGATGGCATCGTCGGATCGGCTAGGTCTCGCCAGCCAGCGGGCCTGACGAGCCGCAGCGGGTCAGGCGGCCCGTTTTCGGCCATTTTTTTACACTTTTTATCCAACTTCAAAAAGTCATATCTCCCTCATTATAACTCTAATTTAGGTAATTCAAAAGCTAAATTGAATTTTGACAAGTCTAGTTTCATATTAAAATAAGTAAAAAATATAATAAAATATTTAATTTAGTTAAATATAGGTCGTGGTGACAACTGTCTGAAAATCATTAATTTGGACAGTTACTGCTTATAGAATTTTCAAAACTTTTCTACAACACGAAATCTCATGAAATTTAGTAGAGATGAACTCGACTTGATGATGAACTAGTAAAAAAATAATAAAAATAATATACTAATTAAAAGTGCCAGAAAGGGGGTGTAGAACTGCCCTAGGAGCATATTCTGTCGTAATTAGGGCATAATTTAGTTAAGTATTAAATTGAATACTCAGTAGAATTAGCTTAAACCACTTTAAATATGAACTTCAAGACCCAAAATGAATAGAACTGCTAATGCTACGTTACCTAGAAACGTAGGATCAATCTCTAAACCCAGTTGCTCTTGGGAGCATCTTGAAACTTCATATCGGACCTGGACCGCACGTCAAAAGTTCGATTACCTCAAAACTATACGGTTATGAACGCCTTGGTGGACTTGATAACCACCTCAGAAATTAAGTCCTAATACCACCCAGAAATATACAAGTTGAGCCTAGAGCGAAGTGTGTGAGAAACGTAAATATCTTTAGGAAATGAACTGAACTTAAGTGAATTGAGTCGGTTCGCTTGCAGCCCAAATCTAAGGATTCTGACCATCAGAATCTGACCCAATTATACCCTCAAATCAGGAAAAATTTTCAACACAAGTAAAAGTACTTGTGGCCCTGATCGAGTACCGGTGACCGTTGAACTGAAACGGACTCCCACGGCCGATCTACTGATCCGATCTAGCCGAAAACTTATCCTAACCTAGATCCAATGTCAGGGATTTTAAGTCCGACCGCATGTAGAAAAGGGGCCTCTAAAATAGCTCCATTGGACCGAAACGGCCTGTATTTGACTATAACCTAAGTATACCTTGGCCCTAGAGTCATTTTCATTAGTTCTGGGCCTATATAAGAGCCTAAACCCACCCCATTTCTATTCCATACGAATTCTCTAAAAACCTTAGGAGAGAGAAGAGAAGAAAGAGAAGGAAAGAGAGGGAAAGTGTGAGAGAGAGAGTTGGAGTTTATTCTTTGGATTCTTCTCTGCTGCTCCACGTGTCGAATCAGTCCGTCTGTATCGTTATCCCGATGATTCTGACTCAGTACTTGGGTAAGAAATCCTAACCCTAACCTATTTTAAATATTCAAATAGAACAGATGGTGGAATAACTAACCTTTTCTCTGTTATAGGTGGTTGTAGTGCCATAGACAATGACTTATTGTTTAAACTGAGTTCGTTATGAGTCTACCGGCGTAAGGTGCATACTATAAATTTTAAGTTATGGTTTTCAAGGCTTTCAATGTCAGTTAATAATTTATGACTGATTTGAATGCCATCACATGCTTAGATACGATGTTTTCCGCATTTTACACATACATATGAACTATGTTGAATATAGTGTATTACATGTGTTTGTAAAATATCTGAAAGAATGTGTAATTTGGATGTGTGCTTGCCATGATTATTAACTATGGATATTTACTTGATGTGTATGTGGCAACTCCTTTGAAAAAGGGCTTGCAAGGGTATATGTTATAACTAGTCTAATACATGTATGTTGTAATGTGTAGTCTAAGTGTTTGATGAAATGCTTGAATGAAGAAATGTTTGTTTAAATGTATGATATACGGGCGTTGAGATGGGATTCTCTATACTTATAAATTTTTTTTATGTAATCTATCTTACTATTACGCAATTTGTGATGAAATGCATATGTAGGTTAACATGTACACTATGTGTTTGACAAAATGCTCAAATGAGATCTCTCTGTGGTTTGGTCGTCACATGCTGTACTTGACTATCACATGTGAAATGAATTGTTTTGGAGTGTGTTTGGGACTATAGTATAATCCAGGCAATCGGTAACAGGTCTTGGTTTAATGGCTGAGGTTAGTTCGCCACACAAGACGCGTTTGACCAACCCGAGTCGAACGTTGCTTGTCGACAGTGGTTAGGCCACGCGGAGTACTTACACACTTCATGTCGATCAACCCAACGTGCGTTCGTATTAGTCAAGCATTTCAAGTAACCCGATTGACCCGATGTATGTTTACCATGTATGGATGTCACTGCTTGAATCTAAGGTACTAAACTTACCATTGAAAACCCGTTCAACCTTGATACCTCAATCCGCTAAGACTCATGAGTCAGACATGGTGGTATGGGATACTGTGGTCGAGCTGTTAGCCTACGCTGGGGTGATGAGCCTCCCCATAGTGACCAGTGAGCAACCCAAACTCATAAGCTAAATACGGTGGTATGGGACACTGTATTCGAGCTGTCGGCATACACTGATCAAGTGACGAGCCCTTTGTTGGGACCTCGAGTATACTCTGAAGTTGCATTGAGGCGACGAGTCTTACCGTGGCAACTAGAGTATAAAATAGGCCTACACTGATCAAGTGACAAGCCCTTTGTAGTGACCTAGAACCATAACATCGTATGAGATTTACTAGGACTGATGACCCTAGAATAGATCATTGTTTGGGAATTGATATAAGGGATATACCTTAGCTTCCCAATCTTACTGTATGAACAAACCTAAGTAAAAACCTAGCTAATCATGTGCATACACCGCACTGCATGTGCTTTGGCGAGGAAGAGTACTTTCAGGAGGATGTCATGCGCGCCGTGAGATGAAGACGCTGAGGGAGTGTAGGTGAGGGCATGCATCATTATTGTATATTATTCTTGCATTAATAAGAGTACTTAAGACCTGATTGTTGTATTACGTTATCATTACTGCTTGACTGAATTGATAACATGTTAACCTTTGTTTTATTATTTCACTGAGTTTATCATTCACTCCCACGTTAGAGATAGTGTTTTAAACACCAATCAGACCCTATTTTAGTTTCAGATGATGGTAATGCTTGCGACGCGAAGCCAGATTTTTATAATGATGAGGAGGGTTTCTCCTATATGCAGTATCAGGTGGGTTTATGTAGACCATATTCTAATCGACAGGATTACAGGGATGCTGATTAGATGTCATTTACACTTGTTATTTTACACTTTTGGAACACCCATGTATATTCATTTTGTTCATTTTTAGAGTATACATGTACATATTTAACCTGGTAACATGTTCACACCCTGGAGACTTACAATAGTTTATATATTTTATATATCTACCGCAGTCTTCCGCTTGCGAAACTTAACTGTTTTTGGAGTATGATATGCTATTTTGATATAATCTCACTCATGTTTAATGCACTAATATGGACAACGTTCAATCATCATCATCTATGTTGCATAAGTAATGTGTTGGGACGCAGGAGTGGAGCTTATGCTCGACTCCCGATTTTTAGGACGTTACAGTTTACCTCATGCCTTTGAACAATGTAATCAAGTAGGAGATGTTGAACATGGGTCGATGAAGCTTACCTGTGAGCAATCATTAGTGGGTTTCACATGATTTTTCCTTGGATAACTTTTGAGTGAATATTTCTTTCTTCACGTGCGTATTTACTCTCTCAAATTGAAAATCATCGAGATGAATAAAATAGGGATAAGCTATTGTAACCAACTGTTCTATATGTATATAGGTATTACATCTCTCTCTATGAGAAAATTGAGGGTATTAGTGAATTATTTGATTATTCATTAGAACCTTTAGTTGCATTTAATGGCCATTCTAAACATGAATTAGATGGAGGTGAAAGTGAGCTTTTCGCCCATGGTAAGTAGATTGTCAAATGAAAGCCATCCATCTTCAGCTTTTAAAGGTCATTAAAAAGAATCATTCAAAAACCATTTTAATATTAATATCCAAAATGCATCCAACAAAAAAGGCTTCAACAACGGTAAGAGCATGTTAAGATAAAGGAAAAGAAAAGAAAAGAAATGCACAGTGATTACCTAATGATGGATTTTTAAGGATTCCTTAAGCACAATTGAAACATGAATTTACATGGATTTTATTTTTTGACAGTGTCCAAATAGCAAGTGAACTTTTTTTATTTTTTTATTTATCTTATAAAAAATATAAACTACAGTATTTAGATAATAAAAAGAAATTTGATCAATCGGTTGTTGGTCTCTTGGTTTGTTTTCTATTATACGGGCATGCCGGGAATTAATATAGCGGCTCGATCTAAACTAATCAACTTTAATCCCAGGTACTAAGATAAGCAAATACATCCAATATGAATGTATCTGACCAGATTTTGAGAAGATCGGTCACGTACTTAACCACTTGTAGAAGTTTATAATGATCCGGCAATAAGCACTAAAACAACCACTGCACCCGCAATAACCAACTCTAACTTACATGAATGATCTCAAAAGAGCCAGTTTGGATGTGAATTAAGATTAGAATTCTTGGTAAGAGAATGGACAAACATAAGAGTCGATCATATAAGCAAACAAACGAAAAACTATAGTAGAACCCGTACCTTCAATTCTGACCAAAATGCCACCCGTGTAAGAAACAAGTACCATGAAAATAGTAGTAGTAGGCCCCACCATGAAGATGACCCTGCTTAAACATTGATTTGCTCAATAGGTGGGCTACACTTGTATGTTGAGTCAGATTGTTCATTAATTCTAATACTAATTTCTAATTGATTGATAGAAACGTTCTGACTTATTTGTCCTAGAAATCCTGTGAGTTTTAGTGCTATAGTTGTAACGGGACTCCCTTGGCAACCAAGTTACGTCGTCCTTTGGACCCACTATAAATGATACGAATCCCAGGTTTTGTGGACGGCTCCAACAAATCACTTGTGGGTCCTATCATTTTCCCACCAACCAATGGACGATATGCTTTTCCAGGAAAAATCTTGAAGTTTAGTGGTCCAACATATAAAACCATAATAATAACAAGGGAAATAATTGTTAGGGTAATTGTAGCGGCTGATTGGAGGACTTTTGTGGCTGAAAATAAACAATGGAAATTTCAACGGCGGTTATAATTCAATGGGTAGAATCGGCCAATCAACAAATAGGATCATCCAGCTATGGTGACTTTTAAGGGATCACCCATCCAAGGTGGGCCCAGTGGATGAATAGTCTAGATCTCACATATTCCCATCATGTTTGATAACTAAACTGGAGTGGGGCTAACAGCCCAGTAATGCGAATAGTTGATATGATGAGGCCCAATAGAGAACGATGCTCATGGGGAAGTTTCCCAGATAGGAAGATCCTAGCCATCCAATCTCGACTCTTCTCCCTTATCGTCTCAGGGTGTTTGGTCCATGGAATTGAATGGTATTGAATTGTATTAGATGTGATTGGCATCATTATTGCACAATGATTGCATGTCTGGAAATACCAAAGTCTTGTAGCCATCCAATCCTATGTTTGAAATAAAAATTTTATCTTGGAAAAATACAGGATTAATCAAAATCATGTTTGTTAGCTGATGTAGAGCGGGTCGCGGACAATTTCATGGCCAAGATGGATCAGAAAAGGCACGGTCGGCAACAGAAGTGATCCGGACCATCGGACCTTAGATCGGGCGTATCTCGTAATCCGGAATGAGTTTTCCGACGTAAAATATATGAATTTGGGGTAGAACGAGCTACTTTAGCCAACCAACCTGGTTATGCCGGGTTGCGCAGTCCGGATTTGCCATAAACCCCCTTATCGACGGTCATTTTCTCGTTTTAATTTTATTTTTACTATAAATAGTAAGTTTTAGTTTTAGTAAGTTTACTATTTATAGTAAGTTGCGAATTCTAGGAGTTTTAGTTGTAGTTTGAGTCTGATTTCTTTCTTATTTCTTAGTTCCTTATTTAAAGGGTTGTGAACTCGATTTTAGGATTTCATTAATCAATTTCGAATTTATTAGAAATTATTCTTACCTTGTGGATTCAAGAAGTCTCTGTGAGGAGTCCAGAGAAGTTCCATGGATTCGGAATATTTATCATCTTGAGGAAGACGGTGCTCGACCTCACGTCCTTCTCTGCATCATTAGCCCATGGAATTGTAATCAACGAACCAAATTCACAATGGATGTCGTTCACTTGTACAGATATATAACCTGAATGTCACATGTAAATGGTGCATATGGATGGATGACATGGATAAACACATACATCAATGTGGGGCCCACATGTGTAGTGGATTTCAAAATGCATAAAAATCTTACATGGGACGAAATGCAATTCGTGCCGTGACGAAATGCAATTACATCCCACTTAATCCCAATCTTTCCCATCCTCTTCGAATGTTGGATGAAATTGCACAGGACCAAGTTCCCTTAGTACAAGAAATGTGGACCCAAGTATCCATATTCCATATGGAAGCCGTAGCAACTCACTACACTTAGGGCCTGTTTGGCCGGGCGGATTGGAAGGGATTGGAAGATAGATACTGGGATTGGCCAGGTGTACCAAATAAACACATAATCCTGATCCTAGGATATAGCAATCCCATGAATCTTAAGACAATCCACTGACATTACCATCATTATCTTTAAATCCCATCCAATCCACCCTCGTCCCTTCAAAATTGCTTGGTACGTGTTTGGTTTGATGAATTGAAAGGGATCGAAAGGTTTAATCTCGAGATTGGCCGGGCGTGCCAAACCGACTGGATATAACAATCCAACAGAGCTTGCACCAATCCATTGAGGTAGCTATCATTACCTTGAAATCTGTGGAATCCCCTCAAAACCATCCAATCCCACCTGATCTGGCCTGGCCAAACAGGCGATTAGCGTACCAAGTAAACCCTGTGAGGTGCACCATGATTTATGTATTTTATCTACTCTTTCCATCCATTTTATTAGATAAGTTTAGGGATTGAGTCCGAAAATGACACATATCCAATACTTAAATGGACCACAGCACAGGAAACAAATGAATTGAATGTCTATAGTTGAAAATTTCTTGAAGGCCATAGTTGTTTTGGATCAAGCTTATATTTGTGTTTTACATTCATCCATGTTTGTATGATCTTAAGAACATGTTAGATGACAAATAAATATCACTATGGGGCTTAGAAAGGTTTCAACGGCGTAAATCATTATCCACACTGTTTCGAATGGTATGATCCACTTGATCTTTGAATATGCTTCAATTTTGGATTCGACTCCTTAAATTAGATGTGAAAATGGATGGACGGCGTGAATAGACCACATACATTTAAGGTGAGCCCAACTGAGTTTAGTCGGTACCATAAGAGCGTACTGCTCAGTACGCAATCGATTTCATTCCATACCATACAGATCGTTGTGGCTAAGAATCATGCAATTCTCCGGAAGCGGATTGCGTAGTGAGTTAATCACTGCGCTTAGCGTAATGAGTAAACTCTGATGAGATCCATCATAATTTATGTATTTTATCGGTTTGTCCATCCATTTTATCTGATAAATTTAGGGCTTGAGCCTAAAAATGAAGCATATAAATGTTTAAACAGACCACACCATAAAAAGAATAGCTGAATTGGACGTCTACTGTTGAAAATTTATTGGAGCTGGATCAAGCTTTTATTTGTGTTTTTCTTCATCCTTTGTATAATAAGATGAGACAATCCTAACTAGAAACTCTACGGGGAAAAATCGGATGGTTAATATTATCTTCTCAATGGAAGTTTTCTATTAGACCGTCTAGATTGCTGTATAACCAATGCATACTATTTTCTAAACGGTGCAAAACTAACATGCGAGTTTAGTATACCACGTTAGTAAGTATTTGAGGAGGAATGCAAAAAATGCATGCAGCGCGATGACCGACAAGTGGCACACGAGTAAGAAATCCGTCCCACTCAATCATGGGGAGCGCATAAGGAAGCATCCACTGACACATGTAATCCCCACGTGTAAGTCTAGTAGGCACCGTTAATTCTCTCTCTTAGTATACCTGTGGCCAAATCAGTCTGAGACAATTTATCTCGGACGTTCTCAGATAGCACCATGTATACGATGAATGGCATGGATCTCTCACATGAGAGACACAATCCCATCTTCCCAGAGACTGACTCACGTCCATCTCACGAGAGCGAGTACACTTTCAAAGACTCCACTCCGATGACGCTACGTATCTCAATAATTGCAAAAGACCCAAACAGTCTTGGGATTGGGTGTGAGAGAGAGAAGGGGAAAGAAATACCTAAGAAAGCGCCGACGACGAATATCCACTGCAGCAGCAGCAAGATCAAACGGCCGTGATTCTTCAACCGTTGTACCACAGCGCTTCGTCAATGAATTCCAAAACGCCTAGAATCCCTCCCTCATCGTAATCCCTTCCTCCTATTTCTCCAAAAATCAAAACCCAAAACGCCACCCCACTCTCTCGCTCTCTCTCCCTCTCTCTCTCTCTCAATGGGTTCTCTAGGGCGGAGGAACTCCATCTCATCGGTGGCCCCCACCAAGCTGGACCTCCCAATGGGTTCGCTAAGGCGGAGGAACTCCATATCATCGATAGTCACCACCAAGCTGGACCTCCCATCAAAGGCCCACCACCCGCAGAGCTCCAGCTTCCCGATTGCCGGCGACAAGCGTTACCCAGCCGTCGATTTCGAGCTTGTCACCCTTACCATCCGTCCCCTCTCCTACACCAGCCTCAAGGATCTCATCACGTCGTCCTCCTCGCTAGGTGTTGGGCTCTGCCCCTCCTCTCCAGGCGTCGCCACCCACAGCTGCCACGACATCTCCATCCGCAACCGCCTCGTCAAGCAGGCCGCCTGGGCCTACCTCCAGCCCATGGCCGCCTCGCCGGACTCAGCCGGCCGCGACTTCTTCCGGCGCGTCTGGGTCAAGATCTGCAGCGCCGGCCACTTCCGCAATCCTGTCAGCGCTTGCCTCTCCTTCCTCAACCGTCACGTGATACCCACCATCACTCGTGCCATCGGCCGCCTGCTCGACGTCTTCCGCCCCGCCAGGAAACCCACTGCCGTCTTGTGACGGTGACGATATCCGTAACGGCGACGGGAGGCCGTCAGGCTTGTGTAATTAGACCGCTAGATTCCGTTTCCGTTACAAAGAAAATTTTACATTTTAATATTCTGCACACGTTTTCCACCTTCTCATCTTCTCTGTTTTTTTTCTTTTCTTTTCTTTTTCTTAAATAAAAAAATAAAAAAATTTATTCTGGTTTGTTTACTGTGTGCGTTTTACACTGTTTACGAAATTGATCCAGACCATCGGAGAGCCGTGGGCTCCCTTGTTGATAGGGCATGGGCAGAAAATCAGGGTGATCGTATGATCATCCGCTGGTTACAGGAGCGGAGTGGTCGATGGCTGAAATTCGGTTATGCTCCATGGATATCCATGGGACCAATCTCCAACGTTGACTTCCCCCACACTACCGAAATGACCGGTGGACTGGATTCTGTATGCCCTGACACGTGTACGTTGGGGATCCTACCTTGGGCTCTACTGACCTACAGAGGAGGATTGGTCCTGTCCAGCCTGTTTTTTGTATAGAAAGATCGAAATGAATTGATTGATTTGCATACACCCATTTTATCAATTTGGGTGTAAAATAATGCCTCCGTCATCCCCACCCTACCCAAATTAAAAAGAAAAGACAAAAAACCATATTGATGCAAGGAAATATGTAGGGTAAAAAGGGAATTTTGAGTCATATATTCCTCTTTTTCTTTTTCTTTTTTTCTAAGTTTCAATCCGGCTGGTGTTGGCACGCCGAAGTCTTACGCGTGCAGCACGGAGCGTTTCATCCATGGTAATATCTTGAATTTGGTCGTTGGCACCAGAGGCAATTGGCGTGCTAGTCTCGATCCCCACCTCTACTCTGGATGTCGTGGCCTCTGCCACTGGTGTCTGAACCACATGATCTGCTATAGGCGTCTGAGATACCTCGCGCCTGATCGTCATTTGCGTTTGAAGTACATGATCTGCTTTTGGCGTCTGAGGCGCCTGACGCATGATCGTAATCGGCGGGGCTGTTGGTGGAGGCTGCCATTGGCCCGTCGTCTTTTGTATTTGCGACTCTTTCTGGCAATTCACGGACGCCTTCGAGTTTGGTGATTGCGGCACTGGTTCGGCACTCTGCGGCCACCAAAACAATTGTGTCACTATTGATTTCTTAGCAAAGCTATTTTGCTTTGGGTAAGTACAAAGGCAGGCAGAGACTCTCCACCATAATTCAGTGTTTTTTTTTATTTTATTTTTTTTTAATGGTTTGGATTGTATTTAAAAATGTACCTGAATGTCTGTTTTATGGCTCTGATTGCATTGTAGAATTACACACAGGGTATTTATGAAGTCCAAGCCGCCCAAATAGTGGGGACCAGAGCTGTCAAACCCAGCCTTGTCACTGGGTTAAGAACCCAGTTTTCTGGATTGACTCAGAGCCTAGTTTCACCAAGTCAACCATGTTGGAAAAGTGTTTTAAAAAATAAAAAAAATAAAAATAAAAAAAAAAAAATCATGGAAGAAGATAATAATGCTTTGGTGAGATTTGAGAAGAAGAGGAGTGAGGAGGAATATTAGATCATAGCCACGCCATCATCCTCATCTAAACCTTATCCCAGCTGTTAAGAGGAATATTCTCAGGTCAGAATTTTACGTCAATATTTTGAGATAAAGAATATAATCAAAATGCCCTAGATTAAAAAGCAATAAAGTCGAGAATTGTAGGGTCCACCATGGCAAGTTGCAATCCATGAGCAAGATGATCACCAAGACAATTCGGCCTATCAAATCATTGGATGGTTACAAGTGATTAAATTATTTTTATGGTGCGGCCCACCCAATGATTCAATCCACTTTATTCTCTCTTCATATAATTATCAGGGTGCCGCTGCATCTGTTGGGTGCTTGGGTGCTAGATGCCATACACATGCCAATTGGGCCTTATAATTCTCGATCTCAACACTAATAATCTCTATTTTATATTCATTATAATTTTATATATTGGCTTAGCTTGGACAACTCAAGAGTTTCACCTGGTTAACTCAATTCGGACTGCAAACCATGGCGGCTTGTTTGCTTCACCAATTAGCACTGTTTGTTTCACCAATTATCATGATGACGTAAAGGAAATGTGCAATGATTACAAAATTTGACTGCTAACTTTTAATAATGATGAAATCTTTACATTAACCTGAAATCATCACCCAGATACAAGATTTCCAATAGGATACCATGAAAAAGTCTAATAATTACAAATTCCTTTACCTATTTTCTAAATACATCTACATTTCCGGATGATTCCCATGCTTCATTTCCAGAGTAATTGGCGAAACAAACAGTGCGTGCGAGTCCTGCTGTTTGAGCAGTTTGGATTTGAGGTTGCGTGTTATCTTCGATGCAGATTAGGTACGGTTGGACACAACTCAGTGTGTTTCCTTGCAAAACCAACATTAACCTTAATTACATTTGCAGTTGATGCCTACAGAATAAGTTTGTGATGTTTAAAGGCGTGTTTAGGCATCCAATAGAGTCCCTCTGCCCAAATAGAGTCCCTCGGCATATGAGTCCAACGCCCAACGGGGCCTTTAATCCTGATTCCCATTACCCCCAAACAGGGCCAATCTTACTCGATGTGATGTGCTGAGTGGAATTTTGACAAAATCTTATAGCACAAAGCAACGGTGTGAAAATTATGAAATAGCTGCATCCAATGAGTAACAGTCTCGAATATAAACCTGGGATGGGCAGTTACCTGAGTGGCCGTGGTGGGCCTTGCTGATTGCTTGGCCAAGTACTGGAGGAATTCAAAAAATTTACTCTGGCCTTGACTAGAGACATTCTGCAAGTACAGGAGAGCCATGTCCCAAGCTCTGGCCCTAACCTCCAGCAACTTCCGGTCGATCTCTGTTTCATGTTTCGAAAGGAAAGGCTGCAGGAAGGTCTCGTAGACATAGTTGGTTCCCTACATCCAGCTAGCTCACTTAGATATGAATGCCATATATGCCAACAAACACGGATACAGAGAGGAATCTTGAATTTTCATCTCAGGATTTGGTTTTCTTTTTGTCTTTTGGTTGGAAGCTTACCTTTGTTTTGGGATACCATAAATAGACAATGAATGCCAGCTTTAGCTCACCGTACATTGGAACCCTTTGCAAGGACAAGGAGAAGTCATTAATAGAATGCCTTGCTAAGATATGATGGTGATGGCATCCGCTAAGGATAGATAAAATGTTAATGGAATTATACCAACCTCAATTCAGTTTGTAAAAGTGGGACCTCAATCAATAGTCAGGTGATGAAGTTCATTGGTCATGGGGCCCACTGTAAATGGACAATGCCCTACCAATCTCCTTGATAGGTGAGTTCTAGCATTTCAATTGTGGGCTGCAAGCAGACAGTCAAGAAGCAAAATATAACAGTGGTCCGCATTCAACAGAACTTCAATCTGGGAGATTTGGGTATGGTCCAGAAATGGTGGGTTGCGTTGAAACAACAGTCTACATCAACAAACCATGGGCCCCACTTCTACAAAATGCCATATATATCCTCAGGTTGAGCATCATAGAATTCCTTAAAGTAGCACTGCTTGTTACCAAGTTATAGAGTGCCAACAGAAAATTGAAATTACCATGAAAGAAAAATATCCCCAATCTTCTCAATTACCGTCAGCACCGCAACAATGATCCTGCGATATTTACAACTCCCAAACGTCACATTTTTATGCATTAACCTTACAATACAGTTCATGAAGATTTCTGAATAGAGAGGAATAGGTAATATGGGTTTGAGAAGTGATGGACAAGTGAGTATTATATTTATACATTTGGACCAATTATACGTTTGATTACACACAAAGTCGACATTTGATTAAGCATACAGAAAACCCAAATCAGATTATACAAAATACAGAACTACATTTTCCCCCCTTCAATGGAAGCAAGGAGATGAGTCATGTCGATGCAGCATCTTGACAATAGAAACCATCTTGGCAAGCCATGAGATGGGTCACCATGTGCACGAAGCTTCTAGGATGTCTCTGTGTATTTTCAGTTCATGTAGGTTGCTTCCCTGACTATGCAAGAGTTAATATCTATGAAACACAAGTTCAATGAAAACATGGTGACAAGGAGGACTGGAAACCCAAGAAACATGAGACTTGGATTGCCTCTTTCTTCAACCTTCTATAACACCCTCAACATGATAAAATAGAAAACTAAAAATTATAAAAATAAATAAATAAATAAATAATTGCCCATTAAGACTGGGGGGCACCTCATATACTAGCTGCTGATACCATGATCTAAGGAACCTTAATCATTACATTGGTGTGTTACGAAGTTAAATGTATTTTCATTGAGCTGAAGGGCCACTGTGCTCTTCTATTTGTAGAAACAAGCTCACCTTTTGGAGCCTGATTGACAGAGTTTTTCCATTCAGCTTTTGAAGTGGGTTTTCTATACTACCAAGAAGAAGAAAATTTTTCATTTTCAAATTAATGTGGGTGATGTCTAAATAGGGTGAAATTTCCAGCCTTAAGTGTAATGATGTTTCCTCATAATTAGACATCTTGTTAAAGTGAACAAATCCCATCACTGAGAGAGGAAGTTCTAAGATTTTTACACAATCTCCCTAGTCTCGTTACCTCAAGGGCATTAGGCTGCTTCAAAAAATAAATAAAATAAAATAATCATCAACAAGGTGTTTTTGGAGTTATAAAAGGTTACAAACAGTTTACTGATTTAGTTGAATTGGAATCAATTGCAGAGTTGATTCCGAATTCTCAATCAAATGTGTGAATTTTCTTTCTTTGACAACATAGCATTTTCTAAGCAAATTGCAATTGCACTTGTGATTCTGTTATTAGTATGCCGGCACTGCTACATGGATCAAATAAACAGAGGATATCCAGAACAAGTAACTCATGCTGTAGAAGAAATTGATTTGTCCCGAAACCATTATCAGACTTAAGATTCGAAACCAACAAGTAAAATGAGTCTGCAGCCGTATGTGAGAATAAAAATAGGCAGTGAAATTTAAGCAATGCATACCAGTATTGACACCAAAACCGCAGCTGTTCAATGTCGGCTCTGTTCTTTTCCACAGTTTTGAAGCACTCATATGCCGGATATACATAACCGAGGAGCAACCTGCCACCCAAAGTCCAATTCGATCACGAAAACTGACCTAGTGTATGAGTTTCACACTAAACATCCAACTAAAACCATTCACCACAGTTTGATCATGTTTTGATGGCAGTGATGACTGGTGGCCAAACAAGTTCAGGAAAAGAAAAGATTAAAAAATTTGACGAGTGGGCCCACCCTATCAGGTCTGTACCTCAAGTCATCTCAGACAGTGTTGGATAGCACCCACATGGATGTTCAACATATACTTAACACACAGGAGGATTCCTCATCAAGAAATCAACATAAAGGAAGAAGAATAAGAAGGTGATGGCAAGACACGGGAGATAGCTAGCATACACACCAAATTTTTGGTGCATGAATCAACATGGCAGAGGCAATAGGGACTAGAAGAAAGAGAACTCAAATGGATACAAGCATAAGGCCTCTCCAAATCAAATACACCCAAAGTTCGGCATATACACCAGATAGTTTCTCATTTTAAGAAATCGAGATAAGGATTGCTTCGGTGGTGAATGAAGAATTCAAATGGCAACATAAACGAGGCCTCTTTATAGCATATACATTGAAGCTCAGTTCATACACTTCACGCATAAAACATAGAAAAAGGAACACGGCAACAAAGAATTTGAAAGAGACGTACACAATAACTCTAAACAGCATGAACAGTTTGACAAATATCGCAAAGATTTTGTGAGTCTTGGAATAATATTGAGAAAAATAAACTAAATGATAGTATCGCAAGATTTTCAAATATTATGTTTTTATTGTGATACTAACTTGATGAATATTGAAAATTAAATAAAAATATATTCATTTTAAATTTAAATTTATTTACTAATTTCAAATAAATAGGTAGTATGAAAAGACCTGATGACCTATGGTCTAACTAAAGGCTTAGTAGATGATGATGACGACTAATTTCAAATAAATATTTCTATTTTCAGCCAGATTTTCCTGACAATATCCTGATAAAACCCTCGAAATTTGAAAATCTCTGAGAAATTGCTGAGAATGAGATTTGACACTGTGGGCATGAACACCGAATGGCTGGCATATAAACTACATAATGCAAAATCCATTTAAGGAAACAACCATAAAAGAAGGAGAAGACGCCAATGACCAACGAAAACCCAAATGGTGAGATTCATGAGACCTCATACAATCTGCACCAGTATCATTCCCAAATAAATAAAAACAACAAGATGCTGACGAATGTATGAATCTGAATGCTCAAATGAATGAAACTATACATCAAATATTTGGTGTACCATTCCTCTTTCAAGAAATCGACATAGAATAAGAACAAGAAACAGAGCGCCCCCAATACACAACACTTCGCGATAGCATATACACCGAAAGCTTCGGTGCATAAATTGAGGAATCAGTGTAAAGATGGAACGCTCTGCACCAGTATCTTCCCAAATTAATGAAATAAATGGCGAACACGTAAATCCGAATGCTCTAATGAATGAGACTCTAAATAGCATATACATCAAATATTCAGTGTATATTCCATACAGGGTACAATTCCTCATTGACGAAATCAAAATGGAACAAGAACAAGAAGCCGGATCGTCCCCAATACATGACATTTCCCAAAGCATATACACCGAAAGCTTCAGTGCATAAATTGAGGAATCGGTTTAAAGATCTTACGCTCTGCACCAGGATCATTCCCAAATTAATGAAAGCAACAAGACGAATGAATGAATCCGACTGCTGCCATGAAAATGACTCGACAAAGCATATACATCAAAATTTTCAGTGTACACGGCATACGCGGTACCATTTCTCATTCGAAAAATCAAAATAGAACAAGAACAAGAACAAGAACCAGAGCATCCCCCAATACAAAAAACCTCTCGAAAGCTTATACACCGAAAGTTTTCGCACATGATTGAGGAATCTACTAAATCAATTCCAATCCGAACGGGGAGAAAACACGTGAAACATCTAGATAGAAAATACACCGAATTCCTGCGTATGCAGAAGGAAAGAAAGAGAATCAAAGAGAAGGAAGAAGACATACACGAGGCTTCTGGTGATTACGTCCCCCAGCATTTTCACCTCCTTCACGTCCGATTCGCTCTGCCGAGAAACCTTGAAAATCCTACAAACATCGAACGGAAGTCATTGAATCGTCATCGTCATCTCACCATCAAAAGCAAGGGGATGATCTGAACCGTTCATCAGATCGTCCAATGATATGTAAAAGGAAAAGGAAAGTCTAACCCCGGACACGAATATCAGATCGGACGGATGTAATTTCTCGAAATCGGTCTATGAAAGAGAAAGAACTTCCGTTTCAGAGGATCTCTCGTTCTGCAAATGAGAGAGAGAGAGAATTTGCAGAGACTTGAGATGAAAGGAGGAATGAGTGCGGGGAAGAGATTTATACGGAATGGCGTTGGGAAGAAGAGAAAGATGGGAGGCTCGGTTTCTTGCGACGGACGCTTCCATCCTTCTCAACGATGATTGCCCTTCTACTACACGTGTTATTGTATCGGTCTATCAAAAAGACGGGGCATTTTTCTTCCAGAGCAAAACATTGATACTCTGGAGAATGCGATGGATAATACGCGGGTATTTAGAAAGTTTTAAAATTAAAAATTAAACCGTCCAACTTATTGTACCCCATTCAGATGTATTATAAACGAAAATTTAAGATTATTTGATTATTTGATTATCGGATTGATGGGTTATTATTGGATGGTTAAAAATGGAAAATATCGAATTGTCCTGTTTCCACAAACAAGGGTCCACGAATCAACGGTTAGGATTGTTCAACCAATCTTATAGTTTGGATTGTGATTTGGACACAGTGAGCTACACAATGTAACCGGTTTATTAGAGTTAGTATATGCCACGTTTATAGTTTTTGAGTGCCTGCGTATCAAGCGTCATGCGCCGCCCGAGTATCTTCTTTTGTTTAGGAACCTTCTGAGACGGAAATACCGTTTGGCAGTTAAAAGCTACCATAAGGATACCGGTGTCGGACTCTTCGTTCCGAAGGAAATCGCCTGCAACACCCTTCTTATGCAGCGCGTAAGACATCCAAGATCTGTGGGGCCCACGATATTGTATTTGGGAAATCCAGACTGTCTATAATCTGAAAAACCTTACGTTAACCGTACATGATAAATATCATTCAGAAAATAAAATAATTAGGCCAAAATACGATGATGAGTATGGCGAGTTTTTTGTATTTTTCTTCATCCCAGTGAATCACATCTGATTAACGGGTTTGATGAAACAAAAACACGATGGTGGCCTCATAAAAAACACATGGTTTTAGTCTCATTCCCATTGCTCTCTGCGGTGTGGCCCATCTAAGTTAGATATCCCTCTAATTTCTTTTTTTCTTTAAATATTTTCTAGGGGCTCACCTTATAGACGGAGTAGATTTACGAAATAAATAACGATGGACCCATGTAGCCTCATGGTTTTTTACGCGCTCAGGAAAACATGGGTTGTAGGGTATGTGACGATTTTGATTTGATGCGGGAGATTTCGACCCGGGGAGTTGTTTGATACTCTGGCTGCGTAATGATTCATCCGCAGGCACTTGGGAATGGTACACGTGGCATATCTTTGCTCACGTAGATCGACTGAAATTGGGGTGTCCAAATTATTGCGTTTGCTGATCTGAGGCCGTTGGATATTTAATATATTAACAGTCGGATAAATGTCCACCGTTTGATAACCAGGTAATCAACTGTGAATAATTTTTTGTGTGTGATACATTGGCACGGGTATCATCCGTCGTACTCTGCCAGAGTATCAATGTTTAACCTTTGTAGCATTAGGCCTATTTGCGTATTTGGTCTGTCGCGCTGGAAATTGGACAAGTGGCATGGAATTACATGATCGGGTTTGCTTTTCTAGTGGGTCTCACTATTAATAGATAAATTGAAAATTTGCAAGGACTGGATGTTTCTAACAATGTGATCGGTGGGCCTTCTTCGGAAGAATGCTTGCTATGTTTCCCCTTTTCTACGGGTGATCCAAAGGAAGAGAAATTTTAACAAGTGAAGATCTATATAATATTTGATCCATGATGTGACCCACCCAATGAACGGCCTGGATCAGGGGAGTATATGACACGTCAGCTCTATTTATATGAGCGGAAATGGTACACGGCGGATGCACCGAAGAGATGACATTGGATCGATGGATGGCTTTTGAATTCATTAGACTTTTCGAAATTGACCAAACTGACCCCGAACAAAGATGCTTTCGCGGGCGCCGATTGGGTACCCCCACCAAGACGGACGGTCCTATCAGGAGCTCTGTGGGCTCCTTATTGATGTATATGTTTTATCCACGCCGTCTATCCATTTTGAAAGCTCATTTTAGCATTGATACCAAAAATAAAATAGATATAATGCTTGAGTGTATCACACCAATGGAAACAGTGTGCATTGAACGCCTACCATTGAAAGCCTCTTGGGCACAGAAGTTTTGGATCAAACTGATATTTGTCTTTATCCCTTCATCCAGGTCGGTGTGATCATACGAATAAGTTGGAAGGAAAATAAACATAACGGTGGGCCCTACGAAGGTTTCAACGGTGGCTTTCATTGTCACCACATTTTCCTGTGGTGTGGTTCACTTACTCCTTCGATCTGTCTAATTTTTGTAATTATAGCTTAAAATGATCTTTAAAAATGGATGGACGGCGCGGATAAAATATATACATCATGTTGAGTCCCACAGAGCTCCTTACCGGACTGTCTGCCTCTATCTCTTGCTAGGTTTACATAGTACCCAGTAGGATTGCGTCCTGCTCCGCTGGACGGATTACCGTCCAAAAGGATCTGTGGAGGAGCCCACCGTGATGTATCTTTTTATCCAAGCCTTCTGTCCCTTTTCTCGTATCACATTAAGTTATGAACCCAAGGATGAGGTAGATCCAGCATTCAAGTGGAACACACCAAATATTAATCTTAGGTTGCATTAAATGCAAGAGTTTTCTGTGGTGTGGTCCACTTGAACATTGAATATTCCTCATTATTTTTCTAATATATTATAATAATCCTATAAAAGTGATGGACGTCTTGGATAAAAAGATGCATCACAGTGGGGGCCTCCACAGATCTGCCTGGACGGTTATCCGTCCAGGCGTGAGCAGGACGCAATCCGCGTTCATCAGCGTTCACTTTCACGGGGGACGCACAATACTCTACACTTCGGGTGCACCCCATATGTAGGCCCACCCGTGATCTAGACAGCTCGTTCAGACGATCCGAACCATTCAACGAACGGAAAATTGAAATAAACTTCATCAATAGCTCATATCCACCTGTTGGGGCTCCATTCCTGGAATGGTTGTGATCATATGAGCTCTACAACTTGTAATTTGTAGCCTATCAAGGCGTGGCCTATTAAGGAACGAAAAGGTGGTAATACTTTGGTGTGAATTTGTAACAGCATGTTAAATGATGCTGACGTTTCATTGAAAATGTGGTACACATTTAGGTTAATCCAGATCATTCAGATTGGGTGCCCCGTTTTGGATGCATTAATTTCTAATACAAAAATGGACGTAATCAAATTTAATGGACGGCTCAAATTTAATTAATCATTGTGGTCCATAAGAATGGATTAGGAAGCCTAACATGAAATATGTAGACTCAACTTATTTAAAAGTTGCAAGTGGTGTTGGTTGTTATTTTCGATACTGGGTGCACGGGTGTGCCAAAATTGAAATTGCAGTTTCAAATCAAATTGAACAACAATGACCCCAAGGGTCAAAATAGACGGACATGTAGTATATGAACGATAATTGAGGAGACTAATCACCTCTTCAAACACTCCCTTAATGTGTAAAATTGGAGCAGACGATATTCATAAAGTAAGGTTTGTCTTCCGATGAAGGGTTACACATTTGCTTTCATATGAAATAATTTTTTGATATATAAAAAATGAAATGAAAAATAAATTTTTATAATTGGTTGCGAGGTGCAACTACAAAACACATTTTCAATTGATAGACTGAATGTAGCATGCGAGCTTAGACTCAAATTATAGCTAACGATTACTAGCTACTTGGCTAATGCTACAGATGACCCTATGAAATGTAGGCAGTGAGCTAAAGATAAAAGATTACACTAAAAATGTAAATTGCTTGATAGGAAAATAAAAGATTACACTATGAAATGTAATTTGATTAGTTAATCGACAAGATAATTGAAATATATATTTGATTTATTTGAATTGGTATGAGACGATTTTTCTTACTGCATTGTTTTTTTATTTATATCTTTGATCCAGCTATCTGGATCATTCTCACGTTCTAACGGTTATCATAAACGCTATCCACTATTTGAAGTCTTTTACTTCTCCTCTTGTCACCTATTATATAACCGTTTGCACATGATTGCTTCCTCATCGACCGCTTAAGCAATACACATCATCATCTTTCTTGTACATATCTGAAGATATTCAAATATACCATGTGTATCCATACATATCACATATAACTCTCCCTGTTTAGTTATCGTAGAGGATGATGATAATAGGGATGAACAAGTGGGTTATGTTTTCTAGAGTTTTCAGAGGGCAACTTGGCCCGATGAGCAAAGAATCAATTATTGGGGAGATCGGTAGGTTAGCACTGTTTCAAATGCGGGCATTGATTGGGTACTACTCCCACCATGACCTAGTTAGAGATGGATGGTCGTGTTAGGGCATTCACAGAATCCACCAGATCTATATGTTTTATCTATGCCGTCCATTTATTTTGAAAGATCATTTTATGGAACGAGCCCAAAAAGAAGGCAAGTCAAGGGCATAAGTGGATCACACCACATGAAGCACCCAAAAAGAAGTCTAGTCAAGGGCATAGTGGACCACACCACATAAAGTAGTGGAGATTTAAAGCCTACTCTTGAAAACTTCTCGTGAGTAATAGAAGTTTTGGATCAAGCTGATATTTATGTTTTGCCTTAATACAGGACTATGGGACCTTATTGATGTAGAGCGGGTCGCGAATAATTTCATGGCCAGGATGGATCAGAAAAGGCACGGTCGGCGACAGAAGTGATCCGGACCATCAGACCTTAGATCAGGTGTATCTCGCAATCCGGAATGAGTTATTCGACGCAAAATATATGATTTTGGGGTAGAACGAGCTACTTTAGCCAACCAACCCACTACGCCGGGTTGCGCAGCCCGGATTTGCGAGAAACCCCCTGATCGATGGTCGTTTTCCCTTTTTAATTTCATTTTTACTATTTATAGTAAGTTTTAGTTTGCTTATATCTCTTCATCCGTTGGGCTTTAGGAGTTGTGTCCAACATGAAAAGTGCTTAGAATAATTAGGAGAACGGTTTGGTGAAGCCAAATAGGACACTTATTATTTTTGGCCGAAAACCTTGCGCACTAGTAGACATCACGACCGTCTATAAATAGTAAGTTTACTATTTATAGTAAGTTGTGAATTTTAGGAGTTTTAGTTGTAGTTTGAGTCTGATTTCTTTCCTATTGCTTGGTTCCCTTATTTAAAGGGGTGTAAACTCATTTTTAGTCATTCAGTAATCAATTTCAAAGTTTATTAGAGTTTATTTCTATTTTCTTGCTTTCTTTCCTCGTGGATTCAAGAAGTCTCTGTGAGGAGTCCAGAGAAGCTCCGTGGATTCGGAATAGTTATCCTTGAGGAAGACGGTAATCGACCTCATCACGTTCATCCTTGCATCACTTATGAACAGGTTGGATGGCAAATAAACAACGTGGTGAGCTATAGTAATGTTTCAATGGTAAGAGTTCATTCCCCCATTGCTTCATGCGGTGTGGCTCACTTGAGCCCTAAGCTTCTTTTTTGGACTCCAGACATAAAAATATTTCAAAATAGATGAATGGTGTGGATAAAATGTATATGTCACCATGGGTTGCACAGAGCCCCTATCATGGCTTTGTCTCTAACTAGGTCCCGGTGGGGATAGTACCCAATGTACGCCCTTCAAGTGCATTATCAGCTAGGTTAGCGGGTCATGGGGTGGGCCATAATCCGTACACATGTAGGGAGTAGATTCAGTCAGGTTAGGATAACACTTAGTTAGATTGTGATGTACCACTACTTCATTGGTACATATATTTATTAAAGAGGCCCAGTAACTTTCAAAAGGTTGTTAGTTAACTGTTGGACGGACCAATGAAATATTGCCATGCCACGGACCGACAATACTCGATGTTAACCCGACCTAACCAAATCCACTCCCTACCTACGTACCTATGGAGTGTACCATAGTTTAGGTAACTAGAGTTGGTATACAAATCTAGCATTGGTTGAACACATGCACTCTATCCATAGATGGAATTAAGAAAGACTTTCTGTTAAATAGTGTTATTAGTTCTCATAGGTTTAGAAGATAGCTATTATAAAAAGTTGTGACGTGAGGACCATAGAAACATCAATTAAAAAATATTATTAGGAAGACATGCTACAGTTCTTTCGGAGCATTATAAGTTACAGTGCTCCTAATTGCATTGGAACACATAAATAGTATACTTCATTGATCTAGACGGTTCATCAGGTTCAGCACACATTTCATGGGCTTTCATACATATGTTACACCGATCTAACAAATATGAACCATTTGATCAATGGTTTTTAATATGGACAGTCAAGATCATTTACAGAAAAAAAGTCTGATCAACAATTTCTTCGATCTATTTTTCAGGGCCCACCATGGTTTGTTTATAATTCTAAAAAATCACTTTTGTTAGGTGATTTAACCATCCTATCCATGCCTTTGTACATGAATGGTGGTGGAAAACAAGGCCAAATCACGGATGGATTGGATCATATATTCAGTGAGATATTTGCATAGCATGCTACCAAGTGTGTTTTGGGGTAAATAGATAGTTTAGATCGGACAATTAGACTTTCCAAATGAACCTGAGTGATAAACAAGGTGCAGGTAGAATTGTACATGAGTCGAACCGATAGCTTGAATCAGCTCAGCCCTTAACTAACCCTAGCTCGAACTTGGCTCGGTTTGATCCTCAAGCATAATTGGCCAGCTCAGCTCAGTTCGATCAGCAGCTCTAACCAATTCGAGCCAAGACCATGTCTTGCGACATTTTCTAAAACACATGGAGTGCACCTTCAATTTCTTACTAAATATAAAACAATAACATCGATTTACAGATATTTCATCAAACACTCAGTAGGCAACATAAAAATCAAGAAATAAGCATATTTGTTTCATATGCATATCTACCTTACCACTAGTTGATACTTCATTGAGTTATTTTATCAAGCACTTGTTGAGCAACCTGTATGTCAAAATAACTGAGCCACCAAACTAGTTCAATTTGAGTTCGATTTGAGTTAAGGTTCAATCCAAGTTGAGTCAAGCTCGGGCAAGCGCGAACTCCACTTGAAATTTTTTTGAGCTCAAAAAAGCAGCTCCGCTCAGCTCGAACTCAGTTTCAAATTAAATTTTTTTAAGTTGAGTCGAGCAAGCTAACCAAGCTAACTCGATTCGTATACAACTCTAAGTGAAGGGGAGAGAGATGAAGTAAAATAGTATACAACCCATCTTACTTTTTTGGCATTGTGACCCACTTGGGATATAGATCTGTATGATTTTTGATGTAATGTCCTGACATAAGATGTATGGTGTAAATGTCATATAGTCATTATACGGTGGGCACCACAAAGACTTAGTTGTACGGTCACCCAAGGGCATGTTTGGTTTTTTTAGAGAAAAGGTAAATGCATTGGAGATGGGTAATAATTATTTTCCTAGTAATTATCACACTGCTCCCTACGTTGATTTCACTCTCTGTATAACCCTAAAAGGGAGGATGTTGCTAAATATATGCGGGGCCCATCATAATGTATGTGGACTATCCACACTGTCCATCTATCATGCCAACTGAATTTAGGGCATGAGCCAAAAAATGAGGTAGATTCAAAGTTCATTTGGAGCACACCACAGTAAAAATGGAATCGAACATTCACCGTTAAAAACTTCTTGGGACTACTGTTTACTTTGTGTGGGCCACTTGAATGTTAGATTTACCTCATTTTTCGGTTCATGCCTCAAAATGTTATGGCGAAATGCATGGACGACACAGATATGTCCTATACATGATGGTGGGACCCACAAATTGATGCCAGTCATTTTGGACGGTTTTTTCGAAGTAAGGTTACCCTTGTATTTTTAAACAGGTGAAATTGTTATAATTGGCTATTTACAGGGCATTTACACTGAATTTTGAAAGTCAAACAGGCCTAATAGTATATAGATGGTTATCCCACGTTTATGCAACACTGCACGTTTCGTATGTTATATCCAAATGGTTTTCCAATTACACAAATCCGACATATCCATGAGTGTGATTTGAAATAATGCCACGTTTACGCAATAGCGCACGTTTCAGATGGTTTGAATTCTACACCCGTGTGACACATGTGCACGTGTGTGTGAGTTGGCTATAGAACTCTTCCTTCCCAACTAAACTCCATGAAGAGCTTTAAATATCATCAGACAGTATCAGCTAAACCGATGTAATAAAGGTAAGGCCTTATATTTCGTCAAACACCACGAGGCCAGGTCCTCTACGAGCCTCTGTAAGCTTATTCTCCCAGGGGAGATACTGTGGGGCCACCTTCTGTGTATATGGCACTAACTTGCGACCGCATTTTACACCATCTTCGAATACTTTGGATATAGGACCACTCGTCGCATGGCAATGAACGGTTCAGATCATCATATACATGTGCCACGTGTACAGTAGATGGTAGTTTCATAGATAGATAGCTATTAAGCAAGTATGGATGGTCAATGTTTTCTAATAGAAGATTTGATTATTCTATTCTCATCCCATTAACTTGGTCTCAACTCTCAAGTAAACAAAAGAAAGATGAGAATAGAATACCAAGTCATGGGACCTACAGATTGGAGTGCATGGTAAGAAAAGCATAATAATCTGAGCCATTCATCTGGTGGGCCCAACTCCTGTTTGACCATGACTTGAAAGTTGCACCAATCAAACGATCCTAATTCCTAACCTGCCACCTTTGCTTGTTTAAATGCTTTGGATGGCTAGGATTGTCAGAATAAATGCAAGTCTTTATTTACTGGAAATCGAAATTGAGGCTCATGGGCAGAACTCTCTGAATCGTGTGGGTGGACCCAATCTCTATGTATAAGGAGATCATTTGTTACAGTAATTATAAATACCTATTTTGAATTATTGCAGGTACCTCCTTTGGGCAGAGAAGCCTTCCGTACCAATTATTATTTATAAATGGGTGAAGTCGATGGGATTTCTCAAGTTCCTGTGGTGGGATGCTAGGTGGGGGCCACCACTATGATGTTTATGAGAAATTCACCCCTATAATAGAATATAAAATAATGGATAGCAGCTCATAAACATCCAAGATCTTGTTGCAGGCTATCTTATGGTTGGATCAACCTGATTTTTTGGGGGCATCCTCCTTACCAAGGTGGAATGACATTGCGAACGGCCTGGATGACATACACACTATGATGGGCCTGCAACGCCACAACTAATTTCCAACAGGATTGAGGTAAAACTTTCAATTGCGCAAAGCTAATGGTTTTAGAACATGGTCTACGGGAATATGTAGCGAGCCCATAAAACAGGTGGGGAGGTATTTTTATAAAGAGTGAAAATAATGAAGGTTTTCTGACATTTATTTTAAATAGAGGGGTTACTGGTTACAATTATCCGTTTTCTAATCAGCGAGAATATTGTAATTTTTTAGTCTGATCAAAACCTCGGAAAAGCCAGTGTGGGGTATTTATATGGACGTGAATTTCCTCTGTGGGGCCCCCCATTATGTCTGACCTGACCTGTCCTGGTTGACCATAGCTTGAAAGTCTAACCCATCAAACGATCCTCATTCCTAACCTACCTGCTGGGGTGTTTTTGCTTGTTAAATGCTTTGGACGGCCTGGATCGCGCTGACATCATGTGCGTGGGCTCAATCATGATGTTTCATGGATGGGGAGTTATATGATACTCAGGCAGCGTTCGACACTTGATACGCAGGCACTTAAGAATTGTATAGACTAAGCTCGTAGAACCTACAGTTGCTAAGTTACAATCCCAAAATCCACAAACGATCCTAACCACTCATTCGAGGAGACTTGAATGTTGAAATAAGTCCATTGGATATATTTTTATTTTCAACCGTCCAATGGACGCTCACCTATCCGATAGTCAGATAATCAATTAACTGTAAGTGTTGGTTCATGACGCATTTGACATCTGAACTTTAATTTGAATAGTTTACTTTGACCTGGTTGTATGCCACGTTTGCAATTTCTAAGTAACTTCTAAGCACATGCGTATCATCTATCACGCCCTGACTCAGTATCAAAGTTTTGCTCCCTTGTAATATAATATGGAATGGTTGTTGCTAGATTACGGTGGGCCTCTATGGTACGTGATCCGTGGGGCTTACTGTGGTGGCTAAGATCTTTCAACGTAGGAGATCCTCGGGGACTAGTTCGTCCATGGCAGGGTCCAGCAGACCAATGGTCTGGATCAGTGAAACATGGGTGTCACATCTGCAATTGTAGATGCGGAGAGATCACATGCAACTACGTGCACCGAAAATCTACGATAGTTACTACCATGCGGGCATGCTGATTAAATGATCCTAACCATTCGATGGAGAACATGGAAATGCACGGTCAGGATTATTTTTTTTTCAAGAAAATGTCTAGTAATCAGCTGGAATCATCATGTATGGTCCACGTAGGATTGTTCAGTACATCAAAGTTTCTTCAGTCGAATGTACACTAACAGTACATCTGATCAGTTAAATTTGGCCCACCTGACTAATGAACGAACCTGATTCTTGGGATGGGTAATCTACGTAGTGGTTCCTTTCTGATGGATGCTTGAATGTTGTACGTATTTGTCGAAGGTGACGTATGTGCTTGCGTGTGCATTAGTTGATTTGTACACGCGCGTGGAGGAAGCTGATTTCATGCCCTAGTCGGAAGTTGCGTGGGGCCACCAGAGATGTCTGTGATAAATCTACTCCGTCCATCAGTTTTGGAAGTCCACAATCGGATAAAAATATAAAAATTATCCAGATCCAAAACTCCTGTGGCTCATACTAAAAGAAACAGCGGGGATTGAACACCCGACATTGGAAACTTTTTAAGGTCTACAGAAATTTTCTATCAGGATGATATTTGGGCCTACAGTTCATCTGAGTCGTAATAACCATATGAACGGTTTGGATATAATATAAACATCATCTTTGGCTCCAGGAAGGTTTCGATAGTGTACGTTTCTATTCCCACTGTTTTGTGTGGTGTAGCCCACCAGAGTTTTCTATATTCCTGATTTTTGGACTAGCATCTTATTGTGATGTTTAAAAACTCATGTACGGAGTTGATTTATCACGAGAATCTGTTTGAGCCTTACACAGCTTCCGACTACAGGAATTTCCATGTGCAGGCCGCTTCCGCGTGAGGACTCAGCAAAGTTCTCTCGAATACATCCCAACGTATAACAATACGATACATGGGGACTTTAGCCTTTGAATATGGTTTATGTTCCAATGATCCAGACGGCTTATATGATGGGTCTCACTCGTTTGATGGATATCAAAAAATAAAAAAATCCTAAGTTGAATCGTTTCATCACTATAATAATTTAGCTCTTTAGGTTTGAATAAACGGCCATCAAAACATTTAAACAATAAAAAGTATTAAAATATAAGTCTCAGAGTCTTTTGGTCGTCTCCCATCCAAGAAGTATCCTATCATATAAACGGTCTGGATCATTGCAAATAATCCAAATTCAACAGCTAAAGTTAGCCCCATATTGTATTATTATACGTTTTGGCATATTCTAACAAACCTCTTTTTGTTTTTAAATCTTCTTCTAAGTGCTAGAGTTACGTGATAATTCACTATTGCTAAAATGGTCGTGAATCATCCACCGTATATTTGGCACGCTTTTATGGATATCTGGTCCATTCAAAGTTCTTGGCCCATCGTGGATAGATCATGGCCTAAAAATTACCCTTAAAGGCTGATTTTAACCATACAATGATGGGCCATAAAATGGATGGTGACGATAAGGTTTAACGGTTATTTGACAAATAACATAATCTAGTCCATCTTTTGTGGAAGATGATGATACCATAGAGCCCAAAGAACGTGAATATGGTAGAGTGCGGGTGGCAAGGTGTTGCATCAATCTGATCCGTCAATCTGCTGGGCCTAATCATGGATGGATTATTTTTGAAAAGCCACACCCATTGGAAAATCCTATCCATCAACCCTCTTCAATTTTCTCCATTGAATATTTGATCATTAACTATATTCAATTCCTACCGTCAATTTAAGGGCCACGAATCAGATAGCTAGGATCATTTGGACACTCTATATTTTTTAACTATTTTCCATCCACAATAAGGGCAACTAGATGGACGGTCGGTCCATAATAACAAATCACCCTTCCATGTATAACTTGCAGAGATGGGTAGTCATTGGTTGGTGAGAATAGGTAGTCAGTTTGCAACGACTCGAGCTTTTGGTTGGATCTGTCTCAATTGAACAAGACATGAGGATCTCGTATGTCACGTGCAGTGCACGTGGGAGAGAAGAGATGACCGTTGAGGTCAAATCACTCGGTAGGTAATATTCCCAACCGCCCAAATTTTGACCTACCTGGGTCCCGCGTCACTCCCGTCCGCCGATTGAAGACTCGGTGACTCGGTGTGGGTGACTCGGTCGTGTCAGTCATCTTTTCAATGGTCACTTTCTTGTTTTGATTTCATTGTTATTTTGTTTGACTGTGCGTGTTTGGATGTTTGCATTGGATCCATCAAGTGGGCCATCAATGACGCAGGCATGGATGCGATGAGGTCTAGCACCGTCATTGTTCACGGAACTACGCTGAACGCAAGGAGCTACCTTAAATTCACGAGGAAAATAAGATAAATAGTAACGTGAACCCTGTAACGAAGTTCGGGAATCAAAATACAGCTAAAACTCTCAAAAGTTATGACGTACTATGAATAGTAAATTTGTTATTTATACATGACCACGATTACTGTTAGACATTATGGTTTTTTGCTAAAATTAGTATCTTATTTGGCTTAACCACACTATTCTCCTAATATTTCTAAGCACTTTTCATATTGCTCACGTACAACTCTTAAACCGCAACGGATGAAAAGTTACAATCAAACTAGAACTTATTATAAATAGTAAAAATAAAAATAAAATGTAATTTTAGCCATCGATCTAACGGAATCTTGCAAATTTGACGTGGGCAACTCAGCGTAGCAGGATTAAGTGGTTAAAGTAGCTTTTCTTGCTCCAAAATGGCACATTGGATAACTCATTCCAATTTGCGAGATAAACCTGTTTTTGCCTTTGATCGGGCCTTCTTTGGTCCATCTTAGCCATGAAATTATATGCGACCCACCCTACACCAATATCAATCATAAGGGCCCAATTGTTTAGATATCTGGCCTTGGGAATCAGGACAGTCTGGTAATCAATTGGGCTCCACACAAAGTAAAGGGACGATAAAGGAAGATCATCCAGTGGTTCAGAATCAATGTGCGGGTCCATCGAATGATAAATTTAACTTGATATTTTTAGACAGTGAATCAACCTTATGGGATGAATGGCTTGGATCGAGTTGATGAGGTCACACAGAGATACAAAGAAAAAAGTCCGTTTGATTAATTCCTTCAGGACTCGGACCAATTCAAACACTTGCAAGAGAAGTCAGAAAAGCTTAGAGAAAACCAGTGAATTATGTAGAAATTGACTTTTAAATTAAACTCACCAGGACATCTCGTGACATCCTCTCCAACCATCAGTTGCCCCACCACATGTTGAAAATGACCCCCCCCCCCCCCCCCCCCCCCAAAAAAAAAAAAAAAAAAAAAAAAAAAAAAAAGATAGATTCAACTATCAATTACGCCACACCACAAGAAAACTGAGTGAATTGGACGTACACTGATTGAGGCCCACGGAAGTTTCAGATTAACCATTTATTTGTTTTTTTTTTTCCCTAATCCTGGTAGGAATAACCTTATAAACTGGTTGGATAGCATATAAACATCACATCAAGCCACGAAAATTTCAATGGTAGCATATAAACGTTGGTGGGCCATGACAAAAGAGAGAGTTTCCATGGCCCAGAAAAGTTTTAGATTAGGATGAAAGTTGGGATCTAGGTTAGGTTGGGTTGAGGGTCAGCCCGAGTCCAACCTTACCTCAAGAGGAACCAACCCACGATATGACCTGACCTGACCTGAATTTCAACCCAATGTGCCCAACCTAAAATCCTTTATATTTGTGTTTTCCCTTCATCCACATCTTACCGTGAACAGTTTTGATGACATAAAAATCAGTGTAGGTAGTCCCTAAGAAGAAGGTTTTAAGAGTGGACGTCAATATCCCCACTGCTTCTGTAGTGTGGTCTATGCAAGCTTTGTTTATGCTTAAATTTTGGTCTCAACCCTTAGGATGAGAATGGACGCAGTGTAAAAGCCACATACATTCACGATGGACCAATAGAGTTTGCTAAGTACCATAAATGCCTTCTGAGTTACTTAGTGCGTAATTCGTTGCCGGTTGCATTCGCGATGTGGCTGAGACCCTGACTGTAGGGCCCAGCTTGATTGCGTTAATCATCATGTATAAGTTGTCCATCTATTTTTACAGCTTATTTTAATATATGGTCAAAAAATAAAGCAGATACAAATTTTAGGAGGACTACGCCATCAGACACAATGGTTACACTGACCTGGATGAAAGGCAAAAGGCAATCATCAGCTTTATTTAGAACTTGCTTAGCCTATTAAAGGTTTTAATTGGTCAGCAACTATTGTTTCCTCTAAATTGGCCTTACAACGGCCCATGGCCCCTTTTTTCTGGCTGAATTGGGGGAGTTATTTAAACATTTCACTCACACAATGGTGAAAATCCACAGTGGGTCCCATAGCCTCTAAATATTCTGGAAAATGAAAATCAAACGGGCCAACTCCTTCGCACCAAACCAATGAGAATTGGAGATGCCTTGAGCCCACCAATGCACATTATTATTTCTGGGGCCTAGATTTGGGCAAGCCACTTGGGTGTAGCACGTACACGATAGCATGAACAATCAATGGGTCCCACATCCCTTGGTTGGGGTGGAAAATCAACATCAAAGTGGGCCCAATGATGTTTCAATCGTAGGCATCATTTCTACTATTTCCCTTGGTGTGGCCCATCTGAGAATCATATCTGCTTCATTTTTTGTCTCATGGCCTGAAATGATATGGTAAAGCGGATGGTTATCGTGGATGAATGGATACATCACGAGTGAGGCCCATAGTCATGATTATTTTCAATATCAAAATTGTCCATCGTGTTAAAAATATTACCCAACACTGTTATCCTAATGCTAATTAAGAATATCTAGTATCATAAGGGTCTGTTTGGGAACGTGGATTTGGAACCCTCAAGATTTGAAATCCTCCTAGTGTGTTTGGCACCCTGGAGTGACTTTAATCCAAAAGATGCATGGTATATTCACAGGGGTTTGAATTTAATTACTAAATCAACTTTAATATTAGGCCGACCACATAGAATACAATGGTGACTGATCCAACACTAATACTAATTTAAATGATCCACCACAGATTTGGATCCCCTTAATTTTTTGCATCATGTGCTAAAAGGAGTCTAGCATAATAGATGCACAGGCCTGATAATAATAATAATAATAATAATAATAATAATAATAATAATAATAATAATAATAATAATAATAATAAAAGATCATATTGGCGGGCTCTACATTAGGTGTTACACCATTAAAATAAATACTCCAGTAACACCTAATCCGTTCAAGTATACACATTTTGGCTGATGACGTAGTTGTGTGGCCCACCATGAAGTATGTGTTTAATCCATAATGTACATCTAATTGTCCCTATTATTTTATAGCATGATACAAAGAAAAAAAATAATGAAAAATGAGGCATATCTAAATATCACGTCGACCGCATCACATGAAAACAATACAAAATAAACGTCAACCATCAAAAACATTTTATAGCATTTTTAATATTTATTGACATACAACCTATTGAATATTTCTCCGACAAGTTTATAATGGTCCGATGAAGCTCGACAACAATTTTCAGCTAAATTAGATGAAGATCAAAAGAAACCCATCTGGTCTAAAAATTTAGCAGCAAGTATGTAATGGTCCGATAAAGCTCGACACTAATTTTCATCCAAATCAAATGAAAATTACTTTATGTCAAACCACGTCACACCACTTCACTCAAATTTAGTCCGAAACAATGTGAACTCGGTTTCAATGATGCAAAAGGGACTCATCTAGTCTAAAAATTTACCGATAAGCCTATATGGTTTGATGATGCTGGACACCAATTTCTAGCCGAATCAGATGAAGATTAAATCATGCTAGACCACTTCACCCCAACCTAGCTCTAATAATGTGAACTTAGTTTCAATGTCCCAAAAGGGACCCGTCTAGTCAAATTTTTTACCAGTAAGCTTGTAATGGTCTGATAAAGCTCAACACCAATTTTTAGCCAAATCAAAAGAAGCTTAGGTCATGTCAGACCACTTCACTCAAATGTAACCCGAATAATGTAAACTCGGATTCAGCCTCGCAACAAGGACCCATTTGGGCTAAAAATTTATCGGCAAGCTTGTAACGGTCTGATGAAGATCGACACCAATTTTCAGTTGAATCGAATGAACATTGGGTCACGTTAGTCCACTTCACCCAAATATAACCCGAATAATGTGAACTTGCTACCGGTGTTGTAAAAGGCACCCATCTAAGCCAAAATTTTACCCGCAACCCTGTCATGGCCCAATGAAGCTTGACACCAATGTCCAACCAAATCAAATAAAGATTAGATCACATCAGACCACTTCACGCCACTTCCCCCAAACCTAGCTTGAATAATGTGAACTCGATTTCAATGTTGTTAAAGGGACCGATCTAGTTTAAAATTGTACTGACAAGCCTGTAATAATCTGATTAAGCTCAACACCAATTTCCAACTGAACCAGACGCAAATTAGGTCACGTTAAACTACTTCACATTACTTCAACCAAGCCTATCTCAAATAATGTAAAATCAATTCCGGCCTCACAAAAGGGGCCCATTTGGGTCAAAATTTTATGGACAACCCTATACTAGTCCAGTGAAGCTCGACACTAATTTTCAACTAAATCGGATGAACATTAGATAACGCTAGACCACTTCACCCTACCCGGGCCTGATCAATGTGAACTCAGTTTTAGTCCCTCAAATAGACTCGATCCTCACTAATATTTCTCCAGAAAGCATGTCATGGTCTGATATAGTTGGAAACCAAATTCAACTGAATTGGATGAAGGTTAAGTCATATCAGACCACTGAAATGGCCAAGCTATAAGTCCTAAGGGGGGGGAGGGTGAATAGGACTATGCCAAATTAAAACTATAACAGCGGAATAAAACCAAGAGATATCCAAATAGAAATAATTCACTTCTTAAAACTGAAATAAATGCAACCTCAATATATTAGTATTGAAAGGTTGATACGAATTCAGTTCTAAGGACAACCTTACACCATAAAAACCAAGGGTTTATGGTAAGACAACCTTATTTCTAGAACGTCATTTGTATTAAAAACTCAAACCAAAGAGGAATAAATAAACAGTAAGGAATTGAAATAAAATGCAGAAATTTAAATCTAAATTATTACACCATTCCCCGCTGTGCTTGAAATGTAAAAATTACAACATTCACATCCACACATACATTCGACAGCTTTGAATGATAAAAGATAAAAAGAATAAATCACACATCCACAAAACACAAAGAGTTATAGTGGTTCGCCTGTGTGTACACCAACTGTTATAAAAGAGCCACACAGATTGCTACTCCACTCCTAATATCCTCACATAGGGGATATCAGCGTTCACTATCAAAATAGGTTTCACAAGTTCACCTAAAACCTTCACAATTATGTCTTTTTGACTTGGGCTTACACAATTCAAAAACCCCTCTGTCTGAGTTTTCTGGCTCTCCTCAGATAACCACACAATGAGATTTTTCTGACTCAATCTCAAAACAAACTAAAAAGAAATGTAAATTACAATAAATGTAAAATACTTAAATTTTTCCTTTCGTAGTAACCCGGAAGAACCAATCGGAGTAGATGATTGAATATAGAAGTTCAAAGTCCAATACTCACTTTAAAATGGTTCTAAGTTTTAATTGATTTTAAGTTAAATTAAATGGGCTATTTTGATTCAAAGAAGAAGGAATATCACAATTTTTTTTTTCAATTGAGATTGGAATGTAGAAACAAAATCAAATAACTTAAAGCTAACAAAAAGAATATTAATTATGCACAAAGTAGCTTAAAATGAGCACAAACTTATCTAAGAGTGGATCCTTGATTTTTCTTGAATTTTTATCTAAAACTCTGAAATTCGTGCTCAATTTATAGTAGCAGAAATCTCGTCTACGACTGGTCTTAGGGACATTACGACTCGTCGTAGCAAAATGAATTTTTGAATATTTGGGCGCGATCGGATAAGACCATTCTACGAGTAGTTGTAGGGTGTCTACAACTGGTCATAAGACTCTCACGATCGGTTAAAGGAATCCTAATTTCATCGCTGGAGTTTGAATTGTAGAGTTAGGACTGGTCATAGGACAGGTCGACACTGTTCACACGACCGGTCGAACAGTCTCCAGGACTGGTCGTAGCTTAACCAGAAATTTTTAAAATTTTACAACAACTTACGATTAGTCTTGAAATTTCTAGGACTGGTTGAGGCAATGCTAGGACTAGTCGAACAAAGTCCAGGACTAGTCTTAGAACAGACTAAAATCAAGTATAAACATATAGTTTGAATTATGTATTCAAAATGACCTACCCTAAGGCCAATCTAAGGTCTATCATACCTTGAATAGTGAGATATGAATGTCGAGACTTCATATCTTCAGATGATTGATGACCTTTGATTATTATGAAGCTTGAGAACTTTGAACATCATGTAGCACTGAATCAAGAATTCTTCTGAAGCTTGACTAACCATTCATCTTGTGTTGTACACTGACTTGAGTCTTGAACAAGTGTACTTCTACTGTTGTAACTTGTACTTGAGACTTGAAGTGTACTTTAGTCTTGTAATCTTTATCGAAGTAGCTTTGAACATATATGCATGTAGATGATGACAAAGTGCATGACTTGTCTTGACTTGAAGTCGATCAGTGTACTTGACTAGAAGCACTTGTGAAGCAATGTCTTGAACTTATATAAATCAACATACAACCACAAGACAGGGATAAAGGTTTTGGCACCACAAAATTTGACAATCAAAGGAACATGTGACCATAGCACTTACAATCTCCCTCTTTGTCAAATTTGTGACAAAACACACAACAACAATATAACCAAGATGAATACAAAGAATTAAGCACTGGTTAGTTAAAGAATCATGCACCAGTTGTCATACAACAACTGGCACACCTCAGATGAAGTAGGTAACTTCACCTTCTTACTACTCCTAAATTACTCCCCCTGAGTAGCACATATATAAAAAAATATAAAAAAATGCTTCTACTACTCACAATAAATTAATTCATCTCCACATCATAGAAATTCTCCCCCTTTTTGTCACATTGACAAAGGAAGAACAAGATAATAGAACATGATATTAAACAGGAGTAATCATGGAGACAAGATATATGAAAATAAAGATCATAACTATGAAAATAGTTCAATCCACAGCCAATAAACCATAGTCAACAAACCACATATAAAGTTTACAATCCAACAAAAGTAAACTTAAGGTTATTACAGACCAAAGATAAAATCACTCAATCTGAACCTGAAGAAGGAGCAAGTATGGAAGGATCAAGTTGATGCATGCCCTTATTTAAGCGCCTAAGATACTTGCGCATATATTTAAATTGTAAATCATGGGCAACATTTATATTATCAACTTTAACAACCATATGCTCTATCTTCTCCTCTAGTGCACGTAAACGCGCATCAAACTTGGATGGTTCATAATCAGGGTCATTAGCAGAATCAGACTCAATTTCATCAAAAATATCATCCATGTTTATGTCATCTGGAGGAAGATCATCAGCTTCTTCTTCATTTCTAGCTTCAGCTCCACCATCACCACCCACTTGGCTAGGAGCCAATTCCAACTTTATTTTGTTGATATTATGGTTGTTAAAAATCAGATTATGGATAGGAGCCTCTCCAACAGGCATAGCGACCAACATATGAGAAGCCAAAACAGTCATAAGGTAGGCAAAAGGTATATCACTATGACCTGGATGGAGACGAAACTGAATGATGAAATAACATATTAAAGATGGAAGACAGACTTTAGTACCAGTAATGACAGAGTGCAAAACACGAACCATAAATGCAGTCAACTCTGTTTTGTTACCAGAGCAAGGATACAGATTTGACGTAAAAATTCTGTGGAGGACTCTGTATCTGGGTAACAAGTACCTTGAGGGGAGTGCATTCCCCTTGTGAGTCCATTGCACATTCATGTTACATAATGCTCTAATGAGCATCAATTTTTCAGTCTCAGAGGGTTTTTAAGATAAAACATGAATTGGGATACTCTCATCATTAATTGAAATATCCATAAGGCCAGCTATTAAATGACGGTCTACATGAAAAGGTCCTTCTCTAGCATCCATTTTAAAAGTTAAATTTTCAACAGAAAAGTCAAATATACATGCAAACATGGATTGTGCAATAGATTGGTATGTATGCCCACCCCAATGTAAGATGTTATCCCAACCTACAGCTTGGAGGAGAGGAACGATACCAAATGGAGCAATGTGGTTAAGATTAACAACTTTTTCAACGATAACCTTGCGCAAACGCAAATCCCGTACATATGAAGGATCATTTTCGGAAGAATGAAGATGGCGCTGAGTTATGGGAGCTGATCTAGAGGATGATGGACCACGAGTTGTTTTCTTTTTTCTTCTAGCATCCATTACCACAAAGGAATACAAAGGAGAAAGAAATCACAAGGAAATAAAGATGGGTTTTTCTAAATCAGCAAATGGAGAAGAAAAAAACTCTAAAATCTTAATAAAGCTTGAAATCAAGTACTCTAAAGATAATAAGGAAGATAATAGAACTTAAATTTATAATATGGACTAAAAGAATGCACTAACCTTGAAGATCAGGTCGGTGGGTTCGACTGGTCGAATGTTGGCTCGTTGGAGAGGAGCTTAGAAATGAGGAAGATGAGATTTTCTCCTAGTTTTAAAACAATCAACGCACTCCACGATCAGTCTTGGCCTTGAAAGTGCACCTACAAGTGTCCTGGTTTGTCAATTACGGTGTAAGTTGAGTTAGTCGGACAACAGCGCCTAACAGGAAGATTAAATCAAGTGTCTGCCTTAACTGGATGTGTGGAAGCTCGACACAAGTAAATCATAGTTTCACATCCCATGTCCCAAAACACCAGGTGATTAAAACCCTTAAAACTAAGTAGAACACCTTAGGGTTTTAGTGTAAGAAAACTTTTTATCAAACAAAAAAATCTTCAAGTTTTTCTTACCCTATCGATTATATCGATTCACCTTTCGATATGATCGACCTTCTCTATCAATATCCTCGGCATCTCAATCGATACAATCGAGTGAGGACAAAAAGCGTCCAGCAATCAAACATTCATCTGGACGATTTATCGATATATCGAAATCTCAATCGATATCATTGATATTCGAATATCGATCTCATCGAAAGTGAATCGATAATATCGATCGACAGTTTTCTGATGCATCTGTTTTTCTAAAGAAACTACTATAAGCTTCGATATATCGATGATTTTCCGATTCAATCTGAACTCAAATATCGATCATATCAGTAGTCATTCGATCATATCGATAGTAGGCGCATATTTCCTCCAACATAAATTTCAGAGTGTTTTAAACATTGATCGAGGGCCATTCGAGGAAATCGATATTCTAATGTCGATATCATCGAGTCCTGGTCAATTGAATCTAATCTGGCACAAACTAACCAGCGTGCTTATAGCTAAATCTATATGATTTATCGATCCTATCGATAAGATCTCGATATCATCAACATTCAAATTTCGATGACATCGGCTGTTCCCCGATCATATCTTTAGAACCTGAAATTCTTCAAGGCTTGTCTCTCTTATTTTCACCTGTCGATAGATCGATCCATCTATCGATGGAATCGAAGTTTAAAATTCGATAACATCGATGTGTGTCTCGATCCCATCGACCAGCCGATAAAAGGTTTTAAAAGTGAATGACATGAAGTTTGTACCATCAAGCGGATCATCGATACAATTGAGAGTATACGATCGATCATATCGACTCTTGCTCGATGATATCGAACTCTGTCATAAATGTGACCGTTTTATATTCGTTGGAACCTTTTGCCTATATATAGAGAGGCTTATCTTTATTGCTGGTAGAGAAACAAGAAAGTGCTTCTGAGTGTTTTAAACTTCATATCATTTATCTTAAGCCCTTTCTCTCAGGAAGTTCATCCTCCAATCCACCCTCATCATTGATATTCAATAGAGTGGATTGGGGAATGAACTTTCGCATTCAAGGATCCTCCAGCTACTACCTTAATGGCAAATCATTAAGCTAGGATGCCTTAAATGCATAGATGATTAGAATCACTCTATCTTCCTAATAGAAAAATCTTTAGAGAGTGGAATTCCATCATAACCTTGACCCGACCTGAAGCCTAGTATTGGTACATCTTTTTATGTTGCGGAACAAGGGAGCTGAAGACTCTTCATCAACAAGAAAGAGATCTTCATCACTACGTTAAAAGGGACTCATCAACTTATCTGTAAGTACTTAGAGTCCAGAGGACACTTGTGATCATTCCTTTCTAGGATTGGGTCATAGGTGTTGCTCACCCTTTGAAGTCCTCAAAGGAGGCCTCCGGCGGGAGTATATATGTGGGTGTGTTGGGTGGACCCTTTCTCTGTGTGAGCATAAACATCTGGTTAGGAGTGAACTAGTAAACTCTGGGATATGAGGTGAACCGTGTAAAACCTCTGTTAGGGTCATAGGGTAAGATCCTTGGCCAGTGTGCCTAAACCGGGTGCTATGTGTTAACCCTTACTCATGAGAGCATAAACAGTCAGCCTCTATGTATGTTGTAAAGGTTGAAGGTGAACCTAATTTAAAACCTTAAGTTTGAGATGAACCATGGGAAACCTCCTTAGTGAAATCTGATACACTCAAGGGTTGAGTGTGGCAATCGAGAGTGGAGTAAATAAGTAGTCAAACTACTATAAAAATGACTGTGTTTGTGATTGATTCTTGTGCTTGAACATTTGTGTGATTATATTTATTACATTCATATATGCTCACACTTCACACATACAGTCACATCCATCATAGACTATAACTGCCTCATGCTTATTAATTTGAATAGTTTTGTGATTGGATCTTCTACTGGGCTTGGAAGCAAGTAGAGTTACATTTGAGTAATCCTGAAAATTGCATACCTGTTAGGATTAGAGTGATAGGATTTTTAATATAACTCATAAATCTTTAAAAAGTCATATTCACCCTCCTCTAGGACATATTAGCATATTCCTGCTTCAACTCAAGCGGTCTTCACCGCTATTTTAGGCCTGTCCACGATTAGTCGAGTACCGACAAAAATATGCATTTATTTATAAAAATTAAAATTTAAACACATAAAATCTCAAATATATTTACACTATGATACACAAATGCATGAATAATCAATGCACATACCAAGATCAAATCTTAATTTATTAAACCTGCTTTTATCGAGCTGTTTAGTAAAAATGTCAGTAAGTTGAGTCTCGGTCGGAATGTGTTCTAAAGATATTATTTTTTTCTTCCACTAATTCATGAATATAATGATATGTAATATCAATGTGCTTGGTACGTGAGTGTTGGATTGAATTTTTTGAAATATTTATAGCACTGGTATTGTCATAATATAACACTATTGAATCTTGTGCTATTTCATAATCACTTAACATACGTTTCATCCAAACAAGCTGAGTATGTGCATTTCCAGTTGCGATGAATTCAGCTTCAGCAATAGAAAGTGATATAGAACTTTGTTTCTTGCTAAACCAAGAAACTAAATAATTTTCGATATAAAAACAACCACCACTAGTTGATTTCCTATCATCGATATTTCCAGCCCAATCAGCATCAGTGTACCCTGTCAACTGAATACTAGTATCATATAGATACCAGAGACCCAAATTAACTAAACTTGCGACATATCGCATAATCTGCTTAACAGCAGTTAGATGTGATTCTTTAGGATTAGACTGATATCTAGCGTAAATACCAACACTTAAAGCAATATCAGGTCTACTAGCAGTTAAATATAGCAAACTGTCAATCATACTACGATATGACTTAGGATCAACATTTTTACTTGTAAAGTCCTTTGAAAGTCTTAGGGTTGTACTCATAGGATTATCAAAAGTTTTACCATTCTCAAATTTGAACTTTTTGATCAAGTTCAGAGCATATTTGGTCTGAGAAATAAAAATTTCATTAGGTTGTTGTTTTACTTGTAACCCTAGGAAATAGTTCATTTTCCCAACCATTCTCATTTCAAACTTAGATTTCATTAAATCTGCAAACTCAACAGTCATGTTAGCACAAGTTGATCCATAAATAATATCATCAACATAGATTTGAACCATTAACATATCATCATTATATTTCTTAACAAAGAGCGTCTTATCGACACTGCCCGTTTGAAAGTCATGAGTGAGTAGGAACGTAGTCAATTTCTCGTACCATGCCCTAGGAGCTTGTTTTAGACGATAGAGAGCCTTTTTAAGACGATATAAATAATAAATAAACTTAGGGTCTTTAAACCCTGTAGGTTGTTCAACATATACTTCTTCATGTAAATCACCATTCAAAAAGGCACTCTTTACATCCATTTGATAAATTTTAAACTTTTTATAACAAGCAATGGATATAAAAAGTCTGATTGATTCAAGACGAGCAACTGGTGCAAAGGTTTCATCGTAATCAATTCCTTCAACTTGAGTGTACCCTTGTACAACCAGTCTTGCCTTATTCCAAATTATATTTCTAAGTTCATCAGACTTATTTTTAAAAATTCAGTTTGTTCCAATAATATATTTATCTTTAGGTCTGGGAACAAGATACCAGACATCATTTCGAACAAATTGATTAAGTTCTTTGTTGAAGGTCAAATAGTGCATATTAGACCCCATTTATTACTTAGATCTACGAGCATAATACCATTTAACGCCCAGTTTTAATCGTGTTTTGTTGCAGGGTGTGATTAGGAGAGTTGACTGAAAAAGGATGCCAAAAGCTTAGATTTAACGTTCTGATAATCACCAGGGCAAGGGACGGACTCCAGGGACTAAAATCAACAAATATGCACGCCAGGGACCCGAGAAATTTTAGTCGTTCACTTACAAATGGCCTGAAATTGGTGTAGAATGTAAGATCACATGGTTCCCGCTATCCGATTGACTCAAAAATTTATACACGAGATGAGGGCCATAAATTAACCGTACATATAAAATTTCAGCCATTGAAGATCTCAGGAAGTGCCCCAACTGATAGATCAGCTCATAAACCGTTGATTCTGGGCCCACCTGATATCTGGAATTGCCTCAAATCTAGTCTCAACGCTTTAAATAGGGAAACAAAATGAATGGATGGATTGGATTTCTCAGAAACATCATAGTGGACCCCACCTTGTGTAGCATGTGCACGTGTACAAGTGTACTAGCCGTGCACTGTACGTCCACCATGGTCAAACCGACCTTTAACCGTTCCATCTCAAATTCCTTTTTAGAGATGGAATTCTCTGTTACGTAGCATGTCCGCTGGCCCTTTTTACGGTCGATAGTGGACCCCACACATGCCCCGTACGGATAATCCACACCGTCCATCTTGTAGAGGGATTCGAGAGCTACAAAACTATGCTGACCTTTTACATCCATGCGTACACACGTGTGCGATACAGGGGCCACAAAAGGGCTGCCCTGTAGCGTTCAAATCTGATCTTTTAGTTATTTCTTCTCTGAGACATGCCAATGGACATTTAAAACTACCCATTCTTGATTGAAATTTAGTCCTGAATCCAATGGACGGGGTGGGTTTTCCAGAAAATGCTTCTGTAGGGCCTACCAATCACAACAGCGAAATGGTGCGAAAGGTTTCGCACATCCGCAAAAACTGACTTTTCTAAGCGGTTTTGGCCCACCATCTTTGATCATATGGCAAATCTGAACCGTCTATCATGTAGAGGACCCAATAAAATCCTAAGGGACAGTGTTTCTTTGGAATTTGAGCGAGGAAAGTGGCGTGTTTCAAGGCACCGAACTTGGCTGCGAAAAAGCTTTCAATGGGCATGCATAGCTTTCCAAATCCGATTCAAATCCGATTTTCACCACTCCAGCAGCTATATAAGGAGGTTTTGGAAGTTGGGAGGGGGGATTGAAGTCTAGGGAGGAAGATCAGAGCTTGGAGGCTAGGAGCTTGGACGTGCATATCATCTAGGGAGGAGAGAGAGAGAGAGAGAGTAATTTTAGTTTTTATTTATTTATTTTCTTTTCTATTCTTTTATAATTTTTGAAGAGATCCAGCCTATTCATGGCTGGCTAAACCTCTTAGCTAGGGCTAAGAGGTGAAGCTTGTAGTGAGATGGGAGATTTTATGATTTTAATTTAATTTTAATTCATGAATTAACGTTGATTTAGTTGATTATTATGGGAATGTTTTTAGTCTTTAATGGTCTGTTGTGACTGAAATTACAGTGGGTCTGCAATGGCTTTGAGTATTCCTTCTTCTTCTTTATGTTTATGACGTCAGGAAGCCCTGTTGTTCACCATAGTCTCCTGGGCATGGTCGGATGACGGTACCCTTCCTAACTTTCATATCATGTCATTGGTTGGTAATTAGTTTAATTCTGTTGTTTGTCATAGTCTCTTGGGCATGGTTTGGTGATGGAATCCATTCTAATTCATACACCTTTCATCTCTTTGAAAACTAGATCAACGGCAGTTCAGTAATTTTCATGATTTTTGATGCAAGCATAAGTTCTCCCTGATCTCTACAAGTGGATCCTCTGAATCCCTAGTTTTCTTTCCTCTGATTTCTCCTATAAATTTTAGATTAATATTTTCATCATTATTCCTTAAATTACATTCAGTTTAGATTTCATCTTAGCCTAGTTTTATTTCTAATTGATTTTAGATAACGTACAAATATCAGTCCCTTAGGATTCGACCTCGGTCGTACTGAGTTATTACTACATCACAACCCTGCACTTGGGGAGTGAACATTCTTCCTACATAGCAACTATCCAATTTTCATCAGAAAGAGCTTCCTTTACGTTACTCGATTCTATCTGGGATGTGAAACATGCGTAATTACATATGTCTTCAAGTTGACTACGAGTGCGTACACTGGTGAGAGGATTTCTGAGAATTTGAAAAGTTGGATGATCTTTAACAGTCCTCAAATCAAAATTAGTTTGATTTGATAAAGTATCTTGTTTGTCAGTAAAAAGAACTTCATCATTATCTGAACTTGGGGCAGGTGTATTCAAGTGATCATCTATGATCACATTTATAGACTCTTGAATAACACCGGTCCTTTTGTTCAATACACAATATGCACGACTGTTTAAAGAGTATTCTAAAAAGATACCTTCATCACTCTTAGTATCAAACTTTCTCAGATTTTTTTGATCACGTAAAATATAGCACTTGCTGCAAAAAACTCAAAAGTATTTGATAGTAGGCTTCTTATCAAACCATAATTCATAAGCCATTCTATTATTAGATTTACAAGTGCAAACATAGTTAATGATATAGCAGGCAGTATTCACTGCTTCAGCCTAAAGATTTCTAGGGAGCTTCATACGATTTAACTTTACATTTTTCATTTCTTGAAGCACTTTATTTTTTCTTTTCACAATTCCATTTTATTGTGGTGTTTTAGGTGTAGAGAATTCATGCGATATTCCCTGATCGCTACAAAATTTTTCAAAACTGCTATTTTCGAACTCAGATCCATAGTCACTACGGATCTTACATACTTGAGAACCTTTCTCAGTTTGAATTCGTTTGATAATCACTTCATTAAGAGTTTTCGATTTGTCCCTTAAGAATGCTACCCAAGTAAATCTGGTATAATCATCCGATGTATTTTTTGCCACCAGGACTCTCCATTCTGGTTGGTCCAACAAGATCCATGTGAAAAAGCTCGAGTGGTCTTGATGTGGCATTGGAGTTCACCTTTTTGTGAGAGCTCCTAATTTGTTTACGATACTGGCATTCACCACATATTTTGTCTACTTTTTGTAACTTAGATAGACCTCTAATAAGTTCTCCTTTGTTCAATCTATATAAGTTACGGTAGTGCACATGTCCAAGGCGTTTATGTCATAATTCTATTTCATTAGTATGGACCATGTAACACGATTGACTAGATGAGCTACCATCACTTACAATATAACAATTTTTAGAAGTTATGCAACCAATTAATATTACAGAACCCTTTTTGTTTATAATTTCACAACCTTGATTGGAAAATTTCACACTATGGTTGTTATCGCATATTTGAGATATGTTCAACAGGTTATGTTTTAGTCCCTCACCATATAAAACATTCTTAAATAAAGGGAGGTTATAGAGTTGGACCGTACCTTGGCCAATAATCTTGCAATTGCTACCATCACCAAATGTGACTGATCCATCAGTCATATCTTTAAGATCAGTGAATAAAGCTTTGTCACTTGTCATATGTCTGGAACATCCACTATCCAAGTACCACTTTGAATGACTTGTTGCTTTGAAAGCAGTGTGGGCAACCAAGCAGCAACCTTAGGAACCCATTTCAGAATTGTTTTGGGTTTAGGAGTATATTGGTCTTCTTATGTCTGTTGTTGTAAGAATGACCTACTGAGTTAGATTTTAAGAGCTCTTTGAGTAAATCAACTATCTTTTCAATTAGTGAGTTTCGATTCTAATTTTTGAAGTTGACATAGCTGCTTTTAGGTTTTTGAAAAGATTTTGAATTTTTAGAAAAGCTTTGATAAGTACTTTTCTCTTTTGAGTTTAAAGACTCTCCTTTCACAAACTTAAGAGGAGTATTCTTCTGTTTAGGAGGTATATTCTTATCATAGCCCAACCCATATCTGTCACCATATTTTCTTGATTCGGATAATAGTCTTTCTAACTTTGGATAACCTTAGGCATATCTCCATGTGTCTTTTAAACTCGGAAGATAAGATACTTCATTTTTAAGTTTCTCATTTTCAGATTTCGGATTTTCAATTAGGGAGGTTTTGAATTCTAAATCGCATTTTGATTTTTCAAAACAATCTAAAATTTAAAATTTTTCTAGAACAAGTGATTCAAAACATTCTTTGAGTTTAGAAAACTTTTCTTTTTAAAGTTTAAGTTTGACAGTAATTTTACAACTTTCCTTGTATAGGGCATTGTAAGCATATTAAAGATCATCTTCATTTTCACATTCACTATTCAGATTTTCCTCACTAGTTAAATTATCATGATCTAAAAAAGTGAACTTGGCTAAAGTCATAAGGGCTTTTACTTCATTGCCCAACTCGGTTTTAGAATCTTCTGATTCAGAAGAGGCTTCAGAATCAAATGATTCATCCCAAGCAGTCAACATACCCTTCTTTTTGGGTTTATCCTTTTTAGGACATTTGTTTGCTAAATGCCCATATTTTTGATAATTGTAACATTGACTATCTTTCAAAGACTTCCAAGTTTTAGATTTAAGTTTAGATCTTCTCCTATCATTTGATTTTTGAAAATCTACCATTTTTTTTCTTTTGAAAATTTTATAAAACTTCTTTGCTAAAAGAGTCATATCATCTTCAGAATCAAAATTTTCTTCAGAAATAAATTTAGAAGATTTTAGAGCGATAGATTTACTTTTAGGAGCTTTAAAGTTTAATTCATAGGTTTGTAAAGAACCAACTAGTTCTTTTACCCTCATATTATCTGTATCATGAAGTTCCTGAATCGCGGTTACTTTAGAGTTAAACCGTTTAGGAAGAGAGCGCAGTATCTTTGCACATACTTTACTTTCTAAAATTTTACCACCAAGACCCCACATCGAGTTTACAATGTCATTTAATCTTATGTAAAAGTCCATAAACATTTTATTTTTCTCCATATGAATTTCTTCAAATTTGGTTGTGAGGAGTTGGAGTTTAGATTTTTTGACAATTGTGGTACCCTCGTGTGTTATTTCTAATATATCCCAGGCTTGCTTTACAGTATCACTGGATATGATTCTTTTGAACTCATCTGGTGATAGTGCACAAGTGATTGCATTTAGTGCTTTTGCATTGGCTCTACTCTCATTTTTCTGAAGGGTGGTCCAAGAGAAATAAGGAGTTACTCTCATTGATTTTGAACCATCGATTCCGGTTACTTCAGTGGTAGGGGGATTCCATTCAGTCACTTTGGCTTGCCACACACTCTCATCCATAGATTTGAGGAAGATCCTCATCCTAGCTTTTCAATAGGCATAGTTGGAGCTATCAAAGGGTGGACGCCTAGTGACTGATAGGATATCAAAATTTGACATCTTTATATAGCTTAGATCATTAGCTCAGGAATTAAATCCAAATAAAAAGTAATAAGAGCGAGCTATTAGGCTCTGATACCACTTGAAATGGCCAAACTATAAGTCCTAGAGGGGGGTGAATAGGACTATGCTAAATTAAAACTATAACAGCGGAATAAAACCAAGAGATAGCCAAATAGAAATAATTCAATTCTTAAAGCTGAAATAAATGCAACTTCAATATATTAGTATTGAGAGGTTGATACGAATTCAGTTCTAAGGACAACCTTACACTATAAAAACCAAGGGTTTATGGCAGGACAACCTTATTTCTAGAACGTCGTTTGTATCAAAAACTCAAACCAAAGAGGAATAAATAAACAGCAAGGAATTGAAATAAAATGCAGAAATTTAAATCTAAATTATTACACCATTCCCCATTGTGCTTGAAATATAAAAATTACAACATTCACATCCACACATACATTCCATAACTTTGAATGATAAAAGATATAAAGAATAAATTAAACATCCACAAAACACAAAGAGTTATAGTGGTGCGCCTGTGTGTACACTAACTATTATAAAACAACCACACAGATTGCTACTCCACTCCTAATATCCTCACACAGGAGATATCAACGCTCACTATCAAAATAGGTTTCACTGGTTCACCTAAAACCTTCACAATTATGTCTTTTTGACTTGGGCTTACACAATTCAAAAACCTCTCTTTCTGAGTTTTCTGGCTCTCCTCAGATAACCATACAATGAGATTTTTCTAGCTCAATCTCAAAACAAACTAAAAAAAAATGTAAATTATAATAAATATAAAATACCTGAATTTCTCCTTTCGTAGTAGCCCGGAAGAACTAATCAGAGTAGATGATTGAATGTATAAGTTCAAAGTCCAATACTCACTTTAAAATAATTCTAAGTTCTAATTAATTTTAAGTTAAATCAAATGGGCTAGCTGTATTTGATTTTGATTCAAAGAAGAAAGAATATCACAATTCCTCTTTTCAATTGAGATTGGAATGTAGAAACAAAATCAAATAACTTAAAGCTAACAAAAGGAATATTAATTATGCACAAAGTAGCTTAAAATGAATACAAACTTATCTCAGAGTGGATCTTTGATTTTTCTTGAATTTTTATCTAAAACTCTGAAATTCGTACTCAATTTATAGTAGCAGAAACCTCGTCTACGACTGGTCTTGAGGACACTACGACTGGTCGTAGCAAAATGGATTTTTGAATATTTGGGCGCGATCAGATAAGACCGTTCTACGACTAGTCATAGGGTGTCTACGACTGGTCATAGGCCCTCTACGATTGGTCGTAGGACTCTCACGATCGGTCAAAGTAATCCCAATTTCATCGCTGGAGTTTGAATCGTAGAGTTAGGACTGGTCGTAGGACAGGTCGACACTGTTCACACGACCAGTCGAACAGTCTCCAGGACTGGTCGTAGCTTAACCAAAAATTTTTAAAAATTTGTAACAACTTACGATTAGTCTTGAAATTTCTAGGACTGGTCGAGGCAATGCTAGGACTAGTCGAACAAGGTTCAGGACTAGTCTTAGAACAGACCAAAATCAAGTATAAACATATAGTTTGAATTATGTATTTAAAATGACCTACCCTAAGGTCAATCTAAGGTCTATCATACCTTGAATAGTGAGATATGAACGTCGAGACTTCATATCTTCAGATGATTGATGACCTTTGATCATTGTGAAGCTTGAGAACTTTGAACATCATATAGCACTGAATCAAGAATTCTTCTGAAGCTTGACTAACCATTCATCTTATGTTGTACACTGACTTGAGTCTTGAACAAGTGTACTTCTACTGTTGTAGCTTGTACTTGAGACTTGAAGTGTACTTTAGTCTTGTAATCTTTATCGAAGTAGCTTTGAACATATATGCTTGCAGATGATGACAAAGTACATGGCTTGTCTTGACTTGAAGTCGATCAGTGTACTTGACTTGAAGCACTTGTGAAGCAATATCTTGAACATATATAAATCAACATACAACAACAAGATAGGGATAAAGGTTTTGGCACCACAAAATTTGACAACCAAAGAATCATGTGACCATAGCACTTACAACCACTTAACCTCACTTCACCCTAACATGCCTCAATTAATGCAAACTCATATTTAGTCCCTTAAACCGGCCCCATCCGCCCTAATATTTTTCTATTATGCATGTCATGGTCTAATGAAGATGGGCACCAATTTCGAGCTAAATTGGATGAAAATAAGGTCACATTAGACCACTTCACCCTACACACCCCACCCAAGTCACATACCATTTAAGTCAGGTGTGATAAACATTCGATGCACACTTTTTCAATGGGTGTGGTACACTCGATGTTTCTATTTGTTTCATTTTTTTATTCAATACATAATAGTTTCTTCTAACATGCATGGATAGAGTTTACGATTGTATGCATATAGTACTGAGTTACTGTGTACACAATCCATTTGCCTAATGTTCAATAGATTAGATGAGGCATGGATGTTTCAAAACTAGTGTGGCCCTTACCATTGTGACTAGCTTGATGTATATATTCTATATCTACTCCGTCAATCCATTTTTCTACCTAATTTTATAAAACTTCCCAAAAAGTCAGGAAGATCTAATTACAAGGTGAACCATATCATGGGAAACAATGATAATTAACTATTACTGGGCCATGAAGGTTTAGGAATAATCTGATAATTGTTTTGTCCCTTTTTCCAGCCTTATGTAACTTGATCCATGGATTGGATTAAGTAAAACCTCCACAAATATTAATCTATCCCCTTTCAAATTTTTAATAGTGGAGAGTTCAATCTTTGTTGTTTCATAGAGTATGATCAATCTAAGATTTGAATTTTCTTAATTTTTTGTTTCGTATCCTATAATAACCTATAAAAACGGAAGGACTGTACGGATATAGAATATGCACATTAAGGTGAGACGCATGGTTGGGGTGGCACCGTATTTAGTGAAGCCAGTGTCTAACCAAACCCATTCTATCCTGAGCAGCAACATGTGCTATCCACACTCCTACATGTGACATTGCGTTAGGCTCACAATTTCTTTCCTTCAAGATCCATTCTGACCATTAAAATCTAAACACTATATTTTTAAAAACCTAAAAATATATGAGCCAAATATAATGATAAGGTGGACCATACCAGCCATATTGTTTTTAATTGTCTAGACGTAATCAAATATTCATACTTCTAATGGTCCAAATACTAATCAGAACAACCTCATTTTTTTGCCAATAAACAAAAAGTATTCAAGAAAAAGGATTGACGGTGACAATCTCTAATCTTAATAAAAGTGAACCATTTCAATTTTCAAAAGACAAACCCAAATATGGATGGAAAACTACTAATTTCTTAATTGTAAATGGACAAATATAATTTATGTAAAGTTTTTCTTTTGCCTTCCATTGAGAGGAGCTTTCCTTATTTTCATATTGACAAAAATACCTTTGTTAGAATTGATGAGGGTTGGGACGATTTCGCCTCTATCATGGCCCACCTAAGATCTACTTTCGAATCATTTTTCTGCATGGAGGAAAGCTTATTTGCACACATGTGATGGGAGGATCGGATGCCATGAACGATATATAAACAATAACATATAAAATTGTTTGTAGGATAAGCTTAACTTACACTCATGTATAGTAGATTCAGTCTTTATATTTAATGGGCTCTCCTTTGTCTCCATGCTTGTTTCTATGTAGCAAAAAAATACGATCGTACTTGGATACATTTTACGATGGTTTCAATGATAAAATAAATAAATTAATTAAATTGATACATTTTACGACAGTTTTATTCATAATAGCCATACGTAAACCTACACTCTCGTTCATGAGAACAAGTACCAACTTAGAAGTGCATGAACATCTAATTTAAGTTTGTTAATTTTTGGATAAGTGATTTTTTATTATTCAATATAGCTTGGTGAAAGTGATTTTTTTAACAAGGCTACATTTGAAATTGAATGTACATTTTAACTGTCATGATTCACATACATGTGTGCTGCTTATGCAGGGGACAAGTCACCACCATTTAAGAAATGGCGGCAGTCCATCACACTGTAGACTTGTGACTCTTCTTCATGGTTTTCAGACTTAGATGACTTGAATGTGACTCTTGTGAGTTGACTTGGATTCGGTAATACCCAATCTGGTTTGTGATTGTTGCCCATAATTTAGCGAGTCAAGGCCACTAGTGCAACTGAGGGCTTGGATCAGAAGTACGTTTTCGTGTATAATTGCACTCAAGACGAATATATTGGAGACTGGATTAGAACCGAGAATCCTCTTAATCACTAACTAATTTAGAAGTATGAGCCATAATCATGCAATTTGAATAAGGAAGAGGTCAACCCTTGAGAATGAGTTCTTTTCGTATTGTACCAATGATTATGGAATCAGTCGATTTAAGGATTCTTTATCTCATCGGTGCTTTAATGTGGTATTTCTTAATCAAAGTAAAAGATTCATGCATAACAGAGTAAAACCTAGAATAAACACGATTGATCTTCACTAATATACCAACCTTGTTACAATCATCATGCATTGAATCTTAATATTAAAGCGGAAAAAAGAAAGATAAATACCTAATGTGCCTATCAAAAAAAGCGATCAAGCCAGGTGGTTAGCGGGATATGAGTATGGTATGAACAACTGAATCAAAACTCAGATGGACATAGGGATCTGCCAACTTAAGGTCGTAGATATTTAATCTACTCTTAAAATAAATGTACTACAGCGGGAGCCGTTGGGCAGTAGCGAACTAAGCTAGAAAAAGTAAAATAGACATGAAAGTAAAGTAAACATGTAGATAGATGTGTTTAGAGTGGAGTCCTGAGCTCTTCTTCGGATGTTCCTTTTATAGCCTTCTTAAGGTGGTGGAAGCCCCTCGTTGGGCTTCGGGATTCTTCGTGCAGGCTTTCTGGGCACTCAATTTCTTCAGTAAATTCGAGATTGCTTAGGAAATGGAGAGCCGTAGACTCGATGGCTTTTCGGATCTTCTTTTTGTAACTGATTATTTACGAAGGTCTTTGTAACCCACTAAAGATTTATCTTGGCGTTCCTAGGTTCCTCTGGCGGAAATAATTAGGCCAGAATCTGGTGACCTCAAGAGCTGATCTTTATCGAACGTAGTCATTCAATACCTCTTAATGGGCCACCTTGTCCACTTTCAAGTGTTAGACGATCCAAATCGAATCCCCTCATTTATTCAATCGCTTCATTTAGATAGATCAGATCTCTAATTCTCTTAATTCTAATTAACCATCATGTAGAATGGGACCCAATGTAAGTTCAATCATCCCTCTATGATCCTGGTTTGAAGCTGGGTCCAGGTATGGCATGCATATCGACTTAACCTTTTTGCATTCGGAATCTTTTACATTATTGTTGGATCTCCAAACATCTTTTGAAAAATTTCTCATTTTAAAAGGATCATAAGAGATGACCCTCCAGATGATATGACATCCTGTTATGGGTGGAATACACTCTCGGCATGCCTTTTATAGCCATGCCAACCATGTCCCTCATTTAATATGCATGTTTATAGTGGCCACATGGCATATGCCGGTTCGTACTCCTACAAGGCCTGATAGGAATCTATATCGTCATACTAATGATAAAATGCATAATGCCAAAGGAAAATCATATGCAGATTTTCTTCGGGTGCAAGTATGATTTTGACTATACTAAAGACGTAGTCTCCACATGTCATATCTTATGTCCCATGTGAAGGCGCCGAAAATGGATTTAAAAAATTCCACGACTAATTGATGCAAGGAAGGACATGAGGTTGAGTATCGTCTTCCTCAAGAGGATAACTATTCTAAATCCATGGAACTTCTCTGGACTCCTCACAGAGACTTCTCGAATCCACGAGAAAATTAAGCAAGAAAATAGAAATAAATTCTAATAAATTTGAAATTGATTGACGAATCAATAAAAATGAGTTCACAACCCTTTAAATAGAGGTACCAAGCAATGGGAAAGAAATCAGAATCAAACTATAACTAAAACTCTAAGAATTCGCAACTTACTATTTATAAACAGTCGTGATGTCTACTAGTGCACAAGGTTTTCGGCCAAAAATAGTGTCTTATTTGGCTTCACCAAGTTGTTCCCCTAATTTTTCTAAGCTCTTTTCGTGCTGGACGCAACTCCTAAAGCCCAATAGATGAAGAGTTATAATCAAACTAAAACTTATTATTTATAGTAAAAACGGAATTACAATAAGAAAACGACCGTCGATCTGGCGCTATTTTACAAATCTAACTTGGGCAACCTGGAATTATGCCAGGTTGGTTGGCTAAAGTAGCTCGTTATACCCCAAAATCATATATTTTACATCTGATAACTCATTTCAGATTGCAAGATACGCCTGATTTACGGTCCAATTGTCCGGATCACTTCTGTCGTCGATCAGGCCTTTTTTGATCCATCTTGGCCATGTAACTACCTGCGACCCTCTCTACATCAGTCTTCTCCACTTCAAAAGAACTCATCCTCGAGTTCTCGTCTCGTTCTGGTTCATGATACTCGGTCAGGTCTGCGACGTTGAAAGTCCGTGAGATCACCATGTCATCTGGAAGATCAACAACGTAAGCGTTGTCATTAATCTTTCAGATGATTGGTACCGGTCCAATCTTCTTATTTTTTAACTTGTTGAACGCTCCAGTCTGAAATCTTTCCTTGTGCAGATGGACCATTACTTGGTCACCTACCTCGAACACTTTTTGTCGCCGATGCTTGTCCGCTTGCTCCTTTTACTTTTCATTCGAGGCATGTAGCTTGGTCTGTAGCTCTGCATGAATGCCCATGATCCTGTCTATCATATATTCTGTTGTAATGCTCATGCTAGGGAGCTTGGGCAGAGGGACCAAGTCAAGTGTGTGGCGAGGTACTCGTCCATAAATAACCTGGAATAGGGATTTTCCTGTTGAGCAGTTCACCTTGTTGTTGAATGCAAACTCCACTTGAGATAAGGCTAAATCCTACTACTTCAGTTTTTCTCCTAAAATACATCGAATAAGGTTTCCCAACGTGCGATTCACAACCTCAGTCTATCCGTCAGTCTATGGGTGATAAGCGCTACTGAACTGAAGACGTGTATCAAATTGAGTCCATAAAGTTCGTTAAAAATGGCTAATGAACTTCATATCATGATCAGAAGTAATAGTCTTGGGAACCCCGTGTAGCCGTACAACTTCTCTAAATAATAGATTCACCACATGTGTTGCATCTAGAGTCTTCTTGCATGGAATAAAGTGTGTCATCTTAGAGAAACGATCTACTACTTCAAACACCGAATCTATGTCGCGTTGTGTTCGTGGGAGACCAAGCATGAAGTCCATACATAAATCCTCTCAATGGACGTTAGGCATGGGTAACGAGGTGTAGAGGTCCGTATTATGAGATTGCCCCGTAGAGGTCTGACAAATATAACAACGTTGGACTGCCTTTCCCACATCACATACCAATTATGGCCAGTAACACCGCTCTTCTAAAAGAGCTCGCGTCTTGTCTCTCCTAAGGTGTCCACTAAGGCCACTGTAAGACCCGTATCTTGGTCCGTACCTTTCCATAGACTTCCGCGGTCTTACCGGTCGAATTCCGGCAACCTTCGACCCTTAACCGATATCGACGCGCGACCCTAATTCATGTGCCGACAACCCGAGTCAACTCAACCCAAGACCAATACCATAGCGACCGCGCCGAGGCGATACCCTGGTCAAGAGATGTGGGCCAACGTTCGGTGCGAGAAAACGCCGCCCGTTGCGAAGACTAAGGGAATCTCTACGATGTGTCACATCAATCACATCAATCCCATCAATCAATCAACCCATCAATCCATCACATGTCAAGTACACATCACTTTATTCCATTTTTCCAAGCAACCACAAAAGTCTTCACCACCCATACCTCTCTAACACAAAAAGCCACAAAAGTCTTCATCACCCATACCTCTCTTACACAAAAGCCTCAAAAGTCAAATATTTCTTACACCCCCATCACTCACCACATCCATCCATCACTCTCTCTCTCTCCCTTACATCACTCTCTCTCTTTCTCTCTTTCTCATTTCAAATCTCCAAGCAACTTCCAAGCTCCATACGTATGGAGTTTTGCAAAGCCTCCTAAGCTCCAAGTGGCCCACTTTCCTATCCCAAGATCTCTCATCTCAACCCTCCATTCTCCATCTCATCCATTGAAGTTGAAGCTAAGGTGCCAAGGAACCCCTAGGAGCAAGAAGATCGGACGGTGGGTGCCTCTATAGGGTAGATTTACTTATTTTTATGATGGGCCAAGTGAGGCCCACCGATCCATGGTGTGGATCACTTGGGACCCTAAAAGGTGGTCGATGGACCACTTGGATCATCATGATCATTCCATGATGGGGCCATTCTCCATGGACCCCATCATGATGTTTATTTTCTTTAGAAAGGTCATCTAGACCATCCATATTGGTGGGGAAAGGATCCCCACCGTTGATCTTCAGTTTTGATGGTCACATGTGCAAAATGACCCACTTGATGTATGATTTCATGAAAGGGAGGGCCCATAATGTCGAGGTCCCTCCATCACAAGCCGTGTCCCACTCTCCATGTCTCTCTCTCTCTCTCTCTCTCTCTCTCTCTCTCTCTCTCTCTCTCTCTCTCTTTTATTTTATTTTTATTTTATTTTATTTTATTTTTATGCAAGAAGATTGTGTGGCCCACTTGAATGGATCCCACCTTGAGGTATTTATTTTATTCAAGTGGGGCCCACCTTATACATTGTACCCACGTCACTCATCTGTGGTGGCCACTTCATCAGGGCCCACCACCATCCATTTAAAAGAATAAACCGTCTAGCGTTTGGGACGCTGGACGTTTCAAAAAAAAAAAAGAAAAAAAAAAAAGAAAGAAAGAAGGAAAGGCCTTTGGTGGTCCACTGGCTGAGGCCCCACCGTGATGTATGTAATCAATTCACGCCATCCATCCTATTCTCCACTAAATTTCATGCGTTGGGCCAAGGTTTGGAGCTGATCCAATCACCTGGTGGGCCATATCGCCAAATATTGCGTCCTCACCATTCAAATACTATTTTCTCATTTTATTTCACTTCCTAAGCTTATAAAAATTCGAACTTCGGACTCATTTCGATTGTTACGGACCACTGAACGTAATGGCCGGGGTGGATTACTGTAAAGCGGGCCCCATGTGCGAAAAACCCCAAAAACACGGGTTTTCCTTTTTTTTGAAAAACTTCATGCAGAGGCTCTGCCTCTGCCTTTCACGTCAACGGGCAGCGCTGCATGCTGCTGCGTGCAGCCGTGCGGGCGGCGGTCGTCCAGCAGGGGCCCACGGCCCTGCGTGTGGGCCCCACAGTAATGTTTGTTTGCCATCCAACCGGCTCATGAGGTGGGCCACCCCAGTAGCGGGCCCCCCTCCAAAAATGGGACAAATCCAAAACCCTGGTGGCCCACACCATGTGAAACAATGTGAATGAACGTCTCCCATTGAAAAGTTTTTGGGGCCCACAGAGGTATTGGATCAAGCTGAAATTTATGTTTTTCCCCCAACCAGGTCTGTTTGACCTTACCAATGGTTGGATGCCATTTATATATTACAGGGTGGGCCCCACATGGGACCCACAATGAAGTATGTGTTAAGTCCACCATCCAGATAGACGGTGGCACCCACCACGGTGGTACCCACTTCATGCATGCGCTGCCTCCACTGTCCAGCGGACGGTGGGGCCCTTGTGATGTATGTACGCTATCCGCACTGTCCACTAGTGTAACACCCTGAAAATCGGGGGTCGTGTATAAACTCAACTCCCGAGTTCCAGACCGTCACTTATGCAACAAAAATGGTTATGATTCAATGTTGTCTGATTTAAAGCATTCACATGAGTAAAAGTATACCAAAACTGCAATTCATACTTCAGATCCAGTGATAAAAGCAAGCGGAAGACTAAACAATGTATATATCACTGTATGGAAAAACAAAGTAATCTCATCTGTCTCCAAAGTATGACTACATCTCTGAGTCTCATATACATATACATAACAAAAGAATAATGTTCAAAAAAAAAGAAAGTCCCACTGATGTCCCCTCGATCCAGGTCGCCTACGGGAAGCCGTCGTGATACTTCATATACGAGAACTCATCCTGGTCCTCGTCGATCTCTGGCTCCACCTCCTGGATCTCGGCCTCACCTGTATCTACAACAGGGTCTGGTGGGTGTTGCAAACACCATCCCGTAACGTGGGAATGAGTGATCAACTCAGTGGAATCATAGAGTAAAGATTAGCATGTTCACAATTCAATCACGCGATAATAGTAAAGCAGTAAATCAGACAATCCTAATACTGTTGTTAATGCAAGATGATATGACGTGATGTATGCCCTCACCAACGATCACCCTCATGCGGCAACATCTTACGACCGCGGCATGCCACACTCCCTAGAGTGCTCCACATCTTCCAGGCACATGCAATGCTATGGTGATATGATTTCCAAGTTGTTATTAGTCCATTCAAACAGCAGGATTGGGAAACTAAGGTACTTTCCTTATATCAATCCCAACACAGATCCTGTCTAGGGTCGTCACTCCTAGTAATCTCATACGATGTATATTTCGTAGGTCACTGTAAGGGCTGCCAGGGCTGTTGCTCGCACTCGTTGCACCGCTCCCCCATCACCTTATCAATACAGGCCTACCGTACTCTACCGCAACGGAAGGGTCGTCGCCTCCCGTGGACTCAGAATACGCTCGCGGTCACTACAAAGGGCTCGTCGCCTGATCAGTGTAGGCCGACAGCTAGAATATAGTGTCCCATACCACCATAATCTGCTCACGAGTCTAGGTGCTCACTGGTCACTACGGGGAGGTTTGTGGCCCCAGCGTAGGCCGACAGCTCGACCACGGTGTCCCATACCACCATGTCCGGCTCATGAGTCTTCGTGGATCAAGGTACCATGATTAACAGGGTTTTCAGTGATAAGTTCAGTACCCTAGGTTCAAGCAGTTATGACTCATACAAGGTGAACATACATCGGCCAGTCGGGTTACTTGACGGGCTCGACTAGCGCGATCGCATCTCAAGTCGAACGACATGAAGTGTGTAAAACACTTCGCGTGGCCTAACCACTGCCGCCAACTCTAAACACGAATCACGTTCATCGACGCGTCGTTCGTGGCTATGACCAGTCAACCACGAATTCGTTCGGTTACCGACTGCCTGGACTAAGTCTAGTCCCACACATCTATGGAATCACATTAGCATTACATGTAAAAGTATTGGAATTGAAATACATCATGTGAGCATGTTAACACATGTTATAACATTCAACTTAAGCAAATCTTCAAGGCATACTTTCCATGCATGTAATGCAATCATGCATAAGGTAAACATGTAGGAAATCATTTAGTTCAGCATATTAATCAAGAAATCAATCTCAAACTACTACATAACATCATTTAATTCAATACATACTAATACAAGCATTTATACAAATACATACACTACACTCTTAAGTCTACATATAGTATGTCGACCCAAAGTGCGCAACTAGGCGAATCTCTTCGCCAAACTGATTATGCAAGCATTCCTAACTCCCTAATGCGGCGACAAACCATGTCAATCACGTCAGCAAAATATGCATGTAGACCGTACTTCCTACAAATGAGTAAAATGCCCTAAATCTCATATTCTTCGTTAATTTACGAAACAGGAAACGGAGAGCATGTTGTACATGTCAAACGGCGATGCCGTCGATAATCTACTATTAAACGACATTGAAAGCGTTGTAAACCGTCAATCAAAGCGTCTAAAATCCTCACCTAGTCTCTTACGGTTGCGGGATTTTGAACGGAGCGTGTACGCTTCGTCTACGGCGGTAGGAGGACCTGATTTATGAAGTACGTTAGCTAACATGCTATGAATCTAGGTAAACCCTAAATCAGCAAGTTTTAGGGTTATTTTATACCTGAAAAGGGGGAGAAATCACCAGCCAGGTGATTGGAAAGAAGTGCTGAAGCAGCAGCTGTCGGTGGCTCGGAAGCGGGAAAAATCCCTTCTTCTCTTTCTCTCAAACTCTCTCTCCTTTTCTCTAGGGTTTGGAATTTTCGTATGGGAGGGAGAAATGAGGGTTTCAACCCCTTTTATAAGCTTAAAAATGCCGGAAATAGGCTCCGGGATGAAGTTTACTTGGTGCCTATCCATTTCGGGGCTGTTTCGGTCCAAAAACTGCTTTCTGGTGGTCCCCTGGTCGATTACGATCGGACTTAAGCTCATGTGTACCAGATGTAGCTCGTATTAAGTTTTCAGTCTGGCAGGGTTCGCAGATCGCACGTGGCGGACCAGTTTCAGTTCAGCGGTCACCGCACGTAGATCAGGGCTAAAAGTCTCATGATAATAAATAGAAATTTTTCCTGATCCAAGGGTGTAATCTGGATGAATTCTGACGGTCAGAACGCTTAATACTGACACGTCAAGTCGTGTGCCAGATTTGAATTTGAAATTCCAAATCCGTCCCTATTCGCGGTCGCTTCAGTCCGGGTTCAACGAAATAGTCTGTGATTATCGGTTTGACTTGATTTTTGAGATGATTGTCAAGTCCAGCTGGGCGGTTCTAACGGTCTAAGATAGGAGGTATCGGACCTTCGACGCGGGGTCTAAATCCAATACAAAATTTCAATGTGGTCCAGAGAACAAACCCGCTTAGAGTTTGATCCGAGGTTATAGAGTATTGTAGAGTTGTTTGTTCTACTCGATTTGGGTCTTGCAGAACGTATTTAAAGTGATCAGGGACTATTTTCCAGCTACTCTAGCGTTGCGCTAGCTAACTTACGCTTAATTTCCATGGAAATTATTTCTACGCGATTTCGGGTCGAGTTGGTACTCGAGCCCAAGTACGGATTTTTCACGGGCGTTACAATCTACCCCCCTTAACAAATAATTTCGTCCTCGAAATTTGTACCGTTTGTACTCCTGAAGAAGCTGTGGGTAGTTCTTTTTGATCTCGGCTTCTGTCTCCCAAGTAGCCTCCTCCTCAGTATGATGCGTCCATAGTACCTTCACAAGGGGAATCACCTTGCTACGCAGTACCTGCTCCTTCCTGTCTAAGATGCGTGTCGGTCGCAGGATATAAGTAACATCCTCTCCTAACTGTACCTGCTCCCATCTAATGATATGGGAAGGATCAGCAACGTACTTCTTCAGCATAGAAACATGAAATACGTTGTGGACGCTCGCGAGGGGCGTGGGTAAAGCCAATCGGTAAGCCACTGCTCCCACACGGTCGAGGATCTGGAATGGACCAATGAATCGCGGTGCCAGCTTCCCCTTCTTCCCGAACCGAAGGACTCCCTTCATAGGGAAAACTCACAAAAACACGTAATCCCCAACTGTGAACTCTAGTGGCCTCCGTCTCGTATCGGCGTAGCTCTTCTGTCTGCTCTGCGCTGTAAGAAGCCGACGTCAAATAATATCAATCTTCTCTGACGTCGCCTGCACCAACTCTGGGCCGATCAAGCTACGCTCACCGACCTCTAACCAGCAATGCGGTGCACGACAAGGTCGCCCATACAGCGCCTCATAAGGTGCCATGCCGATACTCGCCTGGAAGCTATTATTGTACGCAAACTCCGCATATGCAAGACAGTCATCCCAACTGTCCTTGAAGTCCAATGCGCAAGCTCGCAACATGTCCTCCAGGATCTGGTTCACTCGCTCCGTCTATCCGTCCGTCTGTGGGTGAAAGGCAGTACTGAACTTCAACTTCACACCCATAGCCTCCTGAATGCGAGTCCAGAAAATAGAAGTGAACCGCGTGTCTCTGTCCGACACGATCTCCAACGGAACTCCATGCAGACGCACAATCTCTCGGATGTACAATCTAGCCAGCTCGTCTGCAGAGTTCGTAACTCTGATCGGTAGGAAGTGCGCCGACTTCGTCAGTCGGTCGACGATCATCCAAATGGAATCATGCCCCTTCCTCGTCTTCGGCAACCCAGAAATGAAGTCCATGGAAATGAAATCCCACTTCCACTCTGCAATCGGCATAGGCTGCAAAAGTCCGGGTGGTCGGTGATGCTCTGCCTTCACCTGCTGACAAGTGAGACAACGGGACACGAACTCAGCTATGTGGGTCTTCATACCTTCCCACCAATACGTCCTCTTCACGTCACGATACATCTTTGTACTGCCTGGATGCATCGCGAGTCTAGTAGAATGCGCAGCCTCGAGAATCTCTCGTCTTAAGTCAGGGACATCTGGGACGCATAAGCGGCCACGGTAACGTAAGCCCCCATCCATACCAACTCGCCAGTCGGCGTCAGCATCATCACTGGCCTGCTCTCGAAGCTCAGTAAGATGCGCATCGTCCCTCTGCGCCTCGATGACTCGGTCATCGATCTGAGATTGCACCTGTACGTGTGCGATGAACTCAAATGGCTCCTCTACGGTGAGTTTCTGCTCAAAGTCTCGCAAAAACTCAACCATATCCCACTCGAAAACCATCAGCGGAGCCGCAAACTCTATCGCCTTCTTGCGGCTCAACGCATCAGCCACAAGGTTCGCCTTCCCAGGATGGTAAGAGACTTCAAACTTGAAGTCCTTCAGCGTCTCCATCCATCGCCGCTGCCTCATATTCAAGTCTCGCTGCGTGAATATGTACTTAAGGCTCTTGTGGTCGCAAAAGAGCTCGAACTCCTCTCCGTAGAGGTAATGTCTCCAGAGTCTCAGTGCGAATATAACGGCTGCCAACTCTAGGTCGTGTGTAGGGTAATTCTCCTCGTGCTTCCTTAATTGTCTCGAGGCATACGAAATTACCCTGTCCCTCTGCATAAGGACACAACCCAAACCAACGCTAGACGCGTCAGTGTATATAGTGTATCTAACCCCTTGCTCTGGCAATACTAGCACAGGGGCGGACGTAAGCCTGTCCTTCAGCTCCTGAAAAGCTGACTCCGCCTTATCATTCCAGGCGAACTTCACGTCCTTCCGTGTCAACTGAGATAAGGGTCTCGCGATCTTCGAGAAGTCCTGAATGAAGCGCCGATAGTAGCCAGCGAGACCCAAGAAACTCCTCACCTCAGTGACAGAACCAGGCTGCTCCCAGTCCTGCACCGCAGCTACCTTAGACAGGTCAACTGCCATGCTATCCTTGGACACCACGTGTCCCAGAAACTTCACCTCCTGCTTTCAGAAGTCGCACTTCTTGTACTGTGCGAACAACTGATGCCGTCTGAGCGTATCAAGGACCAAACGCAAGTGCTCCTCATGCTCCTCTCGACTCCTAGAGTACACCAAAATGTCGTCAATGAAGACAACGACGAATCGATAGAGGAAAGGCCGAAATACCCGGTTCATCAGATCCATGAACACGGCCGGTGCGTTCGTAAGACCGAACGACATCACGAGGAACTCGTAGTGGCCAAAACTAGTCCTGAATGCTGTCTTCTGCACGTCCTCATCCCTGACGCGCAGCTGATGATATCCTGACTGAAGATCAATCTTCAAGAAGTACTGCGCTCCTCTCAACTGATCAAACAAGTCATCGATCCTGGGCAAAGGGTACTTGTTCTTCACCGTGAGCTGGTTCAGCCTGCAATAATCAATACACAATCGCATCGAACCATCCTTCTTCTTCACGAACAAGACCGGTGCTCCCCAAGGTGACACGCTAGGCCGTATAAAGCCAAGCTCTAGCAAACCATCAATCTGCGTCCTCAACTCCTCCATCTCACATGGTGCCATGCGATACGTCGGCAGTGAGACGGGTGTAGAACCAGGAACCAGATCGATAGTGAAATCGATCTCACGTCGGGGCGAAAAACCAGGGATCTTCCTAAACAGATCCCCGAACTCAGAAACAACTGGCATCTGCTCAAGTACCTGGGCACCAGCGTCGCGCAATAGAGTGGCGTAGCTAAGAATGCGGAAAGGAAGATTTACCCGCACGGGAAATGTGAAGGATGCACCCTCAGGCTCGTACGCTGTGACTATACGAGTCTCGCAGTCAATCTCGGCTCTCGCTGCAGTCAACCAATCCATGCCAAGAATGACGTCGAGATAAACGAGCGAGGGATCGACGACCAGATCAAGAGTCATCGTCCTGCCTCCCAGATCAACCAAATAACCCTCACACATCTGGGTGACATCCGAATAATCTCCATGAGCTGCAAAGACTCGCACGCTATCCATAGTGATAGTCTGTAACCCAAGACGCCTGACTACGGCACGCGATATCAAAGAAATCGTGGAACCAGTGTCCACCATGACAAGAACGGGAGTACCTCCGATATGGGCCGTGACCTCGAAGGCTGAATGCTGGAAAGTCGGCGTCGCAGCTGCCTCAGCGGTCAATGCATGAACCCGAGCCTGCTGTGGCCGGTTCGGCTGCTGTGTCAAGGGCCGTGGAGGCTGTCGGATCTGCGATACCGTAGGTCTGAAAGAAGGATGCGCAGGAGCTGACCGTATAGGCGGTGCTGATATCGCCTGCGGACGTACATGGTCAATCTTCTGCGGCGGCGAGAACCCACTGTCCCGCATCCTCGAAAAGCAGCTCTGCGCCAAGTGGCCCATCCTCCCACAGTATGTACAAGTCAAATCAGGGCGCCGAAACGGTGGTACAGGCGCCGTGATCCTAGTAGGAGGATCAATGCGAGGCCTCTTGCCTGCGAAGGGCCTGTCTGGCAAATCCGGTCGTGGCCTAGAAGCAGCCGGGCCTCGAGATCGCGCAAGTCGATCCACGTCCTGCTCTGCCCGCATGGACATGTGAACCAACTCCGCATAAGAGGAAAAACTAACACAACACATCTTCGACCGAATATCTGGTCGCAAGCCCTCCAAAAAGCGCCGTATGCGCATCTGCTCATCAGCTAGGATCGTCGGGACGTACCTGCCCAACTCTGTGAACCGATGCTCATACTCGGTAACTGTCATCGCTGCCTGTCTGAGACGGAGAAACTCATTCTCCCTGTCGTGCCTGTAGGTCTGGGGATAATACTTCTCATGGAAGCGGAACTCAAATGCTGCCCACGTCCATACAAAATCTGTGGCAACAGTCCGCAATATGCTATCCCACCACATACTGGCCTCTCTCTCAAACAGGAAGGTAGCCAGCTCTACCTGCTCAGCCTCGGTGCAGTGCAACATCCGTAGAATCTTCGACACTCGGTCGAGCCAGTACTCAGCCTTCTCGGGTCTGTGAGAACCCGTGAAAGTAGGAGGCCGCAAGCGCTGAAATCGCTCCAAAAGGCCCCGTGTGTCGACAGGATTCCCCGCAGGGAAAGCAGGCGGCGCAGGATGGGCCATGCCCTCATCCTAGGCGTAAGTATAGGCATCCTCAGCTGGATGCGCAGGTGGTGCAGGTGGAGTAGATGTAGTCGCACCCCCACCCTGGGCTAGTGTCCCCACTATGGTGGTCAGAAGCTGCTGCTGCTGCAGCATCATAGCCATCATCTGCTCGAATCTGTCAGGGGGTGGAGCAGGCTGTGGCGGATGCGGTGTGGAAGTAGATGCGCGATGTGGCTCTCTAACTGATGGTGTAAATGGCGGTGGTCTATCTGTAGGACCAACAGCAGGCTGAGACGATCGAACCGCCTCAGGAATCGGGCCCACAGCAGGGTCCGAACGAGTGCCAGACTGAGAGGGAGTCTGATCCATATGCTCTGACAATGCAAGCCGAACCGTGCTCCGCGTAGTCTTAGGTGGCATTCCCTATATTCAAAATAGGGCGCAACCTTGTCAGTCTCAATTGCACAAATACACCACAATCATTCACTTAAAGAGTCACAGGCATTTCATGCATTTCAATTAATCAAAATTGTCACAATACAAGGGATATATCCTTACAAGCATCAGACTAGAATTATATAGAAATTAAGACAGTTAAGCAACAGCAACATAAGCAAAGCACTAGCCCTAACAGGCTTACACACATAAAACAGGAAATGACTAACTACTGATAATAACATCAAAGATCACATCGCTAGTCGGAGTCTGGTGACGGAGGAGGAGCACCCTTATCCTGTAAGCAACACAGGATCGCCTTCAAGGTGCGAGTCACCTTGCCAAATTTCTTCTTTGTAACGGCCTTGGCATCAGCGACTTTTGCGCGAAGTTATTGGACTTCCCTACGCAAAGCGGTCTGACTCTCCTCCATCCTAGCAATGCGATCATCGATAGTAGCCTGCGCAGAAGGAGGAGGGCTCTCATCAGTATCCTGAGCCTCCTCTTCTGCTTCTTCCTGAGCTTCTTCCTGAACCTCTGCTCTAGGTTCTTCTTCTCTTTGATCTTCCTCATCATCAAAGTCATCCACACTATCCCTTTCAAGTTGATTTTCACGGTATTGTGACCCAATCTTCATCTTGACCATTGTCGACTCATCGATGGTGTGAATCGATACCGGTAATTCCGGCCCAAGTCTATAGGCAAACTCAAGCGCAATCTTGCAAATAAGTCGGCCAAAGGAAAGCGATTCGGATGTTCTTCTTGACCTGGCTATGAGAACTATCTGCCGTAAGATGAAAGTGGCCATACATACGTTCTCTCCCTGGGCCACCAGAAATAAGAAATCAACCATAAGACGTGTACATTCAATGCGGTTCGTCGACCTGGGATAAACATTAAACGTGCAGATATGGTGCAGCAGGCACAAATCCTCAGACATATACGTCGCCTTGAGGCTATTATTAGGCTGCCATGGAACCAACTTACCGCACAGAAACCTGGTGCGGCGATCTCGTTCACGTCTAGTCTTCAAATTCTTCTCACTAGGATGCACATCACCTAGAGGCACGTTAAGAAGTCGCGCAATCAACCGAACGTCGATCGTAGCCATCCGATCTCTACCAAAAGGGATTTTGAACTGCAAAGGCTCCGAGGTAGGATTCTGGATGCTAGCATAGAAGGCACGAACGGTGCTCACATTAGCACGAGCGCGAGCTTCAAAGATCGGACCCCAATGCGCAGCTTCAATGCGTTCGAACAACAGATACTCGCTGAACAATCGTCCATCTACGTCCGCCTCAAATAACACTTTGCGATCAGTGTATTGACCATGAGGCATCTCCGATAAAATTGTTCGTCCAAGGTGTGCATGGGGATCCAAATCCCGCTTTGTACGGCACTCCAGGACTACAGCTGGACCTGCGGCGGTGCTTGAACTTGCGGCACCACCCCGCGGTCTTCTCGATCGAGCAGGGCGGCTCGGCCCAGCCTCGTCTGTTGCGGTTTTCCTCTTACCCATCAAAGATATGATGGATGAGAGTGACAAAAGGCCCAGAATGGCTTCCACGAAAGCCATGAAAAACGGTGAAAATGCGAAGAAGCGGCTGCCCAATCTGGGAAAAGGAAATCTAGGCGTCGTAGAGGGATGCTTCAAGCTTCCCAAGGCTGTACTTTCAAGGAGAAATACAAACAAAAAGATAGAATGGAGCACCTCACGATTTCAGTTCTATTTGGAGGATTTTGGAGCTCCAAATGGTGAGATCTTCAAGAAGAGGGGCTGCCAACACCCAATAAGTGATGGGTGGTGGTCGGTTTTGGCCAAGGAGGGACCTAGAAGTGCTTTGGGACGCCGAAGTTTGGAGATGGTTGCTGAAAATCGAAAATAGGGCTATGGAGAGGGCTGTTTGTGGAGGAGGGGTATGATTTGGGGGTTTTCGTGAGATGGGAACCACATGGGGATGATGCACGTGCCATTTAAGGGCGTGCGCCCAAAAATCATGGCAAACGGACCCCGCCGGTCGGCGATGCATCGCCCGACCGGCGATGGCATTGCCGCCCAACTTCCAAGTTGGCCAGTGGGACCACATGGGTCTGGTCCCCCATGGCCCAAGGGTTCCAAAAAGGTATGTCCCACCCCATAGTTCATCGTATTTTGGTCTGTATGAGCCCAAACATGTGTTCAGGGCTTTCCGGGTCCACATCACAATTCCGAATACCAAACCATATGATGCAGCATATGAATTTTGGGTAGAAGGAGCCAGTACATCTATCTAGACCCTTAGTTTCTAAAGAAAGTGAAGTTAGAATGGCCTTATGGCCATTTTTCATAAAATTTTACTATTCACTATAAAACTTTGTGAAAGTACTAATTTGTGTTATTTTCACATTAGGTTTGATGCCTAACATGAAATGGATAAGAAAGAACTGAAGGTCGGAGTGTTTAGAGGAGGAATTTTGAGAATTTTTGGCGAAACGGGGTTTTTAAGCCCTGGCGATTGATTACAGGAGTCGTGGTCATCCCACAGCCCAAGGATTCACTTTTGCGATTTAAAATCGCTCACAGGACGTCTCAACCCGACTTCCTATAGCTTAGAAGTGATTCGGGTTGCCTTACGCGACCCGAGATGCGTTACAGACTCGATCTTGCGATCGATCCTAATAGACTTCGCCTATCGGCGAATCTGCGATCCTAGAAGTGTTTCTAGACCCTTCTCGTACCCACCTAAGTCAAAGGAAGTGACAGCGTACGTCGCAAGACCATAACCCAGGCCCAGTATACTCTTATTCATTCTCTGATACCAACTTGTAACACCTTGAAAATCGGGGGTCGTGTATAAACTCAACTCCCGAGTTCCAGACCGTCACTTATGCAACAAAAATGGTTATGATTCAATGTTGTCTGATTTAAAGCATTCACATGAGTAAAAGTATACCAAAACTGCAATTCATACTTCAGATCCAGTGATAAAAGCAAGCGGAAGACTAAACAATGTATATATCACTGTATGGAAAAATAAAGTAATCTCATCTGTCTCCAAAGTATGACTACATCTCTGAGTCTCATATACATATACATAACAAAAGAATAATGTTCAAAAAAAAAGAAAGTCCCACTGATGTCCCCTCGATCCAGGTCGCCTACGGGAAGCCGTCGTGATACTGCATATACGAGAACTCATCCTGGTCCTCGTCGATCTCTGGCTCCACCTCCTGGATCTCGGCCTCACCTGCATCTACAACAGGGTCTGGTGGGTGTTGCAAACACCATCCCGTAACGTGGGAATGAGTGATCAACTCAGTGGAATCATAGAGCAAAGATTAGCATGTTCACAATTCAATCACGCGATAATAGTAAAGCAGTAAATCAGACAATCCTAATACTGTTGTTAATGCAAGATGATATGACGTGATGTATGCCCTCACCGACGATCACCCTCATGCGGCAACATCTTACGACCGCGGCATGCCACACTCCCTAGAGTGCTTCATATCTTCCAGGCACATGCAATGCTATGGTGATATGATTTCCAAGTTGTTATTAGTCCATTCAAACAGCAGGATTGGGAAACTAAGGTACTTTCCTTATATCAATCCCAACACAGATCCTATCTAGGGTCGTCACTCCTAGTAATCTCATACGATGTATATTTCGTAGGTCACTGCAAGGGCTGTCAGGGCTGTTGCTCGCACTCGTTGCACCGCTCCCCCATCACCTTATCAATACAGGCCTACCGTACTCTACCACAACGGAAGGGTCGTCGCCTCCCGTGGACTCAGAATACGCTCGCGGTCACTACAAAGGGCTCGTCGCCTGATCAGTGTAGGCCGACAGCTAGAATATAGTGTCCCATACCACCATAATCTGCTCATGAGTCTAGGTGCTCACTGGTCACTACGGGGAGGTTTGTGGCCCGAGCGTAGGCCGACAGCTCGACCACGGTGTCCCATACCACCATGCCCGGCTCATGAGTCTTCGTGGATCAAGGTACCATGGTTAACAGGGTTTTCAGTGGTAAGTTCAGTACCCTAGGTTCAAGCAGTTATGACTCATACAAGGTGAACATACATCGGCCAGTCGGGTTACTTGACGGGCTCGACTAGCGCGTTCGCATCTCAAGTCGAACGACATGAAGTGCGTAAAACACTTCGCGTGGCCTAACCACTGCCGCCAACTCTAAACACGAATCACGTTCATCGACGCGTCGTTCGTGGCTATGACCAGTCAGCCACGAATTCGCTCGGTTACCGACTGCCTGGACTAAGTCTAGTCCCACACATCTATGGAATCACTTTAGCATTACATGTAAAAGTATTGGAATTGAAATACATCATGTGAGCATGTTAACACATGTTATAACATTCAACTTAAGCAAATCTTCAAGGCATACTTTCCATGCATGTAATGCAATCATGCATAAGGTAAACATGTAGGAAATCATTTAGGTCAGCATATTAATCAAGAAATCAATCTCAAACTACTACATAACATCATTTAATTCAATACATACTAATACAAGCATTTATACAAACACATACACTACACTCTTAAGTCTACATATAGTATGTCGACCCAAAGTGCGCAACTAGGTGAATCTCTTCGCCAAAATGATTATGCAAGCATTCCTAACTCCCTAATGCGGCGACAAACCATGTCAATCACGTCAGCAAAATATGCATGTAGACCGTACTTCCTACAAATGAGTAAAATGCCCTAAATCTCATATTCTTCGTTAATTTACGAAACAGGAAACGGAGAGCATGTTGTACATGTCAAACGGCGATGCCGTCGATAATCTACTATTAAACGACATTGAAAGCGTTGTAAATCGTCAATCAAAGCGTCTAAAATCCTCACCTAGTCTCTTACGGTTGCGGGATTTTGAACGGAGCGTGTACGCTTCGTCTACGGCGGTAGGAGGACCTGATTTATGAAGCACGTTAGCTAACATGCTATGAATCTAGGTAAACCCTAAATCAGCAAGTTTTAGGGTTATTTTATACCTGAAAAAGGGGAGAAATCACCAGCCAGGTGATTGGAAAGAAGTGCTGAAGTAGCAGCTGTCGATGGCTCGGAAGCGGGAAAAATCCCTTCTTCTCTTTCTCTCAAACTCTCTCTCCTTTTCTCTAGGGTTTGGAATTTTCGGATGGGAGGGAGAAATGAGGGTTTCAACCCCTTTTATAAGCTTAAAAATGCCGAAAATAGGCTCCGGGACGAAGTTTACTTGGTGCCTATCCATTTCGGGGCTGTTTCGATCCAAAAACTGCTTTCTGGTGGTCCCCTGGTCGATTGCGATCGGACTTAAGCTCATGTGTACCAGATGTAGCTCGTATTAAGTTTTCAGTCTGGCAGGGTTCGCAGATCGCACGTGGCGGATCAGTTTCAGTTCAGCGGTCACCGCACGTAGATCAGGGCTGAAAGTCTCATGATAATAAATAGAAATTTTTCCTGATCCAAGGGTGTAATCTGGATGAATTCTGATGGTCAGAACGCTTAATACTGACGCGTCAAGTCGTGTGCCAGATTTGAATTTAAAATTCCAAATCCGTCCCTATTCGCGGTCGCTTCAGTCCGGGTTCAACGAAATAGTCTGTGATTATCGGTTTGACTTGATTTTCGAGATGATTGTCAAGTCCAGCTGGGCGGTTCTAACGGTCTAAGATAGGAGGTATCGGACCTTCGACGCGCGGTCTAAATCCAATACAAAATTTCAATGTGGTCCAGAGAACAAACCCGCTTAGAGTTTGATCCGAGGTTATAGAGTATTGTAGAGTTGTTTGTTCTACTCGATTTGGGTCTTGCAGAACGTATTTAAAGTGATCAGGGACTATTTCCCAGCTACTGTAGCGTTGCGCTAGCTAACTTACGCTTAATTTCCATGGAAATTATTTATACGCGATTTCGGGTCGAGTTGGTACTCGAGCCCAAGTACGGATTTTTCACTGGCATTACAACTAGACAGTGGGACCCGCCATGATACATGTGGTGTATTCAGACCGTCCATCCACTTGGTGAGATCATTGTGGCTTGGGTGATGATTGGGTGGGCCACCTACGTTTGGGAAAGGCCCATTCATTCCACCTGAAGGCCTATGGGTTAGGCCTATTTGCATTTTAAAAGGGCTATGGGTTTAGGTCCAATTGTTATGTTCTAAGGCCATAAGACTAGCCCATTCAATATATATGTAAGGCCTAGGGATTTAGGCCCATCTGACTCATAAAAGGCCTATGGGCTAAGCCCATTCGAATTTCAAAAGGCCTATGGGCTAGGCCCATTTGGTTTATGAAATGCTTATGGGCTAGGCCCATTGGATTCATTTTAGGTCTAAGAACTTAGGCCCATTTGATGTGTTACAAGTCCATGGGACTAGGCCCATTTGATGTACTTCAAGGCCCAGGTAATTGGACCCTTTTGTTGAAATTTAAAGCCCATGGAAGTAGGCCATTTGATATATGCAAGGCTTACGGGTTTAGGCCCATTTAATGTACCATAAGGCCTAGGGGTTTAGACCCATTTGAACTCATGATTAGGTCTATGGGTTGAGGCCCACTTGATCTGCATATAGGGTCCAATTGGTGTGGCCCATTGGTTAGATATAAGACCCATGAGACTGAGCTCATTTGATGTAATCTAAGGCCCACGGGTTTGACCCATTGCAATGCACATAAGACACATTGGTGTGGCCCATTTGATGAATAAAAGGCCCATAGGATATGGCCCATTTGATATATATGTAAGGTCCAGTGGGGACAACCTACGGTCCATTGCAATGTGTAAATCCATTACAGACTAAGTACTGATGTTTACAAAGATCGTGCCTTGGGAGCAATGTTGGTTTGACGTCCACATTGTGAGTGTAATGTTGGTTGGATGTCCACATTACGACTCTCCTTAGGGCCCATTACTGGGCCGTACTTATCGTGTATAGGCCGTCCAGGTCCATCTGCATTGTAAGATAGTTCATTTTATTATAACATGTTTAGTAGAGTTTCATGACTCATGATCATACGCATCATATGTATGTTTGACGTGAGAATTGTCTGATCATAGCATTTGCCTTCGGACAGGTTGTTTATGGGCTCCCGGTTAGGCGATGTTGCCCTACATGAGCGCACGATATGCGCAAAATTTATTGCATAACTGGATAGCGCGAATCATGCATTTCGTATTTGTGTGACATGGTTATTGTATGTCCTAGTGACATCAGGGTCGTAACTTCCACAGATGTATCGTGGTTGGCAGGATTGGATACCGAAAATCTTATTCTACATGAGGTACTATAGATATCCCTGGGTGAAAGTCCCTAAACCCTTATGGTACCAAGAGGTTGCTCCAACGTCTAGACCGAGTGGGTAGATGAGCGTTGAGTGCCGATTACCAGACGGTTACGCTCTCCACTGTGTCGTGGTCTGTTGGAAGGGGGTGCGGCCTTACCCGCCTGAGAGTAGGGGGCAATGCTAGGCTAAGTTTGACCAGCTCGAGGAATGGGTCCGCTATCGACGAGTCGCGCCCGATATTGGTAGACGGATAGTGTGGTCTCTTCCACTTACCTTATTGCGCGCGATGTGGTGGCAATCTGGTTTAGAGTGTACTAGACCCCGGGGATATCCCATATTTGAGCTGTATTGATGCGTGGACATAGATGAGGATCTGTATGCTTGAGTTGCATTGCACATCACGTGGCCTTGGGATGGCCGATACCATTCATGTCTTACATTGCATAGCCTTGGTACGGCTCATGATCTTATGGTTTCATCTACATATTCCGCATTATTCTGACATTTCCTAATCATATTACTACCTTATACACACACTTTCACCACCCTCTAAGCTTTCTATCAGCTTATGCACGACCGTTGCGTGCAGGTGACGTTGGATCGCAGCAGCGCTGAGGCAGGAGCACGTTGCAGAGCATTTTGGAGTCTTTGTTCTTTACCATTGTATTTCCCTTTATGCTCATTGTACTTGTAAAGTTTTTGATCATAATGGAAATGTAATGGAGTTCTTGGTTGTTGTTTGTGGGTTATGCCTTTAGTTATGCTTATTACGAATCAAACTGATATTTAAAATCCTCATCGTAGCATCCCAGGATCGGAACCTAGCAAATGGGAGCTAGGAGCCGAGAATGGGGTTCTACGGAGGCTGTCGGCGCCGGATTCGGCGATCAGGAATTTTGTGAGCCCGGTTTCTGAGTTTGGGGCGTGACAGCCACCTCCATGTAACTCTTGGATTATATGTTCCCTTAATAAACTTTTGGGAATGTACAGTCGGTTCCCCTTAAAAAGGAACCCGTCTTGCATAAGTAAGTTACCGGGGTGACCTTCTTGGCATCTAATCCATGCGTCCTTGAAGTCATCGTCAGCGGCATATATGTCCTTGAGGCGCTTGAACCCAACAATCTCATTGCTCATAGTAACTAACAAAGTTACACAGCGACTCAGTGCATCAGCTACTTTGCTCTGTTGCTTAGACTTATGTTTTAACACTAACGTGAATTCTTGAAAAAATGAGATCCATCTAGCATGCACACGGTTAATGCTAGCTTATCTATTAATAAATTTGAAAGCTTGATGGTTTGTGTAAAGTATCAATTCTCTTTAAATCAAATAATTTTGCCAATGTCGCAGTGTCTGGACCACTACGTACAACTCGATCCCATATGTAGACCACTTCTTGCGTGCATCGCTAAGTTTCTCAATGTAAAAGGCTACCGGCCTACCTTCTTGAGACAAAACTCTCCCAATCCCCACATACAAGGCATCACATTCGACTTTAAACAGTTTGTCGAAGTTGGAAAGTATAAGAACCGAGGTTGTGAATAACCTGCGCTTAATTTCGGTAAAGCTCCTGTTGGCTTCATCAATCCACTGAAATTGTCCTTTTTTCATGCAATCTGTAATTGGTGACATAATGGTACTGTAATTTTTTATAAACCGACGATAAAATATTGCTAGTCCATGAAAACTTCGCACTTCATGAATATTTGTGGGAACCGACCACTCTCTGATTACCACCTTATCCTCATCCACCTGAATGCCTGTGGATGTTACGAAAAAACCTAGAAACAATAAGCTATCAGTCATGAAGCTATACTTTTTTTAAATTGAGATATAGTTTATTTTCAGTGAGCACTTGAAAGACTTTCTTGAGGTGTTTCATATGGGTGGTTTCGTCTTGAGTGTATATCAAAATATCATTAAAATAAACCACAACGAACCGTCCAATGAAAGGTTTCAGAACTTGGTTCATCAATCTCATGAATATGTTAGGCGCATTTGAAAGACCGAATGGCATGACCATCCATTTGTACAATCCTTCCTTAATCTTAAAGGCCATCTTCCACTCATCACTCGACCGTATTCGAATATGATGGTAGCCGCTCCTCATATTCAACTTAGAGAATAATTTCGCGTCTTCGAACATGTCCAACATATCGTCCATCCGTGGTATGAAAAATCTGTATTTTATGGTGATTTTGTTGATAGTCCGACTGTCGACACACATGCGCCAACTCCCATCTTTCTTTAGAGTTAATAGAGCTGGTTCGGCACATGAGCTCATGCTTTCTCGAATAAGACCCTTACAGATCAATTCCTTCACTTGTCTCTGCAGAATCTCGCATTCATTTAGACTCATTCAATAATGAGGATGATTGGCTAAACTAGACCCAAGGATAAAGTCGATATGATGTTGGATATCCCGCATGGGGGATAACTCATCGGGAAGGTCATCGGGCTAAATTTCTTTGAATTCATGTAACAATAAGCCTAGTCTTTCAAGGATGATGGTAGGTTCGAGTTCTTTCCATTTTACAATTAATGCATAGGCCTGTCCTGTTTATTTGGATTATTCCACAAAGTCCCGTATGGTTAAGAGAAAACGGTCCTCCACTTTAGAAGTTTCAGGTGGTCCCTTTGGATCCATAAGGGTCGATATGATCTTTCGGCCGTCCTTGACAAAGATATATATGTTATCTCGCCGTTTACGAGTGGCGTTACAGTTTAATTGTCAGGGTCGACCGAGTAGTATGTAACATGCTTCCATGTCTACCACATCGCATACTACTTCATCCTTATAATGTTAGTCAATTGAAAAGGATATGGTGCACCATTCAGTTACCTTTATTTCACTGACCTTCTTGATCCAACCGATTGTATATGGAGAGGGATGACGCTCCGTTTTCAATTGTAATTTTTTCACCATAACCTTGGAGACAATGTTCTCGCTGCTCCCACCGTCAATGATCACACCACAAATCTTTCAATTCACCGTACACCTAGTTCTGAAGATGTTATGCCGTTGTGGATGCACTTCTTTTCTTGGAGCATATAATACCCGCCTCAAGACGAGCGACTCGCCGCGATCTTTGCGGAACCCAACCTAACTCATCTGCTTCATCCTCGGTGGTGTGCTCCTGTTCTTCATAAGAGTTATCAGCACTACAATAATTGATGGCGAGGTTCGCCACTTTTCACTGGGGGCAAGTATTTGATAGGTGACTCAGTTGGCCACAACAATAGCAGTTGTCAGGCCTTAGCTGAGCATCGGGGTTTGGGATTCTACTTGAACCAGCGGCAGTTGATATGTCCCTTTAGGGTCTATCTTGCCCGCTTCCCTAATCTCGGCTCTCAGACGTAAGAGGTTGAGTGCATGTTCATACGGGCTCCTTTCCCTTGGGTTATGGAGCTCCCTGAAGCAGACTTACCACAGCGACCAATGTGGTAGGATAGGTCCGTCTGTTAGGACGTTCAAGTTGCACTTCCGCTCAGGTAGCCAACTTAATTGCATCATTCATTGTCCAAATGAACTGCATCTAAACCCAACCTTGGATTTCCATACATAATCTACCGTTTAATCGAGCGACTTGTTGCGATTCAGTTTCGACCAAATCGTTACGCGCCGCCAGTGGTAAAATTCTTCTGCGTATTCTCTCACTAACCGACTACCGTGTCAACAATTTTGATATTGTTGGAATAAACCTGATCGTAATCGCTAGGAAGGAATCGGGCACATAGTAGTTGCTTCATCCTCTATCATGTACAGATTGGTGCTTTCATCTACCTGGTTTGTGTGAGTTATAGTTGTTCCCACCAAGCTGAAGCTTTACCCTTAAACTTGTAGGCCATAAGCTTAACCTTTTTTTGCTATAGGGATGTCCATATAGTCGAAGAATCGCTCAACTTCAGAAAGCCAATCGAGAAAATTCTCAATGTGTAGTTGGCCATTGAAGCTACAAATATCAACCCGCATCTTGAATTCCTAATATGTTCGATCTACTCGATCGACACCTTGTTTGGAGTGTTGGAAGATTATGTCGTTGATCTCCTTCTCGCTGAATCTCTCATCCTCAGGGATGACCCTTGGATGCACTGTTAGTACTATCTTGCGATCAGGGCGATTACAAGTTTCAGCAATTCGTGGTGGAGGATTACCACTAGGAATACGGAGTTGTCATAGGGTTTTCACCAAAAGAACCGTCATGCGGTCGATTGAAGTATACAGTCCTTGCATGGCTTGTCGATTCTCTCGCTATGCTGCTTCAAAAGCTGCCGCCATTAAAGGTAAAATTCCCTAGAGCACCGCCCAGGAGATTGTTGCCCGACCCGTCGTTAGAAGCCATCAATCTGAGGAAAAACCTTGCTTTGATACCAAACTGACACAGGGAAGGACGTGAGGTCGAGCATCATCTTCCTCAAAAGGATACTATTCTGAATCCACGGAACTTCTCTAGATTCCTCACAGAGATTTCTCAAATCCACGAGGAAAGAAAGCAAGAAAATATAAATAAATTTAAAATTGATTGATGAACCAATAAAAACAAGTTCACAACCCCTTAGATAGGGATACCAAGTAATGGGAAAGAAATCAAAATCTAACTACAAGTAAAATTCCTTGAATTCGTGACTTACTATAAATAGTAAACTTACTATTTATAAATGGTCGTGATGTCTATTAGTGCATAAGGTTTTTAGTCAAAAATAGTAAGTGTCCTATCTGGTATCCTAATTTTTCTAAGCTCTTTTTATGTTGGACGCAACTCCGAAAGCCCAATGGATGAAGAGTTATAATCAAACTAAAACTTACTATTTATAGTAAAAACGGAATTAAAATAGGAAAACGACTGTCCATCTAGTAGTATTTCACAAATCCAACTTAGGTAACCCGGCATTGCCAGGTTAGTTGGCTAAAGTAGCTCGTTTTACTTCAAAATAATATATTTTACGTCTGATAACTCATTCTGAATTGCGAGATACAATTGATTTAAGGTCCGACGGTCCAAATCACTTCGGTTGTCAACTAGGCCTTTTCTCATCCATCTTGGCCACGTAACTCTCCGTGAACCTCTCTACATCACCAATCTACTCGAGTCGCCCCCTAACTAAGCTGACCCGACTCATCCAGACGAGTTTGTCTGAGTCACCGGATCTTTTAAACATGCTCCTGTGCAGCTGCTTTATACCAGCTGCTTTATATATGCCTGTTTCTACATTTTGGTGAAGATATGGCCTTCCTAATTTGTGGCCAAGGGATATAATACGTGACGGACGGCTTGGATCTCATGCTTCCATCCCATGCTGGAGCATACGGCTGCATGTACATGAACGGATGCGGATTTCGTGAGAAAGCCTTTCGTAGGTAGTTCCTACGTAAGGATGCTGGCCATGTTTCTAGGAAATATACACTGTTCATCCGTTTTAAAAGATTATTTTAGGACATGAAACGAAAAAAATGGGTGGATAAAAAACTCAACTGGACCATACGAGAGGAAAATGTGTAGATTTAGTGAGAACCGTTGAAACATTCTTGTGACCATAAAAGTTTTGCTTCAGGCTTTCTTCTGTTTTTGTATTTTCACTTCATACCGATGGTAATGACACTATAAACGGTTTGGATGGCATATAAACATTAAGGTCGAGACCAGGAAAGTTTCGACAGTAGGCATTTCCTTTCCCAATTTCCCCCTCGTGTGGCCCATTTGAGTTTTATATCCACCTCATTTTTGTACAATATCCTAAAACAAGCTCGCAAAACAGATGGACGGGGTAGATTTCCCACAAATATGGCAATGGCCCCCACCCAACATCCTTGCGCAGGAAACATGAGCTGCCTTGCACACGCATCTGCACTGTCCAATGGAAATCGGATTGCGTACTGAGTTGCTCAGTACGCATTTATCGTACTGAGTAAACTCAGTTGGGCCTACCATAAATGTATATGTGTTATCCACGCCGTCCATCCGTTTTTACAGATCATTTTAGTGGCTGAAACGAAAATTGAAACATGCCAAAATCTTAAGTGGACCACACCACAGGAAACAGTAGAAATAATGACTTCCACCGTTGAAACCTTGGTAGGGCCCACAGTGATGTTTATTTGTCATCCAAACTGTTCATAAGATTACACAGGGATGGATGAAGGGAAAAAAAAAAGTAACAGATCAATCCAAAACTTTTGTGGCCCCCATGAAATTTTCGACGGTAGAATTTCAATTCACACTGTTTCCCGTAGTGAGGTCCAATTGAGATATGGGTATACTTCGTTTTTGGTTTCCATCCCTCAAATTATCTGTTAAAATGGATGGACGGAGTGGATAAAATATATAAATCATGGTGGACCCCACAAAGTTTACTCAGTACGCTTAGCGTGCTGAGTTACTCAGTACGCAATCCGCGTCCTGTCCAATGGGCTGGTCATTTGCCATATTCGGTAAATGGTTGACCAAATTAGATTTGTTTGACACTCTTGCAGAAGGACGACACGTGGCATGCTTGTAATTCGAACTAAACCGTCCAAATGATGGGGCCCACTTTAGATAGATAGGTCATACGCCCATTGAAAGATGAATAATAACCTTTGATCAGTGACAATTTGTTCATTGAGTTATGGCTTCTGACTGCTTCTAATTTTAGCCGTCCATTGGATGGCCATCCATCAGTCATTTATTTTTTTGCCGTCCACAATTTGGACCGTTTAATTCAATTTGCACGTCTCAGTTCCTGTATGTGAACCATCAAACTCAGCCAGAGTACCAAAGCTTTTCTCAGATTTTAAATTTTGAGACGTTACTTATCGTGAATGAGTTGATTGGGTCAGCATATATAACTGTATGGTCCAATAAAAATCCTAAATCTTGCCCCCATACCATCGTACACATGACATCATGACCATGATTTGGACCGTCCATCCAACTGATCATACCAATTATAGACCATGTACAAGTTCTGCAACGGCAATGAAAGGACAGAATGATGTGGGACCCACTGCAAATGGAAAACTAAAACTAGTGTATTAGGGCCCACCTACTTAGATCGAAGAAAGTTGGGTTTGTAAGGAAATGATGCCGTGGTGGGATCCACATCCACGTTGCGGAATGGCATGCCTTTACCTCTATGCCTGATAGTTTTGTCCCAGCCCATGAAGACGATACATGACCCGGTCCACATCCTAAGCTTGGCCACCTTCTCTTGTGCAAGATCATGATATTAACAAAAATGCCGTTGAAACCTTAAATGGACGGTCTGGCTCGGTTTTGGGTGGGGTCCACAGGTACTTGTGTGCATGATGAACTCAGCCTAATTAATAAATGAGCTTAAATTTCAGGCTTGGGTCTGACCTTTGGGGTTAGTATTTCAACCCAAGCCTAGCCCAAAGAAGGCTAATCCAAAAAGCCCAACAGGCTAGCCTGGCCCATTGAGAACTCTAGTGTGAATAAATCAAGTTACATTATGTGGCTTTGAGCTCCGGCCCAATAATGAGTAGTTGGGCCTGCAGTTTGGGCATTGGCCAGAATCCAGTAAGGACAGCCAATGTTGGGCTTTTAAGACCAGGCTCCCTCACTAGGGAATGGGCCTTCTTTTTTTTTGCCTTAACAGGTAGGGCTAGCCCTGATTTTGTGGGCCTTATTTTAGCAACGGCTGAAAATAGGTTAAATCAAAGATGTGGCCCGCACGGCCCATTCCCACCCCTACTAGATTCATCAGATAGATTGACCATTGGTCAATTTTAGCTGCCCAATTTTTCCATGCACATGTTGTTCACTTGCCCCTTGATGAGCAAGTTAACCTAATATCACGGCAGAGTATAGAGCTATACTAATGCATACATTTTGTTGTGTTAGATTGTACATATACATATGCAAAGGATCTCTCATATACGCACAAATGTGTTCACTCCCCAAGTGCAGGGTTGTGATGTAGTAATAACTCGGTAAGACCGAGGTCGAATCCCAAAGGACTGAAACTTGTACGTTATCTAAAACTAAATAGAATTAAAACTAGAATGATATGAAATCTAAATTAACTAGCAATTGTGAAATAATTGTAGGTTAATTAATCTAAAACTTAGAAGATATCAGAGAAGAGTAACTAGGGATTCAGAGGATCCACTTGTAGAGATCAGGGAGATCTTATACCTATTTCATGAATCATGAAATTTACTGAACTGTCATTGATCTAGTTTTCAAGAGATGAAAGGTATATGAATTAGAGTGGATTCCGTCACCAAACCATGCCCTGGAGACTATAGCAAACAACAGAATTAAACTAATTACCAACCAATCAACATGCTATGAAAGTTAGGAAAGGTACCGACATCCGACCATGCCCAGGAGACTATGGTGAACAACAGGGCTTCCTGACATCATAAACATGGAAAGAAAAAGGACATGCTCAAAGCCATTGCAGACCCATTGTAATTTCAGTCACAACAGACCATTAAGAACTAAAAACATTCTCATAATAATCAACTAAAACCAATGTCAATTCATGAATTAAAATTAAATTGAAAACATAAAATAAAATCTCCCATCTTACTACAAGCTTCACCTCTTAACCCTAGCTAAGAGGATTTAGCCAGACATGGATGGGCTAATCTCCATGTCAAGTATAAAAAAATAGAAAAATAAAATAACTAAAATACTTCTAACCGGCTGCCTCTATACTTCACGTCCAACCCAAGCTCCCAATATCTCCAAACTGTTTCCTCGTTGAAGCCCAAGTCGTCCTCCCAGATGATAGATTTTTTTTCACAACTCTCTCTCTTTCTTTTTTTATAGCCAGAAGAGTCGGTGCACAGGCCTTACGCAGAGGAGGAAAGCCATCCTGCGTTTGATGCTTGGTGGGGTCCATCATTGGTATTTGTTAAAGAATCCAATCCGTCCATCAGATTACTCTCGAAATTTAAGCTGGAACAGTGTACTTTTTTTCTTCTGTTGATGAGACCCATAAGATTTTCGATGCACCGTCTAACCTTCGTTTGAACGGACGAAATCAGATCCTTACTCTTTCTTGGAATACTTCCACCTAAGCCTTGGTAAGAGGGCCTGTGGGCTCCTGATGGAAGGTCCAGATTAGATCGTTGGCGTACGGTTCATTTATGGTCCCCAGGCTATGTATGAAGTTTCGTTTCAATCTGATGGCGAAAACCTTGTGATCTTGCATTCTACACTAATTTTGGGCCATTTGAAGGTGAACGGCTGGAATTTCTTGGGTTCCTGGTGTGCATATCTGTCGATCTTAGTCCCTGGAGTCCGTCCCTTGCCTTGGTGATCATCAGAGCGTTAAATCTAATCTTTTAGCATCCTTTTTCAGCTCAAGCTCCTAAATTCAACCTGCAGCATAAACATCATTAAATCGGCCGTTAAACAATATTATGTTCGTAAATCTAGATAATATCTGGGGTCTAATATGTAATATTTGACCCTCAAAAAATGTGTCAAAGATTATGGTACATGGCCCATGTATTAGAGACTTGGGCCTTTCACCTGGTAGGATATACCATCAACATGCCATGCACTAAAAATCATGGTAGCAGACTAATCAACCGTGTCATAGACATTTGCCAAATCATGGTAGAAATCTCTAATAGATGTTAGTTGAACACGAATTTAGAAGAGAAAGGGAGAGAGTATGATGACCTTAAATTATTGTTATGGAAAAAACAGCCACATGATTAATGTGGGACAAGCCAAACTATCGGGAGAAAAGAGCCAAAGGATCAATATCCAAAAGATAAGAAAGAAAGAAACATAAAAGATAAGAGGCACAATAATTTATATAATTTGACAATATAGCTACTCCAAGAGGTTGGTGGTCAAATACCCTGAATAAGGAGCTACACCCCCGGGGGATTTTATTGCAAAATTTGAAGAATTTTTCAAGGCCTTTTAAAAAGATCCGTCTCATCTCGTGAGAGGGGGTAGTCATTCGATTTTTATTTTGGCCTTCATTTTTTTGAAATTTTAAATAAGTCTAGTCCTTATGCACAAGGGATAATGGAGATGATCAATGCCAGTTTATATTGGGAATGATTTTTTTGGAATATGTGCAGATAGTTTCGTTGTCTCCACTAAAGGTTCTATGAGACTTCCGACTGATCTGGTTTTTATTGAAACTGTACAAAAGATCGATTTTATTGAAAAATATATTTTTATGATTTTTGAAAATGATCCGATCCATTGTTTCACACTCTAACGATTGCGATCGAGATTAGCTCTGTTGGGGATGCATATTTTTATTTTTTCCAAGATGATCCAATTTGTTGTCTTGCAATCCATCGGTTGCGATTAAGATCAGTTTTTATTATAATGTTTTTACAATTTTTCTTTATTTTCCTCAAATTTTCTCTCTTTTTTTTCTTGAATGTTTTCTCTTTTTTCCCTTTTTTTTTTGAATTTTCTCTCATTTCCTTCTCTCTTTTCTCTTTTTCCCATTTTCTCTTTTTTTTTCAATTTTCATTTTTTGTTGATTCCCAATTTCTCATAAGATTTTTCTCATCTCATAAAAATATCACCTTTCATCTTCTTTTTTTTCAATTACCTGTTGGTCATTCCTCAAACCTCCAAGAGCAGCTGAAGAATATAGATGAGTACATACTAGACTAGGTGACATGCTATATACTAAACTCTTTTTTATGAAATTCTCATTTGCTTATATTACTCTTGTGTTTAGTTTTCGCTTTCTTTCTGCTAATGGGCCTTTAGTGGGCCCATGATGATTGCATCGCTTAACAGATCTTTTCTTCTCATACAAATAATTCTTTTCATCTTTTAATGGTTAAGGAAGGATTGTGGTGAATTTTGGCTCAAATCGGTGTCGGAGCGGCAATTGGATTACTACCCGCTATGTCATCTCGTTGATTCTTCAGTAGTGTTTTCATATGAGGAGAGATGGGGCACATTTGTCGAAATGGGGTGGTAATCCAATTACCGCCTTTGGTCGGCTTTCTTTCCAGCTGTTGGAGTTTTCTTTCCTAGAACCTGAAATTACTCCCTACCTCATCCGTGCGCCACTGTCCCATCCAAAAATTCTTTTTGCCCCTCTTTTCTCATCAATTTTCCTTTCTACTTGTCTTCTTCCTTTTCATTTCTTCCATAACCAATGATGATGAAGGCTCAAGTGAGGCCCCAGATGTTGGGTTTTTGGGGGGAAGGAAACGGTGCATCATGTAATTCTTCTTGTGGTATGCTTAAGAGGGAGGAATGGGTGATTGAGGGTTTGGATGAGTCCATATCCCGTGGTCCATTGGGTGGTGAGCTTTGGAATTTTGGAGGGCCGATCTTTGGGAGTTTCAGTTTGGGAGATGAATGAGTTTTTGATGATTTGGATGGATCCACACTTGGTGGGCCATTTGGTAGTGGGATTTGGGATATTAGGGGGCTAGTTTTTGGGAGTTTTGGTATGGGTGTACCATTGAATGTTGTGGATATGGCGATGATGATAGTGGACGGTCCAAATTTTGGATTAGCAATGATTGATGACATGGATCTAGGTGATGGGGGCATGTTGGCCATGATGGGTGGTGTGGATCATGGTGATGATAGCAGATTGGCTGCAATGAGTGGGGTAGATTCTGGTGATTTGAGCATGTTGGCCATCATAGGTGGTGTGGATTATGGTGATGGGAGCATGTTAGCCATGATGGGTAGTGTGAATCATGGTGATGATAGCGGATTGGCCACAATGGGGGGTGTAGATTGTGGTGAAGGAAGTGGATTGACCATGACGGGTGGTATGGATTATGGTGATAGGAGTAGGTTAGCTGCAATGGTTAGCATGGATCATAGTGATGGGGGTGGTTTGGCTGCAGTGGTTGGTATGAATCATAGTGACGGGGGTGGTTTGGCTGCGATGGTTAGTGGTGATGGTGGTGGGATGGTCATGATGGATGGTGCCCCCACTTGTCCTTCTTGAAGATCAAATCCATCATACCACTTGAAAAGTTAGACCTTTTTCACTTTATGGTTCGTGATTTTAGAAGAACTCTGGCACCTGCAATATAAAAATGAGAAAATTAGCCAAGAAACCAGGGAGTTAGGATGTCAAGAGAGATATTTACTTTTTGAGTAATGATGATCGGAAGATCGTTGCCCATAGGAAGCGATCCAGAGGGTTTTGGAAAATTTAAAGAGAGCCATATGTACCTTTGATTTTTATACATGAATGAACAAAAAGGGAAATTTTATTTTAATCAGAACATTAGACTTAGACCATGTCGAATTCGGTATTCTGAGTTGTTTACTAGGGATCCTAATTTCCTAAGAGTAGGTGTGTACTAGAATCTTGCCCCTTGGTTTTGGGTAGAGTTTGATAGAATTATAATCTAGGACTTATCTTTTCCTTGCACTTCATTTTACTCGTTGTCATGGCTTCTTCCGTTCATGTAGTTTTTGTTTTTATTCTTTCTTTTTTTTCTTCTTTTCTAGTCATTTTTTCCCGTAGCGCTCTTTTGGGTTTTCACCACAACCAGATTTTCTGTCATTTTTGTCTGTGGTGCCCTTTCGGGTTTTCACCACATCCTAGGATTTTGATCTTGTCTGCCCCTTGACAATTATGTTATTTTTACCCTTGGTGCTCTTTCAGGTTTTTACTAAGTCCGCTACATGCCCGCTGTTTTTACTGGAGGCACCCTATCGGATTTTCACCTCACCCGTTTCACTTAGGCATGTTATCTTTCTTTTGATTTTTTTTCTTTCTCAAGTAACAGAGGCGAGAGGTTAAATTCCATTCATTGCCATTCAACTGGTGAGCTTCCTGACTTTGTCTTCAATTACAACCGTGAAGCTGCTGACATTTGGGTAAACTATCTTAAGGGAAAACGGGCTAGTGACTTGTGTTCTCACTCATTGGGTTTGACTTTTTTTTTTTAATTCTTTTTTTAGACTGCGCGCTTTATTCCTTCATTTTTTTTCTTTATCTTTTTTTTACCCCTTATTTTTTTAGAACACTTATTCGATGAAAGGAATGATGGTAGAATGTACCTCAGGATGCTAACCTCTTGTTGTTTAACTTTAACTTTACGATTGTGATTGTTGACATAATCAAGTAGGATTATGTAACACCTCGGTTTCCGAAAACCCGAGTACTCGACCCGTTCTTGAAAACCTGGTGTTAATTAGTGATCAAAATAGACAATTTATCAAAGTATAATTTGTGGAATCAAGCATAGCATACACACACACACACACACACACACACACACACACACACACACACACATATATATATATATATATATATATATATATATATATATATATATATATATATGTCCCAACTCAAATGAATATTCAGGGCCACTCAGCTGGGGCCATATACAAAATTCAAAAAAAAAAAAAGTCCAAAAAGTAACCATGATAACTAAACTATTGGTTTATACTGAAGTAGGCAGCTGCCTCCTGTTGCGACTCATCGTCGTAGTACTCTTCCTCAATGGTAGCAGGTTCCGGGTTCACCCTGCGTTGTTCAATGCCTGTACCTGTCTCATCTATACGGTTGAACATTGATGAATGAGTGGCTAGCTCAGTGTGATCTCTCCTCAAGATTACACACCACCGCCCTAGACAAGAAATAGTATAAAACGTACAGGCAATTCCAAACATAGGAAATGCAATCTTATTATGTGCATGGATGCATGAATGCAATCATTGTCCTAGGGATATACATCCGTGCGGAAGTTGGGCTCGTCACCCATGCAATCATTGACCTGAGAAAAACATTCAGTCGAACAAATACGTACATCACGTACAATAGCAATAGATGCTGGTCTGTGCCCCTGGAGAAAACATCTAGTCAGACAAATACGTACATCGCGTACGATAGCAATAGATGTCGGTCTGTATCATGCATGCATGATTAGCCAAACCATTATTAGTCCAGTTACAATCATCCATTTTAAGTAAGCTCAAAGGTCACTACAAGGGCTACTTGCCAGCATAGGCCTACAGCTCGGTCATAGGTCTCATACTACCATTCCCAGTTCATGAGACTACCGCCTTAGGGTATGTATAAAATCCATCAACACGTGGCCAATCAATTCTCAACATTAGGGAACTACCACCATATGCTGACTAGAAATGAAATGTAGAAATCTTTAAATGCAACGACTAAATGAGACGGTATGTATGATTTAAATACGAGTAATAATAGTGGTAATAAATGTTGCGAGGTTCATTCCATAGTCAAGTAAGTGGAACCACTCCATAGATGGTAATTCTCATGAACTAAACCACTACTAACCATAACCTCCATGCTAAGGGTCTATTCTCATCGTAATCAGTTCTGTTACACCCTAAGCACGGACTCTCTTTAAAATATGAGTTTCCATAGAGAGGTTTCAAATGATGTGTGACTTACATACAATACAATCCCACGAAGATTCAAACATTTTTGATATTTGAAGTAGGGATCATGTATACAGTCGGTTTAAGAATTATATATCCCTAATTTACCAATTCATAAATCATGCATCTTGAGTGATTAATCGATTATTTTTATAAATCCAACTCATGCCTTTAAGGTGACAATTAGCAAGTCAACAAATTCTAAGAACATATGGTGAAGTAAACAGTTCAATGATATGACGTAGGATGAAATAGAATAAGGACTTGATCATTTTTTACATGTACGTTTAATAGCTAATCAATGGCTAAATAAAACTATGAGATAGGCATTTGTTTGAACAAGTTGAATTATCATCCACTCCTCATGAGATCATTTATAACTATTGTAAAAGACTACTTCTAATCTAGTTTAGAGATGGAAAGCTCAAGGAGAATGAAATCATCACCTGGAGAGTTGGAGTCCTGACCTTGATTCGAATTCCCATGTAGATCTCGCGGCCCAAGGTTACGCAAGTAACTTTCCTAAGATTATTTCCAATCATGTAATTTGCATTAGAAGGCATCCACACCCTTGAAATGAATGGAGTTTGTAAGGGGCTTGAAAATCAAGGGAAACTTGGGCCTGCTCAATGTGACCAGGCCCACCACTGTGACCCGATCATTGAGGCCCGAGCTAGGCATGTAATGGGCCAAAACTAAGGCCCGAACTGGGACTGGTCTGACCCAGCCATCATTGCCCAAAGGTGGCCAGTAACTGGGCTGGCCCCAAGCCCATGTGGCCTATTAAAGTTTGGACCAGGGAACTCCATAGTGTGGTCCACCCACCCTGTGCAGGGTGCGGCCCACAGCATGTATGGCATGGCCCACTAGATATTAGTGTGTGGTCCACTGAGGATTTCCTCAAGTGTGGCCCACCTAACTTCCAAACGTGGTGCGGCCAACTCATTTCACACAGGGTGCGGGCCACCAAGTGCTAACGTGTAGGCCCCTGTTAATGTGGTGCAGCCCACCTTGATGTTTGGTGGGGCCCACAGATCTTTCTGTGGTGCGGCCCACAGATGCCCAATGAAGCCCACCCCCCTTTTGAATCCAAATTGGGCCCACATGGAGGCCCGTCCTCTGGGACATTTTCAGCATCGATCCAGGCCCATAACCTGGATCTTTTTAAGTCCAGCGTAAGGGCTGAGTTTGGCCTGGATTGTTAGGGGCCTTACACAAAACCTTAGGATCTAGCCCTCTAGAACAAACCAGAATTATGGGATAATAATGCAATGAAAATCAATCAAAGCACAATCACACACCACACAAGAAATTTTTACGTGAAAAACCCTCAAAGAGGTAAAAACCACGGGACCTCGTCCAGATCAACAATCCACTATGAAAGCAGAACGTTACAACCTTCGTCACTCACGCAGGAACGGATAAACAATAAGAGAATAAAAAGAAAACTGAGAGATCTCACCGATCACGAGGACGTAGAAGCGCTGAGACGACGGCTCCCTTCCACAAGCTTCCTCTCTCTCTCTCTTTTCTCTCTCTCTCTTACACCCTAAACCCTTTAGCAAAACCCATGCAAAGCCTTTAGGAAACCCTCTTGTGTTTTTCTCATCCATAGAAAAAATTTTAAAAAATCCTAGGAACCCCTTTTTATAGTTTTAGGAAACTCATTTTCACATCCCTGTTGCGAAAGGACTCAAATCCGTAATTTTTTGCAAAAACTGCGTAACCTAGGACTGGTCCTAGCCGCCTAGGACTGGTCGTAGCTCACCTACGACTGGTCGTAGACCACCTACGACTGGTCGTAGCTCACCTAGGACTGGTCGTAGACCGTGAAAAAAATTAACAACAACTCGTTGGACTTCGAGTCGTGCTAGGGCTCGAACCCACGACCGGTCGAGCGCCTCCCACGACCGGTCAAGGACCTCTTACGACCGGTCGAGAAACGTGATGAATTACTCCGATTTTTAACCCGTTGCTCCATCTCTCCTCTGATCTGAGGAGGAAAATCCCATCATGGATCACGGCCCAAAAAGGTCCAGACTCGGCCCACTGTTCGGGACAAGTTTTGCAGGCCAACAACATGACCTTTTAAGGGGTGTTTTGCTCATGTTCTTGCAACCCATTTGAGGGCTATTTCGAATCAGATGGCATCCCAACTGGAGGCCCAATTTCAGCTTGGTGCAAGGCCCAATTGAGGTACTTATTCCAGCTTGGTTTGAAGTCTGTTCAAGGCTTGCTGCAGCTCTCCTCACAGCCTCCAAACGGTCTGATTTCAGCTACTTTTGGCTGAACATTCATCTATTTGTAGGTGTAAATCTCAATTATTTCCTAGCTGGTTTTCAGCTTTTTTTTTTGTGCCATAGCTGATTGCCATTTTGGTGTTGCATTCTCAGCTACCTTTAAACTGAAAATCAGCTGGATGCAGGTTGTAGTTGCAGCACCATCAATGGGAAATCAGCTGCATTTAGGCTGATTTTCCAACTGTTTTTAGTTAGAGTTTCTGCCCGATTCCATGGTCCGATAGAGGTTGGTTTCGAGCTGTTGCTAGCAGTGGCTGGAAACTAGATTTTCGACCACGTTATAAGCTGATTTCAGCTCTTTATAGAGGTCGTTCGTAAGCTATATTCGGCCTCAAACAGGGCCCGATCATAGGCCATATTCAGCCTCAAACGTAGCCCGATCACAGGCCATATTTGGCCTCAAAACAGAGGCTGTTTCTTCGGTTCTGTCTGGGCTTCCTATGGCCGAAATTTTGGCCCCAACAGTAGGCTGATATCCTTTGAAAATGAAGAACAAAAAGGAGAGGGCTGGGTTGTGTTACCTAGTCGGATGGTGGTGCTCATGCCCACGCTTCCTCTTTTCTCTCTATGTTCCTTCCTCTTTTCTTTCTCTTTGTTCCTTCCTCTTTTCTTTCTGTGTGAGATCTGAAGGGTTGTGCCCTCCTTTATAGGTAGGGAAGAGGGGCTACTGACGGCTGGGATCGCTCCATGTGATCCTCGTTGATGCCATCTTTCCCATTCCTGAAAGGGAAACTCCCTTTTTCCTTCCTTCCGGTTTGCCCGGCCATTTTTGGGCCATGACGGGACTCTCCCTAGCTGGCGATAGGGGTGCACACGGGTCGGTTCGGTTCGGTTCTGGGGTGAAACCGGAACCGAACCGTTACTAACGGTTCTATAATTTTTGGAACCGGAACCCGACTGTTAGCACCCTAGAACCGAACCAGAACCGGACTGTGAAAAACGGTTCGGTTCCGGATCGGTTCCATAGTTCTGGGCTTTTAAAAATCCAGCCCAGTTAGCGATTCACCATGAACTTTCGGACCTGGATCCACTCTATGGGTCTTAGTTATAAGATCTTCACAATGATGTACTCAAAGCGGTTCAATTCTGATTTAGTACTTAGATAAAGAAATGAAGGTAGGCGTTCATGCCTTCAATGGAGAAAGTGGCCTTAGAATTGAAAGATTTGATGTGCTACAAGGAATCCAAAGCCAGTGAAGTACTCACCACAAAATATATGTCAAAAATAGCAGAAGAGCCCTGTCTTGGAGAACCAAAATGCTGAGCAATCAATGCAATGGCAAGTAGTTAAATCAAAATGCTGAGCAATCAATGCAATGGCAAGTAGTTTTAAATCAGAAATAGCAGAAGCAATCAAGTGTTGTTGCTATCTATCAACGCACTCCACCGATATTCTTTATAGAAAACAGAATCAATTCATATGGGCCATTGTCCATATCTGATACCTGTAAAAGATCTACCTGAATGATTTAAGAGCATGTAAATGGACAATCCTAAAAATTAGGAACTGATACATGCACGTATAGTGGGCCAAAAGTCAATCGGAGTTCACCAGATGAATAGTCAGATCACCTGTTTGTGTGGGTTTTTTTTTTGGCCCGATCTAAAAAAAAATGAAAACATTAAACCCACTTCATCGTGGAGGCTGGAAACCAACACCCAACCTAAAACAAATGGTGTGGGAAGATCAATGCATATTCCAAGGGTTCGAATCTATGGTTCGGATCAACTATTCGGTTCACGGTTCGGGTCGGTTCTACAAGGCCCTAAACCGGAACCGATCCATATCCAACGGTTCTTGAAATTTTGGAACCAAAACCAGAACCGGTACTGTCTAGAACCGGACCAAATAGGACCAATCCAACGGTTCCAGTCCGATTCCACGGTTCTACGGGTTCGATGTGCACCCCTAGCTGGCGAGTGGATGGCGGTGACCCCTTGGACAAACCGATGCTTGTTTGTATGGCAGCCCTTCTGGTGACTCCTTATCCGAAAATCCCAGTTGTATATGAAGGGATGGACAGCTGGGACCGATCTCCCTTGTCCCTTTGCGTGGGTCCAAGACCCTATACCGTTTTGTTCAGTGGAACCACGTGAGTAAAATGGACGGTTTGGATCGTCCGAAAAGTTCCCCAAATGGCCCACTTTGGGTCCCAAGAATGGTCAGATTCAAATGCTTCATTGGTAGCAGAGAATTTCTCTTCTCTTCGTGAAAGGCTCGGTCAAAGACCATTTGACCGCTAGGCACAGTCCGGTGCACATCATGCAGGAGAAGTTTTTGGTGCACATGCACTGTGTATGGGGTCCACTGCAATGGTTACCTTAGATCCATTTCATCCAAACACTTTGAGGGCTCCATTTGGCGGTCCCGGTCCACTTTGGGCTAGTGGTGAGACCTAGGTGGGCCGTTACATACTTCTTTAGGCTGTATTTGGCCCATATGACGTGATCTGACAGTTAGATGGACTCGATACTCGTTTTCAACATTCAAATACATTTTTATAGTATGGTGGTACTTCGTTGGCTACCCACTGACTTTCATAGATTGAGTTTTCAAAATATTGCCAGCACTAGTTGACTTAGAAATTGATTGGACTTAAGTCATTCGATCATGCTTACCTCCTTAGCTGGTATGAAGTGCAGCCCGAGCTTCCAAGGGTCATGGTGGGTGGCATCAGTGCTAACGGAGGGTTTTATCTTACACATGATTTACTTAAGTTACTTAGTTGGTCGATCCCAGCTTTCACTAATGTCGTTTTAAGCGATAACACCCGCGTACCAGAGGTATGGGGTGTTATAGATTACCCATGATAGATCTTCATATTGTCGGCATTGATGGGATCCGGAAGATCTTCACCCCTCATGTTGGTGAGTCAAAGGGCACCTCTTAGAGAACTTTGCAGATGAATAGCGGATCATCGCAGGAAGGCTTAAACTTGCCCCCTGGATCTAGTAGGTGCATTGATAAGATATGCATTAATACCATGTTGCTGACCTGCTTGTCATTGGTCTTAATGATCCTCTTTTGATAGAGTTGTGAGTAGCTTAGCATGTGCACGCACTTTATGTCTGCAAGATGCAATTGACATATTGAGCTTACCACCACTCACTTTCCTTGACTTCTCTTTTCATTCATACTAATTATGTAGGATGTTGTCGCCACCCACTTTTGTCTGCCACGAGAATGCACTCATGACCATTGGATGCATTTGGATTCATTCTTTCAATAATCTCTACACCTCATAATGAAAAGGGGCTAGGGTGTTGCCAAGTTATAAAGATTCAAAGCATGCACATGAATCCGTTATACAAGCATTAGATACTTGAAGCACTTCCTAACATACTGCAATAGCTTATCTCCATCGTTCATCAGTAATAGCTTGGTAACAAGTTCTCCTTGTACATCGCATGTTCATTTATGCATAAGTTGTGGACTCCATCGTAAACTTCAGACATGATCTTGACAGCTTTGTTTGATGGGCTTGACTCCAGGCTTCATAACAGATGGTGTATGATTAGTTCTTCATTCGATCTGGGTAAAGCTTCATAGGAGAACCCGAAGTTGAATAGCCTCGGGCCTCAAGAATTCTGTCATCGTCTACTTGTATTCAGGAGTTGAGGATCTCTTGATGCGTACTTTTTTAAGGAGCTCGGAGGATCCCAAGTTCACATTTTCAAAATCGTCCATAACGACATTGGCCTTTGTTTCAAACTTTTTGAGGAAATCCTCTAGCTCAAGAGTTAGATTGTAAGACCCATGTCCTGGTCCGTACCGTTCTGTTGGTCTCTACGGTCGTTCCGATTAAAATTCGGCAATCCTCGACCAGTTTCTGACGTTTGCGCACTATCCTAAGCCGAGACCTGTATGCCAAAGTCGGCTAAAATCGAAACCTATACCTTAGCGACAGCGCCGTCGTCGCAGTTCTAATGTCACAACTCGCGCACCGACCCGATACCTAGGGTAGAAGATGTAGGCCAGCGTTCAATTCGAAGAAAATACCGCGCGTTGCTAATTACGAGGGAATCTATACGAGATGTTTCATCATTCAATCAATCAATTAATGTTAAGTATAAGTCAAGTCACTCCATACCCAAGTACAACAATCCATACCGATCCTTACCCCTTTCTTACACAACTACCCAAAGTTAACTCTTACATCCCTTCACCCATCACCTTCTTATAAGCCATCACTCAACCCATTACTCTATCACCTTTCACACATCACTTCCCTTTCTCTCTCATTCACTCTCAAACACTCTCCCAAACTCTGTAAGTCCAAGCCTTCCCAAGCATTCCAAGAGCAATAAGTGTGGCCCACTTTTCCCGCCCTCTCATCTCTCATCCACACCATCAAAATCCCATCAACCACCATCAAAAGTGAAGGAAAGGAGCATAGAAGGCTTAGGGAGTAAGGAGAAAGGCTAAGAGGTGGGTGATCATTCTTCATTTCAATTTTTAAGGGCCCACTTGTTGTGGGACTCACTTGATGTATGTGTTGTAAGCATGGAGGGCCCATAGTGACGGGGACCCTCCTCTCTCTCTCTCTCTCTCTCTCTCTCTCTCTCTCTCTCTCTCTCTCTCTCTCTCTCTCTCTATCCTTCCCTTGGAATGAAGTGGGCCCCATCGAAACGTGTTAAATCTAATCCATCCATCAAACGATGTGGCCCACCACATTTCAGGTAAATTCCACCATCCATTTTTGGGATGGTGAGAAGTCCCACATGCCCCATATATATATATATATATATATATATATATATATATATATATATATATATATATATATATATATATATATACGTGGATGGTGGGTCACGTACATGTGGGACCCACCATGATGCAGCGTTTATCCACGCCATCCAGAGTCCCTGGATGCTGGACGGGCGTGGTGGCCAATATGGAGTGTGTGTATTGACGTGGTGTGTACTAACGTGAGGAGAAATGTACTTTGGGGTGGGCCACCTACACAGGCCCCACCTTGATGTATCGAACTAATCTATGCCATCCATCTTATTCCCCGGATAATGTTAGACGTTTAGCCCAAATATTAGGCCAATCCAATTATTGAACGGGCCATACCATAGGAAATAGTGGTGTTGGCCATAAAATTCCATTTTTACGTTTTCACTCGCCAAAAATATATGGAATATTGGACTCATTAGGACGGTCTTGATCCGTGGAAGCCAATGGACGGAATGGATTCCTCTTATGTGGGCCCCACCTATCAAAAACTATGAGACTAATGGTTTTCAAAAGAATAAAATAAAATAGAGGCAGCTTGCTGCTGATGTGTCAGAGCGCACGCAGGCGCTGCCTACGTGCTGGCGGGCAGACGCACGGCCAGGCCTCACGGCCCAGCTGTGGGCCCCCATCGTGATGCGTTTTGATCATCAACACCCTTCATTTGATGGGTCCCCTTTGTCTATGGGGTGTCCCCAAAAATCAGCCGTATACGGAACTCAGGTGGGCCATACCATCTGAAATCATGTGAAGACATGCCTAAAACACATAAAACCACTCGGTGGGGCCTACCTGAATTTGGATGTGGCTGAAATTTGGTCTGGACCCTCAGCCAGGTGGGACACACATAATGGGTGGACTGGATTTGTGAACCACATCACAGTGGGCCCCCCTGGCCCACATAACTTTATGAACAGATTTGGCAAATAAACATTCCAGTGGGCCCCATCTGACGGCCCCACCGTGATGTGTGTGCACGGCCCCACCATGATGTATGATTTGTATATCCACGCCGTCCATTATGGTGGGCCCAGACCCATGTGACCCTATGAACAGGTTTGGATGACAAATAAATATTACAGTGGGCCCAACCCCCTCCCTGGTCGTTGTGACCTTTGAACATATTGGATTAAAAAAAAATGTTACAGTGGGCCCCTTGGTCCATGTGACCATATCAATATGTTGGCTGGAAAATAGATATTTTGGTGGGCCCCTTATTTATGTGACCTTTTCAATAGATTGAAAGGGAAAATAAACATTATGGTGGGCCTCACATGAGGCCCACTTGGATGTATATGGGCTGATGTGTTTAGGCCCATCTTGACGTATTTTTAGGCCCTCTATTGAGGCCCGCTTAGATGCATATGGACCCATGTATTTAGGCCCATCTTGGCATGTATATAGGCCCAATGTTGAGGCTCACTTTGTTATATATGGGCCCATGTGTGTAGGCCCATTTGATGTATTTGTGGCCCATTGTTGAGGCCCACTTTGGTATATATAAGGCCTATGTGGTTAGGCCCATTTGATGCATATAAAGCACATGTGATTGGGCTCATTTTAATGCATTCTAAGGCCCATGGGTGATGGCCCATTGCAAAGTACCTAAGGCCCATTGGTGAGGCTCATTGAGGTGGCCCACTTAATGAATATAAGGCCCATATGATACTTCCCAATTGATGTACTTAAGGCCCAATTGGGTGCAATTAGGTTCATTGCAATGCGTGATCCCTCCATGACATATAATGATATTTATAGCAAGTAATGCCTTGGGAACAATGATGGTTAGATGCCCACATTGTAAGGATGACGTCGGTTAAATGTCCGCATTGTCAATCTCCCTAAGGCCCACTAATAGGCCATACTTGTAGTAAGTAGGCCGTCTAGGCCCATCTCCGTTATACACAGAGCCCATCTCTATATGCATGTTTAGTATAGATCCATGATTCATTATCATACGCATCATATATATGACTGATATGAGAAGTGACTGATCATAGCATATGCCTTCGGGCGAACTGTTTATGGGCTCCCTGATAGGCGGAGTTGCCCTACATGAGTGCATGGTACACGCAGGACTATTGCATGACTGGTAGTGTGACTCATACACTTGCATTATGTAATTGTAGTTACTGTATGCCCTAGCGACATCAGGGCAATAGCCTCCACAGATACATCGTGGATGGCTGGATTGGATGGTTCTAGCATATGGGCGCCATAGATATCCCTGGGTGAAATTTCATAAACCCGATGGTACCAAAGGATGACTCCAATGTCGAGACCGAGTGGATACACAGCGCGTCAAAGCCGTATACCAGTAGGCCGTGTCTCCCATAATGTCATGATCGGTTGGAAAGGGGTGTGACCTTACTCGCCTGAGTGAGGGGATAACTTCTAGGTTGAGTTTGACCAGCTTGAGGAATCTGTCCGCTATCGACGAGCCGGGCCCGATATTGGCAGGCGGATAGTGAGGTCTCATATACTCTCCCAGTTGTGCGTTCGGATAGGGGCGGCAAGCTGGATAGAGTGTACTAGACCCCGGTGATTATCCAGACTGAGAACTGTACTGACTTGATGCTCTAGTGAGGAGCTGCATTAATATGTGGTTGAGGATTGACATGCTTGACTTGCATTCTGCATCGCATGGCCTGGATGTGGCCGATCGCATTCATATCTCGCACCGCATAGCCTTAGTACGGCCGATTGCATTCATGTATTCATCAGCATAATTCCGCATTATTCTGACCTTGCATACTGAGCACGCTTATTTTATGCACATACTTACACCACCCTCTAAGCTTTTTATAAGCTTATGCACGATTGATGCGTGCAAGTGACATCAGGACGCAACCTTAGTCTCGCCATCGTTGAAGCGTGCAGCCGAGCTTCTGGAGTTTTTGTTATTGTCACTATCTTGTATTTTCCTTTTCTACGCATTGTACCTGAAGTTTTTTATCATAGTGGATTTTGTGATGGTGTTGTTGTGGTTATTGTTCGTGGGTTATGCTTATGTTATGCTCATTATGAATCAAATGGATATTATAAATCCGCTTTGTAGCATCCCAAGATCGGAACATGGCATATGGGTGTCAGGAGCCGAGAATGGAATATTACGGAGGTTGTCGGTACTAGATTCGGCGATCGAGAATTTTATGAGTCTGGTTTTCCGAGTTTGGGGCGTGACATGGATTATCATTTTCCACATCTTGGGCTTTGTCCAAACCTATGAGTTTAAAGTCTAAATCTAAATCAAAATTATATGAGTTGACTTCATACTCAAGCGCTTTAACGAACAAACTTGGCACATTATTACTTGTGATTTTTGAAAGATTTCTAGTGTTTTTGTGTTTGAGAAATTTTTGTTGTTTTTAGATTTTAGTAAATATATGAAAATTTTTTGTATTTTTTAAAAAATATCTAGATTTTTTGGTATTTTAAAAATATCTATTTGTTTTTTTTGGTATTTTGAAAATATCTAGTATTTTTGGCTTTTGAATTTTCTGATTTTTTAGATTTTTTTTAAAAAGGGACCTAAGCAAGACGGTGATGTGAACCAGAGATTACCTGATTCAGCTCAGGGAGCCAAGCATTATTTACTTTTATTGTGCCATCATGAGGATTGCGAAGCAACTATTGCCCTATACTCCCTCTCCTTAGGAAGCAGTGCCAGACGGATCAGTAGGTGGGCCCTCACCGTTGTGCCCAAACATCATGATAAATTCAGGATTAGGCTTTGAGTTGGCGTCGGATGTCACTTTTCTCAGCTCATCTCCCATGCATTGTGGCTCTTTGGATTCTTCCAGATCGGGTGGGACCCAAACTGTGGTCTAGTCAATTAGGGATAATTCTTACCCCTTGCCCGAGTCATTTTCAACAGCTCGGTTAGGCTCATTTCGCTCATTTGATTCTCCACGGTGGATCTCGGCCTGCCAAACGGATAGATGATCCCTTCTCTAATGGATCTAATTAATGCATGGATGAAGGGATCATTATCCTCTTGCCAACTTTACCCTCCTTCGATACATCTGTGCTTTGTTATCTCACCCATAGGAGGTTTATATTCCAATTCTTACATGCTTGCATTCTCTTGATATTCAAGCTGATAATAAAAATATTGGCGCTCGACTGGAGGGAAGACATAGTTTGATCTGATGGGACATGCAAGAGGAATGTAATTCATAGTCTCAATCTTGAGACTATGGTATTGGATGTCCTCACCGGAGCATTGTATGTCTATACTCGGGATATGTAGCTCTTGGTGGTTGGTTGCTACTATCAGGAAAGTTTGTTTGGGATCATCTAGAATGATCAACGCCTTATCTCTGAAAATATACTTGGCCTTTTTGTAACGCCCCGATTTCTAAAACCTGAGTACGAGACTCATTTTCAGAAATCTGGGAGTTAATAAATCAGAGAAACAGCAGAATATAAACTCAGAGTGCGATAGTCAAAAGAAGCATGTATATATTCATGAGAGCCCAAAATTTGACCCGCTCAGCTGGGGGTCTTATTTATAAAATTTTAAAAGTCCAAAATATCAAACTACTGAAACTAAAGTATCAAGCTACTGATTAACACCAAAATACGCTGCTGCATCCTGATGCGGCTCGTCCTCATAATACTCCTCCTCGGGCTCCATGGTGGCATCATCAAGGCCAGCACCAACACCTTTTACCTCTGTCCCTGCATGTTCTGTACGGTTGGATAGTTGATGGATGAGTGACCAGCTCGGTGTGAATTCCTCTCAAGATTACACATCTCCGCCTTAGCAAACATAGTTAAAAGGAAAAAATAAGCAGTAATCCAAAATAAGCAATATGCAGTCATATTAGTTGCATGGATGCATGGATGCATGAATGCACATCAGCCTAGGGATGCACATCCAGCCGGACTTGGGTTCATCACCCATGCAACATCGACCTGAGAAAATCATCCAGTCGGACAGGGATCGATAGTCGATGGTCTGGGAGCTAGCGAAACGATACCCCAACAACTCTGAGGCCCGTGCTACAGCATCCAGATTAGCCATCTGTCATCGCCAATATGCTATGAATGCATGATTAGCCAGCCGTTATTAATCCAGTTACAATCATCCAATTAAAGTAACTCAATGGTCACTACGAGGGGCATGTGGCTCAGCGTAGGCCGACAGCTCGAGCATAGTGTCTCATTACCACCATCCTCAACTCATGAGGTTCTCCACCTTGGGATGTTCTAATAGGATACCTTGATCAAAATGACACCGGTTCAAGGTCCCTATTTCCCACACATTTGTCTAATTACATCCCAAGTTTGGCTTGCATACAACCAGAGTATCCTCCATGTGTAGCATAAAAAGGTGAGGTATAGAAGCAAATCATGTTAACATGTGGCAATATATAACTTCAAATCAAACATGAAAGGAAGCGTTATAAATCAATAACTAATGAGAATATATTACCAAGTCATGTGAATGGTGATCAAGGATTAAACTAGCATGTTGACAAATATCATAATAATGGTGATCTAATATAACTAGGTTTAGCTAATTTAAAAATGGAAAGCCCAAGGAGAAAGTTATCACTTGTATGGTAGTGTTCTTGAATTCGGCCTGGGTCTTCCAGAGGTCCGGGATTGACCAAGAAATCACCTAATATTATAGTTTATTTCTGTCAGATATTTTTGTGGTTTGTACAAAAGTCCAAGGGATTTCACTATTTATGGCAGCATGGTCTATTTGACAAAGATCCATCCTTATCTTTTTTTTTTCCCAATCCTTAGGACGAGTTCATTAAACGGATGGACAGTTTGAATGAAACACATATGCCAGGGTGGGGGCCCAGCGAGGTGGCTAACCAGAGAATTGAATTTGACTTGGTTTGGATGTCATGCAGCGTAGTGGTCCACTCATAACAGTCCGATGGGTGGTGTGCACAAAGCACCCACATTACAGTGCTCCTAACTATTTCGTCCCGCCTATCTAAATGGTGTGTATACGGCATGTACCTCATGGACGAGGACACACGTGTGTCGCAATGACCCACACCACTCTCAGTTGGATGGTGTGACGAAAACAGACACCAAGGTGGCCCTACGTCCAGGACTTGGACGGTCTGGAGTTAACAGAAGTATCAGGTGGGTCCCATATGAGCTACCTCATACATCAAGTACATACAATGTTATATCATCCTCTTATGTACTCTGTACATATTTGAACATTAGATATCACATGCATCATATATGTCTTTAGTTAGTATACATCACATGCATTACATATGTATTTAGTTAGTATACGTCACATGCATCATATATGCATTCAGTTGGTGTGCATCACATGCATCATATATGTATTCAGCTAGTGTACATCACATGCTTCATATATGTATTCAGTTAGTATATACATTACATGCATCATATACCACATGCATTATATATACATCACATGCATCATATATCACATGCATCATATATACATCACATGCATCACATATCACATGCATCATATATTCAATTAGTATATACATCACATGCATCATATATACATCACATGCATCTCATATTTAAATATTATAGATTTCACATGCATTTGATATCAGCCCACGTGGGTCCCACATGGCCCTATCACACATGTATATCCGTACATTACTTCATGGGTCACGTATGTGGTCCACCACGTGTGTGCATCATAAGGCCAGCAGGCTTGTAGACGTCCCAACATGGGAGTTCATTGTCGGATGGTCGGTGCACAACGTCCCCAGATGGATGATCGGGAGATGTCCAGCGATGGACGGCCAGGATGTATGCTACACGTGCTAGGTCACATAGATCAGGGATACATGTAGTTTAGATTTTTCCATGCACGTACTGTTGCATGCATGCATGTATTATATTATATTTATTATATTTTTTTATTTTTTTTTTCATTATTTTTCCTTTTTCTTTGTCTCATGCCAAACGCTCAGGGCCCATGGGTTGGGTGGACGGCCTGAACGTCTAACATCATTGAGGTGGGGCCCACCTGCGTGACCCACCAACTGTGGCATGGTGGGGCCCACCTGCTGACACAGTGCGTGGTCCACCAGCACTTGTACGGGGCCTGAAACTAAGGCAGCTCACTGGCTTTAGGTGAGGCCCACCTGCATTGTGCAGGGCCCACTAGCGTTTTGGTGAAGCCCAACAGTAGTCCATCTTCACTGTCACATGCTTAGTGCCCTATCCCCAGACATCGTGGAAACGGCCACCGTTGAAGACCATTTTCGGATTTCAGCCCCAAACGTGTGCGTGGTCCACCAGCACTTGTACGGGGCCTGAAACTAAGGCAGCTCACTGGCTTTAGGTGAGGCCCACCTGCATTGTGCAGGGCCCACTAGCGTTTTGGTGAAGCCCAACAGTAGTCCATCTTCACTGTCACATGCTTAGTGCCCTATCCCCAGACATCGTGGAAACGGCCACCGTTGAAGACCATTTTCGGATTTCAGCCCCAAACGTGGTTCCTTCTCGGTCATTCTTCGATCCACACTGATGTCCAACAGAGCATGGTGGCCACTCATTCATCCAACCAAGCAACGGCTTGATTAGGGGCGATTTCACCCCGATTTTCAGTCCGATTTCCAGGCACTTTGTAGCTTGTTTGCAGGATATTCCCAGTCTGAGTTCCAGCTGCACTCTAGGATCATCATATGACATTGTTTGGTCCCATAACAGAGCCATACTTAGGACTGTTTCGGCCTTGAAACAATGCCTGAACGCAAGCCATTCTTGACTCCAAAACAGGGCCTGTCTTGGTCTGGCGTTTGGTTCCAACTGCATGCATTTTTCAGGCTTTGTTTGGGGGTTTGTTTTAGGTGCCGGAGAGGCGTGGTGGAGCTTTTAGTCTTAGTTCATTTTAGAGTTCCTAGAGAAAGAAATTTTACCTGGTGCAGTTGGGTCCGACCCGGTCTTGGTTTGTCACACACACAGCCACCACCCTCACCTTCTTCCTCACTTCTCTTCGTCAGTTTACTCTCCCTTTTTCTCACTCAAATGGTGTTGCTGTGGTCCCACACTGACTCGGCTCGGTCCGGTTTTCACGGACTGAGTTGGGGCAGTGTGCTCCCATCTCCCTTTCTCTCTCTCTCTCTCTCTCTCTCTCTCTCTCTCTCTCTCTCTCTCTCTGTGGAGTCTAAGGGAGCTGAGTCTCATCTTACATAGGCTGGGAGAGAGAAGGGGCGGACGGTGGGTGATAATGCAGCCTCGGGAGATAGCGGTTGCGTCGCCGCTCAAGAAACAGAGAAGCTTCACGCGTTCTGCCAAGCCTCATGATGGGGGATGGACGGTCCATCCTCATCTCACTTGTTACTATGAGCGGGCCTAAACCCTTATACAGTTTTGATTAGGGGACCTATGTGAGTGAAATGGACGGTTTGGATCGTCTGAAAAATGGCCAGAATGGTCCACCTAGAAGCTTGAATCTCACGGTTTTCAAATCATTTGAAATGGCGGGAAACGATTTGGGAATTTGCAAGTTATGGTCCAGTGAACTTCACGTGTTATTGGTTGGGTGTACGTGCGCCTAGTTTTTGGGGCCTGTTGCAACTCTGGTGGCTGATCTGCTCCGATCAATCGTCTTGGAGTCCAGTCATAAAGGTCCCATCTTGGTTTGAGGCAGGGTCGAGGCCCAGGTGAGCCATATCGTGCCATTTAGGGCCTCATTTTTGCCCTTATGATGCGTTTTACTGGTCAGATGGGCACGGGTTTTGTTTCAACGGCGGAATAGTCATTTGAGGGGTTTCGAGTGCCTGGTTGACCGTAATTTATTATTCAAAAGTGGTTAGTGGATTCATGGTGTCAATGTAATTTAATTATTTGTGTTCATAACGTATTTGGATACGAGGATTTGCTGAGTGTTACCTTCTGACTGGTGTTGGGTTCGACTTGGCTCCTTCAGATCGTGGTGGTTAGCTTTACTGTTGAACGAAAGTCTCGACCTACACATGTAGAGTTTTAATTATCTTTTAATATCAATAACCGGGATTATTAGGGGTAACACCCGAGTACCAGAGGTACGGGGTGTTACACTTTTGGTGAAGAGTCGAAGAGATAGCATCGACTCTGTGGATCCAAGATTGATCAGGGAGGAAATGAAATGAAGTTGTAATATCAAAGACTTGAAAAGTAATAGTTGATGCTTTGGGACTAATCAGAATCTTGACATTAATCTCTCCCTCAACCTGTCTCCCAGATGCGGGAATCGCTCGTCCTAGACTCTTCTCTTGAAGGATTGAAGACTGAGTAGAGTTAGACAAATCCCTTTGAGTAGTAAAATGTCATTCTTGAAAAGTTACTGCATGATTAAATTTGGGCCCTGATTTTATTAGGGCATGCAGTATATTGATCGGGGAATGAGCATTTTCTTAGAGTAAGACGGTTGGAGTAGGGGCCGGATAGGCAGGTGGTGCCCCTTGTAAGACAAATGATGTATGGACTAGATTGATTAGGGGTGACTCTTATAGACTTGGGGGCATGAAGATTGGATTGGCTGGAGATGCTCCTTGCATATTTAAGGGGACATGGATTGGACTAGCTATATGTGCCCCTTGTAGAATGGTGTTGGGCTGGTGGTGATTGAATGGATGCATTGGACTAGATGAAAAGTCAATTTTTTCTTAATGATATTGTTGGTAGGGGTTCCTGATGAGATGAGGCATACTTGATATGGTGGCAAGGGATTCTGGAGGGTGTACTTGGTGGCGGGAATAGTAGAGAGGTAACCACAATCATTTGGTTGTCAATTATATCTTGGACCGCATGTTTCAGGGTGAAACAATGGTCTGTTGTATGGCCTCTTGATTGGTAGTATACACAGTACTCATTCTCATTATAGTTTGGTAGTAAAGGGTTTGGTGGGGGCCTAGGCAGTAGTGGTGTAAGTATTTGCCTTTGAACTAACGTTGTTGATATCTCACTGTAAGTTTGGGCAATCAATATGAACTTCCTAGGTTCCCGGGCCATCCCCATCTGATGACCATGATTGAGGTACTGAGGAATCTCCCTTTGCTACTGTTGTTGCCATTGTCCTTGGGCGAATTGAGCGTCTTGGGTAGAGGAAACAAGATTGTCTTCTTCTTTTGGATGGAGGTTAGGAATACTTTTGTTACTGTTCTCATATCCAGTAGGCCTTTCTTCCACTATTCGTTGTATTGGGGAGGCCTGATGAGGCCACCAAGGGGAGATCATCCCAGCCCTTATTCCGGCTTCGACTTATTCGCTAGCGCGAATGAGTTGGGTAAAGTTAGTATATGGATATGAGACAAGGTATCCAGAGATACTTGGATTTGCCAAATGGATGATCATGGAGATTTGCTCCTTGTCTTCGATGGGTATTTTCATTCTGGCGACCATGGTCCGCCACCGTCCAACATAAGTTGATAATGATTCATCATTTAGCTGCCTTAATGCTACAAGATCTGTCCTTTTGGGTGCTACATCAAGATTGTACACGAAACGGTCGATGAATGCTTAGGAAAGTTTTTCCCAAGTTTTAATTCAATGATAGTCTAATGACGTGTAACAATCTAATGCATAATCTTTCAAGGATTTTTGAAACAGACGGATCAACGCTCCGTCATTACCTGACATAGTATTAAGCTCTCCACAAAATGCTCTTAAGTGGTCCATAGGACACCCTGTACCATCATATCTTTTAAATTTTGGTACCTCAAGGTTTTAAGGTACATTTGCATCAGGGAAGGGACAAAGATCCCTGAATTTGTTGGATGGGAGATCTAACCCCTGCTGTTTCCGTAGCTTCCTCTGCATCTCTTGCAATTGATATCGGAGCTCTTCGATTTTAGAGAGACCAGATGAGAGGAGTTTTGCCCCTTGAAATTGACCAAATCTCCTATTAGGAAGAAGATGTTGGAATTGGCTGAGATTCCTGGTTGTGGAAAGTTGATTTTGGTGGTGATTCTCATTAGTGAAAGGTTGATGGAAAGGATTCTCGGTTGCGAAAAATTGGCCTTGAAAGTGACTCCCATTTTGGGGAGGATGTTGGAAAATTGAGATGATTGGGGCACTAGGCAATAACACTTGTATAGTTTGGACATATTCTCTTTAAGTACATTGGGCAAGAAGGTCTGGCAAAGCCTTGAGATTTTGGGCTACATCGGCCATGGATGCAGTAGTTTCTATATTACTAGTCATGAGCTCAGGTGATCCAAGGGGTGCCTTTTAGGCGCAATGGTTTCTTCTTTTTGATTTGTCATGACAACTTTAGATCGGGTAAGCATGGGGTGAACGGAAGCCTTGAATGGGCGCAAGCCAAAGATTGATCCTTATCTTTATTTTTGTTATATGCAAGGTATATATGAAAGGTATGAATGCAAATGTTCATATATAGAATATCCCCTAAGATTGGATTACCACACTTTTTCGAGCCAAGTCTTAACTAGCGTCGACTAGTAAACATCCCCAGTGGAGTCTCCACTCTGTGAATGTTGAAAATCAATACCCACGCTGATTTAAGTTTGTTTCTGGCGTAGTATGTAGGCTGATTTGGATTGATGATGCGGTAGACTTGGAGTTGCCACTAGCCACTTAACTCGAAATCCTACAGTCGGCTAGAACCTGAAGAATATGTAAAGCTAGAGAATCTGGAGACTCTCTTGCTTTAAGTTGACTCGTGATCTGCAACCTAAGATTTTGAGTAAGGGTCCTCGGTTACAAAGAGGAAATGTGTTAGGCACCCTCTCTGCCCATACGAGTGTATGGCCTTTACTTCGTATGGTAAGATAGTCTTAAGGGATAAGATGATGAGATGTCAAATATTAAAATGAGACTAGGCAGACTCGGATTTCTGATATGGCAAGGTCTGAAATTCTGACAAGCCATAGAGCATACGTCCAGAGAATATTTAGAGGAGAAAGAAAGTTAAGAGTAGATATGATGATGTTAGAATGTTATGTAAGAGGACTAGGCTACCATGAGTTTTTGATGTGACAGGATCCATAATTCAAGTAAGTCACAGAGCATATATTCAATAGTAACCTAGAGAAGCAGGGGGGTTGAGAAGGAAAGTAATGATGCAATGTGAATACTAATGATAAATATGTGATCCTTAGTTTGCACTTGAAAATGATTGATTATTTAAGTGCACTATGGTTGCAAGATTTGACTCAAGTTGAAGTGAGAGGATAAGGCATGGCTGAATGAGACTAATGGAGGCTAAAAAAGATGAGAGCTTTAGAACTTAAGCACTCCTCATTCTTACTCGTTCTCTCTCTCTCTCTCTCTCTCTCTCTCTCTCTCTCACTGTAACATCCCAAAAATTGGGGGTCGGGTAGAAACCCAACTCCCGAGTTCCAAAATGTCACTTATGCAACATAGATAATGATAAATACATGTTGTCTGTAGAATGGCATTAAACAAGATTGAGACTAAGCCAAAACAACATATCATACTCCAAAGACAGTTAAATTAGCAAGCGAAAGAATGTGATAGATATATAAAATATATGAACTGTTGTAAGTCTCCAGAGTGTGAACATGTACCAAGTTAAACATATACACGTATACTCCAAAAATGATCAAAAGAATATACATGAGTGCTCTAAAAATATAAAATGACAAGTGTCATGACGTCAAATCAACCTCCCTATATTCCTGTCGATCAGAACATGCATATAGGAGAAATCCTTCTCATCATCATACAAGTCCGGCTCCACTTCACAAGCAGTGCAATCATCTGCAACAAAACAGGGATTGGTTGGTGTGCGTAACACCTTCCCGTAACGTGGGAGTGAGTAGCTAACTCAGTGGAATCATAGAGCAAAGATTAACATGTTATCAAATCAATTAAGCGATGATGATTAAGCAAGCAAATCAAACATTCCTAAATACTGTTATTAATGCAAGAATGAAATGACATGATGATGCCCTCACCGACATACTACCTCATGCGGCACCATCTTACGTCCGCGACATGCTTTCTTCCCTCAGTGCTCCACATCTTCCAGGCACATGCAGTGCGATATGAATATGATTACTGAGTTGTTATTAGTCCTTTTCATACAACAGGATTAGAAAACTAGGGTACTTCCCTTATATCATTCCCAACAAGGATCCTGTCTAGGGTCGTCACTCCTAGTAATCTCATATGATGATATATTTCTAGGTCGCTGCAAGGGCTGTTGCACGCACTCGTTGCTCCACTCCCCCATCACCTTATCAATACAGGCCTAGTTGTACTTTTGTTGCTACGGAAGGGTCGTCGCCTCACGTAGACTCAGAGTACACTCGAGGTCACTACAAAGGGCTGTCAGGGCTGTTGCTCGCACTCTTTGTACTGCTCCCCCATCACCTTATCAGTGTAGGCCGACAACAAGAATACAGTGTCCCATACTACCATAATCTGCTCATGAGTCTGGGTTGCTTACTGGTCACTATGGGGAGGTTTGTGGCCCCAGCGTAGGCCGACAGCTTGACCATGGTGTCCCATACCACCATACCTGGCTCATGAGTTTTAATGGATCAAGGTACCATGGTTATTAGGGTTATCACTGGTAAGTCCAGTACCCTAAGTTCAAGCAGTTATGACCAATACAAGGTGAACATACAATGGTCAGTCGGGTTACTTGATGAGTCCGACTAGCACAAGCGCACGTTAAATCGACCGACATGAAGTGCACAAGCACTTCGTGTGGTCTAACCACTGCCGACGACTCTAGTACGACTCGGGTTCGTCATACACATCCTTCGTGGCAAATAGAATCTAACCACGAATTCTAATCTATTACCCACTGCCTGGACTAGAGTGTAGCCCCAAACACTTGTAATCTAAATGAATAATCATATGAGAGGGACAGAAATGAAATACAAGTAATTCCAGCATGTTATCAGCATATTATAAGATACATCATAAGCAGTTAACCATACACGAGTATTTCACACATAAGGTAATCAATTCAATACAACAAGCATGGAGGAATTCATGTACATCATCAAATTAGTTGAGAATCCAATCTCAACGCTAATCTACAACACCATTTACTCAATACTTACTAATACATATATTTATACAAACACTTAAACTACACAACTCCAATGTACTTGACGTATGTTGATTTCGACATATAATATGACAGATCCTTATATCAAGGAGATGTCTAATACACAACAATCATGTTCTTACATTCAAAACATATGACAAGCATAAAATCATATTGATTTAGGCATTTCAACAAACACTTAGTCTACACACATTAGTCTACATAACATATATCGGCCAATATGTGCATTAGGACGAATCTCTTCGCTAAACAGATCATACATGCATAACTAACATAGGTACACGACAAATACTCATGGCAATCATATCGGCAAAATACGTACGTATACAGTATTTCCTATAAATACCTAAAATAGCCTAAATCTCATATTCTTCGTACGTATTCGAAATGAAAAACCAAATAGCATGTTTTACATGTCAAACAACATTCTTGTCAACAATCTATCATTAAACAGCATTAAAAAATGGTAAACTAAGCGTCTAAGATTTACACCTTAAACTAGAAATTGTGAAACGGAGTTGATTCAGACGATAAATCTTCGTCAACGGCTCAACGACAATCTATACCATGAAATAGGTCAGCTATATTAACACTACAGCTACATGGATTACCTAAACAGGTTAGGGGTAGGATTTCTTACCTAAAACGAAACCGGAGTCACCGGAAAAGCGATACAGAAGGGTGGATGAGGCACGTAGAGAAACTGGAACGAATCCCAGGAAGAATCACCAGCTTCTCCCTCACTTTCTCTCTCTTTTCTCTCTCTCACTCTCTAGGTTTTGAGAAATTCGTATGGGTTAGAAAGCTAAGGGTTTAAGGCTCTTTTATAAGCCCAAATATAACCAAAACAGACTCGAAGTCAAGGTATACTTAAGTTATAACCAAATCGGGTCTGTTCCGATCCAACGGAGCACTTCTGGAGGTCTTGTTACTAAACGCGGTTGGACTTAAGCTCTCTAATATTGGTTCTAGGTTCAGCTAAGTTTTCAGTCCGGTCGGGTTTCCAGATCGACCATGGTGGACCAGCTTCAGTTCAGTGGTCACCGAAACTCGATCAGGGCCACAAGTACTATGACATGTAAGGGCCACCTATTCTGATCCGAGGGTGAAATTTGGTCGAATTCCAACGGTCAGAACGCTTAAAAAATGTCGCGCAAGCGACACGTGCCAGATTTCATAAATTTTATTTAATTTCTAACATTTCTCACACTCTTCAGTCTGGACTCAGTAGAATGGTCTCAGGATATCGGTTGGGCTTGATTTTTGAAGTGATTATCATGTCCAACTAGGCGGTCATACTGGTCTAAGATTATAGATATCGGACTTTCGACGTGCGGTCTAGATCCAATACAAAGTTTCAAAGTGCTCCCGAGAGCAACCGGGTTTAGAGATTGATCTTGGATTTCAGGGTAAGGTAGCGTCAATGATTCTATAGGTTCTGAGTCTTACAGATCGTATTTAAAGTTATTGGTACTAATTTTGCAGGAAATTTAGTGTAGCGCTGGTTAATTCACGTTAAATTTCTAAAGAATTAGGTTCCAATTGATTCCTTTGGCTTTAGAATTGATTCACAAGAGGTTACCAAGGTATTATGGTTGACCCATTGCCTAAAGACGTCTAATTCCAAGTTGGTAAAAATCTGGGGTGTTACACTCACTCTCATTCTCATTGTTGGTTAGTAGTTGTTGGTGAAATGAGGAGAAGTGAAGGACATTTATAGCCTTTTTGGATGGTCTTTAGGTAATTCTAAGGACTTTGGAGGGTGAATGATGATGTGGCAGCTTGGGATTGGTGGAGGAAAGGGGGATGCCACATGACACTTCCTTATATGTTTATAGGGTTTGGTAGAATGATAAATAGGATGAATTTTGAGGTCAAACACATCAATATAATTGACCTTGGAGGGGAGCAACAACTATGAACTTGGAGGCACATTTGTCAAGGTGGGGTGACAATTGGATTATCGCCCTTACATAGTTGTTTCCGAAGTTTAGCCAGTGGGCTCTTTTCGGGCCCTGGGGGTGGCCCAAAGCCCCTTTTTGGATATTTGGCTAAAAAATGGCCCGAAACTGGCTCTATTATGACCCAAAAGTGGCTTGAAAAATGAATGAATTACGGGTACAGGTTTAGACATGTTTTGGCTTGGGTGATGCCTTGAGTTAAGTTAGGGTTTGGGGTAATGAAATAGCTCAGGTTCAATTAGGGTTTGGATTAGGTTTGGGTGCCGTTTTAGGTGGGGTGTGGGGTTCAGTTTCAAAGGATCATTCATGCCTTATCAAGTTGCTAGTCTGGGTGGGGTGTCTACACTTATTAAGTAGGACATACTATCAACATGCCATATACCAAATATCTTTGAACTTTTTTTTTTAACTACCCATTTTTCTCATACAAATTTTACATTTTTTGTTCATGGCATGTTCATCACACCTGTTCTAGGCTCCTCATATGTGGGCCCCTCGTTGAAAGATGTTCGCAATTCAACTATTTTGTATGGAGTTATTTGATACCATGGTAGGGTATCATGCTCAATAGACAAAAAGTCTGAATAATACGTGCGTGGCATACATTAACTCAAATCATAGTTAATTAACTTTTGGAACTTGTGGTGTTAATTTGAAATATGTCTAAGATAAGAAAATGACATCAAAGTAAGTTCATTATCTCTTTCTAGAGAAGTGTAGTTGATCAGAGAAAATGTGAGCTTGTTGAGTCAGATCGCTGAAAGATTGTAGAGTAGAGCATGATTGGCTTGTTATTTTTAAGACTAGTTCCATTCCACACGAGTGTGGTGTTTTAGGTAGCCAAAAAGTCTCCATGATCAAGCAACTCATAATAAAAGTGTAACTTAAACTCAATTGTTATTGAGACCCCACCTAGGATGAACAACTTTATCAATATAATGTTTGGTAAGAGAAGGCCTCTAATTTTCCCCTATATTTGAAACTTGAACCCCATCTACCCTCCCATATACTTAATCCAAAACCTTGAGCCATACCTAAACCCTAGCCTAGCCTTACCTCAAGCTGGAAATTTGGACCAGATCAAAGTCCAACATAAAACTTGACCCAAATTCAAGCTTGGACTTAGGCCCAAACTCAAGCCCAAGTCCAAACCTAGACCGACCTAGTCCAGCCTAAAAACCAAACAACCTAAGGAGGTGCCCAATGTCTATAGAGACTATGAGTACAATATGAGAACCATCCACGAGACAGGTGGCACACAATGTGCCGCGTACTATGTGGATGCTTTCGTAAATCAGGGCACACTTCAATGAAGGAGAGAGAATTCTACCCCCGCATCGAGTATTGTACGTGGACTCCAAAATTGACTAAAATACCATTGAGACCCCTCTTTTTACCACCCATACCACATCTCTTAGTGTTCACAACCGCAAGTGCAGGCCGCACTGTAGTAATAATCCCGATGAGACCAAGGTCAAATCCATAGGGACTTACTATATGCGTGCTTTCTGAAATAAAATAGAACTAAAACTAGAATCAAAACTAAACTAGAATATGGAATAAGAAAGATTAATTGTGAATAATTTATCAGAGATAATGAGGAGCTACAGTGCTAAGGATTCACTTACAACTATCTTAATACTACCTTACTTGATTTAATCAATACTTTAGCTGGATTTGAAGTCTTAATCTATCCAATTAGATGATAGAGCGGTTAAAACATAATGAGATTATGAACTTTCATTGAATTAGTTCCCTCATATAACACCGATGTAATGATCGCATGGAATTCAAAGCATCTACCATGCCTGAAGACAATGGCAGATCACTGAATTTTACAGATTACACAATTGAATTTTATAAATTATACAATTGTAAAACAGATAAGAAAATTTCAAAAACTTCCTAAGCTAACAATAAATCACAATAAACTGAAAATATTCATTCATTCAAACTAAAAATCAATGGAGTTTAATATATACTTAAATCAAGGTAAAATAAGCATTAAAATAAAGTACAAACTTCACCTCTTAACTCTACCTAAGAAATTAGTTAACCATAGATATGATTGAACTAAAAATCTTAAAGAAAAATATGAAAACTAACTAGAAAAGAAAGAGAGAATGCCTTGGTGCAGCAACACTCATTGCTCTACTCTTTCTACCGTAATTTGTGCTTAGAAGAACTCAAAAAATTCCTTTATATAAGCTTTGTTTGAACCAACTTAAAAATTGACTTCAATTTACATAGGTTACACAGCTTCGATGGGAGCTTTGATAGGACTTCGATTGGATTGAACTCACATCAAAGAGTTCAATTCTAATTTGAAAACTAACATCAACCGACTTTTAAATTATGTGCAAGTCCTTCGATGAGATCACCTATCATTTGATGGCACCAAATTAGTTTTGATATCATCGAACATGTACTCAATGGGATTGAGAAACATTCAAAACTGTCCAGCAAGTTCATCCTAAAATTCATGATAATTTTGATGGCACCAAACTTGTTTTCAATGGGATTGAAGGGGTTTTAGATGAGATTGAGAATTGCACTCATATGTCCAGCAAACAAACTAAATTTTTCTGATTTTTTTTTTTGATGGGATCGAGAATTGCACACATCTCTTTCATAAACAGTGGCCCACTTGATTAGTTTACCAACCAACCATAGTAAATTTGTTTAGGAAGTGTATGGGTCCACCACAGTTATTATACTATAACCATAGGCATATGACTTTTATTTTCCTAATTACAGTACTTAAATGATCCTCACCGCTACATGGGTGGACCAGCATGATAGGCTAGCAGATGATGGCATGAATACACACCAACTCAACAGCTGTGCACGTGGCAGGCAGCAATTGGGCGCCACGAGGAACCCAGTGTACACTGAGGACGGGGATTCCCTGCGAAAGCCTTTCGCAATAAGTTCCTGCGCTGGGAACTTAGGTGAGGCCGAGGTGATGTTTTTGAGAAATCTACTCCATTCATCCGTTCTGTGAACTCATTCGAGGGTATAATGTCAAAAATGATCCGTATCAAATACTCAAGTGAGCTAAAAACGTGAGTATTGAACCTCAACAGTTGAAATATTTCGTGTGGCTAGATAAGCCTTGAATCAGGATTATATTTGTGTTTTCATTTCATCCCAATATGAATGGCGTTATAAACGGTTAAGATGTCATATAAACGTCACTGTCGATGCCAGGAACGTTTCAACGGCAGGAATTTTCCTACACACATTTTCCTTTAGTGTGGCCCACTCGAGCCTTGGTTACTGATCAATTTTTAGCCTGAAACCTAACATGATCTCAAAAAGCGGATGGACCGGGTGGATTTCTCACAAACATGGCAGTAGGCCCCACCTAAGTTTCCAGCGCAGGAACTTCCTGCGAAAGCCTTTCGCAGGAAATCCGCGTCCTGTAACTGAAGCCGTATGGGCCCATCCTGATGTTGTGCTCTATACATTTCATATCCATTCAGTGTAACTGAAGCTGTGTGGGCCCATCCTGATGTTGTGCTATATCCATTCCATATTCACTCTGTACATTTGTTTTGCCAGATCATTTTAATACATAAGCCCAAATACGAGGGAGATCCAAAACTCTGAGTGAGCCAAGCCAAAAAAAAAACAGTAGGAATAGAAAAACCAACGGTTAAAACCTTCTTGGGCCTACCAACGAAGTTTATACGCTATCCAAACCGTTCATAAGGTGACCCACCTGGATGATTGGAAAACATAAATATCAGCTTGATCTAAAACTAAAGTGGCATTAAGAGGGTTCTTAATGTTGGGCGTCCTTCCCCCATTATTTCTTTGTGGTATGGCCGACTTGAGTTTGGGATCTCGCTCATGTTTGGGCTCAAATCATAAAATGAGCTGTATAAATAGATGGACGGAGTAGATTTAACACAAACATCACCGTGGGCCTCATAATGATTGGGTTTACAAGGATTTGGGTAACACCTTAAAGAGGCAAGTCGCGTCCGCAGCAACTCAAATTAGGAATAAGCGGATTAGGTGCGGGCACGGCCTCACCCAACACTGCGGCCTTGACCGTGGGGCCCACCTTGATGTATGTGTAGTATATCCACACCGTCCATCCATATTTTCAGATCAATGTGGAGGTATGAACCCAAAAAAGAAGGAAAAGAAAAAATCTCAGGCTGACCATTCGAAAGGAAACAATGATGATTGAACGCCCACCGTTAAAAACTTCCTGAGGCTAAAAATAATGTTTATATTCCATCCAACCTGTTGATAAGGTCACAAAAATTTAGATGAAGTTAAAAAAAAAAAAAAAAACCCAGATTGATACAAAACACAACAAGTTTTTAATAGTCAATTACTGTTGTTTCATGTACTGTGTTTCACATGAGATTTGTATCTATTTAATTTTTGGGCCAATTTCCTTAAATGATCCAGAAAAAACGGATGGATGGAGTGGATATACTACACATACATCAAGGTGGGCCCCACGGCTAGTGAGGCCGGTAGGGCCGGTGGGGCTGGGGCACCTAATCCGCTTCCCTCAAATTAAACAGTCAGCGTCGTGGAGCACGTGCCAAAGCAGCACACGACATTTCCAATAACAAAATCCAGACTGTCATACTCATCCGGCGGGGCACGCATGCGTGATGAACATAGGCCGTCGGTTCGTTTGTTTCTAACCGTTCATTTCTGTTATAAAAGCATGCTAGCCGGAGCAGCGTGGGCGACTGGGCGAGCAATAAAAGCAAATCAAATGCTGGTTCTTCCCACTTCCGTCGTACGTTGCAGTAGCTGCGTTTCTCGCTTCTTCTTCCGTCGCCTCTTCTCTTCAAGGTCTCTCTCTCTCTCTCTCTCTCTCACACACACACACACACACACACATTTGATACTCTGGCTGCCTATGACACTTGATACTCACGCACTTAGAAATTGTACTCTTGGAAAATGCGCTCTCTCTCATGTCATTTCAATTTACTGTCTTTCCTGCGTTTCTCAGCTTAGATTGGGGGTGCGAATTGCCTGTGGCCCCCACCTGCAGGAAATTATTGCAGGCGGAAGCTATGTTGGACCCGCTGCGATTTGCGTGCGGCATGTACTCGGTCCATCAATTTGGCCAGTTCATGTCAGTTCATGAATTAAAAAATGAGGCAGATCCAAAACTCAACTGGGCCACGCATGAGAAACACTGGGGATTGAACGCAGACCATTGAAACCTCCATGGGCCTACAATTTTTGGATCATGCTAATATTTGTATGCTGTATTTTGTTATTTATTTATTTATTTATTGTTGTTTTAGTTCGTTCCAGTGGTAATGACATTATGAACGGTTTGGATGACATATAAACATCATGGTGGGCCATGGGTATGTTTTGATGGTGGGTGTTTCCATCCCCCACTGTTTCCTGTCACGTGGCCCACTTGAGTTTTTGATCTGCCTCTCCTAATCTGAGCTGGTGGAACTGATGGATGGAGTGGATTTCTCATGGACATCGTGGTGGGCCCCACATTCCTTCCACCTATAGGGGCCTCCTAATCTGAAGTTCTGAACCCATTGATGGAATTCCTATGATAGGTGATCACCATCTTGAGAGTGGTGGTGACTCATTATCTGCACATGTGGTAATCATGTACGGGTATCCAGACCGTCCAAATTGTGGGGCACATTGTGGATGGAGAATTTCCTCTAACATTGCGCTGATCAAGCGATCCTAGCCATCCAATTGCTCGCTGTCAAGTGGATTGTTGAAAGTCGAATAGAGAGGTACAAATTCCAATGGCAGAATCATATGGTTGGTATCCTCTTCTCAGTGTAACTGTGTTCCCATCTGCAATTGGGTCAGAGAATTGGATGGTCCGGATTACTGTACTACGACACCACTTGTACAGTTGAAGAATTGCCACCATGGATGGTCTTGGAGAAGACTCCTGTTGGTGTCCTGCACTCCATAAAAAGGGTTGCAAGCTCTACAAGATATTCTTGTTGTCGTTGTAGTCGTTGTTGTTGTTTAACGGCAGTGCTATGGAATTATATTATTTCAAAGTTTGATGGTTGATATGCAGGCACCACAAATTATACAAGTGAATGCTAGTAACTCAAATCAAACCATCCAAATTGGGAGTCTCAAGCTAGGTGAATCATCTTCATCATTTAAGGCTTATCCCAACTAATTGGGTTCGCTACACAAATCTTGTTCAACCGATTGCCTGGATTCTTGAGAAAATGCTGTGGCCAAAGATTGACGCAACTGATGCAACGCTTCTCCTACATATAGGCTTGGGACCAACAATGAGAGCACAAACCTCCACTGTTAGCGTTCCCAATCTAGATGAATCAAAAACCAAAAATTGGGATTGGTGGACACTATATGGGTGATTGAAATGAAAATTGGTAATAGTCCGACATTAGTAAACGAGCATCCATTTTAATTATGCTAATTAATTTTCTCGTTTCTTCAAAATTGAACTACTTGTCCTGTTTGGATGCATTATATAACTGAATTGGAAATAACCAAATTGCTATATCCTTCTTTAGCACCCATACTAGGGGTTTGGTGCTCTAACTTGCATTGTGTTACTTTTAAGATGGGCTTGAGTTGGGGTATCTAAAAAAAGCGAATAGAAAAAAGAAAAAGCCTAAGTGTTTTTTTTTTTTTTTCCCTTCATGTGCAAAAGATAGTTCTACATCGGATAGGGAGAGGGTATGTGGATGTGTATATTATTATTTCCCTTAGCCTTTGGAAAAATTACGGTATGCTTTAGCCTGTGTGTGCGCACAAGGTTGTCCTAAGGGGAAAACTGACGAGAAAACCAATTAACCAGGTGTGTCTTCTTGACACTCATGTGTGTGTGGGGGGGGGGTATGCTTTAAAGTCTTGATGAGCTTTATTTTGCTAGAAGTTATTTTGATTTTAATTAATCATTATCAGCCATTTTTAAAAAAATAACTGTTGGATGTGCCCTACTTTCTAAGACTAAGGAGACGTGTCTCCTCAAATCCAGGCACATCTCAACTTCCTGTTTTTATATCATGGTGAGATCGGGACTCTCTTTCTCTGTCCATAAATAAGGGGTTGGTCTCCTAAGGTTTTCACAAAAGCAAAAACAACAAACTTCTCTTCTCTGTTTTCATTCTTCAAAATTCTCATTTTTTCTTCTTCTCTCTAAGCATATGAAGAAGGTGTGGTGGTATTGATGTTGGGTTTTTAGGTGGCTTGTGCACGCTGTTGAAACCGTACGCTGAACGATTGTTGCCTGGGGACAGTGTGCTAGGAGCCTGCTACATCGTAAAATCTGCTGAGAGGCGTGATTTATCTCAAAGTGAGCAATTGTGTACGCGCATCGCTCTAGCAAGTAATCGGATTCGTTGTCAACTGGATCATTAAATTTACGATTGCTTCAATAGGTGTGCCATTCTTTATTTCTTGATTTTTGTTTGAATATTTCATATTCCACTTTTTCTAACAGTTTTTAGATAATAGCCCATGGGTTCAGGAAATATATTGAACGGGAATAAATTAGTTCGCCTTGATAATTTCGATTGCAAACACTTTAAGAGGTGGAAGCAGAAGATGTTATACCTCATGACTCTTCTAGTGGCCTATTGCATAAATCAGCCGAAGCCTACTGTTCTATAAGAATCGGAACTGACTGTTGTCCGTTACAAGTGGGATGAGGTTGATTATCTTTGCCAAAACTATATTCTTGGTGCCTTTTCAAATCCCTTGCGTCAAAGTTGAACATCCAACACCCTTTATGTTGAGGGTGATTTCAAGTTTAGGATTCAAGTCCAGCTTATCAGGTGAACCCTACTTGGAGAGTGCAGGTGTTGATGATCTAATGAAGGGAGAAGTTAAGATAGATTAGAAGCCGTACCACACGACATTTCTATAGGGAAGCAAATGGAGTAGCCAATATTTTGGCTAAATTGGCTACTTATAGACTTATAGTTATCAGGAATGGCATGTCTCGCCACCACAATATTGTGTATAATCTTTTGTGTTGCTCTTTGGGTTGCGTGCTCTAGGTAGACGTTAGTAGTTATAAATTTTCCTCTATAGAAAAAACTGAACTACCTTTGTTGTGTATATAAAAACTTAGTTGCATGAACCTCTATGTAGGTGTCACTTTTGCTTCATGCTTTAAGCTCATGCTCGCTCTCTCTCTCTCTCTCTCTCTCTCTCTCTCTCTCTCTCTTCCCAGCTGTTTATAATTGTTAACATTTTTAAATAGACAGTTTCCCTTTCTGCACGTGAGGAATTAGTTAATTTTTTTATATATATACACCAAGAAGTATCCCAAAATGATAAGTTTTTATATATTGGGTTGATAATTCAGGAGAGTGAAGAGATTGAGAAAGATGTTGCTCATAATACTAGAGTTGAGTGGATGAAGTGGAGATGCGCCTCTTGCCGCATACCAATGAAACTTAAGGGAAATTTCGTAGGATGGCTACAAGATCAGCCATGCTTCATGGGACAAAATGTTGGGTAGTCAAGGGACAACATGTTTAAAGGATGAGTGCAGCTGAAATGAGGATGTTGGGATGGATGTGTAGCAAGATGAAGTGGGCTAGAATTAGAAATGAATGCATCCAAAATGGAACTTGGGAGTAGCATCAATAGGTAATTAGATGAGGGAAAGTAGACTTAGATGGTTTGGCTATGTGCAACAGAGACCGAGAACTGCAGCAGTTAGCAGTGAGTTGGGTAAGGTTGCAGGTTCTAAAAGTGCAAGAGGAAGGCCCGAAAGGATGTGGGTGGAGTTAGAAAAAAATTGAAGTTTTAACTGAGGATATGGTTCTGGATATTGTTGAATGGTGGAACAGGATTTGTGTAGCCGATCCCAGTTATTTGTGATAAGGCTTAGATGACGATGATGATGATTGGTAACTTACCAGACTCTGTAAAATGGTGGTTTTGCTCCCATCACTAGTGTCTCCATGTTGTGTACAGTGGAGAGTGGAATAGACAAACTGGCCTATTGCTGATGAATTTGCCACCCTCAGATTTATCTTAATCATGCAATTATGTTCAGAATCAGGCATCTTATATGCATTTTAATATCGGAAGCTAGAATCATTGCTTGGTAAGAAGCCCCACATTCTCGCTTCGTGTCAGTTTCAACATGACGCCTGCCACTAATGCAATCCATTTTTATGAAGTCCCATGTGACAACTCCAAGTAATGACATCTGATGTTTAAGTATTAAGAGTTAAAATTGTTTTTCTCGTTTACTACATTGCATGCCTCCTTTCCTTTGCTTTCTATTTCAAACATGGATTTGAATGTCAGTGGGTCTTATGTAATTAAACTCTTATATGGTTTGACAAACGTTCATTTGATCCAATATGATGTTAACTCTGGCAAAGGAAAACTTAAATGCTGTGTGATCATCATCTCCATGCATTTCTAATTATTGTCTTTTGATCTATTTATTCCAGGCACTCGTGTTCGTATTGCTTGATAAAATTTGATTTCATGCTTGGAGTTAATTGGGATGATTTGGTTATGGACTTTCATTATCCCCATGGATTAGCACCTTGTATTTTAGTGTTCTTTCATATCCTCTCTCTTTCAGGGTTTTCTTTATCTTCTTTCTATTCTCTTTTCTAAGAGAACATCGGAATTAAAATGTGCAGGGTTGTGTCGGTTCCAAGGTATAGAAGCAGTCACATGGATACAGAAACGTCACTGTTTGAAGGGAGAAAGCGCGCCACCATCCGGTTGTGCAAGGTTTCAAGGTGTGTTCTTATTATTTATTATTATTATTATTATTTGGTAAAAGATCATTTGCACAAAGTGTGCACCGAGAGTTGGTGCACACATGCTAACCACTGCCCAATAATGGTAAGCAGGAATCTTAAAACACATTTCAAAATGGGCGTATGAAAACTTGCATTTTGAATCTTGCTATATTCCCACCAACTGTCGCTCAATTGAGGGAGATGATATGCACTCTTACTCTGTGCTCATCATGTGCATTTTTTGGATCGGTGCTCACCGTGTATTTAAATTGTGCTCTTTTAATTTTTAATTTTTGTTACATCTAGTACAGTGTTGATCATGATGACATCTAGAACAAAAGAGATCAGAACCTCAGTGTTGATCCTCCTTTGATGCAATGGAACAGATCCTAGATCGCTCAAAAAAAAAAAAAAAAAAAAAAAAACTAGCTAGAAAAAGAGGAAGAGAGTAGAGAGAGGCCGGTAGCTAAGGAGACTTAAGAAGTGCTTTGAGGATTGTGAAACATGAGTCCAAACAGTAAAGACAAGCAGTAAATAAGAAATAAATTTTTTAAAAAAACCAGATTGCCTCGTAATGAGTGGGCATACAAAATAAAACAAAAACTTTTTTCCCCTTTTTTTCTTTCCTTGGCAGTCGATGGCTATGCTTTTACTTATAATTAGTTTGTTTTGTTTATCCTGCAGCTTTACTACCGAGTTACTCGAGATGCACTCAGAAGATCCCTCAATGCATATTTTATTTATCCCTGGAAACCCAGGTTGTACATGGATTTATCTACCTTTTGAATGTAGAGAGTGGAACTATATCATTTTTGTGAACTAAATTTGTTTTCGTTATGCGAAATTTCTTACATGCAGTGTGCATGATTTTTGGATTTTTACTGTAGGTGTTGTTTCATTCTATAAAGAGTTTGTTGAATCACTCTATGAGCAACTAGAAGGAAATGCGTCTATAACAGGCAAGCAAGGGTGCTTCCTTTTTGGCACTGAAGTTATGGTGCTGGACTCTTTGATCTACTCATTGCTTGCTTCCTAATGCTTTCTTTATGTGAATCTTCAGCAATTGGGCACATTGCGCAGACGAGAAAGGTTGTTACCTCCATTATTTAGAAGTGCAGTCCTTGTTCGCTATGCTTCAATAAATAGAGAGCTAAGAGCATTTTTTTCAACCTTAGGATCAACTTATTTGCTTTTGATTTTGTTGAATTTTATTACCATGAGTTACCAAAACAATTGGCTATAAGGGTTTCTCGTATGAACTGGTAATCTTAAGGCAGAAATGGATGTGTGGGTTATGATTCAGAGATTGGTAACACATCCGGGTGAGGGTGAGAGGGAGGAGGGCGGGAGATGTAACTGCTTATTGACGTCTTGGCTGATTTCTTCTTGTGCTTCTTGTGCCTGTTCAGTCTTCTTTACAGTCAAATAGGCTAGAGACATTGAATACGGGCGAAACATCCTAGGCTTCAGGAAACTCAAACTCATATACTTTTTATCTAATCTTCCTTTGAATTCAGCATGGAACAATCTTCTTGGATTCAAGCTTTTTGTATGTACCTTTTGGAAAATGTTCTCAACTCAAATAGACCATAACTAGTGTTCGAAATATCGGTATCACACTATGTATCGCACCCCTGGGATATAGATACCTATCGGTTATCGCACGGGATATATCGTCTGATCGCCTAATTTATCGCACTTTTTGGGAAACATGGGGAAACATTGGGAAAATGGTTGAATTTTTTAAAGAAACTTTGGGGATTGTTAAAAAAACCCTTAATACACTTTTAAATCATAACATCTCAAAAAAAAAAATGCACATAATAAGTTTCCTTTGTATAGGGTTGTAAGCTATGCGATGTTTAACTGAACTAATGCAACTATATTTAAATTGGATGTATGATATTTATAAATATATCATAGCTATGTATGAAAAACACAACCAATTCATTGAAAAGACAAAGAATAACTGAAGAAGTAAAATTTGAGAAATATACGTATCAATGATGGGGACATGAAGTTACATCACCAAGTTTTGAAGGGCCCACCATGATGTATGTGTTGTATCCACACCGTCCATCCATTTGAAGGTATCATTTTAGGCCATGAGAAAAAGAATGAGTTAGATCCAAAGCTCAAGTGGACCCCACCACAGAAAATAGTGGAGAGAGTGACGCCCACCTTTAAAAATTTGTAAGGGCCACAAAAGTCTTTGATCAAGCTGAAAGTTATTTTTTTCCCTTTTTTCATGTCTATCTTAACCTATAAACATGTTGGATCTGAGATAAACATCATAGTGGACCCACGATCAAGGTTTCAACGGTGGGCGTCACTCTCCCCACTGTTTTCTATGGTGGGGTCCACTCCAGATTTGGATCTGACCCATTCTTTGTCTCATGCCGTAAAATGATCTAGCCAAGTGGATGGATGGTGTAGATACAACACATACATCATGGTGGGCCCCACAAAACTTGGTGACGTCACTTTAGTAGCCGGTCTGGCTATGTGTCTTGAGAATTCGAGGGTGCGGATTTCCTGCGCAAGCCACTTGAAGGAAGTTTTGGCGCTGAAAACTTAAGTGGGGCCTAACGTGATGTGTGTGAGTAATCCACTCCATCTTTTTGAGATCATTTTAGAACAAGGAGCCAAAAATGAACAGGATCCAATTTTCAAATGGGCTGAAAACGTAAGGATTGAACATCCACGGTCGAAATATTTGTGGGGCATAAAAATTTTGAATCAGGTTAATATTTGTGATTTCAGTTCATCTCAGCTCCGTGGGCCCCACCATAATGTATTTGTTTCATCCATTCCGTTCATCCATTTTTACGGATCATTTTAGTGCTTGATATAAAAAATTATAGGGATATAATCTCATGTGGACCACACCACATGAAAACAATAATGATTGGATATCCACCATTAAAATCCTCCTAAGGCCCACTGTACTGTTTATTTGACATCCAATCTACTGATTGGGTCATAAAGACCTAGATGAAGGTAAAAAATAAATATTTAGTTGGATGACAAATAAACATCACTGTGGGCCTTAAAAAGGTTTCAACTGTGGAAATTAACAGTTCCACTGTTTTCTGTAGTATGGTCCACTTGAGTTGTGGGTATGGTTCAATTTTGGGCTGAACACATAAAATGATCATTAAAAACGGATGGACGGCGTGGATAAACCACACGCAATCATGGTGACCCAACAGAGTTTACTCTGTACAAGCGTACCATGTGGCCCATCATTGACGGAAACAGATTGACTACTCCACCAGCCAATGGCTAATGGTCGATGCTCTGTGGGCCCCACCATGATGTATGTGTTTCATCCATGCTATCCATCTATTTTTCTAGATCATTTTATGATATTAAAAAAAAGTAGATATATTCCGATATCAACTGGACCACATTACAAGTAACAATGTGGAATGAATGTTGACCATTAAAAACTTTTTGGGGTCCATAAAAGTATTAGATCTAGCCGATATTTGTTTTTTCCCTTCATCTGGGTCTTCATGACCTAATCAATAGATTTGATTTCAAATAAACAGTACGGTGGGCCTTAGGAGGATTTAAATTATGAATATCCAATCACCATTGTTTTCCTGTGGTGTGGTCCACCTGAGATTTATATCCCTCTCGTTTTTGGAATAAAGCTATAAAATTATCTTTAAAAATGGATGAACGGAATGGATGAAATACATACATTATGGTGGGGCCCACAGAGCACCGACCACCATCTGCGGGTTGGTGTCAGGGGGAGTATCCAATCCGTTTCCGTCATTGATGGCCCCATTGCCACATGATCAACTTATGTGGTCCCACCATGATGTATTTTTTGTATCCACACCGTCTATACATTTGAAGAGATCATTTTATGGCATGAGCCAAAAAATGGGTCAGATCCAGAGATCAAGTGGACCCCACCATAGAAAACAGTGGAGAGAGTGACTCCTTCAAGGTGGGCCCTTAAAATTCCTAAATTTAGGGATCAACCCCTTAAATTAGATGGGAAAACGGATGGACGGCGTGGATAGACAACATATATTAATGGTGGGCCCAACTGAGTTTACTGAGTATGATAAGAGCGTACTCCGTAATCCACCGCACGATCGAAACCCCCTTTTCACCCCATCTCCGCGCCCTTCTTCTTCGTTTTCCCTCTCCTTCACGCATGTAGAGGTTCCGACGATCGTAGCGGCGACGATTCTCGTTCTAGAGGAAGGGGTTCCTCAATCTGGCTCGATTTCTCGCCGGAATCTCCGAGAAATCCCCACAGACGTGTCGAATGGCCCACCTCTGATCACCAATCTTCGCGGGTACTCTCTGATTTCTCCTTTTTTTTTTAAAAAAAAATTTTAATTCAATTTTTTTTTTATTCTCCACCTATACGCATGATGATGTCGTGCGATATCTGAATTTTTGCATTTTTGGTATCTTCCGGGCGTTATCGCCCGGGTATCGTCTCGTCGGGGGCCAATAACGATAATATCGGCTGATAGTATCGATATTTCGAACACTGACCATAAAAAAATCTCCTTTGTTAAAAAAAATTCTAAAGCTTTCTCTGTATCATGCTACGTCACATTGTTTTCTTCTATTTGTCACTTGATTTTTGCCTGTCAATCGTTAGTGTGCTTTGCTTTTGCGACTGTCTCCGCATAGACTGACAACTTTCCTATATTGGCAATCATAAGTTTGATGCAGTGCGCTGCATACTGTTACCAAAATAGCTGCTTTCTCCTTCTCATAAGCATTTTACCAGCTTTCACTTAGGTCGATGCACCGTTCGTAATCAATAGAATCACATTAACCTCCCCAACTTCTTCAACTATTGAATCGAGAAGTTCAAACAAATTGTCCACATTCGTGAGAAGTCTGATGTATAAATGGACCTTAAAAAGTGAACCACTAGGACTATTTACTAAAAAATTAATAACAGACCTATTTATTCAGTTGGTCCATCCATCAAACATGATTGTGCATCCTGTTTTCGCCCACTTGTTATATGTTTCTAAGATCTTTTTAATGTTGTTCACTTCCTTTTTTAGTTATTTATCCTTCATGATAGTTTGGAAGCTTCAACCCGGGTCTGAAATGCTACCATGTCTATCTTAGACTCATCCAAATTTGCCTCGGAATCTTAACAATTGATCCGAGAGGTTGAGAGGTGTGGGACCTAGCTCAATTTTGGCACGGGGCCCACAACCCGTATATTTTTTTTAATAGGCTTCTCTGGCTGGTGGAAATGCCTTTTCCACCAACCAAATTAGTGTTTTAAATGTAAACCTCTCGCCGGTGAAAGTACTTTTCCTCTTGTGAGAGATATTTTTTTAATTCTGTTTGGATTGAGGAAATGGTTTTAACGCCACCTAGAAAGCCTCTCATTTTCTGAACTTCTTCTTTGGGTCCCAATTACTCTCACATCCTTTACACAATTTGCAAAATATCCCACCTCAATCAAACCCAAAATCAACCCAATCCAATCTTTAGACCTTATGACAGTCAATTCACCAGATAGTGCTTGGAGACCGGTTTGACTGGAAGGTTTAGAAAGTTCCCAACTTCTAGAGCCATATATTTATAACCCCATTGAATTTTAGCTTCAAGTCAATCTCATTAAACCAGCTTTCCAAGAAGCCCTAGATCATCCAAACTGACGCTTGAGCACTGAGTTCTGATTGAAAAATTGAGTGGTTCCCAGGCTAAATTTATGCAGGGAACAATTCACAAATGACCTTTATGTCATTGCGTGAAAATTCAAAACCCAAAATCCATATTCCTTTTGACCATTTGACCCAAGTTTTACAAAATTACGCCAAGGAACATTGTTAGAACCTGACCTACCTTTTATTTACAAGACTACCTAAAATAACCCATGGTTTGTGAAATTCCATTTATACCCTCTAAGAACCGTGAGATTTTGACAAGTTCCTAATCCTACCCTTGCAAACCCAAACATCTAGAAGCCTCTGAGTACCTTCCTTCTATCTCAATTATCCCTTAACACACCGTTATTTACCCTTAAACCTCCCACTCAACAACCCTCCTGGTAAAATTCCTGCAAAACAATAAATAAATATTAGAAGAATAGAGAACAAAGAACATGTCTCTAATGTTAGAGACCTTGGGGATCTCTATTTACGAAAGGTTGAGTACGACTCTTCCCCTTTGGGTAGTGAGTATTGGCTTCGTAAACTCGAAGGAGGCATCCTCTTGTTTTGTTCTTCCATCCCAATTTCCATATAATTTAAGCCAATCCAAGAAGACATGGAGAACAAGTGAAGAAGAAGCAAACAAGTTAAGACCATAATTGAAGAATTAAAACAATTGGATGGAGCTCTGAGCACCAACCTGGCATGTTCCAAATGAACTCTCATCTTCATTCTTCTATTCTTCTTTTTGTTTCTTTCTTTCTTTACTTCAAAAAAAAAAAAAAAAGGAAGCAAGTTTTTGAAATTCCATTCAAGGATTTTTCACTTCCCTTAAGAGTAGGGACTTTGTATTTACATGGGTAGAGAACGGTGCCAAACTCCTTCCTTTCCAATAACTAACGCCCTTACCTAAAATACTAATTCCTGGACGTTTTTTGAGTTATTGAAAATTAGAAGAGGATCCTTTTTTTTTTTTCCAGAAAAATTCACTAGCCATGCTTTGATCTAAAATGGCTAGTGATGACTCCTCATTTCATAGTCTTCTATCTTCAGTAGAGTTTTCTAGTTTGTTCAAACACATATGCCAGGTTGGTGCCAATGGATGGATGGGCTTTTGGAATTAGCATGACTCCTGTAAATCATTTTGTCTATGTACTTAGTTTCCATTTATACTGAGACATGCACACATATTCAAGTGCTTTTTCTTTGTACTTAATAAATGTCATGGATATCTGCATCAGAGTATTTGCTTTGTATCTAATGATTTTTCCTTGCATAACTGCTAGGATTGGGAGCATGGAAGGCTGTTCTCGTTGCAAGATCAAATTAATCACAAGGTTTTGTTGTGGTTTGGCCATTTCTCTTATTGTATGTATCTGTAGAGCATTGACTGACAAATAAGTTCCATTGTTGGCAGTAGGGCTATTTATAGTTTTCTCTATGGTCTTACATGGTTTGGTTGGCAACTCCAAGAGCTATTGGTTTTGTCACATGGAAACCATCGATTTTGTTGTCAATGCCTTGAGGTTGTTGGACTTTGTGGAATTCACCCTTGAAATGAATAAATAAATAAATAATCCTCCCTCATGTGGATCTTTTTTTTTTTTTTCCATTTGCATCGTATGATTTTGCTTATTTCTCATGTGTTGCAGATGGATTTTATCAATCAAGAATTTCAAAATAAAGAAATTCCTTTAATACTGGTATCTACTTCTCTGTTTTAATCAAATTTATTAAATTAAGATAAACTTTTCTTTGTTACATCATTTTTATATTCTATTTAGGATAATTTTTGTTACATCATTTTGTCACAAAAGATCTGGGTTATTTTTGATACTTCTTTGGTATAGAAGTAGCCAGATCCAAAGAAGAAGTTAATCTATCTCAATGGAAACATGTTTTAGATTTACTCATGGGGATGGGTCTTCTTAAGACCAAGCCAGTTAATGCTCCAATGTAGCCTAATCACAAGCTTGTAAGTGATCAATGAGATATAGTGGAGGATGCATGGAGGTACAGAAGATTGGTCATAAAACGTATTTGCTTAATTGGTACTTGATTAGACATCGTATGCAGTGATCTTGGTAAGCCATTTCATGAGTTCTCTAAGAGTACCTCACACGGACGCAGTTATTCGAATTTTGCATTACTTGAAAGGAGTACCAGGTCAAGGAATTTCGTATAAATAGAATGGTCATCTTCAGCTCACAAGATTTTCAGATGCAGACTGGGTTAGTTCATTAGTAGATAGGCGATCCACTACTAGATATTGTACATTTGTGAGAGAAAATCTAGTCATGTCGAAGAGCAGGAAGCATAGTGGCCCTGATTTAGTGTTGAAGCAAAGTGCGGAGCAATGGTTCATACCTCCTATGAGTTTGAGGATCAAGAAATTGTTGCAAAAAATGTGATTTACAATATGCCCACCTATGCAGTTATTTTATGACAATTAGGTTGCTTTATACATAGCAAACAATTCTGTTGATCACAAAACAACTAAACACATCAAAGTCGGCTGTCACTTCATATGTGTGAAAGTTTCCAGTAGCGAAATCTCTACTTTATATGTTCGATCTCAGGACCAACTTGCTGATGTGTTTACCAAGGCTCTTTGTTCCACTCTAGCTATACACATATTCCAAGCTTGCCTTGGATAATATCTATGCTCTAGCTTGAGGGGGAGTGTTAATGAATGTGATATAGGCCTGTTTAGATGGTTTATTTTGGTCTAGGACATAGAGGGCCTTTTTTGCTTTTGTTATTAATGGCATTTATGTAATTATGAAACTTTCATAATATAAAGAGGGGGGGTACCCTAACTTAGCCCATTCTCTTTTCTATACATTCTCCTCTTCTCTCTTTCTTTTTCTCTATTCCATCTCTTTTTCAACTATTTTACATCCTTGAAAACATATATACTAGAATTGTACCTTCATGCGAATTGTTGCATTCTGATGACATCTAAAATGAGGATCCAGTCAGGCTCCTATATGATAGCATTGGCCATGCAGAAAGTAATAAACGAGGTAAAAGTTTTGGTTCAATATCTTGATATTGACTTCCACATGTTATATAGTGAAGCCTCAGAGGTCATTCGCAGTCTTGAATGGCTTCAACCTCAGCTTTGGAGTTTAAATACTAATTTACTGAGATTAACTTGTGTAAAAAGTGCTTAATCCTGAAATTTGGGTTTGTTCTATTGGCATTTTATCAAAGGGATGCCCCAAAATTTTCTGGACTAGATGATACTAGGCGTTCAAACTTTGGACCTTTTTCTGGACCATTCCCTATTATTTTCTAAACCATCTATGTGGCTATGTGCAATGGAGACCAAGAACTGCTCGGTTAGGAGTAACCGAGTAAGTTGGTTCAAGTTGGAGGTTCTAAAAGGGCAAGGGTAATGCCAAGAAGGACAGGGGTGGGGGTAGCATAAGGGTGTGTTTGGGCAGTGGGACTAGAAGGGATAAAGTGGGATGGAATTACATCTGGTCCTGTGCCAATTCCACTCCATGTTTGGGAAGAATGTAAAAGCTATAGATGGAATTGCATTGGGTCTCGTGCCAATTTCATTCAATGTTAGCAAGTTGTGTAGGTCCCACCATAATGTGTGGGCTATATCCACACCGTCCATCCATTTTTAAGATTATTTTAGAGCATGAGCCAAAAAATCAGGTAAATCTAAAGCTCAAGTGGACCCCACCATAGAAAGCAACGGGGATTGAATACTTACCGTTGAAAACTTCTTTGGGGCCACATAAGTTTTGGATCTATCTCATTTTACATAAGTTTTGGATCTATCTCATTTTAAAGCCCATGCCATAAAATGAGGTTACAAAACAAATGAACAGTTTAGATATAACACGTGTGTTATTCTCAATAATTTCAAATGATGGTGGTATATCCATTCAATGTACCACCATATTACCAACAAAGCATGACATTAATCTTATCCCATGGCAACAGGGGACAATCCCTGCCATGGGTAATAATTATGTTTTTTTGAATCCCATCCCATCTAATGCCGTGGGATCGGTCTGGCCAAACAGGCCCTAAAAGAATCGATGACATGTGGTTTCACAGGTTATGGTCCTTGATAGAGTGGAATGATGGCACACAATTCATGTGGTCGACCCCAATTAGTTGTGATAAGGCTTGGGTGATGATGATCTATTTGTAGGCACATTGATTGTAGGGTTAGGAGCTTCTAATCTCGAAGATCTTTGGGGAATCCTCCTTCCATAGTGCCCAGCGAGTCAATGCTCTAGATCACCAAATCATGGGCCCAACTATGTTGTGTTGGGACCATCAGGATGCTAGCCACGGCCTAATGTATAATGTATTAGAACCTGGTAATTCCTTGGTTCCATACACGAACTGTTGGCTTGCGCTGTTGACATGTGCTGCTTGCCTCATGTGGATGGAATAGGATCTATACATGTAACATTAGCAAACCCTTTGATTATCTTTCTAAATCAAGTTCATGGATATAGTAGTGCAATGCTGGTGTGGTCTAGATCTTAGCATCACCAATCTTGGTGCCCTGGCATGTTAATTTTCAATGACCATCTGTTACATGGAACAACCATGTGTATGAAATACTTGCTAGATGAAAGGAAAATCCTTCCTATATGGACTGTAAGTTTCAGCTTGACCATTACGTATGAAGATAATTAAATGAAGAAGACCTTTTCTTTTGTTTGTTGGCTCCATCCATTGCTGGTAGCATCAAGATTTTTGTTGGGGCAACTAAGCCTTTTTTTCTTCCCCCTCATCTGCCATGCCTATAAGAGAGACAAATAAGTAGAATGAGAATTTGAAAATCAGTGTAGGCAAAACTAATGCGGATGTTGTTTCATGCACGAGTAGAGCACAGGAAAAAGATTTATATGAAAAAAAAACGAAGCTAATAACCTATTTGGATTAGCGGAAACCAAAACTTGGGCATGGTAATCCAAACGTCACATCGGAAGAAAGGGAATTGTGTGGAAAAGAATCCATGTTAACCTATTCGATTTAGCACATGTGATTTCCATGGACATGTTAAAAGGTCTACGGTCAAAAAGCGAGGAAATGGAAATCACCCTTTTTCACAGAAAACTGTGGAAATGTAAATTGATTTGCACAACTAAAAGTGTTGTCAATTCTCAAAAATAGGGGAAAATGTCACATATGAGGAAATCGATTTCACTTTTTCATAAACAATGGTGTTTCGTTAGTGCAACGGTCGGCACCCTAATAGAGCCATTGTAAGAGAACTGTTTTATTTTGATGAGTGCATTAAGGCAAAATGATGTTAGAAATTGTGCTGGTGCTGCACTCTGATTTGCTTGTTCTAGACCCGAAGGGAAGAGCATAGTGGTGCTCATGAGGGCAAGGGTTTGCTCCCCGATAGAGCCATTGGAAGAGAATTGCTATATTATGATGAGTGCATTAAGTATACCTGATGGACTCTTAACAGAGTCTAAGAGCACCATTATGCTCTGCCTGAGCTATTCATGATGGTTGGAAGGGAAGCACCATGAGTTCAAAGCAAGTTGGGTTATGCACCCATGACAAAGCCCTTACCAGAAGTAGATGGAGAAGTGATTGTTCTTAGGAAGGGATGGATGCATCCTACAAGCATCCTTGTGCAAGGGATGAAAGGGAATCAATTATAGTTTAGAAGTCAAGGGGATCTTCCTATCATGGACTCCAATTTGTCCTTAGTTTGTTATGGGAGAACCTTCTGCTTCTCAGAATAAGAGGAAATGGCTTGGATTCAATCCCCTTCTCTCCACATTGGAGTCCTATAGGTAAGAACCTTCCCCAAGAAGAAGAAGATAAAAAAGTAGAAGACGGAAACTTATGGTAGAAGTTGCTCTGCACATTTGTGGCTTCTGAGAATGCTATGCATTTTTTGGATTCCCTTGCCTATGGTAGAGGTGCGAGGGAAGGTCTCCTTTATGATCACATGCATGGTTACATGCTAGAGAGGGGTTTTCCTGAAAGGCTCGATATCTTGGATTATGTTGAGACTTATAGCTCCCACAGTGGGAAGACAATGGTCTATCAGGTTTCCTTGCATAGTAGGGGAGGATTGTCCATATCCCAGCCTCAGACATGTAAAGGAGTGATTGGTTCTTCTTGAAGGGAATCCCCTCCTAAAAGAGTACATGGGAAAGCCCACTTTGTGGAAAGTTAGTCCCCGTTAAGACGATTTACGGCAGCTATGTCTGCCCTTCAAAATGGATTAATGGCAAGAGACTAGCTGCCCATCATGTGGATGTGGTTGCCGCCTTGTGCCTGTTGGGAAAGTCCCCATTCATAGCAAGAGCGTACAATACATGCTCACCACAGCTGCTTCCATGTAGTTAGGTGCTGTAGTTGCTTGTCAGCCACGTCACACATGATAAATCGCACTGGGTACTTTTAAACTTTTATGCAGATATTTCTGCTTCCTTATATATATATATATATATATATATATATATATATATATATATATATATATATATATATATATTTATTTATTTATATATTTATATTTAAAAATTTGTACGAAGATCTGTGTTGGATCTACTTTTGTAGGATTGGGTATGTTACACAAGCATACCCTGTGATGTTTTCCTTCAGAAGGAAAGAAAAGAAAGTGAATGTAATATCAAGTTAAGTCTAGAATTTCAAATGGTTGGTTTTGAGTTCTCATATGAAGTTTCGGTAGCTGACTTGCATTTTCTTTCTGAAGGTAGGGCACTCTATTGGTTCACATATATCTCTTGAAATTTTTAAGAGATTACCACAAGAGGTAATTGGCTATCCATTTATGTTGGTTGTATATTTTTTGCAGTGGCTAGTCTGATAACTTGATATATGATTAGATCTCACAAGTGAATCAAAAGCTCTTTTTGGGTTTTTACAGGTGAAATATGCTGTTGGGCTTTACCCATTTTTGGCAATGAGCAAGGAATCCAGAGTGCAGTCGATGCTTGTGAAGATTACGGCGTAAACTTCTTTTTCTTTATGAGCAACATCATCATCTACTTTTTCAGTATTTTTCCCTCTTGACTTTTCTAAATAAGATGGTGGTATGCTTCTACTTGTTCAATACCATGTCTTCTTGCCCTTGTGTTGATGGTAGTTCATTTTAACATATATGGGATCCTTTTTTTGGTTTCTTATTTTTGTACTTACATGATTATCCCTAGGCACTTTCCTTTTTTTATCTTCTCATACTCATACATAAAGGGAACAAAGGGGACTTTGGAGCTTGTATAGCCATACATAAGAAAACACCTCTATTGAACTCCCAAAAGGATCTTTTTGCAACAGGGTTATGGGTATCCAACGTTATATTTTTTTCAACTTCATGATCAATGTTGTCAAAATTTTAATATTTCTGGAAACTAGTGTTTCAAAGTATCAGTATGGTTACATGCAGTGTTCGAAATATCGATACTATCGACCGATGTTATCGTTATTGGCTCCCGACGAGACGATACCCGCGCGATAACGCCCGGAAGATACCAAAAATGCAAAAATTCAGATATCGCACGATATCACCATGCGTATAGATGGAGAATAAAAAAAAATTGAATTAGAAAAAAAAGAAGAAGAAATCGGAGAGTACTCGCGAAGATTGGTGATCGGAGGTGGGCCATTTGACACGTCTATGGGGATTTCTCGGAGATTCCGGCGAGAAATTGGGCCAGATTGAGGAACCCCTTCCTCCAGAACGAGGATTGTCGCTGTTGCGATCGTCGGAACCTCTGCGTGCGTGAAGGAGAGGGAAAACGAAGAAGAAGGGTGCAGAGATGGGGTGAAAAGGGGGTTTCGATCATGCTGTGGGTTACGGAGTACGCTCTTATCGTACTCAGTAAACTCAGTTGGGCCCACCTTTAATATATGTTGTCTATCCACGCCGTCCATCTGTTTTCCCATCTAATTTAAGGGTTTGATCCCTAAATTTAGGAATTTTAAGGGCCCACCTTGAAGGAGTCACTCTCTCCACTGTTTTCTATGGTGGGGTCCACTCGAGCTCTGGATCTGACCCATTTTTTGGCTCATGCCATAAAATGATCTCTTCAAATGTATAGACGGTATGGATACAAAAAATACATCATGGTGGGACCACATAAGTTGGTCATGTGGCAATGGGGCCGTCAATGACGGAAACGGATTGGATACTCCCCCTGACACTAGCCCGCAGATGGTGGTCGGTGCTCTGTGGGCCCCACCATAATGTATGTATTTCATCCATTCTGTTCATCCATTTTTAAAGATAATTTTATGGCTTTATTCCAAAAACGAGAGGGATATAAATCTCTGGTGGACCACACCACAGGAAAACAATGGTGATTAGATATTCATCATTTAAATCCCCCTAAGGCCCACTGTACTGTTTATTTGACATCAAATCTGTTGATTAGGTCGTGAAGACCTAGATGAAGGGAAACAACAAATATCAGCTAGATCCAATACTTTTATGGACCCCAAAAAGTTTTTAATGGTCAATGTTCATTCCACATTGTTACCTGTAATGTGGTCCAGTTGATATTGGAATATATCTTCTTTTTTGTAATATCATAAAATGATCTAGAAAAATAGATGGACGGCATGGATGAAACACATACATCATGGGGGGGCCCATAGAGCACCGACCATCAACCATTGGCTTGTGGAGTAGCCAATCCATTTTCGTCAATGATGGGCCACATGGTACTCTTGTACCGAGTAAACTTTGTTGGGCCACCGTGATTGCACGTGGTTTATCCACGCCCCATCCGTTTTTACTGATCATTTTATGTGTTCACCCCAAAATTGAACCATATCCACAACTCATGTGGACCATACCACAGGAAACAGTGGAACTGTTAATTTCCACCGTTGAAACCTTTTTAAGGCCCCACAGTGATGTTTATTTGTCATCCAACCAGATATTTATTTTTTTCCTTCATCTGGGTCTTTATGACCCAATCAACAGATTGGATGTCAAATAAACAGTACAATGGGCCTTAGGAGGATTTTAATGGTGGATATCCAATCATTATTGTTTTCATGTGGTGTGGTCCACATGAGATTATATCCCTATAATTTTTTGTATTAAGCACTAAAATGATCCGTAAAAATGGATGAACGGAATGGATGAAACAAATACATTATGGTGGGGGCCACAGAGCTGAGATGAACTGAAATCACAAATATTAACCTGATTCAAAACTTTTATGCCCCGTGAATATTTCGACCGTGGATGTTCAATCCTTACGTTTTCAGCCCATTTGAAAATTGGATCCTGTTCATTTTTGGCTCCTTGTTCTAAAATGATCTCAAAAAGACGGATTGGATTACTCACACACATCACGTTGGGCCCCACTTAAGTTTTCAGCGCCGGAACTTCCTGCAAATGGCTTGCGCAGGAAATCCGCACCCTCGAATTCTCAGGACGTGTAGCCAGACCGGATACTAAAGTGACGTCACCAAGTTTTGTGGGGCCCACCATGATGTCTGTGTTGTATCTACACTGTCCATCCATTTGGCTAGATCATTTTACGGCATGAGACAAAGAATGGGTCAGATCCAAATCTAGAGTGGACCCCACCATAGAAAACAGTGGGGAGAGGGACGCCTACCATTGTAACCCTGATCGTGGGTCCACTATGATGTTTATCTGAGATCCAACCTGTTTATAAGTTAAGACAGACATGAAAAAAGGGAAAAAAAATAACTTTCAGCTTGATCAAAGACTTTTGTGGTCCTTAGAAATTTTTAAAGGTGGGCGTCACTCTCCACTGTTTTTTGTGGTGGGGTCCACTCGAGCTTTGTATCTGACTCATTCTTTTTCTCATGGCCTAAAGTGATACCTTCAAATGGATGGACGGTGTGGATACAACACATACATCATGGTGGGCCCTTCAGAACTTGGTGATGTCACTTCATGTCCCCATCATTGATACGTATATTTCTCAAATTTTACTTCTTCAGTTATTCTGTATTTTCAATGAATTGGTTGTGTTTTCATACATAGCTATGATATATTTATAAATATCATGCATCCAATTTAAATATAGTTGCATTAGTTCAGTTGAACATCGCATAGCTTACAACCCTATACAAAGGAAACTTATTATGTGCATATTTTTTTTGAGATGTTATGATTTAAAAGTGTGTATTAAGGGTTTTTTTAACAATCCCCTAAGTTTCATTAAAAAATTCATCCATTTTCCCAATCTTTCCCCATGTTTCCCAAAAAGTACGATAAATTATGCGATGCAAACGATATATCCCGTGCGATAACCGATACGTATCTGTATCCCAGGGGTGCGATACATAGTGCGATACTGATATTTCGAACACTGGTTATGGTCTATTTGAGTTGAGAACATTTTCCAAAGGGTACATACAAAAAGCTTGAATCCAAGAAGATTGTTCCATGCTGAATTCAAAGGAAAATTAGATAAAAAGTATATGAGTTTGAGTTTCCTGAAGCCTAGGATGTTTCACCAGTATTCAATGTCTCTAGCCTATTTGAATGTAAAGAAGACTGAACAGGCACAAGAAGCACAAGAAGAAATCAGCCAAGACGTCAATAAGCAGTTACATCCATTTCTGCCTTAAGATTACCAGTTCATACGAGAAACCCTTATAGCCAATTGTTTTGGTAACTCATGGTAATAAAATTCAACAAAATCAAAAGAAAATAAGTTGATCCTAAGGTTGAAAAAAATGCTCTTAGCTCTCTATTTATTGAAGCATAGCGAACACGGACTGCACTTCTAAATAATGGAGGTAACAACCTTTCTCGTATGCGCAATGTGCCCAATTGCTGAAGATTCACATAAAGAAAGCATTAGGAAGCAAGCAATGAGTAGATCAAAGAGTCCAGCACCATAACTTCAGTGCCAAAAAGGAAGCACCCTCACTTGCCTGTTATAGACGCATTTCCTTCTAGTTGCTCATAGAGTGATTCAACAAACTCTTTATAGAATGAAACAACACCTACAGTAAAAATCCAAAAATCATGCACACTGCATGTAAGAAATTTCGCATAACGAAAACAAATTTAGTTCACAAAAATGATATAGTTCTGCTCTCTACATTCAAAAGATGGATAAATCCATGTACAACCTGGGTTTCCAGGGATAAATAAAATATGTATTGAGAGATCTTCTGAGTGCATCTCGAGTAACTCAGTAGCAAAGCTGCAGGATAAACAAAACAAACTAATTATAAGTAAAAGCATAGCCATCAACTACCAAGGAAAGAAAAGGGGGGGGAAGTTTTTGTTTTATTTTGTATGCCCACTCATTACGAGGCAATCTGTTTTTTTTTTTTTTTTAATTTTAAATTTATTTCTTATTTACTGCTTGTCTTTACTGTTTGGACTCATGTTTCACAATCCTCAAAGCACTTTTTGAGTCTCCTTAGCCGCCGGCCTCTCTCTACTCTCTTCCTCTTTTTCTAACTAGTTTTTTTATTTTTATTTTTTATTTATTTTTATTTTTTTTAAGCGATCTAGGATCTGTTCCATTGCATCAAAGGAGGATCAACACTGAGGTTCTGATCGCTTTTGTTCTAGATGTCATCATGATCAACACTGTACTAGATGTAACAAAAATTAAAAATTAAAAGAGCACAATTTAAATACACGGTGAGCACCGATCCAAAAAATGCACATGATGAGCACAGAGTAAGAGTGCATATCATCTCCCTCAATTGAGCGACAGTTGGTGGGAATATAGCAAGATTCAAACTGCAAGTTTTCATGTGCCCATTTTGAAATGTGTTTTAAGATTTCTGCTTACCATTATTGGGCGGTGGTTAGCATGTGTGCACCAACTCTCGGTGCACACTTTGTGCAAATGATCTTTTCCCAAATAATAATAATAATAATAAATAATAAGAACACACCTTGAAACCTCGCACAACCGGATGGTGGCGCGCTTTCTCCCTTCAAACAGTGAAGTTTCTGTGTCCATGTGACTGCTTCTATACCTTGGAACCGACACAACCCTGCTCATTTTAATTCCGATGTTCTCTTAGAAAAGAGAAGAGAAAGAAGATAAAGAAAACCCTGAAAAAGAGAGGATATGAAAGAACACTCAAATACAAGGTGCTAATCCATGGGGATAATGAAAGTCCATCACCAAATCATCCCTATTAACTCCAAGCATGAAATCAATTTTTATCAAGCAATAAGAACACGAGTGCCTAGAATAAATAGATCAAAAGACAATAATTAGAAATGCATGGAGATGATGATCACACGAGTGCCTAGAATAAATAGATCAAAAGACAATAATTAGAAATGCATGGAGATGATGATCACACTTAGCATTAAGTTTTCCTTTGCCAGAGTTACATCATATTGGATCAAATGAACGTTTGTCAAACCATATAAGAGTTTAATTACATAAGACCCACTGATATTCAAATCCATGTTTGAAATAGAAAGCAAAGGAAAGGAGGCATGCAATGTAGTAAACGAGAAAAACAATTTTAACTCTTAATACTTAAACATCAGATGTCATTACTTGGAGTTGTCACATGGGACTTCATAAAAACGGATTGCATTAGTGGCAGGCGTCATGTTGAAACTGACACGAAGCGAGAATGTGGGGCTTCTTACCAAGCAATGATTCTAGCTTCCGATATTAAAATGCATATAAGATGCCTGATTCTGAACATAATTGCATGATTAAGATAAATCTGAGGGTGGCAAATTCATCAGCAATAGGCCAGTTTGTCTATTCCACTCTCCACTGTACACAACATGGAGACACTAGTGATGGGAGAAAAACCACCATTTTACAGAGTCTGGTAAGTTACCAATCATCATCATCGTCGTCTAAGCCTTATCACAAATAACTGGGATCGGCTACACAAATCCTGTTCCACCATTCAACAATATCCAGAACCATATCCTCAGTTAAAACTTCAATTTTTTTCTAACTCCACCCACATCCTTTCGGGCCTTCCTCTTGCACTTTTAGAACCTGCAACCTTACCCAACTCACTGCTAACTACTGCAGTTCTCGGTCTCTGTTGCACATAGCCAAACCATCTAAGTATACTTTCCCTCATCTAATTACCTATTGATGCTACTCCCAAGTTCCATTTTGGATGCATTCATTTCTAATTCTAGCCCACTTCATCTTGCTACACATCCATCCCAACATCCTCATTTCAGCTGCACTCATCCTTTAAACATGTTGTCCCTTGACTACCCAACATTTTGTCCCATGAAGCATGGTTGATCTTGTAGCCATCCTACGAAATTTCCCTTAAGTTTCATTGGTATGCAGCAAGAGGCACATCTCCACTTCATCCACTCAACTCTAGTATTATGAGCAACATCTTTCTCAATCTCTTCACTCTCCTGAATTATCAACCCAATATATAAAAACTTATCATTTTGGGATACTTCTTGGTGTATATATATAAAAAAATTAACTAATTCCTCACGTGCAGAAAGGGAAACTGTCTATTTAAAAATGTTAACAAGTATAAACAGCTGGGAAGAGAGAGAGAGAGAGAGAGAGAGAGAGAGAGAGAGAGAGAGAGAGAGCATGAGCTTAAAGCATGAAGCAAAAGTGACACCTACATAGAGGTTCATGCAACTAAGTTTTTATATACACAACAAAGGTAGTTCAGTTTTTTCTATAGAGGAAAATTTATAACTACTAACGTCTACCTAGAGCACGCAACCCAAAGAGCAACTCAAAAGATTATACACAATGTTGTGGTGGCGAGACGTGCCATTCCTGATAACTGTAAGTCTATAAGTAGCCAATTTAGCCAAAATATTGGCTACTGCATTTGCTTCCCTATAGATATGTCGTGGTACAGCATCTAATCTATCTTAACTTCTCCCTTCATTAGATCATCAACACCTGCACTCTCCAAGTAGGGTTCACTTGATAAGATGGACTTGAATCGTAAACTTGAAATCACCCTCAACATAAAGGTGTTGGATGTTCAACTTTGACGCAAGGGATTTGAAAAGGCACGTGCGCGGGTACCTGGCCGCACATGCGAGGGGGCATCGTTTGCAGAAAAACTCTCCTTTGCCCTGGTCGGACAGGGGGATGCTCCAAAACCCTGAAGTTTCTGGTCAATCCGAGCTACGGCTTGTGCGTAGTGCTTCGCCGAAGTTTTAGCTCGCCTGTGGGCCGAAATATGGAAACCTACTATAATGAAGAAATCTGATGCAACAAAAGGAACGAATTTGAAGTACGGATGGTGGGGGAAGATGGAAAAAAAAGAAGATGATGGACGATAGGGTGAATCGAGATCGATGTGGCTTCGCACCACGATAGTTAGCCCTTCGAAAAGGGAGGGCTTCACACCCACTTTTGAATTCTTCTACAACTCACGAAGAGAGCAGAAAAATAAAGTAGGAATTTTTTTATTAACTTCAATCAATCAAAAGAACTACAAGGGGTGCCTATTTATAGGGAAAACCCTATAGCCCAAAAACTCGCACCATGTGCGCAACTTATTACTTGGCGATGAAGTAAACTAAAATAAAAACCAAACAAAGAAATCTAAAGCGTTCATAATGTTCTAAATAATAATAATAAGCAAAACCTAAAATATGAAATCAATCTGATGAGTGGGCCACGATCATCGGATCCCATGATGGGCTTTTCTTGACTATTGGGCCCACTTTTTTAAACAAAAACTTGTCTTCTGGCTAGGAGACCCTCCCTGGACATCGTCATCGAGCCAGGTCGATGGTGGGGTCTTCCTACGTACGTACGTGCGTAGCGGTGGTGGTGTGCGGGCGTGCGTGTACACGATGTCCTCATCAACTCTTCTTGGCTGTGAAGATTTCGACACTGGCGAAATAAAACTCCTGAACCACTCTAGGATGTCGGGATCCAGTCTCTAAAGCTCCTCCTCAGTGAGCCACGTGCCGTCTGAAGCTGGGCGTGACTTCCATTTAACTAGGTATTTCTGAAACCCGCCATCCGACGTGAAAATTATCTCATGGTCCAGGATATCTTCTATTTTCTCTCTGGGTGTGCGAAGGCTAGGTATGGGAGGTAGAGGCTGGGATGAAAGGTCAGGAAGAGGTCATGGATCAAAGGGTAAGTCTGGAGAATCAGGATGGGTGGGCGAAGGGCCGGACAATATATCAGTGGGTCCCTAAAAAGCAACTAGATCCTCCATATTGAATGTGGAACTAATTCCCATGAAAGGTGAAAGATCTACCTCATACGCATTGAGACCGTTTCGCTTTATAATTTTGAAGGGCCCAACACTACGTGCGTGTAACTTACGAACGACCCCTGGAGGGTACTGCTCGAGCCTGATGCGGACCATCACAAAGTCCCCAATATTGAATTCTTTGAAACGTCTATGTTGATCTGCAGAAAATTTGTAATGTTTATTATTAGTAGTGATCTTTCGCTTGATTTCTTAATGTAATGAATGTACGTGATGCGCAAAAGACTGCACACTCTGATGGCCTATGAGACAATGACATGGGGATAAGATTAATAGGCTTCCTAGGCTTGTAACCAGTAACGACTTCAAAATGACTTAGAACTGTGGACCTATTGACAGAACTATTGTATGCAAACTCGGCTATGGGTATTACGACGTCCAATGTCCTGGTATGCTCCCCCACTAAACATTGAAGTAAACTTCCTAGGCTCCTATTAACCACCTTAGTCTAACCATCGGTCTTAGGGTGGTAGGCAGAAGAAAATTGGAGCCTAGTATTCATCATGTGCCATCGTCTTCCAAAAGTAGCTCATGAATCTCACGTCACGGTCAGACACTATGGTTTTTGGTAACCCATGCAGTTTGATGACCTCACTAAAGAACAGCTTGACAACATGAGACGCTTCGGAGGTCTTAGAACAAGGAATGAAGTGGGCCATTTTAGAGAAACGGTCGACGACAACAAATATGGAGTCATGCTTTCGAATAGTCTTGGGAAGTCCAAGTATGAAGTCCATACCGATGTCATGCCAAGGGATGAATGAGATTGACAAAGGTATATATAATCCTGTATTCTGTTTCCTCTGCTTTGCCAGTTGACAAGTACGACATTGCCCTATAATTTTGGCCACGTCCTGCTTGAGGCTTGGCCAATGAAATTTATCCTCCACTAGGGCAATGGTCTTGTCACGACCGAAATGACCTGCGACTCCCCTGAATGTAACTCCCAGACAAGAAAATCGCGAAGGGATGTGCGTGGTATGCACAAGCGGACATTCCTAAACAAATATCCGTCCAAAACCAAATACTCACGTTAACTCCTAACGGACTCTCTAATAAAGACGTATACACAACTCCAAAATCTGGACACTCAGAATACTCTTCTTTGATGCGCTCAAGGCCCCTAACTTCAATGCTCATGGAGTTGAGTAATGCGACTCGATGATTCAACGCATTGGTAGGCTTATTCTCTACACCGGCCTTGTGCTTAAGCACAAAAGTGTACTCTTGAAGGAATTGAACCCACTTAGCATGCTTAGGGCTTAATTTCTTCTGAGAGTTCAAGTATCTCAAGGCCTCGTGATCTAAGAACAAGACGAATTCTTGCGGTAACAGGTAATGTCGCCAATGGTGTAATGATTGCACTACCGCGTAAAATTTCTTGTCGTAGGTGGAATATCTTTGCTTCACCTCATTCAGTTTCTCACTAAAAAAGGCGACAGGGTGCCCTTCCTGGCTAAGTACTCTTCCTATGCTAACTCTTGACGAGTCACATGCGACTTCAAAAGCTTTTGAAAAATTTGAAAGTCGCATGACTGGAGCTTCGGTCATCTTGACCTTTATTTCCTTGAAGGCTTTCGAGGCGGCCTTTGTCCATTGAAACTCTCCTTTTTTTATGCAGTCCGTGATGGGAGCCATAATGGAACTGAAGCCTTTAATGAACCGCTTATAAAAAGTGGCTAAGCCATGAAAGCTGCGCACCTCATGAATATTGTAGGGTTCAGGTCAATTAATGATGGCCTTGACCTTTTCGGGATCCGCCGATACGCCCTCAGCTGACATAATAAAACCTAAGAAGATCATACTATTAGATAAGAACGCGCACTTCTTTAGGTTGGCGTATAACTTCTCAGCTCTAAGGATCCCACAAACTTGCCTCAAATGGTTGAGTTATTTCTCCTTCGTCATGATATAAATCAAGATATCATCAAAGTATATGATCGGGAACTTCCACATAAAGGGTCTCAACACTTGGGTCATCACACACATGAAAGTGCTTGGGGCATTAGTTAAACCAAAAAGCATAACTAACCACTCATATAGCCCATCCTTCGTCTTGAAGGCCGTCTTCCACTCATCATCAGGGCGTATACGGATTTGGTGATACCCACTTTTGAGGTCAATTTTTGAAAAGATAGTATCATTGACCATCATATCTAGCATATCATCAAGACGCGGTATGAGAAACCAATACTTGACTGTGATTTTGTTGATGACCCTACTATCAATACACATCCTCTATGTGTCATCCTTCTTAGGCGTAAGAAGGGCGGGCACGACACACGGACTTATGCTCTCTTGAATGAAACCCTTCTCTAGGAGTTCATCAATCTGCCTCTTCAACTCAGTGTGATCCTTTGGATTCGTTCTGTAATGCAGGAGGTTTGGTAGAGTTGCCCGAGGGATTAAATCAATAGCATATTGTATATCCCTCATAGGGGGAAGCTCATTCGGTAGATCATTAGGAAAGACATCACCAAACTCATGTACTACCTGAATGGCCTCAGTGGGTAACTCTATGCTAGTCTCTAGTACACTCTCCGTAGCCGCAAGAGCGATATCATCGAGTCAACCTCTGTCTCTCGCTCAAAGTCTTTGGCATTCAAAATATGGAGCGGTTTGGACTTGGACTTCGACTCTTTTACTTCTTTTGGGCCGCTCACACCACTCTGTGTGAACTCTTTTCCAGTTGTATTCTTGGGTGGTAGAGGATTTAACTTGACCTTCTTGCCCTCAAACCAGAATGTATACACATTTGAACGACCAAATATGGTAACATTATGGTAACATTCCTGTCATAGAGCCACGACTTACCCAGAATGATATGGCCCGCATCCATAAGAACAACATCACGCCAAATTGTGTCTTTATAAGATCCGAACTGAATAGGGACAAGACAACGGTGTGAGACTAGAATGGATGTTTCATCAACCCAGGAGACTATAGGGCTGAGGACGGGCTTCCAGTTTCAAGCCCAAACGACTCACAGTGCTAGTTGATGCCACGTTAGCACAACTACCACTATCCATGATCATCTTACAAAACTCTTTTCTCCACATTTTGTACAAGTGTAAAAGATCGTGTTGCGGTGCCAGTCATCAGTGTTCTTGGCTTGAGCTAGTGTGCAACACATAATTGCGAGGGTCACAGACTCTTGTGCTCCCTCTTCCTCATCACTAGGGGTTTCGACTGGCTCATATTCCTCCTCCTCACTATAACTCTCTGGGGGCACTACTTCTACTTGCCCATCAATAAGGAGTACTTTGGTGACCTCTCTCATGCCACACTGGTGAGCAAAATGACCAAACCCCTGACACCTAAAACACCTAGTGGCCTCACTTCCATGTGAACTAGACCCGACAATCTCTTTACCCTTATCATCCTTAGGTCTGGGCTGAACATTAGGGGAAGGTTTGTTTTGGAATCCCGTGTTAGGTCTAGCCCCAGAGGGGTTGGCCTTGACACCGGATTCGTGAAAGTCAAACCGCCTTTCCACAGATGCTTTAAGGTATTGCTCGACATTTAACATTACTTGATATAACTGTTCGATAGTGTCCATGTCTTTGGCGAGCAATTCTCTCCTAATGTTAGGATGGAGGCCCGTTTTAAAACGAGCAAGGGTGAGTACGGGGTCCTCATCAACCTCACACGGGTCAAGTACTCTTCGAATTTCTCAATATAATGTAACACTCATGGAACCCTGTCGAAGAGACTGCCACTCCTCAATCAACCGCAGGCGATAAGAGAAAGGGAGGTACTTCTCTTTCAGCGTTTCTTTCATTTCTCCCTAATAGACTATTGGGAGTTCCCTCGCTCTCTCTTTCTTTCCCTTAACTATCGCCCAAAACCTCTTTGCTTGACCCACGAGCTTCATTTTGGTGAATCGGACTCATCGAGCATCCGACATATCATACCACTCAAAATAGTGGTTCATATCCGCCAGCCAATCTAGGAAGGCTTTAGGGTCCAAGTGACCATCAAATGTAGGGGCATCTACCCTGACTCCCTTGAGGAGTTGTGCATCTGGGTCATATTGATCATGATGTACCTCACGGGGTGGGTGCACAGGTATGCGCCCATGACCAACTCCGTAGCCGCCTCCATTCCTTGGTCTAACTTCCTGACCAACTGCCTGAGATTGGGCATCCTTTCCAGTGGTGGGGTTTGCCTTGAAGGAGGCCTCTATTTCTCCGAGGTGTTTATCTATGCGTTGTTCCAAATGCTTATTCAAGGACTCAACCTGCTGGGCTAATTTGGCCACTGTTTCTTGCAGTTGCTCCATGTTTACTGTGGGGTGCAAACCGAAACCACGACCCGTACGTGTGGGCATACACTGACTTGCTCAACCTAAGGAGCTGTTACGATAACTATATGCGTCTAAAACTAAATGACCCTATGAAACTCTATATGAAGGAGACTACACACCGTTACTAAAATTCAACTACATATATCAGGGACTACGGTTTTCTAGCAGCTATATATGATGGATTGGATGCATGAAGGACTCAAATAAACTAAACCCTAAATATGTGGTGAATTCCCCTACAAGAACCCTAGGCTTTGATACCAAATTTGATGCAGGACATGAAAATTAAGTATGATATGTGAGATTTCAGGCTTAAGATCACGTTAGTTTAGAAGCAATTACACAAATTCCATATCCCACATAAAAGTCAAAACATTCAATTAAGGGGAATCTATGCGGGTCCAGGCCTACATATGATAGGGCTGGATCAATAAAAATTATGAACCAAACGATACTCAAAGATAAGAAATAATCACTCACACATGCATAGTAATCAGTCCTTAATCCAAGAGATTCAGAAATTCCAATTCGGAAAATCCTAGGGTAAGAAAATTGGCAAATAACTTAGGAAAAACGTAATCTAGGGCTATGATTCATGAAAAACGGCTATGAGAGGATAAAAGAGGATAAAAACCTGAGCCAAAAGACGATTTCGCGTATGGACAGCGGGCCTGGGGAGCTCGCAAGTGTACAGGTACCCAGCCGCACGTGTGAGTGGGCGTTGTTTGCAGAAAAACTCTTCTTGGCCTTGGTCCGCCAGGGGGATGCTCCAAAACTCCAAAGTTTCGGGTCGATCCAAGCTATGGCTTGTGCGTGATGCTCTGTCGAAATTTCAGTTCGCCTGCGGGGCCAAAATCTGGAAACTTGCTCTAATGAAGAAATCTAATGCAACAAAAGGTACGAATTCGAAGTACGGATGGTGGGGGAATATGTAAAAAAAAGAGATGATGGATGATGGGGTGAATCGGGATCGATGTGGCTTCGCACCACGATAGTTAGCCCTTCAAAAAGGAAGGGATTCACACCCACTTTTGAATTCTTCCACAACTCACGAAGAGAGAAGAAAAATAAAGCAGGAATTTTTTGTTATTAACTTCAATCAATCAAAAGAATAACAAGGGATGCCTATTTATAGGGAAAACCCTATACTCCAAAAACTCGCACCATGTGCGCAACCTATTACTTGACGATGAAGTAAACTAAAATAAAAATCAAAGAAAGAAATCTAAAGCATTCACAATGTTCTAAATAATAATAATAAGAAAAACCTAAAATATGAAATCAATCCGACGAGTGGGCCACGATCATGGGATCCCATGATGGGCTTTTCTTAACTATCGGGCCCACTTTTTTAAACCAAAACTTGTCTTCTAGCTAGGAGCCCCTCCCTGGACGTCGTCATCGAGCCAGATCGATGGTGGGGTCCTCCTCCTTCGTATGTACATGCGTAGGGGTGGTGGTGTGCGTGTGCACGATGTCCTCATCATATATCTTGTATCTCACTTGTGTCGATATATTCCACATATTAAATCTAGTGAGCATATTCAATTTTCAATCTTTTTTTTTTGTTGTTGAAATTATGTTAAATTAATGTTAAATGGTTACAAATCCATTGGTTCATCATGCTTTGCATGGAAAATCATAGAGTTGGAGCTTTGAATTCGATATCCATTGGTTCTTCATTTTTATTTTTATTTTTTCCAATTTTTCCTTTAACCAGTTGTCAATTGAAACTAATTTCGAAGTATTTAGGGGTATTTGATGAAATGATCATCACATGCACTCTAAATGTTATGCATTCAATTTGAATATAGTTGCATTAGTTCACTCAGATAGTGCATAACTTTGGACCCTATACAAAGGAAACCTATTATGTGCACTTCTTTTTTGAGATGTTATGATTTAAAAGTGTGTATTAAGGTATTTTTTAATAGTCCATGAAGTTCCATTGAAAAATTCGATAAATTTCCTATTGTTTCCCCTTGTTTAACAAAAAGTGCGAAAAATTACTCAATAAAAACGATATATCCCGTGCGATAACCGATACGTATTTGTATCCCAAGGATGCGATACATAACGCGATACCAATATTTTGAATATTAATCATAGCCTTGTCCTAGTTATTGGGTTCGGCTTTGTATTTTATTTTATTTTTTTCATTTCTTTAAATGGTAAAACAATTTATTAAAAATATACCACTTAGAAGAGGGTAGGAACCAAAAAACAAGAGCAGATGATGAGGAATCATCATACACTCCACAAAATCAATGCTAAGAAAAAACATCTTAAGAGCCCCCTTCACTTCTCCCTACTGAAAAGATTGGAAACCCAAAGCATATAAAATGATCCAATTTTTCACCCTTTGGAAAACTGCCTCCATTGGAATCGATCACTTATTGAATAGTCTATTTTTCCTTCCTTTCCCAATTGTCCACATTGCTACAAGGAGGATAAATGTCACATAATCACTCCCCCTTTTCCCTTCCTCCAAATGAACAAGGAAGAAGTATCGGTTCGTGTACACCCCTACTCATAACCGTTATGCGTTATGGGGTTGAAACAGTCGTTAGGAAAAAACATGCCATAACGGACCATAGCGGCCTCGTAACAATCCTATAATGGTCTTACAACCATTTTTTCTAAAAATAAAAAAGGAACGTAATGGCCGATACGGGGGCCATAACGGTCGTTACGGCCCGTACCAAAACAGTAATGGTGGTGGCTGTTACCGTTTTGGAACACCTTGGCCCATGTTCTAAAATGTTATGGTGAAATGGATGGATGTGATTAATTTCCCACTATGATGACAGTAGGCCCCACTTGTTTGAGTGGGAAACACAAGTCTTGCATGAGAAAGGCATGCAGACTGGGTACTACCAATACCTAACTAGAGTCGAATAGTCCTATAAGGGGGATCTATGGGGCCCACCGTGATGTATGTTTTTTTATCCACGTTGTCCATTCATTTTGAAAATTTATTTTACATGATGAGCCCAAAAATGAGACAAATCAAATGCCTAAGTGGACCACAACATAGGAAACAGTGGGGATTGATCGCCACTGCTGAAAACCTCATCAGGGCTGCAAAAGTTTTGGATTAAGCTAATTTTCCCTTCATCCAGGTATACGTGACCTTATGAACAGGTTAGGTGGCAAAAAAACATCATGGTGGGCCCTAGGAAGGTTTCAACGGTGGGGTTCATTGTTACCATTGCTTCTTATGGTGTGGTCCACTTGTGCCTTCGATCTACCTCCTTTTTGGGATCATGCCCTAAAATGATATATGAAAATGGATGGACAACTTGGATAAAACTAGAGCTGTACACGAGTCGAACCGAGTCGATTTGGCCCAACTTAGCTCGGCTCGGCCAATAGGCTACCCCAGCTCGAGCTCGGCTTGATCCTCGAGCTTGACCGGCCAGTTTGGCTTGGCTCAGTCGCAGCTCGGGCCAGCTCGAGTCGAGTTCGAGCTGACCTGGAGCTCGATCTTTCGAGCCAAGTTCGAGGTCGAACCTACGAGTTGAGTTCGAGTTTAGGTTTTAGGGTTTTTAATATATAATTTATTTAAATATATAAATATTTACAAAATATTTATATTAAGTGAACCTGATCCAACTTGAATCGATTCGAACCAAGTCAAGTTGAGCTTCGTAAAAAAATTAGCTAGACTGGGCTCGAACCCAGTTTTGAGCCGAGTTGAGTCGAGCGAGTTAATCGAGAACTTTTTTTTTTTTTAACACGCACACACACCCCCACACACTCACGCCACACGCACACACACCCCACACACGCACACCGTGGGATTTCACCACTATGGGTACTCGAACCCTTGACCCGGTGTTGAAACTCCAAGGAGTCTACCAACCGGGTAAGAGTAAGGACCTATTAATCGAGCTAACTTGGTTCTTGTATAACTCTAGATAAAACCAATAGATCACGGTGGGCCCCATAGAGCCCCTGACAGGATCGTTCGTCTCTAGCTAGGTCCGGTGGGGTAATAAGAGTGCCACTTGGGTGCGACCTGAGGACAAGGTGGGTGAAACCCTGACCTCGGGACCACGAGATACGAAATAGTGGTCATTGAATGCCTACCATTAAAAACTTGCTAGGGCCCACTGTAATGTTTTATTGACCATCCAACCCGTTGATAAGGTGTCATAGACTTGAAGGACAATAAAAAACAAATGTTAGCTTGATCCAAAATTTTTGGCCCACCATAAGTTTTTAATGGTCAATTACCACTGTTTCCTATGGTATGGTCCACTTGAGTTGGGATCTGCTTCATTTTTGGGATCATGCCCTAAAATGATCTAGAAAAATAGATGGATGGCATGGATATACAATACATACATCAAGATGGGCCTCACAGTCAAGGCTAAATCATGTTGGGTAAAGTTGTGCATGACCTAATCTACTCTCTTTACTTTAATATTAAACTTTTGTATTTCATCATCAGATCTAACCAGACCCTTCGATTGAGGGTTGATTATACAATGTAATGCATTCCTTTGGGATTTTTTTTTTAATTTTTTTTTTTAGTTCCTAAATATGCAAATATGCATATTTAGGCATGTCCTGAAATTTCATTGAAAATTTCACCATTTTCCCCATGTTTCCCCCCTTTTCCTAGCATTTTCGATTATTAACGATAACAATATTACATCTTTATCTTTGGCTAGCGAAACTTGTAGCGATACAGACAACATGAACACTCTATATACCTATGCTAAAATCCTTGGTCTGATACCAAAATTTGATGCAGGACATGTGATCTAACCATTTGGATGTAGGAGATTATTAATGGATTAATCAAAGTAAGTCAAATATAATAACATGCCATTCTACCACGATTAAAAGAGTACCAAATAGATAATAAAATTCAGATTTACATTAAATCACAATCCCACACAAGCATAAACCACATAAGCATGGAAATCTAAGGCCCAATGAGAGATTGAAACTCTCATGTTAGAATAGGTTTGGTTCCAAGTCAATGGGCAAATTTGTGCAATTCTAGGGTTAGGGCCTGTTTGGGAGCGTGGATTTAGAACCCCCTGGATTTGAAATCCTCCTATTGTGTTTGGCACACTAGATTGGGAATCAACTTTAATCCAAAAGTAGCCATGGATGGTATATTTATAGGGGTTTGAATTTAATGACTAAATTAACTTTAATTTCTCAAATTAGTGAATGTATGTAATGTTTGACACAATGGTTGTAATAAGCCCACTAAAATATATACTTTGCCCGAAAATGATGAAATTCCAAGTCTCAGATGGGTCACAAGCACATGATCATGTTCGAGTGACTAACCAACAATTTTTAACCGTTGATTTAAATGGACAATGTTGGGATGACGTTGATCATCATATTAAAGTAATTATAGTGATGCAATTGATAATCTAGTTGTTTTGGAATATCATTAGTGGGCCATGTGGCCAATAGTTTAGTAGTCTAGTGACACACATATTACACATGCAACTATTGGAAGGATTTTAAATGTAATCCAAGCTCTCACCATGGACTTCAAACCCCCTCTTTGAGGGGATTTGAAACCCCCAGTTACTTATGGTGCCAAACAACCAGGGGATTTGAAATCTCTTATGAGAGATTCTCGGCATTTGAATAGGCATTTGAATAAGTCTCGGTTGAATAACTCTTTGTAACGTTACTGAACATTGCAATAACCACTGTTTGTTAATTTCCTCATTTTTCGCTAATTTTCTCTTTTTTAGCTCTTTTTTGTTGAAGCATTTCTTATATAAAAGTTTGTCTGGAATGAATGGAAAGGTAAGATATTTGTTATCGACTCTTTACAGAGCTGTTTGGAGGAACGGTTCCCCTCGAAGAGAACCATTATCCCATCTATTCTTTTAGTTCATGCAGCCATTGGCCGACAAAGGAGATTCAGGCTTATCAATTTGGTGTCAGAGCTTCCTGTGCTGGCTTTACCTGATTTCTCAACGCCCTTTACAGTGGAGTGTGATGCATCAGGCGGTGGAATTGGTGCAGTCTTAATGCAGGATGGTCGTCCAATTGCTTTCATTAGCCAAGCCTCGCAAGGGAAAAGTCTAGCATTATCCACATACGAAAAGGAAATGTTAGCCTTGGTCCATGCAGTCTAGAAATGGAGGCCATACTTGGCCGACGGTTTATCGTCTGTACTGACCACAAAAGTTTAAAATTTCTCTTAGAGCAGCGGATCGCCACGCCAACGCAACAAAAATGGCTTGTCAAACTCATGGGTTATGATTACAAGGTAAAGTACAAAAAGGGTGTGGAAAATGTTGCGGCCGATGCTTTATCTAGAAGGCATGAAGTGGGGGAGATCCTAGCTTTGTCCACACCTATCTCTGATTGGTTAAATGCAATTAAGGAAGATTACCATAGTGATCCAGTAACTCATGACCTCTTCAGCTTTGGAACACAGGCTAGGTAGATACTAAAAGATATGATACGCTTGATGGGCTCTTGTTTTACAAAGGATGACTATTTGTTGGTTTTGCTCAATCAAGATCCAAATTAATGACTGAGTTGCATGCTTCACCTGCTGCTGGTCATGTGGGGTTTCACAAGACGTGGCAACGAATCAAGAAACAGTTTTATTGGCTAGGTATGAGAAGAGCAGTAAAAGAATTCATCATGGAATGTGACACATGCCAGCGAAATAAATATGAGAATACCTCCCCAGCAGGTCTTCTCCAACCCTTGCCAATTCCCAAGCGTATTTGGACAGATATTGCTATGGACTTCATCGAGGGCCTTCCTCTTTCGCAGGGGCAATCTGTGATCCTTGTGGTAATAGATCGTCTGTCCAAATACGCCCACTTTATAGCTCTTGGTCATCCTTACATGGCTAAGTCAGTTGCACAAGCTTTTGTGGACAACGTATTTAAGCTTCATGAGATGCCGTAGTCGTTAGTCAGTGATAGTGACCCAGTTTTCACCAGTGCATTTTGGCGGGAGTTGTTTCATTTGCAAGGAATTCAGCTACGCATGAGCTCGGCATACCACCCCCAGACCGATGGTTAAACGGAAGTTTTGAATCGATGCTTGGAGGGGTACTTACGTTGTTTCTGTAGTAACAAACCCAAGGAATGGGTTTGCTGGCTCCCTTGGGCTGAATGGTCATATAATACATCGACCCATTCGACAACCAAGATGACTCCTTTTGAGGCCGTTTATGGGCTCCCTCCTCCTTCAATCTTAAGCTATGTACCAGGAACTACAAAAGTGCATGCTGTGGATACTGAGTTACAACAATGGGATGCCATTCTTCAGCTTCTCAAAGATAACATCCTTAAGGCTCAAGATCAAATGAAGAAATTTGCCGACGCTCGTCGAACTGATCGTGAGTTCAAGGAAGGAGACTGAGTTTATCTTAAGTTACAGCCCTATCGTCAAAGTACAGTTGCTCAACGTCGTTCTATGAAGCTATTGTCAAGGTACTATGGCCCTTATCAAGTTCTGCAGCGGATTGATTTAGTTGCTTACAAACTCGCCCTACCTGAAGGGTCTAAAGTTCACCCAGTATTTCATATATCTCAGCTTAAACGAAGAATAGGACCGGCTGTTCCTTTATAGGTGACCCCACCTACCTTACTGCTTGAAGACCTCTTAACCAAGGAACCAGAATATGTTTTAAATCGTAGCACGGTGAAGAGGAATAACAAGGCTATTATTGAACTTTTGATCCAATGGCGAAATTATCCACCTGAAGAAGCGACATGGGAAACCTTCACTTCTGTTAAGGAACGATTCCCCACTTTTAACCTTGAGGACAAGGTTACCTTTAAGGGGAAAGGATTGTTATGAGAGATTCTTGGCATTTGAATAGGCATTTGAATAAGTCTCGGTTGAATAACTCTTTGTAACGTTACTGAACGTTGCAATAACCACCATTTGTTAATTTCCTCTTTTTTAGCTCTTTTTTGTTGAAGCATTTCTTGTATAAAAAGTTGTCTGGAATGAATGGAAAGGTAAGGCATTCGTTATCGACTCTTTACAGAGCTGTTTGGAGGAACGGTTCCCCTCGAAGAGAACCATTATCCCATCTATTCTTTTAGTTCATGCAACCATAGGCCGACGACGGAGATTCAGGCCTATCAAAATCCCCTCAAATCCCCCCAAATCCATGGTGCCAAACGACCCCTTAGGGTTTCAAGGGGTTTTGGGAATTTTGGGGAAAATGGGAGATTTAGGGTTTGGGAATTAAGGATTTAGGGTTTTGTAGGGAATTGGGGGATTAGGGTTTCGTAGGGAATTGGGGATTAGGGTTTTAGGCTAACGTTTATAGGATAGGGATTAAAGAAATGGAGGAAAATGAAGGGAAGGGGCTGACCGTACGGTCGTATAGCCCTATCCGTACATGTGGGGCTGGTGGTGATGGGTTGGGTTTAGTGGAGTGATGGCTAGAAAAAGATGGATTTAGGCAACGGGTTTAGGTTTAGAAGGAAAAGGTAAAGGGATTTAGGATTTATAGAAGAAAAGTGGTAGGGAAGAAGGATTTGAGAAGACATTAGAATAAAAAACGTACCTTTTAGAAGAGAATAAGATAGAGATGAAAAGGATAACTCGGCTTCACACCTTTGGATTCACACCAAATAGTCTCTTTTCACAAGAGAATCTCAAATTACATGAGAGAGATCTTTTTCAAGCAAAAGAGTTGTTTTTCATTCCATCATTATGGGCTAGGGCTGGACATTCCCCCTTTATATTCTCAACATGTGTTTTGACAAAAATACCCTCATCATACATCATGTCCCATGATGCAATAAACTGAAAATAACTCATCCTAAACTATAAATGACCATAAAAAACATAAAATTAGCTAATCCTAGTACTAATGACCAAACTGATTAAGGAATACAATGATCCAACCGTCCGATCGAAGGATCCACACAATCCAACGGCCCGATCGTCGTGTCCTTGCGATCCAATGGTCAAAACTCCTCAAAGAAGCAACCCATGTGCATCTTCCTGGTGTAAGATGCATGATCATGCATGTGGGGTCTTCAAGTCCTCGGTGCGGTGCACCCAGGCCCATGTACAAGTCGTTGAGCCAAAGTGCAGGCTGGGCCAGCCTCCTCTAGTATTCTCTAAATGGTTGGATGTCCTCATCACAAAGTGATCCATGAGAGGCGCAAACCATCAGTGGTGTGCCCCACATTATGGATTACAAGCTGGCCCTCACAGAGCTAACAAAATATGGGGAAAAGTATTTTTTTAAAAAAGGAAAACACCAGTACAAGAGTTGTGCAAGATGGTGCAAATCAACAGTATGGGTACACCACAGGTGTACCGTATACGATGTTTCTCTTTCACTATATTTTGCCAGATGCAATGGGTGTGCTCGTCGCTTTTTTTTTTTTTTTTTTGCATGCTTAGAATTAATGCCTGTTGATGTTGAGGCATATCCATGAGCATCCATATATAACAAGATTAGGGTATGCTTGGTGTGATCAGTCCTTCATGGAAATGGATTAGGGTCTGTTTGGATGTTTCTGCTTCCCGAGGCAGATGGAATGCACTACATCTAAATCATAAGTGAGATTTAGAGGGGATCTGCCGTTCTTATTTCACTTATGAATTGGGTTAGCAAAGTGGAAGAAGGGGTAGCCTGCTCAGTGCCATTCTTATTTTCCATTGCCAAGATTTTGAAAACCTCGCAATATTGTCACGATAATATCATTTAATAAAAATTCCACAATAATACTATGAGATTTTCAAATCTCGGTGATATTTATGACGATGAACAACAAGAGTGTTGCATCTTACTGAAACTGCCAAGCAAACTGTGGTTTGGCTCTACAACTATCTGGACCCTTAGATTTGATCCTCAGTGGATCCTTGGGTTGCCAAGACAGTTTATGCATTATATGCAAGCATTTAATGTGGCAGCTTGCAATAATTATGCATGCTTTTTTTCCCAATATCCAAGCCATCCACCAATGTTTTTTAGTTTATATATATATTTTTTCCTTGTCTTTTCTTGTGGGGAATTTTTCATGACTTGGTTGTTGTTACTTGGTGCTACTTAATTCTACAAGGTTTTGAATTTCAGGTTCCAAGTTCTGTGCACTGCTGTTAGTTCCATCTTAGCATTAATTGGTTTGCTTCCAAATTGGGCTTCTGGGTTTTTGGTGAGGAAACTTGTTGGTGGACAGTCATGGTCTGCCACAGCAGTTGAGGCCACATGCACTCACCTGTTGAAGGTGATACTTTTGCCCTTCCGTATTATATCGATGCAGCAGATGCTTGAGCCAAAATCTGGCTCCTTACAAGTGTATAGATCTGTTACTCTGTGCCAATTCTTATCTCATTGACAATGTTCCTACACTCATGGAATTGGACCTGAATTATCTGTAAGAGAAATTCAAAAGTTATGTGCAAGTACGATCTTAAATCTTACACTTCCATGAGTGGTGCAAGATCTGGACTGTTCATTAAGTGGTTCCACCATGTATGTGCTACGATCTGAAATCAGGATGGTATGGTCACAGGTCCCCACATTGGCCACGTGTGTATGAAAGAAATGGATGGTTTAAAAGAATTGGAGCTGTTCCATATTCAATGTGCAGATGTCCCACTTGATGACCAAACTTAGCTGCAGGTTCCTTCTAACATGGTGCTGCTCCCACCATGAATCGCATGTCAGACTCGTGCTCCCACGTCCTACCTGTTTATACTTGAAACATTTTGAAACATATACTTCTCGCTTCTGCACCTGAATCTGTTGCGCCCCTGCTTCATACTTCATGTAACTATAGACCAACTCTACATATTTTGTGCCATGACACATGCACTTTGGGGCCCACCTGATGAACACCCTGCATGTCATGGACACGTCATACATTGGCATATGTGGGGAGAGTCTCTTTTGAGATCCTACTCTTGCGAGTTTAGAAGCGTTTTCTGCTCAAGATTGGTTTCAATTAATCATCATCTGGATGCTTGGCTGGGGAATTCTTCCTGACATAAGATTTGCGAAGTCTACATGTGTGTACAGTAATGCTAATGCACGTCACCATGTGCTAGCGTGGCTGATAGGTGCAGTGTCCAAGCCATCCATAAGGTGGTCCTGACCATGTCTATGTTCTCTGCCAAAACATAAATCTAGTCTATTTAGCAGGTGGGCGGCACTGTTAGAAACATTTGGACATTTAAAAATTGATCTAAGCCATTAATTATTATTTTTTTATAAACTGTGGCTCATCTGACAATTGGGTAGCCTAATTCTTGGGCGAAAAGCATGTAAATAGTGGTACGCCTCTAATGAATGGATTAGATCTTGTTACATTGTTCCGGGTTGGCACATGTGGTGGTTTTTGCATTAACATTATTGTACATGTATGGGCTTAGCAAAGCTCTCCTGACACCATTGTTCTTTTTGTACTGCAATACTCTCCAGTGAGCTTCTCTGTAATGTACTATTGTTATCTAAATATTTTCTAAATTAATACTACATAATAGTAAGATATTTGCTTATTCCATTCTTTCATGTTGTCAAAGGATAACACTCCACAGTAAAGCTCTTCAGATATGATTGTTGAATTGCATTTTTTTTTTCTATCATATCATCTGTTTTTGTTACAGTTTGCACTTTTATTTTATTGTTTGTATTTATGCATTTAAACATAGATTAAAAAAAATAAATCATATAATGTCTGGACTTGTTTATGCACTTTGATCCGACTGTTTGTGTTATGTCCATTCAAAGCTAGATTTACTTTCAACTTCATCCCAATATAACGGTTGCCCATGAACACCAATATAGAAAAAAGAAGATGATAGGTTTTTCTTTCTTTCTTTCCTTTTTTCTTTCAAAGAACTATTGCCTTTATTAGCTAGATCAGACTGTTAATTTGATTAGGGTGTGAAATGAGACCAAGAAGGGCAAAAATGTTCATCACTCAATGGATTATTGATGGTGGAGAATCCAATTACATCAATTTTCATAAGTGTTACTGTTTTAGATGTACTGAAAAACACATTTATGCAGAACTTGCCGATGATGGTATTAATTTGAGTCCATTACATAAATCTCTATTGGATGTTCGTTGGAACAGTATAATACAAATTCAAGTCCATAGAATTACTTTCAAATTCAACTTCCCAATATAATGGTTGCCCGTGAACACTGTCATGAAAAAATAATACTTGAAGTTTTTTCCCCTCCGAAGTAGTGGCACTGGATATTGCAAGCTCAATGTTGATGGAGCATTCTGGGGAAACCTTGGCATAAATGGTGGCAGTGTAGTCAGGGATAATTAGGGAAATATGTGTTTTTCTTATGCTCACTTCTACGGGCATGGTAGCAATCTAGAAGCTGAAATCAGAGTTTTGTTAGATGGTTTCTGTTGCTTCAAATTGATGAATTTTCAGAATCTTGTTATGGTGAGTAATTCATTCCCTTCTAGTTAGAATTTGTTCTTTCTGGCACCCTTGGTCAGTGTGGTCTTATCTGATAGAGGTCAGAAGACTTCTAAGTAATCTAATTGCATGGTTTCTCATATTCACCGGAAAAGTAATTAGGCTGTGAATAGATTAGTGAATCATGGAGACGCTGCCAAATACAGTGTATCTTCCATCTTGACTCACTCTCTTCCAAGTTCCAACTTCTATCAGGATGATGTTCAATGACAATCTGAGTCTTCACCACTCGAGATTTTTATTTATTTATTTAAAACTAATGGATGATCTTTGAAATGGCCGAGCTATATGTCCTAGAGCAGAGGGGGGGGGGGGGGGGGGGTGAATAGGACTATGCCAAATTAAAATTAAATACAGCGGAATAAAATAAAGAAATAGCCTTACAATAATAAATCAATTCACAATGCTGAAATTAAATCAATCTCAATAAGCAAGCATTGAGAGGTTGATACAAATTCAGTTCTAAGGACAACCTTACACCATAATAAACAAGGGCTTATGGTAGGACAACCTTATTTCTAGAACGTCTTTTGAATCAAGAACTCAATCTGAATAGAAATAAATAAATAACGAATTGAAATAAATTGCAGAAATTTAAATCTAATTTATTACAACATTCTCCACACTTGCTTGAAATGTAAATTGTTACAGCATTCACATCCACACGCACATTCCACAAAATTGAATGATGAAAGATAAAGAATTAAGCAAGCATTCAATCCACAAGACAAAGAGTTATAGTGGTTCGCCCGTGTGTACACCAACTGTTTCACAACAGCCACACAGAATGCTATTCCACTCCTAATATCCTCACAGGGATATTAGCGTTCACTATCAAAATAGGTTTCACAAGTTCACCTAAAACCTTCACAATTGTATCTTTTTAACTTGGGCTTACACAATCCAAAAACCTACACTATTCTGAGTTTTCTGGCTCTCCTCAGATAACCACACAAATGGAATTTTTCTGGCGAATCCCAAACAAAAACCAAAAGAATGAAAATTTTATAGAATTGTAAAATACCTGGATTTCTCCTCGTGTAGCAGCTCGGAAGAACTAATTGGAGTAGATGTTCGAATATGAAAGTTCAATGTCCAATATTCACTTTACAATGGTTCTAAGTTCTAATTGATTTTAAATTAGATCAGACTGGGCTAGCTCTATTTGATTTTAATTCCAAGAAGAAGGAAAACAATATTTTCTCTTTTCAAATCAGATTGGAATATAGAATAAAATCAAATAGTAAAAAGCTAACAAAAAGAAATAGAATTATGCACAATATAGCTTAAGAACAAACACAAACTTATCTCAGAGTGGAGCTTCAAATTCACTTAATATTCGATGAATAACTCTGAAATTCGTGTGCTATTTATAGCTGCAGAAATTCGTCTTCGACTGGTCCTAGGGTCACCACGACTGGTCGAAGAAGAAATGGATTTTTGAATTTTCGGGCACGATCGGATAAAACCGTTACACGACCGGTCGTAGGCAGTCCACGACCGGTCGAGACCCTTACACGACTGGTCATGCGTCACTTGATTTAGTTACTGGAGTTTGAGTCGAAGCTGTACGACTGGTCGAAGGTCGAGTCGAGACCATCCCACGACCGGTCGAGCAGACTTCAGGACTGGTCGTAGCCGAACAGAAAAAATCCGATAATTTTCAACAAAACTACGACTGGTCCTGAAATTTTTTGGACTGGTCGAACCAGTGCTAAGACTAGCCGAACCAGGTCCAGGACTAGTCTTAGAAGAGACCAGAATCACTTGTAAAAGATATATGAATTATGTATCCAAAGTGACCTACTCTAAAGGTCAACCTAAGGTCAATCAAACCTCAATAAGTAAGGACATTGAACCTTCATTTGCTTAGACTTTTAACTTTACGAAGCTTGATTTCTTCTTGATGTATCTTGAACACTTCACAAGCTTTGAAGTCAATGTCAATTTGAGTTGTGCTCAGTTCCTTAACTATGCTTGAGTCTTGATCTTGAATATATGTGAACTTTGAGTCTTGAACTTGAACTCGAACTCGAGCTAGAGTCTTCAACTTGAACTCTTCTTTAATATCGTCAATATTGTAGCTTGAACTAGCTTGAGGAGTTCATCTTCTTATCTCGAAGTGTTAACGTGGTGTCTCGAATATATTTAACAAGATACAAACACAAGACACATATAGAGGTTTTAAGTGACAACCTTTGTCACTCTCAATCTCCATATACTGCTTACTATGAAACCGTGACCACCAACAACCTGAAATGGTTACATCATGAGTGTTTGACTAGTGTTGAAAGTCAAAACCAATCTCTTCTAGGTAAGGGCATGGCTAGACACTTCACAAAATAGGCCAGGAGCTAGAGAGATTTTTTTTTTATCAAATTCAAGAGATAGTACCAGATTAAATCAGGAATATATCTGTCATTAGAGTTTTTTTTTCTCTGCTTGCATCCATATGCGCACAGAGACAAGAATGATAGCATGTGTGCTGATAGAAGAGGAACGAATAACTGGGCCATTTAAGTGTCCAGGATCCCCTTAGGCAGCCTTTTGATAGGATGGTAAAAGGTTATTGCATCCAGTGTTCGAAATATCGGTATCGCAATATGTATCGCACCCCTGGGATACAGATACGTATCGGTTATCGCACAAGATATATCGTTTAGATCGCATAATTTATTGTACTTTTTGGGAAACATGGGGAAACATTGGGAAAATGGTTGAATTTTTTAATGAAACTTTGGGGATTGTTTAAAAAACCCTTAATACACACTTTTAAATCATAACATTTCAAAAAAAATATGCAGATAATAAGTTTCCTTCGTATAGGGTTGTAAGCTATGCGATGTTTAACTGAACCAATGCAACTATATTTAAATTGGATGCATGATATTCATAAATATATCATAGCTATGTATGAAAATACAACCAATTCATTGAAAAGACGGAGAATAACTAAAGAAGTAAAATTTGAGAAATATATGTATCAATGATGGGGACAGGAAGTGACATCACCAAGTTCTGAAGGGCCCACCATGATGTATGTGTTGTATCCACACCGTCCATCCATTTGAAGGTATCATTTTAGGCCATGAGAAAAAGAATGAGTCAGATCCAAAGCTCAAGTGGACCCCACCACAGAAAACAGTGGAGAGAGTGACGCCCACCTTTAAAAATTTTTAAGGGCCACAAAAGTCTTTGATTAAGCTGAAAGTTGTTTTTTTTTTCCCCCTTTTTTCATGTCTGTCTTAACTTAAAAACAGGTTGGATCTCAGATAAACATCATAGTGGACCACGATCATGGTTTCAACGGTGGGCGTCCCTCTCCCCACTGTTTTCTATGGTGAGTCCACTCTAGATTCTGATCTGACCCATTCTTTGTCTCATGCCATAAAATGATCTAGCCAAATGGATGGATGGTGTAGATACAACACATACATCATGGTGGGCCCCACAAAACTTGGTGACGTCACTTTAGTAGCCGGTCTGGCTATGCATCCTGAGAATCCGAGGGTGCGGATTTCCTGCGCAAGCCATTTGCAGGAAGTTCCGTTGTTGAAAACTTAAGTGGGGCCTAACGTGATGTGTGTGAGTAATCCACTCCGTCTTTTTGAGATCATTTTAGAACAAGGAGCCAAAAATGAACAGGATCCAATTTTCAAATGGGCTGAAAACGTAAGGATTGAACATCCACGGTCTAAATATTCGTGGGGTATAAAAGTTTTGAATCAGGTTAATATTTGTAATTTCAGTTCATCTCAGCTCCATGGGCCCCACCATAATGTATTTGTTTCATCCATTCCGTTCATCTATTTTTACGGATCATTTTAGTGCTTGATACAAAAAAATTATAGGGATATAATCTCGTGTGGACCACACCACATGAAAACAATAATGATTGGATATCCACCATTAAAATCCTCCTAAGGCCCACTGTACTGTTTATTTGACATCCAATCTGTTGATTGGGTCATAAAGATCTAGATGAAGGGAAAAAATAAATATCTGGTTAGATGACAAATAAACATCACTATGGGCCTTAAAAAGGTTTCAACGGTGGAAATTAACAGTTCCACTATTTCCTGTGGTATGGTCCTCTTGAGTTGTGGATATGGTTCAATTTTGTGTTGAACACATAAAATGATCAGTAAAAACGGATGGATGGCGTGGACAAACCACATGCAATCACGATGGCCCAACAGAGTTTACTCGGTACAAGCGTACCTTGTCGTTGACGGAAACGGATTGGCTACTCCACCAGCCAATGGCTGATGGTCGGTGCTCTGTGGGCCCCACCACGATGTATGTGTTTAATCCATGCTGTCCATCTATTTTTCTAGATCATTTTATGATATTACAAAAAAGTAGATATATTTCGATATCAACTGGACCACATTACAGGTAACAGTGTGGAATGAACGTTGACCATTAAAAACTTTTTGGGGTCCATAAAAGTATTAGATCTAGCTGATATTTGTTTTTTCCCTTCATCTGGGTCTTCATGACCTAATCAACAGATTTGATGTCAAATAAACAATACAGTGGGCCTTAGGAGGATTTAAATGATGGATATCCAATCACCATTGTTTTCCTGTGGTGTTGTCCACCTGAGATTTATATCCCTCTCGTTTTTGGATTAAAGCCATATAATTATCTTTAAAAATGGATGAATGGAATGGATGAAATACATACATTATGGTGGGGCCCACAGATCATCGACCACCATCTGCGGGCCGGTGTCAGGGGGAGTATCCAATCCGTTTCCGTCATTGACGGCCCCATTGCCACATGACCAACTTATGTGGTCCCACCATCATGTATTTTTTGTATCCACACCGTCTATACATTTGAAGAGATCATTTTATGGCATGAACCAAAAAATGGGTCAGATCCAGAGCTCGAGTGGACCCCACCATAGAAAACAGTGGAGAGAGTGACTCCTTCAAGGTGGGCCCTTAAAATTCCTAAATTTAGGGATCAACCCCTTAAATTAGATGGGAAAACGGATGGATGGCGTGGATAGACAACATATATTAAAGGTGGGCCCGACTGAGTTTACTGAGTACGATAAGAGCGTACTCCATAACCCACAGCATGATTGAAACCCCCTTTTCACCCCATCTCCGCGCCCTTCTTCTTCGTTTTCCCTCTCCTTCATGCACACAGAGGTTCCGACGATCACAGCGGCGACGATTCTCGTTCTGGAGGAAGGGGTTCTTCAATATGGCCTGATTTCTCGCCGGAATCTCCGAGAAATCCCCATAGACGTGTCGAATGGCCCACCTCCGATCACCAATCTTTGCGGGTACTCTTCGATTTCTCCTTTTTTTTTTTTTTCTAATTCAATTTTTTTTCTCCACCTATACGCATGGCGATATCGTGTGATATTTGAATTTTTGCTTTGTTGGTATCTTCCGGGCGTTATCGCCCTGGTATCGTCTCGTCGGGGGCCGATAACGATAATATCGGCTGATATATCGGCCGATAGTATCGATATTTCGAACACTGATTGCATCTTTGTCCTTCTACTTGGAAGATCCTATCCATTCTATTTTTAGCCTACAAATAGGCGGTTAAGGAGAAGAAGAAGAAGAAGAAGCAATTGCCCTCATAAAATGAAAAATAGGCAAAAGATGGAAGGGCTAAGATCTTCCGATCTAGGAAAATTTGGGGACATCTGCCATCCACGGTCGGGCCCACCACATCCATGGTCTGGTTCAGCAAACCTTGGTCCTACATAACATATACAGGATTGTGCGCCACAGTGACCTGTATGTTTGCTGATGCACAACACCCTACAATTCCTTACCTACATATCTATTTTGTTGTTTACATGCTCATTTTTTGTTCCTACAAACTACAAGTAATCTGCGAATACATCTAGAATACTGCATTCTAGATAATTATCTACACGACAGTGTTGCGAATTTGAAAGATTTGCTTTGTAGGTTTCAACAAATTTCTATAGTACATGAATAAATGTACTCTATTAATGTTTCTGTTTTCTTTGTTTATCTACAGTATCATGCAATGCAGAATATCCTCTATATGGCGAAGACAGAATTCAGTAAGGTAGAATTTTTCATTATGAATGTATCACTTTAGTTGCCATACGTATGTTGTGAGAGACAAGTCAAAACTTCATCCGTTGCAGTGTACTGTCTGGTTATAATACTCTGAAAATCAGGGAACCTTGAGTTGCAATATATAATTCTACAGCAAGATCATGGATCCTATAACATAACACCATCACAGTATATTTTGCAGTAACCAATGTGGCCCATAGCACGATATTCTGCCTTCACACTTGACCTTGCTACCATACTCTGCTTATTCCACGTTATAAGGTTCCCTCCAACAAAGGTACGGTACCCCGAGGTCGAACATCTGTCTGTCTTGGATCCTGCCCAGTCTGCATCGGTATAGGCTTTGATCATGACATGTCAATTATTTTTGTAAATAAGGCCTTGCCCAGGAGCACCCTCTAAGTAACATAAGATCCTTAGTATGGACTCCCAGTGAGTTGTATGAGGCTGGTGCATGAATCGGCTAACAATTCCAACTGCAAAAGAGATGTCAGGATGGGTGACCATAAGGTGTATAAGTTTTCCCACCATTCTTATGTATTTTTCTGGATCTTCAAGAAGCTCCCCTTACTGGCCATCTAGCTTCACGTTGGGATGTATAGGAGTATCACAGGGCCTACACCCTAACAGGCCCATCTCATCTAGTAGATCCAGAGTATATTTGTGTTGAGATAACATGGTGCAAGATGATGATCGTGCTACTTCAATTCCAAGAAAGTACTTGAGGGGGCCGAGGTCTTTCGTTTGAAATTGCTTCTGAATGTCTCTTGATGTCCACAATTCCAACATTATCACTACCAGAGATGATATTCACCACGCCCTTGGGACTATGCTTAACAAACATTGAGCGATTTACTTGGCATTGATGAAATCCAAAGTCCAACAAAAATGTGCTAAAATTTTCAAACCATGCACATGGTGGATTGCTTTAGACCATAATGGATTTCCTCAACTTTCAGACCTTCCTAGTCTTCCCCTGAGCAACAAAACCTAGAGGTTGCTCCATGTGCACTTCTTCAGATAGGTTGTCATTGAGGGAATCATTCTCGACATTGAGTTGATATAGAGGCCACGACTTGTTTGCTGCAATGGGTATCAAAACTCGAATCGAATTGAGTTTGGAAACAGGAGAGAACATTTCTTCATAATCCACACTAAGAGTCTGTGTATACCCTTTTGCAACAAGGCACGCTTTAAGGCACGCTTTAAGGCACTTGACTGAACCATGAAACTCATATTTGATGGTGTAGACCCGCCTACATTTGACGGTTCACTTGCCAAGAGGAAGAGTGATTAATTGTCAGGTTCCCATGCGATGCACTACAAAAAGTTCCTCCTCCATAGAATGCTACCATCTAGGATGGGTAATTGCATCTTAGAATGAATTGGGGACCACATCATGTGATCAGGCAAGGGTGAAATTATGAAAAGAAGGATGTAGACGATGGTAAGAAACAAATTGGAGATGGGGTGCAGGGTGCATGAATGAATACTTTTACGAAAGGAAATAGGAAGATCCAAATTCAAATCTGGAATGTCAGATGTAGTTGTAGGGGCCCCTAATAGCGGTGAAGGCGAGGGGCTAGAGTGCAGTGTCAAACTATCTGTACCAAGAGAGGGTGTAGGAAGCGACACAATTGGTTGAGGATGAGGTAAGATACCATCTAAGGTAGAGGATGGCAATTTGTGATAAAATGGAACATCCTTAAAAAAATGAGACATCCACACTGACGAGTTCACGATTTTTGGTAGGGTCCATGCAATGGTATAACCCAGGAAGATACTTTTGATAGCTCGAGAATCAAGCTTGTAAGTAGGAATACCAAATGTATGAACAAAAGAAACCCAACCAAATACACGAGGCAGTACAGAAAAAAGGGTCAATACTAGAAAACAAAAGAGGGAAAGGAGTGGCCCCCAGTAGGATAGAAGAAGGCTATCTATTTATCAGGTCGCAAGCAGTGAGCATTGCATAACTCTAGAAACGTTTGGGAATGTTCATGTGAGTTAAGAGAGAGCGTGCTACCTCCAAAAGATAGCGATTCTTCTGTTTGGCCACCCCATTCTGTTGGGATGTGTAGGCGCACGAGGTTTGGTGCATAATTCCACAAGAGGAGAGGGAAGATGTGAAAGTCGAAGACAAGTACTGAACATCATTATCAGATCCAAAACGCCATATGTCCTTTTGAAACTGATTTTTAATTTTCATACAAAATGATTTAAAATGATAACAAAAAAAATCTTTTGATCAATAATATAACATATAAATCCAAGTCATTTGAGAGAAATCATCAATAAATGTAACAAAATACTAGAATTTATGTAAATTAGACAGCCGAAGGGACCCCAAATATCTAAATGTATCCATTAAAATGGAGATGAACTGTGGTTTAACTTAAAACGAGATAAAGAGGGAACCAATTTATGGATATAGTCTATGGAGGGATGACCCAATCAAGCATGCCAAAACATGAGAGGGGATGATCTAGTGGAAAGGAGAAATGAGTCTACTCTTCTTAGGTCAAGATAGTAAAGTCCACGTTGCTCACACCCCCTACCAATCGTTGCCCTGGTTTGGAGGTCTTGCAATACACAATGAAATGGAAAGAAGGTGATTGAGTAGTTCAAAGACTTGGTAAGCTTGCTTACAGATAAAAGATTCATAGGAAATTTATGCACAAACAAGACATAATCTAACTCAAGGCTTGGACTAGGCGAAGCAATTCCTTTGCCAAAAACCAAAAAAAAAAAAGAGAGATCCATCGACTAAGGAGACTGCCAAACAAGAGATTGTGCAGTCAAGAGACTCTGGTGGGCCACAATACGGGGAATAAGCTGGTAGGGGACGCCCACCCTTGATTCTCATTGGGTCCACCTGAGTTGCAGAACCCCCAGAAAAAAGAAGCAAATCAAGGGTTGGCATTCGCTTTCAAAGTGTCAACTGTTTTGTGGCCCACTAGGGTTTCTGTTTTGGCATATTTTTTAGCCCTTGGTGTGACTGAAAACGATAAATACGATGGATGGATTGGGTGTCATGAAAAATAAATAAAAAATCGCATGAACCCCACTTCTGCCGAGTACCAACATAGCTTATGGTGGTACCAGTACCACCAGAGAGTACCCCTGTTAGAAAACTGTGCACTTGTAGTAGACTAGCAGCTGAAGATAAATGTTTCCACCACAACTGCTGAGCTAGATACTTTTCCTGCCGTTCGTCACCTCATCTCCTGTGTCAAACTTCATGTTTTTGCGAGATCAAGCCATCTATCAGATAGGCCTTGCTGTACATGTGCAGTCATCAAGTAGGGCCACACATGTACAAGGAAATAATGATTAGGAAATGGGACCAATGATCCATGTCAACATACATGTGTGCCTCGCTTGATGAGCGGACTGGTCTGATTGTCAGGCCACACCACATTCACAGTGGGGCTAGCCTGATGCAAGCCTCAACTTTATGTACACATGCCACATGGAAAGTACAGGATTTCGAATCTTCAGCAGGATTTCCTACCAATAAGAGATGCATGGTTTTCTCTGTGGCTGTAGTTAGTTTCATTTCTGCTATGAATTTCTGGTACTAAATCCATATCTTGCTCTAACTGTTTTCAATCAATTGCAGCTTTCAGAAGAGCCAGAATGGGAGTTCATAAGAGAAAAGCAGAGTCAAATTGCTTTTTTATTCGGCATTGATGATCACTGGGGTCCATTGACAATGTTCGAGGAGGTGATGCTAGGTTCTATCATTTCCCATATATCAACAAAACCACTAATCTGAAAAAATAAATAAAGAAAGAAAGAAACAATGTCGAGGTTCTTGCCATGGTGTTGGAAGCTTGCAACTGGGAATCGAAACTTGATTTCAGAGGGTGGGTACCAGAACTGTTAACTCATTTTCATTCTGTCAGAATATATACGTGGTTCAGAGCTTCGACCTTCATGTTGACCATTGAAATTGAGTTAATTTGGTTTCAGCCAAGTTTTGATTCCATTTTTCAAGCCAAGGATTGGAAACCCATGACGTGAACTTGAGGATTTGGAATACCATTAGTGAAGTCTTGACTGGTGAAATATCGAAATGCTATGGTCTGTTGGTCATTGGCACTGATTGCTAAATACTCCCATCCCTGTTTGGGATCAGGGAAATGAGAATATGAATTTGGTAAATCCATGAACTTGTTAAGTTCTTGGATTTGGATTTGACAATCCAAACTCCAAAGTCCATATAATTTTTATTGCTTTTTAAGAAGGTCACTCATTTTGTGGATATGCAAAGTCTTCAGCTTTTTTGTGGGGTATTTGGATTTGCCCCAAATCCATGGTTTTATGGAGGTATGATTTGAGAAATCCATGGATCTGGAAAATCCCCAATAATAAAACAAACAGGGGAAATTTGAAATCCATGGACTTCACAAATCCTCGCCCCAAATCGCTTACCCCAAACAGGCCCTGAAAGACTGATAAAAGTTGTACTATTATATAACTGAAAGCAGTGTTTGAAGTATAGTTGTCGCTACAAGTTTCGTTGGTTGGGGATACGGAAACAATATCGATTTTGCCGATCATCAAAATTTTGGGAAAACATTTGGGAAACATGGGTAAAACAGTGGAATTTTTCAGTGAAACTTAAGGAGATGCTAAAATATACATATTAAGTATTTAGGAATTAAAAAATTGCAAAAAGAATGCATTCATAATAAGTTTTCATTTAATGAGGGCCTAAAAGCATGTGTTGTTGTAAGAAACTAGTCCAACCATCCCATCCATACCATCTATCTATCCAAACATCCATCAACTCCTGGAATTTACACAGTTGAAATTATCAGCGATATCAATACAAGCGACACCTGAAATTTACACAGTGAAAATATTAGCAATACATTGGCAATAGTTAACGATAAATTGCCGATACCTACAAATTTTTAGACTACCAATGTTATCGGTGTAGCTACCAGTGTTATCTGTATAGCTGAGCTGGAGATGCGGATAATATTGGGGATTCTCTAAACAATGGCCAAAATCAGAAATGACGATGTGTTTACCAGTTAGAGTAGGTGCAAATAGTGTTCCCATTTTGGGGATAGGAAAAGTAAGGAAAATAGACAAGCAAAGCAGAATGTCACATCTATTCATTTCAAGTTCAAGTAATATGGTGAGAAGTGACCAACCAGAAATCAGAATCCTGTTGTTATTCTGCTGCATTTATTCTATAATTTTTTTTTTAAGAACTATAGGGTCTTGATGCATGAGGACATGTATAGTGTCCTACTGCACACAATGCAGATGGGCCCTTTGTTTGGTGATCCAGACTGTTGATCTGCTATGCCCTTATCTGGATAGGCGAGCCTCAAACAATCGTCCATACTGGATGGTTATCCAATTATGCAATTTTCCGTAGATTATCTGTATGTTTTCTTAATTGCCTGTTTTGATGCAACTTCAGAAAGGAGTTCTCCACAAAAGTGGGTTTTCTGGAACTTCGGCATTGACTTTGTTAGTCAACTCGCCAGAACCAATCCAATTACTTTTCTGGTGTGTGGGTGATGCGGGACAACTAACCAATTGCTCTAAAAGTTCAAACTGATAGAGCATGACAAATCAATCCCTTTCATCTCATAGCCCAGGTCCCAAATCCCATGTGTTAGGTCTTCGGCCAAAACCCCCTCGTGGGCCCCATATCACATGAGTTCCACCTCACACGAGCCGCCCACCTCACACAAGCTGCCCACCCCAAGTGTGCCCTTGCATCCCACAGGCCACCCCACTTGAGCCCGGCATGAAAATGCCCCTGCATTAGTGGGCTTTTTAGAACATTTCAATGAGTAGAGGATTAGATAGGGTTTGGGAGAGTGCATCCAAACACACTACATGAACTAGGATTTGGCTCAAAACAGCATTTAGGCATCAACCGCCCCTTTTGAGGGTGCGCCCAAAACAGGCCCTAAAGGTACATGATTTTTCCATCTGCGAAAATTTTGGAGCATTCACATCCATGGTTGGGCCCACCAGGTTGACCACCTGGATTGCCAACCCATGTGTTCCTGTTTTTTGGACTGGGTGCTTTGGGACTCTGCTTGTTGCAAGTCATCAGACCCTGTAATTCCTCTTAAGCCTTATTCCTTCATTTATAGAAGCACATTATTATGATTTCCTTACAAAAATTTATTAATGATGTTATTAACCTGTTCTGATATAAAAAAAAAGTAGTTACCAAACTGTGAATTATCAAGAGGCAAGCATGATTATAGTTTCTCTTTCGTATATACTCTCATGCAGCTTTCGACATCAATGTTATTCACTTTCACTCTTTCATCTGCAGTTGGTTCCTCAGCGGAAATGAAAACTTTTTGGATTTGTCAGGCACAAGAAAAGATCCAAGCCCATTCAAGAGACCCCAATACACTTACCTATAAAGTTAGGACTGGTGGACCACACGTGTAGAGAATGTGGACTGTTGGTCAATCTTGTTTACCCATCGATTTCTTCCATACAATTTCGGTCATCTTGTTTACCCATTGATTCCTTCCATACAATTTCGGTCACCTGATTACTCAGACTGGCCTGACTCTTGGGCAAGGTATCTACATGGTGGGGCCAGCCTGTTGAGCAGCTTGGATCTCATACATCTCCCATGGTTTCTGTTAGCTGGGCTTGTTGAATTAAATGAAAACATATTAAATTTCCATTTCATGTCCTTTACTCAAAAGCTAGTTTACTTGTTTTTTGTGTTCTTTGTTTTGGTTTTCATTTATTCTGTGCATCATCTGATCAAGATTGCTTGTTTGTGATTGCAGATATCTAAGCAGGCCCCAGATGTCTCTTTGTCAATAGAACGGCAGGGCCATACGCACGGCTTCAGTTGCACTGAGGCTGGCTCAGTGTGGGTGGCCCGCTTCGTAGTAAGCTTGATCAAGCGTCAGATTTCTTATTGAAGTGATACAGGTTAGACTCCAGTCTAATAAACTCAGTAATGTTATATCTTGAGAAACGTACAAAAGCAGTTTCTAGAACAATATTTGAAGGAAATATGTGAACTTGATATGCATATGCAAGATCGATGCCATTCATTTGGTGTGCCCCACTGTGAATATGATCTTGGCTGAAAATAAAGTAGATCCTCTGATCAGGCCAGCCACATGTGCGTGTTGAATGCAGACTGCGAGCCGAGTCCATAGGAAACTTGAATATGAGGTGATTTGGCCAAGTCACAGTGAAACTCATTGAGTCGACCTGCTAACACGGTCAACTTGACTCAAATCACTATGAGTCGGGCTGATTTGGCTGAGTCACAATGAAATTTGTTGAGTCGACCTGCTAACTCGGTTGACTTGACGCGACTCACTCTGACTTGGGCCGAGTCACCTTGTGAGAGCGCTTTTTATTTGTGATCTAATGACCTCTTTCAAACAAGCAAGAGCACCTAACCAGCTAGCTATGCAATACTAAGTTTCTTTTTTTCTAATTTTATATTACTTACACAAAGATAACTAAATTTAATATATAGTTACTAACTATCAAGTTGAATCAGGTCAAGTCTTTGAGGTAACCTGACCTGAACATCAAGTTGAGTCGAGCTGAGCCAAGTGGGACTTTTAACCTATGTTTATTTTAACTGTCCATTTTTATTTTTATATATCAAATCTGTGTGTCCAACCCAATGAGGCTGCAAGCCTGACTTCTTTGCCGTGCCATGTTCATGGTGTGGCGCACCTGATGAACAGTCTGGGGTCTCTCTTTATATATATATATATATATATATATATATATATATATATATATATATATATATATATATATATATATATATATATTCTGTAATCAGGGCTGTTGATGAGGACACCAAAACCTACTGCTCCATCGTTCTCACATCCCATGTTGCTTCTAAACAATGCTCTTTGTTGCTAACCCATGAATAATCTATACAATCTTTCTACACACAAAACAAACTGCTAGCACAAAGACTATGGCAGACGTAAGTGCAGCTCATCTTGCTAAGGTGCGCACACTACCATGACGGGCTCAGAAAGGAAGTCTGTGATCATTCAGAAGGTAATTTGACCTTTTCCAACATAAGATGTTTCTGTAATTCATTTGTAATATTTATCTTAATGCACTTCCCATATGGTCATAGAAAATAGGAATTAAGGGGTCATTTGGATGCCTGAAAAATCCTTAGTTATGTAGGCCTTACTGGTAAAATTTTTACAGATAGTTGTGGGTCCACTGTGATGTCTGCAGTGCATCCAATCTGTCCATCAGGTGGGTCGCATGGCCGAGCAGTTGGGATGGGACGCCTAACATTTAAAAAACTTATAGATTGTGTGCTGGGACATTGTGATGGGTGCAAGGACATCCAATCCATAAAGCATGAGCGTTCCTCAATGCTCTCTAGGGGCCAAGGACAAATAAAATAAAACTCAAGTCCTTATGTGATGTGAAGATTTTGGAGTTGATCAAGTCACAAGTCAAGTTCATGGTTTGAACTACCACATTTAGGTTTTAAGGTTTTGATGTAGGACAATTAACTACTTGCTCTAAAAGATCGAACTGTTAGAGCATGACAAATCAATCCTTTTATCTCATAGCCCAGGCCCCACGTCGCATCGGCTAGGACCTCGGTCAAACCCCCCTCGTGGGCCCCAAATCGCATGAGTACCGCCTCATACAAGCCACCTACCTCACACGGGTGGAGCCACCTCTCACGAGTCACCCGCCACAAGTGTCCCTGCATCCTACAGGTTACCCCATTGGAGCCCGGTGTAAAAATGCACTGTATTAGGTTTCGAGATATGTATACATGGTTGGTCGAGAATTTCTGCAGTAGGCAGGGGTTCTCGACTCATGCAAGTGGGCCCACGGTCCACCAATATGAGATTTTAACATGTTGGGTTCCACTCCCACCTCGGATGCCGCACTTGGAGATCCTGATCCATCAAACCTTTGGTCCTTTACTGGTTGGAATGTGGTCTGAGCTGTTTTTCTCTACTTCTGGACACATTGGATGGTTAGGATTGCCTGTTGTATGAGAATTTTGGTGCATGGACCATCCAAAATGAGAAGATTATGTCAACGGATTTAGATGATTAAACCATGAGATGCCACTTGTTCAAACCGAAAACCTGGGCATACTGCAGAAACTCTCCTGAGACCTGTAAATAATACTTTCTGTGATCGTGGTTGACAGTAGTGCCTGTTTGGATGCACCCTTCAAAGGGATGTTTGAGTTGCCCTTCTGAACCAAATGGTGACTTTTTCATGTCTTTTTTGATGCACTTTGCAAACCCTGTTTCTCCATCATGCAAGTCAAAATAGGCTCTAAAATGCCATTTGTTTCATCGAGTCAACCAAAAATGTAGGCTTGAAACTCCATCCTAAGGGCTTATTTATTTCGCCAATTACTGGTTATTGTAAAGAAAATTCATATGTTTAATAGTACACATTTAAACACAAGAATCGACGGTCAAATGTTTAATAGTACCCATTTAAATACATTTCAACACATTTAAACACAAGAATCGATGGTCAAATGTTTAATAGTACCCATTTAAACACAAAAATCGACGGTCAAATGTTTAATAGTACACATTTCAACACAAGAATCGATGGTCAAATGTTTAATAGTATACATTTAACCACAAGAAAATGCCTATGTTTGATAATTTAAACACAAGAATCGACGGTCAAATGCATATGTTTAATAGTACACATTTTCTTTACATAACTAGGGTAATTAGTGAAACCAACAGGCCATAAAAGCATAATCACAAGAACCCAATGGGATTAGCTTTGGGCAAGTCGATGAAAATGTCACTTTTGCGCAAAAAGGCATTTTACATTCCCTTCAAATGGGCCCTTGCACTAAGGACTCTTTTAACTTAATAACTTCTAAAAATCATCATTTATAGAAGACATTGTAATCAACATATTTTAGGACTTTTGGCCTACGTGAAAGTGGATAGGCCTGTTTCTGAGTCCATTTATGGTAATGGTATGACCACTTAATTAATGGTTTGGATCACCCACGTATGACATATTGCACACGTGTGGGCTGCTGGGATCTTGCCGACCCGTTTCTGCACAAATCCGGAAGTGGCCATTTTTTTTGGAACGCTCAAATCTGGAATTGGCTAACTTGGGGACTTGCTATTTGGAAATTGTCAGATAAGTGCAGACGTGAGTGGGCTGATTTTTGTCCATATAATAGGAGGGGTGGGTGGGTGGGGAATTCCTTAGTTGGATTTTACCAAATAACGCCTTCACCAACAGTAATTAGTGAACAATGCTGATAGAAGTTACTTAAACTCCTCCATTTTGCTTTTTTTTTTTTTAAATTTAAATCTGGAATTGAGAATCGTGGGGCCCACGAGGTGTATGTCTGACATCAAAGTAATCTACCAGATGCATAATACCATGATTTACTAGAAAAAACCAAAAAACTCTTGCAGATTTGATAAGATGGGTCAAACCATGCATATATCCACTACTCAAAAACATCTACATTCATGTGTAACCATCTGGCGATTCGATCAAACTCACCTTTGGGTGGCATGAACATCAGGGTGGGTTTCATGGGAACCAATTGGGTTTGGCCACGGCCTCACCGAAGACAGTGCAGCCCTTACTATGTGGTCCACCTTAAATGTATTATTCTATATCCACGCTGTCATTTTAGGGCATGATCTCAAAAATGAAAAAGATCCAAATCTAAGCTCGACCATATTGTGGGAAACACTGGTGATGAACCCTCTATTATTAAAAACTTCCTGGGCCTGTTGGCTCTTGGTTTGTTTTTGGTCAAGTTGATGTGTGGGAGCATGCCAGAATCAATTATGTGAATCGTTTCAAACCGAACAAGTTTGACCCCAAGTATTGAGATGGGTAAGTACATCCAATGCAATTGTATATGGCCGAGACTAGAGAAGATCAATCACTTATTTAGTCACTTGCACAAGATTATTATGAGACGATCAGACGACTCTCAAAAAGTGTGGTTCTTTCTCCGAAGACGGGTTACACTTTACCTTATGTACGAAAGGACTTTTGGTATACCTAGCAATTAGAAACAATTATATTGAAAAAGTAATACTCACAATGTAACGCCTCGAAAATCGGTATCCGAGTACATAGACTCCAGTCTTAAGTTCTCAAATGTTAACCAAATGAAAACGCACGTGTGTCCTCATTCAGATTCAAATTTATTTTACATATAGATAATCAGAGTTGCACAATTTAGCTTAGAGGAACTAAAGCGAGATAGAGATAATAAAAGATTTAGAAATATAAGGTTAAGAGTTAAAAATACAATTCCAATAGTGATGATCACCCAAAATGGGAATTATACAAGCCACAACAAACATGCGACAAAATTTACATATAAAGCACAGAACTAAAATAAAAGTAAGGTCTTTCAGTTTTGCCCGACACTCTTAAGGCATCACGACGAATGTGCGAGCCAACTAAAGTCTATCCTCCAGAGGCCTCGGTAGAACTTGCATCAATAACAATATCTGGTTGGTGTTTTAAAGCACCGTCCTAGGTGGGAGTGAGTAGCTAAATCAGTGGTTTCATTAATTTTAAGTTACACATGTTATCAACTTAATCAGCGCAGTTTATGATAAACAAGACATCAAACATTTCCTAAATACTCTTGTTAAGTATATGAATGATATTATAAAATGATGCATGCACATTTCAATCCAACACTCCCTCACACGTGACTTCAACGTCTATTTCACAAACGCCAATACTCTGTCATCATGCGACTCCAACGCCAAATCGCCACATCCTATTTAATGTAATGCGATTGATGTGTATGTTAGCCAAGTAATTATTGAGTTTCATTCATATAATATATTGGCGAAGTTAGGATGTCGACGTTATATCACGAGTCCTTATTTGGATCACGTGGCTCGTTGTCTCATGTAGCGGTTCCTTACCAGTGTCCCTTGATTCAACTTTAGGTATCGCCCGTTTATTTCACCAATCAACAATTTTAAAGATACAACACGATACCCAAATGTATGAAGATTAATCTGGTATGGGTTGTCACCCAAATACCGAGTATGATCACTTAGTTTTGAAGTGCAGGCTTGTCACATAAAACTAAAAACACATAAAGGAAAGGATTCATCACCTAATTCCATTCATGTCCGGGTCGTTCGAATGGTATTCTGGCACGAAACCATCGACCAGATAATTTAACGAGGGCCGTTCGAACAATAACTTATCACCTCCATTAGTGCTCACCGATCACTACGGGGATATTCGTCACCCCAGCATAGGCCGACGGCTCGGACACGGTGTCCCATACCACCATATCCAGCTCATTAGTCTTAGGGGGATCGTATCGCACTAACAGTTATGAATGGACCATCCGTTGGGAACGTGGTATTCTAGATTCAATTTAGTCATCATATATTGTGAACATACATGATCAGTCGGCTAGTGGACTAATTTGATTGACCTTGGAAAACCCCAATGTAACCACCATTGGGTGCAAGCATCCCGTGAAGTCCAGCTACTGTCGGTGGTCCGTGTTCACCTGGGTCGATCAAATAAGCCTAGGGTGGCCAACCTAACTAGGGTCACCCATTCATTTGGGCGTTTTACGAACTGACCTAATATTGTAAGCAACCTAAGCATCACTACAAACCATGCTATCAACATAGATTCAACGACACAACTACATATGCATTTTATCAAACATGAAGCATATATAGAACGCTCATCTAATCACCTAGGCATTTTATCAAACATGTGAGCCTCTATGGAATAATACATTCACTAGAGCATTTAATTGAACGTGTAAGCATCAACAAATCAATACATCCAATCAAGCATTTAACCAAACATGTAAGCATCATTAGAATAACGCATTCAATCACCTAAGCATTTCATCAAACATGTAAGCATTCATAAACAACCAATGACACATATTACAATTAAACTCGAAATATAGACATGTTAAATATTTACAAACCGTTCACCATAAGACATCATTAACTGAGACCTTTAAGGGTCAATAAATGGAAACCTACGCATAATGATCTGCACCTTTAAGAAGAAATCTCTGATTTGAGCTCCTTGGGTTAGGAATTTGAGAAAAAATAATTTCTACACCAATTTCAAAGAAACTAGGTGAGATTCATGCAATTTAATATTGAAAAGCCTAGGTTGAGAAGTAGGGTTTATTTCTTACCTTTTGATCATAAGTAAGATGGATTCGATGGAGAAGAACGGTCAAATCTAGGGCTTGATTGAAGGGAATCCATCAAGAACACCCCAAAATCTCTCTTCTTCTTTTTTCTCTCTTTCTTTCTTTCCTTCTTAGGAAAAATTCGTATGGAGAGATGGGGTGCCCAAATGGAGACTTTATATAGTTTTAAAAGTTGTGTAAATGGCCCTAAGGGCTAGGTTTTCATTATACTAAAACCTAGCCCTATGAGATAGTGTTTCTAACCTCTAGGGCCTACTATGGGGTTTACATGTCGATATACACCGTAAGATAGTTATCCATAGTAATGATTTACATATGGATATGATTGGCTCGCCATTTGGATGCGTTGATCGACTGATATGATTAGAAGTCTGTTTAACAGTCACCGATAGTCGATCGGGGCCACGACTATACAGATATGTTTGAAAAAATATCTTTAGTTGGTGTCCCAACTTTGGCCATGAATTGATGGTCCGAAAGTTATAAGTTTGTGAAAGAACAAATTGACTCATTTCACTTGAATTTCATATTTTCATATAAGGTATTCACACAACCCAAGCACTCAACTTGCGAGTCCAAGTTGAACGATTCGAGACGCGATCTTAGCTCGATGTCCCGTGATGGACGTTAAACCCATTAAGACGAACATATTTCTATAGCCTCAAGTTTAGTAGCTCACTAATGAGTGGTTTAGAGCTTATTTAGATAATCAGGGCATTTCTAAAATAAATCGGGTGTTGAGATTTCTTGTGCGTAATGATTATAAAATTACGGTAATGACTGTTCTAGTAGAAGTAGAAATAAGTCAAAGTGTCTTAGAGGGGGGTGAATAGGACTTTATAAAATTTTATGACAATTTAAAATCTCATTACTATTATCTTGATCTAATATAGCAATTTATCAAGATATCTTCAACTTAACTCTAATGGCTTCCAAGCCAAATAGAGGATCCAATCACAAGACTATTCAATATCTAAACAATATACAAATTTAGTCTATGATAGATGCACTGAGTGACTGTGTGTGAGATGTGATAATTATCAGTTCTAAATAATCATGCATTATGTGAACATTTAAAGTAAACACAATAAGAGAATATGCAAATAACAATCTCAAACATAGTCATTTTATAGTGGTTCGGCTATATGACTACTCTACTCTCGGCAGACACACTTAACCCTTCAGTGTACCAGATTTTACTAATAGAGGTTTCAAATCAGGTTTACCTCAAACCAGTACAGCATACATAAGGCTAACTCTAAAACCTACACAAGGTACCTAACATATCTCCACGAGACACAAGTTTATGCCCCACACAGGAGCAAGGGTCAACGCACATCACCTAGGTCTTATGCCTTACACAAGAGCAAAGGATCCATACAAGGAACCTAGGGTTTTAGGCCACACAAGCCAAGGATCCATACAAGGACCCTAGAGTTTATGCCCTACACAAGAGCAAAGGATCCACACCATGAACCTAACTTTTAGGCCACATAGTCCAAAGACCTACACTAGGGACCTAAGTTTATGCCCTACATAAGAACAAGAGTCAACACATAACATCCACACATACTCTCCCGTCGAAGGCTTCTTATAAGGACTTGAAAGGGGGAGAAGCGCCTTTGACCCAAACCTACAAAAGGAATGATCAAAAGGATTTCTGGACTCTAATGACTTATAGATAAGTAGGTGAGCCCCATTAAGCACCTTAATGAAGATCTCCTCCTTGATGATAAAGATTCTTCAGCTCTCTTGATCTGTAACACTTGAAGATGTACCAATAAAAGTGATGGGTTGGGTCAAGGTTATCTTGGAATCTACTCTAATAAATATTACCTATTAAAGCAATGGATAGATTTCAAGGTCTTAGGCATTCAAGGGATCACAGCTCAATGATTTACTATTAAGGTGGTAGTTGGATGATCCTCGAATGCAGAAATTCATTCTCAAATCCACTCTATTGAATATCAATGATGAAGATGGATTAAATGATGAACTTGCATGAAAAAAAAGGCTTAGGGTGGATAATATTTAGTTACTCTCTCAAAGCTCTCTCTCTTTTTCTCAATGCAGCAATAAAGAACAAGCTCTCCTTAAATAGGCAAAAAGTTCTAATGGTAATAAAGATGTCAGATTCTGACTGAGTTCTATATCATCGGGCCTGCTTCGATGTCATCGAAAGTATACTTTTGATGCTATCAAAGCAAGGTTCGATGATACGAACTCCACTAAAGTATATATCTGAAACTTTTTGTTGGAGGATCGATGCAATCGAGCATGTGTCGATGTCATCAGAGTTTGAATTCCGATTTCATTGACAATCTGTTCGATACATCGATCATTTCCACATGATTTTCAAAGGAGCTTGCTGGACAATCTTTGATCCATTTCGATGATATCGAACATATATCGATTTCATTGATATTTGAATTACGATCATATTGAGACATCATCGATTCCTCGGTCATTTCCAGAGGATTTTCCTATTGAGCTCGCTGGACTAGTTTGGTCTGAACTCAATAATATCGAAGCTCCCTCGATATCATCGGAATTTGAGTTCCGATGGAATCGAGGCTTGCTTTGAGTCATCGATAAATATAAGATTTACCTTAACAACACACTGTACACAAACTAGCCAGAATTCGATTATATTGAGTTGTCTCGATGTTATTAGAATTTGAATTCCAATGATATCGAATAGTCCATCGATTCATCAAGAATTTTGTCCAAGGATCAAGTTGGTTGCTGGACACAAGAGGTCCTTAATTCGATTATATCGAGTACTTTTTGAGAACATCGATAACTGGTGCTCGATCACATCGATGTGGTATCGATATATCGAGAAAGGCTGAAAACTTAAAAAATTTTCTATTTTGCAAAATAAATTTTCACACTAAAACACCTATGTTGTTCTACTCATTTTAAGGGTTTATATACCTGGGTGTTTTGGGACATGGGATATGAGGCTAAATTTGCCTTTGATGAGTTCGGAGCATATATCTAGTTGAGGTAGATGCTTGATGATCTTCATATGAGGCCCAATTGTCTTGCTGACTCAACTTCACGCTAATTGACAAATCAGAGCACTTTCAGATTAGGGTTTAGATTAGCGAAGTTCATAGTATGACCTATTTGTAATTAGTGGAAACAACGAGTCGATCTTAATAACCCTAAATCGTTGGTTCTTAAGCTAAAGAAGTAACTGGATTGATTTGATTTGTTAATTAAGATTTGACCCCTAGTTGCCTCAACTTTTGGTATGTCATTATTTAGTTACGGTCGTCTCAATTAGTCAGTGATAGGTTGGCTAGATTTGGACCCTACGTGAACAAATCTCGAGGCTAACCTGGTATTTAAGTGATCGGACGGATTCGTTAGCTTCCTATGGTTGATTAATCGGATTTGTGTGGTTCTTTACCAGCACCACCCGCATATAAGTTTACTTCGAGTGTCAAGGGCCAATAAGTGACAATGTAGGCTAGTCATGTCGAAGATTTTCAAGGGTTTTTGGAAATTCAAAATATCAAAAATCTGAAACATTACACACAATCAACCATAAGACGAGACTGAAAGGAGACTTTTTGACTGAAAATTTATTTGTATTGAAATAAAAATAGCCCGGTGAAAGACCATAGACTTGGATTACAGTTAATGAAAGATAGATTAGTTGGTTTGTTAGGTTGGTATGAGACAATTTATTCTATCTATTTTTCCATCTATTCGATTTCTCATTCTATTTATAAGCTTCTCTGCTATGTAGATACTCTGCATTTGTTTCTTATTTACTTAAGCCAGTATGGCAACTGAATTCTTGTTACGTCAATCTTTTAAATCCTTCTACCTCTTTGTATTCTCCTAATTGTTACTCTTCTCCTGACCGCTTTTTTTCCTTTGAGATTTTTAGTCATGCCCTATCATTATATGAAGTGTACTATCCAACTCATTGTCAATTATACTTCGGTAAAAAGTGCTCTAAATATCTTTGAAGATTTTTCAACATGTTATATCCTCTTTGTACAACAACACCAGTCATTCTCTGATTGACTTTCCAGGATTGGCCAGATATAGAGTACAATAAGGCTCACCGTAATTGTTATCGTCAGAATCTAAATGAGCTCATGGATGCACATGTAGGCGCTTGGATACCTGTACTAGTGAAAAGCAAAGGGCAATGGGGGCGCTGGTGTTGGATGGGGAGTTACTTATGGGATGAGCCTAGGCTGCCCCTTAGCTTGCATATCGTAATGGGATCCGCCAAAGGGTCTATGTTTGGATGGGAATCCTCTTCCAAGAATATCACAAAATTTACATTGGTCAGCATGATCTTCGACTAAGATCTCATTGGATTTACCTATTCTTGGTATGATGTAGGATTCTCTTCGAATATCTCTCTGTCGAGGTCAATCTGACTAGCTTGGTAGCTGCGTCTTTGGATAGTTTAGCTCGACAGGAATTTCTTTCCTCGGAGCTCATTTCTTGGCTTTCTCCTCAAAGCTTAGCTCAATATGTTGGCATTCGGCGAGCCCGTTCGCGCGATTCTTGGTCAGAGTCAACCTAATCTTTCCCATGATGCAATTGTGTCCCATGTAGTTGGCAAGTTCAATTTTTTCCATAACAATAATACTTATTTATCATCAAACACGTTGATAAATAAGGTCAAATAAACATGGATGAAGGCAATATATATATATATATATATATATATATATATATATATATATATATATATATATATATATATATATATATCATCTTGATACAAAACTTGTCGCCCATTAATGGTCGATGACCACTACGATGGGATTTTCCTCCTTAGTTCAGAGGAGAGATTGAGCAGCTGGTTGTAAAAAATAGATGTTTCACCACGCTGCTTGACCGGTCGAAGGGGTTTGCTTGACCGGTCAAGGACTGCTCGACTCAAAGTCCAGCGATTGAGATTTTTATTGCTCGACCAGTTGAGGGTCTAACTCAACCAGTTGAGAGTCCGCTCGACCAATCAAGAGCCCTAGCTCGACTAGTCGAGGGTTACGCAGATTCAGTCCGAATTTGGTGCAGACTGTATAAATTTGAGGCGGTTTTCACAGAGGTGCGGAAAGGAGTTTCCTAAACTATAAATAGGGGTCCCTAGGGCTTTTCTAGGGTATATAGAAGGATTTTTAAAGCTATTGTGGTAAGGGTTTTGACAACCAAGGTGAGAGAGAGAACAGAGAGAGAGGAAGCTTGTAGAAGGCAAGATTCTGCTCGTAGAGGTGATCTACTTTCGCGGTCGACGTCTCAACGCTTTTACATCCTCGTGATTGTTGAGATCTATCCATTTTCATTATTCTCTTATTGGTCATCCGTTCCTGCGAGAGTGAAGAAGTTTTGAATCAAGCGGTGTCTGCTTGATCGGTTGTAACGTTCTACTTCATAGTGAATTCTTGATCTGGACTAGGTCCCGTGATTTTTACCTTTTCGAGGGTTTTCCACGTAAAATCTCTTGTGTCGTGTGGTTTGTGCTTTGATTTATTTCATTGCTTTATTATATCCCATAATTCTGGTGTTTTGGGATGTGAGATCCTAAGATTTTTGTACAATGCTCCCAACAAAGTGGTATCAGAGAGTTCAGGTTAGTTGAATGGAGTGGGATCAGATCTGAATTATGGAAGGTGTCTCATCAAGGATGATCGATCTCAATGGTTTTAACTGGATCATATAGAAGGCTAAGATGGAGGACTTGCTTTATTGTAAGGACTTGTATGCTCCAATTCTAGGCATATCAGTAAAGATAAAGGATATGTCAGATGATGATTGGAAGAAGTTGGACCAGAAGGCAGATTCCGTATTCCACCATGCGTCTACGGAGACGTTAGCTGCTAGCCTATGACTGAAATTGTAATGGTTGTATGAGAGAAAAACAACCGACAATAAGATTTTTCTGATAAGACAACTTGTAATCTTAAGTTCAAAGATGGTGGTTTTGTGGCTAAGCACATGAATGGGGTCAACAACATATTAAACCAGCTCTCCACTATGAAGATGGTCCTGAATGATGAACTACAGGCTTTACTATTGCTTAGCTCATTGCCTGACAGTTGGGAGACATTAGTGGTGTCTCTGAGTAACTCTGCGCTAGATGGAAAGATATATATAGAACAAGTAACTAATTGTCTCTTCAATGAGGAGACAATGAGGAAGTCTTAGGGGTCTACTCAACAAGAAGACCTTGTGACATAAGAATGGGGGAGAGAAAAGAACAGAAAGGGCGAGAAGGTCCAACGTAAATTAAGAGGTAAGTCGAGTACATGGCAGGATGTTGAATGCTAGAATTGTGGAAAGAAGGGCCACTACAAGCATGAATGTCATAAGAAGAAGAATGACAAGAAAGGAAAAGGAAAGGAAAAGGAAGATGAATCAGACTCCACTGTAGTTGCTTCATATGGTGACGTTGTAGTTATTCTTTCGGCAGATCATGATGTTTGTCTCATGACTACGAGTCAAGACACCGACTGGGTGATAGACTCGGGAGCTTCGTTTCATGTGACTCAACGCAGGAATTTCTTCACAAGCTACAAGTTAAGTGATTATGAGACCATGAAGATGAGAAATTCTGCCGTATCAAAGATCGTAGGGGTCGGTGATATTTATGCGAAGATCGATGTGGGCTGCACATTGGTTCTCAGGGATGTGAGGCAGATTCCAGACCTTCGCTTTAACTTAATGTCGATGGGAAGGTCGGATGATGATGGTTATGAAAGTCGATTTGTTGGTGGGCGCTGGAAGCTCATCAATGGTTCGTTGATCACAACCAGAGGAAAGAAGTGTTGCACCCTTTACAAAGCAAGTATCAGTGTGTATAAGGGTGGGTTAAACACAGTAGAAGATTTCGCTACTGACATGTGGCACAAGCGTCTAGGCCACATGAGTGAAAAGGGGCTTCAACTACTAATGAGGAAGCGACTCCTTCCAGACTTGACAAATATACCTCTCAAAACCTGTATTGACTGTTTATTAGGAAAACAATATAGAGTTTCATTTGTTAAATCTTCTTCTCATGTTAATAAAGTGCATGCATTAGATTTGGTTTATTCTGATGTTTGTGGTCCTATGAGGACAAAAACCTTGGGTGCGGAATTGTATTTTGTCACTTTTATCGATGATGCATCTAGGAGGGTTTGAGTTTATGCTTTAAAATCCAAGGACGAGGTCTTTGATGTGTTTAAATTGTTCCATGCTATGGTCGAGAGAGAGATAGGTAGACCATTAAAGTGCATCCGCACTAACAATGGTGGTGAATACATTGGTGACTTCCATGAGTATTGTAAGTCCCTGGGTATACGACATGAACAAACGGTTCCTAAGACCCCCCAGCATAATGGTGTGACTGAGTGAATGAATCACACGATTGTAAAGAGAATTAGATGCATGTTATCCCATACAAAGTTGCCCAAGAAGTTTTAGGGAGAAGTAATGCACATGGGTTTATTTGATAAATAGGTTTCCATCAACCTCGATGAATGGAGAAGTATTTGAGAATGTGTGGACTAGATAAGATTCATCGTACTGCCATCTCAGGGTGTTTGGATGTAAGACATCCGTTCACGTACCAAAGGATGAGAGGTTCAAGCTCGATACGAAGATCAAACAATGTATGTTCTTGGGATACGGTGATGAAAAGTTCGGCTACAGATTATGGGATTCGACCGAGAAGAAGCTCGTCAGGAGCAAAGATGTGGTTTTCTTTGAAGATCAATGTATAGAAGACATTTGTAAGCCGGAGAAGACCTAGCTTAGTTCTGGTGAGCTAGAAGACATGAATCCGGTTATTCCTCCCGTGGTGCTTGATGACGGGGGAGTACAACAAAATACAGAAGATGAGGAAGTTCCTACAAAAGATGGACCAGGGGAGCAGCCCCCACTTGATCAACCTGTTAAGCCGCAGGTGGGGAGGACATCTAGGGACAGACAGTCATCCAAGAGGTACTCGCCGCATGAGTATATTATACTTACTGATGAGGGAGAACCATAATATTATTCTAAGGCCCTAGCCGATGAGTATAAGAGAGAGTAGTTGAAAGCTATGTAAGAAGAGATGAAATTCTTGCATAAGAGCCACACTTATAATATGATGAAATTGCCTAAGGGCAAGAAAGCTCTGAGCAACAAGTGGGTGTTCAAAAAGAAAAATGAGCAGAAGAATTCACAAATGAGGTTTAAGGTCAAACTTGCGGTAAAAGGGTTTGGTCAGAGAAAATATATAGACTTCGAGGAGATATTCTCACTAGTGGTGAAGATGATATCCATACGGGTGTTGCTTAGGTTGGCGGCTAGCATGGATATAGAGATAGAGTAGTTAGATGTTAAAACTATCTTTCTCCATGGTGACATAAAAGAAGATATCTACATGTATCAACCAGAGGGGTTCGAAGTCAAGGGCAAAGAGCATATGGTGTGTAGGCTAAGGAAGAGCTTATGGGCTGAAACAAGCTCAAAGGCAATGGTATAAGAAGTTTGACTCGTTTATGTTAAAACATGGATATGACAGAACGGAGTTAAACCACTGTGTGTTCACGTGCAAGTTCTTAGATGGTGATTTCTTAGTTCTATTGTTATACGCTGATGACATGCTCATCATGGGTAAAGACATCAAGAAGATTGACAGACTGAAACAGGAGTTGAGCAAGTTGTTTGTGATGAAAGACTTGGGCCCGACTAAACAGATCCTAAGAATGAAGATAACCCGAGATAGAAGCAGTAGAAAGCTTTAGTTGTTACAAGAGAAGTATATTGAGAAAGTCCTATAGTGGTTCAATATGAATGCAGTGAAGCCAGTCAGTACTCCAGTGGATGATCACTTTAGATTGAGCAACAAACAATATCCAAAAATGAAGACAAATGTGGACGAGAAGAGGAAGATACCCTAAGCGTCAGCAGTAGAAAGTTTGATGTATGCTATAGTGTGTACGTGCCCAGACATAGCATATACAGTTAGTGTTGTCAGCCGGTATCTTATCAATTCTAGTAAAGAACATCGGGCAGCAGTGAAATGAATACTATGGTATTTAAGAGGCTCATCTAGGGTGAGCCTATGCCATAGTGACGGTAAACCTATGTTAGAAAGCTACACAAATGCAAATATGGCAGGTGAGGGGAATGGTTTCTTGGCAGAGTAAGTTACAAAAGGTCATAGCATCATTAACAATAAAGGCTGAGTACATTGCGGTCACAGAGGCATGTAAAGAGATGCCATGGATGAAGAGGTTCCTACAGGAACTTAGCCCAAAGCAGGAGCAGCATGTGGTCTATTGCGATACTCAAAGTGTTATACACTTAAGCAAGAATCCAAGTCAGCACTCTAAGTCGAAGCACGTAGAGATTCGGTATTACTAGATCAGAGATACTTTGGAACAGAAGGTGTTACAGCTTGAGAAGGTCCACATGGACGATAATGGGTCAGACATGATGACCAAAGCATTACTCAAGGGTAAGTTCGAGATTTGTAGAAGCCTGACTGGTTTGAAGAAAGCGAATTCCTCCTGAGTCAGAAAGGAAGAGATTTAATGGAGTTTTCTTCCTTAATTTAGAGGAGAGATAGATCAGTCGGTTGTAAAAAATGGATGTTTCACTACGCTGCTTGACCGGTCGAAGGGGTCTGCTCAACCAGTCGAGGACTGCTCGACTCAAAGTCCAGCGACTGGACTTTTTATTGCTCGACCAGTTGAAGGACTCACTCGACCAGTTAAGGGTCTGCTCGATCAGTAGAGAGCCCTGGCTCAACTAGCCGAGGGTTACACAGATTCAGTCCGAATTTGGTGCAAACTGCATAAATTTGAGGAGGTTTTCGCAGAGTTGTGGAAAGGAGTTTTCTAAACTATAAATAGGAGTCCCTGGGGCTTTTCTAGGGTATAGAGAAGGCTTTCTAAAGCATTATGCTAAGGGTTTTGACAGCCAAGGTGAGAGAGAGAGAAAAAAAGAGAGAGAGAGGAAGCTTGTGGAAGGGAAGATTCTGCTCATAGAAGTAATCTACTTTCGTAGGCGACGTCTCAGCGCTTCTACGTCCTCGTGATCGGTGAGATTTATCCGTTTTCATTATTCTTTTATTGTTCATCCACTCCTGTATGAGTGAAGAAGGTTTGATCCAAGTGGTGTGTGCTTGTGATCGGTTGTAATGTTCTACTTCATAGTGAATTGTTGCTCTAGATTAGGTCTCGTGGTTTTTACATTTTCGAGGGTTTTCCATGTAAAATCTCTTTGTGTCGTGTAGTTTGTGTTTTGATTTATTTCATTGCTTTATTATATCCCATAATTCTAGTGTTTTGAGAGGCGAGATCCTAAGATTTTTGTGCAACGCTCCCAACACACTGCTTCCTATGGTATGGTCCACTTAAGAATTAGATGTACTTCATTTTTGGGTTCATGGCCTAAAATGATACGACAAAACGGATGGACGGTGTGGATATAGAATACATACATCAAGGAGAGCTACAATAAGAGCTGCACCATCCTTTAAAGGCGTGGGCCACACCTAATCCGCTCACAGGTTTCGGACTCCACAATTCTCCACTTCAATTACCTTTTAAAGGGAAGCCCTGCAATGTCTGCAATCGTCTAGACAAGCAGGGGCTTTGTGGAGCCCACAATGATGTATGGGTTTTATCCACACCATTCATCCATTTTTTCAGATCATTTTAGGGCAGAAGTCCAAAAATAAGGCAGATTCAAGGCTCAAGTGGACCACAGAGTGGAGATTAAATGCTGACCATTAAAAACTTTTTAGGGGCTATAGAAGTTTTGGATCAAGCTGAAAATTGTGTCTCTTCTCCTTCATCTAGGTCTATGTGACCTTATCAACAGGTTGGATGGCAAATAAACATCATGGTGGGCCCTAGGAAGATTTTAACGATGGGCTTCATTATCATGCTCCTTCCTATGGTGTGGTCCACTTGAGCATTGGATCTGCGTCATTTTTGGGCTCATACCCTAAAATGATCTGAAAAAATGGATGAACGGCATGGATAAAACCCATACATCATGGTGGTCCCACAGAGCCCCTGCTTGGACCATTTTCTGTTCCCTTTCAAAGAAAATAAAAATAAAAAGTAAAGGACAGAGTTTGATAAATTACAAATTTCTGAAGATTAAAATCCCGAAATAGATAGAATTGTCTTTTCCATAAACCTATTCCAGTATAGCTTCTATTCTGGGCCGTATACAATTGACTGGCAGAAGTCAGCGAATTCAGAAAACCAACAAAATTCAAGTCTCCATGCTATTGTTATTGTCTTACCATCAATGCGAGCCCTTAGTACAACCACATTGATCATCCGCTGGAAGGTTATTTTATGATGGTGTCCTATCCAAGGTGGACCCCTTACTATTGGACGGGAGTGCCCATGACCTAAGTAAGTTCCTGCAGTAAAAAGCAAGGCGGGGCCTGTAAAAAGCAAGGTGGAGCCCCTGATGTTTTGTGAGAAATTTACTCCTTCCATCTATATCTTGCGCTAGAGCTGGACATTGAGTCGAATCGGACCGAGTTATGGCTGACCTGACTTGATCTGGTTTGGTTTTGAAATAGGCCTGACTCGGACTCAATCCAACTCAATACTGAGTCCAACATGCCTAACCCAATCCGAGTCTGGGTCTGGCTTGACTAATCCGGACCAAGTCTAACCCAGTCAAAAGTACTTAGTCGGGTCAAGCTGGCACCGAGTCAGAGAGAGAGAGAGAGAGAGAGAGAGAGAGAGAGAGAGAGAGAGAGAGAGAGAGAGAGAGAGAGAGGGTGTTGATGGTGGAGGGCGGCTATCGGGCTTGGAAGAGGAGGATGAGGGAGGGAGAGAGAATTTCAGATCGAGTGCGACAGATAGGATTAGAAATACTTAGAATTCGGGGCTTATATATATATATATATATATATATATATATATATATATATATATATATATATATATATATATATATATATATATATCTGAATCCGAATCGAGTTGGATTTTGGATTGGGCGAAGCTTATTCGGTTCTATCGACTCACCCATTCGGTTCGGGTCAAGTTAGGTCTGAACGAGTTAGATGAGTTGAGTTGTCTCATGCCCAACTCTATCTTGCACTTATGTTTAGTCACATATATTAAAAAATGAATTAAATGTAGGGTCTCAATATATGACCCAGTGGTAGATACATTGCATTTTATGTGTGTAATAAAGAAAGAGAGAAAGGCAAATGTAGAACTCAAGTGGGCCACACGACCAATGTGATGTTTATGTGCCATCCAAACCCTTTATAATGTTATTCCCACAAAGATAAATAAAAATACTATACAAAATAGAGGGGTTAAATGCCCACCATTGAAACATTTGTGGGGCCGCAATTTTTTGATCAAGTTAATATTTTTGTGCTTTCAGTTTATCCCAATGAGAATGACCTTATTAAGGGTTTGGATGGCATATAAACATCACGGGATACCTAAGAAGGTTTTAAGGGTAGGCATCTCCCTCCCCACATTTTCCTATCTTGTGGCCCCCTTGAGTTCTACATCTGCGTTATTTTAGGACTAGTGTATTTACATGAGCAGGAAAATTGGATGGATGGGCTAGATTTCTCACAAACATCATGATGGGCCCCACCTAGGTTCCAAGTTCCTGCAGATGGGGGTCGCATACAATCTGCGTCGGTTCATATTCAATAGTCCACATGATAGTGCACGCGTCCACCTTGGGCCTCACACTGGATAGAAATAAACCTCCTTAATCATATCTTATTTGTAATAGTGAATTATATAATTTAAAATGCCGAAATTCAGCAAACTTTCTTGGCAGAGGGAATGTGATTTCTCCAAAGATGACCCAAAAGCTATCATTTTTATATTTCATTTTCATTAACTAATCTCGTTTGGATATGGGCTTTAATGAGTTTGCACACTGTTCTAGATGCTTTATATGAGAACCTTCACTTAATCCACAGTGAAGTTACCAAAATACCCCCATTTTGCAATTAATGAATCATTTGGTAGCATGGATTTTGACAACTAAGCATTAAAATCCATAATTTTCAATCCAAATCATGTTTGACATCCTTTAATACCCTTAATTCCAATTTAAATTGGATTGAAAATCCTCAAAGACTTTTTATAAATTTCAAGAGAAAAGATTAGGTGCAAAATCTTGAATTTTAAATAATCTTTTTTTTAAAAATCTTTTAAATTAAAATATAGATGGTGGAATTTCAAATTGAAAAAAATATAAAATGTCAGCTGCGACTAAAAGAAGTAAAATTAATAATTTGAAATCTTAAGTCGGAAGAAGGCACCATAATGTAGCTGTTCATTCATTTTTTTCAAATCATTTTTGGATATAAGCTTAAAAACAAAGCAACATGTTAGATTCCAGGTCTAACGGTTGAAACAATGTTATTTTTACTCGGTCTACCACGAGAGCTCTGAATGGGTGTGTGTGTGTGTGTGTTTGGTTGTATTAAATATTATGAAATTTCATTATTAATCGATCTAATTTAGTAAAAGATCACGATTATTTCATGAAATTTGGTGCAATCAAACGCACCCTTAGATTTAGCATTTGCTCCCTCAGGTTGGCCCACAAAATCTAGCATGATCAAATTGGACGGATGGATTGAACATAGTATTAGAAATGAATTCTGTACGTGTATAGGAACCTACGGTCATGAATTTACTCGACCTAGACGGCCGTGCTATGGCTGGGCATGTGACTGAAAAACAAAGATGAGATGGTCCCAATAATCTTATCATCACAGCCGTGCCCCCATTCAATGGTTAGTAACTAATGAATGGCTTGGATCATTCAATCTATGGGACGTTTTGGATATGCACTGTCCATATTGGGTAATTGAATTTCGGATGGCTAGGATTAGTTACATGCATGCCTAGATGTAATGAAAATGAACCTCGCACAATGCCTAGGATTAGTTGATGAGAATGACTACAATTTTAGGTATGCTGGATTCCCGGGAGCCAAACAATACCTAATCTAATATTAAAATGAAAGAAAAAGAGAAATTATCTCATCCGTCCATCTCAACGGACGGCCAAATATTCTCTCTTTTGGGCTGCCTACGGCCCAATCTGTGAAGTGTATATGAAATCCGAATGGTTAAAAAGGTTTGGTACACCTTGATTATCATTGGGGAGATGTATGTGGGGCTCACCGTGATGTATGTGCCTTAAATCCATGCCGTCCATCCATTTTAACAGTTCATTTTAGGGCACAACCTAAAAAATGAAGCAGGTCCAAATCTCAGATGGTTGACCATTAAAAACTTTCTTGTGGGCTATATAAGTTTTGGATCAAGCTGATTTTTGTTTGGTCCCTTCGTCCAGGTCTTTGAGACCTTATCAACAGGTTGGATGACGAATAAACATTCCGCTGTTTCCTCTGTTGTAGTCCACCTATCATTTAGATTTCCTTCGTTTTTTAGATCATGCAAATAAAATTATCTATCAAAATGGATGGATGGATGGATGGATGGCGTGGATATAAATCATATACATCACGGTGGGCCCCACATAAGGTATCCACAGAAGCGGCCGCTCCCTATTTGAAGGTGTGTGTATATTAACAATGAAGACTGATCACCTACAACCGGTTGTAGTTGTAGGTTAGATTAACCTACTACTAATTCTTAAAACCAGAATTTCTGGAATTAAAAAAGGGGTTGTAGCATTCAACCGGTTTTATGTGTTATTCCCACATTCATAACGTGTTGTAACATTTTTCCCCGCCAACATGCCATCTGTGCATGGCATCTGTACCACGAAAACGGTAGGGCCCACCGTGAAAATGACCTCGCACAAATATCAGGCCTGTACTCTGGTCAGATTGACCACACGATCCAAATTAACGGACAACTGATGGTCTGACAAAACATACAGTTATGGCCCACCTAGTGAGTGAATCGGTACAATTTTCCAGAATGTCGATCTACGTGGTGCTGCCTAACTTTTTTATGGTACGGATTCCCCACATAAGTGGCATGTGTAGCAGAGAAGATGGTAATGCACCAAAACTTGTGGTACGGTTGACTGTAGGTGACTAGTTTTTCTACGTATTTTAGACGTACAATATCGCGTGTAGGTCATGGAATGCTATAGTGGCCTATGGTTACACAGTCGCCCTCACGAGTATCACGGCCCTAGTGATATGCTGGTGCGCTGCTGCGCATGATTGTTCCCAACCGTCAGATTAACAGCTCATTCATCAACGGTCCATATAAGCATTGATTGTCTAGCAGGAGACCTACCAATCATTCTCGACGGCCCATTTGGTAGATCCTATCGTAAATGGCCCATGTTTCAAAAATCATACAATCTCAGGCGATCTCATCCTTTCCTCCACTTTTCTTTACGTCCCCAGAAAGTATGTCAACCGTTAACCAGTTTCGATCCCAGATGGACGGCCCCGATTGAAAAATCTAGTGCGGAGAGATGGTTATATTATATTCCGGTCCTACGGGCGCTAGCGTATTGTTTCCTGGTATCTAATACAGTGGAGCCGGAAGTACTGGAATATGGTAGAGCCATACTTTTAAAGTACAGGCGGCAAGGTGATTTGTCAATCGGGTCCCTCCATATGTAGGTAACTTGAATGGATGGGTTTTTTTCAAAAAAAATTGAAACACTATTAGAAAATCCTATCCGTCCAATCTTTGTCCATTAAATTGACACTGGAAATAAACGAAAGTTAACGGTCAAATTAGAAGTCGGATAAACGGTAGAAAAATGAATGGATAGGATTATTTAATATTTTTTATTTTTAAAGTCTAATTCATCTATCTTGGTTCCAGCATATTTGTGGACCCGATCCATACATCACCGTAGCACTTATGTAGTGTGGAAAGATGGTTCTGCCATATTCCGGTTCTCCCCAGCTCTACTATATCATCTCCCAAGGAATCCCTTCCCCGCATTCTCACGTGCTTTTGACTGAAAGCAGAGGAAAGAGCCCGTGATGGACATAGAAAACTCGGAAGCGGATTGGCTACTCCCCCTGACATCGGCCAATGACTGGTGGTCGGTGCTACGTGGGCCCCGTAATTATTTATCTGTTTCATCCATGCCGTCCATATATTTTTAGAGATTATTTTAAGGTATGATTCCAAAACCGAGGTATTTCCAAATCTCAACTGGACCACATTACAGGAAACTGTGTTGAATGAGGTCGATCATTAAAAACATTTTGGGCGCCATAAAAGTTTTGGATCAAGTTCATATTTGCCTTTTCTCTTCATCTGGGCCTTTATGACCTAATCAACAGATTGGATGTCAAATAAACAGTATAGTGGGCCTTAGGAGGATTTTAATGGTGGATATCTAATCACTATTGTTTTCCTTTGGTGTGGTCCACCTAAGATTTTTATCTTTCTCATTTTCTCTGTTAATCCTAAAATGATCTGTAAAAATGGATGAACGGAATGGATGACATACATACATCATGGTGGGGGCCACAGAGGACCGATCACCAGCTTGGCTGGTGGCAGGGGGAATAGCCAATCCGTTTCCAACAGAATGCCCTTCTGATGTGATGGGTCCCATCTCAAAATCACATCAACCAGATGATGTTAACGACCATGTCAAAGACCAACAATCAAACAACAGAGGACGAGAATAACGGTTGAAATCGGACTATAAAAAAAATCGTGATCGTTGGATTAGGATAATTGGGTAAGCGTGAATTTTGAGGTGCATGTCATCCATGATATGGCCCAGCTGATGAACGGTCAAGATCTCTACCAAGTGTAGAGTTTTAGGAGAAAGGGTTGAAATGTCCAAATCATAGAGGTGTAGGCCTGTTAGATAAACAAACACTCATCTACATGGATTCTAAGCTCACATAAACACTATCACAACAGAAATCTCCACCATCCCTCCATTTAAACAGCCTTACCACCAAAGCAATGTGAGAAAACGACCCAACCCCAAACCAACTCCTGCCTAACTCCTCTCTCTCTCTCTCTCTCTCTCTCTCTCTCTCTCTCTCTGTCTCTCTCTCTCTCCTTCTCTTGTACAAAAAAACCAACAAATACTCTCTCTCTCTCACCTTCTCTTGTACAAAAAAACCAACAAATACTCTCTCTCTGTCTCTCTCACCTTCTCTTGTACAGAAAAACCAACAAATAGTCTCTCTCTCTCTCTCTCTCTCTCTCTCTCTCTCTCTCACCTTCTCTTGTACAAAGAAACCAACAAATACTCTCTCTCTCTCTCTAAAACTCCACGTCTCTTTTAGAAAGAATCACCCATAACAATGTCTTCTACAAGGAGAAAGATCTCTCAACACCCAGTAATAACCAACATCGGATGCGGTTGCCGGCGGCGAAAGCTCTCCAACATTTTCACTGCAAAACCCAAAACCAAACCTTCCAACCATCCCAAACAACCCCATCAACCCCGCTCTAATTCCTCCATCTCCTCCAAGAAGGCCCACCTCTCCATTCAAGACCACAACCACAATTCCACATCTCCACATCGCTTCAAGAATCCAAAGCCACTGAAATCCTCCGGCAGGGTCAGCGAAAGCGTGGCGGTAGTCAAAGACTCCGACGACCCATATCTCGACTTCCGGCACTCGATGCTACAGATGATTTTGGAGAAAGAGATCTACGGCCGAGATGACCTCCGTGAACTCCTCGACTGCTTCCTATCGTTGAATTCTCCCTACCACCACGAGATCATCGTTCAGGCCTTCTCAGAGATCTGGAACGGGGTCTACTCGGCACCGAATACGCACACATGGTGGAGGTCACGTGACTCAGAGGGAATCGCACGTGGGGAGTGCACGCGCCACGTGGGGGTTTTGTGCGGTCAAAATGTTGTTGCAGGGTTTAAGAATGACGTTGGGATTTGAATAATAATGTGATAATATTGAGTTTTAATGAAAGGTTTTTTTTTTTTTTTTTTTTTTTTTTTTTTTTTTTTTTTTTTTTAACGAGGAATGCTCCAGTGCTCTGAGCACAAGCTATAGTGCTCCTAGTTGTTCAATCCGTTAATCTAGACCGTTCATCACGTGAAAAGTACATTTCATGGTCTATTTTTAAAAAATCGAATCAATTGGAGAAATTTTAACCGTATGTATAAACAGTAGACTTTTATATGTACAGTCGAGAGTTTTTTAAAAAACGTAGGTCAAACAAAATATCTAATCCATCTATTTGTTAGGAACCACCCGGATTGGGCCATTGCGTGCTGAGTAAACTTTGTGGGGCCCACCGTGATGTATGTGTTTTTTCACCGTCCATCTATTTTGACGGCTCATTTGAGGACATGAACCCAAAATTAAAGGATATCCAAAGCTTAAGTGGACCACACCACTTGAAACAGTGGGATAACGATGCACACCGTTGAAACCTTCCTACGACAGGCAGTAATCTTTATCTGTCATCATAATGAAGGGAAAATACAAATATTAGCTTATCGGAACTCTTATGCCTGAAAAGTTTTCAATGGCAAGTATTTGATTCCCACTGTTTCCTTTAGTATAGTCCAATTAAGGAGATCCTAAGGGCCTGTTTGGCCAGGCAGATCCCACGGTATTAGGAGGGATGGGATAGGCAATATCCTGGGATAGGCATGACGAGCCAAACAAATTCGATGAACTTGTCTCAGGATACAAGCAATCCCATGGATCTTAAGACAATTCACTGACATCACCATCATTACCTTAAAATTGATCCTATCCATTGGTTGGATGGATTGGAAGGTAAAATCCCAGGATATGCAGGGCATGCCAAATAGACCCGGTGAACTTGTCCCAAGATATAAGCAATTCCATGGATCTTAAGGCAATCCACTCACACCACCATCATTACCTTAAAACTGATCCCATCCCTCCTAATATCATGGGATCTGCCCGGCCAAATAGGCCCTAAGGTGTATAGACCTTAGGTATCACCCACCAATTTTATTTTCCCAAAAAAAACTTTAATTGCAAAAATAAACCTTAGGTTGTACGGATGAATCCAAAAAGATCAAAATATTCCCTTTTTTTTTTCAACTGCTTACCCTAATAGATAGGGATATTTTAGTCAAAATATCAGCATTTGAACCTTAAAAGGTCACTTTTCATGAAATAAGTTTCCGGGCGAAGAAAAATAAAAAGGCATAGTACAATCTCATCTATCGTTCTATTATTTCCCAATTAAGTGTTGAATATGCTTCAATTTTGAAAACATGTCCTATAATGAACCGGAAAGAAGATTGGACAGCGTAGCTAGATAAGATACATACATCATGGTGGGGCCCATAGAGTTTACTTAGCACGAGACTATTTGCATGTTAAAGACTGACGCGAATTGGGTACTACGCCGCGGATGCGTGGGTCCTAAACTGGCTGTCTCTAGCCACAAATGGGCAATTTTGTCACTGATATATCTATATATCCATACAGTCCATATATTTTCTTAGATCATTTTAAGATACCATCATAAAAATGAAGTAGATCCAACGCTAAAGTCGTACACACCACTTATTAATCTTTCATTTAATGCAATTGACATTTAATGCTTTTGTAAATTTAATGCAAACTAAACTTATCCACTAGACAGAAAGGATGGATGGCATGAATAAACGGATACATTACAGAGGGCCCGACCACAAAAGAGCCAATTAAGGGCCAGGGACCAGAGGGTAGAGCTTGGCACGAACTGACTCAATCTGACTAACTTGACTTGTCTTACTCGTTCAGACTCAACTCAACCTGAACCGAATGGGTGAGTCAGTCCGAACCAAGTAGGCTTTGCCCAATCCGAACTCAAATCGAGTCGAGTTCCAACTCGACCTAACTCAACCTGAAACTCGATCCATTAGACTTAACCTAATCCGAAGTCCGACTCGACTTAGGTATGGTATATAAATAAATATTCTAATTTCTAATCTACTCTACCCTACCCCACGCCTAGATCCGAAAAACAAAACTCATTCTCATTCGGTACCCATCGGCGCAATCCTCCGACCTTTCTCTTCCTCCTCCCTTCTCTCTCTCTCTCTCTCTCTCTCTCTCTCTCTCTCTCTCTCTCTCTCTCTCTCTCTCTCATCCGGCAAGCTGCTCATCAGGTCCGTGTCTGGTTTTTTATTTATTTTTATTTAAATGTTAAGAGGATGGAGATGGAAGCGGGTTGTGAACCGAGTACACTCTATGAGGTCCACCATGATTTGTGTATTTTATCCTATCCGTCAATCCAGTTTATCCCCTCCGTCCAGCCAGATGACCTAATTCGAATCGGTGCCAACTCGATCTGACTCGGTATTTCTAACCGGCTCGGACTTGGTTCGGATGAGCCCAGCTCAGGTCAAACCCTGACTCAAATCGAGTCGGGCATGCTAGACTTGGTACCAAGTTGGATAGACTTTAGGTCATCAAAACTGGATCGAGTCAGGTTGGCCCTATCTTAGTCCGACTCAACTCAATGCCCACCTCTACCGGTGGGGTAGGATGCAATCTGCATGTTGTTGAATAGCGACAAATAGGGCACCTAAGGGCCACTTGATGTATGTATTTTATCCACTTATCCATATTAATTTATGATTTACAAAAATATAACACTTAAGTAGACCACACCACAAGAAGCTGTGGTGACAGTGATATTTACCATTGAAACCTTTTTAGGGCCCACCGTGATAGTTCATTACAATCCAACCTATTCATAAATTCACGTAGATTTGAATGGATGGAAATTACAAATATAAGCTTGATAAATATCTTTTATGACCCTTAAAAAATTTTCAACCATGATTATTTAATTCTAACTTTGTGGTCCAATTGAAGCTCTCAACTATCTCATTTTTGAACCTGTACCCTAAAATAATATATGAAAATAAATGGACAGTATGGATAGTATCCGTACATCATAATGCCCTGATGACTGGTGTAGGTACGGCAGGTTAGGGCCCAATCCGCGACCGTAAAGCATGATTTCCTCTTATAAATCATAAATATCCCATAAATAGGAAGCGGAGTGACTGGTGTTCCACACACCTATCATCAATCATAAATATCCCATAAATAGGAAGTGAATTGGCTGATTTACCACACGCCAACGATACAGCTGTTTTTTGTTAGATAATTTTAGAACATGAGGCATAAATAAATTACTCAAAGCTCAATTGGACCATAACACAAATAACAGCTGGGTAATAATTTTCACTGTTCATACATTCATAAAGCCCATTATAACTTTTATTTTTCATCCAATATTTTCATAAGATCATAAAAACTTAGATGAAGAGGAAAAACAAATATCATATTGATCCAAGGCATCTATGACATCCAAAAGAGTTTCAATGGTAGAGGTTCAATTGCCCACTGTATTTTGCAGTGTGGCCCACTTGATCTTTAGATCTCTCTTATTTTTCGGCTCAAGCATTACAACGAGCTCACCAAATGGATGGACAATTTGGATATAACATATACCTCAGATGGGACCCACAGAACTTGCTCACGTGAATTTAGCGGCTAGATAGCTGGTACGTGTGGTACACCAGCCAATCAGCTTCCTCGTAAATGCGAAACGGATTGGCTACCCTCCCAGCCACTAGCCAATGTCGGTGCTCCATGGGCCCCACTATGATGTAAGTGTTTCATCCATTCCGTCCATCTATATTTCTAGATCATTTTATGATATGAGACCAAAATTGAGTTATATCCCAATCTTGAGTGGACCACATTATAGAAAAAGGTGTTGAATGAACATCGACCAATAAAAACTTTGTGGGGGCCATAAAAGTTTTGGATCAAGATGATCTTTGTTCCTTTCCCATTCATTTAGGTTTGTATGACCTAATCAACAGATTGGATGTCAAATAAACAGTATAGTGGGCCTTAAGAGAATTTTAACGGTGGATATCCAATCATTTTTGTTTTACTGTGGTGTAGTCCACTTGTGATTTATATCCCTCTCATTTTCTGGATCAAGCCATAAAATGATTTGTAAAAATACATGAACGGCATGGATGAAACACATACATCATGGTAGGGTCCACATTGCACCTACCATCAGCAACCGGGCTAGTGGCAGGGAGAGGAGCCAATCAGTTCCCCCATCCCTCCCCCGGCGGATTGCTACTTCCCCTGCCACCAGCCCCGTGGTTGGTGGTCGGTGCTCATGTAAAAAATTATAAGAATATAAATCTCAGGTAGGCTACACCGCAGGAAAACAATAGTGATTGGATATCCACCGTTAAAATCCTCCTAAGGCCCATTGTACTATTTATTTGACATCTAATCTACTGATTAGGTCGTACAGAGCCAGCTGAAAGGAAAAAAAAAAAGATCAACTTTCCAAAACTTTGATGCCTCCACAAAGTTTTTAATGGTCAAAGTTCATTCAACACTTTTTTCCATCATGTGGTCCACTTGATATTGGAATATATCTCAGTTTTGGTTTTATATCATAAAATGATTTATAAAAATAGATGGATGACATGGATGAAACACATACATTATGGTGGGGCCCACAGAGCACCGACCACCGGATGAAATTTGCTGGTGGCAGGGGGAGTAGCCAATCCGTTTTCATAAATGGGTTGAAAAAGGTTCGGCTGCAGACACTTTGAAGCGGATTGGCAGGTGTACCACACACCACCAACCCAGCTTGTGTGTACTAACAGTTGAAAGGAGATCAAAGTCACATGGGTTTTATAGAGATGTATTTATCATATCCACACCGGTCATCCATTTGGCGAGATCATTTTAGATCTCTCTCCTAAAAAGGATTCATTTCAAAGATTCAAGTGGACCACACAACAAATAGCTGCAGAAATAATGATTCTCACCATTAAAACATTCATAAGGCTCACCATAACGGTTATTTTCCATACAATCTATTCATACGATCACACATACCCGAATAAAAAGAGAAAATAAATATCATATTGATCCAAAGTTTATATGACACCTGAAAGGGTTTCAATGGTAGGCGTTTAATCTCCCTTTTTACAGTGTGGTCGACCTGATATTTTGATCTTTCTTATTTTTAGGCTCAAGCCATATGACGAGCTCACCATGTAAACTGACAGTTTACACATAACTCATACCCTACGATGGGACCCACAAAACTTGGTGACATCAAAACACCTGCTGGGTCGATGCTGTGGGTACGCAGGCCAATCCGCTTCCGCAGTTCACGTGAACTGATGCAATTAGGAAACAGGATATCTAGTGATCCTGCCACTCGCCAGTGGTCAGTGCTATGTGGGCCCCAGCATGATGTATTTGTTTCATCCATGCCATCTGTCTATTTTTTCAGATCATTTTAACATATGGTACCAAAAGTTAAGTAGATCCAAATCTCAAGTGGACCACACAGTGTTGATTGAACGCCCACCATTAAAAACTTTTTGTGGGCCACAAAAGTTTTGGATCAAGATGATGTTTCTTTTTCTCCTTCATCCAGCTCTGTACGACCTAATCAACAGGTTGGATGTCAAATAAACATTACATTGGGTTCTAGGAGGTTTTTAATGGTGGACATTCAATCACTGTTGTTTTCCGATGGTGTGGTCCACCAGAGTTTTAGATCTCCCTTATTTTTGTCATTAAATTCTAAGATGATCCATAAAAATGGATGGACGGCGTGGATAAAACAAAAACATCATAGTGGAGCTACAGAGCACCGACCACTAGCCACCTTGGCAGCGTTACCAGCCAAACCGCGTCCATGCAATTAGGGGGAGCGGATGAGGTGAGACCCGGCCTTACCCGAGACGGTTCGGCCCTTACCGTGGAGAACCACCTTGATATATGTATTCTAAATCCACTCCGTCCATTCATTTTTTCAAATCGTTTTAGCCTATTTTCCCAAAAATGCAGCAGATAAAACTATAAGGTGGGCTATACCATTAGAAACAATGGTGACTGAACATCCTACCATTAAAAACTTCTTAGGGATCACCTTATTGTTTCCGTATTGTTTATTTTCCATCCAATCTGTTGATAAGGTCAAATAAGCCCGGATGAAGGGAAATAAAGAATATCAGCTTGATTCAAAATGTTTGTGGCCCATTAATGGTCAATCAACACTGTTTCCTATGGTACGGTCCATCTGATAATTGGATCTGTTTTATTTTTCGAATAGCTAGATTTCAAAAAAAAAAAAAAAAAAAAGAAGAAAGATAGACGGCGTAGATACTGAATACATACATCAAAGTGGGCCCCACATTAAGGGCCGGTGAGTCCGGTGTCTCACCCAATCCGCTCCCGCAATTAGGAGCACTATGACTTAGGTACGGTTCGGTGTTACCGGTACGACCGCAAACGTATGGTGGTGTAAATATAGGTGACGAATCTGATGGATGGATTGGATGTCTTGAATAAATTACGTGGACCCCACTTCTGCCCGAACCACAGGAGCACACTCTAGACTCGGTGATTTTTTATGTTGGCGTTTTTTAATTTAATTTCAGTTTCCAACATTGACTGGCGGTTGAATGCGTTTTAATGTTATTGGAGTCTTGAGTCTCTGTCTCTCTGTCGTGATCATAAAGATCATGGAAGTTATTTGTTACTCGGCTTCCTATGACGCTTGATATGGGGGCGCTCAAAATTTCTACAGAAAGCATTAACTCAAACTAAACCGGCTAAGTTGTGGAAATACTGTCGGTACCAAAGCTATTTGAAATAGGACCGTTGGATATTTTCCTTCTAACCATCTGATAAGTGTCCAGCAATTGGGGTCCTTACTCTTACCCGGGTGGTAGACTCCTTAGAGTTCCAACACCGGGTCAAGGGTTCGAGTACCCGTGGTGGTGAAATCCCACGGTGTGCGTGTGTGGGGGTGTGTGTGCGCGCGTGTAAAAAAAAGTGTCCAGCAATTGATAAGGGTCCTTACTCATGACTTGGTGGTAGGCTCACAAGATCACCCACCGTGGTGTGAGTACGTGGGTGAGTGTAAGGTGTGAGTACAATCAGATAATAAAATAAGTGATTTTTATTTCTTTATTTATTTTTGAGTTTATGGTAACAGGGATCACCTTGAAAAAAAAAAAAAAACAAGACCCACATTTTGGGCAGTTTAATTGATTTTTTAAAAAAACTTATATATATATATATATATATATATATATACACACACACACACACACATTCACCACCTATGGATGCTCGAACCTTTGACCGCGAGTTGAAACTCCTGAGAGTCTACCACCGGAGCAAGAGTAAGGATTTCTAAGTGACTGTGTATCATCATCCCACTCTGACCGAGTATCAAAGTGGCTTTTATTATTATTATTATTATTATTATTATTCTTTTTGTCCTTCAAAGGTTATTGCAATCCTACTCGCTACAAACGAGTGCATGATGTGGGCCGTCCATCAGGTGAGGTGCCATGTCCCGAAAGTGAGGCTGATTGAGTTACTCAACAGGCTTTATCCTATGTTGAGTAAACTCTGTTGGGCCCATGTATGTTATTTATCCACACCGTCCATCTACTTTTCCAGCTCATTTTAGGGTTGAACCAGAAATTGAAGTATATCCAATGTTCAAGTGGACCACACCACGTGAAACAGTGGGAATAATGATTTCCATAGTTAAAACCTTTCTATGGCCCACAGTAATGTACGTTTATTTGTCATCCAACTTGTCCATAAGATCACACACACATGGATGAAGGGAAAACACACAAATATTAGCTTGATCCAAAACTTTTGTAGCCCCAAGAAATTTTCAACTATGGATGTTCAATTCTTACTGTTTCTCAAGGTGTGGTCCACTTGATCTTTGCATATGGATCATTTTCGGGCTCAAGCCCTAAGTTTATCTGATAAAATGGATGGACAAAGTGGATAAAATATAAAAATCATGGTGGACCCCATAGAGTTTACTCAGTATGCAATCCACTTCGGGCTTACCCAATTATAAGGTGGATGGGCCTACATCTACAGAAATAGGTTGTTCATGTTGGGATTTGAATTGCAGAATCACACAGAGATGGATCTAGGATAGCGATTTACAAGCACCAAGCAAACACAAGAGAACGCTAAGATTTAACATGAAAAACCCATTAGTGGAAAAACTGTTGTTAAAAAGGATATCTTAAATCTAAAAAGTTTTGGAAAAAGTTCGACTACACCACCAAAATCGTCATTTAGAAACGGTTTTAAACCGTTCCTAAATGCTTCAGGAACGGTTTCACACCGTTCCTAAATGAGGCGTCGCAGAAAATCAGGAACGGTTCAGAACCGCTTTGGGGTACCGTTTTTAGGAACGGTTTTAAACCGTTCTGGTGCCAACGGTCATATTTGGGAATGACATTTTTTTTCTTATTTCAGAACGATTTTTAAAAAAATAATAATAATAAATAAATAATAAAAATCTGCCGTATAAAATAAAATAAAATATATTTAAGCCATATTCATTTAAGAATCAAAAGATAGTAAAAACAACCATGATGTAATTTGAAACATTATTTACCTGAATTGCAAACCTGAAAAAAAATATTTGGTGGAAAAATTGAAATATATTTGTACTTCATTTCAATTGAGAATCCAAACGTATGTTATATAAGAAATAGCAAGGGGTTTTCTTTATCTCCAAAATATCAAAAATTCCATAGACATTTCAATGTAGTCTTTCATGAAAATAACAAGGATATTCCATAAATGTTGATTCAAAAGAAGAAAAGAAGAAAATGTTTATACAGTTCTTAGTTAGTGAGGATGCATGACGTCCTACCAGTTTGAGTTAGTGAGGATAATCTTTCTTCTACATTTTGTTCCATAAATATTCCTTTTGACTCTTGGTCATTCCCACATTTATTGATTAAAGAAACAGAGAATAAAAGTAAACCCCCAAAGTTCCTCTGTTCTCAATTTCTTTCATTGGATTACCGTATTCCTGATTTTACAATGGCAGAAAAGATCTATTTCCTACAAAAGAGAACAAAGTAACCCACCAATGCAAAGTTCTTTAATTCATGTTGAAGAACCATTTAAGAATAGGGATGGATGTCAATTTACACCCCATGATTAAATCACTTACCAGCCAACTCAGAATGGTTGAACAAAACCCAATTCCAAGAAAATGTTCCCTGATAAAAGCACGCTGATGCACATGAATCACCTTCTTATTCACAACTGCACAAATATTGCCACCTAGTAAGAAAAATCAGACAAAAAAGAAACAAAGATGGCTCTCTCCATCTCCTTAGCTGTCCAGCAATTCAGCTTCAAAGGAGTTTTCAGAATCCAAAAGCATTACCCTTGTCTTGATCATATTTATCTTTCTTAATAGAATCCTCCCAATGTTTCCATTGACGTATCTACATCGTGATAAAGAGGAAAAAAATGCTCTTAAGTAATCATATACCACTACCGATGACAGACAAAAAGATAAAATAGTTCCAAGTTCGAATGCTAGGACAACAAGGGCTCTGACATGACATGACAAAAAGATAAAATTCAGAATTTCAATCAAACTAGCAGGCCTTTAGCACTAGCACTAGAACATGTAGAGATGGGCTTTAGCACTAGCACTAGCACATGTAGAGAAGGGCTTTACTCAGAAATCTCTGGTGGAGTTGTTACTCCTACTGTTACTCTTACTACTCAAACTTCACATTTAGGCTATCAAGAACATGAGATTTACAGTGGATAGAATTGAATTGTGTTGGTATTGGTAATGTGTTGCAAAAAAAAATTGTATGGTGTTCAAATGATAATTTGAACCCTGACTACAATTGACTATTTTCAATATCAACAATACTTTCAGTACAAACCTCTTGTAATGAGAAAAGAAGTCCAAATCTGAGTATTTGCATCAGTGTAACATAAACTTAAGGAATAACCTAACACTTAAAATGACAGACAGTGTTGGCTTACCTGTGCAAAGTGCTCGAAAATTCTCTACAGCAATGACAAAAACAAAAAGAGATTAGGTAACATCCAAAAGCCATATGAGAAAGCACTTGAAGTGGAACAATCAACAAAATGGCAATGGGTTGCAACTTGCAAGGAAAACAAAATTGCAGAACAAAAGTAAATGAACTGAAAAACCTGAAGACCATGGATCATGAAAACATGAGTTCAGTTAACCTGTAGTTTTCAAGAGCCTTTTCATAGAATTTCAACATCATTTTTTTCCCTGCTCGTAATCCTGTATCGTTTATCATTAATTTGATTACTTTGGAGTGTTTACATGAGTGCGGGTATTTTGCTTTGGTTTCAATTAAGATAATTTCTTCTCTCATCCTATCTTTTCCTTTGCTGCCTGTTTGGATTCAGTGTGAACTAGGGGAATGCAAGGGAAAGTGAAATTGTGACATTAGTATTTAATAAATTGACATCAGCACTAGCGGAAGGAAATCCCTTGCACCTGTTTGTTTTCCTACAGAAACTATGAAAGGAAAGTGCTTTACCTTTGCACTTTTCATTAATTCAGTTGCAATTTTCTTGGGGAAACCTTTTTTCCCTCTAATTTTGCCATTTAAAACTCAATGTGGATGAACTGAGAGCAAAGATCCTTGACCTTTTCAAACTCAACCCAGATACTGATTTCACCCTTACACTGCATCTTGCCACAGAAAAAGGAAAAAGGTCTGACCTCCCACATAAAAGTCAATACTATTTCTATTTTAGTAGAGAGCTTTCTCCTGCCTTTTTCATGGCTTGGCTTCGACAGTGATATCCTTGAGCTTCTCCTTCAATTCTTCAGTCTGTGAATGGATCGACAGGAGATAAAACAAAGAAATGTTGAACAAAACTATATTAATATATAGAGCTTTGTCAAGCCCTTGTGCATCTATATCACAAGTGCCAAACTGGCAAGCATGTGGGACAACATCCAAGTGGTGTCCACCTGATGACCAAACGTGTATGAAAACAAAGGCAGTTCTTAAACAATAGCCATCAGTCCACATTAAACATACACGTGGCCTCCTGATGGTGTACCAACCCTGATTTTTTCACTAGGTCATATCAACTAATAAGCTTCCAACTACCTTGTTTAGTTCAGTGCCTAGATCAATCAAATTTATTTATTTATTTTGTGCCTCCAAAGTTGAGGAATCTGCTTTCAATTTGGTTACTTTGGAATGGTAATACTTCAACTGAAATTTTAATCTCGTACCGCCACTCTACTCATGGGTACACCCTTTTTTTTACTTCCAGCAATAAGACGCACGGCTTTGTACTATTGCATTTCCAAGAGTAGAAAAAAAGGGTGCATCTATCATAATAGAGAGGGTGCAAATACTGTCTCCCTTCTCTTGCCTCTACAGAAGTACTATTGACTCTTAGTTTTATTACAGTTTTCTAGGTTTCTTTAAATCTCCTCTTTTAAGTAATAGTCTTTTATTTTCCCAAAGAGAAGAATTGCAGAATACACGAACACAACATAATAAATTTTAAAAAGCCTCAAGATTTTGACCTATAAATAAACATTTTGAAAAAGAAATTTAAGACGTTAAAAAATTTGAAAAGTTTTGAGTAAAATTGGCAAGTTTGAAAAATCTTGAACATCATTACTTATAATACCATTGACAATTTGACTATTACTTGGATCCTTCATTGGCAGATGTTATGCAGTCAAAAAGCCCATTTACAACTCACGAAAGTATTCCTTTTTTCTGTCCATCACACTCTGACATACTTGGGCCCTGCTTCAACATGAGGATGTTACTAGATATCATCTGAATTGAAAGCAAAACGGTTCAAAATACACCACTATTTTTTAGAATGACTCATTAAACAACCCATTCATGAATACAATTTAATCACTTCACCTTCATGCTGTATGTCTTCCCAGTTCCAGTCTGTTCCAAATGCATTATTTGAAGGTTACAATTTGTTAGTATGATATGAAAGCTTTACATTACTTGCTGAAACAAACAAAACACAACATCTATCAGTTTTGTTTTTTTGTCAATATGAATATGAAAGCTACATATTGCTCACTGGATGCATATTTTGTATCCTGGCCTCAAACAGAACAGGCAATTCAAGGATATATCTTCGCACTTGCATACATGTGTACCACAGTGCATGCATGTTTGCATTCATGAATTCATGCATTTAGAATCTGAAAAACTTCAGTTAATGACAGAAACATAAAAAGAAAATGTTGACAACCAGAGCAAGCATCATTTCAAGTAATTTCTATCAAATTGCAGCTTACTTGTCCATAAGTAATGATTGTTCCATTTATTGCATTAATGGCATCTGTTGATAGAAAACAACAGAAAAATTGTCCATAAGTAATGATTGTTCCATTTATTGCATTAATGGCATCTGTTGATAGAAAACAACAGAAAAATGAAACACAGCATGAACACAAAAATGAGGCAGATCCAAATCTTAAGTGGATGACACCATAGCAAACACAGTGGGGATTGAAGGCTCGCTTTTGAAAACTTCTCGAGGGCCATGGAAGTGTTGGATAAGCTGATATTTGTATTTTCCTATGAACAGGTTGGATGGGAAATAAACATTGGGTGGACTATTTAAACATTTTATATGTTTGACTTGTTTTTCAGTAGATGATGAAAACAAAATTGTGTATAAAATGACAAGAGGAATGACTACTCATTAAATATCAATTAATCAACTAGTTACAGCATCATTCCAAAAAGGGCTGCTGTTTTTTTCTGAACCATCTAAAGTTGGTTTCACTATCTAAACGATAGAATAAAGCATTACTAGCATGCAGAATGCAAGGTGGTGGAAAGATTAAGCAAACAAGAAAACTCACCAACAACATTGGAACCTTGACAACCCAATCTTGAGAGCTTCCGCTTCCATACTCAGCTCCAACCAGGACAATGGTGTCATGGCTATAAGCCTTGTACCTCTGAAACACCATATTGATAACATGCTTTTAGCAACCTGTATAGAAGTATAGGTTTGTGTTGGATCTGAATTCTTATACTGATCTAACCTTGAATAGTTTGAGAATAAGAAGTTGTGGGCTCATTAAGAAAAAAAAAAAAAACAGAGAGAATGTTCTGACTTAGAAAGAAGGAGTAGCATAGAAGATTTTGATTTGGAAATAAACAGGTGTAGAAGTTCCAAATATTATTTAAAAAAGAAAGGGAACTTGTTCACCTGCACCAAGGATTGTTCGTGTATCATCATAGAGTTGGTTCTTTGGGATAAGTACATTGAGGTAGGCTATAAGAAACTGTTTTTGCGCAATACAATAAGCATTTTAGCTTGCAAGTATTATGAACATGCTATATTCTAAAATTTAAGGTGGTACTCTTATCAAGTAAGCCACATATATTTATTGAATCTAGGCTGTTGGACTTCTCTTTATTGTTATTTTTTCTCATCCAAGTTTGATATGGATCAGCGAGCCAACATTATTTTCAGAAAATGCATCTTAATAGTGGAGCTCAATTAATGGCCAAGCCATGCTCGGGCCAATGATGAATGGCCCAGCCTAGCCAATTAGCCTGATCTAATCTCTAAGTGGGCCATGCTTATAAGAAAGAAAAGAATGCATGGTTTAAAGACCTTTGTTAGCAGCTCCCATTCAATCCAGGTGAGCTAGACTACCATAGGTTTCAATGTTGTAATGCAGATTTTCTACCATTGAACTACATGCTCAAATCCAAACTCATACCAAAGTTCAGAAAAGATAATTAAAACTGAAGTTTATGCAAAATACTAGAGTTGATGTAAAGGAACAATCAAGGGAAAAAGAATATTTTGCATGAAAAAAAATATCCATGTAAGAAATACGATTGTATGTTAGGTGGGATGGTCATCATACAATGGAAAAACACGAATGTCCCTGAACACAAAATTTGAATGATTAGAACTATGGCCTTTCCAAGAAAAAAATTCTGAATATACATGGGAGTTTCTATTGCATGATGTCTTTAAAAGCATGAACATGCTTAGCTTCCAAATATACATGGGAGGCTCCCTGGAACATAAATATCAATCCAAGTCAAGATGCTCAATTAAAAAGAAACAGATTGGTGAACTACAATATACCTACTGAAAGCATGGAGTAAATGTTGGTGCATGCTATGTTGCTAAATGCTAAAAGCTAAAAGAAAATTGCAAATATCGCTTCCAACCTGAGAAGTTTTTAACTACTTTTGTGCTATGTAAATTAATTTTTTTTGTATAAAAGCTTTGACATTCTGGCAAGTTGAAGTCACCACTAATTGATCTTACCAGCATAATTTTTTATTTTTTATTTTTAAAAATGAAGCTCTATAACAAAGGATCATGAAAGAACACGGAGAATATGAGTCAACAAGAGATATAAACCCCAAGTAGAGACTTGTAATAAGAAAGCATATGCAGTTCATGTAACACAGTCCAGTATTAAAGTAATTACTTGAAATATCTTAAAATGCTTGAAAGCTAAGTACTGTCAACGAACTTGCTGAATTATCCAGGCAGGTGCCTCTGAAATACTTAGGTCGAGATATGCAGAAACCGGTACATAAAGATGGCTCTTTGATGGAATCTTCATAAGAACTGACTCATGTAATATTTAGTTCAGAAATTAGTGTTAGTTATCATTTATTGCTAATTCATTTTAAAAAAGAAATCCAGAATGTACAAGCAATAGCAACTTCCAACTTCATGGCATTCATGATGCATTACATTCCCCAATAAAGGTTGCCTATACTAGCTAACAAATCAAATATTTAAAAATGATTGCTTCTGGATGAATAATTGCTTGTGGAATCATGAAATATTTGAAAATATTCAAACATATAAGAGAACTATTCTTCTATTTTTTAGGTAGCATTTAGAGTTTACTGGCAAATCATGGATGACAGTTGGTAGGGCTTTCAGCTACCTGCCCACCTTCCAAGCTGAGATGGACCTAACCCATTCCAAATCCCACTTAAGAGCCTTGGCCTGAACAAGATGAGCACTTTTCTTTTTCTTTTTCTTTTTTTTTTTCTTTTTTAAAAATTACCAAGTGAGGTTTTACAAGGCAAGAGTAAGACATCTAGGGATCCAACCTGGTTCATTCATGCACGTTACAGTCTCTGCCGTCTCTACCTGGAGAATAGTGATATTAATTTTTGAAAAAAAAAGGAGAGATTTTCAAACTAATCAATAGAGAGAGAGAGAGAGACCTCTTGCTCGGAGAGGGGCTTGCTCTGCATGAGCTGAGAAATCTGCCCATCGAGCTGGCTATGGGAGTTCGAAGAAGGGATTGGATCCACACTCATCTTCTTCTTCTTCATTTATAATATAACATCACATCAGAGTTGGGAAAAAAAAATGTAATCCGTATAATAGGAACCCTGTTTTACAAGGGTTCCTTTATAAGGAACACTGTCAGTTTGAGGATGCACAGAAAACATCACATTGGAGTTGGGAAAAAATGTAAAATAGGTGCACCTTGCAAGAAAGCATATAGCTTCTGCTTCCGTAGCTTTAGCTTACCAGTACTTATCGAAACAAGACCATCCACACTATATTTTGAAATCTGGAGCATATGCAAAGTTACTAATAAGAAAATACATGGAAGCAGCTGGCTCAATCCTGATAAGGTAAGACACTAAAACAAAGTTTTTATTTTTGAAAGAAGATTGCATTTTTTCTGATCATCAAGATAATTATCTTGATGATTTGAAGAAAAAATGGGAGAATGAATTATTGTGGAAGAAAAGGACACAACCTCATTCATGAGACTCTTATTTACTTCAAAATTAGTAGCAGGTTCCATGTTCAAATCATTAGATGAATTTTGTTGTTGCTGTTGGGCTTCTGCTTTCACCTGGCCAGCATCTGCATTACAAATAATAACAAATTTTAATTTCGAGAACAAAGAGAGGAACTAAATATCAATAAACTTGGAATGTAGGAAGGGTACATGCTGAATAGTGATGTCATGAGCACTTGCATCTTTCGCTCCAGCTGACATCAATGCATGCTGAGCAGACTGTTGATGCATGGAATTTTGCTGTAGTGAAGAAGATGTGATAGCAGGGAGATCCACAGGTGAAAAATGAATTAAATCATGATAATACGTAAATGGGAAACAATATCATACTCGAAATCAATCACTTTAAGATAGATATAGACACCTATTTCGTGAATATGGTTCAAATAAGGTTTTCCTGACCTTCACTACAATAGGGGATTCCACCTGCTGCAGTTCTGGGGCTGCACCTACCGCAGTTCAGCTGAATATATGCTTGAAATTGCACCACAACAGAAGTAAATCTCGCCTATACAGATACCTGAAAATCCCTCTTCTAGGAAATCCTGGATTTGTCACAAACCTTCATTACATCTATCATGTCCAGTCTATAGAAACAACTAATCATGTAAGCTATACAAGATGTACTTGGGACAGTCCACAAAAACAATCAAAACATACAGTCCAAAAAGGTGAATTGTCCAAAAAAGTGTTAGACTATTGTCCCTAATCGGTGAACTCAGTACAATAAGAATGTCATGCAACAAATGAGCCAATTCCAACTTCGCCTAAAGTCGAATGATATCCGGCTTGGGCAATTTGGTCTCCTTTAATAATGATATCAATGACAACCTTGTAAAACTCTTCCCGAAGAGGTTTGCCATGAATCATTTTGAGTTAACGCCATCAGCTATGGCCCACCAAATAATCCATATCCTAACCACTGCATCACGCTCCACGTGTACAGTGCAGATGTTTTAGACAACGCATCGCATTGCTATAGCATTACTCCTGGATCTCTTGTACAAGTGACCCCTTGGATGGAGGGAGCTGCATGCTAACATAGAGCACTTCCAAGAAATGCATGGATGAAAGTTCGTTGACTTTGACAATTTGACGAGTTAAAAGACTATTTTGCCCCTTCTGCTTCTGGAATCAAAATAAAACTGTACAGGCAAAATGGTCATTTCGTCCCTAACAAAAATGACCGTTTTACCCCCCAGAAATCTTCCTCCCACTAAGTAGACCGTACGGACACTCACCTGAACTTCCCAAAATGCCCTTCAGCTTAGAAAAAAGGCCCACAAGAGGAGCATTGCAGGCGATGGACGACTCTGTCTATTCGTAGTTCCACCGTTGATCGACGTAGTCATCTTGCCGATTGGGCCCACCTACAAGGGCCCTCACGATCACATTGGGATTGCTACCGTTGATGCGGAACCATTTCTCAAACCCTTCGAGGCAATCAACGTTCAAAGGTAATAGTGATTTCGATTCGATGGAAGCTCCTCAGTGGTGAACTTGAAGCAGGTAGTTCCTCGATGGATGTTGCAGGGAGAGGGAGATCGAGAGAGGGAGGGAGAGTGAGAGCGAGATCGAGAGAGAGAGTTGAGATCGGGAGAGGGAGATCAAATGAGAGGGAGAGGGAGATGGAGATCGTGAGAGGGAGAGGGAGAGGGAGAGGGAGATCGCGTTTTAGCGTTTTAGGCATTTTGGAGGGTTTAGGGCATTTTGACGATGAAAATGATCCTATAGTCTGGCAGATTTACATGAATGTGACTCTCGGGCCATGTGGGGTCCACTTAGAGGGTTCTAATAGAATCCATTCCGTCCATCTATTTCAAAATAATACAATAAACCATAATAATAAGAAATAAGAAGATCCAACACTCAATCGAGACACACCAACAAAACAGCGAAAGTAAGAACGTATAACATCAACTATTCCAGTACGGTTTACTACCGTTTCAAATCAAAAACGGCTTAAAACCGTTTCTGAACCAAAATGCTAACCGTACCGGTCTAGCGATTTTGGTGTAGTGTAGTAGAAGCAAGTTCGACTCGAAGTCCAGGAATAATGTATCTGAAATTCCCGAGGTCTTTGACCAGTCGAGGGACAAGCTCGACTAGTTGAAGGGGTCTTCGACCAGTCGAGGGATAGACTCGACTTGTGACTCCTCGTCACTGTGGTCACATGTGGGCGGGCACACGTGGGTGGACTGTTTACTCCTCAAGTGCAGGGTTGTAATGTAGTAATAACTCGGTAAGACTGAGATCGAATCCCAAGGGACTGAAACTGTACGTTATCTAAAACTAACTAGAACTAGAACTAGAATGAGATGAAATCTAAATCAAATAAACTTTAATGAAGAATTGTGAGATTATTATCTAAAACTTAAGAGGAATCAGAGATAGGAAACTAGGGATTCAGAAGATCCATTTGTAGAGATCAGGGAGATCTTCTGCCAGCTTAAAGAATCATGGAGTTTAACTGAACTTCCGTTGATATAGTTTCAAAGAGATGAAGAGTATATGAATTAGAATGGATTCCATCACCAAACCATGCCCAAGAGACTATGGCAAACAACAGAATTAAACTAATTACCAACCAATCAATATGCCATGAAGGTTAGGAAGGGTACCATCATCCGACCATGCCCAGGAGACTATGGTGAATAACAGGGCTTCCTGACGTTATAAACATAAAGGAAGAAGAACATGCTCAAAGTCATTGCAGACCCATTGTAATTTTAGTCACAACAGACCATTAATAAAACTAAAAGCATTCCAATTACTAAACTAAAATCAATGTTAATACAATCTAAATAGGCATAAGCTGAAAGAGTCCTCCATCACGCTACAAGCTTCACCTCTTACCCCTAGCTAAGAGGATTAGCCTGATAACATGGTTAGGCTAAATCCAAATAAATAAAGAGAAAAAGAAAAGAAAAAAAGAAAACAAAACTCCTCTCTCTCTCCCTTTGCTCCACGTCCAAAGCTGCTCCCAGGCTGAATGATGAATCCCTCCCTCACGTTCTCTCTCTCTTGTATAGGTTGCTGAAGTCGGTGACTGCAAGGGAGAAGTCGGTGTGAGCGTGCATAACACGCAGATTACACAACCGCGTCCGTTTTGCAGCCTGCACTGGCAGCGTCATTGGATTGACGCTGGACATTGGTGGGACCCATTTAATGGTATTGCTTGCAAGATCCAATCCGTTTATTGGATTGTATAGGAACAACCGGCCAGAAATGATATGAAATAGCTCAGATTTGGTGTGGCCCACCGGACTTTTCTCGCTACCGTTCGTCCGACGTTTGAACGATCGAAACCGATCTCCGATTGTATTGTGAACTTTCTCCACCTAGGTCTTGGTGATAGGGGCCTTAGAAAGCCAATGGACGGTCCAGATGGATGATTTGGATCAGGGGTGGGCCCTACTGAGTGAAATCGGCGAAGACAGCGTTGAACCTGCGTAATCTTTACGCAGAGGAGCTGCGTGAAGCTTGGTGGGGTCCATGAATGGAATTTCCAGAGAAATCCAGTCCGTCCATTGAATGGAGCTTGAATTTTCGACTGAGGATAGATAATTTTTAATGATTTCTGATATGGCCCACCTGATCTGTAAAGTCACCGTTCATCTACCGGTTTAAAGGTTGAAATCAGTTTTATGTTGTCTTCCGGGATTTCGCCACCTTGGTGATGGTTAAGCCTATGCTATAGAGTGAATGAATGGCCCGGATTATCTAAGTAGATGATGGGTGGATCCCACAACTGAAAAATGGACGGACTGCGTAAAGACGATGTCCATTTTTTTTGAATTTTTACAGAAGACGCGGTCTTCTGCTTGTTGGACCGGACTGCATGGTTCGGTGCAATTCACGTGGTCATGCACTACATGCACGTATACCCTCGTGTGGTGTCCACTACGATGTTCTTGAGAAATTCGATCCGACCATTCACTCTGTCATATCATTTAAGCCGTCGATACCAATTTCGAAGCATATCCAAGTCTCAGGTGGGCTCCAAATCACAGATTCATGGGCCGATTTAACCGTTGGGCCACTTCCACAAGGTTTCATCTACTGAAATTCATCATGTACGGTTACTTTATGGTCCCCAGGCCACGTATGAAGTTTCGTGTCAATCTGATGGTGGAAACCTTGTGATCTTGCATTCTACACCAATTTCGGGCCATTTGAAGGTGAACGGCTGAAATTCCGCTGATCTTCGGTGTATAAATCCACTGATCTTGGTCCCCTGGGATCCGTCCTGGCCTTGATGATCATCAGAGCGTTAAGTCCAAGATTTTAGTATCCTTTTTCAACTCAAGCTCCTAAATTCTCCTTGTAACATAAACACGATTACATTAGCCGTTAAACAATATTATGTACATAAATCCAGACAATATCCGGGGTCTAATATGCAATATTAGACCCTCAACACAACCCCCAACTAGCATTTTTCTATTTCCGAGCAAAATATTCGAAAAATAAGTTGAGAATTACAGGACAATTTCCATAAACTCAAGTGATTTTTGCAAATAATCCAAATACCAAAAATTCTAAGATTCATGAATGTTGGGCATTAATTTCTCCTGGACTCAAGCGCTCGGTAAACTTCATAATTAAGATCAACGTATTAATCCATAAATCAGACGAATTCTGAACATTATGATCCATGAGTGTATAGTGGAATCTCAGCTTATCATCATTAAGAGATCCAATTGTCAATTTCACGATATCCTTGGTAACCGACAAAACAATTCATAATAACCAAGACTTAAACCAAAATTTGCCTCACAGGTTATCTTTTAATTTTCTTTCAGCCTTTGAAAAGTAACGTCAAGAAGAGATATCAAATCCTCACCTACAGGGAGCAAACCTATGGTGAAGACTGTACACCCAACTCTTTTTCACATATCATTCAAGGAGAAATAAATCTACACCTATAAGGAGCAAACCTATGGTGAAGATTATTCGCCCAACCCTTTCCAAAAGTATCTTTTTCTTCTTTCTTTTTTAGCTGGGTATCTTCTTTTTCTTGAATTGATCATGACAATCAAATTTTCAGACTGGTTCCTTACATGCTCAGTGATTACCAAGTTAATCCTTCGATATGGAATTGAAATCGTAATGTGTAAGCGAGACGTCTCCTGAAATCATGATTCAATCAATGTTTAAAACCTCTAATCATGGATCGATAATTCGATCTTAATTGTGAAATTTAACAGATAACTGAATTCAAGAGTCATACATTACCAACATCACATAGCTTGAAAATCTAAATTAGGGATATCTGTCAAAATCACTTCGAATTCACAGGAGTTTTCAGAAAAATTTTAAAAATTTTCACAATTTTTTCTCAAGACTAAGAAAACACTGTTTTTGCTCAAGACTAAGAAAATACTGATTAGGTAACCTAATCTCTCACCCCAAACCAAAAATCTACATTATCCTCAATGTAAAAGATATGATCATGCAATTCACATGGAACAACGAAAGTAAAGTGATGGGAATATAGTACCTGGATAACGAATCAAGAGAGAGATTTTTCAAGAGATCGCTGGGAGCAAGTAAGTTAGTACGAGAGAGAAAGAAAAATAAAAATAACAAAAATAAAATCCTACCTATACCACTTTCGCAGGTGCTCTCGATTGCATTTAGCGTATGCAACAAGCCTTTAAAGCCCTAGGTTACCCTTAGTGGACGAGTTGTAGTCTCGTGAGGGTTTGCAGTGATGCTACCCACAAACATTGAATTATCTAACTAGAAAAATGAAATGAAAAGCTGGGTTGCCTCCCAAGAGCGCTAAATTTACCGTCTTCAGCCAGACAAATAAAGCAACAATCCTAGTCCTATGAAAGCGATAAACCTACCTATACCTCCATCAGACTAGGAGATCAGTCCTGGTAAACAGGAGCACTCAGAGGCATGAACATGTCCTCTGAATCAAATATCTCGACAAATGGCTTTAATCGATGTCCATTTACTTTAAACTCCTTGCCATTGTCGGGATCTCTTATCTCGACGGCCCTATGAGGATAAGCAGTGACAACAATGTAAGGGCCGGTCCAACGAGATCGAAGCTTATCCGAAAAGAGGTGGAGTCGAGAATTGTACATAAGGACTTTCTGACATGGCGTGAATGATTTTTGTAGAATATGTTGATCATGAAACGCCTTCATCTTGTCCTTGTAAATTCTCGAGTTTTCGTACGCATCATTTCGGATTTCTTCAAGTTCATTCAACTGAAGTTTGCGTAACGAGCTAGCGTTGTCCAAATTAAAATTTAGATTTTTGATCGCCCAGTATGCTTTGTGTTCTAATTCCACGGGCAAGTGACAAGCTTTTCCATAGACAAGTCTAAAGGGAGATGTTCCAATAGGAGTTTTGAAAGCAGTACGGTATGCCCATAAAGCATCGGTCAATCGAATTAACTAATCCTTACGGTTAGGGTTAACCATTTTCCATAGGATATGTTTGATCTCCCTATTGGAAATCTCAGCTTGTCCACTTGTCTGTGGATGGTATGGGGTGCTCACCTTATGAGAGATACCATATTTCTTCATTAAACTCTCAAATGGTCTATTACAAAAGTGTGAGCCCCCGTCACTAATGATGGCTCGAGGCGTTCCGAACCGCGACAGGATATTTTCTTTCAAAAATTTAATGACCGTGCGATGATCATTTTTGCGGCACGGAATTGCTTCGACCCATTTAGTGACATAGTCTACGGCGAGCAAAATATACAGATTTCAAATGATTGGGGGAATGGTCCCATGAAATCAATGCCCCAACAATCACATGCTTCAATGATCAGGATGGGATTCAAAGGCATCATATTTCGACGAGACAATGCTCCCAATTTTTGACAACGCTCACAAGCTTTGCAAAACTCATGAGTGTCCCTGAACATAGTGGGCCAGTAAAAGCCACATTGTAGGATCTTGGCCGTGGTCTTTTTAGCAGAAAAGTGACTACCCAGGCCTGTGAGTGACAGAAGGAGATGACACTCTGATGCTCATCGTCTGGCACACATCTCCTTAAGATTTGGTCTGGGCAATATTTAAACAAATATGTATCATCCCAGAAAAAGTTATGTACCTTGGTAAAGAATTTTTTCTTATCTTGTGACGTCCAGTGTGTCGGTATGGCACCTGTAGCAAGATAATTAGCAATATCAGCGAACCAAGGTGAATGAGAGACTCGAAACAGTTGTTCATCAGGGAACATGTCATTGATATGGGTCGCCTCAAGGGAATCAGAGGTATTAAGGTGAGAAAGGTGATCAGCTACTACGTTCTCTACTCCCTTTTTATCTTTAATTTCTAAATCAAATTCTTGGAGTAGAAGGATCTATCGTATTAGGCAGGGCTTAGAATCATTCTTGCAAAGAAGATACTTAAGTGCCGCATGATCTGTATAAATAATGATCTTGGATTCGATTAGGTAGGACCGAAATTTGTCCAAAGCGAACATTACGGCTAAGAGTTCCTTTCCCGTGGTTGAATAGTTCACTTGGGCAGGATTTAGAGTCCTACTTGCGTAGTGAATGACATAAGGCCGTTTACTTTTCTTTGGCCTAGAACTGCTCCAAAAGCATAATCAGAGGCGTCACACATAAGTTCCAAAGGAAGACTCCAGTCGGGTGGCTGCATGATAGGTGTAGTGGTTAACATGCCTTTAAGCTTAGTGAAAGCTTCTTGGCACTGCTCAGTCCACTTGTATGGTGTATCCTTTTGAAGAAGATTACATAAAGGACGAGAGAGGAGACTAAAGTCCTTTATGAATCGTCTGTAAAAGCCTGCGTGTCCTCAGAAGGATCGCACGTCTCTGATATTCTTGAGTGGAGGTAGGTTAGAGATAAGATCAATTTTTGCCTTATCTACCTCAATTCCTTTGGACGAGATGATATGCCCAAGGACAATTCCCTTTTAAACTATAAAATGTCACTTCTCCCAGTTAAGTACCAAATTTTTTTCTTCACATCTTTTCAGCACACATTTAAGACTTGCTAAGCATTTGCTGAAAGATGAACCAAAAATAGAGAAATCGTCCATGAAGACCTCTAAATATTTCTCCACCATGTCAAAAAAGATACTCATCATGCATCGCTGAAAGGTGGCAGGGACATTACATAACCCGAATGACATCCTTCTGTAAGAAAAGGTGACATAGGGACATGTGAATGTGGTCTTTTCCTGATCCTCATAAGAAATTTCAATTTGATTATAACCTGAATACCCGTCAAGGAAACAATAATAGGAATGACCAGCTAGCCTTTCCAGGATTTGATTAATGAAGGGCAAAGGAAAGTGGTCTTTCCTTGTGACGGTATTCAGCTTCCTGTAGTCAATGCACATTCTCCAACCAGTAGTAACTTTGGTTGGCACGAGTTCATTATTGGCATTGGCTACGATGGTGATCCCGGACTTCTTAGGAACTACCTGAGTTGGACTCACCCATTGACTATCGGATATGGGATATGTGATCCCCACTTCCAATAGTTTAGAACCTCGGCCTTAACCACTTCCTTTATGTTTGGATTCAGTCTACGTTGTGATTGCCGAACAGCCTTTGCATTGTCCTCAAGATATATGCGATGAGTACAAATCGATGGGTTAATTCCTTTGAGGTCTGCTATCGTCCATCCAAGAGCTCCCTTATGCTCAATGAGAGTAGATATCAGCATACTCTCCTGTTCTTTCTCCAGGTGGGCAGAGATCACCACCGGATATGTCTCATCTTGACCTAAATAGACATATTTTAAATCAGAGGGCAAAGATTTTAGGTCAAGCTTCGGTGGCTTGAGGTTAGACGGTAGAGGCACCACATCAGTTTGGGGCAATTCTTCAATTTGTGGCTTCCACTGGTTAACTTCAAGTACGGGTGCAGTATCAAGCATGACACATGTCTCCCTAATTATATCGTCATCAAGATCATGGGAGTGGGCCAGGCACGTCTCTAGAAGATTAGAGGATAAGGTGAGAGGTGTTCTATCTTCCACAAAAGAATCAATCATGTTAACATCGTGAAAATCGTCATCATCCTCTGATTTGCTGCCGTTATTGAAAAAGATATTCGATTTCAATGTCAAATTTCCAAAAGACATAGTCATAACACCATTCCTGCAATTGATAATTGCATTTGAAGTGGACAGGAATGGGCGACCAAGGATGACGGGAATCTGAGCGCTCGTGTCATTGATGGGTTCGGTGTCCAAGATAATAAAATCAACAGGGTAGTAGAATCTATCAACCTAGACCAACACATCCTCGATGATCCCTCTTGGTACACGAACAGAACGATCAGCAAGTTGTAGTGTGGTTTGAGTGGGTTTTAATTCACCCAAGCCTAACTGTTGGTATACCGAGTAGGGAATTAGATTGACGCTCGCTCCTAAGTCAAGAAGTGCGTGATCAATTCGATAGTTCCCGATTACACATGATATGGTTGGGCAACCGGGATCTTTAAATTTTTGCGGCACATCGTGTTTCAGGATGGCACTCACTTTCTCAGTCAAGGAGATCTTCTTTTGAATACTTTTCCGTCGTTTGGTAGTGCATAAGTCCTTTAGAAATTTAGCATATAAAGGAATCTGTTTTACAACATCAAGCAGAGGAATGTTGACTTTCACTTGTTTCAACACCTCTAGGATATCCTGAGAGTTAGAGAGACGTTTTGGTTCAACCAACCGTCGGAGAAACGTAGCAACTGGCTTTTCTAGAGGTTCCGGTTCAAATTTTTGTGGGGCGCCACTAGATCCATCATTGTTGTCCTCTTCTAGTTCTTGAGGCTTTTCGGGCCTAACTAGAAGGGTTTTATCAATAACCTTCCCACTCCTAAGAGTGGTGATAGATTTAGCGTACCCCATTTGATTTGAAGAGCTGGGATCACTAACATCATAATGCGGTTTAGGATTGGAAAGAGGTTGAGCTGGGAAGCTCCCCTTGTTTTCAATCGTATTTTCAGCCTTAAGTTCATGTATTGCTTTTGTAAGGTCTTGAAAGGCTTGCATCATACCCTGATTGAAAAGCTCTTGCTTTTGAAAATGTTTTAGAACCAAATCCTCTTGAGGTTTCTCTTGAGTTGGATTTTGGTTTAGGAAACCTTGAGGTGTAGCCGTTGGTCCATTCCTCCAACTGAAATTTGGATGATTTTTCCAATCAGGATTGTATGTATTAGAGGGTGGTCCATTGAAAGGTCTTTGATAGTTATTGACGGCATTAGATTGTTCATTCAATACTTCTCGAAAGGCAGGTATTGAAGGACAATTTTCAGTAGTATGAATGTTGCAATCACAGATGCCGCAAACACTTTCATTAACTTTTTCCTTCTTTCCTTCTATGGCCTCAAATTTTCTGATGAGATTAGCCACCTTAGCGTTAAGATCATCATCCTATTTTGGGAGATATATTCTTCCTTTTTCCCTTGAATGAGTTGGCCTAGACGTAGCGTTCGTCCTTGGGTAATAGTCCCATGATTGTATTTTTTCAGCGAGACTATCGAGGTAATCCCATACCTCGTCGACATTTTTATTGATGAAATCTTCGTTACACATTGTCTCGACCATTTGGCGCATGGAAGATGTTAGCCCATCATAGAAAAAATTCGTAATGCGCCATATTTCAAAGCCATGTTGTGGGCATGCATTAACCAGATCCTTGAACCTTTCCCAACATTAGAAGAATGTTTCATCTTCCTTTTGGGCAAAGTTCATGATTGCTCTCCTGAGGGTAATTGTCTTATGATGTGGGAAAAATTTCTTTATAAATTCCCTCTGCATATCATTCCATGTGCCAATAGATCTAGGATGCAGTGAATGTAACCACATCTTGGCTTTTTCTTTCAAGGAAAATGGAAAGAGTTTCAGCCTAATAGTATCCTCAGATACATTAGGAAAGTATAAGGTGCCTATGATTTCATCGAACTCTTTCAGATGCAAGTATGGTTCTTCAGACTCAAGCCCATGGAACTTAGGAAGGAGTTGGATAACCCCTGGCTTGATGTTCATATGTACTGTATTTTCAGGAAAAATCATGCATGAGGGCGTACTCACCCCTGCCGGTTGTAAATAATCTCGTAAAGTACGAGGCGGGGGTGCCTGATGCACCTCATTCTCATCATGTACTTCCTCAACCCTTGGTTGGGGTAGTGCTTGAGGTTGATTTTTAGCTATAACGTCCTCTAACTCAGGAGAATTCAAGTGGTGTCTAGTCCTGCGATGGACAGTCAACCCCTCAACTAATCCTCCTTTAGTCACGAGACGTCGAGTGTTGTCGCGTGTCCACTGGGGCATAAAACACACTTAGCCCTCAAATTCTAACTTAAACCTAAGAGAAAGGAAGAAGTAAAAATCTATAAAATAAAAGGAAAAGATGGAAAGAAGTTACCAAATTTGGAGGCCTAAGTTAAGAATCTACAAAACAAAACAAAATAAGTTAGTTTCTAAGAATAGAAAGTCCTAATTAAAAGTAAACTAATTTCTAGAGAAAAGAAGAAATTCCAAAGAAAGAAGAATTAGAAAGAGCTTACTAAATTAGAAGCTTCCTACAAAACAGAAAAATTGAGTTAGTTCTAAAAATCAGATAGAAGGAAGAATAGTAAGTTTCTAAAGTTAGGAAAATTTTCTAATAAGGAAAATAACTAAGCTTCTAAACCTAGAATTAAAAATTCTAAAAAGAAAATCTAATCTTAAACTAATCCTAAAACTAATTAATTTCAGAAAAACGTACCCGTCAGTCCCCAGCAACGGCGCCAAAAACTTGTTCACTCCCCAAGTGCAGGGTTGTGATGTAGCAATAACTCGGTAAGACCGAGATCGAATCCCAAGGGACTGAAACTGTACGTTATCTAAAACTAACTAGAACTATAACTATAATGAGATGAAATCTAAATCAAATAAACTTTAATGAAGAATTGTGAGATTATTATCTAAAACTTAAGAGGAATCAAAGATAGGAAACTAGGGATTCAGAGGATCCACTTGTAGAGATCAGGGAGATCTTCTGCCAGCTTAAAGAATCATGGAGTTTAACTGAACTTCCGTTGATATAGTTTTAAAGAGATGAAGGGTATATGAATTAGAATGGATTCCATCACCAAACCATGCCCAAGAGACTATAGAAAACAAAAGAATTAAACTAATTACCAACCAATCAATATGCCATGAAGGTTAGGAAGGGTACCATACCAACCAATCAATATGCCATGAAGGTTAGGAAGGGTACCATCATCCGACCATGCCTAGGAGACTATGGTGAACAACAGGGCTTCTTGACGTCATAAACATAAAGGAAGAAGAACATGCTCAAAGTCATTGCAGACCCATTGTAATTTTAGTCACAACAGACCATTAATAAAACTAAAAGCATTCCAATTACTAAACTAAAATCAATGTTAATACAATCTAAAAAAGCATAAGCTGAAAGAGTCCCCCATCACGCTACAAGCTTCACCTCTTAGCCCTAGCTAAGAGGATTAGCCTGATAACATGGTTAGGCTAAATCCAATTAAATAAAGAGAAAAAGAAAAGGAAAAAAGAAAACAACGCTCCTCTCTCTCTCCCTTTGCTCCACGTCCAAAGCTACTCCCAGGCTGAATGATGAATCCCCCCCTCACGTTCTCTCTCTCTTATATAGGTTGCTGAAGTCGGTGACTGCAAGGGAGAAGTCGGTGTGAGCGTGCATAACATGCAGATTACACAACCGCGTCCGTTTTGCAGCCTGCGCTGGCAGCGTCATTGGATTGACGCTGGACATTGGTGGGACCCATTTAGTGGTATTGCTTACAAGATCCAATCCGTTTATTGGATTGTACAGGAAAAACCGGCCAGAAATGACATGAAATAGCTCAGATTTGGTGTGGCCCACCGGACTTTTCTCGCTGCCATTCATCCGACGTTTGAACGATCGAAACTGATCTCCGATTGTATTGTGAACTTTCTCCACCTAGGTCTTGGTGATAGGGGCCTTGGAAAGCCAATGGACGGTCCAGATGGATGATTTGGATCAGGGGTGGGCCCCACTGAGTGAAACCGGCAAAGACAGCGTTGAACCTGCGTAATCTTTACGCAGAGGAGCTGCATGAAGCTTGGTGGGGTCCATGAATGGAATTTTCAGAGAAATCCAGTCCGTCCATTGAATGGAGCTTGAATTTTCGACTGAGGATAGATAATTTTTAATGATTTCTGATATGGCCCACCTGATCTGTAAAGTCACCGTTCATCTACCATTTTAAAGGTTGAAATCAGTTTTATGTTGTCTTCCGGAATTCCGCCACCTAGGTGATGGTTAAGCCTATGCTATAGAGTGAATGAATGGCCCGGATTATCTAAATAGATGATGGGTGGATCCCACAACTGAAAAACGGACGGACAGCGTGAAGACGCTGTCCGTTTTTTTTTGAATTTTTACAGAAGATGCGGTCTTCTGCTTGTTTGACCGGACTGCATGGTTCGGTGCAATTCACGTGGTCGTGCACTACATGCACGTGTACCCTCGTGTGGTGTCCACTACGATGTTCTTGAGAAATCCGTTCCGACCATTCACTCTGTCATATCATTTAAGCCGTCGAAACCAATTTCGAAGCATATCCAAGTCTCAGGTGGGCCCCAAATCATAGATTCATGGGCTGATTTAACCGTTGGGCCACGTCCACAAGGTTTCATCTACTGAAATTCATAATGTACGGTTACTTTATGGTCCCCAGTTCACGTATGAAGTTTCGTGTTAATCTGATGGTGGAAACCTTGTGATCTTGCATTCTACACCAATTTCGGGCCATTTGAAGGTGAACGACTGAAATTCCGCTGATCTTCGGCGTGTAAATCTATTGATCTTGGTCCCCTGGGATCCGTCCTGGCCTTGATGATCATCAGAGCGTTAAGTCCAAGCTTTTAATATCCTTTTTCAACTCAAGCTCCTAAATTCTCCTTGCAACATAAACACGATTACATTAGCTGTTAAACAATATTATGTACGTAAATCCAGATAATATCCGGGGTCTAATATGCAATATTTGACCCTCAACATGGACGCTAATGTGAGAGGGGTATAGGGGCCTAGGTGAGCTACAAGTGGTTGACAGGCTATTGTACATATAGTGAAGGCAGAACTTTGTCTCACATTGGAAGAATCATCTGAAGTTGTGGTGGTTATAAGTTGGGTTACTTCCTTAACAGACGTGATGTGTTTTAAATCCATGAGCTTTGGCAAAGCGGATAATATCACATGTTGTGGGGATGGGTCTTACAATAAGAGAAGAGGATAAGGAGATACACGTTTGAAGATTGAAGACATGATGGAGATTGTTATATTTAATGTCTTAAATCTAATCAAATTCCGAGCAGATTTTTCACGCAACTGCGAAAGTGCGGGATTTATTTTCGATTTCGATTATGATTCTCTCCGATTTTGTTTGGGATTCTTCCTAAAACTATATATATGGGTGTAAACGGGATTGAGATATATTATTCTAGGATAGTAATCCAAGAGAATTAAGCAATCCAAGAGAACACAAAGATTTAATATGGAAAACCCTTGCGGGAAAAAACCACGGCACAAAGCGACATAAAACATAAATTAGAAAGAGAAAAAGATTTACCCGATTTGAACAACCTCAAATCTCACCCTTTCTACACCCTTTAAAATCCTAGAACCCCTTCTAAAAACCCTCAAAATACCTTTAGAAAGCCTTAACCTTTTTTAGAATGGCCTTAAAGACCTCTATTTATAGTTTAGAAAACTCTACTTACGCACTTCTCTGAAACTATCTCAAATTTACGCAATCTGCGTAGAATCCGCACACAATCTGCATAACCTTCGACTCGTCTCACGCCGTTGTGATATTGTCTGCTTTGGGGTCTCCCCCGCACGGCTTTAAAACCCGTTACTTGGGGTAAGGATACTGGCAGCTTGCTTAGACCCGGTGCTCTTGTGGTCCTGCCCACATTAGCACCTACCCGTCCATGATATTGTCCAACCCAACTACCATTCGTGTCCATTACTGATGTAGAGCGGGTCACGGACAATTTCATGGCCAAGATGGATCAGAAAAGGCACAATCAATGACAGAAGTGATCCGGACCATCAAACCTTAGATCGGGCGCATCTCGCAATCTGGAATGAGTTATCTGACGTAAAATATATGATTTTGGGGTAGAACGAGCTACTTTAGCCAACCAACCCCACTACATCAGGTTGTGCAGCCCGACTTTGTGAGAAACCCCCTGATCGACGATCGTTTCCCCGTTTTAATTTCGTTTTTACTATAAATACTAAGTTTTAGTTTGCTTATAGCTCTTCATCCGTTGGGCTTTAGGAGTTGTGTCCAACATGAAAAGTGCTTAGGATAATTAGGAGAACGGTTTGGTAAAGCCAAATAGGACACTTACTATTTTTGGCCGAAAACCTTGCGCACTAGTAGACATCACAACCGTCTATAAATAGTAAGTTTACTATTTATAGTAAGTCGTGGATTTTAGGAGTTTTAGTTGTAGTTTGAGTCTGATTTCTTTCCTATTGCTTGGTTCCCTTATTTAAAGGGATGTGAACTCATTTTATTTCATTCATCAATTAATTTTAAAATTTATTAGAATTTATTTCTATTTTCGTGCTTTCTTTCCTCGTGGATTCGAGAAGTCTCTGTGAGGAGTCCAGAGAAGCTCCGTGGATTCGAAGTAGTTATCCTTGAGGAAGACGGTGATCGACCTCATCACGTTCATCCCTGTGTCAATTACACTGGTACAAGTCTGGCCCTACTGATGGTCATTTGTTTCTAAAATGAGGGATTACATTAATCTTGGTCTGATAAAGACATGGTATGAATTTCTCACTAAATTCACATCCTAAGGGTGTCCTTCCTTTCAGCAGTCCAAATCCTTCATCTAGGTGGCCCATCCATGGATGGGTGATGGATGATGAATTTCCCTCATTGAACAGTTTAGCCATCTGATTGGTGGACCTTTTCTCTCTGTGTATGTACCATTGGTGTGATTTCTTTCTACCATCCAATGGCAAGCAAACACTAGAATGGCTAGGAGGAGTTTCATTTTTGGCATTCCCCATCCCCGGTGTGCCCATTGGGTGAATTATGTGCATCCTTGAGAAATGGGCCAACCTGTATAAAATGCTGGTGTGGATGAAAAGCAAAAGTAACTCAGGCAAGGCATTATATAATGTCTTTTACTATTTGGCCCAGAAACCATACCTGTTGGGGCCCCCTTTCTGTAATCCAGATCGTACAGCTAACATACCTTAAAATCTACTCCATCCAACTGGCTACTTATAAATGGATGGTTTAGCCAACACTCTAATTCAACGGGAACAATGCACTGGCCATATGTATAAGATTTACCGATGGATGAGATATTTGGGTCATTGCCCATTGACGATGGTCCCACCAAATGATCAGACTCAATCAGAGACAAAGGTTGGCACATGTATGGTTGCTTGGAAAACATGAGACATCCGATAAAATTGGAACGATACAGAGAAGATTACCTTGGCCCCTGCGTAAGGATGACACACACAAATCGAGAAATGGACCTTAATTGGAACAAAGCGTCCTATGGGTGAATGGCCTTGTGCTTCCGCTGAGCAGGAACAAATCTGTGAGGGTTTTCCACTGATGTGGACGGGGCTTGAGGGCTTGGGGAGCTACTAGTGGACCCAAAGTGGACAATATCACAATGGCAGGGCGAGTTGTCTCACTTATCTCTACTTCTCATCATAGCTTCATCAATGCTTCTCATGCACACTCCGTCTTCCTTTTACGCCATTACCAAGCCCAGAGAAGTTGCATAGAACTTGAACTTCTCTATAGGAACAACCTTGGTGAGCATGTACACTAGATTCACATTGGTGTGAATCTTTTCTAGAGGTATACCTCCTTCTTCAAGCACCTGTCAGATAAAGTGGTGACGAATATCAACGCGTTTAGTACGGGAGTGATAAACATAATTTTTAGTCAAATTAATAGCACTCTCGCTATCACAATTAACCGACACGATATCTTGTTGAAGACCCAACTGATTTATCATGCCTCTTAACCAAATACCATCCTTAAACACTTCTGTTACTACCATATATTTTTCTTCGGTCGTGGAAAGTGCCACCATGGACTGAAGCTTCGACATCTAACTAATTGTTCCACTCACTAGTATAAACGAGTATTCTGAAGTTGACTTTTTAGAATCCATATTACCTGTATAGTCTGAATCCACATACCCTAGTAACTTTGCCCCTGTCTTTTCAAAAGTTAAGACGTAATCTTTTATACCTTGAATGTATCGAAGTAGCCATTTCATCGCTTCCCAATATTGCTTGTCGAGGTTTGACATGTATCTGCTCACAACACCGATTATTTGTGAAATATCTGATCTCGTACAGACCATGACATACATTAAACTGCCAACCACATTTAAATAAGGCACATGAGACATAACTTATTTTTTCTCATTTGATTTAGGACATTGTTCTGAGGAAAGCTTGAAGTGTGTCATGTGGAGAATGTTCATTGGCTTTGTTTAGTCCATCTCATACTTGATTAGCACCTTTTAAAGGTATTCTGCTTGTGATAACTAAAACCTGCTCCTCTTCCTGTCTTTATAAAATCTATGCCGAGAACCCTCCTTGCAGCCTTCAGATCTTTTATCTTGAATGTCCCTGATAAATGAGCCTTTAGTACGTCGATTTCAGACATATCATGACTAGCGATCAACATATCATCAACATATAATACTAGGATAATGAATTTTTCACCACTTAGTGTCTTATAATAGATGCAATGATCATATTCACTCTGAGTAAATTTCTAACTCAACATGAAAGAATCAAAATTTTTATATCACTATCTAGGCGACTGTTTTAGGCCGTACAACGACCTTATCAACTTGAAAACCTTTTTCTTTGCCCATTTAACTTCGCAGCCCTCTGGTTGATTCATATAGATTTACTCTTCTAACTTCCCATGCCAGAATGCAGTCTTAACATTCATCTGTTCCAGCTCAAGATCGTATTGAGCAACTAGCGCTAAGACGAATCTTATAGATACTTACTTAACCACCAGCGCAAATATCTATATGAAGTTGATTCTTTCTCTTTGAGCATATCTCTTCGCTACTAGCCTCACTTTGTTTCTGTCCTGTTTCCTTTTAAATAACCATTTGCATCCGATCTCTTTTCGGCCCACTGAAAGCTCCACCAACGGTTCACTCCCCAAGTGCAGGGTTGTGATGTAGTAATAAACTCGGTAAGACCGAGGTCGAATCCCAAGGGACTGAAACCTGTACGTTATCTAAAACTAACCAGAACTAGAACTACAATGAGATGAATTCTAAATCAACTAGAATTTAAGGAATAATTGTAAAACTATTATCTAACTTAAGAGAATTCAAAGAAAGGGAACTAGGGATTCAGAGGATCCACCTGTAGGGATCAGGGAAATCTTACGCCTGCTTCATGAGTCATGGAGATTTACTGAACTGTCATTGATATAATTTCAAAGAGATGAAAGGTATATGAATTAGAATGGATTCCATCACCAAAACATGCCCAAGAGACTATGGCAAACAACAGAATTAAACTAATTACCAACCAATCAACATGTTATGAAGGTCAGGAAGGGTACCATCATCCGACCATGCCCAGGAGACTATGATGAACAACAGGGCTTCCTGGCGTCATAAACATAAAAGGAAAGGACATGCTCAAAGCCATTGCAGACCCATTGTAATTTCAATCACATCAGACCATTAAAAACCTAAAATAATTCTCTTAAAATCAAATTAAAATCAACATCATTCAGTATAAATAAGAAACACAAGCAAAATAGTCCCCCATCATGCTACAAGTTTCACCTCTTAGCCCTAGCTAAGAGGTTCAGCCCACCATGATGGGCCTAGATCTCAGAAAATTAAAAAGAAAAAGAAAAAGAAAAAGAAAAGAATAAAAAAATACAAACTCTCCCTATCTCTCTCTCTCCCTCTGCTTCCAACGTCCAAGCCCATGACCAAAGATGCCCTGGCCCAGCTCTTGCTCTCCCTTTTTATAGATGATGTAGTCACTTGCATAGTCAGTTTGGAGAATCCATGCAAAAACTTCAATCGGAAGTTTTCTTTTATGCAGCAATCGAAAACTGCAGAATTTTTGCCCTTTTGTTGGCATTCTTAGTTTCCACAAATGACGCAAAGAAAGACATCCCTATAGACATTTTTTACCCCACTACAAGATAGACGGTCTGGATTATCCAATCCGACGCCGGCCGTGATCACATAACGGCCCACAGCGGCCATTTTCTCAGACGAAGAGCCTGCGCAATCGTCCGCTGTGACGATGGTGGGGCCCATTCTTGATGTCATCCATGAAATCTAGTCCGTTCACTAGCTTCTTCTTGAAAAATAAGTTGGAAACGACTGGATTTGGATTAAATTCGGAGTGGCCCACATGGTTTTCCACTCAGTCATCCATCTTGTGTTTGAACGGTTGAGAACCAATCCTTGCTTGTCTTTTACAATTCCGTCACCTAGGTCTTGATGATGTGCGCCGTAGAATTCTGATGGACGGTCCGGATCATATCATTGCAGCACGGTGGTGGGCCACAAGGATCACGCGCATCCTCTGTTCGCAGGCGAAAAACACAGAAGTTGCCATTTTTGAATTCGCTCGGTTAGCACGTGGTTTGACTGCATCATTGGTCTGGTGCAACGCGAGTGGCCATGCACTGTATGGACGCTAATCACATAAGGAGAGTCCCTTGATGTTTTTGTATAAAATCCACACCGACCATCTGCTTATTCATCTCATTTTAACCGTTGAACCCAAACTTGAAGCAGATCCAAAGATTAGGTGGGCCTAAAATTGCTGTTGTGTGGGATGATATGCCCGTCGGGCCACTTCCACAAGGATCCAATGGTTGAAATTCGACGTGTACGGTTAATTTAGGGTCTTAAGGACATGTATATAGTTTCAAGCTGAACGGAAGGTGGGAACCCTGTGATCTTGTATTCTGGACTAATTTCAGGCCACTTGAGCTTCAGTTTCTCGATTTTCGTAAATCTCTGGCATGAAATTCCGTCGATATTGGTCTCCTGGGGTTCGTCCCATGCTTTGGTGAATTTTGAGCGTCAAATCCATGTATTTAGTACCCTTTTTCAGTCTAGGCTCTTAAATACACCCTGCATCACAAAAACGATAAAACGAGTCATTAAACAGTATCATACTCGTAAATCCAGGTAATAACTGGGGTCTGATATGCAATATTTGACCCTCAACACAACCTCCAACCAGCATTTTGCTAGTCCCGAGCAAAATATGCGAAAAATAAGTTGAGAATTACAAGACAATTTCTATGAACTCGAGTAATTTCTTGAAAAACAATTCAGACATGAGAATCTAAGATTCATGAATGTTGGGAATTATTTTCTCCTGGACTCAGGCACACATTAAACTTCATAATCAAGTTTAAGGTATTAATCCATCAATCAGAACAATTCTAAACGTTGAGTTCCATGGGCATATAATGTAATCTCAACTTATCAACATTAAGATTCAATTTGTTATTGCATGAAATCATAGGTAATCAACAGGAGAATTCATGATAACCAAACTTGCCTCATAAATTCCATCTTTTGATCTTTTCAACTTTTTATTTTTCCATTAATAGTCATGCCAAGAAGAGGAATCAAATCCTTACCTATAGGGAGCAAACCTATGGTGAAGACTGTACTCCTAGACCTTTTTCACATATCATTCATGGGGAATTAACTCCACACCTATAGGGAGCAAACCTATGGTGAAGATTAATTGCCCAACCTTTTCAATTTTTATACCATGATGGCAAGATATTTCGGGCTGGTTCCTTTCTGTGCTCAATGATTACCAAGTTAATCCTTCGATATGGAATTGAAATCTAAATGTGTAAGCGAGACGTGTCCTGAAATCATGATTCAATCAATGTTTAAAACCTCCAATCATGGATTGATAATTCGAACTCAACCGTGAAATCTATCAGGCAGCTAAATCCAAGAGTCATAAATTATCAACATCACGTATCTCGCAATTCTAAATTAAAGATAGATGTCAAAATCACTTCGAATTCACAGGAATTTTTAGAAAAATTTTAAAAATTTTCACAATTTTTACTTAAGACCAAGAAAACACTGATTAAGTAACCTAATCTCCCACTCCCAACCTAAAATCTACATTGTCCTCAATGCAAAAGATATATGAGCATGCAATGCACATAGGACAACGAAAGTAAATGAGAAGTGATGAGAGGATAGTACCTGGATAACAAATCGAGAGAGATTTTTCAAGAGATCGCTGGGAGAGAGCAAGTTAGTACGAGAGAGAAAGCAGAATAAAAATAAAATCCTACCTATACCACTTTCGCAGGTGTTCTCGATTGCATTTAGCGTATGCAACAAGCCTTTAAACCCCTAGGTTACACCTAGTGGACGAGTTGTAGTCTCGTGAGGGTTTGCAGTAATGTTACCCACAAACATTGAATCGATCATGCCGCAAGGTTCCTCTTTCGGCCAATATCTTGATAAGTTTCTCAGTAAGTTCCTCAACAGGATCATCCACAAACCCTTTTTGCAATAAGCTTGAGTGCCTTGGAGCAGGACTTTCCAGAGAGACTTATGTACCTCATGAAAAATCTTCCATTGAATTGCTAGAGGTATCCATAACATATACGATTCACCTATGACAAAAGAAGTTTCAACGTTAGTATCACATGGTGAATCAAAGACTACAAGTAAATAAAGTTTAGAAAACTTCTTAAGAAGTGATGTAGTCTCAACACATTCCGAAGCTTCGAACTTCGATTTAATTTTCAGCTCCTCTTCCTCTACTGGTAGACGTTTAGGATCAGGGGAAGAGAAGGTTTCAGAATAAGGGTTCTCTCGGTCAGTGACGACTATCGAGATGTTGTCTCGCAAGGCATCCGCTTTGCCTCTTAACATGGGATCGTTTGAAACTACAAAGTGTGCTAAGCAATCCCAAGAGTTAGGGAGTTCAGTTGAGTGTGACTTATTGTAGCTTGTGATGATCTGCGCAAAGAATCCATCATCCTTAAAAGTGAATGGAGGTACGCTCTCTTGCTCCAGTCCTGCACAGATAGATTGAAAATCAGTAAGTGAGGCATTGATGTGATCACTCTGTTCATTGAAATTACTCAATTGAGGCGTTGAATTGTCAAACGTGTACAACTCAGATGATGGCCTCAACGGAGTGGTTTCAAATTCCAGAGTCGTAACGGGCAACTCCTTCTTCTCCCGAATCATATTATCATTCAATTCAGGAGAGTGGTCTAAATATGTTTCACAAGATTTAGAAGGGTCGGTCGTAAGGGGCTCAACCTCCACCTTTAAATTAGACGTGTCGGGTGAGGGGAGTGGCTCATTATGATCGACCACTTCGTGTACGTCTTGATCATTGATCTGGACCAAACTTGAGAGGGATTCCAGGGGAACAGTGGCTGCAAATTCAGGATCATCATCCCAATATGCATCATCAACCAGTTCCATGCAGTGCACAGTTGGGATGGGATCGCCTTCCTCACATTCTATTCCTAAATTCAGTTGAGGTTTGAATAAACTAACCTCCTCATCATTGAAATCATGTGTGTCATGTAAGGAAGGTGTGTCATCATCAATGTATTTAAAAGACACCCATGTATCTTCACCATTCTTTCGAACAGTCATCGAGATTTTCTCATCGAAAAATTGAATCGCATGCTCATTAAGGGAATCCCACTCCTCATTCTAAATTCCAGAGTTTTTCAAAAGAGAGTGAGGATCACTTTTCTTTCATTGTATTTCTAGATTGGGTTGAGGCTGAGACGACCTATCCTCCATTAGCCTATCGATGCGTGATTCAAGTGCTTCTAGTAATTTCCTCATGCCAGTAATATAGTCTGTATAGCTCGGAGATAACTCCTCCTGGATCGTTTCTGGTGGATATTCATAAGTGGTTGATCCACGGGAGTTATTACCGTGATGTTTTAGTGGCTCATCTTCGAAATATTTCTGTTTTCACTGATCAGAATCATACGGGTCATCTGTCGGGGGTTGATAAGCATCATCATTCCAATAATCACGTAATGTTCTTTTAACTCGTGGAATGCAATTATTCTCCCGCAGATAATCACCGAAAGTCTTCTTAATTGGTGGAACATCATATTCCGATTGGTTCTTGAAGATATTTTCAGAAAAATTTTGAGGCATAGGTTGTTTTCCATAAGCTATCTCAACATACGGACATGCCCACTCATTCATATACATGATGAAACCCTTAATCTGAATCTAATCCTAAAGAATAAAAGAAAAGATCCTACAACAATATGGAAAGTAGGTAGAGGAGAAGTTAGAGAGAAGTTACCAGATTGAAGTACTATGTTAAGATCCTACGAAGGAAAATAAAAGAGATTAGTTTCCTAAAGTAGAAATAGAAAAGTTAGAAATTTCTAAAAGAAAACTTAGAAGCTAAGTTAGTTTCTAAAACGGAAAACCTAATCCTAAAATAGAAAGTTTCTAATAAAGGAAGGATAAGTTAGTTTCTAAAATTAAAAAGAGTTTCTAAAAAGAAAAGTGAAGTTAGTTTCTAAAATTAAAAAGAGTTTCTAAAAAGAAAAGTGAAGTTTTCTAACCCTAGAAAATTTCTAAAATAGGAAACCCTAGAATTAGAAAGTTTTCAAAATTAAACTAGTTCCTAAAAAGGAAAAAAAGTAGAAGAATTGGGAAGGGATTACCGAATTAGAAGTTTATGTCAGGCTTCTACAAAACAGGAAAACAAGTTAGTTCTAGGAAAAAAATAAAAATAAAAATAAAATAAAGTTAGTAAAATCCTAATCTTAATCTAATTCTAAAACCAATTAATTTCAAAAATACGTAACCGTCAATCCCCGACAACGGCGCCAAAAACTTGTTCACTCCCCAAGTGTAGGGTTGTGATGTAGTAATAAACTCGGTAAGACCGAGGTTGAATCCCAAGGGACCGAAACCTGTACGTTATCTAAAACTAACCAGAACTAGAACTAGAATGAGATGAATTCTAAATCAACTAGAATTTAAAGAATAATTGTGAAACTATTATCTAACTTAAGAGAATTCAAAGAAAGGGAACTAGGGATTCAGAAGATTCACTTGTAGGGATCAGGGAGATCTTACGCCTGCTTCATGAGTCATGGAGATTTACTGAACTGCCGTTGATATAATTTCAAAGAGATGAAAGGTATATGCATTAGAATGGATTCCATCACCAAACCATACCCAAGAGACTATGGCAAACAACAAAATTAAACTAATTACCAACCAATCAACATGTTATGAAGGTCAGGAAGGGTACCGTCATCCGACCATGCCCAGGAGACTATGATGAACAACAAGGCTTCCTGGCGTCATAAACATAAAAGGAAAGGACATGTTCAAAGCCATTGCAGACCTATTGTAATTTCAGTCACATCAGACTATTAAAAACCTAAAAGCATTCCCTTAAAATTAAATTAAAATCAACATCATTCAGTATAAATAAGAAACACAAGCAACATAGTCCCCCATCATGCTACAAGCTTCACCTCTTAGCCCTAGCTAAGAGGTTCAGCCCACCATGATGGGCCTAGATCTCGTAAAATTAAAAAGAAAAAGAAAAAGAAAAAGAAAAGAATAAAAAATACAAACTCTCCCTATCTCTCTCTCTCCCTCTGCTTCCAACGTCCAAGCCCATGACCAAAGATGCCCTAGCCCAGCTCCTACTCTCCCTTTTTATAGATGATGTAGTCACTTGCATAGTCGGTTTGGAGAATCCATGCAAAAACTTCAATCGGAAGTTTTCTTTTAGGTAGCAAGCGAAAACTGCGGAATTTCTGCCCTTTTGTTGGCATTCTTAGTTTCCACAAAATGACGGAAAGAAAGACGTCCCTGCAGACGTTTTTGACCCCACTACAAGATAGACGGTCTGGATTATCCAATTCGATGCCGGCCGTGATCACATAACGGCCCACAGCGGCCATTTTCTCGGACGCAGAGCCTGCGCAATCGTCCGCTGTGACGATGGTGGGGCCCCTTCTTGATGTCATCCATGAAATCTAGTCCGTTCACCAGCTTCTTCTCGAAAAATAAGTTGGAAACGACTGGATTTGGATTAAATTCGGAGTGGCCCACATGGTTTTTCACTCAGTCATCCATCTTGCGTTTGAACGGTTGGGAACCAATCCTTGCTTGTCTTTTACAATTCCGTCACCTAGGTCTTGATGATGTGGGTCGTAGAATTCTGATGGACAGTCCGGATCATATATTGCAGCACGGTGGTGGGCCACAAGGATCACACGCATCCTCTGTTCGCAGGTGAAAAACACGGCAGTTGCCGTTTTTGAATTAGCTCGGTCAGCACGCGGTTTGACTGTGTCATTAGTCTGGTGCAACGCGAGTGGCCGTGCAATGTGTGCACGCTAATCACATAAGGTGAGTCCCTTGATGTTTTTTTATAAAATCCACACCGACCATCTGCTTATTCATCTCATTTTAACCATTGAACCCAAACTTGAAGCAGATCCAAAGATCAAGTGGGCCTAAAATTGCTGATGTGTGGGATGATATGCCCGTCGGGCCACTTCCACAAGGATCCAATGGTTGAAATTTGACGTGTACGGTTAATTTAGGGTCTTCAGGCCATGTATATAGTTTCAAGCTGAACAGATGGTGGGAACCCTGTGATCTTGTATTCTGGACTAATTTCAGGCCACTTGAGCTTCAGTTTTTTGATTTTCGTAAATCTCTAGCATGAAATTCTGTCGATATTGGTCTCCTGGGGTCCGTCCCATGCTTTGGTGAATTTTGAGCTTCAAATCCATGTATTTGTCACCATTTTTTAGTCTAGGCTCTTAAATACACCCTGCATCACAAACACGATAAAACGAGTCATTAAACAGTATCATACTCATAAATCCAGGTAATAACTGGGGTCTGATATGTAATATTTGACCCTCAACACCAACTCTCATGTGTTGTTCTTGTGTAACGAGTCCATCTTATCATCCATATTTGCCTTCCACTTTTCTGCACCAGGCTCATTAAGAGCATCTTGAATAGTAAACGAGTCCCCCTCATCTGTAATAAGGGCATATGCAATATTAGAGTCGTCCTTATATCTTACTGGTAACCTGCGATCACGTGGTGGGTTTCTTCTCATAGGTAACTGCTCCACGTTCTCATGTACATCTGTCTGCGCATCTGTATCTGTCTAAATATTATCTGTGTCAATCTAGACATCTACGATCAACCTTTATGGTTCCTCTTGCTCTCCTTGATTATTCTTATGGAATCGGGAGTTTTTATTAAATCTGACATCATGGGTAGTGATAACCTTGGGCGTGACCTTGTTGAATAAAATGTAACCTTTCACACCAATATCGTAGCCAACAAAAATATACTTTTTGGCTTTATGGTCTATCTTATCTTTCTCAACTGACGGTACATGAGTGAAAGCCTCACAACCAAATATGTATAAATCTGAGTTGTTTAGCTTATGACCACTCTATATTTCCTCTGGGTTTTTACATTCAATTGTCATAGAAGGAGATCAGTTCACCAAATAGCAAGCCATGTTAACGGCCTCGGTCTATAAGTCCTTACCCAATGTAGCATTACTTAACATGCATCAGGCCTTCTCCAAGAGAGTGTGATTCATTCGCTCAATCACACCATTTTGTTCGGGCGTGTGGCGTACCCTGTTATGCCTAATGATCCCTTTATCCTTGCAATATTCATTAAATTCAACGGAAGTAAATTCTCCACCATTATCAGTCCTTAAAATATTTATTTTTTACCCTGATTATTTTTCCACCACTGCCTTCCATTATTTTAATATGGTAAAAATTTCAGATTTACGTTTCATGAAGTAAACCCAAAATTTTCTGGAGCAGTCGTCAATGAATGAAACAAACCATGATGACCCCCCAATGGAAACCTCAGGTGATGGCCCTCATACGTCAGAATGCACATAATTAAGCACTCCCTTATAAACATGTTTTTCAATTTTAAAAAAATAATCTAAATTGTTTACCATATATATAATGCTCGCATATATCTAAATCAAAATTCTTAAAAGCTAGAATCAAACAATGATCAGATAGTACCTTCATTTTCCACTCGCTCATGTGGCCCAGACAAGCATGCCCCAAACGTAGAGACGTGGAATCTGCAATAGATGCTGCTGCTCCACTTGCTAAAGTGCAATTGATCAATCTGTAAAGGATCCATACTTTTGCGCTCTCATAACCATGAGTGCCCCTTTTAAAACTTTAAGGACACCATCAATACCAGTGAACTTACACCCTATAGCATCGAGTACACCGAGAGAAATCAGACTTTTCTTTATATCAAGAACGTGCCTGACATCAGTCAAGGTACGCTCCATCCCATTAAACATCTTGATGCTAATATTACCAATAGCCATAATATTACAGGCATTGTCATTACCTATAAAGACCTGCCCACCATCGCATTCCTTGTAACTGGCGAACTAACTCCGATGAGAAATCATATGATATGACACTCCTATGTCAAGGATCCACTCATCTCCATGATTGTCGTACAAGTGTCCGATCATGGACATAAACAGAGTACATCACCATCACTTGTCTCTTCATCAGATGTGACAACATTAGCCTCCTTGGAAGAAGATGTTGAATTTTCTTTCTTCACTTTAGGATTGGTACAATCCTTCTTCATGTATCCAATCATCCCACAGTTCCAACACTTTAGTTTTCCTTTGTCATTCCCCTTGAATTTGGATCTAGGTCTTGAAGATCTTACACCTCGCTCAGAATTCTTGCTTTAAACAGTGCATCACCAGATGTCCCCATGTCGCCATTTAACTTTCTCATGGCATTCTCTTAAAGAGCTGAGATAATGGTGTCAACACTCAAGATTTTATTTGTAGTGCACATTGTGTCCTTGAATGACTCATACGATACTGAAAGAAAATTCAGCAACATATATGCTTGTTCCTCATCTTTGATCACTTCCTCCATATCCAGTAATTTGCAAACCAATTTATTAAAGTTGTTGATGTGGGCCTCCAGATCTCCACCCTCTGCCATCTTAAAGTTATACCACTGTAGCTTCAAGTGTAGATGATTTTCAGAGGATTTTGTCGCATAGATATCATCTAACTTCTCTTATAACTTAACCGTAGTTTTCTTCCTCAAAACATTATAGAGAACCTCATTAATTTTTAAGGCATAAATGGATGGAGGATAGAGCATTACTATTAAGAGTCTCTTATTCTTCATCTTTCATATTCGATTTCTGCTCCTCAAGAGCCTTAACTTTGCATCGTTTAGTTAATAGACTAATAATCTTAATCTTCCATAACTCAAAATTATTTTTTCCTAAGTACTTCTCGATATCAAAATTGATGTTTCCCATTATTGTTAATTATGGAGATTTAGATTTATGCCCCAACGATAGCTTTGATACCACTTGTTAAGATTTGGACTGCGAAATCACACAGAGATGGATCTAGGATAACAATCCAAGAGTACCAAGCAAACACAAGAGAATGCTAAGATTTAATGTGGAAAACCCTTTCGGAAAAAAATCATGGCACAAAGCGACAAATCTTCACTATGAAAGAAGAAATTATAAAGAGAAAAGACTTACCTGATTCAAACAAGCTTGAATTTCACCCTTGCTACACCCTTTGCAAACCCTAGAACCCTTTTAGAAAGCCTTAAAATTCCTTAGAATAATACTTCCCAATCCCGTTTACACACATATATATAATTTTAGGAAGAATCCCAAACAAAATCGGAAAGAATCATAAACGGAATCGGAAACAAATCCCACACTTTAGCTGTAAGACCCGTATCTTGGTCCATACCATTCCGTAGACTTCTGCGGTCTTACCGGTCGAATTCCGGCAACCTTCGACCCTTAATAGATACTTACGCACGACCTTGATTCGTATGCCGTCAACCCGAGTCGACTCAACCTAAGACCATTATCATAGCGACCGCGCCATCGCTGCGGTTTCGATGTCGCGACTTGAGCGCCGAGGCAATATCCTGGTCAAGAGATGTGGGCCAACGTTCGGTGCGAGAAAAACACCGCGCGTTGTGAAACCCAAGAGAATCTCTACGAGGAGTCACATTAATCAATCAATCCATCACATGTCAAGTACACATCATCTTTCACTTTTTCCCAAGCAAGCCTCAAAAGTCAAAAAGTCTCTTACAAACCCATGCCTTTCTTACACAAAAGGCCACAAAAGTCAAAAAGTTCTTACACACATCTATCACTCCATCCATCCATCACCCATCTCTCTCTCCATTTACAACTCTCTCCCTCATTTTCAAACTCAAAATCTCAAAGGAGAGAAACCCCTTATACGTATGAGCCTCTCCCTCTCTTCCAAAACTCCAAGGTGGCCCACTTTCCTACCCCATAATCTCTCATCCTAGCCATCCATTCCTCATCTCATCCATTGAAGTTGAAGCTAAGGTGCTAAGAAACCCACAAGAGCAAGAAGATCGGACGGTGGGTGCTAGTTAATAGTAGTTTTTTATGCTTTTAAGATGGACCAAGTGAGGCCAACCGATCAATGGTTTGGATCTCACTTGGGACCCTACGTTGTGGCCGATGGCCCACTTTGATCATCATGATCATCCATGATGGGGCCATTCTCCATGGACCCCATTATGATGTTTATTTCATTGCAATAGGAAGGTTATTTAGACCGTCCATATTGGTGGGGAAAGGATCTCCACCGTTGATTGTAGATTTTGGTGGTCCCACATGCTTTAGGGTCCACTTGATGTATGATCGGTTCAAGGGAGGGCCCATAGTGCCGGGGTCCCTCCATCACTCGCATGTCCCACTCTCCATCTCTCTCTCTCCCTTTTTATTTCATTTTCTTTTATTTTTTTTCATGAGATTACAATAGGGTGGTGTGGCCTGTTGGAATGGACCCCACCATGAGACTTTTATTTTACCCAAATCATCAAGTGTGGCCCACTTTATGTGCAATGGACCCACACTATTTTCCATGAGGTGGCCCACCTAATCAGGGCCCACCTCAATGTATTTGTTTTATTTTTTTAAAAAAAAACCCAATCGTCCAGCGTCTGAGACGCTGGACGTCTCTGCCAAAAGAAAGGAAAAGGGAAAATTTTAGGTGGGCCAGCTCATGCAAGCCCCACCTTGATATATGTGTTCAATCCATGCCATTCATCCCTTTTACCAACTCTGGGCCATACTATAGAAAACTGTATTCTTTACCATTTAAAGCTATTTGGACCCACCTTGCTGCATCTACATGCTAAAAATGCTGAACATTGGACTTGTTCAGTGTATTTTGAGCCTCTAAATCCATTGGACGGTTTAGATTTTTGAAAAGTGGGCCCCACACGTGATTTTTCCCAAGAAAACAGAAATCCAAAAAAAAAAAAGTAAAGGCAAGAGGCAGCGCCTCTGCCTCTCTGACAGGCGACAGCAAGCTGCACGTTGCTGCATGCAGCGTCTGGGCGGGCGGAAGTAAGGGGCCCACGGCCCTGCATGTGGGCCCCACCGTGATGTTTATTTGTCATCCAACCTGTCCACGAGGTGGGCCGTCCCCAGTAGCAGGGCCCCTCCAAATTTCAATCCGATCTAAAACTCGAGTGGCCCACATTGCAGGAAACAGTGAGGTTAAACCTCTACCATTGAAACCCATCGTTGGGCCCACCTAAGTTTCAAAACAATCTGAAATTTGTGTTTTCACTTCATCCAGGTCTGAGTGACCTTATGAACGGGTTGGATGGAAAATATACACTGTGGTGGGCCCCACATGGGATCCACAATGATGCATGTATGTTGCATCCACCGTCCAGGCGGACGGTGGAAGGCCACCACGATGTATGCGTTCTATCTCCACCGTCCAGTGGACGGTGGAGCCCACTGTGATGCATGTGCTTCATTCACACTATCCAATGACAGTGGGACCCACCCTAATGCGTGAGCTGCATCCAAACCGTCCATTCACTTGGAGAGCCATTTTATGGCTTGACTAAAAGAGTGAGTCAGGTCTATAGTGCAGTGGACCTCACCTTTGAGGCATGTGATGCAACCAAGCAATCCAACCATTTGGCAAGCTCGTCTCAACAAGCTTGAGACTAAAATAAGTCAGATCTAAACCTCAAGTGGACCCCACAAGTTAATGGACAATGACGTCCACCGTTTAAAATTTCTAAGGGGCATAGTGGTTCCCTATAAGTTGATATTTATTTCCATTTAATTCATCACTATGTTACCTTAAGAATAAATTAGATGGGAAACATATGTTACGATGGGCCTTAGAAATTTTAATGGTGGAAATCACCATCACCACTTATATTTGGATGTAGCCCATTTGATGTGCATGGGGCCCAATTGGTAGGCCCATTTGAAATTCTAAGGTCCATGGGTCGAAGCCCATTGTGATGAATAAAGGCCTATGGGTTAAGGCCCATTTAGATGTACTCAGGTCTATGGGTTGAAGCCCATTTAATGTGCATATGGGGCTCAATTGGTGTGACCCACTGGTTACATATATGACCAATGAGATTAGTCCCATTTGATGCAATCTAAGGCCCACGGGTTATGACCCATTGCAATGCACTTAAGGCCCATTGGTGCGACCCCGTGGTGTGGACCACTTGATGAATATAAGGCCCATTGAATGTGGCCCATTTGATATATTTAAGGCCCAATGGGATGTACCTAAGGTCCATTGCAATGTGTGACCCCAACTCGGATCATGTAATGATCGCGCCTTAAGTGCAATGTTGGTTTGACGTTCACATTACGAGTGTAATGCTGGTTGGATGTCCATATTACGACTCTCCTTAGGGCCCATTATTAGGCCCGTACTTATTGTGTATAGGCCATTCAGGCCCATCTGCATTGTAAGGATAGTTCATCACTTATTTACATGTTTAGTATAGTTTCATGACTCATGATCATACGCATCATATGCATGCTTGATATGAGAATTGACTGATCATAGCATATGCCTTCGGGCAGGTTGTTTATGGGCTCTCGGTTAGGCGGTATTGCCCTACATGAGCGCACGATATGTGTAGGATTTGTTGCATGACTAAATAGCGTGATTCATGCATTTCGCATTTGTGTGACATAGTTATTGTACGCCCCAGCGACATCCGGGCCATAGCCTCCACAGGCGTATCGTGGTTGGCAGGATTGGATACCGAAAATCTTGTTCTACATGGGGTGCTATAGATATCCCTGGGTGAAAGTTCCTAAACCCTTATGGTACCAAGAGGTTGCTCCAACGTCTAGACCGAGTGGGTAAATGAGCGTTGAGTGCCGATTACCAGATGGTTGGCTCTCCACTGTGTCGTGGTCGGTTGGAAGGGGGTGCGGCCTTACCCGCCCGAGAGTAGGGGCAATGCTAGGCTGAGTTTGACAAGCTCGAGGAATGGGTCCACTATCGATGAGTCGCGCCCGATATTGGCAGACGGATAGTGAGGTATCTTCCACTTACCTTATTGCGCACGATGAGGTGGCAATCTGGTTTAGAGTGTACTAGACTCCAGTGATATTCTAGAGTTGAGCTGTATTGACATGTGGACTTAGATGAGGATTGTATGCTTGACTTGCATCTTGCATCGCATAGCCTTGGTACGACTCATGATATTATGGATCCATCTACATATTCCACATTACTCTGATATTGCATGATCATATTACTACCTTGCGCACACACTTTCACTACCCTCTAAGCTTTTTATAAGCTTATGCACGACTGTTGCGTGCAGGTGACGTTAGGGCGCAGCAGCACTGAGGCATGAGCACTTGCAGATCATTTTGGAGTTTTTGTTCCTTATCATTATATTTCCCTTTATGCTCATTGTACTTGTAAAGTTTTTGATCATAGTAGAAATGTAATGGAGTTTTTAGTTGTTGTTTGTGGCTTATGCCTTTGGTTATGCTTATTACGAATCAAACTGACGTTGAAAATCCTCCTCGTAGCATCCCAGGATCGGAACCTGGTGAATGGGCGCTAGGAGCCGAGAATGGGGTTCTACGGAGGCTGTCGGCACCGGATTCAGCGATCGAAAATTTTATGAGCCCGGTTTCTGAGTTTGGGGTGTGGCATTAGCAGTTGCGTGAAAAATCTGTGCAGAATCTGATTAGATTTAAGACATCGAATACAACAGTTCAAAATATTGTTATTACCTACACGTGTGTGAAACTAACCCGATTATGCACACGTGCATATTGTTACCACGTTTGCTCTGAGTAGGTATTTGATTTTGATTTAGATGCTGATAGCTATGCTTTTTCTTTAATTAACTTTGACAACCATATTGGAACTTGTAAATGTATCCCGCCCTTTACCTAGAAATCATTTCTGGGTCCCGTCTTGTTCGGATACTGCATAACAGATCCGAATTTGATCCAACTCGGTACCTTTTCAGGTCCATTTTCGAGCATGAATGTACACGAGTTAACTCGGTCAGCTTGCTCGACTTAACTCAAGCTCAACTCGCCTCGGCTCAAAATTAGATTCAGGCTGAGTCGAGCTGGTTTTTGGAGCTCGAAAAAATTTCAAGCTGAGTTCGAACTTGCTCGAGCTCGACTCAACTTAGATTGAACCTCAACTCGATTCGACTCGGATCAAATCGGCTTGGTGATTCGATTATTTTGATATCGATGCTGCTTACCAGGTGTTTGATGAAATGGCTCGTTGAAGTGTTGTTTCGGGTACATACATTCTCTGCGGGATTGGCTAGTAGTGAGGAAGGACTAGATACGAAACAATCCAAAAAAAAAAAAAAAAAACTTCATGTTATAAAATTATCCTCGAATCATGATTTTGATGTTACCCGCCCAGTGTTTAATGAAATACATGTAAACTGCTGTTATGTTTTGCATTATGTGAAAATTGAAGATGCACTCTGTGCTTGGGAAAATGTCGCATGGGCTCGAATGGCTTGAGTTGGATTGAGCTACTAATTAAACTAAGTTGAGCTGGCCAATCAAGCTCTCGAGCTGGAGTTTGCTACGAACAGGTTGACCCGAGCTGTGCCAAGCTCGACTCTTTGTACAGCTCTGTTCAGAACTTTAGATGGGTACTTCGGGCATGGTTAAATGACTCGGCTAGTCAGTGTCGTGACTCAGGGTTGACTCGGGTATTCAAATGGATTGCTACTGAGTCCAAGTCGACTCCAACAAGTCTCGCGGGACTCATCCGGGTCTTAAAACCTTGGGTTCAAATGTGTTACAAGCTTGCAATGGAGTGGAAATTATAAAATCATAAATCTAAAAAAAAAGTCTCTAGTACAACGGGTTGGACCTTGAGTTACTGTCCACCCAATGGATATATCTTCCAACCTGTCATGGGCATGCCACATCTAACACATCCGACAGGTTGGCCCTACTATTAGGATCTCCTTTTACAAAATCAGCCCCATCCACTCGTTAGGTAAATCAGACTTCTATTTTGTTATTTATCTATACATTGTTCTCTATGGTGTGGCCTACTTGATGATTGAATCAGGCTGATTTCAGCAAATGATGATCTTTGTGGTGGGGCCGACCAACCGGACGGTTTAGATGTCACAGTCACATGTTAAGTTGAAAGTTATATACTGAGTGGATAGTAAGTTATGGTACAATCAGTTGGACTTAAGACCCAAATATTATAGGTACCTGACCATGAATGATCTCTGGTTTGATATGAATATGGTGAATTACAAGCTGTCCGGATTATTAATCGGCACTGAAACCTAGAGCAACATTAAATTACTTTGTGGATATTTCGATTATCCACGGATCCAGTGCCCATTAACAGCCCAAACTTGGTGTGGTCACTGGTATCTATTTTGTGCCTACGAGCAATATAAGATATAGTGCTCCTAAGTGCAACAATCCAATTGGACAGTCCATTCAATCTATCTGAACCGTCTGTAAACCTTGTAATACATTTGATAGGCTGCCATGCAAAAATGGCACTGATGACATCATCTAATCCATCCTTGATTTTGCATTATTTTCAAAGCCATCCTCATTTATTTATTATTATTATTTTTTTTTTTCAGGCCATGGATAAGACGGTTGCAATTGCCTAACAAAGCAATTTGTTTGATTTGTAAGCAATCCCTGATGAGCCCTAATAAATAGATGGATCATATTATTGATTGGATCTATATATATATATATATATATATATATATATATATATATATATATATATATATATATATATAAAATAATCTTGAATGTCCAAGTAAAAACCATTCATCAAATGGTTAATATTTGTCATATCTGTGTGATGCTTGCATGGCAGCCCATAAAATGTGTGTTGGACTGAACGAACGGTCTAAATCAATGAATTGGATTATATAATTTTCCTAATGCAACTAGCAGCATTTTAAACTAGAAGCCATGCGGCACGCACAGCAAGGAGGGGACGAGAGACAAAAGGAAGATAGAATTTGACGAGAGAGAGATAAAAGGAAGTTAGAATTTGATAAGAGAGAAAAAAGTAAAAGAGAGAGCAGAGGGGATGAGAGAGAAGATGTAGACAATTGGATGAGAGAATTAAAGAAGAGAAAATTGAGGGAGAGGTGGGCCTATACACAAGTGTTACGAAGAGAGGAGATTATGAACCACCCATTGCTACTATTGCCTTGTTGTGGTCCACTCGAGCTTTCAATTCACCCAATTTTTAATTAACATTTTAATATAAACTGATGCGGTGAATACAGTCATTAGTATGAGCTCACAAAGCCAAATGTCATTGTATCTCTACTTTACACTCTTCGAAATGGTGAGTACTTTGGGGTCTCCATGTATGGCACAATGGTAAATGTTTTACGTTTAAACATTCAAGTCCTGGGTTAAATTTACCTTCTTACCCAATGCTGTGAAGACTAATTGCATGAGAAAATGTCCAAATCTACAGTAATGATAGTTCTTGCTAGAGCATTTCTCCTCTCTATTCCATGCAGATCATCACTCCATTTTTTAATTTTAAATAAGCTATTTGATACCAGGGCAGACTGTGTTGATTGATAAGCAGGCACTTGAAACTTGTACACAATTAACTAAATTGCAGAACCACTACTGCTGAATCACAATTCCAAAACCAAATCAGCTTCAAAATTCTAATATCTGTTTAGCACACTTATTTTTTGAAATATGACCATTGTTTTTGTTTTTATTTTTTATTTTTAACTGTCCAATAAATGTTCACTAATTTGATCGTCGGATAATAAACGAATTACAACTTTTGGTTTATAATACATCTAAGTTAAATCCATGATATGGAAAAATTAGGATTGACTCATTTGTACACCACGTGTGCAATTTTTAAGAAATTCCATCAATCTCTGACAGCATTATATTTAATTATCTTTTACTTAAGAAATTTGGAGTGTTTAATATCATCCAAGCAGTGGTTCTTTTATTGCCCTCATGATTTTTCAAAAGGAGAATGCAATTTACTCGGGATTGGAGAAACTATAGGAGCAGAGGAGACATTTCCCTGTTAGATGCATGCTATATGGAAAGCACAACATTGAAATGACTATTTTGCAACTTTTTGACCTTTTAAGGTGGATATATGATTGGCCAAACCTGAGGATAAAAATGGAAAAGAAGGAAGGGGGGTCTTGGGAAAGATGGTGAAGGTAGGCACATGTATGAAACATAAATGAAACACCATAATCTTATTGCTTTTGTTTTTTTTTTTTTAGAGGGCCATGTCACCATGCCCAGGTTAAAGGTTTTGAATGTTTAATCAATGCTCTCTCTCTCTCTCATCCTTTGGTAGTCATGGGTCCATTTCATTCACTTGTTGGAAGCTTGACCTAAGGCTCACGTCACATTTGGTAAGGTTAATAATGGGCACCCGATGGAGCTGACCTGATTGTAACGGCTCTTGGACCCTTTTTTGGACCTCTTTGAAAATTGATTGGGTTCAGGTCTCACCTTTTAGACTCGGTTAAGAATTCGGACTAGTCTGATTTGGGTTGGATACAACAGTTTAACCTAATCAAAATCAAGTTTGGTAGGGTTAATTAAGGTTGGTGTGTGTGTGTGTGTATTTGTGTGTGTGCGCACGCATACATATTTAAACTATAGTAATATACAATTATTCTAGCAAAAAATGATGTTTCCTGGGTCCTACTATTGTGTTGTAGTTTTACCACAAAAATCAATGCAGAATTTGTCCTTTAATGACAAGGATGAGTGAATGATGATTGTTGCTGTTCAAATCTGGGCAGCTTGTCAGCCCAAGCCCTTTTGGATTTTTCGAGCTTAGTTTTGAGGTGATTTTTTATGATTTTGTTGACGGCTTCTACTTGTCCATTGATTTGGGAGTGTTGAGGTAATGAGAAGGCAGGCATTGCGGATGTCGAGCCTTTCATATAGCCCTCGAAAGCGAATATTGTCGAATTGTCTATCGTTGTCCCTGACAATAGTGTGAGGGATGCCATAGCTACAGATAATGTTCTTCCAGATAAAGTCAGTGGTTTTTTGCTCAGTAATTAGGGGCTCAGCCTCTACCCATTTCGTAAAGTAGTCGATAGCGACAGTGGTAAATCTATTATGTCCCTTGCCCATAGGTAGGGGTTCTATGATATCAACCCTCAACTGCGCAAAGGGCCACGAGCTGATCATTAGAGTCAACTGCTTAGGAGGCTGTCGCGGTATCGCAGTGAAACGCTAGCACTTGTCACATCTTCTTATACACTGCTTCATATCCTTATGGATGGTTGGCCATTAGTACCCTTGTCGGATTACTTTTTAAGCCAGAGCTCTTCCGCGTAAATGATTGTCACAGACGCCTTCATGGATTTCCTTTAAGATATATTCAACCTCTTCAGATTAGAGGCATCATAAATATAGTAGTAAAAAGCCCCTCTTGTATAGTACGTCCCCCAATATGGTATATTGACTGATCTGTTTATGACTTCACGTGCCTCGAACTTGTCGTCGGACAGTTCTCCCTATCGTAAGTAGCATATGATCGAATCCATCTAGCTCGACGATTGATTTATCAGGAGAACCTCCATCTAGTGGGGTTAATTGATACTAGGCTTAGGTAGGAACTTGATTGGTATTGTCTTGGCGAGATTGTTGTCAACTGTCGCAGCTAGTTTTGCTAAGGCGTCTGCCTTGGAGTTTTCCGCCATGGGGACTAGGATGACTTCACACTTATCGAACTCACTTATCAATTCTTTTGCTTTCTGTAGGTAAACGTTCAACCTTTCCCCTCTAGCTTGGTACTCTGTAATGACTTAATTGACGATGAGTTGAGAATCGCTGTAGACTTTTAGGGTTCAGGTCGCTATTAGTTTGATTAGCCTAAGCTTGTCAAGGAGTACCTCATATTTCGCTTCATTATTGGAGGCTGGGAACCTGAATCTCAGAGCGTATTGCACGTTGGTCTGGTCGGGTGCGACGAGAATCAAACCTGCCCCACTACCCTTTGAGATCGATGATCTGTCGATGTAAAGGTCCATTCCTGCAAGTTGGCTTTTAGTTTGTTCTCTGCCTCTAATAAAGGCATGAAGTAAGTCAACTCAGCGATGAAGTCAGCCATGGCTTGTCCTTTGATTGCAGCTTGAGGTTGGTATATGACATCGAACTCCTTGAGCTCGATCACCCACTTCTCCAGCCGCCTTGATTCTTTGGGCTTTTGGAGCACCTGACGGAGTAGTTGATTTGTTGGGCGAATGATGGTGTGAGCCTGAAAATATGTCACAGATATCGTGATGATATGATCAAGGCTAGAGCCAACTTTTCTATATCGGGGTATCATATTTCATCCTGGATCAAAGCTTTGTTGACGTAGTATATGGTGAGCTGTTTGTTCCCAACTTCTCGTATTAAGGCCGAGCTGATTGTTGTGGTCGAGACCGCTAAATATAGTAACAATGATTCCCCCGATTTAGGTTTGGAGAGTAGGGAGGGCGACCCCAGATACTCCTTGAGCTATTGAAAATCTTACTCGTAGTCGCTTGTCTAAGTTAGTTTTATGTTTCCTTGTAGTTGTTTGAAAAATAGTAGGCACCTGTCTGCAGCTTTGGAGATGAACCTATTCAAAGCTGATATCCTACATGTGAGGCATTGAATTTCTTTTGTAGTTCTCAAGGAGTTCATCTCTAGAAGTGCTCGAATCTTGTCAGGGTTCACTTTTGTTTCTCTCTGATTGACTAGGAAGCTGAGGAACTTTCCCAAGCTGACGCCAAAAGCACGGTTGTTTAGGTTCAATTTCATTTGGTACCTCCTAAGGATCGTGAACATCTCTTCCAGGTCAGCTGTGTGATCTGTTGCTTTAGTATTTTTGACCAGAATATCGTCGATGTAGACTTACATTATGCTACCGATCTGTTTGGTGAACATTTTTTTGATGGGGCATTAGTAAGTCGCCTTAGTGTTCTTCAGCCCGAAGGGCATGACTTTGTAGTAGTAGAGTCCTTTATTGATGATGAAGGCCTTCTTCTGCTTATCATGCTAATGCATGTCAATTTGATTGTATCCTAAGTATGAATCCATGAAGCTAAGGAGCTCATGCTTGGCAGTGCTATCAACAAGCTGGTTGATCCTTGGGAGAGGGAAGTTATCTTTCAAACATGCCTTGTTCAGGTCGATATAGCCAATGCATACTTACCATTTACTGTTAGCCTTCTTTACTAATACGACATTCTCCAACCATTCGGGATAGTAGATTTCTTTGATGAACTTGGCCTCGAGGAGTTTGTCAACCTCCTCATCGATGGCTGCATACCTTTTCGGGTCAAATGCGCATCACTTCTGCCTTATCGTCTTGTGGTCAGGGTCGATATTTAGTCTATGGACCATCACCTCCGGATCAATGCCCGACATGTCTTAGTGGGACCAAGCGAAGATATCGACATTTTGTCTCAATAGGCCAACGATCCTAGTTCGTTGTTCTTGCTCTAGCAACGAACTGACTTGCACTGTGCGGGTCAAGTCACCCTCACAGAGTGATATTAATAGGAGGTCTTCCACTAGCGATCGTCTTTTGGTAGATTCTTTTTGTGGATCCAAGGAGGTGATGTGAATTGTCTATTGTCATTGCATTTTTTGCTTGGAGCATTATCGAGTAGCATTTGTTGAGCCTCATATTGATCACCCTTGACTTAGCCAACACCATACTTAATTGGAAATTTTATTGCAAGGTGATATGTGGACACTACAACTATCATGGTATTAAGGGATGGTCTACCCAAGATTACATTGTAGACTGATGGACAGTCCTCCATGAGGAAGTCGATCATAGTGGTCGTTTGGTTAACACCTTCGCCAACGGTTACGGGTAGCAGTATACTTCCTTCGGAGGTAATCTTCTCTATTGCGAATCTGAGCAAGAGCGTCTGAATAGGTCGTAATCTAGACCTCTCGACTCCTATCTCATCGAAAGTGGTGACGAACAACATATCAGCTGAGCTGCTAGTATCAACCAATATCTGGTGAACCTTGCGGTTAGCTATAGTCATTATGACTACCAAGGCATCTTCATGTGGGTTATGGAGTCCTTAGGCGACTTCCTATGTGAAGGTTAAGCTACATGAGTTCAACCTCTGTTCTTTTGCAATCCTGTTGATAAGATAGACGTGATGCTTGTTGTCATCATTGCATGGACTTCGAGCGTGTGCTTGGCATGCTCTGTTCAAGTCTCCACCATCGGCTAGTCCCTCAAATATGGTGTGTATCTCACCTGTTGCTTCATTGTTATTTTGGTCATCATTTTGATCTTCTTGCCTGGCTGGTCAGTCGTGCCTTCTCTTGTTTATGAACTCTCGCAAGTGCCCCTTCCAGATAAGGGACTCAATTTCTTCTTTAAGGTTGAAACATTCTGTCATATTGTGACCATAATCTCGATGGAAATGATAATATTTTCGATTGTCTCTCTTCTTGGCGCCGGCCTTCATCTTGCTCATCTCTTCTCGGCGTCAGCCTTCATCTTGCTCGACCATTTCAAGATCCCTTTATCGCATACTTCCATGAGTACCTGTTCATGAGTAGTGTTCAGGGGAGTATACTAGTGGAATTAGCTCTCTGATCGTCAATTTATGCGTTGGGCTCTGCTCTGGTTGTCCTCCTTTTTCTTATTGTTATTAGTGGTAGATGGCTCTTATTCCTCTTTTCTCTTCCTGTCCCTAGTCGAGCTGTTTCTGCCTTGAGTAGCTCTCCGGGAGTTGAAGAGTTCTTCTATGTTTGAGTATTTTTAGGCTCGGTTAAGTAAGTCAGCTAAAGTAGTTAGGGGGTTTTTACCAATTGAGAAGAAAAACTTTCCCTCATTAAAGGCTAGCTATCATAGCAGCGAGAGCTATCTGGTCAGAATAACCGTCAACTTAGACTGCTTTTGCATTGAAGCAGACGATGTAATCTCTCAGCAGCTCGTCCTCCCTCTGAGAAATCATGAGAAGATGAGTTGATGACTTTCTTTTGTCTTTCCCGCTGATGAACTGTATGATGAAGGTCTTATAAGTTAAGTGAATGAGCTAATGGACTTTGACTTCAAGTATCTATACCATTTCTGTGCGGCTCCTAACAAGGTTAGGGAAAATGCTATGCACATCACAGGCCCAGAGGCATCTTAAAGTTTCATCCAGGCTCTGAAAGATTCCAGATGCTCAGCCAAGTCCTCGGATCCAGAGTAGGGGGTGATCTGTGGCATTCGGAACCTACACGGCAACTGGGATCTCATGATGTTATCCATAAATGGGGCTTGGCTTCCTCAAGCATGACGCCGACAGAAGCTAGGGCTTTTGCTTGACACGCTTGCTAGATGTCATGGAGTTGGTCTCAGATTTCCTTAAGCTCTGCCTCCCATGGTACCTTGCTTTTGTAACAAACTCAGGAGCCTTTTCACACCCTTTTTCTAGAGTGTGGCGCATGTCGGACTCGGTGAACTCGGTTGTTCCCATTGTTTGCATGGGGACTTGCATTGCATTGGTCGATCCTTTACAACATACGAGTCGTAAGGTACTTATGGAGGTCGAGATTGCTCGGTTATTGTCACCACTTCCACGCCTTAGTTAGGGAATGGTTGTTGTCTTTCTAATATCTGCATTATTTAATCCACATTACGGCTAAAGATTCAATTTGGTTTTCTAGAGAGACGAGCCAACCTCCCTATTCTTAGTTCTTTATACGACTGTCACGGAAGGGAATCGGCCCGGTGTTCTGATTGCATGCCTAAGAGTTCTCAGGTTGTTCTTTCGGCAATGGCATCAGCTCAGTAATGGCGGTCAAGTCGGCACTTGTAAATGAACGAATCGTGCCGCCCAGTCGGCACTTGTAAAGTGAAAGTCGCCCTAGCTTTGAAAATAAAATCTGAATTTTTAAAATAAATGGCCCCACTACTTGGGACGATGAATTGGAGCATTTCAGCTGTCGAATTTCTTCCTAACTTACACCGAAGGCTGAAGATATTTCCCTATACTCGTCCACAAAATTTGACCCTTGATCGAGAATCGGTGACCGTTGATCACAAATCGAACATTTGCGATAAAACTCCACGTCCGCTTATCATCAAACTTTATACAGCCCTTCATCGGGCCATGGAGCACCTACCCCATGAAGTAGATGGGCTAGGGGGCCATCAGGGTAGCCCCAACAACAAAAAATGGGTCCTACAAGGCCATTTGAAGCAATTAACAAAATTAAGGATCAATTGATCTAAATCCAGGGTATAAAACCCTTAAATCCCTCTCTCTCACTCACTTCACAAAAAACTCCAGCAGCTGAGAGAGAGAGAGAGGGAAAGAGTGTGTGTGGGTGCATGTTGTGCTTGAGGACTGAAATTTCTCACACACTCGCCCCCACATTGCTGGGAATCTTGACTCTATCTTCGTAGGGACGAGCTACGCCTGACTCAAGGTGAGAATCGGAACTCCCATCCATCTCTCCTTAGCTAAGATAGCATGCATGCGTCTTGACACGGAGTTCATGTCAGGCAGGGCCTCGACACGTCAAGTTTGCAGACCCGACGATGCTGGAGCGACCGCAAGGGTTTCCAGTTGACAATAGGTGCAGACCATTACCTCTAGGTGGCCGATTATCGTGCCTAGTGTAAATTATAGTGATTTTGGATGATGTATGTATATGCATGTTGCTGAATTTTAGGTATTACTTAACTTAGAACATATGCATAGAATTTTCCTAAATTTGAAAAAGGGAATTAGGTCCCGAGGATCCCCTAATGTGTAGATGGTTGCTTTATCGGTCAGTTTGGGGAATTACGAGTACAATTCCCTAAATGTGGCTGATGTGTACGTTATATGTTGGTTACTGATTTGTATGTTATATGATTGGTTGTTGATTGATATGTTATACGTTGTTTGGTTGATTTGCATGATATATGTTGGTTCATGCAATTGAATTGATGTGAGTTGGGTGTATGGCTGTCCAATTTGTTGAATTGTTGAAACATGTTGGGCTTGTTCTCCATTACTGCTAGTCCCATAGGATTGATTTGTCAACATGCGAATGTTTCGTGAGATCTAGTGTATTGCTGTCCATGTTGTCAGATTCAGAACATGTTGTTTGTTTACTGGAATAGTTCCTTGGAATTGTTGAATGCATGCTATATATTTGCGCACATGTCCCTTTGTAGATCGGCCAACCAATCGGAACTCCTTTGGGTGACCTTTCCATTGGGTCATCCCATGGGCAAGTTTGGCCCGACTAGTCAAACCGTGAATTATCGGCCGTAGTTGGACTACAAGAGACATTATTCTCAGGCCGCACAGTCTGTGGTTTGTCTTGTGAGGGTAGATTAGTCGACTGGTTGGTCATCCTTGTATGTTAACCATAATTGTATACACCTGCTGGAACCTGAGGCACCTTGTAACCCTTGTGCCCACTGATAACCATAAATTGCGGCCCACAAGACTCATGAGAAAAGGATGGTGGTATGAGACACTATGCCCGAGCTTTCGGCCTATGCTGGAGTGACGAGTCTCCCCGTTGTGACGAGTGAGCACCAAAGACTAGTGAGTCGGGGATGGTGGTATGAGACACTATGCCCGAGTTGTCAGCCTATGCTGGAGTGACGACCTCCTCGTAGTGACTGCAAGTAGGACTCTAATGTCCTAACAGTTTTCATATGAGCTTAAGAGCTATGGGAATGATGAACCCACAAGGGCTAAGGATCGCGAGAGTTGCACGACCATGACCATTAGAGCCGCGCAATCGGATTAGGGCAGCGATTTCTTGAGGTATCTCGATTTTTCCAACCTGCTAGATAAATAAACTTAACCAATCAACTCGACTAAGATGTGCATTACATGCATTGGTTACTTTTGTGATTTAGCAGTCGTGGTCGCTTGTGGGAGTGTTGGTTCACAAATGTTAGATGGTGTCGTAAGAGGGAGTGTTGTGGTGAGAGGCATGCATCATATCATTAAACCATACATTGCATTAACCAGAGTATCTAGGGTTCTATGAATATATGTTTTTTACTAAATTTACTCTTGTGTGTGATAATTTATGTAACTTATTGTTAAGGGTACCACTAAGTTAGCTACTCACTCCCACTCTGGGACAGTGTTTTAAAATAATAACCAGAACCTGTGATAGATGCAGGGATGATGAAGCTTATGCGCTAGAGGATGTCGGTGTGGATGAAGAGGAGGAGCGAGCGTACTTTCATAAGTTTGGTGGGTCTTTCTAGTTCAGGTTTAGCAATCGCGGGATTGGGCCAGGGTTCTAGTCATTTTGGGTTTTGTATATAGATGGGACTAGTTCCCTGTTTGGATGTTATTTTGGCTTTCTTTAGACTTATGTATGTATACTTGCATGATTAGTAGCACTTGACGTTTCCATATGACTTATTTATGCTCTATGTCTTGCTTAATTCTCCATTGCCCATAGAATACTTTACATATAATTGCATACAAGGCCCATTAGGGCATACATGGCACTTGCGAATTTGCAAGTTGAGTTCCTGCTCGGCTCTTGAATTTTGGGGTGTTACAACTAGTTTCGCCAGAGGGGCCCATGTTGGAGTCTAAATCTAATTTTGAGAATATCTTTGATTTAGCCTCGATCGGTGTGACCCCCGGCTATAACCTCGTTGGACCGATCTTATCTTTGTATGTCGCAAGATTCTCTCTAGATATTCCTATTCCGAGATCAAGGTCGGTATCCGAGGTCAAGGTTGATACACGAGATCGAGGTCGAGGTCGGTATCCGAGGTCAAGGTCAGGCTTCAACCTTAAGGTTGAAATATAAGGTTAAGGTCAACAAGTCTGTTGCCGAGATCTATAGTTGAGATTTATAGGTTTGCTGACAAGCCTTATCCTAAGTTTTTAGCTCGGACACTAAGGGCATGTTTGTTAATACTGAATTTTTGCACTAAACACATAATTTGGAAAATATTCCAGGTTTAGTGGTGTTTGTTAACGCAGAAAAAGGAAAGCGCTCCACTATTTTATGCCGAAATTTTTCCGTGATAGGAGTCTAACTTAATGGGGAATCAAGAATGCACTCTGTGATTTTTTTAAATAAAAATTTATTCTTTCTAACAAAGATTTTCTCTCTTACATTATACACATCCCAACTTTTAACATGGGGCACTTCTCTAAGCCCTCCATGATTTATGTATTAGATCTCCGTCTATCAATTTTTTTTATATCATTCTAAAGTATGATCCGAAAAAATATGCACATCCAAAGCTCAAGTCAACCACACCACATAAAGTAGTGGGACATGAACGATTACCGTTAAAACCTTCTTGATGTCCACTGTGAAGCTTATTTGCCATCAAATCTCTTTATAAGGTCACACAGACCTGGATGAAGGAAAAACATAAAAATTAGCTTGATTAGAGCCTTATGTGGCCCCAAGAAGTTTTCAATGATAGGCACCCAATTTCCACAGTTTCTTGTAATGTGGCCCACTTAAGCCTTATATTTGGCTTATTTTTTATCTTAATTTCTAAAATAATATGAAAAAAAATGAATAGACAGTATGAATAAAACATATATATCATGGTAGGCCTCACATAGCCCTTAATTGTCCATATGTAGGTAGATCTTAATGGGGTAGTATACAATCCCCTCGCAGATTTGGGGTGCGAATTATGTGCAAAAGCCTTTCATAATAAGTTCTTGCACGCCAGAATCTTAGGTGGATCCCACTGTTATGTTGATAAATCTAATTTGTCCATCTATGTTTTGAGATCATTTTAGGATTCAAGATAAAAAATGAGGAGGATACAAGACTTACGTAGGCCGCACTAAAGGAAAAGGTGGGTAGGAAAATTCTTATTGTTGAAACCTTCCCGAGGTTGATAATGATGTTTACATACCATCAATATGGTTCATAATGTCATTCCTAGTGAGATGAACTCAAACCACAAATATTAGTATGACTGAAAACTTTTGTGGCCCCACGAATATTTTAATTATTGGCGTCATATCCTCACATTTTCGGCCCATTTAAGTATTGGATACAGCTCATTTTTGGCACTATGTCCTAAAATGATCTCACAAAATGGATGGAGAGGGTGGATTTTACACAAACATCACAGTGGGCCCCACCTAGATTTCCAGCAGTGGACTTCCTGGGAAAGGCTTTTCCATGAAATCTGTCTCACACCTGGGGCCTATTGTGATATATGTGACTACATCCATACCGTCCTTCTATATTGAAAGCTTATTTTAGGGCATAATCCAAAAAATAAATTAGCTTCAAATCTTAGATGGACCTTTGTATAGGAAACAGTGGTGATTGACCTTTTAAAAATTCTTTCGAGCCACAAAAGCTTTGGATCATGTTGATATTTGTGTCATCTCTTCATCTAGCTTTTTGTGACCTTTTCAATAGGTTGGATGACAAATAAACATTTCAATGAAATTCATAGAGTTTTTAAAGGTAGAGATTCAATCACAATTGTTTCATATGGGTAAATGTGTTAAATTAATATATTTTAAACATTTTAGACGTTAGTTAACAAACAAGTTAATCTAGATTCATTATTAGTTTTCCAATTTCATATTTAGAATTCAGATTTCAGATTTAACAAAGGCGCCCTAACTCTCTCTACTTGGCTCATCTTCCTTAACCTTTAGGTTTTTTGGAGAGTTTGCTTGGATACTCAAGTGGCCTTGTGCCTCATACATTAAGTTAGCTCAATTTTACACACAACAATGATCTTGACCATAGGTCATACTAATTAGGGTCCTAAAGGAAAATTTTCTATTGTCATATACAATGTGTTACTATACTAAATCATTTATGAGCATGGGTTAAAGGAGAGGGATTTCTCTTATTACCCTTGCAAACTTGAGATTAGAAATAGCTGTTGTTGTGGGTGCTACATGTTGAGGCTTGGATGAGCCACTCCCCGTATCACGCTTTGCGGTTGCAGGAGGTTGAGAACGTTCTCCTACCGGTTATTTTCCTCGTGCCAACACTGGATCCTGCGTGGGACTCGTTATGGGGGTCGAGTTGAAGGATAAGGTTGATTTGAAAATCTTGCAAGCTGCATTTCTGACTTACCTGCCAAATGACTGCTTCATCCACGTTCTGGGTGCATCTGAACTGAATTGTTGATCGTAATCCTCCTATAAATTGTGCCACTTTCCGTGACTCAAATTCTGACAAATCGTTTTGTGTTTCCAACTGCTGAAATTCTTCAGTTTAATCTGTGACAGTTCGATTTTCTTGTCGGCAATTCTAGTATTGCTGAAATAATATCTGTTCATAATCATTGGTGAGAAATTATGATCAAAGAAAACGTCTCATCCGTGGCTATGATGACATTGGCTCCTTGTTCTGGAGGGCTCATGAGAGTTATAATTGGTCCCACCATGTAGAAGCACCATATTTTACTTTAAACGTTACCAATTTTACTTTTTTTATGATCTGGTACCTCCATATAATCAAAATATCTCTCTACTTTGACTAGCCAATCGAGGAAATCTTCTATGTGTAATAAACCATTAAAACTAAGAAATTTAACCTTACCTCGATAGTCTCTTTCAGCACGATCTAGATGATCGCCTCCATGGATTGATCGTCAGGTAAAACTTTCGTTAAGGTCCTCCTCGCTAGAACTTGAATAATCTGGTATGGCCCTATAGTTTGCCATTGATCATGTTCCATGGAACTTAAGGTTGTGTCGTATAGCAACCATAGGCGACGGAGCACCACTTAGGGCTCAAGGTAAAAGTAGTGCATCCACAAGACGGTCGAGGGTTTCCTGTAGTCCTTTCATGGTCAACTGACTCTCCTGAAGAAAAACTTTCATTCTTTCCGCAAGATTATGAATCCCTGAATCACGGTCCATAGGATTTTGGCTCATACCTTCGTTGTTTGCCGTCGACCCGAGGGGAATCCTCTCTTTGATACTAATTGATGCAGGGATGAACATGATGAGGTCGAGCACCATCTTCCTCAAGAGGATAACTATTCTGAATCCATGGAATTTCTCTGGATTCTTCATTAAGGCTTCTTGAATCCACAAGAAAGAAAGCAAACAAAATAGAAAATAAATTCTATAAAATTTAAAATTGATAAATCAATGAAATAAATGAGTTCATAACCCTTTAAATAGAGATACCAAGCAGTGGGAGAGAAATCAGAAGCAAGCTACAACTGAAACTCCTAGAATTCGTAACTTACTATAAATAGTAAACTTACTATTTATAGACGGTTGTAATGTCTATAAGTGTATAAGGTTTTCGGCCAAAAATAGTAAGTGTCCTATTTAGCTTCACCAAACCATTCTCCTAATTATTCTAAGCTTTTTTTACATTGGGCACAACTCCTAAAGCCCGGCGGATGAAGAGTTATAATCAAATTAAAAATTACTATTTATAATAAAAATGAAATTAAAATAGGGAAATGACCATCAATCCGGGGGTATTTCACAAATCCAACTTGCACAACCTGGCGTAGCAGGGTTAGTTGGCTAAAGTAGCTTGTTCTACCCCAAAATCATATATTTTTCGCCCGATAACTCATTCCGGATTTGAGATACGCCCGATCTAAGGTCCGATGGTCCAAATCAGTCGTCGACCGGGCCTTTTTTAATCCATCTTGGCCATGAAACTGTCCGCGATCCACTCTACATTAAATTTGAACTGGAATGGTCCAGTTTGTATAGGCACCAGGGAGTGGACCGTTGCTAGGTGGCCATCATAGTTCAGAATGTTTGAAAAATGTTTCTGACCATTGATCATTGATTTCAGCCATTTTTGGTCGTCAGATAAAAAGATCTAACCATTGGATCATCATGGCCTGTCCATTTTTAAACCGTTGTGGCTTTCAAGGCAGCTAGCCGTTTTCAGAAACAACTGACCGTTTCAGATTAATAATCAAGCCATTCTCAGTCGCCTATAAAACTCTATCTCATTTCAGACCCATCGTGCTTAGGCTCATAGTAGACCACTCGCACTGTCTCGTGACGATTTACGAGGGAGAGACCGCTTTGTAAAGTGCATCAACTAGTGCCACTACAACCACACTGCCCACGCCCATGTGCGTGCCTGTGCAGGCTCGTGCATGCGTTTACGCACTGGAACACGCAACCTAAGCGTCACAATCTCCAAAGCTCCAAGTAAGAATACTACACAAACATTCTCATATAAACCACGATTTTCTTCTTTTCATTTCCGATGTGGGACAAAATAACACACTGCACCTTTTGATTTGAAATTCCCAAAAAGCATTTTGGAGGCAAAATTCTGAAATTTTGAATATTTATTTTTTTTTTCAAAAAACCACAAATATCAACAATCCCTCACTAATTTTATTTTTTTTTAAACAATAGAAAATATCTGCCAGAAATGAAAAATAGTTATTATGCATAGAAAAAGTATCTTATGATTTGAATCTTTCCTTAGTGTAAGTATTTTAAAGTTATGTCAAAAATTTTTATTGTTGCAGCTTTGAACCGTTATTCGTTAATTACATAACTAAAAATACTATACACATAATAGCTTATGGGTTATATGTTCCTTTGTATTACTCGCTTAACACTTTTAACGGCCATGTGATTATCCTATTTTATGAACAATGCCGAGATAACTTTAACTTTCATGGGAAGCAGTATCACTTTTACATTCATATAGTGAAATCCTTCCAAGGTTCTGTTACTTAAACACTTGTCCTATTTGACTGGATTTCATTAAGAATTATAAGACTCAACCCTCTTGTTTGTAACGGCCAACACTTTTATCCTGGATGACGTTATTTTTAGATTTAGTGTTGAAAATTTTCACGTATCAATGATTTGTTGTTTTCCATTATACCCAATCTTTAAAGATTTTTTAAATTTGGGTTGGGTTTCTATTATTGGTGGAACTTTGATTAAAGAGTTTCAACCCCATCCCTCTAGATGTTGTCCTTACTACCCCTTTTGTTAGAGGTTTAATAAATGAATCAGCCAAGTTATTACTTGATTTCATGTATGATATCACAATGATTCTATCCTGAATCAATTGCTTTATATAATCATGTATCAAACTTATGTGTCTGGACTTTCCATTATAAGTACCGCCGTAGGCTATTGTTAAAGTAGCTACACTGTTACAATGAAGTGAAATAGCCAGTATATGCTTTGTATAGAATGAGATTTCTAATATAAGATCCCTTAACCACTCAGCCTCTTTACCTGTTGCAGCCAATGCTATGAACTCAGATTCCATTGCTGAGTGCATTATGTAAGTTTGATTCTTGGATCCCCAAGATATGGCTACACCTCCTAAAGTGAATATCCACCCTATAGTGGACTTGTTATCCCTTGCACTCGATATCCAACTTGCAATGGTATATCCTTCCAACATGCTGAAAATTTTGAGTAAAATAGCCATAATTCTTTAGTTTCTTTTAGATAACATATAACTCTACTTATGGCTTTTCAATGTTCAACACTTGGATTACTAGTAAACTTACTTAGTTTACTCATAGCGTATATTATATCCGGTCATGTACATTGCATAGCATATGTAAGACTGTCTATAGCACTAGCATACTCTAGTTGTGCAACTGCTTTCCCACTGTTTTCTTTCAACTTGATGCTTAGATCAAATGAGGTTTTTGTCTCTTTGATTTTCAAGTAGATAAACTTGTTCAATATTTTCTCAATATAATGAGACTAGCACAATGCACTACCACACTATGTTTTTTAACTTTGATACCTAATATAGTATCCACTTGTCCAAGATCCTTCATTTTGAAAATTGAAAAGAGAAACTTCTTTATTACAGTTGTACCTTCCATTTTGTTACTGATTATTAACATATCATCTACATATAAGCATATGATTATAATATAATCACTACACACTTTTGAGTATATACATTTATCAATAATATTATGTGCAAAAATATAAAATAAAATTTTAGAATCAAATTTATCATACCAATGTTTTGGTAATTGTTTTAATTCATACAAAGACTTAATAAGTCTACACATTTTCCTTTCACTGCATGGTAGAACAAACCCATCTGGTTGCTTCATGTATACCTCCTCGTCGAGGTCTCCATTCAGGAATGTTGTCTTCATGTCCATTTGATAGATATGAAGATGATGTTTGGATACTAAAGCGATTAAAATCTTAATCGATGTTATTCTATTCACTGATAAATATGTGTTAAAATAATTGATTCATTCTTTCTGTCAGAAATTCTTAGCAACTAATCTTACCTTAAAGGTTTGAATTGTACCATTAGTATGATATTTTTTTCTTAAATACCCACTTACATCCTATCGGTTTAGAAATTAAAGGTAGATCCACCAATTCTCATATTTAGTTTGATATAATCGAATCCATTTCATCATTAATGACTTATTTTAAAAAGCGGAGCCTCTTGAAGTCATAGCTTCACTAAAGGTTTTAGGTTCAACTTATATAGTTAAAACCATAGGTATTTTTCTAATGACATTCTCTCTATTACCCTCTACTAGATGAAAAGAGAGACATTGAGAGTCTATTTGATCAGGATTAAGACTCTTCTCTACTCTTGCTCTTTGAGTCCTACGAGATTCACATGGTGTAATTTGAACTTCTTGTTGTGTTTCTTTTATAGTTTCATTAGGATATTGAATCTCACTATTCTTTTTCTTCATGAATAAAGAGTTCTTAAAGAACTCAACATCTCTAGACTGTATGATTACATTAGAGTCTAAGTCTAAAAGTCTATAGGCCTTACCATTTTGTGCATATCCTACAAAGACATAGCTAATAGCTATTGGTTTTAACTTAGTTCTTTTAGGTTCAGGAGTTCTGCAATATGAGATGATCTCATAACACTTGGGAATGATTTCTTAGTTATTTTAGACCGTATGTATACTTCACATTTATCGTTGTCACTATCATTATATGATATTAGGCCGTTCTTAGTTATGAGTTATGGTACTATAACCAATATGTGCTAGTCTACCATGCCACAACATTACAAACTCAATCATGTAAGTAGAAGAATTCTTTTCATTTAAAGAAAATTTGATAATCACATTACAAGCATAACTCTTATCCATAAAATTTTTGTTCTTAAACAAGATCAGTTTGCCAGACTCAAATACAACCCTTATCCTAGGTTTGCTCAAGGGATCCCTTGAGATTAAGTTCCTCCTATGTCTGGGACATGTAGTACGTTGGTCAGGATTACCTTCTTTTTAAATGTAAAGAGTAATTTCACGGTTCCTTTGCCTACGATTTTCGATCGACCTTCATTTTACATTTGAACCTCTTGACCATTAGTCATGTCTTCATAGGTTTTGAAGGAAAATCTGTCGTTACATACATTGACTGTGACACTTGTATCATATCACCAAGTAGATACTTTCTCTTGAACTAAGTTCACTTCTATGACTATTGCTACTATATCATCGTTTATTACATTAGTGATTGCATGCCTCCAAGTGCAGAGGTTCGTAAGTAGTATCCCGTGAATACAAGGTTGATCTTACATGGAGATGTATTGTAAGAATAAGAAAATCAAATACAAAAAAAATTAAGTAATAATAATTAAAAAAATTAAACTGATGATTTGATTTTAGGAGTTTTGAATGGATGTAATTCAATTGAATTAAAACAACACCCAAGCTTCAAAGTTCCACACGTAGGTTAATGCTCCAAAATCATGATGACTTAGATAACACAATTAGGATCTGAGCACTATGGTCAGCCTAAGCAGAAAATAAAACAGTTTAAATATTTTAATAAATGATATAAAAGATTATAAAATCGTGGATTTGCACTATTGATAGATATTCTCAAGTGCTAGTGATTTTAACAATTCATATTTATAAGATTATGAATATCAAAGAAATGTAGCAGGTTGAGAACCTCTCATATCTAGAAAATCTAATTGATTCAGAGTAAGCCTATCCAATAATTAGATCTCATATGATGAAAACATTTGAATCTCACATTAGGATTAAAAAAAACTAAACCCAAACAATAAATAACATGCATACACCATTCTTCTCATCATTAAAATAATCAATCATCATAACTACGAAAACATTAAACCAATGTACTTCTCTTCTATCTTAGGCTAGAAAGAACTTAAAAAAACATAAATAGAATAGAGAAAGAAAGCAACAAGAAAGAATAAATGCAAATAAAAAAGATCTAAAAGAAAAAATAATTTATAAAACTTAAATAAAATTAAAAATCCTTAAAAAAAAGTTAAATCTTGCTCTTAAATGCTTTGAATGATGCCTAAAAATGCCTTGGGAAGCCTTATTTATAAGTGGATAATTCTAACTTTCGTACAAAGTTGAAAAACTCTAGAAACCGCCTCAAATTTATGTAGTTTTTCAAAATAGACTTATTACTACACAGTTTGTTAAAACAAACTCGACTCTGCAAAGTTTTCAAAAATAGACTTTAGGGTTTCAAAATACACTTTTTTAGAACGATTTCAGGATTCTTCACTTCAAATATTCCTCACTTGATTTTCTTTGATCTTTGACATGTGAATTCTTCAATCTTAATCTCCTAAGATCCATCTCTTGCCTTGGTGATTCTTGAGCATCAAATCCATGCTTCTAACACCATTTTTCAATCTAAGCTCTTAAATTCACCTTGTAATATAGACATGAGTAAAATAGAACATTAAGTTGATTCATGTTCATAAAACTAAGATATAAATGGAGGAAATTATGCAATATTTGAGTCTCAACAATTAACCTCTTTCTTAGGTTTTTTGCGGTCCCTACAAACTCGGGCGAAATATCCGATCTGTAAGCAGACATAGCAAGGACCTTTGGGTTTGCCATTTTTCTTCTTTTGAATTTTTTTAAATTTTTCTTAATCTTTGTTAGGTTTTAGAAAATCATTTTTCTCATAGTTATTGTTTTAGAATGGTCTTTCTACTACATTCACCTTGCATGAGGATATACCATTTGCATCATCCTTCTTATTTCGATTACTAGATTCTTCTTCAATATGAAGATGCTTTTGAATTTGTTCCAGGGTGAATTCTTCGAATTCATGCAATAACTTCTTCTTGTAGTCTTCCCAGCTCGGAGGTAATTTGGCGATAATAGCTCTTACTTAAAAGGATTTAGGTAGGTCTATTTTTGAAGCCTTTATCTTATTTACAATTAATTGTAATTCATGGATTTGGGCTAGCAGCGGCTTATTGTCTATCATAATGAAGTCGACATACCTGACAACTAAGAATTTCTATACACCTTCTTTTTCAACCTTGTATTCCAGCGTGCTCCAGATTTCTTTCGCTGATGTGGTCCCCGTGTACAGATCGTATAACCGATGAGAGAGAGTACTGAGAATATGGCCGCGACACAGCAGTTCATTTTCTTGTCGCTTGATTCTTGCAACGATCTTTTCTTGTGTGTCAATATCTGTTGCTTTAAGCAGAGGCTGGAGGTTCGGCTCCAAGATGTAGAAAATCTTCAGAGTAGTCAGCAGGAATTTCAGCTTGTCTTACCACTTAGTGAAATTTGAACTATCGATCCAGTCCAATCTGATCAGATCCTGGTTCATTAATTTGACTGATGTAACACCTTTAGTATCTATAATCACGCTTTAAGGTTGTTGGAAAATTTGTGTTAGATATACTGAAAAATAAAAAATAAAATAAGGTTTAATTATTTCGTTTCACTAGCCTGAATCACGTAAAATATACATTGTCCTTAAAGCGTGATTCGCCCCCTTATCGATTGTTGATGGGTTACAGGAAAATTGCTTCAAAGATAAGACAAGCATGTTTAGATCCAACGTGCAACAATCACAATGGATCCACTTATAAACAATTTTACATAACAGATCTTCTGGCAGAATCAAAACAAACCATGGATGTGTTTACAATATTATAAGAAGGAGATGCAATCTGGAGAATCTAATGTAATGGGAGAGATTTGAGTTCGAGTTGATGGGATTTGGACCGGAATGGTCTAGCTTATATAAATACAAGAGAGTAGACCATTGCTAGGTGGTTATAAATGATTCAGAATATTTAAAAAATATTTCTGACCGTTGATCATTAATTTCAGCCATCTTTGGCCATTGGATCATCATTAGGAGTGTACACGAACTGAGCTAGCTCAGTTAGCTTGCTCGATTTGGCCCGAAAAAGCTCAACTCGGCCCTACTCGGTACTGAGTTCGATCCGAGTCGGGCCGTTTTTTACAACTTGAAAATGAGTTCAAGCCGATCTCGAGTTGACCCCAGCTCGACTCGACTCAGATTGAAACTTAGCTCGACTTGGCCTGACTCAGTCGTATGGTGTGTGTGTGTGTGTGTGTGTGTGTGTGTGTATAATTTTTAACAACCCTAAATTCACAATCCCGTTCCCCTTTTGAGAACTCACCCAACCCCGACAAACCTCTCTCTCTCTCTCTCTCTCTCTCTCTCTCTCTCTCTCTCTCTCTCGTCCCTCTTGGCTCTCACCGGCTCTCATCTTTCTTTGATTTTCTCCTTCCTTCCCCTCTTTTTTGGGGCTTTGCTTCTTGTTTTGGAGTTGAGTTTTTGTTAGAATGGTTCAAAAGCCCATTTCAATGGCTCCTTTTTTGCTACAAGCTTTGTTCTGCTTGCTACCCTTGGCTTCTGCTGGCCATGACTATGGCCAAGCTCTTAGCAAGAGCATTCTCTTCTTCGAAGCTCAAAGATCTGGGTTCCTTCCCCACAATCAAAGAGTGAATTGGAGAGCTGATTCTGGCCTACATGATGGAAAAGCTAGTGGGGTATGCACTTTTTCCTTTATCTTTCCTTTCTCTTCTCTTTTCTTATCGGGTTTTGATTTCTCTCTCCCCCTTTTTCCCTCTCTTCCGTCTCTTTTCCTTCTTTCCCCTTTATGGGGATTCTGAAAATCATTTTTTATAGTCATTTTTGATTTTTTCCATAGTTAGTAATGGCCATCTATATTTTAGGCTATTCCGTTTTACGCTTCTGTTGCATTTTTTTTTTATTTATCTTTTTAAAGAAACTGATTTTTCTTATAGAACCATTTTTTCGATTTTTTTGAATCTGGCTCGAACTCGGCTCGAATAACGAACTTGAACACGGCTCGAATGCTTGAGCTCAAACTCGGCTCAAACTGATCTGATTCCTGACCGAGCCGAGCCGAGCTAGACATGCTAGCTCGATCACCAAGCCGAGCTGAGCCCAGCTCGACTTGGTTCGGCTCACGTACACCCCTAACCATCATGGCCCGTCCATTTTTGAACCGTTGTGACATTCAAGGCAGTTAGACGTTTTCAGAAATAGTTGACCGTTTCAGATTAATAATCTAACTGTTCTCAGTCACATATAAAACCCTGACACATTTCAGACTCATTGCACATAGGCTCATACTAGACCACTCGCACTACGATCACACCGTCTCACAAAGATTCGCGTAAGGTCGCAAGGGAGTGACATGTGCGAAGTTCAAAGTGCATGTATGCACTAGAACATGTAACTTGAGAGTCAATCTCCAAAGCTCCAAGTAAATATACTATATAAACATCCTAATATAAACCACGATTTTCTTCTTTTTATCTCCGATGTGGGACAAAAACATACATGCCACTTTTTGATTTGAAATTCCCAAAAAATATTTTGGTAGAAAAATTCCAAAATTTTGAATATTTGATTTATTTTTTTTCAAAAAACTACAAATCTCAACATACCTTGTTGGGTCCATTTTCCAGCATGAATCAGAACTTAGGATACATGGGTACTTCTGGGCATGGTTAAATGACTGGGCGAGTCAGTGTCATGACTCATGGTTGACTCGGGTATTGAAATGGATTGTTACTGAGTCCGGGTCGACTCGGATGAGTCTCATGGACTCATCCGGGTCTTAAAACCTTGGGTTCAAATGTGTTACAAGCTTACAATATAAAATCATATATCTTTAATATATATATATATATATATATATATATATATATATATATATATATATATATATATATATATAAGTCTCCTTGATTTGCTGTGCACCCAGTGGATGTATCTTCCAACCTGTCATGGGCATGCTACATCTAACACATACGACAGGTTGGCCCCACTATCGGGATCTCCTTTTACAAAATCAGCCTCATCCACTCGTTAGGTAAATAAGACTTCTATTTTGTTATTTATCTATACATTGTTCTCTGTGGTGTGGCCTACTTGATGATTGAATCAGGCTGATTTCAGCAAATGATGATCTTTGTGGTGGGGCCACCCAATCGGACGGTTTAGATGTCACACTCACATGTTAAGTTGAAAGTTATATACTGAGTGGATAATAAGTTATGGTACAATCAGTTGGACTTATGACCCAAATATTCTGGGTACCTGACCATAAATGATCTCTGGTTTGATATGAATATGGTGAATTACAAGCTGTCCGGATTATTAATCGGCACTGAAACCTAGAGCAACATCAAATTACTTAGTGGATTATCCACGGATCCAGTACCCATTAACCGCCCTAACTTGGTGTGGTCCCTGATATCTTTTTTGTGCCTAGGAACATTATAAGATATAATGCTCCTAAGTGTAACAATCCAATTGGACAGTCCAATCAATCTATCTGAACCGTCTGTAAACCTTGTAATATATTTGATAGGCTGCCATGCAAAAATGGCACTGTTGGCATCATCTAATCCATCCTTCATTTTTCATTATTTTCTATCCCATCAATTTTTTTTCAGGCCATGGATGGGACGGTTAGAATTGCCTAACAACGCATTAAATATAAATAAATTAATTAATTAATTAAAAACTTTGTAAGCAATCCCTGATGGCCCCGGGTGGTAGATTCTCGGGAGTTTCAACTCCCGCTCTCGGGTTCGAGTACCCATAGATAGGTGCTGGAAGTCCACCAGCGTGAGTGCGTGGGTTGTGTGTGCGTGTGTAATAAAAAATAAAAAAGGATGGATAAATTATTGATTGGACCTATATTTTTTTAATAATCTTCAGTATCCAAGTAAAAATTATTCACCAAATGGTTAATATTTGTCATATCTGTGCCATGCTTGCATGGCAGCCCATAAAATGTGTGTTGGACTAAACGAACGGTCTAGATCAATGAATTGGATTATCTAATTTTCCTAATGCAACTAGCAGCATTTTAAACTGGAAGCCATGCGGCACGTAAAGCAAGGAGGGGATAAGAGACGAGGGAGATAGAATTTAATGAGAGAGAGAAAAAGAAGAAGAGAGAGCCGACGGAATGAGAGAGAGAAGGGAGACGGGATTGGATGAGAGAGAAAATAAGAGAGCTGTGGGAGGGGTGGGCATAGGAAGTGTTACAGAGAGAGACAGAGAGAGAGAGAGATCCTGGACCACCCATTACAAGTATTGCCTTGTTGGGGTCCACCTGCGTTTTTCCATATATCTAATTTTTAATTAACATCTTAATTTAAACTGATGCAGTAAATATACAAAGTGAATACAGTTATTAGTAAGAGCTCACAAAGCCAATAACAGAGCCTGTCTATTTTACACTCTTCGAACAATTATTTAATGAATGGTCAATGGCCTGGGTTCTCGATGTAGGAGACGGATTAGATACTGACAGGTTGAGTAGCTAGACTTCACCAAGTTTTGTGGGACCCATCATGATGTATTTGTTGTATCCATGCCATCCATCCATTGGTAGATTTAAATTTAGGACATGGGCCAAAGAATAAGTCAAATTTAAATCTGGAGTGGACCCATCACAGAAAACAGTGGGAAGAGTGATGTCCACCATTGAAACCTTATTAAGGAACACTGATGTTTATCTGAGATCCAACGTGCTAATAAGTTAAGACAGGCATGAAAGAAGGGAAAATACAAATTTCAGCTTAATCGGAAACTTTTGTGACAATTAGACAATTTTAATTGTGGGCGTCACTCTCTCCACTGTTTTCTGTGGTGGGTCCACTACAGATTTGGATCTGACTCATTCTTTGGTTCATGCCCTAAATTTATATCTCCAAATGGATGGACAGTATGGATACAACAAATACATCATAGTGGATCCCACATAACTTGGTGATGTCACTTAAGCGGCGCGTCTCACTACTCAACCTGTCAGTATCTAATCAGCGTCCCTGGATGTATAAGACAACGGTGGACGTTTTGCATTTAAACATTGAAGTCTTAAGTTAAATTTAGCTTCTTAGCCAATACTCTAAAGACTAATTGCATGTAAAAATGTCAAAGCTATAGTAATGATAGTTCTTGCTAGAGCATTTCTCTTCTCTCTATTCCATGGAGATCTCACTTCATTTTTAATTTTAAATAAGCTATTTGATACCATGGCAGACTGTGTTGATTGAAAAGCAGGCTCTTGAAAATTGTACACAATTAACTAAATTGCAGAACCACAACTGCTGAATCACAATTCCAAAACCAAATCAGCTTCAAAATTCTAGTATCTGTTTAGTACACTTGTTTTTTGAAATATGACCATTGTTTTTGTTTTTATTTTTCATTTTTAACTGTCCAATAAATGTTCACTAATTTGGTGGTTGAATTACAACTTTTGGTTCATGATACATCCAAGTTAAATCCATGATAAGGAAAAATTAGGATTGACTCATTTGTACACCACGTGCAATTTTTAAGAAATTCCATCAATCTCTGACAGAGCATTATATTAAATTATCTTTGACTTATGAAATTTGAAGTGTTTAATATCATCCAAGCAGTGGTTCTTTAATTGCCCTCATGATTTTTCAAAAGGAGAATGCAATTTACTCGGGATGGAAGAAACTGTAGGAGCAAAGGAGACATTTCCCTGTTGGATGCATGCTATATGGGCAACACAACAATGAAATGACTATTTTACCCCTTTGTGGCCTTTTAAGGTGGATATAGGATTAGGGGTGTACACGAACCGAGCTAGTGTAACACTCCGAATTTTTGTCAACCTGGAGTTAGACATCCTTAGGCAATGGGTCAACTATAATACCTTGGTAACCTCTAAGAACTCATTCCAAAGCCAAAGAAACCATTTATGACTAAATTCTTTAGAAATTTAACGTAAATTAACTAGCGCTACACTAGATTTCCTGTGAAATTAGCACCAACCACTTTAAATACGATCTGTAAGATCCAAAACTTATAAACTTGTTACCGCTATATTACCTTAAAATATAGGATCAATCTCTAAGCCCAGTTGCCCTCGAGATCATTTGGAAACTTCGAATCGGACCTGTACCGCACGTTGAAAGTTTGATAGCGATGAACCTAGACCATTATGACCGCCTAGTTGGACTTGACTATCACTTCGAAAATCAAGCCCAAACGATGTCCTGAGACCATTTCCTTGAGTCCGGAGTGAAGAGAGTGAGAAAACGAAGATTTTTAGAAAAATAAATATAATTTTAAGTAATCTATATAGTTTCGCTTGCGGGTTATTTCTAAGCGTTCTGACCGTTAGATTTCGACCCAAATTCACCCTGAGATCAGGATAGGTGGCTCATACATGCCATAACACTTGAAGCTCTGATTGAATTTCCGTGACCGTTGAACTGAAACTAGTCCGCCACGGTCGATCTGAAAACCCGACCGGACTGAAAACTTAGCTTGACCTAGATCCGATATTAGAGAGTTTAAGTCCGACCGCATTTAGTAACAGGACCTCCAGAAGTGCTCCGTTGGATTGGAACAACCCCAATTTGGTTATAACCTAAGTATACCTTGGCCCTAAGGCTATTTCCGTAGCTTTTAGGCTTATAAAAAAGCTTAGAACCCTCATTCCTAAATTTCATACGAATTTCCAAACCCTAGCTAAGAGAGAGAGAGAGATAAAGAGCGAGAGAAGTTGATGATTCTTTCTAGGATTCTTTCCAGCTTTTCTACGTGCCTAATCCACCTACCTGTATCGCTATTCCGGTGTTTCTAACTCCAATCCTAGGTAACAAATCCTAACCATAACCTGTTTTAGGACTTAGTATAGTTTAAGTGATGATGTAGCTCATTTATTTCATGTTCTAGGTTGTCAACCCGCCGTTGACGAAGACTTATCATCTGAATCATATCTATTTCGTATTTTCTGGTTTAAGGTGAGGACTATATACGTTTAAGTTATGATTTTCAAGACTTTCAATGTCAGTTAATGATTTATTACTGACATGGATGTTATTTCACATGTCTAACGTGTTGTTTGTTTTGCTTTACGAATACGTATGGAAAATATATAGTATTGCATATTCTATGTATTTGTTGGAATACCCGTATATGTAAAGAATTTAGATTTGTGTTTAACATGATTATTTACCATAAATATATACTTGTTACATGTGCGACAACTCCTTAGAAAAAGAACTTGCCATAAATAACGCCACGGCCAATATATGCCATATACGTTAAAGTGTGTAGCCCACGTATTTGGAAAAATGTTTAAATGAATACGGAACCCGGATTCATGCATGCCATGATTATCCCTCGTGGGTATATGCAAGTGGTATATGGGACAACTCCCTAGTGAAAGGATTTCGCCTAATACACGTATAATCAACATTCACATGTATGATAAAGTATATACTCTAAGTGTTTGTGAAAATGACTGAATGAGTATGAAATTCTCTTTCGTGCTCGCCATGGCTAATTGTCATGGATATATAATTGTTGTATAGGCGATAACCCTTTGACGAAAGGATTTTTTCTAATACGTATGCTAATGAATACATAATACGTATGATGTAATATGTAGACTAAGTGTATATAAAAGTGTCTGAATGAGTTAGTAGTTAGTAAAATGTACCTATATGCGAGTTGAGATATGATTCTCAACTACATCAATGATGTGTATGATTTTCTCCATAAATTGTGTAACCTAGATTATTCATGTTAACTACGTGTATGATTTTCTCCATGTATTGTATTTACATTCAAGTCATATTTCATGATTGTTCATATGAATGTAGGATATGAATCATATGCCTGTTATTGAGCTTGTACATGATTGGGACTGTACTACAGTTCAGGTAATCGGTAATCGTACTCCAGATGGTGGTTAAAGTTGTTCGCCACGCAGGATGAGTTTAACGAATTTGAGTCGTGCTTGGGATGTTCGACAGTGGTTAGGCCACATGGAGTGCTTATGCATTCCATGTTATTCAACTCAATGTGCGCTTGGCCTAGTTGAGCTTATCAACTAACCCGATTGACCGATGTATGCTCACCATGTTTGGACGCTATTACTTGAACCTAAGGTACCAAACTTACCAATGAAAAGCCCCTCTAACCTTGATACCTCGATCCGCTAAGACTCATGAGCTGATTATGGTGGTATGAGACACTATATTCGAGCTGTCGGCCTACGATGGGGCCACGAGCCTCGCCGTAATGACCAGTGAGCAACCCAAACTCGTGAGCCGATTATGGTGGTATGAGACACTATATTCGAGCTGTCGGCCTGCATTATTTGGTGATGGGGGAGTGGTGCAACAACCCTAGCAGCCCTTGCAACGACCTAGAACTGTAACATTGTATGAGATTATCTCGGACTGACGACCCGAGAATGGATCATCGTTTGGGTAATGATACAAGGGAGGTACCTTAGCTTTCCAATCCTGCTGTATGAAAAGGACTAATAAGAACATGGTAAACATGCTCATATCATCGCACTGCATGTGCTATCGGTGTTGGTGAAAGAGCACTGAGGAAGTGACTAACATACGCGACCGTAAGATGAAGATCGCAGAGGGAGATTATGGTGAGGGCATGCATCATTCCCTCATATCATTCTTGCATTAACAAGAGTATCTAAGACATATTTAATTGTACTGTTTTATCATTACTGCTTAATTGAATTGATAACTGATAAGGGTTAAATATTGCATATTAGACCCCGGCTATTACCAAATTTTATGTACATAATAATGCTTATTACTACATTTTAATTGTGTTTTTATTACAGGATGAAATCAGGAGCGTTGATTGAAAAAATGATATTAAAAGTGTGGATTTGAAGCTCTGAAGTAACAGAAGCATGGGACGGACTCTAGAGGACCAATATTGAAGAATTTACACGCCAGGGATCCAAGGAAATCAAGCCGTTCACGTTTAAAAAGGCCCAAAAATGGTACAGAATGCAAGATCACATGGTTCCCACCATCTAATTGACTCGAAACTTCATTCATGTGATTGGGGCCATAAATTAACCGTACATTTCAAATTTCAACCCTCGGATCACTATAGAAGTGCCCCAACTGACAGATTAGCCCATAAACCGTTGATTCTGGGCCCACCCGGTCTCTGGATATGACTCAACTTTGGTTTCAATGCCTTAAATGGGATGATGAAATGAATGGATGGATTGGATTTTGCAAAAACATTTCAATGGACCCCACCTAGTGTGGTATGTGCATAGTGCATATGTGCACTAACCGTGCACGGCAAACACAAAGACAGCTTGACCGTCTCTGACCGAAAACAAAAGAGAAAAAAAGGAAATTTCTTTTTTCGCTGGTGCGTAACGGACCGACGGTCGGTTTTGCGGATGGTTGTGGGTCCTACCCATTGACTATACGTCTGATCCAAGCCGACCATGTTTTAGAGAGCTGCAAACACTACAAACCCATGTTAATATTTTTCGTCCATGCATGCACATGTGTGCGATACAGGAGCCACAAAAGGGCTGCCCTGTAGCTCTCAAATCTGATCTTTTAGTTATTTCTTCACTGAGACATGTCAATGGACATTCAAAACCACCCATTGTTAACTGAAATTTCATCCTGAATCCAATAGACGGGGTGAATTTTCCAGAAAATGTTTCTGTGGAGCCCACAGATCACGACAGCGAAAGAATGCGAAAGGTTTCGCACATCCACGAAAACTGACTTTTTCAGGCGGTTGTGGCCCACCATCTTTGATCATATTGCAGATCTGAACCGTCTATCATATAGAGGACCCAAAAACGTCCTAAGAGACGGTGTTTCTGTAGAAATTAAGTGAGGAAAGTGGCTATTTTTGAGGCACAGAACTTGGCTGAGAAAAGGCTTTCGCTGCGCATGCGATAGCTTTCCAAATCTGATTCAAATCCGATTTTCACCACTCCAGCAGCTATATAAGGAGGTTTTGGATGTGGGGAGCATTCATACAGAGCTTAGGGAGAGCCAGGAAGAGAAGAAAGAGAAGAAAGAAGAGAGAGAGAGAGAGGAAGAAGGGAGAATGTTTTCTGTTTCTATAAATATTTATTTTTTTCCTTCTTTCCTAATCAATTTTATGGATTGCTAGACTTCTCAGCTAGAGCTGAGATGAAGCCCATAATTTGATTAACTCTTGTTTAGTGTTGAATTTATTTTAATTTGATTGATTTGTTTCTTTTTCTAGTGTGCTTTCCTGAGATTTTCGTACTTCTCCATTCTATAAGCTCGACCACAATCTAGATATGGATGTTGTTTAGAATATTATTCTAGGTACTTGTGTCTGACCATGAACAGGTTTCTTATAGAGGACGAAACAGAATTTATATCTCTCCATGCCTGACCATGGATGAAAAAATGTGATCCATATGCTTTAAAGGATTATACATTCTGTGTGCCCGACCAAGGACATAGAGTGTGCTTTATTTATTTTGATATCAATCTGAATTAGGGTGAATCAACAGGTAAAATAAGGGTTAAGATAATTAGGGGTGGATTCGTTAGTCCTAGTCTTCTCCTCGATTGAATCTTCCTCATTATTGCTCGTAATTATTTTCTATAGATTTATGCTAGTTTACTTAATAGTTTGTTAAACCAGTTGTTGGATTAGTTAAGAAGAGTCGTAAATTTCAAATTGTGACAATCAGTCCTCGTGGGAACGATCTCGTAATACGTACCATATCTACATCTGATTCGTATACTTGCGAGTTAAAATCATTTAAATCAGATTGGTCTAAATTAAAACATCAAGTTTTTGGCGCCGTTGCCGGGGATTGTTTCGATCCAAATTGAATTTAGGATTCTCTCTTATCATAATTCATAGTCTTAAGATTTTACTAACTTTAGGTTAAAGTTTTTTTATTTTATTTTAGAAACTAACATATTTCTTGTTTTGTAGGGTCCTGATTTGAACTTCTATTTTGGTAATTCCTTTCTAAAATTTTCTACTTTTTCTAATTTCTATTTTTTAGAAATTTTCTAATTCTAGGCTTTCTTCTTAGAAATTTTTTAATTTTTAATTTTATATTTAGATTCTTCTTTCAATTAACTTTTTATTTTCTAGTTTTAAAAATTTTTCCCTTTTTAGAAACTAACCGTTGCTTAAGATTTTTTTTTCTAGCATTATTTTAGGAAATTGCTTTTGTTTTTATTTTTATTTTTACAGGAATTGAAGAAGGAAGCTATTAAATAAGATTGTCTTCAAAAGGAGAAGTTCTCAAATCTTCAGACATCCATCATCTCCTTTTTCGGGTTCTTTTTCTTGTTTACATAGCTTTCTCTTGTTTTTAGGAATTCATAATTTTTAGTTCTAGTCTTATTTCTTTTAGGTTGCATCCTAGTTTAGTTTAGTTTTCTTTCCTACATTTCAGTTATTCAGTTTATGCTAGGGCGTAGATCTCTGAACATAGAACTAGCACCCTTTGATCCTGAAATAGAAAGAACCTTTCGTAAAAGATCTAGAAACATCCTATTCGGAATGAAGGACGAGAATGTAATCAAGGCACTTAGAGATTATTCAGCTCCTGTCCAATTTAATGCGCCTTCATGCATAGTGTTGCCAGCCGCCACGGCAGCACACTTTGAACTTAAACCAGGGGTCATACAGTTGTTACCATCTTTCTATGGTTTAGACAAAGAGGATCCATATCATCATGTAAAAGAATTCCTAGACATTTGCTCGACCTTTAGGTTTCAAAGCTTCTCAGATGATTCGATCCGTTTGCGTCTTTTTCCTTTTTCTTTGAAGGATAAGGCAAAAGCATGGTTGAATTCTCTAGGAGTTGGGACGATCACTACATGGGATCAACTGTCTAAGAAGTTCTTAAACAAATTCTTCCCTGTTTACAAAACGAATGCTCTCCGTAGAGAAATCACTAATTTCACGCAAAAAGAGGGAGAACACTTTCATGAATGTTGGGAAAGATGGAAGGACTTGCTCCTTAAATGTCCACACCATGGTTTTGAGAAATGGCAACAAGTTCAATATTTCTATGACGGTTTGACACCCCAAAACCGTCGCATGGTTGATGTCACCAGTGGAGGGTCATTCATGACCAAAAGTGATGTCGAAGCGTGGAATTTCTTTGAAACCTTGTGTGAAAATTCTCAGCAATGGGACTACTCAAATAGAGGTGAAAGAAGTCCCCAACTACCAAAGAAAGGTGGTATATATGAGATAGGAGTCACGCCAAATATTTATACCGTACTTAATAGCCTAACACAGAAAGTTGATGCTCTGATGTTGAATAATGGACCTCCACAAACAACTCAAATCGAGTCATGTGCCATATGTTCTAGTCTTGGCCATCATACGCAGTCGTGTCCATCTGGTGCAGCATTTCCTGAATTTTTCTCTGAACAAGTACATTCTATGAACACCTTTCGGAGACCTGGGAATGATCCTTACTCAAACACCTACAACCCAGGGTGGGCTAGACATCAAAATTTTTCTTGGGCAAAAGGACTTTAACAAGGAGGACCATCTGAAAATCCTCCTATGCAACCTTACCCACAAGTTGGTAGTCAACCACCTCAACAGTTTTCGCAATATTAACAAGCTCCTGCACAATCTAGGAAACCATCTCTTAAGGATACACTCAATCTTTTTATGCAGAGTTCTCTTCAATTTTAAAAAGACACCCAACAAACTTTATTAGCTAACCAGCAAAGAGTACATGCAAATGCGCAATCTATTGCCAAGCTAGAAGTTCAATTGGGTCAACTTGCTTCCACATTGAGTGAGAGAGAGAAGGGGAAGTTCCCTAGCCAACCTGTGACAAATCCAAAAGGACAGTTTGAGATTGGCCCTAATTCAAACCAGAAACAATATCATGAGCAAGTCAAATCTATCATTACCCTTAGGTCCGGTAAACAGATCGAGAACAAAGTAGAAATGCCTAGGGAAGAATCAAATCCCAAACCGAAGGAGCAAAATGAAGCGGAGAGACATACTAGTGCATCTAAAGTCCAAAAGCACTCTGACCCTCCAGAAACCACTCCTGTGTCATCGTATGTGCCTAAAGCACCTTTTCCTCAACGTCTGACACCAGTTAAGAAAGGAAACAACTTTAATGAGATATTAGAGATGTTTAAGCAAGTGCAAATTAACATTCCATTGCTTGATGCTATGAAGCAAGTCCCTGCTTACGCTAAGTTTCTTAAAGAATTATGCACTCAAAAGCATAAGATGCAAGTTCATAAGAAGGTCTTCCTTGCAGAGCAACTTAGCTCCACGATTCAACACAACACTCCTTCTAAATTTAGGGATCCAGGAGCTCCTACCATTTCTTGCGTCATTGGAGAGCATAAGATTGAGAAGGCATTACTTGACTTAGGGGCGAGCGTTAATTTGTTACCATATTCTGTATACGAGCAACTAGGAATGGGTGAGCTGAAACCCACTAAAATAACACTACAACTAGCTGATAGATCTGTCAAGGTGCCCCGTGGTGTTATTAAGGATGTGTTAATCCAAGTTGATAAGTTTTCTTTTTCAATGGATTTCATTGTCTTAGATACTCGCCTGTCCAGAATCCTACTAGTCAAATCCCGGTTATCCTAGGGCGTACATTCTTAGCTACATCCAATGCTATCATAGATTGCAGGAATGGAGTTATGAAGTTGTCTTTCGGTAATATGAAGCTTAAACTCAATGTTTTCAATGCCGGACAACAACCGTCAGACTCTGATGATATATTCGAAGTGAACATGATTGAGAGTCCAGTGTTTGACTCTTTCCTTGAATCTTTTGAAGATACTCTTGAGACTTGCTTAGCGCATTTTTCATATTCAAATGATCCCTTGTTACAAGAAATAGTGAATGCGTTACAAAATAATACCTCGACAGTTGTCTTGAATCAAGAAAACCCGTATTTTAAAGTACCTCCTTCCCCGGATCCTGAATGTTTACCATTAAATAAGGAAGAGTTGAAAATTGAACTACAATGTGAAACATCGGTGTTTGTTGAGACTACACCACCTACTAAAATTTTTTCTAAATTTCATTTACAAGTAGTCTCTGATTCACCATGGGATACTAACGTTGAAACTTTTCCTGTCATAGGTGAATCATATATATTCTAGATACCTCAAGTAATTCAATAAAAAATTTCTTATAAGGTACATAAGTCTCTCTGGAAAGTCATGCTCCAGGGTGCCCAAGCCTATTGCACAACGGACTTTTGGATGATCTTATTGAAAAACCTTCTGAGAAATTTACCAAGATACTGGCCGATGGTCCATGATTGCTTTCATTTCTTGTCTGGCTGAAGACATTAAACTTAGCACTCCTCGGAGGCACCCCAGCTTTTCATTTTATTTCATTTTCCTTGTTAGTTAATTCAATGTTTGTGGGTAGCATTGCTGCAAACCCTCACGAGACTACAACTCGTCCACTAGGGGTAACCTAGGGGTTTAAAGGCTTATTGCATACGCTAAATGCAATCGAGAGCACCTGCGAAAGTAGTATAGGTAGGATTTTCTTTTGTGATTTTATTTTTATTATTTTGCTTTATTTGATTTTTCTCTTGTGCTGACTCACTTTTACGTTGATATCTTTGGAAAGCCTCTTAATTCTTCATCCAGGTACTATCTTTCCATCACTCCTTTTTATTTTCATTGTCCCATATCATTGCATGCTTATTTCTTTTACATTAAGGACAATGTAGATTTTGGGTTGAGGGTAAAAGATTAGGTCATCTAATCAGTCTTTTCTTGGTCTTGAGCAATATTGTGAATTTTTTAAAATTTTTCTGAAATTTCTTGTGAATTCGAAATGACTTTGAAGGATAGTTGTGATTTTAAAATAAAAAGACATAGAATGTTGGAAATTTATGACTCTTGGATTCAGCTATCTATTAGATTTTATAGTTAAGTTTGAATTGTTAATCCATGATTGGAAGTTGTAAATATTGATTGAGTCATGATTTCACACATCACATCTCGCTTACACATTAAAGTTCTGGTTTGATAATTGAATGATTAACTTGGTAATCTCTAAGCATGAATGGAATCAACTTGAAAAAAAGAATTGAAAGAATTGAAAGAAAGGGTAAGTCAAATAATCTTCACCATAGGTTTGCTCCCTATAGGTGTAGATTCGATCCCCCATCGTCGATATTTAAAAAAAGTTAGGCGACAAGTTTTCACCATAGGTTTGCTTCCTATGGGTGATGATTTGATTCCCCTCCTTTGCGTATCAAAGGCTGAAAGAATAAAAGGTTAATCTGTAAGGCAAGTGTTGGCTTCAGTTGTCATGAAATCTGTTGTTAATGATATCATGAAAATGACAATTAGATCTCTTAACAGTGGTAAGCTGAGATTACACTATACACTCATGGAACTCAATGTTTAGAATTGTTCTAATCAATGGATTAACATTTTGAACTTGATTATGTAGTTTACCATGAACTTGATTCCAAGAGACATTCTACTTACCATTCATAAATCTTAGAATTTTCACATCTTAACTATCTGTTCACAAGTCACTTGGGTTTAAAAGAATTGCTCTTTTATTTTTGAAATTATTTTTCGCATGTTTTGCTTGGGACTAGCAAAATGCTGGTTGGGGGTTGTGATGAGGATCAAATATTGCATATTAGACCCCAACTATTACCAAATTTTATGTACATAATAATGCTTATTGCCATATTTTAATTGTGTTTTTATTACAGGATGAAATTAGGAGCGCTGATTAAAAAAATGATATTAAAAGTGTGGATTTGAAGCTCTGAAGTAACAGAAGCATGGGACGGACTCTAGAGGACCAATATTGAAGAATTTACACACCAGAGATCCAAGAAAATCAAGCCGTTCACGTTTAAAAAGGCCTGAAAATGGTCCAGAATGCAAGATCACATGGTTCCCGCCATCCGATTGACTCGAAACTTCATTCATGTGATTGGGGCCATAAATTAACCATACATTTCAAATTTCAGCCCTCGGATCACTATAGAAGTGCCCCAACTGACAGATCAGCTCATAAACCATTGATTCTGGGCCCACCCGGTCTCTGGATATGACTCAACTTTGGTTTCAACGCCTTAAATGGGATGATGAAATGAATGGATGGATTGGATTTTGCAGAAACATTTCAATGGACCCCACCTAGTGTGGTATGTGCATAGTGCATATGTGCACTAACCGTGTATGGCAAACATAAAGACAGCTTGACCGTCTCTGACCAAAAACAAAAGAGAAAAAAAGGAAATTTCTTTTTTCGCTGGTGCATAACCGACCGACGGTCAGTTTCGCAGACGGTTGTGGGCCCTACCCATTGACTATACGTCTGATCCAAGCCGACCATCTTGTAGAGAGCTGCAAACACTACAAACCCATGTTAATATTTTTCATCCATGCATGCACATGTGTGCGATACAGGGGCCACAAAAGGGCTGCCCTGTAGCATTCAAATATGATCTTTTAGTTATTTCTTCTCTGAGACATGCCAATGGACATTCAAAACTACTCTTTCTTGACTGAAATTTCGTCCTGAATCCAATGGATGGGGTGGATTTTCCAAAAAATGCTTCCGTGGAGCCCACAGATCACGACAGCGAAAGAATGCGAAAGGTTTCGCACATCCACGAAAACTGACTTTTCCAGGCGGTTGTAGCCCACCATCTATGATCATATTGCAGATCTGAACTGTCTATCATATAGAGGACCAAAAAATGTCCTAAGAGACGGTGTTTCTTTAGAAATTAAGTGAGGAAAGTGGCTATTTTTGAGGCACAGAACTTGGCTGCGAAAAGGCTTTCGCTGCGCATGCGATAGCTTTCCAAATCCGATTCAAATCTGATTTTCACCACTCCAGCAGCTATATAAGGAGGTTTTGGATGTGGGGAGCATTCATACAGAGCTTAGGGAGAGCCAGGAAGAGAAGAAAGAGAAGAAAGAGAAGAAAGAAGAGAGAGAGAGAGAGAGAGAAAGAGAGAGAGAGAGAGAGGAAGAAGGGAGAATGTTTTCTGTTTCTATAAATATTTATTTTTTTCCTTCTTTCCTAATCAATTTTATGGATTGCTAGACTTCTCAGCTAGGGCTGAGATGAAGCCCCTAATTTGATTAACTCTTGTTTAGTGTTGAATTTATTTTAATTTGATTGATTTGTTTCTTTTTTTAGTGTGCTTTCCTGAGATTTTCGTACTTCTCTATTCTATGAGCTCGACCATAGTCTAGATATGGATGTTGTTTGGAATATTATTCTAGGTACTTGTGTCTGACCATGACCAGGTTTCTTATAGAGGAAGAAACAGGATTTACATCTCTCCATGCCTGACCATGGATGGAAAAATGTGATCCATATGCTTTAAAGGATTATACATTCTGTGTGCCCGACCAAGGACATAGAGTGTGCTTTATTTATTTTGATATCAATCTGAATTAGGGTGAATCAACAGGTAAAATAAGGGTTTAGATAATTAGGGGTGGATTCGTTAGTCCTAGTCTTCTCCTCGATTGAATCTTCCTCATTATTGCTCGTAATTATTTTTCATAAATTTATACTAGTTTACTTAATAGTTTGTTAAACCAGTTGTTGGATTAGTTAAGAAGAGTCATAAATTTCAAATTGTGACAACCAGTCCTCGTGGGAACGATCTCGTAATACGTACCACATCTACATCTGATTCGTATACTTGCGAGTTAAAATCATTTAAATCAGATTGGTTTAAATTAAAACATCAATAACATATTAACCTTTGCTGTATAGTTTCCACTGAGTTGATCACTCACTCCCACATTTCGGGACGATGTTTGCAACATCAACTAGTGCCTGTTTTAGTTTCAGATGGTGGCAATGCTTGCGAGGCAGAGCGGGTCCTTTTAGCGATGAGGAGGGTTTCTCCTATCAGCAGTTCTCAGGCGGGTTCATGTGAACATGCCCTGATTGATGGGGATTCAGGGCTATGTTAGTAGTGATTTATCACTTTTTGATATATTTATTTGGAGACACGTCTTATAATTATGACCTGGCAGAGCATACATATCTTAGGGACTCATGTTGATTTATATATGGATTTCCGTCTTCCGTTCGTGTTTTCAGACTGTCCCTAAATTATGTTTGCAGTTTTGGCTTAATCTACCTCATGTTTTATGCCATAATACAGATAACATTCACCCATCATAAAAAATGTTGCATAAGTGATGTTCTGGAACTCGGAAGCTGAGCTTCTGCTTGACCCCCGATTTTCAGGGCGTTACAGCTAGCTTGGTTAGCTCACTCAACTTGACTCAAAAAAGCTCGATTCCACTCAGTTTGAAGCTGAGTTCGAGCCGAGTCGAGCTGATTTTTTGAGCTCAAAAATGAGTTCTAGCTGGCTCAGTTCAACTCAACTCGACTCGGATCTAGCTCAAATCGAACTCGGATCGAACTAGTTCAGTGACTCAGTTACTTTGCTATTGATGTTGCTCATTAAGTGTTTGATGAAATGACTCAACGAAGTGTGGCCAGTGGCAAGGAAGGTATGTACATGAAACAAATACCCTTTTTTTCTTAGTTTTTATTTTTCATAGAAGGTGTTTGATAAAATATATGTGAAACCATTGCTTCTGTTTTACATACAGTGGGATTTTGAAGTTGCAGTCTAAGTGTTTGTGAAAATGCCTCAATGGTGAACTCGACTCTATCTTGGCTCGAACTCGGCCTGAGCTGCAGGCCAAACCGAGCTGAGTTGGCCAGTCAGGCTCGATGACCGAGCTAAGTTCAAGCTGAGGTTAGCTAGTGGTCGAGCCGAGTCGAGTTGAGGCTAGCTCGACTCAATTTTGACTCGGTTCGACTCGATGTACACCCCTATATAGGATTGGCCAAACTTGAGGATAAAAAAGGAAAAGAAAGAAGGGGGGTCATTGGAAAGATAGTGAAAGTAGGCACATGTATGAAACATAAATGAAACACTGGAATCTTATTGCTTTTTCTTTTTTTTTTTTTTTTTTTAGAGGGCCATATCACCATGCCCATGTTAAAGATTTTGAATGTCCAGTCAATGCTCTCTCCCTCTCATCCTTTGGCCGTTGTGGGTCCATGTCATTCTCCAATTGGAAGGTTGACCTAAGGCTAGCGTCACATTTGGTAAGGTTGATAATGAGCACCCGATGGACCCGACCTGATTGTAACACGTAGCTTGGGCCCTTTTTTGGACCTCTTAAGCCTAATAAAAATCAAGTTTGGTAGGGTTAAGGTTGTGTGTGTGTCTATATATATGTGCGTGTGTGTGGGGAAATGGTACTATGAGGTTGACCTCATGGGAACTTCCCATGAGGTGTGGGCCCCACCATGATGTGTGTGAAACATCTACCCCATCAGCAAGATGTACCATTCCATGATGCGTCGTGGTCTTAAAAATCAAGTTAATCCATGAGTTGGGTGGGCCACACCACATACAATAGTTGAGAGGGGTTACCCTCCCATTAAAACATTTATAATAATTTATTGGGCCCATTGAGATGTTGTTCACAAATCCAACCCATCCATTGTGTGTGTCCCACTTGGATGAGGCGTGAGACAAAGTTTCAACTGCATCCAAAACTTAAGTTGGCCCCACCAAGTACTTTTATATGTTTTAGGCATATCTTCACAAGGTTTTAGATGGTATGGTCGACCTGAGTTTCGTATACGGCTGATTTTTGGGATATCTCTTAATCTAAAGGGGACCCATCAAATGCACAGTGTTGATGTTCGACACACATCATGGTGGGTCCCACACAGCTCAACCTCGTGGGAAGTTCCCATCAAGTTGACATCATAGTACCCTTTCTCATATATGTATACACACACATATATACTATAGTAATATACAATTATTCTAGTAAAAAATGATGTTTCTTGAGTCATACTGTGTGTTGCGGTTTTACCCTAAAAATCAATGCAGATTTTGTCCTTTAATGACATGGATGTGTGAATGATGATCTTGACCATAGGTCATACTAATCAGGGTACTAAAGTAACATTTTCTATTGTCATAGGCAATGTGTTAGCATACTGAATCATTTATGAGTACGGGTCAAAGGAGATGAATTTCTCTTCTTATCCTTACAAACTTAAGATCAGACATAACGGTCACTAACCAAGAAAGACATATGGGTCATGGATCTTAGCACTCTGTCATTTCATGACCACAAATTGCAGAACAGATTTGTGGTTATTTAGTATTATGTTGTCATCTTGTATGAGAAAACTAATAACGAATTAAGATAGAAGGTCTCTACTATAGAGCTCTACAATAAGTAGGTACCTTATCCTACCACACATAAGAGTGTGAGTATGTTATAGGAATGGGTCCCTAGTGTTGGATCTATATATTGTATTGATTGACTAGATTTAAGTCTGCAAGATATATCATGCATGGACTACGATTGACTTGAACATTTATTAAATCTTATTAATCTTTAGACCTAAGGGCATATGGGGAGTTTAAGGTCTTGATTGCATGTCCTTTAATTCATTGTAAGAGGTCATCATGTGGCCAATAAAAGTGCGTATAACTGGGTGTATTATGTCCCTAACATACAAACATAAAAAAAATGTCATATAAAATGACTTAATCAAATGACCCTTCTTAAGAAATTTCACTTGCAATAAAATCACATTTCTAAAATATAGAAGAGTGGAGATCATACTTAGACCGGATTGGTCGCAAAAAAATTGTCTATAATGAAGATCTGCTAATGTCGTTCTCCTCTGAGAAGTCCCTTCCTAATCTATCCTAGTACTAGAGATTTAAGATAGCCTAACATCTAATCATCTAGTAGTTGTCAAGAAAGACATACCATCCACAAACGTGGACCACACGTGAGGATGCAAAAAAAGGATGGAGTGGAACTCCTTTCTTTCTCCTCACATTTACACATCTCATGGGATGGGGATGTCCATAGCTAGTTCTACATATTCTCTAGGATATGATTATATGAATAAGGAGAGGTAATGATTTTAGCGATGCACCCATTATGTTGCTCAGTCATCCTATGAACTTCGGTGTAACCTATTGTGAAGGAATTCCATCAATCTACACTATCATACACATATCCATGATCTAATCCGTCTAATACTAAGGCCATTCATCTATGATCTATATCCCATGTCGATCATGACGTGGATCACCAAATTTGGGCCATTAAAACAACATCAAATGCCATCAAAATAATTTTAACGGTTAAAACAAAACTTTAACGGTTAAAAACCTTTTAAAAGCCAACTATACTTTCAAGTGTTGAGTATAATGAAATATCACTTGATGATTCCTAATCTAATCAAATCTAGCCTCAAATAATATCTTATGATAAAATCAATGGATCCTTTGTTAGCCCATGCGAGAAACAATGAACCTTGATAAATGTAACTTGTATCACTGTGACGCCCTAAAAATCAACAACCGAGTACAAACACCCTGGTCCTGAGTTCGCGGGTGTGAACCAAATGAAAATGCATGTGTGACCTCATTCAGATTCACATTCATTTCGCACACAAGTAATTAGAGTGGCGCAATTCAAATTAGCGGATTCAGAGTGAGATAGAGATAACGGAAATAAATAAATATATGGCTAATAGTCAAAGCACAATTAAAATGTGATGTCCACCCAAGTAGGAATTATACAAGGTACAATATACATACCCAAGATTATTAAAGTATAAATTTTTCAGTTTTCGCTCAATCCTTCAAAACATAACAGTGGTGATACAATCCAATCTTAGCCTACCCGTCCGAGATCTGACTAGTATACACATTAATAATATTGTCTAGTTGGTGTTTTAAAATACCGTCATAGGTGGGAGTGAGTAGCTAATTTAGTGGTTTCATTAGTTCTAAGTTACATATATTATTGACTCAATCAATGCAATTAATGATAAACAAGAAATCAAGCATTTCTTAATTACTCTTGTTAAATGCATGAATGATATTATGAAATGATACATGTACCTTACGATTCAACACTCCCTCACAAGCGACTTCAATGCCTATTTTGCAAATGTAAATACTTCATCATCAAGCGCCTTCAACGCCAAATCGCAACATCTTATTCTAATGCAATGCGATTGATGTGCATGATTAGTCGAGTGATTATTAATTCTAATTCATACAACATATTAATAAAGTTAGGATATCGACGTTATATCATGAGTCCTTATCTGTATCACGTATCTTGCTGTAGCACATAGCGGCTCCTTACCAATGTCCCTTGATGCAAATTCAAGTGTCACCCGTTTATCTCATAAATCAACTATTCTAAGGGTACAACATGATACCCAAAAGTATGGGGATCAACCTCGTATGGGTCGTTATCTAAACACCAAGTATGATCACTCAGTTTCGAGGTATTGGCTTATTACAAAAAAATTAAATCACTACAAAGAAAAATAACTCGGCACCCAATTCTATTCACGCCCAGATCATTCGAACGATACTATGACATGGAACCATTAGCGGGGTAATTTGACGGGGGTTGTTCGAACAATAATTTATAACCTTCGTTAGTGTTCACTGGTCACTATGGGGAGGCTCATCACCCCAGCATAGGCCGACAACTCGGATACGGTATCCCATACTACCATGCTCGGCTCACGAGTCTTAGTAAATTATATCGCACTAACGGGTATAAATGAATTCATCCACTGGGAATGGGGTATCTTAGATTCAATTTGGTTATATCATACATTATGAACATACATAATTATTTAGATATTAGACTAGTTTGATTGACTTTGGAGAATCTCGGCGCAACTGGTATTGGGTGTAAGCATTCTGTGTAGTCCAACTATTGTCGGTTGTTTGTGTTTAACCTAGGTCGATCGAACAAGCTTAGGGTGGCTGACCTAACTTGAGCCACCTCTTGGTTCGGATGATTTACCGACTGACTCAATATCATAAGCAATTCCAAACATCACTAAGGGCTAATAATTCATTAGACAATCATTATAAGATTTCATTAAGACATAAATATAACAACATAATTACTAAAGCATTTCATCGAACATATAAGCATTAATAATACAAAACAACGACATATGCATTTCATCGAACATGTGAGTATCAATGATTCACGCAATTACATAAGTATTTCATTAAACTTGTGAGTGTCAATAGAACAACACGTTCATTCACTTAAGCATTTTATCAAACATGTGAGCATCCATAGACAACCAATAATACATGTTGCGATCAAATTGAAATGTGAACATCTTAGAATATACCAAGCTATCTATAAATAAAAAAAAATCATTAATTGAGGCCTTTAAGGGTTGATAAATGGCAACCTAGAAATAATGGTTTGCACTTTGTAACAAGTTACCCTATTCACGGTACTCATAAGGTTAAGGTTTTAGAGAAAATCATTGAAAGATAAACATGCATACAAGCTTGTGAGATTAGGGACAAACAACTATTGAAACTCAAGATTACAAGTGAAATTCAACACTTACCTCCAATTGTTACTGGGAAAGTTCAAACGATGGCTCTAATTACGACGAGGTGACTAAAGAGGGGATGAGAGTGTAAAGGTACACTAATACTCACACCCCAAGCTCTCTCTTCTCCTTTATCATCTTTCTCTTCTCCATTTCTCCATTTTTCTCTTGTTATAGGGCATGAAATTTATATGGAAAGAGGTGCGTGTCCAAATTAGTGCCTTATATAGTATTAAAAGTGGTGCAAATGGATCCAATGGCTCTTTATTTGTTATATTAACCCTTGAGGGGGTCGTTTCTAACCTTTGAGGGACACTATAGGGTGTAAGGGTCAACACCCACCCTAAGATAGTTGGTCATAGTGACAATTTACGCATGCACACAATCAGTCCGCCATTTAGATGCATCGATCAATGTGTATGATCAGAAGTCAGTTCGACAGTCACCGACCGTCGATCGGACCTGCATCTATACGGATTTGCATATGACATTACTCTAGGTCATTTTCATAACTTTAATAGTGATTAAACGGCCAAAAAGCCACAACTTGGGCAAAGACCGGATGCATAGAACTAACTTAAGTTCTTGATTAATTTCAGGAATATTCGCATATCTCATGCAATGACTTTGTGATTCCAAGTTAAGCGATTCGAGGCACGATCTCAGCTCGATATTCCCCGATGGACGTCAAGCCCACTAAGAAGAATATCTTTCTATAATCTCGGATTTAGTAGCCCACTAATTAGTGATCTAGAGCTTATTTGGATAATCAATGCATTTTTTAAATGAATTGGGCAACATGATTTCCTGTGCTCAATGATTAGGGTTTGAATTAGTTAAGTTCATATTGTGACCTATTTGTAATTAGTGAAAATGGTGATTCGATCATAATAACCCTAAACCGTTAGTTCTTAAGTTAGAGTAAATGAATTGATTTGGTTTATTAATTAAGATTTGACCCCTAGTTGTATCGGCTTTTGATAAGTCTTTATTTAAATGCAGTTATCTTGATTAGTCAGTGATAGGTCGGCTAGATTTGGACCCTATGGGAACAAATCATGAGGTTAAACTCGATGTTTAAGTGATCAGGCAGATTCGTTGGCTTTTTACGGTTGATTAATCAGATTTGTGCTGATTTTTTTCTGGTACCACCCGCGTATAGGGACATCTCGAGCGTTAAGAGTTAGTCAATGACAACATGAGTTAATTATAGCAAAATTTTTCAAGGGTTTTAAAAAATCTAAAATAGTAAAAATCTGGGATGTTACAATCACCCACTATTAGCGGTCTTGCATTGACCTCATAAAGCGAGCCAAAGATGCTCAGTCAATATCCTAGATCCTTAATATCCTCAGGTCTATGGATTGATCAATTAATTTTCACACCTCAAGTCCTTGATCACATGATCACAACTATTAGTCTTCCAAATCGTTGACTGAATTCGATCCACCAATGTGAGTATCCAAGGGTCCACAACCGGATCCCATATCTATGACACACACACACCCCTGTATAGAGTAAGGGCAAAAAGGCACATCCAATTTCAAGTTTATTCCCAATGGTGAAGATTTTCCATCCTAACCCAAGTTAATCTCCTCTCACAAGATGACCGTAATCTTAAAGATAGATGTCCACAAATGTGTCCTAAGCTTTTGTAAGGGTCATTGTTTATTTGGGAATTAAGATCCATGGAACATGACTTTCTCTATTCCATGACCATTGTGTCCAATCTCAAGTTCCCTACAACTAGAGGATGTATTGTGTACTCACACGAGTCAATGAATATAATATTAAATACGCATAAGGCATACATCGCATGTCCAAATAAGACACATAGCCATCAAGATCAATGGTTAAGATTCACCTAATCACATCTACATGGCCAGTGGATTAGGGCATTGATGGTTTGTCAAGGCACCGACTCCAACAAGGTGCATGCATTAAGGTCTAGTTGAGGTTCAAATGATCTAACAAGGGATTGACTTATTTTTCAAAAACTATTTTATGGGTTGGATCTTGGGATCGAACATTCATCAAGTCTTTTTTTTTTTTTTTTTGATCTCAACATTTAAAAGGTTTTATAAATATTTTCAATCATTAAACTTTTGTTCTAATCAATAAAAAATTAATCGCACATGATGATATTCAATACTTTGGATTTAGGAGTCCATCACTGGATTTACATGAGTATTAGATCAATGGTGGATGACCATGCAATAAAAAAAAAAGGTTGGATCCCCTAATTGGAACGGGATCACAGGCTTATAATATAATATGCATAGCATGTGAAAGATTGTTGTGTAGTAAAGTATCATAATCGGTATCTCCCTAAAACTCTAACTCATCATATATACACACACACACACACACACACACACACACACACAGAGGGAGAGGGTAACTGTAGATAAAGGCTTGGATGTTCTATTGGGGGTCGTGCAGAAGAAAATTTGAATTCAAAATAACAAGACAAAATTAAACGAAAGAAAAATACATAGAGAACATGCAAGTTTCACATGGGAAAAAACTACTGCACAAAGCGACAAGTAATACACTATGAAATTGATATTACATGAGATGGATGAACTTACTGATCTGAACAACCCTAAAAACATTCTTGAAATCCCTAGTTATTTTCTTATACCCTTAGGAATGTCTTAGAAAACCCTAACCATACCCTAATCCCGATTATACTCGATATATATATATATATATATATATATATATATATATATATATATATATATATATATATATATATATATATAGGGAAAAGGTACTATGCTCTCGACCTCACGATAAGCTCCCGTGAGGTCGAGCAGTGTGGGCCTCACCGTGATACGTGTCGACCATTAACACCGTGAATTTGATGGGTACCCTTTAAATTATGGGATATCACAAAAATCAGCCATATACGAAACTGTGGTGGGCCATACCATCTAAAATCATGTGAAGACACCGTTAAAACATATAAAAGCACTTGGTGGGGCCCACCTGAAATTTTCATGCATCTGAAAATTGGTCTGGACCCTCATCCAAGTGGGACACACATAATGGATGGGCCAGATTTTCAAACCACATCTCTGTGGGCCCAAAAAATGATTATGAATGTTTTAATGGTGCATGGCCCCTCTCCACTTCTATATGTGGTGTGGCCCACAAAAGTCACAGATTGACTTGATTTTTGAGATCTAGGCCCACAATGGAATGGTGCATCTGACTGATGGGGTAGATGTTCGAAACTCATCATAGTGGGTGTAACACCCTGAATTTTTACCAACCTGGAGTTAGACGTCCTTAAGCAATGGGTCAACCATATCACTCTTAGAGCTCAATCCCAAAGTCTAAACAACGCTTTTCAACCCATTTCCTTCAAAATCTCACCTTTCACCACCTCATTCTTCAAATTTCTCTAAGTACTTTCATATTAGATACAAATCCTAAAGTTTAAAAGGTGACGAACTACACTTAAACTAAAAGTTACTGTAAATGGTTCATACATGTATAAAATGAGATTTTGACTATGGAATTCTTGGAATCTCATGATGTAGATAGGTTATTTGGATGAATTATCTTTTTCTACCCCAAAATCATATATCGTACGTCGCGTAACTCATTCCGGTTTACAAATGAGACCCTATAAACGCCTCGATAGACTCGTGGGCCTACACAGCTCAATTCGGGGGGACCCGAGGTGGGTCTCACATGTTTTCGACATCCCTGGGGGGGGGGGGGGAGGACCTCACCCCTAGGGTGATCCCTTGCTAAATTGGTCAGTGACCGGCGAGGCCTAGTCCGTACAGCAGTCAGGCAGCCGATTTTCAACATTTTTTCTACACGTTTCATCCAACTTTGAAAAATTATATCTCCTTTGTTATAACTCTGATATAGGTGATTCAAAAATTATATTAAAGTTAAATGAGTCTAGTTTTATGTAAAAATATGTGAAAAATATAATAAAATATTTAATATAGTTTAAAGTAGGACGTTATGACAACTGTTCGAAAATCACTTGTTGGACAGCTGCTGCTTCTAGCATTTTTAGAATTTTTTTACAACTCAAAATCTCATAAAATTTGGTGAAGACGGGGTAAACTTGATGATGAACCACTAAAAAAATAATTAAAATAATATAACGACTAGAAGTTCTAAAAATGGTGCATAGAATGGCCCTAGGACAGTATTCTGCCATAATTATGGTAGAATTTGGTTAGGTACTAAACTGAATACTCAGTAGAATTAACTTGAACTACTTTAAATATGAACTACAAGACCCAAAATGAGTAGGACTGTTAACGCTATGTTACCTAAAAACCTAAGATCAATCTCTAAACCCAGTTGCTCTCGGGAGCATTTAGACACTTCGTATTGGACTTGGACCGCACGTCGAAAGTCCTATAGCGATGAACTTTGACCATTATGACCGCCTAGTTGGACTTGACTATCACCTCGAAAATTAAGGCCAAACGATGTCCTGAGACCATTTCCTTGAGTCCGGAGTGAAGAGAGTGAGAAAGCGAAGATTTTTAGAAAATTAAATATGATTTTAAATAATCTGAGACGTGTCACTTGCGCGTTATTTCTAAGCATTCTGACCGTTAGATTTTAACCCAAATTCACCCTCGGATCAAGATAGGTGGCCCTTACATATTATAGTACTTGTAGCTCTGATTGAGTTCCCGTAACTGTTGAACTGAAACTAGTCCACCACAGTCGATCTGAAAATCCGACCGGACTGAAAACTTAGCTTGACCAAGATCCGATATTATAGTACTTAAGTCCGACCGCATTTAGTAATAGGACCTCCAGAAGTGCTCCGTTGGATCGAAACAGACTCGATTTGGTTATAACCTAAGTATACCTTGGCCCTAGGGTTATTTCCGTCACTTTTGGGCTTATAAAAAGGCCTTAAGCTCTCTCTCACACAAATCCCATACGAATTTTAAACCCTAGCTAAGAAAGAGAGAGAAAGAGAGAGAAGAGCAGGAGATTTACCCAGGGATTCTACCCTACCACTCCATGTACTTCAACACCACTACCGTATCGCTATTATGGCGTTTCTGATTCCATTCTTAGGTAAGTTAAGCCAACCCTAACATATTTTGAAACTTAGAATAGCTGTAGTGAAGTTATAGCTAACCTGTTTCATGCCATAGGTAGCGTATCCGCCGTTGACGATGACTTATTGTCTGAATCACATCTTATACGTATTTTCTAGTTTAAGGTACAGACTATATATATTTTTTAAGACCCGTATCTTAGTCTGTACCGTTCCGTAGACTTTCGCGGTCTTACCGGTCAAATTTCGGTAACCTTTGACCCTTAATCGATATTTGCACACGACCCTGATTCGTACTCCATCAGCCCATATCAACTCAACCCAAGACATTTACCATAGCGACCACGCCGTCGCCGCGGTTTCGATGCCGCGACTCGCGTGCTGAGGCGATACCCTGGTCAAGAGATGTGGGCCAACGTTCGGTGCGAGGAAAACGCCGCGCGTTATGAAACTCAAGAGAATCTTTACGAGATATCACATCAATCCATCAATCCATCAATCTCAACATGTCAAGTACACATCACCTTTCACCTTTTTCCAAACAAGCCATAAAAGTCAAAAAGTTCTTACACTCCCATGCCTTTCTTACACAAATGGCCACAAAAGTCAAGAATTTCTTACACACCCCATCACTCACTACATCCATCACCCATCACTCTCTCTCTCTCTCTCTCCCTTTACAACTCTCTCTCATTTCTCAAACTTCATTCCAAGTAACCAAAAATCCCATACGTATGAGCCTCTCCCTCTCTTTCAAAACTCCAAGTGTGGTCCACCTTTCCTACCCTTTCATCTCCCATCTCAACCATCCAAACCTCATCTCATCCATTGGAATCAAAGCTAAGGTGCTAAGGAACCCATACGAGCAAGAAGATCGAACGGTGGATGCTTAGTAATAGTAGTTTTTCATGTTTTTAAGATGGGCCAAGTGAGGCCAACCGATCAATGCTTTGAATCTCACTTGGGACCCTAAGATGTGGCCGATGGCCCACTAGGATCATCATGATCATTCCATGATGGGGCCATTCTCCATGGACCCCATCATGATGTTTATTTTCTTGTATATCTAGGGTCATCTAGACCGTCTACTTTGGTGGAGAAGGGATCTCCACCGTTGAATTTTGGATTTAATGGGCCCATGCGTAATGGGACCCACTTGATGTATGTTTGGTTGCAAGGGAGGGCCCATAGTGTCGGGGTCCCTCCATCACACGTGTCCCATTCTCTATCTCTCTCTCTCCCTCTATATTTCATTTTCTTTTGTGAAATCATGATATGATTGTGTGGCCACTTGGATGGACCCCACCATGAGGCTTGTATCCTATCCAAACCATCTACAAGTGGGGCCCATCTTATGTGTGTTGTACCCAAACCTTTCATCATGAGGTGGCCCACTTGATTAAAGCCACGTCTATTGTGAGGACTGTCCAGCGTCTAGGGACGCTAGACGTCTCCGTGGAAACATAAATATAAGCTTATTTTTAAGCTTTTGGGGTGGCCCACTCTCATAGGCCCCACCTTGATGTATGGGTACAATCCAAGCCGTCCATCCTCTTTCCCAAATCATTTTAGGCATTGAGCCAAGGAATGAAGCTAATCCGCTCATTGGCGGGCCATACTTTTCAAAACAGTGATTCTCACCATTTATGATTATTTTAAATTTTGCTACAGGCCAAAGGTTTTCTATATTGGACTCTTTTGGCTTCTCTTGAGCCAGGGAAGCCAATAGACAGAGTGGATCTACTTGATGCGGGCCCCAGATACGAAAAACTCCTGAAAAATGGGTTTTCATAGTTTTTTTTTTAAAAAAATAAGCACAAAGGCAGTGCCTCTGCCTCTTTGACGCTGCAGCAGCAGCGTGCTGCGTGCAGCGGGCGGGCGGACAGCGTCCCACGGCTGCTACCGTGGCCCCCACCATGATGTATATGTAACATCCACGCCGTTCATTTGGCGGGCCGCTCCCTGAAGCGGGCCCCCTCCAAAAATGAGGCCGATCTGACGCTCGAGTGGCCCACACTGCAGGAAACAGTGGGATTGAACCTCTGCCATTGAAGCCCCTGTTATGGGCCACAGAAGTTTTGAATCAATATGAAATTTATTTTTCCCATTCATCTAGGTTCGTGTGATCTTATTAACGGTCTGGATGACTTATAAATGTTATGGTGGGCCCCACGTGGAGCCCACAGTAATGCATGTATTTTACACGGTGGAGCCCATGGTAACGTATGTGTTTTATTCACACCGTCCCACTGGACGGTGGGCCCCTCCCCACGTGTGGGAAGGCGCGTGCGTGTGTGCATGGCCCCATCGTGATGTGTGCTGGCCCACATTACAGGCGACAGTGTTGAATAAACACCCACCATTTTTTAAAAAAAAACATCACAGTGGGCCTCCAAGTCTGTGTGACCTATCAGCAGGTGGATGGAAAATAAATATTATGGTGGGCTCCCTATCTGGGTGACCTCATCAGCAGGTTGGCTGGAAAATAAACATTTCAGTGGGTCCCAGCCCCACCCCAGGTCCACGTGACCTCATGAGCAGTTGGGTGGCAAATAAACATTACAGTGGGCCTCTTGCCAGTTTGGATGGAAAATAAACATTGCAGTGGGCATCTAGGCCCATGGGATTGGACTCATTTTGATGTATTCCAAGGCCCATGGGTTAAGGCCCATTGAGATGTACTAGGGCCTATGGGTTGACGCCCATTCGATGTACATATGGGGCCCAATTGGTATGGCTCATTTGTTACATATAAGACTCATGAGATTAGGCCCATTTGATGCAATCTAAGGCTTACGGGTTATGACCCATTACAATGCACATAAGGCCCATTGGTGTGGTCCATTTATATGGCCCATTTGATGAATAAAAGGCCCATATGACATGGCCCATTTGATGTATTTAAGGCCCAATGGGAAGTACCTAAGGTCCATTGCAATGTGTGATCCCAACACAGATTATGTAACGATGTTTGTGACGATCGTGCCTTGGGAGCAATGTTGGTTTGACATCCACATTGCGAGTATAATGTTGGTTGGATGTCCACATAACGACTCTCCCTAGGGCCCATTGATAGACCGGACTTGTTGTGTGTCAGCCATCTAGGCTACCTGCGTTGTAAGGATAGTGCATTACTTTATAACATGTTTAGTATAGTTCCATGACTCATGATCATACGCATCATATGTATGCTTGATATGAGAAGAGACTGATCATAGCATATGCCTTCGAGTAAATTGTTTATGGGACCCCGATTAGGCGGTGTTGCCCTGCATGAGCGCACGATATGCGCAGAATTTGCTGCATGATTGGATAGTGTGATTCATTAATTTCGCATTGTGTGAATGGTTATTGTACGCCCTAGCAACATCGGGCCCGTAGCTTCCACAGACGTATCGTGGTTGGCAGGATTGGATACCAGAAATCTTGTTCTACATGGGGTGCTATAGATATCCCTGGGTGAAAGTCCCTAAACCCTTATGGTACCAAGAGGTTACTCCAACGTCTAGACCGAGTGGGTAGATGAGCGTTGAGTGCCGATTACCAGATGGTTGCGCTCTCCACTGTGTCGTGGTCGGTTGGAAGGGGGTGCGGCCTTACCCGCCCGAGAGTAGGGGGCAAAGCTAGGCTGAGTCTGACCAGCTCGAGGAATGGGTCCGCTATCGATGAGTCGAGCCCGATATTGGCAGACGGATAGTGAGGTCTCCTCCACTTACCTTATTACGTGCGATGGGGCGATAATCTAGTTTAGAGTGTACTAGACCCCGGTGATATCCCAGATTTGAGCTGTATTGATGTGTGGATATAGATGAGGATTTGTATACTTGAATTGCATTTCACATCGTATGGCCTTAGGATGACCAATATCATTCATGTCTTGCATCGCATAGCTTTGGTACGGCTAATGGTTTTCATGGATCCATCTCCATTATTCCGCATTACTCTGATATTACATGTTCATATTACTACCTTACGCACACACTTTCACCACCCTCTAAGCTTTCTATAAGCTTATGCACGACCGTTGCGTGCAGGTGACGTTGGATCGCAGCAGCACTGAGGCTTGAGCACGTGGCAGATTACTCTGGAGTTTTTGGTCTATTATCATTGTATTTTCCTTTATGCTCATTGTACTTGTAAAGTTTTTTATCATAGTGAAAATATAATGGAGTTCTTGGTTGTTGTTTGTGGGTTATGCCTTTGGTTATGCTTATTACAAATCAAACTAATGTTGAAAATCCTCCTCATAGCATCCCAGGATCGGAACCTGGCGAATGGGCGCTGGGAGTAGAGAATGGGGTTCTACGGAGGCTATCGGCGCTAGATTCGGCGATCAAAAATTTTATGAGTCCGGTTTTCGAGTTTGGGGCGTGACACGTTTAGGTTATGGTTTTCAAGACTTTCAATGTCGATTAATGATATATTACTGATGTGGATGCTATTTCACATGCATAAAGTGTTATCCGTTTCATTTTTCAGTTATACGTTAACTACGTTGAATATACTGTATTCCTCATATTTATAGAAAATACCATATACGTATGAAATATGAATTTGAGTTTTCCATGATTAACTGTCGTCTATGTATGCTAGATGTATGTGTAATAACTCCTGGGCTAAAGGTTTAACCCAAATACATGATATACCAACATATGATATGTATTTAGTATGTGTAGCCTAAGTGTATGTGAAAATGACTGAATGAGTATAGACTTTGTATTCGTGCTTACCATGACAAACTGTCGTGGATATATAATTATTGTATAGGCGACTACCCTTTGACAAAAGGATTTGCCCTAATATGTATGCTAATGAATACATAATATGTATGATGTAATGTGTAGATTAAGTGTTTGTAAAAGTGTCTGAACGAGTTAGTAGTTAGTAAGATGTACCTATATATGGGTTGAGATATGATTCTTAACTACATCAATGATGCGTATGATTTCCTCCATATATGACTTATTCTTATGTCTGCTTAATTATGAATTGAATGTGTGCGAATTCATGTTTACAATGCACTTTAGAACATGTTCATATGATTGTATGAGTTGTAATATTGATCAATTACTGCTTTGACTATCTCATAGGACATCATGTTGTAATTGAATATGATTGGGGCTATTGTATAGTCTAGGTAATCGGTAACAATCTTTAAACTGGTAGTTGAGATTGTTTTCACCACACAGGATGAATTTAACGAATCTGAGTCATGCTTGGGATGTTCAACAGTGATTAGGCCACACAGAGTGCTTATGCATTCCATGTCGTTCAATTTAACGTACGCTTGGCCTAGTTGAGCTCATCAACTAACCCGATTGACCGATGTTTGTTCACCATGTTTGGTCGCTATTGTTTGAATCTAAGGCACTGAACTTACCAGTGAAACTCCCGTTAACCTTGGTACCGTGATCCCCTAAGACTCATGAGCAGGACATGGTGGTATAGGACACCGTGGTCAAGCTGTCGGCCAACGCTGGGGGGACAAGCCTCCCCGTAGTGACTAGTGAGCACCCTACTCTCGTGAGAAGATTATGGTGGTATGGGACACTATATTCTTGCTGTCGGCCTACATTGATTGGTGACGAGCCCTCTGTAGTGACCTCGAGTATATCCTGACACTGCATAAGGGCGACGAGTCTTGTTGCAGTATTGAGGATATAACTAGGCCTGTATTGATTTGGTGATAGGGGAGTGGTGTAACGATTTCATGCAACGGCCTTAGTAGCCCTTGCAGCAACCTAGAAACGTAACATCGTATGAGATTTTCTAGGACTGACGACCTTAGAATGGATCAATGTTTGGAAATTGATATAAGGGAGGTGTCTTAACTTCCCAATCCCGTTGTATGAAAAAAACTAATAAGAACTTGATAATCATACTCATGACATCGCACTGCATGTGCCATTGGCGTTGGTGTGAGAGCACAGTGGTAGTGATTCATGCCGCGATCGTTAGATGATGTCACATGAGGGAGTTTGTGGTGAGGGCATGCATCATTCCCTCATATCATTCTTGCATTAACAAGAGTATCTAGGACATGTTTGATTGTACTGCTTTATCATTACTGCTTGATTGACTTAATAACATGTTAACCTTTACTGTATAGTTCCACTGAGTTGATCACTCACTCCCACATTACGGGACGATGTTTGAAACACCAACCAGTCTCTGTTTTAGTTTCAGATGATGGCGATGCTTGTGAAGCAGAGCTGAACTTTATGATGATGAGGAGGATTTCTCCTATATGCAGTTCTCAGGCGGGTTCATATGAATAATGCCCTGATTGACGGGGATTCAGGGCTATGTTAGTAGTGATTTATCACTTTTTGATATATGTATTTGGAGACATGTCTTGTAATTATGACTGGTAGAGCATACATATCTTGGGGACTTATGTTGATTTATATATGTATTTCAGTCTTCCGCTCGTACTTTCAGACTGTCCCTGAACTATGTTTGCTGTTTTGGTTTAATCTACCTCATGTTTTATGCCCTAATTCCGATAACATTCATCTATCATAAAAAATACTGCATAAGTGATGTTCTGAAACTCAGGAGCTGAGCTTCTGCTCGACCCCCGATTTTCAGGGGGTTACGGTGGGGCCCACACAGCTCGACCTCATGGGATGGACTCGTGAGGTCGAGCGCATAGTACCTTTTCCCATATATATATAGGGAAAAGGTTCTATACGGTCGAGCTCATGGGAACTCCCCATGAGATCGAGCTGTGTGGGCCCTACCATGATGTTTGTCAAACATCAAAACTGTTCATTTGATGGGTCCCCTTTAAATTATAGGATATCCCAAAAATCAGCTATATACAGAACTCAGGTGGGCCATACCATCTAAAATCATATGAAGACATGCCTAAAATATATAAAAGCACTTGGTGGGGCCCACTTGAAATTTGGATGCGTCTTAAACTTGGTCTGTAACGCCCGTGAAAAATCCGTACTTGGGCTCGAGTACCGATTTGACCCGAAATCGAGTAGAAATATTTTCCATGGAAATTAAACGTAAGTTAGCTAGCGCAACGCTAGAGTAGCTGGGAAATAGTCCCTGATCACTTTAAATACGTTCTACAAGACCCAAATCGAGTAGAACAAACAACTCTACAATACTCTATAACCTTGAATCAAACTCTAAGCAGGTTTGTCCTCTGGACCACATTGAACTTTTGTATTGGATTTAGACCGCGCGTCGAAGGTCCGATACCTCCTATCTTAGACCGTTAGAACCGCCCAGCTGGACTTGACAATCATCTCGAAAATCAAGTCAAACCGATAATCACAGACGATTTCGTTGAACCCGGACTGAAGCGACCGCGAATAGGGACGAATTTGGAATTTTAAATTCAAATCTGGCACACGACTTGACGCGTGAGTATTAAGCGTTCTGACCGTCAGAATTCATCCAGATTACACCCTCGGATCAGGAAAAATTTATATTTATTATCATGAGACTTTCAACCCTGATCTATGTGCGGTGACCGCTGAACTGAAACTGGTCCGCCACGTGCGATCTGCGAACCCTGCCAGACTGAAAACTTAATACGAGGTACATCTGGTACCCATGAGCTTAAGTCTGATCGCAATCGACCAGGAGACCACCAGAAAGCAGTTTTTGGACCGAAACAGCCCCGAAATGGATAGGTATCAAGTAAACTTCGTCCCGGAGCCTATTTTCGGTAATTTTAAGCTTATAAAAGGGGTTGAAACCCTCATTTCTCCTTCCCATCCGAATTTCACAAACCCTAGAGAAAAAGAGAGAGAGTTTGAGAGAAAGGGAAGAGGAGATTTTTCCCGCTTCCGAGCCCCTGACAGTTGCTGCTTCAGCACTTTCTTCCAATCACCTGGCTGGTGATTTCTACACTTTTTCAGGTATAGAATAACCCCAAAAACTTGCTGATTTAGGGTTTACATAGATTCTGGCATGTTAGCTAACGTAATCCATAAATCAGGTTCTCTTACAGCCGTAGACGAAGCGTACACGCTCCGTTCAAAATCCTGCAACCGTAAGAGACTAGGTGAGGATTTTAGACGCTTTGATTGACGGTTTACAACGCTTTCAATGTCGTTTAATAGTAGATTATCGACGGCATCGCCGTTTGACATGTACAACGTGCTCTCCGTTTCCTGTTTCGTAAATTAACGAAGAATATGAGATTTAGGGCATTTTAGTCATTTGTAGGAAGTACGGTCTACATGCATATTTTGCTGACGTGATTGAAATGGTTTGTCGCCGCATTAGTGAGTTAGGAATGCTTGCATAATCAGTTTGGCGAAGAGATTCGCCAAGTTGCGCACTTTGGGTCGACATACTATATGTGGACTTAAGTGTGTAGTGTATGTGTTTGTATGAATGCTTGTATTAGTATGTATTGTATTGAATGATGTTATGTAGTAGTTTAAGGTTGATTTCATGATCAAAATGCTGACCTAAATGATTTCCTACATGCTTATCTTATGCATGATTGCACTACATGCATAGAAAGTATGCCTTGAAGATTTGCTTAAGTTGAATATGCATGGAAAGTATGCCTTGAAGATTTGCTTAAGTTGAATGTTATAACATGTGCTAACATGCTCACATGATGTATTTCAATTCCAATACCTTTGTATATAGTGTTAATGAAATTCCATAGATGTGTGGGACTTGACTTAGTCCAGGCAGTCGGTAACCGAGCGAATTCGTGGCTGACTGGTCATAGCCACGAACGACGCGTCGATGAACGTGATTCGTGTTGAGAGTTGGCGGCAGTGGTTAGGCCACGCGAAGTGTTTTACACACTTCATGTCGTTTAACTTGAGATGCGATCGCGCTAGTCGAGCCCGTCAAGTAACCCGACTGGCCGATGTATGTTCACCTTGTATGTGTCATAACTGCTTGAACCTAGGGTACTGAACTTACCATTGTAAACCCTATTAACCGTGGTACCTTGATCCACGAAGACTCATAGCCGGGCATGGTGGTATGGGACACCGTGGTCGAGCTGTCGGCCTACGCTGGGGCCACAAACCTCCCCGTAGTGACCAGTGAGCACCTAAACTCGTGAGCAGATTATGGTGGTATGGGACACTATATTCTAGCTGTCGGCCTACACTGATCAGGCGACGAGCCCTTTGTAGTGACCGCGAGCGTATTCTGAGTCCACGGGAGGCGACGACCCTTCCGTGCAGTAGAGTACAGTACGCCTGTATTGATAAGGTGATGGGGGAGCGGTGCAACGAGTGCGAGCAATAGCCCTGGCAGCCCTTGCAGTGACCTACGAAATACACATCGTATGAGATTACTAGGAGTGACGACCCTAGACAGGATCCGTGTTGGGATTGATACAAGGGAAGTACCGTAGTTTCCCAATCTTGCTGTTTGAATGGACTAATAACAACTTGGAAATCATATCACCATAGCATTGCATGTGCCTGGAAGATGTGGAGCACTCTAGGGAGTGTGGCATGCCGCGGTCGTAAGATGTTGCCGCATGAGGGTGATCGTCGATGAGGGCATACATCACGTCATATCATCTTGCATTAACAACAGTATTAGGATTGTCTGATTTACTGCTTTACTATTATCGCGTGATTGAATTGTGAACATGCTAATCTTTGCTCTATGATTCCACTGAGTTGATCACTCATTCCCACGTTACGGGATGGTGTTTGCAACACCCACCAGACCCTGTTGTAGCTGCAGGTGAGGACGAGATCCAGGAGGTGGAGCCGGAGATTGACGAGGACCAGGATGAGTTCTCGTATATGCAGTATCACGACGGCTTCCCGTAGGTGACCTGGATCGAGGGGACTTCAGTGGGACTATTTTGAACTTTATTCTTTTGTTTATTTACATGTATATGAGACTCAGAGATGTAGTCATACTTTAGAGACAGATGAGATTACTTTGTTTTTCCATACAGTGATATATACATTGTTTAGTCTTCCGCTTGCTTTTATCACTGGATCTGAAGTATGAATTGCAGTTTTGGTATACTTTTACTCATGTGAATGCTTTAAATCAGACAACATTGAATCATAACCATTTTTGTTGCATAAGTGACGGTCTGGAACTCGGGAGTTGAGTTTATACACGGCCCCCGATTTTCAGGGTGTTACATGGTCTGACCCCTCATCCAAGTGAGACACACATAATGGATGGGCTGGATTTGTGAACCACATCTCGGTGGGCCCAAAAAATGATTATGCATGTTTTAATGAAGGGTAACCCCTCTCAACTTTTGTATGTGGTGTGGCCCACACAAGTCATGGATTGACTTGATTTTTAGGCCCTAGGCCCACTATGGAATGGTGCATCTGACTGATGGGGTAGATGTTCGACACCCATCACGGTTGGGCCCACACAACTCGACCATATAAAACCTTTTCCCATATACATCTATATATATATATATATGTGTGTGTGTGTGTGTGTGTGTGTGTGTGTGTGTGTGTACATATATAAATATATATAGGGAAAAGGTACTATGCGCTCGACCTCACGATAAGCTCTCATGAGGTCGAGCTGGCCCCACCGTGATGCGTGTCGACCATCAACATCGTGCATTTGATGGGTCCCCTTTAAATTATGGGATATCCCAAAAATCAGCAGTATACGGAACTCAGGTGGGCCATACCATCTAAAATCATGTGAAGACATGCCAAAAACATATAAAAGCACTTGGTGGGGCCCACCTGAAATTTTCATGCATCTGAAACTTGGTCTGAACCCTCATCCAAGTAGGACACACATAATGAATGGGCTAGATTTGCAAACCACATCTCGGTGGGCCCAAAAAATGATTATGAATTTTTTAATGGTGCACAGCCCCTCTCAATTTTTGTATGTGTTGTGGCCCACACGAGTCATGGATTGACTTGATTTTTGAGACCTAGGCCCACGATGGAATGGTGCATCTGACTGATGGGGTAGATGTTCGAAAATAATCACGGTGGGGCCCACACAGCTCGACCTCATGAGACGTTCCCATCAGCTCGAGCGCATAATACCTTTTCCCATATATATGTGTGTGTGTGTGTGTGTGTGTGTGTGTGTGTGTGTGTGTGTGTGTGTATCATTCGATGACATCAAAGCCACTTTCGATGTCATTGAGTAGCAACTCCAAAACTGTCCAACAATCAACTAGGATTTTTAAATTTTTTTCAATGGAATCGAGCATCTGTTAATGGCATCGACGTCTTCTCGATGGAATATAGTGGTCTGTCGATGATATCGATAGACTATTATAGATAGATTTAAGACATTGACGATAATCTCCACCATGTTTTCAATCCTTACACTTTATTACTCATTTTTCACCACCATCTTTAATTGCCTTCCCTTCATCATTGCTTCTTATGCACACTCTGTCTTCATTAAGCCTTCGCCAAACCTAAAAAAGTTTCACATGACTTGAACTTTTCTGCATGAACCACTTTTGTCAACATGTCAGCTGAATTTATGCTTGAGTGGATCTTCTCTAGAGTCATGTCTCCTTAAGCATCTGTTGGATACAATGATGACGAACATCAATATATTTAGTACATGAGTGATAAATAAATTTCATCTCAAAATTAATCGTGCTTTTACTACCACAATTAACTTGCACAATCTCCTGCTGAAGCCCAAGTTGATATATCATCCCTCTCAACCAAACACCTTCTTTGAATGCTTCTGTCACCGTCATATACTCAGCTTTAGTTGTGAAAAGTGTTATCACATATTAGAAGTGTCATCATATATTAGATATTTGAGATCCAACTTATTGCCACACTCACTAATACAAATGAGTAACTGAAACCTGACCTTCTATTATATACATTTCTTGCATAATCCAAATAAACATAGCCTATCAACTTGTCCTTTGACTTTTCAAATGTCAAGATGCAAAATATTGTATCTCGAATATACCGAAGTAAACATTTTACTACCTCCCAGTGTTGCTTGCCCGGGTTAGCCATGTATCTGCCCACAACACCCACTTTATATGAAATATCTAGTCTCGAAGAGGCCATGGCATACATCAAACTATCAACAACACTTGAATAGGATACACAAGACATTACTTACTTTTCTTCATCTATAGTAGGACATTGTTCAAAAAAAAAAGCTTAAAGTAAGTAGCATGGGGTATGCTAACCGGTTCCGCCTTGTTCATGACAAACTTAAATAATACCTTCAAGGTATTCTTCTTATGATAACCGTAGACTGCTACTATGTCTATCTATGTGAATATCTATACTGGGAATCTTCTTCGCAGCTGTCAGATCTTTCACTTCAAATGTCCCTAACAATTGAGCCTTCAACGCATCAATCTCAAATATGTTATGACTGGCGATAAGCATGTCATCTACATACAATACCAGTATAATAAACTGACCATTATTAAATGTTTTAAAATAAACACAGTGATCATACTCACTCCTAATAAACTTTTGACTCATCATGAAAGTATCAAATCTTTTGTACCACTGCCTAGGCGATTATTTTAGGCCATATATGACCTCTTCAACGTACAAACTTTATTCTTAACCCCTTTTACTTTGAACTCTTCTGGCTGCTTCATATAAATCTACTCCTCCAACTCCCCATGTAGGAAAGCAGTCTTCACATCTATATGTTCCAATTCCAAGTTATATTGGGCAACCAACGCTAATACAAATATAATAGACACGTACTTGACCATGAGCATGAAAATCTCGTTGAAGTCGATACCCTCCTTCATGTGTCATATCATCCCATAATTCCAGCACTTTAAGTTTCTCTTCCCTTTCGATTAGGACCGCAATTGAAAATTGTCCTTTTTCCATTCAGAATTCCTTCCCTTGGAAACCAATGCATTTATAGAGATACCATCACTACTGTCTTTTTTTCTCAACTGCTTCTTATGAAGGTTGAGATGACAGTTTTAATATTGATGGTATCCTTACCATGGATTAGCGTGTCTGTCAGATTATCGAAAGATGGTGAAAGAAAATTCAAGAGAATCAATGCTTGATATTCTTCTTCGATCTTAAACTTCACATTTGTCAGTTTATAGAGTAATTCACTGAAAGTGCTCATGTGTTCACTGATATCAAATCCTTCTGTCATCTTAAGATTGTAAAAATTTTCTTAAGATACAGACGACTGCCCATAGATTTCTTCATGTACAAATTGTCAAGTTTCGCCCATACCCCTATGACAGCCTTTTAATATAAGATATTATAGAGAACATTATCTACTAGACACAATTGGATTAAAGTTGTAACCTTCTCATTCAGTTCATCACACTCTTTATCATTCATAAATTTCGGACATTTCGTCTTGCTAAGGAGAGCATGTTGCAATCTTTGTTAAACTAAAATGTTTCTCATATTCATTTTCAATAGTTTAAAATTATTTTTACCAGTGAACTTCTTTGTTTTATACTTCACGTTAGATCCATTCGTGGACATGTTTTATATTAGAACTCGAAACTTTAATGTTCACTTTGATACCACTTATTGGGAGTTGCGCATAAGCAAACCTGAATTCGAATTAACAAGACGAAATCAAATTAAAGCAAAATGCACAGAAAACACACAAGTTTTATGGTTAAAAAAAAATCACGGGAAAAAACCATGGCACAAAGTGATAAACAATCCACTATGAAAGCAATATTACACAAGATGGATGGACTTACCGATCCGAACAATCCCAAAAACCTCTTTGAAATCCCTATATATGCTCTTGAATCCTTAGGAACGTCTTAAAGAACCTTAATCCCAATTACACCCAATATATATATTACCACAACCGGAATAGGAAACAAATCGCACAATTGCACAGTTCTATGCGTGCTTTCGATTGGACCTTCGATGGCATCGCCAACCATTGAGGGCTAGTCAATAACATTAAAACCAAGTTAGATGCCATCGAATAGCAACTCCAAAATTGTCTAGCAATCAACTAAAGAAATTTTTCAAATTTTTTTAATGGAATCAAGTGGTCTGTCGATAACATTGACAGACTCTATTACAGACATATTTAGAATATTGACAACATGTCCCACCACATTGGATGTCACCTACAAAGAAAAAAACAAACACAAACACAAATATAGGGAGAAAGAACTATCTCTCACTCCCTCTTCCCTCCATTACACGTTCACACATATGAATTCACATTACGCAACTATGTGCGTCTTCCTTGGCCTTATTTTAAGGGTCACATGTTAGCCCTCAACTTTTCCTTCATTTTAGATAGATTAAAGAAAGACTTAGTTGAACGGTCTAAAAAGGACAAAATATTGTTTAGCGAATGAATCATTTCATTACGCTTTGTGATATATATACACATACACATGTTTACAGATTTTACAGTATCAATCAAATATTATCCTAACTAAATATAGTTACAGATAAGCATTGAAAAGACTTGTTGCTAGTTGGATTGATTTGTTGTGTTTGATTGATTTGTTGTGCTGCATTGAATCTTGAATGGTGTATTCTCTACAAGGTCATCATCGGTGCTTTGACAATTTTTTTAAGCTTGATCAAAGTAATCTTAACTGCAAAATTTGTATTTTATTTTTTCTAGAAATTTTACAATATCTGAAAGAAGATTTATGGAGCAAATGGACAAAATTAAAATTTGGAGAACTTTTATACTTTATGGATTTTCAAAAATCTTAACACCATGCATGTGTCAAAGCGCACATTTGTATGTAAAATATTATCTCAGACTTAAGGGTGTTTGAAATCCGGTACTATTTGAGTCAAGCTTCAGGAACGAAATCCAGAACCAGATTTCTACCCAGTTACCCAGGCATGGTACCAGTGGACTTGACTAAACCCAACCACTTCGTAGCCATACACCACCGTTTAGTCTCTCTCTCTCTATATTAGCATTTGTGAGTCTGTCATTCACCTGTTTTTTCACATTTCGTGTGTGAAAGTCGCCTCAGAAGGGTTACTTGGATTTCAGTGATGGTTATGTGAAAGCCACTTGGTGGGGAAACGGATTGGCTACTCCCCCTGCCACCAGCCCGTTAGCTGGTGGTCGGTGCTCTGTGGGCGCACCATGATATATGTGTTTCATCGACTCTGTTCATCCATTTTTACAGATCATTTTAGGGCTTGATCCCAAAGATTAAAAGGATACAATAGTGTTTGGATATCCACCTTTAAAATCCTCCTAAGGCCCACTGTACTGTTTATTTGACATCCAAACTGTTTATTAGGTCATACAGACCTAGATGAAGGATTAAAAACAAATATCAGTTTGTTCCAAAACTTTTGTGGCCCCCCAAAAAGTTTTTAATGGCACATGTTCATTCAACACTGTTTCCTGTAATGTAGTCCACTTGAGATTGGAATATATCTCATTTTCGTTCTCATACCCTAAAATGATCTAGAAAAATAGATGGACGGCATGGATGAAACACGTACATCATGGTGAGGCTCCTAGAGCACCGAACATCAGCCATCGGCTGGTGTCAGAGGGAGTAGCTGATCCGTTTCCACTCGGTGGAGGACGCGGATTAGCTGCTGAATCCGACAGGAGCGAGACTCCCTACCGAAGTGACGTCACCACCTTATGTGAGGCTACCACGATGTATTTGTTGTATCCACACCGTCCATCCATTTGGAGAGATCATCTTAGGTATGATTAATAGAATGAGGCATATCCAAAGTTCAAGTCGAACCCACCACAGAGAAAACAGCAGGGACAGTGACGCCCACTGTTGAAACCTTACTAGGGCCCACCATAATGTTTATATAAGATACAACCTGTTTATATGTTAATACAGACATGAAATAAGGTAAAGCATAAATATTAGCTTGATCGAAAGCTTCTGTGACCTAAAGAAGTTTTTAATGGTAGGAGTTCAATCCTCACAGTTTTCTGTGGTGGGTCCACTTGAGCTTTGGATCTTTTTCACTCTTTGGCTCATGCCCTAACATGATCTGTCCAAATGGATGAACCGTGTGGATACAACAAATACATCATGGTGGGCCCCACAGAACGTAGTGACGTCACTTCAGTAGGGAGACTGCTGCTGTCAAGTTCAGTAGCTAATCCACGTCCGTTGGTGGAAGGTTAAAGTTCGAGGCAGTGTCACATGTGATGTGAAAGATAGCACAAACATTGAAACATTGCATAGACTTCAATGCGAGACATTGAATGCTGTGTTTTCCAATCTTCTTTTAAAAAAGTCAATGGCATCGTTTCCAATTTTTCAGATTTTTAATGCCCCTTCAATGTTTCTCTCTCTCTCCCTACCTCTCTCAAGCCCCTGCATAGTTTTGTATTATTCATGCACATGGGTCACTGAAGTACAAATATCCAGACCATCCAAGTTGTGGGACTCTTTGTAGATGGTGCATATTTTTATAAAATCAACTTATCCAATTAAGGGGTTATCAAATGAATTATTAAAAATAAACAATAAGCGGTCCATATTCAAAGAGGACAATCAGTGGTTTATATTACCTTTTCTTAGTCCAATTTTTTACTTACAACTCATCCATTGGTAGATTAGAGATTTGGACAGATTGGACTGTTATACAACTATGCCACCTACACATTTGATGAGTGGACCCTTATTTTTTAAATAATGATTCATTTCTATTTGAAAATTATATGACAAAGGCTACCATATTTTTTTCAAATCATAAAAGCTATTATGCCCAAGCGTTTTCCCAAGCTCAGACCGGGTAGCATTTGCTCAGTGACTTGAGTCATAAATGAGATGGTACTTTTCATGTGCTAAGCACCAAATCTTATTAAAATATAAGAGAGATAATTGTATAGAAGAACACCTTATATTTCCTTAGAGGTTTTCAAAAAACTTCTCTTGCATAATGGAGACTCTTCATTCTTATATAGAGTTAAAAGGAGATTGAAGTAGCTATACATATATGGTTAAGATTGTATCACATGACATTCATCCAATGACTAAAAAATCTACACAACATTTCTAGAATATTCTATACTTCTTTACGATATTGCATTAGAATTCTCCGAGAACTTTCAAAAATCTCTGCAAAACTGTATACTATCCTACACAACTATAAATTTATTCATGCAACTTTAGAATAAATTTATTCATGCAACTTTAGAACTTTTTACAAATCTCTATACCCTTTCCCATTATCTAGAACTTTCCATACACTTCCATTTTTTATAGAATCTTCTACAAAATTTGAATGGTATGTAAGATGAGCATTAATTTAACCACGTTCATAACTTAAGTTCATGGTAGTGATTGGTCTGCGACAATGCACTTTAAAAGACCTTGATTGGATAATCCCAGCCATTGGTTGTTGATTCAAACTATGGATGCATGATACAGAAATAACCCAGATGATATGGTCCGAACAACTAACTTGTAATTGAACATGGCCATGTTGTATTTCTTTTCCATTGGGCACAAGAGACCAATGGCATAGATTAGCCAACCATGGCCCACCTACAATTGATGATTTGTCCATACCCCTTTTCTCATGGGTTGGACTGTACTTCCAAGGGCCTATTTGGAACATAGGATTAGGAGTGATGGAATTTGCAATGGAATCTTATTTGGTCCCATGCAAATTCCATTCCATGTTAGGAAATGTATGTAAAATTGGATTAATCATATCCAGTACCATCTCGAAATGCATTTGGTCCTATGCAAATTCCATTACATGTTTAGAAATGTCCAAAAGGACTAGATTAATCATATCATCAAGTACCTACCGGTATCATATCATCTAGTCCCAGTAGTAGATACTGTGAGATTTTTGGTGGAAATCAAAATCCACTACATCCGTAGGCCCATGTTGATGCATGGGTTTTATCCACGCCATCCATTCATGCGTCTTTTACACACGGCATTTGAGTTGCACATGCATGGACACGGATTTCCTGCGAAAGCCTTTCGCAAGAAGTTTCTGCACTACGAACCTAAGTGGGGCCCAACTTGATATTTGTGAGAAATCAACCTTGTCCATTCGTTTTGTGAGCTCATTCTAAGACATAAGGAAAAAATAAAATGAGTTTTAAATCAGGCTAATATTTCTGTTTTTAGTTCATCTCAGTAGGAATGACGTTACGAACGATATAGATGGCATGTAAACATCAATGTCAACCCAAGGAGGTATCAATCATAGGAATTTCCCTACCCACCTTTTTTTTTAAGGCTTGTTTGTTTTTTCAAAGAAATGGTAAATACACAAGAATTTCCTCTAGTGCGGCCCACTTAAGTCTTGGATCCCGCTCAATTTTAAGCTCAAGTTCTAAAATGAGCTCAAAAAACAAATAGACAAGTGTATTTCTCACAAACATCACGGTGGGCCCCACATATGTTCCTAGCACAAGAACTTCCGGCAAAAGTACCAGAAAATCATGTCCTATTTACATATTGCTGACTAGCATCAATGGTGAAATCTAGTTAGTTGATTACCATTCCATATTATGATTTTTCCTAAGGAAGAATTTTGATGCCAAACATAAATGTAATGTCAAAATACCATGGCATTTATGGACATGTAATCATTGTACAATAATGATATTAATTACATCTAATGCAATTTCACATCATTTAATCCTACCATTCTAGGTTGGCTGGATTACATGCTACGTGTCGTAAGAGACTAGAGACTTTAGATGTTGGATTCATGTCTTTCTCAATGATCCAAATCGTTTATACGTTAGGCCTCAACTGTTTGGAAATACTAAAAAATATCTCAGATTATAATAATTTAACCCTTTGTTTTTTGGAAGATTACAAGCACAGCTGGTATAAGGAAAAAAGCCAAATTATCAGATGATTGAAATATTCCAGTTTAGGAGTTGGTATTTTTGTTATTCCCCATCCAAGGTGTGTCCCATCACATCAACGGTCTGGATCACTGAGAAATGACCTCATAACCAACTGCTTAAAGTCTCATCATACATCAATAATTTCAGATATAGCCTATGAGACCTCACCTTTTATACGTAATTTGAAGGGAGGCTTGCTAGAATACAACGCTAACATATTACAATAGAATACGTTGTGATCTTTTTGGGTGAACTAAACCGTTCATGTGTTGGGCCACGTAGTGGATAGAGATAATCAAGAAAATTCGTAGATTGAATGATTTCAACCCTTTGATAATTCAACACTAACGAAGACCGTTCATATTCAAAGGGGAAGATTCAAATGATCAAAATATCTAACTTCTTACTTCTAAAGATCTTCTAATTTCTCATATACGATAATAAATTTGAGTCCCATCATTTAAACCGTTTAGATCATTCAAATATGACTGAAATCCAATGGCTAAAATCCCTACTTATACTAGATGGAGATGTATAGCGAGATCTTGTAAAGATTCCATTGCTTGAAGGATAATCAAGTCTACTTAAAGCTTTAATGAGAGATTTTGTGAAGCTTACACGCATGAAGTAGGCTAATCCACACGCCACCACTATACCAGCGTGGCAGACAAGTAAAATATCTAAGCCATACATTAGGTGGCCCTCACTTTATAGATGCTACTGCCAAGACATAAAGATCTTCAATTCAGTAGGTAAGCCATGATATATTAGAAATAATTCCAAGCATTCACAACCGTAAATTTTGTCCGTTTATTAGGGCCCACCCGACTAATGGATCAACCTGAGTTTTAGGGTTGGGAATCTATATAGTGGTAACTTTCTGATGGATGGCTAAGATATTACTTCTGCCAATGCTGGCATACGTGCTAGCATTTGCATTAGCTGACTTGTACATGCGTGTGGGCTTAGCAAAGCACGTTTGATAGATTCCATAGTGAAATGTTAAATCAGATGGGAATTGACATTTATGGAGGTTAGTCAAATCTAGTGATACAATACACTATCGTGTACCAATAACATTAATTCACATCAATCCGGACCGTCCAAATCGTTGGACACATTGTTGATGGATCATAGACCAAAAATTACACCCTAATTCCATGATCTTAATCATCAGTTTATTATCCACTGATTTCAGGAAGCAACGGTTACAATCATTTGTTCCATGTAATCTTCAGGACATTTGTGCCGTACACAAGTCACTACCATTTAAAAAATAGTGAAAATTGCAGACATAAGGGAAGCCAATGAGTCAGACATTAGGTGGGCCATGACAAAACATCAAGTAACCAAAAGTATTTTTTTTGACACTGATCTATAGCCACTAAGTCCGACAGACCCACATCTCCAACTTCCTTTGATCACTTCAAAAGCAACCAGATTCCTTTGCTTCCATCCTACTACCTATTCCTTTCAAAAGAAAAAGCTTGTGCCTCCCATTTTCAGCAACCATATGTGTGGAGATGGGCCCCACACCATGCTTTTGGTGCAATCCGGTGCAGATATCACACATAAGGGCTCTTGGGTTGTATGCAAAAGATAAGGATGGCCCACTTAAAAAGCCCTTTAGACATATGGTAGTGGGAAGCATCCATGCTCGCTTGTTGTATCCATAGAGAACATGATCTTGCTGGCCTACTTGAAAATGGTATTGTCTTGAGAACACCTTTGGAGACCAAGGATGATATTAGAATATAACTGAATTATAGTTTTTCAGGCCATCCAAAAGCTTCCCCAGATAACCTGATGCAAAATAAATAAATAAAATCAGGCTGTCGATTCATCAGGTGGGCTGTGCTTGTACTTTGTTTTGGACGGTGGTCTCTCTTGATGAATGGTCTGATGTTTGAATCAGGTGAATTTTCATGGTGGGGCCCACATTTTGGATCGATCGGATGTCACATATGCATGACGATTAGGCAGCGATGCAAGAATTGAAGTACTGTGATTTAGTTTGCCAATTAATTGTATTTGAACATGTGGTAATTCAACCATGGTATAATGACATGTATGTAGAAGCCTTTCATCATTTTATATATATATATAAGGAAAAGGTACTATGCGCTCGAGCTCACGGTTCCGTCCCATGTAGTCGAGCTGTGTGGGCCCCACCGTGATGTGTTTCGAACATCTACCCCATCAATCAGATGCACCATTCCACCGTGGACCTAGATCTCAAAAATCAAGTCAATCCATGACTTGTGTGGGCCACACCACATACAAAAGTGGAGAGGGGCCGTGCAACCATTAAAACTTCATAATCATTTTTGGGGCCCACAAAAGATGTGGTTTGCAAATCCAGCCCATCCATTATGTGTCTCCCACTTGTATGAGGGTTCAGACCAAGTTTCAGTAGCATTCAAAACTCAAGTGGGCCCCACCAAGGGTTTTATATGTTTTAACGGTGTCTTCCCATGATTTTAGATGGTATAGCCCACCTGAGTTCCATTTATGGCTGATTTTTGGAATATCCCATTATTTAGAGGGGAACGATCAAATGCACGGTATTGATGGTCGACATGCATCATGGTAGGGCCCACACAGCTCAACCTCAAGATAAGCTTATCGCATAGTACCTTTTCCCATATATATATATATATATATATATATATATATATATATATATATATATATATATATATGTGTGTGTGTGTGTGTGTGTGTGTGTGTGTGTGAGAAAAGGTATTATGCGCTCGAGCTGATGGGTCTGTCCCGTGAGGTCGAGCTGTGTGAGCCCCACCGTGATGCGTTTCGAACATCTACCCCATCAGTCAGATGCACCATTCCATCGTGGGCCTAGGTCTCAAAATTCAAGTTAAACCATGACTTGTGTGGGCCACACCACATACAGAAGTGGAGAGGGACCGTGCACCATTAAAACATTCATAATCATTTTTTGGGCCCACCGAGATGTGGTTTGCAAATCTAATCCATCCATCATGTGTGTCCCACTTGGATGAGGGTTCAGACCAAGTTTCAGACGCATGCAAATTTCAGGTGGGCCCCACCAAGTGCTTTTATATGTTTTTGGCATGTCTTCACATGATTTTAGATGGTATGGCCCACCTGAGTTCCGTATACGGCTGATTTTTGGGATATCCTATAATTTAAATGGGACTCATCAAATGCATGGTGTTGATGGTTGACACGCATCACGGTGGAGCCCACACAGCTCGACCTCACAGGAGCTTATTGTGAGGTCGAGTGCATAGTACCTTTTCCCTATATATATATATATATATATATATATATATATATATATATATATATATATATATATATATATAGGAAAAGGTACAATGCGCTCGAGCTGATTTTAACGTTCCATGAGGTTGAGCTGTGTGGGCCTCACCGTGATGCATTTCGAACATCTACCCCATTAATCAGATGCCCCATTCCATCGTGGGCCTAAGTATGTAAAATAAAGTCAATCCGTTACTTGTGTGGGCCACAGTAGAATTTGAGAGGGGTTGTGCACCATTAAAACATTCATAATCACTTTTTGGGCCTACCGAGATGTGGTTTGCAAATCTAGCCCATCTATTATGTGTGTCCCACTTGGATGAGGGTTCAGACCAACTTTCAGATGCATAAAAATTTCAGGTGGGCCCCACCAAGTGCTTTTATATGTTTTTGGTATGTCTTTACATGATTTTAAATGGTATGGCCCACCTGAGTTCTATATACAGCTGATTTTTGTGATCTCTCATAATTTAAAGGGGAACCATCAAATGCACAGTGTTGATGGTTGACACGCATCATGGTGGGGCCCACACAACTCGACCTCACGGGAGCTTATCGTGAGCTCGAGCGCATAGTACCTTTTCCCTATATATATATATATATATATATATATATATATATATATATATACAACTCTTGAATGATCTGTCTCTAGATGATCTAAACCATTGATTGCGTTTGTTGGTCATCCTATCGATACGATCAAATGCGTGATTAAATCTTTTTTTCTTCTATAGTAGCTGGATGTGGACCACTCATCTTCAACCTTGTGTGAATGTCTATAAAATTGCATAAATACCATCAAATCCTATAACCCATACATCCAAGCCTTTCAAACACAATATGAGTGGTAAAATCATGTGTTTTCATGTGTAAAAATGTCATTCGATGTCTCTTCATCACTAAAATGTGCCTTGATAAGGTGTAAAGTTGTGTTCCAAAGATGCTCCCTATTTAAGAGAAAGAAATCATCCTTAGAAAATTCATTTCACCAAAAAGCATATACACTGACAGTTCCATGCTCATATAGATATGCCCGAAATTGATCGCGTTATGACTTATGAGTAACTCAATATGCTCTTATCTTACCTAGTAAACTCAGTTGGGCCCACTGTGATTGTACATGGTTTATCCATGCCATCCATCTTTTTTCCCAGATCATTTTAGGAGTTGAGCCCAAAATTGAAACATATCTAAATCTCAAGTGGACCACAACACAGGAAACACTTAGAATAATGATTTCCACCGTTGAAACCTTTATAGGGCCCACAGTGATGTTTCTTTGTCATCCAACCTGTTCATAAGATCACACAGGCATGGATGAAGGGATAACACAAATATCAGCTTTATCCAAAACTTATGTGGCTCCAAGAAATATTCAACGGTAGACATTCAATTCAAACTATTCCCTATGGTGTGGTGTACTGGAGCTATGGATATGCTTTAATTTTTTAGCCCAAAATCTAAAATTATCTGGTAAAATGGATGGACCGAGTGAATAAAATATATAAATAACGGTGTACCCTACAAAGTTTACTCGGTATGCAATCTGCTTCCCATACCATCAACCTGAATGAGAGTATCCTTAGCATTATTTTGAAGTGATGGCATATTTGCATATGAGTCTTAACTTTTTCAATGCAGTTGAGGTTATCTATAATAGTGTGGAGTTATTCTGCAACCTATGGTTTTGATTTATTTTGGAGCCACACACAACTAGTTGTACGTTGAATTAGCTGGTGTAAGACCCTGATCGTTGTGTTTTTATGACATCTGAGCCATCCACCATGGTATCCCCTCAACGAAAATAGGATGCCCTAAAAATTAGGTCCATCCAACTATTAAATAAGACACATATGAATGTGAAGGTGCTTGGATGGTTATTCATTGTTTTGGGCCACCTGGTAGTTGAATCAACCTGATATCTAGGGCATTCTATTACCATGGTGCGACCACCTTGATCGACGGGTTGGATATTATACAAAAACCATGAAGACATCACACACTAGTTGAACGTACAAGTGAGTTGTATTTGAGCTTATCTCATTTTAAAAAAGTGTACTGGAACTGTCCCCCTAAAGAGGAAATAGTCTTCATGCATCACTGCAAGGAGCACTGCTTGGCTGCTACTAGAAACAGCGATTAGAGTGCGACCCTAAACGTAGGACCCACATTGGTTTTATGAATTGTAAATCCATGCCGTCCATCTGTTTTTTCAGCTTATTTTAAGATAGGGGATAAAAGATGAAATAGATAAAAATTTCAAGTATACCACACCATTGGAAAGAGTGGTTACCATTTGTGGGCTATAAAAGTTTTGGATCAAGCTGATATTTACATTTTATTTTTTTATTTTATTTTTTTCATTTCATCTAATTCTATGTGATCTTATCAACAGGTTGGATGGTCAAATAGACGTTAAGTGGATATTAGAAAGTTTTTAATGATGGGCATTCAATGACCATTATTTCTTATTGTATATTCCAACTGAAATTTCTATCTGCTTCGTTTTTATACCATGCCTTCAAATAATCTTTTTAGAAAAAAGATGGACGGCGTGGATACACAATACAAACATCAAGGTGGGTCCTACGGTCAGAGTCGCACCCATATTGCTGGTTACGGCGTCGCACCCATATTGCTGGTTACCACAAGTGTAACTATAGACTCCTCATGCATCGGTACCTGTGGAAACAATCCACCGTCCATTTTTGCTTATGCGTACAAAGCATTTCACATGTGTCAGCGTTCATATTCAGTCCGTCCATGTATGCCACCATCCAGCTTCAACCGTCTTAAACCTGTCAAAATTTGCCATCATGACACGTGTCACGCGTGCCATCATTCCGCTTCAAGCGCCCCACATGTGTGCTGACGCCAATGGTAAGTTTCACAATTGGGGGCCAGCTTGCGCCATGACGTAGATGTCCCGTCAACTTGCCAGGTTGGCACGTGTGCTGAGGAGCCCGTGGAGAGAGAGAGATGGACCACGTGATTTGGGGCCAGCAAGCATGCCGATAAAAAGGACGGGGCTTCGGTGGATCCCTGACTGTGGGGCCCACGGTGATGTATGTTCCTTACATCCACACTGTCCATCTGTTTTGAAAGCTCATTTTAGTCAAATTTACCGAAATTGAAGTAGATCCAAATCTCAGGTGGACCATACCGAAGGAAAGAGTGTGAATGTCTACTAAAAACTTTTTGTAGACTACAAAAGTTTAGGATCGAGCTGATATTTGTGTGGTCCCTTCATCCATGTCTTATTGACCTTATCAACAGGTTGGATGGTAAATAAACATCCTATTTCCCGTTATTCAATATCCACTGTTAACTATGGTGTGGTCCACAGGATATTTATATCTGTTTCAATTTTTGGATCATTAATTAAAATGGTATTTCAAAACGGATGGAAGGTGTGGATTTAATGAAAACACATCAATGTGGGCCCCACGCTCAGGGATCCATCGAGGCCGTCCCATAAAAAGTAGTGGCATGGAAGGAAGTACAATGCCAGAAAGACCCGAGGACATGCATGGTATCCTCGTATTTCAGTTTATACAGGTGGTCCCACGCTTCAGCGATCCAGGCCGTTGGTACGATGGGCCCTGATCATGGATGGCGATGTCCCTAACGATGTTGAAATGGAGGCATAAATACGGCAACGATCAACATTCAACATCAAAGAAAGGTTCAGTATTGGATAAAGAGGATCATCTGATCTAAAATGGTGTTTTTTTTTTTTTTTTTTGGTAGTGGTCAACCACGGTGCATTTCATCCTATCAACGGTTCGGATTACTTAATCTCACCATGGATGGGCCCTGATCATGGATGGTGATGTCCCTAACGATGTTGAAATGGAGGCATAAATACAGCAACGATCAACATTCAACATCAAAGAAAGGTCCAGTATTGGATAAAGAGGATCAACTGATCTAAAATGGTTTTTTTTTTTTTTTCTATTCTTTTTTTGTAGTGGTCAACCACGGTGCATTTCATCTTATCAACGGTTCGGATTACTTAATCTCAGAACCGTTCGGTTGCCCAAAAAGAAACGAATTGAAAGGTTAGGATTGCCCTCTCGAGGAGATATTTTGGGCCATGGACTAGACATGGAGTTCCCACTCGACCAACGGCATGAATACCAACTGAAAAGCTTAGTATGTGTGCATATGAAGACAGTAAGTTTTTTGGGCCCCAGTGTGGATGGACACACCCTAAATTATCCTCAATACGTTTAATCCTAACAGGAAAAGGCCCAAGATTGGTGGGCCATGATCCATCCACCGTATGGCTTCTTAGGTCAACGGTCTGGATCATTAAACCATGGGACCCACTTGTCCAAGCCAACGAACCGAGGATACCAGGTATATCCTGGGCCTGAGAATCAAATGATTGGGAGGTTTGCTGGCCACACGAGCACCTTTATACGATCAGACGTTGATTGTGGACCGTTGCTATCATAAGAGACATTTGTTGAACGGTTGATTGTGTATGAAGATCAATATGTAATTGCTCATATTGAAATCCAAGATTCAAAGGTGAGGATGATCGCTTGAGCATGATTATAAGACCATAGCTTCATATATATATATATAGAGGAACGCTCACCTGCGAACCAGTTCGTACGTACCACGTACGAACTTTTTTGAGAACCCATCATAGGTGATGTGGATCCTAAATCTGAACCGTTCACGTGAAGCAGTACCCCGTGAAACCTCCAAGGCCTAAGTTTTTTTTTCGAAAATGCTGGTGGGCCATAGCAAAGAGAAATGCAAATCAAGGGAGGAAACTGTTTTCATATTTCATGGCCCATCAAGTTTTGGATCAAATTAAAACTTCGGCCAGAGGGGTTTCACGGGGTGCTGCTTCACATGAACGGTTCAGATTTAGGATCCACATCACCTATGATGGGTTCTCAAAAAAGTTCGTACGTACGAACCGGTTCGCAGGTGAGCGTTCCTCTCTCTCTCTCTCTCTCTCTCTCTCTCTCTCTCTCTCTCTCTCTATATATATATATATATATATATATATATTTTAAAAGAGAACTTCAACGGTTCAGATCATTCTAACGATGCAATACGGAAGTGGAATCCTACCATCGTGCCCTGCTGTGGTACGGTGCCATCAAAGCAACGGGCCGTGCATGCTTTTCGGAAGGAGACTCATTTATACTCTGGCAGAGCATGACACTCTATACGCAGGTACTCAGAAATTATACAAATGGCATATTAGAACTCAAATTAACAGACTACATTGTGGGACCTATTCTTAAGTCACAATTCAAAAATCAGATTGGTTGAACAATCCTAACCTCTGATTTGTTGAAATTTGGACCATTACATATTTTTCATTATTAACCGTCCAATAAATATCCACCAAAGCAATAGTTAGTCAAATAATCTGAATTTTTTGCTCCTCGAGCAGCTTTAATGGGACCCATAATCTGAACGCTTTAATTTGAATTATTTGTGGGCCATGATCCATCCACGGGCGGGAATCCCAACAGGCATATTAAAATCGTCATTTTAAAATTGATATTTTGAAAAGGATTGTTACGAAGATGTAGAATCCATATTCAACGGATGCAGCCGAGCCAGATTTTCGGTGGGGGAACATGTGATAAGCAGCTTGGATTTATCACAAGTACGATGACAAATGGGAAGAGTGCTATTCAAAATCTAACCGAAAACATAAATAGCGAAGCGAGGAATCCTCCGGTGAAGGATCTCCACACGCTCTGGCCCAAAAATGGAGGACCAATCATCTGGTGGGCCACGTCTGTGTACCGTCAACCGGTCTGAACTTTGTATCAGGGCTCAGATGCATCCATTGCAGGAAATAAATTAGAGATTTTTATACAATGTTCAATCAAAGAATTCTCTACATTACAATTCGGCCCATGTTTCAGGCATCCAAAACCACTGATTCACGCCATGCCCCCGACAACAAATATTAGAAGATCCTAGCCATCCATCTTTGGACAATTGCTGTATTTTCTTTCTTGTCAATTTACTGGCCACCAATTGAAGGCTGGGATTTGCCCATCGATGAACAGTGGGGCCCATCATATCGATATTCTCAATCCAGCCAAGTAGCAAAGCAATCAAAAGACAAGACAGACCCACAACATATACTTCAAACAATAGTTAAAAACTCCAAAAAAAAAATTTTTTTTTTTAAAAAAAGGGTTGATTTGAATTTTTTTTTTTAAAAAAAGGGTTGATTTGAAGGCTCAATTAGAGACGACTCGATATTGAATAATTATTAACTAATAAATAAGGTTTTCCTAATAATAGGCAGTTCTAATAGTATGAATATATTAAAATAAAATAAAAAGGCAAACAGCTAATAAAAGTAGTGCTTCTTTTAGTAGATACAGATGCCTTTGCCCCACCAACAGCAGCTCATCCTTTTTATTTAAAGATTGCATGAACTATCAAATGACTCAGTTCAAATAATGCCGAGTCATGTTTGAGTTAAGCAAGTAGGTGAACTGACTCATCCAGTTATTCCGAGTCTCAACCGATTCAAGCTTCCCACCAAGTTTCATAGTGACCGCACGATTTCTGGCTAAGTGTCGCTGAGTTGGCCGAGTTTTGAGTCAAGTCACCGACTTTTAAGGCTAAGATTTGAATTCAATAAGAACCACAGATGGGAGTTTTAAATTGATTTCAGATCCAAACGAATGTAAAACAAATCCCAATTTCCTTGATTTTAATATGTGTGTGTGTGTGTGTGTGTGTGTGTTTTCACAGAGCAGATGTGAGATTTTGTTGAGATTCGAGATCTATATGGCTTGAAATTACAAGTGATGACAATGCCAACTTTTACATGGGCCATGGACTCTATAAAGGAATTATCGATTTGTTGCATCTACTATACTACCAAAAATCAAACATAAAGCCTATGTTATTAGTGGTCAAAAATCAATTATCAGTGCCTCTTCTTACCCTTCTTCCCATTACCTTTCTTCTTCTTTCCTTTGCCGAAGTTCCGCTTGTTTTCGTTGTCTCTTGATGATGAAGGGGCTCTCAAAAGATGCTCCACGTTCAGTACGCCCTTCTTGAAATGGCCCTCACTTGCCTTGAGAACTCTGTCCTCGCCCTTGAATTTCTCCACTCTACTGTTTTTATTTCTGTGCTTCAGAGACCGTGTGAGCATCGACGCCTGAAAAAGATATCATTTGGTCAGGAGTAGACAGTATACAGATTGGAATAGGGTTCTCAACCAATTGGGTTTGGGTCGGGTCTAATAGCACTCCTACCTGGGCTAACCGGGTTCTGGTCTGGCCAGGTCAAGTCATTTTGGGTCCAATGTCTAGTTCCTGAAGACTCAGACATGGATCGGATTGGGTTTGGGTACCCACCGGATCTTTGGATCTAGGTTTCAAGTTGGGTTTGGGACAAATAAGAGCACTTACATGGTTGGGCCACCCAATAGATGGATTAAATTGCACACACGTGCCACTCAGACACATCCATGGTGTGCTCTCTTACATGTTTGTGGCCTAGGAAACCTTATTTCTTTTGCCAGAATAATCAATCTATATTAGCTCCATTAAAATTTACTATTAAAACTAATTGTACCCAAATTGACATTTAACTGGGTTCATCACATAGACCCAATCCAAATCCAGCTAGACCCAACTTTTTAACCAGGTCCAAAAGGTAAGGCCAGAACCGGACTAACAGGTTCAATAAATGGGACTCTTGACCCATTAAAGACAGGTCAGGCCCATCAGGTATCATGGATCGGGGTACCCATAGACAACCCTAGATTGGAAGGAGAGGAATTAAAGGGTGCAACACACCCATCCACAAATGCTCACATGGAGCCATGTGTTCAGCCATGTCCAATGATCCACACCTTGTTCTAATGGACCCCCACCATTGATGGACACCTAGTGAATCATCAAGATTGCCAGAGCTCCTAAGCCTTTTGATCAAAGGCCAACATATAGGTGGTTAACAAATTACAATGGTTGACATCCAATGGAAAACATTCCAAAGAATGGTTGGGATCTTCCAAGCAGGAAGATATTGAGGCATCCTTGCCAGCTTTCAGGCCATCATATGAACCCCCTATGCGCAGAATTCTATATTCCTGCAAGAAGTCAGATAAAAAGCTGAGGCAGGAAACAATCACCTCTTGTAACACATTCTGTTCTCTTTCTTTCTGTTTTTTCATCATCACACTAGCTACATTTAATGGCATCCGCTGTTTCTTTGGAGGCTGTCAAGAACAGGCAAATGAAATCAACCAATTAGAATACAATCTCACGGGACTTGCCTAGACACTCAAACCATAACGACTCGGCCGAAACGATGTTTGCTCGGTTTGACTCTTTCGTAAGATGAGGTGAAGGGAGGAACACAACTTGTTTCATTCTCAAGAAGAGATGAGCTGACTAGGTTTCAAGCAATTCTTGATTCAATGCATGAAGTTAAGAAGGTAAGTTGCATCTACCGAGTTCACCTTTCCACCCAAGGTAACGACTTTCTGGTTCTCCAATGCCTTCCTCTCTTTCCAGCTCATATGTGGAGAACCTAGAGAGAGCAACATCAATATGTAAAGCAATGTAGAGATGATTTAGCGAACATGAAATAATGAATGGAACTCAAATTCATACAAGAACCCATTGTGTACTAGCAATACAGAGGAATTACGAATCTCAACCCAACGAAATGTGGCCTGCTCAGGTCGTTTGTTTGTAAATGCAGAAGTCATGCTGTGGTGATCCAGGCCATTGATCTGATGGGTTCATGGTGGACGGAAAATCGCCCAAGAATCTCCTTAATGGGACAATCTTAACCCTTCCATTTGTGGCCTGCGAATAAAAAATTACACAAAGAAATGCAGCAACCGTCCACAGTCATCTGGAAAATGGCTACGATCTTGCAATGTAGGAGAATTACAGGGCACAATCCATCCACAATGGGACCCATAAGAGATTCAACAGTCTGGATCAATGAACAGAAAATGCAGGAAACAAAGCAAATCCCTAAGTTGAAGATCATACAATTTCTCTAATGCTGATGCATGCACAAGCATGGCTAAACTGTGAAAGTGCCTTGATTTGTCAATTAGCGTGAGTGTTGAGTCGAACTAGACAGAGAAGCTTCATAGGAAGATCAATCAACTGTCTGCCTCAACCGGATGTGTGTCCGAACTCGCCACAAGTAAATCTAAGCCTCACATCTTATGTCCCAAAACACTAGGTAAATAAAACTCTTAAATTTGGTTAGAATATCATAAGGTTTTTGAGTTAGAAAACTTTTTTACAAATTTAGAAAATCTCTAAGTTTTCTACCACTGCCGATTTATCGATAGACTGATCAATATAATCGGAAAATGCTGTCAATGTCCTCGATAATCAAATCGATATCATCGAAATGAGGGCAAAAGATGTCTAGCAACCACATATTCTTCTGGACGGAATTATCGATGTATCGATACCCCTATCAATATCATCGAAATTTAAAACTCGAGTCTATCAAAGTTGACTCGATAAAATCCACAGCAGAGAGTTTGTGTCCCTGTTTTTCTAAAGAAAATCATAAAAACTTTCGATATATCGAAGTACTCCTCGTTATCCTCAAAATTCAAAAACCGATTATATCGGAAGGTCTTCAATGATATTGGTCTTGGACAGTTTTCTAGCAACTTTTTTCAGGTGGTTTTTATCTTGGATCGAGGATTACTCGATAGAATCAATATTCAAATATCGATGATATCGAGGCCGGGTCGATTGCATCGAAAAAAGACAAACTGTCCAGCAAGCTTAACTGGAAAATCCTTTGGATTTATTGATGCATCAATACGACTATCGATATCATCGACATTCAAATTCCGATGATATCGAGTATACCTCGATCATATCCTTAACCTGAAATAATTCAAAGGCAATGTCTCTCTCATTTTCAAATGTTGAGGAATCGATCCTCGTATCGATGAAATCGGAGTTCGAAATCCGATGACATCGACGCGGATTTCGATTTCCTCGACCAGCTAGCAAAAGGTTTCAAAAGCGTATAACATTTGAGTTTGTGTCATCAAACGGTCAGTCGATGCAATCGAGAGTATACGCTCGATGATATCGAACTCTAACATAAATGTGACCATTTTATATCAGTTGGAACTTTTTGCCTATATATATATAGAGCTTGTCTTTAGTTGTTGTAGAGAAAGAAGAGAGTTCTTTTGAGTGTTTAACCTTAGATCATTTATCCCGAAGCCCTTCTCTCTAAGGAGTTCATCCTCCAATCCACCCTTATCATTGATATTCAATAGAGTGGATTGGGGAATGAACTTCCGCATTCAAGTGATGTAGAACGGGTCGCGGATAGTTTCATGGCCAAGATGGATCAGAAAAGGCCCGGTCGACGACAGAAGTGATCCGAACTGTTGGACCTTGGATCGGGCGTATCTCGCAATCCAGAATGAGTTATCCAACGTAAAATATATGATTTTAGGGTAGAACGAGCTACTTTAGCCAACCAACCCGGCTATGTCGGGTTGCACAACCCGGATTTGCAAGAAAACCCCTGATTGGCGGTCGTTTTCCCGTTTATTTTCCTTTTTACTATAAATAGTAAGTTTTAGTTTGATTATAGCTTTTCATCCGTTGGGCTTTAGGAGTTGTGTCCAATATGAAAAGTGCTTAGGATAATTAGGAGAACGGTTTGGTGAAGCCAAATAGGACACTTATTATTTTTGGCCGAAAACCTTGCGCACTAGTAGACATCATGACCGTCTATAAATAGTAAGTTTACTAATTATAGTAAGTCGCGGATTCTAGGAGTTTTAGTTGTAGTTTGAGTCTGATTTCTTTCCTATTGCTTGGTTCCCTTATTTAAAGGGATGTGAACTCGTTTTTATTCATTCATTAATCAATTTCGAATTTTATTAAAATTTATTTCTATTCTCTTGCTTTCTTTCCTCGTGGATTCGAGAAGTCTCTGTGAGGAGTCTAGAGAAGCTCCGTGGATTCGGAGTAGTTATCCTTGAGGAAGACGATGATCGACCTCATCACGTTCATCCATGCGTCAATTTGGTATCAAAGCGAGGTTTTCCCTCGGGTTGATGGCAAACAATGAAGGTATGAATCAAAATCCTGTGGACAATGATGCAAGGATTCGTTATCTTTCGGAAAGAATGAAAGCTTTCCATCGAGAGAATCAGTTGACCATGCAAGGGTTGGAGGCAACCCTCGACCGTCTTGCGGATGCGCTACTTCTGCCCCGAGCCCTAGGCGATGCTCCACCACCCATGGTGGCTCCACCCGTGGTTGTTGTACGACGTAACCCTGATTATCGCAGAGCACTACCAGTGGCAAACCGTAGGGCTACACCAGATGATTCTAGTTCGAGCGACAAGGACATTAATGAGAGTTTTGCCCGACGACCAATCCATGGAGACGATCATCTAAGTCGTGCTGAAAGAGACTATCGAGGTAAGGCTAAACTTCCTAGTTTTAACGGTTTATTACGTATCAAAAATTTTCTCGATTGGCTAGCCAAAGTAGAGAGATATTTCGATTATATAGACGTGTCAGATCATAAAATGGTGAAATTGGTAACATTTAAATTAAAATCTAGTGCTTCTGTATGGTGGGAACAATTAAAACTCTCAAGAGCCCGCCAAAACAAGGCGTCCATCGCATCATGGCCTCGGATGAGACGTCTTCTTCGATCACAATTTCTCTCCAGTGATTATGAGCAGATATTATTCCAGCAATACCAGAATTGCCGACAAGGAAATCAAATTATTACAGATTACACTGAAGAATTCCAGCGGTTGGCTACACGAAATGATCTGTCAGAATCTGAGTCACAGAAGGTGGCACGATTTATAGGTGGGTTGCGACCAGCAATTCAGGACTGAGTTCAGATGTACCCAGTTGGGACCGTGGATGAAGCAGTTCAATTGGCAGGGAGGCCAGAAACACAACTTGCAAGAGCTCCTGCTCGTTCCTATCCTTCAAATCGACCCCCCCATGACAGGTCCCACACAAGATCTAGTACTTGATCGAGGAAAAGATCCGGTAGGAGAATGTCCTCAACCTCCTCCACCTGCGAACCGTGATACGGGGAGCAGATCATCCAAACCTCAACGGGCAGCACCCAAAACAGCGGGCCCGAGTAGGATTCCAAATCCTTATGCGGGGCCAAGGCCGAATAATTGTTACCGCTGTCAACCAGGCCACTTATCAAACACTTGTCCTCAACATTCTACAGCATACTTGACTATAAACGAAGGGGCACTGAATATGAGGCCGCAGAAGAAGATCATGGCTTTGATGAATATGAACAAACCACTGAAGAAATAGCAGGTGGTGATGAATTGATGAGCGAGGATCGTGGCGAATCTCTAGTTGTGAGGCGACTACTATATACCCCAAGAACGAAATTACACCCACAGCAACACAATATATTTCGTACTCGGTGAACTGTCAGCGAAAAGGTCTGTGATGTGATCATAGACAGTGATAGCAGCGAGAACATCGTCTCAAGGGTGATGGTGGATAAGTTGCAGCTACCAACGACGAGACATCCTTCCCCGTACTCAATTGGCTGGATAAAAAAGGTGAATGAGACCAAAGTAACTGAACAATGCATTATCTCGTTTTCAATTGGTAAATATTATAAGGATCAGATAGTTTGTGATGTGATCGATATGGAAGCTTGTCATATGCTACTCGGTTGACCCTGGCAGTCAGACCGTGATGCGACCTATCGGGGACGAGACAACGTTTACATATTCATCAAGGATAGTTGAAAAATAATCCTTGCCCCTATGGCACTAGAGAATTACCCTGAAGCCTCTAAAGTGGAGGGGAGTTCTCTCTTGACCATTCAGAATTTCATGGAGGAATCCAAGGAAACCGGCGAAGTATACGCCGTAATGGTGAAGGGCGAAGAAAAGGAACCATCAAATATCCCTCCAAGTTTAAGACTGTTGCTAAACGAATTTAAAGAAGTTTGGCCTGAAGATTTACCTGATGGATTGCCCCCATAAGGGACATCCAACATCACATAGACCTCGTCCCTGGGACTAGCTTGCCCAACCGCCCTTATTATCGGATGAGTCCGAAGGAATGTGAGATACTTCAGGAGCAAGTGGAGGAATTAATCCGTAAGGGTCTATTAAGAGAGAGCATGAGCCCATGTGTTGTACCAGCATTATTAACGCCAAAAAAAGATGAAAGCTAGCGCATGTGTGTCGCCAGCCGAGTAATTAACAAAATTACCATCAAATATCGGTTCCCAATACCACGATTGGACGACATGCTCGATATGCTAGGAGGGGCCAAGGTGTTCTCTAAACTAGATCTAAGAAGTGGGTACCATCAGATTCTTATCTGACCCGGTGATGAGTAGAAAACACCATTCAAGACAAAGGAAGGGTTGTATGAGTGGTTGGTCATGCCATTTGGCCTACCAAACGCACCAAGTATTTTTATGTGTTTGATAAATCAAGTTCTAAGCTGGCCGATTTGTGGTAGTATATTTTGATGACATACTGATATATAGCCAGGAAAAGGCAGAGCACAAGAAACATTTCAGGCAGGTGTTGCAGGTCCTATAAGATAAAAAGTTGTACCTCAACTTGAAAAAGTGTAGTTTTTTAACTGACAGCCTGTTGTTTTTAGGATTTGTTGTAACGTCCACAGGCCTTCGGGTGGACGATGAAAAGGTGAGAGTTATTAGGGAATGGCCGATCCCAACAAACATTCATGAGGTGAGGAGTTTTCACGGGTTGGCGACTTTCTATCGTCGATTTGTGCGAGATTTTAGCACCATAGTCGCGCCTATAACAGATTGCATGAAGAAGAGACCGTTCCAGTGGACCGATAAAGCTGACAAGAGCTTTCATGAGATCAAGCATCGTTTGTCTATAATACCGGTCTTAGTGCTTCCTAATTTCGACAAATTGTTTGAGATTGAGTGTAACGCTTTATACGTCGGAATTGGGGAGTATTATAACAAGAAGGCAAGCCGGTAGCCTTCTACAGCTAGAAGCTCAGCGAAGCCCGAAAGAAGTGGTCGAATTATGAGCTTGAGTTGTACACAGTTGTTCAGGCGCTGCGACATTGGCGGCATTATCTGATTCAAAGGGAGTTTGTTTTATATACTGACCATCAAGCATTAAAGTTTATTAATAGTCAGACTAATGTGAATCGTATGCATGCTAGATGGGTTGCATTTTTACAGGAATTTACGTTCGTTCTAAAGCACAAGTCAGGACAGTAGAACAGGTGGCTGATGCACTTAGCCGTCGTGCATCACTACATGTTACGATGAGCAACGAGGTGATCGGCTTCGACTGTCTCAAGGAACTGTATGCCGAGGATGACTTCAAAGATTCTTGGATAAAGTGCCAAGAAGGTCACCCCAGTGACTTTCATATACAGGACGATTTTCTCTTCAAAGGGAATCGATTGTGCATCCCCCAAAGTTCTCTAAGAGAGCAGATTATTCAGGAGCTACATGGAGGTGGCCTCGGTGGACACCTTGGGCAAGACAAGACGCGAGCACTTATGGAAGAGTGGTATTACTGGCCGCAATTGATACGTGATGTGGGAAGAGCCGTACAACGTTATCATATTTGTTAGACCTCCAAGGGGCAATCTCAGAATACGGGCCTCTACACCTCGTTACCTATGCCTGACGGCCCTTGGGAGAATTTATCAATGGACTTCGTGCTTGGTCTCCCACAAACACAACGCGGCATGGATTCGGTGTTTGTGGTGGTCGATCGTTTCTCCAAGATTGCGCACTTTATCCCATGCAAGAAGACCCTCGATACAACACGTGGCAAATCTATTCTTCAGGGAGGTCGTACGGTTACACGGGGTCCCCAAGACCATTACTTCTGATCGTGACAAGAAATTCATTAGCCACTTTTGACGGACTTTGTGGACTCGATTCGATACACGACTTCAATTCAGCAGTGCTTACCACCCACAGACTGATGAGCAGATCGAAGTTGTGAATGACACATTGGGGAACCTCCTTCGCAGTATTGTAGGAGAAAAGCCGAAGCAGTAGGACTTGGCCTTATCTCAAGCAGAGTTTGCATTCAACAACATGGTGAACCACTCGACAGGGAAATCGCCGTTCCAGATTATCTACGGACAAGTGTCTCGCTACACACTTGACTTGGTCCCTCTGCGCAAGCACCCAAGCACAAGCATTGCAGCAGAACATATGGCAGATAAGATCATGGGCATCCATGCAGAAGTGCAGGCCAAGCTACATGCCTCAAACGAGAAGTACAAGGAACAAGTGGACAAGCACCGGCGACAAAAGGTATTCGAGGTGAGCGACTGCGTTATAGTCCATCTGCGTAAAGAGAGATTTCCGACCGAGACGTACAACAAGTTGAAAAATAAGAAGATTGGACCCGTCCCAATCATTCGAAAGATCAATGACAACGCTTATGTTGTTGATCTTCCAGATGACATAGCGATCTCACGGACTTCCAATGTCGCAGACCCGACTGAGTATCATACACCAAAGCAGGATGTGAACTCGAGGACGAGTTCTTTTGAAGTGGAGGGGACTGATGTAGAGCGAGTCGCGGACAGTTTTATGGCCAAGATGGATCAGAAAAGGCCCGATTGACGACAGAAGTGATCCGGACCGTTGGACCTTAGATCGGGTGTATCTCGCAATCCGGAATGAGTTATCTGACGTAAATTTTGGGGTAGAACGAGCTACTTTAGCCAACCAACCCAGCTATGCCGGGTTGCGCAGCCCGAATTTGCGAGAAAACCCTGATCGACGGTCATTTCCCCATTTTATTTTCGTTTTTACTATAAATAGTAAGTTTTAGTTTGATTATAGCTTTTCATTCGTTGGGCTTTAGGAGTTGTGTCCAACATAAAAAGTGCTTAGGATAATTAGGAGAACGGTTTGGTGAAGCCAAATAGGACACTTACTATTTTTGACCGAAAACCTTGCGCACTAGTAGACATCACGACTGTCTATAAATAATAAGTTTACTATTTATAGTAAGTCGCGGATTCTAGGAGTTTTAGTTGTAGTTTGAGTCTGATTTCTTTCCTATTGCTTGGTTCCCTTATTTAAAGGGATGTGAACTTGTTTTTATTCATTCATTAATCAATTTCGAATTTTATTAGAATTTATTTCTATTCTCTTGCTTTCTTTCCTCATGGATTCGAGAAGTCTCTGTGAGGAGTCCAGAGAAGCTCCGTGGATTCGGAGTAGTTATCCTTGAGGAAGACGGTGATCGACCTCATCACGTTCATCCCTGCGTCATCAAGGATCCTCTAGCTACCACCTTAATGCCAAATCATTAAGCTGGGATACCTTAAATGCATAGATGATTGAAATCACTCTTATCTCCTTTATAGGAAAATATTTGAGAGTAGGATTCCATCATAACCTTGACCCAACCTGTCGCTATGCATTAGTATATTTTTTGAGTTGCGGTTCAAGGAAGCAAAAGATTTTTCATCAACAAAGAAGGAGATCTTCAACAACAAGCTAAAAGGGACTCATTTGCTTATCTGTAAGTTATCAGAGTCCAGAGGACCCTTGTGATCATTCCTTTGTAGGATTGGGTCTAAGGTGTTTCTCACCCCTTGCAAGTCCTCTAAGAGGCCTCCGGCGGGAATGTACGTGGTGGGTGTGTTGTGTTAACCCTTGCTCTGTGGAGAGCATAAACAGTTAGGGTCTTATGGAAGATACTTGGCCAGTATGCCTAAAAGTGAGTGCGTTGTGTTGACCCGCATAAACAATCAGCCTAGGTGTAAGTTGTAAAGGTTAAAGGTGAACCTGATTTAAAACCTTGGGTTTGGGGTGAACCATGTGAAACCTCCTTAGTGAAATCCGGTAAACTGAAGGGTTGAGTGCGGTTACCAGGAGTGGAGTAGACAAGTAGTCGAACCACTATAAAAATGACTGTGTTTGAGATTGTTATTGTCTTTCATTTGTTTTATGTGATTTCCTTAAATACTTTCATATTTGATTATCTCAGATCACACCTCACACTCACGCACAGTCATATCCATCATAAAGTAGTTTGCATATTGTTCATCTCTTAAATAGTTTGTGATTGGATCCTCTACCGGGCTTGGAAGCTAGTAGAGTTGCTCTTGAGTAATCCTAATATATGTTTGTTATAAGGATTAGAGTGATAGGATTTTAAATTGTTATAAAATTATTAAAAAGTCCTATTCAGCCCCCTCTAGGACATATTGGCATATTCCTACTTCAACTAAAGCAATCTTTACTGCAATTTCAAACTGCATTTCTCTTCGTTGTTCTTTAACCTTTTGGGCGAAACCAAGCATAGTTAGAAGAACTTCCCCAAACCAAGATGCTACATCTGTCCCCCCATCTAATTCTTGCTGGGAAAAAACATCTCCAGATCCCTCAATTTCTGGTTAAATTTCTTAGTTACTTCTAAACCAAAACGTATGACAGACTTCTTCAATTACTCTTAGAACTAGGACCAAGGTAATTCAAAAAGAAGTTACATGACGGCCTTTGCTTAACAGTAATGGCGGCACCCATCATGTGATACAGAGCTGTAACATCTGGCCCTTAACAGGCCGATGCATTTTGCCTTACAAAAAAAAAAAATGACAGTTACAAGGGTAACAGCCATTAAGATAAAATGGCCCATAAAGGGCCAATACGGAGCTGGTACATTTTTTCTTTAAAAATTTTTTGACTGTTACAGGAGTTAACAACCATTATGGGGGGCCATGATGACCATCAAGGGCCATATCTTAATGGCCCCAAAGCTAGCCATTATAGCCACCATTACCGTTAATGGATACCTTGACTAGGACCACCACATTTGCTATATACTATTCAGCCTATGGCTGACTCACTAATTAAAATGTAACTTTATCACCTCTCAGGAAGCAGCAGCATCTCAACTTAGCTTCATTTGAGATGCATATGGCCCAACTCAATGGTAATGGATGAAACTAAGACCTAGACGTAACTAAATAGTATCACTCCTTACTACCCAGATTCAAAATATTGGTATCCTTGTCATTTTTTTTCCAAACAACTAATATATCAGACTTCAACAAATATGTCACTCTAACAGTCCCAGTTTTAAATCTTTTTGAGTAAAAACTGAAGAAAAAAAAATTCAGAAAAATCAGAAAAAAGGGAAATGCCTGTTGTGACATTTATGTTGCCTTGTATCTTTTTATGCAGAGGTTGATTTCAAAGTTTTTAATACCGGTATCATGGGGCATAATGGTTGGCCCCAAAAATGATACAACACTGGGTGCATTGGACCCATATCGGACGTTTCTTTTTTTTTTTTCTTTTTTTTGCCCAAGAATCTCGACAAATTATTGGAAAAATAGGAAAAATGTAAAATACTAGAATCTATCTTTTTTGTGTTTTTAACATGCATTCAATGGCCTGTATCAAACTATTCTTTGATAAGAATGATAGCAATCGGTTTGACCTGCTGAAACTCAACCAACTTGGCCACAATCAAACACAAACCAAGCACGATTTGGTGGCCTAGGTCCTTTTACATTGAAATACAAGGAAATGAATTATTAAATTTTTTAAATAAAAAAAAAAAACAAAACAAAAAAACAAAACAAAACAAAACAAAAAAAAAAAAAAAAAAAAGTCGTTTGACCCTTTCTTCGCTTTGATGCATCAAATTCCACCCAAATCTTCTGCTTTGATTCTCAAAATAGGCACCTACTCAAAAATGATTTTCTAAGCTATGCCTACCCCATTTCTATTGTTGTCCTTTCCTATATACCAAGTTCATATCTAAAAATACTACATTTGAGACATTAAAAAAAATAAAAAATAAAAAGAAGAAAAAAAGTTTATATCCACCAATTGCCTTAGTTTTGGCACCCATTCCACTTGCTCTCCCATACGCCTCCTTCGTATTTTAGCCCATTGATAAAATCCCGAGGGTAGTGGACAACAAAACATGGCCATCAATGGGATCAATGTACATGTCAGTGTGGATCATGAAAGAGGCCATCAAGATTTCCGCCCTTCGATCTTACAACTGGGTGCATTGTGCAATTAAATTCAAGTAGATTGACCTTCACACCTTGATCATAGTCTCGATAGTCATCCTAATCATCAAAATTGGCACCTACGATGATGTCTTCTATGGCCAACAGATCTTTGACAAGTTCATAACTATTGTATCAGGCTTGATCACTTGATCTCTCAAGCTATAGATGCTAAGGAAGAGTTCTCAGATTTGTCACTTGAGGGAAAAGACAGACAAGAGGCATTCTATAGATGGAATATAAAAGGAAGGCTAATAGGAGGAAATTGTAGTCTCGGAGATGAAGCTGAATGGGTCAAGGAGAAATTTTCCATGGCATTGCGAACGCCAAGAGAAAACAAGTGTATCCAAAGTCTTGTGGTGAAGGGCATACGGTGGAGGACAAGCTAGATGACTGTTAGGCTGTTGTGGATTTCTACTCAAAGCTTTTAACTAGAAATGGATGGTTACAAACATCACTTGACAATTTGAAATTTCATTCAATCTCGGATGAACTGATGAAGAATATGCTTGATTGGAGTCTCCAATCAAACCAGAGGTCAAAAGTGTAATTTTTTTTATTTGAGGACTAATAAGGCTCCTAGTCAAGGTATTCCAGAATGGTAACGGTGACCATAACAGCTACCACTGTTACCTTTATGATACGGGTTGTAACAGCTGTTACGGTCCCCATAATGACAGTTACATTCTCTTCTATTTTTTATTGGGAAAAAAACCCCGAAGAACTTGTATCGGCCCTGTAATGAACCATTATAAACTTTACAGGGGGCGTAATGAGCCATTACGGGGTCTGTAACGACCTTTACGGATCATTTTTCCTTAACGGCATTTACAACCCCGTAACGTGTAACAATTGCCACCATTACCTTTATGTAACGGCCTTTACGTCACACCATGCTCCTAGTCCTGATAAATTCTCATTTGTGTTTTCCATGTTTTTTAGGATGTGATGGAATGGGTAATTGCATTAGAGGCAATTCCCCAACCGTCTAATAGCTGGCTGCGCGCGGGGGGGGGCGTGTTGGGAGGGAGGGAGAGAGAGAGAGATCACTCATGTGACATGTCACTAAAATAGGTGCAGAGGATCTTAGAGGCTTTAGACCTGTAAGTTTGATCGGAAGCCCTTACAAGATATTGGCTCGAGCAATGGCTACTAGGTTGGGGTCACTTCCAAGTCCTAGGGGGGCATTTCTTCATTGTATATAAATTGTTGAATGCACACTCATTGCTCATGAGTATTTTAATGCAAGATACAAGAGGGATAAGCCAGATCTTATATTCAAATTAGATATGGAAAAGGGTTATAAGCATGTGAATTAGGAATCTCCAATATATGTTGCACAAGATGGACTTGATGGAAAAGGTGGTTAGCAGACATCTACTCAGTATTTGGTTCTCACTAATGGCTCCCTTAAAGATTCTTTTGAGGTGATGAGGCATATCCACCAAGGAGACCTACTTTCCCCATTCTTCTTTGTAGTGATTGATGAAGCTCTTAGTAGAATGGTGGATAAGACGGTTGAGGAAGGTAAATTAGACAGCTTTCAGGTCTCTAGTTCCGCATCTGCAATATGCTAATGACACCATCTTGTTCTACGATGCGAAGAGTGATCAAAATGCTAATTTGTGAATGGTCTCAAGATGTATTGAGGTTCTATTAAACCAGATGATTAATTTGACTAAAAATGAATTTCTTCTCAGGCTGTCTTTAAGGATGGGGTCCAAGCAATGGCCTCAATTTTGGGTTGTACCCCAGGCAGTCTTCCATCTTCACCTCGGGCTTCCTCTTTGTATTCACAACCCTGCCGAAAGCCTTTACGGTGATTGAAAGAATGGAAAAGTTATCAGCTTGGAAAAGTATCTATCCTCTGTAAGCTGGATAACTTCAATCAAAGCAGCCTTGTCGAATGTACTGATCTATTTCATTTCTTTGTTTAAATGTCCAGTTATGTCATCAACCACATTGAGAAGTTACAACGGAATATCCCCTGGACAGGCATGTTAGAGGAGAAGAAATTCCATATGGTTAGGTGGAAAGTAGTGTGACATCCAAAGGAATTGGGTGGTGTGGGTATAAAGGACCTTTGAATCACAAACTGGGCTTTATTAGGCAAATGGCTTTGAAAGTTTGGAACAGAAGTAAACATGTAGTGGATGCAAGTTATAAACTTATAAATATGGTCTCAAGAGAGGCTGGTCTTCACCCGTGACTTTCTTTGTACAGAGACTCATGTGATTCGAAGGCCATCTTTTTTTATTTTTTTAAAAGACAATGCAATTTATTAAGAGCTGAAAGGCCAACAAGAGAAAAAGAAAATACAGACTGCCACACAGGGCACCCAATCGCTAATACACAAATTAGCCCGGCTGATAGCCCCTAGAGTAGAACTGTTTCTATTACAGAAACAGCAGTTATTCCTCTCACCTCAGATAGTCCAGAGAACGGTGGGCAGAGCAACCACAGACTTGGCCCTGAACTTTCTTTTGACTCGACCAGCATGCCAAGAGTGGAACAGGCCCTCAATAAAGCTTGGCATCACCCATGAAACATTAAAAGAATGCAGAACACCGTTCCATGCATCTATAGCAAAGGGGCAGTGGATGAATAGATGGTCAACAGACTATACATCTTTGAAGCAAACGAGACAAATGTTCGGCAGCACCACATCCCTTTTGCAAAGATTGTCGATGATATGGACCATATTCCTGCCAACAAACCAAGTGAAAGCCAAGACTTTAGAAGAGGCATCGTAGGGCCAAACGAGGCCAATATGGCTGCAAGAGACCTAGATTCCTGGTCTGGGAAATGAGAAAATAGGACCTTGCCAAGAAAATTCCCGACTAATCCTTCAACCAAATCAGTGAATCTTTCACACCCAGAGAAAGCTGGATCCCCTGCAACCGAGAAAGAAGCCACACCCTATTACCAATCTCTGAATATAACAGACGCCGCCAGCAACAGAAACCCACGCACCCCCATCCCCCGAGGCTGAGAAATAAAGTGTGAGGGAAAACCATCAACAGAATAGAGCCTAGCCAGACAAGGGAAATTCAAGCAAAGTGAGGACTCCCACTCTAAACATCTTCTTAGAATCTGACTCGAACCCCATTCCCAACAGCAAAACCCATACCAGTAAACACTTTCCTCGCAACCTGGCAAACAGCTTTATAAAGATAGGGCACCCAATATAGAGACGAATCCATCGTCCACCAACCCATTTTGGAGGTGCCATATTCACCAGCAATGATGTTCCTCCACATGTTGCCCTCCTCCACCCTAAATCTCCAAATTTACTTCCCAATAAAGCTGAATTTATGTCATCAAGCCGCCTAATACCCACACCTCCATCAGCATATGGTCTATACACCTCCCTTCAATTCAACTAAAGAAATATTCCCTTAGTCGCTCTACCTTGCCAAAGGAAGTCCCTCCTTAACCTATCAATCCTGGCAAGAATAGACTTCGGACACTGGAATAGTGAAATAAAATAGAGAGGATTATTGGATAGGGCAGCCTTAATTAAAGTCATTCTGCTCCCAAGGGATGGGAGTCTACTTTTCCACGATGAATGCTTGCTCTCCATTCTCCTAATCACCTTATTCCACATATGTTTCGTGGGCTTATCGACACGAAGAGGCAAGCCAAGGTACGAAGAACGGTCAAGAAGAACAGAGAGACCCTGCCCAACAACCGAAAATACCAGCCAACCAAGATACCTCCTCCTCAAACAAATGAATCCCAATAAGCCTACTTTTAGCCAGATTATGTCCGATCCCCGACACAACTTCAAGAAATTTGATAATCTTCCTAAAATTGTCCACCATTGACTCATTAGCCTCGTAAAAAATAAGGGTATCGTTGGCAAACTAAAGATGGCTAATGCGTTGGGGAACATTTTCGAGCGCAAAGCCTCGAAAGAGGCCCACAGATTAACCCTTTACTGGCATCGGACTCAGGACTCCAAAGACCACCATGAACAAAAAGGGAGAAAGGGGATACCTTTGGGAAGGCCCATTGAGGCTTTGAAGAAGCCAAACAGAGAGCCTTATTTATTAATGAGAATAGAGAATCACATAGACGTGACACGGGCTTAGATACAATGTCTCCACTTAGCTCCACACCTAATATGAGCCAACATATAATCCAAGAAGGACCAATCAACATGATTGAACGCCTCGCCTCTTACAGATGACTCCTTGCCTACCAATCTTGAGACACGAGTCAAGGCAATCATGGGAAATAAGAGCATTGTTGAGGATTTGTCTAATGAAGATGAATGTACTCTGGAACGGAGAAATAACCTTAAGAAGCACAGCCTTTAGCCTCTGGCTAAGAATCTTGGCAATAATTTTATAGAGACCGCTAATAAGGTTAATCATGGGAAATAAGAACATTGTTGAGGATTTGTCTACTGAAGATGAATGTACTCTGGAACGGAGAAATAACCTTAAGAAGCACAGCCTTTAGCCTCTAGCTAATAATCTTGGAAATAATTTTATAGAGACCGCTAATAAGGTTGATGGGCCTGAAATCTTGGCAATAATAATAATAATAATAATAATAAAATCATCTACGAAGCCCAACAAATCCGACTTGATCATCTCCTAGAAAATCTAAAAGAAGGCCAAGGGAAACCCATTTGTACTAGGAGCTTTGTCCCTACCAAGATCCATGATGGCAACATTGACTTCCTCCACCCAAGCAAGCTTCTCGACCACACACAATCAAAGGCCAGGTTATCAAGACTCGACCACACCAAATCCTCACCTGAGAGCAAATTTGAAGAGAAGCTGACAATAGTGTCACAAATCGAGCTCTTGTTAACTAGCCTCTTCCGATCCACCAAAAGCAAGGAGATACAATTGACTTGGGCTCTGGCACACTAAATATCTCATGGAAAAACTTAGAATTCTCATCTCTTTCCTAGAGCCAGATTGTCCAAGAGTACTAGAGCCACTTGATCTCCTTTAAGTCTAGAACCGTAATTGGCAGAGAGCTTATCTTTAACAGATTTATCACCGTCGAATAGCAAGCCTCCTCCTTGATGTCCAAAGCTTAAATCTAACAAAGGATAGAATCTATCTCGATCTCCCTTTGCCCAAACACATCTTTCTTCCACACCTTGAGCTTGGTTTTCAGCAACTATAGCTTCTGATAGAGCTTGAAACCAGTACAACCTTCAACCCCAAAAGAGGACCACCATCCTGAGACCATGGCCTGATAACCCTCCGTTGCCAACTCGAACAAAAAAGACTTAGGACCTCAGTCCACATAAAACTCCACAAGAATAAGGTAGTGATCATATACAAGCTTTAAAAGGCCCCTTTGGCACACGCCAAGGGGAATCTTTGCACCTACTCAGGAGAAACCAAAAATCTATCCAACTTCGACATGATTGGACTTTCCTAGCCATTAGACCAAGTGAACTTAACACCTCACGAAGGGAGGTCTAACAGTTCTTGCTTGAGAACCCAATTTAAAAAGCCTTAAATGCTATGGGTGACATGATCGCCATGGAGCTCCTCTTGGGTGAGAGACTGTCATGCCCCGAAAATGGAGCCTAACCCCCCGACTCCGATCTTGAGGTGCAACTCGAAAGGTTTTTTTTTTTTTTTTGTACAGTTAGTTCAATAGTGTTCCCCCTTAACCATGAATGATATAAAACATCACAAACAAAATGTGAGGGTAACCCAAAATGAGATGTTATTTCATTTCAAAATATATACAACTATTTAATTACATTGCTATATTCCCAAAAGAAATACTAGACTAAATGGGATGAAGTTCCTCTTCTCGCTCAACTACCTCAGTTGGCTAGGGTTTCGTAAAAAAGATAAACAATGGCTGGAATGAGCTTTACCACGTTGAGATCACCACCCAAGCACTAGGGGAGTTATCATCTATCAAACGCTTCAGACATCTCCTCCCATGGGAGCGAGCGAAGAGTTGACTGGCTCAGACTATGCACCCCCGAGAAAACCCACCTAAAGGCAAAGGATGGCTCACGGATACCACAAAAATGGAGAACCAACTAGACTTCAATTGTCCTCCCTAACCAAGATTCTCGAGCCCCAATAAACCAGGATGTTACCGATAGAATCAACCTCATTAAGAGCCTCCCACTCCACACCCCTATGCTCCCAAATACACTCGACCATCCCTCGATCAATCTTCCAGAATTTAGTTTCTTGAATAACTAGTTGGTGGGCCTTGGACCACTTGCAAATATCCTTCACTTGGATGCGCTTCTGGGGGCACCCGAGCCATTTGACGTTCCAACTGAGGATCTTCATTGGATAACCAATCTAACCCCTCCCCTTCCTTTCACTTCTAGGAATGGCTTAAACCTACCCACAGGGATCGACCCCAAGACTAGCCAATTCCCGATAGGGGTGTACATGAGTCGAACCGAGTCGAGCTTGGCATAGCTCGACTCAGCTCAACCACCAACTGACCTTAGCTCGAACTCGGATCGGCTCGGTCCTCAAGCCTGACTGGCTAGCTCGGCTAGGTTCGGTCAGCAACTCGGGCTAGTTTGAGCCGAGTTCAAGCCAAGATCGAGCCTCTACGGCATTTTCTCAAACACATGGAGTGCACCTTCAATTTCTCATGGAATGGAAAGCAGCAGCATCGGTTTACAAGTATTTCATCAAACACTCAGCATGCAACATAAAAATCAAGATACAAGGGTATTTGTTTCATATTCATACCTTCCTCGCCACTAGTCGACACTTCGTTGAGTCATTTCATTAAACACTTGTTGAGCAACATCAATATCAAAATAACCGAGTCACCAAACTGGTTCGATCTGAGTTCGATTTCGGTTGGGGTTCGATCCGAGTTGAGTTGAGCTCCGGCAAGCTCAAACTCGGCTCAAAATTTTTTTGAGCTCAAAAAATCAGCTCAACTTGTTTCGAACTGAGTCGAATCGATCTTTTTCGAGTCGAGTCGAGTCGAGCAAGCTAACCGAGCTAACTCGATTCGCGTACACCCCTGGTTCCCGACACCTTAGGGACAATTTCATAGACAACCTTTAATACTCAACAAAGGACATCCGGATTCTAGAGGCCACTCTCTTCAACAAGCTAAAAGAGGGCAATGTAGTCGTCATCCTGGTCGCCAAACACCACCTCGATAAGTCTTCCCACATAGTTGATAGCCTTCCTAATCCACCTCTAACCCCTAACAATTGCGACCGAACCCTCCGTAACTCCCGATGGAAAGTCCGGAGAACAAAGATTTCTAGCAGGAATCCAATCATCTTCCTGACACAAGACCGCCTGCAAAAAGGAAACATCCAAAGTGTATTCAAGGAGGCATGGCTCAACCACCACAGATACTAAAGAGTCGAGGGGGAATCATCTGGAGAAACAGCAACCCGCACAAGGCCGCACACGCCCGATGACCAGAAACCTTGGAACTCGACGTCCCAGACTCAAGGCTAAACTCCAGAGGTGAATAGGGGAAAAGAAGAAGACGGAGGGATATGAAAGACCTCCAAGGGAGACAAGGATAAAGGTGGAGAGCTAGACATGGGAAAATTAAAAATATCTCCCACGTAGGGGAAATCCTACAAAATCTCTCTCACGAGAGAAGGGGTTCCACACAAGATCTACCCTCTGAAGAGAGCAGGATATGGCCACGTGGTGCAGCCTCCCCCACCTCTTCTCCACTAGCCCCCTTTGAAAAACGAGCAGAAAACGTGTCACTTATAGAATCCTCTCACCTGACAACCCCATAAGTGAGAGACATGTCTAGCCCCAAGAAAGTGCTAGCACACCAAACATTGAGCTCTGTCATATTATTGACATCATCCGACTACACCTTGTCACCCTACAAAGGCGTTGGAAAGACACGTGGCGAAGTCTCTCCTTTACAGGATAGTTTTCGAACAGATGTCCAGGTGCCCAAAAAGGCTCTGACCTGCCGTTAACAAGAGGCAACCAGAGGATAAGACGCGTGTCGTCAAACCAGCCTCTCTTGTTCCACCAAGTAGCTAGATAATGATCTCAGGTCTCCACATGGCAAGGACGCAGCTCGAGGACGGCAACGAACAGAGAAGACGACATCACTCCATAAAAGTGATAGGATTGATGGCGGTTGACCATGGGATAGCTATCCCACCACAACTTCTCACGTGACAGGGCAAAGGACACATGGCACATCCCCAGGGGCAAAGACAGATGCACCACCCAAACCAGCCACCATAGTTGCAACACGTGTCAGTGTCTCAACATCGACGACGCTAGAAGGCAGTTGGGCAACGATCTCAGCCCTCCACATAAGAGCACAACTTGAGGATTGCACCGGAGAGATGTCGACACGGCTCTATTATGGTGGAAAGGATAGAAGTAGACATGCCTCAGGACAGCAATCCTACCATCGCCTTCCACCAAGTAGAGGGAGGGGCACATGTAGCCTCCAAAGGGACAAATGTTACCTCTCCGATCGAACTAACAATCTCCACCACACACGTGGACTTCCCAAGATCAAGTAGTCCGCGGGATCCCAAACTAGAGCTCCGTCACCACCCATAAACATTGCGGTTCTCCTCGTCGGCTATCCAGACCCTTTGCTATGGTTTTCAGTATTAGCTCCTCTAGCTAAACGGTCTGCCTCACTCTCCAACACCACCTGGACCACGAATTCTTCATCTGACAAATACCAAGATAAACCCCAGCACTGGAGCTGACTTCTTTAGCCGAATGCAAATTCTCGTCGATTGGAGATCCTCCCATCTCTCTGTAACATGGTCGATGATGACACCTTCCTAAAGCAAGAACCCACCGCCATGATGGCCTCCCATGATTTTGCCTCAGGTATCCAATATGATATGGATGATGATGGTGGCATTTTGTTTTGAGCAGACCCATGGGGTGGCAAGAGGACTCATTTACATGATTTCCCAAGGTTTTCCATATATCGGTTGGTTGGAAGAAATCATTAGCTGATGCTTCATTAGAAAGAGTACATGATTATTTGGTCCCTTACGTTTAAAAGAAACTTCTAAGACGAGAAAGTAGAGGATTTTTCTCAATTGCAAGTCCAAGTGGATTGGTTGTCTCCATCTCTTGAGGATGCTAATAAATGGCATTCGGGTCCGTAGCCCTCAGGTGCTTTCTATCAGGCCCTGCCATTCCCTCGGTTGTGGGACAGTTAGGGGGCCAGAATCATGCCCCACAAGAGTGGTTACATTTACTTGGTTGGTGGTCAACAACAAAATGTTTAGTATTGACCATCTCAAAAACAGGAAGATAACTAAAGGTTGTCCACTTTTTTTTTAAGGTAACACTGCCAGGGATTGAACCCTGGATCACTTACACACTACAGTGTCGCTAACAGCTCATCTAACGTTGTCCTATGTGCTTCAAGGATGCAAAGTTGGTCATCATTGCTTCATCCATTGAGGCTTTATATCGAAAATATGGGGAAGACCCTTCCTATGCTTGATACGCATTGGTCAATGACAGCTTCGATGGATTTATTATGCTCGCAATCATCAGGTCCATTTCAGAGGAATGGAACAGCGGGATCTCCAACAAGTATTCTCCATTGGAGGTATTATGACCAAGGGAAGGATTCTTTTGTGGGCTTTGAGGACTATTCTTTTTAAGGGTTTGAAAAAGATGATTTGTTGGATTCACAGGGTGTACATTTGCAATTGTTGCTCTTTGAGTAGTGGAATGATCCCTCTCCATCCCCCCTTTCTACTTGTAGCTTGCTTTCTTTGTTTTTAATAGTTTTATGTCACCTACTGAGGGGGAAAATCAGTTGCATAAGTTGACCTAACCATTCCAATATTCTTTGCATAGCAGTCTCCAAATTCAAACTGCTTTTAACCTGTAGAACCACACTACTTCCCACCATCTCAAAGACCTTCCTGAATACTAGATTAAATCAAAACCATAAGGGTATAAGACAAGGCAACCTAGATTTATCTGTAAAATCAAAACTGAGTGTACGTCTGATTGTGGGATAAAAAAATCACTCCCCAGAGATGGAACTTGTTCTAAAACCAAACTGATGCAGTCTATCCAAAGTTTAGACTGATGCAATCTTGTTTGACAGCAATTTAGATCCAAGGGTATAAGATAGGTCCACAACATTTTTCCCAAATCCCAAAACATGACAATGTGGAAATTCTCAACACAGGCTTCGGTGAATCTCAGCCCTTGTGACCATAAGACTCCAATACAACAGAAACAATCTTACATAATGGTTGCTGAAAGTCTACTAGAACTTCATTCCGTGTAAAAAGAACCTCTGACATGAACATGCATTACTCACAAGGCCTGTCAGCATGCTGATGTAAGCATGTTGCAGCCTTTTTGAGTCTCTAAACCATCCACTTGCAGCCCCCTTTTTGAAGCATTCCTCCAGATGCTGAATCTGGAGCGTTTTCGCCACAACTTGCAGGCAGTCAAATGAGCTGACTGACAGGTCCATTGTGGAATTGTTTTAAAAAAAAAAAAAAACACAGGGTGTCCCCACCTCTTTTTTGAAGTGAGACTAATCCCTGTGGATACACGCTATCACCCACAACCACGTGCATCGGGTAAAGCCAAGGAGAGGAATCGAACCCTCACCTATAGGGAGCAAACCTACGGTGGAGACCATTCGCCCAAACCACGTTGGGTGGTCCATTGTGGAATTGTTTTGGGCACACTTCCAGTTCCAAAAATCTATTAGACATGCTTTCTCTTCAAGTCTAAGAGTCAGGGTTATAGGATGTGGAAGGAAAATAAAACCCAGGAAATAGAACCATTAAGAGAAAGCCAAGTGTTCAATTGGAACTTTGCTTGGCTAGTTAATTTCGTAACTATGAAGTGAGGGTTGGTGCAATAAAAGATTTCAATTCAACTTAAAAAATCAAGATGAACATTAATGTGAGAAGAAATTGAGATTTTTGCTAAAAAATTCCTCATATTGTGAGCCCATGTGGTGTTGTTATTACATCCAACCCATCCAAATCGTGCATCCAACAATTCTGATCATAAACACAGAGCCAAAAATAAAAATAAAAAATCACAACTATCACGTGGGCCACACCATAAAGAACAATATACATCCACAAACCCTCCAAATTTATGTGTACCCTATGCGATGATTAGATTGGCCTGATTGTTGGTTTATACGTATATCATGGTGGGATAAACCCAAGGTATCCCGAATCGGTTATGTATCGGCCGATACATAACGGTAACGGCCCAGGCCGTTACACGATACAGGGCCGAAATGGGCACCCCGTCCCCCGATTCTGTGACCGTAACGGCCGTTACGGGCCTGGAAAAAAAAAAAAAACATACCTTTTTTTTTCCTTTCTTTCCTTCTTCTTCCTCTCCTTCTCCTTCTTCTCAGGCTGCTGCTGCGGCTTCGGCTGCCCTCCTCCCCCTCTCGTTTTCTCCTTCTTCTTCTCCTTCTCCTTCTCCTTCTTCTCGGGCTTCGGCCCTGCTGTAGCTCTCATTTTCTCCTTCTCTCTCGTTTTCCCTTTCTTTCCCTTTCATTTTCTTCCTCTCTCATTTTCCCTTTCTTTCCCTCTCATTTTTGCTTTTTCCCTCTCATTTCTCTCTCCCTCTCTCGGTCAAGAAAAAAGATGAATGGGTGTGTGGCTGTAAAACAGCCACGCACCTTATTTGTTTAAGTGGTCTGCGGCGCACGCCGCTTAGTGCATTTGCGGTATTTTAGTGCATGCGGCCCACCTTAATTTATGTATTGTATTATATATCCATGCCACCCATCAGTTTTTCCTGATCATTTCAAGGTATGGTCCCTAAAATGAAGTAGATCCAGACCTCAAGTGGACTGCACAGTAGGATTGAGTGCCCACTATGCACTTGCATTGTTTTAGTGCATGCGGCCCACCTTGATTTCTGTGTTGTATTATGTATCCATGCTACCCATTAGTTTTTCCTGATCATTTCAAGGCATGGTCCCTAAAATGATGCAGATCCAGATCTCAAGTGGACCGCACAGTAGGATTGAATGCCCACTGTTAAAAACTTGTTATGGCCCACTAGAATGTTTATTTACCATCAAAACTACTCATAAGGTTGCATGGACTTGGATCAAGGAAAACAAAAGTCGCAGCTTAAAAATAAAATAATAAAATAATAATTTAAAAAAAAATTAATTGTGGGAATTCAATCCCTATTGTGTGGTCCACCAAAGATTTGGATTTGCCTCAGTTTTTGGACCATGCCTTAAAATGAGTTGCCAAAAAGGATGGACAACATGGATAAACAACAAATGCATCAAGAATTCAAGGTGTTTAGGGCGTCATTCACTAACGGTCCACCTAAGGTTTAAATCTGCCTGTTTTTTGGGATCATGCTTAAAGTGAGCTGACAAAATAGATTGACGACACGAATATACAAATACATTAAGGTGGACCCCAATTTCAAGGCCTCACCCACTAGTGGTCCACCTTAAATATGGATCTACCTCATTTTTGGACCATGCCTTCAAATGATTTGATAAAACGGATGGATGTCATTGATATACAATACATACATCGTGGTGGGCCCTATGTACATGGCCGTAAAAATTGTCCATGAGGCATACATTAACTCAAAATTAGTAAATTAAATTATGGCACTATTGTTGCCATGTCACAATTCCAAAATTAAATTATTAAATGATTTTCACCATTAATTTGCAAACACTTGTTTTTCTGAAATAGGATCATTTGATATTTTTCATTCATCACTGTTCAATAAATATCCACCAATCCATTAGTGAGATAAGTGTCAATAGATTGCATGAATTTAACGTTGATTTGGGGCATCAAATGGTCCACCATATCAGCTCTAAATCGACAACACTATTTACTTGAATATAATTTCAAATTTTTTCTTAAGATTTATTGGGAAAATTTATATTAATTTGTTAGATATATGAATTATATAATTGGACATAAAAGTCCCTAGATTGTATATTGAAATAAAATGTACACAAGTCACAAGGTATGTAATACACCAATACCTACAAATATGAGATATTTTGGTATTAGATTCATTCTAATTAATTCATATTGATATTATATAGTTAGATAATTAAATATAAAATATCTATAGCCAATACCAGGTTGTCTGGTTCATAAATTCATCAGCCAGTCCGATACAACTTCTCACCAAAGAGTGGACCATTACACCACCATAAACATGTTCCAATTTATAAATGAATGCATATTTGGAATGCTTAGAATATTCCGAATTTAATCCATGTTTTTTCATATTTTTTTGGCCAAAAAATAAATAAAATTGCACCGTTACAGGCCGTTACGCCCCTATATTGCCGATACACCCTCGTATCCGTATCGGTATCGGTGGGCACCGTTACGCCAACCAATACCAATATAGGATACCTTGGATAAACCTATTGGACAGGCTAGATGTCATAAAAACACAGCGTTAGTCCCACCATACTTGACTTTATCACTTTTTAATGGATGAAAGCATTAGCCGGAAAGCACTCTTCAGTAATTTAGGAATGCAAAGGCCTTATTCGATAAAACCAAAAGTGTTGAGGAACAAAGGCCTTATTCAATATGAGATATATGAATGCAAAATTTGAAGATTAATACCAAAATAAATCTTAAAGATGTTTACCCAACAACTCGATCTCCTTCAACATTTTCCTTATGTCCAATTCCTCATCCTTGGACTCCAACTTATCCATCAATCCTGTAGATGTTGGTTTCTTGTACATATCCTCGAGGCTTGATGACTGCAAACAAAAGAGACATTACAAAAATCATTATTAAAAGAAAAAAATCTTAATGTGTTCTAGATAGCCACCATAACCCACATGGGGAATCATCAATCAAAACAAACATATCTAACAAGATATAGAAATGTTTTCTTGGCACGAACATTTAAAAACAAATGTTGTCAAAGAATACTTCACGAATGAACGCCTAGAATGGTGAACACGCACAAACAGATCTAACGAGATATATATATATATATATATATATATGGGTTTCTTGGTATAAACATAATGTTGTTGAAGAACTTCACGAATGAATGCCTACAATGGTGAACACGCACACATTATGCTAGCACATGCTTGAATGATGTGGTCTTTTGATTGTTTGATGTTTGGATTTTGGTGTGACTGAGATTTTATTTTTTTTAAGGTATAGTCAACAATACATAGTGCCGCTACCTACAATAAAGGTATAGTCAACAAATGGATAGTCAACAATACATAGTGCTGCTACCTACAATACATAGTGCTGCTACCTACAATAAAGGTGTCAACGGTAAAATGAGGCTCCCAATTAATCACTAGACTACCAAAGTAGTTCTTACTATCAGGAAGTGTCCATGGAAAGAGCTCGCTACCTTGCCACCTGCTCCTTTACGGAATCTTATCAAGATTGATTTCATTTAACAAAGTCTCTATATTGTCTGAGCCCTCTGAAATGAGGGCTATACCCGCATGTCTGCACTTCAATTTGAGTGAAACTGTTCTGTTCAAGCTAGGGCTGCAACTTCGGTTTGTGTCAACCCGAACCAGACTGACCTAACCCAAATTCAGGTCAGGTTGGGACGGGTTGTCAAGGTCTCGGATTGTATTCGGGTTGAAAAACACCAATCCAATTTGAATGGGTTGGATTCGGGACTGAATTGACCAAATTCGGGTCAGGTTAGGTCAGTTTGTGAATAATCACATGTATTTGGGTCGGGTTTGGTTCAGGTTGGGTTCAGGTTGGGCAGCGGGTTGGAATTGGCGTCAGGTCCAGTTGCAGGTTGGGTCCTCTTGAGGTTGGGTTGGGCTCAGGTTGACCCCTCAACCCAACCCAACCTGCCTGAGTTCCACCCTTAGTTCAAGCCAGATCCATATCATATCCTGCTCATGTAGGTCTCCAAGGGTATTGATGATTTAGTTCTTATGACAAAAGAGCAAAGTTAAACACATTACGATCAACACTTTCAACCATTGACCAACCAACAAGTACCCATGGGTAGAAAGTACTGTTTTATGTGATGGAAGATCTGAAATTCTAAAATCAACCTGACTCGTGTATGGCAAAGAAGAAACCGCAGTCACTTTCTTCTGATAAAATTACAAATTATGTCGGAAACAAAATAGACTATCTTTTGATGAAAAAAGGAAAACCATTTGAGTCTCTTCACATCTGGATGATGTTGTGAAAGTGACTGTAGGCAAAGGAGAATACAATGCAAATTCACCTAAGAAGGCAATATCGCGAGGTATTGCCAATACTGCAAGGTAGTAAATGACAATTCCCATAAGACTGCCACTACCAAGTGGTATCGGTACTATAGGTTTCCATATGCAATAGCGTCACTGCAGGGTACCACCAATATTACAGGTATCACAGAAAGCCCATATTGAAGTCGGATTTTCATACTGAATGAGGGTTTCCGAAACTTCCACGTTTAGATGGTTATAAATTTATAATAACCATACATGAGATTGTCCCTCTTAGGAGGAAATCTCAAGAGTCTCCAAGACATGAGAATGGAAAATTAGGGATTTGCACCCCTAAATAAATAAGGACCCGTTTGGACGCAACTACTGCAAAAGGGGTTCCCTAGCAAAAGCAAGTTTGTATTGACTTTGTTGGTTGATTTTCCAAAAACCAAACCAATTGGTTTTCGGCAAGTGCGCTTTTCAGCACCTATTTTGACATGTGAAGGATCAAATGGGTTTTGCGAAAGTGCCCCTATTGAGGGTGAGTCCAAACGGGCCCTAAGTGGTGCAAGGCCATTTCCTCCAAGAAGGATAGAGCAGTTTAAGAAACCACCCCTTCCTGCCAACTTGAGTCTATAATACCCGGCCACTAGGACAGAAGACCTAACACATACCTAGAGGTTTTACATCTAATAAGAGATATGGCTGCAACACAAAATCCTTGCATCTCCTACACTCACGAAGAGAGACCATGGCAGAGAATCAAAATTATCATTAGAATATCATCATCAACCTTGCAATGCTATTCAAGGCTTTCATCAATCAAAGCCACAGCGCATAACCGATATTCTCTAGATTCATAGTGTGACTAAGGAGGAGACTGTCCCCATACTTCCAACCTATCAAATGTGTGGGGAAATACATACATACATATATATATATATATATATATATATATATATATATATATATATATATATATATATATATATATATATATATATATATATAAACAGGTATTTCTACCTCTGCCTGCAGAGGAGTCTAATGTCTTATAGTGAACTCTTATGCATGGGTTTTCTCGCTCTTAAAGAGAGTTGTATCAGATTGTATTTCAATCTAAAGTGGCTAGTATCAAATGTTAATTTAAAAAACCTGTTTAAAGGGGAAATGTTTAGCAGTACATTTATTTTTGCTAAAGACTCTTCTTTTTTGGAAATTGGAACACACGGTGGGACTCATTTCCCCTCATTTCAGAACTCCTAATTTCAACTCCCTCTTTTTTTCAAACAATACCAAAAGAATTTATTTAGGAAGTCCACAAAGCAAAGTGAACCACAGATCCATCAAGGAAATGGATAAGAATCCCCTGTACAAAGATAAGATCTAAGGACTCCTTCCTTCGCATGGGAACCAGTGAGACTATTAGGCTCTCCAGGAATTTTATGATAGTTAATATCCATAGAAAAACAGCACATCCTTGAGCTATTGAAAAGTAAATGCAAGATCCCAGTGTGGAGCATATGATGCAGGACATGAAAATTAAATATGATATGCGAGATTTCAGGCTTAAGATCACGTTAGTTCAGAAACAATTACACAAATTCCATATCCCACATAAAAGTCCAAACATTCAATTAAGGAGAATCTATGCGAGTCCAGGCCTACACATGATAGGGCTGGATCAATAAAAATTATGAACCAAACGATACTCAAAGATAATAAATAATCACCCACACATGTATAGTAATCAGTCCCTAATCCAAGGGATTCAGAAATTCCAATTCGGGGAACCCTAGGGTAAGAAAATTGGCAAATAGTTTAGGAAAAACGTAATCTAGGGCTAGGATTCATGAAAAACAGCTATGAGAGGATAAAAGAAGATAAAAACTTGAACCAAAAGACGATCCCGCGTGTGGACAGCAACAATGGCCCAAACGGATGTGCGTGTGATCCCGGCCGCACGTGTGTGGGGCCCACTATTCAGAAAAAGGCCACCTTGGCCCTGGTCGGCCAGGGATGGACTCCAAAACCCCCAAATCTCAGCTTGATCCGATGTACGGTTTGTGCGTGGTGCTCCGCCGAAGTTTCAACTGGCCCGCGGGCCGAAATCTGAAAATCTGCTCTAATGAAGAAATCTGATGCAACAAAAGGGACAAATTCGAAGTATGGATGCTGGTGGAAGATGGAAAAGAAGATGATGGAGGATGGGGGTGAATCAGGGTCGATGTGGCTTCGCACCACGATAGTTAGCCCTTCGAAAAGGGAGGGCTTCGCACCCACTTTTGAATTCTTCCACAACTCATGAAGAGAGAAGAAAAATAAAGCAGGAACTTTTTTATTAATTTCAATCAATCAAAAAAACTACAAGGGGTGCCTATTTATAGGGAAAATCGTATACCCCAAAACTTGCACTATGTGCGCAACCTATTACTTGGCGATGAAGTAAACTAAAATAAAAACCAAACAGAAAAATCTAAAGCATTCATAATGTTCTAAATAATACCAAAAGCAAAACCTAAAATATGAAATCAATTCGAAGAGTGGGCCACGATCATGAGATCCCATGATGGGCTTTTCTTGACTATCGGACCCACTTTTTTAAACCAAAACTTATCTTCTACCTAAAAGGCCCTCCCTGAATGTCGCCATCGAGCCAGATCGAGGATGGGGCCCTCCTTTTGCTTACGTACATACGTAGGGGGTGGTGTGCGTGCACGTGTGCACATGATGTCCTCATCAGCATATTTCCTAAACACCCAAGCAATTACATTACAAGAATCCCCTTCCACCATCAAGGAACCACCCACTCGACAACCAAGAATCTTCACACCTGTTTTGATGGCCACCAACAACCCTGTTTGAAGATCCAATACCCACCGGTCCAAAAAACATGAACTTGATAGAACCAATAATCATCTCTTCACACATCCACAATCCCTAAAGCCCTAGGGTTTCCCAATGAGCTCCCATCAATAACAGTTTCCACCAACCAGGGGAGCAATCCAAACTTCGAATTTAAGGGGCAGTCTTTCTTAGTCATCAATGACCCACCTCCATTCATGGATAAGATCGGATTTAGAAGTCACGTTGAATTCTTTTGAAGCAAAAGCCCCAATTAACCAGCAACACCTTGATTTGTGTGCCTACTTGAGTGTCAACATGAGTTATTCTCAAAGATTATATTATTCCTTTCTTTCCAAATATTGCATATTACAGCAAGCAGGAGCATCCTCCATAAAATCTCACCCCTATGCTTGAAGCACCCACTATTCCATCCAATCTATAAGTTCCACCATCAAACTCGGAAGGACCCAATCAACTTCAAAAGTTCGAAGAGACCATCAAAGGTGGTCCATACTGAATTGCCATCTCACACCAGCAAAAGAAATGGACTGCTTCTGCATCCTTCCACCAGACGAAGTAGGTGTTAGAGAGGACCAATTCCTCTTTTAAAGATTATCAGCCATAAGAATCTTGATGACAATGGCCACCCACAAAATGACTCAACTCAGTGGTATAGCACCCATGCACCACAGTTTCGCCCATGGGGGTATGGGAACACCGTCAGACATAACGCTTTAAGAAAGCTCTTGGACAAAGTGATGAAGGTTTTCCAAGCTAATGTGATAATGAGATCAATTTCCAGATTAATACAATTAAATCAAGCATTAAAAACACGCACTCTACCACAAATCAAAAAAATCATATTTGATTAACAAGATTTTAATCAAAGTGGTCATCCTACCATGCATAATCAATATAAAACTATGAAAGAATGGTCCCTATAAGATGTGGGAATCCCGTTGTAGCATAGGACCGTCCCAACACTCAACTAGATTGATGATTTCAAGTCTTGGACACAATTTAGGGCTAAAGGTTCAAAATCGGAAACATAGAATTAGGGTTAGGGGAAGATTAGGGTTAGGGTTTCAAAAGGGATGAAATAGGGTATTAGGGATAGGGTTTCAAAAGGGTTGAAATAAGGTATTAGGGATAGGGTTTTTATGAGAGAAACAAAGCAAAAGTAAGGAGAAAGTGCTTGTCCACGTGGACAGCCCTGTACGCCTGTCCATGTGGAGAGCCCTATACCCTCGTATGTGCGTGCGTAAGCACAGCCACAGGAAAGAGTGCATGGCTCGGGGTTTTGGATGAGCTAGGTGTTTAGATGATTGAGGAAAAAAAAAATGATGAAGAAATAGAGAAAATGGATAGGATTTAGGGTTTGCGTAGGAAGAGAATGAAAAAAGATAAGCATTGGGACTTACCTTTGAAGAATGAGTAGATGAGGATCACCCTCGAGGCTTCACACCTTCTCTCCAATCTCTGGAGAGTCCAGATCTTCACCTATAAATCTCATGTAAGGAGGAAGAGAGAAGAGAAAGTTTTTTCCTTCAAATCAATGGGCTAGGGTGTGGACATTTTCCCCCCATTTATAGTCTCAAAAAGAAAATTTTACAATAATGCCCTTAGTACTAAAAAATGTGCAAACTCAAAAATAATGAATCTAAATCATCAAATCGCAATACAAACCATCAATCATGTCCAACATAAAATAAAAATAAAAATGGCTACAACTAAGAACCCATGTGGTCCAAAATCTAAGTGGATCAACCATCCGATGGCCCGCTAATGATGATTTAACAGTCAGATGGGCCAGCGGTCGCAATCCAACAGTCGAATACTCCGATAATAGCAACCCACATGCATTTTCCCAATATGGGGTCTTCCAAATGCATGATCCATGCATGTGGGGTCTTCAAAGTGGCCTGTTGGTCCATATAGATGTCGTCCATCCATAGCGAAACCGGGGCTACCGTCTGGGCCCTCCTCCTCCGGTAGACCCTATATGAAGGTCCAATGTCCTCATCAATCCTCCCTGGCTGAGAAAGATTCGCCTTTGGTGAAGCAAAACTACGAAACCGCTCGAGAAGGTCAGGATCGCATTTGTGATCCACGTGTTGTCTAATGCCGGTTTGTCCCTCCATTTGATAAGGAATTTCTAGAATCCTCCTTGCCTCATGGAAACCATGTGGTGATCCAACACATCCTCAATCTTATCTCCTCTCAGGTAAGGATGGTTGAGATGGTAAAGGATGGAATAATGGGTCAAGCAAAGGCCAAGGACAATCTAGTATATTCGGGTTTGTAGGAGGGATAGTGGGTGCAATAACAGGTCCATCACAAGAAACCAAGTTGACGCAAGACAACTAACCACTTGTTCTAAAAGCTCGAACTGCTAGAGTATGGCGAATCAATCCCTTTATCTCATAGCCCAAGCCCCACATCCCATGGGTTAGGTCCTCGGTCCCCCTCATGGGCCCCACATCAAATGGGTTCCGCCTTATACGAGCCACCCACCTCACACGGATGGGGCCCGCCGTGAGTGTGCCCCCGCATCCCACAAACTACCTCACTCAAGCCCGGTGTGAAAATGCCCCTGCATTACCAGTCCTCTACGTTGAACATAAAACTAATGCCCATGCTAGATGAGATGTCCACCACATGCATTAACGCCCATTCTTTGCAAAACTTTATAGGGACCTGCACTACAAGCATGCAACTTTCTAACGGCTCCTTGGGGAAATTGCTTTGGTCGTATATGAACCATGACCTAGTCACCCACCTGAAATTCCCTGAACCTGCGGTGAGAATCAACATGAATCGTATACTTTTCATTACTTGCATTAATCCTTCTTTTGATCTCAACGTGCAAATCATAAAGTAGTGCGAATGCATATGCTGACTCAAATGGCCTATGTGAGATGGACATGGGGATGAGATCTATTAGTTTCCTAAGTTTATACCCATGCACGACTTCAAATGGACTTGTACCTATGGACCTATTCATTGAGCTATTGTATGCTAACTCGGTTACAAGTAAAACTGCATCCCAGGTCCTAGTATCGTCTCCCACAAGACAACGCAACAGGTTTCCTAGGATCTTATTGACCACTTCCGTCTGTCCATCAGTTTGAGGATGGTATGCCAACAAGAACTGAAGTCTCGTGCCCATCATATGCCAAAGTGTCTTCCAAAAGTAACTCATGAAGCGTACATCTTTGTCAGACACTATGGTCTTCGGCAAACCATGCAAGTGAACCACCTCTCCAAAGAAAATATTAGCTATGTTGGAGGCGTTCGACATTTTCAAACATGACAAATAGTAGGCCATTTTGGAAAAACGGTCCACCACAACAAAATGGAATCATGCTTCTTCATAGTCTTGAAAAGCCCAAGCACGAAATCCATACTAATGTCCTCTCACAGAGCATGAGTTATTGGCAAAGGCGTATCTAACCCTGCATTCTGTCTTTGTTGTTTTGCCAGTTGACAAGTCCTATATTGCCCAATAATTTTGGCTACATTTTTCTTGAGACTTGGCCAGTAAAATATGTCCTCCACAAGGGCAATAGTCTTGTCCCTCCCAAAATGACCAGCCACCCCAACAAAATGAAGCTCCCAAAAAAAAGAATAAAAATCTCAGAGATGTACGAGGAATGCAGAGTCTATCACCTTTGAATAAAAAATCATCAACAATGACAAGCCCATGATCATTCCTCATTTGATCACCTAATAATGACGCATACACCTCTCCAAAATCTGGGCATGATGGATATTCTTCTTTTAAATGCTCAAACCCAATGGCCTCGATACTCATGGATTGGAGTAGCATTACCCTGTGGCTAAAGGCAACGATTGATTTATTTTCAACACCGACCTTGTGCTTTAATACAAACGAATACTCCTGAAGAAATTGGACCCAATTGGCATGCCTTGGGTTTAAGCACAAGGCTTCATGATCAGAAAATAAGACGAATTCTTGTGATAGAAGATGGTGACGCCAATGGAGCAAAGACTGCACAACCGCATAGAACTCCTTATCATAGGTAGAGTATTGTTGCTTTGCTTCATTCAACTTCTCACTAAAGTAAACCACGGGGTGCCCTTCCTGAGTAAGAAATCCACCTATGACAACGCCTAAAGTATCACACACAACTTCGAAGACTTTAGAAAAGTCAAGAAGGCGCATGACAAGAGCCTGTCATCTTGTCCTTAATCTCTTTAAAAGCTTTGGAGGCCCTTTAGTCCATTTAAGCTCCCCTTTCTTTATCCAATCTGTGATGGGAGCTACAATGGAACTAAACCCTCTAATGACCACCTATAGAAGGTGGTTAAGCCGTGAAAGTTGCACACCTCATGAATGTTCTGCAGTTCATGCCAACTTACTATGGCCTTGACTTTCTCAGGGTCCGCAGACATGCCCTCAGACGATACAACAAACCCTAGGGAGATGAGTTTACCTAACTAGGGCTGAAAGTTGGGCGGGTTCGACCCGACCGACCGATGACCGACCTGACATTGGGTTGGGCTTAGGCAAGATGTATCGAGTTTGGTCTCAAGCTTGGGACATACAAACACCAACCCGATAAAACTTGGGTTGGGCTCAGGTTGAGGTCTTGGGTTGCCCAACCCAACCCAAACTCGATCAATATATAAGTTCCTTATAAATTAATTAGAATTGAGTCCGGATCGTTTGTGTTGAAGGCATAGGAAATTCCAATGTCGTTGGGTTTTAATTGGTCCACGTAATTTCCGATGACTCAAGCTAACAAGATACACCGGATTTCTCTCCCCCAAATAGATTGCTTGATACACAATACGACTTTTAAAGTAGTTGTCCTATTTTCTATCTTGTTTGTTTAGGAAAAATGAACTTCTTTACGATAAATAATTATATATATAATTAATAAAATTATAGGTACAAAAAATAAGACGTGTATTGAAAATATAATATACTAATATAATAATGAAAATATTAGCATATATATGCCCGACCAACCCAGCCAACCCGACTGAGCCCGCTTAGGTTGGGCTTGGGTTGAGAATTCCCAACCTGAGGTTGGGTTGGGTTGGATTGCGTTAGGGTTGAGGTATAGGAACCTTGGGTTGGGCTAGGGTTGAGCACCAACCCGACTCAACCCGCCCGACTTTTAGCCCTATATCTAACATGAGCGTACACTTCTTCAGGTTCGCAAATAACTTCTATGCTCTAAGGACCACGCAAACATGCCTCAAGTGGTGGAGATGTTCCTCCATAGTAGTGCTATAAATAAGAATGTCATCAAAGTATACCACTAGGAACTTCCCAATGAAAAGTCTCAACACCTGGGTCATCACCCTTGTAAACGTACTCGGAGCGTTAGTCAAACCAAAAGGCATGACCAACCACTTGTAAAGCCCATCGTTCTTCTCGAAGGCAGTCTTCCATTTATCTCCTAGGCGAATACATATTTGGAGAATTTCATGCTAAGATTCATGTTGATTCTCACTACAGGTTCAGAGAATTTCAGGTGGGTAACTACAACATGATTCGTTTACAACCAGAGCGATTTTCCCAGTGAGTTGTTAAAAAGTTACATGGTCGTAGTGCAAGTCCCTATGAAATTTTGCAAAGAATGGGCGCTAATGCATATGCGGTGGACATCCCATCCATCATGGGCATTAGTTTCATGTTCAATGTAGAGGACTTGGTTTCTTGTGATGGACCTGTTACTGCCCCCACTAGCCTTCCTACAAAACCCAAATATACTAGATTTGTCCCCTAGTCCTTGGCCTTTGCCCGACCCATTATCCCATCATTTACCTTCTCTACCATCATTACCTGAGAAGAGATAAGATTGAGGATGCATTGGATCACCACCCATGTTGCTATATCGCATATGCAATCGCACAATCGCATATGTGGTCGCATATAATTTTAAAATCAAAATAATAAAAAAAAAAAATAAGGGAAATAAGAAAAAATGATATATATATATATATATATATATATATATAAGAAAGTAGGGAGAACTTTCCTCAGTTAATAGATAACTAATTTTATATGTTTAAAATATATTTGAGTGAAATAAAACTAATTATATAATAAAGTAAACATCAAGTCATCAACATTCGACAATATAATTAACAAATATCAATTAACATTTAATAAGTAAACAAAATGAAGAAGCTATGTATTTATTATTAATTGTAGAAAATCAAAATATAATTTACAAGTTAACAAGTCATACACTAAGTCACTAACAAAATAATACTAAATGGTAAATACTACTATGTACATTGATTTATTAGCCATTGTGGCATTTGATTACCACCACCATTGTCGTCGTCATCGTCATCATCCAAGTCATTTCCTTCTTCCACATACACTTTTTCTTATATTACTTCTTCATCATCTATATATATTAATACTTCATCAACATCCAAAAGTGGATCTTCAGCCTAATCATCATCTCATCCTCCTCGTATCTCATCAATCTCTTCCACGGATTGACTATTAGTACTCGCCCTCCTTTACTTCGTCTTCAAGCGGAAGTAATATCTTCTCCAGGAGTCGATCCGTATGCGACAAATTCAACTTGCACCCATGTCGGGTCCTCGCTAGCATATATCAGGTCCTCCATCTCTACGAGTCACTCATTATCTGCATTCAACTCATCTAAGCAGATGGGGTCAAAGAAATCAGGCTTTTCTTTGCTAGTCTGGAATCGTTCTCGTAATTTCTGATTGTATTGAACGAATACCAATCTGTTGAGCTTCTTTTGCTCAAGGCGATTCATTTTCTTGGTGTGAATCTGTATAAAAGAGAGTGCAGGCATTAGCTATTTAGCTAATTACCTTACACTTACAAGTTGAAGTTATAATTACCAAACTGTAAATATGTAACATATTAACATTTTCATTCTAAACTTACAGCCTCGAACTTGAGTCCAAAAATCCTCATAACTAGCTTCTTTAGAATTGGATCCTTCCTGTTCGAGTCCACTCTATGGGCAGCCCACTAATTAGTTGAGAAAAATAGTTTTAAATAGGTTAGACTTTGTAAATTAAATTGTAAAAAGCTATTTATAAGAGAGTTAAGACATTCATACTACTTACTAGGTAATTTCATTGTTTAATACCGGATGACGATATCCCTTAAGAATATGTCATTACTCTTTGTATAGAAGTCCAGTAGAGCTGAGATCTTGTCATGTTCTTCTTTATCTGGAATCATTCTTTCTAACACATTAATAAATCAAACCATATGTATAGTAAGTGCTTCTGCCGAATTGGGAGAAGCGAATAAATAGTCTAAGTTAAGGATGTAAGGAGTCAAATACAATAAATATGACATTTGGCTACCCCATCTTCTATCTATAATATCTATAATGGACTTGTAATCACGCTCTCTATAGTTAAAATGGCTCACGATCTTATTCCTCACCCTCTCCATCGCATCATATATGTAACCCATTCGAGGCTTCTCATCCTCGTACACCAATCGCAGCACAGTGACTAAGTGCTCGGATACTTTTAGCGCATTTACCGCTTGAGTTCAAAAACTTTGCGAAAGGATTGTTTATTGAACATGTTTTCCTTCAGCCATCTTTGAATAATGCTCACTTGTAAAATCGGCCGACACTACAAAGCTTTAAGTTCTAGTCTTTTTTTCATATAATCTTTGTAATGTTAAGAAGGTCGTAGCGAAAAAGGTAACTATTAAACATACCAAGTTACCCCCAATGTGTTTTCTCATTCGACTAAGAAGAAGGACATATTTGTACATAAAACTGTAATTCGTTTAGTGCTTATAATCACTTTTAAAAATAACCTACATATATCTTCTAACATCATATCAAAACAATAGGCCTCTTCTCCATAAGAAGACGATCGGCGGCTACATATGAGGCTAGTTGTCTATAATTATCTGGACGATGTATTCTTCACTTATTTCCTCAACTATACTATCTACTAATTTAAACAAGTAATCTCCAGTATGTGAATGGCCCGATTCATCCACAAACTTCAAGAACATTATCCCAACTGGACAATTCACCATAAAATTCATGAGAGATCGACTAGATCTATTAGTCCATCCATCGATCATGAGCGAATACCCATACATTTTCAACGATTCCTTATATTCGGCTATAAATGATCATGTATAATCAACTTCAGCTTTAAGGCATGTTTCATGATATGAAGGAGTTTAAGCCCAGGTCCAAATTAACATATAGCCTCAACCATAACCTGGAAGCTTCTCAATTTAATTGCTTTGAAAGCAATGTCGGCTTGGTAAAACTACTTAGCAATATATTGAATAATGATTTTCTTATCTTTTTGTTTATACCGATTTTCTAAAATTCTTTGAGGCGGCCCTTTGTCCCGACCCCTTTAGTCGGCCACATTATCGGGGTATGGTCTACACCATCTATTCATGGGCCCATGCCCTCAGGCTCTTTTTGAGGTTGGTAGTAGTCTAAATCGGCCTATTGAAGTGGGGGATAGGGCTAGCTTCATCTGCATCAACTACGTTTATATCCTCATATACATCTTATTTCATATATTCTTATTGACGTAGGGTACTGTCGTATTTCTTTCTCGATTGTTTATCTATATACACCATGATCTCCCTTTGGATTTTTTGAGTAATTTTGTCACATACTTTTGCATTTAACCCTGATAAATGTGAAAGGTGTTGCTTGTGCCACATAATGCCACCGGAACCCACATACTCATATAACTCACATACTATATGAGTCTTATCCATAGCACTATGATAGTGCCCATACTTCCAACACGGATCATTCGACTTGGGTTTTAAAGAGGAAGATTGAGAAGAAAACATGGTGTGGTGTGGTGTGATGTGTGTGTGTTAATTCTTCTTATTATAACTTGTAAGTTGTAAACTTGTAAAAACTAAACTAAAGTAAATAGTTGAGACTAAAGAGATGAGAGGGGGAGAGGAGGAGAGAGAGAGAGAGAGAGAGAGAGAGAGAGAGAGAGAATGGGAGATACAGAGGAAGAGTGAGAGAATAGAGATAGAGAGAGGGAGGGAGAGGGAGAGTTACACTTACACACTTACACTTTTAGCAGTGGAAAGGGAGAGAAAAAAGAAAAGGAGAAAGAGAGGGAGTTAGAGTTTCACTTGTAGTAAAATAGGAGAGAGAGAGAGAGAGAGAGAGAGAGAGAGAGAGAGAGAGAGTGTGTGTGTGTGTGTGTGTGTTACATAGTTACACAAACACAAATTACACAATTTAAAATTCGGAAATATATTCTTGTCTTAGCTCTTGAATGTTGTAGACTTGTAGTAGAATGTAGATTCTTCCCTTCTTTGAACTCTTGCTTAATTCTTGAAATTTGAATCTTAACTTGTAACTATAAAATGTAAAAATAAAAAATGTCTTGCTTAACTCTTGTCTCTTGATTTAAATGTAGAGAAAGAAAGATAAAGGAGATATAGATCAAATTTCAATAGAAATTATCAAATGAATTTATAGATTGTAGAGAATGAGAATGAATGAATGTGGAATTGTAAGTTGAAGAAATGAGAATGAATGAATGTGGAATTGTAAGTTGAAGAAATGAGAATGAATGAATGTGGTTTGTTGATTGCAGAAATGAGAATCTAGATGTAGAACTAGAAAATTAAATGAATGAGAATATGAGATAGGTGTAGAAGTAGAAAATGAAATGAGAGAATGTACCTAGTTCTAAAAACTTAAAAGTTAAAACTATAAAATGAAATGAAAGAATATAAGCATGAAACTAATAAGAGAATGTAGAAAATGAAATGAATGAGAATAGATATATGTAAAACTTGAAAATGAAATGAGGGAATGTATCTAAAAACTTAAAAATAGAAAATGAAATGAAATGAGAGTGTAAATTACTAAATTGTACTAATAACTAATAGTAATTAGTAAAAAATGAAATGAGAGAATGTAAATTACTAAATTGTATTAATAACTAAAAGTAATTAGTAAGAGTGAATGAAATGAGAGAATGAAGAAAATGAAATGAGAGAATGTAGAACAATGTAATGTGAGACATGGAATTCGATATCTTCTTGCTTCTTCTATCTTGAATCTTGATTTTTTATTGAAACTTGAAAGAAGTTGGAGCTTGGGCCTTGGAGACTTGGAACTTGAGAGTTGAAATATGGAGAATGTAAAAGAGAATGAGAAATTTGAAAGTATAAGAGTAGAGGAGAGTTTGAGTGAATAAAACTTGCATATATAGGGGACTTGAAGGCCTTTTTATAGGCAAAAAGTCCGGATTTTGCCCAAATAAAAAAGTTCCCAGCAGTCAGATTTTTTACTGTTAGGAGAATATGCGATCGCATACATCACATATGCGATCGCATTTTCTCGCATATGCAATGTATATAGTCGCATATATGCATTGATTGCATATGCCATGACCGCACATGCGATCAATGCATAAATATGTGCATATGCAATCGCATATTCACATAAGCAACCGCACATGACAACAAAAGCAATCGCATAATACCATAAAGTCATCCATATGCAGGGTGTCTCGTATCCATTACGATACGCCCGTATCGGCCGATACGTAACGGTAACGGCCGATACGTAACGGTAACGGCCGACACCGTTACGCGATACCAGGTCGAAACGGGCACCGGGGACCGTAACGGCTGTTACGAGGCCGTAACGGCCGTTAGGGGCTGTAACGGCTATTACGGGCCTAAAGAAAATAGGATAAAAAGAAGAAAAAAATAAGGAAAAAAAAAACATACCTTTTTTTCTTTCTTTTCTTCTCCTCCTCCTCCTTACTCTTCCTCTTCTTCTCAGACTGCTGCGGCAGCAACCGAAGCAGCGGATTCTTCTTTCTTCTTCTTCTTCTTCTTCTTCTTCCTCTTCTTCTCTCTCTCTCTCTCTCTCTCTCTCTCTCTCTCTCTCTCTCTCTTTTCCCTCTTTTCTTTTCAGTTTCCCTCTCTTCTTTTTCATTTTCGGCAACGAAAACGAAATGGACTGCGTGACTGTTTCACAGCCACGCACTTAAATTATTATTTTTTTGTGTTTTGCGATGCATGCTAAACAGTGCACGTGCACTGTTTTGTTACATGGGTCCGCTGTAATGTTTATTTTCCATCTAACCTGTTAATTGGGTCACACTGACGTGGATGAAGGGAAAACACACATGTCAGCTTGATCTAAAACTTTTGTAGCCCCCAATAAATTTTTAACGGTGGACGTTTAATTATTGTTATTTCTTATGGTGCGGTCCACCTGAGCTTTGGATCTGCCTCATTTTTGGGCTCATGCCCTAAAATTATTTGGCAAAATGAATGGTGTGGATATAACACATTCATCACGATGGGGCTCAAAAAACTTTGACACTCATGTGCTACATTTCCCAATCCGAGTCCCGCCTAATTCGGGCCCTTAAAAAATTGTACATGAGACATGTATTACCTTAAAATTTACCAATTAAATTATGAACTGCAGTTGCTAACTCACAATGCCAAAATCAAATTGTTTGAATAGTTTTAATTGTTAATTTGTAGACGCTTATTTTTTAAAATAGGGCCTTTTGATTTTTTTCATGATTCACTATCCAATAAATGTCCATCAATTCATAAGTGGGATAATGCCAATAAATTGCATGAATTTGAGGCTGATTTGGGGCATGGATTGCTCCTCCAAGTCAGCCCCAAATTGGCAACACCATTTCCCTGAATTTAATTTCATTTTTTTAAAGAACTATTGGGAGAAATGATATCAAATTGTTAAGTATATAAATTATATACTTAGAAAATTAAATATATGAATTTTGTAGTCAAATTCAGGTTATTTGGTTCATAAATTCATCAGACCGTCTGATACAACTTTTCACCAAAGAGTAGACCGTTACACTACCATAAACATGTTCCAATTTATAAATGAATGCATATTTGAAATGCTTAGAATATTCCGGATTTAATCCATATTTTTTTAGCAAAAAAAATTGCACCGTTACGGGCCATTACGCCCCTGTATCGCCGTTACGCCCATCATTACGCCAATAGATACCGATACGGGATACCTTGTCCATATGACATATGCAATGGTCGCATATGTCATTTAGATGGTATGCGATCACATATGCGATTATGCAAATATGCGATTGCATATGCTATTATGCGATTGCATAATGCATATGTGATTGCATACTTTCCAATTTTTTCTTTTTCTATTTTAAAAAATTTGTGTGATTGCTTATGCGATTGTGCGATCGCATAAGCGATCAAGCATAAGCAATCGCATAAGATTGCTTATGTCATTTGACAACATTAATCGCCACGTGGTTTCCACGAGGCAAGGAGAATTCCATAAATTCTTTGTCAAATGGAAGGACAGACCGGTATCAAGCAGCACATGGAGGCGAAGTTTAAGAATTTGGATCCTGACCTTCTCGAGCAGTTCCGTAGTTTTGCTTCACCAAAGGTGAATCTTTCTCAAACATGGAAGATTGAAAAGGACAACATATGGGGTCTACCAAAAGAGGGCCAGACATCGGCCCCAATTTCGTTATGGATGGATGACATCTATATGGGGCCCATCGAACCACTATGAAAACCCCACATGCATGGATCATGCATCTGAAAGACCCCATACTGGGAAGATGCATGTGGATTGTTATTATAGAAGCATTCGACCATTGGCCCATCTGACCGTCAGATCATCATTTGCAGGCCATCGGATGACTAGTCCACTAGATTTTGAACCACATGGGTCCCTAGTTGAAGGCGTTTTTATTTTTATTTTATATTGGTATGATTGGTGGTTTGTATTGGGAATTAATGATTTAGATTCATTATTTTTTAGTTTGCATATTTTTTTAATACTAAGGGCATTATTGTAAATTTACTTTTTGAGACAATAAATGGAGGGGAGACGTCCACACCCTAGCCCATTGATTTAAAGAAAAATAAAAAATCTTCCTTTTTTGTCTTCTTCCTTGTATGAGATTTGCAGATGAATATATACTCTCCAAGAATTGGAGAGAAGATGTGAAGCCTCAAGGGTAATCTTCATCTATCCTTTCTTCTTCTTCTTCAAAGGTAAGTCCCAATCTCTCTCTTTTCATTCTCTTCCTTTTCAAACCCTGAACCCTATCTATTTTCTCTATTTCTTCATCTTTTCTTCTCTTCAATCATACAAACACCCAACCCATCCAAAACCCTAAGCCGTACACCAATTCTCGTGGTCGTACGCCCATGCGCGCGCACACACATACGGGCATACAGGGTTATCCACATGGACATCCATTTTTTCCACCCTTTTGCTTTGTTTCTCTCATAAAAAACCCTAACCCTATTACTCTAGTTCATTCCCTTTGAAAATCTTCCCCTAAACCCTAGGTTTCCTATTTTGAACCCTTAGCCCCAAATTGTGTCCAAAACTTGAAATCATCAATCTAGATGAGCGTTGGGACTATCCTATACCCCTTGGTGGATCAAAGCGATTGCAGCGAAGAATTGATCTAAAACGAAGCACTTCGTCTATGGGCGCATCGTAGAAAGGATCGAATATGACCCTAATCGTTCTTCTCAGATTGCTCCAATATGATGGGTCGAGGGGGTGCTGCTACGCCGCCAAAGGAAATGCAACACAATAGAAGAGTTCGCTCCGCCGAGTAAGATCCTCAAACCTAACACGACCACCATCTATGGCCTATTTTCGTTGTCTTCCCTGCCCGGGAAAGTGGATCAAAGAAAGGTAGCTTGCTTCTCTCCTAGACTGATGACGGCTTATGTAGTGGTCGGCCTTCTTATAAAAACGAAACTCCAATTCCTGGCCAACTAGAATGTAATTCTCACACCTTGTAGGGACCATTCATTCATAGTTTTATATTGATTATACATGATGGGATGATCATTTTGGTTAGAACCTTGTTAATCAAATCTGATTTTTCTGATTTGGGGTAGAGTACGTGTTTTTAATGCTTGATTTAATTGTATTAATCTGAAAATTGATCCCATTATCACATTAGCTTAGAAAACCTTCATCCTGCATCACAAAGAGCATCCTTTCGCATACAAAGAAAACAAAACAACCATCCTCCTCAAACAAGTAAATAGCATCCCCACTTAGGTGCCTCTTCTCATGCGCAGTGTTGTAGGAGGTGTGGCGAGAACGAAATAACAATATGTTCTAAAACAAAAGTTGTGATTCTGAGGTGCCCTTTCTCAAAGTTAAGAGCCTTGTTCTCAAATAGTCCATGATGACTAATGCAAATGGGGATGGGGTTGTCTGTTTGTAAGGGATTGGGTTTTTTTAAGGGCTTTGGGGATGTTGTGTTTGTAGATGACACCTTGTCATCCTTTTTTGTTCATGTAAAATGCAGTGATCCTTTAAAGAATGATCTTAAGGAAACAGTGCATAAGGAATTTGTTCTATTCCTAACTCAAACACCATTTGTGACCTTGGTCACTACTTGGGAAAAAGATCAACCCTTCCAAGGGCTCCAACTTCAACCATCACCTTCATTTAAGGAGGTGTAATTGAAGGCTTTCATAGCTTCCCAAAGGACAACTATATCCTCGAAAAGGAGGGCTCTTCCCATATGAAGGCCTAGTCATTGAGCTCAAGCACCAAATAGGAGCAACCACAGCCAAGGCTGCTGCCAACTCCTAAACTAAGGCTCCTATGGGCCTTTCATTCCAAGTCCTTCATGGTGACTTCAACCAAAGCCTCTACAACTTCTCAAACGAAGGCCTTCACAACATCCCAAAGGCAAGCCATCTTAACTTGTCCTCCACAACCTCAAAGCCCCCATGCAATAAATCAGCCATCAACACCAAAGTGATGGCTTAGCCCATCTCAAATATTTTGGTCATAAAGACTATAGCCATTTAGGCCAACAAGGAGGTTCCACCATCTCTTCATGAACGGTCATTAGGAACCAACTAGCCTCCAAACCATGGGCTAAAGCCATCACCCACAGCATGAGAAGTTAGGCCATAGGCCTTGGAAGAATATATGGGTTTACACCAGTCCCAAATGACCCTATATAGGAATAAGACAACTCATTTTTCTTCTTCATCGAGATATCCTCTTTCAGGTCATCAAACAAGTCAACACTTAGGACTTCTCCTGGTTGCTCACCGCCCCTTCAACCAAAAATAAATAGACTTTTTTCAGCTCAAGGGGCTACAGTTGTAATGATGACAGTGTCTCATTAATCCTTACCAATACCCAAGAGAAAATCACCAAGCATAGGCATAAACTAGCAGTTTGCAAAATATCAGTATCAATACCCATATCGGCTGTCCAATAATCCATTAAAAATAGAGCATGTCAGCCATATCCATGGCCATATCATCTGAATCAGTTTGATCTTATGAGTAAAGAAAATTAATAAAAGATAAGAGAGAACTCTATCAGCTGAATAAGTTTGATCTTTTGAGTAAGAAACATTAAAAATATAAGATATTCATATAAGAGAAAACTCTTTAAAAAATGGGGAAAAAAAATCCTATTTTGATATCTATTTGTGTTTTCAGGATAATATATGTATCAGTTCACTTTGTGGTATAGCTGCCTTGTTTGTTGACCGGTGTAGATCAAATCTGAATCTTGATTTTCTCATGAACCTAATAGCTTTTGCTTTATAATTTTAATGTTTTCAGTATTTAATAAAGCAGTTAATGCAAAGAACAGTGTATTTGTACATTGCAGAAATGAAACGCCGCACAACATGCATATGCTACTAGTCTACAACAATGCAAGTGGGGTCGTTTGAGAACCTGGACCAATTTTCAAGTTGGGCAGCGTGGAATTTGGCTGGAATTCAATTTCTGATCTTAAGCCATTCATAATTCTTTCTGAAAAGCTGGGTTGCAAATTCCTGGGAATCCAGTTCCAATTCCCAGGTCGCCAAACAAGATTGAGAGAATGAAATTCGTAATTTTCGAATCCCAGTTGCCAAACGAGACCATGTGGCTTAGGTCTGGCCAGAGTTGGACCCCGACGATGATGTCGAGTCATCAGCCCATGCCAGAAAGTTGTACAGGTGGACCCTCCATTCCAGAGCGTTCATCTGGCAGATCCTGAAGCAGGTGAGCAACGGAGCAAATGCCTCCACAGTCGAGCCCTACCAATACGAGAGGATATCGACAAAAAGAAAGAAGGGACGCAGAGAGAGAGAGAGAGAGAGAGAGAGAGAGAGAGAGAGAGAGAGGTTGAAAGAGTTACCATGAAGTTACGCCATTCGCGAGCAGATGCACCGGAAGAGGGTCGCCGAGCAAAAGCGGACGACGTGTCGTATACAATTTCAGGCCCAGATTTCACCATCTCTCCCTGCCTCCTGCTGCTGCTACTGTAAGATCGGGCTCTCTCTCTCTCTCTCTCTCTCTCTCTCTCTCTCTCTCTCTCCGAATCTGCGTAGGCCGATATCTGACAGCCAAATAAAAACCTGCCACGTCGGTTCACCATGGAGGTGAGTGGTGTCATAGTCTCCTATTCGGACGTCAATTGCCTACTAACGCTGTCAATACCTACCGGACAATGCTGTGTGGCCCCACCAGAAAGTAGTCGTTATATCCAGTCCGTACATCCAATTTTAAAGATTAGTTTACATGATGAGACTAAAAATGAGGCAAATTCAAATCTCATATTAACCACATTACAAGAAACAGTGTTAATTTAACGTCCACCATTTAAAACTTATCTAGATGCTACAAAAGTTTTGCATAACCTTCATCCTTCGAACAGGTTGTGTGACTTAATCAACTTTTGGGATGGAAGATTAAAAACTTCAGTAGGCTCAGCAAGTTTTTAATGGTAAGCGTTCAATCACCACTGTCTTCTTATGGTGTAGTTGCTTGAGAGTTGCATCTGCCTCGTTTTTAATATCGTGACATAAAATGGTCTAAAGAAATAAATGGATGGAATTGATAAATTACATACATTACATTGGACCCACGTTTTACCATCCAGTAGCCTCCTCACCATTGGCAGGGTGTGGAAAACTGCTTCCTCCGTAATCCACGTACACCTCGCCCGTATAACTCCCAGAAGGTGCTGGAAAAGTTATGTGGGCCCACTATGTTTTTATTCTTACTTTCGATCCAGTTTTTTTTTATTTCGAATACATGAGCTTGATTTTATTCATACTATCTATCCATTTTATTTTATTTTTTCGAATACATGAGCTTGAAAATATCATGGAATAAGTGGAGACCGGATGAGAATATGAAAAACTTCTTAGGGCAACAAAAGTTTTGGATCAAGCTACTATTTATTTATTTTTACTTTGTGCGACTTTGTGTTTCCAAATCAACAAGTTTGATGGCAAATAAAAATTATAATCAGCCTAGGAAGTTCTTAATGGCAGGCATTCAATCACGAATATTTCATGTGGAGATCAATTTCACCTTTTAGCTGATTTTATATAAAAGATTTTTCAAAATGAATGGACCGCATGGATATGCAACACATGCTCTACTTAATACTTTGATTAGCTTTATTTTTTTGCTTATTTTCTTAAAAGATTTATCAAAACATTTGCACAGTGTGGATATGCAACACAAACATCAAGGTGGGCCCATTGTGATGGCCTCACCAAATTTAGTGTTTCCTATAGCAACCCAACACAACATAGCTACCTAGTATAATATCGGGATTATTTGAAGCCCACCATAATGTATATACGTTATCCATGCAATCAATCTATTATTTCATGTTATATTAGGGCATGAAGTCAAAACTAAAGCATATCTAAAATCTCAATTCACTCACACAGGTAAACTTAATTTTTGACCAATTCTAAAATAGTCAATCAAATAATGATATATGTCATTGCACGAAAGAAATAGCATTTAAAAGGTTTATGGAAATATTTGGAGCGCTTTTTAACATAAATACAACTGGCGTTAAGCTAGATAGTACATGTAATTTATTGATAGGCACTGCCGAGAAGTTAAAGGGATAGAAAGCGGTTAAGAGAAAATGAACAATTAGAAGAATACAAAAAGACGGAAGGATTTGGAAGACTGGTATGATAACAATTTAACTACCTTAATAGCTTAAATAAAGAACAGAAACAAATACAAATCATATGTGTAAGACCCGTATCCTAGACCGTATCGTTCGGTAGACTTCCGCGGTCGTCCCAATCGAATCCTAGCAACCTCGACCCTTAACCAGCATTTGCGCACAACCCTGATTCACACGCCGTTAACCCGAGTCGATTCAACCCAAGACTTGTACCCTAGCGACCGCGTCGTCGCCGCGATTCCGGTGCCGCATCTCGCGCGCCGAGGCGATACCCAGGCCAGGAGATGTGGGCCCGCGTTTAGTTCGAGAAAACGCCGCGCATTTGCAAACCCAAGGCAATCTTTCAAATCAATCACATCACGTCACATCAATCCATCAATCAATCAAGCCAAATAAACCCATACCCTACCCATCCCTCTCCCACTTAAAGTCAACAACACCCATGCTCATCCCATTCCTTTCTTACCAATAAGTCAACAAGTACCACACCTTCCATTTATTACATCACCTCCCTTTCTCTCTCTTTTTAAAACAAATTCTCAAACAATCCATGAAAGCCAAAACGTCTAAGCTCCAAGCTCCATGGATAGAGCTTGTGTGGCCCACCTTCCTATCTCCCATCCCCACCCTTCAAAACCGATCTCGGCCGTTGAATCATGTCCCATTGGAGCTATAATGAGAAGGAGCCCAAGTAGAAGTAAAAGGTGGGTGCCTCTCTCTCTATATCTCTCTCTCTTCCTCTTTTCCTATTTGAATGGTGATAAGGAGGGTGGGGTATGTGACCTACCTGATCCAGCTAGCCTGGGTGGTAGGGATGGCATGCACAGATATCAGTTTGACCCAACCCTTGCTGGGTCATCACGCTGGACCCACCTTGAAGGTACGCCCCACCTAGGGCCGTCCGTCTCTGGACGTCCAGCGTCCCTGCGACGCAGAGGACACAAATATCAGCTCCATCCCGAACTGATGAGCTCCACACATGGGACCCACTTTCTTGGAAGCGGGTTGGCTGGTATACCTCGACCAGCTGCATAGCTGCTGGATTGCGTCAGCATGCCGATGGGCTGCTCTGATGTATGTGCATTATACCCACCTTGCATATGCAAAATCCACACCGTCTAGCCACACCATCCAGTGGTCTGGACGGTGAGATCCAGCTAATGTATGTATTTGGCCTCTGTCCAGGGCTAGATTGGGGGCAGCTGCATGTGTGGCCTTCCACGTGGGACATGGATCCCCCCTATGATGTATGTGTTGCATGATCCATACCGTCCATTGCTAGGGACGATGAGTGCCACCTACGGACTGACGCAGCAAGTGGCGTGGGGGCCATCTGATATATGTGTTAAATCCTAACCGTCCATCTGTGGGGTGGTTGTCAGCAGCCCAGCAACAATCAGCTGCTGCACCTCACGTCAGCAACCGTAGGACCCACCTGCTGCCTATAACGTCAGCCAGTTCCGTGGAACCCACCGTGATGCATGTTTTGTAATCCATGCCGTCCACCTGGACCGTGAGGCCCACCTTGGTGGATTCCTTGTATCCACATGTGTGGGGCACTACCTTGATGTAAATATTCTATATCCACACCGTCCATTTTTGGACGGTGCAGAGAGGGATCACCGTGATTTGTTTTAGCAAATCGTCCATCTATTTTGGCATGGGACCTGTCCCACACGTGTAAAACGTGTGGCAGGTGGGACCCACCCTGGGAGTATACATCTTGTATCTATTGCACCCTTCCAGCCCAGCATCTAGATATGGGGCTACTGTGATGTGTTCTGATCCACGCCGTCCAGTGCTGACGTGGATCCACTAGTGATGTATGGGTTTCATCTGCACAGTATATCTGTGGGACCCACTTGGCGTATAGATTCCATCCAAACCGTCCAATGTTTTCACACAATGGGGATCCGCCTGATGTACACGTTGGCAGATCATGGCCCCACCATAATGTAAGTGCTTTATCCACACCGCCCACCTTGTATGCGTACTGTATCCAGCACGTGCAACCCACAATGATGTGTGTGTTTTATTCGCACCATAATAATATAATATTTTAATATGTGTAATATATTAGTATTATACGGTGGGCTGACGTGGGACCCACCTCTGTGTATGCGGATTGACTGAAGTATCTTCTCACCAGGTATATAGCTGTGGACGTCAGCGAGTTTCTATGGAACCCACCTTGATTATATGTGTATTATCCATACCGCCAATATGCATCGCCCGCTAATATTAGGTAATGGTCCCAAGATCAACATAGATCTATACCTAGGACGGGTCGCACCACATAGAAATCATGGCATTGAACTTTTAACCATTGAAATTCTCTTGTGGGCCTACCATCATGTACTTGTCATCCAAGCCATCCATTCTATTCTCCGAGTCATTTTAGGATGAAATCCAAGGACGAACCAGATGCAACCTCAGGTGGGCCATACCATACGAGACAGTGGTCAGGGCCACCACCATTCGAACATTGCAGAGCCAATCATAATGCTCATTTGCCACCAAAATAATAATAATAATAATAATAATATAATAGTAATAAAAATAGGAAGTAGGGAGTCAAGGCCTCCAGTGCTGAAGATCCAATGTGATTGTGAGATTCACCCACCGTCCTTGGACGAGTGGACCACACCTTAATGAATGCTTCATTCTTCTGCCCATTCTCTTAGCTCATTTGTGACGTGGCCTCGCCTTACTAGTGGACTCGCTCATTAGGCATGGGCCTTGGCTGAAGTAGATTCAAAACTCATGTGGGCCACACATTAAAACCTTCTTGAGACTGCATGATTGTTCGAATGGCCATCTGTAAGACCCGTATCTTGGTCCGTACCTTTTCGTACACTCCCGCAGTCGTACCGGTCGAATTCCGGCAACTTTCGACCCTTAAACAATATCGACACGCGACCTGGATTCATGTACCGACAACCCGAGTCGACTCAACCTGAGACCTATACCATAGCGACCGCACCGTCGCCGCGGTTCCGATACCGCGACTCGCGCGCCAAGGCGATACCCTGATCAAGAGATATGGGCCAACGTTCGGTGCGAGAAAACGCCGCGCGTTGCGAAAACCAAGGGAATCTCAACGATGTGTCACATCAATCACATCAATCCCATCAATCAATCACCCATCAACCCATCACATGTCAAGTACACATCACTCTCACCCATTTTTCCAAGCAACCACAAAAGTCTCCCAAACCCATACCTCTCTTACACAAAAGCCAACAAAGTCTTCTCAACCCATACCTTTCTTACACAACCATCACTCACCCATCCATCCATCACTCTCTCTCTCTCTCCCTTTACATCACTCTCTCTCTTTCTCTCTTTCTCATTTCAATCTCCAAGCAATCTCCAAGCTCCATACGTATGGAGTTTTGCAAAACCTCCTAAGCTCCAAGTGGCCCACCTTCCTACCCCCAAAATCCTCCATCTCAACCCTCTATTCTTCATCTTAACCCTTGAAGTTGAAGCTTAGGTGCCAAGGAACCCCTTGGAGCGAGAAGATCGGACGGTGGGTGCTTCTATAGGGTAGATTTTCTTGATTTTATAGTGGACCAAGTGAGGCCCACCGATCAATGGTGTGGATCTCACTTGGGACCCTAAAATGTGGCCGATGGACCACTTGGATCTTCACGATCGTTCCATGATGGGGCCAACCTCCATGGACCCCATCACGATGTTTATTTTCACTTAGAAAGGTCATCTAGACCGTCCATATCGGTGGAGAATGGATCTCCACCGTTGATTTACATTTCTAATGGTCCCATGTGCAAGGGATCCATTTATTGTATGTTTCATTGCAAGGGAGGGCCCATAATGACGGGGACCCTCCATCACAAGCCGTGTCCCACTCTCCATGCCTCTCTCTCTATTTTATTTTATTTTATTTTATTTATTGCAAAAGGATGGGGTGGCCCACTTGAATGGATCCCATCTTGATGTATTTATTTTATTCAAGTGGGGCCCACCTTAGACGTTATTCTCATGCCGCCTATCATGTGGTGGCCCACTTCATCGGGGCCCACCATTTCAACAAAAAAAAAGGAAGGAAGAAGTTATGTAACTGTCCAGCGTCTGGGACGCTGGACGTTGTGAAGGTAAACCAAAAAAAAAAAAAAAGAAAAGAAAGAGAGGGAAGCCTTTTTGGTGGCCCACTTGCACAGGCCCCACCTTGATGTTTATAATCGATCCAAGCCGTCCATCCTCTTACCCACGGCATTTTAGCCGTTAGGTAGAAGTTTGGAGGTGATCCAATCACCTGGTGGGCCATAACATCAAAGATCGCACCCTCACCATTCAAACATCTTTTTTTTAATTTATTCCATTTTCTTTCATCAAAAAATTTTGAACTTTAGACTCTTTTGGACGGCATCGAGCCACTGATCGCGATGGCTGGGTTGGATTTCGGCGTAGCGGGCCCCGCGTGTAAAAATCTCCAAGAAAAGAGTTTTCTTCCAAAATTGCAAGAGGCAAGGCCTCTTGCTTCTGACGAGCCAGAGAAGCTGCACGCCAGCAGCGTGCTGGCGTGCGTACAGGCGGGCGGTGGCGTCCAGAGAGGGACCCACGGCCCCAGCCGTGGGCCCCACCTTGATGTTTGTATGCTATCCAAGCCGTCCATTGGGTGGGTCCCCATCTCAGGTGGGCCCCCTTCGAATTCCAGGTTGGTCCAAAACTCATGCGGCCCACACCGTAAGAAACAGTGTGAATAAGTACCCACCATTGAAACTCTTCCTGGGGCCCACTGAAGTTTCGAATCAAGCTGAAATTTTTGTTTTCCGTTCATACAGGTCTGAGTTACCTTATGAACGGGTTGGATTCCAAATAAACATTAGGGTGGGCCACATTTGTGGGACCCACGTGGATGTATGCCAAGTCCACCGTCCAAACGGACGGTGGCACTCACCGTGATGGCGCCCCCCCCCCCCCCCCCCCTTGCTTGCGTGCCTCCACCGTCCAGCGGACGGTGGGGCCCTGGGAAATGTATGTGTTATTATCCGCACTGTCCATTGGACAGTGGGACCCACCATGATGCATGTAATGTATCTAAACCGTCCATCCACTTAGTGAGACCATTTTTAATGCATGAATTATTAGGTGGGTGGGCCATTCATTTGGGTTGGCCCATTTAAATTGTAATAGGCCTATGGGCTAGGCCCAATTGAATTTTAAAAAGGGCTATGGGCCAGGCTCACTTGGCTTATGAAATGCTTATGGGCTAGGCCCATTGGATCCACTTAAGGCCTAAGATCCTAGACCCATTTAATGTACTTCAAGGCCCATGTAATTGAACCTTTTGTTGAAATTTTAAAAAGCCTATGGAAGTAGGCCATTTGATATATTGTAAGGCCCATGGGACTAAACCCATTTGATTATAAAAGGGTCTCCGGGATTAGGCCCACTTTGATACACATACAAACTCATGGATTAGGCCCATTAGAATTGTTTAAGGCCTAAGGATTTAAGCCCATTCGACTCATGTAAGGCCTCTTGGTTGAGGCCCATTTGATATACATTTGGGGGCCTATTTGGTGTGGCCCATTTGGTACATATTAGACTCATATGACTAGGTCCAATTGATGCAATCCAAGCCCATGGGTTTGACCCATTGCAATGCACTCAAGGCCCATTGGTTTGGCCCATTTGTGTGGCCCATCTGATGAATGAGAGCCCATAGGATATGGCCCATTTGATACATATATAAGGTCCAATGGGGACAACCTACGGTCCATTGCAATGTGTAAATCCATTACAGACTGAGTGTTGATGTTTACAAAGATCGTGCCTTGGGAGCAATGTTGGTTTGACGTCCACATTGCGAGTGTAATGTTGGTTGGATGTCCACATTACGACTCTCCTTAGGGCCCATTACTGGCCGTACTTGCCGTGTATAGGCCATCCAGGTCCGTCTGCATTGTAAAATAGTTCATTTCATTATAACATGTTTAGTATAGTTTCATGACTCATGATCATATGCATCATATGTATGCTTGATATGAGGACTGACTGATCATAGCATATGCCTTCGGGCAGGTTGTTATGGGCTCCTGGTTAGGCAGTGTTGCCCTACATGAGCGCACGATATGCGCATGGATTGTTGCATGACTGGACAGCGTGAATCATGCATTTCGCACTTGTGTGACATGGGTATTGTACGCCCTAGCAACATCAGGGCCGTAGCCTCCACAAACGCATCGTGGTTGGCAGGATTGGATCCCGAAAATCTTGTTCTACATGGGATACTATAGATATCCCTGGGTGAAAGTCCCTAAACCCTTATGGTACCAAGAGGTTGCTCCAACGTCTAGACCGAGTGGGTAGATGAGTACGGAGTGCCGAATACCAGTTGGCTGTGCTCTCCACTGTGTCGTGGTCGGTTGGAAGGGGGTGCGGCCTTACCCGCCCGAGTGTAGGGGGCAATGCTAGGCTGAGTTTGACCAGCTCGAGGAATGGGTCCGCTATCGACGAGTCGCGCCCGATATTGGTAGACGGATAGTGAGGTCTCTTCCACTTACCTTATTGCGCGCGATGTGGCGGCAATCTGGTTTAGAGTGTACTAGACCCCGGTGATATTCCATACTTTGAGCTGTACTGATATGTGGACATTGATGAGGATCTGCATGCTTGAGTTGCATTGCACATTGCAGGCCTTGGGATGGCCGATACCATTCATGTCTTGCATTGCATAGCCTTGGTACGGCTCATGACGTTTTGGTTCCATCTGCATATTCCGCATTACTCTGACATTGCATTCATATTACTACCTTGCGCACACACTTTCACCACCCTCTAAGCTTTCTGTAAGCTTATGCACGACCGTTGCGTGCAGGTGACGTTGGACTGCAGCAGCGCTGAGGCAGGAGCACGTTGCTGATCATTTTGGAGTTTTTGTTATTTGCCATTGTATTTCCCTTTATGCTCATTGTACTTGTAAAATTTTTGATCATAGTGGAAATGTAATGGAGTGCTTGGTTGTTGTTTGTGGGTTATGCCTTTGGTTATGCTTATTACGAAATAAACTGGTATTTGAAATCCTCCTCGTACTATCCCAGGATCGGAACCTGGCGAATGGGAGCTAGGAGCCGAGAATGGGGTTCTACGGAGGCTGTCGGCGCCGGATTCGGCGATCGGGAATTTTGTGAGCCCGGTTTTCGAGTTTGGGGCGTGACACCATCTATCTGTGGGCCCACCATGTTATGTGTATTGGGTTGGGTCGTGGACTCGCCTCGATGTAAGAGTCTTATATTCATGGTTTGGGCCCAACTTCAGAAAAGTGTGGGATGGTTGTTGGGTCACCCCATTATAATGTATTTGAGGCCCACCGTGATGTATTAGGCCCATGGGTTGTAGCCTTTGTGATATATTTTCGGCCCATTTGGTAAGCCCATTGTGATGTGTAGGGCCCATAGGTTGAGGCCCATGGTGATGTATTAGGGCCTGTGGGTTGAGGCCCATTATGATGTATTTGGAGCTCACAGTAGAGGCCCATTGTGTTACATTTGAGGCCCACCTTAATGTATTTTATGGCCCATTGTTGAGGCCCACCTCGATGTGTATGAGGCCCATTGTTGAGGCCCACCTTATGTGTACAAGGTCGTTGATGAGGCTCACCTTAATGTACTTTGTGGCCCAAGTTTGAGGCTCACTTGATTGTATTAGGCCCATATGATGAGGCCCAATTTGATGTATTCAAGACCCCGCTACGTGGCCTATTAGATATATATGAGACCTATGTGTAGGGCCCGCATACTGTATATTTGAGGCCCATGTGCAGGGCCCACCTGCCATGTATATGAGACCTATTAATGCGGTCCATTTGATGTATATTGAAGTCCATGGGTCGTAGCCCATTATGTTGTATCTGAGGACCATGGGTCGAGGCCCATGGAGATGTATATTAGGCTCATGTATTCGGCCCATTATGATATATATTAAACCCTTATAAGAGGCCACGAACCCACCATATGTTTAGCCCCGTGTGGGCTACTTCTTGGAAGCAATATTGGTTAAATGTCCACACTGATGGACAATGATGGTTAGATGTTCACATTGTGACCTTCCCTTAGGCCGATTATCGAGACTGATTACCGATCGTGGGCGATTATCGATTGATGTGGCCGATTACCGATTCTGTTTGTCGTGGCCGATTGACCGACTACCGATCGAGGCCGATTATCATGACCGATTACCGATCGTGGCTGATTATCGTGACCGATTACCGATGGTGGCCGATGATCGTGACCGATTATCGATTGACGTGGCCAACTACCGACTCTGCGTGTCGTGGCCGATTGACCGATTACCGATCGAGACTGATTATCTAGACTGATTACCGATCGTGGCCGATTGTCGATTGACGTGGCCGATTACCGATTCTGCTTGTCATGGCCGATTGACCGATTCTGATCATCGAGGCCGATTACCGATCGAGGCCAATTATTGTGGCCGATTGTCGATTCCGATTGTTGTGACTGATCGCCGATTCCGATTGTCGAGGCCCAATGTAATGTATATGCGGCCCGTTGTGATGTGTATCCAACCCGTGTTTAAGGCCCAATGTGATGTATATGAGGCTTATAGGATGAGGCCCACTGTGATGCATTTGAGGGCTAGGCGATGGAACCCATTGTAATGTATGTTAGGTCCATGTGAAAGGCCCATCGTGATGTGTATTAAACTTTTGAGTGAGGCCCATGGTGTTGTATATTTGGCCCTTGTGTGAGGCCATGAGTCCACTATATGTTAGGCTTTATGTGAGCCATTTCTTAGGGGACAATGTTGGTTAGATGTCCACATTGTCGAGGCCGATTGTTAATGCCGGTTATTGATACCGATTATGAGTATGTGACTGCATAGCATCATGATCCATGCCCATACGCATCATCTGCATGTCTGTTATGAGATATGATTGACCATTGCATATGTCATAGTGCTGGTTGTTATGAGACTCCCTGATAGGCGGAGATTGTCTCACATGAGCGCACGGTTTGCGCAGGATTGATGCATGACTGGATTGTATGACTCATGCATCTTGCATTGTGTGCTGTGATTACTGTATGCCCTAACGACATCAGGGTTGTAGCCTCCACAGGCATATAGTGGATGGCCAGATGGGACACCGAAAATCTGTTCTACATGGGGTGCTATAGATATCCCTGGGTGAAAGTCCCTAAACCCTCTTGGTTCCAGAGGATGCTCCAACGTCTAGACCGAGTGGGTAGATGAGCGCCGAGTGCCGATTACCAGATGGCTGCGCTCTCCACTGTGTCGTGGTCGGTTGGAAGGGGGTGCGGCCTTACCTGCCTGAGAGGAGGGGGCAATGCTAGGCTGAGTCTGACCAGCTTGAGGAATGAGTCCGCTATTGACGAGCCGGGCCCGATATTGGCAGGCGGATAGTGAGGTCTCTTCCACTTACCTTGTTGCGCGCGATGGGGCGGCAATCTGGTTTGGAGTGCAATAGACCCCGGTGATTTCTCAGAGAGGAACCGTACTGATATGTGGACTTATTGAGTAGGAGATGCATGCTCATTCATTCATTCATTCACTATCCACTCGGGCTGGTGGTGCGCAACTAATTGTTGTGTACCTTCGTTATGGCATGAATTTCGGTTAGGCGCGCGACTAACCTGAGATCAGGAGTTTACCACGTTGAGTCTGACTATCCAAATTTAGGTATGGGACTGGTTTGGATAGAAGTCCCTTGTGGTGGACTCCATAGCCTGCGATACTACGTACTATCATCCCGACTTCATACTCCAGCATGATTATTCCATACGTATCGCATATTGCATTACATCCTCGGCATCTGATATTTGACTCTTTATGACTCCTTATCGCATAGTTGTTCTATATTGCGTATTCTGATATTGAGTAACTTATAAACTTGTTAGTATTTCTGCTTACTCTGATAATTTCCTGCTCTTGTTAGTGTTTCTGCTTATTTAGACATTGTATGGTTTATGGATTACCAGTTTTTTTTCGGTATTGTATGATCATAGCATTGTATTGAATACTTGGCACTTACCTTGTGCACACACTTACACCACCCTCTAAGCTTTTTATAAGCTTATGCACGACAGATGCGTGCAGGTGATGTTAGGTTGCAGCAGTGTTGAGCTTGGAGCGTGCAGGGGTCTTCTGGAGCTTGATTTTTATTTATGTATTTCCCTTTCAGTATTGTACTCAAATGATTATATTAGTGGATATGTGATGATGATGTTGCCTTTGTGAATTGGGCAATCTTGTGGTTATGCTTATTACTAGTTATATGTACAAAAAAAAAAAAAAAAAATCCTCTTTGTAGGATCCCAGGATCGGAATCTGGCATATGAATGCTAGGAGCCGAGAATGGGGTACTACGGAGGCTGTCGGCACCAGATTGGTAATCGGGATTCTTATGAATCCGATTCCCGGGTTTTGGGGCGTGACAATATGTGTTTGCATCTGTGTAGTAAAGAAGCTTATAAACAAAAGAATAAATCATATCATACCAATCAAACAAACTAATCACTTTATCTTTCTTTATTATAGCTCTAGTTCTATCTTAGGAGTTGCAATAATCTTTAGTTGTAATCTAAGTCTACACTCTTACGATGGTCTATTTTTGTTTCAATATAAATAGTTCTTCATTCAGAAAGATTCCTTGCAATCTCACATAATGGTCGATTCTAAATATTCCACTTTTGTATGACTTTTTGATTGCCTAATATACAAAAAGTCATTTTGTAAGGAATGCAATATGCAACCCGTCTCTAGAGGAAGAACTCCATCCTTCGATAATTGTTTGATCGTCTTGTAATAATCTTATGCGAGTGACTGAATAGGTGACCGATCTTCTCAAGTCTCAGTCATATACGATCGCATTCAACGTGTTCGTCTATTTTGGTGCTCGGGATCAAAGTTGTTCGATTTGAATCGAGCCGCATAATCGATTTTGGCAAGCTGATACATACCACATGTACCAAAAACAAATGGAGAGCCAATAATTTTTGGCACGCCCGGTCGAACTCCAAACTACTGGACTATCATAAATATTTATTGTGCACCGGCTATACAAAAAGCCAACAATTTTTTGCATGACCGATACGAAATTACATGGTGACCATAAGTTTATTGGTTAATATGAGCTGAAGAGGTTATAATGTTTCTAACAATACCGAACCCTCTACACAAGAAGATGAAACGTAGGTGTAGCTAATACCAGAGTTGTTGCTGAATTGGGCACCTAATCTTCCAAATCATGATAGTGCATTTTCGTCTCGAATTGATCCTCTCGAGATAATGTCGATCGGGCTACACGAAATGCAAATGGAAATTCAACATATTACAGAATAGTCACAAGCTCAGGCTGAGCAATCTCAAATTCAGGCTGAAACTTTCAACAAGTGGGTAGTCAATCATACCAAGAGCTTGAATTGAATGATGACTATTTTTACTAAAAGAGTATCTATTATGCTTTAGGAAATTGTTCCTTAACCAATTGTTGATACTAGTTTTATTAGAAATTTATTACCAACACTACCAGCACCGACAATACCACCAGTATTTGTATTAGAACAAAACTCGCATCTTGCTTCCGTACAGGAAGCGAGGAATATTCCTCAACCTGTTGAGGTCAGGCGACCTGAATGGGAGTTTGAATTTTATTCAAAAGATCAGGAATCAGGTAATACCTACAGGGCAACCTTCTCTTAGGAATATCCTCACAATGGAGAACAATATCATGTAGGTCCTAAGCCACATCTAATGGTTGAACCTCCCGTATGTAGACAATGACCAAATTTTGGAAGTGGTCGAGTGGTGGCTAAATTCTTGGCCGAACTACCACCCCGGTCTACTATAAGCCTTATCCGAAATAGATTGACTAATAGACACAATTGTTGTGGCCGACTTTAATATTTTTCGACCAAGATTGCTGTGTTCGATTAAAATGACCAAATTTGATATTTTTCGACCGAGATAGTTGAGTTCGATTAAGACGATTGAAGTTGATGTTTTTCGACTGAGATGACCGAGTTCGACCAAGACGGCTGAATTTGATGTTTTTCGATCGAAATAGCTGAATTTAATGTTTTTCGACTAAGGTGGTTGAGTTCGACCAAGATGGACGAATTTGATATTTTTTAACCGAGATGGTCGAATTCAATGTTTTTGTCTGGTCAAGTAGTCGCATTTATTGTGCCGAATGATAAACCAACGTTACTCTCACATTTTCAACCAAATGCGAGGTGATGTGGGGGGCCAATGTTATAATATATTTCTAACTAATCATAAAATACTCAGTCAAGGAATGACACATGTCATTACATAAGGAAGAAACAATATCTAATAGATATGCGAAAATACTTAAAGTGTTTTTATGGAAGTACAACTGGTGCTAAGCTAGATAGTACATGTCTTCTAGTGACAAGGCAAGGTCAAGAAGTTTAAGGGGTAAAAAGTAGTCTAGAGAAGATGAACGGTTAGAAAAATATAAAGAGACAAAAAGATCTGTATAATTGATGTGACAATGATTTAACTACCTTAATGGTTGAAGTAAAAAATAGAAACGGATGCATAATATCTACGTAACAAAGAAGCTTATAAATAGAATGAGAAATTAACATAACAAATCATCTCATACTAGCCAAACAAACCAATCACCTTATCTTTCCTTATTATAGCTTTGGTTTTATCTTAGGAGTAGCGATAATTTTTAGCAATAATTTTTAACTATAATATAAGTTTATGCTCTTACGCTGAATTATTTTCATTTCAATACAAATAGTTCTTTATTTAGAAAGATTTTTTTCAGTCTCACCCTGTGTTCGATTGTAAGTATTCCTTTTTTATATGACTTTCTAATTGTCTGGTATACCAAAAGTCCTTTTGTATGGAAGGCAAAGTGTAACCCATTCCCGGAGAAAAAACCCTACCCTCCAACAGTCACTTGATCGTCTTGTAACAATCTTATGCAAGTGGCATAATAGGTGACCGATATTCTTAGGTCTCGCTCATATACGATCACATTTGACGTATCGGCCTATCTTAAGGCTTGGAGTCAAAGTTGTTTAATTTGAATTAAGACATATAATTAGTTTTGATAAGCTCGTACACACCACATGTGACCAAAAAAAATGAGCCAAACACACCATAAGAAAGTGCAGGGATTGAACACCTACCTTGGAATTTTTTTGGGGCCATAGGAGTTTTGGATCAAACTGATATTTATGTTTCCCTTTGTCAGGCCTGTGTGAACTTATGAACAGGTTGGATGAGAATATATGCATTATTGTGGGCTTTAAGAAGGCTTTAACAGTGGACATTGTTTCGGGGGTAGCATGGTCCATGTCAAACAACCATTTACTCTAAAAGCTTAAGCTATTAGAGTGTGGTGTATCAATCAAGCACAGCCATGTACAACTCATAGTACATTCCATATGTAGCACCATTTTAGTTGTACAAATATAGCATCGTAATTGTTTTATAAATACACACTATCAATAGAAAATACAAAGCACTTCTACGTTTCTTATCAATTCACTTGAGCTTTGAATATACTTTAATTTTTGGCTTGTGCCCTAAGATGAGTTGGCAAATCAGATGAATGAATAAAACAAATACATCATCATGGACCCTATAAAGTCCTGACATAACGACATGATTTACCCAATGAGCATAACCACATGGTGTTTGAAAGTTGTTAAATCAGGGTATATACATAAGGGGGTGTTCATCTTCATTATTGTTAATTCCAGCAAAAGCCAATCAAAGCGTGTCATGTGTGATCTAGATGGATTTACATGGTATATTTGGAGATCTTTGGGGATATACGAAGATGATTCTACGATAATACAACTGGAGTGCAACAAGCGACACCACGTCATCCATTAAGCGGTCGATTGAAGAGTGATTGTGTAGAAGCAGTTACACATATGACGAAATAGAAGTAAAGATGATTAAAACTGTTAAACGGTTACGACAACTGTCAGAATTTGAGAAACATCCAAATGGCTAGATTGAGATGGTAAATAGTAAATGAATTCAATAGGAAGATTTATCTCATACCAACATAATCAAAGCCAAAATATATTTCAATCATCCTTTCAAGTACTCAACATTTACATTCCTTAGTGTATTACCTTTACTTTTATGCTAGTTAATTATATTTCTTAGTGTAATACTTTACTTTTTGCTTAATATTTATATTCCTTAGTGTAATTCATGGCATTAATCAAGTGGCCGATAATCTTAGTTGTAATTTGGATCTATGTTTATATGTTAAATTTGGCCCAAGTATCCAGGAAAGTATTTTGCAACTACTCTTTACAACTGATTGTAAGGTTTCCTTTTATTATATATATATATCGAAAAGTCCTCCGTACAGAAGGCAAAGGTGTAACCCATCATCATAGGATAGACCCTATTATCTGAATATCGTTTGATCCTTTTCACATAATGTGCGAGTGATTGAATAGGTGATCGATCTCATTCGATCTCAGTCACATACCACGTATCTACCTATTTTAGTTTTTTGGGATCATAGTTGTTTGATTTGAATTAAGTTACAAATTAAATTCTGGCATGCCCACACTTGTCACGTGATAGAAACTAAAAATTGAACTACAACACGGGCACCTCCTATAGAGACACATGACTCAAATCAAATCTCTCCGAATGAGTTTACCACAGAGGCAGGTGATGTGAGGTCACCGTACCAGCACAGATGATACTCAGGCTCTTAGAAATTATTTAGAAAATATGTCCGTGACATGCAATAGAAATTAAAGGGTGACGTGATATCACCGTACCAGCACAGATGATACTCAGACTCTTAGAAGTCATTTAGAAATTATGTCCGTGACATGCAATAGAAATTAAAACTCCTAATTATAAGTCCTAGTTCACATATATAACCAAAACTTATGCTAATATCTAATTATCTGACCATTGGACAGGTGAGTATTTATTGGATTGTTAAACATGAAATATAATTAATAGTCTTACTTCGCCAAATAAGTGTCTCATAATCAAATATTAGGATGATTCAACCAATATAATTTTGGACTACAAATATTGAAATTGAGTTTCACTGATTGGTTTGGTTCGGTTCAATTTGAGTGTGAACTCAACTTAAAAAACGTGTGAATGCAGGCACCCCACCCATACTCAAGAAGTAACTTACCTCATAGTGTGATAATGTATGAGAAAATTGCTTGAACCTTGTATTTCATTATCAGTCATGCATTTTTATGTGCTCAAACTGGACACGTGTAAACCTACACCAAAGAGACTAACGCGGGGGAGTTAATGGGTCAAGATAGGCCAAGTATAGGGAGCCCATATTCATACTTATAAGTTGGCATTGAACACGTACCATTCCCTAACGCTATTAAACCTGAAATGGACACACCCCAATCTCATACCTTTAGGGAGTGTTTGACACATGGTATTGGGAAGGATTAGTTGGGATGAGATTCAAAAAATGTAATTATTACATATGACAGAGATTGTCCCCTGTTACCATGGGATAAGCCTAATTTCATGTTATGTTTGTAAAATGGTAGGATTCACTCTTTAGTTTCCTATACATTGAATAGACATACCCACCATCATTTGAAACTATTGAAAATAACACGTATGTGTTATATCTAAACCGTTCATCTGTTTTTTAACCTCATTTTATGGCATGGGCCTAAAAATGAGGCAGATCCAAAACTTATGTGGCCCTAAAGAAGTTTTCAATAGTAGATGTTCAATCCTTGCTGCTTTCTGTGGTGGGGTCCACTTGAGCTTTAGATCTACCTGATTTTTTAACCCATGCTCTAAAATGATCTTGAAAAATGGGTGGACGGTGTGGATATAGCCCACACATCATGTTAGGACCTACATAACTTGCTAACTTTCAATGCAATTGGCATGGGACCAAATGCAATTTCATCTAATTTAATTCCAAGCTTTAGCATTCTTCCCAAACATTGAGTGGAATTAGCACGGGACCAAATGCAATTCCATCCCACCTAATCACATCTAATACCATGTGCCATATTAGGTACCAATTTATTATTTAATGTTTAAAAGAAAAAATACATAAAATTAACTCAAAAAATGAATTTTATAACATATATATATATAATATGATTTTTGTTATATAAAAAATATAAAATATACTACGATAGCAAGTTATTTTGAAAAAAAAAATCTTATTATTTTTAAAATTTTTTACGACAAAGTCCTTTAAAAATTCAGATTTTACAAATAATCCCCCAATAAATTGAAACTATTGGGTAATAAAGTAAAATTACCTAAACACCCTTGTTTTAGTTTATTTATTTATTTATTTTTTTAATTGGTGGATTGAAAATCGTGGGCCCACAAAGTATATGTTTGACATCTAATCCATCCAATGGATATACCACCATATAATGATTACCATACAAACCCAAAACATGGTGAATCTAATGATAAGATAGGCCAAACCATAAATACTAACATACACCACTCAAAATCATCCAAATTCCTCGCTAGTCCATAGGTGATTTAATTAGCCAGAATTTTCGTTGGCATGAGCACCATGTCAGGGTTCGTATGTTAGATGGATAGGATGTTATACACATACCATATGGACCTTGCAATTCTCAACTTAACAGCTTAAAAATAAATAAATCAAATGATGGCATTTTGGTACTTTCTCCTCATAAAATCATCTCCCTAAAATGTCATTTCATCCAAGCCTTCCATGGTAAAATGCAAATGCATAAAGAAATTTGCCATAAAAATTTCTTGTTTTAAATTCATAACATAACATTATTAAAAGCTAAAAACTATCATATTAAAATTGTATACTTGAAGTCTGAGTAATTTAAATATATCGTCCAATTCTAGCCCAGATTAGACCTAAAGTAAACCCAAAGTTAAACTTATTTGATCATTTTTATTATATTCAATTGGAGAGGTTTTTTGGACAATAAGAGCAGGTTTAGATGATAAGCTACTTAAAATAAGTAACTTATCTTGGTTTATACTTGATCAATAGATAAGCATATTTGGCAAGTGTATTTTTTTAAAACACCTTATTCAAAAAGCATCTTCTGGAAACACCAAATCCGACAATGTCATGATAGTTGACCCACCTTAATGTATGTGGTACATATCTGCTCCATCCATCCATTTTGCCTGATCATTTTAGGATATTGGCCCAAAAAAGGGCCAGATCCAAATCTCAAGTGGATCACACAATAAGAAACGGTGGTCATTGAATACCCATGATTAAAAACTTCGTGAGGCCCATCGTAATGTTTATTTGCCATCCAACCTGTCGATAAGGTCATATAGACTAAGATGAAGGGAACACAAATATCAGCTTGATCCAAAACATTTGTAGCCCACAATGAGTTTTAATGGCAAGCATGATGATTGAAAACACAAATTTTATTTGCCATCCAACCTGTTCAATCATCACGTTTCCTGTGATTTGGTCCACCTAAGATTTGGATCTGCTTCATTTTTGGGCTCATGCCCTAAAATGAGCCAGCAAAATGAATGGATGGCATGGATATAAAACATATAAATTAAAATGGTCCACCGTCACTACTTGACTCAAATATTTGTTTCTTAATTTTCTTGACCAACCCAACTTCACATTCCTAAGGCCCACCTTGATGTTTCTTAGAAATCCACTCTGTCCATCCATTATACTAGATCATGTTTGGAGGTGGGCCCAAAAATGAGGCAAATCAAAAGCTTTAGTGGGTCACATTGAAGGAAACAATGGAAATTGAACAACCATCATTGAAATCTTTTTGAGCCCCACTCTTATGATTATATGCCATCCAAACCAGTCATAAGGTCATTCCAACCCTTAAGGTCATACAAAGAAACATGTGGATATTTTTTAAAAAAATGTGGGCCTCACGACTATTTCAACAATTGAGGTTCAATACCACTGTTTAAAGTAGTATGGTCCATTTGAGTGTTTAATTTAGTAAATATTTGGACTCGTAACATAAAATGGGCCAATGAAAATGATAGACATGGTGGATTTCTCAAAAATATTATGATGGGACGCTTTAATTTTTTAAGCTCTCCATTTTAAGGTGGGGTTTAATAATAGCTTTTCAAGTTGTGTGGCCGACTTAGGTTTTAGATCTTTATTATATTTGGACAAACAAATTAAAATGAACTGGAAAAACTAGAAGATGCATGGAATTTTTCAGAAACATCATAGAGGACCATATAACAATGGGCGCAACTTCGACAATGGATGCTTAATATCATTGTTGCAAGTTTTGCAGCCCACATTTATGTTGGATCTACCTCATATTTAGGCTCATCCCCTCAAATGGTATGAATAAAATACTTGATGGGGTGGATTTCTCAAAAACATCACAAGAATTATTTCCCAACATGGCACATCCATTCATCAAGCACCAGCATAAGTTAATTTTTGTAAGTTGAAATGAAAAGTGAAAAAAACTCATCAAAATAAATTACTTTCTATTATAATTACTTATTTAAGTTTAATAACCAAACTAAGTTAAAAAAGTAACTTATTAACTTAAGTAAAAAATTTACTTATTGAGTGGTATCTAGACCGACATAAAAATAAAAATTAGCTACTGATCCAATTTTAACAAGGTTCTATGACTCGGAAGGTTAGATTTGTTTAACCAATCTAATTTTGGAGTTGTTACTACTTAGCTACAGTGATTCCATAGCTTACTTCGTTTAATTTGAGATATTTGTTTGCCAAACATATGATTTTTAGTTCCTAATAGGTATGTAAATTTTACACAACCGTTTGATTTGGTATATATTTTCTACAGGGTCTGACACACTGGCACTTGGGCCACAGGCTGTTTTACACTTTAGTGGTCACATGTTCATGTCAAAATAGACACTTTTAATAAAGTCAAGGGTGTACCATGATAGAGTGGACCACAGGCCTATTTCTAGTCCAAATGGACCAAGAAAAGCCCAAACTGAAGTAGATGTAATTTATCAGTTCTGAGCCTAGTCTTACATTTGGCATGATGTAACTGGCCCGGAACATTTGGATCAAATAAATTTATTTTAGATTGAGAAATTTGCCATTCAAAGTGCAAACCATAAATTAACCATAACTTATGAATTTTGACTGTAAAAGGTCATTCGGATCAACCGACTCTATTAGCGGGTCGTGTCTCTCCATTTCATGAGAAAATGACTCGTTCTATTCAAAAATCCTACTCTTTGTAAATTTCATATCGAACATTTTTTTTTTCATCTTAGAGTTTTAGTATTTGGTACATTCTTATGATTTATTTTTTATTATGCCACTAATCATCATGCGAATTAAATTAAATTTTTTTTATTTGTAAATAAGTTTTACTATTTTGAAAGAGTTTTAGTTTATTCACATTAGAACTCTTAATTAAGCTTACATTTTATTATTTAAAGCTTTAAAATTTCATTTAGAGACAAAATTCAATAAAAGAATTCAAATTTTCTTATCTTCTATAGATTCGAGAACCATTACAATCTGTGGATTTAAGGTTTATATCATGTTTCTCTCCACTTTCTCATGCCTTCCCAATGTCAACCCATGGCTGGACTCATTTATTAATCAGGCTAAAAAAATAAATAAAAATCACACCCACACCTATTTAGCTAAACCCATGCCTGCTGATATTGGGCTGGTTCCAATACCTATTGGTGCACTTAGCCTGTGGATGTTCTCACCACCCGTGTGAATGTGAGAGAGGAGATTAGAATATATATATATATATATATGAAAATGGTACTATGAGGTCGACCTCATGGCAACTTCCAATAAGGTCGAGTTGTGTTGGCCACACTGTGATGTGTGTCAAGCATCTACCCCATTAATGCACTATTCCATAGTGGGCCACGTGCTTAAAATCAAGTCAATCCATGACTTGGGTGGGCACATTACATACAATGGTTGAGAGGGGTTACCCTCTCATTAAAAAATCGTATTGAGCCCACCGAGATGTGTTTCATAAATGTAGCCCATCCATTGTGTGTGTCCCACTTGGATGAGGGGTCGGATCAGCCATGTCCAAAATCCAAGTGGCCCCACCAAGTGCTTGTATATGTTTTAGATATGTCATTACATGGTTTTAGATGGTATGGCCCATGTGAGTTCTATATACGGCTGATTTTTGGGATATCCTATACCCTAAAGGGGACCCATCAAATGCATGGTGTTGATATTTGATACACATCACGGTGGGGCCCACACAGCTCGACCTCATGGGAAGTTCCCATGAGGTCGACCTAACACACACACACACATAGATATACACACACACACATAATCTAAACATACGTGTGAATATAGGCACCCCACTCATTTTTACCCAAAGATAAACGTACTCACGGCATTTAGTTTTATTATTATTAAAAAAGCATTGACTCAGTGAGTGACTCAGGTTTAGGTCACACCAAGTTGACCGAGTTAATGAGCCAACTCAACAAGTCTTGCCAAGTCACAATTGAATCCAGCTTGTCGACGAGTTTCTCACTGACCCAGCTCAAGATCTCATCTAGTTGAGTTGACTCAGCCAAGTTTCAAGTACACTTGGTTTCAAAACTATCTTTCTAACTAATAGTTATACATTAAAAGCTATACATCCACGCGTGTTCCATCCACTTAGAAAGATGTGTGAATGTAGCCACCCCTCCTACAGTTGTCGATGGGTCAGGTTTGAGCTGAATAAGGGTCAGCACAAGCCCAACCCACTTACTCAACAGGCCAAGGATTCTTAGGCTGCAGCCTATTACCTTCTCAACCAACCTGACCCACTTAAACATTCATCCAGCCCAACCCAACCTAATCTGGCCCATTTAGTTGTGAATCGGTGAGGCCCAACTAACCACACCCAGCCCACCGTAACCCAACTCAAGTTTAAGCATGTAATATGATCCTAAAGCTACGCATAACCTAGTCCAGACAATGGATATGTAAGTAGAGAGAGAGAGAGAGAGAGAGAGAGAGAGGCATACTCACCTGTGCACCTACACACCTGTGCACCTTTGCACACGTGTCATGGGTGTCTAATCCTCACGGTCCATATGATCCGGCATTCCATGAAACTCCACGGGACCAATTTTCACCGTGATCTAAAACTTTGTTGGGCCACAGAATGTGAGATGCAGATCAAGGGAGAAAACTGTTTTCTTTTTTATGGCCCACCAAAGTTTTGGATCAAAGTAAAAGTTAGGCCCTGGGGGCTTCATGGGATTTTTCATCACGTGGACAGTAAGGATTTTAGACTCACATCATGTATGATGAGTTCTTAAAAAGTTCGGATGAGTTAAGTGCAAACTGGTGCGCAGCTGAGTATTCAGCTATAGATATTTTTGGATTGTATGGGTCGGGTGGGTTCATTTGGCTCAACCCATCCACATCCTGTATGGGTGGGCTAGTTTGGTAGTGTTCAACCCAAGCCTAACACATTTACCTAAATGAGTCATACTTCTACCTGACATCAACGACATCAACGTATATAATCAGTTAGCTTGGCCGAACCCACCTCAAAAACGGGTCTTGTCAGTTGACCCGTGGGCGGGCCTGACCCAAAAGACTACACTACTCATCACATGTGTGTGTCCACACGTGTGTTGTGTGTCTTAGAGAGAGATTACCTGAACATTTGACATTTCATTATAACTTCTAATCATATGTATATACAACAATCCTCATACATTCACAGTCTTCTTTCAAATCAAATCTCCAAAAAGTAAAACATTTTCCTCCTCACATTCCAAAGAAGAAGAAACAATCCCCACAAGCAAATCCACAAAAGCACCTACTATAAACCTATGAGTCTTCTTCCCATTCATCTTCAAATACCACTGCAAAAGCTCCATCAAACACTCCCAATCCTTCAATCCATGTGCTTCCACTATCTCCTCCATTGACACCCGAAAATCCACATACGGATCGTCGGACTCCACTGCAAGCGCCACCACGCTCTCGTCCTCTAATGCTGGCTCGCCCAATATCGACTTAGTGTCATCAGGTTCGCAGAAGAACCGGCCTGACCGTACAACCCCTCGCATGACACTCTCCAAGGACTCCCCGTCCGACACCGTCGAGAAGCTCCCCGACTCAGATGAATCCGTGAACCATGACTCAGATGTGGGGCCCACGTCGGAATATGCCGGTTCCACTACATGGTCCGTACTGCAATGCCGGAATGAGTCAGTTCTAGGGTGTTTGCATGAAGGCCATGGCCATGTAGATGTGGTTTCCTTGTGTTTGAAGAAGGTGGTGAGGCCCATCTTCTTGATTAGCTGAATTTTGGGTGGTTTGGTGTATTGGGTTTGGATGGTTTTTGGGTTCTTTTGGAATGGACTACTGCTTTTGTGGCGTTGATGGATATGATGAATGAAGGCTGGTTGTGGGGTTTTAAAGGGAAGGTGTGGGGAGGGTGGGAAACATGAGATTTAAAAATTGTGGGGCCCACCCATGTCTGTGTACTGAACAGCAGGTTGGGAGACTGAAATGGTATTCATTGCACCATTTGCATGTTCCATGTTAAAAATAAAAAATAAAAAAAATTCTTCTCATATGAAGGTGTTTGATATGATTCCTTGAACCTTGTTCTTTTAAACGTGGGAGGGAATTTTAAGATAGTTCACCACCATTTTAAAATCGATGGAGAATCATCTACCATAGATGTTATGTTGTTTTTCACCGATCTGGACCGTACAAATCTCTGTATTGATTGTGGATGGACCTGTTTTTGATAATAGAATTTGGCCTGCTGAATATAATTTTACCTTTAAGCCTCTTTTTGATAGACACAATCTCAGTGGTTAAGATTACTCTATTAGTTTCACATTCAAGATATGTTCTATACATAAAGTGCCCCACGATTTGTATGTTCTGGATAGCTACACACGTGTGCCACTTGTCAGGATGAAGAGTTGCTGTTATTCTGCAAAATGGTGGTGAACTATCACCGGAGTCTAGGAGAAGTTCGTAGGATGGCTCTTAAAACAGTTGTCATTTTCGTTTCTTTAGCGTGTTGTAGTGTAGACCTCAGCCTGGGTTGGGTGGCTTTGTATTGTACGGTTTTCTAAGGCATATGATTCCCGACATGTGGGACCAATGCTGTGGTGGTGATTGAAACGGTCGATATGATGGGTCCCATCATAGACAAGCAATGTCCCAACAATCTTGAGGTTGGTGGATCTTAACCCATCAACTAGCCAAATGTCCCAACAATCTTGAGGTTGGTGGATCTTAACCCATCAACTAGCCAGCTATTTTTGTTTTTCCATGTAATACAACGGTAGCTCGTTTGCCGTGGGAGCTTTCATTAACCGCATGTCTCATGAGAGATTGATGGATCAAAACAAATACGTGCTAAATTTTTAACTTAATAATCAATTACTTTATGCACCTGCCAAGTCACCAAATTCAACTAGTAGGAGTGAGTTCGATTTGAATTAAGTCACCAAATTCAACTAGTAGGAGTGAGTTCGATTTGAATTTTTGAAATCTAATTAGCTCAATTTATTTGAAGTGTAGGTCTTCCAGTCTCTCACTTCTATAGAAATTGGACCTTCAAATCTTCCAATGTGGGAGAGTTTATTTATTTATTTTCATTTTTGCCTGTCGTATCTCCTGTGTGGCCTATTGGATCAACGATTGCCTCGTAATTTTGCCTTACCATGTATTTGTTGTTTTTGATATCTTAAATCTATTTAAAAACAGGGTTTGTTAATGCCATCGAGCACTGTTCGATGCCATCGAACAGTTAGTTACTGGACTTATTGGGTACCTTTTTGATACCTTCGAACTAAGTTTCTATGCCATTGAAACTTAAGTCTTGATGCCATTGAACCTCATCGAACTGCAACCGAGAATTTCTAGATTTCCATGATTTTTTTTTTTCTTTGGATTGTTTTGGTGTCTCCCATTGAAGGTGTCATTGAGCGTATCACAGAGTTACGTAAAGTTGCAAATTTGCGGGATTTGTTTTTGATTTTGATTGTGATAAGGTTATGAATATAAGAGTATAATCAGGATTGAAGGGTATTCGAAAGCCTTTTCCAATTCATTTTAGGGTTTTAAGGGTGTAGTTTGGGGTGATTCAAGGCTTGTTCGAATCGGGTATTGTAACGTCACAGATTTTGACTATTTTGAATTTTTCAAAAACTTTGAAAATTTTTTAATATAATTAATTTATGTTATCACTTACTGACTGTTAACACGATGTTCGTATATACGTGGGTGGTACCAGTAAAGAACGACACAAATTCGATTAATCAACCGTAGAAAACCAACGAATCCACCTGATCAGTTAAGCATCGAGTTTAGCCTTGTGATTTGTTCATATAGGGCTCAAATCTAGCCGACCTATCATTGACTAATTAAGACGGCCACAACTAAATTAAAGATCTACCTAAAACCAAGACAATTAAGGGTCAAATCTTGATTAACAGACCCAAGTGACTCAATTATCCATTTAGCATAGGCCACACTATGAACATAGTTAATCCAAACCCTAATAATTACGCACAAGAAATCTTGATACCTAATTCATTCCAAAAATACTCCGATTATTCGAACAAACTATATACTGCTCATTAGTGGACCACTAAACCCGAGGTCAATTCTGATTGCCGAGGTCGATTATTGAAGCTGATTCTGATTGCCGAGGCCGACTCCGATTGCCGAGGCCGATTCCAATTGTCGAGGCTAATTCCGATTGTCGAGGCCGATTCCGATTATCGAGGTCGATTCCGATTGTTGAGGCCACTTTTGATTATTGAGGCTGATTATCAAGGCTGATTCTGATTGTCGAGGTCAATTTCGATTATCGAGGTCGATTCTGATTGTTGAGGACGATTCTGATTGCTGAGGCCGATTATTGAGGTTGATTCCGATATTGAGGCCAATTCCGATTGTCAAGTCCAATTTCGATTGTCAAGGCCGATTTCGATTGTCGAGGCCGATTGTTAAGGCCTCTTCCGATTATCGAGGTCGATTCCGATTGTTGAGGTCGATTATTGAGGCCGATTTTGATTGTCAAGGCCGATTCTGTTTGTCGAGGATGATTCCGATTGCTGAGGCCGATTCCAATTATTGAAGTTAATTCCTATTGTTGAGGTCGCTTTCAATTGTCGAGGCCACTTCCGATTATCGAGGAAAATTTCAATTGTCGAGGCCGATTTCGATTGTCGAGGCCGATTATCGACGCTAATTCTGATTGTCGAGGCCGATTCCAATTATCGAGGTCGATTCCGATTATCGAGGTAGCTTCCGATTGTCGAGGCTAATTTCGATTGTCGAGGTAGCTTTCGATTGTCGAGCCGATTCTGATTACCAAGTCCGATTATCGAGGCTGATTTTGATTATCGAGTCCGATTCTGATTGTCGAGGCCGATTCCAATTACCGAGGCCGATTCCGATTGCCGAGGCCAATTTCGATTGTTGAGGCCGATTTCAATTATCGAGACTGATTCCGATTGTCAAGACTGATTGTATAGGCTCATTAATGAGGTCGATTATCGATGCCAATTATTAGTGTCGGTTGTCGATACCGATTATGAGTATAGCATCATGATTCATGCCCATACGCATCATCTGCATGTTTGTTATGAAATATGATTGACCATTGCATATGTTATTGGGTAGGTTGTTATAAGACGCCTAGATAGACGGAGGTTGTCTCACATAAGAGCACGGTATGTGCAGAATTGATGCATGACTAGATTATATGACTCATACATCTTGTATTGTGTATTGTGATTATTGTACGCCATAGAGACATCAGGGCCGTAGCCTCCACAGGCATATCGTGGATGGCCAGATGAGATATTAGAAATTTGTTACTAGCATCGGGCCACTATAAATGACCCTGAGTAAAAATCTCTAAACCCTCTTGGTACCAGAGGACGCCCCAACGTCGAGACTGAGTGGATATATATGGGCACATGAGGGTCGTATACTAGTAGGTTGCGTCTCCCACTGTGTTGTGGTCTGTTGGGAGGGAGTGTGACCTTATCCGCTTGAATGAGGGAGCAATATCTAGGTTAAGTTTGACCAGCTTGAGGAATGGGTCCACTATCGACGAGCCGAGGCTGATATTGGTAGGAGGATAACGAGGTTTCTTCCACTTACCCAGTTGTGCGCTCGGATAAGGGCGACAAGATGACGCAGAGTGTAATAGACCCCAATGATGATCCCAGAGATATACAATATTGATTTATGGAGCAGGAGTTGCATACTTAGCATTATATTTATTTATTTATTCATTCACTTTCTACTTGGGCTGGTAGTGTACAACTAATTGTTATATGTACTTTCGTAATGGCCAGGATTTTGGTTAGGGCGCGCGATCAACCTGAGTTCAGTAGTTTACTACATTGAGTCTATCTACTCAAATTTAGATATAGGACTGGTTTGGATAGAAGTCCCTTATGATAGACCCCGTAGCTTGTGATACTACGTACTATCATCCCGACTTCATGTTCTAACTTGATCATTTCATTCGCACCGCATATTGCATTACATTTGCGGCACATGACATTTTGGGTTGTTATGTTTCTGCATTTATATGACCTAGATGAGGCTCATGATATTCGTATCTCCTTCGAATTGCATATTGTAATGCATCTTCGAAATCTAATATCTAGTACATTATGTTTCCGCATTACATAGCCGATTTACATTACTTTCTTAGTATATGACATTGGCTTGCTATGTTTTTTCATTACATATCCTGGATGAGATTGATGATATTTTTATGGACTTGTCAGTATTTCTGCTTACTATGATATTTGCATGCTTGACACTTATCTTGTGCACACACTTTTACTACCCTCTAAGCTTTTTATAAGCTTATGCATGATAGATGTATACAGGTGATGTTAGGTTGCAGCAATATTGAGCTTGGAGCGTGCGACAGTCTTCTGAAACTTTGATCTTTGATATATATATATGTTTCTCTTTCAGTATTGTATTCAAATGATTATATTAGTGGATATATGATGATGATGTTGCCTTTGTGCTTTGGGTAAACTTGTGGTTATGCTTCTTAGGAGATAATTGTACGTTGAAAAATCCTCCTTATAGGATCACAGGATCGGAATCTAGCATATAGGCACTGAGAGTCGAGAATGGGGTACTATGGAGGCTATCGGCACTAGATTCGATGATCAGGATTCCTGTGAGTCCCATCTCTGGATTTGGGGCCTGACAACATGTACTTGCAATTTACATTAAAAGGATTCAGGTTTAAGACAATGGTGTCACCTGATTCCTATATACCTGTCTTGCTTAATTTAATGTCGGTTCAAGTCTATGGTGACACCGACACCATTGCACAACTATTATGCTTTAACCTGAAAGAGTTTTTATATTGAAACATATTGGAGATTGTTGTATTTTGTTTTAAAATTTATATTAAATTAAATTTCAAATATTTTGGTTTTCCTCTATATTTGAAAATTTTGGTGCTTTTGAGTTGTGAGTTTTGTCCCACATCGGATTTGATAAAGAAAATCTTCTTTTATATAAGATGGCACCGACACCATTGCACAACTATTATGCTTTAACCTGAAAGAGTTTTTATTTTGAAACATGTTGGAGATTGTTGTATTTTGTTTTAAAATTTATATTAAATTGAATTTCAAATATTTTGATTTTCCTCTATATTTGAAAATTTTGGTGCTTTTGAGTTGTGAGTTTTGTCCCACTTCGGATTTGATAAAGAAAATCTTCTTTTATATAAGATATGGTTTTTGCCTTGAGGCTTGAGCCTCATTCCGGGGGAATGTGAATTTGGTCCTGTGGGGGGCTATGCCAATAGCTCTAATCTATGCCATTGACCACACGCGCACATGTGTCGAGCCGAGCCGAGTCCGAGTCCGTGTTCGTGTGCACATGCGCATGCGTGACTGGATGGGTTGGGCTGGGTGTGGGCGTGGGTGCGGTACAAGTGTACTCGCGTGAATGTGTGTGTATGGGTACTCGCGGGACTTTATCTGTGAGAGTGTACTCACACTTGCACCTTTTCGTTTTAAACTAGAGAGATGTGTCCATTCCGTTTGGTTGCATCTATTGGGTTTAAACCCAACGAACCTAACTCTTTTTAAAGGGTGCTTATGCACCACTTCGGAGTCTATATAAAGACTTCCGATTCATATTTATAAGTACGAAAAATCTTTTTTTCACTTATAAAACTCTCTCTGTTCTGGTTTATTAGTTTATAAGTATTTATTGTTGCTGAGTTCATTGCTTAGTCAACTTAGCACTTTTGGGTTAAAATGCAAGTGATTCGAGCCCGCGTATAGTTAGTGCACTACTGAGACCGGGTAATAGTCATTGTATTTTGGAGGTCAATTACTTTGAAAACTTATTGCACTTGGGACACTGTCCAAGGGGAGAAAATTCGATTTCAAGCCGAATGACTCAGGTCACGTCTTGACTCAGTTCGATAAGTCTTTTTTCTCAGTTTTTTTTTTGTTCTTAAGTTTTTTTTTATAGTCTATTTAATTCAACATATATATTCCAACATTTTTTTTTCCAGATACATGAGCTTAAAAATATCACAGAAGAAGTGGAGACTGAACAATGAATATGAAAAACCTATTGAGGCAACAAAAGTTTTGGATCAAGCTAATATTTATTTATTTTTACTTTATACAAGTCTGTCTCTCCAAATCAACAGGTTTGATGGCAAATAAAAATTATAATGGACCTATGAAGTTCTTAATGGCAAGTATTCAATCAGGGATATTTCATGTGGAGATCAGTTTCATTTTTTAGCTGATTTTATAAAAAGTAATAATTTCAAAACGGATGGACGGTGTGGATATGCAACACAAGCTCCACCTAATACTTTGATCAGCTTTATTTTTTTAGCTTATTTTGTCAAAAGATCTATCAAAACAGATGGATAGTATGGATATGCAACACAAACATCAAAGTGGGCCCATTGTTATGGCCTCACCAAAGTCGATGTTTCCTATAGTAACCCGACACAACATAGCTACCCAGTATAGTATCAGGATTATGTGAAGCCCACCGTGATGTATATGCTTTATTCACGCAATCGATGCATTATTTCATATTATTTTAGGGCATGAAGCCAAAACTATAGCATATCCGAAATCTCAATTCACTCACATAGGTAAACCCATTTTTTGACCGATTCTAAAATAGTCAATTAAATAATGATATATGCCGTTGCATGGAAGAAATAACATTTAAAAAGTCTATGGAAATATTTGGAGTGCCTTTTACAGAAATACATTTGGCGTTGAGCTGAATAGTACATGTAATTTGGTGACTGGGCATAGCCGAGGAGTTGAAGGGATAGAAAGCGGTCAAGAGAAGATGAACAATTAAAAGAATATAAAAAGGCAGAAGGATTTAGAAGACTGGTGTGGTAACGATTTAATGTGTGGTAACGATTTAACTACCTTAATAGCTGAAATAAAGAACAGAAATAAATGCAAATCATCTGTGTTTGCATCTGCGTAGCAGGGAAGCTTATAAACAAAAAAGAAGAAAATAAACAGAATAAATCATATCATACCAACCAAATAAACCAATCACTTTATCTTTCCTTATTATAACTATAGCTCTATCTTAGGAGTTGCGATAATCTTTAGTGGTAATCTTTAGTTGTAATATAAGTCTACGCTCTTACGATGGACTATTTTTGTTTCGATATAAGTAGTTCTTCAATCAGAAAGATTCCTTGCAGTCTCGCTCGGTGGTCGATTATAAATATTTCCTTTTGGTATGACTTTCTGATTGCTTGGTATACCAAAAGTCCTTTTGTACGAAATGCAATGTGCAACCTGTTTGTAGAGGAAGAACCCCAGTCTTTGATAATCATTTGATCGTCTTGTAACAATCTTATGTGAGTGGCTGAATAGGCAACCGATTTTCTTAAGTCTTAGTCATATACAATCGCATTCAACGTGTTTGTCTATCTTAGGGCTTGTGATCAAAGTTGTTCGGTTTGAATTGAGCCATAGAATCGATTTTGGAAAGCCGGCACACACCACATGTACCAAAAATAAATCGAGAGCTAATAATTTTTGGCACGCCCAGTCGAACTTTAAACTACTAGATTGTCATAAATATTTATTGTGCACCGACCATGCTAAAAGTCAACAATTTTTATACGACCGACACGAGATTACATGGTGACCATAAGTTTATCGGTGTAATATGAGATGAAGAGGTTATAACATTTCTAACAATAGTGAACCCTCTACATAAGAAGATGAAACGTTGGTGCAGCTAGTCCTAGAGTTGTTGCTGAATTGAGCACCTAATATTCCAAATCAAGACAGGGCATCTTCGTCTCGGATTGAGCCTCTTAAGATAATGTCGATTGGACTACACGATATGTAAATGGAGATTCAACATATTATAGAATAGTCACAAGCTCAGGCTGAGCAATCTCAAATTCAGGCTGAAACTTTCAACAGGTGGATGACCAATCATACCGAGAGCTTGAATCAAATGATGACTATTTTTATTGAAAGAGCATCTATTATGTCTTAGTAAATTATTTTTTAACCAATTGTTGATGCTAGTTCTATTAGAAATCTGTCACCAGCACTACCAGCGCCAATAGTACCACCAGTACCTGTATTAGGACGGAACTTGCATCTTGCTCCCGTACAGGAAGTGAGGAATATTCCTCAACCTCTTGAGGTCAGGCAACCTGAATGGGAGAATTTTAATTTTATATCTAACGTTAGGAATCAGGTAATACCTAGAGGGCAACCCTTTCTTAGGAATATCCTCACAATGGGGAACAATACCATGTAGCTCCTAAGCCACATCTGATGGTTGAACCTCTCGCATGTGGACAATGACCAGATTTTGAAAGTAGTCGAGTGATAGCCAAATTCTTGGCCAAACTACCACTCCATTCTACCATAAGCCTTATCCAAAATAGATTAACCAATAGACACAATTGTTGCAGCTGACTTTGATGTTTTTCGACCAAGATAACTGAGTTTGATCAAGACGACCGAATTTGATATTTTTCGACCAAGATGGTTAAGTTCGATCAAGATGACTGAAGTTGATGTTTTTCGACCGAGATGGCCGAGTTTGACCAAGACGGCTGAATTTGATGTTTTTCGACCGAAATAGCCAAATTTAATAATTTTCAACCAAGGTGGTTAAGTTCAACCAAGATGGACGAATTTGATGCTTTTCAACTGAGATTGTCGAATTCGATGTTTTTATCTAGTCAAGCAGTCATATTTATTGTGTCGAATGATGAACCAACGTTGTTCTTACCTTTTCAACCAAATGCAAGGCGATGTGAAGGGCCAATGTTGTACTATATTTCTAACTGATCCTAAAATACCCAATTAGGGAATTACACATTTCATTGCATAAGGAAGAAATAACATCTAACAGATATGCAAAAATACTTGGAGTACTTTTTATGGAAGTACAACTGGCGCTAAGCTGGATAGTACATTTCTTCTGGTGACAAAGCGAGGTCAAGAAGTTCAAGGGGTAGAAAGTGGTCGAGAGAAGAGGAATAGTTAGAAGAATACAAAGAGGTAGAAAGATCGGTATGACTGACGTGACAATGATTCAACTACCGTAACAGTTGAAGTAAAGAACAGAAACGGATGCATAACATTTACGTAACAAAGAAGCTTATAAATGGAAGGAAAAATCAACATAACAAATTATCACATACTAGCCAAACAAACCAATCACTTTATCTTTCCTTATTATAGCTTTAGCTTTATCTTAGGAGTAACGATAATTTTTAGCAATAATCTTTAACTATAATTCAAGTCTATCCTCTTACGCTGGACTTTTTCATTTCAATGCAAAAAGTTCTTTATTTAGAAAAATTCTTTGCAGTCTCACCTTGTTTTCAATTGTAAGTATTCCTTTTCTATATGATTTTCTGATTGGCTGATATATCAAAAGTCCTTTCGTATAAAAAACAAAGGGTAACCCATCCCCGGAGGAAGAACCCTACCCTCCAATAGTCACTTGATCATCTTGTAACAATCTTGTGCAAGTGGCATAATAGGCGACCGATATTCTCAGGTCTCGCTCATATACGATCGCATTTGACGTATCGACCTATCTTGGCGCTTGGGGTCAAAGTTGTTTGATTTGAATTGAGCCATACAATTGGTTTTGGCAATCCCGCACATACCACATGTGACAAAAAAACAAGAGCCAACACGCACCATAAGAAAGATCAGGGATTGAACGCCCACCTTGGAAAATTTTTGGGGCCACAAGAGTTTTGGATCAAACTGATATTTATGTTTCCCTTTGTCAGGTCTGTGTAAACTTATGAATAGGTTGGATGATAATATAGGCATTATTGTGGACTTTAAGAAGGTTTCAACAATGGACATATTTTTCCGGGGGTGGCATGGTCCACTTGAGCTTTGAATATACTTTAAATTTTGGCTTGTGTCCTAAGATAAGCTGAAAAATTAGATATATGAATAAAACAAATACATTATGGTGGACCCTATAAAGTCCTGACATAACGCTGTGGATCTACCCAATGAGGGTAACCACGCGGTGTCTGAAAGTTATTAGGTTAAGGTATATACATAAGGGGGTGTTCATCCCCACTATTGCTAATTTCAGCAAAAGTTAATCAAAGTGAGTTGTGTGTGATTTAGATGAATTTGCATGGTGTATTTGGAGATCTTTGGGGATATACGAAGAGGATTCTATGATAATACAGCTGGAGTGCATCGAGCGACGCCACGTTATCCTCTAAGCGGTTACACAGATGGCAGAGTAGAAGCAAAGATGATTAAGACGTGTTAAACGGTTACAACAACTGTCAGAATGTGAGAAACATTCAAATGGCTGGATCAAGGTGATTAATAGTAAATGAATTCAATGAGAAGATTTGTCTCATACCAACATAAATAAACCCAATATATATTTCAATTATCCTTTCAAGTACCCAACATTTACATTCCTTAGTGTATTCCCTTTACTTTTATGCCAGTCAATTACATTTCTTAGTGTAATCCTTTACTTTTTGCTCAATGTTTACATTCTTTAATGTAATTCATAACATTAATCAAGTGGCTGATAATCTTAGCTGTAATTTGGATCCACTCTCATATGTTGGATTCAGCTCGAGTATCTAGGAAGGTATTTTGCAACTGCTCTTTACAACTGATTGTAAGGTTTCCTTTTCTATTTTTTCTTTTATATGTATCGAAAAGTCCTCTCGTACGGAAGGTAAAGGTGTAACCCATCATTATAGGATGGACCCTACCATCTGAATATCATCTGATCCTTTTTACATAATGTGTAAGTGGTTGAATAGGTGACCAATCTCATTCGATCTCAATCACATACCATGGATTTACCTATTTCGGTGCTTTGGGGTCAATAGTTGTTCGATTTAAATTGAGTTGCAAATTCAATTCTGGCACGCTAGCACTTGCCACGTGACAGAATTAAAAATCGAACCACAACACAAGCACCTCCTATAGACACACATGACTCGAATCAAATCTCTTCGAATGAGTTCACCACGGAGGCGACACTATAAGAAAATAGGCCTTTAGCCACAATTTTTTAGCCTCAGTTGAAAAAATGGAGGCTAAATGTGTCTTTTAGCCTCGGTTGCTAAGGAATTGAGGCTAAAAGTTCATCTTTCGCCTCAGTTGTATAGGAACTGAGGTGAAAAGTCTACCTTTTAGCCTCAGTTGCATAGGAACTGAGGCGAAAAGTCTGTTTTTTAGCCTTAGTTCCATAGGAACTGAGGTGAAAAGTCTACCTTTTAGCCTCGGTTACATAGGAACCGAGGCAAAAAGTCTACCTTTTAGCCTCAGTTGCATAGGAACCGAGGCAAAAGTCTATTTTCTAACCTCAGTTGCATAGGAACCGAGACGAAAAGTCTACCTTTTAGACCTTTTAGCCTTAGTTGCATAGGAACCGAGGCGAAAAGTCTATTTTTTAGCCTCAGTTGCATAGGAACCGAGGCAAAAGTCTATTTTTTAGCCTCAATTGCATAGGAACTGAGGCAAAAAGTCTGCTTTTTACCCTCAATTGCATAGGAACCGAGGCGAAATGTCTACCTTTTAGCCTCAGTTACATAGGAACCGAGGCGAAAAGTCCACCTTTTAACCTCAGTTGCATAGGAACCAAGGCGAAAAGTCTACCTTTTAGTCTCAGTTGCATAGGAACCGAGGCGAAAATTCTACCTTTTAGTCTCAATTGCATAGGAACCAAGGCGAAAAGTCTATTTTTTAGCCTTAGTCGCATAGGAACCGAGGCGAAAAGTTTATCTTTTAGCCTCAGTTACATAAGAACCAAGGCAAAAAGTCTATTTTTTAGCCTCAGTTGCATAGGAACTGAGGCGAAAAGTCTGTCTTTTAGCCTCAATTGCATAGGAACAAAGGCAAAAAGTCTGTTTTTTAGCCTCAGTTACATAGGAATCGAGGTGAAAAGTTTATTTTTTAGGCTCAGTTGCATAGGAACTGAGGCAAAAAGTTTATTTTTTAGCCCCAGTTGCATAGGAATCGAGGGGAAAAGTCTACCTTTTAGCTTCAGTTGCATAGGAACCGAGGGGAAAAGTCTACCTTTTAGCTTCAGTTGTATAGGAACCGAGGCAAAAAGTCTACCTTTGATACTCTGGCAGAATGTGATTGATGATACGCAAACACTTAGAAATTGTATAAATGACATGCCTGTAATTCAAATTAATTGGTGTATATGGTGATAATTGATTATTTGACTAGATCGGTGGACATTTATTAGATGGTTAAAATGAAAAATATCCAATGGTCCTACTTCAACAATCAAGTGTCCATGAATACAAACGCACCACATGTGCTAACATGATATGTGTGAGAGATCTCATATGTTTATAAAATGGCTTGCACTTTTCACGTGTAGCTTCATGAAATCACGAATGCTCACCGATTGTGAAATCCAAGCCAGTGGATTTCTCAATTTGAGTCACGCCAAAAGTTTACTTTTTAGCCTCAATTGCATAGGAATCGAGGTAAAAAATTCACTTTTTAGCCTCAGTTGCATGGGAATCGAGGCCAAAAGTCTACTTTTTAGCCTTAGTTGTATAGGAACCGAGGCTAAAAGTCTACATTTAAGAATATTGAAAAAAACTTGAGAATCTTGAAAGAATTAATAAATTTTAAAATTTTTGACAATTATGAAAAAAATTGAGAATTTTGAAAAAAAATTGAGACAATTGTGAAAAAATTGAGAATTTTGAAAAAAAATGAGAGTTTTGAAGAGATTTGAATTTTGAATTTTCTAAGAAATAAGAATTTTAAAAATTTTTGAGAACTTTTAAAAATTAAGAATTATTTTTTTTTTTTGAAAAATTAAGAATAAAAAATGATAATTATGAAAAAGTACGATTTTTTAAAAAGTTGAGAATTTTTTTTAAAAATAAGAATTTTAAAATTTTTGAAATTTTTGAAAAACAAAAAGAATTTTGAATTTGAGAATCTTGAAAAAAATTGAAAAATTTTAAAAAATTGAGAAATTTCAAATAATTGAAAATTCTGAAAAAAATTAAAAATTTCTAAAACTATTAAGAATTGATTTTATTTTTTTTTTGATAATTTTGAAAAAACTAAGGCTCTCAACTTCTGCACAGTCAAATCACTGACTTGCTCCATCGTGTATGTGATGAATATTGTCCTATTAATAAAATTTGTCAACAATGTAATTCAACATCTGTGATATCCACGGTCTACTCACCATAGAAGGTCTCTCTGCCTGTTTTTTCAGTAAGATAATGGTGGTATATGAATGATGCATTTAGATCTTATCTAGTAAGGAATGGAATTATTCACTAATTTCTATCCTCATACCCAAACAAAATAGGGTTGCAAAACGTAAACATCATTATATTGTTGGGAAAAGAGTCAATACTGATGTAACTTACTCATAGTTTCTGTCCTCATACACTAGTATTAAAAAATTGTGGTTACGGCTCTGTTTGGTAGGGGGACTAAAAGTAAATTGTCGTAGGAATGTTTCCTGCCAGGCTATGTTATTGGCCTTGAATCCAGCTTGTCAACGAATTTCTCACTGACCCAGCTCAAGATCTCATCTAGTTGAGTTGACTCAGCCAAGTTTCAACTACACTTGGTTTCAAAACTATCTTTCTAACCTGTAGTTATACATTAAAAGCTATACATCCACGCGTGCTCCATCCCCCTAGAAAGATGTGTGAATGTAGCCACCCCATCAACGGTTGTCAATAGGTCGGGTTTGAGCTGAATAAGGGTCAGCACAAGCCCAACTCACTTACTCAACAGGCCAAGGATTCTTAGGCTGCAGCCCATTACCTTCTCAACCAACCTGACCCACTTAAACATTCATCAAGCCCAGCCCATTTAGTTGTAAATCGGTGAGGCCCAACTAACCAAACCCAGCCCACCATAACCCAACTCAAGTTTAAGCATGTAATATGATACTAAAGCTATGCATAGCCTAGTCCAGACAATGGATATGTTAAGTACACACAGAGCGAGAGAGAGAGAGAGAGACTCACCTTTGCACCTACACACCTGCACACCTTTGCACACGTGTCATGGGTATCTAATCCTCACGGTCCATATGATCCAGCATTCTATGAAACTCCAAGGGACCAATTTTCACCGTGATCTAAAACTTTGTTGGGCCATAGAATGTGAGATGCAGATCAAGGGAGAAAACTGTTTTCTTTTTTATGGCCCACCAAAGTTTTGGATCAAAGTAAAAGTTAAGCCCTGGGGGCTTCATGGGATTTTTCATCACGTGGACAGTAAGGATTTTAGACTCACATCACGTATGATGAGTTCTTAAAAAGTTCGGATAAGTTAAGTGCAAACTGGTGCGCAGCTGAGTATTCCGCTATAGATATTTTTGGATTGTGTGGGTCGGGTGGGTTCATTTGGCTCAACCCATCCACATCCTGTATGAGTGGGCTAGTTTGGTAGTGTTCAACCCAAGCCTAACACATTTACCTAAATGAGTCATACTTCTACCCTGATATCAACGTATATAATCAGTTAGCTTGGCCGAACCCACCTCAAAAACGGGTCTTGTCAGTTGACCCGTGGGCGGGCCTGACCCAAAAGACTACACTACTCATCACATGTGTGTGTCCACACGTGTGTTGTGTGTCTTAGAGAGAGATTACCTGAACATTTGACATTTCATTATAACTTCTAATCATATGTATATACAACAATCCTCATACATTCACAGTCTTCTTTCAAATCAAATCTCCAAAAAGTAAAACATTTCCCTCCTCACATTCCAAAGAAGAAGAAACAATCCCCACAAGCAAATCCACAAAAGCACCTACTATAAACCTATGAGTCTTCTTCCCATTCATCTTCAAATACCACTGCAAAAGCTCCATCAAACACTCCCAATCCTTCAATCCATGTGCTTCCACTATCTCCTCCATTGACACCCGAAAATCCACATACGGATCGTCGGACTCCACTGCAAGCGCCACCACGCTCTCGTCCTTTAATGCTGGCTCGCCCAATATCGACTTAGTGTCATCAGGTTCGCAGAAGAACCGGCCTGACCGTACAACCCCTCGCATGACACTCTCCAAAGACTCCCCGTCCGACACCGTCGAGAAGCTCCCCGATTCAGATGAATCCGTGAACCATGACTCAGATGTGGGGCCCACGTCGGAATATGCCGGTTCCACTACATGGTCCGTACTGCAATGCCGGAATGAGTCAGTTCTAGGGTGTTTGCATGAAGGCCATGGCCATGTAGATGTGGTTTCCTTGTGTTTGAAGAAGGTGGTGAGGCCCATCTTCTTGATTAGCTGAATTTTGGGTGGTTTGGTGTATTGGGTTTGGATGGTTTTTGGGTTCTTTTGGAATGGACTACTGCTTTTGTGGTGTTGATGGATATGATGAATGAAGGCTGGTTGTGGGGTTTTAAAGGGAAGGTGTGGGGAGGGTGGGAAACATGAGATTTAAAAATTGTGGGGCCCACCCATGTCTGTGTACTGAACAGCAGGTTGGGAGACTTAAATGGTATTCATTGCACCATTTACATGTTCCATGTTTTAAAAAAATAAAAAAATTCTTCACATATGAAGGTGTTTGATATGATTCGTTGCACCTTGTTCTCTTAAACGGGGGTGAGAATTTTAAGATAGTTCACCACCATTTTAAAATTGATGGAGAATCATCTACCATAGATGTTATGTTGTTTTTCGCCGATCTGGACCGTACAAATCTCTGTATTGATTGTGGATGGTCCTGTTTTTGATAATAGAATTTGGCCTGCTGAATATAATTTTACCTTTAAGCCTCTTTTTGATAGACACAATTTCAGTGGTTAAGATTACTCTATTAGTTTCACATTCAAGATATGCTCCATAAATAAAGTGCCCCACGATTTGTATGTTCTGGATAGCTGCACACGTGTGCCACTTGTGAGGGTGAAGAGTTGCTATTATTCTGCAAAATGGTGGTGAGCTATCACCGGAGTCTATGAGAAGTTACTAGGATGGCTCTTAAAACAGTAGTCATTTTCGTTTCTTTAGTGTGCTGTAGTGTAGACCTCAGCCTGGGTTGGGTGGCTTGGTATTGTACGGTTTTCTAAGGCATATGATTCCCGACATGTGGGACCAATGCTGTGGTGGTGATTGAAACAGTTGATATGATAGAGAAGCAGTGTCCCAACAATCTTGAGGTTTGGCGGACCTTAACCCATCAACTAACCAGCTATTTTTGTTTTTCCATACAATAATGGTGGCTCATGTGCTGCGGGGGCTTTCATTAACCACATGTCCCATAAGATGATTGATGGATAAAAATAAATACATGCTAAATTTTTAACTTAAGAACCGGTTACTTGAAGCACCCGCCAAGTCACCAAATTCACCTAGTAGGAGTAAGTTGGATTTGAATTATTGAAATTTAATTAGCTCAATTTATTTGAAGTTTAGGTCTTCCAGTCTCTCACTCGAGTCTCTCACTCCCATAGAGATTGGACCTTCAAATCTTTTAATGTGGGAGAGTTTATTTATTTATTTTCATTTTTGCCTGTTGTAACTTCTGTGTGGCCTATTGGATCAACAATTGCCTCATAATTCTCCCTTATCATGTATTTGTTGTTTTTGATGTATTAAATCTGTTCAGAAACAGGATTTGTCAATGCCATCAAGTATTGTTCAATGCCATCGAATAGTTGATTGCTGGACTTATTGGGTACCTTTTCGATGCCTTTGAACCAAATTTCTATGCCATTAAAACTTAAGTTTTGATGCCATCGAACCTCATCGAAGTGCAACTGAGAATTTCTAAATTTTTATAGTTTTTTTTTTTTTTTGGTGTCTCCCATTAAAGGTGTCATTGAGCGTATCACAGAGTCACGCAAAGTTACAAATTTGCGGAATTTGTTTCCAATTTTGATTGTGATAAGGTTTTATATATATATAAGTATAAGCGGGATTGGAGGGTATTCCAAAGCTTTTTCCAATTCATTCTAGGGTTTCAAGGGTGTAGTTTGGGGTGATTCAAGGCTTATTCAAATCGGGTATTGTAACGTCACAGATTTTCGCTATTTTGGATTTTTCAAAAACTTTTAAAAATTTTCAATATAATTAATTTATGTTATCACTTACTGACCGTTAACACAATGTTCGCATATACGTGAGTGATACCAGTAAAGAACGATACAAATTCAATTAATCAACTGTAGAAAACCAACGAATCCACTCGATCAGTTAAGCATCGAGTTTAGCCTCGTGATTTGTTCACATAAGGCCCAAATCTAGCCGACCTATCATTCACTAATTAAGATGACCACAACTAAATTAAAGATTTACCTAAAGCCAAGACAATTAAGGGTCAGATCTTAATTAACAAACTCAAGTGATCCAATTATCCATTTAGCCTACGAACCAACGGTTTAGAGTGATTATGACTGAGTCACTATTTTCACTAATTGGGAATAGGCCACACTATGAACATAATGAATCAAAACTCTAATAATTACGAACAAGAAATCTTGATACCTAATTCATTTAAAAAATGCCCCGATTATCCAAACAAGCTATATACTGCTCATTAGTGGGCCACTAAACCCGAAGCTATAGAAAGATGTTCGTCTCATTGGGCTCGAGGCCCATCATGGGTAGCAACCCAAGTTAGCGCCTAGAATTGCTCAACTTGGGCTGGAAGCTGAACATTTTGAAACGTGCGATCCCCTAGACATGAAATTTTAAACTTAAGTGAAATAGACCCCCTCACTATTTCGTAAAGTTGCAGCTTTTCGACTGTCAGATTTCGACCAAACTCGATGTACGAGTTAAGGATACTTCCCTCAGCATATTCGTATAATCACATCCCCGATCGATCACTGATGACCGTCCATCGTGAATGGGGTCCTCACGGTTGATTAAAGCATCCGATCTCCACCTAAGTTTGACTAATCGCAGATCCTATGATCGAGCACCTGCCCCTTGGTACAGATGAGCCAGTGGGCCCCCGAAGGAACCATATAGGCTGAAATCAGCCTAATAAGGGCAAGTTTATTGGAAAAGAGACCCTCAAGGCCATTTGTACACAAGTCTGGGACTATAAAAGGCCCATAAATTCATTTCCCCACTCCCATACGAATTTCAAGTTACAAATAGAGAGAGGGAGTGGGGAGAGGAGGAGAGAGGAACTTTGGAGAGGCTGGTTTGGGCAACTTTCCTGCCTCCGCTGGCCGCAACAGAGTCTGCAACCATGACAAGCCTTAGGAAAATAGCCTCGCGGTGAAAAGGAGGTAATTATTGGACCCTCGTGGATTTAAATCTCATAGGTCAATTTGCATGCGCCCTTACAAGTAATTTCACCAGCACAAGGCACCGACATGTTAGCCTACGGATCCCAACCTTAGAAGCGGCACAACAAATTGACGAACCACCTCTAGGTGTGAACTATTACCCTTAGGTTGCTGATTATCAAACCCATTGTCATGCTCCAAACCTGAAAATCGAATTTATAGGAATCCCGATCGCCGAATCCGGTGCCGACATCCTCTGTAATACCCCATTCTCGATTCCTAGCGTCCATGTGTTAAATTCCGATTCTAGGATCCTAAAAGGAGAATTTTTATTTTATTTTATTTTGTACATTTAACTCATAATAAGCATAACCACAAGATTATCCAATTCATAAAGGCAATATCACATCACATATCTACTAATATAAACTTTGAATACAATGTTGAAAGGAAAATACATGTTAAAAATCAAGGCTTTAGAAGACCACTGCATGCTTCAAGCTCAATACTGCTGCAACCTAACATCACCTGCACGCATCTATCGTGCATAAGCTTATAGAAAGCTTAGAGGGTGGTGTAAGTGTGTGCACAAAGTAGGTGCCAAGTATTCAATAAAATGCCGTAATTATACAATATTGAAAATAATGGCATGAATCATATGATATCAGAGTAAGCAGAAATACTGTAAGTCTATAAAAATACCGTCAACCCTATCCAGGATATGCAATGAAAGGACATCGTAAGTCGATGTCATATACGGAGAAAATAATGTAAATCGGCTATGTAATGCGGAAACATAATGAACTAGATATCATATATCGAGGATGCAACACAATATGCAATTTGGAAGAGCTAATAAAATCATCATAAATATAAAAATATATCAACCCGAAATGCCATATGTTGTGAATGAAATGTGATATGCGGTGCGAATGGAGTGACCATGCTGGAGTGTGAAGTCGGGATGATAGTACGTAGTATCGCAGGCTACGGGATCCATCACAAGGGACTTCTATCCAAACTAGTCCCATACGTAATTTGGATAGTCAGACTCAATGTGGTAAACTCCTGATCTCAGGTTAATCACGTGCTTCAACCAAAATCTTGGCCATTACGAAGGTATACGTAACAATTAGTTGCGCACCACCAGCCCGAGTGGATAGTGAATGAATGAATGAATGAATGAATGAGTATGCAACTCCTACTAAATAAGTTCACATACCAGTACAATTCCTCTTTGGGATCATCACCGAGGTTTAGTACATTTCAAATGGCACTGCCCCTCTCCCAACAGCACAATCCAAGTGAGCATAAGAAACCTCACTATCCGCCTGACCAATAGTTTGCCAATACCTATCCGGCACGTCGATAGCGGACCCATTCACGAGCTGGTCAAACTCAGCTTAGTTATGCCCCCTACCCTTAGGCGGGTAAGGCTACACCCCCTCCCAACCGGCCATGACACAGTGGGAGACGTGACCTCCTGATATTCGGTACTCGGGCGCTCATGTATCCACTCGGCCTTGACGTTGGGGTGTTCTCTGGTACCAAGAGGGTTCAGAGATTTTCACCCAGGGCTATCTATGGTAGCCCGATGCTAATAACAAATTTTTGGTGTCCCATCTGGCCATCCATGATATGCCTATGGAGACTACGACCCTGATATCGCTAGGACGTGCAATAGTCACATCACATAATGCAAGATGCATGAGTCATACAATTTAGTCATGCATCAATCCTGTGCATACCATGCACTCATGTGAGACAGTCTCCACCTATTAGGGATTCTCATAACAACCTGCCTAATGACATGCAATGGACAAACACATCTCATATCAAACATGCAGATGATAGGTATGTGCATGTATCATGATGTTATGCTGTCACATACTCGTAATCGGTATCGACAATCGACCTTGCTAATCAGCATTGGTAATCGGCCTTGATAATGTGGATATTTAACCAGCATTGCCCCCAAGGAGTGACCCACATAGAGCCTAACATATAGTGGGCCCATGGCCTCACACAAGGGCCAAATATACACCATGGGCCTCACTCAAGAGCTCAACACATCATGATGGCCTTTCACATTGACCTAACATACATCACAATGGGCTACGTTGCCTGGCCCTCAAATGCATCATATTAGGCCTTGTTAATTGGCCTCAATATCCGGCCTCGACAATTGGAATCGGTAAATCAGCCACATCAATCGGAATCGGCAATCGGCCATGATAATCAGCCTCGATCGCTAATTAGCAATCGACTAAGACAATCGAAATCGATCGATAATTGAAATCGATAAATCGGTCATGTCAATCAGAATCGGTAATCGGTCATGATAATCGGCCTCGATCGCTAATCGACAATCAGCCACAACAATCAAAATCGATCGATAATCAACCTCGATAGTCGGAATCTGTGAGAATAGGCCTAACAAGGCCTAATGGAAGGTCACAATGTGGATATTCAACCATCATTGCCCATCAATGTGGACATTTAACCAACATTGCTCCCAAGGAGTGGCCCACATAAACTTCATTACATACATCATGACAAAATCACATATCTCAACGGGCCTTGAATATACAATAAGTGGGCCCTGCACTTGGGCCTCATATACATCACATCAGTCCCTCATATACATCACGTCGGGCCTCGCCAAAGGTCACAAACACATCACAGTGGGCCTCCTTACGCAGGCCATATATACATCAATGTGGGCCTCGCCAAATGGGCCACAAATATATCACAATGGGCCTCATATTTGTGCCCAGGTGGACCCCATCATATGGGCCTTAAATATAAGGTGGGTGGGCCCTATCACATAGGCCTCATATACATCAAATGGGCCACGTATCTGGGCCTCGAATACATCAAGTGGGTCACACATCATGAGCCTAATACATATCATAATGGGCCTTGCCCTTAAGCCACGAATACATCACAATAGGCCTTGCCCATGGGCCTCGAGTACATCATAATAGGCTATGCCCATGAGCCTCAGATTCAAGCAGGTGGGCCCCATCATATGGGCCTTAAATATATCATGATGGGCCTCATGGATGGGCCGCACTAATGGACCTAATATACATCAAGTGGGCCATAATACATGGGCCCCGAATATATCAAATCAGGTCGCATCATGTGGGCTTCAAATACATTAAATGGGTCATGCACATGTAGCAGGTGGGCCTTATGAATCACGGAATGGGCCCCACCAGCCAGATATACAACGCATGCATTATGGTGGGTCCCATGGGTGGACTGTATAGATGAAACACATATATCATATGGGACCCGTGTCCCTGTACAAGACGACATGAATGAAACATCCAGATCATAGGTGGGTCCCATATAAATGGACGATGTAGCTGAAATGTATACATCATTGTGGGGGCCACGGACGTCGGTGTGGATGGACCACAATACATGGACGACATGGATGATACAGTACATGTATCATGGTGGGTTCCACACATGTGGTCCACCAGAGTGTTGAATCGGCCTCATGTCCATCTGGACATGAGGATATAGAATACGTACATCAAGGTGGATCTCATTATCCGCTACTATTGGACGGTGGAGATCAAATACATTAAGGTGGGGTCCATGCGTGTGGCCCACCAGAATTTTGAATCTGCTTCATTTGGGGTAGAAGGTGTGGATCAAAACAGGTGGACGGCGTGGATGTAAACTACATTCACCAAGGTCTGTCCCACTGTCCAGCCATCTGGATGGTGTGTATGGACGGTGTGTATAAGACACACATGTACTGAGGTGCGGTCCACGTCCCACGTATGGACATCACACACCAGCCGCCAATTGGACAGTATGGATGAGACATGTGCATCACGGTGGATATATTATATTATAATATATATGTCACAAAAAGAAAGGAGGTCTCCAGCATCCAGGAAGAGATGGATGACTGGGATAAAGAATACATGCATTAAGGTGGGTCCCACATAGCAGTGGCTCACCACATCATTTATAAAATATATAATATATTATATTATATAGTATATATATAATATATGCATTATATATACACATATGTACGTGTGTGTGGGTGAAATCGTGTGGGTGGCAGCATCCAGTACAAATGGACGGTTTGGATATAATACGTATCTCATGGTGGGGTCCACACGTGTGGCCCACTAGGAAAATAGACGGGCGGTTTGGATACATGTCTAGATGAATGGACGGTATAGATAAGACATATATATCACGGTGGAACCTTGGCGACGGTCGAAGAAATCAAGGTGGGCTCCACATTAAAATTGATGGACGGTCTGGATGTGAAGTGGAGGGACGGTTTGGATATAGCACATACGTCATTGGGGCCCACAGCTGGACAGCTGGATGAAACGCATGCAGCATGGGGGTTCATGCATACATCACTCACATCACGGTGGATTTCCACCTGTCCAAAACGGACGGTGGATATACAAAACATACACCAAGGTGGATCTCACTGTCCAGGCCTTTGCATTGGACGGTGCAGATGGAATACATCATCAAGGTGGGTCATGTCCCACGTGTGGCCACCACACATAGCTGTTGCACGTACGACAGTTGTACGTCAGGGGTCCGACCGTCCCACGGGACTTGCTGACTTGGATTCAGTAGCTCGAGCTGTTGGCTGGACGGTTAGGATATAACATGTCCCTCATGGTGGAGGCCCACTTGTTGACGTCCATACTGATGGACGACTGTAAACGAAACATACACATCACAGGGTCCCCAAATAAGAGGAAAAATGTAAGGCCCGTAACCTAGCCCGTACTGTTCGGTTGACTCCCACAATCCTTCTCGAAGAATTTCGGCGACCTGTGACCTATAATTGACGTTTACGTGCAACTCTAAGTCGTATCCCGTAGATTTGAGTCGGCTTAATCCGAGACTTATACCAATGCGACCGCACCATCGGCGCAGTTCTGACGCCGTGTATTACTCACCAAGGCGATACCTAGGCCAGTAGATATGTGCCCGCATTCAGTTCAAGGAAAACGCCGCGCACTTGCAAAACTCAAAAGAGAACTTGTCAAATCAATCCCATCAATCCCATCAATCCCATCAATCACCACATCATATCAAATACAACAACCCCTCCCCTAAAGTCAACTCTCTCTTACAAACCCATCCCTTACATGTCAAGTACACTTCACCCATCACTCACACCCATCCCATCCTCTCTCTCTCTCTCTCATTTTCTCCATTTCTCAAGAAAACCCCAAGCAAGCCAACGTCTAAGCATTTTTCATGGGAGAGGAGAAGCTATGTGTGGCCCACTTCCTACCTCCCATCTCCACCATTCAAAGAACATCTCGACCGTTGAAATCGTCCCCTTGGAGCTCTAGATCATGTTGGCAGAAGAAGGAAGAAGAGATCAAAGGTGGGTGCTTCTCTCTCTCTCTCTCTCTCTCTTTTTCATTTTTGTGTGATGTGTGACCCACTTGGATGGACCCCACCTTGATGTGAGATCCACACCGTCCAGCAAATCTGGACAGCGAGACCCATGATGAATGTGTTTCATCCAACCGTCCGTATGGGGCCTACCTTAATGGATCGTGTAGATCATGGACCCCATCATGATCTTTGTCTTTTATCCATCCATCCATTTGTGGCCCCCACTTGCTGTACATGTGCAGCACCCACACCGTTCATCCATTTCAATTGTGGGGTGGGTAGTAACAGCAGCAGTGCTGCTGCTGACTGTGATTGAAGAGTAAACATAAATATCAGCTTTCTCTGGAAGCTTGTGGGTCCACACGTGTGGACCCACCTGGTGCAAGTGTTTTATCCTAACCGGCCATCCATTTTGACGGTGAAGTCCACCTGGTGCAAGTGTTTCATCCCAGCCATCCATCTGTTGTACAGCTATGAGGGACACCATGATGTATGTATTAATCCCACATCGTCCAGTAGGTCTGGATGGTGGGTCCCATTAGCCCCATCTCAGGGCATGTGTTATATCCTACCATTCATCCATTTTCTCGTAGATGGGATCCACCCACACGTGTGACACGTGTAGGGTGGGACCCCTTGTTGTAGGCATTTAAATCCACACCGACAACCGTCCTTTCATTTGGACGGTGGCCAGCACACCTGGATGCTTTAAATAAATTAATAATATAATATATATGTTGCATATATTCGTTGGGTCCCACCACTGGCTTACGTCAGCAAGAGTCGTGGGCCCCATCATGTTGCATATGTCTGAAATCCAGATCGTCCACTCTTTCCAGACAGTGCTGGGCGTGGACCCCAGCATTTTGTATCCTGACCGTCCATCAAACGGACGTCCACTAGGGACGTGGCCCACCTTGATGTATGCATTCCAATATCCACAGTGTCCATGTATGGACGGTGCAGAGATGGGAACCACCGTGATATGTGTTGCAGCACACCGTCCACCTGTTTTAGTCGTGGGACCTGTCCCATAGGTGTGACGCATGTGGGCAGGTGGGGCCCACCTTGATTTTTGTGTTTTATCCAGGCCGTCCGATCTATGCGGGGCCCTACCTTGATGTATGTATCTTATGCCCATATCATCCATCACTGGACGGTACTGTGGGGCCAACCCTGATGTATTTATCCACCCCGTCCATCTCTCTCTTTGGGACGGTGGGTGGCCACCATGATGTATGTAATCTGCACCGTCCATCTGGACGGTGCTGAGTGTGCAGGCCACCATGATATACGTGTCATTTGCACCATCCATTACTGGACGGTGCTGTGCAGGGATCACCTTAATGTATTTTATCCCAGTCGTCCAGTGGACTGGACGGTGGGACCCTAACTGAATGAATATATTCTATATACCGTCCATCCATTTCTACGTGGTGGGCCAGAGGCATGTGAGATCCTCACCGTCCAGCCACATGGACGGTGGATCCCACCACGAGGTATTGTGCTATCCAAACCGCCCATTCACGTGTGGATTCCACACGTGTCAGGGGTCTGGTCATAAGGTATGTTTTATATCCTAATCGTCTATCTGCTGGTGGGTCAACATCCCACCAGCAATACAGATGACGTATTTATGTCAGCCAATGGTATGGGTTTGACCGTGATATCCAGACTGTCCATCTGTTTTATATCGACGTTGTCCATATGTTGGACGAGCAACAAATAGCTGCTGTAGTAAAGTCATTAAGTTCCGTGGGCCACGCCATGATGTATATGATGTAGCCCACACTGTCTAAATGGTTGGACGGTGGGCCACGCTGTGATGTATATGTTATATCCAGCCACTTATCAAGTGGACCAAACTGTAAAAATCAGTGGAGATTGAATGTCCACCAATGAAACTGTTTGGGATCGCAGAGGGTTTAGATCCATATGAAATTATTTTTTCCTTTTAATTCAGGCCTTAGTGAATAGATTAAATGGAAAATAAATGTGATGGTGGGCCTTGTGAAGTCTTAACTGTGAAAATCATTATCTCCACTGTTATTTGTAGTATGGTCCAGATGATCTTTCGATATGATTCATTTTGTGATAATGCTCCAAAAAGATCTCTATCTATAGATGAATGGTGTGGTTGGTTTGGGCCCATTTGATTTGACACATATGATTTGACCCATTCGATTCAGCTTATTAGTGCGACCCATTGATGCGGCCCACTTGATGTATATTGGCCCATTGGTGTGGACCATGTGATACGACCCATTGTGATGTATTTGGGCTCATGGGTTAAGGCCCATTGTGATGTATATGGAGCCCATCAATGAGGCCCATTATGATATATTTGAGACCATGGGATGTGGCCCTTTATGATGTATTGTGGCCCATTCGATAAGGCCCAATGTGATGTATGTGTGGTCGTTACATTGTATATGAATTTCTTATGTAGGGCACTCCTTGGGAGCAATGTTGGTTAGATGTCCACATTGATGGGCAATGATGGTTGGATGTCCACATTGTGACCTTTTTGTAGGCCTTGTTAGGCCCATTCTCATCATTCTCTTAGTGGGTTAACCCAAATAAGTGGGCCCCATTCGCCGTAGACGGATGGCTCCGTGCTATCAAATTTGATATAACAATGGCTGAGTGTCGATTTTTATACTATGGTTGATCAACTGATCATCTATAGACCCCACTTTGTTTATTTGCTGATATCGGTACCGATTATTGAGGTTGACGCTGATTATCGACCCTGAGTATTGGTGCCGATTATCAATGCTGATTATCGATATTGATTGTCGTAACTGATTGTCGATTTCGATTGACGTGACCGATTTACCGATTTCGATTATTGATCGATTCCAATTGTCGTGGCCAATTACCGATTAGCTATTGAGGCCGTTTATCATGACCGATTGCCGATTCCAATTGAGGTGACCGATTTGTCGATTCTAATTATTGACCGATTTTGATTGTTATAGTCGATTGTTGATTCCAATTGACTTGGCCAATTTTTTGATTTGGATTGTCGAGGCCGATTATCTATGTCGATGCCGATTGTCGATTTCGACTCTAATTGTCAAGACTAATTGTTGAGGCTGATTTCGATTCTGTTTATCAAGGTCGATTCTGATTTGTCGAGACTGATTGTATAGGTCGATTTCAATTATCGAGGTCGATTTCGAATGTCGATTCCGACTGTTGAGGCTGACCTCGATTGTCGAGGCCAATTTCGATTGCCAAGACCGATTGTCGAGACTTATATGATATACATGCGACCCGTAGTGGAGTTCCATTGTGACACGTATTAGGCCCATGATGCATGGCCCATTTGATGTATTCAAGACCCATGTGTAGGGCCCACATATCATGTATTCATAGCCCATGGGTAAGGCCCAATGTGATGTATTCATGGCTCATTATGATATGTATTACGCCCATGAGTAGGGTCCACCGGTTGTGTATATGTGGCCTTTGAGTAAGGCCCATTGGGTTGTATATTAGGCCTTTGTGTGAGGCTGTGGGCTCATTATATGTTTGGGTCTATGTGACCATTCCTTGGGGGCAATGTTGGTTAAATGTCCACATTGTCGAGGCCGATTGTTGTTGCCGATTATTGATACCGATTATGAGTATGTGATAGCATAACATCATGATACATGCCCATACGCATCATTTGCATGTTTTTTATGTAATAAGATTGACCATTGTATATGTCATAGGGCAGGTTGTTCATGGAGCTCCCTGATAGGCGGAGTTGCCCCACATGAGAGCACGGCATGCGCAGGATTGATGTATGACTGGATTGCATGACTCATGCATCTTGTATTGCATTGTGTTGTACTGTACGCCCTAGCAACATCAGGGTCGTAACCTCCACAGGCATTTCGTGGATGGGAAGATGGGATACTAAAAATCTGTTCTACATGGGGTGCTATAGATATCCCTGGATGAAAGTTTCTAAACCCTCTTGGTTCCAAAGGTTGCTCCAACGTCTAGACCGAGTTGATGTATGAGTGCATGAGGGCTGTATACCGTTAGGCCGTATCTCCCACTGTGTCGTGGTCGGTTGGAAGGGGTGCGGCCTTACCCACCCAAGAGGAGGAGGCAAAGCTAGGCTGAGTTTGATCAGCTCGAGGAATGGGTCTACTATCGACGAGCCGGGCCCGATATTGGCAGGCGGATAGTGAGGTCTCTTTCACTTGCCTTGTTGAGCGTGATGGGGTGGCAATCTGGTTTGGAGTGTAATAGACCTCGGTGATTTCCCAGAGAGGAACCGTATTGATATGTGGACTTATTGAGTAGGAGTTACATACTCATGCATTTGTTTCATTCACTATCCACTCGGGCTGGTGGTGCGCAACTAATTATTGTGTACCTTTGCATGACCAGGATTTCGGTTGGGCGCGCGACTAACCTGAGATCAGGAGTTTACCACATTGAGTCTGACTATCAAAATTTAGGTATGAGACTGGTTTGGATAGAAGTCCCTTGTGATGGACCCCATAGCCTGCGATACTATGTACTATCATCCCGACTTCACTCCAGCTTGGTCATTTCATTCACACCGCATATTATATTGCATCTGCAGTACTTAGTATTTTGGATTACCATGTTTCTGCATTGATATGGTCATTAGTACTCATGCCTTGCATCGCATAGCCTTGGTACGACTAATGGGATTCATAGACTTGTCAGTATATTTTTGCTCATTTCGATGTTGTATGATTTATGATATTGTATACTTGGCATATAATATTTGGCTTATTTTGACTCCTCATTTGCATAACTGACTTACATTATGTATCCTGATATTGAACGTCTCATGCACTTGTCAGTATTTTCGCTTACTCTGTTATCGTGTAATTTATGACTTTGTCAGTATTTCTGTTTACTCTGATAATTCATGATCTTATCAGTATTTCTTCTTATTCAGACATTGTGTGATTATGGATTACCAGTTTTCTGGTATTGTAGGATTATGACATTATATTGAATACCTGACACTTACCTTGTGCACACACTTACACCACCCTCTCAGCTTTCTATAAGCTTATGCCTGATAGATGCGTGCAGGTGACGTTAGGTTGTAGCAGTGTTGAGCTTGGAGCGTGCAGTGGTCTTCTGGAGCTTGATTTTTTAGTTATATATTTCCCTTTCAGTGTTATACTCAAATAATTATATTAGTGGATATGTGATGATGATGTTGCCTTTGTGAATTGGGTAATCTTGTGGTTATGCTTATTACGAGTTAAATGTACAAAAAAAAATATTCTCGTGGGATCCCAGGATCGGAATCTGGCATATGAATGCTAGGAGCCGGGAATGGGATACTACGGAGGCTGTCAGCACCAGATTCGAAGATCGGAATTCCTGTGAATCGATTTTCGGGTTTGAGACGTGACAAAAAATAAATTTCTTAAAGATCGAAAACTCAAAAAGGGTTTCAATGGTAGACGTTCAATCCCCTGCTATCGAGTGGTGTGGACCACCTAATACCCATATACCACTGATTTTTGGGGTGATCGGCAGGTTAAAGGGGACCCATCAAATGCACGGTGTTGATGATCAACACACATCATGGTGGGGCCTGAAGTGGGGACCACTCTCCCAGCGTCCAACCAGGCTGCGGACGTTACTTGCTGCAGCGTCCTCTGGATGCTGACAGCAACAACGTCCTCTGGACGCTGACAGCAACAACGTCTGCTGTTTGAAAAATATATATATATATATATATATATTAATTTTTCAAAGGAATTTCATAGGTGGGGCCCATATCAGGGCGATCCAATCCGCCCACGGGGTCTCCGGGCTCGGGACAGGTCCAATGAGCCCAATATTGGGTATGTTTGATGCACAGAATGTCAGACCCGTATCCTAGCCCATACCGTTCCGTATGCCTTCGCGGTCCTCTCGGTCGAATTTCGACGACTCGCGATCTATAATCGGCGTCTGCGCGTGATCTTGGGACAGATCCTGTCAGTCTGAGTCTGCTCGACCTGAGACTTATATCATTGTGACCGCGCCGTCTTCAAGGTTCCGATGCCGCGTATTACGGGCCGAGCAGGTACCCAGGCTAGGAGATGTATGCCCGCATTTAGTTCGAGAAAAAACGCCGTGCGTTGCAATCCTTAGAAAATCCATCACATCAATCACTTCACTTGTTAAAGTACACCCATCAAGTCAAATACCCTATCCCATCCCCCAAGTACACAACACCATCCCTAAAGTCAACCTTTCCATCCCATCTCTTACACACCCCATCACTCATTTCCCATCATCTCTCTGTCTCTCTCTCTCTCTCTCTCTCTCTTTCATTCTCTCTCTCATTTTTCCTCTCAAGCAACCCACGTCCATGAGAGCTCCATGAGAGAACCTTATGAGGCCCACTTCGTACCTCCCATCTCTACCATCCAAAGAATATCTTGACCGTTGAAATCGTCTCCTTGGTGCTCTAGATTGTGTTAGCAGAAGAAGGAAGAAGAAATCAAAGGTGGGTGCTTCTCTTTCTCTCTTTCTCTCCCTCTCTTTCATTTTTCCTTGGTGATGATGAGTGGCCCACCTATAACATATCCATTACATCCATGTCGTTCACCTAGTGGGCCCACCTAGTAGTCCATTTAGGCCTAATTGGAAGAAATACACAAATATTCCCATACGTGTGGACCCACCCCAATGTGAAGTACATAGTGTCAATGTGGGACCCACCTTGATGAAATATGATTCACACAGGGATGCTGAATGGGATTTTGTGAAGAGTGAACAGGCCGTGGGATGCATTGTAGCGTCTGCACGATGTTGTACAGAAACAAAGATATCAGCTTGTTTTCAAACTTTTGAGTGGGGCGCTTATGTAGGCTCCACCTTGATGTATGGATTTAATCCAAGCCGTCCATCCTTTTCCTCAGATCATTTTAGGCGTTGAGCCAAAATTTGAGATCAATCCGATTCTCAGGCGGGCCGTACCATACAAAATAGTAGTATTACTGTTAAAACCCACATTGATTCTTCTATTCGTAAAAAATACGTTGCATATTGGTCTCATTTGGTCGATCAGGGGCTGTAGAATCCAATGGCCTAGTTGGATTTTTCAGATGCGGGCCCTATACGTGAAAAACTATGGAATTTTAAAAAAAAAAACTAACCGGCAGCAACTGACGTTGCTGCTGTCAGAGGGGCAGGCAGCGCCTGCTGCGCTGGTGGGTGGACGAGAAGGGACCCACAGTCCCAGCCGTGGGCCCTATCGTGATGTGGATCCCACATCAACACCATGCATTTAATGGCCCATTAGGGCAGTGGGCCCCACTCCAAAAATCAGCCTTATCTGAAGCTCAGGTGGCCCACATCATAGGGAACAGTGGGATTGAACGTCAGCCATTGAAATCCTTTTATAGGTCACAAAAGTTTTGGAACATTATGAAATTTATTTTTCCTATTCATCTGGGTCTACGTGACCTTGTCAACAGATTGGATGGCATATAAACATTATGGTGGGCCCTACGTGGGACCCGCAGTGATGTATGTGTTCTATTCACACCGTCCACTGCTGTGGATGGTGGAGCCACTCAGATGTATGTGCTTTATATATGCCGTCCAACCATTTTAGCTGGCTGCTGGACGGCAGAGGGATTCCACCATGTGGTATATGTTTCATCCATGTCGTCCATCTATATATGGGACCCACCCCACGTGTGGGCTGCACCTGTGATATATATATTATATATCATTTATATATTATATTATATAATCTATATATGATGGTGGGCCTTTATGGCACCCACCATGATGCATGTGTTTCATCCAATCTGTCCAACCATTTTGAAAACTTATTTTAGGCTTGAGACAAAAAAATAAGACAGATCTAGGATTAGGTGGACCACACTATAGAAATCGGTGGGTTTGACCGTCCACCATTAAAATCCCTTTTAGGTCATTGTGACCTTATGATCAGATTGGATGGGAAATAAATGTTATTGTGGGCCTTTAAAATTTTAATGGTGGAAATCATTGTCACCACTTATAATTTGGGTGTGGCCCATTTGATATACCTGAGGCCCTTTGTGTGACCATTTGTTGAGGCCCACCTTGATATTTATAAGGCTTATTTGAGGAGGCCCACCTTAATGTATTTGTGGCCTGTTGTTGAGGCCCACCTTGATATTTATAGGGGATCATTTGATGAGGCCGATTTGATATATTTGGGGCCCACTTGATAAGGCCCAATATGATGTATTTTGAGCCCACGTGATGTATATAATTTGTATCCAGGCTGCCCGTCCAGGGCTGGACACTGGTCAGATATAATGATAGTATTATATTATTATTATTATTATATATTATAATACATATATACATATATATGTTGTGGGACCCACGTGGGGACCACAGTGATGTATTTGTTTCATCCACACCGTCCAGATGATCTGGATGGTGTTGGACATGCTTGGACGGTGTCAAATAATGTTTGGGCGGTGCTGCGGACACCCCACCTCGATGTATGTTTCATATCCACACTATCCAGACTGTTTGGATGGTGCTAGGCAATGTCTAGAAGGTGTTGATTCACATGAGCAACATTTGGACAATGCTAATTACCATTAGTGAGCCATGTACCCCCATAAAGTGATTGTGTATAGTGATGCACATGTTGCACCTACAACTATTGAAATGATTTTAGATATAATCCTAGCTCTCATCGTGATCTACAAACCCTCCACCTTCCTAGGAGACCCATATCATAGTGGGACCCACCGTGATATATATGTTGTATATTCACACGTCCATTCATGTGACCTCCACGTGATGTACGTATTTAAGGCCCAGATGGTGAGGCCCAATGCGATGTATATATGGCCCATGTTCGAGGCCCAATATGATGAATACTCGGTCCTGGTGTTGGGGCCCATTGGGATGTATCTAAGGCCCGTGTATTGCGGCCCACATGATGTATGTGAGGCCCATGGGTTGCGGGCCATTGCGATGTATATTGAGGCCCATGGTTGTGGCCTGTTATGATATGTTAGAGGCCCATGGTTGAGGCCCATTAGGATGTGTTTATGGCCCATTTGGTAAGGCCCACTGAGATCTATTTTCATCCCATGGGATGAGGCCCATTGTGACGTATTTCTGGCCGGTATGTTGTGTCCCATTATGATATGTTTCCAGCCCAGTTATCGAGGCCCAACCTGATGTGTATAAGGCCCATTAGTGTGGCTCATTGATGCAATCCACTTGTTGGATATGAGGCCCATTGGTACGACCCAATGATGCGACCCATAGTGATGTGTATATTAGGCCAATGGTGCGGCCTAATGTATCGATCCACCGTGATGTGTAAGCCCACGTGCTGCATGTGTAAGGCCCACCTGTGATGACTATTTGAGGCTACTTATTGGATATTTGGACCCACCTTATGTTTGACTCTATGTGGACCACTGCTTGGGAATAGTGTTGGTTGAATGTCCACATTTTTGGGTAATGATGGTTAAACGCCCGTATGGTGACCTTCCCTTAAGCCTAGTTAGGCCCATTCTCATCGATACCGATTATATAGGCCGATTCGTTGAGGCTGATTTTGATTACCGAGGCTGAGTATCAAGGCCAGTTCTGAGTGTCGAATACGATTGTTAAGGCCGATTTCGATTGCCAAGGCCTATTGTTGAGACCTATATGATGTATATTTGACCCATAGTTGAGGCCCATTGAGATGTGTATTCGGCCTATGTAATGTATATGCAGCCCGTGTTTAAGACCTAATGTGATGAGTAGGAGGTCTATGTGATGGGGCCCATTATGATGTACTTGAGGTCCATGGGCAAGGTCCATTGTGATGTATTCGTGGCCTATGGACAAGGCCCATTGTGATATGTAATAGGCCCATGAGCAGGGCCCATCTGCTGTGTATATGTGGCCTTGAGCAAGGCCCATTGTGTTGTATATTAGGTCTTTTTGTGGGGCCATGGGCCCATTATATGTTTGACTCTATGTGGGCCATTCCCTGGGGGCAATGTTGGTTAAATGTCCACATTGTCGAGGCCGATTGTGGATACCGATTATGAGTATGTGACAATATAACATCATGATACATGCCCATACGCATCATCTGCATGTTTGTTATGAGATGTGATTGATCATTACATATGTCATTGGGCAGGACGGTATGAGACTCCCTGGTAGACGGAGGTTATCTCATATGAGCACACGACATGCGCAGGATTGATGCATGACTGGATTGTATAATTCATGGATCTTGTATTATGTTGTGATTATTGTATGCCCTAGAAACATTAGGGTGGTAGCCTCCACAGGCATATCTTGGATGGCCAGAGGGGACACCAAAAATTTATTCTAGCATCGGGCTGTCATAGATGGCCCTGAGTGAAAATTCCTAAACCCTCTTGGTACCAGAGGACGCCCCAACGTCGAGACCGAGTGGATACATGAACGCCTGAGTGCCGAATACCAGGAGGCTACATCTCTCACTGTGTCATGGTCGGTTGGGAGGGGGTGTGGCCTTACCCGCCCGAGGGTAGGGGGTATAGCTAGCATGAATTTGATCAGCTCATGAATGGATCCACTATCGATATGCCGTATTGGCAGACTATTAGCTAGGCGGATAGTGAGGTTTCGTACGCTCACTTGGACTGTGTTGCAGGGAGAGGGACAATGCCATTTGGAGTATACTAAACCCCGACGATGATCCCAGAGATGAACCATACTGATTTGTGGACTTATCGAGCAGGAGTCGTTTACTCATTCATTCATTCATTCACTCACTATCCACTCGGGCTGGTGGTGCCTAATTATTTGTTACGTGTACCTTCGCAACGGCCAGGATTTCGATTGGGGGGCGCGACTAACATGAGATCAGGAGTTTACCACATTGAGTCTGACTATCCAAATTAAGGTATGGGACTGGTTTGGATAGAAGTCCTCTGTAATAGACCTTTGTAACACCCCGTATTTTACAATGCTCAAGTGTTACCTTTTAAACCCACACTAAACTAAAACAAAATTTGGTTAACTAAAGATGTGAACTCAACATACATAGGATAGACATTCTGATCAACATTGAAGCCATCCATCAGGGTCTCCAAGAGTCAAGACATGTCCTACGACAGTCAGAAAGGTGAGACTACTTGAGCCATTATGTTAGTTAATGCTGGTGCAAAACACTTGTCACTAACAACTGAGAATTTGTTGACAACAAACAAAACATTCATCATGACTAACACCCTATATTAACCATTGAAAACGATTATCAGTCTCACTTGATCGACAGAACATGGCATATAAGCCAATGATGGCCCAATGGTGCATATAGTGGGCCACCTAGGGCTCACCATCAACCCAACATAAGCCAGGGGCCCTAGACGGTGTCCTCTAATACAAACGAACGGTATAGATCATGGTAACAACATTCCAGTGGGTCCCGACACGGGGCATGCACACAAGAACACGTGTGCGAGGTGCACCAAGTTCTCTCCTCGATCGAACACGTCCCAAATACAAATCTTTCGCCTTTATCTCTCTGTTTCTAACCGAACACGTGTGCAAGGTGCAGCAAGTCCTCTCCTCGATCGGACACATCCCGACCGACTGTTGCGAATACAAATCTCCCGCTTTTCTCTCTCTGTTTAACACGTGTGCGAGGTGCAGCAAGTCCTCTCCTCGATCGGACACATCCCGACCGACTATTGCAAACACAAATCTTAGCCGTCCAAAAGAAGTAGCAATCTCAGCCATCCGTTCTCTCTCCCTCCATCTATAAGATAGGACCTATAGCCCAAGAAAATTTTCCATGAAGGAAGAGGGAAGAGAGTGTGAAAGATGAGGAAGAAACAGAGGCTGTTGTGGCTAGAACGTTAGGATGGCATCCACCCACCTTAGGTAATCCATCTTCGTTCTCCTTTTGAGTTGATTCTTAGGTTGCTACCAGACCCTGCATAGATTGGAACCACGACCAAATAATGACCGTGTGTTACGTCATTTACAACCCTGTTTCAGTCCGAGTCCAAGCCAGACAATGGCTGTGATATGGACTGAGATATCAGCTTGACAAGGGACCCTGTTTGGGACCTAGGCTGAGCAAATCCACGGCCCCATTTAAGTCTGAAATCAGACCTGGAGTAAGGCCGAGAACACAAGCCGGTTTGGAGCTCGGGCTGGATCTGATTCCAGACTGTCCCACAGACCCTCAAACGGCCCTCTTTCGACCACTGTAGAAAACCACATGGATGTGCATGGCCAAGAAGGGTCGACGTGGACTTGCATGATCTTCCTCCCTGTACCTAGTGAACGGTTCAGATCCACTGTGGGTCGACTCTTAGTAATGAGAAGGAGTGGTGGGCTGGTCCTGGGCCCTGCAAAAATGCAGGTGGGCCCTGCCCATTTCTAAGTTGGCTGCCCTGTGGTGGGCCGCACCTTGCATCTCTTGGTGGGCCTCACGCTGATGCCAGGTGGGCCACACTGGGCTACAGGGGACCGTCCATCAAGGGATGTTGAGTCCTAGCCATCCAGCGCTGGACGTTTTGATTTAAAGAAAGTAAAAACAAAAAAAAAAGAGAAATATAAAATAAAATATATATCTGCCAACGCAAATATTTGAGATCTCATCATAGCTGATGAGTTTGGGAAATCTGAACGGTCCACATGGAGCAGAACCTCAGGAAACCCCTTGGTTCCAATTTTTGCTTTGAACCAAAACTTCTGTGGGCCATGATTAATGCAAACAGTTTCTGCCCTTGAAATTGCATTTATCTCTGCTATGGCCCACCTGAATCTTAGATCAGGGTGAAACTTCACCCCTTAAGGTTTGTCGGGATTCCACATCTTATGGACCGTTCGGATTCAACACCATGCTCACGTGGGACCCACTAGGTGCTCACATGCATAATACATATGTGAAACAAGTACACAGTGCATGTATGAATGCATGAAACAGTTCACGTGAATCCTATGCCAAGAAAAAAGGTTGAGATCTCATCATACCTGATGAGTCTCGAAAATCTGAACCGTCCACATGGAGCAGAACCTCGAGAAAGCCCCTGGTTCCAATTTCTATTTTGAACCAAAACTCCTGTGGGCCATGATTGATGCAAATAGTTTCTTCCCTTGGAATCACATTTATCTTTTCCATGGCCCACCGGAATCTTAGATTAGGGTGAAAATTTAACCCCTAAGGTTTCTCGAGATTCCACATCTCTTGAACCGTTCAGATTCAACACCCACGTCACATGTACGAAGAAATGCACGTGTCCATAGTTAGACATGCCTCATAAATCCAAGCATGGTGAGGCCTACACATGTAACCACTCTTAAGCACGCTGTATATACATCGTCCAAGGCCTAAATGTGGTGCGCCTAGACACACATCCACTCCATATACCAAGAGCTGGTGTGATGCATGTATATACGTACCGTATGTTGCAAATGAAATACACGTACTGTATACATAGATATACTACATAATGCATATAATGTGTACATATAAACCATATGATGCAATACATGATGTATACACGGATACACTGTATGATGTATATGTCATAGGTGTAGTGTGCTGACCATCCATATGGTGGTGGGTCATCATATGGGGGTCCCACCATGATAAAAATGCTTATCCACGTGGTTTATGCAATGGACCCCGCCAACTAAATAAATTATATATTAAGCCCACCTATTGGGACAAGTATTGTCGGGCCTATAATCCTCTCAAATAAGCGCCCAAACCATCATGATTAGGGCCATTCGACCAACCATGGCATCCTAGAATTTTAGGATTTATCAACTAATGCCAGGGATATCCCCAGGAATCTGTTCAAGTGACGTGGAGACTCTGGCTTCTCAAGAGAGCCCACACCAAAGGACACCCTATAATGTATCTGGTGATGATTCTTTCCCCTTAAGCTTTTCACCCTTAACTAGACCAGAAATAACAACTTTGTTAGTATAAATGGCTAGCTAGACTAACGATGAACTGTGTGTGGAAATAAACCGTATTTACTTGATTTACCTGTTTAACATGATAATTCTCATGTTTAATGTTATTTAGATTCTTGATTTTCTCTGAACTGCTTAAGTGAATAATCTAATCCGTTATGCCATGTAAATTCAGTTGTTGTATATTGATAGGAATACGTGTGTCATTCCTTATTTCCCTTTCATATTGTAATATATGTTGCTATGACACACATACTGCTAAAATCTCTCCATGGGAAGTCTTAGTGAAGGAGAGTCTGTGCTTGGGGTGTAACTAGATTGGTTGTGACATAAGTAGGCCCTTGACATGGAGGTTTTGATTGTGGTGCTTGACCATAGGATTTACCATCCATGTGTGGTTTCACCTAACTGACTTGGGATGGACTTCATAACCCTTCCAAATACCGTTGTTTACTCGTTCCTTTTGAATCATTTACACCGGCATGTTTAAATCGCCACTTCTGGTAGTTTCAACATTCCATCCTTAGTCGGCATTGGTGGTAGCCCCTTTATGTTGAATTGATTGACCACATGTTAGTGGGTGCTAGACACACCCTAAGACGGTAGTCTCATGGGACGGGGATGGTGGAATGGGACACTATGCCCGAGCCGTCGGTCTACGCTGGGCCATGTGCTCCCCGTAGTGACCGTGAGCTTACTTAAATTGGCTGGTTGCAAATGGACTAATAATGGGCTGACAAGTCATGCATGCATGACATATTTCGATGACTTGGATCACTCTGCCCTGCGATTACGCTGCATGTTGCGCTTATGACCAGTCATTAGATTGTGATATTGACTCGGATTATCATGCCCTGCGATTATGCTGCGTGTTGTACTGATAACCAGTCTTATCTCTGGGTGACGACCCCAATGTCCGTCCGGATGTTTTTCCTGGGACATAGGCCGTCTGGATGTTTTACCCAGGCCGACAATCATAGGCCGTCTGGATGTTTTACCCGGGCTGACGATTGCATTCATACATCCATGCATTTAATAAGACTGCATCTACTGTGTTTTGGATTGCCTGTATACTTTTATGTTATTCTTATTTAGGGCGACGGTGTGTAATCTTAGCGGGAGATCACACTGAGTTGGCCACTCATCCATTAAATATATAACCGTATAGGTAGCATAGGTGGTCCTGATGATGTTCACATTCATATTGATGAGGAGTCAGGTTCAAGTACCAGAATCACATGATTGTATCTACCTTGAGGAGCTGAGGGGTCTTACAGCTCTAATTCACTTGCATTATATTATTTCTCATGTATTGGATCATGAAATTTTTGTATTTATAAATTTTTGAGACATTGGTTTGTATAAGTCATTATGGGCAACCACTTGTATATTCTGAATGAAATTTAAAATTTTCCTTTATGCTGATTTGTCCACTCTACGCTCATCTGCTTACTCTGATAAAAGAAAAATATTATATCTAACTATCCTTTAAGGTTAACACTTGGGTTTTTGGGACACGGGTCATGTACTCAGGTCCTGAAAAGTCGGGGCGTTACAACCTTGTAGCCTGTGATACTACGTACTATCATCTCGACTTCACACTCCATCATGGTCATTCCATTCACACTGCATGTTGCATTACATCCGCGGCATGTGGTACGGCTGACGTTGTTTGTGTTATTCATCAGGAATGTATATTGCATCGCATCCTCTGCATCTGATATTTGGCTCTCTATGATTCCTCATTTGTATAGTTGATTTCTTTTAATATTGTATGACTCATGCACTTGTTAGTATTTCCACTTACTCTGTTATCGTGTGATTTATGACTTTGTCAGTACTTCCGTTTACTCTGATAATTCCTGATTTTGTCAGTATTTTTGTTTACTCTGATAATTCAAGATCTTATCAGTATTTCTGCTTATCAGACATTGTACGATTTATGGATTATCAGTATTTTCGGTATTGTATGATTATGACATTGTATTGAATACTTGACACTTACCTTGTACACACACTTACACCACCCTCTAAGCTTTCTATAAGCTTATGCACGATAGATGCGTGCAGGTGATGTTAGGTTGCAGCAGTGTTGAGCTCGAAGCGTGAAGTGGTCTTCTGGAGCTTAATTTTCTATTTATGTATTTCCCTTTCAGTATTGTACTCGAATGATTATATTAGTGGATATGTGATGACGATGTTGCCTTTGTGAATGGATAATCTTGTGGTTATGCTTATTACGAGTTAAATGTACATTGAGAAAAAAATCCTCCTTGTAAGATCCTAGGATTGAAATCTGCCATATGAATGCTAGGAGCCGAGAATGGGGTACTACAGAGGCTGTCAGCACCGGATTCGAGGATCGGGATTCCTGTGAATCCAATTTTCGGGTTTGGGGTGTGACACAAAAAACATTTAAGCGGGCCCTAACGATTTAAACACTGCATAACACTATTTTCTACGTTATGGCCCACCAGATATTTAGATTGGCTCCATTTTTCGGCTCAATGCCTGAAATGAGCAGGGAAATAAGGTGGATGGTGTGGATTAAATACATGCATCATGTATGGGACATGTCGTGGGTCCCACTCTCTTCTTTAGTAAAAGCAAACTGGAGGCCGGCTGCAGCGTCCACCACACACACACCACCATACTCATGCTGTGGTGGGATTTCACCATCGGTATGGGCCCATTTGGTGGATGGCCCGTATAAAATACATAATTCACGGTGGGGTTTCTTGGGGTGGGCCACAAGGCCTCATCATCGCTATAAAATAAAGGAGAAGGAGAGAGAGAGAAAGATGTGTGAAGGGGAGGCACCCCGCCACCACGGGCCCTCCCTACACCCAATATAAAGCATACATTAAGTGGGTCCCACCATATGTGGGCCCTACAACAAAATCATGATCTAAGGTTAAGAACACCTACCTATGATCTTCTCCTCCTTCTTTCGCCAAAGTATCCTAGAGCTTCAATGGACGAACTTCAACAGTCGAGATTGGATCATGGACGGTGGAGATGGGAGTAAGGAAGGTGGGCCACTAGCTTCTCCTTTTAGAAGCCATGGACATCAGTTGCTTGGAGAGAGATAGAGTTTGAAAAAATGAGAGAGAGAGAGAGAGAGAGAGAGAGAGAGAGAGAGAGAGAGAGAGAGAGAGAGAGAGAGAGAGATGTGAAAGAGAAGTGATGGGAGAGAGGATGGTGAGGTGATGGGAAAGTTGTCTTTTGAGATTGCTTTTGTACTTGGGAATGGGGAGAGTAATGGGTTGAGTGATGAGTGTACTTTTGAAAGTGAGGTGATTCATGTGATGTATTCTCTCGGGATTTGTAATGCACGGCGTTTTTCTCGAAATGAATGTTGGCCCACACTCTTGGTCAGGGTACCGTATCGGAGTGCAAGATGCGGTATCAGAACTGCGGTGACGGCGCGGTCGCACTAGTACAATTCTCAGGTCGAGTCGACTCAGATATACGGGATACGTTTCAGGGTCGCGTGCAAACGCCGATAACCAATTGCGGGTTGCCGGAATTCGACCGGGATGACCGAGGAAGCCTATGGGATAGTACAAACTAGGATACGGGTCTTACACCCCTGTCACTGTTAATGGTTTATGTAATGAATAGACAACCGCATGCTAACTAATGTACATTTACTTGATTGATTGCTTTTCAAAATTTTAACTTTATATAGTTTAGATTGAATACCGGATTGCATGCTAGTCTATGGTGAGATTTTTGAAACTTCCTGCATATGCTTTATTGTATTCACCCATAAATGTGCCCAATTTTACCTAACGATATGTCAATTATGATAATTTAGGTACTCTACCTGTATGCTCGATAAATTGCCTAATTTAAGTGGAACCCCTCTTGAAATTACTATGTCGGATCCTTTCATGTACTTGCGATAAGTAATGTATGGAATATGCTATTTGATTTGGATAATTGGTTAATCGGGTTGGCTGGTGAATCGTAAGCTCATGAGGGCAGCCCAATTAGGTCGGCTACCTCGAGCGAGTCCGACTGATCTAGGCCGAACACGGGCAACCGACAGTAGTCAGATGACACGGGATGCTCGCACCCAATGCCGGTTGAGCCATATTTCGCCTGAGTTAGTTGGACTAGTCTACTAGCTGACCAACCATGTATGTCTACTATGTATGATCACGCCAACTTAAATCTGGGGTACCCCACACCCTAGAAAGGCCCACTTACAACCGTTAGCGATACAATCCTCAAGTCTCGAGAGCTGGGCATGGTGGTATGGGACAGTGTGTTTATGTTAATGGCCTACATTGGGGTGACGAGCCTCCCTGTAGTGACCAATGAACAATCAAGGAGGCTGAGAGCCCAATATATTAAACTAAAATGATGTCGCAACCGTTTCACAATTGTATTTGGGTGACGACCCTTACATCATTTGTGGGCGCCCTCCACCCGTTAATGGGCGGCCTAACCTTATGTGTCCGTGCTGTGTCATCTAGGTCCGGAGTGATCGGTCGAGCCAGTGTTAGCCTCATAGTGATTGGGGAGTTATCGTCTGGGTAATAAACCCTAATATAGATCAAGGATCATAGGTACGGGGCTGCTACGGTCACCCTAGGCGTAGTGATCGAGTTAGGGCCATTGATTTAGTAGAGGTGTTTCAGCTTCCCCAATCTGGTTAGATGAATGGACTTAACTAAATACTTGACTAACATGATCACTTATCACGTTGCATTAGTATAAGTTGTGGCGACTTGGGCATTGTGGTCGTATGATGAGGGAGTATTGACATTTGCAAATGAGGTGTCGGAGTTGCTATGAGGGAGTGTTGGATTGTGAGAACATGCATCATCTCATAACATCATGCACGTGCATTAATAAGAGTATCTAGGAACTTAATGTTTAAGTTGTTTTATCATTAACTGTGCTTAATGTTTAAGTTGTGTTATCATTAACTATGCTTGTAGAATTGATAACATATGTAACTTAATGTTAATGGAACTACTGAGTTTATCACTCACTCCTACTCTGGGACGGTATTTTAAAACACCAACTAAACCCTATCATATACGCAGGTACCATGGAGTCCAATGCACTAGAGGAGGCATCCATGGACTTAGAGAAGTCCTCGTATTTCCAATTGCTTGGTGGGCCAATGTAGGATGCTTATGGGTCGTCGATGAGATCTTAGAGTTGACACATGTATAAATTTTAAACTGTATATTTTGCTCAGTAGTAGTTCCGTACTCTTGATGAACATGTTTTACTGTTAGCTGATTTACTTGCATTAACATTTACGTTTATTCCAGGGTACATTGAATAATCTATTTTAATTCCATGAACTGTTAGAATGTCAGGTGAAGAAAACTATAAAATCTCACTTCTGCAAAGTATAAGTGATACCTAGGATATCGGAAGTCAAGTATTTACTCGACCCTCGAAATCTGAGGCGTTATAGGTATTCTCTAAACTGTTGTAATTTCTGCTTTCATAGTGATTATCTGTCGCTTTGTGCCATGGTTTTTTTCCGCAAGGGTTTTTTCATTTTAAAAACGTTGTATTCTCTTTGTACAATAGAATTACTTCACTTAATTAATCTATGTGTGCTTCTTTGGTCCCCCAACAACTGGTATCAGAGATATTGTTGGGGCTCAGGATTGAATCTGAAAGTGAGTATTAATGGTTGTCAATCCTAAGTACGATGTTTAAAAGTACTCTCGAAAAAATAATTTTAAATTATGGAAGATCAAGATGATTGGCCTATTAGTTCAGCAAGGATATGATCAGGTCCTCAAGAAGTAACCAAAATTTATGGATGACGATGAATGATACAAACTGGATAAGAAAGCTAAAACCTCAATCCAATTGTGCCTAATTGATAAGGTTTTCTACAACGTCATTAGAGAGAAAACTATGACTAATCTATGGGCGAAGTTAAAGGATATTCATGCAAAGAAATCCCTTGAAAATCGCCTATACCTGAAGTTGCAATTGTTCAATTTTCAGATGGTAGAGGGAGGAGATGTCGAGGCCCACATTAGCAATTTTAATAAGATGATTTGCAAATTGTTGGATGTTGAGGAAATAGTTGGGGATGAAGATCAAGCTTGCATATTGTTGAACTCTCTCCCGACTTCGTATAAGTCTTTCAAAGGCACCTTGTGCATCGGTAAAACATCTCTAAGTGTTGATATTGTTATCTCAGCCATTCAAAGAAAGACGATGAGAAAGGAAAACGGTAAAATGGAGGCCTCTACCAACGCATTATTTATGAGGGGGTAGAATTTTGAACGAGACATTGGATATTCTTGATCAAAATCCAATTCTAAGGGTAAAGGCAAAGGTAAACTGAAGTGCTAGAACTGTGGGATGACGGGGCACATGAAAAAAGATTTATACAATCCTAAAGCTAAGAAAGAGAACTCAGAGGCTTCTTAAAGAGAGGCCAACACTGTCACGTATGATGAAGGAATAGGTGAAAGTGATGTGTTGTTAGTGTTTATGATCAGACTCTTATACAATGATCGTAGAGATGAGTGAATTTTGGACATGGGGGCATCATATCATATGACTCCTCATTGGAGTTGGTTCACCAATTACAGAGAATGCCATGGTAACTGGATATTTATGGGCAATGATAATGCTTGTAATGTTATAAGTGTTGATACGGTGCGCATCAAGATGTTTGATGGGATGGAGCATACCTTGACTGAGGTAAGGCACGTTCCTAATATGAAGAAGAACTTGATATCTCTTAATGCACTCGAGACGATTGGGTGTAAATTTACTAGTTTTAATGGTGTCCTTAAGGTTTTAAAAGGGACACTCATAGTTATAAAAGTACAGAGGCACAAAAATATTTACAAGTTGATCAGGAGTACTTCAACAGATGTAGTCGTAGTAATTGTAATGGATTCCACGACTGCACGTATGTGGCATGCATGTCAAGGTCACATGAGCGAGCAGGGCATAAAGGTATTTGATCGTTGTCTAATTCCTAGTTTTAAAAGTTTTAATTTAAATATATGTGATCATTGTATATATGGTAAACAATATAGATTATCTTTTAAATATGAAAAATATGTATGTAAGGGTATGCTTGATTACATGCATTCTGATATATGGGGGTCGTCACCGGTGGTTTCCGCTGGAGGGTCCTCATGGTTTGTCACATTTATTGACGATCACTTCAAGAAAGGATGAGTTTATTTCATAAAAAATAAATCCGATGTTTTCACAAATTTCAAGTAATGGAAAGCGATGGTGGCAAAACAGTTAGGGTGAAATGTGAAAATTCTAAGGAAAGATAATGACGGTGAATTTATTTCAATTGAATTTAATCATTCTACAAGGATGAAGGGATCAGAAGGCACAACACAATACGCCACACGTCAGAACAAAATGGTGTCGCTGAACGGATGAATCAGACTCTTTGGAAGAGGGCCTAATGCATGATTAGTAATGCTGGGTGGGGCAAGGACTTATAGACTAAGGCTGTTAACATGGCTTTCCAAATGGTGAATCGATTCCCTTCCATGGTAATTGATTGCAAAATTCTAGAGAAAGTGTGAAGTGGTCAGAAGGTAGATTACTCAGGATTGCATGTGTTTGGTTGTGAAGCTTACTCTCATATACTGTCAGTTAAGAGAGATAAGCTAAAATAAAGAGTAAAAAAGTACATCTTTGTTAGCTATGATGATGGTGTGAAGGGGTGCAAGATCATCATTAGTAGGGATGTCAGATTTGACAAAGGCTCACTATTCTGTAAGAATGATCAGGAGGAGCAAAAGGGACCGAAAAGGTTGGTCATGGACATTTGGTTGACACATATGATACTCAGACTGAGATAGATATGTAGACGGAGGTATAGAAGCAGGTGCAGCAGCCACCTGTGAGAAGGAATCTTCCACGAGATCGTAGGTTATCACTGAGATACAGGGATGACACTAATATCGCATATGTCCTTATTATAGATGAGGGGGGACCCGTCTATTATTTAGGAGGCTCTTAAAGAGCCTAATGTAGAAAAGTGAAAAGTAACAATGGTTGATGAGATGGACTCCTTATACAAGAAAGAGAAACGGAAGCTGATGGAGCTTCCCTTCGGTCGAAAAGCGATCAAGTGCAAATGGATCTTCAGAAAGAAACATGATAAATACAAAACAAGGTTGGTAGCGAAAGGTTACACTAAGAAAGAAGGAATTGACTTCACAAAGATATTCGCACCGGTTGTAAAGCAAATGTCTATCGGATTTGTGTTGACGCTGGTTGCCCAATACGATCTTCAGCTGGAACAGATGAACGTAAAGATTGCATTCCTACATGGGAAATTGGAAGAACAAATTTATATGAAGAAACTAGAAGGCTACAAAGTTAACGGGGCAAAGAACAAGGTTTGCAGGTCAAAGAGGTTATTGTATGGCCTGAAATAGTCGCTTAGACTGGTATAAAAAATTTGATTCTTTTATGCTGAGTTAAAATTTTTTCAGGAGTGAATATAATCATTGTGTCTATTACAAGACGCTAAATGATGGGAAGTTCATTATCCTAATATTGTATATTAATGACATGTTGATTACTAGTCATAGCTTGTCTGAAATCAATTTACCAAAGACTTAGTTATCAGGAACATTAGAGATTAATAATCTAGAGGCTGCAAAGAAGGTTTTCGACATTGATATACACAGAGACAAGAATAAGAGTAGGCTTTGGTTATCACGGGCAGAATACCTTGAGAAGGTATTGATTAAGTGTGGAATGGACAAAGAGAAACCAGTTAGCATTTCCCACACAGCTCACTTCAAGCTATCTTCAGAGCAATGTCTTAAAACTGATAAAGAAAAGTAGGATGTCTCATGTGCTATATTTAAATGCAGTGGGCAGTTTGATATATGTCATGGTCTGTACAAGACCGGATATTTCATAGGCAGTTGGTGTTGTGAGCATATATATGTCTAACCCCGGAAAGCAGCACTAGGAAACAGTGAAATAACTACTTTGATACATTTGATGTACGAAAGATTATGTTTTAAATTTTGAAAAGACAGGGGCTAGGTTAGTTGGGTACGTAGATTTAGATTACACAGGAAGTGTGGACTCTAGAAAGTCGACTTCAGATTATTCATTTTTACTAGCGGGTGGAGTAATCAGTTGGATGTCGAAGCTTCAGTCTGTGGTGGCTCTTTTCACAACCGAAGCGGAGTATATGGTCGTGACAAAGGCATTTAAAGAAGTTGTTTAGTTGAGAGGCATGATAAATTAGTTAAGGCTTCAGTAGGAGGCCATGTCGGTTAATTATGACAGCGAAAGCCTTATCAATTTGTCTAAAAACTCAGTTTATCACTCACATACTAAACACATTGATGTTCGTCACCATTTTATCTGACAGGTGCTTGAGGAAGAAGGCGTGACTCTTGAGAAGATTCACACCAGTGTGAATCTGGCGGACATACTCACTAAGGTGGTTCTTACAGAGAAGTTTAAGTTTTGTGCATTGGTAAAAATATAAAAGGAAGACAGAGTGCGCATAAGAATCGATGATGGAGGTATGATGCAAGGCATAGATGAGAAAAGATGTCAAGAAGCTACATGATTGAAGATTGAATACAAGGTGGAGATAGTTAATTTTTTATATATTAAATCTGTTTAGAAACAGGATCTATCGATGCCATCGACAAACATTCTATCCCATCGAGATTTTTCAAATTTTCTCCAGTTGGCTACTGGACTTATTGGGTGCCTTTTCGATGCCATTGAAACATAAGTTTCGAATCCATCGAGACCCATTGAAGTGTAATCGAGAATTTTTGAATTTTCATGTTTTTTTTTTCCGTCTCTAGACTATTTTGGTGTCTTTTCGATGACATCGAAGTCTCATTGAAGGTGTTATCAAGCATATCGCAGAGTTATGCAGAGTTGCAAATTTGTAGGATTTGTTTCCGATTTTTATTGTAATTCCTCCTAAGGCTATATGTAAGAGTATAATCAGGATTGGAGGATATTCCAGAGCTTTTTCCAATTCATTCTAAGATTTTAAGTTTGTAGCTTGGGGTGATTCAAGGCTTTTTAGAATCGGATATTCTCGAAACTCTTGTAATTTCTACTTTCATGGTCATTATTTGTCGCTTTATGCTATGATTTTTTCCGCAAGGGTTTTTCCACGTTAAAATCGTTGTGTTCTCTTTATGCTTACTTGGTGTGATAGGATTGCTTAACTTGATTCATCTCTACGTGCTTCTGTGGTCCACAAACAATATTTTTATAGTGGGCTCACGTGTAGAGATATTCTTATGATTAAAATTGTCTATACTATATTGGTCAACTTAAGAAACTTGGCTTGAATGATGATTGTTATGCGAATATGAATTTAGTGTTGGGGGACTGTAGAAGTATGGAGAGATGAATTAAGCAAAGTATTCCAATTGCACAACCAAGCCCAATCACAAAGACTTCAAATTTAACGTGGAAAAATCCTTATGGGAAAAAACCACGGCACAAAGTGACATATATCACTATGAAAATAGAAATTACAAGAGATAAAAGAGAATATCTTATTCGAACAGGATTCAAATCTCCCCTTACAAGCCCTTGAAAACCCTAGGAATGAATTAAAAAGCTTTGGGATGTACCTTATTTCTGATTACACCCCTATATATAGCCTTTAGGAGAATCACAATTGAAATAGGAAACAAATTCCACAGAGACACAACTCTGTGTATTATTGCACGATTGTTTGATGGAACTTCAATGGGACTTCGATGGCATCGAGCAACCCTCGATGTCATTGAGCAGTCTTCAATTGTATTGAACTAAACATTAAAACGTTCCAGCGATAAATCATGGATTTCTCATATTTTTCCGATGGCATCGAACATACCTTTAATGTCATCGAACAACCTTCGATAGCATCAAACATGTTTCGAAGGCATTAAGCAGGACACCAAAAGTGACAACAACCAACATGAGAAATTTTAAATTTTTACGATGACATCGAGCAAGACTTTGATAGTATCGAAGTTTGCTTGATGACATCAAGCTATTATCAATAGACATATTTAAGACATCAAAAAAACATGTAGAACATTGAAAAGAATTTTCAATGACTAAAATTCAACTCAAAAACCAAAGGTTAGAAAACATTCTTAAAAAAACATGATTATTGAACCATAGCTCATTTACGGTGGCATCAAGAAGATGGATGATTCTAATCATTGATCATATCAGGTCCCACGAGGCAAAGCATGCTCACTACCATCACAGTCAAGGATTGATGACTCATCCGAGTCGACTAGGACTCGGTCAATTCAATCCAGTTTAAGTCAACAATGGAAGCATGGGTAACTCAACCTGACTCGACGGAGTCATACCCGGACCGATACAGGACCGCAATAGGTGAGTTAAACACAGATCGCGGTCAGCCCATTCATGCAGGACCGTAACAGGCGAGTCGAATGTACAAACCACTACCTAAAATCACTGTTTTTGAGCACCAGGAGTCCAAAATTTTGGATTGTGATTTTCCTAAAAAACAAACACTTTATCAGTCACTTAAAACATGTGCACACATTTCCTCTTTTCATTCTAATTGAAACATCTTGATTTCTATTTAATTTATTATTTATGTAGGATTGAGATATGAGATGCCCCAATCAGGGAATCTCCTGCCGTTGGTTCATATGTCAACATGAATTTTTAATTTCATTTTATGCTTTTCCTATACTTCTTAGAAAGGTATGATGGATGTGGGTGGCCCACTTTTGATTCTGTTTTTAACAACCACTAACAGAGAAAGGATACATATAAACAAAAAAAATCATAAATTCGGTTTGTTTCCACATGCAGGTGTACTGGCCTCCTGGGCCACTATTTAATTAGTTGGGCCACAATGTCGGAAAAAACCCCTACATATTATAAAAGCTGGCCAAAGGTCCACATTCAATTTACACGTGTGTCCTAACTGATGGTTGGACGGACCTTTTTCTTGGGTCAAGGTATGTAAATACTCGTACCCAGCAAACGGACGGTTGTATCTCCACACATCTGTCACATTGATACGAGTTGAGGCGTCGATTAGCAAAGGTCTTTAAAAGCACTAATCTATTAGAGAACAAACGCTTTATCAATGAGAAATGCCCACATCCAACCGGTTGGATGAGGAGTTAATGGGACAGGTAGGTGGGACCAACTGTAATGTCTGTGAGAAATCCACTCCGGCCATTCATTTTTCCAGCTTATGTTAGGAAATAAAAAATAATAATAATGAAGCTGATCCGAAACTCAAGTGGGCCACATAGTAGGAAATAGTGGGGATTGAATGCCCACCATCGAAACGGTCATGGGGCTATGAAAGTTTTGCATCAGGCTAATATTTTTGTGTTTTTTCGGCTCATCCCAATAGAATGATTTTATAAATGGTTTGGATGACGTATAAACATCAAGATACATTGTGGGAAAGATTCAAAAGTAGGCATTTCCTTTCCAGACTTTTTCCAGTAACAGGCTTAGTTTCTATCTACGGGTGTACAGGAGTCAAGTTTGCTCCGTTGGCTCGCTCGACTTGACTTGAAAAAGCTTGACTCGACTCCATTCGAAGTTGAGTTCGAATCGAGTCGAGCTAATTTTTGGAGCTCAAAAATGAGTTCAAGCTTGCCCCTACTCAACTCGACTTGGATCGAATCCATCTCGAACTTGGCTCAACTCGATGCAGGGGTATATATATCCTTTAAAAAAAAACCTCTATTTACCTTTACTCATTTTCCCTCACCAAGTCGCATGAACCCTAACCCCTTTTGCCCTTTCTCTTACTTGGTACCCCTAAACCCTAACCCGAGCTCAAGATCTCCTCTTCATGTCTTCCTCCCTCTCTCTCTAGTCTCTCCTTCCTCTCTCAGGCGCTCACCTCAGTCTTCCTCCCTTTGATATTGATGTTGCTCACCAAGTGTTTGATGAAATGACCCAACGAAGTGTGGCCGGTGGCAAGGAAGGTATATACATGAAACAAATACCCATTTTTTCTTGATTTTTATGTTGCTCAGAAGGTGTTGGATAACATATCTATAAAACCATTACCATTGTTTTACAAACAACGAGATTTTGAAGGTGCGGTCCAAGTGTTTGTGAAAATGCTGCATAGGTGAACTCGGTTCGATATTGGCTCGAGCTCGGCTCGATCTTGGCTAGAGCTCGGCTTGAACTGGCCTGAGCTGCTACCCGAACCGAGTCGAGCTGGCTAGTCAGGCTTGAGGATCGATCCGAGCTGAGGTCAACTAGTGGCCGAACCGAGTTAAGCTGAGGCCACCTCGACTCGATTTGACTCGATGTACACCCCTATTTCTATCTCCTAAAATGAGATGACAAAAGTGATGGACAAGATAGATTTCTCATAAACATCACCGCCATATATAACTTCACTGAAGCCCCATAACACAGCAATGTACGTGGGTTACATTGACCGTGGGACTCACCTTAATGTATGCATTGTATATTTACTTTATCCATCTATTTTTCCAACTCATTTTGGAGCATGAGCCCAAAAATAAAGTAGATACAAATCTAAGGTGGACTACACCATAGGAAATAACAATAAATGACTATTAATATAAACTTTTTGTGAGCCATAGAAGTTTTGGACCAAGATAGTATTTGTGTTTTTCCATCATCAAGTCTTTGTGACCTTATAAATAAGTTGGATGGCAAATAAACATTACATGGCTTAACAAGTTTATACTAATGGGCATTTAATGATCATCGTTTCATGTGGTGTGGTCCACATGAAATTTGTATCTGCTTCAATTTTAAGCTCATGATATAAACTGAGTTGGTAAATGTCATGGCCCAAACTTAGAAATCAGGCTCACAAAATTCTCGATCACCGTATCCGAACCCGACAGCCTCCGTAGTACCCCATTCTCGGCTCTTGCGTGCATACATCAGATTCCGATCCTGGGTTCCTACAAGGGGGATTTTCCAATGTATATTTGTCTCATAAGAAGCAGAACCACAAGTTTACCCAAATCACAAAGGCAACATCATCATCACATATAAACTAATATAAACTTTGAATACAATGCTAAAATGAAAATACATATGTTAAATAAAATCAAGCTCCAGAAGATAGCTGCATGCTCTAAGCTCAACGCCGCTGCAACCTAACGCCACCTGCACGCATTTATCGTGCATATGCTTATAGAAAGCTTAGTAGGTGGTGAAAGTGTGTGCACAAGGCAAGTGTCAAGTAAGAAATATCAAAGTAATCAGAGTAAGTGGAAACACTGACAAGCCCATACATTATACAATGTTAGAATAATACGAAAACATACTGATAGACCCATAAATACTATCAGCCTTACCCAGGCTATGCAATGCAAAAATATAATAAACCAATACCATATACTTAGGAACCAATGTATATCAGTTGTGTAATGTGGAGACAGTAAGTCAAATACTATGTGCTGAGGATGCAATGCAATATGCGATGCGAATGAAATGACCAATGTGAAGTCAGGATGATAGTACATAAAATCGCAGGCTATGGGGTCAACTACAAGGGACTTCTATCAAAACCAGTCCCATACATAAATTTGGATAGTCAAACTCAATGTGGTAAACTCCTGATCTCAGGTTAGTCACGTGCCCCAACCAGCCCGAGTGGATAGTGAATGAATGAATGAGTATGTAACTCCTGCTCAATAAGTTCACATATCAGTACGGTTTCTCTCTGGGATCATCACTAGGGTCTATTACACTTTATGCCAGCTTGCCGCCCCTATCCGAGCGCACAACTGAGTAAGTGGAAGAGACCTCATTATCTGCTTGCCAATATCGGGACCGACTCTTCGATAGCGGACCCATTCCTCAAGCTGGTCAAACTTAACTTAAATATTGCCCCTTCACTCAGGTGGGTAAGGTCACACCCTCTCCCAACCGACCACGACACAGTGGGAGACGCGGCCTACTGGTATACGGCCCTCATGCGCTTATATATAGTCTCACTCGGTCTCGACATTGGGGCGTCTCCTGGCCATGGAGGTTTATGAATTTTTACCTAGGGACATTTATGGCGCCTGTATGCTAGAACTAAACATTTCGGATGTCCCATTTGACCATCCACGATATGCCTATGGAGGCCACGACCCTGATGTTGATAGGGCGTACACTACTCATAACATGCAATGTAAGATGCATGAGTCATACAATTCAGTCATGCATCAATTCTACACATACCGTGCGCTCATGTGAGACAATCTCTGCCTATCAGGGAGTCTCATAACAACCTGCCTAATGACATATGCAATGGTCAATCACATCTCATAATAAACATATAGATGATGCGTATGGGCATGTATCATGATGTTATGCTGTCACATACTCATAATCGGTATCAATAACCGATATCAACAATCAGCCTCGACAATGTGAAATTTAACCAACATTGCCCCTAAGGGATGGCCCACATAGGGCCTAAAATATAGTGGACCCATGGCCCTACATAAAGACCTAATATATAATATCATGGGCCTCACTCAAGAGGTTAATACGTATCATGATGGGCCTCTCACATGGGCCTAATATACAGCACAATGGACTTCATCACCTGGCTCTTAAATGCATCACAATGGGCCTCAACTACGGATCGAAATTGACCGCGACAATCGAAATCGGCCTCAACAATCGGAATCAACACTCGGAATCAGTCTCGATACTTGGCCTCGACAATCGGAATCGGCCTATACAATCGGTCTCGACAAATCAGAATCGTCCTTGATATTCGACCTCGACAATCGAAATCGAAATTGGCCTATACAATCGGCCTCAACAAATTGGAATCGACCTTGATACTCGGCCTCGACAATCGAAATTGACTTATACAATCGGCTTCGACAATCGGAAACGGCCTCGATACTCAATCTCAACAATCAGAATCGGTCTTGATACTCAGCCTCGACAATCGGAATTGGTCTCGACAAATCGGAATCGGTCTTGATACTTGGCCTCGACAATCGGAATTGGCCTATACAATCAGCCTCAACAAATTGAAATCGGCCTTGATTCTCATCCTCGACAATCAGAATCGGCATATACAATCAACCTTGACAAATCGGAATCGGCCTCGATACTCGGGCTCGACAATCGGAATCGGCTTATACAATTGGCCTCGATAAATCAGAATTGTTTTTGATACTTGGGCTGGACAATCGGAATCGGCTCATACAATTGGCCTTGACAAATCAGAATCGACCTTGATACTTGAGCTCGACAATTGGAATCGGCCTATACAATCAGCCTCGATAAATCGGAATCAACCTTGATACTCATCCTCGATAATCGGAGTTGGCCTTGACAAATCAGATTTGGTGTATACAATTGGCATCGACAATTGGAATCGCTTATACAATTGGCCTCGATAATCGGAATCGGCGTCGATACTCAGCTTCGACAATCGGCTATACAATCGTCCTCGAGAAATTGGAATCGGCTTTGATACTTAGCCTCGACAATCGGAATCGGCCTATACAATCGGCCTTGATAAATCGAAATCGGCCTTGATACTCATCCTCGACAATCGGAATCGGCCTATATAATTGGCATCAACAAATTGAAATCGGCCTTGATACTCGGCCTTGACAATCGGAATTAGACTTGATACTCGGCCTTGACAATCAGAATTGGCCTTGATACTCATTTTCGACATCGGAATCGGCTTATACAATCGGCCTCAACAAATCAGAATTGGCCTTGATACTTGACCTCGACAATTAAAATCGGCCTATACAATTGACCTCGACAAATAGGAATCGGCCTTGATATTCAGCCTGGACAATTGGAATCGGCCTCGACAAATCGAAATCGGCCTTGATACTCGGCCTCGACAATCAAAATCGGCCTCGATAATCGACCGAACAAGGCCTAAGGGAAGGTCACAGTGTGGAAATTAAACCATCATTGCCCATCAATGTGACCGTTTAACCAACATTGCTCCCAAGGAGTGACCCACATAGAGCCAGATGTACAGTAGGCCCATGGCCTCACACAAGGATCTAATACTCATCACTATGGGCCTCACTTGTGGGCCGAAAATATATCACAATGGGCTACTCATACAGGCCTAATATACATCACCATGGGCTGCATCACATGAGCCAGAAATATATCTCAATGAGACTCATCATATGGGCCATAAACACACCACATCAGGCCTTATCCATGGGCCTTGAATACATCACAATGGACCACAACTCATGGGCTTCAAATATGCAATAGGTGGGCCCTACACATGAGCCTAATATACATTAAGTGGGCTACATCAATGGGCCGCATTAATGGGCCTCTTGTACATCGCATCGGGCCTTATCCCATGGCCTCAGATACATCACAATGGCCCTCATATCTGGGCCGCATATACATCACCATGGGCCCCATATACGGGTCGCATATACATCACTATGGGTGTAACATCCCGAAAATCGGGGGTCGAGCAAAAACTCCACTCCCGAGTTTCAGAACATCATTTATGCAACATTTTCAATGATGGATGAATTTTGTTCATATTAGTGCAGAAAACATGAGTGAGATTAGACCAAAACAACATATCATACTCCAGAGACAGTTAAATTAGCAAGCAGAAGAATGTAATAGATATATAAAATATATGAACTGTTGTGGGTCTCCAGAGTGTGAACATGTTACCAGGTTAAACATATACATGTATACTCCAAAAATGATAAAAAGAATATAAATGGGTGTGTAAGAAAAAGGCAAAATACCAAGTATATTGGCATCTAATCAGTGACCCTGTAACCCTGTCAATCAGAACCTTTATATAGGAGGGATCCTCCTCATCATCATCAAGTCCGGCTCTGCTTCGCAAGCATCGCCATCATCTGCAATTAAAATAGGAACTGTTTGGTGTGCGCAACACCGTCCCGTAACGTGGGAGTGAGTAATTAACTCAGTGGAATCATATAGCAAAGATTAGCATGTTCTTAAATCAATCATGCGATAATAGTAAAGCAATTAATCAAACATTCCTAGATACTGTTGTTAATGCAATATGACATGACATGATGGATGCCCTCACCGACATTCTCCCTCATACGGCACCATCTGCGTCCGCGGCATGCTTGCGTACCGCTTAGTGCTCCACATCTTTCAGGCACATGCTATGTGATGTTGATATGATTACCGAGTTATTATTAATCCTTTTCATACAGTAATATTGGAAAACTAAGGTACTTTGCTTATATCAATCCCAACACAGATCCTGTCTAGGGTCGTCACTCATAATAATCTCATACGATGTTATATTTGTATGTCGATGCAAGGGCTGCCAGGGCTGTTGCTCGCACTCGTTGCACCGCTCCCCCATCACCTTATCAATACAGGCCTAATTATCCTTAAGACTGTATCAGGACTCGTCGCCCCCATGCGGTGTCAGGATAAACTCAAGGTCACTACAAAGGGCTCGTCACCAATCAGTGTAGGCCGACAGGAAGAATATAGTATCCCATATTAACATAATCTGCTCAGAGTAGGGTGCTCACTGGTCACTACGGGGAGGTTTGTGGCCCCAGCGTAGGCCGACAGCTCGACCACGGTGTCCCATACCACCATGCCCGGCTCATGAGTCTTATTGGATCAAGGTACCATGGTTAACAGGGTTTTCAATGGTAAGTTCAGTACCCTAGGTTCAAGCAGTTATGACTCATACATGGTGAACATACAATGGCCAGTCGGGTTACGTGACGGGCTCGACTAGCAAGAGCGCATCTCAAGCTGAACGACATGAAGTGTATGAAACACCTCGTGTGGCCTAACCACTGCCGCCAACCCAAAACACGACTTGTGTTCATCGACGCGTCCTTTGTGGTACCTAGAAACCAACCACGAATTCGATCCATTACCGACTGCCTGGACTAAGTCATAGCCCCAAGCATTAGTGCATCAACATCAATAAGCATAGGTGAGTAACAGAAATGAAGTACAACATTGTAAGCATGTTGACACATGTTATAACATACAACTTAAGCAAATCATCCCACACATGCATTTCATGTATATAATGAAATCAATACATATAGCCAACATGATGGAAATCATTTACATCAACATATTACTTGAGAATTCAATCTCAAAACTCCTACATAACACCATTTACTCAATATATACTAATACAAACATTTATACAAACACTTAGACTACACACTTTAGTCTACATAGCGTATGTCGACTCAAAGTGCGCTTAAGGACGAATCTCTTTGCCAAACCAATCATGCACGCATTCTTAATATTCTAACACGATAAATAGCCATGGCAAAAATTTTATCCAAATATGGACGCAAGCAATATTTCCTACAAATGACTAAAATACCATAAATCTCATATTTATCGTACGTTTACGAAACGGAAAATGGACAGCATGTTGTACATGTCAAACGGCGTTGCCGTCGATAATCTACTATTAAACGACATTAAAAGATTTGAAATCAGTCAATCAAAGCATCTAAAATCTTCACCTTTCACTTTAGATGTGTATCGTTTCGAACGGAACGTATACGCTTCGTCAACGGCGTACAGGCGACCTAATACACAAGTTGTATAAGTTACCTTGCTATTTGAATCGACAGAATGTTAAATCAGCAAGTGTTTAGGGTTTTCCTTACCTAGAAATGCGTTGGAATCACCGGAAAAGTGATTGAGATACGTTGCTTAAGCACGTGCAACAGCTAGTGCAGGTGGCAGGAAGATCACTCCCACACTCTCTCGTAAACTCTCACTTTTTCTCTCTCTAGCTAGGGTTTCTAGCAAATTCGGATGGGTGAGATATGTGAGGGTTTAAGGCCCTTTTATAGCCTAAAACCTTCTTAAATTAGGCTTGGGAACAAGGTCTACTTGAGGTATAACCAAATCGGGGCTGTTCTGGTCCAAAGAAGCACTTCTGGAGGTCCCCTGGCCGAATGCGGTCGGACTTAAGCTCATGGATACTGGATCCTACTCACACCCAGTTTTCAGTCGGCAGAGTTCGCAGATCGCACATGGCGGTCCAGTTTCAGTTCAGCGGTCATCACACCTAGATCAGGTCTACAAGTCTCGTGATATGAAAGATAAATTTTTCCTGATCCGAGGGTGTAATTTGGCTGAATTCTGACAGTCAGAACGCTTAATAATAACGCGCCAAGTCACGTGCCAGATTTGAATTAAAATTTCTAAATCTAACCATTTTCTCACTCTCTTCACTTCAGGATCAATGAAATAGCCTCTGAACGTCGGTTGGCCTTGATTTTCGAAACGATTGTCAAGTCCAGCCAAGCGGTCATAACGGTCTAAGATGGTAGATATCGGACTTTCGACGCGCAGTCTAGATCCAATACAAAGTTTCAAAGGGTTCCCGAGAACAAACCGGTTTAGAGTTTGATCCTAGGTTTCAGGGTATTATAGCACCATTGATTGTACAAGTTTTGGGTCTTGTAGAACGTATTTAAAGCGATTAGGGACAATTTCACTGCTACTCCAGCGTATCGCTAGCTAACTTACGCTTAGTTTCTAAAGGAATTAATCCTAAGTGATTTCTTTGGATATGGAATTGGGTTCTGAGAGGTTACCAAGGTGTTTTGGTTGACCCATTGCCTAAGGACGTCTAATCCCAGGTTGGAAAAAATTCAGGATGTTACAATGGGCCTTAGACATGTGCTTTATGTACATTACAAAGGACCTCATTGTATGGACCTCATTTACATCAGGTGGGCCCTGCACACATAGCAGGTGGGCCTTATACGTCGCGCCTTATACATCGCAAATGGGCCCCTCCAACTAGATATACAACGCATATATCATGGTGGATCCCACCGTCCCAGATTGCTGGACGGTGAGGATCAAATACTTCACAGCAGGCCCCACCCTAGAAAGACGAACGGACGGACAGCGTGAATAACACATATTCAAGCTGGGTCTTGCACGGATGGACGATGCAGATACCATCAGGGTGGGCCCCACCATCAGCAAAATGGACGAACAGTGTAGATATAACAAACACATCACTGTGGTCCCCACCGTCCATATGGACCGTGGGAATAAAATACATGAATCACGGTGGGTCACACCACCCCATGTACGGTTGATATAATACATACTTATGATCAGACTCACAGAACTGGCTGTCAAACAATAGCACTAGCTGCGTGGGACCCACTGTCCCTGGTTTGGACGGCTGGATGAAATCAAGGTGGGTCCCACGTGTGGATACATACATAATGCACACTCCACCGTCCAACCTATCTGGACGGTGTGGAATAAAATATACATATCATGGCTGACAGCAGCACTGTCAGAAGGACGGCTTGGATACAATACATCATGGTAAGGATCCACCGTCCCAATCAGGGACGGTGCGGATGAAACCATACATCATGCTGGCCCCAAATACGGATGCTGTGGATGAACTCCACAAACAGGTGTGGCCATGCCTGCTGCTGCACGTGCAGCAGCAGCACATCAGGAGTCCACCGTCCAGACAATGGATGATGTAGATATCACATATATCATGGTGGTCGCTACACGTGGCAGGGACGAAACATAAATTAAAGGGGCTCCACCGTCCAGATGAATGGATGGTGGATAATGCATCCACGTCAGTGGGTCCCACCGTACATACAACTGGACTGCGTGAATATAATACACATTAATCAAGGTGGGTCCCACCTGCCCACACGTCAAAACAGATGTGGCGTGGATATAAACCACATGCATTAACGGTGTATACCACCATCCAATTGCTGGACGGTGGATACAACACATACTTTAGGTGGGTCCCACGTGGGAGTGGCCCACCAAAACAATATTTATAGTATATAATATTATATATTATTTAGTTGAATATAATATAATATATTATATATGTATGTACCTTGCATACAGAAAGGAAAAGTGACTGCCCCAGATCACCTGTGATAACGGTGGGTCTCAGAGCTGCTGATGCAGCAGATAAAATACATATATAACGGTGGGTCCCACGTAGGCCCACCATATAATATATATATATATATATATATATATATATATATATATATATATATATATATATATATATGTTTGTTGGTTTTTTTTTGTCAACCAGGGACCAGCGTCCAGGCCCTGGACGGCCTGGATGCAAACACCTCGGTGGAGTCCCATCATCCCTGATGGACGGTGTGAATAAAATACATACACCAGGGTGGTGCCACGTCAGTGTGGCCCACTTGATTGGGATCAAGTTGATATTTATGTTTTTCCTTCATCCAATAATCCAACCGGACTGACTGTCCAGTTGCTAGACGGCAGCAAGACTGTCCCACCTGCTAGACGGTCTGGATCACTCAATCAGCCCTGCATCAAGGCGGCCCACGATCAGAGAGAGAGAGAGAGAGAGAGAGAGAGAGAGAGAGAGAGAGAGAGAGAGAGAGAGAGAGAGAGAGAGAGAACCCCGCCACTATAGGCCCTCCATTTCTTACATTGTATGCTTCAAACAGGTCTCACCATATGTGGTCTCCAAAAAAATGAAATTTAACGGTGGATCACTCACCGATCGGCCTTTTTCTTAGCTCCTATGGCTCCCTTTGATCCTCGGCTTCTTTTTGATGGTTGAAGATGAAAATTGAGTGGCTGAGATGAGAGGGATAGGAAGTGGGCCACACATAGCCTCCTCTCTCCCTTGGGAGGCCATGGACGTCGGCTTTACCTTGGGGTTGCTTGGGAGTAATGAGAGAGAGAGATGAGAGAGAGAGAGAGAGAGAGAGAGAGAGAGAGAGAGAGAGAGAGAGAGAGAGATGGGAGAGAGGGATGGTGAGTGATGGATGGGTGTACTTGACATGTAAGGGAGAGTTGACTTTAGGTGAGATTGTATAAGAGAGGGATGAGTTGGGTTGCTTGTACTTGATTGATGGATTGATATGACATGTCGCGGAGATTTTCTCGATATTTGCAACGCGCGATATTTTTCTCAAACTGAACACGGGCCCACATCTTCTGACATGGGTATCGGATCGGTACGTGAGTCGCGACGTTGCAACTGCGGCGATGACACAGTCGCAATAATACAAGTCTTGGGCCGAGCTGACTTCGGTATGCAAGACTCGGTTTAGGATCGTGCACAAACGTCGGATACAGGTTAAGGGCTGCCGAAATTTAATCGGGAGGATCGCAAAAGCCTACGGAACAGTACGGGCTAGGAGACGGGTCTCACAGTAAAAGGAAGGGACCACGTAGATGTATAAAGCATTCATTGAGGTGAGCCTAACAGTCAGGATGCCACCCACATTGCTAGTTCTAGGTCCACGCCAAATCATGTCCAAATATCACAGTGGACCCACCTAGCCTCCCACCGTCGATAGGCAAACCTCTCAAAGTTCTGTGCATCTAACAAATAACTTCACCTAACCCAAATGGTTAGGCCCACCATAAAAATCACCTTGTGCAAGAACCCCTCCCCATCCACACATCAAAAGGACCACACATGTAATGAATGGATGAGAATTATTCTTACACAAGGTGATCCTTGTTGTGGGGCCAATCTATCATATAACTTGGATATTTGACGCACGGTTGAACGTGATGAGGTCCATCACTGTCTTCCTCAAGGATAATTACTCCGAATCCACGAAGCTTTTTTGAACTCCTCACAGAGATTCCTTGAATCCACTAGAAAAAGAACTGGAAAAATAGAAATAAATTCTAAAAAATTTGTAAATTGATTAATAAGTGAAATAAACGAGTTTACAACATTTAAAATAGGGATACTAAGTTATGAGAGAAGTTTCAGAGTTAAACTACAACTAAAACTCCTAGAAATTGCGACTTAATATAAATAGTAAACTTACTATTTATAAACGGTCGTGATTCCCACTAGTGTGCATGGTTTTCGGCCAGAAATAGTAAGTGTTATATTTGCATTCTTCATGCTATTCTCCTAATTATTCTAAGCAATTTTCATGTTGAGCGCAGCTCCTAAAGATCAACAGATGAAGAGTTATACTCAAACTAAAACTTACCATAAGTAATAAAAATGAAATTAAAACAGGAATTCGACCATAAATCCCATGGTATTTGACAAATTCGACAAGTGCAACATAGCATAACAGGATTGGATGGCTAAAGTAGCTCATCCTACCCAAAATCATATATGGTACGTTCAATAACTTATTTTGATTTGCTATATACATCCGTTTTAAGGTATGGACGGTCTGGATCACTTCTACTTTTAATTGGGCATTTTCTGATCCATATCGGCCATGAAACTATCCACGATCCGTTCTTCATCCATACGTTGGATGCACATCAAATATTGAAAGTTATTTACTGCGTAGACGGTAACTCATTGCGGTGTCCTTGATGACGGACCATCCGTAATTAGCCGTAGGCTAGCATCATGCTTCTTCATGGTTGGCCACATGCTACATTGAATGCTGACCTAACATTGAAAGATAAGTAATTCATTATCCTTTCGAAAGTTATTTCTGTCCCGTGGCCACTCACAATCCAATGGTTGTCGTTGCCCAGTGGGGCTCACATGATCATCGGTCAAATGTTTGAAACCGTCCATGTCTTGGACTCCTTGGTAGACGAGTGGAAAACACCAAAAAGAAAATTTTCGATGACTCTCGCAATCAACTCTAATAATCAAAGGTTTGGATTATCAGTAGATGTGATTATGGAATAATAACTTAGAGGTGATGATAATGTTAATGGTTCAGATCATCTTACTACATCATGGATATCAGTGGACGTGGGACGATCACTGTATGATTGTGATCTAACGGCGACCAGGCGGACGGGCAGACCTTAATAGAAGCTGGTGGGCCGAAAATGGATGGGTGACATGTACCGATGCAACGGTGATCATTGGATCCGGTGTTTACATTGTGCGTTGGATCTCATTTCTCTGTTTTTCTACGGATTTTTACTACAAAATTCCTCAAAAAGTTACTATTTACAGTGATGGTGATTTCTGGGCAGAGCAGTACACAAGTCGAATCAACTCGGGCCTGGCACAGCTCCTCTCAGCTTGGCCAATAGCTTACCCCAGCTCGAAGTAGGCTTAACTCGGTACTCGAGCCTAATTGGCTAGCAAGGCCCGGTTAAAACAGCAAGTTGTGTCAATTTGTGCCGAGTTTAAATATGCACAGTATTTTTTCAAATACAAAATACACCTTTAATTTCTTACATAATGCAAAACAGTAACAACACATTATAAGTATTTCATTAAACACTTGGCAATTATCATCAAAACAAAAAAATGAGGTGTAAGGCCCTTATCCTAATTCGTACTGTTCCGTCACTTCCCGCGATCCTTCTCGTCGAATTCCGACAATTCGCGACCTATAATCGACGTTGTGTACGACTGTAAGACGTATCCTATACATTTGATCCGGCTTAATCCGAGACTTGTATCATTGCGACCGCACCGTCGCCGCGACTCACGCACCGATCCGATACCCTGACTAAGAAATGTGGGTCGACGTTTATTTCGAGAAAACGCCGCGCGTTTACATTCCCAAGAGAATCTCTACAAGGTGTCAAAATAATCACATCAATCAATCCCATCAATCACCTCTCATATCAAGTACAAAGCAACCATGCTTTCTTTTTCCACAAGCCAAGCAACCCCAAAGTCAACCAATCACTCACCTCACCCATCACTCACTTCACATCACTCCATCACTCTTACATCTCCCTACAACCCTCTCTCTCTCTCCCTCATTTCCCAACACTATTTCCAAGCAAAGGAGAGCATCCCACGTCCAAGTTTTTTCCAAGAGAAAGTGTGATTTTGGTGGCCCACTTCCCATCCCAAACCTCTCATCCTAGCCATCCATTTCTTATCTCCACCATCAAAGTGAAGCTATAGAAGATAGGCGTTCCAACGGACCGAGTAGATCATAAGGTGGGTGCTTCTATAGGATAGTTTACTTATTTTTATAATGGGCCAACTGAGGCCCACCGATCAATGGTGTGGATCTCACTTGGGACCATAAGATGTGGCCGATGGCCCATCTTGATCATCAAATCATTTCATGATGGGGCCATTCTCCATAGACCCCATCATGATGTTTACTTTCCTTGTATTAAAGAGGTCATCTAGACCGTCCATTTTTAGTGGAGAGGGATCTCCACCGTTGATCTTTTATTTGGATGGCCCATATGCAATGGGACTCATTGATGTATGATTGGATGGTTGAAACGGAGGGCCCATAGTGCAGGGGTCCCTCCATCACGCATGTCCCACTCTATCTCTCTCTCCCTCTCTTTTCATTATTTACCTTTTTGTGTGTGATGTAATGGCCATGTGGCCCACTTGGATGGACCCCACCACTAGGTATGTATTGACCCAAGCCATCTAAAAGTGGGGCCCATCTTATATGTGTTACACCCACACCACCTACCATTTGGTGGCCCACCTAAAATAGGGCCCACCTTGTGCGTGTGTTAGGCCACATAACGTGATTGGAAAACACAAATATTATCTTGGTTCCAAGCTAATGAGATGACCCACTTGTATAGGCCCCACCTTGATGTATGTTTCTAATCCATGCTGTCCATCCTCTTTCCCGACTCATTTTAGGCGTTGAGCCGAAAAATGAGGTTGATCGGAGTACCTGGTGGGCCATAGCGTTGAAAACAATACTACCAGCATTGAAATATGCTTTGGTCATTTTATATGCCAAAGAAAAATCGGATATGGGACTCATTCAGACTGTTTCGAGCCGTAGAATTCAATGGCTGGAGTGGATCCATCAGCTGCGGACCCCATGTCTGGAAAACCATAGAAAAATCATTTTTCAAAAAAAGAAAAAAAACTAACAGCAGCATGATGCTGCTGTTGTCAGGAGCAGCAGGCCGCGCCAGCGGCGCTGGAGGGCGGACGGGCAGCAGCCCACGGCCCTAGCCGTGGGCCCTACCTTATTTTTTATTTGTCATCCAATCGATTCATGTGCTGGGCCCTCAGCACAGTGGGCCACCCTCCAAGAATCAGGCCCATCCAATGTTTAGGTGGCCCACGTGAGAGGAAACAGTGTGAATTTAACTATACCATTGAAACCCCTTCTAAGGCTCACGTAAGTTTTGAATGAACCTGATATTTGTTTTCCCTGTTCATCCAGGTCTTTGTGACCTTATCAACGAGTTGGATGGCTTATAAGCATTATGGTGGGCCCCACATGGGACCCACAGTGATGTATGTGTTTCTTTTCCACCGTCCAGGCAGACGGTGGAGCCCACTTTAATGTAAGTGCTCTCTTCACACCGTCCAGCGGACAGTGTGGATGCCCACTGTGGTGTATGTGTTTTATTCACACCATCCTGGTGTGGATGATGGGACCCACCATGATGCATGAGTTGTATCCTAACCGTCCATCCATTTTAAGAGCTAAAATGAGGCAGATCTATGGTTCAAATGGGCCCACCTTGGTATGTGTATAGGGCCCATGTTGGCCTGTCTGTAACCATTCATTAAGGCCCACCTTGGTGCACGTATAAGGCCTATGAGATTAAGCCCATTTGGCACATATAAGGCCTATGAGATTAAGCCCATTTGGCACACATAAGGCCTATGAGATTAAGACCATTTGGCATATATTAGGCCCATGGGTTTAGGCCCCTTTGACATATGCAATGCCCATGGGATCCGGCCCATTTATTTTATATAAGGCCCACGGGATTTAAGCCCATTTTTTGTGCGTGGGGCGCAAATGGGGTGGCCCATTTGATATATTTAGAGCTCATGTGTGTAGGCCCATCTGTTATATTTAAGGCCTAAGTTGTGAGGACCACTTTGATGTATTTCAAGGCCCATAGATCATGGACCATTGCAATGTACATAAGGCTCATTGGTGAGGCCCATTAACGCACCCCATTTGATGTATCTAAAGCCCATGGGTCGAGGCCCAACGGGATGACCTTAGGGTCCATTGCAACGTGTGACTTTCCATGTTCATGTAATGATATATATGGCGGGCCGTGCCTAGGGAACAATGTTGGTTTGACGTCCATATTGTATGTACAATGTTGGTTAAATGTTCGCATGGTAACTCCCCTTAGGGCCCATTGATAGGCCCATGCTCGTTGCTATCCATCACCTTATAACATGCTTAGTATAATCTCATGACTCATGCCCATACGCATCATATGTATGTTTGATTTGAGTAGCGACTGATCATAGCATATGCCATTGGGCAGACCACTTATGGGACCCATTATGAGACGGATTTCCCTACATGATCGCGTAGTACGCGCTGGATTTCTGCATGATTTGACATGTGATTCATGCATTTCGCATACGTGCATGCCCTAGCGACATCAGGGCCGTGGCTCCACAGGTACATCGTGGATGGCTGTATTGGATACCGGAAATACTTATTCTAGTACTGTGGGCACTTAGGATGTCCTTAAGTGAAAGTTCCAGAACCTTTTTGGTACCAGGAGATGCTCCAATGTTTAGACCGAGTGGATACACGAGCGCCTGAGTGCCGAATACCAGTAGGCTGCGTCTCTCACTGTGTCATGGTCGGTTGGAAGAGGGTGTGGCCTTATCCGCCTGAGTGAGGGGGCTATAAGCTAGGCTGAGTTTGACCAGCTCGTAAATGAGTCCGCTATCGACGAGCCGGGTAGGTATTGGCAGACTACTGGTCAGGCGGATAGTGAGGTCTATTCCGCTTGTTTGACTGTGCAGCTAGGGAGGTGACAGTCTCTGCGAAGGGTATTAGACCCCGGTGATATCCAGAGAGGAACTGTACTGATATATGTACTTGAGGAGTATCGATTTGCTTGGATTGCATTTCGCATATGACATTCGGCTATATAAGCCTTGCATTGTATCGGTGTGGCCGATGACATTCATATCTCATCGCATAGCTTTGGCATGGTTGATTCTATGGACTTACCACAAACTTCCGCATTGTTCTGATACTGTACACTTGGCGTTTGCCTTACGCACACACTTACACCACCCTCTAAGCTTTTATAAGCGTGCAGGTAGCGTTGGACAGCAGCAGCGCTGAGGCAGGAGTGCATATCAGGACCTTTTTGGAGTTTTTGATCATCTTGTATTTCCCTTTCTGCATTGTACTTAAAGATTTTGATATAGTGGATATGTGGTGATGTTGTTTTGTGACTTGGTTATGCTTGTGGTTATGCTCCATTACAAAAAAAATTTCATTCTGAAAATCCTCCTTGTAGGATCTCAGGATCGGAATCTGGCAATTGATCGTCAGGAGCCGAGAATGGGGCACTATGGAGACTGTCGGCACCGGATACGGTAATCGGGATTCATGTGAATCTGATTTTTGAGTTTGGGGCGTGACATGAGGGACACCCAGATCCGTAGCTCAAGTGATAGATTGAGTAGAAGATACCTTGTTTCAACACTGAAGTCTTGACATCAATTCCTTAGTGGGGTGGCTAATAGTGAAGTGTGATTTGACAGTGGGTGTACTAGCCGATCTTGTAGAGATTGTATGCACCCAAAACGCACTGGAAACAACACCTCATCAAGTTATTTCATCAAGAGTAGCATCAATAACAAAATAACATAGTAACTGAGCTGATTCGATCCGAGCTGAGTTGAGGTTTGAGTTGAGTTGAGTCGAGTCGAGCCAAGTTGAGCTCAGGCAAGCTCGAACTCTGGCTCAAAAATTTTTCAAGCTCTAAAAACCAACTTAACTCAGTCTAAATCAAATTTTAAGCCAAGGCTAGTCAACCTTTTCCTACTAGAGTTGAGCTAGAGGGCCTAGCTAACTCAACTCGTATACAGCTCTATTTTTAGGGAACGAAATTTATAAATCTCTCTTGTAGAATTGTAATGTCCATCTGGTATGTATATTAAATCTAACCTGTTCATCATGTGCACATATATAGTTAATTGAATGATTAGATGGGCCACAAATGAATTTGGATATTTTTGGGTGGTGTATATTATTTTCTATTTTAAGGTCTATTTTCTAGTTAGATCTACATTATTTTTATCCATATGATCATCACGATAGGATTCATCTGTTGGGCGGGTTGGATGCCATAATCGTACAACATAAGCCCCCACAATGTTCGATTTTATCACCTTTTTAAAAATAAATCCTAATGAGAGTCATTTTGTGATTTCATTTTTGAAAGGACTTCACTGTATTATTTTTTAAAAAAAATTCTTAGAAGCATTATTTAGTAAAATTCAAATAAAAATCATTTTTTTAAATTTATTAAATTGAATGAGGAAGCATACTTAAAGCATGTCTATGTTAATGGATGCACCAATGCTCTGGGAGCACTGTAAGTTATACTTCTCCTGATTGCATTGGGTAACTTGTACAGTACAACAGATCCATCTAAACCATTCATTCAGTCTAAAACATATTTCAAGGGATACCTTGCAGAAAATAAGGCTGATTGGATGATCAAATCCATCTACAATCAGCGACCTATTTTTATGCCAATAATCTTGACCATCCATATTGGACCCACTGATCAGATGGTTGAGATCTTCGTATTGGTGAGATATTTGTATGGTGGTTCATTATTTTTTTGTCATACCTAATGGACGGTATAGATCAATCTATTGAATTGTCCAAGTGTCCCAGTGCAACTAGAAGCACTTTTAAGTTATATGAGAGCACCAGAACACCTCTCAATCATAAAATCACTCCATCGCAATAGGACTTTTAAGGCCTGTTTGGCCGGGCGGGATTGGATGGATTAATGGTGGTGTCAGTTGATTGGTTTAATATTCATGGGATTGCTATATTCCGGGACAAGCATACCCAACATATACTGGGATTTTACCTTCCAATCCCTTTCAATCTGTCTAACCAAATACGCAACAGGCACGCACGATTGAATGGTATCAAGGGGGATGAGATCAATTTTAAGGAAATGATGGCGACGTCAGTGAATTGGTTTGAGATCCATGGGCTTGCTATATCCCGTGACAAGTGGCACATTCGGCATATCCCGGAATTTTTCCATCCAATCCCTTCTAATCCGTCAGGCCAAACAGGTAAGATCCTTGTTTGTACACGTGGGGTCTGTGGCTTACTGAAGAAAACCCTTCACATGATGGGCTCCATATCGAATTGATCATGGCCAAATATTGTCATTGATTGGCCAATCTTAACCTTTCAATTGGTAGTAAACACAGCAGAATTCCACATTTAAATGGAAAAGAAACGGATATAGATTGGATGGCTGGCGATATACAAATCTGGATAATTTTTACCTTCAGTACATCAACATTGGGGCCCATCAAAACAACGGCTTGGATCACCAAACCATGTACTCCACTTATAAAACCCAAAACCAAAGGATACTATAAATATCCCCGGTTGAGGATCATATACTTTCTCTACGATATGCTGTAAATTTCATATTGTTTGAACCATCCTAAGCCCAATTCATGCACACTTTTGAAAATAAGTGATGGATTTTTTGACCCATCGTCGATTGGTAGTGAGCCCTTCATGATCGGTTATAGGCTGGTGTTTGACCAGTCATAGGTTGGAGTCGTGACACAATTCAAAGTCCAGCGAGTTTGGACTATTTTTCTCCGAAGTGCTTGACCGGTCGTAGGTGGCGCTCGACCGGTCGTGGGTGGCGCACGACCGGTCGTAGTTATGCAGATTCGTTCCGTGATTTTGTGTAGATTTCGTGTTGCAAGTCCTTTCGCAACCAGGATGTGAAAGGTAATTTCCTAAAACTATAAAAAGGGGTCCATAGGGTTTTTTCAAGGCATGCCATGTGAAGAAAAAATTACAAGAGGGTTTCCTAAAGGGTTTAGGGCTATCAAAGGAGTAAGAGATAGAGAGAGAGAGAAAGAGAGAGGAGGAGCTTATAGAAGGGAGGTTACGCTTGTGGAGGTGATCTATCATATCTCAGCGCTCCTACGTCCTCCTAATCAGTGAGATCTCTCAGTTTTTCTTTATTTCACTTACTGTTTATCCACTCCTACGTGAGTGATGAAGGTTTGATCATAGCAAGGTGTGCTTGTGATCGGTTGTAACGTTCTGCTTCATAGTGGATTGTTAATTTGGACGAGGTCTCATGGTTTTTACCTCTTTGAGGATTTTCCATGTAAAAATCTCTTATGCGGTATGTGGTTGTGCTTTGATTTATTTCATTACTTTTATTATCCCATAATTTTAGTTTGTTCAGGAGGGCTAGATCCTAAGGTTTTGTGCAAGGCCCCCAACAAAGTGGTATCAGAGCTTAAGTTCATTGAACGGGTAAGATCAGTTTGGAATTATGGAAGGTGGCTCATCAAGGATGATTAGCCTCAATGGTTCTAACTGGACCATATGGAAGGCTAAGATGGAGGACTTGCTTTATTACAATGACGTATATTCTTCAATTTTAGGCATATCAGCAAAATCCAAGGATATGTTTGATGATGATTGGAAGAAGATGGACCGAAATGTGGTAGGGTTTATTAAACAATTGCTGGATGATTCTGTATTCTACCATGTGTCTACGAAAATCTCAGAAGCTAGCCTATGGTTGAAATTAGAAGGGCTGCATAAGAGGAAGACAACCGATAATAAAATTTTTCTGATAAGTCGACTTATGAATCTCAAGTTCAAGGATGGTGGTTCTGTGGCCGAGCACATGAACAAGGTCAGCAATATAGTGAACCAGCTCTCCGCTATGAATATGGTCCTAGATGATGAATTGTAGGCTTTACTACTGCTTAGTTCGTTGCCTGTCAGTTGGAAGACATTGGTGGTGTCTCTTAGTAACTCCGCGCCAGACAGAAAGATATCCATGGAACAGGTTACTAGCTGTCTCTTCAACGAGGAGACAACGAGGAAGCCTCAGGGGTCTACTCAGTAAGAGGCCCTTGTGACATAGGAACGGAGGAGAGGAAAGAACAGGAAGGGCAGGAAGGCCCGAGATAAATCAAGAGACAAGTCAAGTAATAAAAAAGATGTTGAATGCTGGAATTTTGGCAAGAAGGGTCACTATAAGCATGAATGTCGTAAAGCTAAGAACGACAAGAAAGAAAAAGAAAAGGAGAAGGAAGATGAATCAGATTCTACTGCGGTCGCTTCGGATGGCGACGTTATAGTTATTCTTTCTGCAGATCATGATGTATGTCTCATGGTTATGAGTCAGGAGACCGACTAGGTGATTGACTCAGGAACTTCTTTTCATGCGACTTCACATAGAGACTTCTTCACAAGCTACAAGTTAGGTGACTATGAGATTGTGAAGATGAGGAATTCTAGCGTATCGAAGATCGTAGAGGTCGGTGATATTTGTGTAAAAACTGATGTAGGCCGCACATTGGTTCTCAGGGATGTGAGGTATATCTCAGACCTTCGCCTCAACTTGATGTCGACGGGAAGGTTGGATGATGATGGCTTTGAAAGTCGGTTTGCTGGTGGGCGCTCGAAGCTCATCAAGGGTTCGTTGATCGTAGCCAGAGGAAAGAAGTGTTGCACCCTTTACAAAGCATGTCTCAGTGTGTGTAAGGGTGGGTTGAATGTAGCGGAAGATTCAACTATTGACATGTGGCGCAGGCGTCTAGGCCACATGAGTGAAAAAGGGCTTCAACTACTAGCAAGGAAGCGGCTCCTTTCAGACATGACAAGTACACCTCTCAAAACGTATCTTGATTGTTTATCAAGGAAACAATATAGAGTTTCATTTGTTAAAACTGCTTCTCGTGTTAATAAAGTGCATGTATTAGATTTGGTTTATTCTGATGTTTGTGGTCTTATGAGGACAAAAACCTTGGGTGGAGCATTGTATTTTGTTACTTTTATAGATGATGCATCTAGAAGGGTTTAGGTTTATACTTTGAAATTTAAGGACAAGGTCTTTGGTGTGTTTAAATTATTTCATGTTATGGTTAAGAGAGAGACAGGTAGATCATTGAAGCATCCGCATTGACAATGGTGGTGAATACATTGGCGACTTTCATGAGTACTGCAAGTCCCTGGGTATATGACATGAACAAATGGTTCCCAAGACTCCCCAGCATAATGGTGTAGCTGAGCGAATGAATCACACCATTGTACAGAGAATCAGATGCATGTTATCCCATGTAAAATTTTCCAAGACGTTCTGGGGAGAAACAATACACACAGCGGTGTATCTGATAAACAGGTATCCATCAGCCCCATTGAATGGAGAAATACCTGAGAAGGTGTGGACTGGACAGGATCCATCGTATAGTCATCTCAAGGTGTTTGGATGCAAGGCATCCGTTCACATACTAAAGGACGAGAAGTCCAAGATCGATATGAAGATCAGACAGTGTGTGTTCTTGGGGTATGGTGATAAAAAGTTTGATTACAAATTATGCGATCCGACCGAGAGGAAGCTCGTCAGGAGCAGAGATGTGGTTTTTTTTAAAGATAAGTGTATAGAAGACATCGGTAAGCCAGAGAAGAACCAACCTAGATCAGGTGAGCTATAAGACATGGATCTGGTTATTCCTCCTGTTGTAACGTCTCAGAAAAATCTGTACAGAGATCCGAGTACCACCTCAGACAGAAATTACTTGGGATTAATTCCTATAGAAATTAAGCGTAAGTTAACTAGCGCTATGTTATATTAGCTGTGAAATTAGCACTGATCGTTTTAAATACGTTCTGCAAGACCCAAAACTTGTGGAATCGTTAACGCCATAACATCCTGAAACCTAAGAAATTAAGCGTAAGTTAACTAGCGCTATGTTAGATTAGCTGTGAAATTAGCACTGATCGCTTTAAATACGTTCTGCAAGATCCAAAACTTATGGAATCATTAACGCTATAACATCCTGAAACCTAGGATCAAACTCTAAACTCATTTGCTCTCAGGAACCCTTTGAAATTTTGTAATGGACTCTGACCGCACGTCGTGAGTCTGGTAGCAATGAACTTAGACCATTATAATCGCGTCGTTGGACTTGACTACCACCCCGAAAATCAAGTTCAAATGATGTCCTGAGACTATTTCATTGAGTCTGGAGCAAGGAGTGTGAGAAAGAGTAGAATTCTTTATAAATTAAATGTGATTTAAATAAATCTGGCACGTGTCGCTTGCGGGTTAATTATAAGTATTCAGACCGTTGGAATCTGACCCAAATACACCCTCGGATAAGGGAACATTTTCCACTCATGTCAGTGTACTTGGAATCCCTGATTGAGTCTCAGTGACCACTGAACTGAAACTGGTCCGCTACGTGCGATCTGGAAATCCGATCGGACTGAAAACTTAACTGATTAAAGATCCGAGGCTAGTATGCTTAAGTCCGGCCGCAATTGATAACAGGACCTCCAGAAATATTCTTTTGGATTAGAAAGATCCATTTTGGTTATAACCCAACTATACCTTGGCTTAAAGTCTAAATAGGTGAGTTTCTAACCTATTTAAGGACCTTAAACCCTCTCACATCCCTCTCATACGAATTTACAAGAAACCCTAGGAAAGAGGAGAGAGAAAAGAGAGAGATTGTGTGAGAGATGGAAGGGAAAGTTCCTGTCACTCGATCCTGCTACTGCATGTGCTTAGCCATCGTGTTCTAATCACTCTTCCGGTGATTCTGACTTCATTCTAGGTGAGTAAACCCTAACCTTAACCTGTTTTAGGATTTCTATCAATACAAGTAGCGAAGTAGCTGACTTATCTTGTGATATAGGTCGTCATATTGACGTTGACGAAGCATAGAGTTTCTATTCGATTCGTTACGCTCCTACGGCGTAAGGTGAGGATTTTAAATGCTTAGGTTACCTGTTTTCAAAGCTTTCAATGTCGTTTAATGGTAGATTATTGACAAGGACGCTGTTTGACATGTAGAACATGCTGTTTATTTTTCATTTTGAATACATACGAAGAATATAAGATTTAGGGTATTTTAGGTATTTATAAGAAATACCGTATACGTATGTATTTTGCTAATATGATTGTCATGTGTATTTATCGTGTACCTATGCTAGTTATGCGTGTATGATCTGTTCAGCGAAGAGATTCGCCCTAATACACCTTATTGGCCGACATACGCTATGTAGGCTAATGTGTGTAGATTAAGTGTTTGTATAAAGTTTTGTATAAGTAAGTGTTGAGTAAACGTTGTTGTAGATTAGTTTGGAGATTGGATTCTCAACTAATATGATGATGTACATGATTTCCTCCATGTTTGTTATATTGAATTGATTTCCTTATATATATGAAATGCTTGTGTTTGGTTGAATTACTTATGTTGTATGTTATAACATGTTGTTAACATGCTTAGATTATTTGTGTTTCATTTCTGTCACTCTCACATGATCATTGACTTAGATTACAAGTGCTTGGGGCTATATTCTAGTCCAGGCAGTTGGTAACAGATTTGAATTCATGGTTGACTTCTATTCGCTACGAAGGACGCGTCGACGAACCCGAGTCGTGCTTTGGTTGACGGCAGTGGTTAGGCCACACGAGGTGCTTATGCACTTCATGTCGTCTAGCTTAAGGTGCGCTCGTATTAGTCGAGCTCGTCAAGTAACCCAACTGACCATTGTATGTTCACCTTGTATTGGTCATAATTGCTTGAACCTATGGTACTGAACTTACCAGTGAAAATCTTGATAACCATGGTACCTTGATCCATTAAGACTCATGAGCCGAGCATGGTGGTATGGGACACCGTGGTCGAGCTGTCGGCCTACGTTGTGGCGACGAGCCTCCCCGTAGTGACCAGTGAGCACCTTAGACTCGTGAGCCGATTGTGGTGGTATGGGACACTACATTCGAGCTGTCGGCCTACTCTGATTGGTGACGAGCCGTTTGTAGTGACCTCGAGCGTATTCTGAGTCTACGTGAGGCGACGACCCTTCCGTAGCAACAAGAGTACAACTAGGCCTGTATTGATAAGGTGATGGGGGAGCGGTGTAACGAGTGCGAGCAACAGTCCTGGCAGCCCTTGCAGCGACCTAGAAATATATCATCGTATGAGACTACTAGGAGTGACGACCCTACACCGAATTTGTGTTGGGAATGATATACGGGAAGTACCTCAGTTTCCCAGTACTACTGTATGAATGGACTAATAAAAACTCTATAATCATATCCATATCGCACTACATGTGCCTGAAAGATGTGGAGCACTGAGGGAAGAAGGCATGCCGCGGACGTAAGATGGTGTCGCATGAGGGAGTATGTCGGTGAGGGCATGCATCATTACTGCATCTCATACTTGCATTAATAACAGTATCTAGGAATGTCTGATTGTTTGCTTTACTATTATCGCGTGATTGATTTGATAACATGCTAATCTTTGCTCTATGATTCCACTGAGTTGATCACTCACTCCCACGTTACGAGACGATGTTTGCAACACCTACCAGACTCTGTCTTAGATGCAGATAGCGAGACAATTCAGGAGCTGGAGCCGGACTACTACGAGGACCAGGATGAGTTCTCGTACATGCAGTTTTCTGACGGCTTTGCATAGGTGGCCTGGATCAGCGGGATTTTGCTACTTGGACTATCGCATGACTTTTAATTTTTGGTTTGGTATATGTATATGTGACTTAGAGATACATTCATACTTTGGAGACAGATCGAGATTGTTTTGTTTTACAGATAGTGATATATATATATATCTTCTAGTCTTCCGCTTGCGTTTTATTACTAGATCTGGAGTATGAATTACAGTTTTGGTATAATCTCACTCATGTTAATGCACTAACTCTAACAACATTTAATCATAAGCATATTTGTTGCATAAGTGACGTTTTGGAACTTGGGAGTTGGGTTTCTACACGACCTCAATTTTCAGGGCATTAGACCTGTGGTGCCTGATAACGGGGGAGTACATCAAGGTACAGAGGATGAGGGAGTTCCTTCAGAAGATGGACCAAGGGAGCAGACCCCACATGATCCACCTGTTGAGCCACAGGTGAGGAGGTCATCTAGGGACAGACAACCGTCCAAGATGTACTCGCCGTATGAGTACGTTATGCTGACTGATGGGGAGAGCCAGAAGATTATTCTGAGGCCCTAGCCGACGAGCATAAGGAGGAGTGGTTGAAAGCTATGCAAGAGGAGATGAAATCCTTGCATAAGAACCACACCTATGACATGGTGAAATTGCCTAAGGGTAAGAAAGTTTTGAGCAACAAGTGGGTGTTCAAAAAGAAGGTTAAGCAGAAGAATTCACAAAAGAGGTTCAAGACCAGACTTGTGGTAAAAGGGTTTGGTCAGAGGAAAGGTATAGACTTCAAGGAGATATTCTCCCCGGTGGTGAAGATGACATCTATACGGGTGTTTCTTGAGTTGGCGGCTATCATGGATCTGGAGATAGAGTAGTTAGATGTTAAAACTGCCTTCCTCCATGGTGATCTGGAAGAAGAGATTTACATGCACCAACCAGAGGGGTTCGAAGTCAAGGGCAAAGAACATATGGTGTGTAGGTTGAGGAAGAGCTTGTATGGGCTAAAACAAGCTCCACGACAATGGTACAAGAAGTTCGATTTATTTATATTACAGCATGGATATGACATAACGGAATTGGACCACTGTGTGTTCACGTGCAAGTTCTCAGATGATGATTTTTTAGTTCTGCTGTTATACGTTGATGACATGCTTATCATGGAAAAAGATATCTAGAAGATCGACAGGTTGAAACAGGAGTTGTGCAAGTCATTTGCAATGAAAGACTTAGGCCTAGCTAAACTGATCCTAGTAATGGAGATAACCCGTGACAGAAGCAGCAGGAAACTTTGGCTATCACAAGAGCGGTATATTGAGAAAGTCCTAGAATGGTTCAATATGAATGTAGCGAAGCCGGTTAGTACTCCACTGGATGGTCACTTTAAATTGAGTGACAGGAAATGTCCCAAGACGAAGGCAGAGGTGGAAGAGATGCAAAAGATACCGTACGTGTCTACTGTAGGAAGTTTGATGTATGATATGATGTGTACACGCCCAGACATAGCATATGCGGTTGGTGTTGTTAGCCAGTATCTTGCCAATCTTGGCAAAGAGCATTGGGCAGCGGTGAAATGGATACTGCAGTATCTAAGAGGCTCATCCAGGTTGAGCATTTGCTATGGTGATGAAAAACTTATTTTAGAGGGATACACAGATGTTGATATGGCAGGTGACATAGACTTCAGGAAGTTTACATCGGGGTTCATGTTCACATTTGCAGGGGGAGTGATTTTTTGACAAAGTAAACTAAAGAGGGTCGTAGCATTGTTGACAATAGAGGCCGAGTACATTGCAGTTACAGAAGTATATAAAGAGATACTTTGGATGAAAAGGTTCCTACAGGAACTTAGCCTGAAGTAGGAGCACGTAGTCTATTGTGATAGTCAGAGTACTATGCACTTGAGCAAGAATCCGAGTCAGCATTCTAAGTTGAAGCACATAGAGATTCGATATCACTGGATTATGAATACTTTGGAACAGAAGGTGTTATAGCTTGAGAAGGTCCACATAGACAATAATGGGTTTAGGACTATTTTTCTCCTGGACGCTTGATCGGTAGTAGGAGGGTCATGACCAGTCGTAGGTGGCACTCGACTGGTCGTGGGTGGCGCACGACCAGTCGTAGTTACGCAGATTCGTTCAACGATTTTGCAGGGATTTCGTGTTGCAAGTCCTCTTGTAACCGGGATGTGGAAGGAGTTTCCTAAAACTATCAAAAGAGGTCCCTAGGGTTTTTCTAGGGCATGCTGTGTGAAGAAAAAATTATAAGAGGATTTCCTAAAGGGTTTAGGGCTATCAAAGGGGTGAGAGAGAGAGAGGGAAAGCTTGTAGAAGGGAGGTTATGCTTGTGGAGGTGATCAACCATATCTCAGCGCTCCTACGTCCTCGTAATCAGTGAGATCTCTCAGTTTTTCTTTATTTTTCTTACTGTTTATCCACTCCTGTGTAAGTGATGAAGGTTTGATCATAGCAAGATATGCTTGTGATTGGTTATAACGTTTTGCTTCATAGTGGATTGTTGATCTGGACGAGGTCCCGTGGTTTTTACCTCTTTGAGGGTTTTCCACGTAAAAATCTCTTGTGTGGTGTGTGGTTGTGCTTTGATTTATTTCATTGCTTTTATTATCCCATAATTCTGGTTTGTTCTGGAGGGCTAGATCCTAAGGTTTTGTGCAAGGCCCCCAACAATAAGGTCATTGGATATTTTCATTTTCAACCATCCAATTAATGTGAAGAAATCTGATATTTAGATAATCAAATAAGAGTAATTTTCTTTACCTATAAATTTAAACTGGTACTCATAATTCTTCCGGTTTATTTTGACTTGGCCCCATTTGTTAAATCTGAACTCTAAAGCTGGAATCTGAATTCTGAAGCCTAAATCTAAAATCTGAAGCCTGAATTTGAAATCTGAAGTCAAAAAATTTGTTTGGTAATTATGACTGAAGTCTGAAAATTAATTACTAAATTTGAAACTATCTGTTTGTTAACAAACATCCGAAATGAAATATGTTAATTTGATACATTTGCCCCTATCTCCTATTTGGAAATGTTTTGCCTTATAAAGAAATTATTTTTTTATTAAGTGAAAATAAAATTATTTTATTTAATTCAAATAAACTATAAAGTACTTAATAGAAAATTAAAATATCATTATTCATAAAAAGAGATAAAAAAATTAATGATTTGCATGTATAAGTGTGGCGGCAATTTCTTCTGAGCATGTATGATGTAATCAACATATTGGATGTTAAATAAACAGTATAGTAGGCCCTAGGAGGATTTTAATGGTGGATATCCAATCACTATTGTTTTCCTGTGGTGTGGTCCACCTAAGACTTATATCCTTCCTATTTTTGGGATAGAGACATAAAATGATATGTAAAAATGGATGAACGGAATGGATGAAACACATACATCATGGGGGCCACAGCGCACTGACCACCACCCATTGGACTAGTGGAAGGGGAGTCGCCAATCCGTTTTCGTACCACACACCAGCTATATAACTGGTATAAATACGTGTCGTGAGAAGACGAGCGCTGACGCTCCTCGAGGTCCGAGTTGTACGAACGGTTCAAAGGAGATCAAAGTTACATGGGCCCTACAATAATGTATTTATTATATCCACACCGTTCATCAAATTTTTGAGATCATTTTAGAGCACTATCCAAAAAAATTTTCATATCCAAAACTCAAATGGTCCACACTAAAAATAGCAGCGGGATAATGATTTTCACCGTTAAAAAATTCGTAGGGCCCACTATATCGTTTATTTTCCATCTAATCTATTCATAAGGTCCAAAATATTTGGATGAAGAGGAAAAAAAAATTTCATATTGATCCGAAACTTTTGTGACCCCAAAAGGGTTTTAATGGTAGACGTTCAATCCCCCACTGCTTTTAGCAGTGTGGTCCAATTTATCTTTAAATCTATCTTATTTTTTGGCTCAAGCCTTACAACAAGCTCACAAAATGGATGGACGGTTTGGATATAACAAATACGTCATGATGGGACCCACAAAACTTGTTGACGTTAATATACCAACCAATTGGCTTCCCAATCCCATCCGCTTTGAATGCGGATTGCGTCCTACAACTTTTCACATGGCTCTGTGGAGCCCACCATGATGTAAGTATTTTATCTAAGCCGTTCATCGTTTTTCTCATATTATTTTAATATATGATCCTAAAGATGAAGCAAGTCCATAGCTTCGGTGAACTACACTAAAGGATGCTGCAGTGATAATGACATCCATCATTGAAACCTTTCTAAGGGCCACTGTGATGTTTTTTTTTACCATCCAACCTATTCATTAGGTCATGTAGACATGGATGAAGTGAAAGCACAAATATCAGCTTGATCTGAAACTTCTCCAGTTCCTAAGAAGTTTTTAATGGTGGACGTTCAATCCCGCCTTGTGGTCAAATTAATCCTTGGACCTACCTCTTTTTTTTTTGGCTCACACCTTAAATGATCTGAAAAAGTTGATGGATGGTGTGGATCAAACACATAAATCATGGTGGGGCATAAAGAAGTTTTACATATTAAAAGTTGGTTTTGTATTGCGTAAACAATTTAAAGACAAAAAAAATTTTCGTAGTAAAAGGGGTAATTTTGGAAGCAAACAAGCGCATTCCGCATTCACCATTAATCCCAACTCCTATCACAGAAAGAATTCAGTGAAAAACCACTTAGTGCTTTCCTTCTTTTGCATTAATAACGCATTAAGAAACGCCACTAAACATGGAACATTTTCCCAATTCCATGTTAAGTGCAAAAATTCAGCATTAACAAACAGGCCCTTAGTTATATGCAACATATGCAATTTCACAGTAACAAACAGGCCCTTAGTTATATGCAACATATGCAATTTCTAACTGCCTGCGCATCATCATCCATCATGCTCTACCAGAGCAACACAACATTTCTTTTTTGAGCTTCTTTTGACTTTAATCCTCACTTTTAAGTCACCTACCTTTTTCTTCAAATCCAAACTTACTTTACCAAACTAAATACCTGTTGTACAGGTGTACTTTTCAAAAAAAAATGCCCCTGCTTTAGGTGGCACTGTGTAACTTATGGCTACGGATTATAACTGTAGCCATTGGAAAACATCAACGAGTCTAGAGGGCGATGGTACTGCCGTCGGTTACACGATTCCACTCTAACTAGATCATTTTATTTATCTGATCTATATCATTAAAATGACCATTGAAAAAGAAGAAGAAGAAGAAGAATAAAAGTAAGATATGAAATGAAATAAAATTTATAAAGAGTAAAATGGAGGTGATTATATATATGGGAAATGGTACTATGAGGTCCACCCCATGAGAACTTCCCATGAGGTTGATCTGTGTGGGTCCCACCATGATGTGTGTCAAATATCAACACCATGAATTTGATGGGTCCCTTTTAGGTTATTAGATATCCCAAAAATCAGCAGTATACGAAACTTAGGTGGGCCATACCATCTAAAACCATGTAGAGGCATTCCTAAAACATATATAAGTGAAGGAAATTCATCACGAACTGAATGTAATTGACCACGAAGTGAAGGAAAATCACCATGAACTGAATGAAATGAATGTAATTCACCGCGAAGTGAACGAAATTGATTGCGAAGTGAAAGAAATTCATTGCAAAGTGTAAGAAATTGACCCTGAAGTGAAAGAAATTGACTGTGAAGTGTAAAAAATTGACCGCGAAGTAAATGAATTGAATGAAATTCACCGCGAAATGAGTGAAATTCACCGCGAAGTGAAGAAAATTCACCCCGAAGTGAATAAAGTGAATGTAATTGACCGAAAAGTACAAGAAATTCACCGCGAACTAAATGAAATGAATGTAATTCACCGCAAAGTGAAGGAAATTTACCGCGAAGTGTAAGAAATTTACCGCGAAGTGAAGGAAATTCACCTCGAAGTGATGGAAATTCACTGTGAAGTAGATGAATTGAACGGAATTAACTGCGAAATGAGTGAAATTTAACGTGAAGTGAATGAAGTGAATGTAATTGATCATGAAGTGAAGGAAATTCATCACGAAGTGAAGGAGATTGACTGTAAAGTGAAGGAAATTGGCCGCGAAGTAGATGAATTGAATAGAATTCACTGCAAAGTGTAGGAAATTCACTGTGAAGTGAATGTACTTGACCATGAAGTAAATGAAATTCACCACAAAGTAGATGAATTGAATAGAATTCACTGCGAAGTGAAAGAAATTGACCATGAAGTGAAGGAAAATTGACCGCAAAGTAGATGAATTGAATGGAATTCATCACGAAATGAGTGAAATTCACCGCGAAAGGAAGGAAATTCACCGCGAAGTGAATGTAATTGACCACGAAGTGAATGAAATTCACCACGAAGTAGATGAATTGAATGGAATTTACCATGAAGTGAAGAAAATTGACCACAAAGTGAAGAAAATTCAACGCAAAGTAAAGGAAATTGATTACGAAGTGAAAGAAGTTCACCACGAAGTAAGGAAACTGTTGAGAATAACGATCTCTTGGTCTTAAGGGTGAATGACCATAAGGTACCAATGACTATTGGCATAGTTTACTGGTACGTATGTGTAACGCCCTGAAAATCGGAGGTCGAGTAGGAGCCCAACTCCCGAGTTTCAACACATCACTTATGCAATATAGATAATGATGATTAAATGTTGTCTATATTTGTGAATTAAACATGAGTGGGATTATACCAAAATAGCATATCATACCCCAGAGATGATTAATTACGCAAGCGGAAGACTATGATAAGTGTATAAAACATATAAGTGAAAGTAAGTCTCCTAAGTATGATCATGTTACCATGTCAAATAATTACATGTAAAATTTTAAAATATACAAAATGTGTAATGTCATCTAGTCAACATCCCAGTGAACCCCGTCAATCAGAGCGGTCTACATAAACTTTCCTGATAACTGCATATAGGAGAACTTCTCGTCATCATAAAATTTCAGCTCTGCCTTGAAAGCATCACCATCATCTGCATCTACAATAGGGTCTGGTTGGTGTTTAAAACACTGGCCCAGAACCTGGAAGTGAGTGATCAACTTAGTGGAATCGTAAAGCAAAGGCTAACATGTTATCAATTCGGTCAAGTAGTAATAATAAAGTAATATAACACTCATGTCCCAAATACTCTTATTAATGCAAGTATGGTATGTTATAATGATGCATGCCCTCACCTGCACTCCCTCTTGCGACAACATCTAACGATCGTAGCATGCACCACTCCCACTATGCTCTTCCATGCTAAAGGTACATGCAATGCGGTGCATGAGCATGATTACCGAGTTCTTATTAGACTTTTTCATACAGCAGGATTGGAAAGCTAATGCATCTCTCTTATATCAATTCCCAAATAATGATCCATTCTAGGGTCGTTAGTCCTAACTAATATCATATGATGTTACGGTTCCAGGTCGCTACAAAGGGGCTCGTCACTTCAATGCAGGACTAGCTTATACTCTAGTTGCTGCAAAAAGGCTCGTCACCTCAGCATAATCTCAGAGTATACTTAAGGTCACTACTAATGACTCGTCACCAAGTCGTAGGCCGACAGCTCGAATACAGTATCCCATACCACCGTATTCGGCTTAAGAGCTTAGGGGTGGGTTCGTTATCCCGACATTGGCCCACAGGTCGACCACGGTGTCGCATACCACTATGTCCGGCTCATGAGTCTTAGCGGATCGAGGTAGCAAGGTTAAATGGGGAGTTTGGTACCTTAGATTCAAGAAGTGGCGTCCATACATGGTGAATATACATTAGGCCAATCGTGTTGCTTGACAAACTCAACTAGTATGGGCATACATCGAGCCAATCGACATGGAGCGCATAAATACTCCGTGTAGCTTAACCACTACCGACAAGCAGCGTACGACTCGAATTCATCGGGTGTGTCTGTCGTGACTAAACAATTCAGCCCCGATCACATACCATTACCAATTGCCTGGACTACATCATAGCCCCAAGCACATTCCAAATATCAATATACGCATGTAGTAGTCAAAGGTAGCATATGAGAATTTAAAACCAAACATAAATCCTACTTTAAGCAGTCTGATAAAGCACCTACTACCCATAAGAGTATATAGATACTTCATCCTAAATTCACATAGTAATAAGATAGGTTATATAAAAGATACTATAACCGTAGATAGAGAAATTGAGAATTTCATCCCAACACCCTCATTACAAGCATTTAAACAAGCATTTTTACATTTAGGCATTTTATCAAACACTTAAGCTACTCATATCCTATACATGTAATAAAGTAGTTATAACAGGTATTATAGAAAATTCCTTTACAAGAGGTTCACCATACGTACACTAATCATGTATTGTTAGTCAATGAACATAGCAAGCATAAATCATAATTCCATACTCATTCAAGAATTTCAACAAACACATGAATGCATTAAAAAAAATAACATAGTTTGCATGTATACATATTATATGGAAAATGTCGTATCTATGCACATGTGACGACAATCAAGTTAGTCATAAATCATTACTGACATTGAAAGCCTTGAAAACCATAACTTAGACTTTTATAATTTGCAACTTTCACCGGTAGACTTGTAACGAACTCAGTTTAAATGTTAAGTCATAGTCTACAGCGCAACGACAACCTGTAACATGGAATAGGTTAACTACTGTACCTTCTACTCTATTTAAATATCTAAAACAAATTAGGGTTTGGATTTCTTACCCAAGTATGAAGTCGAAATCACTGGTATAACGATACAAACGTGGTGGTTAAGCACATGAAGTAGAAGGGATCGAATCCCAGGAGCAACCCCAACTCTCTGTCCCACTTTCTCTCTCTTTCCTTCTCTTTCTTTTCTTCTCTCCCTTAGGATTTTAGAAAATTCGTATGGCAAGGGAGAGAGAGGGTTTAAGGCCCTTATATAGGCCCAGAACTAATGGGAATGGCCCCAGGGCCAAGGTGTACTTAGGTTATAGCCAAATACTGGCTGTTTCGATCCAACGGAGCTGTTCTGGTGGCCCCTTTTTTACATGCGGTCAGACTTAAGCTCCCTATCCATGGATTTAGGTCAGGCTAAGTTTTTGGTCGATCGGGTTTAGGGATCGACCTCGGGAGACTTGTTTCAGTTTAACGGTCACCGGTGCTCGATCAGGGTCACAAGCACACTAACCTGTGTTGAAAATTTTCCCTGATCCAAGGGTGTAATTGGGTCAGATTCCGATGGTCTGAATCCTTAGATTCAGCCTGCAAGAGAACCAACTCAATTCACTTAAGTGTTAGTTCATTTCATAAAGATATTCACGTTTTTCACACACTTTGCTCCGGGCTCAAGTTGTGCATTTATGGGTATTATTAGGACTTGATTTCCGAGATGGTGGTCAAGTCCAACAAGGTGGTCCTAATTGTATAGTTTCAGTGTAATCGGACTTTCGACGCACGGTCCAGGTCTGATACAGAGATTCGTGATGCTCCCGAGAGCAACTAGGTTTTGAGATGAATCCTAAGTTTTTAGGTAATGTAGCGTTAGCGATCCTGCAGATTTTGAGTCTTATAAATTGTATTTAAAGTGATTAGGGATAATTTCACAGGTAATCTAGTTTAGCACTAGTTAATTTTCATTTAATTTTTAAAGGATTTGGTCCTTTGTGATTTCTGCCTGAGGTGGTGCTCGAGTCCTTGTACGGATTTTTTCGAGACGTTACAATCTACCCCCCTTAAAAAAAAATTTTATTCTTAAAATTAGTACCTTTCGTACTCCTCGAGAATCTGAGGGTAGTTCTTTCGGACCTTAGCTTCTGCCTCCCAAGTAGTCCTCTCTTCAATATGATGTATCCACAGTACCTTCATAAGTGGAATCACCGTACTGTGCAACACCTGCTCCTTCCTATCTAGGATGCATGTCGGATGTAGTACATATGTAGGATCCTTGCTCAACTGCACCTACTCCCATCTGATAGTGTGCGAGGGATTAGGAATGTATTTCTTCAGCATAAATACATGAAATACATTGTGCACGCCTACGAGTGGTGTGGGAAAAGTCAGGTGGTACGCTACCACCCCCACTCGATCCAGTATCTAGAATGGGCCAATGAATTGCGGTGTGAGCTTCCCCTTCTTCCCAAACCAAAGAACTCCTTTCGTGGGGGAAACTTTCAGGAACACATGATCCCCGACCTCAAACTCTAGCCACCTCCGCCTTGTATCGGCATAACTCTTTTGCCTATTCTGCACTGTCAGAAGTCGATGCCTGATAATGTCGATCTTTTCTGAGGTCACCTGTACTAACTCTGGGCCAATTAGGCTCTTCTCACTAACCTTTGCCCAGCAATGCGGTGCTCGACAGGGACACCCATTAAGGCCTCATATGAAGCCATGCCAATACTCGCCTGAAAACTGTTGTTATATGCGAACTTTGCATAAGAAAGACAGTCATCTCAGCTATCCTTAAAATCCAGCACATAAGCTCGCAGTATATCTTGTAATACCTGATTTACCCGTTCCGCCTGCCCGTTAGTCTGTGGATAGAACACGGTATTGAACTTCAACTTCACACCCATTGCTTCCTGGATACGAGTCCAGAAGATAGATGTGAATCGCGTGTCTCGGTCCGACATGATCTTCAAGGGAACTCCATGCAGACGTATAATCTCCTTGATGTACAGCCTGGCTAACTCGTCTTTAGAGTTCGAAACTCTGATATGGAGAAAATGAGTCGATTTTGTCAAACGGTGCATGATCACCCAAATGGAGTTATGTCTCTTCCTCATCTTTAGCAGCCCTAATATGAAATTCATAGAGATGAAATCTCACTTTCATTCAGCTATGGGTATGGGCTGAAGCAGTATAGAAGGTCGGCGATGTTCGGCCTTGACCTGCTAGCACGTGAGGCAACGGGACACATAATCTACTATGTGGGCCTTCATGTTGTCCCACCGGTATGACCTCTTCATATCTCGATACATATTCGTACTACTAGGATGCATCGCTATCTTCGAATTGTGTGCAGCCTCGAGAAACTCACGTCTCAAGTCATGCAGATTTGGGATTCATGTGCGGCCAAGGTAACGTAAGCCCCCATCCGTACTAACTCTCCACTCGGCGTCTTCATCATTGCTAACCCGCTTTCTCAACTCTGCCAACCCTTCATCTTCTTTCTGAGCCATAATGATACAGTCATCAATAAGCAGCTGAACTTGAATATGCGCGATGCTCTTATACGACTCCTCTACTGTAAGTTTCTGCTTAAAGTCTAGCACAAAATCTACCATATCCCACTCTGCTATCATCAAAGGAGCCGTAAATGCTATAGTCTTTTTGTGGCTCAATGCGTCTGCCACAAGGTTAACCTTGCCAGGATGGTAGGAGACCTCGAACTTGAAGTCCTTTAAGGTTTTCATCCATCGGCACTGTCTCATATTCAGGTCCCTCTGAGTGAATATATAGCGAAGGCTCTTGTGGTCACAAAAGAGCTCGAACTCCTTTCCGTAGAGGTAATGTCTCCAGAGCTTCAGTGTAAAGATGATAGCCGCTAACTCTAGGTCATGTGTAGGGTAGTTCTCCTCTTGCTTCCTCAACTGTCTCGAGGTATAAGCAATCACTCTGTCCTTTTGCATAAGGATACAACCCAAACCAACATGAGACGCGTCGGTATATATCATATACTTGACCCCTTGCTCTGACAATACTAGCACAGGGGCAGACGTTAACTTGTCCTTCAGCTCTTGAAAAGCTGCTTCTGGCTTCTCGTTCCAGGCGAACTTAAGATCTTTCCAAGTCAACTAAGACAAAGGTCTGACTATCTTGAAAAAGTCCCAAATGAAACGTCGATAGTAACTTGTCAGGCCAAGAAAACTCCTCACCTCAGTAACCAAACTAGGCTGCTCCCAGTCTTGAACTATGGCTACCTTGGCAAGGTCCACAACTATTCCTTCCTTAGACACCACATGTCTTAGGAACTTGACTTCTTTCTTTCAGAAGTTACACTTCTTGTACCGTGCAAACAACTGGTTCTTCCTGAATGTATCAAAGACTGCTCGCAAGTGCTCCTCGTGCTCTTCCAGACTCTTAGAGTATATCAGGATGTCATCAATGACACGATGATGAATTGGAAAAGAAACGGCCAAAATACCCTGTTCATCAAGTCCATGAACACAGTCGGTGCGTTCGTAAGGCCGAACAACATCACAAGAAACTCGTAGTGCCCAAAGCTGGTCCTTAAAGCCGTCTTCTGCACGTCCTCATCCCTGACACGCAACTGGTGATACCTTGACTGTAAGTCGATCTTCATGAAATCTTGCCTCCCCTTCAACTAATCAAAGAGATCATCTATGCTGGGTAAAGGATACTTGTTCTTCACCGTCGCTTCGTTCAACCTATGATAATCAATACACAATCACAGAGATCCATCCTTCTTCTTCACAAACAACACAGGTGCTCCTCATGGGGATACGTTAGGTCGTATGAATCCAGCCTCCAACAGATCATCGATCTGTTTCCTCAGCTCCTCTATCTCACACGGAGGCATGTGATACGTCGGCAACGAAATGGGCGTCGCACCAAGTGCTAGATCTATGGTAAAATCGATCTCACGCTGAGGAGGCAACCCTGGTATCTTTCTGAACACATCCTCAAAATCTTGAACTATAGGCATGGTTTCAAGTGCCGGACCATCATCATTCTTCAGTAAGGAAGCGTAATAAAGAACTCGAAAAGGGCAACTGACCTGCATGAGAAAAGTAAAAGCCATGCCCTCAGGCCCGTGAGCTGTCACTAGTCGGTTCTCGCAGTAGATCTTGGCCCTCATTTCCATAATCCAATCCATGCCAAGGATGACATCAAAAGAGTATATCATGGTGACGATCAGGTCAATGCATATCGTCCGGCTCTCTAGATCTATTAAGCAACCCTCACGCATCTTAGTGGCATCTATAAAATTTCCTGGGGCTGCAATAACTCTCACCCCAACCATCGGGGTCGTATTCAACCCTAAGCAACTGCAGAACATGATATCACTGAAACAGTGGACCCAGTGTCCACTAATAAGAAAACCGGAGTACCTTGGATCTGGGCAGTGGCCTCGAAAGCTAGAGGCACTGTAGCTACTGAATCTAATGCTTCCACTGTAAGAGCATGCACACGCGCCTACTAAGAACGGTTAGGCTGAGGTTTCATAGGTCGCTGAGGCAGCAGAAATGATGGATGTGCTGGTGCTGACCGCAGAGGTGGAGCTGTAATTGTCTGAGGGAGCTGGCGATTGATCCTCTGAGGCGGCGAGAATCCGTTGTCCCTCATGTGGGTGAAGCAATATGTGTCAATGTGGCCTGGCCTCTTGCAGTAGGCGCACAATACGTCTGGTCGCCTCAGCTAAGTCGGGGGAGCCGGAAGCCTAGGAGGCGAATCTGCACGTGGCCTCTTGCCGAGGAAGGGACTGCTCGACAGATCTGGCAGTGTCCTCGGGGCCATAGGCACGCAAGTACGAGTCAATCTATCTGTAATACCCTGAATTTTTGCCAACCTGGGGTTAGACGTCCTTAGGAAATGGGTCAACTAAAACACCTGGGAAATCGCTCAGAACCCAATTCCATAGCCAAAGAAATCACTTAGGATTAATTCCTTTAGAAACTAAGCATAAGTTAGCTAGCGCTACGCTGGAGTAGCTGTGAAATAGTCCCTGACCGCTTTAAATACATTTTACAAGACCCAAAACTTGTAGAATCAATGGTGCTATAATGCCCTGAAATCTCGAATCAAACTCTAAACCGGTTTGTTCTCAGGATCTCTTTGAAATTTTGTATTGGATCTAGACCACGCGTCGAAAGTCCGATACCTAAAATCTTAGACCGTTATAACCGCCTAGCTGGACTTGACAATCATTTCGAAAATCAAGTTCAATCGACATTCAGAGGCTATTTCATTGAGCCTGGAGTGAAGAGAGTGAGAATAGGGTTAGATTTGGAATTTGAAATTCAAATCTGGCACACGACTTAGCGCGTCAGTATTAAACGTTCTGACCGTCAGAATTCAGCCAAATTACACCCTCGGATCAAGAAAAATTTTTATTTCATATCACGAGACTTGTAGACCTGATCTAGGTGCGATGACCGCTGAACTGAAATTAGACCGCCACGTGCGATTTGGGAACTCTACCGGTTTGAAAACTTGATGTGTGTTAGATCCAGTATGCATGAGCTTAAGTCCGATCACGTTCGGCCAGGGGACCACCAGAAATGTCTTCTTGGACCGAAACAGTCCCAATTTGGTTAGGCATCAAGTAAACATTGTTCCCAAGCCTAATCTGGGAAGTTTTTAGGTTATAAAAGGGGTTTAAACCCTTACTTCTCTCACCCATCCAAATTTGCTAGAAACCCTATCTGGTGTGAGAGAAAAAGTGAGAGATTGTGAGAGAAGGTGGGAGAGATTTTTCTGCCACCTGCTGCTGCTGCTGTACGTGCTTAAGCGACGTATTCCAATCACTTTTTCGATGATTTTGACACTTTTTTAGGTAAGAAAAACCCTGTCCACTTGCTGATTTAGCATTCCGTTAAATCAAATTGCAAAGTAGCTGATATAACTTGTGAAATAGGTTGCCTGTTCGCCGTACACGAAGCGTATACGCTCCGTTCGAAATGATACACATATAAAGCGAAAGGTGCGGATTTTAGACGCTTTGATTGGCTGTTTTCAACGCTTTCAATGTCGTTTAATAGTAGATTATCGATGGCAACGCCGTTTGACATGTACAACATGCTGTCCGTTTCCTGTTTCGTAAGCAGACGAAAAATATGAGATTTAGGGCATTTTAGTAATTTGTAGGAAATACTGTTTTCATCCACGTTTTGCTGATATGATTGACATGGATTCTTGTCACATTAGGATATTAGGAATGCGTGCATAATCAGTTTGGCAAAGAGATTCGCCTAAATGCGCACTTTGAGTCCACATACTATATGTAGACTTAAGTGTGTAGTCTAAGTGTTTGTATAAATGTTTGTATTAGTATGTATTGAATTGAATGGTGTTGTGAATTAGTTTGAGATTGAATTCTCAAATAATACGCTGATATAAATGATTTTCTTCATGTTGGCTATATGTATGATTTCATTATATGTATGAAATGCATGTGTTAGATGATTTACTTAAGTTGTATGTTATAACATGTGTTAACATGCTCATGTTGTTGTATTTCATTTCCATTACTCTGATATGATTGATGAAGTGGATTCACAAATGATTGGGGCTATACTTAGTCCAGGCAGTCGATAACCGAATCAATTTGTGGTTGGCTTATCTTTGCCACGAACGACGCGTCGATGAACGCCAGTCGTGTTTTGGAGTTGGTGGCAGTGGTTAGGCCACACGAGGTGTTTTACGCACTTCATGTCGTTCGACTTGAGATGCGCTCGTGCTAGTCGAGCCCGTCAAGTAACCCGACTGGCCATTGTATGTTTACCATGTATGTGTCATAACTGCTTGAACCTAGGGTACTGAACTTATCATTGAAAATCCTGTCAACCATGGTACCTTGATCCACAAAGACTCATGAGCCGGGCATGGTGGTATGGGACACCGTGGTCGAGCTGTCGGCCTACGTTGGGGCTACAAACCTTCCCGTAGTGACCAGTGAGCACCTATGACTCGTGAATAAATTATGGTGGTATGGGATACTATATTCTTGCTATCGGCGTACATTGATAAGGTGATGGGGGAGCGGTGCAACGAGTGCGAACAACGGCCCTGGCAGCCCTTTGTAGTGACTTCGAGCATATTCTGAGTCTATGGGAGGCGACGATCCTTCCTTAGCGACAAGAGTACAAGTAGGCCTGTATTGATAAGGTGATGGGGGAGCGGTGCAATGAGTGCGAGCAACAGCCCTGACAGCCCTTGTAGCGACCTACAAAATATATATCGTATGAGATTACTAGGAGTGACGACCCTAGACAGGATCTGTGTTGGGATTGATATAAGGGAAGTACCTTAGTTTCCCAATCCTGCTGTATGAATAGACTAATAATAACCCGGTAATCATATCACCATCACATTGCATGTGCCTGAAAGATGTGGAGCACTGAGCGGTACGCAAGCATGCCGCGGACGCAGATGGTGCCGTATGAGGGAGAATGTCGGTGAGGGCATCCATCATGTCATGTCATATTGCATTAACAACAGTATTAGGAATGTTTAATTTACTGCTTTACTATTATCGCATGATTGATTTGAGAACATGCTAATCTTTGCTCTATTATTTCACTGAGTTAGCTACTCACTCCCACGTTACGGGATGGTGTTTCCGGACACCCACCAGTCCCAATTTTGGTTGCAGATGATGGCGCTGCTTGAGAAGCGGAGCTGGACTTGATGATGATGAGGAGGATCCCTCCTTTATGCGTGTTCTGATTGACAGGATTACAGGGAGGTTGATTAGATACCTTGACACTTGTCATTTTATATTTTTAGAGCACTCATGTATATTCTTTTTGTTTACTTTTGAAGTATACATGTATGTATATAACCTGGTAACATGTTCACACTCTGGAGACATACAACAGTTTATATATGTTATACATACTATCACAGTCTTCCGCTTGTAAATTTAACTGTCTCTGGAGTATGATATGCTGTTCTGGCTTAATCTCACTCATATTTAATACATTAACACAGACAACATTCAATCATACACATTTATGTTGCATAAGTGATGTTCTGGAACTCGGGAGTGGAGTTCTTGCTCGACCCCCGATTTTTGAGATGTTACACTATCACCATCCTGCTCAACTCGAAGAAACATGCCTACTAGCTCAACATAGGTGGAAATACTAGCGCAACATATCTTCGAGCGAATCTCGGGTCGCAGACCCTCAAAGAAGCGCCGCATCTTTATCAACTAATCGGTGAAAATCAAAGGAGCATACCTAGCCAGCTCCTTGAACCTGTTCTCGTACTCTACCACTGTCATGCCTCACTATTGGAGGTGAAGGAACTCACTTTCCTTCTCATGACGGTACGTGAGGGGAAAATATTTCTCATGGAAGTGCATATCAAAGGCCTCCCACATCCACACGTATCCGACAGTGATAGTCCTAAGAACGCTATCCCACCAAAGGCTGGCCTTCTTCTCTGACATGAAGGTGACTAACACAACCTGCTCTGCCTCATACAGTGCAACGACTTCACTATCTTAGAGATGCGGTCAAGCCAATACTCGACCTCCTCAAGTCGGTGAGTACTCACAAAGGTAGGAGGCCGCAATAACTAGAATCGCTCGAAAAGGCCGCTAGCACCCGCATTCCCAACAGGGGGCACAAATGGAGCAGGCTGAGTCACACCCATGCTCTGGGTAAAGATTCCTGCCATAGTGGTCAAAAACTGCTGTTGTTGCTGCATCAAGAGCATCATATGCTCCAACCTATCAGTAGGGGGAGCAGACTGAGACATGTACGGCGTCAAAGTAGATCTACGGTTCTGCTCTAAAATTGGTGGTGTAACAGGTGTCGGCCCATTAGTAGGGTCAGTGGCAAGCTAAGAATCCGGCATAGTATCGAGAGTCAAGCCCAAACTAGGGTCCGTCTGGCTATCACTCAGGGGAGGTGCCCCGTCAGTCGAATCACTAAAATTGAGACGTGCCGAAATGCATGTGGCCTTAGGTGGCATTCCCTATACACAACATAGGGTGCAACCCAAGTCAGATTCAACATATTCACAAACTCATCCACAGCATTCACACACAGCTTAAAGAAACTTCATGCATTTGATTCACCAAAATTGTCACAATACATGAGATACAGTATTACATGGATCATGATAGAAGATGCATGTGAGCTAATACAAACTAAAACATACTAACCATTCTACCACACTACTATGCCTAACAAGGCTATAGATAGCAACAAAGAAAGAAACACACACAAAGAAACTAAAAGGACGACTACGTGCGTGACTAGTCGTTAGAATCTAGCGATGGGGGAGGTGCACTCTTGTCCTTTAAACAACATAGGATAGCCCTCAAAGTGTGAGACACTTTCTTAAATTTCTGTTTCATGAAGGCCTCGGTCTCCTCAACTTTGGTTCTAAGCTGCGTGATCTCCTGTCGTAGGGCATCTTAGCCCTCTTTCAGTTGAGCCAAGCGAGCCTCCCTGGAAGCCCGATCACTGTTGTGCACCTAAGTCATAGGAGGAGAGCCTTCATCAGTGTCCTGGGCCTCCTCTTCCTCTCCTTCTTGCTCTTCTTCTATCTCATCACCCCCTTCGTCAGTTTCTTCCTCTTCACTTTCAGCCTTATCTTCACTCTCGTCACGTCGAGCTTGACGCTATCGTAGCCCAATCTCCATGTTATTAAGAGTCGTATCGTTGATGAAATGGATAGGCACCAAAAGTTCTGCGCCGAGTCTGTAGCTGAACTCACGTACAAGCTTGCATATAAGTCAGCCGAATGGGAGTGAAATGGCCGTCCTAGTAGAGCATGCAGTCAGGACTATCTCTCGCAGGATGAAGGTAGGCAAGTACAGGTTATCTCCCTATCCGACCAGGTATAAGAAGTCCGCCATTAAGCACGTACACTCGTTGCGATTGCTCTACCTGGGGTATACATTGTACGTGAAGATGTGGTGGACCAGGCGAAAGTCGTCGGTCATTTTTTATGCTAAGAGGCTATTGTTTGGATTCCAGTGGACCAGGTGGCCACAGAGGAATCACGTATGGCGGTCCCTTTCATGTGCATTTGAAAGATTCTTCTCACTTGCATGGACCTCGCCAAGCGGCATTCCCATGACTCGGACTATCAAGGCAACATTGACTATGAGGTCTTGCCTTCCCACCAAAAATTTGAACTGCAAAGGCTCTAGTGTCGGCTCTTGTATATGCGTGTAGAAGGTTCAGACAGTGTTCACATTTGTCTTATCCTCAAATACAGGACCCCGCCTGGCATCCACCAGGTGGTCCATCACCAAATATTGTCCAAAGATCCTCTCATCCATGTGCGCTTAAAAAAGGACCTTATGGCCCTCATAAATTCTATGAGACAACTCCGCCAACAGAGCCCTTTCGAGGGGAGCCTGGGGATTGAGATCTCGCTTGATCCTTATCTCTCGATCGACGCTTGCATCTGCGGTGACACTTCTTGGCCTTCGAGATCGAGTAGAGCGGCTAGGCCCGACCTCATCTGTGGGAGCCCTCTTCTTCCCCATGAGAGAAAGAAGAGTGAAAATCTTGAAAATAGTTGTCACAAGCTCAAAAAGAGCCATGGAAGTAGAATAATATGGGAAAATCAAATGGGTTATTGGATTCCCAAGATTTTGAGACACCAAGTGGCGTTTGGGGTGCTCAAATAAGAATAAATGAAGGAGATAGGAAAGGAGTTTGGTTAAAAATGGTGGAGGGGTGTATGAAGTGGAGAAAATGAATTTTTTTTTGAGAAAGGAAGGGAGATTTAAGAGGGGAAAAAGGGTTTTTAGAGGAAAGGGAAAGCTTGGGCATGTGTAAGAGGGGACTGGGGAGCCAATGAAAGATATAGAGGGGGTCCCATGCGATTTCATGGGCCCCACATTGTCCTAACATCATCGGCCCGACAGGCCCGGGTAGTGGGATCGGCAAGGGCTCGCCGACTCGGCGATGCCATCGCTGGTTCCTGAACTATCCGACGATGGCTTGCCCCCTGGGCAATGCCATCCTCCCCCCTGGGATGCTAAAAACATGTGGGGTCCACTCTGGGTCCCCCGGGATTGCACCGCTTTGGCCACCGACTCTGTTTGAGTCATTTTGGGTCCCACCTTGCGTACATTAACATATTTCAAATTATTTGAGTGTGGAATTGGTAAAATCTTCATCTAAAGCTATCAATTGACGATTTAGGAAGGTGTTGGGATCACTTCACATGATCAGAAAGGCTTACGGGTCCAATTTCTATGGTTGATTTCGATAAATTTCACCGTTTGGAAAAATTGAGAAACCTACATTTGTTTTTACATTATATTGTACCCTCCTAAGTCAGAATGCATCAGTGTATGTCAGAATACATCATGTTACTATAACCTAAGTCCATTTTAATCCAAATTATGCTTTGATACCAACTTGTAACGTCCTGAAAATCGGGGGTCGAGTAGGAGCCCAACTCCTGAGTTCCAACACATCACTTATGCAACATAGATAATGATGATTAAATGTTGTCTATATTTATGCATTAAATATAAGTGGGATTATACTAAAACAGCATATCATACCACATAGACGATTAATTACGCAAGCGAAAGACTGTGATAAGTGTATAGAGCATATAAGTGAAGGTAAGTCTCCTGAGTATGATCATGTTGCCAGGTCAAATAATTACATGTAAATTTTCAAAATATATAAAATTTGTAATGTCATATAGTTAGCATCCCAGTGAACCCCGTCGATTAGAGCGGTCTACATAAACCCTCCTGATAACTGCATATAAGAGAACTCCTCGTCATTATAAAAGTCTGGCTCTGCCTCGAAAGCATCGTCATCATCTGTATTTACAATAGGGTCTAATTGGTGTTTAAAACACCGTCCCAGAATGTGAGAATGAGTGATCAACTCAATGGAATCATAAAGCAAAGGTTAACATATTATCAATTCAGTCATGCAGTAATCATAAAGCAATACAACACTCATATCCTAACTACTCTTATTAATGCTAGTATGGTATGTTATAATGATGCATGCCCTCACTTGCACTCCCTCTTACGACAACATCTAATGATCACGACATGCACCACTCTTATTGTGCTCTTCCAAGCCAAAGGTACATGCAATGCTGTGCATGAGCATGATTATCAAGTTCTTATTAGACCTTTTCATACAGCAGGATTGAGAAGCTAAGGCACCTCCCTTATATCATTTCCTAAATAATGATCCATTCTAGAGTCGTCAGTCCTAGCTAATATCATATGATGTTGTGGTTTCAGGTCGCTACAAAGGGGCTTGTCACCTCAATGTAGGCCTAGCTTATACTCTAATTGCTGTGGAAAGGCTCACCGCCTCAGTGCAGTCTCAGAGTATACTCGAAGTCACTACTAATGACTCATCACCAAGTCATAGGCCGACAACTCAAATACAGTGTCTCATACCACCGTATTCGTCTCATGAGCTTAAGTTGCTCACTGGTCACTAGGGGTGGACTCGTCACCCCGGCGTAGGCCGACAACTTGACCACGGTATCCCATACCACCATGTCTAACTCATGAGTCTTAGCAGATCAAGGTACCAAAGTTAAATAGATTTTTACTGGTGAGTTTGGTACCTTAGATTCAAGCAGTGGTGTCCATACATGGTGAACATACATTAGGCCAATCGAGTTGCTTAACAAACTCGATTGGTATGGGCGTACGTCGAGCCGATTGACATAGAACACATAAGCACTCTGTGTGGCCTAACCACTGCCGAAAAGCAGCGTACAACTCGGATTCATCGGGCGTGTCTGTCGTGGCTAAACAATTAGGCCCCGATCACATACCATTACCAATTACCTGGACTACATCGTAAGCCCAAGCACACTCCAAATATCAATATACACATGTAGTAGTCAAAGGTAACATGTGAGAATTTAAAACTAAACATAAATCCTACTTTAAGCAGTCTGATAAAACACTTTCTACCCGTGTACCGTATATAGGCATTTCATCCTAAATTCACATAGTAATAAGATAGGTTATATAAAAGATACCATAATCGTAGATAGAGGAATTGAGAATCTCATCCCAACACACTCATTACAAGCATTTTTACATTCAGGCATTTTATCAAACACTTAAGCTACCCATATCCTATACACGTAATAAAGCAGTTATAACAGGTATTATAGAAAATTCCTTTACAAGAGGTTTACCATACGTACACCAATCATGTATTGTTAGTCAATAAACATAGAAAGCATAAATCATAATTCCATACTCATTCAAGCATTTCAACAAACACATGGAATGCATTAAAAACACTACATAGTTTGCACGTATACGTATTATATGGAAAATGTCGTATTTACGCACATGTGACGACAATCAAGTCAGTCATAAATCATTACTGACATTGAAAGCCTTAAAAACTATAACCTGCACTTTTATAATCTGCACCTTACACCGGTAGACTCGTAACGAACTCAGTTTAAATGCTAAGTCATCGTCTACAGCATAACGACAACCTATAATATGGAATAGGTTAACTACTGCACCTTCTACTTATTTAAATATCTAAAACAAATTAGGGTTTGGATTTCTTACCCAAGTACGAAGTCGAAATCGCTGGTATAACAATACAAATGTGGCGGTTAAGCACGAGGAGCAGCAGGGATCAAATCCCAAGAGTAATCCCAACTCTTTCTCCCACTTTCTCTCTCTTTCCTTCTCTTTCTTTTCTTCTCTCCCTTAAGGTTTTAGAAAATTCATATGGCAAGGGAAAGAGAGGGTTTAAGGCCCTTATATAGGCTCAGAACTGATAGGAATGGCCCCAGGGCCATACTTAGGTTATAACCAAATACTGGCCGTTTCGGTCCAACAGAGCTGTTCTGGAGGCTCCTTTTTTACATGCGGTCAGACTTAAGTTCCCTATCCATAGATCTAGGTCAGGCTAAGTTTTCGATCTGATCAGGTTTAAGGATCGACCGCGGGAGACCTGTTTCAGTTCAACGGTCACTGGTGCTCGATTAGGGTCACAAGCACACTGACCTGTGTTGAAAATTTTACCTGATCCAAGGGTGTAATTAGGTTATATTCTGACGGTCTGAATCCTTAGATTCAGCCTACAAGCGAACCGACTCAATTCACTTAAGTTTCAGTTCATTTCATAAAGATATTCACGTTTCTCACACACTTCGCTTCGGGCTCAAGTTGTGCATTTTTGGATACTGTTAGGACTTAATTTTTGAGATAGTATTTAAATCCAATAAGGCGGTCCTAACCATATAGTTTTGGGGTAATCTAACTTTCGACGTGCGTCTAGGTCCGATAAGGAGATTCGTGATGCTCCCGAGAGCAACTAGGTTTTGAGATGGATCCTAAGTTTTTAGGTAATGTAGCGTTAGCGATCCTGAAGATTTTGGGTCTTACAGATTGTATTTAAAGTGATTAGGGCAAATTTCACAGTTAATCTAGTTTAGCACTAGTTAATTCTCGTTTAATTTTTAAAGGATTTGGTCCTTAGTGATTTTTGCTTAAGGTGGCGCTCAGGTCCTTATATGGATTTTTTCGACATGTTACAGTATGCCTGTCCATGTTTTAAAAAATAAGATATCATTAAAGAAATGATAGAATGGGTATAAATCCATGAACAGGGTGTACCCATTTCTATAATTTCTCTAATGATATCTTATCTTGTTAAACATGGACAGACTTACGTGCCAGTGAACTACGCCAACAGTCATTGGTACCTCATGGTCATCCACCCTCAAGACTGAGAGATCATTATTCTCGATAATTTATATTCAAGGGCACTCAGTCGATACAGGGAACGTATCAAGTTGATGAAGGAGGGCTTGCCTATAATATTCCATGTCACAGGAGATATGTCGGCGTTGGACGGAAAGGCTTGGACGATCAGAGAAGATACTTCTATACCAAAGCAGATGAACGGATATGATTGTGGCATATTTGTCATGAAATATATTAACATTTCAAGCAGCGATCGAATTTTTTCAAGTACACACTTGCAGAAATTCACTCCCATCTTTAGGAACTCAATAGCCTATGATTGCCTAAGTGTCCACGAAAGATGATATATTTATTTTAGGCAAAATGATGTCTCGTAAAACATTCAGGGTGAAATGATGTAATTTATTGTAAATGATATCTTGTATATTTTGTTGTAAATTTATAGAAAATGATGTCTTGCTAATAGAGATTTCATTATGAATGGTAATTTGTTCATGTCTTAGTTAATTTCATCTACTTTGCAGTCAATGTCCTTCACTTCGTGGTGAATTTCACTCATTTCATGGTGAATTTCATTCACTTCGCGGTCAATTTCCTTCACTTCGCAGTGAATTCCCTTCACTTTACAATCAATTCCATTCACTTCGCGGTCAATTTCCTTCACTTTGCGGTGAATTCCATTCATTTTGTAGTCAATTCCATCCACTTCATTTACTTCGCGGTGAATTTCCTTCACCCACGGTGAATTTCCTTCACTTCGCGATCAATTCCATTCACTTCACAATCAATTCCATTCACTTCGTGCTCAATTTCCTTCACTTCGCGGTGAATTCCATTCATTTCATGGTGAATTCCTTCCACTTCGCGATCAATTCCATTCACATCATTCACTTCGCGGTTAATTTCCTTCACTTCGTGGTCAATTTCCTTTACTTTGCGATGAATTCCATTCATTTCGTGGTTAATTCAATCCACTTCATTCACTTCGCGGTGAATTAAATTCATTTTGTAATCAATTCCATTCATTTCGCAGTCAATTCCATTCACTTCATTCACTTTGTGGTGAATTTCCTTCACTTCGCGGTCAATTCCATTCACTTGGCGGCGAATTCCCTTGACTTCGCGGTGAATTCCATTCACTTCACGGTCAATTCCATTCACTTCATTCACTTCGCGGTCAATTTCCTTCACTTCACGGTCAATTCCATCAACTTCATTCACTTTGTGGTCAATTCATTCGCGGTGAATTAGGGGACCATTAAAGAAATCTATTAGCAACTTTTTTTTCCATAATGGTAAGTAGCTCTTAGCAATTTTATCTAATCCTGGTAGGGAGGGAGGGAGGGAGAGAGAGAGGCTTTGTTTTAATATGTGTGGGGCCCACGAAAATTATTTCAATAGGTACGGGGCTCACTAACATTTAAAATTTTGAAAAAAGGGGTAGTGGCACTGCCGCCCGGATGTCTAGAGTTCGGCGACACTATTGCCAAATCGGCGACATTGCCGCTTGGACTCTGAACGCATCCGGGCAGCACTGCCCCTGTTTCGGTGGTAGTGTCACCGGACTCTGGACGTTTGGGCGGCAGTGCTACCCGGATCACGGTAGTGCCATTGCCCTTTTTTTGAAATTTTGGGTGGGTCCCACCATTCATTAAATTTACTATGAAACATCGTCAAATTGACCACGAACTTTATGAAGTTGATGGTAAAATGCGTGAATTAACCAATAAATTTAGTAAATTGATCGGGAACTTCGTGAAATTTACTGCAAAACTTCATCAAATTGACCGCGAACTTCAAGAAGTTCACGGATAACCACATGAAATTGACTTAGAAGTGCATAAAATTGACCTTGAACTTTGAGGTAAATTCTTCAGATTTTAAACATCCTTACCTCTTACAGCCGCTGTATCAGTGAAATCCGTGTTCGATAAGAAGAATAAGAGTGCATTGATGTGAAACACAATCTTTAGAGAAAAGCCTTCAATATTTTACTTTTATTAATGCATCTACATCCTCTCAGAAAAATCATGAAGGTAGTCTTGAGTAGGAAGGAAGATGGAAGATGTAATATGATAGTAGGATGAAGATTCTATAAAGATTTAATGAAGAAAATGGGTGAAAAGAAGAAATAGGGATGATAGATATGAGTTCGGACGTGTATTTGAGTGTAAGGGAGAGAATGGAGTGAATTTTGGTCCCGTGAAAAGTTGTCGATACAGTAGGGGATATTCTTGGAAGGTAAGCATGTAAGGGCTCGGTAAAGTGCATGGCTCAAAAGTCAGGAGTTCAGTGGGAAAAAACTCTTCTTTTCCATGACATTTTCAGAGGAATTGTACATACGCCGACTGCATGTTCCCTCTGGTTTCTCAATTCCTATAACTGGGTCCATATTTCAGTAATCTAGATGGTTGATCTACCCTGGATGGTTCATAACTCAAACAATACTCAATTAGACAATATTAACCTTTCAATTTCTTTCCTACAGATATATGTTTAAGAAGAGAAATATAACCTCGTTTCAGTCGTATAGGATACTCTCATCTTCTATATTATGGTACACTATCCATCCATGGTGGGACTCGACAGATCAGTTGTCTAGATCAGAAAACCATAGCCCCACCTGTGAGAATTGAAAACGGATGTATACACCACTGTCGTGTGTTTTCAGCTCATGTAGTTAGAGCTGGGCATCAGGCCGAGTCGGATTGGATTGGTGTTGAGGGTCAAATATTGCATATTAGACCCCAGTTATTGCCTGAATTTATGAACTTTGTACTGTCTAATAGCCCGATTTAATCGTGTTGGTGATGCAGGGTGTCTTTATGAGCTTGAACTGAAATAAAGAGCTTAAAGCATGGATTTAATGCTTTGATGACACCAAAGGTAAGGGACGGACTCGAGGGACTAAGATCAACAGATTTGCAGGCCAGGGACCTGAGGAAATCAAGCTATTTACATTAAAAAGGCTCGGAATTGGTCTAAAAATGCAAGATCACAGGGTTCTCGCCATCCGATTGAGTTGAAAATTCATACATGTGATGGGGGCCATAAATTAACCATACATGTCAAAAATCAGACATTGGATCACCCTGGAAGTGACCCAACGGATAGATCTGCCCCTTAATTCATTAAGTGGGGCCCACATGCTTCCTGGATATGCTTCACTTTTGGTCCCAATGTCTAAAATGATATTTCAGAATTGATGAATGGTAAAGATTTCTCAAGACCATCACAATGGAGCTACATGTACATCGCCAGTACACAAAGTGTGTGTGCACTCAATGTGCACTGGACGAAAATTTCGGTCAAAGCTCAGTTGGACCGAGCTTTCTTTCTTAAAAAATAGAGTTACCGTTTTTGCTACAGCGTGCGGCGCTGTCTGGGATCTGACGCAGTTGTGGACCCCACTCATGGTTCGAATGGTTTATCCATACCGTCCATACGACTTCTGCGGCCCATACCACTAAGGCCTAGTTGACGGAATTTGAAAATGACAAAAGAAATGGGATCTCAGCCGTGTAATTCTCGGACGGATGGTTGAATAGGAAACTCGTGGGCCACACCAGAAATTGATCCAAAACTGGCCCTCTCTGAACGCTTTTTCAAGTGGATCTCAATGGACAGAGTGGATATCCCCACTAACATCAGCCATGGCCCCACCAGCCATCACAGCGCTAACCCGCACTTCGCCCGCAACCGTCTTCAAAATGGAAATTTCCGTTTTCATCCAGCGTAACGAGCGAAGGCGGTCGATTTTGTGGTTGATAGTGGGCCCCACACATGCCCCGTATGGACGATCCACAGCGTCCACCGTGTAGAGGGGCACGAATACTACAAAACCATGTTGACTCTTTTCATCCATGTATACACATGTGAGCGATACAAGGACCACAAGTGGACTGCCCTGCAACATTCAAAACTAATCTTTTTATGATTTCTTTTCTTTTCTGCATCAATGGATGTTCAAAACCACCCATTCTTGACTGAAATTTTATTCTGAATCCAATAGACGGGGTGGATTTTCTAGAAAATGCTTCTGTGGGACCCACCAATCACAATAGCGAAATGGTGCGAAAGGTTTCGCACATCCACGAAAACTGACTTTTTCAGGAGGATGTGGCCCACCATCTTTGATCATATGGCAGATTTGAACCGTCTATCATGTAGAGGATCCAAAAACGTCCTTAAAGATGGTGTTTCTTTGAAAATTAAGTGAGAAAAGTGGTGATTTTTGAGGCACCGAACTTGGCTGCGAAAAAGCTTTAGTTGGGCATGCATAGCTTTCCAAATCCAATTTTCACTACTCCAACAGCTATATAAGGAGGTTTTGGACGTGGAGAGCATTCATTCAGACCTTGGGAAGAAGATTCAGACTCGTAGAGGCTTGGGCTTGGACGTGGGACGGCTTAGAGAGAGAGACAGGGAGAATTTTTAGTTTTTCTTTCTTTCTTATTAATTTATTAGGATTTAGCCTCACTATGTTAGGCTAAACCTCTTAGCTAGGACTAAGAGGTGAAGCTTGTAGTGAGATGGAAGAATTTATTCTACAATTTTTATTTAATTTATGAACTGAATTCATGTTGATGTTAGTTTAATTAATAGAAGTATTTTTAGTTTTTAATGGTCTGTTGTGATTGAAATTATAATGGGTCTGCGATGCTTTGAATATTTCTTTCTCCCTTTTATGTTTATGACGTCAGGAAGTTCTGTTGTTCACCATCGTCTCCTGGGCATGGTTGGATGTCGGCACCCTTCCTAACCTCCATACATGTGATTGGTTGGTAATTAGTTTAATTCTGTTGTTTGTCATAGTCCCTTGGGCATGGTTTGGTGATGGAATGTCACGCCCCAAACCCGAGAATCGTTGGAAGAAGCCTTCCTCTTCCGGTCTCTCCACTGACCACGATCAAACTGAGAACCGGCCCACTCAGTCTCATAAATCTGAGCTCTCCGTACCACTGCCTAGAAGGTAGGGAGCTCATGCCCAATAACACGACCTCAAAGGCCGTAACGTAAGCTGTGCTTGAAGCGGCGGGCCTTCTGCCCCTCGTCATCAACCATGTACGGTGCGAATCTCGATAGTGCTACGAAACGGGCCACGTACTGCGCCACAGTCATGTCTCCCTGCACCAAAGTCTCGAACTCTAAAGCTCGCTAATGACGGATGTGGTCGAAGAAGTACTGCTCCTCGAATCGGTCAACAAAGTCCTCCCATGTCCAGATATACTCAGGTCCGGCAACACGGGTAATAGAGGTCCACCAATGCTCAGCCTCACCCTGGAAGAGAAATACAGCTAACCGAATGCGCTGCTTGGTCGTACATGACATGGTATCGAAGATCTTCTCCACATCGGAGCGCCATCTCTCTGCTGCAGTTGGATCTGGCTTACCCTAGAAACGTGGGGGATCAAGCCATCTGAACTCACGAAGTAAGGCGCTCGCGCGCTCCTGCTTTGCCTGAGCTGGTGAAACAACTGGGTATCTGCCCTGTCCCTGGAGTGCGGCTGTCACAGCCTGTAATATCTGTTGTAACTGAGAGGCACTCACAGTCACGGTCAGCTCCTCATCGGCCTCAGGTGGAGGAATGTCATCCTCAGGGAAAGAAGAAGGGATCTCTGAGGGTGGAACAGGAGTCGTCGGTGGTAAAACTGTAGCCTCCGATGGTGAAGCAGAATCCTCAGGTGGTGGTGCGAGAGTCGATCGGATAACTCTCCCAGGCGCCATGTCCTACAGGAAAGAGCGAGACGCCTATCAACTTCAAAACTCTCGAAGGTACACACGTTAACAGTCTGAATTGGAAGGTCGCGAAGCTATCCGAACTTCGGAACTTAGCCATTCTTCACTCATAGCAGACATGTAATGTTGTTCTCTATTATTCTCAAGTTATGCTCTGATACCAACTTCTGTCACGCCCCAAACCAGAAACCGGGCTCACAAAATTCCCGATCGTCGAATCCGGCACCGACAGCCTCCGTAGAACCCCATTCTAGGTTCCTATCTCCCATTCGCCAGGTTCCGATCCTGGAATGTTACGAGGAGGATTTTAAATGTCAGCTTGATTCGTAATAAGCATAACCAAAGGCATAACCCACAAATAACAACCAAGCACTCCATTACATTTTCACTATGATAAAAAAAAACTTTACAAGTACAATGAACATAAAGGGAAATACAATGGTAAAGAACCAAAAACTCCAAAACGCTCAACAACGTGCTCCTGCCACAGCGCTGCTGCGATCCAACGTCACCTGCACGCAACGGTCGTGCATAAGCTTATAGAAAGCTTAGAGGGTGGTGAAAGTGTTTGTGCAAGGTAGTAATATGAACATACAATGTCTGAGTAATGCAGAATATACAGATGGAACCATAATATCATGAGTCGTACCAAGGCTTATGCGATGCAAGACATGAATGGTATCAGCCATCCCAAGGCCATGCAATGTGCAATGCAACTCAAGCATACAGATCCTCATCTATTTCCATACATCAATACAGCTCAAAATATAGAATATCACCGGGGTCTAGTACACTCTAAACCAGATTGCCGCCACATCGCGCGCAATAAGGTAAGTGGAAGAGACCACACTATCCGTCTGCCAATATCGGGCGTGACTCGTCGATAGCAGACCCATTCCTCGAGCTGGTCAAACTCAGCCTAGCATTGCCCCCTACTCTCGAGCGGGTAAGGCCGCACCCCCTTCTAACCGACCACGACACAGTGGAGAGCGTAACCGTCAGGTAATCGACACTCAACGCTCATCTACCCACTCGGTCTAGACGTTGGAGCAACCTCTTGGTACCAAAAGGGTTTAGGGACTTTCACCCAGGGATATCTATATTACCCCATGTAGAACAAGATTTTCGGTATCCAATCCTGCCAACCACGATACATCTATGGAAGTTAGGACCCCGATGTCGCTAGGGCGTACAATATCCATGTCCAGCGTCTAGGACGCTGGACGTTTCAAAGAAAGATGAAAAAGAAAAAAATAAAATAAAATAAAGGATCTTTTGGATGGTCCCCTTGTGTAGGCCCCACCTTGATGTATATATTCGATCCAAGCCGTCCATCCTCTTACCCGCAACGTTTTAACCGTCCAGTAAAAGAATGGGGCTGATCTAAATATCTTGTGGGCCATAACATGAGAAACATTGATGGTTACCATTGAGACATTTTCTGGTGTTTCTATGCACCAAAAAAATTTGAACTTCGGACTCTTTTTGTCTATTGCGAGCTGTAGAACGCTATGGCTGGAGTGGATTTCCAAGAAGCAGGCCCCACATGTGATTTTTGGCGAAAATAGAAATTAAAGGAGAGAGAGGAGGAGTGAAGCAGCAAGGAGCTGCCGCTGTCAGGCTAGCACAGGCAGCGCCTGCACTGTTGCTGGGACGGGCGGGCGATGTGGACCCACGGCCACCAGCCGTGGGCCCCACCTTGATGATTATATGCAATCTAAACCATCCATGGGGTGGGTCCCATCCTCAGGTGGGCCCCCTCCAAATCTCGGACCAATCCAAAACTTAGGTGGCCCACACCACTTGAAATAGTGGATTTAAAAGTCTGTCATTGAAATTTTGTTTGGGGCCCACAGAAGTTTTGGATCAAGCTGAAATTTATGTTGTCCCTTCATCTAGGCCCGAGGGACCTTATGAATGGCTTGGATGGCAAATACACATTTTTGTGGGCCCCACATAGGACCCACAATGTTGTACGTGTTTTCAATGGCCACCGTCCAGGCGGACGGTGGCACCCACCTTATGAATTGTGTGGCTGGACGGTGGGGCCCTTTGTCATGTATGTGCTCCAACCTCACTGTCCACTGGACAGTGGGACCCACCATGATGCATGTGGTGTATTTAGACCGTCCATCCACCTAGTGAGATCATTTTAAAGCATGGGTTGTTAGTTGGGTGGACCACTCACATATGGGTTAGGCCCATTTGATTTGTAACAGGCCTATGGGCTAAGCCCATTTGAAGTATAAAAGGCCTATGGGCTAGGCCCATTTGATTTATGAAATGCTTATGGGCTGGGCCCATTTGATTCATTTAAGGCCTACGAATTTGGGCCCACTTGATATGTAAAGCCTATGGGCTTAGGCTCACTTGATATTTAAGGCCTATGGGCTAGGCCCATTTGAAGTATAAAAGGCCTATGGGGCCCATTTGATTTATGAAATGCTTATGGGCTAGGCCCATTTGATTCATTTAAGGCCTAAGAACTTAGGCCCATTTGACGTGTTGCAAGTCCATGGGACTAGGCCCATTTAATGTACTTCAAGGCCCATGTAATTGGACCCCTTTTATTGAAATTTAAAGCCCATGGAGGTAGGCCATTTGATATATGTAAGGCCTAGGGGTTTAGGCCCACTTTGATGCAATCCTAGGCCCACGAGTTTGACCCATTGCAATGCACCTAAGACCCATTGGTGTGGCCCATTTATGTGGCCCATCTGATGAATAAAGGCCCATAGGATATGGCCATTTGATATATATATGAAAAGCCCAATGGGGTGAACCTAAGGTCCATTGTAATGTGTAATCCCATACCGATTACGTAGCGATGTTTAAGAAGATCGTGCCTTGGGAGCAATGTTGGTTTGACGTCCACATTGCGAGTGTAATGTTGGTTGGATGTCCACATTACGACTCTCCTTAGGGCCCATTACTAGGCTGTACTTATTGTGTATAGGCCGTCCAAGTCCATCTGCGTTGTAAGAATGGTTCATCACTCATTTACATGTTTAGTATAGTTTCATGACCCATGATCATACGCATCATATGGATGATTGATATGAGGATTGACTGATCATAGCATATACCTTCGGACAGGTTATTTATGGGCTCCTGGTTAGGCAGTGTTGCCCTACATGAGCGCACGATATGCGCAGGATTTGATGCATGACTGGATAGCGTGAATCATGCATATTGCATTTGTATGACATGGATATTGTACGCCCTAGCGACATCGGGGTCGTAACTTCCACAGATGTATCGTGGTTGGCAGGATTGGATACCGAAAGTCTTGTTCTACATGGGGTACTATAGATATCCCTGGGTGAAAGTCCCTAAACCCTTATGGTACCAAGAGGTTGCTCCAACGTCTAGACTGAGTGGGTAGATGAGAGTTGAGTGCCGATTACCTGACGGTTACGCTCTCCACTGTGTCGTGATCGGTTGGAAGGAGGTGCGGCCTTACCCGCCCGAGAGTAGGGGGCAATGCTAGGCTGAGTTTGACCAGCTCGAGGAATGGGTCTGCTATCGACGAGTCACGCCCGATATTGGCAGACGGATAGTGTGGTCTCTTCCACTTACTTATTACGCGCGATGTAGCGGCAATCTGGTTTAGAGTGTACTAGACCCCGGTGATATTCTATATTTTGAGCTGTATTGATGTATGGACATAGATGAGGATCTGTATGCTTGAGTTGCATTACACATCGCATAGCCTTGGGATGGCCGATACCATTCATGTCTTGTATCGCATAAGCCTTAGTACGGCTCATGATATTATGGTTCCATCTGCATATTCCGCATTACTCAGACATTGAATGTTCATATTACTACCTTGAGCACACACTTTCACCACCCTCTAAGCTTTCTATAAGCTTATGCACGACCGTTGCATGCAGGTGACGTTGGATCGCAGCAGCGCTGAGGCAGGAGCACGTTGCTGAGCGTTTTGGAGTTTTTGGTTCTTTACCATTGTATTTCCCTTTATGCTCATTATACTTGTAAAGTTTTTTTTTATCATAGTGAAAATGTAATGGAGTGCTTGGTTGTTGTTTGTGGGTTATACCTTTGGTTATGCTTATTACGAATCAAGCTGACATTTAAAATCCTCCTCGTAGCATCCCAGGATCGGAACCTGGCGAATGGGAGCTAGGAACCGAGATGGGGTTCTACGGAGGCTGTCGGCGCCGGATTCGGCGATCAAAAATTTTGTGAGCCCGGTTTCTGAGTTTGGGGCGTGACATGGAATCCATTCTAATTCATATACCTTTCATCTCTCTAAAACTAGATCAATGTCAGTTCAGTTAATTTCCATAAAACATGCATAAGATTTTTCTGATCTCTACAAGTGGATCCTCTGAATTTCTAGTTACCCTTCTCTGATATCTCCTTAGTTTTAGATTAATTAACCTATAATTATTTCATAATTGCTACTTGATTTAGAATTCATCTTATTCTAGTTCAAATCATACTTAATTTTAGATAACGTACAAGTTTCAGTCCCTTGGGATTCGATCTCGGTCTTACCGAGTTTATTACTACATCACAACCCTGCACTTGGGGAGTGAACAAGTTTTTGGCGCCGTTGCCGGGGACTGTCGGATACGTTTTTCTGAAATTAATTAGTTTTAGGATTAGTTTAAGATTAGATTTTCTTTTTAGAATTTTCTAATTCTAGGCTTAGTTATTTTCCTTTTTAGAAATTTTTTTCTAACTTTAGAAACTTCCTATTTTTCATTTTATCTAATTTTTAGAACTAATCCATTTTTTCTGTTTTGTAGGAAACCTCTAAGTTAGTAAGCTCTTTCTAATTTCTCTTTCTTTGGAATTTCTTCTTTTCCTTAGAAATTAGTTTACTTTTAATTAGAACTTTCTATTCTTAGAAACTAACTTGTTTTGTTTATTTTGCAGGTTCTTAACCTAGGACTTCAAATTTGGTAACTTCTTTCCATCTTTCCGTTTTACTTTCTAGATTTCTACTTCTTTTCTCTTAGGTCTAGGTTAGAATTTAAATTGAGTGCTGAGTGTGTTTTATGCCCCAGTGGGCACGCGACAACACTTGACGTCTTGTGACTGAAGGAGGATTAGTTGAGGGGTTGACTGTCCATCGCAGGACTAGACACCACTTGAATTCTCCTGAGTTAGTGGAGGCTATGGCTGAAAATCAACCTCAAGCACTACCCCAACCTAGGGTTGAGGAAGTACATGATGAGAATGAGGTGCATCAGGTACCCCCGCCTCGTACTTTACGAGATTATTTACAACCGGCGGGTGTGAGTACGCCCTCATGCATGATTTTTCCTGCGAATACAGGACATATGGACATCAAGCCATGGGTTATCCAACTCCTTCCTAAGTTCCATGGGCTTGAGTCTGAAGAACCATACTTGCATCTGAAAGAGTTCGACGAAATCATAGGCACCTTATATTTCCCTAATGTATCTAAAGATACAATTAGGCTGAAACTCTTCCCATTTTCCTTGAAAGAAAAAGCCAAGACGTGGTTACGTTCACTGCGTCCTAGATCCATTGGCACATGGAATGATATACAGAGGGAATTTATAAAGAAAATTTTCCCACATCATAAGACAATTACCCTCAAGAGAGCAATCATGAACTTTGCCCAAAAGGAAGATGAAACATTCTTCCAATGTTGGGAAAGGTTCAAGGATCTGGTTAATGCATGCCCACAACATGGCTTTGAAATATGGCGCATTACGAATTTTTTCTATAATGGGCTAACATCTTCCATGCGCCAAATGGTCGAGACAATGTGTAACGGAGAATTCATCAATAAAAATGTCAACGAGGTATGGGATTACCTCGAGAGTCTCGCTGAAAAAACACAATCATGGAACTATTAACCAAGGATGAACACTACGTTTAGGCCGACTCATTAAAGGAAAAAAGGAGGAATATATCTCTTGAAAGAGGATGATGATCTTAACGCTAAGGTGGCCAATTTCACCAGAAAATTTGAGGCCATGGAAGGAAAGAAAGAAAAGGTTAATAAAAGTGTTTGCGGCATCTGTGATTGCAACATTCATACTACTGAAAATTTTCCTTCAATATCTGCCTTTCGAGAAGTATTGAATGAATAATCTAATGCCGTAAATAACTATCAAAGACCTTTCAATGGACCACCCTCTAATACGTACAATCCTGGCTGGAAAAATCATTCGAATTTTAGTTGGAGGAACGAACAAACTGCTACCCTTCAAGATTTCTTCAATCAAAATCCAAATCAGGGGAGACCTCAAGAAAAACCGGCTCAAAATTTTATGCAAGAGCTGATGCAGATAATGCGAGATTTTATACAAAAGATAGATTCACGTATGACGGCTATAGAAAAGGGAATGCTTCCTGCACAACTAATCCCCAATCCTAAATCGCAATACGAGATAGGTAATCCCAGCTCTTCAAATCAAATGGGGCACGCTAAATCCATCACCACTGTTAGAAGTGGGAAAGTTATTGATAAAACCCTTCCGATTAGGGCCGAAAAGCCTCAAGAACCAGAAGAGGACAACAATGATGAATCTAGTGACGTCCCATAAAAATTTGAACCGGAACCTCTAGAAAAGTCAGTTGCTCCATTTTTTCAACGGTTGGTTGAACCAAAACGTCTCTCTAACTCTCAAGATATCCTATAGGTGTTGAAACAAGTGAAAGTCAACATTCCTCTACTTGATGTCGTAAAACAGATACCTTCATATGTCAAATTCCTGAAAGACCTATGCACTACCAAACGACGGAAAAGTGTTCAAAAGAAGATCTCCTTGACTGAGAAAGTGAGTGTCATCCTAAAACAAGATGTGCCATAAAAATTCAAAGACCCCGGTTGCCCAACCATATCATGTGTAATCGGGAACTACCGAATTGATCACGAACTTCTTGACTTAGGAGCGAGCGTCAATCTGATTCCCTACTCGGTATACCAACAGTTAGGTTTGGGTGAATTAAAACCCATCCGGACCATTCTACAACTTGTTGATCGCTCTGTTCGTATACCAAGAGGGATAATTGAGGATGTGTTGGTCCAGGTTGATAGATTTTACTACCCTGTAGATTTTATCATCTTGGACACTGAACCCATCAATGACACGAGCACTCAGATTCCCGTCATTCTTGGTCGCCCATTCCTGTCCACTTCAAATGCAATTATCAATTGCAGGAATGGTGTTATGGCCATATCTTTTGGAAATTTGACATTGGAATCGAATATCTTGTTCAATAACGGCAGTAACTCAGAGGATGATGACGATTTCCACGATTTTAACATAATTGATTCTTTTGTGGAAGATAGAACACCTCTCACCTTATCCTCTGATCCTCTAGAGACGTGCCTGACCCACTCCCATGATCTTGATGATGATATAATTAGGGAGACGTGTGCCATGCTTGATACTACACCGGTACTTGAAGTTAACCGGTGGAGGCCATAAATTAAAGAGTTGCCCCAAACTAATGTAGTGCCTCTACCGTCTAACCTCAAGCCACCAAAGCTTGACCTAAAACCTTTGCCCTTCGAGTTGAAATATGTCTATTTAGGTCAAGATGAGACATACCCGGTGGTGATCTCTGCCCACCTGGAGAAAGAACAAGAGAGTATGCTCACATCTACTCTCATTGAGCATAAGGGAGCTCTTGGATGGACGATAGCGGACCTCAAAGGAATTAACCCGTCGATTTGTACTCACCGCATATATCTTAAGGATAATGCAAAGGCTGTTCGGCAATCACAACGAAGACTAAATCCAAATATGAAGGAAGTGGTTAAGGCCGAGGTTCTCAAACTATTGGATGTGGGTATCATATACCCTATATCTGATAGTCAATGGGTGAGTCCAACTCAGGTGGTTCCTAAGAAGTTCGAGATCACTATCATAGCCAATGCCAATAATGAACTCGTGCTGACCAGAGTTACTACTGGTTGGAGAATGTGCATTGACTACATGAAGCTAAATACCATCACTAGGAAGGACCACTTTCCTTTGCCCTTTATAGATCAGATCTTGGAAAGGTTAGTTAGTTATTCCTATTACTATTTCCTTGACGGGTATTCAGGGTATAATTAGATTGAAATCGCCCCTGAAGATCAGGAAAAGACCACATTTACATGTCCCTATGGCACCTTTGCTTACAGAAGGATGTCATTCGGGCTATGTAATGCCCCTGCCACCTTTCAGCGATGCATGATGAGTATTTTTTCTGACATGGTGGGGAAATATTTAGAGCTCTTCATGAACGATTTCTCTGTTTTTGGTTCATCTTTCAGCGAGTGCTTAGCGAGTCTTAAATGTGTGCTGAAAAGATGTGAAGAAAAGAATCTGGTACTTAATTGGGAGAAGTGTCATTTCATGGTTCAGAAGGAAATTGTCCTTGAACATATCATCTCGTCCAAAGGAATCGAGGTAGATTAGGCAAAGAGCAATCTTATCTCTAACCTACCTCCACCCGAGAACATCAGAGACGTGCGATCCTTTTTAGGACACGAAGGATTTTACAGACGATTCATAAAGGACTTTAGTCTCCTCTCTCGTCCTTTATGTAATCTTCTTCAAAAGGATGCACCATATGAGTGGACTGAGCAATGTCAAGAAGCTTTCACTAAGCTTAAGGGCATGTTAACCACTGCACCTATCATGCAGCCACCCGACTGGAGTCTTCCTTTTGAACTTATGTGCGATACCTCTGATTATGCTCTTGGAGCGGTTCTAGGCCAGAGAAAAGATAAGCGGCCTTACGTCATTCACTACGCAAGTAGGACTCTAAATCCTGCCCAAGTGAACTATTCGACTACGGAAAAAGAACTCTTAGCCGTAGTGTTCGCTTTGGACAAATTTAGGTCTTACCTGATCGGATCCAAGATCATCATCTACACAGATCACGCGGTACTTAAGTATCTTCTCTCTAAGAACGATTCTAAGCCCCGCCTGATACGATGGATCCTTCTACTCCAAGAATTTGATTTAGAAATTAACGACAAAAAGGGAGTAGAGAACGTAGTGGCCGATCATCTCTCTCGCCTTAATACATCTGATTCCCTTGAGGCGAATTATATCAATGACATGTTCCCTGATGAACAACTGTTTAGAGTCTCCTATTCACCTTGGTTCGCTGATATTGCGAATTATCTTGCTACAGGTTCCATACCGACACATTGGACATCACAAGATAAGAAGAAATTCTTTACCAAGGTGCGTAACTTTTTCTGGGACGATGCATATTTGTTTAAATATTGCCCAGACTAAATCTTAAGGAGATGTGTACCAGACGATGAGCATCAGAGTGTCATCTCCTTCTGTCACTCACATGCCTGTGGTGGTCACTTTTCTACTAAAAAGACCATGGCCAAAATTCTGCAGTGTGGCTTCTATTGGCCCACCATGTTCAGGGACACTCATGAGTTTTGCAAGGCTTGTGAGCGTTGTCAAAAATTGAGAGCATTGTCCCATCGAAATATGATGCCCTTGAATCTCATCCTTATCATAGAAGCATTTGATTGCTGGGGCAACGATTTCATGGGACCATTCCCCCAATCCTTTGGAAATTTGTATATTTTGCTCGCTGTCGATTATGTCACTAAATGGGTCGAAGCGATTTCGTGCCGCAACAATGACCATCGCACGGTTATTAAATTTTTAAAAGAAAACATCTTGTCACGGTTCGGGACACCTCAAGCCATCATTAGTGAGGTTGGCTCACACTTTTGTAAAAGACCATTTGAGAGCTTAATGAAGAAATACTGTATCTGTCATAAGGTGAGCACCCCATACCATCCACAGACAAGTGGACAAGCTGAGATTTTCAATAGAGAGATCAAACATATCCTGGAGAAAACGGTTAACCCTAATCGTAAGGATTGGTCAATCCGATTGACTGATGCCTTATGGGCATACCGTACGGCTTTTAAAACTCCTATTGGAACATCTCTCTTTAGACTTGTCTATGGGAAGGCTTGCCATTTGCCTATGGAATTGGAATATAAAGCATACTGGGCGATCAAAAATCTAAATTTCAATATGGACAACGCTGGCTCGCCATGCAAACTTCAATTAAATGAACTTGAAGAAATCCGGAACGATGCATACGAGAACTCGAGAATTTACAAGGACAGGATGAAGGCGTTTCATGATCAACATATTCTACAGAAATCATTCACGTCAGGTCAAAAAGTCCTTTTGTACGATTCTCGACTACATCTCTTTCCGGGTAAGCTTCGATCTCGTTGGACCGGCCCTTACATTGTTGTCACTGTTTATCCTCATGGGGCCATCGAGATAAGAGATCCCGACAATGGCAAGGAGTTTAAAGTAAATGGACATCGATTAAAATCATTTGTCGAGAAATTTGATTCAAAGGACATGTCCATGCTTCTGATTGCTCCTGTTTATCAGGATTGATCTCCTAGTCTGATGGAGGTATAGGTAGGTTTATCGCTTTCATAGGACTAGGGTAGTTGCTTTATTTTTCTGGCTGAAGATGGTAAATTTAGCGCTCTTGGGAGGCAACCCAGCTCTTCATTTCATTTTTCTAGTTAGTTCGTTCAATGTTTGTGGGTAACATTACTGTAAACCCTCACGAGACTACAACTCGTCCACTAGGGGTAACCTAGGGGTTTAAAGGCTTGTTGCATACGCTAAATGCAATCGAGAGCACCTGCGAAAGTGGTATAGGTAGGATTTTATTTTTGTTATTTTTATTTTTCTTTTTCTCTCGTGCTAACCAGTTTTCATACTGTGATCTCGTGGAAAATCTCTCTTAATTCGTTATCCAGGTACTATCTTCCCATTACTTTACTTTCGTTGTTCCATGTGCATTGCATGCCCATATATTTTACATTGAGGACAATGTAGATTTTAAGTTGGGGGTGGGAGATTAGGCTTCCTAATCAGTATTTTCTTGGTCTTGAGAAAAAATTGTGAAAATTGTGAAAATTTTTAAAATTTTTTCAGAAAATTCTTGTGAATTCGAAGTGATTTTGACAGATATCCCTAATTTATATTTTCAAGATACGTGATGTTGGTAATTTCGGACTCTGAGATTCAGTATTTGTTAAATTTCGTAATTAAGATCGAGCTATTAATTCATGATTAGAAGTTGTAAACATTGATTGAGTCATGATTTCACATGTCACGTCTCGCCTACACATTTAGATTTCAGTTCCATATCGAAGGATTAACTTGGTAATCACTGAGCATGAAAGGAACCAGCCTGAAATATCTTGCCATCATGGTATAAAAATTGAAAAGGTTGGATAATTAATCTTCACCATAGGTTTGCTCCCTATAGGTGTAGAGTTAATTCCCCATGAATGATATGTGAAAAAGGTCTATGAGTACGGTCTTCACCATAGGTTTTCTCCCTATTGGTAAGGATTTGATTCCTCTTCTTGGCATAACTATTAATGGAAAAATAAAAAGTTGAAAAGATCAAAAGATGGAATTTATGAGGCAAGTTTGGTTATCATGAATTCTCTTGCTGGTTACCAATGAGATCCTGAAATAACAAATTCAATCTTAATGTTGATAAGTCGAGATTACATTATACGCCCATGGAACTCAATGTTTAGAATTGTTCTAATTGATGAATTAATACCTTAAACTTGATTATGAAGTTTAATGGATGCCTGAGTCCAAGAGAAAATAATTCCCAACATTCATGAATCTTAAAATTCTAATATCTGAATTGTTTTTCGAAAGAATCATTTAAGTTCATAAGAATCATCTTCTAATTTTCAACTTATTTTTCGCATACTTTGCTCGGGACTATCAAAATGCTGGTTGGGGGTTGTGTTGAGGGTCAAATATTGCATATTAGACCTCAGTTATTGCCTGAATTTACGAACTTTGTACTGTCTAATAGCCCGATTTAATCGTGTTGGTGATGCAGGGTGTCTTTATGAGCTTGAACTGAAATAAAGAGCTTAAAGCATGGATTTAATGCTTTGATGACACCAAAGGTAAGGGACGGACTCCAAGGACTAAGATCAATAGATTTGCAGGCCAGGGACCTGAGGAAATCAAGCTATTTACATTAAAAAGGCTCAGAATTGGTCTAAAAATGCAAGATCACAGGGTTCTCACCATCCGATTGAGTTGAAAATTCATACATGTGATGGGGGCCATAAATTAACCGTACATGTCAAAAATCAGACATTAGATCACATTAGAAGTGACCCAACGGATAAATCAGCCCCTTAATTCATTAAGTGGAGCCCACATGCTTCCTGGATATGCTTCACTTTTGGTCCCAATGTCTAAAATGATATTTCAGAATTGATGAATGGTACAGATTTCTTAAGACCATCACAATGGAGCTACATGTACATCGCCAGTACACAAAGTGCGTGTGCACTCAATGTGCACTGGATAAAAATTCCGGTCAAAGCTCAGTTGGACCGAGCTTTCTTTCTTAAAAAATGGAGTTACCGTTTTTGCTACAGCGTGCGACGCTGTCCGGGATCTGACGTAGTTGTGGACCCCACTCATGGTTCGAATGGTTGATCCATACCGTCCATACAACTTCTACGGCCCATACCACTAAGGCCTAGTTGACGGAATTTGAAAATGACAAAGGAAATGGGATCTCAGCCGTGTAATTGTCGGAGGGACGGTTGAATAGGAAACTCGTGGGCCACACCAGAAATTGATCCAAAACTGGCCCTCTCTGAACGGTTTTTCAAGTGGATGTCAATGGACGGAGTGGATATCCCCACTAACATCAGCCATGGCCCCACCAGCCATCACAGCGCTGACCCACACTTCGCCTGCGACCGTCTTCAAAATGGAAATTTCCATTTTCATCCAGCGTAATGAGCGAAGGCGGTCGGTTTTGCGGATGATAGTGAGCCCCACACATGCCCCGTACAGACGATCCACAACGTCTACCGTGTAGAGGGGCACGAGCACTACAAAACCATGTTGACTCTTTTCATCCATGCATACACATATGAGCGATACAAGGACCACAAGTGGACTGCCCTGCAACGTTCAAAACTAATCTTTTTATGATTTCTTCTCTTTTCTGCATCAATGGACGTTCAAAATCACCCATTCTTAACTGAAATTTTGTTCTGAATCCAATGGACGGGGTGGATTTTCTAGAAAATGCTTCTGTGGGACCCACCAATCACAGCAGCAAAATGGTGCGAAAGGTTTCGCACATCCGTGAAAACTGACTTTTCCAGGCGGATGTAGCCCACCATCTTTGATCATATGGCAGATCTGAACCGTCTATCATGTAGAGGACCCAAAAATGTCCTAAAAGACGGTGTTTCTTTGGAAATTAAGTGAGAAAAGTGGTGATTTTTGAGGCACCGAACTTGGCTGCGAAAAAGCTTTAGTTGGGCATGCATAGCTTTCCAAATCTGATTTTCACCACTCCAGCAGCTATATAAAGAGGTTTTGGACATGGAGAGCATTCATTCAGACTTTGGGAGGAAGATTCAGACCCGTAGAGCTTGGGCTTGGACGTGGGATGGCTTAGAGAGAGAGACAGGGAGAATTTTTAGTTTTTCTTTCTTTCTTATTAATTTATTAGGATTTAGCCTCACTATGTTAGGCTAAACCTCTTAGCTAGGGCTAAGAGGTGAAGCTTGTAGTGAGATGGGAGAATTTATTCTACAATTTTTGTTTAATTTATGAACTGAATTCATGTTGATGTTAGTTTAATTAATGGAAGTATTTTTTATTTTTAATGGTCTGTTATGACTGAAATTATAATGGGTCTGCGATGCTTTAAATATTTCCTTCTCCTTTTTATGTTTATGACGTCAGGAAGCTCTGTTGTTCACCATCGTCTCCTGGGCATGGTTGGATGTCGGCACCCTTCCTAACCTCCATACATGTGATTGGTTGGTAATTAGTTTAATTCTGTTGTTTGCCATAGTCCCTTAGGCATAGTTTGGTGATGGAATCCATTCTAATTCATATACCTTTCATCTCTCTAAAACTAGATCAATGTCAGTTCAGTTAATTTTCATAAAACATGCATAAAATTTTCCTGATCTCTACAAGTGGATCCTCTGAATCCCTAGTTACCCTTCTCTGATATCTCCTTAGTTTTAGATTAATTAACCTACAATTATTTCACAATTGCTACTTGATTTAGAATTCATCTTATTCTAGTTTAAATCCTACTTAATTTTAGATAACGTACAAGTTTCAGTCCCTTGGGATTCGACCTCGGTCTTACCGAGTTTATTACTACATCACAACCCTGCACTTGGGGAGTGAACAATTGGGTCCAATCCGATCAGATCCAAAATTTGGGTTTCCTGACCCGAATCTGATCTGATCCGAAAACGGATCCGAGTCACCTGATCAGATCAGATCCGAACAGTGCATTTACTGATTCGAAACGAGACCGACTCGGTCAAGAAAACCGAGTCGGATCAGATTTGACCCAGTTCAGATTCGGTCCAGGTTGAGGCACACCTAATCCACTCTCCACTTGGGTCCCCCATGAACATGCCAAAGTCCTAAAATGAGGCTAGTATGTACACCATTCCAGTGGGTCCCACATGTGTATGTTGTGCATCATCCTTTGATTTTTTTAAAATTAATTTTCTAGACATCCAGGTTGTGCTGGATCTTGTCTTGTGCAAGCCATGCTGAGCTAAACACCCAGGCATAAGCCTAGTTGAGCCTGCTAGCAAAAGATCCACTGTAAAGTCTAACCTAGCTGATAGACAAGGACTCAGTCAGTAGTGTTGAACAATCAGCGCGGCCCTTGCATATACTGGGAGAGAAATTTCATCAATTACCAACCACCCATTAAATGTCCACCAATCATCTAGTTGGCAAAAAAATAATTTTTTTTACCACCCATGGTCTCATTATTCATCTAAATTAGGACCATTGATTTAGACAGTTAAATTTGAGTTATTGGGCCACCATGCGTACAATTTTTTGAATCCAAATCCTCTGCTTGTCACAAACAGGAAATTCCTGTTTTGCTGCATCCTGATTGGTCCACGTCATCACTGAAGTTGTCAACACTGCTGCATTAAATACAGTGTGTGATGATGTGGCCCAATCAGATTGTAACAAATAGCAATTTATTATTTGTGGCAAGCAAATGAACTGGATTCATTTCTTATTGCTTGCATATCAATCATCACACTGGTTAGAACCTAGCTGACCTGACCAAAGAAAAAACATCAAATTCTACCAGAGTAAAATGTTCTTCACTATAAGAAAATCACAAAGGTCTAAAAGAGCTTCCCTACAATCAAACATTTAAATTAAATAAAAGGTAGTGAAAATACCCCATTGTGGACGCAAAATGGGTGAATCAGATTCACTTATCTCCGACAAAATAGAAATCAATCATATCATTTTCATCGATTCCAGCCATCCATGTAACTTGCTTCCACCAATGGCAGCTGCCACTAATGGAAGAAACTAACTCCACACTCCCATAAAGTACCAAAACGGACCTCTTTCCACTGTCTAAAATTGGATGATCTCATTCTACTTCTCCCAAAACTAAGCCTCAAACATCCCACATAATAAAAGGAATACAACAATTTCCAACAATTGGGAAATATTTTTATAAGTTAATGTAACATCCTGGATTTTTCCCAACTTGGCAATGGACGTCCTTAGACATAGAACTGCCCTAGGACCTTATTCTGTCATATTTGGTCATAATTAGGGCGTAATTTAGTTAAGAAATAAATAACCTAAATCACTATCTATACAATTTACAAAGACCCGAGTACCACCTTGAGCAAAAATCTCTTAGGATCAAATCCTTTAGAAATTAGGCAAGTATTAGCTAGTGCTAAACTAGTTTACTTGTGAAATTCACACTAATCGCTTTAAATATGATTTGCAACACCTAAAACTTATAGAAACATTGACGCTAGGTTACCCTAAAACTTAGGGACAATCTCTATTCTCGTTTGCTCTCGGGAGCACTTTGAAACTCCGTATCGGACCTGAACCGCACGTCGAAAGTCCGATTACTATGAAGTTATATAATTAAGACCGCCTTGTTGGACTTGACAACCATCTCGAAAATCAAGTCCAGATAATGTCCCGTGGCTATTCGCTTGAGCCCAGAGCGAAGAGTGTGAGAAAATGTGGATTTCTTTATAAATTAAATACAATTTAAGTAATTTGAGACATGTCGCTTGCGGGCCAAGTATAAGCAATCAGACTGTCGGAAGCCGACCCAAATACACCCTCGGATCAGGGTAGGTTTTCAGTACATGGCAGTACACTTGTATCCCTGATCGAGTTTCGATGACCATTGAATTAAAACTGGTCCGCCACGGTCGATTTGGAAACCCGATTGGACTGAAAACTTAACTTGATCAAGATCCAATATTTGTGAGCTTAAGTCTAACCGCATTCAACAAAGGAAGCTCCAAAAGTGCTCCGTTGGATCGAAACAACCTCCCTTTGGACATAACCTAAGTATACCATGGCCTGGGGTCTATTTCTGTGAGTTCTAGGCCTATATAAGGACCTTAAACCCTCTCATTCCTCCCATACGAATTTGAGAAAACCCTAGGAGAGAGGAGAGAGTAAAGAGAGAGAAAGTGTGGGAGAAGTGGGAAGATCTCCCTGATACTCTATCCTACTGTTGCACGTGCTTAACCATCACGATCTAATTGCTATTCCGGTGATTCTGACTTCTTTTCTAGGTAAGAAAACCTAACCCTAATCTGTTTTAGAGTTTTGATAGTTGCAAGTAGCGAAATAGCTGACTTACCTCGTGTTATAGGTTGTCATATCAACGTTGATGAGGACTTAGAGATTTCATCGACTTCTTTACGCTTCTACGGCATAAGGTGCGGACTTTAGACGTTTAGGTTGTCATTTTTTAAAGCTTTCAATGTCGGATAATGATAGATTCTTGACGTAGATGTTATTTCACATGTAGAACATGTTATCCGTTTTCCGTTTCGGTTAAATACGAAGAATATGAAATTTTATGTATTTTCTGTATTCGTAGAAAATACCGTATACGTATAAAATATGAAAGTGTGTTTGTCATGATTAACTGCCGTCTATGTATGTTAGATGTATGTGTAACAACTCCTGGGCTAAAGGTTTAGCCCAAATACATGATATACCAACATACGATATGTATTTAGTATGTGTAGCCTAAGTGTTTGTGAAAATGATTGAATGAGTATAGACTTTGTATTCGTGCTCGCCATGACAAACTATCGTGGATATATGATTGTTGTATGGGCGACAACCCTTTGACGAAAGGATTTGCCCTAATACGTATGAAAATTAACACATAATATGTATGATGTAATGTGTAGGCTAAGTGTTTGTAAAAGTGTCTGAATGAGTTAGTAGTTAGCAAGATGTACCTGTTTGCGGGTTAAGATATGATTCTCAACCACATCAATGATGTGTATGATTTCCTCCATGTATGACTTATTTTAATGTCTGCTTGATTATGAATTGAATGTGTGTGAATTCATGTTTACAATGCACTTTAGAACATGTTCATATGATTGAATGATTCGTAATCTTGATCCATTACTGCTTTGACTATCTCATAGGACGTCATGTTGTAATTGAATGTGTTTGGGGCTATTGAATAGTCCAGGCAATCGGTAACCGGACTTGAGTTCGTGGCTCAGTTGGATTCGCCACGCAGAACGTGTTTGAAGAACCCGAGCCGTGCGTTGCTTGTCGACAGTGGTCAGGCCATACGAGGTGCTTATGCACTTCATGTCGATCAACTCAACGGGCGCTCATACTAGTCGAACTCGTCAAGTAACCCGATTAGCCCTATGTATGTTAACCATGTATGGACGCTACTACATGAATCTAAAGTACCAAACTTACCAGTGGAAATTCCGTTAACCATGGTACCTCAATCCGCTAAGACTCATGAGTCGGGCATGGTGGTATGGGATACCGTGGTCGAGCTGTCAGCCTACGCTGGGGCCACGAGCCTTCCCGTAGTTATCAGTGAGCAACCCAGACTCGTGAGTCGAATATGGTGGTATAGGACACTGTATTCAAACTTTCGGCCTACACTGATAAGGTGATGGGGGAGTGGTGTAACGATTGTGTGTGATAGCCCTGACAGCCCTTTGTAGTGACCTCGAGTGTACTCAAGAGTACAAACTAGGCCTGTATTGATAAGGTGATGGGGGAGTGGTGTAACGATTGCATGTAACAGCCCTTGCAGCGACCTAGAATCGTACTTCGTATGAGATATGCTAGGACTGACGACCCTAGACTGGATCATTGTTGGGAATTGATATAGGGGAGGTACCTTAGTTTTTCAATCCTGCTGTATGAAAAGGACTAATAATAACTCAGTAATCACACTCATAACATCGCACTGCATGTGCCTAGAAGATGTGGAGCACTGAGGGAAGAAAGCATGCTGCGAACGTAAGATGGTGTCGCATGAGGGAGTATGTTGGCGAGGGCATACATCATGTCATTTCATCCTTGCATTAACTACAGTATTTAGGAATGTTTGCTATGTTTGCTTTATCATTACCGCTTGATTGATTTGATAACATATTAATCTTTACTCTATTGTTCCACTGAGTTAGCTACTCACTCCCATTTTACGGGATGGTGTTGTACACACCAACCTGACCCTGTTGTAGTTTCAGATGATGGCGTTGCCTACGAGGCGGAGTCAGACTTCGAGGATGATAAGAGGACATTCTCCTATATGCAGTATTCAGGCGGGTCTTCTTCGACCTTGTCCTGATTAGACGGGGTCGCAGGGCTATATGATTTAGTTAAACACTTTATCTCCTGGTAATTGGTATAATTTGATACCAGACATGTATCTATTCAACCCTATTATATATTTATATTCTGGGGATTTGAAATCACTTATGTACTTTATATATTTATCACAATCTTTCGCTTGCTTAATTTAGTCATCCCTGGAGTATGATATGCTGTTTTGGTATAATCTCACTCATGTTCACATGCACTCATGATCATCAGCATAATCTATGTTGCATAAGTGATGCGTTGGAACTTGGGAGTTGAGTTCTGCTCGACCCCTGATTTTCAGGGCGTTACAGTTAAAGAGGGGAAAAAAATGAAAATCATCACATGTTACCCTCACGCAAAACATCAATCATATTATATATTCGTTTCTCCGCCTTAGATTGAACCTGCATCTGAGTGGGCTCGTTCTCTAAAATGAGCTGTAAGAAATGGACAAAGTGGATTTGTCATAAACTTAGAGCGGCCCCATTTATAGTCAGAACTACATTTCCATACAATCTCCTGTACATCAACACATGAAATGATTGATGGAGACGGTCTCTAAATAGGCATAGTATATTAGATGTTGCCCTAACCCCACACAATACAGTGTGACCCTTACCGAAAGGTTGACAATCAGTGTCTAGCAATAAGAAATTCCAAGCAATCAATGAACTCTCAACATGACAGACTTACATGCAGATATACTAAAAAGAAGAGAAGCCTTCAACTTGTATCAAAAAAGGGTGGGAAATACCTAAAGAGACTGTCCACACATCACACGAACATATCATGAGATTTTTACATTCAAATAAATCATTCCATTCAGTCATTGATTAGATGAATCTAGCAACTACAACTAGTAATGAAGGCTTGCACATTCAGTTCCAAGTAATCATATACAACAAATATATAGGAGACCATAGGTACCTGCATATAACATAGTTGGGCCTTGTCCACAGTATCGCAAGATGAGAAAGTTACTTAAGTAAATTTATTGTCTTCTACTTCAAAAAGATAAAAAGAAAAAGAAATAATTCATATATAAAATATAAATGTAAAATGAAGACAAAGATGGCCATCATTAGGAGATGAAAAAGTATGAGGGTGAAGCTTCATTTTCTTTTTGTCTTGCATTGTAGGTTCCATAAGAAGTTTGGATCTTCTAACTAAGCCAGGAATTTACCACCTTCACAGGTGGACTGAAACTTATCAACAATTAGGAGTTGGATCAAAAGAAGGCTGAAACTTATCAAACAATGCACAATATTAGCTTGTTCATCCATAGAAAGGTAGGATATCATCCATGGCTAAAAATCCTCTAACAAAATAATAGGAATGTTGCACATGAATTGCCAGATGAACAAAGCATGTTCTTTGAAAGAGAGACAATGCATCATCAAAGGGAAAACCTGCATTAATATGCATAACAATGAGAAAATTGTGCTTTTCCAATAGATGCGTGGATTTCCATTCTCTGCCAGAGTATCAAATAACTTCTTTGAAAGTTAATATCTTGCCATCAGGTAGTCTTGACTTGGAATGGAGAAAAATCAACAATTTCCATAATATAAAATAAATAAATAAAAAGTAAAAACTAGGAAATTGAATTCTTAAAAGTATGAAAATCACAATCCATATCCAGAGTCAAGTCCCTCAATTTGAAAACTGCCTGTTTGGAAGACACCTAACAATGAGTTCATCTCATTTTAGTTCATTGTAATTATGTATTAGGGATCATATTTCTTTTTGGCAAAATAATCTTGATAAATGATAACCAACCATCATAATCTGTAATACATAATTAGAGATGAACTAAAATGTATCTACCAAATAGGTCCTACGGAAATTGCACTTCATATGAGTCTTTACACATTTTCTTCTCAGCCAATGGTGTGATTGGGTGCCTTGAAAATGCAGTGATCGGGTAGAACTGATCCCCGCCCACAACTAATGCCCCACTCATCTCACATCTTGCATGAAATGAGTTGTGCATCAATTTCAGGTAGGAAAAACGGAAAGGTAATCGCACTTTCAATGCCGCCCACAAGACCATGCTATTTCAATCATGGGTTGATGCAAACACTTCTGTTATGCAGACATCCAAATGTACCCAAAACTACTCTTTGAAATGGCAGGAGGTCAAACAACAGCTACTACACATTTACACCTTCATAAGAGGAAATATGGTGATATGAAAAAGCCAGAAGTAGACTGTGGTTCATTTGATGAACCTAAGTATAGGGAAATGACTAAAACAACTTGTGAGATCACATGGCTTCAATCTCTTTTGCAAGAAACAGAAGTTGAGGCCCGCACTCCTCTCTACCATGACAATCAACCTGCCATTAATATTGCCAACATATGTATGAGATCTCAAGTCCAACCGATAGGTTAGCTCCACCATGAGGATTTCCTTGTGCAAAGGACCAACGGTCAGCCCTATATACTCATGGATTTGTTGGATGTCATATTGTAATATCCCGAAAATCGGGGGTCGAGCATAAACTCCACTCCCGAGTTTCAAAACATCACTTATGCAACATTTTCAATGATGGATGAATGTTGTTCATATTAGTGCAGAAAACATGAGTGGGATTAGACCAAAACAGCATATCCTACTCCAGAGACAGTTAAATTTTTCAAATTGAAGATAGTAATAAATATATAAAATGTATAAATGATTGTAAGTCTTCAGAGTGTGAACATGTTACCAGGTTAACTAAATACATGTATACTCCAAAATAAAAAGAAAATAATATACATGGGTGTGTAAATAAAAGGCAAAATACTAAGTGTATTGACATCTAATTAGTAACCCTGTAACCCCGTCAATCAAAACCTGCATATAGAAGGAATCCTCCTCATCATCATCAAGTCTGGTTCTGCTTCACAAGCATCGCCATCATCTGTAACTAAAATAGGGACTGGTTGGTGTGTACAACACCATCTCGTAACGTGGGCGTGAGTAGCTAACTCAGTGGGATCTATACAGCAAAGGTTAACATGTTATCAATTCAATCAAGCAGTAATGATAAGGCAGTACAATCAAATAGATCCTAGATACTCTTGTTAATGTAAGGATGATATGAAGAATGATGCATGCCCTTATCACAATCCCCTCTGTGACATCATCTAACGATCGCGGCATGACTCACTTCCTCAGTGCTCTATCACCAACACCGTTAGCACATGCAATGCGGTGTTATGAATATGCTTACAAGTTCTTATTAGTCCTTTTCATACAGTAGGATTGGGAAGCTAAGACACCTCCCTTGTATCATTTCCCAACATTGATCCATTCTAGGGTCATCAGTCCTAGGAATCTCATACGATGTTATGGTTCTAGGTCTCTGCAAGGGCTGTCAGGGCTGTTGCGCGCAATCGTTGCTCCTCTCCCCCATCACCTTATCAATACAGGCCTACTTATATCCTCAAAACTGTAACAGGACTCGTCGCCGCTATGCAGTGTCAGGATAAACTCAAGGTCACTAAAAAAGGTTTTCAGGGCTGTTGCACGCAATCGTTGCTCCACTCTCCCATCACCAATAGTGTAGGCTGACAGCCAGAATATAGTGTCCCATACCACCATAATCTGCTCAGAGTAAGGTGCTCACTGGTCACTACGGGGAGGTTTGTGGACCCAGCATAGGCCGACAGCTTGACCACGGTGTCCTATACCACTATGCCCAGCTCATGAGTCTTAGGGGATCCTGGTACCATAGTTAACGGGAGTTTCACTGGTAAGCTCAGTGCCTTAGATTCAAACAGTGGTGACCAAATATGGTGAACAAACATCGGTCAATCAGGTTAGTTGATAAGCTCAACTAGGTCAAGCATACGTTGAGTTGAACGACATGGAATGCATAAGCACTCCGTGTGGCCTAACCACTGCCGAACACCCCAAGCACGACTCAGATTCGCTAAACTCATCCTACGTGGTAAATAACCTCAACCACCATTTACAGAATGATTACTGATTACCTGGACTATAGCACAGCCCCAATCACATACACATACAATAACTAGTATATGATTCATATTCTACATCCATATGGACAATCATGAAGTATAACTTAAATGTAAACAGTACATATAGGAAATTATACACACATGTAACATGATTCAATTAAACACATAAGTTATGGAGGAAATCATACACTTATTTAGCATGGATAACCTAAGTTATATGACTCATGAAGGGAATCATACACATCATTGATGTAGTTGAGAATCATATCTCAACCCGCATATAGGTACATCTTACTAACTCCTAACTCATTCAGACACTTTTACATACACTTAGTCTACACATTACATCATACATATTATGTATCCATTAGCATACATATTAGGGCAAATCCTTTCGTCAAAGGGGTATCGCCCATACAACAATCATATATCCATGACAATTAGTCATGACGAGCATGAAAGCAAATTCTATACTCATTCAGTCATTTTCACAAACACTTAGGCTACGCATACTAACTACATATCGTATGTTGATATATCATGTATTTGACCAAATCCTTTCACTAGGGAGTTGCCCCATATATCACTTGCATATACTCACGACGGATAATCATAGCATGCATGAATCCGGGTTTCGTATTCATTTAAACATTTTCACAAACACGTGAGCTACACACTTTAACATATACGGCGTATATTGGCCGTGGCGTGATCTAGGGCAAGTCCTTTCGCTAAGGAGTTATCACACATGCAACAAGCATATATACATGGCAAATAATCATGTTGAACACAAATCTAAATTTTGTACGTAAACGGTATTTTCTACAAATACAAGGAATACAGTATATTCAACATAATCAATGTATAACTGAAAAACGAAACGGACAGCACTTTATACATGTGAAATAGCATCCTAAGCAAGAATAAATCATTACTTAAGATTGAAAGTCTTGGAAACCGTAACCTAAACGCATATAGTCCGCACCTTAAACTAAAAAATATGAAACGGAGTTGATTTAGATGATAAGTCTTCGTCAACGGCGGATTGACAACCTATGGCAAGAAATAGATTAGCTATAGCTTCACTACAGCTATTCTAAGCTCCAAAACAGGTTAATGTTAGGATTTCTTACCTAAGAACGGAGTTGGAGTCGCCAGAAGAATGATACGGTAGTGGTATTGAAGCACGTGGAGCAGCAGAGAAGAATCCCAAGAGAAAAGCCCCAACTTCTCTCCCACTCTCTCTCTTTTTTCTCTTCTCTCTCCTAGGGTTTTCTCAAAATTCGTATGGGACGAGAGAGTGAGGGCTAAAATCCTTTTTATAAGCCCAAAAATAATGGAAATAGACTTGGGGCCAAGGTATACTTAAGTCATAACCAAATCAGGTCTGTTCCGATCCAACGGAGCATTTTTGGAGGTCCTGTTATCAAATACGGACGGACTTAAGCTCACTAACATCGGATCTTTAGTCAGTTAAGTTTTTAGTCCGATCGGATTTCCAGATCATCCGTGGCGGACTAGTTTTAATTCAACGATTACCAAACTCCGATCAAGGCCACAAGTCCTTGGACATGTAAGGAAAAATTTTCCTGATCCAAGGGTGAAATTTGGTCAAATTCTGACGGTCAGAACGCTTAAAAATAACGTGCAAGTGAAACGTTCCAGATTCTAATTTATTTTCTAAAAATCTTCCTTTTCTCACTTTCTTTACTCCGGACGCAAGGAAATGGTCTTAGGAAATCGGTTGGGCTTGATTTTCGAAATGATAGTCAAGTCCAACTAGGCGGTCATAATGATCTAAGTTCATCGCTATCAGACTTTCGACGTGCGGTCTAGATCCAATACGAAGCTACAAAGCATTCTCGGGAACAACTGGGTTTAGAGTTGGATCCTAGATTTTAGGGTAATGTAACGGTAACAATTCTAGAGATTTTGGGTCTTACAGATCGTATTTAAAGTGGTTGGTGCTAATTTTGTAGGAAATCTAGTATAGCGCTTGTTAATACACATTAAATTTTTAAAGAATTAAGTTCTAAATGATTTCTCTGGCTTTGGAATCGAGTTTTGAGAAGTTACCAAGGTGCTATGGTTGACCCATTGTCTAAGGATGCCTAACTCCAGATTGGCAAAACTTCGGGGTGTTACACATATATACATGAAAGGTTGGAAGTTGTCCACAGGTTGGACCTTAACAGTTGTATATGTGAATGAATAGGGAGAATTGCTTCCCACCATAGATGGAAATGGGTATTACAACGATGCCAAGAGCCATCTCATTACTTGTTTGCACAAAACCAGCACACTGACTTGAGATTGTAGCAGCAAACAAACCAGTCCTATGGTCTACTTAGGGCATTATCACATATGCAAAAATTAGTAAAATAATCAACAAACCAGTCCCATGGTCTACTTAGGGCATTATCAGGTTTAATGCTTCTTTGAAATTCCTTAAATCAGTTATATAATCTTCATCAGTGGTAGTGTAAGTTGAGATTACCGTCCAGTAAATGAATAATCGTGTGCGATAGACTCACCGAATGTGACCGAACTAACCTATAGACTCGAAAAAATTAAAATGAGAAAATGATGGCATCTTAATTTAAAATGCAATCCTAACTATCCAATTGATGGATTTAATCCACATTTGGTGTGGTCAGGCTAACATGGAATGAGCATTTACATGACTAGGTTAAGAAGTCTAACATGGATTTGAACTTATCACCTAATCCACATTTCGTGTGGACATGAAAACATGAAAATAGAAAATTACAATAGATCTCAAGTCCAACCGAAAGGTTGGCTCCACCCATAAGCCATAACCATAAAATTACAATGTAACTGTTTTAACAAAATTACAAATAACATAAAATAACAAAAATAAAAGGCATTAAAATCACATCGCAGTTGCAGGCACTGTCTCATCTATCTTCTCACTCTCCTCTTCATTGAACTCCTCATCAACAGAGTTCTCTTTCTCCCACATTAGACGCAGTTAATCCTGACTACAAATATTCAGGTGTAAGTGAACTTCTATACTTGCTTACGACCCTACTCCCTGTACTAAAAGCAGATTCTGAAGCCACAGTTGAAATTGGAATTGATAATATATCATGTGTCATTAATGAGAGCATAGGGTACTGTAAATTATCAGATTTCGTCCTCCGCCACTCCAAAATATCAAAATCATTGCCTTTTGGATTTTACAACTAAAAGACCCTCCTTGAGATACTCTCCAAGTTCTGATTTATGCATCCGTATTTGAGTCCCTTTCCGCTGTGCATAGTAAGACATGAAATCATCTGTTATGTCTTCTTGCGATTCATCAACTGCGAAACTAGAACCCACATAAGAAGATTGTTCTTTTGCGGCGCACACATACAAATTATACAATTCACTGACCGCATCAGAAATCTTTTCAGCTCAGCAACACCCATCGCACCATACAACTTACTACATATGAAGTCAATCATAGTCATTTTGTATCGAGGATTAAGAACGACCACAACACCCATTACCAGACTACACTCAGACCAATATTTATCAAACTTTACTTGCATACCCATAGTCATAAAGTGTAAAAAGTCTTGTCCAGTACTGCCTTTGTGCAAGACATCTTTTACCTTCCAAAGTTCAGGAAAAAATATATTTGTTGTTGGATACTTACTGCCTGAAAATTTCTTTATGTTGTTGTAAAAAACAAAAAGGAACTTACAAATTAATTCAGCTACTGACCAATCATCTTCAGAAGGCAACCAAACATACACACTATCATGCTGTGCATAGTGAGAGAATGCAAGTGTCAAATCTATCGTTGAATCCAACATTTGAAAAGTTGAATTCCAGCGTATCGTGACGTCCAACTTCATCATTCTCTGAGTTGACAAATTTAACCGCTTCACAATCTCATTCCATACATGTAATCGTGAAGGTGACCCCCGTATGTACTTCATACTCTCTCTTATGTTCTCAATGGTGGGATCGATTGTTTTAAGCCCCTCCTGTACAATCAAGTTTAGGATGTGGGCACAACACCTAATATAAATTATCTTTCCACCAAAATACAGGTCACCGGTGGCCCTAAACTGGTTGCGTAAATTCATTATCACGCTATCATTTACAGAGGCATTATCTAGAGTAATTGTAGAGATCTTCTTCTCAATTTTCCACTCCGTAAGACATCTATGTATGTAGTCTAAAATCATCAAACCACTATGAGGAGGTGCCAGATAATGAAAGTTTATTATTCTCTTGCAAAGCCTCCATTCGGCATCAACGTAGTGAGCAGTTAGGGACATATACCCCTTTCGTTGATTGGATGCAGTCCACAGATCTGATATCAGGCTAATTCAAAAAATCACTTACGTTACCAACTCTCCTTTCAACTTGAACTTCTCGCCTTCATATATCTTCATATACACCCTCTTGATTGTTGTACGAGAGACCTTCTCGTATTTAGGATTAAGGCATCTGGCTAGTCCAACAAAAGCAGGACTCTCTACCATCTGAAATGGTCTTTCATCTGTAATAATTAACTTAGCCATCAACTCATTCACCAGCTCCTTATCGTACTTGTAGATGGAAACTGATGGACCCATTGCAGATTGTGAAAATGAAAGTGTTTGTTGCGTTGCCACACTTCTCATTTTTTTCTGACACTTTGAAATATGTTTCTTCAATGTTGTGGTTGACCCATCTGATTGCTTAGTGTACTGACTCTTACAGTGCTTACATTGTATCTTCACTTGGCTATTCTTCAGGGTAACTTCTTCAAAATCGTCCCACACTGCCGACCTCTTTTTCATTTTTCTCGCAACATGTGACTGTGTCGTACTAGTTTCAACGTCGACGGACACCTCTTCATGTTCAAGACCTAACCCCTCATCTTCAAGGATCATCGGTGATGTAAGTGACCGACCACCCGAGGCTGGGGACAGGGTATTGGAAAGACCCTGGCTTTCTATCTGATAGTTGAAATATACTATATCATATTAGCATTAGCAATCTAATGCTAACAGAGTTATACTAAATCCTAAATTAGTTACCCATCCAAGGTTGGATAAATTGTAATACTTTCATATTTCCATTTAAATGTCCACGCCAAAAATTCGACAGCATCTCCCCATGCCTCTCTAAATAAGTTCATCTTACGTTACATTCCGATACCAAATATCTAAAGCAATGTGAAGATATTTGACATTGGATACGAAGCGGAAGAAACATATCCAGAGAGAAATGAGGAGATGGACCACGGATCAGGCATAAACATTTAAATAGACTATATGAAAACATACTATCCATCTAACCTTAAACTGTCCAAAATGGGACAATTTGAGTAATTTCTATGCCACCAAAAATACACCATATCTATGTATGGCCGCATAAAAATCCTCAAACGGATAACTAATTATTTAACTTATAAGTAACAATTAAATCCTGAATTAGTTACTCATCAAAGGTTGGATAACTTGTAATACTTTCATATTCCCATTTAAACGTCCACACCGAAAATCCAGCAGCATCTCCCTATGCCTCTCCAGATAAGTTCATCTTACGTTACATTCCGATACCAAATATCTAAAGCAATGTAAAGATATTTGGCATTGGATACGAAATGGAAGAAACATATCCAGAGAGAAATGAGGAGATGGACCGCGGATCAGGCATGAACATTTAAATAGACTATATGAAAGCATACTATCCACCTAATCTTGAACTGTCCAAAATGAGACAATTTGAGCAATTTTTATGCCACCAAAAACATACCATATCTATGTATGGTCACATAAAAATCCTCAAACGAGTAACTAATTATCTAACTTAAAAATCACAATCACAAGTCACAAGTCACAATAATAAGCTAAGCAAAGAAAGCAATAATGAGATAATCTAAGCAAAGAAAGTAATGTATATATTAAGACTAGAGTACATAGTTACTAATCAATCTATGGGTTGTTAGATTAACCTGTAATCTGCATTGTAAATCAATTTATCTCAGATGCAAGTCCTTTCTCATAGAGGATCTCAAAATCTACTATGCCCATGGGTAATCTCTAGATGAGCTAAACTACTTACAGATGAGGCTTTCTGGGCTGAACATAATAAGAGACTCAAAGGCACATAGCTTTCGGGTCCATCTATGACAAACCCTCTAACAAATCAACCATATTAACATAGAATGTCTAGCATATGCTTAGAGGTTAAAAAGTACAACCCTGAAGACACAATATGCAATGAACAAATATGTGATCTATTGATCCCTCATCCAGCACATCGTGCACTTATTTGCAGGCTTATTAATCAAATGGTAGAGATGGTTGCAAATTAATTTTGGTTCTTTATCAGTCAACAAAATACCTCTGCTTTAAGGGAAATGAGGAACCCCATACCGTAGCAAAGGTGAGGGGACCACAATATTCCTGGTTAAATCTACAAGGATCGACATGAATCTCCCTCCTTTTATCCATATATTTATTTTTCATCAAAACACTCCCTTAATTTTGCCTTTTCTTTTCTTTTTTCTGGGAAGGCTCTCCCATGTTTTCCCTTTCTCCAAATTCTTCTACCTAATCTACCCCTGGGATGTAAACTTCCTAATTCTTTTTTTTTTTTAAGGTAACACTACCAGAGATAGAACCCTGGATCACTAACACACACTACACTGTTTCCACCAGCTCATCTAATGAGCAGGAGATTTCATCATCTCTAAAATTTATATGATGAGTAAGCTTTACAGACTACGACATCCCTATCATTATACAAACCAGGATACACAATGCAAGACGCTTCTTCAGCTGTCATCAACAAAAAAAATTAAATCACATATAGAAAGGAAGAATTTTGCTAAGCCCACACACATGTACAGGTCAGCTAATGCACACACCACCACAAGTGCTAGCATGAAGGATAGGTGCTACTTCCAAGCCATCCATCAGAAGGGTACCACTACGTAGATTCTGTGTCCATAAATCAGGTCGCTACACTAGTACGATGGGCCACAATTAACTGTACAGTCATGAAAAAAAAAATCAGCACAAGTTTTCTTACCCACCAACTTAATTCTAATGTCATGACACATCTGCTGAATAGACCACCATTATCTTTAGGCGACGACATCTATGTGCTGAGGTCCACTGTCCACTTGATGGATGGCTTGGTACTTCGCCTGTCTGACACGTGGCATATGTGATGGTGTATGCATTGAAGGACTTGTAAACTCATATGGGCTTCATAAAGCTCTAAAAAGAAAATGTATAATGATATTATTCACAGGTATAGGAAAGTGCATTGAATATGATAAACATACCTTTTCTTAAACATTTTTTTCATGAAAGGTTATAGCCTTTCTTAACTTCAACATGTTTTAGCTACCTTATCAGTTTTTTATTACTTCTATATAACCAGTAGTTGTTTGCCAATTTCTTTTTCGGTGATTTCTAATTCTCCATAGAATCCATTATAGCTATAAGCCTCATCCACAGCTTATAGAAACCCCTTTTTGGGATAGTAACATCAAATCATGAATGATTGTTCTATGGCCTTTTCTGATGATCCTAACTTCTCCATTATGACTAAAGTGAACCTTATTTTTATCTTTATGTGGATTAGTACGGAATTTCTTAACACCATCAAGCAGACAAACCATGCAAATGACATTAAAACTGAAAGCATAAGAGTATATGGACTTATTCTCAATTGTCTGCTAAGAAAGAGATGGACACAAAAAGACGAAAGTCAGTATAAGATCCAAGGCCAATCACATCTTTGATGAGATTTCAACTGTTTGGTCAGTACTAACATGTTCGGGGGGCGTAATATCATTCATTAAAGTCATTTTCTCCCCAGTGGAAGTAAATGGTATGCCCATAAATCGGCGCACTATTCTAGACTACATGTTGTAGACACCCTAGGCACCGATTTTCAGTGTCTACACATGTATATTGTCCAACGTGATACTGGTCTATCCACTAGGCCAATGGGCACATTAAATTGATTGGTTAACATGTCATTTCAATATAGATCTTTTTTTTTTTTTTAAGGCAACGGAACAAAATTCATTAAAAGAAAGAGCAAACAGAAGAAAGAACAGAAAAAAAAAAAAAAAAAAAAAACACAATAGAGAAAAAGAGAGGCTAATCTACTGAGATAGCAAAAACTCCCTAACAACCAAGGAAACTGAAACTGTAGAGGCAGGCTACCACCTTTCCAAATAGATCTTTCAAGCTAACACTTTTAAGTCTTTAGGAAAACATGTTTCCCATGTACGGAGGCAATATTTTTAAAGCCCTGGCAGCAACTGTAGAGGCAGGCTCCCATCTTTCCATGATAAAGATTAATTTGGAGGGCCCAATAATGAATGAGCCATGCTCTAGAAAATTCCCCAATAGAAGATCTGGGCCAAACATTGGTGGATTTCTTTTTCACATCAATCATGGATAACTGGATAAACCATTCAACTAATGGATGAGCCACACCCCAGATATTCCCCCATCAGAAGATCTTGGCCAGACACCAGTGAAAAAAAAAATACATCAACGAAAATCGGTATTGCATGGTCCTCACACAATATGGTGGATCCTTCACCGTGGGGTCACCTTAGTATATGTATTGTATATCCATGCCCACACAAAGTTCAGTTTGAAGCTGAACTAGACCCACTAGCAAGCAAGGCAAAACACCATGGGATTCCAGATTTCTTCAAATCTGAAGATTACAGATGACGATCATGGGTGGCCGAACCACCAGCGAGCAGCGACCATGGCTGGCCGACGATCCTGGGTGGTCGGACCACCAACGGGCAGCGGCCATGTCTGGCCGACGAGCAAGCCATCTCTTACAAAAAAAAATAAAAATAAATAAATAGTGATCGAGTGGGTCCACCTACCAGATGAACAATTGCAAATGGCCGGATGAGGATTATGAGTCGCTAGCATTCTGGTATGGACGACTGACGAGAAGGGTTTGAGGGATTTTAGGGTTCGGGTGTGGGTAGAGTAGAGAGCGGCGGGTGGGTAGGGTAAAAAAAAAAGAAGGGTAAAAGAGGTATATATAGGGGAGGGGCAAACTTGTCATTACACACGGTTTGGTCCGGCTCGAATCGGCTCAGATCCAAACGGATCGGATTTCGGTTCGAGTCGGTCGGTTTTGTTGCTAATCCGAATTCGATCCAAACTACATTCGGATCTGCCACTTTGTACCCGATCCTAACTGATCTAATCTAATGGTCCTGATCGAATCGGGGCGAAACGGATCGGATCCGCCGGATCGGACCCATTTTGCACATCACTACACGTAGTGCAAGAACGTGGAAGGAACCGGAAACGGATTGGCTACTCCCCCTGCCAGCAGCCCAGGTCGGTGCTCTGTGAGCCTCGCTATGATGTATGTGTTTCATCCATTCCGTTCATCCATTTTTACAGATTTTTATAGAGTTTTATACCAAAAATAAGAGGGGTATAAATCTCAGGTGGGCCACACCACAGGAAAACAATGGTGATTACATATCTACCATTAAAATCCTCATAAGGCTCGTTGTACTGTTTATTTGACATCCAATCTGTTTATTAGGTCATATAGGACCAGATGAAGGGAAAAACCAAATATCAGCTTGATCCAAAACTTTTATTGCCCCCAAAAGGTTTTTAATGGTCCACGCTCATTCAACAGCGTTTCCTGTAATGTGGTCCAGTTAAGATTGGGATGTAGCTCATTTTTCATCTTATACCATAAAATTATCTAGCAAAGTTATATGGATGGCATGGATGAAACAACTTACATCATGGTGGGGCCCATAGAGCATCGACCATCAGCCATTGGCAGGTGGTAGGGGGAGTAGCCAATCCGTTTCCAAAGGAACCAAATGAAATTTAATCGGTTGGGCCAGTAGGTGAGGGTGCACGGATTTTGTGTAGTCCTTCCATGAGTTGGCAATCCTTAGATTATTGAGTCTTTGGCCGTTGATGGAAGGGCAGAGGAGATACGATTGGCCACACGTGTACTTTGAACGTGGACCGTTCATTGTTGTCGCCAACTCGATGGATGGACCAGCTTGAGATTAGCATATGGTTGTCTTAAGGTGAGGGCATCATGAGTAGGGTTGTACAACCAGCTAATGTGGCCGAGCTTAGCTTGACTCGTCCGTGCTCTGTTTTAGTTTGAGTATACCATTGAAGCTTGGCTTGTTTGTCAAAATTTTTGAGTCAAGCTCGAGACGAGCTTATTTCAAGTCGAGTCGAGCTTGCTCTCAACCCGGTCCAACTCGCACCCGACTCAACCCAACAACCTGACCCAACCCGCACTTGACTCAACTCTCAAATCAAATATTCAGTTAATAATGTATATATAATATTAGATAAAGTCATAAATGTACCTTGTTGTTGGTGCTAAGAGAGAAAGACTGTGGAGCCCGTGCAGGAGATAGAGAAAGGAGCTTACGCACGGCGGGTTAAATAAGAAAGGAAAAGGATAAGAAAAGAACTAATGGATATATACACACACACACGAGTTGAGCTGAGATAAGTTTGAGTTGAGCCGACTCAAGATCAATTATGTTTAAATTCAACTCATTTTTAAAATGAGCTATGTCATAGGAAGCTTGACTTACCTCGAGTTTTCATTTAAGCGGAGTTAATCCTAGAACGAGCCAAGCTGAAGAATGAGCCAAGCTGAATGAGCTTTTGGGACTAAGTTTACTTGCGTACAACCTTAACCATGAGCCAGCCAAGAACTAAGGAGCATTAGCTCGATGAGTCGACTCAAAAAATACAGTCGAGTCAACTAAAGGCAACGAGCATTCCAGGTGTCAATCCGAAATCCACCGGTTACCCTGCGAGGGAGACCCTTTGAGTCGACTCGCTAACACGGTCTAATCGAGTCACCTTTCTGATACGGTTAACTCAACACAGCTTGCAAAGTCTCAAAGACATACTAACGGCACGCGCTATTCTTCGTGTTGGGGCCCACCTTATACGGGTGACCTGATGCACATTTCAAATGTTCCACGTACTGGCCATGCTTGCACACGTGCTGGTGTTGAACATAGTTCCAGAACTCGCTGACTCGACCCCAAACTCAGCTGAGTCTATGTGGCGAGGGAATCGAGTCGATGATTTGAGCTATGGTGCAACGAAGGTGCATGTGGAACTAGCAAACTTCGAATGATCTGGATTCAAAACACGTGTAACTATAATGTTGGTGTATTTCGAAATAAGTGGGTCATATCTGTGGACGACCCTCAATTGAAAATCATAGAGGGACTATTGCAGCCAGGGACGCGGATTGCGTCCTACACTCCTACCCCCACTCGTCTCCAGCTGGGAACGGGCAGGAGCTTTGAGTCGTTACCGTGATGTATGGGTCTTATCCACACCGGCCATTCATTTTTTGGTATCATTTTAGAGTACATGCCCATAAATGAGGCAGATCCAAGGCTCAAGTGGACTACACAACTTGGATTAAACTCTTACCGTTGAAAACTTCATTGGGGCCACAGAAGTTTTGTATGGAGCTGATATTTGTTTTTTTTTTTTTTTCTTTCTTTCTTTTCATCCAGGTCTATGTTACTTTATGAATAGGTTGGATGGTAAATAAACATCACGTTGGGCCCTAGAAAAGTTTCAACGGTGAGAATCATTATCACCGATGCTTCCTGTGGTGTGGTCCACTTGAGCTTGGATCTACTTATCTTTTGAGATTATTATCTAAAATGATACGAAAAAATGGATGGACGGTGTGGATAAGACCCATGCATCACGTTGGCCACTCAAAGCTCCTTCCGGTTCCCAGCTGGAGACGGGCGAGCCACGCGGGAAACAGTGGGCCACCGGACGCAGATTTCCTGCAAAAGCCTCTGCAGGAAGTTCCTGCGCTGGAAGCCTAGGTGGGGCCTACTGTAATGTTTGTGAGAAATCCACTCCGCCCATCCGATATTTGATCTCATTTTAGTGCTTGAGACCAAAATTGAGGACTATCCAAGAGTAAGTAGGCCTCACTAAAAGAAAAGGTGGATAGGAAAATTCCTACCGTTGAAACCTCCCTGGGTGAACAGTGATGTTTAAATTCCATCCATACTGTTCATAACGTCATTCCTAATGGGATGAACTGAAAACACAGATATTAGCCTGATTCGAAAGTTCTGTGGCCCCACAAATATTTCAACTGTGGACGTTTAATCTTTACGTTTTCAGCCCACTTGAGTATTGGATCCTGTTCATTTTTGGCCTCATTCCATAAAATGAGCTCACAAAACGGATGGACGGGTAGATTTCTAACAAAAATAAAGGTGACCCCATGCTAAAGGCTTTCCCAGGAAATCCGCGTGATTTGTCTGGACCCTGAGCACAGGCCACTGTAATGTACGTGTTTTATCCATGGGGAACGGATTGGCTACTCCCCCTGACACCAGCCATTGGCTGGTGGTCGGTGCTCTTTGGGGCCCACCATGATGTATGTGTGTCATCCATGCTGTCCATCTATTTTTATATATCATTTTATAGTATGGTAGAAAAAATGAAGTATATATAAATCTCAAGTGGACCACATTACAGGAAACAGTGTTAAATGAATTTTGACCATTAAAAACGTTTTGAGGGCCATAAAAGTTTTGGATCAAGCTGATATTTATTTTTTCCCTTCATCTGGGTCTTTACGACCAAATCAACAGATTGGATGTCAAATAAACAGTACAGTGAGCCTTAGGAGTATTTTAATTGTGAATATCCATTCATTATTTTTCTCCTGTGGTGTGGCCCACCTAATATTTATATCCTTGTTATTTTTTGCATCAAGCCCTAAAATGATCTGTAAAAATGGATGAACGGAATGGATGAAACACCATGGTGGGGAGCACAGAGCACCGGCCACCAGCCACGGGGGCTGGTGTCAGGGGGAGTAGCCAATCCTTTCCCTTATCCATGTGATCCATCCATTTTCCCAGCTTATTTTACGCCATGAGGCAAAAAATGAAGAAGATCCAAAGCTCAAGTGGACCACAGCACACGAGACAGTGGTGATTGAAGTCCCAGCATTAAAAACAAGATTATATTTATGTTTTCACTTCATACAAATTTGCATGACCTGATGAATGGGACGATGGGCCCTAGGAAGATTTCAGAGGATGGTTGTCACTATCCTCACTGTTTCCGGTGGGGTGGTCCACTTGAGATTTGGATCTGCTTCATTTTTTTGGGATCGTACACTAAAGTGAGATGGCAAAGCGATGGACAGCATGGATGTAAAACAGCCTCACCATGAAGATGAGGATCTGCAAAATTAGGAAAGTACCCATGCAGTCCCATTAGATCAAAGGTAAGGATCACATGAACCATGGGGACAAACAAATGGCCTTGAACATTATTATACGAAACATGCGAAGTCTATTCACCAAGGAAATATTGAAGAGATGATTTGCAGCGCGTGTGCATACATGGCACATGTGTCAATAAATCTAGGCCATTCATCAGGCAGGGTTCACGGCAAAAACGACTTGGCCCAAAATATCACCAGGTTGAGTGGACTCGGCCGAATTTTGAGTATAGCCACTGACTTTCAGAACTATGCTCTTACCTAATATGGATTTAAGAAAATGAATTGTGTTGGAAAGCTTCCACCTCATAAGCAAAATGCTAGCAGCCATGGCACTAATATAAATAGGGCATGTTTGGTCATATAAGGTGTCGTTTGGATGCTTATAAATTTTTTTAGTTGTAAACACGTTATACTTGAAAAAAGTTTAGATGCAATTGATTTACATGCTATTCTGTTTGGCTTTTAAGTAGTAATTTATTACCCATGTAAATAGATTGTGTTCGGCTAGCTTGTGAAGTGTTTCATGATGAATAAATTAGGTATTCATAACATAGAGACAAGGCAGTAAACTTCTAAAATTCCCAAGTCACATAAGGATTTGATTTATTTATTTATTTATTATTATTATTATTTTAAAATTATGGCCTTGAGAGAGCATTAAAACATGCACAAATCAAAGGAATCGGATGTCTTCCACCCATCCCGTATAAAAGTTTTTAATGGTGTACATCCCATCTTTCCCTCGCGTAGTCCATTTGATAATAGACGATCTACTTTTTTAAGGCAACCGGGGAGTATCAAGGGAAGTACATTGAATGTACCATACACATTATGATGGGCCCCATATATCATGAATGTATATTAACCATTGTGTTTTAACATGTATAATGCCTTTTTAGCTTTAACGATTTTACTTGTATTATAAAACATAGCTTTTTACTAGGTTTTAGATTATAACTTAAAGTTGTTTACAACCTACAAAACCTTTATAGGCAAATACATGCATCCAAACAACTCTCATAATCCTTTTACAACTTAAGGACTTTACGTGCATCCAGACCACCCCTAAAATCAATGGATAAAATGAAAAATGATTTACACAAGACAGATACTTGGGATGTTTGAATACATGGATCACACATTATAATCATTAATTTTATTTATAGTTAGAATTTTTTGGCATAAGAAACAAAGTGACCACGGTTTAAGACATTTAGGATTCTACGTGCTATCCAAACAGGGTATCTTATTTTTAGAATCCTATTTTCCTACAATGGCCATTGAAATTATCATTGGGTAATCATCGCTTAATCCATGAAATCCAAATGGAATCTATCCAAAAAGGCTCACCACTCTCTCCTCTTGATAGACCAGATCCATTTCGGAATTTTAAAAATAATGGAAAGAAACTCCCTTCATCTCCTTCTAATTCTCAAAGATCTGATATCAACAAAACTATTTAATAGACTTCAATTCTTCTCCTCAAAAACTTGTCCTTCGTCAAGATAGGTGCCAAATAGAGTATTTGCATTATTTCTTTGTGATTGTTATCAGTGCCTTAAGTTCTCTGTCTTGCCTATTTTGGGTGTTTGGATTCAGCGTTGATTATCCGTGAGATTTATTTTCTGTACGATACAAAGATACAATGTATGTGTGTATAGAGAGAGGACTTCCCCTATTTGGGACCTAATATGTAGATGTGGGCCATAATAAATTTGTTGAAGTCATTATCTGATGTCCTCCATCATGGATGAACCATGACTATAAGAAAACCTCCCAAACTGGAAGAGCCTAATAATCAAATTGTTTCTATTTTCTTCATTGAATGTGGACTCTCGGGAGAATTCCTTCTTCACCGTGTATTTACATGCCAACAATGGAATGGTTAGAGTTGACCAAATGAAGAGTTTTTTTTTTTTTTGGCATGGTTCATCCATGATGGGTCATCAGATCAATGGATTGGATAAACCAACCATGGGCCCCACTTTTAAAGATTAGCCTCACACAAGCACACGCATATGGAAAATGGTGATATGGGAGAGAGCTATTGATTTTTGTTCGGTTTGGTTTGATGGTCTACTCAATTTTTGAGGCATTGGACTAAAAGCATGCACCTTTGGTATGCAACTGCCAAAACCAGTATCATTGGCTCCATATTTTCATTTGGGTTTTCTAACATTCCTTACCATTTGAGGCTTCTAAGGTCATGCTAATACATTCTATTTATTAATGGTAGCATCTTCTAGGTTCAGATAGTTTCTACTCTGGCCCTTGGAAAATTCTCTAACCCCACATGTTTGTGTGATGGGCCTTGTTCTTTCTTTTTTTAAATTTTTCCTTCAATCTTCTTATGCGAAAAACATGAAAAGGACTTGTTTTTTTTTTCTTCTTCAGTCTTCTTATATGGGATGTTGGCTGTAAATTTTCATTTATGCCATGTTTGGATATATGTATCCCCATAAGCATTATTGAAACACATATTTCATTTTTGGAGGTCTTGTTTGGATAACAAGTAAAAATCTTATATTTTTTTACATAACCGTATTCTAATTTCTGATGCCAAAGAATCCAAACTATGAGAAGTTCAATGATTACTTTATGGAATCTCTCTCTCTCTCTCTCTCTCTCTCTCTCTCTCTCTCTCTCTCTCTCTCTATCCAAACATCTCTCACTGTCACATTAATGGAAACCTTTTCCATTTTCATTGATTTTCATAGAATTGGTGATCTCTCTCTCTCTCTCTCTCTCTCTCTCTCTCTCTCTCTCTCTCTCTCTCTCTCTCTCTCTCTCAAATATAATAATAATAGTAATCTGTCACATCAATGGAAACATTTTCCATTTTCATTGATTTCCATGGAATTGATGATACTCAAACATGCCCTTAATTAGCTCTACTTCTATTAAGTCCTGGTTGTGATGGTGAGAAGCTTGATTTGCTCTTCAATATCCCAAAATGGTTAGGACGGATTATTATTTTCTAAAGCTGCCACCTCAACACAGATAATGCATTCAGAAACAAATAGGACTAGTTACCTAAAAATTACTTTTCATATAACAAAACAGAAATAACTGAAAGATAAAACAGATTAATGAAACAAAGAATCGAGCTGGATGAAACTCGAGAGTTCTAAACTGGAGTTAGCACCCAAAGATTTTCTTTTTAACCAAAAAAAAAAAAAATAAAGAAAGAAAGAAAGAAAGGAAAAACAATATCATGTCCAATTGTCGATTTGAACCGTTGATTCATTCATGCAACTAGAAGCAAGCCATGGTGCAAAAATCACACCAATTTGATGATCTTAAACATCCAATCAATATCAGGGCATGGAGAGTCAGGATTTAGGGGAGAAAAAAAAAAATAGATCCAATCATGATAGATTCCATTGTGTATTGCTTATGATTTCATGGTAGCAGTTCAGTTTGATGATTATATCGATGTGATTTGTGGCTCAGAAACAACAGATGGTTGTAACAAATTGACCTTATTCAAAGGGTTAGGATCGTCTAATCAGCATGATTCTTCCACCATGGCTTGCTCCCAATGGTACTACTGAATGAACTGTCTCAATTGGTGATTGGGTGTCACGTGTCATTCAAAAGGTTAGGGAACATTAGCAAAACCCTGTATATAGTCCAGAACACGACTCATGTCGCTGACCCCTATTGATTGGAATAAGGCTTGGATGACGATGATGACAATGACAATGACAATAGAATCTAGAATAACATGTCTTTCAATGAAGGATTCATTGTGTTATCATGTCTTTCAATGAAGGATTCATTGTTTTGTTATCCAATTTCTTTTATTGTAAGATGTGGCTGCAAATGCATGCAAAAAGCAACAATGTCAAAGATCGAAACTGGTTACTCTATCCAATGAAGCTCGATCACCTCCATTCTAGTCTGCGCCTATCCAACCAGTCTCAAGCCTGGGTAAAGCCAGAGGGTTGATGTTAGGTGGACAGCCAGTCATCAAGCAATCTTGAGAATCGGCAGACTCAAATAGCTGGAACAAGTCTGCGATGATATGATGGATGGATGGATGGATGGATGGACATGTCCATGAACATTTTGACTGTCTTTGATAAAATAGCTCATAATCAGGTGAATAATCCTATGCAGAATGTGAAAATTCAGAGTGGGGCAACACATGAGAGAGGTTCCATGTGCAAATTCTCATGATTTGAGTGTTAGATGGTAATTTAAAAATGACTTTTTTTGCTGAGGTTGTTAAGGTGATTGATGGTTTTGATCAACTATGCGAATTTATTATTATGCGGATGAGATTCGATGGGAAGCGAACATAAAGGCTGGAGTGACGCGCATCTATTTCATGTTTCTTGGGCTCGAGAGTGTTGGATTCTTCAATAGATGTCTATTTGAAATGGGTTGTTTTAACTGTCTTACAACATTGTTTTGTTTCATGAATTTCCCAACTTTGGAAGGATGAGTCCTTTGAGATATTGATGGAAGGAGACTTCAACACAATGGTAGTGGATGATGCAGCCATCCTTTTCATGCTCTTGAGCTTGGGAATGCTGAATTTGTTGAAGGATCTTCTTCAGGAGGGTTGTTTGGGGAAGAATTACAGGTTCTGGATATTTTGAGTATTGGTTCTCGTAGGCTGCATTTGATTGCACCATATCTCATGAAATATGATGATATTTTGCACCAAATTAGACTAATGATTTTTATTTTATTTTTAATTTTTTTATTATTTATAGAACCAGATGCATTTCCTTCTCGAAAACCCATGCAACTTGGATTGTATTTCTTGTGTGTGATGTCATAGTAATTCAGTTTTGTGTTTGGGGGTGCAGGAATTGATTTCTCTTCTAGAATTGAAGTTCTCATATTTCTAGCAGATTTATAGGTATTGTGGATTCAAAGAATAATGAGAAGCTGAAGAGAGACTGAACCTGGTGCAGCCCATGTTGCAAGAGCTGACCATTCATTTCATGAAACAAATGAAAGATCAGCGATAAGATTGCATGATCATTTATGTGAGTTGCTTTTTAATTTCTTCTCAAATATTGCAACAGATTATGCCAAATGATTTAGAGACTAGATTATGCAGAATGATTTAGAATTTGAGTAGGGAAGAGAGAACTACAATAGTCTGAAATTTTCAAAACAGAATCCCTTTCCTTCAATGCTTTTGTCTAAGTGGAAGACGATTGCTCGAATACATCCAAATGTACTGCAATGTGATACATCGAGACTTTAGCCTTGAATCTGGGTTGTCTTCCAATGACTCAAATGGTTTATAGGATGTGTCTCACCTTGCATGGTGGATATACAACAAATAAACTCTCATATTCAATTATTTCAACCATTTGAAATTTGAGTCTCTTTTGCTTGAAAATGGACGATCACCATAACCTTCGTATAGTCAAGAGGGTTGAAATATTCAATCTGAAAGATTTTTGGTCCATCCCACATTGATAGGAAGCCCTTTAAAAGAACCCAATTACAATGGCTAGTGCCGATGTATCATATTGCCATACGTCGGGATGTCTTGGAGCAAACCTCCTGCAATTCATGTTTTTGTTCCTTTTTATACTCAATGCTGTTGCATGGCTGGATAGACTGTTGTTGATTGTGTTTCTTTTGGAAGAAGCTGTATTCACATGAGCAGAACAGCCATTCTGCTCAGTTTAGATTCCCCCCAGCTTGCTTGACATTTTATGAAGAACCAGCTTCACAGACTGTCTCCGTTCAGCTGTGTTTCTGAACTTCCCAAACATGAGACTGCTCTCAATTTAACGTGGACAATGGCAATTCACATCTGTTCCAAGCAGAGCCTTAGGTATAGTTTGGAGAGAGCGAAGATTTCCAGCCAATGCTGCTATTGAAACAGACGGGCCAGAAAGCGCAGAAGGTGCATTCAGGAAACAATCCATCAAACTGAATTTGCAGGGATCTCAATGCGGCAAGTGGCTCAACCAACCCAATTCTACACAATGGCCATTCCACTTATCTCAAATACAGTAACTTTAGAGGATTTGCTTAAGTTCTCAGAAGAAACTTTCATCCACCATTCATTTTCAGTGGACCCATTATGAACGGAGCATGGTCAAGCACCAGAGTGATATTCCTTCCAAACTGTTCAATTTTGGTGAATGTATTCGAGGGCTATTGACCATCTTCCCAAGCATTCTATTCAAGACTACAAATAGATCAGGCAGCTAGAATCATTTTATCATTGTGATCCTTCAGGCCATGACCCATCATCCACAGTAGCCTGCACATGCAAAATTGATGGGTCCCACAAGAACTACATTCCCCCCATTGACAGGAAGCAAGGGGCCTAAACATGAAAAACTGTAGGTCTGGATCTGTGTTTCTTTTAAGCAGTCAATAGTGGGAACCCAGCCCCAAAAGCTGGTGGACTACTCCATTGACGACTTTAAGTTGACAGGTCCATGTTTCAGCAGCAAATGTGGGGCCAGAGTCATCACTTAACCCCAATTTTCTATAACTACCATTAATCAACATTCAAATAATAATAATAATAATATTTGATGGGCCCTATAGATGCAGAGACTGTTGTTGGTTCTGTTTTTCCAAACATAGTTTGAATAGATGGCAGTGGCAATTCACACCAAAAGCAACGATTCACGACTGATATGCCATTTAAACAGTGGGAAAGTGCAGAAGATGCATTTGGGAATGGTAATAATCCATCGAACCGAATTGGCAGAGATCTCAATGCAGCCAATTCAACACAATCACATTCTGTTCAGTGCGAATACAGTAATTTCTAAGTATTTTTGTGATGAATAGAGCATCCACAATTCATATACAGTGGACCCATCACAAACAGAGCATATGATTGAACTCAGTTGACTATCCTTCCAAACATTTGATTCAAGACTATATACAAACCAGGCAGCTAAAATCATTTAATCAATGCAATTCTTCAGGCCACACTCCTTCCATAGTACACAAACAAGCCTGCATGCTAACTGAATCAAAATGCAGTTTGATGGGTCTGTGTTTCATTTAAGCTGTCAATGGCAGTGATGGGTCTGAAGGCCAATCATTCTGCAGTCAGGGGACCATAGTCATCAAAAACTGCAAATTACGATGGGCCCACTATTCAGCAGCTGATTAGTGGGCACAGTCATCAACAATGGCTAAAATGGGTCAGTCTGGATCCATTCAAAATCCAGCTGGTGGACTGCACCATCAACGACTTAAATTCAATGGGCCCACGATTCAGCAGCTGATGGGCAGTCTACAGTCATCAAAAGCTGCAAATGGGACCAGCCAGATCTGTTCAAAATCCGGCTGGTGGACCACACCATTAACAACTTAAATTCAACAGGCTCAGCGACTCAGAAGCTGATGGGTACACCACAGTCATCAACAACTGTAAATGGGTCCAACAGGACCCGTTCAAAATCCTCAGCTGGTAGCCCACACCATCGACTCTTAAATTCAACGGACCCATGCTTCAGCAGCTAATGTGAGGCCAAGGTACTGCAATTTGATATAACTACCAGTAACAAACATTCAAAAATTAAAAAAACAAAGCAAAACAAAAACACCATGATTTGAATTTTAGAATTCCAAAAAGACCCATTTACACCAATATATAAAAAAGAATCGATTGTATGTATATATGCATATGAAAAAAACAAAAATTCAATTCAATTCAAACAATTCCCCATCAGCAGCAAACCTGCTTGAGCCCGTACAACACTCCCGCGTGCTTCTCAGTACCATTGGAAAAGTACCTCTCCTTCAACCGTAGGAAGGTGTGCCACGTCAACAGGCTATCAGACCCGGCCTGGTGGCAATTCCCGACAGCCCGATCCACCTCCAACACCTTCGCCAATCGCTCAAGCCCTCCATACAAGCTATCACAGAACGTCATGAGGTACTTCACATCATAAACCATGTTTCCAAAGTTCTCCTTGAGCAATGTGAGAAACTCGCCCATGTCCTCCGGTAGGTCCTGCCAAGTCAGGATCTTGACCAGGTAGCCAAAGTCGTAGGCGCTGTGAAAAGTAACCCAGTTCACGGAATTGTTCCCAACAAGCCCAGATAGCTTCATGAGGAACCCGAAACGGGCAGCGTCGATGCCGTAGAGTCGGTTCTGTTCGAAATCGATGCCGTTCTGACGCAAGAGTTGGATTGATTCGGGTGCATGGGGGTCAGAGAGTGGATCGAAATCACGGAAATTGAATTCCCATATGTAACGGTATTGGGTGCCGAAATCGGGAAGGTTGCCGGCAGAGTCAGAGAAGGTGAGTCCGACCTGGATGAGCTTGAGGGCATTGACGTTTGCTCGGAGGATTTGGTAGAGGAGAGCGGATCGGTCCTTCGACACAGAGTCGGACGTGCCGGGCACTTGACGGTAGACAACACCAGGGAACTCAGTATCCATCGCGATGTATGGGTAGCGTTTGATCAGGCCACGGATTAGGCGGAATTCGTACTCGAGATTCGTTGAGTAGACGGATCGGATGAGAATCGGTTTCTGTGGGACTGAGTCGGTGGAAGGCATGACTCGCTTTGGTGGAACAGAGTCGATGGAAGGCATGACTCGCTTTGGTGGGACTTTGTCGGTGGAAGGCATGGATCTCTCTTTCTCTTTCTCTCTCTCTCTTTCTCTCCTCCTCTTCACTGTATTTGAATTTTTGGAATTGAGGAGAAGAGAGCGAGGGTTTTATAAAGAGAGATGGAAGCAAACGCGTTTCTTTTTTAGAAGGGTATTGAGAGAGCTCTAACCGTACACGAGTGTGTATTGAATCTTGTGTACACGCATTACACGTATGATAGCATCATATATACGTGTGAGATCCAATCCATCCATATGGTTTTTCAAAACTTAATATGGTCAAATAATTGTCTAATATACAATATTGGAAACATATTGATGGGATCTGACTTCAGCAGTATTTTTTTAAATATCTAGATATTTTGCAATTTGTGGTCCACCTAAAGATTAGATAAAACTAATTTTTATGGTTTCTCATCAATTAAAATTTTAATTTAGTATGGGAGGATTGGAACTTCTATATATATTTTAATTCTGGACGTGACACTCTGCCATAGTTAGGAATGATGGCAGCGTACCATATAAAACCCCGTTTTGGAAACTGATGGGAAGCTGGAAACGCGAAAGGGGACGCTGTTTGCCTTCTAACGGGAGTATTATTTGATACTCTGCTGCTCATTACGCTTGATACGAAATACTCTGTGGGGCCCACTGTATTTTCTATGTGTAATCCCCTTATTCCTCGGTTTCTCCAGATCGAGTTAGGTCGTGATCCGGGAAATCAGTCACATTTAGAACTCCAGTGGGTCACACCACAGTAAGGAGTAGAGATGGGGAATCCTACCATTGGATTATCTTTGGGTCCACTCCATGTTTTTGATAGATCAATACTTATATATATCCATTCATCCTGCTGAGAATACCCTTATGAACGGTCTGAATTGAATATGAACATCACTACGGCCCCAGAAATGTATCAACGGTAGACATTCCCATTTCTACTCTTTCCTATGGTCTGGACAATTTGAATCTTCGATCTATCTGATTTTCGGGTTCACGGACTAAAATGAGATGACACGAAAGATGGACAGAGTGGATTTCCCACAATTCTCACGTTGGCACCATAGAGGTTTTGTTGCACGGTGCTTGTTCAACCCGGGATGCAGGAAATTTGCGCACACGTGTGGCCCGCTAATTTTGAGTTTGACTCGAGTTAGTTTAGCAATTGACGACGGTCGACTGATGGGCGCTGGAGACGCGGCTCGCTTCGGCTTTATAGCCGGCTATATATATATAGAGTCATGCTCCCTGCGCATTTACACACGTGCGCACCTTTTCACACGTGCTATTAGTGTCTAATCCAAACGGTCCATGTGATGTAGAATCTCATGAAACCCCATGTAAAAAATTTTCACCCGGATCTAAAATTCTGGTGGGCCATATCAAAGAGAAATACAAATCAAGGGAGAAATCTGTTTTCATTTTTCATGGCTCATAAAAGTCTTATATCAAAGTAAAACTTGGGACCTGGGGGTTTCACGAGGTGCTACTTCACATGAACAGTTCAGATTTTGGATCCCCATCACGTATGATGGGTTCTCAAAAAAGTTCATACGTAATACGTAGGAACTAGTTCGTAGGTGAGCGTCTCTATATATATATATATATATTAGCCATGCTCCCCTGCACACATATGCATTTGCGCACCTTTACACACGTGCCATTTGTGTATAATCTGAACGGTCCATTTGATGCGAAATCCCATGAAACCCCATGTGGAAAATTTTCACCCTGATCACAGAAAAGATAAATGTAAATAAAGGGAGGAAACTGTTTTCATTTTTTATAGCCCATAAAAGTTTTAGATCAAAGTAAAACTTCGGCCTGAGAGTTTCATGAGGTGCTTCTTCACATGAACGGTTCAGATTTTAGATCCTCTTCATGTATGATGGGTTCTCAAAAAAGTTCAGACATAGTACATACGCACTGGTTTGCAAGTGAGCGTTTCCGTGTGTGTGTGAGTGTATATATATATATATATATATATATATATATATATATATATATATATATATATATATAGCTGTTGCGAGTCTACTCTGGCTGAGCAATTGTCTCGATTTGTACACGTGGAGCCTACTTTTCTTTGATCTAATCCATTCACATCATTTGTTTTACCGTGGATGGTCCAATAAGCAAATAAGTTAAACCGATTCCTCCCAACTCCTTTTATTAGAAATCCAAAAAATGAACAATCAAAGGAAAAGATATAGATATGACAGGATTTTCATACGGGTACAATCTTCTCATTAGGAAATTTTTGGTGCACTAATCATCTATGGTGAGAAATTTTGGATCTTAAGACACGTGAACTTATGCTTTAATGTCATGTGCTCTAAAAGCGGGAAGCATTAAAATTTTGTGTATCAACGGATATAAAAGGACTTTAATACAAATACATTCAATTCAATTGAAATATAAGTCTCCCATACCTAACACATATAAGCATATAGGTAAAATAAAGCTAAACAAATATTCAAGATGGGTGATCCGAGCAGTCAAACTCAATGACTATGGATTGCTCAAGGGCCGAAAAATCACACTAACCATTGATATCAAATACTTTCTACTTCGGCCTCAGTTGTGACATGTGGGCCCTCTGGTACCGACCTCATTCCCACGGGATGACCTTAACCATATATCTTGAACTCGGATACCGAACTCAACCTTAGGTACCAACCTCGACCTCGACCACAGATCTCGAACTTGAATATCGACTTTAACCTCAAGTACCGACCTCGACCTTGGAGGTCGGCCTCGATCATAGACCTCGATTTTTGAAATCGGTTTCGGATATTGACCACCAGCTTAGAATAGAAATATCCTTATAATATATAAAGATATGATTACCCTTCGAGATCTTTGCTAAAGATCATGCCGATCGAGGTAAAGTCGGAGATATTCTTGAAGTTAGAGTTCGACTTTAATACGGGCACTTCCAGCATATCCAGCAAATCAACTTGGATATGAGACCATCTGTAAAGTCTATAAATACACCCCTGCCATGGATAAAGGTATAATAAATATCCCAATTCTACTATGCCTATTGTAAGCCCATATGCTTGACTTAGGCATCGGAGGGTCCCCCACCTTTACCGGCGCCCCCAATGTCTTCTCTTGATCTCCATTAAATTACAGATACTCCGGCTAACATGAGGTAAGGAAGGATCGACTAGATTTCAACATCAACAGTTTGATGTTATCCGTGGGAATGACAATGAAGCCAGCACTTATCATGTCTCAGTCTACCCTGCAATAGCTAAAGAAAGAAAGCGGACTTTAGCCGCCATTACTGCATCAATCCCCACACTAGATGAGCAACTTGATGAATTGTCTTTAGAACATCATACAAACTCCATTCCGGCGTTTGCCTCGAGTAGGCCGCGCAACAGAGCTGGTCAACTCATATCCCAGAGAATTAAGCTGAGGCCCTCACCAGCAACATGGATAAAATAATGCGGATACTTGAGAAGCAGTCGCCGCCTCCCAACCGAATTATATTGACCTCCCCAGTCACCACACGACTCATACGCAAAGCAACAACCATGGCAGCACAGTCAGGCCTCCGCGCGTACAACAGGAATAATTGTGTTGGCACACTGACGTATGCCACACCTTAGAAAAGAGGAGGCATGAGAAGGCCCCCGAAAACGTCACAGAGAGAAAGGTCCCATGAGAAGCAAAACTTGAGAAGATATGGAGCCAGCTCGGCGACATTCAACATGCATGTTTAGCTTAAGGACCGACTTCTTGTGAAAGCTATGCTTAAGGAGGCCGAACCCTGTATACTGATGACATTATGAAGTTTCAGCCCCTGTCCAAGTTCCGAATGCCTCAGATCACCCCTTATTACGGCTTGGGGAACCCAACTAAACACCTTGAATCTTTTAGAGCTTGGATGGAGCTTTACGGTAAACTTGACTCCGTAATGTGCCGAGCATACTCCTTGACTCTACAAGGAGCGGCGCGAAAGTGGTATAAATAACTGAAGCTAAAGTCTATCAATTCTTTTGCCTAGCTCAGTAAGGCTTTCATCACTTAATTCATCGGTGGGAAAGATAAGAGAAAAACATCAATCCACCTCCTTACGATCATTCAAAGGAAGGACAAGCTATTGAAAGACTATTCATCCGCTTCAATGAGGAAGTGGTGCATGTGGATAACTATTCCGACTAGGTAGCTTTGACCGTCATGATAGCCAGCCTTAAAGAAGGAAAGTTCTTCTCTATTGGTAAGAACCCCTTGAATGAATACCCTTACCGACCTACTAAACCGAGCTAAAAAATATTCCAATGTCTAGGAGTTCTTTAGTTTACGAAGAACTAGTCGAGAAGGAAACAACGCAGCTAAAGATAGGAAGCGAATGGAAGAAGGGGATCCCTTTGCCGCTCACGCCAAAAGAAAGAAAGAGAACAACCAAAACGGAGGCCAACATACCAATCGACATTTGGAAAGTCACTTCCATCGGTACACTTCCTTGAACACCAAGCCGGAGCAGGTACTTAAGAAAGTTGGGATGAACAAGAAAACCTGATGAATGAGTTAAACCAGTCAACCAAGATTAATAATAAGGCTCATCGACCAACCTTGACTTCGACATCAGGTACTGAGGAACATACCGATTAGAAAACATGGAGGGTAAGCTTTTACTTCACCCATGGAATGCTAATCATTTAGAAATCTACTACCCACAAGGAACTTCGACGGGTGAAACGACCGTGCTTGACTGATCGCTTTGGTAGAAGCTACCCGTATTCGACTATGAGAAACCTCCCTCAGTTAAAGGGAAAAAGGTTCTCCCTTTTATTTTTACTATTTTATCTACCGTTTTTATCTACATATTCAACTGTGAATGACCTCCCTTTGTAAAAGGGGAAAAGGTGCTCCTGATACTGTCACCGTTTCTTATTTACTATTTTATGAATTCTATAAGGAAAGAACTTCTTCAAGTCAGGGGAGGATAATTTCTTTATAATCCCAACTATCTGAGTCGTACGATCGACCACAAGGACTTCCCTTAATTTAAGGGAAGAAAGTCCTTAATGCTCGGCTTACCATTGTGTCTACTATTCGACGATCGACCTATTGATTCTACCGTGCACAACCTATTACTACATGCTTGACTTCGCGACTAGAAAACTACATGTTCGACTATTGTATCTACTAAGTCATAATACATGACCATCACACATAAAGGTAACAAAATTGAGAAACATACATGGAACGAGTTGACATTCGCATACATTAATTCAAAAGTTACTTATTGAGCTTGGAAGTAGGGGGCTTATTGTTATGGGTAAAATGAAGCTAAACAAATGTATGAGACAGATGAGCCAAGAAGTCAGACTCGATGACTATGGATTGCTTGAGGGTTAGAAAATCATCCTGACCTTTGGTGTCTTCTACTTTTTACCTCGGCCTCAGTTGTCACTTTAGCGCTCGGGTACCAACCTCGGTCCTAAGGGACAACCTCAATGTCGGAATTCGGTATTGAACATAGACTTCAACCTCGAATGCCAACTTCGGCCTTGGGTACTAACTTCGATCTTGGAGGTCGGCCTCGACCATAGACTTTGACCTCAGAGGTCGGTTTCGACTATAGACCTTAACCTCCAAGGTCGGCCTAGATATCGACCACGGGCTCGGAATAGAAATATCCTTACAATATATAAAGATAGAATTACCCTCGGATATCTTTGCAGAAGATCATGTCGATCAATATAAAGTTAGAGATATTCTTAAAGTTAGAGTTCGACTCCAATACACGCACCTCTAACATATCCAGCAAGTCAACTTAGATACGAGATCGCTTAAAAAGCCTATAAATAAATCTCACTCTCTATTAAAAAAGATACAACAAATATTTCGATTCTACTACACCTATTGTGAGCTTATATGCCTAACTTAGGCATCGGAGGATCCCCGGCCTTAATTGGCACCCCTCGTATTGTTCTTCATTAAATTATATAAATCAGGCCATTTATTAAATATGTGGCCATGTCTTTGAATTAAATAGCAACAAAGCTCAAGTGAGGCCGACTCTATGGCTTAGTGGTAGAAAAACTCTGTTCCATGTTAAGACAAATGATCGAGTGCCCACGTGGTGGGTGGGGTGTATCAGTAATAAGAAAAATTTCAAAAGTAAGTGAACCACATAACGTAAAATAATGAGAATTGAACAACTATCATTGGAACCCTCTGGAGGTCAAAAGAGTTTTTTTCGTGAAGTTGATATTTGTATTTTCCATTCATCCACGTTTACTTTATAAATAGGTTAGATGGCAAATAAAGATCATAGTAGGCAATAAGAAGGTTTCAATGGTAGCTCATTATCACCATTGCTTAGTGTGGTGTGACCCACTTGAGCCTTGGATCTGCCACCTTTTCAGGATTCATGCCTTGTGATTAGTCAAAATGGAGACCATGTAGATTAAAAAAATACATCATGGTTGGCCCATAGAGCCCTTACCAAGGACCAAGTCTTTCAGGCAAGAGTAGGATGCAATTTGCTTTCTTGTTGGATAGAAACAGATTGCCTGTATAGAAAATGTGTCCTATCCACAATGTTGGTAAGTTTTTTCAACTCAGCATGAACCCAAAATTGGATCATATCCAAAGCTCAAACAGACCACGTAATGATATGGATAGTTGAAATCTTCTCAAAAAAATAAAAATTAAAACCTTCTCGGTGCCTACAATGATGTTTATTTGTCATCCAACCTATTATAAGGCAACATAAACATGGATGAAGTGAAAACACAAATATCAGCTTGATCTACGACTTCCGTAGCTCCAAGAAGTTTTCAATGGCAGGCATTTAATCACAGTATTTCCTGTGTTGTGGGTCATTTGAGCTTTCGATATACTTCAAACTTGGGCCCATGCCTAAATGAGCTGAAAAAACAGATGGACGGTGTGGATAAGACATAGACATCTATGATAGCCCCACAGAGTTTACTCAGTACACTAAACATAACGTTGGGCCCAGTGGAGATTCGACTATGGGACTTCCCAACCCTACTGATTCCTTTGCTATGGCCCACTTAAGCTCGGAATCTGTATTAGATTGTATATCTCTCCAGCTATGATCTCTGCATCTATGTAATTATCTGCTTGATTTTTGGAATATCCACTGGGAAGCCCACATATCATTCACTTTACGTTTCCCTTCCATGAAATCCGATTGCGTACAGAGTTACTCAGTGGGCTCCTATAGTACTGAATAAACTCCGTTGGGCCCACCATAAATATATGTGATTTATCCATGCCGTCCATCCGTTTTTCAGCTCATTTAAAGGGTTGATACGAACATTTAAACATATAAAAAGCTCAAGTGGACCATACCACAGGAAACAGTGGGAATAATGATTTCCACCGTTGAAACCTTGCTAGTCCCTACAGTGATGTTTATTTGTCATCCAACCTGTTCATAAGATCAAAAAAACATAGATGAAGTGAAAACACAAATATAAGCTTTAAAAAAAACTTCAGTGGCCCTCAAAAAGATTTTAACTGTAGACATTCAATTCACACTGTTTCCATGGTGTGGCCCATTTCATCTCTGTATATGCTTCATTTTTGGGCTCAAGCACTAAAATTATCTGATAAAATGGATGGAAGGAGTAGATAAAATATATAAATCACGGTGGATCGTAGATCCCACAGAGTTTACTCAGTAGCGTACTGAGTAACTCACTACGCAATCCGCTTCCTTTAGTAGCACCGGTTTCAAATTAGGCTTTGGTGGTAGCCGGAAGACCTGGGTGGGGTACATGTGACCTGAATAATCCAACCCGTTCATCAGATACTTCAGAGCACACTACTCTCAAATTTCAAAATTCAGGATGATTTATAAATCAAATGGGCCACACCATGGGATGGAATGCCCACCCTTGATTTGCATGAAGGGTCGACTGTTTTGCAATTCATATGGGCCGCTGGGACTGGTTGGATAAACTCAGACTCGGTAGTGACCCCTCCACTACCCAGATCTCAGTACAGATCGGTGTTGTGGGCCCCACCAGGATGTATGTGTTTTATCCACTCCGTCCATCCATTTTACCAGCTCATGAGATAAAAAAAATGAGACGGATCTAAATCTCAGATGGACCACACCACAGTAAATGGCTGTGATTGAACGTCCACCATTAAAACCTTCCCAGGAGCCCATTGTCATCCAACCTATCGATTAGGTCGCACCGTTTGATGAAGTTAGGTAGACTCCAACGGAAGCCGGCTGTTGGCTGGGTGAACTGTATCTGGTCCGGTTCGGCCTTTTTCCAATCTCATCAGCTCGTAAAAGTGCATGAACGGCTTAAACGACTTCAAAGCGTGGGCTTTGACTGTACGGTCAGCAGCCTACAGTGAATGTGGATAGCTCGTGGAAATTAAGCTGATCACGTGTGGAAATCAAGAGGCGTCAAGAGTACGGTATTATACTCTGGCAGCGTGTAACACTTGATATGCAGCCACTCAGGAATTATACACGTGGCATGTAATTAATTCAAATTAATTTGGCTAAATTGTGGATCCCCTATCAATAGGTCACATTCCGAAAATCAGACTGTTTAAACAATCTTAACCTCTGATTAAGGGACAGTCGTTCGTTGAAATAGGCTCATTGTATACTTTTCTTTTTAAGCCGTCCAATAGATGTATACTAAAAATCCGTAATTTTTAAGTCATGATACATCTAAACTGAGAATCGTAATCTGGACAGTTAAATTTGACTTTCTTTTACGCCACACATGCAATTTTAAAATAATTTATGAATGCCTGAGTATCATACATCACACTCTGCCAGAGTATAAAAGATTTTCTTCCTATGACGTGCCAAACATGTGAAGAAATCCGAAGAGTAGAAACCGTGAGGCAGATAGTGGACGCATCAGAGCCTCAAATTTACACCAAACAGACAATCTTAGCCATATAAATTTACCCATTATTTTATTTTCGACCACCCACTTTAGTAGATGCTAATTGGACGGATGAAATTATCAGTTCAATTATATTTTGAAATATAAACTGTCCAAATTCGGCGCTACTATTTTAGACGGCTTAGATTGAAGTGCGTGTATTTCAAGTGTACCATGTATGAATCAGCACAATCTAGAATATGCTGGTCCACACACACTGACCAACGTCGTCTGGCGACGGTTTGACGTTTTCGGTGCAAACCCGATCAACACTCTTCCTTGTCCGTCCCGCACCAGTTTTATAGTTATTGGAGAGCTGATTAGGTGGGACCCGGGCCACGTCACTGAGTTCTGTGGGCCCACCATAATATATTTATTGTATCCACACCGTCCATTCATTTGGAAAGATCATTTTACGGCGTTAGCCAAAGAATAAGTCAGATCAAAACTTAGAGTAGACTCAACGGAAAACGGTAGGGATTGAATGCCAACCATTAAAAACTTTTAAGAGTTACAGAAGTTTTCAATCAACCTGAAATTTGGGTTTAACCCTTAAAATGAGCTGAAAAAAATAAATATAGAGCATGAATAAACTACATACATTTCACGATGGGCTCAACAGAGTTTACGCTTGAGTAACTCAGTGGGCAATCCAGAAAGCCCAGTGGGGCCCACCCGGATGTCTGAGTGACAGACACTCTAACGTTTGTTTTGGATCTACCAAAACAAAGGTAGATCCAAAGATGCAGTGGACCACACCGTAGGAAGCAGAGGTGTTAAAGACACCGGCTGTTAAAAAATGCTTGCATTTCCAAACACTCCCGTGAGTTTATACTGGGAGGAGGTCTGAATTAGGGCTGAAAGTTGGGCGGGTTCAACCCGACCGACCCGTGACCGACCCGACATTGGGTTGGGCTCGGGTAAGATATTTCGGGTCTGATCTTAAACTTGGGCTATTTAAACACCAACCCGATGAAACTTGGGTTGGGCTCGGGTTGAGATCTTGGGTTGCCCGACCTAACCCGAATCCGATCAATATATAAATTACTTATAAATTATAATTGAGTGTGGATCGTTTATGTCGAAAGCACACTAGTGATGTTGAGTCTCATTGTCCACGTTGTTTTCAAAGACTCAAGCTAACAAGATATGCCAGATTTCTCTCTCCCAAATAGGCTTCATGCTATGTTACATGACTTTTAAAGTAGTTGTCTTATATTTTAGCTTGTTTTTTAAAGAAAAAAATGAAATTCTTTATAATGAATAATCACATATATAATTAATAAAATTATAAATACAAAAAATAAGTCTTATATTGAAATATAATAAATTAATGTAATAACGAAAATAATAGCATGTATATACCCGACCAACTTGATCAACCCGACCGAGCTCCCTTGAGTTGGGCTTGGGTTGAGAATTCTCAACCTGAGATTGGGTTGGGTTGGGTTAAGGTTGAAGTATAGGAACCTTGGGTTGAGTTAGGGTTGAGCACCAACCCGCCCGACTTTCAGCCCTAGTCCGAATCCCATTACCTATCCAAATAGAAAATCTAGATCATCCCAAGCTCTTTCAATCCATTAGAATTTCTAGACAATCACGAATAGTCCTCTCATTACCTTAAATCTAATTTCATCCCTTTTAATTCAGTCTAATGCAGCGTCCTAAATCGGTCTTTAAGAGTAGACTTCATAGTAAATGGTGGGGATTGAATGCTAACCATTAAAAACTTTTAAGAGCTAAAGAAATTTTCAATCAATCCGATATTTTAAAATGAGCTGAAAAAAATAAATAGATGGCATAGATAAACTACCTACATTCACGGTGGGCCCAAGGCAATCGGAAAAGCTCTGTGGGGCCCAGCCAGATGTCTGAGTGACAGACACTCCAACCATCAGTTGTTACAGTTCATGCGCCGCTTATATTAAAACTAGATCCCTAAATCCACCCTGATTGATAAATCAAGTAGCCCACTGGAGGAGGGGGCGCCCAGCATCTTCATGTGTATATTTCATCCAACCCATTCATCGGGTTAGCACATCAGGAATAATCAGATCATACCCAAACGCGAGCCATTCCAACATTTAGGTGGCCCACAATAAGTGAATACATAGGTTGCAGGCATGATTATGCAGTTATTCCTATGGTGTGTCCCACCTAAGCTTTTGATAAGGATGATTAATGATATGTACAGTGGACTATGAGGAGACGCACCAAGACACGTCACATTGGGACCAAACAGAATAATGTTTAAAAAGGCCAAGGTTGGGCAATCCTTACCGTTGATCTAACATGCTCCATCCTATCCTTTTAAACTGTGGTCTACATATAACTTACGAAAAGACACCACAATGACTCTCTGTAACCCAAAGCGCTATGGGGCCCACCTATCCAAATGACACAAGGATGAACATAATAAGGTCGTTGACCATCATCCATGAGGATAACTATTTCGAATCTACGAAGCTTCTCTGGACTTATTTAGTGGAGACTTCTCGTATATATGAGAAAAAATAAAAACTAAAAATAATTCTAAAAATTTGAAATAAATTTATTGGTGACTGATAGATCAAATAAACAAGCCTACAACCCTTGAAATAGAGATTCTAAGACTTGGAAGAAGTTTAAGAATTATTTTAAGCACTTTTCATATTGGAAACAATTCCTAAAGCCTAGCGGATGAAGAGTTACAATTAAACCAAAACTGACTTAAAATACTAAAAATTGAAATAAACATAAAATTTGCCCGTCAATATGATGTAGTCACATAAATTCAGCATAGGCAACCTAGCATAGCTGGGTTGGTTGGCTGGCTAAAGTAGCTCATACTACTCAAAAATTATATATGATACGTCTAGTACCTCATCCTGATTTACGATAAATGCTTGTTTTAAGGTTTTGATCGTCTTAATGACTTCTGCTTCTGATTTGACCTTTTCTGATTCATTTTGGACATGAAAGTGTCCACGACCCCCTTTACATCACCAAAGCTCTATGGAGCCCACCTTGACGTGTTATATTTACTCATTCAATTATTTGACCAGCTTATTGAATTTCTAACTATTGAAATCACATAAGTCCTGGATTAGGGTGATATTTGTTAAACGGAATAACGAACATCAAACTAAGCTCAAAAGCATATGATAAATATGTTTTTCTTAAAGTATCATTTACTAATACCTTTAAGATTTTTAATAGCTTCTAAAATATGACAAACCTTATTGTTCCAGGTGCAGCTATTACAGAGTTTCAGATGATAGGCGTTCATCTCGGCCCTTGGCTTCCTATCTCATGCTGTTTTCTCTGACACCTGGGTTTTATGAGAGATTACATGTACAGTGGACTGGTTGGCTGGACTCAGCAAATCTTGGAACTGTTCAGTGCTGTCGGTCCCACCAGAATGTATGTGTTTTATCTACTCTGTCTATTCATTTTATCAGTTTATTTTAAATCTTAGGTGGACCACACCAAATGAAACAGTGGTGATTGAAAGTATATTAATAAAAACTTCCTGAGGCCCACTGTCATCCAAACTGTTGATTAGGTCGCACCGTTTGACGGAGTTAGGTAGACTTCAACGAAGCTGATTGTGTGGACTTAGTAAACTCTGTCTAAGCCAGTGTCATCAGCTGATAAAAGTTCATGAACGGCTTAAACGGCTTCCAGAAGGAGGCTTTGACCGTACGGCCATCAGCGTACATTGAATGTGGATAGCGCGTGGAAATCAACGAAACCACGTGTTGAAATCAAGGGGGCGTTAGGAGTATGGCAATATACTCTGGTACAGTTTGACGGTTGATTCGTGATTAGAGCTCGGCATATAGTCCAGTTGTACTGGGCTAGGGTTGACCCCGATCACTTTTGAAATAGGTCTGATCTGAAGTTTACCTGACTCGATACCGAGTGGACTATACATGACCCAAATGAGTCTGTAGCTAGCCTTGACTAACCAAAGCCGAGTCCAACCTAATCATAAGTACAAGTTGAGTTAGCACCAAGTTGAGCCACGTGCAACAGGTATCGGCGGGCTGAAATCAAAGACAAAACTTAAATTCACTTACTACACTTGTATCTTCTTCATCAACCACATGGCAGCTCAGCTCGAACTTAAAACATTATATCTATATATATAGAGAGAGAGATACTAGTCGAATTTTGAATGAGTTGAGTCAATATTAAGTTAGATTTCGGGTCATGGTTGAGTCAAGTCAAGTTATTGGTCCCCACTTGAACTCAACTTGGTTTAAGTTCAGATCGAACGAAGTTAACTTGATTTGGATCGACTTACCCACTTGGTTTGGATTGTGTTGAGGATCAAATATTGCATATTAAACCCTAATTATTACCTGATTTTATGAACATGATAATGTTTAACGTCCTATTTTGATCGTGTTTTTGTTGCGCGGTGAATTTAAAGAGTTTGGACTGAAAAGGGTATTAAAAATATAAATTTAACACTCTAAAATCATCAAGGCAAGGGACGGACCCTAAGAGAACGAGATCGAAGAATTTACATGCCAGAGATCCAAGAAAATCAAACTATTCACGTTAGATAAGCCTGAAAATCGTCCAGAATGCAAGATTATAGGGTTCCCATCATCTGTTCGGCTCGAAAATTTATATCTGGCCTGAGGATCCTAAATTAACTGTACACGACGAATTTCAGCCATTGGATCCTTGTGAAAGTAGCCTAACGGTCAGATCAGCCCATGAATCAACGATCTGGGGCCCCACTTAATATCTGGATATACTTCAACTTTGGTTTCAACCCCTTAAATGGGATGACAAAACGGATGAACGGAGTGGATTTCTCACAAGCATCGCCGTGAGACCCACACATGTGAAGTGTGTACATAACATGTACATGGCCGAGCCACACCGAACCAGGCGTCCTGGTCAAAGTCGGTTGACCCAACTCTTCTTCCAAATAGCAACCAACGTTCGCAAGGTGTGGACAATATGGCATGTTGTGGCTCACCGTTCTCATACCCATGGACGATTGGGACCGTCTACTTGACTCAGAGGGTGGCCACGACCCAAGTCATGTTGAGTTTTTAGGGTCGTCCATCTATTTTGAAATATTATTATAGGGCTCTATAGGGTCTACAAAAATATGTGTTTTATATCTAAGCTGTCCATCTAAGTGGACCACACGGTAGGAAATATAGAGATTAAATCACATGTGCTTCCTATGGTGTGGTCCTCTTGGGCCTTCAATCTACTTTATTTTTGGGATCATGTGCTAAAATTATTTATTAAATTTAATGGATGGAATGGATAAACAAAATACATCATGGTGGGTCTCACAAAGCTCCGAACAGGACATCCATGTTCGTCTTACCCCATCCACGCCTAAAATTGGAAAACAGATTGGCTACTCTCCCAGCCACCAGCCCCGTGGCTGGTGGTCGGTGCTCTGTGGGCCCCAACATGACGTATATGTTTCATCCATTCTATTCAACCATTTTTAAAGATCACTTTATCCCTTGATCCTAAAAATGAGAGGGATATAAATCTCAGGTGGACCACACCATATGAAAACAATAGTGATTGGATATCCACAATTAAAATCCTCCTAAGGCCCACTGTACTGTTTATTTCACATCCAACATGTTGATTAGGTCATACAGGCCCAAATGAAGGGAAAAAACAAAAATCAGCTTGATCCAAAACTTTTATGGCCCCCAAAATATTTTTAATGGTCGACGCTCATTCAACATTGTTTCCTGTAATGTGGTCCACTTGAGATTCGGATATACCCCTTTTTTTGTCTCATTCCATAAAATGATTCGTAAAAATAGATGGACGGCATGGATGCAACACATACATCATGGTGGGTCCCACAGAGCACTGACCGTACCGTTTCTCAAAATTAGGCGCGCGCTCAAAACAGAGTCACGCCCAAAAAGCTCTCCATTTCTCTCTCTCTCTCTCTCTAACACCCCGTACTTTTGGTACTCGAGTGTTAGGATGTAAACCTAATATAGTATAAACACTAATCAAGCCGCCCGTTTTCAAGATAGATTATCAGGTCATCAGAGAAGCCTGATTTAGGATTTTAATAACCTCGCCAGACAATTGAATTCCACATTAGTGATCACAGGCCTTAGACCACACGATCCATAAATTGTTCGACTTATGCCAACCATACGATTGTAAGTGCTATCATAGGTTTAAATTATGCGCCTGTTCAACCGAAAGATCAACCATCTAAAATATTTATTATAGATCATGGAAAGTCTTTATCAGCCTCTAGCACTGGAGTCCTCTTAGATAGGACTTAAGGGTTTAAATCATCATAATCACCATTGACTTCCCTATGAGCAGTCTCTAAGGCCATTTGATTATTAAGTTCCTCAATGAGTTTTACCTAAACTAGGCCAAGAACCCTAGGAATCATCACCGATCATATTTTGTAATGATCTGACCATCAGATATCCATGGATCGTGAAGTAATCTATGTATTTAGAAAACATGGCTCACTTACAAATTTAAATTCTTCCTATTAAGCCCTACAGTAAATAAAAGACATTAGTTAAAATACAAACCATGATAAACACCTTAGAAAATAATGATAATATAATAATAATAATAATAATAATAATAATAATAATAATAATAATAATAATAAAGGAGAATAAATAATTACATATATAGTTTATAAAGTAATAATAATAGCATTAGTATTAATGTTAATGTCGAGTTAGTAAATCATTACAAAAGACATACAAACAGCCATTAGACCCTTTTAACCGTTGACATTCGGTTTCGGGATGATCTGACCGTCGGATTGATGGGAATCCACCGATATGACCCAAAATCAAGTCGTGGGCCCCACCTATACTTTAGACCAGCTTGATTAACGGCCCAAGATACTATGTTAGGGCTCCCTAGAAGGATGGACGATGTGGATTTATTGCAAACATCACTGTAGGCCCTATAGTGTTGTGCATGTACACCATGGTGTAGTGCACCTGGTGTGCATCAGATGTGCCAGCTAGGCTGACTAGCGCTGGTACGAGAATATCTACAAATAGAGGTATTTCCCTCTCTCTTTCTGTTTGAAAACAGCAGACGGACGTACATCCGTGAGTTTGATCCGTGGCCCACCTTGATGATTCCATGGACTGATTTGAACCGTCCATCTGACTCAAGTCGTGTGCTCGACCAAAACCCAGCTTTCATAATAGGTTTTCACGTTCGTATGGGCACATATTTCGTGGCGCAAGAAGGTACTACAAGCACCCCATTTCCAAAAATGGAAACTGCCACCTGGCACGATCCGCGTGAGAAGAAGTCCTCCAATCCCAGCCCTTTAATTCAGTGTATCCTGGCCGTTTGTCTGGGAAAATCTCAGCCGTCCAGTTTAGCTGTGGTTTAGGGTTTCAAAACCACAACCGGTCTCCATTCCGCCCACTATTTTGGAGGTGATTTCAGCTAGAGGAGATCCTGGCCACTTGCTATTGATCCGACGGTTTAGGAGGGATTAGGGCAAGCATATAAGGCGTGTGGATCGAGGAACAGTAGCTCGCCCTCCATTCTCGTAGCCTTCTAAGAAAGAAATCGCCATTTCCTTCCTCTAGCGAACCCATTGCCCAAATCTCCCTCGAGCTCCAAAAACCTTTACCTATAAGCTTCCTAGGATCGATACAAACCTTCCCAAAGGAGTGGATTAGAGGGAAGTGAGGAGGTTTTCAAGACGCCATTAACAGTGGTCGTCTTCCCCACCACAGTTAGCACGTTTTGGTGAGACCGTTCGAGTTGTGTTAGTCCAGATAGAGAGAAAAAGGGGAAGCATGAAAGAAAAGAGAGAAGAAATAAATAGAAAAAGAGAGAAATAAGAGAAGAAGGGGGGAGCGTGAGTTCGAGTGCAGGTCATGTTGCACCAAGCTGCCAAGTCTATCCCAAGGCAGGGCGAGTCGGGCGTCCATTGCTGGGTGTTTCCAGTAGAGAGGGAAGGAAGAAAGGAAGGGAAAAATAGAGAGAGAGGAGAGTAGATAGAGAGGAAGGGAGTTGTTGTTGGGAGTTGGGTGCAAGACCCGATCTCAAGCTGCACTAAGTTGTGTGCCCAGTCGGACCGGGTCTGGTGAGTTTGGGGTGTGTCTAGGTCGAGTCTAGATGCATCTGGACTGCCATGAATCAGAGAAGAAGAAGAAAGGAGGGGATCAAAGGGACAGTTGTTGTCGATCCACGCTTACCGAGTCCATATGTGATTCTGACTCACTAACGAATCATGAACTCAAAGTAGGCCAAGTCCCGGTCTGAGTTGGGCTCAATGCTCAAGCTGAGTTATTATTCCAGTAAGGAATGTAAGAAAGAAAGTGAGAAAAGAAAAGGAAGAAAGGAGGAAGAAAGAAGAAGGAGAAGATTATTTGACTCACCAAGTCAACTTGGCTAAAATCGAGTTAACTCGGGTTGGGACTGAGTCCAGTTGATATTTTCTAAGGTTGGGTAGGGGCAACTCCTTTGCGTCAAGTCAAACCGAGTCAAGAGGCGATCTCCAAGCCACAATACAGTGCATCAACTCTAGTTGTTGGATCAACTTGGTATGCCAACTTCCCATCTTTATACATTGAAGTGTCAAATTAAATTGTCGTTATTCTACTATTGCTAGGAATTGTTAATAGACGTCATTAATTCTACTACTCGATTTGTTGGTATAAAACATTAACATTTATTATCATTAATGTTGTTCTTATGCCATCACTAGTAGAATAATTATTATAAGATTAGTGTTGATACTATTAACTAACAATTATTACTTATCATTACTTCACTTCTAATATTATCATAAATTTATTTATATGAATTAGATCTCTAAACCTGAACCAAAGCCTAAAAGTAGAATAGTGGCTGAAACTTTAAGTAATCTAAACCATTAGTAGATGATCGGTAGTTATTGTAGACAAGAAAATAAAATAATATCGTTACTAATTAATTATCATAATATTAACTATCATCATAATGATTACTATAATCATGTTATGCTAATATTAGTTATTATAAATGAAACTACCTTTAGTGATATTAGCATGGTATCTATCACTTGAAAACATTGTCTCTAATAATAGGTTGTATTATTTTACTTCAATTGTAATACTGATTAATACCATGGTCACAAATAATAGTTATATCATTAACGTTAAATGGTAACTAATACACCAACTAGAGTTCAAATTCTGAAAACTAAATTTAAGACTAAACCCTAAGATAAATAATTCAAATCCTAGGCCATGATCTTAAACCTAAGTAGTGAGTAGAACTTGAACCTAATTGTACACATTCATGATTTGAGGTAGGATACAAATTCTAAGGGCGCAAGCACTTAGCAACACTAAAAGGGCTATTCAGAGTATAAGGTAATATTCTTTCCCTTGAGCTTTCCATCTTCTCATTAACTTAAGTTATAGTTTTTTTAATTAAAAATTATAATTGATATCCCTCTCTTATAATCACATGTGTTAGTTGGTGGAAATTGAATTGTTATATTGCCTGCTTAATGTTCATCTTGTATATTTGTTCATGCTTATAGATTATTTGTATATTGCTTATGGACTTTAAACTGGTACATTAGTAGGAAACCCCCACCTATAAATGTACACCCATACTTGGGATGTAACCTGATTGATTGTGATTAAAATGGACCTTCGACTTAGTGGTTATTGAGTGGTGGTCTAAATGGATCATTAATGTGGGCCTACCATCCAGGGTTGTTGTGTCCAATGGTTTTCAAGGATGGTCTTTTATCGTATGGTTCTGATACTCGTCCTAAGAGGCCTATTTTGATAATTGCCTTATGTGGCTTATTTGATATCGCCTTATATAGCTTTGTTCTGGTATTTTTCATATATGGGTCTGATGTTTTATACCGTGCAACCATGCGATGGTAAGCCCCGTATGCTGTAATATGATTGGCCACTAGTCGACGGGTTTCCATTAAATATCCTAAGATGGTAGCCTCATGGGCCGGGGATGGTGGTAATGGGACACTATACCTGATCTGTCGGCCTACGTTGGGCCATGTGCTCCCCATAGTGACCTTTGAGCTTATCTAAATTGGTTAGTTGTAAATTGGACTAATAATGGGTTGACTAATCATGCATACATGGCACGTATTATTTTCGACTGGATGATGTTTCCCAAGTTTGATGATTGCATGGGTGACGGTCCATTGTCCGCACGGATGAGCATCCCCAGGGCGTTGATTATATTCATGCATCCATGCATCTAATAAGACCTGCATCATGTATTGTTTTGTATGCTTTATTTTATAACTATGCTTACCTAATGCGGCGGTATGTAATCTTGAGGGGAATTCACACTGAGTTAGCCACTCATCCATCAAATATACAACCATACAAGTAGTACAGGTGGCTTAAGTGATATGCATGTTCAGACTTGATGAGGAGTAGGGTACGATCACCAGGGATGCATGACTGTATTTGCCTAGAGGAGCTGCGTGATCTTGTGGCTTATATTTACATGTTTTTTGCTATTCTTCATGTATTAAATTCTTGTAAATCTTGTATTTGTTAAATTCAGAGATGCTGGTTTGTATAAGTCATTATGGGTAGCTCCTTGTATACTTGAATGATAATGAAATTTTCCTTTATATCGATTTGTCCACACTACGCTCATTTGCTTACTCTGATAAAAGAAAAAAAAAATGTTCACTCGAATTTGACCATCCTTTAAGGTTAACACTCGGGTTTTTGGGAAACAAGTCCTATACTCGGATCCTGAAAACATGGGGCGTTACACTCTCTCTCTATCGCCATTTCCTAACCCTATCTCTCTCTCGATCTTGCTCCAGCTCTCTTATCTTCCTCCCTCTCTCTATTCATTCCCCAATCTCTCCCTCTCTCTCTCTCTCTCTCTCTCTCTCTCTCTCTGTTCTCCAATCCGTCCCTCCCTCTCCGTCTCTTGCAGTCTGTTGCCGAACGCCCTACCCATGCACGCCCTCTCTCTCTCTCTCTCTCTCTCTCTCTCTCTCTCTGAAGCTTGGTTGAAGGTCATTCACGACAGTGACTTATCTCTCTCTCTCTCTCTCAATCTCTCTCAATCTCAATATCGATTTAGGGATTTGGGGATTTGGGGATTTAGGGCGTGTTTGGGCAGTGAGATTAGAAGGGATTAGGTGGGATGGAATTGTAATTGGTCTTGTGCATAAACCTAAACCTTAACCTATAACCTAACCTAAACCTAAACCTATAACCTACACTTATAACCTAAACCTAAACCTAAAACCTAAAACCTAAACCTAAACCTAAAACTTAAATGTATTCTCAAATCCTTAAACCTAAACCTATACCTAATCTTAATCTTAACTCCATAACCTAAACCTAAACTTGAAAACCCAAACCTAAACCCGATCCCGATTTCCTAAACCTAAACCTTAACCTATTCTCCATTCCTAAAGCTATAACCTATAACCTAAACCTAAACCTAAAACCTAAACCTAAACCTAAAACCTAAATGTATTCTCAAATCCCTAAACCTAAACCTACACCTGATCTTAATCTCAACTCCTTAACCTAAACCTAAACTTGAAAACCCAAACCTAAACGCGAACATGAACCCAAACCCAATTTTCTAAACCTAAACCTAAACCTTAACCTATTCTCAATTCCCTAAACCATAACCTATAACCTAACCTAAACCTAAACCTATAACCTGCACTTATAACCTAAACCTAAACCTATAACCTAAACATGTAACCTTAACCTAAATGTAAAGCCTAAACCTAAACCTGATCCCAAACCCGAATCTGAATCCCTAAACCCTTAGCCTAAACCTAAAACCCAAACGTAAACCCAATCTCGAACCTGAACTTGATTTCATATACCTAAACCTTAACGTATTCTCAAATCCCTAAAATTAAACCTACACCTAATCCTAATCTCAACTCCCTAACCTAAACCTAAACCTAAACTTAAAAACCCAAACCTAAACCCGATCTCAAACCCGAATTTGAATCCCTAAACCCTTATCCTAAACCTAAAACCCAAACGTAAACCCGATCTCGAACCCGAACCCAATTTCCTATACCTAAACCTTAACGTATTCTCAAATCCTTAAACTTAAACCTACACCTAATCTTAATCTCAACTCCCTAACCTAAACCTAAACTTGAAAACCCAAACCTAAACCCGATCCCGAACCCGAACCCAATTTCCTAAACCTAAACTTATAACCTTAACCTAAACCTATTCTCAAATCCCAAAACTTATAACCTAAACCTAAACCTAAACCTAAACCTTAACCTATAACATTAACCTATAACCTAAACTCAATTCCCTAAACCTTAACCTATAACCTAACCTAAACCTAAACCTATAACCTACACTTATAACCTAAACCTAAACCTATAACCTAAACCTATACTTATAACCTAAACCTATTCTTATAACCTAAACCTATTCTCAAATCCCAAAACCTATAACCTAAACCTAAACCTATGACCTAAACCTAAAACCTAAACCTAAACCTACACTTATAACTTATAACCTAAACCTAAACCTAAAACCCAAACGTAAACCCGATCTCGAACTCGAACTCGATTTCCTAAACCTAAACCTTAACGTATTCTCAAATACCTAAACCTAAACCTACACCTAATCTTAATCTCAATTCCCTAACCTAAACGTAAACTTGAAAACCCAAACCTAAACCCGAACCAGAACCCGATTTCCTAAACCTAAACTTATAACCTTAACCTAAACCTATTCTTAAATTCCAAAACATATAACCTAAACCTAAACCTTAACATATAACCTAAACTCAATTCCTTAAACCTTAACTTATAACCTAACCTAAACCTAAGCCTAACCTACACTTATAATATAAACCTAAACCTATAACCTAAAACCTAAAGCTAAACCTAAACCTAAAACGTAAATGTATTCTCAAATCCTTAAACCTAAACCTACAGTTAATCCTAATCTCAACTCCTTCACCTAAACCTAAACTTGAAAACCCAAACCAAAACCCGATCCCGATTTCCTAAACCTAAACCTTAACCTATTCTTAATTCCCTAAAGCAACCTATAACCTAAACCTAAACCTATAACCTAAACCTAAAACCTAAACCTAAACTAAACATAAAACCTAAATGTGTTCTCAAATCCCTAAACCTAAACCTACACCTAATCCTAATCTCAACTCCTTAACTTAAACCTAAACTTGAAAACCCAAACCTAAACCCGAACCCGAATCCAAACCCGATTTCCTAAACCTAAACCTTAACCTATTCTTAATTCCCCAAATTGTAACCTATAACCTAACCTAAACCTAAACCTATAACCTAAACCTGTAACTTTAACCTAAACCTATAACCTCTTTTAATTTTGCTTAATTTCAATAAGATGGTACATAATTTGTTGCAAAGGAAAAGAAAAAGGCTTAGTTTTTAAGTTCTTTTAAGTTTCCTTATCATCCATGCATGGCACTATAAACCTTTACTAAATTGTATCTATAATCAGAACTTTATGTGCAATCTAATCAAGTGCATTAACATCTAATACTATCTTATTCCTTTGCAGGATAACATTGCCGTATTTATGGGCCCTTGTGCTGCGATTCTTGTTCTCATCATCATTGGACTCTCATGCATGGGAATCAAGGATGTATCCCTTTAACACATGCCCCTTTTTACAAAGCTTTAATTTTTGTTGGTGTTTCTATTAACTTGAATTGAAACACTTTTTTGCATTATTTGCTTACATTGGATTTTTTTTAATGATCAGTTTTATTTTTAAAAATTGTGTCCATTTTTTTGGAACAAAAAAAGTAAATAAAGTTTCTGCAATTCTTCATGATTCTGAATTATAATGTTTTGTTGGTTGAATATTTTTTTATTAGATGAAAGACAAAAAAAAAAAGAAAATTGTCGCTGATTTTTTTCTTTTTTTAAAAAAAATATTTTTAATGCAAGAAATTTTCTAACAGCTTTAGGCCATCTGAGACGGTCCATAACCGTCCTTTTAAGGTTCATCAGAGATTGCCCATTACAGTCCTTTTTAAGAACAGTTCATGACCGTCCTTTTAAGGTTCATAAGAGACTGCTCATAACAGTCCTTTTAAGGTTCATCAGGAACTGCTTATAACAGTCTTTTTTAAGGATGGTCTATGACCGTCCTTTTAAGGTTCATCAGAGACTATATCTATTGATGGTCCATGACTGTCCTTCTTTACAGATGGTCCATAACCATCCTTTAAATGTCCAGATAAATGACAGTTCATGATCATCTTTTAAGTAATACGACTCCCCAAAATTGGACGACCGATGTGACAGTCCAAGACCGTCCTTTATTGTCTTTTGAGATAGTTTTCAACCATCTTTTTTGCACTGTTTTGGCGCAGTGGGATCACCCTTGGCTTGATATCCATGTCCTGTGTTTTCTGAAAACACTATGCATGAAGGTGTGCTCACCCTCGCCTGTTGTAAATAATCTCTTAAAGTACAAGGCGTGGATGCTTGATGCACCTCATTCTCATCCTGGATTTCCTCAACCTTAGGTTGAGGTGGATCTGGAGGTTGATTGGTCAGTTGATTGACAACCATAACTTCAGTTAAATCTGTGGATTTCGAGTGATGGATAGATAACCCTTCAACCAATCCTCCTTCACCCAAAAGGCGTCGAGTGTTATCACGGACACACTTGGGCATGAAAACTCTCAGCCTTCAATTTCAGAATCTATCCTAAGCCTAAAAAGAAAAAGGAAATAGAAATCTAAAAATAGAAAGAAGTTACTGAAATAAAAGTTTCTATATCGGGATCGTGCAAAAGAAAAAGGAAAGTGAATTAGTTTCTTAAAAAGAAATAAGAAAGTTTCTAAAAATAGAAATAGATAGATGGGTCAATTTATAAAACTAAAAAAGAAAGTTTCTAAGAAAGCAACCGAGTTTCTAAAAGCGAAAACGGAAAGTTTCAAAAAAAAATTAGGAAAGTTCTAAACTTAGAATTAGAAAGTAAGTTAGTTTCTAAAAATAATTTAGAAAAAACCCTACCTTAAAAATAGAAAGTAAACAAACCTTAATCTTAACCTAATTCTAAAACTAGTTAATCTTAGAAAAATATAATCGTTAGTCCCTGGCAATGGTGCCAAAAACTTGTTCACAACCCCAATTATAGGGTCGCGATATAGTAATAATCTCGGTGAGACCGAGGTCAAATCCACAGGGACTGATCTCGTGAGTATTCTGAAAGTAACTAGAAGTAGAACTAGAAGAAGATGTAAATCTAAATTAGAAATAAAATGAAGTAATTGTAAAAGATTTAATGAGAAACTTAAGAAATTCAAAGATGGAAATTAGGGTTTCCAAGGATCCACTTATAGCAATCAATCAGAGAGATCTATTACTTGATCAAGGACACAACTGGAATCAAAGTTCTATCCTATCCAGTTGGAAGATATTTCAATAAAACTAAGTTTGAACTTCCTTTGACCTAATTCTTAACGGATGAAAATTATGAAGATTCAAAGGGATTCCATCACCTAGCCATGCCCAGTAGACTATGACAAACAATAGGATATATCAATCCCACAATCAAATATAAGAGAATTATGAAGATTAGAAGGGATTCCATCATCCAACCACGCTCAAGGGATAATGGTGAACAATAGAATTTCCTAATTTCACAATATCAAATTATGAAAAGGACATAATCAAAGCTATTGTAGATCTATTGTAATTTGAGTCACAACAAACTATTAAAAACTGAAAGTATTCCTTAAATATTAAACTAGAATAAAAGAGAATTCAACATAAAAATGAATCAAAACAATAAAAAATAACCAATCACACTACAAGCTTCACCTCTTAGTCTTAGATAAGAGGTTTGGAGAACCATTGTAAGGCTCATATCTTAAACCGTACCATTTTGTAAGCCTTCGCGGTCCTCCCGGTCGAATTTCGACGACCCTTGACTTATATTCGACATTTATGTGTGATCCTAAGCCGACTCCAATATATCAGAGTTGGCTCGACCCACGACTTGTACCAGTGTGACCGCGCCGTCGCCGCAGTTCCGTGTCATGTCTCGCACGCTAATGCGATACCTAGGCCAAGAGATGTGGGCCCGCGTTCAATTCGAGAAAAACGTCACGCTTTGCAAAACCCAAGAGAAATATCTCATCAATCAATCCCATCAATTACCTCACATGTCAAGTACAATATCTCATCTTCAAGTACCAACACCCATCCCTAAAGTCAACTCTCTCCCTTACATGTCAAGTACACATCACTCCATCATTTACTATCCCTCTCTTCCATCACCTCTCTCTCTCTCCATTTTTTTAAGCAACCCCCATGAAAGGTGGACGTCCATGGCTTCCATAACAGAAACTAGGTATGGCCCACTCCCTACCACCCAACCCCACCCTCCAAAATTGATCCCAACTGTTAAAATTGTATTTTTGGAGCTCTAACATACATCGGTAGAAGAAGGAAGGGGAGATCTAAGGTGGGTGTTCATCGGCCGAATTTTTTTTTAATTTGATGGCCCACTTGTGGTGGAACCCATTTTGATATGTGCATTGTATAGAGGGACCCATAATGGCGGGGTCCCTCCGCTACTTCGATCTCCATCTCTCTCTCTCTCTCTCTCTCTCTCTCTCTCTCTCTCTCTCTCTTCCCTTTTTGTGGCCCACCTTGAAGTGGATCCACACTGTCCACACCGATGTGGACCCATCATGACGTATTTATTATACCTAAAACTGGATGGTGGAGATCCACCCCCCCGATGTGTGTGCCCGTGTACAGTGCACTGGTCGTGGGGCCACCTTGATGTGTATGCTTTCTCTGGACGGTGCAGCCCACCTGCACGTGTGATTATTCACACCGTCCCTTGCACTGGACGTGGGGCCTCACCTTGATGGACGTGTTGAAGTCCAAGCCGTCCAGCCCAACTGTTTGGTGGGCCCTACCATGATTATGTGTTTTATCCTACCGGTCCATTCATCTGAGCCATCCATCTATGTGGACCACACCAGCCATATGCCTGATGTAAGACGTCAGCAGGACAGGTGAGCCCTCACCGTGATGTACGTATTCTTACACCCACACCCATGTGGACAGTGGGTCCCATGCTACAGGCAGCAGCTGCTGCCTGTCCTGGTCGTCAGCAATTTTGTGGGGCCACGCAGCTCTCAGCTGCATCACGTCTCCTATTCGTTCATCTAATGGGGTTGCACAGCAGTTGCTGCATTGATGTCAGCAAGTTCTGTGGGACCCGCCTTTGTTGTATGTGCATATCCACATCATCCATTGACGGTGGGACCCACCTATCATGTATGTGTTTCATCACTGCTAAGGGACTCTCTTGCTGACGTGCTGCAGCCCAGCACGTGGGAGCCACACATGGTAGATGTGTTTTATCCTTGTTGCGTTGTAGCCATGGGACCCACACATGTGTGGACTCCATCATACTGTATGTATTTCATTAATACTCTCCAAACGGTGGGCCCGACATCAGCAGCTGTAGCCGCTGCTTTGACGCATCAAGTCCTATGGGTACCATCATGGGTCTTTGTTGTTACAAAAATGTCGATTTTAATAAAATATATTTTAAATAATAAAATCTATATAATATATAAAATGTTTGAAAAAACACTTTTTGTGGGTTTTTTGAAATAGTCACGTATTGAAAAAGATAAAGAAGAAAAAAGTGGTTTATATGAAAGATGTGGAGTACCTTATTATTTGCCCACATAGTCCGTGGACCATGGGACTTGCATGTCGCACGCGCTCGGGCTCGAGCTTGGTGTGAGGGCGTGGGCATATGAGGCAGTGTGGCTGTAGAGGCGCTAGTGGCGCACTTTGCACTTCGCACGTGCGCATCGTGTCATAGAAGGTCGCTCTCTTCGCGAGACGTGTGCGAGTTGCGGTGCGACTAAGTGGCTATGGCGGGTGGATGGTTGACAGAGACACTAGAGAACTGAAAAAGAGATCTCTCAATATATATAAACGGACTGAAAAGAGCCGTTGCAGCAGAAACTGTAACAGCTGAGTCATTAGTGCAGGGTCCAGCTGTAATTAGCCCAACAGCCAGAAAACGGCTACCTGTTGTCTCACAATAGTCAGCATGCAACAGAATAATGGACCATGAACAACAGTAAAAAATGGCTAGTTTTCCAACAGCTAGAAATGACTTAAAGGAAATTAAGTCTCTGGACCATAACCCCCTAGCCACTATAGCCTATAAATAGAGGGTCTGCGTGGGTTTCCAAACCATCTCAATCCACTCCAGCAAACCCATTCAAACTGAGACAGCCAGCCCCACTCCACTCATATACTCCATCAATTTCAGCAACATAGCAAGGCTTGAACCTTAGCTTGAAGAACAAGACTAGCAGTGTGGTCTAGAACAGTTCAACTGAACTAGTGGCTGAAGACTTGACCAGTGCAGTGGTCTAAAACATTTTCTTCTTTTTCTTTCTTTTGAGATTTTTCTCTTATATTATAATTCTACCAGAAATTATGTAATAGAGTTCCATTTACTGGGCCTTCGTGTTTGCTGAACGCAGACCCACACCAGGCTCGTCGTATCCTAGAAGCAGTTTGCCTGTAATCTATCATCATACTTAATTCACTTGAGTAGGGGAAAATAACGCTTTAAGGACAGCGTTTCAGATGTTCTTCAGCCTGTCCACATTTCAGATTTACTTGCAATTTTCAGTTTCTACATTATACAGAAATTATACTAATCTGTATAAATTAACAACAATCTTAAAACGTTATTTGATGGAAGCCGGTAGTGTTTCATCCATCAAGTTGATGAATCAGGACTTGATACGTCTTGATCGGCTTGATGGAAAAATTTTACAAGATGGCAAGACAAGCTGAAATTTCTTTTAATGGCGCTGAAGATCTACTACATACTAGATCCAAATCTGCAAGCGCTACCTGAAGCAACCGACAACAACGCACCCGAATAGGTGGCTGCCTGTGCCAAATGAGCCGAAGACAAACTCTTGTGTCGAGGACACATTCTGAATGCACTCTCTGACCGTCTGTAAGATCTGTAGCAACAGACATCGTCAGCAAAGGAGATCTGGGCCGCTCTGGAGTTCAAATACAAAGCTGAAGAAGAAGGGACTAACAAATTTCTCATCGCCAGGTATTTTGACTTCAGTATGGTAGATAATAAACCGCCGCTGCCCCAAATCTAAGAAATGCAGCTAATAGTAAACAAAATCAAAGTGATTAAAATTGATCTTCTTGAATCATTCCAAGTCGAGGCTATAATCGCTAAATTGCCACTGATGTGAAAAGACTATAGAAAGAAGTTGCTGTATAAAATCGAGGACTACACACTGGAACAAATCCAGAAACACCTCAGGATTGAGGAAGAATCCCGTAACCGTGACAGAAAGAATGATAACAGGAATGCCTCATATAAGGTACATGCAGTAGAAAACACCAATACAAGAATCCCGAGAAGGATAATTCCCTGAAACCCAATAAAGGGAAATTTAAGAAAAACGCTCAAAAGAAGAACGAAAAGTTCAAAGGCTCATGCTGTATCTGTGGAAAAATCGGGCACTATGCTCGAGTATACCGATATCACGAATTTAAAAAAGAGGCAAGTGCAGTAAAAGAAGGCGATATTGTGGCTATGATCACTGAGGTGATTATCATCCAAGGCAAAGTTTCAGGTTGGTGGTATGATACTGCTGCTACAGTACATGTGTGCTACGACAAATCAACCTTCAAAACCTATGAGGAATTGACCGATGGTCAAGAAGTCCAAATGGGTAATGAAGTCCGATCGAAGGTTGTCGACAAAGGAACTGTCGAACTGATATTCACCTCTAGAAAGAAAGTGATTCTGACTAATGTACTACACGTCCCAGACATGAGGCGAAACTTAATTTTTAGGGTCTTTTGAGAAAACCAGGTAAAAGGGTGGTGTACGAGTCAAGAAAACTGATTGTCTAAGAATGAGAATTTTGTCGGAAAGGGATATGCTTATAATGGGATGGTTAAGTTTTTTCTAAATGAAAATAACACTTTTGTGTATATGGTTGAATCCGCTGGACTGTGTCATGATAGATTAGCCTATATAGGATATAGTACCTTGAAGTTCATGGCTAAGAATGATTTAATTTTATACATAGATAATGAAACAGATGAATGTGAAGTGTGCATACGATCCAAAATGATGAAAAAATCTTTTTCAAGTGTTAATAAATCGTTTCAAATATTGGGTCATTTACACAGTGATATCTGTGAGTTAAACGACATTCTTACTTGTGGAGGTAAACGGTACTTCATAACCTTTATAAATGATTACTCTAAATATGTGTATGTTTATCTGTTAAAGAGCAAAGATAAAGCATTGAACATATTTAAAATATATAAAGCAGAAGTAGAGAATCAACTAAATAAGAAGATAAAAATTCTCTGTAGTGATAGAGGAGGAGAATACTTCTTTAACGAATTCGATAACTTCTGTGAAGAACACGGACTGCTACATCAATGTACAGCTCCAATTACACCTCAACAAAACGGAATAGCTGAAAGAAAGAATAGAACATTAGTAGAGATGGTCAACTCAATGCTGATAAGAGCAAAGTTGTCACTAAGTCTGTGGGGTGAGGCACTGCTTGCAGCATGCCATATAATAAACAGAATTTCGTCTAAAAAATATAAAATATCTCCATATGAAAAATGGAGAGGTAGAAAACCTAACCTACGATATCTTAAAGTGTGGGGGTGTCTTGCATACTATAAAACCCCTGATCCAAAAAGAACTAAGTTAGGACCAAGAGATATTAAGTGCACCTTCGTATGGTATGCACAAAATAGTAAAGCTTATAGACTTCTAGACATGGAGTCTAATATAATAATAAAATCAAGAGACATTGAATTCTTTGAGAATTCACTATCCTTGGAGTCAAAGGATAATGAAATCCAAACTCCTAATAGAGAACCAGATAGCACAACTTCACATATAGTGGAAGCTCCTATTGAACCTCGTATGAGTCAAAGGACAAGAATAGAGAAGAGTCTAAGAGATGACTACATAGACTCGTAACGCGTCATTTTTCATCTGGTAGAAGCAGATAGAGAAAATGTTATAAGACAAATACCTATAGTAATGACTATAGAAGATGATCCTAAAACATCTAAAGAGGCTGTATCCTTTAGAGACTCAGCTTTCTGAAAAGAAGCTATAAATGATGAAATGGAATCCATACTGTCAAATCACATGAGAATTAGTAAACTTACCTCCAGGTTCTAGACCCATAGGTTGTAAGTGGGTATTTAGGAAGAAATATCACACTGATGGGACTATCCAAACTTTTAAAGCTCGACTAGTAGCTAAGGGTTTTAGACAAAAAGAAGAGATAAATTACTTTGACACATATTCACTTGTAGCTAGGATAACATCCATTAGGATATTATTTGCGCTAGCTTCCATACATCATCTTCACATCCACCAAATAGATGTAAAGACCGCATTTCTGAAAGGTGACTTCAATGATGAGGTATATATGGAACAACCTGAAGGTTTCGTCCTACCAGGAAATGAAAACAAAGTATGTAGATTAGTTAAATCTTTGTATGAATTAAAATAAATACCAAAATAGTGGCATGAGAAGTTTGATTCCAAAATACTATCTCATGGTTTCATGCATAATGTAGCTAAAAAATGCATATATTCTAAAATATATGAGAGTCATATTGTTATTATTTGTCTGTATGTTGATGACATATTAATAATAAGTAATAAAATGGAAGGTGTGACTGAAATAAAGAGGTCTCTTTCTTCCATATTTAAAATGAAGGATCTTGGACAAGTTGATACCATCCCAGGTATCAAAGTTAAAAAATATTATGGGGGTTATGCTTTGTGTTAATCTCATTATATTGAGAAGATACTAAACAAGTTTAACCATCTAAATATAAAGGAAGTAAAAACCCCATTTGATTCAAGCATCAAGCTAAAAGAAAATACTGGAAGAACAGTTGCACAATTAGAATATGCGAGTGCTATAGGAAGTCTTATGTATGCTATGTAATGCACTAGACCTGATATCGCATATGCTGTGAGTAAACTTAGTAGGTTTACTAGTAACCCTAGTATTGAACACTGGAATGCAATCAGTAGAGTCTTTAGTTACTTAAAAGCAACCAAAGACTTAAAACTATTTTATTCAGAGTTTCCTCCCGTATTGGAAGGATATACCAATGCGAGCTGGATATCGAGTGCAGGGGACAACAAGTTTACTACAGGCTGGGTATTCACCCTAGGAGGTGCAACTGTATCTTAGAGATCTAAGAAATAGACTTGCATAGTACACTCGATTATGGAGTCTGAATTCATAGCCCTGGTGGCAGCAGGTAAAGAGCTGAGTGGCTAAGGGATCTTCTATTAGAAATTCCTTTCGGTGTGAAGCCTATATCGGCTGTGTCACTACATTGTGATAGTGAAACCACATTAGCTAGAGCCTGTATGTAACGTCCTGAAATTTGGGAGTCGAGTAGAAATCCAACTCCCGAGTTCCAACACATCACTTATGCGACACAATTTATAATAATTATATGTTATCTGTAGTAGCGCATAAAACATTAATGAGATTAAGGTAAAATAACAAAACATAATCATGAACAGTTGAGATACATAAGCGGAAGATTAAAAAAATATAGAACGTATAAACCCAAGTAGGTCCCCGAAGTATGTATGCATTGCCAGGTCAATAATTACAAGTATTGTTTCAAAATACAAAATGTTAAGGTCCACTATAAGTATAAGTCCTGAAGCCTCGTCAATCAGAACAGTCTATAGAAACCCGCTTGAATACTACATATATGAGAATGCCTCCTCATCGTCACAAAAGTCGGGCTTCACCTCATGGGTTGCATCGTTATCTGTAACTAAGACAGAGTCTGGTTAGTATTTAAAACACCGTCCCAGAACGTGGGAGTGAGTGATCACTTAATGGAATAATAATGCAAAGGTTAACATGTTATCAATTCAGTCAAGCAGTAATGATAAAGCAGTACAACAAATAAATCCTAAGTACTCTGGTTAATGCAAGAATGATATGAAATAATGATGCATGCCCTCGCCTACACTCCCACAGCATCTTCATCCTACGACGCGCATGACATCCTCCCAAAAGTGCTCTTCCTTGCCAAAGCGCATGCAATGCGGTGCATGCGCATGATTAGGCAGGTTCTTACTTAGGTTTATTCATACAGTAGGATTGGAAAGCTAAGGTACCTCCCTTATATCAATTTCCAAACAATGATCCATTCTAGGGTCGTCAGTCCTAGTAAATCTCATACGATGTTGTGGTTCTAGGTTACTACAAAGGGCTTGTCACCTGATCAGTGTAGGCCTAGTTTATACTCTAGTGGTTACGGAAAGACTTGTTGCCTTAATGCAGTCTTAGAGTATAATTGAGGTCACTACAAAGGGCTCATCACCTGATCAATGTAGGCCGACAGCTCGAATACAGTGTCCCATACCACCGTATTCGGCTCACGAGTCTGGGTTACTCACTGGTCACTACGGGGAGGCTCGTCACCCCAGCGTAAGCCAACAGCTCGACTACGGTGTCCCATACCCTCATGTCCAGCTCATAAATCTTAGCGGATCGAGGTACGAAGGTTAAACGGGCTTTCACTAGTGAGTTTGGTACCTTAGATTCAAGCAGTAACGCCCATACATGGTGAAAATACATTGGGTTAACCGGGTTAGTTGACAAACTCGATTGGTACGAGCATACGTTGAGCCAATTGACATGGAGCGTGCAAGTAACTCCGTGTGGCCTAACCACTGTCGACAAGCAGAGTACGATTCGGATCCATCGGGCGTGTCCGTCGTGGCCAAACAGTTCAACCACCAATTGCAGACATTTACCGATTGCCTGGACTACATCGTAGCCCCAATCACACTCCACACTATAGTAGGCACATGTAGTAATCCAGAATAACATGTGACAACTGAAACTAGATATCAATCCTACTCGAGCAATTTAATAAAACACACACTACACATATTATCAAACATAGGCATTCCATCCATACATCACATAGTACAAAGATAAGCTATATGAAGAATAATCTAAATCATAGTTAAGGGAATTAAGAATCTCATCTCAAACCCTACCATACATGCATTTAGGTAAGCATTTCCACATTCAGACATTTTATCAAACACTTAGGCTACACGTATCATGTATATGTAATAAAGTAGTTATAATAGGTATTATAGCAAAACCCTTTATAAAAGGGTTTACCATACGTACAACAAACATGCATTAACAGTCAATAAACACAGCAAGCATAAATCATAATTCCATACTCATTCAAATATTTCAACAAACACATGGAATGCATTATAAATCAATATAGTTTATATATATATATATATATATATATATATATATATATATATATATATAGAAACTTCGTATCTAAACACATGTGAGAGCAATCAAGTCAGTTATAAATCATTACTGACATTGAAAGCCTTGAAAACCATAACCTAAACGTTTATAGTCCACACCTTACGCCGGTAAATGCGTAATAGATTCGTTTTAGACACTTAGTCTTCGTCAACTGTAGAATGACAACCTATAGCATGAATTAGGTTAGCTATTTCATCACTTACGCTATATGAAATCCTAAAACAGATTAGGGTTAGGTTTTCTTACCCAAGTACGTTATCAAAAATGTCGAAAGGCGATACAGATGGAATAGTTAAGTGCGTGGAGTGCAGGATTACATCCCAGGAAGAATCGCCAACTCTCGCTCTCACTTTCTCTCTCTTTCCTTCTCTTTTCTCTCTTCTCTCTTTTAGGGTTTCCTAAATTCGTATGGAATGAGAGAGAGAGGGTTTAAGGTGCTTATATAGACCCAGAACTGATGGGAATGGCCCTAGGGCCAAGGTATACTTAGGTTATAGCCAAATAGGGTCTGTTCCGATCCAATGGAGCACTTTCGGAGGCCCCTTTGTTGAATGCAGTCGGACTTAAGTCTCCTGACATTGGATCCAAGTCAAGCTATGTTTTCAGTCCGATCAGATTTATAGATCGCCCGTGGCGGACCAGTTTTAGTTCGACGGTCACCGGTATTCGATCACGGCCACAAGTGCACTGACATGTGTGGAAAATTTTTCCTGATCCGAGGGTGTAATTGGGTCAGATTCTGATGGTTTGAATCCTTATATTTGGCCCGCAAGCGACACGACTCAGTTTACTTAAGTTTGAATTTAATTTCTAAGGATATTCACGTTTCTCACACACTTTGCTCTGGGTTCAAGTAAATAGTTTCAGGATACCATCTGGAATTGATTTCCAAGGTGGTTGTTAAGTCCAGTAAGGCGGTCATAGTCGTATAGTTTAGTAGTTATTGGACTTTCGACGCGCGGTCCAGGTCCGATACGGAGTTTCCAGATGCTCCCGAGAGCAACTAAGTTTAAAGATTGATCCTAGGTTTTAGGGTAATGTAGCGTTAACGATTTCACAAGTTTTGGGTCTTGCAGATCACATTTAAAGTGATTAGTGCTAATTTCACAGGTAATCTAGTTTAACACTAGTTAATTCTCATTTAATTTTTAAAAGATTTGGTCCTTTGTGTTTTCTGCCTGAGGTGGTACTCGGGTCTCTGTATGAATTTTCCCGAGATGTTACACTATAGCAACACTTATAATGGTAAGTCTAGACATATCAGTCTTCGAGATGATTATGTCAGACAATTGATTCAAGATGGAAGCATTGTTATTTCCTACGTGAAATCAAGTAATAACCTTACAAATCCTTTTACTAAACCTCTATTGAGAGAGGTAGTAAAGGCTACATCTAGAGGGATGGGGTTGAAACTCTTCAACCAAAGTTCCACTAGTGATGGTAACCCAATCTAAAGTAAAAAAAATCTCTAATTTTAGGTTTAATGGGTAAGAACAAGTCACTGATATGTGGAAAATTTTCAGCACTAAATTATAAAACCTCATCCATAATAGATAAGTATTGAGCATTACGAAAGAGAGTTGAGTCTTAAGAACTCTTAATGAAATCCAGTCTATAAGACAAGTGTTGGGTGAACCTAGAGATGGTGTCGTCTCTCATGAGAGTTAGGAATTTTTCTCTTGGGATCGTTCACGAATTAGGATAAGCACATGGCCATTAATTGTGCTGAGCAAGATTGTGAGAACTCTAATAAACATATAGTAAATATGTGTGTAGTTTCTTCAACTCTGTTATCTAGGAATAACTGATTTAAAGTTACGGCTACTAGTCATTTCGATAGAGTTTTGAGATACTTACACTAAGGAAAGATTAAAATCGAAAAATATCTTTCTTTATGCATATAAGTTGATTATTCTGGCAGAAATGTTTAACTGAGAAAATATATATTTATAAAAATTAAGTGGGGGATTGTTATAAAAATGTTGATTTTAATAAAATATATTTTAATAATAAAATATATATAATATACAAAATGTTTGAAAAAACACTTTTTGTGGGTTTTTTGGAAGTCCCACATTGGAAAAGATAAGAAGAAAAAAGTGATTTATATGAAGGATGTGGAGTACCTTATTATTTGCCCACATAGTCCGTGGATCATGGGACTTGCGTGTTCCAGTGTGAAGCACTGGAACACCGCGCGCGCGCACGGGCAAGGGCACGGGCATGGGCACGGGCACAGGCTCAATCTCGGTCTCGATCTCGAACTTGGTGCAAGGGCATGGGTATGTGAGGCATGTGAGGTAGTGTGGCTGTAGAGGCGCTAGTGGCGCACTTTGCACTTCGCATATACACATCGTGTCCCAGAGGGTCACTCTTTTTGCGAGACATGTGCGAGTCGCGGTGTAACTAAGTGGTTATGGTGGGTGGATGGTTGGCAGAGAGACTAGAGAACTGAGAGAGAGATCTATCAATATATATAGACGGACTGAAAAGAGCTGTTGCAGTAGAAACTGTAATAGTTGAGCCATTAGTGTAGGGTCCAGCTGTAACTACTGCATGGCTAGCCTAACAGCCAAAAAACGGCTACCTGTTGTCTCACAACAGTCAGCATGCAACAGAATAATGGACCATGTACAACAGTAAAAAACGGGTAGTTTTTCAACAGCTAGAAATGACTTAAAGAAAATTAAGTCTCTAGACCATAACCCCCTAGCCACCATAGCCTATAAATAGAGGGTCTGCGTGGGTTTCCAAACAATCTCAATCCACTCCAGCAAACCCATTCAAACTGAGACAGCCAGCCCCACTCCACTCATATACTCCAGCAATTTCAGCAACATAGCAAGGCTTGAACCTTAGCTTGAAGAACAAGACTAGCAGTGTTGTTTAGAACAGTTCAACTGAACCAGTGGCTGGAGACTTGACCAGTGCAGTGGTTTAAAACATTTTCTTCTTTTTCTTTCTTTTGAGATTTTTCTCTTATATTATAATTCTACCAGAAATTATGTAATAGAGTTCCATTTACTGGGCCTTCGTGTTTGCTGAACGCAGACCCACACCAGGCTCGTCGTATCCTAGAAGCAGTTTTTTTGTAATCTATCAGCATTGTCAGACCTGTATCCTAGTCCATACTGTTCCGTCGACTCCCGTGATCCTTCCCGTCGAATTTCGGCAATCCGCGACCTATAATCGATGTTTGCGCGCGACTGTAAGTTGTTTCCCATACATTTGAGTCGACCTAATCTGAGACTTGTACCATTGCGACAGCACCGTCGCTGCGGTTCCAACACCGCGACTCGCATATCGATCTGATACCCACGTCAGAAAATGTATGCCAGCATTTATTTCGAGAAAATATCGTGCGTTTGCAATCCCAAGGGAATCTCTACAACATGTCTCATCAATCCATCAATCAATCAATCAACCCATCAATCAATCAATCACCTCATGTCAAGTACACATCACCTTTCACCCCATCCCCAAGCAACCACTAAGTCAACTCTTTCTCACCTTCTCTCTTACACAACCATACTTGTCAAGTACACATCACACATCACTCACCCTTTCACCCATCACACCCATCCCTCACTTCTCTTACAACCCCTTCTCTCTCTCTTTCTCAACACACCATTCCCAAGCAAACAAGAGAGCACACGTCCAAGCTCTTCTATGTAAGAGAGTGCATGTGTGTGGTCCACTTTTCGATCCCAAATCTATCATCTTAGCCACTCAAACCTCATCTTCCACTACCAAAGTGGGACACAAGGAGATAGGCTTTCCAACGGACCCAGAAGATCGAAGGTGGGTGCTCTATTAGGCCTAGCTTTTTTTTTTTTTTTTTATGAAGGGCCAAGTGAGGCCTACTGATTGATCGTATGGATCTCACTTTGGACCCTAGGTGTGGCCGATGGCCTACCTTGATCCTCATGATCATTCCATGATGGGGCCATTCTCCATGGAACCCATCATGAAGTTTATATTTCCTTACATGAAAAGAGGTCATCTAGACCGTCCATTTTGGGTGGAGAAGGAATCTCCACCGTTGATCTTTGATTTAGTGGGCCCACATGTATTGGGACCCACTGGATGTATGATTGAATGCAAGGGAGGGCTCATAGTGGCGGAACCCTCCATCACACGTGTCCCGTCTCTCTCTCTCTCTCTCTCTCTCTCTCTCTCTCTCTCTCTCTCTCTCTCTCTCTCTCTCCCTCCTTTTTTTCATTTTTTTATGTGTGATAATGTGGCCGTGTGGCCCACTTGAATGGACCCCATGACCATCATAACGATGTGGGCCCTACCTTATGACGATGGAAAAACATAAATATTCAGAGTGATTGATCAAGTGAGCCACGTCCCTATGGGACCCACCTTGATTTTTGTGAACACAGTTCATCCAGCGTCCCTAGACGCTGGACGTATTCACTGAATTGTGAACAAAGAGTGAATGAGGCAATTTGATTTTTAAGGGCTTTTGGATGGGCCACTCATACAATCCCCACCTTGATGTATATATTTAATCCAATCTGTCCATCCCTTTCCCTAAATCATTTTAGGCGTTGAGCTGAGAAATGAACCCAACCGACTATCTGGCAGGCAATAGCATAGAAATTAGTGTTTGTACCTTTGAAATTCACCCTGATGTTCGTGTACCCCAAAAATATATTGAATATTAGGCTTGTTCAGTTTGTATCGAGCTGTAAAATTTAATGGCTAGTGCGAATTTTGCTGATGCGGGCCCTACCTGTGAAAAATCATAGGAAAACTCCATTTAAAAAAAAAAAAAAAAACATATTAGGCAGCTCTTGCTGCTGCAGCAGCAGGACGCTGTTGCGTCTGGCGGACGGGCAGGGACCACGGGTCCCAGCCGTGGGCTCCACCATGATGTGTATCACACATCAACACCATGCATTTAATGGGAAATTAGGGCAGTGGGGCCACTCCTAAAAATCAGTAGGAGGTGGAACTCAGGTGGTCTATAGTACAGGAAAGAGTGTTGATTGAACGGCTGCCATTAAAACCCTTTATGGGTAACAGAAGTTTTAGATCATTACGAAATTTGTTTTCCCTCTTCATCTGGGTCTATGTGACCTTATCAATGGATTGGATGACATCTAAACATTATGGTGAGCCCTACGTGGGACCCACCTCTGTCATTGTTAAGCAGTAGTCACTGTGCAGCAGCAGCATGTGCGTGCTCTCGACGGTGTAAACATCACACCGTTCATTGGTTGGTGGGCCACATGCATGGACCCCACCATGATGCATGTGTTGCATCCAAGCTGTCACGCCCCAAACTCAGAAACCGGCTCACAAAATTTTCGATCGTCGAATCCGGCGCCAACAGCCTCCGTAGAACCCCATTCTCGGCTCCTAGCGCCCATTCGCCAGGTTCCGATCCTGGGATGCTACGAGGAGGATTTTCAACGTCAGTTTGATTCGTAATAAGTATAACCAAAGGCATAACCCATAAACAACAACCAAGAACTCCATTACATTTCCACTATGATAAAAAACTTTACAAGTACAATGAGCATAAAGGGAAATATAATGGTAAATAACAAAAACTCCAAAACGATCTACAACGTGCTCCTGCCTCAGCGCTGTTGCGAACCAACGTCACCTGCACGCAACGGTCGTGCATAAACGTATAGAAAGTTTAGAGGGTGGTGAAAGTGTGTGCGCAAGGTAGTAATATGATTATGCAATATCAGAGTGATACGGAATATGTAGATGGAACCATAATATCATGAGTTGTACTAAGGCTATGCGATGTAAGACATGAATGGTATCGACCATCCCAAGGCCATGCGATGTGCAATGCAACTCAAGCATACAGATCCTCATCTATGTCCACACATTAATACATCTCAAATCTGGGATATCACCGGGGTCTAGTGCACTCTAAACCAGATCGCCGCCTCATCGGGCGCAATAAGATAAGTGAAAAAGACCTCACTATCCGTCTGCCAATATCGGGCGCGACTCATCGATAGCAGACCCATTCCTCGAGCTGGTCAGACTCAACCTAGCATTGCCCCCTACACTCGGGCGAGTAAGGTCGCACCCCCTTCCAACCGACCACGACACAGTGGAGAGCGCAACCGTCTGATAATCGGCACTCAACGCTCATTTACCCACTCGGTCTAGACGTTGGAGCAACCTCTTGGTACCATAAGGGTTTAGGGACTTTCACCCAGGGATATCTATAGCACCCCATGTAGAATAAGATTTTCGATATCCAATCCTGCCAACCACGATGCGTCTGTGGAGGCTACGACCCTGATGTCGCTAGGGCGTACAATAACCATGTCACACAAATTCGAAATGCATGAATCACGCTATCCAGTCATGCAACAAATCCTGCGCATATTGTGCGCTCATGTAGGGCAACACCGCCTAACCGGGAGCCCATAAACAACCTGGCCGAAGGCATATGCTATGATCAGTCAATTCTCATGTCAAGCATACATATAATGCGTATGATCATGAGTCATGAAGCTATATTAAACATGTTATAATGAGATGAACTATCCTTACAATGCAGATGGGCTTGGGCTGCCTATACACAATAAGTACGAGCCTAATAATGGGCCCTAAGGAGAGTCGTAATGTGGACATCCAACCAGCATTACACTCGAAATATGGACGTCAAACCAACATTTCTTCCAAGGCACGATCGTCGTAAACATCATCACATACTCCGAGTTGGGTTTACTCATTGCAATGGACCTTAGGTTCATCCTATTGGGCTTTACATATATATCAGATGGGCCATATCATATGGGCCTTTTATTCATCAAATGGGCCACATAAATGGGCCGCACCAATGGGCCTTATGTGCATTGCAATGGGTCAAAACCCGCGGGCCTTAGATTGCATCAAATGGGCCCAATCTCAAGAGCCTTATACATATCAAATGGGCCTAATCCTGTGGGCCTTATATGATTCAAATGGGCCTAAAACCCTAGGCCTTATATAAGTCAAATGGGCCTAACCCATAGGCCTTATATAAACCAAATGGGCCTAAACCCATAGGCCTTACATAAACCAAATGGGCCTAAACCCATAGGCCTTATATATAAATCAAATGGGTTTAGTCCCATGGGCCTTAAAATATATCAAATGGGCCTAGTCTCATGGTCTTGGAACATATCAAGTGGGCCTCAACAATGGGCCACAAATACATCAAATGAGCCTACACACATGGGCCCATAAGTAACAAAGTGGGCCTTAGTGGGTGGGCCACAAATACATTAAGATGGGCCTCTACAATGACCTTAAGATGATCTCAAAATGGTTGGACGGTTTGGATGAAACTCATGCATCATGGTAGGCTCCCATGTGAGCCCACTATAATATTTATTTTCCATCCAGTCCTGGGCCCACTAAAATGTTTATTAATCACCCAACCTGTTAGTAAGGCCACGTGAGCAAGGGCTCCACTGTAATGTTTACTTTACATCCAACCTGTTGATAAGGCCATGTGGCAAGGGGCCCATCAAAATGTTTATTTTACATCCCACCTGCTGATATGGCCATGTGGCAAAGGGGGGGGGGGGGGGGGGGGGGCACCAAAATGTTTATTTTCCATTCAAACCTGTTGATAAGGTCATATAGACCTAGGGCCCACCAAAATATATATTTTCTACCCAACATGGGCTCATTGTAATGTTTAATGCCATCCAAACCTGTTCATAACGTCACGTGGGCCAGGGCCCACAGTGATAGATGGCGTGGACACAATACATACACTAGGTGGGGGCCACCGTCCACTGCCGTGGACGGACGGCGTGAGTGAAATACTTGCATCACAGTGGGTGTCACCACCCACTGTTGTGGACGGTGTGGTAAGCCACACATACCACAGTGGGTCTCGTGTAGGGCCCACCAAAGTGTTTTTTTGCAGTCCAACTCGTCCATTATGTGTGCCCCACAAAATTAAGGGTTCACATCAAGTTTCAGCCACATTCAAAATTCAGGTAGGCCCCACGAAGTGTTTTTATATGATTTAGGCATGTCTTCACATGATTTGGATGGTATGGCCCACCTGATTTCAGTTTGTGGATGATTTTTGAAGTCAACGCACCATTCAAGGGAACCTATTAAATGAACGGTATAGATGTAAAACATACATCATGGTGGAGTCTACAAGTGGGCTAATGCGGCCACCTTTTTTTTTTATTTTATTTTAACGTGGACGTCTCTGGACGTCATGGCACAAAATCATGCTAAAAAAATTTTATTTTATTTTTTTTCCTAGGTGGGACCCACATTAACCAGATCTATCCCGTCCATTGTATGTGTCTCACAAAAATAGGGGTCCAAAACAAGTTTTAGGTGGGTCCAAGCTTCTAGTGGACCCCAGCAATCATTTTTTTCAAATTTTAAAGGAAAATACTAATATTCTTAATGCCACGGCCCGCCAGATAATTCCATCGGTCTCATTTTTCGGCTCAACGCCTAAAATGATCCTGAGAATATAATGGATGGCTTGGATTAAATATATACATCAAGGTGGGGCCTACACAAGGGGACCACCCCAAAAGCTTCTTTCTTTCTCTATTTTTTTTTTCTTTCTTACAGGGACGTCCAGCGTCCCAGACGCTGGACCGGTTTGGCTTTTAAAAAAATTTACATTATGGTGGGCCCTGTTGAAGTGGGCCACCACAGATGAATGTTGTGGGTACAGCATGTAAGGGGGCCCCCACTTGAGGAACACTTGGACCAAATAAATACCTCAAGGTGGGGTCCATTCAAGTGGGCCACACAACCCTATTACATAAAATAAAATAAAAAGAAATAAAAGAGAGAGAGATAGAGGGTTGGACACGCTTGATGGAGGGACCCCGATATTATGGGCCCTCCCTTGCAATGAATCATACAATCAAGTGGGTCCTTTAACACATGGGACCATCAAAATTTAGAATTAACGGTGGGGATTCTTTCCCCACCAATATGGACGGTCTAGATAACCTTTTCTAAGAAATAAATGTCACGCCCCAAACCCAGATATCGGATTCATAGGAATCTCGATAGCAGAATTCGGTGCCGACAGCCTCCGTAGTACCCCATTCTCGGCTCCTAGCATTCATATGCCGGATTCTGATCCTGGGATCCTACAAGGAGTTTTTTTTTTTTTTTTTGTACATTTAACTAGTAATAAGCATAACTACAAGATTATCCAATTCACAATGGTAACATCGTCATCACATATGCACTAATATAATCATTTGAATACAATACTGAAAGGGAAATACATAAATAGAGAATCAAGCTCTAGAAGGCCATCGCACTCTCCAAGCTCAACACTGCTGCCGCTTAACATCACCTGCACGCATCTATCGTGCATAAGCTTATAGAAAACTTAGAGGGTGGTGTAAGTGTGTGCACAAGGTAAGTGTCAAGTATTCAATACAATGTCATAATTATACAATACCGGGAAACTAGTAATCCATAAACCATACAATGTCTGAATAAGTAGAAACACTGACAAGAGCAAGAATTATCAGAGTAAGCAGAAATACTGACAAGATATAACTCACATGATAATAGAGTAAGTGAAAGTATGGACAAGTCTATGAGTCAATCAATATCAGAATACGTGATATAGAATAACTATGCGAATGGAGTCATAAAGAGCCAAATATCAAATGTCGAAGATGCAATGCAATATATAAATCCTGCTAAATCTATCTAAGCCATATAAGTGCAGAAATAATAACCCGAAATGCCATATGCCTGCGGATGTAATGCAATATGCGATGCGAATGAAATGACCATGCTGGAGTGTGAAGTCGGGATGATAGTACGTAGTATCGCAGGCTACGGAATCCACCACAAGGACTTCTATCCAAACTAGTCCCATACCTAAATTTGGATAATCAGAATCAATGTGGTAGACTCCTGATCTCAGGTTAGTCGCACGCCCAACCGAAATTCTTGCCATAATGAAGGTACACAATAATTAGTTGCGCACCACTAGCCCGAGTGGATAGTGAATGAATGAATGAATGAGCATGCAATTCCTACTCAATAAGTCCACATATCAGTACGGTTCCTCTCTGGAAAATCACCGGGGTCTATTACACTCCATACCAGATTGTCGCCCCATCGTGCTAACAAGGTGAGTGGAAGAGACCTCACTATCCACCTGCCAATATCGGGCCCGGCTCGTCAATAGCGGACCCATTCCTCGAGCTGGTCAGACTCAGCCTAGCATTACCCCCTTCTCTCGGGCAGGTAAGGCCACACCCCCTTCTAACTGACCACGATATAGTGGAGAGCGTAGCCATCTGATAATCGGCACTCGGCGCTCATCTACCCACTCGGTCTAGATGTTGGAGCAACCTCTGGAACTAAGAGGGTTTATGGACTTTCACCCAGGGATATCTATAGCACCGCATGTAGAACAGATTTTTTCGGTGTCCCATTTGGCCATCCACAAAATACCTGTGGAGGCTACGACCCTGATGTCACTAGGGCGTATAGTAATCACACCACACAATGCAAGATGCATGAGTCATACAATCCAGTCATACATCAATCCTGCGCATATCGTGCGCTCATGCGAGATAACCTTCGTCTATCAGGGAGTCTCATATCATCCTACCCAATGACATATGTAATGGTCAATCACATCTCATAACAAACATGCAGATGATGCATATGGGCATATATCATGATGCTATGCTGTCACATACTCATAATCAGTATCAACAATCGGCTTCGACAATGTGGACATTTAACCAACATTGCCCCAAGGAATGACCCACATAGGTCCAAACATATAATGGGCCCGTGACCTCACACAACAGCCTAATATACAACACAATGGGCCTTACTCAAGGGTTACATGTACATAACAGGTGGGCCCTGCTCATGTGCCTAACATACATCACAATGGGCTCTTTCGCCTGGCCCTCAAATGCATCACAATGGGCCTCATCACCTAGGCCTCAATATACATCACATTGGGCCTTAGACACGGGCTAATTACACATCATGTCGGGCCTCAAATATGGGTCGCATGTACATCACATTGGGCCCCTACAATCAAAATCAGCAATCGGTCACGACAAATCAAGGTCGATAATCGGCCTCAATCGATAATCATCAATTGGCCACGACAAATCAGAATCGGTAATCGGCCATCAGAATCGGTAATCGACCTCGATCGATAATCGATAATCGGTCATGATAAACGGCCTCGATCGCTAATCGGCAATCGGTCAGGATAATCATCTTCGATTGCTAATCAGCAATCGGTCATGATAAACGGCCTCGATCACTAATCGACAATTGGTCAGGATAATCGGCCTCGATCGCTAATCGGTAATCGGTCAGGATAATCGGCCTCGATCGTTAATCGGTAATCGGTCATGATAATCGGCCTCGATCGCTAATCGGCAATCGGTCAGGATAATCGACGTCGATCGCTAATCGGTAATCGGTCATGATAAACGGCCTCGATCGCTAATCGGCAATCGGTCAGGATAATCGGCCTCGATCGTTAATCGGTAATCGGTCTGGATAAACGGCCTCGATCGCTAATCGGCAATCGGTCAGGATAATCGGCCTCGATCGCTAATCAGCAAACGGTCAGGATAATCGGCCTCGATCGCTAATCGGCAATCGGTCAGGATAATCTGCCTCGATCGCTAATCGGCAATCGGTCAGGATAATCAACTTCGATTGCTAATCAGCAATCGGTGATGATAAACGGAATCGGTAAGAATGAGCCTGACAAGGCCTAAGGGAAGGTCATAATGTCGACATTAAACCATCATTGCCCATCAATGTGGCCATTTAACAAACATTGCTCCCAAGGAGGGGCCTACTTAAAGTCAAACATATAGTGGACCCATGGCCTCACTCAAGGGACTCAATAAATGGGCCGCACATGCAATAAATGGGCAGCATAACTTGGGCCTAATACCATCATGGGCCTCAATTGCATCAAATGTGCCGAATTAAATGAGTCGATCAAATAGGCTAATTTAAATGGGTCGAATCAACGGGCCACACCAATGGGCCTCATATACATCAAATGGGCGCATCACATGGACTTAATATGCATCATGAGGGGCCGCAACCTATAGGCCTCAAATTCAACAAGTGGGTCGCATCAATGGTCCTCATACACACAACAGGTGGGCCTTGCTCATGGGTCTCATATGCATCAAATGGGCCACGCATCATGGGCCCAATAAATATCACAATGGGCCTTGTCAATAGGCAACGAATACATTATAATGGGCCTTCACATGGGCCTCCAACATATCACGATGGGTCTCCTCACGTGGGTCATATAAACATCACATTGGGCCTTATTCATGGGCCTCAAGTACATCGTATCGTGCCTCATACCCGGGCTACAATTACATCATATTGGGCCTCGCCAAATGGGCCATAAATGTGTCACAATGGGCTTCACTAGATGGGTCACAAACACTTCACAACGGGCCGCATAAGTGTACGACATAAATGAAACACGTACAACATGGTGGGTCATGCCCAGCTCGTCTGAACGGATGGTGCAAATATATAACACATACTACAAGGTAGGCCCCACCCGTCCAACAAATGCACTGAGCGGATAATATAGACCACATACATTATGATGGCCTCACATCCAGGCCCTGACGGATGGCTTAGTTAAAGCACATACATCATCAGGGTCCCACCATCCATATCTGGACAACGGAGAGCATGGATGAACATATGCATCATGACAATGCCCACCGTCTAGCAAGTTAGATAGTGCGGATATAATACAAAAATCACGGTGGGTCATGCTATGGGGTCCACGTGTATGGACCGAGTAGATGTAAGACACATGCATCACGTGTGGGCCCCAGCTAGACGGACGACATGAATGTACAGGCATGCATTATGATGGGACTCACTGTCCATACTGGACTGAACGGTGTGGATCAACACCAAACACCAAGTCAGGGCCCCCACCGTCCCTCACTAGATGGTGAGGATGAAACACATATCATAGTGGTCCCATGGATGGATGATGTGTATACAACACATACATCAGGCCCACCGTCCCAAACCTCTGGATGGCAGGGATGTAACACGTACATCAAAGGAGGGTCCCACCATCTTGGATGGCATGGATATCACACGGACCCAAGGATCTAGCTGGCGTTGATACAGAGCAGCTATATAGCTGTGAGAGGATACACCAGCTAATGGTTATCACAGCAGGTGGGTCCCCCGTGGACCCACCATATTGAATTATAATATAAGCATTATATTATTATTATTATTATTATTACTATAATTGAAATGTTTCACCATCCAGACCCATGTCTGGACGGATGGTCTAGATGTAACACTCCAGCAACATTTGCTGCAAGGGACCCACCGTCCTAGCTTTCTACGGACGGTGTGGATGACACGTACCCACATAACTGCTGACGTCAATTCCAGCGGCTGAACAGGGCGGTGGAATATCCACCGTCCATTGCTGGTCAGTGGCGTACATCAGCCAATCCACTCCTCTTCGTGTGCACCGTCCAGATGGACGGTGTGGGGCATAAAGCAAATACATCAAGGTGGCCCTGTACGCTGTAAGGGGGCCTGGAGCCGTCCAAACTAATCCAGTACCGTCCAATTAGCCTGGACGATGTGGATGAAATAACTACATCACAGTGTGGCCCTTCCAGCAATGGGCGGTTTGGAGAAACACACACCTCATGATCAGCCTACAAAACGTATTGGCGTCCATATAAATGGACAGTCAGGACATTCATCAGGTGAGCTCCACCGTCCATTACGGGACGGTGAACAGTATGGGTATAACACTTACAACCATGGGCTCCACATAGTGGAGATGGATGAACGGTATTAGATATAACAGGTATCTCGTGATCGGGGCCCTAACAGATGTCATTCCGCTGAGAGCTGCGTGGGCCTCACTGCCACAGCAGCTATATGCTGCTGTGTACCCGTGGAACCCACAAAGTTTGCTGGTTGTCAGTACAGCAGCTACTGCTACATGGTGTGGCCTGCTGGCCCACCATCCAGATGAATGGCTGGGATATAATGCATAAATCAAGGTGGCCCATAGCTGCACAACACCTATCTCAGGTGGGTACCACCGTCCAGTCCATCAGGACGGTGTGAAAATAACATATACATCACGGCAGACCACACATGTGGACGGTGTGGATCAACATCAAGGTGGGCCACAAAATGGAAAGAGAGAGAGAGAAGCACCCACCTTTGATCTTCTTGGATTTCTTCTTCCATGAATGCCTTTTAAAGCTCCAATGGTTGAGATTTAACGGTCGAGATGGATCATTGATGGTGGAGATGGGAGTTAGGAAGTGGGCCACACAAGGCCTCTCATGGAGGCTTGGATAATTCTTGCATGGAGAATGAGAGAGAAATGAGAGAGAGAGAGAGTGATGGGAGAGAAATAATGGTGAGTGATGTAAGCATGTACTTTGTTGTAAGAAATGTTGACTTTTGGGGAGAGGTGGTTGTATGTGGCATTAATTGGTGATGTGTACTTTGATTGATAGGATTGATGGGATGTTTCGTAAAGATTTTCTTGATACTTGCAACGCGCAGTGTTTTCTCGAACTGAATGCGGGCCCACATCTCCTGGCCTGGGTATCGCCTCGGTGCGTGAGACGCGCCATCGGAACCGCGGCGACGGCGTGGTCGCTAAGGTACAAATCTCGGGTCGAGCCAATTCTGGTTGACGGCATGCATCTCAGGGTCACGTACAAGTGTCAAATAAAGGTAGAAGGTTGCCGGAATTCGACTAGGAAGACCGCGGAAGCCTACGGAACGGTACGGTCTATGATACGGGTCTTACAATAAACATCATGATGGGGTCCATGGAGAATGGCCCCATCATGAAATGATCATGATGATCCAGTGGGCCATCGGCCACATCTTAGGGTCCCAAGTGAGATCCAAACCATTGATCGGTTGGCCTCACTTGGCCCATCTCAAAAATATGAAAATCTAGTATGATCAAGCACCCACCGTCCGATCTTCTTGCTCCTATGGGCTCCTTAGCTCCTTAGCTTGGATTTCAATGGAGGAGATGGGGAATGGAAGGTTAGGATGGGGAGATCATGGGGTAGGGAAGGTGGGCCACACTTAGAATTTTGGGAGTGCTTGGGAGAGCTCTCATATGTATGGAGCTTGAGATTTTTTTGAGTTTGAAATGAGAAAGAGAAAGAGAGAGTTGTAAAGGGAGAGAGAGAGAGAGAGAGAGAGAGAGAGAGAGAGTGATGGATGGATGGAGTGATGGATGTGGTGGTGATGGGTGTGTAAGACCTTTTTGACTTTTGAGGCTTTTTGTGTAAGACAGGCATGGGTTTGGAAGACTTTTGTGGTTGCTTGGGAAAAGGGGTGAAAGTGATGTGTACTTGACATGTACTTGACATGTGATGGATTGATGGATGATTGATTGATGGGATTGATGTGATTGATGTGACACATCGTAGAGATTCTCTTGGGTTTCGCAACGCGCAGCGTTTTCCTCTCACCGAACGTTGGCCCACATCTCTTGACCAGGGTATCGCCTCGGCGCGCGAGTCGCGGCATTAGAACAGCGGCGACGGCGCGGTCGCTAGGGTATTGGTCTTAGGTAGAGTCGACTTGGGTTGACGGCGTATGAATTAGGGTCGCGCATCGATATCGGTTAAGGGTCGAAGGTTGTCGAAATTCGACCGGTAAGACCGCGGAAGTCTACGGAAAGGTACGGACCAAGATACTGTCGCCTCATGTCACGGTACATCTTCGACGAGCCCAGGTGAATAGAAAACCGCGATCGATGTGCCTCGGTCATAAGATCTCTTTGTAACTCTGGAATATTCGGGACACATAATCGGCCTCTGAAGCGAAGTCCATCGTCTGCACCAATCTGCCAATCTACCTGACTCTCAGATGCCGCCTCAGCCATATAAATCTATAACGACTCATCAGCCTGCTGAGCCTCGATCACCCTAGCGACAAGAGAGTGTTGAATCGACAGGCTCGATAACTGTACGATGGAAGACTGCAGGCCGAACTCAAAGTCATACGCTACAATATCCTTAAGCATCCGCCACTCCCGAATCATCATATGGGCCACTAGGCCTCTTGGCTGACGGCTGAGGGCATCTGTCACCACGTTCGCCTTACCCGGATGGTACTGGAGATCAAAATCATAGTCTTTCAGGAGCTCCATCCAGTGCCTCTGTCTCATATTCAACTCAGACTGCGAGAAGAGGTATTTCAAGCTCTTGTGATCAGAGAATAGCTCGAACCTGACCCCATAAAGATAGTGCCTCCACACCTTCAGTGCAAAGACAACTGCAGCCAGCTCCAGATCATGTGTAGGATAGTTCAGCTCATGGACCTTGAGCTGACGAGATGCAAAGGCCACTGGTCTCCCGTGCTGCATCAGGACAGCACCCAAATCGATATGCGAGGCATCAGTGAATACAATAAATCCGTCACTCCCAGAGGGAAGAGTGAGGACAGGAGCGGACGTCAGGCGGTCCTTCAACTCCGTAAATGCTCGCTTATAGGCGTCACTCCAAATAAACTCTGCACCCTTCCGAGTCAACCTGGTCAGCGGGGCTGCAGTATGAGAAAAACCCTCAATGAAACGTCGGTAATAGCCCACCAAACTAAGGAAACTACGGATCTCTGTCGCAGTCATGGGCTGGCCCCACAGACGCACTGCCTCGACCTTCGAGGGGTCCACTGCGACGTCCTCCCTCGTCACCACATGACCGAGGAACTTCACCTCCTCCTGCCAAAACTCGTACTTCTCTAGCTTCGCATAAAGCTGGTGTGCGCGGAAGGTCTGCAAAGTGATCTCCAAATGCTGCTCATGCTCCTCACGGGTCCTCAAATCAATCAGGATGTCGTCGATGAAGACTACAATGAACTGATCGAGATAAGGGCGGAAGACCTCGTTCATCAGCTGCATGAACACTGCAGGTGCATTGGTCAGTCCGAAGGACATGACCTGAAACTCAAAATGACCGTAACGCGTCTTGAATGCTGTCTTCGGAATATCCTCATCTCGGACCCGAATCTGATGATAACCGGAACGCAGGTCGATCTTCGAAAAGAACTGTGCACCCTGCAGCTGGTCAAACAAATCATCAATCCTCGAGAGCGGGTACTTGTTCTTGATCGTGACTTTGTTGAGCGCGCGATAGTCAACGCATAGCCTCAACGAACCGTCTTTCGTCTTCACGAAGAGTACCGGTGCTTCCCACGGTGAACTGCTCGGACGGATAAAGTCCAACTCATGTAACTCGTCCAACTGCTTATGCAGTTCCCGCAACTCCAACGGTGTCATACGATACGGGGCCTTCGAAATAGGCGCGGTACCAGGCACGAGATCAATCTGAAACTCAGTGAGTCGACGAGGCGGTAATTCCAGAATCTCTTGGAACACATCGGGAAAATCGCATACTATGGCAAAATAGTCGATGCAAGCGGCAACAGGCTCCTCAACAGCGCAGGACATCAAGCAAGACAAAGGCTCTCCTTTGGGCTCTGCAACGAACTGAAACTGTGGCACACCGGGTATACAGAACGTGACGGTCCTCGCGGCGCAGTCCAATATAGCATAGTACTCGGTGAGCCAATCCATGCCCAGGATGACGTCGAACTTAGACATAGGTAATACAAACAAATCGGCAGGTATAAAGGTATCCCCAACTAGAACGGGGCAAGACGAGCAAAATCGGCCCAACACTACAGTCCTCTCTAAGGGAGTCGATACTGATAGGCTCTCACCAGCAGACTCCAACAGTAAGCCAATTGATCGATAGAAGCTCTCGGCCACAAAAGAGTGTGATGCACCGGAATCAAGCAGCACACGTGCAATGCATGCAGAAACTGGAAGTATACCCTCAACGACTCCTCCAGAAGACTGCGGGTCCTGCTGAGCCACATAGAATCTAACTTGAGCCGGCTGGTGTTGAGGGTCAAATATTGCATATTAGACCCCAGATATTGTCTGGATTTACGAGCATAATAGTGCTTAACGGCTGATTCAATCGTGTTTATGTTGCAGGTTGATTTTACAAGCTTGGATGGAAAAAGGATGTTAAAATTTGAGATTTAACGATCTGATGACACCAAAGGCAAGGGACGGACTTCAGAGGACCGAGATTGACGGATATACACGGTCAGAAATCCAAGAAAACTAAGAAACTGAAGCTCAAGTGGCTTGAAACGCATCCAGAATGCAAGATCACATGGTTCCCGACATCTGATCGGTTCGAAACTTTATACATGAGATGAGGGCCATAAATTAACCGTACACGTCAAAAATCATCCATTGGATTATCCTAGAAGTTTCCCAACGGATAGATCAGCCCATAAATTCTTGATTTGGGGCCCACATGACATCTGGACCTACTTCAATTTTGGTCTCAACGGCTCACGTAAGATGAAAAAGTGGATGGATGGGTCGGATTTAGCATACACATCAAGGTGGGACCCATATTGCATGGTGTGTGTGCACAGCATAAGTGAGGTCGCCGTGCACTGAATCGTCCAAAGTCGGTCAGCGCATGCTGGCCGACTCTCATCTTCCAAATCTCAAACGGAGACAGCGTCTTCCACGCAGCCATCCGATTTTGAGTAGTGGGGCCCACACATCAACCTTTTTGATGATCTAGACCGTTCAACGTGTCCAGAGATGGGTCTTGACCATCGCCAAGCTCGCCGTTTGGCCCCATGCACGTAAATCCGGACAATATTTGGGGTCTAATATGCACTATTTGACCCTCAACAGCTGGGGAGGTGCCTATCCCCTCTAAGCGTGCTGCTGCTGCTGCTGAGGTCGCTGAGGTGGTCGAAACTGCTGTCTCTGCTGCTGCGGCCTCTGAGGTTGATGATGATGCTGCTGCTGAGGTGGCCTCTTGTCGCTGCTGCTGTGGGGGTCTCTACTGCGACTGTGGTGGAGGCTTCTGTGGAGCCCTCTGCTGTTGTGGACCTCTCTGCTGCTGCTGGGAGCTGGGACACTCTCATAAACGGTATCCCATCACACCGCACCTAAAGTAAGTGTCGAAAGTTGGTATCAGAGCATAACTTGGGAATAACCGAGAACAACATTACATGTCTGCTATGAGTGTAGAATGGCTAAGTTTCGAAGTTTAGATAGCTTAGCGACCTTCCGTTACAGACCCTTAATGTGCGTGCCTTCGAGAGTTTTAAAGTTGATAGGCGCCTTCGCTCTTTCCTGTAGGACATGGCGCGTGGCAGAGTTACCCCATCGACTCCCGCACCACCACTCGAGGATCCCGCTCCACCACCTGCGGCTCCCGCATTACCTCCTACGATGCCTGTTCCTGAGTATCCTGCTCCTCCACCAGAGATTCCTACTGCCCATCCTGAGTATCCTACTCCTCCACCAGAGACCGGTGCGGAGCCGACCGTATCCTTGAGTGCCTCACAGTTGCAGCAGATGTTACGGGCTGTGACATCTGCACTCCTTGGGTAGGGCAGGCAGCCAGTTGTTTCGTCGGCACAAGCAGAGCAGGATCGTGCTAGTGCTCTCCTTCGAGAGTTTCGGCGGCTCGATCCGCCGCGTTTCCAGGGTGAGCCAAACCCGACGGCAGCTGAGAGATGGCGCGCCGATGTAGAGAAGATGTTCGAGACGATGAGATGATGGTCCGCGCAGCGCAGTCCAATATAGCATAGTACTCGGTGAGCCAATCCATGCCCAGGATGACTTCAAACTCAGACATCGGTAATACAAACAAATCGACAGGTAGAAAGGTATCCTCAACTAGAACGGGGCAAGACGAGCAAAATCGGCCCAACACTGCAGTCCTCCCCAAGGGAGTCTGTACTGATAGGCTCTCACCAGCAGACTCCAACGGTAAGCCAGTCGATCGATAGAAACTCTCGGCCACAAAAGAGTGCAATGCACTGGAATCAAACAGCACACGTGCAATGCATGCAGAAACTGGAAGTATACCCTCAACGACTCCTCCAGAAGACTGCGGGTCCTGCTGAGCCGCATAGAATCTAGCTTGAGTCGGCTGGGGAGGTGCCTGTCCCCTCTAAGCGTGCTGCTGCTGCTTCTAAGGTCGCTGAGGTGGTCGAAACTGCTGTCTCTGCTGCTGCGGCCTCTGAGGCTGATGCTGATGCTGCTGTTGAGGTGGCCTTTGTGGTGCGGACTGCTGTCACCGCTGTTGTGGGGGTCTCTACTGCGGCTGTGGTGGAGGCTGTTGTGGAGCCGTCTGCTACTGTGGACCTCTCTACTGCTGCTGGGGGCTGGGACACTCCCATGAACGGTGTCCCATCACACCGCACCTAAAGCAAGTGCCGGTGAACTGCCTCTGAGGTGGTGGTGGAGGTGCTGTTGGTGCTCGGAAGGCTAGGCGACCTGTGCGCCTCTGCTGCTGTGGTTGACGCTGTTGGGAATCACTGGAAGGAGCCTGCCTCTTCCGGTCCCTCCTCTGACCGCGATCAGACTGAGAACCAGCCCACTCAGTCTCGAAGATCTGGGCCTTCCGCACCACTTCCTCAAAAGTCGGAAGCTCATGGCCAATCACACGGCTGCGAAGACCATAACACAAGTCATCCTCGAATCGTCGGGCCCTCTGCCCCTCGTCATCAACAAGGTAAGGGGCAAATCTGGACAGTGCTACGAAGCAAGCCGCGTACTGGGCCACGATCATATCTCTCTGCACCAAGGCCTCGAACTCCAACGCTCACTGTCGTCGAACGTGATCAGGGAAGTACTGTCAGTCAAACCGATCTACAAAATCCCCCCACGTCCATACAAAGTCGGCGCCCGCTGCTCGAAAAACTGATGCCCACCAGTGCTCAGCCTCACCATGGAGAAGAAGTACGGCTAATCGAACTCGCCGCTCGGTCGTACATCCCATCATCTTAAACACCTTCTCTACATCAGCGCGCCATCTCTCAGCTGCCGTCGGGTCTGGCTCACCCTGGAAACGCGACGGATCGAGCCTTCGAAACTCTCGAAGGAGAGCACTAGCACTATCCTGCTCTGCCTGTGCTAGCAAAACAACTGGCTGCCTGCCCTGCCTAAGGAGTGCAGCTGTCACAGCCTGTAACATCTGCTGCAACTGTAAGGCACTCACAGATACGGTTGGCTCCGCACCGGTCTCTGGTGGAGGAGAAGGATACTCAAGATGGGCAGTAGGAATCTCTGGTGGAGGAGCAAGATACTCAGGAACAGGCATCGTAGGCGGTAATGTGGGAGCCACAGGCGGTGGAGCGGGATCCTCAGGTGGTGGTGCGGGAGTCGATCGGGTAACTCTGCCACGTGCCATGTCCTACAGGAAAGAGCGAAGACGCCTATCAACTTCAAAACTCTCGAAGGCACGCACGTTAAGGGTCTGTAACGGAAGATCGCTAAGCTATCTGAACTTCAAAACTTAATCATTCTACACTCATAGCAGACATGTAATGTTATTCTCGGTTATTCCCAAGTTATGCTCTGATACCAACTTCTGTCACGCCCCAAACTCAGAAATCGGGCTCACAAAATTTTTGATCGCCCAATCCAATACCGACAGCCTCCGTAGAACCCCATTCTCGGCTCCTAGTGCCCATTCGCCAGGTGCCGATCCTGGGATGCTACGAGGAGGATTTTCAACGTCAGTTTAATTCGTAATAAGCATAACCAAAGGCATAACCCACAAATAACAACCAAGAACTCCATTACATTTCCACTATGGTCAAAAACTTTACAAGTACAATGAGCATAAAGGGAAATACAATGGTAAAGAACAAAAACTCCAAAACGATCTGCAACGTGCTCCTGCCTCAACGCTGCTGCGAACCAACATCACCTGCACGCAACGGTCGTGCATAAGCTTATAAAAAGCTTAGAGGGTGGTGAAAGTGTGTGTGTAAGGTAATAATATGATCATGCAATATCAAAGTGATACGGAATATGCAGATGGAACCATAATATCATGAGCCGTACCAATGCTATACGATGCAAGACATGAATGGTATCGGCCATCCCAAGGCCATGCGATGTGCAATGCAACTCAAGCATACAGATCCTCATCTATGTCCACACATCAATACAGCTCAAATCTGGAATATCACCGGGGTCTAGTACACTCTAAACCAGATCGTCGCCTCATCGCGCGCAATAAGATAAGTAGAAAAGACCTCACTATCCATCTGCTAATATCGGGCGCGACTCGTCAATAGCGGACCCATTCCTCTAGCTGGTCAGACTCAGCCTAGCATTGCCCCTTACACTTAGGCGGGTAAGGCCGCACCCCCTTCCAACCGACCACGACACAGTGGAGAGCGCAACCGTCTGATAATCGGTACTTTTTTTTTATGGTGGAGTCTACAAGTGGGCTAATGCGGCCACCTTTTTTTTTTTTAACGTGGACGTCTCTGGACGTCATGGCACAAAATCATGCCAAAAAAATTTTACTTTATTTTTTTTCCTAGGTGGGACCCACATTAACCAGATATACCCCGTCCATTACATGTGTCTCAAAAAAATAGGGATCCAAAATAAGTTTCAGGTGGGTCCAAGCTTCTAGTGGACCCCAGCAATCATTTTTTTCAAATTTTAAAGAAAAATACTAATATTCTTAATGCCACGGCCTGCCAGATAATTCGATCGGTCTCATTTTTTGGCTCAACGCCTAAAATGATCCCAAGAATATAATAGATGGCTTGGATTAAATATATATATCAAGGTGGGGCCTACACAAGGGGACCACCCCAAAAGCTTCTTTCTTTCTCTATTTTTTTTTTCTTTCTTACAGGGACGTCCAGCGTCCCAGACGCTAGACCGGTCTGGCTTTTTAAAAAAATTACATTATGGTGGGCCCTATTGAAGTGGGCCACCACAGATGAATGTTGTGGGTACAACATGTAAGGGGGGCCCCACTTGAGGAACACTTGGACCAAATAAATACCTCAAGGTGGGGTCCATTTAAGTGGGCCACACAACCCTATTACATAAAATAACATAAAATAAAATAAAAAGAAATAAAAGAGAGAGAGATAGAGGGTTGGACATGCTTGATGGAGGGACCCCGATACTATGGGCCCTCCCTTACAATGAATCATACAATCAAGTGGGTCCTTTAACACATGGGACCATCAAAATTTAGAATCAACGGTGGGGATTCTTTCCCCACCAATATGGACAGTCTAGATGACCTTTTCTAAGAAATAAACATCATGATGGGGTCCATGGAGAATGGCCCCATCATGGAATGATCATGATGATCCAGTGGGCCATCGGCCACATCTTAGGGTCCCAAGTGAGATCCAAACCATTGATCAGTTGGCCTCACTTGGCCCATCTCAAAAACATGAAAATTTAGTATGATCAAGCACCCACCATCCGATCTTCTTGCTCCTATGGGCTCCTTAGCTCCTTAGCTTGGATTTCAATGGAGGAGATGGGGAATGAAAGGTTAAGATGGGGAGATCATGGGGTAGGAAAGGTGGGCCACACTTAGAATTTTGGGAGTGCTTGGGAGAGCTCTCATACGTATGGAGCTTGAGATTTTTTTGAGTTTGAAATGAGAAAGAGAAAGAGAGAGTTGTAAAGGGAGAGAGAGAGAGAGAGAGAGAGAGAGAGAGAGAGAGAGATGGATGGATGGAGTGATGGATGTGGTGGTGATGGGTGTGTATGACCTTTTTGACTTTTGAGGCATTTTGTTTAAGAGAGGCATGGGTTTGGAAGACTTTTATGGTTGCTTGGGAAGAGGGGTGAAAGTGATGTGTACTTGACATGTACTTGACATATGATGGATTGATGGATGATTGATTGATGGGATTGATGTGATTGATGTGACACATCATAGAGATTCTCTTGAGTTTTGCAACGCGTGGCGTTTTTCTCGCACCGAACGTTGGCCCACATCTCTTGACCAGGGTATCGCATCGACGCGCGAGTCGCGGCATTGGAATTGCAGTGACGGCGCGGTCGCTAGGATATTGGTCTTAGGTAGAGTCGACTCGGGTTGACGCCGTATGAATCAGGGTCGCGCGTCGATATCGGTTAAGGGTCGAAGGTTGCCGGAATTCGACCGGTAAGACCGCAGAAGTCTACGGAAAGGTACGGACCAAGATACTGGTCTTACACAAGCCATCCAACCACTGGCCGACAGTGGACCCCAAATTTGATATATAGATTACATTCAAACCGTCCATCCTGTGACGAGCTAGCCTTAAGGCATGATACAAAATGAGACAGATCTGCCTATCAAGTGGACCACGCAGTAAAAAGTAATGGGATGGAACGTCTGCCTTGGAGTCTAGAAGTTTTGGATAAGTATAATAGTTATTTATCTATTTATTTTGGTATTTATAACCTTATTAATCGATTAGATGGAAGATAAACATAGTGGTGGGCCCCACGCATGAGATATGTGATATATCTGTACTGTCCACGCATGTGGACCCTACCATGATGCATGTGTTGCATCCAAGCCGTCCAACCATTTTGAAAGTACATTTTAGGCCTTGAGACTAAGAATGAGTCGGATCTAAGGTTCAAGTGGACCCCATTAATGAAATTAGTGGAGACAGTGACATCCACCGTTCAAACTTCTTAGGAGCCACATTAGCTTTCAATTAAGCTAATATTTTGCTTTCACTTCATCTAGCTCTATGTTAACTTATGCATTGGTCGATCTCAAACACATCACGGCGGGCCACCCCATGATATGATCATCCGTCAGGCCCACTTTGATGTATTTGGAGCCCATGGGTAAAGGCCCATTGTGATGTATTAGGGCCCATGGGTTGAAGCCCAATGTGATGTATTTGGAGCCCATGGGTAAAGGCCCATTGTGATGTATTAGGGCCCATGGGTTGAAGCCCATTGTGATGTATTTGGAGCCCATGGGTGAATGCCCATTGTGATGTATTAGGGCCCATGGGTTGAAGCCCATTGTGATGTATTTGGAGCCCATGGGTTAAGGCCCACTGTGATGTATTAGGGCCCATGGGTTGAGGCTCATTGTGATGTATTTGGGGCACATGGTTTGAGGTCCATTGTGATGTATTAGGGCCCGTGGGCTGAGGCCCATTATGATGTATTTTCGACCCATTTGGCAAGGCCCATTGTGATGTGTTTTCGCCTCATATGTTGTGGCCCATTGTGATACATTTTCAGCCCATGTTATGAGGCCCATCTTGATGTATTTGTTTCCCGTATGGGTAGGTCGATGTGGTGTATATGTGGCTCAATGCGAGGACTGTGCACCCAATATAATGTGTGATTTCACTATAATGCAGGTAATGATGTTATGGCAGGTCGTGCCTTGGGAGCAATGTCGGTTTGACTTCCACATTATAAGAGTAATGTTAGTTAAATGTCCACATTATAACTCTCCCTAGGGCCCATTGATATGCCCATCTTATTGTGTGTAGGCCGTCTAGGCCCATCTACGTTGTAAGGATAGTTCATTACTTCATAATATGCTTAGTGTAATCTCATGACTCATGCCCATACGCATCATATGTATGCTTGATATGAGGAATGTTTGATCATAGTATAAGCCAGTTGGGCTGAGACATTTACGGGACTCCTTATGAGACAGAGTGCCCCACATGGTCGCCTGGTACGCGCTGGATTGCTGCATGATTTGACGGTGTGATTTATGCATCTCGTATGTGTGTGACATGATCATTGTAGAGACATCAGGGTTGTGGCCTCCACAGGCACATCGTGGATGGCTAGATGGTACATCGAAAATAATTGGTTCTAGAACTGTGGGCACTTCGGATGTCCTTGGATAAAAATTCAAAACCGCTTTGGTACCAGGAGTTGCTTCAACGTCTAGACCGAGTGGAATATGAGCATTTGTACCTATATCATGAGGTCGTGTCTCTCACTGTGTCGTGGTCAGTTGGGAGGGGGTGTGACCTTACCTGCCTGGGAGGAGGGGGCAATGCTAGGCTGAATATGACCAGCTCATAAATGGGTCGGCTATCGATGAGCCGAGTAGGTATTGACAGACTGCTGACAGGCGGATAGTGAGGTCTCTTCCACTCACCTTGTTGCGCGTGATGGGGTGGCAATCTGGTTTGGAGTGTATTAGACCCCGGTGATTTCCCAGAGAGAAACCGTGCTGATATGTGGAACTACTGAGCAGGAGTTGCATACTCATTCATTCATCCATTCACTATCCACTCGAGATGGTGGTGCGTAACTATTTGTTACGTGTACTTTCGCATGGCTAGGATTTTGGTTGGGCGCGCGACTAACCTGAGACAGGAGTTTACCACATTGAGTCTGACTATCAAAATTTAGGTATGGGACTGGTTTGGATAGAAGACCCTTGTGATGGACAAAGTAGCCTGCGATACTACGTACTATCATCCGACTTCACATTCCAGCATGGTCATTTCATTCGCACTGCATACTACATTGCATCCTCAGTACTTAGTATTTTGAGTTATAATGTTTTTATACTTATATGACATTTTGGATTGTTATGTTTTCTGTACTTTTCTTGCTTAGACGGACTTAGCAGGATTAAATATTACATTGTACCCTCGGCATATGATATTTAACTCACTATGATTCCGCATTGCATATTCTAATAGTACTCATGGACTTATCAGTATATTTCTGCTTACTCTGATATCATATGATTCATGATCTTGCCTGTATTCCCGATATTATATGATTATGACATTGTATTGGATACATGGCACATGCATCGCACACACTTTCACCACTCTCTAAGCTTTCTATAAGATTATGCATGATAGATGCGTGCAGGTGACGTTAGGTTATAGCAGCATTGAGCTTGGAGTGTGCAGCTGTCTTCTGGAGCTTTGATTTCATTATATGTATTTTCCTTTCAGTATTGTATTCAATTGATTATATTAGTGGATATGTGATAATGATGTTGCCTTTGTGAATAGGGTATACTTGTGGTTATGCTCCATTACACAAAAAAAAATATATTCTGAAAATCCTCCTTGTAGATCTCAGGATCGGAATCTGGCGTATGAATGCTGGGAGTTGAGAATGGGGTACTGCGGAGGCTGTCGATACCGGACTCGGTGATCGGGATTCCTATGAATTCGATTTTCGAGTTTGGGGCATAACAAGCATACTCAATTCACTTGATTAAGGGCAAATAACGCTTTAAGGACAGAGTTTCAGATGTGCTTCAGCCTGTCCACATTTCAGATTTATTTACAATTTTCGGTTTCCACATTATACAGAAATTATACTAATCTCTATAAATTCACAACATGTGTTACATCCAGACCATCCATTGGATTAACGTCCAACCTCCTGGACACTATAGCTTACATGGCTTCACACACACACGTGTGTGTGTGTATGAATGCTGAGGTGGGCCATTGTTACGTGGGACCCACCTTTATCATGAAGCCTACATCGTCCAGATCCATTTAGACGGTGAATTTGAGTAATCTGCTCCCACCGCAGACATATATAGTATATAATATTATATATATATATATATATATATATATATATATATATATATATATATATATATATATATATATATATATTACAGTGGGCCATTAAGTGGACCACACCATGATGTATGCCTATATATGTATTGTCCAATTGCTGGACGGTGCAGCGGTTATGTTATCCAGACCGTCCATCTAATGGACATGGTCATGGACACCATGATACGTGTATTGATCCCTGTCGTCCACTGATTTGGACATGGGGACCACATGTGATGTATGGGTCTTATCCATACCATCCATAGGATGGGATGGTGGGCTCCTTTGATGCATGCATTCTATACTATGTCGTCCATCCATCTAGTGTGTTGGGCCATATATATGGACCCCACACTGATGTCTGTGTTACATCTAAAACTATCCATCCTTTTGGCAAATCTATCTTAAGGCTTAGACTAAAAATAAGATAGATCCAGTTATCAGGTGGACCACACCACAACAAATAGTGGGTTTGAGCGCCTACCATTGAAAACCCCCTTTTGGGGATTACAGAAGTTTTGAACCAATATGATATTTGTTTTTCCTCCGAATTTAGGCCTTCGTGACCTTATGAAAAAATAAATGTTATGGTGGGCCCAACGGAGTTTTGACGGTGGAAATCATTATCACCACTGTTGTTTGTAGTATGGTCCAGATGATCTTTTGATATGATGCATTTGTTTGGATAACGCTCTCTATAGATGGATGAATGGTGTAGTTATTGTGGCCCATTTGACTATTGGATGTATTTAGGGCTTATTTGATGATGCCCAATATGACATATTTAGGGCCCATTTGGAAGGGCTCGATGTGATGTATATGAGGCCCTTGTATGAGGCCCAACATGATGTATTTAGGGCCTATGGGTTGAGGCCCATTATGATATATTTAAGGCCCATGGGTTATGGCCCATTATGATGTATTCGGGGCCCATGGGATGTGGCCCATTTGATGTATATAGGCCTATGTGATGTCGCCCATGTGATGTGTATTAGGCCCATGTAGCGTGGCCTATTGTGATGTATGAGACCCTTGTATAAGGCCTATTGAGATTGTATGCAGCCCATTGTATTGCATATGAGTCCTTTGTGTAAGGCCATGGGCCCACTATATGTTTGGCCGTATGTGGACCACTTCTTGGGAGCAATGTTGGTTAAATGTCTACATTGATGGGCAATGATGGTTGGATATCCACATTATGACCTTCCCTTAGGCCTTATTAAGCTCATTCTCATCGATTCCGATTGTCGAGGCTGAGTCCGATCGATGAAGCCGATACCGTATGTCGATGCTGATTCCAATTGTCAATTCTGATTATCGATTTTGAATGTCGAGGCTGAGTTCGATTGACTAGGCCGATTCCATTTGTCAAGGTCAATTTCGATTGTCGAGGCCGAGTTCGATCGACGAGGTCGATTTCGTATGTCGAGGCTGATTGTCGAGGCTGATTCTAATTGTCGATTCTTAATGTCGAGGACAAGTCCGATTATCGAGGCTGATTTCGATTGTTGAGGCCAATTTTGATTATTGAGGTCGATTCTAATTATTGAGGCCGATTCTGATTGTCGAGGCCGATTCTGATTGTCGAGGCCGATTCTAATTGTCGAGGCCAATTGTTAAGGCTGAATATTGTGGCCGATTGTTGAGGCCTAATATGATGTATATGAGACCCGTATTTAAGGCCCATTATGATGAGTATTTAGCCCGTGTTTAAGGCCTAATGTGATGCATATAAGACCTATGTCATGAGGCCCATTGTGGTGCATTTGAGAACCAGGCGATGGTGCCTGTTGTGATGTATATCAGGCCCATTTGAGAGGCCCATCGTGATGTGTATTAAGCTATTAAGTGAGGCCCATGGTGTTGTATATTTGGTCCTTGTGAGAGGTCATGGTTCCACTATATGTTAGGCTCTACATGGGTCAATCATTGGGGGCAATGTTGGTTAAATGTCTACATTGTCGAGGACGATTGTCGATGTCAGTTATTGATATTGATTATAAGTATGTGACAACATAGCATCATGATACATGCCCGTATGCATCATCTGCATGAGATATGATTGACCATTGCATATGTCATAGTGCTGGTGGTTTATGGGATTCCTTGATAGGCAGAGTAGCCCCACATAAGCGCGCGATATGCGCAGGATTGATACATAACTGGATTGTATGACTCATGCATCTTACATTGTGTGTTGTGATTACTGTACACCTTAGTGACATCAGAGCCATAGCCTCCACAGGTATGTCATGGATGGCTAGATGGACACCAAAAATGTTTGGTTCGAGCATCTGAGTACTTTGGATGTCAATAAGTGAAAGTCCCTAAACCTCCGAGGTCAAGAGATGCCCCAGCGTCGAGACTGAGTAGATGCATGAGCGCCCGAGTGCCGAATACCAGGAGGCTGCATCTCCCACTATGTCTAGTCGGTTAGGAGGGGGCGTGGCCTTACCCGCCCGAGAGTAGGGGGCATAGTTAGGCTAAGTTTGACCGGCTCGTGAATGGATCGCTATCAACGTACCGAGTAGATATTATCGGACTAGATTTCTTTCACTTCCATGGTCACGTGTCAGTGGGCGGAGATTTGCATGTAGAGTGTACTAGACCCCGGTAATGATCCCAGAGATGTATAGTACTGATTTGTGGAGAAGGATTTGCATACTCATTCATTCATTCATTCACTATCCACTCGGGCTGGTGGTGTGCAATTATTTGTTGCATGTACATTCGTAATGGCCAGGATTTCGATTGGGGTGTGCGACTAACCTAAGATTAGAAGTTTACCACATTGAGTCTGACTATCCAAATTAGGTATGAGACTAGTTTGGATAGAAGTCCCTTGTGATGGACCCTATAGCTAGTGATACCACGTACTATCATCCCGAATTCACACTACAGCTTAATCATTTCATTCGCACCACATATCGCATTACATCCTCGGCATATGACATTTTGGGTTGCTATGTTTCTGCATTTATATGACCTAGATGAGGTTGATGGTATTTTTATGGACTTATCAATATTTCTGTTTACTCTGATATTGAATGGTTCGTGGACTTACCAGTATATTTTCGCTTACTCTGATATCGTATGATTCATAACTTTATCAGTATTTCTGCTTATTCCAATATTGTATGATTTATGACACTGTATTGCATACTTGGCACTTACCTTGTGCACACACTTTCAAAACTTTCTAAGCTTTCTATAAGCTTATGTACGATAGATGCGTGCAGGTGGCGTTAGGTTACAACAGCATTGAGCTTGGAGCTTGCACTGTCTTCTGGAGCTTTGAATTTGAAATATATATTTCCCTTTCAGTACTATATTCAAATTTTATATTAGTGGATATGTGATGATAATGTTTATTTTGCGATTTGAGTATACTTGTGGTTATGTTTCTTATGAGATAATGTACGTTGGAAAATCCTCCTTGTAGGATGTTAGGATCAGAATTTGGTGCATGTGCACTGGGAGCCGAGAATGGGGTACTACGGAGGCTATCAGCACCAGATTAAGTGATCGAGAATTTTGTGAGCCCAGTTTTCGAGTTTGGAGCGTGCAACTATAGACATGATTGGATCTAAAACCTTATAAGAAAGGATGAAAAACTAAGGAAGAAAGAAGAAAAATGCTAGGCAACAGCTCTCCACCCTTGTGCGTCACTCCTCCAAACCCTCAATAGATCCCTAGGAGTGCCCTGGGAACTCCTATTAATAGTTGAGCAACACCTCCTTGAGCACTGACTTGGAAAAATATGAAAATCGCCTCAAATTTACTCACTCTGCGTAACTCTGCATAACTTCACCCAAATCATTCGATGTCATCGAACTGGTTTCGCTGTCATCGAATGCGCTTTTTCTACGTGCTTTTTCACGCTATTGTAACTTCATCCAGAGTCTATAACCTTCTTTGTCATCAAACCTACCTTCGATCTCATCGAAGAGGCCTTTAATGTCATCGAACGTTGTTTGAGGAATCGATAACATGTCCAAAACAGTCCAAAGAGTTAATTCAATTTCTTCAATAAATTCGATGTCATCAAAGAGGCCTTCGATGTCCTCAAGCAGGCCTTCAATATCATCGAGGAAGCATTCGAGTAGTCGAAGATGGTGCCCAATATGTCCAGCGAGTTTTGCCGAAAATCCTCAGAAAATTCAATGTCCTCAAACCGTCATCGATGGCATCAAACAAGTCCTCTAGTCATCGAAAAGTATCTTCAATTTATCCAGCGACCAACTCGATTTTCTTTCATAAATTCGATGTCATTGACCCATGTTCGATGTCATCGAATGGTGATTGATGACACAGTCAATGTGACTTCTGCACTTGTTCTTTTGACATCTTTCTTTCTTCACTTAGTTTTCTTGAATCATGGGACTTTAAAATCTTCAATCTTTGTCTCCTAAGCTCCATTCTTTGCCTTAGTGATCTTTGAGCATCAAATCCATGCTTTTAGCACCTTTTCCAATCCAAGCTCTTAAATTTACCTTGCAACACAAACATGAGTAAAATAGGACATTAAGCAGTATTATGTACATAAAACCAAGATATAAATGGGGTTTAATATGCAATATTAGACCCTCAACAGCGACTCTAGACTTGGGGTTGTGTATAAATGTCTTCCATGCTCAACCTACAACATAGGAAGAATTGTCCCTATAGAAGATAATGGGTTGTTTTGGTAGGTTGATTCATCTCTCCCTTTTTGTAAGCATTTGACAAAGGGTTAGTCTATAATATATGGATGAATAAAAACATGGATGTTCTAATTAGGTAAGACAAAGATAAGCAAATATGAGCATGTTGTGTATAGCAGTGAAGAGACTTAGGAACTGTACCATAATATAATTGAACTACAACAAAAGAGTATCATTAGATTAATGTAAAGCCTAAGTGGTCAATAAAATGTTAGGCTTAAATGTCAGTTTAACTCTGAAACACTGAGTTGGGTGTAATTAGGGCATGAACAGCATCACCCAATTCCAAAAAGTGTTGGGGTTGGCGTCAAAGAAATTTGTTCAAAAAGTAATGACCATATCATATCAATAGATAACAAGAAACTAAGAAGAGCCAGTTAGCCTAGTTGCCACATAATCATCCTAAATGCAAGATAGATGAGCCGCAATCCGCCCCACAGTCCACTGTAGGGAGTAAATGGCCTCTCCCATGGTTTGAACCATCCTCTCTAGCCGGGACTGTTACTCAATAATCTGCACCTGCTACACTCTAATGGTAAATAGAATGTCATCTGAAGAAGCCATAGGAGCAGGAGGTGGGGATTGTGGGGCAGCAACACCTTCAGCTGGGTCAGGAGCATCTTCCCGAGGTTCTTCATCTTCAGCTTGTTCCCTCGACCCATGCCCAAAGGAAGTTTCATCTTCCTAAGATTGTTGGTTGTGAATTTGGGTGCGGTAAGCATTTCGCCCTTGTCCCCTTTTATGCCGAACTGGTTGGCTAGACAACAAAGCAGCTGACCAAATGGTATTCTAGAGGTATTGGACTCAAAAGCAGAGATAATCTGATGAAAAATCATAGTTGGAAGAAACATGGGCTCCCCCTTCCTAAGTTTATAGAGAATCTCAATCATAAATGGGGTGAGCTCAGTATATTGCCTAAACGGGGATAAACATTTAAAATAAAGAGGAGGTGAAGCATTCGATAGTCATTTGACATCTCTGAAGCCCTAAGAGCATTGGCTTTGCTCCATTCAATTTTCATTTTCCAAGGGCTCACCAGACTACTTGACACAACAGTCCACGTGATTGATAAACAAGTGTGCATGAATGAGTGCACTAATAAGACATTATTATTCTCCCGTCGGAGGCATATGATAGGACTTGGCAAGTTTAAGGAAAAACAAACTCTGAATTTCAACACATTGAAAGGTTTTCAAACACAAAGTTGACTTGTGTACTTACCTACAAGCGAATGAGCCCCATTAAGAATAGTTGGTGAAGATCTTCTAGGTTGTTGAAGAGCCTTCAGCTCCCTTGTACAGCAATCACAAGATTGATGTCCAATGTTGATGCCGATGTTAATGGGTCAAGGGTTTTGAAAAAATCTTATCTAGGTAATGATTGTTCTTTAAGATATAAAAGGAATCCCCAAGAAAAAAGTATTCAATGTATTCATCATATAGATTTACCATTAAAGAGAGTTGTTAAACCATTATAAATGCTAGAGTTCATTGTTCAATCCAAGCTTTGAATGTTTGTCAATAATTGCCTTTAAGACATGGATTGAATAGTGAACTCCTATGAGGAAAGAGGGCTTAAGAGGAAGGTTATTTACTCTTGCAATAACTCTCTCAAAGCTCTCTTTAATACTCACTTAAAAACTCAGGAAGCAACCCTAAAAGCTTTATAAAATAAAATCCCAACAGTTAAAAAACAGGCAGAAAACTATTAGATTCGATGTCATTGAAGAGTCTTCGATGTCATTGAAGTTACTTTCGTTGTCATCGAACCTTCTTTAATTACATCGAACCATGCAACAAGATATTCAAATAATTGTTAGATAGTTTCTGTTCAATGTAATCGAGAGTCCTTCGATGTCATCGAAGGATGACTCGATGCTATTAAGATTTTCTATAAAAATAACCTAAGGTTGCAGATAGATTGGATCCATTTACAACGACATTGAACATACCTTCAATGTCATCGAAGAGGTCCTTTGATGTCAGTGAAGGGTGACTCGATGTCATTGAAGCAATCAAGATATATTACATTTACTTGTTGGACTGAATATGCACTTTCATGATGCCATCGAAGCTAAGTTCGATGTCATCAAATCTTAAGTTTTGATGTCATCGAAAATATCTTGATTTACCTTAAAAACTCATTGGATACTATGTGTTGATTTATGATGTCATCGAACCTCAGTTCAATGTCATCAAACAGGGTTTGATGTCATCGAGCATATGTGATTTTCCTTGAAGACTTGTTGGAGTAATATGAGTCTTTTACGTTGTCACCAAACTATAAGTTCGATGTCATCGAGATTGTCTAGAATATATGAGTTTGGTTGCTGGACTGTTGGGGCTCATTCTTGATATTATCGAGCTGTCTTTGATGATATCGAAGACAATTCGATGTCACTTCGATGACATCGAATGTAGCTATTTTTTGGATTGATCTTTTAACTCTATTAGCTACCAAATTAAACCTTTAACATACTTAACAAGGGTTATACCTAGATGTTTTTGGTCAAGTATGGTCTATATTTCAAATGTTTTTAGTGTAGGGTTTGGCTAGGTTTGTGAAGCTTAGTTTACCTTAGCTTTGAACTTGAAGCTTCTATCTTGCCGAGTCTTTAGTCTTGTATCTTTATTGGGGCTCCCTTGACTCTAAGACTCTTCAACTCAAATCAAACTCGATATACCCCTCTTTATGATACATCAGATCGCACGAGGACACCCAAGGTTGAAAAATCGTAAATGCCTAAGGGTGCACCATCCAATCACGGATGTACCTGAAATTTCCCATTTAAGCATGTACAAGTTCAGGGAGGGTCCTCGTTCATTTTGAGCCTAATCAGACTCAGTAAACTGCACTTCATGAGACTTCAGGTTGCATAAGGACATCCAAGCCTGTAACGCCGAAAATGCCTAAAGGTGCAGCAACCGATCATGAATGTGTCTAAAATTTTTGGGGCAAGCCTGTACAGGATCAAAGAGGGTCTTTGTCCGTTTCTAGCCAAATCGGACTCAGTAAACTGCACTTCAAGAGTCTTTAGGGGGCATTAGAAGGTTTAAGGCCAAAACGTTGAAAATGCCTAAAGGTGTGCCAAATGATCATGAATGTTTCAAAATTTTCTCGAGCTTGCCTTTACAAGTTAGGGAGAGTCCTCAACTATTTCGACTCAAATCAAACTCGGTATACCACTCTTAGATTGGCATCATGTTGCATTAGGATAACCGAGCGTGAAAAACTAGAAATGCCTAAAGGTGGGGCAACCGATCAAGAATGTGTCCAAAATTTCTTAGACAAGCATGTATAAGTTTAGGGAGGGTCCTCATCAGTTTTGACTCAAATCGGACTCGGTATACCGCTCTTCAATTGACATCAGGTTGCATTAGGACACCTAAGGCTAGAACGCCGAAAACGCCTAAAGGTACAACAATATATTACGAATGTGTATAAAATTTCTCAGGCAAGCCTATACAGTATCAGAGAGGGTCCCTGTTGTTTTAAGACAAATCAAACTCAGTAAAAATCACTTCAGGAGACTTTAGGTGGCATTGAAATGTTCGAGGCCGAAATACCTAAAGGTGTGCCAAACAATCACGAATATGCCCGAAATTTCTCGAACATGCCTGTATAGGTTTAGGGAGGGTCCCCATCTATTTTGAGTTGAATTAGACTCAATAAACTACAATTCAAGGGATATTAGGGGGCATCTGGACACTTAATGCTGAAATGTTGGAAATGCCTAAAGGTGCGCCAATAGATCATGAATGTGCCTGAAATTTTTTTAAAAAGCCTCTATAAGTTTAGGGAGGGTCCTCATCATTTTTTACTCAAATTAGACTTGGTATACCCCTCTTTAAGAGACATCAGGCTGCATCGAACACCTAAGGTTGAAAAGCAAAAAAGCCTAAAGGTGCGCCAACCAATCACAAATATTCCTGAAACTTCTTGGGCAAGCCTGTACATGTTCAAGGAGGGTGCCCGTCTATTTCGAGCAGAATCAGACTCAATAAATCGAACTTCAGGAGACTTTAGGTGGCATCGCAACGCCTAAGGCTAAAACGCCTTAAGCACCTGAAGGTGCAACAACCAATCATGAATGTGCCCGAAATTTCTCGAGTAAGCCTATATAAGTTTAAGGAGGGTTCCTACATTTCGAGTGGAATCAGACTCAATAAATTATACTTCAGGGTACTTCAGGTAGCATTGGAACTGTCATGCCCTAAACTCTGAAATCGGGCTTACAAAATTCTCGATCACCAAATACGGTGCCGACATCCTCCATAGTACCCCATTGTTGGCTCCCAGTGCCTATACACTAGATTTCAAACTTAGGATCCTACAAGGAGGATTTTTTAACATACATTTATCTCGTAAGAAGCATAACCACAAGTTTACCAAAATGACAAAGACAACATCATCATCACATATCCACTAATATAAATAGTTGAATACAATGCTGAAAGGAAAATACATATATAAAAAAATTAAAGCTTCAGAAGACAGCTGGAAGCTCTAAGCTCAACGCTGCTGCGACCTAATGCCACCTGCACGCATCTATCATGCATAAGCTTATAGAAAGCTTAAAAGGTAGTGTAAGTGTGTGCATAAGGTAATTGTCAAGTATGCAATATTAGAGCAATGTGAAAATATGCTGGTAAGTCTATAAATGTCATTAGCTTTATCCAGGCTATGCGATGAAAAATATAATAAGCCAATATCATATACTGAGGAAGTAATGTAGATCAGTTATGCAATGCAGAGACATAGTAAACCAAATATCATATACTGAGAATGCAATGCAATATACGGTGCGAATAAAATGATCAAGGTAGAGCGTGAAGTCGGGATGACAGTACGTAGTATCGCAAGCTGTGGGGTCCATCACAAGGGACTTCTATCCAAACTGGTCCATACTTGATTTGGATAGTTAGACACAATGTGATAAACTCCTGATCTCAGGTTAGTCGCGTGCCCAACCGAAATCCTGGCCATTGTGAAGGTACATAAATCAAATTAGTTGCGCACCACCAGCCCCAGTGGATAGTGAATGAATGAATGAATGAATGAGTAAAATGTTAAGATACAACTCCTGCTCAATAAGTCCACATATCAATACCGTACTTCTCTCAGATCATTACCGGAGTCTAGTACACTTTACGCCATCTGCCCCCCCATCAAGCACACAACTGGGTAAGTGGAAGAGACCTCACTATCCGCCTACTAATATCGGCCCGACTCGTCGATAGCTGACCCATTTATGAACTGGTCAGACTCAGCTTAATATTGCCTACTCCCTCGGGCGAGTAAGGCCACACCCCCTTCCAACTGACCACAACAGTGGGAGATGCGGCCTACTAGTATACGGCCCTCATGGGCTCATTTATTTCCATTCGATCTAGACATTGGAGCGTCCTCTAGTACCAAGAGGGTTTATGAACTTTCACCCAGGGACATCTATGGCATCCCATGTAGAAAAGATTTTTAGTGTCCCATTTAGCAATCCACGATATGCCTGTGGAGGCTACGACCCTGATGTCGCTAGGGCAGACGTTGCTGCTGCCAGCGTCCTGCTATTTGGAATAGAGGCCAGGTCTGTGGGCCCCACCATAGGTCTCACCATGATGCATGTCGACCATCTACACCGTGCATTTAATGAGTCCCTTCTTAAAAAATGGGGTACGCCAAAAATCAACCGTACACGAAACTTAGGTGGTCTACACTACAAGAGGCAGCGGGGGATTGAACGTCTACCATTGAAATCCTTTTTGGGTCACAGAAGTTTTGGATAAATATGAAATTTGTTTTTCCTCTTAATTTAGGTCTTTGTGACCTTATAAACAAATGGAAAATAAACGATATGGTGAGTCCTATGTGGGACCCACCTATGTGGAAACTGATTGGCTGGTGTACCACACACCAGCTATATAACTGCTGTAATGATGTCAACAAGTTCTGTGGGACCCACCATTGATGTATATGTCTATATCCACATCGTCCAGACCCACCTCAGTGTATGCGTTGTATATTCACGACGTTCATCCCTTGGCCGTGAAGCCCACCATGATGTATGTGTTATGTACATAGTTCATCCATTTTCTGGATCATGGGCTGCTCCTTAGGCCCATGTGATGCAGCTCACTTGATATACATGAGGCCCATGTTTGAGCCCCAATGTGATGTATACCCAGTCCATGTGTTAGGGCCCATTGTGATGTATATGAGGCTTGTGTATGAGGCCCATTATAATGAGCATGCAACCCATCTTTAAGGCCCATTGTGATGTACATGAGGCCCATGTTTGAGGCCCAATGTGATGTATACCCGGCCCATGTGTTGAGGCCCATTGTGATGTACATGAGGCCTATGGGATGTGGCCCATTATGATATATATGTGACCCATGAGTGAGGCCCATGTAATGCGGCCCATGCGATGCGGCCCATTGTGATGTGTATTAGGCCCATTTGATGTGGTCCATTATGGTGAGTGAAGCATATGTGATACGGCCCATTGTGATGTATATTAGGTCCATGTGATGCGGCCCATTCTGATGTGTATTAGGCACATGTGATGCGGCTCATTGTAATGTATTCAAGGCCCAATGTGATCTATATGAGGCCCATGCGAGTGAGGCTCAATGCGATATATATAAAGCCCTTTTGTGAGGCCCAAGGGGATATATATGAGGCCCATTACGATGCGTGATTCCACCAAGATGTATGTAATGATATTTATGATGCTCATTAAATGCACGGTGTAGATGGTCGACATGCATCATGGTGAGACCTATGGTGGGGCCCACAGACCTGGCCTCTATTCCAAATAGCAGGACGCTGGCAGCAGCAACGTCTGCCTATTATTATTATTTTTTTCAATGGATTTTCAAAGGTGGGGCCCACATCAGGGCGATCTAGTCTGCCTATTGGGTTCCCGGGCTCAGGACAGGTCCAATGAGCCCAATATTGGATATGTTTTGACGCACAGAAATATCACAGTGGGCCCTAACAATTTACCACTGTTAAAATAGTCTTTTTGCTGGTGTGGCCTACTAGAGAGTTGGATTGGCTTCATTTTTCAGCTCAAGGCCTAAAATAAGCTAGAAAATTGAATGGACGACATGGATTTAATACATACATCAAGGTGAGGTCCACGTCCAGTGGACTTGATGGCGTGGATAAAACACTCACGTCATGGTGGTCCCACGTGCAAGATACAACATGGTGTGCTCCAACTGGAATTTGCATCTGCCTCATTCCCAAGCCATCGCCTGGATGGATGGCGTGGATAATACATCAAGGTGGGTCCACATGTACATGGCCCACCTGATTTGAATTAAGCTGAAATTTGTGTTTTTCCTTCATCTAGGGCTTGTCCAGGACGGACATGGGTTGGACGGTGGAGATAAAACCCATTCATCAGGGTGGGTCACAAGATGGGAAAGAGAGAGATAGAGAGAGAGGGATGGTGTGATGGAGGGACCCCGCCACTATGGGCCCCTCTTTGCTTGCAACACATACATGAAAATGGGTCTCATCACAAGTGAGCCTTACATCAAAAATCAAGATCTAATGCTATAAACACCCACTGATTTCGTTCCTCCTTGGATCCTTGGAATGCTAAGCTCCTAAGCTCTCTTTTTTATGGAGGTTGATGAAGTATGGATGGCTAGGATGAGAGATTGGGTGGTAGGGAGTGGGCCACACTTGGCTCTCTTTGGAAAGAGCTTGGACGATTGCTCTCTCATGGTTTACTTGAGAAATGGATTGAGAGAGAGATAGAGAGAGATAGGTGATGGGATGAAAAAGGATGGGTGAGTGATGTGTGAGTGATGGGTGGAGTGATGTTGTGTAAGAGATGGGATGGAAAGCTATGGGTGTTGTTGACTTTTAGGTGAGAGATGGATGGATATGGTATGAGTTGAGATGGGATGTGTACTTAACATGTGATTGATTCATTGATGTAATGTTTGGGTAGAGATTCTCTCATTATTCGCAACGCGTAGTGTTTCTTCAAAATATACGCGGGTCCACAACTTCTAGTCTGGGTATCGCATCAATGCGCGACGTTGAAATCACGGTGATGGCGCAGTCACTAGGGTACAAATCTCAGGTCAAGTCGACTCAGGTTGACAGGGTGCGACTCAGGGTCACACGCAAATATTATCTACTCATCGCAGGTCGCCGGAATTCGACAGGGAGGATCGAGAGGGTCTACGGAACGATACGGGCCTTACAGGAACGCCCAAGGCCAAAACACCGGAAGCACCTAAAGGCGCAGTCAACAATTTTGAATGTGTACAAAATTTCTCTAACAAGCATGTAAAGGAACAATGAGGTTGTACATTCGTTTCCACCTAAGTTGGACTCAGTAAACCCCACACCAGGAGACATCAGGTCACCCCTAGATGAGAGAGGCCAAAATGTTATAACTGTAAAGGGTCACCCTCGAAAATTCCTCCGGCAAGCCTGTACAAGTGCAAAGAGGCTCAACTTCCATTTCAGAGACATTAGGTCACCCCGGGTCAACCAATTAGTCTGAAATTTCTTCACAGCATTTTGACCCACTTTGCCTCACCTCACCACTGTTTAGCTAAGCATAAGGAAGGCCATTCAAATATAAAATACCAAGGGGGATCCACAACCATTTCGACTTGAATCAGACTCAATAAACCCTAATAAAGGAGACTTCAGGAAGCATTGGGACACTAAAAGCCAAAATGTTGGAACTGGGCAAGGATGTGCCAAATAATCCCAAACAAATCCAAAATTTCTCTAGGTAGCTTGTATGGGTGCAGGGATGCTCCACGTCTGTTTCAAGCCAAATTGGACTTAGTAAACCCTACTTCATGAGACTTTAGGAAGCATTAGGACACTAAAGGTCGAACGCTAGAACTGGGAAAGAACGTGATAGAAAATCCCAAACGAGTCTGAAATATCTCTAGGTAGGCTGTACGGGTGCAAGGGTGCTCCACGTCCATTTTAAGCCCAATCAAACTTAGGCCGTGTTTGTTAACGCTGAATTTTTGCACTTAACACGGAATGGGAAAATTTTTATGTGTTTAGTGGTGTTTGTTAATGCGTTATTAACGCAGAAGATGGAAAGCATTAAGTGGTTTTTCACTGAATTCTCTCCGTGATAGGAGTCTGGCTTAATGGTGAACGCGGAATGCGCTCCATGATTTTTCATTAAACAAAAATTTTTTACTTCCAAAAGTACCCCTTTTCATATTACTACGAAAATTTTTTTCTTTTAAATTGTTTGCGCAATGCAAAATAAACCTTTAACCTGTGAAACTTCTTTACGCCCCACCATGATTTATGTGTTTAATCCACACCATTTATCAACTTTTTCAGATAATTTAAGGTGTGATCCAATAAAAGAAGCACGTCCAATGATTAATTGGACCATAAGGTGGGGATTGAACGTCCACCATTAAAAACTTCTTAAGAATTAGAGAAGTTTCAGATCAAGCTGATATTTGTGTTTTCACTTCATCCATGTATTCATGACCTAATGAATAGGTTGGATGGTAAAAAAAACATCACAGTGGCCCTTAGAAAGGTTTCAACGATGGATGTATACATGAATTTTTTAACGGTGCAAAACATTATCCTGCTGCTATTTTTGGTGTGGTCCACTTGAGCATTGGATCTACATCATTTTTGTGTTCATACCTTAAAATAATATGAGAAAAGGGATTGATGGTTTGGATATACAGATACATCACGGTGGGCCCACCCACAGAACTGCCCGTTCGGAGCTAGGGACGGGCGGGGCAGTACACAATCCGCGTCCTCGTACAACGCTGGATGCGGATTTCCTGTGAAAGCCTTTTGGATGAGGTTCTTGCGCTGAAACCTGGGTGGGGCCCAACGTGATGTTTTTGATGAATCCACCCCGGCCATTCGTTTTCCAATATATTTTTATGATAACAGGCCAAAAATGAGCCGTAACTAATACTCAAGTGGACCTAAAATGTGAGTATTGAACGTACACAATTGAAATATTCGTGGGTCACAGAAGTTTTGAATTAGGATAATATTTGTGTTTTCAGTTCATCCAAGTAGGAATGACGTTATTAATGGTATGAATGTCATGTAAACATCACTTTCTACCCCAGAAAGTTGACGCAGGGATGAAAGTGATGAGGTCGATCACCGTCTTCCTCAAGGATAATTACTCCGAATCTACGGAGCTTCTCCGAACTCCTCATAAAGACTTCTCGAATCCACGAGGAAAGAAAGCAAAAGAATAGAAATAAATTCTAATAAAATTCAAAATTGATTAATGAATGAATAAAAACGAGTTCACATCCCTTTTAAATAAGGGAACCAAGCAATAGGAAAGAAATCAGACTCAAACTACAACTAAAACTCCTAAAATCCGCGACTTAGGCCGTGTTTATTAACGCTGATTTTTTGCACTTAACGCGGAATGGGGAAATTTTTCATTTTTAGTGGTGTTTGTTAATGCGTTGTGTCACGCCCTAAATCCAAAAATTGGATTCATAAGAATCCCGATTACCGAATCTGGTGCCGACAGCCTCCGTAGTACCCCATTCTCGACTCCTAGCATTCATATGCTAGATTTCAATCCTAGGATCCTACAAGGAGGATTTTTTTTATATACATTTAACTAGTAATAAGTATAACCACAAGATTACCCAATTCACAAAGGCAACATCATCATCACATATCCACTAATATAATCATTTGAGTACAATACTGAAAGGGAAATACATAAATAAAAAAAATCAAGCTCCAGAAGACCACTGCACGCTCTAAGCTCAACACTGCTGCAACCTAACATCACCTGCACACATCTATCGTGCATAAGCTTATAGAAAGCTTAGAGGGTGGTGTAAGTGTGTATACAAGGTAAGTATCAAATGTTCAATATAATGTCATCATCATGTAATACCGAAATTACTGGTCATCCATAAATCATACAATATCGGAATAAGCAGAAATACTGACAAGATCATGAATTATCAAAGTAAGCAGAAATACTAACAAGATCATAAATCATATGATAACAGAGTAAACGGAAGTACGGACAAGTTCATAAGTAAATCAATAGCAGAATAAGCAATATAGAACAACTATGCAACAAGGAGTCATGAAGAGCCAAATATCAGATGCCGAGGATGCAATGCAATATGCAATGCGAATGAAATGACCATGCTAGAGTGTGAAGTCGGGATGATAGTACATAGTATCGCAGGTTACGGGGTCCACCACAGGGGACTTCTATCCAAACCAGTCTCATACCTAAATTTGGATAGTCAGACTCAACGTGGTAAACTCCTGATCTCAGGTTATTCGCACGTCTAACCAAAATTCTTGTCATAGCGAAGGTACACAACGATTAGTTGCGCACCACCAGCCCAAGTGGATAGTGAATGAATGAGTGAGCATGCAACTCATACTCAATAAGTCCACATATCAGTACGGTTCCTCTCTGGGAAATCACTGGGGTCTATTACACTCTAAATTAGATTCCCACCCCATCACGCGCAACAAGGCGAGTGGAAGAGACCTCACTATCCGCCTGCCAATATCGGGCCCGGCTCATCGATAGCGTACCCATTCCTCGAGCTGGTCAAACTCAACCTAGCTTTGTCCCCTCCTCTCGGGCAGGTAAGGCTGCACCCCCTTCCAACCGACCACGACACAGTGGAGAGCAGTCATCTGGTAATCGGCACTCAGCGGTCATCTACCCACTCGGTCTAGACGTTGGAGCAACCTCTGGAACTAAGAGGGTTCTGAAACTTTCACCCAAGGATATTTATAGCACCCCATGTATAACAGATTTTCGGTATCCCATCTGACCATCCACGATATACCTATGGAGGCTATGACCCTAATGTCGCTAGGGCATACAGTAATCACAGCACACAATGCAAGATGCATGAGTCATACAATCCAATCATGCATCAATCCTGCGCATACCGTGCGCTCATATGAGACAATCTCCACCTATCAGGGAGTCTCATAACAACCGGCACTATGACATATGCAATGATCAATCACATTTCATAACAAACATGCAGATGATGCGTATGTATTATGATGTCATGCTGTCACATACTCATAATCGGTATCAATAACCAGCATCAACAATCGGCCTCAACAATGTAGACATCTAACCAACATTGTCCCAAGGAATGACCCCCCACAGGGCAAACACATAATGGGCCGACGGCCTCACACAAAGGCCTAATATACAACACAGTGGGCCTCACCCAAGGACCACAGATACATCACAATGGGCCTCAACTATGGGTCGTATATACATCATATAGGTCTAGGTAATCGGCCTTGACAATCGAAATTGAAATCGGAGTAGGCCTCAGTAATCGGAATCGGTCATGACAATCAGAATCGTCAATCGGCCACGACAATCGGAATTGATCGATAATCAAAATCGACAATCGGTCATGATAATCAGAATCAATCGGTAATAAGAATCAGCAAATCGGTCATGTCAATCGAAATCGACAATCGGTCACAATAATCGAAATCAATCGGTAATCAGAATTAGCAAATCGGTCATGTCGATCGGAATCGGCAATCGGTCACATCCATCGAAATTGATCGATAATCAGAGTGGGCAAATCGGTCACGTCGATCGGAATCGGCAATCGGTCATGGTAATCGAAATCAATCGGTAATAAGAATCAGCAAATCGGTCATGTCAATCGGAATCGACAATCGACCACAATAATCGGAATCGATCGGTAATCAGAGTTAGCAAATCGGTCACGTCGATTGAAATCGGCAATCGGTCATGATAATCAAAATCAATCGGTAATAAGAATTAGTAAATCGGTCATGTCAATCGGAATCGACAATCGGTCACAATAATTAGAATCAATCGGTAATCAGAGTCGAAAAATCGGTCACATCGATCGAAATCGACAATCGGTCACATCCATCGAAATCGAGGGTGATGTTAAAGAGCCACCGTCCAGAGGGTGATGTTCTGGACAGTCCATACCTGATGCATATGACGTGGTGGGTCCCACACGTAGGATACAATACATACATTAGTGGGTCCCATGTGGGGCCCACCAAAATGCTTATCTGCCATCCAATCTGTTGACAAGGTCACACGTGTCTGGATGAACAGGAAAAAATAATTTCATACGATTCGAAACTTCTGCTACAAAGGTTTAAATGGTAGTCGCTCAAACACACTGTTTCCTACCGTGTGGGCCACCTGAGTCAAATGCGGGTGATGTTTTTTTTAGAGGGCCCACTGTCCCAAAGGGACCTAACAAATGCACGGTGTTGTTGAACAACACACATCATGGTGGGGCCTACAAGTGGGACCACGTCCCTGCCCGTTTTGTCCGTGCGCAGCAGGACGCTGATGAGGACGTTAGCAGCAGCATCCCTGCCTTGTTTAAATTTATTTTATTTTTTAAAAGGAATGTGTTTATTCACAGTTTTTCCCAGGTGGGGCCCATATCCGGAAGATCCAACCCACCCATTGGATTCCTTGGCTCAATACCGTCCAAAAGAGTCCAATATCCAGCATGTTTTCAGTGTACAGAAACATTAAAGTGGATTTTAACGATGAGAACTACTATTTTCTATGTTGTGGCCCGCCAGAAAGTCGGATTGGCTTCATTTTTTGGATCAACGCCTAAAATGATCTGGAGGATGAAATGAATGGCGTGGATTAAATTAATGCATCAAGGTGAGGCCTGTACGAGTGGTCCATCAAAAAGCCAAAAATCAAGTACCTTTTTTTTTTTCCTTGCAGCGAGCAGACCTCACTGTCTGTTTAATTCCAAAGAACATGTCCAGCATCCCTGGACGCTGGACGGACGATGCTTATATGAAATTCATCAAGGTGAGTCCCACGTGTGGGGACCACAGCTGGTGGGTCCCACGTGGACGTGGCCCACATGATTTGAATCAATCTGATATTCGTGTTTTCCATCACCAAGGGTAGGGCCCACATGGCTTAAACAGTTGGATGAGACACACATTGAGGTGGGGTACATCCGAGTGGGCCACATGGCCACATCATCACACCAAAATATTGAAAGAGAGAGAGAAAGAAGCACCCACCTTTGATCTTTTATTCCTTCTTCCGCCAATGTGATTTACAGCTCGAATGGGTGTGATTCAACGGCTGAGATCGGCTTTGAAGGATTGGATTGGATAGTAGAGAGTGGGCCACACAAAGCTCCTCCCATGGAGAGCCATGGACGTGGGTTGCTTGGAGAGAAAAAATGAGAGAGAGAATGAATGAGAGAGAGATGATGGGAGAGGAGTGATGAGGTGTGTAAGAGATGGGATGGGAAGGTTGACTTTTGGGGTTGTTGTGTAAGAGAGGTATGGGTGTGTGATGGGGTGAGTGATATGTTGGGGAAGGGGTTAATTGATGTATTGTACTTGACATTGATGGGATTGATAGGACATGATTTGAATTCTCTCTTGAGTTTATAAATGCGCGGCATTTTTCTCGCACCGAACACTGGCCCACATCTCCTGACCAGGGTATCGCCTCGACGCATGAGTCGCGGCATCGGAACCGCGGCGACGACGCGGTCGCTATGGTAAAGGTCTTAGGTTGAGTCGACTCAGGTTAACGACGTGTGACTCAAGGTCACGCGCAAATATCGGTTAAGGGTCGAAGGTTGGTGGAATTTGACCGGTAATACCGCGAAAGTTTACGGAATAGTACGGTCTAAGATACGGGGTTTACACGTTGTTAACGCAGAAGACAGAAAGCCGTAAGTGGTTTTTCACTAAATTCTTTCTGTGATAGGAGTCTGGCTTAATGGTGAAGGCGGAATGCGCTCCGTGATTTTTCATTAAACAATTTTTTTTTCTTCCAAAAGTACCCCTTTTCAAGTTATATGAAAATTTTTTCTTTTCCGTAAAATACAAAATCAACCTTTAACCTGTGAAACTTCTTTATGCCCCACTATGATTTATGTGTTTGATCCACACCATCCATCAACTTTTTCAGGTAATTTAAGGTGTGATCCAATAAAAGAATCAGGTCCAATGATTAATTGGACCATAAGGTGGGGATTGAACGTCCACCGTTAAAAAATTCTTGAGAGCTGTAGAAGTTTCACATCAAGCCGATATTTGTGTTTTCACTTCATCCACGTTTACATGACCTAATGAATAGGTTGGATGGTAAAAAAACATCACAGTGGCCCATGTAACTTTGATCTTTTGAACCGTTCGTACAACGGATGCAGATTGCATACTACCCCCGCTCGTCCCTAGCTTTGAACGGGCAGTTCTGTGGGTGGGCCCACCGTGATGTATCTGTACATCCAAACCCTCTATCCCTTTTCTCGTATTATTTTAAGGCATCAAAACAAAAATGAGGCAGATCCAACGATCAAATGGACCACATCACAGATGACTCTTGCATTTAATGCAACTAGTGCATTTTAATGCAACCAAGATTATTATTTGGTGTGGTCCACTTGAGCGTCGGATCTGCCTCATTTTTTTGTTCATGCCTTAAAATAATCTGAGAAAAAGGATTGACGGTTTAGATGTACATATACATCACGGTGGGCCCACCTACAGACTGCCCGTTCGGAGCCAAGGACGGGCGGGGGTAGTACGCAATCCGCGTCCTCATTAAGACCCTGCTACAGAACGGATTGGTTACTCCCACTGCCAGTGGATGCGGATTCTGCCTCTGATGATAGGTGGGGCCTACAGTGATGTTTGTGAGAAATTCACACCGCCCATCCCTTGTGGGAGCTCATTTTAGGACATGTGACCAAAAATGAGTTGTATCCAAGACTCAAGTGTGTCCAACGAGAGGAAAAACTAGGGAAAAAGTTTTCTACCGTTGAAACCTTCCTGGGATCTTATTTGATATTTATGTTCCATCCAAACAGTTTATAAGGTTATTCCCACTCGGATGAATTGAAAAGACTAAAAATATCTGATGATATGAACCTTTGTGGCCATACGAATGTTTCAAACGGTGGTCACTAAATATAAATTGTTTCCCCTGGTACGGACCACTTGAGTTTTGGATACATTTCATTTTCTGTATCATGTCCTAAAATGACCTCCCAAAATGGATGGACGGTGTGGATTTATAAGAAACATCACAGTGTGCCCCACCTAGCATCCCAGCATAGGAACTCCCTGCAAAAGCCTTTCACAGAAAATCCGCATCCCCTGCCACTGGCTAGGGGCTGGTGGTTGGTGCACTGTGGACCCTACCATGATGTATGTGTTTCATCCATGCCATTCATTTATTTTTTCAGATCATTTCATGGCATGGGACAATAACTTAGGTATATCAAAATCTCAATTGGGCCACATTATAGGAAACAATGTTGAACGAGTTTCGACCATTAAAAACCTTTTGGGGGCCATAAAAGTTTTGGATCAAGCTGATCTTTGTTTTTTCCTTCTAGGCCTATATGACCTAATAAAAAGATTGGATGTCAAATAAATAGTACAGTGGGCCTTAAGAGGATTTTAATGATGCATATCCAATCATTATTGTTTTCCTATGGTGTGGCCCACCTGAGATTTATATCCCTCTAATTTTTGGGCTGAAGCACTAGAATGATCTGTAAAAGTGGACGAACGGAATGGATGAAACACACACATCATGGAGGGGCTAACAGAGCACCCACCATGGTGGCTGGGGGAGTAGCTAATCTGTTTCCGTCTTGGACGGATCTCCTGCGAAAGCCTTTCGTAGGAAGTTCCTTCGTTGGGAATGCAGGTGGGGCCACTGGGATGTTTGTGAGAAATCCTCACCGTCCATTTGTTTTGTGAATTCATTTTAGGACATGAGGCCAAAGATGAACCGTATCCAATGCTCAGGTGGGCCGAAAATGTGATAACTAAACGTCCACAGTTGAAATATTCCCAATATATATGTGTTTCCAATATGCTCAAGTGGTCGGTGCTATGTGGCCCCCATGATGCATATGTTTCATCCATTCCATTCATATATTTTTACATATCTCATTTTATGTCTTTATTCCAAAAATAAGAGGGATATAAATCTCAGGTGCACCACACCACAGGAAAACAATAGTAATTGGATATCCACCATTAAAATCCTCCTAGGGCCCACTGTACTGTTTATTTGACATCCAATATGTTGATTAGGTCATACATTCCCAAGATGAAGTAAAAAAAATAAAAATCAGCTTGATCCAAAACTTTTATGGCCACCAAAAGGTTTTCAACGGCCAAAGCTCATTCAACATTGTTTCCTGTAATGTGGTCTACTTGAGATTGGGATATACCTCATTTTTGTCTCATACTATAAAATGATCTAGAAAAATATATAGACAGCATGGATGAAACACATATATCATGGTGGGGCCCATAGAGCACTGACCATCAGCCATTAGCATGGATTCACACATACATCATGGTGGGGCCCATAGAGCACTGATCATTAGCCATTGGCGGGTGGCAGTAGGACTAGCCAATCATTTTCCGTGTGGTACACCGGGTGCAGATTGGATGGACGTGGATTTCTTGCGAAAGCCGTTCACAGGAAGTTCCTGCACAAGGATGCTGGGTGGGGCCCACCACCATGTTTTTAAGAAAATATTCCGTTCATTTGTTTTGCAAGCTAATTTTAGTACAAGTGACAAAAAATGAGGTGGATCCAAGACTCGAGTGAGCCACACAAGAGGAAACAGTAACTATATAATGCTGACGCTCATTGAGCTCTGAGTTGTACAATCGATTTAAAGGAGATCAAAGTTGGTGGGAAATCTGTATCAGGTGTAAAACATTTCCAAACAGGAGATAGGGGCAAATGTATCAAATTAACATATTCTAGACATTTCAAATGTTTGTTAACAAACAGATTGTTTCAAATTCAGTACTTAATTTTTAGACTTCAGCCATAATTATCAAACAAGTTTTTCGACTTCAGATTTCAGATTTAGGCTTTAGATTTCAGATTCAGCTTTAGATTTCAGATTCAGGCTTTAGACTTCAGATTTAACAAACGGGGCCTTACTATAAATAGTAAACTTACTATTTATATACGGTCGTGATGTCTACTAGTGCGCAAGGTTTTCAGCCAAAAATAGTAAGTGTCCTATTTGGCTTCACCAAACCGTTCTCCTAATTATTCTAAGCACTTTTCATGTTGGACACAAATCCTAAAGCCCAACGGATGAAGAGCTATAAGCAAACTAAAACTTACTATTTATAGTAAAAACGAAATTAAAATGGGAAAATGACTGTCGATCAGGGGGTTTCTCACAAATCCGGGCTGTGCAACCCGGCATAGCCAGGTTGGTTGGCTAAAGTAGCTCGTTCTACCCCAAAATCATATATTTTACGTCAGATAACTCATTCCGGATTGCGAGATATGCCCGATCTAAGGTCTGATGGCCCGGATCACTTCTATCGTCAACCGTGCCTTTTCTGATCCATCTTGGCCATGAAATTGTCTACGACCCACTCTACATCAGTTTTCAACAGTAGGAATTTTCCTACCCACCTTTTACTCTAGTGTGCCCCACTTGAGTCTTGGATCCTTCTCAGTTTTGGTCTCAAGTTCTAAAATGATCTCAGAAAACGGATGTATGGGGTGGATTTCTTAAAAAATATCACGTTGGGCCCCACCCAGTTTTCCAATGCAGGAAATCCGCGTCCTTGGTCCTGGACAGAAGACAGGAATGGATTGGCTACTCCGACTGCCACCGGCCAATGGCTGGTGGTCGGTGCTCTGTGGGCCCCACCATGATGTATGTGTTTCATCCATGCCGTCCATCTATTTGTATATATCATTTTATTGGTATAAGAGAAAAAATGAACTATATATCAATCTCAGGTGGACCACATTACAAGAAACAGTGTTGAATGAACATTGACCATTAAAAACGTTTTAGGGACCATAAAGTTTTGGATAAGATTAATATTTATTGTTTCCCTTCATTTGGGTCTTTATGAACTATTCAACAGATTGGATATCAAATAAATAGTACAGTGGGCCTTAGAAGGATTTTAATGTGGATATCCATTCATTTTTTTCCTATGGTGTAGCCCACCTAAGATTTATATCCCCATAATTTTTTGTAACAAGCCCTAAAATTGTCTATAAAACTGGATGAGTGGAATAGATGAAACACGTACATCATAGTGGGGCCCACAGAGTACCAACCACCAGCCGGCTGGTGTCAGGTGGAGCAGCCAATCCATCTCGGAGTCCCTGACGGGATTGGAAGTGGATTGGCTGGTGTATTGACGTCAGCAAATTATGTGGGTCGCATCATGATGTATTTGTTATATCCAAACTGGCCATTCATCTTGCGAGCTCATCATAAGACTTGAGCCAAAAAATAAAATAGATCTAAAGATAAACCGGACCACATTTCAAAAATCAGTAGGGAATTGAACGTCTACCATTGAAACCCTTTTGGGGTCACAAAAGTTTCGGATCAATATGAAATTTGTTTTTCCTCTTTATTTAGATAATTTTGACCTTACAAATAGATTAGGTGCAAAATAAACGTTATAGTGGGCCTGCAAATTTTTTAACGATGAAAATCATTATCCCGAAGCTATTTTTGGTGTGGTCCATTTGAATTTTGGATATGATTCATTTTTTTAGAAATTGCTATAAAATAATCACGAAAAATTTATAAACAGTGTAGATATTATAAATATATTATTATGGGGCCAATGTAACTTTGATCTCCTTTGATCTCCTACAACTGGGACCTCGAGGAGCGTCTTGCGCACGACACATATCTACACCAACAATATAGCTGGTGTGTGATATGGAAATGGATTGACTACTCCCCAGCCTGGTGGGTGATAGTCAGTGTTGTGTGGCCCATGATGGATGTGTTTCATTCATTTTTATATATCATTTTTTTTCTTTCATTTTTATATATCTTTTTTTTTTCATTCATTTTTTTTCTCCCTGGTCCTGATGGGTATTCTCAGGTCGACCCCACCACAGTAAAACAATAGTGATTGGATATCCACCATTAAAATCCTCCTAGGGCCCACTGTATCATTTATTTGACATCCAATATGTTGATTAGGTCATACATGACCAGATAAAGTGAAAAAACAAAAATCAACTTGATTCAAAACTTTTATGGCACCATACAAGAAGATTTATGACACCATACCGTAGTTTATTTGAATTAAATAGAATAATTTTATTTTCATTAAATAAAAAATAATTTCTTTATAATATAAAATATTTCCAAATAGGAAATAGGGTCAAATGTGTCAAATTAAAATATTTCAGACATTTCAGATATCTGTTAACATACCGATTGTTTCAAATTCAGTACTTAATTTTCAGACTTCAGCCATAATTACCAAATAAGTTTTTTGACTTCAGATTTCATATTCAGGTTTCAAATTTCAGATTCAAGCTTTAGACTTCAGATTTAACAAACGGGGCCTTAGTAAACCCCACTTTAGGAGATTTCATGAAGCATTATTATGCTACAGGCAGAAATAATGAAATTGGGGAAGGACACGCCAAACCATACTAAATGAGTCGAAAAATACTCTAGGTAGCCTGTGCAGGTGCAGGGGTGCATCATGTCTGTTTCGAGCCAATTGGACTCAGTAAACCCCGCTTCAGGAGACTTCAAGAAGCATCAAGATGTTAAAGGCCAAAATACCGAAAAGGGGAAAGGACGGACCAAACGATCCCGAACAAGTCCAAAATTTCTCTGAGTAGGCTATACTAGTGCAAAGGGATCCACGTCCATTTCCAGTCCAATCGGAGTCAGTAAACCCCACTTCACAAGACTTCGGGAAGCATGAGGAGGCTAAAGGCTAAAACACTAAAATCAGGAAAGGACATGCCAAACGATCCCGAACGGGTCCAAAATTTTAGCTTGCATGGGTGTAAGGGTGCTCCACGTCCATTTCGAGCCAATTGGACTCAATAAACACAGAGACTTCAAGACAATAAAGACCGAAATGCTGGAACTAGGAAAGGATCCGCTAAAAGATTCCTGAACGAGTCTAAAATTACTCTGGGTAGCCTATACGGGTATAGTAGTATTCCACATCTGTTTTAAGTCGCCCAATCGGACTTATTAAACCCTACTTTAAAAGACTTCAGGAAGCATCAGGACACTAAAGGCAGAAACCCCATAATCAGAATAGGATGTGCCAAACGATCCCGCACAAGTCCAAAATTACTGTAGCCAGCTTGAACGGGTGCAGGAGTTCTCCACGGTTGTTTCGAGCCCAATCGGACCCAGCAAACCTTACTTTAGGAGACTTTAGGAAGCATCGTGAAGTTAAAAGCTGAAATGCAGGAACCGGAAAAGGATGCGCCAAACAATCCCGAATGGCCTGTACGGGTGCAAGGGTACTCCATGTCCGTTTCGAGCCAAATCGGACTCAGGAAACCCCATTTCAAGAGACTTCAAGAAGCATCGGAACACTAAAGGTTGAAACCCTGGAACCGGGAAAGGACCTGTCAAACGATCCCAACGAGTTTGAAATTTCTCCTGGTAGTTTGTACGGGTGCAAGGGTGCTCCATGTTCTTTTTGAACGCAATCGGACTCATTAAACCCTATTTCTGGTGACTTTAGGAAGCATTAGGACTCTAAAGACCGAAACACCATAACCGTGAAAGGATGCGCCAAACGATCCCGAGCGAGTATAATTTCAACACGTATCCAGTACAAGTCCCATCCAAACGTTTGATAACTTAAAAAGCCCTGGATGAAACGAAAATACAAAGATCAACTTGATCCAAAACTTATGGCCCACAAATGTTTTTAATGGCCATTCATCACTTTTTCGTATGGTGTGGTCCACCAAATATTTTCATCTTCTTACGGGTTGGGATTGCGTCCTAATATGATATGTAAAATCCAATAAAGGGAATAAATATGGAACGGAAAAAAAAAAAAAACATGTTGGCCCCACCCGGTTAGAGTAACACATGGACAAATAGACCACAGAAGTATCAGCTTCGTCTGAAAGTTTTATGGCCTATGGAAAACTTCTAATGGTGATTAATCATTTTTTCAATTGGATGCTATTCCTGAGATTTGAATCAGATTAATCTCTGGGATTATGTCCTAAAATGATAAGAATAAATGTAAAGACAGCATTGATATGCAAAATATTTATCAAGCTAAAACACACTTGGTAACGGTCACACTAAGGGCCTGTTTGTTAAATCGAAGTCCCAAGTCTAAATCCGAAATCTGATTTTGAAGTTTGAATCTGAAGTCGAAAAACCAATAGTGATTGAAATATGTTAATTTGACATATTTACCCATATAAAATAATCATAATTGAATCTCTATCATTAAAACCTTCCTATATTCCACTGTAATATTTATTTGCCATTTAATATGTTGATAACGTAAAAAAGATCCGGATGAAATGACCACATAAATATCATCTTAATACAAAGCCTCTATTGCCCACAAGAAATTTTTAATGTACATGTTTTATCCATATCATCCATTTATTTTTCCAAATCATTTTAAGGAATGATTCCAAAATTGAGGATTATCCAAATCTCGTGTGGACCATTAATGGTCAATCACCACCGTTTCCTATGATATGGTCCACTTAATAATTGGATTTGCTTCATTTTTTGAATCATGCCCTAAAATGAGCTTTCAATATAGATGGATTGTGGGGATGTAGTCACATAGATCACAGTGGCCCCCACATTCAGGGTCTCACCCACCTCTATGGATCCGGGGTCTCACATAATCTGCTCCCCTAAATCGGAGAGGGAATTGGGTGGTACTCCCACCAACTGGAAGCGGATTGGCTGGTGTACCACACGCCACCTATTTGGTTGGTGTATTTGCGTCAGCAAGTTCTGTGGGTCCTTTAATTAGGCATGTTATATATCCCAACTGTCCTTTCATTTCGAGAGCTTGTCCTAAGGCTTAAACTGAAAAATAAGACGAATCGAAAGATCAAGTGGACCACACTGGAGGATTGAACATTACCATGGAAACCCTTTTGGGGTCACAGAAGTTTTGGATTAATATAAATTATTTTTTTTCCTCTTCATCCAGGTGACCTTATGGACAGATTGGATAGGAAATAAATGCTATGGTGGGCCCTTCGAATGTTTTAATAGTGAGAATCATTGTCCCACTGCTATTTCTAGTGTGGTCCACTTAAGATTTGGATATGAATAATTTTTGTTAGTATGCTCAAAAATTATCTCACAAAATAGATGATCGGTGTGAATATAATAAGTACATCATTTTGGAGCCCATGTAACTTTGACATCTTTGAACCGTTTTCACAACTCGCAGTGTCAACCCACGTCTTTGCACGGCAGGTACGCCAGCCAATCCGCTTTAAGGAATGGAGCTAGGCACAAACAGTATGGGCTATGTGGGGTCTATCTTAATGTATACGTTTCATCCACACCATCTATCCATTTTTCATGTCATTTTAGAAAATAACACAAAAAAAAAAAAAAAAAGAGTCAAATCCAAGGTTCAAATGGGCCACACCATAAGAAACAGTAGGAATTGGGTGCCTACCATTGAAAACTTCTAGTGGCCACGGAAGGCTCTGATCAAGCTGATTTTTGTATTTTCCATTTATTCAAGTATGTGTGACCTTATAAAGAAGTTAGATAGCAAATAAGTTTCACGGTGGAAGTCAAGAAGATTTTAACGGTAGTCGTTTCATTCCCACCACATTCATGAATGTGGTCAACTTGAGCTTTAGATGAGACTATTTTTTGGGATCGTACTCTATAATAATATAGAAAAGTTGATGGACAGTGTAGATTTAACACATAAATTATGGTTGGCGTAGAGAAGTGCGACAAGTTAAAAGTTGGATGGTGTATTATGTAAAAGAGAAAATCTCTGCCAAGGGTAATTTTAGGTTTCTAAAAAAAATTCAATTAGCGCATTCTTGATTCCTGAAGCTAGACCTTGGTCGTTGAGAAAATTCAGCACAAAATTATGGAGCACTTTCCACATTCGGCGTTAACAAACAGCACTAAACACTGAGCGCTTTCTTAATTCCGCATTAAGTAAAATTTAAAAAAAATAAATAAAAAATTTAAGTGTTAACAAACATGGCCTAAGGGCCCGTTTGTTAAATTTGAAATTTGAAGTCTGAATCTGAAACCTAAATCTTAAGTCAGAAAACTAATAGTAAATCTAGAATAACTTGTTTGTTAACTAACGTCTAAAATATTTGAAATATATTAATTTGACACATTTACCTATATTAAACAATTGTGGTTGAATCCCTACCTTTAAAACTCTACTTATCCTTCTCATTTTTTGTCTCATGTGATTTGGAGCCCACGAGGGTGGTTCAGCTGAGGTCCTAACCCATAAGATGTGAGGCCTGAGCTATGAGATAAAAAGGTTAATTCACCATACTCTATCAGTTCGAACTTTTAGAGCAAGTGGTTAATTGTCCTACATCAAATTGGTATTAAAGCGAAAATCCGAGCCCAACACTGATCATTTTTTTAAAATGTTCTACAAAATTCTGATTTACTAAGACTTCTTAGGGCCAAACTACAACTCAGACCAACCTCATTTTTGGCACCATGAAGGATAAGGACGTGAGTAAAGAGATGGACGGTGCCGATAACTGAAATTAACATAGGTGGGCCCCATTTACATTTAGAGTGGAAAACCCAAAGGAGGATGGCTATCCCATAATTAAGAAGGCGAAGAAGGGGAAATTATAGCCTCTCATGGGTGTAGGGGCTTTCTACCCCTGCTTCGAGAGTACCTTGGGTAATTTCCATAATGACAAAAAGGCCCTTCTTATTGCGGATGGGTGATGGGGATTGTTTTGCCTCTGTTGTAGCGCACCTAGTATTTGGATTGCAATGGTTTTCAGAGAGCCATAATTATCCCAAGGGATAAGCCTGATTAACAGTAAGAAACCCCCAAATAAAAAAAAAAAAAAACCAAGCTTGTTGTTCGTCCAAGCTGACTTGTTGTGGCAAGCCTTCAACCCATCAATGCCCATTTTTATGAAAGATTAGAACCATTTGGTTTGTTCATTGACTCTTCCAAACCAAACCTTAAAAAGGGAAATATGGAATTAACAAGGTCTTCAAAACTTGGGCCCATTCTAGTGGTCAGCGCAAACTACTACTCAAAACAGTGGCCTCTTAAATATGGAGGCTAGAGGGCCACACCCAACACTAAGCCTCGTCACTTTTTAAGGTGGGGTTGCATCCCTTTCCAGTTGTGTTTTTGTGGTGTGTATGTGCCGGACGTGCAAAGATGAATGTGGCTTGATTTGAACTGAACACCTATGACCCCAGGCACCGAATAGACTGAAAGACTGAGTTACGTATGGATCGGCTGTTCCCACCATCAATTACAAAGAATCAAGCAAGCGGATGGGTGAGTTTGTCCTTTTTAATGAGTATTTTTTTAATGTCAAATTGAAGGGCTTTCAATTAAGTGTATGATAGCTAGTACAATTTAATCATAAGACAAAATATTGTAAAAAGAAACAGCCTAAAGGGAAGAGTATTCTATTGATACTTTATATATGCTTATAATCCGCCGAAAAGATAAATAGAAAGAAAAGGAAAATGGATAACTAACAACAGCTAGTTCGTCGCTCAGTAAGATGCTAGTCTTCATAGGCAAGATGGTTGTCGAGCATGACAATTTGTTCATTGTTTGACTAGACTTCATAGGCAAGATGGTCGTTGATCACAATAATATGTTCATTGTTCAAGTGGACTTTATAGGCAAAATGGTCATTAATATCGACAACATGCTCATCACTCAACTACAAGTAGTAAGCAAGATAATCGTGGTTCACAAGATAGATGTCTTTTTGCCAGTCATCATGGATTGAACTTTGTAGGTAAGATGACTGATAGTGAGTGAATCTTCACATATTTGTTCATCACACAACTAGGCATGGTAGGTGAGACAGTCGTGGTTAGACTTAATTGCTAATTTAATATACATTGCCTTTAAAATAAATAAATAAACCACATCTAGTAATTTAAATATCAATAATATCAACCAATAGATCAATCGATATTATCTAAATCACATGTGGCCAATAGAGTAATCAGGGAAAGTTATCAAATCCCTATATAGCACAAATTGTTGGGGGACCGCAAAAGCACACAAAAATGAGTCAAGCAAAGTATTCTAATCGTACAACCAAGTCCAATCACAAACAATTCAAATTTAACATGGAAAAACTCTTGCGGAAAAAAACCACAACACAAAGTGACAGTAATACATTATGAAAGCAAAAAATTACAAGAGATAGAGATTACCCAATTCAAATAAGCATCTAATCTCAGTTACAAACCCTTGAAACCCCTTTGGAATGAATTAGAAAGCATTAAGATACATCAGATTTCTGATTACACCCATATACAGCCTCTATGAGAATGACAATCGAAACAAGAAACAAATCCCGCACTTACGCAATTTTGTATAACTTTGCGTGATGGCACTTCGATGGCATTGAAAATCTTCAATGTCATTGAACTAAACACCAACAGATTCCCACAATAAAACATGAATTTTTTAGATTTTTCCGATGACATCGAAATCTGCTCGATTGCATCAAGTTGTCATCGACAGACCTGTTGATTTATAGATTTAAGACATCAATCAACAATCTCTATTGTGTCTTCAATTGTCATTCTTTATAACTCATTTTTCCTCATCTCTAATTCCGCCTTGCATCATAGATCCACCATCACTTCTCGTACACACTCCGTCTTCCATTTACGCCTTTATCAAGCCCAGAGAAGTGTCACAAAACTTAAACTTCTTTGTGGTAACCACCTTAGTGAGAATGTTAGTCAAATTTACGCTCGTGTGAACTTTTTCCAATGTCATGCCTCCTTCCTCTAGCACTTATCAAATAAAATGGTGACGAACATCAATGTGTTTAGTACGTGAGTGATAAACAAAATTTTTAGCTAAATTGATTACGTTTTCATAGTCACAATTAACAGACATGGCCTCATCCTGAAGCCCCAACTTATTTATCATCCCTTTTAACCAAACACTTTCCTTAATGCTTCTGTCATTACCATATACTCTACTTCGATCGTGGAAAGAGCCACCACAGACTGAAGCTTCGAAATCCAACAGATCGCTCCACCCTCTAGTACAAACAAGTAACTGAAAGTCGACTTTCTCTTGTTCACACTGACCATGTAATCAAAATCCACATAACGTACTAACTTGTCCCTTAATTTGTCAAAAGATAGAACATAGTCCTGTGTACCTCGAATGTATCAAAGTAATAATTTCACTGCTTTCCAGTGTTGCTTTCTGGGGTTAAACATGTATTTGCTAATAGCACCCACCGCATGTGAAATATTCTGTCTCATACAAACCATGGCATACATCAAACTGTCAACTGCATTCAAATAAGGCGCATGAGAAATCTCATGCTTTTCTTCATCAATTTTAAGACATTGTTCAGAAGAAAACTTAAAATGAGCCACGTGAGAAACACTGATCGACTTTACCCTATCCATCCTATACTTAATAGACAACTTCTCAATGTATTCTTTTTTAGACAACCAAAGTCTACTCTTTTTTCCTATCTCTATATATATTAATGCCGAGAACCATCTTTGTAGCCCCAGATCATTCATCTCAAATATCCCTGATAACTAAGTCTTCAGTATGTTGATCTCACACATGATATAACTGACAATTAGCACGTCATCAACATACAACGCTAGAATGATGTATTTCCCTTCACTTAGTGTCTTATAATAGACACAGTGATCATATTCAATCTTGATAAACTTCTAACTCATTATGAAAGAATCAAACCTTTTATACCACTGCCTAAACAGTTGTTTCAGGTCGTACAACGACCTCTTTAACTTACAAACTTTGCTCTATGCCTCTTTTATTTCGAAGTTTTCTGGTTGCTTTATGTAAATCTTCTCTTCCAATTCTCCATGCAGTAAGGCAGTCTTCACATCCATTTGCTCCAGCTCAATATCGTATTGGGAAACTAGCGCTAACAAGAATTTGATAGATACTTGCTTCACCACAGGTGTGAATATCTCAATGAAGTTGACGCCCTCTCTCTTTGCATATCTCTTCACTACCAACCTTACCTTATACCTATCATGTTTCTTCTTGAAGATCCATTTAGACCCGATCACTTTATGACCGACGAGAAGCTCCACTAGCTCCCACATCTCATTCTTGTACAAGCAGTCAATCTCATCATCCATTTCAGCCTTTCACGTTTTGGCATCCGGCCTCTGAAGAGTAAATGGATCTCCCTCATTTGTAATGAGGGCATATGCAACATTTGAGTCATCCATGTATCTCACCGGAAACTTGCGATCCTACGAAGGATTTCTTCTCACAGGTGGCTGCTCCACCTGCTCTTGTACTTATGTCTAAGTCGTTCATATGGCCCAAGCGTACTTACCACATACGTGCAGAAGTGGAATCTACTACAGATGTCACCGCTCCACTGAATGAAGTGCTCTCTATCGACCTATCAAGATTTTCGTTCCGCTGTGCCTTCTTGACTACGAGTGCCCCTTTGAAACTTTAAGACACGATCAAAACTAGTAAATTTACACCCAAGCGCCTTGATTACTCTTAGGAGATATCAAGCTCTTCCTTATATCGAGAACGTGTCTTACCTTAGTTAAGATACGCTCCATGCCATCAAACATCTTAACGCACACTGATTCAACACCTACCACATTATATGCATTATCATTATTTATAAATACCTGGCCACTATCGCATTCTCTGTAATTGGTGAACCAACTCTAATGAGGAGTCATGTGATATGATGCCCCAATATCCAAAATTCACTCATCCTTACGATCATCGTATAAATGTCTGACCATGGACACTTACATCACATCATAACCACTCGTACCTTCATCAGATTATGTGGTGTTGGCTTCTCTGGAAGAAACCTTCGAGTTCTTTTTTTTTACCTTAAGATTTGTGCAATCCTTCTTCATGTGCCCATACATCCCACAATTTCAGCACTTTAACTTCCATTTGCCCTTATCCTTTGATTTTGACCTCGATCGAGAAGATATATTGTCATATTCAAAATTTCACCCCCTCATAACTAATGCATCAGTAGAGGAACTCACGACACCACTTTTCCTTAAAGGACTGATATAATGGTATCAATACTAATGGTCGATCTACTAGTGCACAACGAGTCCTTGAACGACTCATACGAAGTCGGGAGAGAGTTTAACAAGATGCATGCCTAATTCTCATCTTTCATTGTTTCTTCCACATCCAGCAATTTATAAATAATATTGTTAAAGTTACTAATGTGAGCCTCAACATCGGCCCCTTATACCATCTTTAGATTGAACAACTGTAACTTCAAGTACATGCAATTCTCAAGAGATTGATTCGCATAAATGTCATCTAATTTCATCCATATACTTATTGAAGTTTTCTCTCTTATGACATTGTAAAGGACCTCATCCGTTAGGTACAATTGAATACAGGTTATTGTTTTCTTATCCATCTTGTTCCATTCTTCAACTATCATAGATTCCGACCGCTTCTCAATGAGTGTATCATCTAATTATTTCTGAACTAGAAGACTGGTCATCTTGATCTTCCATAGTTCAAAGTTATTTTTTCAAATTATTTTTCAACATCAAACTTGGGATTAGAAGCCATTGATACTATGCTTTCAAATTCAAATTACGCCCCAACGTTTGCTTTGATAACACTAGTTAGGAGCAGAAACACACAAAGATGAATCAAGCAAAGTATTCCAATTGCACAACTAAGTCCAATCACAAACACTCCAAATTTAACACAGAAAAACTCTTACAGGAAAAAAATCACGGCACAAAGCGACAGTAATGCAATATGAAAGTAGAAAATTACAAGAGATTGAGATTACCCAATTCGAACAAGCCTCGAATCTCCCTTACAAGCCCTTAAAATTCCTTTGGAATGAATTAGGAAGCCTTGAGATACACCATATTCCTAATTACATCCATATATATAACCTATATGAGAATCACAATCGAAATAAGAAACAAATCCCGCACTCATACAACTCTGCACGATCATTTGATGGCACTTTGATGGCATCAACAGATTGTCGATGGCATCGAACATCTTTGATGTCATCGAACTAAACATCAAATCATTCTAACAATAAAATATGAATTTTTTGAATTTTTTCCAATGGCATAAAGCAGCCTTCGATGGCATCAAAGTATGCTCAATGGCATCGAGCTATCATCAACAGACTTATTAATTTACAAATTTAAGACATCAATCAACACATATTATCATAATGTAACCTTATATCACAATACATCAATACATTACGAAATTGTGCCAAAAAACTTTCATAGCATAATATGTTTCGTCGATACAAGAATACAATGCAGTATGCATTGGCTATACATTCTCCCACCGGAAATTCAAGGAAAAAAAAAAACCTGCAAAAATTCATCCTCCCAAATTTGTTTGGGGAAAAAATTGTTTACATACTTATTTTGTATGATTTATGATTTATATGAACTCCTTTTGAACATAATTACATCGCTTCTTGTAGACAACATATGGTTTAAGCCCCTTGTACAAAGAAGATTTAGCGTGCAGACTTTTCCACGATCTTTTGAGTTCCAAGTGTCTAGCCATTTCTCTTTCGATATATCCAACATTTTATTGAAAAATTCCATCGATTCCGAATGTTTTGCACAAATGCACTCTTTGACCTATGTGATATTTCACGTGCAATACCATATGTTCATTGATACAGATTTTAAAATCATTGAAAACGTCTACAAAGGTAGGCCTAAATTCAAACCGTTCAACTGGATTTTATTTTTAATTTTTGAAAATAGAGAGAAAAACAGATGAAAATCCATTTATGATCCACCTACCTTCCTAAAAACTCCTCCCAATCAATGGTTAGGATCGTGCGGTAGGTACAATATTTGTGCTGCGGCCAAAGGTAGTGACTTCTAGGTGGTCCACTTGTGCATCGTACCCACACTTCAATTGTGGGCTCTCAATGATGTTCATGTAAAATCTACCCTGAAAACCAGTGACTCCTGTCGACTTCATGATTGGAAACAGTGTACAAAGCAACTATGGGCCCTCCAAACTGTTTACATTGCTATGCTCCTCATGAATTTTGATGTGGCATCTAATGATTGGGAGTGAATTTCACTTAACCGTGGCCTTGTTAAAATCGAAGGGTGGACGTATCTCCCAACTATTTTCTTTGGTGTGACCTACCTACATCACAAGTCAACCTGATCTTGTCCCTAAGCCTAAGCTGGGATTGCACCTCTAATGGTAGGACTTCGGATACACCAAGTGGGCCCTGTCAAAACTTAATATGCTATGCTGCTCTTGATTTTGAGCATAGCCAACATGATTTTTATGTATGATCCACTCTGACAATTAGATATTTAGTACCATATTGCACCTAGAGACTAAACAAATCAAGCTGACATGTGCTTCTGATGAGCCACACCAGTATAAAACAGCTGAGAGAGCCGTCTACCCTTGACTTCTAGACCGCCCACCATGAAAACTGCACTCTAATATTTACTTGAGCCCACTGTGGAAACATGGGCCTGGCCTATCCGACATTTACTTGAGCCCACTGTGGAAACATGGATGGAAATAGTTTGGAAGGCGAGCATTGCTCCATACATTGTTTCCAATCATCGGGTCAACCTAAATCACATATGGAGCTGCATTTTTTGCCCTTGGCCTAACATGGGGTGACGAACCTGGTAGTCAGGGCAAATTTTACATAAATATCACAATGGGGCCCATCCTTGCTACCCTCCCACTCATTTGCTCAAACGATGGCCATGCTAGAAGGTAGTGGAATGGTAATTATAAAGATTAATGATATCACTTTTAGAAAAATTGAAAGATGCACTGGAATGTAAATTCAATATTAATTAGGTATTTTATTTTTTTTTAATTCCCCTAGATAAATATAGTTATGAGTCACCATCCCTCTCTTTAAAATTCCATTGGATAAATATAGTTACAAATCACCATCCCTCTCTTTAAAATTCCCTTGGATAATTATTACATACAAGTCACCATCCCTCTTTGAAAAAAAAAAAAAAAACACTTGTGCATTTATCACATATACACACTTAAATTTGTGTCGACTGTCCATTATGTGGGATCAAGTGTGGGCAAACCTTAATGTGGACCATTCATTATGTGGAGCCCCACCTTCAGTATGGGTCATTTTGTCATGTGGGCCAACTGTGAGAAAGAGAGATTGCAAAGAGGATATGCAGGGGAAATTTGGAATTTTCAACCACACTTAAGAGCCCTAAACCTCCACCCGCCTAAACCAATTAAGCTCTTAAAAAGTGATCTCTCAATTACTTAAAATTTAAGAGCTTATTTGCTAGTTTCTAAAAAAAAAAATGAAGATGTAAAATTAGATCTTTACAAAAATAAGACTTATTTATTTAGAAATAAGCAAATAAGTTCTTATTTGTAGAGATGCGAAATGGTCCCGTAATGTTTCCCGATGCTCTTGTCATTCTAGAAATCGCAGCACAAGCTGTTGATCCCACGTCTCAGAGCTAGGTAGGACTGTTACTTCAAAAAACCCCTTCAAACTGATCTCGTAGCCGCTCATACTTCTGAAGTTCAGCCATCGATAGAGATGGAGATAGTTCCACCAAGACCTGTCAAGAAGTTGAAGGCCGGTAAATGCGAGCACATCAATAACAGAACTTTGACCCTTTCAACAAGTAATTATCTGATCCTCCACTTGGGTTCTCAGCACCAAGGCCCTCCAAAGTCTCCTAGACTGAATAGTCACCAATCTCGGGCCTTTATGTTGACAGTGGTCCTTGCTGACCCTCCAGTAGTGGGCCAGAATTGGAAGGCTAGAACTGTCATATAAAAGAGATTTCGGGGCATAGGCAGACAGATGGTTTGGATCACCGACCCACGGGACCTACTATCAGATCTGAAATCCATATTATACAGTGCAAAACCTCATGTCAAGGATCCTATAAATCCTCCTGTACTTCCTTGTTTTCAATATTCTAATTGTTACCCATCAGGATGGGTGAAATTGAGAGTGGCAACTGCATGCCAGTATGAACAAATATGATAACTAACAGAACAAATTGCAGTCCTAGGGACAGGTCTATCATAGCACAACTATGTGATACCTTCATAAAATCATCAAGTTCGACAACAACTGAATCCAGCTCTCCATCTGGGCATGAAGCCTCTGATTGATGGAATGAAGCCTACAAAAAGAAAATACATGCAAGCATCAAAACAACACATGCACTTGGTATGTTATAATCAGTGTTTTAAATAGCGAATAGCGTGTAAGCTACATTCTGCTACTAGTTTGTTAATAAAGGCTGCATTTGGTTGCACCAAACATCATGAGATTTCATGATATTTTGCACCAAAAACTGATACAGGAACAGATAAGGAACTGTGATTATGCCTCTACTCTTCACAAAATTCATGACATGGATATGGAGATACTTTCAACTATATGTAAGCCAAATATATCTCATTTAAAAAAGTTTGACTAATTCTATTTGTTTTTATGTTTTACTAAACATAACATTACTCTTTCCCCTGCATGCTAAATTTATGAGACAAATGTTAATAGCATACGAACAGTGTTTTAAATAGTGAATAGTGTGTAGCGTAGCATTCACCCTTCTAAAGTGTGAGGTGCAAGCTCGCTACTACTAGATTTTTAATCAAAGTTGCGCTTTGTTGCACCAATTTCATGACATTTCGTACTAAAATAAACTGATTAATTTGTTTTTTTCATATATGATAATTTTATCGCCCTCGAAGAGAGGAAAGAGAGCAAAAAGAGACAGCAGGAGCTGACTTAACAAAGGCAACCAACTCCGTCACCAAGTAAATCACTTTACAAATGACCTCCCTACCCCCTTCCTCCTCATTTCTGAAACATCCTACCAATTCAGGCCATCCAAATAACCCAAAGAACCGCCATAATGAGCAAACGCCAAACCACTTTCGGAGCCTCGTCGACTCCACCTCCATGCCAAGCCCACAAGAGATTGTTCGTCTTCTTCGGCATAACCCAATCCGTGTGGAGAAGACAAAGGAAAAACTCTCAAACCTTAGTAACGAAAGGACAATGAATAAAAAGGTGATCAATCAATTCCTCATTCTCCATACACGTCAAGCAAATATTTGGAAGGATAAGAGAGCGTCTTTGCATGTTATCGATAGTGAGAATCCTCTTCCTCCCAACCAACCAGACAAAGGCAACAACCTGAGAAGGGGCTCCATAGAACCAATGATAATAAGGGAGGGAAACACTAGAGCAATCGGAGAGCAAATTATAAAGCGATTTAACCGAGAACTTCCTTGAACTCAGACTAACCAAATAATTTTGTCTTCCTGGAACAAGTTCGGCTTGATCGAATCTAGCAAGAGCAATAAGGCTGGCCACTCCATAAGTTTCTCTTCTGATGGATTTATGCGGCAAGGGGGAGACCAAACTATCTGACCACCTTCCGTAGAGAAGCACTCCCCGTCTTTAACGAACCGATCGGGAGCTAAATGAGCAATGAGGGGGGAAAGAGTCCTGAAGCGCAACAGTGCCACACCAAATGTCTACCCAAAATCTTATATGTGATCCGTTGCCAATTCTGAAGGAAGTGCCTCCAAGAACAATGGGTTGAAATTTCACCATCGCTTTTCACGCGGTTGAAACCCTATAAGGCAAAGATTGGTTCACAAACCAACCCCCCTCTTGCAAACTGTACCTGCCGACAACTAAGTTTCTCCAAAGCCTACCCTCTTCGATGTTGAATATCTCCAAATCCAGTTCTCTAAAAGTGTAAACCGTACCAGTCGACAACTTAGTTTCTCCAAAGCCTGCCTCTTCGACACTGAATATCTCCAAATCCATTTCTTTAAAAGTGTTATATTCATAGGTTTAAACACACACACACACACACCTAGCCCCCCCGACGGAGGGAAGGACATGACGTCAAGCACCGTCTCCCTCAAGAGGATAACTATTCCGAATCCACGGAACTTCTCTGGACTCCTTACAGAGACTTCTCAAATCCACGAGGAAAGAAAACAGAAAATAGAAATAAATTCTAATAAATTTGAAATTGATTAATGAATGGATAAAAACGAGTTCACAACCCTTTAAATAGGGGTACCGAGCAATGGGAAAGAAATCAGAATCAAACTACAACTAAAACTCCTAGAATTCGCGACTTACTATAAATAGTAAACTTACTATTTGTAGACGGTCGTGATGTCTACTAGTGCGCAAGGTTTTCGGCCAAAAATAGTAAGTGTCCTATTTGGTTTTACCAAGTTGTTCTCCTAATTTTATTAAGCTCTTTTCATGTTGGAAGCAACTCCTAAAGCCCAACGGATGAAGAGTTATAATCAAACTAAAACTTACTATTTATAGTAAAAACGAAATTAAAATAGGGAAACGATCATCGATCTAGCAGTATTTCGCAAATCCGGCTTGGGCAACCTGGCGTAGCCGGGTTGGTTGGCTAAAGTAGCTCGTTCTACCCCAAAATCATATATTTTATGTCAGCCCATTCCGGATTGCGAGATACGCCCGATTTAAGGCCCGATGGTCTAGATCATTTCTGTCGTCGACCATGCCTTTTCTGATCCATCTTGGCCATGTAACTGTCCGCGACCCACTCTACATCACCCCCCCTCGAAAAAAAAATTAATAAAAATAAAAATAAAAGGCTTGCACACCTCACTCTTTTTAAGCAAATGAAACCTTTTACCCACCGAATCACCTGTCCACAAGAAGTCCCTCCTAAGCTTTTCCAATCTCTTCAAGACAGACTTTGGACATTTGAACAATGACATAAAGTACATCAGCATATAGGAGAACGCGGATTTAATCAAAGACAGACGACTACCCAACGATAGAGTAATAGTCTTCCAGGAAATTATTTCTTCTCAATCACCAAGTCCCTCAAGTGCTTAGCCGGCTTCCCAATACAATGGGGCAAACCAAGATACTTAGTTGGAAAGGAGCCAGCCTTGCAACCAAAAATGCTAGCAAAATGCAACAACTCCTCCTTCCCCACATGTACCTAACAAGTCTGATTTCGCCACATCGATTCTCAAACCAGAAGCTACCTAAAAATTTTAATCGACTCGTCATTCGCCTCGCAGAAGAAAAGGGTGTCATCCGTGTGTGTGTGTGTGTGTCTATATATATATATATATATATATATATATATATATATATATATATATATATATATATATATATATATATATATATATATATATATATATATATTAAAAAAACAAACTCGGCACTTTCATATATGAGAAGATGAAACTATACAACCCAGCTGCACACCTTCGGGAGCCCCTAAAGACCAAGGGGTCTTATCAACAGACAGGGCCCATCAGGGCCACCCCTATACAACGGAACCGACAAAAGGAAACAAAGAAACAAAAAAGCCAACCCCTCTAAAGAATCCTATTGGACGATTCTAATTGAACCGAGCCCCACTTTATCTAAGAACACGCTGCCCCGTACGAGCTCAGGGAGGTCCTGCTCGCTGCGAAAAAGGGAAGGGACCTGACTCAAGCTCGCCTCTCGGACTAGGCCATTAGCTGGGCCATTGCCCTCTCTTTTGATGAGTTGAACGTCCACCCTGCCTCTGCGCATGAGGGCCAAAATCCTGAACAGCTAGGGACGCCTCCGCCACGGGAGCGACGACTTGGCCAAGAAGCTGTCGACCATTTGCTTAGAGTCCGATTCAATGATGATGTTGAAGAATCCACTATTAAGGGACAATTGAAGCCCATCGTGGACTGCTCTCAACTCGACAAAATTATTAGTCCCAAAACCGCAGCCGGCCCCAAAGGCCAACAGAAACTCACCCTTATCATCACGAAGGATACTGCCACCCCCTGATGGCACAGGATTCCCTTTGGACGACCCATCCATGTTAAGCTTGACCCAGCCCCTTGAAGGCTTGATCCATCTGATAATCTCGACGTGCTTATTGGTGCCCAGGGTTGGAGGGGGGATCGAAAAATCCCTCACCCTATCCCTGTGAAAATGCCGCAGATCAAAGGACTCCGAATTCTAGAAAATGGCGGAAACATACCAGGAGATGTTGGAGATGCATTTTTCTACACGCCAAGGTCTGCTATCAAGTTTCACACCGTTTCTTGCACACTAGATTTCCCAGATGATGAGGTTGGGAACAATCCTGTGAAGATGGACAAAAAACCCCCCTAACGCATACGCTAGCCACACTGCCTGAAACGAGCCTCCACCAAGGGATCTGGGAGGAGATGGATCCCAAAGATCCACCGGAAGTGATCCCAAATGCTGGAAGCCAGCTGCCCATCGAGGAACAGGTGACGGATCGTTTCCACATCTGCTGAAGTTGCCTGGCCCTCACCACAGCAGTTGCACTTGGAAGCCAACTGGATGCCTTTTGATTGGATGTTGGAGTCCACAAGGACCGCGTTAAGGAAAACTCTCCAAAGGAGGGCAGCCATCTTAGGAGGGAGATTAGCCTGCCGAATCCAAGATGCCCAAGAAGTCACGCTGGAGTGCTGCCTGCAGAGGCCCCATGCTGATCTAATTGAAAAGGTACCTGACTGATCTAGCGGCCAGATGCAATGGTCATTGTCCTCGGACGTTGCTAGGCCTGCATGAAAAATGACATCGATCACATCCTGGGGCAAGGAGAAGACCAAAGATGGGGGGGAGCGGCCCTATTGGGCCCAGAAAATCCCTGACTTGCAGCGAGAGGAGATCAACTGGGACCGTCCTACTTACCCTGTTCAGCAAAGGGCCCAGGCCTAACCAATTATCATTCCAGAGACTGGTGGCACACTGGCCCACCAGCCACTGCGCATTTTCCTCCACCAGGTGGAAGCATAGACCTGATTTTTCTCCACAGTGGGGACGCGGGCTGAACTGAGGAATCCCTGCTGCTAGGATTTAAATCCTGGGGGTGTTTGGCCCTCACGAGCTGAACCTACGGCCCTATGTCGGAGCCAAACCTCACGTCCCACGCCAATTTCAGTCTAGAGGTTTTGATCACATCCGAAAGACTCCTAATGTCGAGGCCGCCTTCATCAATAGGCTTCACAATCTTGGGCCACGCAATCCAATGAAATTTTTTCTTCCCATCTGCCCATCCCCAGAAAAATCTGGCAAAGTTTCTTTCCAGTTTAGTGATCACCTGAGCCGGGACAATAGCTCCAGCCATGGCGTGGAGGGGGATACTACTGAGAACATGGCGGATAAGAGTGCCCTACAGCTTGGGAGAGGTGCCTGGCTTTCCATCCACTTATCCTGCTATCCACTTTGTCCAACAGAAACTGAAAATCAGCGCACTTACTTTTGTCCCTGCTAAGCGGGACTCCCGGGTAGCGAAGACCGGAAGAGGATCGATTGATCCCGAGAAGGCGCTCAATGGAACTAATACGCCCAGCTGGCAGCTTATCTGAGCACACGAAAGAACTTTTCTGGAGATTTATTTTTTGGCCCGAAGCTACTTGATACTCAATTAATAGAGCTTTGACCCTGAGGAGCGAAGCTCTACTCCCGTTAAGGAAAAAGAAAAGTGTCATCCGCAAACAATAGGTGAGTGGCAATTGGGCATCCCCTACGAGTCTGGAAAGGATGGCACCAACCTCTAGTCAACATAGCTTTGAAGCTGCTAGAGAGGGCTTCGGCTGACAGGATGAAGAGGCCTGGGGAGAGGGGATCTCCCTGTAGCAGGCCCCTAGACGATTTGAAGAAGCCCGTGGCTTCGCCATTGATAAGAATGGAGAACCATTTTTTACCCCAGCAACGCTCCATGAGAGAGATCCAAGAAACACTGAATCCAAATTTCTGGAGCACCCGCTTGAGAAAACCCCAGTCCACTCTGTAGTAGGCTTTTGCAAGATCCAGCATCAGGAGAAGGTTTCCCCCTCTGACCTTCCTATTCAGGTCCCTTAAGATCTCCTGGGCATAGGCTATGTTCTTTGTCATGGGGCGACCACGAACAAATGCCCCTTGTTCAGAAGATACCAATTTAGGGAGCAGCTCACTAAGCCTGGACGCCAACAGTTCAGCAAATATCTTATAGATGATGTTGCAAAGACTGATGGGCCGGAAGTCCGCAAATGATGTGGTTAACGACGCCTTGGGAATAAGGCAGATTAAGGATGCCGTGAAGGCACTTGGTAGAGGGGCTCCTTCCAGTAAAGAGGAGGCTGCTTTAAGCAGGTCCTCTCCCACGAACTGCTAGCAATGCAGGAATAAAGCACTGGAGAATCCGTCTGGGCCTGACGCTCCATCTTTTGGGATGGATAGCACTGCCTTATGTAATTCGTCTACGGAAGGAGGTGCAATCAGCTTGCAGTTATCGTCTGCTGTTACAAGGGAGGGAATTTCCTGCAGGATACCGTCTGTTGGCTTGGTTGCTTCAACTTGGAACATGGCTGAAAAGAAAGAAACTGCAGCAGCCTTTATATCTTCCTGAGAGGTACGCATCTGCCCGTTTTGGTCGGAAATGGCAGAGATCCCTGCACGCCTGACTCGTTCTGAAGCTGCAGTGTGAAAATACTTAGTGTTTCTATCGCCTTCATTCAGCCACGAATTTTTGGACTTTTGTTTCCAGAAAACTTCCTCCATGAGCTCCAGCTGCAGAAATTTCTGCCTTGCTGCTGCGTTTTCCTGCTGTAAGTCTTCATTTCTTGAGTTTTGCATGCAGACTTCCATGGCAGATAGTTCGTCTTCAGCTTGTTGGACCTGCCTTGCAAAAGTTCCCGAAGATGGTTCTGTTCCAGCTTCTCAAGGCCTGTTTAACTCTGATAAGCTTCAACTGAACATTTAACAGAGGCTGAGCGGAGAGATGGGCTGACCAAGCGTCCCTGGGAACCTGCATAAAAGAATCATGGAGGGTCCACATTCAAAGAAATCTGAAGGGCCTGGGAGCCGCATTCACTTGACTTGGGAAGGATAGGCGGAGAGGAGCATGATCTGAATTAGCCCGAGGAAGATGATCAACTCTGAAAAATGGAAATGCCTCAATCCAGCGATCATTATGCAGCACCCTGTCTAGCCTCGCCCAAACTCGCACAAGGCCCGCCTGGTTGTTGCTCCATGTGAACCGGTTACCAGCAAAACCAGCATCAATGAGACCTATTTCGTGGATGGCTTCGACAAAATCCTCTGAACTAGCACGCGTGGAAGAGGATGCACCCAGAATTTCATCAGCAGCTGCCACCGAGTTGAAATCACTTGCAATTGCCCAAGGGCATTGGGTGGTTCTGCTGATGGAAGTAAGCTCATTCCAGAGGGATTTCCTTAGCAACCTGCAACATCGAGCAGACAAAATCGAAAAAAGAACGGGCTCTGAACAGTTATGCATATGGATGTTAATGTTGATCATCTGGTTTGACATGGATGCCATATCTATTTGTGGTTGTGGCAGAGGCGCTAAGTTGGACGCTTCAGAAGGGCGAGGAGAACGAACTCTTTACTAGGTTTACTATTGCAGGTTGCCAAGACATCATCAATCACCTTCAATATACAGATGACACGGGAAGCTCTAAAATACCATTTCGACGATCCACCAATTAGCACAGAATAAGAAGCAAAGTGAATGTAGGACTTCATCCAACCCCTCCACTTAATGTTGCAACCTAGACTCCTGATCAGTGAAAAATTCTAACACAAATCATTTACGAGTGAGTATTACACCAAGACTTGACAAGCGGATGAATTTTCTAGTGGGCTATGTTGATATAGCTTAGATAGGGAAAAGATACTCTAATATAGGGTAGGGCTGAACTTACAAATTCAGGTGTTCCCAAAACTCCCCTCCACTTCCAACAAGTCACACACTCATATTCCGGAAATACCAAAACAACGGAATTCCACGGTCAAACTACTAGAATGACCGGCCACCCTTTGACTGCAACAATTGTAATAGTGGTCTTAATTGTGGTCATCACTCCTTAGCATATCCCATAGCTACAACACGTGCTTTGTATCGCTCTATTCTAAGCATGTAGTCTAGGAAATCCTAGTCTACGTGATCGTAGGCTCTCTCAAAGTCTAATTTGCAAATCAGACCGGTGTTCTCCTCTTTACGTGAAGTCCACGCATTCATGAGCCATAAGGGCGCTATCTAGAATTTGCCTATCAAGCATAAACGCCCCCCGGAATTCAAAAATGACTTTAAAGATAAATTCTGTGAATCTCGGAGCCAGAATTTTCGCCAAGATCTTATAGGGACTAACAAACAAACTTATCAGCCTGGAATCAATCAATTGCTCGGCCCCTTCTTTCTTAGGAATTAAAGCTATAAATTAAGCACCCAATTCGGAAGATAATCAACCATTATCAAAGAACTCAATAAGGAAATCCATCAAATCCTTCTTAATAACATGCCAGAATCTTTGAAAACAAAAGATAGGAAAATAGCCTGGGCTCGGCGCTCCCCCCCTCCCCTAGACGAAAGCATGAATTTCACCTCTTCCGAAATAGGTCTTTCTAAATAGGACACATCCTCCAAAGAAAGATGAGAAAAGCAAAGGAAGTCCAGTTCAGCTTGCACCAAGTATCCCCAGAATATAACTTCTCATAGAACGCAACAATCGCTGCGGTAATACGATTCTTATCCGTAATCTGCACTCCATCAATAATTAGACTCAAAAATTTGTTACCACAAGCACGCGCCCTAGCAACACTGTTTAAGAATTGGCTATTCTCATCGCCTTCTTTTAGCCATATTGCTCTAGATCATTGGCGCTATTTAATCTCCTCTTCTTTGACCCTACTCTCCTACTTATGAGAAATATCTAGCCTTTTCAATCTACATTACTTTTGAGAAAAATCCAGCCTTTTCAATCTATATTATTCCAACAACCTATTGTCCTCTTCTAGTAGGTCTAGCGCGTTAATATCCTCAACTATTTTATCGAATTTTAGTTCTCTTTTACCTAGGAGCTCTTCTTCTTCTTTTTTTTCCAAACTCTGATATACTCCTTCAACAACTTAAGCTTTTCGTGAAGCCGAAAACCTGCGAAACCTTCCGACTCAAAGGACGACCACCAATCTGCGATGAGCTGGTCAAATCCGTCAACTTCTAACCAAGCTTTCTCAAATATTAAAGGCCTAGAGCCCCAATTATCTTCTTAAACAATTAAAACAATGGATTTGTGATCTAAAGTAACCTTGGGCAGGCCCCGTTGATTAATGAGAGGGAATTTATCAATCCAGTCTGAAGAAACCAGAAACATATCCAATCACACAAGCACAGGATCCTTCTGACCATTAGACCAAGTGAAACGAGCCCCACCCAAAGGAACATCCAACAGATTATGGTGGCACACAATCTGAAAAGGAAGCAATACTTCTCGTGATCTTACCACCACTAGATTTCTCAAAGGAGAAACACCACATTAAAATCCCCCCAAGCACCAAGGAACAACCCATCTTCGCCTGACGCCATCCAACTCCTCCCAAAATTGCCCATGCAAGTCTGGTTTGCACAACCCATACACTGCGGTAAAAACCCATTGGAAATTAAAGGAGATATCACATAACAGAACGGAGACTGAAAAGTTTGCAGATAAAGAATCCACATGTTGAGTGTCAAATCTTGCATATTCTCCCCTATTTATATCTTGGTTTTATGAACATGATAATGCTTAATGGTATATTTTATACACATTTGTGCTGCAAGGTGAATCTGAGAGTTTGGATTGAAAAGAATGTTAAGAACATAGATTTGAAGCTCAAGAATCACCAAGGCAAGGGATGGATCTTACGAAACCATGATTGAAGAATTCACATGCCAAAGATCCTAGGAAACTAAGTGAGGAATGAAGAGAATCGAATACTTGAAGTGAAGAAAAGGAATCCCAAAAATTCAAGTGAGATTCGACTAGCCTGAGAAAATTCGGCTCGAACTCCAGCAACATTATCTTTTAAATTTGCATAAAATTCGACTAGTCGAACTTGTCCTTCGACTAGCCCAAGCTCTAGTTCGACTAGTCGGAGATTATGTAGATTTTGCGCGGACTGCGTAAATTTGATGCGGTTTCCAAACTTTTCCAACTCGGTGCAAAAGTTGGAGTTCCCCATCTATAAATAGGAGTTCCTAGGATGCTCCAAAGCATCTTCTAGGGTTCAAGGAGTGGAGCAAAAGGGTGGAGCCACCGCTCGGGAGTTTTTCTTCTTCTTCCTTGGTTTTTATGTTTTGTTTAAGAGTTTTTAGTTTAATCATGTCTATGGTTAACTAAACCTCTTAGCTATGGCTAAGAGGTGAAGCTTGTAGCGTGATTGAGATGCTTATCTTGCTTTGATTCGTATTATTGTTGAACTTCATTGATTTCTAGTTTGATTTTAAGGAATATTTTCGGTTTTATATGGTTTGTTGTGACTCAAATTACAATAGAGCTGCGATAGCTTTGAATATCTTCTTTTACTATTTGAGATTGTGGGATTGGTAAATCCTATCGTTCACCATCGTCCCCTGGGCATGGTTGGGTGACAGAATCCCTTCTAATCTTTACAATTCTCCTCCATTGAGGACTAGTTCAATGAGAAGTTCAGAGATTTGATCATCTCTTCTTCCAACTGAATAAGATAGGACTCTGATTCCAGTTGTATTTCCTGAATCAAATAAGGTAGCATCTCAATATCTACAAGCAGATCCTTGGCACCCTAGTTCCCACCTTTCAATTGATAGTTTTAATCAATATCATTCACAATTACTCTCCTTTGTTCCAAATTTCTAATTTAGATCTTCTTCTAGTTCTAGTTATTTTTAGAATACGTATAAGATTAGTCCTTATGGATTCGACCTCGGTCTCACCAAGTTATTACTACATCGCGACCCTACACTTGGGGTTGTGAACACCACACCCCTACCATCTTTTTTACTTCCACACTACACAAATACCCCTAGCTGCCCCATCTGAATTCTGAACGACCCAATCTTGAAGTTAGTATCCCTGCAGAGAGTGAAGCGTACCTTTATCAAAGGATTGAAGCTTGGTTTCCTAAAAAGCTACTATGTCATGCTTCACTTTGGAACGTAAGTTCTTCACTTGAGCCCTCTTGCTCTTCCTTCCCAATCCGCAAACATTTCAGGAAAGAATGATCATTAGAGAACTTCCTTGCCTGATCTAATCCTCTTGTTGTTGTTGCTTCTGATAATAAAGTCATAGTTAATGGCACACTCGATATTTAGCAACTCCCTCATTCCTTTAGAAGATCTTTTAGGTTTCAGTTGATGCATATCGTGAAAATACTGAGTAGCTCTATCATGCGCAAATTGAAAGAAGACTTGGACGTCTTCATCTTGGACCTCATACGACATACACACAAGGCATCCCACCCTAACAAGGACATCTCTAGCCGACTCGTGTTGTTCTGTCGATATAGTCTCACCTTCGTTAACCTCCATCGCCAATTCTAAGAACATCTTTGACTCTGCTGACAATAGATGCACTGACATTTTCTCTACACGGAGGGGTAACATTTAGAGTTTCCTCGAACAAGTCCCCCTCAACAAAGGAACCAACCAGCATCCTACCTTCATCCTCCAAACTAGAATCACCATCCGCAGAAACATTGTCATTAGTTCTGCCCTCAAAGACAACCACTGCAAATTGAGAGAATCTCCATAAGCTTCACCACTCAGTAGCAAGGTGGTCGAAGCAGCCCCCACCGAAGAAGACGTCTTCTTCTCATCAAGACAAACAGCCCTATCCAACTGAGGAGAAAGAAACGACTTTGGAAGGGTAATACTTGTGGCTCCGTCGCACGTGAGATCTAGGGGATTAGGGTTCAGAACTTGAACTAGATTCGCACATGCCGACTTAATGAGTTGCGTCTCCACACAAGTCTCATCTACCAACCTTTGGATTGCATAACATGTGTTTCCCTCCGAAGCCACATCTGCCCCGCCATCTGAACCCGCGCTAGGAAGTAGGGAAGTCTGCTCACTAAGACATGTAGCACTGCTTGGATTCTGAGCCTGCAATGTGTCGTCGAAACAAATGCTCGAAAGAACTCTAAACTCCAAACACACACTCAAAGCTGTCTCGGAGAGAGGGAGATCCCCAGACTCTACTCCCGCTTCGTTCGGGACCCCATGCGTCCCTACCAAATTTGTCACCGTCCCACCACCTTCAGGCCCTCCAGCCAACTCTGATTGCAATCGATGCTCCAGGCAGGCGAAGGGGTACTCATTCATTCAGAAGTGCTCTTCGATCATGGTTGTTCGTTGCCGACTCTATCTCCCTCGATGTCCAAAGATCCCCCCATTTGGGGACTACTCCAGTGACCTCGTCTTTCTAGACGTGCATGACCACACTCCTTTCTCCAACAATCGTTGTGATATACTTAGGGATAGCTGTATCCTTCTTCCTCACCTGAACTCTAACCACCCCCATTTCTTATCCTAGTTTGATACTGAGATCGACCTCCATAATCTCCCTCAAGCAAGAAGCCGCAACGACGAAGAAGTCAAAAGCCTGGAACTCAAGTGGGATTGCCCAAATCAGGCACTAGACATCCTCGAAGCCAAAGATGGAGAACTCTTCCCATCTAAGAAATCGGTGAATTGGGCCAATCTTTATGAAGAGCTCCAGCCAAGAACAACAAATCCTCATTCACTCTTGGACTCGAACGAATCCACGGCTCATTGTAACCAATTGGTCTAATTGAATACATCTCCAAAGGTAATCTACAGCAATCATCTAGCCACAATGTAACTTGAGAAATTGTCACATCTTCCTTTGTTGTCATAACAATCAAAGATCGCGTCAACTTCCAAGACTGAGAGATAACGTCCTCCTCTACTCGAATGGCTCTTCCCCGCACTCTTCAATCTAAAACTATTTGAGCACAGGAATCTCAATTCCCTCATCTGAACAGATGTCCTTCTGAACCTGTTAAGGGAATACCTTTTCCTGCAACCGCATCTCTGTAGGAGTGATTTGCCTTTCAATTGTGAGGACACTCTAACCCATTAGTCGACCAAACTCCATCCGCATTCAAAGCACCACCTTTCACGAATTGAGAGAAGGGTCTCTTGGCCAACAAGAGCTGAGATTCCATATTCCTTTGTTCCGGCCCAAATCTAGCCCTTTGAACCCTCATCTTCCTTCCCCCAAAGCTTTCTCTGTGTAACAGTTCCACCGCCCGACCAAGATCTGCCTCCGAGCTCATGCGAATAAAAGAAAAATCACGAGGCTCCACTGTTAACCTAGCTCTAGGGATTACCACCTCTATTACCACTCCTGCCCTTCCGAACACCCATGATAAGCTAGGGAACACTTTGACGAAAAGAGTAGGGTAACCAGACATATCCTTCTTGAGTTTTCCTTTATTTGCAACCTCCGATCTCCTCTGATTGACCCTAGTCCAGCCTTCCTCGATTCCTTCAGGAACGTTATTTTCCCTTTCGATACCATCCTTCCCTCTAGACTCACCGTCTAGCAATTCCTCTGACAATCCGGGACTTTCAACCAAGCTTGATTGTTTCCCCGAATCTTGCGCCAGTAACTGCCTGCTCAAATTTGATTTCGATCGTTCCGGAGGTTTTTTTTCGCCACATACTTATGCATCACAGATAAACTTTGTATCAACCTCCTTAATTCAACTAATTAATAATGAAATTTTCATAATATTTGGTACAACCAAACTCATCCTAAAGTAACAAGAAAGGGCAATGATTAAGTACAAAGGTAAAGAAAGAGCAATGAAACTTATCTAATATCATGGCATGTCGTAATGATCATTACAGGGCAGTAAAGGTTGTTACTTAAAGGAAATGGTGGCAACCGTTACACATTATGGGGTTGTAAAGGCCGTTATAGAAGGGAAAAATTAAAATAAAATAAAATCCGTAAAGGCCATTACAACCACCGTAACTGCTTACTATTCCAACCCCCCCCCCCGGTTACGGTCCATGATGGGGCTAATACAGGTTTTTCAGATTTATATTTTATTATTATTAGAGAGAGAGAGAGAGAGAGAGAGAGAGAGAGAGCGGAACGGTCATTGCAGGGGCCATTATAGCCCGTATCGTAAAGGTAACAGTGGTGGCTGTTACGGCCACCGTTACCGTTACGAAATGATGTTTAATATTGTTGCTATTATTTTACTAAAAGCCTTGAAAAGGTTAACTAATTTTTATCAAAAATAGAAAAATGTGACAAATCATTTATAATATTAATTCATTTTAAAGTAGTGAAAACTAACTTGTAATGTGAGCTACGTAGAATATAGCTATGTAAAATATCATGTAGCGTAGACTACATATGACTTAAGCAATTTTCAGGAGCTACATAGCATTAAAGCTAAGCTACACTACATAGTGCAGCTATTTAAAACATTGCTTAAGAAGCAATTATATGCACACACACACAATGATTTTTTAGGAAATGGCTGGGATGTGTCTCCAAGATCATTTCTATCTTAGGGCCGCAAAGATGATCGAAGAGGGCAAAACATATTTTAGATTTATTCGTATGCAACACCAACATTTCAAATATCCGGACCATTAATTGGAGAGGGTACACAATGAGCATGCCATATATGAAAACATCAGGGTAAAACACTTATCAAGCAACACACACATGAATAATAGTGAATATGGGTTGTTGGAATTGCTTTATGACAACCATTTTTCCTATAAAAATTTGATCTTCATGATTAGTGGACCAACATCATTTTGTCCTAGAATGGTCCCGGTGTACCCTACCCCGATGAATGGCCTTAATCAATCACAAGGATCCCATGTTCGATTGATTAATGGATCCATGGATGGATCAACTGACAGTTTGAATCAAATGGTGGAAAGGCAAGAGATTTAAGCATCAAGTTGAAAGAACAAAAACCATTACTCGGTGACCATATGGGCGAGCCTAAAGAGTTATATCAAAGTTGAGAAGAATGACCAGTTCCATCCGAACAACGATTGGAGTACAAAGATTGAAGACGTGATGAGAAAATGAGGCGGAGTCGTGAAGATGATAAAGAGCATGCGAAGAATCCACAACCGTTGAGCCAATGTCCAAGGCAACTCTACTACCATAGACGAAGCAGAAGCCAATTACTAAATGTGGAAGAAACAAAGACAATGGAAGAAGTGGTGTTATCTACAATGATAACTAATGCAAGCAATGCCAACCAGGAGCATAGGCATCACCATCAACTTCCACCAAGGCGGAAGAAGGTTTAACATGGTGGCACATCAACTTCACAGACTGACACCAACCTCAAACTCAAGGACAAGTTATGCTAAAGCCGAGAGGAATAAGTGCATCTTGAACATGGGATCCTGTATGTGTTGAAGGAACCAAGGTGATCCCCATGTACCACTAAATGCTTCACAGATGGTCCATATTGCTGGCCCAATTGTCCGATGGTCCAGATTGTTAGTCGATCTGACTGTGGGACAGCAGATCCAATCGGAAAGCTTTTCCGGATTGTTGGTCCAACAGAAAGTCTCATTTGGATGTTAATTTTGATAAGGATTTGCAATCAGCAGCAGATTCTGTTATTTAAATCAGGTCAACATCAATTGTATTAGCTTTTAATTATATGCAGCTGTCATTCAAGGCCCCATACATACAGCTGGGACTATTTTATAAGAGTACTAAAACTGTGAAGGAAAGAATCTATGCATATTTTGTTTGTAAATCCTTGGAATTTATTTCTATACTAGGAAGATCAGCTTTTGCAGAAATTAGCAATTTAGTTTGTACCTGTAATTGATGACCTGATAGAGAAAAAAAGATCCGTGATCTCAAGCCAGGCTTGGGCCTGTCTATTTTGGATCCCATCCAGCGCTGGATTTAGGTTTTATTTCATGAGGTGGGCTTGAACAGACCCTGACCTGGCAAGAATCTGGCCCATTTACAGCCCTAAACAATCATATCCTGCATAACTTTGGAATCTCACCTCCTTGAAAACTTTTAGACCTATTTACAGAGATTCAAATTCACTTCAGATATTGTTTCCCTGAAGATATGCCATAGTGATGACTCTTACACACCCATGTTAATGGATAGCTAGGCATAGGATGTGTGGATGGAAATCATGTGTTCTTAATAGTTCCAGTCCATGAGCAATCACATAGACGTTTTCCAGTATTCCTAATTTGGAAGCAAATGGGACAACATAAATGGAGTGAAAAATCAGGAACCATTAAAAAAAAGGATCATAGAACTTAAGTAGTTTCGGATTAGACTGCAGGGAAAATCATTCAATCTAATCCTTTTCCGCAATCAGAAAAGGGCTGATCTAGTGGCAGACTGTATGAGGCATCGAAGGGATAAGATTGTAGAGCAAACCATGGTGCCATGGTCACATTGTAAGGAGTTTAGTGTGCCATAGGATGGCATCAAGTCAATGCTCAAGGTTTTGTATCAAGACATTTTGAGGGAAATCATAATGATATTCAGCCCCTTTGCAAGTTGACAAAGTTATAAAAGAACCACCACATGGTAAAAAGAAATTCCCACAAACAATTCAGTCAAGAAGAATACGTTGTATGAGTTACAAAGAAAGCTGGATGACAGTTTCTTTTCCAAAGCAAGGAGATTGATGTGTCCAAAGACTTTGATCTGGGGTAACTTCGGGCTTGCATCATGATTCATAGTGGGACCCAAGAATACAACTGCATTTATGCAAGAAAACTACAGAAGAAACAAGTAGGAAGATCATCAAAAGAATAATTTTTTGAACAATTTCAGGCCTAGTCCCATCCCAATAGGAAACAAAATTAGGATTTGGAATTTCCACGAGGGATATTTTTCCATTTCCAAAAGATCATGGATTTGGATTTTTAATCTAATGGTTGGTCAGTGTTTATATAGGGGAAAAAAAAAAGGATTTGTATATTAGCCTATTCTCTTTTAGTTGTGGGGCATTTTCTTAGTTTATTTAGGCAGGCTTCTAAAGAAAGTTGCCATTAATTGTTTCCTAATTTAGATCAAGTTTGTTAGCAATGGTTTCCACAATAGTAACAAAGTTGAGGAAAAAGTTAGGAGTGTTGAAATCGTTTTCTTCTAATAAATGAAATCACAGGTGGTGTGCTTCCACCTCTCGAGATCAGTATGAGAGAGAGAGAGAGGGAGGGAGGGGCGGAGAAGGCCATTTTTAGGAAAATTTCCAGGAGTCCTTTCAAGGATTGCACTTTTTCTCTTCTTCTTTTTTTTCTTTTTTTTTTTTGTTTTCTTTTTTCTTTTAAGGCATGCTAGGACTCAGCCCAAGGTGTCCCAAATCGGTCATGTATCGGCCTTAACAGCCAATAAGTAATGGTAGTAATGGTAACGGCCAACACTGTTACCCGATTCGAGGTTTGAAACGGTGGGCCTAGAAACAGTAGTTGTAACGACCATTACACCCCATAATGGCCGTTACGGTCATACTGTAACAGTAAATAAATAAATAAGGTCAGTTTTCTTTTCTATATATGTTGCAATTTTTTTCCATTTTTTACCAAATTTGATTTCCAAACTCCTTTCCTAAACTATTCTAACAACATTTTCAACCACTCCAAGCTCAGATTTTAAAATCAAAACAAAAGCTTCATGAGCCATTTTCCAAAAAAAAAAAAAATCGAAAATAGGTATTTATGCCCACTTTTTTTTTTTTTTTTGCCTTCTGAATCTCTATTTAACAATGGAATCTAATGTGGTATCCATAGTAGAACATATTCATGCGCACTTTACAGATTATACATGTGATAATATATATATATATATGAAAATGGTACGATAAGGTCAACCTCACGGGATCTTCCCATGAGGTCGAGCTGTGTGGACCCCACCATGATGTGTGTTGAACATCAACACCGTGCATTTGATGGGTCCCCTTTAGGTTAGGTGATATCCCGAAAACAAGTCGTATACGGAACTCAAGTGGGCCATACCATCTAAAACCATGTGAAGACATGCCTAAAACATATAAAAGCACTTGGTGGGGCCTACCTGAGTTTTGGATGCGGCTGAAACTTGGTTTGACCCCTCGTCCAAGTGGGACAAAGAATGGATGGGCTGGATTTGTGAACCACATTTCTATGGGCCCAATAAATGATTATGAATGTTTTATTGGGAGGATAACCCCTCTCAACTAATGTATCCCGTATCGGTATCACTTGGCGTAACGGTGCCCTCCGATACCAATACAGATACGAGGGCATAACGACGATACGAGGGCATAACGGTGCAAAAAAAAAAGCTAAAAATATTGCTAAAAAAATATGGATTAAATCCGGAATATTCTAAGCATTCCAAATATGCATTCATTTATAAATTGGAATATGTTTATAGTGGTGTAACGGTCCACTCTTTAGTGAGAAGTTGTATTGGACTGTCTGAAGAATTTATGAACCAGACAACCTGGATTTGACTGCAAAACTCATATATTTAATTTTCTAACTATCTACTATCAATGATAGATATATTAGAATGAATGTAATATGAAAATATCTTACATGTGTAGGTGTTTGCAATTATTTTTCATAATTCATAAAAAAAATATATAATGAAAATAACAATCTGTAAAATGAACATTAACATGTTCTACTATGATTAACATATCATACTCTACCATTAAAACATCAAAACATTCAATAAAAAATAATTTTTTGAATTAAAAAAAAGGGTCAAAAATAGTGCGTAAATAGAAAAAAATTACTAAAAAAAATATAAAATGATAACCACAATCTGTAAAATGGACATTAATATCTTCTATTATGATTAACACATCATATTCTACCATTAAAACAGCAAAACATTGAATGAAAAGTACAAATACCTAATTTTGAGGAATTTCTGAAAAATGGCCTACAGAGCTTCGAATTAAGAAAATCCTTAATATAAGTTGTTATTATTTGTAATATCAAGCCAAGAGTGGTCGAAAATAGCAATTAAATGATTTAGGAAGAGTTTAGAAGAAAAAAGTGAAAAACAAACCTTAAAAAGCAAAAAAAAAAAGTCATTTTTTGACCGTTACTGCTATCAAATGTTGGGGGGGGGACGTTACGGCCCCGTATCGCATAACAGCCACAGCCGTTACTGATACGTATCGCCGATACGCCTGTATCATAACGGATACAGGACACCCTGCTCTCAACTATTGCCTATGGTATGGCCCACCCAAATCATGGATTGACTTGATTTTTAAGCCTGTGGCCCACCATAGAATGGTGCATTTGGCTGATGGGGTAGGATGTTCGACACACATCACAGTGCGCCCACACAGTTCGACCTCATGGGAAGTTCCCATGAGGTCAACCTCATAGTACTATTTTCTATATATATATAGGAGTATTTTTGGCCGATTGTTTAAAATTGGGTAAAAACATTTTTTTAGTGTTTTTCTAGTTTGATGGTTGAGTCTAATAGGGTATTCATTGTAGAATATATCCATATGCATTTTACAGATTATGCAAGTGATTTTATATTTTTTGTATTTTATTTTTTTTTTTTGGAGTATTTTCGGCCGATTTTTGAAAATTGGGAAAAAAATCGAACTTTTTATTGTTTTTCTAGTTTGATGGTAGAATCTACTAGGGTATTAATCGTAGAACATATCCATATGCATTTTATATATTAAGCGTGTGATTTTATATTTTTTATGTATTTTTTTATTTTTTTTTGAGTGTTTTCGACTGATTTTTGAAAATTAGGAAATATCTTCTTCTTCTTTTTTCCAAGTTTGATGGTTAAATCTAATAGGGTATTCATCGTAGAACATATCCATATGCATTTTACATATTATGCATGTGATTTATATTTTTATGTATTTTTTAATTTTCAGTGTTTTTGGCCGATTTTTGAAAATTAAGAAAAATCTTTTTTTTTTTCAAGTTTGATGGTTAAATCTAATAGGGCATTGTAAAACATATCCATATGCATTTTACAGGTAATGCATGTGATTTTATATTTTTTGTATTTTTATTTCGGAGTATTGTCGGCCGGTTTTTGAAAATTGGGAAAAATCTTCTTTCTTTTTTTCTAGTTTGAAGGTTAAATCTAATAGGGTATTCATTGTAGAACATATTCATGTGCTTTTTACAAATTATGCATATGATTTTATATATTTTTTTTAATTTTTGGAATATTTTCGACCAATCGTTGAAAATTGGGAAAAAATTCATTTTTTTTTTGTTTTTCTAGTTGGATGGTTGAATCTAATAGGGTATCCATTGTAGAACATATCCATACAGATAATGCATGTGCTTATAGATATATATATATATATATATATATATATATATATATATATATATATATATATATATATGGGAAATGGTTTTATGCAGTCGACCTCATGAGAACTTCCCATGAGGTCGAGCTGTGTGGGGCCCCAACATGATGTGTGCCAAACATCTACCCCATCAATTAGATGCAGCATTCCATGGTCGGCCTCGAGCTTAAAAATCAAGTCAATCCATGACTTGTGTGGGCCACACCACATACAAAAGTTGAGAGGGGTTACCCTCCATTAAAACACTCATAATCATTTATTAAGCCCATCGAGATGTGGTTCACAAATCCAGCCCATCCATTATGTGTGTCCCACTTGATGAGGGGTCAGACAAAGTTTCAGACTCATCTAAATTTCAAGTGAGCCCCACCAAGTTCTTTTATATGTTTTAGGCATGTCTTCACATGATTTTAGATGGTATAGCCCACCTGAGTTCCGTATACGACTGATTTTTGGGATATCCCATAATTTAAAGGAGACCCATCAAATGCACGGTGTTGATGTTCGACACACATCATGGTGGGGCCCACACGGCTCAACCTCATGGACAATTCCCATGAGGTCGACCGCATAGAACCATTTCCCTATATATATATATGAGGAATGATCACCTGCGCACTAGTTCACACAGCCTTAAGTGCGAACCTTGATGTCATATGCGGATTGCATATTGACAGCGTTGGTAGCGAGGTAGCTACTGACAGTGCTCCATGGGCCCCATCATGATGTATCCTATCCACACCTTCCATCCATTTTCCAGACTATTTTAAGGCATGAGCCCCAAAAATGAGGAAGATCCAAATCTCATATGGACCACACCACAGGAAAGAGTGGTGATTGAACACTTACCATTAAAAACTTCTTAGGGTCCACAAAAGTTTTGGATTAACTAGATATTTTCATTTTCTCTTCATCCGGGTGTGCCTTAGGAAGTTTTTAATGGTGGGCATTCAATCACTATTATTTTTTTGTGGTATGGTACACTTGAGATCTAGATCACCTTCATTTTTGGGCTAGCAATCTATAATAATATGAAAAAATAGATGGATGGCTTCGATAAAACACATGTATATCATGCGGGGCCAACAGAGTACTCTCAGTAGCCACCTTGCAACAGACGCTGTCAGTACGTAATCCGCCTCCCAGATTCTCTGAACCATGGTGTATCGTAAAGGCTGTTACGGGGCCTAAAGGTCATTACGCGCTATAAGGTCGTAACGGCCGTAATAGCCGTTATGGAAAAAAATGACCCGTAATTGCCATTAACGACACGTTACGTCCCCTATAAAGGCCATAACAGCCTCGTAATTGTCTATTATGGGGGCAGATATAGGTTTTCCATACTTTTTAATCAACATTACGGGGCACATATAGGTTTTTCAGGATTATTTTCAATTTAAAAATAAAAAAAATTTAAAAATAAAAAAAAAAACAGAGAGAGATCGTAACAGTAGTTACGGGAGTCGTAATAGCCATTACAACCCATATCGTAAAGGTAACGGTGGTGGCCGTTACGGCCACCATTACCGTTAAAGAACACCTTGCTCTGGACGGAAACGAATTGCCACTAGCCAATGGCTAGTGGTCGGTGCTTTGTGGGCCCCACCATGATGTATGTGTTTCATCCATGCCGTCCACCCATTCTTCCCTATCATTTTATGGTATGAGCCCAAAAATGAGGTTGAACCAAATCTCAAGTGGGCCGCACAATGTTAATTGAACACCCACCATTAAAAACTTCTTGGGGACCACAAGTTTTGGATCAAGCTGATATATATATATATATATATATATATATATATATATATATATATATATATATATATATATATATATTCCCTTCATCCAAGTCTGTATAACCTAATCAATAGGTTAGATGTCAAATAACCATTACAGTGGGCCCTAAGAGGTTTTTAATGGTGGACATTCAATCACTACTGTTTTCCCATGGTGTGGTCCACCTGAGATTTAGATCTACCTCGTTTTTGGGATCAAGCCCTAAAATTAACTTTCAAAATGGATGGACGGCGTGGATAAAACACATACATCATGGTGGGGTCCACAAAACCGACCACTAGCCACTTGGCCGATGGCAACGTCACTAGCCAAACTGCATCCCTCTAGTCTCTAGACGTGGATTTCTTGTGAAAGCCTTTAGCAGGAAGTTCCTACGCTGGAAACCTAGGATGGGTCCACTATGATGTTTGCGAGAAATCTACCCCGTTCATCCGTTTTTTGAGCTCATTTTAGGACTTAAAACCAAAAGTGAGCAGGATATAATACTCAAGTGAATCAGAGGCTATTTAAATTGATTTTATTTTATTTAGATTTTTGACAAGCAAGAGTGAATCAGAGGTTTGGATTGTTCTAACAATCTAATTTGGAATCATGGCTTAGTAAGTTCTACAACTTAATTAATATATTGTAACTTAATATATGTGCCACATGTACAACTCCTGAATGTTGGTGTATCATGCATCATACACTGCCATGTATCAAGCACCAAACATTGCCTGAGTATCATAAAACTCATACACTACCTGAGTATCATAACACTGCCTAATCATCATATGCAAGGTTCTTCATTTATTGTGCCATGAAAATACAAAGACCTTGCCTTAAAAATGACAAAGAAACTCTTTAGTTACAGCCTTTTTCAGGCTCTCGGTCTAGCTTTTTGCAGGCCTTTTTATAGAGCCTTGAAAATGAGTGAGTGAGAGAGAGAGAGAGAGTTGTTGGAAACCTGCAGCAGAAGAGGAAGAACCACGCGTCCTCACCTAGATCTGAAGAAACTACAATAGGTTTTTTCAATTTTTCTGGGTTTTTTTTTTTCAATTTTCAATGTATTTACGCAAAACCGACACAAGTCGTTTTGAGATTTTTGGACTTTGGGTGTTATTAAGCGATAAGATCGCGATTTTTAAAGGAAAATGGGGTAGTTTGCAACAGTGTCTGAATAGGGGTAGTTGCAATATCTTGCTGATATCACCATTTATCGTATTCACTGATAATTTCGGCAAGAAATCGCCGATTTCGGTAAGAGATACGAATAAAGGAGGTTTCGATGTCGCTAGTTTGGCAACACCGAAATTATCGGCGATATTATTGATTTTTCGGCAACAATGGGAACATTAGGCACACTGAAAGGGCCTAATTGGATGAGTCGAAGGGTAAACGAGCTGTAGTGCAGAAGAAGAAAGATGAGATTCTAGATGTGGCCCAACAGGAGATGTTTGGTCCTGAATATATGGGCGTTCGTGATTAGGAGAATGTGGAATCTCATGAAGATTTGAATCGGGAGGTGACTATGGCTAGGAGAGACTAAGCAGTGTTCGTGAAGATGAACATCGATGCATGTTTGGCGGGAGGGGGTCTGTACGTGAACAAGAGGGGAGTGGGAGTGCAGGTGAGAGTATGATTGTAAGTGGCCATATGTTTGGCAGCCAACAAGAGGCATCTTCACCAAGGTGTCCCGTATCGGTATCGGTTGGCGTAACAGTGACCTCCAAAACCGATACGGATACGGGGGCGTAATGGCGATACGGGGGTATAACGGCCCGTAACGGCGCAAATTTTTTTTTTTGCCATAAAAATATGAAAAAATATGGATTAAATCCGAAATATTCTAAGCATTCCAAATATGCATTCATTTATAAATTGGAACATGTTTATGGTGGTGTAACGGTCCACTCTTTGGTGAGAAATTGAATCGAACTGTCTGATGAATTTATGAACTAGATAACCTAAATTTGACTACAAAATTCATATATTTAATTTTCTAACCATCTACTATCAATGATGGATATATTAGAATGAATGTAATATGAAAATATCTTACATTAGGTGTTTGCAATTATTTTTTAGAAATTTCTCGAACATGCGTAAATAGAAAAACATATAAAAAATATATATAAAATGGTACCCCAAATCTATAAAATGCACATTAACATTTTCTACTATGATTAACACATCACATGGCATGATTAAAACAGCAAAACAATCATTAAAAAATGATTTTTTGAATTTTTCAAAAAAGGGCCATAATTAATGCGTAAATAGAAAAAAATAAAAATATATATATAAAATGGCACTCCAAATCTGTAAAATGTACATTAACACGTTCTATTATGATTAACACATCACATGGCATGATTAAAACATCAAAACAATCATTAAAAAATGATTTTTTGAATTTTAAAAAAAAAGGGTCATAATTAATGCGTAAATAGAAAAAAAATATAAAATGGCACCCCAAATCTATAAAATGCACATTAGCATGTTCTACTATGATTAACACATCACATGGCATGATTAAAACAGCAAAACAATCATTAAAAAATGATTTTTTGAATTTTTCAAAAAAGGGCCATAATTAATGCGTAAATAGAAAAAAATAAAAATATATATATAAAATGGCACTCCAAATCTGTAAAATGTACATTAACACGTTCTATTATGATTAACACATCACATGGCATGATTAAAACATCAAAACAATCATTAAAAAATGATTTTTTGAATTTTAAAAAAAAAGGGTCATAATTAATGCGTAAATAGAAAAAAAATATAAAATGGCACCCCAAATCTATAAAATGCACATTAGCATGTTCTACTATGATTAACACATCACATGGAATGATTAAAACAGCAAAACAATCATTAAAAATGATTTTTTAAATTTTTCGAAAAAGGACCACAATTAATGCATAAATAGAAAAAAAATATAAAAAAATATAAAATGGCACCCCAAATCTGTAAAATGCACATTAACATGTTCTATTATGATTAACACATCACATGGCATGATTAAAACATCAAAACAATCATTAAAAAATGATTTTTCGAATTTAAAAAAAAAGGGCCATAATTAATACGTAAATAGAAAAAAATATAAAAAACATATAAAATGGCACCCCAAATCTGTAAAATGCACATTAACATGTTCTCCTATGATTAACACATCACACGGCATGATTAAAACAGCAAAACAATCGTTAAAAAATGATTTTTTGAATTTTAAAAAAAAGGGTCATAATTAATGCGTAAATAGAAAAAAATATTTTAAAAAAATATAAAATGGCACCCCAAATCTGTAAAATGCATATTAACATGTTCTACTATAATTAACACTTCACATGGCATGATTAAAACAGCAAAACAATCATTAAAAAAATGATTTTTTGAATTTTAAAAAAAATGGCCATATTTAATGCGTAAATAGAAAAAAATATAAAATATATATAAAATGGCATTTGTTGTATATCCATGTGGTCCATCCTTTTTGCCCACTTATTTCAGGGCATGGACCAAAAAATGAGGCTGATCCAAATCTTAGGTGGATCACAAAATGGGCCTTGAGAAGATTTTAACGGCGGGCATTCAATCCCAACTGCGTGGTCCAATTGAGATTTTGATCCCTTCATTTCAAGGATCATACTTTAAAATGAACTTGAAAAATTATGAATGGCATGGATTTACCATACATAAATCAAAGTGGGCCCCACCGCATGCAATAAAATAGTGAGTATGCACTATGCAGCGTGCACTGTAGATTATACAAAAAAAAAAAAAAAAGAAAGAAAGAAAACTGCATGGCTGTTCCGTTCGGTTTTGCTGGAAAAAGAAAAGAAAAGAGGGAAATGAAAAAAAAAAAGATGGAAAGCAGAGAGGGAACCGAACCGAGAGAGAGAGAGAGAGAGAGAGAGAGAGAAAGAGAGAGGGCTGCCGCCGCAGCCGTAGTAGCGCAGCAACCGCAGCAGCAGCAGCAACGCCGCAGCAGCAGCAGCATCATCGCAGCTCCATTGTAAGAAGAAGAAGAAGAAAAGAAACAAAAAAGGTAAGTTTTTTTCTTTTTCTTTTTTTCTTTTTTTTTTCAAGGCCCGTAACGGCCGTTATGGCCCATAACGGCCCTGTAACGGCCTTTACGGTCACAGAATTCCATTACGGCCGTTTTGATCCCGTATCGCGTAACGGTGTCAGCCGTTACCGTTACGTATCGGCCGATACGGCCGTATCGTAACGGATACGGGACACCATGATCTTCATGTAATGCCCCCGTAGATGTGGATGTGGATGAACCTAAGAGACCTTCCGTTGATCAATTTATGTTAAAGAAAGAGTCAACTAAACAAAATAAGATCAAACAAATGTGGAGTAAAACTTCCGTTGAGAAGCCGGGTAGGCAAACAGCCAAGTTATTTATACCTTTAGACTCGTATGGCAGGACAGAGAATGCACGATCAAGTGTAATGGTTAGCTAGCCCTACCAACCGCAGCATGATCAACTCCTTGGAGTATTTCCACTTAGAAACGGTGTTTCATAAATCAATTGATACATTAGATGAAACAAAAAATGTTGATTATATTTTCTCCCTAATGGATAAAATAGTGGATGAGATTAGAGAGGAGAATGTAGTGCAGATTGTGACCGATAACAAAGCAACATATAAGGTTGCAGGAAAGAAGTTGATGCTGAAGAAACAACATATATTCTTGTCACCATGTGTTGCACATTGTATTGATCTTATATTGTAAGATTAGAAAAGAATAAGAGTGTTACTGAGATGGTCGAACGGGCTAGAGAAGTGATGACATTCATTTACGACCATAATCAAGTAGTCGCAATAATGAGGAAGTTTACAAAATGGAGAGAGTTGCTAAGGCCTGCAGCAACTAGATTTGCAACTAACTTTATAGCCCTAAAGAGTTTGTACCAGCATAGGGGAGAGTTGAGTGAGATGTTTACTTCTCAAGATTGGCTCAACACAAAACATGAAAAGAAGACATCGTGTGGATACCAGTTCAGGTTGTCCAAACCATAAGAGAGAACAAATATTGGAATAAGGTCGTAAAGATCCTTAAGGTGATAGAGCTGCTAACGAGGGTAACTTGTTTTATTGAAACCAACGAACCACCTTTCATGGGCTTCCTTTACTATGTCATGGATAAGACAGATGACAATTCGTCGTTTAACATTACATGTCATACTGGAAGAAGATCGACAAGAGATGGACAAAACAGCTCCATTGCGATCTCCATGCGGCAAGTTACTATCTAAATCCTATGTATAGATATGCCCAAACATTTGTTATGGATGATGAGGTTCGTGTTGGGCTAAAGAGTGTGATAAAGAGATTAGAGTCCAACTTATATGTACAAATAAAGGCGTTGAATGAATTAGATATATTTGGAAATCGCTAAGGCAGCTTTATAGATGCTTTTGCACAACATGCAATATTTAGGTTACAACCGACCGAATGGAGGATGAATTTTGGAGAGATTGCGAAGACTTCCAAAAAAATTACAGTGAAAGTTATGAGCCAAGCAACTTTTTTCCCTAGTTGTGAGAGAAACTGGAGTTGTTTTGCACTTATCCATTCAAAGAATAGAAATAAATTACAGAATAGGATATTGGATCGACTTGTTTTCATGCATTACAACATGAGGCTAAGAACACGGAGATATCATATGAGCATTACAACTTGAGGCTAGGAACACAGAGATATCATATGAGCATTACAGTGACTGACGGTGACACGGACTACTGTACAATAAACTTAGACAATATTTATGCTGAGGACAACCTGCTTTTGCCTTGATTAGAGGAAATGGAGAAACAGGTAGAAGAGGACAGTGAAGAATTGGAAGTGGATGACCCAGTGGTACTTGAGGCACAGCAAGGGAGTCGTGCAGCTGTGTTGGACCTAGAAAGGGACAGATTTCATCCATAACCTAACTCAACAGAAGAGTAAGAGCAGTAGCAGTGGCGAGACTGAGATAGACGATCATGGTAGTGATGATGACACACCTGATGTTGGTCCCACTTCTGGTGTTGCCCATCACATCATACAACCATATACAGATCACGAGGTCAATGAACATCAATGGGGTGTGCGAGGTTGGACTTATGAGTCTACTGAGTCACAATACAGCCAGCCAGCGGGGAGGAGGTTGGTACCAGTAAAGCACCGGCAGGTCCGAAACATCAGCACGGGCTTTATGGCTACTCTTCCGGCCAATGGGATTATTCGGGGTCTATTCCGTCACATTCATATTGGAGTAGCCCCCCTGATCAACATGTTCCATATGGATACAGATATCCAAATCCAAATCAAAGTTATTCATCACAAACACATTCTCAATCTCAACGGTCAAAGTACGACCAGCAGCAGTACGGCTATTTAACTGGCACTTATGGATATCCTTACTCGAGATCAGAGTTGTTGTTTGGTCAAGATCAATCGTCCTCTAGTTTCACTAATCTGGTCTTTCCCTCCGGTACTGGATATTATGGATATGAAGTACCCATTCCACAGTCGCATCTTGGTGATGACGAGGACATAGAGGTCGAGCAACTACAACAAAGCAGATTTTCATTTTGTTGGTGTGTGTGTGTGTGTGTGCGCGTGTGTATTACATTTAAGGTAAGTGTTTCTATACCCACACATTCACCAAGCAAGCACACACTTCACACTACTAAACTTGTGCTTAAAATAACTCCCCTAACAAAAAATCAAGTTAATGTTATCATTAATCAAGTTGCAAGGGAGTTAATTAAACAATTTTTTTTCTTAATGATGACAAGACATGAATCACAGGATAGGACACAAAAGTCTCTGGCATGTTGAAGACTTTAAATGGAATGTACATTGTAATTTATGCAACATGCATGTCTTCATTCTTTAAGTATGTAATGTATACTATTTTTGGTAAATAATAGCAAACACCAATAGATATGAGATATTTTGATATAACATTCATTCTAATATATCTATCATTGCTACTAGATAGTTAGAAACCTGAATATACGAGTTTTGCAGTCAAATCCAGGTTGTCAAGTTCATAAATTCACCAGACAGCCCGATATAGCTTTCTCACCAAAGAGTGGATTGTTACTCTACCCTAAACATGTTCAAAATTATAAATGAATGCATATTTGGAATATTTAGATTTTTTTGGATTTAATGGATTTTTTTTACCAAAAAAAAAATCTGACCGATACAAGGGACGTATTGGCCATTACGCCGTATCGGTAACGGTGGGCACCGTTACGCCACTGTTGCTGCAACTGGATACCTTGACTCAACCAGGTTTTGCGTGGAGTTCAGGGTTTCAAGACTTCTCTATTCTAATCTATTAATATAAATGATATGAATTTAGAAGAGGATGAGGTGATATTTTTAAGAGAGTATCTAAACTTTGGGGGTAATTTCTCAAAACCTAATAGGGTTTTATGCTCAACAATAGTATGGTGTGATGATATGCTAATTCTGTGTGAAATGCTTAGTATCTGATATGTGATGCTAATCAAAACTAGATGGTTTAGAGCTGTGATACGTGTAAGATATAAAATCTGTAAATCAAGTTGTTTTTCGTGAATTAAGACTGAGATTGTCAACTGATCGTGACAATCCAATGGTCATATCCTGCATGACTAACTATTCAATCAATAGGTGCCAGCATTTTATTTGCACAATTCTGCATTTCTTAAACAATCAAACAAGTCAGGCACTAGAAACAAATTAATTCCTTTATGCAATTAAAATTACAAACAACAACAATTGCCAATAAACTAGGTTTTTGTGATGAGTAGTGCTATGGTGATATGCAGGACGACATTGAAAGGGCAATTCATGGCAGACATTAGCAGGATCCAGGTCTCCTCATCAGGGGGCAGTTACCGTGAATGTGCACATACCCAAAAATCAAGAAAATCCACTTATTAGACAGGCCATGCGTGCTAGAGGATAATCGATGGTTAGAAAACAATGAGAGTCTGATTTTCAACACACGAGTGGTCCCCCTTATGAGTGGGCCTTGAATTTCAAGAGCACATGTTCTATGAATTGCCTCTTCAATCTCTCCATGTGATAGACTCAACATGTGATAGGTTCAACATTTATCTCTTCAGGTAAATTGGTTTCCTTGACAAGCCTACCCAAAAAAAACAAAAGAACAGGAAAGATCTATTGGGTTAATTATAACATCAACAAAAATGTAGCAAAAATTACCTTGCGCTTTGCAGAATGAAACCATGCATCTGCACATAATGCATACATGTCCGCACCAGTAAAGTTTGGAGGGCACCTCTTCGCAATGGAGAAAAGAGAAACATTATCGTGCAATTTAAATTTGCGTGTAAGCGCAGCAAGGACCCTGGAATGAGAGGATTGATCAAACAGAAAGTGCAAGATATAAAATCATGATGAGCAGAACAATGTACAAATCTGGATAAGAACTGACCGCTCTCTGTAAGTAGCATCAGAGTTTACTCCAACATACAGTAACTTATCAAACCGGCCAGGGCGCAGGAGTGCTGGGTCAATAAGATCTGGTCTATTGCTTGCTCCTATAATAAACAAATCCTAAAGAATGCAGAAAGAAATGGTAATGGGTGGATAGGAAGTAAAATGAGAACAATGATAAAACAGTGCTTTTCCAAACCCACATGCACCTTCTAATGCAGCACAAGTTGGCATACATGCGGGGTATCTGAATGCATCATCTGGAAGCCACCACGGAGTTGAACTGGCCAAAAAATTTATGCTTGGGTGGGCCATACATGTACACTGAATATGGAGATGCTACAAAAAAATATATATATATTATTATTATTATCCACTGTTTTCATCAAAGTATTCAATAACAGTAAGCCAGTGTTATGGTTTTACGATACTGGCCATAATAGCTGTTACAGCCCTAGAACGGTTGATTTTTTTTTCAAGGAATCGACCTCTTACAGGCCTTTTTTTTTTTTTTTTTCAAATTGGCAGTAACAGAGCCCCATATCGCATAACATTCACCGCCATCACTGCCATTACGTAACCTTTTTTTAATACCATGGTTTTTGTACATGAATGGCCCACAAGATGAGTGGACCAGCCTGATTTCTGGCCAAGTTACCTTAATGGTGAGGCCCAGTTTGCAAAAGCATGCATTTCCTATGCACATGCAGGGTTGGACATGGTCACAGGAATAAGTGTGTGGGGCAGTAGCAAAGTTCTGATGAGACAAACGATTGTTATGATCCTTCTTCAAAAAGAAAGTTAAGAAAAAGAAAACAAGCAAACCTGTGTGGATTCGTTTAGGCCATCTATCTCTGCAAGCATCTAGAAACAGGGGAGGAAAACCACAGTCAAAGAAAATTTAACAGGGGATTATACTGTCAAAGAAAATAAACATGTTCAAGAAAAAGAAAGCAAAAAGCAGAACAAGCACTGTGACACAATCTACAAATTATAAAAGCATTGTCACCTGAGAAACCACTCTGTCCATGACTCCTCCAGAATCTCCTGAGGCTCCCCTAGCAGGAGCAAGTGAATCAAGCTCATCGAAGAAAATAACACACGGGCGTGCTGATCTAGCCTGCAGAAGATAAGAGTTGGTGTTGCAATTGTTGGTAGAAGAAAACACTTCATTTAAGCACTGAATCAGGAGATGCAATGCTACTCATGGAAGTAGGATTTTTAAAACTCCTTTCCGCATGTACCACTAAGGCACATGTTAGAGATAAAGAACATTCATCAAGTGGACACAACCATGTATCTGCTATTATACAAACTTAGGTAGGTCCATTCATCAGGTAGGACAGGCATGTAAAATAAAAACAAAATAAAGTGGATAGTTAAATTTTTGACCGAGGATCCACATTCAACATAAAATTGTGGCCTGCCTGATGAATGTACAGGCCTGATTTCCATACCATGGAAAATAACGATAAGACCCACCAGACAAATAGCCATGATCTCAGTTCAAGATAATATTCTTACAAGTAGCTAACACAAGGCTCCTGAATCAGTTCACTTCCTCTAACAAGAGAATGTACCTTCTGAAAAATGTCTCGAACATTTTTTTCTGATTCGCCAATGTACATATTGATCAATTCTGGTCCCTTCACACTAAGAAAATTCAAGGAACACTCGGTTGCAACAGCCTTTGCCAATAATGTCTGAATATTTTGTAATAAGAATACATATGAGGAAGAAGATTCTTTGCTCATGCAATAATATGAAAACGAGTAATGGAAAATAGTTTCAATTGGAGAGCAGATACTATCCAGTAAGTACCAGAAATGTCCTAGCTCACCTTAATTCTATTATCCATATACAGTATATTCCGAACTTACCTTGCCCGTCCCAGGAGGACCGTAGAGAAGAACACCTGACCGCTTACGTAATCCAGATGAAAATAAATCCTTATGCAAGAGAGGCAACTGTACACATCATTCATCAAATATGTTAGACATGATGGAAAGACATAGGAACTAATACATGAAAAAATAAATCCAAGCTCTAATTGACGATTACAACTAAGACTACTCCCAAAAGTAGGATATCATATTCTCACCACACTTGCAAACCATGTATGTACCCAATGTTTTAAATATCGACGATATCAGCCGATATATCCCACGATATATCTTGAAGCCCACCTGTTCAATACGAAATGCATAGGTAATGCCGATATATCCCACCTATTCAATCCGGTGAGCATATTCAATTTTTTTTCCTCTTTTTTTTTTTTTTGGTGGGGGGGGGGGGGGGGGGGGGGGGGTTGGGGGCTGTAAATCACGTTAAATCAATGTCAAATGGTTACAAATCTATGATTCTTCATGTTTTCTATGAAAAATCATGGATTTGGAGCTTCAATTTCGAGATTTGGGGGAGATGGGGCAAGTTGCAGAAAATGCTGAAAATTCGAAATTTCTCTCAAATCGGTTGCAATCTTTGTATCCAAACACAAAATCAAACATGTAACCTGATCTAGTAATTCTTCTTTTTCTTTTGATTGTATTGTGTGTGTTTCCATACATGTCTTCTGACGTCTATAAATTACATGAATAGACTTTAAATATACTTGCATCAGTTTAGTTGGACAGTGCATGTATTAGGACACCATATAACGGAAACCCCTATTATGTGCACTTCTATTGTAATGTTTTGACTTCTAATTGTGTATTGATGTCTCTTTCAACAATCCTTGAAGTTTCCTTGAAAAATTCGACCAATTTCCCAATGTTCCTATGTTTCCCAACAACAACGATACATTATGCAATACAACCGATATATCCCATGTGATAACTGATATGCATCCATATCCCAAGGGTATGATACATTATGCAATAACGATATTTAAAACATTGCATGTACCTAAAAATAGGCCAGTCAAGTCATTAGGTGAGTCAGACATGTTGAATATGGACTGTGAACCTGTCTGGACTTCCTGATGACTAGACTGGCCTGAGTTTTGACAATGGAACGAACACAATAGAGCCACATACTGAACCACTCGGTTCTTGCACATACATGCCACATCAGCACATGTGAGAAATTAGGAAGTAGGATTCCAGGTCCTCATATCACAATTCACAACTAGCCATCTCATTTCTCTACTTGAAAAGGAGAGAAGCCTCGAGAATGAAATGTGCAGAACAACAGAACTATGAAGTCGATGTCATATCTATGAAAAAGTTAGCATATTTAATCTTCATAAACATTAAGCCAAAGAACTCATTCTTACAATAATCATATAGCAGACAAATCATGCTAAAGAGAATTGAAATTATAAGGTGCAAACTTCCAGACCACACATATCCAGAAAGTGAATACTTAATAGACCAATGAAACAAAGAGGCAATTGAAATGATCACAAACGTATACAAGGAAAGAAAGATTCACCTGAACAGTATCCAGAATCGATTTCTTCACATCCTCGAGTCCACCAACATCTTCCCATTTTACATTAGGCACCTATGGTCATATAGCACTTCGAAAGTCAAACATCCACTCAACATGCAGTGAGAAATTTTCTTCATGGAGAACTAAGACTGTCCATTCATACATACCATTCAAGTTTACTTAATTCTTAACATGAAAGGTTGGCATCCAATGCACCCATATATATTAAGGGGGACTACATGATGATCGAAAAGAGAATATCTACAATATGCTCAGGTTTTCAGTATGGGAAAGTGGGGCCCATGGTTCAGTGGTCCAAACTGCTGGCACTATGGGTTCCATCCTGAATGTAACCGGCACCAAAAATTTCCTTGAGTAGAAGATCCGACCCATTGAATCACTGGCATTTTCTTGGTTGAATATGGCTATAGCTGTATTTTATTGTGAACTATCTTTTGCTGGCCATCATTTGACGGGTTAAGATTTACCTGTGAGGATTATTACTGCGTTGCTATCCAGAGTAGGGCCCAACATATCAGAAATGGATCACTGAACAGTGGGTCCCACTCATATAAGCCAAAAACCAAAACTTATGGTAGATGCTCTCATTTCAAGCATTGTATAATGTGTCATACATTATTAAAAGAAAATCTCTATTATGTGACACTAATAATATCAAGCAAGAAATTTCATTTCACCAAGTTTATACCAACTATCTTACTTTTGGAGTTCCCAATGCAGAAGCATTCCTTTTTTTCGATCTCTCCAAAGCTTTTGCAAAGTCTTCGCTACCTAGACTGTGAGCTGCATTTTGACATGAGCTAGTGTCCTGAATAGGCTTAGAACCAACAGCATGGTTTCTATTATTATCTCGGGCCTCCACATTATCAATTTTGTTACTGGGCCTGGGCACTAAATTTGCAGCTGCATCAGCAACTAAAGCCTGTATATCCCTGGGCATAAACCCAGACATTTGTCCAGTGATGTCCTTTAGAACATCCTCAATATCAATCTGCAAGCAACAATCGTATTACTTGTTAATGTTGACTGATTAATGTAACAAATAAAGGCCAGTTCTAAACAAGGGAATATCCAAGGAGATTCTAAAATTTTGGGCTTTTCTAGCATATTAAAGAAAAACGTCATGGAAAACAGAATAACTAAAAAGTTCAAAGTTCAAGAAGGAGAAATATAAATAAATAGTGGTAAAGAAGGCTTATTTTCATAGTAAGTGATAAAAAAATGGAATTAAGAGGAAAAGAAAAGAATCTTTTTTCATGAAAACATCAACACAACATAAAGATATTTTATAGTTCAACAATAAATGGAAAATACTGATAGTCTCCTGATATATTTGGTTTTCAAAGATACCATGAAAAATATCACCGTATGTAACTATATAACTGCTAGGACAAGAGGATCATCCTCCATTATGAAGAGAAAGCTCATAAACTAAGTTTGAGGATGCATTTGGTTCACTCACATGTGTAGGAACTTTTGAAACAGGCTTAAGTAATTGGGATAACATTTCAAGCCTTTGAGCTTCGCTTAGTGGACCCATGCTTATTTCATGACTGAAGCAACGTCTAATGGATGGTGGCAAACCTTCGGAACTGTCAGCAGCTGCAACCAGCAGTATCCGGTGTCTGCTCATCCTCTCAGCCTCCACTAAATACTGTATTGGAAGAAAATAACAATAACCTTAGTGGTACTCTTAACAAATCTAGAGAAGCGACAGAAAAGTGCAAGTTTGCTGATCCCACATGTGCCTCTCAATCCACTTATACATGCATGCATACATGACAATGCCATGCAACATCCAAGCCGCTCAGAAGAGACACTTCAAGATGACCTGATCCAGTTACAAGGTCTGTCCACTCTCTAGGCAGTCCCCAAATGTGTGGAAGAAATAGGCCATAGGCTATATTCAGCATACATGTAGGGAACCATGATGAGTGGACTAGTGGAATTGTCTGATTTTGGACAAGTCAACGTGCAGCAGAACTCACACATTATTGGCTTGCATGTGGCATACGTTTCACATCAGAACATACGCTTCCATGTACGTGTGCATGTGTGTGTTCATAGAGAAGTTTGTGTGAGATTAACAAACCTCTGAATAATGAAAATGGCAATAATTGCATCTTACAGAACCAACATTTGCATTTTCTTCAGAGTAATAATCTCTGCATTCGGGAACTGGCTCAGTGAACTCCCTAATAACAGATGCAACTTCAGACATAATGCCAGCTTGATCACTTGGTGAACCCTCATTGGAGGATAAATTCGCGAACAATTCAAAATGTCGTAGAAGAATTATTGATGGTGAGTATCTGTTCCAATATTGTACTTCAGAGTAGCAATAATTAACACCAACAAAATGAAGAGAGAACGTAGCTTGTGAATGCCAAAACAGGCTATATAAATGGCTATATAACATTATGAACAATTTTATACCATGATGGAACCAACCTGTTGGACCGCTTAGATGTTGCATGCACATGACAGGTCATGTGTGTGTGCACATGACAGGTTGTGTGTGTGTGTGTGTTTGCATGTGTGTGTGCACGCTCGTGCACATGACAGGTTGTGTGTGTATATGTGCACGCGCGCGCGCCCACTCTCTATTTTACTGTTCATTAGCTTTGTTAATCAAAAACATCAGTCAGGGTGGTATCAGCCCAACGGTTTTGCAGCGTCTACCTTGGTATTTTTTGTCTACAAAATTGTGAACATCCTTGTTTACCTCCATTCAGTTCACTTTTCATGAATCTAGGTTCTTTCTGCATACACTGTTTGTTTTGAACTAGCTTCACTGTTACACTTCCTTTGTTATCCATCCGTTTCTCTCTTATCTCACTGCTGTTCTCGTGGGTGTTCTTTGTTCCACCTTTTGGAGAAAAAAAAAAATACTCCTGTCTGCATTCAAAGAAAATCCACAATATCCTTCAATGCTCAAGTCTTACCTGAAGATTAAGCATACTTCCTGATGGAGTTTCAAACAGTCAACCACAAATCCACAACTCTAACTTACAAGTTGCAAGTTAGTTTGTTATAGTTTGAGGTTATTCCAAATTCTAAGTTCTAACATTTTTTTTTATTTCGTTACTTACATCACAACTTACAACGCAACTTACAAGTTACAAGTTACTTATTAAGTTACAAGTTATTACAAGTTAGTTACAACTTACAAGAGTACAATACAAGTCTACAACATTCTCTCAAGACTCAAGACTCAAGACTCAAGTCAAAAGTGAAGACAAGAGTGAAGAATTTGTGTTTTTGTAAATTTGTAATTGTGTGTAAATCTCTCTCTCTCTCTCTCTCTCTCTCTCTCTCTCTCTCTCTCTCTTCTCTTGACTCTTTAGTCTTTACTTTAATTTTTACTTTTTAGTACTAGTTTATAACTTACAATCAATACACACACCAACATAATGTCTTCTTCCCAATCTTCCTCTCTGAAACCCAAGTCAAATGACTCGAGTTGGAAGTATAGGCACTATCGTAGTGCTTCAGATAAGACTCATATAGTATGTGAGTTAAGTGGGTATGTGAGTTCCAACGACATTGCACGGCACAAGCGATACCTTGCACGTTTACCGGGGTCAAGTGCAAAAGCATGAGACAAAATTACTCCAGAAATTCGAAGGGAGATCATGGAGTATATGGATAAACAATCAAGAAATAGATGCGATAGTACCCCACATCACGAGGAATATATGGAATAGGATGCATCTGAAGATATAAACGTAGTTAATGTAGATGAAGTTATTCCCACTCCTCCTACTTTGACAGGTCAGTCTAGACCACAACCAATGGTCTCGAAAAGAGTCCTAAGGACGTGGTCAACCAAAGGAGTCGGGGCAAATGTTCGGCTCAAACAACTTTAGAAAACCAGTATAAACAAAAAGATAGGAAAACTACTATTTAATATTGCTAAGCGGTTTTACCAAACCAGCATTGCTTTCAATGTCATTAAATCGAGAAGCTTATGGTTGAGGCTACAAGTCAATTTGGACTTGGGCTTAAACCTCCTTCATATTATGAAATGAGGGAGACATGCCTGAAAACCAAAGTTGATTATACACGATCCTTTATAACTGAATATAAGGAATCGTGGAAAACATATGGGTGTCCACTCATGGCCGATGGATGGACCAATAGATCCAGTCGGTCTCTCATTAACTTTCTAGTAAATTGTCCAGCTGGGACAATGTTCTTGAAGTCCGTGGACGCATCCGGTCATTCACATACTGGAGAATACTTGTTTAGCTTACTAGATAATGTAGTTGAGGAAATAGGTGAGGAATACGTTATACAAGCAATTACAGACAACGCAGCATCATATATAATAGCCGATCATCTTCCTATGGAAAAAAGACGATTATTTTGGACCTCGTGTGCGGCCCATTGTGTTGATCTTATGTTAGAAGATATAAGTGGGTTATTTATAAATGTAATTACAAGGGCTAGAAGAATCACGGTCTTTATGTACAAACACGTCATTCTTCTCAGTCAAATAAGAAAACACATTGGGAGTAACTTGCTACGTCCAACAATCACTCGTTTCGCTACAGCATTTTTAACACTATAAAGATTACATGCAAAAAATAATAATAATAATCAGATCTTAGAAACTTTGTAGTGTCGGCCGATTTTACAAGTGAGACTTGGTCAAAGAAGGCTAAAGGGAAACAGGTTCAACAAACAGTCATTTCGCAAAGTTTTTGAACACAAGTGGTAAAGGAGCTAAAAGCATTTGAGCTCTTAGTCACTTGTGATTGGTGGACGGGGATGAGAAGTCTGCAATAGATTACATGTATGATGCGATGGAGAGGGCAAGAAATAAGATTATAGACCATTTTAACTATACAGACTATGATTACAAGCCGAAGGATCCAGCTCTAAAAAAGTTGGCTATAAGGATTCTTAGACTCATGTGTTCCGCTAGGGTTGCAAGCGCAACTGGAGCACGCTCAAGGTGATAAGTTTAGTAATTGTAAACTTAATTTTTTAGTGTAAGGCGTAAACTAAATTAATTACCTAAATAAATAATGTCAGATGCGTTTTCTTTCATGCAAATTCATACCAAGAAAAGGAATCGCCTTGAGCAAAAACAGCTCAACGACTTGGTTTTCATCTAATACAATCAAAAATTGTGAGAACGATTCCAAACTAGAAAAGAAAAGCTTGGTTTCTTTGACCCTATCTGCTTAGATGAGTTGGATACAGATAACAAGTGGCTCGTAGAGACAGGACTTGGTATTTGCTGGAGAGGACCAGACATGGGCGCAAGTTGAAGATGCCACATATGGATCGGTGCCTGAAGAAAGTATCACTCGAAGGTAAAGGATGGGGGGAGCCGCGGGGTGAGTAGTAGCAGTCAACCCGTTGAAGAGATTAAGGAAATAGGAAGAGATGATAATGATCAAGCTGAAGATCCACCACTGGATGTTGATGAAGTATTAATACATACAGATGATAAAGAATCAGAAGAAGAAGAAGAAGAAATATATGTGGAAGAAGGAGATGACTCAGATGATGATGGTAATGATGACGATGGTGGTGGTGATTAGGGTTGCACATCGAACCGTTGGATCCGTGGAACCAGACCAAAACCGTTGGATCGGTCTTGTTTGGTCCGGTTCTAGGATGCTAACGGTCCGGTTCCGGTTCCAAAATTCCTGAAACCGTTGATTACAAATCAGTTCCGATTTAGGGCCCTGCAGAACCGATCCGAACCGTTGAACCGAACCGTAAATCCGAACGATAGAGTCGAACTGTAGAACCGCATCGTTGATCCGAGCCGTGCCATGAACCGTAGATCCAAACCATGGATCTAAACCATGAGCCGCACCGAGCATTCGTTTAAAAAAAAAAAAACCTCCGTATGTACATACACATTTTCATCTTGCATAATGGCCCACCACCATACGTATCATTCGTGTTTCGAATTCCTCTTGATTCTTCAATAATGCTGCTTTCTCAATGTCAGTTGCATGTCTGATACTGAGAGCTAGCTCGGCGGCCCAAGGGGCTGGTTACATTGTCTGAGAAGAAGCTTTCTGAGAGGGGGGAAGCAGAACTGTCTGCTAATGTCTGTAAGTAAAAGGAAACTTCTGTCTATCTACTTACCTGAGTTCACTAGTAGCCTATAATGTACTGACAGACTGAAAATTGAAAGGGGATGAGAATTCTTGAATTGAATTTTGGTTTTTTCTAATTCCATTGAGAATACTTTTTATTTTTGTTGTCTTCTTTTTCAAATACATTGTGGTCTCTGAGTAATGATGCACAAAACCACATTTCCGCTGTATATACCTGATAAACAAAGAAAGAAAAGAAACGTATGTTCTATCTTGACTATTGGGTGTTTTAGGGTAAGTCTCTTCATTTTTATTTTATTTTTTTTAAATCGATGACTTTTGTCTGCTATAGATTTCTTTTGTGCATTATGCTGGACTGAAATTTTGAATACTCAAGAGTATAAGATATAAATGGGCCCAGCTACGAAAGCATCGTGAGGTGAGGATTTGCACTTGAGTAGGATCTCTCTATTTTTCGCAGTTGGGTTAGTTTTGGACTTTCGAAAATTGAAGCGGTATTAAGTGGGTTCTGGGCCGTGCTCATCCTGCTTGCCATTGAAAGGGGGACACACTAAGCTTGCAGAACAACTCCAGGTTTGGAGTTTTCTTTTCTTTCTTCTTCTTCTTCTTCTTCTTCTTCCCTCCCTTTGTTACATTCACCCAAGTCATCATAGGTTGTTTGGAGGTTCAGTGCAGGGATTTTTACAAAATGTTGTCTATGTTTTGGCCTAAATTAGAATGACCATCTATGTTTTGGAGCATTTGGTTGGGCTTTAAAAAGCCCGGAACTGTGGAACCGATCCAGAACCGAACCGGTTTTTACAGTCTAGTTCCGGTTCGGTTCTAGGGTGCGTGCTAACGGTCTGGTTTCGGTTCCAAAAATTCTAGAACCGTAGGGAACAGTTCGGTTCTGGTTTCACCCCAAAACCGGACCGAACCAAACCGTGTGCACCCCTAGTGGTGATCAAATGCCACAATGGCAAATAAATCAATGTATATAGTAGATGATTAGATCAATAATAAATAAATAGCTTCTTCACTTTTACTTACTAAGTATGTCGATGTTGATTGTTAACTGTACTGTTGAATGTTGAATCATTGATTGATATTTGTTAATTATATTGTCGAATGTTGATGACTTAATATTTAATTCATTATTTAATTGGTTTTATTTTATTTGAATGTATTGCAAGGGCATATAAAATTATTTATCTATTAACTTAGGATTAAGAAAGTTCCCCCTACTTTCTTATATTTTATTCATTTTTTCTTATTCTTCCCCTATTTTTCTGTTTTTTTAGTTTTTCAAAAAAATTTAAATATATATGTATGATCGCATATGCGCACAGGCACATGCAATCGCACACGATCGCATATGCGATTTGACAACATTGAGCGCAGCAAAGCTTCCGAAACCGTGGTCGAGGCAGTGGCCGAAAGCGAGGACCCGTAGGAAGCCAAGCTCAATGAACTGTGGGGCCAGATCAGCGACATACGACAGGCTTATCCCGCACACACTCCGACTTAAGTAGAAGTGATACTGGAATAAACTGAGTCGTCATTCACCGCCGACATCATGCACGCCCAGCTCCCACCCGGTTCCAAATGCCACAAATCGCCCCTTATTCCGAAACCACCGACCTGGCTAAGCACCTGGAATCTTTCAAGGCTTGGATGGAACTTCAAGGTGCATCAACCATGGTTATGTGCCAAGCGTTCTCCTTAACCCTAATAGGAGTGGCTCGGAAGTGGTTTCAGCAACTGAAGTTATCAGCTCATTCACGCAACTCATCAAAGCATTCATTACTAACTTCATAGGAGGAAATGAGAGGCTCAAGCAGACTACTCACATCCTCACTATTATCCAAAAGGAAGATGAGTTGTTGAAAGACTACATCAAGCGCTTTAACCTGGAAGCGATGCAAATTGAAGGGCACTCGGAAGAGATTGCCCTAGCCACCATGATGGGAGGCCCAAGGGAAGGGAGGTTCCTCTTCTCGCTCGGCGAGAACCCTCCAACAACATTAGCCGACCTCCTCAATCAAGTTCAGAAATATTCCAACACTAAAGAGCTTTTCAATTCGTGAAAGGCTGCTCGAAACAAGGGGAGCTCGGCTAGGGAGAAACGACTTCAGGAGGAACCAACCTCAACCAACAGCAACAAAAGGAGAAAGGACGACGAGCCAAGAAGATGACAGCGCCCGAGGAGGCGACCTAAAAGTAGGTTTAGCTCGTACACCCCCCTCAATGCAACGCCCAAACAGGTTCTCATGGAAGTTCGGAACAGACGAATCCTCAAGTGGTCAAACAAGATGAAATTTGATGCCAACAAGCGAGAGTGCTGCCACTTCCACCGCGACCATGGCCATTCAACCAGTGACTGCTTGACTTAAAGGAGGAGATCGAGGCCTTCTCCGCAACGGGCACTTACGGGAATACATCAACAAGAGGTAAGAACGACCAGATCAGAAGAACAAGCAGCCCATCAATAATGAAGCCACCGAGGAAATCCGTATCGTCTTTGGCGAACCCGTCAGGGGAGGAGACTCAAACCAAGCACGAAAAGCTCACACCCTAAGTATCAGTCACTACAGCTTGGAGCATCAGATCCACGTCACCAGCAGAACTCTAAAAGAATAGAAAGTGGCATCCTGTGAGTTGACTTTCACCAAAGAAGACGTTCGGGGTGTTCACCATCCCCACAACGATGCATTAGTAGTGACCTTGACTATAGTCAACTGCAAGGTAATTCGAATATTGGTAGACACCAGCAGCTCAACCGATATCCTCTTCGTTGAAGCCTTCAATAAGATGGGAGTCGGGAGATCCTGACTCCGACTTGTCAAAACTCCCCTGCTCGGTTTTGCAGGAGACGAAGTCACCTCGAAAGGATCCATACAACTCCCAGTCACAGTGAGAGAAGGACAGAACCAAACAACGACTATGATCGACTTCACGATGGTCTACTGTCCTTCTGTCTAAAACGTCATTCTCAGATGACTTTCTCTCAACACTATGAGCAGTGGTATCAACGTGCCATCTCGCGATGAAATTCCCGACCGAGCACGGGGCTGGGCTAGTTAAAAGAGATCAACAAGAAGCTCGCCCATGCTACTCCATAGCATTGAGAACCTAGCACCAAACGATGACCATCACCTCTCTAGACCCCCGAGAAGACTCGGTCGATAGAAGGTGCCGAATGGAAGATCTCGTAAGCATCCTGATCGACGAATTCAACCCAACCAGAACTGTGCAGATCGGCTCGTCACTGAATCTAGCCTTGCAGGATGAAGTCATGAATCTCCTCCGAAAACATGTCGATGTATTCGCCTGGTCCCATCGGGACATGCTTGGCATCAATCTAAAGGTAAATAGTCCACAAGATGAATATCAACCCTGACCACCGACCAGTGAGGCAGAAGCCACGAGCGTTTGAGCCAAAACGGTATGCAATAATCGGGGAAGAGGTCGGCAAACTCCTTGACGCAGGCTTCATCGAAGAAATATACTACCTCAACTGGATCGCAAATGTCGTTTTGCTGAAAAAGTCTAATGGGAAGTGGCGGGTCTGTGTTGATTACACCGACCTGAACAAAGCCTACCCCAAGGAAAATTTTCCTCTTCCACGGATCGACCAGCTGGTAGACAGCACTATTGGGCATGAACTCCTAAGCTTCATGGATGCTTACTCGGGATACAATCAAATCGCCATGCACCCCTACGACAAGCAGAAGACGAACTTTGTCACCGACAAAGGACTCTACTGGTACAACATCATGCCCTTCGGGTTGAAGAACGTTGGGGACACGTACCAATGACTCATAAACCAAACGTTTGCTAAATAGATCAAACACTCCATAGAAGTCTACGTTGACGACATGCTCGTCGAAAGCATCAAATTTGCAGACCACATCGCCGACCTCGAAGAGATGTTTGCAATCCTACGAAGATACCATATGAAATTAAATCCAAGAAAATGCACCTTTGGCGTCAGATCAGGAAAGTTCATTGGCTTTTTGGTCAGCCAAAGGAGCATAATAGCAAACCCCGACAAAATCCAAGTTCTGCTCAGCATGAGCTCGCCCAAGACGACAAAGGAAATTCAGTGCCTCAAAGGAAGAATAGCCGCCCTCAACCGGTTCGTATCTCAAGCCACCAATAAGTCTCCCCTTCTTCAAATAGCTAAAAGGAAAACAGAAGATAGTGGACCAAGGACTGCGAGCTGGCCTTCTAATAGCTCAAGCAGTAGGGTTCACCACCACTACTTTCGAAGCCCGAGTGAGGAGAATCTCTCTTGCTATACTTAGCAGTTTCAACAGCAGCAGTAAGCTCAGCCCTCATCTGAGAGCAAAAAGGGAAACAGATACCAGTGTAATATGTTAATAAAGCCCTGACCCCAGTCGAGACTAGGTATCCAGACATTGAGAAGCTCACTCTGGCTCTGGTCGTCTCATCCCGCCGCCTCCGACCTTATTTCCAAGCCCATACTACAATAGTCTCGACCGACCAACCCCTCCGCCGAGTACTTCAAAAACCCAAAGTGTCGGGGAGACTCACAAAATGGGTGATCGAGCTCAGCGAATTCGATGTTAAATATTAGCCCCAAACCACCATCAAAGGCCAAGCTATGGCTGATCTTATTGTCAAGTTTGCATGCGGAAACAACTTGGAAACCAGTCCAAGCAGTGAGACCGATCAGCTTGTAAGTTAGCCGGCCAAGCCAAACCTGCCACTCTAGACATTGTACATTGATGGCTCATCCGATTTTAAAGGCAGTGGGGTCGGGGTAGTCCTGGAGGCTCCTGATCAAACCTGCACACAATATGCCTTAAGATTTGGATTTCAAACATCGAACAACGTAACAGAATACGAAGCCTTCCTCGCCAGACTTAGGTTAACAACGACAATGGGAGCCCAGAACCTGAAAGTCTGTAGCGATTCACAACTTGTCAACAAAATAGCAAATGAGTACCATGGCAAGGAAGAGAGAACGATCGCCTATTTACAAAAGGGCCCGAGAACTCATCAGCAAATTCCCCAAGTGCGACATCAACCTGATCCCCAGGGCGGAGAACTCCAAAGCAGATACGCTAGTAAAGCTGGCCACGGTGGCCAAAGACGACATCCCAAAGTCGATCTCAATCGAGTTTCTTACCGAGCTAAGTATCACCAATTCCGGTTCAGATACGATTCTCCCAGTGAATTCGACACCGTGCTGGATGACCCAATAATCGACTACCTTCAAGAAGGGAAGTTGCCCAAAGGCCAACTCGACGCCCGCAAACTCCGATCCAGGTCGGCCCGGTATGCTATGGACAGGGACATTTTGTATGAAAAGGGATTTTCCCCACCTTATCACAGATGCCTCCGACCTGAAGAGGCCGAGTACGTCCTAAGAGAGATACATGAAGGTATCTGCGGCAACCACTCGGGCAGTCGTGCCCTCACCCACAAAGTCATCCGATAAGGATACTTTTGGCCTACCATCCAGAAAGATGCCAAACAATACACCCAAAGGTGCGACAAATGTTAGAGGTTCACAACAGTACCCCATCAACCGCCTAAGCAACTGACCCCCATGACTGGGCCATGGCCCTTTGCCCAATGGGGAATAGACATCATTGGCCCTTTGCCAACTGGCAGAAACCATACCAAATTTGTGGTCGATTACTTCACTAAATGGGCCAAGGCCGAGGCTCTGGCCACAATCACCGCGTTGAAAATTACCGACTTCGTCTGGAAAAGCATTACATGTCGGTACGGGATTCCACACACGATCATTTCTGACAACAAGAAGCAGTTCGACAATAATCGATTCCAAGGCATGTGTGAAAACCTTGGAATTCGAAACGTCTACTCGTCACCTCAACACCCCCAAGCCAACGGTCAAGTTGAGGCGGTCAACAAGATCATCAAGAGCCATCTCCAAACCAAGCTCAAGAAAGCTAAAGGGGCTTGGGCCAAAGAGGTCCCCCATGTCCTCTGGGAAAATCAAACGGACCACTGCCCGAACAGCCACGAGAGAAACTCCTTTCTCCCTAGCCTTCGAAGCCGAGGTCGTCGTCCCAGTCAAGATCGGACTCCCTACCGATCGAACCCATTCCGACAACCAGGATCAAAATACCGTATAGATGGCGTTGGACCTTAATCTGCTCGAGGAAAAAAGGGAGCAGGCCCAACTCAAGGTCGCAGCTCGGCAACAGCAAGTCGCCTAATTCTACAAGTCCAGAGTAAGGACGAGAAGGTTCCGAGCTGAAGATTTAGTACTCCACTGAACCTTCCAAAACACCAAAGAGCACGGCTCGGGAGTCCTAGGACCGAACTGGTAAGGACCCTACAAAGTGACAGGCACTACCCGACTTGGGACTTATCGGCTTCAAAATATAGAAGGGCGACCACTACCACATCCATGGAACGTCGAGCATCTGAAGATCTACTACCTATGAAAACCGAGCAGGCCTAGGGCCAAAAGCTACAATTTTGTTACCTAGAATCTACAATAACCGACCAAGTCGAAACCCGCATGTTTTCCTCAAATTTTACAATAAAAATCCCGAAGTCGGGATATTTTACTTTCCACTCGTCGCCTACAATAACTTGATCTACATGGCCTATTGAGGATTTCCCTTAGTGCAAGGGAGAAACAATCCTCACCAGCAGCCCGACTCTTAAAGAAGAGGTCAGGCCACTAGATAAATAATGTCGTCAAGACTACACGGTCTACAAGAAGGACTCGTACTTAATACCAGGCACGACCCAAAAGGGCCGACCTGCCAACTAACGATGAACCGATCTGATTAGTCTACTTAGAAAACTCAAGCATTACCACCATTGCAACAAAAAACTCTTTTTCATTTATATAATAAAATGATTACATAATGAAAGCAGAAATACATAAAGTTCAAAGCTCCGCTAGGGGTGGCTGCTCGGAAAGGAAGACTTCAGCTCCCAACGGGGTGGGGTCTTCAAAAAGACCGACCTCAAAAGCAGATAGGTCGAGCTTGGGGTACGCCTCCCTAACGTCTTCCAGGCACTTGTCGTATCCGACACTATAGAGAGCGTCCCTCTCTTCCTTCCACTCTTTGGAGCCCTTCCGTCTCCTTAGCCTTCAAGATGGCCACCTGGGCCTCCATCTTCACGTTGTGGCTGTGCCTCAGCTCCCCCAGCTCGGACTTCCACCGAGCACCCTTCTCTAGAGCCTCATTGAGAAGCGCCTTCACCCCCTCCAGCTCAGTCCTCGACCCCTCCGCATGGGCCTTTAAAGCAGCGTTCTCGGAGCGGAGCTACTCGGACTCAACGCTTTTTTGTAATAAGGTCGCCTATGCCTCCTTACACTCCGTCTTGCTACGTAGTATCTCACAACGGACATTTACGAGGGAAGGGGCGAACTGAAAACAAACCCACAATCAGAAGACGCAAGAGTTATTAAGTAAAAAAGACCACCACCACGGAGATAAACAACTTACCTTGTAGAAAAGAGTCGTCAAATGGCCAACGATAGCATCCGGAGCCATATTTATCACCCTGGTGAACTCGGCATCAGGGACATGCCGAGCTATCCAGGGCATAAAGCCCTCTGTCGCGGCAGTGGCCGACTAGAGGGAGGCAGAGCTTCACCGCCCCGGCCCCCAGCTGAACTGCCTAGTTGGGGCGAGGAAGAATGGACCTCACAACTAGAGGTTGCCCACACCTCAGGGACATGGGCCTCGACAGTAAAGGCCGCCCCTGCAACGGCCCCGACACCTCCAGAGACCACTGGCTGGTCTGAAGGAGCAAACAATAGAAACAGCAGCAGAGTCAATAGCCGCCTTTTTCCTCGGAGCCTACCTAGGCTTCTTTTGGACCAGCTCGACTACGGAAGGAGCCTTTTGCTTGGACCAGCTCTGATCGAGCATCTCTACATGACAAAAAATAGTAGTCAATAAATGCATAAGGGCGAAAAGGATCTTCAGCCATCTCCTGAAAAGATATACCTGTTAAGAATAAGTCAAGACCTTATTTAAGTAGCAAATCGGGCATGATCAAATGCTTCTAAGATCTCAGCTCGGCGTCTACCAACCAGGCTTTAGCTATCCGAGATCACTACACGCTCACTCATACGGGATACTTAGGCGGAACTGCCAAGACCACAGTCAAAGAGACAAAACAAAATAAATCAAGGAAAAGCATTTCAGATATACCAACCTTGTTTAGTGAAGGAGGTCGGAACCCAAGAACGCAGCCCGGAAGTTCCTAGTGCCTCCCAACCCCCCGATGCCTAGAACCACTTGCTCTTCCAATTCTTATTCAAAGTCAAGACGTCTGTGATCATGGCCTTGCCGGTCTTCGGCCAAACAGCAAAATAGTACCAACCCTCATGAAAAGGGTTGGATTTCACTTTGTACAGATGGAGAAACTCATCCACGGTCGACTTGATCTACTCAAGCTCGGAACAAAGAATGAATGACCCCACTAGCGCCCTCCAAGCATTAGGGATTAACTACCCAAGAGCTAACCCCAGATACGCGAGGACTTTCCTCACTATTCTTTGCAAAGGAAGCCTCAACCCACATTAGAGGGCGACCTGGTAGATGGCCACCTCGCCCTCCTGGGGCTCATTTGGGAGCTCTGAGTATCACAGAGTCTGGAATGTGATACCCCTACCTGATCCGCACCATGTCCGCCTCCGTCAGTATGGACCCTACAGGTCATTTCTCCTCCACATCTGACAGACCCACCGATTTCCTCAATCGTTAAGGCAACCTCCTCTACATCCTCTGGCTGCTCGATGGAGGACCGTTCTGCCATCCATGACTCATGGGATGCCCGGAAGTCCCTGTCGCTCATTAACACCAATGGTGACGATGGGTTCGAAATAGGGTGGAGATCAACATTCGTATTATCTCCAATATTATCAAAATATCTCGGATATTATCTATCTCCAGCTCAGCGATACCGATAACACTGGTAGTGATACCAATAACGCTGGTAGTATCAAAAATTTCAGGTATTAGCAATCTATAGTTAAGTATCGCCAATGTATCAATATTGCTAATATAATCGCCAATATTTTCAACTATGCAAATTTTAAGTATCGCTTGTATTGTCAATGCATCAATATCGCTAATGTATCCCCCATATTTTCGACTATGTAAATTCTTGGTAATGCTTGTATCATAAGTGTATCGACGATATTTCAATAATATCGCCAACGTATTAATATCATCAAAATTTTGTTTATTAGAAAAATTTTATTTCAATTTTTTTTTCATGGGCACATGGTCGTCTGTAGTGTTCAATTTGTTATTGATAATATTGATAATATCTCGATATTATCGATATCACAACATGCACGATATTGAGACCACAATCTTTCGTTTCCTTTCCAATTGTTGATGATTGCTTGGTGAAATATCACTTGTTGATATTTTGCAATATCGATGGATGTTTGGAAGGAAGGTTGGATGGTTAAATAGGTCGGATGAGATGGTTGGACTGATTTCTTACAACAACGCATGCTTTTAAGGCCCCATTAAATGGAAACTTGTTACGTATGCATTCTTTTTGCAATTTTTTTATTTCTAAATATACAAATATGTACATTTTAACATCTCCTGAAGTTTTGCTGAAAATTCCATCATTTTTCCCATGTTTCCCCGCATTTCCAGTTATCAGCGATATTATCGGCGATATCGGTATTGTTTCCGTATCCCTGGCCACCGAAACTTGTAGCGATACCGATACTTCGAACACTGGTGGATATCATTTGCCCCACCGTCATACCAAAACACCCCTCCCCATTCATCAGGTGATCCAAACATATTTTCTAGATAGGAAGGCTACCGGAAACCCGAAGAAAAAGAAAGAGACAAAGGAGGGGAGGGGCTAGAAGAACGAGTGCAAGGCTCACCGAGGAAGAAAGCTTGAAATCTCGCCAGAAATCGCCTGACGCCGAAGAAGAACGACAAATGCAGCAGAAGGGCAAAAGGGCAAATAGCCTGAGACAATGCTAAGGCATCCCCTTATATAGCAGATTTGCACGTGAGCACTCAATGCTCACATTTAATGTGCAGCTGGAAACGACTCCTCGGCACCCGTGCTCGGACACGTGGAGCGTCCCCACTCCCCAACCATCCCGTCTCTCCAAAAGGCACCACGGGTCGACACCCCGTGGGCTATAAACCGAGCAGGCGTGCCTCCAGCGCACATGACCTCGAGCAATGTGCAAACCCTCGAGCGCGTTGTACTATGATAGCGGATACGCCACGATCCCTGCGTGTGCCGCCTTATTCGATATTAATGACAAGCAGATCTTACTCCTAAGTACGAGACAGTCCGACTAGACAGAGACCAATTTAATTCCCGAGTCTACAATGCAAACTCAAAAGGAGGGCTTACTGTTATGGGAAAAGTGGACCTATTAATAAGAAAAGGTCAGGTCGGAACTCAGTGCACTTCACCAGATCGGACAACGACAAATGCAACTAAAAATCTGACCTGTTGGCCCTAGACTGAGCAAGGAATGAGGTCGAGCTCGGTCTCTCATCAGCAGGTCAAAAGATTCACTGATCTGCCCAACGCCAAACGAAGCTCGACTATTCACCGAAGGAGTCAGGTCGGCATAACGCTAGGTCAACATATTATCACCAAGTCAGGTTGACATAACCCCACCTCGGCCTCTTACTGGTTTCGAACAATCGGATCCTATCTAAGAGAGATCCGCCCGAAATCTTCTCCAAAGATCTCGGAGGACGTCCATGACACGTCAGGATCCCGAGATCTTCGCCAAGGATCTCGGGATATTCCCCCATGTGTTCGGAACCAGAATCCTACTACAACATGTCCCTACCAAGTAAGGAGATCTCTTCTACGCAACTGCCTCTCCTCACCTATAGATAGGAGCATCTCCAATGGTGAAAGGTACGCACAATCTCTAGCCTAAAAACCCCGTTTACAACCAGACCCAAATTCCCTGTCTGACTAAGGCATCGAAGGGTCCCATGTACAAGCCATGGTCTCCTTTGTCCGTTCACTGTGCAGGTACTTGAAGGTCTAGGGAAGGCTAACCGGATTTATACATCAACACTCTACATTCATTCTCTACATTTCTCTCTTGCATTCTTTAATCTCCCTCTCTCTCTCTCTCTCTCTCTCTCTCTCTCTCTCTCTCTCTCTCTCTCGTCTCATTCATTCTCTAGTCTCTACATTATCTATATTCTTTATTACTTACCTTCTATTTCAAGTGTATGTTTTTACACAAGTGTACAAGTACAAAAAAGACTACAATTGTACAAGGATATAAGCTACAAGATTCAAGATTCAAGAATCTACAAGTGTGGTATAAGTGTACAAATGTAGGCTTAAAGTACAAACTACAAGATTTAAAAATCAAGAGTCAAATCTCAAGACAAGAATCAAGATTCAAGGTTAAAGAAGACAAAGTGTATGTGTAAGTGTGCAACTCTCTCTCTCTCTCTCTCTCTCTCTCTCTCTACAAGTGTAGGTGTGTAACTCTCTCTTTATCTTTACAAGTGTACAAGAATCACGTCTTCTTCTTCCCAATCTTCATCTTTGAAATCTAAGTCGAATGATCTGTATTGGAAATACAGGCATTATCCGAAAAGGCTCATATAATGGGTGAGTTATGTGGGTTTGTAACTGTCTGTGGCAGTGCACAACACAAGCAACACCTTACATATACATCAGGATTAAATGCAAGAGCATGTCCCAATATTATTCCACAAATCGTAAGGAAATTATAGAGTATGTGGATAAACAATCAAGGAAAAACAAAAACACAATGGTGTCGTACTTCGACTGGAATTTATGGGAATAAGAAGCATATGAGAATATAGATGTGATTAATATGGATGAACCTAGCCCTACCCGCCCTTACATCGACCGACCAGTTTAGACCATCAGTGCCAAAATGAGATCGTGGGCATAGGCACATGGATAGGTGGTGTAAACCACATCCTAAGGATGTAGTCGACCAAAGGGGTAGAAGAAAAGGACAAGCACAAACCACATTAGAAAATCGATACAAGCGAAAAGATAGGAAAACCATAATTCAATATATTGCCAAGTGGTTATACCAAGCCGATGTTGCTTTCAACACTGTTAAGTTGAAAAACTTCAAGGTTATAATTGAAGCAATAGGTCAATTTGGAACTGGGCTTAAGCCTCCTCCATATCACAAAGAGAGGGAGACATGCCTCAAAACCGAGGTTGATTATAAAAGAAGTTTTATGGTTGAATATAAAGAATCATGGAAAACCTATAGTTATGCTCTCATAGTTGATGAATGGACCAATAAATTCGGTCAAACTCTAATAAACGTTCTAGTGAATTGTCCAGCTGGGACAATGTTCTTGAAGTCCATTGATGCATCGGCCCATCCTCACACGCCCAATTATTTGTTTAAATTATTAGATACTGTAGATGAGGAAGTAGGAGGGGAATACATTGTCCATGTAATGATGGACAACGCAGCCTTATATATAGTCACCGATCGTGCTTTCTTATGGAGAAGAGGCGTCATTTATTTTGGACCCTTTTGCACGGCACATTGTGTAGATCTTATGCTAGAAAATATAAGTAGCATGTACATAAAAGTGATTACGAGGGCTAGACGAATCATGGTCTTAAGTTAATGTACAAACATGTCCTCCTTCTCCATCATATGAGAAAACACATTGGGTACATCCAATTGTCACTCATTTTGCTACAGCTTTCTTAACACTACAAAGATTGCATTTAAAAGATAGACTTGGAAGATTTGTAGTATTAGCCAATTGGACTAATGGGTCTTGGTCAAAGAAGGCCGAAGGGAAGCTAATCCGCACCATCCTTTTGCAATCTTTTAGACACAAGTGCTAAAGGCAATAAAAGTGTCAAAACCCTTGGTGATTGTGTTGCAATTGTGGACAGAGATGAAAAGCCACCAATTTGGTTATATCTATGATGCTATGAAGAAGATGGCTGTAAATAAAATCATGGACCATTTTAATTGTAGAGAGCGTGATTGCATGCCCATTTTAAATATTATAGATAGAAGATGAGCAGCTAAATGTAATATCCATTGTATTTGGTCGCCTACATCCCTAATCAGGCCGTCTTCTTGGCTTCCGCCGATCAAACAAAGGAAGAAGTGATGTATATGGATGACTTTCTTGATGTGTTGGAAAGAATGATTCCAAATAAAGAAGAACAAGACAAGATTTAAGCTCCACTGGACTTTTATATGAAGAGCATAGGTATATTCTCAATATATATAATCATTAGGCATAAAACAATGAAATTGCCAAGTATGAACGTCTTAACGAGTTTGTCTATGTAATATAGAAAGAGTTCCTTGCAATCTGTAAAGTCTAACCTACTTTAATTGTTCTTTTAGCTGATAGGTGGGCCGCATATGAAATGGACCGGAACAGTAAGGATCCAACACTAAAGAAGTTGACCGTGAAGATTCTTGGACTCACATGTACTGCTAGCGGTTGAGAACACAACTGGAACACGTTCGACGTAGTAAGTTTGGCAATGCACTCTTTAATATTGAATTTAGTTTCAAATCTAAGGGAGTTAAATCTAAGTAACATCCACGAGTCATTGCTAATGCACTTTCTTTAATGCAGATTCACACCAAAAATAGAAATCATCTTGAATAAAAGAAGCTTAAAGACTTGGTCTTCCTCCAACACAACTAGAAGCTACGAGAACAATTCTAAGCTAGGAGAGAAAAGCCTAGTTTCTATCATCCTATCTGCCTAGATGATTTAGATGTAGATAGTGAGTGGCTCATATAGACAGAGGACCAAGTCTTTGCTAGTGAGAAGCTAACATGGGCCCAAGTCGAAGATGTTGCATTCGGATCGGCAGTTCAAGAATGTACTTGCACTATAAGGCAAAGGAGGGGGGGTGAGCAACAACAATTAACCGGTGGACGAGATTGAGGAAGTAAAAGGAGATGATCAAGATCAACCACTAGATGTTGATGAAGTACTAGTGCGTACAGATGATGGAGAAACAGAAAAAGTTGAAGTACACATCAAAGAAGGAGACAACACTGATGACGATGATGGTTGTGATCAGATGCCACAATGGCAACTAGGTCAATGTATATACTATTAGCATTAGTATGTATATTTTTAATATTTCATTATTTTGTAAGTTGTTTTTCTTCTTGTAAATTGTATTTGTACACTAAGTTGTAAGTTTTATGTTACAAGTACTAAGTATGTTTATTTTTAATATTTCATTATTTTGTAAGTAGTTTTTCTTTTTCATAAATTCTATTTGTACATTAAGTTGTAAGTTGTAAGTTACAAGTACTATGTTGCAACTTGAAACGTGAAAGTTGCTATATCAATAAAATTCTTATAACTAAGTTGCAATATATTCGAAGTTCTTAATGATTAAATAGCTTGTTGATTGTTTTGTTAAATAGTTTGTTGACATACTTGATTGTTTAATTGATTGTATTTCTCACAAATGAACCTAAAATAAGTAAAAAAAGATATCTAATCACTCAATGAAGTTTCCCTATTTTTTTTACATTTTTAAAATTTTTCCCCTTATATATATATGTGTGTGTGTGTGTGTGTGTGTGTGTGTGTGTGATCGCATATGCACACAACCATATGCAATCACTTACAATCGCATATGCGTTTTGACAACATTGATTGCAACCAATTTGGGAGATTGCGGAATTTTTTATTTTTCCCCAAATCAGACTACCTGCCTTCAAATCTCAAAATTGAAGGTTCAAATCTCTTGCTTTTCCATGCAAAACATAAAAGAATCAAGCATTTCTAACCTTTTGGCATGGATTTGATATGATTTAAACAAAAAGAAAAAAAAAGGATCAAATTGCGAGAATACTCACCGAATCAAAACTGGCCCCAAATCTGATTTGATCTTGATTCTGGCTTGAAATCTTTGTTTTTCTCCTAAAAGATTCAACAAGATGGACCAAAATCCACCCTAAAGGTGTTTAGAAGAGGGAAGAATGAAGGAAAAAGATGAGAGATTGAGGTTTTTTGCGTTTTCTCTCAACATAGTCGCAGTTCGCCAACGGTATTGACGATATCTGATACATAGGAAACAATAAAAGGAGACTGACGATATCTTGCGGCCTCTTGATATTGCACGAGTGATAAACTGAGTAATATTGTGGATTTTTTTATACTCCACTGGGGTTTCGTATCTCTAAGCTATGATACAAATAATATTGACTAATATTATCGGCATTGCAAACACTAAGATTAGCTAATTGGACCTGGGATGGAATGTATTGGATGAAAACTTCTTTAGATGCAACCTTTTTCTTAAGTGAAGTGGCAGTTTACTTCTATATGTGCTTTGTTTGCTTGTAAAAGACTGGATTATTGGTTATGTGCAAAGCTGCTGATTATCACAATACAAGATCAGTGGTCCACTACTGAAGGGTTGAAGTTCATGTAAAAGTGATCGTATCCATAATAGCTCACATACTACATGACCCATAACTCTATACTCTGCTTCGGGCACTCGATCTGGCAACGACAGTTTGCTTCTTACTTTTCCATGTAACCAGGTTGCCTCTAATGTATGTGCAAGTAACCAGAAGTGGACTTTCTATCTGTTACTGAACCAGTCCAATCTGCATCTGCCTAAGATTCGATTTGGAGATATCCATTGGACCTGTAGAGAAATCCTTTTCTTGGAGCATTTTTCCAATACCAGAAAATTTGTAAGACTACATCCTAGTGTTGGACCCATGGTTGATGGCATAAAATGGCTCATCGTGCCAATAGCAAATGATATATTAAGACACGTAACAACTAAATAAACTAGCTTGCCAACAAGACGTGTAACAGTAAAATAAACTAGCCAACAAGAAGCATAACGGCTAAATAAATTAGCTTGCCAATAAGTTTCCTTCTATTTCTCTGGACTATCAAAGAATTCTCCCTTGTTGTTGGATAAGTTGTTATAAGGGTCCATTGGAGTATCACATGGCTTATACCCCCTTGGTCCAGTTTCTTCCAATAGATTTAGAGTGTATTTCCTTTGGGATAAGATGATCCCAGTGGACGACTAGGTCACTTTAATCCCTAAAAAATACCATAGAAGACCAAAATCTTTTATCTATAACCAACTTTTTTTTTCCATAACATGCACACACTCACGCCTTAGTGGGATTTCACCACCCATGGATGCTCAAACCCTTGACCGGGTGTTGAAACTCCTAAGGGTCTACCACCGGAGCAAGAGTAAGGATCCTTATCTATAACCAACTGTTGCTATGATTCTTGGTTTTCAAAATGCCAACTTTGTCGCTTCCTATGATGATTATGTAGTCAACTCCATTTCTTCCCGTGATGATTATGGTGCCAACATAAATGATCAACACTACAATCCCTCCGGAATTCCGCTTAACAAAAACGATATGATCAACCTGGCACCTGTGGAAGCCATATTTAATCCAAAGTCTGACTGAATTTTTTAAACCATGCCCGAGGATATTGTTTTAGTCCATAAATGGCTTTCCTTGACCTGCACACTTTCCCATTCTCCCCGTGAGCAACAAATCCAGGAGGTTGCTCCATGTAAACTCCATTAAATCTCCATTTAGGAAAGCATTCTTGATGTCAAGTTGATAGAGAGGTAAAGACCTGCTAATAACAATAGAAATCAACACTCGTACTGAGTTCAGCTTAGCCACAGGAGAAAAAGTTTCATCATAGTCCACTCTAGCAGTTTGGGTGTAGCCTTATGGGGGAGCCACAGGTCTTGCCTTTAAGTGTCCAATAGTGCCATCCAGTTGGTTGTTAATAGTGTAGGCCCACTAACAGCCAATTGCTTTCTTTCCAGGAGGAAGAGTGACAAGAGACCATGCGCCAATGCGATGCAAAGCAGCAAGTTCATCTTCCATTGCTCTTTTCCACCCAGGGTGAGCTAATGCCTCATGAAGCGATGTAGGAACAACGACTAAGACAGAGACATGGCAAATGTACGAGCGGATGGATGCAAGCGATAGTGGGACACAAAATTAGAGAACGGGTGAAGGGTATAAGAGCGAATACCTTTACAAAGAGCAATCAGGATATATAGTTCCGAAGGTGAAGGAGATGCTGCAGGAATCTCTACCAAATGAGATGTTGATTGGCGTATAGTGGGGACCGTAGGAACAGTCCTGCGAGGGGACATCGTCTTGTTCAAGGAATGTGGGGCATCCGAAGGAGGGAAGACGGAAGGCCGAGGAAGGGGAAAGAGATTTCCCATGGAGGAAAGATGCCCTCCCTGACTGGGAGGGGAAAAGAATGGTGTATCCTCGAAAAAGTTTCACATCTGCACTAACCAGTATCCGATTACGGGGCGGGTCAAAACACTTATACCCTTATTTAGTGTGAGAACACCTCAAGAAAACACATTTGATGGCATGGAGATCAACCTTATCAGAACTAGGATGTAGAGCATGGACATATGCAGTGCAACCAAATACCTGTCTGAGTATGGGAAATGGTGAAGCATTGAGAAATAACATAGAAAATGGAATTTTGCCATTATGAATGGAGGAGGGCATTCAGTTAATAAAATGACATGCAGTACGAATAGCAAAGTGCCAAAAACACTTACGTACATGCATATGAGTAAGAAGAGACCATCCCACTTCAAGCAAGTGTCAATTCTTCCTTTCGGCAACCCCATTCTGTTGTGGAGTATAGAGTCAGGATGTCTAATGGATAATGCCGGCGGAAGTAAGGAATTCTTGGAAACGGGTTAAGAGATACATAAGAGCACTGTTGGACCAAAGGCATTTGATTTTGGTGTCAAACTCAGTACGTATATCCAATCTAAAAAAATTTAAACATGTCAAATACTTCAGATCGATCCTTCATCAGAAATACCCACATCATTATAGAATAACCATCGATAAATGCAAGTAAATACCTGAAACTATGAAAACTAGGTAATTGAATTGGTCCCCAAACACCTGTATGGACTAACTCAAATAAAGATAGACTCCGTTTATGAAGTTGTGGCAAAAAGGTATTTCTATGTTTAGCCAATTGACATGCTTCACTTTCAATAGAGGAAATAGATTATAAGGAACAAGAGTTCTCAAGGAGTCTAACGAGGGCTGTCCATACCGGGCATGCCACTGTAATAGAGGGGCATGAGCCCTTAGACCAGCTATACCGACAGAAGGTTCCAAGCAGTATAATCCTTGTAATTCACGCCCACCACCAATTATCTGTCTTGAGATCCTGAAATATGCAATGGGAATGATAAAAGGTGGCAGAGCAGTTCAATGTTTTGGTAAGTTTACTTGCAGACAGCAGGCGAAGAGGAAACTCAAGCACATACAGCAGGGTAAGGTAATGTGAGGACTTGGTGTTGAGATACTACCACAACCAAGAACTTTTGACAGAGAACCATTAGCCAAGGAAACTGGAGAGCAAGAATTGGATGCGGAGAGAGAAAAGAGGGACAAACAACCTGTCATATGGTCGGTGGCTCCTGAGTTAATTACCCAAGATGACAATCCAAAAGAGGCAGCCAGCACAGTCCCTGAGGTGGCAAGTGATGTCAAGAGGTCTGTCATTGTATTCCCTGTGTAGGCTTCAAACAACTAGCAACTGTCAAATTCACGGGCCAGTCAATCATCACTAATAGTGAACGCCCATCAGCGGCGAAAAATAAATACTAAAATAAGTTGAGTACATGGACAGCAGAGTGGGCCGGTGATGGGCCAGCAAGGGACCAACACACTAATTGCAGCGTCCAATCACTATCAACAATGGATCACTACCACATCCACAATGCCAGAACACAGCAACGGTCCAGCAACACAGGAAAGGTCCGGCAGCAAAGGCCCCAACACATGTGGCACTAAACACCAACACATCAACAAGTGTTCAAAGGTTGATCACGAGGTAGTTACCAGATCTCCAACAACTCCAACGAATCAACAAGAAGCAAAATCATGCACCACCTGGGAGTCACCAGCACTCCAACAACACAAACCAGGGCCATAACTCCAGCACCCCAACAACCATTGATCACGGCAATGGCCCAGATTTTATTTTATTTTTATTTTTTAAAAGAGCAGATTCCCACATGGATGAACAATATGTCTAGAGATATAGGCCCACTTGGCCAAGTAATAATGTTTTGTAGGTGTTCAACAGTTCAGATGTGATGATATAGAAAGTCTATAGCAACAAATGACCAGCAAACAGAGTCCAGTAAACATGTATTAGCATGTGGCCAGAATGCAAGGTCTGGGAAATGATCAGCGACATCTATAGCAAGCCCGAAGGTGGGCCACATCCATACAGAATCCAACATATGTAAGAGGATTTGCGATCAACAGATCGACCACTGCGGGACAAATGGAAGAGCATTTAAAAAAAAAAAAAAAAAAAAAGGTGGAGGACAGAGATGACAAAAAAAAGGGTGTGCTGAGCAAAGTGGATCCAAAGATCAAAGGTCCAGATGTGATGCTGAGTCGTCAGCAGCATCCTGATCTCACAGCAATGATGGTGAGTCATGGATGGATCTAGGCCAGAAAACAACTGTCCACCAATGAACTGTCATCCCAGCAGAAGATCTGAGGATCAAAGGACATTGCAGTGAGATGATCTGCACAGCATCCTTCTTACGATCACAATCATCATCAAGAACAATGGAGTATCAATGAGGCAGTCAATAAGGCATGTTTTTGCAATGGTGCTTTACAAAAAAAAAAAAAAGGCTGATCCAATTGATCTCTAGGAGGAGGAACACTCTCTTATGCCATTAACGGTTGGGTTCTACCTGTAAAAATAAAATAAAATAAAATAAAAGTGAAGATTTCACACTATCAAAATGGCAGTCTAAGATGCACCCAGACAATTAGAGAGAAGAAGAAGATGAAGGAGAAGGATCTGTTCAGCCGATCAAAGCAGCAAGCTCTGATAACATAAGAAGTTGCAAGAGAAGGAAGCAGGGAAAAGAGAGAGAATGAGAATAAAAAGGAAAAAAAATAAAAGAGTGAAGTATACTTAGGGTTTGCTCAATGCAGGCAACCCTAGGCTTCTCCCCTCTTTTATAAATTCCCAAATCATGTACAATGTGTAGGGCTTAATGGGCCTTTGGCTGTGGGCTTAGTCCCAGTTCCCTACTTATTCAGCTAGTCTTTATACACTATTCAACTATGTACATTAGTTATTCAATTGTATACAAAACAAATTCCTTTCAACAATTCTTACTTAACCTAATCCTAGAAACTCGTAATAAAATAAATAAGAGAAAAATCCTGAGTCCGAATATTACTTGTATTCTAATCTAGGTCTCTATAGCCGTAGAAAAGGACCTTTTCACCTGTATGGTTGTATTCAAAACCCCTAAAAGACTACAGTTGGACCTGTGTGCCCAACAGTCCAATCAATGGATATTCTGGACCGTCCAATTGGACTGTGGACACCACAGTCCAACTGGAACATAATCTAGGCCTGATCTTCCACTGGCCAGAGTGGATATTCTGGACCGTCCAATTGGACTGTGGACACCACAGTCCAACTGGAACATAATCTAGGCCTGATCTTCCACTGGCCAGCGTTAAAGCCCCTTGTGGGTCCTGTGTAATGATTGGATGGTCCAGCATCAGACTACCAGATATGTAGAATCAGCTATATGATATTATGAAATTTTTGTTGATCTGAAAGAAGCAGAAGTACTCAAGACAGAGTAGAAACATTGTAAAGTGATCATATTGCAACAGACAGATTTAACGAACAACATGCCTAGGGCCCTGGAGATTATGTAAAAAAAACTCAATATGTTCAAGAATACCTATTAGCTGTGTTGAAGGCATTTTCGAGTGCAACAGATGTCTTTCTTTCTGAAGACGTCATTAAATCGTAGCAGCTATATTCCACCACATGCAGTCCCAGGCAACAAGCAACATATTGAACAACAGCTCGTTTCCCACACCCTGTGGGAATTATTTGAACAGCAATGTTACAAGCAACTCCTATACCAAATAGTGCATATTCAACAGATTCAAGAATGTAAATAGTCAACATGTCAACATGCTTTATCAAATAAAAAGAAATCAGCTTCCATTGAGAGAAAAATACACTTTACAAGCTTTAAGCAAAAGTCAGTAAGCACGTCAAAAATAGAAATCCATGTATTTTTTAAGCTGGAAAAAAGGGCAGAAATTCACCTGCAAGACCATGCAAGAGAACGGCAACCCTGAATTTTGAAGAAAGCACTGACGGGCATAAAGGTGGTGTAAGAACGGATGCCAAAATCTTAACTACATCCCCTTGCAAAGGCTTACATACTTTGGAATCACCAATCAGTGAATCAGGGGGAAGAGCAGAAGCCACACTCCCTCCAAGTACAAGTGCTGTTTGTTTGCAATTGACACGAAGAAAAGGTTCATTTAACGGCTCCATTGCTATGACCTAAAAACAAAAATAACGACCAACCAGAACTGTCATTGCAATCATAGAAGTAATATGAGATGATCTACTGAAAGAAACAGCATCTTCTGTTTCGTTGGACAAAGTAATGGTACAAATGGGGTCACTTCTTGGTAAGCTATTCTGTTGATCTGGTTTGTCTCATCATGGATGGCCACAATCTAGTATCTCCCTCATTGGATGATTCAAGCCATCCGATTAGAATAGCCAATTATAACCATTTGCATTCAGCAGAAGCTCAATCAGAAAGATACGATCATCCAATGGGGGAGATTTTCAGATATCCCCCATCCATTATGGAGCACCCCATAGGAACATTTAGAATCACCAAAATGTAGACTGTACATGTATAATCCATGGGGCCTAGGAAATACTTAATGTAATATGTATGATTCTGCTTTAATTTTTCTTTATAGCTCCAACGTCTCTGATGAGAAAAGAGAAATACAGCATATGCAATAACCTTGAAATGGATAGTAATGCCTGTGGTATTTTTATGGGTCTTCTTGCTGCATGGAATGCACATCTCTGAATTGCAATTCCAATTTATTTGAATGCAGAAAATATCACCTCTTGCAAGATACCTATCAACTTTGAAGTAATCATGCAAAGCTGAATCAATCATCTCTTGACGATCTTCGGCTTCAATCAGTGAACTTCCCCTAAGTGATTCTAGAGTACCACATTCTGGTATTTTCACGAATGAAACCCTCAAATGGGAGGCAAATCTGGGCGAAAGAGACCAAGGAAGAAGTTCCACATGGACGGCAGAACCCTTGATCCCATTTTCATCTGACTCACTCTCTTTGCCTTCAAACAACAACTTCAAAGACTCTTGGCCCCCATGGACAAGAAGTTTCCAGCACGATACATGCAATCCAAGGTTAAATGCTAAAATAGGAGATAGATATGCAACTTCTCGATCTAAGGTCAGATGATCTGTTCGAGGGAAAGCATAAGAAGGAAGAATGGCCATCACGCGCTGACATTGAGAAGGTAACTTTGTCTCATTAGTGCATCCTCGAAGAGTTGTGTCAGGAGGATCTAAAACAATGACTGTACCAATCCTCCCTAAATTTGTCTCAACATTCTTGACCAGCACCTATAAGAAAAGTGAACGAGTTTCAGAAAATTTACATCAACTAGCAAAATCCTAGAAAAAGAAACCGATAATAATATATTAGTTTTTACCAATAAAAAATCCAACCAAAACCTCAAAACTGCGGTGAATGATACAAGAATCTTAGAGTTTTTGCTACGGAAAAGGACCGAAACTTAGAAAGAAGAACAATTACGAACGGAGGACTCGAGGAAAGAAGTTCTAAATAAAGTCGGTGCCCCCTAATGGGAAAAGACTGGACTGTGGAGGCGAGCTCCACTGTACAGCACGAATCCATAGGGAATTGCACATTGTTCAGCATGTCCTCATGCATCACTTCTCTGAAGAATAATGCACACAACACTTGAATGTAAACTACATTTTAGAAACATTAAAGGAATACACTGAATTAGATCATAAATCATAAGATTTGTGATTTTCGTAAAATTAAGTAGAAATAAAGAAAATCTTTGAATTCAGGTGCATTAAAGTAAAACACCTTAAAACATTCTACATCCAAATTTAGCGAATTTATAATTCAGACATGTAGATGCAATTGCACCCCATTCCACACATGTGCAAGAAGAGGCCTAGACAAGGCTCTACCTGACCACACGTGGCAGTCTCACCTAGGAGAACTTATCTTCTAATGTTAGCATGCATAACATATAGAATCCTTATTTTCATACTTATGTTACTTTTAGGTAGCAGTCTTTTTCGTTATTTGCTCCTAAATGCTTAGAAAGAGATTTTGCACGACTTTCCTTTATGTTGAGAAAGATCGGATTGTCTCCTAGGATTGGAATCGGATTAAAATGGAAAGACGTATATGCATGCTTATAATTATAAATATGGCTTCTTTGCCATATGTAGGTCTCGTCTATGCATGATTTATGAATGCACGAAATCCTTAGTTTCTTGTGCAAAAGCAATGAAGGGGGGAACATTTTTTTTATTGTGCTTGCTAGCTTTAGGCTAGTAGACAGTTGAACAACAGTTCGTAGTCTTTACAGTTCTAGGAAGGCGGAAGAAAACAGAGAGATGTGCACCAACAATTTCTAGAACAGTCGAGCCAAATGGATGACCAGATGGCAAAGATGGAAGGTAAACAGCACAAAACGAAGCTGGGTGACACCACCCTAGAAAAGGATAGCAGGAAAAACTCTAGCAAGCCATGTGCCAATCCCAAAGAATGAAGTCATGGGAATTATTTGCATAGGCAACCCAGGTTTCAAACGCGGGGTAAAGATGGCCTGAACCATGGGCGTGAGCAGTGTTCGAAATATCGGTTTCGCGTTACGTATCACACCTTTGGGATACAGACACATATCAGTTATCGAATGGGATATATTAGTTGTATCGCGTAATGTATCGCTATAGTTGGAAACATGGGGAAACATTGGGAAATTGGTTGAATTTTTCAATGAAACTTCAATTATTGTTAAGAATGACATCAATATACAATTATAAATCAAAACATTACAAAAAACAAGTGCACATAATAGGTTTTCTTTGTATGGGGTCCTGATCTATGCGTTGTCTAACTGAATTGATGCAAGAATATTCAAAGTATATTCATATAAATTATAAATGTAAGAAGACGTGGAAACACAAGCAATACATTCATAAGCAAAAGAAGAATCACTAGATAAGGTTACATACATGTTTGATTTTTTATTTGGACACAAAGATTGCAACTGATTTGCGAGAAATTGGGAAATTTTGATTGTTTTCCAATTTTTCACAACTCGGCCCACCTCCTCCAAATCTCGAAATCGAAGCTCCCAATCCATGATTTTTCATGTTTTATAACAATTTGACATTGATTTAACATGATTTACAAGGGAAAAAAAAAGGATTGAAAATCGAAAATGCTCACCAAATCGAACATGTGGGATATATCCCACTACTCGTGCATTTTGCATCGCACAAGTGGGATACAAGATATATCATGGGATATATCAACCGATATCGTTGATACTTAAAACACTAGGTATGAGCACGAGACCTAGAGGTGCGCACGGACGACCCGATCCGGCTAACTCGACTCGTCCGACTCGGTTCTGATCCGACTCGACCCGAACCAAATGGGTGAGTCGATTCGAACCGAGTAGGCTTCTTCCAATCCGAACTCAAATTGAGTTGAGTTCAAGTTACCCAGTAGCTCGACGCGACTCGATCCGGTCAAACTCGACTCGATCCAAAATCGAGTGACTCGGCTTCGGTTTTATATATATATATATATATATATATATATATATATAAAAAAAAAACCTAACGCGATCTTAAACTCTCTCTTCCTCCCTCATCCTCCTCTTTCGATCATGGCCACCACCCTCCTCTTTCTTTCTTTTTTTTTCTTTTTAGGAAACCCCATCTCTGCAAATTCAGAAACAGAGGCTCCATAAGCACACCCTTCAAGTATGCACACCCTCCCTTCCTCCCTCATCCTCCTCTTCCAATCCCAGCAACCACCCTCCTCTTTCTTTCTTTTTTTCTTTATCTCTGCAAATTCAGAAACAGAGGCTCCACAGGCACACCCTTCAAGTTTGGACAACCTCTCTCTCTCTCTCTCTCTCTCTCTCTCTCTCTCTCTCTCTCTCTCCCCAAATCGGATTCGAATCGGTGCCAACTCGAACCGACTCGGTACTTTTTACCAGGTCGGACTCGGTCCGGATTAATCCAAGCTAGACCCGGATTCAGATTGGTTTAGGCATGCTGAACTCGGTACTGGGTCGAGTCGAGTTCGGGTCAGGCCTATTTCAAAACCGGATCGAGTCAGGTCAGCCCTAACAAGGTCCGATTCAACTTGATGCCCAGCTCTAACGAGACCTACACAGGTTATTAACAGCCCTGATACCTTAGGCAAGTTTATGAGCACCCACAACCCCTCATGTCATGCCTCGCACTTCAGATACAGAGTGGGCACCTTTAAACCCGAGTTATGGTCCATGACTCATACACTAAGTGTACATAAATTCATCCATCAGACGATTGTTAAGAGGCACAATTATATGTATTCTAGAATGTCATCACATCAACATTCACACACTTAACCGTCCTACTCCATCTACCAATACTTCATTCAAAACATTCACATTCGTAAGATAAATTCCCAAAAACTATATAAGTCCACCCATTTAGGACTTTATTCCACTAAATAATCAATCATTATCTAACAACTTTATAACTATAAACATGATTCAATTCAAACAGTCAACATGAAAGAAAACTAAAGTTTCTAATATAAATCTCAAAAAAAAAAAAAAAAAAAAAAAAAAAAAAAAAAAAAAAAAAAAAAAGAGGGTAATCTTTCATCCATCTAATGCAACGAGCTTGTCCTCCGCCAAGTAAAACCATTGATCCTAAGTTTCATCCACCAACCTTGCCTCACATTCCTACACATGATTGAGTCATCCTACATCATCCGTCTATATATGGTTGTTTAATCCACAACGTTAGCTGGCCAGGCTTGTGAGTGAACCCATCATGGTTCATACATAGCACAGTATAAGATAGTACAAACAAAAAGGGTACGCAGTATGAGCATGAATGCAGAGATTTCATGATATGCATGTTAAGTGGAATGATCATCCGCTTGCTTAAGTTGGATATCCGTCAACCCGTAATCATCCCCGCCAGACATCCAACTAGGTAGGCGTGAGTAGCTCGTACCCTACAGACATCCACCTAGGTAGGCATGGGTAATACATTCATCTACTCCATGAGTACGCTTCCACTTACGTGGCTTCTGGCAACGAATCTATCGGGTGCAACCATCCAGGAAGATCCCCCAGGATTCCAAGGCGCGAGGTGCATGCAGTCATCTAGAGCTGGACTCTAGGAATCAGCGCAGGAACATGATGGATGCATGTGATGCATGCTCTATGTCTATGCATTGACATACACAGTCACATATACATCTCCCGGTACAAGAGGAAACAATAAATTTATGCTTGTAATGATGTACATCGGTACATGTTCACATATTCAGATGGAAATCATATATCAAGAAGTGACTTAGCTTGATAGCACGGTAATACGATAATCATATCATTCATGCCAATCATGACAGTCATATCAAACATAACATCCACATCATCTATTTTAACTGTACGGGTAAGAGACATGTTAGGATTTACTCACCTATTCGAGGTAGGGTCAAATCCTTCAATCAATCGAACGCTTTGTATAATTATGCTTCAAAGCCATATTAAGATGATTTAGCATCCTCAAATTCAATCATAACATTCTAACAAGTGGGGTCCACCCTTGATCCAAGCACAATGACCAAACATAAATTCTAAACTTGAAATTTGGAAAACAACGGGGACCGACCGTCAATCGATGCAATCAATCAATCGAGCCTGCTTGAGAACCCTCAATCGATCTCTTGATCGATTGACCATGGATCGATGAAAATTCCAAATTAACTTTTTAAGTCTCTGGACACTTTTGGCCACCTTCGATCAATCGAATCTTGGTCGTCGATCGATCGAGCATGGTGAGATTAAATCAGTTTGCTCACTAGACTAATTTGGTCATCCTCAATCGAATGAGTTTAATCGATCGAAATCGCTTGAGGATACCCCCAATCGATCGAACCTAGAGTTTGATTAGTCGAACAAAAGTTACAAATTTTAAATTTTGGTCGTTGGACAAAATCAACCTCCTTCAATCGATCGACCGAAATCGAATATGTTAAGTGACGCGACCCGAATTTTCAAAAATTTTATGGTTTTTCATCTTCTTCCTTAGTTTTGATTAATTCCATTGATTACATAATTGGGTCTAACCCATCCAAAGGTTTTTCTCATAATCGAATTCAGGAAAACCAAAGGATCACTTAAATCCGAATATCTGGCATCTATAATTGATAGTTGAAATCTGTTTTCGACAAAAGCTCTTATAGGTTATACAATTTCATAGATCGCTATGGAAATTCCTCAATCGAATCACTCTAAAATTCGAAGTCCCAACATAATATGACTTTAGGATCCTTATATTTGAATCTCCTAGAATGACACGACCGGTTTTCTCAAAGTCGATCTTCTTAATGCACAGAAATTGCGCGTAAACCGTTTTTCCTTATTCAAAAGCTCTATAAATCAAAACGATGGACGTAGGGTTAAGCCATTGGTTAGATGTAGGGATTTTAGACAAAAAATAAGAATGGGAAGGTGAAATCTTACCTGGGGGATTCTCTCCTTTCGCAGGGCTTCCTTCTCTCTCCCAGCAGCTCTTAAGTTTAGGGTTTTCAGCAGGAATTTCCTGTAGATCTCCCCATTAAATAGAGTGAGAACCCTGATTTTAGAAGATTCCACTAGGTTTTGGTGGATTTTGACAAAAAATATAATTCATGCGGTGTGAGGAATCGATCCACTAACATATCCTTCCATCAAGAGTGTTTTTACTAACTGGGCTAAGTTCTTGGTTTTTATTAACAACAAAAAATCAAATATTAATTTGTTTTAGTCAAGATCTCAAATGGGTCACAAAAATCAGGGTTATTACACCTCATCATGATTATCCTAATTATGCTGAGGAAACTCAAACTCCTCAAGTTGATGACCCAACCTATCTAATGAATATAGAAATTAAAACTTATATAGGAAATTTGAGCCCCAATGCCTTCCATGACTGGTTAAGGTCATTAGAGAATCACTTCAAGTGGTAACAGTTGTCACAACCTGCCAAGTTACATTTTTTCTGTTTCAAAATTAAGGGGGTTGGCACTGAATTGGTGTCATGGGATTGTTAGAGATCTCTGACATAGTGGCCTTCTACCTATCTCAACTTGGATGAAATGGAGGCCAAGTTGAAAAGGAGCTTTTTACCTTTAAATTATAAAGCCAGTGCACTTCGATAACTTATTCTTAGGTAGATGAGCCTGGCCATTGAGAAGCACATTCAGAAGTCCTTTGATCTAAATATTTCCCAACAGATATACCTGAAGCAGAAAGAGCTTAAGCAACCTAAAAAAGTTGGGAAATAAACTCAAGGGTGAGGTAGGCTAGCGGTGAATGGAATGCATCTGATTGAGAAGTGTCGACTCTAGAGGGACCAACAGCAACAACATGAGTAGTGTTGTCCTTTGAACCTCCAGCTATAGCATGTTCCTTAACAATCCAAGTATGGCAATGGACAACTAAATAACCCAACTTCTGACTGAAATTACAAAATTTTCGGTGTCCATACAGAGTGGATATATGACTGATCCTACCACAATGGAAGCACTTAATTTGACTCATATAGTTCCTTTCCCTTTTAAAGAGGTTGCAGCCATAGCAGGCAGCATCACCGACTGACATAGGTGAAGGAATGGGGATGTAAAGTTGTCCCTTCAGCAAGTAATTCTGAATATGCATCCATAGCTATCCTGGGATCTTTCTTATTTAGAATTGCACTCCTCACCAGCTCAAAGTCACTGTGAAGCTTCATGAAAAGCTCCATCAATGTCCGCACATTGGGAAGTTTCAAGACTGCTAACAACCTAGCAATGCTAATATCGTGCTGCTCAATCTTAGTCGACTCACTCCATAGACTGCTAATTTTAGAATAAAAATAAGCCCTGCTTTAACTTGTGAAGGTCCTATTTTGATGGGGACATCATGCACACGCCCCCTCTACGCATGTATTCGAGGAGGCAGGCCCCCACTTTCGATTTGGATCGACAACGACATCTTTGGAGGGCCTCATAATTTGGGGGCTGTGTGACCCAATCGTCACATAGATTCTTCCATTGGATCTCATGATTGTGGCCCACTACTTTAGATGATCTAGGATTTTGAGTTTTTACTATTTTTTTTATTAGAAACTTCATGAACGGCTTTGATTGCTTACATTAGTTATTTTATTTGTTTTAGCTTTGGTATTAGTGCGCGCACATGGCGCAAGGGTAATTGTCTTTTTTAGGTATAGGGTTTTCTTATAAGTATAGCAATCCCACGTAGGTATTGCAATGATATTTGATGAATAAAAATTCTTACGTTTCTTCCTCTCTCTCTCTTTGGGTAGAAGAATCAAGTTGGGTGCGAAGCCCTCCCTTCCTCGAAGGGCTAACTACTGTAGTGTGAAGCCACATCCGCTCCAAATCATCTCCATCTTCTTACACACTATATACATCACCCTCTACAACCCTTCCACCTTCAGATTCACCCACTTTCGTATCCAAGTTTTCTCCTACGGCAGTGCACAAACAGATTTTCAGATTCTGGCCCATTTGAGGGGTTAAAACTTCGGCGAAGTATTACGCACACGCCTTACGACAAATCGACGCGAAACTTGGTATGGAGGCAGCCCATCCCTGGCCGATCCCAGCCTAAAAGTCAGTTTCCGACTTTGTGGGCCCCACACGTGCGGACGACCTGTCACGCATGTGCGTCCAGGCCCATCTGCCGCCCAGCATGCATGGCTCATCCCAGGTTCTCTTTTTCCTCTATTTCCTTCTCTTTTGGCTTAAAAAAACCCCTTAATCCAAATCCCTAACCTTAAAGAGTCTCAAATCCCAATTTTCAAACCGTAGATTTTCTCCCAAATTGAAACTTAGTGAATCCCTTGAGTTGGGAACAATCCTTTGCAAGAATGGATGATTCTTACACTCCTTTGGGCTTGTTTGGCTTATAATTTTCTTTGATCCAACCCTAAGATTATGTAAACTTGGACCTCCATAGATTCTCATTTTTTAATGTTTAATAGTATGTAGGATGCGGAATTTTGTGACTGTTTAAAATTGGTATAATCACAGGCTTGATTTCTTGCATTCCATATTTAATTTCATGTCCTGCATCAAATTTGGTATCAGAGACCAAGGTTGTCATAAAAGAATACAATGCATGATTAAGGGTTAGTTCATATTTATTTATTTTTTATGCATCGCACCCATTCAGTTAGGGCTGTTTAGAGGTCCATAATTCATGATATAGGCTGCTGAATTTTCTGTTATCCATTTATTTTGACAGCCATATTGCTGGATTTTTGTAGAGTTACGTAATTTCGTCCATATATCATCCTATAGGTTCATCTAAGGTCATTAGGGTGCATATAGTGGAGTCTCGGCGCATATAGTTGCATCTTAGGACCCCTTGAGTTGGGTAGTGCATGCCCACACATACTGGACGCGGCTTTGGTCTGCATCCCATCATGAACACCGAGCAACTTACCGAGTCTTTTAGGAGAATAACACAAAAGTTGGACACCATGGGCGCAAGCATCAAAGCATCTTCGCAACAGGTTAATAATCGTTTGGAACAATTAGATGCACACGTCCATCAAGTTGAAACCTCCACCGGAGCAAACACCACCATTGGTGAAGATACCCAATCTCAGACTGATGGTTAAACTGAGGTGGTCAATAAGAGCCTAGGAAACTTGCTCAGGTGTTTAGTGGGGGAGCACACCAGGACGTGGGACACTGCACTACCTATCGCTAAATTTGAATTTAATAGTTCTGTCAATAGATCCACAGGTTTAAGTCCTTTTGAAGTCGTTAGTGGTTATAAACCTAGAAAGCCTATTGATCTTGTCCCTATGTCCCTATCCCATAGGCCATCAGAGTCTGTAGAGTCTTTTGCACATCATATTCATTCATTGCATCAAGAAATCAGGCGAAAGATCAATAGTAGTAATGAACAATACAAATTTTCTGCAGACCAACATAAACGATTCAAGGAATTCAATGTAGGGGACTCGGTGATAGTCCGCATCAGGCCAGAGCAGTATCCTCAAGGAACCGTTCGAAAATTACACGTACGTAATGTTGGACCATTCAAAATTATAAAACAAAACGGTCCCAATATGTATGTTGTAGATCTTCCACCTTCCATAGGAATTAGTTCCACATTCAATATGGAAGATCTAGTTTCATTTCAGGAGACCACTGACATATTGTCCAGCCTTTCACCTAACCATCCAAGTTCCCCAAATCTTTCCCTTGACACATGGCCTCTTCCTGACCTATCTTCTCAGCCTCTACCTCCTATACCTACCCTTCTCACACCCAGATAGGTGATAGAGGATATTCTAGACCACCAAATTGTACTGACGCTAGCTGACAGTTTTCAAAAGTTCCTTATTAAGTGGAAGTCACACCCAGCTTCAGACAATACGTGGCTCACTGAGGAGCTTCAAAGACTTGATCCAGACATCTTGGAGCAGTTCAGGAGCTTTGTTTCGCCAGTGGCGAAACCTTCGCAGCCGGGGAGAGTTGATAGGGACATCATGCACACGCCCCCTTTACGCACGTATTCGAGGAGGCGGACCCCACTTTCGATTTGGATCGACGACGACATCTTTGGAGGACCTCATAATTAGGGGGTTACGTTATGGAGCATTGGAGTGGACCCAATCATCACATAGATTCTTCCATCGGATCTCATGATCGTGGCTCATTACTTTAGATGATTTAGGATTTTGACTTTTAAGTATTTTTGTTATTAGAAACTTCATGAACGGCTTTGATTTCTTATATTAGTTATTTTATTTGCTTTAGCTTTGGTATTAGTGTGCGCACATGGCGCAAGGGTAATTTTGTCTTTTTTGGGTTTAGAGTTTTCTTATAAATATAGCAATCCCATGTAGGTATTGCAATGATATTTGATGAATAAAAAATCCTCTCTCTCTCTCTGGGATGAAGAATCGAATTGGGTGCGAAGCCCTCCCTCCCTCGAAGGGCTAACTACTGTGGTGCGAAGCCACATCCGCTCCAAATCATCTCCATCTTCTTACGCACCATATCCATCACGCTCTACAACCCTTCCACTTTCAGATTCACCCACTTCCGTATCCAAGTTTTCTCCTACAGCAGTGCACAAACAGATTTTCAAATTCTGGCCCATCTGAGGGGCTAAAACTTCGGCGAAATACTACGCACATGCCTTACAACAGGTCAACGCACGTGCGGGCGACCAGTCACGCACGTGCATCCAGGCCCATCTGCCGCCCAGCGTACGTGGCTCATCACAAGTTCTCTTTTTCCTCTATTTCCTTCTCTTTTGGCTTATTAAAAAAAGAAAAACAAACTTAATCCAAATTTATAACCCTAAAGAGTCTCAAATCTCAATTATCCCCAATTTTCAAACCTTAGATTTTCCCTCGAATTGAAACTTAGTGAATCTCTTGAGTTGGGAACAATCCTTTGCAAGAATCGATGATTCTTACACTCCGTTGGGCTTGTTTGGCTTATAATTTTATTTGATCTAGCCCTAAAATTGTGTAGGCTTGGACCCCCATAGATTCCCCTTTTTGAATGTTTGATAGTATGTAGGATGTGGAATTTTATGACTGTTTAAAATTAGTATAATCACAAGCTTGATTTCTTGCATTCCATATTTAATTTCATATCCTGCATCATATTTGACCTATTATTTATGAGCTTGGCTTGTCGGGCACAGAAATCATACAGATATTCCCACATTTCTTGAGCCACTTAGAGAAGTATGGACCCTTTATCTAGCATTAACTGAGCTAAGAATCCATGTTCATACCTTGACATCTATAACTCTCCACCTTACATATTCCATTTTATCAGTCAATTTCGATGAATTCCCATCCAAATGTTCATACCTTGACATCTGTAACTCTCCACCTTACATATTCCATTTTATCAGCCGATTTAGATGAATTCCCATCCAAATGTCCCCATAGATCAAGTCCTTCAATAAAGGTCAAACCAAAATTTGCCCAAGTATAATTTGTATGATTCAATGCAAAATCAATTTTCAGATCTGAGTACGAATCTACGTCAACACCCGGCACAATGCAAATTAAGATTATAGAAATCTATGTGGGTCATTCTCATGTATAGGCCTATTCTATTAGATGCATGTGTAGTTGTGTTGTTGGGCTGGAGTGTTTATGGAACTCAATTCTCATTGTAATTATCCTTTTAATAAAAGCAATACGGGAGAGGCAAAACCAGAAGTTTGTTTCCTCCCATTCTCTCTCTAACTCATGTATCCACCTTCTCCCCCTCTTCTTCCTCTCCTTCTTGCTTCTCTTCTATGCACCACACGCTGATCCTAATGTCCATTGGGACCTTTTACATGACATCAGAGCATTGATACTTCGTGCAATCAAGTTTGCTTAGATGTGAAGATGTGATCGTTTGAAGCCTCCATCATCTTGTCATTTTGATTGGCTAATTAGATCTACTCGTTTCTTTCGCCCTTTCAGAACCAGTTGGGTTTTAAGGCATCCAATGTGGTGAGACGTGGTGCCTATCTTTTTTTCCTTCTCTTTTTTTTTGGTTGGTTGGCTGGATCAATTGGATCCAAAGACCAGTCATGCAGATGAGCAATACCTTTGGAAGAGCACTATTGTATACTCGGCCTCGTTTGGCTCCACCTAGAGTTGTACACAAGTCGAGTTAGCTCGGTCAGCTCGCTCAATTCGACTCGAAAAAGATCGACTTGCCTTGACTCAAAATTGGATTCAAGCCGAGTCGAGCTGGTTTTTGGAGCTTGAAAAAATTCTGAGGCGAGTTTGAGCTTGCCTGAGCTCGACTCAACTCATATCGCACCTCAACTTGAACCCACTCGGATCAAATAAGCTAGGTGACTAGATTATTTTGATATGGATGCTACTCGCCGAGTGTTTGATGAAATGACTCAACGAAGTGTTGGCAAGGAAGGAATGGATACACCGGGTGTTTGATTTTGATGTTGCTCACTAGGTGTTTGATTTTGATGCTGCACTTCAGGTGTTTGAAAAAATACCTGTAAAAATGTTGTTATTGTTTTGCATTCTTTGAGAAATTGAAGATGCATTCTACGTGTTTGAGAAAATGCCACACAGGCTCGAACTCGGCTTGAACTGACCCGAGCTATTGACCGAAACGAGCCGAGCTAGCCGAACAGACTCGAGGATCGAACTGAGCCAAGTTCGAGCTAGGGTTGGCTATTGGTCGAGCCGAACCGAGCTATGCCAAGCTCCACTCAGTTCGACTCGTGTACAGCTCTAGCTCCACCTCTCTCACCAATTTAGGTAAGGCCCTTGTTGTGTCCTCTGGTTCATCACTTTGGGTGATTGACTCAGGGGCCACCAATCACATGACGGGTAATATATCTCTTCTTTCTTCTCTAGATTTTTTTGTTCGAGTTTTGATCTTTGTTATAGCTAACAGGTCTTAGCCGTTGTACCAGTTGGACGTCAAGAATGCTTTCCTCCATGGTGAGTTATCCAAATAAGTTTACATGGTGTAACTTCCTTGGTTTGTTGCTCAGGGAGAGAGAGGGAGAGTATGCAAACTTTGAAAAGCTATCTATGGATTTAAGCATTCTACACGAGCCTGGTTAGAAAAATTCAGCAATGTGTTAATCACCTTTGGTTTTCATATTTGTTACATCGATTATTGTCTTTGATTACTGTCTTTGTCAAACAGGCTTCAAAGAAAATGGTGGCTCTAATCGTCTATGTAGACAATATATGGGCAATGATAAAGGTGCCATCACATAATTCAAGAATCACATGCATAAGAGGTTCAAAGGGCCTTGGAGCCTTGAGATACTTCCTAGGTATCGAAGTGGCTCGATCTACTTCAGGGATTGCTTTATCTCAACGAAAATATATGCAAGGTCTTCTAAAAGAAACAAGGTTGCTATGGTGCAAGCTAACACCGCAATGGACCCAAATAGAAAATTATCTGATGATAAAGGGAAGCTATTTAAAGACCATGGGAAGTATCGAAGGCTAGTGGGTAGACTCATAAACCTCACTATCGCACAATCAAACACCTCTTTTACAATGAAAATGGCGTACTAGTTTATGCACCAACCAAAGACTCAACATTGGAAGGCCATAGCTCACATCCTATGGTACTTGAAAGGAGCCCCAGGTCGAGGACTCGTTTATCAATCTAACAAGCATCTTTGAGTGGAGTCCTATGCTGACACAGACTAGGTGGGCTCTATGACAGATAAGAGATCCACCTTAGGGTTCTAGACGTCTCTCTCCCAACTATTTCCTTTAGTGTAGTACACATGAATTACAAGTTAGCCTAATTTTTTAGCTCTGGACATAATGTGAGATTACAATTTACAAATTTAATGGTCGATGTGGATCTCACATACACATCACAATAGGCCTATAAAAAACCAAGTATGGGTGTCCTATAAAATTCTTTTTTTTAATATATGAGCAGAAATCTATATTTTTAAAACAGTTGTGAAGGGGATGCCACCCTAGATTTTTTTATGGGGCCCATTGTGATGTGTATTTAAAATCCACTCTGACCATTAGATGTGTAATGCCACGTTAGGCCTAGGTTTAAACAATCAAGCTGACCTGTGATTCATATGGGCACACCAAAGGAAACAGTTGGGAGAGAGATGTCCACCCTTGACTTTTACAAGGCCCACCGTGATGATTATATGAAAATCATTCTTAACATTAGATTTTGATGCCACATCAATATTTAGGCATGGGGCCCAAAAATTAGGCCGATGCATGGTTCGTGTGGGCCACACCAAGGGAAACAATTTGAAGGGCGAGCATTGCCTTGTACACTATTTCCAATCATGTGGTCCACCTAAATCACGGATAGGGATTATTTTCAGGCCCTTTGTCTAACATGGGGTGAGGCACCTAGCGGTCAATGTGGATTTCACATAAACATTATGGTGGGCCCACCTAAGCCACCCATCACTCTCCCTCCATGATGTAAGGGCTTCCAATTAGCATCAGGAATCAATTTATCTTAGCAGAAGTATTGTTAGATTTATTAAAGGAAAACTATTGGGATGCAAACCACATGACACTCTAATGGATCCAAACAAGAAACTTTCGGATCAAGGTGAACCATTTGAAAGACCTAGAGAAATACAGAGGGTTGATTGGAAGACTGGTTTATTTAACTGTTACTCGACCAAATATCTCATTCATAGTTGGTGCGGTGACTAGACTTATACATTAACCAAAGGTTCAGCACTAGGAAGTCGTCGTTTGCATCCTTCAGTATCTGAAGAATACTCCTAAGCAATGTCTTCTCTACAGATCTCATGAGCACGTCAAAGTCAAATCCTACGCAAATGCTAATCGGGCAGATTCCCTCATAAATAGGAAGTCTACATCTGGATATTGTACCTTTATAGAGGGAATTTGGTCACCTACAAAAGCACGAAACAAATAGTTGTCACCAAATTAAACACTAAAGCAAAAAACAATGTCATAGGTCATGCAGTATGTGATATGTTGTAAATACAATCACTTTTGCTGGAACTTTTAACTCTTCAATGGAGAACCAATGATTCCATACTACGATAATTGAGCAGCATCACACATAGCCAACAATCTGGTTTTCCATTAACGGACGAAGCACATAGAGGTGGACTGCAACTCATCAAAGAGAAGATAGCAGCCAAGTTCTCACCCAATATGTTCCATCCAAAGCTCAGTTAGCCGACATATTCACCAAGCCTCTGCCACGTACACAAAGATTGTTTATTACTAATAAGATAGGCATGTTTGATGTATATGCTACAGCTTGAAGGGGAGTGTTGAAACATAAATTCGTACTTGATTGAATAGGTTGTCCACATAGTTGAACAAGTTAGTGAGAACAATTGAATAAGTAGGTTCTTTAGACCCAACCCACGTTAAAAGGCCTAGGGCTGAATGCATGTATTATACACGCATATACATTAAAGGTCCTTTTCTCAGATTTCAAACACATCAACCCATAAGAAAAATTGTTTCAAGTTCGGGGGGAGTTAATGCAATCATACTCCATACAAACATTCGAATTATCTCCGATATTATCGAAATATCTCCGATATTATCTTTATCTCCAGCTCAGCAATACCGATAACATTGGTAGCGATACCAATAACGCTGGTAGTATCAGAAATTCCAAGTATTAGCAATCTATAGCTAAGTATCGCCAACGTATCAATATTGTCAATATAATTGATAATATTTTCAACTATGTAAATTCTAGGTATCGCTTGTATTGCCAATGCATCAATATCCCTAATGTATCGCCCATATTTTTTACTATGTAAATTCTTAGTAATGCTTGTATCATAAGTGTATCGACGATATTTCAATAATATCGCCAACGTATTAACATCATCAGAATTTTGTTTATTATAAAAAAATTTATTTCAATTTTTTTTCATGGGCACATGGTTGTCTGTAGTGTTCAATTTGTTATGGATAATATTGATAATATCTCGATATTTTCGATATCACAACATGCGCGATAATGAGACCACAATCTTTCGTTTCCTTTCCAATTGTTGATGATTGCTTGGTGAAATATCATGTGTTGTTGATTTTTGCAATATCGATAGATGTTTAGATGAAAGTTTAGATGGTTAAATAGGTCGGATGAGATGGTTGGACTGATTTCTTACAACAACACATGCTTTTAAAGCCTCATTAAATGGAAAATTGTTATGTATGCATTCTTTTTGCAATTTTTTTATTCCTAAATATGCAAATATGGTCATTTTAACAACTCATTAAGTTTCGCTGAAAATTCCATCATTTTTCCCATGTTTCCCCACATTTCCAGTTATCAGCAATATCATCGGCGATATCAGTATTGTTTTTGTATCCCTAGCCACTGAAACTTGTAGCGATACCGACACTTTGAACACTGCTCCATACAGTACACGCCAATTCCACGTGTGTACAATAGAGGCCTAGATTGGGCATTTAGGCCCACCTGACCACACGTGTGCTAGGATTTCCTAAGAGTCAAATTATCTTCTAATATTGACATGCATATAACATATAGAATCCCTCTTCTCGTACATAAGCTAATTTCAAGGACTTGCTAGGAGTCTTTTCCTTATTTTCTTATTCATATTTACATAGATATTTTTCAAGTCTTTCCCTTATCTGCTTCTTTATGTTTAGAAAGATCGGAATGTATTCTCAGAGTAGTATTGGACTTAAATATAGAAATATGTATATGCATGATTATAAATATGGCTTCTTGGTCATAATATATAAGAGATGGGTTATGAATGATTTCTAATTAAACGAAATTTTGAGTTTCTTTTTATGAGGTAGTAGTGAAGGGAGGGAGCATTTCTTTATGATGATTACTAGCCTCAGGCTGGTAGATTGTTGAACAAACCATTCAAAGTCCATTCAAATATATCCCCAATTTCTTATGTGTGGATTTTCTCTTAGTTTTCTGGAGATTTCAAGTTTTGAATCCGCTATGAATCAGTTCAAATTTTTGCACTAGTTTCTGTTTTGAATCCTGTTTGTTACTTCCCATTGAGCAACAAATTGCATAAAACATCCAGACCATCAAACATTGCAAACAAGTATTCTAGGTGGTATGTTACCTGTTGCTAAGTTTCATCACCTTCCAGTCCATCCAATAAAGCTACCTTTACAAGCATCAACAATTGCAAAACACTACATTTTACTTTTGAATTTGCCTATTGGTCTTTCAATAAACAAGAGTCACTTTGAATCACAAGTCATTTCGATAAGATTAAAATCAAGTCATCAGATCTGAATGATATCATCTTGTGGGATACACAATTGGTAGCCATCAAATGGGGAAATGTTCGTTGATCAAATGGCTAGGATCGTTGATGAGTTTGATTTTTGGGTGTGCCACATCGACAGTGAGACACATTTGGTGAGAGTCAATTGCTTAAATGCATGCCAATAAATGCCAACACATTAAAAAAATCAAGAAAAAGAAAAAATTGAGCCAGTGAGTTTGGCACAATTATTCAATGGTTTCTTCAAACTACCAGGAAGCTCCAGTTGTGTCGTGGGAGTATGACTGAGTTTGGATGCACAACTGAATTTACCTAGGACTATGTTCACATAATGAGGGAAGTAGGCCTCAAATTGCAGGACGCCCTGTTCAAGCCATTATAGGATATTCAATTGCCAGAAGCATTTAATTGCAATATGGTTATTTCCACCAACTAATTATTGCAATCCAATTGAATGGCACATCCAAACGGAGTCTTAACAAAATCAAACTCACAAAGATAATGAAGACAACCAGTAAGCAATTCTACCAGTGAGCCAGAAGCTATGGACAATCTTTTCAAAACCAATGCGGAGACACCGATGAAAGCTGAATTGTCCAATGAGGCCTCCTTCAGACCAATGCTGGAGATTGAATCCCCCGAGAGACGGAGAATCCCAGCCGTTAATCGTAGTGAAGACGACGGGTTGCTATGATCGGATGGAGGACTCCTTTCTGTTGGTGATGGATTGAGCACGGAATGGAGGAGGGATTTTGTAGAGGAGAGGATGAGAGGCTTCCTTCTTTCCACCATTTGATCGTCCGAGGAAGATACGGCGTCGACGACGGACGGAAAATGAAAATGAGATATGGAAAAGCTAAGGGGCCGTTTGGATGCCTGTAACTTGTGTAAAATGTAAGAAAGTAACAGGTGACTTTCTTACAGTTAGTGTTTGGGGGAGAAATGTTACAGGTAACAAAGTCTCAACCTGTAACTTTCTATCAGGTAAGATTGCAAGAAATGTAACAGAGGAATTAGGTGTTTTTCAAGTCACAGGTTACTTTGTTACAGGCAACGGCTATCCATTTCGAATTTGGGAGAGGGTGGTGGAAACGCAGCTGCATTGAAAGTGCACCTACCTGCTCTGACCCAACGTCTCCTTCTCCCTCTCTCAGCGTCTCCTTCCCTCTCTCTCTCTCTCTCCCTCTCTCTCTCTCTCTCAGCGTCTCCTTCCCTCTCTCTCTCTCTCAGCGTCTCCTTCCGTCTCTCTGCTCTGGCAAGGGAAGCCCTAACCCTTCTTGTTCTTCTTTTTTATTTTTTCCTTCTCTTCAATTTTTTCTTGTGTAAGTGCGGAACGGACGCGGATTAGATACTGACAGGTTGAGTAGCGAGTCGGCTACTCAAGTGACGTCACTAAGTTCTTTAGCCCCACTATGATGTATGTGTAATATCACCACCGTCCACCCATTTTTAGATGTCATTTTAGGGAATGAACCAAATAGCGAGGCAAAAAAATATATATAGTGGACCCTACCAAAGAAAACAGTGGGGAGAGTGATTCCCACTATTGAAACTATCCTAAGGCCCATCATAATATTTATTTGAAATACAACCTGTTCAAAAGTTAAAAAAAGACATTAAATAAGGAAAAACACAGCTAACAGCTTCATCTAAAACCTTTGTCGTCTTTAAAAATTTTTAACAGTGGGCATCATTGTCCCACCATTTTTTGTATTGGGGTCCACTAGAGCTTTCGATTTAATTCGTTCTTTAGATATCGACGTAAAATGATCTCTCCAAGTGGATGGAAGGAATGGATACAAAACATACATCATGATGGGGGCACGGAACTTCTTAACGTTACTTCACTAGCTAGTCTCGCTGCTTAACCTGAGTAGTTAATCGGCGCGTGCAAAACGGGATTGTTTGGCAGTGGCAGTTTCGCATGCCTAACTTTGGGGCCCATGGTGATGTACTTTCCTTACATCCACACCATCCATCCGTATTGAAAGCTCATTTCAGGATATGATCCAAAAAATGAAGCTGATCCAAATTTCAAGGGGCCACGCCATAAGAAACTGTTATATTTTGTTTTAAAATAATATTAAAATTTGAATTTTCAAAATTTTGGTGATTTCCCTCTACATTTTAAAAATTGTGGTACTTTTGAGTTGTAGGTTTTGTCCCACATTGGATTTGACAAAGTAAAATATCTTGTATATAAGATAGTCTTTTTTCCTAGGGCTTGAGCCCCTTTTCAGTGGGCATATCAATACCTCTAATGTATGTCATTGATTACACACACGCACGCGTGCGCCGAACCGAGTTCGTGTCTGTATGTGCGATGGGACGAGACAGGCTGGGTTGGGCGCAGGTGCAGGTGCGGGTGCGGTGAGTATACTCGCGTGGGTGTGTGTGTATAGGTACTCGCGAGACTTTTTTGTGCGAGAGTGTACTCGCACTTGCGCCTTTTCGTTTTAGACCAGAGAGATGCATCTATTCCAGTTGGTTGCCCCAATTGGGTTTAAACCCAACGGTCCTAACCTTGATACGGTTTTAAACATTTTTACTGAGTTCATTGCTGAGTCAACTCAGCACTTTCGGATTAAAATGCAAGTGGTTCAAGCCCGTGTACAATAAATGCATCATTGGGGCTGGGTCATAGTCGTTGTATCCTGGAGGTCGATTGCTCTGAAAACTTGTTGTACTTGGGATGTTGTCCAAAGGGAACAAATTCAATTTCAAGCCGAGTGACTCAGTCACACCTCAACTCAATTCAATAAGTTTTTATTTCTTAAAAATTTTATTTTCTTTTTTAGTTCTCGATTTTAATAGTCTATTTAATTCAACCAAATATTCCAAAAATCTTGAAATCGAAATTATTGAATTAGATAGATTATGACTACAATAATAGTAAATGCTTCTACTGAGTTAGTCAAAATCGAACTGTTCGCTGGACAATCCTTTAAACGGTGGAAACAAAAACTGATGTTCGCTTTGACCACCTTGAAAGTTTCATACATTTTATCTGAATCATTTACTATAGATCCAGCAAATCAAACTAAAGTAAGAGATGAAAATAATTATAAAAACTATATTCTAAACTCTTTATCCAACGAACTATATGATGTGTATTCTTTTTATGTGTCTGCTAAAGACATACGGACTGCTTTGGAAAAGAAATACATATTAGAAGATGCAGGCGCTAAAAAATATGCAATTGCTAATTTTCTTCATTATGAAATGACAGACGATAAACCTGTCACAAATCAGATTCACGATTTTCAAAGTTTAGTTCATGAACTATCGATAGAAGGAATTAAGTAGGATGAAGTGTTTCTGTTATGAGCGTTAATAGAAAAGCTACCACCCTCCTGAAAAGAATATAAGAATAGAATGAAACATAAAAAAGAACGGTGTTTATTTGAAAACCACTATCGTACACATATGAATAGAGGAGGCCAATAGAATCAAAGACTAAAAAAAATAAAAAAAAAAGAGATTCAAAGGCGAATCTTGTGAAATTAAGTCAGGCAAATAATAAGAAAAATGGAAACTGTCATAACTGTGGCAAACTTGGACATTACGCAAATGAATGTAGGCTCAAAAAGAAGAATACAAACAATCAATTTAAGAAAAAAGGGAAACTGCTACAACTGTGGAAAACTTGGGCATTATGATAAAACCTACAGGCTTAAGAAAAATAAAGATAAGTCGCAGACTAATCTTACAGAAACAGGCAATGAGTCTAACATGGTAGTAGTTGTGGTATCAGAAGTCTTCCTTGTAAACAACTTGGAGTAGGTGCTAGACACTGGTACAACTAGGCACGTATGCAAGGATCGTATCATATTTACCTCCTACTAAGTATTAAGAGATGATGAATAGGTGTTCATGGGTAATACTAGAATGTCTCAAGTTATTGGGAAGGGGAAAGTACTTCTGAAACTCATTTTTGGAAAGACACTAATGTTGAATGATGTCCTACATGTGCCTGGCATTAGAAGAAATTTGGTCTCTAGTTCACTCCTCAATAAAGCTGGTGTCAAGTTAATATTTGATTCGGATAAGCTTGTAATGATTAAGAATGAAACCTTTGTTGGTAGGGGATAGTATAACGATGATTTATTCATTGTAAATATATCCAATGATAATAATAAGAAGACATCCAGTTCTGTTTATATCATTGAACCTTTTTATCTATAACATAGTAGATTAGGTCATGTGAATATAACATTTTTGAAAAAAATGAAAAGATTAGGTTTATTACATAATATATCTAATGAAGAATTCAAAAAATGTGAAACATATGCAGAATCAAAATTCATTAGAAAACTCTTTAAACAAATAGAAAAACCATCTGTTCTATTAGAGTTGATATATAGTGACTTAGGTGATTTTAGAAATTACATGTCTAGAGGTGAAAAAAGATATTATATAACTTTTGTAGATGACTACTCTAAGTTAACTAGAGTATATTTGTTAAGGAACAAAGATGAAGTTTTAAATGCTTTTTCTAAATACAAAATTGAAGTTAAAAATCAGTTAAATATAAAAATTAAAAGACTTAAAACAATTATAGGGGGTGAATATGAATCTTCTCAATTTAGAGAATTATGTGAAAAGAATGAAATAGTTTACAAAACTACAGCTCCTTATATACCAGAACAGAATGGAATAGCAGAACGTAAGAATATAACTCTAAAGAGATGATGAATGCTATGTTAAATAGTTCAGGCTTACCCTCAAATATGTGGAGAGAAGTAATTATGTCTGTTTGTTATATCCTAAATAAGATTCCTTCTAAATCTTCTTAACAAACACTATATGAACTTTGTAAGAATCATGTTTCTAGTTATAAATATATATAAAGTGTTGAACTGTCTTGATAAAATATAATTGTCTGAAACTAAGAAAAGAAAGTTATGTCTTAAAACGACCGACTGTATATTTATAGGGTACGCACAAAATAGTGCGGCCTATAGGTTTCTAGTTTTAAAAACTAAAGATAATATTTTAGATCCTAATGCGATTATAGAAGCTAGGGATGCAGAGTTCTTTGAGAATGCATTCCCTATGAAATCTAAATTTACAGGAATAGAGGAAGTCAATGAATCAAATATTGTATCTACTAGTAAAAATGTTTACAAGAAAGTACTAGAAGAGATACAACCAAAAAAAAGTACTAAGGTTAGAAGAGAAACTAACTTAGGAGATGGTTTTTTCACCTTCTTAGTAGAAGATAATCCTACAATTTATATAAAAGCAATTAACTTTCCAGATGCAACCATTTGGAATGAAGCAATAAATGATGAGTTAGAATCTATTATATCTAATAACACTTGAGAACTTGTAAATCTACCACCTGAAAACAAACCAATAGGCTGTAAATGGGTGTTTAGAAAGAAACTAAAACCAGATGGGACTATTGATAAGTTTAAGGCTAGGTTGGTAGCGAAAGGCTTTAAATAAAAGGAAGGAATAGATTATTTTGATACATATTCCCCTGTAACTAGGATTACAACTATTAGAGTCTTAATAGCGATAACCTCCATATATAAACTGGTCGTACACTAGGTGGACGTTAAGACGGCTTTATGGAGACTTAGAAGAAGAAATATATATGGAGCAACCTGAGGGTTATAAGATATCAGGGAAAGAAAATAAAGTATGTAGACTAATTAAATCACTATATGGTTTAAAACAGGATCCTAAGCAATGACATGAAAATTTTGATAATGTTTTAAAATCACATGATTATCATATAAATAATGTAGATAGATGTGTGTATAGTAAAATCTCTGAAAATAATTATGTATTATATGTATTTATGTTGATGACATGCTTATTTTTTAAATTAATATTAAATTAGTTAATGCAACTAAGAAATTCTTGTCATCTAAGTTTGATATGAAAGACTTACGAGAGTCTAGTGTAATCTTGGGTATTGAAGTAACCAAGAAAAATGATGTTATTATATTATTACAATCTCATTACACTGAGAAGATATTAAGAAAGTTTAACCATTTTGACTATTTATCTGTCAGTACTCCTTATGATTATAGTGTGACTCCTCTGAAGAATACAGAAAATAGTGTGTTTCCATTGAAATATTTCAGAATAATTGGTAGCCTCATGCATCTAACAAACTGCACTAGACCAGATATAGTTTTTGCAGTAGGAAGGCTAAGTAGATATACACATAACCCTGAAAAAGAGCATTGGAATGCCTTGTCTAGAATTTTGAGATACCTAAAGGCAGTATGGCCTATGGTTTTCATTATACCGGTTATCCTTCTGTATTATAAGGATATAGTGATGTTAACTAGATTAGTGATTCAGATGAGATAAAATCTACAAGTGGATATGTCTTCACTTTGGGTGGAGGAGCAGTCTCTTGGAAGTCTACCAAGTAGACATGTATCGCTCGGTCGACTATGGAATTTGAGTTTATTACCTTAGAAAAGGCTGGATCAAAAACCGAATGACTTAGAAATCTCTTAGCTAATATACCATTGTGGCCAAAGCTTGTATCGGCCGTGTATATTTATTGTGATTGTCAAGCAGCTATAGTGAAAGCAAAAGGTAAAATATATAATGGAAAGAGCAGACATATTAGACTCAAACACAGCATAGTGAAACACATATTGCGTGGTGGAGTCATATCTATTGACTTTGTGAGGTTAGAAAAAAATCTAGAAGATCCTCTGACCAAAAGACAATCTAAAAAGTTAGTCAATGATACATCTAAGGGAATGGAGCTAAGCCTAATATATGAGCTGTCAGTGTCTGCAACCCAACTTATACGAGTGAAGATCCTATGAGATAGGTTCAATAGGTAAACAACAAGACACGAGGTAGACGATTGTACTGAGTTGTATGAGCCCCTTCTATGGTGTACAGTGCGAGCAACAACGTAGAAGGTTGAGTTTTTTAGAACTCTTAATGGATCCATAGCCATATATTTGGTGGTATATACAGTTGCTGCATACACTTGATGAAATTCACCTATATGGGTGTGGAGGTGGAGGTCGCTTCCTATGAGAATCTAGGCAAATTCTCTAGAGCACTCATGAAATCTAGGTAATGATGTATGACCGAAACACACCGAACAACAGAATCACTTACAGAGAAAAAGTTGTGTGAGTGGCATGTACTTGCGATCTACATTAAAGGGATTCAGGTTCGAGGCTATGATGTCACCTGATTCCTGTAGACCTGTCTTGCTTACTCTAATGTCAGTTCAAGTCTATGGTGATACCGGCACCATTGCACAACTATTACGCTTTAATCTGAAAGAGTTTTATTTAAAACATGTGAGAGATTGTTATATTTTGTTTTAAAATAATATTAAAATTTAAATTTTTAAATTTTCAGTGATTTCCCTCCACATTTGAAAAGTTGCGGTACTTTTGAGTTATGGATTTTGTCCCACATCGGATTTGACAAAGTAAACTATCTTGTATATAAGATAGTCTTTTTGCCAAAGACTTGAGCCCCTTTCAGGGAGCATGTGAATTTGGTCTTATGGGGGGGCTATACCAATAGCTCTAATATATGTCATTGACCACACACGCGCGCGCGTGTAGAGTTGAGTTCGTATGCGTGTGCGCGACGCGATAGGACGGGACGGGCTGGGCTGGGCTGGGCGCGAGTGCAGTGTGAGTGTACTTGCGTGGGTGTGTGTATGTGTAGTCGCGGTACTTGTGCCTTTTCGTTTTAAACCAGAGAGATGCATCCCTTCCGGTTGGTTGCCCCTGTTGGGTTTAAACCCAACAGACCTAACCTTTTGTAAAGAGTGTTATGTACCACTTCAGAGTTTATATAAAGACTACCGATTCCAATTTCAAAATTACGAAAAATACTCTCTCTTATAAAACTCTCTCTGACACGGTTTATTGAATTCATTGTTGATTCAACTCAGCACTTTCGGATTAAACCGCAAGTGGTTCGAGCCCGTGTACAGTGAGTGCACTGCTGGGACCGAGTCATAGTCGTTGTATCCTGGAGGTCGATTGCTCTCAAAAACTGTTGCACTTGGGACGTTGTCCAATGGGAGTAAATTCGATTTCAAGCCGAGTGACTTAGTCACACCTCGATTCAATTTAATGAGTTCTTCTTTCTTAAAAATTTTATTTTCTTTTTTGGTTCTCGATTTTAATAGTCTATTTAATTCAACATTAGGGATGCACTCATTAAGCTTAGTGTACTGAGTAAACTCTATGAAGTCCATCATGATTCATATATTTTATACGTTCCGTTCATCCATTTTCCTCTTTAATTTTATGGCTTGAGCCCAAAAATGATTCATATACAACACACGAAACAGTTGACTTGAACTTCTACCATTGAAAATTTCATAGGGCCACTAAAGTTTTGGATGAAGCTTATATTTTTGCTTTCCGTTCATCCGTGACTATATAATCTTATAAATAGGTTGGATGACAAATAAACATTACTGTAGGGCTTAAAAAGGTTTCATAGGTGGAAATCATTATCCTGTCCTGTGGTATGATCCACTTCATCTTTGTATATGTTTCACTTTTGGGCTCAACCCCTTAAATTAGATGAAAAAATGGATGGATGGCGTGGATAGACCACACACGTTCAAGGTAGGCCTAACTAAGTTTACTCAGTACAATAATAGCATACTGTGTAACTCAGTACGCAATCCGATTTCTCATCCAACCTATTGACAAGGAAATCAGATCTCTTATCATATTGGGTAAACTCAGTTGGGCCCACGGTGAATATATATGATTTATCCATGCAGTCCATCCATTTTTCCAGCTTATTTTAAGGGGTTGAAACCAAAATTAAAGCAAATCCAGAGCTCGAGTGGATCATACCACATGAAACAGTGGGAATAATGATTTCTAGCATTTAAACCTTGTTAGGCCCCACATTGATGTTTATTTGTCATCCAACATGTGCATAAGATCATACAAACATGGATGAAGGAAAAAATCAAATAAAAGCTTAATCCAAAACTTCTATGGTCCCGAAGGATTTTTCAACAATAGAAGTTCAATTCACATTGTTTCTTGTGGTATGGTTCATTTGGTATTTGGATATTCTTCATTTTCGGGATCAAGAGTTAAAATTATATGGTAAAATGGATGGACAAATTGGATATAATACATCACTGGAAGTGGCGGTGGTGGAAGAGCTTGCCCTACTTCATTGACTCATTTCTCATCTTGCTCGTCAAAAGCTATTCCAGATTCTTTCGGAATATGAGGATTTGGTAAAGAATTATATAAGAGAAGTGCACTTGCATATGGTATTAAATCACAAACACTACGCGTCTTCTTAAAGGTCATAACTCCTATAAGATAAACTAACATACATGGTTATGTATATGAATGTATGTGTGTGTGTGTGTGTATGTGTATATGTATACATGTATATATTATATATATGTGTATGTATATGTATATATATGTATGTAAATGTGTATACACACAAAAAATATATATATATATATACACACACACACATATGCACACACATATACATGTATACACACGTATACACACATATACATACATATATATATATATATATGTGTGTGTGTGTGTGTGTGTGTGTGTGTGTGTGTGTGTGTGTACATGTATGGGTGTATATGTATACATATACACACACATATATATATACATACACATACATGCACACATATACATGTATACATGTATACATACATATATATACAAATACACAAATACATATATACATACATACACACACACACACACACACACACACACACACACACACACACACACACACACACATATATATTGTTAGGCCCGTGTCCTAGTATCTCGTCATTCTGTAGGATCCCGCGGTCCTTCCAGTCGAATTCCGCCGACTTGCGACCTATAGATATTGTTTGTATGTGACCTTAAGTCGCAGCCTGTAAACTCGAGTCGGCTCAACTCGAGACCTATGTCATTACGAACACGTCTCATGCGCCAATCTGATGCTGAGATTGTGAGATCTGGCCGGCATATTATCCCGACCATTGATCATTTAATTGCAGGACCCACCTATCCCAGTTGTTGCTTTTTCTTAGAAACTCATCATTAGGATGATGTCACCCTGGGGATGACATCACCCTACCCTAGCCCCTAGCCCCATGCTTCTTACATGCATTCATTGCTAGCCCCATGCCTCCCTTACACCCATTATGACAACTAGCCATGCCTCCTTACAATATAATCATTGCCTAGAAATTACCCCTTCCCTCTCTCTCTCTTATCTCTCTCCCTTTCTCTTTCATTTCTCATTCCTCCATTGCAATAGCCATGGACGTCCCAACCCATCTCTAAAAATCTAGCAACCTCCACTCTTTGTACCTCCCAATCCAACCCATTCAAACCCATCTCAACCATTAATATCTCTTCCCTTGGAGCTTTAGGACCCTTAGGTGGAAGAAGAAGTTGAAGATTTAAGGTGGGTGCATGTTTAGGACTAGATTTTCTTTTTTCTTTCATAGATCTTTAGTTTTTATTGCATGGGAGCATGTAGGACCCACGAATCAATGGTGGAGATCCTACTTGACCCTTTGGATGTGGCCAATGGCCCATCCTTGTTGCATGCATGATCCATGATGGGGTCATTCTACATGGACCCCATCATGATGTTTTGATTTAATCCAGGGCTTTGATGGGTCATTTAGACCTTGATTTCATAGTGGGGATGGCATCCCCACCTCAGATTTTTTATATGTAGGGTGAATGTATGATGTATGATGCATGTACTAAGGGACCCATAGTGGCGGGCCCCCTTCATCACATGGTTTTTCCCTCTCTTTCCCCCCCTCCCTCTCTTGATCCTTTGCATGATGGCCCACTTGATACATGTTGATATCCAAACATGGAACGCCCACCCATCCAGATTTTTGGGGTCACCTTGCTGCCCATTTTCGGGCTAATCTAGATAAGGGAAAATACAACGATAAGCTTGATTTTCTGGACGAGGGAAAACACAAGGATCAGCTTGATTTTCTGGATGAGTGGCCCACCCATATGGACACCCACTATGATGTATGTATTTTATCCATGCTGACCATCCGTAGGGCCCACCTTGCTAATGTCCAGCGACTAGTTGGACGGTCTAGCACTGCTGGCACCGTCCAGCCAGCCTGGACGGTCAGGAAACACAAATATTAGCTTAAATCCAAAGCTGGTGGGCCCCACACATGTGGACCCACCTTATGCATGCTTTTCATCCATCTCATCCACTGTCCATGGACGGTGGAGCCTACCTTGATGTATATATGTATATCCAGGTTGGATGGTGGGACCCACCTCAATGTATGTATTCTATAGCACGTCGTCCATCCGTTTGCTGGACGTGGGACCCACCCTACACGTACTACACGTGTGGGGGTGGGGCTCACCTTGATGTATGTGTCGTATATTCACATCGTCCATCCATGGACGGTGATTTGGGTGGCCACCTTGATGAATGTATTATGCATCCACACCGTCTAGCCTGCTAGATGGTTGGACCCACCATGACGTATGTGTTTCATATTCACACCATCCACATCTAGAAGGTGGGGCCCACTTGATATGTATTTGCTTCATCCAGACCGTCCATGGGCTAGACGTCCAACAGGCTGTCGTGATGTGGGTGTTGTATACACTCTGTCCATTTGGTGGTGCCCATCTTGCAAGCCCACCATGTTGTACGTGTTTTATATTCACGCTATCCATTTAATTTCTGGACCATATAGGCTGCCCCATTAAGTTAAATTTGATGCATATGAGGCCCATATGGTGAGGCCCAATGTGATGTATATATAGTCCTTGTGTAAGACCCAATGTGATGTATATGTGGCCCTTGTGTGAGGCCCAATGTGATATATGTGAGGCCCAATGTGATGTATATGAGGCCCATATTATCATGCCCCAAACTCAGAAACTGGGCTCACAAAATTCTCGATCGCCGAATCCGGTGCCGACAGCCTCTGTAGAACTCCATTCTCGGCTCCTGGTACCCATTTACTAGGTTTCGATCCTGGGATGCTACAAGGAGGATTTCTAATCATCAATTTGAATTGTAATGAGCATAACCATAAGCATAACCTATGAACAATAACCACAAGAACACCATCACAAAATCCACTATGATCAAAAACTTTAAGTACAATGCGTCTGAAAGGAAATATAAGATAATGAAAATAACAGAAACTCCAAAAGCTCTACTGTATGCTCCAACTACGGCAAGAGTACGGCTGCATCCTGGCGTCACTTGCACACACCGATCATGCGTAAGCTTATAGAAAGCTTAGAGGGTGGTGTTAGTGTGTGTGCAATATAAGCGCGCTCAGAATGCAAGGTCAGAGTAATGCAACAACATGCTGATGAGTACATGAATACAATCAGCCGTACCAAGGCTATGCAGTATAGAATATAAATGCTGTTGGCCATATCAAGGCCATGCGATGCATAATGCAAGTTAAGCATGATAATCCTCATCCATATATCAATGCAACTCCTCACTATAGCATTAAATCGGTACGGTTCTCAGTCTGGATAATCACCGAGGTTTAGTACACTCCAAATGGCACTGCCGCTCTCCCAGCCGCAGGGTCCAAGTGAGCGTAAGAAACCTCACTATCCGCCTGGCCAATAGTTTGCCAATACCTATCCAACACGTCGATAGCGAACCCATTCACGAGCTGGTCAAACTTAACCTAGTATTGCCCCTACCCTCAGGCGAGTAAGGCCACACCCCTTTCTAATAGACCATGATACAGTGGGAGACGCGGACTCCTAGTATTCGGCCCTCGTACGCTCATATATCCACTCGGTCTTGATGTTGGAGTCATCCTCTGATACCATCGGGTTTAGAGATTTTCACACAAGGACATCTATGATGCCCCGATACTTAATAACAATATTTTCTGTATCTAATCCAACCACCCACGATGTGTCTGTGGAGGCTATGGCCCTGATGTCGTTAGGGCATACAATAATCACAATCACATAAATGCAAGTGCATGAATCATACTACCAGATATGCAACAATCCTGCGTATACCACGCGCTTATATAGGGCAACTCCGCCTATCAGGGAGCCCATAAATAATCTGCCCGAGGGCATACGCTATGATCTGTCACTCCTCATATAAAACATACATATGATGCATATGAGTATGAATCATGGAGCTATACTAAACATGTTATATGGTAGTGGACTCTGTTCATAATGAAGATGGGCTTAGACGACCTACACACTACAAATATGGGCTTATCAATGGGCCTTAGGGGGAGTGACAATGCGGACATTTAACTAACATCATCCATACAATGTGGACGTCAAATCATCATTGCTCCCAAGGCGTAGCCCGCCATCGAGATCATCACATAAACCATTGTGGAAACACATTATAATGGGCCTTATATACATCTCATTGGGCCTCGGCCCATGGGCCTCCGATACATCAAATGGGCCTCCTAGTATGAGTCTCATATATATCAAAGTGGGCCTCAGTAGATGGGCCATAACTACATTAAGATGGGCCTAATCATATGGGTCTCATATATATATGCCAAGGTGGGCCTCAATAGACGGCCACAAATGAATCAAGATGAGCCTCCATATAGCAAGTGGGCTACACCACATGGGCCATATGCATATCAAATGGGCCACACTAAAAATAAATGATGTTAATGATTTTCTACCATTAAAATTCCCAAGGCCCGCCACAACATTTATTCCCCATCTAATCTGATCATAGGGTCCCGAGGGATTTCAATGGTAGACGTTCAGTCCTCACTGTGTTGTGTGGTCCACTTGATAATTAGATCTATCTTATTTTTAGTCTCAAGCCTTAAAATGAACTTGCCAAAAGGGTTGGATGGTTCGGATGCAACACATGCATCATGGTGGATCCCATAATGATTGAAAGGATGGACGACATAAATGAGGTACATACCCACGGTGGGGCCCACACTAATGGAAAGTGTGGGTTACAATACCTGCATTAGTGGATCCCATGTGGAGCCCACCATGATGTTTATTTTCCATCCAGCCCATTAATAAGGTCACTCAGACCAGGGGGCCCACAGTAATGTTATTTGACATCCAAATTGTTCATAAGGTCACTTAAGCCTAGGGGCCCATAGTAATGTTTATTTGACATCCAAACTGTTCATAAGGTCACTCAGACCTAGGGCCCACTGTACTGTTTATATGACATCCAAACTGTTCATATGGTCACGTGGACTAGGGGCCCACCATAACGTTTATTTTCCACCCAACCAGTTGATAAGGCCATGTAGACCTGGGGTGGGACTGGAGCCCACTGTAATGTTTATTTGCCATCCAAACTGACCAGGGGCCCACGGTGATGTTTACCTGTCACCCAAACTATTCATAAGGTCACGTGGACCTGGGGCCCACGGTGATGTTTATCTGCCATCCAGTCCGTTGATGAGGTCATACGGACCTAGATGAAGTGGGAAAACAAATTTCATAATAATACTTCTGGACACCCAAAATGGGTTTCAATGGTAGTTGTTCAATCCAACTGTTCCCTCTGATGTGGGCCACCTGAGCACCACATATGACCGATTTTTAGGCGACCCACAGCCCTGAGGGAGGCCTATTAAATGGATGGAGTGGATGCGGATCACACATCATGGTGTCCCTGCCCACCTAGCGTCCAGGACGCTGTTACGTCCTCTCTGATAGCGGCAGTAGCAGGTTGTCATGCCCCAAACTCGGAAATCGGATTCATAAGAATCCCGATCGCCGAATCCGGTGCCAACAGCCTCCGTAGAACCCCATTCTTGTCTCCTAGCATTCATATGCCATATTCCGATCCTAGGATCCTACAAGGAGGATTTTTTGTACATTTAACTAGTAATAAGCATAACCACAAGATTACCCAATTCACAAAGGCAACATCATCATCACATATCCAATAATATAATTATTTGAGTACAACACTGAAGGGGAAATACATAAATAAAAAATCAAGCTCCAGAAGACCACTGCACGCTCCAAGCTTAACACTGCTGTAACCTAACATCACCTGCACACATCTATCGTGCATAAGCTTATAGAAAGCTTAGAGGGTGGTGTAAGTGTGTGCACAAGGTAAGTGCCAAGTATTCAATACAATGTCATAATCATACAATACCAGAAAACTGGTAATCCACAAACCATACAATGTCTGAATAAGCAGAAACACTGACAAGAGCAGGAATTATCAGAATAAGAAGAAATACTGACAAGATATAAATCATACGATAACAGAGTAAGCGGAAGTATGGACAAGTATATAAGTCAATCAATATCAAAATACGCCATATAGAACAGCTATGCGATAAGGAGTTATAAAGAGTCCAATATCAGATGCCAAGAATGCAATGCAATATACAATGCGAATGAAATGACCATGCTAGAGTGTGAAGTCGGGATGATAGTATGTAGTATCGCAGGCTACGGGGTCCACCACAAGGGACTTCTATCCAAATCAGTCCCATACCTAAATTTAGATAGTCAGACTCAACGTGGTAAGCCTCTGATCTCAGGTTAGTCGCGCGCCCAACCGAAATTCTTGCCATAACGAAGGTACACAATAATTAGTTATGCACCACCAGCCCGAGTGGATAGTGAATGAATGAATGAATGAACATGCACTCCTACTCAATAAGTCCACATATCAGTACAGTTCCTCTCTGAAAAATCACCGGGGTCTATTACACTCCATACTAGATTGCCGCCCCATCGTACGTAATAAGGTGAGTGAAAGAGACCTCACTATCCGCCTGCCAATATCAGGCCCGGCTCGTTAATAGCAGACCCATTCCTCTAGCTGGTCAGACTCAGCCTAGCATTGCCCCCTCCTCTAGGGCAGGTAAGGCTGCACCTCCTTCCAACTGACCACGACATAGTGGAGAGTGCAACCATATGGTAATCGGCACTCGGTGCTCATCTACCCACTCGGTCTAAACGTTGGAGCAACCTTTCGAACCAAGAGGGTTTAGGAACTTTCACCTAGGGATATCTATAACACCCCATGTAGAACAGATTTCTGGTGCCCCATCTGACCATCCACGATATGCCTGTGGAGGCTACGACCCTGATGTTGCTAGGGCATACAGTAATCACAGCACACAATGCAAGGTACATGAGTCATACAATCCAGTCATGCATCAATCCTGCTTAAACCGTGCGCTCATGTGAGATAATCTCCGCCTATCAGGGAGTCCCAGCACTATGACACATGCAATGGTCAATCATATCTCCTAACAGACATGCAGATGATGTGTATAGGCATGGATCATGATGCTATACAATCACATACTCATAATTCGTATCAATAACCGGCATCAACAATTGGCCTCGACAATGTGGACATCTAACCAACATTGCCCCAAGGAGTGACCCTCACAGATCCAAACATATAATAGGCCCACGGCCTCACACAAGGGCCTAATATACAACACCATGGGCCTCACTCAAGAGTTTAATACACATCACGATGGGCCTTTCACATGGGCCGAACATACATTATAATGGGTTCCATCGCCTAGCCCTCAAATACATTACAGTGGGCCTCATCACATAAGCCGCATATACATCACGTTGGGCCTTAAACACGGGTTGGATACACATCACAACGGGCCTCAAATACAACTTGCATATACATCACATTGGGCCTCGACAATCAGAATCAGCGATCAGCCACGACAATCGGAATTGACAATCGGCCACGATAATTGGTATTGACTGATAATCGGCCTCGATAATCAGAATCGGTCAATCGGCCATGACAAGCGGAATCGGCAATCGGCCACGTCAATCGACAATCTGTCACGTCAATCGCCAATCGGCCACGATAATCGCTCTCGATCGATAATCGGTCAATCGGCCATGACGAGCAGAGTCGGCAATCGGCCACGTCAATCGATAGTCGACCACGATTGGTAATCGGTCAATCTGCCACGATAAACAGAGTCGGCAATCAGACACGTCAATGGATAATCGGCCTCGATCGATAATCTATCAATCGGCCATGACAAGCAGAGTCGGCAATCGGCCACATCAATCGATAATCGGTCACGATCGGTAATCGGCCACGATCGGTAATCGGCCACGATCGGTAATTGGCCACGATAATCGGCCTCGATCGGTAATCGGTCAATCGGCCACGATAAGCAGAGTCGGCAATCGACCATGACAATCGGAATCAATCAGTAATCAAAATCGATAAATCGGTAATAATGGGCCTAACAAGGCCTAAGGGAAGGTTACAATGAGGACATCTAACCATCATTGCCCATCAATGTGGATATTTAACCAACATTGCTTCCAATGAGTGGCTCATACAAGGGATTCATACACCACGTAACGGGCCATACATACATCAAGTGGGTCGCATCAATGGTCCGCACCAATGGGCCTCATATACAACAAACAGGCCGCATCAATGGGCCACACCAATGGACCTTAATAATCATATGGGCCTTAACATATGGGCCTAATATTCATCACCATGGGTCACTACCTAGTGCCCTCAAATACATCACAATGGGCCATAATCCATGGGCCCCGAATACATCACAATGGGCCTTACCCATGGGCCTCGGACTCAAGCAAGTGGGCCCCTCACATGGGCCAAAAATACATTATGATGGGCCGCACTAATGGCCCTCATAAACATCAAGTAGGCCACATCAACGGGTCGTATCACATGGGCCTAAGGGCAGCCCATGATCCAGAAAGTGGATGAATGGTGTGTACATAACACATACATTATGGTGGGGTCCACGTCCAAGATAGACGGCCTAGATAAAATACGTACAATGTGGTAGGCCCACGTATAGCTTGATGGACGATGTGAATACATCACATACCTTAAGGTGGGCCTTTACCTACCCAGAATTCAGATGGATGGCGAGGTTAAAAACACATACATCGTGTGGCGAGCCTCACCGTCCAAAGGATGGACGGATGGCTGGATTTATAGCACATACCTCAAAGAGGGCCCCACCCAGCAAAATGTCCCGTTGGACGGCTGGATGGAATAGATGAACAACGTGGATTTAAAATACATACAACAAGGTAGGCCGCACGGGTGGGCTGTGTAGATAAAACACTTACATTATGGTGGGCCACGTGCTGCCAGCACATGCATCTGGTGAATCCCCACAGTCTAGAAACAACCGGACGGTGAGGATGATAAAGTGCATACATCAAGGTGGGTCCCACCCGTGCAGGATATAGGATACAAGCATTAAAGGTGGGTCCCATGTGGGCCCACCAGATATACATATATCTATGTATAAATAAAATATTATATTATTATAATTAGCTTTGAAAATGCCCAGCGTCCATATAGATGGACGGCTGGATAGAATATATGCATTGAGGTGGCCCACCGTCCAAACAATGGACGGTGCGGATCCACGCGCTACACAACAGATAAAGCACGTACATTAAGGTGTGGCCGACCAGAACTTGCTGACGTCCAAGCAGCTCCAGCTGTGGGGCAACAACAAATGGTTGGTGTTGGATATGCAACACAAACATCAAGGTATGGCCCACCGTCCAGATCTGCTGGACGGTGAGAGATAGAACAGATACATCATGGTGGTACGCCACTTGCCATCTGAAAATGGCTGGACGGTGTAGATGTAAAACCCTTACATCAAGGTGGGTCCACGATGGACGAATGGTTAGGATCTAATACATACATCGCGGGAGGGCCCACGCAGCACCGTCTAAATTGACAATGTGCGTATAAAGCACATACATCACGGAGGGGCTCATGGAACTTACTAACTTCAATTAACAATTCAAGCTGCTGGAGCCCACCGTCCCTTGGACGGTTTGGATTCAACATTATATCATGGTGGGCCCCACAAAACTTTCTGACTTCAATCGGCCATGCCCGTCCCCGTCTTGAGAATAGATGGACAGCAGGGATATAATAAATACATTAACGTGGGCTTGCCCGTCCAGAACGTACAGACGGCTAGGATATAGAACACATGAATTAGGGTGGACCCCACCTCCACACGTGTGGGGTGGGTCCACGCCATATGAAAAATGGATGGACGGCATGTGCAAAATACATATGTCCCACTGGTCCACTGCACCGTCCCAATGGATGGTGTAGATGCAAAACAGATACATCGAGGTGGGATGCCTCCAACCCACACGTGTCACACGTGTGGGGTAGGTCCATGCATCCAAATGGACAGACGGATATAACACATGCGTCATGGTGGTGTCCGCAGCACCGTCCAGCACCTTGGACGGTGCAGATGAAATAATTACATTAAGGTGGGTCCCACCACCTGCATGTATGACACGTGCAGGGTGGGCTCCACACCAGGACGGTTAGATATAGAACACGTCATCAAGGTATGCTCCATGGATGGATGGCCCGGAAGAGATATACAGTTCAGGTGGGTCCCATCGTCCTGGGATGGATGGTGTGATTATAACACATACATCACCTTGGGTAGGTGGATGACATGGATGAAAGACATGCATAAGGTGGGTCCACACGTGTGTGGGACCTACCAGCGTTAATAAATATGATATTTATATTTTCCCTTCTACAACGCCCGTTGCTTGGACAGCGCGTGGCCTGGCAGATCACGGCCCATTTGGCCATGCTCTGGACGAGTAACTGATGGACGGCGAGGATGTTACATGCACACATCACGGTAGGGTCCACTAGGGTGGACCACATAGCCCCAGGACCCGGCTGACATTTGGTTTTTCCCATCCAAATAGGCCTGAGTGGCCGCTGGACATCCAGCAACAATGGACAGCAAGGGCGACCTTGCTGCTAGATGGTCCAGATTTCTCGCACATCATCAGATGGGCCACGAATATGAGAAAAAGAGATATAGTGAGAGAGAGAGAGAGACGGTATAGCGGAGGGGCCGCGCCACTATGGGCCCCTCTTGAGATAAATCATACATCAAGATGGGTCCCTCATATGTGGGCCCTCAAATCATAAAATCAATAAATAAAAACACCCACCTTGAGATCTCTCTTTCCTTCTTCCTCCAATGCATGATAGGGCCCCAATGGGACAATTCCAACGGTTGAGATGGGCTTAGGATGGTAGAATCGGGTGGTAGAACTGTGGGCCACACTACTCTCTCCCATGATAATCATGGACGTGGGTTGCTTGGAAAAAAAATGAGGGAGAGAGAGATGAGAGAGAGATTGTTGTAAGAGAGAGAGGGAGGTGATGTGAGTGATGGGCAGAGGGATGGTGATGGGTGAAGGGTGTGTACTTGTTGTAAGAAAGAGTCGACTTAGAGGAGAGGTGGTTGTACTTGATATTAATGTGTGATGTGTACTTAACATTTGACATGATTGATGGGATTGATTTGAAAGGTTGTAGAGATTCTCTTGAGATTTTACAAATGTGCAGCATTTTCTAGGACTGAACGCGGGCCCACTTCTTCTGGCCTGGGTATCGACTCGGTGCGCGAGACGCGACATCGGAACTGCGGCGATGACGCGGTCGCTAGGGTACAAGCCTCGGGTTGAGTCGACTCGGGTTAACGGTGTGTGAATCAGGGTCGTGTGCAAATGTCGGCTAAGGGTCGAGGTTGCTGGGATTCGACCGGGAAGACCGTGGAAGTCTACCGAACGATACGGTCTAGGATACGGGTCTTACACAAGTGCTGCTGCCTTGTTTATTTTTTTTTAGAAAATAGAAATCTCGTAGTTTTTCCCATGTGGGGCCCACGTTTGAAAAATCCAACCCGGCCATTGGATTTTACGGCCCCTGATCGACCAAATGAGACTAATATGCGACGTGATTTTGGCAAATAGAAGAATCAAGGTGGGTTTTAATGGTGATATTGCTATTTCCTATGGTATGGCCCATTTGATTAACGGATTAGCCTCATTTTTTGGTTCAACGCCTAAAATGGTCTGAGAAATGAAATGGACGACGTGGATTATATACATACATCGAGGTGGGGCCTGCATGAGTGGCCCATCCCAAAACTTTAAAAAGGTAATATATTATTTTTTTGTTAATTGATGGTACACGCCCATGACAGTACATGCACTCCATGTTAGCCACCCCTTCACGAGACGTTGGACGGCATGGATAACACAGACATCGTGGTGGGTCCCATAGGTACGTGGCCCACTTGATGGGTCTAATATTTGTGTTTTTCCATCATCCTAGCCAGGCCCACTGGATGACATTGATCAAGCAGATGGACGACGTCGATAAAATACATCCATCATGGTGGGTCCACGATTGGTGTGGATCTAGTGGACCACACCCATAACAAAAGAGAGAGAGAGAGATAAGAAATGATGATGGAGGGGCCCCGCCACTATGCGCCCCACATGATACAACTCATACATCAAAATGGGTCGCACCAACAAGTGGGCCCTAAAAAAAGAATTTAACGGTGGATCACCCACCTCTAGGCCTTCTCCTTGGTCCCTTAGGCTTATAAGCTCCTTGCCTTCACTTTTGATGGTGGTTGATGGGGCTTTCATGGTGAGGATAAGAGATGAGAGGGTAGGAAAAGTGGGCCACACTTGGCTTTGGGAGAGAGAGCTTAGACGTGTGAAATTTCTGGTTGCTTGGAAGTGGAGAGATGGAATGAGAGAGAGAGGAGTGATGAGTGAAAAGGATGGGTGAGGTGTGATGGGTGATGGGTGGAGTGATGTAAGAGTTAACTTTGGGTAGCTTGTGTAAGAGAGAGGTAGGGATAGGGTATGGGTTGCTCATACTGGACTTGATGTGTGATGTGTACTTGATTGATGAAATTAATTAATTGATTGATGGGACATGTCGTAGAGATTCCCTCAAAATTCGTAACGTGCAGCGTTTCTTTGGAATGAACGCAAGCCCATATCTCCTGGCTTGGGTATCAGTTCGGTGCGCGAGTCGTAGTGTTAGAACCACGGTGACGGCGTAGTTGCTATGATACAAGTTTCGGATTGAGTTGAGTCAGGTATACGGGACTTGTCTTAAGATCGTGCGCAAATGTTGGATACGGGTGAAAGGTTGTTGAAATTCTACCAGAAGGACCGCGAAAGCCTACAAAATGGTACGGTCTAGCACACGGGTCTTACAACTCTCCCCTTCCAAAAAAAATTTCATCTTAAAAATTTACACAATCATTGTTAGTAAAGATAACTCATAATAGAAGAGGGAGCAAGGCATTGTTATATAAAATTGGAGACAATATACAAGATACAACATATAATCAATCATCAAAGAGATGGGGATAGCACTCTCAAATCTCAGCCTCGTGCTCCCAAGACGCCTCATCAATAGAATGGTGACCCCACTAAACTTTCACCTTGGTCTGTAGGACCTGCTCCTTCTGATCAAGGATACGAACTGGATGCTCAATGTAAGAAGCGTCCTCACGAACCTCTAGCGACTGCCAATCATTAACTAGAACGATGTTTGACCCACACTTCCTCAGCATAGAGACGTGAAAAACGTTGTGGACGCCAGACAACTCAGATGGTAAGGCAAACCGATAAGCCACGACGCCAATACCCCCATTGATCTTGAAAGGTCTTATAAATCTCAGGGCAAGCTTGCCCTTCGCTCCAAACCAAACTACGCCCTTCATGGGTGAGACCTTGAGATACAGTCTGTCTTTTACTACGAACTCTAAGGGTCGATGCCGATGATCAGCAAAACTCTTCTGTCGGCTCTAAGCTGTGCGCATCCTCTGCCTGATGATATCGATGCCTCTGACATTTGCTGCACCAGCTCGGGACCTAGGAGACGCCGCTCTTCAACCTCGGTCCAATAACTCGGAGATCTGTACGGTCTGTCATACAATGCCTTAAAAGGAGCCATGCTGATGGTCACCTAATAATTGTTATTGTATGCGAACTCAGCCAATCGCAGATGCTCATCCCAGCTACCCTCGAAATCAATTGCGCAGACCCGAAATATATCCTTAAGTATCTGATTGACCCTCTCGGTCTGGCCATCGGTTTGCGGATGATACGCGGTACTGAGCCATAAATTAGTGCCCATAACTCTCTGAAAGCTCTTCCAAAATTGAGACATGAACTTTGGGTCTCGATTAGAAACGATCAAGATTGGAATGCCGTGCAGTCTCACTATCTCCTCAACAAATAGCCTGAACGAGCCGGTCCATATGTCAAGCCTCACGGATCATAAGAAAATGTGTCGACTTCGTCAGATGGTCCACAACAACCCAAATGGCGTCATGACCACGTTGAGTCCTTGACAAGCCTATGATAAAATCGGTAGATACATGCTCCCACTTCCACATCGGGACGCTCAATGGTTGCAACAGACCAGGAGGTCTCTGATGATCAGCTTTGACACGCTGGCATGTGTCACACTCGGCCATAAAACTGACAATCTGGTGCTTCATCCCCATCCAAAAATACTGTCTCTTCATATCACGGTACATCTTCGTCAAGATAGGGTGGATAGAAAATCGCGATCGATGTGCCTCGGTCATAAGATCTCTGCATAACTTAGGAATATCTGGGACACATAATCGGCCTCTGAAGTGAAGTCCACCATCAGAACCAATCTGTCAATCTGTCTGACTCTCAGATGCTGCCTCTGCTCGGTAATCCTGTAACGACTCATCTGTCTGTTAAGCCTCGATCACCCTTGTGATAAGAGAGGGTTGAATCGATAGGCTCGATAGCTGAAAGATGGAAGAGTGTAAACCAAAATCAAAATTATACTCTGCTATATCCTCGAGCATCCTCCACTTCCGAATCATCGTATGTGCCACCAGGCCTCGTGGCTGACGGCTGAGGGTATCCGTCACCATGTTCACCTTACGTGGGTGGTATTAGAGGTCAAAATCATAATCCTTTAAAAGCTTCATCCAACGTCTCTAGCTCATTTTCAACTCATACTAAGAGAATAGATACTTCAAGCTCTTATGGTCGGAGAAGAGCTCAAACTTGACCCCATAGAGATAGTGTCTCCACACCTTCAGTGCGAAGACGACTGCAGCCAGCTCCAAATCATGCATGGGGTAGTTCAGCTCATGGACCTTGAGCTGACGAGACACAAAGGCTGCAGGTCTGCTGTGCTGCATCAGGACAACGCCTAAACCAATACGCGAGACATCAGTAAACATAACAAAACCATCACTCCCGGAGGGAAGAGTGATGATAGGAGCGGACGTCAGACAGTCCTTCAGCTCCATGAATGCCTGCTCATATGCATCGGTCCAAACAAAATATGCACCCTTCCGAGTTAACCTAGTCAACGGGGCTGCAATATGGGAGAAACCCTCAATGAAATGTCGATAGAATCCTGTTAAACCAAGAAAACTGCGGTTCTTAGACGCAGTAATGGGTTGGCTCCACTGACGCACTACCTCAACCTTCGAGGGGTCCATTGCGACACCCTCCCTCGTCATCACGTGACTGAGGAATCTCACCTCCTTCTGCCAGAACTCGCACTTCTCCAGCTTCGCATATAACTGGTGGACACGAAGGGTCTGCGAAGCGATCTTCAGATACTGCATGTGGTCCTCACGGGTCCTCAAATATATAAAAATGTCATCGATGAAGACCACAACAAACTGATCAAGATATGAACGAAAGACTTCGTTCATCAGCTGCATGAAGACCGCGGGTGCATTGGTCAGTCCGAAGGACATGACCTGAAACTCAAAATGACCATAACGCGTCCTGAAAGCTGTCTTCGGGATGTCCTCCTCTCTGACCCGAATTTGATAATAACCAGAGCGCAAGTCAATCTTTGAAAAGAAATGTGCACCCTGCAGCTGATCAAATAAGTCGTCTATCCTTGAAAGTGGGTACTTGTTCTTGATCGTGACTTGGTTGAGATCGCGGTAATCTACGCAGAGCCTCGATGAGCTATCCTTCTTCTTGACAAAGAGTACCGGTGCTCCCTAAGGTGAACTGCTCAGACGAATAAATCCCAATTCTCACAACTCGTCCAATTGCCACTGCAGCTCATGCAACTCCATTGTTGACATACAGTACGGGGCCTTCGAGATAGGCTTGCGGGGTTGCCTATCAGCATACCCACTGATAGACTTGCGGTCATCAATATTACTAGCCCAATCAGCATCTGAATAACTGGCTAATGACATATCTCAAAATTCGCTTTATAATAATTAGGTGGGACTCTTTAGGGTCCGATTGGTATCTAGCACATATTTCTACGCTGAATGCAATATCAGGTCGGCTCGAAATTAAATATAATAAACTACCTATCATGATGCGATACAACTTAGGATCTACACTTTTACTTGTCGAATCCTTAGAGAGTTTAAGTGTCATACTCATAGGAGTATCAAAATTTTTTTTACTCTCAAAACCAAACTTTTTCACCAAGTTTAGAGCGTATTTGGTTTGAGAGATAAAAAACCCATCAGTAAGCTATTTTACTTATAAACCTAAGAAATAGTTTAGCTCTCTAACCATGCTCATTTCAAATTTGGACTTCATTAAATTTACAAACTCAACAGTCATGTTAGAATAGGTAGATCCATAGATAATGTCATCGACATATATCTGTACTATAAGTATGTGATCATTGTGTTTCTTTATAAAAAATGTCATGTCAATACTCCCCATTATAAAGTTATGACTTAGTAAAAACTTAGTCAATTTCTTGTACCATGCTCTGGGAGCTTGTTTTAATCCATAGAGTACCTTTTGTAGGCGATAAACATGATCAATATGTTTAGGGTCTTCAAAATTAGTAGGCTGTTCTACATATACCTCTTCATGTAGATCACCGTTCAAGAAAGCACTCTTAACATCCGTTTGATCTTAAATTTTTTGTAACAAGCAATGGATATAAACAGTCTAACAGATTCAAGACGAGCTACTGGGGTAAAAGTTTCATCATAATCGATGCCTTCTATTTGAGTGTACTCTTGTACAACCAGTCTAGCCTTGTTTCTTATAATATTACTAAGTTCATCAGACTTATTTTTAAAAATCCATTTATTTCCAATAATATGTTTATCATCAGGTCTAGGAACTAAGTACCATACATCTTTCCTTATGAATTGATTAAGTTCTTCTTGCATTGCTACTATCCATTTTTCATCGGCAAGCACTTCTTTTACGTTGGCTGGCTCAATCTGGGAAGTGAAGCACACATAATTATAAATGTTTTCTAATTGTCTACAAGTGAGCACACCAGTGAGAGGGTTCCCAAGAATTTGATTAGTTGGATGGTCTTTAACTAACCACAGTTCAGTGTCATTTTAACTAGATGAAGAATTTGGTTTATCAAATAAAGAGACTTCATCATCTTCTGAACTTGAGACAGGTGTATTCAAGTAATCATCTATAAATACATTAATGGATTCTTGAATTACACCAGTCCTCTTATTGAGAACACGATACGCTCAACTATTTAGTACATATCTTAGGAAAATACCCTTGTCACTCTTAGTGTCGAATTTTTCTAGATTTTTTCGGTCACGCAGAATATAACATTTGCTGCCAAAAACTCGAAAGTATTTGACTGTAGGCTTCTTATTGAACCACAATTCATAAGCAGTCTTATTATTTGACTTTACAGTATAAACACGGTTAATGATATAACAAGCCGTGTTCACTGCTTCAGTCCAAAGATTTTTAGGAAGTTTCATACTATTTAACATCACATTAGCCATTTTTAAAGTACTCAATTTTTTCTTTCAACTACCCCATTCTGTTGAGGTGTCTTGGGTGCAGAATACCCATGCGATATTTTGTGATCGCTATAGAACTTTTCAAAACTGCTATTATCAAATTTGGAACGATGATCACTATAGATTTTAGGACATGTGATTCATTCTCAGTTCGGATACACTTGAGTACCCTTTTCACTTCATCGAGAGTTTCAAATTTCTCTCTCATAAAAACTACTCATGTATATCTGGTAAAGTCATCTATTATAACCAGAATATATTTCTTACCGCCTCGACTCTCCGTCCTTGTCGGTCTAATGACATGCATGTGGAGGAGTTCAAGGGGTTTGGATGTGTTATTGGAGTTCACTTTCTTATGAGCACTCCTAATTTGTTTTCCAATATGACATTTGCCACAGATTTTATCCAATTTCTTAATCTTGGGTAGACCTCTTATTACTTCACCTTTACTCAATCTATTAAGACTACGGTAGAATACGTCCTAGGCATTTATGTCATAGTTTGGTCTCATCGGTTTGGACCATGTAACATGCTAACTTAGACGAGCTTAAATCACTGACTAAATAGCAATTCTCAAATATTCTGTGACCAGTTAATATCACAGAACCATTCTCATTAGGAATTTCACACCCTAGGTTGGTGAATTTGATGCTATGTTTATTATTACGAATTTAAGAAATGCTTAAGGCCCTCTACAAACAGAACATTGTTAAATGGAGGAAGATTAAAGAGTTGAACCGTACCTTGACCAACAATTCTGCAATTGCTACAATCACCAAATGTGACTGAACCATCAGTCATATCTTTGGGATTGGTAAATAAATCTTTGTCACCTGTCATGTGTCTAGAGCAACCACTGTCTAGGTACCACTTTGATTGACTCGTAGCCTTGAAAGCGGTGTGGGCAACAAGACAAGCAACCTTAGGGACCCATTTCATTACTGTTCTGGATTTCGGGGCATAGTTGGTTTTTCTATGCTTGTAGTTGTTGTATATTCTACCATTCGAGTTAGATTTTAGAAGCTCCTTGAGTAAATTCATAATTTTCTCAGCTAAGGGGTTGTGATTCTGATTTTATAATTGATATGATTACTTTTAGATTTCATAGCCTTAAAGGTTTTAGGATTTTTAAAGTATTTTAATTCAAACTTTTCCCTTTTGAGTTAGAGGACTCCCCTTTTACAAACTTAGGTGGAGTGGACTTACTTTTAGGAGGTGTATACTTATCGTAGCCCAGACCAGATCTATCGCTACATTTCGTTCATCCTGGATCACCCTGGGCATACCTCCAAGTATCTTTCATACTTAAGAGAGAAGAGACTTCTAGTTTTAGTTTTTTATTTTCAGATTTTAGGTTTTCAACTTAGGAAGTTTTGAAATCTAAATCACACTTGATTGTTTCAAAACAATCTGAAAGGTGTGATTTTTCTAAAACTAGATTATCAAAATTTTCTTTGAACTTTATAAACTTTTCGTTTTGAAGTTTTAGTTTTATAGCTATCTTACAACTTTCCCTGTATAGGGCATTATAGGCATATTGTAAATCCTCATCATTTTCAGGATCACTTCTCAGATTTTCATCACAAGTTGAATCACAACTGTCTGAGTAAGTGACTTTGGCCAGAGTCATTAAGGCTTTAACCTCATCAGAAGACTCGGGTTCAGAATCTTCTGACTAAGAAGAGGCTTCAGAGCAAGACGATTCATCCCATGTAGCCAACATACCTTTCTTTTTAAATTTGTCCCTCTTTGGACATTTGTTTGCCACATGTCCATATTCATAGCAGTTGAAACATTGGTTGTCTTTAATAGATTTTTAATTTTTAGATCTAGTCATTTTCTTTTTAAAAGGTTTTAAAAATTTACCCTCTTTTTGCTTTTAAATTTTTTATAAAACTTCTTGGCTAATAATGTCATATCATCTTTAGAGTTTTCACAATCAGAATTACTAGCATTTTTATGAGAAATATTTTTAGAAGACTTAAGGGAGATAGGCGTAAACCTTTAGGAGCCTTAAAGTTTAATTCGTAGGTTTATAAAGAACCAACCAGCTCTTTAACCCTCATATTATCCGTATCATGAAGTTCCTGGATTGCAGTTATCTTAAAACTGAACCTATCAGGTAAGAAGCGCAATAGCTTTGCACAGACTTTACTTTCTGGGATGTTATCACCAAGACTTCACATAGAGTTGACTATGTCATTTAACTTAGAATAGAAGTCCATGAAAGTTTCACTTTCTTCCATACGTATCTCTTCAAATCAAGTGGTGAGGATTTGAAGTTTAGATTTCTTGACAATAATCGTACCCTCGTGTGTCATTTCTAGAATATCCCAAGCTTGCTTTGCAGTATCACAAGATATAATTCGTTTGAGTTCATCCGGTGGTAGTGCACAAGTAATTGCATTTAAAGCCTTTGCATTGGCACTACTCTCATTTTTCTGAAGAGTGGTCTGTCACGCCCCAAATCCAGAAATCGGATTCACAGGAATCCCGATCGCCGAATCCGGTGCCGATAGCCTCCGTAGTACCCCATTTTCGGCTCTTAACATTCATATGCCAGATTTCGATCGTGGGATCCTACAAGGAGGATTTTTTTTTGTACATTTAAATAGTAATAAGCATAACAACAAGATTACCCAATTCATAAAGGTGACATCATCATCACATATCCACTAATATAATCATTGGAGTACAACATTGAAAGGAAAATACATAAATAGAAAATCAAGCTCCAGAAGACTACCGCATGCTCCAAGCTCAACACTGCTGCAACCTAACATCACATGCACGCATCTATCTGCATAAGCTTATAGAAAGCTTAGAGGGTGGTGTAAGTGTGTGCACAAGGTAAGTGTCAAGTAAGCAATATCAGAGTAATCAGAGCAAGCAGAACTACTGACAAGTCCATGAGTCATATAATGTCAGGGTAGGCAATGAAAATCAGTTATTCAAATGAGGAGTCAAAGCGAGCCAAATATTAGATGCCGAGGATACAATGCTATAAATCATAAAATATCGAAATAAGCAGAAATATACTGACAAGTCTATGAGTGCGATCAGCCGTACCAGGGCGATGCGATGCAAGGCATGAGTACTATCAGCCATATCAATGCAGAAACATGACAACCCAAAATACTAAATACTGCAGATGCAACGTAATATGCGGTGCGAATGAAATGACCAAGTCGGAGTGACGTCGGGATGATAGTACGTAGTATTACAGGCTATGGGGTCTATCACAAGGGACTTCTATCCAAACCAGTCCCATACCTAAATTTGGATAGTCAGACTCAATGTAGTAGACTCCTAATCTCAGGTTAGTCGCACGACCAACCGAAATCCTTGCCATAACGAAGGTACACAACAATTAGTTGTGCACCACCAGCCTGAGTGGATAGTGAATGAATGAATGAATGAGCATGTAACTCCTACTCAATAAGTCCACATATCAGTACGGTTCCTCTCTGAGAAATCACCGGGGTCTATTACACTCCAAATGGAATTGCCGCTCTCCCTAGCCGCACAGTCCAAGTGAGTGTAAGAAACCTCACTATCCGCCTGGCCAATAGTCCACCAATACCTCTCCGGCACGTCGATAGCGGACCCATTCCACGAGTTGGTCAAACTCATCCTAGCTTTGCCCCCTGCACTTAGGCGGGTAAGGCCGCACCCCCTTCCAACCGACCATGACACAGTGGAGAGCGCAACCATCTAAAAATCGATAATCAACGCTCATCTACCCACTTGGTCTAGACGTTGGAGCATCCTCTGGTACCAAGAGGGTGTTTAGGGATTTTCACCCAGGGCCATTTATAGCAGCCCGATGCTCGAACAGATTTTCGGTGTCGCATCTGGCCATCCACGATATGCCTGTGGAGGCTACGACCCTGATGTCACTAGGGCGTACAGTAATCACAACACAATGCAAGATGCATGAGTCATACAATCCAATCATGCATCAATCCTACGCATGCAGCGCGCTCATGTGGGAGAACCTCCGCCTATCAGGGAGTCTCATATCATCCTGCCTAATGACATATGCAATGATCAATCACATCTCATAACAAACATGCAGATGATGCGTATGAGCATGTACCATGATGCTGTGCAGTCACATACTCATAATCGGTATCACAATCGACCTCGACAATATAGATATCTAACCAACATTGCCCCAAGGGATGGCCCACATAGAGCCAAACACATAATGGGCCCATAGCCTCACATAAAGGCCTAATGTACAACACAGTGGGCCTTGCCCAAGGACCATATATTCACAACAGGTGGGCCCCTGCTCATGGGCCTTAAATACATAACATGTGATCCCTACACATGGGTCTGAAATACATCAAATGGATCATGCATCATGGGCCTAATATATATCATAACGAGCCTTGCCCATAGGCCACAAATACATCTCAATGGGATCCAACTACGGGTCATACATACCTCATATAGGTTTCAACAACCGGCCTTGGCCTCGACAATCGGAAACGGCCTCGATACGCGGCCTCGACAATCGAAATTGGCCTGTACAATTAAAATCGGCGATCGTTCACGATAATCGGCCTAATAAGGCCTAAGGGAAGGTCACAAGGTGGACATTTAACCATCATTGCTCTAAGGAGTGGCCCACATAGGGCCGCACATACAGTGGGCCCACGGCCTCATACAAGGGTTTGATATACGTCACAATGGGCTCTATATAAGGACTACATATACAATAAGTGGGCCCCGCACAAGCAGCAAGTGGGTCTACTCATAACATACCCATCTAGATGGGTCACAAGTATATCAAAGTGGGCCTCATAACATGGGCCTCATATATGGCCTCAGCACTAGGCCACAAATACATTAAGATGGGCCTAATCAATCAAATGGGCTAAATCAATCAAATGGGCCGATACAAGCAGGCCGATCAAATAGACCGATACAAATGGGCTGAATCAAATGAGACAAGTCAAATGGGCCCCCAAATACATCGAATGGGCTACGTGTCATGGAGTTATACTACGCATGTTATAAGGTGAGGGATGCTGTTCATAACGAAGAGGGGCCTAGACGGCCTACAAGTATGAGCCTAATAATGGGCCCAAGGGGGAATCATAATGCGGACATTTAACCAACATTGTTCCCAAGGAGTGACCTACATATAGAGCCAAAACATATAATGAGCTTATGGTCTCACATAAGGGCCATATACACATCAAGTGGGTCGATCAAATGGGTTGATCAAATGGGCCAAATCGAATGGGACGAATCAAATGAGCCGAATCAATGGGCTATATATATATCATAGGTGGGCCGTATCCACAGGCCACACCAATGGGACTCAAATACACAACAGGTGGGCCCTGTACATACAATAAATGGGTCCCACCAAAATGGGTAGTGGATACAACGTACATAACGGGGGGTCCCACTGCCCAAACGGTTGGACAATACGGATGTACAAGGCATCAGGGTGGTACCACGTATGAAGCAGAATGGACGGATAGTGTGAATACAACACACACCTTATGGCAGGTCTCACTGTCCAGACCTATTGAGCGATGAGAATGGTAAAATAAATACATCAATGTGGGCCCATGTCCAGATAGTTGGACAGCCTAGATATGACACATACAAGGGCCCCATGCCCAGCGTGATGTTCGACGTGGATATACATTACTGTGGGTCCAGCACCATCCATAGGCTATTGGACGGTGAGGATTCACACATACATTATGGGGGGTATCCACCGTCCAAAGACTGGATGGTGAGAATACATGATCAACATCTCAAGGTGGGCCACGTCCCATGCTGCTGGACGCCATAAATAATCCATAGGCCATGGTGGGCCCCACATAAGCAGAGGGTGTGAATACACCACATTCATTAGGCAGACCTCACCGTCTAGATCTGCTGGGTGGTGAGGATGAAATACATAAATCACAATGTATTCCACCATCCATGATGGATGGTGTATGCACAACATACATTAGGTGGGCCGAGCCGAGCTGAGCTGGCCAAACAATACTATTAGATGGGCCGATCTGACCTGACCAAACAATATTATCAGGTGGGCCGAGCCGAGCCGAATTGGCCAAACAATACTATCAGATGGGTCGAGCCGAGCCGAGCTGGCCAAACAATACTATCAGATGGGCCGAGCCGAGCTGGCCAAGCAATACTATCAGATGGCCGAGCTGACCAAACAATACTATCAGGTTAGCCGAGCCGAGTCGAGCTGGCCAAATAATACTATCAGTTGGGCCGAGCCGAGCTGAGTTGACCAAGCAATATTATCAGATGGGGCCGAGCTGACCTGACTAAACAATACTATTAGGTTGGCCGAGCCGAGCCGAGCTGGCCAAGCAATACTATCAGATGGGCCGAGCCGAGCTGAGTTGGCCAAGCAATACTATCAGATGGGCTGAGTCGACCTGACCAAACAATATTATTGGGTTGGCCGAGCCGAGCTGAGTTGGCCAAGCAATACTATCAGATGGGCCGAGTCGACCTGACCAAACAATATTATCAGGTTGGCCGAGCCGAGCCGAGCTGACCAAACAATACTATCAGATGGGGCAAGCCGAGCTGAGTTGGCCAAGCAATATTATCAGATGGGCCGAGCCGACCTGACCAAACAATATTATTAGGTTGGCCGAGCCGAGCTGAGTTGGCCAAGCAATACTATCAGATGGGCCGAGCTGACCTGACCAAACAATACTATCAGGTTGGCCGAGCCGAGCCGAGCTCGCTCAATAATACTATCAGATGGGCCGAGCCGAGCTGAGTTGGCCAAGCAATACTATCAGATGGGCCGAGCCGACCTGACCTGGCGAACAGCAACATCAGGTGGACCTAACCGCACAATGTCATCAGGTGGGCCGAGTCGAGTTGGCCGAACAACAACACATAGGTGAGCCGAGCCAACCTGACCTGACAAACAACAACATCAGGTGGACCTAATCTGCATAATGCCATCAGGTGGGCCGAGCCGAGCCGACCTGACTTAACAATAACACCAGGTGGGCCGAGCCGAGCCGACCTGACTTAACAATAGCATCAGGTGGGGCCGAGCTGAGCCGACCTGACCAAACAATACCATCAGGTAGGCTGAGCCGAGCCGACCTGACTAAACAACACCATCAGGTGGGCCGAGCCGAGCCGACCTGACTTAACAATTACATCAGGTGGGCTGAGCCGAGCCGACCTAACTCTTTAATCAGGCTACTCTTACCCATAACATGAATCCTCATACACAATAGTTCCATGAGGCTCATGGCACATCAGAGAGGACCAACACTTCTCAGACATTGTCCTCATAGCCCTGCACCTTTCAAACTTATCCAGGTACACCAGCACCACCCAAAATGGATGGATAACATGGGTGGGTCCCATAGTCCTCATGCCAGTTTACACTTCACTGTTGCCACTGCTACAAGGAATGGATGCCAAGATCACTGTTGAAATAAAATAACTCCGCTCAGCCTACCAGTTGAGCTATGGAACTGGGTGTCCATGATAGCCACCCCCACTAGGGATGGATGTTAAGACCTCAGTGTTGAAATGAGGCATCTCTTACTCCGTCTACTACCTAAGCTGTGGAGCTGGGTGGGTCCAGCGTTGAAACAATGTATCTTTCACTCAGTCTACTACCTGAGCTGTGGAGCTAGGACCACGTCAGATCACACTTCACTGGTAGCTACAACCACTATTTACTAAGTTATGGCTCATCAGATGCTCCGATCAACCTCATTTTCTGGCTCAACGCCTAAAATGAGTTGGTGTATAGGATAGACGGCGTGGATCTAACACATACATCAAGGTAGGGTGTGTATGAGTGGGTCACCCCACAAGCTTGTAACCAAGCAAATATTTGGGTTTTCACGGAGACGTCCAGCATCCCTGGATGCTGGACGGTCCTCACAGTAAAGGTGGGTTATATTCAAGTGGGCCACCACATGATGAATGGTATGGGTACAACACACATAAGGTGGACCCCACTTATAAACGGCTTGGGTAAAATACTTACTTAATGATGGGTTCCATTCAAGTGGGCCACACGGCCAAATCATTACACAAAAGAAAAATCTATATAAAAGAAGAAATGAAGAGAGAGAGAGAGAAGCACCCACTGATCGGCCTTCTTCTTGGACTTTCTTCTTCCATCAACGCACCCGTGAGCTCCAACGGTTGAGATTCAACGGTCGCGATTGGTTTTGGAGGGTGGAGATGGAAGATAGGTAGTGGGCCATATGAAGCTCTCTTTCATGGGGCTCTCATGGACGATTTCTTGCTTGAAAGAAAATGAGGGAGAGAGATGTGAGAGAGAGAGATGTAAGAGAGAGAGGGATGGGTGATGGATAGGGTGAGAGATGGGTGATGGGTGATAGGTGTACTTGGGTGTAAGAGAAAGTTGACTTTGGGGTTACTTCGGGATGAGTGAAAAGTCATGTGTACTTACCATGAGATGGGATTGATTGATGGGACATTGGGTAGAGATTCTCTTGGATTTCACAACGTGCGACATGTTTCTCACACCGAACGTTGGCCCACATCTCCTAACTAGGGTATCACCTTGACATGCGAGTTGCGGCATCGGAACCGCGGCGATGACGCGGTCGTTATGGTAAAGGTCTTGGGTTGAGTCGACTCAGGTTAACGACATGTGACTCAAGGTCACGCGCAAATATCAGTTAAGGGTCGAAGGTTGCCAGAATTTGACCGATAAGACCGCGGAAGTCTATGGAACGGTACGGTCTAAGATACGGGGCTTACATGGTCCACATAAAATATGGTGATTCTTTTATAGTTTTAGTTCTATCAGTGCCAGTTACTTCAAGAGTAGGAGGGGTCCATCTAGTCATTGTGGCTTGCCACACGCTATCATCTATAGACCTTAAAACGATCCCCATTCTGGCTTTCTAATAGGCATAATTGGATCCATTAAAAGGTGGAGGCCTAGCGACTGAGAGGCTATCAAAATTTGACATCTTATAAGCTTAGATCGATTGGCTCAGGAAATAAATCCAAATAAAAAAGAGCTATTAGGCTTTGATACCACTTGAAAAGGCCGATCTAAACATCTTAGAGGGGGGGGATTGGGGGGGGGGGGGGGGGGGGAGTGTATAAGACTATGCCAAATAAAAAAATAAATGCAGAATAAAAAGAAAGATAGCACAATCAAATAATAAAGAAGCATAAATAAATAGCAACCTTAAATGTACTAGTCTTGAAAGGTTGATACAAATTTAGTTCTAAGGACAACCTAACACTAAAAACCAAAAGCTTATGGCAGAACAACTTTACTAGAATGTTTGTAAGTTTAAAAAACCCAAACCAATAAAGAGACAAAGAAAATAAACTAAGTTATTATAACATTCCCACAAGAGCATAAAATAAATTACATCATTCACTATAGATGCTCAAAGTAAATTATAACATTCACACAAATAAGCACATTCAATCAACCACCACAACTCTAGGAAATATAGTGGTTCATTTGTGTGTACACCAATTGTTAGAAAATAGTCACATAACTACTCTACTCTTAATATCTACTCCCTCGGGATATTAGCGTTTACTATGAAAAAGGTTTTCCAAGGTTCACCTTAAAACCTTCACAATTGTGTCTTTAGTTGGGCTTACACAATTACAAAAACCCCACACTCTGAGATTTTCTGGATTACCTCAGACAAAACTAAAAATGAAATTTTCCTGGCACAACCTCACAAACCAAACCATAAAAGATACAAAATGTAAATGTACTTATCTGGAATTTCTCCTTCTGAAGAAGCCCGATAGAACCAATCTAATGTAGATGAAGATGTTCAATGTCCAGTCTCATAGATGAAAAGGTTCTAGTTCTAAATAATTTTTAATTAAATCAACCTGGGCTAGCTTGATTTGATTTTGATCTTAAGAAAGGGTAAAACACAAATCCCTTCTTAATATAAGCTTGGAATGAAGATCTCAAAATCAAATTACAAAAGCTAATAAAGGGAATCTAAAATGAGAAAAATATAGCTTAATAAATTCACAAACTTATCTCTCAAAGTGGTGTCTTAATTTTACTTAGAATGAATGAATAAACTTTAAAATTCGTGTTTAATTTATAGGTTAAAATACTGTTCACTCGATTGGTCTAAGGGTCGGTTTAACTGATCGAAGGACCAACAAAATTTCAAATTTTCTAGCGCGATAAGATAAGTTTGTTACTCGACTGGTTGTGTGGGACTAGAAAAGCTTGTTGGACATTGAGTCGAGCTTACATGATCGGTCGAGCACTGTTCACTTGACTAGTCAAGCAGTCTCCAGGACTGGTCGATCGTCCAACAGAAAATCCTAAAAAATTGCAACAAACCTTGGACTGGTCGAGCCAGTACTTGGACTAGTTGAACAATGACTAAGAGTAGTCGAGAAAATGACTTATAAACAAATGAAATGACCCACATAAAATATGCAACGAATATGACACAACCTATTGTTAATCTAGGGTCATCCATACATTGTTTGTGACTTGGAACAATTGAAACATCATTTACTTCAAAACATTGAATTCTTGTGATACGTGAATCTTGAGTTCGATCTCTTTGTAAGTGCTATGGCTTTATGTTCCTTTGGTTGTCAAATTGTGTGGTGCCAAAACCTCAATCTATGTCTTGTGTAGATCATTGTTATAAATGTTCAAGACTTTACTTCAACGCACTAAGTACTTTACTTCAAGTCAAGAATGAAGAATGCAAGTACAAACTACTTCAAATACAAGTACAAAATTGCTTCAAGAAATGCAAGTACAAGCTACAATAGTAGAAGTGATCTTGTTCAAGACTCAAAGCTAGTGTACAACACAAGATGAATGGTTATTCAAGCTTTAGAAGATCTCTTGTTTCAAGTGCTACATTATGTTCAAAGATCTCAAGCTTCACAATCTTCATAAGTCATCTATCATCTGAAGATATGAAGTCTCGAAGTTTATATCTCACTTTCAAGGTAAGATTGACCTTAGATTGTCCATAGGATAGGTCATTTTGGATACACAATTAATTTGAATCATTTTACATGGATTTGGACTGTTCTAAGACTGGTCCTGAACCTTGTTCGACTAGTCCTAATACTACCTTGACCACTCCAAGAGATTCTAAGACCAGTCCTAAGTTTGTTGTAATTTTTTAGAATTTTTTGTTCGTCTACAACCAGTCCTAGATTCTGTTCGACCAATCGTGTGAACAGTGTCGACTGGTCTTACGACTAGTCCTGGTTCTTTGACTCAAAGTCTAGCAACCGAACTCTGGGTCCTATGACCAATCGTGGGAATGCTACAACCAGTCGTAGAGGGTCTACGAACAGTTGTGGAATAGTTTTATCCGATCACGCTAAAAAATTCAACAATCCGTTCTCCTACGACCAGTCGTAGTGTCCTCAAGACCAGTTGAAGGTGCGATTTTTACAACTATAAATAAAGCACAAATTTTAGAGTTTAATATAAAAAAATTCAAGAAATATCAAGGGATCACTCTGAGATAAGTTTGTGTTCATTTTAAGTTACTTTGTGCATAATTTATATTCTCTTTTGTTAGCTTTATTTTTATTTTGTTTCTACATTCCAATCTTAATTGAAAAGAGGAATTGTGATATTCCTTCTTCTTGGAATCAAAATCAAATATAGCTAGCCCAACTAGTTTAATTTAAAATCAATTAGAACCTAAAACCATTTTAAAGTGAGTACTGGACTTTGAACTTCTACATTCGATCTTTTACTCCGATTGGTTCTTCCGGGCTGCTACGAAAGGAAAAATTCAGGAATTTTACATTTATTGTAAATTCTTTTCATTTTGATTTTATTTGTGGTTAAGCTAGAAAAATCTCAATTTGTTAGTTATCTGAGGAGAACCAAAAAACTTAAAAGTGAGGGTTTTTGAATTGTGTAAGCCTTTTTCTAAAAGACACAATTATGAAGGTTTTGAGTAAACCTGTGAAAACTTATTTTGATAGTGAATGCTAATATCCCCTGTGTGAGGATATTAGGAGTGGAGTAACAATCTGTGTAACTATTTTTTAACAATTGATGTACACACAGGTGAACCACTATAATTCTTTGTGTTTTATGGATGTGTGATTTATATTTTCTATCTTTCATCATTCAGAATTGTGGGATGTATATGTGGATGTGAATGTTGTAATATTTATATTTCAAGCTCAGTGGGGAATGTTGTAATAATTTAGATTTTAATTCCTGCAATTTATTTCAGTTCCTTGCTATTTATTTATTCCTCTTCAGTTTGAGTTTTTGATACAAAGACCTTTCTAGAAATAAGGTTTTCCTACCATAAACTCTGGTTTTTGGTGTAAGGTTGTCCTTAGAACAACATTTGTATCAATCTCTCAAGACTTGAATTTTGAGGTTGCATTTTAATTCAACATTGTGAATTGATTTCTTTATTTGACTCTCTCTCTTTCTTTAATTCTGCTATTATTTTTATTTTAATTTGACATTATCCTATTCACTCCCCCTCTAGGACATATAGCTTGGCCATTTCACTCTTGAACTTGAGCTTGAGTTACGCTTGAGTTCTTGAGTCTTTAATATACAATATTTGAGCTTCAAACTTAAATTTGAGTTCTTGAACCTTAGTTCTTGAATTTGAGCTTGAAACCATGAACTTCAACAATCTTCTCTTCAACTTAAAAATGTAAGCAAGCTCGATGAAGATACAGATAACTTTGAAATGCATGAACCTAATCAATTCAACTCAAAGCATGATACAAATTCTATGGTTTGGCACAACAAAATTTGACAACTCTTCGGGTGCTAGATTTACACTATAGAACTTACAATAGGTTTTAGCGGGCCATGCCATGGGAGCAATGATGGTTAAACGTCCACATTGTAAGAGCAATGGTGGTTAAATGTCCACCTTGTAATCCTTCAAAGGGCCCATTAATTAGGTCCCTTTTTCATTCCCCCTTAGAGGGCCAACCCAAACTAATGGGCCCCCTCTATTATTAGTATGATCCATCTCACCTTATTGGGCTATCCCAATTCTTTGGGCCCCATTAACATTAGCATGATTTACCTCTTTGAGCTTACCCCAACCCCTTGGATCCCCATTATTGTTAATGCTTCCATCATGCCTTGTAGTTTGTCCAAGCTATTGAGTCCATGTTATGTTTATTAGGTCCCTTAGGAAGCCTACTTTACTACATGATGGAGCGGGCACGGAAGTCCACTCTTCATTCTTAGGCCCATTCTTGATATGGGTAGGCCATCTAGACCCATCCATGATAGGGGAAGGATACATCATCACCCTTACCATAGATGGAAGAATCTGTGGTATTAAATTTGATATATACATTGTTGAGGACCGATCTTCATATTATAAGATCAGATCTGCTGTCCTTCTATAGAACTCGCCTTGCATATAGGTCGATTATCGATTACGACTATGAGTATGTGATAGCATAGCATCATGATTCATACGCATCATCTATATGCTTGATATGAGGAGTGACTGATCATAGCATGTGTCATTGGGTAGATTGCTTATGGGACTCCCTAATAGGCGGAGTTGTCCCACATGAGCGCATGACACACGCAGGATTGATGCATGACTGGATTGTATGACTCATACATCTTGCATTATGTGATATGATTACTGTGTACCCTAGCAACATCAGGGTTATGACCTCCACAGGCATATTGTGGATGACAAGATTGGATACTGGAAATACTTGGTTCTAGGCACTACGGTGCAATGATGTCCTTAGATGAAAGTCCTCGAACCCTTATGGTACCAGGAGGATGCTCCAAGGTCTAGACTGAGTGGATGCATGAGCGCATGAGGGCCAAGTACCAGTTGGTCTCGTATCCCACTGTGTCGTGGTTAATTGAAAGGGAGTGTGACCTTACCCACCCGAGTGAGGAGGCAATGACTAGGTTGAGTCTGACCCAACTTAAGGAATGGGTCCTCTATCGATGAGTCTCTTCTGCTTACTCAGTTGCGTGCTTAGATGGGGCGAAAAGCTGGCGGTGAGTGTACTAGACCCCGGTGATTATCCAGAGAGAACTGTACTGATATATGGTGCTCTAGAGATGATCTGGATTGATATGTGAATTCAGATGAGAATGGGTATGCTTGTGTTGCATCTTGCATATGACATTTAACAATCATGCCTTGCATCGCATAGTCTTAATATGGCCGATAATATTCATGCCTTGCTTGATATGGCCGATAGCATTCATGCCTTACATCGCATAGCCTTGGTACGACTGATAGTATTCATGGAACCGCCAACATATTCCGCATTACTCTGATATTGCATACTTGACATATACCTTGTGCACACATTTGCACCACCCTCTAAGCTTTCTATAAGCTTATGCACAATCTTTGCGTGCAGGTGACTCTAGGAAGTAGCTGAGCAGGAGTAGGAGCGTGCAACTGAGCTTCCAGAGCCCTTTTGTTATCCATTTTTGTATTTCCCTTCATGCCTTGTACTCAACTTTTTTATTATAGTGGATATGTGGTGGTGTTCTTGTTATTGTTTGTGGGTTATGCTTATTACGAAATAAATTTATGTTGAAAATCCTCCTTGTAGGATTCTAGGATCGGAACCTGGTACATGGGTATCGGGAGTCTAGAATGGGGTACTACGGAGGATGTCGGTGTCGGATTCGGTGATCAAAAATTTTGTGAGCTCAGTTTTTGAGTTTGGGGTGTGACATACATATATTTACATATACGTGTATATATATACGCATATACATATACACACACATATACGTATATATACATATATAAACATATATACACACATATACATACAAACATGCACACGCGCACACACACACATATATACATATATAAACATATATACACACATATGCATATACATACAAACACGCACACGCGCACACACACACACACACACACACATATATATATATTTATACACACACAAACACACACACACATATATATATACATACATACACACACACACACATATACATATACATACTTACACACACACGCACACATATACCCACTTGCGGGGAAACTCAAATCCTCCAGGTATAGCGTAAAACACCTAAGTATATAAGACCAAACATGTATGAAAGCTTTTACTTAGACTTATGTTGTACAATAAAATAATGTTTCTTGCATAATGATTAGTTTAACTTTATAATTAGTCCAACTAGTCATCTAAATGGGCTCAATAAAATTACATACTTTTATCTAAACTTTTTTATGTGACAATTTGATTTTTTTTTTTTTTTTTTTAATAATTCCATACTCTAAACTCTGGTTGGTATGAATATAAAACATCTTACATGTAACTAACTTATAGGTTATCCAAACACAGAAACTAAATTACCTATAAGTTCATTACAACTTACACCAAACAAGATTACCTGTAACTTTCTTTCACGTGTAAGTACGTTACCTGCAACTTACAACTTAAAAAACTTACAGGCATCTAAACGCAGCCTAAAAGGCTCCAAACCCTAGAAAAGATGTGATAGAGATGATGAAAGTGATGACGAAGGCTTTAGCTGCTATTTGAAACAACAGAAGGGTTGTGAATTTTTACAGTGAGAATTGGGACTCCGATTTGGTAAAATCAGTATTGAGCCCTCAAGTGTCGAGGTTGGCATTGGAAAAGCAATGTGAGCCCCACCACGATGTGTGTTTTATCTAGGCCGTCCATCCAATTTGTTAGCTCATTTTAGGTTTTAAGTCTATATATATATAAAAGGTACTATGCACTCGACCTCACGGGTTCGTCCCATGAGGTCAAGCTGTGTGGGCCCCACCGTGATGCGTGTCGAACATCTACCCCATCAGTCAGATGCACCATTCCATTGTGGGCCTAGGTCTCAAAAATCAAGTCAATCTATGACTTTCGTGGGCCACACCACATACAGAAGTTCAGAGGGGCCGTGCACCATTAAAACATTCATAATCATTTTTTGGGCCTACCGAGATGTGGTTTGCAAATCCAGCCCATCCATTATGTGTGTCCCACCGGGATGAGGGGTCATACCAGGTTTCAGCAGCATTTAAAACTCAAGTGGGCCCCACCAAGTGCTTTTATGTGTTTTAATGGTGTCTTCACATGATTTTACATGGTATGACCCACCTGAGTTATGTATATGGCTGATTTTTGGGATATCCCATAATTTAAAGGGGACCCATCAAATGCACAGTGTTGATGGTCGACACGCATCACGGTGGGGCCCACACAGCTCGACCTCACGGGAGCTTATCGTGAGGTCGAGCGCATAGTACCTTTTCCCATATATGTATATGTATGTATGTGTGTGTGTGTGTGTGTATATATATATATATATATATATATATATATATATATATATATATATATATATATATATATATATATGTATATGTGTGTGTGTGGGGGGGGGATCTCGGTCTTTTGCAACATCGCTCGTATGCACATGTCCCAACTTGCATCGTTGGTAGACCATACACTGCACCCTAGTGCACCTAAAAAACTCACCCAAGTGATTTGTTCTAGATGATCTTGATAACTCTATCATGTGGACCGCATCGTTGTTGCAATCGTAATGGTGAAAACCACACATCAATCTGACGCTCCATTAGTGAGATATGACCCATCGAATGTAAGGCCCAAATTATGTATTTAGTAACACAAGCAACCTTATTATGTTAGGCCCATTGGATTTGAGCCCATGTGGGCCTAAAGCCCACTTTTAGAAAATGGAATTTACTAACAAATAAGACAATTGCTACATGACAAAATAAGAAGCTAGCACATATAAGATAAGCACTATAAGACAAAATTGGATTTTGTCTCCAAACTCATCAATAGCTCTCTCCCAATGCCTTAAAAAGTAATCATGACTCATGTCCACCTTATCATATATATGCATCCAATGCATGTCTTGATTTGTGCTACATCACTTCAAATAACCAATTGTATCACTCCACTTCATCATTCATCATGCATCACCTACAACCCACAACCCTTATCCATCCATTAACCAATGCATGTCTAGATTTCTTCCACTTTGGCCAATGTATCCTTAGAACCATCCACCTCATCCATCCACTACCCATACCATACATCACATTTCACCTCACTTTTAGTATCAATAAGATCTCATAAACTTGCCACATCATCTTGCCACCGCAACCTCAATTCCTTATATAAGAGTAGGAGCTCTCTTACACTTATTCTTTTCCTATACTTAGAAAAATTCTAAGATTTTTAGAGAGAGTGAGAAAGAGTGGGGCCAAGGTGTGGTCGACCATTAATCAAAGAGGGAGTGGACCACACATCATCATTCAACATCCATCCATTGAGGTGAGTCTACACCCCTCCTTCCATCATCCTCATCATCCTCTTTCTTTCTCTTTTTATTTTGTTGATATGTGTGGCCCCACTGGTATGGTGTTCTTATGTGCATGTATTTATGTCTATGGTGGTCAGCAAAATAGCCCATGTTAGTATGGTCCACTATGATGAACATCGTATCCACACCCTTCACATGTAATCCTATTTTTTAGTATTTGGACAACAAGTTTTAAAAATCATATAAAATCGAACATGCTAAGATCAGAGTTAAAAATTGGGAATAATATGAATCACAATATGAACTAATTCTTGACCAAATTTTGTAGCCATCCAACGGTCCAATGATCCGTAACATCAAGTTTACTTGGCTGCCGTCCAGCAGCACATGCAGGATTCTGATTTACCTAAAACAGACCCATTTTTAATTCTTTTAATGAATGTATTAAAAACATATGTTCCATTAGATTCATAGAAAATCAAACTAGCTTTCCAATGGTATATAATAAGTCTTAATCGGAGTTCGGACGGCTAAGATCTTGGCCTTATACGAAAGATGTATTTGGAAACTTGTTATGACCATTCTTGTGTGGGCCATATCCGTAATTCCAACAGTCGGATGTATTTGATGTTTGCTCTTAACTTACTTAAGATAGTTATTAATCATATGTATGGTCCCTATGGTCAGATTCTTTCATGATAAAATTTTAAAAATTCTGAACTAACAGATATTTCTGTAAGGATAAATCTTAAATGGTTTTGTATGGTCCAGATGGATTTAAGGCTCTGCCTGGTTGGAAACCTATATACAGCCTAAATGATGTATTATTAAACCATCCATTGGATCAGATTTTTCAACAAAGAATCTGACCATAGTGATTTGATCAATATATTTCATGTGCTACTAGATATGTATGTTGGATATATGTTGTACATAACATTCATCCTCTTATTGACCCACTTGGGTGTGGGATCGCTTGTGATTTATGCAATTTATTAGTTCATCCAATTTGGAAACCAATGTATTGTAACACCCCAGATTTTTTTCAACCTGGAGTAAGACGTCTTTAAGTAATGGGTCAACCGTAACACCTTGGTAAACTCTCAGAACCTAATTCCAAAGCCCAAGACACCATTTAGGATGAAATTCTTTAGAAATTTAATGTGAATTAACTAGTGCTACACTAGATTTTCTGTGACATTAGCACCAACTACTTTAAATACGATCTGTAAGACCCAAAACCTATAGACTTGTTACCGCTATGTTACCCTAAAATCTAGGATCCAACTCTAAACCCAGTTGCTCCCGGGAATGCTTTATAATTTCGTATTGGATCTAGACCGCACGTCAAAAGTCTGATATCCATGATCTTAGACCATTATGACCGTTTAGTTGGACTTGACTATCATTTCGAAAATCAAGGCCAAACGATGTCCTGGGACTGTTTCCTTGCGTCCGGAGTAAAGAGAGTGAGAAAAGGAAGATATTTAGAAAATTAATTATATTTTTAAAGAATCTGAAATGTTTCACTTGCGCGTTATTTCTAGGCGTTCTGACCATTAGAATTCGACCCAAATTTACCCTCGGATCAGGGTAAGTGGCCCTTACATGTCATAACACTTATGGCTCTGATCTAGTTCCCGTAACCGTTGAATTGAAATTGGTCTGCCACAGTCAATCTGGAAACCCGACTGGACTGAAAACTTAGCTTGACCTAGATCCAATATTAGAGAGCTTAAGTTCGACCACATTTAGTAACAGGACCTCCAGAAGTGCTCCGTTGGATCGGAACAGACCCGATTTGGTTATAACCTAAGTATACCTTAGCCCTAAGTCTATTTCCGTCGCTTTTGGGCTTATAAAAGGCCTTAAACCCTCTCTCACAAATCCCATACGAATTTTCAAACCTTAGCTTTCTAAAAGAGAGAAAGTGAGAGAGAAGTTGGTGATTCTTCCTGCGATTCTTCTCAGCTTTACTACGTGCCTAATCCACCTATCCGTATAGCTATTCCGGCGTTCTGATCTCGTTCTTAGGTAAGAAATCCTAACTCTAACCTGTTTTGAAGCCTAGGATCATTTACATGGAGTTATAGCTAATCTGTTTCATGCCATAGGTAGCGTATCCGCCATTGACGAAGCCATATCGTCTGAATCATATCGAATGTGCGTTTTTTGGTTTAAGGTACGGATTTTAGACACTTAGGTTATCATTTTTCAAAGCTTTCAATGTCGTTTAATGGTAAATTGTTGACAAGAATGTTGTTTCACATGTAGAACATGCCGACCGATTTATATTTCGAATACATACGAAGAATATGAGATTTATGGTATTTTAGGTATTTATAGGAAATACCGTATACATATAAATTTTACTGATATGATTGCCATGAGTATATGTCATGCATATATGCTAGTTATGGATGTATGATCTATTTGACGAAAGGATTCGCCCTAATACATGTTTCGGCCAACGTACGCTATGTATGTTATTCAGTTTAGTCTAAGTGTTTGTCGAAATGCCTAAATCAATATGATTTATGCCTGCCATATGTATTGAATGTAAGAATATGATTGTTGTGTATTAGACATCTCCTTGATATAAGGATCTGTCATATTACATGTTGAAATCAACATACGTCAAGTACGTTGGAGTTGTGTAGTCTAAGTGTTTGTATAGATGCTTGTGTGAGTAAGTACTTAGTAAATGGTGTTGTAGACTTGTGTTGAGATAGGATTCTTAACTATGTTGACGATGTGTATGATTTCCTCCATGTATGTTGTTGAATTGATTTCCTTATATATGAAATGCTTGTGTATGCTTAACTGTGTATGTTGTACCGTATAATATGTTGATAACATGCTTGGATTACTAGATATTTCAATTCCGTCTCTCTCATATGCTTACTGATTCAGATTGTAAGTGTTTGGGGCTATGCTATAGTCCAAGCAGTTGGTAACAGACTTGAACTCGTGGTTGAATTCTATTTGCCACGTAGGACGTGTTTGACGAACTCGAGCTATGCGTTGCTTATCGAGAATGGTTAGGCCACACGAGGTGCTTATGCACTTCATGTCGATCAACTCAACGGACGCTCGTACTAGTCGAACTTGTCTAGTAACCCGACTAGCCCGATGTATGTTAACTATGTATGGACGCTACTGCTTGAATCTAAAGTACCAAACTTACCAGTGAAAATTTCGCTAACCATGGTACCTAGATCTGCTAAGACTCATGAGCCGGGCATGGTGGTATGGGACACTATGGTCGAGCTGTCGGCCTACGCTGGGACCACGAGCCTCCCCGTAGTGACCAGTGAGCAACCCAGACTCATGAACCAATTATGGTGGTATGGGACACTATATTCGAGCTGTCGGGCTACACTGATAAGGTGATGGGGGAACGGTGCAACGAGTGTATGCAACAGCCCTGACAGCCCTTTGTAGTGACCTCGAGTTTACTCTGAGTCTATGTGGAGGCGACGACCCTTCCGTAGCAATAAGAGTACAAACTAGCCTGTATTCATAAGGTGATGGGGGAGCGGTGCAACGAGTGCGTGCAACAGCTCTGACAGCCCTTACAGCGACCTAGAACCATATCATCGTATGAGAATACTAGGAGTGACGACCCTAGACTGGATCATTGTTGGGAATTGATATAAGAGAGGTACCTTAGCTTCCCAATCCTGCAGTATGAAAGGACTAATAACAACTTGGTAATTATATTCATATCGCACTGCATGTGCCTTGAAGATGTGAAGCACTGAGGGAAGAAAATATGCCGCGGACGTAAAATGGTGTCGCATGAGGGAGTATGTTGGCGAGGGCATACATCATGTCATTTTATTCTTATATTAATTACAGTATTTAGGAATGTTTGATTTACTTGTTTTATCATTATCGCTTGATTGATTTGATAACATGTTAACCTTTGCTCTATGATTCCACTGAGTTGGCCACTCACTCCCACGTTACAGGACAGTGTTGTACACACCAACTAGTCTCTGTTTTAGTTTCAGATGATAGCGCTGCTCGTGAAGCGGAGCCGGACTTGTATGATGATGAGGAGGATTTCTCCTATAGGCGGTTATCAGGCAGGTTTATGTAGACCGTGTTCTGATCGACGGAATTACAGGGAGGTTGATTAGACACCATGACACTTGCCATTTTGTATTTTTGGAGCACTCATGTATATTCTTTTGTTCATTTTTTTGGAGTATACATGTAGATATTTAACCTGGTAACATGTTCACACTCTAGAGACTTATAATAATGTTATATATCTAACATAGTCTTCCGCTTGCATAATTTAACTACCTCTGGAGTATGATATGTTATTTTGGTATAATCTCACTCATGTTTAATATACTAACATAGACAACATTCAATCATAAGCATTTATGTTGCATAAGTGATGTTCTGGAACTCGAGAGTGGAGTTTATACTCGACCCCCGATTTTCAGGGTGTTACATGTATATTTTTGTCTCTTATCTATAGTTTGTTAGCATGTGGGCCCCACTTTCCATTGAATATATTTCATTTCCTTTGCACTTTCTGTTTGCTGAAAATTTTCTTAGTACTTGACTGCATTGCATGTAGGTCTCTTTAACACCGTGTGGTGGGCTCCACCCTCTATAGTTAGGGGTACCACTATGAGGGATGTTTAATCTTTATATAAGTGAGCTGGGATGTCCCACCTTTTTGTCAGTAATGATCCTTAAGTGTTTGGAAATTGGGCCCTAAGTTGTGACAGACCCCATTGCTGAAAATTATCTGATTATTTGTGTTTTGTGCTAACTTTGGGCCTCTCTAGTGGACCACACGCTGGATATATGAGTAGGCCACCACTTGAAACCTTTAACCTATACCACTGAAATAGATAAATAATATTTTACTTGGGATAAATCAGACCCCTCATGATCAGGGAGTGGATCCTAAAATGTGGTCAGGCATGGTTGTGTAGAAAATCAAAGTACCTATGTTTAGCCCTATACTAAATATTACGTGTGCACAACTAGTTGGTCCCAACTTATAGTTTTTGAAGTACATATATAGTACAACCAAGGGCACCTGATGGGACACTGAAAGGTGGTCCCCTGTGATCATACGATGTACTCAAGATCAGGCCAAAACTAATTCTGCACTGTGTTTCCTGCACATTTCCTCCAAGTACCCATATTTGAGACATCACTGTAAATTATAAACACCCAACCAATGAGGCTTGCCTTATACCTTTTAAAGTCCATACATAGAGCTACCAGATGGATCCCTCCTTTCACCATATGTGGGTCCCACATGATCATAAATCTGAATTGAAGATGGCCAGAAACCAACATTTATGCAAAAAATTTATTTGATGTAAAATTTATGTGGGGCCACGTCAGTATAGTCCACCACCTTCTTAAAGCTTTAATGCAGTGTCTAAACTCTGAAAAATAACTCTCAGATATTGTTGGGCTTAAAAACCTTAAGTGGGCCATCTAGTATGGGCTATCTTATATGGGCCTTACCTATCATGTAATGAGGTCCACCTGACATGTTTTGTAAATAGATGTTGTATAACTTGTAAAATATTTAGTGGATAGATCTTGCTGTCTAAATGTTCTCTTAAGACATAAGTGGCCTTGGGCCCATCTAAATGATGCAACCTTAAGGCCCAATACTAAGATAAATCGTTGGGGAATGAGAGACCAACAATGGTAACCTTCCTTGAGCCTGTTGGGTAGACCTATTGCCTACTGGGGCAGTGTGCCTTTCATACTATCTCTAGTCAAGTGGACCACGCTTAGAGCGACCTATTTTACAATGCATAAACTAGATAATTGGACTTTTTCTTCGTTTATTATGCATGTGGCTAGTAGGCCCAATATAATATATGAAATGAAAGATGTTAGCATGTTATCCTTTATGTTTGAGATTGTGAGTTGTTTTTGGTTGGCGGAATGTGTGGCACCCACTTAGTTGTGGAACTAGATCCACACCATTGAAAGCGTTGTGGTTGGACATTTATGCCTTTGAGTTGGCTTATTAATTCACCAAGTGAGACTCACACTTGACCTATACGACTCCATGCCTTGCATGTAGTTCAAGTCCAGTGTGGAAGTCACACTAAGTAGGACGCACCTAGTGATGGGTGAGATGATGATACATGTATGGTAACATGATAATGATGATTATGAGTTGTTGGTTGAAATGATAAATATGATTTAATGAATGGTGAATTATGACATATGCATTGATGATGGATGAGTAATTATTTGTGTTACTTATGACATTTCTTATGTTAATCATGAAGTGAAAATGATCCTCATGGTAATGATGATGTATTATATATTTATATGCATGATGACAAAACGTGCTAGTTAACCACCATGCTTAATATCCAAGTGATAATAATGCATGTATTGATTATCGTGATGATATTGTGGACAAGATAACTATGTTTTGCTTGATGTATGGATGATGATAAATATATGATGATGGTGAACGTAAGGATAACCTCATGCATAACAGATAACTAATGCCTAGGGCATGTATGATAGTGATGGATGATGGCCATGATATTGACGATGCATGTGAATCCCTATATGTTATGTACTCTATGCACATGATTACATGATACATGTTATGAGGATAAATTTGATGTTGAATGATGTCTATGATAATGATGATATATATTAGAACTTGTGTATCACCATAACCTATGCACCTTATGTATGTGCATGTTATAGGAGCCCTGGTGGCCATTTGTTAAGTATTCACAAGAGGTATAGGGCCTAAGTGTGCTATTGAAGACACTTAAACATATGGACCCTCACATCACATTGGCTATTCTTGTGTTTAGGCCAATTATTGTTTATATCTGATAATCATGCTAGTGTACCTAGTCTAGTGGGACACACTGAGAATATGCTTAGTATAGCATCATGATACATGCCCATACGCTTCATTTGCATGCTTATTATGAGGAGTGATTGATCATAACATGTGCCACTCGGCTAGCGTTGTTTTTGGGACTCCCTGAGAGACAGAGATGCCCCACATGAGCGCGCGGTACGCGCAGGATTACTACAAGACTGGATAGTGTGATTCATGCATCTCACATTTGTGTGACATGATTATTGTACGCTCTACTGATTAGGGTCGTAGCTTCCACATGCATATCGTGGATGATAAGATTGGCACCGAAAATACTTATTCTAGCATGGGGGCACCATAAATGTCTTAGGGTGAAAGTCCCCAAACCCTTATGGTACTAGAGGATGCTCCAACATCGAGACTAAGTGGATGCATGAGCGCAGGAGGGCTGGATACTAGTAGGCCGCGTCTCTCACTGTATCGTGGTCAGTTGGAAGGGGGTGTGGCCTTACCCTCCCGATTGAGGGAGCAATGACTAGGTTGAGTCTGACCTAGCTTGAGGAATGAGTCCGCTATCGACGAGCCGAGCCCGATATTAGCAGGTAGATAGTGAGGTTTCTTCCACTTACTCAGTTGTGCGGTTAGATGAGGTAGCAAGCTGGTGTTGAGTTTACTAGACCCCGGTGATATTTCAGAGATGAACTGTATTGATATGTGAATCTTGATGAGGACTGTCATGATTGCGTTACATCTGGCATATGACATCGGCCACGTAGGCATTGTACCACCTAACCTTGGTATAGCTAATAGCATTGTATTAGATCCCGGTGATATCCCAGAGATGTATGGTACTAACATTGTGACACCCGGTTACTGTTGCACATGTGGGCGGACGTTGATATGGGGGGGGGGCTAAGGGCTTGGGAGAGCTACTAGTGGTTGGCAGGCTACTGTGCATACAGTCGGTTGGAACCTTGTCTCACATCGAAAGCGTTGTGGTGGTTATATGTGGACTTACTGAGTAGGAGTTGCGTACTCAACATTGGACTCTTTTATTCATTCATTCACTATCCACTCGGGCTGATGGTGCGCAACTAAATCATTATGTGAACCTTCACTATGACCATGATTTCATTTGGGTATGCGACCAACCTGAGATGATGAGTTTACCACATTGAGTCTACCTATCCAAATTTAGGTATAAGCCTGGTTTGGATAGAAGTCCCTTGTAATGAACTCCATAACTTGTGATACCACGTACTATCATCCCAACTCCATACGCCAGCTCTGCCATTGCCCTTCCATCGTATGCCATATAGTAGAAAATAGAATTTGATTATCTTGTTCATGATAATTAGCTATTTTAATGATTCATGGTCGCTTATTGAGTGACATGCCTATTATTGATGTCATATTCATGATAACCTGTATAGTTATATGACATGCTTGATTGATAACCTACTCACATATAATAAAATGACTAGTTAATAAAACCTGTTTTACTCTCGGCACGCAGTAGACTCATGAGCTGTGGTTTGCTCATACGTATGACTTACACTTTTTCAGGATGCATATAAGAGCTGCTGGAGTTTGCTATTGTTTTCTTCATTATTGTTGAGCTAGTGCACCATATTATGTGTGACATGTCGAATAGGTTCGTCTCTTCAATATGCGTTGATGCCATGTACAAATGTGTAACTGCCTAAACAGATTAACCGTTCAAAAAAAAATTTCACACTGAAAATCCTCCTTGTATGACCTCATGATCGAAATTTGGTATATGTGTGTCGGGAGTTTTCTATTGTTTCCTTCATTTCTGTTGAGCTAGTGCACCATATTATGTGTGACATGTTGAATAGGTTCGTCTCTTCGATATACGTTGATACCATGTACAAAATATGTAACCGCCTAAACAAATTAACCGTTCAAAAAAAAATCACAATAAAAATCCTCCTTACATGACCTTAGGATCGAAATCTGGTATATGTGTGTCGGGAGCCAAGAATGGGATACTATGGATGCTGTTGGCGACGGATTCGGCGATCAAAAATTTTGCGAGCCCGGTTTCTGAGTTTGGGGCGTGACAATACACACACACACATACATATATATACTTATACACACACACACACACACACACACACACATATACATACTTACATACACACACACCCCCGCTTGCGGGGAAACTCAAATCCTTCAGCTATAGCGTAAAACACCTAAGTATATAAGATCAAGCATGTATGAAAGCTTTTATTTAGACTTATGTTATATAATAAAAATAATGTTTCTCACATAATGACTAGTTTAGCTTTAGAATCAGTCTAACCAGTTATCTAAATCGGCTCAATAAAATTACATACTTTTATCCAAACTTTTCTATGTGACAATTTGATTTTTTAATAATTCCATACTCTAAACTCCGATTGGTGTGAATATAAAACATCATACATGTAACTAACTTACAGGTTATCTAAACACAAAAACTAAGTTACCTGTAAGTTAGTTATAACTTACACCCAAACATGATTACTTGTAACTTTCTTTCACGTGTAAGTAGGTAACCTGTAACTTACAACTTAAAAACTTACAGGCATCCAAACGCAGCCTAAGGCTCCAAACCCTAGAAAAGGTGCGATGAAGATGATGAAAGTGATGACGAAGGCTTCAACTACTGTTAGAAATAGCAGAAGGGCTGTGAATTTTTGCTACTAGAATTGGGACTCCGATTCGGTAAAATCGGTACTGAGCCCTGAGGTGCTGACGTCAGCGCTGGAAAAGTAATGTGAGCCCCACCACAATGTGTGTTTTATCTAGGCCGTCTATCCATTTTGTCAGGTCATTTTAGGTTTTAAGTCAAAATTTAGGCAGACCCTAATCATATCAGGTAAACCACGGTAAAGAAAATAGCAATGATTGGCGTCGACCATTAAAAACATTTTTGAAGGCCATAAGTTTTAGATAAAATTAATATTTATATTTTATCTTTTGTAGACAACCACCCAAAGTGAAAGAGCTGAACTTTTCAATGTTAGCGAGTCGACTACCGAAGTGACATCACCAAGTTCTATGGGCCCCGCTATGATGTATGTGTTATATCCACACCGTCCATCCATTTTTAGATATCATTTTATGGTATGAACCAAAGAATGAGGTAAATAAAAATCTGTAGTGGACCCCACCAAAGAAAACAGTGGGGAGAGTGATTCCCACCGTTGAAACTATCCTAAGGCCCATCATAATGTTTATTTGAAATCCAACCTATTCAAAAGTTAAAAAAGACATGAAATAAGGGAAAACAAAAATATCAGCTTCATCTAAAACTTTTGTGGCCTTTAGAAGTTTTTAATGGTGGGCGTCACTGTCCCACTGTTTTCTATGTTGGGGTCCACTTGAGCTTTGGATTTAATTCGTTCTTTGGATATTGCCCTAAAATGATCTCTCCCAATGGAAGGAAGGTGTGGATAGAAAACATACATCATGGTGGGCCCACGGAATTTGTTGATGTCACTTCAGTAGCTAGTCTCGCTACTCAACCTGTCAGTAGCTAATCCGTGCGCGTGCAGAATGGGGCTGTTTGGTAGGAGCAGTTTCGGATGCCTAACTCTGGCACCCACAGTGATGTACTTTCCTTACATCCACACCGTCCATCCGAATTGAAAGCTGAATTTAGGATATGATCTAAAAAATGAAGCTGATTCAAATCTCAAGTGGGCCACACCACAAGAAACAATCTTAACAAAATTCCTACTATTAAAAGCATCACGAATCCACTCACTAGGCTTAGTGTACTGAGTAAACTCTATGAGGTCCACCATGATTCATATATTTTATCCACTCTGTCCATCCATTTTCCCAGAAAATTTTAGGGCTTTAGCCCAAAAATGAATCATATACAATTTTTAAATGGACCACACCTCACGAAACATTTGATTTGAACTTCTCCAATTGAAAATTTCATAGGGCCATAGAAGTTTTGGATCAAGCTTATATTTTTGCTTTCCGTTCATCCAAGACTGTATAATCTTATAAACGGGTTGGATGATAAACAAACATTGCTGTGGGGCTTATAAAGGTTTCATAGGTGGAAATCATTATCCTAACTGTCCTGTGGAATGATCCACTTCATCTTTGTATATGCTTCAATTTTGGGCTTAACCCCTCAAATTAGATGGAAAAATGGATGGACGGTGTGGATAGACCACATACGTTCAAGGGTTTACTCATTACGATAAAAGCATATTGAGTAACTCAGTACACAATCTGATTTCCCATCCAACCTATTGACAAGGAAATCAGATCTCTTATCGTACTGAGTAAACTCAATTGGGCCCATGGTGAATATATATGATTTATCCATGCAGTCCATCCATTTTTCTAGCTTATTTTAAGGGGTTGAAACCAAAATTGATGCAAATCCAGAGCTTAAGTGGATCATACCACATGAAACAATAGAAATAATGATTTTCACCATTGAAACCTTGCTAGGCCCCACAGTGATGTTTATTTGTCATCCAACATGTTCATAAGATCATACAAACATGGATGAAGGGAAAAATCAAATTAAAGCTTGATCCAAAACTTTTATGCCCCCAAGAATTTTTCAATTGTAGAAGTTCAATTCACATTGTTTCCTGTGGTGTGGTTCATTTGATATTTGGAAATTCTTCATTTTTAGGATCAAGAGTTAAAATTATATGGTAAAATGGATGGACAAATTGGATTCAATACTTCACTAGAGGTGGTGGTGGTAGTGGAAGAGCTTGCCCTACTTCATTGACTTCATTCTTATATTTACTGGTCAAGAGCTATTCCAGATTCTTCGGGAATATGAGGATTTGGTAAAGAATTATATAAGAGAAGTACACTTGCATAGGGTATTAAATCACGAACACTACGGGTCTTCTTAAAGGCCCTAACTCCTATAAGATGAAATAACATACATGGTTATATATATGAATGTATATGTATATATATGAATGTATATATGTATATGTATACATGTATATATTATATATATGTGTATGTATATGTATATGTATGTATATGTGTACACACACATATACACAGATATATATGTATATATGTATATGTATCAATGTATTTATTTATATGTATATGTATATGTGTGCGCATCTGTATATGTGTGTCATGTATGAGTGTTTATGTATACATACATATACACACACATATACTGTCACACCCCAAACTTGGGAACCAGGTTCATAAAATTCTCGATCGCCAAATCCAGTGCTGACACTCTCCGTATTACCCTATTCTTGACTCTCAGCACCAGATTCTAATCCTGGGATTCTACATGGAGGATTTTTAGTATGATTTTTTTTAATTTTATTTAAAGGAGCATAACCACAAGCATTGCCAAGTCACAACAACATCATCACCACATATCCACTAATAAAATCATTTGAGTACAATGCTGAAAAGGGAAAATGCACATATATGAAACAAAACTCCAAAGCTCTGGCACCTGCTCCTGACTCAATGCTGGTATGACTTATCGTCACTTGTACGCAATGGTCATGCATAAGCTTACTATGAAGCTTAGAGGATGGTGTATGTGTGTGCGCAAAACATGTGTCAAGCATATAAGATCAGCGTAAGCGGAATACTGGCAAGTCTATAAGTCATTCAATATTAGAGCATGTAATGCAGATCGGCTATGCAATGTAGAGTCATAGTGAGCCAAATATCAGATGCTAAGGATGCAATACAATATGCAATTCTTGACGAGGCACAAATACCATCAGCCTCATCTAGGCCATATAAATGCAGAAACATAGCAACCCAAATGCCATATGCCGAGGATGTAATGCAATATACAGATCCTAACAAGTCTATAATTCCATCAACCTTATTCAGGCTAGGCAATATAGAACTATGGTAAACCAAATGCTATGTGTTGAGGATGCAATGCAATATGTGGTGTGAAAGAAATGACTAAGCTGAAGTGTGAAGTCAGAATGATAGTACGTAGTATCGTAAGCTATGGGGTCCATCACAAGGGACTTTGTTTTGACAGGAAACAAATGCATTTGATTTGACAGATTATCTTATTCAAATGTAACAGAGAGAGTGTATGAAGGACAATAATCACAGTTATTCATGTTGAGTTCATTTACATCCTTTGATTTCCCTTGATTTTAAGATAGACTACTTAAAATATAGAACTTTAAAGATACAGAAATTGAAAGAGTTCAGATATTGAATTCAAATAGCAAATCTGGCGGCATTTCGCTTGTAATTCGATTATCTCATAAAGAGGAATATTGTGTGGATTCGATCATCTGATCTTTCCTCATCAAGCTCATATTCTTGTATAAAAGGAGAGCTGAAGATTGCAAAAGCTAAGATAATCAGATTGACAATTTCAGTAGCATATCGACTCTTGATCATTGATGGTTGCACAACAACACTGTTGTGTGGACCCGTGCAACAGGGCCCAACGCAAAACTCCCCTTCCTTCTTTCCTTTGATACCTCTTCTTCTCCGGAGCTCTAATCTTCTTTAAAAAATCTTCAACCCCCAAATGAGAGGGGGAGTGGGGTATTTATAAACCTCCACACGTGCAGACCCTTAAAATTCATGCCATGGGCCCACCTTTCATCGAATCTCGGCCATCCATGTCAGCACACCAATGTCTTTGCCTATGCCTGTCTGCGCAACACTCCTCATCTCTTACGCGGGCCCACGTAACACTATCATGTTACGCAGCCTGACATAAATGTCTCAATCCACCACTTTCTTAAGCTTGCTCTTTTGAAAGGAAGGCCCTTTGTGCGGACCCGCGCAACTGATACCTTTTGCGCGGGTTGGCATAAATACCAATAATTTTTTACTTCATTCTGTTTTCTACTTTCATAACTTTCTGATTCAATCTTGATCCGTTATTTTATGCCTCAACAGATGCCCCCTTGATCCTTTTTGTTCATCCTCTACTTGATGAAGAAACAGGATCAAAATCCCCATTATTCACTTCTTAAAGTCGTTTGCGCTCACCTGTGCAAAGGTCAGTCGGGTCCTGCAATTAGGTCCCGCTCCCTATAAATACCAAAAGCCCCTTTTCTTTCTCACCTTCTATTTTTCTTGCCAAAGCTCTGTCTGCTCATTTTCCCCAGTGCAACTTTTTATGTTTGTGTGTACCTGCACAACAAATTTTTGTTCACGCAAGTCTTCTAGGCTTAGCACTGTAATGCGCAACTGAACTTGTTTGCGGGCACCCGCGCAAAGGTCCCCTTGAAATTTTTTAGAACTTAGCTTTTTAAACCTGTTGTTTTCAGAACAACCTTAATATTAATCTTCTTTTCACTATGGCCCGCATCAAGAGAGCTTACTGCCTCATTGAACCTCCTACTGCACAACCTTCTCACCAGGATTTGCCAAACCCTTCACCTTCCCATGTTGCTAAATCCTCTCCATCTCCTGATCAAACACCAAGCAAGCATTTCACGATCACCAACAAGCATCCCGCCTATATCAAGGAGCCTCCACTCCCTACCTTTGACTTCATATAATGAATCTCTTCATTGCGCTCTCCCATCCATGGGGCAACATCAACGTATAAGATTAAGCAGCCATCGAGACATGGGCGTGACTTTGACTGGGAAGAATGGCTGAAGACCACAACTCATTTGCCAACTATGAGTCAGAAACCACCTGTCAGAGAGGACACTCCTCCTCCATCTAAGTCAAAGAAGTCTTGTCACAATAAGGCTAAGGAGTTTCAGGAAAAGATAAAAGATCACAACATGAACAGACTTCAGAATTCTTAGGAGGAAGTCCAAGTAATCGAAGGTATTATGAAATTTAATAACCCTCATAGACAGGGTATGATGATAATTCTACCAAGCCTTCATCGCCACTAGTCCATTCTCAATTGCGAGCCTTCAGATCAAATGGACGGTGAAAAATTAGCCTACAAAGAATCTTGGTCATCAAGGGAACCAAGAATCTTGGAAGGGGTCTTGTTAGCGAAGAAGCCAAGGTAGCAAATTGGCGGTGTTCATCCTACGATCTTCCTTACTCCCTCTCATAATCCTCATGCCCTATTCTTGACTCATTTCTACGAAACACTCCATCAACGTTTCAGAGAACATGAATTGCTTTGGGGCAACGAAGAATTCAGTACCAGAGGCCTCTTAACATCCCGGGACTACTACTCTGACTGAGTGACAACAATTCTGGCCAAGCATTCCAAGGTGCTGATTAAGATCGACCTATATAATGCAATATAAGTCACTTCTTAGTATTTTTACAGGGCGATCTCTATCTTGAAGGGCTTTCTTAATTATTGGTGTCCCACAACCAACTCCTTCCATTTTTCGGCGGGTGAAATGAGTATTACCCTCTGGGATCTTCATCGAATTGCTAGTCTCACATTGACTGAAAAATTCTACGATGAATTTGTTCCCACGAACGAAGAACTGGCGTTCATCTCTTCACCTGGCCAAGTGCCCTCAATTTCAGAAACAACCATAGAGCTCTTTAAGGAAATGTCTAAGTTTCCCAATATTCACAAGATCTTGCCATTACAATGGCTTGCACATTTGACTAGGGCCCTTCAGTAATTTTTCTCCTTCTCTATATTTTTTAAACCAATCATTTCCATTGCACTTCATTTCAATACTTCTCACTATATGTTCCCTCTCTCTTCTTTTTCTTAGATTCAGTGGTTATCATTCGTGACAGTTGACAGATCTCCACAAGAAGATGACAGAGCATCCAAAATATAGTCTCGATGGAGAGCTTGCAGCTTTTCTCATCTATTGGCTGAGCGTGGTGGTCCTCCCCAGCTCAAAATGGGCAGATGTCATTCACCCTACAGTGTTTGTTGCTGCTGGTGCCATGACAGAAGGCAACAAGCATTCCCTAGCCCCTTTGGTCTTGTCCTCAATTTATATGGCACTTGGAGAGATAACGTCTCACCCGAAGAGTCCTGCTGTCGGTGCTTCTTCCACTTATACTCCTTGGCACTATATCACGGGTTGGCTAAGTGTCTACTTTCCATGGACTTTTGATGCTCCGGAGAAGGCTTATATTTATCCTTCACATATTCCGCTATGATTCTTTCAGAAGAGGACTATGGTTAAAAGATTGTACGAATGGGCCGTCAACACGATCTCAGACATTGATAAAATTGATTTCTTCCAGTTTTGACTATATCGCTACACAGAGGATACAAATAAAGTGGACATGGAATCACTTACTCCAGGGGAAAGAGCTTTTTACCTCTTGATTCGATCCTGTAGCCTCCCATTAAGGTTTTAAAGAATACTGACTCACCTTTCCAATGAACCTAAAATTGATCCAATCCAACATATAATGAGGGAGTTACAAACATTTTATTCGCATCATGCGATTTCAAAAGATTAATGATTCAGATTAAGAAACATCAATCCAAGCCTTCTAGCATGCTTTTAGGACATCAAACGGTCTCCGAATCAAGCGATTCTATTTTCATTTCAAATCTTATCAAGTGAGCTTTCTAACGAGCTACAAATCATCCAAATCGGACCTTTGATGATGGAGTTATGAGGGTTTTCGTGGGAATAGGGGATGTCAAAAAAATTCTCCACCATTTACTCTCACCCCACTTTTAGAGGCCCAAACGGTCTCACAATGCGACGATTCCAATGGAGTTTCCAAGAGCACTGGCTTAACTTTCTAATGAACTAAAAATAGACCCAATCTAACATATAACGAGGGAGTTACAAGCATTTTATTCGAATCACGTGATTTCGAAAGATTAATGATCCAGATTGAGAAACAATGATCGAAGCCTTTTAGCGTGCTTTTGGGATATCAAATGGTCTTCGAATCAGGGGATTCTTTTTTCATTTGAAATCTTATCAAGTTTTCTTTCCAATGAGCTATAAATCGTTCAAATTTGACTACCGATGTGAGAGTTATGAGGGTTTTCATGGGAATATGGACTTCAAAAGAATTATGTACCATTTACTCTCACCCTAATTTTGGTGGCCCAAAAGGTCTCAAAATGCGACGATTTTAGTGGGGTTTTGAAGAGCACTGACTCACCTTTCCAATGAACCTAAAATTGAATCAATCCAACATCTAATGAGAGAGTTACAAGTGTTTTATTCGCATAAAGCAATTTCAAAAGATTGATCGAGATTGAGAAACGACGATCGAAGCCTTCTAGTGTGCTTTTGGGATATCATTCAGTCTCCGAATCAGGCAATTTTTTTTTTCATTTGAAAGGTTGTCAAGTTAGCTTTCTAACGAGCTAAAAATCGTCCAAATCTGACCTCTGTTAAGGGAGTTATGAGGGTTTTTTTGAGAATTGGAGATGTTAGAAAAATTCTAATCCATTTACTCTCACCCCACTTTTGGAGGCCCAAATGGTCTCGAAATACGACGATTTTAGAGGGGTTTCGAAGAGAAGTGACTTACCTTTCCAATAAACCTAAAATTGATGCAATCCGACATATACTGAGGGAATTATAAGCATTTTATTCACATCATGTGATTTTGAAAGATTTATGATCGAGATTGAGAAACGATGATTGAAGCCATTTAGCGTGCTTTTGGGATATCAAGCGGTCTCCAAATTAGGCGATTCTTTTTTCATTTAAAATCTTATCAAGTGAGCTAAAAATTGTGCAAATATGACATATAATGAGTTAGTTATAATGAATTTATTTGCATCAAGCGATTTTTAAAGATTAATGATTGAGATTGAGAAACGACGATCGAAGCATTTTATTGTGTATTTGGGTATCAAATAGTCTGCGAATCAGGCGATTGTTTTTTCATTTAAAATCTTGTCAAGTTAGTTTTCTAACGAGCTAAAAATTATCCTAATCAGATCTCCGATGAGGGAGTTATGTGGGTTTTCGAGGGAACAGGGGATGTCAGAAAAATTCTACACCATTTACTCTCACCCAACTTTTGGAGTTCCGAACGGTCTCGGAATGTGACGATTCTAGTGGGGTTTCGAAGAGTGTTAGCTCACCTTTCCCATGAACCTAAAATTGACCCAATCCGATATATAACGAGGAAGTTACAAGCGTTTTATTCGCATTATGCGATTTTGAATGATTAATGATCCAGATTGAGAAACGTCGATCTAAACCTTCTAGCGTACTTTTAGGATAACAAACAGTCTCCGAATCTAGCATTTCTTTTTCATTTTAAATCTTATCAATTTATCGTTCCAACTAGCTAAAAATCATCCAAATTTGACTACTGATGTTGGAGTTATGAGGGTTTTTGTGGGAACAAAGGATGTTTAAAAAGTTCTGCACCATTTACTCTCACCCACTTTTGGAGGCCCAAACGGTCTTCAAATGCAACGATTCCAGTAGGGTTTTGAAGAGTACTGACTCACCTTTCCAATGAACCTAAAATTGACCCAATTCGACATATAACGAGCCAGTGAAAAGTGTTTTATTCACATAATGTGATTTTGAAAGAATAATGATCGAGATTGAGAAACGACGAATGAAGCATTTTAGCATGCTTTTGGGATATCAAACAGTCTAAGAATTAAGTGATTCTTTTTTTTATTTGAAATCTTGTTAAGTTAGCTTGCTAATGAGCTAAAAATCATCCAAATTTGACTATCGATGAGGGAGTTATGAGGGTTTTCGTGTGAACAGGGGATGTATAAAAATTTTTGCACCATTTATTCGCACCCACTTTTGTTGGCCCAAACTGTCTCGGAATGCGACGATTCCAGTGGGGTTTCGAAGAGCACTGACTTACCTTTCTAATGAACAGAAAATAGACCCAATCCAACATATAATGAGGGAGTTATAAGTATTTTAATCATATCACGTGATTTCGAAAGATTAACGATTAAGATTGAGAAATGACAAATGAAGCCTTCTAGTGTGCTTTTGGGATATCGAACAGTCTACAACAGAGGTGATTGTTTTCTCATTTAAAATATTGTCAAGTTAGCTTTCCAACGAGCTACAAACCATCCAAATTAGACCTCCGATGAGGGAGTTATGTGGGTTTTCGTGAGAATAGGGGATGTCAAAAAAATTCTATACCATTTACTCTCACCCCACTTTTAGAGGCCCAAACGGTCTCGAGATGTAACGATTCCAGTATTTTTTTGTAGAGCGCCAACTTACCTTTCCAATAAACCTAAAATTAACCCAATCTGAGAGAAAACGAGGGAGTTACAAGCGTTTTATTTGTATCACGTGATTTTGAGATTGAGAAACGACGATCGAAGCCTTCTAGCGTGCTTTTGGGAAATCAAACGATCCCCGATTCAAGTGATTCACCTTTTTAATGAACCTAAAATTGAGCCAATCTGACATATAGCGAGGGAGTTACAAGCATTTTATTCGTATCACGTGATTTCGAAAGATTAATGATCGAGATTAAGAAATGACGATCGAAGCTTTTTAGTGTGCTTTTGGGAAATCAAATAGTTTACGAATCAAGCGATTATTTTTTCATTTGAAATCTTGTCAAGTTAGCTTTTCAATGAGCTAAAAATCATTCAAATTTGATCTTCGATGAGGGAGTTATGAGGGTTTTTGTGGGAACAGGAGATGTCAAAAAAATTCTCCACAATTTACTCTCACCCCACTTTTGGAGGCCTAAACGGTCTCAGAATGTGATAATTCCAGCGGGGTTTCGAATAGCACTGATTCACCTTTCCAATGAACCTAAAATTAACCCAATTCGACATATCACGAGTCAGTTACAAGCATTTTATTCACATAACGAGATTTTGAAAGATTAATGATCCAGATTGAGAAATGTCGATCTAAGCCTTTTAGCGTGCTTTTAGGACATCAAACGGTCTCCGAATCAAGCGATTCTATTTTCATTTCAAATCCTACTAAGTTAGCTTTCTAACGAGCTACAATCATCCAAATCGGACCTCCAGCGAGGGAGTTATGAGGGTTTTTGTGGGAATAGGGGATGTTAGAAAAATTCTTTACCATTTACTCTCACCCCACTTTGGGCAGCCCAAACGGTCTTGCAATGCGATGATTCCAATGCGATTTCTAAGAGCAATGACTCAACTTTCCAATGAACTAAAAATTGACCCAATCTAACAAATAATGAGGGAGTTACAAGTGTTTTATTCATATAACATGATTTTAAAAGATTAATGATCCAAATTGAGTAACAACGATTGAAGCCTTCTAGCATACTTTTGGGATATCAAACTGTCTCTGAATCAAGGGATTCTTTTTTCATTTAAAATCTTGTCAAGTTTGCTTTCCAACGAGCTACAAATTGTCTAAATTTGACTACCGATGTGAGAGTTATGAGGGTTTTCGTGGGAACAGGGATGTCGGAAAATTTTTATACCATTTACTCTCACCCTACTTTTGGATGTCCAAAAGGTCTCAGAATGTGACGATTTTAGTGGAGTTTTGAAGAGCACTGAATCACCTTTCCAATGAACCTAAAATCGACCCAATTCAACATCTAACAAGATAGTTACAAGAATTTTATTCGCATCAAGAAATTTCAAAAGATTAACAATCGAGATTGAGAAACAACGATCGAAGCCTTCTATCGTGTTTTTGTGATATCAAACGGTCTTCGAATTGAGCAATTCTTTTTTCATTTGAAAGGTTGTTAAGTTAGCTTTCCAACGAGCTAAAAATTATCCAAATCTGACCTCTGATAAGGGAGTTATGAGGGTTTTTATGGGAATAGAGGATGTCAGAAAAATTCTACACCATTTACTCTCACCCCACTTTTGGAGGCCTAAATGGTCTCGAAATATGACGATTTCAGAGGGGTTTCAAAAATAAGTGACTCACCTTTCCAATGAACCTAAAATTGACACAATTTGACATATACTGAGGGAGTTATAAGCGTTTTATTCGTATCATGCGATTTTGAAAGATTTACGATCAAGATTGAGAAACGATGATCGAAGCCTTTTAATGTGCTTTTAGGATATTAAGCAGTCTCCGAATCTGACGATTCTTTTTTTATTTGAAATCTTGTTAAGTGAGCTTTCCAACGAGCTAAAAATCTTCTAAATCCGACATATAACGAGTTAGTTATAATGAATTTATTTGCATCACGCGATTTTTAAAGATTAATGATTGAGATTGAGAAACGATGATCGAAGCATTTTAGCATGCTTTTGGGAAATCAAACAGTCTGCAAATCAGGTGATTCTTTTTTCATTTAAAATCTTGTCCACCATTTACTCTCACCCCACTTTTGGAGGCCTAAACGGTCTCGGAATGCGATAATTCTAGTGAGAGTTTCGAAGAGCACTTACTCACATTTCCAATGAACCTAAAATTGACACAATCTGACATGTAACAAGGGAGTTACAAACACTTTATTCACTTCATGTGATTTCGAAAGATTAACGATCCAAATTGAGAAATGTCGATCCAAGCCTTCTAGCGTGCTTTTCAGATATCAAACGGTCTCCGAATCTAATGATTCCTTTTTCATTTCAAATCTTGTCAAGTTAACTTTTCAACTAGCTAGAAATCATCCAAATTGGACCTCCGATGAGGGAGTTATGAGGGTTTTTATGAAAATAGAGGATGCCAAAAAAATTCTTTACCATTTACTCTCACCCCACTTTTGGAGGCCCAAACTGTCTTGGAATGCGACAATTCCAGTGGAAATTTTGAAGAGCACTAACTCACCTTTCTAATGAACCTAAAATCAACCTAATCTGACATATAATGAGGGAGTTACAGGCGTTTATTCACATCACACGATTTCGAAAGATTAATGATCAAGATTGAGAAAAGATGATCGAAGCATTCTAGCGTGCTTTTATGATATCAAACGGTCTCCGAATTAGGCGATTCTTTTTTAATTTGAAATCTTGTCAAGTTAGCTTTCCAACGAGCTAAAAATCGTCTAAATCTGACCTTCGATGAAGGAGTTATGAGAATTTTCGTGGGAATAGTGGATGTTAGAAAAAATCTGTGCCATTTAATTTCACCCTACTTCTAGAGGCCCAAACGGTCTCGGAATGCGATGATTTTAATGGGGTTTTATAGAACATTGACACATCATTCTAATGAACCTAAAATCGACCCAATTTGACAAATAACGAGTCAGTTACAAGTATTTTATTCGCATTACGCGATTTCGAATGAATAATGATCGAGATTGAGAAACAACGATCATAGCCTTCTAGCGTGCTTTTGGGATATCAAACGATTTTCGAATTAGGCAATACTTTTACATTTGAAATCTTGTCAAGTTAGCTTTCCATTGAGATAAAAATCGTCCAAATCAGACTAACGATGATGGAGTTATGATTTTCATGCGAACAGGGGATGCTTGAAAAATTCTGCACCATTTACTCTCTTCCCACTTTTGGAGGCCCAACGGTCTCTGAATACGATGATTCTAGTGGAGTTTTGAAGAGAACTGACTCACATTTTCAATGAACCTAAAATTGACCCAATCCAACATATAACAAGAGAGTTACAAGCATTTTATTTGAATCACGCGATTTCTAAAAATTAACAATCAAGATTGAGAAATAATGATCGAAACCTTTTAGCGTGCTTTTGGGATATCAAACAGTCTACGAATCTAATGATTCTTTTTTTATTTAAAATCTTATCAAGTTAGCTTTTCAATGAGCTAAAAATCGTCTAAATATGATTTCCGATGAGGGAGTTATGAGGGTTTTCATAGGAACTGGGGATGTCAAAAAAATTCTCTACCATTTACTCTCACCACACTCTTGAAGGCCCAAACGGTCTCAGAATGTGATGATTTTAGTAGAGTTTCGAAGAGCATTGACTCACCTTTCCAATGAACCTAAAATTGACCCAATCCGACATATAACGAGGGAGTTACAAGCGTTTTATTTATATCACGCAATTTTAGAAAGATTAACGATCTAGATTGAGAAATGTCGATCCAAGACTTCTAGCGTGCTTTTGGGATATCAAACGGTCTCTGAATTAGGTGATTCTCTTACATTTACAAATCTTGTCAAGTTAGATTTCCAACGAGCTAAAAATTGTCCAAATTTGATTACCGATGAGTGAGTTATGAGGGTTTTCATGCGAACATAGGATGTTTGAAAATTTTTGTAGCATTTATTCTCATTCCACTTTTGTTGGCCCAAACGGTCTCGGAATGCAACAATTCCAGTGGGGTTTCGAAGAGCACTGACTGACCTTTTCAATGAATCAAAAATTGACCCAGTCCGACATATAACGAGGGAGTTGTAAGCATTTTAATCGTATCACTCGATTTCGAAAGATTAACGATCGGGATTGAGGAACGACAATCAAAGCCTTCTAGCGTGCTTTTAGGATATCGAACAGTCTATAAATCAGGTAATTCTTTTTTACATTTGAAATCTTGTCAAGTTAACTTTCCAACGAGCTACAAATCATCCAAATTGGACCTTTGATGAGGGAGTTATGTGGGTTTTCGTGGGAATATGAGATGTTAGAAAAATTCTACACCATTTACTCTCACCCACTTTTGGAGGCCCAAACGATATCGGGATGCTACAATTCTAGCAGTGTTTCGATGAGTGCTGAGTCACCTTTCCAATAAACCTAAAATCGAGCCAATCTGATAGATATTGAGGGAGTTCAAGCATTTTATTCGTATCACACAATTTCGAAAGGTTAAGGATTGAGATTGAGAAACGATGATCGAAGCCTTCTAGTGTGCTTTTTATAAGCCCCGTATCCTAGATCGTACCGTTTCATAAACTTCCACGGTCTTACTGGTCAAATTTTGGCAACCTTCAACCCTTAATCGATATTTACGTGCGACCTTGATTCGTATGCCGTCAACCCGTATCGACTCAACCCAAGACCTTTACCATAGCGACTGCGTCGTCGCTGCGGTTCCGATGCCGTGATTCGCGTGCCGAGGTGATACCCTGGTCAGGAGATGTAGGCCAGCGTTCGGTGTGAGAAAAACACCACGCGTTGCAAAACCCAAGAGAATCTCTACGACTTGTCAAATCAATCCCATCAATCAATCAAATCTCATCACATCGCATGTCAAGTACACATCACTTTTCACTCATTCCCAAGCAAGCCTCAAAAGTTAAAAGTTTCTTACAAAGCCCATGCCTTTCTTACACAAAAGGCCACAAAAGTCAAAAAGGTGTCTTACACACCCATCACCACTACATCTATCACTCCATCACCCATCACTCCTCTCTCTTTACTACTCTCTTTCTCATTTTTTTCAAACCATTCCCAAGCAACCAAAACCTCATACGTATGAGCCTCTCCCATCTCTCCAAGAGATCCACAAGTGTGGCCCACCTCTCCATCCCAAAATCTCCCATCCTAGCCATCCATTCCTCATCTCCTCCATTGGAATCAAAGCTAAGGTGCTAAGGAACCCATATGAGCAAAAAGATCGAATGGTGGGTGCTTGATAAGAGAAGTTTTTCATATTTTTAAGATGAGCCAAGTGAGGCCAACCGATCAATGATTTGGATCTCACTTGGGACCCTAAAATGTGGCCGATGGCCCACTAGGATCATCATGATCATTCCATGATGGGGCCATTCTCCATGGACCCCATCATGATGTTTATTTCCTTACATTAAGTAGGTTATCTAGACCATCCATATTGGTGGGGAAAGGATCTCCACCGTTGATTTTCATTTTCAATGGACCCATGTGTGATGGGACCCACCTTGATGTAGGCCTTGTATCAAAGAGGGACCCATAGTGGCAGGGCCCCTCCATCCTTGCCGATGTCTCTCTCTTTCTCTCTCTCCCTCTCTTTTATTTAATTATTTTGTGTGTGGTGATATGGCGGTGTGGCCCACTTGGATGGACCCCACCATGCAATATGTATTTTATCCAAGTGATCCTTAAGTGGGGGCCCACTTTATATGTATTGTATCTATACCATTATCGTTAGTGGCCCACTCGAGCAAGGTCCACCTTATTTTTACACGGACCGTCCACGTCTAGGGATGTCCCTGGACGTGAAATGAAAACACAAATATAAGCTTGGTTTAAAGCCTTGGGGGTGGACCATTGTGTAGGCCCCACCTCGTTGTATGTAATCAATCCATGCCGTTCATCCCTTTTTTCAACTCATTTTAGGCGTTGAGCCGAAAAATGAGACTGATCTATTAATCAGGCGGGCCATACCATAAAAAACTGTATTTCTTACCATTCAAAGCTGTTAGGACCCACCTTGCTGAATCTACACGTCAAAAATGCTGAACATTGGACTTGTTTAGTGTATTTTGAGCCCCTAAATCCATTGAAAGGTGTAGATTTTTAAGAAGTGGGCCCCACACATGATATTTCTTAGAAAATTTAAAAAAAGGGAAGAAGATAGGAAGCAGCGCTGCTGCTGCTTTCAAAAGGAAGCAGGCACTGCCTGCGCTCTGGCGGGTGGGCGGACGGCAGCCACCCACGGCCCTGTATGTGTGCCCCACTATGATGTATATTTTACATCCAACCTGTTCATGAGGTGGGCCACTCCCAGTAGTGGGCCCCCTCCAAATTCCAGCCCCATCCAGATCTCAGGTGGCCCACACCATAGGAAACAATGGGATTGAACCTTTACCATTAAAATCCTTTTTTATGGGCCACAGAAGTTTTGGATCTAGGTGACAATTATTTTTCCTCCTCTTCCAGGTCTGTACGACCTTATCACCAGTCTGGATGGAAAATAAACATTATGGTGGGCCACGTACGTGGGACCCACGGTGATGCATATATTTTATCCACCGTCCATGGCTGTGGACAGTGGAACCCACTACGATTTATGGGTTTTATTCGCGTCGTCCACCTGGACGGTGGATCGTTGATGCATGTGTTCTATTCATACTGTCAATTGACAGTGGGGCCCACCATGATGCATGTGTTGCATCCAGTCCGTCCACCCATTTTAAAACTCATTACAATTTACATGAGCTAGAGAATGAGTCAGATCTTTAACTCATGTGGACCCCCCCACCGTGAAACATGTGTTGAGTCCAAACCGTCCATCCACTTGAAAAATTCTTGGGACCTATGGTTTGAGGCCCATCTCGATTTAATTGTGGTCGTCCATTGAGGCCCACCTTGGTATTTATAAGGCCCATGAGATGAGGCTCCTATTGTGGTATTTGTGGCCATTGAAGTGGCCCATATGATATGAACATAATGCCCATGGGATTAAACCCATTTTGATGTATTCTAAGGCCCACGGGTTTGGGCCCATTTGATGTTTTTGGGGCCCATGGGTTAAGGCCCATTGTGATGTACTAGGGTCTATGGGTTGAGGCCCATTTAATGTGCATATGGGGCTTAATTGGTGTGGCCCATTGGTTGCATATAAGACCCACGAGATTAGGCCCATTTGATGCAATCTAAGGCCCATGGGTTATGACCCATTGCAATGCACTTAAGGTCCATTGGTGCGGCCCATTGATGTGGCCCACTTAATGAATATAAGGCTCATGGGATGTGGCCCATTTGATATATTTAAGGCCCAATGGAAATTGCACTTAAGGCTCATTGGTGCGGCCCATTGATGTGGCCCACTTTATAAATATAAGGCCTATAGGATGTGGCCCATTTGATATATTTAAAGGCCCAATGGGATGTACCTAAGGTCCATTGCAATGTGTGATCCCAACACGGATTATGTAATGATGTTCATAACGATCGCGTCTTGGGAGTAATGTTGGTTTGACGTCCACATTACGAGTTTAATGTTGGTTAAATGTCCGCATTATGACTCTCCCTAGGGCCCATTGTTAGGCCTGTACTTGTTATGTATAGGCCGTCTAGACCCATCTGCATTGTAAGGATAGTTCATTACTTTATTACATGTTTAATATAGTTCCATGACTCATGATCATAATTCATACGCATCATATATATGCTTGATATGAGAGGTGACTGATCATAGCATATGCCTTCGGGCAGGTTGTTTATGGGCTCCTGATTAGGCAGTGTTGCCCTACATGAGTGCACGATACGCGTAGAATTTGCTGCATGACTGGATAGCGTGATTCATGCATTTCACATTGTGTGATATGGTTATTATACGCCCTAGCGACATCGGGGTCGTGGCTTCTATAAACGTATTGTGGTTGGCAGGATTGGATACCGAAAATCTTATTCTATATGGGGTGTTATAAATATCCTTGGTGAAAGTTCCTAAACCCTTATGGTACTAAGAGGTTGCTCCAATGTCTAGACCGAGTGGGTACAAGAGCGCCGAGTGCCGATCACCATACGGTTGCACTTTCCACTGTGTCGTGGTCGGTTGGAAGGGGGTGCGGCCTTATCCACCCAAGAATAGGGGGTAAAGCTAGGCTGAGTTTGACCAGCTCAAGGAATGGGTCCGCTATCGACGAGTCGAGCCCGTTATTGACAGACGGATAGTGAGGTCTCTTTTACTTACCTTATTACGCGTGATGAGGTGGCGATCTGGTTTAGAGTGTACTAAACTTCGGTGATATCCCAGATTTGAGCTGTATTGATATGTGGACTTAGATGAGGACTCTATGCTTGAGTTGTATTTCGCATTGCATGACATTAGTATGGTCGGCATCATTCATGCTTTGCACCGCATGACCTTGGTACGGCCGACAGTATTCATAGATCCATCAGCATATTCCGCATTACTCTGATATTGTATGATCATATTACTACCTTAGGCACACACTTTCACCACCCTCTAAGCTTTCTATAAGCTTATGCACGACCGTTGCGTGCAGGTAACGTTGGATCGCAGCAGCGCTGAGACTTGAGCGCGTGACAGATTACTTTGGAGCTTTTGCCCTATCATCATTGTATTTCCCTTTATCCTCATTGTACTTGTAAAGTTTTTTATCATAGTGGAAATGTAATGAAGTTTTTGGTTGTTGTTTGTGGGTTATGCCTTCGGTTATGCTTATTACGATTCAAACTAATTTAAAAATCCTCCTCGTAGCATTCCAGGATCGGAACCAGGCGAATGGGAGCTGGGAGCTGAGAATGAGGTTCTACGGAAGCTGTCGGCACCAGATTCGGCGATCGAGAATTTTGTGAGCCTGGTTTCTGAGTTTGGGGCGTGACACTTTTGGATAGTCAAATGATCCCCGAATCAAGCGATTCACCTTTCCAATGAACCTAAAATCGAGCCAATCCGACATATAGCGAGGGAGTTACAAGCGTTTCTTCACATCACATGATTTTGAAAGATTAATGATCAAGATTGAGAAATGACGATCGAATCTTTTTAGTGTGCTTTTGGGATATCAAACAGTCTACGAATCCAGTGATTCTTTTTCCATTTGAAATCTTGTCAAGTTACCTTTTCAACGAGCTAAAAATTGTCCAAATTGGACCTCCGATGAGGGAGTTATGAGGGTTTTTGTGGGAACAGGGGATGTCAAAAAATTCTCCACGATTTACTCTCACCCCAATTTTAGAGCCCCAAGTGGTCTTAGAATGCGACGATTCAAGTGGGGTTTCGAATAATGCTGACTCACCTTTCCAATGAACTTAAAATCGTCCCAATCCGACATATAACAAGTCAGTTACAAGCATTTTATTCGCATCACATGATTTCGAAAGATTAATGATCGAGATTGAGAAGCAACGATTGAAGCTTTTTTAGGAGGCGTTTGGTGCATGACATTAGATAGGATTAGGTGGGATGGAATTACATTTTGTCTCGTGCCAATTCTACTCAATGTTTGGGAAGAATGGAAAAGCTTGGAATTAGATTAGATGGAATTGCATTGGGTCCTGTGCTAATTCCACTCAATGTTAGCAAGTTGTGTAGGTTCCACCATGATGTGTGGGCTATATTCACACCGTCCACCCATTTTTCGAGATCATTTTAGAGCATGGGCCGAAAAATCGGGTAGATTTAAAGCTCAAGTGGACCCCACCATAGAAAGTAGCGGTGATTGAATACCTACTGTTAAAAACTTCTTTGGGGCCACATAAGTTTTGGATTTGCTCATTTTTAGGCCCATGCTATAAAATGAGGTTACAAAACCAATGAATGGTTTAGATATAACACATATGTGTTATTCTCAATAATTTCAAATGATGGTGGGTATATCCATTCAATGTACCACCGTATTACAAACATAGCATGGAATTAAGTTTATCCCATGGTATCAGGAGACACTCCATGTCATGTGTAATAATATGTTTTTTAAATCCCATCCCACCTAATCCTTCCCAATGTCATGTGCTAAACACCCCCTTAGCATGCTTTTAGGACATCAAATAGTCTCCAAATCAAGCGATTCTTTTTTTAACTGAAATCTTGTCAAGTTAGCTTTCCAACAAGCTAAAAATCGTCTGAATCTATCCTCAGATGATGAAGTTATGAGGGTTTTTGCGGGAACAAGAGATGTCGAAAAAATTCTCCACCATTTACTCTCGCCCCACTTTTGGAGGCCCAAAAGGTGTTAGAATGCGACGATTCCAGTGGGGTTTCAAAGAGCACTGACTCACCTTTCTAATAAACCTAAAATCGACCCAAGCCAACATATAAGGAGTAAGTTACAAGCATTTTATTCGCATTACGTGATTTCAAAAAATTAATGATCGAGATTGAGAAACGATGATCGAAGCTTTTTAGTGTGCTTTTGGGATATCAAATAGTCAACAAATCAAGTGATTCCTTTTTCATTTGAAATCTTGTCAAGTTAGCTTTTTAATGAGCTTAAAATCGTCCAAATTTGTCCTCTGATGAGGGTATTAGGAGGGTTTTCGTGGGAACAAGGGATGTCAAAAAAATTCTCCACCATTTACTTTCACCCCACTTTTGGAGGCCCAAACCATCTCAGAATCCAACAATTCCAAAAGAGAATTGAATCACCTTTCCAATGAATCTAAAATCGACCCAATTCGACATCTAACGAGGGAGTTATAAGCGTTTCATTTGCATCACGCGATTTCGACAGATTAATAATCCATATTAAAAAACGTTGATCCTATCCTTATAGCGTGCTTTTGGGATATCAAACAGCCTCCAAATCAAGCAATTCTTTTTTCATTTGAAATCTTATCAAATTAGCTTTCCAACGAGTTAAAAATAGTTCAAGCCTAACTATCGATGTGGGAGCTATGAGGGTTTTTGTAGGAACAAAGGATGTTTGAAAAATTCTATACCATTTACTCTCACGCACTTTTGGAGGCCCAAACAGTTTTAGAATGCAACGATTCTAGTGGAGTTTTGAAGAGCATTAACTCACCTTTCCAATGAACCAAAAATTACCCAATCTAACATCTAACGAGGGAGTTACAGACATTTTATTCACATCACATGATTCTTTTGAAAACAACGATCAAAGCCTTCTAGCGTGCTTTTGGAATATCAAATGATCTCTGAATCAAGCGATTATTTTTTCATTTGAAAGCTTGTCAAGTTAGCTTTCCAATGAGCTCAAAATTGTCCATATTCAACCTCTGATGAGGGAGTTATGTCGATTTTATTGGGAACAGGGGATGTCGTAAAAATTCTGTACCATTTACTCACACACCATGTTAGAAGCCCAAACGGTCTTGGAATGCGTCGATTCCAGTGGAATTTTAAAGAGCACTGACTCAACTTTCCAATGAACCTTAAATTGACCTAATCAAACATATAAAGAGGGAGTTACAAGCATTTTACTTGCATCATGCTTTTTTGAAAGATTAATGATAAAGATTGAGAAACGATGATTGAAGCTTTTTAGTGTGGTTTTGGGATATCAAATGGTCTTTGAATCAGGCGTTTCTTTTTTCATTTGAAAGGTTGTCAAGTGAGCTTTCCAACGAGCTAAAAATCGTCAAAATCTGACCTCCGATGAGGGAGTTATGAGGGTTTTCGTAGGAACAAGGGATATCAAAAATATTATGCACCACTTACTCTCTGTCTTCTTCTGAAGGCCCAAACGGTCTTAGACTGCGACGATTTAAGAGGGGTTTCATAGACCACTGACTCACCTTTCCAATGAACCTAAAATCGACCCAATCCGACATATAACAAGTCAGTTACCAGTGTTTTATTTGCATCATGTGAATTTTAAAGATTAAGGATCGAGATTGAGAAACGATGATCGAAGCTTTTTACCGTGCTTTTGTGATATTAAACAATGTACAAATCAAGCAATTCTTTTTTTATTTAAAATCTTGTCAAGTTAGCTTTCCAACGGGCTAAAAATTGTCCAAATCTGACCTCTGATGAGGGAGATATGAGGGTTTTCATGAGAATAAGGTATGTTTGAAAAATTCTTCACCATTTACTCTCACCCCACTTTTGGAGGCCCAAATGGTCTTCGAATGCGACGATTAGTTGAGTTTTGAAGAGCACTGACTCATCTTTCCAATGAACCTAAAATCGACTCAATCCAACATATAGCAAGGGAGTTACAAGCGTTTTATTCACATCACGTGATTTCGAAAGATTAATGATCGAGATTAAGAAACGACAATCAAAGCTTTTTAGCGTGCTTTTGGGATATCAAACAGTCTACTAATCCATCAATTCTTTTTTCATTTGAAATCTTATCAATTTAGCTTTTTAACAGGCTAAAAATCGTTCGAATCTGTCCTTCAATGAGGGAGTTATGAGGGTTTTCGTGGGAACAAGGGATGTTAGAAGAATTCTCCATCATATACTTTCACTCAAATTTTAGAGGCCCAAATAGTCTTAGAATGCGACGATTCTAGTGGGGTTTCGAAGAGCACTGACTCACCTTTCTAATAAACCTAAAATCAACCCAATCCAACATATAATGAGGGAGTTACAAGCATTTTATTTGCATAACATGATTTCGAAAGATTAATAATCGAGATTGAGAAATGAAGATCGAAGCTTTTTAGTGTGCTTTTGGGATATCAAACAGTCTAAGAATCAAGTGATTCTTTTTACATTTGAAATCTTGTCAAGTTAGCTTTTTAACCAGCTAAAAATCGTCCAAATCTGACCTTCGATGAGGGAGTTGTGAGGGTTTTCGTAGGAATAGGTGATGTCGGAAAAATTCTCTACCATTTACTCTCACCCCACTTTTGGAGGCCCAAACGGTCTCAGAATGCGAAGATTCCTATGGGGTTTCGAAGAGGACTGACTTACCTTTCCAATGAACCTAAAATCAAACCAATCCAACATATAACGAGGGAGTTACAAGCGTTATATTCGCATCACGTAATTTCAAAGGATTAACGATCCAGATTGAGAAACGTTGATCGAAGCTTTTTAGCATGCTTTTGGGATATTAAACAGTCTATGAATCCAGTGATTCTCTTTTCATTTGAAATCTTGTCAAGTTACCTTTCCAACAAGCTAAAAATCTCCGAATCTGTCCTCCAATGAGGGAGTTATGAGGGTTTTCGTAGGAACAGGGGATGTTAGAAAAATTCTCCACCATTTACTCTCACTCCACTTTTGGAGGCCTAAACGGTCTCAGAATGCGACGATTCAAGTGGGGTTTCGAAGAGCACTGAATCACCTTTCCAAGAAACCTAAAATTGACCCAATTCGATATATCATGAGGGAGTTATAAGTGTTTTATTTTTATCATGTGATTTTGAAGGATTAATAATCGAGATTGAGAAACAACGATCGAAGCTTTTTAATGTGCTTTTGGGGTATCAAACGGTCTACGAATCCAGCGATTCTTTTTTCATTTAAAATCTTGTCAAGTTAGCTTTCCAACAAGCTAAAAATTTTCTGAATCTGTCCTCCGATGAGGGAGTTATAACGGTTTTTGTGGGAACAGGGAATGTCAGAAAAATTTTCCACCATTTACTCTCACCCCACTTTTGGAGGCCCAAATGGTCTCAAAATGTGACGATTTCAGTGGGGTTTCAAAGAGCACTGACTCACCTTTCTAATAAATCTAAAATTGACCAAATTCAATATATAATGAGGGAGTTATAAGCATTTTATTCACATCACATAATTTTTAAAGATTAATGATCAAGATTGGGAAACGACGATCGAAGCTTTTTAGTGTGCTTTTGGGATATCAAATAGTCTACGAATCTAGCGATTCTTTTTTCATTTGGAATCTTGTCAAGTTAACTTTCCAACAAACTAAAAATTGTCCGAACCCGTCCTCCAATAAGGGAGTTTTGAGGGTTTTTGTTGGAACAAGGGATGTCTGAAAAATTCTCTGCCATTTACTCTCGCCCCACTTTTGGAGGCCCAAACGGTCTCAGAATGAGACGATTCCAGTGGGGTTTCGAAGAGCACTGACTCACCTTTTCAATAAATCTAAAATCGATCCAATTCGACATATAATGAGGGAGTTACAAGCATTTTATTTGCAACATCCAATTTCGAAAGATTAACGATCCAGATTGAGAAACAACGATCGAAGCCTTCTAGCGTGCTTTTGGGATATCAAATGGTCTCCGAATCCGGCGATGCTTTTTTCATTTGATCTTGTTTGAAAGTGCCTAGCATGAGTATTAACTTAGCGAGTCAAAAGAGCCCCATAAGAAGATCATTCAAGCATCTTCCTCAACTGGATGTGTGCCTCGAACTCGTTAAAGGTAAACTTAGTCTCACATCCCATGTCCTAAAACACGCAGGTATATAAAACCCTTAAAAATGGATAGAACAACATAGGGTTAAAGTATGAAAACTATTTTGTGATTCAGAAAAATCTCTAAGTTTGTAGCTTTTGTCGATCTATCGAGATCACCTCGATGAGATCGGACACCAATTATCGATGTCCTCGAAATGCAATCGATATCATCGAATTTAGGACCACTTGCGTATAGCAACCAACTTGATCTCTAGACAAAATTATCGATGAATCGATTGAACAATCGATATGATCGACATTCAAATCCTGAGATCATCTAAGATGGCTCGATATAATCGAACTATGGTCAGTTTGTGTCCAGTAAGCTGTCAGTGCAAATCTTGTATTTATCGATGACTCGAAGGAAACCTCGATATCCTTGGAATTCAAACTCCGATGATATTGATGGACCTTCGATGTTATCGATTTCGAACCAAACTGTCCAGTAAGCATTTTAGGAAAATCCTCTTTAAATGATTTGGGGAATCGAGGCTCCCTCGATAGAATTAATATTCAAATATCAATCATATCGAATCTAGGTTGATATCATTAAATTCAAACAATGGAATGTCCAACGAGGTTATAGGAAAATCTTTTATAAAAGATCGATGAATCGATCTTGGTATCGATATCATTGACATTTAAAATTCGATGACATCGTAAGAGGATCGGTTAAAGAGAAGTCAGCCCTCTCATTCTTAGCATGCTCTCCTATTTTTTATTATCGAGAAATCGAACCGTGGTTCGATGATATCAGAGTTCGAAATCCGATGTCATCAAAGCAAGATCGATATGATCAAGCTGTGTATAGGAGATTTAACTATGATTGTCAGAAGAGTTCATATCATCAATCTGTCCTTCGATGTCTTCAAAAGTTTACGTTCGATGATATCGAAGATGGCTCAATGATATCGAACTCTGTCAAAAAATCGGACTATTTTATTACCGTTGGATCTCTTTTCCTATTTAAGGAGAGCTTGCTATTGTTTGTTATATTGAGAAAAATAGAGAGAACTTTTAGAGAGTAACTCACATCACCTACCCTAAGTCCTTTTTCTTAAGGGAGTTGATTCCTCAATCCACCCTTATCATTGATATTCAATAGAGTGGATTGGTGAATGAACTTCTGCATTTAAGGATTTTGAAAGGGCCTAGCTATATGCCCTAGGGGGGGGGGGGGAGTGAATAGGGCAATGCCAAATAAAACTAATAACAGCGGAATAATAAAAGATTTAAAGCACAATGCTGAATATAAAACAATCACAATAGCCTAAAATAAAGAGATTGATACTTTATCAGTTCTAAGGACAACCTTACACCAAAAACCAGAGGTTTAAGGTAGGACAACCTTATTTCTAGAACGTCCTTGTGTCACAAACCAAAAAGGAATAATAAGTAATGAAATCAAAATAACTTGCGGAAAATAAATCCTAAATTATTACAACATTCATCCACACTTGCTTGAAGTGATTACAACATTCATCCACAAACACAAACCACAAAACTGAATGAATAAAGGAATGAAAGAATGAAGCACATCCACAACGCAACGATATATAGTGGTTCGCCTGTGTGTACACCAACTGTTATCCAACAGCCACACAGATTGCTACTCCACTCCTAATATGCTCACACAGGGGATATTAGCATGCACTATCAAAATAGGTTTCACAGGTTCACCTAAAACCTTCACAATTGTGTCTTTGATCTCGGGCTTACACAATCCAAAAACCCCTCAATCTGAGTTTCTGGCTCTCCTCAGATAACCAATACAATGAGATTTTTCTGGTGAATCTCAAACAAAAACCAGAGAAAGTAAATTACAAAATATGTAAAATATCTGAATCACCTTTTGAAGAAGCCCGGTAGAACTAATCGGAGTAGAAGTTCCATTCGACGTTCAAAGTCCAATACTCACTTTAAGAATGGTTCTAAGTCTAATTGATTTTAGATCAAACGGGCTAGATCTATTTGATTTTGAATCCAAGAAGAAGGAATATCAGAAATTCCCCTTTTCTAATAAGATTGGAATGTAGATCAAAATCAAATAAGAATAAGCTAGCAAAAGGAATATTAAATAAGCACAATGTACCTTAAAATAAACACAAACTTATCGCAGAGAATAACCTAAAGAATGCTTGAATAGAATTGATTTGAAGTACTAAAACTCTGAAGTTCGTGCTCTATTTATAGCCTGAAAAATCCCGTCTACGACTGGTCTTAAGATCCTAGGACTGGTCGTAGCCTCAAAGATTTTCAAAAGATTTTCGCGGGATAAGATTTTCAGTTCCACGACCGGTCCTGGGTGGTCTACGACCAGTCATGGGCCACCTACAACTGGTCGTGAGACACCTACGACCGGTCGTAGGACTCCAAAAATGGTTGCTGGAGTTTGAGTCGTAGGGCTACGACCGGTCGAAGGATGAGTCGTAGAACTCACAGGACTGATCGTAGGATGTTCAGGACTGGTCGTAGGATAATAAGAAAGATCCAAAAATCTTCAACTACCTAGGACTGGTCCTGAAAAGCTTAAGACTGGTCATAGCAAAGCTAGGACTGGTCTTGAAGTCCCTAGGACTGGTCTTTGAACACTCCAAACAAGCATAATAAAGTATATGAGTTATGTATCCGGAATGACCTACTGTAAAGCCCATCCTAAGGTCAATCTAAGGTTAAACAAACCTTAAAAGTGAGATGGACATTGAAAGTCTATACACTCAAATGACCCTTAAGAGAAGCTTGTGAATATTCAAAACTTGTAGTAGGCCTTCATGAGCTTGATCTTGACTTGACAAAGTCTTCTAGTAAACTTGAACTTGATCAAAACTTGAACATGCAACCTTCAAAACTTCTATTCTTGATTTCTTCTTCCAAGACTTGAAAACTTTCTTCTTTTAAGATTTTGTCTTGAAATGCGATGTCTTGATATGTCTTGATTGCAATGATTAGACTTCAAACATAAAACACAAGATATACAAGACATAGATATAGGTTTTGACACCACAAAATTTGACAACTAAAGGGATATGAAATCATAGCACTTACAGATGTCACGCCCCAAACTCAGAAACCAGGCTCACAAAATCCTCGATCATCGAATTTGGTGTTGACAGCCTCCGTAGTACCCCATTCTCGGCTCCCAATGCCTATACGCCAGATTTCGATCTTGGGATCCTATAAGGAGGATTTTTCAGTGTACTTTTATCTTGTAAGAAGCATAACCACAAGTTTACTGAAATCACAAAGACAACAACAATATCACATATCCATTAATATAAATATTTGAATATAATACTGAAAGGAAAATACATATATCAAAAATCAAGCTCTAGAAGATGGGTAAACACATGCAGTGCACTTCATGTTCTGGGATGGTCTTCTGGAGCTTGATTTTCTATATCATCGCACTGCATGTGCCGACGATGAAGTGCACAGAGGGCTGGAAGCATGCCACGTTCTGGGATGGTCTTCTGGAGCTTGATTTTTCAGCCCTCTGTGCACTTCATCGTCGGTACATGCAGTGCGATGATATGAATATGATTATCGAATTCTTATTAGTCCCTTTCATATAATAGGATTGGGAAGCTAAGGTACCTCCCTTGTATCATTACCCAAACAATGATCCATTCTCGGGTCATCAGTCCGAGACAATCTCATAGATAGTATAGTTCTAGATCGCTGTAAAGGGCTCGTCACTAGTCAATATAGGTCTATTTATATCCTATAGACTACAACAAGGCTCGTCGTCCCAATGCAGTTTTAGGATATACTCGAGGTCACTACAAAGGGCTCATCACCAATCAGAGTAGGCCGACAGCTCGAATATAGTGTCTCATACCACCATAATCGGCTCACAAGTATAAGTTCTCACTGGTCACTACAAAGGGCTCGTCACCAATCAGAGTAGGTCGAAAGCTTGAATATAGCGTCCCATACCACCATAATCGGCCCATGAGTCTTAGCGGATCGAGGTACCAAGGTTGATGGAATTGCATTGGTAAGGTTAGTACCATAGATTCAAACAGAAGTGTCCATACATGGTGAACATACATCGGGCCATTCGGGTTACTTGACGAGCCCGAATAGCACGAGCGCACGTCGAGTGAATCGACATGAAGTACGTAAACACTTCGTGTGGCCCAACCATTGCCGACAACTCTAGTACGGCTAGGGTTCGTCAAACATGTCTTACGTAGCAAATCAATCTCAGCCAGGAATTTCAGTCTGTTACCGAATGCCTGGACCATAATATGGCCCCAATCACGTACACTATCAATAGTAGACATTCGATTCAAATTCCACATACATATGAGCATGTTATGAAATATAACTTAAACATGAATACAATACGTGGAGGAAATCATACACACAATTAACATTAATTGAAATAGGCTAAATACAACATGAAGGAAATCATACATACCAGTAAGGTGATTGAGAGTCATCTCTCTATACACTTAAATATCATACTTTACCTATTTCTAACTCATTCAGACATTTACACAAACATTTAAATTACACTATACAACATACATCACGTATGTTGACATATTGCATATTTGGGCAATTCCTTTTGTTAAGGAGTTATCGCATACATAACAAGCATGTACTAACAATGATTTATCATGGCAATCACAGATCCAAAATTTATACGTATACAGGTATTTCAACAAATACATAGAATACACTATGGTATACATATTTCATACATATTCGTAACGTGAAACAAACGACTCATTTTGCATGTAAAATAGCATCCACGTCAATAATAAATCATTATCTGACATTGAAAGCTTTGAAAACTATAACCTATACGTCTATAATCCACACCTTACACCGTAGAAGCATAACGTATATGATTATAAGCCGTAAGCTTTCGTCAACGGCGGTTTAGCAACCTATAATATGAACTAGATTAGCTATTTGATTACTCCGTCTATATCAAACCTTAAAACAGGTTAGGTTTTGATTTTCTTACCCAAGTGTGGAATCAAAATCGTCGAATTAACGATTTAGATGGATGGAAGTTGGCACGTAGTGCAGCTAGGTGGAATGACAAGAAGAAAACACCACTTCTCTCTCACTTTCTCTCTTTTCTCTCTTCTCTCTCCTAGGGTTTCTCTTAAATTCGTATGGAGCAAATGAGATAGGGTTTAAAGCCTTTTTATAAGTTCTAAATCGATGGAAATAGCCCTAAGGCCAAGGAATACTTAGGTTATAACCAAATCAGCCTTGTTCCAATCCAACGGAGCATTTCTAGAGGTCCTGTTACTGAGTGCGGTCGGACTTAAGCTCATGGATGGTTGATCTTGATCAAGTTAAGTTTTCAGTTCGATCGAATTTCCAAATCAACCGTGGCGGTCCAGTTTCAGTTCAGCGGTCACTGAAACTCAATCAAGGCCACAAATAATTTGACATGAGTGGGCCATCATCCTTGATCCGAGGGTGAATTTGGGTCAAAATCTAACGGTCAGAATGCTTATAAATGTCGCGTAAGCGACACGACTCAGATTTATTAAAATCATATTTAATTTCTTAAAAATCTTTAGTTTCTCACACTCTTCACTCCGTACTCAAGGAAATAGTCCCAGACATCATTTGGACGTGATTTTCGTGGTGATTGTCAAGTCCAACTACGCGATTAATATCTTCTAAGTTCATCGCAATTGGACTTTCGACGTGCGGTCCGGTCCGATACGAAGTTTCAAAGTGCTCCCATGAGCAACTGGGTTTAGAGTTGGATCCTAGATTTTAGAGTAACATAGTGTTACTAATTCTACAGGTTTTGGATCTTACAGATCATATTTAAAGTGATTGGTGTTAATTTCACAGGTAATCTATGTTAATACTCAACAATTCTCATCTTATTTCTAAAGGATTTAATCATGAGGGATTTCTGACTGAGTTGGTACTCGGGTCTTTGTATGAATTTTTTCGAGTCATTACAATCTACCCCCCTTAAAGGAAAATTTTGTTCTCAAAATTAGTACCTTTTCGTACTCCTTGAGAATCTGAGGGTAGTTCTTTCTGACCTCGGCCTGTCTCCCAAGTAGCTTCCTCCTCAGTATGATGTGTCCACAGAACTTTCACCAGTGGAATGACCTTACTGCGCAACACCTGCTCCTTCCTGTCTAAGATACGCGTCGGACGCAGTACATATGTTGCATCCTCGCTCAACTGTACCTGCTCCCATCTGATGATATGGGAAGGATCAGGAACGTACTTCTTCAACATAGATCATGAAATACGTTGTGTACGCCTGCAAGTGGTGTGGGTAAAGCCAAGCGATACGCTACTGTTCCCACTCGAACCAATATCTGAAATGGACTAATAAACCTCGGTGTGAGCTTCCCCTTCTTGCAAAAATGCAGAACTCCCTTCATAGGAGAAACCAATAGGAATACATGGTCTCCAACCTCAAACTTAAGCAGTCGCTGCCTCGTGTCGGCATAACTCTTCTGTCTGCTCTGAACTGTCAGAAGTCGACGTCTGATAATGTCAATCTTCTCTAAGATTGCCTGCACTAACTCTGGGCCAACCAAACTGTGCTCGCTAACCTCTGCCCAGCAATGCGGTGCTTGGCAAGGGCGCCCATACAAGGCCTCATAAGGAGTCATACTTATACTCGCCTGGAAACTGTTATTGTAGGTGAATTCTGCGTATGGAAGACAGTCATCCCAACTTCCTTGAAGTCTAAAACACAAGCTCATAACATATCTTCCAACATCTGATTTACTTGCTCTGTCGGCCCATCGGTCTGTGGGTGAAATGCGGTACTGAACTTTAACTTCACACCCATTGCTTCCTGGATGCGGGTCCAAAAGATAGATGTGAATCGCGTGTCTCTGTTCGACACAATCTCCAAGGGAACTCCATGCAAACGAACTATCTCTCTGATGTATAGCCTAGCCAACTCATCTGCAGAGTTCGTGACTCTAATCGGAAGGAAGTAAGCCGACTTCGTCAATCGGTCGACGATCACCTAGATAGAATCATGTCCCTTCCTCGTCTTCGGCAGCTCTGAAATGAAATCCATAGAGATGAAGTCCCACTTCTATTCAGCTATGGGCAGGGGCTGAAGTAGTCAAGGAGGTCGGCGATGCTCTGCCTTGACTTGCTGGCACGTAAGACAATGGGATACTTACTCTGCTATATGAATCTTCATGTCATCCCACCAGTATGACCTCTTCACATCTCGATACATCTTCGTACTTTCATGATGCATCGCTAACTTCGAATTGTGTGCTGCTTCAAAGACTTCCTGTCTCAACTCAGGAATGTTTGGGTCGCATAGGCGGCTGCGGTAGCGCAAGCCCCCATCTGTACCGATTCTCCACTCGGCATACTCGTCACCGCTAGCCTGCTCTCGAAGCTCAGACAACCACTCATCGGCCTTTTGGGCCTCTATAATCCTGTCATCAATAAGTGGCCGCACGTGAATGTGCGCGACACTCTCGAATGGTTCCTCCACAGTGAGCTTCTTCTCGAAGTCACGAACAAACTCTAACATATCTCACTCCTTAATCATCAGTGGAGCTGCAAATATGATCGTCTTCTTTCGGCTCAACGCATCTGCCACAAGGTTGGCCTTGTCAGGATGGTAGGAGATCTCGAACTTAAAGTCCTTTAAGGTTTCCATTCATCGGCGCTGCCTCATATTCAATTCTCGTTGTGTGAATATATACTTAAGGCTCTTGTGGTAGAAGAAAAGCTCGAACTGTCCTCAGAGCTTCAATGCAAAGATGACGGCTACTAACTCAAGGTCATGCATAGGGTAATTCTCCTCGTGTTTTCTCAGCTGTCTCGAGGCATATGCAATCACCCTGTCCTTCTGTGTAAGGACACAACCCAGACCAACTCAAGATGCATCAGTAAATATAGTATACGTGACTCCTTACTCTGGTAATATTAGCACAGGGGCGGACGTCAGTCTGTCCTTCAGCTCCTGAAAAGCTGCTTCTGCCTTCTCATTCCAGGCGAACTTCAAGTCCTTCTGAGTCAACTGAGACAACGATCTGACAATCTTCAAGAAGTTTCGAATGAAGCGTCGGTAATAACCTGCCAAGCCCAGAAAACTCCTCACATCAGTAACTGAACTAGGCTGCTTCCAGTCTTGAACTGCGGCTACCTTAGCTAGGTCCACCGGAATCCCTTCCTTGGACAACACATGTCCCAGGAACTTGACTTCCTCCTGCCAAAAGTAGCACTTCTTGTACTGCGCAAACAACTAATTCTCCCTCAGAGTATCCAAGACTGCTTGAAGGTGTCCTTCGTGCTCTTCCTGACTCGCAGAGTATACCAGAATGTCATCGATAAACACAATGATGAATCGGTATAGAAATGGTCAAAATACCCAGTTCCTCAAGTCCATGAACATGGCCGGTGCGTTCGTAAGACCGAACGACATCACGAGAAACTCGTAATGACCAAAACTGGTCCTGAATGCAGTCTTCTGCACGTCTTCATCCCTGACGCGCAACTGATGGTACCCTAACTGTAGGTCAATCTTTGAAAAGTATCGCGCCCCTTTCAGCTGATCAAACATATTGTCTATCCTGGGCAAAGGATACCTGTTCTTCACGGTCAACTGATTCAACCTATGGTAATCAATACATAACCGTAACGACCCATCCTTCTTCTTGATAAACAACACAGGTGCTCCCCAAGGAGACACACTGGGTCGTATGAAGCCTTTCTCTACCAGGTCGTCAATCTGTTTCCTCAGCTCTTCCATCTCACATGGCGGCATACGATACATCGATAGTGAAACAGGTACTGCACCAGGAACGAGATCAATAGTAAAGTCGATCTCACGCCGAGGAGGTAGCCTAAGTATCTTACTGAACACTTCCCCAAAATTCTAAACCACAGGCGTGGTTTCAAGCGCAGAACCAACAGACCTTTCCAATTGAGAAGTGTAGCAATCAAGTCGGGTAGGGTAACTTACCTGAATAGGGAAAGTAAATGCCGCGCCCGTAGGTCCATGGGCTGTCACCAGCTTAGTCTCATAGTCAAGCTCTGCTCTCATCTCTGTGAGCCAATCCATACCAAGGATAATGTCATAATGATGCAAAGGCGTGACATACAGGTCAACCACAACTGTCCTGCTCCCTAGGTCTATCAAGCAATCCACACATACCCTAGTAATGGCAGAAGAGTCCCCTGTAGTAGTAGTGAGAGTCACTCCCGTTGTAGGAGAAGTAACCAACGCTAACCGCTTGACTAACGTGCATGAAATGAGGGAGGTTGTGGACCCAGTGGCCACCAACAAGAAGACAGGAGTACCTTGAACATGTGCAGTAACCTCAAAAGCCCTGGGTACTGAAAGTGTTGCCTCTGGTACATCCGCTGTGAGTGAGTGCACCCGAGCCTGCTGCGGGCGATTCGGCAGCGGTACCATGGGCCATTGAGGCGGCCTAAAATGAGGTGCTGGCGGTCGAAAAGACGGATGCGCAGGTACAGACCGTAAAGGTGGAGCTGACATAGCCTGAGGGTGAGGATGATTGATCCTCTGTGGTGGTGAGAACCAGCAGCTCTCCGCAACATGACCTGGTGTCACGCCCCAAACTCGAAAATCGGATTCAAATGAATCCCGATTGCCGAATCCGGTGCCGACAGCCTCCGTAGTGCCCCATTCTCAGCTCTTGATAATCAAATGCCAGATTTCGATCCTGGGATCCTACAAGGAGGATTTTCAGAATAAATTTTTTTTTGTAATGAAGCATAACCAAGTCACAAAACAACATCACCACAATCCACTATATCAAAAACTTTAAGTACAATGCGAAAAGGGAAATACAAGGTGATCAAAAAGCTCCAAAAGGTCCTGATACGCACTCCTGTCTCAGCGCTGCTGCTATCTAACGCTACCTGCACACAACTGTCATGCATAAGCTTATAAAAGCTTAGAGAGTGGTGTAAGTGTGTGCGCAAGGCAAACGCCAAGTGTACAATATTAGAGTAGTGCGAAAGTATGTGGTAAGTCCGTGAATAAAATCAACTATACCAAGGCTATGTAATGCAAGGCATGAATGCTATTGGCCATACCAAGGCTATGCGATGCGAGATATGAATGTCATCGGCCACACCGATGCAATGCAAGGCCTACATAGCCGAATGTCTTATGTGAAATGCAATCCAATCAAGTCGGTACTCATCATGTACACATATCAGTACAGTTTCCCTCTGGATATCACCGGGGTCTAATACACTTCGCAGTGATTGCCACCTCCCTAGCTGCACAGTCAAGCAAGTGGAATAGACCTCACTATCCGCCTGACCAGTACTCTGCTAATACCTACCCGGCTCGTCGATAGCGGACTCATTTGTGAGCTGGTCAAACTCAGCCTAGCTTATAGCCCCCTCACTTAGGCGGATAAGGCCATACCCCCTTCCAACCGACCACGACACAGTGGGAGACGCGGCCTACTGGTATTCGGCACTCGGGTGCTCATGTATCCACTCAGTCTAGACATTGGAGCATCTCCTGGTACCAAAAAGGTTCTGGGACTTTCACCCAAGGACATCTTAAGTGCCCACAGTGCTAGAACCAGGTATTTTCGGTATCCGATACGGCCATCCACAATATACCTGTGGAGCCATGACCCTGATGTCGCTAGGGCATGCAGTGATCAAGTCACACATATGTGAGATGCATGAATCACACCGTCAAATCATGCAGTAATCCAGCGTGTACTACGTGATCATGTGGGGCACTCTGTCTCATAACGAGTCCCGAAAATGGTCTGTCCAATGGCGTATGCTATGATCAGTCACTACTCATATCAAGCATATATATGATGCGTATGGGCATGAGTCATGGGATTATACTAAGCATGTTATAAAGTGATGAATATTAACGAGTATGGGCTTATCAATGGGCCCTAAGGAGAGTTACAATGCGGACATTTAACCAACATTGTACATACAATGTGGACGTCAAACCATCATTGATTCCTAGGCACGGCCCGCCATAAATATCATTACATGAACCATGGGAAAATGTACATTGCAATGGACCCTAAGGACATCCCATTGGGCCTCGACCCATGAGCCTTAGATACATCAAATGAGCCGTATCACATGGGCCTTACATTCATCAAATGGGCTGCATTAATGGGCCTCACCAATGAGCCTTATGTACATTGCAATGGTCCATAACCCATGGGCCTTGAAACACATCATAATGGGCCTCATAATATGGGCCCTACATTTATAGAAAAGTGAGCCTTAACAACGGCCTTATACACCTCAAGATGAACCACAATAATGGGTCATAAATAAGGGCTACAAATGCATCAAGGTGGGCCTTCACGGATGGCCACAAGTACATCCATATGGGTACCATCACGTGGGCCTTATATATAAATCAATGGGCTTCGACCCATGAGCCTTAGAATACATCAAAATGGGCCTTAATACATTACAATAGGCCTTAACCCGTGGGCCCTAATACATTACAGTTGGGTCTCAACCCACGGCCTTTATAAATATCAAATGGGCCTAGTCCCATGGTCCTTTATAAATATCAAATGGGCCTCACCAATGAACGGCATAATTATTTAATACATACATCATGATGGGCTCCACCTAAACCTTAGGTCTGACTCATTTTTCTGTCTCAAGCCCCAAAATGGGCTTTCAAAATGGTTAGACGGTGGGGATGTAACACATGCATCACAGTGGGTCTCACTGTCCAGGAAGTGGACAGTGTGTATAAAACACATATATCATGGTGGTCCCCACCGTCCCACGCTGTGGACGGTGGAGTGAAACAAGTACATCACAGTGGGTTCCACCATCCACTGGACAATGGTAATATAACACGTACATCACTGTGGCTCCACGTGGGGTCCACCATAATGTATATTTGCAATCCGACCCGTACATAGGATCACACGGACATGAATGAAAGGAAAATAAAAATACCATCTTGATCTAAAACTTTTGTGGCCCATAAAAGGGTTTCAACGGTAGACACTCAATAACACTTTTCCTGTGATGTGGGCCACCTGAGTCTTAGATTTGGCTGAAACTTGGAGGGGGCCCACCTCAAGGGGTGGCCCACCTCATGAACGGGCTAGATGATAAATAAACATCAAGGTGGGGCTCACTTGAGGGCCATGGGCTGCCTGGCATCCGCCGGTCAGCCGCTGGCGCGGCCAGCGTTTCTGACAACAGTAGCAGCAACTGCTGTCTTATATTTTTTATTTTTTATTTTTTGAAAAACCCATTTTTCTGGGGTTTTTCACCTGTGGGGCCCGCATCTGATGAATCCACTCCAGCCATTGGATTCCTTAGCCCACAACAATTCCATCAAGACCAATATTGGGCCTCGTTCAGCGCGTAAGAAGAATTTTATGAGATTTCAACGGTAAAGATACAGTTTTCAACGCTATGGCTCACCGGATACTCCGATCAACCTCATTTTTTGGCTCAACGCCTAAAATGAGTCGGGAAAGAGGATGGACGGCATGGATTAGAAACATACATCAAGGTGGGTCCTATACAGGTGGCCCACCCCAATAGCTTGAAACAAGCTCATATTTATGTTTTCATTCTAGTGACGTCCAGAGACGCTGGACTCTTTTGGGCTTAAAAAAAATACATTAAGGTGGGCCCTGCTTAGGTGGGCCACCACATGATAGGTGGTGTGGGTACAATGCATATAAGGTGGGCCCACTCATGGACGGCTTGGATAAAATACTTACTTTAAGGTGGGGTCCATCTAAGTGGGCCATACGGCCATTTCATCACACACAAAGAAATAAAATAAATGAAAAGAGAGGGAGAGAGAGATAGAGTGGGACACGCGTGATGGAGGGCTCCGCCACTATGAGCCCTCCCTTGCATTCAATCGTACATCGAGTGGGCCCTAATACAAGTGGGCCCACTAATTCAAAGATCAACGGTGGAGATCTTTCTCTACTAAAAATGGACAGTCTAGATGACCTCTTAATGCAAGAAAAGTAAACATCATGATAGGATCCATGGAGAATAATCCCATCATGGAATGATATTGATTATCAAGATGGGCCATCGGCCACATCTTAGGGTCCAAAGTGAGATCCATACCATTGATCGGTAGGCCTCACTTGGCCCATCTTAAAAGCATGAAAACTAGCCTATAGAAGCACCCACCACTTGATCTTCTTGGTACGTTGGAAAGCTACTCTCCTAGAGCTTCACTTTGATGGTGGAGATGGGAAATGGATGACTAGGATTAGAGCTTTTGGGATGGGAAGTGGGCCACCAAAATCACCTCTTCTCTCCTGAAAAACCTTGGACGTGGGATCTCTTGGTTGCTTGGAATTGTGGCTTAGGAAATGAGAGAGAGAGAGAGAGGGTTGTAAGGAGATGTGAGAGATGGGTGATGGATGTGAGTGATGGGTGAGGTGATGGTGTACTTGACATGAGAGTTTACTTGGTGGTTGCTTGACTTGTGGAGAAAGAAAGCATAGTTGCTTTGTACTTGACATGAGAGGTGATTGATGGGATTGATTTGACATATTGTAGAGATTCTCTTGGGATTGTAAACACATGGTATTTTTTCAAAATAAACGCTGACCCACATCTCTTAGACAGGGTATTGGATTGGTACATGAGTCGCGGCAACAGTGCGGTCGCAATGATACAAGTCTCAGATTAAGCCGACTCAAATGTGTAGGATACGACTTACGGTTGTACGCAACATCGATTACAGGTCATGGATTTTTGAAATTCGATGGGAAGGATCGCGGGAGTCGACGGAATAGTACTGACTAGGATACAGGTCTTACACCTGGCTTCCCACAATAAGCACAGGTGACACTAGGTTGCCTCACGGGTACTAATGGCGCCGTGATCCTGAGAGGAGAGTCGATACGGGTCCTCTTACCGAGGAATGGCCTGCTCGATATATCTGATCGTGGCCTGGGGATCATAGGCCCACGAGAACGTGACAAACGCTCCCCGTCCTGCTCTGCTCGCATAAACATGTGTACTAACTTAGCATAGGATGGTATGCTAATACAACACATTTTCGAACGAATGTCAGGGCATAGGCTCTCTGAAAATCATCGCATACGCATCTGTGCGCCAGCAAGCACATTAGGAACATATCTTCTCAACTCTGTAAACCGGTGCTCATACTCAGTCATGGTCATGCCTCCCTTTCTGAGGCACAAAAACTCATTCTCCTTCTCATGCCGGTAAGTAAGGGGATAGTATTTCTCATGGAAGTGGGTCTCAAATGCTGCCCATGTCCAAATATAGTCAACAGCTACAGTCTGCAATACACTATCCCACCACAAGCTGGCTTCCTTCTCCAGCATAAAGGTCACCAACTCGACCTGCTCCTACTCGATACAATGCAGTATCCTCAGCATCTTGGAGATGCGATCAAGCCAATACTCGGCATCCTCAGGTCTGTGAGAACCCAAAATTGCAGGAGGCTGCAAGCGCTGGAATCGCTCTAAGAGGCCATTCGTACCCAAGTTCCCTGTAGAGTATACTACAGGGGTAGGCAAGGTCACACCCTCGCCCTGAGCGGAAGGCCCTGCAGCCTCAGCAGGTTGTACAGAGGTGTAGATGGAGTCACACTCCCACCCTGAGCTAGGGCTCCTGCAATGGTGGCCAAGAACTGTTGTTGCTGCTGCTGGTGTCGCATCTGCTGCTGCTGATGCTGCTCCTGCTGATAGTGCATCATCGTCAGCAACTGTTCCAACCTATCAGTAGGTGGAGCTGACGGAGGTACACACTGCGTCGAAGAAGACACACGGTTCTGCTCATGAACCGGTGGTATGTAAGGTGGCAGCCCAACTGTTGGACCGATCGAAGGCTGAGACTCAGGAATAGTCTCACGATTCGGGCCCAAACTAGGGTTTGCACGACCATCACTCTAGGGTGGTGCCTGGTCCATCGAATCACACAACGCGAGGCGTGCTGTACTCCGCGTGAACTTAGGTGGCATTCCCTACACAACATAGGGTGCAACTCAGATCAGATTCAACATAATCACAATCCATTCACTCAGCATTCACACACAAATTTAAGGCAACTTCATGCATTTCATTACCAAAATTGTCATAATACATGAGGCACAAGTTTTACATGGATCATGACAGAAGATGCATATGAGCTAATACAACTAAGCTTCAAACATTAAAAACATGCTAACTACTCGCCCACATCACTAAGCTTATCAAGGCTATACAATGCAAAAAAAGAAAGAAAAACACAGAAAGCAACTAAAAGAACGACTATGCGCAGGACTAGTCATCAGAATCTGGAGATGGAGGAGGAGCATCCTTGTCCTGTACGCAGCACAAGATAGCCTTTAAGGTGCAAGTCATCTTGCCAAATTTTTGCTTCATAATGGCATTGGTCTCTTCGAGCTCTTGCTTTACCTCGGCCCGGAGTTCTTTGACTTCTTGTCAAAAAGTGACCTGACCCTCCTCAAGTCGGGTTAGACGGGCTTCGTGAGTAGCCCGATCAGAATAGCTCGCACGTGCAGTGGGAGGAGTGCCTTCATCAGTGTTCTAGGCCTCTTCTTCTTCTTCCTGCACTTCCCCTATCTCATCACCACCTCCCTCTTCACTTTCTTCCTCTAAATCGATACTTTCCTCTCCCGCACTATCAGACTCCTCCCCATACTCATCGCGTCCAACTTGACGTTGTCGAGGGCCGATCCCCATGTTGTTAAGCGTAGCCTCGCTTATTAATCGGACCGGCGCGATATCATCCATGTTAAGTCTATAGCCGACCTCTCGAGCAATCTTACATACCAACCGGCCAAATGGGAGTGAGATGTCGTTCCTGACCGAGCGCACGGTCTGGATTATCTATACTAGGGCATTCGTGGGCAGGCACAACTTGTCCCCATGTCTAACCCTGTATAAGAAATCTACCATCAAACGAGTACATTCAGTACGGTTGCCCAACCGTGGATAAACATTGTACGTGAAAATGTGGTGAAGCAAACAAAAATCATCTGTCAGACTTGTCGATGGGAGACAATTGCCTTGCTTCTAGGGGGCCAGTTGACCACAAAGGTATCGCGTACAGTGATCTCTTTCTCGCACACTCTTAAAGAATTTTTCATTGGCGTGTACCTCACCACGTGGAATCCCCATAATCCAGGCCATCACATCTACATTGATTGCGTGCTCCCGTCCCCTTACCTCAGCAATAGTAAACTGGAGAGGCTCCAACGATGCGTCTCGAATATGCGCGTCGAACGCACGAACTGTATCCTCACATGCGTAGACTGACCGTCAAACACGGGTCCCCACCCAAAATCCACCAAGAGGTTCATAATCGCGTGTAGCCCAAACAGCTTCTCGTCTACGTGAGCTTCAAGTACAACCCTACAGCCACCAAAACGTCTGTATTCGAAACCTATTGGCAGTGCTCTCTAAACTGGGAGTTGAGGGTCTAGGTCCCGCTTCGACCTATGCTCTTGGGCGGCGCTAGAGCTAGCTTCGACTCCAGCTCTCCTCCTTGGAAGGGTTGGGCCACTAGGCCCAGCTTCATTCGTGGTCGCCCTTCGCTTTCCCATGAGAGAAAGTATCGAGGAGAGTGAGAAAATGGTTGCCACGATCTCAGAAAGGGCCATTGGAGTGGAAGAATAGGGAGATAAGATATATGACGCACAAATAAAGAGATTGTGCGCCTCAAATCAAGGAAAAACGAGAGGGATTGGGGATGAGTTTTGAGGAAAACAGTGGATGAGTGTATAGTTGAAGGAAAATGAGAAAAAGAGGGAATAGAGGGGAGATTTGAGAAAGAAATTTGAAGTTTTTGAGAGGAAGAAGGGCTTGGAGGGGTAGGAAATGGAAAAAGGGGCAAAAGGGAAATAAATGGGGGTACCCACGTGATTTGGTGGGCCCCACACTCTTTGGGAGGCCTGCCCGACGTCGACCCGCGTCTGCTTGACAGGCCCGGCCGGACCCGACCGTTGTGAGCGCGGCGTCGCCCTGGTTCTCTGGACAGGGCATGGTGCCACCACGGCAGGGCAGTGACCGCCCCCCTCCCGGGGTGCCAATGGTCCCTAGGTCCCCCTGTAGGTCCCCCCGAATTGCACTATGTGGCCCTCGATTCTATTTCGAGTTGTTTCAGGTCATTCCGAAACAAATCTGATCTCCATTCCCATTTACTGACTTTCAACGGCTAGAATGGGATAAAACGCAGTCTACACCCATCAATTGACGGTCCAGTAGTGATTTGGGGTCGTCGTGTGTGATCAGGAGTGTGCACGAACTCGATCTCGGCGATCATTTTCATAAACTTTCACCAACAACTAAACTAGGAGTCCTAAACCCGTTTTTAGATTATTCTCACACCCTCCTATATTATAGTTGCGTCAACGTGTATCGTGTGACCATAACACGGGTTCGATTTAATCTAAATCATTCTCTGATACCAACTTGTAATGCCCTAAAAATCGAAGGTCGAGCAGATGCTCAGTTCCCGAGTTCCAATGCATTACTTATGCAACATAAATGAAGATGATTGAATGTTGTTCATGGTAGTGCATTAAACATGAGTGGGATTACACCAAAACAGTAATTCATACTCCAGATCAGTTTATATAATGCAAGCGAAAGATTGAAATATGTATATAAACCAATATAAATCCAAAAGATCGCTGTCAATCGTCAGAGTATGAATACATCACTGAGTCATCATATACATGTAATATCTTAAAAATAAAATGTCAAAGAATAGTCCAACTACAATGATAAACCTTGTAGTCCCGTTGATCAGTACGGCCTAAGCAAAACCGTCAGAGAACTGCATATCAGAGAACTCATCCTGATCGTCGTAATAGTCAGGCTCCGCCTCCTGAGTCACATCCTCATCTGCAACTAAGATAGAGTCTGGTGGGTGTTCAGAACACCGTCCCAGAACGTGGGCATGAGTGATCAACTCAGTAGAATTATAGAATAAAGATTAACATGTTGTCAATTTAATCAAGCAGTAATGATAAAGCAAACATATCAATCATTCCTAAATACTCTTATTAATGCAGGGATGAGATGCTTCATGAATGCATGCCCTCGCCTACACTCCCTCATACGACACCATCTTATGTTCGCGGCATGCTTCCAGCCCTCTGAGCACTTCGTCGTCGGCACATGCAGTGCGATGATATGAACATGATTACCAAATTCTTATTAGTCCTTTTCATACAGCAGGATTGGGAAGCTAAGGTACCTCCCTTGTATCATTACTCAAACGATGATCCATTCTCGGGTCGTCAGTCCGAAACAATCTCATATGATAGTATAGTTCTAGATTGTTGTAAAGGGCTCGTCACCAATCAATACAGGTCTAGTTATATCCTATAGACTATAACAAGGCTCGTTGCCCAATGCAGTTTCAGGATATACTCAAGGTCACTACAAAGGGCTCATCACCAATCAGAGTAGGCCGACAGCTAGAATATAGTGTCCCATACCACCATAATTGGCTTACGAGTATAGGTGCTCACTGGTCACTACAAAGGTCTTGTCACCAATCAGAGTAGGTTGAAAGCTCGAATATAGTATCCCATACCACCATAATCGGCCCATGAGTCTTAGCGGATCGAGGTAACAAGGTTGATGGGATTGCACTGGTAAGGTTGGTACCCTAGATTCAAACAGAAGCGTCCATACATGGTGAACATACATCGGGCCATTCGGGTTACTTGACGAGCTTGACTAGCATGAGCGCACGTCGAGTGAATCGACATGAAGTGCGTAAACACTTCGTGTGACCCAACCACTGCCGACAACTCTAGTACGGCCCGAGTTCGTCAAACATGTCTTACGTAGCGAATCAATCTCAGCCATAAATTTCAGTCTGTTACCGAATGCCGGGACCATAATATGCCCCCAATCACGTACACTATCAATAGTAGACATTCGATTTAAATTCCACACACATATGAGCATGTTATGAAATATAACGTAAACATGAATATAATATGTGGAGAAAATCATACACACAATTAGCATGAATTGAAATAGGCTAAATACAACATGAAGAAAATCATACATACCAGCAAGGTGATTGAGAGTCATCTTTCTATACACTTAAGTATCATACTTTACCTATTTCTAACTCATTCAGACATTTACACAAACATTTAAATTACACTATACAACATACATCACGTATGTTGACATATTGCATATTTGGGCAATTCCTTTTGTTAAGGAGTTGTCGCATACATAACATGCATGTACTAACAATGATTTATCATGGCAATCACAGATCCAAAATTTATACGTATACAGGTATTTCAACAAATACATAGAATACACTACGGTATAATATTTCATACGTATTCGTAATGCGAAACAAATGACATGTTTTGCGAGTGAAATACCATCCACGTCAATAATAAATCATTATCTGACATTAAAAGCTTTGAAAAACATAACCTATACATCTATAATCCACACCTTACGCCGTAGAAGCATAACGTAGATGATTCTAAGCCATAGGCTTTTGTCAACGGCGGTTTAGCAACCTATAACATGAACTAAATTAGCTATTTGATTACTCCGTCTATATCAAACCTTAAAACAGGTTAGGTTTTGATTTTCTTACCCAAGTGTGGAATCAGAATCGTCGAATTAACGATTCAGATGGATGGAAGTTGGCACGTAGTGCCACTAGGTGGAATGACAAGAGGAAAACACCACTTCTCTCTCACTTTCTCTCTCTTTTCTCTCTTCTCTCTCCTAGAGTTTCTCTTAAATTTGTATGGAGCAAATGAGACAGGGTTTAAGGCCTTTTTATAAGTTCTAAATCGACAGAAATAGCCCTAAGGCCAAGGTATACTTAGGTTATAACCAAATCGGCCTTGTTCCGATCCAACGGAGCATTTCTGAAGGTCCTGTTACTAAGTGCGGTCGGACTTAAGCTCATGGATGGTGGATCTTGATCAAGTTAAGTTTTCAGTTCGATCAGATTTTCAGATCAACCGTGGCGGTCCAGTTTCTGTTCAGCGGTCACCGAAACTCGATCAAGGCCACAAATAATTTGAATGAGTGGGCCATCATCCCTGATCCGAGGGTGAATTTGGGTCAAAATCCAAGAGTCAGAATGCTTATAAATGTCGCGCAAGTGACACGACTCAGATTTCTTAAAATCATATTTAATTTCTTAAAAATCTTTAGTTTCTCACACTCTTCACTCTGGACTCAAGGAAATAGTCCCAGAGTATCGTTTAGACATGATTTTCGCTGTGATTTCCAAGTCCAACTACGCGGTCAATATCTTCTTAGTTCATCGCAATCGGACTTTCGACGTGAGGTCCAAGTCTGATACGAAGTTTCAAAGTGCTCCCATGAGCAACTGGGTTTAGAGTTGGATCCTAGATTTTAGAGTAACATAGCATTACTAATTCTACAGGTTTTGAATCTTACAGATCATATTTAAAGTGATTGGTGTTAATTTCATAGGTAATCTAGGTTAATACGTAGAAATTCTCATCTAATTTCTAAAGGATTTAATCCTGAGGGATTTCTGACTGAGTTGGTACTCGGTTCTTTGTACGGATTTTTTCGAGTCGTTACACAAGGTAAGTGTCAAGTATTCAATACAATGCCATAATATTACAATATCAAAAATATTGGCAAGATCATGAATCATATGATATCAGAGTAAGGGAAAATTCTGCAAGTCTATAAATCATTTAATATTAGAATATGTAATAAAGATCATAATGAGGTAAATATCATATACTGAGGATGTAATGCAATAAGCAAATCCTACTAAGTCCGTCTAGGCCATAAAAGTGTAAAAACATGACAACCCAAAATGTTAATGTTACGAATGTAATGCAATATGTGATGCGAATGAAATGACCAGGCTGGAGTGTAAGGTTAGGATGATAGTACGTAGTATCACGGGCTATAGGGTCCATCATAAGGGACTTCTATCCAAACCAGTCCCATATCTAAATTTGAACAGCCAGACACAATGTAGTAGACTCCTAATCTCATGTTAGTCGCGCGCCCCAACCGAAATCCTTGCCATTATGAAGGTACACAACAATTAGTTGCTCACCACCAGCCCAAGTAGATAGTGAATGAATGAATGAATATGCAACTTCTACTCAATAAGTCCACATATTAGTACGGTTTCTCTCTGAAAAATCACCGGGGTCTAGTACACTCCAAACCAGATTGCCGGCGCATTGCGCACAACAAGATAAGTGGAAGAGACCTCACTATCTGCTTGTCAATATCGGGCACGGCTCATCGATAGCGGACCCATTCCTCGAGCTGGTCAAACTTAGCCTAACTTTACCCCCTCATCTCAGGTATGTAAGGCCATATCCCCTTCCAACCGACCACGACATAGTGGGAGATGTGGCCTAACGGTATACGGCCCTCATTCGCTCATGTATCCACTCAGTCTAAACGTTGGAGCAGCCTCTAGAACCAAGAGGGTTTAGGAAATTTTACCTAGGGATATCTATAACACCCCTGATTTACGGTGTCCCATCTGGCCATCCATGATGTACTTATGGAGGCTACGACCTTGATGTCGTTAGGGCGTACTGTAATCATAATCATACAATGCGAGATGCATGAATCACACAGTCCAATCATGCATCAATCCTGCGCATACCGTGCGCTCATGTGGGGCAACTTCACCTATTAGGGAATCCCATGAACAACCTGCCCTATAGCATATGCAATGGCCAACCATATCTCATAACAAACATGAAGATGATGCGTATGTGCATGTATCATGATACTATGCTGTCACATACTCATAATCGGCATCAATAATTGACATCGATAATCAGCCTATCAAAGGGCCTAAAGGAAGGTCACAATGAGGACATTTAACCATCATTGCCTATCAATGTGGTCATTTAACCAACATTACTCCCAAGAAGTGGCCTATACAGAACCAAACATATAGTGGGCCCATAGCCTCAGTCAAGGGCCTAATACACATCACTATGGGCCTCACTCATGGGCCGTATAAGCATCACATTGGGCCCTGCTCATGGACTTCATGCACATCACAATGGGCCGCAATACATGGGCCAGAAAATACATCTCATGGGGCCTTACCAAGTGGGCTGGAAATACATCATAATGGGCTTTACCAAATGGGTCAGAAATACATCACAATGGGCCTTACTAAATGGGTCGAAAATACATCACAATAGACCACAACATATGGGCCGAGTATACATCTTAATGGGCTACGACCCATGGGCCACAGTACATCATAATGTGCGCCTCAAATTCAACAAGTGGGCCGCATCAATGGTCGGCAAGAGAGAGCTTAGTTTACACCAAAAATCATTTCAATAGTTATAGGTGCAACATGTGTATCACTGTACACTATCATTCCATGGGGTACATGGCCCACTAATGATGATCAGCACTGTCCAAGCATTGTCCAGGTAAATCAGCACTATCCAAACATTTTTCATGTAAATCAACACCATCCAAACATTGTCTATGTAAATTAACACCATCCAAATATTATTTATGTAAATCAGCACCATCCAACCATTATCCACCACCGTCCAACATAATCTGGACGGTGTGGATGAAATAAATACATCATGGTGGTTCCATGCTGGCAAAACAGGTGGACGGCTTGGGATGTAACACCTACATCAGGTGTGGCCTGTTGGCCCATTGTTCAGATGGACGGTCTGTATATAATACATATGCCTCATGATGAGGTCCACATAACTTTTGAAGTTGTGCAGGTGGACATTTTAGATGTAACACGTACATCATATGGGACCTACAACAGCTAAGAGGGCTGCTGGCCCACACCGTTTAACAGATGAACGGTTTGGATATAAGACATGCCTCATGATTAGGGCCCACATGGCACGTCTAGATGGACGGTTAATATAGAACACATACGGCAAGGTGGGTCCCACCCCACATGTGCAGCACACGTCGGGTGGGCCCCACAGCAAAACAGATAGGCGGTGTGAATGAAACACATACGGCAAGGTGGGGATCCACCCTCCCAACGAGGGATGGTGTGGATTAGAACATATAAATCAAGGTGGGTCCCACCCCCACACGTGTCACACGTGTGGGGTGACCCCACGTCCCAAATGCATGGACGAAATGTATAAAACACATACCTCATTGTAGGGTCCACCGTTTTGAAATGGATGGACACCTAGGATGTAAGGCACATACATCAAAGTGGGTCCTATCCCACACATGCAGTGTGTGTGGGCGGGCCTCACACATGCCAAATGGATGGCTGCATGGATAAGTACATATATCATGGTGGTTCTGCACAGCACCGTCTAGATGAATGGTGTGTGTATAAGTATATCTCGGTGCATCCCACCTAGACAGACAGTTTGGATGAATGAAAAGGCCTAGCTATATGTCCTAAAGGGGGAGGGGGGGGGGGGGGGGGGGGGGTGAATAGGACTATGCCAAATAAAACATATAACAGCAAAAATTAAACAAATACGATAGCCAACAATTAAAGTATACAAATCTCAATGCAAGAATGTAAGGACACCTCAAAATTCAGATCTTGAGAGGTTGATACAAATGTTATTCTAAGGACAACCTTACACCAAAAACTAGAGTTTATGGTAGGACAACCTTATTTCTAGAAAGGTCTTTATATCAAATCTCAAATCGAAGAGGAAAAGAAAATAAAATACAAATTGTACTAAAGAATAAATTGTAATAAATTATATATTGTTCTAAAGACAGCCATGCACCATAGAAATGGCACGGCAACCTTACTAGAACAATTAAGAATGCTGATAAAGAAATTGCAAGAAATAAATGCTAAACTATTACAACATTCTCACAATGCTTGAAATAAATGATTACAACATTCACATCCACATATACATCCCACAAATGAATAATAAAAGATATGAAATATAAACCATTCAACCACGAAACATAAGGGATTATAGTGGTTCGCCTATGTGTACACCAACTGTTTAACAACAACCACACAAAATGCTACTCCACTCCTAATATCCTCACACAGGGGATATTAGTATTCATTATCAATTTAGGTTTTTACAGGTTCGCCAAAAACCTTACAATTGTGTCTTTCTATGTGGGCTTACACAATTAAAAAAACCTCACTTCTAAGTTTTCCTGGCTCTCCTCAGATAACCAATACAATGAGATTTTTTTGACAAATCCCAAACAAAACTAAAAATAAAAAGGAATTTATAATTAAATGTAAAATACCTAAATATCTCCTTCGTTGTAGCAGCCCAGAAGAACCAAGTCAGAGTAGATGATTGAATGTCCAAGTTCAATGTCCAAACTCACATTACAATTGTTCTAGTCCTAATTGATTTTAAATTAAACCAAAATGGACTAGCTTTAATTGATTTTGATTCCAAAGAAAGGGAAACAACATTTCCACTTTTCAGATTATATTGAAATATAAGAAACAAAATCAATTAATAAAGCTAATGAAAGAGAATATTAAATACGTGCACTTAGTTTAGAATGGAGCACAGTCTTATCTCTCAGAAGGCCGAATTAATTAGCTTGAATTATCTATTTTATTTTGAGATTCGTGCTTTATTTATAGTTGAGCAAAACACATCTTCGACTGGTATTAGGACCTCTACGACTGGTCGAAGAATCAACAAAAATTTAAATTTTCAGGCGCGATAAGATAAGGTGGTTATGCGATTAGTCGTAGGTCACCTTTGACAAGTCATAGGTTGCACACAACTGGTCGTAGACCAATGTATTTCATTGCTGGACTTTGAGTCGAAGGTCTATGACTGGTCGAAGAACCAGTCGACACTGTTCCTACGACTGGTCGAACAGTCACAGGACTGGTCGTAGAGTAACCAAAAAATTTTAAAAATCCTCAACAACTTAAGACTAGTCGTGGAATTTCTTGGACTGGTCGAACCAGTGCTAGGACTAGTCGAACAAGGTCCAGGACTAGTCTTAGAATAGACCAAATTTATGAATAAAATATATATGGATTATGTATCCAAAATTTCCTACTCTAAAGGTCAATCTACGGTCAGTCATACCTCAATAGTGAAGCAAGGATATTGAAACTTGAAGACAAGTGACCTTTGAGTATAATTAAGCCTGAGATCTTAAACTTGAGCACTTCTGAGATCTTGAAAGCTTCTTGAACTTGAACACTTCTGAGATCTTGAAAGCTTCTTTTGTTCATCACATATACAAGCTTCAAAGTAGTGTCTTTGTCACCAAATTTGACAATAATGAGGGCTATAAACTATAGTACTTATAATGAACCATATATATGTGTGGGTCCCATGGAACTTGGTGACCTCCTCAGCAAGACGGTGAGATGCGCTAGCCAATCCGCATCGAAAGCAGGTGGATCTCCACGTACTGATGCAACACGTCAAGATGGTGGGCCCTACTTTGGATCAAGCAACTATTTGTGTTTTCTCTTTACCTGGGCCTGTCCAAACGGCCAGCCCGGTGGACCCAACTCAGTGGACGGCATGGATAAAATACATACATCACATTGGTCCACGATTAGTGTGGATCTAATGGGTCATGCCCATCACAAGAGAGAGAGAGAGAGAGAGAGAGAGAGAGAGAGATCGGTGAGAAGGGGAGGGACCCCGCCACAATGGGCCCTGCCTATACAATGCATACATCAAGATGGGTCCCACCATATTCGGCCCTCAATCATCAAAATCAATAAATAAAATCACCTACCTTTGATCATGGACTTCTCCTTCCATCAACACATTCTAGAGCTCCAATGGATGAGATTCAACAGTCAAGATGAAGCTTGGATGGTGGATATGGGAGGTAGGAAGGTGGGCCACACTAGCTCTCTCATGGAGGTTGGAGGAGCTTATATAAGTGTTATAGTTTATAGCCCCTTGTTATTGTCAAATTTGTGATGACAAAGGCACTGCTTTGAAGCTATATATGTGATGAACAAAAGATCTATTCAAGACATGAAGAGTCATGATGATAGTCTAACAAGATTAGCTTCGATAGACAAGTAAAGCTTTCAAGTTCAAGATCTCAGAAGCTTTCAAGTTCAAGATCTCAGGCTTAATTATACTCAAAGGTCTCTTGTCTTCAAGTTTCAATGTCCTTGCTCCACTATTGAGGTATGACTGACCTTAGGTTGATTTTTTAGAATAGGTCATTTCGGATACATAATCCATATATGTTTTATAAGTGAATTTAGTCTGTTCTAAGACTAGTCCTGGACTTTGTTTGACTAGTCCTAGCACTAGTTCGACTAGTACAAGAAATTTCACGATCAGTCCTAAGTTGTTAAAGATTTTCAGAATTTTTTGGTTACTCTACGACCAGTCATGGAGACTGTTCGACCAATCGTGTGAACAATGTCGACTGATTCTTCAACCAGTCATATATCTATGATTCAAAGTACAACATTGAAAATCATCTGTTTATGACCAGTCGTGTGCAACCTATGACCAGTCGAAGAGGACCTACGACCAATTGTGAAACCGTCTTATCTTATCACGCTCAAAATTTTAAATTTTAGTTGGTTCTATGACCAGTCGTAGAGGTCTCTAGACCAGTCGAAGACGTGTTTTGCTCAGCTATAAATAGAGCACGAATCTCAGAATAATCAAGACAATTCAAGCTAATTAATTCAGTCTTCTGAGAGATAAGTCTGTGCTCCATTTTAAGCTAAGTGTGCGTATTTAATATTCTCTTTCTTTAGCTTTATTAATTGATTTTGTTTCTTGTATTCCAATCTAATTTGAAAAGAGAAATTTTTATTTCCCTTTCTTTGAAATCAAAATTAATTAAAGCTAGCCCATTTTGGTTTAATTTAAAATCAATTAGAACTAGAACCATTGTAATGTGAGTATTGGACATTCAATCATCTACTCTGACTTGGTTCTTTGGGGTTGTTACAACAAAGGAGAAAATCATGTATTTTACATTTAATTATAAATTCCTTTATGTTTTAGTTTCTTTTGGGATTTGGCAAAAAAATCTCATTATATTAATTATCTGAGGAGAGCTAGGAAAACTCAGAAGTAGGTTTTTTTTTTTTTAATTGTGTAAGCCCATAGAGAAAGACACAATTGTGAAGGTTTTGAGTGAACCTGTGAAAACCTACTTTGATAATGAACGCTAATATCCCCTGTTTGAGGATATTAAGAGTGGAGTAGCATTCTGTGTGGCTGTTGTTTAAGAGTTGGTGAACACACAGGCGAACCACTATAATCCCTTGTGTTTGGTGGTTGAATGGTTTATATTTCATATCTTTAATTATTCATTTATGGGATGTATATGTGGATGTGAATGGTGTAATAGTTTAGCATTTATTTCTTGTTATTCCTTTAACAATTCCTTTATTAATTTGTTCTAGTAAGATTGCCTTGCCATTTTTATAGTGCATGGTTGTCCCTAGAACAATATATATTTAAGATTGCATTTTATTCTTCAGTGCAATTTGTATTCATTTTTCTATTCCTCTTTGGTTTGAGATTTGATACAAAGACCTTTCTAGAATAAGGTTGTCCTACCATAAACTCTGATTTTTGGTGTAAGGTTGTCCTTAGAACAACATTTCTATCAACCTCTCAAGACTTGAATTTTGAGGTTGCTTTACATTCTTGTATTGTGGTTTGTTTATATCATTTGTTGGCTATCATATTTATTTAATTTCTGTTGTTATAAGTTTTATTTGACATAATCCTATTCACCCCCCTCTAGGACATATAGCTAGGCCTTTTCAGCTTGGACGTTGGAATTTTTTTGGGTTGCTTGGGAGATGGGTTTGAAAAATGAGAGTATGGGTTGTAAGGAGAGAGAGGGATGGGTGAAGTTAGTGATGAGTGTACTTGATAGGGGATGGGTTGTGTAAGGGATTGTTGACTTTTGGAGTTTCTTGGGGATGGGATGTGAGGTGATGTGTACTTGACATGTACTTGACCATTGATGGGATTAATGAGATATATTGGGTAGAGATTCTCTCAGAAATACAAATGTGCGACGTTTCTTCAAACTGAACTCGAGCCCACATCTCCTGGCCTAGGTATCGCCTTGGTGCGTGAGACTCGGCGTTGGAACCACGACGATAGCCCGGTTGAAAGGATATAAGTCTTGGGTCAATCCAACTCTGGAATACGGGATATGACTCAGGGTCGAGTGAAAATACCGATTACAGATCGCGGGTCGTTGAAATTCGACTGAGAGGACTGTGGAAGCCTACAGAACGGTACGGTTTAAGATATGGACCTGACAAAGGATCTTCCAGCTACCACCTTAATGGCTGATCATTGAGCTAGAATCCCCTGAATGCCTAAGATCTTAGAATTACTCTGTCCCTTCAATGATCATCATTTAATAGAGTAATTACCAACATAATCTTGACCCAACCCATCATCATACATTGGAGCATCATCAGTATTGCGGATCAAGGGAGCTGAAGACCCTTCGTTATCGAAGGAGGAGATCTTCATCAACGTGCTTAATGAGGCTCATCTACTTATCTGTAAGTCAATAGAGTCCAAAGACCCTGCTGATCATTCCTTTGTGTAGGATTGGGTCACAGGTGATTCTCACCCCTTTTCAAGTCCTCGTAGGAGGCCTCCGATGGGAGAATACGTATGGGTGTTGTGTGTTAACCCTTGCTCTTTTAGAGCATAAACTCTTGGTCCTTACTGTAGGTCCTTGGCCTGTGTGGCCTAAAACCTAGGTGCTGTGTGTTAACTTTTGTTCTTATGTAGGGCAAAACTCTTGGTTCCTTGTGTGGATCCTTTGATCGTGTGTAGAGCATAAAATTGAGGTGTTGTGTGTTGACCCTTGCTCATGTGTGGGGCATAAACTTGTGTCTCGTGGTGACATGTCTAGGTTCCTTGTGTAGGTCCTAGAGTCGACCTTGTGTAGATTGTGTTGGTTAGAGGTGAACTTGATTTAAAACCTCTGTTAGTGAAATCTGGTACACTCAAGGGTTGAGTGCGTCCACCGGGAGTGGAGTAGGCAAGTAGCTGAATCACTATAAACGATTGTGTTTGGGGTTGTTATTTGTATTTTTTTACTTTTTTTGTGTTTACTTTGGATGTTCACATAATGCATGATCACATGATTCTTTAGAACTGATAAGTATCACATTCCACACACCATCACTCATTCAATCCATCTTAGACTAAGGATATTGTTTATATTCTGCTTAGTCTTATGATTGGATCCTCTAATTGGTTTGGAAACCATTAGAGTTAAATTGATGATATCTTGACATTTACACATTAGATCAAGATATCGGTAATAGGATTTTCAATTGTTGTAAAATTTTATAAAAGTCCTATTCACCCTCTTCTAGGACGCTTTGACCTATTCTTACTTCAACTAAAGTGGTCATTATCACAATTTCATTGTCAAGTTCACTTTCTAACAAGTTATAAATCATCCAAATCTGACTACCGATGTGAGAGTTATGAGGGACTTTGTGAGAATAGGGGATGTCTGAAAAATTCTGCACTATTTACTCTCACCCATTTTTGGAGTTCCAAAGGTCTCGAAATGCGATGATTCCAGTGGGGTTTTAAAGAGCACTGACTCACCTTTCCATTGAACCTAAAATAAACCCAATCCAACATCTAACAAGAGAGTTACAAGTGTTTAATTCGTATCACATGATTTCTAAAGATTAAGGAATGAGATTGAGAAGCAATGATCGAAGCCTTCTAGTGTGCTTTTGAGAGATCAAATGATCCCCGAATCAAGCAATTCTTTTTTCATTTGAAAGCTTGTCAAGTTAGCTTTCCAACAAGCTCAGAATCATCCATATTCGACCTCCGATAAGGGAGTTATGAGGGTTTTAATGGGAAGAGGGGATGTAAGAAAAATTCCATACCATTTACTCACACACCACTTTTATAAGCCTAAACTGTCCCGAAATACGACGATCCGAGTGGGGGTTTCAAAGAGCACTGACTCACCTTTCCAATGAACCAAAAATTGACCCAATCTGACATATAATGAGGGAGTTTTAAACATTTTATTCGCATCACGCGATTTCAAAAGATTAATGATTGAGATTGAGAAACGACGATCGAAGCTTTTTAGTGTGCTTTTGGGATATCAAACAGTCTACAAATCAAACGATTCTTTTTTCATTTAAAATCTTATTAAGTTAGCTTTTCAGTGAGCTAAAAATCATCCAAAATTATCTTCTTATGAGGGAGTTATGAGGGTTTTCGTGGGAACAAGGGAGTCCAAATCTGTCTTCTGATGAGGGAGTTATGAGAGTTTTTGTGGGAACAGGGGCTGTAGAAAAAATTCTCTACCATTTACTCTCACCCTACTTTTGAAGGCCCAAACAGTCTCAGAATACGACGATTCCAATGGGGTTTCGAAGAGCACTAACTCACCTTTCCAATGAACCTAAAATCGACCCAATCCGACATATAACGAGGGAGTTACAAGCATTTTATTCACATCACTTGATTTCAAAAGATTAACTATCCAGATTGAGGAACGGCGATCCGAGCCTTAGAGCGTGCTTTTGGGATATGAAATGGTCTTTGAATCAAGCAATTCTATTTTTATTTCAAATATTATTAAGTTAGCATTCCAACGAGCTACAAATCATGAGGGTTTTCGTGGGAATAAGGGGTGTCGGAAGAATTCTCCACCATTTACTCTCACCCCACTTTTGAGGGCTTAAACGGTCTTGCAATGCGACGATTCCAGTGGGGTTTCCAAGAGCACGGACTCAACTTTCCAATGAACCAAAGATTGACCCAATCCAACATATAACGAGGGAGTTACAAGCATTATATTCGCATCACGCGATTTCAAAAGATTAATGATCAAGATTGAGAAACGACAATTGAAGCTTTCTAGCGTGCTTTTGGGATATCAAACGGTCTCCAAATCAGGTGATTCTTTTTTCATTTGAAATCTTGTCAAGTTAGCTTTCTAACGAGCTAAAAATCGTCCAAATCTAACTACCAATGTATGAGTTATGAGAATTTTTGTGGGAACAAGGGATGTCTGAAAAATTCTGCATCATTTACTCTCACCCACTTTTGGAGTCTCATATGGTCTCGGAATGCGATGATTCTAGTGGGGTTTCGAAGAGCGCTGACTCACCTTTTCAATGAACCTAAAATGACCCAATCCAACATCTAGCGAGGGATTTACAAGCATTTTATTCACATCACGTGATTTCAAAAGATTAAGGATCGAGATTGTGAAACGACTATCGAAGCCTTCTATCGTGCTTTTGGGATATCAAACGCTCTCCGAATGAAGCGATTCTTTTTTCATTCGAAAGCTTGTCAACTTAGCTTTCCAACGAGCTTAGAATCGTCCATATTCGACCTCCGATGAGGGAGTTATGATGGTTTTATTATGAACAGGGGATGTCAGAAAAATTCTGTACCATTTACTCACACACCACTTTTGGAAGCCCAAATGATCTCGGAACGCATGGATTGTAATGTCTCAAAAAAATTCGTATAAAGTCCCCACCTCAGCCAGAAATCCCTAAGGACTGTATTCAATAGAAAGTAGATAAAAATTAATTAAGTACTAAACTAATTAATCGATAGATTAGCTTGAACCACTATTTATACAAACGACAAGACTCAAAACCATCAAAATTGCTGACTCAACAGTACTTAAAAACCTAGGAGAAATTTCAAAAGCTTGTTGCTCTCAGGAGCACATTGAAACTCCGTATCAGACTTGGACCGCACGTTGAAAGTCCGATGACTGCGAAACTATAGGTTTATGACCATCTTATTAGGCTTAACATCCAACGCGCAAATCAAACCCAAATAATGTCTAGAAACCCACAACTTGAGCCCTGAGAAAAGTGTGTGAGAAACACGAATATCTTTAGAAAATGTAATAAAACTTAAGTAAATTGGGCCATTGGCTTGCGGGTGAAATTGAAGATTTCAGACCGTTAGTTTTTTACCAAACTTCACCCATGGATCAGGAAAATTTCTCTGCACATATCGGTATACTTATGGCCCTGATCGAGTGACAACGACCTTTGATCTGATATAGGTCCTTCACGATCGGTCGGCCTATCCAATCACGTTGAAACCACATCTTGGCATAGATCCATCGTCAGGGAATAACCCTGTATTGTAAGTGAGTAGTGGACCTCCATATGAACCTCATTTGTCAGAAACAGTTTCCCTTTGGATGTAAATCAGGTATACCATGGCCTTGGGGCCATTTGCACCAGTTCTAGGCCTATATAAAGCCCTTAAACCACCCCATACATATCTCATACAAATTTTCTCTAACCCTAGGAGAGAGAAGAGAGAAAGGAAGAGAAAAGAGTAGGGAGTGAGGTAAAATCCTTGGAGTTTACTGCAGTGATTCTTTCCTGCTACTCCATGCACTGAATCGCCTTTACATCTAGCTAACTGATCCATTTCAACTACGATTTGGCTAAAAAATTCTAACCCTAATCTTGATTTAGAAAGTTGGATTGAGTAATCGACGAACTGGCTAACCCATTTCGTGATTTAGGTACCCGTTGTTCTGTGTTTGGGAACGTAGGATTTGAACTGAGTTCGAAACGAGTACTCCGACGAAAGGTGCGGACTATAAACGTTTAGGTTATAGTTCTCAAGGCTTTCAATATCAGCTAATGATTTATGTTAACTTGATTGCTGTCATATGATCTTAGTTACAATGTTTCAATATATTATACATGTGTAAACTATGTTGAATATATGATGCATTCCATATATTTATTGAAATGTTTGAATGAATATGGAATTGTGACTTGTGCTTGTCATGACTATAAATCTAGGATTCATGTTTATCGTGTGTATCACGATCTCTTTATGTAATGAATTGTTATAGTTCATGTCGTAACCAATCTAGTTTATGTATTTAGTTATGTGTCATCTAAGTGTTTGATTAAATGTCCAAATGAAAAATTGTTGATGAATTGTATTCAATAAGGGTATTGAGATAGGATTCTCAACTACCTTATCTATATGTATAGTTTTCTTCATGTAATATTAATTTTAACTATGCAAATTTATGAATAAAATGCAATGTTAGTAACATGTTCAATATGTTTGATGAAATGCTCAAATGAGATATTGATTAAAATTATTCGTCAAATGCTGATATGACTTTCACGTGTATTTACATGCTCCATCTGAGTAAGATTGAGACTACAACGTAGTTTAGGCAATCGGTAATGATCTTCGTTGAGTGGCTGAATTAGTCTCGTCACATTTGATACGTTCGGTGAATCCGGGTGGTACGATAATTGTTGATAGTGGTTAGGCCACAGGGAGTGCTTACGCGCTCCATGTCGATTAATTCAGTGTGCGCCCATACCAATTGAACTTATCTAGTAAATCGATGGGATTATTTTGTGTTTTCCATATATGGATATCATTGCTTGAATCTAAGGTACCACTTACCAATGTAAAGGCCCATTTCAATATGGTACCACGATTCGTTAAGACTCATGAGCCGGGCATGGTGATATGAGACACCGTGGTCGAGCTGTCAGCCTACGTTGGGGTGATGAGCCTCCCCATAGTGATTTCTAAATTGAGAAGATTCATACTCACCTCCTCTATCTGTTCTAAGTCTTTTAATTTTTATATTTAACTGATTTTCAACTTTAGTTTTATACTTAGAGAAAGCATCTAAAGCTTCATCTCTGTTTCTTAATAAATAAACTTTAATGAATCTAGAGTAATCATCTATAAAAGTTATGTAATATCTTTTTCTACCTCTAGATATATGATTTCTAAAATCACATAAGTCATTGTGTATCAACTTTAATAGAACAAAGGATTGTTATATTCATTTAAAGGATTTTCTAATGAATTTTGATTTTACACATGTTTTACATTTATCAAATTCTTCATTAGATATATTAGGTAATAAACTTAATCTTTTCATTTTCTTCAAATATGTTACGTTCCTAATCTGCTATGTCATAGATAAAAGAGTTCAACGATATAAACAGAACTTGATGTCTTCTTATTATTATCATTGGATACATTTACAATGAATAGACCATCACTATAGTATCCCTTACCAATAAAATTTTTATTCTTAGTCATTATAAGTTTATCTGGATCAAATACTAACTTGACACCAGCTTTATTAAAGAGTAAACTAGAGACCAAGTTTCTTCTAATGTCAGGCACATGTAAGACATCATTCAACATCAGAGTCTTTCTAGAAGTGAGTTTTGAAAGTACTTTTCTTTTTCCTACAACTGGAGATATTCTAACATTGCCCATAAACACTTGTTCATCATCTCCTGATACTTGGTAGGAGGCAAACATGCTATAATCCTTACATACGTGCCGAGTTGCACCAGTGTCTAGCACCTACTCTAAGTTGTTTACAAGAAAGACTTCTAATACCACAACTACTACCATATCAGACTCATTACCTATTTCTGTAAGATTAGCCTGTAGATTATCTTTATTTTTCTTAAGCTTACAATTTTAATGTGATGCCCAGGCTTTCCACAGTTATAACAATTTCATTTTTTCTTAAATTAATTATTTACATTCTTTTTTGGCCTACATTCATTAGCATAATGTCTAGGCTTGCCACAATTAAGACATTTACCTTTTTTCTTCTTATTATTTTCTCGACTTGATTCCACAATATTCGTCTTTAAATCTACCTCCTTTGTATTTTTCTTTGGGTCCCTATTTCTATTGGTCTCCTCTATTTGAATGTGGACGATTGTAGTTTCTAATGAAATACCATTCTTTTTATGTTTCATTTTATTCTTATAAATTTTTCCAAGTGGGCGGTAGCTTTTCTATCAACGCTCCTGCTAGAAACGTTTTATCCAACTTAATTCCTTCTAACGATAGTTCATGAACTAGATTTTAAAAATTATGAATCTAATTTATGACATGTTTATCATATGTCATTTTATAATGAAGGAAATTAGCGATTGTATGTTTCTTATCGCTTACATCTTCCAAAATGTACTTCTTTTCTAAAGCAGTCCATATATCTCTAGCAAACTGATAAGAAGCATACACATCATCTAATACTTCAGTTTAATTTGTTGGATCTATACTAAATGATTTAGATAATATGTATGAAACTTTAAAGGTGGTCAGTGCGAGCGAAAGTTTATGTTTCCACCATTTAAAGCATTGTCGAGCGAACGGTTCAATTTTGGCTAACTCGATAGAAGCATTAACTATTACAGTAGTCATAGTTTATTTAATTCAACAATTCGATTTCAAGATTGTTGGAATATTTATTTGAATCAAATAAACTATTTAAAATCAAGAACCAAAAAGAAAATTAAATTTGAGATAGAAGACTTATAGATTTGAGTCGATGTGTGATGTGAGTCACTCAGCTTGAAATCAAATTTGCTCCCCTTTTACATCAGCCAAAATGTAATAGGTTTTCAGAGCAATCGACCTCTAAGTTACAACGACTATGACCTGATCCCAGTGGTGCACTTACTGTACGCAGGCTCAAACCACTTACAGTTTAACCCGAAAGTGCTGAGTTAACTCAGGACGAATTTAGCAACCAAAAAATTCTTAAACCAAAACAGAGAGAGTTTTATAAGAGGTGAAAATAATTTTCATTGTTTAGAAAATGAATCGAAAGTCTTTATATAGACTCTGAAGTAGTGCATTAAGTACCCTTTCGAAAGGGTTTGGTCCGTTGAGTTTAAACACGAAAGGAGCAACCAACCAAATGGTTATATCTCTCTGGTTTAAAACAAAAAGGCACAAGTACGAGTATCCATATGTTTCAAACAAGAAACAAATGCATTCGATTTGAGAGAATTATCTCATTTGAACATAACAGAAAGAAATGTATAGAGAACAATTGTTGTATTATTAATACTAAATTCATTTACATCCTCTAATATCCCTTGATTCTAAGATAGATAATCTAGAATACAAAAATTGACAAAGTTTGAATGTCGAATCTGAATATCAAATTCGACAACATTTCGACTTGTGCTTTGATAATCTCTTTAAGAGGAATGTTGTGCGGGATTGATCATCTGATCTTCCCCTTTTGAGCTTGTCCCTTATGTAAAAAGGAGAGCTTGAAGTGATGAAAATTGCATTTGACGATTCAGCGGCATTTCGGCCCTTTCCATCATTGGTTGTATAACATCCTGGTTGCGCGGCCCACGTAACCAACTATTGGTTGCACGGTCCGTGCAACTAACTTCTCTTCCTCTCCTACCTTCAACTTCCTCTGGAGCTCAGACCTTCTTCCAAAATTCTTCTAATCACCAAATGAGAGGGGGAGTGGGGTATTTATAGGCCTTCACATGTGCGAAGCCTCTATCTTTGTGCCATGGGGCCCACCTTGCATCAGATATTCCATCCACAACAGACTATTTTTTATCTCATTTGTGCGACCCGTGCAACATGCTAAGTTGTTTGCGTGACCCGCGCAACTAACTCTTTATGACTTCAACTTATCAAGTCATTTGCGCGACCCGCGCCACCAACTATTGCGCGAAACCACTTATTATGTCATTCAGTTTCCTTCTTTCTTTCTTATTTCTTCATTTCTCCTAATCTTTTATCCCTTCAATCTTCTTCCTTCTTTTTATGCTCCAACAGATGCCCCCTTGATCCTTTCTTTGTTCTTTTGAGTTAAAGAATTGGGATTAATCCACTCCAATTTTTAAATCATAAAAGTGGTTGCGCGACCTGCATAATGGACACCCGAGTTCTCACTTGGCCCCATCCTCTATAAATAGGAGCACCCTGTTTCATTCTCTCACTTCTCATTCCTTACAGTGGAGCTCTATCCCCCCAACTTTCCCTCGTGCAATAAAATCTAGTTACGCGACCCGTGCAACAGATATCTCGTTCGCGCAAGGTATAAGTGCATTGCACGGACTTGTGCAACGAACTTTGGTTGCATGACCTGCGCAACCGACCCTTAGTCATTTTTTCAAACTTGTCTTTTTTCTTCAACTTGGCTTGTTTTCCTGAACTAACTCTTTCTCAACCCACTTCTTTCAGGACTCGAACCTTCTCATCATGGCCCACATAAAAAGAACTTTCATTGTCGTCGATCCCCCTACTACACATCCTTCACACCAAGAACTACCGAACCCTCCACCTTCTCAAGACATAGGATCTCCATCATCCCCAGCCCAGCTTTCATGAAAGTGCTTCAAAACAACTAGTAAGCTCCCTGTTTACTTAAAAGAGTCGGTGCTTCCTACCTTTGACTTCACCGACCGCATCAACACACTCCCGTCTCCAATTCACAGAGCCATTTCTATGCGTCGGAGAAAGCTTAAATTCATGCTTCCCAAATTCTATTCTAGTTCTTTTAGAAAAGAACTATGGCGAAGAGGTCCTATGATTGGGTGAAAGACGCAATTTCTTCCAACGGCCAAATCAATTATTTTCATTTCTTCCTGCATCATTATACAACAGATACAGATAAAATAGACACGGGATCACTTACCTCAGGGAAAAGAGCATTCTCTTTGTCGATCTGGTCGTGCAGTCTTCTGCTGAGGGAAGGAATGAAATTTTGGAGAGAACCATATTACCTAAGCCATTTTGCTTGTCAATTCGATTTTGACCAAGCAGTTCCGGAAGATTGCGCATTAGTGACTAGATGGATGTGGAGTTACAGGACTAGTTTATATAACTGGGCAATGATATGGAAGCAATTGTTGGGTAGCCGAGTCAATTCTTCCTTCATTATTCCGGGCCGCGATCCTACCCCTCGAGCCTTGTACAGTCACATGAGATGGTGCGTTCACCAGTCTTATTTGGTAAGGAAAGGTTTGCCAGTGACTATGCCTATATAGCTTTCGCCACCTAGGCTCAGAGGCTGTACAATCGAAGAAGGGGTAGACTTTATACTAGAAACAAGTCATGCCTCCTTTTCTGGTCATCTCTGCGTTAAGGTATCCATAGACGAACCCATTTGCGAACTAAAACCCAATAATACTTTGAAAGTATGGGTATATGGAATCATTCGAGATTTTAAAAGAGTTCCCTGAGACCGCCTTGAGAGGACAGTTGAGGAGACAACGAGAGTTTCTTCTCCAATTCAAGAAGATGTTGTCAATCCTCCAAATCAACCAGCTTCTTTAGTCAATCCTCTAGATAAGCCGACTTCTTCCCCTACCCCCAGGACTGTCCTTCCTAGTCCTTCATCATCGATAACAAGGTCTCGGAAGCGTTCTCAAGCTTCTCCCCCTTCACCTCAAGAAGGGACTGTTGCATCCCTTCCCCAGCTCTGGTTAGTACAACTCTTCAGCTAGGGAGCAATCGGTCTCCTCGCTCCAAAAGAAAGTAAGTGGTAATTGAAGAAGCAAGCGAAGGAGATACAGAGGATGAGGACTTTATCTCCTCATATGAAAATACCGCTTCTGGTGAATATGAGACTGAAGGGTAGAATGAAGATGATGATTATGAGGAAGGAGAAGTCGACATAGATGGCGAAGAAGACATTGCTGCGGAGAGTGTTTTTGCCAATGAAGAACAATTTCCTTTAACTTCTGTAGCTATTCCTGATACCACTATTCCTACAAGGACTTCACCAATGGTGGAGGAAGGAGAATTCGAACCTCTGGACTATGGGTAATATGGATATTCGCCAGGTAAGAAAATTTTATTATTCTTTATTTGCTTTTCTTTATTCCATCATAATTTTTTCTTATATATTATTATGTATTCTATTTAGGTGCTCATATTGCTTGTAATAGGATGGAGGGTACTTCCCTTGTGGATTTTCCTCCTACTGTACCAATAGCTTCCCTGAGGGTCTGTGCCTTAAAGGACAGCGGCTCACAGAATTGTTTTTCCGGAGGAGCTAACTGATCTGCCAACTCTCACTACCATAGATTCAAGCACTGAGGCTAGAGCTCCTTCTTTTGCCGAGATAGTGAGACCTGGTCCTCTTCTTACTAGAGAAATGCAATCTCTTACTGTTCTAGTGCCAACAGAAGGTATATTTCTTTCCTTATTTGTGCTTCTCCTGTCATTCATATTTATAGTTTTGTTATAACTTTACCTTTTCATTTCTTAACAGGGAACTTACCTCAAAGCAGCACAGCGAGTTCTGGTTCTGTTGCTACTTTGTCAGATATGCTATCTTTTGAGAAGATCCCCACATACAAGTTAACATTGATTAGGAACTCCATGTCGGTAGTCGTCAAAATGTTTAAAGACCCTGATCAATGGTCAGATCTAGCAGTTGTTATAGATGTTCTAGATAGTGCTGCAAGGATGGCCAAAGTCAATGTTTCTTTTGTGCGCGATGCTCTCTTAAGATTTCATAATTCAATAGTTGCTCTGAAGTCAGCTGAAACTACGGTTGTTCCACCGAAAATCCTAGAGTATGGGAGACAATTAACATCTTCCCGAGATAAAGTTTCCAAGATTACTCCCATCATCTCTCGTCATGACCAAGAACAGTTATCCTTTCGAGAGCAATTGAAGACTTTTACTGATAATAAGACGACTATCCAGAACTGCATTGCTCTTGTGAAGCATGAGATCGTTCAGTTGGAGAAGCAGGATTTGGAGGAAGATTTGAATGCCAAGAGAGTACAAGAAAAGATACAATCTGGCCTTCATTCTGTGGATGTCGAGCGATCTGAACTTAGCCAAGAACGAAGAGCTAGATACTTCATTAGAGAAAAGGTTAGCTGGCATTCCAGATCCTACTAGAATTATTTTAAATGCCAAATTGGAACATGTAGCTGCTCAAGTTCATCTTCAGGAAAATTTGCAACAATACTTAGCAGCATTAGGCATGGTAGGAGAGTTATGAGATATGAAACTTTGTTGTATTTTCTTTTGTTATTATAAGTACTTTTTGAATTACAAGCTATACAAGTGTTTTGTGATGTTTATAGAAATGATTGTCTCTTTTGAATTTTCTTTTTATACTTATGCATGTGTTTATGAGATATTCTGATTGATGCATTCTATCTTTTATTTAAGCATCTCTTATGATTGTTAGTAAGTGATTTCCTATATGATTCTCATCTTAGTTGGCAGTACTAAGTTTCAGTTTAGTCAGATAATCACACAGTTTATGCTCTTGAGTAGTAGAGCCACGCAATTTTTTAGACTCTTGAGTAGTGAAGTCGGGTCTCACATCTGTAACTCTTATAAGTTCACTGGACTTCTCACAGCCTGGTGAGTTCACAAACTACGATCCATTAAAGGGGCCTAGTGAAGCTACCAGGGCCGTGAACTCAGTTGGATTTACGCACAGGGTTGGCCGCAGTAACTCTTTAGAGTTCATAGGGCGCACAAGGCGACCTTTGGGGTACAAAATCTAGGTCCGCCAGTCCATCGAAGAGTAGTTTTAGGCCCTTCCTCATGAGTTACTACTGAAATCAAGTTAGAAATCTAGGGGGTCTTACGTATGGTCGGCCTATCTATAGACATGATCAAAGAGCTTATACTGCAGCCTGCATTTTCTTCGCTTGAAAGGTCGAACCCATTCATGGGAGGGCAGTTTCATTCATTCCCCATGACATTATCGGAAAGCTATACAAACGGCATGGGTGTTATGCGTGACTAGCCGATGAATACTTTTGGCCCTTTTAGGACTTTCATTTGTTGGCTTCATCTGCAACCCGCATGGGTATGCATATGATGGCCTTCATGGGCTTTTTAGGGCCACCGGCTTCTCACTGCTGCCCGAATGGTGAAAATGATAGGTCGTACACGTAGCTGGCTTCTTTTTTAGGGCTTGACTAGGCTGCCTTAAAAGATAATAGTAGGTGGCCATCGTTGTCGCGAGACTGATCACTACCAGAAACATGGGCAAAGGCTACGGATAAAATCCGTAGCCATATACCTATGACTATGGATTAAGTCCGTAGCATGACCGTAGTCGTAGGTGCCGTAACAATAGGTCTTGAACCTATGGCTATGGATTTAATTCGTAGCTATAAATTACAATAGCTACAGATATAATCCATAGCAATTATATCTGTAGCGAAAAGCACAAACAGCTACGGATATTATTTGTAGCTAAAAGTCTATAGCAACATGCCCAATTTCATAATGGCCACAGCGTCAGATTACTGGCTACGGTCAATATCCGTAGCTATTTCGTACATTAAAAAATATATATAATCATTTGTTCATTCAATTACCACTTGCATAATCATTCATTCATTCAATTACAATCAATTACAATCCTTCATTCAATCAATTACAATCCTTCATTCAATCAATTATAATTATAATCAATTACAATCCTTCATTCAATCAATTATAATTACAATAATGTTGAAAATACAAATCTTTGGCTTCATTAGAGAAATTTGCTCAGCTTCACCCTAAAATTTCAATGATAAAGAATTGAAAGAGAAGATATATTTTGACGGTATGATATTTTTTTCATAAGTAAATAGGCCTTTTTCAGCCATCAGCCCATCACCCACCTGAAGAATAAAAAACTGATTGTTGTCCAAGTCCACTCCTTTTTCTTTCAATTTTGTAGTTTTAAAAGACACAGGAGCATTAAAAGGCAAAAGATAACCAATATCAATAACATAGAATAGAAAACCATCTGTGCCATTTATAGTTTTAAAAGAGAGAGAGCCAATGGCATAAAATATATAGATGCGACCAATACAAGGAGCAAACCTGGCTGAGCACCAAGTTCAATCACATGTAACTTTGATGTAATATGTCCTGCATTGATGGTCTTTTAGGCAAAGGCAATAAGAATGGAAGGGTTTTCATTTCCAGCAACCTGTTTAAGCCATGAAGATCATCAAAAAAAGTATTAAACCAAGTCAAACAACAGCAAACTGAACAATATATGGGTAGAATATGTTGGTACGCAAGATGATAAACAAAATGAAGGAAAGGCTCACACCTTTAATGAAGCAAATGATGCAGCATGTGCTTCAAGAGCTTAACTATGCTGCTGATCCATAGAAAAAAGCTACATATTCCCCTTCACCAATTGTGGCCTCTACAAGCAAAATTGGAAGACAAAATAGAAGAATTAAAAACATAAAAAATTTCAAGGTTATAACGTAAAGGGATAGAATTTATTTTCAACTGCTACTGAATTCAAATCTAATCACTTCCATGATTGAAAAAAACAAAAGATGTTGAGGAAGTAGGCCATCTGTTCCAGTGTAATATGAAGCAGAAAGCGACATGACTCGATAAGATCAAGCTCTTGGTAAACGAGCTCAGTACTCTAAGGTGCATGGAAATAAACACAAAAGAATCTCTCCGGCAATAAAACTATATGATCAATAAATTCGTCGACTATTATTTACAATGTTAAAATCAGCAATTAATTATTCATTGCTGATATTATTTCCAATAAATAGTTGCATAAAAATATGAAATTACCTGGAAAGGGGTTAGTTCAAACTATGAATGGGCATCATTCTCTCCTCTTTAAGCACAAACACAAGAAAGGCCTCTTTCAAGCCATGCAGCTGATCTTGCCAAAACCTCAGCTGTAGCAATACAAGGTTCCTCAGATTTAGAACTTTTCGATAAGATCTTCACTGAAATCACATTTTTGAAGGTGTTATTTACAATCAATGAGTTTCCAAGGGCATGAAACTTTCTTTGAAACCAAAATTGACAAGAACTACATGTAGAAAGAAAATACCCAGATATCGACGGGTATTCTCCGTAACCCTTTGTAGGAATTCCTCATCGATATCGTTGTACTGCAGGAAATCTAGAATTTCAATAGAAAACTCATAGATGCAAAAGGAAAACAGTGAATGAGTAGAGATGGAGAGGGATTTACATTCACTGCTTCCCGCTCAGCTGCATAAACAACACATAACATGAGTGGCTTATAACACCATATAGAGTACAGGACATGTTCCAGAAAGCTTGCAGAAGCCACAAGTTGAGAACTTATAAGAGGTCTATTCAGTCCCAGTGAACTTCAAAAATGGAATGGTTGAAGGAAATACCACATGAAATATTTCAGAAGTAAACAAGTCTGTTTAGCAATTTACAGCCTTCCTACACGGCTATGAAAGAAAGCCAACAAAAAGGTCTACACCCTTCAAAACATAACAGACTAAAATTTTCAGGATGGACTCAGAAACGCAAGCATCATCAATTGGAAGGTCAAGAATCAAGATACAATCTTTATATGATCTTTGGACAATCTTTATATGAACTTCAGAAATGGAATGGTCGAAGGAAATACCACATGAAATATTTCAGAAGTAAACAAGTCTGTTTAGCAATTTACAGTCTTCTTGACACGGCTATGAAAGAAAGCCAACAAAAAGGTTTACACCCTTCAAAACATAACAGACTAAAATTTTCAGGATGGACTCAAAAATGCAAGCATCATCAATTGAAAGGTCAAGAATCAAGAGACAATATTTATATGATCTTCAAACATGAAATCTAGGATAGACCATCTACCTTTCAAGTCAGGTTTCATTTCGACTTTTGTCTTGTTCAACCTATTCACTATCTCATTCAGGCGCTTCTCTACTCTCACGGTGCAAACCTATACACAAGCATCACAACCAGTTAGAATTAGAAGGCCCTATCTCTTCACACAATGAATTTTTGTTGAATATGCAAAAAGAAGCAAGCTGCACAATACAAAATCATGCTAATATAATCTCAAAGGATTGATACGATAACTACTGATATGATCTAATTCATAAGTTTTTAGATAATAGCTTTTGTCAGATTATAGGTAGAGTCAGTAGGAAAGACCTGTTGAGAAAATTTTCAAGAAAATGAAGAGTGTTGATTAGACAATTCTGATTGTGAAAACAATTCCCTACAGGAAATTTTCAGAAAAATCCAACAGTTAGAGAAATAACTTAATGCTAAAGGTATGATAAATTCCTACAAATAGAAAAATAACATTTTAATGCTAAAGTAATATTTAGACAATGTAGGAAACTTAAAGAACCATGAATTCCAATGGTTTTAACAAACAAGCATTAATGAAACAGGGGTTAGGACTGCGCAACAAATCTGATTTTTGAACTATAACTTAGCAACAATGGTTTCCATAACGTAGAACCATAAGCCCATCTCATCATTACCAACCCAACAAGAGGCAAAACCTACAATAAAAACATCAACAAAAATAAAATTAGACAAAGGTAGAATGCAACAAAGATAGAAACCATTGAGTTTCCTTTGGTGCAAGGTGAAAAGCCTTTCTTGTACGTGTGGTACATGTGTACAATGATCAGGACAATTGCTTTGTGGTCACCAGGAGGACTATCATACCCAAAATGCAAGGCAAATCCAAATAGGTGGCTGATGTTTTATTTAAACCAACCTGATTTAAATGATTTTAAACTCACAAGTATACGAATCAGATGTAGATACGGTACGTATTACGAGATCATTCCCACGAGGACTAGTTGTCTTAATTCGAATTACGATTCCTCTTAACTAATCCAACAAATAGTTTTGCTAACACTTAAATAAACTAACAAAAATCTATGAAAAGTAATTGATGACAATGAGAAAATTTCAATCAAGGAGAATACTAGGACTTTTGAATCCACCCCTAATTATCCTGACCCTTGCTTTACCTGTTAATTCACCCTAATTCAGATTGATATACATTTAATAAATAAAACACACTCTATGTCCTTGGTCGGGCACACGGAATTTATAATCCCTTAAAGCATACGAATCACATCTTTCCATTCATGGTCAGGCATGAAGAGATGTAAACTTACAAGTACTATGGTCTCGTGCTCCTTTGGTTGTCAAATTTTGTATGTCAAAACCTCTATATATGTCGTGTGTTTGTTGTTTTTGTTTCTTGATAACTGTTCAAGACACCTTATCAACACTTCAAGTTCAAGCTAGTTAAGTACAAGTTAGTTCAAAGCTCAAGCTAGTTCAAGCTACAATAAAGAGTTCAAGTTCGAGACTCAAGATAGACCGGGAGACAAGTGCAACTTAAAGTGGTACTGAAGCTTGTGATGTGTTTAAGGTACATCAACTTAAAAGTGAAGGTTTCAATATCCATACTTCGTGTTCCAGGTTTAATAAACCTTAGTTTGACCTTAGGGTAGGTCATTTTGGATACATAATCCAATGTTTATAATTATACATGATACTGGTCTGTCCTAAGACTAGTCTTGGATCTGGTTCGACCAGTCCTAACACTGGTTTGACCAGTCCAAGATATTCTAAGACCAGTCGTAGATTTGTTGTGAATTATCAGATTTTTTCTATTCATCAACGACCAGTCCTGGAGTCTGCTCGACCGGTCGTAGGATGGTCTCAACTCGACCTTCGACCAGTCATGGAGCTACGACTCAAACTCCAGCGACTAAATCAAGTGTCAAACGACCAGTCGTAGAGGGGTCACGACTGGTCGTGGACTGCCTTCGACCGGTCGTGAAACGGTTTTATCCGATCGCGCTCAAAAATTCAAAAATTCGTTCCTTCTTCAACTAGTCGTGGTGACCCTAGGACCAGTCGAAGATGAATTTCTACAGCTATAAATAGCACATGAATTTCATAGTTATTCATCAAAAATTTAAGTAAATTTGAAGCTCTACTCTGAGATAAGTTTATGTTTATTTGTAAGCTATATCGTGCATAATTCTATTTTCTTTTGTTAGCTTTTTACTATTTGATTTTATTCTATATTCCAATCTGATTTGAAAAGAGGAATTATTGTTTTCCTTCTTCTTGGAATTGAAATCAAATAGAGCTAGCCCAATCTGATTTAATTTAAAATCAATTAGAACTTAGAACCATTGTAAAGTGAGTATTGGACATTGAACTTTCATATTCAAACATCTACTCCAATTGGTTCTTTCGGGCTGCTACAAGAGGAGAAATCCAAGTATTTTATAATTTTATAAATTCCATTCTATTTTGGTTTTTGTTTGGGATTCACCAGAAAAATCTCAATTTGTGTGGTTGTCTGAGGAGAGCCAGAAAACTCAGAAAAGAGGGATTTTTTTAATTGTGTAAGCCCAAGTGAAAAAGACACAATTGTGAAGGTTTTAGGTGAACCTGTGAAACCTATTTTGATAGTGAACGCTAATATCCCTGTGTGAGGATATTAGGAGTGGAGTAGCATTCTGTGTGGCTGTTGTTTAACAGTTGGTGAACACACAGGTGAACTATTATAACTCCTTGTCTTGTGGATTGAATGTTTGCTTAATTCTTTATCTTTTATCATTCAGTTTTATGGAATGTACATGTGGATGTGAATGTTGTAACAATTTACATTTCAAGCAAGTGTGGAGAATGGTTTAATAGTTTAGAATTTTATTTCAACAATTTATCTCTTGCTATTCCTTTATCAATTTGAGCTTCAACTTCTGTAATTATTCTAGTAAGGTTGCCCTACCATTTTTATGGTGCATGGTTATCCTTAGAATAATCAATTCATAAGATTACAATTTATTCTTTTTGAATTTATATTTTCCTCTTTCGGTTTGAGTTCTTGATACAAATATCTTTCTAGAAATCAGGTTGTCCTACCATAAATCTTTGGTTTTTGGTGTAAGGTTGTCCTTGGAACAACTTTTGAATCAATCTCTAAAGATCTGAATTTTGAGGTTGCATTGTGAATTGATTTATTTTAGTTTGGCTATCTATTTAATTTAATTTCACTATATTCAATTTTAATTTGGCATAGTCCTATTCACCCCCCTCTAGGACATATATCTTGGCCATTTCAAAATTTCTATTTCTTTCTGTATAGAAAACCTGTTCATGGTTAGACACAAGCACCTAGAATAAGATTCCAAACAACATCCACATCTAGACTTTGGTTAAGTTCATAAAATGGAGAAGTAAGGAGATTTCAGTGAAACACACTAGAGAAAGAAACAAACCAATCAAATTCAGATAAAATCAACACATACAAGAGTTATTCAAATTAGGGGCTTCATCTCAGCCCTAGCTAAAAGATTAGCAATCCATAAATTCAAATAGAAAGAAGAAAAAATAAGATTGAAGAAAGAAAAAATATAAAGATCTCTCTCTCTCTCTCTCTCTCTCTCTCTCTCTCTCTCTCTCTCTCTCTCTCTCACTCTCTCTCTCCTCTAGTGTGGATCCGGCTTACCCCTTTTTTTTCTTCCTTTTCTCCTTCTCTGTTACTTATAGCTGTCAAGCGATGAAATTCGGTGGGAATAAAACTTTTGTGAAAGTTTTTACGCAGCGGCAGCGAAAAATCGTAACAATCCTTGCGTGCACATCTGACGTAACCAGTTTTTACACCAAGGAGGCTCCGCTGCACGATCTAGTCCATTCAGTCTCCTTGTGACTGGTCAGACGTCCTTGAAGAGAAGTTTGAATGGTCCAGATTACGGATCCGAATCTGGCCATGTTTGCAGAATGGACAGGATTGTCCGGGTCTCAGACGCACGTACCCACGCTGGAATGCTCGGTGGGCCCCTAATCAGTTCTGGAATAAAAATCCAGTCCATTCACTGGATTCCTCTCAGAATTTCAGTCAGGAAAGGGTGGTTTTGGCTTACTTCTGACACGGTCCACTTGCTTTTTCATTTTACCGTCCATCCTACGTTTTGAAGGTCGAAATCTGATAGCTGCTTCTTCTTGGAAAAATTTCACCTAGGCCATGGTTAGCAGGTATGTAAGACTCTGATGGACTGTCCAGATCATCCATTTGGATGAGGAGTGTGCCCCACTGAGAGAACCAAACGTCGGCAACGAAGACACTGTTGCTGCGTAATCCATGTGGAAAAACTAATTTTTCATTAACTAGGGACTGACACTTGCTGGCGTTGGAAGGATCAACTCCGTCCATTGTGATCCTCTCGAAAAACCATTCGGGAAGGGCCGTTCTTGGATTGATTTAGGCGTGGCCCATAGAGTTTCTTTTTCTCCGTCTATCCTCCGTTTGGATGGTCAAAATCTGATTCACACTATCTTCTACAATTTTGCCACCTAGGTAAGGGTTAAGCCCCCCCTTTGGAACACATTGGACGGTCCAGATCATGAAAAGGGATGATGGGTGGGGCCCACTGTCAAAACCCATTCACAAGCACGTACGTCACTGGACGTTTTTTGCATTGTTTGGTTGTTTCGTACAAAAAATAGGTGACGCCCACTTCTGATGGCATTCTCGGAGATCTACTCCGCTCATCCTCTTCTTAGTAACATGTAAGTCCATGGGTCAAAGTATGAAGTAGATCTGAACTCTAGGTGAGCCACACCATCCACACCTGATGAGTCAATACCCATCGTTGAAGCAAGTCTCTTCTCACGTAAGTGTATGCATATAGATTTCGTTATATTTACAGATTTGCTACTCTACCTTCTAGAAACATCTATCATTCGTTCCTCCCTACTGCACCATCCAAAAGAAGTGAAATTTGGTGAATATCCACTGTTTTTCGTGCTCTTTCCATCAGTTCAGTTTGGGTCCCGATCTCCCAAGGATGTCTAGGATGCTTTCTCAATGGTTATTGTCTGATCTTGTCCATCGGGTCACTTACACAATGATCCAAGGGCTGAATTTTGACATGTACGGTTAATTTATGATCCTCAGGCCAGATGTACAGTTTCGAGACAAACGAATGGTGGAAACCCTGTGAACTTGCATTCTGGACAACTTTTGGGCCTCTTGAGCTTCCGTTTTTCGATTTTCTTGGATCTCTGGTTTACAAATCTGTCGATCTTGGTCTCCTGGGGTCCATCCCATGCTTTGGTGAATTCTGAGCGTTAAATATCAATTTTTAGCACCCTATTTCAGTCCAAGCTCCTAAATATACCTTGCATCACAAACACGATTAAATCGAACCGTTAAACAGTACCATGTTCGTAAATCCAAGCAATAACTGGGGTCTAATATGCAATATTTGACCCTCAACAGTGGCCATCCGGTTAGTAGCCTGAAAAGGTACAGTTAACTCAAAATACAAACATCATCCTCATTCAACAAGCGTAACTTGCCATAAATGGGTGGTTAGAGCAGTCCAATCTTTGTGCAGATGAGTAACGTAAGAGAGCAGGCATTGAGGACCTGTGCCAAAATGAATGCGAAAGACAAGAGTTAGATCTTTCAACAAACAGAGTTATTTTCAAACTGAGCATACTTAAATGAAAGAGAATGAATTTTTAGAAATAAATTGAGAAATGACAAGATTTGATATGCTATATGAAGTTGCAGACCGTTTCACATAGATGAATGCTCCAAAAACCAAAATTAGATAATTAGCTAGGAATGTTATTTTACAATATGGAATTTTTACATAGAGAAATCTAGGATCCATGAATGCATCAAGAACCTGAATTGTTAACAGTCCAATCTAGGATCCAAGTCATCTACATAGACCGTAGATTATAGGAACTCTAGAAATCAGGAGAATAACAGTTAAGGAACCCAAAAGAAAAATCACTACTCTTGAAGTTCTTCCCTAAAATTTCCAAAGCTAATATAGAATCAAATAATGTGGTTTCTAGTAGGAATTGCTAATAAGGCTAAGTACTAAATTACAAGTTCCATTGAAAAGAAAGCCACAACATGATATGATGCTACTTGCCCCAAGTACATTTACAACGTAACTAGGATGACAAAAATATGAGTGAGATAGTAAAATACCACATAAGCTTCCAAATCATTGCACTTCAAGTTTAGGTTTAGGTTAAGTTTTAGGTTTAGGTTATAGGTTAAGTTTTAGGTTTAGGTTAAGGTTATATAGGTTTAGGTTTAGGTTATAAGTTTTGAGATTTGAGAATAGGTTTAGGTTAAGGTTATAAGTTTAGGTTTAGGAAATCGGATTCAGGTTCGGGAACGGGTTTAGGTTTGGGTTTTCAATTTTAGGTTTAGGTTAGGGAGTTGAGATTAGGATTAGGTGTAGGTTTAGGTTTAGGGATTTGAAAATACGTTAAGGTTTAGGTTTAGGAAATCGAGTTCGGGTTATAGGTTTAGGTTTGGGTTAGGTTATAGGTTAAGGTTTAAGAAATTGAGTTTAGGTTATAGGTTAAAGTTTAGGTTTAGGATTAGGTTTAGGTTATAGGTTTTGGGATTTGAGAATAGATTTAGATTAAGGTTATAAGTTTAGGTTTAGGAAATTGGGTTCGGGTTCGAGATTGAGTTTAGGTTTGGGTTTTCAAGTTTAGGTTTATGTTTAAGTTAGGGAGTTGAGGTTAGGTTTAGGGATTTGAGAATATGTTAAGGTTTAGGTTTAGGAAATCGGGTTCGGGTTATAGGTTTAGGTTTAGATTAGGTTATAGGTTAAGGTTTAGGAAATTGAGTTTAAGTTATAGGTTTAGGTTATAAGTTAAGGTTATAGGTTAAGGTTTAGGTTATAAGTTAAGTTTTAGGTTTAAGTTAAGGTTATAGGTTTAGGTTTAGGTTATAGGTTTTAAAATTTGAGAATAGGTTTAGGTTAAGGTTATAAGTTTAGGTTTAGGAAATCGGGTTCGGGTTCAGGATCAGGTTTAGGTTTGGGTTTTCAAGTTTATGTTTAGGTTTAGGTTAGGGAGTTGAGATTAGGATTAGATGCAGGTTTAGGTTAGGGAGTTGAGATTAGGATTAGATGTAGGTTTAGGTTTAGGGATTTGAGAATACATTAAGGTTTAGGTTTAGGAAATCAGGTTCGGGTTCGAGATCGGGTTTATGTTTGGGATTTAGGTTTAGGTTTAGGTTATAGATTATAAGTGTAGGTTTAGGTTTAGGTTATAGGTTATAGGTTTAGGTTAAGGTTTAGGTCTAGGTCATAGGTTTTGGGATTTGAGAATAGGTTTAGGTTATAAGTATAGGTTTAGGTTAGGGTGTTGGTTAAGGTTTAGGGAATTGAGTTTAGGTTATAGGTTTAGGTTATAGGTTTTTGGTTAAGGTTTAGGTTATAGTTATAGGTTTTGGGATTTGAGAATAGGTTTAGGTTATAAGTATAGGTTTAAGTTAGGTTATAGGTTAAGGTTTAGGAAATTTAGTTTAGGAAATCGGGTTCGGGTTATAGGTTATAGGTTTAGGTTAAGGTTTAGGTTTAGGTTATAGGTTTTGGGATTTGAGAATAGGTTTAGGTTATAAGTATAGGTTTAGGTTAGGGCGTAGGTTAAGGTTTAGGGAATTGAGTTTAGGTTATAAGTTTAGGTTATAGGTTATAGGTTTTTGGTTAAGGTTATAGGTATAGGTTTTAGGATTTGAGAATAGGTTTAGGTTATAAGTATAAGTTTAGGTTAAGTTATAGGTTAAGGTTTAGGGAATTTAGTTTAGGAAATTGGGTTCGGGTTATAGGTTATAGGTTTAGGTTAAGGTTTAGGTTTAGGTTATAGGTTTTGGGATTTGAGAATAGGTTTAGGTTATAAGTATATGTTTAGGTTAGGGCGTAGGTTAAGGTTTAGGGAATTGAGTTTAGGTTATAGGTTATAGGTTTTTAGTTAAGGTTTAGGTTATAGTTATAGGTTTTGGGATTTGAGAATAGGTTTAGGTTATAAGTATAGGTTTAGGTTAGGCTAGAGGTTAAGGTTTAGGGAATTGAGTTTAGGTTATAGGTTTTGGGATTTGAGAATAAGTTTAGGTTATAAGTATAGGTTTAGGTTAGGCTATAGGTTAGAGTTTAGGTTATAGGTTTAAGTTATAGGTTATAGGTTTAGGTTAAGGTTTAGGTTGTAGTTATAGGTTTTGGGATTTGAGAATAGGTTTAGGTTATATGTCAAGGGTGTGGTCCCTACAAGTACAAATATAAACACGGCCTATCCAAATAGCCAGACCACTCTAATGTTGTCCATAGGAAATGGACAGCTTTATCATGATCATAACAGCGGTTCCCACCTTCAAGGGACTCTCGTTCAACATCCAGATAGCTCCGACGTACATCCGGGTCTACTCCATCAATTTTGAGCAAATACAGATATAAGCACGGCCTGTCCAAATGGCCGGGCCACTCCAATGCTGTCCAAATAAAATGGACAACTTCATCATGGTTATAACAGCAGTTCCCACCTTCCAAGGACCCCCGCTCACCATCCGGATAGCTTCGACGTACATTCGGGTCTGTTCCATCAATTTTGAGTAAATACAGATATAAACAGGGCCTGTCCAAATGGCCAAGCCACTCCAATACTATTCATAGGAAATGGATAGCTTCATCATGGTCATAACAGCGGTTCCCACCTTCCAGGAATCTCCGCTTAACATCCGGATAGCTCCGACGCACATCCGAGTTTGCTCCATCAATTTCGACCAAATACAGATATAAACATGACCTGTCTAAATGGTCAGGCCACTCCAATGCTATCCATAGGAAATGGACATATTCATCATGGTCATAACAACGATTCTCACCTTGTAAGGACCCCCGCTCACTATCCGGATACCTTCGACACACATCCAGGTCTGCTCATTTAAATAAAATGGATTATTAAGATCATTTAAATGAAATCAGGTCCAATTAATAATCTGACCTGGAGGATTCTGTTAGCATTGTTGACGGCACCTCGAATCTTATTTTAAGGCTTAAAAATTTAAAATTAGATACAAAAATTAGAAAAACTAAAGAAATTTAAGAAAGATAATCAAAGTCCATGTGAATGAGCACAAGTATGCACCTACATATGAATTCTGAAAAGCTATTGCATATCATAAAAAATAATAACAATAATAATAAAAAATAAAAAATCCTTGCGTTTGGATATTCAACAAAATGGGTTAGAATGAATTCATTTGCCTAATTCATGGAAACCTTGCGTTTGGATATTCAACAAAATTGAATTGTAATAATTCAATTCAATTCCATAAACTCAGATTTCTAAGAAGGATTTAATGGTTTTAATTCCATGGTTTTCTGGAAAAGGTCCATTTCCTAGACGTCAAATTCAACGGGAAAATTAAGATGGTTAATATTTCTTTTCACAGTGCAAAGTTTCAATTATGTCTCTTCTTTACCTTCCATTTTATTCTTAACAAGAAAATCCATATTTACTAATATTCCCATTTTTCTATTTTTCAAAAGAATGAGTTCGGACTCCGAAAGCGTCAGCTCCAGCACTCGTACTTTCAGCCCAAACCCTAACTAAGGACTCCAAAATTACTAAGTACTCATAAACATTCATTGCAAGCATTTTCTGTCTATGTACATGACAACCATACTGTTAAGATCAATCCTCTTATTTTCATTTACAAAAACTTGTGGATGACAAATTATGTGTAACATACAGAGATGGTTCAGCCACTTGTGCAATTAGGGAAGGTTCAAAAGAACATACATATTTGAAAATTGGTTAAATCATAAACAGACATATTATGGACAGAGACATTGTTTTCATTAATAGGCTACTTAGTACTCATAAAAATTCATTGCAAGCATTTTCTGTCTATGTGCATGACGACCAAACTGTTAAGATCAATCCTCTTATCTTCGTTTACAGAAACTAGTAGATGACAAATTATGTGTAACATACAGAGCTGGTTCAGCCACTTATGCAATTAGGGAAGGTTCAAAAGGGCCAAATTTCCAAATCAAGCATCAGTTGCATACATATGATACAGAAGGACAAAAGTATCACCTTCAACATGACTGTCAAACAAGTTTCCTCACTAAAAATTCAGATCACAAAGCATCATGGCATGTGTCCAATTTTTGTGAAAGTACAAAGTAAATGATTGATACACATTGTGTACAAGATGACCAACCTTGTATACAAATGTCATCTCCGTCCTCATACATTGTGCACAAGATGACCAACCTTGCATACAAAGGTCATTTTCTCAGCTTAATCCAGAGATGCTAGAGACAACTGAGAAAGAACTCCAACGAACCTCGTGAGCCTCTCCACACCTCAGATTGCATATGGTCATGGTTCAAATGTAAAATGGTAACACAAAAATAAAAAATTAACATCACTATCATACATGGAATTTGACAAAAATGAACTAGGCTCATGTGTCATACTTTCAAGGAAAATGTGTACCTCCCTTGTTATGTCAATAGCATGAGAAGGACCTAAAGTCAAGGATTCAAGTACCTAATCAGAGTTCAAAGAAGTTATTAAGAATAGAAACATAACCAAATGTCAATAAGCCAGCTTATAAAAATAAATGGTTAAGAATTTTAAACAAAATTATTATTATGGTTTCAAGGAGGGTCCATTTATCACCCCAATGTTGAGTCATCTCAAAAGCAAAGGATTAGCAAAAAGCCAAAAACATAATCCAGGCATGAACAATAGGTAAAAAATGACTAGTATAAAAATCCAACCACTAGTGTTCCATTCTTCAATCAGCTTTTTTGGACATGTTTAACATGAAAAAATGTCAACAAGGCCCGAAGATCATTAGGATCTGACCATACCATCAGGAGATCAAGATCAATGATCTAGAAGAAAAGCTGGACAGATTGCAGTAAAATAAATAAATAAATAAATCTTCAATTGAATAATCCTAACCTCTAATAAATGCATACGAAAGTGAATGTTTTATACTTGATCTTACTAAAAATGGTCAAGTCATTGATTTAGACCCTCCATCATGTGGTTTTCACACTTTTAACTAATTGTTCTACACTCTTTAAAAAATCAATTTGGTCCAATGCTCGTATAACAAGATTTGGAGAATCCTTGGCGGGTACTGCAGTGAAATGTTATCCTCTTTTAGTGACCATTTTTTGGGTATTACAATGACCAGTGGACATTTAAAAATTTTCATGCCCATCATTATCTAAACATAAAAATTGGGCATTTTAGATATTAGAATACCTGTCAATTGAATTCCCAATGCAAATGATTAAGGGCACGTTCTAACTAGAGTTGGGATTGGATTATAGGCCTTTTTTTAGTTGTACCTATTAAAAATTTGGTTATGGACTAGTCTCAAAAAAAAAAAAAAAGGTTATGGATTGGGTGGAATTTGGTCAACTGTAAGAGGTTCTAATCGGCTGTAAAAGATGCATGCAAAGGAGGTCAACAAGATTTAACATGTGATATATCTTATCACAGTAGGTTCAAATTGGGGGCACAAACACGAAGCGTAGTAATTTGCTAACAGAAAATGGGAATGAATGATGAAAAAAAAAAAATCAAATTCAAGATAAAAACTAAAACTATGCAATGGTGACGTTTAAGCCTAGAGCTTGATGGATGACTTGGGAGTATACCTCGTACTCATAAGCCATGGTTTTATGGCATATGTGTTCCATAAAAAGAAGGTTGTCATGGTTAATCCACTTGGATACTTCTTTAGAAATAACTCTTAGTTCTTCATATGTTGCGAAAACAAATAAGGTTTAAGTTATGCTGCGAAAACAAATAAGGTTTAAGTATTCCTAGTTCAATCCCCATGATTCAAACAATAAGCTTTGATTTTAAGATGAGAGAAGATCATTTACATCTGGCAATATAATCTCAATATTTGATAGCTGAAGGTTCCAAAGGAATGAATGTGAAAAGTTAGCTGATATAACTTCTTCAATAGGATTCTCTAATCATATTTTTCCTCTCCATTCTTATGAACATTATGGAAACATCATTAGAATTACAACAATTGGTTGCCTCCTCTTCTATAGACTGAAGGTTTCAAATTCAATTTGAGAAAAAGTGGAACTTGCTGAATTGTCTCACTATATAAGGTTTGAGAAATCTGTAGTAAGATTAAGAACAAGTCAAGTGACCATACACAGTCGGGTGATGCCAATGATAATGACGACAATGATGTTGGCATTTGTATTGTATGCATGAACCAGTATGTACCTCAAGAAGTCCGATGATGATTTGGAATTTGTCTTGAAGCATCTAAACAACTTGATATCAGTCCCAAAGAGATAGTGGCCGACCATTGTTTGTGCTCATGTTCATACTGAAACAACCATTTCAGTAGAAACTTTGATACAGTAGATGTTATTGCATGGAGGCAAAATCTGATAATACTAAGAGATGCTAAATGAAATTAGTACAAAGAACTCATTAGTTTTAAAACTAGGTAAAGAAATAAATTCATAAGTGAAAGAGAAACTACACATATACAGCATGATGGAGATTCTAAGACTTTTTTCCACAATTAAAAATATATGTGCCAAAGAATGTAATGGCTAGTTTAAACTCAGTATCAATTTATGATGAAAAAAGAAAATTAAAGAAACTATCTGATTGACTCCCAATCTGTGATTCTTTGATGAAGTTGGTGAGCTTACCATTGACCTGACTAAGCTACTGAATAAAAAAATCTAGAGTACAGGCAAAGGTTTTGAATATTGAATGACAAGAGTATCATTTTCAATAAAAATTCAAGAATCATTTGGACAACCAACTAAAATTAAAAAAAAAAAAACTTTTATGATTATGATTATGATTATGATTATGATTCAAGGTATTTATATGACAAACTGAATTTAAATACCTTCATAGTCATTCAAAAAAATTCTAAGACTTCTGTTTCTTAAACTTCAATAGCCTCATGTACATATCACCATATTTGTTTCTCTGTGTTTAAGCTAAAGTCACCAACTACATGAGATGGGCTGACAATAATTTTGTGTTTTGAACATGGATCAGGGAATTTTTCATGCTGGTTTCAAGTGGCAGATCCTTAGGAAAAATGAAAATAAAAATTGCAATGCCATAAGAGGATCAAAATAGGTGGTGACATTAAGAAAGATGAAAGAAATAGACCATTTTATATTACTAGTGAATCAATTGAGAAGAGTAAGCCATTGCACTTCATGATTCTAGCTTCAAGCTTCAAACCCTTCAAGTCGGTGTTGTGTGTGTGGAGCCGATTGCAGAACTGACGACTGCCAATAAGAAATAGATTGATCAAACATTGGTTGCTTCAAAATCTTGATCAGATGGACAATGAGGACACCTCAGAAATCTACTAGATTGGAAAATCAAACCCTTCAATCAGTGGCCTACAAACAAAATAGTCCAAAGATCAAAGCTCTAGGATCTCCCAATCATGTTGGGGACCATCAGATCAATGACTTGGACCACTGAACCATGGCTCCACTCACAAAATCCTGCAAGTCAGCAAACCAAACATTCGCTGAAGTGCAGGATCCTGTAATACCTGCACTATCAATTGCATCAGGCTTGCCACAGCCCATTGATTTCTTGAGAAGATGATTAGAGAGCTGAGAGGTTAATTGAATCTACCCATCCCTTCTAGCACATTGATAAAAACATCAGATTCGTTCTTCCCACAATATGGTTATTCAAACAACTCCATACTATATGGGAGGAAAGGGGAATCTAAACACCTTAGGAATTGCGTAGACTTTTACCCGAGGATCTGCCACCTGAGCAACCTCTGAAGATCCAAACCTACAGGCATCTAATCGACCCCTAAGGGATCATTTGGCAACCTGTAAAGAATTTATTTTCAGGAAACAAATCACATTAGATCAAGATTCCACATTAGATTTTGGTAGCTGGAAATCACGAATCCCTAATTTCTCCAAATTCCTTCAAAATGAAAGTCCCCAATATCCTCCAATTCCTAAAATCCCCAATTCCCCCATTTCCAAAATCCATAACTCCCTAATTCTTAAGATCCACAAACCCCCAAATCCTCTATGGGCGAAACAGAAATTAATAAACAGAGAGAGAGAGAGAGAGAGAGAGAGAGAGTGAGTGAGTACCAATGTAAGAAGGAGAGTGGAGGAGTTGCTGGTCGAGCTTCGAAAGATTCTGTTAGCATGATATCTTTCTTCACTGTATGAAAAGACCATCTCTTTTTCAACTTGTTGCAGCATGAGATGGAGAGAGAGAGAGAGAGAGAGAGAGCTCTCCATCTACTTTTCAGATTTTTGTACCATGAGAGAGAGAGAGGGGTAGAGAAAGGGAAGAGCCCGCAAGAATGAAAATGAAAATAAAACCTCACACCTCGCGGGCTGTTTTTGGGCGCAGACTGGGTATTACACCCACCGCACGGAACTAGAGATGAGCGCTCCTACCAAGAGCTTTGTGGGGCCCATGGTGATGTATGTGGTGTATCCACGCCGTCCATTAATTTTGACAAATAATTTTAGAACATGATACCAAAAATGAGTCATATCTAAGGCCTAAATGGACCACACCATTACTAATAAATTTTTAACGATAGGTGCTTAATATCCACTCTTTCCTATAGTGTGGTCCACTTGAGCCTTGATCTTCCTCCTTTTTTAGGCTCATGTCCTAAAATGAGCCGTTAAGATGAATGGACGGCTTAGATAAAACATATACATTATGTTAGGCCCATAGAGCCCCTTATGGGACCGCCCACCTTTAGATATGATCCGTAAAGTGAGTGACTTTTAGCTACGGATTAAAGCCGTAGTAATTTAGCTACGGTTTATTTCCATAGCTAAAAGCTGAGATAGTCCGTAGCCTTTGCTCATTTTTTTGGTATTGGATAGATATCTCTGATTTGAGATTGATAAATCACCACTTCTGCTAATATCTTCAATGATATTCATATGTGTTTATCTTCAATGATATTCATGTGTTGTTCATAATATATCAGCTTAACGATGGTATCAGTTTCAGCAAAATTCTATAGAACTCACTTGATGATGATAACGATGGTCACTTTCCTTTTGTAACACTCGTTGATATGTAATCTTGATGCGCTTGCAAAATTTTTCTTTATTCATTCATCTGACAGTACATGGCCATGGCCTTGCTTATTCTTGCCCCCTTTTGATACAGAAGCATTATTCTGATAATATTCTGGATCAAAATTGGAAGTATCTTCAGGGACGATATCTTTTGATGAAGCGAGCATTGACCGATATATTGATACCTTGTCCATCTTGGTCTATGACTCTGTACGCTCCATTGGAGTATACTTCCTTTATTATGTACAGCCCGTCCCATTTGGGCTTGAATTTGTCCCTTGTTCTGTGGGTAACCACTATTGGTCTTTTAAGCATTAGCACCATATCCCTTTTTTGAAAGAGCAATATCTGACTCGTTTATCAAAGGCGGCCGATATCCTTGCCTGATACGACTGCAATCGTTGTTGAGCTGCCATGCGTTTCTCATTAAGCAGGTCCAGTTCCTCCAGTCTTATTTTACATTTTCATCATCTGTAATTAATTGAATTACTGCCACTCTTAGTGACGCTACTTGTGTTTAAATCGGGATGACCGCTTCTACACCATAAACCAGTGAATACGGTGTTGCTCTTGTTGCTGTCCGGTGGGTAGTTCTGTAAGCCTATAATGCCTCTTGTAACTTTTCATCCCAGTCACGCTTGTTTCTTGTTACTATTTTCTTCAGTATCTTAATTATCATTTTATTCAACGCCTCTACTAATCCATTGGCTGGTGGATAGTAAGGTGTTGAAAATAAATGGTGAATGCTGAATTTCTGACATAACTTTTTCATGCCTCTTTTTTTTAAAGGAGTGCGTTATCTGTGACAATTTTCTTTGGGATACCATGGCGGTATATTATTGTGTGTCAGATGAAATTGACCACATCTTTCTCCTTGACACTATGCGATGCAATTGCTTCTGTCTATTTAGAGAGGTAATCTGTCGTTGCTAGAATATACTATTTTCCTTTGGACGAAGGCAGATTTATAGGACCAATAACGTCAAGTCCCCAGGCAGAGAAAGGCTAAGAGGTGACTGACTGATGCAGGTCTTCTAGAGGAATGTGTATAACATCTCCGTGAATCTGACATTCTTGACACCATTTTGCATAATTTATCGCATCTTTGAACATGGTAGGCCAATAATACCCCATTTGATGTATCCGATGAAATAAATTTCGGCCAACTTAATGCGCCCCACATTCTCTAGAGTGCGCTTCTCATAACATCGGGCCCACTTCTTGTTCATCTAGGCAACATAGCAGCATTCCATTGTAGGATTTTCTGTACAACACTTCGCTATATATGATGAATCTGCCTAATCTTTACTTGATTTGTTGTCTCTGTGCTGGGTCTTCTGGCAAGATATCATATTTGAAGTAATCTATGAAAGGCTGACGCCAATCATCTATCGTCACCTCCAAACACGATATAGGAAGTGCCTCAATAATTTCATCAATGACCTCTGAAGATGGTAAAAATCTTCTTTCTTCTATACTCACTTAGAGAGGACTTCGGTTTGGGTAGGACAGAGTCACTGCCAGGCTGGCCAAAGCATCTGCTTTTTCATTTTCAGCCCGCGGTACATGCTTGATTTCAACATGGCAGAATTGCTGCAATAATTACTATGCTTTCCGACAATATTGTAAAAGCTCTTGCTTTCTTATCTCGAATTCAGGAGTTAATTAATTTATGATCAATTTAGAATCCCTGAAGATATGCAGCATTTTTATCTTCATTTCTTGAGCAATTTTCATTCTGATGATGAGAGCTTTATACTCGGCTTCATTATTTGTACATGCGGCACCCAGTGTGAAAGAGTAAGGTAATAAATCACCTTAAGGAGTAATGAATATCACCCCAGCCCCTGCCCCTGATACTCGAGAAGCGCCGTCGAAATACATCTGTTATGGGCTTTGTGACTTGGCCAACATAACCTATTCATCAGGAAAACCATCATTAATGGTCTCGCTATCTGTTACGTGATGTGTTGCCAAGAAATTCGCCACTACCTACCCCTTTATTGCTTTCATCAGCTCATACGTGATCGTATATTCTGAAAGTACCAGCATCCATTTGGCCAATCTTCCTGATAGCACTAGTCTTGTCATTAAAAACTTTATCGGATCTACTCTTGAAATTAAAGTTATGTCATAAGAGAGATAATAATGCCTCAACTTCTGCACTGCAAATATCGGTGCCAAACATTCCTTTTCGATCGGGGAATAATTGCACTTTGCGCCCATCAGAGTTCTTCTTAGATAATAAAGAGTGGTCTCTTCATTCACCTGTGCCAACAAGGCTCCTAACGAATTCATACAAAATGAGCGGCTTCCCTTTTATAGGGGATGTCAGTACCGGCGGCTGTTTCAGTAATTCCTTTATTGAATCGAATGCATTCTGACAGGCTTTGTCTTATACAAACTCTGATCCTTTCTTCATTAAATGAGAAAACGGTGAACATCTTCCTGCCAGATTCGAAATGAAACGGCGAATATATGCCAGCTTTCCTTGCAAACTTTTCAATTCCTTCAATATCTTCGAAGGTGGTATATTTTAAATGACTTTAACTTTCCTTTGATCGATCTCAATACCCCTGTGCCTGATAACAAAACTGAGAAATTTTCCTGATGATACCCCAAATGCACATTTAGCTGGATTCATTTTTAGCTGCTTCTTCTTGAGTCGACGGAAGATTGATGCTAAATGTTCATGATGATCCTGATGATTACCTGACCTGACCACCAAATCATCTACATAACACTAAATATGTTTGTGCATCATGTCTTGAAAGATATTTTACATTGCCCTCTAATACGTCACCCCAGCATTTTTGAGACCAAATGGCATCACTTTATAACAGTAAATTCCCAACGAAGTTCTAAACACGGTTGCTTCTTCATCTTTAAGCGCCATTATAATTTGATTATATCTTGCATAACTATCCATGAAGGACATGATAGCATACTGAGTCATACTATCAATCAGCAATTCAGTTATCAGGAGAGGAAAATCATCTTTCAAGCAGGCTTCATTCTGATCCCTAAAGTAGACACACACCTTGACATGTCCATTTTTCTTCGTTACTGGGACAATGTTCGATATCCACCTGGGATATTTGACCTCCCTAATAAACCCAACTTTTATCAGCTTGCTCACTTCTTCTATCAGGGGAACCAGGTCTGGGTGAAATCACCTTTGTGCCTATTTAACCGGCCTTTTCTCCTTAGAAATATTCAACCAGTGCATCGCTATTGATGGTTCCAGACCCGACATTTCTGCATATGTCCAAGCGAAGACGTCTTTATTTTCTTTGAGAAGTTTGACATATTTATTGGCTTCTTGCTCAGGTAAGCCGACACTAATAAATGCGTTCCTCGACTCTTCTTTTGTACCCAGATTTATTTCCCTCAAACTGTCTATCGTTGGGCGCCCCCCATCTTCCATTTGCTTTGGAACCATTTCAGGATGATCAACTATTTTAGGATCTTCCACTAATAGTTGTTCAACTGCAACCATGTTTACCGATGATTCTGCCCTCAATCCTTGAAACTTTCCTCGCCTTCTTTAACCAACTCCGATAGGAATCTGGATTCCTTTCTCGTGATTTAGACCAGTGGGTTCTTTGTAATCAAAACCAATGCCTTTCATGATCTTCTTGCTTGTCGAGCTGTATTTCTTAAGGTCTTGCCGTGTTAGCTTCCCGTGATACACATTATTTTTAGCCTCTTCTCCTATCTATGTTTCCACTAAAGCGTAGAATTCTATTGGTTCTGGGTATTTTACGCTGGCCCTGACCCGAAATCTTTTCAGAACAACCAAAAATGACTTGTTTCTTTCAGCATACGGCAATGGCATTGTATAATTGGACTGTAAGATTTTCAACTGTTCGGGTGATAGTAAAGTTAGTAGCGGCTGCCCTGGTTGCCTCAAATGCTTTGGCACAAAATAGAATCTCTTCTTTGTCTCCACAATTTTGGATGATTCTACCTTTTCTACTTCTTCTTTCATCACCTTCGTTTGAATATTCCCTAGGGCTTTGCTTTCATCCTCCTTTCTCTCTTTTCCTTCAGTGAATCCCTTATAATAACTGGCGTCTGCAAAGAAGGCTTCAACTTCCGTGTAAGGCTTTGCATCAGCCATTACTTTATACTGTATCCCATCTCTACAGTACTTAAAACATTGATGCAAAGTGGAGGGCACGATGCCATACTAATGTATCCATAGCCTCCCTAAGAGGAGATTGTACGTCATTACTACGTTTATAATGTGGCAAACAACATCAGTGGTCAGCTCTCCTATTTCCAATGTTACTATAATTTTACCGAGCGCACATTGCCCGTCTTGATTGAAGCCTTGTATCATCATTCCACTGGGGCACAGATTAGAACGACGATAACCCAGTTTACTCAACATTGTGAGTGATAAAAGATTCACCACAGACCCATTGTTAAGCATAATCTGTTTAACTTTCTTATCACGAATAATGGCCCTCTATCATTAGCAGTTTATTATGTCCTGTATTACAGACTAAATCATCATCGAAGAAGGAAATGACCGACATGCAGTCTTCTTGCTCTTTACATTCTTCACTTTCCATTTCTACAAGTAAGGTTTCTCTGACATCGTGATCAGATAGCGCTTGAACCAAACTTTGCCAAAATTCCTCCGACAACTTAAGTGCATCATAAACGCTCAATCGAGCCGGTATGCCTTTCAGGTGACTTACCACATCATAAGTTACTTTCATTGTCTCATTCTTTTCTCCTTTCTTATCATCATCGTGCTAACCTTTGATGATTTCTTTTCTCGTAACCCCTGTTTTCTTTTTTATGGGGCTTACTGTCCTCTTTCCCGACCGTAGCCTGACCACTGCTACTTTTCCTGTTGTTCCACAATCTTCTTTCCCTGTTCTTTCTTGAGCTTTTTCCCAGATTGTCAATACATTCACCGCTGCCTTCGCATCCCTCTCCTTTTCTTTTCCTATCACTATTTCACTCCTGTCTATCATCCTTTGTATTATGCATTTCAACATATAACAATTTTCTGTCGAATGTCCCACCAAACGATGGTAGCGGCAGAAATATCTTTCTCATGTTCTCATCGCGTCTTTAGAGCGCTTAGGTGCTTGTAATTCTATTGTACCAGCTTTTAGCGGTTCATCATAGGGACAACATCTTTCCTATCGAACGTAAACCCTTCGTGAGAATTGAGTGCTCTAGGCCATTTTCCACTAAATCTGCTTCTAGGCTGGTTTAACTCTTCTTTCCGTCCCGACCTTTTTTCCCGAGTCTCAGCTCTTGACTTCTCTATTCATGATCCACGGTATTCACAGTTATCCTGTTGGGTCCCCTCCTATCTGTCTCATAGTGGAACACTGGCATCTTCCGAGTCATCAACTCTAAGGCATGGGCCTTAGTGGCCAAGTCACGAAAAGTCTTGATATCGGCACTAGTGAGCCTAAATGCAAATCCCGTTTCCATGGAATTTAGGCACATCTTAACTTGTTATTTTTCTTCCGACAGCTGCCTACACAAGGCTCCCAATGTCTTCCATCTGTCTATCAACTTCTCCACTGGTTCCCCTTCCCTCTGTTGTACTGAAGCCAATTCCATGATGCTGATATCGCGCTCTGAAGAGAAAAAGTTTGACATAAAAGCGTCTTGCATCTGCTTCCAAGTGCATATTGATCCTGAAGTCAAAATAGAATACCATCGGAACGCTTTACTTGTCAAAGATGATCCAAACAATCGTAGGTAATACTGTGGTATCGTAGAGAAATTCTCCATGCTCGTAATAAAGTGCATCAAATGTTCCTCCGACGACCCTTCTCCTTTAAACTTTTAAAAATCCGGGTGCCTGAAGTTAACTAGGAACAGGACATCCTCTACTTCCCACGGATATGGCGTTCGATATATGAACCAACCAACATTCTCACGCTCTCTTTCTATTCTGACGGCTTCCTCAACAACTTGTCTCACTTCTTCTTGTGTTACAGTTCTTACTACTGGGACAGACCCAAGTGATCTTGCCCTCGGTGGTTGAAAGCCTTCGGGTTGGTTCTCTTGCCCATTCATTGTGCACATCATCGGGGGAGACGCCATTTGCGCTACATTGTGTGCGAGGGTCGCTAAGGCTTCTCTGAGATTTCTGCACTCCTCCATCAGTGTTCTCTGTGCCTGCGCCACTTCATTCATACGGTCTTCTGTAGTCGGCATGTTTTGTTGGTTTGCTCCAACCATATGTACTGCTGCTTCTCTGCTTCTTAATGAAGCTGTAGTCAGAGTGGGACGGGAAAATGTTGACGTGATAGGACTTACAAAGAGAGGAGAAAATGGAGTGTCATCCGACTTCCCTGTATTTCCACTGCCACTGATCGATCGGGGTGATACAGAAATCGGTTAACTTACAAGTAGTGCTTTACCTTTTTGCTCGTTTGTCCGTCTGACTCTTGGGGCAACCAAAGCCGGGAAATTGCGCGATGTTAATTGCGGAGTTGTTTGCCCGGGATATATCGTCAGAAGGGCGAGTTTAGGGTTCTTCTTGGCAGCGTTACGTGTTATTGGTCCCCTAACTCTTGGCAAGGGCGAGTACATTCTAAGGCTTCTCGCATTTCTATCTCTCATCCTACAAGACATTACAACAGTCCAGTCCTAGTCATGTTCCAGTGATTGAGGCGAAGCAGATACAACTCCAGCCGTTGACCGGGTTAAGTCATTTTTATTTGCGGAAGGTTGAGTCTTGCACCTCAAAGACTGGTTCAACATGTATTCCACTACGAATCCGGTCACACCCCAAACTCAGAGACCGGGCTTACAACATTCTCAATCACTGAATCCGATGCCGACAGCCTTCGTAGTACCCCATTCTTGGCTCCCAGCGCCCATACGCCAAATTCTGATCATGAGATTTTACAAGGAGGATTTTCAACATGAATTTATCTCGTAAGAAGCATAACCACAAGTATACCCAAATCATAAATGCAACATCATCACCTCATATCCACTAATATAATCATTTGAGTACAATGTTGAAAGGGAAATACAATATATAGATATCGAAGAAAACTACATAAGCTCAATCGCACGCTCCTGCCTCAGCTCGGCTGCATCCTAACATCACCTGCATGCATCTATCGTTCATAAGCTTATAGAAAGCTTAAAGGGTGGTGTAAGTGTGTGAGCAATATATTCGTGTTCAGAATATAATATCAGAGTAAACGAAAATACTGGTAAGTTCACGAACCATACAATTCCAATGTAAGCAGAAATACTAACAAGTCTATAAAATATCATCAACCTCATCCAGGATATGCGATGAAAAGATATAATAAGCCAATGTCATATACTGTGAAAGTAACATAAGTCGGTTATAAAATGTGGAAACATAATGAACCAAATATCATATCGAGGATGCAATATAATGTGCAATTCAGAAGAGTTAAGAATACCATCAACATCATATAAATGTATAAACATAGCAACCCAAAATGTCATATGTCGCGAATGTAATGCAATATGCGGTATGTGGTGCGAATGAAATGACTAAGCCGCAGTGTGAAGTCGGGATAATAGTACGTGGTATCGCAGGCTATGAGATTTATCATAAAGGACTTCTATCCAAACTAGGCTCATACCTAAATTTGGATAGACTCAATGTGGAAAACTCCCGATCTCAGGTTAGTTACGCGACCCTTGCGAAGGTACATAACAATTAGTTGCACACCACTAACCCAAATGGATAGCGAATGAATGAATGAGTATAATGTTGAGTGTACAACTCCTGCTCAATCAATCCACAAATCAATACTGTACGTCTTTGGAATCATCACAGGGGTCTAGTACACTCTACATCCAATCGCCGCCCACTGACGCATGACCATGCAAGTGGAAGAGACATCACTATCCGCCTGACTAGTAATTAGCCAATATCTACCCGACATGTCGATAGCGGACCCATTCACGAGCTGGTCAAACTCAGCCTAGTTATGCCCACTACCCTCGGACGAATAAGGCAACACCTCATCCCAACTAACCACGCCATTGTGGGAGACGCGACCTCCTAGTATTCGGCACTCGGGCACTCATGTGGGATAACTCCACCTATCATGGAGTCTCATAAACCATCTGTACTATGGCATATGCAATGGTCAATCACATCTCACAATAAACATGCAGATGATGCGTATGGGCATGTATCATGATGTTATGTTGTCATATACTCATAATCGGTATCAATAACCGGCATCAACAATCGGCCTCGACAATGTTGACATTTACCCAATATTACCCCCAAGGAATGGCCCACATAAAGCCTAACATATAGTGGACCCATAGCCCCACGCAAGGGCCTAATATACAACATCATAGGCCTCACTCAAGAGTTTAATACACATCATGATGGGCCTCTCACATGGGCCTAATATACATCACAATGTGCTCAATCGCTGGCCCTCAAATGCACCACAATGGGCATCATCACACAAGCTTCATATACATCACATTGGGAATTAAACACGAGCTGAATACACATCATCATGGGCGTCAAATACGGGTCGCATATACATCACTTTACGCCTCGACAATCGGAATCGGCCTTGATAATCGGCATCGACAATCGGAATCGGCCTCGACAAACAGAATCGGCCTCGATAATCAGAATCGGCCTCGACAATCAGAATCGGCCTCGACAATCGGAATCGACGTCGATAATCAGCCTATACAATCGGAATCGGTCTTAACAATCAAAATCGGCCTTAACAATCAGAATCGGCCTCAACAATCGAAATTAGCCTCGATAATCAAAATCGGCTAATCGAAATCAGCCTCAATAATTAGAATGGACTTCAACAATCGGAATCGATCTCGATAATCAGAATCGGCCTCAATAATCGGTCTCGACAATCAGAATCGGCCTCGAAAATTAGAATCAGCCTCAATAATCGGCCTCGACAATCAGAATCGGCCTCAATAATCAGAATCGACCTCAACAATCAAAATCGGCCTCGACGCAAGGCGGGGCCCATAGGTGGACGGCCGATGATGGATTAAGCAATATCAATGGGACTCAATCGTTTGAGTTAACTCAATAGATAATGATGAGAATAGGCCTAACAAGGCCTAAGGAAAGATCACAATGTGGACGTTCAACCATCATTGCCCATCAATGTGGACCTCTAACCAACATTACTCCCAAAGAGTGACACTCACAGGGTCAATCATATAGGGGACCCACGGCCTAGCACAATGGCCTAATATACATCATCATGGGCCTCAATTACATCAAATGGGCCGAATCAAATGGGTCGATCAAATACATCAACTGGGCCGCATAACGAGCCACACTAATGGGCCTCATATACATCAAATGGGTTGCATCATGTGAGCCTTAAATACATCAAATGGGCCACATCATGTGAACCTCAAATACACCAAATGGGCCGCATAATGTGAGCCTAACATACATCACATCAAGGTAGGGCCCACACATTAATTAGAGGTCATTTTAGAGCATTTCAAAAATAAATCCCATCGAAAGATCATTTGGACCATGCCACAAATAACAGTGGAGAATGATTTGTTTACTATTAACAATTCATCAGGCCCACCATGACGTTTATTTCCCATTCGATCAGTTTATAAGGTCACATGGACCTGAATTAGGAGGAAAAAAAAATTTCATGTTGATCCAAAGCTTCTGTGATCTCAAAATGGGTTTCAATGGTAGCCTATCAATCCCTACTGATTATTGTAGTGTGGTCCACCTGATAGATAGTGTGGATATACAACATATTCATCAAGGCGGGCCCCTCCGTCAGCCATCTGGATGGTGTGGAATCAAAACATATACATCATGGTTGGAACCACAGAACTTACGGATGTCAATACGTCAGCTACCTGATGGTGGGACCCACAGAGATGCTGACGAAAACACATCAGCTGGTGTAGGTCTCACGTGATGGATGGCTAGGATGAAAAATAACTGGACGGCATGGAATGAAATTCATACATCATGGTGGTGTCCTCATTCAAAACAGACGCACGACATGGATGTTCAAATACATCATGGTGGCCCACTGCACAGAAGGTGCAAATGCAACTCTGCATCGCGGTGGGCCACAGGCTTGTGACGTCAACACCAGCTACCTAGCTGGTGTGAGGTACCCAGCCAATGCACTTCAACGTGGATGGTTACCACGTGGGGCCCACAGTAATATATATATATATATATATATATATATATATATATATATATATATATATATATATATATATAAAATAAAATAATATATATATATATATATATTATTTTATTATATATAGTATATATATTATATATTATTATTATTATTATTATACCACTGCCCTTATTCAAAGGATGCAAAGGTGGGTTCCCATGTGGGGCCCACCATAACATATTATATATATACACACACTTCTATATGTGGTGTGGCCCACACAAGTCACGGATTGACTTGAATTTTGAGACCTAGGCACATGATGGAATGGTGCATCTGACTGATGGGATAGATGTTTGAAACGCATCACGGTGGGACCCACACAGCTCGACCTCATGGGACGGGCTCGTGAGGTCGAGCACATAGTACCTTTTCCCATATATATATATATATATATATATATATATATATATATATATATATATATATATATATATATTCTTTTTCTTTTTTCTATTTTGTAAAAATGACTATTGTGCTTTCTCTTTACTCAAGCACATCCCATGTATGGATGTAATACATTCATCAATGTGGGGTCAACGTACACGTGGCCCACCAGCCACATAAACCGAGGTGGCCCCATATACATGTGGTTCGCTGATGGATGGTGTGGATCTAATCCATTTATCACGGTGGGGTCCATACATCCTAAAGTGGATGGTATGGATATAATACATACGCCACATGTGGGCCACTCACATCATCATCACCACCTAAAAGAAAAGAGAAAGAGAGAGAGAGAGAGAGAGAGAGAGAGAGAGAGAGACGGTGTAGCGGAGGGACCCCGCCACTGTGGAACCCTCTTTGATCACATACATACATCAAAATGGGTCCCAACATAAGTGGGCCCTTAAATGGGTATCAACAGTGGATCACCCACCTATTGGCCTTCTCCTTTAGCTCCTTGAACTCGTAGGCTCCTTAGTTTTGATCCTAATGGATGATGATGAAGTTTTGATGGTGGGGATGAGAGATTGGGTGGTAGAGAAGTGGGCCACACTTAGTTCTCTCTTGGGAGGCTTGGACGTTGGATTTTTTTGTTACTTGGGAGTGAGAGAGAGAGGGAAGTGATAAGATGAAAAGAGATGAAATGATGGGTGATGGGTGGAGTGATGGAGTTGTAAGAAAGGGATGGGTGGAGAGAGAGAGAGTTGACTTTGGGAATGGGAATGGGATGGGTTGTTTGTACTTGTGAGAAGGTGTGTACTTGACTTGATTAATTTAATGGGTAGTAGAGATTCCCTCAAAATTTGCACGTGCTGTGTTTTCCTCAAAATAAACGCAGGCTCACATCTCCTAGCTCGAGTATCGCCTCAACGCACGAGAAGCGCCGTCGAAACTGTAGCAACAGTACTATCGCGAGGGTATAAGTTTCGAGTCGAGCCAACTATAATTTGCAAGACTCGGCTTAGGATCGTGCGCAAATGTCAGGTACAGGTCGAGGGTTGCCGGAATTCGACCGGGAGGACCGCTAAAGCCTACGGAACGGTACAGTCTAGGATACGGGCCTCACAACTCTCCCCTCCTAATAAAAATTTCATCCTCAAAATTTACATCATCATCGCAACTAGACATAACTCATAAAGAAGAGGAAACATGATATTAGCATATATATATATATATATATATATATATATATATATATATATATATATATATATATATATATATATATATATATATATATATATATATATATATATTATATATATATGTCAAGCCATAATCAGTTTACAAAAGTATGGTAATAATGCTCTCTAATCTCAACCTCGCACTCCCAAGACACCTCATCAACATTATGTTGACCCCTACTGAACCTCAGACCCTGGATCAGAAACGATCGAAATTGGGATACCTCACAGTCTCACCATTTCATAAATGACTAATCTAACAAGATATTCCTAATGCCTGGTTATGCGAATTGTCGGCAACTACTTCTAACGATATAAGGTCCTGATGAGCTACATAAAACCTGCCCTAGGTCTGCTGGGGAGGTGCATGTCTCCCCCAGAGAGGTCGTTGCTGTAGAAAATGGAGGCACTCACACTTACCATGCCCCGTCTCACCACATCTGAAGCAAACACCCTTGAACGGTCTCTGTGGTAGTGCTGAAGGTGTTATTGGCGCTCGAAAGGATGGATGGTTCCTATGCCTCTGCGGCCGTCGACTTTGCTGCTGATGGGATCTACTAGAGGGAGTCTTCCTCTTCCGATCTCCCCTTTGGTCACGAACCCTATGTGAATCATTTCATTCTGCCTCGTAAATCTGAGCCCTCTGAACTACCTGCTCAAAGGTCGGGAGCATGTGTCTGATAACACGGCTCTTAAGGCCAAAGCATAAGCCGCTCTCTAAACAGCGGACCTTTCACTCCTTATCATCAACCAAATACAATGCGAACCTCGATAGCGCCATAAAATGAGCCGCATACTGCACCACAGACATATCCCCCTGCACCAAGGTCTCAAATTTTAACACTCGCTGCTGACGAATGCAGTCGAGGAAGTACTGCTAGTCGAATCAGTCAATGAAATCCTCTCATGTCCAGACAAAATTAGGCCCTGCAACACGAGTAACAGAGGTCCACCAGTACTCGGCCTCGCCCTGAAGAAGAAACACAGCTAACCGAACCCGCTGCTAGGCCGAACATGCCATCGTATCAAAAATCTTCTCCACATTTGAGCATCATTTCTCGGCTGCTGTTAGATCCGACTCGCCCTGGAAACACGGGGAGTCGAGCTGTTGGAACTCTCAGAGAAGGGCGCTCGCGTGCTCCTGCTCTACTTGGGCTAGTGAAACAACGGGTCGCCTACCCTGCCTCTGAAGGATGGCGGTCATGGCCTGTAACATCTCCTGAAGCTGATCTGCACTCACGGACATTGTCGGGGTTACGCTAGACTCAAATAGAGGTTCAGAAGTCTCAGGTGGGGGAGCGAAAGTTGTTCGGGTTACTCGCTTAGATGTCATGTCCTACAAGAAGGAACAATGGCCTATTATCCTCAAACACTCTCGAATATACACACAATGGGGAGGAATATCAGAAAATTTCTAAGTTATTCGAACTCGACGATCTAATCATTTTATGTTCTCAACAATCATACAGTGAAGGGTAACTATCAGCAGATATGTGATGTTATATTCAGGTATTCCCAAGTTATACTCTGATACCAATTTCTGTCGCGTCCCAAACTCGAAAACCGAGCTCACAACATTCCCGATCGCGTAATCCGGTGCCGACAGCCTCCATAGTACCCCATTCTCGACTCCCAATGCCCATATACCAAATTTCGATCCTAAGATCGTACAAGGAAGATTTTCAACATAAATTTGTTTCGTAAGAAGCATACCCATAAGTATACCTAAATCACAAGAACAGCATCATCACCACATATCTACTAATATAATCATTTAAGTACAATGTTGAAAGGGAAATACAATATATGATATCAAAGAAAACTCCATAAGCTTAACTGCACGCTCTTGCCTCGACTCAGCTGCCTCATAACGTCACCTGCACGCATCTATCGTATATAAGCTTATAGAAAGCTTAGAGGGTGGTGTAAGTGTGTGAGCAGTATATGTGTGTTCAGAATGTAATATCAAAGTAAACGAAAATACTAGTAAGTCCACGAACCATACAATACCAATGTAAGCAGAAATACTGACAAGTCCATAAATATCATCAACCTCATCTAGGATATGCGATGAAAAGATATAGCGAGTCAATGTCATATACTGAGAAAGTAACGTAAGTCGGCTATAAAATGTGGAAACATAATGAACCAAATATTAGATATTAAGGATGCAATATAATATGCAATTCGGAAGAGCTAAGAATACTATCAGCCTCATATAAATGTAGAAACATAGCAACCCAAAATGTCATATGTTGCGGATGTAATGCAATATGCGGTATGTGGTGCGAATGAAATGACCAAGCCGTAATGTGAAGTCGAGATGATAGTACGTAGTATCACAAGCTATGAGATTTATCATAAATGACTTCTATCTAAACTAGTCTCATACCTAAATTTGGATAATAGCTCAATATGGTAAACTCCTGATCTCAGGTTAGTCTCGCACCCCAACCGAAATCTTAGCCATTGTGAAGGTATGCAACAATCAGTTGCACACCACCAGCCCAAGCGGATAGCGAATGAATGAATGAGTATAATGCTGAGTGTACAACTCTTGCTCAATCAGTCCACAAATCAGTATTATACATCTCTGGGATCATCACCGAGGTCTAGTACACTCTACATCTAGTCACCACCCACTGACGCGCGACCATGCAAGTGAAAGAGACCTCACTATCCGCTTGGTCAGTAATCAGCCAATATCTACTCGACACGTCGATAGTAGACTCATTCACGAGCTAGTCAAACTCAGCCTAGCTATGCTCACTACACTCGGGCAAATAAGACCACACTCCCTCCCCACCAACCACAACATAGTGGGAGATGCGAAATCCTAGTATTCGGCACTTGGGCGCTCATGTGGGATAACTCCACCTATCAGGGAGTCTCATAAACCATCTGTACTATAGCATATGCAATGGTCAATCACATCTCATAATAAACATACAGATGATACGTATGGGCATGTATCATGATACTATGCTGTCACATACTCATAATCGGTATCAATAACCGGCATCAACAATCGGCCTCAACAATGTGAAAATTTAACCAACATTGCCCCCAAGGAATGGCCCACATAGAGCCTAACATATAGTGGACCCATGGCCTCATATAAGGGCCAATATATAACACCATGGGCCTCACTCAAGAGCTTAATACACATCACGATGGGCCTCTCACAAGGGCCTAATATACATCACAATGGGCTCCATCGCCTGGCCCTCAAATGCACCACAATGGGCACATCACATAGGCCTCATATACATCACATTGGGCCTTAAACACGGCCTGAATACACATCACAATGGCCCTCAAATACGGGCCTCATATATATCACATTAGGCCTCGACAATCAGCCTCGATAATCGGCCTCAACAATCAGAATCGGCCTCAATAATCGGCCTATATAATCGGCATCGACAATAGGAATCGGCCTCGACAATCAGAATCAGCCTTGATAATCAGCGTCGATAATCAAAATGGTCTCGATAATCGGCCTCGACAATCGGAATCGGCCTTGATAATCAGCCTCGATGATCATAATGGTCTCGATAATCGGCCTATACAATTAGAATCAGCCTCTGCCTCGACAATCGAAATCGACCTCGATAATCAGAATCGGCCTCGACAATCGGAATCGGCCTTGATAATCAAAATCAGCCTCGACAATTAGATTTGGCCTTGACAATCGAAATCGGCCTCGACAATCGAAATCGACTTCGATAATCGACCTCAACAATCGGAATCAGCATCGATAATCAGAATCGGCCTCAACGCGAAGCTAGGCCCATAGGTGGACGGCCGATGATGGATCAAGCAATATCAATGGGACTCAATCATTTGAGTTAACCCACTAGAGAATGATGAGAATGGGTCTAACAAGGCTTAAAGAAAGGTCACAATGTGGACGTTCAACCATTATTGCCCATCAATGTAGACGTTTAACCAACATTGCTCCCAAGGAGTGGCACATACAGGGACAATCGTATAGGGGACCCACAACCTAGCACAAGGGCCTAATATACATCATCATGGACCTCAATTACATCAAATGAACTGAATCAAATGGGCCGATTCAAATGAGCCAAATCAAATGGGCCGATCAAATACATCAAGTGGGCCGCATCAACGGGCCACACTAATGGGCCTCATATACATCAAATGGGTCGCATCATGTGGGCCTTAAATACATCAAATGGGTCACATCATGTGGGCCTCAAATACATCAAAGGGATTGCATCATGTAAGCCTAACATACATCACATCAAGGTGGGGCCCACATTAATTAGAGGTCATTTTAGAGCATTTCAGAAATAAATCTCATCGAAAGATCATCTAGACCATGCCACAAATAACAGTGGAGATAATGATTTTTTTTACTATTAACAATTCATCAGGCCCACCATGACATTTATTTCTCATCCAATCAATTCATAAGGTCACATGGACCCGAATTAGGAGGAAAAAACAAATTTCATGTCAATCTAAAGCTTCTGTGATCTCAAAATGGGTTTCAATGGTAGCCTATCAATCCCCACTGATTATTGTAGTGTGGTCCACTTGATAAACAGTGTGGATATACAACATATTCATCAAGGTGGGCCCCTCCGTCCAACCATCTGGAGTGTGGATTCAAAACATATACATCATGGTTGGAACCACATAACTTACTAGTGTCAATACGTCAGCTACCTGATGGTGGGACCCACAGAGATGCTGACGTAAACACATCAGCTATAAAGCTGGTGTAGGTCTCACGTGATGGATGGCTGAGATGAAAAATAGCTGGACGGCATGGAATGAAATTCATACATCATGGTGGTGTACTCATCCAAAACGGACGGACGACATGGAATGAAATTCATAAATCATGGTGGTGTCCTCATCCAAAACGGACGGACGGCTTGGATGTTCAAATAAATCATGGTGGCCCACTGGTCAGACGGTGCAGATGCAACTCTGCATCGTGGTGGGCCACAGGCTTATGACGTCAACACCAGCTACCTAGCTAGTGTGAGGTAACCAACCAATCCACTTCAACGTGGATGGTTACCACGTGCGGCCCACAACAATATATATATATATATATATATATATATATATATATATATATATATATATATTATTATTTTTATTATTATTATTTTACCACTGCCACCACTGCCAATACAGCAGCCAGCACTGCTGGCCATCCAGCAATGGACGACCCTTATTCAAAGGATGCAAAGGTGGGTTCCCACGTCGGGCCCACCGTCGCATATAATATATATATATATATATATTGTAGTATACATATGATATATATTCTTTTTCTTTTTTCATTTTTATGAAAATGACTACTGTGCTTTCCCTTTACACAGTCCCGCACATCCCATGTATGGATGTAATACATTCATCAACGTAGGGTCCACGTACACGTGGCCCACCAGCCACATACACCGAGGTAGCCCCATATACATGTGGCCCGCTGATGGACGGTGTGGATCTAATCCATTTATCATGGTGGGGTCCATACATCCTAAAGTGGATGGTATGGATATAATACATACACCACATGTGGGCCACTCACATCATCATCACCACCTAAAAGAAAAGAGAGAGAGAGAGAGAGAGAGAGAGAGAGAGAGAGACGGTGTAGCGGAGGGACCCCGCCACTATGGTCCCCTCTTTGATCACATACATACATCAAAATGGGTCCCAACATAAGTGTGCCCTTAAATGGGAATCAACGGTGGATAACCCACCTATTGGTCTTCTCCTTTAGCTCCGTGAACTCCTAGGCTCCTTAGTTTTGATCTTAATGGAGGATGATGAAGTTTTGATGGTGCGGATGAGAGATTGGGTGGTAGAGAAGTGGGCCACACTTGGCTCTCTCTTGGGAGGCTTAGACGTTGGATTATTTTTGTTGCTTGGGAGTGAAGAGAGAGAATAAGAGAGAGAGAGAGAGAGAGGGGGGGGGGGGGGGGGGGGGGGGGGGGGGAAGTGATGGGATGAAAAGAGATGGAATGATGGGTAATGGGTGGAGTGATGGAGTTGTAAGAAAGGGATGTGCGGAGGAGAGAGAGAGAGAGAGAGAGAGAGAGAGAGAGTTGACTTTGGGAATAGGAAAGGGATGGATTGCTTGTACTTGTGATAAGGTGTGTACTTGACTTGATTGATATGATTGATTGATTTGATGGGTGGTAAAAATTCTCTCGGAATTCGTACACGCGCATTTTTCTCGAAATGAATGCGGGCCCACATCTCCTGGCCCAGTTATCTTCTCGACTCGCGAGACACGACATCGGAACCGCAGCAACGACGCAGTCACGAGAGTACAAGTTTCGAGTCGAGCCAACTATAGTTTGCAAGACTCGGCTTAGGATCGTGTTCAAGCGTCAGGTACAGTTCGAGGGTTGCCGGAATTCGACCGGGAGAATCACGGAAGCCTATAGAACGGTATGGTTTAAGATACGGGTCTCACAAATGCAGTTGTAGTGAAATAGAAATTCACTTTCCTCATAGAGATTGCCATTGATTGTAGTTTACCGTTTGATCTTTTCACCTTCAATACAAAACATGGGATTAAATCATGATTAGTATTTGAAAGGTAATGTAACCTATCTGAGAGATGAAGGGGAGGATGTTCCCACTGAGAGTCACCATTTTGGCGTCGAAAAGATGCCAAACTACAACGAAAGTTCTATAACACTTTCAATGTTACTATCAAATAAGGTAAAAAGTCCCCAGCAGAGTCACCATTTTATTTCGAACAAGAAACAAATGTATTCGATTTGGGGGAATTATCTCATTTGAATATAACAGAAAGAAATGTATAAAGAACATCTGTTGTATTATTAATACTGAATTCATTTATATCCTCTAATATCCTTTGATTCTAAGATAGATAATCTAGAATACAAAAATTGACAAAGTTCGAATGTAGAATCTAAATATCAAATTCGGCAACATTTTGACTTATGCTTTGATCATCTCTTTAAGAGGAATGTTGTGTGGGTTTGATCATCTGATCTTTCCCTTTTAAGCTTGTCCCTTATGCCAAAAGAAGACCTTGAAGTGATAGATTGCATTTGACGATTTTGACAACATTTCGGCCCTTTCCATCATTGGCTGTATAACAGCCTGGTTGCGCGGCCCGCGCAACTAACTTCTCTTCCTCGCCTACCTTCAACTTCCTCGGGAGCTCAGACCTTCTTTTAAAATTCTTCCAATCCCCAAATGAGAGGGGGAGTGGGGTATTTATAAGCCTCCACATGTGCAAAGCCTCGATCTTTATGCCATGGGGCCCACCTTACATTAGATATTTCATCCATAACAGATTGTTTCTGATCTCATTTGCGTGACCCGCGCAACATGCTAAGTTGTTTGCGCGACCCACACAACCAACTCTTTATAACGTCAATTCATCAAGTCATTTACGCGACCCGCGCCACTAACTATTGGTTGCGCGGTCCACGCAACCACTTACTATGTCATTCAGTTTCCTTCTTTCTTTGTTATTTCTTCGTTTCTCCTAATCTTTTATCCCTTCAATCTTCTTCCCTCTTTTTATGCTCCAACACCATACACACATACTCATGCACATGGACACGGACATAGACTCGGCTCAGCACGCGTGCATGTGTGGTCAATGGCACAAATTATAACTATTGGCATAGCCCCCCATAGGACCAAATTCACATGCCCCCTGAATGGAGCTCAAGCCCTAAGGCAAAAGGCCTATCTTATAGACAAGAAGATTTTCTTTGGTAAATCTGATGTGGGACAAAATCCGCAACTCAAAAGCATCAGAAATTTCAAATGTGGAGGGAAATCAAAATATTTAAAATTTTAATTTTAATATAAATTTTGAAACAAAATACAACATAGTATTGTTCAACCCCAACCTTGGTGTTCTTGTCTTATTCGACTGACCCCCCTATGGCAGATCTCAGTCGATGAGATTACTTTTCCAAGATTAATGTGATTGGGTTATTGCCTCATCATCGTCTGACGAAAATCGGCCGATAAGCCAGTTAGGGCCATATTCTCCATCGGAGGAAAGCATGAAGGACCAGTTCTTCTTGGTCTTATTCGGAGGAAAGAATAATGAGACTTCACATGAGTGATGTTCTTGAAAAGAATGGAGAACTCGCTTGCCGTATAAAGTGTAAGTAACATCAAAATGAGTGGGATAATGTACAAGGTTGGCAGAAATACTCATAAAGCCACATCTTTATAAGCCACAACAATCCTCCAAAATACAAACTCTTGTAGGTGACTTCATAAATCCCCCTATACAGGTGGCCAAGCACGAAGGGTGTTAGGGTAAGCCAAAAGCCTTGGGCGAGTTTTTCGGCCAGGGTAATGTACTCTCTGGTGATTTGATGTGCATTCACACAAAGCATATACCTACAGTTCCATAGCAATAAGAAGGCCACATGCACCTCTTCATCGGGTGGGCTATTAACATTATGGTAAGCCTTCATGAAGTGAGAATAGGCCATTGCATTCCAGCTGGGAAAATCTTTGTTATGCCTAGGTGCAAAACTTGGATAAACGACCGTGCCGAATGAAGGTAATTGCGTCAAGTCAAGACATCTAGGATAATCAGGCTCATATGACCACAACCGAAGAAGAAGGTGTTGGTCGATGTGCTCCAGAAAGCAGAAGCAGTAAGAAGAAGGGTTGGGCTTGTTAGATACTCGTGGACAGAAACTTTGATGCATTAATAGATGGCCGATTATTCCATGTCACTTCATGCTGGGAAGACACGCAAGCAAATCAGGATTCCCATTCTGGAAGTGGTTTTGGCCACTCCTTAAGGCTCTTCAGAGCTTTTGCAGTATCAGGAATGGAATCGGATTGAATCAGCAGCATCTCCCTGGAGCATATAGGAAATAGCAGATACATTGCTTGAACCTCCTCGATTTTCGCCGCAGGAGAGAATGCAGGATCCAGGCATAGATAATCGCCCAAGGGCGATTGAAACATAGTTTTCTCAATACAATTATTGGCAAGTGTGTCCATCATAGTCATCAGATCTATTTGGAGGAAGGCTAGAGCGAAAGAGGAAGAAGCGGTCATTGCTTAAAGGAGTAGATCGAGAAGAGGAAGCACAAAAGTGTAGAAGGAGAAGAAGAACAGGAAGCGTAAGGAGAAAAAAGGTTTGAAATGGCACTTATATCAGCCGAGGGAATGAAGCATTTATTAGGGCATCATTATGGTTTTATTAACAATGAGGTAAGTACACGTGTCGACACGGGGTTCATCCCCTATTTTGATAAAGTGCAATTGTCCTTGACATGTTACAAAGAGTCGGCCAAATTCGTTTAACGCATGGACAACACATGTATACAATAAATTCTGCATTAAGGAGGGGTCACATGTCTCTTTCACCTTTTTCCAAAGGCGAAGCGATGTGGGGGACAATGTTCATCCCTATTATCGTCATGCCTTGCAGTAACTAATCAAAGAGAGTTACACGTGATATGTACAGATACGTATGGTGTATTTAAAAATCTGCAAACATGCACGGAGGAGATTTCTCGATAATGAAATTACGATTAATACCACTAATCAAAGTATGGAATACTGTCCAAGTGTCCTAGAGGGGGGTGAATAGGACTCTTTAATAATATTTACTCATTAAGAACAAACAGTGCCTGACTTAAAATAATTAACAAATTAAACTAAGGCAAAGTAACTCTAAGGGTTCCGAGCCTCAAAGGATTCAATCACATAGGCTACAAATGATTTGCATATAGAATAACTAGCTTGGAGATATAGTGTATAAGAGTGTGTGATGTGTTTTATTTCAATCTCAAACAATATTTCTAATCATGCATCATTACTAAGCATTCAAAGCATATAAGCATAATTAAACAGATACTCAATGACAATCCCAAACACAGCAATATATAGTGGTTTGGCTGCATGCCTACTCCACTTGCGGTGAATGCACTCAACCCATGAGTGTACCGGATTTCACTATCCAATGCTTTTAAATTAGGTTAATCATGAACATTTACAACTTACATAAGGTTAAACTAAGGATCCTACACAAAACATCCTTAGGTGCCTATACAAGGCAACGGGTCCTACACAAGGACACAACTAGGAGCCTACACAAGGCAATGGGTCCTACACAAGGACACAAGTAGGAACCTACACAAGGCAACCTATTTCTACACAAGGCAATGGGTCATACACAAGAACACCCTATGTATTCTCTCATCAAAGGCCTACGAAAGGTTTTAGCGAGTTTATATAATAAAACTCCGAAACCCAATCCTACATAAGGAAAGGCGTTCAGACTCAATAGACTCTTAATACTTACTTGAAAGTGAGTGAACTCCATTTTTAACACATGCAGATGATGATCTTCTTTGTGGTGAAGAATCTGCAGCTCCCTTGATCTACAACAGCTATAGATACTCAAATGCGAGTCACCGGTGTTGGGTCAAAGTATTTTGGTGAATCTTATCTATTGAATGTGGGTCTTTAAGTATGGATGAGATTTCCCAATATTAAGCACTCACGGGATTCCAGCTCAATGATTTATCAATGAATGAGTTGCTAAAAGAACCTTGAATGGTGTTCATTATTCAAACCAATCTATTGATTTTTCAATGATTGCATTTAATATAGGGTTGAAGGATGAACTCCCATGAGAGAAGGAATTTAAGGTGGTAGGTGGTATTCCTGTTGCAATAACTCTCTTAAATCTCACTATTTTTCTCACTAAGAACCAAGAAAACAGGGCCCCAAATAAATAGACAAAAATCTCAATGGTAAAAAAACGGGTATATTTTAGACAGGATTCGATGTCATCGAAGTCTCCTTCGATGCCATCAAATCTAATTCAACGTTATCGAATCCTTGCACTAAGATCTTCATATAAGTGCTATATAAATCCACTCAATGTCATCGAGTGGAATCGAACGCCACTCGATGACATTGGGATTTTCTTTAAAAACACTTGGAGCTTGCTAGACAGTTTGGTTCACTTTCTCGATGTCATCGAACATACTTCGATGTCTTCGAAATTCGAATTTCAATGTCATCAAAAATTTTAAGATTTTTCTTTAAAAATTTACTAGACAAAACTGGTCCATTTTCGATGTCATCGAATGATCATTCAATGTCATCGAATTTTGAAATTTGATATCATTAAACATCGTTCGATTCATCGAGAATTTTACTAATTTTCCTTTTGAGCTTGCTGGAACATTATATGCCCATTTTTTCGATGTCATCGAACGTATGTTCGATGTCATAGAAACCTATTCAATTTCATTGAGAATTTTTGTAGAAGGTTTTATTGCTAAACAATTTGGGGAACTTTTTTTTATGTCATCGAACAGTTTCGATGTCATTGAACCTCAAGGTTCGATGTCATCAAGTGGTTCTCGACGTCATCGATTGTTGCAAAAAATACATGTTCCTATTCAGTTTAGCTTACGACTTGATTTTTCTTTTTCTAACCTTACCAAGATGTTTTCCTAGTTGGTTTTAGGTAAGATTGGACCACTTTTAAAGGGATTATTACCTAGTGTGTTTTAGTCATAGCATGTGAGGTTTATTTTACCTTTTAAATACGTTGAACATCTTCACTATGTTGAGTCTTCAATCTTGTAATTTTCAATGTGGGGCTCACTCAACTTTTTTACTCAAACATCATGTTAATTCAAATAACTGTAGCTGGAGCATATTAGATGATGTCATGTATTGCTTAAGTGGCTAATGAAGGAACAGTCATGCGTGAATGATTACAAAACAGGTGGCATGAGGAGAAGCGTTTAGATAGCAATTATGGAGAGCAGTTATGGAAACCGTGGGAACGTGAGAAGGATGACTGTTCCTTCATTGGCCACTCCGTAGCGGTAACAAACTAGCTAGTACTTTCTAGCTGTAATTTGAATCTATGCTCACACATTGAATTCAGTTCATCGATTGGAAAGGTGTCTTGCAGCTGCTCTTCACGACCAATTGTAAGAATTATTTTTTTATTTTCATTTTATGTATCAAAAAGCCCTTTCATACGGAAGGCAAAGGTGCAATCCATCATCAGAGATGAGCCTCACTATCTGAATATTACGTAATCCAATTTTACGTATTGAGCGAGTGACTGAATAGGTGACCAATCTCACCATATCTCGATCATAACTACACACTATGTGTCTATCTATATTGGCGCTTGGAGTCATTGTTGTTCTATTTTAATTAAAGCCACAACTTCAATTCTGGCACGCCTGCACACCTAGCGCAGGAAACAACCGAAACACCCTGGACACGAACACGAACACGAGAGGGAACCAAAACTCAGGTGGGCCACACCATAGCAAAAAGTTGGAGATGAATACACTCATATCTAGGACCCACTATGATATATATATATATATATATATATATATATATATATATATATATATATATATATATATATATATATATATATATATATATATATGCCATCCACGCAAAACATGATATCAGCCTGATTCAATGCCATCCACGCAAAACATGATATCAGCCTGATTCAAAACCTTCTTTTTTTTTAATCCCCAGGAAGGTTTCAACGGTGGGCGTTTAATCCCCACTTTCGGAGGTGCTGACCCGCAGCGAGGCAGAGGTATATCTCAGTTTGAGCTTTGGATCTCCTTCACGTTTGGGGGAACAAGGCCCATGAGACTGCATGAATTCCAAGGCCCGATGACTAAACACATCGGATCTGGGTTAGAAATGCATAAAAACCCAAATGGTGGCTACAGACATGACAATGTTGGAAGCAGAATCATCACATATGATCGAACTGTGTGGGACCCACCGGGATGTGTGAATCGAATCCAATCCAATCATCGCATATGGTAGGCCAAGAATCCAAAACCCAGTCAGATACTGTGCTTAGATGCCTAGCCAGAAACATTTCGATACTGTTGGAAGAGGAATGTTCACATATGTTTGAACTAGTAATTACCATAAGCTCAAGCTGCATGGGGATCACTCTGATGTGTGAGTTGAATCCAAACCATTCTTTAGATGCCTCGATCCTCCTCCGTAACTCAGCTGGGCTGCAAACCAAAGGGACCAACTAAAGAAGGACACGGGAGAGGGTGATGCCCATCATAGAAACTTCAAGATGGAATTTGGTGTGCACGGCATTGTTCATATGCCATCCAACCCAGTCATAAGGTGCACCCCACCAATATAAAGGGGTGCCAAAAATCAAGCCATTCCAAAACCTCAGGTGAACTTATGCCACATCTATCCATGATTGTACATCACTCAAGTGGGCCATAATATCCCCAACAGCTCATCCTGGAAGACCCATCCAAATGAATGGAAGAGAAGTGATTTTGGCTTTTGGTACCTTAAGTGCAGAAGCCATAGATCGCTTTTGATGTTAAGCATCATCCCATGTTGATGGCCCACCCATTCCCACTTCCGATGTCGGCGCCAAGAACTGAAGTGCCGGATGGCCCGTCTCTATGCCAGCATTCTTCTTCTTAGAATAGACTGAAACCACCCCAGTAAGTGATGTTTTATCCCAAACAGCTTCACGGTCTCTCTTCTTCCCAATGCTCCCCATCACATTGCCAGAGATGATTTCCATAAAAGGCGTCTCCCCATCATCAACTACCTCAAGCTTGCTCTCTTCAACTTTCTTGGGCTTCCTTCTCTTAGAATCCTTTTCCACCTTTTCCTCATCGGGTTCAGCTGCATTATGTGGAGAACCATCATCATCCTTGCTCCGAAGGGAGGCGTTTTTCTTGGAGCCTTTGCTGGTTTTGGGCTTTCTTCTCTTTTCTTCCTTTACCGCTTCAAGATCAGCAGCATTCTTGTGCGAATAATCGTCCTTGCTGTCAGCTGAGACTTCTTTCTTGGAGATCTTCTCATCCATGCTGCCTCTTTCCGTAGGCTTACCATTGAATATCTGCAAATTCAGCACCAGTTTTCCAATCTGCAATTTTTATTTTATTTTTTATTTTTTTACCAAGGAACATATTAGATGTCAGATGTATGTTGAAATAGGTGGGCCATGTTACGTATTATGGACCATCTACTAAATGGAAGTGGCTGATCCATTGAGATGTGGCATGCACGTGCATGTATCCAGACCGTCTAGGCTGTAGGGCTAATTGTGGATGGAGCATAGCCTGAAAATATGGCCAGTTGGACAATTTTTACCATCTGATTTCACCTGTTGAATTTGAATCCCTGACAATTTTCTTCTTGAGCAACAATTCTGACGGCCATTAATTGGATAGTTAGGATCGTTCAGTCAATGCAATTCGGGCTATGCCATCCACAAGGGCAACCATCTATGTTGTGAGGCCGGTTCCAATGGCCAGCAATTGGATTTTCAGGCTTGTTGAATCGGGGCAATTGTGGACAAAGCATAGCCCGAAAATGTGACAGATCTGACAATATTTACCATCTGATTCTCACCAGTTGATTTTGAATCCCTGGCCATCTTCCTTCAGATCGTCAATTCAGTATGGTGAGCAATAGCATCATTCAATCAGTGTGACTCAGTCTACACCATCCATAATGAGAACCATCTAAGTTGTGGGGCCGATTGTGAATGAAGCATAGCCTGAAAATGTGACTGCTGGGACAATATTCACCATCTTGTCTCACTTGTTGAATTTGAATCTCTGACCATCTTCCTTCCGACCGTCAATCCTGGTGGTCAGTAATTGGATGGTTAAGATCTTTCAATCGGCATGATTCAGGCTACGGCATCCATAATGGGAACCATGGTATGGTGGATATATGCCTCGTGCACAGTGGATGAGTTGCCACTGTCAGTAAATGGTTGCAAATGCATGTCGTATGGTGCAAGCGGAGCACCAAACCAAGAGCAAGAAAGAATTTGTGTCACCTTTTTAGGCAAATTCTCCTTTTCAGCAATAGGATTTCCTTGTAAATTCAAGTTCTTCAGGTTGTGCAAAAAGGAAAGAACCTATCATGTCAGCATAGTATAAACCCATCAGCAACTTCAAGACAGGATAATGAGGAATTATTGGGTCTGGAGCCTCAGCAAAGGTCCAGTTTTCTGAAGCTCTCAGTTCCGAACATATGGGGCTAGTGCAGTGATCCAGACAGCCAAGGATATCAGATTGGAATATCCTAACCCTTCACCCTTTGGCCTCTTTCTGCCTTAAATGTGTATCTCTACCAACCGATCAAAGGGTTTGGATCTTCCAAACTGGGAGACTTATGGAGCATCTACTATCCAACGTGAGGCCCAACAAATCAGTACACTGGATCATCAAACCACAGACCCCACTGCGACACATATATGGAATGGAAAGCATCCGCAGACTGTCTGATGAGGATTGGGAGCCAAATATTTCCTCACAAATAATATTCCAAAATCTGTAAATGACTTATGCTGAGAGTAAGGATATCTAGTGACCTTTAAATCTGACCATTTTTGTATCAAGTTGTTTCCAATGTCCAAGTTTTGGATCTTGACATTGTGAGCTAGCTCATTTGGAAGAGTCTGCATAAAGAAGCAAGCAGCAGCCCATTAATCAAGGAACTGCAAAGTTACAATATTAGGTGTCATGTCAATTTGGTGAGTAACAGGTCAATGTGTCACATATGTAGAATCTCCTCTCTGTACAAAATGTGGACCACACCATGATGATAACTTGGTAAAAATCATGCCGATCCACGTACAGTGGGACACAACATCAGTATCAATGGAGAGCCAATGGTATGACATTGTACTGGCATGGCCTCCCCAACTAGTAGACTGATCTACTTTTATCATACCAGGTGACCATCATATGGGGTGGTGGCCCACTTTGTTACAGACAGGATATTCTACGTACTTGAAATAATGCCTGTGGGAGTTTTGTGCTATCATTGCCAGTCCCAAATCCTGATAAAGGAGGGTTGCGTCAGGTTGGCAGCCACCATGAAGCTTTTGTCACGACTTTTATCATGAATCCTAACAATAGGATATGGTCCGTGATAGAGTGAAATGGTGGAACAGGACACATGTAGCTGACCTCAATGTGGCTGGGGCAATGCCTAGATGATGATGATATTCTACATACTTCAACAAGTTTATGAGAAAAATGGGTGTAGCATAAGTCACAGGATAACCATTGTATTGTATCTGATCATTTCTCAATGTTTAAAATCCAGTTGTGGTAAATTTATTCATAGCTAGGTGCAAGTGTCAAAGTTGGCTCACTTGATATGAAGGTTTCACATACCATCATCTTAAGTTCATAACCTTGTACCATTTGGGGCCCGCTCAGCGGATTCTCAGGATTATGGGGTAGAAGTTTGAGACTGGCTGCCTAGTGCCCGCTTAACATCAACCTTTCTCCTTTACCCAGGCTAGGTACTAGCTTGTGTGACACATCCAAGTGGAATTTATATATAAATGCCGCGCATAAATAATTACTTTTTCTTTGTAAGTACATAAATAAGCACAATTTCCTACATGTAAGAAAGACTAGTAGATAATGAATATTTATAGAACATGATGGCACATGTGATCATGCGAAGAAGGTAATTTCAACTAATAGCTGCTCTTGACACTTGGTCTTGGGACAAGACGTGCACAAAAATCAGAATCTGGCAGATCATACACATGCACTTTGAACTGTACATGTGGAAGCATGTATATCAATCCTTGGATCCAAAACTCGCCGACTCAATTCAGTGAGATTTTGAGCCAAATCGTTGGGATACTTGGTACTGAGCCTGACTTGGCCTGGTATCGGAGAGGTTCATCGAGTTGACTCAATGCCTTGCTCAACTTGACACAGCTTGATGAGAATAAAACCGATTCACTCGCCAAGAAGATTTTTATAAAATAAAATAAATTTGGTAGGAGAGGAAATTGAACCTCCCAACCTCAACTAAGCAAAGCAACATACTTAACTTGAGGCAACCATGTTTTCGTTGATTTGAGTTATGTTTTATATTACTCACACTGCATTTCGCCATTTTAGTATCTATTTAGTATTTTGTAACGTTGTCATGTGCGATCGCACATTCACATATGCGCACACATGTGCACAGATCGCATATGCGACAGTGGCATATGCTATCACTGCACATATGTGATCGCATATGCCACATGTGCGATGATATGCGACCGCATATGCGATATATGTGATCGCATAGTTGCCAATTCCGTTGGAAATTTTATTTTATTTTTTAAATCCTGATTTTTTTTTCTTTATAAAAAGGGATTCTAAGCACTCCTACATGCATTCAAAGCTCAAACTCTCTCTCTATCTCTATTTTGCTCTCTTACACTCTTTCTTACACAATTTCAAGCCCCAAACTCCACTCCTCCATCCATGTTTCTTTCAAGATTAAAGTTTCAATCAAGAGAGAAGTACATACATCTATGAGGATTCAAGAATCAAGATTCAAGGGACATTACAAGACAACCAAGCTCTCTATCGTCCATTAAATTGAACTCTCTTTCTAGTTTCTAATTTTTTCAAGTGATAAATATTCACACAACACACCCACCACTCTCTCTTTCTATCTCATTCTCTCTTAAAGTTTCATAATCATATCCAAGTTCTAAGTTTTCTAACAACTTCTAGCATTATTTTTTTTTTTTTGTTACTTTGTTACAAGTTACAAGTTAGTGTTGTGTTAGTGACTTAGTGTTACAACTTACAACTTACAAGTTACAACAACACAACTTTACAAGTCTATATTCTACATAATTCTAGAATCAAGATCAAGACTTAAGGGTCAAGGACTCAAGGCAAAAGTGAAGACAACTTAGACAAGAAGTGAAGATTGAAGAATTTGGAACCGCTTTTTAAATTTGTGATTGTAATTTTGTTTGTGTATGAATCTCTCTCTCCCCTCTCATTTACTACAAGTCTACAAGTGTAACTCAACTCTCTCTCTCTCTCTCTCTCTCTCTCTCTCTCTCTCTCTCTTTTTCTAGTTTCTACTACTAGTGTAAGTGTGTAAATGTGTGTGTGTAACTCTCTCTCTCTCTCTCTCTCTCTCTCTCTCTCTCTCTCTCTCTCTCTCTCTCTCTCTCTCCCACCTTTTTAGTTTCTACTACTAAGCTACTCAAGGTGTCCCGTATCGATATCGGTTGGCGTAACGGTGCCCTCCAAAACCGATACGGATACGGAGGCGTAACGGCCCGTAACGGCACAATTTTATTTTTATTTTTTACCAAAAAAATATGAAAAAATATGGATTAAATCCGAAATATTCTAAGCATTCCAAATATGCATTCATTTATAAATTGGAACATGTTTATGGTAGTGTAATGATCCACTCTTTGGTAAGAAGTTGTATCGGACTGTCTGATTAATTTTTTAACCAGGTAACTTGAATTTGACTACAAAATTCATAGATTTAATTTTCTAAATATGTAATTTATATACTTAACAACTTGATATCATTTCTCCCAATAGTTCTTTAAAAAAATGAAATTAAATTCAGGTAGATGGCGTTGCCAATTTGGGGCTGACTTGGAAGACCAGTCTATTCTCCAAGTCAACCTCAAATTCATGTCATTTATTGTCATTATCCCACTTATAAATTGGTGGACATTTATTGGATAGTGAATCATAAAAAATAAAATAAAATCAAATCAAAATCAAAAGGCCCTATTTTAAAAAATAAAAGTCCACAAATTACCAATTAAAACTATTCAAATAATTTGATTTTGGCATTGTGAGTCAGCAATTGCAGTCCATAATTTAATTGCCAAATTTTAAGTTAATATACGTCTCGTGTACAATTTTTGAAGGCTTGAATTAGGAGGGACTCGGATTGTAAAGTGCAGCACATGTCAAAGTTTTTTGGGCCCCACTCGTGATGAATGTGTTATATCCACACCGTCCATCCATTTTGCCAAATAATTTTAAGGCATGAGCCCAAAAATGAGGCACATCCAAAGCTCAGGTGGACTGCACCATAAGAAACAACAATAATTAAACGTTCACCATTAAAAATTTATTGGGGCCTAGAAAAGTTTTAGATCAAGCTGACATGTGTGTTTTCCCTTCATCCACGTCAGTGTGACCCAATTAATAGGTTAGATTGAAAATAAACATTACAATGGACATTAAAAAAATTTTAATGGTGAGCATTCTATAACCACTATTTCCTATGGTGTGGTCCACCTGAGATTTGGATATTACTAATTTTTTGGATCCTGACCTAAAATGACGTGGCAAAATGGATGGACGATATGGATAAAATATATACATCATGGTAGGGCCCACTCGGGTCTAATCAGATTGGATGGAAAATAAATGTTACCGTACGCCCTACGAAAATCATTATCTCCGCTACTATATTTGGTGTGGTCCAGATGATCACTGGATATAATTCATTTTTTAGGTGGTGCTCTAAAATGATCTATGAAAATAGATGAACGGTGTAGATGTAATAAATACATCACAATGGAGCCCATATAACTTTGATCTCCTTTGAACCGTTCGTACAACTCGGAGCTCGAGGAGTGTCAGTGCTCGTCTTTGCGTGACACGTACCTACAACAGCTAGCTGCTGCAAATAAAAAAAATGGAGAGAGAGGGAAACCGAAAAGAAAAAAAGAGGAAAAGAAGAGAGAAGAAAAAAGAGGGAAGAGATTGAGAGAGAGTGTGTGTGAGAGAGAGAGAGGAAGAAGAAGAAGAACAAGAAGAAGCAGCAGCCGCAACCGGGCGCAACCGCAGCTCCCCGAGAAGAAGAAGAAGAAGAAGAAAGAGAAGAAGAAGAAAAGAAAGGAAAAAAGGTAAGGTTTTTTTCTGTTTTTTATTTTTTTTTTTTTCAGGACCCGTAACAGCCGTTACGGTCACAGAATTCCGTAACGGCCGTTTCAACCCCGTATCGCGTAACGGGTCCCACCGTTACCGTTACAGCCGATATGTAACCGATTTGGGATACCTTGAAGCTACTAGCAATCAATACACTCACCACCAACATATTATCTTCTTCCCAATCTTCCTCTTTGAAACTCAAGTCGAATGACCCGGGTTGTTGGAAGTATGGACAATACCGCAGTGTTTCGGATAAGACTCACATAGTATGTGAGTTATGTTTGTATGTAAGTTCCGGTGGCATTGTAAGGCACAAGCAATACCTTGCACATTTACCGAGGTCAAATACAAAAACATGCGACAAAATTACTCCAGAAATCCTACGGGAAATCATAGAGTGTATAGAAAAATAGTCAAGAAAAAGATGCGATAGTGCCCTACGTCAAGAGAAATAGTTGAAACAAGATGCATATGAAGATATAAACGTAATTAATGTAGATGAAGCTAGTCTCACTCCCCTTACTTTGACATGCCGGTCTACACCATAAGTACAACCAACGATTTCGAAAAGAGCCCGAAGGCATGGGCCCATGGATAGATGATGTAGACCACACCCCGAGGATGTGATCGAACAAAAGGGTCAAGGCAAAGGGCCGGCTCAAACAACTTTAGAGAACCAGTATAAACAAAATGATATGGAAACCACTATTCAATATATTGTTAAGTGGATTCACTAAACCGACATTGCTTTCAACGCCGTTAAATTGACAAGCTTCAAAGTAATGGTTGAGGCTATAAGTCAATTTGGACCTAGGCTTAAACCTCCTTCATATCATGAAATGAGGGAGACATGCATGAAAACTGAAGTTGAATATACACAATCCTTCATAACCGAATATAAGGAATCGTGAAAAATATATGGGTGTTCACTAATGGCCGATAGATGGACCGATAAATCCGGTTAGTCTCTCATTAAATTTTTAGTAAATTGTCCATTTGGGACAATGTTCTTGAAGTCCGTAGATGCATCGAGTCATTTACACACAAGAAAATACTTGTTTAGTTTACTAGATAATGTAATTGAGGAAATATGTGATGAATATGTTATACAAGTAATTACAGACAACGCAGTCTCGTATGTAATGGTCAGACGTCTTCTTATGGAGAAGAGACATCGTTTATTTTGGACCCCTTATGCATCCCATTGTATTGATCTTATGTTAGAAGATATAGGTAGGTTATTTATAAGTGTGATTGGAATGGTTAGAAGAATCACGGTCTTTATGTACAAACACGCCCTTTTTCTCAGTCGAATGAGAAAACACAGTGGGGTAACTTGCTATGCCCAACAGTCACCCGTTTCGCTACAGCCTTTTTAACACTATAAAAATTACATGAAAAAAAAATCAGAACTTAGAAGCTTTGTAGTGTCAGCCGATTTTACAAGTGGGCGTTGGTCAAAGAAGTCTGAAGGGAAACAGGTTCAACAAACAATCCTTTCGTAGCCAATTTTAGATATTATAAATAGAAGATGGGGCAGCCAAATGTCATCTCCATTGTATTCGGCTGCTTACTTCCTTAACCCAGCCTGTTTATTCGCTTCTGCTGATCCAGCAGAAGTACTTACTATGCATATGGTTGGATTTATTGATGTCTTAGAAAGAATGACTCCAGATGGAGAAGAACATGACAAGATCTCAACTTTGTTGGACTTCTATACAAAGAGTGAGGAGATATCGTAATCAAGCATCGGACAATGAAATTACCCAATAAGTACTACTATGAATGTCAGTCTTAGTGTCTTACAAATAGTTTTTCTACAAAGTGTCTCTAACCTACTTAAACTATTTTTCTCAGCTAACTGGTGCGCTGCTTATGGAGCGGACCTGAACAGGAAGGATCCAACTCTAAAGAAGCTAGCTATGAGGATTCTTGGACTCACATGTTCTGTCAGTGGTTGCGAGCGCAATTGGAACACGTTCGAGGCGGTAAGTTTAGTAATTGTAAACTTAAATTTTTTAGTGAAACTGTATATGGCCTAAACTAAATTAATTACCTAAATAGCTAATGCCAAATGCGCTTTTTTTCATGCAGATTCATTCCAAGAAAAGGAATCGCCTTAAGCGAAAAAAGCTCAATAACTTGGTTTTCGTTCAATATAATTAAAAATTGTGAGAACGATTCCAAACTAGGAAAGAAAAGCCTGGTTTCTTTGACCCTATCTACTTAGATGTGTTGAATGCAGATAACGAGTGGCTCGTAGAGACGGAGGATCCAGTCTTTGCTGGAGAGGACCTGACATGGGAGCAAGTTGAAGATGCCGCATACAGATCAACACCTGGTGAAGGTACTACTCAAAGGCGAATGATGGGGGGAGCCAGGGGGCGAGTAGTAATCGCCAACCCTTTAAAGAGATTGAGGAGATGGAAGAAGGAGATGGTGATAATGATCAAGCTGAAGATCCACCATTGGATGTTTATGAAGTATTAATACATATAGATAATGAAGAAATCGAAGAAGAAAAAGTGTATGTGGAAGAAGGAGATGACTCCGATTATGATGGTCATGATGGTAGTGGTGGTGATATGCCACGATGGCAAATAGATCATTGTATATAGTATATGATTAGATGAATAATAAATAAACAACTTCTTCATTTTGTTTACTAAGTGTGCTGATGTTGATTGTTGTAGTGTTGAATGTTAAATGTTGATATTTCATATTTGTTAAATGTTAACTATATTGTAGAATGTAGAATTGTTGATGAATGATGACTTAATATTTAATTTATTATGTAATTGGTTTTATTTTACTTAAACTAAATGTATTGTAAGGGCCAATGGCATATAATAATTTATTCATTTTTTTCTTCATTTATCCCTATTTTTCTGATTTTTCTAATTTTTTGAAAAAATTTATTAAAAAAAAAATGTGCGATCGCATATGCGCGCAGGCATATGCAATCGCACACGATCGCATATGCGATTTAACAACATTGGTATTTACATTCCTAATATTTTCAATTTACAATAATTAAACATTGAGTTCAATTAGGTCGAGTCTTTGAGTCAACCTGATCCGACTAAACATCAGGTCAAGTTTTCAGGTTTTTGAACTATGTTTCAATCCGTATCTCCAGATCATGAGCTCCGCCGTGGATGGGGTACATCTAAATAGTAATAATAATCATCATGTGGAAGATCCTGTCTGACTAATGACATTTGCTTGCTGAATTTAGGTCCATTGGCTTTTTTATGGCTACCAAACAGATCGTTACTATTGCCCATTCAATGTGACCTTTGCGTTCTGCCCCATAAACAGTGGACCCAAAATTTGAAGGATTTGTATTGAAGCAATGCGAGAGTATGATACAACACTCTAGAAGCGCATGGTACGGATCCTCTTACACAGAAATGATAATGTGATACATATTACAAAAGCATGATTTTCTGAAACCTAAACATCTACAATCAACTGGAAGTGAATGGGATTCGCCTTAAAGAACACTTAGCATCAGTGCAATTTGATGAGAAATGGAAATTCCAAGATCAAGGCACAACAAACTGATCATTAAAAAGAATGATAGATTCGATATTTGCAGAATTCAGTATTTGTGGAGCAACTCCTTCAAGAAAGATTGAGTTTGCAAGTAGAATATACCATTATCTCATTGTGAGCAAGGCGGACCTCCTTCAAATCCACACAGTTTGTGAGGGAAGAACCAATGGCTTGAAGTTGACAATTGGAGAGAGAAAGCTAGAATAGTCACAATTCACAACAATATACTATGAGATTAGATGAAATGGCTTAGATATGAGCCAAAGGCTGTAAGTAAAATAGGAAAAGGAGTGGAAAAGTAAAGAAGCAAATCCTTGAAATTCTTCTTACTTTTGTTATCGATTTCAATTTCACCAAAGAGTCACCGATGTCTTGAATTGGATTTCGAGAAAGAACTGCAGAATGGATTACACAGGAGCCAGAAGAGAAGGATTGAAGTAATAGAAATTAATAAAGATTGGATTAATTATTCAATCAGGTTCTAATGTCACTGCATGGGTGAATTATGTAGCTCATTGGCAAATGTATTCATTCAACTTCACCATCCAATATAAGTTTGCTCTTGGATAAGACGTAGCATGATGCATCACACCACCAACATGTATTGTGTGCCCCCATCTGTACCCCATCCATGCATATGGAACTCAATCCAAACCATTCAACTGATATAAAACCCTTGGATTGACCACATTCCTGACATCAAAACAATGATCAATTTGTGAAATCTATAGGAACCAATTATGGCTATTGATCATCATCATCTAAGCCTTATCCCAACTAATTGGGGTCAGCCTATTATGATTGTTGATCACAACAAAAATATTAAGCAATTAATTTGGCATTAGGGACCACCTACTTGATGAGATTTTGGGTTATATCCAATACAAGAGGTATCCCACCCACTAAATGGTCTAGATATGCAAGCACATGCACTGTTCTCGTCTTGCAAATTTTAACATGGTTCACCCGTGTGGTGGACGTTAGAAAACCCTATTCAATAATATTATTGTGATATATTCACTTATATTCAAAAAACAACGGCCGCTTCTGTAATAAACCTCTTTGCTAGAAGCCTACAGAAAGCATCATGGAAACACCCATTGTTCTTGTTTAAATACATTCTTTACAGAAACATATGTAAAGTCTAGAATTGATTTTACAATATATAAATCATGCCAAGGACATTACAAATAGGTGCATTAGGTAGTCCTATTCACTTTTATAAGATCCATATAGACTTCTCAGATGATGGAAACCTGCCCACCAAGTACATTTAATTCCAGAAAACAGCAGACGGTCATGGAAAGTGATTGAAGTTGGAAAAAGGTCCATATCAGTGTTTTAAATAGCTTACACTGTAGCATGGTTTAGCCTCTGTTTTTTTCACACGCACACCCACCCCACACACTCAGGCCGTAGTGGGATTTCACCGCCTAAGGGTACTCAAACCCTTGACCCGGTGTTGAAACTCTTGTAGCATAGTTTAGCCTTAATGCTATGTAGGCCATGAAAATAGCTTAAGTCGTGCATAGCCTACGCTACATGTTACGCAGCCTGCGTTATATGCTACGTAGCTTACACTAAAAGTTATTTTTCCCTAAAACATTGAAAATGGTTTCAATGATTTGTTACATTTTTCTATTCTCAGTAGAAGTTAGTTTATCTTTTCAATGACCTTAGTAAAATAACATAAGTAATAGTACTAAATCAGTTCCGTTGCTCTTTCTTTTTCTTTATACTTAATAGTTACTCTAGTTTTTTTATTATTGTAGGTTGTGTTTGGTAATGCCAAATATCATGTAATTTCATGATTAATTAGTCTAATTTGGTGCAAAATATCATGAATTTTATGATAACTGGTGCAACCAAGCATAACCTTAATTAAAAGTTTAGAAGTAACGTGTAGCTTACGCAATATGCAATGAAGCTTATGCCTCGTGCTTGAGAGGGGTGAATACTACACTACATGTTATCCACTATTTAAAACATTAGTCCATGTTATATATAGAGCCGTACACAAGTCGAACTGAGTCGAGCTTGGCACAGCTCAACTCAACTCGGCCACTAGCTGACCCCAGCTCGAACTCGGCCCGGCTCCGTCCTTGAGCCTGACTGGCCAGCTCGGCTCAGTTTGGTCAGCAACTCAGGCCAGTTCGAACCGAGTTCGAGCCAGTGCGGCATTTTCTCAAACACATGGAGTGCACCTTCAGTTTCTCACAGTGCGCAAAACAGCAGCAACGGTTTACAGATATTTCATCAAACACTCAGTGGGCAGCATCAAAATCAAGATACAAAGGTAAATTTTTCCTGGTGACAGTGATGATAGAACTCATAGAAGGTGATTTCTTTGATGTCATTCAAAGGTAGAAATCTCAAGAGGTTTACCCATCAAATTTTGCTAACCGGATTGAGGAGATCCAGGAATGAAAGCATGGTAGCATGAATCAAAGTGTTTGTATTAGAAACCAGCTTGAGAATCTTACCAAGAGTGTTCAAGTGCTTCAATCGATCAAGGTTACATATGAAAGCAATATCATTATCTGCCAACAAAGTGGCCAGCAGAAGTTAGCAAAATAACTAGGTATGTTTCCTTTTCTTCCGCACCTGATTTGAGTGCAGAACTTGAGAGGGAAAAAAAAAAACTGCACATCCTGAAACCAACCATTCAAAATCAACGCCCGCAAGCTTATGAGAGATATGACCTCATTCATTGATCTAAGCTTATTTCGGCCAGCATTTAATACCTGAGGATCAAAGAATATAAAACTGAGTACACTTTGGAAATAACATTTTGCCAATTAAAAGTACAAAGAAACGTAGTCCTGCATAATGACATCTAAAAGAAGGTTGTAGATTTTATTCATAGAAATAATGTCTACTTTTGTTTGGAGAGTAGGAAAGAAAATTGATGACTTTCCCATGATAGGACATTCCACTATATTAGATAGCAAAGGAAATGTTGGATTTCAAAACGCAAACATTATCCAACACCCTAGTCAAATTCTCACGCACAAGATACAAGGTGACTATGATGAAAGCTTTTTAAGATTTCTACTTGCTATCCAAACAAGGCCCCCAAACAAGGAATCCATGAGAATCCATGTTTCAATAGTGCTCGCAGATGTCCTGGGAAATCATCATTGTCTAAACATAGGAAATGTTAGATTTCATAAAGAAATCATTATCCAAACACCATAGTCAAATTCTCACGCACGAGATACAAAGTGATTCTGATGAGAGCTTTTTAAGATTTTCACTTGCTATCCAAACAAAGCCTCAAAAAAATGAATCCATGAGAATCCATGTTTCAATAGTGCTCATAGAAATCTTGGGAAATCATCATTGGATAATTATCACAATTTTCTCTTTTCTTTTCCCACTATCCAAACAGGTCATATAATGAACCCCGCAGCATGGATGGGAACCAAAACGGAAGAGGAAACAAATAGGAGAATACAAATAGCATGAGTTTTTTTATGAAAAGGATACAAGCAACAGTCATGAGGCCATTAATCCACTGCCTGTTCAAGTCGCATTTTAGAGTTCTGATTCAATTGTCGTAATCCAGGACTATTTCCAAAATTACATGACTGACTATCCAATGCAAATCTGATATTATGCAAGTAAAATGCAATAATTTGCCATCCATACTCGCTTCAAACCTTGGAGGCTTCTTTTATTAAGTTGTGAATTGTTTCCAAATTGGATATATAAACTTCAGAGGCAAATTACATTAAGGGCATGTTTGGATTGAGGGTAAACTAGAGGAAGCATTCAATTTATATTGGCAAGACGTTTGCACTTTGCTTGAGAAGCAGAGGATCCCGCAGCAAGCCGTTTGCCTTTACCTTTCCCACCTCAATAAGAGAGTCGAACATTTATTCCAAAAAGTCAAAGTTGATAAAAGAGATTTCCCTTTGATGTAATGTTTTCAATGACAAAATTGGAGGGGAAAAAGGTTTTGGAATTGTAATCCAAACAATGGAAAATGCAAAGGGAAAGCATTAACCAAGACTTTTCTTCAACAAAACAAACAAGTACAAAGGGTTTCCTTCCCCTAGCGCTAATGTTAATTTACCGTCCACTTATGTCACAATTTTTCTTTCCCTTGCTTTCCCCTAGTTTACCCCCAATCAAAACACACTCTAAATGCAACTGACAACAAGAGTGATTTTTTTTTACTTTTTTGAGCGGTAACAACAATTATTAAGAAACCCACCAACAAGCAAGAAAAGAATACAACAGTAATTCAAGAGTGATGCCTATGACTGCTCATCAAGGATCAAATTATCAGTCTATAAGACGTAAGGTTCAGCTTCAAGGCTGGCTGATAGTATTGGCTCATATTATATTGGACAACATGCAAGATGTATTGGCTATTGCATTGTAGTAACGCTAAAAAGATATGACATAGATCTGAAAATTCATAAAGGAAAGGGGAAATTTTGCATGTTGTACTAAACATCAACATTTATCACAATTGTTCTTGAAAATATACTTATAATAAAAAAAATTTTAAAAAATGGAGATATTCTTGACTTAGCACTATGCACATCTCAAAGAGTATCATCACGGAGAATATTTTAAACCACACTAATACCGTCAGCTTAGAAAGCTCTTCGATGCCCCTTAGACTTTGGAGTTTGTTTTGTACAACAGATAACCACTTTAAATTGATGCATGATCTTAATCCCTGTTCAAAGCACAAGGAGCTGAAGTTAGTTACTGGGTGATGTGGAGCCAAAGTTCAAAAACTAAAATCTCTACTGATGAATACCTGCCTAATAAACATGGTGATAGATGCTTGGGTAACTTGGACACAAATGTGGATGCTGTGACAGGCACTCGAGTTCGTGCCGAACATCTGTAGTGATGTCAGGCACGGTGGCATTTGAAACCATATTTGCACTTACAAAAATTTGAAGATAGCATGACATATATCAAACCAGTCCACTCATCACTTGGACAACCCTGTACAAAATTAAATGATGGTACACATGTGGCCCGCTTGATGAGTGGACCAGCCTAATTTTTGCATTGGGCGATCTTCATGGTGGGACCAACCTTTTGCACAGCTCGATGCACATGACATGTTTGCATGTGTGCATGCATTATATTTGAAGTAAACACGCAACTCCTTGAAGATGAGTTCTCTTTTAGTAGTACACTACAATTGTTGACTGTAAAAACTTCCAAAAAAAGAAACTATAAAACTAAACATTATGTGTCTTTATATAAAAATGTAACACAAATATTAACTATAATAATAATAACTAAACATGAAAAAGTTTTATATGCACACTGTTTTGACGTATTGAAAACACAGATGTGGCCACATGTCTAGTGTCAATACGGCGCAAAATGACCATGTCCTTATTGCAAAGAGTGATACAAAATAAAATAAATAAATACCATTGTATTTTAAATTTTTATAAGATGTAACATAGAAGGTTACAGAATGGTTTTGCCCAAAAAAGAAAAAAAAAAGTATCAAGAATAGGGATCGCTTAATTATGGATTTGGGAAGTGATGCGATCCCAAAAGGGAAAGCAAATAAATCAATAAGAAAAGAAAGAGACTGTGGGAAAAGGCCCAACAATCGTCTAGCCGAATGCTAGAGATCACAAATGCAAGACTGTGAGCACTAGAGATCACTCAACTCCCCCCCCCCCCCCCCCCACAACAATCCTCTAGCCGAATGCTAGTGACACAGGGACAGTCAAACCAATCAACCTGAACCGTCCATTAGGTCCATCGCACATCTCTTGGGCCACCTATCAAAACCACACCGACCCATTGCCCTGGCGGCACCACAGGTTACAGTGGTCACAGTTGAATAGGGACACAGGCAATCCAATCAATCAATCTAAACCGTTCATTAGGTCCATCCCACCCTTCATGGGCCACCAATCAAAAACGAGACCAACTAATTGCTGTCATGGGCGGACACAAGGACAGTCCGGACAATCAATCTGAACCATCCATCAGGCCCACCCCACACTTCAGGGGCCACCGAACAAAAACCTCACCGATTGGACGATTCTAACCATCTCATCCAATGCCTACAGGAGAAAGGCCCTTACCTCAAGCGTGGAGAGATTGTTAAAGCTGATATCGAGTTTCTCCAAGTGAGCGAAATCTTTCAAGCACGAAACCTGTCATCGAAGAGAGAGAGAGAGAGAGAGAGAGAGAGAAAGAGAGAGAGAAGAAACTTTCAGAATCGGGATTTCAACAAACCTGAAGCGAAAGCGATTGAGAAATGGAGGAATCGTGATTTTTCTTACATCGGAGAGAGCTCTGTGGGAAAGCTGATGTGAGGAAATGGAAGCTGGATCGCCATTCTTCTTCTCCGCAGAGATCTGAGCCGAGTCCAACCGAGTCATGTTAGTCAAAGGGAAAAAACGCTAAACTCGGGCCGAGTCAATCCGAGTCATGTTACGGAGAAAACAAAAACTCTAGAACTAAGTCGACTCCAACCGAGTCGTGTGCAGAAGAGAAACCCTAGACGAGATCTTCTCAGCTGAAATGCTTTGAAGAGACAGCAGCGAAGAGAACATAACGCTTGAAGCGGACTCGGGCGAGTGTAGTTCCCTCTTACTCGCCCCTCATACGTGCCAACATCGCACGCATGTGAAGGGATCCGAACTGCTCGGGTAGGTGGCCTGGGCTGAAAATTAGCTCGATAATCTCTTCCGGCAGAAGTACTCGTGCGTTGAATGTGACCGTTGATGTTCTTTATCCGTCCATCTATTTTCCATGGTGTGATTCCTTGATTAGAAGACCTGTATGAGTTTTTGTATCAAAGGTATCTACATAGGGAGGATTGGTCTGATGAACGGATTCGATATTTCGTATGTGTGCTCTTACGCTGGACGTGATTCCTAGCTGGCTAAACTACTTGCAATGATGGCAGGGAATTCTATTATACTACCATGCCCAGGAGAGGAGACGAGAGTAAACAACGAATTTTATATATCACATCATTCCAAAGTCAATAATATCATGTTAAAAGCCTTCACGACAAGTACTGTAATTTCAGTTGTAATAAATCATATAAAACTGAAAATATATCTTAATTCAACCAAAACTTTAAAAAAAAATTAACATATATTTGAATTAAAACAAACTAAACATCAAAATAAATTATAGGTTTCATTCCTTAACCTTAGCTAAGATATTAGCCTAATAATATTAACATCATATGAGAAAAACAAAGAAAAATTAGAAAGATCTACTGGAACTATGAAAAATCGAAGTGAAAAAATATTATTGGTGCTCCACCTAGGCCTTCTCTCTCTTTCCAAACCCTAAAAGATGCTTTGGAGCATCATAGGAACTCATATTTATAATTGGAGAATTTCAACTTTTACACCGAGTTGGAAAAATTCAGAAACCGCTTCAAATTTACACAGTCCGTGTAGAATCTCCGTAACCTTCGACTAGCAAAACCCGAACTCGGGCTATCCGAACTATAAAGCTAGTCAAATTTCACGCAAATTTAAAAGACAATTTTGCTGAAATTTTATCCGAATTTTCTCAAGCTGGCCGAATTTTGAGCTTGGGCTAGCCAAATTTCACGTGAATTTTCAGGATACCTTTTCTTCACTTCAAATCCTCAATTCTCTTCATTCCTCACTTGGTTTCCTTAAATCTTTTGTATGTGAATTCTTCATTAATGACTTTCAAATCTCCAATTCTTCATTATCTTCTTTTGAACTTTAAATTCATTCTTTTAAGCGTATATTTATCAAAAGCTTCTGAATCACCTCGCATGACAAGAACGTATATAATTAAATTAAGTTATCAATTAAATGTCAGAAAAACTAATATAATTGAAGGGTTAAATATGCAATATTTGAGTTTCAACACTGGAACATGTAAATTATAGATATTTATATAAATTGAGCAAAAAAGATCACTTACATGGCCTACCCAAACTGAAAAAGATATTAAAAAAAGTTTGTAGCGCATATCAAACAAGCAAGCAAGGTAGGAGTAGTCACAAGAAAGTGAACTCCTTAGCCATGACTAGACCTCTTGAATTTCTTCATATGAATTTAATTGGACCAACTAGGACAGAGAGTAGAGGCAGAAAGAAATATTTTTTTGTGGTAGTTGATGACTACACTAAATACTCTTAGGTAGCCTTTCTAAGAGAAAAATCAAATACTCTTGATAAAGTCGGAAAACTTATAAAACGTATCCAGATTGATAAGAGTTATCTGTGGTCAAAATTAGAAATGATTACGGAACTAAATTCGAAAATAGCAATTTTGAGAAATACTGCAATGATCATGGTATATCGCACGAATTTTCTGCTCCAAAAACACCTCAGAAAAATGGAGTTGCTGAAAGAAAAAATCGAGTTATGTAAGAAATGACTAGTGTAATATTAAATAGCATTAATTAACATAAAAATTTATGGGCTAAAGCTGTTAGTACTATATGTTATATAATTAATCATGTTTATATTAGAAAAGCTAAAAACAAAACAACTTATCAACTACCGTTTAACAAAAAGCCTTCCGTTAAATATTTTTAAACTTTTGAAAGCAAATGCTTTATTTTATGTGACCGTAAAAACTTGAAAAATTTAAAGCCAAAAGTAACGAGGGAATATTTCTAGGTTATGCCCTAAATACTTGAGAATATTGTGTTCTTAACAAAAGAACTGGAGTTATACAAGAATCAATAAATGTTGTGATAGATGATTGATAGATCACACCCAGTCTTGATCAAGATGATGATAATATCAATTTGATTAATATACTTGGATCTTCATGTAAATCAAACAATACTAATTTAAGGTTAGTCAAAGACCATCCGACTAATCAAATATTTGGTAACCCTCATACTGGCATTTAGAGAAGAAGACAACTAGAAAATATATGTAATCATGTTTGTTTTACTTTCCAAATTGAACCAGGTAATGTAAATGAAGCGCTCGCTGATGAAAGTTGGATAAATACCATGTAAGATGAATTAAATCAATTTATTAGAAATGATGCATGGTATTTGGTTTCCAGACCTACTGACAAACATGCAATTGGAACCAAGTGAATTTTTAAAAATAAAACTGATGAAATGGGGAACATTATCAAAAATAAAGCATGACTGGTTATATAAGGTTATACTTGATAGAAGGTATTGATTACGATAAAACTTTTGCACCAGTTGCGCGACTTGAATCGATCCGATTATTCATTTTCATTATATACTATAAAAAATTCAAAATTATTAAATGGATGTAAAAAGTGTTTTTCTAAACGATGATTTAAATGAGGAAGTCTATATTGAACAACCAAAGGGTTTTGAAAATTACAAACTTCCCGATCATGTTTACCGTCTTAAAAAGGCTTTTTATGGTTTAAAATAAACTCCCAAAGCGTTGTATGAAAAGTTGACATAATTCTCATTTAGTCATAATTTTATTATGGGTAGTGTTGACAAAACTCTATTTGTCAAAAAATATAATGATAATATCGTAATTATTTAAATCTATATTGATGATATTATCTATGGATTTATGTGCACTACGTTATCTACTGAGTTTATAAATCTTATGAAATTCAAGTTTGAAATAAGTATGGTCAGCGAGCTAAACTACTCATTAGATTACAAGTCAAACAACTTGAAGACGATATGTTCATCTCACAGAACAAATATGCTTTTAACCTTATAAAAAAGTTTAGTTTTGAAAATGGTAAGAATTTCAATACTCCTATGAGTAAGATTTTTAAACTCTCAAAAGACAAATTAGGTAAAAGTGTAGACTCTCGACTATATTGTAGTATGATCGATAGTCTTCTGTATTTAACTATTAGTAGACCTGATATTGCATTCGGTGTTGGAATCTGTACTAGATATCAATCTAATCCTAAAGAATCTCACTTATCTGTCGTCAAACGGATAATCAGATATGCACAAGTTTTACAAATTTAGGCTTATGGTATCCACACGATACGTCTGTACAAATCGCAGGTTATACAGATGCAAAATGGACAGGAACTGTTGATGATAGAAAATCTACCGGCGGTGGATGTTTATATGCTGAAAACTGCTTGATATCATGTCTTAGCAAGAAATAAAACTATGTATCTCTATCTACTGCAGAGGCTGAATATATTATTGGAGGGAATGCTTGCACTTAACTAATGTGAATGAAAAGAATGCTAGTTGATTATGAAATTACACAAGATATGATGACTTTATATTGCGATAGTTCTAGTGTAATAAATATATCTAAAAATCATATTCAACATTCTCGTACAAAGCATATTGACATACGATATCATTATATTTGAGAATTAGTTGAAGATAAAACTATCATGTTGGAATACATTCAAACTGAGAAGTAGCTTATAGATATACCGACTAAGCCACTAGATAATATTAAGTTTTCAAATATAAAGCATGATATTGGATTGTGTATTTATAATAATTATTCTTTTCTTTACATTTATTTTTATATTTATTTATAATTATGAATTGCATGAAAATAAAAATAAAAAATAATTATAATTGTTGCAATAAAATTATAAAATCAAATTTGTTAGGATTTTTTGGTCAGCCCATAATTGACTGACATCTTCGGCCAGTTGAGCACGTGCTCGGGCTAGCCAAAGATTGCACAGGTTTACTCAAAAAGGAAAAAAAATTCCACTTTATTTTCACTCCATATCTTCTTCATTGACTAGGCGGTACCCCATTCGACCAACCATCAACCAAACTCTCTTGTAAGTTATTTATTTTCAAACTTTTTTAAGTTTTAGGTTATCTATTGTTAGATTTACAAGTTTGAGTAGATTTTTCTCCATTTGAAACCCTTTTTCCTGTAGGTTTTTCATCAAAATATGATGTACTTTCTTGCTTACATTTTTCTTATAATTCTCTTATGCATTTATAATAGAATGTAGAACTAAAAAAATTGTTCGCAAGGCGCGAACCGGTTCATCTTTTAAATCAACTCCACTTGGAATTCAGACCCTACGGCCACCGGAGGATGATCCGAGAAATGTCCAGGACTTCCGCAAAAGGGACATTATCATTGAAAAAGTTGTAAACCTGAACCACATCGCTCGTTTTAGTCTAGTTCCTATTCTTTCTGAGATTAGTCGGGATCGCATTTTAAACTAGGGTGGAACGGCTTACCAGTCCATCGTACAAGGCATGTACGCATCTATTTGTAATGTTTCTCTTAAGAATTTGTCATTCTCTATTCAATTTGTAGAAAAAACATTCACAATTACACCTTTCATCCTGTCTGCCCTAATGGACATAGACATTGCAAATGATGGAATTCTTATTGCCACACTTTCAGAGAAAATGTCTAACTCTGATAAGAAAACCATTACTAAAGCATTGTTGTTTCAATGCTGAATGGCGATCTGATAATGCCCTTCCCTCTAACAAAATTTTTCCTAAATATCGCGTCTTAGATCAGATCTTTACATCAACTATATATCCTCGAGCTAAGAATAACACTGATCTTACTCCATTTATGCTTAGAGTTTTCCATTTTGTTGTATCTGGTATTCGCGTCAATTTACCTTCCTTGATTTGCTACATCATTATTTAGTCTCACTTGCATCCCAAGCATGGGTCGATTCTTGGACATCTTATGTCTAGTCTTATTTTTCATTACAATGTCCAAGTACCTTCGATTAAGGCACCGGAATCCAAACTCCCCTTTGGTTTGTTTAAATACTTTAATGATATTTAGATATTATAGATTATGTATTTCATATAGATATCTTAAATATTTTCCACACTGTCATATACAGTGTTATTAATCTTGTTAATACATGTTAATTGTTATTTTTACATGTTGATATTGTTGTTATTTCTGAAATTGTGATAAGGACCGCTATAGTAGAAGTGGGAATACGTCAAAATGTCCTAGAGAGGGGGTGAATAAGACTATAAACTTTTATGACAATTTAAAATCCTATTAACCTAATTTTGATTTAATGTACAATTATCAAGATATGCTCATTTTAACTTTAATGGCTTCCAAGCCAAGTACAAGATCCAATCACAAGACTACTCAATATTTAAACAAGATATATCAATTAGTGTATGATGGATGAACTATGTTGAGGTGTGTGGGATGTGATTCTTATCAGTTCAAGATATTCATGTTATCATGCTTTATATGAACATTCAAGGTAAACATAATAAAAGAATATGCAAATAGCAATCCCTAACATAGTCGTTTATAATGGTTCGATTATGTGCCTACTCCATGCCTGGCAGACGTACTCAACCCTTGAGTATACCGGATTTCACTAACGGAGGTTTTAAATTATGTTTACCTCTAACCTTTACAACCTCCACAAGGTTAACTTTAGGACCTACACAAGGTACTTAAACATGCCTACACAAGGCAAACGTTTATGCCCTTCACAAGAGCAAAGGTCCTACACAAAGCACCTAAGTTTTATACCCTACACAAGAGTAAATGATCCACATAAGGAACCTAGGTTTTATGCCCTACATAAGATCAGAAGATCCACACAAGGAACCTAGGTTTTAATCCATACAGGCTAAAGATCCACACAAGGAATCTAGTTTAGACCACACGGGTCAAGAATCCACAGAAAGACCTTAGTTTAGGCTACACAAGCCAAGGATCCACATAAGGACCCTAGTTTAGGCCATACAAGCCAAAGACCTACACAAAGGACTTGAGTTTATGCCCTACACAAGAGCAAAGGTCCTACACTAAGCACCTAAGCGTACTCTCCCGTCGAAGGCCTCCTATAAGGGCTTGAAAGGCTTGAGATGCACCTATGACCCAATCCTACACAATGAATGATCAACAGATTCTCTGGACTCTAATGACTTACAGACAAGTAGATGAGCCCCATTTTGTACGTTGATGAAGTTATACTCCCTTGATGATGAAGATTCTTTAGCTTCCTTGATTCGCAACATTAATGATGCTGCAATGTAAGGCAATGGGTTAGGTCAAGGTTATGTTGGAATCTACTCTAATGAATATTACTCATTTGAGAGACGGAGTAATTTCATACTCTCAGCTCAATGATTTATCATTAAGATGGTAGCTGGATGATCCTTGAATGAGGAAGTTCATTCACTAATCCATCTATTAAATATCAATAATAAGGGTGGATTGAAGGATGAACTCCTATGAGAAAAAGGGCTTAGGGTAGGTGGTATGTAATCACTCTCTCAAAGCTCTCTCTTTTTCTCAATACAGCAACCAAGAACAAGCTCCCCTTATAAATGCAAAAAGCTCCAATGGAAATAAAATTATTAGTGTCTGATTGAGTTCGATGTCATCGAATATATACTTTCAATGCCATCAAATATCAGTTTGATGATACGAACTCAACTGAAAAATATTTCGAGAACTTTTTGATAGAAGATCAAAGTCATCGAACCTGATTCGATGTCATCGAATCATAGTTCGATTCCTTGACGTTATATGCATAAGAGCTTGCTGGACATTTTAAAGGTCGTCTACGATGTCATCGAATCATAGTTCGATTCCTCAACGTTATATGCATAATAACTTACTGGACATTTTAAAGGCCGTCTACAATGTCATCGAGCCTAATTCGATTTCATCGAATCCTAGTTCAATTCATCGATCTTTTCAAAAAATATTCCTTGAAAGCTCGCTGGACACTTCTCTGTCCATTTTCGATGACATCGAGGCTTCCTTGATGTCATCGCAATTTGAATACCAATGACATCGAGTCTCGTCTCAATTCCTTGAACATTTTGGTTGATTTTCCTCTAAAGCTTGCTAGATATAAATTTGTCCGAATTCGATGTCATCGAATATTAATCGATGTTATCGAAGTTTGAATTTCGATGACATCGAAGCTTGTTCGATTCCTCAAGCAAAGTCAGAATATTTTCCAAAAAGTTTTGTTGGACAATGCTCTAAGTTTTTTTGTGTGATCGATTATTGATGTTTGATGTCATCGAAGATATGTTCGATTTATCGAATATTCTGTATAAATATTATGTGGTTGTTGGACATATAAGGTCTCATTTCGATGTCATCGAAAATGAGTGTTCGATTTCATCAACTGAAGCTCGATGTCATCGAACAAAGCAGAAAACTTAGAAAATTTTCCTGTTGAGAATTAAGTTTTTAGACTTTTAATTCCTATGTTGTTCTAAGGCTTTTAAGGATTTATTTACCTAGGTGTTTTGGGACGTGGGATGTGAGGCTTAATTTATCTGTGACGAGCTCAGAATACACCGGTTGAGGAAATAGCTTGTATGATCTTCATATGGGGATAACTTGACTCATCGATTCAACCCTCATGCTAATTGACAAACCAAGGCACTTTTGATCCCCCCCTTTGTCAATTACGTGACAAAACACCTATAACAACTCTTTAAATTGTGTGTACATGAAATTTACACAATTTTACAAATATTTTATTGATTTCATACACAACATTGAGTCTTCATGTAACTACTCCTCCTATCTTCATGCAGTTGCTCCCCTTATCACCTGTATCACCATGCATAAAGACCATATAGCAAAGTGTTCTTACGGTGGGATTTATTCTCCCCCTTTTTGTCAGTCATTGGCAAAAGTTAGTATATACCAATATCAGATCGATTGACAGAAGTCGAGCGTGAAGAAACTGGGATAGTCAATGTAATAGGAGGGCCATGTAGGGATCATCTCATGGCAGGGAATCCGCATTCCATAAAGAAGATAATTTTTATTTCATAACATGTAAGCATATCTCCAAAATGCATAAGAAAGATAGTAGTTCAATCAGCATTTCATATATTACATCAGAGACATGGATATGCATTTGGATATAAAGCACTGAAATCATCATTCCACAACATAACTAAACACTTCCATGGGCATATAATAGCATTCTACAGATAGCATTCATTCCCATAACACATTTAATATCAGGCTCAGAAAGATTATCATTCATTTATAAGAGCACTCAAGGAAACTTCCCAAGTTTGGCAGTGAACTAGTGTTTGAACCATCAAACAAATTATTTTGCCTATCCATGGGCAGACATATTCACAACTAACCAAAATATTCCACCATGTAGCCCAACTATGGGCCACCACTATCTCCCAGAAATGTTTTAAAACTTAACAATTTGAGCCCTTCCAAAGGTTAGACACAAAATAATAAAAATAATAATAATAATAATAATAATAATAATAAATTAACCCATATAAGTCAGCAGACCATCACATACACACATAAGTACTAAGGACATTTCAAAAAGATACTCATGTCCTAAGTCGTAATGATTAAATATTGTATGTGATGGGATAATATCAGTATTTACGGCACTGGGGCGAGTATGATGGAGTTGTGTCATCACGCTTGCACATTAGTAAGTCCACGATGTGCTAGGTGGTGCATTGTAGTGCAACAATCATCTGCTCCAGGGCTGAAAGCCACTCCTTTGCATGTTCTATCCTCTCCTCCTATCGATCAAACTAATCCTCAAGTCACACCTGACCTCGTAGAGTTGCTCCTACCTAATCCTGATGCCGCTTTTTTTTGTTGTGTATGCGCGGAGTCAGGAGTGGTCGGAGTTACTCTTGGTCCTTGTGTCTCTCCTTCGGCTGGTGTCCTTGCCTCTCCTATCTCGATTTCTACTTACGTGTCTTTCTCGTCCTGTGCTCCCGTGAGTGGATGAAACTTGATGTCCATCTTCTGGATATTTACCTTGTTAAAGTGTTGCAGAGGATGTTCAGGATCGGTTGTCAAAGGTAGCCCCAACTCATTGCTCAATACATGAATAATATGAGGGAATGGGAGACGAGTAGGTCTAGATGAGTGGACAACGACAACCAATTGGTGAACTATTAAGGAGGGCAGACACAATTTGACACCAGATGCAATGCTATACAGTATGAGGACCATGAAAGCGGTTAGATTGATTCTATTTACCCCCCTAAGATATATGTTGGTAGAGAAGATCCCATGCAAAAATCGGTACTTTGGAAGCATGTATTTGGACTTAAGTGCATTCCCTTTATGCCACAGGACGTCTCTACCATAGCATAAGAATTTTGTGACCAGGGACCATACCATTGGGTCATCAAGATCAAGGTTAGATAGATTGATAGGGGAAAGAGTGAGACCAAACAGATTTGCAACGGACTTGGCCGTGATTTCTACACTTATTTCCCTGACTGTGACTGTTACAAACGAAGGCTCAAGAACTGGAGAGTGGCAGTATGCAAGAAAATGGTAGGTTCGCTCATCATGGCATGGCCCACCAAAATCCAAAATCGGAGACCAATCTACGACTGACAACAGGGATTCTATGTCAAACGCCCTAATACACTCCCTATCCAGCTTTTGTTCACGTACCAAATTTCGCCCTAGAAATTTTTGCAACATGTTGGAGTGGGGAGGCGGAATCACTAGAGTGGGAGAAGGAACTGGAGCCGCAGATGGGGCCTCACTATGCGACGACTGTCAGGCAGTGGTGCCTCAGCAGCGAGTGGGGGATTCTGGAACCTTGGCTCTTTCTCGTAGAGACAAGGTCCTTTTTCGAGTTGGCCACGATGATTCTCCTACAACCTGAGCTTTCCCTTTGTCCTTAGACATGTCAGATAGGGCAACCACAAATGCAGGAGAATAAATGAAGGGGAAAACTAAGTAGAAGATTGAGAAGATGAAGAACAACAGTTATTTCCCAAAATCTCTCTTAATAACCTAGGATAGCCCAAATAAATGAAGAATACCTTCAGGAATCGATGGAATATACCTAGAGGTTTCTGTATTTGTGTTGTAGAAGGTTGCCCACGATGTTAATGGAACCAAGGAGATAAAACAGAGAAGAAGAAACAACCATAGAAAAAAAAATTCCCACTCGCCCGCTTTTTATCGAGCAGACTTATTCGATGCCATCAAATTAGATTCGATGACATCGAGCACCTCGAATCAATGTCATCGAATAGGTGTTCGATGAAAGTTTACCATGTGCGACGCTTTTGATTCTGAGTGGTGTTCGATGACATCAATCTTTTCTTGATGTCATTAAGGAGTCATTCGATTCATCGACTGACTCATCGAAGTGAAAAATATGGCATCGATCCGTGTACTTCGATAGACTCTCAAAGATAAATATAAAAAAAAATTATTTTCATATCGACTTGTATACACAACAAATTTTGTACAAAATATTATGAGACCCAAAATTATAAACATTTACACTTCATATTCAAAAAGGATTTTTGAGGTATAGAAAGCTCAGATATATCATGATAACCACAAAAGTACATCATTTCTCACATACATTCGGGTCTAGATGTGTTCACTCCCCAAGTGTAGAGTTGTGATGCAGTAATAAACTCGGTAAGACCGAGGTCGAATCCCAAGGGATTGATACCTGTACGTAATCTGAAACTAACTAAAACTAGAACTAGAATGAGATGAAATCTAAATTGAGTGTAATTTGGGGAATAATTGTGAATTATTAATGTAAAACTTAAGAAATTCAAAGGAAAGGAAACTGGGGATTCAGAGGATCTACTTGTAGAGATTAGGAAGATCTTATGCCTACATCAAAAATGTAACTGGATTTAAAGTCCATCTTCATCCAGTTAAAGGGTATAACCATGAAAATTAACTAAACTTCTTTTGATATAGTTTTAAAGAGATGAAAGGTATATGAATTAGAATGGATTCCATCACCAAACCATGCCCAGTAGACAAAGTAAACAACAGAATTAAACTAATTACCAACCAATCAACAATGCATGAAGGTTAGGAAGGGTACTGTCATCCGACCATACTCAGGAGACGATGGTAAACAATAGGGCTTCCTGACGTCATAAACATAAAAAAGAAAAGATCATGCTCAAATCCATCGCAGACCCATTGTAATTTAGTCACAAAAGACCATTAAAAACTAAAAACATTTTCTTAATTAAACTAAAATCAACATCGGTTCGGTATAAATAAAAACATAAGTAAATAGTTCTCCCATCACGTTACAAGTTTCACCTCTTAACCCTAGCTAAGAGGTTCATCCACTCATAGACATGATTAGGCAAAAATCTCTTAAAAATAAGAAGAACAGAAATAGAAACGGAAAAAGAAACTCAAACCTAGCCATAATTTCCCTCTCTTCTCTTGCTTCTTCCTCTGCACCATTGATGATCCTTGGTCTTATGTTCTCTCTCTCTTTTATAGAAGCTTGGAGGCGGTGAAGAAAGTTGGTGGATTGTCAGTCCCGTGCAGCAACTTACGCAGCGGAAAAGAAACCACAACCGACTTTACATTGCAGGAATTTTGTCTTAGCGAAATCGAGAGCTCGATGCAAGATCTGACTGGTCAAGCTTCTTGGCCTTGGTCATTTGTCCCTTGGGAGAAGTTTTTACAATCCTGATCGCACCAGAAAATGGCCCGTTGATCACAGAACAACTGAGATCTTCCAGTTTTTAAAAAAAAAACAGTTTCCCTTGCAACTGTGCTTGTACATGCTACATCTTGCATGAATCCTCCAGAATTTGTAGTTTTGGATTGAAAGAGGCCTTGAACAGGACGGACGGTCCGAATTGACCATGTGAGGCCTTGATGGTGGCCCACAAGTTCCGTCCGCAGACTCTGCTCCAAACAGAGCCTCCGGCTTCACGCTGTGATGGTCGGTGGGTCTCTGTTCATCGTCATATGGAAAATCTAGTCCGTCCACTGGATTCCCCTCGCAAAACCAATCGGACATGGATTATTTTTGGGTCTGTTTCGGTGCGGCCCACGAAGTTTTTATTCAGCTGTCTATCCCGCGTTTTAAAAGAGAATTCACACGATCGCTTGCATGGGACCAGAAGGGAACCTAGGTGAGGTTAATACCCCCTTATGTACATAATGGACGATCCAGATTGGTGATTTGGATGAGGAATGGGCCTCACTGAGAGAAGTTAGCAGATCAGGTGTGTTCGGTGAAGCCATTTACGCAAAGAAGACAGGTCAGCACATGCTAACCCGTTTTTAGATTTTGGTGCACGGCCAGTGCTGTGTACATGGTGTGCACACACCGGTCATGTGGGGTCCATCATGATGTATATATACAATCCGTTTCTGTCCATCTCTTTTCTTATCTCTTTTAACAGTTGGGACCAAATTTGAGGCATATCCAGATTGCAGGTGGGCCTATAATCCAGATTTTAAGGGCAAATCTGTCTGTTGGGCCACTTCCACAAGGGTCCGAGAGTTGATATTCGACACGTACGGTTAATTTATGGCCCTCAGACCATGTATGAAGTTTCGAGCCGAACGGATGGTGGGAACCCCGTGATCTTGCATTCTGGATAATTTTCGAGCCACTTGAGTTTTAATTTTTAGATTTTTGGGGATCCCTGGCGTGTAATTTCGTCGATCTTGGTCTCATGGGGTCCGTCCCTTACCTTGATGCATTCTGAGTGTTAAATCCATGCTTTTAGCATCCTGATCCAGTCCAAGCTTGCACTTACACCTTGCAACACAAACACGATTAAATTAGGCTATTAAACGGTACCATGTTCATAAAATCAGGAAATAACTGGGTCTAATATGCAATATTTGACCCTCAACAAGATGCCATGACCTGGACTTATTATCTATGCTCACATGATATTAGAAAAATGGATCATTCTTTCTATTGCCTTTAGCGACATAACATTGGTCACTAGTGTGAAGACCCTTCATAATTAGTTTTCCTGATAGGTTTGAGATCTTGTACTCTTGTTTGGAGAATGTCACCACATGCTTGTTGTCTCATATTTGAGAGATTCTTAGAAGGTTGTGTATCAGCCCTTCTACACAAAGAGCATTCTCATTTTTGAGCATTTCCAATCCAACTATAGTCTCACACCCCATTACCTTAGCAGTGCGTCCATCTCCAAACGTGACCTTCCCATCATCAAGTTTTGAATAATTTGAGAGGAAATTTGTCACCCGTGACATGTCTTGAGCACCCGCTATCAAGGTACCACTTAGCATTATTGCCTATTTTTGAAAATGAATGGTTTACAAGGCAATTTCTCTTATTTTTCACTATCCATTTTGTGACAGTTTTTCTTGGAGAAGTTGTTTTTACTTCACTAAGGGCTTGTCTGGATATGTTGGGTAACTGAATCACATTTATTTGTTTCATTAATTCCTTTGTTTATTGATTCAGTTGAGGCACTTGACTCAATTGCTCCTCCATTCTCTTTGTCATTCTGAGTGGAGATGGATGTTTCTTACCTTTTGGCATGAACTGTGGCGGACTCTTGACATTCTTCATTGTTATTCCAGTTGGTTTATATTTACCAATCAAGTTCAAACCGGAATTGAGTTGAGTCCTGCCAAAAGTAAGGCATTTAAATTTGTAGAGGCCTGAGTCTCCACATGAGTGACAAATAGGAGTAGTCCTTGTGTTACTTTCTAAAGTAGCAGTTTTCTTAGTAATTTGTACTACAAGAGTGGGACTTAGTTTGAAATTTTCATATCCCAATGCTCTCTTGTCTTTTTGTGGTCTCCCCATCCCTAAAAGTCTTTCTAGTTTTCACTACTTCGGGAAATTTTATAACTAAGATCAACAGATTTTTTTGATTTGTTTGCATCAAAAATAAGTGTGTGATTTTCATTCTTAAGATGTATGTTTTCATCTTCCAATAATTCAATCTGTTTGTTTAGTTTTATTGACTCAGATTTGAGAAATGAATTGATTCTTTCTACCCTATCATTATCTGAGTGGTATTGCTGAAGATCATTAATTAAGTGTGTATTAATCTCTAAGGTTTTATCTAGATCCATTTGCAACAATTTATTCTTATTTTCATTGATACCAAGTCTTTTAAGGATATTGATGCTATGTATGTAGAGTTGATCATAGGCATCATGTATATTATCCTTTCCTTCCTCTTCTTCTTCTTTCTCATCATCTGATGGAAATGTCCCTTCGGCTCGTGATTCATCAATTTTCTTAGTTTCCAAGGGAATGTTTGTAGGTGTGGAGGCCATGGGTATTTTCAAAGATTTTTGGTCTCCATCACTCTCAGAATCATTGAAATCTGATTTTGATTCTTCAATGTCATCCCAAGTGGCAGCCATGGCCTTTCCCTTAGTATTTTTGGTGCAACATTTAGTGGGCAAGTACCCGAATTTTCGACAATTGTAACACTGAAGTTCTTTGGACCTTTTAAGACGTTTGCCTATATGGCGCTTGTTGTCTAATTGTTTGCCTTTGTAGTTGAATGGTCGGCCACAGTTTTTGTTGAAATTTTTCTTGAACCGTTGAGCCAAGAGAGCCACTTCATCATCCTCATTTTCTCTCTCACATTCCTCATGAATGATGGTGTGTTTTGCAGCTTTGAGAGCATTACTTTTGGATTTGAGGGCTGGTTTGAAGTGTAGTTCAAATGTTTGTAAGGAACCTACTATTTCTTTTACTTTCATTTCGTCCATGTTTCTACACTCTTCAATAATTGTTACTTTAGAGTTAAAGCGTTCAGGTAGGGATCTTAGAATTTTCCTACAAATTTTTGAGACAGGAACTTTCACTCCTAATCCACCCATGGAATTACAGATGATGTTTAGTTTTGCAAAAAATTCCATGAATGTCTCTTGCTCCTCCATTCTAAGATGTTTAAATTATGATGTTAGGAGCTATAGCTTGGATCTTTTCATTGTGTTGGTTCCCTCATGGGTTGTTTCCAACAAGTCTCATGCTTCTTTTGATGTCCTGCACATACTATTTGATTAAAGACTTCTTGGGACAAAGCGCAGTAAATAGCATTCATTGCCTTTGCTTCAAATGTTTGTTTTTCTATATTGTACGAAGTCCACATATGTTTGGATTTGGGTTTGGAGATAGTTGTGCCATTTTCAAGTGTTATTTGATCAATTGGTGACACATATCCAATTTCAACTATGTCCCAAATGTCATCATCCAAAGATTTCAAAAAGTAGTACATCCTTGCCTTCCAGTATGCATAATTTGAACCATCAAATACAGGAGGTTTAAACACAAATGAGCCCTCTCCTTGGACCACGATTACCAACTTCAGTCAAGATCACTCTCTAGGCGGTTAAACCCTTAAGAGAGACCCGCTCTGATACTAATTGAAATTGCGGTAAGGACCGCTATAGTAGAAGTAGGAATATGTCAAAGTGTCCTAGAGGGGGTGAATAGGACTATATAAACTTTTATGACAATTTAAAATCCTATTAACCTAATCTTGATTTAATGTGCAATTATCAAGATATGCTCATTTTAACTCTAATGGATTTCAAGCCAAGTACAGGATCCAATCACAAGACTACACAATATTTAAACAAGATATAGCAATTAGTCTATGATGGATGAACTCTATGGAAGTGTGTGGGATGTGATTCTTATTAGTTCAAGATATTCATGTTATCATGCTTTATGTGAACATTCAAGGTAAACACAATAAAAGAATATGTAAATAGCAATCCCAAACATAGTCATTTATAGTGGTTCAGGTATGTGCCTACTCCACTTCTAGCGGACGCACTTAACCCTTGAGTGTACCAGATTTCACTAACGGAGGTTTTAAATCAGGTTTATCTCTAACCTTTACAACCTACATAAGGTTAACTCTAGGACCTACACAAGGTACCTAAACATGCCAACACAAGACCAACGTTTATGCCCTATACAAGAGCAAAGGTCCTACACAAAGCACCTAAGTTTTATGCCTTACACAAGAGTAAAGGATCCACATAAGGAACCTAGGTTTTATGCCCTACACAAGAGCAGAGGATCCACACAAGGAACCTAGGTTTTAGGCCACACAGGTCAAGGATCCACACAAAGAACCTAGTTTAGACCACACAAGTCAAGGATCCACACAAGGACCCTAGTTTAGGCCACACAGGCCAAGGATCCACACAAGGACCCGAGTTTAGGCCACACAGGCCAAGGACCAACACAAAGGACCTGAGTTTATGTCCTACAAAAGAGCAAAGGTCCTACACTAAGCACCTAAGCGTACTCTCCCATCGGAGGCCTCCTATGAGAGCTTGAAAGGGTTAAGATGCACCTGTGACCCAATCTTGCAAAAGGAATAATCAACAAGATCTCTAGACTCTAATGACTTAGAGATAAGTAGATGAGCTCTGTTCTGTTCGTTGATGAAGATATACTCCCTTGATGACAGAGATTCTTCAGCTTTCTTGATCCGCCACACTGATGATGCTCCAATGTAAGGCGATGGGTTGAGTCAAGGTTATGTTAGGATCTACTCTAATGAATATTGCTCATTTGAGAGACGGAGTAATTCGGTAATTCCATACTCTTAAGCATTCAAGGGATCTCAGCTCAATGATTTGCCTTTAAGATGGTAGCTGGATGATCCTTGAATGAGAAAATTTATTCACCAATCCACTCTATTGAATATCAATGATAAGGGTGGATTGAAGGATGAACTCTTATGAGAAAAAGGGCTTAGGGTAGGTAGTATGCAATTACTCTCTCAAAGCTCTCTCTTTTTCTCAATACAACAACCAAGAATAAGCTCCCCTTGTAAAGGCAAAAAGCTCTAACGAAAATAAAATTGTCAGTGTCTGTTTGAGTTTGATGTCATCGAACCTGATTGGATGTCATCAAACCTGATTCGATGTCATTAAATATATACTTTTGTTGCCATCGAATATCAGAGCTTGTTGGACATTTTAAAGGTTGCCTATGATGTCATCGAGCCTGATTCAATTTCATCAAATTTCAAAGTTCGATGTCATTGAATCCAAGTTCGATTCATTGATCTTTTCAAAAAATATTTCTTGAAAGCTTGTTGGACACATGTCTGTCCATTTTCGATGACATCGAGGCTTCCTCAATGTCATCGCAGTTTGAATACCGATGACATCGAGTCTCATCTCGATTCCTCAAACATTTTGGTTGATTTGCCTCTGAAGCTCGCTGGCAATACATTTGTTCGAATTCGATGTCATCGAACATTGATCGATGTCATCGAAGTTTGAATTTCGATGACATCGAAGCTTGTTCGATTCCTTGAGCAAAGTTATAATATTTTTTAAGAAGTTTTGCTAGATACTGCTTTAAGTTTTTCATTGTCATTGACTCCTCTTCGATGTCATTGATTACTGATGTTAATGTCATCGAAGGTATGTTCAATTCATCGAATATTATGTCCAAATATTATGTAAGACCCGTATCTTATACCGTACCATTTTGTAGGCTTCCGTGGTCTTCCCGGTCGAATTCCGACAACCTTCGACCCATATCCGACGTTTACGCGTGATCCTAAGCCGAGTCCTGCGAACCCGAGTTGACTCAACCCAAGACTTGAACCCTAGCGACTGCGTTGTCGCCGCGATTTCGATGCCACATCTCACGCATCGAGGCGATACCCAGGCTAGGAGATGTGGGCCCATATTCGATTCAAGAAAAATGTTCCGAAAGAATCTCTACAACTTGTCACATTCATCAACCCATCAACCAATCACCTCAACTAAGTACAGCATCACCTCACACCCTTTTCCAAGCAATCCCTAAAGTCAAAAGGTTCTTACACACCTATACTTTTCTTACACCATCTACCACAAAAGTCAAAAAGTCTCTTACACACCCATCACTCACCACATTCATCACTCCATCACCCATCCCTCTCTTCCCTTTACAACCCTCTCCTCTCTCTCTCTCTCTCTCTCTCTCTCTCTCTCTCTCTCTCTCTCATTTCTCAAGCACATTCCCAAGTAAGAAAAAGTCACACATCCAAGCCCTCTCAAGCAACAAGTGTGGCCCACTTTCCTACCCTCTCATCTCCTATCTCAACCATCCAAACTCCATCTCTTTCGTTGGAATCGAAGCTAAGGAGCAAAGGAAGCTTAGGGAGCAAGAAGGAACAGTGGGTAATCTTGGATCTCCACTTCTTTATTTTTCTTTGTGATGTAAGGGCCCACTTATGGTGGGACACACCTTGATGTAGGCTTTGTATCAAAGAGGGGCCCATAGTGGCAGGGTCCCTCCATCCTCTTCGTTCTCTCTCTCTCTCTCTCCATTTTTTTGTGTATGATGGCCTGTGGCCCACTTGATGCATGACCTTATCCACGTCATCCATTGATGTGGACCCCACTGTTTTCATGGCTGGTATGTGCCATGGACAAAACACAAATATTAGGCTAATCCAAAGCACGTGGGCCATGTGGGACCCACCTTAATGAGGTGTACATCCACACCGTCCATCCAAGGGTGCTAAAAGCATGGATTGATGGCAGAGGTGGCTTACAGTAAAGTGTTAACTGACGATAGGGTGTACTCACCTACTGCATCTAATAATAAATAAATTAATATATAATATAATATATTATATCATTATATAAGAGGGTAGCCCATTACATGGGACCCATCCAAGCCGTCCATCCATCCTGACGATGGGGCCACCTTGAGGATGCGCTGCATCCACCATCCAGCCTATGAACGATGGATCCCAGCCATGATGTATGTGTTTTACACATGCCGTCCATCTATTTTAATGATAGGACCCACTGCCATCTAACGTCGGCAGTTCTGTGGGTCCCACGTGAGATCAGGACCCTCCAAATGGTGGGACCCAGGTCCACAGCTCAAATGGTAGGCTGAGTGAATGATACCTCGTTCCAGCGCTGAGGTCATGACATTAATGGCCTAGGGAGGGTGGCTAACAGGGAAGTGTGGACTGACGGTGGAGTCCATGGGACCCATCCGCGTCGTCCCTCCCTTTTGATGGGCCACACCATCGTATATGTGTTTTATCCAAACCATCCATCGTCCTTGGACGGTGGGACACACCCCATGTGTGGGGCCCTCCTTAATGTATGTGACTGTCCAGGGCATCCAAGGCCTGGACGTCAGCATGCACATACATGTTATATATTATATATGTTACATATTTTATATTATATATATAAGATGGTGGGCCCTATATGGGACCCACACACGTGTGATGTATGTAACCGTCCAGACCATCCAGGGCCTGGATGTTAGACATATATTAAATATATTATAATATCTTATATGAGTTGAGGGTGGGCCCTATGTGGGACCCACCTCTGCCTCTTTTAAGCAGCAGCAACTTCCTGTGCACGGCAGCTATACAACAGCCCCATTACTGCTGTGCACGGCAGTAAGTGGACCCCACCACCAGCTGTTGTTCACCACGGTAAGCTCCGTGGGTGCCACCCGTTCCATCCATGCTGTCTATCTATGGGACCCACCATGATGCAGGTGTTGTATACAAACCATCCAACCATTTAAGATATCATTCTATGGTGTGAGCAAAAGAATGGGTCAGATCTAAAGTTTAAGTGGACCCCACCATTCAAATAGTGGACCGTGACGTCCACCGTTCAAACTCCTAAGGGCAACGATATTTTCTAATTAAGTTGATAATTGTTTTCATTTCATCTATCTCTTTGATAACTTATAAATATGTCGGATCTCAAATACATAGGGTGGGCCCGATTTGATATACATTTGGCCCATTTGACTAGGCCCGATGTGATGTACGTGGGGCCCAGTTGGTTAGGCTGATGTGATATACGAGGCCCTTTGTTGAGGCCCACCTAGATATATATGATGCCCATATGATTAGGCCCATCTTAATGTAGTTATGGCCTATCCATTGAGACCCACCTAATATACATAAGGCCCATGTTATGCGGCCCATTTGTTGTATCTAAGGCCCATGGGTCGAGGCCCAATTGTATGTACACAAGTCCATTACAATGTGTGACTCTACCATGGTTTGTGTAATGATGTTGAGCAATGTTGGTTTGATGGCCACATTATAAGAATAATGTTGGTTAAATGTCCGCATTATAATTCTCTCTAGGGCCCATTGTTAGGCTCATACTCGTAGGCCGTCTAGGCCCATCTTCGTTATGAACAGCAGCCATCACCATATAATATGTTTAGTATAGTTCCATGATTCATGATCATACACATCATATGTATACTTGATATGAGAAGTGACTGATTATAGAATATGCCTTTGAGCAGATTGTTTAGGGGCTCTCGGATAGGCGGTGTTGCCCTACATAAGTGCACGATATGCGCAAGATTGTTGCATGACTGGATAGTATGATTCATGCATTCGCATTGTGTGATATGGTACTGTACGCCCAAGCGACATCAGGGCCGTAGCCTCCACAGGCGTATCGTGGTTGACAGGATTGGATACTAAAAATCTTATTCTACATGAGGTGCTATAGATATCCCTAGGTGAAAGTTCTTAAACCCTTATGGTACCAAGAGATTGCTCCAACGTCTAAACCGAGTGGGTGCATGAGCGTCGAGTACCAATTACCAAGAGGTCGTGCTTTCCACTGTGTCGTGATCAGTTAGAAAGGGGTGCGGCCTTATCCACCTGAGAGGAGGAGGCAAAGCTAGGCTGAGTTTAACTAACTCGAGGAATGGGTCCGCTATCGACGAGTCAGTCCTGATATTGACAGATGGATAGTGAGGTCTCTTCCACTCACCTTATTGTACGCGATGGGGTGGCAGTCTAGCTTGGAGTGTATTAGATCCCAGTGATATTTCAGAGTTGAGCTGTATTGATATATGGACTTAGATGAGAATTTATATGTTTGAGTTGCATCTCACATTGCATGGCTATGGTATGACCGACATTATTCATGCCTTCTATCGCATAGCCTTGGTACGGCTAATAGTATTCATGGTTTCATCAGCATATTCCGCATTACTCTGATATTGCATAATTATATTACCACCTTACACACACACTTTCACCACCCTCTAAGTTTTTCATAAGCTTATGCATGACCGTTGTGTGCAGGTGACATTAGACCGCATCAGCACTGAGGCAGGAGCGCTTAGCAGATCATCTTGTAGTTTTTTTGTTCATCATCATTATATTTCCTTTTATGCTCATTGTACTTATAAAGTTTTTTATCATATTGAAAATATTATGAAGTTTTTGGTTGTTGTTTGTGGGTTATGCCTTTGGTTATGCTTATTACGAATCAAACTAATGTTGAAAATCATCCTCGTAGTATCCCAGGATTGGAAACTAGCGAATGGACGCTAGGAGTCAAGAATGGGATACTACGGAGGCTGTCGGCGCCGAATTTGGTGATCAAAAATTTTGTGAGCCCGATTTCTGAGTTTAGGGCGTGACATATTATGTGATTGTTGGACATATAAGGTCTCATTTCGATGTCATCAAATCCTGTTCGATGTCATCGAAAATGAGTGTTCAATTTCATCGACTGAAGCTTAATGTCATCGAATAAAGCAGAAAACTTAGAAAAAAATTCCTATTGAGAATTAAGTTTTCAGACTTTTAACTCATATGTTGTTCTAAGGCTTTTAAGGATTTATTTACCTGGGTGTTTTGGGACATGGGATGGATGTGAGGCTCAATTTACCTATGACGTACTTAGAACACACATCTGGTTGAGACAATAGCTTATACGATCTTCATATGGGGCTTACTTGACTCATCGACTCAACCCTCATGCTAATTCACAAATTATGGCACTTTCAATTTCTACTTGATCTTTTTAATCATATATCATACCTTCATTTGTCAATTTGTGACAAAATGGGGGTGAAAATAGTGGTGCATGTGCATATTGCTAGAATACTACATGTTATATTTTCTCAGGGGGAGCATTAGTGGAGCATCTGTTGAGCATTAGTTAAGAACAACTAAAGATTACAAGATTGTGTATGGTTAATCTTCTAATGTACGGTATTATGTTTTGTCATGAATTTGACAAAGGGGGAGATTGTAAGTGCTATTATGTTAAGCACCCATAGATTGTCAAATTTCATAACTCAAAAGCATCTTAAGATCAATTCACAAGTATGGATTCACAACAATTTTGTATGCCTGAAGATCGGTTGAAGATCAGCTCAAGATTGGCTTATGATCAAGACAAGATCGGCACATCTTCTCAAAGAAATCGTCGCCCGTATTCAAGTTAAAGTTCAAGACTAAGTTTAAGACTAGGAGACTCAGATATTTGCTAAAACATAGGTGGTATAACCCTATAAAGACCTTAGGAATAAGTGCTTTCAAAAATTCTTTATCATGGGTTTTTATCAGTGTTTTTGCTTTGGAATTCGACGAGCCTAATTTCCTCGGCCAGCGAACTTCAAACTCAAGCTAAATAACAACTTTTGTTGAAAATTCGGCTAGCCTAAGCTTGAAATTCGGTCAGCCCAAGAAAGTTCGGGTGAAATTCCATCAATGCACTCTTTTGGAATTTGCAAGAATTCGGCCAATCGAATTTGACCTTAGGCCAACAGAATTTTGGATAATTTTTATCCCGCTCAATCCGAAATCCGTTGAATAGAATCCGGAGGACTCCGACTAATTGAAGCCTATCTTAGGCTAGTCGAAGATGTAATTTATTTGCCTATAAATTGAGTCTTTGTCTCATTATAAATGAACACAAAAAATTATTGTAATTGTTATGTAAGTGAGAGCGAAGCTCTAGTCCTCGACAAGCTATCTGTTGGTATTTATACATTTTATTTTAATATCTTATTCAATTCCATTTTTCTCAGGATCATTTTAAACTTAATCTAAGAGAGTAAACTATACTCTTCTTTGAAATCTAAGACAATTGAATCAAGTAGCATTTGAGTTTTCCATTATTAAAATCTATAGAACCCTAGAATTTTTCTGTCTGATTGAACACTGTGCCATCTACGTTCAAGAAAGAGGTCATTCTGCTATAAGCTTCTGTCACATCTTCCGCATTTGAAGATAAGTATACTTTCTGAAATTCTTTTTAGGTTTTTTGAGATAGCCTATGAAAATCTCAATAAGGTTTTGTCTGAAATAGCCTGTGAAAATCTCAGTAGAATTTTTATTGTGATAGCTCGTGAAAATCACAATAAACTGTATCAGGTTATTAAGGTGACCCTGCAAAAACCTTTTTATGGTGAAAGCCAAAATTCCGAGGGTAATAATTTTAGGAGTAAAGTATGTGTAGTTGTTTTAAGCACCGAACCACTATAACTCCTTGTGCTAAGAGGTGAATGCTTTATTTTATTTTTTTGTGATTGGATGTTATATATTATTTCATTCTTGTGATGAATGTTGTAATCATTTTATATACTCTTACTAGTTTGAAAGATTGATTTTAAAGAAATTCATGAAATAGTGTTGTCCTACCTAATATTCCTCCTTTAATGCAGCCCAACTTTTTCTCTATTCGATTATAAGTGACAGAAGATAGAGTAGTTGATCGACGCGAAGACCGCTTAAAAAGACTGCATTGTTGGCTACTTATTTGGTGCTGAAGCTTGCCTTCGATCACAATTGATATAGGGCTATATATTCATTTAAGAAGGAAAGATCTTCTGGAACACCCATTTCCTTAGCTTAAAAGGTGTATTTCCTCTCTTTCAGCTCTTTAACTAGCCCTCCCTGATAGCACTGCAGCATTCTTAGCATGGATCAGTTGAATTGATGCGTTTGAACGCACTAGAATCGACCATATGAGGCTAGTTCATGCGACCTGCTCATCGTTGTAGACTCCTCATTAGCCAAAGCTTGCTGCCGAAGGTACTCCGAGTTCATTTGTTTAGCAAAAGATAGTTTATGGAACTTGTCTCCCATGACGTACAAACGCTTCATCATTTGAACAAGCTTCCCGATCGTAGTTTTGATTCATCCACAGACGATGTATACATTGTAAAACCATTGACATTAAACAGTAATGAGGAATGAGAGTATTTCTTTTACCCCCATTCAAAAAATTCTTTTAGATAGTGTTTGGCGCCTGCAATAAAGGAAGAAGAATTGGAAGCCATGGATGTATAGCGAAACATAAAGAGAAGGGGTGTGTGAATTTAACAGAACACCAGAAGTCATTTAGATAGGCAATCCAGGCACCCCACGACCTATAGTTATCGTGGCGATAAAACCGTTGCATATTCTGCACAATTAAGGGCACAATGCGGTTAAGGGCTATAAGTTCAGGATCAACGATTTTGCCAAATTTCTAGGGACGAGTCAACAATCAGTTGTAAATGTGAGAAATGGAAATAAAAGGCACAACGAAGTATAAAATGGCTCAACAGGTGTTTATATTAATAAATCTATTACAAATTACAAGTCAAAAGAGGCGAAACGCTGCAATCGCCTTCAAGTGGCATTTCGCAACTAGTAAGGTAGCATCCCTTTTAGCCGTCGATCGAGATATCTGGCCAATGACTGTTGTTCGAGAATGCACAACAACTGCCAGTTGGGTAACCCTCTTGCGTTGAAGATGTTTAGTGTGTTTTCCTGTGAACTCCTGCTTTAGCGTGATCAGATCAACCTCCAAAGTCATGATCTTAACTTCTAAGTTCTCCAATTCAACCTGAGAAGTTTTCGGTTCAACATTCGCAAACGCGAAGTCCTTGGCAATGATGTGTGCAGAGGCTCTTTTAGACTCAACCGTAATTCACTCGGCCTCAAGTCAGTCGACGACAACAACAATGTAATAATGTGTCTTTAGCAGCCCTGGGAGTTCTTGAAGGCCAAGTACCTTGTCAACCATGGTAGGGTTGACCAAGAGTGGACACGGTATGACTCAACCAATCAATCAAGTTTGTCAACCGACTCGACATCAAGGGATCCCGCTAGCCCCATTTGTAAGAGATCATGAAGCACGACCTTAACATCTTACAAGTTGTCTAAATGTGAAGAAGATTCGGCCACAGCTATGTCTCCAGCAAAGGCCTTCTTAAACGAAGACATGATATCGTCGGAGGTAGATCTTCACTATTGGAGATGAGTGCATCATCCGTGAATGTGCGTTCTAGGACAGATGGTGGATGAGAGCTGGGCTCAGCAGTCTCGACCACACTCAGCTCTGTAACCTCGACTGTCATGGTCTCCTCAGTCTTGATCACTGTTTCGTCCATTGTTGCTTTGACAATCATGATCTCGACCTCATCTGAGACAAAGACCTCTTCGACCATTAGGGGAGCTGGCGCTGCAAGTGGAATGAAAACTTCCTGGTTGGTCGATGAGGGAGAGGCGCTTCATCCCCATTTGCCCAGCTGGTGCAAAAGGACTGTTGAGGATCTATATCATGTACTTTGAGTCACTATGCAAAGTACTAACTTCAGGAGGGCTGTTAGAAGGGAGGCCTTTAGCATTAACAGCTACTTCTGAATTAATGGTTTGGATCTTAGTGATCATAGGAGTGTCAACCTTTAGTAGTCGTTGTTGTGGTTGAGCCGACAATCTTTTTATCTACGGCCATCAACTCTCGAGTAACAATGAAAGAAACAAAGAAAGTCAGTTGATGCAAAAACAAAATAAAAAAGAAAAAAGAAAATTCATTACAGTTAAATGTATAAGCGAGTGATCTCCACCTAAATCAAATTGGACAACATAGACGATGGGCCAATTATTAACGACATGATAATTTTTTATTACTGTTGTCAGTAGTCGAGTATAAGTAGGGATTGGTGGCGGATTAGGGCGATAAGAGGTGAGATACATCTCATCGAAGGGTAGGTCAAGATTGTTTAATGTTTCTCTATCCCGCCACCATTTATTTCAGTATTTATTGAAATGAACCTCCTGGTGACATTTCAAGCCCTCCTCAATCTCTTTCGAGTAGTCGGTGAAGGAGAGATCGGGCCAGTACTTGATTTTGAAGTATGTTTCTAAAGAAAATACAGCCTCAGGCGAAGAAGTACCTAATCGTTATTAAGGCCCAGTGGCCACTGTTAGCGGTCGATTATCTATTATTGGTGGAGGTTTGAGAGAACTGACACTCCAAAGAGTGAAGACTGTTGCCTTAGGGGGAGGAGCAAGTTGAGCTCCCAAGTTCGAAATCCTCTTTGGGGCCGCTAGAGGATAAAGAGCCAATGGAGTGGGGGCAGAAGCACCAAAATCTTCTGTCAAGACCTCTTGGCTTGCTAGGGCAGCAACCTCGGTCGTTTGAGCTTGACTTTCGCATGCTTATTTTCTTAGCCGATGCGACGACCGATGGGGCAGCTACTCTCTTCTTCCCTTTTACCTCCAATTGTGAGGTAAAGTGGCCGATGAGCTTTGTAGGATCTTTGTTATTCGTCAACTTGTCATAGTTAACTCCCACCAATCGAGGAAGATATCCATTGCCTGTGGTAGGTTGGGATTACTAGGGAGCAGTAGATCGTTTACCTCCTTGCGTTAGGAAGAATGAAGAGATGAATAGAGGCTCACATCGATCTCCACTCGGCAATAGAATGGCGGTTGGTTGTAAGTTTTGTGAGTCAGGGGGCAGGGGATGCACTAGATGAGGCCGAACTACCGAGTAAATAGCTAAGGGTAGTACTACTCGACCTCAATTAGCATTTTTGCCTTGCTCGATTGTACCTCTATATGGAAGGTCTCGGCCGATAAGATAACTCCCCAACACCTGATGCAACCAAGTCACAGACTCCTCATCATGTGATGTGAACTAACCGGTGAGCCAGCCTAGGCCATATTCTCCCTCAAAGAAAGGCATGAAGGTCTTACTCATATTAGTCTAATTCACATAAAGGAGGGAAGATAGATATACATCAGATGAAAGATTCTCCTGAGGGGAGTGGAGAATTCTCTCACCATTCAAAGTGTAGGTCTAGTTATCATGGATGGAATGTTTTACGAGAAAGGGGCGAAAGTAAGCATAAAACCACATTTGCAGGAGCCACAGTGGTCCTCCTACGGAGTATATTGCCTTATGGGTGATCTCGTAGATCCCCATATATAAGTGGTCGAGCACAAAAGGTGCTAAGGCAAGTCTGTAGCCTTGAAAAAGTTATTTGGCCAAAGTAATGTATTCTGTGGTGACTTGCTAAGCATTCATACATAGTAGATGGCGGCAAATCCAGAGAAGTAGAAACACCGCATGCTCATCTTCATCGACCTTGAGATAGGCCTTCATGAAGTTAGTGTAGGCCTTGGCGTTCTTGCCAAGGAAATCTTTGTGTAGCCTGGATATGAAGCTTGGATAAACTGTCATACCGAAGGACAACAACTATATTAGAGCTGAGAAATCAATTACGGTCGAGCTCATCGGACCACAACCAAGAAAGAAGGTGTTCGTCAACGTGCTCCAAAATGCTGAGGCAGCAAGAAGGAGAGTCAGATTCGTTCGATACTCTCAAACAGAGAGCTTAATGCATTCATAGATGCCAACCCTTCTCCAGGCATTCTCATATTGTAAAGATACATGAATGAACCACGATTCCCAATTCTGAAGAGGCTTTGACCACGTCCTATGACTCTTTAGAGCGTTCACGGCATCAAGGACAGGTCCAAAGTGAATCAACAAATTTTCCCTAGGACAGATTGGAAAGAATGGATACAACGCGTAAACCTCCTTTACTTCTGTTGCAGTGGAGAATGTAGGACCCAAACAAAGGTAATCACCCAGGGGCAATTCGAAGATGGTCTTCTCAATGCACTTGTCTCCAAGAACATCTATCATAATTATTAAATCTATCTGATTAAAGGAATAAGTGGATGAAGAAGAGTCAGCTATGGATAGGAATCAGAGCAAGAAAGCCAAGTTTTCAGGAAGAAGAAAGTTTGAGACAGAGAATAAAGAATGAGAGCGTAGGAAGTGGAATTTTTGAAATGACGCTTATATCGACTGAAGGGAGGAAGCATTTATTGTACCATATTATAGTCTTGTTGGAATTGACATAAGGACACATGTCAATACAGGGTTCCTTCGTCGCCTTGATAAAATGCGATTGTCGCTGATACATTACAAGGAGTTGGCCGAAGGCGGTTAATGCCCAAGTGACACGTGTACACAATAAATGTGTCATTTATGAGGAGTCTTACGTCGTTGTCACCTTTCTGACAAAGGTATAACGACGTGGGGGCGGGGAGGGGAATGTTCATCCCCACCAGCATCATTCCCTACAACGACCAATCAGAGGATGTTACATGTGATCTGTATGGATACACATGGTAGGTTCAGAGATCTACAGATATGTACGAATGAGATTTCTCGATAAGTAGAGACGGGACGTATCATGTGGTGTTGTGTACCACTAAAGCAGCCGATGAGGAAGTGATTGTACCTAAACTGTTACATGACATGTGGCAAGAGGAGAAGCAAAGGAAGCAAGATGTTGGAAGCATTTAAAAGGCAGTAGGGTAGAGTGGTTACAGCAATCATTCGATCGTGTGGAAGAATCCAAAATGGCTAGATCAAAGCTATAAATAACAAAGCAAAGAAATAAGAAAATTGGTCTGACACCAACCTAAACACATTAAATCTATCTTTCAAATTATTTCATCAATTTACTTTACATAGTGTAATCATTTATTTTCTTTGTTAAGCAAATTACATTCATTAGTGTAATTTTTACTTTCCAAGATTGCCAATTTACATTCCTTAGTATAATCTGTAGCAGTAACCAAGTAGCTAGTAATTCTAACTGTAATTTAAGTCAACTCCCACATGATATGCTCGTCAAGAGTGTCAAAGCTACAGATCATATAGACGACCTTGAAGAGACGTTCCTCATCCTCCAGAAATATCAGATGAAACTGAACCCAAGCAAATGCACATTCGGCGTAAGCTCAGGTAAGTTTCTTGGTTTTCTGGTGAGCCAGCGTGGGATCGAGGCGAACCCTGAGAAGGGTCACTACGCTCAATCGCTTCGTGTCCCAAGCATCCCTTCTTCAAGCAGTTGAAGAGTCGGCAGATGGTAAACTAGACAGAAGAATGCAAGGCAGCCTTCCAGCAGCTTAAGGTGTACTTAGGATCACCGTCATTGCTCTCCAAGACTGAGGCAGGTGAAACGTTGCTACTCTACTTGGCAGTATCCGACACAGCTGTAAGCTCGGCCCTGATTCGCGAACACGAAGGAAAATAATTCTCAGTCTACTACGTTAGCAAAGCCTTGTCTCGGCAGAGATGAGGTATCTAATCTTGGAAAAAGTGACCCTAGCATTGGTCACCTCTTCCCGATGCTTGCGGCCATACTTCCAAGCTCATTCGATCGTCGTTCTAACCGATCAACCATTACGACAAATACTCCAAAGGCTGGAAGCCTCAAGACGTCTCACTAAGTGGGCAATCGAACTGAGTGATTTTGACATCCAATACAAGCTCAGGATCATGATCAAAGGGCAAGCCATGGCCGATTTCATTGTTGAAGTCACACAACAATCCAAGCCAACTACAGCCAACCCTAACTAAACTGATTCACCTGAAGAGTCGGTCACTCAGCAACATCAGAGAGAGTCTAACCCCACCTCCCTTCCCGACCCTACCCATTGGCGCCTTTACATTGATGGCTCATCCAACTCTAAAGCAAGCGGGGCAGGGGTCGTCTGGAAAACTCCTGATCACAATTACATGCAGTATGCCTTAAGATTTGGATTTCAAGCCTCCAACAACACATCAGAATATAAAGATTTACTCCTCGGACTTCACCTGGCCGCTAATTTGAGGGTCATCCATCTCGACGTATACAATGATTCGCAACTAATCGTCAACCAAATAGCCGACATCTATCAGATTAGAAAAGAGCAACTGAAAACCTATCTGTACAAAGATAAAGAGTTGATTAGTGGTTTTCAACATTCCACCATCGTCTAGATCCCGTGAGCTAAGAACTCCAAAGTTGATCTACTAGTAAGGCTCACCACAGCCGACGAGGATGATATCCCTAGATCCATTCCAGTAGAGTTTGTGACTAAGTCGAGCGTCGATGAGACCGATGCCACAGTTGTGCTCCCAATTGACTCAGGACCCACTTGGACTGACTCAATCATCTGTTATCTTAAGACTGGTGAGTTGTTCGAAGATCGAGTCGAGGCGTGACAACTAAGGATCTGAACCGCCCGTTACACTATGCTCAACGGGATACTGTACAAGAAAGGAATTTTTGCGCCTCTCCTAAGATGCTTGTGTCCTAGCGAGGCTGACTATGTCCTAAGAGAAATTCATGAAGGCATCTATGAAAATCACTTTGGAGGACGATCCTTAGCTAATAAGGTTATACGGCAAGGCTATTACTGGACGACCATCCAGCATGACGCACGGAAGCTCGTCCAGAGCTGTGATAAATGTCAAAGATTCGCGACCATTCCTGGCCATGGCCCTTCGCTCAATGGGGGATCGACATCATCGGACCTTTCCCCACAGGAAAGGGTCAGACCAAATTCGTCGTTGTCGCGGTGGACTACTTTACTAAGTGGGCAGAGGTCGAGCCATTGGCCAAGATAACCACGCAGAAGATCACAAATTTTGTCTAGAAGAACATTATCTGCCATTTTGGAATACCTCAGACTAACGTCTCCAATAATGGGAAGCAGTTCGATAATAAGCAGTACCAGGAGGTGTGTAAAAATATCTGGATCAGAAGTGTATACTCGTCTTCATGCCTTCCAGAGAAAAATGGACAAGTTGAAGCTGTCAACAAGATTATCAAGCAACATCTCCGAACCAAACTCGACAGAGCTAAAGGAGCCTGGCCCGAGAAACTTCCTAAAGTCTTATGGGCTTATTAAACTACAGCTCGGACTACCACAAGGGAAACCCCATTTTCCCTAGCCTATGGATCGGAAGCGGTCACCCTTGTGGAGATTGGACTACCAACCGCCCAAGTAAGCTCATTGAAATAGCAGTGAAGACCACTTGAGTTAAAGTAGGAATATGCCAATATGTCCTAGAGGGGGGTGAATAAGACTTTTAAAGTTTTTACAATATATTTAAAAATCCTATTACACTAATCCTTACAGATAGGCAATTATCAGAATTACTCAAATGTAACTCTACTGGCTTCCAAGCCTGGTAGAGGATTCAATCACAAACTATTTAAGAAGTGAACAATATGCGAAGTGAACAATATGCAAACTAGTTTATGATAGATATGGCTGTATATGTGTGTGAGGTGTGATCTCAGATATCCAGATATTAAAATATTAAAGCAAATCACACAGACAAAATTATAGCAATCTCAAACACGGTCATTTTTATAGTGGTTCGACTACTTGTCTACTCTATTCCCGGAAACCGCACTCAACCCTTGAGTGTACCAGATTTCACTAAGGAGGTTTCAAATGGTTCACCTCTAACCTAAGGTTTTAAATCAGGTTCACCTTCAACCTTTACAACCTACACTGAGGTTGATTGTTTATGCCCTTACAAGCAAGGTCAACACATCGCACCCATATTTAGGCATACTGGCCAAGGATCTTCCCTAAGACCCTAAAGGAGGTTTCACTCGGTTCACCTCAAACCCAAGTTTTAGCCGGTTCACCTCAAACTGAAGGTTTTACTGGTTCACCCCAACTAAATGTTTATGCTCTCCACAGAGCAAGGGTCAACACAACGCACCCACTACGCATACTCCTGCCGGAGGCCTCCTTGAGGACTTCAAGGGTGAGAAAAACCTTAGACCCAATCCTACAAAGGAATGATCAAAGGGTCCTCTGAACTCTAGATACTTACAGATAAGTTGATGAGTCTCATTCAGCACAGTGGCAAAGATCTCCTCCTTGTTAATGAAGAGTCTTCAGCTCCCTTGATCTACAATAAATGATATACTAATATAAGGCAACGGGTTGGGTCAAGGTTATGATGGAATCCTACTCTCTAAATATTTTCCTATTGGAAAAGTAGAGTGATTCCAATCATCTAAGCATTTAAGGCATCCCAGCTTAATGATTTGCCATTAAGGTAGTAGCTAAAAGATCCTTGAATGCAAAAGTTTATTCCCCAATCCACTCTATTAAATATCAATGATAAGGATGGATTGGAGGATGAACTCCCTTGAAAGAAAGGGCTTTGGGTATATGATCTAAGTTTAAACACACAAAAGCACTCTCTTCTTTCTCTCACAGCAACTAGAGACAAGTTCTCTTTAAATATGCAAAAGGTTCCAAAGGATGTAAAACGGTCATATTTATGACAAAGTTCGATATCATCGAGCAGGTTCGATGTCATCGAGCATATACTCTCGATCGTATCGATAGTCTGCTCGATGACACAAACTCAATGTCGTACGCTTTTGAAAAATCTTCTGCCTATTGATTGAGGGAATCGAGACTCGTGTCGATGCTATCGGATTTCGAACTCCAATTATATCGATACAAGGATCGAGTCCTCAACATTTAAAAAATGAGAGAAACTTGCATGAAATTTTTCAGGACTTTAGATATGATCGGGGGATACTCGATATCATTGGAATTTGAATGTCGATGATATCGGCGGTCGTGTCGATGTATCGATAAATCCAAGGATTTTATCAGTGAGCTTGCAGGACAGATTTGTCCATTCTCGATGCACTCGATCCGGCCCCAATATTATTGATATTTAGAATATCGATTTTATCGAGCGACCCTCGATTAGAGATAAAAACTACCTGAAAAATATTGCTGGAGAAGTTTGCGCCCATGACCGATAATATCGAGAGCCTTCCGATATCATCGAGATTTGAACTCCGATGATATCGAGGAGGACTCCAATATATCGAAGCATATATGATTTTTCTTAGTAAAAACAGGGGCGCCGGTACTGCCTGTCAATATTATCGAGCCCCTGTTTTTTACATATATGAACAGGATTATCGATGTTTTTACTAAGAAAAATATCGATGATATCGAGACCTCAACGGGCAGCACCCACAACAGCGGACCCGAGTAGGATTCCGAATCCTTATGCTCGGCCAAGGCCGAACAGTTGTTACCACTGTGGCCAACCAGGCCACTTATCAAACACTTGTCCTCAACGTCCGACAGTACACTTGACTATAAACGAAGGGGGCACTGAAGATGAGTCCGCAGAAGAAGATCATGGCTTTGATGAATATGAACAAACCACTGAAGAAATAGCAGGTGACGATGAAGTGACAGGAGAAGATCGTGGCGAATCTCTCGTTGTGAGGCGACTACTGTATACCCCACGAAAGGAATTACATCCACAGCGGCACAATATATTTCGTACTCGGTGCACTGTCAACGGAAAGGTCTGTGATGTGATCACAGACAGTGGTAGCAGCAAGAACATCGTCTCAAGAGTGATGGTGGATAAGTTGCAGCTACCAACGACGAAACATCCTTCCCCATACTCAATTGGCTGGATAAAAAAAGTGAACGAGACCAAGGTAACTGAACAATGCACTATCTCATTTTCAATTGGTAAACATTATAAGGATCAGATACTTTGTGACGTGGTTGACATGGAAGCCTGTCATATGCTACTCGGTCGACCCTGGCAGTCGGGCCGTGATGCGACCCATCGGGGGTGAGACAATGTCTACATATTCGTCAAGGATAGTCGAAAAATAATCCTTGCCCCTATGGCACAAGAGAATCACCCTGAAGCCTCTAAAGTAGAGGGGAGTTCTCTCTTGACCATTCGGGATTTCATGGAGGAGTCCAAGGAAACCGGCAAGGTATATGCCATAGTGGTGAAGGGAAAGAAAGAGAAACCCTCAAACATCCCTCCAAGCTTAAGACTGTTACTAAACGAATGCAAAGAAGTCTGGCCTGAAGATTTACCTGATGGATTGCCCCCCATGAGACACATCCAACATTACAGACCTCGTCCCTGGGGCTAGCCTGCCCAATCGCCCTCATTATCGGATGAGTCCGAAGGAGTGTAAGATACTTCAGGGGCAAGTGGAGGAATTGATCTGTAAGGGTCTATTGAGAGAGAGCATGAGCCCATGTGTTGTACCAGCATTATTAATGCCAAAAAAAGATAGAAGCTGGCGCATGTGTGTCGACAGCCGAGCAATTAACAAAATTACTATTAAATATCAGTTTTCAATACCACGGTTGGACGACATGCTCGATATGTTAGGAGGGGCTAAAGTGTTCTCTAAACTCGATCTAAAGAGCGGGTACCATAAGATTCGTATTCAATCCGGTGATGAATGGAAAACGGCATTCAAGACAAAGGAAGGATTGTATGAGTGACTGGTCATGCCTTTCGGCCTATCGAATGCACCAAGTACTTTTATGCGTTTGATGAATCAAGTTCTAAAACCGTTCACTGGCCGATTTGTGGTAGTATATTTTGATGACATATTGATATATAGCCAGGATGAGGCGGAGCATAAGAAACATCTCAGGCAGGTGCTGCAGGTCCTACAACATAACAAGTTGTACCTCAACTTGAAAAGGTGTAGCTTTTTAACTGACAGCCTATTGTTTTTAGGATTTGTTGTAACGTCCACAGGAATTCGGGTGGACGATGAAAAGGTGCGAGCTATTAGGGAATGGCCGATCCCGACAAACATTCATGAGGTGAGGAGTTTTCACGGATTGGCGACTTTCTATCGTCAATTTGTGTGAGATTTTAGCACCATAGTCACGCCAATAACAGACTGCATGAAAAAATGGCTGTTCCAGTGGACCGATAAAACTGACAAGAGCTTTCATGAGATCAAGCATCGTTTTTCTACAACACCGGTCTTGGTGCTTTCTAATTTCGATAAATTGTTTAAGGTGGAGTGTGATGCTTCATATGTCGGAATAGGAGGAGTATTATCACAGGAAGGCAGGCCGATAGCCTTCTATAGCGAGAAGCTCAGTGAAGCCCAAAAGAAGTGGTCGACTTACGAGCTTGAGTTGTACGCAGTTGTTCAGGCGCTGCGACATTGGCGGCATTATCTGATTCAAAGGGAGTTTGTTCTGTACACCGACCATCAGGCATTAAAGTTTATTAATAGTCAGACTAACATGAATCGTGTGCATGCTAGATGGGTTGCGTTTTTACAAGAATTTACGTTTGTTCTGAAGCATAAGTCAGGTCAGCAGAATAAGGTGGCTGATGCACTTAGCCATCGTGCGTCACTACTTGTTACGGTGAGCAATGAGGTGGTCGGCTTTGACTGTCTCAAGGAGCTATATGCCGAGGATGAAGACTTCAAAGATTCTTGGTTGAAGTGCCAAGAAGGTCACCCGAGTGACTTTCATATACAAGATAGTTTTCTCTTTAAAGGGAATCGATTGTGCATCCCCCAAAGTTCTCTAAGGGAGCAGATTATTCAGAAACTACATGGAGGTGGCCTCGGTGGACACCTTGGGCGAGACAAGACGCGAGCTCTTGTGGAAGAGCGGTATTACTGGCCGCAATTAGTACGTGATGTGGGAAGAGCCATACAACATTGTCATATTTGTCAGACCTTCAAGGGACAATCTCAGAATACGGGCCTCTACACCCCGTTACCTGTGCCTGACGGTCCTTGGGAGGATTTATCAATGGACTTCGTACTTGGTCTTCCACGAACACAACGCGGTATGGATTCGGTGTTCGTAGTGGTCGATCGTTTCTCCAAGATGGCGCACTTTATTCCATGCAAGAAGACCCTTGATGCAACACATGTAGCGAATTTATTCTTCAAGGAGGTCGTACGGCTACACGGGGTCCCTAAGATCATTACTTCTGATCGTGACACGAAGTTTATTAGCCACTTTTGGCAGACTTTGTGGACTCGATTCGATACACGACTTCAATTCAGCAGTGCTTACCACCCACAGACTAATGGGCAGACCGAAGTTGTGAATCGCACTTTGGGAAACCTCCTTCGATGTATTTCAGGAGAGAAACCGAAGCAGTGGGATTTGGCCTTGTCTCAAGTGGAGTTTGCATTCAACAACATGGTGAACCGCTCGACAGGAAAATCCCCGTTCCAGGTTATTTACGGACGAGTACCTCGCCACACACTAGACTTGGTCCCTCTACCCAAGCTCCCAGGCATGAGTATTGCAGCAGAACATATGGCAGACAGGATCATGGGTATTCAATGCGAGGTGCAGACTAAGCTACATGCCTCGAATGAAAAGTATAAGGAACAAGCGGATAAGCATCATCGACAAAATGTGTTCGAAGTGGGCGACCAGGTAATGGTCCATTTGTGAAAAGAAAGATTTCTGACCGAGACGGACAACAAGCTGAAGAATAAGAAGATTGGACCGGTACCGATCATCCGAAAGATCAATGACAATTCTTATGTTGTTGATCTTCCAGATGACATGGCGATCTCACGGACTTTCAATGTTGCGGACCTGACCGAGTATCATGAACCAGCACAGGAGGAGAACTCGAGGACGAGTTCTTTTCAAGTGGAGGGGACTGATGTAGAGCGGGTCGCGGACAATTTCATGGCCAAGATGGATCAGAAAAGGCATGGTCGGCGACAGAAGTGATCCGGACTATCGGACCTTAGATCGGGCGTATCTCACAATCCGGAATGAGTTATCCGACGTAAAATATATGATTTTGGGGTAGAACGAGCTACTTTAGCCAACCAACCCTGCTATGCTGGGTTGCGCAGCCCATATTTGCAAGAAACCCCCTGATCGACAGTCGTTTCCTCATTTTAATTTTGTTTTTACTATAAATAGTAAGTTTTAGTTTGAGTATAACTTTTCATCCGTTGGGCTTTAGGAGTTGTGTCCAACATGAAAAGTGCTTAGGATAATTAGGAGGACGGTTTGCTGAAGCCAAATAGGACACTTACTATTTTTGGCCAAAAACCTTGCGCACTAGTAGACATCATGACCGTCTATAAATAGTAAGTTTACTATTTATAGTAAGTTGCGAATTCTAGGAGTTTTAGTTGTAGTTTGAGTCTGATTTCTTTCTTATTGCTTGGTTCCCTTATTTAAAGGGTTGTGAACTCGATTTTGGGAATTCATCAATTAATTTTGAATTTATTAGAATTTATTTCTATCTTCCTGCTTTCTTTCCTCGTGGATTCGAGAAGTCTCTGTGAGGAGTCCAGAGAAGCTCCGTGGATTCGGAGTAGTTATCCTTAAGGAAGACGGTGATCGACCTCATCACGTTCATCCCTGCGTCAAAAATTAACTTCAAGGCTTGGTTGTCGTGTCAGGGGCAACCAGAGAAGCCACCTCGGGAGATACCTAGGGAGTCACCTCAATAGCCTCCATGCCGCCCAGACCATCAAATCCCGACTCACTCTCATCGAAGCCAGAGAGGTTGAGCTCGAGAAAGCTCTCTTTCATTCTCCTCACGCACTCGACGTAACCTTGGCGAAAGAGAGTGTTCCTCTAGTGCTGGAAGGCCTAAGACGACTGATATTCCTCCACGGCTTCTGTCTGTACGACGACGAGAGCATCCTTGGTCTCCACTCTAATCCAATTGGCTGCATCATAGGCCTTGGTACACTTCCTGTGGCATTTATCGTATGCCCTTCTAGCCTCTTCTAATAGCAAGGCCAAGAAAGCCCTTTCTGCTGCAGACTCCTCAAGGGCGACCCTCGTTGCCTCTAACTTGGCCTCTGTAGAGGCGGCTTGAGCCTCAGCAGATGATAGCTAAGCCCCGGCCTCTTCCGCCCACCTATTGGCCCTGGCTAGCTCGGCACGGGCCTTCAGTAGGCATGACGCGAACTGTATAAGAAATTTTTTTTTAAAAGGGGGGGTTCAGCATCAAAGAAGGAAGTCGAATAAGCAAGAAACAGTGACGGTCGAGCTCTTATCTCAAGGAGCGTCGTCGTCATCTTGGCGAGCATCTGCTCCATGGAGGATGACTCAAAGAGGCCGAAAAACTCCTCCTCGACCCCCTGACGACTCGCCTAGGGGAGGATCCCCTCAACATGCCAAAGGAAGCTCCCTCTCTCTTCCTCAGCTGCCTCCTCTCTTGGAGGTTCCTCCTCCCTCCTCGAGGGGACCTACTCTGCAACAGGGCCTAGCTCAGGAGCCTCCCGAGGCTCAAGGGGAACCGCCTCTGTCACCTTTGTACCCTCATCCACGACCTCTATGACGGTCGAGCAAGGAGGGGCAACGTTCCCCTTATCCTTGGAGGACATATTCTACTTCTTCGAAGTCCGAGGGTCACCTCGAGGAGGAGCTCTAAATTTGGAGGGAGGACAAAGAGGAGGCCAAGCCTTAGACATCTCTGCATTAAAAGTGAAAACACAACAGTGTAAGCAAAATCATCATCACTACAAAGAAAAAAATTCTCAAGTCCATATCATCATCTACCTATCAAAGCTGGGTCCAAGCCCAACTAAAGAAGACGCTCTGGTTGGAGAAGCCTTCTCCAAGATCTCCTCTTCGGGCTCAGGGCTCGCAAATCCAGGATCTGAGCTATAGAACCAGGGTCGAGCTTCGGTGGCCGCTTGGGGACCACTAAAAAAGAAGAATGAAGACAGTCAGAAGACGAAGACGAGGCTGAGCCTTAGACATCTCTGCATTAAAAGTGAAAACATAACAATGTCAGCAAAATCATCATCACTACAAAGCAAAAAATTCTCAAGTCCTTATTGTCGTCTAACTGTCAAAGCCGCATCCAAGCCTGACTGAAGAAGATACTCTGGTTGGAGAAGCCTTCTCCAAGATCTCCTCTTCGAGCTCAGGGCTCACAAATCCCGGATCCGAGCTATGGAACCAGGGTCAAACTTCAGCGGCCACTTGGGGACGATTGAAAAAGAAGAATGAAGACAGTCAGAAGACGCAAAGAGAGGACTCAACCGAATAAAGCGACAACTAAATTATTATTTGAATTACCTGCCTTGGAGAAGTCTCGCGGGATAAAGGGCGTGAAGGGTCCTGGTTCAACCGTTTCCCAGCCACCAAAGGCCCAGAACCACCAATCCCTCTAGTTTTTATTGAAAGACGGAGGGTCGGTTATCAGAGCCCCGCCAATATTCCACCAGGAGCAGTAGTACCAGCCGGGATGCCGAGGGTTCTGCCGCACTTGGTACAGATGGAGGAACTCGTCCACACTTAACTCGAGCTGCTCCATCAGCCGAACATGTCCCTCCACCCGTTCGGGGTAGCTTGCCTCGGAGCCATGCCGAGGCTACCCAGGAGACGCCGAGCGACCTCCTAAAGTAGTAGACGAAGGCCGCACTGCATCGTGATTTGAAAATTTATGACCGCCCCAAGAGGGGGTTGGTCGGGCAGTTCATTCGGTAGGAGAAAACACAAGATAACGAAGTCGAGAATAGGATACCCGAACCGGATCCGGACTAGGTCTTCCCCGGATAAGACGAAGGGCACTGGCCCCCTAGACCCTTCCTCGACTTCGAACTCCTTAAATTCGCCCTCATCAGGAGCAACAGGCCTGCCCGAAGCGGCCTCCGTCATTGTCTCCCGCCAGGGAGATAGATTCAATGCCCCAACGGGCGCCGTCGGCATCTTCGCCGGAGATTCCAGCACCCTTTGCGAATGCTGAAATGCAGCATCTGCGTTCGCCACTATCGCTGCCAGCAGCGAAGATGATTCCGAGGTGGCCCGAAAGCTGCTCGCTTCACTTTCGCCACTGTGAACTCCCTCCCGAGGGCTTATGGAGCCAAACATTGTTAAAATTAAAAAGAGGGGAGGGAGAAAGGGTTCACCAGAGTTCGCGAAGGTGCCAAAAAATGCAGGGAGAGGTGAGTGCAGAGAATAGAAAATGCATAGGGCAGAGGAGAAGAAGGACGTGAAAGTGAGGAAGGGGAAAGGGCTAGGGCATCCCTTTTATAGTCGTGTCACGCGGCATTGGCATTTAAGAGGGAGCCCATCAGCGCTTCTTTGGATGCCCCAGTCCGATATGTGGCACCACACCACACCACGCGCCTTCCGAATCCACCATCAAGTACCCTGCCACGCATCCTCCTCCCATTCGCCTCACCACTGAAACGATGGCTTCCAAGTCCACGTGACCTCGGGCACTGAACCAACGCATGTCGAAGCGAAATAGCGTGCTTCGATATACGTGTTGGCCATCGTACCAGCAATAAATGCTTTATCATAAGCTCGGTCCAAACACAATCCGACCCAATTCCGATCTACTCATCACCCGTCATAGGTCGGCACAAGGAGTAGGGGGGCTCACCGTTGGGGAGAAAATATAACAAGTTGATAACTCGGCTTATGGAATGGACCAATTCTACTGACATGGCCCGAACTCACTAGGCGTCAAGCCTAACCAAGGCCCACATGTCTCGAGCCAAGAGGCGAGGCCTTCAAGGAGGCCGATACAGCCTCAAGGAACCCCTCCAAGGGCACATAATGCCGACCCAATGCATAAGTAGGCCAAGCATAGGCCGATCAGACCTTGGCCCAACCCTAGTCTGGTATACCCGCTATGTCAGTCATGCGTTGGCCTTCTTTAATCGACCGCAACTTGATCGGTGAGCAAATCGATTAGCATAACTGAACATTATATCTCATTCAGAGTTGAGCCAAGGAGTCGGTTCGATATCAAAGATCTGTTTTTCGAGATCCTCAAAAGATAACTTTCGATCCCAAAAATCTAGGAGATCGAAGATCTCAAGATCGGCTTGGATAAGGATCAATCTCCTACAAACTAGGAAAGAATCTCAAAACCACAGGATCACATCTCTCCTATAAATAGGAGATGCCTAAAGGTGAAAGGTACGCACACATTCTCACCCCTAAGCCCTTAACAAATTACTAGACCCTGACTTTGGCATCAGAGGGTCCCCTGCATAAGCCAGGGTCTCATTTGTCCTCTTCTCTGCAGGTGTTCGAGTACCAAAAAGGAAGTGAGCCGGAAACTACATCCACAATAATAATAACCTTCAGCCCACTTTAGATGATGTGGCCTACCCAAGGAGCGGAATCATCCTGTTTCCAACCAGATAGAATAGTCCATATTAGCATATGTTGTGCATGCATCTTCACAGACATCTATTTCATCAAGCCTCTGAGCCTCTCTCCGAAATAATGCCATATCATTACACATTACATACAAGGCTTCAAGAAAGAATAAATCATCTTGATTGAAACCTTCGTATCCTCATTTCAATCTGTGTCCATCAGATATATGCTACCATAGAAATCATCTTGATTGAAACCTTCGTATCCTCATTAATTTTTTATTTTATTTTTTTAAAAGTTACAATTCGCAACTCAATCTGAGTCTACCTTTTGTTGTTATGGGATGGATCTATCAAAATAATTCTTGCCAACGTTTTTCTTTCTTTTTAAAAAAAATGCCCCACTAAAATACTCATCGTTTAATACATAATTGGTTGTCCATCCCTTTTATAGAAACCAACCAGTTGGATAATCAAATATTCCCTGCTCTTTTATCAACATTTATCTCTCCTTTCGATTGTGTTGCATGCAAATGAGACAAATGACTTGTAGCAAATCTGTTTTAAATTTTCATTGCTGAAGTACTGCTGCAATGGACCATTTTGACAAAGCCACATCATCGCATGCAGAGCTGGGCACGGGATGACTCGACTCGGCAAACTCAACCCATCTGACTCATTCAAATCCAACTCGATCTAAACCGAGTGGGTGAGCCTATTCGATTCTAGTTGACTTCGTCCAACTCAAATTGAGTCAAGTTCGAATCGAGTTAACTTCATCCAATCCGAACTCAAATTGAGTCGAGTTCAAATCACCCAATAACTTGACTTGACTCAACCTGAAATCCAACTCGGTACTGACTCAACTCGATCCGAAACTCGACTCGTACTTATATATTAAAAATAACTCAGATCTGAGATGCCGTGCAGCTGATGGAGAGGCTGCAATTTTGGCAAGCGATTCTAGGTTTTGAGTTGTGATGGCCAGACCCGGACTCGGATCAGGTCAGGCATGCTGGACACAGTACCGAGTCCGGTCGAGTTTGGATCAGGCCTACTTCAAAACCAGATCGAGTCGGGTCAGCTCTATTTCAAAACTGGATCAAGTGGGGTCAGCCCTAACTCGATCTGACTCGATGCCCAGCTCTGATCACATGGTACCGTTGTCCAAATGTTGGTCCAGCGGGTAATTTAGTGGATGGGCCGTAGCTAGGGAATGAGTAGTAAATTGGACTATGATACAGCTATCCTATTGGACCACAAATTGATAGCTAACATAGTTCATCTATTTATAATAATAACAATAAATAATAAAATAATAAAAAGATCACAATCTAATTTGAATTGCAAAACTTATAATGACCAAATGTCTAGGATCATCAAATCACAACTTTTTCCAAGCATGGCTCATCCAAGCCACAGACTGCCAGATCAACGGCTCCAACCACCTTACGTTTGCCACGGGCTAGAACCATGCTTTATATCACAGATTCATAGTTCCAAAACTCAGCGAAACCCAACCAAGCCAACTCGACTTCACGTTTTATATCGAAGTTCTAGAACTCACGGAGATTTCAGGTTTTGAAACCATGCTTTTTCAGTTCCATCCAGCATACTAACGAGGAGTTGCATAATACATGGTTGATATGCAGGCACTCCGCACTTGAATTGGTGGCATGTACAAGTCACACCAAACTAAATTGTGAAACCCAAGTCACGGTCCAAAAATCAGATTGTTTGAACAAATCCTAACCTCTTATCGGTGGATACCTGTATGTTCAAATAGGACCATTGGATTTCTTTCATCATAATCAAATGAGTGTAATTTTTTTATTTTTTATTTTGGCCCTTACTCATGCCTCAGTGGTAGACTCACAAGAGTTCAACACGCAGTCATGGGTTTGAATACCATTTGTGGTGTGAGTGGGTGTGCGGGTGTGAATGCGTGTTTTTTTTTTAAAAAAAAAAAAGCGTAATTTTACGTTGATGGTACATCTAAACTGGATAACATAATTTGGGCAGTTTAATTTGACTCAATTGTATGCCACGTATGCAATTTCTAAGTAATTTACAAGTGACTGCATATCATCAATCACACTGCCCGAGCATCGAAGCTTTTCTCTATACCAAAATAGCATTCCTCTTCATACTCGGCCAGCAGTCCACATGTGCTTTCCAGAAGTGGGTTCCAAACAAGGGATGTCCATAATGGCAATCACAAGAAGTAAAAGGAGGTATACAAGTGAAGTTTCTCCATCCTCAAAAGACAATGACTCAGCAAAAGCTATACATGAACAGGTCTTATAAACATTTGAATTCATCAAACTACATCAAGGAAAGCTCAGCAGCCCTTGACACTCCTCGGCAAGGTCATGAATAGTGCGCATTCAGAATTTCTCGGTACACCATGTCTATGAAATGATTGTTCTGTCACACAGCAAAACAATGACATTAAAAGAAGAAAAGGTTAGCATCAGAGCCGCTTCCATCCAAAATGTAATAAAATAAAGCAGTCCTGCAGTTAGGAAAAGAGGAATGCTACTTGGGGCTGTCAACGGGTACCCATTGGACTCAACTCGATGTTAAAGTATGTATTACAATTTCTCAGACCCATTTAGTAATCAGTTACATTTGGGTCTGTCATTTGGACCCAGTAGAAAACCAGGTCTGGTCAGGTATGGGTGCAGTTCCAGATTAAAAATGGGGTCAGGCCAGGCCAGACTGGGTCCAGTTAATTTTAGTAGTAATATTAGATATTTTAAATATATACTAATTATTCTAGCAAGGGAACGAGGTTTACAACCATATAACATTGCATGTGTCAAACTATCATACAGGTGCGTCATCTAATTCATCCATTTAAGTGGGCAAACCATGTGAATATCCTTTTTTGATGTGGGCACAACCCAAACCTGACTTGAAACCAGGATCTAAAGACCCAATGGCCACAAAGTCGTCATAATCGTTACTTTGTCACAAATCATAGCAAGGCCTGAATCAAATCGTATTGCAAATCATAATCAGGGAAAAAAAAAATGAATAAATTATAAATAAGAAAAACTAAGAAAACAAATCAATTATTCATTTTCCATCAATATACAACAAGAAAGTAACATATCATGATATTATCAATTGAGAATGTATAACTCGATGGACTTCAAAATAATGTTCCCTCAAAAGCATAGAAGTTGTCATGTTTTAACGGCAAAATCATTGAGTGCAATTTCCAAACAAGGACTTAAAAAATAATTTATTAGTTTTCATTATTAAATAAAGAATCTAATAAAGCTTTGAGTTTAAAATCACAAAATGGAACTCTAGAAAAACAGAAATTGAATTTAAAGTACGTGGAAAAAATAAATAAAATAAGTATATGCTCTTTAAGTTGAAGTCAAATTCTAAACACCATTACTACAATAATTATATGCAAATATGACCACAATCGTTCATAAAAGATTCTTGATAGGTCATTAGATCAATTTGGTATTTCGACCGTTTAAGAGGTAAGAAATCATAGAAAAATAAAAGGTTAAATATGGGATCCATCATTTTACGTCTTATAAAGAATTAAAATAAAACAATTGACATGTTTTAAAAGATTATTAAAGCCTCCACAAATTTAAAAACATGAAATGGAAGCCAATAAAACTTAAAAAATAAGAGAACAAAATATAATTTGAATTGTAAATCGTGGCATTCAAATCATAGAATCGTAGAATCCATCCAAGAGGGATTCAAATCGTTTTATTTAAGATTTGACTTAAATTGTAAATAGTAAAATAGTAAACCGTAGAAATTTGAAAATAATGCCGATGGGTACCTTAAACCCAATCGGATCGGGCTCCGGGTAAAACAAGACCAGACTTGAAAGCACCCGTGACCCAACCCAGCAAGACCCAACACTGATTTGACCCCGTCTGGGAACTCTAGGATCCGATCCATTGACAGCCCTAATGCTACTTAATTTGCATGTTCCATGGAGTTCCTCGAAGTGCACCCCAGAATATCATCTCCATTGTATATGTGGAACAACCGCACCATGGTGATGACCATTGACTGGACGGGCCAAAGCCCGCAAAGCTAGGTTATAGGACTACCAGAGCAGTCTGATCACTGGCCTCTAAACAGAGTTGACTCATAATCTGAGCAAAAAACAAGCAACTTTCCACACTCAACAGGCAAGCCCCATGATGATCAAATGGTCAGAATTGCCCAATCACTACAAAATATGAATTATGGCACCTCAACATGGTAGCTCATCAGAATTGTCCCAATCACCATGTGCTGGACGTGTTTGTGAAGCACACTTCATAATCAGAAAAATTGATCGGTAAGCCACTGCATGGATAGGCCATTTCCAAATTTCACAGTTATTCAACAACCTAGCTTCACTCGTTGAATGCAGCAGGCCATTTTTGGGCTCACAACTTTTCTTGACCATCCATTCTGATAAAAAAGGAGACGACAAGATTTGTTTTATCTCTGTGAGTTTTATAGTTTAATCTCTGTGGGTTTCAGGATAGAGCCCTTTCAGATGGTGGTTCATCCATTCAATGACTCTGATCTCCCAAAAAAACATGCCATACGTATAGCCATTTTCCATAAAAACGTGCTGCAGGTTTTAAAAATAATAATAATAATAAATAAAAAAGCATACCTGTGCAAGCCTCACAAGCGCATCACGGACTTTGTCTCTTGTAATCACCGGCCCATAAGTCGGATTCGGTGTGAGAGATGGAGGTGGAGCTGGTGGTGGAAAGGGCTGAAGCATTGGAGTACCATAGGGGCTCTGCAGATTCACTGGAGGATTAAGCGGGGGAGCTGTGGGCACGGAAGAAGATGTAGGTGGCATCATCAATGGAGAAGAGGAAGGTGGTGGCGCGAAAAAGGAGAAGGGTTTTACAAGGTTGGTGGGGCGGTTGCTGCTGGCGATAGAATCTGGAGGGTCCAGGCGGGGTAACAGAGGAGTCGATGAAGTTGGCAAAGGAGGAGATGGTGCGTGCAGGGCAGGCAACGGGGAAGGAATGGGACTGGGCGCGTGGGGCGTTAAAGATAATGGTGCAGGAGATGGGTGTTGCGGCCCTGCAGGTCCTGTATTTGAAGCATTGCTCATGTTCATGGCCGCCTGTTGAACAAAATGCCGCCATGGTCAAATGTCACAGATTAAGTCTGCTCACAAGATAGATGCATGTAGAATAGAGTGTGCATATAACAGCTGTACAAAATCGAGGAAGGTGGATCACCAAATGACACGATCTATTGGGGTGACTGTGGATGGCCCGCAGTTCAAAAAACTGCACCAACTAGAGAATCCTATCCAACACTTCTATCCACTGCCAGTCAATGTTGACTCTTTAAGCATTTTTGCCAACGTTCCATTTTAAAGGCCACTACAGACACACAGGATCATCTGAGTAATGTCATTTGAACTGTGGTTCATCAGTGGGCCTCACTAGATGGAAGGTCCCAATCCACCTTCCACTTGGAAATGCAATGGTGGGAAGTTATTGTGGGAGTCCCCACATAGCGAAAGGACTTGTATCATTTCCTTGTTAACCAAACCTACATTTATTTCCACATTTCCCAATGACTTTTTTTCTTCCGATTAGCAACTTTAATGTGTGGTTGGATAAACGGAATCCACACAGAAATGGAAATTTTTTTCCACTCACAAGACAGTTAGGCTGTTTGGAATTTTTGGATACATGGATTCTACACAGTAAACATTACTCTAATCCATGGTCAGATTTCTCAGGAACAAGAAATAAGGTAACAGTTGTCAAATGCAATTGAGGATTCCAGTTGCTATCCAAACAGGCACCCCTTCTTGGCTTCCTATTCCTCCAGTGACCATGGAAACTATCATTGGGTAATCATTCACATTATACATGGAACCTAAATTGAATCCACATATCCAAACACACAATTAAAGGCCTTTCCACACCAAACAGGGAATATCTTATAAATGCGTCATGGCATATATTGAGAGACATTACACAAGAAAATATCAACTCTGCATTTTAATAATGGACACAAATCCCAAACTACAACACACATGGAAATTAAACTATACCACCCATGCAAAAACTGCATGATTTTGGTAACATCCAATAACCACTCCAATGAGCAAGCCACCAACAGTAAGAGATAATTTACAATGCTCAGCAACCAGAATTTTTTCTTTCTTTCTTTTTTGAAGGATCAGCAACCAAAATCCATTTGGATTGCATAAAAACAGGTAGGACCATCCAAGGTATCCTGTATTGGTTACGTATCGGCCGATACGGCCGTTATGCAATACGGGGCCGTAACAGGGCACCCCCCAATTCTGTAACCGTAACGGCCGTTACTGCCCTGTAACAATCAAAAAACGGCCTTTTTTTTTTGCTTTTTAAGGTCTGTTTTTTCACTTTTTAAAAAACTTTTTTCTTCTAAACTCTTTCTAAATCATTCTATTACTATTTTTTACCACTTTTAACTTAATATTACAGATAAAAACAACTTATATTCAGGATTTTCTTAATTCGAAGCTCCGTGGGTCATTTTTCAGAAATTCCTCAAAAATAGGTATTTATATTTTTTATTCAATGTTTTACTGTTTGAATGGTAGAATATGATGTGTTAATCATAATAGAAGGTATTAATGTCCATTTTACAGATTGTTGTTGTCATTTTATATTTTTTTATAATTTTTTTCTATTTACGTACTATTTTTGGCCTTTTTTTTAAATTCGAAAAATCATTTTTTATTTAATGTTTTGGTGTTTTAATGGTAAAATATGATGTGTTAATCATAGTAGAACATGTTAATGTCCATTTTACAGATTGTTGCCATCATTTTATATTTTTTTATAATTTTTTCTATTTATGCACTATTTTCGGCCCTGTTTTTTTAATTCGAAAAATCATTTTTTATTCAATGTTTTGTTGTTTTAATGGTAGAATATAATGTGTTAATCATAGTAGAAGATATTAATGTGCATTTTACAGATTATCGTTGTCATCTTATAATTTTTTTATAATTTTTTTATTTACGCATTATTTTCAGCCCTTTTTTTAAAAATTCGAAAAATCATTTTTTATTGAATGTTTTGCTATTTTAATGGTAGAATATGATGTGTTAATCATAGTATAACATGTTAATGTCCATTTTACAGATTGTCGTTGTCATTTTATATTTTTTTATATTATTTTTTTTTTACGCACTATTTTCGGCCCTTTTTTTTAATTCAAAAAATCATTTTTTATTCAATGTTTTATTGTTTTAATGGTAGAACATGTTAATGTCCATTCATGTTGGAGTAGTCCTCCCGATCCATATCCATATGATTATAGATATCCAGATCCAAATACAAGTTACTCATCACAGCAAACGCACTCTCAATCTCAAAATTCTCAACCACCTGAGTACGGGCATCAGTATGGCTATTCGACGGGCATTGATGGATATCTTTACTCGGGGTTGGAGTCGTTGCTTAGTCAGGATTAGTCATCCTCTGGTTTCGTTGATCTAGTATTTCCTTCTGGCACTGGATATTATGGATATGCAGCACCTCCACCTATTGGACAGCCTCAACCTGATGATGACGATGACGATGACGATGATGTGGAAGTCGAGCAACCACAAAAAAGCAGATTTTCATTTTGGTGGTGACTTATGATTGGAAGTATATATTTATATTAAGGTAAGTATTTGCAACGGACAATTCACAAGTCACAGCAGTATTATTGCAAGCAGCCAAGCACACACTTGACACTGCTGAACTTGTATTTAAAATAACTCCCCTGACAACCAATCAAGTAATCCTTAATCAAATTGTAGAGGAGTATATCAGACACTACTAAATTTTTTTAATTTTTTTAATATTCTTAACTTGAGGATGACAGGTCACAGGACAGGAATCACAGTCACAGCCACAAATATGTTAAATTGTTAATAACTTAATATAGAACAAATTATGAAAAATAATTACAAACGCCTACACATGTAAAATATTTTCATATTACATTCATTCTAATATATCTCTCATTGATAGTAGATAGTTAGAAAATTAAATATATGAGTTTTGCGGTCAAATCCAGGTTGTCTGGTTCATAAATTGATCAGACAGTCCGATACAACTTCTCACCAAAGAGTGGACCGTTACACCACCATAAACATGTTCCAATTTATAAATGAATGCATATTTGGAATGCTTAGAATATTCTGGATTTAATCCATATTTTTTTGGCATCAAAAAAAATTTTTTGCATCGTTACGCGCTGTTATGCCCCCGTATCCATATCGGTATCGAAGGGCACCATTACACCAACCGATACCGATACAGGATACCTTGGGACCATCCCACCCAAAAACCATGCCATCCAATAATAATTTGACCTACAAATGTATGGATGGAATGTAAATACAACCAGCAGTCTAGCCAAACAAGAAATTTTTGCACCAATCAAATGGTTGGGGTTTGATAGATTGAGGATACCTTTGGCCAAAGACATCCATGGGGCCTACAGGATGCATGTTTTGGAACATTGAAAGATGGACCCCACCTGTTCAGGATGCTGGCCATATGAGGCTGGGAATCCAGGTCAAACATTGAATGCACCTCTTAAAATAAAATAATATATTGATAGGTTCCAAGTAAATGCTAACAAAAGTACATACACTGAAGAAGTTGACAAATGAATCATCAGGAACATCAGCAACAGTAGCAGCAGATGATGATGACGGTTCTAGAGGGCCTTCCATCACAGCTAAAGACGGGACTGCTTCCAATTCCTCAAACTCACTGCTGCAAAACAAAGATTTGAAAAGAAAGGGGGAAAAAAAAAGGACATTGTTTATTCACCCAAGTTGATGCCAGAAAAATTAGTTATGCAAACTACCAGTCCATAGTTATTATCTGGCACCATGAATAACAGAGGAACAGAAGCTTTTCTGCTGAACCTTCAAAGCTAAATTATATAATGATATCCAGAATTCTGAAGAAGGAAATGACAAAGAGCTCCGTTTCTGGTTTACAATGGAAGAGCATGAGGGTCCTGAATACGAACATGTTGCGTACATAACATCAGTAAGTCACAAGGTGAGATATTCAGACTCCACCATCCACTTTTGATCAATTTTAAATAATAGGTGAGACTTGTATGCAGTAGAAGTGCCTAGAAGTTTCTGGGAAAAAATCTAGAGGGGTTTTCAATGTTCTAGAGAAGTTTGGGAGGAGTCTAGGTAACTCTAGAAAGATCTAGAGTATGAAACACTTCGGGATTGAAGAGTTCAGAGCTCTCTAGGACTCTCAACTAGTTTTTTAACCAGATGTATGGAAAAACATGCAGTAGCCTCTTGAATATGTATATAAGTACAAACAATTCCATATTTGAAGCGAATGACACATTTCCATAAGCTTAACAGACCATCATCAAGCAGCCAAGACCAACTTTCACCAAGATTAATCAAATGCAAGCAACTAATACCAATACCTGTATTATGAATGGGTTTGCAAACCTCTTTCCCATCCACCAAGGAAAAATTCAAAAAAAAAAAAAAAAAAAAAAAAAAACTCTCTTGAAGTCCTTCCAAACATTTCCCATTATTCACATTTCCCACTCTTCAGGCAATAGAAACGTGACATATTTAGATCAGAAGGTTGGATAGAGCATGTATGATAAGAGGTACCCGACCTCAAAGGAAAAAGATACTCTTCTATTGTGATAGCTTTCAGTCAATGCCTCCAATCCCATAATAAAAGCTTTCAGTCAACAAATGAAAGTGGGAGACCAAAATAGGTGGTTGGGGAGTGCATGTTACCAGCATCAATCAATACAATCCATAGTTTATCTCTTGATATGCTGCAGTCCAAAAGATGGCATCACAACAACCACTTGTCACAACCATCTTAAGCACGGTATGTTACATCACTAAGGTGTCCACGCCTGATCCTTACATATTTTTTCATTGTTCTTATCAAATGGCTCCTTAAAGTTGCAACAATAAAATCACACCATAAAAAAATTTATTTCAGATTCAATCCCATATATGTGGCCTAATTCACCCAAAGTTCATCTCGATGACTCCTTGACATGTTTGACAATCATATTATCTCTGTGAATGTAAATGAGTGGTTGACGAAATACGTTGGCTATTCCAAATGTAAATTTAGACAAACTGGCCACATGTTCCACAATCCCAAAATACAGGTTTGGACTTCAGAAGTGTTGGATATAGTGAGTTGTTTGGCCCATCATGGGTTCTCACAATGTATTTGCTTCCTATTGTCATAATCGTACACTGTGGTACCATTTATGTTCTCCCAAGGACCCAATTGATATATCTAGCTTTCGAGCTAAGGTGTAAGCATTTATCTTGCGTCTCCTTGAAAGCCAACTTGTTTTAAACAGTGCTCAAACAATCAGTATCACACTATGTTTCAAACCCTTGGAATATGGAAAATATCATGGGAAACACCCCAAGATATCAGATGTTCATATAATGTATTGCAGTCAGAGGGAATCAGCGGCGAACTCTGCCAAAATGGTGGAATTTTTTTACGGAACTTTAGAAAATGTTAAAAGGCATGATTACACGCTTAAAATTTTTCAAAAAAATGAATAATAGTTTTCCACTGTTTAGGAGACAAAACTAGTATTATGGACCATAAGTAATGCAATTATATCCTATATAAGTCCATGTCACTCAAATGTCATACGATACAATACAAGCAATAAAACACAAACAACACAATCAACTATTGAAAAGAACCAAAACTATACCTTAGCCTTAGATCAAAATGGACTCAAGAGCCAGCTCGAAGGCATAGTCCCTATCCCTACAAGGGGCATTTATAATATTGTTCATCATATAACTATAGTATTGTGCCCGGCTCTTGAGATTATGATACCAAGCCATGCATTCTCTAACATATAGATGGTATTCCCCTCAACAATGTGCACCAGCATGCCATCGGTGGATATTGAAGTCAATGACCATAACTATCATCGTCTCACCCTTAGTGGCGCTGGACCTGTGGCTATGGCTGGGCACTTCATACCCATATCACTATCCTGAACACATCCATTAGTGGCAATACGGTTGTTCCCATCTGTAGGCACACTCAAGACTATGGACATATTTGAATGACTGCAAATGAGTGTCGCAGACACTGGCTCATCACATAGCCATAAAGTAGAGGCATATCCATAGCACGTCACAGAAGTGGAGTTCCCTTGTTTGCATTAATGTCTATGGACCCAATGCTCCATGCAATACCATCCGCGATGCAAGAAATGTCAACTCTCACACCCACCAGTGCACTAGCAGTTGTGGGACAAGCCCATGGTGTGGGTCCTAGGTGGCTTGGTCAAAATACCTCCTCTCCACGATGAATGGGTTAAGAGGTATTTGATTCGGATTCTCCTTACAAACAATCATCATTGCCATTGTCACCCTTAATGTCAATGTTGTCACCTCCGTCATCTCCACTACCAGATGGGGGTAAATTTCGATAATCACTCAACCTCATGCCACATGACGTCCTGTAAAACGTCAGTGCCTCACCCCTAACTGCTGGGCTCACGGGGCTCCTACTCATTGAAGCATCAAATGAGTCACATTGAGATCCCACTTCTTTAACAATAGTAACTTCATCAACACCAATGTCCATCTTTGTTGCAACTGCAACTAACTTGGTATTGAGGCATTGATCTGCCTAGTACGAGTTTGTTGACTTAACCCGCTGATAAAGTGGATTCTCACACTCCTTGTCAATGAATGCATCTCCACTGATGGTCATCGGTCCAAGGGATAAGCCCCTGCTCATTATCATCGTCTACCTACAGTTGCCTTTGTCTTAATTTTATTTTGTAGCTGGCAAAGGAAGAGCTTATAGAGCTTTGTACCCCAATCTATTCCTTTTATTTGTGTAGACGAGCGCAAATGCGACCCAATTTAGCTTGCATGACAATGATGATAGTGAGTACATGGACCACCACTAGCTAAAGGGTTGGGCAGTCACTCCCATAAATAGACCCAATGTTCAGAATATTGATACTATCGGCTGATATATCGGCCGATATTATCGGTATTGCAGTCCAAGGATACGAAACCCGTTAGAAGAGACTAAGAAAAATTTTATTGCGTGTAAATATCCAAAAAAAAATCAGAAAAAAAATAAAAAAAATTAAGAGAGAGAGAGAAACTTTCAACAAGGTCGATTTCCATACCAGTAGAAGAGATTGCCCTGATCGAAAGCTCCATTTGGTGGGCCATTTGAATCGAAGCAAGCCATTCATAGGTTAGTGCAAAGAAAATCACCGATTCCCTTTTTTTTCTTTCTTCAAATAGATTATTGCTTGAAAACGGAAGAAATTTCAGAAGATAATGTGAAGAAATCCGGAGATTTGAGAGACTGCTTCAAAAAATGGCTTCTAAGCCCTTTTTTTAATCGTGCGCGGTTGGACACAGATTTCATGCAAAAGCCTTTCACGCATGAAGTTCCTACATTGGGATGCTAGGTGGGGCCCACTGTGATGTTTGTGAGAAATCAGCCACGTTCATCTGTTTTGTGAGCTCATTTTAGGACATGCGACTGAAAATGAGGTAGATCCAAAACTCGAGTGGGCCACACGAAGGAAATAGTAGGGATTCAGTGACCACCGTTGAAACATCTTTATGGCCACGGAAGTTTCGTAGTAGGATAAGTGTTTCATGTTTTCACTTCATCCCAGTAAGAGATTTGGATGGCATATAAACATCAAAATGGAGCCTAGGAAAGTTTCAATGGTAGGAAACTCTTTCCCCAAATTTCCCTCTCATATGGCCCAATTGAGTTTTGGATCCACCTCATTTTCCACACTGTCCATCCATTTTGATAGGTCATTTTACGGTATAAGCCAAAATGTAGGCAGATATAAGGCTCAAGTGGACCACATGGCAGGAAGCCGTGGTAGCAATGATATCCACCGTTGAAGCTTTGCAAGGATCCACCGTGATGTTTATTTGCCTTCCAATTTGTTCATAAGGTCTAACAGACCTGGATGAAAGGAAAATATAAATATTATCTTAATCCAAAACTTGCAGTCCCCAAGAAAATTTTAATGGTGGTCATTCAATGACCACTTTTTCATGTGGTGTGGTCCACCTCATATTTGGATTTGCCTCATTTTTTGGCCCAGTCCCTAAAATGATCTGTCAAAATGAATTGATGGTGTCGATACACCATATTAGGTTGAGGTGGCCCCACAATCAAGGTCCCGCCATATTACTTACGTCCTTTATTTAAACCAATGGAATTACACAAGCACATCTCAACATTATTTTATTACAGGAACTCTGTGGGCTCCACAATGATGTATGTGCTATATCCACTCTGTCCATTCATTTCTTCAGATCATTTTAGCCTATGAGCCTAAAAATGGGGCAGAGCCAAAGCACAAGTGGACCACACAAAAGAAAACAGTGGTTTCAATGGTGGCACCATTATTCCCATTGTTTCCCATGATGTGATCCCCATTTTTTGGCTTAGGCTTTAAAATGATCTGAAAAAAATGAATGGATGACATGGATACAATGCATGGGGCCCACACAATCTGCCTCATTTTTTAAGCCAAGACCTATCAAAAAGTAAAGATGTCAACGTCAAGAATTGAGAGCAGATTAGATGAGACACCAAAACTCACTTAAGACGGTGCAACCCTTAATGCAGGGCCCACCTTAAAGTATGTATTATGTATCCATGCCATTCATCCATTTTTCCAAATCATTTTAGTGTATTATCCAAAAAATGAAGCACATCCAATTATCAAGTGGACCACAGTAAAGGAAAAAGTGGTGATTGACTATTAATGGGCCACAAAAGTTCTGAATCAATCTGATATTTGTTTTTAATTTTTCCTTTCATCCAGGCTTATGTGAACTTATCAACAGATTGGATGGTAAATAAACACTATGAAAACATTAAGGTGAGCCCTAAGAAGGTTTTAATGGTAGGGCCTTCAATCAATATTGTTTCCTATGGCATAGTCCACTTGATAATTGGATATGCTTCATTTCTGGGATGGTGCCATAAATTAAGGTGGCAAAACGAATGGACGATGTGGATATACATGTCCTAATACATTTATAAATGTTATGCATTATATTTGAATATAGTTGCCTTAGTTCAATCAGGCAGCGTATAGCTTAGGACCCTATATAAAGGAAACCTATTGTGTGCACTTTTTTTTCGATGTTATGATTTAAAAGTGTGTATTAAGGTCTTTTTTAACAATACCTTAAGTTTCATTGAAAAATTCAACCATTTTCCCAATGTTGCCCCATGTTTCCCAAAAAGTGCGATAAATTATGCAATATAAACAATATATCCGTGAGATAACTGATATGTATCTATATCCTATGGGTGCGATACATTGCACGATACCAATATTTTGAACATTGAATAGACCACAACTTGCATGCAATAATGTATAGTAGTTAATTTACTAACGCAAGTACACTCACATGGCATCATTGTTGTCCTTGATGCCATTTCTGCAACTTCCCTTGACAATAAGCCTCATGCGTCTCTAAAGTGCAATATCTGATGAGTTGAAAAAAAAAAGGATGCATTTAAACAAACTTGCAAACCTTTGGGATTTGAACCCAAAACCACCCACAAATTGCAATTCTCCACCAATTTTGTGTTTTTAATGCCAAACAACACAAGTGCAGTTGATAAGACACCACAAAAACACAATCCCCGAGAAAAAAAAAGGGTAAAAAAGCTTCTTTTTTTTATTTTCTAGATTTTTTAGTTTTATATGACAATTATTGCTAGTATTAATCGATACGTATCGGAAGAACTGTTCAACACCATGTATACAACTGGCATTGCCTATATATCATGATATATCAGCAATTCAGCATGCATCCACGATAGTATCAGTATCTAATGTGATTTTTGTGATAATCCTATTTTTCATATCACTGACCTGTGAATTTTTTCATATGACTTACCTGCGATACCAAAAGTATAAGTTGATATCATCAATACATCGAATAATCATCATCATCTAAGCCTTATCCCAGCTAATTCTGGTTGGCTACCATCTATACATTGAATAATGGTTCTAAAAATGTGATTCAAACATCAAGATGATATGAGCTATTGTCTTCAAAATCGTGAAATCAAGACTTGGCTATCAATTTATAGAACTCAAATAGAAGCTCAACAATTCTATATTGAGACATGGTCACTTGGGCTCAGGTCCTTGAACAATTTCGTTGTCTTTTATTTTATTTTTTTATATCATCACCATCATTATTACTTGGGGAGTTGATTACTCGTCTCCGTTGCTCTTTTCTTTCTTTTCAATAAGATTCCTGAATTCTCAAAAAAGAAGCTCACGAATTCAACCAGTTGCTTGCATCTCTTGTCCATTTCCAGCACATGGTTCACCATCACAAACTCCTCTGCAACTTTCTATTCATCATACTCCATGAAGCCATCTGTCTTTCCCTGATGGAAGCAATCAGCTTGCAATTCATCTCACCATGCAAACATTAAGCCAAATTTTCCATCGCCATCAGTTTTACCATTTTAGTTACTGCCACATCCATATATTGAAAGAAGCATTCCATTTCATTAAACCAATCTTAGAAGGTAGTCCCATGTAGTTGCACGATCTTTTACTTTTTTTAATCTCCCTAATGGCACCATGAATCTTGAATTTCAACCAACCTTAACTCCAGCTCTCAATCTCTCTCTTAACAACTGTAAATATGATCTTGGAGTCTTGGACCCAACCATTGTGGGGAGTAATCCAACCACCTGTGATTCCTTCATTTCTATTGGTAAGTCTTCATATCCTTCCACACTCGAGTTCTTTTGCATTTTTTACTTGGGGTGTCATATTATTTTTTATAGGGCTCAAGTCACTTATGTAGACAATTGATCAACTTGTTGCATGACGCTCTTGATACAAAATTGATGTAAGATATAGGCTGATTTGCCAATTAGGTCTCTGATTCACCAATAAGAATAAAGAATCTGGCATTGCCGGGGGAGGGATTGATTGGAGCTTCAAGGTGGAGGATTGCAACGTTAGCTGTTCTTTGGTCCATATGGCTTAAGAGGAATAATCACTGATTCCAAAACCTTAGGGGTTCTCAGATTGGGGTGTGTATATGGTTGTGTTGTATATAAGGGAGTGGGCTACCTGAGGGTGTTTTGTAGGTTTAGTTTCTTTGTTTTGTTGGCTTTTTTCCTTCCTTCCTTCTTGTTTTGTTTGCTTTTTGGCCCTTGGCCCTAATAAATTTTGCTTCATATTTCAAAATAAATAAATAAAACAAAATAAGAATAAAGAAGGAAATCAACCAAAGAAAAGTGAACACTGTTGATCTTAACGCAAAGCTTGAAGAAGCACAAAAAAGCATCACCAAATATATATATATATATATATATATATATATATTTCAATGAGGAGAAAATTAGTCAATAACATGTAACCCAGCTCCCCTTCCCCGTTACATGGGATATGTACACTCCAGAGACCCGAGACCTAAACAAGAAACTAGCTTCAGAACTTAAACCTCCTTCAAAAACCTCATACCTAATAAAAAATTAGAAACAATCAGTGAAAACATGTGCCTAGCAAATAGTAGAATTGATCTGTCTAAGCTAAAATTGCTAGACCATGATTTTTCCAAAATTCAGATTTATAAGCCCATCTAAAAGCTTTCTAAAAATAAGTTAATGGATCAAAACAAGGCTGACAGGAAGATGCTACAGATATACAAACATATGCTTCGATCAAAATGAAAGAAGTGATCGAAGGTGGTCTGGGAGGCATTAAGTGCATGCTGCATCTGGACCAAACCAATCTCCACCGTTTTTAATGAATAAAAACAATCCCCAACATTCATTTTCACATGGCCTGCAATCAAACTGCCTAAAGGCCTAGATTTTTATGCACATCACATGAAAATTCACATCTTTGACCTTGGAAGAGTGCGATTATGATCACATGAAGAGTGGCCACCATCATGGGTCCCAAATGAAGAGTCTTCTACTGAGTAACTCTCAACTTAACATAGCATCCTTAGATAGATTTTCTCCTCGTTTTTTAGTTATTTAGGTAGAGTTAAAAGTCTCAATTATTATTGTTATGGGTAAAAATGGACTGACCAGATGTATGAGACAGATGAGCCGAGCAGCCAAACCGGATGACTATGGATTGCTTGAGGGCTGGAAAATCACCTCGACCTTTGGTGTCGGCTATTCTATACATCGGACTCAGTGACAAGCCTTGGATACCGACCTCGGCCTTGGAGACCGACCTCGGCCTTGGAGACCGACCTCTGGTGGTACTGACCTTGGTCTCAAGGAACAACCTCGACCTCGAAGGTTGGCCTCAGATATCGACCACCAGCTCGGAATACAAATATACTTAGAATATATTGAGATAAGATCTTCTCGAGATCTTCGTCATGGATCTCGGGGAGATAACCACAATGCATCCAAAAGAAGATCACTTCTGTAATACGCAATCACCATCCAAGAGGCATTGCCATATACGTCACCGCCCTCAAAAGCCTATAAATACACCCGCTACCATGAGTAAAGGTACACACAACAATGATCTCAATTCTTCTACTCGTCCTGCGAAACTACTTGACTTAGGCATCAGAGGATCCCCGGCCTTAACCGGCACCCCCAATGTCTTCTCTTATTTTCCAATAAATCGCAAGTACTCTGACTAACAAGAAGTAAGGCAGGATCGACCAAATTTCTGCATCAACAACTATCCTTGTCACTTATCTTGCAATGCACTTTTGGGATATCAAAAGACACCAGAACCATGTGCAATTGGTCTTATTCAAAAGCTTATTAAGTAAATCATTCCAACGAACCCAAGATCATGCAATTTCAATTCTATTTAATTTATGGTCAATTTTCTAATGATTGGATTTAGAGCTTCATGTTAATATGGGTCCTCATATATAAGCAAGGTATTCAGTAACGACAACGATGGCTATTATAGCCCTTTTTTTAACAAAACTATAATGGTCCCCACCGTGCATCATAAAGACAAAAGGACTTGGCAAGAAATTCTTTTGGAACCTAGGTCCAGCGAGCTTAGGTAAGATCTAAAGGGACCACCTACCTACTTGCAACTAATGTTCGAAATATCGGTATCACACAATGTATTGCAACCTTGGGATACAGATACGTATCAGTTATCACATGGGATATATCGTTTGTATCGAGTAATTTATCGCACTTTTTGGGAAACATGGGGAAATAGTTGAATTTTTCAATGAAACTTCAGGGATTATTAAAAAAGACCTTAATACACACTTTTAAATCATAAAATCTCAACCAAAAAAAAAAAAGGTGCACATAATAGGTTTCCTTTGTATAGGGTCCTAAGTTATGCATTGTTTGATTGAAAAAGAGGCAATTATATTCAAATATGATGCATAACATTTATAAATGTATCGAGACATGTATGAAAACACAACTAATGCATTCAAAAGCAAATGATATTGTAGAAATTAAAAATATAATTTTTTTAAATAATTTTTTCAGGTGGACCATAATACAAGAAATAGTAGTAATCGACCATTATAAACTTTTTATGAGCCACGAAAGCTTTGGATCGAGCTGATATTTGTGTGGTCCCTTTATCTAGGTCTTTGTGAACTTACCAACAGTTTGGATGGTGAATAAAAATTCCAGTGGACCCCATGAAGTTTTAATGGTGGGGATTCAATTACTACTGTTAATTGTGTTATGGCCCACCTAAGACTTGGACCTGTTTCATTTTTTGGATCATGCCCGAAAATGAGCGTTCAAAATGGATGGACGGTGTGGATGCGAGGCACATACATTACAATGGGCCCCACAGTTAGGGATCAACCAAGTGGCCAAGATTCCACCAAAACAGCACCCGGAGTGGAAGCAGATTTACTGCGAAATCCTTTCTCATGAAGTTCCCGTACTAAGGAACCTAGATGGGGCCCATTGTGATGTTTTTGATGAATCCACCTCGTCCATACATTTGGCTTGATCATTTTAGGACATGTAGCCAAAACTAAGCTTGATCTAAGAGCCAAGTGGGCCACACGAGAGGTAACAGCGGGGATTGAGCAACTACCGTTAAGCCATTTGTATGGCCACAAAAGTTTTGTATCAAGCTAAGCTTTTAGTGTTTTCAGTTCATCCTAATGGGAATGACCTTATAAACGGTTTGGATGTCGTATAAACATAAGCTGGAGCGCGGAAAGGTTTCCCCAGTTTTCCCTCTCGTATGGCCCACTTGACTCTTAGATGTCTCAGTTTTGGCCGCATGTCCTAAAATGATCACGCAAAACGGATGGACGAGGTGGATTCATCACACGGTGGGCCCCACATAGGTTTCCAACGCAGGAACTCCGAAATCCGCATCCGCCTCGAGTTGGCGTAGTCCTCCAGTTCGCGCAGGAGTTAATTAGGTGTTACCCGGGGAATAGCTTAATCGTTGTTACCCCTTGTGTGTGGCCCACATGGGTAATATTTTTTTTTTCTATATCCACGCCATCCATCCGTTTCTCCATCCCATTTGAGGATGGGGTTCCAAAAATTATGCAGATCTAAATCTCAGGTGGACCATACCACTGCAGACAATGGTGATTGAGTGCCCCACCATTAAAATTTCCAAAGAGCCCATCATAAGGTTTTAGCAAGTAATGTTTATTTGCAATCGAACCTGTTGATAATGTCAAGAAGATCTGGATGAAGGGAAAATATAAAGATTAGCTTTATCCATAACTTGTGGCCCACAAAAAGCTTTTAATGGTCATTCATCACTGTTTCTAGTGGTATGGTCCATCTGGGATTTAGGTGGGTTTGGTATCACGTTCTAAAATTAGATGGAAAATATACAAAAATACATCAAGATGGGCCCCACACAGTTAGGGTAACACCCACTAAGTAGTTCCCGAGGTAACAAGTAACAACTAATCTACTCATAGTCCACTGCACACCGACGAGAGATGTGAGTGGGACCTTGACTATGGGCCCCACCATGATGTATGTATTGTATCCACACCATCCATCCATTTGGATGGATCATTTTAGGGCATCGGCCAAAGAATGAGGCCGATCCAAAGCTCAAGTGGACCCCACCACAGAAAACAACGCGGATAGTCCACCCACTGTTGAAACTTGAAACCTTCCTAGGGCCCATCATAATGTTTATTTGTGATCCAACCTGTTCACAAGCCCAGGAAGATATGGACTGAGGGAAAACACAAATATCAGCGTGATCAGCCCTCAATAAGTTTTTAATGGTAAGCATTCAATCCCCACTTTTTTGTGATGGGGTCCACTTGAGCTTTGGATCTACCTCATTCTTTTATCTCATGACCTAAATTGATACCTACAAACGTATGGATAGAATGGATATAAAATATATACATCAAGGTGGGCCCCAGCGTAAGGGCCATACTGTCTTAAATGCACCGGAGTCACACCGAATCCACACGCCTTAGTTAAGGAGAGAGTCGACGAAACCCTCAAGCCTAGTCTTCTTCTTCGCAGGCTCCGAAAGGTCCTACGATTTCGAATCCGTTCGAAAGCCCAAAAATCTAGTCCAAATTCCATCCTTTTTCTGAATCCCTACCAAAATCCCATAAACTCGGCAAGAATCTATTTTTTTCCAAAGAATCTCTCCAGAAGGAAAAAATAAAATGGGTTTTAAGGTTTTTGTACCTAATCCAACACGCTCGACGTTTGGCCCACCAAATCTAGTCGAAGGCAATTATTTAATACAAATCTTGAGGTAAGAGAGTTTTTTAAAAAATATATTATTTTTTTTCGAATTTGTGGGGTAGAAGAGAGGATTTTGCCTCATATCACCGAAAATGATGCCTGCGCACGATATCTTGCAATATATCGTCGATATCGCACAATATTTTGTGATATCTTGCAATATATCGCACAATGTATACAATTCCTTTTTTTGTCATTCTGAGCTAGTTCTATTGAGTTTCGTATTGCTAGCTAGCAATAACGATAATATCAGCCAATAGTATCGATATTACGAACAATGCTTGTAACCTTGAGCTTCTTGGACCCACTAGTCATCATTATTCTAAACACACACGGCCTCTGTTATACTCCAAAGAGGCAGAACTGTTCCAAACTGTCCGCTCAGCCCACTCACTACTAAGGACAACTCCGCCAATGCCATCAAGTGGACCAAGTTTGGTTGCTGGCCATACAGTGTTCCAAACTTAATTGAGAGCGTTGATTATTTGTGCGCTAATATCATACTCTCTCTCTCTCTCTCTCTCTCTCTCTCTCTCTCTCTCTCTCTCTCTCTCTCTCTCTCTCTCTCTCTCTCTCTCTCTCTCTCTCTCTCTCTCTCTCTCTCATGTGCATAAAAAAGTGAACTTGGAAGTTGATACCTTCACCAAGGACTAACAAGGATGCTCTTAAAATAACTGATTGGATATAGGTAATGTGTTAGAATTGATCAAATATACGGTGATAATCGGTTTCTTGTAATTTGTGGAGGACTGTGTAGGCATGTGTCTCTTTTTCCTGTACTTTTCTCCACTGGATAAAATTCATCCTTACCCACCAAAAAAGAAAACAGAGCCGCTAAACTTACCCTCAATTTTGGCAATACAAGAGGAAGTCTCAATCTAACCGGGATAGGAAACATTATATGAAATGAGGATGGAGTTCAAGGAGTTTTCTAGGCACATGTGTTTTGAACATACCCAGGATTAGAGCATTGTGGATTGAGATCAAATACCTTATCCTCACAATTCTTGGTCGAGCCATGTTTGAAGAGACTCGCTGAATGCATAGAGGTGCTACAGCACCTCCAATTTCCATGGAGGTTCATTGATCAGACTGATGAGGCTCAGGAAATCTGTCCCACCCCACTGTTTTTTCTCACACTACTAGGGGAGGAAGCACTGGATCAGGAAGTATTCCCCCATTAACAATTAAAAAAAAATTCTATTTTCCCATCTTTTTCCTATTTTCAAGTAATTCTCATTTTAACATTTTGAGATAATCCAAGTTGCAACATGCGAACTAGCACCATCAATGTGGATGAAACAGGGCTAGTCTGATTTTCTGGCCTGTCTATTTTAATTATCGGAAATCAATTCAATTATGCATCCAACAATACCTTAATTCTGTACTAATTAAATTGCCTGATTTCAAATAAAGTAGAATTATCTTAATCACCCTTTATGGTCTGTCAAACTATGGTCTGTCAAACTAATCCAGGTTTTCAAACAAACAAATTGCGACTTATGTAGATGAGATTCATGAGAATGATACTGCCAAAAGAAGTCCTGAAAGGGTATAAAAAAACAACAAACAAATATTACCTCTTGGTCGAAGATACTTTAGACTTTGGAGGAACTTTCGAGAATGCATTAAGAATCCTGAACATTTAGATGCAATTAGCTTAAAACAAAATAGCAAGAATGCAAACAGCCAAACATGCATTGCATTTTCCAAACAAATACATATGCTTTAACTGCTATTAAAAGCATTACCTCCAAGAACTTGCAAAGGTGCAAAATAATTTCCAATATGGTACAAAATGATAGATCAAGAAAAAAAATACAGATTTTGATTTATTTATTTTTTAACACCAACAGACATCATTAACGAACTTGCGAGTCGTGACATCCACAAAAGTAACAGATAAAAGGGACCTCGTAAACAAATAAATAGTGCCTTTGTAAACATTATGATGGCAGAAAGTTCATTTAGTTTTTACTTTAAAATTAAACAAGTTGTTCTGATATTTCAAACAGAAATTTTTTTCCAAAGTAACTAAATAGTTTGTATAAAACATTTGTGCAGTTTTAAATTAAAAATCCAAGATTACATGTAGAACCACTATTAGGACAGCACTTGATAAGATACTGAATGACTTCTAAAGAATGTACTCATCATAAAATTGAAAACACGTGACCAGTGGTATCTCTCACAATCCAGGATTAATAGCGAACCATTGTAACATGCCCAGGACTGTTTGCCTGATAGAAAGCTGCAATCAATCATCGATAATTTTTGGATTTTCATCTTAATAGATTTCAAATTACCAATGCACATTAAACCAAAGACCTTCAGAGGAAGTAGCATGCGACCCAGCGCAACAAAGAAAAGAAATTGAAAAGAAAATCACAACTAAGAATTGAACAAACAAGTGAAACCACGTGAACAGTCTTTCTTGCTATCCAGGATTATTAGTGACCTATCGTAACAAGCCTAGAAATGTTTTGCTAGACTTTATATAAGAAAATAATAATAATAATAATAGTAATGTGAACCATCATCAACAGTTTCTGGATTTTCATCTCAATAGACTTCAAATTACCAATACAGAATATACCACAGACTTCCGTATATCTTCACAGGTAGTGTAATATCCATTACAAGAGAGACATGAAACAGATAAGAAAATCACAATTAAGAATCAAATGAAGTATGGCAAGACATTAAAAAACTGGTGACATCTCTGTCCAATGTTTCAAATTTAAACGTCAAAACCAAAACCATAAAAATACAAAAGCCTTCGGTTCACTGCAACAGTGATTGACAAAGTACACAAGGATTTTTCAGCAAATTAGAGATAGGGCCTTCTTGATGGTTCAAAACTAATTTTGATGGTTGCTCGTTCAGCAACCCCGGGCTGGCAGGAGTGCTTGGGACAGTGTGCAATAGTATAAAATCATGAACAACTGTATTTCACATAAAAATACAAAAGCCATCGGTTAACTGCAACAGTGATTGACAAAGTACATCATTTCTACAAACACTGACCAATGAAAGTTGGATATACTCAATACATATTTTGTTTGGACACCACAAAAACAATTAGTTAAGCAGGGATTTTTCAGCAAATTAGAGATAGGGCCTTCTTGATGGTTCAAAACTAATTTTGATGGTTGCTCCTTTGGCAACCCCAGGCTGCTCCTTTGGCAACCCCAGGCTGGCAGGGGTGCTTGGGACAGTGTGTGATAGTAGAGGGATTTTACTGCTGTTTTTTTTTTGTGGGCCCAATTGGCATATACGACTCAAATTATGCAGAAGGGATGTTAGCACTGCAAGCATTAAGGGTGTCAATTAGATTTCAATTCGTGCCAATAATTGCTGAAGAGATTCCTCAAATACGATTCCGTGGGTGCACACGAAGAAGTACCCTGGAAGGTAGCTAGCTTAGAGGAAATGGTTGATTTGGTTAGCAATCGCCAGGTGGTATTTTCCAAGGTTAATAGGAAGGAAAATGGCAGAGCTGATTATCTAGCAAAGGACAAAATTTTATTCTTTCTGTTGTGAACAGGAGAGAATTCCCCTTATTATAAGTCTCTATTTTCGCCTTGTAGCTTGTTTTCTGTGTGTTTTCTTATTAACAAACATCTATCCTACAGATAATAACAGACGTTAGGAAAGCATTATGGCCCTTTGGAAAGAGCTCAAAGGAAAGTGATCAACTGGATACTTGACTACATAATGAGTTAATCACATTGTCATTGAGGCTCCTTAATTATTATCTCAGCTATACCTATAGTTGCATGAACATCAAGTGGACGGAAAAATAAAAATAAAAAATTCAGGTGCAGGAGCAGGGATGCATCCATTTCAAAGAGCTAGCAAGTATAAACAGCTCGGAAGCAGGAGTTCCAAGTCCAAAAAGTAATTCCAAGTAGAAGCAGCACCTAAGAGCATCAGCCAGTGAGTATCAACCTGACGGTCTAAAATTCTTTCATGTCATTCACTATTACAGAAACCGTATGCATAAAGCTATGAACTTAAATGGCAAGTGCTATAAATTGCAATGGCATCACTGAAATGGTCTATACCTGTTGAAAAGGTTTGCAACCTCTTCACATTCACGTGAATTGTAAAACCAAATACCATTAACTTCTTGAGCTGCATTCCGGTACAATAAATATGGAACTTGGACTTCATATTCAAAATCTCCCAAGAGATTCTCGACCAGATTGTCTGTTGATATGAACATGTTAAGATTTCTTGGTCAAACAAGCACGCAAACAAATCCTAGATGCATAGAGATACAAGACGCATGCGATTGAAATACACAGTTGAAGCAGCCAATGCAATACCTAAAATTGAAATTCCAATACATTGCATGCCAAGTATTCAAACAAAATGTATGGTAAAGTTTGAGATGCGTCCCACAAAGAATCTAGGTACAATTACGATGTTTGAGTCAATGTTGTAAAAACTAAACCACAGAGAGATGGAAGTTGTTAGTATGTTTTTCTGCAGTCCAACCACAATTCTGACTAATTGACCAATCAACTTTTCCTTGAAGGTTTCACCTATAAAAATCATCATCGTCATATCATCTAAGCCTTGTCCCAATTAATTGGAGCCGGCTACATGAATATTGTTCCACCATTCCACTCTATCAAGGCTAGTGATGCAGGACAACCCCCCCCCCCCCCCCCCCCCCCCCCCCCCCCTTGCTTTAAAAGCAAGAATTGATAGAACATGGTGAATCAATCCCTTTATCTTGTAGCCCAGGCCCCAGATCCCATGGGTTGGGTCCTCGGCCAAACCCCCCTCATGAGCACAACTTCACATGGGTTCCACCTCACACAAATGGGGCTTGCCTCACACAAGCCACCCGCCCAAGGTGTTCCGTAACGGTAACGGTGGCCGTAACGGCCACCACCATTACCGTTATGATATGGGCCGTAACGGCTGTTACAGCCCCCGTATCGGCCGTTACGGCCATTTTTTATTTTTTGAAAAATGCACTTCTTGGACCATTATGGGACCATTACAGGGCCGTTACGGGACATTTTTCTGTAACGGCCGTTACGGCCATTTCGACCCCGTAACGCGTAATGGTTATGACCATTACGTAACCGATTTGGAATACCATGCACCCGCCTCATACGGGCCGCCCACCCCGAGTGTGCCCCTGCATCCCATAGGCCACCCCACTCAAGCCTGGTGTGAAAATGCCCATACATTAATCGCCCCCGGTGAGGAATCTCAAACACGAGAGCTCCCGCTCTGATACCAGTTTAATGCAAGACAACTAACCACTTGCTCTAAAAGCTCGAACTGATAGAGCGTGGTGAATCAATCCATTTATCTCATAGCCCAAGGCCCACATCTCATGGGTTAGGTCATTGACCAAACCCCCCTCACGGGCCCCACATCACAGAAGTTACCCGCCTCACACGGGCCACCCACCTTAAGTGTGCCCCTGCATCGCATAGGCCACCCCACTCGAGCCTAGTGTGAAAATGCCCATGCATTAATTAGACCATACGTCATTAAGTCTTTTCTTATTACATCCATCCACATCCTTTTGGGCCTTCCCCTAGCCCTTTTAGAGCCATTAATGTGTACCAACTTACTCCCAACTGATATAGTTCTTGGTCTCCATTGCACATGATTAAACCCATTTAAATCTACTTTCCGTAATCTCATTACCTATTGGTGCTACTCCTAAGTTCCCTCGAATACATTCATTTCTAATTCATCCTTCCTCATCTTGTCACTCATTCATCTCAACATCCTCATTTCAGCTACAGTAATCCTATGACATGTTGTTCCTTAACTGACTGACATTTCGTTGAAACTAAAATGTAGTCATTTAGGTTCCTTTTTTTCTTTTTCAATAGCAAAGAAAGTTTTGATAAAGAAAAATTGGGAAACTTCTCGGTCAACAATCTTGACTAATTTCTCATTATCGCTCCTATTGTTCCTTGTTCCAACCTAGCTAATTTTAAATCCTTTATAATCCCTCCGAAAATCTAGCTTTGTGTTTACGCAAACAAAACCATGTTATCTGCAATCAATAGATTCAAAACTATTTCATTTGCAAACAACATAGACTCGCGTCCTACAAATGCCTCGTTAACTCGTCCATAACCAATGCAAAAAGGTAAGGGTTCAAATGCCAACTCCTGGTGCAACCCTACAATAATTGAGAACTAACTTATCTCTCCACTAGTGGTCTTCACGTTTGTTATTGCTCCCTCATACATATCCTTAATCATGTTAATATGTCCTTTAAAAACCCATTTTCTTTCCCAACAACCACCGAATTAACTCTCCAAGGACCCTATTGTGTGCTTTCTTTAAGTTAATAAAGACCATGTAGAGATCACACCTCTTCTTCCTATATTTCTCCATCAATTGTCAAAGTAGAAAAATTGCTTCAGTGGTAGACCTCCCAGGCATGAAAACAAATGATTTTCTAATACATTCGTCCCATGCCTTGGTCTTTGCTCAATCACTCTATCCTAAAGTTTGATAGTATAGTTCATAAGTTTAATCCCACAAAAGTTACTGCAACATTGCAAGCCTCCTTTATTCTTATAAATAGGTACCACTATACTTTTCCTCCATTCATTTGGCATTTTCTTCGATCTCACAATCTTGTTTAACAACTTATTAAGCAAGATAACCTAGCATGTCCCATATATTTCCAAACCTCTATTGGTATACCATCCAGTCCAAGGGCCTTACTTGTTTTCAACTTTCTTAAAGCTTCTTTCACCTCACATATCCTAATCTTATGGAAGTATCTATGGCCTCTAACATTATTTGGATTTATGGTTCCTTTTATCCCTATGCTCTCAGAGTTTTCATTGATCTCATTGTCTTTTACTAGTACCCTTTGGTCATCGCTTTTAATGCATCTGATGTGATCTAGGTTCCTACCCCTTCATCTCTCTCATTTTTTTCATGTTTGAAGACATCTTTCTCAACTTCACTTGTCTCCAATCTATTGTAAAGATCAGCATACACCTTACACTTAGCCTCACTAACTACTTTCTCAGCAATTTGGAAAACAGGAAGAGGTTTAGGGAAATCATCATCATCATTATCATAACTGTCTTGGCATTTCTTCCACCAATTTGGGTACAACCTTCAAACAGTACATTGGGAAAATGATGCAATCAAGTCCAGATCCCATACAATGAGATGACACGAGTAGGCCCCATTTATCATACACGTAGAAAATAACAAAAATTTAGTTGCATTCTAATATTAGCTGCATTATCACGAATTAAAAGCACTATGCAACAATCTTACGGGTGCACACATCCATATAGTTGTGTATAGAATCCCTCATATGCATGTTAGTTCTAGAGTTTGCTAGAAGTATTTCCTCATTTATTTTTTCTATATTTAGCAAGATCAGATTCTTTTCTAGGATTAGGATCCAATTTGAATATGGAAAGACATGTATGCATGGTTATATAGGTTCTTGGCCATATGTAAGAGACAGTTTATGAAGAATATCTTGAAATAAAACAGATTTTTTTGTGTTTCTGCAATGAGAATACCTTCTCTATTGGTTTGATGCCATTAGAAACCTAGAGTGTGGTGCCTTTACCTAGTTATCCTTCCTTTAACCTTCTTATGCTTAGAAATATGGCATGTAGCTTCATAAAACCTGATCAGTCTCTTTTCTTCTAATTGCATCATTTTTGGTATCACAGTAGGGTTTTCTTGGGAGATTTTTTTCTTTCTGTTTTCCTTACTCAAATCTTAAACCGTGCTGCAAGCCTATCTCCTGTAGTCCTATTTCATGCTAAATTCCAGGTGTACTATATCCTACAACCCCAAAATTACTACAGCCCCTTAGATCGGAAAACCAATCAACGTTACACCTAAAACCCGATCCAAGCTCGAATTGTTAATCTCAATGGCCCCCTAAATCAGTCAGTCCATTAAACAGTCCCTAAACTGTCCATATCTCAACAGCCTTCAAATCTGTCACCTCTCAGCCAGCCCAATGTCTCGCAAATCAGGCCTATAACAGCCCCATACCAACCCTTATTTTAACTTAATCTCTGTGCACAAATCTGTCCCTAAACTGTCAGCCAACACTCTGTCCCAAGCAGCCAATATGGCCATCAAGTGAACCTAAAATCATCCTCCATCTGTCCTAACTTCAGTCTCCAAAAAATCCAGAATTTGTCTATCCCCAAGGACCATATACCACTACATATCAGTCCATGGTACTAACCAAATTCCAACAGCCAGCACCATACCCCAATCATAAACTCACTTGCATTAGCCCACACCCATCCCCCAAGTGTATCAATTACTTTATGCCCAAGAGAGGTGGGACTTCTTATGGTCCTATAATGGAGGGAGGAAACCAAAATGATGCATTGATTATCGAAACAATGAAATTTCCATACCCAAACTGCAAGAATGGACAAAAAACATACCCACACGAATAATGAAATAAAGAGGAATGAATAACTTCAGGGAGGACCAAAAATCCTCTCCTATAGGCTTTCAGTTATACCTGTCCCCTAAGTTTATTTGCATTCCAGCAAGACCCTTGTTTTTGGGAAACTGTCCTTAACACCCTCACATCGAAAAACCCAGCTAGGGACTAATGCTTTTTTTAATCTATTTCCAGTCATACCCTCCTTTTCAAGGCATGCGCCATCCTGGGCACACCAAGGCCTGATTTGTGCTAACTGATCACCACGTGAGGCAGACATGGATCAGATCCTCCCCGTCCATCCAGTGCACCATCACTTTTCACCAAGGATCCTAAATGCCAGTCAAGTCAAAGACTTAGGTGGACCACACCATAGGCAAAAGTGTAAAATCATGCCTAAAACTTTAAATCCATGTGGTGTCGCCCACAGCAGTCTTTGAATTTCATGATTTTCAGCGAATCCATTCGTCCTAGTGTGGCATGTCAAATGAATGGATTGGATGTCATATACACACCATGGTGGACCCCACAATTTGAATGATTTTAATGGTGGGACTTCCCATCTCAATTGTTTCCTGTGTTGTAGCCAAACTGTGTTGAATAGGCCTGATTTTTGGGCCCCGGTCCAAACACGGTGCAGCTGCACCTGACAGACAGTGGATCTCATCCACATCAAGTCGTTTTGCCCACATCTGAGAAAGTAATACCCCTGTATCCATGTGAAAGTCCCGCAAGTGTTTACAGTTTTTTCAACTAAGCTAGCGTGACTACGTGGAGTCCTGGGCGTGCCTAAAACTAACTGAGCATCACGTGGGGGGAACGTGCATGAGATCCATGTCGTCCATCAGGTGCGTGCCTCTGTTCACCTTGGAAGCAAAAAAAAAAATTGGTTGGTTCAAAGGCCACATCATAAGGAAGATTGGGATGGGACACCCACCATTAGCTGTGACAGGGCCCACCATGGTTTATTTACGTCAACCACTCCATTCATATGACTCTTCTCACCAACTGGAAGTCACACTCCAAAACTTCATACTACTCTAAGACTCAGGTAGACCACACAACGAACTGAATTTCGAAGTTTTGGGCAGGTTTTAGACAGTTTCCTGCTGGTGAGGCCTGCCTGAGTTTTGGATCAGTGTAATTCTTCGGATCAAGGCCTAACATGAAGTGGTGCACCTGATGGATAGGTGGATCTCATCCACAAGTATTACATCCACATCAGCGAATAATCACGACCCCCCACGTATGACTAAGTGGAATCATGCAAGCTCTTCATTCCGATAGCTGCATTTAAATGAGTTCATTTGATACTACGGCTCTATATGGCGCTTGATACGCAAGCACTTAGAAATTGCTAACAAGGCATACATTCACTCACATTAAACTGACCAAAATATGTGAATTATTGTCACAAACTCAAAGACCCAAAATCGGATTGGTTGAGCAATCCTATCCCCTGATTACTGGACAATGGTTTGTCGAAATATTACTATTGTTTTTTTAGATTTATAATTGGCCAATAAATGTTCCACTTCCAATAAAAATTCCACCAATCGATAGTCAGCACAAGTGCACCCAGTATATGGTCCAGATGCAGCATGTGCACCACCACACCTGTACAAGTCTTGGATGACACACATGTGTCCAGTTGGTGTGAGATTATTCTCTCTCCCAGTCACATCACTTTTACCTATGATTCTTATGGTTCTTTAGGAGGGTATAATCGGGACATAGACAAAAAGTCAAAAGGGATTCTGGGTTGGTATGGGCTACGGATGGATAAGGTTTTCAAAAGAGGGGATTGGGGGCGGGCTCTTCCGGAATGAAAATAAAAGTAGGCAGCAGTTGCTACCGAAAACTTATGATAGGGGCAACTTTATTGAAACCTCATTCTTATAGAAACTTAAATGGAACCTCACATAACTCAGAAAATGCAAAGCCTTCTACATCATAGAACCAGTATTTTAAATATATCGACGATATCGACCGATATATCCCACGATATTTCTTGTATCCCACCTATGCGATATGAAATGCACAAGTCATGGGATATATCCCACATGTTCGATCCAGTGAGCATTTTTTATTTTCAATCCTTTTTTCTATAAATTATGTTAAATCAGTGTCGAATTGTTACAAATCCATGTTTTTTCATGTTTTGCATGAAACATCATGGATTGAGAGCTTCAATTTTGAGATTTGGAGGAGAAGGACCGAGTTACGAAAATTTGAAGAAAAAAATAAAATTTTCCCAATTTCTCGCAAATCTATTGTAATCTGTGTCCAAACATAAAATCAAGCATGTAACCTAATTTAGTGATTCTTCTTTTGCTTTTGAATGTATTGCTTGTGTTTCCACACGTGTTCTTACATTTACAAATTATATGAATCAACTTTGAATATAGTTGCATCAATTCAGTTAGATAACAAATAGATTAGGACACCATATAAAGAAAACATATTATGTGCACTTGTTTTTTGTAATGTTTTGATTTGTATGTATTGATGCCTTTTTTAACAATCACTGGAATTTCATTGAAAAATTCGACCAATTTCCAATGTTCCCCCATGTTTCCAACAACAACAATCATTACGCAATACAACCGTTATATCTCATGTGAAAACCGATACGTGTCCATATCCCGAGTGTGCGATACGTAATGCAATACCAATATCTCGAACACCGCATAGAACAACCCCTTTTATAAGCCCTAAAACAACACCCGAAAATCTCTATGAATCTCTAATTAAGACTTTTCAACTATTAGATCAATCTAATAAGATACAAAATAGCGGAAATGCGAACCTGTGTTACGCCGGTTCATGACAATGAACTGGAATCGTGGCTGAGTGTTCCTGCAATACCATGAATTCTTCATCAAATTACATTAATCCAAACAAATCTTTGCCATCAGAGCAACAACAGCATAGAAACAAAATCATCATCGTCGTCATCTAAGCCTTGTCCCAGCTACTTGGGGTTGGCAACACAAATGATGTTATGCTATTCCACTCTATCAAGGATGGTATCCTCAGGTCAACAATTCTTTCCTAACCACCTCCCCACACATCCTTTCGGGCCTTCCCCTTGCCCTTTAAGCCTTCAACATATAAAATGAAAATAGAAAAAGAAAATTATCAAAACATATATACAAAGTTGAACTTACAAAGATAGCGAAACAAAATTATCACCAAGAATAAATAAATAAATAAATATATATATATATATATATATATATATATATATATATATATATATATAACACTTGCAATACGATCTAGATTCCTTGTGTATTAATGGAGAAGGGCTAGAGTCGCTAGCATTGTTGTCAAATGCGATCGCATATGTGCATACTATGAATCGAATCGCATATGCCATAATGGCATATGCGATCTTGGCAAGTATGCCATGGCATACTTTTATATGCAATCACATACTGCATATGCAATCGCATATTTCCTAATAGCCAGAGTGAAAGCAATTTTTTATTTTTTTCAATTTGGAGAATTTTTGCCTATAAATAGGCACTCATATCCCCTCCGTTTTCACCGTTCTTTACTCCAAAACTCTAAATCTCTTACTCTTTCTCTTACTTTAATCTCTCTACAATTATTTCAAGTATGTTTATTTTTTGTATTTTATATTGTGCTTGTTTTTTTGTAAATTAAGTTGTAAGTTATAACTTGTAAGTTGTTTCAAGTTATCCATTTATCAGTAAAATTTCTTTGTTCAATGTTTATAATAATTAGTTCTCTTTTAATGTAGCTTGATTGTTTTGTTAAATTTTATATAATATAATATAAGTAATTAAATATATAACTTAATGAAACACTCAAACTATAACGAAATAAGTCAAATAACCTAACCCAATCATGTGTACTAATTAGGCAAGTTTTTCCTTTTTTTTAAGAATTTTTTCATTTTTTAAATTTTTAATTATTTCATAAAAATTATGCCATGGCATATGCGATTGTGTCATTGCATATGCGAACAGCATATGCTGATCGCATACAATCGCATATGCGATTTGACAACATTGGTCTCTATACTATGTGAGATCACTAAATTGCAAAACTGTGCTAGAAGCCAATCTACAGTATGTGGTTTACAAGTGCATCCATGCAGCTAAAGTGGGCCCAAGAACCCCTCATGTGGGTCTTGTAAGATAAGGAAAAAGAAGAGAAAAAAAATAAGGTTGAAGAGGTGGATCAATTGACCCCCTATGACGATGTTGACAATAGTCAGGTCCACACATGACACATGACCATTAGGTACAAACATTGAGAGGTTTGGCCATTAACTTCTTCTAGACTTCATCTATCAAGGTGGTTTTGTGAAGCATCTGGTTAATTTGGAACAAAGAAAAGTTTCAGGGAAATCAAAATTAGTGGATATGATTGCTGCAAAAAAATTTAACTCATCCTTGGAATGGAGCAAGATTGACAAGGTTATGTTGGGACTCCATGCCTCTTATTAAAGACATTGGTCAGAGGATATCTAGTATATACAGCAGTCAAGGCCATTGTGGGGCACATCCTGCGAGTCCAATTTCTTAAGTCCTGGAGATTCCTTTTGTCAATTTTTGAAGGGTTTTTTTTTCCTCTAGTTGCTAGTTCTTTTTCCCCCCATCTGTGTCATGGCCTAGCTTGTTGGCATTGTAGTATTATGGTTCTCTTTTCTTTTCTAGCATTAATAATATTTAACCATATTTGAATTTAGAAATTTATGGATGGTTATTTGTAGGTAGGTAGCTTTCCAAATTAAGGTAGAGTAGGGAGAAAGTTATTCTTGTGATTGTGTTTACAGAAGTTACAAAAAAAAAAAAAAAAAAAAAAAAAGGAAGTTGGTTTGATACTTGATCAGCAAGTTTTGTTAATCTATCAAAGGATCATATCCTCAGTTACCATAGGTCATCACATCTTCTCTTACTACCTTTGCACACGTCCATCAATCCTTCCCCTTGCCTTTTTTATATCCTTCTACTTGAACCAACTCACTGCTCTTGATCTCCATTGCACATGGCCAAACCATCTTAGTCTACTTTCTCTCATCTTATTACGTATTGGTGATACTCCTAAGTTCCCTTGAATGCATTCATTTCTAATTCCATCCTACCTCATCTTGCCACCCATCCATCTCAATATCCTCATTTCATGTATGTCCATACTATGAAAATGTTGCTCCTTGATTGCCTAGCATTATGTCCCATAAAGCATAGCTGGCCTATTATCCTAAAAAATCTCCCCTTCAATTTGATTGGCATGTGACAATAACATAAAACTCTAAAGGCACATCTCCACTTCATCCTCCTAGTTCTAATTCTATGAGCAAATCCTTGTCAATCTCTCCCATGAATTCTCAACATAAGATATCGAAAATGGTCATTTTTTGGGTACTTTGTGGTCAGCAATCTTATTAATTTCGTGTTTTCACTCTTGTCATTACCAAGATTGTATTCCATATACTCTGTTTTAGTCCAACTGATTTTAGAACCTTCGGATTCTAAAGCATCCCCATATAGTTCTAGCTTTGCATTTATCCTCTCCCTCGCCTCGTCAATAAAAACGATGTTATTTGCAAAGAACACACACCATGGAACATCTTCCTGTGAATGCCTCATTAAACTTCTCCATAACCAATGGCTTCAAATTTGTATTGCGTTAGTTCTAGGAAGACGTTTAGTCATAAGCAAGTTTTATACAAAATTTAAACCTCTTGAGATGTAATAGCTTTTGGAGATGTTTGACTTTGGTAGTAAGCTTTTACAAGAGTTTTATAAGTGGAAAGTTAGGTTTTGGAGTTATTACGTGGTTATAGATACAGACCATAGGGAAGTTGTAAATGTGGGAGATTTTTTATTCCTTTTTGAGTTCTTTATCCTAGCTTTCTACTACAAGGCAAAATTATCCACCCCCTACAATCTATCATTCTCTCCTTCTGTTTTCTAGAATTGTTTCAGTGTGTTGTGCAATCCATTGAGAGGATTCATCTCTATTATATTCTTGATGCCAGAGGAGATGCCTGAGATGGTGATTGAAGTTCAGGTTGTGGATTGGGATTTTTCCATAATAAAGTAGAAAAGTAGATATTCTAGAACCAACAACAACTTCATACCAAAGAATTGTTCCATCAGCTGTCACCATTGAATGACCTTTTCTTCTTAAAGATTTAAATGAGCTTTTGAATATATGAAGCTTACATGCATGTGTATGTGGAAGATTCTGGATGAATGGACCTAGGGGCTTGTTGGCTATGCTTCCACTTGGTTGGATCTATCACAAGTGCAAACGGAGTTATCGAGGATAAGTGAAAATATTGACATTGGAGAAGGTGAAAAAGGCGAGCAAGGCAAAATTCCCAAGGGGAGATTATGACCAACTATTTTTAGGGCTTGTTTGGATTTGTGGAAAGCATGGAAAAGAATATGTTGTTTCTCAGGAAACCTTGTTTTCTAGAAATTGTGGTAAACGAAACTTTGTTTTCCATGTTTGTTTTTAAGTAAGATTTTTCTAGAAAATTTGAGGCCCGTTTCCAAGTTTATTGTTTGGTAAGACAGATTTTCTTGAGAAAATTTCCTGATAGTTATTGGCACGTGCCAGATTAACATGTGACACATATGGGATGCTTCAAGATGGACGATGGTAAATGTGGGTGCTTAAGCTTAATGGCGATGACACATAAGGGGTGCTCGAAGTTGTATGGTGGCACATGTGACACAAGCGACAGATTTGTACATTTGATGGTAGTATATGTGCATGTTAGCACATTGGCACGTGTGCAATGTTGGCACTTGGCACATGTGGCATGTTGGCACTTGGCACATGTGGCATGTTGGCACTTGGCACCAAGGAATGCCAAATCGGTTACGTATCGGCCGATACGTAACGGAAACGGTGGTGACCGTTACACGTTACGGGGTCGTATCGGCCGATACGGTTTTTTGTAGCCGTATCGGCCGATACGGGCCCGATACGCCCCCGTATCGGCCGTTACGGGCCCGTTACGGGCCGTTACAGGCCCGTATCGACCTTTTTCCATTTTAAGCTTTGTTTTTGCTGTTTTTTTGAAACCTCTTGCTTCCAAACTGTTTCTTACTCCTTTTACTACTAATTTCGACCAACTTTGGCTGAGTATTTGAGATAAAAACACATTATATTATGAATTTTCTTGAATCAAAGCTCGATGGGCCATTTTTCAGAAATTTGTCAAAAATATGTATTTATATATTTTTAATACGTTTTGTTGTTTTAATCATACCATATGATGTGTTAATCATAGTAAAACATGTTAATGTGCATTTTACAGATTTTGGGTGTCATTTAATATTTTTTTTATATTTTTTTCTATTTACGCATGAATTTTGGCCCCTTTTTTTAAAATTTGAAAAATCAATTTTTAATAGTTGTATTGTTGTTTTAATTATGCCATTTGATGTGTTAATCATAGTAGGACATGTTAATGTGCATTTTACAAATTTTGAGTGCCATTTTATATTTTTTTTTATATTTTTTTCTATTTACGCATTTATTTTGGCCCTTTTTTTGAAAATTCGAAAAATCATTTTTTAATGATTCTTTTGCTGTTTTAATGATGCTATATGATGTGTTAATCATAGTAGAACATGTTAATGTGCATTTTACAAATTTGGGGTACCATTTTATATATATTTTTATATTTTTTTCTATTTACGCATGAATTTTGGCCCTTTTTTTTTAAATTCGAAAAATCAATTTTTAATAGTTGTTTTGTTGTTTTAATCATGCCATATGATGTGTTAATTATAGTAGAACATGTTAATGTGCATTTTATAGATTTGGGGTGCCATTTTATATTTTTTTTTATATTTTTTTCTATTTACGCATTTATTTTGGCCCTTTTTTTGAAAATTCTAAAAATCATTTTTTAATGATTCTTTTGCTGTTTTAATGATGTCATATGATATGTTAATCATAGTAGAACATGTTAATGTGCATTTTACAGATTTGGGGTGCCATTTTATATTTTTTTTTATATTTTTTTCTATTTACGCATTTATTTTGACCCTTTTTTTGAAAATTCGAAAAATCATTTTTTAATGATTCTTTTGCTGTTTTAATGATGCCATGTGATGTGTTAATCATAGTAGAACATGTTAATGTGCATTTTATATATTTGGGGTGCCATTTTATTTTTTATTTTTACATTTTTTTCTATTTATGCATGAATTTTGGCCCTCAAAAATAATTGCAAACACCTAAATGTAAGATATTTTCATATTACATTCATTCTAATATATCTATCATTGATAGTAGATAGTTAGAAAATTAAATACATGAAATTTGTAGTCAAATTCAGGTTATCTGGTTCATAAATTCATCAGACAGTCCGATACAACTTCTGACCAAAGAGTGGACCGTTACACCACCATAAACATGTTCCAATTTATAAATGAATGCATATTTGGAATGCTTAGAATATTTCGGATTTAATCTATATTTTTTCATATTTTTTTGGCAAAAAAAAAATTTTGCGCCGTTATGGGCCGTTACGCCCCCGTATCGCCGTTACGCCCCCGTATCCGTATCGGTTTCAGAGGGCACCGTTACGCCAACCGATACCGATACGGGACACCTTGCTTGGCACGTGTGGCATGTTGGCACTTGGCACATGTGGCATGTTGGCACGTGTGGCATACATGGAGCAACTAAAGATGGACAATGGCATGTGTGGGGTAGGGGCACATGTGAGGCACAAGCGAAAGATGGATAGTGGCACATGTCCAACACAACAGAAGATGGACAATGGAAAGTTGGCACATATGAGGCGCTTTGTACATGTGGACCCAAGTGACAATGGATGGTGGCAAATGTGCAACACAACAGAAGATTGACAATGGAAAGTTAGCACATGCAGAATATTTGAGGCACTTTGTACATGCAGGGCCTAAGTGAAGATGGATGGTAGCAGAAGTGGCACAGTAGATGGACTGTGGAACATTAGCACATGTGGGCTGATTAGAGATAGATAATGGCACACATGTGTGTCTGAGAAATTTATTTTCCTTCAATTGTGGGGAAATGCAGAAATGGTGTTTCCCACAAATCCCCATGAAAAAATCTTCATGAACAATAGAAAATTAGTTACATGGGCATGGTGTTTCCTTTCATTTCCATGAATCCAAACAGGCCCTTGAGCAATACCATTCCTACAATTCGAGTTCTCATTTTCTAACACACACCACTGAGGTTCTTAGGCCAACTTGGCCTGTTATGACAATATAAACAGCAGAAACCAAATGTAATCTTTATTTTTATATTTCTGTTCAACAATAAAAATGTCTCGGTGAAGTATAAGGATAGATGTGTTCTAATAATTTTAACAGCCAAATCATAAAAACGACTTAATAGGGTCGCAGGACTCAATAATCCCATCGCATGATGCCATACATGTGGAACCTACTGTTAAAAGTGATCAGCAGAGGGTGCCCCAAACATCCTCCAGATAGGAAGATCCTAAACCTCGGAACCTTTGAACAATGGCTTATAATTACCAAGTCATACAGCAGAGATCCAGATCGAGCAAAAAATTAGGACCTTCCAATCTGTCAAATTTCCAGGGCATCCCCAGCCCACAATGGGGCCAATCAGATCAGCATTCCAGATCGCTGAACTAATGGCCCCGCGTGCATAAAATCCTGCAATTGCCAAGGCTTGAGGACTGGAACCAAAAAAAAAAAAAAGTCCTCTTAAAAGGAATTAAAAAATAAAAATAATAACTCACCTTTTGACAACGAAGAGTGATCCCTCGACATCCTTGCGACTCTGCACGAGAAATTGATGAAAAGAGAAGGAACGGAATCAGAACACAGCCATGAGACAAATGGGGAGAAATTGGATATGGAATTAAGATAGAAAGAATGGAGATCTGACCCATTGATTGAGGTCGATATTGAATTCGTAGAAGGTGACGTGGGCCGCGGTGATGAGGATCTCTTCGACGAAGGGATCAATGCGCTGGAGCACCGTTAGGTTCAGGACCTTGGTGCTCTCCTGATCCAGATTCGGCATCAGCTTCCCGCCGCCGTTGTTCTGAGACGATGATGACATCTTCGTCTTCCCTCCTTCCCTTCCCTTCTTCTTCTCCAAACCTCAGAGAAAGGAAAAAACCCTAACCCTAACGAGCAAGGAATGAGATATTTCCTACTTCCGTTCATGCGAGGATGGAGAAGATGGTAGTGGGCTTCTCATCCCAATTCATACTGGCGAGTTCATTTTTGCCTCTGTCGCGACTGAGGATCCACCCTGATTCACCGCCCACCGGGGTCCACATGTTGAGATGGTCACGTGATTTGAACCGTCCACATTCTTGATAGTAACACGAACAAGCTAGTTTCTCGACATTGCATTTCACTGATAATCCTAACCTTTCATTTTTATAATTGAATGCAATCCCTTGAAATTTTCCATTTCATTGTTCTAAAATTCATCTACGGTTAGTTATGGTCACAACCATCCTTTCAGTGTAAATTTTCTAGAATAGATCATATATTGAGACCCCACGAGATTGACGGTTTCGATCGTCAGAGAACATAGCATGCGGACGCTAGTAGAGGCGATGCACAGTGAGCTATGACCCGCAACAGAAACAAAACGAACTCCATGCTACTTTACAGAGAGGGGCCAGTCTGTTAGTTATGTTGAACTTGAACAATGGTGGAGGCTCATTCTCCTCGAATGAGGAACTCATGGACACCAATCCAGACCGTCCAAATTATTGGTCCTACTGTGGATCGAGCATATTTATTACAAATTTGCATTTAATGGCTGCCAAATGGACAGCCATTAAAAGTAAAATAGTGAGTGAGCCAAAATTTATCAATGCAGTTTTTAAATTATATGCATCCATGGGGGCGCGGTTTGGCTCGTGACCCCAGCACCAGCCAGCTAGCCAGCGTCAGAGTTGTATGGCCCGAGTTTGATGTATGTGTTTTGTACATACCATCAGTCCATTTTGCTAGTTTATCTATGGACAAGAGCCCAGCAAATAAGCAAGTGCAATGCTCAAGTTGACACCAAAGTGTGAAGCAGTGGGGATTGAACTCTTATTGTTGAAAGCTTCTAAGGTCTCATGGAAGATTTTAATATGTTAATATTTTGATTTTTCCTTAATTCAAATTTATATAAGCTTATCAATAAGTTTGATGACAGGTAAGTTGAATAAGCTAGAAAAATGAATGGACAATGTGGATAAAATATGTACCCCACACACAAAGCTTTAACACCAACTAGTTAGTTGGTGTTGGGGTCACCAATAGGGTTGTACACGAACCGAGCTAGCTCGACTTGACTCGACTCAAAAAAGCTCAATTCAACTCAGTTTGAAACTGAGTTTGAGCCAAGTCAATCTGATTTATTTAGCTTGAAAAATTTTTAAACCGAGTTCAAGCTTACCTAAGCTCAACTCAACTTAAATCGAACCCCAACTCAAATCAAACTCGGATTGAACCAATTCGGTGACTCAATTACTTTGATATTGATGTTGTTCACCAAGTGTTTGATGAAATGACGAGACGAAGTGCAGCTGGTGCCAAGGAATATATGTATATGAGATAAATACCCTTTTTTTATTGATTTTGATATTGCCTACAAGGTGTTTGATGAAATACATATAAACAGTTGTTGCTATTTTACATACAGTAAGAAATTGAAAGTATACTTCATGGGTTTGCGAAAATGTCGCACAGGCCCGAGCTACTAACCGAACCAAGTCGAGTTGGCCAGTCAGGCTCGAGGACCGAGCCGAGCCGGGCCAAGTTCTAGTCGGGGTCAACCAGTGGTCGAGCCGAGTTAAGCTATGTCAAGCTTGATTAGAGTTGTACACAAATCAAGTTAGCTCGGTTAGATCGCTCAACTTGACTTGAAAAAACTCGATTCAACTCGGTTCCAAATTGAATTCGACCCGAGTTGAGCTAATTTTTTGAGCTCGAAAAAATTTTGAGCCGAGTTCGAGCTTGCCCAAGCTCGACTCGGTGTTGAACTTGAACCTGACTTGGTATGGCTCGATTCGAAAATATGATCGGGTATATATATACCCAGTCACCCAAATTGGTTAAGTTTGAAAACCCTAAACCCTCCAACACCCGACTCCTCTTTCCCTCATCTATCTCCATTCTCCAGCCCGATCGAGTGGCCGACGACCACTGCCACTCCTCTTCCTCTCCTCCCTCCTTTCTCCATCGTCCAATCGAGCGGCCAGCAACAACTTAAAGGTAGACTCTTCTCTCCTCTCAATCTCTTATCACTCACATTGTCTCTGGCGGGGCTATGGCGACTGGCGAGCAATGTCCATCCGATCAACGTACCCCACCCGACCACTAGCTCATTATCTATGGCCCAATCGGACGATCAGACTATGGGATCCCGATATTTTGTAACACCGCTTATGCACATGCATCCCGATCCACACTATTGATAAACAGTCCACCACACCCCAGTGCACCCAGCAACCTCACTCAAGTGATTTGTTCCGGATGACCTTGAGACCTATATCATGTGGACCACGTCGTCATTGCAGTCGCAATGGTGAAAACTGTGCGTCAATCCAATACTTTGTTAGTGAGATACGACCCATCGAATGTATGGCTCAAAGTACGTATCTTGTAACACAAGCAACTTTTATTGCGTTAGGCCCATGTGAGCCTAAAGCCCACTTTTAGAACATGATAATTATCACAAGGTAAGACAATCACTATATGACAAATAAGTAGCTAGCACATATAAGACACGCATTATAAAACAAAAATTGGGTTCTACCCCAAAATTCATCATTAGCTCTCTCCCCATGCCTCAGAAACTAATCATAGCACATGTCCACCTCATCCAACACATGCATCCAATGCATGTCTTGATTTGTATCACATCACTTCAAATAACCAATTACAACACTACACTTCATCATTCACCATGTATCACCTACAACCCATAACCCTTATCCATTCATTAACCAATGCATGCTTAGATTTCTTTCACTTGGTCAATGCATGTTTAGCACCATCTACCTCATCAATCCACTACGTATACCATACACCACCTTCCACCTCACTTTTAGCACTAATAAGACCCCATAAATTTGTCATATCATCTTACCACCTCAACCCCCAATTCCCTGTATAAGAGTAAGAGCTCTCTCACACTCATTTCTTTGTTATACTTAGAAAATTCTGAGATTTTAAAAGAGAGTGAGAGAGAGTGAGGCCAAGGTGTGGCAAACCATCAATCCTAGATGGAGTAGACCACTCATCATCATCCAACCATCGATCCATTTGAGGTAAGTCTACACCCCCTCCTTCCATCCTTCTCATCCTCCTCTTTCTTAATTTCATATTTATAATGCACGTGGGCCCACTGGTGTGGATCTCCATGGTTTCATATATTAATGGCCATGGTGGTCAGTAAGTGCCCCACGTTAGTACAGTCCACCATGATGAACATTATATCTACACACTTCACTTGTAATCTTGTTTTTGTATCTAGACAACAACTTCTAAAAATCGTATAAAATTAATTATGCTAAGATCGGAGTTGAAACTTAAGAATATTATGAATCACAATATGAGATAACTCTAAGCCAAATTTCGTAGCCATCCAACGGTCCAATCATCCGTAGCATCAAGTTTACTTGGCTGCTGTCCAGCAGCACATGCAGGATTCCGATTTGCCAATAACGAACCCATTTTTCATTCCTTTAATGAATGTATTTGGGAGTTTGGATGGCTGAGATCTTGGCCTTATACGAAATATGTATTTAGAAGCTTATTATGACTATTCTTTTGTGGGTCATATCCGTGACTCAAATGGTCAGATATATTTGCTATTTTTTGTTAACTTACTTGAGAAAGTAAATAATCACATGTGTGGTCCTTATGGTCAGATTTTTTCATGATAAAATTTAGAAAATTTTGAACTAACTGATACTTTCGCAAGGATAAACCTTGAATTGTTTTGTATGGTATAGATGAATCCAAGGCTTTGTATGGTTAGAGATCTATTTATAGTATAAATGACCTATTCCAAAACCATCCATTAGATCGGATTTTCCAAAAGAGAATCTGATCAATACATTTCATGTGCTACTTGATGTGTATGTTGAATATATGTTGTACATAACATTCATCCTCTTATTGACACACTTGGGTGTGAGATCACTTGTGATTTATATATTTTATTAGTTCATCCAACCTAGAAACCCATGTACATTGTTGTGTCTCTTATTTATGGTTTGCTAGCATGCGGGCCCCACTTGCCATTGGATCTATTTCATTTCCTTTGTACTTTATATTTACTAAAATTTTCTAAGTATTTAATTGTATTACATGTAGGCTACTTTAACACCTTGTAGTGGGCCCCACGCTTTGTAGTTAAGGGTACCATTATGGGGGATGTTTAATTCTTATATAAATGAGTTGAGTTGTCTTACTGTTTTGTCAGGAATGATCCTCAAGTGTTTATAAAGTGGGTTATAAGTTGTGACAGACCCCATTGCTGAAAACTATCTAATTATTTTTGTGTTTTGTAACAACTTTGAGCATTTTGTAGTGGATGAAATTGTGGTAAAGACCGCTATAGTAGTAAGAGTAGGTCAAAGTGTCATAAAGGGGGCGAATAGGACTTTATATATTTTTCTTACAATTTAAAATCCTATTAATTTTAATCTTAATCTATAATGCAGTTATCAAAATATACTCATTTTAATTCTAATGGCTTCCAAGCCAAACAAGGGATCCAATCACAAGACTACTCAATGTTCAAACAAGATGTAGTAATTAGTTTGTGATAGACGAACTATGTAACAATGTGTGAGGGATGTGATTCTTAGCAGTTCTAAGCATTCAAGTTATCATGCTTAAATGTAATCATTTAAGGCAAACATAATAAATAAATCTGCAAATATCAATTACAAACACAATCATTTATAGTGGTTTGGCTACACAAGGTACCTAAACGTGTGTAACACCTTGAATTTGGGGGTCGAGCAGGAGCCCAACTCCCAAGTTCCAAAACATCACTTATGCAACATGCATGAGTATGGTTGAGTTGTTGCTTGTGTTAGTGTTATAAACATGTGTGGGATTAAACCAAAGCAATAAATCATACTCCAAAAACAATGTGTAATGCAAGTAGAAGACTGTGACATGTGTGTATCCATATAAGATGCATAGACCACTGATAGTCGTCAGAGTATGAGTACAGTGCTGAGTCGAATATATATATATATATATATATATATATATATATATATATATATATATATATATATATATATATATATATATATATATGTACAAATCAAAATAGAAAATGTCAAAACCATGGTCCAACTACATGTGGTAAACCCCATAGCCCTTGTCAATCAGGACGGCCTAAAAGAATTCGCCCGAGAACTGCATATACGAGAATGCCTCCTCGTCATCGTAAAGATCAGGCTCCGTCTCCTGTGTCGCATCACTATCTGCAACTAAGACAGAGTCTGGCTGGTGTTTAAACACCGTCCCTGAACGAGGGAATGAGTGATCAACTTAGTGGAGCTATAAAGTGAAGGTTAACATGTTATCAATTCAATCAAGTAGTAATAATAAAGCAGTACAACACTCAACCCTAAGTACTCTTGTTAATGCAAGGATGAGATGATATGATGCATGCCCTTGCCAACACTCCCTCTTACGACACCATCTTGCAATCGCGGCATGCCACACTACCTCCGGTGCTCAACAACACCTATTGCACATGTAATGTGGTGCATGCACATGATTACCGTGTTCTTACATTTGGTTTATTTATACAGCGGGATTGGGAATCTACGGTACCTCCCTTATATCGTGTCCCCACAAGGATCCATTCTAGGATTGTTAGTCCTAGTGTATCTCATACGATGTTGCAGTTCTAGGTCGCTACAAAGGGCTCGTCATCTGATCAATGCAGGCCTAGTTATATTCTAATTGCTGATAAAAAACTCATCTCCTCAACGCAGTCTTAGAGTATGCTCAAGGTCACTACAAATGGCTCGTCGCCAAGTCGTAGGCCAACAATACGAATACAGTGTCCCATACCACCGTATTCGGCTCACGAATCTGGGTTGCTCACTGGTCACATTGGATGGGTTCGTCACCCTGACGTAAGCCGACAGCTCGACCAGGTGTCCCATACCACCATGTACAGCTCATGAGTCTTAGCGTATCGAGGTACCAAGGTTAAAGGATTTTTACTGGTGAGTTTGGTACCTTAGATTCAAACAGTAGCATTTAAACATAGTGAACATACATCGGGCCAATCGGGTTACTTGATGAGCTCGACTAGGACGAGCGCACGTGGAGTTGATCGACATAAAGTGCATAAGCACTCTTTGTGGCCTAACCACTATCGACATCCTAAGTACGGCTCAGAATCATCAAACACATCCTGTGTGGCGAAAACAACCTCATCCACCACAGCAGAGCCTATTACCGATTGCCTGAACTATGATATAGTCCCAACCGCATGCAATCACAATAATAAACATATGAGATGATCAAAGCAGTACTGAATACTTGAGTCAAATCCTACAATCATTTGAGCATGCTATGGAATATAACTTAAACATGCATATACTGTACACAGTTAAGGTAGTTGGGAATCATATCTCAACTCCCCTATAAATCACAATTTACAAACTAATAACTCATTCAGACATTTTTACAAACACTTAGACTACACATTCCAACATACATGATGTATGTTGGTGATATTACATACTTGGGCAATTCCTTTCGCCAAGGAGTTGTCGCCAATGCAACAAGCATATATGCACAACAGATAATCATGTCAACCACGAATCCAAAATCCATACGTATTCAAGTATTTCAACAAATATATAAAATACACTATACTTGACATAGTTCATACGTATTCGTAAAGCGAAACAAACATCGCATTTGACATGTGAAATAGCACCCACGTCAGTAGTAAATCATTAACTGATATTGAAAGCCTTGAAAACCATAACCTATACGTATATATTCCACACCTTACGCCGGTAAACGCGTAACGAATTTGTTTTAGACATTTAGTCTTCGTCAACGGCGGATTGGCAACCTATAGCATGAGTTATGTTAGCTATTTCATCACTTATGCTATATGAAGCCCTAAAACAGGTTAGGGTTTGGTTTCCTTACCCAAGTATGGAATCGGGATCACCTGTATAGCGATACGAATGGACGGATTTGGCACGTAGTGTAGCTAGGAAGAACCCCAGGATGAATCTCCAACTCACTCTCTCTTTCTTTTCCTTTTCTTCTCCTTTCTTTGCTAGGGTTTTAAAATTCATATGGAATATGTGAGAGGGGGTTTAAAGCCCTTATATAGGCCCATAACTGACGAGAATGGCCCCAAGGCCAAGGTATACTTAGGTTAGCCAAATCGGGTCTGTTTTGATCCAACGGAGCATTTCTGGAGGTCCTTATGCTAAATGCGGTTGGACTTAAGCTCTCTGATATTGAATCCAGGTCAAGCTAAGTTTTCAGTCCGATCGGATTTACAGATCCCCCGTGGCGGACCAATTTCAGTTCGACGGTCACTGGTTTTCGATCAGGGCGACAGGTACATTGCCACGTGTGGGACATTTTTCCTAATCCTAGCGTATATTTGGGTCAGATTCTAACGGTCTGAATCTTTATATTTGACCTGCAAGCGACACTACTCAGATTACTTAAATTCAGATTTATTTCCTACAGATATTTACGTTTCTCACATACTTCGCTCCAGACTTAAGTAAATAGTCTCAGGATATTATTTGGACTTAATTTTCGAGGTGATTGTCAAGTCCAACTAGGTGGTCATAATTGTATAGTTTCGTAGTTATCGGACTTTCGACGTACAGTCCGGGTTTGATATGAAGTTTCCAGATGCTCCTGAGAGTAACTGGGTTTAGAGATTGATCCTACGTTTTAGGGTAATGTAGCGTTAACGATTTCACAAGTTTTGGGTCTTGCAGATCGTATTAAAAGTGATTAGTGCTAATTTTACAGGTAATCTAGTTTAGCGCTAAGTAATTCACGTTAAATTTATAAAGGATTTAGTCCTCGGAGATTTCTGCCTGAGGTGGTACTCGGGTCTTTGTATAGATTTTTTCGGGACTTTACAACTTGCCTCCATGAGACACAAGTTTATGCCCTACATAAGAGTAAAGGTCAACACAAAGCACTTGAGTTTTATGACTTACACAAGAGCAAATGATCCACAACTAGAACTAAAGTTTTATGCCCTACACAGGAGCAAAGGATCCACACATGGAACCTAGATTTTATACCCTGCAGAAGAGCAGAGGATTCACACAAGGAACCTAGATTTTATACCTTACACAAGAACAAATGATCCACATAAGGAACCTACGTTTTAGACCGCACAGGTCAAGAACCTACACAAAGGACCTAAGTTTATGACCTGCACAATAACAAGAGTCAACACACGGCACCCAAACATACTCTCCCGTCGGAGGCCTCCTATGAGGGCTTGAAGGGTTAAGATGCACCTCTGACCCAATCCTATACAAGGAATGATCAGCAAGGTCTCTGGACTCTAACGACTTACAGATAAGTAGATGAGCCCCGTTATACACTTAATGAAGATCTCCTCTTATGATGATGAAGATTCTTCAGCTCTCTTGATCCACAACACTGATGATGCTCTAATAACAGGCGACGGCTTGGGTTAAGGTTATGTTGGAATCTACTTTAATGAATCTTACTCATTTGGGAGACGGAGTAATTCCAAGCACTCAAGCATTAAAGGAATCCCAGCTCAATGATTTGTCATTAAGATGGTAATTGGACGATCCTTGAATGAGGACGTTCATTCACCAATCCACTCTATTAAACATTAATGACGAGGGTGGATTGAGGAATGTATTCCCATGAGAAAAAGGGCTTAGGGTGGGCGATATGCAATTACTCTCTCAAAGCTCTCTTTTTCTCAATCAATCAACCAAGTACAAGCTTCCCTTATATAGGTAAAAAGCTTCAACGAAAATAAAACTATTAGTTTCTGACTGAGTTCGGTGTTATCGAACATATACTTTTGATGCCATTAAATATCAGTTTGATGATGCAAACTCAATTGAAAGTCATTCTGAAAACCTTTTGATAGAAGCTCGATGATATCGAACCAGATTCGATGACATCGATATTTGAACTTCAATGTTATCGAATCATGGTTCGACTCCTTGACATTATATCACAAGAGCTTGCTGGACATTATCGAGTTGGTCATAATGACATCGATACCTATTCAATGTTATCAAAATTTAAATTTTGATATCATCGAATCCATTTTCAATTCCTCGATCTTTTTGGGAGATATTCCTCGAAAGCTTGCTGAACACTTTTTGTCCTCTTTTTTATTTCATTGAGACTCCCTCAATATCATCAAAATTTGAATATCGATATCATCGAGGCTGTCTCGATTCCTGGAACATTTTCATTGATTTTCCTGTTGAGCTTTCTGAACAAAATTCGTCCAAATTCGATATCATCAAACCTTGTTCGATGTCATCGAAATTTAAATTTCGATAACATTGAATCTCGTTCGATTACTCAAGCAATATCAGAATATTTTTCTGGAAGATTTGCTGGATAATGCTCTAAGTCCTTTGATATTATCGACTGACCTTCAACGTATCAATTATTGATGTTCGATATTATCGAAGGTATGTTCAATCTATCGAACATTTTGTCCAAATTACTTTGTGGTTGTTAGACATAAAAAAGCCTAATTCAATGTCATTAAGTATTGTCTGATGTCATCAATCATGAGCGTTCGATGACATTGACACATACTCGATATCATCAAGTTCAACTGGAAAACTTAGAAAAATTTTCCTGTTTAAAACTTAAGTTTTCAGACTTTGAATTTCTGGGTTGTTTAAAGGCTTTTAAGGCATTATATACTCGAGTGTTTTGGGACATGGGAAGTGAGGCTTAGTTTACCTTTGACGAGCTCAAAGTACACATCCAGTTGAGGCAATGGCTTGAACGTCCTTCATATGGGGCTCACTTGACTCATCGACTCAACCCTCACGTTAATTGATAAACCAAGGCACTTTCAATCTCCCCCTTTTATGAATTACATGACAAAATACAAAACACGTAGAACAATATCCTAAATTGTGTGTACATCAAATTTACACAATTTTACAAGTATTCTAATAAGTTCACACACAATTTGAATCTTCAGGTAGTTGCTCCCCCTATCTCCTTGCAGCTGCTCCCCCTATCACCTGTACCACCATTCATATACACCATACACACAATCGTTCGTATGGTGGGATTTGTTCTCCCCCTTTTTGTCAGTCATTGGCAAAGGTTACTATATACCAATATTAGATCGATTGACTAAAGTTAAAATTAAAGAAACTGGGAGAATCAGTGTAATAGGAGAGCCAAGCAAGAAAGCCTCTTTTCATAGAGCCGACAGAATTTAGTTTATAATACGTGATTATATCTCCAAAATGCATGATAGTAGGATATTCAACATTCTGAAAAACACATTTGCATTTGAATCTAGAGAACTAAAATCATTAATGAATACTCACAATTAAACACTTTTATGGGCATATAATAAACAGTAGTAAGCCTATCACCATGTTACAATTATCATTTACGCCATAAACATTCAACATTAAGCTCAAACAAAAGATTATCTTTCATTCATAAGAGCATTCAAAAGAACTGCCCAATGTAAGACCCGTATCCTATTCCGTACCGTTCCGTAGGCTTCCGCGGTCCTCCCGATTGAATTTCGGCAACCCTCGAAATGTATCAGACGTTTGCGCGTGATCCTAAGCCAAGTCCTGCATACCGAAGTCAACTCGACCTGAAACTTATACCCTAACAACTATGTCGTCACTGCTATTCCAATGCCATGACTCGCGCATCGATCCGATACCCAGGTTAGAAAATATGGGCCCGCATTCATTTCGAAGAAAATGCTAAGCGTGCGAATTCCGAGAGAATCTCTACGACCTATCTCATCAATCAATTAATCAATCAAGTACACATCACACCTCAAACCAAGTACAAGTAACCCATACCCTTACACAAGCTACCCCAAAGTCAACCCCTACATTACTTCATCCATCACTCCACCCATCCCCATCACCCATCACTCCATCTCTTATCATCCTATCACTTCTCTCTCTCCCTCATTTCTCAAAAAAAAATCTCCTAAGCAACAAAAAAATTTCAACGTCCAAGCCTCCCCAAGCTCTCCCAAAATAACAAGTGTGGCCCACTTTTTCTCTCTCTCATCTCCCATCTTAATCATCCATTTATCATTCACCTTCATCAAAATTGAAGGCAAGGAGATCGGTATTCCATCGGACCAAGAAGATCAAATGGTGAGTGTTTTATAGGTCTAAATTTCATGTTTTGATGATGGGTCAAGTGAGGCCTACAATTGATGGTATGAATCTCACTTGGACCCTAAATGTGGCCAATGACCCACCTTGATTCTCGTGATCATTCCATGATGAGGTCATTTTCCATAGACACTTTCATGATGTTTATTTTTCTTGCATGAAAAGAGGTCATCTAGACCTTCCATTTCGGTGGAGAAGGAATTTTCACCGTTGATTTTTGATTTGGTGGGCCCACATGTAATGAAACTCACTTGATATATGTCGTAAATCATGAAAGGGAGGGCCCATAGTATTGCGGTCCCTCCATCACACGTGTCTCTCTCTCTCTCCCATTCTCTTTTTCATTTTGTGTGATGTGTGGCCCACTCAGATGGATCCTACCTTGATATATGTCTTATCCACACCACCTAACCATTTAGTGGCCCACCTAGGCAGCACACCTGTAGGTAGGGCCCTCTTTTATATGTGTTATATGCAAACCGTCCTGCGTCTAGGGACGCTGGACGTGGGTTCCGTGTGTCACGCCCCAAACTCGAAAACCTACCTCACAAAATTTTTAATCACCGAATCCGCCGCCAACAGCCTCCATAGTACCCCATTCTCGTCTCTCAGCGCTCATTCGTCAAATTTCGATCTTGGGATGCTACGAGGAGGATTTTTAACATCAGTTTGATTCATAATAAGCATAACCAAACGCATAACCCACAAACAACAACCAAAAACTCCATTACATTTTCACTATGATAAAAAACTTTATAAGTACAATGAGCATAAAGGGAAATACAATGATGATGAACAAAAACCTCCAATATGATCGGCTATGTGATCCTGCCTCAGCGTTGCTGCGGTCCAACGTCACCTGCACGCAACGGTCATGCATAAGCTTATGGAAAGCTTAGAGGATGGTGAAAGTGTGTGCGCAAGGTAGTAATACAATTATGCAGTATTGGAGTAATGCGAAACATGCCGATGAATCCATGAATACTGTTAGCCATACCCAGGCTATGCGATGCAAGGTATGAATGATGTCGGCCATACCAAGGCCATGCGATGCAAGATGCAACTCAAGCATATAAATCCTCATTTAAGTCCACATACTAATACAACTCAAATCTGGAATATCACCAGGGTCTAGTATCCTCCAACCAGATTGTCGCCCCATCGTGCACAACAAGGTGAGTGAAAAAGACCTCACTATCCGCTTACCAATATCAGGCTCGGCTCGTCGATAGTGGACCCATTCCTTGAGCTGGTCAAATTCAACCTAGATTTGCCCCTCCTCTGGGCGGGTAAGGCTGCACCCCCTTCCAACCAACTACGATACGGTGAAAAGCGCGACCTCCTGATAATCGACACTCGACGCTCATGCACTCACTCGGTCTACACGTTGGAGCAATGTCCTGGTACTATAAGGGTTTAGAGACTTTCACCCAGGGATATCTATAGCACCCCATGTAGAACAAGATTTTCGGTATCCAATCATGTCAACCATGATATGCCTGTGGAGGCTATGACCCTAATGTCGCTAGGGTGTACAGTAACCATGTCACATAATGAGAAATACATAAATCACACTATCCAGTCATGCAGCAGTCCTGCGCATATCGTGTGCTCATGTAGAGCGATACCGCTTATCCAGGAGCCCATAAACAATCTGCCCAAATACATATGCTATGATCAATCACTTCGCATATCAAGCATACATATGATGCGTATGATCATAATTATGGAACTATACTAAACATGTTATATGATGATGGATTATGTTCATCACGAAGATGGGCCTAGGTGGCCTACAAGTATGGGCCTAACAATGGGCCCTAAGGAGAATTATAATGCGGATATTTAACCAACATTATTCTTATAATGTGGACGTCAAACCATCATTGTTCCCAAGGCACGACCGCCATAAACATCATTACTCAAACCATGGTAGGGTTACACATTATAATGGACTTGTGTACATCCTATTAGGCCTCGACCCATGGGCCTTAGTTACATCAAATGGGCCTCATAACATGGGCTTCATATATATCAAAGTGGGCCTTAACTACATCAAGATGAACCTAATCCTATGGGCTGATCAAATGGGTCGAGTCGAATGGGCCGAATCAATTGGGCCAAGTCAAATGGGCCGAGTCAAATGGGCTTCAGGTATATTAAATCGGGCCCACCCTCATATATTTTTGAGATCCGACTTATTCACAAGTTAACATAGAGATAAATGAAATGAAAACAAATATCAACTAAATTGAAAACTACTGTTGCCCTTAGAAGTCCACTATTTAAATGGTGGGGTCCACTTAAACTTTAGATCTAACCCATCATTTTACTCATGCCATGAAAAAGATATCTCAATATGGTTGACGGTTTGGATACAACGTATGCATCATGGTGGGTCCCATAGATAAACGGCGTGGACGGAATAGCTGGGACCCATGGAACTTGCCGCTATGCACAGCAGTTGGCGTGTGGGGTCCACTTATTGTCGTATATAGCAGTACTATAGCAGCCGTGCACATGTAGTTGCTGCTGCTTGGAAGAGGCTAAGGTGGATCCATGTAGAGCCCACCCTTATGTACATATATACAAAGTATATAAAAATATATTTAGTATTTTATATATATATATATATATATATATATATATATATATATATATATATATATATATCTGCTGCCAGTGCAGCTTTTGGGTATAAAAAGGAGGGCAGGGGTGGGTCCCATGTAGGGCCCACCCTCATTACATATATAAAAATATTATAATATAATATAATATATTATATTATATGATGATATATATATATATATATATATATATATATTATTGCAAGTGCTATGATTATATGCTCCTTTAGTTGTCAAATTTTGTGGTGCCAAAACCTTAATCTATATCTTGTGTAGCTCATTGTTATAACTGTTTAAGACATTGCTTCATCGCTCTAAGCACTTTGCTTCAAGTCAAAAACGAAGAACTACTTCAGACACTACAGAAGAATGCGAGTACAAACTATTTCGGAAAGTGTTAGTAGTAGCTAGAAGTGTTCTTGTTCAAGACTCAAGCCAGCATTCAGCACAGAGAAGAATGGTTATTCAAGCTTTAGAAGATTTTTTGTTTCAAGTGCTACATTATGTTTAAAGATCTCAAGCATCATTCCCAAAGGTCATCTATTATCTGAAGACATGAAGTCTCGAAGTTCATATCTCACTTTCAAGGTAGGAGTGACCTTAGATTGTCCTTAGGATAGGTCATTTTAAATACATAATTCAATTGAATCTGTTTGTACGAATTTGGTTTGTTTTAAGACTAGTCCCGAACCTTATTCGACTAGTTCTAGCACTGTCACGACCAGTCCAAGAGATTATAAGACCAGTCTTAAGTTTGTTGCAATTTTTCAAAAAATTTTATTCGTCCATGACCAGTCCTGGACTCTGCTCGACCGGTCGTGTGAACAGTGTCGACCCGTCCTACGACCAGTCCTGGTTCTACAACTCAAAATTCAACAACTAAACTGAAGGTCCTATGACCAGTCGTGAGATGCCTAGGACCAGTCGTAGAGAGCCTACGACCAGTCGTAGACACCCTACGACCAGTCGTGAGTCGATTTTATCTGATCGAGCTAAAAATTTTAAAAATCTGTTCTCCTACGACCAGTTGAAGTGTCCACTAGACCAGTTGAAGGTGCGAGTTCTATAGCTATAAATAGACGACGAATTTCAGAGGTTGATAACGAAATTCAAGTAAAATCAAGGGATCACTCTGAGATAAGTTTGTATTTATTTTAAGCTATATTGTGCACATTTAATATTCTCTTTTTGTTAGCTTTTGCATTTGATTTTGTTGCTATATTCCAATCTTATTTGAAAAGAGGAATTGTGATATTTCTTATTATTGTAATCAAAATCAAATAGAGCTAAGCCCAACTGGTTTAATTTAAAATCAATTAGAACCTAGAACCATTTTAAAGTGAGTATTGGACATTTAAACTTCTACATTTAATCATCTACTTCGATTGGTTCTACCAGGCTGTTACATAATGAGAAATTCAGGTAATTTACATTCTTTTTGGTTTTCTTTCGAGATTTGACAGAAAAATCTCATTGTGGTGGTTATCTAAGGAGAGCCAGAAAACTCAGAAAGTGGGTTTTTGGATTGTGTAAGCCTAAATTAAAAAGACACAATTGTGAAGGTTTTGGGTGAACATGTGAAAACTTATTTTGATAGTGAACGCTAATATCCCCTGTGTGAGGATATTAAGAGTGGAATAGCAATCTGTGTGGCCGTTTTATAACAGTTAATGAACACATAGGCCAACCATTATAATTCTTTATGTTTTGTGATTGTGTGATTATATTTTCTATCTTTTATTAATCATAATTGTGGGATGTATGTGTGGATATGAACGTTGTAATATTTTCATTTTAAGCATAGTGGAGAATGTTTTAATAGTTTAGAATTTACTTTCTGTTATTTCCTTTTATTATTATTCTTCAGTTTGAGATATTGATACTTATCGTTCTAGTAAGGTTGTCCTGCCATAAACCCTTAGTTTTTATGGTGTAAGGTTGTCCTTTGAACTACATTCATATCAGCCTCTTAAGACTTGAATTTGAGGTTGCTTTACATTTTTTATTTTTTATTTTTGTTTCCTTTCTTTTGTTGGCTATCTTATTTCTTATATTCCGCTGTTATTTTCTTTAATTTGGCATAGTCCTATTCACCCCCCCTCTATGACATATAGCTTGGCCATTTCAAGTGGTATCAAAGCCAAATAACTCGTTTTAATTCTTTATTCTTGAATTTATTTCCTGAGCTAATGATCTAAGCCATATATAAGATGTCAAATTTTGATAGCCTATCAGTCAATAGGCCTCTACCCTTTAATGACTCCAGTTATGGTTATTGGAAAGCCAGGATGAGAATCTTCTTAAAATACATGGATGAAAGTGTGTGGCTGGCCACAGTGAATGAATGGACCCCTCCCACCACTGAAGTGACTGGAATCGATAGTTCAAAAACAATGAGAGTAACTCCTTATTTCTCATGGACCACACTTTATAAAAGTAAAAGTAGTGCAAATGCTAAAGCACTAAATGTAATTACTTACACACTATCACCGGATGAATTCAAAAGAATTATATCTTGTGATTCTGCAAAGTAAGCTTGGGATATTTTAGAAATGACTCACGAGGGTACATCAATTGTAAAAAAATCTAAAGTCCAACTCCTCACAACCAAATTTGAAGAAATTCATAAGGAAAAAAATGAAATGTTTATGGACTTTTATACAAGATTAAATGACATTGTAAACTCTATGTGTGGGTCTTGACGATAAAATCCTAGAAAGTAAAGTGTGTGCAAAGATACTACGTTCACTTCCTGAACGGTTCAACTCTAAGGTAATCACGATCCAGGAACTTCGTAATACGGATACTATGAGGGTAGAAGAATTAGTTGAATTTTTATAAACTTATGAGTTAAATTTTAAAGTTCCTAAAGGAAAATCTATTGCCCTTAAGTCTTCTAAAGATGTTTCTCAAGAAAACAATTCTGATTTAGAAAATTCTGAAGATGATATGGCCCTTCTAGCAAAAAAGTTTTATAAAATTTTTAAAAGCAAAAAGAGGGTTGATTTTCAAAAAGCTAATGAGAAGAAAAGATCTAAATCTAAATCTAAGCCTTGGAAATCTTTAAAAGAGAGTCAATGTTATAACTGTCAAGAATATGGGCATTTAGTAAATAAGTGTCCTAAAAAGGACAAACCAAAAGGAAGAGTATGTTGGTTACTTAGGATGAATCATCTGATTCTGAAGCCTCTCCTGATTCAGAAGATTTTGAAACCAAGTCGGGTAATGAAGTGAAAGCCCTTATGACTTTAGCCAAATTCACATTTTCGGATAATGATTCAACAAGTGAACAAAATCTAAACAATGAATGTGAAAATAAAGATAATCTTTAAAATGCTTACAATGCCTTATATAAGGAAAGTTGTAAAATTGTCGTTAAACTTAAACTTTAAAAAGAAGATTTTCAAAGCTTAGAGAAAATTTTGAATCTCTTGTTTTAGAAAAATATCATATTTTAAACTGTTTTGAAAAATAAAAATATGATTTAGATTTCAAAAACTCTAAGATTGAAAGTCTGAAATCTGAGAATGAAAATCTTAAACTCGAAGTCTCTTCTCTTTTAAGTTTAAAGGATACATGGAAGTATGCCCAAGGAGATCCAAAGCTAGAAAAACTTTTATCTGGATCAAAGAAATGTGGCAATTGATTCGGTTTGGGCTATGAGAAAAATGTTCCTCTTAAATATAAGAATACGTCTCCTAAGTTTGTAAAAAGAAGAGACCTTGAACTCAAAAGGGAAAAGTACAAATCAAGTTTTTTCTAAAACTACTTTTCAAAAATCGAAAAATATTTATAAATATCATAACCGAAACCCTTTAGCTGAGAAAATAGTTGATCTTCTTAAGGAGCTTTTAAAATCTAACTCAGTGGGTCACTTTAACTATAACTACAATCAAAAGAAGACACATTATACTCCTAAATCCAAAACGGTTATGAAATGGGTTCCTAAGGTTACTTGCTTGGTTGCCCACACTACTTTTAAAGCTACAAGCCATTCAAAGTGGTACCTAGATTGTGAATGTTCTAGGCATATGACAGGCGACAAGGCTTTATTCACCGATCTCAAAGATATGACTGATGGGTCAGTCACATTTGGTGATGGTAGCAACTGCAAGATTACTGGTCAAGGTACCGTTCAACTCTATAACCTTCCCTTATTCAAGAATATTTTATATGTTGAAGGACTAAAGCACAACCTGTTAAACATATCTTAAATATGCGATAACAATTACAGTGTGAAAATTTTCAATCAAGGTTGCGAAATCATAAACAAAAAGGGATCTGTAATATTAACTGGTCGCAAAACTTCTGAAAATTGCTATGTTGTAAGTGATGGCGGCTCTTCTAGTCAAATGTGCTACATGGTCCATACCGACGAGACAGAATTATGACATAAACGCCTTGGACATGACACTACAGTAATTTATACAGATTGAGCAAAAGAGAACTAATAAGAGGTCTACCTAAATTACAAAAGTTAGACAAAATATGTGGCGAATGCCAAATAGGCAAACAAACACGGAGCTCTCACAAGAAGGTGAACTCCAATGCCACATCAAGATCACTCGAGCTTCTTCATATGGATCTTATTGGACCTACCAGGACGAAAAGTCGAGATGAAAAAAAATACATCTTGGTAATCGTAGATGATTTTTTTAGATTCACTTGGGTAGCTTTTTTAAAAGATAAATCAGAAACCCTTGATGAAGTGAAAATGATTATCAGAAGTATTCAATCTGAAAAAGGTTCTCAAGTCAGTAAGATTCGTAGTGATCATAGATCTGAGTTTGAAAATAGCAGTTTTGAGAAATTTCGTAGTGATCAGGGAATATCACATGAGTTTTCTGCGCCCAAAACACCACAACAAAATGGAATTATGGAAAGAAAACCTAGTGTTTCAAGAAATGGGAAAAGTAATGTTGAATAGTATGAAGCTCTCTAGAAATCTTTGGGCTAAGCAGTGAATACCGCCTGCTTTATTATTAACCGGGTTTATATTTGTAAATCTAATAACAAAATGGCTTATGAACTATGGTTTGATAAGAAGCTTACTGTCAAATACTTTCAAGTTTTTGGTAGCAAGTGCTATATTTTGTGTGACGGTAAAAATTTGGGAAAGTTTGACATTAAAAGTGACGAAGGGATCTTTTTAGGATACTATTTAAACAGTAGCGCATACCGCGTACTGAACAAAAAGATCGGTGTTATTCAAGAATTTATTAATGTGGTCACAGATGATCACTTGAATACACCTGCCCCAAGTCCAGACCATGATGAAGTTCTTTTAATTGACAAACCAGATACCATCACTTCAAGTAAACTTTAAATTGAGGACTATTAAAGATTATCCAACCACTCAGATTCTTGGAAACCCTCTCACAGGTGTGCACACTCATAGACAATTAGAAGATATGTAATTGCGTATGCTTTACTTCCAAAATAGAACCAGTAAACGTAAAAGAAGCTCTGGTATATTGTTCTTAGACCTAAAGATAAACATATTATTGGAACAAAGTGGATATTCAAAAATAAGTATGATGAACTTGGTAATATAATTCGAAACAAGGCAAGACTGGTTGTACAAGGGTACACTCAAATAAAAGGTATTGATTATGATGAAACCTTTGCACCAGTTGCTCGCCTTGAATTAATTCGACTTTTTGTATCCATTGTATGCTTTAGAAAATTTAAAATTTATCAAATAGATGTAAATAGTGCCTTCTTAAATGACGATTTACGTGAAAAAGTATATGTTGAACAACGTATAGGGTTTGAAGACCCTAAGTTTACTGATCATGTATACCATCTTAAAAAGGCTCTCTATGGTCTAAAACAAGCTCCCAGGGCATAGTATGAGAAATTAACTAAGTTTTTACTCAGTCATAATTTTTAAATGTGCAGTGTCGATAAGACGCTCTTTGTTAAGAAACACAACAGTGATATCTTAATGGTTTGATCTATGTTGATGATATTATTTATGGATTAACTTATACTAACATGACTATTGAGTTTGCAGATTTAATGAAATCTAAGTTCGAAATGAGCATAGTTAGGGAATTAAATTATTTCCTAGGATTGCAAGTAAAACAACAACCTGATGAAATTTCATTTTTTAGACCAAATATGCTCTGAACTTGATTAAAAGATTCGAATTTGAGAAAGGTAAGAATTTTGATACTCCCATGAGTATAACTTTAAGACTCTCAAAGGATGTTATAAGTAAAGATGTGGATCATAAATTATATCGTAGTATGATTGACAGTTTGTTTTATTTAACTGTTAGTAGACCTGATATTTCTTTCAGTGTTGGTATTTGCGCAAGATATCAATCTAATCCTAAAGAGTCACATTTAACTGTTGTTAAGCGGATTATGCGATATGTCACAAGTTCAGTTAATTTGGGTCTCTAGTATCCATATGATACTAGTGTTCAGTTGGCAGGGTATACTGATGCTGATTGGGCTGAAAATATACATGATAAAAAATCAACCAGTTGTGGTTATATTTATATTGGAAATTACTTGGTTTCTTGGTTTAGTAAGAAACAGAGTTCTATATCACTCTCTACTATTGAGGTTGAATACATCGTAGCTAGAAATGCATATACTCAGCTTGTTTGGATGAAACGTACGTTAAGTGATTATGGAATTACACAGGATTCAATGACTTTATATTGTGATAATTCCAGTGCTATAAATATTTCAAAAAAATCAATGTAGCATTCATGTGCCAAGCACATTGACATTAGGTATTATTATATTCGTGAATTAGTAGAAGAAAAAATAATATCTTTGAAATACATTCAGACAGAGAATCAACTTGCTGACATTTTTACTAAACCGCTCGACAAAAGCAGGTATAATAAATTGAAATTTGATCTTGGTATGTGCATTCAAAATTGATTATTTATGCATATGTGTATCATAGTGTAAATATTTTTGAGAATTTATGTGTTTAAAATTCAATTTTATGTGAATATTGCATGTTTTTAGTTGGTACTCGACCAGTCGTGGGTATACACGACCGGTCGTGGACAGGCCAAGACCGGTCGTGGAGCGCGTTGGGTGTTTTAAATTTGAGAAAAATCTCATCTTCCTCATTTCTAACTTCCTCTCCAACGAGCCGATGTCTGATCAGTTGAACCCACCGACCTGATCTTTAAGGTTAGTGCATTTTATTGGTCAATCTGTCAAATTCAAGTTATATTCTCTTCTTTATTTACATTGGAGTGCTTGATTTCAAGCTTTGTGGAGACTTTGGAATTTTTCTTATACATTTGCTGATATAAGAAAACTCATCTCTACTTCCTTTGAGTTTTCTTGTTCCTTTGTATTTCTTTGTGATAATGGATGCTAGAGGGACAAAGAAAATAACTCGTGGTCCATCATCCTCTAGATCAGCTCCAATAACTCAGCGTTATCTTCGTTCACCCGAAAATGATCCTTCATATGTACGGGATTTGCGTTTGCGCAATGTTATTGTTGAAAAAACTATTGATCTTAACCACATTGCTCCATTTGGTATCCTTCCTCTTCTCTAAGATGTAGGATGTGATAACATCTTACATTGGGGAGGGCCTGCATACCAATCTATTGCACAGTCCATGTTTGCATGCATCTCTTATTTTTCTACTAAAAATTTAACATTTCAAATAGATGCTAGAGAAGGCCTTTTTGATGTAGACTGTCATTTAATATCTAACCTTATGGAAATACCTGTTAATGATGAGGGTATCCCATTCATATTCTAACTGAAAAACCTTCAGAAACAGAAAAACAAATGCTCACCGGAACATTGTGTAACATGAATGTGCAATGGACTCATAAAGGGAATGCGCTCCCCTCAAAGTATTTATTACCTAGATATAGAGTCCTTCATAGAATTTTTACTTCTAATCTGTATCCGCGGTCTGGTAATAAAATAGAGTTGACTTCATTTATGGTTCGTGTTTTGCACTCAGTTGTTTCTGGTACTAAAGTTTGTCTTCTATCTTTAATATGTCATTCCATCATTCAGTTTCGTCTCCATCCAGGTCATAGTGATATACATTTTGCCTATCTTATGACTGTATGAGATGCGGAGTGAGTCGGATAACTATAATCATATTCCACATTGTGGCGATCGCTAAGTGTGATAAACTGCATATACTTTACCAGGCATCTCATGCAGATTGCTTGTGTATATTAATACCTCTTATGGTTGTGGAGTATAGGACGTATCAGAACCTTTACATTGCTTTTATGAATCTCTTGAATTACTATTAATCTTAAAGGATGACCATCACTATAAGTAGGGCATTGACCCTCTCCCAACCATACAGATGATGTAGGTGATGTACAAATTGAAGACCTAGAGGACCATCTCCTTATAGAAGACTATATTGAAAGAATATGAAGATATTTTTATTATTTAGTTTATACTTCCGTTGCAGACTCGATTAATGTAATAAGCTTATTTCATTAATTATAGGTTACACATATTATCGACTTAATTAGCACAGGTAATGATAAATCAAGTAGATAATTGCTTCTTATATAATCTCATTAAATGCACGCATGAAATTATGATATGATACATGCTATTACAATCCAACACTCTCTCACAAGCGACGTCAACGCATATTTCACAAATGCCAATACTTCCTCACAAACAACTCCAACATCGAATCGCAATAACCTAACTAGTATAATGCGATTGATGTGTATGTTACCCAAATAGTTATCAAGTCTTATTCATCAAACATATTAGGGAATTCAGGGTACCCCAGCCAATGCATAACTAACATTAGCCCAACCGATCTCACCCAAGCGATGACACATGGTTAGTCACCTCATCAACATAGTGGATAACGACTACAATTGATGCACGAGTCATCACCCAAACGCAATTATAGTACGATAGCGGCATGCATTCCAATTATGCCAAGGTAGACTCATAGCCTTCATGATTTCTCATTGGTCACTATGGGAAGGCTCATCGCTCCAACATATGCCAACAGCTTGGACACGTTATTCCATTCCACCGTACCTAACTCAAGAGTCTTGTGGATCGTACCTCTAATGATTATAAGTACATTCGTTCAATGAGAATGAGGTATCGTATATTTTATTTGGTCATGTCATACATTGTGAACATACATGATTAGTCGGCTATTAGACTAATTTGATTAACTTATGAGAATTCCAGTGTAACTGGTATTGGGTGCAAGCATTCCGCGTAGTCTAACTACTGTCGGTTTTCTATATTTGATACAGGTCGATCAAATAAGCCTATGACGGCTGACCTAACTTAGCCCGTATAAGGCCCGTATCTTAGTCCGTATCATTCCTTAGAATTCCGCAATCCTCCCCGTCAAATTTCAGCAACCTGTGATCTGTAATCGGTGTTTATGCATGACCATAAGTTGCATCTTTTAAATCTGAATCGACTCGACCCGAGACTTATACCATTGTAACTGTACCGTCGCCGCGGTTCCAACGCCCTGTCTTGCGCATGATGCGATTCCCAGGCCATGAGTTGTGGGCCCGCGTTTAATTTGAGGAAACACCACGCGTTACAAATCTTGAAAGAATCTATACAATCCATCACATCAATCAATCAATCACAAGTCAAGTACAATCCATCACAACTATCACTCACCCATACCTCTCTCTTCACCAAGTCAAATGAACTCATACCTAGCCATTCCTTTCTTACCAACGAGTCAAGGCAACCTATACCACATGCCATCTCATGCCCCCAAAAGTCAAGAGAGCTCATACCCTCCATGTCACCTCCTCTTACAACATCCCCCCCCTGCCCCCCACGTCTCTCTCTCTTATTCTCTACCCATTCCCCAAGCAACCTAAGAGAAGCAACTGTCCAAGGAATGAAGAGTGGCTCACTTCCTACCCTCAAAACTCTCAATCCAACCCTTCAATTCTCATCTTCCACCATTAAAGGTTGAGCTTAGGAGCTAAGGAAGCTAAGGAACCAAGAAAATTAGTAATCACTAGGTGTTTTGTAGGAGTATATTTATGTTTTGATGTTGGGCCAAGTGGAGCCTACCGATCGATGGTATAGATCTCACTTTGGACCCTAGGTGTGGCCGATGACCCGCCATGATTCATATATTTATTCCATAATAGGGCCATTCTCCATGGACCCCATCATTGATGTTTATTTTTCTATAGTGAAAAGGTCATCTAGACCTTGCATTTTTGGTGGAGAAGGGATCTTCACTGTTGATTTTGATTGGTGGGTCCACATGTAATGGGACCCACTTGATGTATGCCTTGTAATGCATGGAAGGGAGGGCTCATAGTGGGGAAGCCCTCCATCGCATGTCTCTCTCTCTCTCTCTCTCTCTCTCTGTTTGATGGCCCACCTTAACATATGTATCATATCCGTGCTGTCTACGAGATGGGCCCACCCTTCTAGACTGTCCTGCGGACGGACTTGCTATCTGTTTGTCTGGACAGGCCTGCATGAAGGAAAACACAAATATCAGCTCGATCGTGAGCTGGTGGGCCACTCATGTGGACCCCACCTTGATGGTGTATTATCTTCAGGCCGTCTAGTAGGCCTGGACGCTGGATCTTTCAAATAATAATAATAATAAATAATATATTATATTATATGTGGTGGGCCCCACGTGGGACCCTCCTGATGTGAAACCGGATTGGCTGGTGTACCTCGCACCAGCTATGTAGCCGCTGCATAACGTTAGCAAGCTCTGTGGGTCCCACCAGTAGTATAGCTGCTGGAATGACGTTAACAAGTTTTATGGGTCTGATCAGAGGTATGTGTTATATCCACATCATCTAGATAGTTGGACGATGGGACCCACCGTTGATGTACATGTTCTATATCCACACCGTCCAGATGGCTGGACGGTGGGACCCACCGTTGATGTATATGTTCTATATCCACACTGTCGAGATGGGTGGACGATGGGACCCACCTTTAATGTATATGTTTTATCTTCAATGTCCAGAGTTTTTGGACGATGGGGATCCACCTGATGTACGTGCTGGCAGCACGTGGCCCCACCATAATGTAAGTGTTTTATCTACACCGCCCACCCATGCAGCCTACCATGATGTGTGCGTTGATTCACACCATCCACCCTATTTCCATATCATTTTAAGGCCTGGGCTTCAACGACTAGGCCCAACTGGCGGTCAGTAGGTTCACCTGCTGCTGGACCAACATCTAGCAGCAGCTGGGCCAAGACCCACCATGATATATATGTTTTACCTTAACGTTCATCAACCATTTGAGGCACATGGGATGTGGTCCATTGTAATGAATTTAAGGCCCAAGTGGTGAGGCCCATAGTGATGTATTTGAAGCCCAATGTGATGTATTTGAGGCCCATGAGTGAGGCCCAATGTGATGTGTATGAGGCCCATGAGTGAGGCCCTTGTATGAGGCCTAAGGTGATGTGAGGCCTTTGTGTGAGGCCCAATGTGATGTATATGAGGCCCATTGTGATGTGAGATTCCACCATGACGTATGTAATAATGTTTACGATGCGCATTCATCTTCCTAGTTAGTTCTAAATGGGCTATGCCTTGAGAGCAATGATAGTTTAATGTCTACATTATAAGAGCAATGATGGTTAAATGCCCGCATTGTAACCCTTCCCAAGGCCCATTGTTAGGCCCATTTTCATCTTCCCTCAGTGGGCTAATCCAAATCACTGGGCCCCCATAATTGTTAGGCATATCCTTGATATGAGTAGGCCGTTTAGGCCCATCCTTATTATAAAGAGAGAGTTCATCATCGTATAACATGCTTAGTATGACTTCATGATACATGTCTATACGCATCATATGTATGCTTGATATGATGAGTGATTGATCATAACATATGGCCTTGGACAGATTGTTTATGTGTAATGCCTCGTATTTTCCAGTACTTGAGCGTTACCATAAAAAAATAATAATAATCATAAAAATTATTATTAGATGTTTTAATAAAATGACATATTATTTTACAACATGATTTAAAACATGACATTATGTGATTTTCAATTCATACATGTACGTATAGCATGATATTGTATATTATAAATGAATGAGTGACCAATAGCATGTATATGATAGTATGTTAACGTTAAAAAGTTATATTTATATATGTGAATGAGATTTTAATTATAAGTAATATAGGAAGTAATGAAATCTATATAAATATTAGTATTGGTTGGTAATAAATGGTGAAAGCCTTATAATTGGCCTGTTAAGACCTTTTAACCGTCGACGTTCAATTTCGAGGTGATCTGACTATTAGGTTGATGGGAACCCACCATAGGGACGTGAAATCTAAGAGTATGGCCCACCTAGAACTTAGAACAGCCTGATCAACAGCCCAAAATCCTTTGGTACAACCCCTAAGCCAATTAAACGGAGTGGATTTAACATAAACATTACAGTGGCCCCCACACGAGGTACGTGTGCACCATGGACCGTCATGCACGATGTACACCGAACCAAGGTACTCGGTCAAACGACCTTTGACCGAGCAAGAAGAAATTTTTTTAAAAACTCCTCCCGCCATTAAAATTTCAAACTGACGAATTTTCAAGCCCCAAAGTGGGCTATCTGGTGAACTTTCCGGATGATCCAAGTTGTCCATTTTTCTTGTGGGATCTGCCCAACCAAAATGGTATAGGGGTTGGGACCCATGCATAGGAATAAAGAAGTTAGGCCTGGACCGTCCATTCCTTTCATGTGTGGCCAGGATCCAAGATCTGAGACCATTGGGTGGCTTCTCTTGCAAGCCAGCACCCCTTATATCCAAGTGATTTAAACCTTCAACGAGCCAGCTGGGGGAGGCATCTTCATGACCGGACATAGCTAGGCAAGCCGTAAGAAAGGAAAAAGTAGAATTTCCATTTTTGGCTAGGAGAAGCTGTCATGCCTGGGACAGTCCGATGGGGCCATGTGGAGTCATCCCAGCCCTTTTAGCAGGGTGGTACGAAATGAGAAGGTAAGCTATCTCATCCCATGAGAAAAGAAGAGAAACGAGATCTCTCACGAGATGAATCCAGGGTGTGCATTGGCAGTCCAAAAAGTGGACCCCACACTAATCATGGACCCCATCCAGACCGTTCAAACGGACCAGATCACTTCAAAACACCCTAGGCTGTGATTTGTCATTGTCAGCCCGATCATCTTCCCCGATAACCCATCCAAACCCGATCATAAGATGGACCCCACCAGACCCAAAAGATGTACTTTCGGGTAGTCCAAGACATCAGATGTGCATCCCCAAGCACGGATGGGCCCCATGCATGACCATTTTGCAATCACGACTATTGCATGGGGAGAGCCTCTTTCAAACCGTTGGAAGCTCTCTCCCATGCCTATAAATTTGGGCACTATTGCCCTCAGTTTTCACGCCAGAGAATGAGTAAGAGAGAGGTAAAGCAAGGAGAGTCGTTGGTGTAGGTGACTTAGTGCCGCCCTGCACCAACTCAGCTTGCGCGAGGCAGACCGAGTTGGGTCAGTGCTGACCTACAACACACCTGCTAGAAGAGAAAGGAGGGTCGTGGGCCACCCTATAGATCAAGCCAGGTAATGGCCTAACCTTCCCTCATTTTCTTCCTTCCAGTAATGCATCAAAATGAGAAGTTCAGCCATGGTTTGGGCCTCCAAACTGGGCTGGAACTTGGCCAAGATCGTGACCTATCCAGGCCATTTTTGGCCCACGCCTGAAGCCGAAATCGAGCCATGAAATCAGGTTCCGTCAGGCCTGAACATGGGCTATGTGCACGCCCTATCTAGGCCCCTAAGCGATGCTGAAACCGAGCTTTCATGGGCCATAAAAACACCTCTCAGCTGTGGCATAAATACAGCTGAATATACAGCTTGAAAATAGCCGAGATTGCAACTTGAACGCAGCTGAAAATCAGCCTGAAAACAGCTGGGATTTCAACTGGAAATTAACCGAATATTCAGCTTGAAAGACAGCTGAGAATTTCAGCCTGAGAATAGCAGTTAATTCAGCTTACGGGCAAGTGGAAGCCAGCATTCATCAGGCCATGGAAACACTGAAAGAAGGCCTCCACCGGGCCCAAAAATATGGCAGAAAACGAGCCCTTGCATGGGCTATGATCGGCCTATAAATAGAGTAATTTTGGCTAAAATCAGGCCCTTGTTGGGCCATAAAAATGTAGGTGAGCTGACCATGGGCCTCACCAAAATGCAGGTGGGCTGACCGTCGGCCTCACCAAGATGCTTGTACCCTGACCGTCCATCTTACCAGCCCTAGACCACCATGACTTACATATTTTATCTTGGTCGTCCATCAATGGACGTCCAGTGCTGGACGATTGGTACTTATATATATCTACATATATACATATATAAAATATAATAATATAATAATAACATATAAGGCATTATATATATATAAACATAGTGCTGTATATGTGAGTGGTGGGCCCCACCTGGGACCCACCCGTGAATTGATTGCCGGTGCACTAGCTATATAACTGTTGTATTAACGTCTTGAAATCCAGGCCGTCCATTTGTACTAGACGTCACCAGGTGCCAAGGGTCCCACAGTGGTATGCGTCTCGTCCAGACCGTCCATCTGGATGGTGGGCCCTGGTCACAATATATGTGTTATATCCCTATTATCTATCTGTTGACACGTTGACCCATTTTCAAAAAAAAGAGAGAGAGAGAGAGAAACATAATATAATAATAATGTTATGTATATAGAAAGGTGTGGGGTGGCCCACCTACGTGGGACCCACCTTACTATATGTATTATATCTCCACCACCATCATCTGCTGATCCAGACCGTCCAATGGTCTGGATGTAAATACCATCCACCATGGTGTATGAGTCCTATCTACACCATCCGTCCAACTAGGACGTAAGCCCCTTCCTGATGTATGTGCTACACCCAAACCATCTATCCACCTGACGGAAAATAAAGCAGGTTCAATTCCTTGTGGGCCACACATGTGGACCCCACCTTGGTGTATGTGATTCATCCAAACCATCCATCCATTTGGTGAGCTCGTCCTAAAGGCTGAAAAGAAAAATAGGATGGATCCAGTGGACCACACAGCCATAAATAGTAGAGAATTGAAAGTCCACTATTGAAATTCTTTTGGAGCACCAAAGTTATGGAACAACATGATATTTGCTCATCCTCTTAGGAGAGGTCCTGGTGACTATATGAGCAGATTGGATGGAAGATAAACACCATGGTGGGCCCTATGGGATTCCAACAGTGGAAATCATGATCACCACTGCTATTGGTGATATGGCCAGATGAACCTTTTCAATAAAAATCATTTTTGGGGTAATACTCTAAAAAGATCTCCTAAATAACGTAGATGGTGTGGCTTATCCATAAGGCCCACCTTAATGTAATTGTGGCCAAACTCTGGCCCAACACCCTTTTTTTTTCATGGGCCCTCATAAGCCCTTTGCCACACAAATCTCAACTGATTTAAAACCTTGGGATTATGTGGCTAATGCGAGCTATGAACTCTAGGGACTACTTGCGCTATTCTCGGGCTGTAAGAAAATACCACGACCTTTCAGGTGACGATTATTTCCCTTAAGCTTTCCATCTTCTTATTAGCTTAAGTTATAGTTTTTATTTAGATTTATAGTTGATATCTCTTTCTTATGATCACATGTATTAGTTGGTAAAAATTGAATTGTCATATTGCCTGCTTAATGATCATCCTGTATATTTGTTTATTCTTGTGGATTATTTGTATATTGCTTATGGACTTTAAACTGGTACATTAGTGAGAAACCCTCACCTATAAATGTACGCCCATACTTGGGATGTAACCCGACTGGTTGTGATTAAAATGGACCTTCGACTTAGTAGTTATTGAGTAGTGGTCTAAATGGATCATCGATGCGGGCCTACCATCCAAGGTTGTTGTGTCCAATAATTTTTAAGGATGGTCTTTTACCACATGGTTTTGATACTTGCTCTACGAGGCCTATTTTGATAATTGTTTTATGTGGCTTATTTGATATCGCCTTACGTGGCTTTGTTATAGTATTTTTCTTATATGAGTTTGATGTTTTATACCGTGCAATTATACGATGGCAAGCCCCATATATTGTAATATGATTGGTCACTGGTCGATGAGTTTCCATTAAACATTCTAAGATAGTAGTCTTATGAGCCGGGGATGGTGGTATGAGACCTATGCTCGAGTTGTTGGCCTACGCTGGCGACGAGCCCCCGTAGGGACCTTGAGCTTATTTAAAACTGGCTGATTGTAACTGGACAAATAATGGTTTGACTAATCATGCATACATGGCACAGACCAGCGTCTATCGCTAGGCAGTCGTTACGCCGCACTTAGTATGCTTTTGCTAACGACTAGCCTCTGTCTGACTAGATGTTTTTCCTATGTCGTGATTCGCATTCCGCACGGTTGATCCCCGGGGCGTTGATTGGGTATTTACATAGGTGACGAGCCCAAATTCTGCACGGATAAGCATCTCCGGGGCGTGATTGCATACTTCACGCATCCATGCTTCTAATAAGACCTGCATCATGTATTATTTTGTATGTTTTATTTTATAACTATGCTTACCTAATGCGGCAGTGTGTAATCTTGAGGGGAATACACACTGAGTTGGCTACTCATCCATAAAAAATATAACCGTATAGGTAGCACAGGTGGCTTAAGTGATATGCAGGTTCAAACTGATGAAGAGTCGTTATGGTGGTTAAGCACACATGATTGTACCTATCGAGGAAGCTGCGCGATCTTGCGGCTTTCGTCTGTGTTTCATATGCTTTTAAATTTCTCATGTGTGTAATCTTGTATTTGTTATTGTGGAGACATTGGTTTTTATAAGTCATTATTGGCAACCACTTGTATATTCTAAATGAAATAATTTTTTTTTTTTATGTTAATTTGTTCATTCTACGCTCATCTGCTTACTCTGATAAAGGAAAAAGAAATGTATACTCGAATTTGATCATCCTTCAAAGTTAACACTCGGGTATTTGGGAAACGGGTCATCCACTCGGGTCGGGGCGTTACATTATGAGACTCCCTGATAGGCGGAGTTGTCCCACATGAGCGTGTGGAACGTGTAAGATTGTTGCATGACTGATAGTGTGATTCATGCATCTCGTATTTGTATGAGATGATTACTGTACGCCCTAGTGATATCAAGGTCGTAGCCTCCACGGGCATACAGTGGATGGAAGGATTGGACACCGAAAATCTCTTTCTCTACATGAGGTACGATAAATGTCCCTGGGTGAAATTTCTTAAACCCTTATGATACCAGGAGATCGCTCCAATGTCTAGACTGAGTGGATGCTTTGAGCGCAAAGTGTTAAATACTAGGAGATCGCGCTTCCCACTGTGTCGTAGTTGGTTGGAATGGGGTGTGGTGTTACCCACCCGATAGGAGGAGGCAAAGCTAGGCTGAGTTTGACCAACTCGAGGAATGTGTTCACTATCGATGAGTTGAGCCCCATATTGACAGGCGAATAGTGAAATCTCTTCCACTCACCTTGTTGCGCCGATGTGGCGGCAATCTGATTTGTAGTGTATTAGACCCCAGTGATATTTCAAAGATGAATTGTTTTGATATATGAATTTCGATGAGGACTGAGATGCTTGAGTTGTATTACATCTTGCATATGACATTCAGTCAGGTAGGCCTTGCATTGCATAGCCTTGGTACGACTGATAACATTTTATGAGCATGCTAGCATGTTTTCGCATTACTCTGATATTGCATACTTAACACTTATCTTGTGTATACACTTACACCACCCTCTAAGCTTTCTATAAGCTTATGCACGATCATTGCGTACAGGTGATGCTTTGATGTCGCATCAGCATTGACCTTGGAGCGTACAGCCGACTTCTGAAGCTTTTGTCTATCTTTGTATTTTTCTTTTCGCATTATAATAAAAGTTTTTAATATAATGAATATGTGGTGATGTTATTTTGTGACTTGGTTATGCTCTTTTACAAAAAAAAAAAATATATATATTAGAAATCCTCCTTACAAGATCCTAGGATCGAAATCTGGCATATGGGTGTCGGCAGCCGAGAATGGGGTACTACGGAGGCTGTCGGCACCAGATTCGGCGATCAAAAATTCTGTGAGCCCGGTTTCTGAGTTTGGGGCGTGACGGTCCATCTCTTATTTTGGACGGTTAGCTGATTGTCCCAACATTGTAAGCAATTCTAAACATCACTACGGACTGGCTATTAGTCATGTAGTCATAGCAATGTTTTATATGAAACATAAATTCAATGACACTACTACTCAGACATTTCATTGAACATGTGGGCGTTAATAGAAACAACAAACTCACAACACACTCACTTGAACATTTCATCAAATATATAAGCATCAATAAATTCAAATATTCACATAAGCATTCCATCAAACATGTGAATATCGATAAAATAATACATTCAATCACTTAGATGTTTTATGAAATATGTGAGCATCCATAAACAACATGTGAGCATTTATAAATAACCAATAACAAACGTTGTGATCAAATCGAAATGTCAACATGTTAGAAAAAACCAGGCTATTTATAAATAACAAATCATTAACTTAAATCCTCGATGGTTGATAAATGGCAACATAGGAATAATAGTTTGCACCTCAGAGGGTTTCACCTGACCTAATCGTGCTTAGGGTTAGGATTTTAGGAAAAAATCAATAATTCTTATAAAAACACCAAGAGTTATGTGAGATTCATGCAATTCATTATATAAAATTTAGGTTGAAAAATATTGTTTGTTTATTGCCTTCCAATTATGAGCGGGTTAGATTTGACAGAGGAAAATGATTGAGGCTAGGAGTTTGATTGGAGGAAATCGACGAAATGAGGCATAAAACTTCCTCACTCATACTATCACTCTTATTTTCTTCCTCATTATCTCATTTTCTCATTCTTTCTTTCTTTTCTCCCTTCTCCCTCGCCCATGCTAGGGCATGAAATTCATATAGGAGCGGGTGCCCAAATAAGAGCCTTATATAGTACAAAAAGTGGTGTAAATGGCCACAATGGTCCTTTATTCATTATATTATTCCTGAAGGGAGTTGTTTCTGACCAATGGGACCTACTAGGAGCTATACAAAGTATCTCACTAGATGGTCTATGTTTAGACATAATCATTCGATGATCAGACATGCCAATCAAATAGTAATGTTCTAACCTATATTGATGTTCACCGAGTGTCGATCATGTCTATAATTTTATCGATGTAAGTAGGATAATAATATTGATCAATGCACTAAATTTGGTCATCATCCAACGGTCTAAAAGTCACAACTTTTGTAAAGATCGGATACACACAATTAACTTAAGTTCTTGATTAATTTTAAAAATATTCACACATTTCATGTACTGACCTTGCAAATTTAAGTTGAGTGATTTGAAACGCGATATCGGTTCGATATCCTGCGAAATCGATGAATGTCAAGCTTGCTAAGACGAATGTCTTTCTATAATCTTGGATTTAGTAGCCCACTAATGAACGATTTATATCTTGTTAAGAAAATCGAAGTATTTCTTGAATGAATTGGATAGCAAGATTTCTTATGAATGAAAACTGGAGTTTGGATTAGGTAAGTTCATAATGCGGCCTAATCGTAATTAGCATAAACGATGATTCGGCTCTAATATCCATAATCAACAACTTTAATTTAACTATGCTAGAAACTACTTGAATTAGTAAAATATACTAAAAATATAAGATTTTAACTTATTCATATATGATGATTGCTAATATACTTAGAAGCAATTATCAATAAGATACCGAATATAAAAACTTTAATTTGAAAAAAATATGTGCAGTCCATCGACAACATAAACTTTTATAAATTTTCAATTTTAATAGGTTTATTACTTGTAACATTTTTAGTACTTTTAGTTACTAGATTATTTTTTAATTATTTTTACGGTAGTTTATCATCAAGTGTATTTTATACATTTTAAAATTTATTATTACATTCTGAATTCTATACAAATTTTTAAACTTTTTGAAGTACTTGTTGCTTGAAACAAATAAATTTTAATATAGTTTACAAGACATCATAAATATAACTTCATTTAACTTTTGTTTTTATTTATTTATTTTTATATAAAACTAGTCTCATAAAACTTTAATATAGCATTTGAATCACTTTAATTAGATTTATAAAAAAAATAAATACAATTTTATGAAGTCAATACACAAAAAACTACCAAAAGCTAAACATGCAAAATATTGCTGAATAAGGGGTGAAGGTGGCTCAGTGGATGCAACGATAGCACCATCAATTTTTGTTCAGTTTTTTATGGTGGCACTATCAGATATGTCCAAGAACTCTATGTTTTTTAACGGTGGTACTACCGGTTCAGCAATGGCACTGCCAAGGTTAGTCTACACTTTGTAAAATTCAAACTTTCACTATTTTGGACGGTTTTGTGAACTCCACATCATTCCTTTTGATCCACCACAAGTGTGAATGAATGTATAAATGTACACTTAAATCGATAAATTAATGGTGATGCACAATGTCATCCAAATCGGGGTTGGAAAAAATTTTGAGGGTTACAATGGTGTAGTCCACTTGATATTTAGATTTGCCTCCTTTTTGGTAACAATCCCTAAAATGATATGGAAAATGGATGGACGGTGTAGATAAAACACATGCGTGATGGTGGGGCCGCATATGCCAAAAAATAAAAGAGCTAGGGGCCACGGATTGGCACTGTAGGCAAATCAAGCCCACATACGGCCATTTTTGTTGTCGGGTCTACAACTCTGGCCAAAGTGCCACAACACAGCCTCGTCCGACAAGAAAATAAATTCTGAAAGGATGGTCCTAAACCATCTTGAAATTGGGAGTCTTCTTTATACAGTCTATTTTTGTGCCGCTGATGGGATGCTTGGGATCAAATGATCAGAGTAGTCATTTGAGATAATAAGCGTCTATGATGGGCCCGGTATAATGGATGGTTTGGATTATTCAATTCACCTGTTTTTCCATGAAAAATCTTGACCATTTATTTAGCGTGCTTGGCATGATTGGGCCTGGCCTGTCTGAAAACTGAGGCCTAATGGGCTCAGTCCTAATTTCAGGCCCACTAAATAGATGGGCTGGTTTTGGTAGGAACCCACATCTTAAAGCTGTGTGCTGGGACTCCCGGCCCACCATTGTTGGAACTTGGTTGGCAGGAGATGCGTGTGCACCTAATGTAACTGTGCATGGAGACCACATGATCTTTTCCTACATTTTTAGTATAGACCCGACAGGCTAGCCTTAATCATTAGATTAGACTATTATTCATACGGACAAATTCAAAAAAACAAAAATATCCCTATTTTTTTAATACTTACCTTGATAAGTATGGGTATTTTTGTTAAAAAATCAACGTATGTGAGCTAGAAATTGCCTTTGATAATATAGGTTTAGGGCGGAAAAAACAAAAGGCGTTGTACGGAATTACCTATTGAGCTAATTTTTTCTCTTTTCCCTCTAGTTTCGCCTGTTGCCCTGCGTGTGGAATTCAGCCGGTGGCACGCTTGGGTCCACTCTAACACGTTGGCAATCTGATCAGTAATCTAGACCATCCATTAGATTCCTTCCGCTATTAGAAGCAATGAAAAAAACTAACGGCAGTTACATGCAAACCTGGCAAAAATCAACCTCTCCTTTTGTAACCGTTGGTTTGCCAAGCCACGGACTAAATGGCTATGTTCATCTGATCATCAAATGCCCATGGTCCACAGGAATGTTTATTTGTCATCCAAACTGTGTGTTGATAAGGTTACAAATACCTGTGAAAACAAAAATATCAGCTTGATCCGAAACCTCTGTTCCCCACAAGAAGTTTTCAAGTTAAGTGTTCAATCCCCACTGTTTCCCGTGGTGTGATCCATTTGAGCTTTGGATATTCTTCAATTTTAGAATAATATCCTAACATGAACTGGAAAAAAGGATGAACGGCCTGGATAAAACAAACGCATCACGGTGGGCCCCACAGGTTACCACTTGAGTGGGATGGGCGATGGCCTACTGACACTGCTGGCAATGGACGGAGCTCTGTGGGCCCACTGTAATGTTTATTTGCCATCGAATATGTTGATTAAATCACACAGACGTCGATTAAGGGAAGTATCAGCTTGATCCAAAACATTTGTGACCCAGGTAAGTTTTTAATGGTGGGCGCTCAATCACTACTTTTTTCAGTGGTGTGGTCCTCCTGAAATTTGGATCTGCCTCTGTTTTTCCCTAATGCCCAAACATAAGATGGCAAAATGGATGAACCGCATGGATAAGTCACACAGATCATGGTGGGGTCCACAGTCGGTACCAGAGGGTCACTCACGAATCCCTAAACCATAAACCCTAAACTCATCTCTCAGTCATCTCTCTCAAACTTTCCGAAACTCTTGTCAAATTTTGGAATGCCCTTGCTGGATCTTGACGAATCAAGTGTAAAAAAATTCAGGTATTTATTATTGGATTTGAGTTTATTTATTACAATTTGATTCAATAAGCGTTCGTCCAAACGTAGCCTAAAACATTCATACCAGACATTCGTTTTTCTTTTCTGAATTGTTCGTAATCTCGTTAAGGAATGTTTCGATGAACAAGATAAACCATCCCGAATCATTTCTGTCAGGCTGGTGTGGTATATATATGTCGGCGCCTGTTGGGGAAGTCGATTCATGATCCAGATTCACTCACTACTGTCGCCCACCCGAAGAATGGATGAGATGGAATTTTCTCGGTGTGGGGTATGGTCACATGATGCCACTCCTAATGTACGGCCTGGGCCCTGCACGCGTTCGGGTGGATCGTATGTTTGTGTTGAACGTGGACATTGGAAAACCTTCTTTAACCATTCATTTTTTATGCAAACGCAGCCTGCCTGATTACTGGATTGGCCCCCTTTTTTTTTTTTTTTAAAAAAATTTTAAATTTTATATATGGCGCATAGATAGTGTGGCCCATTTGATTAAAGGATAGGATCTTGCACTGAAGTACCAAATTGGCAAATTTGCTTGTATGCTAACACAATGCTTATTTTTTGAACTAGTTCCTTTGAGGGGCCGTTTGGATGCCTGTAAATGGGCCAAGTTGTAAATGATTTACACTTGGTGTTTGGATGGCCCTTTTTTGCCTGTAAATCATTTACAGGCTGTAAATGGCTCACAACATTTAACCCCATCTCATTTATGGGTAAAAGTTTGGATTCCATTTACGGGCTCTCCATTTACGGCCTAACGGCTATAAATGGAAAGATTGGCTCTCCATTTACAAGACATGCTATCCAAACACAGACAATCATTTACCTGTAAATCATTTGCGACTTAAAGACAAACAAGACAGGTTGTAAATGATTTACACCTATAAATCATCTACAACTTGAACCATTTACAGGCATTCAAACAACCCGAGCTTCTTGAAGTGTTTCATTGATTATTTATAGGTCGAAACTTCCCATGAGGTTGATCTCTGCGGGCCCCCACCTTGATCAATGTCGGACATTCACATCGTGCATTTGGTGGGTCCCCTCTAGGTTATGGGATATCCCAAAAATCAGCCATATCCAGAACTCAAGTGGGCCATACGGCCCATACCATCTAAAACTATGTGAAATTGTGCCTAAAATACCTTAAAAAACCACTTGGTGGGGCCCACTTGAGTTTTTGATATGGCTGAAACTTAGTGTGACCCCTCATCTAAGTGGGACACACACAATGGATGGCTGCATGTCTGAGACTCTGAACTACATCTCAGTGGGCCCGATAAATGATCGTGAAGGTTTCAATGGGTGGGTATATACTCTCACCTATTGTCTGTGGTGTGGCCCACCAAGTCATTGATTGGCTTGATTTTTAGGCCCGTTGCCCACCATGGAAGGGTGCATCTAATTGATGGTGTGGATGTCTGACATAGATCACGGTGGGGCCTACAATGCTCAACCTCACGGGAAGCTTCCCATGAAGTCAATCTCATAGTACCTTTTCCCTTTACCATTTTATGCCAAATATTGATGGTTTATTCTGGTGTGCCTGTGAAATGGTTGCACCAAAATTTCTTCCATACGTCATCTGGCTTGCTTCTTAATGTTATAGGTTGGTGTTGAGAGGACTTGGTCAGCAAAATGAAGCTGAAAATAGTTTGTAGTAAAGTATATGATTATGTTCGCTATGATCTAAAGGAGATTTCTTTTCCATCGTCTTTGCCTGACCCTCCTCATATTAAGAAGCGAAGAAAGTTGACTTGGAAAGAACGCTTCAATGTAAGTCTTCTATCTTCAGTTTACTCTTTTACTCGAAATGTACTCCAAATTGCGGACGGTTTGCATATTTTGGCAGAATGGATCACTATTCACTATGCTATGTTTGTGGCGGTTTTAGATAAAAAACTACATTTGGTAGCATATTGTTTGTTGATTTCTTTCCCCAAATTAGAGTTGGTGATTAGTGTTCAGAGTATTGGTATTGTAACATGCATCACCTATGGGCGATATGGAAACATGTGTTGATATTGCCGATATTATCATTGATATTTGGAAAATATTGCTAAGAGCTTGTTTGGATTCATGGAAAGCATAGGAATGGAAATAGTGTTTATTGGGAAACCTTATTTCTAGGAAATTGTGGGAAAGGAAACAATGTTTTCCTTATTTGTTTTAAGACAAGGTTTTTTAGAAACTTAGGACCAATTTTCAAATTTGTCGTTTGGCAAAACAAAATTTTTTCTCAGAAACAAGTTATAGCATGTGCCAATTTAGCACTTGTGGCACGTGAGATACTTGAAGATGGATAGTGACACATGAGGCATACGCCACATATGTGGGCACTTAAAGCGAAATTGTGGTACATGTGGTACATGTGAGGTGCTTGAAGTTGTGTGGTGGCACGTGGCACACGACATGCATTGACACATCTGACACGTAGTCACTTGAAGCTAGATGGCAGCACTTGTGCGCATCGGCACCATTGGCACATGTGGCATATTTGGAGTGATTGAAGATGGACAGTGGCACAAGTGGCTCACGTGACAAATTAGTGCATGTGGAGGGCTTTGCTCATGTGGGGTGCAAGATAAGATGAATGGTTGTGCACGTGACACATTAGCAATTTAGCACATGTGGGGTGCAAGAGAAGATGGACGGTGACACGTAGCGCATTAGCACATGGGACACGTTGCATGTGGGGTGATGGTTGTGACACAATATCTTCCGCACTGCTTGTATTTCTGTTGGGAAGATATGCTCGATTTCAGTAGACGGGGCGAGTAGTGAGAAGATTGTCTCATGAGAAATGATGAATAAATTAAAACTCAAAGAACATAAATATCCATGCCTATGCCAGATGCATTGGTTCAAGAAATGGGTAAAAGTTTTGTTAACTCCAGTGTTTAGTTTCCTTTTATATTGGATCCAAGTACAAGGATGAAGTGTGGTGTGACATGTTCCTCTTAGATGCATGCCACATTTTGTTAGAGAGACTTTGGTTGTAGGACTAAGAGATGGTGCTCCAGACTCCGACTGACACCTATTCCTTCGTTAGAATGGTGTCAATATCATATTGCCTAATGAAATATATTTTAACACCTAAATATATTAAAGAAGAGGCTAAAAAATCACTAAGTGTACAAAAGTTTGAAGAAGAAAGGAAGGAGATGGAAATCATCTATGTTTTGTTGCTAAAGAAGAAGTAAAACAGTCGGATAATTCACCTTTCACGTAGAAACTCTTCCATAAATATCAAGACTTAGTGCCTGAAGAACTCCCAACTGGACTTCCTCCCATGAGGAATATTCAACATCATACTGACATGGTGCTTGGTTCAAATGTGTCGAATCTTATGCATTATCGAATGACTCTAGCCAAACAAGTCAAATTCTTGCCAATTGAATGCTTTGACATTAAGAAGTTCAAAGGAAGAAAAAAAGAAGGATATCAAAGAATTCATAACCAAGGTTCAAATGTGTTGAATCTTACGCATTACCGAATGACCCTAGCCAAACAAGTCAAATTCTTGCCAATTGAATAGTTTGACATTAAGAAGTTCAAAAGAAGGAAAAAGAAGGATATCAAAGAGTTCATAACCAAGTACTGAGAAGCTATAAATGCACATTGCAATAAGAAAATATATAAAGAATGTGATTTAGTTAGGGTTTATCTTCGTAAAGAAAAGTTTCCGAGGAGAACTTACAACAAACTCACGTTTAAGAAGATTGGTTAATGCCAAGTCGAGGAATTTGGGTGATAATGACTATTAAGGGCCTGTTTGGTTTTCCAATTACTTGAGTAATTGGCGGTAAAGTAGGAATGATTACTTTGTGCATGTAAAGACAAAGGTTGTTAGAGGAATATGACTTTCCTCCCCATTGTTTGTTTTTTACACTCTTTTTAGTAGAACATGCATCAAATCAGTGTGTGGGTGTTTGGGCACGGGGTGTAATTGTCATATCAGACTTATGGTGTCCACCACCTCCTCTATCATATGAATTGAAATCTTGTTTGGATACGACTTGCATTATACTTAGGTGTAGTTGCTGATCGTTGCATGGAAAATTGAGACCGAACATTGCTGCGGAGTGGTTCACTTCAGATTATGATCATTGGGGATTTTCTTGACCATATCAATACATGCAAGCACGTCTCCCGTCCAATAAGTTGGATACAAAAGTTATAGTCCACGCACCGAAATCTTTCTACCAATTAACTTCTTATGAAATCCAACCCATCTAATAGCTTCACTCCACCATACCTTCATTCCTGTGAAAAAAATCAGCTCTACCCATTCATCATGTTGGCCACATTATAGAAAACAATGTATACGCATTAACCACACAATGAGTTTTTAAGGCTTGCTTAGTGGCAGTGGCCAATTTCGGATCCCATTTGCACAATCATGTAGTGGCTCAAAATTAAAATCATGCATATAAAAGTCCAAAATAGGCCCTTAAAACATTGTCAAACAGTCTCCCCCGACCATGGGGTCCACCAACCAGATCACATGTTCACTAATTCAGTGCAATGACATGAGCTGAATAGAGAGAACCAAAATTAAGATTCCGAAGATTAACTTTATAATGATCGCTGCATCACCGTTTCGCTTTCTTCGACACATTCTCTGTGTGATTCAATGTCACTAGTGGATGGACAACTACAAGTCAGTTTTGAGGACCAGCGTACAGGATGACTGGTGCAATTGGCACTGCAATACTCACTATATTTCGACCTTGGACTCTCAAAGCCGTCTGGGATATCATATCCTGGTACATCTGTATGTCCAATTTTCTCATAGAAAGTTGTCCAACCTATAGATGCCTTCGCAACCGAATTGTAATCACGGAAACAGGCTCTGGAATATCCCTCCACTTGTGCACGATACTCCTCCAAATCATAATATATCCTGGGTCGGCAGCCAATGAATACGACGCATACCTTCTTACCCATCCGCACAATATGAAATAAAATGTGCAAATATCAGGACAATTTATAACAACTAGATGACGTAAATAGATTTTTGTTCCATATAATGATTGGAACAAATAGTGTATCAGTTTTTCATCCAATCATTGGAGCACCTTGCTTTCTAATTGTTCAATGAACATACCTGACCCTGTTTCCAATAGTAACACTTGCAAAATTATCCATTACATTACGCAAAAATAAACAGTGAAGTGACCAACTTCACTTCATATCCACCTACAATACATGTTCAGAAGAGGTTTGTAACTTGTAAGTGAGCGAGGATCAACCATCCATACACATCATTATCCAAAATATTAACAGTCATCATCCAAAATTCAAAAAAAAGAAAAATAAAGATGTCCCGCATTCCCTGTTTTAAACAGGCACATACATCCACCTGGTCAACATAGCTAGGCATAGAGCCAAAAATAATAGTCCAAAAAACTCATAGCCAAACCAGCTATTCATCCAAAATATCACAAAACTATGTTCCAGAGAATGAGCTCAGTTAGACGACTGATTTGGTGAAAGCAGCATCAGCACAAAGTCTAGCCTCCTATGATCGGGGAGTGAAAGAAATGAGGCGGATTGTTGTTCGTCTTTTGAGAGAATCCTTGTTGCGCGAAGGATCTCATGTCCTGTCAGGCCTTCTATCTGCTTTAAAGGCGGTACAATTTGTGACATATGTACCATGTCTTTTCCTTGGTGAATGGTTATAGCTAGTGACTTTACGGCCTTCGCAACGTCGCTCATTGCTTTTCCAATGATGTCGCATGGGCTACTCATTCGTGTTTTCTTCCTTGAATTGACTGTGTTGCCTGTGGTAACCGAGTTGTTCCTGTTTACATTCAGACTTCAGTATGATCTATTAGTGCCGTCTCGACTTTGAAACTACCATAGGAATTCAGGTGCATTGTCCCCTACATCGTCATTGGATAACATGAGTGTGTTGTCATTCAGATCAACCTACGTTTTCGGCAACATTTTGGGATCACCGGACCTTCTCGAACGCAAACCGTTGGGTATATTGCTAGCGGAACAACGCCATCTAGTAGCTTGGTCATTGCCGAACAGGTACGTCAGGTCATCATACGTTCGCACTGGTTTGCCCTGTACATGTTGTGCATATGGATGTGACTATTCACAAGAAGGATGAAAAGACAATATAAGAAAACAACATTTTCATATTTACTATGTTATTAAACAAAAAAGAAAATGAAGTTATAGGAAAGCAAAAACATTGTCAAGCTCACCCGTATGTACTCCTCCCAAACCTCATCTTGGGCGGTTAAAATCTGTAAGTCATCATCCCAGCCAAACCCACTAGCATTCAGCGTGTCCCGGACCTCATAATATAACCTCTTCAACATGCATAACCGATTCCCAACATGTTTCTCTTGAAGTGATATACCTAGGGCACTCTTCACTGTATCCACAACTGTCTTATAAGTCTCTTTCTTAAACCCATTAGCACTCTTACGACCATTTGCAATAACATCCATCAACGTATCAATGAGGTAGTCATCAATTTCATCAATCTAACGCATTATACCACTAGACGATGCATTTTCATCATGTGATTTTATTTTATATTTCATTGAGGTGGTACCGTACTCCGTGGTAAGGAGCCGGGAATCCGAACGAATGTGCGTAACCAGTATCAACTACATAGTACTTACCTACAATTAATTATGATTAGTTATAAGTATAAATTCATGTTATTTCTATTGTGAAGAAGTTCTAGCGTATAGGTAAACATGAAGTACCCTTTGGGATTGTGAAGCGATCATGACTATGTGTCAATGCGATGTAAGATGCGTGCATCATAAGCAGATCCCTCCTATTCGGCGAGCACATAAACAAACTTCATATCAAATGTACATGCGGCCATTACATTTTGAGAAATGACCCGTTCCAAAGTAGGGACATATGTAGGTATGTAGGTCCCATCAATTATACCAATACGGTCCTAATTTGAATAACATTAGCAGATAAAAAAGAAATGATCTAGAGATAAGGAGGGTGTTAAATATTATTGAATACAATTGATATTACCTGAAAGTACGTGTTCAAATTAGGATTGGCTAGAATCTTGTTAGGGGTTTTCGCACCTGGGAGTTTTACGAACTCTGGATATAGTCCGACAATAGCATCCAAAGCTTTACTGAAATATCGGTTCACGGTTTCTCTTGACATTAAGAAGCGACTACCGATGACATGGTTTCGCACATTATGCCCCACTGTATGGAGGAACATGGCAAGTTGTTCTTCTTTGCATACATGTTTCCCTTTAGGAAGGAGATTCCTATCCCTGAGATACGAGCATAGGTGGAAGAATGTAGCCTTGTTCATTCTGAGTTGTGCGACGCACTCATTGTCTCCTGTTCCAATTATACCATTTATTATCTTGCTTCTTTTGTAATCCCCACATCTCGAAGGTGTCCTAAATAGTTGACTACTGCAATATTCCCCTCCCGCAATAATTGTCGTTGCTGTAGCAAGTGTAGCTGCAAATGCAGCCATCTCCTCTTCCATCAATCCAAGTCCTTCCATGTTTGGATTTTTTCTTGTACAACACACGGAAGGAAACTGAGTCAAGATCAACTAATCCAATAAGAAGCACCAATTTCATATAACCATTCCTATTGATATAATTACTCTTCCAAAATCATGTTCACCAATCGAATTACTGGTGCAAATTGTAATTCCCAAATGTATCACTATTTTGTATAACAAACAATTGATAGTCAAACATGATGTCTGAAAATGATTCTCTAGAAGAGTAAGACAACAGAAAAGGAGATCTATCTCCACAGAAGGCTCCATTTGGTATTTAATAAAGAGGCTTGAGATAACAATTTACCAATGGATGGTATATCAAAATAGCATTTCGAAACACATTATGTACCTGGCCCTACCATATCGTCGTTACAGATGAGCAGAATGTGGGTTCCATTTGTACAGACGGGTCCGTTGAATTCGAATGCCTCAAGTCCATATTGTTCCTATTTTATCTTCTTCTTCTTCTTCTTCTTTTAATTTTTAATTTTTTTTTTTTTTAAATTATTAAATGGGAGTGTAAAGACTGTAGAGTCCTGTTCTGAAATCATCTACACTGATTTTTGGTAGCAACGGGGGGATCGTTGATTCATGTGGCACATCATGGGTGGATGGTGCATAAAAAATTGGATCTTCACCACTTTATACTATCCATCTGATAATTTGCAGTCTTCATTGTATTATTGTCCTACTAACTATAAATTGGTAGACCACTTGCGCAATGAGCAGGATAGTAGTGGGCTGATTTTCAAGGCTTGAAGACGTTCTCCCACATGCTATTGACACACACTTCACTAATTATTTGTACTAATATTATTGAACCAGTTAGGTTGTCAACTTGAGCCAGTTAGAAAATGGAACATATTTGGTAAATGAGCCCAACCTATAACCCATAAGCTTAACCAAAGCGTATCTGTTCAGCAAGGTTGGGTCATTCTGCTTGCAGGTTGACCCAACCGAGTGTCAGCTCCATCAATAACACATCCAAATTCACCCTAATTCATTAACTATGGCAACAATTCAAATAGAATATAAGATCCAAACATGCACATCCAGACTCTGTCACGCCTTGCATCCATTCCATAGAGACATGAGCTCAACAATTATGTATCAATCCACAGGTACTATCCTACCAGTGTTAAAAATAAAGCAAAAACATATCAACAACCTGAGTATCCTCAAAGACTCATAAAAAAGGACAGTCATATAGAAATTTTCATATATGGATGTGAATAAAATTAAAAATCACCCATTCAAGGTCACAGTGAAATTGAGAGTAGTGATAACACCAATATTGCATTAACAAATGCCACCCCAAACGCACCCACATTCCACCTGCCTTACAATGGTCATATGAAATTGGGGCACACTGGTTCTCTATCAACATCATATCCGAAGATTAATGTTATTTTGAAGGTTTTTTTTTTTTTTTTAAAAAACCAACGATCGTCTAAAATGCGTTCAAGAAACCCACATTGGGGGTTTTCACAAACGCACATCTGGATATGGAACGTAAGACGATACCCATGCCAGACGTTATGATACTCATATATGATACCCACAGCGGATGAAATCACAATACTCAAATATGATATTCATATATGACACCCATACCAGGCCCGATCGGTATACATATACGATACCCAATTCTCCACATTTCGGGATATCAAACCTGACGTGAATGGTGTGTCATGGCAAGAGGCTTCATCGGTTTGGATCCAACATGCATGATACCCATCGTGGAAACCTCATATAGTAAGGTAAACAACTCTATATTTCTTGAAGATGTATGTAATTAGGAAGATCGACACCTACCTGTCGAGGATAATGGGTCCCTGATGTGGGGAGACCACATGGTAGTATCGATCAACCTCCTGTTGGACTAAAGACGAAACTACATTACAAGTTGGGCTGACAAATGCATGTTGCAAAATATGGAATGAGACGGAAGAAGAAGAAGGTTCCATTGAAGCAAAAGAAAACCTGCCTTCCAAGAAATCTTTGTATGTCCGACCAAGCAACCAACTCCGATACCGTCCCTGACGTTCGACCTTCGCAGCAGAGAAGAAAGTATAAGCAATCCCACTTTCAAATCTCTACAAGGCACAACAAAGGGTAGGAAATGATAAATCTGATGAAATATATGGAATGAACCATAAGAACAACACTTGAAGATGGTACTTTGGTAGACTGAAACTTCGCAACTCAGTTGTAGAAGGGAGTTTGAATAGAAGAAGCAGATCTGATAGTTATGTAGCTGATATGCAAGACAACGAAGTAATTCGTACTCTTGCGGACCACCATACCATGAAACGGTCTTATCTGCAGATGCCGTCGAGACATCTTCTCCATTCGATTACATGCAGGGAGAGAGATTTCACGCCACGTTTTCATTTCGTTTCCTCCATTTTCAACCCTCATCGATTGCTTGTATTCAATGGTTTTTTCAAACGCAGGTGGTGTGTAATTATTACTCACCTACCTCCAATTGCTAGTAACTCAGTAAACCAAACATGCCCTAAGATCAAGTTACAAAACGACTTAGATATCTCCTGAACTTTCATATGGTGGATTTGTTGGGGTACCATGGTGAGGTGTTTGACGTGCAATATGAAGTCATTATCTATATGGATAAATAGCTCTTGAAAGAAAAGAAGGAAGGAGTTGAACGTGTTGCGCATTAAAACACTGGCACTCGACAGGGTCAATACAAGTAATAATTGGTGAAATGGAAGAGCAAGTTCTATTCTGAATGCACATGGATCACATGTGACGAATTGAAACGATTGGATGCGAACCTCTACTACTTTATGAAGCGTCCAACTCAGTAGAGTCGAGTTCTTTCCAACCCGGGGGGAATTATGCGTGCCCACGACCCACTGTAGGGCCTAACATGTGTTGATTTTGGATGATTTATTTATAGATTTGGGGCCAAAATATCAAGAAATGCAATTTACCATTTGATATGGGGTTGATTTAAAGATGCCATTGAACACGTGATTGAAGATTTTAAGGATTATTTCCTAGATTTGCTTTCAAGATTAGGTTTTTACCATCTTAGCTAGATTAAATTGATTTGAAATCAATCTCTTCATTGTGGTCCTTTGGGGGGATCCTTATTAAAGATTCATTTTGGATCCATAAAAGGGGGTGGTGTAGGAGATCACATTTGAAAACTTTTTTAAGTGTGAGTTTGAAGTATTGTAAGAAGAAGTTTGATATCAACAAGTTATTTCTCATTCTCTACTCAACTATTCTTGTGGGTGTACCCTTGTCTGTTTATTTGCAATTTGGGTGTCTAGATCTCATTTACGCGATAACTGGGTTCACAAACTATGGCACATACATATGTTTATAAATACATGTATACATTGCATGCATGTCACATCCACACATGTATAACACATCCATACACCTATCCACACATTCTTGCAGACATAATTGGGAAACAACATAATTATTATTATTATTTAAATAAACATAATTTAATTTATTTACTTAATTCTTAAATCATTCGACAATCTATCTCGGTGATAATGTTGGTGATATCACTGATATAGGTCAATATCTGTATTGGCGGGTCAATGATATGTCGGCTATATCGATAATATCAATGATTTTTGGCAATATGTGTGATCCGATAGAAGTAAAAAACAAAAAAAAAAATTGCACCAGTATTCATATCGGGCACTTGATGATACTAATAATATCAATAATATTGAGGATGTTTGGAACGAGGTAGATGACATAGTTTTGATTAATAAGACGAGGGAGAGTGACATAGTTTTGATTAATAAGACGAGGGAGAGTGTAAACACACAACTAGATTTATGGAGGAATGCTTTAGAATCCAAATGATTTTAAATAAGCTGGACTAAAATAGAGTATATGGAGTGTAATTGTAATAACAATAGGAGTGAAAACAAGGAATTAGTTAAGATGGCTGACCAAAAAGTTCCCCATAATGACCTCTATCAATACCTTGTGTCAATAATTCATGAGAGAGAGTGGAGAGGTTGAGAAGGATGTTGCCCATAGAATTCAAGCTAGGTAGAAGAAATGGAGACGTGCCTCTAGAGTTTTATGTGATCGTCGTGTACCACTCAAACTAAAAGGGAGATTTTGTGGGATAGCTATAAGACCAGCACGCTTTATGAGACAGAATGTTGGGTATTTAGAGAACAACATGTTCATAGGATGAGTGTAGCTGAAATGAGGATGTTGAGATGAATGAGTGACAAGACGAGGAAGGATAGAATTAGAAATGGATGCATTTGAGGGAAACTAGGAGTAGTACCAATAGTTAATAAGACATGTAAAGTAGACTTAGATGGTTTGGTCATGTGCAATGAAAACCAAGAACTGCGCTGGTTAGTAGGAGAGTGGGTACAAGTTGAAAGCTCCGAAAGGGCAAGTGGAAGGCCTAAAAGGATGTGGATGGAGGTAGTAAGAAAAGACTTGAAATAATGTGTAACTGAAGGTCTAGCCCTTGATAGAGTGGAATGGTAGACTGGGATTCATGTAGCCAACCCTAATTAATTGGGATAAGGATTAGATGAAGACGACAACGACAACAAGGATGGTTTAGAACATTGCCAATGATTGATGCTGAGTTGCTTTTTTTTTTTTTTTGGTGGGGGGGGGGGGGGGGGGGGGTGTTGACAAAATATTCAAACCACATCCAATTTGGTGTCATCCAAACACCCCCACATATGGTTTTCTGATTTTGATGCGGCCTCAAATACACTAAAAAATAAATAGCTATCAATTATGAGAAAACAGTAAAACCACTTCCAATTTGGAGACATCTATACACACCCAAATCTTGTTTAAGGGTGCATTTAGAAGTTAGGACAGGCTAACACCAAATCACAAAGATATGTTTCGGACCTTCCCATGCATTGGCACTTGTGATTCAGGGCGAGGTGGAAAAATGCAATCATAGTTGATTGGAAGTTCCTTCTCCGTGTTGCCCGTAGGCATGTACCTTGTTGGTCAGAAGTCCACAAGCTGCTATTTTGCTACATCCAGTTGCTATTTTGTTTTGATCAGTAACATAAATACGTATTGAAATAAGGGGGTAAAAGGAAACCTTACATTAAGACTATGAAATAGGGTTTCCAATACAAAGAAAATTTTTATAAACCCCTTTGCTAAAGAATTGCCTTTTGGATACACGTTATTTATTTATTTATTTTATTTTTATAGGAAAATATATATTGAAAAAAGGGAGAAGATACAAAAAGGACCGCTGAGATAGCATAACAACTAGGAAATTTAAAACAAAAGGTCATGACTAGAGAGACCCTCAACTAAAATAGACCACTCAACAACCAGATTAGTAACCCTCTCCCAGACGGCATGAACTGAGGAACTTTTGTCGTTGAAACACCTGTTGTTTCTTTCTTCCCAAGTTGACCACCAGATTGCAAGAAGCGTCATACGCCAAACCCGAGTTTGGTTTTTACCGAACTTAATCCCGTGCCAAAATGTCAGTAAAGCGGAAGGAGATTGCAGAAGACAGGTGCTGGTCTTGAATTTTCTGAACGCGTTCGTCCAAAGGTTGGAGATAAACTGGCAATGAATGAGGAGATGTTCAATCGATTCTTCCGCCTTCATGCAACATAGATAGACATTAACAATTTGCATGCCTCTCTTACTTAAATTATCGACAGTGAGGATCCGTTTCCTTCCGACCAGCCATGTGAAGCAGTTGAATTTAGGAGGGACTGGGTACTTCCAAATGAAATGAGCCGTGAGATCCAACATGGCAATAGACGGGGTGAGTAGGGAATATAGAGATCTGACCGAGAAGGAGCCAGAGTTCTCCCTCAGCCAAAGCGGCCTATCCTTAACCGCAGGGTTCAGAATCATCTGAGAGACACGATCGAGAAGCTCCACAAATTCGTCAACTTCCCAATCGTGGAGATTTCTTGTGCATTCAACAGACCAGACAATGCTGGTAGAATGAACTTCATAGCATCGAGCGACAGGGATGGAATTATCAGGGCTAAGACGATAGATGTTCGGGAAAACGAATTTGAGAGGAGCGTCGCCCACCCAAGTGTCATCCCAGAAACTTATGAGAGCACCATCGCCAAGACTAAACCCAGTATTGGCAATGACTTCCTTCTTAGCTCTTAAGATCCTTTTCCAAATAGAGGATGCTCTATAGGACGTAGAATCCTTGGTCCACCAGTTGCCTTGAGAAGTGCCATATTTTCCTTTGATAATAGAATTCCAGAGGGCATCATTTTCCAAGGCCAATCTCCAGTTCCATTTGCCAAGAAGCGCACCATTCATGGATTTCAAGTTTCTGATACTTGCACCTCCCTCTCGAAAATGTTTGCAGACGTGATGCCAGTCCAAGAGGTGAAATTTCTTCTGAGAATCTTTACCACACCAGAGGAAGTCACGATGAAGTCTGTCAATTTGTTGAAGGACTGAAGAGGGGCATCAAAATAAAGACATGAAATAAACTGGTAAATTGGAGAGAGCCGATTTGATAAGCGTTAGGCGCCCCCCCCATGGAGAGGTATTGACATTTCCATCTGGCTAAGAGTTTTTGGAATCTGTTAACCACTTTGTCCCACGTATTTTTAGGAGGAGGGCCAAAAGATAAAGGAAGGCCCACAAAGGTGGAGGGGAAGCGAGTAGCCGAGCAGCCCGAGATATTGGCATAAGATGACAATTCTTCATCCGAGAGGTTAACGCCATAGATTTTATACTTGGAGAGGTTGACTTTCATACCCGAGACTGCCAAAGCACATAAGAGAAGTGAGAAGATTGTTGATGTAGAAGGGGGTCGCTTCCGAAAATATTAATGTATCATCAACGAACTGGATGTGAGAAATAGGGGTAGGGACACCCGGCATAGAAATCCCTTTGAGAATTCCGACATGTTGACCACGGGTAAGCATCTGCGAGGGGGCTTCACCAACTAAAAGTAATAGAAGAGGGGATAGGGGGTCGCCTTGACGGATGCCTCTCGTGCTTTTGAAGAAGCCATGCGGGGATCCATTAACGAGAATTGAGAAATGGGCTGATCCTATGCATGCCTTGATCCACCCTCGCCATATATTTTCAAAACCCATGCGCCCCATCATATAGTGGAGGAAGGCCCAGTCGACGTGATTGTACGCCTACTCGATATCTAGCTTGCAGAAGATGAATTTAGATCCGGATTTGTGACAGGAATGGAGGCACTCATTTGCAATAAGCGCACAATTAGTTATCTGTCTACCCTTGATGAATGCATGTTGAGACTTGGAGATAATCTTACCAATAACCGAGGAGAGACGGATAGACAGAACTTTGGCCAGAATTTTGTAGGGTCCCCCTATCAAGCTAATAGGCAGGAAATCAGCAAAGGAATTTGTACCTGCGACCTTAGGGATTAAAGCAATGAAAGAAGCACCAAGGCCTTTTGACAATCTACCCCTGTGGTAAAATTGGTGAAAGAAATCCATTATATTGTGGTGGAGAAGGTCCCAAAAGGTTTGAAAGAACGCCATAGGGAAACCATTTGGACCTGGGGATGTATCACCTCCCATGGAGCGTAAGGCTAGTTTAACCTCCTCTTCAGAAAAAGGACCTTTTAGAAGAGCAACATCATGATCGTCAAGAGATTTGAAATCAAGGCCATTGAGGTTAGGCCTGTTCGAATATTCCGCAAATAGGAGATCCTTGAAATGTCGAACCGCCTGATCTGAAATTTCCTTCTTGTCTTTAGATTGAATACCATCGATAGAGATGGAAATAATAGCGTTGGCACGGGATCGCATGTTGGTGATGGTATGGAAATACCTGGTATTTCTGTCCCCTTCAGAAATCCACCCAGATCAGGATTTGACTTTCCAAGAAATTTCATCTTCGAGAGCTTTGTTCGAAATGGACTGAATGATTTGAATACGCCTGGTTAAGATATCAGCAGTCAGAGGGCCATCCTCAGCCTCAAAATCAATACGCTGTAATTCATGGAGAAGTGCATCCATTGCAGCCTCCCGATTGCGCTGATCAACCTCTTTCCAAGCCTTAATCTTATCTTTAAGCATCTTGAGTTTACAAAGCAACTTGTGCCCAACAAAGCCGTTTGCATGGCAAGAAACCCACCACTGTTCAACTTTCTGGTGGAAGCCTCTGATTTGCAGCCACGACGAATTGAACTTAAAAGGTTTTGGACCCCAGTTAAGATCTTCCAGCATCAACATGATGGGGCAGTGGTCAGAGGTGGTTCTGGGAAGGGCCCGTTGGAGGGCAGAAGGGAAAGCCTCCAGCCAATCAGGGGAGAGGAGGAACCTATCTAGTCTCGATTGGATCTAATTACTGCGCCCATTAGTCCAGGTGTAAGCAGCTCCCGTAAGTGGCAAGTCGACGAGCTCCTGCACCTGAATCCACTCGGAGAAAGAGTTCATCGTGGGGAGGGATCTCCTTCTGCGGGAGTGTTCTTCGGCGAACCGCAACACATTGAAATCACCTACAAAACAACATGGGCCTGTGAAGGATTGTCTAGCGGCAGGCAACTCTTCCCAAAATACAGGTCTAAGGGAGTAATCATTAGGGCCATAAACAGCCGTTATGAGACTGATGAAGTTTAGAGGACTTATCTTGAATGACAGTGGAGGTCGAGAAAACTCCTTTGGCAACTGACAAGACATCCCATTTGGAAGATTTCCAAGCGATGAGGATGCCACCTGAAGAACCCGAAGCGTCCAAAGCGATCCACCTAGCATCCTTAACGCGCCACACAGTGGGCAAGAGATTATCCTTAAACGTAGGGACTTTCGTTTCCTGAAAGCATATAACATCCGGATCTTTCTTGCTAATGGATTCCTTAATGAGGCTCCTTTTTTGCCTGGAACCGAACCCTCTCACATTCCAAGAGATGATTCTCATTGGGGAACTGAGCTTCCCCGGCTTCCCTTACGGCTGTGCCTGGATGAGGAGGCAGCGAGCAGTCCCGGACTAGGTAGAAGGCTTTGGAGCTCTCTGTTACCAATGGATCTGTGAGCTTGTTTGGAAGGAGGTTTGGGGGTTGCTAGAGGTCTGCCCCTATTTTGAATACAGTGAAATAAGGCAGTATAATCTTCATCTCCATCTCTGAAACGTAATTCTAGGGACCTACTTACGTGGCCAACTGCGTCCCTAATCCATTTCTTACTCTGAAGCGAGTCAAATAAATCGTCCCTCGTGATGATGGCATTGGAATCCCGTTCATCAGGAAGCTGTTGCTGAAGAGGATACTCGGTACACATCTGAATAGGTTCTGCGGCGATTATTTCGTCAGGATCGGGGTCGTGGAATAGGGTAATGGGGCCCAGATCCACCCAGTCACGAGATTGGGGGAAAGAGGTGGCAGGAGAATCAGGGAGGGAGGACATAACTTGGGAATTAGAGAGACGATTGTCTGAAATATCATCCATCAAGGAGTTGTCACTCAAATGTGGCAGGAGAGGGAAGGAACGAGGTTCTTTGAAGGAACAGAGGGTGAGGGGATTGGTGAGGAGGTAACAGCTTTGGTGGGATTGTGGATCCGGGTAGGACCCGATTCCCTTGGCCCGAAATCAGAAAGAGATAGCAGATAGGGGGGATCAGGCACGTGTCTGAGATTGGGTTCCGTGGTGAAGCGAGGCACATCCACGTGGCGAAAGCTGGGTGAAGGCTCGCCATCAGGTTCGAGACGTTTCGTCGAAATAGGTGCAACAGGTAAACGTGGCTGCTTTCGGGCAGCGATAGTACCTGAGGCATCACATCGAGCAGGAGCAATGAAGGGGGCAGTGCCACCTGGCGCATTCTGTGGCGTCCATGACCGTAGCTCTCCGGCGAAGTCGGCCGCAGTAGGGAGACTGGACCCGGGACTCACCGAAATCGTGCCACGATACCTCCCCTCTCGGGATATCAGCCTGCGTAATAATGTCTGCAGACGATATAGCGATCGGTGGTCCGCAGGAATAGATGGAGGTGCACCTTCACTACGGTTCTCGTCGGAAGTAGGAACTTGAGGAGGCGGCCCGATTTCTTTAGCTCTCCACAAGTCTCCCCAACGCGGATAAACCAGATCAGGACATTCTCGTTGGACCGGGAGGAGAATTTCACGGTTATTGATCTTGACCTTCAATGCTCGAGGTAGAGGGGAGTCTTTCTTCCTTCTAACTCGAACTCCGATGATGCCCACTTCTTCCCCTAGTTTTGTCTTAGGATCCAGTTCCAGTAGGGAACCAAAACATGAAGCAGCAGAAATAAAAAATTCATCATTCCAACATTCGAGAGGGATGGACCATATGAGGATCCAAATATTCTCCATTCCAAACATAGAATAATCTTCCCATTGCATGACTTTAGAAACTGGTTCGCCCGGGTGAAGATGACCCGACATTGTAAGCATTTCGTGGTTTATCCCTGGACAAACCCTTACCCACAAGTCGTTTTAGCCGATCGGTTTGATGGTGTAGTTACCTGGGAGGAAGCCGGTACAGTCTTTTATCCATTCCTTGACTTGAGGGATTGACGCTCCTTCGTTAGTGATAATAACCACCGTCCCTTGTAAATCAGCTCTGGCCCGATTGAAACTTGCCTGACTAACAGAGAGAATAATCTTGCTGGACAATGGAGGGATTATCAGATTCAGGCGATTATACATTATCTTTGTCCGGGGTAGACATCCGCTCAGGATGGTCTAGGCATGGAGGTGAGGGGCTTAGGATGGCATCCTGGAAAGAACGACCGTTTAAACGAGAATGGGGGGGGGGGGGGGGGGATAGGTAGATTTAGGTAATGGTTTGGGGTCGCGTTTATCAATAAGAGTATTAGGGATAACACCCCCTCTCTCAAGGGCAATAAACTTCGGCCCAAATCTAGCACGCTAGACGAGCATCGGAACACCTCCATACCTCTGGCCATGTAGCATCTCCACTGCTCTTGCGAGTTCTATTTCAGAAGCCATTCTGACCAAGGAAAAACCTCTACACTCCCCAGTGGATCTGTCCCTTGGCATCACTACATCCATGACTGCACCTGCACGGCCGAAGACCCTCTCAATATTAAGAGGAAACCATCCCTTCGGGTATCCTTTAACGAAAAGAGTAGGGAAGTGGGTCCTCTTCCTTGAGGATGATGATGAAGGGTTACGTTTGCAAGATTGAACTTGCATCCAGCCATGCCCTTCCTGCTTATCGCTGTCTTCCTCATCAGCGTTAGGCTCTTGCGAAGAGCTCACGGCCTTCTGGAGACATGTTATAAAGAAACCCTAGCAAAAGTAGCCTTAGTTTCGTTTTCAATAGACAAAGGCTTCCATGGAACCAGTTGTCATCGCCTACATCCAAAAGCTGTCATATGTTCTGGATTGCATTATGCCACCAATAGTGATACCCATATGTTTGCATATGTTTAAGTTGGTGGTATTAATACAATAGGATGTGTTTCTAAAATTGTTGTACTAGGGATTATAGGTATCGCTTAGTCTGCAGTTCATTAGGTTGTTATTCTGCTAAGAATTTTCATAGTATCAACGTGTCATATTTGATACCCTCACTTGTATTTGGGTCCTTGATTTTGGGGTAGGTGGAGTCATGTCCTCCACTTCCTGTCTTAGGAATGTTTCTCTACCCTTCCATTGTTGATGGAGTACATATGGGCTCACAGTTTCCAATCATTGGATGAAAGAAAAACAAAGCACCATGCTTAGAAAGGGTTCTAACTTCTAACTAGGGGTGCAATTTGGCAGGATGGGTTGGGTTGAGAGTCAAACCCATTCCAAGGTGTTTTCCAACCCAAACCCAACTTGAAGTCCTCTATACTCACAAGGACCCAACCTGAAATCCAATCCAAGGTACTCAAACCAAACCCAACTGGAAGTCCTCTATACTCGACCCAACCTGCTCTAAGTACATGTGATTATTCCCAACCTGACCTTAACTGACCCAAATTTGCTTGACCTGAACCCAAACTGAATTCAAAATCAGGTTGGCATTTTCCAACCTGAACCCAAATGATTACCTTGACAGCCTTTTCCGACCTGAACTCGGGCTTGATCAATTGGGTTTGAGTTGACCTCAACCCAAGTTGAATCCACTCTTCTAACTGTCCCAATTTATTCATGTCATTCAAATATAATGTGGGTGCTGGAAGGCGGTCCTGTACACTACAGATTCTGAATGACAATTCAGAAGATTCTTAGTAGGATTTATGGCATTTTTTGTTACAGTTTAGGATTATTCTGGATTGGAGTTTCAGTATTGGCAGGTTATCTGAAGGTCAACATGGCCAATCAGGGCTGATTGGCATTAATCTTCCAAGTGAGGTCTGTGCTTCCTTTGCTGATTCATTGGGGTGTAAGGTAGGCTCCCTCCCTACGCTCTATCTGGGTCTCCCCTTGTGTATAGGTAAGCCTCCTCTTTTCTTATGGGATAGTATCCTGGAAAGAATGGAGAGAAAACTATCTTCTTGAATGTTGAATGTTTTATCCTTAGGAGGCCAGAATCAACTTGGTCAAGGCCTCCCTCTCGAGCATGCTCATTTACTTCCTATTGCTGTTTCAATGCCCCAAATTAGTTATCACCAAAATAGACAGCATTTGCAGGAAGTTTCTTTGGCAGGGAAACAGTGTGAATCTTTCAAGTTTTTTTTTTTGGGGGGGGGGGGGGGGGGGGGGGGGCCTTCTTGAAAAATGGTTATGGAGATTCGGGACCGAGCCAAACAGTCTTTTGGAGGCAAATTGTAGCCGCTAAATATGGTTCTTCCCCCAGTGGTTGGTGGACGAAGGAGTCATTGATGTACAAATCCTCTTTTCTTTGGAAGAATATTGCTAAGCTATTAGCATCCATCGCGGGAATGTTCGCTTTTCCCTCGGAGACGGAAATAAGATCAAGTTCTAGTTGGACCAATGATGTGGTTCATTCATGATCGTGGAGGCTTTTCCCACCTTGTTTTCTCCCTGTCCTAACCAGGATATCACTGTGAAATATTGCTTTTTCCATATTGGGTTGGGGGGAGTTTGGATTCCTCCCTTTAGAAGAAATTTCTACGATGAAGAGATCAGCAAATTTATTTCGTTGCTCTCTTTTTTGCAGGGAATTTGTCCTAATCCCCTGTTAGAGGACTCTTATCTTTTGGAAGCGGTCCAGCTCGGGAATCTTCTCTGTCAAGTCCTTCTACAATCATCTTTCATCCCCTCCATCTGCTGTCACATGGGTGCCATTTAGTCTTATTGCATCCCTTTGAAGGTGGGCGGCCTTCGGCTGGCTAGCAGAAAGAAACAAAATCCTTACAGTTGACAATCTGCGTAAAAGATGAATGATTCTGCCTAAAATGTATCTCCTTTGGCTCAAAAACGAAGAGGCGGTGGACCATCTCTTCATCCACTGCCCCTTCATTTTAAATATTTGGTGGAGCATTGTCATGCCCCAAATTCCGAACCTAGGAACTACTACTTCCCAAGTCCCGAACTCGGGTCGGAGCAACTTCCTCGCCACTCGCCAGACTTGGTGAACGGTTATCTAACTTCTCGTACACTAAACCCAGCTCATGACGGAGGATTTTTTTTTTTTTTTGAATGATTAATCTATTTAGGCGGTTACACATGTTGTACATGGTATCAACGCATATCGAAGAGACGAACTTGTTTGACATGTCACACATAATATGGTGCACCAGCTCAACGGTAATGAAGGAAACAATAGCAAACTCCAATAGCTTTTGCATGCATCCTGAAAAAGTATAAGTCATACGTATGAGCAAACCACAGCTCGTGAGTCTACTGCGTGCCGAGAGTAAAACACATCTTATTAGGGTGCTCCCGTAAAGACATCCAAAGCAACCATAGGCATGTTATCAACCAATCATGTTATCATAGGTGAGTAGGTTATCAATCAAGCATGTCGTATAACTATACAGGTTATCATGAACATGACATAAATAATAGGCATGTCAGTTTACAAGCGACTATGAATCATTAAAATAGCCAATCATCATGAACAAGATAATCAAATTCCATTTTCTACCATATGACATACAATGGAAGGGCAATGACAGAGTTGGCGTGTGGAGTCGGGATGATAGTGGATGAATGAATGCATGAGTCAAATGCTGACCATCCCTCCTTTCTGCGAGTACATCTCCACAACACATGATACATCTCCACCAGCAATCATTAACATACCACATATGGGTAATCCACCATCATCACATAAGAGTGGGACAAAATCGTCCATCATCCGCTATCAGAGTAAGCGGAAATATTGGCAAGTCCATGAATGGGAAAATGTTGGCAAGTCCATGAATGCTATCAGCCGTACCAAGGCTATGCGATGCAAGGCATGAATGCCGTCGGCCATACCAAGGGCTATGCCATGCAAGGCATGAATACGCTGTCGGCCATTCCAAGGCTTTGGGATGCAAGGCCTACGTAGCCAAATGTCATATACTAAGGATGCATATTCAGAGGATGCAATGTAGTATGCAATGCAAAAGAAATGATATGTCATATGCAGAGGATGCAATGCAGTATGCAATGCAAAAGAAATGACAAAGCTGGAGTATGTAGTCGGGATGATAGTACGTGGTATCACAAGCTGTGGGGTTCATCACAAGGGACTTCTATCCAAACCAGTCCCATACTTAAATTTGGATAGCTAGACTTAATGTGGTAAACTCCTGATCCTGGTTAACTGAAATCCTGGCCATTGCGAAGGTACACATAATGATTTGGTTGCGCACCACCAGCCTGAGTGGATAGTGAATAATGAATGAGTCAAATATTGAGTATGCAACTCTTGCTTAGTAAGTCCACATATAACTACCGCAGGGCTTCTGATGTAAGATAAGGTTCCGCCCCACTGTATGCACAGTAGCCTGCCAACCACTGGTAGCTTGCCCAGGCCCTTAGGCCCCGCCCACATCAGCGTCCGCCCATGTGTGCAACAGTGATGGGGCGTCAAAATATCAGTACTGTACATCTTTGGGATATCACCGGGGTCTAGTACACTTTACACCAGATCGCCGTCCACTGGACGCGCAACCATGCAAGTGAAAAAGACCTCACTATCCGCCTGGCCAGTAGTCAGCCAATATCCACCCGGCACGTCAATAGCGGACCCATCTATGAGCTGGTCAAACTTAGTTTAGCTATGCCCCCTACCCTCGGGCGGATAAGGCCAACCCCCTTTTAACTGACCACGACAGTGGGAGACGCGACCTAATGGTATACGACTCTCGTGCGCTCATGTATCCACTCGGTCTCGACGTTGGAGCATCTCCTGGCCACGGGGGTTTAGGGACTTTCACCACGGACATCCAAAGTGCCCATATCTCAAACATTTTCGGTGTCCCATCTGACCATCCACGATAAGCCTGTGGATGCCATAGCCCTGATGTCGCTAGGGCGCCAAATGATCATGCCATAAAATACGAGATGCATGAGTCATACCATCCAGTCATGCATCAAACCTGTGCGTACCGCGCGATCATGTGGGGCAACTCCATCTCACAAGGAGTCCCATAAACATCTCAGCCCAATGGCATATGCTATAACCAATCATCCCTTATAACAGGCATACCAATGATGCGTATGAGCATGTATCATGATGTTATACTAAACATGTTCTCAGTGTGTCGATCATGTTACACAAAATGCGAGACGCATGAGTCATACTATCCAGTCATGCGCCAAACCTGCGTGTATCGCGCGATCATGTGGGGGCAACTCCGTCTCACAAGGAGTCCCATAAACATCTCAGCCCAATGGCATATGCTATGATCAATCATTCCTCATAACAAGCATACCAATGATGCGTATGAACATGTATCATGCAATCATGTGCATAGAGTACATAACATATAGGGATTCACATGCATCATCAATATCATGACCATTGTCAAAATCTATCATTATACATGCCCTAGGCATTAGTTGTCTATCATGCATAAGGTTATCCTTACGTCCACCAAAATCATTTGTTTATCATTATCCATGCATCAAGTAAAATATGGTTATCATATCCACATTATCATTACGACAATCAATACGTGCATTATTATCACTTGGATATCAAGCATGGTAGTCAACTAACATGTTTTGTCATCATGCATACATATAAAATATCATCATCAGTACCATGAGGATCATTTTCTCTTCATTTTTAACGTAAACAATGTCATAAGTACTATATATAATTACTCATCCACCATCAATGCATATGTTATAATTCACCATCCATTAAGTCATATCTATCATTTCAACCAACAACTCATAATCATCATTATCATGTTACCATACATGCATCATTATCTCACCCATAGATAATGGACGGTCTAGATGTCATACCATATCAAGGATGGACCTCATGGGGTGAATCATTCAATCAAAGGAGTCAAGAAGATGACCCTAAACACATTAAGTGGGCTTCCTCACCCGCTCTATCATATAGCAAGCTGGGCTTTCTTATGGGGGCCTGGTAAGTACACAAGGTGGGCTCAATGGTTTGGATAATCCCACTAGCATCAATGGGGGCTCAATGGTTTGGATAATCCCACTAGCATCAATGGGGGCCCAATGATTCGGGATAGCCCAACAAGGATAGATGGGGAATGGGCTTAGCAATAGGCCCTAGGGAGTCTACAATGTGGACATTTAACCACCATTGCTCCAAGAGTGCGGCCCATTTGGGAATGGAATCTAACTTACAATGGGGTCCACGACCCTTATACAATCTGGAAAGTGGATGGGCAACACGAATATAATCACATGCACTATGGTGGGCCTCATAAGACAGCTCATGGCAGGGCATGGGATCCATAATCAGGGTGGGCCTCATTACATGAAAGGTAAGGCCCATACAAGGTAGCCCATACTACATGGGCCACTTAAGGTTTTGAGCCCAACAACACCTGAGAGTTATTTTTCAGAGTTTAGACGCTGCATTCAATGCTTTGGGAAGGTGGCGGACCCCATTGACGTGGCCCCACATAAATTCTATGTCAAACAGACTTTTGGCGCAAAGTTGGTTCTGGGCCATTTTCAATTCAGATTTATGATCATATGGGACCCACATCTGGTGAAAGGAAGGATCCATTTGGTAGATCTATGTGTGGGTTTTAAAAGGTACAAGACGGGCCTCATTGGTTGGGTGTATACAATTTACGGTGATGGCCTAAACATGGGTACTTGGAGAAACTGTGCAGGAAATATAGTGCAGAATTAGTTTTGGCTTAATTTTAAGTATATCCCATGATCACAAGGGACCACATTTCAGTGTGCCATTAGGTGCCCCTGGTTGTACTATATATATGCACTTTAAAAATTATGAGTTGGGACCAACTGGTTGTGCACACGTAATATTTGGTATAGGACCAAACATAGGCATTTTAATTTTCTGCACAACCATACCTGGCCCCATTTTGGGATCCACTCCCTGATCATGTGAGGTCTGATTTGGCCCAATTAAAATATGATTTATCTATTCATTAGTGTAGGTTAAAGGTTCCAAGTGGTGGCCTACTCAAACATTCAGCATGTGGTCCACTACAGAGGCCCAAAGTTGGTACAAAACACAAATAATTAGACAGTTTTCAGAAATGGGGTCTGTCACAACTTAGGGCCCAAGTTCCAAACACTTAGGGAATCATTCCTGACAAAAAGGTGGGACATCCCAGCTCACTTATATAAGGATTAAACATCCCCCAAAGTGGGACGCTTAACTACAGAGTGTGGGGCCCACTACAAGGTGTCAAAGAGGCCTACATGCAATACAGTTAGGTACTTAGAAAATTTCTGCAAACAGAAAGTGCAAAGGAAATGAAATAGATCCAATGGCTAGTGGGACCCACATGCTAGCAAAGCATAGATAAGAGACACATCAATACACATCACTGTCCATTTTAAAATGTATAAATCACAAGTGATCCCACACCCAAGTGGGTCAATGAGAGGATAATTGTTATGTATAATTTAGATCCAACATATTCATTAAGTAGCACATGGAATATATTGATGAAATCTCTATGATCAAATTCTCTGTTGGAAAATCCGATCCAATGGATGGTTTAGTAATACATCATTTAGGCTGTATATAGATTTCCAATCATACAGCGCCTTGGATTCATCTGGACCATACAAAACAATTTAAGGTTTATCTTTACGGAAGTATCTATCGGTTTAGAACTTTCTAAATTTTATCATGAAAGAATCTGATCATAGGGACCATGCATATGATTATTTACTATCTCAAGTAAGTTAAGAACAAATATCAAATGCATTTGACCGTTCGAATCACGGATATCGACCACACAAGAATGGTCATAACAAGCCCCCAAATGCATCTTTCGTATAAGGCCAAGATCTCAGCCGTCCGAACTCCGATTGAGGCTTATTATATACCGTTGGAAAGCTGGTTTGATTTTTTACAAATCCAACGGAACATATATTTTTAATACATTCATTAAAGGAGTTAAAAGTAGGTTCGTTTTAGGCAAATTGGAATCCTGCATATGCTGCTGGACAGCAGCCAAGTAAACTTGATGCTACGGATGATTGGACCGTTGGATGGCTACAAAATTTGGCCCAGAGTTAGATTATATTATGGTTCATAATATTCCCAAGTTTCAACTCCGATTTTGTCACGATTGATTTTATATGATTTTTAAAGCTTGCTGTCCAGATGCAAAAATAGGATTACATGTGAAGGGTGTGGATATGATGTTCATTGTGGTGGACCTTACTACATGTGGGACACCTTGTTGACCACCATAGCCATAAATACATGCACACAAAAACTCCACACCAATGAAGCCCATACATATCAAGAAAATAAAAAGAGGAAGAAAGAGGAGGATGAGGAAGATGGAAGGAGGGGTGTAGACTCACTTCAATGGATAGATGGTTGGATGATGATGTGTGGTCCACTCCCTCTAGGTTTGATGATGGGCCACACCTTGGCCCCATTCTCTCTTACTCTCTCTTAAAATCTAAGAATTTTTTTAAGTATAGGAAAAGAATAAGTGCAAGAGAGATCCTACTCTTATATAGGGAGTTGGGGGTTGAGGTGACAAGATGATGTGACAAGTTTATGGGATCTTATTGGTGTTAAAAGTGAGGTGGAAGGTGATGTATGGGTAGTGGATGAATGAGGTAGAAGGTGATGTATGGTATGGGTAGTGGATGGATGAGGTGGATGGTGCTAAGCATGCATTGACCAAGGTGGAAGAAATCTAGACATGCATTGGCTAATGGATGGATAAGGGTTATGGGTCGTAGGTGATGCATGATGGATGATGAAGTGGAGTGTCGTAATTGGTTGTTTGAAGTGATGTGACACAAATCAAGACATGCATTAGATGCATGTATAAGATGAGGTGGACATGAGCCATGATTAGTTTCTAAGGCATGAGGAGAGAGAGCAATGATGAGTTTTGGGATAGAATCCAATTTTGTCTTATAATGCTTGTCTTATATGTGCTAGCTTCTTATTTTGTCATGTAGCAATTGTCCTATTTGTTGGTAATTTCCATGTTCTAAAAGTGGATTTTAGGCCCACATGGGCTCAAGTCCAATGGGCCTAATATAATAAAGGTTGCTTGTATTATAGGATACGTAATTTGGGCCGTGGATTCGATAGGTCATATCTCACTAACGGAGTGTCGGATTGATGTGCAGTTTTTACCATTGCGATTGCAACGACGATGCGGTCCACATGATAAAGTTCTCAATATCATCCGGAACAAATCACGTAGGTGAGTTTTCTAGGTGCACTAGGGTGCACTGTATGGTCTATCAACGGTGCGAGTTTGGACATGTGTGCATACGAGTGATGTTGCAAAAGACTGGGATCCCACAAGCGTCCTTTGTCTGGTGGGCATGTCATGGTCCATGACCTCCTTTGTTGACCATCTGTTCTGCTCTTGGCATACGGAGGATGGTGGAGCTCTCGACAAGAGGAAGTGGCGCTGCCTATTGCTAGCTGTGCTTTGGGAGGGGAGAAACAACTGCGTGTTCAGGAACCTTAGTCTCTCTTACGAGGCTGTGTTCTCTAAGGTGTCGATTCTCTTTAGGGATTGGGCACCGTAATTGGGTCGGTAGCCGGGGCTGTGGCTGGGGGTGTAGCCTGTGTATTTCTCGTTTCTTTCGTTTTCTGGTTTTGCTGTCGTTTTTCCTGTTCTTTCTTTTCCTTTTTTGCTTTCCCCTTCTTTTCTCTCTTTTAGTTTCGTTGTTGTTTGTGGGTGATTTTTTCTGCCCTTGCTAATAAATTATCTCATCTTCAAAAACAGAAGTATGGGCAGGTTACGTAATGATAAAGCATCCGGTTGACATTATATATCATAGGCCTGATTTAAAATCAAGGGGGAGTTAGGGAAGAGAGAGTTGGCCGTGTTATATCTTATATTTATCAAACCTTTAGAAAACAACTAACTGCTATTAACTTTTTATTCCCCCTTTTGCATTGATAGGAGACTGACATACTTGTTTTCTCACAAGCTGCTGAATTTTGTAACTTCGATTTCTGCTTTATTTGTTCGACTAGTCATCTCTTTCAATTCTTGAGTACATCAATTGTAAGCCATCGGCTTTTATTTTTGTTATGGACTTATGGAATGCCACACGCATATCATTTATGTATGTTCGTGCACATGTATTGACCATATATCAACCATTTGAATTTGCCTTCAGATTGTAATCGGTTTCTCTATACTATGGACTTCTGTAATGCCGCAGATATATCATTTGTGTATGCATGCACACATGGTTTTTTCTTATTTATTTATTTATTATTATTATTATTATTATTATTGTTATTATTATTTGATGACGTCAGGGTGTCCTTGCCCCATTTTGAGGTGAGACTATTCCTTGCAAATGCACGCAAACCACATGCATCGGGTAATCCCGGGGAGAGGAATCAAACTCACGTTTGTGGGGAGCACACCCATGATGCTTACCGTTCGCCCAAACCCCGTGCGTGTTGGTTTTTTCTTTTTTAATACATGTCAACCATGTGAATTTGCCTTCACATTGTAATCGGTTTCTCTATACCCTTACAGGTGTTGAAGAAGGCATGTAGGCTCTATGCAGCAAGCTGGGTACGTGACATTGGTCCTGATCTTCGACCAAATGATTACAAGAATGATGAAGGGAGTGAAGATAAACCTGATGACAAAAATGCAACAAACGACAAAAAGGAACCATCAACATTGGAAGATCTTGGTTTGCAACTCTCCTTTTGTTGTTTCTGATGAAGTTCTTAACTTGCCGTTTATTCTTGGAAGCTCCTTTGTTTCTGAATCCTTTTCTGCCATTGTGGGTATTTTACTTCAAAAAAGGACATGGGGAGATTGGTGGAGGATTCAGTTAATGTGATATGACCGCCATGGCAGTGCAACTTCTCTTCCAAGAAGCTGAAGATTGATTTTTCTCTCTCAAATCTTTCTTTAAAGATCTTTCCTTTATCGATCCCTCCCCTCTCCCTCCACATCCTCTTAGAAAGGAAACATTTTGGTGGACAGCATTGGTGAATGGATTTCTTACATAGAATGCCAACAAAAGTTTATGTGATAAAGCTGGAAGAGTTGGTGGATCATCTGTTCATCTACCAACATGGCAGGGGGTACATGTAGGGCTGACCTAACCTGAGATCAGGTTGGCTTGGGTTGGGTTATCAAGGTTCTCAGGTTGGGTTAGGGTTGGAAAACTCCAATCTGATTTGAAATTGGGCTGAGTTTAGGTTGAGCAAATTTGGATTGGGTTAGCTCAGGTTGGGAATGATCACATGTATTTGGATGGAGTTGGGTCAGGTTGGGTTGGGTCATTCTAGGGTTGAGTCTAGAGGAATTTAGATTGGGTTTGGGTTGGGCACCACAGGTTGGAATTTGGTCTGGTTCAGGTTTTGAGTTGGGTCCTCTATAGGTCAGGTTGGGTTCGGGTTGACCCTCAATCCGATCTGACCTGCTTGAGTTGTACCCCTGGGTTGGGTGGAGGCTATGATGCTCAGACACAGATAGTGTGAAAATTGATTATTCCAAAGGTTATTTTGCCAGGAGTTGGGTGGAGGCTAGTTGCTCAAACACAAATACTTTTATGGAGAAACATATGGGACTATGGTCATGATTCTCCATTCTCAAATCTAGACCCGAATACAGATGTGGATATGGTTATCTATATTCATAACATACTCATTAATTCTGTCATTTTTTACTTTAAAACATTTGGCTTACTCTCTTGACTTCCAGTTTTATCAAATAAAGTATTAGTTACATTTGGTTAGTCTTTCTAGCGTCTACAATGAGAATTTTTACACTAACGTGCAATGAGACTTCTTACAATGTTCTTTATATATTATGATTAGAATAAAGGAAACGTCTTTGATTTGAGGGAAAAAAAAGCCTAATAGTATTGGATTTGAGCAATCATATTGTAGAAGCATCCGATGACTATCAGCTCTCATTATCAGTGTTGTGCAGTGAGTCAGTGACCTCCACGTACTTACAAGGTGAGAGGGAGAATCCTTAGGAAGTTGACCTCCTATAGAATTCAGGAAAAGAAACCTCATTTGGGGCGTCAATTGATAGAGACCAATTAATTATGCCTATTTTGATTCTAATTGATAGAATCAAAATAGATCTTCAAAAGAAGCATGAGATTTATTTGAAACTACCCATGAAGGAACAGTCACAGTAAAGCGCTCAAAGCTGCAGCTCTTGACAGTCCAATTTGAAAATATAAAAATGGACGAACATGAGACATTCATGGAGTTTTATACAAAATTGAACGATATATGTAACTCCATGTGTGGACTTGGAGAGAGGGTTCCTATATGTAAAATCTTTATATAAATCTTGAGATCCCTACCGGAGCGCTTTATTTCCAAAGTTACCACCATTGAAGAGTGTAGACATATTGATGATATGAAAGTAGATGAACTAGTGGGTTCTCTACAAACCTTTGAGCTATACTTTAAAACTCCCACAAAATCCAAACACCATGCCCTCAAGACTTAAAAAAAACTAAGTTGAATCTGAGGAGGAACGTGAAGAGGATATTAGAGATGAGGAGGTGGCCCTTTTGGCCAAGCGGTTCAAAAAATTCTTCAACAAGAACCGTAGAAGAACATACAACAGCAAGGGGAAATGATCGGACCATAAGCGCCAAATAGGCAAACCATTCGGAAAGTCCAAATAGCCCCAATGCTACAATCGTAGAAAGTATGCCCATCTATCTACTAAATGTCCCACAAAGAAATTGAAAGGAAAGTCTATGGTTGCCACATGGGACGATACCGAAGACTCCGAATTAGAAACTAGTCGGAAAGTGATGGGGACCAAAAGTCATTAAAAATCCTAATGGCCTCCACCACTACAGTCATCCCGGATCTAAGGGATAATGAGGAGATAGATGAGTAACCAACTGAAAAAGCCTGCTCAGATGAAGAAGAAAAAGAAGAACAAGAAAGTGATAGCATCCAAGTGGCTTATGACCAGCTCTATACTCATAGGAAAAACGTTCTTTGAAAGCTTGGGCAGGCCAACAATGAGAACAAGCAGCTACAAACAGACTTGGATGAAGCATTGACTGTAAATACACAATTGGCTGATAGCCTACAAGAATACTTTGTTGAGAATGCCAAGCTTGAAAGGGAAGCTGCTGATAATGGCTTTGAGATTGAAAAATTAATTAAAAAGATTGAACATCTAGAATAAAAAAACGGAAAACTGAAATTAGAAAATGAGAAACTAAAAATTGAAAATGAAAAACTGAATCTAGATGTAGAGAAGTCCAATCACTCTGAAGAACTTAGTCGTTAGTTCTCCCAAAGTGATGAAAAACTAGAAAGACTCTTAGGCTCGGGTAGAAACTTTAGGGATAGGAGAGGCTTAGGCTATGAAACTAGTAAATCAAGCTCTTCTCCAACACCTACTATGAGTAAGAAATCTGTTGCATTAAGAAGCAACATATAAACTACTCCTATCTGCCATTTATGTGGAGATATGGGGCACTATAAGTTTGAATGTCTAGTACTTTGATGCAGGACAATTAAACACTTGCTTTAAAAGCTTGAACTGTCAGAGCATGACGAATTAATCCCTTTATCTCATAGCCCAGCCCCCACATCTCATGGGTTAGGACCTTGGCTGAACCCCCCTCGTGGGCCCCAAATCACATGGGTACCGCCTCACACGGGCCGCCCACTCCGAGTGTGTCCCCGCATCCCACAAGCTACCCCACTCGAGCTTGGTGTGAAATGCGCATTACTCACCCCTGGTGAGGAGTCTCGAACACGAGACCTCCCTCGTGGGCCCCGCCCACCCCGAGTGTGCCCCTGCATCCCACAGGCGACCCCACTCGAGCCCGGTGTGAAAATGCCCCTGCATTATACTAAGACAACCTCACTCCACTTTCGGGTTGAGCAATATAGGTAAATTCAAATCAACCGAAAAAATAATGCAGAAACGAAAGAGTCCTCCAAAGAAGAAACTAAATGAGAGGACGAAATATCCCACTCCTTTTAAAATGACACAAAGAATGGTGGAGTTGCTAACTCAAGTAGCTCAATTGAATCAGAAGACCAAAGAATTGGTGAATCAAGGAAATGGATCAGTTGCCTGAAAAATCCAAAGCACCCATGGATAACCACCCTAAAGGAGAAAACGAAACATCATCTCCAAAAAGGATGGTCACCAAATGGGTAGGGAAAAATAAGAACAACTGCCTTGTGATTCATACTGCACTTAAAGTGGGCAGTAGTTATAAATAGTATCTTGATAGCGGTTGCTCCATATACATGACTGGGGAGCGGTCCCATTTTTGTGATTACACTGAATTTGATGGCGGGGCAGTTACATTTGGAGATGGGAGCACCACCAAGATAGTTGGAAGAGGGACAATAGTTGGGCCTGGATTGCCCAAGAATGAAAATGTTCTCTTTGTTGACGGACTGAAACACAATCTTCTAAGTATTTCCCAAACTTGTGACAAAGAACACTTAATCTCGTTCTCCAAAGTCATGTGCAAGATCTCGGACCGCATAGGTAAATTTATTATGAAAGGTCTTTGCACAAGTAACAACTGCTATGTAATTGAAAGTAATGGAGAAGGTGTCTTGTCCACAAGATGTATCATGGCCTGGGATAATGAGTCTAAATTGTGGCACCAAAGACTTTGCCATGTTCACTACCTCAAATCAACTCAGAAATCTAGAAAAGGGATTTCCTAAGATTAGAAGAAAGGAAAAATTGTGTGCGGTGATTGTCAACCATCATAGTAACTTCAAAAACCCCTGGATTTATTGCACATAGATCTAGTAGGTCCCATCAGAGTTGAGAGCCATGAAAGTAAGGGATATTCCTTTTGGTAAGTAATAAATGATCACTCAAGATTTACTTGAGTCGCAATTCTTCAGGAGAAATCTGATGCACTTGAAGTATTCAAGAAACAATCAATATGATTGTTGATGACCAACCACATGACTACAAAGGTCTTACTATTGATGTGGAGGATGATGTGAAACCATGCACTATAGGTAAACCTGATAAAAAAATTTTCATTCCTCAACTTGAGTCTCAACTGTTGGGTGACACTCCAGTTATTAAGGATTATTCCCTCAATTAAATTATTAGAACTACAGATTTTGGGCTATGATATCCGTTTGACACATCTACCATCATTGCCGGGTATTCAGATGCCGATTAGGCTGGTAATATTGATCACTGCAAATCAACCAACGGTAGTTGTTTTTATTGTTGGCAACTGTCTTGTATCTTGGCATAGCAAGAAGCAGAACTCAATATCATTCTACTGCCGAGGCCAAATACATTGCAGCCGGTAGTTGTTGTGCACAACTTCTTTGGATGAAGCAAATGTTGTTGGATTATGGCATTGAACAATCAACAATGACACTATTTTGTCATAACACAAGTGCCATTAGCATTTCTAAAATTCCAGTCCACCATTCAAGAACATAACCGACACCACTTTATATGTGAGCTTGTAGAGGAAAATATAATTGTGTTGGATCATGTGCCTACTGAGCGACAACTTGCTATATATTGACAAAACCGCTGGATGCCAATAGATTTGGAGATCTCCAAAAATCTATTGGAGTATGTGCGGTCTAATCTTGTTTATGGCTCACTTACTTTAACTAATATATTCGAGGATTTGGCCTCATTATTCTTTTTGAATATTTGTGTAGTTATTTTTTTTGTTGTAAATTTTGATTGGATGTACAAATGCTAATTTATCGGTAAATACATGTGTACATCTTAGAGGATGGGTTGGTGCAAGATGAACTGGTAAATTTTTATTTTGAAGACTGCCTCGATGGCATTGAACAGATCTTCGTTGGCATCGAAAATCCATCATACCTCGCTGACTTAACTAGACACTTTTCGATGACATCGAAGATCATGCTTCGATGACATCGAAGATCCTTTGATGGCATCGAAGTATCGGGGGCTATCTATAGTGCGTGAGTGGGATTGTTTTTCATTTTTCATCTCTTCTCCCTCCTCCGCGCGTCCAGTCGTCTTCTAATTGATGCAGGACCGATGCATGAGCTGAGTAACATGTGAGATCAAATAGCCGAATTAAGATATTTAATTAAAAAACACAAGCATCGTCATAATCATCACAAATATCATGAAAATCAAAAGAAAACCATACATTATCCTAGCCTAAGCTACCAACATCGTAACTCAAGATCATTAAAATAAAAAGAAACTAGGATGTAATGGATGTAGGGACATCCAATTAGCATAGGATATAGTCTATTTCAAAATAGGAAACCTAATATAACTTAGTGTGAAAATTAGGGTTTTGGTAATTTGAGAAAGTAGGAAATTTAGGTTCAGGGTTAGGGTTTCGGGGATGGAAGAAAGGGGTTTTGATATAATGATGGCAGAAAATCAAAAGGGGCAGGTGGGTTTCACGCGTGTGGCCGTACGATCACACGTGTGGCCGTACGATCACACGTGTGGCGTGAGAGGATGGGTTTAGGTTGGTTAGGGTTTGGATTGGGGATGGGTATGGAAAAGTTGGGTTTGGGAGAAGACGAAGATTTGTGATAGGAGAATTAAGAATATGAAGAAAATACCTGGATGGGAAGAAAAGAGAAGATGGTGTGGGGATAGATGGAGACCTCACACCTCCGTTGATAAAGATTAGCCTCGCACCAATCTTCCTTCCAAATCGCATGGAAGTATCTTCAAATCACATGGAGATGGGAAAAGAAAGCAAGAGCTTTTTATTATTGTTATTTTTTTAATCATGAAATTCTATGAGGGAAAGGTCACACGCCCTCCTCTTTTTATAGATCCAAGAAGTTTCAAAAATTACAAAAATCCCCGTCTTGTGAACTTAAATGAAAATAACCCTAGTCTAAATAAAATCAACTAAAACACTTAAAATGGGTCCAAATATAAAATAATCAAAAACTAAATATTAAAAATGTGATAAAGTCTAAAACTGATGTGGACGATCAATGATCGATGGCCCGATCATGTGATCCATGCGATCCAATGGCCCGATCGTCGCATCCCTCTGATCCAACGGTCTGGATCACTCCATAAAGCAACTCATATGCATCTTCCCAGTGTGGGGTCTTCCAGATGCTCGCACATGCACATGGGGTCTCTAGCACGATCACGGGTACTCGCCTAGCCATAGAGAAATCGATGTGGCTCACTTCCTCTGATACATACGTAAGGATGTATGTGACGTGATGTCTCTATCACCAACCCTCCTTGGAGTCCAATGGCTAGTTTTCCATTCAATTTTCTTCCATTATCATTTGTGTAAGGAATCCTATTTGCATCTTCTACTCTCACTTTCCCTAAATAGGATTTTCGGTCTAGGGTATTTGGGTCAATTTGGGTTTTTTCTTGTTCGTGTGCATTTCTTAGTTGGCCTTCTTGGTAAATCCTGTTCATTTTGAGAGTGCACTATGGTAAAAGACAAAGGCAAAGCCATTGCCCGAGGAAAGTCCTCCAAGGTAAAGAAAACAAAGTTGTGCGATGATAATCGTATCTCTGCCATTTCTCATCCTCTAAAAGCCTTATATAATATATTTAGGGGGAAGGAAATGATTTTTTAACGTATTGTTGATCGCACATGCATACAACCCCATGGGATTGAGCCCTTATTAGACACCATTGGTTGGGATAACATACTCAATCTTGGCGATGCGCCTCAATATGAACGAGTATATTAATTTTTGGCATATTGCCACTCTGCCATTCTCAAACCACCAACCATAGACATCACTATAGGGAAAATCACCACCCGAAGCTCGACCTACCAGTATCCTCTATCAGTATAACTGAACATGATTTGAATTCTCTAGGAGTCTGGGGTGAGGTCACCAGATTCTTGTGCAATGGCATGATGATTTCTAGGCGTAAGGGAAACCGTTTGCACTATATGCATTTAGAATCAAAATTCAAAGTTCTTCATGATGTTTTCAGTACAAATGTGTATCCCTGTGTAGCCAATGGGACTGACATCACTCCAATGGGTAGGGCTAGCTCCATCTACATCAACTATATTTATATCATTGTACACATCTTGTTCTATATATTCCTCTTGGCGTAGGGCACTATCACATCTCTTTCTCGATTGTTTATTTATATACTCCCATCTCCCTTTGGATTTCTGGAGTAACTTTGTTACATGCTTTTGCATTTGACCATGGTAAATGTGTAAGGTGTTGCGTGTGCTGCACAATGCCATCGGAACTGATGCAGGACATGAAAATTAACTATGATATGCAAGATCTTAGGCTTTAGATCAAACTAATTCAGAAACATCCACATAAAATTTCCATATCCCACACAAAAGTTCAAACATTCAAGTAAGGGGAATATGTGCGGGTTCAGGCCTACACATGTTAGGGACGGATCAATAAAAATTATGAGCCAAACGATACTTTAAGGGAAGTAAACTCTTCCACACACGCACAACAATTTGTCCATAATCCAAGGGATTCACCAGTTTTAGTTCAGAGAACCCTAGGGAAAGAAAAGGGACAAACAAATTGAACATAATGGAATCTAGGGGTAGGGTTATAGAAAACATGTATGAGAGAGATGAAATAAGTAGGAAATCTGAACCTGGCGACAGTCCACGCGTGCGGACAGTGGGCCAGGCCTGACGCACGTGCGCAGGGGCTTGGCCGCATGTGCGAGGGGGCGTCGAATGCGGAAAGTGCCTCCTTGGCCTTGGTCGGCAAGGGGAGGGCTTCAAAACCCCCAAGTTTCGTGTCGATCAGATGCGCGGTTTGTGTGTGGTGCTCCGCCGAAGTTTCATCCCTTCGCAGGGCCAGATTCTGAAAATCGGCTGTAGGGAGAAGAACTGCTGCAAAAGATAATGGATTCAAAGTGAGGATGGTTGTAGAAGGTGAGAAGAATGGGTGATAGAAGATGGGGGCGGATAGGGATTGATGTGGTTTTGCACTACGGTAGTTAGCCCTTCGATGAAGGGAGGGCTTCGCACCCAATTGGATTTTCACAACTCAAGAACTCAGAGGAGTAGAAAAATGCAGGAATTTTTTATTTATTAATCTTCAATAATTCAAAAGACTACAAGGGGTTCCTATTTATAATAAAACCCTATACCCTGAAACTCGCGTCATGTGTGCAACCTAGTACTTGGCGATGAAGTAATCAAAAATAATAACTAATCAAAGCAATCTAAATCGTCCATAATACTATTGTGTCCATGATACTCTTAATAACAATAATAAGCAAAACCTAAAATACTAGCTTAATCAGAATAGTGGGCCATGATCATGAGAACCCATGGTGAGCTTTACATGACTATCGGGTCCACTCTAACGAACCAAAACGCAGCCCTCTAACTAGGAGGCTCTTCCGGACGTTGTCATCGATCCAGATCGATGGTGGGGCCCTCCTTGCGTACGTGCATAGGCAGGGCATGCATGTGCACGAGTTGTCTCCATCAATTCTCCCTGGCTGAGAAGGTTTCGCCACTGGCAAAACAAAATTCCTAGACCGCTCCGAGATGTAAGGATCAAGTCTTTGAAGCTCATCCTTAGTGAGCCATGTATTGTCCGAAGCTGGGCATGACTTCCACTTGACTAAGAACTTCTGAAACCCGCCGTCCGATGTGGATATTATTTGATGGTCCAGAATATCCCCTCCTCTCTGGGTGTGGGAAGGTTAGGTATGAGAAGTAGAGGCTGAGAAGATGGGTCGGGACGGGTAGGCATGAGAGATAGAGGCTGGGAAAATGGGTCTGGAAGGGTAGGTATGAGATGTAGGAGTTGAGAAGATGGGTCGGGAGGGGTAGGTATGGGTCGTAAAGCGGGGAAGATGGGTCGGGTGGGGGCCATGGATCAAGGGAAAGGTCTGGAGAATCAGGATGGTTAAGTGATAAGCTAGACAATGTATCAGTAGTCTCCTAAAATGCAACTAGATCTTCCACATTGAATGTGAAACTAATTTCCATGGAAGGTAGAAGATTTATCACATACACATTGAGATTGTTTCGTTTAATAACTTTGAATGGTCCAGTGCTACGCGTGTGTAATTTACGAATGACTTCCTGGGGGTACCACTTTGGCCTGATGTGGACCATTACAGAGTCCCTTACATTGAATTCCTTGAAACGTTTATGTTGGTCTGCAGAAAGTGTGTAATGTTCATTACTAGTCATGATCTTCTGCCTGATTTCTTGATGACATGGATGAATGTGATGCGTAAAAGACTTTGCAGACTTTAACGACATATGGGATAGTGACATAGGGACAAGATCAATAAGTTTCCTAGGTTTATAACTAGTAACAACTTCACAAGGACTTAGACCTGTGGACTTATCGACATAACTATTAAATGCAAACTTGGCTATAGGTAGTACGGTGTCCTATGCTCTGGTGTGCTCTATATCCCTCATAGGGGGGAACTCATTTGGTAGATCATCAGGAAAATCATCATGAAACTCATCCACTACTGGAATGGCCTCAGTGGGTAACTCTACACTGACCTCTGGTGTACTCTCTCTAGCCACAAGGCTGTACATGTTGTACCACTCAAAATAGTGGTCTTGATGTCCTTCACGAGGTGGGTGCACGGGTGCACGCCCATAACTGATTCATTGGCCACCTTTATTCCTTGGTCTATCCTCTTGGCCACCTGCATGAGATTAGGCATCTTCCTTAATGGTGGCGTTTGTCCTAGTGGAGGTCTCTAGTTGGGTAATACGCATATCAAGTTGTTCAAAACATTGGTCCATATGTTGTTCTCAACGCTTACCCAAAGACTCAAACTGCTAGGTTAGCTTGTTTATTAACTCTTGCAATTGCTCTATGTTTAGCGTAAGGTGCAAGCTAAAACCATGACCCGTACGTGTGGGCATACAACTGCTAACTCTGTCTAAGAACCTTCTACTGCGACTATATGCAACTAAATGAGACTAAATGATCCTATGAGACTCTATATGAGGGAAACTAAACAATGCTACCAAAATCCAGCAATATAGTTGTCAAAATATACGAAAGTTTTTTTTTTTTTTTTTCTAATATTAAAGAATCAACCTAGTTTTTAAAAACGAAAAGGAAAGTTTCTAAAAACAAATTAGGAAAGTTTTAATAAAAAACAAATTAGAAAAGTTTTTTTTTAAAATAAATTAGGAAAGTTTCTAAAAAATACAACTTAGTTTTTAAAAAAAGAAAAAGGAAAGTTTCTAAAAATAGAAAGTAAGTTAGTTTCTAAAAAAGAAAAATGAAAGTAAATTAGTTTCTAAAAAAGAAAACAGGAAAGGAAATTAGTTTCTAAAAACAGATTAAGAAAGTTTTTAAAAACAGAAAAGGAAAGTTTCTAAACCTAGAAATAGAAAGCTAAGTTAATTTCTAAAATATTTCAAATAAGGGGATAACAGAAAATTTCAGCAGCTTATGTTAGCGATTATGGACCTCTAAACAGCTATATATGATGAGAATTGGTGCGTAAACATGTAATGCATTCCCCTATAAGAACCAGGACATGAAAATTAATTATGATATGCAAGATCTCAGGCTTTAGATCAAACTAATTCAGAAACATTCACATAAAATTTTCACATCCCACACGAAAGTTCAAACATTCAAGCAAGGGGAATCTGTGCGGGTCCAGGCCTACACATGTTAGGGCTGGATCAATAAAAATTATGAGCCAAACGACACTCAGAGGGAAATAAACTCATCCACACATGCACAACAATCTGTCCCTAATTTAAAAGATTCACCAATTTCAGTTCAAAGAACCCTAGGGTGAGAAAGAGGACAAACAAATTGAAAGTAATGCAATCTAGGGTTAGAGTTATGGAAAACAGGTATAAGAGAGATGACATAATTAGGAAATCTGAACCTGACAACAGTCCACCCGTGTGGACAGCTTGCTAGGCTTGACGCACATGCTCAGGGGCATGGCCGCATGTGCGAGGGGGCGTCGAACGCGGATAGCGCCTCCTTGGCCTTGGTCGGCCAGGGGAGGGCTTCAAAATCCCCAAGTTTCGTGTCGATCGGATGCGCGGTCTGTGTGTGGTATTCTGCCGAAGTTTCAACCCTTTGCAGGGCTAGATTCTGAAAATCGGTTGTAGGGAGAATAACTGCTGCAAAAGCTGACGGATTCGAAGCGAGGATGGTTGTAGAAGGTGAGAAGAATGGGTGATACAAGATGGGGGCGAATCAAGATAGATGTAGCTTCGCACCACGGTACTTAACCCTTCGATGAAGGGAGGGCTTCACACCCAATTGGATTTTCACAACTCAAGAACTGAGAGGAGAAGGAAAATACATGAATTTTTTTATTAATATTGATTCAAAAGACTACAAGGGGTTCCTATTTATAATAAAACCCTGTACTCTGAAACTCGCGCCATGTGCGCAACCTATTACTTGGCGATGGAGTAATAAAAAATAACAACTAATCAAAACAATCTAAATCGTCCATGATACTCTTAATAACAATAATACGCAAAACCTAAAATACTAGCTTAATCAGAATAGTGGGTCACAATCATGAGAACCCATGGTGAGCTTTACATGACTATTGGGTCACTCTAACGAACCAAAACGTAGCCCTCTAACTAGGAGGCCCTCCCTGGACATCGTCATCGATCCATATCGATGGTGGGGCCTTCATCCTCCTTGCGTACGTGCGTAGGCGGGGCGTGCATGTGCGCGAGATGTCTCCATCAGGAACCCACATAATTCACATACTATGCGAGTCTTATCTATGATAGTGCCCATATTTCCAACCCAGGTCATTTGACTTGGGTTTCAAAGAGGAAGATTGGGAAGAAGACATGGGGGGGGGGGGGGGGGGGGGGGTGTGTGTGTGTGTGTGTGTGGGTATTGATTCTTCTTGTTATAACTTGTAAGTTGTAAACTCGTAAAAGCTAAAAACTATAGTAAAGAGTCAAGACTAAAGAGATGAGAGAGAGAGAGAGAGAGTTACACTTACACACTTACACTAGTAGTAGTAGAAAGGGAGAGAGAAGAAAAAGAGAAAGGGAGTTAGAGTTCCGCTTGTAGTAAGCGAGAGAGAGAGAGAGAGAGAGAGAGAGAGAGAGAGAGAGAGAGTTACACAATTACATAGTCTAAAATTTTCGGAAATATATTCTTGTCTTGACTCTTGAATGTTGTAGACTTGTAGTCGAATGTTGATTCTTGCCTTTTTTCAACTCTTGCTTGATTCTTGAAATTTGAATATTGACTTGTAGCTTGTAAAAGGTAAAAATAAAAAATACCTTGCTCGACTCGTCTCTTGATTTAAATGTAGAGTGAGAGATAGAAAGAGATAGATTTCAAATTTAATAGAAATGATCAAATGAATGTATAGATTGTAGAGAATGAGAATGAATGAATGTAGAATTGTAGATTGAAGAAATGAGAATGGATGAATGCAGATCGTAGATTGTAGAAATAAGAATCTAGATGTAGAACTAGAAAGTGAAATGAATGAGAATATGAGATAGACGTAGAATTAGAAAATGAAATGAGAGAATGAATCTAGTTCTAGAAACTTAAAATTTAAAACTAGAAAATGAAACAAGAGAATGGAAGTATGTAACTAATAAGAGAATGTAGAAAATGAAATGAATTAGACTAGACAGATCCAGAAGAACTAGAAAATGAAAGAAACTTAAAAAATAGAAAATGAAATGAAATGAAAGAATGTAAATTACCAAATTGTACTAATAACTAATAGTAATTAGTAACAAATGAAATGAGAGAATGTAAATTACTAAATTGTACTAATAAGTAATAACTAATAGTAATTAGTAAGAGAATGTAGAAAATGAAATGAATGAAATGAGAAAATTAATAAAATGAAATGAGAGAATGTAGAACTGTGTAATGTGAGACTTGGAAATTGATGTCTTCTTGCTTCTTCTATTTTGAATATTGATTCTTGATTGAAACTTGAAACAAGTTGGAACTTGGGCCTTGGAGACTTGGAACTTGAGAGTTGAAATATAGACAATGTAAGAGAGAATGAGAGATTTGAAAGTATGAGAGTAGAGGAGAGTTTAAATGAATGAAACTTGCATATGGAGGGGACTTGAAGGCCTTTTATAGGCAAAAAGTCCAGATTTCGCAATAAATAAATAAATAAATAATCCCAACGGTCAGATTTTTGACCATTAGGTGAATATGCGATCGCATATTCTTGTATATGAAATATATGCCATCACATATGCCATGACCGCATATGTGATCAATGCAAAAATATGCGCATTTGCGATCGCATATTTGCATATGCGACCACTCATAACAACACTGTGCACCACTTTTATACTTGGAAACAAGGTACTCATGTGCAATTAACGCACTAACCAAGATTTGCCTCCCCAGGACAAAAGCGCTTTGATTGTCTGAGATGACACTGCCAATGATCTTCTGCAAACGAGTCACTAGAAGCTTTGTCAAGATTTTGTAGGGTCCGCCAATAAGACTGATCAGCTGAAAATCCTTTAGCGACTCTGCACCCGAAACTTTGGGAATGATAGCAATGAAGGAAGCGCCAAGATCATGCGAACTTCATAACATCTTGTTTAACGTCCTCCCAAAAGATTTTGGAAAAAAAAACATTGGAAAACCATCCAGGCCTGGTGCTTTGTCACTCCCCAATGAGTCAACAGCCGCCTTCACTTCCTCTTCTGAAAATGGAGCCTCAAGCGAAGTAGACTCTTCAACCTAAAACTGGTCGAATGAAAGTACAATGCCTGTAGTTAGTAGCGTAAAATTGAATATGATATCTGGGAGAGATTCCTGTGTTAGTTTTGTAACATTTAGGAAATGATAGTGACACTTCAATTATACACATGGCATAGTTGTGAGGCGTCTGCTATGCAGACTGTCCAAACTGCTGATCCAACTGTGGCTGTAGAATAACCGATGTATTGTGCCGAGAAGGTCAGTCGTTTTTTCTCCCTTTGAATTTGGACCACTTGCTATTTACTTTTAACCATCAATTTGGTAGCCATTAATTGGTGGTTAGGATATCTTGATGAGTGTTATTTTAGAGGTATGCTCCATCAATAATGAGACCCACAACTTGGATGGTCTGGATAGCTCTACATCAGTGCCACGTGTGAGGAGGATGAGTTCCCACCCTTTTCAAAATGGTGCTAAACTGACATAAGGGTATTGCGCATGGTATCCTTGTCCCTTTGTTGATGCTAAACTGACATAGGATTTGTCAGCACTGCATTGTAGATGTTGCTTTGTTGATACTTATTCTTTGAAGCTTTGGAACTATAGCCCTTGTATATCAATCAGCTGCACATGTGCCATGTGTACGGGAGTATGGTCAAGGCTCAAGCATAGAATGTGGTACTTGAGACCATGGTTTTAAGACTCGGCTGAGTCCTGTATGACCTATATAGGAGGATGGTCAAGGCTCAAGACCACTATTATAGACTATGGACTTGAGACCATGGCTTTAAGACAGCTGAGTCCCATGTGACTCGTCCAAGTCGACTCGGACTGGTCAGACCCGATCCAGTTCAACAGAAAGTCACCTGTATGAGTTACCCTTGACTCATCCAAATTGGTTTTGTTCATCCCCAACTGGGGTGAGTCCAGAGTTGAGCTGATGCTGACCTGACACAAGCCTGTCTCATAAGCTGGCATGATTTTTTAGAAATGGGCTTCCCACCTGGACTGGTAATTTCTGTTGGAACCAATCCATGGTGGGCGAGGCCTTAAGATCTGATGGCTGGCCTGACTCATTGGTACTCTTTATTTGAAGTCACAATTCAAAATTCCTAGCTGTATAATTGTATTTGTGCCCATCTTTGCTCGCTGATTCCAATTCTGACATGGCTTCTCTATCTTGTTTGGCTGTGCAAATAAACAGCGGTGGCAGCGAGAGGTGGAATGGAGACCCTAAGGCCTGCTCTGCAGCGAGTATATATGACAAGAGCATCTGCCTATAGAGATGCACTCAAAAGCTTTATTCAAGGATATCAAGAAGGAATACAGCAGGTCATGGCAAGGAAGGAAGATACTCAATTAAAGCAGAAGGAAGACAGTCCACAAAAGAAGGAAGACAATCCACAAAAATCAATTTGATTTTCTCTTGTATTCTCAAAGCGATGAGAGTCAACCAAAAACATATTCATATCTTAGATAATTTATAGAAACAACGATTTGCATGTCATTCCTTAGTTTTTGAAGGAGGGTTTTTAGAGGTAAGCTTTTCTTACAAGTGGAAGCATGAAAACTCTGATTTTCATACACAGGAAAGCTTCGTCTTGTGTCAGTTACCGATCTAGGGTCTTCTCTTCCATTCACGGCATTAAATCTGAGACACCCAAATCAGAAAATCTTACATGGGTTGGTACTGACAGTCGGGAAGTGTCAGATTTGCAGCATCTCTTACAGATATGTGCGAGGAAGAGGTCTGTTGCAGAAGGGAAGAGCTGCCATGCACGTGCGATTCAAGCAGGTCTACAAACTGACACATTGATATCAAACATCCTCATCAACATGTACTCCAAATGTGGGCTCATTGACTCTGCACGTCAGGTCTTCGATAGAATGCCGCAACGAAGCATCATTTCATGGAATACCATGATTGGTGCGCATACTCAGAATGGAGATGAACAAGTGGCATTTCTGCTCTTTAAGCAGATGCAGAATGAGGGGACTCCGTCAAGTGAATTCACTCTTTCAAGTATTCTCTGCGCTTGTGCTGCCAAATTGGCCATTGGCGAGAGCAAACAGTTGCATGCGTTTGCTCTCAAAACAGCATTTGGTTCCAATGTGTTTGTGGGAACAGCGGTGCTTGATGTCTATGCCAAATGCAATTTGATTAAAGATGCTTGTAAGGTTTTTGATGGTATGCAAGAAAAAACCACGGTCACATGGAGTTCGATGGTGGCGGGGTTTGTGCAGAATGATCTCTACGAGGAGGCTCTAGCCTTGTTTCACCATGCCCAAAAGATGGGCTTGGAACAGACCCAGTTTACGCTTTCCGCTGCTCTCAGTGCTTGCGCAAATCTAGCGGCTCAGATTGAAGGGACCCAGGTGCATGCAGTGTTGGCAAGGAAAGGTTTTGGCTCGAATCTTTTTGTGGCCACCTCACTCGTGGACATGTACGCAAAGTGCGGAAGCATCAAGGAAGCTTACTTTGTATTCTCTGGCACAGAAGAGAAGAATGTGGTGCTGTGGAATGCAATGGTCGCAGGCTTCTCTAAACACGCTTGTTCCACTGAGGCCATGATATTATTCGAGAAAATGCAGCAGGCAGGTATGTGCCCAAATGAAGTTACTTACATCTCTCTTTTATCTGCTTGCAGTCATGTTGGTTTGGTCAAGGATGGATGGCATTATTTTGATCAGATGATCGGAGACGACAACATAGAGCCCAACGTCCATCACTATTCATGCATGGTTGACCTTCTTGGCCGTTCTGGTCTGATTTGTGAAGCTCGTGAACTGATTGAACGGATGCCGTTTGAGGCGACCGCTTCCATGTGGGGTTCGCTGTTGGGCTCATGTAGGATCTATGGAAATCTTGAATCGGCGGAGGTTGCAGCAGATCGTCTGTTCAAGATTGAGCCGGACAATGCGGGAAACCATGTTTTGCTTTCGAATGCATATGCTGCAAATAAGAAGTGGGGGGAAGTTGTGAAGGCAAGGAAGGCTTTGAAAGACAGTGGGGCGAAGAAGGCGATGGGAATGAGTTGGATAGAAGTTAAGAGCCGGGTCCACACGTTTGTGGTTGGTGAAAGAAGCCATCCAAGAATGGCTGAGATCTATGTGAAGCTTGATGATTTGGAAAAAGAGATGAAGAAGATGGAATATAAGGCTGAGATTGAATACGATCTGCATGATGTGGGGGACAATCAAAAGGAGGAGCTGTTGAGACACCACAGTGAGAAGCTGGCTCTTGCCTTCAGTCTCATCAGCCAACCATTGGATGCACCGATCACTATCAAGAAGAATCTTCGCATTTGTGGGGACTGCCATTCTGTTATGAAGTTTGCATCGAAGATCACAGGGAGGGTCATCATTGTCCGGGATACGAATCGGTTTCACCATTTTAGGGATGGCTCGTGTTCGTGTAGGGATTTCTGGTGATGCAGTTAGGACTCATGCGTTTGAACTTGCCAAGGAAATCCCAGCATGCAGAGTTCCGAGCCATTCATCGGGTGGGCCAAAAGAAAGTCTATTCTGCTGATTTGGTGGCCACTTGTGCATGTTGAATGTGGATCATTGGTCTAGTCATACATTTCTTTGGTACCATGGCCCAACCGGTGAGCAGATTGGTCAGATTTTTGGGGCCAGGGGATCTATGCTATGGGGCCCGTCTAATGGGCACCTTGAATCTCGCACTCATGCACCATGTTGGCATGGTCTATCGTGGCCCAGGATTGGAATTGAGTCGTTCGAACTGTATGGCACTGAGATTTTGGATCACACTAGTACTGTCGCCAATCAGATTAGAGATTGTTCTCATGCTTACCAGACAAGATGCAGACCCACAAGCAGATGCAGGTGGCAGATATTGGTGGGCCTGGGAAGAGAGCAGTATCCGCAGATATGCTGATATATATATATATATATATATATATATATATATATATATATATATATATATATATATATATATATATATATATATATATATTGGTATTCTATGAAAGGTGAAGACAATTACAGTAATCAGGCTTGCAATGGTTGTTTGGTGAGAAATTTTTTGTGAAACGAGAGCTGTATATATCAATCATGATTACAAGAAGAGGAAGAATGAAGATGGAAATTATATGGATGGTGGTGATTTATTGGCATTGACTGTCCGGCAATTGATCATTGTGGACTGGTGAGCTTTACATTTCAGTATCCTCTTACAAGGTCAAGTTTAAATACTTGGCATGTGAACGAAACTTGCTTTCTATGAAGAACGGTGACAAAATATTGTTCTCAGCAATTGCTCGAGAGATTCAGAACTTTTGTTTTCTTGCAATATTGTTGGGAAATTCTCCCTGAGAATTAAAAAATTAAAAATATTATTAATTAATAAATGATTTTAACATTTAGAAATTATAGGTATGAATGATTTATTTTTACTTTCAAATTCATTTTGGGATAATTTTGTGAAAAATTGAAAACCCAAAGGCTTTGAAAATCTCATGATACTGAGGTAATATGGTGAGATTTTGCAAAATTTTGCAATACACACACAGGGGAATCGAACTTGTGTCTACGGGGAGCAAACCCACGATCGCCGTTCGCCCAAACCATGAGGGGTCAATATTTGTCAGACTGCTACAAAGGAAAAATCTTGCTATTTTTCTATGCTTCTCTATTACTAGGTATTGTTATGATCTTAGCTAGCTTACCTCATGCTAGGTTACCTACTGGGGTTACTTTCACGAATCGAGAGCCAAATGGTTAGAATTTTTGATGAAATCCACCCCGTCCATCGGGTATGTTGCCTCATGTTAACGGTTGTACCAAAAAGTCAGGTAGGCCACACCACAGGAAACGGTTGGGATGGACCACTCGCATTAGTTGTGTTGCAGCCGCTCTGGTGTTTATATGCCGTCAAGTCCATTCATCTGATATGCTTTTATCAGAATGAAAGAACCACCCTAAAATCATCGCATTCTGAAACTCAGGTGGGCCATACCACGTGAATTTAGTGGTTTTAGGTGTATGTATTTTGAGGTGGCTCACCTAAGTGTTGAATCAACTTGATTTTTGGGATTAAGGCCAAACAAGGGGTTGTTTACCCGATAGACAGTGTGGGATTTTACGCAAGTTTAGTTGTTTTCCTGTCATTGGAGAAGGCAACCCTAGTAGGTAGCTGGCAGCAGCGCAATGTGTGCAATCGTATTTCCTATTATTTGTACAGTGCTTGCCCAAGATCACACCATGAATATGGTGGGCCCTGCCGTGGATGGCCTGCATCATAAAATCCCAGTCCTAGCTATTTATCACCAGCAAATGAATGGTTAAGAAATTATAAAAAAGTGCTGATAGAGAAGGTATGCATTGGATGGCTAGAATCTTCCAATCTATGGGAATATCCATGGCGGGGCCAATCGTATCAAGAGTTGGATAACTGAATCATGGGTCCCACTTGTGTAACCTTAGTACCTAAGCAGATTGTAGATATGATTGGGCTACTACTGGGTATGATTATGGTGAGGGCCGGGGATTAGCGTTCTACTCTGGCACTTGTGAAACTTGTGTGAGATCTGGGCTATTGAATGTGCGGACATCTGTAAATCACGAATGCTTCGGGGCCCACCTGATGAGTGGACTGCCATGATTTCTCAGTTGAGATGCATATTCCACGGAGCCCAAATGTCCTGGATTTTGGTGGGAGTGCAGCTGGCCGCATCAAATTCACATTTTTTCTTCTTAATTTCTTTTTGGACAGTAACAATTGAATTTTGAAATAGGGCTTGTCAATGGGTACACTAATCCAATCCATGATTTTAAAAATCAGGTCAATCCCATGAGACTCGTTCAGGTCATCTCCGATTAAGTACTACCATCTGTTTCGATATTGCAGGTCATCTCCGATTAAGTACTACTATCTGTTTCGATATTGCAGGTCATCTCCCAAGTCACCCCTGATCGGCCAAGTCAGGCTGGTTCAGCCCTGAGACTTGGGCGAGTTGCTTGTAGGGTTGGTTCCATGGATTAATATTAGATTTCGGGTTCATATCCGATTTGAAGTCATGCGGTTCTTTTGTTTTTGTTCATGTGCGATCTCCTAATATATTTGGATACTAGTAAAATCAAGGAAATCCAAGCAAATGGAAGAGGTTTTTCCATTTATGTGACCTTTTGTGTTGTTTAAATGGCAAAGAAAATATAGAATTTCACCAAGCAATCATTAACCTTTTCCATAGTTTGGATGCTTGAGCAGGCGATAAGATGTGAATATTGTGAGAGGAACAAAGATTTCTACTTACTATTAAAACAATACTCTTAAAAATGAAATCCACGTTAGCATATTTTCTTGGAAAATAATAATTTTCAAAGTTTAAATTGGTATGTATCTTCTGATATGCTCTAGTATTGTCCATGAACTATATGGGTGTATTGGTCTGAAATTAGGCTGTTCCATCACAATATGCCATGTCAGTGGTGAACGATACACTGATTTTAGACCTTGATCATCACACAACAATCGAGTTTTCCATTCCCCTATCGAGGATTCCTCCAATCTATAATCATGGAGATTTCCATTTCCATATTAACATTACATAGCGCCTTAAGGTGTTTTTGGTTGTAACAAAATATCAGTAATTTTCATGATATTCTGTGCAATCAAACATCCTCAACCCAAATTGGAAACCTGAACCAGACTAGACCCGAATCTGATTTTCTTATTGGGTTCGGATGCGGTTAAGTCAGAACCCAAACTGGACCTGGTCTGTCCATACTGGCCATTCATGAAGTTGGGAGCCTGTTTGTCGCTTGGCTAATCCAACCATGTAATGAGCTTGGTTTTCCATTTTCAGGCCCCTGAGCTGAGCTCGTGCCCGATTTTTGGCCCCACCAAGATGATAACACGCCCCACCATGGCTAAAATGGGACATTATCAGGCCTAGAATTAGGGCTGTCAATGAGCCTGGCAAAATCATATTTTCCATGTGCCCGGCCTGACAAATTCAAAATCTGGTCCTGAACCGACCTTAGGCCCACTACCAGGCTTACCAAGAACAGAACAAGGCATGCGTTCGGACACTCCATGGGCTCTGCTCTGTCTTATCTTTTGGGCCTGTTGGGCACCGCCAGGGCTAAATTTCAAACCTATAATGTAACAGGTTGGCACGAGCCATTCCAAGCTGGCCCATTGACAGCTGTCCTTTGAGGTCTGCAAGCTCATCTTTCTTTCTGGAATCATGAAAACAACAATGGAATGATTTTATTCAGGGATTTTTTTCTTCTTCATACAAATGCCTATTTTTTAGTTGATGTTTGAAAAACTGACAGCTTTAAAATTTATTTGGAGTAACAGTTTAATTTTGGCATGTGGCCAAAAAATCAGCATCTTTGTTTAGGCCTGGTAATGGGCCAGTTGTGTGGGTACTGCCGTGGTTTGATTTGCATCAGTATGTGACGCTGAAAGTTCATAATTGCTTAACCCAATTTGCATTAGCGAGGAACACTAAAAATCTCGTCTTGTTTTCAGGCTTGCTGATTTGCTGTTATTGGCTGGAGCTTTTTGTTATTTGTTGTGAATTGTTGCTGCCCATTGTGAACAATGTGGTCTACTAAGCCAATCTTTGTGGACAGCTTGATCATTGTGCTGGACCTTAGACTATGATCAATGTGATCTGCTGTCATGTGACTGATCAAACATGGGGCCTCCAGCAGGTATTCTCAGAGCTCAGCTGCCGCAACGCGTATTAAACTCCATTTATCAAGAAGGGAAGTCGATACAAACAGCATCCAGCAGGTTCAACTCTTTATGAGGGGGCACGGAAGTGGGTATCCTAGGAGAGTCACTCTTCATCCCCTCTAATTCACGAGCAAGAGCCGCAATGCCAGTGATAGCATCATTGAGGGGAAGAGTGTCTGACTAGGAGAATGCCAACAATTAGGCAGAAGCACGACGTCGTCAACTTCCGGCCAACTCTTATGGCATGACATTGCGTGGATTGGTTGTTCATATAATTTAATTTATTGTACACTGCAACCGTACTTTACCATGCAGAATAATCCTCCACACTCTCCCTAATCATTCAAATTGTGGCAATGACATGTTTACATGATAAACATGTAAACTCAAAGCGATGGCAAGTTTGATGCAAGGATGAATATGATGAGGTCATCACCATCTTCCTCAAGGGGATAACTACTCCGAATCCACGGAGCTTCTTTGGACTCCTCATAGAGACTTCTCGAATCCATAAGGAAAAAGTAAGAAAATAGAAATAATATTCATGAAAATTTGTAAACTGATTGATTATTGAAATAAACGAGTCTATGACCCTTTAAATAGGGATACCAAGCCTTGGAAGAACTTTTGGAATTAAACTCAACTAAAACTCCCTAAAATTCGTAACTTACCGTAGATTGTAAATTTACTATTTATAATAGTAAGTGTCCTATATGGCTTAACTACGTTATTTTCCTAACATTTCTAAACACTTTTCAGGTTGGACACAATCTTAAAGCCCAACGGATGAAAATTAACAATCAAACCAAAACTTACTAAAAATAGTAAAAACGAAAATAAACATGAAATTCAATTGTCGATCTAATGAAATCTCATAAATTCGGGGTGGACAACTGAGAATAGCTAAGTTGGTTGGCCAAAGTTGCTCGTCCTACCCCAAAATCATATATGGTACGTCGAGTAACTCATTTCGGTTTATGAGATATGCCTGTTTTAAGGTTCTAACGGTCTTGATGACTTTGCCTCTGATCATGCCTTCTCTGATCCATCTTGGACATGAAAGTGTCCGTGACTCACTCTACATCAGCCCCCTCCACTTTAAAAGAACTTGTCCTACTTCAGTTCAGGATACTCGATCAGGTGTGCCCCGTAACGATACCTAGATCAAAAGTTATGATCAATTAACAATCCATCTTCTTTTGGTCCAACCATGCTAGGAATGTATCTGTGACACGTTTTACATCAGATCTCTCCACTTGGAAAAAACTTGTCCTCGAGTTACTCAAGAGACTTAAATCATGATTCTCAGATAACTTCTGACCCTGATGTTTATTAGCTCTTCTTTATACTTGGCATTAAACTTTTGAGCTGATAAAATATATGTACTCACGCTCTCCTTGACCTAACTCTTGCTCTCCTTGACTTAACTAGTATGGATAAGTTCCTTGCTTGCAAGATTTGACATTCTTTCTGACTCACCTGACAATGAGAGCGGTTGGGCAAGCTAGCCCCTGGGACAAGGCCTATGTGATGTTGGATGTCCCTCATGTGAGCAATTCATCGGGTAAATTTTCAGGCCAAACTTCTTTAAATTCATTCAGAAATGGCCTTAAACTTGGAGGAATGTCTAAGGGCTTCAATTCCTCGCCTTTTACCACTACGACGTACACCACGTTAGTTTCCTTAGATTTCTCCACGAAATTCCGAATGGTCAAGAGAGAGCATCTCTCCACTTTAGAAGCTTCGAGGTGTTTCTCTAGTGCCATAGGGGCAATGACTATCTTTCAACCGTCCTTAACGAAGACGTAAACATTGTCTCGTACTCGGTGGGTTGCATCACGGTCCGATTGTCATGGTCAATCGAGTAACATATGTCATGCTTCCATGTCGACCATGTCACAATGTATCTGATCTTTATAAGTTTTACCAATTGAAAATGAGATAGTGCATTGTTCGGTTACTTTGGTCTCGTTCACTTTTTAAATCCAACCAATTGAGTAAGGGAAAATATATTTTATCGTATGTAGCTGTAACTTGTCCACCATTACTTTTAGGATGATGCTCTCGCTACTACCACTGTCTATGATCACATCACAGATCTTGTCATTGACGGTGCACCGCGTATGGAATATATTGTGTTGCTATGAATGTAATTCCTTCCAATGAGTGTATAGTAATCGCCTCACGACTAAGGACTCACTATGATCCTCGACCGCTCATTCTTCGTCAGCAGCTCTTTCCTCAGTGGTTTGTTCATCTTCATAAAATTCAAGGTCTTATTCTGTAGAACTCGCTGCTGTGGGTGCTGCACATTGAGGCTTAGATGGGCTACTTTCCATGTCACGGTTTACGGTCACAAGAGGTTGATGACGTCCTCCTATTAAATCTTTTTCTCATGCCATCACTGAATCCTGTGTGGGACCTGTCATAGGGGGTTGAGTTGAAGGATAAGGCTGAGTGGGGATTCTTACAAGCTACGTTTCTACCCTACTTGCCAACTGAATTGCTTTATCTACAGTCCTGACTGGGTGCATGAACTTAGTCTTGAATCGTCGATGTAACTCACTTATAAATCGTGCTACCTTCTGCGATTCGGTTTCTGATAAATTATTCTGTGTTGCCAACTGCTTCAATTTTTTAATGTAATCTCTCATGGTTTGATTCTTCTATTGATAATTTTGGTATTATTGGAATAATATCTGCTCATAATCACTAGGGAGGAATCGTGATCAAAGAAGACATCTCACGGTGGCCAAGATGAGATGGGCACCTTGTTTTGTAGGGCACATGAGAGTTATAATTGCTCCCACCATGTAAAAATACTGAATTTTTATTTAAATACTACTAATTTCACCTTTTTATGTTTGGGCACATCCATGTAATGAAATATTATTCTACTTCGGCTAGCCAGTCGAGGAAATCTTTTGTACGTAATTATTGAGTGTGAAATATTGCATACGTAATCCAAGTCATTAAAACTAGAAAGTTTGGCCTTACCTTAATAATTGTTGAGTGTGAAATATTACATATTATCCATATTTATATCTTGATTTTATAAACATGATAATGTTTAATTGATTTAATTATGCATGTTTTCTTGTGTGAGGTGATTTCGAGAGCTTAAAGTGGAATTGATGCCAAAAGGAAGATTTATGCTTAAAAGATTACTAAATAAAGATTTAAAGATTTGGAAGTTATTAATGAAGAATTCACATGCCAAAGATCTAAGAAAACTAAGTGACGAATGAAGAAAATCAAATATTTGAATTGAAGAAAAGGAATAATGAAATTGTCCTAAAAATAACCATATTTTGAAATTATCCTAAAAAAGCATTTTCTGTAACTCCGAGTCTATTTTGGAAAACTATGTAGAGTGCGTAAATTTGAGGCAGTTTAAACTCCGAGTTTATTTTGAAAAATCGTGCAGAGTGCGTAAATTTTTGGCGGTTTCTAAATTTTTCCAACTCAATGTGAAAGTTGGAGTTCCACAACTATAAATAGGACTCTCTAGGATGCTCCAAAGCTTCTTCTAGGGTTTTGAAAGGTCTTAAGGAGCCTACACAAGGGTGCAGCAGCCGCTAAAGATTTTTGGATGTTTATTATTATTTTTATTCTTGTTCTTATTAAACTTTATTAATTTCTAGTTTGATATTAAGGGAATATTTTTACTTTTTTATGATTTATTGTGACTTAAATTACAATAGATGCTATAATAGTTTTGGAGATCTTCTTTGCCTGTTTTGAGATAGTGAGATTAGTAAATCCCATTGTTCACCATCATCTCCTAGGCATAGTAGGGTGATGGAATCCTTTCCAATCATCACAATTCTCCTCAATTGGGAATTACGTCAATGAAAAGTTCAGATTTGATTTAAATTGCTTTATCTTCCAATTGGTTAGGATAGGATTCCAATTCCAACTGTGTTCCTTGAATCAAATAAGGTTGCATCTTGATAGCTATAAGCGGATCCTTGGCACCGTAGTTTCTACCTTTAAATTCATAAGTTTTAATCAACATTATTCACCATTACTCTCAATTATTTAGATTTCAATATAGATATTTTTCTAATTTTAGTTATAATTATTTTCAGAATACGTGAAAGTTTAGTCCATGTGGATTCAACCTCAATCTTACCAAGTTATTATTATATCGTGACCCTACACTTGGGGTTGTGAATAAGTTTTTGGCGCTGTTGTCGGGGACTACAGTTACATTTTTCTGGAATTAATTGGTATTAGAATTAAGTTAAGATTAAGGTTTATTTTTCTGTTATGTTTTTACGTTAAGATTTGTTCTGAAATTATTTTTAGAAACTAACATTGCTTTCTGTTTTGTAGGATCCTAATATAGCAACTCTTATTTGGTAATTTGTTTCAAGCCTGTCTCTTATATTTTTTATATCTCTTATTTGTTTTAGTTTTTTTACTTTCTTTTTAGGCTTAGTTATTTAGTTACTTGAGGGTTGAGAGTGTTTCATTCCCAAGTGGATCCATGATAACACTCTACGTCTTTTGAATGAAGGAGGATTAGTCGAAGGGTTGCCTATCCATAACAGTATTAAATACCACTTAAGACCCTTTGAGTCAATAGAAGTGATGGCTGCAAATTAACCTTAACCTCCAGTTGAGGAAGTTCATGTTGAAAACGAGGTGCAGAATGCACCCCTACCTCGTACTCTATGAGATTATTTACAACTGGCGAGGGTGAGTACACCTTCCTGCATGATATTTCCATTGAGTGAAGGAATTATGGATATTAAACCAGTGGTAATTCAACCCCTCCCTAAGTTTCATGGACTAAAATTTGAAATTCCATACTTGCATATGAAAGAGTTCAATGAAATCATAGCTACATTACACTTCCCAAACGTGTCTGAGGACATAGTTAGATTGAAATTGTTTCTTGTCACTTTGAAAGAAAAGACTAAGTTATGGTTACATTCCTTAAGATTAAGGTTCGTTGGCATGTGGGTTGAGATGACAAGGGAGTTCCTTAAAAAGTTCTTCCCCTATCATAAAATAAATACCTTAAGGAAAGCAATCATGAATTTTGCGTAAAAAGATGATGAGACCTTCTTCCAAGGTTGAGAGCGATTTAAGGATCTCATAAATTCATGTCCACAACATGGCTACGAAACATGACGTATAACGAGCTTTTTCTATGAGGGATTGACCTCACCCATACACCAATTTGTGGAGATGATGTGTAATGGGGAATTCATGAATAAGGAAGCAGATGATGCGTGGGATCATATTGATAAACTTGCTGAAAATGCGCAATCATGGGATATCTCTTCAAGAATTACCACTTCTAAGCCTACTCAATCAAAGGAAAGGGGAGAAATTTATGTTCTAAAAGAGGAAGATGATATAAATACAAGAGTGGCCAAACTCACAAGAAAAGTCGAGGCCATGAAACTTAAGAAGGTCGAACCCGAAAAGACTGCGGAAGTTGTTTGTGGTATTTGTGCTTGTAACATACATACAACCGATAATTGCCCTACAATTCTTACTTTTCAAGAGATGTTGAATGAGTAATTAAATGCCGCAAACAACTACCAAAAACCTTTTAGTGGTCCCACCTCAAATACATATAACTTAAGCTGGAGGAACCATTCAAACTTTGGTTGGAGGAATAGACAAACAACTACTCTTCAAGGGATCCTTGACCAATTTCTGAATCAAAGGAAACCTCAAGAGAATCCGGTTTTAAAACATATACAAAACCAAGAGCTTTTTAATCAAGGTATGCTACAAGCCTTTCAAGATCTTACAAAGGCCATACAAGAGCTTGAAATAAAAAATTCAATTGGGGAGAAAGGGATCCTTCCGGCTCAGTGTCTCCCCAACCTAAAACAATAATATGAAATCGTTGACCCAAGCTATTAAAAACAGATGGAGCAGGCTAAGTCTATCACCTCTCTTAGGAGTAGGAAGACAATTGACAAATCTATTTCAGTGAGGGCTGTAAAGCCTAAGGACCTGGAAATAGATGAGAATGATGGACCTAGCAATGCTCTACATGAGTTAGAACCGAAACCTCAAAGTAAGCCGATTGCGCCATTCACTTAACGGTTGATTGCACTAAAACCTCTCTCTAACTCTTAGGATATTTTAGAGGTGCCTAAACAAGTGTTCGTGACTCGCTCTACATTAGCCCCCTCCACTTTAAAAGAACTCATCCTACTTTAGTTCATGATATTTGATCAGATGTGCCCTGTAATGATACCTAGATCAAAAGTTATGATCAATTTACAATCCATCTTCTTTTGGTCTAACTGAAAGTGCCCTTGCAAGTGCCCTGGTTTGTCAATTCGCGTGAGTGTTGAGTTAGTCAGGTTAATTAGCGTGAGTGTTGAGTTAGTCAGACTGTAGAGCCTCAAAGGAAGATTAATTTAAGCATCTGCCTCAACTGAATGTGTGGAAGCTCGCCATAGGTAAAATCTAAGCCTCACATTCCATGTCCCAAAACATCAGGTAAATAAAACCCTTATAACAAGTTAGACATTATAGGGTTTTTAAGTGAGAATTTTTTTTCAAAAATCAGAAAATCTCTAAGTTTTCCTGCTTTGTCGATCTTATCGATACACATGTCAATATAATCGACCTGCACTATCGATGTCCTCGAAAGCTCAATCGATTATATCCGAATGAGGACAAAAGTTTCTAGCAACCATATACACATTTGGACGGAATTATCGATGTATCGATATATATATCGATATCATCGATATTTGAATCTCGAGTCAATCGAAGGTGACTCGATAATATCGAAAGGCAGATCTTTGGATCATGACGTCTGAGATATAGTTGAAAGTGGATATGTACCACCATCTGAACAAATTGTACTTGATAGTGGCACAACCATCACAAAACCCAAATCTAAAGAAAAGTGGACGACGTTTGACAAAGAAAAACAGACCGCTGAAGCGAAAGTTATGAACGCCATCTACTGTGCTGTGTCCCAAGATATATTTAATCAAATAAGTATGTGTGGGACATCTAAGGAAGCATGGGATTTATTAGAAACAACTCATGAAGGCATAAGCACTGTGAAGAGGTCCAAACTACAACTTCTGACTTCACAGTTCGAAAGTCTCAAAATGGAGGAGCATGAGACGTTTATGGAGTTTTTCACCAAGTTGAATATCATTTGCAACTCTATGGGTGGATTGAAAGAGAAAGTTCCGGTACCTAAAATCTGTAGGAAAATACTTAGATCTTTGTCGGAACGATTTAATCCCAAGGTTACAACAATTGAGGAGTGTAGGAACATAAATGAGATGAAAGTAGAAGAACTGGTAGGTTCCCTACAAACTTTCAAACTACACTTCAAACAAACCCAAAAATCCAAAATAACTGTCCTAAAAACTTCAAAGAAGATAATACATGAGGACAATGAAAGTGAAAAGGAAGATGAAGATGAGGAAGTGGCCTTGTTGGCACAAAGATTCAAAAGATCCTTTCAGAAGAATCGCGGCCATCCCTCTAGAGGTAGAAAGGTGAATGACAAACCTTCTGTAGAAAAATTTGGTAAAAGGAATAAAGTACCATAATGTTATGCCTATTAGAAGTATGAACACTTATCTACTAAATGCCCAAAAAGAAAAACTAAGGGCAAGGCAATGGCCGCCACTTGGGATGATACAAAAGAGTCAAATTCAGAATCTAGTGACTCAGAGAGTGATGGAGATCAGAAATTAATGAAAATTCTTATGGTCTTCATAGCTCCAATCATTTCTATGGAATTTGAGAATAAGGAAGAGTAGCAAGCCACTGAATCATTTTTGTCTGATAATGAAGAAACTAGAGAAGAAGAAGAAGAAATAGAAAAAGATAAACTGCAAGATGCTTATAATCAACTCTATATTCATAACATCCATATACTTAAAAGACTAGGGATGTCTGAAAATAAAAAGGAAGTGTTGCAAAAAGACTTGGAGAAAAACTTGGAAATTAATACACAATTAATCAATGATTTGCAACAATATCACTTAGACAATGATAAGTTAGAAGGAGCCAATTTATACCTAAAAACAGAATCTTCAAAGCTTATGAAACAAGTTGAATTATTAAAAGATGAAAAATGAGCAACTCAAGAATGAGAACACACACTCCATTGTGACTTAGAGAAATTCAGAAAATTTGCTTAAATAAATTATAAATTTTCTTAGAGTGGTGAAAAGCTAGAAAAGTTGTTATAAATGGGAAGACAAGGAAAAGACAAGAGTTGCCTAGGGTATGAGAAAACTAAAAAGAAAACTGAAAATAAAGCTCCAACAACAGAAAAACTTGCTGCTTCAGGTAGCAATATGAGAACTTCTCCAGTTTGTCAATTATGTGGTGATATGGGTCATTATAAGTTTGAATGCTTATCTCCTAGAAGGACTTCAAATAACTTCGGTTAAAATCATATTAGTAAATTCAACCTAGCTAGAGAAATACAGAATGCCAAAAGTACACCTACGAGAAATACTCATCCATCACCACCTAAAATGAAAGACAAGATAAGGGAATCATTAGATCAAGTGGGCAAGATAGACATGAATACTAAATCTACCACAGTAAAGAATTCTGTCTCAAAATGGGTAGTAAAAGAAAAACTGAATTGTCTAATGCCTAATTTTCATATACGCTGAAATATCAAGCATAAAAGGACAAGTCCAGGTCATGCATCTAGATATGGATATTTGCTGAAATGATACAAATTTTGCTAAGCTTCAAATGATATATCTGAGGTTCCTTACCTCAATCTTTTGTATATAAACATTCAAATGTTTATAATTTTGTTGTGTATAGTGATTGTAAATAATTTTGCTAAGTATACTATTGATTCATAAAAATTCTAAAAATATACTTGAAGGGTTGTCCGAATGCTGAAAATGTAAAATCACTCACCTTCGATATGACTATCGATATGACATTCTCGATTAATCGATCAAGGGTCGATATAATCGATGACTCTTTGGAATGTGAAAAGCCATATGATCGAGAATGATATTGATGACATACTCGATGAAATTTAGATCCTATCGATATCATCGGTATTCAAAATTTGATAATATCGATATGCACTATCGATGTGATTGGCGACTCTCGAAAAATTAAGCTCGTGTCCATTGGAATTCTCAAGTTACTGCTGGTTCTTCCCAACAGTCATCGATACGGTCTTCAATGCATTTATGAGTGGTTTTTTTGATATCATCAGCACCATATCGATGACATCGACAAACTTATTATAAAAGCCGATCGACTACAAGGAAGAGATTCACTCAGCTTCCTTCCCTCTGATCTTCCTCATTACCTTGCTGGCTTCGAAACATCAATAGAGTAAGGAAGATGGTTAAAGAGAAAGGTAAGGACCCCTTGTTCTCAAAAGCTAAGAAAGAGATAAATGTTAGATCACCTCAGAACCAATCCGATTGGGAACAAGTTACGATCGTTGATCGTATTGTTCTAAACAGTGCTATTGAGCCCTATGGGGTAGATCTCCTGTTAGAGACTATTGGGTGGCAGAATGTGCTTAAATTGGGTGGCCCTTACTAGTTTGACATAATTCAATAGTTTTTCAATTGTTGCCACGTGGTTCAGGATTATCCACCATGTATTTGTCTAGAATTTATGCAACACTCCAAAATGATTACCCCAATAGTTCTTGGTCGTCTTCTGGACATTGGCAGGACTCGGATTCCAGTCACTGGAAGAAGTTTTAACGAATTAGGCAGGTGGGGGGAGATCACTTGAGCACTGTGCCAAGGTGCAACAATTCCTAGATATAATAACAATATACTTCCTGAAAAATATCTAGGAACCTTGTTCAGAATCCTCCACGGTATCTTTAGTATGAATGTCTACCCATGTGACGTTAATGACATCGGCCTAAGTCCCTTTGCACTCAATATCTTGTATGATGTCTATCAAGAAGTTCCTGTGTGTTTGCCAACTCTTATCCTAGAACAACTGATTAAGGTAGTTAGAGGGGACCATCTTAAAATCCTTCCATTTCTGTCCCTCATCTGCAAATTGGCACACTACATAGGACTGCCGCCAACATCAGACAAAGTATATCCTGAAGTGTGGTCGACCATGATGCAGTTCAACAAGTGTATGTCTCCGTCTCTTCTCATGCAAAAAGTCCTCCATCTGTTAGTGTGAACAACCAGTAGCCAAATGAAGAAAAACCTTGGGGATCTAATTGGACACCCCTCTGTAGTCCTGCATCAGTCACAAATCGTCGGCATCATGTACTTGAACGTCACCTGCTGAACAGCCTAGTTGGAATTGATGAGCGGCTCATTAACTGTGAATGGCGATTGTCAGGGATAGAGGACATGCTAGAAGCTCTCCAACCCTCTGTGCAACAAATTCTTGAAATACTAACGTCTAGTGGATTTAATCTACTTTAGAAGGTGGGAGCATTAGCAAATAATATAAGGATATGGTAATCACTTTTTAAAATATCCTCACATTCCCTTCACCTAGCATCTTGTGGTTTCCCATAATTTGTTTTTGGGTATAGTGATTCTATTTGGATGACTGAAATTCTACAACTGTCTGGGGTAGTATGAGTGTTAGATATTTTGTTAAATGTGGCTGAATGTAATTCTCATCTTTTCTGCCAATCTGATATGTGGTCCCCTGGTTTATTCAGTGTCTGAGATGGATTGCATGTGATGTCTTTTTACTGGTTATCTACTATTTTAATTAATCTGATATGCATCCATACTTTTTGAAAATGATGTATGCTTTAAACTGATCTAATCCTTTTACATCTATAACTGTTGGTTCTCCCACATGTCTTTAGCCTTCAGGCAATATCAACTGCTATATCTTTGTCTATGACTGACAAAAAGGGGGAGAACAGTTCAAACACCCTGAATGAAAAATTGTATATCTGCTTGAATGGTGTTGTAGGTGTTAGTGGGAGCAGCTGCACTAAGATAAGGGGAGTTTACAGTTAGGGGGAACAAATACTAGGTTGTGTACATGGTTCACTAGATTTTGTAAAATTGTGTAAAATGCATGTACACACAATTTAGGATGTGTCTATTTAGATATTGTCCTAGGGTATTTTGGATATTTTGTCACGTAATTGACAAAGGGAGAGATTAAAAATACCCTTGCAAGTGCCCTGGTTTATCAATTAGCGTGAGTGTTGAGTCAGTCAGACTACAGAGCCTCATAGGAAGATTAATTTAAGCGTCTGCCTCAACCAGATGTGTGGAAGCTCGCCATAAGTAAAATCTAAGCCTCACATCTCATGTCTCAAAATACCAAGCAGATAAAACCCTTAAAACAAGTTAGACATCATATGGTTTTTAAGTGAGAAAACTTTTTCAAAAATTTAAAAATCTCTAAGTTTTCTTGCTTTGTCGATCTTATCGATACACGTGTCGATATAATTGACCTGCGCTATCAATGTCTTCGAAAGCTCAATCGATTCTATCAGAATGAGGACAAAAGTGTCTAATAACCACATGCACATCTGGACGAAATTATCGATGTATCGATATACATATCGATATCATCGATATTTGAATCTCAAGTTAATCAAAGGTGACTCGATAATATTGACAGGCAGATCTTCGGTGCTCCTATTTTTACTTAAAAAAATCATATATACATTGATATATCGAACCCTTCCTCAATACCATTGGAGTTTAAATCTCGATGATATCGGATGGTTCTCAATGATATCGGTCATGGGCACGAAGTTGTCCAACAACATTTTTTTCAGGTAGTTTTTCAATTCTGATCGAGGGTCACTCGATAGAATCGATATTCAAATATCGATGATATTGAGGTTGGATCGATTGCATCAAGAATAGACATAAACTGTCTAACAAGCTCACTGATAAAATTCTTAGATTTATCGATTGCATCAACACGACCTTCGATATCATCAACATTCAAATTTTGATGATATCAAGTATCCCTCGATCATATCTGATGACTTGAAAATATATCAAGCAAGTCTCTCTCACTTTCAAATGTCGAGGAATCGATCCTCATTTCAATAATATCGGAGTTCAAAATCTGATGTTATCGATACGAGTCTTGATTCCCTTGACCAGCTGACAAGAGGTTTTCAAAAGTGTATGACATTGGGTTTGTGTCATCAGGCGGACCATCGATACAATCGAGAGTATACGCTCGATGATATCGACCCTGCTTGATGATATCGAACTCTGTCATAAATGTCACCATTTTATATCCGTTGGAACCTTTTGCCTATTTAAAGAGAGCTTGGCTTTAGTTGCTGCAGAGAAAGAAGAGAGTGCTTTTGAGTGTTTAACCTTAGATCATGTACCCAAAGTCCTTTCTTTCAAGGGAGTTCATCCACCAATCCACCCTCATCATTGATATTCAATAGAGTGGATTGAGGAATGAACTTTCACATTTAAGGATCCTCTAGCTACTACCTTAGTGGTAAATCATTAAGCTGGGATGCCTTGAATGTATAGATGATTAGAATCGCTCTATTGTCCTAATAGGAAAACATTTAGAGAGTAGGATTGCATCATATGACCCAACCTTTCGCCATATATTGGTACATCATTTGAGTTGTGGATCAAGGGAGCAGAAGATTCTTCATCAAGAAGGAGGAGATCTTTGTCAACGTGCTGAATGAGACTCATCAACTTATCCATAAGTATCTAGAGTCTAGAGGACCCTTTGATCATTTCTTTGTAGGATTGGATCTAAGGTATTTCTCACCCTTACAAGTCCTCAAAGAGGCCTTCGACGGGAGTATACGTTGTGGGTACGTTGTGTGGACCCTTGCTCTGTGGAGAGTATAAACATTTGGTTGAAGGTGAACTAGTCAAAACTTTAAGTTTGAGGTGAACCGAGTGAAACCTTGAGTTAGAGGTAAACCTCTTAAAACCTCCGTTAGGGTCTTATGGAAGATCCTTGGCTAGTGTGCCTAAAAGTGGGTGCGATGTGTTGATTCTTACTCGTGAGAGTATAAATAGTCAGCCTCAGTGTAGGTTGTAAAGGTTGAAGGTGAACCTGATTTAAAACCTTAGGTTTGAGGTGAACCACTGTGAAACCTCCTTAGTGAAATCTAGTACACTCAAGGGTTGAGTGCGGTTACCGGGAGTAGAGTAGACAAGTAGTCGAACCACTATAAAATGACTGTGTTTGTGATTGCTATTCTTTTGTGTGTTGATTTACTTCAATACTTTCATATCTGTTTATCTGAGATCACACCTCACACACATACACAGTCATATCCATTATAAACTAGGGTATATATTGTTATCTCTTGAATAGTTTGTGATTGGATCCTTTACCTGACTTCGAAGCCAGTAGAATTACATTTGAGTAATCTTGATAACTGCATATTGATAGGATTAGTGAAATAGGATTTTTAAATAAACTGTAAAAACTTTAAAAAGTCTTATTCATCCCCCTGTAGGACATATTGGCATATTCCTATTTCAACTAAAGCGGTCGTCACCACTATTTCACTAACCATGCTAAGAATATATCTATGACACATTTTACATTAGATCCCTCCACTTGAAAAAAAACTTGTCCTCGAGTTACTCAAGGGACTTAGGTCATGATTCTCAGATAACTTTTAACCTTGATGTTTATTAGCTCTTCTTTTGTACTTGGCAATAAACTCTTGAGCTGACAAAATATATGTACTCACGCTCTCCTTGACTTAACTCTTACTCTCCTTGACTTGACTAGTATGGATAGGTTCCTTCACTTGTGCTTGTAAGATTTGACGTTCTTTCTGACTCATCTGACAATGAGAGCGGTTGGGCAAGCTAGCCCCCGGGACAAGGCCTATGTGATGTTGGATGTCCCTCATGGGAGCAATCCATCGGGTAAATTTTTGGGCCAAACTTCTTTAAATTCATTAAAAAATGGCCTTAAACTTGGAGGAATGTCTAAGGTGTGAGACCTGTATCCTAGATCGTACTGTTCTGTAGGATTTCGCGGTTCTCCCGGTCGAATTTCGACAACCCTTGACCTCTATCCGACGTTTACGCGCGATCCTAAGCTGAGTCTTGCGTACCAAAGTCAGTTTGACCCGAAACTTGTATCTTAGCGACCGCGCCGTCGCTGTGGTTCCAACGCTATGACTTGCACACCGATCCGATACCCGGGCTAGAAGATGTGGGCTCGGGTTCATTTCGAAGAAACGCCGCGCATTGTAAATTTTGAGGGAATCTCTGCAACATGTCCCATCAAATCAAGTCAAGTACACTACCGTACCTCAATACCACCTCACCCAACAACAAGTACAAGTGGCCACTCCCTCTTTTCCCACAAGTCGACCCTCTCCCCCCCCTCACCATCCCTCTTTTACAAATTTTCAAACAAACTCATACCACTCCTTACAACACCCATCCCTTTAATAACTTATTTTTCTCTTTCTCTCATTTCTATCTCTACTCTCTAACTCCATAAGCAACATCACATGTCCAAGCAAGCTCCATGAGAGGGCTTTGTGTGGCCCACTTCCTATCTTCCATCCTTACCCTCTAAAATCAATCTCAACCGTTGAAGTCTATCCATTGGAGCTCTAGCATGCTTTGGTGGAAGGAGGAGAAGAAGATCCTACGGTGGGTGAGTTATGATTTGATTTTGATGATTTTAGGGCCGACTTATGGTGGGACCCATCTTGATGTATGTTTTGTATTTTGAAGGGGCCAATAGTGGCGGGGTCCCTCCTATTTTTGCCGCTTCTCTCTCTCTCTTTTTCACCCTTGTATGATGGCCTGCCTTGATGGCATGTGGTGTCCATATATATGGACCCACTTAATCTGCACCGTCCATCTGTTGAGCTACTGGGCAGCAGCCCAACAACATATAGCTGCTGCAATGGACGTCAGTATACTACCTGGGGTGGCTGATGTATGTGTCATATACACACCTCCATCAATGTTATGTGGACCCCACCACCAATCATGTATTCAACGTATGGGGTGGGCACGTGTACGTGGACCCCACTTGAAGCATGCGTCCATCCATGCTGTCGTGGAACCCACCTTATGTATGTGTTTCATACACACACCGTCCACCATCCAGTATTTGGATGGTGGAACCATTTGGTATAACAGTGTTGCATTCACACTATTCATTCTTTTTGCTTGAAGTGGGATCCCACCTAGACATATATTACATCTCTGCCGTCCATCCCAAATTTCCAGTTCATTTTTGACGTTGAGCCAAAAAATGAAACCAATCTAAATATCTGGTGGCCCATAACGTAGAAAATGATGTTATGTGGTGTTAAAATCATTAGGGCCCATTGAAATGTTTCTGTGCATCAAAAACTACCCAATATTGGGTTCATCGGACCTTTCCCAAGCCCGAGAACCCCATGGGCGGATTGGATTACCCTGATGTAGGCCCCACCTATAAAATTCCATAGAATAACCAAAAAAAAAAGAAAAAAAACAACATAGGCTTTGGACGCTATTATAATTAGCGTCCAGAGGACGTTGACGCAAGCAGCGTCCTAGCTTAGGACGGACAGGGAAAGTGGCCCCACCTCAGGCCCCCACCGTGATGCATGTGGAGCATCCACACCTTCCATTTGATGGGTCCCCTTTATTTATGAGGTGCCTCCAAAAAAAATCAGCCGTAAACAGAACTTAGGTGGTCCACACCATATACAATTTTGTGAAAACATGCTAAACTATATAAAATCACTTACTGGGGCCCATCTGAGATCTGGATGTACCTAAAACTTGGTTTGACCCTTTAACCAAGTGTGACACACATAATGGATGGGTTGGATTTGTGAACCACAACTTAGTGAGCCCCATGTGGGACCCACCTATGAGCAAAGAGGGTTGGATGGCATCACACAACTGTAGTTGTGGTACTGACATCAACTGGGGTGTAGTTTGATCCACACCGTCCATCTGATTGGACCCACTGTAGATGTATGGGCCTTGCCTCACCGCCCATCTGACCTGACGATGGGACCCACCTTGATGTTTGTGTTACATATCAACCATCCATCCATTTATAGCTAGGATGGACAGGAGCTTCAAGTAGCCGCTGTGATGTTTGTATTTCATCCAAACTGCCCATTCTTTTAGTGAGTTTGTCCATAGGCTGGAGACTGCAATCAAGCAGATTCAAATCTTTGGTGGGCCACGAGTGCGGGACCCACCTTTATCATGATTCTGCACCGTCTAGATGGCTCTGGACGGTGAGCATGTGTGTTTTAATTGGCCTATATTATACACACATACACACACACACACACACACACACACACACACACACACAGAGGAGTGGGATGTAGGGTGGCTGCCTACGTGGGACCCATTAGTGATGTTTTTATTTTTCTTCCAACCGTCCAACAACCTGGATGGGTGGAGCCTACCGTGATATATGTTGGTATCTACACCGTCCATTCATCTGGCGAACTCGTCTTTAGCTCGAGACATAAAAATGAGACAAATTCAATCCTCTGGTGGGCCATGTACGTGGACCCCACCCTTGATGTAAGCGCAACGTCCAAACTGTCCGTCTGACGTACTCGTAGGCCCCACTCTGATGGATGTGATCCATACAAACCGTCCATCTATTTGGCGATCTTGCCTCAAGGCTTGAGACTAAAAATAAGACAGATCCATTAGCACGTGGACCACACTGTGGGAACAGTGGAATTGAATGTCTACCATTGAAACCCTTTTTGGGATTTATAAAAGTTTTGAATCAACATAACATTTGTTTTTCCCTCCCTGTTCAGGCCTTATGACCTTGTGAGTAGTTTGGATGGGAAATAAATGCTATGGTGGGCCCTCTAAATTTTTAACTGTAGGAATTATTATCGCCACTGCTATTTGTGGCATGGTCCAGATGACCTCCCATTATGATCCATTTGGGTAGCACTCTAAAATGATCTCTAAATAAAATTGCATGGTGTGGATAGCCCACCTAGAATAGTAGGCCCGATTTGATGTATTTGAGGCCTACCAGTTGTATGTATTTGAGGCCCATGTGTAGGGTCCACCTATTGTGTATTTGAAGCTCATTGGTTGTGGTTCATTATGATGTATTCGAGACCCATGGGCAAGGCCCATTGAGATGTATTTTTGGTCCATATAATGAGGCCCATTGTGATGTATTTTTAGCCCATGTGAAGCAACACATAGAGATGTGTATTGGGCCCATGTGATGCTACCCATAGTGATGCGTATTAGGACCATGTCATGTGGCCTATTGTGGTGGTATTAGGCCGTGGGACGTGGCCCATTGTGATGTATATTCTAGCCCTTTTGATAAGACCTACTATGATATATTCAGGGCCCATGGGTTGTGGTCCATTGTAATGTATATGAGGGCCCATTGGTGTGACCCGTTGATACGGCCCACTTGATGTATATGAGGCCCATTTTGATATATTTGAGGCTCATGGGTTGTGGCCTACTGTAATGTATTGAGGCCCATGGGTTAGGGCCCATAATGACGCATTGAAGGCCCATTATTGGGCTCATGTGTTACGCCCCATTATTATGTATTTAAGGGCCAGGTAGTATGACCCAATGTGATGTATTTATAACTCATTTGATGAGGCTCAATGTGTTGTATATGAAGCCCATTTGATGTGGCCCATGGTGATATATATGAGGTCCATTGTGATGTATGTGAGGCCTATCATGATGTGTATTAGGCCTATGAGTGAGGCCCATGACGATGTTATGTGAGGCCCTTGTGTGAGGCCATGGGCCACTATATGTTTGGCCCTATGTGGGCCACCCCTTGGGAGCAACGTTAGTTAAATGTCCACATTGATGGGTAATGATGGTTAAATGTCCACATTGTAACTTTCCTTAGGCCCATTTGTTAGACCGATTATTGATGCCGATTATCGACATCCGTTATCAATACTGATTATGAGTATATAACAGTATAACATCATGATGTATGCCCATACGCATCATCTACATGTTTGTTATGAGATGTGGTTGACCATTGCATATGATATTGGGTAGGTTATGAGACTCTTTGATAGGCGAAGGTTATCTCACATGAGCACACGGTATGTGCATGATTGATGCATGACTGGATTGTATGACTCATGCATCTTGCATTGTGTATTGTGATTACTGTATGCCCTAGTGACATCAGGGTCATAGCCTCCACAGGCATATCGTGGATGGACAGATGAGACACCAAAAATATTTGGTTCTAGCATACAGGCACCATAGATGTCCATAGGTGAAAATTCATAAACCTCCGTGGCAAGGAGACGCCCCAACGTCGAAACCGAGTGGATTCATGAGCGCCTGAGTGCTGAATACCAGGAGGTTGTGTCTCCCATCGTGTCATGGTCAGTTGGGAAGGGGTGTGGCCTTACCCACCTGAGCGTAGGGGGTATAACTAGGCTGAGTTTGACCAGCTCGTGAATGGGTCCGCTATCGATGCGCCGGATAGGTATTGGTAGACTATTGGCCAGGTGGATAATGAGGTTTCGTACGCTCACTTGGACTGTACTACTGGGAGAGGGGCAGTGCCATTTGGAGTGTACTAAATCTCAATGATGATCCTAGAGATGAACTATACTAATATGTGGACTTATTGAGTAGGAGTTGCATACTTATTCATTTATTCACTATCCACTCGGGTTGGTGGTGTGTAACTATTTATTACGTGTACATTTATAATGACCAAGATTTTAGTTGGGGTACGTGACTAACCTGAGATCTGGAGTTTACCATATCGAGTCTGACTATCCAAATTTAGGTACGGGACTGGTTTGGATAGAAGTCCCTTGTGATGGACCCCATAACCTGCGATATAATGTATTATCATCTCGACTTCACACTCCAGCATGGTCATTCTATTCACACCGCATATTGCATTACATTTGCAGCATATGGTATTTTGGGTTACTAGCTTCTGCATTTATATGGTCTAGAGACGGTTGACGCTATTCGTGAACTCATCAGGAATTACATATTCCGTCATATTCTCGGCATTTGATATTTGGCTCTTTATGACTCCCCATTTGCATAACTATTATATATTGCGTATTCTGATATTGATTGATTCATGATTTTGTCCATATTTCTGCTTACTCTGATAATTCATGATCTTGTCATTATTTCTGTTTATTTTGATAATGTACTATTTATGGATTACCAGTATTTTCGATATTGTATGATGATGACATTGTATTGAATACTTGACACTTACCTTGTGCACACACTTATACCATCCTCTAAGCTTTTTATAAGCTTATGCACGATAGATGCGTGCAGGTGATGTTAGGTTGTAGCAGTGTTGAGCTTGGAGCGTGCAGCGGTCTTTAAGAGCTTGATTTTCAATTTATGTATTTTCCTTTCAGTATTGTACTCAATGATTATATTAGTGGATATGTGATGATGATGTTGCCTTTGTGATTTAGGTATACTTGTGATTATGCTTATTACGAGTTAAATGTACATTGGAAGAAAAAAAATCCTCCTCGTATGTCCCAGGATCGGAATCTAACGTATGGACGTTAGGAGCCGAGAATGGGGTACTACGAAGGCTGTTGGCAGTAGGTTCGACAAATCGAGAATTTTTGTGAGCTCGGTTTCTAAGTTTGGGGCATGACATAAGGGCTTTAATTCCTCACCCTTGACCACTATGGTGTACACCTCACCAGTTTCTTTGGATTTCTTCACAAAATGCCGAATGGTCAAGAGAGAGATCCCCTCCACTTTAGAAGCTTCGAGGTGTTTCTCTAGTGCCACAGGGGCAAGGACTATCTTTCAACCGTCTTTAACGAAGACGTAAACATTGTATTCGTTACATCACGGTCCGATTGGCATGGTCGACCGAGTAACATATGTCATGCTTCCATGTCGACTATGTCACAATGTATCTGATCCTTATAAGTTTTACTAATTGAAAATGAGACAATGCATTGTTTGGTTACTTTAGTCTCATTCACTTTTTTAATCTAGCCAATTGAGTAAGGAAAAATATATTTTATCGTATGTAGCTGTAACTTGTCCACCATCACTTTCAGGACGATGCTCTCGCTACTACCATTGTCTATGATCACATCACAGATCTTGTCATTGACGGTGCACCACGTACGGAATATATTGTGTCGCTGTGAATGTAATTCCTTCTGTTGAGTGTATAATAATCGCCTTACGACTAAGGACTCGTTATGATCCTCGGCCGCCCATTCTTCAACAACAGCTCTTTCCTTAGTGGTTTGTTCATCTTCATAAAATCCAAGGTCTTATTCTGTCGAACCCGCTGCCATGGGTGCTGTACATTGAGGCATAGATGGGCTACTTTCTATGTCATGGTTTGCGGTCACAAGAGGTTGATGACGTCCTCCTATTGGTTCTTTTCCTCATGCCATCATTGAATCCTACGTGGGACCTGTCATAGGGGGATGAGTTGAAGGATAAGGCTGAGTAGGGATTTTTGCAAGCTACGTTTTTGCCTTACCTACTAACTGAATCACTTTATCTATAGTCCTGACTGGGTGCATGAACTTAGTCTTGAATCATCGACTGTAACTCACCTATAAATCGTACTACTTTCTGCGATTCAGTTTCTGACAAATTATTCCACGTTGCGAACTGCTGGAATTTTTTAATGTAATCTCTGATGGTTCGATTCTTCTGTTGGTAATTTTGGTATTGCTGGAATAATATTTGCTCATAATCACTAAGGAGGAATCGTGATCAAAGAAGACATCTCACCGTGGCTAAGATGAGATGGGCACCTTATTCTGCAGGGCACATGAGAGTTGTAATTGCTCCCACCATGTAAAAATATTGGATTTTAATTTAAACACTACTAATTTTACCTTTTTATGTTTAAGCACATCCATGTAATAAAATATTGTTCTACTTCGGCTAGCTAGTTGAGAAAATCTTTTATATGTAATAAACTATTAAAACTAAGAAGTTCGGCCTTACCTCGATAATTGTTGAGTGTGAAATATTACATATTTTCCTTATTTGTACCTTGGTTTTACAAACATGATAGTGTCTAATTGATTTAATTATGCATGTTTTTATGTGCGAGGTAATTTTGAGAGCTTAAGGTGAAATTGATGCCAAAAGGAAGATTAATGCTCAAAAGATTACTAAATGAAGATTTAGAAGTCATTAATGAAGAATTTATATGCCAAAGATCTAAGAAAACCAAGTGACGAATGAAGAGAATCAAAGATTTGAAGTGAAGAAAAGGAATCATGAAATTGTCTTGAAAACAAACATATTTCTGAAATTGTCCTAAAAAAGCATATTCTGTAACTTTGAGTCTATTTTGGAAAACTATGTAGCATGCATAAATTTGAGGTGGTTTAAACTCTGAGTTTATTTTGAAAAACCGTGCAGAGTGCGTAAATTTGAAGTGGTTTCTAAAATTTCCTAACTTGGTATGAAAGTTGGAGTTCCACAACTATAAATAGGACTCCCTAGGATGCTACAAAGCTTCTTCTAGGATTTGGAAAGGTCTTAAGGAGCATACACAAGGGTGTAACAGCCGCCAAAGATTTTTTCTTCTTCCCTAATTTATTTTTTATGCTTTGATTAAGAGATTTGGTTTCAATCATGTCTATGGTTGGCTAAACCATAGACATGATTGAAACTGGTAGCATGTTTGGATGTTTATTATTATTTTCATTCCTGTTCTTATTGAACTTCATTAATTTTCAGTTTTATATTAAGGGAATATTTTTACTTTTTTATGATTTATTGTGATTCGAATTACGATAGATGCTATGATAGTTTTAGAGATCTTCTTTTCCTGTTTTGAGATAGTGAGATTGGTAAATCCCGTTGTTCGCCATCATCTCCAGGGCATACTAGGGTGATGGAATCGCTTCCAATCATCACAATTCTCCTCCATTGAGATTTAGGTCAATGAAAAGTTCAGATTTGATTTAAATTACTTTGTCTTCCAATTAGCTAGGTAAGGATTCTAATTATAACTGTGTTCCTTGAACCAAATAAGGTTGCATCTTGATAGCTATAAGTGGATCCTTGACAACCTAGTTCCCACCTTTAAATTCATACGTTTTAATCAACATTATTCACCATTACTCTCAATTATTCAGATTTCAATATAGATATTTTTCTAGTTTAGTTATAGTTATTTTCAGAACATGTACAAATTTAGTCCATATGGATTCAACCTCTATCTTACCAAGTTATTATTACATCGTGACCTTACACTTTTTCGCGATGTTGCTGGGGACTACGGTTACATTTTTCTGAAATTAATTGCCATTAAAATTAGGTTAAGATTAGAGTTTATTTATCTGTTATGTTTTTAGGTTAGGATTTTTTCTGAAATTATTTTTAGAAACTAACATGGTTTCTTTTTTTACAGGATCCTAACATAGTAACTCTTATTCGGTAATTTTGTTCCAACCTTCTCTCTTACCTTTTCTAGATCTCTTATTTGTTTTAGTTTTTCTACTTTCTTTTTAGGCTTAGTTATTTAGTTACTTGAGGGTTGAGAGTGTTTCATTCCCAAGTGGGTCCTTGATAACACTCTATGTCTTTTGAATGAAGGAGGATTAGTCAAAGGGTTGCTCATCCATAATAGGATTAGATACCACTTAAGACCCTCTGAGTCAATAGAAGTGATGGCTGTAAATTAACCTCAACCTCCAGTTGAGAAAGTTTATGATGAAAACGAGGTGCAGAATGCACCCCCACCTCGTACTTTACGAGATTATTTACAATCAGCGAGGGTGAGTACACCTTCCTGCATGATATTTCCATTGAATGCAAGAACTGTGGATATTAAACCAGGGGTAATTCAACCCCTCCCTAAGTTTCATGGAATAGAATCTGAAAGTCCATACTTGTATATGAAAGAGTTCGCTGAAATCATATCTACATTACACTTCCCAAACGTGTCTGAGGACATAGTTAGACTGAAATTGTTTCCTTTCACTTTGAAAGAAAATACTAAGTCGTGGTTACATTCCTTAAGATCAAGGTCCGTTGGCACGTGGGTTGAGATGACAAGGGAGTTCCTTAAAAAGTTCTTCCCCTATCATAAAACAAATATCTTAAGGAAAGCAATCATGAATTTTGTACAAAAAGAGGATAAGACCTTCTTCCAAGGTTGGGAGCGATTTAAGGATCTCATAAATTCATGTTCGCAACATGACTACTAAACATGATGTATAACAAGCTTTATCTATGAGGGATTGACCTCACCCATATGCCAATTTGTGGAGATGATGTATAATGGGGAATTCATGAATAAGGAAGCCGATGATGCGTGGGATTATTTTGATAAACTTGCTGAAAATGCGCAATCATGGGATACCTCTTCAACAATTACCACTTCTAAGCTACTCAATCAAAGGAAAGGGGAGAAATTTATGTTTTAAAAGAGGAAGATGATATAAATACAAGAGTGGCCAAACTCACAAGAAAAGTCAAGGTCATGAAACTTAAGAAGGTAGAACCCAAAAAGACTGTGGAAGTTGTTTGTGGTATTTGTGCTTGTAACATACATACAACCGATAATTGCCCTACAATTCTTACTTTTCAAGAGATGTTGAATGAGTAATCAAATGCTGCAAACAACTACTAAAAACCTTTCAGTGGACCCACCTCAAATACATATAACTCAACCTGGAGGAACCATTCAAACTTCGGTTGGAGGAACAGACAAACAACTACTCCTTAAGAGATCCTTGACCAATGTCTGAATTAAAGGAAACCTCAAGAGGATCCGGTCTTAAAACATATACAAAACCCAGAGCTTTTTAATCAGGTTATGCTGTAGGCCTTTCAAGATCTTACAAAGGCCATACAAGGGCTTGAAATAAAAAATTCAATTGGGGAGAAAGGGATCCTTCCAGCTCAGCCTCTCCCCAAACTAAAATAACAATATGAAACCGTTGACCCAAGCTATTCAAAACAGATGGAGTAGTTTAAATCTATCACCACTCTTAGGAGTAGGAAGACAATTGACAAATCTATTCCAGTGAGGGCTGTAAAGCCTAAGGACTTAGAAATAGATGAGAATGATAGACCTAGCGATGCTCCAGATGGGTTAGAATCGGAACCTTAAAGTAAGCCAATTGCACCATTCCCTCAACGGTTGAATGTACTAAAACCTCTCTCTTAGGATATTCTAGAGGTGCTTAAGGAAGTGAAGGTCAACATTCCTCTGTAGGATGCCATTAAACAAATCCTGTCATATGCCAAATTTTTGAAAGATTTATGTATGATCAAAAGACGGCAAAATATACAAAAGAAAATTTTTTTGACAAAAAAAGTGAGTGCCATCCTCAAGCAAGATGTGCTACAAAAATATAAAGATTTCGGTAGCCCAACCATGACTTGTGTAATTGGGAACCACCGGATTGAGCATGCACTTCTTGACTTGGGGGTAAGCATAAATCTGATCCCTTGATTTACAAACAGTTGGGTCTAGGTGAATTAAAATTCACCTGAACCACATTACAACTTGTCGATCGTTTAGTTCATGTACCGAGAGGGATAATTGAGGCTGTTTTCGTTAAAGTTGATAAATCTACTATCCAGTAGATTTTATTGTCCTGGATACTCAACCCATTATAAATGTGAGGCCTCAAATACCCGTCATTCTTGGTCGCCCATTCCTAGATACATCAAATGCTATCATTAATTGTAGGAATGGAATTATGAATTTATTTTTTCAGATATATGAATTGGAGCTCAACATCTTTTTTAACATGAACAATTAGCCAGAGGATGATGACGATACCCACGACATTAACATGATCAATTCTTTTATGAAAGATAGAGCACTCCTGACTTTATACTCTGACACTCTAGAGTTGTGCTTGGCCCACTCCCTTGATTTAGATGATGACATGATTAGGGAGATGGATGCCTTGCTTGATGCTACGCCGGTACTTGAAGTTAACCGGTGGAGGCTACAATTTGAAAAATTGCCGTAAACCGACGTAGTGCCTTTACTGTCTAACCTCAAAGCACCAATGATTGACCTAAAACCTTTGCCCGATGATCTTAAATATGTCTATTTAGGTTAAGATGAGACATACCTGGTGGTGATCTCCTCCGACGTTGAGAAAGAACAAGAGAGTGTGATCATTTCCACTCTTGTTGAGCATAAATGAGCTCTTTTTTTTTTCACACACGCACACACACCTCACACACTCCTGCTATTGGAATTTAACCACCTGGATACTCGAACCCTTGACCGGGTGCTGAAACTCCTAGGAGTCTACCACCCTCTTGGATGGTCGATTGCGGACCTAAAGGGAATTGACCCTTTGATTTATACTCATTGCATCCATCTTGAGGATAATGTAAAAATCTCTTAATAACCACAACGTCGACTCAATCCAAATATGAAAGAAGTGGTTAAGACTAAGGTAATTAAGTTGTCGGATTTAGTATCGTATACCTTATATCCAACAGTCAATGGGTGAGTCCAACTCAGGTAGTTCCTAAGAAGTCTGACATCACCATCGTATCCAATGCTGATAAACTCGTGCCAACTAAAGTTACTACTGGTTGAAGAATGTGTATGATTATAGGAAGTTGAATATCGTCACAAGGAAGGACCACTCTCCTTTGCCCTTTATTGATTAAATTTTGGAAAGGCTAGTCAGTCAATCTTACTATTGTTTCCTTGATGGATATTTGGGCTACAATCAGATAGAGATAACCCTTGAAGATTAAGAGAAGACAACATTTACATGTCCCTTTGACACATTTGCTTACTGAAGGATGTCATTCGAATTATGTAATACCCCAGTCACTTTTTAGCAATGCATGTTGAGTATTTTTTTGACATGGTAGACAATATTTAGAGGTCTTCATGGATGACTTCTCTATCTTTGGTCCATCCTTCAGTGAGTGTTTGAAAAATCTTAAATGTGTGATGAAGCGATGTGAGAAAAAGAATTTAGTTCTGAATTGGGAGAAATGCTATTTCATGGTTCCCAAGGGAATTGTGCTTGGACACATAATTTCGTCAAAGGGAATTGAGGTAGATAAGGTAAAAATTGATCTTATCTTTAACCTACCTCCACCCAAGAACATACGTGACATGCGATCCTTCCCAGGATATGTCAGATTATATAGACGATTCATGAAGGACTTTAGTCATCTCTCTCATACTTTATGCAATCTACTTTAAAAGGATGTACCATATGAGTGGACTGAACAATGCTAAGAAGCTTTTACTAAGTTCAAGGGTATGTTAACTACTGCACCTATCATGCAGCCACCCGATTGGAGCATCCCTTTTGAGATTTTGTGTGATGCATCTGACTATGCTATTGGGGCAGTGTTAGGCCAGAGAAAAGAAAAAAAATCCTACGTTATTCACTATGCAATTATGTAAGTGCTTATACTTAAAAGCACATTTTACTTTGTCAAATTTCATAGTCCGGTTACGATCGCAAGCTTGATTGAAGACAAGCTATCAACTAGATTAAGCATTTGGAAAGAAGACTCAACATTTCATATTAAGATTATTCATGGTTCGAAGTTCAGAACACTTCGTATGAGTCAACTTATAAGTGGTATAAACCTAGTTTGACCATATGTTAAGTGTATTTCATTCATCATATTTAGAATAATATTTTATGTTAAATACACTCAAGTTAGGCCAACCCAAAGTCCGATTTGCCTAGCTTAATCATTTGGGCCAACACTATAATATTTTGTCAAAAATACAGATCTAAAAAGATCTTTTTGCGGTAGGTTTGACTAGCCTAAGGTGGTTTAGGTCAAGTTTTCAACAATAGAACAAAATCAGATTTTAGACCAGTTAGGCTAGTCGAACCTCCTGCTTGGCTAGCCGAATCTGGTGTTCGACCAGCGAATTTGGGCTTAGGCTAGCCAAATTTTTAAAAGATTTTATCCCGCAATATTCGAGTTCTGATCGGAACATAATTTTTAAAGTTTGGACAGCTGAACCAATTCTCGAGCCAGCCGAACTACACAAATCCTTGGCTAATAGAGGCTTTCTCTTACCCTTTAAAACAACAAAAATTCATAATTTCATATTGTGTTGTAAAGAGAAATTCTTCAAGTCTCCTTAAGTTATTTGTGTTGTAATTGTTGTAATTCTTATTATTATTAGCTTATTCCATTCTTTTTCTCAAGGTTTGATTAAATTGTTTTGATAGACTAATCCTTACTTTACCTTGAGAAAAGGGAGAATCGAATTTGCAACAATAGGCTTTTCTCTATTTCATTGAAAATCTATTAGATCCCTTTATACATTTTTGGGTTGAACTCATACAACGACTTCATCAATATCCCAAGAAGAAGATCGCTGTATTCAAGCTACAACTATGACTTTGACTCGCCAAATCGAAGATAAGTACTATCTTTTAAATTAATTTAATTTGAGTTTTTCTAAGATAGCCTGAAAATCTTAGCAGTTTTGTTTGTGGTGACTCCGTAAGATTACAAAGTGGTTTTGATTGTAATAACTTGTGAAAATCGCAATAACTATATAAGGTTGTTAAGGTGAACCTGAAAAAATCTGAAATAGTGAAAGCCAAAAATTGCGAGGGTAGTAATTTTGGGAGTGGAGTAGGTTGCATTGAGGCACCGAACCACTATAACTCATTTATACATTGTGGTGATTGAATATTATTATTTGTGCTATTATTGTGATTTACTTATTCTTTGCATTAGTTTGATATTTTGATTTCAAAGATGTCGTGACATAAAGTTGTCTTACTTAAATCTTTTCGGTGTAAGGTTGTCCTATGAATTATTTGATATCAAGAGTTCAATATTTTATAAAATTGTATTTAAAAGGAGCGAGCTCTCAGTCTTAGAGGGGGGGGGGGGGGGGGGTGAATAGGAGTATGCCAATTTAAAAAATTAAAGAACTGAAAGATTAAATAAATCAGAACTAATCATAGATCTCAACTGTAATAATATTGAGAAATTAATTCAAACCTTGTTCAAAGGATAACCTTACACCAAACACAAATATTTTAGGTAAGAAAACCTGATTTCTTGAACGTAGTAAGGATCAATATCATAAACTAAAACAAGAGGAAAATGAAAGAAAACTATCTATTACAAGCATTCACCACATGTACATAAAAAGATTACAACCATTCAATACATCACATACATCATTCACCACAAAATACCAGGAGTTATAGTGGTTTGGTGTATACACCAACTGTTCTCAAATAGCCACACATACTCCACTCCCAATAATCCAACCCACGTGATATTGACGTTCACTAATAATCAAGGTTTTGTCAGGTTCACTTTAAAGCCTATACAGTTGTGTTTTCCAATGGGCTATCACAATCAAAATCCCATGCTGAGATTTTCTTGCTATCTCAGTCAAAACCAAGACAGAGATTTTCTAGATATCTCAAGAAACAAAAAATGAATAAAGAATAATACTTATCTTCTTCTAAAGAGGCTCTTTGATGTAGCTCGTAAAATCACTTCTCTTGATATAGAAATGTTCAATGTCCAATAACACAATCAAGGGTTATAGGTTCTAAATTGATTTTAAATTAATTCAAACATTGGGTTACTTGTTTTAATTCCTTAGATCTCAAAAAGAAGAGTAGAAACTCCCTTTATAACATAACATTCATAAAATAGATCAAGAAATTACAAAACAAAAAGTTATTAAAAAGATTTAAAATTACCGCATTATAGCTCGAAGAATATGGGAACTTTTCTTTCTCAAAGTGAAGCTTTTCGTGGCTTTAAATGAATGAATTAGAATGAGAAAAGGCCTTTATTTATAGGCTAAAAATCAGTTGCTTCGACTAGTCTAAGGTCTCCTTCGACTTGTCTAAGAATCAACCAAATTTTAAATTTTGGGCGTGATCGAATAAAACCATTCTTCGACCGGTCAAAGGGCTTGCTCGATTAGTCAAGGGCACTACTTTAGCGGTCGATCACAACCTTCGACTGGTTAAGGGTGCTATAAAATGGCTGGACTTCAAGTCGAGTACCCTTCAACTGGTCGAGGAGGTGCCTTCAACTGGTCGAGCACCTTGCTCGACTGGTTGAGGAACCAACAGAAAAAGTCCATTTTTAAGTTCAAATCTTGGATTGGCCGAAACGTTCCCTAGACTGGTCGAACCAAAGCCCGGACTAGTTGAACTAAGGCTTAGATTAGTTGAACTAAAGCCTAATCAAAGTATAAAAACCCATATATGTTTAGCATATGAAAGAACCTATGTCTAAGGTCCCTCTAGGGTCAATTATACCTGAAATTATTGGACATTGAAGTATATACCATGAAACTTTTACTTGCATTTTCAGTAGGATTTAGTGGATATTCTACTTGAAGTAAGCTTATAGTTGTAGTTTGATCTTGAACTTAAAGTGAAGTAGAGCTTAAACTTGAAATAACCATCTTCATGTCTTGCACTTTCCAATTTCATGTGTTGATCTTGAAGGTGAACTTTCCATCTTGATTTACTTGAAGGTGAACTTTCCAACACATGTGTGAGCCACATTATAAGTTGTTTTGTCCCATCAAAATTTGACAAATAAGGGTGCTTTATACGTCACAACACTTATAGTATTCCATTGATTTATTATTCTGCATTATATTGAAATATTTGGCATTGTCCTATTCACCCCCCTCGAGGACATCTATAGCTCATCCTTTCAAAGTAAAACTGTAAATTCTGCCCAAGTGAACTACTCTACTATGAAGAAGGAACTCTTAGCCATAACGTTCGCTTTGGACGAATTTAGGTCATACCTGATCGGATCCAAGATTATCATCTACATGGACCATACGACGCTGAAGTATCTTCTTTTTAAGTCGGATGCCAAGCCCTGCTTGATAAGATGGATCCTCTTACTCCAAGAGTTTGATATTGAAATATGAGACAAAAAGGAGTAGAAAACGTAGTGGCTGACTACCTTTCTTGACTTGACCTCCCTAATTCCCTTGAGCTGACACTGATAAATGATATGTTCCCTGACAAACACTTGTTTAAATTCTCCTAACTAGCTTAGTTTGTTGACATTGCAAATTATCTTGCTACCGGTTTCACACCAACATATTGGATTGCTAAAGATAAGAAATAATTCTTCACTGAGATATGTAAGTTTTTCTGGGATGATCCTTATTTGTTTAAATATTTCCTAGACCAAATTCTAAGGAGATGTGTGCCAAAAAATGAACATCAGAGTGTCATCTCTATTTGTCATTCTCAGGCCTGTGGTGGTCACTTTCTGCTAAAAAGATCATGGCCAAAATTCTGCAGTGTGGCTTTTAATAGCTCACGATGTTCAGAGATACTCATGAGTTTTGTAAAGCTTGTGAGCATTGTCAAAAATTGGGAGGATTGTCCCATCGAAATATGATGCCTCTGAACCCCATTCTTATCATTGAAGCATTTGATTGTTAGGGCATCGATTTCATGAGACCACTCCCCTAATCCTTTGAAAATAGTTACATTTTGTTAGCAGTAGAGTATGTCACTAAGTGGGTCAAAGTGATCCCGTGCTGCAATAATGATCATAAAACGGTCATTCTATTTTTAAAAGAAAATATCCTTTCCCAGTTCGGAATGCCTCGGGCCATCATTAGTGATGGAGGTTCACACTTTTGTAATAGGTCATTTGAGAACTTAATGAAGAAATATGACATCTCTCGTAAAGTGAGCACTCCATACCACCTGCAGATAAGCATGCAAGCTGAGATTTCTAATAGGAAAATTAAATAAATTTTAGAAAAAATGATTAACCTTGATCGTAAGGATTAGTCGATTCACTTGACTGATGCTTTATGGGCTTATCGTACAACTTTTAAGACCCCCATTGGAATGTCTCCCTTTAGACTCATCTATGAGAAAACTTACCACCTACCTGTGAAAGCATAGAGCCTATTAGGTTATCAAAAATTTGAACTTTAATTTGGATAATGCTGGGTCGTTGTGCAAACTTCAATTGAATGAAATTAAAGAAATTCAGAATGACGCTTATGAGAACTCGAGAATTTAAAAGGATAAGATGAAGGTATTCCGTGACAGGAACATCCTTTGGAAATCATTCATAACCGGTCAAAAAGTCCTTCTGTACAATTCTTAGTTACATCTTTTTTTGGATAAACTTCGATCTCGTTAGACCGGTCCCTTCATTGTTACTAATGTTTATCCTCATGGGGCCATTGAGATAAAGAATTCGACGATGATAATGTTTTCAAAGTGAATGGACATCGTCTCAAACCATTTTTTAAGAATTTTGTTTCAGAGGACATGTCCATGCCTCTGACTGATCCAGTGTACCAGGATTGACCTCCTAGTATGACAGAGGCGTAGTTAGGTTTATTACTTTCATAGGATAGTTTGATTTCAATTTGTTTAGTCTTCTTGCTAACTCATTTATATATTAAGAACTTTGGAAAAACTTCAATTTTCCTTCTTCAGGTATTATTGTCATGCCTCAAACTCAGAAATCTGGCTTACAAAATTTCTGATTGCTGAATCCAGCACCGACGCGTCTATAGTACCCCATTCTTGGATCCCGACACTATGTATATCAGGTTCCGATCCTGGGATCATACAAGGAGGATTTTTAATGTGAATTTATTTCGTAATAAGCATAACCATTAGCATAACTCACGAACAATAACCACAAGACACCATCACAAAATCCACTATGATCAAAAGCTTTAAGGTACAATGCACATGAAGGAAAATACAATGATAATAATAACGAAAACTCCTAAATCTTGACTGTAAGCTCCTGCTGCGACTAAGTTATGGTTGGGTCCAGGCATCACTTGCACGCATCAATCATGCATAAGCTTATAGAAAGCCTAGTGCTGGTGAGAGTGTGTGCGTAATATACGCGTGCTTAGAATGCAATATCAGAGTAATGTGAAATCATGCTGATAAGTCCATGAATACTAATAATTGTACTAAGGCTATACGATGCAAGACATGAATGCTATGGACGATACCAAGGCCATGTGATGTGAGATGCAACTCAAGCATACCAGTCCTCATCCGAATCTACATATCAATGCAGCTCATCACTAGAGTATCAAATATTAGTATAGTTCTCACACTGGATAATTACCAGGGTTTAGTACACTCCAAATGACAATGCCCCTTTCCCATGCATGCAGTCCAAGTGAGCATAAGAAACCTCACTATTTGCCTAGCCAATAGCCTACCAATACCTATCCGGCACGTCGATAGCGGACCCATTTACGAAGTGGTCATACTAAGCCTAGTAATGCCCCTACCCTTAGGCGGGTAAGGCCACACCCCCTTCGAACCAACCACGACACAGTGGGAGACGTGGCCTCATTATATTCAACCCTCATTGTATTCAGCCTTCATGGTATTCGGCCCTCACGCGCTCATGTATCCACTCAGACTTGATATTGGAATCATTCTCTGGTACCATCGGGTTTAGGAATTTTTACCTATAAACATATATGGCGCCTCGATGCTAGTAACAGTATTTTCGGTATCCAATTCCGACTCTCCATGATATGCCTGCAGAGGTAGTCACGACCTTGATGTCGCTAGGGCGTATAGTAACCATATCATAAAAAATGAGATGCATGAATCATACTATCTAATCATGCAGTAATCCTGCATGTACTGCGCACTTATGTGGGAAACTCCTATCAGGGAGTCCCATAATAACCTGCCCAATTACATGTGTTATGATTAATCATTTCTCATATCAAACATACATATGATGCGCATGGGCATGGATCGTGAAGTTATACAAAGCATGTTAAATGATGATGATGATGTACTCTCCTTATATCAAGGATAGGCCTAGACGGCCTACTTATATGAAGAACGGGCCTAACGATTATGGGGGCCCCAATGGTTTGGGTTAGCCCACTAAGGGGAGGCAAGAATGGGCCTAACCATGGGCTCTAAGGAGAGTTACAATGTGGACATTTAACCGTTATTACTCTTATAATGTGGACATCAAGCTATCATTGCTCCCTAGGCATGGCCCATCATAAACATTATTACATACATCGTGGTAGAATCACGCATCACGTCAGTCCTCATATACATTGCTTGGGCCATATTGTAAGTGCTATGATTTCATATCCCTTTGGTTGTCAAATTTTGTGGTGCCAAAACCTATATTTATGTCTTGTATATCTTGTTTCATGTTTGAGACTATTCATTGCTTCAAGACATCGAACTTCAAGACAAGATCTTAAATGAAGAAAGTTTCAAGTTATGGATAAAGAATTCAAGAATAGAAGTCTTCAAGTATGCATGTTCAAGATACAATCAAGAAGACTTTGTTCAAGTCAAGATCAAGCTCAAGAAGACTTTGTTCAAGTTAAGATCAAGCTCAAGAAGACTTTGTTCAAGTTAAGATCAAGCTCAAGAAGGCCTACTACAAGATTCGTATATTCTCAAGCTTCTCTTTAAGGTCATCTGAGTATACAGACTTTCAATGTCCATCTCACTGTTAAGGTTTGTTTGACCTTAGATTGACCTTAGGATGGGCTTTACTGTAGGTCATTCTGGATACATAACTCATATATTTTTAATATGCTTGTTTGGACTGTTCTACGACCAGTCCTAGGGACTTCAAGACCAGTCCTAGCTCTGCTACGACCAGTCTTAAGTTTTTCAGGACCAGTCTTAGGTTGTTGAAGATTTTTGAATCTTTCTGGCTGTCCTACGACCAGTCCTGGACATCCTACGACCAGTCCTGTGAGTTCTTCGACTCATCCTTCGACCAGTCGTAGCCCTACGACTCAAACTCTAACAACCAAATTGAGGGTCCTACGACCAGTCGTAGGTGACTCACGACCAGTTGTAGGTAGCCCACGACCGGTCGTAGACCACCCAGGACCGGTCGTGGAGCAGAAAAATCTTATCCCGCAGAAATCTTTGAAGCTACGACCAGTCCTAGGATTCTAAGACCAGTCGTAGACGGGATTTTTCAGGCTATAAATAGAGCACTAACTTCAGAGTTTTAGCAATTCAATTCAACTCTATTCAAGAAATCTTTAGGCTATTCTCTGAAATAAGTTTGTGTTTGTTTTAAGCTACTTTGTGCTTATTTAATATTCCTTTTGCTAGCTTATTTTTTATTTAATTTTGATCTACATTCCAATCTCGTTAGAAAAGGAGAATTTCTGATATTCCTTCTTCTTGGATTCAAAATCAAATAGAACTAGCCCTTTTGATTTAAAATCAATTAGACTTAGAACCATTCTTAAAAGTGAGTATTGGACTTTGAACGTTGAATCGAACTTCTACTTCGATTGGTTCTACCGGGCTACTTCAAAAGGTGATTCAGGTATTTTACATTTTTATAATTTACTTTCTTTGGTTTTGTTTGAGATTTGCTAGAAAAATCTCATTGTATTGGTTATCTGAGGAGAGCCAGAAAACTCAGATTGTGGGGGTTTTTGGATTGTGTAAGCCCGAGATCAAAGACACAATTGTGAAGGTTTTAGGTGAACCTGTGAAACCTATTTTGATAGTGCATGCTAATATCCCCTGTGTGAGGATATTAGGAGTGGAGTAGCATTCTATGTGGCTGTTGGATAATAGTTGGTGTACACACAGGCGAACCACTATATATCGTTGTGTTGTGGATGTTCATCATTCTTTCATTCCTTTATTCATTAATTTTTGTGGTTTGTGTTTGTGGATGAATGTTGTAATTATTTTATTTCAAGTAAGTGTGGATGGATGTTGTAATAACTTAGGATTTATTTCTGCAAGTTATTTTGATTTCATTACTTTTTATTCATCATTGGTTTGTGATACAAGGACGTTCTAGAAATAACGTTGTCCTACCTTAAACCTTTGGTTTTTGGTGTAAGGTTGTCCTTAGAACTGATAAAGTATCATTCTCTTTATTTTAGGCTATTAAGATTACTTTAAATTCAGCATTGTGCTTTATTTCATTTATTATTTCGCTGTTATAAGTTTTATTTGGCATTGTCCTATTCACCCCCCCTCTAGGGCATATAGCTAGGCCCTTTCACATATCCCATGGGCCTCAAATATATGACAATGGACCACGTCCCATGGGCCTCGAATACATCACAATGGGCCACATCCATGGGCCTCTCATACATCACATTGGGCCTCACTCATGGGCCTCATATACGTCAAATTGGGCCTCGTACAAGGGCCACAATTACATCATATTAGGCCTCATCAATGGGCTGCAGTACATGGACCTCATTACATCAATGGGCCGCAACACATGGGCCTCATATACATCAAATGGGTCGTATCATATGAGCCTCATATACATCAAATGGGCCATAATACGTGGGCCTCATATACATCAATTCGGGCCCACCGAAACATTTATTTTCCAACTGATCATAAGGTCATAAATACCTAAATTAAGAGGAAAACAAATTCCCTATTGGTCCAAAACTTCCGTGACCTCAAGAGGGTTTCAATGGTAGACATTCAATCCCCACTGTGTCGTAGTGTGGTCCACTTGATAAACAACATGGATAAAATACATATATCATGTGTGGGCCACACAGAGCTTGTTGACGTCATGGGGCCCATTGATGGACGGTATAGATGAAGCACATACATCGTGCGAGGCCCACAAAACTTGCTGACTCCAATCCAGTAGTAGCTGTTGCTGAATGGGACCCACATAGATGGACGACGAGTATAAAACACATACACCAAGGTGGGTCCCACCCCCACACGTGCCACATGTGAGGGGTGGGCCCCACGTCTCCAAATGGGTGGCGGTTTGGAAAAACAGATACATTAAGGTGGATCCCACCGTCTAGTCATCTGGATGGTGTGGATAAGACCAATACGTCAACGTGGGTCCCACAGAACTTGCTGTCAATACAGCAACTATGTATAATATAATATAATATAATATTATTTTATTTATTATTATTATTATTATTATTATTATTATTATTATTATTTGCAATCCCAACATCCAACGTCTAGGCCTGGACGGATGGTTGGATGTACATATACATCATGGTGGACCCCACATGCTGCCATGATGGGGTCCATGTCCAATGGATGGACGGTTAAGATATAACATATACCTTATGGTGGGATCCATCGTCCACGTGGCTGGACGGTGTGGATCTCACACGCCACAAGGTGGGCCACAAAACTTGCTAACATAAGTCAGTAGCTATATAGCTGCACGATACACCAGTCAATCTACATCCATCGTCCATGGATTGGACGGTGTGGATGTAATAGACCAATACAAGGTGGGTCCCACGTGGATATGACCCACCCATTTTAGATCAGCTGACATTTGTATTTTTCCTTTTAACCAACCCTGTTCAGATGGGCAGGCAGCTCACCTGCCTGCTGGACAGGTAGCAAAGGTGGGCCCCATGTGTGGACGACATGGATAAAATACATGTATTATTAGGTGGGCCACACATCAAAGAGAGAGAGAGAGAGAGAGAGAGAGAGAGAGAGAGAGAGAGAGAGAGAGAGAGAGAGAGAGAGAACGGTTATGGGAGGGGCCCTGCCACTATGGGCTCCTCATATGATTACAACACATACATTAATTGGGTCTCATCACAAGTGGGCCATCAAATTAAAAATCAACGGTTGATCACCCACCTATTGTACTCCTTCTTGGTCCCTTGGCTTCCTTAGCTCCTATGCTCAACCTTTGACGGTGGATGATGAAGTTTGAAGGGTTAAATGGTGAGATGAGGGGGTAGGAAGTGGGCCACACCTGGCTTCTCCTTGGGAGGCTTGGATGTTGGATTCTCTTAGGTTGCTTGGGAGTGAAGAGAGAGAATGAGAGAGAGAGAGAAGTGATGGGATGAAAAGGTGATGGAGTGATGGGTGATGGATGTAAGGGAGGAATGGGTGGAGAGAGAGAGTTGACTTTGGGAATGGGAGAGAGATAGGTTGCCTGTACCTGACTTGTACTTACGATAGGATGTGTACTTGACTTTGATTGATGGATTGATGTGATGTTTAGGGTAGAGATTCTCTTGGATATTATAATGCGTTGTGTTTTTCTCGAAATAAATGCGGGCCCACATCTCCTGGCCTGGGTATCAGATCAGAGCGTGAGATACGGTGTTAGAACCGTGGTGACGACATATTCGCAAAGGTACAAGTTTCGAGTCGAGTTGATATAGATATATAGGATGCAACTTAGGGTCATGTCTCATGCCCCAAACTCGGAAACCGGGCTCATAAAATTTTCGATCGCCGAATCCAGCGCCGACAGCCTCCTTAGAACCCCATTCTCGGATCTTAGGGTCCATGCGCTAGGTTTCGATCCTGAGAAGCTACGAGGAGGATTTTCAACGTCAATTTAATTCGTAATAAGCATAACCAAAGGCATAACCTACAAACAACAACCAAAAACTCCATTACATTTTCACTATGATAAAAAACTTTACAAGTACAATAAGCATAAAAGGAAATACTATGATGAAGAATAAAAACTCTAAAAAGATCTATAAAGCACTCTTGCCTCAGCGCTGCTGCGCCCCAACGTCACCTGCACCTAACGGTCGTGCATAAGCTTATAGAAAGCTTAGAGGGTGGTGAGAGTGTGTGCGCAATATAGTAATGAAATATCAGAGTAATGCGGAGTATGCTGATGGATCCATGAAAGCTATGGGCCGTCCCAAGGCCATGCTATGCAAGGCATGAATACTGTCGACCATACCAAGGTCAGGCGATGCGAGATATAACTCAAACATACAAATCAAGTCCATATATCAATATAGTTCAACTCTGGGATATCACCGGGGTCTAGTACACTCTAAACCAGATAGCCGCCTCATCGTGCACAATAAGGTAAGTGGAAGGGACCTCACTATCTGTCTGCCAATATCGGGCTCGACTCGTCAATTGCGGACCCATTCCTAGAGCTGGTCAGACTCAGCCTAACATTGCCCCCTACACTCGGGTGGGTAAGGCCGCACCCCCTTCTAACCGACCATGACACAGTGGAGAGCGCAACCATCTAGTAATCGGTACTCAACGCTCATCTAACCACTTGGTCTAGACGTTGGAGTAACCTCTTGGTACCATAAGGGTTTAGGAACTTTCACCCAGAGATATCTATAGCACCCCATGTAGAACAAGATTTTTGGTATCCAATCCTGCCAACCACGATATGCCTGTGGAGGTTATGGTCCTGATGTTACATGTCACGTAAATGCGAGATGCATGAGTCATACTATAGAATCATGCAACAATCTCGTGTGCACCATGCGCTCATGTGGGACACTCCGTCTCATAAGGAGTCCCGTAAATGTCTTGGCCCAATGGCTTATGCGATGATCAAACATTCCTCATATCAAGCATACATATGATGCGTATGGTCATGAATGACGGAATTATATTAAGCATGTTACAAAGTAATGAATTATCCTTACAACGCAGATGGGCCTAGACGGCCCACACACAACGATTACGGCCTACCAATGGCCTTAGGGAGAGTCATAATGCGGACATTTAACCAACACTATACTTGCAATGTGGATGTCAAACCACCATTGCTCCCAAGCCAAAACCCGTAGTAAGCATAATTACACAAACCATGTTGGTTTCACACATTGCAATGGACCTTAGGTACATCCTATTGGGCCTTCATTACATCAAATGGGCTACATAAGTGAGCCTTACGTTCATCAAAGGGGCCGCATTACTGGGCTTTACCAATGGCCTTAGGTACATTACAATGGGTCATAACCGATGGGCCTCAGAGTACATCATAATGGGTCTAATCACATGGGCCTTGTGTGTCTTAAATGGGCCTAATCCCATGGGTTTTATACATATCAAATGGACCTAATCCTTTAGGCCTTATATAAATCAAATGGGCCTAAAACCCATAGGCCTTGTCTATCAAGTGGGCCTAAATCCATAGGCCTTATATGTCAAATGGGCCTAAATCCATACGCCTTATATATCAAATGGATCACACCCAAATATAGGTGGACCACTTGATCATAAAGCGGTCTCATTCTTCAACTCATGCCTTAAAATGATCTTTCCAAGCGGATGGACGGTCTGGATGCGTCACATGCATCATGGCGGGTCCCACTATCGCTGGACAGTGCGAACAAATCACATGCATCACAGAGGGCTCCACCATCCGTTGGACGGTGGATGTAAAATAAATATATCATGGTGGGTACCACCGTCCGCTTGGACGGTGGATGCAAAACACATACATCACTGTGGGTCCCATGTGGGGCCCACCATCATGTTTAAATGCCATCCAAACCGTTGATAAGGTCACTTGGACCTGGATGAAGAGAAAACATAAATTTTAGATTGATTTAAAACTTCTGTGGGCCTAAAAGAAATTTCAAGGGCAGCCACCCAATCACCACTATTTCCAGTGTTGTGGGCCACCTGAGCTTTGGATTGGGCTGAGTTTTGGAGGGCAGCCTGCTGCCCTCAGGGCCCACAAAATGGACGGTGCAGATATACGAAATGTACATCAGGGTGGGGCCCATGGCTGGGCTGTGGGGCTGTTTGTCCGTCCGCCCATGACGCTGGCAGCGCCGACAGCTGCAGTGCCTGCTGCAGCACTCTCTTTCTTTCCTTTCCTTTTTGTTTAAAATTTCATTTTCCTGTGGTTTCTCACAGGTGGGACCCACGTTCGAAAAATCCATTCCGACCATGGGACTCTACAGCTCGAAACAAACAAAATGAGTGTAAAGTTTGAAATTTTTAGGTGCATAGGAACTTCAGGCTATGTTTCAACGGTAACCACCACAGTCTTTAATGCTATGGCCCACCATATGTTCAAATCAGCCTCATCCTTCTACACAACGGCTAAAATGAGGTCGGTAAGAGGATGGACGGCTTGGATTGTACCCATACATCAAGGTGGGGCCTACACCAATGGTCCACTCCCAAGGCTTGGAGCAAGCTTATATTTGTGTTTAACTCACGTCCAGGGAACGTCCGACGTCCCTGGACATAATTCATACATTGAGGTGGGCCCCAACTATGGATGTGGGCCACCAAAGTAGGGATTGGAGGGCATGGGAAGACATATATTAAGGTGGGGTCCATCCAAGTGGGCCACACGGCCACACCATCACACACATAATAATAAAAAAAAAGAGGGAGAGAAAAAGAGAAAGGAAGACCGGATGATGGAGGGACCCCGGCACTATGGGCCCTCCCTTTCATAATCTACAACATACATCAAGTGGGTCCCATTACACATGGGCCTATTAAATCCAAAATCCAACGGTGGAGATCCCTCCTCCACTAAAGTAGATGGTCTAGATGACCCTAGATATATAAGAAAATAAATATCATGATGGGGTCCATGGAGAATGGCCCCATCATGGAATGATCATGATGATCCTAGTGGGCCATCGGCCACATCTTAGGGTCCCAAGTGAGATCCAAACCATTGATCGGTTGGCCTCACTTGGCCCATCTCAAAAATATGAAAAACTACTATTATCAAGCACCCACCGTTCAATCTTCTTGCTCCTATGGGTTCCTTAGCACCTTAGCTTTGATTTCAATGGAGGAGATGAGAAATGGATGGCTAGGATGGGAGATCTTGGGATGGAGAGGTGGGCCACACTTGGAGTTTTAGAAAGAGAGGGAGAGGCTCATACGTATGGGGGTTGCTTGGAATGAGTTTGAAAATGAGAAAGAGAGAGAGAGAGTTGTAAAGGGAGAGAGATATGTGTGATGGATGGATGTGGTGAGTGATGGGTGTAAGAATTTTTTTTAACTTTATGGCCTTTTTGTGTAAGAGAAGCATGACTTGTGTAAGAAACTTTTGACTTTTGAGGCTTGTTTGGGAAAAGGTGAAAGGTGATGTGTACTTGACATATGCTTGACATGTGATGTGATGAGATTAATTGATTGATGGGATTGATGTGACACCCCGTAGAGATTCCCTTGGGTTTCATAATGCGCAGTGTTTTCCTTGCACCGAACGTTGACCCACATCTCTTGACCAGGGTATCGCCTTGGTGCGCAAGTCGTAGCATCGGAACCGCAGCGATGGCGCGGTCACTATGGTAAAGGTCTTAGGTTGAGTCGATACGGGTTGACGGTATACAAATTAGGGTCGCACGTAAATATCGGTTAAGGGTCGAAGGTTGTCGGAATTCGACCGGTAAGACCGCGAAGGTCTACGGAACGGTATACACTAAGATACGGATCTTACATCATGCGCAAACACGATTACAGGTCACGAGTTATTGGAATTCGACGAGAAGGATCGTGGGAGTCTACGAAATGGTATGGTCTAGGATACGGGCCCTACAATTATCTTCCCGTCACTTTTCATTTCTTTTTATTGTCTTATGTGCATTACATGTTCATATTTTTACATTGAGGACAGTGCAGGTTTTAGGTTGGGGGTGTAAATTAGGTAAACTAATTAGTGTTTTCTTAGTTTTGAGTAAAAATTGTGAGAAATTTTAAAATTTTAAGGTAAAAATATGTTTGGAAAATGATAATTTGTGGAATTAAGAATGCTTTGAGTATGATCATAAGATAGAGATTAAACTTTGAATTGTTGGAGTTTGATCAACCGAGTAGACTATAGTATAAATTCTTACATTTAATTGATTAAGAGGAAGTTTGAATATCATGTTAATTTAAGTCACAAGCCACATTCAAATTGCTTTCTGTGAATTGTACTAGAATTTCTCATGTTAGTATGTGTATCATTGATAGATATTGAGAATTAAGTTTGGAGAATTTTATCCACCTTAAAAAGATGAAAAGAACTAGTTAAAAAATAGAGAGATTGACAAAAAATCCCTTTATGATGAAAAGACTGGAAATGAATGAAAAGTCTGAAAAGAATAAATAAATAAAAAGGAATGTCGATATAAAATAAAAAAACTGGAAAAAGAAAGAAAACGTGGTAAGTTCAAAATTGATACTTGATTATTTAATAAAACATGAGGTGATGAGCATGATTAATATTATGAAATAGTAGTATGTTATGAAAAGTAAATAGAATTTACTAAGCACATTAGAAAATTTTAATATATGAACTTATGCTCCTAAATGATTGATAAAGAAACTTTTTGATGGATTTCTCATGTGATTCGCCTCTAAGTTTTTAAAATTGCACTCTCGTTTCTTTAGATTGTACTCATTCATATTTGATTGCACAAAAGATTATTTTCTGAAAGTGATTTGAACAATTAAAGATTGAAGATCACTTCACTCATGTTTGGCTTGAGACTAGCAAAATGCTGGTTGAGGGGTGTGTTAAGTGTGAAATATTACATATTTTCCCTTATTTATGCATTAGTTTTATAAACATGATCGTGCTTAATCAATTTAATTATGCATATTTTCATGTGTGAGGTGATTTCGAGAGCTTAAGGTGAAATTGATGCAAAAAGGAAGATTTATATTCAAAAGATTACTAAATGAAGATTTGGATATTTAAAAGTCATTAATGAAGAATTCACAGCCAAAGATCCAAGAAAAATAAGTAAGGAATGAAGAGAATCAAAGATTTAAAATGAAGAAAAAGAATTTTAAAATTATCCTGAAAACAAACATATTCTTAAAATTATCCTGAAAAAGCATATTCTGAAACTCCGAATCTATTTTGAGTAACTATGTAGAGTGCTTAAATTTAAGGCGATTTAAACTCCAAGTTTATTTTTAGAAACCGTGCAGAGTGCGTAAATTTGAGGCAGTTTCTAGATTTTTCTAACTCGGTGTGAAAGTTGGAGTTTCACAACTATAAATAAGACTCCCTAGGATGCTCAAAGCATCTTCTAGGGTTTGAAAGGTCTCAAGGAGCATACACAAGGGTGGAACAACTACCAAAGAGTTTTTCTTCTTCTCTAGTTTATTTTTCATGCTTTGTTTAAGAGATTTGGTTTCAATCATGTTTATGGTTAGCTAAACCTCTAGCTAGGGCTAAGAGGTGAAGCTTGTAGCATGTTTAAATGTTTATTTTACTTTAATTCTTGTTCTTATTGAATTTCATTAATTTCTAGTTTGATATTAAGGGAATATTTTCAGTTTTCTACAATTTATTATGACTCAAATTACAATAGATGCTGTGATAGTTTTGGATATCTTCTTTTCCTGTTTCGAGATAGTAAGATTGGTAAATGTCGTTGTTCACCATCGTCTCCTAAGCATGATAGGGTAACGGAATCCCTTCCAATCATTACAATTCTCCTCCATTGAGAATTAGGTCAATGAAAAGTTTAAATTTGATTTAAATTGCTTTATCTTCCAATTGGATAGTATATGACTCCAATTTCAATCGTGTTCCTTGAATTAAGTAAGGTAGCATCTTGATATCTACAAGTGGATCCTTGACACCTTAGTTCCCATCTTTAAATTCATAAGTTTTAATCAACATTATTCACTATTACTCTCAATTATTTAGATTTCAATTTAGATAATTTTCTAGTTTTAGTTTTAGTTATTTTCAGAATACGTATAAGTTTAGTCCTTGTGGATTTGACCTCGATCTTACTGAGTTATTACTATATTTCGACTCTATACTTGGGGTTGTGAACAATAATCTCTTTTCATGCGATCTAGTTGATCGGCTCTATGGACTGGTTATCGAGCAAGGCTGTCATCAAGATCCTTGTCACTAGAGGTTGAATCATCTAATGTAGCCATACGATCCACCACTGGTAGGCTCTACGAAAATTGAGGTCATGCCATACAATAACCATAGGCAGTTGAGCATCGCCTTGGGCTTAAGGTAGAATTAATGCATTCGCAATATGGTTGATGATTGCTCGTAGCTTTTGCATAGTCAACTGACTCTCTTGGTGGAAAGCTTCCATTCTTTTCGAAAGATAACGACTCCCTGGATCACCATCCAGAGGATTTTGGTCCATACTTTTGTTATTGCCATCGGTCTAAGGGGAGTCCTCGCTCTAATATTAATTAACGTAGGGATGAATGTGATGAGGTTGATCACTGTCTTCCTCAAGGGATAACTACTTCGAATCCACATAACTTCTCTGGACTCCTCATAAAGACTTTTTAAATCCACGAGAAAAAATAAGAAAATAGAAATAATATTCATGAAAATTTGTAAACTGATTGATTATTGAAATAAATGAGTCTACAACCCTTTAAATAGGGATACCAAGCCTTGAAAGAACTTTTAGAATTAAACTACAACTAAAACTCCCTAAAATTCGTAACTTACTATAGATAGTAAACTTACTATTTATTATGTCCTATGTGGATTAACCAAATTATTCTCCTAATTTTTCTAAACACTTTTCATGTTGGACACAACTCCTAAAGCCCAACAGATGAAAAGTTACAATTAAACCAAACCTTCCTAAAAATAGCAAAAATTGAAATAAATAGGGAATTCAACTGTTGATCTGGTTGGCTAGAGTAGCTCGTCCTACCTCATAATCATATATGATATGTCAAGTAACTCATTTCGGTTTATGGGATATGCATGTTTTAAGGTTTCAATGCTCTTGATAACTTCTGTGTCCAATTGGGCCTTTTCTGGTCCATCTTGGACTTGAAAGTTCTGCGACCCGCTCCTCATCAAAGTTCAAGTTCTTTTTCATAGGTTTACTACCACCTATCCATTTGAGGAAAATATTTTTAATTCTTTTATAGTCTCTTGCCTCGACTTACAATCATGAACCTCAATTGATAGCTTCTTCAAGGTCTTCAAAGAATTAGGAACAAGTATGGTTGTTCAACTTTCTACATTAGTCCTTCTGGAAGGCATAATATTCATTATTTTTGTTCTAATCATGTTCATTGCCTCAACAATATCCACTAATCGAGACTTAAATATATAGTTATTGAAACACTTTACGATATTGTTTGTAACCAGATAGGGTGTAACTAGATATCCATTTAGGAGCTAGTTTACATAAAGATTTTATTTCATTAGAACTTGCTTATAGTCATATTCCATATAAGACTGCGCTTCCCTCCACAACTGATCCTTGAAAAACTTGCCCTTAAACTTGGTCTAGAAGTTTTAATACAAGTGACAGACACAAAATCTATGACAAGCATATGCAAAAATCGAATCCACTACTTCAATTAGCCCTTTTTGCATGTCCCACATTATAATCAGTTCCATCATACTACCGATATCATCATATAAGCAACGAAGAAACCATTTTTAGCTATCAATATTTTCTTCTTCAACCATAAGCATGACTAAAGGGAATATAATGTTATTTCCATCAATGGCTACAACTGACAGTATAACACCTATATATTTACTTTTAACATGGCACCCATCGATGCCGAAGAATGACCTAACAGTAACAAGGAAACGAAAAATACTACCTCTAAAACTCATAAACATTATTCTAAACTAGAGATCATTACATCTTTCCACTCGATACCTAATAATGCTTCCTAAATTGTATGACATTAATGATTGACAGAATTTTGGAACAAGGGCATAAAACTCTTCATATGAACCAATGATTTTGGTAAGGGCAGCATTCCTCGCGCGCTAAATTTTTTTTATATAACATTTTCAAACCATGTCTTAAATAGATGTTCTTGTAAAAAATTCATCATCACTTCTTGATTTTCACAAACCTTGTCCTCTATCATCATACAAATCTATTAGTTGATGCCATATGATTACCTTTTTTATTGATTGTATTACATGAGTGTACCTCATTATATTTCTTTATGATAAAGTTCTTTCCATTTTGGTGAATACTTATGTAGATCCGTTATAAATATTTATGTCCTTTACAACTTGTAGTGAGACGCTTTAGATCGTTGTTCATAAAAGACACCTCAACCCTTCGGCTAACACAATAATGTCTTAATGCTAAACGAAACGCCTCTACATTATCAAACTCTTGCTTGACGCAAAAGTTAGGGTCATTCTTTCTAAAATCACATATTTCATATTCTTCATATTTTACCTTAAATTCATCTTCATTGTCACCATCGTCTTCTTCTATTGAATCATGCACCAAGTCAAGATTTGCTTCATCGTTCATTTCAGGTGCTATGTCAACTTATAAAAGTCCAACAATATTTTCTTCATCTGGAACTTCCACTTTTACGTCATTCTCCTCATCTTTATCATCATCTTCCCCTTGTCTTTTTCATGCATAAATGTATGTATACTTTTACCTTCCTCTACTATTTTCTATAGCGGCCAATCATGCCCATCAACTCAGCATCATTACGAACCTCTCCCATCCTCTTTGCAGGCTTAACCCGTAGAATCTTATACCTAATCTGAATATTCTTATTTGCTGGACACTTCATCATAACCCTAAAAGCATTTTTTATGCCCATGAATGATGTTCGATCACCATCTATTTGATCAAATTCTTCTTTTATTCCCCCCTCCCCCCCAATGTATTGCACTTTATTCATGAGTCCATTCACTATAAGTGTTTCTCTATGGTAAACATCCGTTTTCAACGTGAGCACGTATGATGAAGACATCTTGCCCACCTAAATAATTAAAATAGACACTATAATATCAGTATGACCACTAATTGTGGTGAACATATAGTAGCTGAACATGCATTAGAATAACAAATACTCATTGCTTACTTGATGTGCTTCATAAGAATATATACCATCAATAAGTGCCCTGAATTTCACTATAATAATAACTAGTTACCATAGCTTGAAACAAACCATAGTAGATGAATTGGATTTCAAATAGAAGCGATTGTTTAGGTCAATTGCACATTCCAAATCAACTTGAAAAGAGAAGGTAAGCATCTCTAGCCTATAAATTTAAATTCAATTTAAATGAGCACCTGAAGGTAAACTTATGGAAGGGCACAAAGGATTTTATAGATCTTGAATTACTCGGATGCCACAAAGCACAATCACCGACTAAGCTGAAACAACTGTTCCCACATAAAAAAGTCAACTTCATATAACCCATTTAAGCTACTTTTATCCCCACAAAAATGCTGAAATGATCCACTAACAGAATACCAATTAAGTTAAATTACCCATTATCATAAAAAATTTCCACTAAAGATAACTTGTTTAAGCTAATTTTACACACCTTTTACACAAGAAAGAAAGAAAGATGAAATAACACACTAACAGAACAACTAAACTAAATTACCCTTTTGTATTAAATTTTTTTTTTTAAAAAAGAAAAAAAACTCTCAAGAAACTCTACTTGTATATATAATCTTTTACATAGCATAAAATTAGGTTCACCAACTACACAAAAGTAGTAGTGTGAGATGTCAACACTTAACAAACTCTACTACTAAATATTTTCCATCCAATTCATTTTTTTTTCATTTTTCTCAATGACAGCATCAATTAACTGCATTTCAAATTTAAGATACTGAAAAAGAAATCAAATCCAGAATATAGAAATCCCAAACCAACCAAATTCAAATACATCATAAAAAAATAACAAATCAACTAAATTCAACACACACCACACCACGAAAGAAAAATTAGTTCTCTAGCAACCTGATCCCCTAGACCATCCAAATTTAAATAAAACCCCGCACCACCACACCACCAATCTTAATTTTCCAAAAAGCCCCAAATCCACAAAACACACCACTCAAAAATTCATTCTCCTCATATTTTCTTCATCAACATAACTTAATTCAAATTCCAAACTTAACTTCAACCTGGGAAAAAATCCAATTCACACCTGCCTCAACTAATAGTCAAAACTCCCAAAATCAATCAAAATAAAAAAATTCAAACCCTAAAACCATCAAATTCAATCTTCACCATCCAAAACTGATCTCCCATTTCCCCTAAATTCTCTTTAGATCTATAATTGGAAACCCATATCCCATTATTCCCATCAACAAATTCAAACCACACCAATCTCCAATCCCACTAAAAAAAATGCTAAAACACATCAACTAGAAAGGATTTGTTCATTGGAAACCTTAACATGATGGTGATGATACGATCATGAAATACAAAAAGCCCTAACAATGTGCAATAGAAGAGGGTTTTGGGAGATTTAATTACCTTTTGGGTGAGAGAGAGAGAGAGAGAGAGAGAGAGAGAGAGAGGAGGAGGAGGAGGAGGAGGAGGGAGAGTGAGCTTTTGAGTGACACAACTTTCGAGTGACGTTTCCTAGGACACAACTTCCATCTACTAAGAGAGGGATACAAAGCTTCTAGTCAAGTGGAAAAGAAAAAGAGCAGGGGAGGCTTTACGTGAGAGGTGGGTGTTTGGTTCTTCTTTGTGAGAGAAAGAGAGAGATCATGGGATGTTTTGAGAGAATGTGGAGAGATGCCGTGAGATGAAATGGTAACTTTGACATTTAGAAAATACAATATGTGATACTTAACGGGGGTAGACGAAAAGCACCTAAATGACTAATAATGCAAACGTTGAGTAGGTCTCTGGAAAGAGTTTAAAAGGAGGTGGGTTTTTGGCGATAGCTGAAAATATAAGTGATCGTATGACAAATGCTCTTAAATGATAAAGGAGAAAGAACAGTTTGAAGACCTAAAGAGGAATAGAAATTTGGTTAGAAAGATCATCTATTTAGCTATTACTTGACTAAACATTGCATTCATATTTGGAGTATGTTATTTTATGCACCAGCTAAGGTTACAATATTGAGATGTAGTTCTGCAAATTTTATACTATTTGGAAAGGAATTCTAAGATAGAAGTTGAACTATAGTTCATAAGGGCATTTATGGATTGAAGCATATGTGAATGCGGAGGGGGCTAGTTCTATTATATATAGGAAATCCACCTCCAAGTACTACACATTTGTTGGTGGAAACTTAGTTACTTGAATGAGTAAAAAGCAAAGTATGGTCACCCATTCAAGTGTAGAAGCTGAGTCTAGGGCCATGGGACATGCAATTATGGGTGCAATTTCTTCTTCATGAGCTTCACCTATTGAAGTAAGAAGCTATGACATTGTATTTTGACAATCAACTAACAATCCATATGCATTGCTAGCAATACTATCTTTAATGAAAGAATAAAACATATACGGGTGGGCTGCTATTTCATTGGGAAAAAATGTTGTCTCTAAAGAGATCACAATGAAGCATATGTAATCTAAGTTTTAGCCTGTAAATGTTTACAATAACCCACTCTCTTGCACTGAATTTTCTTTTCTTAGTATCAAATTGGGCATAATCAACATTTATGCTCTAGCTTGAAGAGTGTTAAAGCATGTACTTGGGTTTTGGGTATATGGGCTAATGTCGATTTTGTATTGAGTTGTTGAGCTTTTGGCCCAAGGTACGTTTTGGGCTTTGGCCTCATTCTTATACATGTTTTATTTTATTTTATTTTATATTTTATTTTTTTAAAGTAGTTTGTGGATTGATAAAGCAAGGGAAAGGTGTAGTGTATGGATTGATAAAGCAATGGGAGAGGTGTCAGGGTTTGCTTAATGCAAACTCTCTTTTTTCTCATGCCCCTCTCTCTCTACTCCTCACCTTAGCTCCTTTCCTCTTTCACTCTTCCCCAATTTTCTCTCTTTTGCTATGGATAACTTGTGTGGGCAATGCACACTTTCCACCTTGGGCCCACTGTTGATTGGACGTTGTCCATATAGTTGGGTCTACTGTTGCATGCTATTTTAGAAGACACAGATTAGTTACCACCCTTGTTGTACCAATGTTGATATAGGCACAACGTTAGGAGATTTGAGTATAAGGCAAGCAGTAATAAGAGATGAGGCAATGCAAAACATGTTTGAAAGTTATTCGATTGAGTACGTACTTGATCAGGCTTAATGCAAACCCTCTCTTTTCTTATGCCTCTCTCTCTCTCTCTCTCTCTCTCTCTCGACTCTTCACCTCAACTCCTTCCCTCTTTCACTCTTCCCCAATTTTCTCTCTTTTGCCATGAAACTTGTGTGGACAATGCACATTATCCACCTTGGGCCCACCGTTGATTAAACGTTGTCCATATAGTTGGGTCTACTGTTGCCTAATGTTTTAGAAGACACAAATTAGGTACCGCCCTTGCTTGTACCAATGCTAATATAGGCACGACATGTGGAGATTAGAGTAGAAAACAAGTGATAATCGAGATGAGGCAATGTAAAACATGTTTGAAAGTTGTTCGATTGAGTACATACTTAATAAATTTATCTTTGATAACAACGTGTTGCATGTTATCCAATTAAATCCTACCACAATGTTGTGCACCAAACTTGGAAACCGGGCTTACAAAATTTCTGATCGTCGAATCCGGTGCCGATAGCCTCCATAGTACCCCATTCTTAGCTCCCAATGTCCATACGCCAGATTTCGATCTTGGGATCTAACAAGGAGGATTACCAACATACTTTTGTCTCATAATAAGCATAACCACAAGTTTACCCAAATCACAAAGGTAACATCATCATCACATATCCACTAATATAAATAGTTGAACACAATGCTGAAAGGGAAATACATATGTATCAAAATCAAAGCTCTAGAAGTCCGCTGCACGCTCCAAGCTCAACGCTGCTGCAATCTAACCCTACCTGCACGCATCTATCTTGCATAAACTTATAGAAAGCTTAGAAGGTGGTGAAAGTGTGTGTAAGGTAAGTGCCAAGTATACAATAAAGCTCATAAATCATACGTCATCGGGATAAGCGGAAATATTGACAAAATCATGAATCATACGATATTAGAGTAAGCGGAAATATACTGGTAAGTCCTTAAGTCATATAATATCAGAGTACACAATGCAGATTATAATGAGCCAAATATCATATATTGCGGATGCAATGTAATACGCAGATCCTGCCAAGTCCGTTTAAGCCATATAAGTACAGAAATGTAGCAATCCAAAATGCCATATGCCGTGGATGAAATGCAATATATGATGCGAATGAAATGACCAAACTAGAGTGAAGTCGGGTGATAGTACGAAGTATCGCAGGCTATGGGGTCCATCACAAGGGAATTCTATCCAAACCAGTCCCATACATAAATTTGGATAGTTAAACACAATGTGGTAAACTCCCGATCTCAGGTTAGTCGCATGCCCTAATTGAAATCCTGACCATTGCGAAGGTACACGTAACAAGTAGTTACACACCACCAGCCCGAATGGATAGTGGATGGATGAATGAATGAGTATGCAACTTCTGCTGAGTAGCCTGTTGACACAATAGCTTGCCAACCACTGGTAGCTCACCCAATGTGGTAGCTCACCCAGGCCTCAGCCCCGCCCACATCACACCTGCCCACATCAGCGTCCGCCTACATGCGCCTGCCCACATGTGCAATAGTGACAGGGTGTTATAATATCATGTCAGTCCTCATATCAAGTCCACATATCAGTACGGTTCCTCTCTGGAGATTCACCGGGGTCTATTACACTCCACACTGACTGCCACCTCTCTAGCTGCACAGCCCAGCGAGTGGAAGAGACTACACTATCCGCCTGACCAGTAGTCTACCAATACCTACCCAGCTGGTCTATAGCAGACTCATTTGTGAGCTAGTCAAACTCAGCCTAGCTTATAGCCCCCTCACTCGGGTGGATAAGGCCACACCCCCTCCCAACCAACCACGACACAGTGGGAGACACGACCTACTAGTATTCGGTACTTGGGCGCTCATGTATCCACTCGGTCTAGACGTTGGGGCGTCTCTTGGCCTCGGAGGTTTAGGGACTTTCACCCACGGACATCTTAAGTACCCAGATGCTCAAACCAAATATTTTCGGTGTCCCATCTAGCCATCCACGATATGCTTGTGGAGGCCACGACCCTGATGTCGCTAAGGCATACATTGATCATGTCACACATATACAAGATGTATGAGTCACACCGTCCAGTCATGCAGCAATCCTACGCGTACCATGCACTTATGTGGTAACTCCTATCAGTGAGTCTCATAAATAATCTGTCCAATGACATATGCTATGATCAGTCACTCCTCATATTAAGCATACATATGATGCGTATGAGCATGAATCATGGAGTTATATTAAACATGTTAAATGGTGATGAACTATCCTTCCAATGAGGATGGGCCTAGATGGCCTACACACAACAAGTATGAGCCTATCAATGGGCCCTAGGGAGAGTTAAAATGCAGACATTTAACCAACATTATTCTTACAATGTGGACATCAAACCATCATTGCTCCCAAGGCATGGCCCGTCATAAACATCATTACACAAATCATGGTGGAATCACACATTGCAATGGGCCTTATGTACATCCCATTGGGCCTCGACCCATGAGCTCTAAATACATTACAATGGCCCTCAACCCACGGGCCCTAATACATCATAATGGGCCTTAACCCATGGGCCCCAAATACATTACGTCGGGCCTCATCAAATGGGCCCCAAATACGTCAAATGGGTCGTATTAATGGGCTGAATCAAATGGGCTTCATGTATATCAATTGGGCCCACCCTTATGTATTTTTGAGATCCGACCTATTCATAAGTTAACATAGAGGTAGATGAAGTGAAAGCAAAAACATAAGCTTAAATGGAAACTATCGTGACCCTTAGAAGTTTGAACAATGGACGTCACTGTCCACTACTCTAAATGGTGGGGTCCACTTAAACTTTAGATCTAACTTATTTTTAGTCTTAAGCCTGTAAGACAAGCTTGCCAAAGGATTCGACGGTTTGGGTGCAACACATGCATCATGGTAGAGTCCACACACATGGCCCATCAACTAATAGACGGTGTGCATTTACACCGTGGATGGCACGTGCATCACGTGCTGCTGCTTAAAAACGAAAGGGGCGGGTCCCACATAGGGCCCACCATGAGGTTTATTTCCTATTTGATTTGTTGATAAGGTCACACGGACCAAATAACATAAATAAATATTAATTTATTCCAAAACCACTGGACCAGGAGGTTTCAATGGTAGACGCTCAATCCCACTGTTCCTTGTAGTGTGGTCCACTTGAAATGCGTATTTAGATGATTTTTAGGGGGCCCATAGCTAGAAGGGAGGCCCACCAAATGCACGGTGTTGATGTTCTCACACATCACGGTGAGGCCCACGGCTGGGACCCACGTCGCTCACTCGCCTACATAGCAGCAGCAGCAAGTCGCTGCTGCAGCGTCCTCTGGACGAGCAGCAGCGCCTGCTGCATATTATTATTATTATTATTTTTTTTTCAGTTTTCACACAGTTTTTCCTAGGTGAGGCCCACATACAAAAGATCTGACCCATCTATTGGATTCTACGGCTCGTGAACGATCAAACAAGCCCCATATTCAACAATTTTGGTGTGTAGAAAAATCAAAGTGGATTTTAACAATGAAAACCACTATTTTTTATGATATGGCCCACCAGATAATCGAATTGGCTTCATTTTTCGGCTCAACGCTTAAAATGAGTAGGGGAATGGGATGGATGGCGTGGATTAGATCAATGCAGCAAGGTGGGGCTTGTATGAGTGGCCCACCCAAAAAGTATAAATCAAGCTTACATTATTTTTCTGTGTTGCTATAAGTACAACCCACTGTCTGTTCACACTTCACTCGACCCATGTCCAACGTCCAGGGACGCTGGATGGATGGTGAATACGTTTCATCAAGGTGGGTCCCACATGAATGTGGCCCACTTGATTTGTATCAATCTAATATTTGTTTCTTCCCATTGCCATAAGGTAGGGCCCACATGGTTTGGACGGTGTAGATCCAACATGTCCATCAAGTGGGTCCGACGAAGGCGGACAACATGGATATATTGCATACATCATGGGGCTAACAAGAAGGGAAAAGAGAGAGAGAAAGAGAGAGATCGAGTGATGGAGGGACCCCGACACTATGGGCCCTCCCTTCTGTACATTACAACATACATCAAGTGGGTCCCATCACATATGGGCCCACTGATCAAAATCAATGGTGGAGATCCTTTCTCCAATAAAATGTAAGGTCTAAATGACCCTATCCATGCAAGAAAAATAAACATCATGATGGGGTCCATGGAGAATGGCCCCATCATGGAATGATCATGAGAATCAAGGTAGACCATCGGCCACATCTAGGGTCTAAAGTGAGATTCATACCATCAATCAGTAGGCCTCACTTGGGCCATCATAAAAATATAAAATCTAGGCCTATAGAAACACCCACCGTTCGATCTTCTTGGTCCGATGAAATGCCAAACTCCTCGTGCCTCTCTTTCATGGAAGATGATGAGAAATGAAGGGCTAGGATGATGGATCTTGGGATGGGAAGTGGGCCACACTTACCACATTTTCTCTCCTTGGAAATGCTTGGACGTCCACCATTTTTTGTTGCTTGGAAAATGTGTTGAGAAAGAGAGAGGAATGGTGGTTGTAAGGGAGAGGTGATGGATGTAAGGTGGTAGGTGTACTTGACATGTATGGGTGTGTAAGAGAGATTCTCTTGGGATTGCAAACGCGTGATGTTTTCCTCAAAATAAACGCGGGCCCACATCTCCTGGTTAGGGTATCGAATCAGTGTGCAAGACGTGGCGTTGGAACCGCGGCGACGATGCGGTCGTAATGGTACAAGTTTCAGATTAAGCTGACTTAGATTTACAGATACGACTTAGGGTCACACACAAATGTCGATTATATGTCGCAGGTTACCAGAGTTCGATGAGAAGGATAACGGGAGTCGGCGGAGTAGTACAGACTACGATACGGGTCTTACAATGTATTTGTGCTGATGTTGGTATATACCAGCAAGCGGTGCATACTCAATCTGCATCCCACATTACAATGGTAATGACTAAAAAGTTAAGTATTTATTTTAAAATTTGACCGTACTGGCCTCTATGTATGATCAAATTCCTTAATGAGATTCAAACTTCCAAATATTCCGAAGGTAGCTTTCTGACAAGCTTTGGAAAATATTTTGGACCAAAATGCCCTTGTCCTTGGTTCAGTAGTCAGTTTTTGAGTGAATAAGAAGTTACATCATATTTAATGATGAGAAAGTGATGTAGACGGAAACCTTTTTTGGGCATGGGCAAGGCCCAACTCGTGGGGCCTTCATTGATGTATGTGTATAATACATGTTGCCCATCCTTTTTGCCGTGCCATTTTAGGGCTAGGGCCCAAATATCAGCTTGATCAAGAGCTCATGTGAGCCACATAATAGAAAATATTGGTGATAGTGACACCCACCATTGAAACTTTCCAGGCTCACTGTGATGTATGTTAGAAGTGAACACTACCCAAGTCAGAACTTTTTGGGCCCATGACGAGCTGGCAGAAAAGGTGAACGGAATAGATCATCCCATTGTGGGCCTTAGGGTATGGTACCAATGGTTAACCTTTCATTTGGTAGTAAAGGAAGTGAATGTCACGCCCCAAAATTGAAAACCAGCTTCACAAAATTTTTGATCACCGAATCCGGGGCCGACAGCTTCTGTAGTACCCCATTCTTGGCTCCTAGCGCCTATACGCCAGATTTCGATCCTGGGATCTTACAAGGAGGATTTTTTTTTATACGTACATTTATCTCGTAATAAGTATAACCACAAGTTTACCCAAATCACAAAGGCAACATCATCTTCACATATCCATTAACGTAAACATTTGAATACAATGCTGAAAGGGAAATACATATGTCAAAATCAAAGCTCCAAGAGTACTCTGCACACTCCAAGCTCAACGTTGCTACGACTTAACATCACCTGCACGGATCTATCGTGCATAAGCTTATAGAAAGCTTAGAGAGTGGTGTAAATGTGTGCATAAGGTAAGTGCTAAGTATTCAATATAATGCCATAATCGTACAATATCGAAAATACTGGCAAGATCATGAATCATTCGATATCAGAGTAAGCGAAAATACTGACAAGTCTATAAAAATATCATCAACCTCATCCAGGATATGCAATGAAAAGACATAGCAAGCCAATGTCATATACTGAGAAAGTAATGTAATCGGCTATGTAACGCTAAAAATAATGAACTAAATATCAAATATCGAAGATGTAATACAATATGCAATTTGGAAGAGCTATGAATACCATCAGCTTCATCTAGGTTATAAAAATGTAGAAACATATCAACCTAAAATATCATATGCCGCGGATGTAATGCAATATGCGTGCGAATGAAATGACCAAGCTGGAGTGTGAAGTCGGGATGATAGTATGCGGTATCACAGGCTATGGGCCCTATCACAACAGACTTCTATCCAAACCAGTTCCATACCTAAATTTAGATAGATAGACTCAATATAATAAGATCATAATCTTAGGTTAGTCGCGCGCCAAAAATGAAATCCTGACCATTGTGAAGGTATATAACAATCAGTTGCACACCACCAGCCCGAGTGGATAGTGAATGAATGAATGAATGAGTATACAACTCCTGCCTAATCAGTCCACAAATCAGTATTGTACATCTTTGGGATCATCACCGGAGTCTAGTACACTCTATGCTACCTGCCGTCCCATTAAGCGTACAACTGGGTAAGTGGAAGAGACCTCACTATCCGCCTTCCAATATTGGGCCCGGCTCGTTGATAGCGGACCCATTCCTCAAGCTGGTCAGAATTAGCCTAGCATTGCGTACTCCCTCAGGTGGGTAAGGCCACACCCCCTCCCAACCAACCACGACACAGTGGGAGACGTGGCCTTGGACGCTCATGTATCCACTCGGTCTTGATGTTGGGACATCCTCTAGTACTAAGAGGATTTAAAATTTTTTAGCCAAGGCCATCTATGGTGGCCCGATGCTAGTAACAGATTTCTGGTGTCCCATCTGGCCATCCATGACATGCTTGTGGAGGCTACGACCTTGATGTCGCTAGAGCATGTAATAATCACAATACACAATGCAAGATACATGAGTCATACAATCCAGTCATGCATCAATCCCGCACATACCGTGCGCTCATGTAAGATGATCTCTGCTTATCAGGGAGTCTCATAACAATCTGCCCAATGCTATATGCAATGGTCAACCACATCTCATATCAAACATGTAGATAATGCGTATGGGTATGTATCATGATGCTATGCTGTTACATACTCATAATCGGTATCGACAACCAACAGCGATAATCGGCATCGATAATCGGCTATACAATCGGCCTCGACAATCGAAATTGGCCTCGACAATTGACAATCAGAATGAGCCTCAATAATTGGCTTCGACAATTGAAATCGACCTCATTGATTGACCGAACAAGGCCTAAGGGAGGGTCACAATGTGAACATTAGACCATCATTGCCCATCAATGTGGCCATTGAACCAACATTGCTCCCAAGGAGGTGCCCACATAGAGCCAAATGTATAGTGGGCCCATGGCCTCACATAAAGGCTTAATGTACATCATGATGGGCCTTACTCAAGGGCCTAATACACATCACGACGGGCCTCACTCGTGGGCATAATACACATCACGATGGGCCGAATACACGGGCCTAATACACATCACTATTGGCCGCTCACATGGGCCTAATACATATCATAATGGGCCTTGCCCATAGGCCACGAATACATCACAATGGGCAGGCCCATGGGCCTCAGATTCAAGTAGGTGGGTCCCATCATATGGGCCTTAAATATAAGGCAGGTGGGCCCTATCACATGGGCCAAATCACAGCAGATGGGCCCTGTCACATGGGCCTAATATACATCACAGGTGAGCCCTGCACATGGGCCTCATACACATCAAGTGGGATGCATCAATGGGCTGCACTAATGGAACTCATACACATTAAGTGGGCTGCATCAATGGGTCGCACTAATTGGAAGTGGGCTGCATTAATGGGTAGCACTAAAGGGCCTCATACACATCAAGTGGACTGCATTAATGGGCCTTAAGTGGGCTACAAATATATCAAGGTGGGCCTCACAGATGGGCTACAAAATAAATCAAGGTGGGCCTCAAGTGGGAGCTTGGGTTACATCTAAAATCATTTTAATAGTTGCAGGTGCAACATGTGTATCACTATACACATCCTATGGTGCACATGACCCACTAATGATGATCATCACTGTTTAAACATTGTCCAGGTATATCAACATCATCCAAACATTGCTTATGCAAATCAACACCGTCCATCCATTGTCTTTGAAAATTAACATCGTCTAAACATTGGACAACACCGTCTAAACACTGTCCAGTACCATCCAGCACCATCTGGACAATATGGATGGAATAAATACATCATGGTGGGGTCCCCACAGAACTTACTGATGTCAAAACAGGTGGGATCCACAAAACTTGCTGACGTTAGTCAGCATGGGACCCATTGTCCCAACTCCAACGGATGGTGTGGATCTAAAATACATACTTCCAAGGTGGGCCTCACCCACTACTAGGAAAAAATGGATGGACGGTGTGAATATACACCATCCAAGTACGAACGGTGCTTATTGTAACACCCTAAATTTTGAGGGTAAAGCAAAGCTCAACTCCCGAGATCCAACGCATCACTCATGCAACATAGATAATGATGTTTAAATATTGTTCATTTCCATGCATTAGACATAAGTGGGATTACACTAAAACAATATATCATACTCTAGAGATAAGTAAAACTTAGCAAGCGAAAGACTGAAACACGTATATATAAGTATATAAGGGTGTTGCAACCTCCAGAGTATGAGTATGATATCGGACTGAATATAAACATGTATTGTTTCAAAAATTATAAAATATCAAAATGTACATGTCAAACTAATCCAGGTATCCTTGTAATCCCATCGAATCAACATGAGGTCTACATAGACCCGCCTGATAGCTGAACATAGAAGAATTCCTCCTCCTCATCTACGAATTCCAGATCAGCTGCATAAACTCTGGCATCACCTGCATTTAAACCAGAGTCTGGTTGGTGTTTTAAAACACCGTCCCAGAGTGGGAGTGAGTGATTAACTCAGTGGTACTATAAGGCAAAGGTTAGCATGTTATCAATTCAATCAAGCAGTAATGATAAAGTAATGCAACAATCACTTCCTAGCTACTCTTGTTAATGCAGGGATAGTGTGCAGTAATGATGCATGCCCTCGCACAAAGCTCCCTTAAAAGTGACTCTATCAACCATTCGTGCATGATAAACTCTCTAAACATGCAACTTCCTTGCCAAAGCACATGTAATACGGTATATGGTCGTGTTAGCCAAGTAATTAATTAGGCTTATTCATACAGCAGATTTGAAAAGCTAAGGTACCTCCCTTTATATCATTAACCCAAACTGAAGGATCCATCTAGGGTCGTCAATCCTAGTTAATCAAATACGATAGGCAAGTTGTAGGGCATCACCCCTAATGAAAAGCAGTGGATAGAAAAATTCAAGAGTTTATAATCGAGGTCACTATGGGGAGGCTCATCACCTTAGCATAGGCTGACAGCTCGAATATAGTTTTTCATACCACCGTATTCGGGTCACGAGTTTGGGTTGCTCACTGGTCACTACGGGGAGACTCGTCACCCCAGTGTAGGCCGACAGCTCGACCACAGTGTCCCATACCACCATGCCCGGCTCATGAGTATTCGCAGATCGTGGTACCATGGTTGAAATGGGTCTTTACATTAGTAAGTGGTACCTTAGATACAAGCAGTGATATCCATATATGGTAAACACACAATAGGCCAATCGGTTTATTAGATAAGTTTATTGGTACGAGCGCACACCGAATTAATCGACATGGAGCGCATAAGCACCCCACGTGGCCTAACCACTGTTAACAATCATCGTACGACCCAGATTCACCGAACTCATCAAATGTGGTGAGACTAATTCGGCCACTCAAATGGAATCTGTTACCGATTGCTAGGACCATGTGGTAGTCCTAGTCTTACTCAGATGTAATAGATAGCTACATGTGATAACCATATCAACATTTAACAAAATTCTAATAAAGATTGTCATTTGAGCATTTCATCGAACACATTGAATATGCTACCAAATATTGTATTTCATTCATAAATTGCATAGTTAAAATTTAGATTACATGAAGGAAACTCTATATATAGATAAGGTAATTGAGAATCCTATCTCAATATCCTTATTAAATACAATTCATTTATAATTTCTTATTCAGACATTTTATCAAACACTTAGACTACACATTACTAAATATATAAACTAGATTAGTTACGACATGAACAATCACAATTTATTACATAAATAGATCGTAATACACACGACAAACATGAATCCTCGATTTATAGTCATGTCAAGCACAAATCATAATTTCATATTCATTCAAATATTTCAATAAACATATATAATGCATCTTATATTCAACATAGTTCACACATGTAAAATTTATCAAAAATGTCGTAACTAAGATCATATGACAACAATCAAGTTAGACATAGATCATTGCTGACATTGAAAGCCTTGAAAACCATAACCTAAATGTTTATAGTCCGCACCTTTCGTAAGAGTACTCGTTTCAAACTTAGTTCGAATCCTACGTTCCCAAACACAGAACAACGGGTACCTAAATCACGAAATAGGTTAGCTATTCCGTTGATTACTCAATCCACTTTTTAAATCAAGAGTAGGGTTAATATTTCTTACCCAAATCGTAGTTGAAATGGATCGGTTAGCTAGATGTAAAGGCGATTCAGTGCATGCAGTAGCAGGAAAGAATCACTGCAGTAAACTCTAAGGATTTTTCCTCACTCCCTACTCTTTTCTCTTCCTTTCTCTCTTCTCTCTCCTAGGGTTAGAGAAAATTCGTATGAGATATGTATGAGGTGGTTTAAGGGCGTTATATAGGCCCAGAACTGGTGCAAATGGCCACAGGGCTATCGTATACCTGATTTACATCCAAAGGGCGACTGTTTCTGATGAATGAGGTTCATCTGGAGGTCCACTACTCACAGCGCAGGGTAAGTTCCCTGATGGTGTATTTATGCCAGGATGTGGTTTCAACGCAATTGGATAGGCCGATCGACCGTGAAGGACCTGTATCAGATTAATGGTCGTTGTCAGTCGATCAGGGCCACAAGTATACCAATATGTGTACGAAAATTTTCCTGATCCATAGGTGAAGTTCGGTTAGAAACTAACTGTCTGAAATCTTCAATTTCGTCTGCAAGCCAATGGCCCAATTTACTTAAGGTTCGTTATGTTTTCTAAAGATATTCACGTTTCTCACACACTTTGCTTAGGGCTCAAGTTGTGCATTTTTGTACATTATTTGGGCTCAGTTTCCATAATGGTTGTCAAGCCTAATAAGACGGTCATAATCCTATAGTTTCACGGTTATCGGACTTTCGACTTGCGGTCCAGGTCCAATACGGAGTTTCAATGTGCTCCCGAGAGCAACAGGCTTTTGGAATTTCTCCTAGGTTTTTAAATAATGTTGAGTGAGTGATTTTGATGGTTTTGAGTCTTGTCATTTGTATAAATAGTGGTTCAAGCTAATCCACTGATTAATTCAGTTTAGTACTTAATTAATTTTCGTTTACTTTCTACAGAATATGGTCCTTAGGGATTTCTGGCTGAGGTGGTACTTGGGTCTTTGTATGGATTTTTTTGAGAGTTAAACTTATGTAGCATGTGTGGGCTCCATAGGATTGTTGACGTTAATCAAGCAGCCATCCGTTGCTGGATGAACGGCAGAGATAAACACATATATTAGGGTAGGGCCCCACTAGCAAAATCAATGGATGGTAGTGAATATACAATACATTCACCAAGGTGGGTCCCACCCCCAACGTGCCACACGTGTGGGGTGGGCCCACACCTCCAAATGGAAGGGCGGTGCGAGTACATCTCGGTGGCCCCTCTCTACACCATTCAGAGATACATACATGAAGGTGGGTCCCACCTGCACGTGCAGGGGTGGGCCACGTCCTCCAGATGGATGGACGGTTTGGATAAAACAATGCATCATGGTGGAGTCCACCGTCCTGGCCAATGGATGGTTGGATGAAACCATACATCATGGTGGCCCAGGGAGCTGTGCGCGGTGCTCCAGCCAATCCACTTCATTTTTTTAAAAAAGGGGCCCATGTATGGGATGAATCCCCACCTTCTAGCCGGTCCAACGGATGGATGGTTGGATGCACACATAAATCAGGTGGGCTCCATCGTCATCAAAAAAAGAGGGAGAGAGAGAGAGAGAGAGAGAGAGAGAGAGAGAGAGAGAGAGAGAGAGAGAGAGAAGGATTGGAGTAGCGGAGGGCCCCCCCCACTATGGGCCCCTCTTGATACAAATCATGCATCAAGATGGGTCCCACCATAAGTGGGTCCTCTAACCATCAAAATCATACAAAAAAATTACCCACCTTTGATCTTCTTGGACTTCTCCTCATTTTAGCTCCAATGAGACATGATTCAATGGTTGAGATTGATTATGAAGGGTGGGATTGGGTGGTAGGAAGTGGGCCACACCTAGTTACCTCTATCTATGGAGCTTGGAGCTTGGACATGGGTTGCTTGAAAAAATGGAGAAAATGAGAAAGAGAGGATGGATGGGTGTGAGTGATGGAGTGATGGGGAGAGGGATGGGTGTGAGTGATGGAGTGATGGGGAGAGGGATGGGTGAAGTGATGGAAAGTTGACTTTCTGGGGTTGCTTTTGTACGTGAGGATAGGATAGAGTAATGGGTTGAGTGATGGGTATACTTTTGATAAGTTAGGTGATTGATGTGATGGATTCTCTTGTGATTACAAAACGTGGTATTTTTTCTCAAATTGAATGTGGGCCCACATCTCCTGGCCCGGGTATCACCTCAGCGCATGAGACGTGACATCGGAACCGCGGCGACGGTGCGGTCGCAAGGGTACAAGTCTTGGGTCGAGCTGACTCTGGAATACGGGGTACGACTTAGGGTAGTGCGCAAATGCTATTTATGGGTCGCCGTTGTCGAAATTCGACTGGAAAGACCGCAGAAGCTTAAGGAACGGTACGGGCTAGGATACAGGTCTGACAGTGAACATATAACATGACAACTACAACCCATATAACAGGACAATTACAATCCATATAACATGACAACTATGACCCATGACAACCACGACCCTTATAACATGACAACTATGACCCATATTATAGGACAACTACTATCCATACAACTACGACCCATATAACTGTGACTCATATAATAGGACAACTGCAACCCATATAACTGCGACCTATATGATAGGACAACTGCAACCCATATAACAGGATAACTACGACCTATATAACATGACAACTGCGACCTATACAACTGCAACCCATATTAGAGGACAACTACGACCCATATAACAGGACAAATGCAACCCATATAACTTGACAACTACGACCCATATAATAAGACAAATGAGACCCATATAACATGATAATTGTGACTCATATGATAGGACAACTGCGACCCATATAACAGGACAACTACGACCCATCTAACATTACAATCACGACCTATATAACATGACACTATCTTTTCTTTTTCTTTTTCTTTCTTCTTGTATGTGTTTTTGTTATGCTATGTGGGGTCCATGACTGGATAATCATTTCCATATATTATGTTGGCCAACTTTCTGTGGACCAAAGGAGTCCAATGTTGGGTAGTTCCATCACATACGCACGTAATAGTAGGCCTTAGAAAGTTCCAACAATGGGACTTTTTCCTTTGGCGTAGTCCACTCGGGACTTGGATCTGTCTTATTTTTTGGCTCATGGCCTAAAATAATATGGAGGAGGTGGTGGATGGCATGGATTAAACATATACATCAAGGTGGAGTCCACGTTACATGTCAACGTTGACTCTTATGAACTCCACACATCGCATTACAACCACGACCCATATAACATGATAACCACGACCCATATAACAGGATAACTGCGATCCATATAATAGGACAACTGCAATCCATACAACTGCGACCCATATAACAGGACAACTGCGACCCATATAACATAACAACTGCGACCCATACAACTGGACAACTACGACCCATATAACATGACAACTGCGATCCATACAACCGTGACCCATATAACAGGACAACTGTGACCCATATAACATGACAATTGTAACCCATTCAACTGTGACCCGTATAACAAGACGACTGTGACCCATATAACAGGACAACTACGACCCATCTAACATGACAATCATGACCCATATAACATGACACTTTCTTTTCTTTTTCTTTCTTCTTGTATGTGTTTTTATTTTTTGCTATGTGGGGTCCATGAGTGGATAATTCTTTCCATCTATTATGTTGGTCAAGTCTCTGTGGACCAAAGGAGTCTAATGGTAGGAAGTTCCATCACATACACACATAATAGTAGGCCTTAGAAAGTTTCAACAGTGGGACTTTGTTTTCCTCGGTGCAGTCTACACGGGACTCGGATTTGTCTTGTTTTTTGGCTCATAGCCTAAATAATATGGAGAAGGTGGTGGATGGCGTGGATTAAACATATACATTAAGGTGGGGTCCACGTCACATGAAAACCTCGACTCTTATGAACTCCACACATCACATTACAACCACGACTCATATAACATGATAATCACGACCAATATAACATGATAACTACGACCCATGACAACCATGACCCATATAACAGGATAACTGCGACCCATATAACAAGATAACTGTGACCCATATAACAGGACAACTGTGATCCATACAACTGCGACCCATATAACAGGACAACTGTGACCCATATAACATGACAACTGCAACCCATATAGCAGGACAATTGCTACCCATATAACATGACAACTGCGACCCATACAACTGTGACAACTGCAACCCATATAACAGGACAACTATGACCTATCTAACATGACAATCACAACCTACATAATGTGACACTTTCTTTTCTTTTTTGTTTTCTTTCTTCTTGTGTGTGTTTTTATTTTTTGTTATGTGAGGTTTACGAGTGGATAATCCTTTCCGTCTATTATGTTGGCTAGCTCTCTGTGGACTAAAGGAGTCCAATGTTGGGTAGTTTCATCACATATACACGCAACAGTAGGCTTTAGAAAGTTTCAACAGTGGGACTTTGTTTCCCTTGGTTCAGTCCACTTGGGACTCGAATCTATCTCATTTTTTGGCTCATAGCCTAAAAAATATGGAGAAGGTGGTGGACGGCGTGGATTAAACATATACATCAAGATGGGGTTTACGTCACATGGCAACCTCGACCCTTATGAACTCCATATATCGCATTACAACCATGACCCATATAACATGATAACCACGACCAATATAACATGATAACTACGACCCATGACAACCACGACCCGTGTAATAGGATAACTGTGACCCATATAACAAGACAACTACGACCCATACAACTGTGACCCATATAACATGATAACTGCGACCCATATAATAGAAAAACTGCGACCCATATAATAGGACAACTACGACTTGTATAATAGGACATCCATGACCCCTTATAACATGGTAAGGGTCATAGTTGTGAGGTGGTAATGGTCGTGGTTGTAATGTAGTAAGGGTCGTGCTTATCAGGTTAATGTAATTAATAACTTGATTATTTTTAAATAATATGAGTCGAGGCCCATAATAGGGTGATTCGTTCTGTCCACCTTGTCGGCCAGCTTACTGTGGGGCCATAAAGTCCTGACTTGGGTAGTGTCCACTTCTAATAAACATCACAGTGAGCCAAGAAAGTTTCAACCGTGGGTGCCAGTGTCACTATTATTTTCTATTATGTGGCCCACATGAGCACTGGATCAGGCTAATATTTGGGCACTAGCCTTAAAATGACACAACAAAAAGGATGAGCGGCATGGATTATACGCATACATTAACGTGGGCCCCACGAATTGGGTCTTGCCATGCTCAAAAAAAGTTTCTATCCACATCACTTTCTCATAATTAAATATGATGTAACTTCTTATTCAGTCAAGAACCGTATAATTACTAAACCAAGGACAAAGGGTGTTTTGGTTCAAAAAATTTTTCAAAGCTTGTCAGAAGGTCACCTTTGGAATATTTGAAAGGTTAAATCTCTTTAGAGAATTTGACCATATATCGAGGAGGCCCGTACCTGAAATTCCCTATTTATATATAACTTTTAAGGCAGATGGATGCTGGGAAAGTCTAAAAATTGGCATTTATATAAAGAAATTGTTATAATAATAATAATAAATTATTATTATTATTATTTCCCACCTATTTGGCTGGAATAACTGTATAAGGTGTTTGGCAAGCCACAATCAGAAAAGCAGCTAAGCCCAACAAGCAGAAAAGAAAATCCAACGATATGATCTAAACAGTTGGTAAGCCAGAAGGCTGCAGCTCAGTATCACCAACGCATATCACATCATCGGAGCCCACCTGCAGATCGATAATCGGAACCGCCCATGTTCTCTGGGCCACCCTAGATGGGCCAGATTGAAAATAAAAAAAACTTACGTTGAATGGATAATCATTACCATATAAAATATCTAGTTGAATATGGACTCTTTGATAAGAAAATTCACAATGTATCAGCTTCAACTCCCAAAAAAGGGCCAGGGTCACCCCTCTCAGCTAGATTTTGTATGCTACGTCACCCATGAATGCCGCGTAGAGGATGACGGTTCTGATTATCAGACAATGGCATGTGGGCCACAAGGGCCCACCACACATGCATGTGAATTCTGGGCCAGCGCATAGGAAAAACAAATTAAAAGAAAAATGGACGTACACTACTGTAGAAGTCATGGAGTTGATAAGCTTATTGGTGGGCCACTAGTGAGTATCATCGTAGAGATACTGGTGGCCCCAGCAGATCTATCTCCTTCGAAGGTCAACTGATATCTGTCTGTACCTCAATCCATTGAAGCCATTTTGCCCACATGTCGTGATGTGACTGTTCATGTAGTAGGACTTATGCATGGCATGGCCCACCACATTTGTCTACGGGGTGGGCCCCACTCTGTGGAGCGGCCTTTGGTGGTGGTTTTCCACCCAATGCAAAGTCATCTCATTTGCACTTTACATGTTGAAACATGCACAATGTCATACTATCCATCAACTGGGCCCAACAATGGATTATGGGCCAAAGACAAAAATTTACACAGGTTGGACGGTCAGGATCTTTCAAGAGGTGGTAGGCGAACAGATGGGTGATCGACCAAATTCTTCAGGAAATCTGTGTTGATCTGATGAACGGTTTAGTTGAGCTAATGCGGATTTAGATCCATAGTTTGTTGATGTTGGGCCAAACTGTAGATCAGTGGCGTGGATCGCCATACTGTAGAATGAAACTGTAGGTTTGCCGCGAAGAAAGAACTAAGGGACGCGCTTACGGGCGGACCTAACCTGGGGCTGATCAGGTGGATATTTGATGGACGGGGATTCCTTGCGAAAGGCTTTCGCAGGAAGTTCTTGCGCTGGGAACTTAGGTGGGGCCTACCTTGATGTTTCTGAGAAATCCACTCCATTCATCCGTTTTGTGAGTTCATTTTAGTTCTAAGGAAAAAAATGAACCATATCCGATACTCAAGTGGGCCACAAGTGTGAGTATTGGACATCAACAGTTGAAATATTTGTGTAGCCACAGAAGCTCTGAATCAGGATAATATTTTTGTTTTCATTTCATCCCAGTATGAATGACGTTATAAACGGTATAGATGGCATATAAACATCACTGTCTACGCTAGGAACGTTTCAACGGCAAGAATTTCCCTGTACACATTTTCCTTTATTGCGGCCCACTTGAGTCTTGGATTCTTCTCAATTTTTCTCTCAAGTCCTAAAATGATCTCAAAAAACGGATGGACGGGGTGGATTTCTCATAAACGTCACGGTAGGGTCCACCTAAGTTTCCAGCGTAGGAACTTCCTGCGAAAGGCTTTCGCAGGAAATCCACGTCCATAATTGATGGTGGGTCATAGGGATATATCACAGCAGAAGTCAACGGATATCCTTCCACCTGCTAGTTTTTGAGGCCGTATCTGTGCTCACATGTCCTGGTGTGACCGTTAGCGTATCCATCAACCTTCACCTGCTAGTTTTTGAGGCCGTATCGGTGCCCACATGTCCTGGTGTGACCGTTACCGTATCCATCAACCTTCTGGCCCACCACCAATTTTCTCCCTGGAACTATTTTCTTCAGCCAATCACCACCATACACCTTAATACAATCCCAAATGGCTAGGACTGTTCATTTGCTGGGCCCCTTTGTGTATGGACCACGCCTGAAAACTACACTGTTTTGTGCATTTTGAATCGTCCAAGCAACACCTTGAAAAACGTATGGTTCGTTACCAAAATGGGCAAAAAAATGATTGATCAGATGGTTAGGAAAGTCATACTGCTGCCTCTGAGGATAGATCTATCCATGGTGGGCCCACTCAATGGGTGGAATGGATCATTACATATATTAGTCAAGAGAGTGGCAAGCAAACGAAATTGCAATTCAATTCCACAATGGATTGCAATCGCACACTTATTCTTGTGTAGATTGAGTGATGTGGACACAAAGTTTGTTGTCGCTCAATTTTCACAGTATGTATAAGTAGAGCTACACACACACATGTATGGCACATTTGCTACAACACCTGTGAATGTGAATGTATTACAAGTTATACCACCCACATCTTCAATAGCCATGTGTGTCCCATTCGACCATCCTGCACACCACTTATTGTATGTGTTGCATCCATACCACAAAAACAATAAGCCATGAAAATCACCGGACACAAAAAATTAGGCTGGTCTGTTCATCTGGTAAGCAACACCGGCCATTCAAATCATTGGACAACCAACAGTGGGACGCAAAGGTTCAGATTGCCGATGGGTGGATACGACAATAGGGATGGACTCTCAACAGTGGGACTCAAGGGTTCGGATTGCCGATGGGTGGATCCGACGCTAGGGATAGACTCTGTGGGGCCCACTGTGATGTATGTGTTTTATCTATGCCATCCATTCATTAGATTGAATGCTCAAGCGGACCACACCACAAGTAAGAGTGGGGATTAAACACCTACCGTTGAAAACTTCTAAGGGGCAGCTGATATTAGTGCTTTCCTTTCATCCACGTCCGTGTGATCTTGATGTCAAATAAACATCAGGGTGGGCCCTAACAAGGTTTCAACAATGGGCGTCATTATACCCATTATACCCACTGTTTCCGGTGGTGTGGTCCACTTGATCTTTGTATCCCTCGTGCCCTAAAATGAGATACCAAAATGTATGTACGGCTGTTGTTTGTTAATTTTGACAGTTTATGCTAATTAAAAAAAGACACGTGTCATTGTCGTTGCATGAAAAATATACTGTTAGTGTACTCATTGTCGTTGCATGAAAAATATACTGTTAGTGTACTCACCTTGCAGGTATGTTTGTCAATCATACTACTAATTGTGTGAAATAGTCGAATGAGTCCTTGGTAAAAGAAGCTCCACAATGCAATTGGAATAGAAGCCCAGCTATAAATTCAACGTACAAAGAAGCTTCTATGATCTTAATCCATATTAGGAAAACCTATTTATATTATTTATTTAAGCCATTTTAAGTTAATATTTTTCATCATTTTAATGTTAGCTTTAAAAAGTTCAAAGTTGTTGAATGAATTGCTGGACAAAAACTTAAACAGGAAAAACTGTCTCATATTCTATTGGAGAAGGTGGCACCAAAACAGTCCAGCAACATTTGAAGTTAATTCGGTACTAACAACTAGATTTTCGGTCCCACTAACTCCCACCGAAGAACGATATTTGGTGTCACTGAAAGTAACAAATTTCATTCAACAACTTCAGGATCTAATTTGGTACCACAGAAAGATATTTCGGTGCCACTGAAGGCTCACTCCGTAGAACTGAAAAGTACCCGCTATAGATCCATTGAAACTTTTTCTTTATAAAAATATGACCCATAACTTTATGAAAAGTATGGATTTAGGTATTTCAGAGTCTATAAAAATATCCCACTCATCTTAGACTCTATTCACACGAGATTCATGTTTTTTCATTGTGATTTCTTACTTCAATGAGCATTTAAAGCTCTTATTATGAAGAACATGATCTCTAGCATGTTCTAGAGTATAGAGACAAAACCCATTGGTAAATCCTCAGTCTTCATGATACTTTAGAGCATCTATTAGTTAAATCTCTTAGGAAATCTATTCATAACCTTTGATAGGAGATTCAACCCACTCCCATTACCTTGGTTACCTTAATAGAAACATCATTTGCAAGGTACTTGATCATGAATATGAAACAATAGGAAAACCACAACATCATGATCGGGGGAGCATTGGGGAGTTGATTCAATCACGAGAGAGAGAAGATCAAGCAATCTAAGACAAGTTACAAAAGAGGACTCATTCCGACAAGTAAGCGTCATTGTTGAGAGTCCACAAGTTAGTCTCTATCCTCGTATAGGATTGAGGCTAAGAGTTTGCTATCCACAAATTCGATTAGGTGCCTAGTGTGAGACCTTGGCCAGTGTGACCTAAACGTAGGTGCCTACTGTAGGACCTTGGGCGGTATGGCCTAAACATAGGTGCCTAGTGTGGGACCTTGGGCGGTGTGGCCTAAACGTAGGTGCCTAGTGTGGGACCTTTGTCATGGGGCCTAAACATAGGTTCTTAGTGTAGGGACCTTTGCTCGTGTGTAGAGCATGAATTGGAGAGTCCTTTGTGTAGGGCTGTAAAGGTTTATACTGAACTTGATTTAAAACCATTGATAGTGAAATCCAGCACACTCTAGGAAAGAGTACGGTTGTCGGGAGTGGAGTAGGCATGTAACCGAACCAATATACATCCTTGTGTTTAGAATTGTTATTTGCGCACTTATTTAATCATGATTATATATATTTGAATGCTTGATTATTTACGCATGATTGGATGAAAGCTTAAGATTGATAGGTAACACATTCCACACACAAGTTTATAATGTTATAAGCTAGTTGCTTTATTTGCATATCTTGAGTAGCCTATATGATTGGATCCTCTATTGGCTTGAAAGCCTTTAGAGTTACATTGCCTTGTTTAGTTTAATTGCAAACCAGTTTAAGTTAGACAATAAAGTTTTAAATTGGTATAATCATTGAAAAGTCCTATTCACCCCCCCTCCAGGACTCTTTGACTATTCCATACTTCTGAAATTGCGGTAATGACCGCTTTAGTAGAAGTGAGAATATGTTAAGATGTCAATTTGGGGGGGGGGGGGGGGTGAATAGGACTTTTTAAAATTTTATGATGCTTTAAAACCTATCAACCCTATCATGAACTAATATGCAAATATCAGGATTTCTTCAATGTAACTCTAATGGCTTCCAAGCCAAATAGATGATCCAATCATAAGACTATTCAAAACATAAACAAGATGTAGACATAGTTTATGATGGATGTGACTGTGTGTGAGATGTGATTCTAATTAGTTCTAGGTAATCATGTAAACATGCATTATGTGAATATTCAGATAAATTACACAAGTAGTAAAAGTAAATAGCAATCCCAAGCACAATCATTTTTATAGTGGTTCGATTACGTGTCTATCCCACTTTTATTCCAAGCACAATCATTTTTATAGTGGTTCGATTACGTGTCTATCCCACTTTTGGCGGACGCACTCAACCCTTGAGTGTACCGGATCTTACTAGCGGAGGTTTCAAATCAGGTTAACCTCAAACCAGTACAACCTATACAAGGCTGACTCTAAGACCTATACAAGGTACCTAGCATGTCTCCACGAGACACAAGTTTATGCCCCACACAAGAGTAAGGGTCAACACACAGGGCCCAGATTTTAGGCCACATATACTAAGAATCCACACAAGGAACCTAAAGTTTATGTGCTACACAAGAGCAAAGGTCAACACACAACACCTAGGTTTTAGGCCATACAGGCCAAAGATCCACACAAGGAACCTAAAGTTTATGGTCTCATGAGCAAGGGTCAACATACAACACCCAGGGTTTTAGGCCACACAGGCAAAAGATCTACACTAAGGACCTAAGTTTATGCTCACCAAGAGCAAGGGTCAACACACAACACCCACACGTATTCTCCCTTCGGAGGCTTCCTATGAGGACTTGAAAGGGGTGAGAATTACCTGTGACCCAATCCTACACAAATGAATGATCAGCAGAGTCTCTTGACTTTAACGACTTACAGATAAGTAGATGAACCCTATTAAGCACGTTGATGAAGATCTCCTCCTTTGATGATGAAGAATTTTCAGATCCCTTGAACTGCAACATAGATGATGCTCCAATGTAAGGCGATGAGTTGGGTAAAGGTTTTGTTGGAATCCCACTCTATTAAATGTTTTTCTATTTTATAGACGGAGTGATTCCAAGCATCTAAGCATTTAAGGTATCCCAGCTCAATGATTTGTCATTAAGGTGGTAGTTGAAGGATCCTTAAATGTGGACGTTCATTCCCCAATCCACTCTATTGAATATCAATGATGAGGGTGGATTATAGGATAAACTCCCATGAAAGAAAAGGACTTAGGGTAGGTGATCTGAATTAAACACTTAAAAGCTCTATTTGTTTTCTCTCACCACACACAAAGGCAAGCTCTCATTAAATAGGCAAAAAGTTTCAACGGAAATGAAACAGTCATATTTTTGACAGAGTTCGATATCATCGAGCGTATACTCTCGATAATGTCGAATGGCCGCTCGATGATACGAACTCAATCTGTTAAACACTTTTGAACTTTTTTGCCAACTGGTCAAGGATATCGAACATGCTTCGATGTCATCGAATTTCGAACTCCGATTTCATCAACTCATGGTTCGATTCCTCGACATTTGAAAAATATGAGAGCAAACTTGCCTTTGAAACTTAACAGGTATTGATATGATCGAGCATCCCTCGATATTATCTGATTTTGAATATTAATGATATTGATACCAGTTTCGATTCATCTATCTTTTCAAGAAATTTTGCTATAAACTTGCTGGATAGTTTGTGTCTTAGTTCAATGACATTGAACTGGTCTCGATATGATCAATCTTTGAATATTGATATCATCGAGTGATCCTCGATACTTAAAAGAATTTACCTGAAAGCTTGCTGGTCAGATTTGTGTCCCACTCCGATATCATCGAAGGTCCATCGATATCATCGATATTTGAATTTCGAGGATATCGAGGCTCTCTTCGAGACGTCGATAATTGCATGATTTTCCTTAATTGATTTCTGGACACAAGCTGACCAGTTGTCGATTTTTTCGAGCCTTCTCGATGGACTCAAGATTTGAAAGTCGATAATATCGATCCTGTCATCGATTCATCGAGAATTCAGCCCAAAATTCATTTTGGTTGCTGGACATCTGAAGTCCTCATTTCGATAACATCAAGAGAGTATCGAGGACATTGATAACAGAGTCTGATTTCATCGAAGCACTTATCGATTAATCGACATAGGCTGAAAACTTAGAGATTTTCCTGATTTTGCAAAATAGTTTTCACACCTAAAACCCTATGTTGTTCTAACCATTTTTAGGGGTTTTATATACTTGGTGTTTTGAGACATGGGATGTGAGTTAAATTTACTTTTGACAAGTTCAGGGCACACATCTAGTTGAGGCAGTCGCTTGAAAGATCTTCCTATGGGCTCACTTGTCTTGCTGACTCAACACTCATGCTAATTGACAAACTAGGGCACTTTCAACTTCTTCTCCGACAGTCTAAACTGCAATTTCAATTAGTATCAGAGCGAGGTTCCTCTTGAAAAGTTTAAAAACCCATAGGGGGATCTTGACAAAAGTAGTAATTATGGATAATGAAGAGAAATGAACATCTAATCAATGAGGAAAAAGAACAAGAAGAAAAAGAGAGTATACACAATGCCTATGATCAATTCTACATACATAGCATTAGTATTCTCAAAAAACTTGGCATTTTAGAAAGCAATACTAAACAATTGCAAAAAGATCTAGATGAAACATCAGGAATAAATATACAAATGATAAATGAGCTTTAATAGTATCATATTGAAAATGACGAGCTTGAAAGAACCTCAGCGTCCCTTAAGTTTGAAAATCAGAAACTAAATAAACAGATTGAACTCTTAAAATCAGAAAATGAAGAACTAAAAAATGAAACGCAAACTGAGATTCGATTTACTAAAGTCAAAACAGTCTGTTGAACTTAGTTACAAAATTTCGCAAAGTAGTGAAAAAATGGATAAACTTCTTGGAATGGGAAGAAGCCATAAGGACAAAAGAGGTTTGGGCTATGAAATTGGCAAATCAAGCCTCATTCCTGCATCACATATGATCAAGAAAACTGTTGCATCTGGAAGCAATACAAAAACCACTCCAATATGTTAATCTTGTGGAGACTTGGGACACTATAAATTTGAATGTCTTGCATCTAGTAGGCCTCACTCCACTTCCGGGTTGAATCGTATGGTAAAATACAAACCAACCGGAAAAATAATACATAGAACAAAGAGTCCTTCAAAGCATACACCAAATGAAGGAAGAAAATACCTTACTCCACCTAAAATGACTAAGAGGATGGAGGAATTGATAAATCAAGTAGCTCAACTGAATCAGAAAATTAAAGATTGATGAAATAAGGAAATCTACTTGAGTTACCCAAAAATTCCAAAAAGCTCCAAGATGAGAACAAAGTCACATCTCCAAAAAGGACCATCACAAAATGAGTTATAAAGAACAAGAACAAGTGTTTTATAATCCATACTGCACTAAAGGTAGGCAATAGTTCTAAGTGGTATCTTGATAGCAGGTGCTCCAAACATAAGACAGGTGATCGGATCGGACCCACTACTGTGACTATTCAGAATTTGATGGTGGGTCAGTCACATTTGGTGATGGGAGCTCCACCAAGATTGTTGGAAGATGGACAATAGTTGGGTCTGGCTTGCTCAAATTGATGATGTTCTTTATGTAGAGATATTAAAGCATAATCTCCTAAGCATTTCCCAAATCTATGACAAAGAACACTCAATTACATTCTCCAAAGATATGTGCAAGATCTCAGATCTTATAGGTAAACTTATCATGAAAGGTCTTCGCACAAGTGATAACTGCTATGTAATTGAAAGTAGTGGAGAAAGTGTCTCATCCAAAAAATGTCACATGGCCCTAAAAAATGAATCCAAGTTGTGGTACCAAAGACTTAGACATGTCCACTACAGGAATTTGGCTAAACTAAGCTCAAAAAATTTGGTGAGAGGTCTCCCTAGGATCAGGAAGAAGGAGAAGATTGTGTACGGTGATTGTCTTAAAGGAAAACAGATAAAGGTTGGACATAAAAAGACAACCATTATAGCAACTTCCAAACCACTTGACCTATTGCACATGGATCTAGTGGAACCTACCAAAGTAGAGAGTCATGGGAAAAAAGAGATATTTTCTGGTAGTAGTGGATGATTACTCCAGATTTACTTGGGTCACCTTTCTTCGGGAAAAATTCGATTAATTCAAAGAATTTCAGAAGATGGCAAAACGTCTTCAAAATGAAAAAGATATTGTATAACTCATATTAGGAGTGATCATGGTGGGGAGTTTGAGAATGATCAATTTGAATTGTATTGTGATAAATATGAAATCCGATATGAATTCTCAGCCCCAAAAATACTTCAACAGAACGGAGTAGTTGAAAGAAAGAACTGGGTATTGCAGGAAATGGGCTCAGTTATGCTTAATAGTAAAAACATGGTTAAAAGTTTTTGGGCCAAAGCCATCAATACCTTCCGCTATATAATTAATAAGGTATATCTTAGAGTAGGTTTGAATAAGACTCCATATGAATCATGGAGTGGAAAACAACCTAGTATAAAATATTTTTGTGTCTTTGGCAGTAAATGCTATATTCCTAAAGACAGAGAACATCTACGCAAATTTGACTCTAAAAGTGATGAAGGTATTTTTCTAGGATATTCTACAAACAGTCGTGCTTATAGAGTGTACAATTTGAGGACACTAACTATTCAAGATTCTGTCAATGTGGTTGTTGATGACCAACCACATGATGAAATTAGTCCTTAAATTGATATAGAGGATGAAGTGGACCCATGTATGATAGGTAAATCAGACAACAAATCCACTTCACCCCATGTACCTCAACCATCGAACAACTTACCATTCATTAAGGATCATCCCATCAATCAAATAATTAGAGATCCTAATGATGGTGTGAAAACTCGACACCATCTTGAAGGTATTCCTAGTCATCTGTGCTTCACCTCAAAAATCGAGTCGAAGAATGTTATAGAAGCACTTCAAGATGAATTTCGGAATGCGTCTATGCAAGATGAACTCTAACAGTTTGAAAGGAATGAGGTGTGGCAACTAGTTCCCAGGCCACTTGATACTAATATCATCAGAACCAAATGGGTTTTCAAGAACAAGTCTGATGAATTTAGAAATGTAGTAAGGAGTAAGGCAAGACTTGTGGCATAAGGCTACTCACGAATTGAGGGCATTGATTTTGGTGAGACATTTTCCCCCGTACCTCGCCTCAAGTCCATAAGAATTCTCATGTCTATTTCTTGTGCTTTGAAATTTAAATTATTCCATATGGACATAAAAAATGCCTTTCTCAATGGTGTACTCCAGGAAGAAGTATACGCAGAATAACTAAAGGGATTTTTAGATCCTAAGTATCCTCAACACATATACAAATTGAGCAAAACACTTTATGGTCTAAAGCAAGTACCCTGAGCATGGTATGAGCGCTTGACCCAATTTTTGCTCAACCACCATTTTTGTAGAGGGATTGTTGATAAAACACTATTTATGCAAAAGACTGGGAATATCTTGAAAGTTCCCTGATTTGTTAATTAGCATGAAGGTTGAGTCGATGAGTCGATTGAGCCCCATAAAAAGACCGTTCAAGCCATTGCCTCAACCGGATGTGTCCTCCGAGCTCGTCAAAGGTAAACTAAGCCTCACATCTCATGTCCCAAAACACCCAGGTAAATCAATCCTTAAAAACCTTAGAACAACATAGGAGGTAAAAGGCTGAAAACTTATTCTTAACAGGGAAATTTCTAAGTTTTTTAGCTCAATTCAATGACATCGCACTTTGGTCGATGACATCACTCAATGTCGATGACATCAAACAGGCTTCAATAACATCGAATTGAGACATTTTATGTTTAGCAACCACAAAGTATTTGGACAGAAATTTTGATATATCGAACATACCGTCAATGACATCGAACATAAGTAATCGATGACATCGAAGGCTAGTCGATATCATCGAAGGACTTAGAGAATTATCCAGCATAATCTTTTTGGAAAATATTTTGATATTTTCTCAAGTAATCAAACGGGTTTAATATCATTGAAATTCAAATTGTGATGATATCGAAACGGGTTCGATGATATAGACTGTGGACTAGATGTGTCCAAAAAGCTTAAACAGGAAAATCTGTGGAAATATTTGAGGAATAGAGATAGCCTCGATGTCCTCGATATTCAGACTCTGATGATATCGAGAAAGTCTCGATGAGATCGAAATGAGGACAAAAGTGTCCAGCGAGCTTTTATGATATATCATCTAAAAAGATTGAGGAATCGAACTGGAAGTCGATGACATCGGAATTTGAATTTCGATATCATCGAACCAGGTTTGATGGCATTAATGTCGTCTTTAAAAAGTCTAACAAGCTTTGAGTAATGTCATGTCAAGGAATTGAACAGTGATTCGATGTCATCGAAGCTCAAATATCGATGACATTGAAGGAGGTTCGATAACATCGATCTTCGATCAAAAAGTTCTCAAAATAGTTTTCGGTTGAGTTTGTATCATCGAACGGATAGTCGATGGGATCAAAAGTATATGTTCGATGAAGCTTGTAGCGTGATGGGGTGTTTTTTCATGCTTTGATTCATGCTTAATGAACTATCTTTGATTATAATCTGATTACGAGGAATATTTGTAGTTTTTAATGGTTTATTGTGACTTAAATTACAATTGATCTGCGATAACTTTGAGTATGTTCTTTGCATTATAGGGATTATGAACGTGGTAACCTGTTGTTCACCATTGTCTCATGGACATGGTTGAATAATGGAATCTTCCCCTACGTTCATAACTTTCTTAGATTGGATGCGGATTGGTTAAATTCTGTTGTTTACTTTGTCTCATGGGCATGGTTTTGTGATGGAATTAAGTCTAATTCTCATACCTCTCATCTCTTGAAAACTAGATCAAAGGAAGTTTAGATTTAATTTTTAATGTTATATCTTCCAACTGGATGAAGATGGGACTCTAAATCCATTTATGTTCATGAATCAAGCATAGATATGCCTGATCTCTACAAGTGGATCCTTGGAAACCCTAGTTTTTCATTTTTGGATTTTATAAGTTTTAGTTAAAGTAGTTCACAATTATTCCCTACAATTTCCCTGATTTAGATTACATCTTCTTCTAGTTCTAGTTTGAGTTACCTTTAGATTACGTACAAGGTTCAGTCCCTATGGATTCGACCTCGGTCTTACCGAGATTATTACTACATCGCAACCCTATACTTGGGGTAGTGAAAAAGTTTTTGGCGCTGTTGCCGAGGGATTGACGGTTGCGTTTTTCTGAGATTAACTAGTTTTAGAATTAGGTTAAGATTAGGATTTTTATAGTTTTCTAATTTTAGGTTTAGGTTTTCTATTTGATTTTTAAAAACTAACCTAACTTTCTTATTTTGTAGGATTCTGATATAGACTTTCTAAATTGGTAATCTCTTTCTAATTTTTCTATTTTTATGATTAGGGTTTTATCTTCTAATTTTAGAAACTTCCTAATTCTAGGTTTTCTTCTATTTTTAGAAACTAACTTGCTTTCTAATTCTAGGGTTTTAAACTTCTTAATTTTAGAAACTTCTTGATTTAGGAGCAAGCGTAAATTTGATTCCTTACTCAGTATATAAACAGTTAGGTTTGGGTGAATTAAAACCCACCTTAACCACACTATAACTTACTGATCACTCTATTCATGTATCGAGAGGGATAATTGATGATGTTTTGGTCTAGGTTGACAGATTCTACTACCCTATAGCTTTTATCGTTATGGATACCGAACCCATCAGTAAAATGAGCACTCAGATTTTTGTTATTCTTAGTCACCCATTCCTTGCCACTTTAAACGAAATAATCAATTGCAGGAATGGTGTCATGAGCATTTCCTTCAGGAATATGACATTGGAGTTAAAGATATTTTTCAACAGGGGCAAACGGTTAGAGGACGATGACGATTTTCACGACATTAACATGATTGACTCTTTCGTGGAAGATAGAACGCCTCTGACCCTTTAGAGACATGCTTGACCCACTCCCATAATTTTGGTGATGACATGATTATGGAGATGGTTGCCATGCTTGATACTGCGCTGGTACTTGAAGGTAACCGGTGTAGGCCACAATTTGAAGAATTGCCCCAAATTGAAGAAGTTCCTCTACTGTCTAACCTTAAGGCACAGCAGCTTGGCCCAAAACCTTTGTCCTCTGATTTGAAATATGTTTATTTAGGTCAAGTGAGACATACCTAGTGGTGATTTCTTCCTACCTTGAGCGAGAATAGGAGAGTATGCTCATATCTACTCTCATTGAGCATAAGGGAACCCTTGGATGGATGATTGCAGACCTTAAGGGAATTGACCCTTCGATTTGTACTCACCGCATTTATCTCAAGAATAATGTGTAACACCCCGAATTTTGGCCAACTTGGGATTAGACGTCCTTAGGCAATGGGTCAACTAAAACACCTGAGAAATAGCTCAGAACCCAATTCCATAGCCAAAGAAATCACTTAGGATTATTTCCTTTAGAAACTAAGCATAAGTTAGCTAGCGCAACGCTAGAGTAGCTGGGAAATAGTCCCTGATCACTTTAAATACGTTCTACAAGACCTAAATCGAGTAGAACCAATGACTCTATAATGCTCTAAAACCTCGGGTCAAACTCTAAACCGGTTTGTTCTCTGGACCACTTTGAAACTTTGTATTGGATCTAGACCGCGCGTCGAAAGTCCGATACCTAAAATCTTAGATTGTTAGAACCGCCTAGCTGGACTTGACAATTATTTCGAAAATCAAGTCCAACCGATAATCACGGGCTATTCATTGAGCATGGACTGAAGAGAGTGAGAATAGGGATAGATTTGGAATTTGAAATTCAAATCTGGCACACGACTTGATGTGTCATTATTAAGCGTTCTGACCGTCAGAATTCAGCCAAATTACACTCTCGGATCAGGAAAAATTTCTATTTCATATCATGAGACTTGTAGGCCTGATCTATGTGCGGTGACCGCTGAACTGAAACTGGACCGTCACGTGCGATCTGCGAACCCTGCCGGACTGAAAACTTGATGTGTACTAGATCCTGTATGTATGAGCTTAAGTCCGATCGCGTTCGGCCAGGGGACCTCCAGAAATGTCCTTTTGTACCGAAACAACCCCGAATTGGATATACCTCAAGTATACATTGTACCCGAGCCTATTTTGGGCACATTTGAGCTTATAAAAGGAGTTGAAACCCTCACTTCTCTCTCCCATCTGAATTTGAGAAAAACTCTAGATTGAAAGAGAGAAAAGGTGAGAGTTTGTGAGAGAGTAGGAGAGAATTTCTTGCCGCTTGTGCTACCTGTTGTAAGTGCCTAAGCAACGCAACTCAACCACTTTGCCGGTGATTTCTCCGCTTTTCTAGGTAAGAAAATACCCTAGATAGTTGCTGATTTTGTGTTCCTCCATTTCCATAGCATGTTAGCTTATGGATCTTGTAAATCAGGTTGTCTATTCGCCGTAGACGAAGCGTATAAGCTCCGTTCGAATCGCTTCACCTATAAGAGAAAAGGTGCGAATTTTAGACGCTTTGATTGACTGTTTCCAATGCTTTCAATGTCGTTTAATAGTAGATTATCGACGGCAACGCCGTTTGACATGTACAACATGCTGTCCATTTCCTGTTTCGTAAATCGACGAAGAATATGAGATTTAGGGCATTTTAGTCATTTGTAGGAAGTACTGTTTTCATTCATAATTTGCTGACGTGATTGACATGGCTTCTTGTCGCATTAGAATGTCAGGAATACGTGCATAATTAGTTTGGCGAAGAGATTCGCCTAAATGCGCACTTGGAGTCGACATACTATATGTAGACTTAAGTGTGTAGTGTAAGTGTTTGTATAAATGCTTGTATTTGTATGTATTGAATTAAATGGTTTTATGGATTAGTTTGAGATTGATTTCTCAATTAATATACTGATGTAAATGATTTCCTACATGTTAGCTTTATGCATAATTTCATTATATGTATGAAATGCAGGTGCTTGAAGATTGGCTTAAGTTGTATGTTATAACATGTGTTAACATGCTCACATGGTTGTATTTCATTTCCAATACTCTCATATAATTGCTGATGTGATTCCATAATTGTTTGGGACTATACTTAGTCCAGGCAGTCGGTAACCGAGTGAATTCGTGGTTGGCTTATTTTTGCCACGAACGACGCGACGATAAACGCGAGTCGTGTTCTGGAGTTGGCGGCAGTGGTTAGGCCACACGAAGTGTTTTACACACTTCATGTCATTCGACTTGAGATGCGATCGTGCTGGTCGAGCCCGTCAAGTAACCCAACTGGCCGTTGTATGTTCACCCTGTATGAGTCATAACTGCTTGAACCTAGGGTACTGAACTTACCATTGTAAACCTTGTTAACCATGGTACCTTGATCCACGAAGACTCATGAGCCGGGCATGGTGGTATGGGACACCGTGGTCGAGCTGTCGGCCTACGCTGGGGCCACAAACCTCCCCGTAGTGACCAGTGAGCACCTAGTCTCGTGAGCAGATTATGGTGGTATGGGACACTATATTCTTGCTGTCGGCCTACACTGATCAGGCGACGAGTCCTTTGTAGTGACCGCGAGCGCATTCTGAGTCTACGGGAGGCGACAACCCTTCCGTAACCGTGAGAGTACAGTAGGCCTGTATTGATAAGGTGATGGAGAGCGGTGTAATGAGTGCGAGCAATAGCCCTGACAGCCCTTGTAGCGACCTACAAAATATATATCGTATGAGATTACTAGGAGTGACGACCCTAGACAGGATCTGTGTTGGGATTGATATAAGGGAAGTACCTTAGTTTCCCAATCCTGCTGTTTGAATGGACTAATAACAACTTAGAAATCATATCACCATAACATTGCATGTGCCTGGAAGATGTAGAGCACTTGAGGGACGATTGCATGCCGCGGTCGTAAGATGGTGCCGTATGAGGGAGATCGTCGGTGAGGGCATACATCACGTCATGTCATATTGCATTAACAACAGTATTAGGATTGTTTGATTTACTTCTTTACTATTAGCGCATGATTGATTTGATAATATGCTAATCTCTGCTCTCTTATCCCACTGAGTTGATCACTCACTCCCACGTTATGGGATGGTGTTTTCGGACACCCATCAGTCCCTTTTTGTGATTGCAGATGATGGCGCTGCTTGAGAAGCGGAGCTGGACTTGATGATGATGAGGAGGATCCCTCCTTTATGCATGTTCTGATTGACGGGATTACAGGGAGGTTGATTAGATGCCTTGACACTTGTCATTTTATATTTTTAGAGCACTCATGTATATTCTTTTTATTTACGTTTGGAGTATACATGTATGTATATAACTTGGTAACATGTTCACACTCTGGAGACATACAACAGTTTATATATGATATACAGTCTTCCGCTTGTAAATTTAACTATCTCTGGAGTATGATATGCTGTTCTGGGTTAATCTCACTCATGTTTAATATATTAACACAGACAACATTCAATCATACATATCTATATTGCATAAATAACGTTTTGGAACTCGAGAGTTGGGTTTTTACTCGACCCCCCGATTTTTGGGATGTTACAGATGGTATCAGAGCATGATTTGAATTAAACCGGGCCTGGGTTATGGTCACGCGATGTACGCTGTCGCTTCCTTTGACTTAGGTGGGTGCGAGAAAGGTCTAGAAACACTTATAGGATCTTAGATTCGCTAATAGGTGAAGTGTATTCATTTTGATCGCGCGATCGAGTCTGTAACATATCTAGGGTCGCGTGAAGCGACCTGAGTAGCTCCTAGGTTGTAGGTAAGTGGGTTGAGACGTTCTTTGAATGATTCTAAACCCATAAATGTGAATCCTTGGGCTATGGGACAACCACAACCCTTGCATTCAATCGCCAGGGCTTAAAAACCCCGTTTCACCTAAAATCTTTAAAATTCTTCCTCTCACCACTCCAATCTTCAATTCTTTCTTATTCTTTTTTTATTAGGCATTGATCCTAATGTGAAAATGACATAAAATCATACTTTGATAAAATTTTACAGTGAATAGTAAAATTTCATGAAAACTGGCCATTAGGCCATTCTAAGTTTGCAATATTTAGAAATTAATAGGCTAGATGGATGTATTAGCTCCTTCTACCCCAAAATCATATGCTGCATGATAGGAAATTATATTCGAGATTACAGATTGGTCCTGGAAAGTTCCAAACGCATGTTTGGGCCTCTATAGGTCAATATACAATGAACTAAGGTGGGGCCCATAGTTATTTAGGGTCCCTGGACCATGGGGGACCAGACCCATGTGGTCCCACAGACCGACTAAAGGAACGGTCGGCGATGCATCGCCGTCCACCATGGCCCATTTGATCTGAAGTTTGGGATCTGGGGGTATTTTGGGTACTGTACACCCCCCATGTGCGGTTCGACCATAGAAAACCCCAAAAAGGGGTACTCCCTTCACAAACAGCCCCTCCCCTAGCCCCATTTTCATTTTCTTGCTGCCAAAAACCATGATTCCAAACCACTCCTAAACCCATTCTTGGTTGAAAACGACCACACTCAATCACTCCATAGTGATTTGCAGCCCTTCCTGTTACAAATCTCGTCGTTTGGAGCTCTTACAATCCCCAAAACGAGCTGAAATCATGAGGTGCTCCATTCCCCTTTTTCATTCTCTTTTCTTTCTGAAAATCCATCCTAAGGGAGCTTGATGCATCCCTCTACAACGCCTAGATTTCGTTCTGTCCATTTGGGCAACCATTTCTCCGCATTTCCTCCACTTTCCATGGCTATTGTTAAGGCTGTTTCAGCCTTTTCCTCCCTTTCCATCGTCCTCTCTCTCATGTCCCTTTTATTTGATCCTCAGACTCGGGGAAACCTGCTTACCCATCCCATTTCTCCACGTTCTTCACTTGTTTGATTGCCGTTTAAAATTTCTGTATTTTGTTGTTGTTAGGTAGAAAATGTGTTTGTGTTAGTGGTTTAGGTTTAATATAGCCGAATTTTGTTGAATGGAGTGCATTCCGTTCGTTTGTTGTAAGGTATTATCCTTAGATTGGGAGTATTGTAACTCATGGGATTCAGCCTACAAATTAATTTTTATCCCAACCCACCCTCCTACCAAGCATGCCACTTCCAATCCCGCCATAGGACTAGGAATGCCGTTCCATTTAATGTGACTAAACACTACTAGCCACATAGGCCCTTGGAGTGTTAGACCTAAGGTTAGCACTCCTAGATTTGAAGGATCTGACGACATAGGAAATCCAATTCCATTTACACAATCGTGACCCTAAGCGAGAGCGATTCCCTGTACTAGTAATGGTATGAAACCATTTAGCATATAAGCTTAGGCTGTAGATTACAGACTAGTCTACTAGTTACCTTGAGTAGGGTAAAGCCTATATATGTTAAGGAATAGTAGGTTAGATTTGATTGGAATGGGACTCCCTTCCTTGGATAGATCCTCATAACATCCATAGACTCCTTTAGTAACTCTCAGGAAGCTTGTGTAATTTGAACCATTCACTCTTAGGGAAGACTTATAAATTCCTTAGGTCGAATTTAGAATAAAGCAACACACCCCTTAGAATTGCCTTCCCCAAGGGCTTATTGCATTCGGGAACGCAGAGTAAAGGAACTGCATGTAAGCGATATATTCGCGGTTTGAATTGACTTCTCAATCCTGGTAGTTGCCAATAAATCCAATGCTCTGATCAAGCAGAAGATCGGCATCATCTAGGATTAAGAACTAATACAATAAATTTCTGTTCTAGGCAGAAAGTCTATGTATCCGGCTCAGACCCACTACACAACTTTTCTTCCGCGTTGGCCAACCACCTATAACCAAACGTGATCACATTGCCTTTGAAAAATGGCGAGGACTTAAAGCCAGTAGAGAATTCGACATCTTGCCACCAACTCATACCTGCCCTTGAACACAACCACAATAGAGATTAGGCTCATCTCTATCGCCATAGATACCAATGCCATAGAATGCATCATTAACAAGGGAAAACCACTGTAATGAGAGGTTGTTTCCTAATTCATGTCAAGGATAGCCCCTAAGTTGCACCTCGTTCTGATATACGGAGTGATGCAAAGATTCTTGAACTTCAAGTAGAATCAAGTTTTAAGGGGGGTAGAACATATTGAGTCCAATCCAGTTAGGTTAGTCAACGCTATCATTCGATCAGAGTGGTACAGCGGAAGTGTGGTTGGCCTCTTCCCCACTGGCCCAGGATCGAAACGTTTGAGTTAGGATATACGTATGGTTAGGTCATTAAATAGGATTGACCCTTCCTTAGAATGTCAATACTGAAGTTTTGCTAGATGCTCCTTACCCTTCGCCAATTTCGGAGACAAAATTGTGTTTTAAGGGGAGTAGATTGTAACACCCCGGATTTTGGCCAACCTAGGATTAGACGTCCTTAGGCAAAGAAATCGCTCAGAACTCAATTCCATAGCCAAAGAAATCACTTAGGATTATTTCCTTTAGAAACTAAGCATAAGTTAGCTAGCGCAACGCTAGAGTAGCTGGGAAATAGTCCCTGATCACTTTAAATACGTTCTACGAGACCTAAATCAAGTAGAACTAATGACTCTATAATGCTCTAAAACCTCGGGTCAAACTCTAAACCGGTTTATTCTCTGGACCACTTTGAAACTTTGTATTGGATCTAGACCGCGCGTCGAAAGTCCGATACCTAAAATCTTAGTCCGTTAGAACCGTCTAGCTGGACTTGACAATCATTTCGAAAATCAAGTCCAACCGATAATCACGGGCTATTTCATTGAGCCTGGACTAAAGAGAGTGAGAATAGGGACAGATTTGGAATTTGAAATTCAAATCTGGTACACGACTTGACGTGTCAGTATTAAGCATTCTGACCGTCAGAATTCAGCCAAGTTACACCCTCGGATTAGGAAAAATTTCTATTTCATATCATGAGACTTGCAGGCCTGATCTACGTGCGGTGACCGCTGAACTGAAACTGGACCGCCACGTGCGATCTGTGAATCCTACCGGACTGAAAACTTTATGTGTGCTAGATCCTATATGTATGAGCTTAAGTCCGATCGCGTTCGGCCAGGGGACCTCCAGAAATGTCCTTTTGGACCGAAACAACCCCGAATTGGATATACCTCAAGTATACATTGTACCCGAGCCTATTTTGGGCACATTTGAGCTTATAAAAGGGGTTGAAACCCTCACTCCTCTCTCCCATCCGAATTTGAGAAAAACCTTAGATTGGGAGAGAGAAAAGGTGAGAGTTTGTGAGAGAGAGTAGGAGAGAATTCCTTGCCGCTTGTGCTACCTGTTGCAAGTGCCTAAGCAACGCAACTTAACTACTTTGCTGATGATTTTTTCACTTTTCTAGGTAAGAAAATACCCTACATAGTTGCTGATTTGGTGTTCCTCCATTTCCATAACATGTTAGCTTATGGATCTTGTAAATCAGGTTGTCTATTCGCCGTAGACGAAGCGTATACGCTCCGTTCGAATCGCTTCACCTATAAGGGAAAAGGTGCGGATTTTAGAAGCTTTGATTGACTGTTTCCAACGCTTTCAATGTCGTTTAATAGTAGATTATCGACGAAAACACCGTTTGACATGTACAACTTGCTGTCCGTTTCCTGTTTCGTAAACCGATGAAGAATATGAGATTTAGGGCATTTTAGTCATTTGTAGGAAGTACTGTTTTCATTCATAATTTTCTGACGTGATTGACATGGCTTCTTGTCGCATTAGAATGTTAGGAATACGTGCATAATTAGTTTGGCGAAGAGATTCGCCTAAATGCGCACTTGGAGTCGACATGCTATATGTAGACTTAAGTGTGTAGTGTAAGTGTTTGTATAAATGCTTGTATTAGTATGTATTGAATTAAATGGTTTGATGGATTAGTTTGAGATTGATTTCTCAATTAATATGCTGATGTAAATGATTTCCTACATGTTAGCTTTATGCATAATTTCATTATATGCATGAAATGCAGGTGCTTGAAGATTGGCTTAAGTTGTATGTTATAACATGTGTTAACATGCTCACATGGTTGTATTTCATTTCCAATACTCTCATATAATTGCTGATGTGATTCCATAATTGTTTGGGACTATACTTAGTCCAGGCAGTCGGTAACCGAGCGAATTCGTGGTTGGCTTATTTTTGCCACGAACGATGCAACGATGAACGCGAGTCGTGTTCTGGAGTTGGCGGCAGTGGTTAGGCCACACGAAGTGTTTTACGCACTTCATGTCGTTCGACTTGAGATGCGATCGTGCTGGTCGAGCCCGTCAAGTAACCCGACTGGCTGTTGTATGTTCACCCTGTATGAGTCATAACTGCTTGAACCTAGGATACTAAACTTACCATTGTAAACCCTGTTAACCATGGTACCTTGATCCACGAAGACTCATGAGCCGGGCATGGTGGTATGGGACACCATGGTCGAGCTGTCGGCCTACGCTGGGGCCACAAACCTCCCCGTAGTGACCAGTGAGCACCTAGTCTCGTGAGCAGATTATGGTGGTATGAGACACTATATTCTTGCTGTCGGCCTACACTGATCAGGCGACGAGTCCTTTATAGTGACCGCGAGCGTATTCTGAGTCTACGGGAGGCGACGACCCTTCCGTAGTAGTGAGAGTACAGTAGGCCTGTATTGATAAGGTGATGGGGGAGCGGTGCCACGAGTGCGAGCAACAGCCCTGGCAGCCCTTGTAGCGACCTACAAAATATACCTCATATGAGATTACTAGGAGTGACGACCCTAGACAGGATCTGTGTTGGGATTGATATAAGGGAAGTACCTTAGTTTCCCAATCCTACTGTTTGAATGGACTAATAGCAACTCGAAAATCATATCACCATAACATTGCATGTTCCTTGAAGATGTGGAGCACTTGAGGGACGATTGCATGCCGCGGTCATAAGATGGTGCCGTATGAGGGAGATTGTCGGTGAGGGCATACATCACGTCATGTCATATTGCATTAACAACAGTATTAGGATTGTTTGATTTACTGCTTTACTATTAGCGCATGATTGATTTGATAACATGCTAATCTCTGTTCTCTTATCCCACTGAGTTGATCACTCACTCCCACATTACGGGATGGTGTTTTCGGACACCCACCAGTCCCTTTTTGTGATTGCAGATGATGGCGCTGCTTGAGAAGCGAAGCTGGACTTGATGATGATGAGGAGGATCCCTCCTTTATGCGTGTTCTGATTGACGGGATTACAGGAAGGGTGATTAGATGCCTTGACACTTGTCATTTTATATTTTTAGAGCACTCATGTATATTCTTTTTTTTTACATTTGGAGTATACATGTATGCATATAACTTGGTAACATGTTCACACTCTGGAGACATACAACAATTTATATATGATATACATACTATCACAGTCTTCCGCTTGTAAATTTAACTGTCTCTGGAGTATGATATGCTGTTCTGGCTTAATCTCACTCATGTTTAATATATTAACACAGACAACATTCAATCATACATATCTATGTTGCATAAATAACGTTTTGGAACTCGGGAGTTGGGTTTTTACTCGACCCCCCAATTTTCGGGATGTTACATAATGCGAAGACTTCTTGGCAATCACAATGCAGACTAAATCCAAACATAAAAGAAGTGGTGAAAGCTGAGTTTCTTAAACTATTGGATGTAAGTATCATATACCCTATATCCGATAGTCAATGAGTGAGCCCAACTCAAGCGGTTCCTAAGAAGTCCAGAATCATCATCGTAGCTAATGCCAATAATGAACTCATGCCAAATAGAGTTACTATTGGTTAGAGAATGTGCATTGACTACAGGAAATTGAATACAATCATGAGGAAAGATCACTTTCCTTTGCCCTTCATTGATCAAATTTTGGAAAGGTTAGCTGGTCATTCCTATTACTGTTTTCTTGATAGGTATTCAGGCTACAATAAGATAGAGATAGCCTTTGAAGATCAAGAAAAGACCATGTTTACATGTCCCTACGACACATTTGCTTACCGAAGGATGCCATTCGAACTATGTAATGCTCCCACCACCTTTTAACGATGTATGATAAGTATTTTTTCTGATATGGTGGGTCAAAATCTAGATGTCTTCATGGACAACTTCTCTGTCTTTGATACATCTTTCACTGATTGCTTAAAGAATCTTAAATATGTGTTGAAAAGATGTGAAGAAAAGAATTTGGTACTCAATTAGGAGAAGTTCCATTTCATGGTTTATAAGGGAATTGTCCTTGAACATATTATTTCGTCCAAAGGAATTGAGGTAGATAAGGAAAAACTTGATCTTTTCTCTAACTTGCCTCTACCCAAGAATATACGAGACGTGCGATCCTTTTTAGGACACGCTAGGTTTTATAGAAGATTCATAAAAAAATTAGTTTTCTTTCTCGTCCTTTATGTAATCTACTTTAAAAGGATGCACCATACGAGTGGATTGAGTAATGGCAGAAAGTTTTCATGAAGCTTAAGGGCATGTTGACCACTGCACCTATCATGCAGCCACCCAACTGGAGCCTTCCTTTTGAACTTATGTGCGATACGTATGATTATGCTCTTGGGGTGGTTTTAGGCCAGAGAAAAGAAAAGAAGCCCTACGTTTCCATTACGCAAGTAGAACTCTAAATCCTGTTCAAGTGAACTATTCGACTACAGAAAAGGAACTCTTAACCGTAATGTTCACTTTGGACAAATTTAGGTCCTACTTGATTAGATCCAAGATCATCATTTACACATATCATGCTACACTCAAGTATCTTCTTTCTAAGAATGATGCTAAGCCCTGCCTGATAAGATGGATCCTCCTAATCTAAGAATTTGATTTAGAAATAAAAGATAAAAAGAAAGTAGAGAACATAGTGGTTGACCATCTTTCTCGCCTTGATCTCTCTAATTTTCTTGAGACGACACATATCAATGACATGTTCCCTAATGAACAACTATTCGAAGTCTCCTATTCACCTCGGTTTGTTGATATTGCTAATTATCTTGCCATAGGTTTCACACTGACACATTGGACTGTGTAAGATAAGAAATATTTTTCACCGAGGTGCACGAATTCTTCTGGAACGATCCGTATTTGTTTAAATATTGCCCAGACCAAATCTTATGGAGATGTCTGCCAGACGATGAGTATCAGAGTGTCATCTCCTTCTGTCACTCTCAGGCCTGTGGTGGTTACTTTTCTACTAAAAAGACCACAGCTAAGATTCTGCAGTGTGGCTTTTACTGGCCGACTATGTTTAGGGACACTCCTGAGTTTTGCAAAGCTTGTGAGCATTGTTAGAAATTGGGAGCATTGTCCTGTCAAAATATGATGCTCTTGAACTCCATCCCTCCATCCTTATCATAGGGACATTTGATTGCTGGGGCATCAATTTTATTGGACCATTCCCCCAATCCTTTGAAAATCTATATATTTTACTTGCCATAGACTATGTCATTAAATGGGTCGAAGTGATTTCGTGCCCGAATAATGACCATCGAATGGTCATTAATTTCTTAAAAGAGAACATCCTTTCCCGGTTCGGAACGTCTCGAGCCTTCATTAGTGATGGGGGCTCACATTTTTGTAATAGGCCATTTAAGAATTTAATGAAGAAATATGGTATTTCTCATAAGGTGAGCACTTTATACCACCTACAAATAAGTGGGTAAGCTGAGATATCCAATATGGAAATTTAATACATTTTGGAGAATACGGTTAATCTTGACTGTAAGGATTGGTCAATTCAATTGACCGATGCCTTATGGGCTTGCTGTACTGTATTTAAAACCCTTATTGGAATGTCTCCCTTTAGACTTGTCTATGGGAAGGCTTGCCACCTGCCTGTGGAGTTGGAATATAGAGCCTACTGGGCGATCAAAAATATGAACTTCAATTTGGACAACACTGGCTTGCTATGCAAACTTTAGTTAAATGAACTTGAAGAAATTCGGAATGATGCATACGAGAACTCAAGAATTTATAAGGATAGGATGAAGGCGTTTCATGACCAATACATTCTTCAAAAAATATTTACACTAGGTCAAAAAGTCGTTTTGTATAATTCTCGGTTACATCTCTTTTCGGGTAAGCTTTGATCTCGTTAGATCGGCCCTTTCACTGTTATCAATGTTTATCCTCATGGGGCTGTCGAGATTCAAAATCTAGACAATGATAATGAGTTTAAAGTAAATGGACATCGATTAAAGCCATTTGTTGAGAAATTTGATTCAGAGGACCTGTCCATACCTCTGAATGATCCTGTGTACCAAGATTGATCTCCTAGTCTGATGGACGTATAGGTAGGTTACTGCTTTCATAGGACTAGAGAAGTTTATTTTTTGTCATTTTAGGATAGTCGGCTTTATTCCATTAGGATAGTTTACTTTCCAGTTGTTCTAGGATAGTTTGATTCTTGTTGGTTTCACTCTTGTGCTGAGCCACCTTCACGCTGAAATCTCTTTGGAAAATGCCATTCAATTTCCTTCATCAGGTACTATCTTACCGTCACTTCTCCTTTACTTTCTTTGTCTCACATGCATTGTATGTGTATATCTTTTACATTGAGGACAATGTAGATTTTAGGTTGGGGATAGGAGATTAGGTTACCTAATCAATATTTTCTTGGTCTTGAGCAAAAATTGTGAAATTTTTTCAAATGTTTTTGAAAATTTTTATGAATTCAAAGTAATTTTAAAGGCCATCTTTGATAAAATACGTAATGTTGGTAATTTATGACTCTTGGATTTAGTTGCTTGTTAGATTTCACAGTCAAGTTTGAATTAGTAATCCATGATTAAAAGTTTTAAACATTGATCAAGTCATGATTACACATGTCACATTTGGCTTACACATTAAGGTTTCAGTTTGATATTGAATTATTAACCTGGTAATCACTAAGCATGGAAGGAACCAACCTGGGGAATTTGTCCATCATGTTCATTGATGTCCATCATATTCATTAAAAAAAAAGAGAATACCTAGCTAAAAAACAGTTGTCATTGAAAATAGTTACCTGTTAAAGATCTTTAAAAAGCTTGACACAACATGAAGACATCAATGGAAAAATCAAAAGCTGGAAGAATAAAAAGGCTGAATTGTAAGGTAAGTTTCGGTTTAGGTTAGGTTATCCATGAATGCTCTATTTGATTATCAATGTTATCATGAAAATTGATGATTGGACCTTTAATTGTGATAAGTCAAGGTTGCACTATACACCCATGGAACTCAATGTTTATAATTTTTCTAATTGATGGATTAATACTTTGAACTTGACTATGAAGTTTACCGTGCGCTTGAGTTCAGGAGAAAGTAATGCCCAACATTCATGAATCTTAGAATTCTAGTATCTGGATTGTTTTTCAAAAATCATTCAGCTTTATAGAAATTGTCCTATAATTCTTAAAATATTTTTTGTATACTTTTCTCGGGACTTGAAAAATGCTGGTTGGGGATTGTGTTAAGGGTCAAATATTGCATATTAGAACCTAGTTATTACATGATTTTACGAACATGATACTATGTAATGTCTTATTTTGATCATGTTTGTGTTGCAAGGTGAATTTAAGAGCCTGGATTGAAAAAGGGTGCTAAAAGCATGGATTTGATGCTCACAAATCACCAAGGCAAAGGACGGATCTTAGGGGACCGAGATTAAAGAATTCACACGCCAAAGATCGAGAAAACCAAGTGTTTGAAGTTAAAAAGGTCTGAAGAGCGTCCTTAATGTAAGATCACAGGGTTCCCACCATCCGTTTGATTTGAAACTTTATATTTGGCCTGAGTATCACAAAGTAACCGTACACGTTAAATTTTAGCCATTGGATCTTTGTGAAAGTGGCCAAACGGATAGATCAGCCCATAAATCGCTGATCTTGGGCCCACCTGATCTCTGGACATGCTTTAATTTTGGTCTCAACCTTTTAAATGGGATGATAAAATGGATGGATGGAGTGGATTTCTCACGAACATCACGATGGACCCCACATGGGGATTTGTGCGCATACAGTGCACATGCATTGGACATGCACCGGATTGAGAGTCCAGTCAAAGATCGGGTTGACCCAATCCTCCTTCAATGTAACATCCCAAAAATCGGGGGTCGAGCATAAACTCCACTCCCGAGTTCCAGAACATCACTTATGCAACATAGATAAAGATGAATGCATGTTGTCTGTAGAATGGCATTAAACAAGATTGAGACTAAGCCAAAACAACATATCACACTCCAGAGACGGTTAAATTAGTAAGCGGAAGAATGTGATAGATATATAAAATATATGAACTGTTGTAAGTCTCCAGAGTGTGAACATGCTACCAGGTTAAACATATACATGTATACTCCAAAAATGATAAAAAAGAATATACATGAGTGCTCCAAAAATATAAAATGACAAGTGTCATGACATCTAATCAACCTCCCTGTAATCTCATCGATCAGAACACGGAGGAGAAATCCTCCTCATCATCATACAAGTCCGGCTCCGCTTCACAAGCAGCGCCATCATCTGAAACTAAAACAGGGACTGGTTGGTGTGTACAACACCGTCCCGTAACGTGGGAGTGAGTGGCTAACTCAGTGGAATCATAGAGCAAAGGTTAACATGTTATCAAATCAATCAAGCGATAATGATAAAGCAAGTAAATCAAACATTCCTAAATACTGTAATTAATGCAAGGATGAAATGACATGATGTATGCCCTCGCCAACATACTCCCTCATGCGACACCATCTTACATTCGCGACATGCTTTCTTCCCTCAGTGCTCCACATCTTCCAGGCATATGCAGTGTGATATGAATATGATTACCGAGTTGTTATTAGTCCTTTTCATACAGCAGGATTGAAAAACTAGGGTACTTCGCTTATATCATTCCTAATAAGGATCTTATCTAGGGTCGTCACTCCTAGTAGTCTCATATGATGATATGGTTCTAGGTCACTGCAAGGGCTGCCAGGACTGTTGTACGCACTCATTGCACCGCTCCCCCATCACCTTATCTATACAGGCCTAGTTGTACTCTTGTTGCTACGGAAGGGTCGTCGCCTCATGTAGACTCAGAGTACGCTCGAGGTCACTATAAAGGCTGCCAGGGCTGTTGCAAGCACTCGTTGCAGCGCTCCTCCATCACCTTATCAGTGTAGGCCGACAGCTCGAATATAATGTCCCATGCCACCATAATCGGCTCACGAGTCTAGGTTGCTCACTGGTCACTACGGGGAGGCTCTTGGCCCCAGCGTAGGTTGACAGCTCGACCACGGTGTCCCATACCACCATGCCCGGTTCATGAGTCTTAGTGGATCAAGGTACCACGGTTATCAGGGTTATCACTGGTAAGTTCAGTACCTTAGGTTCAAGCAGTTATGACCAATACAAGGTGAACATACAATGGTCAATCGGGTTACTTGATGAGTCTGACTAGCACGAGCGCACGTTGAATCGACTAACATGAAGTGCACAAGTACTTCGTGTGGCCTAACTATTGCCGACAACTCTAGTACGACTCGGGTTCGTCATACACATCCTTCGTGGCGAATAGAATCCAACCACGAATTCAAATCTGTTACCGACTGCCTGGACTAGAGTATAACCCCAAACACTTGTAATCTAAATCAATAATCATATGAAAGATACAGAATTGAAATACAAGTAATTCCAGCATGTTATCAGCATGTTATAACATACATCATAAGCAGTTAACCATACACGAGTATTTCACACATAAGGTAATCAATTCAATATAACAAGCATGGGGGAATTCATGTACATCATCAAATTAGTTGAGAATCCAATCTCAACGCTAATCTACAACACCATTTACTCAATACTTACTAATACATATATTTATACAAACACTTAGTCTACACACATTAGTCTACATAGCATATGTCGGCCAATAATGTGCATTAGGGCGAATCTCTTCGCCAAACAGATCATACACGTATAACTAACATAGGTACATGACAAATACTTATGGCAATCATATCGGCAAATTACGTATGTATACAGTATTTCCTACAAATACTTAAAATACCCTAAATCTCATATTTTTCGTACGTATTCGAAATGAAAAAGAGACAGCATGTTCTACATGTCAAACAACATTCTTGTCAATAATCTACCATTAAATGACATTAAAAGCCTTGAAAATAGGTAATCTAAGTATCTAAAATCTGCACCTTATGCCGTAGAAGCGTAATGAATTGAATAGGTACTCTACGCTTCCGTCAACGTCGATATGACGACCTATAACACAAGATGAGTCAGCTACTTAGCTACTTGTACCCATAGGAACCTTAAAACACGTTAAGGTTAGGGTTTTCTTACCTAAAATAAAATCAGAATCGCCGGAATAATGATACAGAAGGGTGGATGAGGCACGTAGAGAGACCGGAAAGAATCTCAGGAAGCAGCACCAACTTCTCCTTCATTATCTCTCTCTTTTCTCTCTTCTCTTTCCTAGGGTTTCTTGCAAATTCGTATGAGAGGGATGTGAGAGGGTTTAAGGTCCTTAAATAGGTTAGAAACTCACGTATTTAGACTTTAAACCAAGGTATACTTGGGTTATAGCCAAATCGGGTCCGTTCTGATCTAATGGAGCATTTCTGGAGGTCCTGTTATCAAATGCGGTTGAACTTAAGCTCACTAACATCGGATCTTGGTCAAGCTAAGTTTTCAGTCCGGTCGGGTTTCTAGATCGACCGTGGTAGACCAGTTTCAGTTCAGCGGTCACCGAAACTCGATCAGGGCTACAAGTGCTATGACATGTAAGGGCCAACTTTCCTGATCCGAGGGTAAAATTTGGTCAAATTCTAATGGTCAGAACGCTTAAAAAATGTCGCGCAAGCAACACGTGCCAGATTTATTAAAAATTGAATTAATTTTCTAAATATTTTCCTTTTCTCACTCTCTTCACTCCGGACTCAGTAAAATGGTCTTAGGATATCGGTTGGGCTTGATTTTTGAAATGATTGTCAAGTCCAACTAGGCGGTCATAATGGTCTAAGATTATAGATATCGGACTTTCGACGTGCGGTCTAGATCCAATACAAAGTTTCAAAGGGTTCCTGAGAACAAATAGGTTTAGAATTTGATCCTAGGTTTTAGGGTATTATAACGTCATTGATTCTATAAGTTTTGGGTCTTATAGAACACATTTAAAGCGATCAGTGCTAATTTCATAGCTAATTTAACATAGCGCTAGTTAATTCACGTTAAATTTCTAAAGAATTTCATTCTAAATGATTTCTTTGGCTTTGTAATTGAATTCTGAGAGTGATATGGTTGACCCATTGCCTAAGGACGTCTAAACCCAGGTTGGCAAAAATCTGGGGTGTTATATTCAAAACAGAGACAGCGTTCGCACGCTGTCTTGCCCGACACATGTAGTGGGCCACCATCATGGTCTCGATGGATGATCGGGACCGTCCATTCGATCCAGGGGGTGGCCACAACCTTAGCCATGGTGGTCTTTTAGTCCCATGCACGTGTACACACGTAAATCACCGTCAAACACAGGATGAACGGTGGGGTGATTTGATATAGTGGGCAGCACCAAAACTCTAAAACTACCTCTTTTTGACTAAAATCTTGCCAAAAATCCAATGAATGAGGTGGATTTCTCTGAAAACATCACTGTGGGGCCCATCGAGCATCTCAACACAACTTGTGTAAGGCTTACACACATCCGGAAAACTGGATCTTCAAGGCTGTTCGGCGATCTTTGCTGGGATCAGACCGACGATCCCAGCCGCTCAAATCACTTCTAGGGGGCCGCCGATCATCACCAAGAAGCCTGAATGACTTAGATCACGCAACTAGTTCCTCCTTGCCCCAAAACGTGGGTTAAGCACTTGGTAGTTTGCATTTTCTGAAAGCGTAAAAGCTACGCACGCATCGCCTCTCCACTGACTTCTCCTTATGTATTCCAACCTCCCACCAACCTCCTTTTATGTATAAAAGGGAGAGAGAAATAGAGAGAAGACCATGCTGGGATGTGAGCAAGGAGGAGAAAGAGAAAAGAAGAAAAGAGAAGAGAGGGAGAGAGAGAGAGAGAGAGAGAGAGAGAGAGAGAGAGAGAGAGAGAGAGAGAGAGATCGTGGCCAACCATCCATCTTTCTTCCTCTTTGGTTTACTTTGTTTATATTTTTCCTTTAAGAGCTTAGATTCATCATGTATATGATGAGCTAAAACTCTTAGCTAGGGCTAAGAGGTGAAGCTTGCAGAGTGATGGAGTGTTTTTCCATGCTTTGATTCATGTTTAATGAACTATCTTTGATTATAGTTTGATTATGAGGAATATTTGTAGTTTTTATTGTGACTTAAATTACAATGGATCTGCGATAGCTTCGAGTATGTTCTTTCCATTATAGGGATTATGAACATGGTACCCTGTTGTTCACCATTGTCTCATGGACATGGTTGAATGATAGAATCTTCCCTTATGTTCATAACTTTCTTAGATTGGATGTGGATTGGTTAAATTCCGTTGTTTACTTTGTCTCATGGGCATGGTTTTGTGATGGAATCAAGTCTAATTCTCATACCTCTCATCTCTTGAAAACTAGATCAAAGAAAGTTTCTATTTGATTTTTAATGTTATATCCTCCAATTGGATGAAGATGAGACTCTAAATCCAGTTGTGTTCATGAATCAAGCATAGATATGCCTGATCTCTACAAGTGGATCCTTAGAAGCCCTAGTTTCCCATCTTGGATTTTATAAGTTTTAGTTAAAGTAGTTCACAATTATTCCCTACAATTCCCCTGATTTAGATTACATCTTGTTGTAGTTCTAGTTCGAGTTACCTTCAGATTACGTATAAGTTTCAGTCCCTGTGGATTTGACCTCGGTCATACAGAGATTATTACTACATCGTAACCTTATACTTAGGGTAGTAAACACTCTCCGAGCAACAACAATGTCCAATGATTATTGCATCCTCCACATTATTTTCGTCTCAAATGTGTATCCTAGGTCGGGTAACTACACTAAACTTACCCCATTCATGGTTGTGCCTTTATATAAACTTGGAACGGGGGAACCAATGTGTCTTCCTACAAGGATCTTCGATCAAATTGTGTCTGCCTTCGAGTCCACTACTTGTGGAATACTGTTTGGATGGTTGCTATGTCAGTTAGCTAACCAATTTGGCCTAAAGAGAAACAAGGGAAAAATACTCACCGGCCCCAGATTCACAGTTCTTAGCATTACATGAATGCAACTTTCATCTGGGCATGGGACGAGAAATCAAGATGAGGATGATGAAACCCTAAAAGATGTTCTTGCACCTACCGAAGGTGATGCAACTCCATCTTCACATCCTGCACCTATTGCCTCCTTGGACCAAACTCTTGCCTCTATCAGTGAGCAACAAAAGGAGATACTTGAACGCTAGTCCCGGTTGGAGCGAATAGTTCATTCTATACAACGAACTGTGAAATGAATTGTGACACATTTGTCCTGCCACCAGGATGATTTTGCAGATGCTCGGTCACCCAACCCTCATTAGTCTAATGCTTTTCTGTGAATGTGTACTAGTGCTCTCTGTTTGATATTTGTTTTCATACAATGGCTTAGAGACTAACCTAACACCTAAAGCATGAGATTTTGTCGTTCCTTCGGCTTTGTTTACTGATATAATGTCTTTTGGATCCTTATGCCCTTAAGGGCTTGATTTCTTTTTGGATGATGGATGATTCTACCCAAGCTTGGGGTAGTAATTTTGATGAATTCATGTTGATATCTTTTATGCTTATATCACTTATTCTGCTTCATGGTTATATTTTTTAATGCGCTTGTCACATAATGTTTATATATTCCCTGCTTATATGCTTCGCATGTCCTCCCTTCTCTCAACTAAGTTTTATCATATTTTGTTATTGGCATAGTTCTTGGTAAACTCTTTGTCAATGACTAACAAAAAGGGGGAGAAGAAACCTACCCACCAAAACAAATCCAATTTTTTTCTGTAGAGTTTGTTCCTTCTTTTTATAGGTTGATCATGGAAGAAACTATGAGGGAGAAATATTATTGTGTTACATTTCCAAATTGTTTTGAGTTGTAAATTGGTATATTGATGTGTAATCTTTCATTATTTTGGTATGTCATTGGTATGGGCCATGACAATGTCGTAGGTTAGGTTGTTTTGTCATGTAATTGAGAAAGGGGGAGATTGTTAGTGCACTCACCTTGCACACATGTTTCACCAGCAACATTCAAAATTAATTCGGTCCCACTAACTCCCACTGAAGAACAATATTTGGTGTCACCGAAAGTAACAAATTTCATCCAGCAACTTCAGGATTTAATTCGGTACCACTGAGCGATATTTCGGTGCCACCTAAGGCTCACTCAGTGGAATAAAAAAGTAGCCGTTATAGATCTGTTAGAACTTTTTCTTTATAAATATAGGATCCAAAACATTTAGGCATTTCAGAGTCTTTAGTGTATCCCAAGCGTATCTCACTCATCTTAGACTCTATCCACACGAGATCCATGTTTCTTCATTGTGATTTCTCACTTCAATGAGCATTCAAAGCTACTATTATGAAGTACATGATCTCTAGCTTGTTCTAGACTATAAATACCAAACCCATTGGCAAATCCTCACTCTCCATGATACTCTAAAGCATCCATTAGTTAAATCTCTTAGGAAATCCATTCATAACCTTTAATAGGAGATTTAACCCACTCCTATTACCTTGGTTGCCTTAATAGGAACATCATGTGCAAGGTACTTGATTGTGAAGCTGAAACAATAAGAAAACCACAACATCGTGATCGGGGGAGCTGATTTAAGCATGAGAGAGCGAAGATCAAGTAACCCAAGATAAGCTACAAAAGAGGACTCATTCTGACAAGTAAGTGTCATTGTTAAGAGTCCACATGTTAGTCTCTATCCTCGTGTAGGATTGAGGCTAAGAGTTTTCTATTCACAAACTCAATTAGGTGCTTAGGGTGGGACCTTGACTGGTGAGGCCTAAACGTAGGTGCCTACTGCGGGACCTTGGCCGATGTGGCCTAAATGTAGGTGCCTAGTGTGGCCTAAACGTAGGTGCCTAGTGTGGGACCTTGGCCGTGGGTGTCACGCCCCAAACTCAGAAATCGGGTTCACAAAATTTTTGATCGTCGAATTCAATGGTGACAGCCTTCATAGTACCCCATTCTCAGCTCCCAACGCCCATACACCAGATTTCGATCCTGGGATCCTACAAGAAGGATTTTTCAATGTACATTTATCTTGTAAGAAACATAACCACAAGTTTACCCAAATCACAAAGGTAACATCATCATCACCATACAAAAGAAATAAGAGAGAGAGAGAGAGAGAGAGAGAGAGAGAGAGAGAGAGAGAGAGAGAGAGAGAGAGAGAGAGAGAGAGAGAGAAATGCGTGATGGAGGAGAGGGACCCCACTACTATGGGCCCTCCATTTAATTACACATATACATAAAAAATGGGTCCTATCACAAGTGGGCCCTCAAATGAAAATCAACGGCGGATCACCCACCATTAGATCTTGGACTCCTCTTTCCACTGATGCATTCTAGAGCTCCAAGGGATGAATTTCAATGGTTGAAATGATCTTTGGAGGGTGGGATTGGGTGGTAGGAAGGTGGGCCACACCTAGCTCTTTCTCATGGAGAGCTTGGATGTTCTCTCTCATGGTGGGGTTGCATGGGAGTAAAGAGAGAGATGAGAGAGAGAGAGGTTATGTAAGGGATAGGTGATGGATGGAGAGAGAGAAAGAGTTGACTTTAGGGTATTTGTGTAAGAGAGAGGTAAGGGTAGGGTATGGGTTGCTTGTACTTGACTTGAGGTGTGATGTGTACTTGATTGATGAGATTGATTTAAAAGGTTCTCTTGGGTTTTGCAAATGCTCGACGTTTTTCTCGAAATGAATGCGGACCCACATCTCTTGGCCTAGGTATCATATCGCCGTGCGAGATGCAACGTTGGAACTGCGGCGATGACGCAGTCGCAAGGATATAAGTCTCGAGTTAAGCCGACTCTGGAATATGGGGATATGACTCAGGGTTGCACACAAATGCCGATTACAGGTCGTGGGTTGAGGAATTCGACTGAGAGGACCGCGGAAGCCTACGAAATGGTACGGTCTAGGATACGGGCCTTACCACTCTCCCTTCCCAATAAAAATTTTGTACTCAAAATTTAAAACACGACATAACCAATATAGAGTTCACAAGGGAGAGAAATCCTATCGCTATAGATATAATCAGAACACAACATACCAAAATCATTAAACACCCAAGAGATGGGGATAATGCCCACGAATCTCAGCCTCGCGCTCCCAAAATGCCTCATCAATAGAATGGTGATCCCACTGATCTTCGGATCCTGGTCAGAAACAATTGAAACTGGAATACTATGCAACCTCACAATCTTAACTGTGGGGAGCTATGTCAGAAAGTTTTTAAGTTATTCAAACTCGGGGATCTAATCATTCTAAGTTCTCAACAATCATAGAGTGAAGGGTAGCTATCAATAGTTATGTGATGTTATCCTCAGGTATACCCAAGTTATGCTCTAATACCAACTTCTGTTACGCCCTAAACTCGAAAATTAGGCTCAAAATTCTTGATCGTCGAATCTAGTGTCGACAGCCTCTGTAGTACCCCATTCTCGGCTCATAGCGTCCATACACCAGATTCTGATCCTGGGATTCTATAAGGAGGATTTTTCTACTTACTTTTATCTCATAAGAAGCATAACCAAAGTTTGCCTAAATTACAATAGCAACATCATCATCACCAAATAAGAGAGAGAGAGAGAGAGAGAGAGAGAGAGAGAGAGAGAGAGAGAGAGAGAGAGAGAGAGAGAGAGAGAGAGAGAGGGAGAAACGCGTGATGGAGGGGAGGGACCCCGCTACCATGGGCCCTCCATTTAATTACACATATACATAAAAAATGGGTTCCATCACAAGTGGGCCCTCAAATGAAAATCAACGGTGGATCACCCACTGCTAGATCTTGGACTCCTCTTTCCACCAATGCGTTTTAGAGCTCCAAGGGATGAATTTTAATGGTTGAGATGATCTTTGGAGGGTGGGATTGGGTGGTAGGAAGGTGAGACACACCTAACTCTTTCTGATGGAGAGCTTGGACATTCTCTCTCATGGTGGGGTTGCTTGGGAGTGAAGAGAGAGATGAGAGAGAGGTGATGTAAGGGATAGGTGATGGATGGAGAGAGAGAGAGAGTGTAACACCCCGGATTTTTTTCTAACCTGGGGTTAGACGTCCTTAGGCAATGGGTCAACCATAACACCTTAGTAACCTCTCAGAACCCAATTCCAAAGCCAAAGAAATCACTTAGGATTAATTCCTTTAGAAATTAAGCGTAAGTTAGCTAGCGCTACGCTAGAGTAGCTGTGAAATTGTCCCTGAACACTTTAAATACATTCTGCAAGACCCAAAACTTGTAGAATCAATGACGCTATAATATCCTAAAATCCAGGATCAAACTCTAAACCGGTTTGTTCTCTAGAACCCTTTGAAACTTTGTATTGGATTTAGACCGCGCGTCGAAAGTCCGATACCTACAATCTTAGACCGTTATGACCGCTTAGCTGGACTTGACAATAATTTCAAAAATCAAGCCCAACCGACGTTCAGAGGCTATTTCATTGAGCTTGGAGTAAAGAGAGTGAGAAAGGGTAAGGATTTGAAAATTTTAATCCAAATCTGGCACGTGACTTTACGCATTATTATTAAGCGTTCTGACCGTCAGAATTCAGCCAAATTTCACCCTCGGATCAGGAAAAATTTCTCTTTCATATGATGAGACTTGTAGACCTGATTTAGGTGCGATGACCGCTGAACTGAAATTGGACCACCATATGCGATCTGCGAACACTACCGGACTGAAAACTTGATGTGAGCAGGATCCAGTATCCATGAGCTTAAGTCCGACCGCATTCGGCCAGGGGACCTCTTGAAATGCTCTTTTGGATCGGAACAGTCCCGATTTGTTTATAACCCAAGTATACCTTTGTCCCAAGTCTGTTTTGGTGAAGTTTTAGCCTATATAAGGGCTTTAAACCCTCTCACAACCCTCCCATCCGAATTTGCTTGAAACCTTAGGAAAAGAGAGAGAGAAAGTGAGAGATTGTGAGAGAGTGTGGGAGAGATTCTCCTGCCACTTGTTGCAGCTTTTGCACGTGCCAAAGCACCGCACTCCAATCACTTTCCCGGAGATTTCAACGCACTCCTAGGTAAGAAAAATCCTAACTACTTACTGATTTAGGGTTCTTTCAATTCAAATAGCAACATAGCTTATGTATCTTGTGCATTAGGTCGCCTGTACGCCATTGACGAAGCGTATACATTCTATTCGAACCGATACACGTCTAAGGCGAAAGGTGAGGATTTTATACGCTTTGATTGACTGATTTCAAAGCTTTCAATGTCGTTTAATAGTAGATTATCGACGGCAACGCCGTTTGACATGTATAACATGCTGTCCGTTTTCCGTTTCGTAAACGTACGGTAAATATGAGATTTAGGGTATTTTAGGCATTTATAGAAAATACTGTGTACGTCCGTATTTTGCTGAAATGCTTGACATGTAAATTCATCGTGTTATGATATTATGTATGAGTGTATAATTTGTTTGGCGAAGAGATTCGCCCTAATGCGCACTTTGGGTCGACCTACACTATGTAGACTAAAGTGTGTAGACTAAGTGTTTGTATAAATGTTTGTATTAGTATGTATTGAGTAAATGGTGTTGTGAATTAGTTTTGAGTTTGAATTCTCAATTAATATGCTGATGTAAATGATTTCCATCATGTTGGCTATATGTATTGATTTCATTATATATATGAAATGTATGTGTTGGATGTTTTGCTTAAGTTGTATGTTATAACATGTGTCAACATGCTTACATTGCTGTATTTCATTTCTGTTACTCACATATGCTTACTGATGTTGATACACAAATGCTTGCGGCTATGACCTAGTCCAGGCAGTCGGTAATGGATTGAATTCGCGGTTGGTTTCTATGTACCACAAAGGACGCGTCGATGAACGCGAGTCGTGTTTTGGGTTGGCGACAGTGGTTAGGCCACACAAAGTATTTCATGCACTTCATGTCGTTCAGCTTGAGATGCGCTCGTACTAGTCGATCCTGTCAAGTAACCCGAGTGGCCCTTGTATGTTCACCATGTATGAGTCATAACTGCTTGAACCTAGGGTACTGAACTTACTATTGAAAACCCTGTCAACCATGGTACCTTGATCCATAAAGACTCATGAGCCGGGCATGGTGGTATGGGACACCGTGGTCGAGCTGTCGGCCTACACTAGGGCCACAAACCTCCTCGTAGTGACCCGTGAGTACCCTACTCTGAAAAAATTATGGTGGTATGGGACACTATATTCTTGTTGTCGGCCTACATTGATAAGGTGATGGGGGAGTGGAGCAACGAGTGCGAGCAACAGCCCTGACAGCCCTTTGTAGTGACCTTGAGTTTATCCTAACACCGCATGGGGGCGACGAGTCCTGATGCAGTCTAAAGGATATAAATAGGCCAGTATTGATAAGGTGATGGGGGAGTGGTGCAACGAGTGTGAGTAGCAGCCTTGGCAGCCCTTGCAGCGACCTATAAATATAACATCGTATGAGATTACTAAGAGTGACGACCCTAGATAGGATCTGTGTTGGGATTGATATAAGGAAGGTATCTTAGTTTCCCAATCCTGCTGTATGAAAATGACTAATAATAACCCGGTAATCATTATCCATATCGCATTGCATGTGCCTGGAAGATGTGGAGCACTGCTGGAAGAAAGCATGCCGCGGACGCAGATGGTGCCGCATGAGGGAGTATGTCGGTGAGAGCATCCATCATGTCATTTCATACTAGCATTAACCACAGTATCTAGGAATGTTTGATTATTTTCTTTACTATTAACGCGTGATTGATTTGATAACATGCTAATCTTTGCTCTATGATCCCACTGAGTTAATTACTCACTCCCACGTTACGGGACGGTGTTCCGGACACCACCAGACCCTTTTGTAATTGCAGATGATGGCGCGGCCTGCGAGGCGGAGCCGGACTTGATGATGATGAGGAGGATCCCTCCTTTATGCGTGTTCTGATCAACAGGATTACAGGGAGGTTGATTTGACGCCATAACACTTGTCATTTTATATTGTTGGAGCACTCATGTATATTTTTTTCTTTTCATTTTTGGAGTATACATGTATTTAATTAACCTGGTAATATGTTCACACTCTAGAGACTTTCTGCTTGCTAATTTAACTGTCTCTGGAGTATGATATGCTGTTTTGGCTTAGTCTCAATCTTGTATAATGCCATTCTACAGACAATATGCATTTATCATTATCTATATTGCATAAGTGACGTTCTGGAACTCGGAAGTTGGGTTTCTACCCGACCCCCGATTTTCGGGGTGTTATAGAGAGAGTTGACTTTAGGGTACTTGTGTAAGAGAAAGGTAAGGGTAGGGTATGGGTTGCTTGTACTTGACTTGAGGTGTGATGTGTACTTGATTGATGAGATTGATTTGAAAGGTTCTCTTGGGTTTTACAAATGTGCGGCGTTTTTCTTGAAATAACGTGGGCCCATATCTCTTGTCTTGGGTGTATTATCGGCGTGTGAGACGCGACATCAGAACCGTGGTGACGACATGGCCGCAAGGATACAAGTCTCGGGTTGAGCTGAGTTTGGAATACGGGATACGACTCAGGGTTGCATGTAAATGCCGATTATGGTCGCGAGTTGTCGAAATTTGACTGGGAGGACCGCGGAAGCCTACAGAATGGTATGGTATAACATACGGGCCTTAAAGTGGGGCCTAAATGTAGGTTCTTAGTGTAGGACCTTTACTCGTATGTAGAGAAAAATTGGAGAGTCCTTTTGTGTAGGGTTGTAAAGGTTTATGGTGAATCTAATTTAAAACCATTGATAGTGAAATCTGGCACACTCTAGGAAAGAGTGCGGTTGTCGGGGGTGGAGTACGCATGCAGCCGAACCACTATATATCTTTGTGTTTGGAATTATCATTTGTGCATCTATTTAATCATGATTATATAAGTTTGAATGGTTGATTATTTATTCATGATTGGATGAATGCTTAAGATTGATAGGTAGCACATCCCACACACATGTTCACAATGTTATAGGCTAGTTGCTTTATTTGTATATCTTTAGTAGCCTATATGATTGGACCCTCTATTGACTTGTAAGCCTTTAGAGTTAAATTGCCTTGCTTAGTTTAATTGCAAATCAGTTTAAGTTAGACAATAATGTTTTAAATTGGTATAATCATTAAAAAGTCCTATTCACCCCACCTCTAGGACTCTTCCACTATTCCATATTTTTACTACAACGATTTAAACTGCAATTTCATATATGGCATGTGAAAAATTTTCAATCATATTTGGAGCGATTTCCATGGAATCACAGTTGGCGCTAATCTGGATGGGACAAGTCCAAGAGGTGGAAGCACCAGAGTGGAAAAAATGGTTAGCAGAACATGAATAGATAGAAGGATAATCAGCTATCATAATCATTGAGTAAAGAAAAGAAACGTTTAAGAAGACCGTCACAAGAGAAGTCTATAAATAACAGGAAGCTCATCAAAACAAATTGTCTTATACCAATCCAGCAAATTGAAATTGCAAGTAAATCGCTAATTGAAGTATGAAGTTATGTCCAAGTGTCCTATAGGGGGTGAATAGGACTTTTCAACAATTTAATCATTCTTGAAAATAAATGCTAACTTTTAAGAACTAATTAAAAAACTATTCACAATCAAAAGACATGATAGTAAAACATATTAAAGTTGCATTTTATCAAACATGTTGTGTGCATAAATTAAGGATAACATCATTCATCATAAACACAACCACAAGCAATCAACACAAATGCATATAATGGTTCAGCTACATTGCTACTCTACTCCTGGTGGACACACTCATCTCTTGAGAGTATCGAATTTCACTATCCAATGGTTTTAAATTAGGTTAACCATAAATCTTTATAACCTACACAAGGTTCTCTAGGTGCCTACACAAGACAACCTAAGGTGCATACACAAGGCCACCAACAATGGCTACACAAGACAATGGATCTTACACAAGGATATCAACAAGTATTCTCTCGTCGGAGGCCTACGAAAGGTTTTGGCGAGTTTATAGAACTAAACTCTAAATCCCAATCCTACACAAGGAAAGGGCTTTAGACACAATGGACTTTAGAACTTACTTGTAAGTGAGTGAGCTCCATTCTAGCACATATGGATGAAGATCTTCCTTAATGTGAAGAGTCTTTAGCTCCCTTAGACGGCAACTGCTTGTAGATGCTCCAATCGAGGGTACCGAGGTTCTTGGGTTAGGGTTTGGTTTGATCTATTCTAGATAATGATTGATCTTTAAGGTTTATAGAAGATCCCTAAGTTTAACATTCAAGGATTCCAGCACAATGATTTACCATTAAGAAGTGGAAGCTGCGCAACACCCTATACTTTTCAGTACTCGGGTGTTACCGTATAACCAGATTTTGAATAAATGCAAGCCTTGCTTAAGCGAACATTCACGTGCATTCTAGCCTAAATCCGACCATTAAAAGCAGTCCCAATCCATACATTAAGCTATCTATCTGTTGATTTCCAAGATGGATCATTATACCACTAAAGAGATATTTTCTTAGGATCCCAACTTCATTGATGGATAAATCTATCTGACCATTATGGATTTACAACCCTGAATTGCGAAATCCACTGTTTACGAAGTTTACAATGGTCTCGTAGGACGATCCATCATTTGAAAACACAAGATCAGATTATCTGGTTTCATTCCAACTCCCAGATCACACCTAAACATTTATTATGATCCTAAGGGTTATTAATAATTAAATGTTGGTCAATCCAATAGCTAGATTGTTTGGATGCTCACTAAACCGTCATTTGGTAACTAGACCTTCATGTGGCGTGGCCCATTTAACAGTTAAAATACTATGAGAATAAGACACACGACTCTTAGATTTTGATCTACCGTAAGGGCAACTTTGTTTAGAGGTAGGCCCTGCAATACTAAATTTAAGATGATGATGATAATAATAATAATAATAGTAATAGTAATTTACAACAAGTAATAATAAAATTAATATTAAAACTTTTATTTGGTTACTAACATATTATGAAGGTCTTGAACATACAAATGATCCCTAGGACCATTTTAACCGATTATATTCAAATTCAGTATGATCTAACCAATAGATCGACGAAAATCCACCATTAGAACTAGAAGCTTAAGAGTATGGCCCACTTAAGATTTAGGTTAGCCCCATTCTTGAGTGGATGGCCTTACATAGGTCAATGAATTGAATGGTCGGTATGGATTTTGAAAAGGCCGAGCTAAACATCCTGGGGGGGTGGTGAATAGGACTATGCCAAATTAAAAATAAATGCGGAATATAAAGATAGATAACACAATAAAAAAAGAAAAACATAAGTAAATACCAACCTCAAATGCACTAGTCTTGAGAGGTTGATACAAACTTAGTTCTAAGGACAACCTAACACCAAAAACCAAAGACTTATGACAGGACAACCTTACTAGAATATTTGTAAGTATCAAAAACCTAAATCAATAAAGAGGCAAAAAAAAATAAACTAAGTTATTACAACATTCACCACAAGTGCATAAAATAAATTACACCATTCACCACAAATGCTCAAAGTAAATAATAACATTCACACACACAGGCACATTCACTCATCCACCACAACTCTAGGAATTATAGTGTTTCAGTTGTATGTACACCAACTATTAGAAGAATAGCCACACAACTACTCCACTCCCAATATCTACACCCACGAGATATTGACTTTCATTATAAAAAAAGTTTTTCCAAGGTTCACCTTAAAACCTTCACAATTGTGTCTTTAGTTGGGCTTACACAATTACAAAAACTCCACATTCTGAGATTTTCTGGATTACCTCAGACAAAACCAAAATTGAGATTTTCCTGGCACAACCTCACAAACGAAACCACAAAAGATATACAAAGTATAAATGGTACTTATCTGGAAATTCTCCTTCTGAGGAAGCCCGGTAGAATTAATCTGATGTAGACGAAGATGTTCAATGTCTAGTCTCATAGATGAAAAGGTTCTAGTTCTAAATAATTTTTAATTAAATCAACCTAAGCTAGCTTGATTTGATTTTGATCTCAAGAAAGGGTAAAACACAAATCCCTTCTTAATATAAGATTGGAATGAAAATCACAAAATCAAATTATAAAAGCTAATAAAAAGAATCTAAAATAAGCACAATATAGCTTAATAAATTCACAAACTTATATCTCAGTGTGGTGTCTTGATTTAGCTTAGAATGAATGAAAAAAAAATCTAAAATTCTTGCTCTATTTATAGGTGAAATTATTGTTCACTCGACTAGTCTAAGGGTCGGATCGATTGGTCGAAGGACCAACCATTTCAAAATTTCTAGTGTGATAAGATAAGATCGTTACTCGACTGGTTGAGTAGGACCAGAAAGCTTGCTGGACTTTGAGTCGAGTATTGCACGACCGGTCGAGCACTGTTCACTCGACTGGTCGAATAGTCTCCAGGACTAGTCGAGAGTCCAACAGAAAATTCTGAAAAATTACAATAAACCTTTGACTGGTAGAGAAAACTCTTAGACTGGTCAAGTTAGTACTTGGAATAGTCGAACAAGGACTAAGACTAGTCAAGAAAATGACCTATTAACTTATGAAATGACTCACATAAAATATGCAATAAATATGACTCAACCTATGGTTAATCTAGGGTCATCCATACCTTGTTTGTGAGTTGGAACAATTAAAACATCATTTTCTTCAGAACCTTAATTTCTTGTGATACGTGAAACTTGAGTTCGATCTCTTAAACTTGAGCTTCAGTTATACTTGAGTTCTTGAGTCTTTAGCGTATAGTATTTGAACTTCAAACTTGAACTTGAGTTCTTGAGCCTTAGTTCTTGAATTTGAGCTTGAAACTATAAACTTCAACAATCTTTTCTTCAACTTGAAAATGTAGGCAAATTCGATGAAGATGTAGACAACTTTAAAATGCACGAACCTAATCAATTCAACTCAAAGCATGATACAAATTCTAAATGCTTTGACACAACAAAATTTGACAACTCTTTGGGTGCATATTTACACTATAGCATTTGCAGATTTCATCAAAACAGTATGGGGACCTCATATTACATGGGGTGTGTACTGAAGTGAGTGTGCACCGGCAGTGCACTGCATAGGGTAACTTGGTCAAACCAGCTTGACTCGACGATAGCTCAAAAAGAAGAGAGATTTCTCTCCTTTTTCCTGCTACTGGGAATTTTAAACAGATTGAGCCTGTTTTTGTCCACGAGATGGCCCACCATCGGCTATTGGTTGGATGATCTAAACCATCCATCATGTTGGGAAGGTGGGTTTGACCAAAACCCGATGGACGGAACATGATATAGCGCATGTGCGCGCACACAGGCTTGAGTGCAATCCAAGTTTCATGCTGCACGTTTTCGAAAACGGAAACTGTTGCTACTGCCAAACTGGCAGTCCGCATGTGTATGCCTCCTTCAATCCTAGCCGTCCACCTATGGGAAAAATCTTAGCCCTTCACCCATAGCTACGTGGTTTAGGGTTCCCTTTATACCAGAAAAACAAAATCGTGGCCGATTTCGGTTCCTACCCACTTAATTGAAGGTGGTTTTAGCTAGAACAAATTCGAACCACTTGTTATCTATTTGACGATTCTGAGCTGTTAGGGTGAGTGAATAAAAGGGAGAGGATCGAACATTAGGGTATCCTCCTCCATTTGTTTCTTCCTAAACTCGAACCCACCTCCCGAACTTCCTCCAAGCTTTGAAAAAGGTTATCAACGAGCTTCCTGGGATCCATTGGATCAATCCACAATAGGTAGGATAAAGGAAGACCCATTGGATTTTGATTCACCATTGGAGTTGTACCTTCTTCCCCAACGATCTTTCGGTCATGCAATGGTGCTGCTGGACCGAGTCTAAGCTCTATGTGGTTCCAGAAGAAAAAGGAGAGAGGAAAAATATAGGAAAAAGAAGAAGAAGAAAGAGAGACAGAGAGAATGCGGAGGACGAGTTGCTGCCCGCTCGTCATGCCGCACCAAATCGACTGAGTCACTAGACCTGCGCATGGACTACTGCCGACTTCGGACTGAGTTGGGTTCTGTCCAGGCTAGCAACCCTATTGCCGTATGAGGTCAGGTTCCTCCAAAAATGAGAGAGAGGGAGAGAAACAAAGAATGAGAGGGTGAAGTTCGTTGCACTAACTCAGCTCGATCGTTGCTGGACCATACGTTGGTTTCTACCGGGTTGGGCCATGTTCGAGTCGAGTCTAGATATCTTGAGTTGTCTTTTCGTGAGAAAGAGAGAAGGGAAACCGGAAGAATGAGGAAGAAGAAAAGAGAGAGAGAGAGAGAGAGAGAGAGAGAGAGAGAGAGAGAGAGGGGGGGGTGAGTCCAGCAATGCGTTGCATTGTTTGTGCCGCATGAGACCGACTCGATTATCGGGTTAGGTCTGATCTAACCCAACAACCCCCACTAGCTTGGCCGTGCTAGCTAAGAAGAAGCTGAGATGATAGTGGGGTTGTGTTCTAGTGTAAGACCCGTATCCTAGCTTGTACTGTTTCGTAGGCTTCTACGGTCCTCCCGATCGAATTCTGGCGACCCGCGACATATAATCGATATTTGCGCACGACCCTAAGTCGTATCCCTAAGATCTGAGTCTGCTCAATCAGAGATTTGTACCATTGCGACTGTACCATCATCGCGGTTCCAATACCGCATATTACGCATCGAGGCCATACCCAAGCCAGGAGATGTGAACCCTTGTTCAGCTCGAGGAAAATGTTGCACATTTCCAAACTGAAGACAATCTTTCAAATCCATCACATCATATCTCATCAATCAAGTACCACATCACATCTCATGTCAAGTACACCTATCACCCCATCACTTCTCACCCATCTCTGTCTTTCTCTCATCTCTCTTTCTCTCTCTCTCTCTCTCTCTCTCTCTCTCTCTCTCTCTCATTTTCCTCCCAAGCAACCCACGTCTAAGCTGCATGAGAGAGCTAGGTGTGGCCCACCTTCCTACCTCTCATTCCCACCACCCAAAGATCATCTCCACCGTTGAAATGCATCCAATGGAGCTCTAGGATGCGTTGATGGAAGAAGAAGTCCAAGAAGGTCAAAGGTGGGTATTTTTATGATTTGATTTTTTTTTTTTTTTTTTGTGATTTGAGGGCCCACATATGGTGGGACCCATCTTGATCTAAGCATTGTATCATGGAGGAGCTCATAGTGGCAGAGCTCCTTCCACCTCATCCGATCTCTTTCCCTTTTCTCTATCTCTCTCTCTTGTGATGCATGTGGCCCACTAGATCTACACCGATCGTGGACCTATTATGATGTATGTTTTATCCATGCCATTCGATTGTGAGGCCCACCTTGCTAATACCTATTTTTGGGCAGATCCTGGGTGAAGGAAAAATATAAATATCGGTTTGATCCAACCCACGGTGGGCCATCACGTGGGACCCACTTAATGTGTGCATTGTATCCACGCCATTCGTCCCTGGCCAGATGTGAGCCCACCTTGATGACGCCTTTCATCCAGACCGTCCGTCCTCTGGACGTCCAGGACGTCGAGATGGAGTGGAAATACAAATATCAGCTAGGTGCATAGCTGGTGGGTCCCACACGTGTGGACCCACCTCATATATATATATATATATATATATATATATATATATATATATATATATATATATATGGGCCGTAAATCTGTTGGACGGTCAGCAGTCACGGTAGTTGCTTTAACATCAGCCATGTGGGCTGATTATGAGGTATATGTTCTGGGTCCCACACGTGTGGACCCACCTCATATGTGTATATATATATATGGGCCGTACATCTGTTGGACGGTCAGCAGTCACGGTAGTTGCTTTAACATCAGCCATGTGGGCAGATTATGAGGTATATGTTATATCAGACCGTGTTCAGGACGTGGCCCACTCCACACGTGTGGGTGGGACCCACCTTGATATATATGTATATGTGTGTGGTGTATCCACACCGTCCAGCAGCTTGTGGACGGTGCTGGACCCACGGTGATGTATATCCATGCTGTCCATTGCATGGACGTGGGCCCATGTATGTGTTGTATCCAGACCTTCCAGCGTCTGGACGTGCCCCCACCCTGATTTATGTATCTGATCTGCACCGTCCAGATGTACTGGACGGTGGCAGCCACCTTGATTTATGTATTATTCACACCGTCCACTGCTTGGACGGTGGAGATCCACCTTGAAGTATTTATTCTATATCCACTCTGTCCAGCCGTGGACCCCACTTGCTACTGTGTGAGATCCAACCATCCATCAGCAGTTGTAGCTGCTGTAAGATGTCAGTTCCGTGGGCCCTGATCACAAGGTATATGTTATATTCCACCTCCATTCATTGCTGGTGGGTCCCACACGTGTGGACCCACCAATGTATATAATTTATCCATGAAATCCTCACCGTCCAGCGGCAGTTTAGCTGCTGGATTAACGTCAGAAGTTCTGTGGATATGACAGGAAGTATGTGGTATATCCCAACCGTCTGTCCAATTCACGGACGTGGGGCCCACCTTGATGGATACCTTGCAGCCACATGTGTGGGGTCCCACCTCGATTTATGTGTTAAGCCGTCCATCAATGGACGTCTATATCCAGACCGTCCGTCATTGGATGTCCAGAGGCTGCACATTTGATGTATATGATATATGATATATTAATATAAATAATATAATATTATATATATGGTGGGCACCACGTGGGACCCACCTACCATGGAATAAGATTGGCTGGTGTATCCCACCCCAGCTATATAGCTACTGCAGTGACGTTACTAAATTCTTGGGACCGACTGTGATGTGTTCGTTGATCCAAGCCGTCCACCTAGGGACGTGTGATGTATCCGTTGATCCAAGCCGTCCATCTAGGGACGCGTGGACGTCTAGCAGCATCAGCTGCTGAATCTGACGTCAGTAGGTTCCGTGGGTTCTCAATGATGCATGTGATGTGCCTGCACCGTCCATCCTTTGATGTATTTGTTGTATCTGCGCTGTCCAGATGGACGGTGGGACCTGAATGATATGTGTTTTATCTCCTGACCAAATTGTTAGACGGTGGGATGCACCGTGATGCATGTGCCTTATCAACACCGTCTACCAAGTGGACCACACTGTATAGATCAGTGGAAAATGAACGGCTACCATTGAAACCCTTTCGGGATCACCGAAGTTCTGAATCAATATGATATTCGTTTTCCTCTTGATTCAGGTATTTGTGACCATATGAACAGATGGGATGGAAAATAAACGTTATGGTAGGCCCTAAAAATTTTAAACGGTGAAAATCATTGTCTCCACTGCTATTTGTGGTATGGTCCAGATGATCTTTCGATACAATTCTTTTTTTTTTGGGAGTATATGAGGCCCATTAGTGCAGCCCATTGATGCGGCCCACTTGATGTATATGAGGCCCATTGTTGTGGCCGATTGATGTGGCGCACTTGTTGTATATGATGGCCCATTAGTGTGGCCCATTTGATGTATATGAGGCCTATTATTGTGGCCCATTGATGCGGCCCACTTGTTGTATATGATGACCCTTTAGTGTGGCCCACTTGATTTATAAGTTTAACGCCCTGAAAATCGGGGGTCGAGCAGACACTCAGCTCCCGAGTTCCAATGCATCACTAATGCAACATAAATGAAGATGATTGAATGTTGTTCATGGTAGTGCATTAAACATGAGTGGGATTACACCAAAATACTAATTCATACTCCAGATCAGTTTAAATAACGCGAGCGAAAGACTTAAAAATATATATAAACGATAGGAAATCAAAGATCACCGTCGATCTGCTAGAGTATGAATGCATCTCTGAGTCCCCATATACATGTAATGTTCTAGAAACAAAATGTCAAAAAGAATCCAACTACGATAGTATGCCCTGTAGCCCCGTCGATCAGTACGGCCTAAGCAAAACCGTTAGAGAACTCATCCTGATCGTCGTAATAGTCAGGCTCTGCCTTCTGAGTCGCATCCTCATTTGCAACTAAGACAGAGTCTGGTGGGTGTTCAGAACACCGTCCCAGAACGTGGGAGTGAGTGATCAACTCAGTGGAATCATAGAGTAAAGATTAATATGTTATCAATTCAGTCAAGTAGTAATGATAAAGCAAACATATCAACCATTCCTAAATACTCTTATTAATGCAGGGATAAAATGTTTTATGAAAGCATGCCCTCGCCCAAACTCCCTTGTGCGACACCATCTTACGTTCGCAGCATGCTTCCAGCCCTCTATGCATTTCATCGTCGGCATATGCAGTGCGATGATATGAACATGATTATCAAGTTATTATTTGTCCTTTTTATATAGTAGGATTGGGAAGCTAAGGTACCTCCCTTATATCATTACTAAACAATGATCAATTCTCTGGTTGTCAGTCTGAGACAATCTCATACGATAGTATAGTTCTAGATCGCTGTAAAGGGCTCGTCACCAATCAATACAGGTCTAGTTATATCCTATAGACTACAACAATGCTCGTCGCCCCAATGCAGTTTCAGGATATACTCGAGGTCACTACAAAGGGCTCGTCACCAATCAGAGTAGGCTGACAGCTCGAATATAGTGTCCCATACCACTATAATCGGCTCACGAGTATAGGTGCTTACTGGTCACTATAAAGGGCTCGTCACCAATTAGAGTAGGACGACAGCTCGAATATAGTGTCCCATACCACCCTAATTGGCTCATGAGTCTTAACGGATCGAGGTACCAAGGTTAGAGGGGCTTTCCAATCGTGAGTTTGGTACCTTAGGTTCAAACAGTTGCGTCCATATATGGTGAACATACATCGGGTCAATCGGGTTGCTTGACGAGCTCGACTAGTACGAGCGCACGTCGAGTGAATCGACATGAAGTGAACAAACACTTCGTGTGGCCAAACCATTGTCGACAACTCTAGTACGGCCCGAGTTCGTCAAACACGTCTTACGTAGCGAATCAATCTCAGCCACGAATTTTAGTCTGTTACCGAATGCCTGGACCATAATATGGCCCCAATCACGTACACCATCAATAGTAAATACCACATACATATGAGCATGTTATGACATATAACTTAAACATAAATACGATACGTGGAGGAAATCATATACACAATTAGCAAGAATTGAAATAGGCTAAATACAACATAAAGGAAATCATACATACCAGCAATGTGATTGAGAGTCATCTCTCAATACACTTAAATATCGTACTTTACCTATTTTTAACCCATTCAGACATTTACACAAACACTTAGATTACACTATTCAACATACATCACGTACGTTGACATATTGCATATTTGGGCAATTTCTTTTGCTAAGGAGTTACCGCATTACTAACAATGATTTATCATGGCAATCACAGATCCAAAATTCATACGTATACAAGTATTTCAACAAATACATAGAATACACTACGGTATACATATTTTATACATATTTGTAACGAGAAACAAACAACACGCTGTGCATGTGAAATAGCATCCACGTCAACAATAAATCATTATCTGACATTGAAAGCTTTGAAAACCATAACCTATACGTCTATAATCCGCACCTTACGCCATAGAAGCGTAACGTATATGATTATAAGCCGTAAGCTTTCGTCAACGGCGGTTTAACAACCTATAACATGAACTAGATTAGCTATTTCATTACTCCGTCTATATCAAACCTTAAAACAGGTTAGGGTTTGATTTTCTTACCCAAATGTGGAATCAGAATCCGCGAAATAACGATTCAGATGGATGGAAGTTGGCACGTAGTGCAGTTGGGTGAAATTACAAGTTGAAATCACCACTTCTCTCTCACTTTCTCTCTCTTTTCCTTCTTCTCTCTCCTAGGGTTTTTCTTAAATTCGTATGGAGCAAATGAGAGAGGGTTTAAGGCCCTTTTATAAGCTCTAAATTGACGGAAATATCCCTAAGGCTAAGGTATACTTAGGTTATAAGCAAATCGGCCTTGTTCCTATCCAACGGAGCACTTCTGGAGGTCTTGTTACCGAGTGTGCTCAGACTTAAGCTCTTGGATGTTATGTAAGACCCATATCCTAGGCCGTACCGTTCCATAGGCTTCCGCGGTCCTCCAGGTTGAATTTCGGTGACTCGAAATCTTTTATCGGCAGTTGCGCGTGACCCCGAGTCGTATCCTGTATTCCAGAGACGGCTCGACTCGAGACTTATACCAGTGAGACCGTGCCATCACAGCGGTTTCGACGCCGCGTCTCGCGCGCCGAGGCGATACCCAGGCAAAGAGATGTGAGCCCACGTTCGATTCGGGAAAACGCCGCGCGTTTGTAATCTCAAGAGAATCTATACAACATATCAAATCAACCCAATCAATCACCTCACATGTCAAGTACATGTCAAGTACAATACATCAATCAAGCCATCACCCACCACATCACTCACCCCATCACAACCCATACCTCTCTTACACAACAACCCCAAAAGTCAACATTTTCATCCCATCTTCTCTCTCTCTCTGTCTCTCTCCCATCCATCACTCCATCCCATCTTCTCTCTCTCTTACTTCTCCCTTCTCCTCCAAGCAACCAAAGGAGAACCCAATGTCCAAGCTCTCCATGGGAAGAGCTTGGTGTGGCCCATCTTCCTACCCGCACATCTTTTATCCTAACCCTCTAAACTTCATCATCCTCCGTCACAGTCAAAGCTGAGGAGCTAGGGATTCCATCGGGCCAAGAAGATCGAAAGGTGGGTGATTTTATGATTTTTTATCATTAATTTTGTGATTTAAGGGCCCACATGTGGTGGGACCCATCTTAATGTATGTATTGTATCAAAGAGGGGCCCATAGTGACGGGGTCCCTTCATCACCATTCGATTTCTCTCTCTCTCTATCTATTGTGATGGGTGTGGCCCACTTGATCCACGCTGTACAAAGCTGTATGGGCCCACCTGATGCATGCTTTTCATCCATGCCTTGGGCAGTGAGGCCCTGATTGGTGTTCCATCCATGCTACCTATCTTGGGCGCTGGATGAAGAAAAAAAATACAAATGGCAGCTTGATCCTCGACGTGGGGCACACTTTTATGCCATGCTGCATCTGGCACGTGGGACCCACCCTGCTGTAGTGATGGCACCCACCACTGTCCAGGCCCTGGACGGTGGGACTGGCCTTGATGTATATGTTCTATCCCCACCGTCCAGTGCTAGGATGTGGGGCCACCTCGATGTCTGTGTATGTTAATGGTGGGCCACGTGTATGTGGACCCCACCTTGATGGAAGTACGGTATACACCGTCCACTACATGGAAGAAAAACACAAATGTTAGCTGATCCATTACAGGTGGGCCATATCCACGTAGAACCCTGCAGCTATTTAGCTGATGTTGAAGTCGGCAAGTGCTGTGTGTTTCATCCACACTGTCCATCTGTGAGGACCCCGTGATGCATGTGTTCTTCCAGCCGTCCCTTTGCAATGATCCATAACAGCAACACCGTGATGCGTGTCTTCATCAACACCGTCCATCTGATGAGGCCAACCGTGAGGTTTGGGTATGGTGGGACCCACCTCTGTGGATGTGATTCAGCCACACCGTCCATTCTTTTGGGGGCCTGCTGGTAGGTGAGTATGATACCCACACGTGGGGACAGCAATGTCCAGCCGTCCATCTCTGCATCCACGAGATACTGCTGCATGTTAAAAATAAAATAATAATAATAATAAATGAATAGATAAATAATATTATATGTATGTATATCATGGGTGGGCCACACCACGTGGACCCACCTTGATACATGTGTATTATTCATGACCGTCCATCCGCTGAGGGCCACACCCACGTGGACCCACATGATGTGTGCATTGCACCCACCTACCGTCTAGTAATGGACGGTGGGGCCGCTGATGTATGTGTTGTACATACATGCTTTCTAGCATGTGGAGTCCACGTGTGATGTATCTGATTTATCCCAGCCGTCCATCATTTGGGATGGTGGGACACCATCGTGAGGTATCTGTTTAATCCACACCGCCCAGAGGTGGTGTCCACCGTGATGTATGTCCTGTCCATGCTGCCAGCAGTTGTGGACCCCACGTGTATATGTCTTGCACCCACGCTGTCAGCAGCTGTGCGGCATACCTGATGTATATGTTCTATCTCACCATCCATTCACTTGGACGGTGAGATCCACCTTGTTGTATGTGCCTTATTTGCACTGTCCAAAGCTTGGACGGTGCTGAATTGCTGGACCATGTTTGGGCGGTGCTGGACCGCACCAAGTTGTATGTATTTCATCCACACCGTCCCCCATATTTGGACAGCGCTGGACAATATTTGGACAATGCTGATGAGCTGGACAGTGTTCAGATGGCGGTGATTTACTTTGTCAATGTTTGGGGCAGTGCTGATTTACATAGGCGATGTTTGGATGGTGTTAATCATCATTAGAGTGCTGAGTGGGACCCACCATTGATATCATCATTAGCGTGTTGTGTGGGACCCACCATTGATGTATTTATTCTATATCCATGCTGTCTATTAATTAGGTGGACCACAGAATAGAAAACAGTGGTGAACTGAACAGCTACACTTGAAACTTTTTTTGGTCATAGAAGCTTTGGATCTTATGATATTTGTTTTACCTCTTATTCAGGTCCTTGTGACTTCATAATCAGATTGGATAGAGAGTATACAGAGGGCCCTACCTTGATGTATTTATGGTCCATTCGTGGGGCCCACCCTGATGTATTGGTGGCCCATCCGTTAAGGTCCGCCTAGATTTCATTTGCTGCCCATTTGGTGTATTTGAGGCCCACATTGGTGCGGCCCATCGATACGGCCCACTTGATGTATATGGGCCCATCGATACAGCCCACTTGATGTATATGAGGCTCATTGTGATGTATTTGAGGCTCGTGGGCGTGACCCATTGTGATACACTTGAGGCCGTTGTATGAAACCCAATGCGATGTATGTGAAGCCCACGAATGAGGCCCAATGTGATGTATATGTAGCCGCTACGTTGTGTATGAATCCCTCATGTGGGCCACTCCACTCCTTGGGAACAATGTTGATTAGATGTCTACATTAATGTGCAATAATGGTTATATGTCCTCATTGTGACCTTTCTGTCGGCTTTGTTAGGCCCATTCGCTCCATTCTTTAAGTGCGTTAACCCAAATAAGTGGGCCCCATTCGCCATAGATGGATGGCTCCGTGCCATCAGATTTGATATAACCACGGCCGAAAGCCGATCTTTACATTATAGTTGATTGGTTGTCCATCTATGGACCCCGCCTTGTTTATATATGTTGGTTTTCGGTGCTGATTATCGATCGAGGCTGATTACCGATTTTGATTTGTCGTGGCCGATTACCGATTCTGATTTTTCATGACCGATTGTCGATTATCGATCGAGGCCGATTACCGATTATGATTTGTCGTGACCGATTACTGATTATCGATCGAGGCTGATTATCGATTGAGGCCGATTACCGATTAGATTTGTCGTGACCGATTGCCGATTATCAGTCGAGGCTGATTACCAATTCTAATTTGTCATGACCGATTACTGATTACCGATTATCGGTCGAGGCTGATTACTGATTCTAATTTGTCATGGATGATTGCCGATTATCGATCGGGGCTAATTATCGATCGAGGCCTATTACCGATTCTGATTTATTGTGGCCAATTGTCGATTATCGATTGAAGCCGATTACCGATTCTAATTTGTCGTGGCCGATTGCCGATTATCGATCGAGGCCGATTCTGAATGTCGATTCCGACTGTTGAAGCCAACCTCGATTGTTGAGGTCAATTTTAATTTCCAAGACCGATCGTCGAGACCTATATGTTGTACATGTGACTCGTGGTCAAGGCCCATTGTGAAATGTATTAGGTTCGTGATGCATGGCCCCTGGGTAAGGCCCATTATGGTGTATTTAAGGCCCATGGGTAAGGCCCATTGTGATATATTCATGGCTTATGGACAAGGCCCATTGTGATATGTATTAGGCCCATGAGTAGGGTCTACCTGTTGCATATATGTGGCCCTTAAGTAAGGCCTATTGTGTTGTATATTAGCCTTTGTGTGAGGCCGTGGGCCCATCATATGTTTGGCTTTATGTCGTCATTCCTTAGGGGCAATGTTGGTTAAATGTTCACATTGTTAAGGCCGATTGTTAATGCCGATTATTGATACCGATTATGAGTATGTGACAGCATAACATCATAATACATACCCATACGCATCATTTGCATGTTTGTTATGAGATGTGATTGACCATTGCATATGCCATAGGGCAGATTGTTCATGGGACTCCTGATAGGCGGAGTCGCCCCACATGAGAGCACGAAATGCGCAGGATTGATGCATGATTGGACTGTGTGATTCATGCATCTCGTATTTGTGTGACATGACCATCGTACGCCCTAGCGACATCAGGGTCGTAGCCTCCACAGGTATTTCGTGGATGGCCAGATGGGACACCAAAAATCTGTTCCACATGGGGTGCTATAGATATCCCTAGGTGAAAGTTCCTAAACTCTCTTGGTTCTAGAGGGCCGTATACCGTTAGGTCGCGTCTCCCACCGTGTCGTGGTTGGTTGGAAGGGGGTACGGCCTTACCTGTCCAAGAAGAGGGGGCAATGCTAGGCTGAGTCTGACCAGCTCGAGGAATGGGTCCGCTATCGACGAGCCGGGCCTGATATTGGTAGGCGGATAGTGAGGTCTCTTCCACTCACCTTGTTGCATGCGATGGGGCGACAATCTGGTTCAGAGTATAATAGACCTCGGTGATTTTTCAGAGAGGAATCGTACTGATATGTGGACTTATTGAGTAGGAGTTGCATACTCATGCATTTGTTTCATTTACTATCCACTCGGGCTGGTGGTGCGTAACTAATTGTTGTGTACCTTCGCATGACTAGGATTTCGGTTAGGTGTGCGACTAACCTGAGATCAGGAGTTTACCACATTGAGTCTGACTATCCAAATTTAGGTATGGGACTGGTTTGGATAGAAGTCCCTTGTGATGGACCCCATAGCCTGCGATACTACGTACTATCATCCCGACTTCACTCCAGCTTAGTCATTTCATTCGCAAGGCATATTACATTGCATCTGTAGTACTTAACATTTCAGGTTACCATGTTTCTGCATTGATATGGCCGTTAGTAGTCATGCCTTACATCGCATAGCCTTGGTACGGCTGATGACACTCATAGACTTGTCAGTACATCTCTATTTTTTTCGGTATTGTATGATTATGACATTATATTGAACACTTGACACTTATCTTATACACACACTTACACCACCCTCTAAGCTTTTTATAAGCTTATACACGATAGATGCGTGCAGGTGATGTTAGGTTGCAGTAGTGTTGAAGCTTGGAGCATGCGGTGGTCTTCTGGAGCTTTGATCGACATATGTATTTTTTCCTTTCAGCATTGTATTCAAATGATTATATTAGTGGATATGTGATGATGATGTTGCCTTTATGATTTGAGTATACTTGTGGTTATATTTCTTATGAAATAAATGTATGTTGAAAAATCCTCCTTATAGGATTCCAAGATCAGAACCTGACAGGTGGATGCTAGAGCCGAGAATGGGGTACTACGGAGGCTATCGACACCGAATTTGGCGATTGTGATTCCTGTGAATCCGATTTTCGAGTTTGGGGCGTGACATGTTGGATCTTAATCAAGTTAAGTTTTTAGTTCTATCGGATTTTCAGATCGACCGTGGCGGACCAGTTTCGATTCAGCGGTCACCGAAACTCGATCAAAGCCATAAGTAATTTGACATGAGTGGGCCATCATCCCTGATTCGAGGGTGAATTTGGGTCAAAATCCAACGGTCAGAATGCTTATAAATAGCGCGCAAGCAACACGACCCAGATTGCTTAAAATTATATTTAATTTCTTAAAGATCTTTAGTTTCTCACACTCTTCACTCAGGACTCAAAGAAATAGTCCCAGAGCATCGTTTGGACGTGATTTTTACAGTGATTGTCAAGTCCAACTACGCAGTCAATATCTTTTAAGTTCATTGCAATCGGACTTTCGATGTGCGGTCCAGGTCCGATATGAAGTTTCAAAGTGCTCCCATGAGCAACTGGGTTTAGAGTTGGATCTTAGATTTTAGAGTAACATAGTGTTACTAATTCTACAAGTTTTGAATCTTACAGATTATATTTAAAGTGATTGGTGTTAATTTCACAAGTAATCTAGGTTAGTACTTAGCCATTCTTGTCTAATTTCTAAAGGATTTAATCCTAAGGGATTTCTGACTGAGTTGGTACTCGGGTCTTTGTACAGATTTTTCTGAGTTGTTACAATAAGAGGGCCATTATTGTTGCCCATTGCTGCGGCTCACTTATTATATATGATGGCCCATTAGTGCAGCCCATTGATGCGACCCACTTGATGTATATGAGGCCCATTGTTGTGGCCCATTGATGTGGCCCACTTGATGTATATGAGGCCCATGTTTGAGGCCCATTATGATGTATCTTCATCCCATTTGGTAAGCCCAATGTGATGTATGTAGGGCCCATATAGAGAGGCCCGATGTGGTGTATATGTGGCCCTTGAGTGAGGTCCATTGCGATATATATTAGCCCTTTGTGTGAGGCCTTGGGCCCACTATACGTATGACTCTATGTGGGCCACTCCTTGGGAGCAATGTTGGTTAAATGACCACATAATGGGCAATGATGGTTGAATGTCCACATTATGACCTTCCCTTAGGTCTTGATAGTCTCATTCTCATCATTCTCTTATGGGTTAACCCTAATCAGTGGGCCCCATTCGCCATAGACGGATGGCTCCGTGCTATCGAGTTTGATATGACCATAGCCGAGGGCCGATTTTTATATTATGGTTGATCGGCTGTTCATCTATGGACCCTGCCATTTTTTATATTCTGATTATCGAGGCCAAGTCAGATTATGAAGGCCGATTTCGATTTCGATTTACCGAGGCCAATTCCGATTGTCGAGCCCGATTGTATAGGCCAATTCCGATTGTATAGGCCGATTTCGATTTGCCGAGGCCAATTCCGATTGTCGAGGCCTAATGTGATGTATATGCAACCCGTATTTAAGGCCCATTGTGATGTTTATTCAGTCCGTGTTTAAGGCCCAATGTGATGTATATGAGGCTTATGTAATGAGGCCTATTGTGGTGCATTTGAGGGCTAGGCAATGGAGCCCATTGTGATGCATATTAGGCCCATGTGAGAGGCCCATCGTGATGTGTATTAAGCTCTTGAGTAAGGCCCATGGTGTGGTATATTAGGCCTTTGTGTGAGGCCATGGGTCCACTATATGTTAGGCCCATGTGGGCCATTCCTTGGGGGCTATGTTGGTTAAATGTCCACATTGTCGAGGCCGATTATTGATGCCGGTTATTGATACCGATTATGAGTATGTAACAGCATAGCATCATGATACATGCCCATACGCATCATTTGCATGTTTGTTATGAGATGTGGTTGACTATTGCATATGCTATAGGACAGGTTGTTCATGATACTCCCTAATAGGTGAAGTTGTCCTACATGAGTGCATGGTATGAGCAGGATTGATGCATGATTGGACTGTGTGACTCATCATCTCACATTGTGTGATTATAATTACCGTACGTCCTAGCGACATCAGGGCCGTAGCCTCCACAAGCATATTGTGGATGGCCAGATGAGACAATGGAAATCTGTTCCACATGGGGTGCTATAGATATTCTTAGGTGAAAGTTCCTAAACCCTCTTGGTTCCTGAGGTTGCTCCAACGTATAGATCAAGTAGATGCATGAGCGCATGTGGGCCGTATACCGTTAAGTTGCGTCTCCCACTGTGTTGTGGTTGGTTGGAAGGAGGTGCGACCTTACCTACCCAAGAGGAGGGGCAAAGCTAGGTTGAGTTTGACTAGCTCGAGGAATGGGTCCGCTATCAACGAGTTGGACCCGATATTGGTAAGCGGATAGTGAGGTCTCTTCCCCTTACCTTGTTGCCCTCGATGGGGCGACAATCTAGTTTAGAGTGTAATAGACCCCGGTGATTTCTCATAGAGGAACCATACTGATATGTGGACTTATTGAGTAGGAGTTAAATATTCATTTATTCACTATCCACTCAGGATGGTGGTGCGTAATTAATTGTTGTGTACCTTCGTAAAGGCAAAGATTTCGGTTAGGGCTCGCGACTAACCTGAGATCAGGGGTCTACTACATTGAGTCTGGCTATCTAAATTTAGGTATGAGATTGGTTTAGATAGAAGTCCCTTGTGATGGATCCCATATCCTGCGATACTACGTACTATCATCCCGACTTCACTCCAGCTTGGTCATTTTATTCGCACTGCATATTGCATTGTATCCATAACATTAAACATTTTGGGTTGCCATGTTTCTGCATTAATATGACCGTTAGCATTCATGCCTTGCATTGCATAGCCTTGATATGACTGATGGCACTCATGGACTTAACAGTATATTTTCGCTTACTCCGATATCGTATGATTCATGATCTTGTCAGCATGTTTTTGTATTATTTTGATATTATATGATTTATGGGCTTGTCAGTATTTTCACTTACTCTGATTACTCTGATATTGCTTACTTGACAATTACCTTGTGCACACACTTTCACCACCCACTAAGCTTTCTATAAGCTTATGTACGATAGATGCGTATAAGTGGTATTAGGTTGCAACAGTGTTGAGCTTGGAGCATGCAGCAGACCCCTAGAGCTTTGATTTTCGATATATGTATTTTCCTTTCAGAATTGTATTCAATTAATTATATTAGTGGATATGTTGCCTTTGTGATTTGGATAAACTTGTGGTTAGGCTTCTTACGAGATAAATGTACGTTGAAAAATCCTCCTGGTAGGATCCCAGGATCGGAATCTGGCGTATGGGCACTAGGAGTCAAGAATGAGGTACTACGGAGGTTGTCGGCACCGGATTCGGCGGTCGGGATTCCTGTGAGTCCGATCTCCGAGTTTGGGCGTGACATCTAGTCACTCCCGAGTTAACTTAGCTAGTCGCCGAGTCCTAATCTGAGTTGGGCTCAATGCTTGAGCTGTGTTGCTGATTTCCCTAGCTGAGTGATGAAGGAAGAAAGAAGAAGAGAGAGAGAAGAAAAGAAATTAGAGGAGACCGAGTCAACTCGGCTGGAACCGAGTCAACTCGGTTGGGACTAAGACCAGCTGGGTCAGGTCATGCTTAAGCCTAGTCAAGGCTTTACTAAGGTCGAGTTGTGTGGAGTTAGGTCAGCTTAGTTGAGTCGAGTCAGCTTGAGTGGCAGAGCGGGTTGACGGTTAGAATCGAGTTCGATTTGAACTACCGAGTCTGCTAAGGTGAGTCCACATCCTCCTTCCAGATTGAAATTATTTCGATTACAATTATCATTATTACCTTTCTTATCATTATTAGGATTATTAATATTAGAGATGAATGACCTTTAGTAAATTATCTATACTGATATTAGTTGTTATGTATAAAAACTATCATTATTAAATATTAGTGTTTTAATTTGTCATTATTAAATATTGTCGTTGATGTTAGAGCATACAATGTATTTTCATCACAATGATTATTAGTGTCACGTTAACTAATATTAATGTAACGCCCGTGAAAAATCCGTACTTGGGCTCGAGTACCAATTCGACCCGAAATTGTGTAGAATTTATTCCTTTAGAAAATATGACTAAGTTAGCTAGTGCAACGTTAGAATAGCTGGGAAATGGTCCCTGATCACTTTAAATACGTTCTACAAGGCTCAAAGCGAGTGGAACCAATGGTGCTATAATGCTCTAAAGCCTCGGATCAAACTCTAAACCGGTTTATTCTCGGGACCTCGTTGAAACTTTATATTGGATCTAGACCGCGCGTCGAAAATCCGATACCTACCATCTTAGACCGTTATGACCACTTAGCTGGGCTTGGCAATCGTTTCGAAAATCAAGTCCAACTGACATTCAGAGGCTATTTCATTGAGCCTGGAGTGAAGAGAGTGAGAATAGGGTTAGAATTGGAATTTAAAATTCAAATCTGGCACACGATTTGACGCATCAGTATTAAGCGTTCTGACCGTCAGAATTCAGCCAAATTACACCCTTGGATCAGGAAAAATTTCTATTACATATCACGAGACTTATAGGCCTGATCTTAGTGCGGTGACCGTTAAACTGAAACTGGACCGCCATGTGCGATCTGGGAACCCTACCGGTCTGAAAACTGGATGTGTACTAGATCCAGTGTGCATGAGCTTAAGTCCGACCGGATTTGGCCAGGGGACCTTCAGAAATGCTCTTTTGGACCGAAACGGCCCCGATTTGGTTAGGCACCAAGTAAACATTGTTCCCAAGCCTATTTTGGGCATGTTTTAGCTTATAAAAGGGGTTGAAACCCTCACTTCTCTCACACATCCGAATTTGCTAGAAACCCTAGCTTGTGTGAGAGAAAAGGTGAGAGATTGTGAGAGAGAGTGGGAGAGTTCTTCCTGCTACTTGTGCTACGTGTTGCACGTGCTTAAGCAACGCACCTCTATCGCTTTTTCGGCGATTACACCGCGATTCTAGGTAAGCAAATACCCTAAATAGTTGCTATTTTGAGGTTCCTTTGTTTCCATAGCGATGTAGCTTATGGATCTTGTGTATTAGGTTCCCTATTCGCCGTAGACGAAGCGTATACGCTCCGTTTCAATTCACGAGTCTACAAGACATAAGGTGAGGATTTTAGACGCTTTGATTGACGGTTCCCAATGCTTTCAATGTCGTTTAATAGTAGATTATTGATGGCATCGCCGTTTGACATGTACAATATGCTCTCCGTTTCCTGTTTCGTAAATTAACGAAGAATATGAGATTTAGGGCATTTTAGTCATTTGTAGGAAGTACTGTTTATATTCATATTTTTCTGATGTGATTGACATGGTTTGTTGTCGCATTAGGAAGTTAGGAATACGTGCATAATTAGTTTGGCGAAGAGATTCGCCTAATTGCACACTTCGGTTCGACATACTATATGTAGACTTAAGTGTGTAGTGTATGTGTTTGTATAAATGCTTGTATTAGTATGTATTGAATTAAATGATGTTATGAATTAGTTTGAGATGGATTTCTCAATTAATATGCTGACCTAAATGATTTCCTACATGTTGACTATATGCATGATTTCATTAGATGCATGAAATATATGTGTTTGAAGATTTACTTAAGTTGAATGTTATAACATGTGTTAACATGCTCACGTGATTGTATTTCAATTCCAATACTCTTACATAATTTGCTGATGTGATTCCATAAGTGTTTGGGACTAGACTTAGTCCAAGCAGTCGGTAACTGAGCGAATTCGTGGCTGACTGGTCTTAGCCACGAACGACGCGTCGATGAACGCGAGTCGTGTTTGAAGTTGGCGGCAGTGGTTAGGCCGCGCGAAGTGTTTTACGCACTTCATGTCGTTCGACTTGAGATGCGATCGCGCTAGTCGAGCCCGTCAAGTAAACCGACTGGCCGATGTATGTTCACCTTGTATGAGTCATAACTGCTTGAACCTAGGGTACTGAACTTACCATTATAAACCCTGTTAACCATGGTACCTTTATCCACGAAGACTCATGAGCCGGGCATAGTGGTATGGGACACCGTGGTCGAGCTGTCGGCCTACGCTGGGGCCACAAACCTCCCCGTAGTGACCAGTGAGCACCTAGACTCGTGAGCAGATTATGGTGGTATGGGACACTATATTCTAGCTGTCGGCCTACACTGATCAGGCGACGAGTCCTTTGTAGTGACCGCGAGCGTATTCTGAGTCCACGGGAGGCGACGACCCTTCCGTTGCAGTAGAGTACGGTAGGCCTGTATTAATAAGGTGATGGGGGAGCGGTGCAACGAGTGCCAGCAACAGCCCTGGCAGCCCTTACAGTGACCTACGAAATATACATCGCATGAGATTACTAGGAGTGATGACCCTAGACAGGATCTATGTTGGGATTGATACAAGGAAAGTACCCTAGTTTCCCAATCCTGCAGTTTGAATGGACTAATAACAACTTGGAAATCATATCACCATGCCATTGCATGTGCCTGGAAGATGTGGAGCACTTGAGGGTCGATTGCATGCCGCGGTCGTAAGATGTTGCTGTATGAGGGAGATCGTCGGTGAGGGCATACATCACGTCATGTCATCTTGCATTAACAACAGTATTAGGATTGTCTGATTTACTGCTTTACTATTATCGCATGATTGAATTGTGAACAAGCTAATCATTGCTCTATGATTCCACTGAGTTGATCACTCACTCCCACGTTACGGGATGGTGTTTGCAACACCCACCAGACCCTGTTGTAGATGCAGGTGAGGCTGAGATCCAGGAGGCAGAGCCAGACTTCGACGAGGATCAGTACGAGTTCTCGTACATGCAGTATCACGATGGCTTTGCGTAGGCGACCTGGATCGATGGGACTTCAGTGGGACCATTTTGGACATTTACTTTTGATTCATGTATATGTATATGAGACTCAGAGATGTATTCATACTTTAGAGACAGATGAGATTTACTTATTTTTTTCATGCAGTGATATATATATTGTTTAGTCTTTCGCTTGCTTTTATCACTGGATCTGAAGTATGAATTGCAGTTTTGGTATTCTTTTACTCATGTGAATGCTTTAAATCAGAAAACATTGAATCATAATCATTTTTGTTGCATAAGTGACGGTCTGGCACTCAGGAGTAGAGTTTATACACGACCCCCGATTTTTAAGGTGTTACAAGTTGGTATCAGAGCATGAATAAGAGTATACTAGGCCTGGGTTATAGTCTTGCGATGTACACTGTCGCTTCCTTTGACTTAGGTGGGTACGACAAGGGTCTAGAAACACTTCTAGGATCACAGATTCGCCGATAGGCGAAGTCTATTCGAATCGATCGCACGATCGAGTCTGTAACGCACCTCGGGTCGCGTAAAGCAACACGAATAGCTCGTAGGTCGTACGAAGTCGGGTTGAGACATCCTATGAATGATTTTAAACCCGTAAAAGTAAATTCTTGGGCCGTGGGATGACCACGACTCCTGTATTCAATCGCTAGGGCTTAAAAACCCCATTTCACCAAAAATCTTCAAAATTCTTCCTCTCACCACTCCAATATTCATTTCTTTATTATCCATTTCATGTTAGGTATCAAACATAATATGAAAATAACACAAAATAATACTTTCACAAAATTTCATAGTGAATAGTAAAATTTCATGAAAAATGGACTTAAGGCCATTATAACTTCACTTTCTTTAGAAACTAAGGGTCTAGATGGATGTACTAGATCCTTCTACCCCAAAATCATATGCTGCATCATAGGGTTTGGTATTCGGGATTACGGAATGGTACCGGAAAGCCCCAAACACATGTTTGGGCTTACATAGGCCAAAATACAATGAACGAGGGGGTAAACCGTACATATCTGGGGTCCTTGGACCATAGGGGACCGAACCCATCTGGCCCCACCGATTGGATGCATCACCAGTTGGCGATGCCATCGCCGATCCGGCGATGCATCGCCATACAGGTGGGCCCATTTGCTGTGATTTTCGGGCGCACGCCCTTAAATCCCATGTGCACCCTCCCCATATATGTCCCGTCCAACGAAAACCCCCAAAACATATCCCTCCTTCACAAACAGCCCTCCCCATAGCCCTATTTTTATTTTCCAGCAACCATCTCCAAAATCTGGGATTCCAAATCATCCCTAGATCCCTCCTTGGCCAAAAACGACCACCATCCATCATTCCTTTGGAGTTGGCAGCCCTTCCTCTTGAAGATTTCATCATTTGGAGCTCCAAAAATCTTCAAATCGAGCTCAAATCGTGAGGTGCTCCATTTCTCTTCTTTATTTCCATTTCTCCTTGAAAATACATCCTTGGGAAGCTTGAAGCATCCCTCTACGATGCCTAGATCTCCTTTTTCCAGATTGGACAGCCACTTCTCCACATTTTTTTCATTTTCCATGGCTCTCGTGGAAGCCATTTTAGGCCTTTTATCACTCTCATCTATCATATCTTTGATGGGTAAAAGGAAAACCGCAACAGATGAGGCTGGGCCAAGCCGCCCTGTTCAATCGAGAAGACCGCGGGGTGGTGCCGCAAGTTCAAGCGCCGTCGCAGGTCCAACTGCAGCCCTAGAGTGCCGTACAAAGCGGGATTTAGATCCCCATGCTCACCTTGGGCGAGTAATTCTATCAGAGATGCCTCAAGGCCAATACACTGATCGCAAAGTGTTATTTGAGGCGGACGTGGAAGGGCGACTGTTTGGTGAATTTTTGTTGTTTGAGCGCATTGAAGCTGCGCATTGGGGTCCGATCTTTGAAGCTCGTGCTCGTGCTAATGTGAGCACCGTTCGTTCCTTCTATGCTAGTATCCAGAATCCTACCTTGGAGCCATTGCAGTTTAAAATCCCTTTTGGTAGAGATCGGATGGCTACGATTGATGTGCGACTGATTGCGCGACTTCTGAACGTGCCTCTTGGTGATGTTCATCCTAGTGGGAAGAATCTGAGGAGTAGGCGTGAACGAGACCGCCGCACCAGGTTTCTGTGTGGTAAGTTGGTTCCATGACAGCCTAATAATAGCCTAAAGGCAACGTATATGTCTGATGATTTGCGCCTGTTGCACCATATCTGCACGTACAATGTGTATCCCAGGTCAACGAATCACATTGAATGTACACACCTTATGGTTGATTTCCTGTATCTGGTGGCCCAGGGAGAACGTATGTATGGCCACTTTCATCTTACGACAGATAATCCTCATAGCCAAGTCAAGAAGAACATCCGAATCGCTTCCTTTTGGCCGACTGATTTGTAAGATTGTGCTTGAGTTTGCCTACAGACTTGGGCCGAAATTGCCAGTTTCGATTCATACCATTGATGAGTCGACTATGGTCAAGATGAAGATTGGGTCGCAGTACCGTGAAAATCAGCTTGAGGAGGACAGCGAGGATGACTTGGATGATGAGGAAGATCAAAGCGAAGAAGAACCTGGAGCAGAGGTTCAGGAAGAAGCTCAGGAAGAGGCAGAAGAGGAGGCTCAGGATACAGATGAGAGCCCTCCTCCTTCTGCGCAGACTACTAGCGATGATCACATTGCTCGGATCGAGGAGAGTCAGATCGCCTTGATAAGGGAAGTTCAGGAACTTCGCGCTGAAGTCGAGGATGCCAAGGCCGTTACAAAGAAGAAATTCGGCAAGGTGACTCGCACCTTAAAGGCGATCCAGTGTTGCTTGCAGGATAAGGATGCTCCTCCTCCATCACCCGATTCAGACTAGCGATGCGACCTTTGATGTAGTTGTTAGTAGTTAGTCATTTCCTGCTTTATGTGTGTAAGCCTGTTAGGGCTAGTGCCTTACTTGTGTTGCTGTTGTAATTTTAACTGTCTTAGTTCCCATGTATTTCTCGTCATGATGCTTGTAAGGATATATCCCTTGTATTGTGACAATTTTGATTAAATGAAATGCATGGAATGCCTTTGACTCCTTGTGTGAATGGTTGCGGTGTATTTGTGCTATTAAGACTGACAAGGTTGCGCCCTATTTTGAATATAGGGAATGCTGCCTAAGGCTACGCGGAGCACGGTTCGGCTTGCATTGACTGAGCATATGGATCAGACTCCTTCGCAGTCTGACACTCATGCGGACCCTGCTTTGGGCCCGATTCCTGAGACAGTTCGTGCGTCTCAGCCTGCCGCTGGTCCTACAGTTGGACCATCACCATTTACGCAGTCAGTCAGAGAGCCTCATCGTGCATCTACTTCCACACAGCATCCGCCACAGCCTGCTCCACCTCCTGACAGATTTGAGCAGATGTTGGCTATGATGCAGCAGCAGCAGCAGCTTCTGACTACCATCGTGGGGACATTAGCACAGGGTGGGGGTGTGGCTCCACCTGCACCACCTGCGCATCCAGCTGAGGATGCTTATACATACGCCCAGGATGAGGGCATGACTCATCCTGTGTCGCCTGCTAACCCTGCGGCGAATGCCGCAGATACACGGGGCCTATTAGAGCGATTTCAGCGCTTACGACCTCCCACTTTCACGGGTTCTTACAGACCCGAGGAGGCTGAGTACTGGCTCGACCGTGTGTCGAAGATTTTGCGGATGTTACATTGCACAGAGGCTGAGCAGGTAGAGCTGGCTACATTCCTATTTGAGCGAGAGGCCAGCCTGTGGTGGGATAGCGTACTACGGACCATTGCCGACGACTTTGTATGGACATGGGCAGCGTTTGAGTTCCGCTTCCATGAGAAGTATTATCCCCAGACTTACAGGCATGACAGGGAGAATGAGTTTCTCCGCCTCAGACAGGCAGCCATGACAGTTACAGAGTATGAGCATCGGTTCACGGAGTTGGGCAGATACGTCCCGACGATTTTGGCTGATGAGCAGATGCGCATACGGCGCTTTTTGGAGGGTTTACGACCAGATATTCGGTCGAAGATGTGCTGTTTGAGCATTCCCTCTTATGCAGAGTTGATTCACATGTCCATGCGGGCAGAGCAGGATATGGATCGACTTGTGCGATCTCGTGGCCCTGTTGCTTCTAGGCCGCGACCAGACATGCAGGACAGGGCCTTCACGGGCAAGAGGCCTTGCGTCGACCCTTCTACTCGGGCCATAGCGCCAGCACCATCGTTTCGGCGCCTCGAGTTATCGTGCACATACTGTGGGAGGTCAGGCCACTTGGCGCAGAGCTGTTTCTCTCGGATGCGGGACAACGGGTTCTCACCGCCGCAGAAGATTGACCGTGGTCGTTCACAGGCGATATCAGCACCGCTTATACGGTTAGCTCCTACGCACCCTTCTTTCAGACCTCCAGTATGGCAGATCAGATAGCCTTCACAGCCCATGACACAGCGGCCGAACCGTCCACAGCAGGCTCGGGTTCATGCATTGACAGCTGAGGCAGCTGCGACACCGACTTTTCAGCATTCGGCCTTCGAGGTCATAACCCATATTGGAGGTACTCCTATTCTTGTGATGGTGGACACTGGTTCCACGATTTCTTTGATATCGCGTGCTGTAGTCAGGCGTCTTGGGTTACAGACCATTACCATGGATAGGGTACGAGTCCTTGCAGCCCACGGAGATTATTCAGATGTCACCCAGATGTGTGAGGGGTGTTTGGTTGATTTGGGAGGCCGGACGATGGCTATTGATCTTGTCATCGACCCCTCTCTTGTTTATCTCGACGTCATTCTTGGCATGGATTGGTTGACTGCAGCGAGGGCCGAGATTGACTGCGAGACTCGTATGGTGACGGTGTACGAGCCTGAGGGCATGCCTTTCACATTTTCAGTGCGTGTAAATCTCCCTTTCCGCATACTTAGTTACGCCACTTTATTGCGCGACGCTGGTGCCCAGGTATTCGAGCATGTGCCAGTCGTTTTCGAGTTCGGGGATCTGTTTAGGAAGATCCCTGGTTTACCGCCCCGATGTGAGATCGATTTCACTATCGATCTGGTTCCTGGTTCTACGCCCGTCTCACTGCCGACGTATCGCATGACACCATGTGAGATGGAGGAGTTGAGGACGCAGATTGATGGTCTGTTAGAGCTTGGCCTTATATGGCCTAGTGTGTCTCCTTGGGGAGCACCGGTCCTATTCGTGAGGAAGAATGATGGTTCGATGCGATTGTGTATTGATTATCGCAGGCTGAACCAGGTCACGGTGAAGAACAAGTATCCTTTACCCAGGATCGATGACTTGTTTGATCAGTTGAGAGGAGCGCAGTACTTCTCGAAGATTGATCTTCAGTTGGGATATCATCAGTTGCGCGTCAGGGATGAGGACGTGCAGAAGACAGCGTTCAGGACTAGTTTTGGCCAGTACGAGTTCCTCGTGATGTCGTTCGGTCTCACGAACGCACCGGCCGTGTTCATGGATCTGATGAACCGGGTATTTCGGCCTTTCCTCTATCGATTCGTCGTTGTATTCATTGACGATATTTTGGTGTACTCTAGGAGTCGAGAAGAGCATGAGGAGCACTTACGTTTGGTCCTGGATACGCTCAGACAGCATCAGTTGTTCGCACAGTACAAGAAGTGTGACTTCTGGAAGCAGGAGGTGAAGTTTCTGGGACACGTGGTGTCCAAGGATGGCATGGCAGTTGACCTGTCTAAGGTAGCTGCGGTGCAGGACTGGGAGCAGCCTGGTTCTGTCACTGAGGTGAGGAGTTTCTTAGGTCTTGCTGGCTACTATCGGCGCTTCATTCAGGACTTCTCGAAGATTGCGAGACCCTTATCTCAGTTGACACGGAAGGACGTGAAGTTCGCCTGGAATGACAAGACGGAGTCAGCTTTTCAGGAGCTGAAGGACAGACTTACGTCCGCCCCTGTGCTAGTATTGCCAGAGCAAGGGGTTAAATACACTATATACACTGACGCGTCTAGCGTTGGCCTGAGTTGTGTCCTTATACAGAGGGATAGGGTAATTTCATATGCCTCGAGACAATTAAGGAAGCACGAGGAGAATTACCCTACACACGACCTAGAGTTGGCAGCCGTTATATTCGCACTGAGACTCTGGAGACATTACCTCTACGGAGAGGAGTTTGAGCTCTTTTGCGACCACAAGAACCTCAAGTACATATTCACGCAACGAGATTTGAATATGAGGCAGCGGCGATGGATGGAGACGTTGAAGGACTTCAAGTTTGAAGTCTCTTACCATCCTGGGAAGGCGAACCTTGTGTCTGATGCGTTGAGCCGTAAGAAGGCGATAGAGTTTGCGGCTCCGCTGATGGTTGTCGAGTGGGATATGGTTGAGTTTTTGCGAGACTTTGAGCAGAAACTCACCGTTGAGGAGCCGTTTGAGTTCATCGCACATGTACAGGTGCGATCTTAGATCGATGACCGAGTCATCGAGGCACAGAGGGACGATGCGCATCTGACTGAGCTTCGAGAGTAGGCCAGTGATGATCCAGACGCCGACTGGAGAGTTGGTATGGATGGGGGCTTACGTTATCGTGGTCGCCTATGCGTCCCAGATGTCCCTGACTTGAGACGAGAGATTCTCAAGGCTGCGCATTGTACTAGACTCATGATGCATCCAGGCAGCACAAAGATGTATCATGACGTGAAGAGGACGTATTGGTGGGAAGGTATGAAGACCCACATAGCTGAGTTCGTGTCCTGTTGTCTCACTTGTCAGCAGGTGAAGGCAGAGCATCGCCGACCACCTGGACTTTTGCAGCCTATGCCGATCGCAGAGTGGAAGTGGGATTTCATTTCCATGGACTTCATTTCTGGGTTGCCGAAGACGAGGAAGGGACATGATTCCATTTGGGTGATTGTCGACCGTCTGACGAAGTCGGCGCACTTCCTACCGATCAGAGTTACGAACTCTGCAAACGAGTTGGCTAGATTGTACATCAGAGAGATTGTGCGTCTGCATGGAGTTCCGCCGGAGATCGTGTCGGATAGAGACACGCGGTTCACTTTCATTTTCTGTACTCGCATTCAGGAGGCTATGGGTGTGAAGTTGAAGTTCAGTATTGCCTTCCACCCACAGACAGACGGACAGACAGAGCGGGTGAGCCAGATCTTAGAGGACATGTTGCGAGCTTGCGCATTGGACTTCAAGGACAGTTGGGATGATTGTCTTGCATATGCGGAGTTTGCGTACAACAATAGTTTTCAGGCGAGTATCGGTATGGCACCTTATGAGGCGCTGTATGGGCGACCTTGTCACGCACCGCATTGCTGGATAGAGGTCCGTGAGCGTAGCTTGATCGGCCCAGAGTTAGTGCAGGCGACGTCAGAGAAGATTGATATTATTTGACGTCGGCTCCTTACAGCGTAGAGCAGACAGAAGAGCTACGCCGATACGAGACGGAGGCCACTAGAGTTCACAGTTGGGGATCATGTGTTTTTGCGAGTTTTCCCTATGAAGGGAGTCTTTCGGTTCGGGAAGAAGGGGAAGTTGGCACCGCGATTCATTGGTCCATTCCAGATCCTCGATCATGTGGGAGCGGTGGCTTACCGATTGGCTTTACCCACGCCTCTCGCGAGCGTTCACAATGTATTTCATGTTTCTATGCTGAAGAAGTACGTTGCTGATCCTTCCCATATCATCAGATGGGAGCAGGTGTAGTTAGGAGAGGATGTTACATATATCCTGCGATCGACATGTATCCTAGACAGGAAGGAGCAGGTACTGCGTAGCAAGGTGATTCCCCTTGTGAAGGTATTATGGATGCATCACTCTGAGGAGGAGGCTACCTGGGAGACAGAAGCTGAGATCAGAAAGAACTACCCACAGCTTCTCGAGGAGTACGAAAAGGTACAAAATTTTGAGGACGAAATTATTTGTTAAGGGGGGTAGATTGTAACGCCCATGAAAAATCCGTACTTGGGCTCGAGTACCAACTTGACCCGAAATTGTGTAGAATTTATTCCTTTAGAAAATATGACTAAGTTAGCTAGTGCAACGTTAGAATGGCTGGGAAATGGTCCCTGATCACTTTAAATACGTTCTACAAGGCTCAAAGCGAGTGGAACCAATGGTGCTATAATGCTCTAAAGCCTCGGATCAAACTTTAAACCGGTTTATTCTCGGGACCTCCTTGAAACTTTGTATTGGATCTAGACCGCGCGTCGAAAGTCCGATACCTACCATCTTAGACTGTTATGACCACTTAGCTGGGCTTGGCAATCGTTTCGAAAATCAAGTCCAACTGACATTCAGAGGCTATTTCATTGAGCCTGGAGTGAAGAGAGTGAGAATAGGGTTAGAATTGGAATTTAAAATTCAAATCTGGCACACGATTTGATGCATCAGTATTAAGCATTCTGACCGTCAGAATTCAGCCAAATTACACCCTTGGATCAGGAAAAATTTCTATTACATATCACGAGACTTATAGGCCTGATCTTAGTGCGGTGACCGTTAAACTGAAACTGGACCGCCACGTGCGATCTGGGAACCCTACCGGTCTGAAAATTGGATGTGTGCTAGATCCAGTGTGCATGAGCTTAAGTCCGACCGGATTTGGCCAGGGGACCTTCAGAAATGCTCTTTTGGACCGAAACGGCCCCGATTTGGTTAGGCACCAAGTAAACATTGTTCCCAAGCCTATTTTGGGCATGTTTTAACTTATAAAAGGGGTTGAAACCCTTACTTCTCTCACACATCCGAATTTGCTAGAAACCCTAGCTTGTATGAGAGAAAAGGTGAGAGATTGTGAGAGAGAGTGGGAGAGTTCTTCCTGCTACTTGTGCTACGTGTTGCACGTGCTTAAGCAACGCACCTCTATCGCTTTCCCGGTGATTACACCGCGATTCTAGGTAAGCAAATACCCTAAATAGTTGCTATTTTGAGGTTCCTTTGTTTCCATAGTGATGTAGCTTATGGATCTTGTATATTAGGTTCCCTATTCGCCGTAGACGAAGCGTATACGCTCCGTTTCAATTCACGAGTCTACAAGACATAAGGTGAGGATTTTAGACGCTTTGATTGACGGTTCCCAACGCTTTCAATGTCGTTTAATAGTAGATTATTGACGGCATCGCCGTTTGACATGTACAATATGCTCTCCATTTCCTGTTTCGTAAATTAACGAAGAATATGAGATTTAGGGCATTTTAGTCATTTATAGGATGTACTGTTTACATTCATATTTTTCTGATGTGATTGACATGGTTTTTTGTCGCATTAGGAAGTTACGAATACGTGCATAATTAGTTTGGCGAAGAGATTCTCCTAATTGCGCACTTCGGGTCGACATACTATATGTAGACTTAAGTGTGTAGTGTATGTGTTTGTATAAATGCTTGTATTAGTATGTATTGAATTAAATGATGTTATGAATTAGTTTGAGATTGATTTCTCAATTAATATGCTGACCTAAATGATTTCCTACATGTTGATTATATGCATGATTTCATTACATGCATGAAATATATGTGTTTGAAGATTTTACTTAAGTTGAATGTTATAACATATGTTAACATGCTCACGTGATTGTATTTCAATTCCAATACTCTTACATAATTTGCTGATGTGATTCCATAAGTGTTTGGGACTAGACTTAGTCCAGGCAGTCCGTAACCGAGCGAATTCGTGGCTGACTGGTCTTAGCCACGAACGACGCGTCGATGAACGCGAGTCGTGTTTGAAGTTGGCGGCAGTGGTTAGGCCACGCGAAGTGTTTTACGCACTTCATGTCGTTCGACTTGAGATGCGATCGCACTAGTCGAGCCCGTCAAGTAACCCGAATGGCCGATGTATGTTCACCTTGTATGAGTCATAACTGCTTGAACCTAGGGTACTGAACTTACCATTGTAAACCCTGTTAACCATGGTACCTTGATCCACGAAGACTCATGAGCCGGGCATGGTGGTATGGGACACCGTGGTCGAGCTGTCGGCCTACGCTGGGGCCACAAACCTCCCTGTAGTGACCAGTGAGCACCTAGACTCATGAGCAGATTATGGTGGTATGAGACACTATATTCTAGCTGTCGGCCTACACTGATCAGGCGACGAGTCCTTTGTAGTGACCGCGAGCATATTCTGAGTCCACGGGAGGCGACGACCCTTCCATTACAGTAGAGTATGGTAGGCCTGTATTGATAAGGTGATGGGAGAGCGGTACAACGAGTGCGAGCAACAGCCTTGACAGCCCTTGCAGTGACCTACGAAATATACATCGTATGAGATTACAAGGAGTGACGACCCTAGACAGGATCTGTGTTGGGATTGATACAAGGGAAGTACCTTAGTTTCCTAATCCTGCTGTTTGAATGGACTAATAACAACTTGGAAATCATATCACCATGCCATTGTATGTGCCTGGAAGATGTGGAACACTTGAGGGTCGATTGCATGCCACGGTCGTAAGATGTTGCCGTATGAGGGAGATCGTCGGTGAGGGCATACATCACGTCATGTCATCTTGCATTAACAACAGTATTAGGATTATCTGATTTACTGCTTTACTATTATCGCATGATTGAATTGTGAACATGCTAATCTTTGCTCTATGATTCCACTGAGTTGATCACTCACTCCCACGTTACGGGATGGTGTTTGCAACACCCACCAGACCCTGTTGTAGATGCAGGTGAGGCTGAGATCCAGGAGGCAGAGCCAGACTTCGACGAGGACCAGGACGAGTTCTCGTACATACAGTATCACGATGGCTTTGCGTAGGCGACCTGGATCGATGGGACTTCAGTGGGACCATTTTGGACATTTACTTTTGATTCATGTATATGTATATGAGACTCAGAGATGTATTCATACTTTAGAGACAGATGAGATTTACTTATATTTTTTTCATACAGTGATATATATATTGTTTAGTCTTCCGCTTGCTTTTATCACTGGATCTGAAGTATGAATTGCAGTTTTGGTATTCTTTTACTCATGTGAATGCTTTAAATCAGACAACATTGAATCATAATCATTTTTGTTGCATAAGTGACGGTCTGGAACTCGGGAGTTGAGTTTATACACGACCCCCGATTTTCAGGGTGTTACAATTAAGTATATTATTAATATTAATGGTTATTTTGAAATCATTAGTAGTATTAACAGTACGATCGACTGTAAATCAATTAACATTTAAATCCTAAAATCTAAGCCTAGAACTAAACCTTAGGATGAAAATCCTAATCCTACATTAAAATCCTAAGATAAATAAATTCAAACCCTAGGCTATGATCTTAAACCTAGGTAGTGCGTATAACTTGAATGTAATTGTATAAGTTCATGATTTTTGGTAGGGTTCGACTTTAAGAGCACACGCATTCCCTAGCAACATTAGTTGGCAATCTGACTCGTAAGGTAATGACTTCTTCCCCTTAAGCTTTCCATTTTCAAATCAGTTTAAGTGATAGTTCCTATTTTAATTATAGTTGATAATTAATATCTCTATTACTTATGTTAGTTGTTGAATTTGATCTCTAACTTATATGCTCAACGTTTATCTTGTACAAACATATGTACGTTGCACTCGTAAACCTTCTCATGCTTGTGGATTACTTGTGGATTGCTTATGGAACTTAAACTAGCACCTCTATCAGTGGGAAACCCTGCTTGTATATGTACACCCATCATTGGGATATAATTGACTGATTGTGGCTATAATGGTCCCCGACCTAGTGACCATTTTACCCAAGTTTGTGTGAACTCACCATCTTGCAAATCCTTGTGCCCACTGTGGCTTTGATGTGATATCTTCCCTTTGTGGCTTTGATGTGATATCTGCCCTTTTGTGCATTTGATGTGATATCTACCCCTGCACCTTTGATGTGATAATTACTCTTTGTGGCTTTAATGTGATATCTGCCCTTGACACATTTAATGTGATATCTGCCCTTTTACCTTATGTGGTTTTCATTTAAGTGGCTTGATGGATTATTTCTGTACATCTATGCGATGGTAAATCCACTTGTGGCATTATGATTAGCCACTAGTCATGGAGGTTGCCATTAAACATCCTAATGTTAGAGTCTCATGAGCCGGGGATGGTAGAATGGGACACTATGCCCGAGCTGTTGGCCTACGCTGGGTGATGAGCTCACCGTAGTGACCTTTGAGTTTTCTTAAATTGGTTGGTTGCAATCGGAATATTAATGGCTGGGTTAATCATGCATTCAGAGCATTGTGGTGATGACGGATGACTAATTTTGGATGCTTTAGATAGCATGTGCCCTTAGGCTTAGTGGGGTATCGTTTCACTAGCTCCCAGACCATTGACTATCGACCTACGTACGTGATGTATGATGACTTGGTCATTATGCTGTACGTGATGTATGAACGTAATGTGCTGCACTGATAACTAGTCATATGCATGGGTGACAAGCCCAAGTCCGATTGGATGAGCATCCTTTGGTCAATGTGCATTCACGCATCTATGCATTTAAGCAAGACTGTATCATGTATTGTTTTGAATGATTTATTCTTTAAAACTAGCTTGACTAATGCGGCGGTGTGTAATCTTGAATGGAATTCACACTGAGCTAGCCACTCATTCATCAAATATATAACCATAAAGGTAGTACAGGTGGTGTAAATGATATGCATGTTCAGACTTGATGAGGAGCAGGGTATAGGTGCCAGGGATGTATGGCTGTATTTGCCAAGAGAAGCTGTGCGATCTTGTGGCTCAAGATTATGTGCATTTATTATTTCTCTCGTGTAAACTATGTAATTCTTGTATTTGTTATTACAGAGACATTGGTTTGTACATGTCATTATGGGCAGCCGCTCGTATATTCTGAATGTAATGAAAATTTTCTTTTATGTTTGATTTATCTATCTTTCGCTAAACTTCTTACTTTGAAATACACACACACACACACACACACACACACACACACTTGAATTTGACTATCGTTAAAGGTTAACACTCGAGTTTTTGGAGAATGAGTCATATACTCGGGTTCAAAAAACTCGGGGAGTTACAAGCTGGAACATTAATGAATGCGGGAGTTCATGGTTCAATCTAAGTAATAAGTTTCAAGATGATTACATTTAAGAATGGATTGAATGATGAACTCCCATGAGGAAGGAGGATGTGAGAGGGTGGATAATAACTCTTGCAATAACTCTTTCAAAACTCCCTCTTTTTCTCACTACTGAACCCTGGAAGCAAACCCCCAAATATATAAGTAAAAATCCCAATGGTAAAAAAACGTGCAGAAAATTTTCGGAATTCGATGTCATTGAACTTCCTCCGATGTCATCTATTCCTTGAACTGTGGTTTTCATATAAGTACTGGACAGTTCTGCTCAATGTCATGGAGTGGCCTTTGATGTCATCAAATGCTAGCTTGATGTCATCGGGATTTTCATAAAAAAATGCTTGGAGCTTGCTAGAAAATTGGGTTCACTTTTTCGATGTCATCAAACATACTTCGATATATTGAAGTTTGAATTTTGATGTCATTGAAGATTAAATGATTTTCCTTTGAAAACTCTTTGGTCAATTTTGTCCCCTTTTCAATGTCATCGAACACCCCTTCGATGTCATCGAATTTTGAATTTCGATGTCATCAAAGATTATATAAATTTTCCTTATGAGCTTGCTGGAACTTTGAGTGCCTATTTTTTGATGTCATCGAGATAGGTTTGATGTCATTGAACTTGTAAGATTGATGTAATCAAACTTGTCAGTTCGATGTCATCGAGAATGTAATGCCCCGTACTTTACAGTACTCAGGTGTTATCGTGGAGATCTAATTTAGTAACATAAACCTAGTTCATTGAACATTCACCCTCATTAGGTTAAACCTAACCATGCATCTTAGGCTGTAAAGCATGAATCAATGGGGCCACGGCGTCTTGTCGCTTGGCACGTGGCTTGGTCACACTAATAGGGCTCCCTAGAGATCTTTCACTGTCATTAGGTCCACAATGTTTCAACGATCGATCTAACGATCGACTTTCCTAAAATCAACCATCGGATTATAAAATCAACCATAAACCTTTGGAGTAGTGTGTGCACATGGTTTGATATGGAACTATTCGAATCATTTATGATTTCAATTAAAGGCAGATCCTATAAGAAAAATTAAATAGATAAATAAACAAAATAAGTATTTAGGAATACACTAATAATAGTGATGCATACAATAAGTACTATAATAATAATAATAATAATGTAAAATCATGAGATATGTAGTCCTAATAACCTATGGAGCAGGACCCACAACATGATTAACAATGTACACATATGAAATTAATAATAAAAATAAAAATGATAATAATAATAATAATGGAAAACATTAAAACTTATTCTAATAATAACAACTAATATCCTAAAATCAAAATATAGGTGGACCTAGTTGTCTGATAAATTTCTAGGACCATTCTAGCCGTTGACGTTCAGTCTCGAGCCGATCCGACCATTAGATTAGTGGGAAACCACCCTTAGGACTACAGATTAAGTGGTGGGCCCCACATGGACCTTGGGTCTGCCCCACATTTGGTAAAAGACCGTGACAAGACCCACCAAATGGGATGGACGATGTGGATTTATCACATACATCATCGTGGACCCCACATTGGGTTGCATGTGTACATAATGTAGGAGCCCTCGCCGTGTACTGAATCGCAGGGGTGGTCAAAACGGGTCTGACCCGTGCCTGGCTGAAAGAGGCAAAAACCTCTTTCGCTTTTCTCCCGCCAACGATATTTTAAATGAAGGACGTCCGTTTTTCTTGCGCTGTGGCCCACCATGAGGAACTATCAAGACGATCAGATCCGTCCATCCGATCCAGCTAGTTGAGATTACCAAAACCTAGTAGGCCTCACATGTAGATGTGATGGCGTGTGTACACAGTTTCGTGTGAAAACAGGCCCTGCAAACACAGTATTCTGAAAATGGAATCTATTTTGGTAGGAAGCTGGCACGATCTGCGTGAAGGGCGTCTGGCTTGATTTGGATCATCCAATCAGACGATATCTCATCCTTCCATTTGCTTGGGACGTTTCAAACAAAACCCTGGACGGTTTCAGTTTTTGCCCACTATTTTTGAAGGCGATTTTGGGCAGATTCAATCCCCACCGTTCGACGTGCATCCAACGATTCTGGGAGGTCTAGGGTTTCAAAAGAGGGAAGCCTATATAGCAAAAGGATCGGTTCTCCATTCCTTGCAGCTGCACATTTGAAAAACCGTCTGTTCCTTCTCCGATCGAACCCACCAACCGATCCCCCTCAAAGCTTCGATAAAGCTTGTCTGGGAGCTTCCTAAGACCCATACAAACTGTCTAGAAGGAGCAGATTGGAGGAATGTGCACCGAGTCCAGATCAACCATTAATGGCGGATTGTCTTCTCCAATGGTTTCTCCATCCAACGGTGTTGCTGGGTGCTGCGTTTAAAAGAAGGAAGAAAGAAAATGGAATGAGAAAGGAAAAGAAGAAAGAAGGGAGAAGAATAGAGAACGTGAAAGGAAGAAAGAGGTACGGTTGCACCATGCAGCACTAAGATAGAGGTTGCCGTTCAACCTCTTGCTGCGCTAACTTGAGTCGGGACGACTCATTCTAGGCTGGCAATGGATTCGGGGTCCCTTGCAGCAGAAATAGAAAGGAAGAGGAAGAAGAAAGAAAACAGGTGAAGAGAAGGTTGATGGTGGTGTGGCTGTTGCACCACACCACCTCCCGACTGTCTGAGCTGGCTCGGTCTGCTCAAACCAGATTAAGTCAGACAGTCCGGAGCCCCTGGAAGAAGAGAAGCAGACAAAGAGAGGAAAGAAGAAGGAAGTTTGGAGAAATGAGAAAGAAGTCATGGATTGGCACTGCTGCTGTTGCTGCCGTCGTGCCACACCACATGCATGATGGGCCACACCTGCGATGGAGATTGGTGGGTCGAGCCCTGACTGATAGGGGTGGCAGCAAGCGTGCTGCTCAAGCGTAGTGGGCCCCACCAAGTTTAACAGCTCAATGAGGCCTCATCTGATGCAAAGTGGGCCACACTTAAGGCCTGGTATTGGCCAACCTCCTTTGAGCATTGCAGTGGGCCATGTCCCTGTGGGCCTCACCAAACTTTGCTATGGGCAGCACTCTAGCAGTAAGGGGGTTGCCGAGTTGGGCTGAATAAGGCCCAATACATGACCACTTATAGGCCTTCCATTTCCTGGGCTAGAGATAACCTAAGCCAGCCCCATAGGTTGGGATAAAATGGGTTGGGGTCAGACCTCATCATTTCAAAACTCAGCCGAACCAGTTTTAATGAAGGGCTTGACCCATTCAACTCAGGTATGTCAACTTCCAATCCTTTCATTCCCTTGGATTGTTAAAACGGAATCATCATTAGAAATTATTGTTAGATACTATAAACTATAATACTCAATTTTTAGTATGAGATATCAACATCTATTAATATTAATGTTATTCTTATGTCATCACTAGTAGATTAATTATTATAAGGTTAGTGTTGATAGTATTAAATAACACTTATTACTTATCATTACTTCATTTGTAATATTATCATAAATTTATGAACTAGATTTCTAACCCTAAGACAAAGCCCAAAAGTAGAATAGTGGATGGAACTCTAAATAATCCAAACCATTAGTAAATGATCCGTAGTTATCCTAAACAAGAAAATAAAATAATATCATTACTAATTGCTAGTGTAGCATTTTTATAATGGTAGACCATAATATTAATTATCATCATAATAACTATTATTAACATATTACGCTAATGATAGTTACTAAAAACGAAACTCTCATTAATGATACTAACATGGAATCCATCACTAAAATATATTACCTTTAATGATGAGTTATATTATTTTATTAGAATACTTACTATTACTATGATTGCAAATACTAATATTATCATTAACGTTAAACTATAACTAACCATATTAGTACATCGGGTAAGCTACACATGTATTACAGTTCAACCCCTAGGACTAAACCCTAGGGCGAAACCCTAAAACTTAGGCAATCCCAACCCTAGGTTAAGACCCTAACTATAATAGGCATATAAGGCTTGGGTCTAGCTGTATAACTTTAAAATTCATGGTAGGGTTTGAATTTAAGGCGCAAGTACTTAGTGACACTGGAAGGTGATTCGTTTCATCAGGTGATAATTCTTCCCCTTAAGCTTTCCATCTTCTCATTAGCTTAAGTTATAGTTTTTATTAAAAATTATAATTGATATCTCTCTCTTATAATCACATGTGTTAGCTAGTGGAAATTGAATTGTTATATTGCCTGCTTAATGTTCATCCTGTATATTTGTTCATGCTTGTGGATTATTTGAGTATTGCTTATGAACTTTAAACTGGTATATTAGTGGGAATCCCTCACCTATACATGTACACCCATACTTGGGATGTAACCCAACTGGTTGTGATTAAAATGGACCTTCGACTTTTGGTTATTAAGTGGTGGTCTAGATGGATCATTGATGTGGGCCTACCATCCAGGGTTGTTGTGCCCAACAGTTTTTAAGGATGATTTTTATCGTATAGTTTTGATATTCGCCCTATGTGGTATATTTTGATACCCTGCCTACATGGTTTTGTTTTGATGTTTTCCCTATATTGGTTCGATATTTTATACCATATAACCATGTGATGGTAAGTCCTATATATTGTAATATGATTGGCCACTAGTCGACGGGTTTCCATGAAACATCCTAAGATGGTAGCCTCATGAGCCAGGAATGGTGGTATGGGACCTATGCCCGAGGTGTCGGCCTACACTGGTGATGAGCCCCTGTAGTGACCTTAAGATTATTTAAAATTGGCTGATTGTAACTGGACAAATAATGGTTTGGCTAATCATGTATACATGGCACAGACCAGCATCTATCGCTAGACAGTCGTTACGCCGCACTTAGTATGCTTTCATTGACGACTAGCCTCTGTCCGACTGGATGTTTTTCCCATGTCGTGATTCACATTCCGCATGGTTGAAACCCGGGGCGTTGATTGCGTATTTGCATGGTCGACGAGCCTAAATTTCACACGGATGAGCATCCCCGGGGTGTGACTGCATTCACGCATCCATGCATCTAATAAGACCTGCATCATGTATTGTTTTGTATGTTTTGATTTATAACTATGCTTACCTAATGTGGCGGTATATAATCTTGAGGAAAATTCACACTGAATTGGCCACTCATCCTTCAAAAATATAACTGTACAGGTGACATAGGTGACTTAAGTAATATGTTGGTTCAGACTAATGAGGAGCCGTTATGGTGGTCAAGGACATGTAATTGTACCTATCAAGGAAGCTGCGCGATCTTACGACTTTAGTTTGTGTTTCACATGCTTTTATATTTCTCATGTGTGTAATCTTGTATTTGTTATTGTGGAGACATTGATTTGTATAAGTCATTATGGACAACCACTTGTATATTCTAAATGAAATGAAAATTTTCCTTTATGTTGATTTGTCCATTTTACGCTCATTTGCTTACTCTGATAAAGGAAAAAAATGTATACTTGAATTTGATCATCCTTCAAGGTTAACACTCGGGTTTTTGGGAAACGGGTCATATACTCGGGTCCTAAAAACACGGGGCATTAAGAGAATATATCCAGAAATATGGTTTTGGACTGAAGAGGCACTTTTTCAATGTCATCGAGATAAGTTAGTTGTCATGGAAACTTAAAGTTCAATATCATCGACAACAACAGATTTTGCATATATTTCTTTAAGTCCATCCGCTGCTAAAGTTTTTGTAAGTCAAGCTTGCTAAGGAGTTTTCCAAGATGGTTCTTGGGCAAGGTAGACTATTTTTAAGGGGGTTTATTATCTGATAGGGTTTGGTTAGGGATGAGAGGCTTAATATACTATGTTGTTCTCTTGAACTGCTTCAACTTAGTGAGTCTTCGGTCTTGTAGTCTTCATATGGGATTCACTGGACTCTAAGACTCAATATTCACGTTAATTGACAAATAATGACACTTTCACAAACCAATCCAATTTATCTTATCAAAGTTATCTCTCCTCATTATAGCTTAGCTCTATTTTAGGAGTAGCAATAATTTAGTAGCAGTAATCCTCAATTGTAATCCAAGTCTACACCTTTATGTTGAATTATTATCATTTCCAATACAAGCAATTTTTCAGAAAGGCTTATAGCAATTACTCCATACGACCAACTGTAAGTATTTCTTTTTGTTTTATTGCACTGGTATGTTAAAAGTCCTTTTGTACCAAAGGCAAGTGGTAACCCATCTTTAGAGGAAGAGCCCTGCCATTCAACTATCGCCTGATTATCTTACAACTATATTGCGAGTGAATGAATAAGTGATGATCTTCTTAGACCTCGGTCATATACGATCACCGTCGATGTATCTGCCAATCTTGGCGCTTGGGGTCACATTGTTTAGTTTGAATCTAGTCGCATAATCAGTTCTGGCACGCCCTCATGCACCACACGTGACCAAAAGAAAATTAAGAGATAATAATTTTTGGTACGCTTGGTGAGAGTGGAAGTTTTTTGAGTATCTATCTAGTGTCATAATCTTGTAAAAATATAAGCTAAAAAAATACTCATAATTCTTTTGAGGCTAATGAACCACCTCCTGCTCCAAAGGTGGAGATGCAGGTTTAGCCAATGCTTGACTTGTTAAATCCACATTCGAACCCAGTGTCTAATCCTCCAAACTCGGATGGAACATCTACATCTCGGACAGATCTGCTTGAGATAATGATAGCGGGGATACGCGATATGCAAATGGGAATTTGGCATATTGGAGAGCAGTCACAAATCCAGGATGAAACCTTTAATAAGAGTAGATAGCTAGATAGGGTGAAAGCTTAAATAGGATGACGACTATTTTTATTAAAAGAACACATGTTGTGCCTCAACAAACCATTGATACTAGTTATGTCAAAAATCTGGCACCAATACCACAAGTACCGCCAGCCCCTCTTTTACAATGGAGCACACATCCTACTCCAGTACATGAAGTGATAAATATTTCTCCACTTCCTCTAATATAGGAAGTGCGGAATGTTCCTCCACCTGCTTAGGTCAAAAGACTTGAATGGGGGAACAAGAACTTTATTCTTGAAGTTAGGAAATTCATGCCTGAGGCTAGGAATCAAGGAATACCTGGGTTGAGGGGCAACCTTTCCCTAGGAAAATTTCTCATAATGGGGAATAATACCTGCTAGGTCTTGAGCCACTGCCTATGGCCGAATCTTGTGATTTTAACCACGAACAACCTTGCAATGTGAATCATGACCAAAATTTACAACTAGTCTAAGAGGTGGTAAGCCAATGTCTTGGTCACACTACCACTCTCGTTTATCATAAACCTTATCCCGAATGGATCGATCGGCAATATCTACTACCAGGGAATTATTGACATGATTTTACATTATTTATAGGTGAAACCATAGAACATATAGGTCGATTTGCCACACGGTGTTGAGACCATGTTAATAATGATCATTACAAACTACAATGTTTGACCATTTGTTAATTGCAGTGGCTTTTACTTGGTATACTAATTTGTTGTCAAATTCCATCCAAACTTGGTAAGAAATAGAGGAGAAGTTTTAGGCCTAGTTCTTTTATAGGGACGAAGATTTTTATGGACAACTTTGTATGTTTCTGACAATTATCACGTGAATCGGTTGAAAACTATAACGCTCGATTTAAAAGAGTAAAAAGCTAATGCAAAGTAATCACGATAGATGCTGAATTTGTACAACCGGACCGCGATGGTTTAGAATACAAACTCTATAAAAAATTCATCAGAATAGAGTTTGTTGATCTTTATGATTTAGTTAAAAAGATATCCTAGCAAAAAGCTATTCTCAGGAAGGAATTAGGTAGACGAACTCATCAACCAGGACATACTATTATGAAGTAGTGGAAAAGCAACCATTCTTTTGTTTGGCATTGGTTAAAATAAAAGCAACCACGCCAACCACAAAAAACCTAAAGAATATATACATTTGATATTACTCGAACCAATGAGATCTTTAATATGATGTTGGCCAGAAAATTTATTAAGATTCTCAACAATCATAAAATACCTACAGTCAAAGATTGAAAAAGACTGAGCATTACAAATGGCATGGAACTCAGTCCCATTCCACTAACAAATGTGTTATTTTTAAGAACATCCAAGACAACATTGACTGAGGATTGCTAAAACTTCTTGAAAAGGAAAAGGGGGCGATACTAATTGTTATCGATTTATTTTTATCAAACATGGAAATTAATATGGCCACGGTCAATCTCTAAAAGTTGGTCTGACCATAAAAAAGGTTGACATTGGGCCTTGTGAGGACTAAGCCAAGATACAACAATATGACAAACGATACAAGATACCTTTGTAAGCAGCTGTGAGTGCGAAAGCACAACCGAAAGCAACTTCCTCATCTATTATATCCCATATTTATGCGAGCAATGTGCAGGACCCATCAGGCTGAATAGGCGATTTCCTCAACTGAATGAACGAACTAAACCATGGTTCACACAAAGGTCAGAAATAAATGCCACTTATTAACAACAAAGAGTTCAAGATCTTTTAAATCACTCTCAACCAACTCAATACAGAGACAAAGGATGATTAAACCTCTATCTACTAGTTCGCGCATTGTTTTCTCACATAGTGTGTGAGTGTGCTAAAATTGGATTTGTGGCTCCAATTCGAACTAAACAATAATAACCCCAAGCGCCGTGGTAGGCAGACACGAATTATATGACCGAGATATGAAGTGATTGGTCACCTATGCTCAAAAGATTACTAAATGAAGATTTAGAGATTTAGAAGTGTAACATCTCAAAAATCAGGAGTTGAGCATAAACTCCACTCCCGAGTTCCAGAACATCACTTATGCAACATAAATGCTTATGATTGAATGTTGTTTATGTTAGTGTATTAAACATGAGTGGGATTAAACCAAAATAACATATCATACTCCAGAGACAGTTAAGTTTCTCAAGCGGAAGACTGTGATAAATATATAAAATGTATAATTGATTGTAAGTCTCCAGAGTGTGAACATGTTATCAGGTTAACTAAATACATGTATACTCCAAAAATGGAAAGAAAAGAATATACATGGGTGTTTAAATAAAAGATAAAATACCAAGTGTATTGGCATCTAATCAGTAACCCTGTAACCCCGTCGATCAGAACCTGCATATAGGAGGAATCCTCCTCATCATCATAAAGTCTGGCTCTGCTTCACAAACATTGCCATTATCTGAAACTAAAATAGGGACTGGTTGGTGTAGCCAACACCATCCCGTAATGTAGGAGTGAGTGATCAACTCAGTGGAAGCTATATACAGCAAAGGTTAACATGCTATCAATTCAATCAAGCAGTAATGATAAAGTAGTACAATCAAACATGTCCTAGATACTCTTGTTAATGTAAGAATGATATGAGGTAATGATGCATGCCCTCACCACAAACTCCCTCATGCGACATCATCTAATGATCACGACATGAATCATTACCACTGTGCTCTCACACCAATGCCAATGGCATATGCAGTGCAATGTCATGAGTATGATTACCAAGTTCTTATTAGTCCTTTTCATATAGCAAGATTGGAAAGATAAGGTACCTCCCTTGTATCATTATCCAAACGGTGATCCATTCTCGGGTCGTCAGTCCGAGATAATCTTATATGATGTTACGGTTCTAAGTCACTGCAAGGGCTGTCAGGGCTGTTGCGCGTAATCGTTGCTCCTCTCCCCCATCACCTTATCAATACAGGCCTAGTTATATCCCACATACTGCAACAAGACTCGTCGCCCTTATGCACTATCAGGATATACTCGAGGTCACTACAGAGGGCTCGTCACCAATCAATGTAGGCCGATAGCAAGAATATAGTGTTCCATACCACCATAATCTGCTCACGGGTATAGGTGCTCACTGGTGTAACACCTCAAATTTTTGCCAACCTAGGGTTAGACGTCCTTAGGCAATGGGTCAACCATAGTACCTTAGTAGTTTCTCAAAATTTGATTCCAAAGTCAAAGAAATCATTTAGAACCTAATTCTTTAGAATTTAATGTGAATTAGCCAGCGCTACACTAGATTTCCTGCAAAATTAGCACCAACCACTTTAAATACGATCCGTAAGACTCAAAAGCTCTAGAATCGTTGACGCTACGTTACCCTAAAATCTAGGATCAAACTCTAAATCCGTTTGCTCTCAGGAACCCTTTGAAACTTTGTATTGGATCTAGACCGCGCGACAAAAGTCCGATAGCGATAATCTTAGACAATTACGACTGCCTTGTTGGACTTGACAACCGTTTCAAAAATCAAGCCCAACTGATGTTCTGAGGCTATTTCATTGAGCCTGGAGCAGGGAGTGTGAGAAAGAGTGAAATTCATTAAAAATTAAATGTGATTTAAATAAATCTGGCACGTTTCGCTTGCAGGTTAAGTATAAGCATTCAGACCGTCGCAATCTGACCCAAATACACTCTCAGATCAGGGAACATTTCTCAGTGTACTTGGAATCCTCGATCGAGTCTCCGTGACCGCTGAACTGAAACTGGTCCGCCACGTGCGATATGAGAACTCTACCGGACTGAAAACTTGGTGTGAGCAGGATCCAATATCTATGAGCTTAAGTCCAACCGTATTCGGCCAGGGGACCTCCCGAAATGCTCTTTTGGATCGGAAAAGATCCGATTTGGCTATAACCCAAGTATACCTTCACTTGGAGTCTGTTTTGGTTATGTTTGGGCTTATAAAAGGGGCTTGAACCCTTAGCTTTCTAACCCATACGAATTTGGGAAAAACCCTAGGGGAGAGGAGAGAAAAGAGAGAGAAAGTGAGGGAGAAGCTGGTGATTCTTCTAGGGAGTCTTCCCTGTTGCTCTACGTGCCGAAGCCACCTACCTGCATCACTTTTTCGGTGACTCCGGCTTCGTTCTAGGTAAGAAAACCCTAACCTTAACCTGTTTTAAGGATTCTATCGATACAGGTAGAGAAGTAGCTGATGTATCTTGTGAATTAGGTCGTCATATCATTGTTGACGAAGCGCAAACTTCCTGTTCGATTCGTTACGCTTCTACGACGAAAGGTGCGGATCTTAGATGCTTAGATTACTTGTTTTCAAAGCTTTTAATGCCGTTTAATGGTAGATTGTTGATGAGGATGCTATTTGACATGTACAACATGCTGTCCGTTTTTCATTCCGTATACGTTCGAAGAATATGAGATTTAGGATATTTTAGGTATTTGTAGGAAATACTATATACGTACGTATTTTGTCGATGTGATTGCCATGAGTATTTGTCGTGTACCTATGCTAGTTATACGTGTATAATTTGTTTGGCGAAGAGATTCACCCTAATGCACATATTGGCCGACATATGTTATGTAGACGAATGTGTGTAGACTAAGTGTTTGTTGAAATGCCTAAATCAATATGATTTATGCCTGCCTTATGTATTGAATGTAAGAACATGATTGTTGTGTATTAGACATCTCCTTGTCATAAGGATTTGTTATATTATACGTTGAAATCAACATACGTCCAGTACGTTGGAGTTGAGTAGTCGAAGTGTTTGTAGAAATGTAAGTATTAGTAAGTATTGAGTAAATGGTGTAGTAGATTAGTGTTGAGACTGGATTCTCAACTATCTTGATGGTGCACATGATTTCCTATATGCTTGTTGTATTTGAATTGACTACTTAGGTGTTAAATACTCGTGTATGGTTAACTGCTTATGATGTACGTTATAACATGCTGATAACATGCTGGAATTACTTTCACTTCAATTTCGTTTATTTCATATGATTACTGAGTTACACTATATGTGCTTAGGGCTATACTCTAGTCCAAGTAGTCGGTAACAGTTTAGAATTCGTGATTGGATTCTATTTTCCGCGAAGGATGTGTATGGCGAACCCGAGTCGTACTAGAGTCGTCGACAGTGGTTAAGCCACACGAAGTGCTTGTACACTTCATGTCGGTCGATTCAACGTGCTTTCGCGCTAGTCAGACTCATCAAGTAACCCGACTGACCATTGTATGTTAACCTTATATTCATCATAACTGCTTGAACCTAGGGTACTAAACTTAGAATTAGAAAGCCCCTCTAACCTTGGTACCTCGATCCCCTAAGACTCATGAGAAGGGCATGGTGGTATGGGACACCGTGGTCAAGCTGTCAGTCTACGCTGGGGCCACAAACCTCCCCGTAGTGACTAGTGAGCCCCCTACTCTGAGCAGATTATGGTGGTATGGGACACTATATTCTTACTGTCGGCCTATATTGATAAGGTGATGGGAGAGTGAAGGAACGAGTGCGAGCAACAGCCCTGACAGCCCTTTGTAGTGACCTTGAGTTTATCCCGACACCGCATGGGGGCGACGAGTCTTGATGCAGTCTTAATGATATAAATTAGGCTTGTATTGATAAGGTGATGGGGGAGCGGTGCAACGAGTGTGTGCAACAGCCCTGATAGCCCTTGCAGTGACCTAAAAATATATCATCGTATGGGATTACTAGGAGTGACGACCCTAGACAGGATCATTGTTTGGGTATTGATATAAGGGAGGTACCTTAGTTTCCCAATCCTGCTGTATGAAAAGGACTAATAACAACTCGGTAATCATATCCACGTCACATTGCATGTGCCTAGAAGATGTGGAGCACTGTGGGAAGAAAGCATGTCGCGGACGCAGATGGTGCCGCATGAGAGAGTATGTTGGTAAGGGCATCCATCATGTCATTTCATCCATGCATTAATCACAGTATTTAGGAATGTTTGTTTTGTTTGCTTTATCATTATCGTGTGATGGATTTGATAACATGTTCATCTTTATTCTATGATTCCACTGAGTTAGCTACTTACTCCCACGTTACGGGATGGTATTCTGGACACCCACCAGTCCCTATTTTAGTTTCAGATGAGGGCACTGCTTGTGGAGCGGAGCTGGACTTGTATGATGCTAAGGAGGACTTCTCCTCCATGTTTTGACCTACGGGATTACAGGGAGGTTGATTAAATGCCATAACACTTGTCAGTTTATATTTTTGGAGCACTCATGTGTATTCTTTTCTTTTTATTTTGGAGTATACATGTATTTAGTTAACCTGGTAACATGTTCACACTCTGGAGACTTACAATCATTTTTATATTTTATATATCTATCACATTCTTCCGCTTGCTAATTTAACTGTCTCTGGAGTATGATATGCTGTTTTGGCTTAGTTTCAATCTTATTTAATGCCATTCTACAGACAACATGCATTTATCATTATCTATGTTGCATAAGTGATGTTTTGGAACTCGGGAGTTGGGTTTCTACCCGACCCCCGATTTTCAGGGCGTTACAACTGGTCACTACAAAGGGCTCGTCACCAATCAATGTAGGCCAACAGCACAAATATAGTGTCCCATACCACCATAATCGGCTCATGAGTCTTAGCAGATTGAGGTACCAAGGTTAGAGGGGCCTTTCACCGGTAAGTTTGGTACCTTAGGTTCAAGTAGTAGCGACCGAACATGTTGAACAAACATCGATCAATCGGGTTAGTTGATAAGCTCAACTAGGCCAAGCGCACATTGAGTTGAATGGCATGGAATGCATAAGCACTCCGTGTGGCCTAACCACTGCCGAACATCCCAAGCACGACTCAGATTCGTTAAACTCATCCTACGTGGCGAACGACCTCAACCACCATTTGGAGTACGCTTACCGATTACCGATTGGGGTTATTACTGATCGGAGTACGCTTACCGATTACCGATTGGGGTTATTACTGATCGGAGTACGCTTACAGTAGATGGTTGGAAAGATTTTTATCACGCCTTAGACTCAGAAACCGGGCTCATAAAATTCTCGATCACTGAATCCAGCGCGACAGCTTCCGTAGTACCCCATTCCTAGCTCCTGACACCCATATATTAGGTTTCGATCTTGGGATCCTACAAGGAGGATTTTCAATATACATTTATCTCGTAAGAAGCCTAACCATAAGCATAACCCACAACAACAACAACCAGAAACATCACCACATATCCACTATAATAAAAATTTTAAAGTACAATGCATAGGAAAAATACAATATTAATATCAAAAGCTTTAGAAGACAGTTGCACGCTCCAATCTCAATGCTGCTATGACGTCCTAGCGTCACTTGCATGCAACGATCGTGCAAAAGCTTATAGAAAGCTTAGAGGGTGGTGTAAGTATGTACGCAAGGTAAGTGCTAAGTATGCAATATCAGAGCAATGCAGAAACATGCTGGTAAGTCTATGGATGCTATCAGCCGTATCAAGGCTATGCGATGCAAGGCATAAATGCTATTGGCCATATCATGGCCATGTGATGCGAGGCCTACGTAGCCAAATGTCATATGTGAGATGGAACGTAAGCATGCTAGTCCTCATTTGAATCTAAGCAACAATATAGCTCATCTCTGGAATATCACCGAGGTCTGTACACTCCAAACCAGATTTCTACCCCATCGTGCGTAAAAAACTGAGTGGAAGAGACCTCACTATCTGCTTGTTAATATCGAGCCCGACTCGTCGATAGCTGACCCATTCCTCAAGTTGGTCAAACTCAGCCTAGCTTTGCCCTCTCTTCTCGGGCAGGTAAGGCTGCACCCACTTCCAACTGACCACGACACAGTGGGAAGCTCAACCTCTCAGTATTCGGCACTTGACGCTCATACATCCACTCGGTCCAGACGTTGGAGCATGAAATTGCGGTAATGACTGCTTTAGTTAAAGTGGGAATATGCCAATATGTCCTAGAGGAGGGGGGGGGGGGATTGAATAGGAATTTTTAATATTTTATGGTAATTTAAAGTCTTATCAAACTTATCCTGAGAAAGTATGCATATATCAACATTTCTTCAAAGTAATTCTAATGGCTTCCAAGCCAAATAGAGGATTTAGTCATAATACTAGTTGAAAGATGAACAAGATGTAAATCATAGTTTATGATGGATGTGACTGTGTGAAGTGTGATCTCAGATAAACAAATACGAAAGCATTTAGGAAAATCACACAAGTAATTAAAGAAAATATCAATCTCAAACACAGTTGTCTTTATATTGGTTCGACTACTTGTCTACTCCACTTCTGGTGGACACACTCAACCCTTGTACTAGAACTCACTAAAGAAGGTTTCACAACAGGTTCACCTCAAACCAGAGGTTTCAAATCAGGTTCACCTCAAACCAGTACAATATACACTAGGTTGACTCTAACGTGTCTACACGACACAGTTTATACCCCACACAGGAGCAAGGGTCAACACACAACAACTGAATTTTATGCCACACACGCTAAGGATTCACACAAGGAACCTCATTAATTTATGCTTCCATGAGTAAGGGTCAACATACAACACCCAACTTTTAGACCGCACAGTTTAAGGACCTAAGAGTTTATGCTCTCCACAGAGCAAGGGTCAACACAAAGTACCCCCAAGTGCACTCCCGTTGGAGGCCTCTTATGAGGACTTACAAGGGGTGAAAAACACCTTAGACCCAATCCTATAGAAGGAATGATCATAAGGGTCCTCTAGACTAATGACTTACATATAAGTAGATGAGTCCCATTTAGCGCGTTGATGAAGATCTCCTCCTTTAATGACCAAGAATCTTCAGCTCCCTTGAACTGTAACTCAGAAGATGTACCGATATAAGGCGACGGGTTGGGTTAAGGTTATGATGGAATCCTACTCTATTAAATATTTTCCTATAAGGGAGATAGAGTGATTCTAATCATCTATGCATTCAAGGCATCCCAGCTTAATGATGTGCCATTAAGATGGTAGCTGCAGGATCCTTAAATGCAGAAGTTCATTCCTCAATCCACTTTATTGAATGTCTATGATGAGGGTGGATTGGAGGATGAACTTCCATGAGAGAAAAGGCTTAGGGTATATGATCTAGGGCTAAATGCACAAAAAAACTCTCTATTTTCTCTACCAATAACCAAGGGCAAGCTCTCATTAAATAGGCAAAAGGTTCCAACAGATATAAAATGGTCACATTTTTTACAGAGTTCAATATCATCGAGGAGGGTTGATATCATCAAGCATACACTTTCGATAGCATCGACTGGCCACTCGATGACACGAACTCGACTGTCAAACGCTTTTGAAATCTTTTGCCAACTGGTCGAGGAAATCGAACATGCGTCAATGTCATCGGATTTCGAATTCCGATTTCATCGACACGAGGTTCGATTCCTTGACATTTGAAAATGTGAGAGCACTTGCCTTTAAAATATTTCAGGTATATGATATGATTGAGCATCACTCGATATCATCAGAATTTGAATATTGATGATATCGAGGGTAGTGTCGATTCATTGATAATTCTAAGAAATTTTCCTATAAGCTTGGTGGGCAGTTTATGTCCACTTTCAATGACATCGACCATGCCTCGATATGATTGATATTTGAATATTGATTTTATTGAGTGACCCTCGATCCAAGAAAAAATAACTTGAAAACTTGCTGGATAAATTTATGTCCCAATCCGATATCATCGAAGGGCTTTCGATATCATCTAGATTTGAATTTTGAGGATATCGAGGAGCTCTTCGATATTTTAAGGATTACATGATTTGCCTTAGCAGTACTTTGGACACAACAGACTAGATGTCGATTTTATCGAGTCGGCTCGATGGACTCGAGATTCAAACTTTGATGATATTGATGAGTCCATCAATCCATCGATAATTCAATTCAGATATCTTTGTGGTTGCTGGACATCTTAGGTCCTCATTTCGATAAGATCGAGTGAGCTTCGAGGACATCGACAACAGTGTTCGATTTCATCGAACCTCTTGTCAATAAATCGACAATGGTAGAAAACTTAAAGATTTTCTTGAAGTTTGGAAAAGTTTTCTAGCCAAAAACCTTAGGGTGTTCTTTTCGATTTTAAGGGTTTTATTTAACTGGGGTTTTGGGACATGAGGATTTGAGGCTAAGTTTTACCTGTGATGAGTTCGAGCACACATCTTATTGAGGCAGACGCTTGATCAATCTTCCTATGGGGCTCCTTCGTCTAGCTGACTCAATGATCACACTAATTGACAAACCAGGGCACTTTCAGAGTAACCTCCTGGTACCATAAGGGTTTAGGGAATTTCACTCAGGGACATCTATCGCGCCCCATGTAGAGAAAAAGATTTTTGGTGTCCAATCCTACCATCCACGATATACTTGTGGAGGCTACGACACTGTTATCACTAGGGTATATGGTAATCATGTTACACAATGTGAGATGCATGAATCACACTATCCAGTCATGCAACAATCCTGCATGTATTTCACGCTCATTGTGGGGCAACTCCTATCAGGGAGTCCTGTAAACAATCTGCCCAATGACATATGCAATGATCAGTCACTCCTCGTATCAAGCATACATATAATGCATATGGGTGTGTATCATGAAGTCATACTAAGCATGTTATACTATGATGAACTCTCCTCATAACAAGGATGAGCCTAGATGACCTACTCATATTAAGAATGGGCCTAACAATTATGGGGGCCCAATGACTTAGGTTAGCCCACTAAGGGAAGACGAGAATGGGCCTAAACAACGGGCCCTAGGGAGAGTTACAATGTGGACATTTAATTATCATTGCTCTTATAATGTGGACATTTAACCACCATTGCCCCCAAGGCATGGCCCATTATAATACCAACTAGGAAGATGAATGGACATTATAAACATCACGGTGGAATCACATATCATAATTGGGCCTCATCACATAGGCCTCATATGCACCACAATGTGCCTCACACAAGGGCCTCATATACATCTCATTGGGCCTCACATAAGGGCCTCACATACATCACATTGGGCCTCATACAAGGGCCTCACATGCATCACAATGGGCCATATCCTATGGGCCTCAAATAAATCACAATGGGCCACATCCCATGGGCCTCAAATACATCCTAATGGGCCTCAAATACATCCCAATGGGCCTCATAACTAGGCCTCAAATACATCCCAATGGGCCTCATAACTGGGCCTCATATACATCACATTAGGCTTGACCATCTGGGCCTCATATACATCACATTAGGCCTGACCACCTGGGCCTTAATGACATCACATTGGGCCCCATATACATCACATTAGGCCTCATACAAGGGCCTCATAGTCATCATAATGGGCCTCACCAAATGGGCCACATATACATCACAATGGGCCTCACCAAATGGGCCACAAATTCATCAATTGGGCCTCACACAAGGGCCCATGGGTTAGGCACAAGGGATGGTAGTGTGCTTACCATACATACATCAAGGTAGGGCCTATTGCATCACAAAGATGGGCCCCACTAGCTGGATATACAACGCATGAATCATGGTGGACCCCATTGTCCAGGGACTGGATGATGTGGATAAAACACTTACATCAGGTGGGGTCCATGAATGGACGGCTAGGATCGAACACGTACATCACGTGGGCCCATGTCCCATGTGGATGGCACTGATACAACACATGCATCACAGTGCATCTTACCATCCAACAGATTGGACGTGTGGATAATATACATAAATCATGGTGGGTCCACGTCCCAGCTGGACGGTGGAGACCCCACACATGTAAGGTGGGTCTCACGTCCAGCAATGGATGGCGTGGATGTAAAATACATATATCAAGGTGGACCCCACCCCCACATGTGCAACACGTGTGGGGTGGGTCCAATGTCCTTCAAACGGATGGACGGCGTGAATAAAATACAATTATGGTGGGTCCCGCTGTCCACATGCGGACAGCGTGGACAAACACATACACCACAACAGGCCCCACTGTCCCAATATCTAGATGGCAGGGATAAAACATATATATCACATGAGCCCCACAGCCACTGAACAACATGGGTGCACCACATACATCAAGGTGGGTCCACGTGGTGGCCCACCAAAGTTTTGAATCAGCTGATTTTGTGATTTCCTTCATCCAAGTTCTCCCCCCCCCCCCCAAAAAAAAAACACGGGCAACAGCAAGGTGGGCCTCATGATCAAATGGTCTAGATTAGGTGGGCTACATGCCATCACAAAAGAGAGAGAGAGAGAGAGAGAGAGAGAGAGAGAGAGAGAGAGAGAGAGAGAGAGAGAGAGAGAGAGAGAGAGAGAGAGAGACGACGTGAGATGGAGAGCGCCGCCACTTGAGCCCTCCCTTCCATGCATTACAAAACTTATATCAAGTGGATCTCATTATATATGGGCTCACCAATCAAAATCAACGGTGGAGATCCCTTTTTTCACAAAAAATGTAAGGACTAGATGAGCTTTTCTCAATGGGAAAAATAAACATTATGATGGGGTCCATGGAGAATGGCCCCATCAAGGGATGAACATATGAATCATGGTAGTCCATCGGCCACACTTAGGGTCCAAAGTGAGATCCATAACATCAATCGGTAGGCCTCACTTAGCCCATTATCAAAAACACAATCTAATCGTATAAATCACCCACTAATTCCACTTCTTTTAGGCTCCTTGAAATGTTAAGCTCCTTGGCTTTAACTTTGATGGAGGATGATGAAGATTGAACGGTGGAGATGCGAGGTTTTTTTTTTTTTTTGGGGTGGGGGTAGGAAGTGGGCCACACTTGGATCTCCTCTTAGAAATGCTTGGATTTCCACTCCTTGGTACCTTGGAATGGTAGAGAGAATGAGAGGGAGAGAATGTGATGGGATGAAAGGGATGGGATGTGTGTAAGAAAGGGATGGGTATGTGTAAGAAAGGGGTGGCTGGAGAGAGAGAGAGAGATTTAACTTTGGGGATGACTTGTGTAAGAGAGGGATGGGTTGTGTACTTGACTAGTACTTGATTGATTGATGTGATGGATGGTAGAGATTCTCTCAAAATTCGTAACGCGCAGCATTTTCCTTGAAATGAACTCGGGCTCACAACTCCTGACCTGGGTATCGCATTGATGCGCAAGTCGCATCATTGGAACCATGGCGACTGCGCGGTCACAATGGTACAAGTCTCGAGTCGAGTTGACTCAGATCTACGGGATGTGACTCAAGGTCACGCGCAAATGCTGATTACAGGTCGCGGGTTACCAGAATTCAATGGGGAGGATTGTGGGAGTCTAAGAAACGATATGGACTAGGATACGGGCCTTACAATTTTGATATCTTCTTATCTTGTTTTATAATTATGAGATCTGTAAAATTCATGATCCATCATTGTCTCTTGGGCATGGTGGATGGTTAAATTTCCTACAATCATCACAACGGTGCTTCATGTGGGAACTAATTCAATAAAAAGTTCAGATTTGGTTTAACTACTCTATCATCTAACTAGATAGGATAGGATTTTGATTCCAGTTTTGTTTGTTGGATTAAGTAAAGTAGAATCTTAATAGGTACAAGTGAATCATTGGTGCTCTAGTTTCCCCTTTATTATTTATAGTTTATTCAAAATTAATCTCTCTTATTCCAGATTTTAGTTTGGATCTTATTTTAGTTATATTTCTAATTATTTTCATAATACGTACAAGGTAAGTCCCTGTGGATTTGACATAAGTCTCACTGAGTTACTACTATAACACAACCCTGCACTTGGGGTTGTCAATAAGTTTTTGGTGCCATTGTCGGGGACTTCAGCTACATTTTCTGAGATTGATTAGTATTAGAATTAGTTAGGATTAGGGCTAATTTTTTTTCTATATTTTTAGGTTTGATTTTTCTCAATTTGTTTTTAAAAACTAACATTGTTTTATGTTTTGTAGTAACTTACATAGCAATTCCAATCCGGTAAGTCCTCTCCAACTCTTTTTAGATTTCTTATTTCTATAGTTTTTATTTTTCTTAGGTTTTAGTTGTTTAGAACTTGAAGGTTGTGAGTGTTTCATGCCTAAGTGGGTTCGTGACAACACTCAAAGACTTTTGAGTGAAGGAGGTTTGGTTGAAGAACTCACAATCCATCGAGGAGTTAGAAAATCCCCAAATATTCCTGAATCATCATCTGGGATCATGATTGAAGCACGTTATGTGGATGAAGATCCTGTGCATCACTCACTACCTGTTAGGACAATGCATGGTGAGAAGGAAGTGCATCGAGTCCCACCGGTTTGAACTTTACGAGATTATTTACAACCGGCAGGAAGAAGTACACATTCCTGTATAATTTTCCCAATCAATACAGGAAACATGGACTTCAAACCTAGGACGATCCAACTACTTCCTAAATTCCATGGAATTGATTCAGAAAGTCCATATATGCATATTAAAGAAATTGAAGAGATTATTACAACCATACATTTTATTGATGTTCCTCCTAATACAATTAGCCTTAATTAAATTATTTCCATTCTCTTGAAAAGAAAAGGCCAAATCATGGTTTCATTCATTAAGGCCTAAATCTATTGGCACATGGGCAGAGATGAGCTAGGAGTTCCTTAAAAAGTTCTTCCCAGCTCATAAAACCAACGCTCTTAGACGGGAAATAATGAACTTCTCTCAGAAAAATAATGAGACTTTCTTCGAGTGTTGGGAATGGTTCAAAGACTTACTCCTTACTTGCACACACTATGGTTATGAGACTTGGTGAACAATTGATCTTTTTTATGATGGACTTAGTCTAAATATATGCCAATTCGTACAGATGATGTTTAATGGAGAGTTCATGAATAAGGAACCAGAAGAAGCTTGGGATTGCTTTGAAATGCTAGCTGAAAATGCCCAATCATGGGACACATCAAACCGAGCTATTAATCTCAAGGTAAGTGCCAAGAGAGAAAGGAGTACATGTACTTATGGAGACGGATGACATTAGTGCATAGTTGGCTAACCTCACACGAAAAACTGAGAACTTAAAATCTAGGAATGAATCAACTCGACACAAAACAGTCGTTGAAACTGTATGTGGAATTTATGAGAGCGATGTACAACTAACCAAAAATTGTCTTACAATCCCAGATTTTCAAGAGGTGTTACAAGTTCAAGCAAACAGGTACTAATGACCCTTCAGTGCACCAAATTTCAACACGCACACTCCTGATTGGCAGAACCTTAATTGGAGAAATGGACCAACTGCAAATGTAACCAATTATCCCCAAGGGCCATATAGTGGACCCCCACCCAGGAGAACCCTCGACGATACTTTGGATGCATTCAGGCAGGGGAAACTGTAGACTATGAATGAACTTAGAATGTTGGTTGCAAGACTTGAGGCATGATTAAATGTTAGAGAGACTGGGGCTGTTCTAGCCTAGCCTCAACCTAACCCAAAAGGTCAAGTTCAAATAAGTGGCCTCAACTCTTCAACACAACATACGGAACATGTTCAAGCCATCACCACCTTAAGAAGTGGAAATGAAATTGATAAAGAAATTCTTAGGAAGGTTGAGAAACCTGAGGAATTCAAAAATTCAAAGGATGGTGATGAATCTAACAATGCTCCATATGACAAAGAGGCATTACGGGAATAAAAACTTGTGGCCCCATTTCCCTAATGTCTCATCACATAAAAAAGGCCAAGTGAGAATTAGGGTATTTTAGAGGTTTTTCAACAAGTCAAGATCAACATCCCCTTGTTAGATGAAATTAAATAATTTCCTTCCTATGCAAAATTTCTAAAAGATTTATGTGCGGTGAAGCAAAAGCTGAACATACATAAGAAAACATTTTTGATTGAACGAGTGCCATCATAAATCAAAACACTCCTCCAAAATATAAGGATCCTGGAAGTCCCACAATCTCATGTGTGATAGGAAACTTTCGGGTTGATAAAATACTTTTAGACATTGGGGCTATTGTTAATATGATACCATACTCAGTATACTAGAAATTGGGCCTTGGTGATTTGAAACCCACCAAAAAAACGTTACAATTGGCCGACCTCTTGATTAGAATACCAAGAGGTATGTTAGAAGATGTGTTGATCTAAGTTGATGGATTCTACTACTCGGCATATTTCATCATCTTGGAAACATACCCAGTTACAAATGTGGGCACTCAAATTCTTGTCACATTAGGCCGACCATTCTTAGCCATAGCTAATGCTATAATTAATTGCCAAAATGGAATTATGAAAATATCTTTTGGGAATATGTCTGTAGCATTGAATGTGTTTAACTTGTATAAACCACAAGAGGATGAGGACATGATTCATGAGGTGAACTTAATTGAAACATTTGAAGAAGAAGAACCTCTTTCAATTGAAACTCCTGAATCACTGGAAGTCTGCTTGGCACACTTTTCGGATTCAAATGATCCCATGATACAAGACATAGTGAATGCTTTGCGAGATTGTGTTCCGGTACCTGGTATTGGTCGGGAAGTTGATAACACTCTCTCTACTAACATTGAATTTTCACCATCACAGGTGAAGGAGATGCATTTTAAACCAAAGCTTACGACTTCAGATTTTAAAAAGACCACGAAGAAAAAAATTTCTATTATTCAATTGTTTATGGTCTCTCATTCACCTCAGCCTACTACTATTGAGAAATTGTCTGTTGTAGGTGAATCGTACATTCATTGAACACCTCGAGACAAAGAAGAAATTTGTTAATGAGGTGATCAAGTTTCTCTGGATGGTAATGGTCCAGGACATCCAAACTTGCTTTAAACTAGGTCATTAGATGATCTTGTTGAAAACTTTGTTGAGAAATTTGTTAAGATATTTGCCAAAGGAAGAACTGTTGCCTTTGGATAATTGTTAGATTAGGATTAGATTTCTTGCTTTCCTAGGATTACGATAGTTGTTTTAATTTGTGTTTAGTTTTTGTGCTAATCCATTACATGCTGAACTTTGGAAAAACTTCAACTTCCACTTCAGGTACTATCTTTCCATCGCTTCCCATTATTTTTGTTGTCTCATATGCATTACATGTTCACATTTGTTACATTGAGGATGATGTAGATTTTAGGTTGGAGGGTGTGGATTAGGTGGACTAATTAGTGTTTTCTTATTTTTCGAGCAAGAATTTTAAAAATTTTCAAAATTTCAAAGTTAATAACTTGTTTGGAAAGTGATAGTTTACGTAATTAAGAATGTTTTGAGTATGATAATATGATAGAGAGTTGAACCTTGAATGGTTGGAGTTCGATCAACTGAGTAGACCATTGATAAGACCTAATTGATTGACTAAAAGAAAAGTTTGAATATCACTTTGATCTAATTCATACATTCACACTTGATTTATTTTCTATGGAGAATACTAGAATGTGTGATTGTTAGCATGCATATTACTGATAAGCATTGAGAATCAAGTCTGGAGATCTTCATCCACCTTAAAAGAAGAGAAAAACCAGTTAAAAAATAATAAGATTGACAAAAAGGCCATGTGTTCAAATGAAAAATTCTCTAAAAAAGAATAAACAGACTGAAATTAATATAAAAGGGGGTCATTGATATAAATCAAAAATTGAAAAAAGAAGAAAAATGGGATAAGTTTGGAATCAAAGCTTATGTTAATGTAATTGCCTTGAAATGATGTGCATTGCTAACATTATGAAACAATAGTTGTTTTATATGGAAAGTAAGTTGGGAATCACTGAGCACATTAGGAAATTGATATATGAACTTATACTATTAATTAATTGATGAAGGAGTGAAAGTGCCCTTGCTAGTGCCCTAGTTTTATCAATTAGCGCGAGTGTTGAGTCAGTCAGACTACAGATCCGTATAGGAAGATCAATTTAAGTGTCTACCTCAACCGGATGTGCGAAAGCTCGCTATAGGTAAATCTAAGCCTCACATCCCATGTCCCAAAACACCAGGTGAATAAAACCCTTAAAAACAAACTATACATTATAGGGTTTTTACTGAGAAAACTTTTTCAAAAATCAGAAAATCTCTAAGTTTTCTTGCTCTGTCGATTGTATCGATACATGTCTCGATATGATCGACCTGCGCTGTCGATGTCCTCGGAAGCTCAATCGATAAAATTGAATGACGACTTAAAGTGTCCAGCAACCACATATTCATCTAGACGAAATTACCGATATATCAATATGCAGATCGATATCATCGATATTGAATCTCGAGTCGATCGAAGGAGACTCGATAATATCGACAGGTAGATCCGACGCCCCTATTTTTTCTTAAGAATATCATATATGCTTCGATATATCGAAACCATCATCGATACCATCAGAGTTCAAATCTCGATGATATCGGTTGGCTCTCGATGATATCGGTCATGGGTGTAAAGTTGTTCAGCAACATTTTTCAGGTGGCTTTCAATTCTGATCGGGGGTCACTTGATATAATCAATATTCAAATATCAATGATATTGGAGCCGGATCGATTGCATCGAGAATGTATATAAATTGTCTAACAAGCTCACTGATAACATCTTTGGATTTATCGATGCATCAACACGACTTTCGATATCATCGACATTCAAATTTTAATGATATTGAGTATCCCCCGATCATATTGATGACCTGAAAAATTTCAAAGCAAGTCTCTCTCATTTTCAAATGTCGAGGAATTGAAACTTGCATCGATAATATTGGAGTTTGAAATCCGATGGCATCGACACAAGTATCGATTCCCTCGACCAGCTGCAAGAGGTTTTTTAAAAGCGTATGACATTGATTTTGTGTCATCGAGCGGACCATCGATACAATCAAGAGTATAAGCTTAATGATATCGAACTCGCTCGATGATATTGAACTTTGTCATAAATGTGACCGTTTTATATCCGTTAGAACCTTTTGCCTATATAAAAGGAGCTTGGCTTTAATTGCTGATAGAGAAAGAAGAGAGTTCTTTGAAGTGTTTAACCTTAGATCATTTAACCAAAGCCCTTTCTCTCAAGGGAGTTCATCCTCCAATCTACCCTCACCATTGATATTCAATAGAGTGGATTGGGGAATGAACTTCCGCATTCAAGGATCCTCTAGCTACTACCTTAATAGTAAATCATTAAGCTGGGATGCCTTGAAGGCATAGATGATTAGAATCACTTTATCTTCCTAATAGGAAAACATTTAGAGAGTAGGATTCCATCATAACCTGGACCCAACCCGTTGCCACATATTGGTACATCATTTGTGTTGCAGATCAAGGGAACAAAATATTCTTCATCAACAAGGAGAAGATCTTCGTCAACGTGCTGAATGAGACTCATCTACTTATCTGTAAGTATCTAGAGTCCTGAGAACCCTTTGATCATTCCTTTTTAGGATTGGGTCTAAGGTGTTTCTCACCCTTTGAAGTCCTCAAGGAGGCCTTCGGCGGGAGTGTATATGGTGGGTGTGTTGTGTGGAGCCTTACTCTGTAAAGAGTATAAACATTTGGTTGAAGATGAACCAGTCAAAATCTTAGGTTTGAGGTGAACAGCTGTGAAACATCGGGTTAGAGGTAAACCACGTAAAACCTCCGTTAGGGTCTTATGGAAGATCCTTGGCCAGTGTGCCTAAAAGTGGGTGCAATGTGTTGACCCTTACTCGTGAGAGCATAAACAGTCAGCCTCAGTATAGGTTGTAAAGGTTGAAGGTGAACTTGATTTAAAACCTTAGGTTGGAGGTGAACCGCTATGAAACCTCCTTAGTGAAATTCGGTACACTCAAGGGTTGAGTGCAGTTACCCGGAGTGGAGTAGAAAAGTAATCAAACCACTATAAAAATGACTGTGTTTGCGATCGCTATTTTTCTATGTGTGATTTATTTTAATGATTTTATTTCTATATACCTGATCACACCTCACACACTTACACAGTCATATCCATCATTAACTAGGTTATATATTGTTGTCTCTTGAATAGTTTATGATTGGATCCTCTACCAGGCTTGGAAGCCAGTAGAGTTACATTTGAATAATCCTGATAATTGCACATTTATAGGATTAGTTTAACGAGATTTTTAAATACATTGTAAAAACTTTTAAAAGTCGTATTCACCCCCCTTTAGGACATATTGTCATATTCCTACTTCAACTAAAGCGGTATTCACCACTATTTCAAGGAGGACTTGATCCAATTGTTTACTCATGAAATTTGGCTCTAAGTTTTTAATTTTCACTCACTCCTCTTTGAAATCCCACTCATTTATACTTGATTGCACAAAAGGTTATTTTCCAAGAGAAGTTTTGAAACTTGAGGATTGAGGATTACTTCACACATGTTTTGCTCGGGACTAGCAAAATACTGGTTAGGGGGGTGTGTTAAGTGTTAAATAATACATATTTCTCCCTTGTTATTCATTGGCTTTGGGAATATAAATGTACTTATTTGATCTATTTTCACTTATTTTCTTTTGCGAGGTGATTTTGAGAGCTAAGGAGAAAATAACACCTAAAGAAAAGATTTATGCTCAAGAGATTATTAAATGAAGATTGAGAGATTTAAAATTTATTAATGATGAATTCACATACCAAAGATCCAAGCAAACCAAGTGAGGAATGAAGAGAATTAAAGATTTAAAGTGAAGAAAATTAATCCTGAAAATTAGACAGAAAAAACATATTTTGGAATTCAGAGTCTAAAACAAAAAAAATCTTGAAACAGACTTTTGGTCCCACCGAAGTTCAATTTCAGTCCTACCGAAATTGTGCAGAATTGTCCAGCGAGGAAGTGGGATTTTCAGCCTTAATTTGGTTCGACCGAACTAAACTTCGGTCTGACCGAAGCATAACTTTTTGCATAAGTTTGAGACAATTTTAAAGTCGGTCTAAAGGTTATAAATATGGGTTTTTTAATAATTTCTGTGATGGTGTTCTTGTTATTGTTCATGGGTTATGCTTATTGTTGATGTAAAAAACCAGATTAGCCTCTCCCTGCACTTCCACCTGAAACACAATGAGAGAGAGAGAACCCTGGCTTGAGCCGGGGAAGCTCCGATGCTTAAGTCAGTAGAGATCCAGGAAGAGGATTTTTTTTTTTAAAAGTTTTTTCTTGCGTGCCTTGGTTCCTGGAAAGCCCTCTTTTTATACGAATGAGAGGTCCCGGCGTAAGGGGATTCTCTCCTAATTTTTTGGGAGATTTGATTTAATTGCCATCTTGTTTACGGATACTTCCCAATCTTGAGATTTTTGGGGTCGAAAATCCTTGTACAAGATTCTCGGGATGGTATTTAAGATTACACCATCTCTCTATTGCTTAGCTCAGCCTCAATAGACTCTGCAGTCTTGACTGGCTTACAAAAATGGAGCTTTTTACCTACTGTCGGATGAAACAGAGTCGGCATGGAACTGATCCCTCTCTTAATCCGATAGCCGACATTACAACCAACCTCGTGCGGGTCGGTCTTATAGTCGGTCAGGTGGCTTTTAGCTTTAGGGCCTTTAATCGGTCCCTTCAGACATTGCTATCTCTTTAACCGAGTCAACTTCATGTGTCTTACATATTTCACCTATGGCTCTTGACTCTTCTAGCTTCGGTCGGCATTTATATCCTGCAAACCCAAGCTAGGTCCCTCCTTGGGGCTTTTACTTCACTCGTCTTTTCCTGTTGCCTTGGGTTACGTTAGTAGAGTTGATTCATCCCATAACCAAGTTCCCAGCCTTGTATTTTTTCTCCAACAGTAAGCCCCCTACTCCTTGTGTAAACTATGTCGACACAAAGGAGTAATGAACTGCTAGGTCAGTTTATACAGAGAACCGACATTATGATGGAGCATTTAATGCTTCTTGTATCATCCTTAACATATGACAGCTCGTTGCTTGAAGTCGCATGAGCGGATAGCCGTCAGGTCTCTTCGTTCGCTTATGAGCGTCGGACGCATGGCTAAGATGTTATCTACATCAGTCGGTGTGCGCCATGCGTCAGGTGGGGATTCAAAGTAGGAGTTAATTAGACTCCTCCTTAAATGCTACTGCCACATGGCTCGACTATAAAAAGGCGGTGTGGGGGCAATTTTTGCAATTTCGCTCTCCCGCTCGATCTCCCTCCATTTTTCCTCTTCATTATGCTCGTGATCCGCCATTTTTCCATCTTTTTTTTTTCTTCTTTTTCCCCTCAACTGTGCACTTTTCACCTCTCCTATGAGTTTTCTCTCCCTCCCTTTTTCTTTTCGACACTTAGTGATAATGCATTCTTTAAGTCCCCGGGAGGGGGTTTCTGGTGATGAGGGCAAAATGAGGCATCTCTGGAATGTCTCGAAATCGCCCCCTTTACTAGCAGAGATGGTAATGGGTGCCAATGAGGCCTTCCAACTTACAACTAGGCTGTGTAGTGGGGCTTCAGCGGAATACTTCACTCCAGTGGGTTCCTCTGTCTTGAGACATGCCCCTGGCAGGCCTACTCCCTATTTTCCTGAAGATGACTTGGAAGAAGAGGAAGACTTAGAAGAAACTGTTGAGCCGGCTCTTCCTAAGAGACCGGTTAGGACTGAGCTTAAGGGAAACACTGAATCAGTTCCCCCATGGAGGTTAGCTCAGTTTATTGAATCAACAGCTAAAGAAGGAGAGGCTGCCGAGAGTGAGGAAGTTGGAGATGAGCAAAGGGGGCTGGTCCCCTTAGTTTTAACTTGACTTAGATGAATTTAGATAGGATCCGAGTCGAGTATCATATTCCCGACTCAGTAGTTCTTCACCTTTCACTCTCGAATCAACTGCTCGACCATTTCCCTCCTAGGATGGTCGCTATCTTCCAAGTTACCATGTAATGTGGCTTATGTCTGCCTTTACAACCCGTTGTTCAGTATTTTCTCTCCTGACTCAGAATTGCTCCCTGACATATAGTTCCAAATAGATGAGGAACTTATTCGGATGTGCGGTGTTGTAGGTTGAAGTAGAACAGCTCTCACTAACCATGGACAAGTTCCTCTATCTATACTAGGTTTGGCTGAACACTTCACAGCCTAGCTGGTATTTCTTGAGTGCTTGGTAGAACAAGGGTGGCTCTTTAATAATCGACCCTCCTACCTCTAATAAACACTGGAGAGAGAGGTGGTTCTAAGCGTACGGTCGTTAGGAGACTACCGAGCCTGGGCCGATCGAACCTCGCATTCCCCGGGCATTCTCTGAAGTAGGTGACTCTGCATGGCCTTTGCCTTTTCTTATTATGATTCCTCTGAGTCTGATGAACATACTCTATAGAAATTTCCAAGAAGAAGCCGAGACTAGAAGCCAACGCTTTGGCTCGGATCAAAGATCTGTGGATGATAAGCCCAGAGGATCAGTCTTGGAAGTCCCTTCTATAACCAGAGCGTCTTCTTCTCTCGGGCTTGGATTCATCTGTGACAGGTATTTTAGGTTGTTCAAGCTCATCCTTCTAGAATTTTTCTGACTCTGTGTTTTATTCGACATAAAAATAGCTGATGCACGACCCCTTCTAAAGCCATCGTCGAAATTGAAGGCTCCCCCTAGGTCAGTGCTATTGTTGGAACCTCGGCCTCTAAAGAAGGTAAAAATTTCTCCTGTAACCGAGAGATCGGGCCTAGTCGCTCTTACTTCGGTCGTCCCGATGGTCGTCATTCTCTCTGACCCCAAAGAGAGGATAGAGAATGCGAACACTCCTACTATGTACCGGGTGATTCCTGAACTAGGACATGTTATAGATCAGGTTTCGGGGAGGAGAGAAGAGCAGAGAGAGGAGACTCCAAGGGGAGAGATGGCTCAACAGGAGATGTCGATCTTCTAGTGGGCCATGTCTAACATGATCCCTTGGGCCATTGCTCATGGGAGTGAGAAATAATTTTCTTCCCTCTTCGAGTCCAGCTAAAATTTTACTCGAGGTAAAACTAAAACTTTTCTTTCAATTTTTGTTTTTCTTGTATCTTGACCTTACTTTGTCATTTCCTTTTGTAGCTCGCCCCATGCCTACTTAGGGTTGGTTCGGATCTTACCGAGGCCGAGAAGGATGTGGCAGATGTTGAAGTAGCTTGAAAACGGGCAACCGAGGCAGAAGCTCAACTCGAGATTACCTCGTCTCGTGTCAGCCGACTGACTAGCAAGCTGAGTCTTGCTCGGAAGGCGGCTGAACATGCTAGGGCCGAGGTACTCGAGTCGTTTTGCTATTAAAGGAGGCCCAGGATGAGAGTCAGTAACATCGCCTGACTCGTGACACCTCTGAGGAGAAGCTGGCTTGGTTGAAGGCTGATACAAAATTGGCACTCGAGTTGGCCAAGAAAGAGGCTGGGGAGAAGGCTGTAAAAGACTTCCTTGAATCTCCAGAGTTTGAAGATGGGAGGGATCGCTGGTATGAGAGCGGGTACACAGCTTGCATCAAAGTGATGAAGTAGTTTTTTCCCAACCTTGATCTCTCAAAATTTGAGAAAGGTCCTCCCGAGGACGCAGCGGTTGAAGTAGCTGAGTCAAGTGGCACCGTGGTCGAGTCTGAAACAGCTCTGGCTCCATAGGTCACTCTAAGTGACCTTTAATAGTCTCGGAGCTCAATTTTTGGCACCATCATCAGCTCCATTTTAGTACCATCATTAGTTCCATTTTGGTACCATCATTAGCTTTGAGCAAGCTCGTGGGTAGTTTTAGCCGAGGAAAAAGTTCATACATTTTGGCCGATCTTTCATTTACATTTAACCCTTTTAGTCTGACAATGTAATGTTGAAGCAAGATGTAACTCGATGTAATAAACATACTGATAAATGAATATACTTAGTTTTATTTTTTTCATTTTGACTCAGTTTACATGTTTGTCATTTTTGAGCCTCTTTCATTGCTTTACTATGCCGACTTTAAGGGTAGTAGGTTTTTAGATGCTCGGCATTCCATGGATGAGGCAGTAATTACCCGGTACGTTCTCGGTCAGATGGTGCTTGCGACGACATAAGGTCCTTCCCAATTGGGTCCCAATGTGCTTGTGCTAACTTCAGTGGTATTAAGGAACATTTTTTGGAGGACCATATCTTCGACTTGAAAACGTCTGACCTTGACTCAGGCATTATAGAATTGAGCTACTTATTGCTGCCAAGCCATTATGCGTATCCGAGCATTTTCCCTTTGTTCGTCCACAAGGTCAAGTTCGAGGGCAAGGAGTTCTTCATTTTCTTCCTCATTAAACGAGGTAACCTGGGCCGAAGGCAACCCGATCTTGACAGAAGTAACAGCTTCCAAGCCATAAGAAAGGGAGAAAGGAGTTTCCCCTGTAGCTGTTCGGGCTATAGTTTGGTATGCCCATAGTATCTTCGGGAGTTCCTCAGCCCATGCTCCTTTGGCTTGGTCGAGCTTGGTTTGAAGATATTGCTTGATGATCTTGTTGACTGCTTCAAGATATATATGTTCTTGATTGTGAGATTATCACACATCTCGCGATAGCTTTTGTTATTGAACTACTTCTCATTGTCAGTTATTATAGTCCGAGGTATGCCGAACCAACAGACAATATTCTTCCATACAAAGTCTGTGATCTTCTGTTCATTTATCTTTGCCAACGGTTCTACCTCGTCCCATTTCGTGAAGTAATCTACTGCCACAACTGCGAAATTGGTTTGTCCCTTCCCTATAAGGAGTTGTCCAATAATGTCAATTCCCCACTGCACAAAGGGCCAAGGACTAGTCATAGGAGTTAGTTCTTCAGGAGGTTGTCTCGGGATAGCCGCGAATTGCTGACACTTATCACATCTCTAAATGAGCTTACGAGCATCGTGTTGGATAGTCGGCCAATAGTATCCTTGGCATAAGACTTTATGTTTGAGGGATCGCCCTCCTGAGTGATTTCTAAAGATCCCTTCATGAATTCCCCGCAACACATAGTCGGCTTCATCATGGTTTAGGAACTGTAGCAACGGAGCATAATAACCATTCTTGTACAATGTTCCATTGAGTATGGTGCAGTGAGAGGCTCAAATTTTCAATTGTCGAGCCTCGGCATGATCTTCAGGCAATTCCCACTGTCGAGATATCAAACGATCGGGTCACACCAAGTAGGTCCCGAACTGATAGCAAGTATGGTCGAACTAACTGGTTCAATAATACTCATTTTAGTGACGTACTTGATTGGAACATACCTGGGTATGTCCTCTAGATCAGCAGAGGCGAGTTTCGCCAGTATTTCAGCTCTGGCATTTTCCGTTCGAGGGATCCGAGTGATGAAATAACACTGAAAACTGCCGATAAGCTCTTTAGCTTTTTTCATATAAGCCTTTAGTTATTCCTTCCATGTTTGGTACACACTCGTGACCTAATTGACAACCAACTGAGAATCGCTAAAAACGTTGAGATGCGTAACACCTAAGCTGGCCGCAGGTCAGAGATCGAGTAACAATGCTTCATATTCTGCCATATTGTTCGAGGCTTGAAATCCAAGTCTTAAGGCATACCGTATATAGGTTTGATCGAGAGTTTCTAGTACTACTCTTGCCCTGCTTGCCTTAGAGTTAGAGAAGCCATCGACATACAACTTCTAAGTGAGTGGGTCAGGCAATGACTTGGGAGAAGTGGTTGTCGATTCTTCAACTTGCTCGGTAGCATTTGTGTCGGCTTGCGGTGTGACTTCATCAATGAAGTCAGCTACAATGTGTCCCTTAATTGCCACTCTCGGCTTATACTGAATATTGAATTCACTGAGTTCAATCACCCATTTAGTAAGACGGTCGGATGCTTCCAGTTTCTGTAGAATCTGGTGTAGCGGGAGGTCGGTCATGACGATAATGGTATGAGCTTGGAAATATGGCCGAAGTCGACACGAGGAGACGACTAGAACTAAGGCCACTTTTTCAAAGAGAGGATATCTTGTTTCTGCCTGTAAAAGTGCTTTGCTGACATAGTAAACCTATAGTTACTTTCCTTCGTGCTCTCATATCAAGGCCGGCTAACTGCTTCCTTGGACACCACGAGATACAGCAGCGAGGCTTCTCCAGGCTCGGGCTTCGATAAGAGAGGTGGAGATCTGAGATAAGAATTTAATTGCTGAAATGCAGTTTCACACTCTTCCGTCTAGTCCACTGCTTGTCATCCCTTTAATTGCTTGAAGAATAGAAAACATTTCTTGGTGGCTCAAGAGAGAAAACAGTTGGGTGCCGCTACTCGTCCAGTCAATATTTGTATGTCTTTGATTATTTTTAGAGACTCCATCTTAAGCAATGCTTTTATCTTCTCTGGGTTGCCTCGATCCCTTGCTGACTTACCAGGAATCCGAGAAACTTTCCCGAGCTTACGGCAAAGGCGCATTTTCTCGGATTCAACTTCATTTGATACTTGCGTAAGATCAAGAACATCTCTTCTAGGTCGGTTATATGGTCGGCTGCGTGTACACTTTCGATGATCATGTCGTCAATATACACTTCCATGGTTCGACCGATCAGCCGAGCGAATATTTTGTTCACTAATCTTTGATAAGTTGCCCCAACATTTTTCAAACCAAAAGGCATCACATGGTAACAATAAAGGCCTTTATCAGTGACAAAGGTAGTTTTAGATTTATCAGATTGATGCATTATAATTTGATTATACCCTAAATATGCATCCATAAAACTAAGGAGTTCATGCCCCGCTGTACTATCTACCAACCGATCTATTCTTGGAAGAGGAAAGCTATCCTTTAGGCAGGCTTTATTCAAGTCGGTATAGTCAATACAGACTCCCCACTTTCCATTGGCTTTTTTCACAAGTACGACATTAGCTACCCATTCCAGGTAGTATATCTCTTCTATGAATTTTGCCTTGAGGAGCTTGCTGACCTCTTCTTCATTGACAATGTACCTTTCAGGGCTGAGTGCTCGTCGCTTCTGTCAGATCGGCCTATAGGTCGGATCAATATTGAGTCGGTGAGTGATTACAGACAGGTCAATTCATGACATGTCTTCATGGCTCCTTACGAATATGTAAGCATATCGTCGGAGAAGGGCTATCAAATTATCTTTCAGGGGCAATCGTAGAGATGAGCCAATTTGTACCGTTTTAGAACCATCTGTCTCAACTAAAGGCACCGAGATAAGGTCTTCAACTGGTTATTTTCGTTCTTGAGTCTCGACCCGAGGGTCCAGCGATTCGATCATTAATACCTCGGCTGGAGCTTTCTCGACGGGGATCTTCACAGCAGTTGCGTAGCAGCACCTCGCGTCTTGCTGATCTCCTTTGATAATTCCTACTCCTGACTTGGTTTGGAATTTCTTGGAGAGGTGGTATTTAGATACCACTTCTTGGAGGAGAATCAGAGAGGGTCGGCCGAGTATAGTGTTGTAGAAGGATGACTAATCAACTATCAGAAAGTCGACCATGACAGTCGCCTGATGTGGAGAATTCCCGGCCGTGAGTGGTAGTGAGATGATTCCTTCTGGGAGTGTCTGTCCTCCTGAGAGTCTGATTAATGGGGTATGAACCGGTCGTAATGCCAATCGTTCAACTCCCATTTTATCGAATGCCTGAGTGAACAACATGTCAGTCGACGATCCTGTGTCAACCAATATACAGAATACCTTTCGATTTATGATGGTGAGAGTGATATCTAGCGCATCATCATGGGGGTTATAGATGCCTCGGGCGTCCTCATCAATAAAAGAGATGTAGTAGTTCTGCCTTTTCTTTTCCTTCGAAGGTCGAGCTATGACCAGGAGTTCGGACTCGGGTCGGCTGATGCTTCTGGCATGATTTTTTCGAGTATTGTTAGAATCGCCTCCACCGCTGGGGCTACCGACAATAGTTCAAATTTTTTCGTGGGTTTGTTGTCAACTGGGTGTTCCTCAACTGTCCTGGTCCTTTCAACATGTTCTGTGAGTCAGTTTTTCATGATAAGCCTTTCAATCTCTTCCTTCAGGTGGATATAGTCACTCGTATTATGCCCATGATTACGATGATAGTAGCAATACTTATTTTTATTCCGCCAATTGGGATTGCTTCGAAGCCTATCTGGCCAATTAACAAATCCTTCACTCTTGATTTTCATCAGCACCTGCTCTTACTGTTTGTTGAGTGGAGTGTACGTGGAGAACTTTCGGTCGGGTTATTTACTCGACTTACGCACATCATGCGTTCAGTTGTCCTTATGCTTATTCCCTCCAGCCGAGTCAACTTCTTTTTTAACTGACTCTTTGGCTGAGGTTTTTGCATTCTGGGCAGCTTCACGTCGGATTCTTGTTTCTTCGGCATCTGCGTATTTGTCTAATCGAGTCATGAATTCGCCCAGAGTCATTGGTGGATTCTTGTCTAGAGACACCAGAAACGGCTTGTCCCTAATACCTTGCATGAGGGATAGCCTTTAGTGCATTACTTAGTGCCAAGGAATATCCCGACCATGACAAAGAAATTTTACAACCATAGATTGAATGTCAACATGTAACGACCTGGAAAATTTCATACCAACAATCAAGTACCATCTCGATCAGAAATCACTTAGGATTAATTCTCTTAGAAATTTAACCTAAGTTACCTAGTGCTATGTTAGACTGGCTGTGAAATTAGTGCTGTTCGCTTTAAATACATTCTACAAGACTTAAAACTTGTAGAATCAATGACGCTATAATAACCTGAAATCTAGGATTCAACTCTAAACCCATTTATTCTAGGGAATGTTTGGTAACTTTGTATTGGATCTAGACCGCGTGTCGAAAGTCCAATATCTACAATCTTAAACCATTATAACCGCTTAGTTGGACTAGACAATCGTTTCGAAAATCAAGCCCAACTGATGTCCTGACACTATTTTACTGAGTTCGGAATGAAGAGAGTGAGAAAAGGAAAAGAATTAGAAAATTAATTCCATTTTTATGAAATCTGGCACGTGTCATTTACATGTTATTTTTAAGCATTCTGACAGTCAGAATTCAACCAAATTTCACCATCGGATCAGAAAAATTGGCCCTTTCATGTCATGGAACTTGTAGCCCTGATTTAGGTTCGGTAACTGTCGAATTGAAACTGGTTCGCCACGGATGATCTAGAAATCCGATCGGACTGAAAACTTCACTGATTAAAGATCCGATGTTACTGAGCTTAAGTCCGACCGCAATTGATAATAGGATCTCCAGAAGTGCTCCGTTGGATCAGAAAAATCCCGATTTGAATATAACCTAAGTATACCTTGACTTGGAGTTCATTTTCGTTATGTTTGGGCTTATAAAAGGGTCTTAAACCCTTAGCTTTCTAACCCATACGAATTTCCCAAACCCTAGAGATTCCAAAGAAAGAAAAGAGAGAGAAAGTGTGGGAGAATCCGGTGAAACTCCGTAGGATCCTTCCTAGTGCACCTATACTCTAAACTGGCGTATCTGAATCGTTCTTCCGGCGATTCTGATTCCGTTCTTGGGTAAGTTAAGCTAAACCTAACCTGTTTTGAAGCCTAGACTAGATATAGTAGAATGCTAGCTAACCTGTTTCATGCCATAGGTAGCGTATTCGCCGTTGACGAAGACACGTCGTTTGAATCAACCTAAATACGACTTTTCTGGTTTAAGGTGCGGACTATATGCGCTTAGGTTATGGTTTTCAACCCTTTCAATGATAGTTAATGATTTATTCATGCTATGGATGCAATTATACATGCCAAATATGCTATCTGTTTTGTCTTCCGTATACGTATGTTGTATATTGTAAATACCGTATTTCATATTTATGTTAGAATACATGTATACGTATGGAATTTGCTAAATTGATTGCCATGATAAATTGTCATTGTTATATGCTTAATATGTATACAGCAACTCCTTGGCGAAAGGACTTGCTCTACTTCGCAACGGTGTCGACATATGTGATGTATGTTGAATAGTGTAACCTAAGTGTTTGGATAAATGTCTAAGTGATTTAGTAGTTAGCAAAGTATGATTATTAAGATGGTTGGGATATGGATTTCAACCATAGTATTTGTGTGTATGATTCCCTCCATGAATCATGTAACTTAGGTTGTCCATGTTAAATGAGTGTATGATTTCTTCTATGGATTGTGTACCTAGTTAAATCATGATAAATGTGTGTATGAATTCCTGCATGTACTATTTACATGTTCACACTATACTTCATTTATTGTTCATGTGAATGCAGAATATGACTCATTTGCTAGTTATTATCCTTGTATGTGAATGGGCTGTGCCACAGTCCAGGTAATCGGAAAACGTTTCGCAAGTAGTGGTTGAGGTTGCTTTTGCCACACAAGGTGAGTTTAGCGAATCTGAGTCGTGCTTGGGGAGTTCGGCAGTGGTTAGGCTACACGGAGTGCTTATGCATTACATGTCGTTCAACTCAATGTACACTTGGCCTAGTTAAGCTTATCAACTAACCCGATTGACCGATGCTTGTTCACCATGTTTGGTCGCCACTGTTTGAATCTAAGACACTAAGCTTACCAGTGTAACTCCCGTTAACCATGGTATCAAGATCCCCTAAGACTCATGAGCCGGGCATGGTGGTATGAGACATCGTAGTCGTGCTGTCGGCGTATACTGGAGCCACAAACCTCCCCATAGTGACCAGTGAGCACCCTACTCTGAGCAGATTATGGTGGTATGGGATACTATATTCTTGCTATCGGCCTACACTGATTGGTGACGAGCCCTCTGTAGTGACCTTGAGTTTATCCTGACACCGCATGGGGGCAACGAGTCCTGATGCAGTTTTAAGGATATAAATAGGCCTGTATTGATAAGGTGATGGGGGAGTGGAGCAACGATTGCGTGCAACAGCCCTGACAGCCCTTACAGTGACCTAGAACCATACTATCGTATGAGATATCCTAGGACTGACGACCCTAGAAAGGATCAATGTTAGAAAATGATACAAGGGAGGTGTCTTAGCTTCCCAATACTTTTGTATGAAAAGGACTAATAATAACTGGGTAATCACGTTCATGACATCGCACTGCATGTGCCATTGGCGTTGGTGTGAGAGCACAGTGGTAGTGATTCATGCCGCGATCGTTAGATGATGTCGCATGAGAGAGATTATGGTGAGGGCATGCATCATTCTTCATGTCATCCTTGCATTAATAAGAAATCTAGGGCATGTTTGATTGTACTACCTTATCATTACTGCTTGATTGGATTGATAACATGTTAACTTTTGCTATATAGTACCACTGAGTTGATCACTCACTTCCACATTCTGGGACGGTGTTTAACCACCAACCAGATTGCTTTAGATGCAGGTGATGACGATACTGGAGAGGCAAGGCCAGACTTTGATGAGGACGAGGAGGCGTTCTCATACATGCAGTTTTCAGGCGGGTTCGACTGAGCCTTGTCCTGACCAGCGGGGATTTTCTGGGATATGCATTGTATTATTTTGAACGTTTTATGTATGTATTTTAAGACACAGATATATGTATATTACCGTGGGCAGAGCACACATCATTTGGGGATTTATTTTGAATCACGTATGTATTTAAGTCTTCCGCTTGCTTTTCCTTAATATCCCTGATTTATGTCTGCTAATCTATCTTGATCTATATCATGTTTTATGCATTAATACAGACAACATACAATCATCATCAAATATGTTGCATAAGTGATGTTTTGGAACTCGGGAGCTGAGTTATACTCGACCCCCAAATTTCAGGATGTTACACAACATTTTTAAGGTCCAAGTCAGTGAGACCAACGGGAGACAGAGTGAGGCCAAAGATTCTTGCAATAGATTCAGCGTAATTTCTATGTCGACATCTCCAACAGAAACAATGATAGAAGGAGGTTCTACCACTGGAGAGTGACTAGAAGTAAAGAAGTTATAGGTTCTTTCATAGTGGCATGGGCTGCTAAAATTGAGGAGAGGGATCTAATCAATTGCGGCTAATAGCGGTTCTAGATTGTACGGTTTTAGTCATTCTCTGTCAATTTTCCTTTCATGGACCAGCTTTCTTCCAGTGTATTTTTTCAGAGCTGAACTTACCCTAGCAGGAGGAGGGACTAGTGCGTCAAGCTGGGACCCACCACTTGATGTTTGTCTTATTCGCTGGCGTGTTAGGGTCCCATGATCAGGAGCCCTCGCCTTTTCCTTTGGTGCAAGGACTTTTTTTCTAGAGGATCTTGAAGATTCTCCAGGACTAGATGTTTTACCCTTGTCCTTTCCCATTGACCGGTAACCACTGAGAGAGATTTGATGAATTTAGGATTTTACAGACAGAACTTCTCTCGAGAATCTAGAAATACCCTAAAGACACAAGATGTCATCTTGAGGATTAAGGAAATAGACGAGGTATTACCGAATTTTGATGATCTTGTAGGACTCATAGATGAAGCTTCAAGTGGAACGGCTGAGAGAGACAAGTAGAGGAGAGAAAATGATCTTTGAGAAGTGAAATGAAAATTTTCCTGCTCATCCGCCTTTTATCGGGTGGTAAACTTCAATATCGTCGAATATGGTTTCGTTGATATCGATATACCCCATTCAATGTTATCAAAGGTGTCTTCGATAACATTCTCGAATATGTGACTCTTCTGATTCCAAAAGGGGTGTCGATGATATTGATATTTGATCAATTTCATTGAGCATCCATATGATTCATCGACAGACTTATCGAAGATATATATCTTTCATTTCAGTATTTTGACAATCTTTCATATATGTATAACTTAGTATATCTTCATATCAGATAGTACACACATCAAAATTTGTACAGATATTGTATAATCCAAATTTATAAACATTAGGATGTTTATACACAAAAAAATTTTGGTGAGGGACCTCAGATATATCATAAAATTTCATAAAAATTGAATCTTTTCAACAACTATCTAGATCTAGATGCATAACCTGGACATGTTTTTCCGTGCTCAAATGTTTCAAGAATATGGATTAGCCCTTCCTTTGCCTTTAATGACATACCCGTGGTTATTTGTACGACAAGTCTTCATCACTGGTTTACCTGATAGGTCTAGGATCTCGCATTCCTGCTTGTTGAATGTAACCACATGCTCATTGTAACATATTTGAGAAATGCTCAGAAGATTATGCGTTAATCTTTTTATGCAAAAGGCATTCTCATTTTTTAGAATATTTATTCCTTTAATAATTCCTTGTCCTATTACCTTAGTAGTGCTTTCATCTCCATAAGTGACTATACCATAATTAAGATCTGAATAGTTTGAGAGAAGGGATTTGTCACATGTGACATGTCTTGAGCATCCGCTATCTAGGTACCACTTAGCATCATTGCCTGTTATATGATTTGAGTGAGTAACAATGCAATTTTTCTTTTCTTTCACTACCCATTTTGTGACAGGATTTTTTATTATGGTAGGTTTTGATTCATTAATCAAGTTAGGTAACTGGATCATGTTTCCTTATTTCACAAATTCATTAGTTTTTTTATTTAATTCAGCCACTTGATTCAATAACTCGTTCATTCTTTTAGTCATTTTGAGTGGTGATGGATGTTTATTACCTCTAGCAATATTCCTAAGCGGACTTCTGACATTTTGTATTGTTCTTTTGGTTGGTCTGTATTTATTAGTATGATTTTGACTAGAATTGAGTTGAGTCCTTCTAGGAGATATGCATTCAAATTTATAATGGCCAGAATCACCACATGAATGACAAACAGGAGTAGTTTTTGTTTTACTTCTTGATGCAGCATATTTTTTAGCCTTTTGTGCTGCATTTCCAAATTTTGTTTTGAACTTGTCATATCTTAAAACACTCTTGTCTTTTCCAGGTCTTCCCATCCCTAAGAGTTTTTCTAATTTTTCACTACTCTAGGAAAATTTATAGTTCAGTTCAACCAACTTTCTGGATTTCTATAAATCAAACAAGAGTGTGTGATTTTCATTCTAAAGATGCATGTTTTTATCTTTTTATAGTTTAATCTGTTTGTTTAGTTTTTCAGACTCATATTTGAGAAAAGTAATGATTCTTTCGAGCCTATCATTTCCTAAGTGGTATTGTTATAGATCATTAATCAGATGTGTATTGATTTCCAAAGTTCTTTCTAGATCTTTTTACAGCAATTTATTTTTGTTTTCAGTTATTTCAAGTCTTCTAAGGATATTGATGCTATGGATATAAAGTTGATTATAGGTATCCTGCAGTTTATCCTTTTCTTCTTCTTCTTTCTATGTATCATTATCTGATGGAAATGATACAGTGGCCTGAGGTTCTTCGATGTTCTCAGTTTTAATAGGAATGTTAGAGGTAGTGGAGACCATAAGTATCTTCAGGGATTTTCGATCTCCATCACTCTCTGAGTCACTACATTTTGAATTTGACTCTTTAGTATCATCCCATGTGGCTGCCATTGCCTTTCCTTTAGTTTTCCTATCTGGGCATACAGTGGACAAGTGTCTAAACTTTCGACAGGTATAACATTGTGGTTCTTTGGTCTTTTTACCAGATTTACTTGTAAAATGTTTGTTATCTAGCTGTCTTCCTTTAAGTGGTTGGCCATGATTTTTATGAAAGCACTTTCTGAACTGTTGAGCCAACAAAGCCACTTCCTCATCTTCATTCTCCCTTTCACTTTCATCTTCCTCATTTCTAGTGTTCTTTGAAGTTTTGCAGACAGTATTTTTGGGTTTAGGAGTTTGTTTGAAATGTAGTTTAAATGTTTGTAGGGAACTTACGAGTTCTTCTACTTTCATTTCATCAATGTTTCTACATTCTTCAATGGTTGTAACTTTTGAATTGAATCGTTCCGGTAATGATCTTAGTTTTTTCCTACAGATTTTTTGGACCAAAACTTTTTCACCTAATCCACCCATGGAGTTATAAATGATGTTCAGTTTTGTAAAAAGCTCCATGAAGGTCTTATGCTCTTCCATTCTGAGACTTTTAAATTGTGCTGTTAAGAGCTGTAATTTGGATCTTTTCACTACGCTTGTTCCCTCATGGGTTGTTTCCAACAAGTCCCATGCTTCTTTGGCTATTTCACACATACTGATTTGATTGAAGACTTCTTGGGACACAGCACAGTAGATAACATTCATTGCTTTAGCTTCAGAGGTCTGTTTTTCTTTATCAAATGTTGTCCACATTTCTTTGGATTTTGATTTAGTGGTAGTTGTGCCATTTTCAAGTACTCTTTGATCAATTGGTAACACATATTTTCTTTCAACAATATTCCAAACATCATGATCCAAAGATCTCAAAAAGTAGTGCATTCTAGCCTTCCAGTAGTCATAATTTGATCAATCAAATACTGGAGGTCTAGTTACCGATGAGCCCTCTCCTTTGGTCATATTACCAACTTCAGTCAAGATCACTCTCTAGACGGTGAAGCCCTTAAGAGAGACCTGCTTTAATACTGATTGAAATTGCAGTAATGACCACTTTAGTTGAAGTAGGAATATTCAAAGATGTCCTAGAGGGGGTGAATAAGACTTTTTAATATTTTATGAACATTTTAAACTTATCAACCCTATCCTGAATAAATATGCAAGTATCAGGATTTCTTCAAAATAACTCTAATGGCTTCCAAGCTAATTAGAGGATCTAATCACAAAACTTATTCAAAAGATAAACAAGATACACAATATAGTTTACGATGGATATGACTGTGTGAGATGTGATTCTACTCAGTTCTAAATAATCATGTATGCAAAGGATATGAGAAAATTCAAAGAAATCACAAAGCAGTAGAAGTAAATGGTAAACTCAAACACAATTATTTTTATAGTCGTTCAACTACTTATCTACTCCACTTCCGACAGATGCACTCAACCCTTAAGTGTACCGGATCTCACTACCGAAAGTTTCAAATTAGGTTCACCTTAAACCAGTACAACCTACTTTAGGCTGACTCTAACGTGTCTCCATAATATAAGTTTATGCCCCACACAGGAGCAAGGATTAACACACAACACCCAACTTTTAGGCCACATAGGCTAAGGATCCACATAAGGAACCTACCAGTTTATGCTCCCATGAGCAAGGTTCAACACACTGCACCCAAGTTTTAGACCACACAGGTCAAGGACCTACACAAGGACCTAAGTTTATGCTCTCCACAGAGCAAGGATCAACACACAACACCCCTACATACACTCCCGTTAGAGGCCTCTTATGAGGGATTGAAAGGGGTGAGAATCACCTTTGACCTAATCCTACAAAAGAAATGATCACAGGGGTTCTCTAGACTCTAATGACTTATAGATAAGTAGATGAGCCCCATTAAGCACATTGATGAAGATCTCATCCTTTGATGACAAAGAATCTTCAGCTTCCTTAAACCGCAACTCAGATGATGTACTAAGATAAGGGTACGGGTTGGGTCAAGGTTATGATGGAATCCTACTCTATTAAATGTTTTCCTATAAAGGAGACAGAGCGATTCCAATCATCTATGCATTCAAGGCATCCCAGCTTAATGATTTACCATAAAGACGGTAGCTGCAGGATCCTTGAATGTGGAAGTTCATTCCCCAATCCACTCTATTAAATGTCAATGATGAGGGTGGATTGGAGGATGAAGTCCTATGAGAGAAAAGACTTAAGGTTATATGATCTGGGTTTAAAAACTCATAAACACTCTCTATTTTCTCCACCAACAACCAAGGGAAAGCTCTTATTAAATAGGTAAAAAGTTTTAACGGATATAAAATGATCATATTTTTGACAGAGTTCGATATCATCGAGCAGGGTCGATATCATCGAGCATATACTCTTGATAACATCGACTGACTGCTTGATGATACGAACTCAAACTATCAAACGCTTTTAAAACTTTTTTCCAACTGGTCGAGAAAATTGAACACTCATCGATGTCATCGGATTTCAAACTTCGATTTCATCGACACAGAGTTCGATTCCTCGACATTTGAAAAAGTGAGAGCACTTACTTTTGAAACTTAACAGGTATAAGATATGATCGAGTATCACTCGATATCATTAGAATTTGAATATCAATGATATTGATGCCGGTGTCGATTCATCGATAATTTTAGAGAAGTTTCCTATAGGCTTGCTGGATAGTTTATGTCCTATTTTGATGGCATCGACCACGCCTCGATATGATCGATATTCGAATATCGATTTTATTGAGTGATCCCCAATACATGAAAGTTTTTACCTGTAACCTTGCTAGATAGATTTGTGTCCTAATCTGATATTATCGAGTTTTAAATTTTGAGGATATCGAGGATCCCTTCGATATATCGAGAATCACCTGTTTTGCCTTAATAGTATATTGGACAGAACTAACTAGATGTTGATTTTATCGAGTCGACTCGATGGACTCGAGATTCAAAATTCGATGATATTGAAGTACATCAATTTATTGATAATTCAGTCCAGAGTTCTTTTGTGGTTGCTGGATATCTAAAGTCCTCAATTCGATAATATCGAGTGGGTTTCGAGGACATCGATAATAGGGTTTGATTCCATCGAACCACTTGTCGATAAATCGACAAAGGTAGAAAACTTAAAGATTTTTTAGATTTTACAAATTAGTTTTCTCACCTAAAACCCTAGGATGTTCTATTCAATTTTAAGGGTTTTATATACTTGGTGTTTTGGGACATGGGATGTAAAGCTAAGGTTTACCTTTGGCGAGTTTGGGCACACATCTTGTTGAGGTAGATGCTTGAACAATCTTCCTATGAGGCTCCTTCATCTTGCTGACTTAACGCTCTTGCTAATTGATAAACCAGGGCATTTTCAAAGTTATGGGCCATTCTTGATATGGATCATTGATGTGTGGATGGTGGACCCCACCCTAGCTCCACACATTTTCCCATGTGGTGATGTCATGCCTAGGCTTAGATTTTTTAGAAAGCCTACAACCTTATAAACATTGGTTGCATCTTCCTAGCCCTCATGATTGTTTTCTCTATCCTACGTGAGAGAAACAATCATTACTCCACTGAAAATCTCTCTCTCTCTCTCTCTCTCTCTCTCTCTCTCTCTTTCCCTCTTATTTCTCTCTCACACTCTCTTCTCTTTTCTTGCTAGCAACCCTAAACCATCCCACACTCTTCATTTTCTACAGCCCTTTCTCCCTCTAATCGCATCCAATCCAACCTTCTCTCGCCTATCTCCACCATAGAATCATCTTCATTGGAGCTTCTAGATCATGGTGGTGTAGATTGAAAGCTTAATCCTTAGGTGGGTGTACATGCATTGTAAATTTTAGATTTCTTTAGTGTTTTTCTTATTCTTCATCTTTCTTCTCATCTTGGCTATTGTGGGGCCTATCAAGTGATGGTGGTGGCCCCAAGTCTCCATGGATGTGGCTTGTAGTCCATCCTACATTATATGCATGATTGCATCTCCACCATAGATCCCAAGTAGATAGCCTTCATCATGTAGATCTTGTACATCTTATGATAGTGAAATGTGTATGCATGTATATGAAGGAAAGGGCCTCAATGAGGCGGAGACACTTCCCTTGTGGCTATATTCTTCTTCTTTCTTGATTATTCATCTCTGATCATGTGTGTGTGGCCCACCTTGTGGACCAACAAAATCCAGACTGTCCAAAGTGGGAGGACGCCCATGGTAGTCCACCCTTGGACGTGTGGCCCTAAAATCCTCCTAAATGGGATACATGCAAAGGTGTTTTATGGTGGGGATGGTCTGTAAGTTCACGGGGCCCACTAGGGTGGACCAAACCATGATTTTATGGGGTTAAATCCCCTTTTAAATAGTGTTTATAATTTATTTAAATCAGACATATGTTGCTGTCCAGAACTGTCTGAATAGATTTTTGAGCCATCTTGGGGCTGATTATTGGACTTTTGATAGGGTTATTGATACTATATAATATATGATTCTTGAAGGTGTATATCCCACCTATGAGCATACCACATTTCAGCCTCAATTGACCCCATTTGAGTCTCCAAAAGGGTGGGCCAACATGATGGACTACCAAATTTTTCTGCTATGCAGTACAACAACATTACCTTAAGAAAACCTTAATTCATTAATTATTTTGATGAAGGCGGACCATCTTTCTAGGTTCCATCTTGTTGTAGACATGATGAGGGACCTTGGCCCTCAATTTTAAGAATTATAGAGGCCCTGGACCCACTCAATTAGAGTGCCCAAATTTAGGACAACAACATGTACATTGCTGAATTTTCTTATACATTGCTGTCCCCTTTGTTATTTTAAAACTTTTGGGCCCCAGCCTATTGGGCTTTGTGTATGATTAATTGGGGACCCATCTCTGATGTTCTAGGGCCCATTGGGGCCATGATTATGAGGCCCATTAAGCTTAACTAGCGGTTCATGCGGGACGTCCAGCTAGGGACGTCTAGCATGGGGCTGGCCGTCCAAGCATACAGGCCCACCATGATGTATGTTTCATCCATTGCATTCTCCCATTCAGAGTGGCCCATGTGGGAGGGTCCACCCTTAGTGGACTTCCAGGCCTTGGACCGCCCACCATAAGGACGCCCACTGTTTTGGGCTATTATTGGACCTATAGTTCAACTGCAAGCCCACTTGATTTTCTATGATGTACACCATTCTCCATCTAGTGGGGCCCCCTTTAAGTGTTATTAGCCATCATGAGATAATTTTCCACATGGTTTGACCCATTTTTGGGCTTCAGCAAGCCTAGGAGGTTGGGCGGGCTGAAATTCAAACAATAAACCTCAAATGTACATTGCTTGAGGCTGAAAATTTTATTAGATGTGGGGTCCACCACATTGAGAACTTGTGTGGATGTTACATGTCTATATTGTTAGAATTTTTGGGCTTAATTAGTGCATTTTGGGCCACCTTTTGTGAGCATATGTGGACCTCATCTAGATCAGAATTTTGGGACATCTAGTGGACCTAAAGTGGACGAGAACGTCCCATCTTAGCCCAGCCATATTTCAGGCTGACTTCCACCATTTTGATGGACTAATGGACTGAGATAAGGGTGGCATTAGGCCCTTAGTTGATCACTTAAATTTTCTAGTTATTGGGCTGATGTAGTGGGGCCCATTTTGCCCAACTTAGACTTATTTTTGGGCCATATTTTTGTACTCATGGGCTGCCCATTAAGTTCAACTAAATGTATGGATCTTATGGCCATTGGACCTTGGGCCTTGGGTCTTGATTCCCCTCTTTGAGCCCATGTTGTTGAAGGTAGTATTAGATCCTTTTTCTTATGCCTTTATGTGAGGTTTATGTGTGGTGTTTGGATGTGGGCCTTGGGCCTTGTAGCCTATGGTTTGTGGTTGGATGCCTTGGGGCAATGGTGGTTGAATGTCCCCATGTGGACCCCTCTAGGCCCATTTATATCTAAGTGTGGTTGAATGCGCACCTTAGTCTCTTGCTAGGCCTAACTCTATATGATCTAAGCTCGTAGCTTGTATGCTTAGTCTCGTGGCTTACCCCAAGTAAATAGGCCCCCACTAGAGGTTGTATCCCTTATGAGGAATTGGTTAATTACCAAGACCCTTTATGGTTAAGTAGATAGTTCATCTTCACCTCATTGGCACTCCTATTCATCTTCATAGCCCACTCCCATATGCATCATATGCATGCTTAGTTGAGGTATGATTGGCCGTGGTTGTGCCATTGTGTAGGACATGTTGGTATATCCCCGAGGGACGGAGTTTCCCTCTTGAGCACGTTGGATGCTTGGGATTGATGTATGGTTAATTGTGTGATTCATGCATCTGGCATTTCATGACATATGGATATTCGCCTATGCTTCATCAAGGTTGTAGCCTCCACAGGTATATCATGGATGGATGGATTTGGACACTGAAAATGTTACTTGATCATTGGAGTGCATAGGATGCCCCTGGGTGAAAGCTCCTAAACACCAAGAAGACGCCTCAACGTTGAGACCGAGTAGAAAACATGAGCGCACGAGAGCCTTTATACCTTGAGGCTACGTCTCCCACTGCAACGTGGTCATTTAGAAGGGGGTGTGGCCTTACCCGCTTGAGTGAGAGGGCATACCTAGGATAAGTCTGACCATATCATGAATGGGTCTGTTACCTTCGATCCTTGCTAGTGATTGGTTATCCACAGGTGGGTAGTGAGGTCTCTTACACTCGCTAGGCTGTGTGGTTAGTAGAGCGGCAGTCAGCATGTAGTGTGTTAGACCCTGGTGGATTCCTTATGATGGAACTGTACTTAATGTGTGGATTAGATATGAGGACTGGTATTACTTCGCATTGCATTGGCATCGACTGTATAAGCCTTATGTTGCATCACCTTGGTATGGCATCCAGTACTCATGTATTGCATCGCATAGCCATGATACGGTTTTTTACATTCATAGCTTAACCTCGGTATGACTAGTGGCATTGGTATCATTCATGGTTCCCTTTGTATCCTCCTATTTCTTCTGAGCACCATTGTCACACACCTTCACCGCCCTCTAAGCTTTATATAAGCTTATGCACGATTGATGCGTGCAGGTGCTCCTAGGTCTACGTAGTAGCGGTGGAACATTGGATTGGAGCATGCTGAGGACCCATTGTAGACTTTTCTCTTCCTTTCTTACCTTATGTATTTCCTTTTGAGCCTTATATACCTGTAAAAGTTTGAATTTCTAGTGAATTTTGCAATGTGTTCATATGGTTACTTTCTGAGATTACCTGTGTTATGATCTTGGATATGCTCTATCGGATTAGACTTATGCTGCGGAAATCCTCCTTATGGGATCCTAGGATCAGAGCCTGAGTCAGGAACTGAGAATGGGGTACTACGGAGGTTGTTGCGGCCGGAACCGGCTATCGGGTTCCTTGTGAGTCCGATCACTAAGTCTGGGGCGTGACAGGTCATATGCCTCAAGACAGATGGGATATAACACATATCTCATGCAGGGACCCATGGAGCTTGCTGACACCATACAACAGCAGTGTGCAGCAGTTGTCTTGCTGTTGTAAGGTGGGTGGACGATGTGGATGGAAATCCTTACCTCAGGTGGGTCACATCCAAATGGATGGATGGTAAAACACATAAATCATGTGGGGCCCATGTCCTTGTTGGACGGATGGTGCAGACGAGTACCACACCATGAGGGTCCCATGTGCTGGATGCAGCACGTGCATCAGGGTGGGCCCCATGTCCCATGCATGGTCGGGGTGGATATACATAAGCCATAAAGGTGGGCCCCGCCTGTCCAGTGAATGGACAGAGGGCCTGCATAAAACACATATATTATGGTTAGCCCCATAGCACCGTCCAGCACTTTGGACGGTGCGGATGCAAGGCATAAACATCAAGGGTGGGGTCCTTGTCCCAGTTGGATGGTGGGCGCCCCACACGTGCAGTTGGGTCCCACCGTCTAGCAAATGGACGAATGGTTAGGCTATATCATATACCTCATGATGGAGGCCCACTGCTGACATCAGTTAGCAGCTTTGAACTGCGTGGGACCCACACCACTTGCTAACGTAATACAACACCTATGATGGATGATTTAGATGAAACACATATCTCATCATTAGACCCCAAAACCTGCTGACGTCAAATAACAGTTTCAGCTGTATGGTCCCAGCAGATGAACGGTTTGGATACACGCCTCGCGGTGGGTCCCACCATCTTAGTTAGTGGACGGTGAGGGCATAGAATACATAAATCATGGTGGTCCCATGAGGGTGGGGTCCATGGCTGGACTGTGTGAATAAAGCACATACATCATGCGGTGCCATGAGATGGGCCATCACAGTTTGGATCAAGTTATTATTTGTGATTTCCTTCATCCGGGCCTGTCCCACAATGGATAGCAAGGTGAGCTCCACCAACTGGATGTCCAGAAAAAAATCTGGATGCTCTGGATTTATTGAACACGTTACATGTAAGGCCTGTATCCTAGACTATACCGTTTCGTAAGCTTCCGCGGTCCTCCTGGTCGAATTTTGGTAACCTGCGACCTATAATCAACATTTATGTGCAACCCTAAGTCACATCTTGTGATTCTATGTTGACTCAAATCGAAACTTGTATCCTAGCAACCGCACCATCGTCACGGTTCCAACGCCACATCTCGCGCGCCGATGCGATACCTAGGCCAGGAGTTATGGGCCCGTATTCATTTCGAGGAAAACAGTATACGTTGTGAATTCTGAGAGAATCTCTACAATCCATCACATCAATCAATCAATCACAAGTTAAGTACACAACCCATCCCTCTCTTACCAACGAGGCATGGCTCCCACCTCTCTCCTATTCCTAAAATCAACTCTCTCTCTCTCTCTCTCTCTCTCTCTCTCTCTCTCTCTCTCTCTCTCTCCACCCGTCCCTTTCTTATAAGATCCATTCCTCCCATCCCATCTTGCTTACCACACCCTCTCCTCTTTCATTCTCACCACCATTTCCTATGCTTCCATGAGAGAAAATCCTAAGGAGAGAAAATAGCCAAGAGAGGACCCATCTTCCTACCCCCTTATCTCACCATCTAACCCTTTAATTCTCATCTTCCACCATTAAAGAAGAAGCCAAGGGACCAAGAAGATTAGCAATCGATGGGTGATCGTAGTGTAGGACCTTGATTTGTATGTAGGGCCCACTTGTGGTGGGACCCATCTTGATGTTTGTGTTGTAACAAAGAGGGGCCCATAGTGGGGGGGTCCCTCTAATGTGCCGATATCTCTCTCTATCTCTCCTCCTCTCTCTCTTTTGTGACGGAATGTGGCCCACTTGGTCTAGACTGTTCATGTGTTGGGTCCCATCCTACTGCCATGGGTGAAGTAAGAACATAAATATCAATTTATCCAATGCTTGGGTGGGCCACACTCTCGTGGACCACATCTTGCTGCTCATGTGGAACCACACCGTCCATCGAAAGTTTGAGGCAGATCCAAATATCAGGTGGTGCACATTGTCCATAGCTAGACGTGTGACCCACACCAGCTATGTAGCTGATGTATTGATGTCAACAAGGTGGTCTGATCACAGCTGTGATCCAGACCCTCCGTCCATTTTTCTCTCTAGTGGGACACACATGTGTTATATCCTAACCATCCAGTCCATCTTTCTCTGGACGGTTGGGCCGGCCTCAATGCATGTGCCTTGTATCCAGTTCGTCTGTCCAAGACGCTGGATGCTGGGTTGATATGTTTAAAAATAATAATATAATATGATATAATATAATATTAGATTATATATATACCATAGTATATATGGTGGGCCCCATGTGGGACCCACCTTCTTAGAAACGGATTGGCTGGTGCGTCCCAAACCAACTATATATATAGTTGTTGTATTTACGTCAGCTTGTGTGGGTCTCATATGGGACATGTGTTATATCCCAACCGTGCATATGTGCTCCCCCCTCCCCATATATATATATATATATATATATATATATATATATATATATATATATATATATATATATATATATATATGTTTTATCCCTGCTATCTAGATGGGCTGGATGGTGGGGCCTACCCAACTTGATGTATGCATTTATATCTACCCCATCCATCCACAACTGGTGGGTCCCACACGTGTGGACCCACCTAGGAGCTGATTGGTTGGAGTACCCACACCAGCTATATAATCTAATGTGGTGACGTCAGCTAGTGCCATGGGCCCCTACCTTGATGCGTGTATTCTGTATCTACACCATCCAGATCTAGATGATGCTATGTGGAGCCCACCTTGATGTATTATCACAAACTTTCCATCTCAGGGATGTGGGACCCACCTTTTATGGCAGTAGGTTGGTTGGTGTCACCAACTATATAGCTGTTGTAGCTACGTCAGCAAGTTCGGTGGGACCCACACTGACGTATGTGTTACATTGAAACCGTCTATCTAAATGGCGAGCATGTCTTAAGGCTAGAGACTAAAAATGAGGCAGATCTGTATATCAGGTGGACTACACTGCATAAAATCGTGGGGGAATAAACACCTACCATTAAAATTCCTTTGGGACCATAGCAGTTTTGGGCCAATATGATATTTGGTTTTCCCCTTAAATCAGGTCTTTATGACCATATGAACAGATCGAATGTAAACGTTATGGTGGGCCCTAGGAATTTTAAGGGTGAAAATCATTATCTCCACTGCTATTTGTGGTATGGTCCAGATGATCCTTCAATTCATTATCTCTGCCGTTATTTATAATGTGGCCCATGTGATGTGGCCCACTTGATGAATATGAGGCCCATGCAATGCGGCCCAATGTGATGCATGTGAGGCCCTTGCGTAAGGCCCAATATGATGTATTTATGGTCCTTGTGTGAGGCCAACATGATGTATATGTGGCCCATTTGGGTAAGGCCCAATGTGATGCATGTGATGTATTTGAGACCCGTATGATGAGGCTTGATGTGATGTATAATAGCCCATATGATAAGGCCCAATGTGATATATTTGAGGCCCATGTGATGTGGCCCAATGCGATGTATATGAGGCCCTTGTATGAGGCTCAATGTGATGCATGTGAGGCCTAATGCGATGTATTTGAGGCTCTTGTGTGGGGCCCAAAGTGATGTACATGAGGACCGATGTGATGTGTGATTCCACCATGATTTATGTAATGATGTGTATGATGGGCCATGCCTTGAGAGCAATGATGGTTTAATGTCCACATTATAAGAGCAATGATGGTTAAATGTCTACATTGTAACTCTCCCTAGGGCCCATTGTTAGGCCCATTCTCACCTCCCCTTAGTGGGCTAACCCAAACTAGTGGACCCCATGATTGTTGGGCCCATTCTCGAAATGAGTAGGTCGTCTAGGCCCATCCTTGACATGAGGAGAGTATATCATCATTACATAATGTGCTTAGTATAGCTTCACGATCCATGCCCATGCGCATCATATGTATGCTTGATATGATGAGTAGTTGATCATAGCACATGCTATTTGGCAAATTATTATAGGACTCCTTGATAGGCGGAATTGCCCTACATGAACGCACAGTATGTGCAAGATTGTTGCATGATTGGATAGTATGATTCATGCATCTCACATTTGTGTGATATGATCCTTGTACACCCTAGTGACATTAGGGCCATAGCCTCCACAAGCATATCATGGATGACAGAATTAGATACTAAAAATATTGTTACTAGCATCGAGGCGCCATAGATATCCCTGGGTGAAAATCTCTAAACCCGATGGTACTAGAGGATGACTCCAATGTCAAGATCGAGTGGATACATGAGCGTAAGTGGGCCGAATACCAGGAGGCCACACCTCCCACTGTGTCATGGTCGGTTAGAAGGGGTGGTGGCCTTACCCACTCAAGGGTAGGGGGCATTGCTAGGCTAGGTATGAACAACTCGTAAATGGGTCCACTATCGATGTGCCGGATAGGTATTGGCAGACTATTGGCTAGGAGGATAGTGAGGTTTCTTAACTCACTTGGACTGCGTGCCTGGAGAAGGGGCAGTGTCAATTGAAGTGTACTAAACTCTGGTGATTATCTAAAGTGAGAACTGTACTGATATTTAATGATCTAGTGATGAGGTGCATTGATATGTGGATTCGTATGAGGACTGGTATGCTTGAGTTGCATCTCGTATCGTATGGCCTTAGTGTGCCCGATAACATTCATGTATCGCATCGCATAGCCTTGGCACGGCTGATTGCATTCATGGTCTCATCAGCATGATTCTGTATTACTATGATATTGCATTCTAAGCACATTCATATTACGCACACACTACACCACCCTCTAAGCTTTCTATAAGCTTATGCACGATTGATGCTTACAGGTAACACCGGGACACAACCATAGCTTAGTCACAGTAGGAGCATGTAGTCAAGCTTCAGGAGTTTTCGTTATTATTATCATTGTATTTCCCTTTACGTGCATTGTACTTTAAAGCTTTTGATCATAGTGGATTTTGTGATGGTGTCTTGGTTATTGTTTGCGGGTTATGCTTATGGTTATACTTATTATGAATCAAATTAATGATTAAGAATCCTCCTTATAAATCCTGGGATCGGAACCTAGTATATGGTTGTCGGGAGCCGAGAATGGGATACTACGGAGGCTGTCAGCGCTGGATTCAGCGATCAAAAATTTTATGAACCCGATTTTTGAGTTTGGCGCGTGACATTAGGTGGGCCACACACCTCATCATCTCCATATAAAAAATATGAAAAAAGGGAGAGAGAGAGAGAGAGAGAGAGAGAGAGAGAGAGAGACAGAGAGAGAGACGGCTAGTGGAGAGACCTCATCACTATGGGTCCCTCTTTGCTACAGCACATACATCGAAATGGGTCCCAAATGGGATCCATACCATCAATCGGTAGGCCCCTCTTGGTTCATCACAAAAATTGTAATCTAACCCTACAAAATACCCAAAAATTTCACTTCTTCTTGGCTCCTTGGAATGCTAAGATCCTAAGCTCTCTCGTTGATGGAGGTTAATGAAGTATGGATTGCTAGGATAGGAGATTGGGTGGTAGGGAGTGGGCCACACTTGGCTCTCTTTCTCTCCTTAGGAATTGCTTGGAAAATGGTGGAGAAAATGAGATAGGATGGAGTGAAAGTTGGGAGAATGGTTGTGTAAGGAGAGATGTGATGAGAGGTATGGGTTTTAGTTAGCTTTAGGGGGTGAGGTGGCATGGGGTATGGGTTGCTTGTCTTTATTGGTAAGAAAGGGATGGAAAAGGCATAGGTTGTGTACTTGACTAGTACTTTATTGATTGATGTGAAATGTGATAGTAATTCTCTCAGAATTCACAATGCAAGGTGTTTCCTCAAGATATACATGGGCCCACAACTACTGGACTAGGTATTGAATCAGCGCCTGAGACGCGGCTTGGAATCGCGGTGATGGTACGGACGTTAGGGAATAAGTTTCGAGTCGAGTTGACATATATCTACAGGATACAAATTAGGATCATGCGCAAACGGCGATTACAGGTCGTGAGTCACCAAAATTCGACAAAGAGGATCGTGAGAGTCTAAGGAATGGTATGGTCTAGGATAGGGGGGTTACACACCTTGCAACACAAACATGATTAAAATAGGGCGTTAAACATTATGATGTATGTAAAATCATGTGATAACTAGGTTCTAATATGCAATATTTGACCCTCAACAGAACCCACCAATGCTAGGAAGAATCCTAGATATGGCCGAGACCACTACCAAAATGGGATATTTGGTTCATTCGTGTCTCATCTCAATATGGAACAACATGGAGAAATTTGGGTATTTATGAATGCATTAAACTATCCATCCACAATTACCCATCAGATCCCGCCCTTCTCATAACAGCTTCAACATTTTGGAGCTCATCCACTAACATAATTTTCTAGGTGCGGCCCTATGAGTCCAACAATTTTGGACGCTACAGCTCTGACCTAACTTCTTCCTTTCGATAAAGCCATCTGAAATGTCCCGATTTTCGTAACTCGAGTTCAGTACTCATTTTCTGAATCTTGAGTGTTAACCCTTAAAGATAGTTGAAATTTCACATATATTTTTTCTTTCTTTTTCAAGAGTGAGCATTTCAGCTAAAAAGAAACACTAGATATATGAGCGGCTGCCCCTAAGGCTTATACAAACCAATGTCTTAAGATTTACAATTATTGGAAAGTACAAAATCGATATAAGTGAAATATAAAATCTAGAGCCACAAGATCATCCAGCTCTGTATGCTCCCCATGAGCACCAAATTGTGCATTATTTACGTCTCTTCCAACAATTGAATATGGTTTGATTGCGTCAATGACTATCCCAATGAGGTATACCCATCAAGATTTATCAAACCATCACAACAGTTAAACATAGATTATCTATACTAAACCATTTATAATGATCATAACAAATAATATTACAATCCATCACATTAGTCAATGATAGTTCTAAAATAAGAATTACACAAAATAATTCACTATGCAATCTTATTTAAATGCATGGATGCATGAATGCTTATCAGCCTGGGGATGCTCATCTAATTGGCTTTTAGGTAAAACCGATGAGTGGGGCGAAACCTACATGCAATTGGCTACTCATCAGTGAAAATACATTAAGTACATGTTAAAATGACTATCTCACACAAATTGGGTTGATTGTCGGTGATTTGGGAGCTAACGAAACATACCGTGACAAAAGGATCTATGCTTCAACATCAAAAATTAGTCACCCGTAATCTCTTATATGCCATGAATGCATAATTAACCCAACCATTATTATTCCAATTGTAAATAACCAATTTAAGAAAGTTCAAAGGTCACTATGGGGGGTTCGTCATCCAGTATAGGTCGAAAGCTCGGTCATAGTGTTTTATACCACCATCCATGGCTCATGAGACTCCAACTAGGATGTTTAATGGTAACATCTCAAGTAGTATCAAATCATAATTCAATAAGTAGGACTTATCATCCCAAGGTTATATAAAAATAACTCATTAAAGCCACATAGGGTAAATATTCCACTAACGCCACGTAGGAAAAATCGTTCATCCAAGTATGCGATATAAATGGATTATACCCAAAAGCCACATTAGCACAAATGATCAACAAGATTGTAAGTCCAACACAAAATTTCATTTAATCCATTATATAAATGGCCACTGGTTCGAGGACCTCCAAAAATTTCATTAAGTAATCAGGAGCGGCAAAACAAGCCACGTACAATATCAATAGCAATTGCACAAGTAAATTACTCATCTTAAACCAAAATAAAGATATTTGAGATCTATAACATGTTTTGATCCTTGAATTTAAATCCAATCATCAATCATATATGAAAAATTACTCAAATAGAAATTAACATTTATCATCATTTCCAGTGAATACTATATTAAGCAATCAATAAAATAAATGATCTAAGCTAACTATCATGATATAAAAATGCTTGAAGGGTGATCCTCACCTTCAAGTAGGATTCTGGATTCTGATGACTAAAATGCCATCTAATGAGGAATTTTGGGAGAGCACAATTCCTACATTTAATCATCCACACAATATTTAATAAAACTAGATTAGCCTTTAATTTGAACCCAAAAGAAGCTGGAGATAATACATACCTTGATTGACCTAAATTCTCATTTAAATAGACTTCAATCTCAATATCTGAATGAAGTAATTCCAAACTTACAATTTCTATAACTTAATTAAAAATTGATCATCAACTTATTTAATTCAAAATAGATTTAGAACTTTTAGAAAATGTGGAACTCCATTTAACTTGCTCACCCGACCAATTCAACTCGAACTTAAACTAAAGGAAGGCTCGAGTCCTTGGCAATGATTGTACACAAAATCATGATGATTTTGATGTGGTTGAACTAAACTCCATCCAAACAAGTTCAACACAATGATGCATTGGATTTGACCTAGCAAGATATATATCAACTCGACTTGGCTCAATTCGAAGCGACCCCTAAGTGACTCGATTACAAGAAAGCAAAATAAACCAAAGTTTGACACGCTGATCCCTGCTCCAATGGATTTTTCAAGTACCGTTGGACTAAACTCACATCATATTTGAGTAGAACTTGTATTGACTCGCTGAGTCGACTCAACAACACACCCTTCTTCTCCCTTTCTTCCTTCTTCCCTTTTCAATAAATCCTAGAAAATTGAAAATATTCCTTAAATTCAAACTAGAAATCAAAGAGGTTCTAGAAAAATAAGAATTAAAGCAAGAAAATCATCCCAACATGCTACAAGCTTCACCTCTTAGCCTTAGCTAAGAGGTTTAGCCAACCATAGACATGATTGGATCTAAAACCCTAAAAGAAAGCATTAAAAATAAATAAAGAAAGAAGAACTCTTAGGAGACTGCAACACCCTTTGGCTCCGCTTCTCAAAACCTAATTCATGTTTAGAACTCCTCAAAAAACTCATATTTATAGCCTTTGTCCGACTGTCTTTGAAAATTGCCTTAAATTTACACACTCTGTGTAACGCCTTCGATGTCATCGAAAGGCTTTCAATTTCATCGAACGTAACTTGAATCCGAAAGTCGTTGAAAGTGCACCTATTATGTGCCCTGGTTTGTCAATTACGTTGCAAGTTGAGTCAGTCGGATGACAGCACCTAACAAGAAAATCAAGTCAAGCGTCTGTCTCTTCTGGATTTGTGGAAGCTTGCCAAAAGGTAAATCATGGCCTCACATCCCATGTCCCAAAACACCAGGTGATTAAACCCTTAAAAAAAACTAGAACATCTTAGGATTTCTGTGTAAGAAAGCTTTTTATCAAAAAGGAAAATCAGTGAAGTTTTTCTTACACTGTCGATTATATTGATTACCCCTTCGATATGATCGACCAGCTCTGTCGATGTCCTCGGCATCTCAATCAATACAATCGAGTGAGGATAGAATGCGTCCAACAATCAAAACAATCATCTGGACAATTTATCGATTTATCGACTTAAGTGTCGATATCATCGATATTCGAATATCGATCATATCTGAAGTGGATCGATATAATCGACAGACTACTTTCCAGCGCCCCTATTTTTTTAAAGAAAACTAACATATGCTTCGATATATCAATGATTGTCCGATTCAATCTGAAATCAAATATCGATCATATCGGGAGTCAGTCGATCATATCAACTGTGGGGCGCATGTTCTCATCAGCATGAATTTCAGATTACTTTTAATGTTGATCGGGGTGCCTGTCGATAAATCGATATTCATATATCGATCATATCGAGACCAAGTCGATTGGATCGAGTCAGGACATAAATCGTCCAGCAAGCTTACATGTAAATCTATACGATTTCTCGATCCCATCGACAAGGTCTCCGATATAATCGATGTACAAATTTCGTTGACATCGACTGTTTCCCCGATCATATCTGTGACCCTGAAATTCTTCAAGGCTTCTCTCTTATTTTTCACCTGTCGATAGATCGAACCATCACTCGATGGAATCGGAGTTCAAAATCCGATAACATCGATGTGTGTCTCGATCCCATTAACCAATCGGCGGAAGGTTTCCAAAAGCAAAATGACAATTGAGTTTGTATCATCGAGAGGTCGGCCGACACAATCGAGAGTATACGCTCGATGATATCGACGACTGATCGATGATATCGAACTCTGTCATAAATATGAGCGTTTATATCTGTTGGAACCTTTTGCCTATAAATAGAGAGAGTAATCTTCATTGCTGGTAGAGAAATTAGAGAGTACTTTTGAGAGTTTTAACCTTCCTATCATTTACCTTAAGCCCTTTCTCTCAGGAAGTTCATCCTCCAATCCACCCTCATCATTGATATCTCATAGAGTGGATTGGAGAATGAACTTTCGCATTCAAGGATCCTTCAGCTACTACCTTAATGACATATCATTAAGCTGGGATGCCTTGAATGCATAGATGATGGGAACCTTTCTATCTTCCGAATAGGAAAATCTTCAGAGAGTGGTATTCCATCATAGCCTTGACCCAACCTAAGCCTAGCATATATACATCTTTATATTACGGATCAAGGGAGCTGAAGATTCTTCATCAACAAGAAGGAGATCTTCATCATTGCGCTGAAAGGGACTCATCAACCTATCTGTAAGTACTAAGAGTCCAGAGGACACTTACAATCATTTCTTTTTAGGATTGGGTTTTAAGTGTTGTTCACCATTTGAAGTCCTCGAAGGAGGCCTCCGACGGGAGTGTACATGCGGGGTGCGTTGTGTGGACCCTTATTTTGTGGAGAGCATAAACATCTAGTTAGGAGTACGCCAGTAAAACTCCAGGGTTAGAGGTGAACCGAGTAAAAACCTCAGGGTGCATTGTGTGGACCCTTGTCCTGTGTGGGGATAAACATCTGGTTAGGAGTACGCCAGTAAAACTCCAGGATATGAGGTGAACCGAGTAGAAACCTCAGTAAAGGTTGAAGGTAAACCTGATTTAAAACCTTAGGTTTGAGGTGAACCATGGGAAACCTCCTTAGTGAAATCCGGTCACTCAAGGGTTGAGTGTGGAAGCTGGGAGTGGAGTAGACAAGTCGTTGAACCATTATAAAATGACGGTGTTTAAGTTTGATATTATCTTTCATTTATGTGATTGCCTTGCATGTCTTTATATATGATCACATCCTATGCACACATAGTCATATCCATCACAATCTCATCTATACATTGTTTGTCTTTTAAATAGTTTGTGATTGGATCCTCTATCAGGCTTGGAAGCCAGTAGAGTTAAGGTTGAGTAATCCTGATCAATACTCTGTGATAGGATTAGTGTGATAAGAATCTTTAATAATTTATAAAAACTTTAAAAAGTCCTATTCACCCCCCCTCTAGGATATACTGACCTATTCCTACTTCAACTTAAGCGGTCTTCACCACTTTTTCAGTCATGACTTTTCACCCTATGTAACTCTACGTGTCATCGAATATACCTTCGATGTCATCAAACAGTCCTTCAATGTCATCGAAGGGTGTTCAATCAATCGAGAATATGTCTAGAGTGTTCTAGCGAGTTGCTTAAGAAATTCACAAAGATTAGGTGTAGGTTTAGCTTTAGGGAATTGAGTTTAGGTTATAAGTTTAGGGAAATGTTAGGTTTAGTTTATAGGTTTTGGGATTTGGGAATAGTTTTAGGTTATAAGTATAGGTTTAGGTTAGGTTATAGGTTAAGGTTTAGGGATAGGTTATAGGTTTTGGGTAGGGCTGAAAGTTGGGTGGGTTCAACTCGACCAACCCGTGACCGACCCGACATTGGGTTGGGCTCAGGCAGGATATATCTAGCCCGATCTTAAGCTTGGGTTATACAAACCCCAACCCGACAAAACTTGGGTGGGGCTCGGGTTGAGGTCTCGGGTTGCCTGACCCAACCTGAACCCGATCATGATATATAAGTTACTTATACATTATAATTGAGTGTTGATCATTTGTATCAAAGGCACACTAGTGATGTCAAGTCTCATTTGTCCAAGTCATTTCCAAGGACTCAAGCTAACAAGATATGCCAGATTTCTCTCCCAAATAGACTTTGTGTTTTGCTACATGACTTTTAAAGTAGTCTTATATTTTAGCTTATTTTTTTAAAGAAAAAAATGAAGTTCTTTATAATGAATAATCACATATATAATTAATAAAATTATAGATACAAAAAATAAGCCCTATATTGAAATATAATAAACTAATGTAATAACGAAAATATTAGCACATATATACTCGATCAACCCGACCAAGCCTGCTTGGTTTGGGCTTGGGTTGAGAATTCCCAACCCGAGATTGGGTTGGGTTAGGTTAGGGTTGAGGTATAGGAACCTTGGGTTGGGTTAGGGTTGAGCACCAACCCAACCCAACCCGCCCAACTTTCAACCCTAGTTTTGGGATTTGAGAATGGGTTTGGGTTTAGGTTATATGTTTTGGTTTTGGTTTAGTTTATAGGTTTTGGGATTTAAGAATCGGTTTGGGTTTAAGTTATAGGTTTTGGTTTTAGTTTTGGTTTAGGTTATAGGTTTTTGGATTTGAGAATGGGTTATGGTTTAGGTTTATGAAATCAGGTTAAGGTTCGGGATTGGGTTTTAGTTTGGGTTTTCAAGTTTAGGTTTAGGTTTACGTTAGGGAGTTGAGATTAGTATTAGGTGTAGGTTTAACTTTAGGGAATTTAGTTTAGGTTATAGGTTTAGGGAAAGGTTAGGTTTAGGTTATAGGTTTTAGGATTTGGGAATAGTTTTAGGTTATAAGTATAGGTTTAGGTTAGGTTATAGGTTGAGGTTTAAGGATAGGTAATAGGTTTTGGGATTTAAGAATGGGTTCGGTTTTAGGTTATAGGTTTTGTTTTTGGTTTAAATTATAGGTTTTGGGATTTAAGAATGGGTTCAGGTTTAGATTATAGGTTTTGGTTTAGGTTATAAGTTTTTGGATTCGAGAATGGGTTATGGTTTAGGTTTAGGAAATTAGGTTCAGGTTCAGGATTGGGTTTAAGTTTGGGTTTTCAAGTTTAGGTTTAGGTTTAGGTTAGGGAGTTGAGATTAGGATTAGGTGTAGGTTTAGCTTTAGGGAATTGAGTTTAGGTTATAGGTTTAGGGAAAGGTTAGGTTTAGGTTATAAGTTTTGGGATTTGGGAATAGTTTTACGTTATAAGTATAGGTTTAGGTTAGGTTATAGTTTAAGGTTTAGGGATTTAAGTTTAGGTTATAAGATTAGGTTAAGGTTTAGGTTTAGGTTATAGGTTTGGGGATTTGAGAATGGGTTCAGGTTTAGGTTACTGGTTTTGGTTTTGGTTTAGGTTATAGATTTAGGTTAAGGTTTAGGTTTAGGTTTAGGTTATGGGTTTTGGGATTTGAGAATAGGTTTAGGTTATAAGTATAGGTTTAGGTTGGGTTATAGGTTAAGGTTTAGGTTTAGGTTATAAGTATAGGTTTATGTTTAGGTTAAGGTCTAGGTTTAGGTTATAGGTATAGGTTTTGGGATTTAAGAATAAGTTTAGTTTAAGGTTATAAGTATAGGTTATAGGTTAAGGTTTAGGTTTAGGAAATCAGGTTTGGGTTCGAGATCGAGTTTAGGTTTGGATTTAGGTTTTACGTTATATGTTATAGGTTTAGTTAATTGATTAAGGTTTGGGTTATAGGTTAAGTTTAGGTTATAAGTATAGGTTTAGGTTTAGGTTATAAGTATAGGTTTTGGGATTTGAGAATAGATTTAGGTTAAGGTTATAATTTAGGTTCAGGTTATAAGTATAAGTTTTAGGTTAAGGTTATAGTTTAGGTTAAGTTTATAAGTATAGGTTATAGGTTTCGGTTTAGGTTATATATAGGTTATAAGTATAGGTTTATGTTTAGGTTAAGGTCTAGGTTTAGGTTATAGGTATATGTTTTGGGATTTGAGAATAGGTTTAGGTTAAGGTTATAAGTATATGTTATAGGTTAAGGTTTAGGTTTAGGAAATCGAGTTCAGGTTCGGGATTGGATTTAGGTTAGGGATTAAGTTTTAGGTTATAGGTTTAGGTTTGGGTTATAGGTTAAGGTTTAGATTATAGGTTACAGGTTAAGGTTTGGGTTATAAGTTATAGGTTTAGGTTATAAGTTATAGGTTATAAGTATAGGTTTAAGTTTAGGTTGAGGTCTACATATAGGTTATAGGGTATGGGTTTGGGATCGGGTTTAGGTTTGGGTTATAGGTTATAGGTTATAGCTTTAGGGAATTGAGAATAGGTTTAGGTTATAGGTTTAGGGTGTGGTTTAGGTTAAGGGTGTGGTACCTGTAAATACAGACATAAATACTGCCTGTCCAAATGGTTAAGCCCCTCCAATGTTATCCATAGGAAATGGACAGTTTCATCATGGTCATAACAGCGGTTCCCACCTTCCAGGAACCCCCACTCATCCGAATAGCTCCAACGCACATCTGGGTCTGCTCCATTAATTTTGAGAAAATATATAAACACGGTCTATCCAAATGGCCAGGCCCCTCCAATGCTATCCATAGAAAATGGACAGCTTCATCATGGTTATAACAGCGATTCTCACCTTTTAGGGACCCCCTGCTCATTCGGATAGCTCCGACACACATCTGGGTTTGATCCATTAATTTTGAGTAAATATATAAACACGGCCTGTCCAAATGGCCAGGCCACTCCAATGCTATCCATTGAAAATGGACAGCTTCATCATGGTCATAACAGTGCTTTCCACCTTCCAGGAACCCCCGCTTAACATATGGATAGCTCCGACGTATATCTAGGTTTACTCCTTCAATTTTTACAAAATTATGCATGTCCTGCTCATGAGCATGCCTTATATTGCCAATGTATGAGATTCAACATAAATACCTTTTCATGATTCAAAGAAGGGAACACGAGGGTTTTCTTTGCCTTTCATTGCATGCTTCTAAGGTGCAGATGGCCCTTGAAACACATACATCCTGAGAATCGCTTCTCAAAACAACAGACTATTTTGTTTTGAAACTCATTCATCTCACTTGAAAACCTGTCACATAATGAATAACTGTAACCACAATGATAACTATTGTGAATGCACTATAACTATTGTAACCACTTGATTGATTTTTCCAATGATTTCAAAGAATAAAGTTTCACCTTTCAAAAAAAAAAACCAAAAAAAACAAAGTTGATATTATTGAGCACTGATATAAGATATAGCAACAAACCTTACATAATAGGATATCACTGGCAATGACCAAGTCCAAATATGGATCAATTGTTGGAAAGGGGTTGCCCCATAAATCTGGGAAAAAAAATTGTCCATTCATTATCATTGCATTAAAAAATATTAATCAAGTACCACATTTTCTCCTCAATTAATTGGTTGCCTATGAGTTTATGTAACCACTCCAAAAGGCCACTGCATAGAGCAGCCTCTATTTTTAGCCACCTTACCAAGGGTAGTTGATTCCAATATACAGATTATGGGCAGGTAGAAACCTAGTTATCCTTCAGCTAATGACAACCACATTAGCTTTAGCTACAGGCATGGTGTGCCATAACAGCCTTTACATAATGGCAACAGTTGTATCAGTTGCATTTTACTGGGTTATAAGTTGTAAAGTATAAGTGAAAACTACCAAGAATTTCACACAGTTCTTTTACAATATAATTTTCCTATACTTTTCCAACCTGAATCTTCCTTTGTATATTTATTAAATCTTCAAGGCTAGAGTACGTGTTTGAGTTTTCATAATTTTCCATTTTTAGCAGTAGCTAATCCTAACAGGTTCTACAAATCTATAATGGTTAAATAAAGGAAGATATATCAAATGGAGTATGGTTTTCATATGCATCGAGTACGGATAGATTTCTTTAGGCTGTTTGGGTCATGGAAATTTCAGGAGCAGAGAAAAATAAATTATGATTTTGGGATTTTTACAATTTTCGAGAGGTTTTCATATGCCCAATCCCTCAATTTTTGAATGTTAAGGAAAGTGATTACAATTTAGTCATTTCCATTTTCTTACATTAGTGGTGAAACAGAGCAAGCAAGCTGTTGTAGTACCCATCTAGAATCAATAGCCCAACCTGTTCAAAATTTAAAATTTCAAAAAAAATAAAAATTCAATACCCATCTTTCCGAATCACCATTGCAACATTGTCCACATCTGTCTAGTGGTCATTGCAATATTTCCTAAATCAAAACTTGACCCTTTCCCATACTCCCCACGTCCAGAGCCAACAACTCATCTCCCCTAGGTGCATTAAAATAAGCCTGCATGTTGAGAAGATCAGTGATTCTGATGCTGGAATAATCGCTATAGTTCCAAGCGCATATTCAACACTCAATTTTCTTACCTTATACCATGTCAAGGGCTGCTGTTTTTGAATGGCTAATGATGCTTGCATCCATTCCACGGATTGAATGCCATTTAGAGAGTCAAGATTCATGGCTTCTCCTTTCAAACCAACCTGTACAAGACATGACACCACACACATTTAAAAAAATAAAAAAAAATCTACCCGGATGGAAAAATAAAAAGTGGAGCACCATATAAATTTCAACCAGAATTCCTCACTTTTGCATGCCAATCTAAACAAATGAAAGGGAATGGAATTGCATATTTTCCATAGTAACTCTTGCAGCATTACAAACAGGTGGGAAGGAAATGAAAATTCAGTGGTTTTGGCTACGAAAATATTTGCTATGAATTGCATATTTTCCACATGCTTTCAGATTCCACTTTTCTTTTCCATTTCCACCTTTTGGATTCACCCTATCCAAACAGACCTTAAGGATTTCAAGTTTGATTTCAATTCCAATACATGTTTCCAACCAATTAATATTTTCTGGAGGGAATTTTGCATACTTGTTCTAGAGTTTTGTGGTAGAAGAAGAAGTAGCCCACCTAAGAATTACAATGATTGTTTCAAAACTGGTTTTGACAAGCAATACATAAAAATCAATATATGGTGTCCCATGGTGATTGATATTAAAGATGCAGCTACATGGATGGTTCAGTGCTGTCTATAGTTGTAATGTGAATGTTTTGTATTAAGATCCCACATGGAGCATTTATATGAAGTGATCTTACCCCTATCAATACAAGTGAGACTGATGGTTCAGCAATTCAAACCATTGACATGATGGTCTCAACCATGGGTTACACATGCACCAAAAACCCACCATGTTTGAAGATACATGTATCCTGAATGTGGATCTTTGCTGTATTTTCTTTACTAGCTATATATTGTATCAGTTCATAGTAGCATAAATTGGTACAAAATAAAGGCATGCATTAAATTAGTTAAAGAGCTTTTTTTTTTTTTTTTTTTTTTTTTTAAAGATATAAAGAGCATAATAGTGATACAAGATAATAGGAAAAGATATAAAAATACATTTAGATCCCAGGAATAGTTCATTTTGATTGATGCGTGAGGACTGAATTTTAGTCATGATAGAACTGATTAACTAAAGCATTTGGTGAGAATTTCATTCAAAATGACGCAATACCCAGGCATTGGCACCTGCATTGGAACCACGTAATGTTCATGGTGGGACCTGATTGATGGATGGCTAGCTAGGATTTTAAGAAGGTGCTCCTCAGCTAGCAAGTGTCCGCAGAAAATAGGTACTCAGAGGAATGATAACAAACAATCAGAGGAAAAGAAAAAAATTAAAATACTACAAGAACCCTAAGTAAAAAATATATTTATCAGTTTTTATATTTACCCAGCCTAGTTGTCTTCATCAGCAGATACACACTGCAAGAAAGAAAAAATAAAAACAGGAATTCCAATTTTTCAATAGGAGAAATTTATTAAAGAAACCAAAACCACAAGCTAGCAAGGTCCCAAAGTTTCAAATAAATGATTCCTCCACATCTCTACAATTTGCATTAGCAAATATGTCCATAAACAAATTAAATTGAACCATGATCCTAGTGGTGATGGTAGTATAACTAGCTAATCTTTGGGTATCCTCGTCACCTTTTCTAATTAAAGTATCCTTGCCACGTTGAATGCCAACAAGAGACCTTCATGCTCTTTTTTTTTTTTTGTTCTAATTGATGTTGTCACTTTCCTAGGCAATTTGATTGGAAAAAGAAAATGCAATCTAAGAAAAAAGCACATACTGGATTAGATAACCGAATCTGGATCACAATTTCCAATGCTCACAGGTCTTAAAATTACCTCACAAAGCCAATCAAAGGCAAAATTCTTTAAAGAGGAAAATGATAGCCTGCTAGTTATATATTGAATTCCGTGCAACCCTAACTGCTCAGTAGAGATGAATTTAGATGTAAATAAATTCCTAGTGAGTAGAATGCCACTTGCCTCAATTACCATTGTTCCTGATCCTTTGAATAGAGAAACTAGCTCACTCTGCCTTTGTAGGCTGGTTCAATAGAGGAAGTCCATTCCACCCAATGCAGAATGTGATTGCTGCATTTTCCAAACAACACACCCTTGAATATTTGGGTGGAACTGATTGGCTAGGCTTGTTGGGTTGGGTGGGTCTACACTATTGATTTTGCATGGCCCAGGCCACCCTAACTACTTGAGATGTTTCCATGAGGAATGGATCTGATACCAACAAATGCATGCAGGGTAAACAATCATTAGATGCTAAGATTTCTTTTCTTTAAGTATCAAATCAGGAAATAAAAGTTACTCCTCAACTATCATACTTTAAAGGATCACTAATAGTTCTGAATTCTATAGTACATGCAACTATAGAAATTATTAAAAACAAATTAAAATAAGTAAAAGAGGAGAACAAACCACAAGCATGAAGCATTAGAAAAGAACACTCCCACAACAACGTAAGAATGTCAATTAGGATGGTTGAAAGAGAACTACTCATCACAAAAAAAAAAGAACTACTAATCAAAATTTTTAACAAATTGATTAAATAGAGCTTCTTCAAGAGTGACAAGGTCCTTTGCATATGTAATACCCCGGATTTTTGCCAAACTGGAATTAGACGTCCTTAGGCAATGAGTCAACCATAACACCTTGTTAACTTCTCATAACTCAATTCCAAAACTAAAGAAATCACTTTTCAACCCATTTCCTTCAAAATCTCACCTTTCACAACCTCATTCTTCAAATTTCTCCAAGTACTTTCATATTAGACAAATCTTATAGTTTAAATGGTAAAGAAATATACTAAAACTAAAACTTACTATAAATGGTACATATATGAATAAAATGAGATTTTAACTATTTTCTTTTTAGAATCTTATGATGTAGATAGTTTATTTGGATAGATTATCTTCTCCTACCCCAAAATCATATATTTTATATCGCGTAACTCATTTCGGTTTGCAAATGAGACCCGATAATGCCTCGATGGACTCGTGGGCCCAAACGACTCATTCAGGGGGACCTGGGGTGGGTCCCACATGTTTCCAGCATCCGGGGAGGACCTCAGCCCTGGGACGAACCCTTGCTAAAAAGACCAGTGACCGACGAGGGGCTCTCCAGTTTGGCGAGGCCTCGTTTGTACAGCGAATTAGGCAGCCCATTTTTTACATTTTTCTGCGCATTTTGTCCAACTTTGAAAAATCATATCTCCCTCTTCATAACTCCGATTTAGGTGATTTAAAAACCAGATTGAAGATAAATGAGTCTAATTTTATATAACAATATGCAAAAAATATAATAAAATATTTATATAGTTTAAAGTAGGTCGTTGTGACAACTGTCCGAAAATCACTTGTTGGACAGCTGCTGCTTCGGGAATTTTTAGAATTTTTCTACAACATGAAATCTCATGAAATTTTGTGGATATGGGGAAAACTTGATGATGAAATATTATAAAAATAATTAAAATAATATAATCACCATAAGTGCTAAAAATGGGGCATAAAATGTCCTTAGGACCGTATTCTGCCATAATTAGGGTAGAATTTGGTTAAGTACTAAACTGAATACTCAGTAGAATTATCTTGAACCACTTTAAATATGAACTACAAGGTCCAAAATGAGTAGGACCACTAATTCTACGTTACCTAGAAACCTAAGATCAATCTCTAAACCCAGTTACTCTTGGGAGCATCGTGAAACTTTGTATCGGACTTGGACCGCATGTCGAAAGTTCGATAGCGATGAATTTAAAAAATTATGACCGCTTGGTTGGACTTAAAAATCACCTCGAAAATCAAGTCCAGATGATGTCTTGGGCCTATTTTCTTGAGTCTGGAGCGAAGAGTGTGAGAAAAGTGAAGATTTTTATGAAATTAAATATGAATTTAAGTAATCTGAGTCGTGTCGCTTGCGCGCCACTTATAAGCATTCAGACCATCAAAATCTGACACAAATTCACCCTTGGATCAGGGAAGATGGCCCACACATGTCAATGTACTTATGACCTTGATCGAGTTTCGGTGACCGTTGAACTGAAACTGGTCCGCCACGGTCGATCTGAAGACCCGATCGGACTAAAAGCTTAACTTGCTTAAGATCCAATATTAGTGAGATTAATTCCTACTGCATTTCATAAGAGGACCTCCGGAAGTGTTCCCTTAGATCAGAAAAAGCCCGATTTGGTTATAACCTAAGTATACCTTGGCCCTAGGGCTATTTCTGTCAATTTTGGGCCTATATAAGGGCCTTAAACCCTCTCTCATATATCCCATACGAATTTCCAACCCTAGCTAAGATAAGAGAGAGTAAAGAGAGAGAAAGTGAGTGAGAAGTTGGTGTTTCATCTTGGGATTCTTCCTAGTTCCTCTACGTACCTAATCCATCGTATCTGAATCGTTATTCCGGTGATTCTAATTCCATTTTTGGGTAAGACAATCAAACCCTAACCTATTTTGGAGCTTAGAGAAGTCTAAGTGTTGTTGTAGCTAACCTATTTCATGCCTTAGGTTGTCAATCCACCATTGACGAAGACTTAACGTCTTAATCATATCCGTCACGTGATTTCCAGTTTAAGGTGCGGACTATAGACATATAGGTTATGGTTTTCAAAGCTTTCAATGTCGGTTAATGGTTTATTACTGACGTGGGCGCTATTTCACATGCCAAACGCGTGGTTTGTTTCGCTTTATGAATACGTATGAAATATGTATAGTATAGTGTATTTTATGTATTTGTTGAAATACCTGTATAAGTATGAATTTTGGGTTCGGGGTTGACGTGATTAATCGTCGTGAATATATGCTTGTCGTATATGCGACAACTCCTTGGTGAAAGAATTTGTCCAGATTCCTGTTATCGCCAACATACGTCATGTATGTTATAATATGTAGTCTAAGTGTTTGTTAAAATGTTCGAATGAGTAAGTAGTTAGTAAATTATAATTTATATGGGTGTTGAGACATGATTCTCAATTACCATAATTATGTGTATGATTCTCTCCATGTACCATATAATATAGTATCTGTTTCATTCATGAAATGCATATGTGCGTATTCATGTTTAAGTTGTATTTTGTAAAATGCTTGTATGATTTGAATTATTGATCTATTATTGCGTTGATTATCTCATATGATTATCTGTTATAATTGAATGTGTTTGGGGTTATTTTATAGTCCAGGCAATCGGTAACAGGCCTCGACCTGGTGGCTGAAGTGGTTTCGCCACACATGATGTGTTCGATGAATCCGAGTCGTAGTTCGGTTGTCAACAGTGGTTAGGCCACACAGAGTATTTACGCACTTCATGTTGATTCACTTGATGTGTAGTTGTCATAGTCAAGCTCGTCAATTAACCCGATTGAGCCAATATATGTTCACCATGTTTGGAAGCTACTGCTTGAATCTAAGGTACCAAAATCACTAGTGAAACCCTGTTAACCTTGGTACCTCGATCCGCTAAGACTCATGAGCCAGACATGGTGGTATGGGATACCATGGTCGAGTTATCAGCCTAAGCTGGGGCGACGAGCCTCTCCTTAGTGACCAGTGAGCAACCTAGCCTCGTGAGCCGATTATGGTGGTATGGGATACTATATTCGAGCTGTCGGCCTACTCTGATTGATGACGAGCCCTTTATAGTGACCTCGAGTATATCCTGAAACTGCATTGGGACGACGAGCCTTATTGTAGTATATATGATATAACTAGACCTGTATTGATTGGTGACAAGCCCTTTACAGCGATCTAGAACTATAATATCGTATGAGATTGTCTAAGACTGATGACCTTAGAATGGATCATCATTTGGGTATTATTATAAGAGAGGTACCTTAGCTTTCCAATCCTACTGTATGAATAAACCTAAGTAAGAACCTGGCTAATCATGTTACATACACCACATTACGTGTGCATTTGGCGTTGTAGGTCAAGCACTGAGGGAGTGTTGCAGTCGCGATCGTAAGATGAAGTCACTAAGGGAGAGTAGGCGAGGGCATGCATCATTATATTCATGTCATTCGTGTATTAACAAGAGTACTTAGGACCTGATTGTCATATTGCTTTATCATTAATGCTTGACTGAATTGATAACATGTTAATCTTTACTCTATTGTTCCACTGAGTTGATCACTCACTCCTACGTTACGAGACGGTGTTTGCAACACCAACCAGTCCCTATTTTAGTTTTAGATGATGGCGATGCTTGCGAAGCAGAGCCGACTTTTATGATGATGCGGTGGGTTTCTCCTATATGCAGCTATCAGGTGGGTCTATGTAGACCATGTTCTGACCGATGGGGTCATAAGGATATTGATTAGATGCCATTACACTTGTTATTTTGCACTGTTGGGAACACCCATGTATATTCATTATGTTCATTTTGGAGTATACATGTATATATTTAATCTGGTAACATGTTCAGATTTTGGAGACCTACAACAGTTTATATATTGTATATATCTATCACCATCTTTCGCTTGCAAAAATTAACTGTCTCTGGAGTATGATATACTGTTTTGGTCTAATCCCACTCATGTTTAATACATTAATATGAACAACATTCAATCATCATTATCTATATTGCATAAGTGATGCGTTAGAACTCGGGAGCTGAGCTTCTGCTCGACCTCAATTTTCAGGGCATTACAAGATGGTATCAAAGCATGATTTGGATTAAACCGAACCTGGGTTATGGTCACATGACATACATTGACAGGTTTCATGGCCATGGTAGTATATTATGTAGCAACTGTGATCAAGATATGCCTTCCCATTATGATTGTTCACCAGTTAGTGTATGCAATTCACACTTCTCAAGACGTCCATTTACCCTATCCTTGGATTATTCACGTGTTATGTAATATGATCAGTTTTTCGGTAATAAACAATCAGGAACTTCCTCTGCAACACTTCAACAAAAACAACATTAGAAAGATGGATTTGAAGTTCCACCGATATCCCGAAGACCAACCCGAGGAAGGGATTCATGAAGAAGGTGAACTTGGTGAAAGGGCTACACAAGCCGAAGGCATAGAAATGGCCGAAGGTGACCCTCTCGCATCGCAACAAGCTCCACCTCCATCGGACCCCGCGCAGGCAAAAAGATTTAAGTTACATCAAGATCGGATTGGAACAACATTGCGAGAAGTCACTCAGCTGAAGGAGACGATGAATGCAAGGTTCACTTTCCTGGAATGTTTGGTGGCTGGGGTGCAGCAGTCGGTGTAACAACTAGTGGATTTGATCACCTGCCGACGCGACGATACAACATCGTCTTCCTCCATCCCTCCACCATAGTATAGACAATCTTTGTGCCATCACATACACCCAATTCTCATCTCAGCGTATGGGCATGAATATCTTTTTGAATGCCCTACGATCGTATGAGTGTATGTGATGGATGACTAACTTGGAAAGTCTAGCAAGTTTTTGTTGTGAAGTTTGAATATCCTCTAAGTGAGGAAAATACTCTTTTTTGTATGCCCATGGATAAGCTAAATATTTGTGGCTGTTACAAGACTATCAAACTTGGGCAGCTCTTTTTTTTGGATATTATGTTTATGGCTGTGTGATGAATCATATATATATATATATATATATATATATATATATATATATATATATATATATATATATATATATATATATATATATATATATATATATTTGTTGACATATTATGCTCTGATGTTCTGTGAAATACTGGCATGAATTGTGATTGTCTTTTCTCCTGCATATTCCCTGCTTAGTTTGTGTTGTCTGCTCTTTATCTCCATACTATTATAGTTTGTTCAACATCACAACACTCCTTTGACCTAGTATGCATACCTGTCCTTATCTGTCTTACATCTTACACATTTTATTTAGGTCTTGGTTCTCCGATAAGCTTCAACTTCAGTCAACCTCTATTTCTATATTGCCCTTTGCCAATGACTGACAAAAAGGGGGACAACAAATTCCACCCCGGGGGAAAATTTGTGCATCTGTTTGTGAATGGTGGTACAGGTGATAGGGGGAGTAGACAGGTGATAGGTGTTAGGGGGATCAGCTGCAAGAAGACAGGGGGAGCAACTACTGAATGATACAGTCGTATGTTTGTGTGAACTAGGTAGCTTTGTAAAATTGTGTAAAGTTCATGTACACACAATTTAGGGTGTTAGTCTAGAAGTTTTCTAAGTTTTTTTGTCACGTAATTGACAAAGGGGGAGATTGAAAGTGCCTTGGTTTGTTAATTAGCATGAGCGTTGAGTCAACAAGACAAAGGAGCCCCATAGGAAGATTGTTCAAGCGTCTGCCTCAACAAGATGTGTGCTCGAAGTTGCCAAAGGTAAAACTTAGCCTCACATCCCATGTCCCAAAATACCTGGTATATAAAACCCTTAAAATTGAATAGAACATCCTAGGGTTTTAGGTGAGAAAACTAATTTGTAAAATCTGGAAAATCTTTAAGTTTTCTACCTTTGTTGATTTATCGACAAGTGGTTTGATGGAATCAAACCCTATTATTGATGTCCTCGAAACCCACTCGATATTATCGAATTGAGGACTTCAGATGTCCAGCAACCACAAAAGAACTCTGGACTGAGTTATCGATAAATCGATGTACTTTGATATCATCGAATTTTGAATCTCGAGTCCATCGAGTCGACTCAATAAAATTGACATTTGGTCGGTTGTGTCCAACATACTGCTAAGGAAAAACATGTGATTCTCGATATATCGAAGGGATCCTCGATATCCTCAAAATTCAAATCTTGATGGTATCGGTAGACCTTTGATGATATCGGATTGGGACATAAATCTATCCAACAAGGTTACAAGTTAAAACTTTCATGTATCGGGGATCACTCGATAAAATCGATATTCAAATATTGATCATATCAAGGAGTGGTCGATGTCATCGAAATAGGATATAAAATTCCAGCAAGCTTATAGGAAAATTTCCTAAAATTATCGATAAATCGACGCCGGCATCGATATCATCGATATTCAAATTCTGATGATATCGAGTGATGCTCGATCATATCTTATACTTGTTAAGTTTCAAAGTCAAGTGCTCTCACATTTTCAAATGTCGAGGAATCGAACCCTGTGTCAATGAAATCGGAGTTTGAAATCCAATGACGTTGATGAGTGTTTGATCTTCTCGACTAATTGGTAAAAAGTTTTAAAAGTGTTTGACAGTTTGAGTTCGTATCATTGAACGGTCAGTCGATGCTATCGAGAGTATACGCTCGATGATATCGAACTCTGTCAAAAATATGAGTGTTTTATATTCGTTGGAGCCTTTTGCCTATTTAATGAAAGCTTGCCCTTGGTTGTTGGTAGAGAAAATAGAGAGTGCTTTTGAGTGTTTAAACCTAGATCATATACCCTAAGCCTTTTCTCTCATGGGAGTTCATCCTCCAATCCACCCTCATCATTGACATTTAATAGAGTGGATTGGGGAATGAACTTCTGCCTTGAAGGATCCTACAGCTACCATCTTAATGGAAAATCATTAAGTTGGGATGCCTTGAATGCATATATGATTGGAATCACTTTGTTTCCTTTATAGGAAAACATTTAATAGAGTAGGATTCCATCATAACCTTGACACAACCCATACCCTTATCTTGGTACATTATCTGAGTTACGATTTAAGGGAGCTAAAGATTCTTTTTCATCAAAAGAGGAGATCTTCATCAACGTACTTAATGAGGCTCATCTACTTATTTATAAGTAATTAGAGTCCAGAGAACCCTTGTGATCATTCCTTTTGTAGGATTGGGTCAAAGGTGATTCTCACCCCTTTCAATCCCTCATAGGAGGCCTCTGACGGGAGTATACGTAGGGGTGTTGTATGTTGACCCTTGCTCTGTGGAGAGCATAAACTTAGGTCCTTGTGTTGGTCCTTGACCTGTGTGGTCTAAAACTTAGTTGTTGTGTGTCGACCCTTACTCATGGGAGTATAAACTAGTAAGTTCCTTATGTGGATCCTTGGCCTGTGTGGCCTAAAAGTTGGGTGTTGTGTGTTGACCCTTGCTCCTGTGTGGAGCATAAACTTGTGTCGTGGAGACACGTTAGAGTCAGCCTAGAGTAGGTTGTATTGGTTTGAAGTGAAGCTAATTTGAAACCTCCGTTAGTGAGATCCGGTACACTCAAGAGTTGAGTGCACCTGTTAGAAATGGAGTACACAAGTAGTCGAACCACTATAAAAATAACTGTGTTTGAGATTACCATTTACTTTTACTACTTGTATGATTTCTCTAAATGTTCTCATATCCTTTGCATACATAATTATTTGGAACTGAGAGAATCACATCTCACACACAGTCATATCCATCATAAAGTATGTTGTGCATCTTGTTTATATTTTGAATAAGTTTTGTGATTGGATCCTCTAATTGGCTTGGAAGCCATTAGAGTTATTTTGAAGAAATCCTGATACTTGCATATTAATTCAGGATAGGTTTGATTAGTTTAAAATGTTCATAAAATATTAAAAAGTCTTATTCACCCCCTCTAGGACATCTTGGCATATTCTTACTTCAACTAAAGTGGTCATTACTGAAATTTCAAACTTGTGATGTACATGTCGGATTCACGAACGGGATGCGGCGTTAGAACCGCGGCGCCAATGCAGACGTAATGACATAAGTTTTGAGTCAATCGAGTCATGTCAATGTAACCGAACTTAATGATGACCAAGAACACTAAATTTAGGTCGCGGATCGGCCGAGATTCGACCGGTAGGACTGTGAGACCTAAAGGAGCAGCGCACACTTGGGTTAGGGTCTTACGGCTCTCCCCACCAACAAAGAAATTTTGTCCTCTAAATTTACCAAATTTAGGATAAAAGAGAATGTAAAAACACCATATATATCAATCAGCAATCATAAGAGAAGACAATATATAAAATCATACAACAATCAAGCATCAAATAAATGAGGATAATGCTTTCGAATCTCAGCTTCACGTTCCCAAGACGCCCAGCTTCCAAATGATGACCCCACTGCACCTTCACCAGGTGAATGACCTTGGTCCTGAGAACCTGCTCCTTCTGATCAAGGATATGAATCGGCTGCTTGATATAGAAAGCATCCTCACGGACCTCAAGGGGCTACCAATCAATCACTGGAATGATGTCCGACCCACACTTCCTCAACATAGATATATGTAACATAGCGTGGATCTAAGACAACTCAGAAGGTAAGGCAAGCTTGTAGGCCACAACACCCATGCACTCGATAATATCGAAAGGTCCAATGAATCTTAGGGCAAGCTTGCCCTTCGCTCCAAATCAAACCATGCCCTTCATAGGCGAGACCTTGAGATATATCTTGTCCCTGGCTACAAACTCAAGGGGTCGATGCTAACGATTAGCAAAACTTTTCTACCATCTCTAATAATATCCACAACCTCTGATGTCTTCTACACAAACTCAGGACCTAAGAGATGATGCTCTCCAACCTCGGTCCAATAGCTAGGAGATCTGCACAGTCTAACATAGAGTGTCTCAAAAGGAGCCATGACGATAGTCGCCTGATAACTGTTGCTATACATAAACTTGGCAAGGCACAAATGCTCATCCCAACTGCCCGTAAAGTCAATCACACAAGCTCTAAGTATATCTTCAAGGATCTGGTTGACCCTTTCAGTCTGCCCATTCGTCTGCGGATGATAAGCGGTACTGAGATATAGAGTGGACCCCATCGCCTGCTGGAAACTCCTCCAAAATTGAGATGTAAATGTGGGGTCTCGATCAGATATAATCGAAACTGGAATGTCATGCGGTCTCAATATCTCCTCGATGAATACCTTTGCAAGCCGATCCATAGTCCAGGAAGCACGCATCAGAATGAAATGTGCCGACTTCATTAGTAGATTAAAGACAACCCAGATGACATCATGACCGCATTAAGTCCTCAGCAAATCCATGATGAAATCCGTTGACACATACTCCCACTTCTAAACTGGAACGTTCAACTACTGTAAGGGACTAGGGGGTCTCTGGTGATCGGCCTTGATACGCTAGAAAGTTCGCACTCAACCACGAAGCTAGCAATTTGGCACTTCATCCCCGACTAAAAGTACTGCTTCCTCATATCTCTGTACATCTTCATGGAGCCCGGGTGGATGGTAAGTCGTGATCGATGTGCCTCCGTCATCAGATCATGACGCAACTCTGGCACATCTGGGACACACAATCGGTTTCTGAAGCGTAATCCACCAGCAGAACTAATCTGTTAGTCTGAATGCTCCACAGATGTTGCCTCTTCTTGGTACTCCTGAAGTAATTCATCCATCTGCTGAGCCTCGATCACCCTTGCAAACAAAGAGGGTTGAATCGATAAGCTCAAAAGCTGAACCATGGAAGAATGCAGACTGAAATCAAAGTCGAACTACGAAACATCCTCGAGCATCTTCCACTCTCAAACCATCATCTGCGCCATCAGGCCTCGTGGCTAATGGCTAAGCGAGTCCGCCACCATGTTCGCCTTGCCTTGGTGGTACTGAAGGTCAAAGTCATAATCCTTCAACAATTCCATCCATCGCTTCTGTCGCATGTTCAACTCAGACTACGAAAATAAAAACTTCAAGCTCTTATAGTAAAAAAAGAGCTCTAACCTAACCCCATAGATATAATGCCTCCACACCTTCAGTGCGAAGATAATTGCTGCTAGCTCCAAATCCAGGGTGGGGTAGTTCAGCTCGTGGACCTTGAGTTGGCGCGAGGCATACGCCACAGGCTTCCTATGCTACATCAAAACAGTACCCAAACCAACTCTAGAGGCATCAGTAAACACAAAAAAACCATCAGTCCCATCATGAAGAGTGAGGACAGGAGCCAATGTGAGATGGTCCTTAAACTCCATAAATGCCTCCTTGCATGAGTCACTCCAGATTCTTGGTCAACTAGGTCAGCAGTGTTGTAATACGGGAGAAACCCTCGATGAATCGTCGATAATATCTTGTTAGACCAAGGAAGCTACAGATCTCTGACGCATTTATGGGCTGACCCCACTAATGCACTGTATTAACCTTCGAGGGGTCCACAATGACACCCTCCCTCATCACTACGTGACCGAGGAACTTCACCTCCTCCTTCTAGAACTCACACTTCTCCAGCTTCACATATAGCTGGTGAGCATGGAGGATCTCAAGCACAACTTGCAAATGCATCACATGGTTCTCCCGAGTCCTCGAATACACGAGAATATCATCAATAAATGCCACTACAAACTGATCGAGGAAGGGCCGAAAGACCTTGTTCATCAGTTACATGAACACAGCGGGCACATTGGTTAGTCCGAACGACATGACCAAAAACTCAAAGTTACCGTAGCGTGTCCGGAATGCTATCTTTAGAATGTCCTCCTCTCGAACCTGAATCTGATGGTAACCAGGGTGAAAGTCTATCTTGGAAAAGAACTCCGCACCCTGCAGCTGCTCAAACAAATCATCTATCGTGGGAAGCAGGTATCTGTTCTTAATAGTGACCCTATTAAGCTCGCGGTAATCCACACAAAGCCCCAACTAGTCATCCTTCCTCTTCATGAACAACACCGGGGCTCCACACAGTGAACTACTGGGATGAATAAAACCCAATTCCTGGGGCTCATCCAACTACTCCTACAGTTCCCTCAACTCCATCGGTGTCATCCAGTAGGGGGCCTTCGAGATAAGCATGGTACCAAGCACCAAATCAATCTGAAACTCAACCTGCCGATGTAACATAAACCCAGGATCTCCTGGAACACATCTGGGTACTCACAAACTATTGGCAGCTACTCAATACACCCTTCCACGGACTCCTCAACAATACAAGCCAATAAACTGGACAATGACTCTCCTCTGGGCTCGGTAACGAACTGGAACACTAGCAAGCCAGGAATATGAAACGTGACTATCCTCGCGACACAGTCTAAGATAACATGGTACTCAGCAAGCCAGTCCATACTCAGGATAACATCAAGCTCCGCCATCGACAACATGAACAAATCGACGGGTAGGAACATCTCGCCAACCAACACTGGGAAGGAAGAACAATGATAGCTCAAAACAATAGACTTCCCAAAGGGAGTCGAAACAGCCAAAGCCTCAGATGCGGGCTCTAACGGAATATCGATCGATTGGCAAAAATCCTCAGCCACGAAGGAATGGGAAGCGTTAGAATCAAACAGAACATGAGCAATACAAGTAGAAATAAGGAGAATACCCTTGACAACTCCACTGGTAGAAGACTGCGGGTCCTGGCCCTACGCCTGCTGTGCAGAATAAAATCTACACTGAGATGGCAAAGGAAGTAAGCCTGAAGACTATGGGTCCTGACTTTGCATATTCCTACTTCAACATGTTGTGTAGTGATATATACTCGACCCAAGGCCTCAGGAGGTGCATGTCCCCTCTAATGTTGTTGTTTGTGCTACTGTTGTGGCCGTTGTGGAGGCCTGCCTGGCTGCCTCTGGTACTAAGGAGGAGGCCTAGGAGTGGGAGCCTGATGCTGCGCTCACTGCGGATGCTACTGCTGCTGAGGAGGATGGGGAAGAGGCAACTACGGTGGCCTCTGCTACTGTAAGGGGAGAGGGAAATCATGCCTCCGATGCCCTATCTGCCCACATCCATAGTAAACACCAAAAAATATCCTGGAGGAAGGAGCGACTAGCTGCGCTGATGATGAAGCTGCCGACTACACTGCGGGCTGCCTGAACTCAGATCTGCCTCTCCACCTCTATTGACGGTGTTGTTGGGAATTGTCGGATGGTGCCCTCCTCTTCCGATCTCCATCGAAACTCTGATCTCGAGTCCTCTGGGACATGGCCCAATCCTCCTCATATACCAATGCTCTGTGAACGAACTGATCAAATGTCGTCAAGCAATGCCCCACCACGCGACTGCAGAGAACAAGACGCAAACCGTTCTAGAAATGGTGAGCCCTCCTCTTCTCGTCATCAGCGAGATAGGGAGAAAATCTGGAAAGTGCTACAAAATGGGCCTCATACTGAGACACTATCATATCACCCTAGATTAGAGTCTTGAACTCCATAGCCCGCTGCTCTCGAACGTGCTCAGGAAAGAACTTCTGGTCAAAGCAGACCATGAATTCCTCACAAGTCCAAACAAAATTGGGCCCAACCATCCTCGATACTGATGACCACCAATGTCAGGCCTCGCCATGCAGAAGGAAAGTGGCTAACGAGACTCTCTGCTTGCTCGGACACTACATGGTGTCGAATATCCTCTCCACCTTAGAGCGCCACAACTCGGTAGTAAAAGGGTCGAGCTCACCTCTGAACCTCAGGGGATCATGCTGCCGAAACTCATGGAATATCATGCTCGCTCACACCTAGTCAGACTGCACAGGGCCCTCAGGGACATGTTGACGAGTCTGCAGGGCTGCAGTGACGGCCTGCATCATCTGCTGAAAATGCTTAATCCCTATAGGAATCATAGGGAAAACAGGGGTGGCACTAGCCTCAGACAGAGGCACAGGTGCTGCAAGAGCCTCCGGAATGGGAATAACAGGCTTAGATGGGGGAACAGGTGCCACTGGGGGTGGAATCACAACCTCAGGTATAGGATCGACAACGGGTGGAGCAGGATGTGCTCAGGTCAATCGGGTCGTTGGAGTAGAATGAGAACCACGGCCATGGGCACCACGGCCACAGGCACCATGACCACAGGCACCTCGCTTAGGTGGCATCACCTATAAAATAGTAAGGATGATGGGTGTAAAGGGATCAAAATCTTACAGGCTCAACGGAATGAAGGGGATGCTCTTAGGACACAACTTGACCTACGCTCGCAACAGATATGCAATGTTATCCCAAGTCATTCCGAGATTACTTGTTATGCTCTAATACTAACTCCTGTCATGCCCCAGACTGGGTGATCGGACTCACAAAGAACCCGATAGCCAGTTCCGGCTGCAACAGCCTCCGTAGTACCCCATTCTTGGTTCCTGGCTCAGTTTCTGATCTTAGGATCCCACAAGGAGGATTTTCATAGCATAAATCTAATCCGATCGAGCATACCCAAGATCATAACACAATAATCTCAGAAAATAACCATAGGAACGCATTGCAAAATTCACTATAAATTTAAACTTTTACAGGTACATAAGGCTCAAAAGGAAATACATAAGGTAAGAAAGGAAGAGAAAAGCCTACAACAGGTCCTCAACATGCTCCAATCTAATGTTCCACCTCTACTACGCCGACCTAGGATCACCTGCATACATCAATTGTGCATAAGCTTATAGAAAGCTTAGAGTGCAGTGAAGTTGTGTGACAATGATGCTCAGAAGAAATAGGAGAATGTAGAGGGAACCATGAATGATACCAATGCCACTAGCCAGACCAAGGCTAAGCTATGAATGCAATAAATTATATCAAGGCTATGCAATGTAATACATGAGTACTCGACGCCATACCAAGGTGATGCAACATAAGGCTTATACAGCTGATGCCAATGCAATGTGAAGTAACGCCAGTCCTCATACCCAATCCACACATCAAGTATAGTTCCATCATAAGGAATCCACTAGGGTCTAATACACTACATGCTGACTACCACTCTATTAGCCGCACAGCGTAGCGAGCGTAAGAGACCTTACTACCCGCCTGTGGACAGCCAATCACCAGCGAGGGTCGACGGTAGTGGACCCATTCAAGAGCTGGTCAGACTTAGCCTAGATATGCCCTCTCACTTAGGCGGGTAAGGCCACACCCCCTCCAAACTAACCACGTTGCAGTGGGAGACGCAGCCTCAAGGTATAAAGGCTTTCGTGTGCTCATGTTTTCCACTCAATCTCAACGTTGAGGCATCTTCTTGGTACCATGAAGGTTTAGGGGCTTTCACTAAGGGACATCTTATGCGTCCCAATGCTCAAGTAACATTTCTGGTGTCCAAATCTATCCATCCACGATATACTTGTGAAGGCTACAGTCTTAATGAAGTAAGGGAGAATATCCACCTGTCATGCAATGCCATATGCATGAATCACACGAACAACCATGCATCAATCCCAAGCATCCAATGTGCTCAAGAGGGAAACTCCATCCCTCGGGGAGATACCAACATGTACTATACAATGGCACAATCATGGCTAATCATACCTCAACCAAGCATGCATATGATGTGTATGGGAGTGGGCCATGAAGATGAATAGGGGTGACAATGAGGTGAAAATGAACTCTCTACTTAACCATAAAGGGTCTAGGTATTTAACCAATTCCTCATAAGGAATACAACCACTAGTGAGGACTCTTTTACCTGGGGTAACCCATAAGACTAAGCATACAAGCTACGGACCTAAATAATATAGAGATGGGCCAAGCAAGAGACTAAAGTAGGCATTTAACCACACTTAGATACAAATGGGCATAGAGGGGTCCAAATGGGGACATTTAACCACCATTGCCCCAAGGCATCCAACCACAAACCATAAGTTACCAGGCCCAAGGCTCACATCCAAACCACACACAGAAGCCTCGCATAAAGGCATAAGAAAAAGGGTCGAAAACTACCTTTAACAACATAGGCCCAAAGAGGGGAATCAAGACCCAAGGCCCAAGTCCCAAGTCCTAAGTCCCAATGGCCATAGGATCTATGTATTTAGTTGAACTTAATGGGTAGCCCATGAGCACAAAAACATGGCCCAAAAATAAGTCTAAGTTGGGCGAAATGGGCCCCACTACATCAGCCCAATAACTAGCAAATTTAAGTGAGAAACCAAGGGCCCAATACTAACCTTATCTCAGCCCATAAGTCCATCAAAATGGTGGAGGTCAGCCCGACATATGGCTAGTCCAAGCTGGGACGTTCTAGCCCACTCTAGGCCCATTGGATGGCCCAAAAATCTAATCTAGTTAGGGTCCACATATGCTCATAAAAGGTGGCCCAAAAATGCACAAATTAAGCCCAAAAATCCTAACAATATAGACATGTAACATCCACACAAGTTCTCAATGTGGAGGGCCCCACATCCAAGAAAATTTTTAGCCTCAAGCAATGTACATTTGAGGACTATTGCTGGAATTTCAGCCCGCCCAACTTCCTCTGCCTGTTAAAGTCTAGAAATGGATAAAACCATGTGAAAAATAATCTCATGATGGCCAACAACACTCACAGGGGGCCCCACCATATGGAGAATGGTGTACATCATAGACAATCAAGTGTGCCTACTACTGAACTATAGGTCCAACCACAGCCCAAAACAGTGGGCATCCATATGGTGGGCGGTCTAAGGCCTAGACAGCTTGGGCCATACGTGCATCAAAGTGGGCTCCACATACATTAAGGTGGGCCCCTGTCCACCAAGGGTGGACCTGCCAACATGGCCCACTCTGAATGGGAGAACGGCATGGATGAAACATACATCATGGTGGGCCTGTATGCTGGGACGCCCAGCCCCATGCTGGACGTCCCCAGTTGGACGTCCTGCATGAACTGCTGCTGGTCTAGATCAATAGGCCTAATAATCATGGCCTCAATGAGCCCTAAAACATCAGAGATAGGTCCCCAATTAATCATACACGAAGCCCAATGGAATAACAAAGGGGATGGCAATGAACAAGAAAATTCAGCAATGTACATGCTGTTGACCTAAATTTGGGCACTCCAATGGAGTAGGTACAGGGCCTCTATAATTCTTGAAATTGAGGGCCAAGGTCCTTCATCATGTCTAAAATAAGATGAAACCCAGATATATGATCCACCTTCATCAAAATAATTTATGAATTAAGGTTTTCTTGAGGTAATGTTGTTGGACTACAAAGTAGAAAAATCTGGCTGTCCATCATGTTGGTCCACCCTTTTGGAGACTCAAATGGGGTCAGTTGGGGCTGAAATTTGGTATGCTCATAGGTGGGATATACACCTTCAAGAATCATATATTATATAATATCAATCACCCTATCAAAATTCCAATAATTGGGCCCCAAGATGACCCAAAAATTTGACCAGACAGCTCTGGACAGCAACATATGTCTAATTTAAATAAATTATAAACATTATTTAAAAGGGGATTTAACCCCATAAAATCATGGTGGGGCCCACTCAAATTGCATACCATCCCCATCATAAAAACATCTTACATGTACCCCATTTAGGAGGATTTTGGGGCCACACGTCCAAGGGTGGACTGCTATGGGCATCCTCGCACTTGGGTGGTTTGGATTTTGTTGGTCCACAAGGTGGGCCACACACATATGATCAGAGATGAATAATCAAGAAAAGAATAAGAATACATCCACAAGGGAAGGGTCTCCGCCTCATTGAGGCCCTTTATCATACATGCATACACATTTCAGTATCATAAGATGTACAAGATCAACATAATCAAGGCTATCTAATTGGGATCTATGGTGGAGATGCAATCTCCACCAAGGATCAAGAGTCTAGATGACCCAAAGATCCCTAATCTAAGGAAGAAAAAGGCATGAAGGGATTCATGGAGAATGGTCCCTTGCATGCATCATGCATGTAATGTAGGATGAGCTACAAGCCACATCCATGGAGACTTGGGGCCACCACCATCACTTGATGGGCCCTACAAGCTCCAACATGAGAAGAAAGATGAAGAATAAGAAAGAAACTAAAGAAATCTAAAATTTACAATGCATGTACACCCACCTAAGGATCAAGCTTTCAATCTACACCACCATGATCTAGAAGCTCTAATGAAGAGGATTTTAAGGTGAAGATAGGCTAAAGAAGGTTGTATTGGAGGGGATTAAAGGGAGAAGGGGTTGGAGAAAATGGAGAGGGTAGGACGGTTTGGGGTTGCTAACAAGAGAAGAGAAGAGAGAGTAAGAGAGAAATAAGAGGGAAAGAGAGAGAGAGAGAGAGAGAGAGAGAGAGAGAGAGAGAGAGATATTTTAAGTGGAGTAATGATTGTTTCTCTCACCTAGGGTAGAGAAAACAATCATGAGGGCTAGGGAGATACCACCAATGTTCATAGGGTTGTAGGCTTTTTAGAAAATCTAAGCTTAGGCATGACATCACCACATGGGAAAGCGTGTGGAGCTAGGGTGGGGTCCACCATCCACACATCAATGGTCCATATCGAGCGTGGCCCATAACTTGTGATGTACACGTCGGATTCATGCACGGGACATGGTGTTGGATCCACGACGCCGATGCGAATGCAATAGCATAGGTTTCGGGTCGATCCGAGTTAGGTCAATGTGACCGGACTTAGGGATGACCACAAACACTATCCGTAGGTCACGGGTCACCGAGATTCAACTAATATGACTGCGAGACTTAAAGGAATGGCGTGCACACTTGGGTTAGGGTCTTTGTAACACCCTGAAAATCGGGGGTCTTGTATAAACTCAACTCTCGAGTTCCAGACCGTCACTTATGCAAGAAAAATGATTATGATTCAATGTTGTCTGAGTTAAAGCATTTACATGAGTAAAAGTATACCAAAACTGCAATTCATACTCCAGATCCAGTGATAAAAGCAAGTGGAAGACTAAAGAATATATATATCACTGTATGGAAAACAAATTAGATCTCGACTGTCTCTAAAGTATGAATACATCTCTGAGTCTCATATACATGTAAATAAACAAAATCAAAATGTCAAAAGTAGTCCCACTGAGAAGTCCCGTCAATCCAGGCCACCTAAGCAAAGCCATCGTGGTACTGCATGTATAAGAACTCGTCCTGGTCCTCATCATAGTCCGGCTCTGCCTCCTGAATCGTGCCTCACCTGCATCTAAGACAGGGTCTGGTGGGTGTTACAAACACCATCCCGTAACGTGGGAGTGAGTAGCTAACTCAGTGGAATAATAGAGCAAGGATTAACATGTTCTCAAATCAATCATGCGATAATAGTAAAGCAGTAAATCAAACATTCCTAGTACTGTTGTTAATGTAATATGACATGACATGATGGATGCCCTCACCGACGATCTCCCTCATACGGCACCATCTTACACCCACGTCATACAATCATCCCACAGTGCTCCACATCTTCCAGGCACATGCAATGTGATGGTGATATGATTACCGAGTTATTATTAGTCCATTCAAACAGCAGGATTGGGAAACTAAGGTACTTCCCTTATATCAATCCCAACACAGATCCTGTTTAGGGTCGTCACTCCTAGTAATCTCATATGATGTATATATTGTACGTCGCTGCAAGGGCTGTCAGGGCTGTTGCTCGCACTCGTTGCACCGCTCCCCCATCACCTTATCAATACAGGCCTACTGTACTCTCACTGCTACGGAAGGGTCGTCGCCTCCCGAAGACTCAGAATACGCTCGCGGTCACTACAAAGGACTCGTCGCCTGATCAGTGTAGGCAGACAGTAAGAATATAGTGTCCCATACCACCATAATCTGCTCACGAGTCATAGGTACTCACTGGTCACTACGGGGAGGTTTGTGGCCCCAGCGTAGGCCGACAACTCCACCACGGTGTCCCATACCACCATGCCCAGCTCATGAGTCTTTATGGATCAAGGTACCATGGTTGACAGGGTTTTCAATGGTAAGTTCAGTATCCTAGGTTCAAGCAGTTATGACTCATGCAGGGTGAACAAACAATGGCCAGTCGGGTTACTTGACGGGCTCGACTAGCACGAGCGCATCTCAAGTCGAACGACATGAAGTGTGTAAAACACCTCGTGTGGCCTAACCACTGCCGCCAACTCCAAAACACGGCTCGCGTTCATTGATGCGTCCTTCGTGGCAAAGATAAGCCAACCACAAACTTTCTCGGTTGCCGACTGCCTGGACTAGGTATAGTCCCAAACAATTATGAATCCATATTAGCAATCATATAAGAGTATTGGAAATGAAATACAATAATGTGAGCATGTTAACACATGTTATAACATACAACTTAAGTAAATCATCAAGCACATGCATTTCATACATATAATGAAATCATGCATATAACTAACATGTAGGAGATTATTTACATCAGCATATCATTTGAGAATTTAATCTCAAACTAATTCATAACACCATTTAATTCAATACATACTAATACAAACATTTATACAAACACTTAAACAACACACTTAAGTCTACATATAGTATGTCGACTCAAAGTGCGCACCTAGGCGAATCTCTTTTCCAAACTAATTATACACGTATTCCTAATATCCTAATGTGATAAGAAGTCATGTCAATCATATCAGCAAATTATGGATGAAAACAGTATTTCCTACAAATGATTAAAATGCCCTAAATCTCATATTTTTCGTCTACTTACGAAACAGGAAATGGACAGCATGTTGTACATGTCAAACGGCGTTGCCATCGATAATCTACTATTAAATGACATTGAAAGCGTTGGAAACAGTCAATCAAAGCGTCTAAAATCTGTACCCTTTTTTCTAGAAGCGTATCAATTCGAACGGAGCGTATACGCTTCGTCTACGGCGAATTGGGAACCTAACATACAAGATCTGTCAGCTACCATGCTATGAAAACTAAGGAACCTCAAATCAGCAAGTGTTTGGGGTGTTTGCTTACCTAGAAACGCGGTGAAATCACCGAAAAAGTGATTGGATTGCGTGGCTTAACCACGTGCAGCAGGTAGCACAAGCGGCAGAAAATTCTCTTCCACTCTCTCACAAACTCTCACTTTCTCTCTCACTCTTACTAGGGTTTCTAGCAAATTCGGATGGGAGAGATATGAGAGGGTTTAAGCCCCTTTTATAACCCTAAACATGCCCAAAACAGGCTTGGGACCAATGTTTACTTGATACCTAACCAAATCGGGACTGTTTCGGTCCAAAAAGGCATTTCTGGTGGTCCCCTATCCGAACGCGATCGGACTTAAGTTCATACATGTCGGATGTCGCTCACATCCCATTTTCAGACCAGTAGTGTTTGTAGATCACACGTGGCGGTCCAGTTTCATTTTAGCGGTTACCGCACGTAGATCAGGTCTACAAGTCTCATGATATGAAATAGAAATTTTTCCTGATCCGAGGGTGTAATTTTGCTGAATTCTGACGGTCAGAACGTTTAATAATAACGCGTCAAGTCGTGTGCCAGATTTGAATTTCAAATTCCAAATCTAACCCTATTCTCACTCTCTTCACTCCAGGCTCAATGAAATAGCCTGAGAATGTCGGTTGGACTTGATTTTCGAAATGATTGTCAAGTCCAGCTAGGCGGTTATAACGGTCTAAGATTGTAGGTATCAGACTTTCGACGCGCGGTCTAGATCCAATACAAAGTTTTAAAGAGGTCCAGAGAACAAACCGGCTTAGAGTTTGATCCGAGGTTTTAGAGTATTATAGCGTCTTTGGTTCTACTCGCTTTGGGTCTTGTAGAGCGTATTTAAAGTGATCAGAGACTATTTCCCAGCTACTCTAGCATTGCGCTAGCTAACTTACACTTATTTTCTAAAGAAATTAATCCTACGCAATTTCTAGTCGAGTTAGTACTCGAGTCCAATTACGGATTTTTCCAGGGCGTTACAGTCTTACAAGACCCACTATATATATATATATATATATATATATATATATATATATATATGTGTGTGTGTGTGTGTGTGTGTGTGTGTGTGTGTGTGTGTGTGTGTTGCATCCATCGTCCGGCCCATGGATGGTGGGTCTCACCTTGATATGTTATATATCCACACTGTCCAAGCATGGGACAGTGTGGCCTACCATGATTCATGTGTTTTATATCCATCCACACCGTCCAATGGTCTGGACGGTGGGGGACCCACTGCTGTTGTATATGTTCTATGTCCACACCATCTATCAGGTAGACCACACTACAAATCAGTGGAGGTTTGAACGCTTACTATTGAAACCCGTTTGGGGTTCCTGAAGCTTTGGATCAATATGAAATTTGTTTTCCTCTTAATCCAGGTCTTTGTGACCTTATGATCAGATTGGATGGAAAATAAACATTATGGCGAGCTCGATGAATTGTTAATAGTAAAAATCATTATCTTCACTGCTATTTGTGGTATGGTTAAGATGATCGTTCGATATGATTCATTTTTGGGTAATGCTTTATAATAATCTCTAAGAATAGATGTATGGTATAGATATAATAAAATGAAAATATAGTGTGCGTAGGTCCCACCTTGATGTGATATATATTGAGCTCGAATTAGAGGCCCATTGTGATATGTTGGAGGCCCATAGGTTGTGGCCCATTGTGATGTGTTCAAGGCCCATGGGTTGTGTCACGCCCCAAACTCAGAAACCGGGCTCACAAAATTCCCAATCGCCGAATCCGACGCCGACATCCTTCGTAGAACCCCATTCTCAGCTCCTAGCGCCCATTCGCTAGGTTCCGATCCTGGGATGCTACGAGGAGGATTTTCAACGTCAGTTTGATTCGTAATAAGCATAACCAAAGGCATAACCCACAAACAACAACCAAGAACTCCATTACATTTCCACTATGATCAAAAACTTTACAAGTACAATGAGCATAAAGGGAAATACAATGGTAAAGAACAAAAACTCCAAAACGATCTGCAACGTGCTCCCGCCTCAGCGCTGCTGCGAACCAATGTCACCTGCACGCAACGGTCGTGCATAAGATTATAGAAAGCTTAGAGGGTGGTGAAAGTGTGTGCGTAAGGTAGTAATATGATCATGCAATATCAGAGTGATGCGAAATATGCAGATGGAACCATAATATCATGAGCCGTACCAAGGCTATGCGATGAAAGACATGAATGGTATCGGCCATACCAAGGCCATGCGATGTGTAATGCAACTCAAGCATACAGATCCTCATCTATGTTCACACATCAATACAGCTCAAATCTGGGATATCACCGGGGTCTAGTACACTCTAAACCAGATCGTCGCCTCATCGCGCGCAATAAGGTAAGTGGAAAAGACCTCATTATCCGTCTGTCAATATCGGGAGTGACTCGTCGATAGCAGACCCATTCCTCGAGCTGGTCAGACTTAGCCTAGCATTGCCCCCTACACTCGGGCGGGTAAGGCCTCACCCCCTTCCAACCGACCATGACACAGTGGAGAGCGCAACCGTCTGGTAATCGGCACTCAACGCTCATCTACCCACTTTGTCTAGACATTGGAGCAACCTCTTGGTACCATAAGGGTTTAGGGACTTTCACCTAGGGATATCTATAGCACCCCATGTAGAACAAGATTTTCGGTATCCAATCCTGCCAACCACGATGCGTCTGTGGAGGCTACGGCCCTGATGTCGCTAGGGCGTACAATAACCATGTCACACAAATACGAAATGCATGAATCACGCTATCCAGTCATGCAACAAATCCTGCGCATATCGTGCGCTCATGTAGGGCAACACCTCCTAACCAGGAGCCTATAAATAACCTGCCCGAAGGCATATGCTATGATTAGTCAATTCTCATGTCAAGCATACATATGATGCGTATGATCATGAGTCATGAAGCTATATTAAACATGTTATAATGAGATGAACTAGCCTTACAATGCAGATGGGCCTGGGCTGCCTATACACAATAAGTACGAGCCTAATAATGGGCCCTAAGGAGAGTCGTAATGTGGACATCCAACCAGCATTACACTCGAAATGTGGACGTCAAACCAACATTTCTTCCAAGGCACGATCGTCGTAAACATCATCACATACTCCGAGTTGGGTTTACACATTGCAATGGACCTTAGGTTCATCCTATTGGGCTTTACATATATATCAGATGGGTCATATCATATGGGCCTTTTATTCATCAAATGGGCCACATAAATGGGCCGCACCAATGGGCCTTATGTGCATTGCAATGGGTCAAAACTCGTGGGCCTTAGATTGCATCAAATGGGCCCAATCTCAAGAGCCTTATACATATCAAATGGGCCTAATCCTGTGGGCCTTATATGATTCAAATGGGCCTAAACCCCAAGGCCTTATATAAAAATCAAATGGGTTTAGTCCCATGGGCCTTAAAATATATCAAATGGGCCTAGTCTCATGGCCTTGGAACATATCAAGTGGGCCTCAACAATGGCTCACAAATACATCAAATGAGCCTACACACATGGGCCCATAAATAACAAAGTGGGCCTTAGTGGGTGGGCCACAAATACATTAAGATGGGCCTCTACAATGGCCTTAAGATGATCTCAAAATGGTTGGACGGTTTGGATGAAACTCATGCATCATGGTAGGCTCCTATGTGAGCCCACTATAACATTTATTTTCCATCCAGTCCTGGGCCCACTAAAATGTTTATTAACCACCCAACCTGTTAGTAAGGCCACGTGAGCAAGGGCTCCACTGTAATGTTTACTTTACATCCAACCTGTTGATAAGGCCATGTGGCAAGGGGCCCACCAAAATGTTTATTTTACATCCCACCTGCCGATATGGCCATGTGGCAAGGGGGGGGCCACCAAAATGTTTATTTTCCATTCAAACCTGTTGATAAGGTCATATAGACCCAAGGCCCACCAAAATATATATTTTCTACCCAACATGGGCCCATTGTAATGTTTAATGCCATCCAAACCTGTTCATAATGTCACGTGGGCCAGGGCCCACAGTGATGGACGGCGTGGACATAATACATACACTAGGTGGGGGCCACCGTCCACTGCCATGGACGGACGGCGTGAGTGAAATACTTGCATCACAGTGGGTGTCACCACCCACGGTTGTGGACGGTGTGGTAAGCCACACATACCGCAGTGGGTCCCATTGAGGGCCCACCAAAGTGTTTATTTGCAATCCAACCCGTCCATTATGTGTGCCCCACAAAAATAGGGGTCCAAAACAAGTTTCAGGTGGGTCCAAGCTTTTGGTGGACCCGAGCAATCATTTTTTAAAATTTTAAAGGAAAATACTAATATTCTTAATGCCACGGCCTGCCAGATAATTCGATCGGTATCATTTTTGGCTCAACGCCTAAAATGATCCCGAGAATATAATGGATGGCTTAGATTAAATATATACATCAAGGTGGGGCCTACATAAGGGGACCACCTCAAAAGCTTCTTTCTTTACCTTTTTTTTTTCTTTCTTACAGGGACGTCCAGCGTCCCAGACGCTGGACCGATTTGGCTTTTAAATGGTGGTCCCTGTTGAAGTGGGCCACCACAGATGAATGTTGTGGGTACAACATGTAAGGTGGGCCCCACTTGAGGAACACTTGGACCAAATAAATACCTCAAGGTGGGGTCCATTCAAGTGGGCCACACTACCCTATTACATAAAATAACATAAAATAAAATAAACAGAAATAAAAAGAGAGAGAGAGAGAGAGGGTTGGACACGCTTGATGGAGGGTCCCCGGCACTATGGGCCCTCCCTTTCATGATCTACAACATACATCATAGCATATGGGCCCTCCTAACCAAGGATCGATGGTGGAGATCCATTATCCACGAAAATAAACGGTCTAGATGACCTTGCTATTGCAATGAAATAAATATCATGATGGGGTCCATGGAGAATGGCCCCATCATGGAATGATCATGATGATCAAGTGGGCCATCAGCCACATCTTAGGGTCCCAAATCAGATCCAAACCATTGATCGGTTGGCCTCACTTGGTCCATCTCAAAAACAGGAAAAACTAGTATGATTAAACACCCACCGTCTGATCTTCTTGCTCCTAGGGGTTCCTTGGCACCTTAGCTTGGATTTCAATGGAGGAGATGATGAATGGATGGCTAAGATGGGAGATGATGGGGTAGGAAAGTGGGCCACATTTGGAGCTTAGGAATGCTTGGAGAATTCCATACGTATGGAGGGGTTTTTTTGAGAGAATGAGATGAGAAAATAAAAAAGAGAGAGAGTGTTGTAGAAAGAGATGGATGGATGGATGAATGATAGTTGTGTAAGAAAGTCTTGACTTTTGTGACCTTTTGTGTAAGAGAGGTATGGGAGGTATAAGAAATCCTTAACTTTTGAGGCCTTTTGTGTAAGAGAGGTATGGGCATGGAAGACTTTTGTAGCTTGCTTAGTGTAACGCCCGTGAAAAATCCGTACTTGGGCTCGAGTACCAACTCGAACCGAAATTACGTAGAATTCATTCCTTTAGAAAATATGACTAGGTTAGCTAGTGCAACATTAGAATAGCTGGGAAATGGTCCCTGATCACTTTAAATACGTTCTACAAGGCCCAAAGCGAGTGGAACCAATGGTGCTATAATGCTCTAAAGCCTCGGATCAAACTCTAAGCCGGTTTATTCTCGGGACCTCCTTGAAACTTTGTATTGGATCTAGACCGCGCGTCGAAAGTCCAATACCTACCATCTTAAACCGTTATGACCACTTAGCTGGGCTTGGCAATCGTTTCAAAAATCAAGTCCAACTGACATTCAGAGGCTATTTCATTGAGCCTGGAGTGAAGAGAGTGAGAATAGGGTTAGAATTGAAATTTGAAATTCAAATCTGGTACACGATTTGACGCATCAGTATTAAGCGTTCTGACCGTCAGAATACAGCCAAATTACACCCTTAGATCAGGAAAAATATCTATTACATATCACGAGACTTATAGGCCTGATCTTGGTGCGATGACCGTTAAACTGAAACTGGTCCGCCACGTGCGGTCTGCGAACCCTACCGGTCTGAAAACTGGATGTGTGCTAGATCCAGTACGCATGAGCTTAAGTCCGAACGCATTTGGCCTAGAGACCTTCAGAAATACTCTTTTGGACCGAAACGGCCTCGATTTGGTTAGGCACCAAGTAAACATTGTTCCCAAGCCTATTTTGGGCATGTTTTAGGCTATAAAAGGGGTTGAAACCCTCACTCCTCTCTCCCATCCGAATTTGAGAGAAACCCTAACTTGGGAGAGAGAAAAGGTGAGAGATTGTGAGAGAGAGTGGGAGAGTTCTTCCTCCCACTTGTGCTACGTGTTGCACGTGCTTAAGCAACGCACCTCTATCGCTTTCCCGGTGATTACACCACGATTCTAGGTAAGCAAATACCCTAAATGGTTGCTGATTTGAGTCTCTTTTGTTTCCATAGCGATGTAGCTTATGGATCTCGTGTATTAGGTTCCCTATTCGCCGTAGACGAAGCGTATACGCTCCGTTTCAATTCACGAGTCTACAAGACATAAGGTGCGGATTTTAGACGCTTTGATTGACGGTTCCCAACGCTTTCAATGTCGTTTAATAGTAGATTCTTGACGGTATTGCCGTTTGACATGTACAAAATGCTCTCCGTTTAAACTAACGAAGAATATGAGATTTAGGGCATTTTAGTCATTTGTAGGAAATACTGTTTACATTCATATTTTGCTAATGTGATTGACATGGTTTGTTGTTGCATTAGGAAGTTAGGAATACGTGCATAATTAGTTTGGCGAAGAGATTCGCCTAATTGCGCACTTCGGGTCGACATACTATATGTAGACTTAAGTGTGTAGTGTATGTGTTTGTATAAATGCTTGTATTAGTATGTATTGAATTAAATGATGTTATGAGATAGTTTGAGATTGATTTCTTAATTAATATGCTGACCTAAATGATTTCCTACATGTTGATTATATGCATGATTTCATTACACGCATGAAATATATGTGCTTGAAGATTTACTTAAGTTGAATGTTATAACATGTGTTAACATGCTCACATGAGTGTATTTCAATTCCAATACTCTTACATAATTTGCTGATGTGATTCCATAAGTGTTTGGGACTAGACTTAGTCCAGGCAGTCGGTAACCGAGCGAATTCGTGGCTGACTGGTCTTAGCCACGAGCGACGCGTCGACGAACGCGAGTCGTGTTTGAAGTTGGCGGCAGTAGTTAGGCCACGCGAAGTGTTTTACGCACTTCATGTCGTTCGACTTGAGATGCGATCGCGCTAGTCGAGCCCGTCAAGTAACCCGACTGGCCGATATATGTTCACCTTGTATGAGTCATAACTGCTTGAACCTAGGGTACTGAACTTACCATTGTAAACTCTGTTAACCATGGTACCTTGATCCACGAAGACTCATGAGCCGGGCATGGTGGTATGGGACACCGTGGTCGAGCTGTCGGCCTACGCTGGGGCCACAAACCTCCCCGTAGTGACCAGTGAGCACCTAGACTCATGAGCAGATTATGGTGGTATGGGACACTATATTCTAGCTGTCGGCCTACACTGATCAGGCGACGAGTCCTTTGTAGTGACCGCGAGCGTATTCTGAGTCCACGGGAGGCGACGACCCTTCCGTTGCAGTAGAGTACAGTAGGCCTGTATTGATAAGGTGATGGGGGAACGGGGCAACGAGTGCGAGCAACAGCCCTAGCAGCCCTTGCAATGACCTACGAAATATACATCGTATGAGATTACTAGGAGTGACGACCCTAGACAGGATCTGTGTTGGGATTGATACAAGGGAAGTACCTTAGTTTTCCAATCCTGCTGTTTGAATGGACTAATAACAACTTGGAAATCATATCACCATAGCATTGCATGTGCTTGGAAGATGTGGAGCACTCTAGGGAGTGTGGCATGCCGCGGTCGTAAGATGTTGCCGTATGAGGGAGATCGTCGGTGAGGGCATACATCATGTCATGTCATCTTGCATTAACAACAGTATTAGGATTGTCTGATTTACTGCTTTACTATTATCGCATGATTGAATTGTGAACATGCTAATCTTTGCTCTATGATTCCACTGAGTTGATCACTCACTCCCACGTTACGGGATGGTGTTTGCAACACCCACCAGACCCTGTTGTAGATGCAGGTGAGGCTGAGATCCAGGAGGTGGAGCCAGACTTTGACGAGGACCAGGACGAGTTCTCGTACATGCAGTATCACGATGGCTTTGCGTAAGCGACCTGGATCGATGGGACTTCAGTGGGACTGTTTTGGACATTTAATTTTGTTCATGTATATGTATATGAGACTCAGTGATGTATTCATACTTAGAGACAGATGAGATTTACTTTGTTTTCCATACAGTGATATATATATATATATATATTGTTCAGTCTTCTGCTTGCTTTTATCACTGGATCTGAGGTATGAATTACAGTTTTGGTATACTTTTACTCATGTGAATGTTTAAATCAGGCAACATTGAATCATAATCATTTTTTTTGCATAAGTGACGGTCTGGAACTCGGGAGTTGAGTTTATACACGACCCCCGATTTTCAGGGTGTTACACTTAGGAAAAGGGGTGAAAGTGATGTGTACTTGACATGTACTTGACATGTGATGGATTAATGGGATTGATGTGATTGATGTGACACATCGTAGAGATTCTCTTGGGTTTCGCAATGTGCGGCATTTTCCTCGCACCGAACATTGGCCCACATCTCTTGACCAGGGTATCACCTCAGCGCGCGAGTCACGGCATCAGAACCGCAGCAACGGCGCGGTCGCTATGGTAGTAGTGGCCTTGGGTTGAGTCGATACAGGTTGACGGCATATGAATCAGGGTCGCGCATCGATATCGGTTAAGGGTCGAAGGTTGTCGGAATTTGACCGATAAGACCGCGGAAGTCTATGGAATGGTACGGACTAAGATACGGGTCTTACAGGTTATGGCCCGTTGTGATCTATTTAAGGCCCATGCGTTATGGCCCATTATGATCTATTTGAGGCCCATGGGTTGTGACCCACTTAATGTATATGAGGCCCATGTAATGCAGCTCATTGCGATGTAAGAGGCTCATGAGATGCAGCCCATTGTGATGTATATGAGGCCCGTGAGAGAGGCCCACTGTGATGTATTTATAACCCATGAACGAGGCTCGATGCGACGTATTTGAGGCCCATGTGATGCGGCCCACTTAATGTATGAGACCCTTGTGTAAGGCCCATTGAGATTGTATATGAGGCACATGTGATGCGGCCCATTGTGATAAATGAGGCCCATGAGTGAGGCCCATGCGATGTATATAAAGCCCTTGTGTGAGGCCCAAGGTGATGTATACGAGGCCCATTGTGATGTGTGATTTTACCAGGATGTATGTAATGATGTTTATGATGCCTATCCATGTTCCTAGTTGATATTAAATGGGTCATGCTTTGGGAGTAATGATGGTTAGATGTCCACATTGTAACTCTCCCTAAGGCCCGTTGTTAGGCCCATTCTCATCTCCCCTTAATGGGCTAACCCAAACTGTTGGGCCTCCATTGATGATTATATTACCCATCTTTCCCTTGATTAGGCTATCCAAATCCATTGGGCCCCCATTTGATAATGATGTTTTCCATCATACCCTGTAGGACCACCCAAGCCTTGAAGCCCATCTTGTGTTCTACCGAGCCTTCCATAGGGAATGTGGCCCACCTTGTGCTTGTTGGGCCCTTAGGAATCTTAGATTGTTATGTGATGGAATGAGCAAAGAAGCCCACTCTTTATTCTTAGGCCCATCCTTGATATAAGTAGCCATTTAGGCCCATCCTTTATATGAGGAGAGAACATCATCACCATAGATGGAAAGATGGTATCAGGTTTGGTATATCCACTGTTGAGGACTGATCCTCATATTATGAATTAGATCTGCTGTCTTTCTATGAAGCTCGCCATATATATAGGCCGATTATCAATTACGAGTATGATTGGTATACATACTGAGTATATGTTAGCATAACATCATGATTATATGAGGCTCATTATGACTATGTGAGACCCATCGCGATTGTATGAGGCCGGCCTATTGTGTGATTGTATGAGGCCCATTGTGATTATATGAGGCCCATTGTGATTATATGAGGCCCATTGTGATTGTGTGAAGGCACTAATATGTGCAAGGCCCAGTGGTGATGTGTGAGACCCACCATGTGTATGTGATTGTGTGCATGCCACTTGTTCATTAATACGGGCCATAGGCCACCTTATACAGGCCCACCATGATGTATGTGATTATAATCATGCCTAGTATACTTCATGATACATGCCCATAAGCATCATTCACATGCTTGTTATGAGGAGTGATTGAGCATAGCATTTTCATCGAGTTGATTGTTTATAAGACTCCCCGAGAGACAGAGTTGCCCCACATGAGCGCGCGGTACACGCATGTTTAATGCATGACTGAATGATATAGCTCATGTGTCTCACATTTTGTGACATGATCATTTGGCGCCTTAGGGACATCAGGGCTGCGGCATCTATAGGTGTATCGTGGATGGCCAGATGGGACATCAGAAATGTTTAGTTTGAGCATATAGACACTTTGGATGTTCATGGGTGAAAGTCCCTAAACTCTCATGGCCAGGGGATGCTCCAACGTCTAGACCGAGTGGAAGACATGAGCGCCTAGTGTCGAATACTAGGAGGTTGTGCTTCCCACTATGTCGTGGTCAGTTGGAAGGGGTGTGGCCTTATCCACCCAAGTGAGGGGGCTGTAAGCTAGGCTGAGTTTAACCAGCTCACAAATGGGTCCACTATCAACGAGCCGAGCCGATATTGGCAGGTGGGTAGTGAGGTCTTTTCCACTCGCTGGGCTGCATGGCTGGTAGGGACGGTAGCCAGCTTGAAGTGTACTAGACCCCGGTGATGATCCTAGAGATGTACGATACTGATATATGGACTTACTAAGCAGCAGTTGCGTACTCAGCATTTCATTCATTCATTCATTCACTATCTACTAGAGTTGGTGGTGCGCAACTAATTATTGTGTACCTTCGCAATAGCCAGAATTTCGATTAGGGCATGCGACTAACCTAAGATCAGGAGTTTACCACATTGAGTCTAGCTATCCAAATTTAGGTATGACTGTTTTGGATAGAAGTCCCTTATAATGAACCCCATAGCTTACGATACTACGTACTATCATCCCGATTTCACACTCCAGCTTGGTTATTTCATTCACACCGCATATTACGTTACATCCGCGGTATATAAACATTTTTAGTTACTTTATTTCTACATTTATAAGACGTAGATGAGTTAACGATATTCGTGGACCTGTCAGGATTTACATATTGTATTGCATCCTCAATATATGATATTTGGCTTACTATGACTCTGCATTGCATAGCTAATCGACATTGTTTCCTCAGTATATGAATTGGCTTATTATGTTTTGCATCGTATAGCCTGGATAAGGCTGATGATAATTATGGACTTACCGGTATGTTTCTGCATTGCTCTGATATTGCATACTTAATACTTGCGCACACACTTACACCACCCTCTAAGCTTTCTATAAGCTTATGCACGATAGATGTATGCAGGTGGTGTTAGGTCACTACAGTGTCGAGCTTGGAGCATGCAGCTGTCTTCTAGAGCTTTGATTATCGATATATGTATTTCCCTTTCAGCACTGTATTCAACTATTTATATTAGTGGATATGTGATGATGACGTTACCTTTGTAATTTGAGTAAACTTGTGGTTATATTTTTTATGAGATAAATGTAATTTAAAAAATCCTCCTTATAGGATCCCAGGATTAGAATTTGTCGTATGGGTACTGGAAGCTGAGAATGGGGTACTACGGAGGCTATCGGCATTGGATTTGGTGATCGGGAATTTTGTGAGCCCAGTTTCTGAGTTCAGGGCGTGACAAGGTGAATTTAGGAGCTTAGACTGAAAAGGGTATTAAAAGCATAAATGTAACGATCAAAAATCACCAAGGCAAGGGACGAATCTTAGGGAACCAAGATCGAAGAATTTATACGCCAAAGATCCGAGAAAATCGAGTGATTAAAGATAAAGAGGCTTGAACATCGTCCTGAATGCAAAATCACATGGTTCCCAATATCCATTTGGCTCGAAACTTTATATTTTATCCGAGGACCCTAAATTAACCGTACACGTCGAATTTCAACCATTGGATTGTTGTGAAAGTGGCCCAATGGCCAGATCAGTCCATAAAATACTGATTTGGGGCCTACCTTATATTTGGATATGCTTCGATCACTACAAGAAAAATGGGCAAAGGCTATGGCCAAAAATCGTAGCTAAATACTTTTTGCTACGGATCTAGTCCGTAGCACGTCCGTCGCTATTGGTGGGGTAGCTAAAGGTCAAAAAATCTATGGCTACGGATTATATCCGTAGTAATAGATATCAGTTGCTTCGGACAAAATCCGTAGCTATAATTTCTGTAGCGAAATGTAGCTCTGCCTACAAATTGAATCCGTAGCAATAGAAATCAATAGCCACAGATAAAGGTCCTAGCTATAATTTCTGTAGCGAAATGTAGCTACGGCTATAGATAATGGATACGGTTTTCAAAACAATAGCTACGGCTAAAATCCGTAACTATTTTTTGAAAAATTAAAAAATATATATAATAATGGCGCCTGTTTCCATTGCAAAAACCTGTTGTGATTGATAACTCATCTAAGCTTAATGCTAATAGGAATAGTACATAAAATGCAATCAGGAAAAAAATGATGCATTTATTACAAATAGCAATCAAATCTTGCAATGCATCCCACATTCACATTTCTAAATAAACAATACTTCACTTTGCTCAACCTATCATAAGAAGATAGAGCTTCTTCTTTCCCTGAAACTGCAGATGTAACTTCTGTGGACTTTGACACAAGATCACTTTCAAGTTCTGAAACCCTTCTCTTGAGAAAGTGAATTTCATCCTCCAATGACTTCTTTAGCTTGCCAGCCTGTATAAAACAGCATTTGTAAATACAATTAAACAAGCATGCCTTTATACATATCTCAAAAGAAAGAAAGACAAAAAAAAAGGGATTGCAACTTTCAAATAAATGAGGTTCAAGATACAGGGATGTACCTCAGCCTTAAATTTGTCATGAGCAGATTCAATTTGCTTCAATGCAACATCATTCACTTGTGCTATTTCTTTATACTGTTAAAAAATATCATAAAATATTTAAAAAGTTAAGAGTATCATATAATAAATCCAAATAAAAAATCCAAACCACCTTTATCATGTGATCCTTTTTGGCTTGTGCCTCCCCTTTTAGTTTTTTCATCTCTTCCTTTGCTTTCTGCATGTCCTCAATAAGCTATTACATATATAACTAACAAAATTGGAACATAGTTGTAGAAACATTACATAGTAAGAGAGAAAGACATGAGTAAGAAAAGAGGAGAGAAAAATTAGGCCAAAATGTTTCTCATATAGATTAATTTATATATATATATATATATATATATATATATATATATATATATATATATATATATATATATATATATATATATATATATATATATATATATATCAGGTTATAGGTTTAGGTTTAGGTTATAGGTTATAGGTTATAGGTTTAAGAATTCAGGTTCGGGTTCGGGTTTAGGTTTAGGTTAAGGTTTAGGGATTTGACAATAGGTTATAGGTTTAGGTTTAGGTTTAGGTTATAGGTTGCAAGTTTAGGTTATAGGTTATAGGTTTAGTTTATAGGTTATAGGTTTAGGTTAAGGTTAAGGCTAAGGTTATAGGTTATAGGCTTAGTGTAGGTTATAGGTTTGGGTTTAGGTTTAGGTTTAGGTTATAGGTTTAGATTGAGGTTATAGATTATAGGTTTAGGAATTCGGGTTTGGGTTTAGGTTTAGGTTAGGGTTATAGGCTTACGTTTAAGGATTTGAGAATAGGTTATAGGTTATAGGTTATAGGATTAGGCTTAGGTTTAGGTTTAGGTTTAGGGATTTGAGAATAGGTTTAGGTTTAGGTTTAGATTTAGGTTTAGGTTATAAGTTACAGGTTTAGGTTTAGATGTAGGTTATAGGTGGGTTATATGTTATAGGTTTGGGTTTAGGTTTAGGTTTAGGTTATAGGTTATAGGTTTAGATTGTGGTTATAGGTTATATGTTTAGGTTATAGGTTTAGGTTCAGGTTATAGGTTATAGGTTTAGGTTATAGGTTTAAGTTTAGGGATTTGAGAATAGGTTTAGGTTTAGGTTATAAGTTATAGGTTTAGTTTATAGGTTATAGGTTTAGGTTTAGGTTTAGGTGTAGGTTATAGGTAGGTTATAGGTTTGGGTTTACGTTTAGGTTTAAGTTATAGGTTATAGGTTTAGATTGAGGTTATAGGTTTAGGGTTTAAGAATTTTGGTTCGGGTTTGAGTTCGGGTTTAGGTTAAGGTTATAGGTTTAGGTTTAGGGATTTGAGAATAGGTTATAGGTTATAAGTTATAGGATTAGGTTTAGGTTTGGCTTTAGGTTATAGGTTATAGGTTTAGGTTATAGGTTTAGGTTTAGGTTTAGGTTTAGGGATTTGAGAATAGGTTTATGTTTAGGTTTAGGTTTAGGTTATAGGTTATGGGTTTAGTTTATAGGTTATAGGTTTAGGTTTAGGTGTAAGTTATAGGTGGGTTATAGGTTTAGGTTTAGGTTTAGGTTTAAGTTATAGGTTATAGGTTTAGATTGAGGTTATAGGTTACAGATTTAGGTTTAGGTTTAGGCTCTAGGTTATAGGTTTAGGTTTAGGGATTTATGAATAGGTTTAAGTTTAGGTTCTGGGTTATAGGTTTAGCTTTAGGTTAAGGTTATAGGTTATAGGTTTAGGTGTAATTTATAGGTAGGTTATAGGTTATAGGTTTGGGTTTGGGTTTAGGTTTAGGTTTAGGTTTAGGTTATAGGTTATAGGTTTAGGAATTCAGGTTCGGGTTCAAGTTTGGGTTTAGGTTTAGGTTAAGATTAAGGTTATAGGATTAGGTTTAGGGATTTGAGAATAGATTATAGGTTATAGGTTTAGGTTTAGGTTATAGGTTATAGATTTAGGTTTAGGTTTAGGTTTAGGGATTTAAGAATAGGTTTAGGTTTAGGTTTAGGGTTTGGGTTCAAGTTCGGGCCTGTAGTGATGTTTATTTATCATCTAACCTGAAAGTGCACCTACTAGTGCCCTGGTTTGTCAATTATGGTGTAAGTTGAGTCAGTCGGACAACAACGCCTAACAGGAAGATCAACTCAAGTGTCTGCCTCAATTGGATGAGTGGAAGCTCGCCATAGGTAAATCATAGCCTCACATCCCACGTCCTAAAACACAAGGTGATTAAAACCCTTAAAAATATGTAGAACATCTTAGGGTTTTTTGTGTAAGAAACTTTTTATAAAATAGAAAAATCTTCAAGTTTTTCTTACACTGTCAATTATATCGATTCATATCTCGATATGATCAACCTGCTCTGTTGATGTCCTCGATATATCAATCAATACAATCGAGTGAGGAAAAAAAGCGTCCAGCAATCAAACATTCATCTGGACGATTTATCGATATATCGACGGTTCAGTCGATATCATCGATATTCAAATATCGATCCTATCGAAAGTGGATCGATAATATCGACAGGCATTTTTCCGGTGCCCCTATTTTTCTAAAGAAAATCACTGTGAGCTTCGATATATCGATGGCTGTCCGATTTAATCTGAACTCAAATGTTGATCATATCGGAAGTCAGTCGATCACATCGATAGAGTGCGCATGTTTTCTCCAGCATGATTTTCAAGATATTTTATTCAGTGATCGGGGTGCCAGTCAAGAAATTGATATTCATATGTCGATCTTATCAAGACCTGGTCGATTGGATTGAGATGGGACACAAACCGTCAAGCAAGCTTATAGGTAAATCTATACGATTTATCGATCCCATCGATACGGTCTCCGATATCATCGATATATAAATTCTGATGACATTGACTGTTCCCCGATCATATCTTTAGAACCTGAAAATCTTCAAGGCTTGTCTCTCTGATTTTCACCTGTCGATAGATCGACTCATCTCTCGATGGAATCGGAGTTCGAAATCTGATAACATCGATGTGTGTCTCGATCCCATCGACCAGTTGGCAAAAGGTTTTCAAAAGCGTAAATGACATTTGAGTTTGTATCATCGAGAGGACAATCGATACAATCGAGAGTATACGCTTGATCATATCGACACTTACTCGATGATATCGAACTCTGTCATAAATATGACCATTTTATATCTGTTGGAACCTTTTGCCTATATATAGAGAAGCTTGCCTTTATTGCTGGTAGAGAAAGAAGAGAGTGCTTTTGAGTGTTTTAACCTTCCTATCATTTATCTTAAGCCCTTTCTCTTAGGAAGTTCATCATCCAATCCACCCTCATCATTCATATTCAATAGAGTAGATTGGAGAATGAACTTTCACATTCAAGGATCCTTCAGCTACTACCTTATTGGCAAATCATTAAGTTGGGATGCCTTGAATGCATGGATGATCGGAACCACTCTATCTTCCTAATAGGTAAATCCTTAGAGAGTGGAATTCCATCATGACCTTGACCCAACCTAAGGCTTAGAATAGGTATATCTTTTGTGTTGCGAATCAAGGGAGTTGAAGACTCTTCATCAACAAGAAGGAGATCTTCAACATTGTGCTGAATGAGACTCATCAACTTATTTGTAAGTATCTAGAGTCCAGAGGATACTTGTGATCATTCCTTTCTAGGATTGGGTTTTAAGTGTTGCTCACCCTTTGAAGTTCGCAAAGGAGGCCTCCGACGGGAGTGTACGTGTAGGGTGCGTTGTGTAGACCCTTACTCTGTGGAGATCATAAACATCCAGGTGCGTTGTGTGGACCCTTGCTCTGTGTCGGCATAAACATCTGGTTAGGAGTGCGCCAGCAAAACTCTAGGGTTAGAGGTGAACCGAGTAGAAACCTTCGTTTAAAGGTTGAAGGTGAACCTGATTCAAAACCTTAGGTTTGAGGTGAATCATGGAAAATCTCCTTAGTGAAATCCGGTCACTCAAGGGTTGAGTGTGGAAGCCGGTAGTGGAGCAGATAAGTAGTCGAACCACTATAAAATGACTGTGTTTGAGATTGATACTTATGTTTGATTTTTTGTGAGATTATATTAACTGCATTTTGCTCACACTTTACACACAGTCACATTCATCATAGACTATAATTGCACCTTGATTATTATTTAAATAACTCTGTGATTGGATCCTTTACCAGGCTTGGAAGCCAGTAGAGTTAACCTTGACTAATCCTAATCTGTACTCTGTGATAGGATTTTTAATAACTCATAAAAACTTTTAAAAATCCTATTCACCCCCCTCTAATACATATTGGCGTATTCCAACTTCAACTCAAGCGGTCTTCACCGCTATTTCAATTGGTATCAGAGCGGGTCTTTCTTTAAGGGCTTCACCGCCTAGAGAGTGATCTTATCTGAAGTTGAAATATGGCCAAAGGAGAGGGCTCATCTGTCACTACACCTCCAGTATTTGATAGTTCAAATTATGGTACTGGAAGGCTAGAATGCATTACTTCCTGAGATCCTTGGATCATGAAGTTTGGGATGTAGTTGAAAAAGGATATGTGGTACCATCTAAACAAATTGTACTAGAAAATGAAACCACAATCACTAAACCCAAACCTAATGAAAAGTGGATGGCGTTTGACAAAGAACAGCGAAACGCTGAAGCAAAAGCAATGAACGTCATCTACTGTGCCGTGTCCCAAGATATTTTCAATCAGATAAGTATGTGTGGGACCTCTAAAGAAGCATGGGACCTATTGGAAACAACCCATGAAGGCACAAGCACTATGAAGAGATCTAAATTACAACTTTTAACTTCATAGTTTGAAAATCTCATGATGGAAGAGCATGAGACATTTATAGAGTTTTTCACCAAATTGAATATCATTTGTAACTCCATGGGTGGATTGGGAGAGAAGGTTCCGACACCTAAAATATATAGAAAAATCTTAAGATCCCTACCGGACCGGTTCAATCCCAAAGTAACAATAATTGAGGAGTGTAGGAATATTGATGAAATGAAAGTAGAAGAACTAGTAGGTTCCCTACAAACTTTTGAACTACACTTCACTCAACCCAAAAAATTCAAAAACACTATCCTAAAGACTTCTAAGAAATCAAAACATGAGAACAGTGAAAGTGAAAAAGAAGATGAAGATGAGGAAGTGGCTCTACTTGCATAAAGATTCAGAAGATTCTTTCAAAGGAATCGCGGCCGCCCCTCTAAAGGTAGAAAGGTGGATGAAAAACCTACTACAGAAAAATTTGAAAAAAGGACTAAAGAACCACAATGTTACGCTTATCATGAGTATGGACACCTATCTACTGAATGCCCAAACAGAAAAACCAAGGGCAAGGCGATGGCCGCCACATGGGATGATACGGAAGAGTCAAACTCAGAAAATAGTGACTCAGAAAGTGATGAAGATAAAAAATCTTTGAAAATACTTATGATCTCCACTACTTCAATCATTCCAACTGAATCTGAGGAAGAACAACAAGCCACTGAATCATTTTCATCTGACAATGAGAAAATTGAAGAAGAAGAAGAAGATAAAGAGCAAAATGAATTACAAGACGCTTACAACCAACTTTACATCCATAGCGTCAATATTGTCAAGAGACTTGGAATAGTCGAAAACAAAAAGGAATTGCTGCAAATAGATCCAGATAAAGCTTCAAATATTAATACTCATCTAATTACTGATTTGCAGCAATGTCACTCAGAAAGTGATAGACTTAAAAGAACTAACAACTCTTTGAAATATGAGTCAAAAAAATTAAAGAAACAAGTCAAAGCTCTAAATGAGGAACATCTGATCCTTCAAAATAGAAACTATACACTTCAATATGATCTAGAAGAATCTAGTAAAAGTGTCAAAATAAACTGTAAATTTTCCCAGAGTGGTGAGAAATTAGAAAAACTATTAGGTATGAGAAAATATGGAGAGGACAAAAAGAGATTAGGTTATGAAAAAGCTAGAACAAAAACTGAATATGATGCACAACCATTTAGAAAATCTGTTGCATCCAGTAGTAACACCAAACCTATCCCAGTTCATTACAAAAAAGAGGAGTCAGTTTATGAGCTAGATAAAAGAAGTATACAATCATCATCACTTGAGCTAGTTGAAAAGAAGAAAGACCCAGTGAATCAGGTGGTTGAATCAGATAAGAAGAACAAATCTATCACAAGAAAAACTCCTGTCACAAAGTGGGTGATTAAGGAAAAGACAAATTGCCTTGCTACTCATTCGGATCATTTATCAAGCAATCTAGTTAAATGGTACCTAGACAGTGGTTGCTCAAGACATGTCACGGATGACAAGTCCCTCCTTTCAAACTATAAGGATCTTCACAAAGGGGTAGTCACCTACGGAGATGGAACCACTGCTGATGTAATTGAACAGGAAAGTATGGAAGGAATTAATCTGTTTAAGAATGAGAATGTTTTTTGCATAAGAGGCTTGACACATAACCTACTAAGCATCTCTCAAATCTGCGATAATGGGCATGTGGTAAATTTCAACAAAGAAGAATGTGAGATTCTAGATCAATCAGAAAAATCAATTATGAAGGGTCTTCGCACAAATAACCATTGCTACATTATTGTAGGAAAAGGAAGGAGTGATATTGAGAAACACTGAGTGTGAAGAAACTGGTCCAAGTTACGCATCAAAAATCTGGATATTTGCTGAAATAATACAATTTTGCTGAAGAAACAATCTGAGATCTCTCACCTCATTTTTTTTTACATAAACAATCAAATGTTTATACCCCTGTTTTACATATGCTATACAAAATTTTGCTAAAACCTTTAATAGATATACTATTCTATACATGAATGATCATCAGATCTCAGAAAAATTTAAAAAGATCCATCTTCAATATGAACATCGATTGGACACTTGAAAATGTCGATCACATCGACTGAGAATCGATAGAATCGACGACTCTCCGGGTAGTTGAAACATTGGGACGATTGTTCTTCCCTAGAGCTTGAAATTAAAAATTAAAATTTAGAATCCGAGAACATGATCAAAGGGATAGATTGTAGTTGCCTGGTGAGAATCAGAAGATCAAAAAGGAGAGCTGCATCTGGTGCTCTCAGACCTGGATATTTCATCTCCCCAAGATGGAAAAAGAGAAAGGATTGTTCCATCCACAGCGTGCATCAACTGAAAAGAAGAAAGGTAAGCATGATGCAACCACCTCTTCTCCTTTATTCAACTTAAACCTTGTGGCGGAACGAATGGTTCACAAAAAGAGCATTGAACCCTTTAGAATCATTGATCTTCTAAAACAGATTGGATGGAAAAATGTTGTGCATCTTGGTGGAACGTTTCAACATAATGTGGTACATCAACTTATTAGCTTAATCTTCAATGTTGATAAAAATCCTCCAGTCATCTCAGTTGCAGTCGTCAATCGAGTTGAATACATCACGCCCAAACTGATAAGTAGGCTGGTTGACATCGGATTCACTGGCACATCTGTAACTGATCGCAATATGAATGGTCTCGGTGTATGTGGGGAAGTTACTCGTGCTTTGTGCAATGGTGCCACAATTCTCAGGAATGCCAAAAATATTCTCCATATCAAGTATCTTGATCCTACCTATAGGATTCTTCACAGCATTTTCAGCACTAATGTCTATCCCTGCGAAGTCTCTGGCAACAAACTCTCCCCATATATTCTTAACATTTTGTATAACATTCATCTAAGAATTTCAATATGCCTACCCACTCTAATTGTACAACAGCTGATCCGTGTGCTTACAGAAGCATCCGTCACTACACTACCACTTCCATGTCTTCTATCTAAGCTTTCACGTCAATTCGGACTACCGCCGACTTATGATATCCCTCATCCTTGTGCATGGTTCAACTTTGAAGACATACATAAACTAAACATCTTTGAAAATGTGTTTTGTGGTGGAAGAACTGGTTCAATTCCTGACAGTAGCAGACTGGTGCACAATTCTGACTCTGTTAAAATCATTCCAAATATCCCTGTGCGAGACAGCATACAAGATCTTCTGAATGAACAAGCTCACATTTTAAAGAACCTAAATGATTACGAAGCCTATCTTTCTGAAGTTCGACAACGACTGATGATCCTGTAACACGCAACTAAATAAGTTCTGAAACGTCTACCTACTCCATAAGCGTGCTCAGGATACACATCCATCACATCCCTAAAGTCCTCTTGAAATGCTCCGAGCCTAAATATCTTTTTGAATGCCTGTGATCACATTTGTGAGTGTGATGAATTACAGACTTGCCAAGGTTGTTTCTTTTTGGTTTGAATATACCCCGTGCAGGTTGCTGTTTTGAAGACCATAGTTCTGCATGGCATGTGTTGTTTTCACTTATATATCTTTACTGCCATCTTGGTTTATCTGGTGACTTATTGCAATGCATGAGATTTTGGGCATTTTTTCACGTAATTGACAAAGGGGGAGATTGAAAGTGCACCTACTAGTACCCTGCTTTGTCAATTATGGTGTAAGTTGAGTCAGTCAGACAACAGCGCCTAACAGGAAGATTAACTCGAGTGTCTACCTCAACTGGATGTGTGGAAGCTCGCCATAGGTAAATCATAGCCACACATCCCATGTCCCAAAACACCAGGTGATTAAAACCCTTAAAAATATGTAGAACATCTTAGGGTGTTTTGTGTAAGAAAACTTTTTACAAAATAGGAAAATCTTCAAGTTTTTCTTACACTGTTGATTATATCGATTCATATCTCGATATGATCGACCTGCTCTGTCGATGTCCTCGATATATCAATCGATACAATCGAGTGAGGATAAAAAGTGTCTAACAATCAAACATTCATCTAAACGATTTATCGATATATCGACGGTTCAGTCGATATCATCGATATTCGAATATCAATCCTATCGAAAGTGGATTAATAATATCGACAGGAAGTTTTTCAGCGCCCCTATTTTTCAAAAGAAAACCACTATGAGCTTCGATATATCGATGACTGTCTGATTCAATCTAAACTTAAATGTCAATCATATCGGAAGTCAGTCGATCACATCGATAGAGGGCGCATATTTTCTCCAGCATGATTTTCAGGATGTTTTATTCAGTGATCGGGGTGCCAGTCGAGAAATCGATATTCATATGTCGATCTTATCAAGACCTGGTCGATTGGATCGAGATGGGACACAAACCGTCCAGCAAGCTTATAGGTAAATCTATACGACTTATCGTTCTCATCGATACAGTCTCCAATATCATCGATATACAAATTCCGATGACATCGACTGTTCCCCGATCATATCTTTAGAACCAGAAAATCTTCAAGGCTTGTCTCTCTTATTTTCACCTGTCAATAGATCGACATATCTCTCGATGGAATCGGAGTTTGAAATCTGATAACATCGATGTGTGTCTCGATCCCATCGACCAGTTGGCAAAATATTTTCAAAAGCATAAATGACATTTGAGTTTGTATCATCGAGAGGACAATCGATACAATCGAGAGTATACGCTCGATCATATCGACACTTACTCGATGATATCGAACTCTATCATAAATATGACCGTTTTATATCCGTTGGAACCTTTTGCCTATATGTAGAGAAGCTTGCCTTTATTGCTGGTAGAGAAAGAAGAGTGCTTTTGAGTATTTTAACCTTCCTATCATTTACCTTAAGCCCTTTCTCTCGGAAAGTTCATCCTCCAATCCACCCTCATCATTGATATTCAATAGAGTGGATTAGGGAATGAACTTCCGCATTCAAGGATCCTTCAGCTACTACTTTATTGGCAAATCATTAAGCTGGGATGCCTTGAATGCATGGATGATCGAAACCACTCTATCTTCCTAATAGGTAAATCCTTAGAGAGTGGAATTCCATCACAACCTTGACCCAACCTAAGGCCTAGAATAGGTATATCTTTTATGTTGCGGATCAAGGGAGCTGAAGACTCTTCATCAACAAGAAGGAGATCTTCAACATTGCATTAAATGGGACTCATCAACTTATTTGCAAGTATCTAGAGTCCAGAGGATACTTGTGATCATTCCTTTCTAGGATTGGGTCTTAAGTATTGCTCACCCTTTGAAGTCCTCAAAGGAGGCCTCCGACGGGAGTGTATATGTAGGGTGCATTGTGTGGACCCTTGCTCTGTGTGGGCATAAACATCTGGTTAGGAGTGCGCCAGCAAAACTCCAGGGTTAGAGGTGAACTGAGTAGAAACCTCCATGTAAAGGTTGAAGGTGAACCTGATTTAAAACCTTAGGTTTGAAGTGAACCATGGGAAACCTCCTTAGTGAAATCCGGTCACTCAAGGGTTAAGTGTGGAAGCCGGTAGTGGAGTAGACAAGTAGTCAAACCACTATAAAATGACTGTGTTTGAGATTAATACTTGTGTTTGATTTTTTGTGAGATTATATTAACTGCATTTATACTTGCTCACACTTCACACACACTCACATTCGTCATATACTATAATTACACCTTGATTATCATTTAAATAGCTCTGTGATTGGATCCTCTACCAGGCTTGGAAGCCAATAGAGTAATCTATACTCAATGATAGGATTAGTGTGATAGGATTTTTAATAACTCATAAAAACTTTAAAAAATCCTATTCACCCCCCTCTAGGACATATTGGCGTATTCCAACTTCAACTCAAGCGGTCTGCACCGCTATTTCACAACCTGCTCACAAGATCACACAGATAGTGATGAAGGGAAAAAATGAATATCAACGGTTCTACCACCGTTCAACATCTGGATAGCTCCGACACACATCCGGATCTACTTCATCAATTTCGAGATAATACATAAACACGAGCCTGTCCAAATGGCTAGGCCACCCATATTAATGTCCATAGGAAATGGACAGCTTCATCATGGTCATAACAACGGTTCCCACCTTCCATGGAGCCCCGCTCAAATCCGGATAGCTCCGACACAAATATAGAAATAAACTAATTAGGAACTTACAACAACAAAAGGTACCGGGTCTTTGGTCCAGGGGTGATCCACAATAAAAGGTACCATTTACCATGAACTAAAACCATGTATTATCCATACCTTGATTGGACTCACTACAAGGGAAATCTTTCAATGATGGCCCATTGCTTCTGATAATTACTACAGGGGTAAGAAAATTACAAAAAGTAAGACTCATGAGATGACATATGTACAAATAGTGACAAAACTAGCTGGTAAATCCAAACCGTTCTAAAAGGTGGACCTCGTCACGAAGGTTATCTTGCTTCATTATTGGGCTCCACTCATCAGGTAAATGTGAAAATCATGTTCATACGACCAACCTGAGAATGAATATAGAGACTACCAGATCACCAGCCCACAACCTCTTAAAAAAATGATAAAGGAGGGTAGATGAATAGGGGAAAAAGAATGGAAGGTATCTTTATGGTTAAAAAAAAGAAGAAAAAGAATGGAATGAAACCAATGATTATTTTTCCAAAAAAGTCTTACCTTTTGAATAACATAATTGCCGAACACATCAGTCATCAATGTTGGAGCATGTGGGAGAACTTCTTCAAAAATAGAAATCTTCTCTTTAGCGCAACAGTTTTCCAACTTTTGCTAAATAAACTAACTCCCATGTTGGTCAGCACTGATGCCAGACATGCACAAAATGATTACTTTCTTGCATATTAAATGTATTACAAAATTACAAATATACTTTCATGCATAAGATTTGTAGAAGTTAATATGGAAGCTTGCCTAAACTTAACAATACGTCTAGCAATATCAAATAGCTCAAATCTGTAAGCCTTATTGGATTTCAACTCTTCTAGAAAAGAAAATGGCTTTGGGTCATCAAAATTTTCACTTCCTCTTTGTGCCTGCCATCCAGAATTATGCCTATACATTTCTATAGAACCTAATTTTAAATGCATACACATACCGATGCTGAAGTGTAGGGGAGGGTAATTCATCCAACTAGCAACTCTGACAGCAAGTTCTACAATTAAGAAGAACAAACGAAGAAATTGCTAAATACAATCAATTGAAAAAACAAAAGATGTCATCATTGCAGAAAAGTAGATACCTATATTGTAGGCTTATTTGTAGGGTATAATGTTTCTGCTTCTGATGTCGGAACACACAACATCTTCACAATTTCTTTCATTATAGACAATTTGTTGATAGAAGAAGCTGAGGAAGCTGCAAAAATGTCCACTGCCTAAAGACACAAACTTACATATAAGTAAACAGTTACAACAAAAAGATAGGCGTCAGTCATACAAGATTTAACACTGGAGAAAAACAAAAGGCAGGAGCAGTAAGAAGAAGAGAATCATATGTAGACCCCTTGATAAATGCTTCTACACTCATAAGCTAACAAAACAATCCTAGAAAAGCTAAAACCTAAACCTACAATTCTCAAAGATTTGGATTGATTTGGTTTGACTTGTGTGCTGAATGCTGAATCAGTGCATGTGGCATTTGGAAATAATGCTTGAGTGAGTGACAACAAGCAAGATGAATCAATGGCTAAGACAAATGGGCAATTGTTCCTCAACACATATTAATCATATTTGCCTGAATTTAAATGCATGGAATCCAGATAGTGAGGTCTCATCTAATATGTGTGAGGCAAGTGCACCTTTAAAAAGCACTCTAACAAGTACACTTAGCATTTCTGCTAGTGCTATTAAAATTACCTTAGTTGGGTGTTCTTGGGCATTTAAAGGTAATTTTACAATGCATCTAATCAAATGAACTCCAGCTGTGTTCGCAAACAAACGAAGAGCATCTCTGGCTTAATATGCCTATGGCAATCCGCTAGAGTTGTAAGCAATTAATCCCATGTTGTTGCCACCAAGTAACTAATAAGTCAAGCAGAAGGGCATCTTATTATCACCAATAAAACAATCATTACATATATAAAAAATTTATTCATTTCATTCATACAAATAATTGAGAACAACTAATTGAGTGACTAAGGACTTTAATCTTATCACCTGGCTCAAGCTCTGTTCTAGTACTTATATCTAGTTCAAATCCAAAATCTACTTTTGCGGAAAAAAATTCAGAAATCTGAAACAAAGATGTCATAAAATAAATAAAATTTCAAGTTTCTAAATTATTGCAACCATAGGTGAATAATAAGATCATTCAAACAATAATACCTGCATGGATGCAGAAACACTCCTTCCATTATCTAGTGTGTAATAGCTGGAAACATTTCTCCAATCGACGTGATCACACATGTACCCATCTTGTGTGAAGAAGCTGAAATCCCATACATATACGTTCTGTCGAAGGAGGATCTTGCTACCACAGGAGCCACCAAGAGGCCTACATGCTTTGTTTTGGTGCTAACCAAACCTACCAAGGGGGAGTTAGGCCAGGAAGAACTACAAAAACTGAAGGCAGATTACATCCAAGTTGCATCAAATGTGAATGAACTCGCATCTTCCCTTTTCTTAGGATAGAGAGAGAAACAAAGACAATGGTACTTGTCCTGGCTATTGGCTCTGCCATTTTTGAAAGCATGTGTTCTATACAACAATGCTAGTGCTATTTATTCATGCATGTAAAATAGAATCTAGCTGGCCTTTGGTGGAGACATGGCATTGAAAGAGAAGGCTTGGCCATGGCATGACTATGAAGCATTGTGCCCATTTTTAAGATATTAATCAGTTTTTACACGGTGTGGAGGTGCTGGCTAATCACCAGGGCCATTTTCTCATGGAACTGGTCCACCTTAACATTGTTAGTGGCTATGCAGATCTTTTTTGGATGGAAGCCTGGGCCTATGGGAGGAGGCATGTGATTTGCAACCGTCTCTCTTGTATTTGGATTGGTTGAAATTAAAAAAGTAACTGAGAAAAGGAAAACATGGCATGAGAAAAATGGTGGAAAAGAAGAGATTTAATTTAATTTTTCTCTTTAGGTTTGAGAGTGAAAAGGAAATTAGCCTTTGAGCAACAGTTTGAATTGACAAGACATTTGCACTAAGGGGGGCGGGGGTACGAATCTCAAATAGAAAAATTGTGGAAGCAGTCCATCCATCAGGAAAAGTTTATAACATGTGTTGATCGATTTGGCTAAAGTTTGTGGAACAAATATTGGACTGTTAGAAAAATTTTAGTAAACCATCCTTTCATTTCTAGCATCATGGGATTTTAATAGGTGAATTGCCCAATTTTTGGGCAGATGCCATTTAAACAGTGGGACACACCTGATGGTCAACTTGGATCTCATACATGTGTAGCATGTCTGACATTTTACGAAAATTTAATTGGATTTAGTAAGTAAGTACAAAGAGGGAAAAACATTTAAAAAAAAAAAAAAAAAAACCCAGATTGCCTAATGATAACTTGTGCAAATGTCACATAATAAAGAAGCATAGGTGAGATAAACAACTACACAAAACAAGCCTTGATTCATGTTTCCAACTCAAACAAACAGGACTTGAGAAATTTATAATAATATCCTATTCAAAGCCAATTCAGGGCTAGAAACGATACAAATCATAGAATCCAGTTCAGGACTATGATTCAGGAATACTTTCCATTAAGAATTCAGCTCAGGTTAAGGTGAATGATGCCAATTCCCTCTGAAACCCAATTCAGATATATATATATATATATATATATATATATATATATATATATATATATATATTAGAAATCCGCATTGGGCTCACAATGAGTCACTGAAATTGCACTAAATCAAGAGTAGAAATGCTAGAAAAACACTGCAATCGGATTCACCGAAACTACTTGCAGTAAGAAACATTGTTCTAATTTTGTATTATTAATTAAAAGAAGCCATCTAAAATCCAATTCGAAAAGACATACATCACGAAACCTGGTTTGGATTGTGATTTTCACTCAAAAGGATCACTTCGCAGTCCAAATTATTCACTACAAAGGATCACTCCACAGTCCAATCCTCAATTCAGGAATAGAAAATCCATATAGAATTCAAGAAAAATCATTTCTAGCAAGAAGTATTGTTTGGGTTTCAACAATTGGTGAAATGAATCCCTTCCAGACCCAATTCAAGGATAGAAATGATGGAAATGACAGAACCCGATTTGGATTACAACTTCGCTAAATCAAATTCCTAATTCAGGATAGAAAAATCAAATTCCAATCTGTTAGACATCAAATTCGGGTTATGAATCATGCAGAAGTTTCCCTACAAAACCCAATTTAGAACTATAAAACATAGAAATTAAAAATCCAGATTTGGCTTACAGGAAGTCACTGAAATGACTGAATGAAGAATAGAAAAGCCAGAAAAACCACTCCGCAACCCAGTTTGTGAAACCTACTTCTTGTATGAAATAAGATCCTGTCATTGTAAAGCAAATCATGAAATAATAATAATAATAAAGCCTACGTATTCAGATCTCAAAGAAACCCTATCAATTACAACATCTTAAATAGAGAAAGACAACTACACACTCACAAAGAAGGATTAGCAAACAAATGGGACTTGATAAATTAAAATAATAATAAAAGCTTACATATTTAAGAGCTCACAGAAACCCTACCATTTCCAACATCTTAAAGAGAAAGGCATCTAGAGAGAGGGGGGGAGGGAGGGAAGGAAAGAGAGAGGGGTTACGGTGCCGGAGTCATGGCAATGATGTGAGGGAGATAGAAGAGACGGCGAAGATAAGTTGGAGAGCGAGGGAGGAGATTGAGAAAGATGGAGCAGAGATCGAGAGAGAGAGAGAGAGAGAGAGAGAGAGAGAGAGAGAGAGAGAGAGAGAGAGAGAGATGAGAGATGGGGTTAGGGAACGAAGTGAGAGAGAGAGAGAGAGAGAGAGAGAGAGAGAGAGAGAGAAATGAGGGTTTTTGGGTGCGGCTTTGTTTTGAGAGCGCACCCATTTTTGGGCATCGAACGATAAGAGGGACCCATGGATGGTCCTGTTAGGGGCTCCATGGGGCCCACCATGATGTATTTGGTTTATCCATTCCGTCCATTAATCTTATTAAATAATTTTAGTATATGATCCCAAAAATAAAGTAGATTGAAGTCCCAAGTGGCCCACACCATAGGAAACACATGTGATTTAATCTCCATGTTTCCTACCATATGGCCCACTTTAGCATTCGATCTAACTGATTTTTAGTTTCATAATTTATAATAATATATCAAAATAGATGGATGGCTTAGATAGAAGACATATATCTTTTTAGGCCCTGTAGAGCCCCTTACACCATCGTTATTTATTAAGGGTGCAGCAACCTTTTAGCTACGGATTAAAACCGCAGTAAGTATAGCTACGGTTTATATCCGTAGCAAAAAACTAACGTGGTTTGTATCCTTTGCCCCTTTTTTTGATAGTGGATTTTGGTCTAAGCCCTTAAATGAGGTGATAAAATGGATGGACGAAGTAGATTTCTCATATACATCACAGTGGACCCCACATGAAGGGGTGCGTGTGCACAGATGACGCACACCGGCGCCGCACCAAATCACCAGTCTTGGTCAAAGATGGTTGATTCGTCTCTTTCTATAAAAAAAAAACCTCAGCGTCCACACGACCGGATGCTGGGACATGTAGTGGGCCACCATCATCATCCATTCGGACAATCTGAACTGTCCATTCACTCCAGGGGGTGGCCACGACCCTAACCATGATGACCTTCTACATTCATGCACGTGGACACATGCAGATCACCAACAAACATAGGATGGATGACGGGACGATTTGATACAATGGGCCGCACCAAAATCGACCAAAACCACCCCTTCCTGACTGTTTTTTTGCCAAGAATTGAATGGATGGGGGGATTTCTTCGAAAACATCACTATGGGGCCCACCAAGCATCTTAACGCAAGATTCTTCACATTCAACACACGTCCGGTTTTTCCGGACGTTGCAGGGAGTTGTGGCCCATCGTTTGTGTTCGGATCTATGATCTGAACCGTCCAAAAGCTCTAGCAGGGGGTCCTGACCCCAACCATGGAACCAAAATAGAGGTTGGGACATCCACAATTCCAAAACTTGCGGCCGAACGCAACTTGTTTGCATTTTTTCCATTTTTACTGTGTAAAGGTTACGCACGCAAGGTGCTCCCACCGACTCTAGCCACAAAACGACCCTCCTTTGCTTATAAAAGGAGAGAAAAGAGAGAGAGGGGGCAACCATCTTTGGACGTGAGCAGCCGTGGAGGTGTGGAGCGGGCCGGCAACGAGAGTTTTCTTTTTTCCTTTCTCCTTAGCTATTTTTTCTTTTGATTTTTTTAGCTTAATCATTTTTATGATCGACTAAACCTCTTAGCCCTAGTTAAGAGGTGAAGTTTGTAGCGTGATTGGGATGTTTGCTTTGTTTTGATTCATGTTTTATTGAATTCTCTTGGATTTTAGTTTGATTATAAGGAATACTTTTAGTTTTTAATGATTTTTTGTGACTTAAATCACAATAGACATGCGATAGCTTTGAGTATGTTCTTTTCATTATAGAGATTATGAACTTGGGAACCTTGTTGTTCATCATCGTCCTCTGAGCATGGTTGGATGATGGAATGCTTCCTAATGTTCATAATTCTCTAAGACTGGTTGTGGATTAGTAAATTGTTGTTGTTTGCTATAGTCTCCTAGGCATGGTTCGGTGTCAGAATCATTTTTAAATCTTCACCACCCTCATTCATTGATGATTAGATCCATGAGAAGTTCAAAGATCTGACAAATCTCGTCTTACCAACTGGATAAGATAGGACTCTGATTCCAGTTGTGTCCTTGAATCATGCAAGGTAACTTTCCAATTACTACAAGTGGATCCTTGGCACCCTAGTTACCACCTTTAAATTTATTAGTTTTTAATTAATCTATTCACAATTGCTCTCTTAATTTTCTTAGTTTAGATTACATCTTCTTCTAGTTCTAATTTTGATTACTTTCAGATTACGTACAAGGTTCAGTCCCTGTGGATTCGACCTCGGTCTTACCGAGATTATTAGTACATCGCGGGCCTACACTTAGGGTTGTGAACAAGGTCGAGGATGGATTCAAACTGAATCAATAAAGTCTCGCCCACACAGATTGGGAATATGGGATCCATCATGCTAACTTTATCGACATTAGTCGCAGGAGAGAATGCCGGTCCCATACAATAATAGTCTTCAATAGGTGATTTGAAGACTATATTGTTGGAATACTTTTTAGAGAAGGCATCAATCACCATAACCAAGTCACCTTGATTAAAAAATGGTGAAGAAGACGATGAGGCAACCATTGTTAGGGTGCAAGAATGAAAAAGGAAATCGTTAAGTGCTTAGGAGAAAGGAAGTGTATGTTGAAAGAATATTGAAACAACATTTACATCACCACAACACTTACATCGGCCAAGGCGATGGAGCATTTATTAGATTATCATTAAAATTTTGCTTGGTATGATGCGGTTGGTTACACGTGTCAGAGCAAGGTGTAGCTCTTATTTTGAAAAACGTGTGGTTACGGCTGACGTGTGAGGATGTATCGGTAAAAAATGATTACCATGATACCGCCATGTGTATAAGAGTACTGCTACATTAATGAGCAATCACATGTCGCTTTTACCTTTTTCCAAAGACAAAGTAATGTGGGGGGCAATATTCATCCCCATTGTCTCCAATTACTACGGGAATCCATCGAAATGAGTTACATGTGATCTAAATAGATCCACGTGGTGTATAAAAAGATCTCTGGAGATATATGGAGAGGATCCTATGATTGTACAACTGGAGCATCAAACAACGCCATGACATTAGTTAAAGTGGCCAATGAAGGGGCAATCATGTAGAAATGGTTATATGATAGATGAGTGCAGAGGCAAATAAGGTCATATAGTGTGAACTGGTTATAGTAACAGTTAAAATGTGGGAATGATCTAAATGGATAGGGTAATGGTATAAATAATAGAGGAATTCAGCAAGAAAGTTTTGTCTCATATCCACCTAATTAAACCCAACCCAATTCTGGCACGTTAATTATACCTTAGTGTAATCATTTACTTTTCGCTGGCTATTTACATGCCATAATATAATCCATAACGTTAATTAAGTAGTTGATGATCTTAAATGTAAGTTGGGTCTATGTTTATACACAGGATTTAGTTCTTCATGTAGAAAGGTACTTTGCAATTATTTTTTATAACCGATGGTAAGAATTCCTTTCTTATTTCTCTTTTACCCGTATGGAAAATTTCTTTTGATAGAAGGGCAAATGTATAACATATCATTAGTGGATAAACCGTATTGAGAGTGATTGAATAGACTATTGGTCTCATCCTGTGTATCTGCATATCTCAATGCTATCTCCACATTTGACGTATAATGGTTCCGTTTAAATTGAACTGCGAGTCCAGTTTTTGAGCTGCATATTCAATTCTCCCACACCACCCCATTCACCACGTGACCAAACTGTTGAAAACAACGGAAAACAAACACCGGCCGCCCACTGAAAAAATGGAAAGAAATGGAACATTTATTATCAGATTTGACACGTGGCAGATCTTCTTACTTAATAAAGAAAATTACAAACCTACATTGATCTACTACATATCTCGCATGTTCCACAGTTCTCACACCGCACACTACCCTAATACACCGAGATTGCGTCTATGCACTGTTGCCACCAGTCCACCACAGCCCTTTTCATCATTCTCATTATTTCTGCTATGAAATAACACTAAGGTGATATAGTTCACCACCATTTTATAACTGCAATAACTCATCCGCCTCACTAATCTGGACCATCCAATTTGTGACCTCCAGCGTGAATTTTACATTGCTGAAAATCACAGTGCTTGGATTATATCAACCGTCTGATCTCACTCCAGTATTTTTTTCAACCATCTATTTGATAGCCGTTGATTCGAACCTTACGATTCTTCTGTCGGTCCAATTTTCAAAGCATGATCGTTCGAGGATGGCCCGACAGTCCAGATCAATTTATTCACGCGGATGAGTAATTGATGTTTCTAAAATGGTGGTGAACTAACACCATAATAAAGCCCCACTACATGATGATGCATGGAAATCTCCCGTCCAAAATCTCAACAGTGGCGAGAGATTCTCTGCAAGGACGAAAAGAAGATGATATCGTCAGCCCTAGGATTGATGGCCCTTTCGCAAGCTCGCCCTTATACAACGCTTCCCGTAGAGGCCGTACCATCGAATTCTTAAAAAGTGAGGCCACCACCAAAAGAGGGGATTTTTTATTTTTTATTTCTTCTCCGGACGACGTCATTTCAAGATAAGGTGGGATTTGGGGAGCATTGTTTCAGATCTCTCCATCTCGTCAATATATCGTCTCATGTTAAATGGAAATCTGCGGCCACAATATCGGAGAACGTCAGTATCTGGAGACTAGGACTGATCATGTGCGTCAACCAGTCTACTAAATCATCGCAGCTCATCGCTGTATTTTCACCGTCCAAATAATGGGCATTGTTTTAGATGAAGCATAGCCTTGCAATTACGACTACCAGACAATCTTAACCATTCAATTTTCCACAAACCATTTGGATGATAAAAATTTTCCTTCTTAGCATCCATTCGATAGCCATCGATTGGATGGTAACGATCACAACCTCCATTAACGTGCCCACCATTTGGATGGTCTGATTGGTCCATGAGTTACTAGAAAAATAATGATCCAGAGCAACTCCAATGCACCAGATGACATGATGCTCGTCCGTGGATGCGTGGACCACACGATCATCCCTCTGGACTGTTTTTTAGTGGGTCCCACATAGAACTGTCCATGGCCCGAAATCCACTTTTCCGGACAATCCTAACCGTGCAATAAATGTTTTACTGGCTGATGAACGTGAGTCCAGGTGTGCATTTGCATGGTGCTGCTTTGTATCAAGTCGCATGGGAGTTGCATTGAATAATCGCAACTAATTCAAACTAATATAGAAAAATACAACTAAAATTTTAATAAAATTACAACCAGATAAAGAGAAGATGGCATACACTGAAATCAAGCACTTCTAACAGCCGTCCGATCGAGTGCCTGCACTGAAAATTCCGCGTTAGTGGGCCCATCGAATCTATCCTCCAAAGGAATGATCTAGTGTAATCACAGTAATGGATTTGCCAGGTACCTGTGCAACGCATGCGGAGACATATTAACTGGTCGTGTAAGAAGGGGGCGAAGGGACTCTAGTAGAATGTGATGGTTGATACTCAGTTACTTTGAAATTATCCACGTGAATATATCAACATACATTAGCTCAAGCCATGCAAGTCATGATAATGACTTGTGATGGGTCATCTTTAAGAAATAGAGTTGATTTATGTTTTTAATATCTAATTAATAAGTATTTAATTATTGATTAGACTATTAAACATATTCATTTGACTCTCTCTTAAAAAACAATTTAGTAGTCAGTTACAAATATTTAAATCACTACATATTTAAATATGTTTGATGTCCATCTGAATTTAAGCAAATCAGAAAAAAATTATGTCGAGGGCAGGTGATTTCACTTGCACAATTCCTTGGTACAAGAGTATCAACCATTTACCATGCCAGAGTATTTGAGTTTATCTAGTTTCGAGAAACTGATGACTTTACTGAATAGACACAGTTGATGCTCAACACAAAACCCTAAACAATTAACAAGAATATTACTCCAATACATTTCTTTTAAGTGAATTCCTTCCCACATCCATTAATAAGTTAAAATTATCTATACTTAAAAGACTTATTAAAATTGTTAAACCCTAAACTTTAAGTTGATTGATCAACTTGGTTTAGCTTTATTTGAAGGAGCAAAGGATTAAAATTGGATGAAACAAATGTTTAAGGCCCGTTCTGGTGGACCATTGATCGTCGACTTTAGGAGGATAATTCAACTGCCATTTTGTGAAAAACTGATCACGTTGGTGTTTGAAATATATATAAATATCAATTAGCGTCTAAATCTTTGGATGTCTCCCAAATAGACTAAGGCTTCAAATCGAAACCATATCGTTGGTCTCCAAGCCCTAGTTTAGATGGTTGCATATCGGGCTGAAATGGCTGATACAAGCTAGTATGGTGCAACGAAACAGATTTTTAATTGCTTGGATGAAACAAACTCCAAACCAAATAATTCAGTTTCATCAGCAACTTAAACCAAGATCTCATCACATTGGGTAGCTACATTTTGGGTGTAAGCAACCATTAAAACAATTCAGTTAAGATCAGACGGTTGTCATGGTAATTAAGGATCTCTAAGCTAACAGATAAAAAATATGGGGCCCACCCGTCTAGCTAGTAGGTGTTGGTCCTCACATGTGATAACCTTCCAATCCAATATAATATCAGACAGTGAGGGAAATAAATAAATAAATGAGACAGTCGTCCAAATTTCAGTGCAAGCCACCACACCTAGTCATCCTTGTTGGGGTTATTCTAGAGGCTGGTTCTTCTGTAAGTCCTTGCTGAATGAGCTTATTTTACCAGGGTTGTGTGTTGTCCACCATAGTGTATGGCAATCAACCTCTCCAAACATCGAATGAAAGTAGGAGCTTTAAATAATGACGCAGGGAAGGACATGAGGTCGAGCACCGTCTTCCTCGAGATGATAAATATTCCGAATTCATGAAATTTCTCTGAACTCCTCACAGAGACTCCTCGAATCCACGAAGAAAGAAAGCAGAAAATAGAAAAGAATTTCTAATAATTTGAAATTGATTAATGAATCCCTAAAATCGAGTTCACAACCCTTTAAATAAGGGAACCAAGCAATAAGAAAGAAATCAGACTCAAACTACAACTAAAACTCATATAATTCACAACTTACTATAAATAATAAACTTACTATTTATAGACGGTTATGATGTCTACTAGTGCGCAAGGTTTTCGGTCAAAAATAGTAAGTGTCCTATTTGGCTTCACCAAACCGTTATCCTAATTATCCTAAGCACTTTTCATGTTGGACACAACTCCTAAAGCCCAACGGATGAAAAGTTATACTCAAACTAAAACTTACTATTTATAGTAAAAACAAAATTAAAACGAAGAAACGACCGTCGATCAGGGGGTTTCTCGCAAATCCGGGCTGCACAACCCGACGTAGCGGGTTGGTTGGCTAAAGTAGCTCGTTCTATCCCAAAATTATATATTTTACGTCGGATAACTCATTCCGGATTGTGAGATACGCCCGATCTAAGGTTCGATGGTCCAAATCACTTCTGTCGCCGACCGTGCCTTTTCTGATCCATGTTGGCCATGAAATTGTCCGCGACCCGCTCTACATCAAATAATCAGGATGATCTAACCATTACGAGGGCCACCAAATGAATTTGAAGGTCTTTAAGTGGTTGTTGATTGTTTTCTATGATGTGGCCCACCTAATAATTGGGTAGGCCTGAATTTTGGGTGCATCCAGTCATCATGATATATATCAGTTAGTTAGTGGGTTAGATGGTATATACACATCATGGTGGGCCTCGTCTAGGCAATAGTGTATATATATATATATATATATATATATATATATATATATATATATATATATATATAGAATTGCTTCTAACGTAAAGGTGAATAACTTGTAGAAGAAGCTTATCCTACGGGCGACTCACAGTACAGGTGATTTGCGCGAGGTAGATATCATCTATTTCCAGACACGTGCCAACACAGCGCATATGTGAGTGATCTCAGCCAATCATTAGGTGGATCTGACCTTGAACATGTTCAGGCGCAAAAGTAATGCTGATCTGATCACCAGGAGGGGCGCCACACTTATATGAGAAAAATTTTTATTTTTTATCTAAAAAAAAAAAAAGAGTGGTTAAAAAGGTAAGTCTTGCCACCATTCGACATAAGCCTCATCTGGTAATGTCCCAGATCTCGTCCACGTGCTCCACATCGGCACGTATGCGTTGTATTAGCATTTCTCATTATAAAATCATCTGATGTTGATTGGATGATTGTCTCGCGTGGTGACCAACGGTCAAAATCAATCGTCTCACTGACAAAATAGCTGGTGCTGGTCCCTACATGTGACGACCGTCCAATAAAGATCAGATATTTTTATTTTTTTAAATTATTATCACTCAACCTACAGTGTGAAATGCCACGTCGCATTTCAGTTCCAGACGTTTCCACGGCCGTCCATCCAGCCGACATTAGTTGCGTGACCACGAATTTCATTGGTTATAAAGTGGTGGGCCCCACGCCCCGAAAATGATGCCACTGGATCATTATCGGAGACGCGCTGCATAAATTCTTGCCAATATCTCGCGACAAAATGAATGAAGAAGAAATTGATTACGCTCGTGTACTTCTCGCGTACCTTGTAGTGTGTTAGCTGGAACCGTTGAATTGGAAAGGGGAGAAGATCGTGTGGGGTCCACTCCTACTCGACAAACATGAGCCATTGGGCTCGTCGGGTTCGGGTCCGTCGGTCGGGCAGTCTAGGTTGACTCCGAATAGCCTCAGCCGCTTTGAGTTCACCGGCGTTGTAGAGCTTCCCACCACGGGCTCACCTGCATACATGTATGCATACGTCACAAATATTTTTCTCTTCAATTTCTCGTTTCGTTCAAAATATCATGATTCGACAGAGACTGTCCACGGCTCATCATGCGATGAATAACAGTCGGTTCATCTCCGCTCTCAATTACACCCTGTAGCAGCAAGTCCATCTGGTGAGATGCGGATTGCATCTGAACCCAGAGCTCCTCTAGGGCCATCATAATGTGTCTGTTTATCTACGCTGTCCATCTATTTTCAAGGTACGAGCCCGAAAATGAAGCGGATCCAACGCTCACGTGAACCACACCGGAGATGACTGTTGCATTTAATGCAACCCAATCTCAGCATCTATTTCATTTTTGGACTCATATCTTAAAAAGATACGAGAGAATGGATGGTCGACGGCATGGATAAACAGATACATCTTGGTGCGCCCCACGGGAGCTTTGGTCGATCGGCTTATTGTACTGCCTAGGTTCGGACCCAATCCGCTTCCCATCTGGTGATGCCTATGTAGATGGATCCTCCGTACAAAAAACACACTGTTCAGACAATCACAGCCGTCCAATCTGGTGCCTTCAAGTGAAGGCTGAAAGTAAAGAACGGTAAATGATCGAAATTTGCAGAGCATGAACTCCCCCTACAGGGAGAACCAGTTAATGAATTTCATACTATGGGCCATCAAATTTTTTGGATACCAGGTGAATGGTAAGGATGCAACTGCCACATAAAAACGTGTACGGCCGTGAGTGGCGATGAACCAAGTTCATTTCATCCCGATGAACTATTGAATGTCTCCTGAGAACGAGGGTACAGATACAGGAAAAAGGCCCGTGTAAAACATAGTCTCCACCGAAAGTGAAAGTCGGTGCACAACGCCAATCGACGGTAGGTGGGCGAGAATCCCAGCGCAGATTTCTAAATGAAATTTATGTATTTTTTCTGAAATGCCTGTTTTGATTGCCGCCCACCAGACATGGAGCGTGGTGTATGAGATTCGCTGCGTACGTAATTCCGGTGTCCACTATGCTACCGTACGGGATAATAGTTTATTATGCAGGAGCACTGTGGTTCATGATCATACATCATGCGACGTCCTGTGGGACCCACATGCAAGGATGGAAAGATGATCAGAACCGTCCATATTACGGGTGCAACTCTGAATTTCTCATAATCTGAAATTCAAGTTGAATTGGATGGTGGATGCTATAGACTATCCATTTTAAATAGTAAAAAAGAAAAGAAAAGAAAAAAATAGATAATATTAGTTACTGTGCCTGCATGAAGTAGACCATCACGTTGCCCTCCAATGCAGCAAACAGCAGCGTGCGCAGGATAAGGGGAGTGTGAATGATAGAACACTGGGCCCCACTGGATTCCCGCCCCAGCCGGAGATCCCATCTGCATCGCCTGGGCTATAGGCGCGTCTCGCCGCCTCCACCCGATGAACAGCCTCTCCCCGTTAGGCCGATTACGGTGGAAGAACACGATGTCGCCGGCGTCTAGCTGCTTCTCCTTGACAAATCGACTCCACCCTTTAGTCAGCACGTAGCTCTGGCTGCTATTCCAATACGAGTACCGGAACCGCCACATCTTCCCCGCCTCGTCCTCAAAGCTCAGCTGCAGCCCCTTCTCCCCAGACTCGCTGCTGCCGCCATCAAGAGGGAAGTACCTTTCGGCGTGCTGCTTCGGTATCACTAGCCTATTAAGCTTCCCGACATCGCTCGGTGTAAGTGGCTTCTCGAACATGGCTTCCATCTCATCACAATCACTCTCTCTGTTTTGATCACACTGTTGGCCCATCAACTGAGCCGCGTGATCATATTCCCCATTTTGGTGATCATCACCGTAGAATTGAACGAGCATGCGGCTATTGGGGTTGGAGATATTAGCTTTGCGGTCGAGATCCATGTTTGGGATTTGTCGATCGGCTTCTCGAAGGTCTTTTAAAGACACGGCCTGATGGGCATTCGAGAAGCCGGCGATCGGATGGACGTGGATGGAGTTGGAGAGGAGAATGAAGTATTTTTGGGTAGATTGATGTGGATGGAGTTGGAGAGGAGAATGAAGTATTTTTGGGTAGATTGATGTGGATGGAGTTGGAGAGGAGAATGGAGTATTTTGGGGCACTTGGGTGCCAATGAGGATGATCTTGATGAGAAAAATGGCAGTAATTATCAGCTGCGGTTGGTGCGATAAAATGACAAAGCCTTACACCTCACCGTCAGTGATAGGATGGCTAAGTGCCATCCTACTACTAAGTTTTATAGGCCGGTTTTCTACTTAAAAGAAAAAGATTTGTGTGGGCCAAGTGTCCATTTGAAATGGGTGGACGCTTAAATCACATTTTAAAAGGGATTAGGGAGAATATGAATATTGTAATATGGTTACATTCCTTTATACCATGAGATAATGTGTACACAGCTCTTTTGCAGGTGGGCAAGAAAGGTGATGCATTGATTGGTCAATTTAACTAGCGGTCCAGTCATAGGTGGCCCACCTAATCAAATCTAACAAGCAATTCGATGTAGCTTAGTTGTTTTGTTGGCTGCTTCCATTAAATCTCAACCGACAATTGTTTTTGTCAATCTTTTTTTATTTATTTAACTTTTGTTTTGAATCTTCTCATTTGTGAGTGTTTTGAACCATTTTTCATTCACACTAAGAGTCATTAAATGTATTGTTTGCAGTGATAAGTTTGAAAAGTTCTTACACAGTTCGGCAAGAGTGGACATTTTTGGATCCTTAAATGCGGTTGTCAATTGTATGGCCCACCATTGAATGGATATGAGTAAGATCAGAAAAATATCACCACCATTCTTGTGAAACATATATAGACCAAACAATTATTGATGTCATTTTGGAGTCTCAAAATCTTGGATTATTTTAATTATGAAAATTTTAATATGAAATTATAATTTTATTTTAGTTCTTTTGTATTATTTTATTATATTTAACATGAGTAACTTAGGTAGCAGCAGATGGGCTCTATTTCAACATTAAGATGATGGAATTGAGTGCACCGAAGAAATATGGGTATGGGTGTGGGTTGTCCTAGCTCAACATAAGTTGCAGCTATAAGGGTCATCTTAAAGTGTGGGTTTTATCTACACTTTTTATTTATTTTTTATTTATATTATTTGAAGATATAAGTCCGAAAGTAAAGTAGATCTAAGACTTAAGTGAAGTACATAGTTGAGATTAAACATCTCCAATTGAAAACTCAACAAAAGGCTATAAAAGTTTTGGATCAAGTCAAATCTATGTTTTTCCTTCATAGAGGTCTATTAATTGGACCTTATGAATAGGTTGAATGGAAAATAAACATTACATTGCACCTTAAGAAGGTTTTAACAGTGGCTGTCATTATCACTGCCTCTTCTCGTGGTGCAGTTTACTTCAGCCTTATATTTACCATATTTTTGAGTTGATACTTTGTAACCATGTGACAAAAATAGATAGCATGTATAAAACCTGTACATCATGGTGGCCCCTTAAAGCCCCAGCCTATGTTGAGCTAGGAATGAGTAGGGGTGGTACCCATTATAGAAGGCCGTGCAACAAAAACTTTATAGACGATTGCAGTGATGCCTTTGTGAAATCCATTCCATCCATTAGTTTTGTCCGTTCATGATAAAATGTGATCAAAAAATTCAGAAATTCAATTGAGCCACACTCGGAAAAAATCAATATATGATTAGCTGTTATGGAAACTTTCCTAAGTCCACCATAATGCTTAATCTAATTCAAAATTTTAATGATTAGGATTATCATTTTATTTCTACCATGTGGCTCACTAGAATTTGGAATCTTTTTTGTTTTTTGGGTTTAATCCTAACATTTAATGACACAATGGATAAGGGGGTGGAAGTTAGGCAAAAATCTTCTCCACTTGTGTTGCACATCCAAATGTTTTAAGAATATCTATTAATTAACTTATAATTTTTTTTCCTTATAATATATCGTTTTTTCCTTTTATTTTTAGTAAGATTTTACTAATAATATCTCCATAAAACCTTCGAAAATTAAGAACGTCCTTGGAAATTAATTTCTAGACCTAGAAATTGCCCATCATTTATTCGGTCACTCTGCGGCCAGCACGTGTTAGGAATCTATGGGTCCCACAAGTGAGGCTTGAAAGTTGTTGGCCGCCGTTCCTTTTGGTTTTGGTAAGTAAGGTCGGTTTGGAGGGGAGACTTATAATAAGCAGTACAGTGCAAACATTATTGGGAATTGGTCCGTCATGGTGGTGGCAATTTACCGGTACATGGACCTTTCAAGGTGGGCCCCATCTCCCACTGCGGGGCACAACCCCACCTCCACATGTAAGCCTGGCACATGTGTGAGACCCAAGACGGTCATTTGGTGGTCCACAAGGTAGCTGAAAGATCCAGCTGGTCCTTTTAGCAGGTGGGTCACACATTTCACACATTTGTGAAAAAATGGATGGTTAGGAAAATGATAACCAACGATTTATATCGAATCCGACATATGTGGCTCGCCTGATGAAAATCAGCCTTCCAGACTTGTAGGATCGGATATCTGGACTGATGGGCCATTTGACCATGTTGGCATGCTATTGTGCGCTTGTATCAGGCGGTTGGAGTCACCCACCGGGCACCATGAAAGTGGGCGTAAGTGTAATTCCTGGACCGGAATCCTCTACAACACCTGCTGTATGACAGCCCTACAACAACCGAGCTCTGTGGGCCCAGAGTGTTGTATTTGCAACATCCACTCTGTCCACCAAACGTGCCTCACGTTTGTTTTTATTTGAGCCAGAAAGCATCAAGAAACATAACTCAGCCACATCAAAAGAAACAATGGGGAGAGGTATTGGTTTGCATGTAAGGCCTACCATGGTGTCCGTATTCCACCCCACCCGTTTATCGGGTTAGCTTCACTAAGTATATATATATATTGATGACAAAATCCGGTTACACCCTCCACGTCGTCTCCACCCCCAGGTACTGTCCCTCGAACCTGCACTAAGGGAATAGGCAAAGGTGACCCTGGCTAAGCCGGGAGATCCTCCGATTCCTAAGTCAGAACAAGAGACTCTGGGTCAAGTAGAGAGTAGAGGAGAATCAGAGTCTGTTATCGCGTACCTGTATACATGGCGTGGTGTACTATTTATACTTGCCTGCGGAATGGTCTGGATCCGATAATGTTGGCACGATCAGGGGGATTCCCGGATCATGGAGATACTGTCCTCAATCTATTGATCGTGCAGCGTATCTGATGAATAGTGTATATCTGCGAGCGACGTTATCGGCCACGTTTGGTTATGACAGTTTTCATGTTTAGCGAATGGGATATGCGCCTCTGAATGTCTGTTCGGCTCGGTTCGTCAGACCATAGTCAAGAACACTCTCCAAGTCAGACGACATCTGACCCGACCCGTCATGTCGAATCCGATGCGGCCGGCTTGAGCATATCGTGGTTGGAGAATAATAGGTTCTCCGATTGGATTGTTAGGACCCCTCCGAGTTGACCCTCACCCAAAGACGCTCGCGTGTCGTTGTTGCGATGTTGAAGTTTGGTCAGATGGGTCGTGCCTCGGGCGTCTCGGCTCGGACTTACAGTCGGATTGATGTTCTACCATGGGCTCGGATCTCCCGATAACAGAAGCCCCCTACTCTTCGAGTTTGCTTGCAGGCTCGGAGAGTACTCATGTAGAAAATCTTCCGCCCTTATTGCAATGATGACGGGTCTAGAATTGTGCACGTGTTGGTCACTTTGGTTAACGCGTGGCGACGGTTACGATCCTGAATTTCTTCCCAGCCTATGAGAGGTTGCCACGCAGGCCTGAGGAGGCGTGTACGTGACGGCTCTGACTGTTGGGGCGTCGCTTTGTATATCGAGGTACACTGCCGATGTCAGAGCCGTACTAACGGTTCAGTACTCCTCCAATGCGGTGCGGCCATGTGTGCTCGGAGATCGACTCGCGCCAATTCGGCTGCTTCCATTAAAGCTTGTCATCAATGCAGAATTCCTTCGTTACTTATATAAGGCACCCCGGATTTTCGTTCGTCACTTTACAGTCTGAATCAGAAGAGCATACCGGAGGAGGCGATTTCCAACGAGGCGATTCTGGCTGAATTCAAAGTTTCTGGTAGAAGGCGATTTTCAGCAGTCACCCGGTGAATCCTGTTGATCTTCACCATTCTTTCTATCATGTCTTCCGACCTCGAGATGGTTCGTGAATACGCCAATGACTCCAAGTCGGGGAGTTCTAAAGTGGGAGTGGGGCTTACGAAGGCCCTTTCGAGATCACTTTCTCATACCTCCGCCTCGGAGGCAAAAGACGTTGGGCTCTAAGACCAAGCAGCTCAGTAAGAAGAGGGCCCACCCGAGCCCGCCGAGTCAAGACCACTGCCACAACCGAAATGCCCACGAGTTTTCGCGCTGCAGAGGTAGTCCCATAAGGTTCTGTTATGTTGGAATCTCAAATGGAGTGGATCCGTTCGGAGTTTCAAATCCTCAACTTCGTTCAGATAAGGGTCCTTGGGCCTATAGACGTATCTGGCACTCCTGCCAAGGGGGAAGTAGTCATCTTCCTTTGTGCGCTGCAGTGCGGGGTTCGGCTCCTATTACACCCCTTTATCAGGAAGGTTGTGACTTACCTTGAATTGGCTCCTGGGCAATTTACTCCGAATGCCTGGAGGGTGATGATTTCTGCCTACATTATCTGGAGACAAGTTGAAAACTCTGAGCTGACCCTATAGGAACTGCTAAGCCTGTACCTGGTCAAGCATAACAGCAACGATTCATGGTACTATTTTGCGACTCGAGGGATCAAGGGGTCGGGATTGGTGATGCACCTGCCGTCCTTTAACATGGACTGAAAAAATAAGTGGTTCTGGGCGGCAGGTGAATGGGAGGCACCAGCAGCTGAGCTTAGGGCCTCAACAGCTCTTATTCCGACCTATTTTAAGAAACCAGGTCAGACTTCATCTGACATCCGGATTGCTGCCTTAATTTTCACCTGTTTCAATTGAAGTAAAATTCCTCCTTTTCCTTTTGCAGCTTTCCCAAAGGGATTGCCGCTCCTCGACTCAGACCAGAAAAGTCGTATTGCAAAGGCCAAAGCGCGATTGGAGATGCTTCGCTCCTAGGCTGATCTGATCACCGCGGTCAATCTTCACTGATTTGGGCTTTGCAAGTCTCAGCCTTTGACCACGTCCCTCAGTAAGCTGCCCTAATCTCTTCGATGGACTTCCTTTTGGTTACTTAGTAGCTGATATCGTCTTTTCTTTCGCAGGCATGGCCGAGGTGTCCGGTGCTCAGAAGAGAAAAACGGCTCCGATAGTGGCGGAATTACTGAAGGAAGCCCCCCGAGTGAAGATCACTCGAAAGAAGCCAGTCCCCCCTCGCGTGGGGAAATCTTCCACTGTGCCGACCTTAGCAGCCCGAGCTCTTAGACCAGTCGGCTCTGCCCCCGCGGTGCCGACCCCGGCGCACCCTAGTACTGTCGTGGCTCCTTCGGTAGTTTTATGCCCGGTGGTATCTCCTCCTCCGGGACTCGTCCGAATGACAGTGGCTGACACCCCAGTCATTCCGAGCCTTATTGCTCCTCATGCTCCTGCTATCGTCGTTCCCCTCACAGCGTAGGCTCCTGCCGCAGCCCCCGAGCCCCCCATCGCTATCTCTTCTTCCTTCGAAAGGGAGGAGGCCATTAGAATGGCTAACAATATGATTCACCCCCCCCCCCCCCCCCCCCCCCCGAGGTCGGGGGAGATGTCGGCGCCGAGGGTTAAAACTCGGTCGGCAGTAGGGTAGGGGCCGAGGAGGCTATGGCCTCGCCCCAAGCAGGCATGAGCGGTGAGAGATTCGAGCCCGGCTATTATATGGTGTACTTGGCTCCGTGGGCCGACAAGCATGCTACGGAGGAGGATATTGCTCGGAACCTTGGCAGGTCGAAAGGCGACTTTCTGAATGACTTTGCAGTCGTGTGCTACACAGTACGTCTCCGAGAGGATTCTCTCTTTCTTTCATATTGTTATATATATATATATATTAGATTCTGACCTTTGTTTCTTGTTCAGGCCGTCCCGATGTTGCTTTCAATTCGGGAGAGAGTGCGATAGCATCGGAGGAGGGAGATAGAGTTCGAGGCTCTCCAGGCTGAGACGGTGGCCTTGAAGTCTGAGCAGATCGAACTGCGCCGGCAACTTTAGGGCGAGAGAGCCAGGGTGAGCTGACTGCAGGGAGTCGTTGTTGACCTGGAGGACAGGGAGCTGCACCTACAGGAGAGGGCGGATAATCTTAAGGCGAGTGGCAATGCAGCAACTGCTGAGCTGACCCATGCCAGGGCTCACGTGGATTCTTTGGCCATGGGGACTATTCGACTCGGTGAAGCCCTGAAACGCGCCAAGGCTGAGGCGGCTGAAGAGTGAACCCGAGCCGTGAATCAGGCCGTGGAGGCTCAGCGGGCCAAGGACGAGGCCTCTCTGGCCGCCGCGGTTGAAGATTTCAAGACCTCCAAAGAGAGAGACGCTGAAGCTGCGACATTGTACAACCGCGGCTTCGATGCTTGTCTCGAGGTAATCATAGATTTATACCTAAACCTTGATCTTGACCCTCTTCTACCTGAGGACTCTGAAGACGCCCCTGCTGAAGTTGCCCGCTCGGATCAAGAGCCTGACGTCCAAGCTCCTCCTCCAGCATGAAGGCATATTTTATTTTTATTTTTAGAAACTATCAATGTATTTTTTACCCCTCCGTGGGGATTTAATAAAAAATATTTCTTTGGTATTGTGTTAACTCGTTCTTATATGTTGTCGAACCGACCTCTTTAAGGGCCTAGTCCCTTCATTGTCGTTTAGTCGGTTCTTAGAGTCGGTTCTCCGATCTCCCTCGACCCAAGTCTTAGTTGGGTCCGATCTCTTAGGATACTCGGCTCGTCGCCTGTCTGGTGAAAATCCTTCATTCTGTCGTATGTCGAGCCGAGCACTTCAATGGAGAGTCGGGTCATTGCTAGGCTTTCTCCCTCAAGGGGATGCCTTGTCGACCCTTCGTAGGATTAAGTTCCGATCCATAAAGGATCGGACCATTCAATTCGTGCTTATATTGGTAAGACAATTGAACAGGCATCTAAAGTAGAATTGAACTTTTATTAAGAGCCTTAAAGGCTAGTCGCTCGGAGGCGTACATCTTATTATGAGCCTTAAGGGCTAGTTCCTCATGGGTAGTATACCTTCAGGTGCTTGGCGTTCCAAGGATGAGGGAGCTGACGGCCTTCGAAGTCTTATAGGTGATACGAGCCCGTTTGGCAGATCTGACCACACGATATGGTCCTTCCCAGTTGGGTCCGAGTGCTCCTGTTCCTGGCTCAGCCGTGTTCTGGAAGATTCATCGGAGGACTAAGTCCCCAGGGTGGTAGCGCCTAACTTTAACCTTTGAATTGTAAAAACGTGCTACCTGCCAATGACGAGCTGTCGTTTGGAGCTTGGAAATATCTCTGAGTTCTTCGAGGAAATCCAGATTAGCAGTAATTTGTTTGGAGTTTTAATTTTCTTCTAAACTCCTTACCCGCACCGTAGGGAGTCTGATTTCTACTGGCACCATTGCCTCCGAGCCATAGGATAACGAAAATGGAGTTTCACCCATTGAAGTCTGGGTTGTGGTCCTGTAAACCCAAAGGACGAAAGGGAGCTTTTCGGCCCAATTTCCCTTCACTTTTTTCAGCTTTGTCTTGAGATGGTTCTTGATGATCTTGTTGACCGCCTCTACCTGCCCATTCGACTGCGGGTGCCGAGGCGATGACTAAGCGTTCATAATGCCAAGCCCTTAACACATACTACAGAACTTGTCATTATCGAATTGGCGGTCATTGTCAGAAACAATGGTTCATGGGATTCCGAACCGGCAGATGATATTTTTCCACACAAAGTTGATTATTTTCTGCTCAGTGATCTTCACGACTGGCTCGCCCTTGGCCCACTTAGTGAAATAGTCAACCGCAACTATGACAAACTTAACCTGTCCCTTCCCTGTGGGTAAAGGACCAATGATGTCGATCCCCCATTGGGCAAACGACCATGGTCTACTCATGGGAGTCATCTCTTCCGCTGGTTGCCTCGGCACAGCTATAAAACGCTGATACATATCGTACTTTCGAACGAAATCTTTCGAGTCCTACTTAAGAGTTGGCCAGAAATACCCTTAACGGAGTATCTTCATGGCCAGGGCGCGACTGCCGGAATGGTTCCCGCAGATTCTCTCGTGAATCTCGCGAATCACGTAGTCGGCTTTGTCCAGTCGGAGACATCTAAGGTAAGGCTGAGAATGCCCCTTCTTATACAACACTCCGTCCAATATAGCGTACCGGGCTGCTCTGACCCTAAGTCGCCTCGCCTTTAGTTTGTCCGAGGGGTTTTCGCCGGATGACAGATAATTAAAGATCGGGTCCATCCAGCTAGGAATGGTGTGGACGGGATTGACTTTCTCCGATTAGCTGATACTCGGGTGTTCAATGAACTCGACTGGAACAAAACGTGAAATCTTTCTCTCAGAGGCTAAAGCGAGTCTTGTTAAGGCATCGACCCATGAGTTCTCGGCTCTGGGGATCTGTCGGATGGTGTAACTCCAAAATTTCCTATTAATTTCCTTTCCTCCTCGAGGTAAGCGATCACTCTAACTTTTTTAGCCTCGTACTCCGAAGAGATGTGGTTCACTACCAGCTGCGAGTCGCAATGAACTTGTAGGGTCTGAACGCCTAAGCTTGCTGACAGCCTGAGCCCAGCTAACAATGCTTCGTACTCGGCCTCGTTGTTTGAAGCTTTAAACCCGAGTCTGATTGCGTATTGGATTGTCGTTGAATCAGGTGTAACCAGGACAACACCGGCTCCTGCTCCTTTAATGTTGGAAGACCCGTCAACATAAAGGACTCATCCCGGATCCGACGCCGCCTCTTGGTCGCTTAACGGGACGGGTGGTGTCATCTCGACTTCCTTACTGATTTGCCCCTCGTTCGGATTTGTGAACTCAGCGATGAAGTCGGCTACAGCTTGACTCTTGATTGTCATCCTGTGGCGGAATTGAATATTAAACTCTCCGAGCTTTACAGCCCATTTGGTGATCCGACCCGAGACTTCGGGTCTTTAGAAGACCTGTCTTAAAGGATAGTCGGTCAGTACAACTATGGAATGGGCCTGGAAGTACGGCCGTAGTCTTCTTGCCGAGATGACGAGGCAAAGCGCCAGTTTCTTCAAGGACTGGTATCTTGTTTCAGCTGGTACCATGACTTTGCTTACATAGTATACGGTGTACTGCTTGCTTCCGACTTCTCTGAGCAGAGCCGAACTGACAGCTGAAGCTGAAACTGCGAGGTAGAGGAGCAAAGGCTCCCATTCTTCAGGCTTGGACAAGAGAGGCGGCAAACCCAAGTACTGTTTTAATTGCTGGAAGGCTTGCTCGCACTCTGGCGTCCACTCCGCCCTCTTGTGCCCCTTCAACTGCTGGAAGAAAGGAAGACATTTATCTGTAGCCGTAGATATGAAGCGTCCGAGGGTGGAAACTCTTCCCGTGAGACACTGTATTTCCTTAAGAGTCCGAGGCGAGTTCATGTCGAGGAGAGCCTTGTTTTATCCGGATTAGCCTCGATACCTCGCTGACTGACTTATAAACCAAGAAACTTCCCCGACCCAACCCCGAATGCACACTTAGCAGGATTCAGTTTCATCTAATATTTTCGAAGGACGCTGAATGTTTCTCCGAGATCAGCTAGGTGGTCACGGGCTCGGGTACTTTTCCCTAACATGTCATCCACGTACACCTCCATGGTGCACCTGATCTGCCTGGAGAACATCTGATTCACTAGCCTCTGATATGTTGCCCTAGCGTTTTTCAGGCCAAATGGCATGACCCAGTAACAGTAGAGCCCTCTGTCCGTGACAAAGGTAGTCTTCTTCCTGTTTGGGGGATATATAACGATCTGATTGTATCCAGAATAAGCGTCCAAAAATGAGAGTAGTTCATGTCCGGCTGTGCTATCCACTAGTTGATCGATCCGAGGTAGCGGGAAGCTTTCTTTGGGGCACACCTTATTCAGATCGGAGTAATTTACACAGACCCGTCATTTCCCGTTGGATTTCCTGACGAGCACAATATTTGTTATCTAGTCAGGATAGTATACTTCTTCTATGAAATTCGCATCGAGTAGGACAGAGACTTCCTCGGCAATGGCTTCATATCGTTCGGTTATCGAACGGTCTTCTATGATCTGGGTCCACGTTCAACCTGTGGACCAGCACATTAGGTGAGATCCCTGGCATATCTGCGTGCGGCCATATGAAGATGTCTTGGTGTTACTTAAAGAAGGCCAACAATGAGTTCTTCTGCTCGGAATTCAATAATGACCCAAGCTGAACGGTTTTGCTCGGGTTTGATTCATCGAGCGGCATTTTCTCCAGATCTTCGACTGAGGAGTTTTCTGTCGGTCCTCGAGGATCTAAGGCATCCACGACGAGAGCCTGTTTGACAGATCATTTTCTCACGGCTATCGCATAACACCTCCGCGCCTCGCGTTGTTCGCGTCGGAGATAACCGATCTCACCTTCGGTTGGAAACTTCATCATCAAATGATACGTTGAGACGACCGCTCTCATTGCGTTGAGGGAGGGTCGACCCAAGATCACATTGTGGACGGATGGAACATTGACAACCAAAAAGTCCACCAGAAGTGTGACCTGATATTGTCCTTCTCCCACTGTTACTGGGAGGGAGATGGCTCCTTCGGAGATTACTTTCTCTTTGGCAAAGCCGTGCAAGGGAGTCTTCAGTAGTCGGAATTGAGACCGTGGAATTCTCATCTTTTCGAATGCTCGGAGTACATCACATTGGCCGAACTTCTGGTGTTGAACAAGATGTGGTATACTTTGTGATTTATTATGGTCATGGTAACCACTAGCGTGTCATTGTGCGGGTGTTGAATCCCGGGCGCATCATCTTCCGTGAAAGTCAGGCTGAAGGGAGCAACTCAGAGTTCCTTTCTGGGACGTTCCGCCAGGTGAACGTGGTGTTTCGGCTCAGATCTCCGGGAATGGACTTTTCGAGCCATATTTGAATCCCCTCCCCTATCTGAACCTCCGAAAATGGTGTGAATTTCACCGGGTTCCTATAAGAGGTTGTTAGGCTGTTCTCGCGGCCGTTCTTCTTTCCGAGCGGGCTTCTCTTTTTTTGTGTAGCGACGTAGATGTCTCTTGCGGATGAGGGACTTAATCTCGTCTTTCAGGTCCACGCAGTCGTTCGTGTTGTGACCATGGTCCCGGTGGAAATGATAGAATTTTCGCTTGTCCTAGTGTTCTGGGTCAGCCCTCATGCAGACCGGCCAATTAAGTAGTCTGTCTCCTCGGATATCCAGCAGAAGCTACTCGGCGGACGTATTAAGAGAGGTATAAGAACGAAACTTTCCTTCCAGCCTGTGGCTCGGTCGACGTTCGCGAGGAGTGCGGTCGTCCACCCCCTTGCCAGTTGGCTAGGAGTCTTCGTTCCTATGTCTCTTCCCTTTGTTCGCCAAGTCGATTACCTGTGTGCCTTTCCGAGCGTTAGTAAACTTCTCAACGTTGGTATACTTCTGGGCTTTCTCCATGAAGTCCGCTAGCGTCTTTGGTGGATTCTTTCCGATATAGAAGGTGAACTTTTCTTCTTTCAGTCCGCTCAGAATGGCAGCGAGGGTCATCTTATCATCTTAGTCCTCGACATGCAATACTTCTTCGTTAAAGCGGGCGATGTAATCCTTCAACGACTCTTTCGGGGCCTGCTTGATGGTGAGCAGGTGAGTGTTGGGTTTCCAACTTCTCTTACCGCTTATAAACTGCGTATGGAATAGTCGACTTAGTTCCACGAAAGAGCCCACAGAGTTGGGATTGAGCTGGCGATACCAAATCCGAGAAGACCCTGTGAGGGTGATAGAAAACCCCCTACACATCATTGCGTCCGTTGCAGTCTACATCTACATCCACGATTGGTAGGACTCCAGGTGTACGGATGAGTCCGCAGATCCTGAATACTGGATTATAGGAGGCATCCGAAACCTCTGCGGCATCACTTCAGCCATGATGGCCGGGGTGAAGGGAGGCTCGGTCTCTTCCATCATTGCTTGGATCGTGGCTGGAACTGTCGATTGTTGCTGCTTTTTCTCTAATGTCAGGAACTGGTCTTTCAGCTCGGAAAATCGTGCCTCCCATGAATGCCTATTTTTCGCGACGACATCTACGGCATCCTCGACCTCCGGCGTTTTCCTTTCTCTCCTCCGTTCTAACTGATGATGGAGGTCCGTGGGCGGGAGGGCGGATGTGGCTGAATGAATGGTTGTGGGGGCTCGAGTAGTGGCATTCCGCCCGAATACCTCGGCGTGTACCGCAGGAGGATTTTGACTCGAATGCGGCACCCCCGAGTGTTGGGGGGCTTCAGGTCTCACACTCCTCGGTTCAGAGCGAGTCTCCACGAACAACCCCACCGGCTTGAGAATGTGTCGTTCCTGAGCCGGACGTGGCTTTGGCTTTGTCTGCTGTTTCATTCAGTTTATCTCGTCGCGCAGGACATATATCTCGTTCTGCATGGCGCGATACTTACTCAACCGATTGCGTGAACGTTGGGAAGGTCCTGGTGCAGACTGGGCATGGAGCGGTGATGACGACCGAATCTGCTCATTAGGTTGCGGCTGCACCATTGTAGCTTTCTTCTTCCTCGCCATTACTTGGGAAAATGAGAACCTAACTTCTAGTTTTAGGTTCCCACAGACGGTGCCAAAAAAATGTTGATGAGAAAATCTGGTTACTCCCTCCATGTCGTCTCCACCTCCAGGTACTTTTCGTATAACCTGCACTAAGGGAACAGGCAAAGGTAACCCTGGCTAAGCAGGGGGACCCTCCGATGCCTAAGTCAGAACAAGAGAATCTAGGTTAAGTAGAGAGTAGAGGAGGATCAGAGCCTGTTATCGTGTACTTGTAGACATGGCGTGGTGTGCTATTTATACTTGCTTGCGGGATGGTTTGGATCCGATAATGTCGGCACGATCAGGGGGATTCCCGAATCGTGGAGATACTGTCCGCAATCTATTGATCGTGTAGCGTATCCGACGAATAGTGCGTATCTGCGATCGACGTTATCGGCCACATTTGGTTATGACAGTTTTCATATTTAGCGAATGGGATATGCGCCTCTGAATGTCTGTTCGGCTTGGTTCGTCATACCATAGTAAAGAACACTCTCCAAGTCAGACGACGTCCGACCCGACCCGTCATGCCGAATCCGATGCGGCCTGCTTGAGCATATCATGGTTGAGGAATAATAGGTTATCCAATCGGATTGTTAGGACTCCTCCGAATTGACCCTCACCCAAAAACGCTCGCGTATCCTTGTCGCGATGCTGAAGTCTGGTCAGATGGATCGTGACTCGGGTGTTTCGAGCGCCTCGGATCGAACTTACAGCCAGATTGATATTCTATCATGGACTCGGATCTCCCCATAACAATATATATATATATATATATATATATATATATATATATATATATATGCGTGATCTAAAACTCGGATGGGCCACAACACGGGTACTCAGAGGCTTTAGATGTGATTTTATATTTCTCCTCATAGTATGGCCAACTGAGTTTTGGATCTCTATGATTTTTATCTGTACGGTGAAGATACCTGATGGACGGAGTGGATGTTACACGAACAACATGTTGGCCCCCACATGGCTCGGGTGTTTCACAAGCTGTCCACACGCGGAAGAGCTGTCCCCCTAATTCTTCAACATCTAACCTATCCAAAAATTGGTCACACCGCGACGAAGAAACTGATAAAAAATCAGGTTGGTCCACTTACCATGTGTACCACACGGTAGAAAAAATACAACGACCGATCATATCCAAAGCATATGTGTGGCTCACCCAGTGAAGATATTGGCCTTGTTTTTTCGCTAGGTGATCTTGATGATGAGACCAACCTCTTGGATGGGGTAGATGTCATTTACCATCCAATTGGTTGTGTGTGGGGACATACTTAAATTGTGGTAATTAAGTATACCCACTTGATCATACATCTGTAGTGTTTTCAGATATCAGAATGGAAATCCGTTTGGTGGATGAGTAAAGCCCATACTGTATATTTTCTACATGGACATTTTCCATCCAAACAGGCCATATTTATGTTTTTGACTCAGTAACTCGTCAAGACTCTTTGGGGTACGAGTCGAGTCACGACTGGTCGAAGTGGGGTTCCAACCTAGTCTGAATCAACTCTCCCGAGTTGGATATGACTCAAATGACTCGACAAGTAAATTGGCCCAACTCACCTGATGACTTGTGGTACCGATCCATACCAGTCCCAACTGAGTTCGAGTCGATTCAGTGAGTCGGCAACCCTTAAAACATCCTAAAATTGGAGTTGTGATGGTTTCCTGTAGTTTAGTGGCTATTCAGGTGAAATGTGATTCTGCCCAATTCCAATTTAATAATGACCAAATGCACTCTGAATCCATTTCGCATGAGTGCATGCACCATTATTGGCAATGTGCTCATGTGGGCCATGGCCAATTTTAAAATGAGGTACAACCGAACAAGCCTGCAAAAAAATCCAGAGATCCTTTCCATTTCCAATAACCAGACGAGATAAGATTATCCAATCCTCTTTTGTGGCTGTCGTGTCCTAATCCACTCCACACAACCCCTTTTCCACTGTTAGATTTGCTACACTACGCCCCTCCACGGCCGTTGGATACGTCCAGAGTAAAGCCGCCAGGTCTGGTATTATATTTCAATGATCCACATCGTTTATAATATTAAAGGCCTTATGTTATATAGAAGACAACTTGAAAATCTTATAATTGGACCGTCCTAAGCTTCCTATCAACTGCTCACAAAACCATATTATAACATAAGCCTCGAATTATCCAATCTGAGAGTATGGCTTTCGGCATTGATCATTCACGTTGAGGCCCATGTTATAAATGGTTTGGATGATTGAGAAATAACCCTAGATGTAGTAGCGATAGTATGGGAGTATGTTATAACAGTACATCGAGATTTATTGTAGCAAACCTCTTCAATCAATCTACTTCCTATAAAATAGAAAGTCATGTGTCATTTTATTAGTTTTGTTGGAAGTTGATGTTGCAGATGCATATAATATCAGTGTGCTCAAATGCATCTCGACTCATTATCCTACGATGATACATCGGACTTTAGCCTTTGAATCTGGGTCATCTTCCAATGATCTGGACCGTTTATATGACAATTCCTCAATTTTTATACTTGAAAAATAGCAAATTAAAGCTCTCAATTGGATTATTTCAACTTTGTTAATTTAGTTCTTTTGCTTTGAACATGAACAGTCACCATACCATTTGTATGATCAATGTATTAAAAGATTATATCTAAGTTTCGTTTTGGTAATCCCCTACCCAACGAATAAACGGTCTGGATCATTGGAAGAAGACCCATGTTTAGAGGCTAAAGTCACGATGTATAGTATTGCAATACCTTTAGATGTATTCGAGAAAACCTCCATTTGTGCATGTTCTTCGGCTAAAACGTACACCGTAATATCATATTGAGAAATTTGGGACTGTGGATCCCACCTTTTATCAAGCTGTTTTTACGAAACAATACAAACTTAGTTTTAGAACTTAGACCTGCTCGCATGGACAGCGGTTTTGAGGATGAAAATATCCCTCCCTTCCTTTCGAAGACAAGCGCTTACGCTCCTCCAACCGAGAGTTGTTCGAACGGCTCAAAAGAGATCAAGGTTACATGGCCCCACAACTATATATTTATTATATCCACAACGTTCATCCATATTTCGAGATCATTTCAGAGCACTATCCCCAAAAAAAAAAAAAACATCATATTCAAAGATCAACTGGACCACACCACAAAGGGCAGGAGGAAAATTGATTTTCACCATTAAAAATTTTGTAGGGCCTACCATAACATTTATTTTCCATCCAATCTATTCATAAGGTTACAAAGGCCTGGATGAAGAGGAAAAACAAATTTCATAATGATCCTAAACTTCTGTAACCCCTATGAGGGTTTCAATGGTAGACATTCAATTCCCCACTGCCTAGTTAGATCTATCTTATTTTTTGTCTCAAGCCTTAATATGAGCTTGTCAAATAGATGGACGGTTTGGATATAACACAGACCTCATGATGAGACCTATAAAAGCAACACGGCAAAAAAAAAAAAAAAAAAAAAAACATTGCAAGAGAGATTTTTATTTTATTTTTTTACAAGAACTTTTCATCCCTTGCATTTTTCTCTAATACATAATTATGTAAATAGGTATATATAAGTATATAAAAAAAAATTTCTATCTTATAGTTCATTTCTTTGCCTATTTATTTAACAAGCATATCTCATAAACTAGAATGATTTACTTAACGTATCACATATAATTTTGGGGTAGGAGAAACTAATTTAGCCAACCAACCTAGTTATTTTCTAATATTTCATTGGGTCGATGGTGGAAAATCCATTTCATTCACTTCGTAGTCAATTTCAATCACTTCGCGGTCAAATTGAAATTTGAGCGGGCCAAACTGAAAAACTAGAAATTGAGCGGGACAAACTGGAAATTGAGCGGGCTAAACTAAAAAACTAAAAATTAAACGGGACAAATTGAAAATTGAGTGGGCCAAACTGAAAAACTAGAAATTGAGCGGGACAAACTAGAAATTGAGCGGGCTAAACTGGAAAAGTGGAAATTAAGCGGGCCAAACTGGAAATTGAGCGGGAGAAACTGAAAATTGAGTGGGCCAAACTAAAAAACTGAAAATTGAGCGAAACAGGCAAGCGTTGGATACACATTGTTGAGATTTACAGTAATCTTAAAGTGGAAAAAATTTTCATGTCTGTGCATTTCAGTCCGAATTCCTTCACTAATTACGATAGCCTTGAGAGGGTTGATTCGAGGGATGGATTGACTACAAAAGGGTCGATTAAAACTATATTGAGTTATCAACCCATCCCTCGGATCAACCCTCTCAAGGCCATCGTGATTAGAGAAAGAACTCATACTGAAATACACATATTTGAAAATTTTCTGCATATTTACTGGAAGTGCATGGGTGGATGTATAACATACTTTATAATTTTGGTGGATGATGAAATGAACTTTAAACTGTCCCACTGTATTTTCTGTTTGTCTCGCTCAATTTTCAGTTTGCCCCGCTCAATTTTCAGTTTATCTCGTTCAATTTCCAGTTTTCTAGTTTTGGTCCGCTTAATTTCCAACTTATCCCGCTCAATTTTCAGTTTTCCAATTTGTCCCGCTCAATTTTCAATTTGTCCCACTCAATTTTCAGTTTTCTCTGCTCAATTTTCAGTTTGTCCCGCTCAGTTTTTCAATTTGGTCCACTCAATTTCTAGTTTGTCCTGCTCAATTTCCAGTTTGTCCTGCTCAGTTTTCCAGTTTGGCCCACTGACTTGCCAGTTTGACCTGCTCAATTTCGGTGGAAATGTGCGGTCTTGATTCAGGCCTACTGCAGATTCAATTTCGGTGGAAATGCCTGCTCAATTTCCCGACCGAAAGTGTACAAAAAGCTCCAATGAGGAATAATGAATTTCAAAGTTCATTCAATTCGACTAAGAATTAATTCGGTCCAAATGAACCCAAGCCTGGTGTGACCGAAATCGGGCAACTGTCGAAACAAAATCCTTTCATAATTCGAACTCGACTTCGGTCCAACCAATGCAGAACGCGGCTAAGTAAAATGAGGCAGTTTCGAGGTCGATTTACGAAAATTCCAAGGCAGTGCCAAAGATAATGTTTCACAACTATAAATAAGAGTCATTAGGATGTCTTAAAGCATCTTCTAAGGTTCAAGGAGTGGAGTCAAAGACATACGTGTTACGTTAAGTAAATCATTCTAGTTTATGAGATATGCTTGTCAAATAAATAGGAAAAGAAATGAATTAAAAGATAGAAAAATATTTTTATATACTTATATATACATATTTACATAATTATATATACATTATATACATATTAGTGTTTAACAACCAGACTGTTGTGGCATTGCCGCTTGGGAGATTTTTTTTTTTTGCTTTGTTGCTTTTATGGGTCCCATCATGAGGTTTGTGTCATATCCAAACCATCCATCTATTTGGCAAGCTCATATTAAGGCTTGAGATGAAAAATAAGATAGATCTAACTATCAAGTGGACCACACTATAAAAGGCAATGGGGAATTGAACGTCTACCATTGAAATCTTTTTATGGGTTACAAAAGTTTTGAATCATTATGAATTTTTTTTTTCTCTTCATCTTTGTGACCCTATGAATGAACTTAGATGGGGAGAATTTCTTACAAACATCATAGTGGGCCCTTAAAAAGTTTTATGGCCCCCAAAAAGTTTTTAATGGTCTACGCTCATTTAACACTGTTTCCTATAATGTGGTATACTTGAGATTTGCATATACCTCATTTTTAATCTCCTACTATAAAATGACGTGAAAAAATATATGGACAGCATGGTTGAAAAGCATACATCATGGTAGAGCCCATAGACCACGGACCATCCGCCATTGGCTAGTGACAGGGAAGTGCCCAATCCGTTTAGGTGAAAGGAGGGGTATTTTCGTCCTCGAATTCAATGTCGTATCAGCATGTCTAAGTTCCCAAACGAAGTTTTTAATGTTCATAAAACCTGCCGAGGTCCACGGTCCCAAATTTCTCTAAAATGATCTAAACACATTAAGGTTTTACTCAGCCGACGAGCGTGTGGTACCCTCTCCATTCACATATGCAAAAATAGAATACGTGTGCGAGATTCAACGTTAGCATCAAGTGGGCCACACTTTTTAGATCTCATGGGTTAAAAAGCTGGGCAGTTTGGTTCTTCATGTGTGCCACGGTGCCCTAAAAAAATGGACGGCTGTAATTTTTTCCATCCATACATTGGTATCGTACACTGCGGCCCATCTGAGGATAGAAATAGTCTCCTTCCTAATGCCAGAATATCAAAGCAGTGTACCTGATCACCTATTGGAAAGCTCCGATGTCACATACGTGTGCCATACTAGCACGAGAGTTTGAGCGAGTAGATGGGCAGAGCTCTGGTGCAGTCCTAGCAAACATCTTAAACGCTCACCTCTGATATTTTCAATGACCAAATTGTCCTTGTTGACTAAGGAATCTAAGTAGAATCCATGTGCAATTTGGTAATCTTCTGTTAAGTGTGTGGAAAGGGCAGGAGATATTTGAGGAAACTGATGTAAGGAATAATAATCAATTAAAAAAAAGTCACATATTTGGAGTTTCCCAAGTAAAACCCACCTGGATGTTTGGGTGCATGTATCATTGTTAAAAAATAATAAAATAAATAATTTAATTTAGACAGTCTAATTGATAGATCTATACTGTCTATTAAAGTCTAAAGCACATTTTATGGGCCACCATGTAAAAATCACACTGATAGGACAATCTATCCGTCCTTTTTCTGAGCCATGGCCGAGATGGTTAGGATTAACTGATAGAAGTGACTCCTTGAAATCATAAGCAATCTATGATGGGATCCAATAAATAGCATGATCAAATTGTTGATTGGACCTATTTTTGTGTAGATGATCTTGACCATTCATATTAAAGGCTAATGATCATATGGTTATGATCGTTGGATTGGTGTGATATTTTGTATGGTACCCCATAAAATCTATAGAGGACCTAATGGACGGACTAAATCAATCTATTGGATTGTTTAATTGTCCAAATGCAACTAGCAGCACTACAACTTGTAGTGCTAAGAGTGCATTGGAGCATACCTCATATATTAAAAATTCCAATGAAGATATTAGAATCTTTCTAATTTTAGTTCATGAATGCCAAACGGCAACTAGATCAGATATGCAGCCGATTCCAACATGGAAGTGCGAAATTCTGAGTTCATGAATGCGTGTTTTTTACATTGTTTATTAGTCAACATTGTCGGAAACTAATATTAGAGGTGTTTGGATGCCACCCATTTAGGTGACAATAAGATGTACGGCTGCATTATTTCGGTCTTCAACCAAAAGAAGGTTTCCCCGAGGACAGGGATGTGGAACCCATAGAGACAAATGATCCACTCCGTCAATCAATTTTGAGACCGAGTGGGATAGGAGTCTAAAAACGAGGTAAATCCGGAACCTATGTTGACCATACTATAAGAAACAATGGCGGTTAAATGCCCACCTTCATAAACTTTGTGGGGCCATATAAGTTTTGTATTTAGATGATATTTGTGCCTATAATTAATTAAGTGCAGTAAACTTATAAATGGCTTGGGTGGCATATAAACATCCTAGTTGGCTTCAGAAATGTTTCCGATGTGGACATTTTCATGGTTACTTTCTCGTTTGGTGTAGCCTAATTTTTATATACTTAAAGTTGGTAGAAAAATTGTGAGGATCATATTCATGAGCCCCACATACATCGCTTCCAACAACTAATTCAACATGAGTACAGAACTCACATCTTTGAAAATTAGGGCTCAATGATAAATATACTCTGTTTCAACATTAAGATCAAGAGATGTGTAGATATAATGTAGGTAAAAATGTGTATGAGAAAATAAAAATATAAAAAGAATTGGATGTGCTCTTTTAGCACATTCTATATAAATAGAATCGCTCAGGGTTACTTAGCTGTCTTACACACGTGTTATCAAAGCATTAATCATACATTATCACAAAAGATGCAACAAGTGAATATTTGGGCCTGTTTTCATGTGTTTGTAATATCTAACCCGTTCAATAGGTTGGTTCCATAACAAGGATTACCTTCAGCAAAAAAATAATTAGATGTATCCATTCATAAGGCAGACCACATTATTTATTATTTATTAGTGATGACATTATTTACTATGCTGTAGTCCACCTGACGAGTATATGGAGTTGACCTTTGCACCCAGTTATCCTCATGGTGGGATTAAACTATTTGAAGGGTTGGATTTCGCATAGATAAGTTGGCTGGGGCCAATTTAGATGGGGAAATCATAAACAGTATAAATTAAGATCCATGGAATAAATGTTTTAAGATGAAGATTGGACCTATTTTGTTTCTTCACTTAATCTCCACTGTCTATGCTCTAGGATGCCAGGACTCTCTCTCTCTCTCCCGTGCGCGCGTGTATTTGTGGATTGGAAGGTGGGGGGAAGGCGTGCATGATGGTCAGAGCATATATCATCAACACATCATGGTGCCCACATAAATCGTTTTACAGTTGTGCATGTACAAAAATACACACTCCATGATATTGACAATACAATGAGCTAGAAAACATATGGGTTTGATATGTTAAGACTTATAGGTTAGTGGGACAGAGGCTGTGGGAACCTCGTTTGACTTTAAACCTTCGCACGATTCCTTCACTGAGAGAGAGAGAGAGAGAGAGAGAGAGAGAGAGAGAGAGAGAGAGAGAGAGAGAGAGAGAGAGAGAGAGAGAGAGAGAGAGAGAGAGAGACCCTGGTTTTGATGAGGACAGTTTGATAGTATCGAGCCTACCTGAAGTGTACGTGGAATGCCAAAAAATTCTTCTATTGGAAATCCCCCAACCCTCTGATTAATGGCTTATAAATAGACAGCTAAAATAATGGGAGTGGGGAGGAGGCCCTAGATGATGATCCTTACAATCTGGGGGATTTTTTGAGGAATTCTTCAACCATGGTGGGGCACGCTAGATCAACAGCCCAGATCACTGAATCATGGGCACCACTCACCTGGATACCTTTAATTCCTCACCTGTATAAAACCACTTACAGACAGGTTAGGAGTGAAAGTGGGTCCACTACTTTGGGCAGGTTTGTTTAAGGGTCGATAATTGTCTGTGCTTCGGCCTAGCTTGCGTGGGCCCAACGCTGAAGGGACGGCTTTGGGCACAGGTGTTTAGAGGCCTGAAACTAAATGGGCTGGCCCAGCCGTACTGATTGGACGGCTTTGTGTAGAGTTGCTTAGAGGCCCGATAAATAAATGGATTGGGCCAAATCCAGATCAGATGGATTTGGACTGATCTGGATTTGGCCAGAGTTGCTTGGAGGGCCCACAACAAGACAGACCGATATCCTGAGTTATTATAAGGGCTGAACACATACCCTGAGTTTAGCACCGTTTCCATTTCAAAATGGCATTGACTCGTCATCCTCATTACACTTGACACTAATGTATTGTGGGTTCCATTGTGGGGGAACCATTTGTCTAAATCACAAGAATCAAGGAATCCAGCCATCCAATTAATGGCAATCAATTGAATGGTTAAAAGTAAAATGTTGAGTAACCAAATTTAAGGGAAAAATATTTCAGACCGTTAATATTATCTTGTTAGTGCATTCTCTTTCTTTTCATTTTTAATGCCTAATCTACAGGTGGGTCATTTATTTGGAGTTCTAGATTGCAGAACAACTGTACATCACGCGTGGATGGTTGAAGAGTCAACTGGATTTTTACATGATCTAACATGGGAGTCCAGCCTTCTTCCAGGCTGGGTACTTGACTGGCTGGATGGTGTTGAGAATAATTTGTAAGTCCTAATTCAATTAAGATATATGGTTATTAAGAAAATTTTGTTTAAGTAAAATTAAAAAGTAGTGAATCAATTTTTTTTTATCACTTTACTTTTTAGACTTGTGATGGAAGTACATTAGAAAATAAGGAGCCTTCTTTCGTACAAGGGCCAACTAATATGTACACAGTATATATGTAAAAGCTTTCTTTCACCTCTCTCCCTTCTACTTTTGAATAAAGTGTTATATATATATCCCTTAAATTTTTTAATAAAGAATTTTTCTATCTTTCTCTACACCCTCTTCTTTTGTTTTTTGTTTTTTTTTTTTTTTTTTAGCTTTTTCTCCGTGCATGCTAAAAACTCTTCTCTATGACTTTGTTTATAAGATTTTGTATATCGTATAAGAGACATACTAATAAATAGAATTGATCTTTTCTGTTTTGTTTGTTTTCGCTACCACTTTGTATCAGTTCTTCTTTACAAGCTATTTTTCTGGTGTACATGCGCTCTAATGCATTGAAATTGAGTGCCATCATTCTAAAAATTGAAAAGTAGTTATGAAGATTATGATAGTCTAGGGCCTCTGGAATATCGTCAATGATATTGTTTCAAAATTGGTGGCAAGACAAACTATCGTGGGTATGAACGTGATGAGGTCGAGCAATGTCTTCTTCAACGATGACTACTCCGAATGAATCCACGGAGTTTCTCTAGACTCCTCGCAGAGATTTCTCGAATCCATGAGGAAAGAAAATAGAACATAATTCTAATAAAATCCTAAATAAATTAATTGATAATAAAAAAAACATGTTTACAATCCCTTAAATAGTGATATGAACCCTAGTAAAAAGCTTCAGAATCAAACTCCAACTCAAACTATCTAAAATCGTAACTTACTATAAATAGTAAACTTAGTATTTATCAACGGTCATGATTTCCGCTGGACTTCATGGTTTTCAGCCAAAAATAGTGTCCTATTTGGTTTAACCATGTTATTCTCCTAATTTTTCTAAGCACTTTTCATGGTGGACACAACCCCTAAAACTCAATGGATCAAAAGTTATGATCGAACTAAAACTTACTATAAATAGTAAAAATGAAAATAAAATGGATTTTCGACCGTTGATATGATGGAATCTCGCAAATTTAGCATGTCCGAGTTGGTTGGTTAAAATAGCTTCTTCTACCCTAAAATCATATATGGTGTGTTAAATAACTCATTTTGATTTGCCTGTTTTAAGGTTCTGATGGTTCAGATCACTTCCGCCTCCGATCAGGCCTTCTCTGGTCCATCTTGGCCATGAAATTGTCCGCGACCCACTTTACATCAGTCTCCTCCACTTCAAAAGAACTCGTCCTTGAGTTCTCGTTTCGCTTTAGTTCATGATACTCGGTCAGGTTAGCGACGTTGAAAGTATACAAATCTCTAGGTTATCCAGAAGATCAACAATGTACACTGTGAAAAATGGAAAAAAATGACGGATTTCGAGATGGTTTTGGACCGTCTCTAAAATTGTTTGGTTTAAATACGCTTTAGAGACGGCTGTAAATCGTCTCTATAATTTTAGACCGCCCCTGATTGTCCTTAATATTGTCTTAAAATTTCGAATGTCTACAAATCATTTAAGACGGTCAAAATCAGGCGTTAATTGCGGAGAAAAGACAGCGATAGACCGTCTGGAATAAAAGACGGTCTTCGACCGTCTTATATTTAGTCATCTGGGACGGTCAACGACTGTCCGCATTAGAGATGGTCATTGGTCGTCTTTTACTAGTAATATGAGACTGTCAACGACCGTCTGCATTAGAGACGGTCATTAGCTATCTTTTACTGAAATCTGAGACTGTTAATGACCGTTTGTATTAGAGACGGTCATTGGCCATCTTAATTTGAGACTGTCAAAGACCGTCTTAATTAGATACCGTCATTATCTGTCTTAATTTGAGACTGTCAAAGACTATCTTAATTAGACACGGTCTTTGGCCATCCTATAGCGGTCATCTGAGACCGTCTAAGACTGTCTACATTAGAGACGGTTTAGACCGTCTCTAATGCTCAGGTCAAAACTAAACAACAAAAAAAATTACGAATTTTGAAAAAAAAAAAAAAAAAAAAGTTAAGAAGCTTAGAAAAAATAATTAACAATGTTTAAGAAAAATTTAGATTTTGAAAAAAAAAACTATGATTTTATAAAAATCTAGATTTTGAAAAAAAAAATTAAGAACTTTGAATAATGTTAATAATTTTGAAAAAAAAAAGATTTCGATAAAAAAAAAATGATATTTTGAAAAGGAAAATATAAAAAATTAATCAAAATTGTGAAAAAATTGACAAATTGTAAAAAAATATATATTTTAAAAAAGAAAACTAGATTTTGTATTTTGAGAAGAAAAATTAAAAAGTTATATAACAAGATTTCGATAAAAAAAATGATATTTTGAAAAAGAAATTTAAAAAATTAAACAAAATTGTGAAAAAATTGACAAATTGTAAAAAAAATAATTATTTTTTAAAAAAGAAAACTAGATTTTGTATTTTGACAAGAAAAATTGAAAAGTTATATAACAAAAGTGAGATTAAAAAATGATATTTTGAAAAAGAAAATTTAAGAAATTAAACAAAATTGTGAGAAAATTGACAAATTGTAAAAAAATATATTTTTAAAAAAAGAAAACTAAATTTTGTATTTTGATAAGAAAAATTGAAAAGTTAGATAACAAAAGTGAGATTTTGATGATATGTTGTATATCCTTGTCGCCCCTATGTTTCTCCAACTCATTTTTGGGCCGGGTATAAAAATTGTGTAGATTTAAATCTTAAGTGGACCACACCACTGGAAAGAATGATAATATAGTACCTCACCATTAAAAATTATAAAGAGCCCATCGTAAGGTTTTAGTAATGTTTATTTGCAATCCAACTTGTTGATAATGTAAAGAAGATCTAGATGAAGGTAAACTGCAAAGATCAAATTAATCCAAAACTTTTGTCGCCTTCAAAAGGTTTTTAATAGTTATTCATCATTGTTTTGATTGGTATGACCCACCTGAGATTATTGAGTTTTTATGATTTGAAATTACATCCCAAAATATGATGGAAAAATATATGGACGGTGTCGATATACATAAAATATATCAAGGTGGCCCTACATGGTTAGAGTAACACCCATGAAGGAGTTACTTAAATATTGAAATAGTACTGTAAGGTCACCTCATGGGAACTTCCCATGACATTAATCTGTGTGCGTCCCACCATGATGTATGTAGAACATCAACACCATGCATTTGATGTGTCCCCTTTAAGTCCAAAAATCAGTCGTATACGAAACTCAGGTGGGCCATAACATTTAAAACTATGTGAAGACATCCCTAAAACATATAAAATCATTTAATTGGTGGGGCCCACATGAGTTTTGGATGTGTATGAAACTTGGGCTGACTCCTTATCTAAGTGGGACACACATAATGAATGGGCTGGATCTATGAACCACATCTAGGTGGGCCCAATAAATGATTATGAATGCTTTAATGGGAGGGTGACCCTCTCAACTATAGTATGTGGTGTGGCCCACCCAAGTCATGGATTGAATTTATTTTTAAGCTCGTGGCCTACCATGGAATGGTGCATTTGACTGATGGGGCAGATCCAAAGTTCAAGTGGACCCACACCATAGAAAAGAGTGTGATAGTGATACCCACTATTGAAACCTTCTTAGGGCCCACCGTGATGTTTATTTGCCCAATATCTTTCTCATATGTATCATGATCGGGGCGAGTAACTATAATGATCAGTAAAATATAGTGAATGGACCAGACATGTAAAATGGGTCAAATATTCTAGTCAAAATTGTGACCCAACTTATTGATACCCTGAGACTCTAAGAATTAATGTTAGTAAGTTTTGTATGGCTCATCATGATGTGTGTCTAATATCAACACTGTGCATTTGATAGAAGTTTTGGATCAAGTTGATGTTTGTGTTTTCCCTTCATTCATATCTTTTTGATATTATAAACATGTTAGATGACAAGCATTACTGTGGGCCCAAGGAAGGTATTAATGGTGGAAATCATTATTCCACACTGTTTTGTGTGGCATGGTCCACTTGAGTTTTGGATTTACTGAAAATTTGGGATCAACACACACCGTTCATCCATTTTTTAAGATCATGTTATAGAATTATCTAAAAAATGAATCATATTCAAAGATTAAATGGACCACACCACAAATAAGGGGAACATACTGACTACTCCTTCTACACCATCCAATGGCTGGTGGTTGGTGCTGTGTGGGCCCCACCATGATTTATGGCCCCACGACCATTTTTTTTTATACTTTTGAACTAGTTGGATTTCAAATAAACATTACGATGGGCCTTAGGATAGTTTCAATGGTGGGAATCACCCTCCCGTTGTTTTCTGTGGTGGGGTCCACTACAATTTTTTATCTGTCTCATTCTTTGGCTCGTGACTTAAAATGATATCTCAAAATGGATGGACGGTGTGGATATAACAAATACATCATAAGTTTTTATATTTTTAAAATTATATATATATATATATATATATATATATATATATATATATATATATATATATATATATATATATATATATATATATATATATATATATGGAAAAGGTTCTCTATGTCGAGCTCATGGGAACTCCTCATGAGGTCGAGCTGTGTGGGCCCCACCATGACGTGTGTCGTAAATCAACACCGTGCATTTGATGGGTCCTCTTTAAATTATGGGATATCCCAAAAATCAGCCGTATACAGAACTCTAGTGGGCCATACCATCTAAAATCATGTGAAGACATGCCTAAAACATATAAAAGCACTTGGTGTGGCCCCACCTGAAATTTGGATGCGTCTGAAACTTGGTATGACCCGTCATCCAATTGGAACACACACAATGGATGGGCTAGATTTGTGAACCACATCTCTGTGGGCCCAAAAAATAATTATGAATGTTTTAATGGAGGGTGGCTCAACTTTTATGCGTTCGGTGGTCTGTGGGACCCACCATGATGTATGTGTTTCATCCATGTCGTCCATCTATTTTTATATATCATTTTATGATATTACAAAAAAAATGAGTTATATCCCAATCTCGAGTGGACCACATTACAAGAAAAAGTGTTGAATGAATGTCGACCATTAAAAACTTTTTGGGAGCCATAAAAGTATTGGATCAAGCTGATCTTTGTTTTTTCCCTTCATCTGGGCCTTTATGACCAAATCAACAAATTGGATGTCAGATAAACAATCCAGTGGGCCTTAGGAGGATTTAAATGATGGATATCCAATCACTATTGTTTTCCTGTGGTGTGGTCCACCTAAGATTTATATCCCTCTTATTTTTAGGATAAAGGCCTAAAATGATCTTTAAAAATGGATGAACAGATTGGATGAAACACATACATCATGGTGGGGCCCATAGACCATCGAACACCAACCACGGGGGTGGTTTCAGAGGGAGTAGCCAATCCATTCCACCCCAAAAACCATCCCGTGCACGCCCACAACACCAAATCCATAAATCTCTCTCTCTCTCTCCCTCTTTCTCTCTCTCTCTATCTAATCCACATCCAAAGACACCCTAATCCGCGTGCTGTCTCTCGCGGCCTCCTCTCTCTCCCTCTCCCTCTCACACCCTCTCCTCTCTCTCTCTCTCTCTCTCTCTCTCTCTCTCTCTCTCTCTCTCTCTCTCTTTCTCTCTCTCTCTTGTACCCTGTCCTTCCTCTCTCTTTCTCTCTCTCTCTCTCGTACCCTGTCCCTCCTCTCTTTGTCTCTCTCTTCCTCTCTCTTTCTCTCTCTACCACAGATCTACTGTTGCCGAACACCCTACCCACGCACGCCCTCTCTCTCTCTCTCTGAAGCTCGGTTGAAGGCTAGCTCATTCATCACAGCGAGGTATCTCTCTCTCTCTCAATCTTTGTCAATCTCAATACCGATTTAGGGATTTAACAATTTGTGGATTCCTAATTCGATGTGGACCCTCATTTAGGGATTTGGGGACTTAGCAATTTGTGGATTCCTGATTCGATGTGGACCCTCGTTTAGGGATTTGAGAATTTTAGGACTTACAGATTTCAATGTGGACCCCGAACCGGGGATTGAAACCCCGTGTATGCTATGTAAGCATGCGGTCAATGTGGTATATGATTCTTCATGGATTGATGTCCTGTGTACCATGGATGTGTAGGCAACATGGTTTTGGATTGCGGTTTGGAGAGTGACTCTCACAGAAATAGGAACTCGTACAGCTTTCCTCGACTTAGTATCATTTTAGCGTGTAACTTGCACATTGACTCGTTTAGAAGATGTTAGATTTTACCTATTATTTTTGGTTGCACTAAAATTGTAAGATTACAAAGAGTTTAGAAGATGTTGGATTTTACCCCATATAATCTTGGAGGATTAGGATTTTTTTATTTATATTCGAGGGAACACTAGGCCAGTTGCATGGATTTGGGAAAAAAAATGTTCTTGTGGGACTGCCGATAGGATACTTGGATAAAAGTAATTTTCACTTTCTCTTTCGTTATTTTATCTTTTTTTTAGCCCTAATTTCTTCGATATCTGTTTGTGATGATTTGAGGAGAGGATTTCATTCTGTTTTGGGAAATCTAACATGTGTTTTGTTTATTTTAGTTCGAAAGGTATGTTTAACATGTTCTTCTCATTGAAAAATATTAAATCTTTATGAACATTTGGTGCATAGGGATCTTGATTCTCATGCAATGCTGGTGCACTTTCTCTTTGGCAAATAGCTGAATAATTCCATCATGAATAAAGCACAACTGCCAGAATTTCATGGTCCAATTTTATTTGATAATTGCCAATATAATGCTGTAAAATGTATTTTAAAGCAGCAGTGGCATTTGTGGCTTGGTTTTATTTTCACTTCTCATTGGTAATATGTAGGTTAGCAGTAATTCTCATTTCCATCCATGGCTTGGTTTTATTTTCAATTCTCCTTGGCAATATGCAAGTAACTAATTCCTCAACCATCTCATGGCCAACATCAAATTGAGTCAGCATAAACCTTTGGATCCTCTTTTTGAAAGGTATATTCACTCTAATCCAACTCCCAAGCCCGCAAATAAATTCAGCCCACAAATGTATTTCTTGCAATATTTCAAAATCTGAATGATATTTGTTACATTATTGACAGTAACATTGTTTTCTAATATGTGCCACCAAAAAATTGAATATGGGCTGCCTTGCTGTTCTATTTGTCATTGAATTGTTTTTATTCCATGTTTTATATTTACTTGATATGGATTTATTGATAGTTTTTGGCAATGATTATTGTATTTTTCAAAACGGAGGTAGTAATTCCCTACTTGGAAGTGTTAGGATTACCTTCACTCCAACCATCCAACATTATAGCATGCAAACAGGGCTTAAGGCATTATATTGATTTAGCTGAGTTAACTTCAATTATTTCTTGTATTTCAGGAAGCTATCAATTTAATGTTCAGATTTCACCCACACATAACTTTCTATTTAGATGTTATGATTGATTGGATTTGATTATATTCCTGATTAATTGGCTAGATCAAAGCTCAAGTGGACCACACCATAGATGTATATGTAAGTTTAACAAGAAAAATTCTCCATGTACCTTCTTTTATCTGCATCCAAATCACAACTACTTAAATGCTACAAAACATGTATTTGAAATAACCATTTGGTCTTCCAAATAGCAGTTACTTTTAGCTTGCAGTATTTCATCAAAATTTTAGAAATTGCACATGTAAGCGAGCATAATATATTATATACCAAGCATCTTACATATTCTACTCGTCATACCTAGGGTTGTTAATGGATCAGCTTTGCATTGGGCTTAGCATACTCGAATCCAAACATGATTAGGGAATTCAGATTTGAATCTTGTTCATTTTGGATCCGGGTATCATATACGAGGAACTAGAGCTGAAACTTATTGGAAATAGGGGTAATTTTCTTTTCTAAAGTAAGTGTTTGGGGCCCCACTTTTTTAATATGATGATGAAGCATGTTCATCTCTCATTTTTTTGAAAATTTTTAATTATTTGATTTTTTTTCTAAAAAATCTGTTTAATAAGAATAATAATAATTGTAATTTTTTTTTTTTAGATATCTATTTTATTTTAATGTTTTCTTATTTATGGTCTATGATTATGATCAATAGGTTGCATTTGTTGGTGGGAAATCAGTTTTTGTTTATAATAATATTAAAAAAATATGTTTATATAAAAAAAAATTCCATTTGATTTTTTTTTTTCTATGGATGCATCATGCATGGTTTTATGATAAAACACATGTATGTATGTGTGTATATGTATGCATGCACGCATGGATGGATGAAACATATGCATGCATGTATGGATGGACAGATTATGCATGTGTGTGTATGCATGCATACATGCATGATGGATTTATGTGTGTGTATATGTATGTATGTATGCATGCATGTATGGATGAAAGACTGGATGTATGCATGCATGAATGTGCGTCAGAGCTTTCCGGATGAGCGGGGGTCCCTGGAAAGTGGGAATTGCTATTATGACCATGATGAAGCTGTCCATTTCCTATAGACAACATTGGAGGGGCCTGACCATTTGGACAGGCCGTGTTTATGTATTTGTTCAAAATTAATGGAGCAGACCCAGATGTGTGTCGGAGCTATCCGGATGAGTGGGGGTCCCTGGAAGGTGGGAACCGTTGTTATGACCATGATGAAGCTGTCCATTTCCTATGGACAACATTGGAGGGGCCTGACCATTTGGACAGGCCGTGTTTATGTATTTGCTCGAAATTAATGGAGTAGACCCGGATGTGCGTCGGAGCTATCTAGATAAGCAGGTGTCCTCGGAAGGTGGAAACCGCTATTATGACCATGATGAAGCTGTCCATTTCCTATGAACAGCATTGAAGGGGCCTGGCCATTTGGACAGGTCGTGTTTATATCTGTATTTGTAGGGACCACACACTTAACCTAAATCACACCCTAAACCTATAACCTAAACCTATTCTCAATTACCTAAACTTATAACCTATATCCTAAACTTAAACCTATAACCTAAACTTACAACCTTAACCTAAACTTATAATCTTAACGTAAACCTATTCTCAAATCCCAAAACCTATACTTATAACCTAAACCTAAACCTTAACCTATAACCTAAATCTATACTTATAACCTTAACCTAAACCTATTCTCAAATCCTAAAACCTGTACTTATAACCTAAACCTAAACCTTAACCTAAACCTATAACCTATACTTACAACCTTAACCTAAACTAATAACCTTAACCTAAACCTATTCTCAAATCCCAAAACCTATACTTATAACCTAAACCTAAACCTTAACCTAAACCTATAACTTATACTTACAACCTTAACCTAAACCTATTCTCAAATCCCAAAACCTATACTTATAATCTAAACTTAAACCTTAACGTACAACCTTAACCTAAATTTATAATCTTAACCTAAACCTATTCTCTTAACCTAAACGTATAACCTATACTTATAACTTATACTTATAACCTTAACCTAAACTTATAACCTTAACTTAAACCTATTCTTAAATCCCAAAACCTATACTTATAACCTAAACCTAAACCTTAAACTAAACCTATAACCTATACTTACAACCTTAACCTAAACTTATAACCTTAACCTAAACCTATTCTCAAATCCCAAAACCTATACTTGTAACCTAAACCTAAACCTTAACCTATAACCTAAACCTATACTTATAACCTTAACCTAAACCTATTCTCAAATCCCAAAGCTTATATTTATAACCTAAACCTATACCTTAACCTAAACCTATAACCTATACTTACAACCTTAACCTAAACCTATTCTCAAATCCCAAAACCTATACTTATAACCTAAACCTAAACCTTAACCTAAACCTATAACCTATACTTACAACCTTAACCTAAACCTATTCTCAAATCCCAAAACCTATACTTATAACCTAAACCTAAACCTGAACCTATAACCTAAACCTATACTTATAACCTTAACCTAAACTTATAACCTTAACCTAAACCTATTCTCAAATCCCAAAACCTATACCTATAACTTAAACCTATAACCTATAACCTATACTTACAACCTTAACCTAAACCTATAACCTATACTTACAACCTTAACCTAAACTTATAACATTAACCTAAACCTATTTCCAAATCCCAAAACCTATACCTATAACCTAAAACCTAAACCTAAATTTATTCTCAAATCTCTAAACCTAATCCTAATCTCAACTCCCTAACTTAAACCTAAACCTAAACTTGAAAACCCAAATCTAAACCCGATCCCGATTTCCTAAACTTAAACCTTAACCTATTCTTAATTCCTTAAAGTTTAGCTTATATAACCTAAACCTATGTTGAGGGTCAAATAGTGCATATTAGACCCTAAATATTGTCCGGATTTACGAGCATAATAGTGTTTAACGGCTGATTCAATCGTGTTTATGTTGCAGGTTGATTTTACAAGCTTGGATCGAAATAGGATACTAAATGCATGGATTTAACGCTCCAAATTCACCAAAGCATGAGACACACTCCAGGGGACCAAGATTGACAGATATACACGGTCAAAAATCCAAGAAAAATAAGATACTAAAGCTCAAGTGGCTTGAAACGCATCCAGAATGCAAGATCATGGGGTTCTCAATATCGGTTCAGCTTGAAACTTCATACGTGGCCTGAGGACCATAAATTAACCATACACGTCAAAAATCATCCATTGGATCATTACGGAAGTGGCCTAACGGGCAGATCAGCCCATCAATCTTCAATTTGGGGCCCACCCGCCAGCTGGATATGCTTGATAATTGTTCTCAATGGGTAAAATAATGTGAGGAACAGAATGAGCGGATTGGATTTCTCAGGACCATCACAGTGGACCTTCCTTTGCATAATGCGTGCACGTACACAACTGCACCCGCCGTGCACTGCACCTCCACCGTGGTCAAACCACGGCTGACCTGTCTCTTTCTCTCCTCTCTACGTAAAGCGGCCAGTGAACGGACGCTGGCCGCTCGTTTTTTCGTTGTGGGCCCCACTAATCCATCGGTTCGATGATCCGAACTGTTCAATGGCCTCAGGAGGTGAGTGTTACCCTCACCTAGGCGTCGGTTTTACCCCATGCAAGCGAACGCGTGAGTATCGCGACGAAACAGGTAATAGACGGTGATATATAAATTTCTGTGGGCCACACCGAAAATGCTCCAAAAACACCCCTTCCCGGATGGTTTTTCGTCCTGAAGCCAATGGACGGTGTGGATTTTTAAATTAAAACTAAGTGGACCCCACCGATCATCACAGCGGAAGAAGCTTCCGTTTTCGCGTCCGCGTAATGCACGGCCGCTGGCCGTTTTTGCGGAAGCTAGTGGGCCCCACACGTGCCCCGTAAGCTCAATCCAAACCATCCATCTTGTAGAGAGGTTCGAATACTACAAAACTATGTTGACTTTTTTTACCCATGCGTGCACACGTGTGAGATACAGAGGCCACAAAAGGGCTGCCAGGTAGCGTTCAAATCTGATCTTTTAGTTATTTCTTCTCTGGGACACGTCAATGGACGTTCAAAACCACCTATTCTTGACTGAAATTTCGTTCTGAATCCAATGGACGGGGTGAATTTTCCTTAAAATGCTTATGTGGGGCCCACCGATCACAACAGCGAAATGGTGCGAAAGGTTTCGTACATCCGCGAAAACTGACTTTTTCAGGCAGTTTTGGCCCACCATCTTTGATCATATGGCAGATCTGAACCGTCTATCATGTAGAGAACCTAAGAAAGTACTAAGGGACGGTGTTTCTTTAGAATTTGAGCTAGGAAAGTGGCGTGTTTCGAGGCACCGAACTTGGCTGCGAAAATTACACTCCGTGTCCTGCTACAACTCTGTCACTGACTCCAGCCTTCCAGCAGCTATAAAAGGAGATTTTGAACATGGGGAGCATTCATTCAGGTCTTAGAAGGAGATCAGGAGGTGGAGAGCTTGAGGCTTGGGCTGGAAGCGACGAGCAGGAGAGAGAGAGAGAAAGAGGAGAGACGTGGAGGCTTAGGCAGGGACGTGAAGTAGAAGAAAAAAAAAAGAGTATTTTCTTTTTATTTTTTTAGTTTATTTCAATTGTGGAGATTTAACCCATCCATGACTGGCTAAACCTCCTAGCTAGGGCTAGGAGGTGAAGCTTGTAGTGAGATAAGAGATTTTTATGTTTTCAATTTAATTTTAATTCATGAATCGACGTTGATTTTAGTTGATTATTATGGGAATGTTTATAATTCTTAATGGTCTGTTGTGACTGAAATTACAATGTGTCTGCAAGGGCTTTGAGTATGTCCCTTTCCTTTTGATGTTTATGACGTCAGGAAGCCCTATTGTTCACCATAGTCTCCTGGGCATGGTTGGATGACGGTACCCTTCCTAACCTCCATACACGTGATTGGTTAGAAATTAGTTTAATTCTGTTGTCTGCCATAGTCTCTCAGGCATGGTTTGGTGATGGAATCCATTCTAATTCATACACCTTTCATCTCTTTGAAAACTAGATCAACGGCAGTTCAGTAATTTTCATGATTTTTGATGCAAGCATAAGTTCTCCCTGATCTCTACAAGTGGATCCTCTGAATCCCTAGTTTCCCATCTCTGATTTCTCCTATAAATTTTAGATTAATATTTTCATCATTATTCCTCAAATTACATTCAGTTTAGATTTCATCTTAGTCTAGTTTTATTTCTATTTAGTTTTAGATAATGTACAAGATTCAGTCCCTTGGGATTCGACCTTGGTCTTACCAAGTTATTACTATATCACAACCCTGCACTTGGGGAGTGAACAAGTTTTTGGCGCCGTTACCGGGGACTGTCGGCTACGTTTTTCTAAAATTAATTAGTTTTAGGATTAGTTTAGGATTAGATTTTCCTTTTAGAAATTTTTAATTCTAGGTTTAGAAGCTTACTTATTTTCCTTGTTAGAAATTTTTTCTAACTTTAGAAACTTTCTATTCTTCCTTCTATCTGATTTTTAGAACTAACTCAATTTTTCTGTTTTGTAGGAAGCTCCTAATTTAGTATAGCTCTTTCTAATTCTTCTTTCTTTAGAATTTCTTCTTTTCTCTAGAAATTAATTGACTTTTAATTATGACTTTCTATTCTTAGAAACTAACTTATTTTGTTTTGTTTTGCAGATTCTTAACCTAGGACTCCAAATTTGGTAACTTCTTTCCATCTTTTCCTTTTATTTCCTAGATTTCTACTTCCTTTCTTAGGATTAAGCTTAGAATTTGAGGGCTGAGTGTGTTTTATGCCCCAGTGGGCACGCGACAACACTCGACGTCTCGTGACTGAAGGAGGATTAGTTGAGGGGTTGATTGTCCATCGCAGGACTAGACACCACTTGAATTCTCCTGAGTTAGAAGACATTATGGCTGAAAATCAACCTCAACCACTACCCCAACCAAGGGTTGAGGAAGTACATGATGAGAATGAGGTGCATCAGGCACCCCCGCCTCGTACTTTATGAGATTATTTACAACCGGCGGGGGTGAGTACGCCCTCATGCATGATTTTTCCTGAGAATACAGGATATATGGACATCAAGCCAGGGGTTATCCAACTCCTTCCTAAGTTCCATGGGCTTGAGTCTGAAGAACCATACTTGCATCTGAAAGAGTTCGATGAAATCATAGGCACCTTATACTTTCCTAATGTATCTGAAGATACTATTAGGATGAAACTTTTTCCATTTTTCTTGAAAGAAAAAGCCAAGACGTGGTTACATTCACTGCATCCTAGATCCATTGGCTCATGGAATGATATGCAGAGGGAATTTATAAAGAAAATTTTCCCACATCATAAGACAATTATCCTCAGGAGAGCAATCATGAACTTTGCCCAAAAGGAAGATGAAACATTCTTCCAATGTTGGAAAGGTTCAAGGATCTGGTTAATGCATGCCCACAACATGGCTTTGAAATATGACGCATTATAAATTTTTTCTATGATGGGCTAACATCTTCCATGCGCCAAATGGTCGAGACAATGTGTAACGGAGAATTCATCAATAAAAATGTCGACGAGGTATGGGATTACCTCGATAGTCTCGCTGAAAAAACACAATCATGGGACTATTACCCAAGGACGAACGCTACGTCTAGGCCAACTCATTCAAGGAAAAAAGGAGGAATATATCTCTTGAAAGAGGACGATGATCTTAACGCTAAGGTGGATAATCTCACTAGAAAATTTGAGGCCATGGAAGGAAAGAAGGAAAAGGTTAATGAAAGTGTTTGTGGCATCTGTGATTGCAACATTCATACTACTGAAAATTGTCCTTCAATGCCTGCCTTTCGAGAAGTATTGAATGAACAATCTAATGCCGTAAATAACTATCAAAGACCTTTCAATGGACCACCCTCTAATACGTACAATCCTAGCTGGAAAAATCATCCAAATTTTAGTTGGAGGAACGAAAAAACTGCTACCCCTCAAGATTTCTTCAATCAAAATCCAAATAAGGGGAAACCTCAAAAAGAATCGGTTCAAATTTCCATACAAGAGCTGGCTCAGGCAATGCAAGGAATTTTAGATTTTATGCAAAAAATAGATTCACGTATGACGGCTATGGAAAAAGGGATGCTCCCTATACAATCGCTCCCTAATCCGAAACCTCAATACGAGACAGGTGATCCCAGCTCTTCAAATCAAATGGGGCACGCTAAATCCATCACCACTCTTAGGAGTGGGAAGGTTATTGACAAAACCCTTCCGGTTAGGCCCGAAAAGCCTCAAGAACCAGAAGAGGACAACAATGATGGATCTAGTGGTGCCCCATAAAAATTTGAACCGGAACCTCTAGAAAAGCCAGTTGCTCCGTTTTTTCAACGGTTGGTTGAACCAAAACGTCTATCTAACTCTCAGGATATCCTAAAGGTGTTGAAAAAAGTGAAAGTCAACATTCCTCTGCTTGACGTTGTAAAACAGATTCCTTTATATGCTAAATTTCTAAAGGACTTATGCACTACCAAACGACGGAAAAATGTTCAAAAGAAGATCTCCTTGACTGAGAAAGTGAGTGCCGTCCTAAAACAAGATGTGCCGCAAAAATTCAAAGATCCCGGTTGCCCAACCATATCATGCGTAATCGGGAACTATCGAATTGATCACGCACTTCTTGACTTAGGAGCAAGCGTCAATCTGATTCCCTATTCGGTATACCAACAGTTAGTTTTGGGTGAATTAAAACCCACTCGAACTATACTATAACTTGCTGATCGTTCTGTTCGTATACCAAGAGGGATCATCGAGGATGTGTTGGTCCAGGTTGATAGATTCTACTATCCTGTTGATTTTATCATCTTGGACACCGAACCCATCAATGACACGAGCACTCAGATTCCTGTCATTCTTGGTCGCCCATTCCTGTCCACTTCAAATGCAATTATCAATTGCAGGAATGGTGTTATGACTATGTCTTTTGAAAATTTGACATTGGAATCGAATATCTTTTTCAATAACAGCAGCAACTCAGAGGATGATGACGATTTTCACGATGTTAACATGATTGATTCTTTTGTGGAAGATAGAACACCTCTCACCTTATCATCTAATCCTCTAGAGACGTGCCTGGCCCACTCCCATGATCTTGATGATGATATAATTAGGGAGACGTGTGCCATGCTGGATACTGCACCGGTACTTGAAGTTAACCGGTGGAGGCCACAAATTGAAGAGTTGCCCCAAACTGATGTAGTGCCTCTACCGTCTAACCTCAAGCCACCGAAGCTTAATCTAAAACCTTTGCCCTCTGATTTAAAATATGTTTATTTAGGTCAACATGAGACATACCCGGTGGTGATCTCTGCCCACCTGGAAAAAGAACAGGAGAGTATGCTCATATCTACTCTTATTGAGCATAAGGGAGCTCTTGGATGGACGATAGCGGACCTCAAAGGAATTAACCCATCGATTTGTACTCACCGCATATATCTTGAGGACAATGCAAAGGCTGTTCGAAAATCACAACGTAGACTGAATCCAAACATGAAAGAAGTGGGGATCATATACCCCATATCCGATAGTCAATGGGTGAGTCCAACTCAGGTGGTTCCTAAGAAGTCCGGGATCACCATCGTGGCCAATGCTAATAATGAACTCGTGCCGACCAGAGTTACTACTCGTTGGAGAATGTACATTGACTACAAGAAGCTGAATATTGTCACTAGGAAGGACCACTTTCCTTTGCCCTTTATAGATCAGATCTTGAAAAGGTTAGCTGGTCATTCCTATTACTATTTCCTTGACGGGTATTCAGGGTATAATCAGATTGAAATCGCCCCTGAAGATCAGGAAAAGACCACATTTACATGTCCCTATGACACCTTTGCTTACAGAAGGATGCCATTCGGGTTGTGTAATGCCCCTGCCACCTTTCAGCGATGTATGACGAGTATCTTTTCTGATATGGTGGGAAAATATCTAGAGGTCTTCATGGACGATTTCTCTATTTTCGGTTCATCTTTCTGCGAGTGCTTAGCAAGTCTTAAATGTGTGCTGAAAAGATGTGAAGAAAAGAATATGGTACTTAATTGGGAGAAGTGCCATTTCATGGTTCAAAAGGGAATTGTCCTTGGACACATCATCTCGTCCAAAGGAATCGAGGTAGATAAGGAAAAAATCGATCTTATCTGTAACCTACCTCCACCCAAGAACATCAGAGATGTGCGATCCTTCTTAGGACACGCAGGCTTTTACAGACAATTCATAAAGGACTTTAGTCTCCTCTCTCGTCCTTTATGTAATCTTCTTCAAAAGGATACACCATACGAGTGGATTGATCAGTGCCAAGAAGCTTTCACTAAGCTTAAGGGCATATTAACCACTGCACCTATCATGCAACCACCCGACTGGAGTCTTCCTTTTGAACTTATGTGCGACGCCTCTGATTATGCTCTTGGGGCGGTTCTAGGCCAGAGAAAAGATAAGCGGCCTTACGTTATTCACTACGCAAGTAGGACTCTAAATCCTACCCAAGTGAACTACTCGACTACGGAAAAGGAATTCTTAGTCGTAGTATTCGCTTTGGACAAATTTAGATCCTACCTGATCGGATCCAAGATCATCATTTACACAGACCATGCGCCCCTTAAGTATCTTCTTTCTAAGAATGATTCTAAGCCCCGCTTGATACGATGGATCCTTCTACTCCAAGAATTTGATTTGGAAATCAAAGATAAAAAGGGAGTAGAGAATGTAGTGGCCGATCATCTTTCTCACCTTAATACCTCTGATTCCCTTGAGGTGACTCATATAATGATATGTTCCCTGATGAACAACTATTTAGAATCTCCCATTCACCTTGGTTCGCTGATATTGCTAATTATCTTGCTACAGGTGCCATACCGACATACTGGACGTCACAAGATAAGAAGAAATTCTTTACCAAAGTGCGTAACTTTTTCTAGGATGATCCACATTTATTTAAATATTGCCCAGACCAAATCTTAAGGAGATGTGTGCCAGACGATGAGCATCAGAGTGTCATCTCCTTCTGTCACTCACAGGCCTGTGGTGGTCACTTTTCTGCTAAAAAGACCACGGCCAAGATTCTACAGTGTGGCTTTTACTGGCCTACTATGTTCAGGGACACTCATGAGTTTTGCAAAGCTTGTGAGCGTTGTCAAAAATTGGGAGCATTGTCCCGTCGAAATATGATGCCTTTGAATCCCATCCTTGTTATAGAAGCATTTGATTGTTAGGGCATCGATTTCATGGAACCATTCCCCCAATCATTTGGAAATCTGTATATTTTTCTCGCTGTAGACTATGTCACTAAATGGGTCGAAGCAATTCCGTGCCGCAAAAATGACCATCGCACGGTCATTAAATTTTTGAAAGAAAATATCCTGTCGCGGTTCAGAATGCCTCGAGCCATCATTAGTGACGGGGGCTCACACTTCTGCAATAGACCATTTTGAGAGCTTAATGAAGAAATACGGTATCTCTCATAAGGTGAGCACCCCATACCATCCACAGACAAGTGGACAAGCTGAAATTTTCAATAGGGAGATCAAACATATCCTATAGAAAACGGTTAACCCTGATCGTAAGGACTGGTCAATCCGATTGACCGATGCCTTATGGGCGTACCGTACTGCTTTTAAAACTCTTATTGGAACATCTCCCTTTATACTTGTCTATGGAAAGGCTTGTCTATTGGAACATCTCCCTTTAGACTTGTCTATGGAACACCTAGAATTAAAAATTTCTAAAAGGAAAATCTAATCCTAAACTAATCCTAAAACTAATTAATTTCAAAAAAATGTAGCCGACAGTCCCCGACAACGGCGCCAAAAACTTGTTCACTCCCCAAGTGCAGGGTTGTGATGTAGTAATAACTCGGTAAGACAGAGGTTGAATCCCAAGGGACTGAATCTTATACGTTATCTAAAACTAAATAGAAATAAAACTAGACTAAGATGAAATCTAAACTGAATGTAATTTGAGGAATAATGATGAAAATATTAATCTAAAATTTATAGGAGAAATCAGAGATGGGAAACTAGGGATTCAGAGGATCCACTTGTAGATATCAGGGAGAACTTATGCTTACATAAAAAAGAGTTCGATGAAATCATAGACACCTTATACTTTCCTAATGTATCTGAGGATACTATTAGGCTGAAACTCTTTCCATTTTCCTTGAAAGAAAAAGCCAAGACGTGGTTACATTCACTGTGTCCTAGATCCATTGGCACATGGAATGATATGCAGAGAGAATTTATAAAGAAAATTTTCCCACATCATAAGACAATTACCCTCAGGAGAGCAATCATGAACTTTGCCCAAAAGGAAGATGAAACAACCTAAACCTTAACCTTAACCTTAACCTAAACCTAAACCTATGACCTTAACCTAAACCAAAACCTATGACCTAAAACCTTAACCTATAACCTATAACCTAAACTTATAACCTATAACCTAACCTAAACCTAAACCTATGACCTTAACCTAAACCAAAACCTATGACCTAAAACCTTAACCTATAACCTATAACCTAAACTTATAACCTATAACCTAACCTAAACCTAAACCTATGACCTTAACCTAAACCAAAACCTATGACCTAAAACCTTAACCTATAACCTATAACCTAAACTTATAACCTATAACCTAACCTAAACCTAAACCTAAACGTAAACCTTAACCTATAACCTAAAACCTAAACCTAAACCTAAAACCTAAATGTATTCTCAAATCCTTAAACCTAAACCTACACCTAATCCTAATCTTAACTCCCTAACCTAAACCTAAACCTAAACTTGAAAACTCAAACATAAACCCAATCCCGAACTCGAACCTATAACCTATAACCTAAACCTAAACCTTAACCTAACCTAAAACCTAAACCTAAACCTAAAACCTAATGTATTCTCAAATCCCTAAACCTAAACCTACACCTAATCCTAATCTCAACTCCCTAACCTAAACCTAAATCTAAACTTGAAAACCCAAACCTAAACCCGAACCCGATTTCCTAAACCTAAAAATTAACCTATTCTCAATTCCCTAAACTTTAACCTATAACCTACACTTATAACCTAAACCTAAGCCTAAAACCTAAACCTAAACCTAAAACCTAAATATATTCTCAAATCCTTAAATTTAAACCTACACCTAATCATAATCTCAACTTCCTAACCTAAACTTAAACCTAAACTTGAAAACCGAAACCTAAAATCGATCCCGAACCCAATTTCCTAAACCTAACCCTTAACCTATCCTCAATTCCCTAAAGCTATAACCTATAACCTTAACCTAAACCTTAACCTAAACCTATAACCTAAACCTAAACCATAACCTAAACCTAAACCAAAACCTATGACCTAAACCTTAACCTTTACCTATAACCTAAACTTATAACCCATAACCTAACCTTAACCTAAACCTAAAACCTAAACCTAAACCTATAACCTAAAACCTAAACCTAAACTTAAAACCTAAATGTATTCTCAAATCCCTAAACCTAAACCTACACCTAATCCTAATCTCAACTCCCTAACCTAAACCTAAACCTAAACTTGAAAACCCAAACCTAAACCTGATCTCGAACCCGAACCCGATTGCTGTAATAATGTAGCCCAATCACATGGCAATAAAAAGAATGTATCCCTTTTAACACATGCCCCTTTTTACAAAGCTTTAATTTTGTTGTTGTTTCTATTAACTTGAATTAAAACACTTTTTTGCATTATTTACTTGCATTAGTTTTATTTTAATGATCAGTTTTATTTTAAAAAAGTGTGCCCACTTTTTAGGAAGAAAAAAAAAAGCGAATGAAGTTTCTACAATTCTTCATGATTTTGAATTATAATGTTTTGTTGGTTGAATATTTTTTTATTAGATAAAAGACAAAGAAAATTGTTGCTGATTTTTCCTTTTATTTATTTATTTATGATGTTAAACTCATACGTATTTATGCATGGATGAATGTAATGTGGTTAAGATTATTTGTGTTTGGATGGATGTAGTTTATGTTTGGATGAATGCAGTTTATGTTTGGATGGATTTACGTAGTTTTAGTTTAGATGGATGTGAATGTGAATGTGAATATAATGAAATATATTATATAACAGGTGTATATTAGGAAGAATACGATAAAATATATTTCTAAATATTCAAATATGAGATGGTCGAAGACTGTCCTTTTAAGGGTCATAAGAGATGATTCATAGCAGTCCTTTTTAAGGATGGTCGATGACCGTCCTTTTTAAGGACGGTCCATAACTGTCGTTTTAACGTTCATAAGAGACGGTTCATAGCAGTCCTTTTTAAGGACGGTCATAGACCGTCCTTTTTACAAAGGATCCATGACCTTCCTTTTAACGTTCATAAGAGACGGTTCAGAGCAGTCCTTTTTAAAGGACGGTCCATGACCGTCCTTTTAAGGTCCATAAGAGATTTCATGACCGTCCTTTAAATGTCAATAAGAATGACGGTTTTCGATTGTCCTTTAAGTAATACGATGCCTCAAAATTTGACTACCCATGCGACGGTTCAAAACCGTCCTTTTTGGTCATTTGAGATGGTTTTCAACTATCCTTTTTTCGCTATTTTGACGTAGTGGTAAACATTGTCATTGATCTTTCAGAGGATCGGTACTGACCCGATCTTCTTATTCTTCAACTTGTTGTAAATCTCGGTTGAAAATCTCTTATTACGTAGGTAGACCATAACTTAGTCGCCCACCTCAAATACCTTTTATTGTCGATGCTTGTCGGCTTACTCTTTGTACTTGTCATTTGAGACATGCAACTTGGCTTGCACCTTTGCATGAATGCTCATGATTTTGCCTGTCATATGTTTTGTTACAATGCTCGTGCCTGAGAGCTTGGGTAAAGGGACCAAGTCAAGTATGTGGTGAGGCACTCGATCATAAACAATCTGGAATGGGGACTTCCTTATCGAGTGATTCACCATGTTGTTGAATGCAAACTCTGCTTGAGATAAGGACATATCCCACAGCTTTGATTTTTCACCTGAAATACATCGAAGGACGTTCCCCAACGTGCGATTGACAACTTCAGTTTTTCCATCAGTTTGTGGGTGGTAGGCACTGCTGAACTGAAGTCATGTACTAAACCGATCCCACAAAGTTTACCAGAAGTGGCTAATGAACTTCATATCATGGTCAAAATTAATGGTCTTGGGAACCCCGTGTATCCACACACCTCTTTGAAGAATAGATTCACCACGTATGTCGCATCAAGGGTCTTCTTTATAGGATAAAGTGAGCCATTTTTGAGAAATGATCTACCACCAAAAACACCGAACCCATGTCACACTATATTCGTGGGAGACCTATTACGAAGTCCATAGATAAGTCCTCCTAAGGGTCGTGAAGTATAGTTAACGGGGTGTAGAGATCCATATTCTGAGACTACCCCTCGGTGGTCTGACAAACATGATAGTGTTGCACCGCTCTACCCACGTCACGTACTAACTGTGGCTAGTAGTACTGCTCCTAAATAATGTAAGGCCTGTATCATAGTCCGTACCGTTTCGTAGGCTTCCGCGGTCCTCTATGTTGAATTCCAACAACCCTCGACTTGTATCCGACGTTTTCTAGGGATCATAAGCCGAGTCTTGTATATCGGAGTCGACTCGACTCAAAACTTGTACCCTAGCAACCGCACCGTCGCTGCAGTTCTAATGCTGTGACTCGCGTACCGATCCGATACACAGGCGAGGAGATGTAGGCCCGTGTTCATTTCGAAGAAACACTGCGTGTTGTGAATTCTGAGAGAATCTCTACGACCCATCACATCAATCAAGTACATCCTCCATACCCCAATGCCACCTCACCTTATCCCAAGTACAAGCACCCATTCTCTCTTTTCCCCAAGTTAACTCTCTCTCTCCCCACCCATTCCACCTTTACATAAATTTCAACCAAGCCCATACTTCCCATCCCCATTTCTTATAACACCCACTCCATTCACCTCTTTTCATCCATCACTCCTCTCTCCCTCTCATTCTCTAATAATCTCCTAAGCTCCCAAAGAGAGAAAGCACCAAACGTCCAAGCTCTCCCAAAAACATGCATGGTCCACTTTCCCACCCTTTCATCTCCCATCTCATCTATTCATTCTTCATCTACCTCCATTAAAATTAAAGGGATGGAGTCCAAGGAGCTAAAGAAGAAGGCCAATAGGTGGGTGAACTAGCGTTGATTTTAAATTTTAGGGCCCACTTGATGTAAGACCCACTTGATGTATGCATTATATAATGAGGGCCTAATAGTGGCGGGGTGCCTCCCCTTCATGTATCTCTCTCTCTCTCCCTCTCTCTTTCTCTCTATCCATTATGATGAAGTGGGCCCCACCAATATATGTTATATCTACTCCATCCATCAGAAGGTGTGGCCCACCATATTGCATGTGATGATCCACCCTGTCCACCGTTGGGATGGTGGGAAACCCACCCACTGGACTACCCTGATCTATAGCTTAAGTGGTAGACTGGGTGGAAGATACCTCGTATCAACACTGAGGTCTTGGTGTTAATCCCTATTGGAGGTGGCTAATAGCGTAGTGTGAGTACTACCAGCCTTCTTGGCCCTATGTGGGACCCACCTAAGAAATGGATTGGCTGGTGGCCGTTGATTTGAGGGCCCCACCTGATGAGATGTATGTGTTTTTTCCTCATCGTCTATCAGGGATGGTGGGATCTCACGTGGATTGCGTCCAGTACATTGGACCATGCAGTTATATATATTTGATATATGTAATATATGTATATATATATATATATATATATATATATATATATATATATATATATATATATATATTTAATATGTATATTAATATTATATGAGGTGGGCCCCACATGGGGAGCCACTAGATTTGAAAATAGCTTGGATGGGGTGAGGAGCTGTTGTACGTCAGCAAGCTCTTGAATTGAACATAAGATGTGTTATATCCCAGCTGTCCGTATGGACGGTGGGGATCCTTTTGATGTATTGACATCAATGGTGCTATGGGTCTCATACATGAGGTCTGTGTTATATCAAACCATCCATCCATCTGACGTGCTGGCCACATATGTGGACCCCACCCTGATGTATTACTTCCTAACCGTCCATTCATTTGGTGAGCTCGTCACCCCACCGTGATGTATTTGTTTCACCTCCACGCTATCCATCCACCTGGACCGTGGACCACACCATAATACATGTGTTTTATCTCCACTGTCTAGATTACTAGATGGTGGTATGCACCATGATGCACGTGCTTTATCAGCACTACATATCAAGTGGACCGTACTATCAAAAATAGTGGGGATTGAATATCTACCATTGAAACCCTTTCTGGGAGTGCAGAAGTTCTAGATCAATGTGAAATTTGTTTCTCCACTTAATTCAGGTCTCTGTGACCTTATGAACAGACTGCATGAAAAATAAATGCTATGGTGGGCCCTGTAAATTTTATAGTGGAAATCATTATCACACTGTTATTTGTGGTATGGTCTAGATGATCTTTTGATATGGTTCATTTATTTGGATAATGCTCCAAAATGGTCTCTAAAGATGGATGAATGGTGTAGTTGGTATGGCCCACATGGTGCAGCCCAATTTGATGGATATGAGGCCCATATATTACGGCCCATTTGATGTGTATGAGGCCCAGTGCAGGGCCCACCTGTGATGTATATTAGGCCCATGTGTAGGGCCCACCTATTGTGTATTTGAAGCCCATGGGTTGTGACCCATCTTGATGCATATGAGGCCCATTATTGTGGCCCACTTGATGCATATGAGGCCCATTGTTGCGGCCCACTTGATGCAGATGAGGCCCATTGGTGCGGCCCATTGATGCGGCCCACTTGATATATATGAGGCCCATTGGTGTGGTACATTGTTGCAGCCCACTTGATGTATATGAGGCCCATTGGTGGGCACATTGAGCGGCCCGATGGGATGTATTTATAGGCCCATGTGACATGGCTCATTGTGATGTATCTCCAGCCATATGATGAGGCCTATTATAATGTACTGGCCCATATGATGAGGCCCATTGTAATGTACCGGCCCATTCGGTAAGGCCCATTGTGATGTATTCCAACCCATATGATGAGGCCCATTGCGATGTATATTAGACCTATGTGTGAGGCCATGGGCCCACTATATGTTTGGCCCTATAAGGGCCACTCCTTGGGAGTAATGTTGGTTAAAGGTCCACATTGATGGATAATGATGGTCAAACATCCACATTGTGACCTTCCCTTAGGTCTGGTTAGGCCCATTCTCTCCATTCTCTAGTGGGTTACCCTAAACGATTGGGCGCTATTGATATTGCTTAGTCCATCATCGGTTGTCTATCCATGGATCTCACCTTATATAGAGGCCGATTCTGATTCTGATTAATGAGGCTGATTCTGATTGTCAAGGCCGATTGTTGAGGCCAATTCTGATTCCAATTATCGAGACCGATTCCGATTGTTGAGGCCAATTCTAATTCCAATTGTCGAGGCCGATTGTTGAGGCCAATTCCAATTCTGATTGTTAAGGCCGATTCTGATTCTGATTGTTGAGGCTAATTCTGATTATTGAGACTGATTCCTCTTGTTGAGACCGATTTCGATTCTGATTCTAATTATTGAGGCTGATTGTTGAGGTCGATTCCAATTTTGATTCCAATTATTGAGCCCGATTCTGATTTTGATTGTTGAGGTCGATTATCGAGGCCGATTTCGATTGTCGAGGCTGATTACCGAGGCCAATTTCGATTGTCGAGGCTGATTGTTGAGACCCATATGATGTATATACGACCGGTAATTGATGCCCATTGTAATGTGTATTCGGCTCATGTTTGAGGCCCAATGTGATGTATATGTGGCCCGTGTTTGACGCCAAATGTGATATATATGCGGCCTGTATTTTAGGCCCATTGTGATGTGTATCCAGCCCATGTTTAAGAACTAATGTGATGGATATGAGGTCTATCTGATGAGGCCCATTGTGATGCATTTGAGGGTCAGGTGATGGAGCCCATTGTGATGTATATTAGGCCCATGTAAGAGGTCCATCATGATATGTATTAAGCTCTTGAGCAAGGCCCATTGTGTTATATATTAGACCCTTGTGTGAGATCATAGATCCATTATATGTTAGGCTCTATGTGGCCCCCTCCTTGTGGGCAATGTTGGTTAAATGTCTAAATTGTTGAGGACGATTGTTAATGCCAATTATCGAGGCCGATTGTCGGTGACGGTTATTGATACTGATTATGAGTACGTGACAGCATAGCATCATGATACATGTCCATATGCATGATCTATATATTTGTTATGAGATGTGATTGACCATTGGATATGCCATTGGGCAGGTTGTTATGAGACTCCCTGATAGGTGGAGATTGTCTCACATGAGCACACGGTATGCGTAGGATTGATACATGACTGGAATGCATGATTCATGCATCTTGCATTGTGTGTTTTGATTACTATACGCCTTAGTGACATCAGGGTCATAACCTCCACAAGTATGTCGTGGATGGCCAGATGGGACACCAAAAATCTATTATTAGCATCAGGCCGCCATATATGGCCCAAGGTGAAAATCCTTAAACCCTCTTGGTACCAGAGGATGCCCCAACGTCGAGACCAAGTGGATATATATGAGCGCATGAGGGCCGTATACTAGTAGGCCACGTCTCCCACTTTGTCGTGGTCGGTTGGGAGGGGGTGTGGCCTTACCCACTTAAGGGAGTAGGCGATGCTAGGCTGAGTCTGACCAGCTTGTAAATGGATCCGCTATCGACGAGCCAGGCTGATATTAGTAGGCGGATAGTGAGCTCTCTTCCACTTACCCGGTTGTGCGCTTGATGGGGCAACAAGTTCGTGTAGAGTAAATAGACCCCGGTGATGATCCAGAGATGTACAGTATTGATTTATAGAGCAGGAATTGCATACTCATTCATTCATTCACTATCCACTCGGGCTGATGGTGAGCAACTATTTGTTATGTATACCTTTGCAATCCCAGGATTTCGGTTGGTGCGCGCGACTAACCTGAGATTAGGAGTTTACCACATTAAGTTTAACTATCCAAATTTAGGTATGAGACTAGTTTGGATAGAAGTCCTTTGTGATAGGCTCCAAAGCCTCACTAGAATAAATCCCACCTTTAGCGACGAAAATTTTCGTCACTAAAAGCTAAATTTTCGTAGCTAAAAATAATTATAAAACTTTTAGCGACTAATATTTTCATCGCTAAAAATATTTGTAAAACTTTTAGCTAAGAAAATTTTCATCACTAAAAATATTTCCAAAAGTTTTAGCTACGAAACTTTTCGTCGCTAAAACTATTTTGTAAAACTTTTAGCTACAAAAATTTTCGTTGCTAAAAATATTTTCTAAAACTTTTAGCTACAAAAATTGTTGTTGCTAAAAAAAATATTTGCATAACTTTTAGCTACGAAAATTTTCATCGCTAAAAATATTTTACAAAACTTGTAGCTATGAAAATTTTCGTCGCTAAAAAATATTTGCATAACTTTTAGCTATGAAAGTTTTCGTCGCTAAAAGTCTCATTTTAAAAATATATAGTCCAACACAAAATTCCGCACAAAATTCCTGATAAACACCTGTTACAATATATTTCATCATATTCATCCTGATATACAGCTGTTATATAATATATTTCATCATATTCACATTCACATCCATTTAAACCCAAACTAGTAAATCCATTCAAACATAAACTACATTCACTCAAACACAAACAATCTTATCCACATCACGCATAAATACATATAAGCTTAACATCATAAACAAAAATACCCTAAACCTAAACCTTAACCTAAACCTATAACCTAAAACCTATAACCTAAACCTAAACTTAAACCTAAAACCTAAACCTAAACCTAAACTATAACCTATAAGTTTAGGTTTAGGAAATCGAGTTCAGGTTCGGAATCGGGTTTAGGTTTAAGTTATAGGTTTTGAGATTTGAGAATAGGTTTTGGTTAAGGTTATAAGTTTAGGTTTAGGAAATCGGGTTCGGGATTGGGATTGAGTTTAGGTTTAGGTTAAGGAGTTGAGATTAGGATTAGGTGTAGGTTTAGGTTTAGGGATTTGAGAATACATTAAGGTTTAGGTTTAGGAAATCAGGTTCGGGTTATAGGTTTAGGTTTAGGTTAGGTTATAGGTTAAGGTTTAGGAATTTGAGTTTAGGTTATAGGTTTAGGTTATAAGTTAAGGTTATAGGTTAAGGGTTAGGTTATAGGTTAAGTTTTAGGTTTGGGTTAAGGTTATATAGGTTTAGTTTTAGGTTGTAGATTTTGGGATTTGAGAATAGGTTTAGGTTAAGGTTATAAGTTTAGGATTAGGAAATTGGGTTCGGGTTCGGGATCGGGTTTAGGTTTGGGCTTTCAAGTTTAGTTTTAGGTTTAGGTTAGGGAGTTAAGATTAGGATTAGGTGTAGGTTTAGGTTTAGGAATTTGAGAATACGTTAAGGTTTAGGTTAAGTTATAGATTAAGGTTTAGGAAATTGAGTTTAGGTTATAGGTTTAGGTTATAAGTTAAGGTTATAGGTTAAGGTTTAGGTTATAGGTTAAGTTTTAGGTTTAGGTTAAGGTTATATAGGTTTAGGTTTAGGTTATATGTTTTGAGATTTGAGAATAGGTTTAGGTTAAAGTTATAAGTTTAGGTTTAGGAAATCGGTTTCGGGTTCGAAATCAGGTTTAGGTTTGGGTTTTAAAGTTTAGGTTTAGGTTTAGGTTATAGGTTTTGAGATTTAAGAATAGGTTTAGGTTAAGGTTATAAGTTTAGGTTTAGGAAATCAGGTTTGGGATCAGGTTTAGGTTTGGGTTTTCAATTTTAGGTTTAGGTTTTGGTTAGGGAGTTGAGATTAGGATTAGCTGTAGGTTTAGGTTTAGGGATTTGAGAATACCTTAAGGTTTAGGTTTAGGAAATCGATTTTAGGTTTTAGGTTTAGGTTTAGGTTAGGTTATAGGTTAAGGTTTAGGAAGTTGAGTTTAGGTTATAGGTTAAGTTTTAGGTTTAGGTTAAGGTTATATAGGTTTAGGTTATAGGTTTTGAGATTTGAGAATAGGTTTAGGTTAAAGTTATAAGTTTAGGTTTAGGAAATTGGGTTTGGGTTCGGGATCGGATTTAGGTTTGGGTTTTCAAGTTTAGGTTTAGGTTTAGGTTAGGGAGTTGAGATTAGGATTAGGTGTAAGTTTAGGTTTAAGGATTTGAGAATACGTTAAGGTTTAGGTTTAGGAAATCGGGTTCGGGTTCGAGATCGGTTTTACGTTTCGGTTTTAGGTTTAGGTTTAGGCTATAGGTTATAAGTGTAGGTTTAGGTTTATGTTTTAAGTTTAGGTTATAGGTTTAAGTTAAGGTTTAGGTTTAGGTTATAGGTTTTGAGATTTGAGAATAGGTTTAGGTTATAAGTATAGGTTTAGGTTTAGGTTAAGGTTATAGGTTTATATTTAGGTTATAAGTGTAGGTTTAGGTTATAGGTTTTGAGATTTGAGAATAAGTTTAGGTTAAAGTTATAAGTTTAGGTTTAGGAAATCGGGTTTGGGTTCGGGATCGGATTTAGGTTTGGGTTTTCAAGTTTAGGTTTAGGTTTAGGTTAGGGAGTTGAGATTAGGATTAGGTGTAAGTTTAGGTTTAGGGATTTGAGAATACGTTAAGGTTTAGGTTTAGGAAATCGGGTTCGGGTTCGAGATCGGTTTTACGTTTGGATTTTAGGTTTAGGTTTAGGCTATAGGTTATAAGTGTAGGTTTAGGTTTATGTTTTAAGTTTAGGTTATAGGTTTAAGTTAAGGTTTAGGTTTAGGTTATAGGTTTTGAGATTTGAGAATAGGTTTAGGTTATAAGTATAGGTTTAGGTTTAGGTTAAGGTTATAGGTTTATGTTTAGGTTATAAGTGTAGGTTTAGGTTATAAGTATAGGTTTAGGTTAGGTTATAGGTTAAGGTTTAAGGAATTGAGTTTAGGTTATAGGTTCATGTTATAGGTTATATAGGTTTAGGTTAAGGTTTAGGTTTAAGTTATAGGTTTGGGATTTGAGAATAGGTTTAGGTTATAAATATAGTTTAGGTTAGGGCATAGGTTAAGGTTTAGGGAATTAAGTTTAGGTTATAGGTTTAAGTTATAGGTTATAGGTTTTTGGTTATAGTTATTAGTTTTGGAATTCGAGAATAGGTTTAGGTTATAAGTATAGGTTTAGGTTAGGTTATAGGTTAAGGTTTAGGGAATTGAGTTTAGGTTATAGGTTTTGGGATTTGAGAATAGGTTTACGTTATAAGTATAGGTTTAAGTTTAGGAAATTGAGTTTAGGTTATAGGTTTAGGTTAAGGTTTAGGTTGTAGTTATAGGTTTTGGGATTTGAGAATAGGTTTAGGTTATAGGTTAAGGGTGGAGTCCCTGCAATTACATATATAAACACGGCTTGTCCAAATGGCCAGGCCACTCCAATGTTATCCATAGAAAATGAACAGCTTCATCATGGTCATAACAGCGGTTCTCACCTTCTAGGGACCCTCGCTCAACATCCGGATAGCTCCGACGCACATCCGGGTCCGCTCCATTAATTTTAAGTAAATACAGATATAAACACGGCCTGTCCAAATGGCCAGGCCATTCCAATGTTGTCCATAGGAAATGAACAGCTTCATCATGGTCATAACAACGGTTTCGACCTTCCAGAGACCCCCTCTCAACATGTGAATAGCTCTGACGCACATCCAGGTCTGCTCCATCAATTTCGAGCAAATACAAATATAAACACGGCCTGTCCAAATTGTCAGGCCACTCCAATGCTGTCCATAGGAAATGGACAACTTCATCATGCTCATAACAGTAGTTCCCACCTTCCAAGGACCCCTGCTCAACATCCGGATAACTCCGACGCACATCCGGGTCTGCTCATTTAAATAAAATAGATTATCAAGATCATTTAAATAAAATTAGGTCCAATCAACAATCTGACCTGGATGATTCTGTTAGCATTGTTGATGGCACCTCGAATCTTGTTTTAGGGCATAAAAATTCAAAATTAGATACAAAAATTAGAAAAACTACAGAAATTTAAGAAAGATAGTCAAAGTCCATGTGAATGAACACAAGTATGCACCTACATATGAATTCTGAAAAGCCATTGCACATCAAATAATAATAATAATAATAATAATAATAATAATAATAATAATAATAATAATAATATAATAATAATAATAATAATAATAATAATATAATAATAATAATAATAATAATAATAATAAAATAATAAATCCTTGTGTTTGGATATTTAACAAAATGGCTTTGAATGAATTCATTTGCTTAATTCATGGAAACCTTGCATTTGGATATTCAACAAAATTAAATTATAAATTCAATTTAGTTCAATAAAATCAGATTTTTGAGAAGGTTTTAATGGTTTTAAATCCATGGTTTTCTAAAAAAGGTTCATTTCCTAGACGTCAAATTCAACGGGGAAAGTAAGATGTTAATATTACTTTTCACAGTGCAAAGTTTCAGTCATGTCTCTTCTTTACCTTCCATTTTATTCTTAACAAGAAAATCCATATTTACTAATAATCCCATTTTTCTATTTTTCAAAAGAATGAGTTCGGACTCCGAAAGTGTTGGCTCCAACACTCGTACTTTCAGCACAAACCCTAACCAAGGACTCCAAAATTACCAAGTACTCATAAACATTCATTGCAAGCATTTTCTGTTTAAGTGCATGACGACCATACTGTTAAGATCAATCCTCTTATTTTCATTTACAGAAACTAGTGGATGAAAAATTATGTGTAACATACAGAGATGGTTCTGCCACTTGCAACTTAAAAACCATTCAACAGAGGAAATACCAAAATAGACAAGCTAAAAGAGATTGACATGTTAACTAGAGAATGAGAACAAGAAAAATTGCATCATTATTGAAAAGAAGACTAGAGTGTATCGATGTGAGACATGCAGACCTTTCACCATCTTACTGCCTTTTTATTCCCTCATTGGTTGATTTAATATTATTACCATTCAACAGATCAAATTACATTTATTTTTCCATAGGAGAAGTATGTATCATGTAAAAGACTCTTTTCAGTAACATGGTGGCAGTAATGGCCACCGCCATTACCATTACGATACAGGACGTAAAAGACTTATGACCCTTTTTCTTGGGAAAAATAAAAAATGAAATCGGCCCATAGTGGGCCATAAACAGCCTTGTCATGCGTAAAGGTGTCCACTGTTATTATTACAGGCCGCTACAGTGGCTACATAACCATTTTTGCACAATATGGTTCCATCACCTGAAAATCAGGTGGCCTGGTCATCACTATGGATACTCCATATTCTAGCTAGAATATGTCATCTTCACAGTTAGAATATGTCAAATCAGGTGGTATGGTCATCACTATGGATACTCCATATTCAAGCTAGAATATGGAGTATCCATAGTGACAACCGATTTTTATGATTTCAGACATATGGAGTATCCACAGTTAGGTATAATAGACGAACGGTTTGGATCTCACACATATGTGCCTTACGTAACTGAGATAATTAAGATATTAGCATCTAGCACTGGATACTTGAAAGGAAAACAAAATGACAAGTGGAATTCTGCAGATTTACCAGTTTACATTGGAACAAATAACCAACCAATTAAAATCCATACACTTCCAACCAATTAAAAGAACAAAATTCTTGTCGATTACAAGAGATGAATTGATAATTTGATTGTAGCTATTCACATCGAGGGTCTGATTGCCATCGAATCAAATTACAACTATTCATATTGAGGGTCTGATTGCCAAATTTCAATTTGTTACCTTAAAGTCAGATTAGAAAGAAACCCAACTGCAATTTGAGGGCTATTTCCTCACAATGATAATTTAATTGGCTTATGAATCCGAATGGTGAACTGTGTGGCACAAGGACAAAAAAGGAGTAATTAAAGGAAACAGAGATATAAGACTTACAGGCACATGCATGGACTATAGATTCAACATAATCTGACTTCCTCAAAAAAACCTTCCAGGAGTTTCAGCATAACGCATATTTGGTTTGCTGCGAATGGAACGAATATCAGTCTGCAATAAATTCCAGATGTGGTTTAACAAAAATAAGCCTCTGATCTTGAAATAAATTATCAACTGATGAAGAAATCATTCTAGCATTGACCTTAGTGAAAGGACGGTGAGGATTTGGATTGTAGCATGCAAGAACAGCCACAACTGCTTCCCTTATGCCAACCTCAGCTTTATCATTAGGGTGAAAGCAGCCATAATGATAAAGAACATTTCTTTCCATGAATTCATTATCTCTTTCTTTTAATTTTTTAACTTTCCATTACAATAATAATTGCCTAAAATCATGGTGTTTTCTCAAGATAGAAGTCCAATCCATCCCAACTTGTGCACCTGTAAGGACAAGCAATTCAAACAACATACTTAGGTTATAAGTATAGGTTATAGGTTTAGGTTAAGGTATGGTTCAACTAAGCCTATTCTTGTTTAGGAGAAGTTTGGAATCAGGACAAACAAAGTCACTAGGCAGAATTCAAAGTGGATCATGGATTATTATTTTTTCACCTTGACAATGATGGATCACAGAGCTGATAAGCATTGAATCAAAAAAAAAAATCCACCTCGATCATTAACTCATTCGGATCTATTTCTCAGGCTCTTAATGCTTGATTGCTGCCAATCGTGAACTTCCCAAGCCAGCTACCAAGATTTTTTAGTAATGAACGCTCTTCTGAACTTGATTTTATAAGCTCTAATCTTAGAAGAACCTAAAAACAGATAAAGAAAAACATTTTTTTTAAAATTAAAATGTGTATGGTGACAATGACAACCAGGGGCAGTAAAAAAGTTTTGTAAAGGCACCTTACAATTCTCATAAGTAGCTTTGACAATCTCCGTATTCAACAATCTTGAATTAACTTTCTCTAAGAACTTCAATTACAGCTCATGAAAATTTGGCTCAATGCTTGCTCTGTCAAATATAATGTCCCAGTAAAGTAAAAATCAGCTGATGAAACTAAAGGTTTGAAGCTAAAATACTATTAATCATAAAAAAATCAGCTGATGAAACTAAATGATAGTACTGATCTTTCAGGACATCAGTAAATTCTTTTGATTTCGTATCCGTATTTGAAGCTGAAATATTATTAATCATAAAAAAAATCTTGTCTTATATCTCTGATGCAGGTTCCTGCATGAAATAAACAACAAACTCAAAATTTTCAAAATACAATTGAGATAATACATGAATAGTAAAATAGCATAGAGTAAGCACAAAACCACAGAGACGCGACTTTTGTCAGCTTAACCCAAACCCGACTGGCCCAAGCTAATTGGCTGAGGTCAAGCTGAGTTCGCATAAGATTTTTGTAAAACGATATATCCTGACTCCAATCTAGAAAGGCCATCCATAGTGAGGACCTTCGTATCAATGGTCTAGATCAAGTTTCATTAACCACATCTAGAAATTCGGGTTGGGGAATATGAAAATCAATCAGCCTTTTGCTGATATGGTCGGGTAAGGTTTGGGTTAACAGCTGAATCGTTCAGGCCAGGTTCAGGTAGACCCAAAAAGAGTTGCAGCCTTGCAAAATACAAAGAAGTACTTAGGTGAGATACCTCTATTGGAGTATCCCTTCTCCCACTAGCAGCAATTAGTGTTTCAATATTCAAAGCAGCTCCAAAACTTGTGTTGTATGAGTGCTGCCTAGGCATACCTACAATAAGTAGCACTCCAACCGAAATTAGGAGTAGAATAAACATTCAGATAAATTAAAGGAGAAAAGAAGAATGAATACAGGAGATGACCATTCATAACTATAAGACAACTTCAGTCATTAAAAATTGCACGACAGTACCTTGAGATGTTATTCCACGAGATTTTCAAATCACTCTCCTTTTATGCTTCTCCACCTATCACATGCATTTCCTGGGTCATATGTATTAGTATATCTCTGATACATATAATGAAATAAACCAGGGAAAAGGTCTTCACACCATTAGTTTTATGGATCACTATAATTATGCATTATTTAAGGACATGGGAAGGCTTTTAAACTAAATGTAAGGGCATTTATGTAATTTGGAGGTACATTGGTGTTGTCCCCCAAATCTTTTATTCGTATTATGCAAGAAACTTTCTAGAAATAACAACTTATAAACCAAAACAATGTAGAATAATTGAAAATCTAAACAACAAAATCAATGGATATTCATCAAATAACTTGAAACACCAAAAACTCCATATCTCTTCGCACAAAAATCACTGAAAACAAGTATCCATCACACTAAACTCCCATAGATTTTCATCAAATAATCAAGAACATTACAAAAATAAATAAAAGTAATCACATGAGATTTCCTCATATACAACAGAAAAGATGTACAAGTACTTTGTCTTCAAGTATTCGAAATTCAAAAGAACATCAAAATCACTCAAATGTGCAACAAATAATTAAAAATAGAGAAGAAAAACCAATAAATTCCATTGTGTTTTTGTCCAAAAAACACTTGAAAACAAGTACACATCATCTTAATCTATCATTGATTCTCACTGCATAATCACACAAACTACAAAAACAGACAAAAGGAGAAGTATTCACATTAGATGTCCTTTTAATAACAGAAAACCCATATAGAACTCCCATGTCTTCAAGTAATTGAAATTTGAAAAACATTAAAATCAATCAATGTGCATCAGATAACTCGAAAAAGCCCCTAATTACCTTAGTTCTAATCAAAACACCTGAAAACAAGTATTCGGCATCCTGAACTCCCATTGATTTTCATCAAATAAACACAAACTTCAAAAACTAATCAATAGAAAAGTATCTACATGACCACTCCATTTTTCAGATAATCCAAGTACGACGAACAACTAGGTCAATACATATGCATCAAATTGCTTGAGAACATCCCAAAATCCCTTGATTTTGGTCTAAAAAAAAAAAAACCCGAAAACAAGTATCCATCATCCTAAATTCCCATCAATTAATATAACATGATCACATAAACTTCAAAAACTGCCAAATGCAAAAGTACCCACATGAGATTCCCTTACATGTAACATAAATGATGTGAACAACACTATTAATTATGCCAAGTCCAAATAACACTAAAATCAATCAACTAACATTAAATAACTTGAAATGCCCTAAATTCCATTGGTTTCAGTCTAAGAACACCCAAAAGCAACTACTAATAATCAAAAACTCCCATTGATTCACATCAAGTAATCCCACAAATTTTAAGAATTGATAAATGCAAACGCACCCACATGAGATTCCATCGTCTAAACCACAAAAAATTATAATAAATTTGCATAACACTTCATTTTTCAACCAATATGCATCAAACTGCTTAAGAACATCCCAAATTTCATTGTTTTTTCATCCCAAAACAATTGAAAACAGCTCACACATCATCCTAAAGTCACATTGATTTTCACCAAATCAAAGAAAGTTCAAAAGGAGATATACCCATATGAGATTTCCTTCTTGACAAAAGAAAAATTAATACGGTAGAATCCAAATGGATTCACATCAAATGATTACACAGACTTGAAGAACTTATAAATGCAAAAGCACTCAAATGAGATTTTGTTACATATAATAGAAAAAACCCACATAATACTCCTTTTTTAAACTAATCTAAATCTGATGAACATCGAAATACAAAAATATACATAAATTGCTTCAAAACATCCCAAATTTCACTGATTTTCCAAAAAAAAAAAAAAAAAAACTACACATCTAATAAAATCAAATTGATTTTCGAAAAAAAAAAAATCAAAGAAACTTCAAAAACAGAGATACCCATGTGAGATTCCCTTCTGTAAACAGAAAACTAATTGCAACAGAATCCAAACAGATTCACACATGAGATTTCCTTCTGTACAACAGAAAACTAATCTGGAATAAAATCTAAACAGATGCAAAAGAAATATTCAAAAAGCTTATACCTCATGAATAAAGAAAATTCAAGATTTTTTCTCGTCCTAACATTTCAAGAACACAAAAAGATAAATGATTTTTCAGAAAGAAGGGTTCACGTGCAATTCATTTAAGAGCATGCACCATTAGTTTTTAAAAAGAACAAAAAAGAGGAAAGATAATTGTTAGGGGATATTTTGGTTCTTTTTCCAAAAGTTCATTTCATGTTCAGTTATTCAAAATAATACAGGGTGCAAGTCTCAATAAAGATGAATCAAATGAATCCAAGGAAACAGTGGTGATTCATAGAGTAACAAAGAGAAATAAAACTAAAGTATTAGGACCAAGACACACTCAAACTAAATATGATGGCCATTAGACATATATGTTAAAGAATCACGGACAACTTAAAGAGAACTATTAAAAGGTAGGTAAGGTAGTTCCATCAGAATTTTAAACAATTGTTAAACAATGGGGCTAAGTAAAATGGTAATGGTAAGAATCATCAAAAAGAAGGCAATGGTGAGATGTTCATTGCAAATTTTTTTTTTATAAAAGAAACCTTTCACAAGAACATGAATCAAGCAAGATCTAAAAAATATTGGCAACAATTTTATTGTAGTAAAGACTAAAGTAAAATTTTGTGCCTCAACACTGTTTTCGAACTGTTTAGAACCCAGTCTACATAGCATTGTAAAATGTCAACCTATTGCAAATTAATAATTTTTAAACCCTATTCAATATTTTGTTTATTTTTATAAATGAAATATGCTTTAAAGAATCCTTGGTATGATCTAGCCAAACTAAAATGTAAAATAAAAGGCAGGATGCAAGAACAATGATCAATCTTGACAAATTGGAAGTATTAGTCTAACAAAATCAATCAACTTTGAACTAGCCAGAAAAGGAGTGTGCAGTTATAAGAAGCATCTTCCCCACCACTAATTTCTCCCTTGACATGGTAACATTCACCTGATCCTCATCAAATTGCATAGTTTTTTTCTCATACAAAAGACAAGCTCCACACCTCTTGTTCCTATTAATTCGCACCACACAATAGTGTCATCATAAATCCTACTCTCATTACTTAGGATTCTTGCATCAGATTTAGGGTAAGCATGACAGATTACATGCAATCAAGATGCAGGCAAGGGAATAGAACAAGGAGGGGCCTTAGATCCTAAGAGGTGGGAGTGTATGTGTATCATTATGGAATTTGGGTAGGGGAACAAAAGATATTTTTAACAAGGATGAGGAAAGGAAAGGCTGTGGATCTTTACTCTCTACTTTCTCCCCTTTCAATAATGCATCTTTACTCTCTCTTCTTTTGTTCTCATATAGTTTCCAATGAAAGCTTTGCTCTCTATCTTTGTACACAGGAGTCATATACATTACCTTGATGGATCTTGCCTCCTTTGTCTCCTCCCTACTGGATCATTTTAATAATTTTTTTGTCATTGATAAAATATCTTCCTCTCTATTTCGCATCTCTATCCTCTCTTCCTTCTCACTCGACTTCTTTTTTGTCCATTCTTCACCTCTTATTTTCATTGTCACAACCTTCTTTCACATCACTTTCACAACTACACCTGCACCTCATTCACAATCAATCTCCCATGCATGTTCATGTCACCATTTTCTCTGCCCTAGTTGTAAAACTGATAAAGGATGAAATTGTTTACCCCATTCCTTATTGAAATGGAAGCATTAAGAATACTTGTTCCCCCATTGTCTGGAGCTTGCTAGTTCCAACACATTCACCACATTCATACCAAACCTTAATCTTTCTATGCTTTTCCTTATTCGTTACTTAATTTCTTCTCTTCTTAAAATGGCATTAAATTATAGTACCTACTTCAACCTTCAAACTGGGATCCTAAATATTGCAACAATGAGCATTTCCAATTGAGGTATGGGGTTAATGATGCACGATTCTCGGATCATCCACAGTGGACCCCACTGCTAGTGGTGGAAGATCAGGACAAGATCTATTATATGCTTGGACTATGAGACCTACAAATCTGATCAGATGGTTATAATAGTGAACAGATACGAATGTGGAAATTCAGTTGATTGTTTTATAATGCCTATATACAAGCCAAATAAGAGGAAGGGGTTTGTACAAACTTAGTGCCCCTGGGGCCATATGGTTTTTATAGAGAAGTACTTCAGAGTGGTATTTGGAATCTCTAGGGTAGTTTCCTTTCCTTCCTTCTATTACAATTTATAGATGAGGAAATTTAGGTAACAATTTGAGCCAATGGGCTTTAAGCCTTGGATTCTTTTATTTTAAGTAACATTTTTGTATCTACATACATAACCATATGTATGGATGAATATAGTTTATTTGATATTTTTGACTAAATGAAATTCTTTCTTTTTGTTTCTTGAGGCTAGAAACATCTATATAGAAGTAAGTGTCTACTAACCTAGGACTAGGAGTGAGATTCATCTAGATTCTCTTTGCAATGAGATTCCACATACATTATTTTCTAAGTTTTTTATTGATTTACTCTGGCCATTAGAGTGATTAAGGAGTGGATGAAAGTTTTGAGGCATCAAGGTGGAAATTTTCCATGGGAGATGGTTTTTTTTTTTTTGGAGGGGGGGGGACCAAAATCCAGGGAATTTGGGATGTTCTCAAGCAATTTGATGCATATGTATTGACCCAAATGTTCTTTGTACTTGGATTAACTGAAAAATGGAGTGGTCATGTAGATACTTTTTTGTTTATTAGTTTTTGAATAATACAGTTATTCAAAATAATATAGGGTGGTGAGCTCTTTTGCACCCTATTTCTTAAAGAGTAACGAAGAAGTTCCATCAAAATTGCAATCTATTAAAATATGAATCAAAACGAAGATCTAAATCTCATGTGGACCATATCATTGGAAACAGTGGTGATTCAACATCCTACCATGAGTAAACTTCCTACGGCCCACAGTAATGTTTCTATAATTTTTATTTTCCATCTAACATGTTGATAAGGTCAAACAAACCTCCATGGATGGTAAAATAAAAAAATAAAAAAATAACAAAAAAAATAAAAAAATAACAAAAAAAATAAAAAATAAAAAATAATAATAAATAATAAAAAATCAGCTTGATCCAAAACTTTTGAGGCCGATTAATGGTCAATCATCACCTTTTCCCATGCTATTGTCCACCTGAGAATTGGATCTGCTTATGTTAAAATGATCTGAAAAAATAAATAAAATAAATACATCAAGGTGGCCCCACGGCAAGGGCTGCACCTAATCCGGTTTAACAATCTGGAAAAAACTGATGTACAGAATCACAACATATAAAAATGTGAATGCCAAAAAATGGTTTGGCAAGATCTTTCAATTAGGAGTGTTTTCAAATATCACAGATGGATACAAGCTTCTAGATTAAACATATAACATTGTGAGAAAAAAAATCACATGACTCAACTTAGAAGGGCGATCGACTGGTGATGAAGCTGGCGCTCGAAAGAGGGAAGGGAGACAAAGAAAATGGCGGTCGAAAGAGGGAAAATGAAATTTCCTCTTTTGAAATGGGATAAGAGATCAAATCTGGAAAATGTGATTTTTCTATATTTTATAAAATAAATTGTATTCATAGCCATACAATATATGGACCATTTAGTGGATGGTTAAGATAATATTACATAAGATAATTATAATTATAAACCATCTATAATAAGACCCATTATTTGGATAGTCTGGATAGCCATATATCAAACCCACATTTTCAATGAATGAGTCACCACTATTTAACAAAAAAATGCAAAACTAATAAGTTTTCATATATAAATGAAAACGGTAGCTTAGCTTTGGATCTGGTAGGGCTCTACGGGCCCTACCATAATGTTTGTGTTTAATCCACACCTTAGATCCATTTGTAAACAATCTTTTCAGGTCGATACCAAAAAATAAACTTGAAATAATTCTCTAACGAACAACACCACAGGAAAACAGTAGCGATTGAACGTCCAACCTTAAAAAATATCTTTTACCTACGGATTATAGTAGCTACGGATTTTATCCGTCAGTAACTCTAGCTAAATCCATAGCCAAAGCTGCCACACACCCAACAGCTATGCCCAAATTTTTCGTAGTGAACTACAAGCGTCCATACAAAGACATCATTGTAAAATAGAATTTGTTCACAAATGACTGGCCCATCTCTAATATCTTTTGGTTAAGACTTACAAATATGTTAGACTCTCTAGCTTCAGGAATTCAGATGGAATGGAACCATTCGATCTTTGCCATGCGCAATTCAAATAACTCCAGCTATCCAAGCTCGGGCGAAATGCTATTAACCAGTTCATTGTTGTTCAATTGCCCATAGAAGAAAACTATTAGAAATAATTTACACACAAATATCCCTAAAATGGAAATTTTATTTTAAAGTAAGAACCCTCACAGATAGCTTAGCTTGGACATGTTCCCCAATTCAGGTGGAATTGGCCCAGTGAGCTTGTTACTGTGTAGGTACCTAAGAAGAATAAATAGGAAACACGGTGACCAATCAACAAGAAAATCCCTGTTGCATGAATACTCAACAATTCCAAAGCCTAACTCTCCCTAATGAAATAAAAAACGATTTCTAGAAACTCAACAATTCCAGCAAAAACACACAAAATGCAAGAAAAAAAGGCACAAGATTGAATTTTTTGAAACTTTCTCCCATCAAACACATCAATACCCACTTTGAAAACACCGCTATCAAGGATATCATTGATGGCTTAAGCTGGAAGAATGCCATCAATACACACACACACACACACACACACACACACACACACACATACACTCATAATATTTTAAAAAATATAAAAATCTATATATATTGTAATTAAAATCAATGGTTTTTTATGCCACAAGTTGTCTATTGTAATTAAATTCAATTGATCGTGGCCACTTAAAAATGATAATTAAATAAAATGAGTTCAGCTCATTTTTAATTGGCACACAAACGGGCTCCTAAGAGTCCAATTTCTCAATTAGTGGATAACATGGAAATCCTTATTGTGCTAAAATTTTGTATATATAGGCTTAATAGTTTGTTGATCTAGACCATTGGACTTATTCCCCATCATGGATGCATCATACCCAAATTCTCAACTAGTTGATTTGTGCATTTTGGATGATCCAATCTTCGATGTGGACTTTCCATTCATTTCATACAATAATGCAATGCTCTTGAAAAAAATCACAATGATTGGATCATGCGAAGAAATGCCAAATGTATCAGGAAATGATAAACAAAATAGCTAGTAGAAATTTACAAGTTACATTAACTAAGTGGGAAAAAAATAATAATTATTGATTTTCGTAGCTATATGTGGATACTTCAAAACCATTTTCATTTATATGATTGAAATAAGAAAATACTAACATAGCTTGATCCAAAACCGTTGTGTGCCCGCCCTAAGAAAGAGTGTTGATGGAACATCCACCAAGATTCGAGAGATCCTTTAACGTCCTAAAAGATCTCACGTGAGATCTTTAGACGATAATATCGGATCCCGACGATCTTGAGAACCACTCATCTCACAAACATCCCAGATTACAGCCAGGATATTAGGCGAGAGTCCTCCTGAAATTGTATTCTAGTTCTCCTATAAATATAGAGGTACCTCCCACTATTCAAGGTACGTTCACTGAGAAACCCTAAATACTTGACTGATATCTCTTTTATGGAGATCCTACCCTACTCTATAAGACCTTGATACTGACTTAGGCATCGGAGAGTCCCTTGTATTGGCTAGGGCCTCCTCTATTCTTCTTTCTACTTGTGCAAGTCCAGGAAAGGTCTATACAAGGGGAAATGTACAATCACCTACCATTGCAACTAATTACATACATCTGGCTGGGCCCCATGGCAAAGGCCATCACTACCCAATCCGAGTCCCAGATCAAGTTAATGTTTGTGTTTAATCCATGCTATCCATTTATTTTTAAAGATCATCTTACTAGTGAGCTTGTTACTGTGTAGGTACCAATTTGAAATGAACCACATTACAAGAAATAATGTTGAATGAGCGTCAACCATTTAAAACATTCTGGGGGGCATAAAAGTTTTGGATCAAGATGATTTTTTTCCCCTTCATCTAGACATGTATGATCTAATAAATAGATAAGATGTCAAATAAACAGTATAGTGGGTCTTATGAGGATTTTAATGATGGATATCCAATCACTGTTGTTTTCATGTGGTGTGGTCCACCTGATATTTATACACCTCTCATTTTTGAGCCCCACCATGATGTATGTTTTATATCCACACCTTCCATCCATTTGGAGAGATCATTTTAGGGCAATATCCATAGTTAAATCCTGAGCTCCAGTGGACCTCAGCATAGAAAACAGTGGGGACAGTGACACCCACCATTAAAAACTTCTAAAGGCCACAAAAGTTTTAGATCAAGTTGATATTTGTGTTTTACCTTATTTCATGTCTTTTTTAACTTTTGAACAGGTTGGATAGTTTCAATGGTGGGAATCACTCTCTCCAGTGTTTTCTATGGTGAGGTCCACTACATGTCTTTGTCTGCCTCATTCTTTGGGTCACACCCCTAAAATAATATCTCAAAATGGATGGACGGTGTGGATACAACACTTACATCATAGTGGGCCCGACAGAAATTGGTGAAGTCACTTTAGTAGCCAACTCGCTATTCAACCTGTATCTAATCCGCGTCCGACGTCCAGCAGAGAAACTTTGCTCTCTCTCTCTCTCTCGCCCTAATCCTCTCTCTCTCTCTTATCATTAGCTAATCCGCGTTCCCCTCTCCTCTCTCTCTCTCCCTAATCCTCTCTCCCTCTCTCTCTCTCTTAACCTGTCAATAGCTAATCCGCATCCCCCTCTCCTCTCTCTCTCACCCTAATTCTCTCCCTCTCTCTCTCTCTCTCTATCTCCCTAACCTTTCTTGTGTTTCTTTGATCCATGAACGCCCTGCCCACGCACGTCCTCGCTCTCTCTCTCTCCGAAGCTTGGTTGATAAGGATTTGTCGAACTGGAGGTATCTCTCTCTCTCTCTCTCTCTCTCTCTCTCTCTCTCTCTCTCTCTCTCTCTCTTAATGCCAATTTAGGAATTTGGAAATTTAGTAATTTATGGATTTTTGATTTGATGTGGACCCTCGTTTTGAGATTTGGGGATTTTAGGGCTTACAGATTTGAATGTGGACCCCGAATTGGGGTTTTTCTGATTTTATAAATTAGGGATTTGCGGATTTTGGGGATCTGAGGATCCAACCAGAAAATAGTATTTCTAATTTTACAAATTAGGGATTGCCAAAGGCTAGAAAATGACTAGAATAAAAAAATAAAGATTTGGTTTTTTACTTTTCAACTAAAAATTGCTTTGGTTGTGTTAACTATTGATTTTCCAATGTTGTTTTACTTGTCTTCACCTTACAAAAGACATGATTCTTCTATTTTAGTTGCCTAATTCATCTCCTTTAGTAATATTAACTTTTTTGCCTATTATTTACAGTTTAGTTAGTTTTAAGTTGCAAAGAATCATATGATTGCATGAGTTGCTTATACTAGTACTTATAGGCAAAAATCTTTTAGCTTTTGTTATTCTTCTTGATTCTGAGGTTCTTTCTTCTCATCTAATTTACTAGTGGTGTTTTCTTATAGTTTTAATATGAAATTCTCATCTCTGCGCCTTTTGATCCATAAGCAGTCATGTTAACCTATTATCCTGGCTTTTAATGTTCCTTCGAGCAACATTTTGTGTTACTATGGTAGGTGCACTTTCTTACTCTGGAAGTCAGATCTAATCTCGAGAAATTAGGTCAAAGAATTCAACATTCTTCCATTAAATTCTTTTGAGTTTGGGCCATTTCGGTCATACGCTCATTAACATTTGGTAGTGGACCCCGGCTTGTTCCTACCATGTATACATTGGCTTCTTCACTTCTTGATGAAGTTATTGTCGGGTTGGGATATGAGCGCATTGGAGTGATAGTTCTTGATGAGAGAGGAGTCTCATTAAGTTCCCTTGTATTTTCGTAGGATTCGACTGCTTGCGACATAACTAGTAGAGGCGTCACTTGTGGAGATATAGAGGATAGCGAGTCTTCTACAAGTGATTTACCCTTTTCTTTTCTTGTCCATCAGACGTTTGCGGCGAGCAAGGCTTGAAAATCTTGCGATGTTAAGGAATAGGGGGATCTCTCCGGGGAAAGTTCCGGAGGAGAAAGTGCAGGATTCTTTCTGATTGCATTACTCATCATCGAACCTCTGATCATCTGTGGCGAAGTCAATTTGGCTACTGTACAATATTGAGTCTTAGACCTTCAACTGGAAATGACTATCCATTCGTCTCCTCTATCTTGTGCGCGTGGTGATACGGATATCACTCCCGCAATAGCTCGAGAAATGTTATTTTTAATTGGCGTTGTCATCTTTGGGGTTGGCTGATTCTTCATATCCAGAGGTTGATTTCGAGCATACTCCACCACGAATTTGGTTGAAGTGAAATAAAAAATTATTTTTCTTAAAGCAGTTGCCATTAATTGTAGCTTAAACATATATGTTGTATCATAGCTTTCTGATTGCCAATACAAAATAGTAGTAATTAGCATCTAGATGACAACATATTTTATCTTAGAGATGAAGGGGAGGATGTTCCCGTTGAGAGTCTCCATTTTGGCGTCTATTCGACCCCAAACATGATGAAAGTTCTCTAAATATTTTCTAAGTTATCATTGAATAAAAAATAAGTCCCCAGTAGAGTCGTCATTTTGTTTCAACTAGAAACAAAAGGTATTTGATTTGAGGAGTTCCTTATTCAATAATAACAAAGAAAGAACGAGAGAAGAATCATCAAAAAGTATTTTATTGATTTTAAGTTCATTTACATCCTCTTATCCCTTGATTCGAAGTTAAAATGTATGAAATACAAGTATAGAACAAGTTTGAATATCAAATCCCACAACATTTTGGCTAAAGATTCGTTCATCTCAACAAGAGGAATATTGCGCAGATATGAACATCTTGCATCTCTTTCTTCAGTTCATCCAAACATGACCATGAATTGAAGAAAAGCTTGTCCGTTCTGATAATTTCCCAGCATTTCTACTCTTTGGCAATGATTCACTGCAACAACATGTTGTTGCACGGTCCAGCGCAGATCCCATTCTTCTTCTCTTCCTTCTTCTTCTCTGAGATACCTTCGAAGTCTTTGTCTTCTCTAGAGCTTTGATCTTCTTCATCGTTGTTGTTGTGCAAATGAAAGGGGGAGTGGAGTATTTATAGGCCTCCACACCTGCGAACCCTCGATCTTTGTGCTATGGGGCCACCTTTTATACTATCTTAGCTACTAAAACTATCCTACACAAGTCAGTGTTGCACAATCCAATGCAACCAATGTTTACATTGCGCGGACCTGCGCAACCATGTTCTTTGTGTGGGTGCGCACAACACAACGATTACCTTCTTTCTCTATTCGTCATTTGTTTCTTCATTTCTCTAATCATCCCTCTATTTTATTCTCCAATAGATTTAGACATTGAATGTGATGGATGATTGAGATGCAATGGTTAGATGAATTAATGGTGGAATAAGTTTGGTGGATATAAACTCACTCCAACACATCTTATTTTCCTCTTGAAGAAACGTGAATAGGCCAGTGTATATTATTATTTTATTTTTTAAAAAGATGTGTAAATGTATGTATATAAGATGGATCAGATAAAACACACCATCCATTATAATGTTGACTTCGTGGTCTCGACGATAAATGGTTCAAATTGCTAGAGAACAGTCTTAAGTTAATATTTTGAATAGATGGTCATAGTTGCTAGATGGGTCACAATTATAGTAGGGCTAGTTGTGTAACTGTAAAAAGAAAGATTGGACATTTGTTTATGAAATTGCGGATGAACGGATGATTCAGATTGCTTATGAGACTAGCCTAATGAGTCTCACAATGACTAATTCAAATAAAAGTAAAATTTTCATTATAAGGACATCATGACCAGGCCAGCATATGTATGTATGTATGTATGTATGTATGTATGTATGTATGTATATTTGAAATTTCTATTAAGCGTAGACTCAAATTGTACCATTCAATTTAAAGCGAAATTTGACCATGGTGCACTAATTAATGTGTTCTTCCATTGATTTTAATATGGATATTGATCTCTCAATGGTGATCAAGATGCATTTAATGGACTTCCATCAGTCTAAGGGTTAAAATAATGTGTAGCTATCCTCTAAGAAAACCAACCAGTAAATTTTAAGTATATCTCAAGGGCTATGATGTGGACGGTTAACTTTTGTATTTAGGTAGCCCAGTTGAAGGATACAAGTGCAATGTATGGTTGGATGGTTGAGATACAAGAAAATAATTAGATGGTTAAGAGTCTAATTTGATATATATAGGTTATTGTACAAGTACTTTCATGTTTTGGTAGCTCTAAGATGTGTTTTTAGTTAAATTGGATAGATAGATCATTTGATTAACGACTTAGATTAATCATTTAATAAATTGAACTAAAATCTTAAAAATAGATGGATGAAAAGGTGATCACATACATTGTATGATGAATGAATGTGTGAGTTTAGCATGTGCTCCACAACTAGATTGGAGCTAGTTAATGCATTAATGGGTGGTTTTAGGTGTATAAGTAAAGGTAATGCACACACACACACACACACACACACACACACACACACACACACACACACGCACGCACGCACGCACGCACGCACGCACGCACGCACGCACGCGCACACACACACACACACACACACCAAAATAATGAAATTATAATTCAATGGTTCACACTAATAAATCGATCCATATCAATGGTTACGTCTTGTATAAATTGAAAGATGCATGAATGTATGGATATGTGGGTGGATGCATGCATGCTTAGGTGGATGCATGTGTGTATGTACATGCATGTGCATACACAAGTACCAAAATCTCGATTCATTACAATCCCTTCTTAGAAATTTGGGAGACAATAACTCCACAAGAAGGTGACCTTAGAAGGTCCCTTTAGGCTAAAATGAAAAATCTAAGGATTACGCCTCACTAATGTACCACATTGTAAAATTTGAGGATTTCAGCCTCTTATACAAGCATATAGTTAGATAAGAGGACTTCAACCTCATATTATGCTTAAGTGTAAAATTTGAGAATTTAGCCTTATTTGTATTATTAATTTAAGCTTTAAAGTTGTTGAGCTAAATATCACATGTTTATACCTTAGATTATCATTAGTCATTCCTGTTTTTAATTAATATATATATTTGAATGACCTTAATTAGCATGCTCCATGATTTTTATGATATAATACATCCCTAACCCATGTTAATATAAACTTTTTAATTGGAAAATCTATAACTTGTAGAGTTGGTTCCTATATGATCTTTATTGGCATATCTTTTGGAACTAAGTCTTTGCCAAGTATTGACAAAAAAGGGGAGAAAAATCATGTCTCATCAAAACAATGCATTCTCTTGTGTAGGGTTTGTTTGTTGTTATAGCAGGTTTGATCGGGGAAGCAATTATGGGGAGCAATGCAAGTGTTAGATGTCTTAGTGTATCGAGTTGTAAATCTTTTATATTTGATATGTAATATCTTTAATCGTTTTAGTATGTCATTGGTATGGACCATGACATAGTCTTAAGTTAGGTTTTTGTCATGTAATTGAAAAAAGGGGAGATTATTAGTGCACTGGTTTTTCCACCCTATTTGTCAATTACATGAGTCATTATGTCATGTAGTTGGTTTAGCCTTTGAAAAGAGAAGACAGAAGACACAAGCGAAGCTGAAGCATCAAGGAAGTAAGCACGGGTAAATGGGGTGCCTTGGTGATCTGAACCCTTGACTCAAAACAACACATATACCTCTAGATGATCTTAACCTAACAGGAATACCTAATTGATCATACCTTAGCCATAGGAGACCAAAAAAAAATGATAAATAAGGCTAGAAGAGGTGTGAATCTGTTATGCAAAAGATAGCACAAAACAGCAGATTTCGATTGATGTTTGATGGCATCGAGCTGCCATCAAACAACCTTTAATGACGTCGAATGCTTACCGATGACATCGATCAAGAGTCAGAAATGTCTAGCAACCAACTAGATTTATTCTCTGATTTTTTCGATGGCATTGAGGTCCCTTCAATGACATCAATTGAGAGTCAAAATTGTCTAGCAAGAAATTAAATTTTTCTCTGACTTCCTCGATGGCATCGAAGACCTTTCGATGACATAAAAAATTAAAGTTCGATGACATCGAAGGACAGTTCGATGACATCAAAATGTGTCCAGATATGTCCATAAGAAATCACCATATTTGTTTGGATTGTTCGATGCCATTGAGGAATCCTTTAACGACATCGAATGTATTTTCGATGACATCGACAAAGCTATTTTCTGCCCATTTTTTGACCGTTGGAGCTTGAAATTTTTATTAAGGATAATCGGCTCTTGGGCATTTTCATGGATTTTTGGAGAAATAGAAGCCTATGAGAATCCATGTTTATACCCCTCATCCCAAGACTCTATTCCATTGAGTTCTAAGTTATCTCCTTTGAGATTACAATTCTAATGAGGATTCTAACCTCAATATTAAGATATGCTTAAAGTCTTCCACTTTCTAGAGATTGGACTTAAGAAATCTTGGCATACAATTATTCAAATCGTCGATAGAACCCATATAGTTGAATCTTTGGAAAAAACAACTTCCCATTAGTTGTAAGAGATTCAACCAACCTCCCATCACCTTGGTCATCTCGGAGGAGCATCAAATGTAAGGTGATTGATCATGAAGTTAAATCCTTGACAAAACAGTGGCGGCATGATTGGGGGAGCATCGGGGAGCTTATTGAAGCATGGGAGAGCAACAATGGCATAAACTAAAGAGGCGCTACAAAGGGAGCACAATCCAACAAGTAAGTTGTCAATTATAAGAGTTCAAGTTCACTCTCTTTCCTTACGTAGGAATGAGAGTAAGAGTTTGTAAACCCAAACTCAACTAGGTTGTTTCATATGACCTTGGCCTTTGTGCAGGGCCTAAATCTGTGGTTCTTGTGTTGGACCAATGTTGTTAATTAGCCAAAGGAAAAACTAACTAAAGTCTCTTGTTAAAGCCTCCTACGGGAGAATATGTATCGAATTCTTGTGTAGGACCTTGGCTCAAGAGTAGAGCCTAAATTTCAGGTTCTTGTGTAGGACATTGGCTCTTGTGTAGGGCCTAAATCTTTGGATACTTGTGTAGGACCTTGACTCTTATATAGAGCTTAAATATCAGGGTTCTAGTGTTTAGACATTGGCCTTTGTGTAGGGCCTAACACCCCAAGTTCTTGCGTAGGACCTTGGCTATTGTGTAGAGCCTAAATTTAAAGTCCTTGTGTAGGGCTATAAAAGTTAGAGGTGAACCTAATTTAAAACTTTCGATAATGAAATCCGATATACTCATGGGTTAAGTGCATCCACCGGGGTTAATTGAGCTAGATTGAAAGTACATGTGTTATTATAGTGTGACTGAAAAATCATTTATTGTATGTGATATATGTGGCTTTATAAGTTTCAATGGCATTGGCCAGTACAACCAACACCTTAGACTCATTCTGGGATTAAATGAAAAAGTATGTTCTAATGTTACTTCAAAGATTTAAAAGGAAATCATGGAATACATGAACAAGCATAGTCAAAAAAGTATAATACTATGTTTATCCAAGAAGAGTTTATAAAACGAGAAGCATATGAGGACATTGATACTGTTGATATGGATGCTATGGTGACCTAAGTTTATAAGGTAATCTAGACAACCAACACACAAAAGAACCCATGGGCATGAGCTAATGGATGGGTGGTGCACATGGAGACCACATCTCGAGAATATGGTTGAACAAATGAGTAAGGGCAAGGAACTCCATAAACCACTTTGGAAAACTGCTATCAGTAAAAAGTTAAGAAAATTTTGGTTCAATCTATTGCTAAGTAATTGTACCAAATCGGCATTGTTTTCAACATCGTAAAGTGAAAGAGCTTCAAGGTTATGGTGTAAAGCGATAGGTTCATATCATGAAGTGAGATAAGGTTGCCTAAAAAATGAGGTTGATTTTACGAAAAACTTTATCGTTGAATACAAAGAAGTATAGAAAATCTATGGTTGTACGCTAATGGTAGATGGATGGACCAATATAGTCAGTTAGACATTAATAAACTTTCTTATGAATTTTCTAATTAGGATCATGTTTATAAAGTTTATGGATGCATCAACCCATTCCCACACCATTGACTATTTGATTAAATTGTTGGATAGTGCAGTTGAGAAAAATAAGAAAATATTGCGTTGTCCGAGTTGTCATGGACAATGCAACATCTTATATAGTCACCCATTACCTTCTTATGAAAAAGTGGTGTCATTATTTTGGACCTTATGCGAGACACATTATATAGATATAATGTTATGAGATATAGGTAGGTTGCATATTAAAGTAATTGCTAGGGTAAGAAGAATCACAATTTTTATATATAATTAAACACAATATTCTTCTCCATCACATGAATAGGCACATTTTCTGTAATTTACTTTTTTTAGCCATTATCTAATTCATAATAGCTTTCTTAACACTATAAAGGTTGTGTTTAAAGAAATCTGGGTTCAAAACTTTGTAATATTGGTCAATTGAAATAATCTGCATTGATCAAAGAAGGTCGAAGGGAAGTTAGTCCAATAAATCATCCTCCTGCAATTATTCTAGACACAGGTGAGAAATGCACTAAAATCCTTGAAATCTTTAGTATGTTACGATTGGTGGACGGTGATGAGAAGCTACACATAGGTTATATCTACAATGTGATGGGGAGGGTTAGAAATAATATTATGGACCACTTTAACCATAAAGAGCGTGGCTTGCCTATCTTAAATATTATAGATAAGAGATTAAGAAAGCAAATGTTATTTTCATTGTATTTGATAGCCTACATACTTAATCTAGCAACATTCTTTGCGTCCGCTGATCAGTCTGTGGCATAAACGTCGCATATGGTCAGCTTTGTTGACATTTGGAGAGTAATTTGAGGTAAAGAAGAGCATGATATGACTTCTCAAGAGTTGGACTTTTACATGAAGAATTATGGAATTTTCTCAAGAGATATAGTCATTAAGTATATGAATATTCTTTTACATGAAGAATTATGGAATTTTCTCAAGAGATATAGTCATTAAGTATATGAATATGAGCTAAGTAGTATAAACATTTGCAAGTTTGCCAATGTATGAAATGGACTTGAACAGAAAGGATCTGACACCATAGAAGTTGGTCATAAAAATTAGCGGTTGCGAGCATAACTAAAATATGTTTGAATTAGTAAGTTTTACAATCCACTTTCGGATCACTAACCGTAAAAGTAAATGACTCCTGGCAAATTCACTTTCAATTGAAATTTTGAAATATTATGCAAACTTACCAAAAAAAAAAAAAAAACCAAAAAAAATAAATAAAGAAATCATCTTGAACAAAAAAAAAAGATATAATGACTTGGTTTTTGTCTAGTACAATAAAAAATTATGAGACAGATTTCAAATTAAGCAAGAAAAGCTTTTTATGATCTTATTTGTTTAGATGACTTGAAGGTAGATAGTGAGTGGTTTTTAGAGTCAAAAGATTTGGCCTTGGCAGGCGAGGAGCTAATATACCCTCAAGTCAAAGATGTCGCTTTTAAATAGACACCTAGACAAAGTTCTTCAACTTAGAAGTAAAGAAGATGGCTAGACAATAACATGAGGCCTAATAGCAGTCAAGGCTAGGAAAATGTGAATGAGATTGAAGAGATACAATAAAAAGATGGTCGACTATTATATGATGATAAACAACTGGTGTGAATCAATTATTAAGAAACAGAAGAAGATAAAGTATTGGTTGAAGGAAATGACTTCGACGATGATGATTGTGGTGATGTACCATAAAGGAGACGGATTAATGTATATAATGGTATAAGTCGTTAGTTATGTAAATTGTAAAAAAATAATTTGGCTTAGGTTATTGTTTACTTATTTGTACTTTACTTTAGACCACTTATTATATCAAGTGAAGTAACTCAACAAGTGATATCAATTATTAATTGACAGACAAGGAATCCCCCCCCCCCGGGTGGGTCTTTATATTATGAACAAAAATTTTCCTATAACTAACATTTATCAATAAAATTTTTTATTTTTTTATAAGTTGTTATTTGTTACTTATTAATGAATTAAAACTCATAAGGTGACTCAATGTAATTGTGTAACTTGTTGATTATTATACTTTATAATTTTTTATGTAACTTAAATGAAAATAGATAAATAAAAAATAAAAAATAAAATACTTCTAATATTACATAAAATTTTCTTAATTTAAAATTTACAAAAATTTCCTCTTTTTTCTTCATTTCTCTCTCTCTCTCTCTCTCTCTCTCTCTCTCTCTCTCTCTCTCTCTCTCAAATTTAAAATTAAAAATAAAATAAAATAAAAGCTGCTCTAATTGTATATTTCAAAGTTGATAACAGCTTTTTAAGATGACAACTTCCCTCAAACATGTATATTTTAAATGCATCTAAATAACAATATGTGAATTCAAATGTAAAAGGCTATTGAATTTTGATCTTACACATTAAAAGCGATGGGGCCCACTAAAGGTTGACCGGACCACTATCCTAAATGCATACCAGCACATGTGTTGCATCAACGTACTAGGCCAAATAGCTAGGCCAATTCACTTATCAAGTGGCCAAAAAATGCATGCAATTCATTTATGCTCAATTAATAATGGATCCCACCTAACAAGTGAACATGCCTGATTTCGACTAACGGATGCTCCTATTGGGCCCAATTGATGAGTTGCACTTGGCATTGTGCCCTAGAAGAGTTCATTCTGTCTCCATTGCTCCTTAGGATCCAACATCTATCACTACCCAATAGAGCCACATACTAAGTGTTACAATGATTAGAACTGTTCATAGTGCGAAATTTACAATATAATAGCCACCATTAAAAACTTACAATGAATGAATGATTGTGATCATCGATATTTACGGATGAAATTATAAAAATGAAAGAAGATCTTTGAGGGGTCACATTTGACTCAAAAGACCAAAGACCGGGATCATCTCTAAAATTTGATTACTAACGGACCACTCGTACGGCGGGCTCTCATCTCAAAAGAAGAAAGGTCCATTTAGAAAGGGACATGGGCCCCACAAAAAATAAAGATTTGACCCACCCTTTGGCTGATTTGATCCGTTCATTTAAATATGATAGTCATGAACTCACAAAACGATTTTTCCAGTTCTATGTTTGAAACTCTCTATCTTACAACTATAATAATATTATGCATTAATTTTGAACTATTTTCTTTAATGTGGTCCATCTGTGATGAGTTTTTCCCTCAAACTTAGACTAATAAAATGAAATTAAAACCCCTTACATGTGAATGGATTAGATTTACTTCATGATAACATAGTAGACCCCACATAAGATGTGGATGAGTTTAAAATGTGAAGCCCTTCCACATGAGGACCATTCGGTCATTTCCTTCTTCCTTCCTTGTTTTCTAATGGGATTGTGTGAAAGGGAGGATGGTATTTTTTGGTTTATTTCTTATTTCCTTCTTCCTTTCTTCTTCCTCCATTGGTTTCCTTTATATTTATTTTTTCGGTGTGGAAGAATACTCTAATGGACGAATTTTTATAATAGAAGGATATTCTAATGGATGAATATTATAATGGAAGAATATTGTAATGGATGAATGTGATGAGTTTTGTAATGGATGATTGTTGCAATGCATGAATTTTTGTAATGGATGAATGTCTTGGTGGAATTATGTTGTAATGGATGAATGTTGTATGGTGGATCATTGATATTTTTACTATGGATCACTGATATTCAGCGTAGATCATTAATATTCATTGCGGATCATTAATATTCACTGTAGATCACAGATATTTTCATTATGGATCATTGATATCTACTGTAGGCTACCGATCCGATGAAAATGGCCATAACTCTTTCGTTATATGTCCAATTTTGGTGATCTTGTACACATTAATAATTTGATAAACTTTCAAATAGCTTTGGAATCATCTCATTTAGACACCATTCGATTATCCAAAAATCGAATGGTATCCAAATAAATGATTTCAAAGTCATTTGAAATTTCACTAAATTACTTTTCCAACGAGCACAAGTCACCAAAATCGAACATATAACGTGAGAGTTATGATTGTTTTAGTCGAATCGATAGCCCAGAGTGAAAATCGGCAACCCATAATGAATATCGACAATCCAGACTAAATATTGGGGATCCACAGTGAATATCGATGATATACATTGAATATGAACGATCTACGGTGAAAATATTGGCGATCCATAGTGAATATGGGCGATCATCGATAATATTAATAATCCACCATACAATATTCATTTATTACAGTGTACTTCAATCTCAACTTTCTTTCATTACAAAAATTCATACATTACAATAGTTATCCATTACAACATTCTTCCATCATAACATTTTTCCACAATAAAAATTCATCCATTAGAGCATTCTTCCACAGCTTCTTCCTTTTACAAATTCCCACCATTCATACTCAATAAAAATAAATATAAATATAAAAACTATAAAGGAAACCAAAAAAGAAGAAAAAAGGAAGAAGAAAGAAGGAAGAAAGAAGATTGAAGAATGAAGAAGGAAGGGAACTAAAAATAAAAATAAAAATCCATCATTTTTTTCACACCCTCCTCCCCTCTCATGGTAAAAACTAAGAAGTAAACAACCAAACGGCCCTCGTGCGGTAATGGCCCCATGTTTTGAACCCATCCATATCTAACATGAGGTTTATTAGGTTGTTGTGAAGCAAATCCAACCTGTTCACGGAGGTTTTAATTTCATGTCATTGGCTTGAAAAAAAATCTCATCACATATGAACCATACCAAATGAAATATTTTAGAATTAATGTACAAAGCTAGTGTAATTGTGGACCACAAGCATCTTAAAATAGAAAACTGCTCTCTTTTCAGTTTACGGTTATCCGATTAAAATGAACTATAAGATTAGCCAATGGGTGGAGCTGAATTTCAATTTTTTTTAGAGGGGCTCACGTCCCTTTTTAAAAGTACATTACAATTTCCGAGATGAGAGAACACCCTTATGAATGGTAATTGTGGCATAGAGGCATTTTCGTCCCGTAATTTTATTTTATTTTCTTTTAATAATTTTAAGACCACAAAACCTTAAGTCTTGTCCGTACAAGCATCTACCATGATCATGTCTCGGTACAAGGCCATCTAGACAAAAAAAAAAACCCGTAGAGAATTCTTTTATAATACTTAGGCTATGTATGTGCATTATGCTTGATAAGCAAACACTCAAAACTTATGCACGTTGTATAAATGAATTAACATAAAATTAATTAAATTGTGTGTCTCAATATCTAGAAGTTACAATAGGAAGATCAAATTGGTCAAACAATGCTACCCTCTTATTTGTGGACATCTATTTGTAGATATTAGACTATTGAATATTTTCATTTTTAACAATCTAATAAATATCCACCAATCCAATAGTCAAATGATAAAATAATCTTAATATTTAGTTCATGACAATGGATGCCATAATTTAGGGACACGGATTGTCTCCTTCCCGTGGGCAATTCCATGGGCCCATGGGCTATACTGCATAATATATCTGTTTAACCATGTCATTCATTCATTTTCTCATATGACACTGCGAGATAAGCATAAAAATAATGCAAATCCAATGCTCAAGTAGTCCACACCATAGAAAGCTCTTGCATTTAATGCAATTGGCATCCAATGCAACCCAAGCTAATTATTTGGTGAGTCCACTTAAGCTTAGATCTGCTCCATTTTTCTGCACATACTTAAAATGATAAGACAAAAGGGAAGACAGCATCAATAAACATATACATCACAGTGGGCCTGCCCAAGCAACTGCCCATTCGGAGCTTGGGCGGCGATACGATGCAATTGGCGTCCATAATTTAGACGGTTTGCGTTGACCGATTGTGTGCTACTTGAACAATTTCTACGTAATTTCTGAGTGTCTGCGTATCATCCGTCACGTCTGCTAGTACGGTACTGTCGGTTTGAAAGCAGATTGGCTGGTGTACTCCGTACAAGTATATAGCTGATGTGTTGACGTCAGCAAATTTTGTGGGTTAAATCATGAGATATTCATAACATCTAAACTGTCCATTCATTTGGCGAATACATATTAAGGGTTGAGCCGAAAACTAAGGCAGATCTAAATATTAAATAGACCACACTGCAAAAAACGGTAAGATATTGAACGTGTACCATTAAAACCATTCTGGGGTCACTGTAGTTTACGATCAGTTTGAAACTATTTTTTCCTCTTCGTTCAGGTATTTTTTATTTTTATTACCTTATGGATAGATTGGATGGAAAATAAATGTTAGGGTGAGCCCTATTAAATTTTTAAGGGTGAAAATCATTATCTCCACTCAGGTATGGATATGATTCATTTTTTGATATTGCTCTAAACTGATCTCAAAAAATAGATGAACGGTGTGGATATAATACATACATCATTGTGAGGCCCGTGTAACTTTGATCTCCTTTGAACCGTTCGTACAACTCGGAGCTCAAGGAGCGTCGGTGCTCCTTTTCGCACGACACGTATCTACACTAGCTCTATAGCTGGCTTGTGGTACACCAGCCAATCCGCTTCCTGTCTCTATTAGCAAACGTAACGTTTGCTGACACAGAGATTCTGTACATCTGAGGACATTTTTAGATGATCCAAACCGTCTATGCGATGGGCCTCATCATCATTATAGATGATAGAGCGAGATATAATATATATATATATATATATATATATATATATATATATATATTCAGAGTAGAATATTCAGCCACTTGATCATAGAACCTTTTTCACTATAACGTGAGCCTCTCATTGACCATCTTCTTTTTGTCGGCCATTGATGGAAATATTAAAATACCGCAATATTCAATATTTTGGAGGGAGTCCTACTCACGTGTGCATCTAGTCGTATCAATGGTTTGGATCAAAGAAACATGGCCTCACATGCACGGAATCACGCATATCAAAAAACAGTACCATGAGATCGTATATTTTGTGTGGATGCGGATTGCCTGGCGCACCCGCCACAGGGATATCGCTGTGGCACGACGTGGCCCAAGTCTATTGGGCCCACCAACGTGATGTATGTGTTTTAACCTCCCCAGCCCTAAAATGCTTCGGATCTAAAGCTCAGGTGGGCCACACCACAAAAAACAAAAAAAAAAAGGTAGTGAATTGAAAGCCCGCCTTTGATGTTTTATTTGCCATCTAACTGGTTTATAAGGCCAGATGGACAAATACTTTTTTTTTAAAGTTGTGTGTTCTACCTGAGCTGCTAATGTGTTGACAGATGCCTTAAATTTGTCTGCTTTTTTGGACTGCTTGACTGGTCGAGGCTGTTCGACTCAAAGTCCAGTGACTTATATTTTTTGGTGTCCGGGATACTTGACTGGTCGAGGGGATGGCTCGACCAGTCGAAGGCGTCCTTGGACCAATCAAGGTTATGTAGATCCTGCGCGAACTGCATAAATTTGAGGCTGTTTTCATATTTTTTCGGACTATATGCGTAAGTGGAGTTTCTTAAACTATAAATAGGGGTCCTTAAGACTATTCTAAGGAATTTTAAGGCTTTCTAAAGGAGTTTCAAGGGTTCCTAAAAGTGTTTTAAGGTTTTTAAAATGTGTAGTAAGGGTGAGGTTCGAGCTTGTTCGAATCGAGCAAGTCTTCTCTCTCTGTAATTGATGCTTTCATAGTGAAATTCTGTCGCTTTGTGCCGTGGTTTTTTCCCGCAAGGGTTTTCCACGTTAAATCTGCATGTTCTCTTATATGTGCTTGGTGCCATTCAATTGATATTCTAGATCTAGATCCGTGTGATTCTGCAGGTTAAATTCCCAACAAGTGGTATCAAAGCAATCGTTAGGGCACAAATCTGAATCTGAGGGATTAGTAATAATGGGAAACACTAGGTATGAGATTGAAAAGTACTAAGGTAAAAATAATTTTAAGTTATGAAATATTAAGATGATCAGTTTCTTAATCAAGGAAGGCGAATATGGTGCTCTTAAGGAGCAAAAGCTTACTATGACTGATGATAAATGAAATACTCTTGATAAAAAGGCTTTATCATCGATCCGTTTTTGTCTCACGAATGAGGTTCTCTACAATGTCATGAGAAAAAAAAACTGCAGCTAAGTTATGGGTGAAGTTAAAGGATGTCCATGCAAAAAAATCCTCTGAAAATCGCCTATACTTGAAGCGGCAGTGGTATAACTTTAAGATGGCAGAGGGTGAAAATCTGGAGGCTCAGATCAGCAACTTTAATAAATTGGTTTGAAAATTGCTAGATATGGAGGAAGTGATGAAAGATGAAGAACAAGCATATATGTTGCTGAATTCTCTCACAGCGTCTTATGAGTCATTTAAGGACACAATGTGCTCCACGAATAAAACCCTAAGTGTCGACACTGTTATCACAACCCTTCAAGGGAAGGTTATGAGAAAGCTAAACGACGACATGGGGATATCTTTTGATGTATTATTTACAAGGGATAGGAATTCTAAACAAGGTATAGGTTCTTCAGATTATAGGTCCAAATCCAAAGGCAAGGCAAGGGCAAAAAAAAAAGGGTAAAGTGTTGGAACTGTGGGAAGGAAGGACTTATGAAGAAGAATTGTTAAAATCTTAAATTTAAGAGAGAAGATTCTGAGGCTTCATATAGGGAGGTCAATGCTGTCACGTCAGATGGATTGAGTAAATGCGATAGTAATGTTTTGTCTATGTCTACGATCAGACGGCCATAAGATGATCGTAAGGACAAGTGAATGTTAGACACAGGGACATCTTTTCACATGACTCCTCATCGGAGTTTGTTCAATGACATTGCGATGGTGGACAAGTATTTATGGGCAATGACATTGCTTGTAATGTTGTGGTTATTGGTACGGTGCGCATCAAGATGTTTGATGGGGTGGAGCGTACCTTGACTAATGTCGGGCATATTCCTAATTTGAATAAAATCTGATTTCTCTTAGTATTCTTGAGGCAAAATGATGCAAGTACACAGGTATTAATGGTGTCCTTAAAGTATCTAAAGGGGCACGGGTAATCATTAAAGCGCAACGACTTGGTAACTTGTACAGGTTGATCGGGAGCACTTCAAAAGGTGGAACAACAGTGGATGTAGCGGATTCCACTTTTACATGTGTGTGGCATGTTGGACATGGCTATATGAGCGGGCAAGGCAAGAAGGCTGAGATTCCCGGACAGGGATACAGAGCAAGTGGAGCAGCCACCTTTGAGAAGAATCACACGGCATGATCGCAGGATATCAGCGAGATATATGGATGACTCCAATATCGTAGGAGGATCCATCTTCTATTCTGATGGCTCTAGGTGAGCTTGGTGCTGAGAAGTAGAAGGTAACTTTAGGCGATATGATGGACTCATTGTACCAGACCGACATATGGGAGCGAGTGGAGCTACCAGTGGGCTGGAGAGATGTTGGATACAAGTGGATCTTTAGGAGGATACAACATAGATACAGGGTGAGGCTGGTAGTGAAAGGTTATGTTCAGAGATGAGGTGTAACACCCTGAAAATCGGGGGTCGTGTATAAACTCAACTCCCGAGTTCCAGACCGTCACTTATGCAACAAAAATGATTATGATTCAATGTTGTCTGATTTAAAGCATTCACATGAGTAAAAGTATACCAAAACTGCAATTCATACTCCAGATCCAGTGATAAAAGCAAGCGGAAGACTAAACAATATATATATCACTATAAGGAAAACAAAGTAGATCTCATCTGTCTCTAAAGTATGAATACATCTCTGAGTCTCATATACATATACATGAACAAAATCAAATGTTCAAAATAGTCTCACTGAAGTCTCATCAACCCAGGTCGCCTACGCAAAGCCATCATGATACAGCATGTACGAGAACTCGTCCTGGTCCTCGTCGAAGTCTGGCTCTGCCTCCTGGATCTCAGCCTCACCTGCATCTACAACAGGGTCTGGTGGGTGTTGCAAACACCATCCCCTAACATGGGAGTGAGTGATCAACTCAGTGGAATCATAGAGTAAAGATTAACATGTTCACAAATCAATCATGCGATAATAGTAAAGCAGTAAATCAGACAATCCTAATACTATTGTTAATGCAAGATGATATGACGTGATGTATGCCCTCACCGACGATCTCCCTCATACGGCACCATCTTACGACCGCGGCATGCAATCGACCCTCAAGTGCTCCACATCTTCTAGGCACATGCAATGTATTGTGATATGATTTTTGAGTTGTTATTAGTCCATTCAAACAGCAGGATTAGGAAACTAAGGTACTTCCCTTGTATCAATCCCAATACAGATCCTGTCTAGGGTCGTCACTCTTAGTAATCTCATACGATGTATATTTTGTAGGTCGCTGCAAGGGCTGTCAGGGCTATTGCTCGCACTCATTGCACCGCTCCCCCATCACCTTATCAATACAGGCCTACTGTACTCTACTGCTACTGAAGGGTCGTCGCCTCCCGTAGACTCAGAATACGCTCGCGGTCACTACAAAGGACTCGTCGCCTGATCAGTGTAGGCCGACAGCTAGAATATAGTGTCTCATATCACCATAATCTGCTCACAAGACTATGTGCTCATTGGTCACTACGGGGAGGTTTGTGGCCCCAGCGTAGGCCGACAGCTCGACCACGGTATCCCATACCACCATGCCCGGCTCATGAGTCTTCGTGGATCAAGGTACCATGGTTAACAGGGTTTACAATGGTAAGTTCAGTACCCTAGGTTCAAGCAGTTATGACTCATACAGGGTGAACATACGTCGGCCAGTCGGGTTACTTGACGGGCTCGACTAGCACGATCGCATCTCAAGTCGAACGACATGAAGTGCGTAAAACACTTCACGTGGCCTAACCACTGCCGCCAACTCCAAACACGACTCGCGTTCATCGACGCGTCGTTCGTGGCCAAGACCAGCCAGCCACGAATTTGCTCGGTTACCGACTGCCTGGACTTAGTCTAGTCCCAAACAATTATGGAATCACATCAGCAATCTATGTAGGAGTATTGGAATTGAAATACAATCATGTGAGCATGTTAACACATGTTATAACATACAACTTAAATAAATCTTCAAGCACATATATTTCATGCATGTAATGAAATCATGCATATAGTCAACATGTAGGAAATCATTTAGGTCAGCATATTAATTGAGAAATCAATCTCAAACTATTTCATAACATCATTTAATTCAATACATACTAATACAAGCATTTATACAAACACATACACAACACACTTAAGTCTACATATAGTATGTCGACCCGAAGTGCACAATTTGGCGAATCTCTTCGCCAAACTAATTATGCACGTATTCCTAACTTTCTAATGCGACAACAAACCATGTCAATCACATCAGCAAAATATGAATGTAATCAGTACTTCCTACAAATGACTAAAATGCCCTAAATCTCATATTCTTCGTTGATTTACGAAACAGGAAACGGATAGCATGTTGTACATGTCAAACGGCGATGCCGTCAATAATCTACTATTAAACGACATTGAAAGCGTTGGAAACCGTCAATCAAAGCGTCTAAAATCCTCACCTAGTCTCTTATAGACGTGTTGTTTCGAACGGAGCGTATACGCTTCGTCTACGGTGATAAGAGAACCTGTTTTACGAGTTACGTTAGCTAGCATGCTACGAATCCAAGAAAACCTCAAATCAACAACTTCTAGGGTTGTTTTATACCTGAAAACGCGGAAGAATCACCGGCTTGGTGATCAGGAAGGGTTGCTTAGGCACTAGCAACAGGTTGCACGAAGGCTAGAAAAATCCCTTCTACACTCTCTCTCAAACTCTCACCTTTTCTCTCTCCCAATCTAGGGTTTCTTGCAATTTCGGATGGGAGAGAGGAGTGAGGGTTTCAACCCCTTTTATAAGCTTAAAAACGCCCGAAATAGGCTCGGGAACGAAGTTTACTTAGTGCATATCCAATTCGGGGTTGTTTCGGTTCAAAAGATGCTTTCTGGTGGTCCCCTGGCCGAATGCGATCGGACTTAAGCTCATGCGTACCAGATCTAGCACGTATTAAGTTTTCAGTCCGGCTGGGTCCGCAAATCGCACGTGGTGGACCAGTTTCAGTTCAGCGGTCACCGCACGTAGATCAGGGCTGAAAGTCTCATGATATAAAATAAAAATTTCTCCTGATCCGAGGGTGTAATCTGGCTGAATTCTGACGGTCAGAACGCTTAATACTGACGCGTCAAGTCCTGTGCCAGATTTAAATTTGAAATTCCAATTCTGTCCCTATTCGCACTCTCTTCGGTCCGGGCTCAATGAAATAGCCTGTGATTATCGGTTTGACTTGATTTTCGAAATGATTGTCAAGTCCAGCTAGGCGGTTCTAACAGTCTAAGATAGGAAGTATCGGACTTTCGACGCACTGTCTAGATCCAATACAAAGATTCAAAGTGGTCCGGAGAACAAACCTGCTTAGAGTTTGGTCCGAGATTATAGAGTATTATAGAGTCGTTGGTTCTACTCGATTTGGGTCTTTTGGAACGTATTTAAAGTGATCAGGGACTATTTCCCAGCTACTCCAGCATTGCGCTACCTAACTTAGTCATATTTTCTAAAAGAATTAATTCTACGCAATTTCGGGTCGAGTTGGTACTCGAGCCCAAGTATGAATTTTTCACGGGCGTTACATGAGGGATCGACTTCTTAGAGATATTAGCACCAATGGTATAACAAGTGTCTATTAAATCCATGATTGGCGCTGGTTGGCCAATGTGATCTTGAACTAGAAGGATGGATGTGGAGTCTCCACTTCTGCAAGAGAAAGTGAAGAGCAGAACTACATGAAGCAACTAGAGTGGTTCGAAGTTAAAGAGGCTGATAAAAGACTTTGCAGGAGGTCACGGTTCGACCTGTCGCCTAAGCAGTGGTTTGATTCCTTTATAGTGAGTCGGGAATTGATGACATGTAGATAGCCAATTATGAAATGTCTGAAATTAATGTATTGAAGACTCGGTTGAGTAAAACATTTAGGATGAATGATCGGGGGCTGCAAAGATGATTCTCGGCATTGAGACTGGAAGAGGAGTAGGCTTTGGTTATCTCAAGTAGAATACCTTATGTATGTATTGATCAAGGATGTGATGGACCATGTAAAGCCGAAAAGCGTTCCCTACACGTCTCTCCTCAAAGTTTTCCTCAGAACATGTCCCAAAACAGATGAGAATCTCATGAGCCTTATTCGAATACAGTTGGCAGTGCATGTCATTGTCTGAATTAGACCAGTTATTTCACAAGCTATCAGTGTTGTGAGCAAGTAGCCCAACAAGCAATATTGGGTAGCAGTGAGATGGTAAGAAGACTACATCTTTTCTTTTGAAAAAATAGGAGCAAAGGTGGTTAGGCACATGGATTCAGATCCGACAGATATGCTCACTTAGAACGTTCATGTAGAGAAGTTCAAGTTTTGTGCAACTTCTCTGGGCTTGACAATGGTAGAAAAGAAGGACAGAGTGTACACAAGAAGCTATGATGTGATACAAATATAAGAGAAGAGGTCAAAAAGTTATACGATTGATGATTAAAGGCATGCTGAAGATTGTTAACAGATGCCTTAAATCTGTCTGCTTTTTTGAGCCGCTCGACTGATCGAGTGGGCTGTTCGACTGGTCAAGGCTGTTCGACTCAAAGTCCAGTGACTTATGTTTTTTGGTGTCCGAGCTACTCGATCAGTCGAGGGGGTCCTTCGACCAGTTGAGGCCTCAGCTCAACTAGTAGAGGTTACGCATATCCTACGTAGATTGTATAAATTTAAGGTGGTTTCCGGACTTTTTTGGACTAGGTGCGTAAGTGGAGTTTCATAAATTATAAATATGGGTCCTTAGGGCTATTCTAAGGAATTCTAAAGGAGTTTCAAGGGTTCCTAAGAGGGTTTTAGGATTTTTAAAGGGTGTAGCAAGGGTGAGGTTCGAGGTTATTCGAATCGGGTAAGTTCTCTCTCTTTGTAATTGATACTTTCATAGTGGAATTTTATCGCTTTGTGCTATGGTTATTTCCCGCAAGGGTTTTCTACGTTAAATCTTGTGGTGTTGTACAAAATCATCATGGAAAATAAGCTGTATGCTAACTTAGCGTACAGCTAGATAGACCTTGTGGAGTTGTACAAAATCACAACTGAGAGAGTACGAGAGCTCCTAAGCTCCACTTCACACGTTTCTGTAGTCTGTCCAAAACCTTGTACGCGCCGCTACATCACAAGCTTCTGTAAAAATATTCTACGTATGAATCTCTGCGGATCGGAATCCCCTGCAAGACTGGATGTATATTAAATCCACTCCGCCCATCAGTTTCAAAACCTTATTTTATGATTTCATCCTCAGAATTGGGAAGATTTAATATCTAAGTGGGCCACATGACATGGAAGAGTGGTAATGAGAACGCCCATAATAGAAACCTTCCTGGGACGCTGTATCGTTTATATACATTCCAACCAGTTCATCAATGGGATATAGAAGGATTAAGAGTCATCCAAAAAATCAATTCTGACCCAAAACTCAGGTGGGCCACACCGAGTGAATTTAAAGGTTTTAGGCCTGATTTTATAGGTGGTGCATCCTACCTGAGTCTTGGATCCAGTTCATTTTTTTCATGTGTGGCGAAAGTGAGGTGGCACAACGGATGGAGGGAGGGGATGTCATACACAAATTACGGTGGTGGGCCCTGCAGTAGATCGGGTGTTCCACGCAGTTAGATAGACTTAATTGGGATGGAATTAGGGGTGCACATCGAACCGTTGGAACCGTGTAACTGGACCGGAACCGTTGGATTGGTCCGGTTTGGTCCAGTTCTAGGGTGCTAACGGTCCGGTTCTGGTTTCAAAATTTTCAGAATCGTTGATTATGGATCAGTTCCGGTTTAAGGCCCTGCAAAATCGAACCGAACGGTTGAACCGAACTGTTACACGGACCGTAGATCCAAAGCGTGGATCCAAACTCACTTGAGTTTTGAGTCAATTTAATTTTTGTTATGTATGGTGAAAATGATGTGTCTCAACTGATTGACGGAGTGGATGCCACATTCTCATTTTGATGGACTGTATTTATCTCAGGTGTTGCACGCGCTCTCTACAACCGCTGTTGCAGTAGATTCTGATTCTGATATAGATGAGACATCAAGTCTCCACAAAACATATAAAGTGGTGGTGAACTATCACCAGGTAGAGCAACTTCAAATTTTCACACGCCACCGTCATAGTTTCCCACAGAGTAGCATTTTTAGCATCTCATCAAGTCACACAAACCCCAATCTAGACCGTCAAAATCTTTGACCTCTGTGTGGTGGATGATAGCCCGAAGTTCACCCAGATCTTATGATCATTAACCATTTGATTTATCCCACTGAACTCAATTTTGACTATTTTCTTATTAACCGTCCATCAAATGCATCGTATCAGACGGACAGGATGGTCCTGTGATTCTCACACTATGGTCCGTTCAAAATTTGACGGCTTTTATCTTGACACGTGGCCATTTTTACGGTGGATGAGTTGACAAAACGAATCACTTCTTGTTAGATCCGTGGGACTTGCCGTCGCATTCACAGCTGAAAAGAACCCGCAAAAATCCATCATCTTCCTCATCCTCGTCCGGAACCGTGGAGCTGATCCGGAACTAAATCGGTTTTCATGGTCCGGTTCTAGTTCAGTTCCAGGTGCTAATGGTTTGGTTTCGGTTTCAACAATCCTAGAATCGTAGGGAACGGTTCGATTCCGATTTCACTCCAAAATTAGATTAAACTGAACCGTGTGCACCCTTAGATTAAATTGCATCTCGTCCTATGCCAATTTCACTCCATGTTTGAGAAGAGTAGAAAAGCTTGGAAGTACGTTAGATGGAATTTTATTGACAAAATGACCACTGTAGATAAAACCTTTTACCCAGCGGTTTTTTATTGAGGAATACAAACTTAAGTCACCAACTTAGACTAGCACGTGCGGACAGTGACTTTGAGGACGGAACTACCCCTCCTTTTTACTGCCGTTGCTTTTACTCTCCCTCCCTTGTCTCGCTCCGTTTTAAAAAAAAAAAGGGACGAAAACTCCACCGCTACATCCGTTGCTTGGATCGCACCACGCTCTAGCTGGATCCCACCCTCTCCATTCATCAACATTATCTCTACCAAAACGAGGATCCGACTGGAATTGGTAGGATGGTACAAGGATTAGGTGTAAGTTTATTACATCGTATGTTGTATTTTTTCTATTGACTTTGATATTTGGGAAGGCATTAATTTTTGTTTATGGCATTATGTAGTATGGTTTGTGTTATCAAGAATGAGGGATTTAGATTAAGTTGTTTTAAGAAAGGCATGTACGATTACATGATGCTTGTTAGATATTTGATGAAATAGGTTTGTCAAGTTTGGTTGTTTGGATGATGCTTGTTAGATATTTGATGAAATGCCCCGGAGAAATCTTGTTTGGGTAGAAGTAATTCCATAGTTTGTGTATGGAATAAGTATTCTTTTATTCAGTTATTCTATATAGTTTGTGTATAAGAAATTCCAAAAAAAAAAAAAAAAAAAAGAAGAAGAAGAAAAATATGTAGATGTATGCTGCTACAAGCTCACTGTATCTAATTGACTCCGTGCCTGGAAGTCATAATGATAGTCCAACTCTAGCCACCTTGAGGAAAAGATGTCTGTCTAAAACATTTTTGAGTCAGTTATCTTGGTGTGATTTCGCCTCATTGCATATCTCCAAATGCAGCCTTAGTGCTTTGTTTGAAGTTTATGAATTTGAATGAATTAGAGATAGAGCTCAAAGTAAACTGCGTAAATGACAAATCTTTATACTAGAGCTCTTTTTCTATTATTCTTTTTGCCATATCCTTAAATGCGGGTTGGTTACACCTACAACCCACACTTCCTAATACTAGGGAATTCAACATGTCTAGGTAATATTGGAGAGGGTAGAGCATTTTTCTCAGTCAGTTTCTTTATACGAAGATCAAATATTTTAAAAAAGAGCTCGTATTCAGCAGGTAATTGGCTTGTTCTATCTTGCTTATTCTTATTCTCTTCATCTTTGTTTATCATTGTCTGACAAGATGGAAACTGTCATGCTTCTTGTTTTTGGTTGTATCCACAGATAACTATGATTTCTTTACTGATATATGGTTTTGGACTTTTGGTTGGATGTCAGCACATAAGTGCTTGATGAAATGTGTCTACATCTGAAATTTGTGGTTGACACTTTATTGCCATTTCAATGATAAAATTGTGTCCAATACATAATGAGTTCATACTGATAGTTATTACTTATTATGCATTAGAGACCAACAACTCCAATACTAATTACTGTTAAGTGAGATAAACTCATTTTTAGGTGTCTACAAAACAGGGCTTTAGGAGTTGGGAATAAACAATAATGTTCAAAGAACTGTAGTGATCAGACAAAAAAATGGTATCGAATAGGAGAAGTGGGAGATGAACTAAATCAATTGTCACAGAACCCTCATACCATCAAGTATGAGATATCCCCGTCAATACACCAAATTGTTTTCATAAGACTCCCCAACACATCTCTTGTGAGTTCTTATTACTTGATTTTGCTGGTGCCAAATGTCATACTGTTTTTATAATGGGAAGTATCAACTTCATAATACATGCACGAAGCCAGCAGATGGATTGAAGGAAAATCAATTTCCCAATTCAAAAAGTTTAACTAAACACAGGACCTGTGGAAAAGGATTGGAAGTGTATATATGAAATGGCTGAGCAACCAAAATGCTTACCGACAACAATTAGCAACCTCTTGATGCATTGGACCAGTAACCTGCAAAACCCATGTAGAACAGGTCATGCTAGTTCAAAAAGTAACTCAAGGAAGAAAGCAAAACATATGGGTAATAACCTATATCATATGGGGAGCAGTAAGAGAATTCAGCTTAGGCTAGTTAACTCTACATCATATGGTTTTGTTTTGAATGACAAAATTTTGTGCAGGCAATGCGATGTACTCAAGGTTCTTCAAAACCAATATTCATATCTATTGGACATCGCATATCTGTCGGTGCATCTGTCAAGATTGTTAAAATGTGTTGTAAATACTGTGTACTAGAGCCAATCCGGCAAGTAAAGTTTATTGCTTTATTTTGTGTTCACATAACACATGAGTCTGTCTTATTTCAGTTTGAACTTTTTCAAATTTTAGTTTACTCATTTGCTTATTTTAATCACCTCATTTAATGTGGATTTTGAGGATTTGATTTTCCAGGAGGCATATGAAGTAGCCAAAACTCTTCCTAAAGACGAAGTTCCAGGAGGTATAAATAAACAACTACCAGCTTTCATATTCTGTTTGATTGGACAGTGGCCTTTTAGACCACATGATGGTTTAGTTGCTGAAATGAACTGAGCGATGGGATTTTAATGGGAATTAGAGGAATTTGAAGACCCTTTTTGGAATGTTTGGTTGGTTTTCTCATCAGGCCTGTAATTGGTCTATTTCTGTTCTAAAAATGTTGGGAAGGTTTTGGTTGCTGTAATGGAAGAAAAAAGAAAAAGATGAGAATTTTATGGGGATTAGAGGATTTTCGAGACCCATTTGGCCATTGCATTTGTGAGTTTGATTGGTTTTTTCAACAATTACTTTGAGTAGCTGATCTCTCTATATTTTTTGAAAGCAGAAAATTATTGGATTTTAGAAGAATTTTGAGACCCATTTGGCTATTGAATTTGTGGGTTTGGTTGGTTTTCTCAACAAACCATCTGGGTTATTGATCTTCTCTCTTCTAAAAACTGTTTTTCTTGTATTTTGTTCTGTTATTTCTTTAACAGGAATTTCTGTATGAAAGGTGTCACTTGGGTGCAGTTGTTTCTGCTTCTTTCATCATTTACATTCTATTTACTGATGAAAGCTTGCTGAAAATTTCAGTTGTTTCAGACAATTTAAAACAATGGCACTTGAGATGAATGTTGAAAGTCAAATGCAGGTAGCGAAATGTCAAGGTTCTACTTTAGAATCATTAAGTTCCAAGGCAGTATGTTCAAGACATATGCGCTCTAAGAGGTAGATAAAATTCTATTGCAGATTTATTTTTTCTATAGTTCCAGTCCATCATTTTAGTGTAATGTTCCCAGCAATTATCCTGAAAGAGCCACATTTCTCTCTTTTAGTCTTCCCACCCCAATACTTTAAATCTTGTCCATCTCGGGATGTCCTGGCACTTAATCATGTGGAATTTTATGCACTATAAACTCCTTATGGGAATGAAAATACTTGTACACGTAGCTTCTTACCATTTCTGTTTGCTGTGGATATGAAATGACTCATGATGTCATCTATAGGTATTTTGTTTCTTTAGAATCTGAACCTTGTGCCCAAAAAGGATCAGAGGCTTTCTATCAATTGGTCTGTTCCTTTTTCTCTTTGCATTGTAGTTTGGTAATGTATGTGAAGAAGATCAGCAAGGACAGGGTTTTGGAAATGACATGTAAACTGCATGATAACTATTAAATAGGAAGGATCAACGATTGATCTTAAATAGAAAATTGCAATGATCTAATTTTTTAACTGGCTAATTGGTGGATTTTTTTTTTTCATTTTTGAACGGTGCTAATTGGTGGATATTAATGAATGACCAAAATCAAAACAATCAATGGTCCAAATTCAAGAATAAGTGTTCATAAAATAGAAGTCAGGATAGTTACATCAACCTGCATTTTGAATAATGAGCTGTCTAAGGTGGGATCCATGACTTGGACGGTTTGATTGAGTTAATGTATGTCATGTGAAGAATTTCAAAGCCTGGATATCAAGCATCACACCCAGATTGTTGAACCTCTCTCCTCTTAAAACTGCTTCTACACCCCCTATCTCCCACATCTTGCAAGCCACTCCCTCTCCACAGGCATTGCACGTGCCATGTCCACTAGTATTTCTTTCTACAAGACAGATTCTATTTCGACTTTTGGAGATTTGAGGGCGAGTTTAGACATAATGAAAGTTCGTCGCATTAAATATGCTTGGCATGAGTTTTTTCTTGAGGGTACTGTTCACTCCCCAAGTGCAGGGTTGTGATGTAGTAATAACTCGGTAAGACTGAGGTCGAATCCCAAGGGACTGAAACTTTTACGTTATCTAAAACTAACTAGAACTAGAACTAGGCTAAGATGAATTCTGAATCAATTAGCAATGATGAAATACTTGTAGAATAATTAATTTAAAACTTAGGAAACAAATCAGAGATAGAAAACTAGGGATTCAGAGGATCCACTTGTAGAGATCAGGGAGAACTTATGCTTGCATCAAAAATTATGGAAATTACTGAACTGCCGTTGATCTAGTTTTCAAAGAGATGGAAGGTGTGTGAATTAGAATGGATTCCATCACCAAACCATGCCCAAAAGACTATGGCAAACAACAGAATTAAACTAATTACCAACCCATCAGATGTATGAAGGTTAGGAAGGGTACCGACATCCGACCATGCCCAGGAGACGATGGTGAACAACAGGGCTTCCTGACTCATAAACATAAAAAGGAAAAGGAAACATTCAAAGCCATTGCAGACCCACTGTAATTTCAGTCACAGCAGACCATTAAAGACTAAAAATATTTTCAACATTAATCAAACTAAAATCAACTTCAATTCATGCATTAAAATTTAAATAAAATCAAATCTCCCATCTCACTACAAGCTTTACCTCTTAGCCCTAGCTAGGAGGATTTAGCTTGCCATGGATGGGCTCAATCCAAATAAATAAAGAGAAAAAGAAAAGGAACAGAAAAGGGAAAGAAAAAACCAAGCTCCTCTTTCTCTCCTCTGCCCACGTTGAAACCCAAGCTCGAGCCCTCTGTTCTTCCTCCCAAGACCCTGAATGAATGCTCCCCACGTCCAAAAACCTCCTTTTATAGCTGCTGGAAGGCTGGAGTCAGTGACAGAGTTGTAGCAGGACACGGAGTGCAATTTTCGCAGCCAAGTTCGGTACCATAAAACACGCCACTTTCCTCGCTCAAATTCTAAAGAAACACCGTCCCTTAGTACTTTCTTGGGTCCTCTACATGATAGACGGTTTAGATCTGCCATATATCAAAGATGGTGGGCCAAAACTGTCCGAAAAAGTCAGTTTTCGCGGATGTTCGAAACTTTTCGCATTATTTCGCTGTTGTGGTTGGTGGGCCCCACAGAAGCATTTTCTGAAAAATTCACCCCGTCCATTGGATTCAGAACGAAATTTCAGTCAAGAATGGGTGGTTTTGAACGCCCATTGACGTGGCCCAGAGAAGAAATCACAAAAGAATCAGTTTTGAACGTCCCATGACAGCCCTTTTGTGGCCTCTGTAACGCACACGTGTGCACGTATGGAAGTGAACTTTCAGTAAGGTTTTGTAGTTTTCAGGCCCCTCTACACGATGGACGGATCAGATCTTCCGTACAGGCAATGGGTAGGGCCCACAACCGTCCACAAAAATGGCCAGCGGCCGTGCGTCCGCTGCCACTGCGAAAGGAGACGGGTCAGCGACGCTGACCCGTTTTTTGGTTTCTGGTGCATCGAGTGTGCACGATCGGTGGTGCACTCTGACATACAAGGTGGTCCTTATATTGATATATATGTGAAATCCAGTCCGTCCATCCACTTTGTAGTATCCTTTTAGACGTTGAGACCAAAAGTGAAGCAGATCCAGATATCAGGTGGGCCCAGAATCAACGGTTTATGGGCTGATCTGTCAGTTGGGGCACTTTCCGAGATCTTCAATGGCTGAAATTTTATATGTACGGTTAATTTATGGTCCTCAGGCGACGTATAAAGTTTCGAGCCGAACGGATGGTGGGAACCTCGTGATCTTGCATTTTGGACGTCCTTCAGGCCACTTGAGCTTCAATTTCTAACTTTTCTCGGATTTCTGACCGTGTATATTTGTCAATCTTGGTCCCCTGGAGAGTGTCCCATGCTTTGGTGAATTTAGAGCGTTAAATCCATGCATTTAGTATCTATTTCGATTCAAGCTTGTAAAATCAACCTGTAACATAAACACGATTAAATCAGCCATTAAACACTATTATGCTCGTAAATCCGGACAATATTTGGGGTCTAATATGCACTATTTGACCCTCAACAGGTACTCATCTTCCTCTTGGTCCATGATATCCTAGCTTTTTGTCATTTCATTCGTATAATTTTTTTATTATGTCAATGCATCTAGGTACAACATTGGTGCAGTTATCTTGCTCTGGGCACCTATAGCTAAATTGGTGAGTCTTCTTTCCTTCATACTATATGATTCATTGATGAAGTGGCCTGGCTATTTGGACAGGCCTATGTTTATATATTATCTCGAAATTGATGAAGTAGATCCGGATGTGCGTCGGAGCTATCCGGATGTTGAGCGGGGGTCCTTGGAAGGTGGGAACCGCTATTATGACCATGATGAAGCAGTCCATTTTTCATGGACGGCATTGGAGGGGCCTGACCATTTGGACAGGTCGTGTTTATGTATTTGCTCGAAATTAATGGAGCAGACCCGAATGTGCGTCGGAGCTATCCGGAAGAGTGGGGGTCCCTAGAAGGTGGGAACCGTTGTTATGACCATGATGAAGCTGTCCATTTCCTATGGACGGCATTGGAAGGACCTGGTCATTTGAACAGACCGTATTTATATTTGTATTTGCAGGGACCACACCCTAAACCTAAACCTGAACCGATTCTCAAATCCAAAAACCTATAACCTAAACCAAAACCAAAACTTATAACCTAAACCCGAACCCATTCTCAAATCCCAAAACCTATAACCTAAACCAATACCAAAACCTATGACCTAAACCCGAACCCATTCTCAAATCCAAAAACCTATAACCTATCCCTAAACCTTAACCTATAACCTAAACTAAACCTATACTTATAACCTAAAACTATTCCCAAATCCCAAAACCTATAACCTAAACCTTACCTTAACCTAAACCTAAACCTATAACCTATAACCTTAACCTTAACCAAAACCTATAACCTAAACTAGAACCCATTCTCAAATCCCAAAACCTATAACCTAAACCAAAACCAAAACCTATAACCTAAACCCGAACCCATTCTCAAATCCCAAAACCTATAACCTAAACCTAAACCTAAACCTTATCCTTAACCTATAACCAATAACCTAAACTAAAACCTATAACCTAAACCAAAACCAAAACCTATAACCTAAACCCAAACCCATTATCAAATCTTAAAACCTATAACCTAACCTAAACCTATACTTATAACCTAAAACTATTCCCAAATCTCAAAACCTATAACCTATAACCTTAACCAAAACCTATAACATAAACCCGACCCCATTCTCAAATCCCAAAACCTATAACCTAAACCTTATCCTAAACCTACAACCAATAACCTAAACCAAAACCTATAACCTAAACTAAAACCAAAACCTATAACCTAAACCCGAATCCATTATCAAATTCCAAAACCTGTAACCTAAAGTAAACCTATACCCAAATCCCAAAACCTATAACCTAAACCTAACCTTAACCTAAACCTAAACCTATAACATATAACCTAAACCAAAATCAAAACCTATAACCTAAACCTGAACCCATTCTCAAATCCCAAAACTTATAACCTAAACCAAAACCAAAACCTATAACCTATAACCTAAACCCGAACCCATTCTCAAATCCCAAAGCCTATAACCTAAACCAAAACCAAAACCTATAACTTATAACCTAAACCCGAACCCATTCTCAAATCCCAAAACCTATAACCTAACCTAAACCTATACTTATAACCTAAAACTATTCCCAAATCCCAAAACCTATAACCTTATCCTAAACCTATAACCTAAACCTAAACCTATAACCTATAACCTTAACCAAAACCTATAACCTAAACCAAAACCAAAACCTATAACCTAAACCCGAACCCATTCTAAAATCCCAAAACCTATAACCTAAACCAAAACCAAAACCTATAACCTAAACCCAAACCCATTCTCAAATTCCAAAACCTGTAACCTAAACCCGAACCCATTCTCAAATCTCAAAACCCAAACCTAAACCTAAACCTAAACCTAAAACCAAAACCAAAACCTATAACCTACCCATTCTCAAATAAAAAAATTATATCGACGCAATTATAGCTACGGTTATAATCCGTAGCTAAAGTGTATCAAACATTGTTATCTATAACTAACGTCGATATATCGATGATATGTAGATAATATCTACAACTTACGTCGATATATCGATGATTTGTAGATAATATCTACAACTTATGTCGATAATATCTACGATATTACCTAAAGCTATTACCTATAACCTACACCTAAACCTAACCTAAACATATAACCTTAACCTAAACCTAAAACCTAAACCTAAACCTAAAACCTAAATGTATTCTCAAATCCTTAACCTAAACCTAAACTTGAAAACCCAAACTAAACCCGATCTCAAACCTGAACTCGATTCCCTAAACTTAAACCTTAACCTATTCTCAATTTCCTAAAGCTTTAACCTATAACCTAGAACCTATAACCTAAACCTAAACCTAAACCTTAACCTAAACCTAAACCAAAACATATAACCAAATTTTCAGTTTGCCCCGCTCAATTTTCAGTTTGCCCCGCTCATATAAGGACGGTTTGGATATAACACATACATCATGATGGGACCCACAAAAGAAAAAAAAAATCAGTTTGCCCAGCTGAATTTCTAGTTTGCCCCGCTCAATTGAGCGGGGTAAACTGGAAATTGAGCTGGGCACACTGAAAATTTGAGTTGGGCAAACTAGAAATTGAGCGGGGCAAACTAGAAATTGAGCGGGGTAAACTGAAAATTGAGCGGGGCAAACTAGAAATTAAGCGGGGCAAACTAGAAATTGAGCGGGGTAAACTGAAAATTGAGTGGAAAAAACTGGAAATTGAGCGGGGCAAACTGAAAATTAAGCGGGGCAAACTAGAAATTAAGCGGGGCAAACTGAAAATTGAGCAAGACAAACATGAAATTGACCTAAACCTATAACCTAAACTAAAACCAAAACCTATGACCCAAACCCAAACCCATTCTCAAATCCCAAAACCTATAACCTAAACCTAAACCTAAACCTTATCCTAAACCTATAACTTATAACCTAAACCAAAACCAGAACCTATAACCTAAACCCGAACCCATTATTAAATTCCAAAACCTATAACCTAAACCAAAACCAAAACCTATGACCTAAACCCGAACCCATTCTCAAATCCCAAAACCTATCACCTAAATTAAAACCATAACCAAAACCTATAACCTAAACCCGAACCCATTCTCAAATCATAAAACCTAAAATCTAAACCTAAACCTCATCCTAAACCTATAACCTATAACCTAAACCAAAACCATAACCAAAACCCGAACCCATTCTCAAATCCTAAAACCTATAACCTAAACCAAAACCACAACCAAAACCTATAACCTAAACCCGAACCCATTCTCAAATCCAAAAACCTATAACATAAACCTAAACCTTATCCTAAACCTATAACCTATAACCTAAACCAAAACCTATAACCTAAACCAAAGCCAAAACCAAAACCTAAGACCTAAACCCGACCCATTCTCCAATCCCAAAACCTATAACCTAAACCAAAACCAAAACCTATGACCTAAACCCAAACTCATTCTCAAATCCTAAAACCTAAGACCTAAACCCGAACCCATTCTCAAATCCCAAAACCTATAACCTAAACCAAAACTAAAACCTATGACCTAAACCCGAACCCATTCTCAAATCCCAAAACCTATAACCTAAACCTAAACCTAAACCTATAACCTAAACCCGAACCCATTCTAAAATCCAAAACCTATAACCTAAACCAAAACCAAAACCAAAACCTATAACCTAAACCCGAACCGATTCTCAAATCCTAAAACCTATAACCTAAACCAAAACCTATAACCTAAACCCGAACCCATTCTCAAATCCAAAAACCTATAACCTAAACCTAAACCTTATCCTAAACCTATAACCTCTAACCTAAACCAAAACCTATAACCTAAACCAAAACCAAAACCAAAACCAAAACCTAAGACCTAAACCCGAACCCATTCTCAAATCCTAAAACCTATAACCTAAACCAAAACCATAACCAAAACCTATAACCTAAACACGAACCTATTCTCAAATATTCCAAAAACCTATAACCTAAACCTAAAACCTTATCCTAAACCTCTAACCTATAACCTAAACCAAAATCTATAACCAAAACCAAAACCAAAACCAAAACCAAAACCTAAGACCTAAACCTGAACCCATTCTCCAATCCCAAAACCTATAACCTAAACCGAAACCAAAACCTATGACCTAAACCGGAACCCATTCTCAAATCCCAAAACCTATGACCTAAACCCGAACCCATTCTCAAATCCCAAAACCTATAACCAAAACCAAAACCTATAACCTAAACCCGAACCCATTCTCAAATCCAAAAACCTATAACCTAAACTTAAACCTTATCCTAAACCTATAACCTATAACCTAAACCAAAACCGATAACCTAAACCAAAACCAAAACCAAAACCATAACCAAAACCTATAACCTAAACCCAAACCCATTCTCAAATATTCCAAAAACCTATAACCTAAACCTAAAACCTTATCCTAAACCTCTAACCTATAACCTAAACCAAAACCTATAACCAAAACCAAAACCAAAATCAAAACCTAAGACCTAAACCCAAACCCATTCTCAAATCCTAAAACCTATAACCTAAACCAAAACCATAACCAAAACCTATAACCTAAACCCGAACCCATTCTCAAATCCCAAAACCTATAACCTTATCCTAAACTTATACTTATAACCTAAAACTATTCCCAAATCTCAAAACCTATAACCTAAACCTAAACCTATAACCTAAACCCAAACCAAAACTTATAACCTAAACCCGAACCCATTCTCAAATCCTAAAACCTATAACCTAAACCAAAACCAAAACCTATAACCTAACCCGAACCCATTCTCAAATCCCAAAACCTATAACCTAAACCAAAACCTAAAACATATAACCTAAACCCGAACCCATTCTCAAATTCTAAAACCTGTAACCTAAACCCGAACCCATTCATAAATCCCAAAACCCAAACCTAAACCTAAACCTAAACCTAAAACCTAAACCTAAACCTAAACCTATAACCTAAACTCAAATCCCTTAACCAAAACCAAAACCAAAACCTATAACCTAAACCCGAATCCATTCTCAAATCCTAGAACCTATAACCTAAACTAAAACCTATAACCTAAACCCGAACCCATTCTTAAATCCCAAAACCTATAACCTAACCTAAACCTATACTAATAACCTAAAACTATTCCCAAATCCCAAAACCTATAACCTTATCCTAAACCTATAACCTAAACCTAAACCTATAACTTATAACCTTAACCAAAACTTATAACCTAAACCAAAACCAAAACCTATAACCTAAATCCGAACCCATTCTCAAATCCCAAAACCTATAACTAAAACCATAACCAAAACCTATAACCTAAACCCGAACCCATTCTCAAATCCCAAAACCTAAACCCAAACCTAAACATAAACTTAAAACCTAAACCAAAACTTATAACCTAAACCAAAACTAAAACCTATAACCTAAACCCAAACCCATTCTCAAATTCTAAAACCTATAACCTAAACCAAAACTAAAACCTATAACCTAAACCTGAACCCATTCACAAATCTCAAAACCTGTAACCTAAACCCGAACCCATTCTCATATCCCAAAACCCAAAAACAGTAGGAATTACAACAGGGAAAAGGAAAAAAAAAATGAAAAAGAAGCCAGCAAGTTGGGGTCGACCGGGTCAGGCCGATCGACTGGCCTATGGCTACGGATTATAACCGTAGCCATAGCTATAATGCTCTTCACTTTTTTTTCTTTTTTCTTTTTTATTTTTTATTTTTATTTTTTACATGGAGAACTTTATTGTACCTACATTTTTCTTTAATACATGTTTATATAAATATGTGTGTGTGTGTGTGTGTGTGTATAAATTTTTCTTCTTTTTTTTTTCATTTCTTTCTTTATTCATTTAACAAGAATATCTTCTAAACTAAAATTAGTTACTTGACGTACTACATATGATTTTGGGGTAGGAGAAGATATTTTATCCAACCAACCTAGTTATTTTCCAAGATTCCATCAGGTTGATGGTCGAAAATACATTTCATTCACTTTACGGTCAATTTCAAAAACTTCATGGTCAAACTAGAAATTGAGCGAGGCAAATATGAAATTGAGTAAGTAAATTGAAAATTGAGTAGGACAAGGTATGAATTGAGTGAGAGAAGCTAGAAATTGAGCGAGGTTTAGGCTACGTTGAAATTGAGCGAGGTTCCCTTGCTCAAATTCTAAGTTGTCTCGCTGAATTTCTTTGTTGCATCGCTCAATTGCTAGGTTGCCTCGCTCAATTCCTAGGTTCCTTCGCTCAATTTATATATTGCCTCACTGAATTTCTAGCTTTCCTCGTACAAAAGCAACATAGCAAAAAAAAAATAAAAATCAGTTTGTCCCGCTCAATTTCTAGTTTGCCCCACTAAATTGAGCGGGGCAAACTGAAAATTGAGTGGGGCAAACTAGAAATTGAGCAGGGTAAACTGAAATATTTTTTTTTTGCTTCTGTAGGTCCCATCATGATGTATGTCTTATATCCAAACCGTCCATATATGAGTGGGGCAAACTGGAAATTGAGTGGGGCAAACTGAAAATTGAGCGGGCAAACATGAAATTGACCCCACTGTTAATATTTAGTTTTCCCACCTTTGATTTCAGGGCTTTCATGTTTGCCCCGCTCAATTTTCAGTTTGCCCCGCTCAATTTCTAGTTTGCCCCGCTCAATTTTCAGTTTGCCCCACTCAATTTCTAGTTCGCTCCGCTTAATTTTCAGTTTGCCTCAATCAATTTTCAGTTTGCCCCGCTCATATATGGATGGTTTGGATATAACACATACATTATGATGGGACCCACAAAAGCAAAAATAAAATAAAATTCAGTTTGCCCCGCTCAATTTCCAGTTTGCCCCGCTCAATTGAGGTTTAGGTTATAAGTGTCAGTTATATGTTAAGGTTTAGGGAACTGAGAATAGGTTAACGTTTAGGTTTAGGAAATCGGATTCGGGACCAGGTTTAGGTTTGGGGTTTTCAAATTTAAGTTTAGGTTAAGGAGTTGATATTAGGATTAGGTTAAGGTTTAGGTTTAGGGATTTGAGAATACATTTAGGTTATAAGTGTCGGTTATATGTTAAGGTTTAGGGAACTGAGAATAGGTTAAGGTTTAGGTTTAGAAAATCGGGTTCGGGACCGGGTTTAGGTTTGGGTTTTCAAGTTTAGGTTTAGGTTAAGGAGTTGATATTAGGATTATGTGTAAGTTTATGTTTAGGGATTTGAGAATACATTTAGGTTTTAGGTTTAGGTTATAAGTGTCGGTTATATGTTAAGGTTTAGAGAATTGAGAATAGGTTAAGGTTTAGGTTTAGGAAATCGAGTTCGGGACTGGGTTTAGGTTTGGGTTTTCAAGTTTAGGTTTAGGTTAATGAGTTGATATTAGGATTAGGTGTAGGTTTATGTTATAGGTTTTTGAATTTGAGAATGGGTTCGGGTTTAGGTTATAGGTTTTAGTTTTGGTTTAGGTTTAGGTTATAGGTTTTGAGATTTAATAATGGGTTCGGGTTTAGGTTTAAGTTTAGGTTTAGGTTATAGGTTTTGGGATTTGGGAATAGTTTTAGGTTAGGTTATAAGTTAAGGTTTTGGGATTTGAGAATGGGTTAGGGTTAAGGTTATAGGTTTTTGTTTTGATTTAGGTTATAGGTTTTGGTATTGGTTTTGGGATTTGAGAATGGGTTCGGGTTTAGGTTATAGGTTTTGGTATTGGTTTAGGTTATAGGTTTTGGTTAAGGTTATAGGTTATAGGTTTAAGTTTAGGTTAAGGTTAGGTTTAGGTTATAGGTTTTGGGATTTGATAATGGGTTCGGGTTTAGGTTATAGGTTTTGGTTTTGGTTTAGGTTATAGGTTATAAGTTTAGGATAAGGTTTAGGTTTAGGTTTAGGTTTAGGTTTTAGGTTTTGGGATTTGAGAATGGGTTCGGGTTTAGGTTATAGATTTTGGTATTGGTTTAGGTTATAGGTTTAGGTTATAGGTTTTGGTTAAGGTTATAGGTTATATGTTTAGGTTTAGGTTAAGGTTAGGTTTAGGTTATAGGTTTTGGAATTTAATAATGGGTTCGGGTTTAGGTTATAGGTTCTGGTTTTGGTTTAGGTTATAAGTTATAGGTTTAGGATATTTAGGTTTAGGTTTAGGTTATAGGTTTTGGGATTTGAGAATGGGTTCGGGTTTAGGTCATAGGTTTTGATTTTAGTTTAGGTTATAGGTTTAGGTCAATTTCATGTTTGTCTTGTTCAATTTTTAGTTTATCCCGCTCAATTTCTAGTTTGCCCCGCTTAATTTTCAGTTTGCCCCGCTCAATTTTCAGTTTGCCCCACTCAATTTATAGTTTTTCCCGCTCAATTTCTAGTTTGCCCCGCTCAATTTCCAGTTTACCTCGCTCAATTGAGCAGGGCAAACTAGAAATTGAGCGGGGCAAACTGAAATTATTTTTTTTCTTTTGTGGGTCCCATCATGGTGTATGTGTTATATCCAAACCGTCCTTATATGAGCGAGGCAAACTGGAAATTGAGCGGGGCAAACTAAAAATTAAGCGGGGCGAATTAGAAATTGAGCGGGGAAAACTGAAAATTGAGTGGGGCAAACTGAAAATTTGGTTATATGTTTTGGTTTAGGTTTAGGTTAAGGTTTAGGTTATAGGTTCTAGGTTATAGGTTAAAGCTTTAGAGAATTGAGAATAGGTTAAGGTTTAGGTTTAAGGAATCGGGTTCAGGTTTGAGATCGGGTTTAGTTTGGGTTTTCAAGTTTACGTTTATGTTAAGGATTCGAGATTAGGATTAAGTGTAGGTTTAGGTTTAAGGATTTGAGAATACATTTAGGTTTTAGGTTTAGGTTAAGGTTATAGGTTTAGGTTAGGTTTAGGTGTAGGTTATAGGTAATAGCTTTAGGTAATATCGTAGATATTATCGACATAAGTTGTAGATATTATCTACAAATCATTGATATATCGACGTAAGTTGTAGATATTATCTGCATATCATCGATATATCGACGTTAGTTATAGATAACAATGTTTGATACACTTTAGCTACGGATTATAACCGTAAGTATAATTGCATCGATATAATTTTTGAATTTGAGAATGGGTAGGTTATAGGTTTTGGTTTTGATTTTGATTTAGGTTATAGGTTATAGGTTTAGGTTAAGGTTATAGGTTTTTGGATTTGAGAATGGGTTCAGGTTTAGGTTATAGGTTTCAATTTAGGTTATAGGTTTTTGAATTTGAGAATGGGTTCGGGTTTAGGTTATAGGTTTTGAGATTTGAGAATGGGTTCGGGTTTTGGTTATAGGTTTTGGTTTTGGTTTTGGTTTAGGTTATAGGTTTTTGGATTTGAGAATGGGTTATGGTTTAGGTTTAGGAAATCGGGTTCAGGTTCGAGATTGGGTTTTTAAGTTTAGGTTTACATTTATGTTAGGGAGTTGAGATTAGGATTAGGTGTAGGTTTTACTTTAGAAAATTGAGTTTAGGTTATAAGTTTAGGGAAAGGTTAGGTTTAGGTTATAGGTTTTGGGATTTAGGAATAGTTTTAAGTTATAAGTATAGGTTTAGGTTAGGTTATAGGTTAAGGTTTAGGGATAGGTTATAGGTTTTGGTATTCGAAAATGGATTCGGGTTTAGGTTATAGGTTTTGGTTTTGGTTTTGGTTATAAGTTATAGGTTTAGGATAAGGTTTAAGTTTAGGTTTAGGTTATAGGTTTTGGGATTTGAGAATGGGTTCGGGTTTAAGTCATAGGTTTTGGTTTTAGTTTAGGTTATAGGTTTAGGTCAATTTTATGTTTGTCCCGCTCAATTTTCAGTTTGCCCCGCTCAATTTCTAGTTTGTCCCGCTTAATTTTCAGTTTACCCCGCTCAATTTCGAGTTTTCCCCGCTCAATTTTCAGTTTACCCCGCTCAATTTTCAGTTTGCCCCGCTCAATTTCTAGTTTGCCCCGCTCAATTCCAGTTTACCCCGCTCAATTTATAGTTTGCCTCGCTCATATGCATGTGGCAGTGACCTAACAATGGTAGTTCCGATGTAAAAGAAAGGGGCAAGAGCCTTCTCTTTTGAGTCCAAAAACAGATTTAGAAGAACCTGAGGGAGCAAAAAACCATCAAGAATCAAGCCAGCATAAGATCTCAGATCCTCCTAAATAGAATGCTGGGAATCGGCAATGAAACCACCAAAGTGGGCTTTCAACTGTGTATCTTCGTACATCTTCCTGTGGGTAAACAAAGAAATCAGGCCTCCAACAATATATAATGGCAAACACAAACACAGTGCCTTCATCTCAGCAATCCACAAGCACTTTTTGCCTTCCTCAGCCAATCTTGCAGACCATGTTAACTGGAGAAGATGAAATTGTAACAGAAAAGCTATCATTGTAACTACTCTCACTACAACTTCATTCACCTCAAGCCAACCACCACTCCAGAGCAGTACATTCTGCCGGTTGCGGTTGCTGAAGAAAACTGCTTCCAAGTTCAGAACTAAAGGGTCATGTACCTAAGAGTAAGAACAACAAGCATCATAAGTGATATAGAGGGAAGCAGGTCAGAGTGCTTCTTCACATGCAAGAGCTGCAACCCAATGAAAACACATGCAAGCATGAGAGAGATGAGAACCATGATTAGCTCGTGATCCATTCTCCTGATTGTTCCTATGGCCTCTGAGGCATATATAACATTTGAAAACAATTGCAAAGGTTCAAAGTAAATCGGGTCTGACTTTTCACGAGTACTTTTAACGGTGCCCTTTAGACTTTTCCCAGCCTCTAGATCGAATGGAGCAAGCTCGACATTGATGAGAATTTCACAGTCCACGGTATCATTTTTTTTTAGCTACACCTGAACCCAAATACCGACATCTAACCATGCAAAGGATTCCTGTTTCAGCATCATAGACACCTTCTGTGGAAATGTCTATAGGCATATTCAAATAAAAAAACGTTTGGTTCAAAGAAAGCTCGCCCCATTCATGATTCGACATCGTAAAGCCAACCATATAGCTGACATTCAGCAGACTGCAGTTCAATGCTTGAACTTCACCTGTAGCCATTTGGGTCGGAGACTTTGCATCAGGGTTATAATAAAACATATCACCTACCGTCAATGGGTATAAATAACCCCAAGCGATTCTCCCCTGCATTTTTTTCACAGAAATGCCAAATTTCATGTCCTCAAATGAATACCCGTCTGGATATCTCTTACCCAGCTTCTTAACCTTCTTTTTCCTACACGATTCACTCAAGCGACCCAACTCACTATACTCATACCTCTGACCTGAAGCGCCCGTCATCCGATTCTCTAAACTCCGAAGCCCACTTGATCGTGAAGTGAATGAAATGTATTTTCGACCATTGACCTGATGGAATCTTGAAAAATAACTAGGTTGGTTGGCTAAAATAGCTTCTCCTACCCCAAAATCATATGTGATATGTCAAGTAACTAATTTTAGTTTAGAAGATATTCTTGTTAAATGAATAAAGAAAGAAATGAAAAAAAAAAAGAGAAATTTATATATATATATATATATATATATATATATATATATATATATATATATATATATACACACACACACATACACACACACACACACATATTTATATAAACATGTATTAAAGAAAAATATAGGTACAATAAAGTTCTCCATGTAAAAAATAAAAATAAAAAATAAAAAAGAAAAAAGAAAAAAAAGTCATAGCATTGTAGTTATGGCTACGGTTATAATCCGTAGCCATAGGCCGGTCGACCCCAACTTGCTGTCTTAAAATTCAATTTTTTTATTTTATTTTCCCTTTCCCACTTGTAATCTCCACTGATTTTTGTGGGTCCCATTATGAGGTATATGTTATATCCAAACCGTCCATCTATTCGGTGAACTCGTATTAAGGCTTGAGATGAAAAATAAGACAGATCTAGCTATCAAGTGGACCACACGGTAAAAGGTAATGGGGAATTGAATGTCTACCATTGAAACCCTTTTAGGGGTTGCAGAAGTTTTGGATCATCATAGAATTTGTTTTTCCTCTTCATCCAGGCCTTTGTGACCTTATGAATAGATTGGATGGAAAATAAATGTTATAATGGGCCTTACAAAAAATTTTAACGGTGAAAATCAATTTCCCCGCTGCTCTTTGTGGTGTGGTCCATTGATTTATGGATATTATTTTTATTTTTTTTTGGATAATGCTCTGAAATGATTCTGAAATATGGATGAATACTGTGGATATGATAAATACATAGCTGTGGGGCCATGTAACTTTGATCTCTCCTGAGCCGTTCGTACAACTCTCGGTTGGAGCAGCGTCAGCTCTCGTCTTCGCAGTGAAAAGGAGGGGTAGTTTTGTCCTCAAAGTCGTTGTCCGCACGTGCTAGTCTAAGTTGGTAACTTAAGTTGGCATTCCGCGATAAAAACCGCTGGGTAAAAGGTTTTGTCCACAGTGGTCATTTTCTCAATTTTATTGGATCTGGAGTCAATTTTACCCACTGTTAGTAAGTTGTGTAGGTCTTACCATGATGTGTGGGCTATATCCACACCTTCCACATATTTTTTGAGATCATTTTAGGGCATGAGTTAAAAAATCAAGTAAATCTAAAGCTCAAGTGAATCCCATTATAAAAAGCAACGAAGATTGAATACCTAACGTTGAAAACTTCTTTTGAGCTACATAAGTTTTAAATCTGCCTCAGTTTTAAGCTAATGCTATAAAATGAGATTACAAAACAAATAAATAATTTAAATATAACCCGTGTTATTCTTAATAGTTTCAAATGACGGTGGGTATATTCTTTCAATGTACTGTCATACTACAAACAAATAAAGTAGAGAATTAAGCCTATCTCATGGCAACAGGGAATAATCCCTGCCATGCCTAATCCTTTCCGATGCAACTGGCCAAACAGGCCCCAAGTAGATTCGGGTACTTAAAAAACAGAAAGGAAAAGTAAAGTGAAGTGAAGACTACCGATATTGTGTGCTACCCACGTTTCCTCTCTCTTCCTGCCGGTCGGCCTGCCTCCATGCGGCCTCTGATATTATTTCTACAGCAGAAGGCGTGCCCTTTCTCCCGTGGGGTCCACCAAATCCAACGACCACTCACCCTCCCTTACCCCGACTGGAAGCATCTTACGACTTCCGGAGTCCTCCCACTAGCCACAAAAGCAGCTCTCTGAACAGTAAAGGGCGTGCCACGTGTCAGCTTCAGGGAAGCTGTAGCCACAATAGGGGTAGGACCATGGCCATGTAGATGGTTCACTCCGCCTTTCTTTGGAGAGGAAAGGCAGTCCACTTCACGTATTGAACCACGCCAGGACTAGGCGGCATGGGCAGCAAAAACCCCGTGGGACCCACCTCACATCTTCTCCGTCCATCGTTAGCATGAGATCCAAAAATAAGGCTGGCCAGCATCTCGAATACACAGCAGGGAAAACTGAGATTGGGACGTTTCCTATTGAAACCTTACTGGGCCCACCAAAATTTTTGATCGAGCTGATATATGTTTTATCCCATCATTCTGGGGACCCACCTCTTGAACGGCTTTGGATGGCATATAAAAATCACAGTGGGACACGGGAGTTTCGTTGGTGGCCCTCCCCATCCCCACTGTTCCCTGTAATGTACCCCACTTGAGTCTTTGAGCGGTGTGATTTTTCGGCTCACTCATAACAGAGTCTGCCACAAATGATGGACGTATGTCACGTTGTCACGTAGACATTGCAGCGGGCCCACAGAGCTTTTTTGTTGCAGGTTCCTGTTCCGTGTCAAAGAATAGAAATGCAAAGGCGATTCGCGCCTGAGGAATTCGAAGAGGTTTAGACTGTGGATTGCCGGCCTCACGTATCCCGAAGTGGAATGCGTACGAGATCTGGACCATGAAATTGGTGGGTCTCGATCAGAAAATACTCTGTTCCAAAATTCAGACTGACATACTCATCTGATGAGCCACGCAATTATTTCAAATGTAAGCCGTTGGTGATTTTACTAATGAACGTCCATTTTCATCAGATTTATGGACCATCTGAAGATTGAATTGGCATGATTTATGGGTGGCGCATGCTCAGAGTCAGCATCGCACAAGATATTACAAGTGTGTGGCACGTTGGCATGCGTGCAGTAATTCACTTGCTAATCTCTCTCCTCGCGCGAATTGCCCGTCCACTCAACGAAAAGTAACCTACTTTCTTTGGGCCTGTTGGGTCGGGCCGGTACCATGGCATCGGGAGGGATGGGAGCATTTTTAAGGTAATAAAATGGTGGTGTCAATGGATTGTATTAAGGTCACGGGATTGCTAATATCCCCAGGATAAGTTCACTGGTTTTGTTTGGCACGCTCTCATATCGCAGGATTTGGCCTTCCAAACCATTCAACTAAGGGATAAGATTAATTTTAAGGTAATGATGGTGATGTTTGAATTGCCTTAAGATCCATGGGATGACTTATATCTTGGGACAAGTTCATCGAACCTGTTTGGGTCATCATGCGTATCCAAGGATATTGCTGATCCTATCCTACCTAATACTGTGGGATCTGCCTAGCCAAACAGGCCCTTAAACACCGTTTGCTCATAGCACATGCGGTAACTTAGGGCCTGTTTGGCCGGGCAAATCCCATGATATTAGGAGGGATGGGATCAATTTTAAGGTAATGATGGTGGTCCCAGTGGATTGTTTAAGATCCATGGGATTGCTTATATCTACAAGTTCACTAGGTCTGTTTGGTATGCCCCCCATATTCAGAATTTTACCTTCCAATCCATTCAACTAAGGAATATGATCAATTTTAAGGTAATGATGGTGATGCCAGTGGATTGTTTTAAGATCCATGGAATGGCTTATATCTCGGGACAAGTTCACCAGACATGTTTGGCTCGTCATGCCTATTCAAGGATACTGCCGATCGCATCCCTCCTAATACTGTGGGATCTGCTTGGCCAAACAGGCCCTAAGGGCTTTTGTAGTAAATCCAAGCTGTTCATCTGTTTGGAACCTCTGTAAAGATGAGTTGTTGAAAAAATCATTCAGATTAATCATTAGGAATGCCACACTATAGTTGGAGAGTTTTTGTGCCGTCCATTCTTTTCTGCATAGTGATGGCCCACCTAAAATAATCTAAGGCTTGGTCTCAAAGATGAAGTAGATAGAAATCTCATGTGGACCACACCATAGGAAATAGTAGTTATCGAAGGACCACCATTAAAAACTTCCTTGGTGTGCTGCAATGTTTATTAGTCATCCATCGTGTTTATAAGGTCATGCAAACCGATGAAGGGAAAGCACAAATATCAACTTAATCTAAAATTTATTTGGCCCACAAAAAGTTTTATATGATCAATGACTACTGTTTCCTATGTTGTGGCTCAAAAGCACAAGTGATTGACTAAGTGAAAGATACCTCATTTCAACACTTGAGGTCTTGGTATGGATCCCTAGTGGGGGTGGCTAACAGTGAAGTGTCAACTGATAATGGAGTGTACTAACAAACCAACAAAAAAAATAAAATAAAAATGAAGTTTGTATTTATTTTATTTTTAGCACCATATCCTAAAATAAGCTAGCAGTATCGATGGACAATGTGTATATAAAATTCATATATTAAGGTGGGTCACACTTTTAGGGTCCCATGCAAACAAGTCCTAAGAAGGCTCAAAAGAGTTGTACACGAGTTGAACTGATTCGAGCTTGATACAGCTTGGCCTAGCTTGGCCAGCGACCAACCCCAACTTAAACTTGGCTCGACGCGGTCCTCATGCTTGATTGGCCAACTCGGTTTGGTTCGATTAGCAGCTGTAGTAAATTAGAGCATAATTTGAACCTGTATAACATTTTCTCTAACACATAAAATATATATTCAATTTCTCACATAATGTAAAATAGTAATAATATTTTGCAAGCATTTCATCAAACACTCAATTAACAACATCAAACTTAAAATACGAGGACATTCTTATAATGTGTATGTATATTTATGGTGATTCGTTTCTTTAATATTATCTTGAATGTCTATTTCAAGAATACAATGACACATAGATAGTTTAAAAAACAATACTTCATTTAATCATTTTATTAAGCATTTTATTAAGCACTCTGTGAGCATAATCAATATCAAAATAACCAAGTCATTGAGCTTATTTGATTGGAGTTTGGATTTGACCCGGTCAAATTTGAGTAAATTGGAACCGGGTTTGGAAATTTTTTGAGCTCTAAAAATCAAATCAACTCAGTTTGATTTCAATTTCGAGCTGAGACTAGTTAAGCATTTTTGAATCGAGTCATGCGAGCTCACTGAACTAATTCGACTAGCGTATAACTCTAGCTCAAATGGACACAAAAGATAAAAGCTGACCACCTTTCCAACAACATAATTGTTTGATCTAGTGGCTTAAATTACCTGATCGATGTAACTTTTTTAGCTGTGGAAAGTACATTGGAAGGGTGACTTAATGAACAGTCCAGATCTCATCCGCATGGTACGTGTGTACGAACTTGGGTCGAGTACGCCAACTCATTTTATGTCTGCCAAAGACAAAAAGTCTAGTACACGTTTCTCTATTCCTGGCTAGTAACATGCTCTCATCCGGGACTTCTCACATGTACGGCTCAAAGTGATCTTTCGGTGGTGATCCTGTGCATCTGGTGGCACGGAAGGTACCCTGCATTTCACCACACGTGGCATACATGAATGAAATCAGAACCGTTCATTCAGTAGGTCTGGCTGTGACTGGCTAAGTGCAGAAAATTACAATGATTGGTTGATTCTTTTATTCGACAGTAGCATGATCCGATTAAGGAAATTTACTTGGATAATAGTCAATGGTAGGGCCGCATGATGGTTGGTTTGGATCATCACTAACATAAGCCACGTGAATGGAACACTTCATGGAGGCACAGAAAATCCATGCATCTCGAAGCGTTGGATTTCGTACAATATCTTCTCGGTGGAATTATAGGATCGGCGTGCGAACGTGGATGGGCACGGAGCTATAAAAAAAACTCCATGACATGATTGTTCTACCCTCTATCTGTCGTAAAGTCAATAAAAAATGACGTGTGTGATTTTATATGTACCGCATGGTATATTCTAGATCGCCGGAGACACCAAATATAATTTTTTGATATTTTGATGACAAAACCTTCATTAAGAATGGTGCCACGTCATTCATTAAGTAAGAATAAGGGAGTAAAACTTCTTTAAGCTGATAAATAAGTTTGTAGTGATAACACGATAGCTAGCAATGCGAGAAAGGAGGGCTTCAAAAGATTAGTGTTGATGCGAAAGACTAAGACTAGAACAGCCTCTTCCCACACTTCTACCTGCACCATAATGAGAGAGAAAGAGAACTCTGGCTAGAGCCGGAGAACCTCCGATGTTTAAGTCAGTAGAGATCCAAGGACAAGAGTTTCTTAGGATTTTTCTTGTGTACCTTGGTTCCTGTAGAGCTCTCTTTTTATATGAGTGAGAGGTCCCGACGTAAGAGGATTCTCTCTTGATCTTCGGGACATTTGATCTGGTTGCCACTTGTTTGTGAATATTTCCCGATCTCGAGAATTTCGGGGTCTGGTATCCTTTTATAAGATTTTTGAGGCGGTGTTTAAGATTACACCATCTCTCCGCTGCCTGGCTCGGCCTCAAATGACTATACAGTCTTGACTGGCTTACAAAGATGGGGCTATTTACCTACTGTCGGGCGAAACAGGATCGTTCTAAAATCAATTCCCTTTCTTAATCTGATAGTCGACACTACACCCAACCTCATATGGGTCGATTTTATAGTCGGTCAGGTGACTTTTAACTTTAGGGCCTTTAATCAGTCACTTTAGATAATGCTGTCTCTTTAACCTAGTCAACTTCATGTGTCTTACATATCTTGCCTGTGGCTCTCGACTCTTTTAGTTTCAGTCGGGATTCATATCTTGTAGATCTGCGCTAAGTCTCTCCATGAGGCTTTACTTCACTCGGCTTTTACTATTGCCTCGGGTTATGTCAGCAGAGTTGGTTCATCTTACAACTGAACCCCCGGACTTGTCATATTTTTTCCCAACAGTAAGCCCCCTACTTCTCGTGTTAGCCATGTCGACACAAAAGATCGAGTAATGAATTGCTAGGTCGGTTTGCATTGGGAACCGAAGTTATGATGAAGCATTTAATGCTTCTTGTATAGTCCCTAACGTATGACGGTTCGTTACCCGAGATCGCACGAGATGACAGTCGTCGGGTTGTTTCGTCTGCTTATAAACATCGGACAGGTGGCGAGGACGTTACTTGCGTCAGTCGGCGTGCGCCACGCGTCGGGCGGGGTAGTCGAAGCAGACGTCGATTCGACTCCTCCTTAAATGCTGCTGCCACGTGGCTCGGCTATAAAAGGAGGTGCTGTAGCGATTTTTGCACTTTCGCTCTTCCGTTCAATCTCTTCCTTTCCAGTTTTTCTTCTTCCTTCTTTTCTTTCTTCACCGTGCTTGCGATCTGCCATTTTTCCTTCCCCCTCAATCTGTGTGCTCTTCGCCTCTTCGGTGAGTTTTCTCTCCCTCTCTTTTCTTTTCGACCCCTAGCAATAATGCATCCTTCAAATCCCTGGGAGGGGGTTTCTGGTGATGAGGGTGAAACGAGACATCTATGGAATGTCGCGGAATCGCCCTCTTTACTAGCGGAGATGACGATGAGTGCCAATGAGGCCTTTCAACTTACTGTCAGGCTGTCCAGTGGGACCTCAGCGGAATTCTCTGCTTCAGTGGGTCCCTCTCAGGGGAATTAGAGGAAGAATTGGAAGAAGAAACTGTTGAGCCGGCTCTTCCTAGGAAATCGGTGATGACTGATCTTGGGGGAACCACTGAGTTGGTTCCCCCATGGAAGTCGACTCGGTTTGTTAAATCAGCAGCTGAAGATGGAGAGGCTGCAGAGAGTGAGGAGGTCGGAGACCAACAAAAGGGGCCGGTCCCCTCAGTTTTGACTGAGGAAGATTTAGATAAGATCTGAGTCAGGTATCATGTTCCCGACTTAGTCATTCTTCGACTTCCGTTCCCAAATGAGTTACTTGACCATCCCCCTCCTGGGTTGGTCACAAATTTTCAAGTTGTCATGCAATATGGCTTGCGTCTGCCCTTACAACCCTTTTCTCAGGATTTTCTTTCCTGACTTAGAATTGCTCTCGGGCAAATAGTTCTAAATGAATGGAGGAACTTGTTCGGATGTGCCATATTGTGGCTGAGGCAGAACAGCCCCCACTGTCCATGGACGAGTTCTTCTATCTATATCAAGTTTGGCTGAACACTTCGAAGCCCGGCTGGTATTTCTTGAGCGCTTAGCGGAACAAGGGCGGCTCTTTGATAACCGACCCTCCTACCTCTAACAAACACTGGAGAGAGAGGTGGTTCTGGGCGTGCAGTCACTGGGAGACTGCCGAGTCTGGGCTGTTTGAACCTTGCGTTCCCCGGGTATTCTCTAAAGCAGGTGACTCAGCATGCCCTTTTCCTCATTTTTTCTTATTACGATCTTTGTGAGTCTAATTAAACGTGCTTTGCAGAGATTTTCAAGAAGAAGCAGAAACTAGGAGCCAACGCTTTGGCTCGGATCAAAGATCTGTGGATGATAAGTCTAGAAGATCATTTTTAGAAGTCCCTCCTGTAACCAAAGCATTTTCTTCTCTAGGGCTTGAATTCATCTGTGACAGGTATCTTTTAAGTTACTCAGGCTCATCTTTCTAAAAATTTTCTAACTTTATGTTTTGTAAGACACAGACATGGTTGAAGCTCGACCTCTTCTGAAGCCATTGTCCAAGTTGAAGGCTCCTCCTAGGTCAGTGCTTCTGTCGGAGCCTCGGCCTCCAAAGAAGGTGAAAATTGATCCCTCGGTCATGGATCCGCCTGCCCCAGTCGCCCTTGCTCCGGTCGTCCCAATCGTTGTTATTCTCTCTGACCCCGAAGAGAGGACAGAGGATGTGGGCACCCTTCCTACCGAGTCTCGAGCTACTTTCGATCCAGGACCTATTGCAGAGCGGGTCTAAGAGCGAAGAGAGGAGCAGAGAGGGGAGACCTCAAGGGGGGAGATGACTCAACAGGAGATGTCGTCCTTCCATCGGGCTATGGCAGACATGGTCCCTTGGGCTGTTTCTGCTGGGAGCGAGAAGGAGTTCGCTTCCATCTTTGAACCCCCTGGGATTTGGATACTTTCCCACGTTGCAAAGGTCTTGCTTCAGGTAAGATTTGAACTTATCTCTTAGCTTGTTGTCTTTTCGGCTTCGACCTAACTTTATCTCTCGTGCAGCTTGCTCCTTACCTGTTGAGAGCCAGCGGAGATCTGTCTAAGGCTGAGAAGGTCCAAAGAGATGTGGTGGACGTTGAAGCGGCTCGGAAGCGGGCAACAGAGGTAGAGGCTCAACTCGAAGTTACCTCGTCTCGTGTTTGCCGACTAATTGGTGAGTTGAGCTTGGCTCAGAAGGTGACTGAAGATGCTAGAGCTGAATGTGCTCGGTCAGCTTAACTGCTGAAGGAAGCTCATGACGAGGGTCTATAACTCCACCTGGCTCGTGACGCCTCTGAAGAGAAGTTAGCTTGGCTGAAATCCGATACAAAAGCGTCACTCGAATTGGCCAAGAAAGAGGCTGGGGAGAAGGCTGTAAAAGACTTCCTTGAGTCTCTGGAGTTTGAAGATGAGAGGGATCGCTTGTATGAGGGCGGGTATACAACTTGCATCAAAGTGATGAAGCAGTTTTTTCCCGACTTTAATCTCTCAAAATTTGAGGAAGGCCCTCTTGAGGATGCAGTGGCTGAAGTAGCCGAGTCAGGTGGCACCGAGGTCAAGTCCGAAGCAGCTCCGGCTTCATAGGTTGCTCCAAGTGACCTTTAATAGTCTCGGAGGTCGATTTTTGGCACCACCATCGGCTCCATTTTGGTACCATCATCAGCTCCATTTTGGTACCATCATCAGCTCCATTTTGGCACCATTATCAGCTCCGAGCAAACCCGTGGGTAGTTTTAGCTGAGGAAAAAGTTCATACATTTTGGCCGATCTTTCATTTGTCTTTAACCCTTTTAGTCAGACAATGCAATGCTGAAGCAAGATGTAACTTGTTGTAACAAACACTGATAAATGAATATACACAGTCTTATTTTATTCATCTTTGACTCAGTTTATATGTTTGTCGTTTTGAGCCTTTTTCATTGGTTTGCTATACCGACTTTAGGGATAATAGGTTTTTAGATGCTCGGCATTCCATGGATGAGGCAGCAATCACCCGGTCAGGTCTTCCAGTCAGTATGTTCCCAGTCGAATGGTGCTTGCGATGACATAAGGTCCTTTCCAATTGGGCCCCAATGTGCCTACGCCAATTCCTTAGTATTGAGGAACGTTTTTCGGAGGACTGTCTCTGACTCGAAAGCGTCTAACTTTTATTCAGGCATTATAGAATCGAGCTACTTGTTGCTGCCGAGCCATCATACGTAACCAAGCTTTTTCTCTTTTCTTGTCCACAAGGTCGAGTCCAAGAGCTAAGAGTTCTTCATTTTCTTTCTCATTAAATGAGCTGACTCGGGCTGAAGGCAACCCGATCTCAACTGGAGTAATGGCTTTCGAGCCATAAGCAAGGGAGAAAGGGGTCTCTCCTGTAGCAGTCCGGGCTGTGGTTCGGTATGCCCATAGTATTTTCGGTGTTCCTTAACCCATGCTCCTTTAGCTCGGTCAAGCTTAGTTCGAAGATGTTGTTTAATGATCTTATTGACTGCTTCAACTTGTCCATTTATTTGAGGATGATGAGGCGACGAATACACATTCTTAATTCCGAGATTATCGCACATCTCGCGATAGCTTCTATTATCAAACTACTTCCTATTGTCAGTTATTATAGTCCGAGGTATGTCGAACTGACAAATGATATTCTTCCATACAAAGTTTGTGATTTTCTGTTATCTTTGCAAACGATTCTACCTCGGCCCACTTCGTAAAGTAATCCACTACCACGACTGCGAACTTGGTTTGTCCTTTCCCCATGGGGAGAGGTCCAATGATGTCGATTCCCTACTGTGCAAAGGGCCAAGGATCGGTCATAGGAGTTATTTCTTCAGGAGGTTGTCTCGGGATAGCCGCGAATTGCTGACACTTATCACACCTCTGGATGAGCTTACGAGCATCGTGTTGGATGGTAGGCCAGTAGTATCCTTGGCGTAAGACTTTATGTGCGAGGGACTGCCCTCCTATCCCTTCATGGATTTTTCGCAACACATAGTCGACTTCGTCAAGGTTTTTAATCATTGAGCCTCGGCACGACGATTGAAAACCCTTCTTGTACATTGTTCCATTGAGTAAGGTGTAGCGAGAGGCTCAGATTTTCAATCGTTAAGCATCGGCACGATCTTCAGGCAATTCCTCACTATCGAGATATCGGACGATCGGGTCGCTCCAAGTAGGTCCCGAATTGATAGCAAATACGGTCAAGCTAACTGGTTCAACAATACTCGGTTTAGCAATGCACTCGATCGAAACAGACCTGGGTATGTCGTCTTCATTAGTAGAGGCGAGTTTCGCTAGTAAGTCGACTTTAGCATTTTCCGTTCGAGGGATCCGAGTGACGATACAACGTTGGAAGCCACCGATCAGCTCTTTAGCTTTTTTCATATAAGCTTTCAACTGTTCTTTCCATGTTTGGTACATAGTTATGACCTAATTGAAGACCAACTAAGAATCGCTGAAAACGTTAAGATACATAACACCTAAGCTGGCCGCAAGTCGGAGATCGAGTAACAATGCTTCATATTCTGCTGTATTGTTTGAGACTTAAAATCTAAGTCTTAAGGCATACTGCATATAGGTTTGATCAGGAGTTTCTAGTACTACTCCTTCCCCGCTTGCCTTAGAGTTGGAGGAGTCATCGACATACAGCTTCCAAGGGGTTAGGTTGGGAGATGATTCGGGAGAAGCGGTAGTTGGTTCTTCAACTGGCTTAGTAGTATTTGTGTCAACTTGCGATGTGACTTCAGTAATGAAGTCAACCACAACTTGTCCCTTAATTGTTACTCTCGGCTTATACTGAATATTGAATTTACCGAGTTTAATTGCCCATTTAGTAAGACGACCGGACGCTTCCGGTTTCTGCATAATATGGCCCAACAGGAGGTCGGTCATGACTATAATGGTATGAGCCTAAAAATATGGCCGAAGTTGATGCGAGGAGACGACTAAAACTAAAGCCACTTTTTCCAAGAGCGGATGTCTCGTCTCTGCCGATAAGAGTACTTTGCTGACTTAGTAAACCAGCAGTTACTTTCCTTCGTATTTTCGTATTAAGGCCGAGCTAACTGCTGCCTCGGACACCGCGAGATACAACGGCAAAGCTTCTCCAGTCTCAGGCTTTGATAAGAAAGGCGGAGATCCGAGATAAGACTTTAATTGCTGGAATGCATCTTTGCACTCTTCCGTCCAGTCCATTGCCTGTCGTCCCTTCAATTGCTTGAAGAATGGGAGACATTTGTCGATGGCTCGGGAGAGAAAACGGTTGAGTGTCGCTACTCGTCCAGTCAATCTTTGTATGTCTTTGATCATTTTCGGAGACTCCATGTCAAGCAATGCTTTTATCTTCTTCGGGTTTACCTCGATTGCTCGTTGACTTACCAGGAATCCGAGAAACTTTTCTGAGCTTATGCCAAAGGCACATTTGCTCGGATTCAACTTCATTTGATACTTGCATAAGATCAGGAACATCTCTTCGAAGTCGGCTATATGGTCGGCCGTGTGTATACTTTTGATGAGCATATCGTCAATATACACTTCCATAGTTCGACCGATCTGATGAGCGAATATTTTGTTCATTAATCTTTGATAAGTTGCTCCAGCATTTTTCAAACCAGAAGACATCACACGGTAACAATAAAGACCTTTGTCAGTGACAAAGGTAGTTTTAGATTTATCAGATTGATGCATTACAATTTCGTTATATCCTAAATATGCATTCATAAAACTAAGGAGTTCATGCCCAACTGTACTATCTACCAACTGATTTATCCTTGGAAGAGGAAAGCTATCCTTTGGGAGGGCTTTGTTCAAGTCGGTATAGTCGATACAGACTTGCCACTTCCCATTAGTTTTTTTCACAAGTACGACATTAGCTACCCATTCTGGGTAGTATATCTCTTCTATGAATTTTTTCTTGAGGAGCTTGCTAACCTCTTCTTCAATGACAGTGTACTTTTCAGGGCCGAGTGCTCGTCGCTTCTTTCGGATCAGCCGGTAGGTCGGATCAATGTTGAGTCAGTGAGTGATTACAGACGGATCAATTCCTGGCATGTTTTCATGGCTCCATGTAAATACGTCAGCGTACCGTCAGAGCAAGGCTATCAGATTGTCTTTCATGGGCGATCGCAGAGACGAGACAATTTGCACTATTTTAGAACCATCTGTCTCGACCAAAGGCACCGAGATAAGTATAAGGCCCGTAACCTAGCCCGTACTATTCCGTCGACTCCCGTAATCCTTCTCGATGAATTTCGGTGACCTGTGACCTATAATCGACGTTTGCACGCAACTTTAAGTCATATCCCGTAGGTTTGAGTCGGGTTAATCCGAGACTTGTACCATTGCGACCGCACCGTCGGCGCGGTTCTGACACCGCATATTACACACCAAGGCGATACCTAGGCCAGGAGATATGTGCCCACGTTCAGTTTAAGAAAAACGCCGTACAATTGCAAAACTCAAAAGAGAACTTGTCAAATCAATCCCATCAATCACCACATCATGTCAAGTACAAGCACCCCTCCCCTAAAGTCAACTCTCTCTTACAAACCCATCCCTTACATGTCAAGTACACTTCACTCATCACTCACACCCATCCCATCCTCTCTCTCTCTCTCTCTCATGTTCTCCATTTCTCAAGCAAACCCCAAGCAAGCCAATGTCCAAGCATTTTTCATGGGAGAGGAGAAGCTATGTGTGGCCCACCTCCTACCTTCCATCTCCACCATTCAAAGAACAACTCGACCGTTGAAATCGTTCCCTTGAAGCTCTAGATCATGTTGGCGGATGAAGGAAGAAGAGATCAAAGGTGGGTGCATTTCTATCTCTCTCTCTCTCTCTCTCATTTTGGTGTGATGTGTGGCCCACTCAGATGTACCCCACCTTGATGTATATTTTATCCAACCGTCCAAACCATGTGGGTCCTACCCTTGGTGATGGGAAAACACAAGTATCAGGTTGATCCCATTCAAGTGGGCCACGTTCACGTGGGACCCACCTTGATAAACGTCCACGTCCAGTGTCTCTGAACGCTGGACTTGCAAAGTGTAGTAAGGTGTGAGCAGATGTGGGTGCGGCAAACAGTGTAGTGTGGATAGAAGTGGGTTATGGATTTCAATGAAGTGTACACTCTCATGAAGGCCCCACCATGATGAATGAATATAATCCATGCCGTCTAACCTATTCCTTGGCTCGTTTTAAGCGTTGAGCCGAAAAATGATCTTAATCCAAATTTCTGGTGGGCCATAGCATAGCAAACAAAGTTTTCTACCGTTGAAATACATCCTAATGTTGCTGTAGACCAAAACCCATTGAATATTGGTCTTGATAGGTTGGTATTGAGCCATAGGAGACGATGGTCAGATCTGATCTACCTGATGTGGACCCCACCTATGAAAAACTGTAAGAAATCAGTTTATCAAAAAAAAAAAAACAAATACCCGCAGCAACGCCTGCTGCTGCTTGTTCATGCGGCCGTGGGCGTGAAGGGGGCCATGGAAATGGGTCCCACTTGTAGGCCCCACTGTGATGTGCGTCAAACATCAATACCTTGCACATGGTGGGCCCCCCTCAGGGCAACGAGCCACCCAAAAATCATCCATATCAGTGACTCAGATGGCCCACGTCACATGAAACAGTGTGATTGTACGTCTGCCATTAAAACTCTTTATGAATGTCATAGAAGTTTTGGATTAATATAAAATTTGTTTTCCTATTCGTCCGGGGCTCTACGATCTTTTCAACGGATTGGATGGCATATAAACATTATGGTGGGCCCCACGTGGGACCCACACTAGGGATGTATTTATCTATACCGTTCATCCACCCCAGCAGCCACATGGGTACTACCATGACGTCACCAAGCTCTGTGAGATCCACCATTGTATGTTGTCCGTCCAGATGTGGCCCACCCCATACATGTGGGATGGGGCCGCCTTGCACACCCAGGTAGTTTCATCTAGGCCGTCCATCCATCTCTGGACGTTGATTGGGCATGGATGCCTCTTTCCTATTACATATTAATATAATATAATATATATTATAATTTATATTATGATATGGTTTGGCTGTCTGCCACACGCACCAGCCATATATCTGTTGTGGTAACACAGCTGTGCTGTGTGGAGCCCACCTTTATGTATTTATATCCACACCATCAGTAATGTTTGAGTGGTGCTGGACAACATTTGGACGATGCCCATTTACATGGATAATGATTGGACGGTGCTAACTTACGTGGGCAATGTTTGGGCAGGGCTGATTATCATTAGTGCAGCCCATGTGATGTGACCCACTTGCCATAGTTATAGGGCCCATGTGTTGGATTTGTGAACCACATATTGGTGGGCCCAATGAATGATTATGAATGTGCCCCTCAACTGATGTGTGTGGTGTGGCCCACACAAGTCACAAATTGACTTGATTTTTGATGTCCCAGTGGCCCCACCATGATGTGTGTATTATACCCATATGTTCATTCATTTTATTAGGACCGTGGGTCCCATTATCTTGAGGGGCCCACCCTACTTATGTGCCCCAATCATGGGCCACCTTAGGCAAGCCCACCATGATGTATGCGTTAGACCCACTGTCCATCTATTTTTGCCCAATCATGGGCTGCCTTATGAGACCTACCTTTGATATGTTATGACCCATCTGTGAGGCCTACCTTCGATATGTTTATGGCCCATCTGTGAGGCCTACCTTTGATATGTTTATGGCCCATCTGTGAGGGCCACCTTAATCTGTATGCGGCCCATTGTAGAGGCCCACCTTAATGTGTATAAGACCCGTTGTTGAGGCCTACCTTGAAATATATGAGGCCCATGTTATGTGGCCCATTTGATGTATCTAAGGCCCATGTGTAGGGCCCACCTATGATGTATATTAGGCCCATGTGTAGGGCCCGCCTGTTTTGTATTTAAGGCCCACGTGATGCGGCCTAAGGACCATATGCAGGGCCCACTTGTTATGTGTTTGTGGCCCATGTTTGAGGCCCAATATGATGTATACCTGGCCATATGTTGGGGTTCGATGTGATGTGTATTTAAGGCCCACCTGTAATGTATATTCGAGGCCCAACTTGATGTGATGAGGCCTGTGTGCAGGGCCCACTTGTTGTGGATTTATGGCCCTTTTGGCGTGGCCCATTGAGTTGTATTCGAGGCCCATGTGATGTGTATTAGGCCCATTGCGGCCCATCATGATCTGTATTAGGCCCGTTGTGATGTATTTTTCAGCCCATTTAGTAAGGTCCAATGAGATGTATTTTTCGGCCCATGTATTATGGCCCATTTTGATGTACATAAGGTCCATGAGTGAGGCCCATGGCAATGTATATTAGGCCTTTGCGTGAGGCCATGAGCTACTATTCATATGGTTCTATGTGGGCCACTCCTTGGGAATAATGTTGGTTAGATGTCCACATTGATAGGCAATGATGGTTGAATGTCCACATTGTGATCTTCCCTTAGGCCTTGTTAGACCCATTCTCATCATCCACTTAGTGAGTTAACCCAAATAAGTGGGTCTCATTCAACATAGACGGATGGCTCCGTGCTATCGGATTTGATATAACCACTGCCGAGTACCGATCTTTATACTATGGTTGATCGGCTGATCATCTATGGACACCGCTTCATTTATCTGCTGATTATCAGTGCCGATTGTCGAGGCTAACACCGATTATCATCCCTGAGTATCGGTGCTCATTATTGATGCTGATTATCGATTCCGATTGACGTGACTGATTTGCCAATTCTGATTATCGACCGATTCCGATTGTCGTAACCGACTGCCGATTTCGATTGTCAAGACCAATTGTCAAGACCTATATGATGTACATGCGACTTGTAGTTGAAGCCCATTATGACACGTATTAGGCCCGTGATGCATTGTCCATGGGTAAGGTCCATTATGGTGTATTCATGGTCCATGGGTAAGGTCCATTATGGTGTATTCATGGCCCATGGTTAAGGCCCATTGTGATATATGCATGGCCTATGGGCAAGGCCCATGTGATATGTATTAAGCCCATGAGCAGGGTCCACCTGTTGTGTATATGTGGCCCTCGAGTAAGGCTCATTGTGTTGAATGCTAGGCATTTGTGTGAGGCCGTGGGCCCATTATATGTTTGGCTATATGTGGCCATTCCTCGGGGGCAATGTTGGTTAAATGTCCACATTGTCGAGGCCGATTGTTGATGCCGGTTATTGTTATCGATTATGAGTATGTGATAGCATATCATCATGATACATGTCCATATGCATCATCTACATGTTTGTTATGAGATGTGGTTGACCATTGCATACGTCATTGGGCATGTTGTTATGAGACTCCCTGATAGGTGAAAATTATCTCACATGAGCACACGGTATGCGCATGATAGATGCATGACTGGTTGCATGACTCATGCATCTTACATTGCATTGTGTTGTACTGTACACCCTAAAGACATCAGGGTCGTAGCCTCCACAGGCACTTCGTGGATGGCCAGATGGGATACGAAAAATCTGTTCTACATAGGGTGCTATAGATATCCCTGGGTGAAAGTCCCTAAACCCTCTTGGTTCTAGAGGTTGTTCCAACATCTAGACCGAGTGGATGTATGAGGGCATGTGGGCCATATACCGTTAGCCCGCGTCTCCCACTGTGTCGTGGTCGGTTGGAAGGGGGTGCGGCCTTACCTGCCCGAGAGGAGGGGGAAATGCTAGGCTGAGTCTGACTAGCTCGAGGAATGGGTTCGCTATCGACGAGTCTGGCCCGATATTGGCAGGCAGATAGTGAAGTCTCTTCCACTCACCTTTTTGCGCGCGATGGGGCAGCAATCTGGTTTGGAGTGTAATAGACCCCGGTGATTCCTTAGAGAGAAACCGTACTGATATGTGGACTTATTGAGTAGGAGTTGCATAATCATGCATTTATTTCATTCACTATCCACTCGGGCTGGTGGTGCACAACTAATTGTTGTGTACCTTCGCATGGCCAGGATTTCGGTTGGGCGTGTGACTAACCTGAGATCAGGAGTTTACCACATTGAGTCTGACTATCCAAATTTAGGTATGAGACTGGTTTGGATAGAAGTCCCCTGTGATGGACCCCATAGCCTGCAATACTACGTACTATCATCCCGACTTCACTCCAGCTTGGTCATTTCATTCGCACCGCATATTACATTACATCTATAGTACTTATTATTTTAGGTTACCATGTTTCTGCATTGATATGGTCGTTAGTACTCATGCCTTGCATCGCATAGCCTTGGTACGGCTAATGGGATTCATAGACTTGTCAGTATATTTCCGTTCACTTCGATATTGTATGATTTATGGCATTGTATCCTTGACGTCTAATATTTGGCTTGCTTTGACTCCTCATTTGCATAACTGACTTGCATTGGGTACCCTGATATTGTATGTCTCATGCACTTGTCAGTATTTTTGCTTACTCTGTTATCGTGTGATTTATGACTTTATCAGTATTTCTGCTTACTTTGATAATTCATGATCTTATCAGTATTTCTGCTTATTCAGACATTGTAAGATTTATGGATTTTCAGTTTTTCGGTATTGTAGGATTATGACATTATATCGAATACTTGGTACTTACCTTGTGCACACACTTACACCACCCTCTAAGCTTTCTATAAGCTTATGCACGATAGATGCGTGCAGGTGATGTTAGGTTGCGGCAGTGTTGAGCTTGGAGCGTGCAGTGGTCTTCTGGAGCTTGATTTCCTATTTATATATTTCCCTTTCAGTGTTATACTCAAATGATTATATTAGTGGATATGTGATGATGATGTTGCCTTTGTGAATTGGGTAATCTTGTGGTTATGCTTATTACGAGTTAAATGTACAAAAAACAAATCCTCCTTGTGGGATCCCAGGATCGAAAATCTGACATATGAGTGCTAGGAACTGGGAATGGGGTACTACGGAGGCTGTCAGCATCGGATTCGTCGATCAGCATTCCTGTGAATTCAATTTTCGGGTTTGGGGCGTGACAATAAGATCTTCAACTGGTTGTCCACATTCATGAGTCTCGACCCGAGGATCCAGCGACTCGATCATTAATACCTCAGGTGGAGCTTTCTGACAGCAGTTGCATAGCAGCGCCTCGTGTCTTGCTGATCTCCTTTGACAACTACTACTTCCAACTCGGTTGAAAATTTCATGGAGAGGTGGTATGCCGATACCATCGCTTGGAGGAGGCTCAGAGAGGGTCGGCTGAGTATGACGTTGTAGACGGATGACTGATCAACTATCAGAAAGTCGACCATGACAGTCGCCTGATGTGGAGAATTTTTGGCCTTGAGTAGCAGTGAGTTGATTCCTTTTGGGAGTGTCTGTCCTTCCGAGAATCCGATCAATGGGGTACGAACCAATCACAATGCCAATCATTCAACTCCCATTTTATCGAATGCCTGAGTGAATAACACGTCAGCCGATGATCCTGTGTCGACTAATATACAGAGTACGCTTCGATTTGCGATAGTAAGGGTGATAACTAGTGCATCATCATAGGGGTGATAGATGCCTCAAGCATCCTCATCAGTAAACGAGATACAGTACTTCTCCCTTTTCTTTTCCTTTGAAGGCCGAGCTATAACTAGCAGTTCAGACTTGGGTCGGCTGAGGCTTCTAGCATGATTTTTTCTAGAGTTGTTAGAGTCGCCTTCGCCTCTGGGACCACCGACGATAATCTGAATTTCCTCCGTAGGTCGGTTGTCACCTGGACGTTCCTCAATTGTCCCGGTCATTTCAATATGTTCTGCGAGTCGGCCTTCCCTGATGAGCCTTTCAATCTCTTCCTTCAGGTGGATACAATCGTTCGTATTATGCCCATGATCACGATGATAGTGGAAATACTTATTTTTATTCTGTCGATTGGGATTGCTTCGAAGCGTATTCGGTCAGTTGACAAATCCTCCACTATTAATTTCTATCAGCACCTGCTCTTGTGATTTTTTGAGTGGAGTGTACGTGGAGAAATTTTGGTTGGGTTATTTACTCGACTTACGCTCATCACGCATTCGGTCGTCCTTACGCTTCTTCCGTCCAGCCGAGTCAACTTCTTTTTTGGCTGACTCTTTGGCTAAGACTTTTGCATTCTGAGCAGCTTCACACAAGATTCGTGTTTCTTCGGCATCTACGTACTTTTCTGATCGAGTCATGAACTCAGCCAGAGTCATTGGTGGATTCTTGTCTAACAACGCCAGAAACGGTTTGTCCCTAATGCCTTGCATAAGGGAGTTGAGCGCTGTCTCTTCTGAGTTTTTTCGAACCCGTAGTGATTCAAAGTTAAAATGTTTGATGTAGTCTTTCAATAGCTCTCCCTCCTTCTGAACTATATTGTTTAGATGTGCAGGGGGCTTAAATTTCTTCTTCTCGCCAATAAAATTGGTAAGGAAGGCGTCATTGAGCTTTGCGAACGAACTGATTGACTTAAGTTTCAACTACTTGAACCAGAGTCGAGCTACGTCGACTATAGTAAGAGAAAAAGCTCGGCACATCATAACATCTGAGGCATCATGCAATTCCATGTACGTCCGAAAACATTTGAGGTGTTCAGTTGGGTCAGTCTTCCTAGTGAAAAGTGTAATCTGTGGCAGACGAAACCTTTCTGGTAGCTGAGCTTACATTGTTTTATTAATGAAAGGAGATGCTTTAGTCTCGAGTCTGGTTTAACGTGCATCCCGACCCTACTTCATATCCGCCATCTCTTCCATCACTTCTTTCTTGAAGTCCTAGAGGTCAGCTTTCTAATGCTCGACACTTTCTGCCATACCCTCATCTGGAAGCCGGCTGTGCCTCCTCCGATCTATCTCATGTCGGAGATCTGTGGGACGCAGAACAGTGGTTGCTGAGTGAGCGGGCACTGGTTCGGTCTGGCCATAGGGCTGACTCGGATGCAGAACGGATCGTGGAATAGTGGGCTGAGGCTCGGCAACTTGTTGTGGAGCGTTCATCGCTTGGCCCTGCTGAAATTGTTACATTTGTTGTTAGTGTATCTGCTCCAACATTTGTCGCATAACGTTTCCATCGGCTCTGAGCTCCTTAACCTCCCGATCCAACTGCCCATTATTTCGGTTCTGCTGGGTGTTAGTTGTCGCAAAAATGGCGGGAACAGGTGCAGAACCTTGGCAGTTATTGGGTTGGTTTTGAGCCCCTGGGCCGCACTTGTACCCAGTTGTCCAGCGACAGCAGCATTTGGTCCTTTTAGACTCATTTTTTAAGTTCTTGCCATTAAAACGAATCTACAGCTCCTTGGGTAGAATGCAGAAAATGACTTTTTGTATTGTTTCCCACACACGGCGCCAATCTGTTAATGCGAAAAACTGGATCAGCCTCTGTCAGGCCCCAAACCCGAAAATTGGATTCACAGGAATCTCGATCGCCGAATCCGGTGCCGACAGCCTCCGTAGTGTCCCATTCTCGGCTCCTGACAATCATATACCAGATTTCGATCCTGGGATCCTACAAGGAGGATTTTTAAAATGATTTTTTTTTTGGAGCATAACCAAGTCACAAAACAACATCACCACAAATCTACTATATCAAAACTTTGAGTACAATGCGAAAAGAAAAATACAAGGTGATCAAAGGCTCCAAAAATAGTCAGATGCACGCTCTTGCCTCAACGCTGCTGCTATCCAACGTTACCTGCACGCAATGGTCGTGCATAAGCTTACAAAAGCTTAGAGGATGGTGTAAGTGTGTGCACAAGGCAAACACCAAGTGTACAATATCAGAGTAATGCAGAAGTACGTGGTAAGTCCATGAATAAAGCCAACCATTCCAATGCTATGTGATGCAAGGCATGAATGCTATCGGCTATACCAAGGTCATGCGATGCGAGACATGAATGCTATCGGCCACACTGATGTAAATGCGAGGCTTACATAGCCGAATGTCATATGCCAAATGCAATCCAAGCAAGTGGTACTCATCAAGTACATGTATTAGTACAGTTCCTCTCTGAATATCACCGGGGTCTAATACACTCACACTGACTGCCTCCTCCCTATCTGCACAGCCAAGCAAGCGGAATAGACCTCACTATCCTCCTGACTAGTAGTCTGTTAATACTTACCCGGCTCGTCGATAGCGGACTCATTTACGAGCTGGTCAAACTCAACCTAGCTTAGGCGGGTAAGGCCACACCCCCTTCCAACCGACCACAACACAGTGGGAGACAGATCTACTGGTATTCGGCACTCGGGTGCTCATGTATCCACTCGGTCTAGATATTAGAGTAACTCTTGGTACCAAAAAGGTTCTGAAATTTTCACCCAAGGACATCCTAAGTGCCCACAATGCTAGAGCCAATATTTTTGATATCTCATGTGGCCATCCACAATGTGCCTGTGGAGGCCACGACCCTGATATCGCTAGGGCGTGCAGTGAATCACGACACACAATGCGAAATGCATGAGTTACACCGTCAGTCATGCAACAATCTCACGCATACCACCCGCTCATGTGGGGCACTCCTTCTCATAAGGAGTCCCGTAAATGTCTCAGCCCAATGGCTTATGCTATGATCAAACATTCCTCATATCAAGCATACATATGATGCGTATGCGCATGAATCATGGAAGTGTACTACGCATGATATAAAGTAATGAACTATCCTTACACCGAAGATGGGCCTAGAAGACCTACACTTAACCAGTATGGGCCTATCAATGGGCCCAAGGGAGAGTCATAATGCGGACATTTAACTAACATTATTCGTACAATGTGGACGTCAAACCAACATTGCTCTCAAGGCACGACCTGCCACAAACCATAGAGAAATCACACATTGCAATGGACCTTAAGGATAACCCATTGGGCCTTGACCCATGGGTCTTAGATACATCAAATGGGCCACATCATATGGGCCTTTTATAAATCAAGTGGGCCGCATTAAAGGGGCCTTATGTACATTGCAATGGGCTATATCCCATGGGCCTTTAAATACATCATAATGGGCCTCGTAACATGGGCTTTATATATCAAAGTGTGCCCCAATCATGGGCCACAAATACATCAAATGGGCCTCATATCATGAGCCCTAATACATCACAATGGGTCTCAACCCATGGGCCCTAATACATCACAATGAGCCTCAACCCATTGGCCCTAAATGCATTACAATAGGCCTCAACCCATGGGTCCTAATACATCACAATGGGCCTCATAACTTGAGCCTTATATATATCAAATGGACCTCAATGGACGACCACAAATATAACAAGATGGGCCTCATACATATACCAAGGTGAGCCACATCAATGGGCCGCACCAATTGGGCCCCATGCACATCAAATGGGCTACGACCCATGAGCCTCAATATACATCATAATGGGCCTCACCCATGGGCCTCGAATACATCACATTGGGCCTCGCCCATGGGCCTCGACAATCGGTCTCACATACATCAAGTCGCCCGCATCCACGGACCACTTATGTGGATGGCATAAATGAAACACGTACATCATGGTGGAGTTCACATCACATCCAGACACGTCAAGCATCGTCCCAAACATGGTCTAGCACCGTCCAAATATTTTGGATGGTATGGATTAAACAGATACCTCATGGTGGTGTCCCACCGTCCAAATGATTGGTGGCTGGGATAAAACATAACATCACATGTGGGCTCCACATGCTGGACGACTTGTATGTGCAACATATACATCTAAGGAGGGACCCCACCCAGCAAAATGTCCAGATGGACAGCTGGATGGAAAAGATGTATCATGGTTGCCCACAGAACTTGCTGACGTGGCGTAACTATGAAGGGCATAGATAAGACATCAAATATCAAGGTGAGCCACATCCAGACAGTTGGATACAACGCATACCTCATGGGGCTCCACCAGCTGGAGATGGATGGATGGTGTGGACGTAAAATAAATACATCAAGGTGGGTCCCATCGGCCGTGGTCCAGAGGGACGGATAAATAAAATACAAACATCATCTGGTGGGTCACATACCCCACAAACGGTGGATAAAACACATATCATGGTGGGTTTCACCGTCCCATGCTGTGGACAGGTGCACAAAACACATACATCATGGTGGCTCCCACTAAATGGATGATGGTGTGGATATACCTCGTACGTGGGTCCCACAAACCTTGCTAAAATCAACAGAAGTGGGGCCCACTGTCTCTACATAGAACGGGTGGACGACATGTATACAATGCATACACCGTGGGTTCCACCGTCCGTGGACGGTGTGGTATATAACACATACATCCTTGGGTCTCATGTGGGGCCCACCATAATAATTTATTTTCAATCCAAACCGTTGATAAGGTCGTACAGACCTGGATGAAAGGGAAAAACAAATTTCATCTTGATCTAAAACTTCTGTGGACCCAAAATGGGGTTTCAATGGCAGCCTCACAATCACCATTGTTTCCTATGATGTGGGCCACCTGAGACTCGGATGTGGCTGAAATTTGGAGGGGGGCCACTTTAGGGAGTGGCTCACCCGATGAATGGTGTGGATACTAAACATAAATCATGGTGGGGCCCACATACAAGGCCGTGGGTCCCTGCCCGTTCCACTCTGACGCCAGCAGCGCCTGCTGCTGCATATACTGTTTTTTTTAAATTCTCTTTTTTTGAGGTATTTCGTACATGGGGTCCGCATCAGTGGAATCCACCCTGGCCATTGGATTCTATGGCTAGAGATCAACCAAACGAGTCTAATATCCAAGGTGTTTTGGTGCGTATGATTATCAGGTGGCTTTTTAATGGTGAAAGCTACCATTTTCTATGCTATGGCCCACCGGATACTCGGATCAGATTCATTTTTTTGGTTCAATGGTTAAAATGATCCAGAGAAAAGAATGGACGGCGTGGATTAACAACATAGATCAAGGTGGGCCCTACAAGAGCGGCCCTCCATAAGCTTGCAAACAAGCTAATATTTGTGTTTTTACCTTTGATGTCCAATGTCCAGGGGACGCTGGACAGTTTATAGTTGCACATGCATAGGGTTGGGCCCTGTCTAGGTGGGCCGTCCAATGATGGATGGTGTGGGCATAATACCTATAAGGTGGTCCCCACTTATAGATGGCTTGGATGAACTTCATACTTATGGTGGGGTCCATCCAAGTGGGCCACCTGACAACATCAACACACAAAGGAAATAAATGAAGAAAAGAGGGAGAGAGAGAGAGAGAGAGAGAGTGGGACACGCGTGATGGAGGGACCCCGGCATTATGTGCCTCCCTTAAAATCAATCATGCATCAAATGGGTCCCATTACACGTGGACCCATCAAACTGAAAATCAACGGTGGAGATCCTTTCTCCACCAAATGTAAGGTCTAGATGACCCTATCTATACATTGAAAATAGACATCATGATGGGGTCCATGGAGAATGGCCCCATCATGGAATGATCATGAGGATCAAGGTGGGCTATCGGCCACATCTTAGGGTCCAAAGTGAGATCCATACCATCGATCGGTAAGCCTCACTTGGCCCATCTTAAAAATATGAAAACTACCCTATAAAAGCACCCACCCATCGATCTTCTCGGTCCGTTGGAAATCCTATCTCCTTGTGCTTCTCTTTGATGGTGGAAGATGAAAAATGGATGGCTAGGATGGAGGTTTTTGGAAAGGAAAAGGTGGACCACATAACTCACATTTCTCACTTGGAATGCTTGGACGTCCACCTCTCTTTCTCTCCTTTGTTGCTTGAAAAATGGTGTAGAGAAAGAGAGAGAGAGAGATGGGATGTAAGGACAGAGAGTGATGGATGTGAGTGATGGGTGAGGTGATGGATGTGAAGTAAGTGATGGGTGAGGTGAGAGATAGGTTGACTTGGTAGTTGCTTCACTTGTGGAGAAAGGAAGCATGAGTGCTTTGTACTTGAAATGTGAGGTGATTGATGGGATTGATTTGACATATTGTAGAGATTCTCTTGAGATTACAAATGCGTGGCATTTTCTTCGAAATAAATGCCGACCCGCATCTCTTAGTTAGAGTATCGGATCGGTATGTGAGTCACGGTATTGGAACCGCAACAACGGTGCGGTCGCAATGGTACAAGTCTCAGATTAAGCTGACTCAAATCTATAGGGTACGACTTAAGGTCATGTGCAAACATCAATTACTGGTCGTGGATTGCTGAAATTCGATGGGAAGGATTGAGGCAGTCGACGGAATAGTACGGACTAGGATATGGGTCTTACAACCTCTCCCCACACTTCCACCTGCAACACAATGAGAGAGAAAGAGAACTCTGGCTAGAGCCGAGGAACTTCTGATGCTTAAGTCAGTAGAGATCCAAGGAGAGGAGTTTCTTAAGATTTTTCTTGCATACCTTGGTTCCCAGAGAGCTCTCTTTTTATAGGAGTGAGAGGTCCCGACGTAAGAGGATTCACTCCTAATTTTTGGGAGATTTGATCTGGTTGCCACTTGTTTGTGGATATTTTCCGATCCTGAGAATTTCAGGGTTGGGTATCCTTTTACAAGATTCTCAGTGTGGCGTTTAAGATTACACCGTTTCTCTGCTGCCTGGCTTGGCCTCAATAGACTATACAATCTCGGCTGGCTTACAAAGATGGGGCTGTTTGGCTACTGTTGGATGAAACAGGATCATTCTAAAATTGATGCTCTTTCTTAATCCGATAGCTGACACTACGACCAACCTCATATAGGTCGATTTTATAGTCGCTCAGGTGGCTTTTAGCTTTAGGGCCTTTAATCGGTCCGTTTAGACAATGTCGTCTCTTTAACCAAGTCAACTTTATGTGTCTTACATATCTTGTCTGTGGCTCTCGACTCTTTTAGTTTTGGTCGGAATTCATATCCTGCAGATCTGAGCTAAGTCTCTCCATGAGGCTTTACTTCACTCAGCTTTTACTATTGCCTCATGTTATGTCAGCAGAGTTGGTTCATCTTACAATCAGCCCCCGGACTTGTCATATTTTTCCCCAACAATTAGTAATATTGAGCTGTTATCAGTAATGCTTAATGGTCATAACAATTGTTAGAATGTGGGAAGTAATTAGATGATCAATTTAAGACTATAAATAGCAAGAAAATTAACTAAAAGAAACGTCTCATGCTAATCAAATCAAATTAAAATTCATCTTTTAATTACTTTGTGTTCTTTAATATTAAGTCATTTATATTCCTTAGTGTAATCGATAACAGTAATCAAGTAGTTGTCAACTTTAGTTGTAATTTATGTTTACATTTATTTGTTAGACTCAATTCAAATATCAAGTAAGGTCTTCATTAAAAAAAGCATGCCGTGGTTATTCTCTATGGTCGAGTGTAAGAATTTCTTTTTTTTTTTTTTATCTATATTGAAAAAGTTCTTTCATAAAGAAGGTAAATGTGCAACCCATCTTCAGAGGATGAACCCCATCATCTGATAATCGTCTAATCATCTTAAACAACGTTATGCAAGTTGTTGAATAAGCGATTGATCTTTTTTGATCTCGGTCACATATAGTTGATTCTGACGTATCTACATATCTCGACGCTTGGGGTCTTAGTTGTTCGGTTTGAATTGAGCCACACATTCAATTTTGGCATGCCCGCACAAATTGCATGATCAAATTTGAAACCGAGAGGTAACATCTTTTAGCACACTCGATGAGACCCTTTCTATGGTTTACTTACCGGTATGATGTTATCAATTGACCAATCAGAAATATGAATAGATGGAGAAATTGAATTGCTGGGGCAGAACCCACAACACTAACTGCACCACCTATGACGAGGACATTTTGGTTCAAATGACCCCCGAATTATTGAATTTAAACTCTAATCCAACACTCAGTCCCTTCAATCAGGAAGGGGCATTGACCTTTCAGATTTTGGGATGTGCAACTCATTATCCAACATTTTCAGAAATATGAGAGAGCTTAGGTGGAGTTGGTACACACTCGAGCCGATCAATTCTGTGTTCAAACTGAGAATGTTAACAGATGGATGGCCTACCAGACTGAGGCCATGCATCGATTGATGCCATCATTACCTAAAGAGCACCTATAATGAGGCAGTATAATGTTGCAAGAAGTTCTATCGGTAACATGGTTAAACTACCATCGATATCTTCCTTGCAGTGAAACAAACATCTAATTCCAATCTATGATGGACGGAATGCTCTACTTGCCAAGTTTAGGTGACTAAAGTGAGAGATCAGGAAATTTATTCTTGAAGCTTGGAATCAGGGTATGCCAAGAGGACAACCTCTCTAGCATTTTTCCAGAAATCCATTGTTCCATGAGGGGAAAAACCAGGCACGTCTTGATCCACCACTAATGGTTGAACCTCAATGTGCGGATCATGACCATATCATGCAAATGGTACAAGAGGTGGCATGCTAAGTACTCAGTGGTCTACCATAAGTCATACCCCAAATGGATTGACCGACAACACCCATTGCCGAGGAATTATGGACCATATTTTAATCTATTATTGGGAAATTCCAGTCAATCAACCATCGAACACGTAGGTCGATTCACTATACATTGTGGTGAATTAGTTAAGAATGACTATCACAGGTTACAACTATTCAGTCATTCATTGACGACAGTGGCCTTCATGTGGTACTCCAACTTATTGTCAAATTCAATTCATATGTGGCAGGAGATAGGGGAAAAAATCCATGCTCAGTTCTTTTTAAGGACACGGAGATGGTCATGGTCGATCTCGCACGCTTCCAACAGTTACTAGGGGAATCTTGCGAGAGTTACATTACCTAGTTCAAGAGAGGCAAAAGTTGGTGGTAAAGTTGTTATGACCGAGGCTGAGTTTATGCAACTTGCACGAGATAGCCTAGAACACAAAATCTGAAAGAAATTCATCGGAATAGATTTTGTGGATTTGTACCATCTAACCAAAAACGTTTCTAGATATGAAGAATTCTTTAGGAAGGAACTAGTCGAAAGAACTCAATAATCAAGATATATTATAATGACCCTAACTACAAGGTTATGATTGCCTAGGTAGTGGCGAAAAAGCCACTCATATGCTCAACATTGGTCAAAGTAGAAATAATTGCATTGGCCACATAAAAGGCTCAAAAGATATACACTTTCAATATTACCTTTGCCATTAAAATATTCAAAATACTATTAGTCGGGAAGTTTATTAAAGTTCCCAGTAATCACAAAATACCTACAACCGATGAATTGAAAAAGGTCGAGTATTGCAAATGCCATGGGTCACATTCTCATTCCACTAACAATCGCGTTGTGTTCAAGAACATTGCCAAGGATAACATCGATTAAAGATTATTGAAATTCTTTGAGAATGGCAAAGAAGCAATGCTGATCGATAATAATCCGTTCCCGCCTAATATGGACATTAACATGGCCGCAATGAATCTATGAAAATTAGATTGACCATGGCAAGGGGTTGATCTTGGTCCTGACAGTTACCATGAGGTGTCACGACAACAGACGTCAGAGCGATATAGATTTCACAGAGCGATTGAGAGCAATACAGCATAGTAACTGAGACTCGCAACTATACGACCGATGTGAAAGAATAGTCCAGGACTTAGAAGCTCTGCCTCAGCCAACGATGCAAGTCGGATATGCAACTTGAAGAGGGACTGACAGGAGGGATCCCCATTGACTACAAAAGGTGTTTTCATCTCACGACCGCCAACCTTAATAGAGAACTCTGAGACAAAGAATGGTCAAGCCTCCACCAACTCAGGAGGAAGTCTAGAGAAGAGTCAGGCATCCCAAATTCACTGCCATACTCTGATGCAATGACTAGAATCTAGAAACATCGTTGGTAATGACACCAAGTAACTAGAAGAAGAGAATTGAGAAAGACCGAGAATGCATTTAGGTCGGAATCTATGCGACCACATCCATTTTGGAGAATTATTCGGTTCGAATTGGAGTTGCAAAGCCAATTCTGGCATGTGTCAAAAAATTACTACTATGAATCTACCGACATCTTCTATGTGTGAATGCTCTCCAAATCACTAATGAATACATTCAGCTAGCCAAGGCACTTGTAATGGGCATAAAACTAGCACTTGCACCCTTTGTGCTCAGCCACCTGTACAGAGGTATGTTCAAGCTAACCACCAAAGTTCTATTTCATAGCGAATGACCGTTATGGCTTCTCCAAATGTGGTTGTATTAATATTTTCATTATTTCCTTGTACATTCTTGTAACACCCCATACTTTCTGGTACTCGGGTGTTACCATAAGAATCTGAATCAGTTTTCATGCATTTGATAAACACACACATCAACACATAGTGATCCTCAAATCATCCATTTCAACCATTTTGAACAACATTTGTTCGTACGACAAGCCGTCCATCCAATTGATTCCAAATTAGTCCATCATAGCTTCTAAAACATTGATCTTAGGATCTCAACCGCTTCAATAGGTCAAAATTTTTACGTGTAATTGATGATTTATTTATCATATAGAAATGTATAAAAATGTATCAAAATAGGGTGATATGTGCATATTTAATGTATATGAAATATTACCAAAAATAATATTATATTAAATAAACATAAAGAGTGAAAATTTTATAATGTATAATTGGACTATAAATATTAATGTAGTAGTAAATATCTTATATAAATATGTATACAAAAGATTATTAGATATTTTAATAAAGTTGTAAATTATTTAACAATGCAATTTTAAATATGGTATTGTATAATTTCAAATTCATATATATGTATAGTATGATATTGTATATTATGAATTATACACTAGTAAAGGTGTGGTCAATAGCATGTGTATAGTGTTAATATTAAAATTATATTTATATAATTGTAAATTGTTTTAATTAATGTAATTATAAGTAATGTACAATAGTAGTAAATTTTATATTAATTGGCTAGTAATATATGGTGGAAGCCTAAAAAATGGCCATTAGGATTTTCTAACCGTTGACACTCAATCTTGGGGTGGTCTGACCCTCAGATCAATGGAAAACCACCGTTAGAGCTAGGGATTGACTCGTATGGCCCACATGGATCTTGGATTTGCTCCACCCTTGGTAAAAGGATATGGAAAGACCCTTAAAATAGAATGGATGGTTTGGATTTACCAAAAAAATTACGGTGGACCCCACATATGGTGCGTGTATACCTTTGACTATAAGCATGGGACGTGCGCTGGATGGAGTCGCTCAGTCAAACAGCATTTGACCGACCAAAATTTCAAAATGGCTGGGATCTCTCCCGCCATCGAGAGATTTGAATCTGTAAAACTTTAAACCCCAAAGTGAGCCTCACCAAGCACTTTTTGAACGATCCATACCGTCCATTTCAGTTATGGTTGTCCACTAAACAAAACGGTAAAAGGTCTTTAACCCATGATTTAAGACAACAAAGATCAGCCCTAGATGTCCATTTCCTTCACAAAGGGTTGAGATCTGATGAGAGGGACCATCAAGTGGCTTGTTGGGCAATCCAACATCCCCGGACCAGAGGTTTTCAACCTCCCTCCTTGCCAGCTGAGAGGAGTTCTCTCACAGCCCAAAAATGTCTAGGAAATTGAGAAAGGAGAAAAAGAAGATTTTCTTCTTTTGGATAGTGGTGGCTATCACACTTGTGGCCTTACGATGGGTCACGTAGCTTCATCGCAGCGCTTCTGCATGGAAGGTACGTGATGAGATGAAGGAATTTCTCATCTCATGGGAATGGGGAGGAAAATAGAAGAGATCTCATGAGATGAAGCAAGATCTCATCTGGGATCCAAAAAGTGGGCCCCGTACCGCTAATGGGACCCATCCAAACCAATCAAATGGTCTGGGTTACCCTGAGAACCCCTAAGTACAGATCTACCATTATTGGGTGGGTCATCTTCCTAAAAAACCCACCCAACCGCGGACTCAAGATGGGCCCTACCTAGCCTAGAAGTTGTACTTCTAGGTAGCCTCGGATGCCACCAATGCATCCCCAAATGTGGATGGGCCCCATGCAAGCTCTCTCTTCAATACCAACCACTGGGTGTCGAAAACTTTTGCCAACCGTCGGCCTCTCCTCTCCTTGCTTATAAAAGGGGAGGTTCAGTGTAACGCCCGTGAAAAATCCGTACTTGGGTTCGAGTACCGATTTGACCCAAAATCGCGTAGAAATATTTTCCATGGAAATTAAGCGTAAGTTAGCTAGCGCAACGCTAGAGTAGCTGGGAAATAGTCCCTGATCACTTTAAATATGTTCTGCAAGACCCAAATCGAGTAGAACAAACAACTCTACAATACTCTATAACCTCGGATCAAACTCTAAGCGGGTTTGTTCTCTGGACCATATTGAAATATTGAATTGGATCTAGACCGCGCGTCGAAGGTCCGATACCTCCCATCTTAGACCGTTAGAACCGCCCAGCTGGACTTGACAATCATCTCGAAAATCAAGTCAAACCGATAATCACAGACGATTTCGTTGAACCCGGACTGAAGCGACCGCGAATAGGGACGAATTTGGAATTTCAAATTCAAATCTGGCACACGACTTGACGCGTCAGTATTAAGTGTTCTGACCGTCAGAATTCATCCAGATTACACCCTCGGATCAGGAAAAATTTCTATTTATTATCATGAGACTTTCAGCCCTGATCTATGTGCGGTGACCGCTGAACTGAAACTGGTCCGCCACGTGCGATCTGCGAACCCTGCCAGATTGAAAACTTAATACGAGCTACATCTGGTACACATGAGCTTAAGTCTGATCGCAATCGACCAGGGGACCACCAGAAAGCAGTTTTTGGACCGAAACAGCCCCGAAATGGATAGGCACCAAGTAAACTTCATCCCGGAGCCTATTTTCGGCATTTTTAAGCTTATAAAAGGGGTTGAAACCCTCAATTCTCCCTTCCATCCGAAAATTGCAACCCTAGGAGAAAAAGAGAGAGAGTTTGAGAGAAAGAGAAGAAGGGATTTTTCCCGCTTCCGAGCCCCTGACAGTTGCTGCTTCAGCACTTCTTTCCAATCACCTGGCTGGTGATTTCTTCACTTTTTCAGGTATAAAATAACCCCAAAAACTTTCTGATTTAGGGTTTGCTTAGATGCATAACATGTTAGCTAACGTATTCCATAAATTAGGCTCTCCTACTGCCGTAGACGAAGCGTACACGCTCCGTTCAAAATCCCACAACCGTAAGAGATTAGGTGAGGATTGTAGACGCTTTGATTGACGGTTTACAACGCTTTCAATGTCGTTTAATAGTAGATTATCGACGGCATCGCCGTTTGACATGTACAACATGCTCTCTGTTTCCTGTTTCGTAAATTAACGAAGAATATGAGATTTAGGGCATTTTAGTCATTTGTAGGAAGTACGGTCTACATGCATATTTTGCTGACGTGATTGACATGGTTTGTCGCCGTATTAGAGAGTTAGGAATGATTGCATAATCAGTTTGGCGAAGAGATTCGCCAAGTTGCGCACTTTGGGTCGACATACTATATGTGGACTTAAGTGTGTAGTGTATGTGTTTGTGTAAATACTTGTATTAGTATGTATTGAATTAAATGATGTTATGTAGTAGTTTGAGATTGATTTCATGATTAAAATGCTGACCTAAATGATTTCCTACATGTTGACCTTATGCATGATTGCATTACATGTATAGGAAGTATGCCTTGAAGAATTGCTTAAGTTGAATGTTATAACATGTGTTAACATGCTCACATGATGTATTTCAATTCCAATACTTTAACATGTAGTACTGATATGATTCTATAGATGTGTGGGACTAGACTTAGTCCAGGCAGTCGGTAACCGAGCGAATTCGTGGCTGACTGGTCATAGCCACGAACGACGCGTCGATGAACGTGATTCGTGTTTAGAGTTGGCGGCAGTGGTTAGGCCACGCGAAGTGTTTTACGCACTTCATGTCGTTCAACTTGAGATGCGATCGCGCCAGTCGAGCCCGTCAAGTAACCCGACTGGCCGATGTTTGTTCACCTTGTATGTGTCATAACTGCTTGAACCTAGGGTACTGAACTTACCATTGTAAACCCTGTTAACCGTGGTACCTTGATCCACGAAGACTCATGAGCCGAGCATGGTGGTATGGGACACCGTGGTCGAGCTGTCGGCCTACGATGGGGCCACAAACCTCCCCGTAGTGACTAGTGAGCACCTTGACTCGTGAGCAGATTATGGTGGTATGGGACACTATATTCTAGCTGTCGGCCTACACTGATCAGGCGACGAGCCCTTTGTAGTGACCGCGAGCGTATTCTGAGTCCACGGGAGGCGACGACCCTTCCATTGCAGTAGAGTACGGTAGGCCTGTATTGATAAGGAGATGGAGGAGCGGTGCAACGAGTGCGAGCAACAGCCCTGGCAGCCCTTGCAGTGACCTACGAAATACACATCGTATGAGATTACTAGGAGTGACGACCCTAGACAGGATCTGTGTTGGGATTGATACAAGAGAAGTACCTTAGTTTCCCAATCTTGCTGTTTGAATGGACTAATAACAACTTGGAAATCATATCACCATAGCATTGCATGTGCCTGGAAGATGTGGAGCACTCTAGGGAGTGTGGCATGCCGCGGTCGTAAGATGTTACTGCATGAGGGTGATCGTCGGTGAAGGCATACATCACGTCATATCATCTTGCATTAACAACAGTATTAGGATTGTCTGATTTACTGCTTTACTATTATCGCGTGATTGAATTGTGAACCTGCTAATCTTTGCTCTATGATTCCACTGAGTTGATCACTCATTCCCACGTTACGGGACGGTGTTTGCAACACCCACCAGACCCTGTTGTAGCTGCAGGTGAGGACGAGATCCAGGAGGTGGAGCCCGAGATTGACGAGGACCAGGATGAGTTCTCGTATATGCAGTATCATGACGGCTTCCCGTAGGTGACCTGGATCGAGGGGACATCAGTGGGACTTTTCTTTTTGAACATTATTTTTTTTGTTATGTATATGTACATGAGACTCAGAGATGTAGTCATACTTTGGAGACAGTTGAGATTACTTTGTTTTTCCATACAGTGATATATACATTGTTTAGTCTTTCGCTTGCTTTCATCACTGGATCTGAAGTATGAATTGCAGTTTTGGTATACTTTTACTCATGTGAATGCTTTAAATCAGAAAATATTGAATCATAACCATTTTTGTTGCATAAGTGACGGTCTGGAACTCGGGAGTTGAGTTTATACACGACCCCCGATTTTCAGGGTGTAACAAGTTGGTATCAGAGCATGAATGAGAGTATACTGGGCCTGGGTTATGGTCTTGCGATGTACGCTGTCGCTTCCTTTGACTTAGGTGGGTGCGAGAAGGGTCTAGAAATACTTCTTGGATCGCAGATTCGCCGATAGGCGAGGTCTATTAGGATCGATCGCAAGATTGAGTCTGTAACGTATCTCGGGTCGCGTAAAGCAACCCGAATCACTTTTAAGCTGTAGGAAGTCTGGTGGGGATGTCCTATGAGCGGTTTTAAACCGTAAAAGTGAATCCTTGGGCCGTGGGATGACCACGACTCCTGTAATCAATCGCTAGGGCTTAAAAACCCCGTTTCACCAAAAATCTTCAAAATTCCTCCTCTAAACACTCCAATCTTTATTTATTTCTTATCCATTTCATATTAGGCATCAAAAATAATGTGAAAATAATACAAATTAGTACTTTCATAAAATTTTACAGTGAATAGTAAAATTTTATGAAAAATGGCCATAAGGCAATTCTAATTTCACTTTCTTTAGAAACTGAGGGTTTAGATAGATGTACTGGATCCTTCTACCCCAAATGCATATGCTGCATCATATGGTTTGGTATTCGGGATTGCAATGTGGACCCGAAAATCCCCGAACACATGTTTGGGCTCATACATACCAAAATATTGTGAACTAAGGGGTGGAACATACCTTTTTGGACCCCTGGGACCATGGGGGACCAGATCCAAGTGGTCCCACCGGCCAACGTGAAAGTTGGTCGGCGATGCCATCGCCGACCGGCGGGGCCCATTTGAGTTATTTTTCGGGTGCACGCCCTTAAATGGGATGTACATCATCCCTAGGTACCTCCCACTTCACAAAAACCCCCAAATCTTACCCCTCCTTCACAAACAACCCTCTACGTAGCCCTATTTTCGATTTTCAGCAACCCACTCCAAACCCCAGCGTCCCAAACCACTTCTAGGACCCTCCTTGGCCAAAATCGACCACCACCCAGCACTTATTGGGTGTTGGCAGCCTCTTTCCTTGAAGATCTCACCATTTGGAGCTCCGAAATCCCCCAAATATAGCTGAAATCGTGAGGTGCTCCATCCCATCTTTTTGTTTGTATTTCTCTTTGAAACTACAGCCTTGGGAAGCTTGAAGCATCCCTCTACGACGCCTAGATTTCTTTTTCTCAGATTGGGCAGCCATTTCTCCGCATTTTCAGTGTTTTCCATGGCTTTCGTGGAAGCCATTTTGGGCCTTTTGTCACTCTCATCCATCGTATCTTTGATGGGTAAGAGGAAAATCGCAACAGACGAGGCTGGGCCGAGCTGCCTTGCTCGATCGAGAAGACCGCGGGGTGGTGCCGCAAGTTCAAGCACCGCCGCAGGTCCAGCTGTAGTCCTGGAGTGCCGTACAAAGCGGGATTTGGATCCCTATGCATACCTTGGACGAACAATTCTTTCAGAGATGCCTCATGGCCAATACACTGATCGTAAAGTGTTATTTGAGGCGGACGTAGATGGACGATTGTTCGGCGAGTATCTGTTGTTCGAACGCATTGAAGCTGCGCACTGGGGTCCGATCTTTGAAGCTCGCGCTCGTGCTAATGTGAGCACCGTTTGTGCCTTCTATGCTAGCATTCAGAATCCTACCTTGGAGCCTTTGCAGTTCAAAATCCCTTTTGGTAGAGATCGGATGGCTACGATCGACGTTCGGTTGATTGCGTGACTTCTCAACGTGCCTCTAGGTGATGTGCATCCTAGTGAGAAGAATTTGAAGACTAGATGTGAACGAGATCGCCGCACCAGGTTTCTGTGCGGTAAGTTGGTTCCATGGCAGCCTAATAATAGCCTTAAGGCCACGTATATGTCTGAGGATTTGCGCCTGCTGCACCATATCTGCACGTTCAATGTCTATCCCAGGTCGACGAACCGCATTGAATGTACACGTCTTATGGTCGATTTCTTATTTCTGGTGGCCCAGGGAGAGAACGTATGTATGGCCACTTTCATCTTACGGCAGATAGTTCTCATTGCCAGGTCGAGAAGAACATCCGAATCGCTTCCCTTTGGCCGACTTATTTGCAAGATTGCGCTTGAGTTTGCCTATAGACTTGGGCCTGAATTGCCGGTATCGATTCACACCATCGATGAGTCGACAATGGTTAAGATGAAGATTGGGTCACAATACCGTGAAAATCAACTTGAAAGGGATAGTGGGGATGACTTTGATGAAGAGGAAGATCAAAGCGAAGAAGAACCTAGAGCAGAGGTTCAGGAAGAGGCTCAGGAAGAAGCAGAAGAGGAGGCTCAGGATACTAATGAGAGCCCTCCTCCTTCTGCGCAGGCTACTATCGACGACTGCATTGCTCGGATGGAGGAGAGTCAGACCGCGTTGCGAAGGGAAGTCCAAGAACTTCGAGCAGAAGTCACTGATGCCAAGGCCGTTACAAAGAAGAAATTTAGCAAGGTGACTCGCACCTTGAAGGCAATCCTGTGTTGCTTACAGGATAAGGGTGCTCCTCCTCCGTCACCAGACTCCAACTAGCGATGCGATCTTTGATGTTGTTATTAGTAGTTAGCCATTTCCTGTTTTATATGTGTAAGCCTATTAGGGTTAGTGCTTTGCTTATGTTGCTGTTGCTTAACTGTCTTAATTTCCATGTAATTCTAGTCATGATGCTTGTAAGGATATATTCCTTGTATTGTGATGATTTTGATTAATTGAAATGCATGGAATGCCTTTGACTCTTTAAGTGAATGATTGTGGCGTATTTGTGCAATTGAGACTGACAAGGTTGCGCCCTATTTTGAATATAGGGAATGCCACCTAAGACTACGAGGAGCGCAGTTCGGCTTGCATTGTCAGACCATATGGATCAGACTCCCTCTCAGTCTGACACTCGTTCGGACCCTGCTATGGGCCCGATTCCTGAGGCGGTTCGATCGTCTCAGCCTGCTGTTGGTCCTACAGATGGACCACCGCCATTTACACCATCAGTTAGAGAGCCACATCGCGCATCTACTTCCACGCCGCATCCGCCACAGCCTGCTCCACCCCCTGACAGATTTGAGCAGATGATGGCTATGATGCTACTGCAGCAGCAGCTTCTGACCACCATAGTGGGGACTTTAGCCCAGGGTGGGGGTGCGACTACATCTACTCCACCTGCACCACCTGCGCATCCAGCTGAGGATGCCTATACTTACGCCCAGGATGAGGGCATGGCCCATCCTGCGCAGCCTGCTTTCCCTGCGGGGAATCCTGCCGACACACGGGGCCTACTGGAGCGATTTCAGCGCTTGCGGCCTCCTACTTTCACGGGTTCTCACAGACCCGAGGAGGCTGAGTTCTGGCTCGACCGAGTGTCGAAGATTCTACGGATGTTGCACTGCACCGAGGCTGAGCAGGTAGAGCTGGCTACCTTCCTGTTTGAGAGAGAGGCCAGTATGTGGTGGGATAGCGTACTGCGGACTGTTGCCACAGATTTTGTATGGACGTGGGCAGCATTTGAGTTCCGCTTTCATGAGAAGTATTATCCCCAGACCTACAGGCACGAGAGGGAGAATGAGTTTCTCCGTCTCAGACAGGCAGCGATGACAGTTACCGAGTATGAGCATCGGTTCACAGAGTTGGGCAGGTACGTCCCGACGATTCTAGCTGATGAACAGATGCGCATACGGCTCTTTTTGGAGGGCTTGCGACCGGATATTCGGTCGAAGATGTGCTATGTCAGTTTTCCTTCCTATGCGGAGTTGGTTCACATGTCCATGCGGGCAGAGCAGGACGTGGATCGACTTGCACGATCTCGAGGCCCGACTACTTCTAGGCCGCGACCAGATTTGCCAGACAAGCCCTTCGCGGGCAAGAGGCCTCGCTTTGATCCTCCTACCGGGACCACGGCGCCTGTACCACCGTTTCGGTGCCCTGATTTGTCATGCACATACTGTGGGAGGACGGGCCATTTAGCGCAGAGTTGCTTTTCGAGGATGCGGGACAGTGGGTTTTTGCCGCCGCAGAAGATTGATCGTGTACGTCCACAGGCGATATCAGCACCGCCTATACGGTCAGCTCCTGCGCATCCTTCTTTCAGACCTACGGTATCGCAGATTCGACAGCCTCCACGGCCCTTGACACAGCTGCCGAACCGGCCACAGCAGGCTCGAGTTCATGCATTGACCGCTGAGGCAGCTACGACGCTGACTTTTCAGCATTCAGCCTTTGAGGTCACGGCCCATATCGGAGGTACTCCCGTTCTTATCATGGTGGACACTGGTTCCACGATTTCTTTGATATCGCGTGCCGTAGTCAGACATCTCGGGTTACAGACTATCACTATGGATAGCGTGCGAGTCTTTGCAGTTCATGGAGATTTTTCGGATGTCACCCAGATGTGTGAGGGTTGTTTGGTTGATTTGGGAGGCAGGACGATGACTCTTGATCTGGTCGTCGATCCCTCGCTCGTTTATCTCGACGTCATCTTGACATGGATTGGTTGACTGCAGCGAGAGCCGAGATTGACTGCGAGACTCGTATAGTCACAGCGTACGAGCCTGAGGGTGCATCCTTCACATTTCCAGTGCGGGTAAATCTTTCTTTCCGCATTCTTAGCTACGCCACTCTATTGCGCGACGCTGGTGCCCAGGTACTTGAGCAGACGCCAGTTGTTTCTGAGTTCGGGGATCTGTTCAGGAAGATCCCTGGTTTGCCGCCCCGACGTGAGATCGATTTCACTATCGATCTGGTTCCTGGTTCTACACCCGTCTCACTGCCGACGTATCGCATGACACCATGTGAGATGGAGGAGTTGAGGACGCAGATTGATGGTCTGCTAGAGCTTGGCTTTATACGGCCTAGCGTGTCTCCTTGGGGAGCACCGGTCTTGTTCGTGAAGAAGAAGGATGGTTCGCTGCGATTGTGTATTGATTATCGCAGGCTGAACCAGCTCACGGTGAAGAACAAATACCCTTTGCCCAGGATCGATGACTTGTTTGATCAGTTGAGAGGAGCGCAGTACTTCTCGAAGATTGATCTTCAGTCAGGTTATCATCAGCTGCGCGTCAGAGATGAGGACGTGCAGAAGACAGCATTCAGGACCAGTTTTGGCCACTACGAGTTCCTCGTGATGTCGTTCGGTCTCACGAACGCACCGGCCGTGTTCATGGATCTGATGAACCGGGTATTTCGGCCTTTCCTCTATCGATTCGTCGTTGTCTTCATTAACGACATTTTGGTGTACTCTAGGAGTCGAGAGGAGCATGAGGAGCACTTGCGTTTGGTCCTTGATACGCTCAGACGACATCAGTTGTTCGCACAGTATAAGAAGTGCGACTTCTGGAAGCAGGAGGTGAAGTTTCTGGGACACGTGGTGTCCAAGGATGGCATGGCAGTTGACCTGTCTAAGGTAGCTGCGGTGCAGGACTGGGAGCAGCCTGGTTCTGTCACTGAGGTGAGGAGTTTCTTGGGTCTCGCTGGTTACTATCGGCGCTTCATTCAGGACTTCTCGAAGATCGCGAGACCCTTATCTCAGTTGACACGGAAGGACGTGAAGTTCGCCTGGAATGATAAGGCGGAGTCAGCTTTTCAGGAGCTGAAGGACAGACTTACGTCCGCCCCTGTGCTAGTATTGCCAGAGCAAGGGGTTAGATACACTATATACACTGACGCGTCTAGCGTTGGTTTGGGTTGTGTCCTTATGCAGAGGGACAGGGTAATTTCGTATGCCTCGAGACAATTAAGGAAGCACGAGGAGAATTACCCTACACACGACCTAGAGTTGGCAGCCGTTATATTCGCACTGAGACTCTGGAGACATTACCTCTACGGAGAGGAGTTCGAGCTCTTTTGCGACCACAAGAGCCTCAAATACATATTCACGCAGCGAGACTTGAATATGAGGCAGCGGCGATGGATGGAGACGTTGAAGGACTTCAAGTTTGAAGTCTCTTACCATCCTGGGAAGGCGAACCTTGTGGCTAATGCGTTGAGCCGCAAGAAGGCGATAGAGTTTGCGGCTCCGCTGATGGTTGCCGAGTGGGATATGGTGGAGTTTTTGCGAGACTTTGAGCAGAAACTCACCGTAGAGGAACCATTTGAGTTCATCGCACACGTACAGGTGCGATCCCAGATCGATGACCGAGTCATCGAGGCGCAGAGGGACGACGCGCATCTTACTGAGCTTCGAGAGCAGGCCAGTGATGATACTGACGCCGACTGGCGAGTTGGTATGGATGGGGGCTTACGTTACCGTGGCTGCCTATGCGTCCCAGATGTCCCTGACTTGAGATGAGAGATTCTCGAGGCTGCGCATTCTACTAGACTCGCGATGCATCCAGGCAGCACGAAGATGTATCGTGACGTGAAGAGGACGTATTGGTGGGAAGGTATGAAGACCCACATAGCTGAGTTCGTGTCCCGTTGTCTCACTTGTCAGCAGGTGAAGGCAGAGCATCGCCGACCACCTGGACTTTTGCAGCCTATGCCGATTCAGAGTGGAAGTGGGATTTCATTTCCATGGACTTTATTTCTGGGTTGCCGAAGACGAGGAAGGGGCATGATTCCATTTGGGTGATCGTCGACCGATTGACGAAGTCGGCGCACTTCCTACCGATCAGAGTTACGAACTCTGCAGACGAGCTGGCTAGATTGTACATCCGAGAGATTGTGCGTCTGCATGGAGTTCCGTTGGAGATCGTGTCGGACAGAGACACGCGGTTCACTTCTATTTTCTGGACTCGCATTCAGGAGGCTATGGGTGTGAAGTTGAAGTTCAGTACTGCCTTCCACCCACAGACGGACGGACAGACGGAGCGAGTGAACTAGATCCTGGAGGACATGTTGTGAGCTTGCGCATTGGACTTCAAGGACAGTTGGGATGACTGTCTTGCATATGCGGAGTTTGCGTACAATAATAGCTTCCAGGCGAGTATCGGCATGACACCTTATGAGGCGCTGTATGGGCGACCTTGTCGCGCACCGCATTGCTGGTTAGAGGTCGGTGAGCGTAGCTTGATCGGCCCAGAGTTGGTGCAGGCGACGTCAGAGAAGATCGATATTATTCGACGTTGGCTTCTTACAGCGCAGAGCAGACAGAAGAGCTACGCCGATACGAGACGACGACCACTAGAGTTCACAGTCGGGGATCACGTGTTTTTGCGAGTTTTTCCTATGAAGGGAGTCCTTCGGTTCGGGAAGAAGGGGAAGCTGGCATCGCGATTCATTGGTCCATTCCAGATCCTCGATCGTGTGGGAGCAGTGGCTTACCGATTGGCTTTACCCACGCCCCTCGCGAGCGTCCACAACGTATTTCATGTTTCTATGCTGAAGAAGTACGTTGCTGATCCTTCCCATATCATCAGATGGGAGCAGGTGCAGTTAGGAGAGGATGTTACTTATATCCTGCGACCAACACGCATCTTAGACAGGAAGGAGCAGGTACTGCGTAGCAAGGTGATTCCCCTTGTGAAGGTACTATGGACGCATCATACTGAGGAGGAGGCTACTTGGGAGACAGAAGCCGAGATCAGAAAGAACTACCCACAGCTTCTCGAGGAGTACGAAAAGGTACAAATTTCGAGGACGAAATTATTTGTTAAGGGGGGTAGATTGTAACGCCCGTGAAAAATCTGTACTTGGGTTCGAGTACCGATTTGACCCGAAATCGCGTAGAAATATTTTCCATGGAAATTAAGCGTAAGTTAGCTAGCGCAACGCTAGAGTAGCTGGGAAATAGTCCCTGATCACTATAAATACGTTCTGCAAGACCCAAATCGAGTAGAACAAACAACTCTATAATACTCTATAACCTCGGATCAAACTCTAAGCGGGTTTGTTCTCTGGACCATATTGAAATATTGAATTGGATCTAGACCGCGCATCGAAGGTCCGATACCTCCCATCTTAGACCGTTAGAACCGCCCAGCTGGACTTGACAATCATCTCGAAAATTAAGTCAAACCGATAATCACAGACGATTTCGTTGAACCCGGACTGAAGCGACCGCGAATAGGGACGAATTTGGAATTTCAAATTCAAATCTGGCACACGACTTGACGCGTCAGTATTAAGCGTTCTAACCGTCGGAATTCATCCAGATTACCCCCTCGGATCAGGAAAAATTTCTATTTATTATCATGAGACTTTCAGCCCTGATCTATGTGCGGTGACCGCTGAACTGAAACTGGTCCGCCACGTGCGATCTGCGAACCCTGCCAGACTGAAAACTTAATACGAGCTACATCTGGTACACATGAGCTTAAGTCTGATCGCAATCGACCAGGGGACCACCAGAAAGCAGTTTTTGGACCGAAACAGCCCCGAAATGGATAGGCACCAAGTAAACTTCGTCCCGGAGCCTATTTTCGGCGTTTTTAAGCTTATAAAAGGGGTTGAAACCCTCAATTCTCCCTTCCATCCGAAAATTGCAACCCTAGGAGAAAAAGAGAGAGAGTTTGAGAGAAAGAGAAGAAGGGATTTTTTCCGCTTCCGAGCCCCTGACAGTTGCTGCTTCAGCACTTCTTTCCAATCACCTGGCTGGTGATTTCTCCACTTTTTCAGGTATAAAATAACCCCCAAAACTTGCTGATTTAGGGTTTGCTTAGATGCATAACATGTTAGCTAACGTATTCCATAAATTAGGCTCTCCTACTGCCGTATACGAAGCGTACACGCTCCGTTCAAAATCCCGCAACTGTAAGAGACTAGGTGAGGATTGTAGACGCTTTGATTGACGGTTTACAATGCTTTCAATGTCGTTTAATAGTAGATTATCGACGACATCGCCGTTTGACATGTACAACATGCTCTCTGTTTCCTGTTTCGTAAATTAACGAAGAATATGAGATTTAGGGCATTTTAGTCATTTGTAGGAAGTACGGTCTACATGCAAATTTTGCTGACGTGATTGACATGATTTGTCGCCGTATTAGAGAGTTAGGAATGATTGCATAATCAGTTTGGCAAAGAGATTCGCCAAGTTGCGCACTTTGGGTCGACATACTATATGTGGACTTAAGTGTGTAGTGTATGTGTTTGTGTAAATACTTGTATTAGTATGTATTGAATTAAATGATGTTATGTAGTAGTTTGAGATTGATTTCATGATTAAAATGCTGACCTAAATGATTTCCTACATATTGACCTTATGCATGATTGCATTACATGCATAGGAAGTATGCCTTGAAGAATTGCTTAAGTTGAATGTTGTAACATGTGTTAACATGCTCACATGATGTATTTCAATTCCAATACTTTAACATGTAGTGCTGATATGATTCTATAGATGTGTGGGACTAGACTTAGTCCAGGCAGTCGGTAACCGAGCGAATTCGTGGCTGACTGGTCATAGCCACGAACGACGCGTCGATGAACGTGATTCGTGTTTAGAGTTGGCGGCAGTGGTTAGGCCACGCGAAGTGTTTTACGCACTTCATGTCGTTCAACTTGAGATGCGATCGCACTAGTCGAGCCCGTCAAGTAACCCGACTGGCCGATGTTTGTTCACCTTGTATGTGTCATAACTGCTTGAACCTAGGGTACTGAACTTACCATTGTAAACCCTGTTAACCGTGGTACCTTGATCCACGAAGACTCATGAGCCGAGCATGGTGGTATGGGACACCGTGATCGAGCTGTCGGCCTACGCTGGGGCCACAAACCTCCCCGTAGTGACCAGTGAGCACCTTGACTCGTGAGCAGATTATGGTGGTATGGGACACTATATTCTAGCTGTCGGCCTACACTGATCAGGCGACGAGCCCTTTGTAGTGACCGCGAGCTATTCTGAGTCCACGGGAGGCGACGACCCTTCCGTTGCAGTAGAGTACGGTAGGCCTGTATTGATAAGGTGATGGGGGAGCGGTGCAACGAGTGCGAGCAACAGCCCTGGCAGCCCTTGCAGTGACCTACGAAATACACATCGTATGAGATTACTAGGAGTGACGACCCTAGACAGGATCTGTGTTGGGATTGATACAAGAGAAGTACCTTAGTTTCCCAATCCTGCTGTTTGAATGGACTAATAACAACTTGGAAATCATATCACCATAGCATTGCATGTGCCTGGAAGATGTGGAGCACTCTAGGGAGTGTGGCATGCCGCGGTCGTAAGATGTTGCCGCATGAGGGTGATCGTCGGTGAGGGCATACATCACGTCATATCATCTTGCATTAACAACAGTATTAGGATTGTCTGATTTACTGCTTTACTATTATCGCGTGATTGAATTGTGAACATGGTAATCTTTGCTCTATAATTCCACTGAGTTGATCACTCATTCCCATGTTACGGGATGGTGTTTGCAACACCCACCAGACCCTGTTGTAGCTGCAGGTGAGGACGAGATCCAGGAGGTGGAGCCCGAGATTGACGAGGACCAGGATGAGTTCTCGTATATACTGTATCATGACGGCTTCCCGTAGGTGACCTGGATCGAGGGGACATCAGTGGGACTTTCCTTTTTGAACATTATTTTTTTTGTTATGTATATGTACATGAGACTCAGAGATGTAGTCATACTTTGGAGACAGTTGAGATTACTTTGTTTTTCCATACAGTGATATATACATTGTTTAGTCTTCCGCTTGCTTTCATCACTGGATCTGAAGTATGAATTGCAGTTTTGGTATACTTTTACTCATGTGAATGCTTTAAATCAGACAACATTGAATCATAACCATTTTTGTTGCATAAGTGACGGTCTGGAACTCGGGAGTTGAGTTTATACACGACCCCCGATTTTCAGGGTGTAACATTCAGCTCTCTCAGATTCCACACAGAAAGAGAGGAAAAGAAAGGAGAAAAGGAAAGAAAAGAGGGAGATAAAAGTGAGGAAGAAGAGAGAGAGACAGAGAGAGAGAGAGAGAGAGAGAGCCCAGATTCGGCCAGGTAAAATGGTCCAAACATTTTTTCTTTTCCTCTGTTTTCTTCTTCATTTCATCTGCCCTGTTGAAAGCTACATTTGAGGCCGAACGTGGCCTGAGTTCAGGCCCTGTTTGGGGCTGAGCAATGGCATGTGGATGGCCCTAGCTTGGGACTGAAACTCAGTCCAGAAATGGCCTACAATCGAGCTCTGTTTGAGCTGAACATGCCCTAGGAATCGGGTTGATATCAGTCCAAAAAACAGGGTAAAAACGGCCTTGATTCGGGCCGTTCTTTGGCTGGGAAAATGGCAGCTACAATGCCTTTGGTTGAACTGTGATATAGGTTGGGAAAAAAAGGGACCAAGGGCGGGCCTTATTTCATGGGCAGTTGTTGGGCCTCACCAAACAGCAGGTGGGCCGCACCCTGTAACGGCAAGTGGGCTGCGCCTGGGTACCCTTTTCAGACCGGGTGGGCCACACCATATAAATCATAGTGGGCCACACCATGCCAACATGGGCCCTGAAAAAATTACAGATGGGCTGCACGTCTGGGGACCGTCCGAAAGGGGCAGTAGGCCCTGGACGTGCATCCTATTTAACAAAAATAATATATATATATATATATATATATATATATATATATATATATATATATATATATATATATATATATATATATATATATTCAACTGTTGGGCTACACTGATGGTGGGCCACACATGGGTTTTTTTAACCGTCCATCAAGGGACGTTACGCCCAGACCGTCCCTTAGTGACGTCCAATGCTGGACGTTATTGAAAATATATATATATATATAAAATATGTGGTGGGCCCTATGTGGGACCCACCTGTGAAGTGATTGGCTGGTGTACATATACACCAGCTATATAGCTGCTGTATTGACATCCTGAAACCACCCCGAACTGTATCCTAATCCAAGCTGTTCATCTGTTTTGGCAACAGATGGGACCCCACCTTGATGAATTTATTGTATATCCACTCCGTCCAATCGGGGGTCCCACTTATTGCACCGTGACCTATGTGTCGCATCAATGCGGTCCAATGTTTGGGCGGTGCCGATTTATATGAACTATAGATGGTGCCGATTTACATGAACTATATTGGATGGTGCCAATTTACATGAACCATGTTGGAACAGTGCTGATTTACATTGGCTATGTTTGGAAAATACTAATCACCATTAGTGAGCCTTGTGCCCCAAAAGATGATAGTGTACAATAACACACATGTTACACTTTCAACTATGGAAGAAATTTCTTTTGTGTGTAACCCAAACTCTCACTTGGGCCATTCATTGAACCAAGATTTGGTAAGGCCTAGACACCGCAAATTTAGCCCAAATACCCTATTTATAGGCCCTCCCAACTCATACAACTCCAAGCCCTTTTAAATCTCTGTCTATAACTGTAGGTGATCGTTGCGTGAATTAAACTTCAAGGCGTGCTCGGGGACGTGAACTAAGGACAATTAGGTAACCCTTCCAGGTGATGATTCTTCCCCTTGAGCTTTCTATCTTCACATTAGCTTAAGTTATAGTGTGTATTTTAGTTTATATTTGATATCTCCCTTTTATAATTATGTGTTAGCTGGTGGAAATTGAATTGCTATATTGCATGCTTAATGTTTATCCTATATATTTGTTCATGCTTGTGGATTATTTGTGGATCGCTTATGGAACTTAAACTGGTACATTAGTAGGAAACCCCACTTATAAATGTACACCCATACTTGGGATGTAACTTTATTGATGGTGAATATAATGGACCTTCGATCTAGTGGTTATTGAGTGGTGGTCTAGATGGGTCATTGATGTAGGTTTACCATCAAGGGTTGTTGTGTCTAAGTAGTTTTTAAGGATAATCTTTTATCACATGGTTTTAATACTCGCCCTATGTGGCTTATTTTGATATTTGCCTTATGTGGCTTGCTTTAATATCACCTTATGTGGCTTTGTCTTGGTATTTTTCCTATATGAGTTCAATATTTTATACTGTGCAACCATGTAATGGTAAGCCCCATATGCTGTAATATGATTGACCACTAGTCGACAGGTTTCTATTAAACATCTTAAGGTGGTAGTCTCATGAGCCGGTGATGGTGGTATGAAACCTATGCCTGAGCTGTCGGCCTACGCTGGTGACAAGCCCCCATAGTGACCTTGAGCTTATTTAAATTGGTTGATTATAACTAGACTAATAATGGTTTGGCTAATCATGCATCCATGGCATATTGACAATGACGAGTGGCTAATTCTGTATGTTGTAGCACGTGCCTTAGGATTATCGGGGTATTGTTTCATTAGCTCCTAGACCACCGACTATCGATCTATTGTTTCGACTGGATGATTTTCCCAGGTCAATGATTGCATGGGTGACGAGCCCAATTTTCATACGGATGTGCATTCTCGGGGTGATGTGCATTCATGGATCCATGCATTTAAAAAGGCTGCATCATGTGTTGTTTTGATTGCCTTATTGTTTTATAACTATGCTTACCTAATGCAGTAATGTGTAATCTTGAGAAAAATTCACACTGAGTTGGACACTCATCCATCAAATATATAACCGTACAGGTAACATAGGTGGCCCAGGTGACATTCATGTTTATATCAATGAGGAGTAGGCTATAATTGACCAGGAAGGATAATTGTAATTGCTAAGGGTTACTACAGGATTTCACATCCCAAGATTATTGTAATTTACTTTATTTTACATGTAATATTATTTCATTTAGTAATTGTAAAAATGGGGGCATTGGTTTATATAAGTCATTATGGGCAACTTCTTATGTATTTTAAATGAAATAAAAATTTTCCTTTATGCTTACTTGTCCATTTTGCGCTTATCTGCTTACTCTGATAGTTTCAAAAAAAAATGTATATACTCAAATTTGACCATCCTTTAAGGTTAACACTCGGGTTTTTGGGAAATGAGTCATATACTCGGGTCCTAAAAACACGGGGTGTTATAATTATTCTCATCCTTTTGATATCATATATACTTCTTATTGCCATCGTAACATTCATTTTCCTCAGTAAGTCCGTACGTTTTCTACACATATGGACTCTTTTTTCTTTCCCCTTTAATGCTGGTAAGCGTTATTGCACATTTACTTCTTTTTATTTGAAAGATTTTAACCCAACTTGGTTTACAAGTGATTTTGAAGAAAATGATGAACAATCGACCTCACTTATGCTTCAAGCTTGGGAGAGTTATCTCGTCTGTAGGTGTAACATCTTGAATATTTGCAGTTCGAGTATGTACTCACGCTCGAGAATTTCGGGTGTTAATAATGTAAATATTTGGATGCTTCAAAGTCTTACCTTGATTTTCTTTTCATTTAGATCACATCCAGTTATATTCACGAAGGTAATCATTCACTAGAGTAAAATTAACTGTATTTATCATTTCATAATATTAATAAATAAAACTAAATTATAAAACTATCTTCTTATTCATTCAGTATAATCCTCCATAGAGAAGTGGTCTTCTGGTACATCACTTGCATCATCTATATAGTTGGAGAGGATCAACGCCCTACTCATAATGATGGTTATCCTTTAAGATTATCAATAATTCAAGATATTCATAAAAGTAATGTAAGGGTTCTAATACGTCTCGTACTCCACCACTACGAGAGGTATGAGTATGCGTAACCAGTATATATGAATGCATATCTAGGAAAGTATGTGTGACTCATCATACGTAGTGATCATCATAATGTGTAATATAATTCAAGAAAAACCCGACTCACCCCGCATCCCATACTACGGAGATTCGCCAAAATGTTCAATGTTAGCATGGATTTATGTGAACATCTCAAGGCGACACAACAATGTGATGGGGGGATTACGTAACACGATATGTTCATATAGCGACTATTGACGACATCTAATCCCGAGAAGTGATGTAACAAACATGACGATTTACTTACATCGATTGTGCACCATGCCAACCAACCCATGAAATTATATGCTGACTAAGATGGCCACTATCCGTAACGCATTACGTCCACGATAAATATTTGAATCACTAGTTTTGAAACCTCTAACACATTAGTTGCATGGATAGAGAAATAATTTAAATCATGCGAGTTTTAGAATTTCAAGATACATGCCCAATCCATAAAGGTAGATAACACAAGGCTAAAAAAATAAGGAGGAGAGTAAAAATGACTAACTTCACAAAAAGGAGACTAGCAATGGCTAAGTCAACAAAGAGGAGAGTAGCAATGTCTAACTCAACAAAGAGGAGGTTAGCAAGACTAACTCAACAATGAGGAGAGTAGCAAGGCTAATAAAATTGGTAAAGGCAAGGCAAGGTTCGTATCCATTACCCCACATAAATTAATAAATATCATGCATAAATAAAATCATACTTTAACCATAATTTCTGAAGGATAAATAATTTTTGGTGGTAAATCAGACAATTGCAGGGAGAGAATCATAGTAAGATGAGAGCAAAGAATATAAAAGGCAAGATAAATCATATAAACTTAAATCAATGTAAGCTTAAATGAATCCCTCACCTCTAGTTTCCTGGCCGGCCTCTATTAGGATAAATGCCAAGAGCTACGCCTCAAGATTTAGTTTTATCCTATTTCACACAGATTGAATGGTTAAGTTTATAGCTTGGTCTATAATATTATTAAAGTTAGCTAAGTTTAGTAAACCTAAAGGAGATCTTGATGTGATTTTATCCGTTTCTACCTTAGAATCACCTAACATTCTAGATGTGTTATTTAACCGTAGCGACTTATTTCATCATGGTGAATTTGCCATATCTATTGCTAGGGAAGAAAGAGGAAGGACTTGGGAGGAAAGAACAATAAAGAGATACTCAGACCTGTGCTGAATTAGGTAGCAATTTGTCAATGATTCTGGATAATTTTTTGACGTCCAGTCCTCGTTCCTCTTCCTCCTGCGTCTATTTCTCTCTCTCTCTCTCTCTCTCTCTCTCTCTCTCTCCTGCTATGCAATCTCTAACGTTGGAAGGTGGGTGAATTTATAGGCTGTAAGATCTATAGACCCTTTGTGCATAACTCTTACGATGTTCCTGTTGCGCAAGAATGGGGCAGTGCGATTGCTATCCACAACATCCCGTTTCCAGATTTCTTATTGGTTTCTCCTTTTTCTTCTGGAGATCTAGTCAGATTTAGATGTATCACCATCTGGACAGTGATCATGTAAGACTCATATCCTAGCTTGTACTGTTCCATAGGCTTCCGCGGTCCTCCCGGTCGAATTCTGATGACCCGCGATCTGTTATCGGTATTTGCACGCGATCCTGAATCATATCTCGTATTTCAGAGTCGGCTCGACTCGAGACTTGTACCTTTGCGACCGTGCCGTCTTCACCGCGTATTACGTGTTGAGGAGATACTCGAGCCAGGAGATGTGGGCCCGCATTCAATTAGAGGAAAACACCGTGCGTCATAAATACTGAAAGAAACTCTACGACATGTCCCATTAATCACATCAATCATAAGTCAAGTACATCCCATCACAAGTCATCACTCACCCATACCTCTCTCTTCACCAAGTCAACAACACCCATACCTAACCATCCCCTTCTTACCAAAAGTCAAACGAAACCATACCCTCCATCCCATCCCCCTTACAAAAACTCATCCTCTCTTTCATTTCTCACTCCATCCCAAGCACCAAAGGAGAGCCAACATCCAAGCCACCTATGAGAGAGTCAAGTGTGGCCCACTCCTTACCACCTTTCTACCACCCTATCCCACCATCCTAAGCCCATCTCAACCGTTAAAATTGTCCCTTTGGGACCCTATCATGCATTGGCGGAAGAAGGAAGAAGAGATCTTGAGGTGGGTTCTTTTATTTATTGATTTTATGATTTAAGGGCCCACATATGTGGGACCCATCTTGATGTTTGTATTATATAGGGAGGGTCCATAGTGGCAGGGTCCCTCCCCTCCTCCATCCGTCTCTCTCTCTCTCTCTCTCTCTCTCTCTCCACTTTTCTTTTGTTGATGATGGTGATGATATGTGGCATAGGACCCACTGTGATTGTCCATGCAAAATTCACACTTTCAACCAGGTCATGTGGCCGCGTGATGTATGTGTTTTTGTAACGCCCTGACTTTTTAGGACCCAAGTACATGACTCGTGTCCCAAAAACTGAGTGTTAACCTTAAAAGATGGTCAGATATAATATTTTTCTTTTATCAAAGTAAGTAGATGAGCGTAGAGTGGACAAGTAAACATAAATGAAAATTTTCAAACTTCATTTAGAGTATACAAGTGCTCATAATGACTTATACAAACCAATGTCTCCAAAATTTACAAATACAAGAATTTCAAGATCCAATACAAGAGAAATAATATAATGCAAGTGAATTAGAGTTGCAAGACCCTTCAACTCCTCAAGGTAGATACAATCATGCGATTCTGGCACTTGAACCCGACTCCTCATCAATATGAATGTGAACATTATTAGGGCCACCTGTGCTACCTGTACGGTTATATTTATTTGATGGATGAGTGGCCAACTCAGTGTGAACTCCCACTAAGATTACACCCCGCCGCCCTAAACAAGGAATAACACAAAAGCATACAGATAGTCCAAAACACAGTAGATGCAGTCTTATAAAGTGCATGGATGTATGGAATGCGTTCACGCCCCGGGGATGCTCATTCGTGTGGACAGGGTCGCCGCCCATGCAATTATCGAACCTGGGAAACATCATTCAGTCGGAACATTGAACCCGGGACACATCATCCAGTTGGAACAATACGTACATCATGTACGATAGCAATAGATGCTGGTTTGTGCGATGTATGCATGATTAGCTAGTCCGTTTATTAATCCGATTACACTCAGCCATTTAAATAAGTTCACGGTCACTATGGGGAGCTTGTGGCCCAGCGTAGGCCGATGGCTCGGGCATAGTGTCCCATTCCCACTATCCTCGGCCCATGAGACTACCGTCTTAGGGTGTGTGTAGCACCCACTAACATGTGGTCAATCAATTCAACATAAAGAAGCTACCACGAATGCCAACTAGGGGTGAAGTGTTAAAATTACTAAAAGTAACGATTTAAACATGTCGGCATGAATGGTTCAAAAATGAGCAATCAACAGTATTTGGAAGGGTTATGAGATTCACCCCAAGTCATTTAAGTGAAATCACACATGGATGGTAAACCCTATGGTTAAGCACCACAACTAAAATCTCCATGTTAGGGGCCTACTTATGTCACAACCAATCTAGTTACACCCCAAGCACGGACTCTCCTTTACTAGAACTTCCCATGGAGAGATTTTAGCAGTATGTGTGTCATAACAACATATATTACGATATGAAAGGGAAATAAGGAATGACACATGTGTTTCTATCAATATATAACAACAAAATTTACATGACGTAAATGACTAGATTATTCACTTAGGCAGTTTAAAGAGATCAAGAATCTAAAGCATAGTAAGCATGGGAATTATCATTTTAAACTGATAAATCAAGTGAATACAGTTTATTTCTACACACAGTTATCATTAGTCTAGCTAGCCATTTACACTAATAAAGCTGTTATTTCTGGTCTAGTTAAGGGTGAAAAGCTTAAGGGGAAAGAATCATCACCTGGTATGTTGTAGGGTGTCCTTGGGTGTGAGCCCTCTCGAGAAGCTAGTGTCTTTGCATCACTAGAACAGATTCCTAGAGAAATCCCTTGCATTAGCTGATAAATTCTAAGATTTTAGAACGCCATGTTGGTCGAATGACCCAAATTACGATAGTTTGGCGCTTTATTTGAGAGGGGCCCAGGCCCAACAATACTTGTCTCGATGAGTGGGCACAATATACAGTTACCTAGTTGGTGGGGTTCATTGTACAGACGTATAGATAAGCATTTATATCATAGTGGGACCCCCATACATGGTCCACTGCCATATGGATGAGCTAGCACACAATATTTATTACATATACATCACACAGTGTTTCCATGTATACATCATATATACTACATTTGCATCATACGGTTTACCTACATACATTATATACATTATGGATGTATCATGTTATGTATATCTATGTATACAACATGTATATTATATTTGCAGCATACATAGTATGTATGTACGTATATAAATTAGACATGCATCACACGAGCTCTTGGTGGACAGAGTGGATGTGTGTCGAGGCGGATCACGTCCAGATTTTGGACGGCCTACATTCATTGGGTACAAACGTGGATTCCTACGTATAGGATTCACCATGCATGAGTATATGAGGCTTGTCCATCTATGTACCTGGGCACGTGTGCACCTTCATACATGTTACATGGGTGTCGAATCCGAACAGTTCATGAGATGTGGAATCTCGGGAACCTTTAGGGATTAAATTTTCACCCTAATCTAAGATTCCGGTGGGCCATAGTGAAGATAAATGTAATTTTAAGGGAAGAAACTGTTTGCATTAATCATGGCCCGCCGAAGCTTTGGTTCAAAGTAAAAATTGGCACCAGGGGTTTCCTGAGGTTCTGCTCCATGTGGACCATTCAGATTTTTCAGACTCATCAGGTATGATGAGATCTCAAATTTTTACATTTGCATGTGGTTTACGTGAACTGATTGGCAGACGTGTATGTCTGTCCTATGTTTCAACGTTATGGTACATACATGCACCGTGTATCCACTTCCCAGATGGGTCCCATGTGGGGCCCACCACGTATCTAAGTATTCTATCATATAACGTACTTATATACATATGTATATATATCTATATATACACAAAGGAAAGAAGGAAAAACAAATGGTGTACATCATAGGACGTCATTGAGGGACGTCCAGCCCAGGACCTTGATCTGGGTGTAAGGTCCCTGATGGACGGTCCAACACAGGTGGCCCATGGTCAGTGCAACCCATCATTCCGTTGGTGGGGTCTAGGGTCAGCATAGGGCCCCTGGACGGTGCAGCCTATAGATGTTTAGGTGAGGCCCACCTGCATTTATGCAGGGCCCATGAGTAGCCCACCTACCTTCATGTTGCACAAAGTTTCTGTTTGTAACAGAGGTCCTGCTCCTTCGCTGTAGGCCACCATCATGGTGGATCTGAACCATTCATCAAGTAGATGGAAGAAAACTGCCTAGAGCCAGGTTGATCTTTCCTGGCCATGCACATCCACGTGGTCTCTATGACGACCGAATGAAGACCGTTTGGCTACTTTTGAGGCTTGATTATCTAGGTGGGCTGCATCACCTAATAATCAAGTCTTGCCATTAATGTTCAAAATTTCAAGAGGAAGATGGTCGGCAGTGTGGATATGCAGCAGGGTGACCCACGACATTCGTATAGGGCCCACCATCTCTTTACGTGAACAGGTGCTTTTGCATGCGTTTGGAGTTCTTCTCGAGAACCCTTTGCAGCGATTCGGATTGGGATCCCCTCACGGCCTTATCCTCGGTCAGTCCTTGAGGTTGGATCGAATCTGATTGAGGGCCAGCCTGAGAGCTCCAATCAGCACCCATTTCTAGTCTCTACAAAACTTAAAACAGGGCCATGCGATGGCCTGACGAACGGTTTGGTTTCAGCTCCAAACAGAGCTCTAAATAGGGTCCCTTATCAGCTGATATCTCAGTCCATATCACAGCCGTTGTCAGGCTTGGACTCAGAATGAAATAGGGTTGCAACATTCAGCCCAACATGTTACTGTATTAGTCTTATTTGGCCTGGTTTTAAGCTTAGATTCAAGGCCATCGTTTTGCCTAGATCATGCTTAAAACAGGGTCCTAATGCATGGCTAGTTTATCTTAAAACAGGGCCATTTGTTGACTTGAGGAATGGTCCATTTTCAGCTCCTATCGGAGCCATTACGTGGCTTGATGGAAGATCTGACTTATGGCTTGATTTTGGCCTGAAACTAGCACCTCCGGTTTGACTGTGTTGTGGCCCGAAGCAGAGCCATTGTTTGGCTCGACTCCAGCATCCAACACCATTGTTTCTTGAACTACTGGGGATGGAAAGGAGAGAAGGCTTACCAACGCCTCTAATGAAAGGAAACATAACACTCTTTCTTCCTTACTCATGTTGGGCAGTAACAGGGCCGCCGGTTCTTTATTTTTTTCTCCCACTTCCTCTCTCTTGGTGTGAAATCTAGGGCTACAACGTCCTCCTTTTATAGTCAGCGAGAGGAGGTTCCAATGGATGGGATTGCTTCCACAGTGGATGGCTGGGCTTTGCCCACCCCAAAGAGGAAGGGCGGTCTTCTCTCTCATTCCTCCCACGGGTGCTTGTTGGGTTGTTTTTGGCATGGATTGGACGGTGGTATTCAATCTCCTTCCTCCGCTTACAACGGATCAAATGGCTATACCGTTTGGTTAAGCCAGACCCCACAACGAAACTGAACGGATCAGATGGTCCGAAAAATGATCGTGGTGGGCCAACTAGGAGCTCAAGCATAGTCAGTTTAAATCTCTAGCTGGTGGGAGATATTCGTGTTTTAAAAAAGGGTCGTGCACTTCGTACCTAAGTGCTTTTGGTGTGCATGAGGCATGCAAGGACTCACTAAAATGTTAGTGTCCTAATCCACTTCGTCCATTCCATTTGCAGGGTAAAATAAAAGCTCTCGACCAAGGATGGGGCATATCTAAAGTTTGGGTGGGCCATACTCTTAGCTATAAGCTCTAATTGAGGGTTTCCGTTGAATTGGTGATCAGATCATCCTGAATTTGGACCTCAATGGTTAAAATGGTCCTAGGGATTTATTCAGACACCCGGGACCACCTATGCTTAAAATATTAACTGTCGTTAGTAGAATAAGTTTTATTTATTTATTTATATTATTATTATTACCTAAACATTGCCATTTATTTATTTATCTGCCTTTATTTAGTTATTTATTCATTTATTCATATAGGTGTGTAGGTTGTGGGACCACTCGATGTGTGTTATTTGGCTACGTGTGTTACCACATACATGTAGGCTAATTCAGACCCAGGTGGCGACACCCAAGTACTGAAAGTACGGGGTGTTACAGTTTTACCCATGCTGGCCATCAGCCATGGGGCCCACCTTGTGGCCGTGCTGCGTCCAGTACGTGGACCCCCCTTACCTTAATGCTACCCTTTGTCCAGAGCCTGGACATTATATATATATATATATATATATATATATATATATATATTATCATAATAAAGAATATTATATAATATTATATACAAATAGTATATGTATATAACCGGTGGGTCCCACACGTGTGGACCCACCTGACCCTTGTATCCTACCCAGGCCGTACTGGCTACCTGGATGTACACGTGAATCCACGTCGTCCATCCAGGAGTGAAGTCGATTTAAATCTCTAGTGGAGCTCATCACCATCCAGCACGTGGGACAGTGGGGCCCATCCATGGTGCATGTGTTTTACGTATGCCCTCCATCGGTAGGGTCCACCTATCTGTCATATAGGTTGCTCCCGCACCGTTCAGCAATGGACGGTGCTGCTGGAGCACCTTGATGTAAGTGTTTCATCAACGCCGTTCATCTGTGGTGGCCCATTTACATGGACCCACCTAATGTATAGATCCCACACCGTCCATCTGTTCACTAATCAGATTGTCTATCTGATGGATGGTGGGCCAGCCCCATGTAGAAGTGACGTCAGCAAGGTTTGTGGGTCCCACCACTGCTATAGCCACGTCAGCAAGTTTGGTGGGAACCACCTTGGTGTATGTGTTGTAAATCTACCCATCCATTTGGACGGTGGGTATGAGGCCACCTTGATGTATATGTTACATCCAAACTGTCCATCCAATGACGTGCTACGTGCGCTCCACCATGATGGATATTTTTCATCCAATCGTCCATACATGTGGGGCCTACCACCAGGCTGATAGCACTGACGATCCCACTCTTCCACACACACAAATACGTATATAGATATATATTATGATATATTATTGTAATATAATATTTTATATTAATAAATGTTATGGTGGGCCCCACGTGGGACCCACCAGATGTATATTTAATATATGTATACTGCGGTGGGGCCACATCCACGTGGGAGCCCACCTTGCTGCAATTATATTCCAAACCGTCCATCCCTTTTATGTGCTGGGCCATGTATATGGACCCTACATTGATGTATGTGTTACATCTGATCCTTCCATCCATTTGGCAAGCTCGTTTCAAGGCTTGAGACTAAAAATAAGACAGATCCAGTTATCAGGTGGACCACACTATAACAAACAGTGGGTTTGAACGTCTACCATTGAAACCCCTTTTTGGGATTACAGAAGTTATGAATCAATATGATATTTATTTTTCATCTAAGATTAGGTCTTTGTGACCTTATGAATAGATTGGATGGGAAATAAATGCTATGGTGGGCCCGCTGAAAAAAATAATAATAATTTAACTATGGAAATTATTATCACCACTGCCAATTGTGATATGTATTAGACCCTTGTCGCATGGCCCACTTGATGTATATTGAGGCCCATGGGTTGTAGCCCATTATGATGCATTTGGGGCCGGTCGTTGTACATTGTGATGTATATTAGGCCTTTGTATGAGGCCATGGACCCATTTTATATTTAACTCTATGTGAGCCACTGTTTGGAAGTGATGTTGGTTGAATGTCCACATTGATGGGAAATGATGGTTAAATGTCCACATTGTGACTTCTCTTAGGACCTTTATTAGGTCGATTTATCGAGGCTGAGTCTCATTGTTGAGGTCGGTTCTGATCGTCGAGGCCGATTCCGATTGTCGATGATCGATTCTGATTATCGGGGTTGAGGCCGATTCTGATTGCCGATTACTGATTTTGATTACCGGGGTCGAGTCTGATTCCCATTGCCGATTATCGATTTTGATTATTGGGGTTGAGGCTGATTCCGATTATCGATTACTGATTCTGATTATCGAGGCTGATTCTGATTATTGAGGCCGACTCTGATTGTCGAGGCGGGATATCGAGGCTGATTGTCGAGGCCCATTGTGATGTATATGCGACCCGTATTTGAGGCCCATTCTGATGAGCATTCGGCCTTGGCTTGATGCGTTTGATGCCTATGTAATGTATGAGAGGCCTATGTGATGAGGCCCATTGTGGTGCATTTGAGAGCCAGATGATGGAGCCGATTATGATGTATGTTAGGCCCATGTGAAAGGCCCATCGTGATGTGTATTAAGCTCTTGAGTGAGGCCCATGGTGTTGTATATTTGTCCCTTGTGTGAGGTCATGGGTCAACTATATGTTAGGCTCTATGAGGGTCATTCCTTGGGGGAATGTTGGTTAAATGTCCAGATTGTCGAGGCTGATTGTGGATGCTAGTTATTGATACTGATTATGAGTATGTGATAGCATAACATCATGATACATGCCCATACGCATCATCTGCATATTCATTATGAGATGTGATTGATCATTGCATACGTCATAGTACAAATGATTTATGAGACTCCCTGATAGGTGGAGTTAATGCACATAAGCGCACGGTATGCGCAGGATTGATGCATGATTGGGCTACATGACTCATGTATTTTGCATTGTGTGATAATGATTACTATATTCCCTAGAGACATCAGGGCTGTGGCCTCCATAGGCATGTCGTGGATGACTAGACAGGACACCAAAAATATTTGATTTGAGCATCTGGGCACTTTGGATGTCCGTGGGTGAAAGTCCCTAAACCTCCGAGGCTAAGAGACGTCCCAACATCGAGATCGAGTGGATACATGAGCGCTCAAGTGCCAAATACCAGGAGGTCGCATTTCCCACTGTGTCATGGTTGGTTGGGAGGAGGTGTGGCCTTACCCACCTGAGAGTTAGGGGTATAGCTAGGCTGAGTTTGACCAGCTCGTAAATGAGTCCGCTATCAACGTGCCGGGTAGATATTGGCTGACTATTGGACAGGCGGATAGTGAGGTCTCTTCCACTTGCATGGTCACGCGTCAGTGGGTGGTGATTCGCATGTAGAGTGTACTAGACCCCGGTGATGATCCCAGAGTTGTATAGTACTGATTTGTGGAGTAGGAGTTGCATACTCATTCACTCATTAACTATTCACTCGGGTTGGTGGTGTGCAACTATTTGTTACGTAGACCTTCATAATGGCTAGGATTTCGGTTGGGGCGCGCGACTAACCTAAGATCAGGAGTTTACCACATTGAGTCTAATTATCCAAATTTAGGTATGGGACTGGTTTGGATAGAAGTCCTTATGGTGGACCCCGTAGCTTGCGATATTCCGTACTATCATCTCGACTTCACACTCCAGCATGGTCATTCCATTTTTCATATATTGCATTACATCCACGTCATATGACATTTTGGGTTATCATGTTTCTACATTTATATGATCTAGATACGGCTGACGGAATTAGTGAACTCATCAGGAATTGTATATTGCATTGCATCCTCGACATCTGATATTTGACTCTTTATGATTCCTCATTTGTGTAGCTAATCTGATTCTATACTTTAATATTATTTGACTTATGGACCTTTTAGGATTTTCGCTTACTTTGATATCATATGATTCATGATCTTACTAGTATTTATGATATTGTAGGATTATGGCATTATATTGAAAACTTGGCACTTACCATGTGCACACACTTACACCGCCCTCTAAGATTTTTATAAGCTTATGCACGATAGATGCATGCAGGTGATGTTAGGTTACAGCAGCGTGGAGCATGTAGCTGACTTCTGGAGCTTTGATTTTAACACATGTATTTCCTTTTTAGTATTATACTCAAATGATTACATTAGTGGATATGTGGTGATGATGTGGTTCTTATGATTTGCGTATACTTGTGGTTATGCTTCTTATGAGACAGATTCAAGTTGAAAATCCTCCTTGTAGGATCCCAAGATCAGAAATCTGGTGTATGAGCGCTGTGACCGGAGAATGGGGTACTATGGAGGCTATCCGCATCGGATCCGGTAATCGGGATTCCTGTGAATCCGATTTTCGGGTTTGGGGCGTGACAGATCACTCCTTTGATCGTAATCTTGGTGAGGAAGATGATTCCTCTATAATAGCAGATTGTTTCCTACTCTAGATTCATCTGAGGAGTTTTCTTTTGGATGGTTTGGATCTTTCGGGGAGGGCTCGAAATCTCTTATAAATAAGGGCTCGGATTCATCTGGTTGGTGGATCCTATGATGGTGCGTAACGTCCACTCTTCCTATAGCTTGTGGAGGGATTCCTTGTTCCTGGAATCGTGGAATTCTTCCCAATTTTTCTAGCATTCTTAGTTGGAGTCGGATCTCCCTCTAGCATAGATTGAATGGTTCGGATCTCATTTGGATCATCGGTTGTGCGAATGTTGGTGGTGTAAAGCTTACAATTACGCTGAGCTTGAAATTATGCTCTCGCGAATGGGGTTGTCGTTTGTCCGCGGATTCGATGGGCCCATTGTGGTGGTCTTTCTGAAGATCCACACCATTTGTTTATTTGTTGGAGTGGGGACTGTGTGTGATGAATGGTCCTAACAGTTTCATTGTCTTGATGGTGGGTCCCAGTTTGGACAGTGGAGATAGTTTTGTTTGAAACCAAAACTGATGGGAAAAGGATAGGGTAGTCAATTTTGGATGGTTGACGAGATAGATGATTCAGACATGAAGATGGTTGATCATGGTGGGCCACGACATGTCTCAAACAGACACTGTCCGTTTGCCCAAATCCAGGTAGAGGGAGTTTTTAAAAGGAGTCGGGTCAGACCTCCTTTGACTGAACTCCCAGTTTCGGTGCTGTGGGGGTGTGCACTTCCTATGCACATGAAATGTCTAAATGTGGGACCCATATGTGGTTCAAGACAAATCTACTATGTTCATTCATTTTGTTAACTCACATGAGGGCCCATCCCAAAGTATGAGGCAGATACAAGTCTTAGGTGGGCTATGCTAACGGATTACTCCCCAGCATGAAATACGGGGCATTACAGCAGGGACCTCCCTTATGGAGGCATAGTAGAGACTAGTAAGAATGATAAGGCTGGAATTGATCAATATTGTTCAAATTTACTTGCTCAACAATTCGCTCTCGTCCAATGTCTTCCTTGACCCTTCACCTAAAAGACTTAAAATTGTTGATTAGGTTAAACTTTACTATTCTCTCTATTTCACTTTTCAGTCAACTAGCATGTCTTTTGAGCTTCCCAGATTTCTGAACCGTCCTCAGATTATTGACACCTTTCATGAATGATGGAGGAACCATTATGCGAGACTGGTCCCATATCTGCTCAGCTTATTATTGATCACCTTTATTCCTCGATGGACTTGCGAGGAAAGAAGAAAACTTCACCTCATTCGGTCACGACTTTCGGTCGAAGGACAACTAGGTCATGGGATATATTGGTCGAAACTGCTACAACAACAACAGATCAAGTAGTCAATATTGCTTCTAAACTGAAATGCCAAAAAGTTATGGTGAAGGGGCTTATTCTTCAAAAGACTCCAGCCCAATCTCATCCATGTACTCCCACGAGGGTTGCTGATTTGGGACCTTCTCTCTGTCCAGCTCTTGAAGTTCCTACTCTGGTCTTTGTTCGAGCTTATCCAACTACATGTCTGATGTTAACAAGTTAACTATCATCATTTGTGACGCGCATCTGACTAACACTACAAAAATTAAGTACTTTTTCGGTTGATCTTGTATCTTCTTTTGAAAATATTTCAAAAATAAGTATTGGCCATGGCTCTCTATTGAATAATTTGAATCTTCCTTTCAATGACAAATATCTCACCCCTTATAAACTCAATCCACACCATTTCCAACTTCTGCTTGATTGATGGCAATGATAATTAAAAATCCTTGGTCAGTAAACAACCAATTTACCACCACAATTGTCCGTTCTGACTTAGATGGATGTTACTTTCATACATGAAATTGTGGTAGAACTACTATTGTATAAGTATGAAATTAGTCCAAGTGTCCTAGAGGGGGGTGAATAGGACTTTTTAAAAATTATTTTTCTATAACAACAAACAATGCCTGACTTTAATCAAGATGAGTAAGGCAAAGTAACTTTTTGGCTTCCAAGCCAATAGAGGGTCTAAACACATATGTTACACAAGATTTACATGTAAAATAACTAGCCTATGAAGATAGTGTATGTGATAGTGTGTGGGATGTGATTCTTATCAATACTTAGACATTTATTAAATCATGCATCATAATAATTGTTTGATAGACATAAGCATAATTAGATTAGTGTACAAAGATCAATCCCAAACACGACCATATATAATGGTTTGGCTACTTGCCTACTTCACTCTAGGCTGACGCACTCTCTCCTAGAGTGTATCGGATTTCACTATCTAATGGTTTTAAATCAAGTTAACCATGACATTCACAACCAACAGAAGGTTAACTAAGGAGCCTACACAAGGCAACCTAAGATGCCTACACAAGGCGATAAGTCCTACACAAGGACACAACTAGGAGCCTATACAAGGCAACCTATACCTACACAAGGTAACACGTCCTATACAAGGACAACATATTCTCCTGTCAGAGGCCTATGAAAGGTCTTGGCGGGTTTGTAACAACCTTAAAATTTGATAATTAATATACACAAATATGCTTCAAAAGGAAAGTAGTAAATGAATAGAAGTATTAAAACAGATATTCCTATTCCTAAGAATAATAGGAGTGTGGAATTTTGGGGACGAAATTCTCTTTAAGGCGGGTAGATTGTAACACCCCGTACTTTTCAGTACTCAGTTGTTACCTAGGGAACTTAACTTGGCATAAACACAAATCTATATTAATGGAATGATCACCTACATTTTTGCCTGATCAAAGCGATAGGAGAAATCTTCATTAATTCATTAAACCCTATTAGAGACAAATCAAAGCATTCATTATCAACACCATCTCCTTGATCACTAAACTTACCCTTCAATCTTAAGGTAGACCGTACATATGCACTAGGACTCCTCAGAGAAATATTAGGTCGATTTCTCTAACACTTGATTTTCCAAATCCAACCATCCGATTATAAAAATCAATCTTTAGGTTGCGATTAGACAACCCCAGAAACCATTAAAAATGTTTAACGTAGACTATGACAGGCCTTGACCTCAAAATCAGAACCCAATTCATCAAATCATTCAAATTAAGAATCCATCTCTTAATCAAACACTATATGATAATATAAAAACCATTAAAATCCCTTTAGAATTTACTAAGGAACCCTAGAGATAATATTAGAGATGATCCAACCATTGGATTGATAGAAATTCACAATTTAAAAACCTAAAGATCGATTGGTATGGCCCACTTAAGCTTTGGATCTCCCTCATCTTTAATGCCTTGTCATATCATGGTCTTGCTAAATGAATCGATGGACTGGATTCATCAAAATCATCATAGTGAGCCTCAAATATAGGGTGTGTGTACACAACCCGTGCAGAACCGCGGAGCACCGAGCCAAACTTATGGTCAAACCGGGTTTGACCCAATGAAGTTGAGAAAAAGGAGGATTTTCCTCTCCTTTTTTGTCTTTTCCGTCAACAAATAGTGTTCATCACGACCCACAAATAAGGGCCCACTTCCATCATCTGAATTGTCCATCGTATCCACGATGCAAATCTGACCACACCCCATTTGGTTTCTCACGTCCTAACACATGTGCATGTGCATGACCTCTGGCATAAACGAGTGCTGTGTTCGGCGCGTTTCCTAAAATGAAAACCGTTTCAGTTGCCTCATTGGAAATTTTCTCCCACGATGATCCAGGCCATTCATCGTGAGTTAATCCTAGCCGTTCGTCCGTAGAGTGAGCTATCTTAGGGTTTTTATCACAAAAAGGAGAAACGATAGAAAGAATCTTTGTTGTTCATTTGCTGACACAATCTTAGCCCTCGGTTTTCTTTTAAAAGCCCATCCAAATCAATCCAGATCATCCAAAATGAGATATTTTATCTGTGGGAATCCCAAAAACCCTAGTTCTCAGGAGGGAAACCACAGTTGTGACAGTTCTTCCCGGTTTTCTTGAAATCGATCCATTTCCTTCCAAGCTCAAACCCACTGTTCAAATGGTGTCCGAGCTTCATTCCTTTTGTCCTCTAGGCTTTCTAAGGTCCTTACGGATTGACTGAGAGTAAGATTGGCAGGTGAGAAGGTGATGGTGAAGACGCCATTAATGGTTGCCTTCTTCCCCGCCATTCTTCTTCATTGGTTCAAGCATTTCGAGCTGCACAGTGAAGTCTAAGTCCAGACTCCTAAGGTCATACGAAGAGTGAAAATGGGAGAAGGAAGAGGGAGAAAGAAAGGTGAAGAAGGAAAGAAAGAAGAAAGAGAGTGAGAGGGTGGGTGCGTTGTTGCACCAGCTCAAACTGAACTGAGCCGCTGTAAGTTCAGACTGAGTTTCGATTTTCACCAGGTCTGTCTAACCAGGTTAGAATAGTGAGAGAGAGTGAGAGAGAGAGAGAGAGAGAGAGAGAGAGAGAGAGAGAGAGAGAGAGAGAGAGAGAGAGTGAAGCAAAATGAAGAAGAAGAAGAAGAAGAAGAAAAAGGGAAAGAAGATAGAAGGAGAAAGAGAGAGACGTCCATCCGATTGCCACACTGAGCCATTCGGCTCGGTTCAGGTCACGCTGAGTTAGGGCCAAGTCTCGTGTCTCAGGTCCTCCTAATAGAAAGAAAGAAAGAGGAGAAAAGGGAAGCAGAGGAAGAAGAAAAGAGAAGGAAGGAAATCAGATAGAGTGTGAGAAGATGGGTGAGTCAATGACTCGCTAACTCGAGTCAATCTAGTTCAAGCCACGATGAATGTGGCCTGAGTTCAGACTCAGTTGTGCATACAGAGAATAAAAAGAGGAAGAAAAAGAGAAAAAAAAAAGGAGAAAGAAGAAGAAAAAGGAAAGAAGAAGAGAAGTTGGGTGAGTCACTAAGTTGACTCAGTTCAATATCGAGTAAGGTCTCTGACTCACTGACTGGTCATTTCCAAACCCTACTGGAAATTCTCAGCAAAAAAAGAAAAGAAGAAAAGAGAAAGGAGAAAAGGAGAAGAAGAGAAGAAAAGAGAAACTAGGAAGAATTTGTGATGGTGATTTGAGTTGACTCAACTGAGTCAACGTATGTGAGTTATTTTTCATTCTTTTCACAATCAGATTCTTCATTAATTAGCTTTATTATTTGTATCATTTAAAGTTAATAGTTAGTATCATTTTATTACTATTTCCTAAGATTATAATTGTGGTAGTAAATTTATATTAGGTTGTTATACTAACTAGTGTTATTATTATTAATCTTCATCGATTATAACCTCTACTACAAATTTTCATCCATTGTGCAACTTAGATTTTAAAATTCCTAAAATGGCTAACCTTAAACGTAGGTTGGAGATCAAAGCCTAAGGTTAGATCTTAACTGTAGACAGTGTGCGGAACTTAGATCTAAACCGTCCAAGTTAGATTTGTGCATTGGAGCATTTATGTTGTAACCACTTAATTTAAAGGTGAGGATCACCCTTTAAGCTTTTCTACATCATGATAGTTAGCATTGATCATTTATATTAATTGATTGCTTAATATAATATTAAAAGGTAATGATGATAAATGTTCCTCTCTACATGTGTAATGATTTATAAATGATTGTTAATTAGACTTTAATTTAATTATATGAACATGCTATGGATCTCAATTATCTCTATTTAGGTTAAGATGGACATTTTAAATGTATAAATGCTATTGATATTGTACGTGGCTCGTTTTACCACATGTGATTACTTTATGATGTTTTTAGAAGTCCTCGAACTAGTGACCATTTTGACTAATATATTAAATAAAATTTCTTTATTGTGGACTTACCATCTTATGGACCATTTGTGCCTATGTGGTGTTTGGGGACAATACCTTTTCTATCGCATCATTGAATGGACCATTTGCCATATATGGCTTTGATCAACTATTTACCCTTTGCAGCTTTGACGAATTTTTTTCAAATAACCCTGCAATGGTAAGGTCCACTTATTGAACTACAACTGGCCACTAGTTGAAGAGGTTACTTGTGAAACATTATATTTACTAGTCTCATGAGCTAGGGATGGTGGAATGAGACATTATGTCTGAGTTGTCAGCCTATGCTGGGTGACAAACCCCCCATAGTGATCTTTAAGCTTTCTTAAAATGATTGTTTGAAATCAGAATAATAATGGTTGGGTTAATCATGCATTTTCATGACATGTGGACTTTACCGGGCGGTCGATGTAAGACACAGGGATTTTTTTGGATCACGATGGGTTGTACGATAGAGTATTCCACTTGGTGATCTTAAATTATTATTTCGTGCATTCGTACGGCTATGGGTATCCTTTTTGCATGGACTTTTCTAAGTGCCTAGTACTCCTTAGGCCGTACCTTTGGGTACTTTTCCGAGAGACTAGTTCACCTTGGGTGTCCTCGTTGCATGGTCTTTTTTGGGTAGCTAGTTCTCCTTAGGGCGTGCCTTTAAATACTTTTTTAGGTAACTAGTTCTCCTTAGGCAACCTTTTGCCAGCTGGATGTGCATCCTCAGGTCTGTGTGCATGTGCATACATCCATGCATTTAAACATGATTTTCTTTGTGGAATTTATCTGATGAATGCATATTTGATGAACCTTATCTAATTTCTATGATAATCATTACGGAGTATTTGTTATACACTATTCCTGATAACTATGCTTAATTATTTTGATTATATGATAAATCTTGGGGGTTATACCTCACTGGGATAGCCATTGACGCTCTTAAACCATGTTCAATGTGCAGGTCACGTGGATAATGTATAGGTTATCTCTGGTGTGTCACCTGGAGGGATCGATGACTATGCAGCTCTAGTTTATAGTCTACTTTAATTATTTATTTGTTCAATTTTTAGTTTCGAGACATTGATTTGTATAAGTTTATGGTCAACCACTCGAAGATTTTGTATATTTGGACTCCCTCTTATACTTGATTTATTTCTATTCCGCTAGTTTACCAACTCTGATAAAAAAATAAAAATATACGTGATATTTGAACCACTATTAAAGGTTAACACTCGGGTTTTTGAAAAATAAGTAGTGTACTTGGGTTATGGGATCTGAGGTGTACATTATTAATTCAAACTCTAAATCTCAATCGTACACAAGGAAAGGGCTTTAGACTCAATGAACTGTATATACTTACAAGAAAGTGAGCGAGTCCTTTTCTTACACAATCTGAAGATGATCTTCTTGTTGATGAAGAGTCTTTAGCTCCCTTTGAACCGTAACCACTTCTGATGCTTCGATTAATGTTCTGAGGTAGCGAGGTTTAGGGTTTGGTTTGTTCTTCTATATTAAATGATATGATTTAAATAAATAGAGAATATTCCCATGAGATAAGCATTTAAGAGGGAGTGCTAGCACTTTAAGTATTGGAAGAAGCATTTAAGAAGTATTGTCTATGATTTCAATACAATGATTTGTCTATGAAGGGTGCTACTGAAAACTCAATGAATGTTAAAGTTCATAATTCAGTCCAAGCAATGAAGTTATGAGTAAATTCTTATGCAAAGGATTGAATGATGAACTCTAATGAGAAAGAGGGAATGAGGATGTGGGTACTAACTCTTACAAGAACTCTCTCAAACTTTCTTAAATTCTAGCTCATTTTACAATAGGCAAGCCATGTGTATTTAAAAAGTTGAAATCTTAACGGTAAAAAAATGTGCAGAAATCCGACATTGTTGATGCCATCGAAATTTAAATTTCAATGTCCTCAAACCTTTTCCGATTGCATTGACCTCCTACACATGATATTTAATTGGGTATAAGTCTGATTATGACCAATCTCATCGAGCATCCTTTAATGTCATCAGCATGCACTTCGATGTCATTGAGGGATGTTTTGACGCTATTGGGATTCTTTCTAAAAAATACACAATGGTTTCTGAATAGTTTTGTCCCTTGTTCGAGATAATCGATCAGTCCTTTGATGTGATTGAACATATTGGTTTTTCTTGGAAAGCTTGTTGGTTAAACTGGTCCTCATTTCGTGCTATCGAGGGGCACTTAGAGTATTTTTTATTCTGGAGGAAATAAGCCCAATGTTGATTCACTCAAAGTGGGTTCAATGCCATCGAAGCATAAGTTTTGATGTCATCATACTTCGTTCGATGCAATCAATAATTCCTAGCATTTGTTCAGTTTATTGCTGAACTAAATGGGCTTGGTTTCGATGCAATTGAACCAAGTTCGATTCTATTGAAGATGTCATCGATTGCATCTCAATGCAATCATCAGGGCCTTTGTTTTACCTATTCATTTCATACTTCTTCCAATACTTAAAGTGCTAGCAATTCAAACTTACTAGAAAATTTTTAGTAGTTAAGGGTAAGTTAGGTTCTTTTGGGGGTATTTACCTGTTAGGGTTTGTTTTGAGTAGATGAAGCTTAGTTTACCTTTTAAGCATGATCGTATTCATTCATCTTTGATGAGTCTTTAGCTCGATGTCTTCAACTTGGGGCTTACTTGACTGACAGACTCAATACTCACGTATATTGACAAACAAGGGCACTTTCAATCTCCCCCTTTGTCAATTATGTGACAAAACAACTAATAAACCTTAAATATTACATTCAACTCAAGGTATTACAGATTTTCCTATTTATAAATTGATTTAAACATTTGATACGACTTGAGTTGCTTGTAGCTTCCCCTTTATTCATGATCTCCCTAACATCCTACATTTGAAATTTTGCAAAACATAATAACAACACACTTTATGGAAGTATGATTCTCCCCCTTTTTGTCAATCATTAGCAAAGGGTTAGTAGTATAAAATATATGCCAAGATAACTGAAGTATGGGATTTACTAGTTATATTTAAAGCTAGAGGGATAAGAATCACACAAGTTCAAAAGATAAGGAGTATTAAGTAAGAACTTAATGTGAAAATTGCATGTCATGGAGTACCAAGAAGAAATAACATGGCATCAACAACTAATAGTAACATATAAGAAAAGATATCATCATTTATTCACCAAAAGAACTACCCCAAGCTTGGGTATTATCAGAATCCAAACCATAAGCCCTTATGGGCATCATTATCCAAAACAACATCCACAAAAAAAAAACATCATCCTTAAAAAAAAAACATATACATCCCTCAAGGTACACATAAATTTGATAATATATGTAGAATGTGAAATTGATCAGATTGGCTCATCATCCAAAAAATAGTTGATGAACGAGCCTATGACCTTGAATATGTGTTAGTGAATCATCCTAGGTAGAGGGACCAACTCCGTGTGAAATGGTATCGTCACGTCGGCTGTAATGAGGTCTTGAATGGACTTCTCCACTTTGTCCAAACCTCTCTACATTACTCCAGTGATTTGCTTCACCTATGACAACCGCTCATCTTGTTGGCGAAGGTATTGTAGGATTGAATCTTGATTCTCATGCTGACCAAGGTGATGGAGGGGGCAAGTTAAAGGAGTGTATGGAGCATCACCAGTAGGATGTTTCTTGTCTTCCATTTCGGCTGCCTCTGTCTCCATTGCATCAGTCTTTGCGGCCTCACCCTTAGTTTCTCCCAAAATGTCATCGTGGCGAGGAGCTGAGGAGGATGCTAGTGTGTCCTTCAGATTCATCCTCTTGATATTTGAGTGTGTAAACTTAGGAGGAGGTCTGGGGTGATCGGTAGTGGGAAGAAAATCTACTTGCCGAGATAGGAGACAGATAAGGCGAGGAAATGGTACACGAGTATCCCGAGTTCCCTGAAAAATGACTGCCAACTGATGAAGAATGAGGGTTGTGTGAGACCCGACCCGAGTTCGCATGTGTGCATGTGTGTGTGAGTATGCATTCTGTCTATCTTGGTCCCGCGGTCATACCGGTCGAATCCCGGTGACCCGTGACCCTTGGATAGTGTTTGCGGTCATCCGTAAGTCTAGTCATGAAGACCTGACTCAGATCGAGTTGGAACATGTGCCATTGCGGCGGCATTGTCGTCGCGATTCCAATGCCTCATCTCATGCGTAAATCCGACGTGTCCATCAAAAGTTATGGGCCGCACCATTTTGGACCCTTAATCATGATATGGGGCCCACTTTACCCATGTGCTCATTTTTCAAGAGTGGGTCCCACCTAGCTCTCTTATCTAAACAACCTATCATACCTACCCCTAGCCTAAGTAGTAGGCTACCTTCTCTAGAAACCCATCATTAGCCTTGGGTTCTTCCCCCCATGTGCCATGATTACAACCCTCTTCCCTAGCCTAGAAAACAAATGATTGCTTTGTTATATCCCTCTCTCTCCCTTCTCACTCCCTCATTTTCTCTCCTTCTTTCTCCCTTACAAAAAAATCCAGCCCCTCTTCCCTCCATTCCAGCCCCTTCTCCTCCTTTTTCTTCTTAATCCCTCCATTGAAAACTCATCCCAACCATTGATCGATGTTGCTTGGAGCCTCTAGATGATGGTGATGTAAATTTCAAGGTTGATCTAGGTGGGTGCTTTCTTCATCAAGTAAATCTTTTCTCTCCTCGTGTAATCTCTTTCCTCTCTCTCATTTGGATGTGTAGGACCCACCAATTAATGGTGGAGATCTTACACAACCATTTAGATGTGGCCATGAGGCCCACATTGTAAATGCTTGTCCATGCATGGAATTCTTTCCTTGATGGACCCCTTGCATGTGGATTTCTCTTATTTTTCTAAGTATGATGGGTCATCTAGGCCCTTGCATGTGGCCGGGATGGCATCCCAACCACTTATTTCAAAGATTTAGGCCATGCATCATAAGATCTAGTTGTACAATGTGTTTATATTATTGTTTGTGGTTGTGATTGTGTGGGGACGGCTCAATAGTGGCGAAGCCCTTCCCTGATGGCCGGATGCTCTTCCTTCTCTTTCCTTAGTTAGCAATCTGATGATATTATGTGTGGTCCACTTAGTGGGCCTGAATTGTCCAAAAGAAAAAGCCTAGGAAGAAAGGGACATCTATACTCAACCTACACCATGGTTTAGATGCCTCTTTTTGCCACCTTAAATGTTCTTGTAAGGGTGGAAATTTGAGGGTTTATTCTGAAAAATTGTGAGGCCCACTAGGGTGGGCCATGAAACCTAATTTATGGGCCAATCCCTTCCTTAATAGGCCCATAAATTTGTTTTATTCCATGCATGCATTGCTATCCAGAAATTTCTGGACAGATTTTTTTTTTTGTTGGACTTGGGCTTGAATTTGGGATTGATTAGGGGACCTTTTGTACCCATCAAATATATTTTTCTAAAATTTGGGGATCTCATCTTAATGTTCCCCCAAATTTCAGCCCCATCCAATCTTGATAGAGGTCCCAAAAGTGTGGTCCAAGTGGGGTGGACAGTTTGGATTTTCTGCACTGTTCCAGCAACATCCCACCCTGGACAGGTTGAAAATTTGAAATTTATTAAAATATTTTTGAGTGTCTAAAACTTCTGAAAATTTACAGAGATATGGTTCACCCATTTTATGAACTACCTAAAAATTTTTAGGGCCAATGGACCCTATTTTGGCATCTAAACGGGTGGTCCAACATAGTAGACTGCCAGAAACATTCTGCTGTGCAGTCCGGCAGTATAGTTTCATAAAAATAAAATTTTTAAAATATTTTTCTCAGGAGGTGGGCCATATTTCTAAGCTCCTTGTTGATTTAGGCTTGATTAGGGACATTATTTCTAAATTTCAAGAATTTTGGAGGTCCAGAACCTACTCATTTGGATGGCCCAAATTTAGAACAGTTACATTCCAACAATAGTTCACCATGGACAGATTATATTATTAAAATTTATTAAAATACTTTTGAGTATTTAAAAATTATAAAAAATTATAGAGATATGTTAAACTCATGTTAGGACCTACCTGAAAAATTTTGGAGCCATTGGACGCCTGTACACACCATAGTTGTGGCTGGACCGGCCCACTATAATATGGTGTCCAGATCAGTCCGAGTTTCATGATAGATTGTTTTATTTGAATTAATTAAAATATTTTTAGATGTCCAAAAATTATAAAATTTTATAAGGGTGTGATCCACCTATGTAAGGACTACCCTATAAATTTTTAGGTCCATCGGGCCTCTGTACAGACCGTGGTGTGTCCTGCAATTTGGACCAGTTTTGGGTCAAATACCCAGGCATACTTTTACCTTGGGTTGCTGGGCTTGCATTCTAATGGCATGGCCCACTTGAAGTAAGTGTTGTATATCTCTCTTTTATCTGGTGGGGCTCACTATGATATATGTGGATTACTATGGGTCAGTAACCCATCTAAATTAAATAAATTTTTGGACTCTAGCAGGCCCAAGAAATGGGTGGGCTGGAATTCCAATAAGGGTCCCAAAATTTGCTACATGGTTGATTGTTTAGGAACTATTGTGGCACACCAGAATTGAGAGAGTGTTACACACACTCCTTGCTTTCCTTCCTTAGATATTTTGGGCTTAATGAGTGCCCCCTTGAGGCCCACCTTTGTGGGCTAGCCTTAACCAGAATTTTTAATAGTTTTATAGGCTCAATGGGCTGGGAACTTCTTTCTTAAGCCCAAGATTGTGCAAGGGCTGACCTTATTAATTTATGAACCCAATGGGCTGTCTATAAGCTGACCATGTGTATTAATGGGCCTTGATGCCCTCATGAAGTGTTTAATTATGGGCTGACTTGTAAAGCCCACATAAATGCATATTGCGAAGGGCCTTGTTAAGTCTTTGTCTGATGAGGCAAGGTCCACCCTGTCGGTATAAGTCTTGCCCTTGTGTATTCTTAGACTTATGGGCTAACCTCTAGTCCACCATAATGTATGAATTGGATGACTTTTGTTTTGGGCCATTTTTTAGGGCCCATTATGTAATATAGTATATGCATGACCACCCCTTTTGTGGCAGTGATTAGGCCTTTTGGACTCACTTCTTTTGGATAGGCCCATTGATCTTGGGGCTATACTCTCCCATTTATTGTGATGGGCTTAAGGGCAATAATATGCAAGAAGTTGGGCTCTTGGCTGCCCACTAAATTGACCCTGTACTTGAGCTAAAAGTGAGGCCCAACTCACTTGTGTTAAATGTAAAACTTGCCCATGTAAATGAATTACTAGGCTGCCCATGAAGCCCACCACAATATGTGGAATTATGACCTTTGTAGTTGGGCCCAAACCTTACTTGAGGGTCCACTATTCGGCCCATAAGTTGGGCTTGGTATATGGCCCAGTAGGCCATGCATTGCGTGGGCTTTAGACCTTATATTATATGAGTAATGGCGGGCTACCTCTTGGAGGCCAGTTGAGGTTGAATGTCCTCCTGGGTGATCCTAAGGTAGGCCCATAGGTTTCTCTACGGATGGTTAAAGGCCCACCATAGACCCTAAGCCGTTTGTTTAGGGCTTAATGTGTATGTATGTGGAACCTACCTTAATGCATGTTTGGTCCAGGCCATCCAAGCCTTGGATCGCCCGATTATGGATGTATTCTCAGCCTTGGGTTACTACTGAACTCATAATCTAGTAACAGGCCCACTTGATCTTTTCATGATATATACACACTCTCCATCTGGTGGGGTCCCCCAGCTAATATAGTTGGCTTTCATGAGATTATTTTCACATAGTTAACTGATTTCTGGACCTTAGCAGGTTTAGGAAGTTAAACTGGCCAAAAGTTTATCAAAGGGCCTTAAATGTAAAATTTTATGGTTAAAACTTTATTTGGCTGTGGGGCCCACCATATTGAGAACTTGTGTGTGTGTTACATGCTTATAATCTTTGGACTTTATCAGTGCATTCTTTGGGGTCACCTTTAGTGATCAGATGAGGACCCCATCTTAGATCATATTTTTTTAGGGCATCCCATGGGCCCAAAGTGGGCAGAGTCATCCCAGTTGGGCCTAACCATATATTGGGTCAGCTTCCACCATTTTGATGGACTTGTAGGCTAAGACAATGATAGTATTGGGCCCTTAGTTGCCCACTTAAATTGTTAAGTTATTGGGCTGATGTAGTTGAACCCTTTTCATCCAAACTTAAACTTATTTAGTCGTATATTGTGTACGTGGGCTGCCCACTAAGTCTAACTCAATGCATGGATTCTATGGCCATTAGAAATTGAGCCCTGGGCCTTAATTTCCCCTTGGGGCCCATGTTGTTAAAAGTGATATTTTATCTTTTTATGACCTATTATGAGGAATATATATATGTATATGGTTGGTTACATTTATTTTTATCTTTAATGCAGGCATTGGGCCTTCTATCCATATCATTCATGGTTGATATGCCTTTTTATGGAATGGTGGTTAAATGTCCCCATTATGAACCCCCTCTAGGCCTGGTTGTATTTAAGAGTGATTGGGTACTCATCTTAGACTCTTGTTAGGCTCATTTCTATATCGCTTAGACCTATAGTTTGTATACTTAGTCTCTTGGATTATCCCAGATCAATAGGCCCCCACTAGAGGTGAGATTCCTTATAAATATTGTCTAAATACCTAGTCTTGGTTCCTTCTTAGATAGGAGGAGTGTACTACTTTGTGCATCATCGCATAATGCGCCTAGACCCATCTTCATCACCCATGTACATCATTATATGCTTGGTTGATACTATGTGTGTGTGGTCATATTGTGTCATTGGGCATTGTATAATACTTTTCACGAGGGATGTAGTGTCCCCTCTTGAGCACTTTAGATGCTTGGGATTGATGCATGGTTGATTGCGTGATTCATGCATCTAGCATTGCATAACATATGAGCATTATCGCCTTTGCTTCATCAGGGTTGTAGCCTCCACAAATACATCGTGGATGACCATGTTTGGACACAAAAAATGTTACTTGAGCATATCGGGTGCATAGGATGTCCATGGGTGAAATTTTTAAAACTTTAATGGTACCAAGGATCTGCTCCAGTGCCGTGACCGAGTGGAATATATGAGCGCACGAGGGCCTTATACCGTTAGGCCGTGACTCCCACTGTCGTGTAGTCGGTTGGATAGGGGTGTGGCCTTACTCGCCTGATGTAAGAGGGCATTGCTAGGCTGAGTCTGACCAGTTCATGAATGGGTCCGCTACCTTCAGGCCTTGTTGGTGATTGGTTGTCCACAGGCGGGTAGTGAGGTCTCTTACGCTCGTTTGACTGTGCGGGGTCTGTAGAGCGGTAGTCATGCAGTAGTGTAATGGACCCCGGTGATTTTCTTATGATGGAAATGTACTTGATATGTGGATTAGATATGAGCACTGGCATTACTTCACAATATTGCATTTGCATCGGATGTGTAAGCCTCATATTGCATCACCTTGGCATGACGCCCAGTACTCATTGCATTACATTACGCATTACATTATATAGCCTTGGTATGGCTTCCTACATTATCATACTGCCTTGGCATAGCTTCTTATGTTCATGATCGCCTTGGTAAGGCTAGTGGTATTAGTATTGATCGTGACTCCCTTCTACATTCTCTATCTTCTTCTGATCACCATTGTCACACACTTTCACCACCCTCTAAGCTTTTTATAAGCTTATGCACAATTGATGCATGCAGGAGATCGTAAGTTGGCGTCTTAGCAGCGGAGCTTGGATAGGTGTGTGATTTGAGGACCCAGTGTTACAGATTCTCTTCCTTCTTTCTTCTGTTATCTTATGTATGTCCTTTTGGACCTGATGTAAGCTTGTAAAAGTTCAAATTCATAGTGGATTTTGTGATATGTGGCTTCGTTATTCTTAGATTTACTTGTTGTGATCTTGGGTATGCTCGTATTGAAAATGATTATATTGTTGTGAAAATCCTCCTTGTAGGATCCCAGGATCGGAACCTGCCTTAGGAGCCGAGAATGGGGTACTACGGAGGCTGTTGCAGCTAAAACCGGTCATCGGGTTCCTTGTGAGGTCCGGTTACCAAGTCTGGGGCGTGACAGGTTGACAGACAAAGTTGCACACCTTGGCAGACGCCATATAAAATACATAACATGAATGGGGTCAGATCGGACTTGTTCGTTCCCCATGGATACACATTAGAATTGAAAATCATGTGAGGGACTCAAAATTTTGGGGATATGTGTGATGCATGCAAGGCATTCCCTTCATGCCAAGTGACGTTTATGCCATCACAAAGATAATGAGTAATTTCAGACTAAACTTTCAATGAATTTGAATCATACTCAGCAAACCCCTGGGGTTTGGTAGGTATACTAATAGCCTGAGCAATTAGGGGTGGTGTGAGACGGGTAGTTGTTTGAATGATTGTGACATCCAGAGATGGGGGATCAAGAACAGGCGTGTGACAATATGTAAGAAGTCTGAATACTTGTTCATTTCAAGAGACGCCTCCAAACTTAAGCACTTTGGTCCACTCCACAACCTCTGGTATTGGCACAATGCCATAGGGATCGAGACACTTTTTGTCGACTGGTCTTTCATAGACTATCTTTCTTACTTTAAATTTGTCATAGAGTGTCTCAGGTGGCGATGGCTCAACCGAAATCTGGATTTTCAGTTTTGGAGCTCTTCTTCGTGGAGCCTTTTATCGTGAGGCAGGAGACATGGGTGGAGAAGGGCCCACTGGTGCCTATGGCCATGCAGATTTTCTCTGAGCACATATTTTGGTTCATTTGGCCCGGGATGGTTCTCCTTGAACCACTATTTTGCCTTTATCCTTGCCCATTTTGGAGTAATCTTAGCAATGAATCAGGATATTCAAAAGAGGAACGACAATTGAAGAGAAGAAAAAAGAAAAAGAAAACAGACTAAAGGAAAAACTTGTAAGTGTTATAGTGTAAATATAGCACCCGTTGTGTTGTCAAATTTTGTTGTGCCAAACCATTTAATATTTGTATCATGCTTTGAGTTGAAGTAATCAGGTTCGTACATTTTAAAGTTCTCTGGATCTTCATCGAACTTGCCCACATCTTTAAGTTGAAGTGAAGAGTGTTGAAGTTCATGGTTTCAAGATCAAATTTAAGAACTCAATTTCAACGACTGTATGCTAAATGTGAGACCCATATCCTAGCCCGTACCATTCCTTATGCCTCCGCGGTCCTCCCGGTCGAATTTCGATGACCCACAATTTGTTATCAGCATTTGTGCATGATCCTGAGTTATGTCCCGTATATCAGAGTCGGCTAGACTCGAAACTTATACCCTTATGACCACGCCATCGTCGTGGTTTTGATGTTGCGTATTATGCCTTGAGGCGATACCCGGGCCAGGAGATGGGGGTCCGCGTTCATTCCAAAGAAATGCCGCGCGTTGCGAATTCTGAGAGAATCTCTACAAAATGTCCCATCAATTAAGTTCACCCTTCATACCCAATGTCACCTCACCTTATCACAAGTACAAGAAACCATTATCTCTTTTTTCTCAAGTCAACTCTCTCTCTCCCCACCCATTCCACCTTTACACAAATTTCAACCCTACCCATGCTTTCTGATTCCCATTCCTTACAACAACCACTTTGTCTATCCCTTTTCATCCATCATTTCTCTCTCTCTCTCTCTCTCTCTCTCTCTCTCTCTCTCTCTCTCTCTCATTTCTATCTTCACTGTCCAACCCCAAGAGCAAACACCTAATGTCCAAGCTCTCTCCCAAATCCAAGTGTGGCCCATTTCCTACCCTCTCATCTCCCATCTCAACCATTTATTCATCATCAACCTCCATCAAGATAGAAGATAAAGTGCCTAGGAGTCCAAGGAGCTAAAGAATGAGGCCTAATGTGGGTGATATATAGTCATTTTTGATTTTTGAGGGCCCACTTATTATGGGACCAACTTGATGTATGCATTGATTAAGGGAGAGCCTAATAGTGGCGGGGTCCCTCTCCTTCTTGCTTTCTCTCTCTTATGTATGATGGTGCGTATGTGTGTGTGTCGCCCATCATTAAGTATTTCAACCATGCCGTCCACCGAATGGGCCCACCTGACAGTCCATTTGGATGGTTTGATTGAAGGAAGAATACAAATATAAGCTTGATCAGTGAAGTGGCCCACTGGTGTGGACCCCACCATGCATGCGTTGCACGTAGGCAAAGCACTAATATCATTCAAAAAAAAAAAGAAAAAAAGAGAAGAATATTTAGTGGGCCACACCACGTAGACCCACCCTGCAAACATAAAGACCCATCTAGCATCCAGACTCTTTGGACGTTGGGAGATTCTATTTTTTTATATAATATAATATAATATATTATATTATATTATACGTATGTGATGTTTTATTTAAACCAATCCGATTTAAATGATTTTAAACTCACAATTATACAAATCAGATGTAGATACGGTACGTATTATGAGATCATTCCCATGAGGATTGATTGTCACAATTCGAATTTTATGATTCCTCTGCACTAATCTAATAAATATTTTAGCTAGTGATTAAGTAAACTAACAAAAATCAATGAAAAAGCAGCTGAGAACAAGAAGTAAAATTCACTCAAGGAGAACACTAGGACTTTTGAATCCACCCCTAATTATCATAACCCTTGTTTTACTTGTTGATTCACCCTAATTCAGATTGATATAAATTTAATAAATAAAGCACACTCTGTGTCCTTGGTCGGCACACAAAATGTATAATTCCCTTAAGGCATAAGGATCACATCTTTCCATCCATGGTCAGGCATGAATAGATGTAAATTTCTATTTCTTTATCTGTAGGAAAACCTATTCATGGTTAGACACAAGCACCCCTAGAATAAGATTCCAAACAACATCCACTTCTAGACTCTGGTTAAGCTCATAGAGTAGTGAAGTATGGAGTTTTTATTTAATTGTGAGCAAACCTATGGTGAAAACTAGTAGCCCAGCCTGTTCCGAATGTCAACCTTGGGAAATCAAATCTTCATCTAATAGGGAGCAAATCTATGGTGAACATTATTTGACTAACCTGTTCAATTTCTTCATAAATTGGTGCTAAAATTTTTTTCAGGCTGGTTCCTTTCATGCTTAGTGATTACCCAGTTAATCATTCAATATCAAACCGGAACCTTTATTTGTAAGTGAGATGTGATATGTGAAATCATGACTTAATCAATGTTTACAACTTCTAATCATGGACTAATAACTCGAACTTAACTATGAATCTAACGGACAATTGAATCCAAGAATCATAAATTACCAGCATCACGTATCTTGTAATTCTAAATCCAAGATGGCCGTCAAAATCACTTCAAAGTCACTAGAAATTCCTGAAAAATTTAAAATTTTTAACAATTTTTGCTGAAGACTAAGAAAATACTGATTAGGTAACCTAATGCTGAAGACCAAGAAAGTACTGATTAGGTAACCTAATCTCCTACCCCCAACCTAAAATCTACATTGTCCTCAATGTAAAAGAAATTAGCATGCAATGCACATGGGACAACGAAAGTAAAAGAGGAGTGATGGAAAGATAGTACCTGGACGAAAGAATCAAGAGGCTTTCCAAAGATATCAGCGTAAGAGCGGGTCAGCACAAGAAAGAAACCAACAAAAGTAAAACAAAAATAACAAAAGTAAAATCCTACCTACACCACTTGCGCAGGTGCTCTCGATTACATTTAGCGTATGCAACAAGCCTTTAAACCCCTAGGTTACCCCTAGTGAAGGAGTTGTAGTCTCGTGAGGGTTTGCAGCAATGCTACCCACAAACATTGAACTAACTAAGAAGTAAATAAAATGAAAGGCTGAATTGCTCCCCAGGAGCGCTAAGTTTAACGTCTTTAGCCAGACAAGTAATGAAGGCAACCATGGACCATGAATTAAACAATCTTGATAACCTGGGTCCTCCAAATAAATTTCCTCAAATCTTGCTTAACCAATCCTAGACTTTTTGGGAACAACTTGAACTGGGATGACCCACGTGCTATCTGAAATGGGGTAAATGAAACCAACATCTAATAATTTTACCACCTCCGATCGAACGACTTTTTTTTATATTAGGGTTAAGCCTCTTTTGTTTTTCATATGACGTTTTCACATTTTGTTTAAGATGAATACAATGCATACACACAGTGGGGCTTACTCCCTTTATGTCCGCTATCGTCCGCCAAATAGCGGCCTTATATTCTCTAAGAACATTAAGCAACTTGCTCTCCTGTTCCTTCTCAAGGTTAGAATCTATGATGATAGGCAGGGTCTCAGAAGAACCTAAAAATGCATACTTGAGAGTTTCAGGTAATTGTTTAAGGTCAAGTTCGGGTGATTTCACAATAGATGGGACCAATTTAGACTCAGAGGGTGGAAGCAGTTCTACTTTAGCTTTCCATTTTGTAGTATCCATTATAAGATTAGAGTCGAGCAATGCATTGATTTCTTGGTTGAAACTTTTAATGTCAAAATCTATGCAAAAATGTGCTAGATAAGTCTCAAGTGCATCTTTGGAAGTGTAACGCCCTGAAATTCGGGGGTCGAGCACAACTCAGCTCCCGAGTTCCAAAACATCACTTATGCAACATATTTGATGCAGATTGTATGTTGTCTGTATTAATGCATAAAACATGAAATAGATCAAGCTAGATAAGTAGACATAATTCAGGGATATTGAGAAAATGCCAACGGAAGACTTAAAATACATATATTATTCAAAATAAATCCCCAAATGATGCGTGCTCTGCCCAGGAAAATATACATACAACTGTGTCTCAAAATACATACATGAACTGATCAGAATGATCCAAAACATATCCCAAAAATAATCCCCGCTGGTAAGGACAAGGCTCACATGAACCCGCCTGAGAACTGCATATATGAGAACGCCTCCTCGTCCTCGTCGAAGTCTGGCTCCGCCTCGCAAGCATCGCCATCTCCTGCAGTTAAGTCAGAGTCTGGTTGGTGTTTAAACACCGTCCCAGAACGTGGGAGTGAGTGATCAACTCAGTGGTACTATATATCAAAGGTAAACATGTTATCAATCCAATCAAGCAGTAATGATAAGGCAGTACAATCAAACATAATACTCTTGTTAATGTAAGGATGATATGAAGAATGATGCATGCCCTCACCACAATCTCCCTCATGCGACATCATCTAATGATCGTGGCATGAATCACTACCACTGTGCTCTCATACCAACGCCAATGACACATGCAGTGCAATATCATGAATATGATTATCAAGTTCTTATTAGTCTTTTTCATACAGCAGGATTGGAAAGCTAAGACACCTCCCTTGTATCATTTCCCAACATTGATCCATTCTAGGGTCGTCAGTCCTAGGATATCTCATACAATGTTATGGTTCTAGGTCGCTGCAAGGGCTGCCAGGGCTATTGCGCGCAATCGTTACACCACTCCCCCATCACCTTATCAATACAGGCCTATTTATATCCTTAAGACTACAACAGGACTCGTCGCCCCTATGTAGTGTCAGGATAAACTTAAGGTCACTACAGAGGGCTCGTCATCAATCAGTGTAAGCTGACAGCAAGAATATAGTGTTCCATACCATCATAATCTGCTCAGAGTAGGGTGCTCACTAGTCCCTACGGGGAGGTTTGTGGCCCCAGCGTAGGCCGACAGCAAGACCACGGTGTCCCATACCACCATGCTCGGCTCATGAGTCTTAGGGGATCTTGGTACCATGGTTAACGGGAGTTTCACTAGTAAGCTCAGTGCCTTAGATTCAAACAGTAGCGACCAAACATGGTGAACAAGCATTGGTCAATCGAGTTAGTTGATAAGCTCAACTAGGCCAAGCACACATTGAGTTAAACGACATGGAATGCATAAGCACTCCGTGTGGCCTAACCACTGCCGAACACCCCAAGCACGACTCAGATTCGCTAAACTCATCTTGTGTGGCGAAAGTAACCTCAACCACTATTTACAGGACGTTTTCCGATTACTTGGACTGTAGTACAGCCCCATTCACATACAAAGATAATAACTAGCATATGATTCATATCCTGCATTCATTTGAACAATTATGAAATATAACTTAAATGTAAACAGTACATGCAGGAAATCATACACACATGTAACGGGATTCAACTAAGTACACAATCCATGGAGGAAATCATACACTCATTTAGCATGGATAACCTAAGTTACATGATTCATGGAGGGAATCATACACACAAATACTATGGTTGAAATCCATATCTCAACCACCTTAGCATGCACATAATACTAACTACCATTTCATTTAGACATTTAAACAAACACTTAACTTACACTATTCAACATACATCACATATGTCGACACCATTGCAAATTAGGGCAAGTCCCCTCACTAAGGAGTTTCTGCATACATATTAGGCATATCACAATGACAATTTATCATGGCAAGCAAATCAGAAAATTTCATACGCATACGTGTATTCTAACATATACAAGAAATACGGTATTTACAATACAAAGTATAAGTATGCGAAAGACAAAATGGATAGCATATTTGGCATGTGTAACGGCAAGCACAACATGAATAAATCATTATCTAACATTGAAAGGGTTGTAGACCATAACCTAAGAGTATATAGTCCGCACCTTAAACCAGAAAAGACGTATTTAAGACGATTCAGACGATGTGTCTTTGTCAACGGCGGATACGCTACCTATGGCAAGAAATAGGTTAACTAGAACTCTACTACAACTAGTCTAAGCTTCAAAACAGGTTAGGGTTAGCTTAACTTACCCAAAAATGGAATTAGAATCACCGGAAGAACGATTCAGAAACGCCGGTTTAATGTATAGATGCACTAGAAAGAATCCTACAGAGTTTCACCTGATTCTCCCACACTTTCTCTCTTTTCTTTCTCTTAAATCTCTAGGGTTTGGGAAATTCGTATGGGTTAGAAAGCTAAGGGTTTAAGGCCCTTTTATAAGCCCAAATATAACGAAAATGGACTTTAAGTCAAGGTATACTTAGGTTATACCCAAATCGGGATCTTTCTGATCTAACGGAGCATTTCCGGAGGTCTTATGATCAAATGTGGTCGGACTTAAGCTCACTAGTATCGGATCTTTAGTAAGTTAAGTTTTCAGTCCGATCGGATATCCAGATTGTCCGTGGCAGACCAATTTCAATTCAACGGTCACCGAACCTAAATCAGGGCTACAAGCTCTATGACATGAAAGGGCTAACTTTCCTAATCCGAGGGTGAAATTTGGTCGCATTCCAATGGTCAGAATGCTTAAAAATAACGCATAAGTGAACTGTGCCAGATTTCATAATAATATAATTAATTTTCTAAATATTTTCCTTTTCTCACTCTCTTCACTCTAAACTTAGTAGAATGGTCTCAGGATATCGGTTGGACTTGATTTTCGAGGACGGTTAGGCTGTGGTACCATAGGCCGTTGCGGTGGCCTAAAATGAGGTGCTGGAGGTCTGAAGGACGGATGAGCTGGTACAGACTGAAGGGGTGGTGGTGAAATGGTCTGAGGCATCAGACGAACGATCCTCTGAGGCGGCGAGAACCCACTGTCTCGCATCTTGGAAAAACATGTAGTCTCGGTGTGGCCAGGCTGCTTGCAATAGTGGCACCACACATCAGGGCGCCTCAAATAGCCAGGAGATGCAGAAGACCCCTGCGGTATGTCAAGCCGAGGCCTCTTAGCGAGGAAAGGCCTACTCTCGAACTCAGGTCGCGGCCTAGGAACCGTAGGTGCTCGCGTGCTGGCCGACCTGTCCCCGTCCTGCTCTGCACACAAGGACATTCACCAGCTCTGCATAGGAAGAAATGCTTGCACAACACATTTTCGATCTGATCTCAGGCCGCAAGCCCTCAAAAAAATGCCGCATCCTCATTGGCTAGTCACTTAGAATCAAAGGAGCATATCTCTCTAGCGCCGTAAACCTGTTTTCATACTCTGTCATTGACATGCCTCCCTGGCTAAGGAACTCACTTTCCTTCTTGTGCCGGTACAAGACAGGAAAATACTTCTCGTGGAAGTATGCCTCAAACGCTGCCCACGTCCACTCAAACCCCTCCGTAACTGTGCGGAGAATGCTGTCCCACCATAAGCTAGCCTCCTTCTCAAACATGAAGGTGGCCAACTCAATCTGTTTCGCCTCAGAACAGTGTAATGGTCTCAGCATCTTCGAGATGTGATCTATCCAATACTCAACCTCCTCAGGTCTGTGAGTACTTGAAAATGTGGGAGGCCTTAAGCTCTGAAATTGCTCGAAAGATCCGCTCGCACTAGCATGCCCAATAGGGTGTAGAGGCGAGGCAGGTGGAGTCACCACCATCGATTGAGCAAAAATACTAGCCATGGAGGCGGAGCGGACTGAACTGCTACTGCTATTGTATCTGATGCTTCTGCATCAACAACATCATCTGCTCTAGCCTATCAGGAGGTGGAGCGGACTGTGATGTAGAGGGCATCGACGCAGACGCACGATGTTGCTCTGGAGGCACAGGTGTGACAGGAGGCACCACAGAAGGTGTCACAGGAGGTGGCCCAGCAGCAAGACCAGAAGCCGGCTGAGAACTTAGCCTGGGATCTGAACTAGATGGGCCCGCATGAGGGTCCATAGGAGTATCGCTCAGGGCGAGGGCCCCGTTAAGTGAATCTCCTGAAGAAAGACGGGCTGAAGATCTCGAACCCTTAAGTGGCATACCCTACACACAATAGAGGGTAGCAACCCATGAGATCAGGCATTCACACAGTCCATTCACAACATGTACTTCACAAACCAAGGAAACCACATGCATTTCATTAACAAAATTATCACAACACACGATTTACAGCATTACATGAATCGCGACAGAGAAAGCATGTGAACAAAACACCTAAGCTTCACACAAAGTTTCAACACTAACTACAAACACCAAATAACTATCAAACAAACACCAAAGCAAACACTAAAACAAGCAACAAAACTAACAAACAACGGCTACAGAAAGCCTATGCATCGGAATCTGGTGACGAAGAAGGGGCACCCTTATCCTTTAGGCAGTACAGGATGACCTTCAAGGTGCGAGTCACCTTGCCAAATTTTTACTTCATGACGGCCTTAGTCTCTTCAAGCTCTTTCTTTACCTTGGCCCGGAGTTCTTGGACTTCTCGTCACAAGGCAACCTGACTCTTCTCAAGTCGGGCCATATGAGCATCCCTAGTAGCTCGAGTCGCAGGAGGAGGACTCTCATCTGTATCCTGAGCCTCCTCTTCTTCTTCTTCCTGGACTTCTTCCTCTATCTCTGCCCCACCTTCTTCTTCACTTTCTTCCCCTTCACTATCATACTCACCCTCACTGTCATCATCAAGCTGGGCTTTGCACTGCTGAGGCCCTATCTTCATCTGGTTCATAGTAGTCTCATTGATGAAATGAATCAGCACAGGCAGCTCTGCCCCAAGTCTATAGCCAAATTCGAGCGTAATCTTACATATGAGTTGACCAAAGGGAAGTGACTCAGACGTTCTTCTCGATCACGCTATGAGGATGATCTGTCGCAGCATAAACGTAGGCATGCACACGTTCTCTCCCAGCCCTACTTGATACAGAAAATCTATCATGAGACGCGTACATTCACTACTGCTCCACCTGGGATAAATATTGAACGTGCAGATATGGTGAAGCAGATAGAAATCAGGTGACATATGGGTCGCTAAGAGGCTCTTGTTACGCTGTCACTCAAATAAACGACCACATAGAAACCTGGTGCAGTGATCTCGCTCACGAACACTGTTCAGATTCTTAGCACTTGGATGTACCTCACCAAGTGACACGTTTAGTAGTCGAGCTATCAATCGTACATCGATTGTGGCTTCCTGATCTCTGCCAAAGGGAATCTTGAACTGCAATGGCTCCAGCGTAAGGTCCAGAATATGAGCATAAAAGGCACGAACGGTGCTCACATTAGCACGAGACTGGCCTTCAAAGAGCGGACCCCACCCGGAAGCTTCGATACGCTCAAATAACAAATACTCACCAAAGAAGCGCCCATCCACGTGCACTTCAAAAAGAACCCTACGGTCTGTATACACATCATGAGCCAAATCCACCAACAGTACTCTTCCTATCGGAGCTTGGGGATCCAAATCCCACTTCGTGTGTATTTCTCTCCCAACACTTGGACTTGCAGTAGCTCCTCTAGGCCACCTTGAACGAGCGGGACGACTAGGCCCAGCCTCATTCGCAGGGGCACGTTTCTTGCCCATCAACGAGAGGATGGTGGAAAAGGAGAAAAAGGCTACAATAACCTCTATAAAGGCCGTGGAAAAGTGATGAAAGGGAGAGAAAGGGATGACCTAATGGGTTCCCACGAGTTTGGGTCTGAGAGAGGAGTGAAATAGGCCTAAAAAGGTAGGGATTTAAGAAGGGAAAAGGAAGATATGAGATGAGTTGGAAGCTTACATGATTTTGAGCCTCAAATGAGAGCTTGGGAGCTCCAATCGCAGGAAATAGAGGATATAAGTGTTGGGTATGATTGAGAATGGTAGAGGGATGAAGGAAATAACAGAAAGTGAAGGAAGGAATGACTGAAAGGGAGGTTGGAGAGAGAAAATAGCAAGCTTAGAGGAAGGGGAGAGCTTGAAGGGCCAATTTGTGAAGGAAGTATGGGATTTTGAATGAATGGGTGGCCGAACCCTGGACCAAAGGGTCCCATTTAACCCCAAACCTCATTAGCCCGGGCGGCCCACCCCGAAAAGCGAACTGACCGGCGAGGCCTCGCCGCTCTCTGGACACTCTGGCAAGGCCTCGCTAAAGGGGCGAGGTCCTCCTACCCCCCTATGGCCAAAAACATGTGGGGCCCACCCTGGGTCCCCCTGGATGTGTTAGATTTGAGCCCTACCTCTGTTTCGAACCATTTCGAGTAGTTTCGGAACTAACCTGATCTCTGTTCAAAATTAGCGATCTCTAATGGCTGGAATGGAATGAAATGCGGTCTATACCCATCAATTGATTGTCTAGAAGTAATTTGGGGTCACCATGTGTGATCAGGAGTGTGCACTGACTCGATCAAAATGATTAATTTGAGTGAACTTCGCCAATGGGCGAAACTGGGATCCTATGAAGGTTTCTATGTTCTTCGCGTACCCTCCTACGGTATAGTGGTGTCAATGTACGATGTGTGACCCTAACCTAAGTCCAGATTAATCCAAATCAAGCTCTGATACCAACTTGTAACGCCCTGAAATTTGGGGGTAGAGCACAACTTAGCTCCCGAGTTCCAAAACATCACTTATGCAACATATTTGATGCAGATTGTATGTTATCTGTATTAATGCATAAAACATGAAATAGATCAAGCCAGATAAGCAAACATAATTTAGGGATATTGAGAAAATGAAAGCGAAAGACTTAAAATACATATATTATTCAAAATAAATCCCCAAATGATGCGTGCTCTGCCCAGGGCAATATACATACAACTGTATCTCAAAATACATACATGACCTGATCAGAATGATCCAATACATATCTGAAAAATAATCTCCGCTGGTCAGGATAAGGCTCACATGAACCCGCCTGAGAACTGCATATATGAGAATGCCTCCTCATCCTCGTCGAAATCTGGCTCCGCCTCACAAGCATCGCCATCTCCTGCAGCTAAGTAAGAGTCTGGTTGGTGTTTAAACACCATCCCAGAACGTGGGAGTGAGTGATCAATTCAGTGGTACTATATAGCAAAGGTAAACATGTTATCAATCCAATCAAGCAGTAATGATAAGGCAGTACAATCAAATCTGTCCTAGATACTCTTGTTAATGCAAGGATGATATGAAGAATGATGCATGCCCTCACCACAATCTCCCTCATGCGACATCATCTAACGATCGCGGCATGAATCACTATCACTGTGCTCTCACACCAACGCCAATGACACATGCAGTGCGATGTCATGAATATGATTACCAAGTTCTTATTAGTCTTTTTCATATAGCAGGATTGGGAAGCTAAGACACCTCCCTTGTATCATTTCCCAACATTGATCCATTCTAGGGTCGTCAGTCCTAGGATATCTAATATGATGTTATGGTTCTAGGTCGCTGCAAGGGATGCCAGGGCTGTTGCGCACAATCGTTACACCACTCCCCCATCACCTTATCAATACAGGCCTATTTATATCCTTAAGACTACAACAGGACTCGTCGCCCCTATGCAGTGTCAGGATAAAATCAAGGTCACTACAGAGGGCTCGTCATCAATCAGTGTAGGCCGATAATAAGAATATAGTGTCCCATACCACCATAATTTGCTCAGAGTAGGGTGCTCACTAGTCACTACGGGGAGGTTTGTGGCCCCACCGTAGGCCGACAGCACGACCACGATGTCCCATACCACCATGTCTGGCTCATGAGTCTTAGGGGATCTTGGTACTATGGTTAACGGAAGTTTCATTGGTAAGCTCAGTGCCTTAGATTCAAACAGTAGCGACCAAATATGGTGAACAAGCATTGGTCAATCGAGTTAGTTGATAAGCTCAACTAGGCAAGTGCACATTGAGTTGAACGACATGGAATGCATAAGCACTCCATGTGGCCTAACCACTGCCGAACACCCCAAGCACGACTCAGATTCTCTAAACTCATCTTGTGTGGCGAAAGCAACCTCAACCACTATTTACAGGACATTTTTTGATTACCTAGACTGTAGTACAGCCCCATTCACATACAAAGCTAATAACTAGCATATGATTCATATCCTGCATTCATTTGAACAATTATGAAATATAACTTAAATGTAAACAGTACATGCAGGAAATCATACACATATGTAACAGGATTCAACTAAGTACACAATCCATGGAGGAAATCATACACTCATTTAACATGGATAACCTAAGTTACATGATTCATGGAGGGAATCATACACACAAATACTATGGTTGAAATCCATATCTCAACCACCTTAGCATGCACATAATACTAACTACCATTTCATTTAGACATTTAAACAAACACTTAGCTTACACTATTCAACATACATCACGTATGTCGACACCATTGCAAATTAGGGCAAGTCCCCTCACCAAGGAGTTTCTGCATACATATTAGGCATATCACAACGACAATTTATCATGGCAAGAAAATCAGAAAATTCCATACGCATACGTGTATTCTAACATATATAAGAAATACGGTATTTACAATACATTGTATAAGTATGTGGAAGATAAAATGGATAGCATATTTGGCATGTGTAATGGCAAGCACAACATGAATAAATCATTATCTAACATTGAAAGGGTTAGAGACCATAACCTAAGCGTATATAGTCTGCACCTTAAACTAGAAAAGACGTATTTAAGACGATTCAGACGATGTGTCTTCATCAACAGCGGATATGCTACCTATGGCAAGAAACAGGTTAGCTAGAACTCTACTACAGCTAGTATAAGCTTCAAAACAGGTTAGGGTTAGCTTAACTTAACCAAAAATAAAATCAGAATCACCGGAAGAACGATTCAGAAATGCCGGTTCAATGTATAGATGCACTAGGAAGAATCCTACGGAGTTTCACCTAATTCTTCCACACTTTCTCTCTTTTCTTTCTCTTAAATCTCTAGGGTTTGGAAAATTCGTATGGGTTAGAAAGCTAAGGGTTTAAGGCCCTTTTATAAGCTGAAACATAACGAAAACGGACTTTAAGTCAAGGTATACTTAGGTTATACCCAAATCGGGATCTTTCTGATCTAACGGAGCATTTTTGGAGGTCTTCCGATCAAATGCGGTCGGACTTAAGCTCACTAGCATCGGATCTTTAGTAAGTTAAGTTTTCAGTCCGATCGGATATCCAGATTATCCGTGGTGGACCAGTTTCAATTCAACGGTCACCGAACCTAAATCAGGACTACAAGCTCTATGACATGAAAGGGCCAACTTTCCTGATCCGAGGGTAAAATTTGGTCGCATTCCAACGGTCAGAATGCTTAAAAATGATGCACAAGTGAACTGTGCCAGATTTCATAATAATATAATTAATTTTCTAAATATTTTCCTTTTCTCACTCTCTTCACTCTGAACTCAGTAGAATGGTCTCAGGATATCGGTTGGGCTTGATTTTCGAATTGATGGTCAAGTCCAACTAAGCGGTCATAATGGTCTAAGATTATAGATATCGGACTTTCGACGTGCGGTCTAGATCCAATACGAAGTTACCAAACATTATCGGGAATAACTGGGTTTAGAGTTGGATCCTAGATTTTAGGGTATTATAGCATCATTGATTCTACAAGTTTTAAATCTTGCAGAACATATTTAAAGAGAACAGTGCAAATTTCACAGCTAGTCTAACTTAGCGCTAGGTAACTTAGGTTCAATTTCTAAGAGAATTAATCCTAAGTGATTTCTGATCGAGGTGGTACTCGGGTCTTGGTACGAAATTTTCTGAGTCGTTACAGGAAGATTTAAGGAAAGATTCATGCACTAGACTCTTAATCATGTCCACTTCAAATATATCATCCGAGTCTGTCTGTTGTTATCCAGTATTGAAAACATTGAGTTTAATTTTCATGTTGATAAAAGACAACTTCATAACTCCATTCCTACTATATATGATAGCATTGGATGTGGCTAAGAATGGACGTTCCAAAGTAATCGGGATTTGACTAGTAGGATTCTGGACGGGCTGAGTATCTTGAACGATAAAATTTACTGGAAAATAAAACTTATCAACCGGGATTAACACATCCTCAATAACACCATGGGGCACCTTGATAGATCTATCAGCTAGTTGTAGTATTATTTTAGTTGATTTCAGCTCACTAAGCCCTAGCTGCTCATATACAAAATATGGTAACAAATTAACGCTCGCCCCTAAATCAAGCAATGCCTTCTCAATCTTATGATCTTCTATGACATAAGAAATGGTAGGAGCTCCTGGATCCCTAAATTTTGGAGTGTTGTGTTAAATCATGGAGCTAAGTTGCTCCATAAGGAAGACCTTCTTGTGAACATCCAGCTTACGCTTCTGAGTGCATAATTCTTTAAGAAACTTAGCGTAAGGACTTGCTTGATAGCATCAAGCAACGGAATGTTAACTTACACTTTCTTAAACATGTCCAATATTTTGTTAAGTTGTTTCCTTTCTTAACTAGTGCCAAACGTTGAGGAAAAGGTGCTTTAGGCACATAGGATGGCACATGAGTGGTTCCTGGAGAGTCAGAGTGCTTTTGGACTTTGGATGCATTAGTATGTCTCTCCGCTTCATGTTGGTCTTCCAATTTGAAATTTGATTCTTCCCTAGGCATTTCTACTTTATTTTCGATCTATTTTTCAGACCTAAGGGTAATGATTGATTTGACTTACTCATGATATTGTTCTTAGTTTGAATTAGAGCCAATCTCATACCATCCTTTTGGATTTGCCATAGGTTGGCTAGGGAACTTGCCCATCTCTCTCTCACTCAATGTGGCAACAAGTTGACCCAATTGTACTTCTAGCTTAGTAATGGATTATACATTTGCATGTAAGCTTTGTTGGTTAAGTAGTAAAGTTTGTTAGGTGTCTTTTTGAAATTGAAGAGAACTCTGCATAAAAAGATTGAGTGTTTCTTTAAGAGATGGTTTCCTTGATTGTAAAGGAAGTTGATATTGCAGAAACAGTTGATATTGTTAACTGCCAACTTGGGGGTAAGGTTGCATAAGAGGATTTCTAGATGGTCCTCCTTGTTGTGGTCCTTTTGCTTAAGAAAAATTTAGATGTCTAGCCCACCCTGAGTTGTAGGTGTTTGAGTAAGGATCATTCTTATGTCTCCGAAAAGTGTTCATAGTATGCACTTGTTTAGAGAGAAATTCTGAAAATGTTGCACAAGATGGACAAGACTATGTAGGATGGGCAAGACTAGAACATATGACACATGACTCGATTTGAGTTGTTTGTGGAGGTCCATTATTCATCATCAAAGAATCAACTTTCTTTATTAGGATATCAATCTTAGCATAAAGATCTGGCGTGACTCCTATCTGATATATACCACCTTTCTTCTATGGTTGGGGACTTTTGTCACCTCTATTTGAATAGTCACATTGCTGGGAGTTTTCACACAAGGTTTTAAAAAAATTTCAAGCTTCAACATCACTTTTGGTCATGAATGAGCTTCCACTGGTGGCATCAACCATGCGACAATTTTGGGGTGTCAACACATCATAAAAGTATTGAACCTGTTGCCACTTCTTAAAACCATGGTGTGGATATTTAAGAAGTAAGTCCTTCCATCTTTCCCAACATTCATGAAAGTGCTCACCCTCTTTTTGTGTGAAATTATTAATTTCTCTATGAAGAGCATTAGTTTTGTGAACGGCGAAAAACTTGTTTAAGAACTTCTTGGAAAATTGGTCCCATGTAATGATAGTCCTAACTTCTAGAGAACTCAACCATGCTTTCACCTTATCCTTCAAAGAAAAAGGAAAAAGGCACAAAAGGATCGAATCATCTGAAAAGTTTTGGAACCTAAAGGTAGAGAAAATGTCTAGGAATTCTTTCACATGATGATATGGATCCTCCTTATCTAAACCATAGAAGGAGGGTAACAATTGTATGACCCTAGGTTTAAGTTCAAAGTGTGCTGCTGTGGTGGCTGGAAACACTATGCATGAAGGCGCATTAAATTGGATAGGAGCTGAATAATCTCTATGAGCTTTAATTCCATTCTCATCCGCATTTTAAATAGGATGTTTCTAAATCTTCTATGAAATGTTCTTTCTATTTTAAGATCAAAAGGTGCTAATTGTATGTTCAGAGATCTACATCCTACCATAAACTGAATTATTATAATGTAAGAAAGAAAGCTAAACTAAGATGCAACCTAAAAGAAATAAAACTAGAGCTAAGAATTATGAATTCCTAAAAACAAGATGAAACTATGTAAATAAGAATTGGAAGAAATAACCTGGAAAAGGAGATGATTGATTTCTGAAGAATTGGGAGCTCCTTCACTTTAAAGATAATTTTTTTCCTTTTCATCTTCCTTCCTCAATTCCTGTAGAAAATAAAGACAAAAATAAATTAAGTTATCTAAAATTTATGAAAAGATGCGAGAAAAATTCCTAGGGCTATGAATTATGATAAAAGAGAATCTTAAATCTAATTGGACCAAAACAGTCCCCGACAACAATGCTAAAAACTTGATATTTTATTTAAACCAATCTGATTTAAATGATTTTAAACTCACAAGTATACAAATTAGATGTAGATATGATACGTATTACGAGATTGTTCACATGAGGACTGGTTATCACAATTCAAATTTTATGATTCCTCTTAACTAATCCAACAAATATTTTAGTTAGTGATTAAGTAAACTATCAAAAATCAATGAAAAAGCAGTTGAGAACAAGAAGTAAAATTTACTCAAGGAGAACACTAGGACTTTTGAATCCACCCCTAATTATCATAACCCTTGTTTTACCTATTAATACACCCTAATTTAAATTGATATAAATTTAATAAATAAAGCACATTCTGTGTCCTTGGTCGGGCACATAGAATGTATAATTCCCTTAAAGTATAAGAATCACATCTTTCCATCCATGGTCAGGCATGAATAGATGTAGATTCCTATTTCTTTCTCTATAGGAAAACCTATTTATGATCAAACACAAGCAACCCTAGAATAAGATTCCAAACAACATCCACTTCTAGACTCTGGTTAAGCTCATAGAGTATTGAAGTATGGAGTTTTCATTTAATTACACTAGAGAAAGAAATAAATCAATTAATTATGAATGAAATCAATAATAAATAAGAGTCATTCAAATTAGGGGCTTCATCTCAGCCTTAGCTAAGAAGTTTAGCCTGATCAACACATGATTAAACTTAAAAAAAAACAAGATAAAAGGAAGAAAAGAAAACTATATTAAGACAGCTACCCCACGTCAAGCTCTAGATTGAATTCCCCCCCCCCCCCCCCCCCCCCCCCCCCCCCACGTTCTCTCTCTCTCTCTCTCTTATAGGGAGGGAAAATGGTGGAGAGGTCGGTTCTTACGCTAAGAGAATCTAAAAACTCTTACGCGCCCCCTGTTAGGCAGCCACGCTCTCGGTTTCACGTGAAAGTCTGAGAAACTGCTCCTGCTGGTCCTCCTTGCATTCCTCAAATGGATTTAAAATAGCATCCCTTTGGACGGTTTTAGATGTACTTCAAGATGGACGGTTCGGATCATCAGTCCGATCCTGACCATGATCAGAAAATGACCCATAGCGAATGCATTTCATGGACATAGAATTGCGCACGGTCCCTGCGCCGTGACAACTGGTGGGTCTTAAATTGATATTCTTTGAGAAATCTAGTCCGTCTATTGGATTACACTTGAAATTTCAGCAAGATGGACAGTTTTTAGATGAAATTCGGTGTGGTCTATAGGATTTCTTATTGTACCATTGGTCCTCCGTTTGGACGGTTGATGGACGGTCTTGATCGTTGGTTTGATGGACGGTGTGGACCCACAAAGATCACATCCTTGTCCGTTCGCAGGAACAAAGAACGGCAGTTGCCGTTTTTGAAGAGGATACGAGTCAAAGGTCAGTTTGACCCGACTTGAGATGCAGTGCATATGTGAGCACTTATGCACGGTGTACACATCCTGCAAGGTGGGGTCCTCTGTGACGTTTATGAGCAATCCAATCCATCCATTCATTTTTTCTCCTTATTTAAGCAGTTGAGACCAAATCAAAGTATATCCAGTTATTAGGTGGGCCTGAAATCAACAGTTTATAGGCTGATTTGTCCGTTGGGTTACTTCCACAATGATCTGAGGGCTAAAATTTGACGTGTATGGTTAATTTATGGCCATTAGGCCACATATAAAGTTTGGAGCCGATCAGATGGTGGGAACCATGTGATCTTGCATTATGAACATCTTTCAGGCCTGTTTAAGGTGAATGACTGGATTTTCTTTGATCTCCGGCATGTAAATCCTTGAACTTGGTCCCATGAAGTCCCATCCAATGCCTTAGTGATACCTGAGTGTTAAATCCATGCTTTTAGCATCCTTTCTAGTCTAAGCTTGTAAATACACCTTGCATCACAAACACGATTAAAATAGTCCGTTAAGCATTATCATGTACACAAAAGTATGTGATAATTGAGGTTTAAGATGCAATGTTTGACTGTCATCAATATGATATACATAATATAATATAATATAATATAATATATTATATTACAAATAATGTACTATGGTGGGCCACTCCCACGTGGGACCCACCTTTAACCCATATACATCGACACCATCCAGATAGGTCTGGATGGTGGTTTGGGTAGCCTCCTGCCATTGTATATATATAATCTATTATAATATATATATTATTATATTATCAGTATTATATTGGTGAGTCACTATGTGGACCACACCATGATGTATGATCATATCTGCACTGTCTAGTTGTTGGATGGTGCTGCAGATATGATACCTTGATAGTCCATCCATTGGACACGGTCCTAAACCCCACCATGATGCCTGTGTTGGGTCCCTGCCGTCCTTGGGCTAGTGTGATGGATGGGTTTTGGCCAGAATGCCCAGCATGCTGGAGGGGTGGGGCCCACCTAATGGATGTATTTCATTCAAATCGTTTATCCATTTGGTGAGCTGTTCAGGGGCCACGTTCGTGGACCCCACTCTGATGTATTGATTCATCTAAACCTTCTATCCATTTGGTGAGCCAGTCCTAAGCTTAGGAAGAAAGGTGAGATAGATCTAATATCAATTGGACCACACTGTAAAAAATAATGGGATGAACGTCCACCATTGAAATCCCTTGGGTTACAGAAGTTTTGGACCAATATGATATTTATTTTTCCTCTAAGATTAGGTCTTTGTGACCATATGAATAGACCAAATGGGAAATAAATGCTTTGGTGGGCCCACTAGAATTTAACGATGGAAATCCCTATAACCACTATTATTTGTGGTATTGTCCAGATGATCCTTTGGATATGATTCATTTTTTTTAATAATGCTCTAAAATGATCTCTAGAAATAGGTGAATGGTGTGGCCAGTTTCGGCCCATTTGAATCGGCTCATTTAATTCGTCTTAATTCGGCCTATGTGACTTGGATTCGGCCCATTTGATTGGCTCATTTGATTCGGCCCATTTGATCGGCCCATTTGATTCAGCTCATTTGATCTGGCCTATTCGAATCAGCCAATTTGATGGGCCCATTTGATTTGACCCATTAAAATCAGCCCATTTGATCTGAACCATTCAACTCGGTCCATTTGATCAGCCCATTTGATTAGGCCCATTAAAATTTACCAATTTGATTTGGCCCATTCGACTCAGCCCATTTGATTTGGCCCATTTAAATCGGCCCATTGGATCTGGTCCATTCGACTCAGCCCATTTGATTCGACCCATTTGACTTAGCTCATTGATTCGACCCATTAATTTGGCCCATTTAATTCGGTCCATTTGATTTGGCCCATTTGATACGACCTGATGTGATGTATATATTGGCCCATGAGTGAGGCCCAATGTGATGTGTATATGCCCCATAAGCGACGCCCATGATGATGTATGTTAGGCTCTTATGTGTGGCCGTGGACCCACTGTATGTTTGGCCCTATATGGGGTACTCCTTGGGAGCAATGTTGGTTGAATGTCCACATTAATAAGTAGTGATGGCTAAATGTCTACATTTCCTTAGGCCCTTTTTGGTTAGGCCGATCATAGAGGCCGATTCTGATTATTGAGGCTGATTCTGATTATTGAGGCCGATTCCATTTATCGAGGCCGATTCCGATTGTCGGGGCCGATTGCTGAGGCTGATTCTGATTGTCGAGGCTAATTTTGATTATCGATGATGATTTCGTTTATCGAGGCTAATTTCAATTATTGAGGCCGATTCTGATTGTGGAGGCCGATTATTTATCAAGGTCGATTATTGAGGTCAATTATGATTATTGAGGACGATTCTGATTATCGAGGTCGATTTCGATTTGTTGATGCCGATTTCGATTATCGAGGTCGATTTGGATTGTCGAGGCCAATTTTTTATCGAGGCCGATTCTAATTGTTGAGGTCGATTGTATAAGCTGATTATCGAGGTCGATTTCGATTGTCGAGGCCGATTTCGATTGTCGAGCCGATTCTGATTGTCAATGTCGATTGTTGCAGTTGATTTTGATTATCGAGGCCGATTCTGATTATCAAGGCTGATTTCGTATATCGAGGCCGATTCCAATTGTCGAGGCTGATTCCAGTTGTCGAGGCCGATTTTAATTCTCGAGGCCGATTATTTATCGAGGCCGATTCCGATTATCGAGGCCGATTGTTGAGGTCGATTGTTGAGGCTGATTCCGATTGTCGAGGCTGATTCGATTATTGAGGTCGATTCTGATTATTGAGTTCAATTTCGATTATCATGGCAGATTCCATTTTTTAAGACAGATTTCAATTGTTGAGACTGATCGTATAGGCTGATTACCTAGGCCGACTCCGTTTATCGAGGCTGATTCTGATTGTCGAAGCCGATTCCGTTTATCAAGGCCAATTATTGAGGCCGATTCTGATTGTTGAGGTCGATTCCGGTTATCGAGGTCGATTCCGCTTATTGAGGCCGATTCTGATTGTCGAGACTAATTTCGATTGTCGAGGCTGATTCCTACTATCGAGGCTGACTACTGAGGTTGATTTTGATTGCCGAGGTCGACTGACGAGACCCAATGTGATGTATATGTGGCCCGTATTTGAGGTCCATTGTGATGTGTATTTAGCCCGTGTTGAAGGCCCATTATGATGTATATTAAGCCTATGTGATGAGGCCCATTATGATGCATTTGAGGGCCAGGCGATGGAGTCCATTGTGATATATAATAGGCCCATGGGAGAGGCCCATCGTGATGTGTATTAAGCCCTTGAGTGGGGCTCATGATGTTGTATATTAAGCCCTTTGTGAGGCCATGGGTCTACTATACGTTAGGCTCTATGTGAGCCACTTCTTAGGGGCAATGTTGGTTAAATGTCCACATTGTCGATATCGATTACCAAGCCAGTTATTGATACCGATTATGAGTATGTGACAGCATAACATCATGATACATATCCATACGCATCATTTGTATGTTTGTCATAAGTTGTGATTGACATTGCATGTGCCATAGTGCAGGTGGTTTATGAGACTCCCTGATAGGCGGAATTATCCCCCACGAGCGCATGGTATGTGCAAGATTGATGCATGATTAGACTACGTGACTCACGCATCTCGCATTGTGTGATTATGATTACTGTACGCCTTAGCGACATCAGGGCTGTAGCCTCCACATAATGTCGTGGATGGCCAAATGGGACATCAAAAATCTGTTACTAGCATCGAGCCGCAATAGATGGCCCTGGGTAAAAATTCATAAACCCTCTTGGTACCGGAGGACACCCCAATGTCTAGACTGATTGGATATATATGAGCGCATGAGGGTCGTATACCAATAAGCCACTTACCCACTCTGTCGTGGTCGGTTGAGAGGGGGTGTGGCCTTACCTGCCTAAGGGAGTAGGCATAGTTAGGTTGAGTCTAACTAGGTCTTAACTGGGTTCGTTAACAATGAGCTAGGTCGATATTGGTAGGTGAGTAGTGAGGTCTCTTCCACTTACCTAGTTGTATTGTACGTTTGATGGGACGATAAGCTGGCGTAGAGTGTACTAGACCCCTGTCATGATCCCAGAGATGTATGATATTATTATGTGGACTTATTAAGTAGGAGTTGCATACTCATTTATTTATTCATTCACTATCCACTCGGGCTGGTGGTGCACAACTATTTGTTACGTGTACCTTCACAATGGCCAGGATTTTGGTTGGGGCGCGTGACTAACTTGAGATCTAGAGTTTACCACATTGAGTCTGATTATTTAAATTAGGTATGAGACTAGTTTGGATAGAAGTCCCTTGTGATGAACCCTATAGCCTGCGATACTACGTACTATTATTCCGACTTTACACTCCAGCTTAGTCATTTCATTCGCATTGCATATTACATTACATCCACAGGCATATGACATTTTGGGTTGCTATGTTTCTGCACTTATATGGCCTAGATGGACTTAGCAGGATTTACATATGGCATTATATCCTCGACATCTAATATTTGACTCTCTATGACTCTTCATTTGCATAGCTGATCTGTATTGCGTACTCTAATATTGTGTGATTTATAGACTTGTGGTATTTCCATTTACTCTGATATCGTATGATTCATGATCTTGCTAGTAATTCTGATATTGTATGATTAAGGCATTGTATTGAATACTTGACACTTATCTTGTGCACACACTTACACCACCCTCTAAGCTTTCTATAAACTTATGCACGATAGATGAGTGCAGGTGGTATTAGGTTGCAGCAACGTCGAGCTTGGAGCGTGCAACTGATTTCTGAAGCATTGATTTTCGATATATGTATTTTCCTTTCAGCATTGTATTCAAATATTTATATTAGTGGATATGTGATGATGATGTTGCCTTTGCGATTTGGGTAAACTTGTGGTTATGCTTCTTACGAGATAAATGTACGTTGAAAAATCCTCCTTGTAGGATCCGAGGATTAGTATCTGATGTATGGCCGCTTGGAGCTAAAAATGGGGTACTATGGATGTTGTCGGCACCGGATTCGGCCATCGGAATTCCTGTGAGTCCGATCTCCGGGTTTGGGGCATGACGGATGTTGGTATCAAAGCATAACTTGGGAATACCTGAGGATAACATCACATATCTGTTGATAGCTATCTTGTACTCTATGATTGTTGATAACTTAAAATGAAGATCCCCAAGTTTGAAGAACTTAAAAGCTTCCCGATATAGCTCCCCATCATGTATGCATTCGAGAGTGCTCATGGGTAATGGGCCCTTGTTCCTTCATGTAGGATATGACACCCAAGCAAGTAACCCGAGCGACTTCTGCTTCCTCGCTTGAAATTCTTATTCCCCCACTTGAAACTTCTGCACCCCCATTTGAGTCTAGCATAGTACCGACCATGTTCGTGAGTGTAGACCAGCTGCAGCTGATATTGCAAGCGATAACCGTCATTTTTAAGAGAGAAGACTGAAAGAGGCGGGCGCCCTCCGGTAGCTCCCGACAGTGCTGTAAGTGCTATGGTTTTAAGCTCCTTTGGTTGTCAAATTTTGTAGTGCCAAAACATCAACCTGTGTCTTGTGTAGCATAAGGATATATACATATGTTCAAGACACTGCATCTTCAAAGTTTCAACTTTAGAATGAAGCTCTACTTCAAGACATGTAAGGAATGCAAGGTTAAGTATGTTGTTCACTCCTATAAACTTCGATGATAAGAGTCTTTCAAAAGCTACAACAAAAGACAAGTTCTGCTCAAGACTCAAGTATAGTTCAAGACTCAAGAAAGTGTACAACTCAAAAAGAAGTTTTCAAGCTTTAGAAGATCTCAAGTTCAAGCTACATCAAGTGTAGAGATCTCAAATCTTCAAAGGTCAACCATCTTTTAAAGAAATGAAGTTGCGATATTCGTATCTCACTTTCAAGGTATGAAAGACCTTAGATTGACCTTAGGGTAGGTCATTTTGTATACATAATTCAATTTGAATCATATTATAAGTATTTAGTCTGTTATAAGACTAGTCTTGGACTCTGTTTGACTAGTCCTAGCACTGACTCGACCAGTGTAAGATATTCTAGGACTAGTCCTAAGTTTGTTGTAAATTTTAAGAATTTTTTATTGTGCTACGACCAGTCCTAAAGACTGTTCGACCAGTCGTGTGAATAGTGTCGACTCGTCCTTCGACCAGTCCTTGATCTACGACTCAAAGTACAACAACTAAATTCGGTGTCTCACTACCAGTTGTAGGGTTCTTACGATTGGTCATGAACAGCCTTCGACCAGTTGTAGATGACCTTCGACCAGTTGTATAATAGTTTTATCTGATTGCACTCAAAAATCCATTTCTCCTACGACCAGTCGTAGTGTCCTCAAGACTAGTCATAGGTGAGATTTCTACAGCTATAAATAAACGACGAATTTCAGAGATTAAGTATGGAATTCAAGAAAAATCAAGGCATCACTTTGAGATAAGTTTGTGTTTATTTTAAGCTACATTATGCATATTTTATATTCTCTTTTGTTAGCTTTATTGATTTGATTTTATTTTTATATTCTAATCTAATTTGAAAAGAGGAATTGCTATATTCCTTCTTCTTGGAATCAAAATCAAATCTTGCTAGCCCAACCGGTTTAATTTAAAATCAACCTAGACCTAGAACCATTTTAAAGTGAGTATTGGACATTGAACTTCTATTCGAACTTCTACTCCAATTTGGTTCTTCCGGGCTACAACAAAAGGAGAATTCCAGGTATTTTACATTTGTGTAAATTTCCTTTATTTTGGTTTTATTTGAGATTAATCCAGAAAAATCCCATTGTGTTGGTTATCTGAGGAGAGCCAGAAAACTCAGAAGAGGGATTTTTGAATTGTGTAAGCCTTTTGTAAAAGACACAATTGTGAAGGTTTTAGGAGAACCCGACAAACCTATTTTCCTAGTGAATGCTAATATCTACTGTATGACGATATTAGGAGTGGAGTAGCAAGCCGTGTGGCTGTTGTTTAATAGTTGGTGAACACACAGGCAAACCACTATAACTCTTTGTGTTTTGTGGATATGTGCTTTATTTTTCTTATCTTTTATCATTCAAAATTGTGGGATGTATATTTGAATGTGAATGTTGTAATATTTACATTTCAAGCATTGTGGGGAATGTTGTAATAATTTAGATTTAAATTCTTGTAACTTATTTCAATTCCTTGTTATTTATTTTTTCCTCATTAGTTTGAGTCTTTGATACAAAGACCGTTCTAGAAATAAGGTTGTCCTACCATAAACCCTTGGTTTTTGGTGTAAGGTTGTCCTTAGAACAACATTTGTATCAACCTCTCAATACTTATTTATTGAGGTTTCTTTTCATTTCAGCATTGTGAATTGATTTTCTTTTTTTGGCTATCTCATTATTTAATTCTGTTGTTATTATTTTAAATTTGGCATAGTACTATTCCCCCCCCCCCCCTCCCCCCCTTAGTACTTATAGCTAGGCCTTTTCAAGTGGTATCCAAGCCTAATAGCTCATTTTAATTCTTTTTATTTAGATTAATTTCTTGAGTTAATCGATTTAATCCATATTTAAGATGTCAAATTTTGATAGACTTTCAGTCACTAGGCCTTCACCTTTTGATGGCACCAATTATACCTATTGGAAAGCCAGGATGCGGATTTTCCTTAAATCCACGTATGAAAGTGTGTGACTAGCCATAGTGAATGAATGAACCCCTCCTGCCACTGAAGTAACGAGAGTCGATGGATCCAAATTTATGAGAATTACACCTTATTTCTTTTGGACCACACTTCAGAAAAGTGAGTAGTGCTAATGCAAAAGCACTAAATGCAATCACTTGCACACTATTATCGGATGAATTCAAAAGAATTATATCCTTTGATTTTGTAAAGCAAGCTTGAGATATTTTAGAAATGACACACGAGGGAACATCAATTGTCAAGAAATCTAAGATTCAAATCCTCACAACCAAATTTGAGGAAATACGTATGGAGGAAAATGAAATGTTCATGGACTTCTATACAAGATTAAATGACATTGTGAACTCTATATGGCGTTTTGGTAATAAAATCTCAGGAAGTAAAATTTGTGCAAAAATATTGTGCTTACTTCCTGAACGATTCAATTCTAAGGTAATTATGATCCGGAAACTTCGTGATACGGACAATATGAGGGTAGAGGAATTAGTTGGCTCTTTACAAACTTATGAGTTGACTTTTAAAGCTCCAAAAGGTAAATCTATTGCCTTAAAATTATCTAAAAATAGTTTTCAAGAAAATAATAACAATTCTAATTTGGAAAACTCTGAAGATGATATGACCCTTTTAGCGAAAAAGTTTTACAAAATTTTCAAAAGTAAAAAGAGGGTTGATTTTCAAAAATCGAATGATAAGAAAAAAAATCTAAACCTAATTCTAGAAAATCATTAAAAAATAGTTAGTGTTACAACTGCCATGAATATGGACATTTAACAAACAAGTGTCATAAAAAGGACATCTAAAAAGAAGGGTATGTTGGCTACTTGGAATGAATCCTCTAATTCTGAAGCCTCTTCTAAATCAGAAGATTTTGAAATTGAGTCGGGCAGTGACGTTAAAGCCCTTATGAGTCTAGCCACATTCACATTTTTAGATAATGACGATTCAACAAGTGAAAAAAATTTGAACAGTGATTGTAAAAATGAAGATGATCTTTATGATGCTTACAATGCCCTATATAATGAAAGTTGTAAAATTGCTGTGAAACTTATTAAACTTCAAAAAGAAAAATTTTCAAAGCTTAAAGAAAAATTTGAGACTCTTGTTTTAGAAAAATCCCATATTTCAGATTATTTTGAAAAGACTAAATGCGATTTAGAATTCAAAATCTCCCGGATTAAAAATCTAAAATCTGAAAATGAAAAAGTTAAACTTGAAGTCTCTTCTCTTTGAAGTTTAAAGGATACATGGAAGTATGCTCAAGGAGATCCAAAGTTAGAAAAACTTTTATCTGGATCAAGGACATGTGGCGACCGATCCGGTCTGGACTATGATAAAAATATTCCTCTTAAATTGAAGAATAAGCCTTCTAAGTTTGTAAAAGGAGAGACCTTAAATTCAAAAGGGAAAAGTACAAGTCCAAATTTTTTTTAAAATATTAAAACATTTCAAAAACCTAAAATCAACTAAATGAACTATAAAAATCAAAATCGAAATCATTTAGCTGAAAAAGTAATTGATTTTCTTAAGGAGCTTTTAAAGTCTAACTCAGTAGGTCACTCTTATAACAACTACAAACAAAAGAAGGCCAACTACACACCTAAACTCAAAACAATTATGAAATGGGTTCCTAAGGTTACCTGCTTGGTTGCCCACAACACTTTTAAAGCTATAAGCCATTCAAAGTGGTACTTAGACAGTGGATGCTCAAGGCATATGACTGGTGATAAAGGTCTATTCACTGATCTCAAAGAAATGACTGATGGTTCAGTCACATTCGACAATGGAAACAACTGCAAGATTATAGGCTAAGGTACGGTTTAACTCTATAACCCCCCTTTGTTTAAAAATGTTTTATATATTGAAGGTTTAAAACACAATCTATTAAGCATATCACGGATATGCGATAATAACCGTAGTGTAAAATTTTCTAACCAAGGTTGTGAAATTTTGAATAATAAGGGTTCAGTAATCTTAACTAGTCACAGAACTTCTGAAAACTGTTATATTGTTAGTGAATCCAACTCATCTAGTCAAACGTGTTACATGGTCCATACTAATGAGACAGATTTATGGCATAAATGCCTTTGACATGTATACTACTATAATCTGTACAGATTGAGCAAAAGAGAACTAATAAATGGTCTACCAAAATTACAGAAAGTAGACAAAATATGTGGTGAATGCTAGATTGACAAGCAATCAAGGAGCTCTTATAGAAAAGTGAACTCCAATGCCACATCAAGACCACTCAAGCTACTCCATATGGATCTTATAAGACCTACCAAGATGGAGAGTCGAGGTGACAAAAAATATATTTTGGTAATTGTGGATGATTTTATCATATTCACTTGGGTATCTTTCTTAAGGGTTAAATCAGAAACCCTTGAAGAAATAAAAAGATTTCTCAAACGAATCCAAACGGAAAAAGGTTCTTGATTTTGTAAGATTCGTAGTGATCATGGATCTGAATTTGAGAATAGTAGTTTTGAGAAATTCTGTAGTGATCAAGGGATATTACATGAATTCTTTGCTTGTAAAACTCCATAACAAAATAAAATTGTAGAAAGAAAAAATAGAGTGCTTCAAGAAATGGCTAACGTTATGTTGAATAGTATGAAGCTATTTAAAAATCTTTAGGCTGAAGCTGTTAATATTGCATGTTATATAATCAATCATATTTATACGAGAAAATTCAATAATAAAACTGCTTATGAAATGTGGTTCAATAAGAAACCTACTGTCAAATACTTTTGAGTTTTTGGCAGCAAGTGCTATATTTTACGTGATCGTGAAAATTTGGAAAAATTTGATACTAAAAGTGATGAAGGGATCTTTTTAGATATTCTTTAAACAGTCATGCATATCGTGTACTGAACAAAAGGATTGGTGTTATTCAAGAATCTATAAATGTGGTCATAGACGATCACTTGAATACACCTGCGCCAAGTTCAAATAATGATGAAGTTCTTTTAATTGACAAACCAGATACTTCATCAAATCAAACTGATTCTGAATTGAGAACTGTTAAAGATCATCCAACCACTTAGATTCTTGGAAACCCTCTCACTGGTGTACGCACTCATAGATAACTAAAAGATATATGTAACTACGTATGCTTTACATCTCAGATTAAACCTGCTAACATAAAAGAAGCCCTTTCTGACGAAAACTGGATAGTTGCGATGCAAGAAGAGCTTAACCAATTTGTGAGAAATGATGTTTAGTATCTTGTTCCTAGACCTATAGATAAACATATTATCAAAACTAAGTGGATTTTTAAAAATAAGTCTGATGAACTTGATAATATAATTTGAAATAAGGCTAGACTGGTTGTACAAGGGTACACTCAAATTGAAAGAATTAATTATGATGAAACCTTTGCCCCAATAGCTCATCTTGAATTAATTATACTATTCATATCCATTGCTTACTTTAGAAAATTCAAAATTTATCAAATGGATGTGAAGAGTTCCTTCTTAAATGGTGATCTGCATGAAGAAGTGTATTTTGAACAACCGTTGGGTTTTGAAGACCCTAAAAACACCGATCATGTCTATAGCCTTAAAAAGGCTCTTTATGGTTTAAAACAAGCTCTCAGGGCATGGTATGAAAAATTGAATAAATTTTCAATAAGTCATGATTTTTAAATGAGAAGTGTAGATAAGACTCTTTTTGTTAAGAAACATAATGATCATATCTTAATAATGCAGATTTACGTTGATGATATTATTTATGGATCTACCTGCTTTAGCATGACTATTGAGTTTTCAGATTTAATGAAATCCAAGTTCGAAATGAGCATGGTTGGGGAATTAAATTATTTCCTAGGGTTGCAAGTGAAACAACAATATGATGGCATTTTTATTTCTCAAACCAAATATGCTCTGAACTTGATCAAAATTTTTGGATTTGAGAATGGTAAGAATTTTAATACTCACATGAGTACAACCTTAAGACTCTCAAAGGACTCTACAGGTAAAAATGTTGATCCTAAATTATATTCTAGTATGATTGACATTTTACTTTATTTAACTGCTAGCTGACCTGATATTGCTTTTAGTGTTGGTATTTGTGCTAGATATCAGTCTGATCCTAAAGAATCTCATTTAACTATTGTTAAGCAGATTATGCGATATGTCACAAGTACTTCTAAATTGGGTCTCTGGTATCCACATGAAACTAGTGTTCAATTGGCTGGGTACTCAGATGCTGATTGGGCTGGTAATATTGATGACATGAAATCAACCAGTGGTGGTTATATTTATATTGGAAATTGTTTGGTTTCCTGGTTTATTAAGAAATAAAGTTTTATATCGCTATCTACTACTGATGCTGAATACATCGCCACTGGAAATGCATGTACTCAGCTTTGTTTAGATGAAATGCATGTTAAGCGATTATGGAATTGCACAGGATATAATGGTTTTATATTTTGATAATTTCAGCGCCAGAAATATTTTAAAAAATCCTATCCAGCATTCACACACTAAGAACATTGACATTAGGTTTTATTATATTCGTGAATTAGTAGAAGAAAAACTGATATCTTTGGAATACATTCCTACCGAGACTCAACTTGCTGATATTTTTACTAAACCGCTCGACAAAAGCAGGTTTAATAAATTCAAATTTGATCTTGATATGTTCAGTCTAAATTAAATAGTAATGCTTGCTTGTATCATAGTGTTTATATATTTCATAATTTATTGGTTTAAATTTCAAATTTATATGGAAATTGCATATTTTAGTCGGTACACGACCAGTCATGGATGTACTCTACCAGTTGTGGCACAACTGGTTGAGGACATCCCACGAACAGTCGTGTAGCGCGTTGGGTCTTTTAAAATTTAGAGAAAATCTCATCTTCCTTATTTCCTATTTCCTCTCCAACAAGTCGACGCCCGACCAGTCGTACCCACCGACCTAGATCTTCAAGGTTAGTGCGTCATTTGCGATTTGCTTGTAGATTCTAGTCTATATTACTTCATTTTCTCTCTTGGAGTAATTTATTTTATGATTCATTGAGGTTTTGAGGTTTTTTTTATAAAAAAAATCTGATCTAAGTAAATCCCACTCTATCCTCTTTGTATCTTCTTATTTCTTTGTGTTTCTTCTTGAAAATGGGTGTTAGAGGGTAAAAGAAAATTTTCTGTGGTCCATCTTCTTCCAGATCTACTCCGATAACTCGTTGCCACCTTCGGTCACTTGAAGATGATCCTTCTTTTGTTTGAGATTTAAGAATGCAAAAAGTTATTATTGAGCGACCTGTATCTCTTAATCACATTGCTCCATTTGGTATCCTCCCACTCCTTTAAACTGTAGGATAAGATAACATATTACATTGAGGTGGGCCTGCATACCAATCTATTGCTCAGTCCATGTTTGCATGTATCTCTGATTTTTTGACTGAGAATTTAACATTTAAAATTGATGTTAGAGATGGTCCATTTGAAATTGACCGCCATCTGATTTCAGGGTTAATGGACATACCTATTCATGACGAGGGTATTCCTATTCATATTCTAACTAAAAACTCTCAGAATTAGAAAAACGAATGCTCAGTAGAGATTTATACAATATGAATGTGCTATGGACTCATAAAGGAAATGCATTCCCCTAGAAGTACCTGTTACCCAGATATAGAGTTCCCACAGAATCTTTACTTTAAATCTGTATCCACATTCTGATAATAAAACAGAACTAACTTCCTTTATGGTTCGTTTTTTACATTCTGTTGTCTCTGGTACTAAAGTTTGTCTTCCTTTTTTGATATGTCATTCCATCATTCAGTTTCATCTCCATCCAGGTCATAGCGATATTCCATTTGCCTATCTTATGACTGTTTTAGCTTCTCATATGCTAGTTGCTATGCCCGTTGGAGAGGCTCCCATCCATCATCTTATCTTCAATAACTCAAATATAAACAAGATGAAATTATAATTGGCTCTTAGCCAAGTGGATGTGGGTGGTGGTGGTGGAGCTGAAGTAGGGAATGAAGAAGACACTGATGATCTTCCTCCTGATGATGTTAATATGGATGATATTTTTGATGAACTTAAATTAGATTCTGCTACTGATCTTGATTATGAGCCATCTAAATTTGGTGCTTATCTTTGTGCTCTTGAGGAGAAGGTAGAGAACATGAATGTTTCCCATGATTTACAGTTTAAATATATGCGCAAGTATCTTAGGCGCTTAAACTAGGGACTTCATCAACTTGATCCTACCATACCTGCTCCTTCTTCAGGTTCAGATTAAGTGATTTACTCTTTGGTTTGTAATAACTTTAAGTCTACTTGTGTTGGTTTGTGAACTTTATCTTGTTTACTGACTTTTGTTTGAACTCGTTTATGGTTTATGAACTTTAATTTACTTATATCTTGACCAGTTAATCCTTTCTTACTCCTGTTTATTATCCTTTTCCATTTTTCTTCTTCCTTTATCATATTGTGACAAAAAGGGGGAGAATTTATATGGTTTTGCATTTGGATTGTGATTAGTAGCATTTTTTTCTTTTGGATATATGTGTGCTACTCAGGGGGAGTCTGTGGGGAGATGTTCAGTGCTAGTCGATGATAACAGGTGCATGATTCTTTAACTAGGTTGTAACTGGTTTCCTGGTGCATGATTCTTATGTTCATATTAGTCATATTATTGTTAAGAGTGTTTTGTCACAAATTTGATAAAGGGAGAGATTGTAAGTGCTATATTTTTAAGCTCCTTTGGTTGTCAAATTTTGTGGTGCCAAAACATCAACCTGTGTCTTGTGTAGCATAAGGATATATACATATGTTCATGACACTGCATCTTCAAAGTTTCAACCTTAGAATGAAGTTCTACTTCAAGACATGAATCTATGCAAGGTCAAGTACGTTGTTCAGTCCTATAAACTTCGATGATAAGAGTCTTTCAAAAGCTATAGCAAAAGACAAGTTCTACTCAAGACTCAGGAAAGCATACAACTCAAGAAGAAGTTTTCAAGTACTAAAAGATCTCAAGTTCAACCTACATCAAGTGTAGAGATCTCAAGCTTTATAATCTTCAAAGGTCAACCATCTTCTGAAGAAATGAAGTTGCGATGTTCATATCTCACTTTCAAGGTATGAAAAACCTTAGATTGACCCTAGGGTAGGTCATTTTATATACATAATTCAATTTGAATCTTATTATAAGTATTTGGTTTGTTCTAAGACTAGTCTTGGACTCCGTTCGACTAGTCCTAGCACTGGCTTGACCAGTCTAAGATATTCCCGGGCCAGTCCTAAGTTTGATGTAAATTTTCAGAATTTTTGGTTATGCTACGACCAGTCTTGGAAACTGTTCGACCAGTCATGTGAACAGTGTTGACTTGTCCTTCGACCAGTCCTGGATTTATGACTCAAAGTACAGCAACTAAGGATGCTTACAACTGGTCGTGGACAGCCTTCGACTGGTCGTAAATGACCTTCGACTAGTTATGGAACGATTTTATCCGATCGCACTCAAAAATTTAAAAATCTGTTTCTCGTACGACCAGTCGTAGTGTCCTCAAGACCAGTCATAAGTACAATTTCTGCAACTATAAATAGATGAGGAGTTTAAGAGATTAAGTACAGAATTTAAGAAAAATCAAGGCATCACTCTAAGATAAGCTTGTGTTTATTTTAAGCTACGTTGTACATATTTTATATTCTCTTTTATTAACTTTATTGATTTGATTTTATTTTTATATTCCAATCTAAATCGATAAGAGGAATTGTTGTATTTCTTCTTCTTGGAATTAAAATCAAATTTAGCTAGCCTAACTAGTTTAATTTAAAATCAACCTAGACCTAGAACCATTTTAAAGTGAGTATTGGACATTGAACTTCAATTCGAACTTCTACTCTGATTTGGTTCTTCCAGGCTACAATAAAAGGAGAATTCCAGGTATTTTACATTTGTGTAAATTTTCTTTATGTTGGTTTTATTTGAGATTAAACTAGAAAAATCATATTGTGTTGGTTATCTTAGGAGAGCCAGAAAACTCAGAAGAGGGGTTTTTTGAATTGTGTAAGCCCTTTATAAAAGACACAATTGTGAAGGTTTTAGCTGAACCTGAGAAACCTAATTTTATAGTGAAAGCTAATATCCATTGTGTGAGGATATTAAGAGTGGAGTAGCAAGCTATGTGGCTATTTTTTAATAGTTGGTGAACACACAGGCGAATAACTCTTTGTGTTTTGTGGATGTGTGCTTTATTTTTCCTATCTTTTATCATTCATAATTGTGGGATGTATATGTGAATGTGAATGTTATAATATTTACATTTCAAGCATTGTGGGGAATGTTGTAATAATTTAGATTTAAATTCTTGCAACTTATTTCAATTCGTTGCTATTTATTTATTCCTCATTAGTTTGAGTCTTTGATACAAAGACCGTTCTAGATATAAGGTTGTCCTACCATAAACCTTTGGTTTTTGGTGTAAGGTTGTCCTTAGAACAACATTTGTACCAACATCTCAATACTTTATTTATTGAGGTTGCTTTTCATTTCAGCATTGTGAATTAATTTTCTTTATTTGGCTATCTTATTATTTAATTCTGCTGTTATTATTTTAAATTTGGCATAGTTCTATTCACCCCCCCCCCTCTAGGACTTATAGCTAGGCCTTTTCATAGATGCCCTGGACGGTGGTACCCACCTGAGATAAGTGTTGTCCAACACGTAAGCCACCTTGATTTATGTATTTTATCCCGGCCGTTCACTGACTGGATGTTGGGACCCATCGTGAGGGATGTGTTATATCCAAATCGTTCATCTGTTGTCCAGCGTCAATAAGAACGGTGGGCCACACTGCAATGTATGTGATTTACATCCAGGCCATCCATCTGGATGGTGGGTGCTGACTGGTTGGTGTACACATACACCAGCTATATAGTTACTGTATTGACATCCCCAAGTTCTGCGGGTCCCATGTATGATGGCCCACCCTTCGATGTATGTGTTTTATGCACGTCGTCCATCTGGACGGTGCATGTGGGGCCCTATCTTGATATATGTGTTTATCTATGTCATCCATCCAGTAGCAGATGGCTGCTGGATTAACGTCAGCAAATCCTGTGGGGCCCATACGTGCTGTATAGCATCGTCCATCTCATGCCCACCATGATGTTGGTGTTTTATCAACACCGTCCATCTGTGGCCCCAACTGTAGAATAGTTACTGTATTGACGTCTACATAATCAGTGGGTCTGATCATGAGGTATGTGTTTTATCCACATCGTGCAATCGTGGGCCACACAATGATATATGCTACATAGCAGCCATGGGACCCACACAGGTGTGGACTCCACATGATGCATGTGTTTATCAATGTCGTCCATCTATGGATGACCAGCACCCTAGCTATCGTATTGACATCTGGTACCCATGCAGCTGGCAGCTGCGGCGATGTTAGCAAGTTTTGTCGGTCCCATGCATGATGTATGTGTTGTTGATCTACACCGTCAACATGCATGGACCCCACCCATGATGTATGTGTTACATCCAATCTGTCCATCCATTTAGTGAGCTCATCCTAAGGCTTGAGATTAAAAGTAAGATAAATCTAACCATCCTGCGGTCTACACAACAAAAAGTAGCAGGGGTTTGAACGTCTACCATTGAAACCCTTTTGGGTCATAGAAGCTTCAGACCAATATGAAATTTATTTTTCCCCTTAGTTCAGGTCTTTGTGACCTTATGAACAGACTGGATAGAAAATAAATGTTATGATGACCCTTGTGATTTTTAACAATGAAAATCACTATCTCCACTGCTATTGTGGTATGGTCCAGATGATCTTTTGATATGATTCATTTTTTTGGGTAATACACTATAATGATCTGTAAAAATAGATATATGTTTTATATGGTGAGGCTCATTATGATGTATTCGAGGCCCAGATACATGGCCCATTTGATGTATATGTGGCCCAAGTAGTGCGGCCAACTTGTTGTATATGAGGCTCGCATATGAGGCTCATGGTGATGCATTTGCGGCCCATTTGATGAGGCCCATTGTGATATGTTGGAGGCCTAGGGGTTGAGGCCCATTGAGATGTATTTGGGGCCCATGGGTTGAGGCCTATTGTGATGTATTTGAGGCCCATGTGCAGTGCCCACCTGTTGTGTATTTGAAGCCCATGGATTGAGGCCTATTATGATGTATTTGAGGCCCATGTGCTATGCCCACCTGTTGTGTATTTGAAGCCCATGTGATGAGGCTCATTGTGATGTATTTGAGGCCCATTGGTTATGACACATTGTGATTTATTCGAGGCCCATGGGACGTGGCCCATTGTGATATATTTCTGGCCCATATGATGAGGCCTGACTTGATGTATATTAGGCCCGTGTGAGCGACCCATTGCGATGTATATTAGACCCATGAGATGTGACCCACTTCATGTATATTTAGCCCATGTGAGCGGCCCATTACGATGTATATTAAACCCGTGAGATGCTATCCACTTGATGTATATTAGGCTCATGTGAGTAGCCCATTGCGATGTATATTAGACCTGTGAGATGCGACCCACTTATTGTATATATGGCTCGTGTGATGTGGCCCATTGTGATGTGTATTTGGCCCATGTGATGAGGTCGTGAGGTATGTGTAGTCCTTGTATGAGGCCCAAGTGATGTATATTATGCCCTTGTGTGAGGCCACGGGCCCATTATATGTTAGGCTCTATGTGGGCCACTCCTTAGGGGCAATGTTGGTTAAATCTCCACATGGGCAATCATGATTGAATGTTCACATCGTGACCTTTCCTTATGCTTTGTTAGGCCCATTCTCACCGATTCTGATTGTCGAGGCCGATTATTGATATCGATATTGATTATGAGTATGTGAGAGCATAACACCATGATACATGCCCATACGCATCATCTGCATGTTTGTTATGAGATGTGATTGACCATTGCATGTGCCATAGGTGTAACGCCCCGTACTTTTCAGTACTCGGGTGTTACCATATAATCTAACTTAGTACAAATACCGACTTAACTTGGACACTCATGTTCATTGCAGTTTAAATCCAACCGTTGAATTATTTGAATCATTAGGATGTCGGGAGTGGATAAGTGGATGTTCACTTGGCGTGACTCACTTAGAAATTTTAAAATATGATCCTTCTTATCAAAGCCCTATAGATGGCCGGTCAAGTAAATGAAAAGCGTTGATCAAGATGCCAATCACAATAAAATGGCTTAGAAAATACGAATAATGATAGTAATAAAATTAAATATTAATATTAGTATTTAGACTAATAATATAGTAGGTCTTGAATGTACATCGAGACCCATGTATATAGATTCATATCAACAACTTAGGGAAAAGTAAAATAAAATCTACAAGAATAATAATAATAGTAATAATTATAATAAAATAATAATATTATTATAAGTATTATAAAATGATATGTAATGCTATGAAAGCATAATAGGATGCACAATCTATAGTCTAGCCATTGATCTCCAGCTTAAATGGTCCCTTGGACCATTTTAACCATTGACGCTAAATCCCGGGATGATCCAACCTTTAGATTGACAGAAACTCACTGTTAGGAGTAGAAGTTTAGGTGTATGGCCCACTTAAGATTTAGATCCTCCCCATCTTTTGTCAAAGCCTATGGCAGGGCCCACCAAGTGGGATGAACAGAGTGGATTTATCACAAACAACATGGTGGGCCCCCACATGAAGTGCGAGTGCAGTGAATGCACTGTGCTCAAAGTGCATGGAACTGGGCAGCTCGTTTGACCAGCGCTGGCCCGTGGTTTCCATAAGTAGAGGGATTTCCCTCTCTCTTTCTGTTTGAAAATAGTCGGACGGACGTACGTCCGTTCCTTGATCAACGGCCCACCTACCCTGTCCATATGGACAATCCAAACCATCCATCGTGTCCGGGGCTTGGGCCCCACCAAAACCCAGCTTGACTCACACGTTGAAATGCACACACGTGCACATAATGTCAGCCTCAAATCAGGCCACAAACACACCCGTTTCCAATAAGGGAAACTGTCCTCCTTGCCACAAGGGCAATCCATGTGAAACCTCTCCCTTACCATCTAAGCCCTCCACTCTCTAGCAATCTCAGCCATCCATTCTCTTAGGGCTTTCCCAAGTAAAACCACATTCGGTTTCAGCTCATTCCCACGGTTTTGTGAAAATCGGACTGTGGGATGTAATCCTGGCCATCCACCATCCATCCAACGGTGTTGTGAGGCTTAGGGCTTCAAGAAAAGAGGATAAATATGATAAACCATTCGTTACCCCGTCCCTAGCAGCCATACCTCTGAAAATCGACTGCAACCTTCAACACCTGAATCCACCACCAAAAACCTTTCAAACCTTCGATCCGTCCATCCTCCAAGCTTCAATGCACCCGTAGGGACCCTCCCACACTGTCGGATTAAAGAAGAAAGCTGAAGGGGAGGAGCTGCCATTAACTCCTGAGTCGTCTTCCCTGTTTCACCACCTTTCGGTTGGTCTGCTTGGGTCGAATTTGCTTGGTCTAGATGATGGTCATGGGTGTGAGAAAGGAAAGAGAAGAAGAGGGGAGAAAGGAAGAAGAAGAGAGAAGCGAAGGAGGGAGAAAGATAGGAAGGAAAAGAAAAGTAGAATGAGAGGCTGTTATTGCTACTGTGCACATCAGGTTGACTGGGTCAAAATGCGATCCGAGTTAGCTCTGGTTCGGTCGAGTATCGCTGGATTTTTCTAGCTAAAATAGAAATAAGAGAAAAGAAAGAAGGAAAGGAAGAAAAGAAAAGGAAAGGAGAGGAGAGGAGGAAAACGGTGGTGGTGGGTGTCGTTGCCGCACTCCCACTTGAGCTTAGGCCGAGTTGGACTGACTCTGTTGGTTTGGGACTACTCCAGAGCTCTAAAAAAAGAAGAAATAGGGGAATGTGAAGGAATGGAGGAATGAAAGAGGGAAAAAAATGAAAAAAAGAAAAGAGGAGAGATGGTGTGAGAAGGGTGGTGCGGCTGCAACTTCACTATACAGGTGAGCTCGGACTCGGTTCGGGCCTGTCCGAGTTCGTCAACTCGCTGAGAAACATCTCGACATGTTTGGGGCTGGTTTGGGAACCCAGCATGTAGGAAGAAAGGGAGAGTAGAGAAGAAAAGAAAGGAGGGGAGAAGTGAAGGGAAAAGAGAAACACAAGGGAAAGGGTGATCGGGTTGGTGGCTGAGTTGACTCGGTTGGAACCGAGTCTAGCCGATTTGAGTTGGGTGAGTCTGTCTAGGCTCATCGCTGGACATCTTAAGAAGGTAGAAAGAAGAGAGAAAAGAAAGCGAGGAGATGAGGTGTTGGTGGTTGTGCTTGAGCCTAGCTCAACTCGACTCGACTCGAACCGAGTCGACTAAGGTGAGTCCACCTCTTCCTCCACTTTGAGATTCTTTTGATTACTATTAGCATTGTTAAGATCATTGTTAGGATTATTAATGGTAGATATGGACGGCCATTAGTAGATTATTTATGCTAATAATACATCTTATAAGCAAAGGGATAATAATAATAATTATAATATCATTATTAACTTCTAGTGTTTTGTTTTACCACTCTTAAATATTATAAGAATAGATCACAATGTTAGCTATCATCATAACAATTGTCATTACTATGTTAGCTAATATAAATTATAGCACTAATGATAATGATTATCTTATAAATTAGTAAGTCTATATGGTACACCGACCAAAGCTCAAATCCAAAAATTGATCGTAGACCTAAATTCTAGGATAAGGTCCTGGATCTAAGTAACCTAAACTTTTGGTTAATACCCCAGACATAGATAGTATGTAGGTTTGGATCTGATTGTAGAAGTTCATAATTCCTAGTAGATCACAATAACTATTATCATGGCTAGATTCATTATTAATATTAGAAAATATTGATAATTTTTCTTATGGAATTAATATGATACTTGTTAACGTAATTAATAGCATTGGTCCTTATTATATTATCGTTAGAGAAGATTCTATTTTTATTTCTTGAATTATTTAAAAGATTATTAGTCATTACAAGAATATTAGATAATGCCGATACACTTAATCAGGAACTTAGGAACCATCGTTAATAATAGTGATGGATTAATACCCCTATTTAAATATTATTAATATTTGATCCATTGTACAATACTAATAATAATAATAGTAATAGTAATAACTTAGGATTCAAATCCTACAATCTAGAGCCTATATCTAAACCCTATTATAAAACCCTAATTCTACACTAAAACCCTAAAAGGTAGCCCTAGGCTATGATCTTAGAACTTGGACCTAATTGTACAAGTTCATGATTTATGGTAGGATACAGTTCTAAGGGCGCAAGCACTTAGCGACACTAGAAGGCGATTCAACGAATAAGGTGATGATGCTTCCCCTTAAGCTTTCCATCTTCTCATTAGCTTAAGTCATAGTTTTTATTTAAATTTATAATTGATATTTTCCTCTTATAATTGCATGTGTTAGCTGGTGGAAATTGAATTGCTATATTTCCTGCTTAATGTTCATCATGTATATTTGTTCATGCTTGTGGATTATTTATGTATTGCTTATGGACTTTAAACTGGAACATTAGTGGGAAACCCCCACCTATAAATGTACACCCATACTTGGGATGTAACCCGACCGGTTGTGATTAAAATGGACCTTCGACTTAGTGGTTATTGAGTGCTAGTCTAAATGGATCATTAATGTGGGCCTACAATCCAGGGTTGTTGTGTCCAATGGTTTTCAAGGATGGTCTTTTATCGTATGGTTTTGATACTTACCCTATGAGGCCTATTTTGATAATTGTACTATGTGGCTTGTTTAATATCGTCCTATGTGGCTTTGTTCTGGTATTTTTCATATATGGGTTTATTATTTTATACCGTGCAATCATACGATGGTAAGCCCCATATACTGCAATATGATTGACCACTAGTCAATGGGTTTTCATTAAACATCCTAAGATGGTAGCCTCATGGGCCGGGGATGGTGGTAATGGGACACTATGCCCGAGCTGTCGGCCTATGCTGGGCCATGTGCTCCCCGTAGTGTCCTTTGAGTTTATCTAAATTGGCTGGTTATAAATGGACTAATAATGGGCTGGCAATTCATGCATGCATAGCATACTACGACAGCTTGGATCATTATGCCCATACGATTACGCCGCGTGTTATGCTAATGACTAGCCGATCGATTTATGATGATGACTTGGATCACTCTGCCCTGCGATTACGCCGCGTGTTGCGCTTATGACCAGTCACATCCTTGGGTGATGACCCCATTGCCTGTCTGGATGTTTTTCCCGAGGCACAACCCATCTGGATATTTTTCCTGGGGCACAGACCGTCTGGATGTTTGTCTCAGGTCTATGATTGTATTCATGTATCCATGTATCTAATAAGATTACATTTACTCTGTTTTGGTTGTTTGGTTGTTTTATAATTATGCTCACCTAATGCGGCGATGTGTAATCTTGAGGGGAATTCATACTGAGTTGGCCACTCATCCATCAAATATAAAACCGTACAAGTAGTACAGGTGGCTTAAGTGATATGCATGTTCAGACTTGATGAGGAGCAGAGTGCGATCACCAGGGACACATGACTGTATTTTTCTGGAGGAGCTGTGTGATCTCGCGGCTTGTATTTATATATTTTCTATAATTTCTCATGTATTAGATCATGTAATTCTTATATTTGTTAATTTTGGAGACATTGGTTTGTATAAGTCATTTTGGGCATATTTGAATAATAATGAAATTTTCCTTTATGTCGATTTGTCCACGCTACGCTCATTTTCTTACTCTAATAAAAGAAAAATATTATATTTGACCATCCTTTAAGGTTAACACTCGGGTTTTTGGGACACGGGTCATATACTCGGGTCCTGAAAGGTCAGGTTGTTACAATAGGGTAGCTTAATTATGGGACTCTCTGAGAGAAGAAGTTTCCCCACATGAGAGCGCGTTACGCACAGGTTTGATGCATGATTGGATGGTATGACACACGCTTCTTACATTTTGTGATATGTCCACCATACACCCTAGAGACATCAGGGCCGTGGCCTTCATAGGAATGTTGTGGATAGCCAGATAGAATACTAGAAATGTTTGGTTCTAGCATATGGGCTCTATAGATGTCCCTGCATGAAAATTCCTAAACCCCCACGGCCAAGAGATGCCCCAACATCTAGACCGAGTGGATACATGAGCATCCGAGTGCCGAATACCAACAGGATGTGTCTCTCACTATGTCGTGGTCGGTTGGGAAGGGGTTATAACCTTATCGGCCCGAGGGTAGTGAGCATAGCTAGGCTGAGTTTGACCAGCTCATAATTGGGTCCGCTATCGACATGCCGAGTAGATAATGGCTGATTAACTTGAGATCAGGAGTTTACTACATTGAGTCTGATTATCCAAATTTATGTATGGGGTTGGTTTGGATAGAAGTTCCTTATGATGAACCCCATAGCCTGTGATACTACGTACTATCATCCCGACTTCACACTCCTGGTTGGTCATTTCATTCGCACTGCGTAGTACATTACATTTGCGGTATATGACATTTTTAGTTGCTATGTTTCTGCATTTATATGGCCTAGATGAGGTTGACGGTATTCGTAGACTCGGTATCTGATATTTGGCTTACTATGTCTCCCCATTGCATAGCTGACCAACATTACTTCTTCAGTATATGATATTGACTTATTATGTTTTTGCATCGCATAGCCTGGATAAGGCTAATGGTATTTATGGACTTACTAGCATGTTTTCGCATTGCTCTAATATTGCATAATTGACACCTACCTTACACACACACCTACACCACCCTTTAAGGTTTCTATAAGCTTATGCACTATAGATGCATGCTGGTGGCGCTAGGTCGCAACAGCATTAAGCTTGGAGCGCACAGCAGTCTTATGGAGCTTGATTTCTGATATATGTATTTTCCTTTTAGTATTATATTCAACTGTTTATATTAGTGAATATGTGATTATGATATTGCCTTTGTGATTTGGGTAAACTTGTGGTTATGCTTATTACGAGTTAAATGTACGTTGAAAAAGCCTACTTGTAGGATCCCAGGATCAGAATCTGGCATATGGGTGCTGCGAGCTAAGAATGGGGTACTACGAAGGCTGTCATATCAGATTCGGCGATCAGAAATTTTGTTAGCCCGATTTCTGAGTTTGGGGCATGACATGAGGTGTTAAAAATTTTTAAGGGGTCCTTCCTTCTTCCCCAATCTTCTTCTTTTAGTTAGTTTTTATGCTTTGTGTTCATGACCCCAAGTGTAGGGTCGCGACGTAGTAATAATCTCGTTAAGACTAAGTTTGAATCCACAAGGACTGAGCTTATATGTCTTCTGAACTATAACTAGATGAAGAACTAAAATTAAATATGAATAATCAAAAGAATAATTGTGATTAAAACTAATAAATTTAAAAGCGGTAACTAGGGTTTCCAAGGATCCACTTGCAGAGATCCAGGGGTCCTCTTACTTGATTCAAGTCACATGATTGGAATTGGAGTCCTATCCCATCCAATTGTAAGATATACAATTAAGATCAATCTGAACTTTCCTTGACCTAATTCTCAATGGAGGAGAATTGTGATAATTGGAAGATATTTCATCACCAAACCATGCCCATGGGATGATGGCTAACAACAGGATTCACCAATCCCACAATCTCAAAATCAGGAAAAGAAGATACTCAAAGCTATTGCAGATCTACTATAATATGAGTTACAATAAACCATTAAGAATTGAAAGTATTCCTTTAAAATCAAACTAGAATAAAAGAAGGTTCATCATAAACATGAATTAAAGTAAAAGAAACATCCCATCACGCCACAAGCTTCATCTCTTAGCCCCAGCTAAGAGGTTTCGACAACTATAGACATGAATGAACAAAAGTTTCTTAAGAAAAGCATAAAAACAAGCTAAAGAAGAAGAAGAAGAACCCTCAGATAGCGGCTTCACCCTTTTACTCCACTCCTCAAACCCAAGAAGATGCCCGGAGATGCCGTGTGGACTCTTATTTATAGTTGTGCAACACCTCCTTTCACACCGACTTGAAAAAATTTAGAAACCGTCTCAAATTTATGTAGTCCGCACAAAATCTGTGTAACCCTCGACTAGTAGAGGGTTACCTTTAACTAGTCGAGCACCACCTTTGACTAGTGAAGGACCACCTTTGACTGGTCAAAGATCACGCAAATTTAGAATCTGATGTTCCCGGAGTTCGAGTTAAAGTTTCTTCGAATAGTCGAGCAAGAGCTTAGACGAGTCGAAGAAGAGCTTAGATGAGTCAAGGCAGAGCTTAGACTAGTCGAAGATCATGTAAATTCACTTCAAATATTCAATTATATTCATTCCTCACTTGGTTTCCTTGGATCTTTGACATGTGAATTCTTCATTCTTGGTCTTTAAAGATCCAACCTTTGACATGGTGATTTTTGAGCATTAAATCCATGCTTTTAACATTCTTTTCAATCCAAGCTCTTGGATTCACCTTGCAACACAAACATGTATAAAATATAACATTAAGCAGTATTATGTTCATAAAACCAATATATAAATAGGGGATAACATGCAATATTTGACCCTCAACAATCCCTAACCAGCATTTTACTAGTCATGAGCAAAATATGCAAAAAATATTTTGAGAACTATTGTATAATTTCTATAATCTAAAGAGGTTTAAAAAATAATCCAGATAATAGAGTTTCAAAATACATCAATGTTAGGCATTATTCTCTCCTAAACTCTAACATTCAGTAAACTTCATAATCAAGTTCAAAGCATTAATCCTCTAATTAGAACCATTCCAAACATTGAGTTACATGGGTGCATAATGAAGTCTACACTTATCACAATCAAAATTCAATTCTTCATTTTCATGATAACATTAATAATCAAAAGAAGATTCAGGAAAACCAAAACCAAAAATGAAACTTACCTTACAACTTTTGATTTTTCCGTCGATGGCTTTCACACTATGTTTATTCTTTTTTAAAGATCTTTAATAGGTGGCCATTTTCGACGACAACTGTTTTTTTTTTTTTAGCTAGGCATTATATTTTTTCTTTCTTTTCAACTTTTCTCATCGAACATGATGGACAACTTCCCTAGGTTGGTTTCTTTCATGCTTAATAATCACCAAGTTAACAATTTAATGTTAACTGAAGCATTAATGTGACAGGTAGATGTGACATGTGAAATCATGACTCAATCAATGTTTAAAACTGCTACTCATGGATTAATAATTCAAACTTAACTTTGAAATTTCTATGTAACTAAATCCAAGAGACATAAATCATCAACATTAAGCATCTTATAATTCTAATTTAATTTTTTTTAATACATTTTCATAATTTTTACTCAAGGACTAAAAAAATAACTAATTAGTTTACCTAATCCCTCATCCCCAACTTAAAATCTACATTATCCTCAATGTAAAATAAATAAGCTTGTAATGCAACAGAGGTAATAAAAAGAAAAAAGGAAGTAATGGAAAGATAATACCTGAAGAAGAAATTTTGAGGCTTTTTCAATTATCTCAGTGTGAAGATGGGTTAGTACAAAAGACTCAAACAGACGATAAGAAAACTATTCTAAAATAGCAGAAAGCAATAAACCTAACTACACCTTTGTCAGACTAGGAGGTTAATCCTGGTAAACAGGATCGTTCAGACTTATGGACATGTCCTCTGAATCATATTTTTCAACAAATGGCTTTAAACGATCTCCATTCACTTTGAAATTATTGCCATTTTTGGATTTCGAATCTCGACGGCCCCATAGGGATAGACATTAGTAATAATGAAAGGGTCGGTCCAACGAGATCGGAGTTTACCCAAAAAAAGATGTAGTCAAGAATTATACAAAATGACCTTCTGACTTGGTGCGAATGATTTTTCGAGAATGTGTTGGCCATGAAGCACCTTCATTTTATCCTTATAAATTCTCGTATTCTCATTGCGTCATTTGGATTTCTTCGAGTTCATTCAACTAGAGTTTGCACAGCGAGCTAGTGTTGTCTAAATTGAAGTTTAGATTTTTAATCGCCCATTAGGCTCTATATTCCAACTCCACAAGTAAGTGGCAAGTCTTCCCATAGACAAGTCTAAAGAGAGACATTCTAAAAGGGGTTTTAAATGCAGTACAGTAAGCCCATAAAGCATCAGTCAATCGGATTGATCAATCATTTCGATCGAGATTAACCGTTTTCTCCAAAATGTATTTGATCACCCTATTGAAAATCTTAACTTGTCCACTTGTTTGTGGGTGGTATGGAGTGCTCACCTTGTGAGAGATGCCATATTTATTCATTAATTTCATGAATGACCTATTATAAAAATGTGAGCCCTATCACTAATGATGGCTCTAGGCATTCCGAATCGGGAAAGGATTTCTTTTTAAGAACTTAATGACTGTTTGATGGTCATTGTTCCGGCATGGAATCACTTTGACCCATTTAATGACATAATCTACTGCTAGCAAAACATATAAATTTCCAAAAGGAATGGGGGAATGTCCCATGAAATCGACGCCCCAATAATCAAATGCTTCAATGATCAGAATGGGGTTCAAAGGCATCATATTCCAATGGGACAATGCTCTCAAAATCTAACAATGCTTACAAGATTTGAAAAAATCATGAGTGTCTTTGAACATTGTGGGCCAGTAAAAGACACACTACAGAATTTTGGTCGTGGTCTTTTTAGTAGAAAAGTGACCACCATAGGCCTCAGAGTGACAAAAGGAGATGACACTTTGATGCTCATTGCTTGACACACATCTCCTTTGGATTTGGTCTGGGCAATATTTAAATAGGTAGGAATCATCCCAAAAGAACTTACGAACCTCGGTGAAGAATTTTTTCTTATCTTATGCATTCCAATGTGTCGATGTGAAACCCGTATCAAGACAATTAGTAATATCAGCAAACTAATGTGAATGAGAAACTTTGAACAATTGTTCGTCAGGGAACATGTCATTTATATGTGTCGTCTCAAGGGAATCAGAGAGATCAAGGTTAGAAAGATGGTCAGCCACTATGTTTTCTACTCCCCTTTTATCTTTTATTTCCAAATCAAATTATTAGAGTAAGAGGATCCATCTTATCAATTAGGGCTTATCATCATTCTTAGAAAGAAGATACTTGAGTGCCGCATGATCAGTGTAGATGATGATCTTGTATTCAATCAAGTAGGACCTAAAATTTTCTAAAGAGAATACTATGGCTAAGAGTTCCTTCTCCGTAGTAGAGTAATTCACTTGTGCAGAGTTTAAGGTTCTACTTACATAATGTATAACGTAGGAATTCTTATCTTTTCTCTGACCTAACACCACCCCAATAATATAATCCAATGCATCACACATAAGTTCAAAAGGAATGCTCGAATCGAGTGGCTGCATGATAGGTGCGGTGGTTAACTTACCCTTAAGCTTAGAAAAAGCTTCCTGACATTGCTCAGTCCACTCGTATGGTGTATCCTTTTGAAGTAGATTGTATAAAGGATGAGAGAGGTGACTAAAGACCTTTATGAATATTTTATAAAATTTAGCGTGTCTTAAGAAGGATCGCACATCACGTATGTTCTTGAGTGGACGTAAGTTAGATATAAGATCAATCTTAGCCTTATCTACCTCAATTTTCTTAGATGAGATGATATGTCCAAGGAAAATTCTCTTACAAACCGTGAAGTGACACTTCTCCTAATTCAGTACCAAGTTCTTTTTCTCACATCGCTTTAGTACACATTAAAGATTCTCCAAAGAATTGCTGAAGGATAGACCATAGACCGAGAAGTCATCCATGAAGAGCTCTAAATATTACCCTACCATGTTAAAAAAAATACTCATCATACATCCCTAAAAAGTGGCGGGGGCATTTCACAGTTTGAATGACATTTTTCGGTAAGCAAAGGTACCAAAGGGACTTGTGAATGTGGTCTTTTCTTGATCTTCAGGGGCTACCTCTATTTAGTTATAGCCTGAATACTCGTCAAGGAAATAATTATATGAGTAACCAGCTAGCCTTTCCAAAATTTGATCAATGAAGGGCAAAGGAAAATGGTCCTTCCTCATGATGGTATTTAATTTCCTGTAGTCAATGCACATTCTCCAACCAGTAGTAACTCTAGTTAGCATGAGTTCATTGTTGACATTGGATACTATGGTGATTTCAGACTTCTTAGGAACCACCTGAGTTAGACTCACCCATTTGCTATCCAATATGGGGTATATGATACCCACATCTAATAACTTAAGAACCTCGGCCTTAACCACTTCCTTCATGTTTGGATTTAATCTACGTCGTAGTTACCGGGAGGTCTTCGCATTATCCTCTAAATAAATGCGGTGAGTACAAATTGAAGGGTCAATTCCCTTGAGGTCCGCAATCGGCCATCCAAGGGCCCCCTTATGCTCAATGAGAGTAGAAATAAGCATACTCTCTTGTTCTTGTTCGAGGTGAGAAGAAATTACCACCGGGTATGTTTCGTCTTGACCTAAATAGACATATTTCAATTTAGTAGGCAAAGGTTTTATGTCAAGCTTCGGTACCTTGAGGTTGGACGGTAGAGGCACTACATCAGTTTGGGGTAATTCTTCAAATTGTGGCCTCCACCGGTTAACTCCAAGTACCGATACTGTATCAAGCATGGCACCAGTCTCCCTAATTGTATCATCATCCAAATGATGGGAGTGTGCCAAGTACGTCTCTAAAGGGTCAGAGGATAAGGTCATCAGAGTTCTATCTTCCACGAAAGAATTTATCATGTTAATGTCGTGGATATCGTCATCATCCTCTATCTGTTTGCTCATATTGAAAAAGATGTTGTGCTCTAATGTCATATTTTTGAAAGATAGATTCAGGACTCCATTCCTGCAATTAATGAATGCATTTGATGTAGCAAGGAATGGGCAACTAAGGATGACAGGAATTTGAGTGCTCATGTCCATGATAGGTCGAGTGTCCATGACGATAAAATCTACTGGGGAGTATAATTTATCAACCTAGACCAACACATCCTTAATTATCCCTCTCGGCACACGAATTGAGTGAACAGCAAGTTGTAATGTGGTCTAAGTGGATTTTAATTCACCCAGACCCAATTGTTCTTAAACTGAGTAAGGAATCAGATTTATGCTTACTCCTAAGTTAAGTAGTGCGTGCTCAATCCAATAGTTTCCAATTACACAAGTGATGGTTAGGCTACTAGGATCTTTGTATTTTCGTGGCACATCTTACTTTAAGATGGCACTCACTTTTTTAGTCAGAAAAATTTTCTTTTTGATGCTTTTTCGCCTTTTGGTCGTGCATAGGTCTTTCAAAAATTTAGCATATGAAGGAATTTGTTTTACAACATCCAGAAGTGGGATTTTGACCTTCACTTGTTTAAGCAACTCTAGAATGTCCTGAGAGATAGAGAGAGATTTTGGTGCAATCAACTGTTGGGGGAATAGAGCAATCGGCTTGCTCAAAGGTTCCGGTTCTAATCCATGTGGAGTAATGTTAGGTCTATCCTCTATTTTTTCTTTCGGGTCCTTAGACTCTTCAGTCCTTACCGGAATAGATTTGTCAATTATTTTTTCACTCCTAAGAGTAGTGATAGACTTGGCTTGCTCCATATGATTTGAAGAGCTTGGATCACTTATCTCGTATTGCGGTTTAGGATTGGGAAGAGGCTAGGCTGGAAGCATCCTTTCTCCCCACTCGTTAAGCATGATTCCATGCTTTGCACGAGTGATACAAGCATTCCCAAGGCTGATCTGATATCCTGGAATGCTTATGCATTATTCTGATTGAGTGACTCTTGGTTTTGAATGTGTTTTAGAACTGGGTCCTCTTGATTCAAGAATTGGTTAGGGATTCCTTAAGAAGCAGCAGTTTGTCCGTTTCTCTAACTAAAGTTCAGATGATTTTCAGTTGAGTGTATATTGCAAGCACAAATACTGCAAATAACTTCCTTAGCCTTATCCTTCTTAAGTTCTATGGCCTCGAGTCTCCTTGTGAGATTAACCACTTTAGCATTTGTATCATCATCCTCTTTCAACAAGTTTATCCCACCTTTCTCCTTTGATTGAGTAGGCTTAAATATGGTGCTAGATCTTGGAGAGATGTCCTATGATTGTGTGGTTTTAGTGAGTTTGTCAAAGTAATCCCACACTTCGTCAACATTTTTTTTCATGAATTCCCCATTGCACATCATCTTGATGAATTAGCGCATGGAAGATGTCAGTCCATCATGAAAGAAACTAGTTACGCGCTATGTTAAAACTGTGTTGTGGGCATGAATTGACAAGATCCTTGAACCACTCACAACATTGGAAGAATGTTTCATCTTCTTTTTGGGCGGAGTTCATGATCGATTTCCTAATGGCGTGTTCATAACCTCAAGTGTAGAGTCGTGATGTAGTAATAATCTCAGTGAGATCGAAGTCGAATCCATAATGACTAATCTCGTGAGTATTCTGAAAGCAACTAAAGGTAGAACTAGAAGAAGATGTTAATCTAAAAATGGAAATTAAGAGAGGAATTGTGAAGGATTTAATTAGAAAATTAAGAATTAAAGCTGGGAACTAGGGTTTCTAAGGATCCACTTGTAGCAACCAGGGAAATCTATACTTGATTCAAGGACACAACTGGAATCGGAGTCCTAGCTTATCCAGTTGGAAGATATCTTAATAAAACCAAATCTGAACTTTGTTTGACCTAATTCTCAATGGATGAAAGGTGTGAGAACTGGAAGTGATTCCATCACAAAACCATGCCCAGGAGACAATGGCTCACAATAGGATATACTAATCTCATAAACAAACATAAGAGAATCATGAAGAATAGAAGAGATTCCATCATCTAACAATGCCTAAGGGACGATGGTGAAGAACAGGATTTCTTAATTTCACAATATCAATACATGAAAGGAGATACTCAAAGTTATCGCAGATCTACTGTAATTTGAGTCATAATAAACTATTAAAAATTGAAGATATTTCTTAAATATCAAATTAGAATCAAAGAGAGTTCAACATAAGCATAAATCAAAGTAATAGAAAACATCTCATCATGCTACAAGCTTCACCTCTTAGCCTTAGTTCAGAGATTTAGCCAACTATAGTCATGATTGGAACTAAAACCCTATAAGAAAACATGAAAAACTAAGGAAGAAAGAAGAAAAATTCTTAGTGACGACTCTTTACCCTTATACTTCGCTCCTCTAAACCCTAGATTAATTAGATAGATGCTTAGGGATGCCCTCGAGACTCCTATTTATAATTGTTCAACACCTCCTTTCGCACCTCTTTGAAAAAATCCAAAAATTACCTCAAAATTACGCACTTTGCATAACTCTGTGAAACTTCACGTGATTCATTCGATGACATCGAATAGGCTTCGATGTCATCAAAGGTGTCTTTTATATGTATTTTTTCTGTGCTTTTGTAACTTCATCTGGACTCTGTAACCTTCTATATCATTGAACCTACCTTCGATGTCATTGAAGAGGCCTTCAATGTCATCGACCATTGTTCGAGGAATCGATAATGTGTCCAAAACGGTCCAGAGAGTTAATCTAATTTCTTTAATAAATTTGTTGTCATCGAAGAGACCTTCGATGTCATTAAGGAGTGCATCGAGTAATCGAAAATGACGTCCAATGTGTCCATCAAGTTTTGCCGAAATTTAACAGAAAATTCAATGTAATCGAAGAGGCCTTCGATGTCATCGAGTAATGCTTCGACTCATCAAATAAGTTCTCGAGTCATCGAAAAACATCTTTAATTTATCCAGCGATCAATTTGATTTTCTTTCATAAATTCGATGTCATCAACCTGTGTTCAATGTCATCGAATGTGTCCTCGATGTCATGTTCGATGACATAGTTAATGTGCATTCTGCACTTGTTCTTTTGGCTTCGTTCCTTCTCCACTTGGTTTTCTTGAATCTTAGGACCTAGAAATCTTCAATCTTTGTCTCTTAAGATCCATTCTTTACCTTAGTGATCCTTTTGAGCATCAAATCCATGCTTTAAGCACATTTCCAATCCAAGCTCTTAAATTCACCTTGCAACATAAACATGAGTAAAATAGGACATTAAGCAGTATCATATTTGTAAAAATAAGATATAAATGGGGTTTAATATGCAATATTTGATCCTTAATATGGTGTTCATCTTATGGTATGGATTTTTTTTTTATGAACTCATGCATTAGGTCATTCCATGTGCCAATAGATTGCGAACGTAGTGAGCATAACCATGTCTTAGTTTTTTCTTTCAAGGAGAAAGGAAAGAGTTTCATCTTGATTGTAACTATAATCTCATCAAGCTCTTTCAAGTGTAGATATGGACTTTTAGATTCAAGTCCAAGGAACTTTGGAAGGAGTTGGATCACTCCCGACTTGATATCCATGTTTCTTATATTTTATGAAAAAACTATATAGGAAGGGGTACTCACCCTCGCCAGTTGTAAGTAGTCTTGTAAAGTACAAGGCGAGGGTGCTAGATGCACCTCGATTTCATCCTGAATTTCCTCAACCCGAGGTTGAGGAGGAATTGAACGTTGATTGGCAGCATAATTTCAATTAACTTTGTGGATCTCGATTGGTGTCTAATCCTATGATGGATAGATAACCCCTCAACCAATCCTCCTTCACTCAAGAGACGTCGAGTGTTATCACTGATCTACTTCGACACGAAACACTCTCGGCCCTCAATTTCAGAATCTAACCTAAACCTAAAAAAGAAAGAGAGAAATAGAAACCTAAAAATAAAAAGAAGTTACCAAATTAGAAGTTTCTATATTAGGATCTTGCAAAAATAGAAAAATAAGTTAGTTTCTATTTTTTTTTTATAAAGAAAGAAAACTAGTTTCTAAAAATAAATTAGGAATGTTTCTAATCATAGAAATAGAATGTCAATTAGTTTCTAAAAATAAATCAGAAAAATCCTAACTTAAAATTAGAAAGTAAATAGATCCTAATATTAACCTAATTATAAAACTAGTTAATCTCAAAAAAATGCAACCGTTAGTCCTCGACGACGGCGTCAAAAACTTGTTCACAACCCCAAGTGTAGGGTCGCGATGTAGTAATAATTTCAGTGAGACTGAGGTCGAATCCACAAGGACTGAACTTGTGTGTCTTCTAAATTTAACTAGAACTAGAACTAGATGAAGAACTAAAACTAAATCTGAATAATTGAAAGAGTAATTGTGATTAAAATGATAAAACTAATAAATTTAAAGGTGGTAACTAGGGTTTTCAAAGATCCACTTGCAGAGATCAAGGGGCCCTCTTACTTGATTCAAGTCACACGATTGGAATTGGAGTCCTATCCTATCCAATTGGAAGATATACAATTACGATCAATCTAAACTTTCATTGACCAAATTCTTAATGGAGGAGAATTGTGATAATTGGAAGAGATTCCATCACCAAACCATGCCCATGGGACTATGGCTAACAATAGGATTTACCAATCCCACAATCTGAAAATCAAGAAAAGAAGATACTCAAAGCGTAAGACCCTAACCCAATTGTGCATGTCTTTCCTTTAGGACTCGTGGTCCTACCGGTCGAATTCTGGAAACTCGCAACCTACAGATAGTGTTCGCAGTCATCCTTAAGTTTGGTCACGTAGACCAGACTCGAATTAACCCATAATCTATGCCATTCTATCTACATCGGTGCCGAAGTTCCAATGCCATGTCCTGTGCGTAAATCTGACATGTATATCTCAAGTTATGGGCAACATTCAATATGGACCCTTGATTTATGGGTGGTGGACCCCACCCGCACATTCTCCCATGTAATTATGGTGCCTAATCTGAATTTTTTAAAGTAGTCTACTACCTAAACATTGTTTGTATCACCATAAGCCCTCATGATTACTTTCTCTACTCTAGGTAAGAGAAGTAATCATGACATAGCCTAAAAAGTCTCTCTCTCTCTCTCTTTCCCTCTCATTTCTCTCTACTCCTTCCTCTCTCCTCTCCCTAGCAACCCTCCACCGTCCCCTTCTCCCCCATTTTTTTAGCACATTCTCTCCTAAATATCTCCCCATTTATCCCTTCTGATCTCATCTCAACCGTTGATTCATGTTTCTTGGAGTCTCTTAATAAAGGTGATATAACTTTTAAGGTTGATCCTTTGAGGTGGGTGTTTTTAGTTTAGAATTTCTTTTCTTCCTTCTTAGAGTTTTTCATTCCTACCTTGAGGAGCTTGTAGGGCTCACTAAATTATGGTGGAGGTCCCTAAATATCCATGGATGAGGCCTATGGCCAACCATCTTGCATGCATATTCCATAGATGAGGCCATTCTCCATGGACCTCATCATGGCCTTTTTTTTTTTTCCTTTTTAATCCATGTTCTTGAGAGGTCATTTAGACCCTAAACCTTGGTGGGGATGACATCCCCACCTTAGATATGAAATCTTATTGCATGCATGTTTATGATGCAACTTGTAAATGAATATAGTGGAAGGCATAATGTTGTGATGAAGGGAGGGCCTTAATGGTGGTAGAGACCCTCTCTTGTGGCCAGATCTTACTTTCTTTCTTCCTTTTTTTTTTAGTTTTCCCTATCCTCATGACCTGATCTCTGAGGTGCGTGGCCCACTTAGAGGCCTTGCAACATCCAGACCATCCAAACATTATGGACGCCTTGTGTTGTCCATACTTAGGACGTTGGTGCCCCATTTCCCCCATATGTGATGCATGTAATGGGTTTTTGGGTGAGGAGATGGCCTGGATATTTGTGGGGCCCAATAAGGTGGACCATGGCACCAAATTTATGGGGTAATCTCCTTTTTATTTGACTCATGCTTAGTGTATTCCATGTATATGTTGCTATCCAGAAATTTTCTTGACAGTTTCTGATTATTTTTGGACCAGATTTTGGGACTAATTGGGGGACCTTTCCTACCCTTCAAATATAATTTTCTTAAAGGTGGGGACCCCACGTAGATGTCCCCAAAATTTTAGTCCCATTTGACCTTGATTGAGGTCCCAAAGGTGTGGCCCAACTGGGGTGGACAGTTCAGATTTTCTGGACTATCCAACAGCATGTTAGTTTGGAAATCTTAAAATATAAAATAATTTTTGCATTGGTGGGTGACTTTTGTAGACCTTAACTTATAGTATATATATGTAGCGATGTTAAAATCAATTTTTCCCAATTTTTGGAGATCTTGGGCCCACCCCATTGTGTGCTCAAAAAAGGGTCAGCCATAATTCTGCACTAACCATATTTTTGGATAGTCTGTGTTCTTTTAGTTCATAAAATTTTAACTTTAGGTGGCCCTCCCCTGCTAGGACCCACCTATCGAATTTCGGGCCCAATGGACCACCGAGGAATATTTGGCAAGGGCTGGCCGGCCCACCAGGCTGGATGCTCAAGGCTGGGGCGTCCAGCATGGGCTGGCCGTCCACCCCATTTTTTGGCCCACCATGATGTGTGTTTTATCCTTCTAGCCTCCCTATGTTTGGCCCACTTAAGAATGGTCCATCTAAGTGTGGAGTAGCTAGGGTGGGGCCCGCCTTTTTTTGCTAGCACATGGACTGGGAGTCCAGCCCATCGGGACACTCAGGCCCGTGTGGACTACCCGCTGGACCTTGGTCTATTAGTGTGGCCCACCTATTTTTCCAATTAATGTGATGTAATCCTATGTGGTGGGGCCCTCTGACTTGAAGGCTGGACTACTTAGATTGATGTCCTAATCAAATGGATCATTTTTTGGGCTTTAATAGGCCCATAAACCTGTTAGGTTGAAAATCTAGAAATGTGTTATAATTATGCTTGGCCTTCGGGCTGAAATTTTGAGAAGTGGGACCCATCACATTGTGAGTACTTAGAAGGAATAAAATCATGCTTAGAATCCCCTAATTTTGGGCTTAAATAATGCGTATTTTTTAGGCACATCGTAGTTGGATGTTAATAGGTCCATGTATGCATCAAGTCGTTTGACTCTTTAGGCCCATAAGGGCTGGAACTTTCTTGATAAGGCCCATTGGACCTTTGGGCCACTTTCTATATTATTGTGTTGGGTTTATGGGCCAGATTTCACAAGTGGTTAGGCCCTTGCTCGCCCAACAAATCAACTTTATACTTAGGCCGGGTTGTAATCCCAACTCACTTGACTTACACATGAGAGTTGCGCATGTGGTTTGAGTAATGGACTGCCCAGTAGGCCCACCACAATATGTGGACTAATGACCCTTATATTTGGGCCTAAACCTTACATATGGGCCCACGATATTGCTTATGGGTTAGGCTATGTGTGTTGTTGACTAGACCTATGTGTTGGAATAGGCCTTGGGCCTTGATCCGCAGTTGATTAGAGATAGACCACCTCTTGGGGACCAGTTGTAGTTGGATATCTACATTGGTGGCTCTAAGGTAGGCTCGTGAGTTTCTATGGGTGGTTAAAGGCCCATCATAGATCCTTGTTAGGAAGATTCATCTATTTAGTCCCATGTTATTGTTCTCCTTAGCCTTGTGGGCTACCCCAAATTATTAGGCCCCTACTAGATAACGACTCCTTAGAGGATTTATCTAAGTACCTAAACTTAGTCCCTCCTTAGAAATGAGGCATATATTATGACATCATTGACATATGGCACACCTAGTTCATCATCATTACCCATGTACATCATTGCGTGATTTGATTGCATTGTGTGTGGTGATTGGGCAGATGTGATAGTTTCCTAAAGGGATGAAGTTTCCCCTCTTGTGTACGCTAAGTGCTTGGAGATGATGCATGATTGGTATGCGCGACTCATGCATCTGGTATTGCATTTCATGGATATTATTTTCCCTTACTTCATAGGGCTGATGCATCCACAGAGATATCATGAATGACCATGTGTAGACACCGAAAATGTTACTTGAGTATTAGGGTGCATAGGATATCCCTGGGTGAAAGCTCCTAAAATTCCACGGTACTGAGGGAACGCCCCAGCATCGAGACTGAGTGAAAAACATGAGCGCACGAGGGCCTTATACCTTTAGGTTGCGACTCCCACTACAATGTTGTTGGTTGGGATGGGGTGTGGTCTTACTCGCCTGAGTGAGAGGGCAATAGTTAGGCTGAGTTTGACCAACTCGTGAATGGGTCCGCTACCGTTGAGCCTTGCTGGTGATTGGCTGTCCACAAGCGAGTAGTGAGGTCTCTTACGCTCATTTGACTGTGCGGATCACGGAGAACGGTAATCATCCAGCAGTGTACTTGACCCCAGTAGTTTCCTTATGATGAAAATGTACTTGATATGTAGATTAGATATGAGCACTGGCGTTACTTCAAATTGCATTAACATTGGCTCTATAAGCCTCATGTTGCATCACCTTAGCATTGCATTCAGTACTCATGTATTACCGTGCATAGCCTTAGTATGGCTTACCACATTCATAGCTTAGCCTTAGTACAACTAGTGTCATTCATGCTATCTTCTATATTCTTCACTATCTTCTTTTGAGCACCATTGTCACACACCTTCACCGCCCTCTAAGCTCTCTATAATCTTATGCATGATTAATGCATGCAGGTGATCTTAGGCCGGAGAGAGGAGCAACAGTCGGAGTGTGTCACTAATCCTTTTAGAGTTTTTTCCTTGTTATCATTATATTTCCCTCTTTAAAACCTTATATTATTAAAGTTAAATTTTCTAGTGGATTTTGTAATGTGTTCCTGTAGTTATTTCCATTGGTTACTATGTTATGATCTTGGGTATGTTCTTATTGGATTGGATTTATGTCATGAAAATCCTCTTTGTAGAATCCCAAGATCGGAACCTATGTCAGGAGTCAAGAATGAGGTGTTATGGAGGCTGTTACGGCTGAAATCGGCTATCGGGTTCCTCGTGAGTCTGGTCACCAGGTCTAGGGTGTGACACAAAGCTATTGCAGATTTACTATAATTTGAGTCACAATATACCATTAAGAACTGAAAGTATTTCTTTAAAATAAAACTTGAATCAAATAAGGTTCAATATAAACATGAATCAAAGTAAAAGAAACATCCCATCACACTACAAGCTTCACCTCTTACCCTAATAAGAGGTTTAGACAACCATAGACATGATTGAACTAAAGTCTCTTAAGAAAAGTATAAAAACAAGCTGAAGAAGAAGAAGAACTCCTGGACGGTGGCTCCATCCTTTTTCACCACTCCTCAAACCCAAGAATATGCCCAAGGATGCCCTGGGGACTCCTATTTATAGTTGTGCATCACCTCCTTTCGTATCGACATGGAAAAATCTAGAAATCGCCTCAAATTTACATAGTTTGTGCAAAATCTGCGTTACCCTCAATTGGTCGGGTTACCTTCAACTAGTTGAGGATCACCTTCAACTGGTTGAAGATTACACTAATTTAAAATCTGATGTTGATGGAGTTCGAGTTGAAGTTTCCTCGACTAGTCGAGCTGGAGCTTAGACGAGTTGACGCGGAGCTTGGACTAGTCGAAAATCATGCAAATTTTATTTAAATCTTCAATTCTCTTCATTCCTTGGTTTCCTTGGATATTTGGCATGTGAATTCTTTATTCTTAGTCTTCTAAGATCTAACTTTATCGTAGTAATTTTTGAGCATTAAATCCATTCATTATTCAATCCAAGCTCTCAGATTCACCTTGCAACACAAACATGTATAAAATATAACATTAAGCAGTATCATGTTCATAAAACCGAGATATAAATAGGGAATAATATGCAATATTTGACCCTCAACACTTTGTTTAAGAGTTTTTAAGGCAATCATATCCTTGGTTGGGTAAACCTCATAGCTAGGGCTAAGAGGTGAAGCTTGTAATTTATTTTGATGTTTATCTTCCTTTTATTCACATTATGTTGAACATCTATAGATTTCTAGTTTGAATTAAGGAATACTTTCAGTTTTCTATGGTTGATTGTGACTTCAATTATAATAGATGCTGTGAGAGCTTTAAATATCTTCTTATCTGTTTTGATATTATTGAGATTGGTAAAATTCATGATTCACCATCATCTCCTGGGCATGGTGGATAGTTAAATTCCCTTCCAATCATCACAATGGTGCTTTCTGTGGGAACTAATTTAATGAAAACTTTATATTATGATTTAATTGTTTTATCTTCTAACTTGATAGGATAGGACTTCAATTCCAGTTGTGCTTATTGAATCAAGTAGCATCTTAATAGCTACAAGTGGATCCTTGACGCTTTTGTTTCCTTTTTCTTATTAATAGTTTATTCTCATTTAATCTCTCTTATTCCAGATTTTAGTTTACATTCTAGTTCTAGTTTTAGTTATAGTTTATTACAAAATACGTACAAGTCCTTGTGGATTCGACCTCGATCTTACCGAGTTATTATTACATCACAGCTCTGCACTTGGGGTTGTGAACATAAAAAAAAAAGGCTTAACACTCTAGTAACCAAACTATAAAAATGCTGGGAATTGTCGAGGACATCCAAACTTAAGTTTTAATGCATCGAACCCATTTCGATGACATCGATATATGGCCATATATCTCCTGCAAGCTTTAAAGGAACTATAATATTTTCGATGCAATCAAACAACCTTCGATGGCATCAAAGTTAAGTCATTAATGCTATCGAATAAGGTTCAATGGAATCGATACTTGGACCAGTTTGTCCAAAGAGTTTACAAGAAAAATTATATATTTTTAATGACATCGAATGGTTGTTCGATGACATTGAAAAATGGACATAACAGTTTAGAGAGTTTTCACAGGAAAATCAACTTCCTCTTAATAACATAGAAATGTCTTCAATGACATCAAAATTCAAACTTCAATGACATCAAAGAATGTTCGATGAGATCAAAATTGAGCTCAAATTGTCCAGCAACCAAAGTGTATTTTTCAAAGAAAATCTTGATGGCATCGAAGGATGATCGATGACATCAGACAGAATCTGGTTTACATCCATTTAAAAACCTTAGTGTAGGAGTCGATGGCATCAAAGAAGTTTGGTTGACATAGAAGGAAACTGTAAGTGATAAAATGATTAAAGTACTCTTTAATTGTCAAATTTCGTATGATTAAAACAACATGTCAAGAAATCTTTGAGACCGGTTCAAGATAAATAGAAGATCAAGCTCAAGTCTAGTACATTATCAAAAGAAGATCAAGCTAAAGATCAACTGATATTCAAGTACAAGATCAAGCTCAAAAGTTAAGATGAAGTCAGTAATCAAGTTCAATACAAAGAAGTTAAGATATTTCACATATCTCAGGTAGTATAAAACCCTAGAAAGACCTTAGGTTGTGGTGCTTTAAAAAATTATTTAAATTAGGTTTTTATACTTGTGTTTGCTTGAAATTCGACCAACTTAAGGTTTAGTTCAAATAGTCAAAGTTTTCTCATCCAGTCCAAGTTCAAGTCAAAATAAAACTGTTTTATGGTTGTAAATTTGACCAATCGAATTTTTGGTTCGACTAGTCGAAGATTGATCTTCGACCAGCCTAAGAACATTCAGCTCGAAGTCCATCAATTAAATAGATTTGGATTTTGAAGACCAAATTCGACTAGTTGAATAGAGATCTTCGACTAGTCGAACTGGTCTTCGGACTAGTCAAAATTTGGATAAATATTATCCCGTACAAATCTGAAATCCGTTGAATAGAATCGAGTCTGCTGGGACTAATCGAGGACTGCCTTAGGCTAGTTGAAGATTTAACTTCTTTGCTTATAAATTGAGGTTCTCTCTCAATCCAAAATATCAATTATTATTATAAGAGATAGAGTTCCAGTTATTAACAAGCTATTGAACGGTATACATAAATTTTATTTATAGCTTTTGTTTAATTCCCTTAATCTCAGATTCTTTCATTTTGATTCTGAAGAGAGTGAATACTACATAGTACCATTCTTTTGAGATTTAAGATAATTTACTCAAGTAGGCATTAATTTGAACTTAATTAAAATCAATAGAACCCTAGACTTTTTCTATCTAACTGAACATTGAACAATAAACACTAAAGATAATGGTTCTTCAGTTAGAGCTTCTTCTACAATGAAGATAAGTATACCTTCAATTGTATATTCAATTTTTCTAAGATAACTAGAAAATCTCAGTATAGGTTTTGTCTGAGATAGCCTGAAAACCTCAATAAGCGGTTTGATTATGATAGCCCATCAAAATCACAACTATATCAAGTTTTAAGATGACCTTGAGAAAACCTTTTTTATAGTGAAAGCCAAGATTATGTGGAGAGTAATTTTGGGAGTGGAGTAGGTGTGACTGTTTTAAAACAGTTGTTGACACACCAAACCACTATAATTCTTTGTGTTATGTGGTGAATATTTTTATCTTTTATGTGGTAAATGGTTGTATTTACATTTTAATTGAAGTGGTGCATATAATATTTATTTATATTTACTCTTGAAAAGTTTAGAATTTTAATTTTAAAAGTATTCGTGAAATAAGGTTGTCCTGCATAAACTTTTAGGTGAAGGTTGTCCTATGAATTATTTGAAATCAACGGTTTAATACTTAGACAATTGAAATATCTAATTTATTTATTATTCAACACTTATTTGATTATTTGACATGGTCCTATTCACCCCCCCCCCCACCACCCCCCCCCCCCCCCCCCCCCCCCCCCCTTCTAGGACTTCTTAAAGCTCTCATTTTCAAGTGGTATCAGGGCAGGTTGCTTTATTTTTTTGCGATTAACCTCCTTAAGTTAAGATTCAGAGCTTTATTATGTCAAATATTGATAGTTTATATATTACCAGGCCACCTCCTTTTGATGGGTCTAATTATTCATACTGAAAAGCCAGAATGAGGATTTTTCTCAAATCCTTAGATGAAAGTGTGTGGCAAGCCACTGTGACTAAATTGAAACCTCATATGTTTGAAGTAGTAGCTGAGGATGGAACCAAATCTATGAGAGAAACTGCATTTTAATTATGGATTGTTGGTCAGAAAAGTGAAAACAATGTTATTGTTAAAGCCTTAATTGCAATAACTTGTGATCTATCGCCTGATGAATTCAAAAGAATTATTTCATGCAATATAACTAAGCACAAGACATTCTCGAAATGACACATGAAGGAACAACTACTGTCAAGAAATCAAAAATTCAAATCCTCATAATCAAATTTGAGGAGATAAGTATGAAAGAAAAATGAATCTTTCATGGACTTCTATATTAAACTGAATGACATAGTACATTCCATGTGTGGTCTACAGATGGAATCCTTGAAAGCAAAGTTTGTGCGAAAATACTCGATCATTTCCTGATAAGTTCAACTCTCAGGTTACTGTTATACAGGAATTAAGGCACACTGATATTATCACACCCCAAAACTGGGGATGGACAACTTTTGTGATGCCCTGAATCCGGCACTCGACTTCCATACACCAAGTTTCGAGTTTGGTGCATCACAAAGAAGATTTTTTTTGACTAATATATATATATATATATATATATATATATATATATATATATAATGTCTAAGCCTAAAGATCTATGATCAAAATATCAAGTAACAGTCCATTATAAATCCTGATGGTTACAAGTACAATGCTTTTCAAAGGTATACAAAGATAACATTGCCAAATCGAAAAATAGATACAATGTATTGAGAAAGCTAAGTCTTCCAAGCTACTCCTGCCCTGAAAAAAAATGAGAAATAGGAAGCTTAGGCAAAAAGCCTAGTGAGTACACACGTGTGTATAGTGTGTCCTACATACAAGCAAGATAAATACACCACAGAAATCATATATGGTGAAAGACGTGTAGTACGTAAGGTATGATGTCAATGGCAATGCAATGCAATGCATATCCATCATAATAATACTCTGAGTCAATGCTACCAGCATCACTAAGTCGTGTTTTCATTTCTCCTATACCATAGCTATAACCATATTACACACATCCGTAATCACATCATCATCATCATATTGTCATGCCATATCATAACTGTATATCTCGAAAAAACACTGTAGTCAACACCCATGCACTAAACACCAGCAATTGACCTCGTATACTAGCCCTGCGGTGGATTTCCACCTGGCATGCCAGTAGTGGACCTCACTCGCACTTCTCCTCACCGGTAAGTCAGACCAGTCCCTGTTTGCACCTCAGCCCTTAAGTAGGTTGGACCCATCTCTTCTTTACCCAACCACGTCAGTGGGAGTCAAATCCATGACCCATGTATCCACTCAGTCCGATGGTGATATATCACTAGCTAGCAATGGGGTTTTGGGACTTTCAACCCAAGAGACACATCATCCCCTACTATTTCCACACTTCCGGTGTCCTGTCCCTTTTCAGGGATAACCCAAGTCATCATTATAGATGCACATTTCATCGTCAAGATCCAACTCATGTTATACAGTATGACGACGGTATTTTGATCATCATGTATATCATGATTATGCATGAATTCAAGTAATTATGACAAGGCATACATTCAAGTGCATGTGGTAATGCCATGAGTTTAGGTTCTGCTTAACCTCTAAGCCAAAAATGACTTATAATCATGTAACACCCTGAAAATCGGGGGTCGTGTATAAACTCAACTCCCGAGTTCCAGACCATCACTTATGCAACAAAAATGATTATGATTCAATGTTGTCTGATTTAAAGCATTCACATGAGTAAAAGTATACCAAAACTGCAATTCATACTTCAGATCCAGTGATAAAAGCAAGCGGAAGACTAAACAATATATATATCACTGTATGAAAAAATAAAGTAAATCTCATCTGTCTCCAAAGTATGACTACATCTCTGAGTCTCATATACATATACATAAACACAAAAATAATGTTCAAAATAGTCCCACTGAAGTCCCCTCGATCCAGGTCACCTACGGGAAGTCGTCGTGATACTGCATATACGAGAACTCCTCCTGGTCCTCGTCGATCTCTGGCTCCACCTCCTGGATCTCGGCCTCACCTGCATCTACAACAGGGTCTGGTGGGTGTTGCAAACACCATCCCGTAACGTGGGAGTGAGTGATCAACTCAGTGGAATCATAGAGCAAAGATTAGCATGTTCACAATTCAATCACGCGATAATAGTAAAGCAGTAAATCAGACAATCCTAATACTGTTGTTAATGCAAGATGACATGACGTGATGTATGCCCTCACCGACGATCTCCCTCATGCGGCAACATCTTATGACCGCGGCATGCCACACTCCCTAGAGTGCTCCACATCTTCCAGGCACATGCAATGCTATGGTGATATGAATTCCAAGTTGTTATTAGTCCATTCAAACAGCAGGATTGGGAAACTAAGGTACTTCCCTTGTATCAATCCCAACACAGATCCTGTCTAGGGTCGTCACTCCTAGTAATCTCATACGATGTGTATTTTGTAGGTCACTGCAAGGGATGCCAGGGCTGTTGCTCGCACTCGTTGCACCGCTCCCCCATTACCTTATCAATACAGGCCTACCGTACTCTACTGCAACGGAAGGGTCGTCGCCTCCCGTGGACTCAGAATACGCTCGCGGTCACTACAAAGGGCTCGTCGCCTGATCAGTGTAGGCCGACAGCTAGAATATAGTGTCCCATACCACCATAATCTGCTCACGAGTCTAGGTGCTCACTGGTCACTACGGGGAGGTTTGTGGCCCCAGCATAGGCCGACAGCTCGACCACGGTGTCCCATACCACCATGCCCGGCTCATGAGTCTTCGTGGATCAAGGTACCATGGTTAACAGGGTTTTCAGTGGTAAGTTCAGTACCCTAAGTTCAAGCAGTTATGACACATACAAGGTGAACATACATCGGCCAGTCGGGTTACTTGACGGGCTCGACTAGCGCGATCGCATCTCAAGTCGAACGGCATGAAGTGCGTAAAACACTTCGCGTGGCCTAATCACTGCCGCCAACTCTAAACACGAATCACGTTCATCGAAGCGTCGTTCGTGGCTATGACCAGTCAGCCACGAATTCGCTCGGTTACCGACTGCCTGGGCTAAGTCTAGTCCCAAACATTTATGGAATCACATCAGCAATCTAAGTGAGAGTATTGAAATTGAAATACAATCATGTGAGCATGTTAACACATGTTATAACATTCAACTTAAGCAAATCTTCCAACACACATATTCCATGCATGTAATGAAATCATGCATATAGTCAACATGTAGAAAATTATTTAGGTCAGCATATTAATTGAAGAATCAATCAAAAACTATCTCATAACATCATTCAATTCAATACATACTAATACAAACATTTATACAAACACATACACTACACACTTAAGTCTACATATAGTATGTCGACCCAAAGTACGCAACTAGGCGAATCTCTTCGCCAAACTAATTATGCAAGCATTCCTAACTCCCTAATGCGACAACAAACCATGTCAATCATGTCAGCAAAATATGAATGCTGACCGTACTTCCTACAAATGACTAAAATGCCCTAAATCTCATATTCTTCGTTAATTTACGAAACAGGAAACGGAGAGCATGTTGTACATGTCAAACGGCAGTGCCGTCGATAATCTACTATTAAACGACATTGAAAGCGTTGTAAACCGTCAATCAAAGCGTCTAAAATCCTCACCTAGTCTCTTACGGATGCGGGATTTTGAACGGAGCGTGTACGCTTCGTCTACGGCAGTAGGAGAACCTGTTTTACGAAATACGTTAGCTAACACGCTACGAATCCAAGTAATCCTTAAATCAGCAACTTTTAGGGTCGTTTCATACCTGAAAAAGTGGAGAAATCACCGTCCAGGTGATTGGGAAGAGTTGCTGAAATAGCAGCTATCGGTGGCTTGGAAGCGGAAAAAATCCCTTCCAATCTCTCTCTCAAACTCTCTCTCCTTTTCTCTAGGGTTTACAATTTTTGGATGGGAGAGAGAAATGAGGGTTTCAACCCCTTTTATAAGCTTAAAAACGTCGAAAACAGGCTCCGGAACGAAGTTTACTTAGTGCCTATTCATTTCGGGGCTGTTTCGGTCCAAAAGCTGCTTTCTGGTGGTCCCCTGGTCGATTGCGATCGGACTTAAGCTCATGCGTACCAGATGTAGCACGTATTAAGTTTTCAGTCTGGCAGGGTTCGCAGATCGCACGTGGCGGACCAGTTTCAGTTCAGCGGTCACCGCACGTAGATCAGGGCTGAAAGTCTCATGATAATAAATAGAAATTTTTTCTGATCCGAGGGTTTAATCTGGATGAATTCTGACGGTCAGAACGCTTAATACTGACGCGTCAAGTCGTGTGCCAGATTTGAATTTGAAATTCCAATTCTGTCCCTATTCGCGGTCGCTTCAGTCCGGGTTCAACGAAATAGTCTGTGATTATCGGTTTGACTTGATTTTCGAGATGATTGTCAAGTCCAGTTGGGCGGTTCTAACGGTCTAAGATGGGAGGTATCAGACCTTCGACGCGCGGTCTAAATCCAATATAAAAATTCAAAGTGGTCCAGAGAACAAACCTGCTTAGAGTTTGATCCGAGGTTATAGAGTATTGTAGAGTTGTTTGTTCTACTCGATTTGGGTCTTGTAGAACGTATTTAAAGTGATCAAGGACTATTTCCCAGCTACTCTAGCGTTGCGCTAGCTAACTTACGCTTAATTTCCATGGAAATTAATTTTACGCGATTTCGGGTCGAGTTGGTACTCGAGCCCAAGTACTGATTTTTCACGGGCGTTACAAATCATCATGTGCCACTATCAACTATATCAATCCATGGTCATGTGACTAAGCTGAAGAGGACGTATCTTGCACATAAAAAAATGTATTGAAGTACACTTGCACATACCATCATTCCATGGTGCATGAGTATGATCAATATCCACATGGTTAAGTAGATGAATTTATTATGTTAGGGAGTGGAACAACATTAATCAAGATATTAAATCATATACTTCTATTAACCAAAATCACTAACATCACTAATATCATCCATAGCCATCATAATCACAAGCATTAATTATATTCAGAGTTACACCATATCCTTCGTAAGATAGATATTCTATTATTGGCTTTCACCCAATATAATTTTCTTCTAATGGGACCACATGGTTATACCCTAACCGGACCTTATGGTTAATGAGTGGTGGTGACGTAAAGTACATGCACCAAGTAGCATAGATATAACATATAGTAAATGAACCACATGATGGATGGTGCTAGTGAAACTCATAGAATGTAGTGGGCTTCACCTTTAAGTGGGTTGTTAGTAGGTTGGATTTGTAAATAGTTATCATAGTAGTTCTATAATGGTTTGGAAGGCACAAGTAAACCTCATAAGATATAGTAAGCTCTAAGTTGAACGACTGGGGTATATAGTATACACATAAGAGTTAGTCATGGTTGGATGACGTGAGTTTGTCTCATACAATGTAGTGGGTCCTATTTCCAAGTGGTACTGCAAGTAGATGGGTCCACACACAAACATTATGCTGAGTCCCAACAAGTAGATAGTATAGGTAACTCACATACATTAAGGTAGTACAAGGAAGAACTATTCAGATGCACAAGGCACACGTTAGTGGGCTCCATCATTAAACTGTTTGGTTGGTAAAACACTTGAACAGTGTGGATAAAATACGTATATTGAGTGGGTTCACAAGTGTTCAAAGGTTATACATTCAATTAATATTATTTCATATTGTCTAACTTATTTAGGAATTAGATCTAGGTCAGTTTGGAATCATGTTATAGAATTAGCTAGCCTAAATGGTGAAATATGAAATACTTACATTAAGGTAGGGTCCATAATCAATCTGACATATGTCCTGAGTTCACATACCCAAGAGGTTACAACATCAGCATAGTCCATGAGTCTTAGTAATCACACAATTCTCATATGCCCACATGGTCTTATGGCCACTCCATTATCAGAAGTCCATATGGTTGAGTGGCCACACAAATGTTACTCTACTTGTCATAATAAGGGACTTAAGGTGAGATGGTTACTTATTATTATTATTATTATTATTATTATTATTATACCATAACTCGCATAATGGGGCAACCTCTTTACTAAACTTTCATATAGTCAGGCGGCTAGTACCACAATTTCACATAGTTTAATAGTCACCTAAGCACCACAAGATCATATGGTTGGGACACACATTCCCCCCATACCCACATGATTTACGACTATCCACGTCACGCATGATCACAAGATTTATGAGCTACATATTCAATACCATTTTGCCAATTCTACTTGCCATTCATCCCGTCAATGATCATATGGTTAAGGGCCTCGACAATCATAAATCCACTTAGAAAAGTAGTCACACAATTGCCCCAATTTTATACAGTTAAGTGGGTTATAAAAACCATGCACTCACATGGTGTGGTGGCCCACACAACTTCCACCAATTCGCACAACTAGTTGGGCCACCCAAAATCCCAAATTCCTATAATGTAGTGATCCACATGATTTCTACCAACTAACGGTCTAAATGAGGACTAACCGTTATAATGGGTACTATGAAAACGACTTATATTGCAGTACATATACAAGAAGCCCCACACTCTAAAATGATCCAATCAAAATAGATGAATGGCTGGTAAAACATGTATATTAGGTGGTCCATGATCGGTTCAAAAAGAATAGATGGATAGATTTCTCACAAACATTATTGCAGCTCTAGGAAATATTTAACGGTGGACAAGTGATCAATATTTCTCCCGTGGCATGAGATTTGGATCTGACTAGTCTATTGGACCATACCGTAAAATGATTAGGATAAACCGATGAAGGGCGTGGATGTACATCATAATATAAGGTGGAGTCCATGGTCATGGAAGCATCCCAGCAAATAGGGGACACACTAGAGCCTAAGAATTTCCAATGGTTATTACTACTTTTTCTACTTGCAGCGTGGCCCACCTAAAATTGAGTTCTAATTGATCTTGTGTCCACGGGCAGGAGGTGGGCCCACTTCCTAAGTGACTGGAGAATATAGGCAGTGTGGGTATACAACACATGCACCTAGCTAGGCTCCACATGTATCACGTTATGTCCAGGGAAGTTTTTATTGGTAAGCATGTAATTCTCTTTCCTTATTATTATTATTATTATTATTATTATTATTATTATTATTATTATTATTATTAAATTTTGTATAATCGTGGGTCCCATTAACATGGTGGGGTCCACCCCATGAATAGTTTGTACAACAAACAACATCATAGTTGATACCACCCATTAGATGAATGACATGGTTATAAGGTACATACGTTGGGTGGGGCCCATATATATAATGTTTTTTCATAGGTGGGGCCCATATACTGACGATCCACTCCATCTGTTGGATTTTATGGCCCAAGACAGATCTAACAAGCCTAATATTCAGTATTTTTTGACGTACAGAAACATCACAGTGGGCCCTAATGAATTATTCCTATTAAAATAATATTTTTGATGGTGTGGCCTACCAGAGATTTGGATTGGTTTCATTGTTTGGCTCAATGCCTAAAATGAGCTAGAAAATTGGATGGACGGTGTGGATTAAATACGTACATTATGGGTGGGGCCTGTTGTGCTCCCACAGCCCAACCCCTTTTTTCCTTCAAGCAGTAATAGAGACCCTGCTAGCCGTAACGTCCTTTAGACGTTAGCAACAATAGCGTCCACCCCTCTTTTTTTTTTTATTATTATTATTTTTTTTATGGTGTGGTGTGCACATGTGTACATGGGTGTGTGTGTGTGTGTGTGTGTGTGTGTGTGTGTGTGTGTGTGTGTGTGTGTGTGTGTGTGTGTGTGTTTGGTCAGCCTAATGGGCCACACTTTGGACAGTTTGGATGGCCTACAAAATTCTGGTGGGGCCCACTATCATTAGGTCCCACTTAAAGTCTATAACAAATTATTATTATTATTTTGTTTGAATTCTCCTATGCATCCACACCATTAATCACATCATTATTGTAAGACTCGTATCCTAGCCAATATCGTTCCATAGACCTCTGTGGTCCTCCTGGTCGAATTTTGGTGACTCGTGATCTATTATCAGCATTTGTGTGTGATCCTAAGCTGAGTCCTGTATATTAGGGATGGTTCGATTCGAGACTTATACCAGTGTGACCGCACCGTTACCACAGTTCCGATGCCGCCTGGGCAGGAGATGTGGGCTCGCGTTCAGTTTGAGGAAAATGCCGTGCGTTGTGAATTCTGAGAGAATCTCTACGACATGTCCCATCAATCATAAGTCAAGTACATCCCATCACAAGCCATCACTCATCCATACCTCCCTCTTCACTAAGTCAACAACACCCATACCTAACCATTCCCTCCTTACCAAAACTCAAAAGAAACCATACCCACCATTCCATCTCCCTTACAACAACCCATCCTCTCTTTCATTTCTCACTCCATCCTGAAGCACCAAAGGAGAACCAACGCCCAAGCCTCCCATGAGAGAGTAAAGTGTGGCCCACTCCTTACCACCTTCCTACCTCCCATCCCCACCATCCAAAGTTCATCTCGACTGTTGGAATCATTTCATTGGTGCTCTAGAGGCTATAGGCGGAAGAAGGAAGATGAGATCAAAGGTGGGTGTTTTTATAGGCCTAGATTTAATGCTTTGATGATGGGCCAAGTGAGGCCTACCAATTAATGGCATGGATCTCACTTTGGACCCTAAGCATGGCCGATGGCCCACCTTGATCCTCATGACCATTCCATGATGGGGACATTTTCCACGGACCCCATCATGATGTTTATTTTTCTTGCATGAATATGGTCATCTAGACCTTGTATTTTAGTGGAGAAAGGATCTCCACCATTGATTTTAATCGATGGGCCCACATATGATGGGACCCACTTGATTTATGTTGTGATGTATGGAAGGGAGGGCCCATAGTGTCGGGGTCCCTCCATTACATATGTTTATCTCTCTCTCTCCTTCTCTTTTTAAATTTTTGTGTGATGATATGGCCGTGTGGCCCACCCGGATGGACCTCGCCTTAATGTATGTCTTACCCACACCATCAAGCCATTTGGTGGCCCACCTGATCAGGGCCCACCTCAAATAGGCGTTGTGCTCAAACCGTCCAGCGTCTAGGGACACTGGATGTGAAATAAAACCAAAAATATTAGCTTGATTCAACAAGCCTTGGGGTGGACTGCTCCTTCAGGCCCCACCTTGATGTATGAATTTAATCCATGTTGTCCATCCTATTCCCCAGCTCATTTTAGGCGTTGAGCCGAAAAATGAGGCCAATCTAATAATCAAGCGGGCCATACCATAGAAAACTGTAATTTTTACCATTCAAGGCTATTAGGACCCACATTGACATTTTAATTCACTAAAACTTGTTGAATATTGGGCTCATTTAGACTGTCTTGAGCCATAGAATCCAATGGCTAGGTTGGATTTTCTGGATGTAGCCCCACCTAGGAAAAACCCTGAGAAAACCCAAAAATAAAAAATAAATAAAGGTTGTTGACGCTGCTGTTGTAGCAGCAGTAAGACGTTGTGTAGGCCCCACCGTGATGTGCGTTGAACATCAACGCCGTGCAATTACAAGGCCCTTTAGGGTAGTGGCCCCCCTCCCAAAATCAGTCGTACATGGAAGTCAGGTGGCCCACACGCAGCAAACAGTGAGGGATTGAATCGTCTGTCATTGAAACCCCTTGGGGTTTTCATAGAAGTTTTGGATCATTATGGAATTTATTTTTCCTCTCCATCCAAGTCTATGTGACCTTATTAACAGATTGGATGGCGGATAAACGTTACGGTCGGCCCCACGTGGGACCCACTAATGTAAGTATTGTATATCACATCATTCATTTCTGGACAGTGATTGGTGGGAGCGCATGTTGATGTATTATTCATCCAAGCTATTCGTGCAGCTCACATGGACGCTGGATTAAAGTAAATGAATAAATAAATATTATATATATATATATATATATATATATATATATGATATGTACGTGTATAGCATATGTATATGTGGTGGCCCCACGTGGGACCCACCTGCTATGGAAATGGAGTGGCTGGTGTACCTTTTATAGCTACTTTATGGACGTCTACATGATCACTGGGTCTAATCATGTGGTACGTGTTATATTCACACCGTGCATTCCGTGGGCCACACATGATAGGTGTGTTTTATGCTACTACATTGCAGCTGTGGGACCCACACACGTGTGGACTCCACCATGCTGTATGTATTTCACCAACACCGTCCAAATGGTGGGCCCCTCATCAGCAGCTATAGCTATTGCTTAGATGTCAGCAAGTTCTATGGGTCCCACACTGATGATGTGTTGTATATCCACCCCATCCATCGGACGGTGGACACCACCATGATGTATTTATTTCATCCACATGTCCAGATTGTGCTGGATAATGTTTGGACGGTGCAGATTTGCATGGATAGTATTTGGGCGGTGTTGTCTAATGTTTGGACAATGTTGATTTACATAAACAATGTTTAGACGGTCCCGGGGGCCCCACTGTGATGTATTTGTTATCCACGCCATCCATCTTATGCAATGCGGCCCACCTTAATATATGTATTTTATATTTACACCATCCATTGCTGGACAGTGTTATGTAGGGCCTTCCATTGATGCATGCATTGTATATCTCCACCGTCCGCCCCTTTGGACATGTGGCCTACCTTGAGGTACATGTTCTACCCAAACCGTCCACCAATTTGGGTCACCCAAACCGTTTAGATCATGGGGGCCTACCTTGATGTGTATGTGGCCCATTTGATGAAGCCTAATATAATGTAATTAGGGCCTAAGCATGAGGCCCATTGAGATTTACTCGCAGCCCATCTGTAAGGCCTGATGTGTCATTTTTTTGGCCTATTGTGATGTATTTAGGCCCATGGGTAATGACCCATTGCAATGTATTTGAGGCCCATGGAACATGGCCCATTGTGATATATTTTTAGCCCATGTGATGAGGCCCAACTTGATGTATGTATGGCCCATTACGTTGTGTATGAATTCCTTGAGTGGGTCACTCCTTGGGAGTAATGTTGGTTAAATGTCCACATTAATCGGCAATGATGGTTTAAAGTCCTCATTGTAACCTTCCCTTAGGCCCTTTGTTAGGCCAATTATCGAGGCTGATTTTCGAGGTCGATTCTGATCATCGAGGCCGATTCCGATTGTCGAGGCCAATTATCGATCGATTTTGATTGTTGTAGCTGATTACCATTTCGATCATCAAGGTCGATTATCAATCGATTTCGATCGTTGTGTCCGATTGTCGATTCCGATTATCGATTGATTCTGATTGTTATGGTCAATTGTCGATTTCGATTATTGAGGCCCATTATTGAACGATTCCGATCGTTGTGGCCAATTGCAAATTCTGATTATCGAGGCCAATTATCGATCGATTTTGATTGTTGTGGCCGATTGCGTATTCCCATCATCAAGGTCGATTATTGATCGATTTCGATTGTTGAGGCTGATTGTATAGACCAATTGTCCAGGCCAGATACCGAGGCTGATTGTCGAGGCCCAATGTGATAAATATGCAGCCCGTATTTGAGGCCCATTGTGATGCACATTCGACTCGTGTTTGAGGCCTATGGGATGAGGCCCATTGTGATGCATTTGAGGGCCAAGCAATGGAGCCCATTGTGATGTATGTTAGGCCCATTGTAATGTTTATTATGCTCTCGAGTGAGGCCCATGGTATTGTATATTAGGCCCTTGTGTGAGGCCATTGGTCCACTATATGTTAGGCTCTATGTGGGCCATTCCTTGGGGCCAATCTTGGTTAAATGTACACATTGTCAATGCCAGTTATTAATACCGATTATGAGTATGTGACAGCATAGCATCATGATACATGTCCATAGACATCATCTGCATATTTGTTATGAGATGTGGTTAACCATTACATATGTCATTGGGTAGATTATTATGAGACTCCCTGATAGGTTGAGGTTATCTTACATGAGCACATGGTATGTGCAGGGTTGATATTTGACTGGACTCATGCATCTTATATTGTGTGTTGTGATTGTTGTATGCCCTAGTCACATCAGGGTCGTAGCCTCTATAGGCATGTCATGAATGGCTAGATGAGACACCGAAAATGTTTGGTTCGAGTATTTGGGCACTTTGGATGTCCCTGAGTTAAAGCCCCTAAACCTCTGTGGCTAGGAGATGCCCTAACATTGAGACTGAGTGGATACATGAGTGCTCGAGTGCTGAATACTAGGAGGCCACGTCTCTCACTGTGTCGTGGTCAGTTGGAAAAGGGTGTGGCCTTACCCGCTCAAGCGTAGGGGGCATAGTTAGGCTAAGTTTGACCAGCTCGTGAATGGGTCCACTATCGACATGCCGGATAGATATTAGTTGACTACTTGCTAGGCGGATAGTGAGGTATCTTCTACTTGCATGGTCGCGTGTCAATGGTTAACGATTTACATGTAGAGTGTATTAGACTCCGATGATGATCCCAGAGATGTACAGTACGGATTTGTGGAGTAGGCATTGCATACTCATTCATTCCTTAATTCACTATTCACTCAGGCTGGTGGTGTGCAACTATTTGTTACGTGTACCTTCATAATGGCTAAGATTTCAGCTGGGGTGCGCGACTAACCTGAGATCAGGAGTTTACTACATTTATTTTGACTATCCAAATTAGGTATGGGATTGTTTTGGATAGAAGTCCCTTGTGATGGACCCCATTGTCTGCGATATTACGTACCATCATCCCGACTTCACACTCTAGCATGGTCATTCCATTCGCAGCGCATATTGCATTACATCCATGACATATGGCATTTTGGATTACTGTGTTTCTACATTTATATGGTCTAGGTACGGCTGACGCTATACAAGAACTCATCAGGAATTGTATATTGCATTGCATCATCAGCGTCTGGTATTTGGCTCTTTATGACTCTTCATTTGCATAGCTGATTTGTATCGCGTATTCTAATATTGATTAACTCATGGACTTGTCAGTATTTCTGCTTACTTTGATATCATATGATTCATGATCTTACCAATATTTCAGATGTTGTATGTGTAAAACCCTGAAAATCGGGGGTCTGTATAAACTCAACTCCCGAGTTCCAGACCGTCACTTATGCAACAAAAATGATTATGATTCAATGTTGTCTGAGTTAAAGCATTCACATGAGTAAAAGTATACCAAAACTGCAATTCATACTCCAGATTCAGTGATAAAAGCAAGCGGAAGACTAAAAGATATACATATCACTGTATGGAAAACAAAATAGATCTCAACTATCTCCAAAGTATGAATACATCCTTGAGTCTCATATACATGTAAATAACAGGAATCAAATGTCAAAATAGTCCCACTGAGTAGTCCCGCCAATCCAGGCCACCTAAGCAAAGCCGTTGTGGTACTACATATATGAGAACTCGTCCTGGTCCTCATGATAGTCCGGATCTGCCTCTTGAATCGCTGCCTCACCTGCATCAAAGACAGGGTCTGGTGGGTGTTGCAAACACCATCCCATAACGTGGGAGTGAGTAGCTAACTCAGTGGAATAATAGAGCAAAGATTAGCATGTTCTCAAATCAATCATGCGATAATAGTAAAGCAGTAAATCAAATAATCCTAATACTGTTGTTAATGCAATATGACATGACATGATGGATGCCCTCACCGACGATCTCCCTCATACGGCACCATCTTACGCCCGGGGCATGCTTTCATCCCACAGTGCTCCACATCTTCCAGGCACATGCAATGTGATGGTGATATGATTACCGAGTTATTATTAGTCCATTCAAACAGCAGGATTGGGAAACTAAGGTACTTCCCTTATATCAATCCCAACACAGATCCTGTCTAGGGTCGTCACTCCTAGTAATCTCATACGATGTATATTTTTTAGGTCACTGCAAGGGCTGTTAGGGCTGTTGCTTGCATTCGTTGTACAGCTCTCCCATCACCTTATCAATACAGGCCTACTGTACTCTCACTGCTACGGAAGGGTCATCGCCTCTTGTAGACTCAGAATACGCTCGCGGTCACTACAAAGGACTCGTCGCCTGATTAGTGTAGGCCGACAGCAAGAATATAGTATCCCATACCACCATAATCTGCTCACGAGTCATAGGTGCTCACTGGTCACTATGGGGAGGTTTGTGGCCCCAGCGTAAGCCGACAGTTCGACCACGGTGTCCCATACCACCATGTCCGGCTCATGAGTCTTTGTATATTAAGGTACCATGGTTGACAAGGTTTACAATGATAAGTTCAGTAACCTAGGTTCAAGCAGTTATGACTCATACAAGGTGAACATACAATGGCCAGTCAGGTTACTTGACGAGCTCAACTAGCATGAGCGCATCTCAAGTCGAACGACATGAAGTGCGTAAAACACCTCGTGTGGCCTAACCACTGCCGCCAACTCCAAAACACGACTCGCGTTCATCGACTCATCGTTCGTGGCAAAGATAAGCCAACCACGAATTCACTCGGTTGCCGACTGCCTGGACTAGGTATAGTCCCAAACATTTATGAATTCACATCAGCAATCATGTAAGAGTAATGGAAATGAAATACAACCATGTGAGCATGTTAACACATGCTATAACATACAACTTGAGTGAATCATCTAACACTTGCATTTCATGCATATAATGAAATCATGCATATAGCCAACATGTAAGAAATCATTTACATCAGTATATTAATTGAGAATTCAATCTCAAATTAATTCATAACACCATTTAATTCAATACATACTAATACAAACATTTATACAAACACTTAGACTACACCCTTAAGTCTACATATAGTATGTCGACTCAAAGTGCGCATTTAGACGAATCTCTTCGCCAAACTAATTATGCACGTATTCCTAATATCCTAATGCGACAAGAAGCCATGTCAATCACATCAGCAAATTATGGATGAAAACAGTATTCCCTACAAATGACTAAAATGCCCTAAATCTCATATTCTTTGTCTGCTTACGAAATAGGAAACGGACGGCATGTTTTACATGTCAAACGGCATTGCCGTCGATAATCTACTATTAAATGACATTGAAAGCATTGGAAACAGTCAATCAAAGCATCTAAAATCCGCACCTTTTCTCCTAGAAGCGTATCAATTCGAACGGAGCGTATGCGCTTCGTCTACGGCGAATAGGCAACTTAATACACAAGATCCATAAGCTACTTCGCTATAGAAATGAGGGAACAGTAAATCAGCAAGTGTTTGGGGTGTTTTCTTACCTAGAAACGCGTTGTAATAAGCACGTGCAACAGGTAGCACAAGCAGCTGGAAAAACTCTCCCACCTTCTCTTACAAACTCTCACATTCTCTCTCACTCTTGCTAGGGTTTCTAGCAAATTCGGATGGGTGAGAGGAGTGAGGGTTTAAGCCCCTTTTATAACCTAAAACTTGCCTAAAACAGGCTTGGGAACAATGTTTACTTGATACCTAACCAAATCGGGGCTGTTTCGGTCCAAAAGGACATTTCTGGTGGTCCCCTGGCCGAACGTGATCGGACTTAAGTTCATGCATGTTGGATGTCGTTCACATCCCATTTTCAGACCAGTAGTGTTCGTAGATCGCACGTGGCAGTCCAGTTTCAGTTCAGCGGTCACTGCACGTAGATCAGGTCTACAAGTCTCATGATATGAAATAAAAAATTTTCCTGATCCGAGGGTGTAATTTGGCTGAATTCTGACGGTCAGAACGCTTAATACTGACGCGTCAAGTCGTGTGCCAGATTTGAATTTCAAGAAATTCAAATCTAACCCTATTCTCACTCTCTTCACTCCAGGCTCAATGAAATAGCCTGTGAATGTCGGTTGGACTTGATTTTTGAAATGATTGTCAAGTCCAGTTAGGCGGTTATAACGGTCTAAGATTGTAGGTATCAGACTTTCGACGCGTGGTATAGATCCAATACAAAGTTTCAAAGAGGTCCAGAGAACAAACCGATTTAGAGTTTGATCCGAGGTTTTAGAGTATTATAGCGTCCTTGGTTCTACTTACTTTAGGTCTTGTAAAACGTATTTAAAGTGATCAGGGACTATTTCCCAGCTACTCTAGCGTTGCGCTAGCTAACTTAAACTTATTTTCTAAAGGAATTAATCCTACGAAATTTTTGGTCGAGTTGGTACTCGAGTCCAAGTACGGATTTTTCCTGGGTGTTACAATCTACCCCCCTTAACAAAAATTTCATCCTCGAAATTTATACCTTTTCGTACTCCTCGAGAAGCTGTGGGTAGTTCTTTCTGATCTCGACTTCTGTCTCCTAGGTAGCCTCTTCCTCAGAGTGATGCGTCCACAATACCTTCACAAGGGGACTCACCTTGCTGCGCAGTACCTGTTCCTTCCTGTCTAGGATACGCGTCGGTCGCAGGATATACGTAACATCCTCTCCTAACTGCACCTGCTCCCATCTGATGATATGGGAAGGATCAGAAACGTATTTCTTCATCATAAAAACATGAAATACGTTGTGAACGCTCTCGAGAGGCGTGGGTAAAGCCAAACGGTATGCCACTGCTCCCACACGATCGAGGATTTGGAATGGACCAATGAATCGCGGTGCTAGCTTCCCTTTCTTTCCGAACCGAAGGACTCCCTTCATAGGGGAAACTCGCAAAAATACATGATCCCCAACTGTGAACTCTAGCGGCCGCCGTCTCGTATCGGCATAACTCTTCTGTCTGCTCTAGCTGTGAGAAGCCGACATCTAATAATATCAATTTTCTCTGATGTCGGCTGCACTAACTCTGGGCCAATCAAGCTATGCTCACCGACCTCTGCCCAGCAATGCGGTGCTCGACAAGGTCGCCCATACAACACCTCATAAGGTGCCATACCGATACTCGCCTGGAAGCTGTTGTTGTACGCGAACTCCGCATATGTAAGACAGTCATCCTAACTGTCCTTGAAGTCCAATGCGCAAGCTCGCAACATGTCCTCTATGATCTGGTTCACCCGCTCTGTCTGTCCGTCTGTCTGTGGGTGGAAGGCAGTACTGAACTTCAACTTCACACCCATAACCTCCTGAATGCGAGTCCAGAAAATAAAAGTGAACTGCGTGTCTCTGTCCAACAAGATCTCCAATGGAACTCCATGTCGACGTACAATCTATCTGATGTATAGTCTAGCCAGCTCGTCTGCCGAGTTCGTGACTCTGATCGGTAGGAAGTGCGCCGACTTCGTCAGACGGTCGACGATCATCCATATGGAATCATGTCCCTTCCTCGTCTTCGGCAGCCTTAAAATGAAATCCATGGAAATGAAGTCTCACTTCCACTCTGCGATCGGCATAGGATGCAAGAGTCCAGGTGGTCAGCGATGCTCTGCCTTCACCTGCTGGCAAGTAAGACAACGGGACATGAACTCTACTATATGGGTCTTCATACCTTCCCACCAATAGGTCCTCTTCACGTCGTGATACATTTTCATACTGCCTGGATGCATCGCGAGTCTGGTACAATGCGCAGCCTCGAGAATCTCTCGTCTCAAGTTAGGGATATCTGGGATGCATAGGCGACCACGATAACGTAAGCCCCCATCCATGCCAACTCGCCACTCGGCGTCTGCATCATCACTGGCCTGCTCTCGAAGCTTAGTCAGATGTGTATCATCCCTCTACGCCTCGATGACCCGATCATCGATCTGAGATCACACCTGCACATGTGCGATGAACTCATACGGCTCCTCTACAGTGAGTTTCTGCTCAAAGTCTCATAAAAACTCAACCATATCCCACTTAGCAACCATCAGCGGAGCCGCAAACTCTATCACCTTCTTGCGGCTCAGCGCGTCATTCACAAGGTTCGCCTTCCCAGGATGGTAAGAGACTTCGAACTTGAAGTCCTTCAAAGTCTCCATCCATCTCCGCCGCCTCATATTCAAGTCTCGCTACGTGAATATGTACTTGAGGCTCTTGTGGTTGCAAAAGAGCTCGAACTCCTCTCCATAGAGGTAATGTCTTCAGAGTCTCAGTGCGAATATGACGGCTACCAACTCTATGTCGTGTGTAGGGTAATTCTCCTCGTGCTTCCTTAATTGTCTCGAGGCATACGAAATTACCCTGTCGTTCTGCATAAGGACACAACCCAGACCAACGCTAGACGCGTCAGTATATATAGTATACCTAACCCCTTGCTCTGGCAATACTAGCACAGGGGCGGACGTAAGTCTTTCCTTCAGCTCCTGAAAAGCTGACTCTACCTTATCATTCCAGGCGAACTTCACGTCCTTCCGTGTCAACTGAGATAAAGGTCTCGCGATCTTCGAAAAATCCCGAATGAAGCGTCGATAATAGCCAGCGAGACCCGAGAAACTCCTCACCTCAGTGACAGAACCAGGCTGCTCCCAGTCCTGAACTGCAGCTACCTTAGATAGGTCAACTGCCATGCCATCCTTGGACACCACGTGTTCCAGAAACTTCACTTCCTGCTTCTAGAAGTCGCACTTCTTGTACTGTGCGAACAACTGATGTTGTCTGAGAGTATCCAAGACCAAGCGCAAATGCTCCTCATGTTCCTCTCGACTCCTGGAGTATACCAAAATGTAGTCAATGAACACAACGACGAATCGATAGAGGAAAGGCCGAAATACCCGGTTCATCAGATCCATGAACACGGCTGGTGAGTTCGTGAGACCGAACGACATCACAAGAAACTTGTAGTGGCCAAAGCTGGTCCTGAATACTGTCTTCTGCACGTCCTCATCCCTGACGCGTAACTGATGATATCCTAACTGAAGATCAATCTTCGAGAAGTACTGCGCTCCTCTCAACTGATCGAACAAGTCATCGATCCTGGGTAAAGGGTACTTGTTCTTCACCGTGATCTGGTTCAGCCTGTGATAATCAATACACAATCGCATCAAACCATCCTTCTTCCTTTGATTTCGACATATGTATTTTCCTTTCAGCATTGTATTCAAATGTTTATATTAGTGGATATGTGATGATGATGTTGCCTTTGTGATTTGGGTAAACTTGTGGTTATGCCTCTTACGAGATAAATGCACGTTGGAAAATTCTCCTTGTAGGATCCTAGGATCGGAACCTGGCATATGGGCACTGAGAGCTAAGAATGGGGCACTACGAAGGCTGTCGGTACTAGATTCGACAATCGGGATTCCTGTGAATCCAATTTCTGGGTTTGGGGCATGACAATTATCATCATATCATAATAAATATTAATCATCTTTTTATATGTATTCTCCTATACATCCACACCATTGATCCAATCATTACATCATATCATCACCACTATAAATCATCCAAATAATCAAAAGAAAACAAACCATAAGAGTGGAGGGGGTGTACTCACCTTGATAGATTAGATGGATGGTTGAGATGGATGGAAGGGATGGGATTGATGGAGTTGATGGCCCACCAAGATCACTCCTCTCTCTCTTTTGTGTAGAAAAATGGTGAAATGCTAAGGGATGGAGGGGTATTTGTAGAGAAATGGATAAATTTTTTGGTTGGGTTAAGCTAATGTGATTAATGTTAGTTTAGGCTAGGATTATGAAAAATTATGCATGATTAAGAATTAATGGTGGATTAAAGGGGCATGAGATGGCATGGTGTGATGATGTCATGTATAGGGTATGGTATAGAGAGAAGTTAACTTTGGGGAGCACATGGGAGAAGGATGATATGGCAAGGTGACATCACACACATGGGTAGAGATTCTCTCACCCATGTGTGGCATGTATGTGTGTGCATAGCATGTGTTGTGCACATGTGTGGAATGGAGTATATGGCTCCATGTGCACATGATACACTAATAATTCTTTGCGACGTATCTCACTAACGGAGTGTTGTATATACGCACAGGTGGTACCTATGCGATCGTAGTGATGGGGTGGTCGATATGAAATCAGTTTCGAAGCCTTAGGGTTCTGGTCAATTGGGTGTGCACTATACACGGCTAGTCCAAGTTTGGATAAGGGCGTCGATCATCATACACATAAGCAGAGAAAATGGTATGGAATGGACAGGGTCTTACAAATATTATGATGGTTGAGGAGTTAGTTGGTTCTTTTCAAACTTTTGAGTTGAATTTTAAGGCTACTAAAGCTAAGTCCATTGCTCTTAAATCTTCTAAATCCGTTTCAATAGAAAGTAATACTAATTTTGAGTTTGAAGAAAATGAAGATGATATGACAATGTTAGCTAAGAAATTTTATAAAATTTTTAAAAATAAGAAAAGAAAAGATTTTCAAAAACCATCTGATAAAAGAAAATGAAAATCTAATTATTGAAAATCTATAACAAATGACAGTCAATGTTTCAGTTGTCATGAATATGGGCACTTGGCTAATAAATGTCCTAAAAAGGATAGGTCTAAAAGAAAGGGCATGATAGCTACTTGGGATGAATCATCGGATTTTGAAAATGCTTCTGAGTTTGATGAATCAGACTAAGAAAATGTAAATGAGATAAAAGCCTTTATGACAATTGTCAGAGTCACTTCTTCCAATAGTTGTAATATGTCTAACTATGAAAATCTTAGAAGTGACCTTGAAAATGAAAATAAAAATAATCTTCAAGATGCCTACAATGCCCTATACAAAGAGAGTTGTAAAATTACTGTTAAGTTGAAAATTCAAAAAGAAAAATATGTTAAACTAAAAGAAGAACTTGAAAAAGCAGTTTTAGAGAAATTTCATTTTTCCAATTGTTTTGAAAAAACAAAATTAGATTTAAGTTTTAAATCTTCTTAATTGTAAAAACTCAAAACAGAAAATGAGAAACTAAAACTTGAAGTTTCTTCCCTTCAAAGTTCAAAGGACACTTGGAAATATGCGCTTGGTGACCAAAAGTTTGAAAAATTGTTAACTTCATCAAGACGATATGGTGACAAGTTTGGTTTGGTCTATACTAAAAGTAATTCTTTGAAAACCAAGGATTCTACTCCTATCTTTGTAAGAGGAGAATCCTCGAACTCTAAAGGAAACACTTTGAGAGATTCAAATCGTAATATTTTAAAAACTTAAAACACTTTCAAGTCCCTAAAATAAATCATAATGCCATCAACTATAAACATCAAAGGAATAATAAATCACCCTTAGCTGAAAAAATTATGGACTTGCTTATAGAGCTTCTGAAATCCAACTCGAAAGATATTAGAGTTAATAGAAAAAGGAGGAATCCTAACTCCCAAATACAACGAAAATTAAGAGATACTCATATGTTGGGGATTTGTGTTTCAGAATCACATAGATTTAGATCTAGGATAGCAATCTAAGAGCAATAAGCAATCATAAGAGAACACAAAGATTTAACATGGAAAACCCTTTCGGGAAAAAACCACGACACAAAGGGACTGAAATCCACTATGAAAAGAAATTACAAGAGAGAGGACTGACCTGATTCAAACAATCTTGAATCTCACCCTTGCTACACCCTTTGATAACCCTAGAACTCTTTTAGGAACCCTTGAAAAACTTTTAGAAAACTTTAAAATACCTTAAAATAGCCCTAGGGACCCTTATTTATAGTTTAAGAAACTTCACTTATGCACTTAATCCGAAAAAGTCCGGAAACCACTTAAATTTTTATAGTCCGCGTAGGATCTGCATAACCTCGACTAGTTAAAGGGGGGCCTCGACTGGTCAAGCTTGATCCTCGATTGGTAGAGCCCGACGGGCACTTAAAAAACCCAGCTCACTGGACTTTGAGTAGAAGGGGCCTCGACTAGTCGAGTAGCGGGACTTGAAGACTTTCTGACAACAATCTCGACAAGTCTTCAATCATCAACCGTGTAGCTGCTTGACCTCTTCTCTTATCTGTGCATTGCATCATAGCTTCAATCAGTGCTTCTCGTGCACACTCTGTCCTTCTTTTATGTCATCGCCAAGCTTAGAGAAGTTGCACAGAAGTTGAACTTCTCTGTAAAAACGACCTTGGTGAGCATGTCTACTGGATTCACACTGGTGTGAATCTTTTCCAGTGAGATGCCACCTTCCTCGAGCACCTGTCAGATAAACTGGTGACAAACATCAATGTGTTTAGTACGTGAGTGATAAACATAATTTTTAGCCAAATTGATAGCGCTCTCGCTATCATAGTTAACCGGTATGGCCTCTTGCTGAAATCCCAACTGATTTATCATGCCTCTAAGACAAACACCTTCTTTAAACGCTTCTATCACTGCCATATATTCTTCTTCGGTCATGGAAAGAGCCACCACGGACTGAAGTTTTGACATCCAACTGATTGCTCCACTTGATAGTACAAACAAGTATCCTGAAGTAGACTTCTTGGAATCTATACTGCCTGTGTAGTTGGAATCCACATACCTTACCAACTTTGTCCTTGTTTTTTCAAAAGTTAAGACGTAGTCTTTCGTACCTTGAATATATCAAAGTAGTCATTTCACTGCTTTTCAATGTTGCTTACCGAGGTTTGACATATATCTGCTTATAACACCGACTTCTTGTGAAATATCTGGTCTCGTACAGACCATGACATACATTAAACTACCAACCGCATTTGAATAGGGCACATGAGACATAACCTATTTTTTCTTATTGAATTTAGGACATTGTTCTAAGGAAAGCTTAAAGTAAGCCGCGTGGGGAACGTTCATTGGCATTGCCTGATCCATCCCATACTTGATCAATACCTTTTCAAGGTATTCTTCCTATGATAACTAAAGCTTGCTCCTCTTCCTGTCTCTATGAATATCTATGTCAAAACCCCTCTTTGCAGCGCCCAGATCTTTTATCTCGAATGTCCCTGATAACTAAGTCTTCAGTACATTGATTTCAGACATATCATGATAGGCAATCATCATATCATCAACATACAATACTATGATGATAAATTTTTCATCACTCAGTTTCTTGTAATAGACACAGTGATCATATTCACTCCGAGTAAATTTCTGACTCACCATGAAAGAATTAAATTTTTTATACCACTGCCTAGGTGACAGTTTCTGGTCGTACGACGACCTTATTAACCTGCAAACATTTTTCTCTACCCCTTTATCTTTATTGTCCTCTGGTTACTTCATGTAGATCTGCTCTTCCAATTCCCCGTGAAGGAATGCAGTCTTCACATCCATCTGTTCCAGCTCAAGATCGTATTGGGCAATCAGCGCCTACACAAATCTGATAGATACCTGCTTAAACACTGGTGTGAATATCTTTGTGAAGTCGATCCCTTCTCTCTTAGCATAACCCTTCGCTACCTGCCTTGCTTTGTATTTATACTATTTCCTTTTGAATAATCACTTGCATCTGATCACTTTTTAGCCCACAGGAAGCTCCACTAGCTCCCATATGTGATTTTTATGCAACAAATTCATCTCATCGTCCATAGTCGCCTTTAACTTTTCTGCATCAGGCTCATCAAGAGCATCTTAAATAGTAGAGAGGTCCCCCTCATCTGTAATGAGAGCATATGCAATATTAGAGTCATCCTTGTATCTTACTGGTAACTTACGATCACATAGTGGATTCCTTCTCATAGGTGGCTACTCCACCTGATCCTCTACCTTTGTCTGCCCATCTATCTCTGCCTGAGCATTATATATGTCAATCTAGAAGTCTACGATCACCCTTTCTAGTTCCTCTTGCTCCTTTTGATCATTCTTGCGAAATAGGGAGCTTTCATTGAATCCGACGTTAGACTAGTGATGACATTGCATGTGACCTTGTCGAATAACTTGTAACCTTTCACACTAATGCCATAGCTAACTAAGATATACTTTTTGGCCCTATGATCTAGCTTATCTCTCTCAACTGATGATACATGAGAGTAAGTCTCATAACCAAATATTTGTCAATTTTTTAACCACTTCATACTTCCTTTGGGATTTTACATTCAATTGCTGTTGAAGGAGACCGGTTCACCAAATAAAAAGCCGTGTTTACAGCCTAAGTCTATAGGTTCTTGCCCAATGTAGCATTACTTAATATGCATCTGACCCTCTCTAGGAGAGTCCAATTCATTCACTCAACCATACCATTTTGCTCAGGCGTGTGGCGCACTGTGTTGTGCCTGATGATCCCTTCATCCTTGCAACAATCATTAAATTCAGTGGAAGTAAATTCTCCACTATTGTCAGTCCTTAAAACTTTTATTTTTCGCCCTGACTGTTTTTTCGCCATTACCTTCCATTGCTTGAATATGGTGAAAACTTCAGATTTACGTTTCATGAAGTAAACCTAAACTTTGCTGAAGTAGTTGTCAATGAATGAAATAAACCATGACGACCCCCAAATGGATACTTCTGGCGATGGCCCCCATACGTCAGAGTTCACATAATCAAGCACTCTCTTACAAACATGTTTTCTAGATTTAAAAGATAGTCTAGATTGTTTACCATATATATAATACTCTCATATATCTAAATCAAAATTTTTAAAAGCTAGAATTAAACATCGATCAGAAAGTATCTTCATGCCTCGCTCGCTCATGTGGCCTAGACGAGCATGCCACTTATGTAGAGACGTGGAGTCTGCAATAGCTGTTACTGCTCCACCTGCTAAAGTGCTCTTAATCAACCTGTAAAGGTTTCCATGCCTCTGCGCTCTCACAACCAAGAGTGCCCCTTTTGAAACTTTGGAGACACCATCAATACCGGTGAACTTACACCCTATAGCCTCGAGTGCACCGAGAGAAATTAAACTTTTCTTCATATCAGGAACGTGCCTGACATCAGTCAAGGTATGTCCTATCCCATCAAACATCCTGATGCTCACTATGCCAATAGTCACAACATTACAGGCATTGTCATTGCCCATAAAAACCTATCCACCATTACATTCCTTGTAACTGGTAAACCAACTCCGATGAGGAGTCATGTGATAAGATGCTCATGTGTCAAGTATCCACTCGTCTTTATGATTGTCATGTAAGTGAAAAATTATGAAAATAGACAAAACATCACCACCACTTGATTCTTTATCAGATGTGACCACATTTACCTTCATGGAAGAAGCCGCTGAATTTTCTTTCTTTGTTTTAAAATTTCTACAATCCTTCTTCATGTGTTTAGACAACCCACAATTCCAACACTTTAATTTTCCTTTGCCCTTGCCCTTGGATTTGGATCTAGGCCTTGAGGATCTCGTACCTCGCTCAGAATCTCTGACCCTCATAACCAGTGCATCAAAAGATGCCCCCATGTCGCCGTTTAACTTTCTCATAGCCTTCCCTTAAAGGGCTGAGGTAATGGTGTCAACACTTAGGGTTTTATTTGTAGTGCACATCGTGTCCCTGAAAGACTCATATGATGTAGGAAGAGAATTTAACAATATACATGCCTGTTCCTCATCTTTGACCACTTCCTCCATATCCAGTAATTTGTACATCAATTTATTAAAGTTGCTGATATAGGCTTCTAGATCTCCACCCTCTGCCATTTTGAAGATATAATACTGTAGCTTCAAGTGAGGCAACTTTCAGATGACTTCTTTGCATAGATGTTCTCTAACTTTGCCCACAAACTAGCTGCAGTTTTCTCCCTCAAAAAATTATAGAGAACCTCATCCGTGAGACATAAACGGATAGAGGCTAAAGCATTACTATCAAGGTTTTTCTATTCATCATCTTTCATGGTAGATTTTCACTTCTCAAGAGCCTTAATCTCGCCTTGCTTGGTTAACAGGCTAATCATCTTAACCTTCTATAACTCAAAATTATTTTTGCTCGAGTACTTCTCAATATCAAACTTGTCATTTTTCATTATTACTAATCATGCATATTCACATCTATGCCCTAACGATTGCTTTGATACCACTTGTTGGGGATTTGTGCTATGAAATCACACAAATCTCGATATAGGATAGCAATCCAAGAGCAACAAGCGATCACAAGAGAAAACAAAGATTTAATGTGGAAAACCCTTTTGAGAAAAAAACCACAGCCTTTGGGGCCTAAAACGATAGAAATCCACTATGAAAAGAAATTACAAGAGGGAGGACTTACCCATTTTGAATAAGCTCGAATCTCACCCTTGCCACACCCTTTGATAACCCTAGAACCCATTTAGGAACCATTGAAAACTTTTTTAGAAAGCTTTAGAATACCTTAGAATAGCCCTAGGGACTCCTATTTATAGTTTAGGAAATTCCACTTACGCACCTAGTTCGGAAAAGTCCAAAAACAGCTTCAAATTTACGCAGTCCGCACAGGATCTGCATAACCTTTACTAGTTGAAGGGGGGCCTCAACTAGTCGAGTAACCCGCTTAACTAGTCGAGCCTGACCCTCGACTAGTCGAGCCTAACGGACACCCAAAAAACCCAGCTCGCTAGACTTTGAGTCGAGCGGGCCTCGACCGGTTGAGCAGCGGGACTTGAAGACTTTCTGACAACATCCTAAACCTAGAACCGTAATGAAATAGGTTATAAAAGTTAAGTATCTTAATGCCCACATAGCTTTCAAAGCCATTAGCCACTCAAGATGGTACTTAGAGAGTGGATGTTTTAGACACATGACAGGTGACAAGGTGATATTCACGAATATCAAAAAAGTAAATGGCGGCTCAGTCACTTTTGGAGATAGAAGCAACTGTAAAATAATTGGCCAAGGTAATGTACAACTTCCTAACTTACCTCTCTTTAAAAATGTACTTTATTTTGAAGGATTAAAACATAATCTGCTGAGCATATCTCGGATCTATGATAATAAACATAGTGTGAAATTTTTTGATCACGGATGTGAAATTATGAATGAGAAAGGTTGTGTACTATTAAATGGTTGTAGGACATCTAAAAATTACTATATAATTGATAATTCTTTCTCATCAAACCATTCATGTTACATGGTCTAAACAAACGAGACTGAATTATGATATAAATGTCTTGGACATGTGAACTATAGAGATCTGTATAAATTGAGCAAAAGAGATCACTTACGTGGCTTACCCAAGTTGAAAAAGACAAAAAGTCTGTGGCGGATGTCAAATCGACAAACAGATCAGGAGTAATCATAAGAAAGTGAACTCCTTAGCCACGACTAAACCTCTAAAACTTCTCCACATGGATTCAGTCGGACAAACTAAAAACAGAAAGTAGAGGTGAAAATAAGTATTTTTAGGCCATAGTTGATGACTACACTAGATATACATGGGTAGCCTTCTTAAGAGATAAATCAGATACTTTTGATGAAATCAATTTTTTTTAAAAAATGTATCCAGATTGAAAAAGAAATATTTATGGTCAAAATTAGAAGTGATCATGGCACTGAATTTGAGAATAGCAATTTTGAGAAGTGAAAGTGCCCTACTTTGTCAATTAGTGTGAGCGTTTGACAAAGTAGATGTGGGCCAGAACTTGCCACAGGTAAATCTTAGCCTCACAGCCCATGTCCCAAAACACCAGGTAATTAAACGCCTTAAAATTGGATAGATCATCCTAAGGAATTATGGTTAGAAAATTTTTTTCAAACTCAGAAAAATTCCTAAGTTTTCTGCCTTTGTTGATTTATCGACAAGTGGTTCGATGAAACCGAACCCTACTGTTGATGTCCTCGAAGCTCACTCGATATTATCAAAATGAGGACATAAGTTGTCCAACAACCACAAAAATCTCTGGACAGAATGATCGATGTATCGATAGAGGTTTCGATATCATCGAAATTTGAATCTCGAGTCCATCGAGTAGACTTGATATAATCGACATCAGGTCTGTTGTGTCTAATATTCTACTAAGGCAAATCATGAAATCTTCGATATATCGAAGAGCTTCTCGAAATCCTCAAAATTCAAATCTCAATAATATCGGAAGCCATTCGATGATATCGGATTAGGATACATTTATATACAACAAGTTTTTCAGGATTTTTTTCTCGGATCGAGGGTCACTCAATAAAATTGATATTCAAATATCGATCATATCGAGGCATGGTCGAGATCATCGAAGATGGACATTAACTGTCCAGCAAGCTTATAGGAAAATTGCTTAAAATTATCGATGAAATTGATACTTCCCTCGATATCATCGATATTCAAATTCTGATGATATCGAGTGATGATCGATTATATTTTTTTCCTGAAAATATTCAAAGGGAAGTCTCTCACATTTTCAAATGTCGAGGAATTGAACCTCGTGTCGATGAAATCAGAGTTTGAAATCCGATGACATCAATGCATGTTCGATTTTCTTAACCAGCTGGCAAAAGGTTTCAAAAGCGTTTGACATTTGAGTTCGTGTCATCGAGCGGCCAGTCAATGCTATTGAGAGTATACGCTCGATGATATCGATCCTGCTTGATGATATTGAACTCTGTCAAAAACGTGATCATTTTATATCCATTGGAACCTTTTGCCTATTTAATGAGAGCTTTTCCTTGGTTGTTGGTAGAGAAAATAGAGAGTGCTTTTGTGTGTTTAACCCTAGGTCATATTACCCTAAGCCTTTTTCTCTCATGGGAGTTCATACTCCAATCCACCCTCATCATTGACATTTAATAGAGTGGATTTGGGAATTAACTTCAGCATTGAAGGATCATGCAACTATCACCTTAATGGAAAATCATTAAGCTGGGATGCCTTAAATGCATAGATGGTTGGAATCACTTTATCTCCCTTATAAGAAAATATTTAATAGATTAGGATTCCATTATAACCTTGACCTAACCCGTCGCCATGTATTGATACATCTTCTGAGTTGCGGTTTAAGAGAGCAGAAGATTCTTCATCATCAAAGGAGGAGATCTTCGACAATACACTAAATGGGGATCATCTACTTATCTGTAAGTCATTAGAGTCCAGAGGACCCTTGTGATCATTTTTTTTGTAGGATTGGGTCTAAGGTGTTTCTCACCCCTTGCAAGTCCTCGTAGGGGGCCTTCATCGGGAGTGTATGTAGGGGTGCTTTGAGAGGACCCTTACTCTGTGGAGAGCATAAACTGGTTAGAGGTGAACCTATTTAAAACCTCCGGTTAGAGTTGAACTTATTGTGAAACCTCCGTTAGGTTCCTTGTGTGGATCCTTGGACAGTGGGGCCTAAAAGTTGGGTGCTATGTGTTGACCCTTGCTCATGGGAGTATAAACAGTGTCGTGTAGACACGTTGTGTCATCCTAAGTGTAGGTTGTACTGGTTAGAGGTAAACCTAATTTAAAACATCCGGTTTGAGGTGAACCTATTGTAAAACCTCCTTTAGTGAGATCCGGTACACTTAAGGGTTGAGTGCGTTTGCTGAAAGTGGAGTAGACAAGTAGTCGAACCACTATATCGACTACAAAAATGACTGTGTTGGAGATTTCTATTATCTTCCATTGTTTATGGGATTTCCTTAAATGCTTTCATATTTGACCGCATCTCACACACAGTCATAAACTGTGTTTGCATCTTTCTTATCCTTTAAATAGTTTTATGATTGGATCCTCTATTTGGCTTGAAAGCCATTAGAGTTACTCTGAAGAAAATCTTGATACATGCATATTTACTCAGGCTTAAAGTGATAGGATTTTAAATAACTATAAAATATTAAAAAGTCCTATTCACCCCCCTTTAGGATATATTGGCGTATTTCCACTTCAACTAAAGCGGTCATTATTACAATTTCAATTGGCATCAGAGCGGGTCTCTCTTAAGGGCTTCACTACCTAGAGAGTGATCTTGACCGAAGTTGGTAATATGGCCAAAGGAGAGGGCTCATTGGTCACTAGACCTCTAGTGTTTGATGGATCAAATTATGCATACTGAAAGGCTAGAATGCATTATTTTATGAGATCTTTGCATCATGATGTTTAGGACATTGTTGAAAGAGGATACGTACTATCAACCGAACAAATAGTACTTGAAAATGGGACAGTTGTAAGCCCCGTATCATAGATCGTACCGTTCCATAGACTTCCGCGGTCTTTCCGGTCAAATTCCGGCAACCTTCAACCCTTAATTGTTATTTGCGCGTGACCTTGATTCATACGCCGTCAACCCGAGTCGACTCAACCCAAGACTTTTACCATAGCGACCGCGCCGCCGCCGTGGTTTCGATGCCGCGAGTCATACGCCGAGGAGATACCCTGGTCAGGAGATGTGGGCTAGCGTTTGATGCGAGAAAAATGCCGCGCATTGCAAAACCCAAGAGAATCTCTACAACTTGTCACATCAATCCATCAATCCATCAATTCATTAATCTCAACATGTCAAGTACACATCACCTTTCACCCTTTCTTAAAAAAGCCCCAAAAGTTAAAAAGTTCTTATAAAGCCCATACTTTTCTTACACCATTTGCCATAAAAGTCAAAAATCTTTTACACACTCATCACTCACCACATCCATCACTCCATCACCCATCACTCTCTCTTTACAACTCTCTTTCTCATTTTTTTCAAACCATTCCCAAGCAAGGAAGAACTCCACACGTCCAAGCCCTCCCATGGAGAGAAAAATGCATGTGTGAAGCCCACCTTTCCATCCCAAGATCTCCCATCTCAACCATCCAAACCTCATCTCTTCTGTTGGAATTAAAGCTAAGGAGCTATGGAAGCTAAGGAAGTAAGAAGATCAAACGGTGGGTGCTTTGATAGAGTAGTTTTCATGTTTTTAAGATGGGCTAAGTGAGGCCAACCGATTAATGGTTTGGATCTCACTTGGGACCCTAAGATGTGGCCAATGGCCCACTAAGATCATCATGATCATTCCATGATGGGGCCATTCTCCATGGACCCCATCATGATGTTTATTTTTCTTGTATACCTAGGGTCATCTAGACCGTCTATTTTAGTGGAGAAGGGATCTCCACCGTTGGATTTTTTATTTAATGGGCCCATGTGTAATGGGACCAATGGGACCCACTTGATGTATGATTGGTTGCAAGGGAGGGCTCATAGTTTCGGGGTCCCTCCATCACGCTTGTCTCACTCTCTATCTCTCTCCCTCCCTCTCTATTTCATTTTTCTTATGTGATCATGATATGGTTGTGTGGCCCACTTGGATGGACCCCACCCTGAAGCATGTATTTTATCCAAACTATCTTCAAGTGGGGCCCACCTTACATGTATTGTACCCACACCAGCTATCATTTGGTGGTCCACCTAAGCTGGGGCCACCTCAATGGAGGAGCCACGTCCAAACCGTCCAACATCCAGGGACGCTGGACGTTAAAGAAAACACAAATATTAGCTTGGTTCACAAGCCTTTTAGGTGGTCCCTTGTATAGGCCCCACATAGATGTATAAATTCAATCTACGCCGTCCATTCCCTTCCATGGCTCATTTTAGGCGTTGAGCCGAAAAATGAGGTTGATCCGATCTTCAGGCGAGCCATAACCTGTTAAATAGTAGTTTTTACCATTGAAAGTCACCCTGTCATTTTTATGCGCTGGAAAAATATCAGATATTGGACTCGTTTGGACAGTCTTGAGCCACAAAGTGCAGTGGATGGGTTGGATTTACTTGAAGTAGGCCCCACCTGTGAAAAACCACAGGAAATTTGATTTTTAAAAAAAAACTATACGTAAGGGCGGCAGTGCCTGTTGCCTCTGACAATAACAGCAGCACGCTGCTACGTATGGGCAGACAGGCCAAAGACCGACGGCCCTACATGTGGGCCCCACCATGATGTATATTTTACATCCACACCGTTCACGAGGTGGGCCACTCCTAGCAGTGGGCCCCCTCTAAATTTCAGCTCCATCCACAGCTCAGGTGGCCCACACTGCAGGAAACAGTGGGATTGAACCTCTACCAATGAAACCCTTTTATGGGCCACAAAAGTTTTGGATCAAGATGAAATTTTTTCGCTCCTTATCCAGGTCCGTGCGACCTTATTAATGGCTTGGATGGAAAATAAATGTTATGGTGGAACACACATGGGACCCAAAGTGATGCATGTGTTTTGTTACACCGTCTATGGTCGTGGACGGTGGAATCCCACCATGATTTATGTGTCTTACTCGCATTGTCCAGCGGACGGTGGAGCCCATTGTAATGCATGTGTTTTATTCACTGTCCAACGACAGTGGGACCCACCATAATGCGTGTGCTACATCCAAACCTTCCATCCACTTGGAAAGCTCATTTTTTTTTGGTTTGACACTAAGAATGAGTCAGATCCAGGTTCAAGTGGACCCCACCATCTATGTGGACAGTCACATCCACCATTTTAAACTTTTAAGGGCCACCTGTGATGTATTAGGACCCATGGATTGAGGCCCATCTTGATTTAATTGTGGCTATCCATTGAGGCCCACCTTGACATTTATAAGGCCCATAAGATGGGGCTCATATTGATGTATTTGTGGCAGTTGGTGTAGCTCATCTAATATATATATATATATATATAAGGCCCATGGGATTATACCCAATTTGATGTATTCTAAGGCCCATGGGATTATTCCCATTTGATGTATTTTAAGGCCCATGGGATTAGACCCATTTTGATGTATTCTAAGGCCCATGGGTTAAAGCCCATTTTAATACATATAAGGCCCAGTCAATGTGGCCCATTTGTAAATATAAGGCCCATGGGTTGAGAACCATTGTGATGTATTAGGGCCCATGGGTTGAGGCCCATTTGATAAATATAAGGCCCAAGGGTCGAGAACCATTGTGATGTATTAGGGCCCATGGGTTGAGGCCCATTGTGATGTACTCTAAGGCCCATGGGGTTATGGCCCATTGCGATGCACATATGGCCCATTGATACCGCCCACTTGATCCATGTAAGGTCCATATGAGGCAGCCCATTTGATGTATCGAAGGCCTATGGGTCGAGGCCCTATGGGATGCCCTTAGGGTCCATTACAATGTGTGATTCCTCTATGGTTGTGTAAGGATGTTTCACGACGGGCTATGCCTTGGGAGCAATGATGGTTTGACATCCACATTGCAAGTATAATGTTGATTAAATGTCTGCATTACGACTCTCCCTAGGGCCCATTGATAGGCCCATGCTTATTGCGTGTAGGCCGTCTTGGCCCATTTGCGTTGTAAGGATAGTTCATTACTTTATTACATGTTTAATATAGTTTCATGACTCATGATCATACGCATCATATGTATGCTTGATATGAGAAGTGACTGATCATAGCAAATGCCTTCGGACAGATTGTTTATGGGCTCCCAGTTAGGCGGTGTTGCCCTACATGAGTGCATGATATGCACAGAATTTCTGCATGACTGGATAGTGTGATTCATGCATTCTCATTGTGTGTCATGGTTACTGTACGCCCTAGCGACATCAGGGCCATAGCCTATACAGGCGTATCGTGGATGGCAGGATTGGATACCAAAAATCTTGTTCTACATAGGGTGCTAAAGATATCCCTAGGTGAAGGTCCCTAAACCCTTATGGTACTAAGAGGTTGCTCCAACGTCTACACCGAGTGGGTGTACGAGTGTCGAGTGTCGAGTGCCGATTATTAGGAGGCCACACTTCCCACTGTGTCGTGGTCAGTTAGAAGGGGGTGTGGCCTTACTTACCCTAGAATAGGGAGTAAAGCTAGGCTGAGTCTAACCAGCTCGAGGAATGGGTCCGCTATCAACGAGCTGAGCCCGATATTAGCAGGCGGATAGTGAGGTCACTTTCACTTACCTTATTACTCGCGATGGGGCGGTGATCTGGTTTAGAGTATACTAGACCCCGGTGATATCCCAGATTTGAGCTGTATTGATATGTGGACTTAGATGAGAATTTGTATGCTTGACTTACATCTTGCATTACATAGCCTTGGTATGGCCGACATCATTCATGCCTTGCATTGCATAGCCTTGGTACGACTAATGGTATTCATGGATTCATCAGCATGTTTCGTATTACTCTGATACTGCATAACTGCATTACCACCTTGCGCATACACTTTCACCACCCTCTAAGCTTTCTATAAGCTTATGCATGACTGTTGCGTGTAGGTGACATTGGGGCGTAGAGCGCTGAGGCAGGAGCGCTTTGCAGATCATCTTGGAGCTTTTATTCATCATCATTGTATTTCCTTTTATGGTCATTGTACTTTTAAAGTTTTTGATCATAATGGAAATGTAATGGAGTTTTTTTTATTGTTGTTTGTGGGTTATGCCTTTGGTTATGCTTATCATGATTCAAACTGATCTTGAAAATCCTCCTCGTAGCATCCCAAGATCAGAACCTGGCGAATGGGAGCTAGGAGCCGAGAATGAGGTTCTACGGAGGCTGTCGGTGCCAGATTTAGCGATCGAAAATTTTGTGAGCCCGATTTTTGAGTTTGGGCGTGAAAGATGCCAGATTCGGCAATCGAGAATTTTGTTACCCCGATTTCTGAGTTTGGGGCGTGACAACATTTATTACCAAACTAAAATCTCAAGAAATGTGGATAACATTCGATAAAGAAAAATAAACATATGAAGCCAAAGCTATGAATGTTATCTACTGTGCTGTGTCCCAAGATATCTTCAATTAAATCAGTATGTGTGGGATAGCCAAAGAAGCATGGGATTTGTTAGAAAAATCTATGAAGGAACAAGTACTATAAAGAGATCCAAACTACAACTAACAAGTACTGTAAAGAGATCTAAACTACAACTCCTAACTTCACAGTTTGAAAGTCTCCGAATGGAAGAGCATAAGAGCTTCATGGAGTTTTTCACAAAACTGAACATCATTTGCAACTCCATAGGCGGATTAGGTGAGAAAGTTCCGGTTCCAAAAATCTATAGAAAAATACTAAGATCATTACCGGAACGGTTCAATCCTAAAGTAACAACCATTGAAGAGTATACAAATATAGATGAAATGAAAGTAGAAGAACTAGTAGGTTCCTTACAAACATTTGAACTACACTTCATACAAACCCCTAAATCCAAAACTACTGTTCTCAAAACTTCAAAGAATACAACAAATGAGGACATGGAAAGTGAAAGAGAAAATGAAGATGAGGAAGTGGCTCTGTTGGCACAATGGTTCAGAAAGTTCTTTCAGAAAAGTCATGGTCGTCCATTTAAAGGAAGACAGATGAACAACAAGTATTTCATAGGTAAATCTGGTAAAAAGTCCAAGGAACCACAATGTTTTTTCTGTCAAAATTTTGGACATCTGTCTATTGATTGCCCAAATAAAAAATAAAAGGAAAGACAATGGCAGCCATATGGGATGATACGGAAGATTCAAATTCAAAATCTAGTGACTCAGAAAGCGATGGAGACCAGAAATCTCTGAAAATTCTTATGGCCTCTACTACTCTGATCATTCCCATCGAAACTGAGAATAATGAAGAACCACAAGCCACTGAATTGTTTCCATCTGATAATGAGGAAATAGAAAAAGAAGAAGAAGAAAAGGATAAACTCTAGGATGCTTATAACTAACTTTATATCCATAGCATCAATATCCTTAAAAGACTCGTGATGAATGAAAACAAAAATAAATTGCTGCAAAAAGATCTAGACAAAACATTGGAAATCAATACGCACTTGATTAATGATCTACAGTAATACCATTCTGAAAATGATAGACTAGAAAGAATCAATCCGTTCCTAAATTCTGAATTGTCAAAACTTACTAAATAGATTAAGCTATTGGAAGAAGAAAATGAGCATGCTTAAAATAAAAATCACACATTCCGGTTTGACTTAGAGAAATTCAAAAAGTCTGCTAAAATAAACTATAAATTTTCCCAGAGTGGTGAAAAGTTGAAAAAATTGTTAAGGTTGGGAGACAAGGAAAAGACACGAGTGACTTAAGATATGAAAATTTTAAAACAAAGACTGGAAATGCAGCACAAACTGAAAAATCTACTGCTTTAGGTAATAAAACAAGAACCACTCCTGTTTGTCATTTATGTGGTGATTCTGGTCATTATAAGGTTGAATGCATGTCACCTGGGAGGATTCAACATAACTCTGGTAAAAATCATACTGATAAACACAAACTAACTAAAAGAACAATACAAAATGTTAGGAGTCCACCTAGGAATATGGATGGAAGAAGAATACATCCATCATCACCTAGAATGACCAACAAAGTGGAGGAATTATTGAATCAAGTGGCTGAACTAAACAAGAAAACTAATGAATTTGTAAGACACAGAAACATGGTTCAATTGCGCAACTTGATTAAAGAAACTAAATCTACCACAGTTAAAAATTCTGTCACAAAATGGGTAGTGAAAGAAAGGAAAAATTGTCTTGTTACTCACTCAAATCATATAACAGGCAATGATACTAAGTGGTACTTGGATAGCGGTTGCTCAGGACATGTCATAGGTGACAGATCCCTTCTTTCAAATTACTCGGATCTAAATGATGGGATAGTTACCTATGGAGATGGAAACACTGCTAAGGTAATTGGACATGGAACTATTAAAGGAATAAATTCACTCAAAAATGAGAATGCCTTTTGTATAAAAGGACTAACACATAATCTTTTAAGTATTTCTCAAATATGTGATAATGAGCATGTGATTGCATTCAATAAGAAAAAATGTGAGATCTTAGACCTTTCAGGCAAATCAATGATGAAGGGTTATCGCACAAATAACCACTACTATGTCAATAAAGGTAAAGGAAAGGCTGATCCATATGCCTAGAAATATTAAGCATAGAAAAAAAAAATCCAGGTCATGCATCTAGATCTGGATAGTTGCTGAAAAGATGCAATTTTGTTGAGCTCTAAATGAAATATCTGAGGTATCTCACCTCAATCTTTTTATATATAAACATCTTGATGTTTATAATTTTTGGATTGTAAAAAACTTGTACAATTTTTTACTGTGTATACTGGTTGATATAAAGAAACAGTATATTATACATAGAAGATTGTCAAAATGCTGATAAATGAAAAATATACACCTTCGATATGTCTGTTGATAAATCATGTGGATTATCGATGAAATCGACCAAGGATCGATATCATTGATGCCTCTTTGGAATCCGAACAGCCACATGATCTAGAATGTTATTGAAGACAATCTCGATAACATCGAATGGAGTCCATCGATATCATCGAAACTACATTCGATGTGTGCTCGCGCGGGAAAATGACATTTCACTTCTGAAAAACCTTTCACCTTATCCCTGCTCGTCCCCTTCAACCGGTGCATACGGAGGATCAACAGAGGCTTCGAGATGTCTTCAAAATCTGATAATACCAACCTGTGTTGAGCGGGAAAAAAGTTGGCTTTCCTCCCTCCTGTTTCGGTATCTCATCTTCCATCACATTCCTCTTTCCTTGGTTCAATGTTTTTTCTTCAAAGCTTCAAAGTCTAAAGACAACGGTCTAGCCCTCATACAAAGTGCTTCAACTGAAAGAAAGCAAGGTAAGAAAAAAGTCACTGCCTCATGATCATTTCCAGAACTAGAAATAGTGGAAGAGCGAACTGTTCATAGAAAGTGCGTTGAATCCTTTGGGATCATCAAACTCTTGGAACTGATTGGGTGGGGAAACATTGTGAATTTTGGAGGGGAATTTCAGTATGATCTTGTACACCAGTTTCTGAACTCAATCTACAATGTGGAGAACAAACCCCCATTCATTTCAGTTGTTGTCATCAATCGATCTGAGCACATCACCCTCAGATTGATAAGTCATCTGGTAGGGGTAGAAGTCACTGGGATAACTATAACCAAACGGAACATGAACGGTCTTGGTGTATGGGGAGAAGCGACTCGAACATTATGTAACAATGCTATAATACCTAGAAATGCAAAGAACGTTCTTCATGTTAAGCACCTCGATCCCGTCTATAAAATACTTTATAGTATCTTGAGTATAAACGTCTACCCTTGTGAAGTTTCTGGTAACAATCTTTCTCCATACATCCTCAATATCCTGTATGATGTTCACCAAGGTACTCCAGTGTGCCTACCAACTCTTCTTCTACAACAGCTAATTCGTGTAACTACAGAGGAGTACATCACTACCCTTTTATTTCCGTGTCTTATGTCCAAGCTTTCCCGATAAATTGGGTTGCCTCCTACAATTGATTCCTTGCAACCTTATGCCTTGTTCGACTATGAAGACATTTGCAACTTACATATCCTCGACAAAGTGTTTCGTGGATGTACAATCAATCAAACCTCCAGCAAGGGAAATCCTATGCACAGCTCTGACTTCATTAATATCGTTAAGGTTTTCACAGAGCAAGATATTGCGCACCCTCTCCTAGCTCACATAATGTAAAGTCTTGACAACTGTGAAGCTTATCTTTCAAAGATTAGGCACGTGATGTGCAACGACCCAACTTTTCAGGACCCACGTATATGACTCGTTTTCCAAAAACCTGAGAGTTAACCTTAAAGGATGGTCAAATTCAAGTGCACATTTTTTTCCCTTTCATCAGAATAAGCAAATGAGCATACTATGGACAAATCGACATAAAGGAAAATTTTTCTATCATTTAAATATATAAGAAGCTATCCATAATGACTTATACAAACTAATGTCTCTGAATTTAACAAGTACAAGATTTATAAAAATTTAATAAATGAAGAATAGCAGAAAGAATATAAATATAAGCCGTAAGATCACGTAGTTCCTCCAGGAAAATATAGTCATGCATCCCTGACGATCATACCCTGCTCCTCATCAAGTCTGAACATACATATCACTAAAGCCACTTATACTACCTGTACGGTTGTATATTTGATGGATGAGTGGATAACTCAGTGTGAATTTCCCTCAAGATTATACACCGCCACATTAGGTAAGCATAGTTATAAAATAAAGCATACAAAACAATACATGATGCAGATCTTATTAGAAGCATGGATGCGTGAATGCAATCATGCCCCGGGGATGCTCATCCGTGCAGACAGTGGGCCGTCACCCATGCAATCATCAAACTTGGAAAACATCATCCAATTAAAATCATTGAACTTGAAAAATATCATCCAGTCGGAACAATACATACATCACGTACGATAGCAATAGATGCTGGTTTGTGCTGTGTATGCATGATTAACCAATCCATTATTAATCTAATTATAATCAGCCAATTTAAATAAGCTCACGGTCACTACAAGGAGCACATGGCCCAGCGTAGGCTGACGGCTCAGGCATAATGTGCCATTACCACCATCCCCGGCCCTTGAGGCTACCATCTTAGGATGTTTAATGGAAACATGTCGACTAGTGGCCAATCATATTATAGTACATAGGGCTTACCATCCCATGATTGCACGGTATAAAACATCGAACCCATATAGGGAAAATGCTAGAACAAAGCTACATAGGGCAATATCAAACAAGCCGCATAGGGCAATTATCAAAATAGGCCACATAGGGCGAGTGTCAAAACCATGCGATAAAAGACCATCCTTAAAAACTATTGGACACAACAACCCTTGATGGTAGTCCCACATCAATGGTCAATTTAAACCACCCTTAAATAACCTCTAAGCCAAAGGTCCATTTCAATCACAACCAGTCGAGTTACATTCCAAGTATGGGTATACATTTATAGGTGGGGGTTTCCCACTAATGTACTAGTTTAAAGTCCATAAGCAATCCACAAGCATGAACAAATATACAGGATGAACGTTAGGCATGGAATATAGCAATTTAATTTCAATAATTAACACATGTGCTTATAGAATGGAGATATCTTTATAAATTAAGATAAAACTAAAACTTAAGCTAATGAGAAGATGAAAAGTTCAAGGGAAAGAATCACCACCTTATACTTTAAATCACCTTCTAGTGTCGCGAAGTGATCGCTCCCTTAGAATTGTATCCTACCACAAATCATAAATCTATACAATTAGGTCTTAGTTCTAATTACTACCTAGGGTTGAAGATCATAGCCTAGGGTTATCTTTTAGGGTTTTAATGTGGAATTAGGATTTTATCCTAGAGTCTACCCCCATACTTGTATTTTAGAATTTTATTCTAGAGTTTAGTTCTAAGCCAGATAATTAGGGTTTGAACCCTAGTTGGTGTATCAGTTACGTTTAAACTCAATAGTTAGAAGATAATTATTAGTGTTTATGTTATACTTCATATTAGATAACATATTAATAACAATCATTCTGATGATAATTAATATTGTGATCTACCATCTATGATAATATTTAAGAGTGGTAAAGTAATACACTAGTAATTAGTAATGATATTATTTTATTTGTCTAACATAAATAACATTAGTATAGATAATTTACTAGTGGTTATTCTTAGTTAATATTCATAGTAGAAGTATTAATTAGTCAACACTGAAAATTACAATTCACAACACAAGAGGGTGGAGGGTTTATACCTCAGCAGGAGTTAAGTGTGGCCCAACTCCTATTCCAGTGAGTTAACTCAGTCCTGAGTCAACTCCTTAACTCGGTCGAGTCGAGCTAGTGCGGCTTCACTCCCACTCACTCGCTCTCTTCTTTCTTCCTTTCTCTTTCTTTTCTCTCACTTTCCCTCTCTCTATGCTAGAATTCGGCCATGCCTAGACCAGTCCCAAGCTTGATTCAAGCTAGTCAGACTCAGTTTCAGCTGAATTAACTCGGCAGTGAGTCAAGGCTCAACTCCCTTCTTTCTCTTTCCCCTTTCTCCTCTCTCATTCCTTCTACTTTTCCCTCTACTGGAGGTCCAACAACAGCAACTGGATGCCTAGCCCAAATTGACAGGGAGTGAAGGACTAGGCTTGAGCTAGTGCGGTAAGACCGCCACTGCACGAAGCCTCCTCACTTCTCCTTCTTCCTTCTAGACGTGCAAAGGACCAGCAACAGTTTGTTGCTTTGAGAACCTGGTCGGTTTGGGATTGAAACCAGTCAGAAGTGAGTCAGTACTCGCCTATCCCAGACCAAACTCAGTTGGGGTTGGTGTGAGTGGTTGGTGCTGCATGTAACAGTCAGCACCATTCTCTCCTTCCCATTTTTTCCTTCGTTCTCCTTCTTTCTATTTCTTTCTTTCCCTTTTCCTTTATCACTTTCTTCCCTGCTCTCCTTCTCTGGCCATTCGAAGCAGGACTTGCCCCAAACCTAAATTGAGTCAGTGACTCGGTTCGCTGTACAATAGCGTGGTGCAGCCGCAGCTCTCTCTTTCTCTCACGTTCTCTCCCTCTTTTTTTTTTCCTTTCTTCTCTCTCTCTCTCATTCTCCCTCTCTCCTTCTCACCCACATCCGACATCTGAAATCTTCGAGACCCACTTCAACCGTGACACAACTAAGTCGGGTTGGTGTAGTTAGGATGAGGAAGAAGGCTGGCCATTAATGGCGGATTGACGTCGGGGATGTATCTCCTCGAACAAACTCTTCTTAGTAGTCCAGATGAACCCCATGGAGCTCGTAGACATGCTTTTTCAAAGCTTCAAGGAGGATTAGGCAGTGGGTTTGAATTACTGCAAGGCATGGAAGAGAGACCCGTTGCAACTCCATTTATTGGGGTTAAATCGAGCCTTAAGCTCTCTCTCAAGACCGTCAGATCGTTGGTGGGCATCCCAAATTTAATCTGGTAGAATTCACCTGTCAAAACCATGGGTAGAGACCAAAACTAGCCCCTAGTTTAGCTTGGGAAGCCCTGAGCAATTGGGTGGCTGAGATGCCTCATAAAAGGGACGGCTAGGATGGGCAGATCCTTCTTCACGTGGATTGATGACAGGTTTCAGGGAAGACAGTTTCCATTTATGGAAACTATGTTTGTATGGCCTGTTTGGGTCAAAGATTGTGCACGTGAACTTGCCCTTCCAAGTGTGGGGCAAAGTGGGGTTTGATCACAATTCACACCCGCACCAGATGGATGGATTGGATCGAACTAACGGGGCCATATGGTGGGCCACATACCGAAATCAAGGACATCAGTCCGTCCGCTGGCGAGAACCAGAAAGAGAGAAGTCTGTCTTGTTAGAGAAACTTTGGTCAAGGGAGCTTTGACCGCTCCAGCTGGTACAGTGCATGCTGTGCACACTGGCTATGGTGCTCACGAACCTCTATGTGGGGTCCATCATGATGTTCATGATAAATCCACTCCGTTCATGATGCCCTATGGGACTAAATGGGTCCCATGACCAAAGATCAAGCATATCTAAGTCCTAGGTGGGGTCCACAACTTGATTTGGGTTATATTTATGGATTCTCGCCAACCAAATGGTCGGATCTTCCTGAGTTTGAACGTCAACGGTTAAAAGACCCTAGTGGCCATTTGTAAGTCTTTTATCATATGTTGCTAGCTCAAATACTAATATTAACATAGATTTTATTATTATGGTATATTACTTATAATTATGATGATTTAAAACCTTATACACACATATAAAAATATCATCTTAATACTAACCTACTACTATATACATGCTACTGATCACCTATCTATTAATATATAGTTCAATTACATATTGTAGAATTATTATTCCTCATGTTTATTTAATATAACATTATTTTCACAATATTTCATATACATTAATTACATACGTGTCACTCTATTACGATACATTTTCATATATTATTTATTTTATATATAAATTATCAACATACATCCATAACCTTTTAATCCATGTTTGTTTAAAATTTATAATATAATGAACAGATAAATTAATACACTTAGTATATATATTATTTGTCTACTGGGTTATTTAACATGTATATAGGGATTACCTTCGAAGGTCAGGTTTAAATTAAGATGCACATGAATGTTTACTGAGCTAGGTTCGCATCCTACTAAATCAGTTCATATAGTAACACTTGAGTACGGGAAAGTATGGGGTGTTACAATCTACCCCCCTTAAAGAGAATTTTGCCCCCAAAATTCAGCACTTACACTATGAATGTGAACATCGATCTATCTTATAGTGTCCGTATGCACCTACTAGTTCTCCATACTAAATTTATTTATATATGTTACAACTTCATTTAGTTGACGACTAAGAATTTTATATCTTCCTCTTTATTTTCTTTGACTATCAATGATAGTTCCCAGCTGTCTAAAGTATATAACCAATTTCTATTTTTCAGTGTTTAGGGTAACATGAGTAGATGGTCATAGTAGGTTTGAGCCTGATACATTGATCCTTTGCCTACGTAGAACAAAGGATTTACTGGCATTAATTCATAATCCTATTAGATCTCGATCCTTTGCTTGATCAGGGCATTGAGATCGTTGAGATTTCTAGGACTTAGAATTTGAGTCAACCATGAAAACTCCATTTAAATATGGTTCCATCAGTCCGTGATCCTGATTGTCCTAGACTCCTGGAAATGTCATAAAATCTTATATCCTCATAAAGGACAAGTCTATGTGGCCCATTACACTTCCACTGCACGCTCTAATCGCCTAATGCACTACTTAGAAGTTTTAAGACTAGGATTTCTATATGGAACCTGAGTTTGAAATTTTGGTAATTTATCTAGGATTTCAAATTTAGTTCTATTATGCTTAGTCTCATGTTGAAAATTTACTCAAAATTCTATAACTTCATCACTAATTAATCCTAAGTGTCGAGATTCATGAAAACTCTTGTCTCTAATTAATGAGGTGCATTAGGGAATTTAAATTATAACCCCTACTATGATTCTTCAAGTTTGGGGACCATTCACGACTGACCTAATGTACGATGTGGTGAGTAATGAGATTTCCTTACAATGCCTAAGGTTGTTTCATTCCCTGAAGATGGCAACAACATGATTTCTAACTACAAAATCATTAAAGAAGTTCAAATTTCTAGATTTATAAAATTTGTTCACCAAGGGTTAAGTCCAAGGAATGTTCTTATTGGATCTCAAATACATCATGGTGGGTATTTGTTCTTCCATAGTACCTGAGTTAGTTTCTAAGTTCAAGCAACAATTCTGGAAGTTTTCAAGGGAACTATAATTATACTTCTAAATTCTAAGGTTATCCAACCAATATGTTAGGGAACATAAGATTCTTTCTAAGCCTCACAACTATCCAACTACTCTTCCCAAGGAGCCTATGTTATCCAAATTTCTAAAGGGAACTTTTCGTAAGTTCATATGACTAAATGTTTCAAAGGGGATTGATTCTATTTCTAAGTTCTACGATCATCCAAACAGTTATTTAGGGGTCTAAAATTTTGAGTTACTATATTCTCAATTCCTCCTAACTGCAGGGGACATTCACATAAATTCAAATGGTTATTCTAATCATTTCTAAGGAATTTCTACATAAGTTTAAAGTCCAATGGTCTAACTTGAAATTCTTAAGGGAATCTAGAGTTTGAAATTTCTATATTTCACATTTTGTCCTTAGTTCTGATGGAACTCCATACAAGTTTGGGTTACCATCTAAGGCACTTCTAAGGGAACCTAAGTTTGGGTTTCTATATTCACAATCATTCTTCTAAATCTAAGGGAAGTTCAACTAAGTTTAAATTTTTAATTTCAAACATCCTAAATTGAGACATTTAATATTTGTATAAGATCATTTCCTAAGGTTAAGTTTGTCTAAACTATGCTCTGATACCAACTTGTAACACCCAAACTTTTCGAGACTCTAGTATACAACTCGTTTCCTAAAAACTCGAGTGTTAACCTTAAAGGATGGTCAAATTTGAGTGTACATTTTTTTTCCCTTTCATCAGAATAAGCAGATGAGCGTAGTATGGACAAATTGACATAAAGGAAAATTTGTTTATCATTCAAATACATAAGAAGCTGCCCATAATGACTTATACAAACCAATGTCTCTGAATTTAACAAGTACAAGATTTATAAGAATTTAATACATGAAGAATAGCAGAAAACATATAAATATAAGCCGCATGATCATGCAGTTCCTCTAGGAAAATATAGTCATGCATCCCTAGCGATCATGCCCTGTTCCTCATCATGTCTGAGCATAATATCACTAAAGCCACCTGTACTACCTGTACAGTTATATATATGATGAATGAGTGGCCAACTCAATGTGAATTTCCCTCAAGATTATACATCACCGCATTAGGTAAGCATATTTATAAAACAAAGCATACAAAACAATACATGATGCAGGTCTTATTAGATGCATTGATGCGTGAATGCAATTATGCCCCGAGGATGCTCATCCGTGGATACAGTGGGCCATCACTCATGCAATCATCAAACCTAGGAAACATCATCCAGTCGAAATCATCAAACTTGAGAAACATCATCCAGTCGGAATAATACATACATCACGTACGATAGCAATAGATACTGGTCTGTGATATGTATGCATGATTAGCTAATCCATTATTAATCCAATTACAACCAGCCAATTTAAATAAGCTCATGGTCACTACAAGGAGCACATGGCCCAGCGTAAGCCGAGGGCTCAGGTATAGTGTCCCATTATCACCATCCCCGGCCCATGAGGCTACCATCTTAGGATGTTTAATGGAAACCTGTCGACTAGTGGCCAATCATATTACAGTATATAGGGCTTACCATCGCATGGTTGCACGGTATAAAATATCGAACCCATATAGGAAAAATACTAAAACAAAGCCATATAGGGTGATATCAAACAAGCCACATAGGGCAATTATCAAAATAGGCCACATAGGGCGAGTGTTAAAACCATGTGATAAAAGACCATCCATGAAAACCATTAGACACAACAACCTTGGATGGTAGGCCCACATCAATGGTCAATTTAAACCACTCTTCAATAACCTCTAAGCCAAAGGTCCATTACAATCATAACCAGTCGGGTTACATTCCAAGTATGGGTATACATTTATAGGTAAGGGTTTTCCACTAATGTACTAGTTTAAAGTCCATAAACAATCCACAAGCATGAACAAATATACAGGATGAACGTTAGGCATGGAATATAGCAATTTAATTTCAACAATTAACACATGTGCTTATAGAATGGAGATATCATTTATAAATTAAGATAAAACTAAAACTTAAGCTAATGAGAGATGGAAAGTTCAAGGGGAAGAATCGCTAAGTGCTCATGCCCTTATAATTGTATCCTACCACAAATCATAAACTTGTACAATTAGGACCCAGTTCTAATTACTACCTAGGGTTGAAGATCATAGCCTAGGGTCATCTTTTAAGGTTTTAATGTGGAATTAGGGTTTTATCCTAAAGTCTAGCCCCATACTTGGATTTTAGGATTTTATTCTAGAGTTTAGTTCTACGATAGATAATTAGGGTTTGAACCCTAATTGGTGTATCAGTTACGTTTAAACTCAATAGTTATAAGATAATTATTAGCATTAGTATTATACGTCATATTAGCTAACATTAATAATAATCATTCTAATGATATTTAATATTGTGATCTACCATCTATGATAATATTTAAGAGTGGCAAAAGCAATGCACTAGTAATTAGTAATGATATTATTTTATTTTATTTATTTGTCTAAGATAGCTAACATTAGTATAGATAATTTACTAGTGGCTATTCTTAGCTAATATTCATCGTAGAAGTACTAATTAGTCAACAATGATAATGATAATTCACAACACAAGTGGGTGGAGGGTTTATACCTCAGCAAGAGTTAAATGTGGCCCAACTCCTATTCCAACGAGTTAACTCAGTCCTGAGTCAACTCCTTGACTCGGTTGAGTCGAGCTAGTGCAGCTTCACTCCCACTCACTCGCTCTTTTCTTTCTTCCTTTCTCTTTCTTTTCTCTCACTTTCCCTCTCTCTATGCTGGAATCCAGCCATGCCTAGACCAGTCCCAAGCTTGACTCAAGCCGGTCAGACTCGGTTTCAGCTGAGTTAACTCAGCAATGAGTCAGGGCTCAACTCCCTTCTTTCTCTTTTTCTCTTTCTCCTCTCTCATTCTTTCTCTTTCTCCTCTCTCATTCCTTCTGCTTTTCCCTCTGCTGGAGGTCCAACAGCAACAATTGGATGCCTAGTACAACTTGACGGTGAGTGAATGACTTTGCTTGAGCTAGTGTGGTAAGACCGCCATCGCACGAAGCCTCCACACTTCTCCTTCCTTCTATACGTGCAAAGGACCAGCAACAGTTTGATGCTTTGAGAACTTGGTTGGTTTGGGACTGAAACAAGTTAGAAGCGAGTCAGTACTCACCTATCCTAGACCAAACTCAATTGGGGTTGGTGTGAACGGTTGGTACGGCATGTAACAGTCAGCACCACTCTCTTCTTCCCATTTTCTTCCTTCCTTCTCCTTCTTTCTATTTTCTTTCTTTCCCTTTTCCCTTTCTCACTTTCTTCCCTGCTCTCCTTCTTTGGCCAGCCGAAGAAGGACCTGCCCCAAACCTAAACTGAGTCAGTGACTCAATTCGCTGTAGAACAGCGTGGTGCAACCGCACCTTTGTCTTTCTCACACGTTCTCTACCTCTTTTTTTCTTCTTTCTCTCATTCTCTCTCTCTCCTTCTCACCCACATCCAACATCTGAAACCTGTGAGACCCACTTCAATCGTGACCCAACTGAGTCAGGTTGGTGTGGTTGGGAAGAGGAAAAAGGCTAACCGTTAATGGCAGATTGACGTCAGGGATGTATCTCCTCGATCCAACTCTTCTCGGTGGTCCAGATGAACCCCATGGTGCTCGTAGACAAGCTTTTTCAAAGCTTCAGGGAGGATTAGGCAGTGGGTTCGACGATAGGAGAGAACGACTGGTTTTCAAGTTACTACGAGGCGTGGAACAGAGACCTGTTGCAACTCCATCCATTGGGTTTAAATCTAGCCCTAAGCTCTCTCTCAGGACCGTTAGATCTTTGGTGGGCATCCCAGATTTAATTTGGTAGAATTCGCCTCTCAAAATCGTGGCTAGAGACCAATATCGGCCTCCATTTTTGCTTGGGAATCCCTGAGCAATTGGGTGGCTGAGATGCCTCATAAAAGGGATGGCTAGGTTGGGCAGATCCGTCTTCACACGGATTGCCGACGGGTTATAAGGAAGACAATTCCATTAATGGAAACTGTGTTTGTATGGCCTGTTTGGGTCGAAGATTATGCATGTGAACTTGCCCTTCCAAGTGTGGGGTAAAGTGGGGTTTGATCACAATTCACGCCCACACCAGATGGATGGATTGGATCGAACTAACGGTGCCATATGGTGGGCCACATACTGAAATCACGGACATCAGTCCGTCCGCTGATGAGAACCAGAGAGAGAGAAGTCTGTCTTTTTAGAGAAACTTCGGTCAAGGGAGCTTTGACCGCTTTAGATGGTATGATGCACACCGTGCACGCTGGCAAAGGTACTCACGCACCTCTATGTGGGGTCCATCATGATGTTTATGATAAATCCACTCCGTCCATGATGCCCTATGGGACTAAATGGGTCTCATGACCAAAGATCAGGCATATCTAAGTCCTAAGTGGGGCCCACAACTTGATTTGGGTTGTATTTGTGGATTCTCGCCAACTAAATGGTCGGATCTTCCCGAGTTTGAACGTCAACGGTTAAAAGACCCTAGTGGCCATTTGCAAGTCTTTTATCATATGTTGCTAGCTCAAATACTAATATTAACATAGATTTTATTATTATGGCATATTACTTATAATTATGATGATTTAAAACCTTATACACCCATAAAAATATAATCTTAATACTAACCTACTACTATATACATGCTACCGATCACCTATCAATTTATATATATAGTTCAATTACATATTGTAGAAATATTATTCCTCATGTTTATTTAATATAACATTATTTTCACAATATTTCATATACATTTATTACATATGTGTCACTCTATTACTATACATTTTCATATATTATTTATTTTATTATAAATTATCAACATACATCCATAACCTTTTAATCCATGTTTGTGTAAAATTTATAATATAATGAATAAATAAACTAATACACTTAGTGTGTGTGTGTGTGTGTGTGTGTGTGTGTGTGTGTGTGTGTGTGTGTGTGTGTATTATTTGACTACTGGGTTGTTTGACGTGTAGATAGGGATTACCTTCGATGGTCAGGTTCAAATTAGTATGCACATGAATGTTTACTAAGCTAGGTTCACATCCTACTAAAGCACTTCAAATAGTAACACTCGAGTACGGGAAAGTACGGGGTGTTACATGATGATGGCTCTGCGGCATACTACAGAACAAATTCTGACCTCCCTACCTGAGCACTAAATGTATCAGTTTTTCTTCTCTCCATCACTTATCGAGATTATCGATGAACGTGCTTTGGGCATAAGTATCATTTTGAATGCCTTAGAATCATATGAGTGTATGTGATGGTTTCTTAACCTACATAATCTGACAAGTGTTTGTCTTTTTTATATGCCCATGGATGGGCTAGCTACTGATGGTTGGTTTTGGGGCTTAATTTGTTTTGCTAAAGGTCATACTACTATCACACTTAGGTAATATACATTTTGGAAATTTTGGGCTATAACTGTTTACATCTTATATATCTTACTACCATTTTGGTTTGCTTACTGGTCTGCTTTAAAGAATACTATCATCTGTGAACCTTTTCCTTATTCTTCTTGGTTTATATGATTTCTATTAACTATGCTTGTGTAACACCCTAACTTTTCAGGACCCGAGTATATGACTCGTGTCCTAAAAACCCGAGTGTTAACCTTAAAGGATGGTCAAATTCAAGTGTACATTTTTTTTCCTTCATCAGAGTAAGTAAATGAGCATAGTGTGGACAAATCGACATAAGGGAAAATTTCATTATCATTCAAATATATAAAAAGCTGCCCATAATGACTTATACAAACTAATGTCTCAGAATTTAACAAATACAAGATTTATAAGAATATAACACATGAAGAATAGCAGAAAACATATAAATATAAGCTACAAGATCACGCAGCTCCTCTAAACAAATACAGTCATGCATCCCTGGCGATCGTACCCAGCTCCTCATCAAGTCTGAACATACATATCACAAAGTCACCTGTACTACCTGTACGGTTGTATATTTGATGGATGAGTGACCAAATCAGTGTGAATTCCCCTCAAGATTATACACCATCGCATTAGGTAAGCATAGTTATAAAACAACTAGACAACCAAAATAGAGTAAATCCAGTCTATTAGATGCATGGATGTATGAATGCAATCATGGACCCGGGTAAAATATCCAAACGGTCTGTGCCCCAAGAAATACATCCGGACGGGCATTAGGGTCATCTCCCAAGGATGTGACTAGTCATCAGCACAATACTAGGCATAATCACATTGGCATGAAGATCCAAGTCATCATCATAAATCAAATGGCTGGTCATAAGTGCAACCTTTAGCGTAATCGCAGGGCAAAGTGATCCAAGCCATCGTAATAAGCCATGCAAGCATGATTAGCCAAGTCATTATTAGTCCATTTACAACCAGCCAATTTAGATAAGTTCAAAGGTCACTATGGGGAGCACATGGCTCAGCGTAGGCCGACAGTTAGGGCATAGTGTCCCATTACCAGCATCCTCAGCCCATGAGGCTACCATTTTAGGATATTTAATGGAAACCCATCGACTAGTAGCCAATCATATTACAGTATATGGGGCTTACCATCGCATGGTTGTACGCTGTAAAACATCGAACGCATATAAGGAAAATACAAGAACAAAGCCACATAGGGCAATATAAACAAGCCACATAAGGCAATTATCAAAATAGGCCTCATAGGGCGAGTATCAAAACCATACGATAAAAGACCATTCATGAAAAATAATTGGACACAACAACCCTAGATGGTAGGCCCACATCAATGATCCATTTAGACCACCACTCAATAACCACTAAGTTGAAGGTCCATTTTAATTACAACCAGTCGGGTTACATCCCAAGTATGGGTGTACATTTATAGGTGAGAGTTTTCCTCTAATGTACCAGTTTTAAGTCCATAAGTAATACATAAATAATCCACAAGCATGATCAAATATATTGGATGAATATTAAGTAGACAATATAGCAATTCAATTTCCACCAGCTAACACATGTGATTATAAGAGAGAGATATCAATTATAATTTTAAATAAAAACTATAACATAAGCTAATGAGAAGATGAAAAGCGAAGATGGAAAGCTCAAGGGGAAGAATTATCACCTTATGCTTGGAATCGCCTAGTGTCGCAAAGTGCTTGCGCCTTTAGAATTGTATCGAACCACAAATCATGAACTTGTACAATTAGGTCCTGCATACCACCTAGGGTTTGAGTTATCTATCTTAGGGTTTTAATATGGAATTAGGGTTTTCATCCTAGAACTTAGGTTTAGGCTAGATCTTTAAGGATCAACCCTAGTGGTGTGTAATTATTTATATTGTTAATTTAATAGTTATAAAATCTTTACTAACATTAGTGTCATAGTTAATATTAGTTAATAATTATTATGATGATAATTAATATTATAATATACTATCTATGATAAGAAAACACATTATCATTTAATAATGGTATCATTTTAATTTCTTGTATATAATAACTACCATTAGAATAGATAATTTACTAATGCTCATGCATCCTAATATTTAACAATCCTATTAATAATGGAAATGGTAACAATGTTAATTTAATAATTAGAAAATAATTATTAACCATAGTGTTACAATTAATATTAGTTAATGTTATAAAATAATCATTATGGTGACACCAACCAAAATTAATATTTAATAATAATAAACAGGATAATGATATTTAATAATTGTAATTTGTTTATAATAACCAGTTTAGCATAATGGGTTACTAATGGCTAATCTTTTCTAATATTAATAATCCCACTGGCAACAAATGGTAACAGTACGTCAAAACATAACTAGAATGGGGGAAAATGTGAACTCACCCCTGATGATTTAGTTCGAACTGAGTTGACTCGGCTCAACACAACTGTCCATCGACTCTCTCTCTCTCCATCTCTTCTTTCCATTTCTTTTCCTCCTTTTCTTTCCTTCAACTCCCACAACTGGAAATGACTAGCAAGAAGCTGGACCGGACCAGGCTTTACGACTCAATTAAGTTGACTCAGCGGTGGCTCTCTCTTCCTCTACCTGTATCTGCTTCCTCTCTCTTCCTACTACTCTTTTATTTATTTATTTATTCTTCTCTCTTCATAGCTAGGCCATCAAGGAGGTTGGATCCGATCCAACACAACCCCACTCGACCCGATTCAGTCTTGGTCGAACTAAGTCGACTCAATGCAGCAGGAAATCGGCCGTGAGACGGCAGCCATTCTTTCCCTCTCTCTGATTTTTTCTTCTTTCTTTCTACCCTTTTTTTCTCTCTCGCCTACCTGCTGGAAACACCTAGCGACGTCTGACCATCTCGGTCCTAGCTCAGACCATACTCGGTCAGGTTAGTGTGCTACAACAGCTGCACCCCACAAATCCTCTCCTTCTTTTTCTTTCTCTTTTCTTTGTTCATTCTCTCCCTTTAGCCAGTAACAACAGGTTCGGACACAGGCCCAAACCTAACTGAACTCGTCCCGAACTCGAATTGAGTTTGGGTGTGGTGCAATGGCAGCAGGCAATAGCTGATCCGCTCCATCTCTTTCTTTCTTTTTTCCTTTATACTCTCTCACTTTCCTCTCCTTTTTCCTCCTCCAGAGACCTCCAATTGCAAATCCGAACATAACTGGAGTCAGAATGGACTCAAACTAGTATGGTTGGTATAGTGGAATGGCAGGGAAGAAGATGTAGCGTTAATAGTAGAGTGCAAATGGGGGTTTATTTCTTCATACTGATTGATGTAGGCGGTGTGTATGATCTCAGAGGAGCTCGGAGAATGGTTGGAGTGAAGCTCCTGGTAGGTTTTCATGGTGGGTTCAAGCTCGAAAGGAAATAATGGGTTTTTCTTAGGCGGCTGCTATAACGGAGGGTGAGTTACTGTTCCTCGATCCGCATGGCTTATATGCTTGCCCTAATCATACCTAAATCGTTGGATCAACAACCAGTGGTCTAGAACTCCTCATGCCGAAATCACCTCCAAAACCATGGGTAGAATGAAGACCGGTCAGGGTTTTGAAGCCCTAAACCAGAGCTAAACTGGATGGCTAAGATGTGCCCGAATGGAGGGCTGAGATAAGAGGTTTACTCCTCACACGGATCGCCCTCATGGCAGCAGCGGAATGGGATTTTCGTTTTTAGAAAATTCATTTTTCACAACCCATTAACAACTAGATTTGTGGCCACACACATGTACCTCTCCATGCGAAATGGCCTAGGTTTTGGTCAGACTTTAGTCGTGCACACGATGGACGGTTTGGATCCCTAATCTGGGTAGTGGAGGTGGGCCATGATTGAAGCAAACGGAAATAGTCTGTTGAATATGAGCGCATGTAGGAAACATAAGAGAGAGGGATTTCTTCCCATTTTGAGAAATCACGGGTCAACCTACATCTAACCGTTTCAGTGATCCGGTGTGCAGTGTACACATTGAACATGGTGTATGTGAACTCCATTGTGGGGCCCATAGTGGTATCCAGGTGAAATCCACTCCATCTACTCGAATATATGGGTCATCTAAAGGGTCTTGGCCAAGGATGAGGTGGATCCAAAGCTTTGGTGGGCCATAAGCTACGATCAATGATTTTAAATGTCTATAGTGAAAATCCAACGGTCAGATCGATTCCAAATCGATCATCAATGGTTAAAAGATACTTAAGAATTTATTTAGGTGGTTGGGGTTTCCCGTTCTATGATTTTATAACATTAAATATTTTTATTAGGGTGAATTCAACATTTATTATTATTTATTTCTTTTATATATTTTGTCATATATAATTTATATTATAACAAATTATTAATATATATAAATTATATGAATATCAATAAGTAGAGATTAATATATATATATATATATATATATATATATATATATATAATTTGTATGGTCATATATGTGTTAGGCTTTAAATTTTAAATTTTTCCAGTATATTTTATTTTTATATATTACAGATTCTATAGTTCATAATTTACATTAATGTTGTTGTAAGTATATGCATATAACATGGATTATAGTTCCATATTATTTTAATACAAAAATTTAATATAAAAATAACATTCCATAGTATATATATTTAGGTTGTATTATTTTCTTGTAATTATATTAAATTAAATTAAATTAAATGGTGACACTCAAGTACTGGAAAGTAACTACCCCCCTTAAAGAGAATTTTGTTCCGAAATTCATTACTTAAACGATGATTGTTTGCGGTAATTTATTTTATGGTATCTGATAGTTTTCCCCACTAGGTTTATTTGTGTGTGCAAGCGCCTATGACTTACTACTAGAACACGAATCATTCCATCTACCCCCCTTAAAGAGAATTTTACCTGCGAGATTTGATAATACTTGCCTTAATCGTTAACGGTATAAGTAGAAGGGTTAACCCTATGGTATATCCTATCTCGCATGTGTCTGAGTGTGAAATCACAACTTCCCTTCAAGGAAGATATATCTAAATTTACCAAACCCCTAAGTGTCTTATGTAGCATATTGATTTCCTCTAAAGGTTTAGAACTCATTCCCGTGTTAGCTAGACTTAAGGAATGCTTATCCACGTTAGAAATTCCTATAACTTTTCATATCCCTCCGTTTACTTTCTTTTTCCATTAATGATAGTTCCCAATATTGAAAGTACAGTATTATTTCTGGTTTCCTGTGTTCGAGCGGTCATGCGTAGATGGTTGAAGTGGGTTTGAGCCTGATACAGCGACCCTTCGCCTACGTATAGCGGAGGATTTGGGTATCAATTCATATTAATCCTATTAAATCTCGATCTTCTTCCTGATCAAGGCATTGAGATCATTAGGATTTGCTAGGACTTAGAATCTATGTCAAACCGCGTACTCATCGCATAAACATGATTCCATCAATCCATGACCCCGATTACTCTAAGCTTATGGGAAATATCATTTGACCATCCAATTTCATAATGATCAAGACTATGTGGCCCATTACACTTCTAATGCGCGTTTTGATCAATGCAATACTCAAAATTTTCGGGCCAAAATTTCTACATCGGAACTTGAGTTTTAAAATTTTATCCAAACTCCCAAAACTAGTCCTCCTAAGCTCAACTAGGGTTGAAAATTTATTTAAAATTCTATAACTCCACCTTTGATTAATTTCACGTGGTGGAATTTTGGGAAATGTTATTTTTAAGTAAGGGGACGTATTAGGGAGTTTAAACTACAATCCCTAGCACGATCCTCATGTTTAGAAAGCACGTATTTTCGATTAGTTGTATGATATGGTATCTAAGGGAATTTCTACAAGTCCAAGTTCGATCCATGTGCTAGTTATTGCAAGAGTGTTACCCCAAATCATGAAATTTTGAGGAAGGTTTACATACTAGATCTCTAAAAAGTTATCATTTGGTAGTCAACTATAAGGATATCCTTGGTTAGTTTGGTACGCATTTAATTCCTAAGTCCACACAACTATTTTGGTAGTTTACAAGGGAACAAAAGTTTTCATTCCTAAGTTTGAATGACAAAGCCTAAAATGTTCAAAGGGACCTAAGTTCAATTCCTAATTTCTAAGATTATCCATCAACTCTCTAAAGGACCTAAAATATTGAGTATCTATATTTTTCAAGGAACCTTAGATCATTTCTAAGTTCCATGGTTATCCAAACAACTGTCCAGGGGGCTTAACATTTTGATTTCGTATATTCTCAATTCCTCCTAGCTAAAGAGGAAATTCTCAATAGTTGCTCTAATAATTCTAAGGGAACCTAAGTTTGGGTCTCTACATTCCCAATCATTATTCTAAGTGTAAGGGAAATTCTCTTAAGTTCAAATTTCTAGTTTCAAATATTCTAACTTAAGATATTTGAAGTTTATGTAAGATCATTTCCCAAGGCCAAGTTTGTCTAAACTATGCTTTGATACTAACTTGTAATACCCCGACTTTTTAAGACCCGAGTATATGACTCATGTCCCAAAAACCCGTGTGTTAACCTTAAAGGATGGTCAAATTCGAGTGTACATTTTTTTTTCTTCGTTAGAGTAAGCAAATGAGCGTAGTGTGGACAAATTGACGTAAAGAAAAATTTCATAATCATTCAAATATATAAGAAGTTGCCCATAATGACTTATACAAGCCAATGTCTCTGAATTTAACAAGTATAAGATTTATAAGAATATAACACATGGAAAATTACAGAAAGCATATAAATATAAACCGCAAGATCACGTAGCTCCTCCAGAAAAATACAGCCATGCATCCCTGGCAATCGTACCCTGATCCTCATCAAGTCTGAACATACATATCACAAAAGCTACCTGTACTACCTATATGATTGTTTATTTGATGGATGAGTGGCCAACTTAGTGTGAATTTCCCTTAAGATTACATACCACCGCATTAGGTAAGCATAGTTATAAAATAACCAGACAACCAAAACAGAGTAAATGCAGTCTTATTAGATGCATGGATGTATGAATGCAATCACAGACCTGGGTAAAACATCCAGATGGTCTGTACCGCGAGAAAAATATCCGGACGGGCATTGAGGTCGTCACCCAAGGATGTGACTAGTTATCAGTGCAACACTTGGCATAATCGCATGAGCATGAAGATGCAAGTCATCATCATAAATCGAATGGTTGATTATAAGTGCAACATTCAGCGTAATCGCAGGGAAAAGTGATCCAAGCCTTCATAATATGCCATGCATGCATGATTAGCCAAGTCATTATTAGTCAATTTACAACCAGCTAATTTATATAAGCTCGAAGGTTACTATGGGGAGCACATGGTCCATCGCAGGCCCACAGCTCGGGCATAGTGTCCCATTACCACCATCCCCAACCCATGAGGCTACCATCTTAGGATATTTAATGAAAATTCGTCGACTAGTGGCCAATCATAGTACAGTATATGGGGCTTACCATCGCATGGTTGCACGGTGTAAAACGTTGAACCCATATAGGAAAAATATCAGAACAAAGCCACATAAGGCAATATCAAATAAGCCACATACGACAATTATCAAAATAGGCCTTATAGGGCGAGTATCAAAACCATGCGATAAAAGACCATCCTTGAAAATCCTTGGACACAACAACCCTAGATGGTAGGCCCACATCAATGATCCATTTAGACCACCACACAATAACTACTAAGTCAAAGGTCCATTTTAATCACAACCAGTCGGGTTACATCTTAAGTATTGGTGTACATTTATAGGTGGGGGTTTCCAACTAATGTACCAGTTTAAAGTCCATAAGTAATACACAAATAATCCATAGGTATGAACAAATATACCGGATGAACATTAAGCAGACAATATAGCAATTCAATTTTTACTAGCTAACACATGTGATTATAAGAATATCAATTATAATTTTTAATAAAACTTTAACTTAAGTTAATGAGAAGATTGAAAGCTCAAGGAGAAGAATCATCACCGTATGCATGGAATCACCAACTAGTGTCGCGAAGTGCTTGCGCCTTTAGAATTATATCCTGGCACAAATCATGAACCTGTACAATTAGGTCCAAGTTCTGCATACCACCTAAGGTTTGAGTTATCTATCTTAGGGTTTTAATGTGGAATTAGGGTTTTCATCCTAAAGCTTAGGTTTAGGCTAGAGCTTTAAGGTTGAACCCTAGTAGTGTGTAATTATTTATATTGTTAATTTAATAGTTATAAAATCTTTACTAACATTAGTGTCATGGTTAATATTAGTTAATAATCATTATGATGATAATTAATATTATGATATACTATCTATGATAAGACAATGCATTATCATTTAATAATGGTATTATTTTAATTTCTTGTATATAATAACTATCATTAGAATAAATAATTTACTAATGGTCATGCATCCTAATATTTAACAATCCTATTAATAATGGAAATGGTAACAATGTTAATTTAATAATTAGAAAATAATTGTTAACCATTACGGTGACACTAACCAAAATTAATATTTAAGAGTAATAAACAGTATAATGATATTTAATAATTATAATTTGTTTATAATAACCAATTTAGCATAATGGGTAACTAATGGCTAATCTTTGCTAATATTAATAATCCCAATGGCAACAAATGCTAATAGTACGTTGAAACAAAACTAGAATGGGGCAAAATGTTCACTCACACATGATGATTCGGTTCGAACTGAGTTAACTCACCTCAACACAATCGTCCATCGACTCTCTCTCTCTCCATCTCTTCTTTCCATTTCTTTTCCTCCATTTCTTTCCTTCAACTCCCACTGTTGGAAATGACTAGCAAGGAGCTGGACCAGACCAGGCTTTACTAATCATTCGAGTCGACGTAGCGGTGGCTCTCTCTTCCTCTACCTGTATCTTCTTCCTCTCTCTTCCTACTTATCTTTTATTTATTTATTTATTTATTTATTCTTCTCTCTTCCCAACTAGGCCATCATGGAGGTTTCCAATCCAACACAACCCCACTCAACCCGACTCAGTCCCGGTCGAACTAAGTCGACTCAGTGCAGTAGGAAACCGACCGTGAGACGGCAGGCATTCTTTCCCTCTCTCTGATTTTCTCTTCTTTCTTTCTCTCCCCCCCTTTTTTTTCTCTCTCACCTACCTGCTGGAAACACCCAATGACGTCTGACCATCCCGGCCCTAGCTCCGAACTCGGTCAGGTTTGTGTGGTGCAACAGTAGCACCCCACGAATCCTCTCCTTCTTCTTCTTTCTCTTTTCTTTCTTCACTCTCTCCCTTTGTCCAGCAACAGAAGGTCTGTGCTCCGGCCCAAACCTGACTGAACTGGTCATGAACTTGAACTGAGTTTGGGTGTGGTGCAACGGTTGTGGGCAGTAGCTGATTCAGTCCATCTCTTTCTTTTTTTTCCTTTCTACTCTCTTACTTTCCTCTCCTTTTTCCTCCTCCAGTCGCGAATCCAAACATAACTGGAATTGGAATGGACTCAAACTTGGATGGTTGGTGCAGTGGAATGATGGGTAAGAAGATGTAGTATTAATGGCAGAGTGCAAATGGGGGTTTATTTCTTCAAACTGATTGATGTAGGCGGTGTGTATGAGCTTAGATGAACTCGGAGAATGGTTGGAGTGAAGCTCCAGGGAGGTTTTCATGGTGGGTTCAAGCTCGGAAGGAAACGATGGGTTTTTCTTAGGCGGCTGTAATAACAGAGGGTGAGTTACAGTTCCTCTATACGCTCGACTTATATTCTTTCCCTAATCCTACCTAAACTGTCGGATCAATAGCCAGTGGTCCGAATCTCCTCACGGAAAAATTGCCTCCAAAACCATGGGTAGAATGGAGATCGGCTGTGGTTTTGAAGCCCTAAACCAAAGCTAAACTGGACGGCTAAGATGTGCCCGAACGGAGGGCTGAGATGAGAGGTTTTCACCTCACATGGATTGCTCTCGTGGCAGCAGCGGAATGGGATTTCCATTTTTGGAAAGTTAGTTTTTCACAGCCCATTAACAACTAAATTTGTGGCCACACACATGTACTTCTCCATGCAAAATGGCCTAGGTTTTTTTCAAACTTTAGTCGTGCACACGATGGATGGTTTGGATCCCTAATTTGGGTAGTGGAGGTGGGCCACGATTGAAGAAAACGGAAACAGTCCATTGGATACAGGCGCTTGCAGGATTCAGAGGAGAGAGGGATTTCTTCCCTTTTTGAGAAATCACGGGTCAGCCTATGTCTGACTGTTTCAACGATTCGGTGTGCAATGTACACATCAAAAATGGTGTACGTGCACTCCATTGTAGGGCCCATAGTGGTATCCAGGTGAAATCCACTCTGTCTATTCCAATATATGGGTCATCTAAGGGGTCTTGGCCAAGGATGAGGTGGATCCAAAGCTTTGGTGGGCGGTAAGCTACGATCAATGATTTTCAATGTCTATAATGAGAATCCAACGGTCAGATCGATTCCAAATCGATCATCAATTGTTAAATTTACCAAACCCCTGAGTGTCTTGTGTAGCATATTAATTTCCTCCAAAGGTTTAGAACCCATTCCCGTGTTAGCCAGACTTAAGAAATGCTTATCCACATTAGAATTTCCTATAACTTTACATATCTCTCCATTTACTTTCTTTTTCCTTTAATGATAGTTCCTAATATCGAAAGTACAATACAATTTCTAGTTTCCTATGTTCAAGCAGTCACGTGTAGATGGTTAAAGTGGGTTTGAGCCCGATACCGTGACCCTTTGCCTATGTATAGCGGAGAATTTGGGTATTAATTCATATTAATCCTATTAAATCTCGATCTTCTACCTGATTAGGGCATTGAGATCATTAGGATTTGCTAGGACTTAGAATCTAGGTCAAACCGCGTACTCATCGCATAAACATGATTCCTTCAATTCGTGACCCCGATTACTCTAAGCTCATGGGAAATATCATTTGACCATCTATTTTCACAATGAACAAGACTATGTCACCCATTACGCTTCCAATGCGCACTCTGATCAATGCATTACTCAAAAATTTTCTTTCCGAAATTCCTACATGGGAACTTGAGTTTTAAAATTTTATCCAGACTCCCAAAACTAGTCCCCCTAAGCTCAACTAGGGTTAAAAATTTGTCTAAAATTCTGTTACTCTACCTTTGATTAATTTCACGTGGTGGAATTTTGGGAAATGTTATTTCTAAGTAAGGGGACGTATCAGGGAGTTTAAACTACAATCCCTATCGCAATCCTCGGGTTTAGAAAGAACGTATTTTCGATCAGTTGTACGATATGGTATCTAAGGGAATTTCTACAAGTCCAAGTTCGATCCATGTGCTAGTTATTGCAAGAGTGTTACCCCATGAAATTTTTAGGAAGATTTATATCCTAGATCTCTAAAAAGTTGTCATTTGGTAGTCAACTGTAAGGATGTCCTTGTGTAGTTTGGTTCACATTAAATTCCTAAGTCCACACAACTATTTTGGTAGTTTACAAGGGAACCAAAGTTTCCATTCCTAAGTTTGTATGACTAAGCCTAAAATGTTCAAAGGACCTAAGTTTAATTCGTAATTTCTAAGATTATCCATCAACTCTCTAAGGGACCTAAAATATTGAGTATCTATATTTTTCAAGGAACCATAGATCATTTCTAAATTCCATGGTTATCCAAACAATTGTCCAGGGGGCCTAACATTTTGATTTCCTATGTTCTCAATTCCTCCTATCTAAAGACGAAATTCTCAATTCCTCCTACAAGAATTACAAGAATATAACACATGGAGAATAGCAGAAAGTATATAAATATAAGCCGCAAGATCAGCAGCCCCTCTAGGATAATACAATCATGCATCCCTGACGATCGTACCTTACTCTGCATCAAGTCTGAAAATACATATCACAAAAGCCACCTGTACTACATGTACAGTTGTATATTTGATGGATGAGTTGTCACGCCCCAAACTCAGAAACCGGGCTCACAAAATTCCCGATCACCTAATCCGGCGCCGACAGCCTTCGTAGAACCCCATTCTCGGCTCCTAGCGCCCATTCGCCAGGTTCCGATCCTGAGATGCTACGAGGAATATTTTCAATGTCAGTTTGATTCGTAATAAGCATAACCAAAGGCATAACCCACAAATAACAACCAAGAATTCCATTACATTTTCACTATGATCAAAAACTTTACAAGTACAATGAACATAAAGAGAAATACAATGGTAAGGAACAAAAACACCAAAAATGATCTGCAAGTGCTCCTGTCTCAGCGCTGCTGCTCCCCAATGTCACCTGCACGCAACGGTCATGCATAAGCTTATAGAAAGCTTAGAGGGTGGTGAAAGTGTGTGCGCAAGGTAGTAATATGATCATGCAATATCAGAGTAATACGGAATATACAGATGGATCCATAATATCATGAGCCATACCAAGGTGATGCGATGCAAGATGTAAGTAAAGCATACAATCCTTATCTAAGTCCACATGTCAATACAGCTCAACTCTGGGATATCACCGGGGTCTAGTACACTCTAAACCAGATCGCCGCCACATCACGGGTAATAAGGTAAGTGGAAGAGACCTCACTATCCATCTGCTAATATCGGGCTCGACTCATCGATAGCGGACCCATTCCTCAAGCTGGTCAGACTCAGCCTAGCTTTGCCCCCTACTCTCGGGCGGGTAAGGCCACACCCCCTTCCAACTGACTACGACACAGTGGAGATCGTAGCCATCTGGTAATCGGCACTCAACGCTCATCTACCCACTCGGTATAGATGTTGGAGTAACCTCTTGGTACCATAAGGGTTTAGGGACTTTCACCCAGGGATATCTAAAGCACCCCATGTGGAGCTATGACCCCGATGTCGTTAGGGCATAAAATAACCATGTCACACAAATGTAAAATGCATGAATCACGCTATCCAGTCATGCAACAAATCCTGCGCATATCGTGCGCTCATGTAGGGCAACACCGCCTAACCGGGAGCCCATAAACAACCTGCCCGAAGGCATATGCTGTGATCAATCAATTCTCATATCAAGCATGCATATGATGCATATGATCATGAGTCATGAAACTATACTAAACATGTAAATAAGTGATGAACCATTCTTACAATGCAGATGGCCTATACTCAACAAGTACTGTCTATCAAAGGAGCCCTAGGAAGAGTCGTAATGTGGACATCCAACCATCATTACACTTGCAATGTGGACGTCAAACCAACATTGCTCCCAAGGTACGATCGTCGCAAACGTCGTAACATAATCTGTGTTGGGATCACACATTGTAATGAACCTTAGGTACATCCCATTGGGCCTTAAATACATCAAATGGGCCATGTCATATGGGCCTTTTATTCATCAAATGGGCCACATAAATGGACCACACCAATGGGCCTTATGTGCATAGCAATGGGTCATAACCCGTGGGCCGTAGATTGCATCAAATGGGCCTAACCTCATGGGCTATAGAATACATCAAATGGGTCCAATCCCATGGACCTTGGAATACATCGAATGGGTCCACTTCCATGGGCCTTAAATTACATTAAATGGGCCTAATCCCATGGGCCTTGGAACACATCAAATGGGTCCATCTCCATGGCCCTTATAATACACCAAATGACCCTATTCCATGGACTTAAGATCCACATCAAAGTGGACCCCAATGAACCACTATGATTACATAAAAATGAGCCTCAAAAATATGCCAAGGTGAGGTCCACTCGGACTATGGATTTTGGTCCATTCTTTAACTCTTTTCATCTGTATCAAGGGTGGGGGGCCACATGAAGGCCTACCATCGTGAATGTTATATATATGTATAATATATAAACAACATATATAATATGTATACAATATTATATATATATATATATATATATACGATACAATATATATATATATATATATATATATATATATATATATAAAATACAATATAAAATATATATGTATATATATATATATATATACACACACACACGCTGCACATAATCACGCTGCACGCACACACACACGCACACCTATACGCACGCACGCACACCCAGTGAGCTCCACCGTCCGCTGGACGGTGGAGATAGAACGCATGTATCAAGGAGGCCTTCCACCGTCCGCCTGGACGGTGGATGTAACATACATACATCATTGTGGGTCCCATGTGGGGCCCACCTAAATGTTTATTTGAAATCCAACCCGCTGATAAGGTCACACAACCTTGTATGAAAGGGGAAAATAAATTTCATCTTGATCAGAAACTTCTGTGGCCCAAAAAAAATATTTTAATGATAGAGGTTCAATTCCACTGTTTCATGTGGTGTGGGCCACCTGAGCATTTGATCCAGTTGAGATTCGGAGGGGGCCAACTACTGGGGGTGGCCCACCCCATGAACAGGTTGGATGATAAATAAACATCACAGTGGGGCCCACACGTAGGGCCGTGGGCCCTTGACGTCCGCCCACCCAATAACGCAGGACGCGCCAGCGCCCTCTCTGTTCTGACAGCAGCAGCAACGCTGCTGCTGTTGTAATATTTTTTTTTGAAAAATCGATGATTTCAGGATTTTCGAGTGTGGGGCCCACATCGCATAAATCCACTCCGTCCACTAGCTTCCTCGACTCAAAACAAGCCCAAAGAGTCCGCTAACGGCCCACTTTCGATGTGTAGAAGAAATCTAAATAGATTTTTAATGGAAAAATGTTATTTTCAACACTATGGCCCACTAAATACTCCGATCAACCCCATATTTTGGCTCAATGCATAAAATGATCCAAGGAATAGGATGGACGGTATAGATTGGATACAAACATCAAGGTGGGTCCTATACAAGTGGCCCACCTCCAAAGCTTAAAAATAAAAAGCTATTATTTGTGTTTTCACAGCCACGGTCCAGAGACCGGTTCCTTTTCTTTTCTTTTTTTGTTTGGGCCTAGGAATTAGGTTAAGGTGGGTGGGCCCTGCTTAGGTGGGCCATCACATGGCTACCCATATACATACCAGTTAGGCCCCATCTATAAATGGATTGGATCCAATACATGCATCCTAGTGGGGTCCATCCAAGTGGGCCACACAACCATATGATAATCTCATAAAATAAAATAAAAAAATGAAATAAAAGGGAGAGAGAGAGAGATGGAGAGTGGGACACGCTTGTGATGGAGGGCTCCGCCACTATGAGCCCTCTCTTGTAAGGGATCATACAATAAAATGGGTCCCTTTACACATGGAACTAACAAAATCGAATTCAACGGTGGAGATCCTTTCTCCACCAATATGGACGGTCTAGATGACCTCCCTAATGCAATGAAATAAACATCATGATGGGGTCCATGGAGAATGGCCCCATCATGGATGATCATGATGATCAAAGTGGGCCATCGGCCACAACCTAGGGTCCCAAGTGAGTTCCAAACCATTGATCGGTTGGCCTCACTTGGCCCATCTCAAAAACATGAAAAACTAGTATTAACTAGCACCCACCGTCCGATCTTCTTGCCCCTATGGGTTCCTTAACACCGTAGCTTCGACTTCAATGGAGGAGATGAGGAATGGATGGCTAGGATGGGAGATGATGGGGTAGGAAAGTGGGCCACCTTGGAGTTTTGGAATGCTTGGAGAACTCCCATACGTATGGGATTCTTGTTGCTTGGAATGGGTTTGAAAAAAAATGAGAAAGAGATTAGTAAAGAGAGAGAGAGAGAGAGAGAGAGAGAGAGAGAGAGAGTGATAGGTGATGGATGTGGTGAGTGATGGGTGTAAGAGACCCTTTTTGACTTTGGTGGCATTTGTGTAAGAAAGGCATGGCATTGTGTAAGCATTTCTTGACTTTTGAGGCATTTGTGTAAGAAAAGTATAGGCATGGAAGAACTTTTGGACTTTTGTGGCTTGGTTGGGAAAGGGTGAAAGTGATGTGCACTTGACATGTACTTGACATGTGATATGATGAGAATGATTGATTGATGAGATTGATGTGACATCTAGTAGAGATTCTCTTGAGTTTCTTAACGTGCGGTGTTTTCCTCGCACCGAATGTTAGCCCACATCTCTTGACTAGGGTATCGTCTCGGCGCGCAAGTCGCAGCATCGGAACCTCAACGACAGCGCGGTCGCTATGGTAATGGTCTTGGGTTGAGTCGATACGGGTTAATGGCATATGAATCAGGGTCGCGCGTTAATATCGGTTAAGAGTCAAAGGTTGTCGAAATTCGATCGGTAAGACCGCGAAAATCTACGGAACGGTACGGACTAAGATACGGGTCTTACATGAGTGGCCAACTCAGTGTGAATTTCCCTCAAGATTACACACCGCCGCATTAGGTAAGCATAGTTATAAAACAACCAGACAACCAGAATAGAGTAAATGCAGTCTTATTAGATGCATGGATGTATGAATGCAATTATAGACTCCGGTAAAACATTCAGACGGTCTGTGCCCTAGGAAAAACATTCGGACGGGCATTAGGGTCGTCACCCAAGGATGTGACTGGTCATCCATGCAACACTCAGCGTAATTGCATGGGCATGAAGATCCTTGTCATTATCATAAATGGAATGGCTGGTCATAAGCACAACATTCAGCATAATCGCAGGGCAAAGTGATCCAAGCCATCGTAATATGTCATGCATGTATAATTAGCTAAGTCATTATTAGTCCATTTACAACCAGCCAATTTAGATAAGCTCAAAGGTTACTCCGGGGAGCATATGGCCTAGCGTAGGCTGACAGCTCAGGCATAGTATCCCATTACCACCATCCCCGGCCCATGAGGCTATCATCTTAAGATGTTTAATGGAAACACGTTGACTAGTGCCCAATCATATTACAGTATATGAGGGTTACCATTGCATGGTTACACGGTGTAAAACTTCGAACCCATATAGGAAAAATACCAGAACAAGCCACATAGGGCGATATCAAACAAGCCACATAGGGTAATTATCAAAATAGGCATCATAGGGCGAGTATCAAAACCATACGATAAAAGACCATCCTTGAAAACCATTGGACACAACAACCCTAGATGGTAGGCCCACATCATTAATCCATTTAGACCACCACTCAATAACCACTAAGTCGAAGGTCCATTTTAATCACAACCAGTCGGGTTACATCCCAAGTATGGGTGTACATTTATAGGTGAGGGTTTCCCACTAATGTACTAGTTTAAAGTCCATAAGTAATACACAAATAATCCAAAAGCATGAAAAATATACAGGAAGAACTTTAAGTAGACAATATAGCAATTCAATTTCCACCAGTTAACACATGTGATTATAAGAGAAAGATATCAATTATAATTTTTAATAAAAACTTTAACTTAAGCTAATGAGAAGATGGAAAGATCAAGGGGAAGAATCATCACCTTATGCTTGGAATCGCCTACTAGTGTAGCTAAGTGCTTACACCTTTAAAATTATATCCTACCACAAATCATGAACTTGTACAATTAGCTCCAAGTTTGCATACCAGCTAGGGTTTGAGTTATCTATCTTAAGGTTTTAATGAGGAATTAGGGTTTTCATCATAGAGCTTAGGTTTAGGCTAGATCTTTAAGGTTGAACCCTAGTGGTGTGTAATTATTTATAATGTTAATTTAATAGTTATAAAATCTTTACTAACATTAGTATCATAGTTAATATTAGTTAATAATCATTATGATGATAATTAATATTATGATATACTATGGTCATCCGTACAACACTCTGTGTAATCGCATGGGCATGAAGATCCCAGTCATTATCATAAATGGAATGGCTGGTCATAAGCGCAACATTTAGCGTAATCGCAGGGCAAAGTGATCCAAGTCATCGTAATATGTCATGCATGCATAATTAGACAAGTCATTATTAGTCCATTTACAACTAGCCAATTTAGATAATCTCAAAGGTTACTCCGGGGAGCACATGGCCCAGCGTAGGTCGACAGCTCGGTTATAGTGTCCCATTACCATCATCCCCAGCCCATGAGGCTACCATCTTAGGATGTTTAATTGAAACTCATCGACTAGTGGCCAATCATATTACAGTATATGGGGCTTACCATCGTACGGTTATACGGTATAAAATATTGAACCCATATAGGGAAAATACTAGAACAATGCCACATATGGCGATATCAAACAAGCCACATAGGGCAATTATTAAAATAGGCCTCATGGGGCGAGTATCAAAACCATGCGATAAAAGACCATCCTTGAAAACCATTGGACACAACAACCATAGACGGTTGGCCCACATCATTTAGACCACCACTCAATAACCACTAAGTCAAAGGTTCATTTTAATCACAACCAGTCGAGTTTCATCCCAAGTATGGTTATACATTTATAGGTAGGGGTTTCCCACTAATGTACCAGTTTAAAGTCCATAAGCAATACACATATAATCCACAAGCATGTACAAATATACAGGATGAACACTAAGCAGACAATATAGTAATTCAATTTCATAAGAGAAAGATATCAATTATAATTTTTAATAAAAACTATAACTTAAGCTAAAGAGAAGATTGAAAGCTCAAGGGAAAGAATCATCACCTTATGCTTGGAATCGCCTACTAGTGTCGCGAAGTACTTGCGCCATTAGTATTTTATCCTACCACAAATCATGAACTTGTATAATTAGGTCCAAGTTCTACATACCACCTAAGGTTTGAGTTATCTATCTTAGGGTTTTAATGTGGAATTAGGGTTTTCATCCTAGAGCTTAGGTTTAGGCTAGATCTTTAAGGTTGAACCCTAGTGGTGTGTAATTATTTATAATGTTAATTTAATAGTTATAAAATCTTTACTAACATTAGTGTCATAGTTAATATTAGTTAATAATCATTATGATGATAATTAATATTATGATATACTATCTATGATAAGACAATGCATTATCATTTAATAATGGTATCATTTTAATTTCTTGTATATAATAACTATCATTAGAATAGATAATTTACTAATGGTCATGCATCCTAATATTTAACAATCCTATTAATAATGGAAATGGTAACAATGTTAATTTAATAATTAGAAAATAATTGTTAACCATAGTGCTATAATTAATATTAGTTAATGTAGCAAAATAATCATTATGGTGACACTAACCAAAATTAATATTTAAGAATAATAAACAGGATAATGATATTTAATAATTGTAATTTGTTTATAGTAACCAGTTTAGCATAATGGGCTCTTTGCTAATATTAATAATCCTAATGGCAATAAATGGTAATAGTACGTCGAAACGTAACTAGAATGGGGGAAAATGTTGACTCACCCATGATGATTCGGTTTAAAGCGAGTTGACTCGACTAAACACAACAGTCCATCAACTCTCTCTCTCTCTCTCTCTCTCTCTCTCTCTCTCTCTCTCCATCTCTTCTTTCCATTTCTTTTTCCTCCTTTTCTTTCCTTCAACTCCCACAACTGGAAATGACCAGCAAGGAGCTGGCCCAGACCAGGCATTACGACTCGGTCGAGTCAACTCAGTGGTGGCTCTAGCTTCCTCTACTGGTATCTTCTTCCGCTCTCTTCCTACTTCTCTTTCATTTATTTATTTATTTATTCTTCTCTCTTCACAACTAGGCCATCAAAGAGGTTGGATCCTATCCAACACAACCCCACTCAACTCGACTCAATCCTGGTCGAACTGAGTCGACTCATAGCAGCAGGAAACCGGCCGTGAGACAGTAGCCATTCTTTCCCTCTCTCTGATTTTCTCTTCTTTCTTTCTCACCTTTTTTTCTCTCTTACCTACCTGCTGGAAACACCCAGCGACGTCCGACCATCCCGGCCCTAGCTCAGACTGAACTCGGTCAGGTTGGTGTGGTGCGACATCAACACCCCACGAATTCTCTCCTTCATCTTCTTTCTCTTTTCTTTCTTCACTCTCTCCCTTTGGCCAGCAACAACATGTCTGGACTCAGGCCAAAACCTGACTGAACTTGTTACGAACTCGGACTAAGTTTGGGTGTGGTGCAACGGCAGCAGGCAGCAGCTGATCCGCTCCATCTCTTCTTCTTTTTTCCTTTCTACTCTCTCATTTTTTTTCCTTTTTCCTCCTCCAACCACCTCCAGTCATGAATCTAAATATAACTAGAGTCGAAACGGAATCAAACAAGGATGGTTGGTGTAGTGGAATGGCGGGGAAGAAGATATAACGTTAATGGCAGAGTGCAAACAAGGGTTTATTTCTTCGAACTAATTAATGTAGGCGGTGTGTATGAGCTCAGAGGAGCTCGGAGAATGGTTGGAGTGAAGCTTCAGGTAAGGTTTTCATGGTGGGTTCAAGCTCGGAAGGAAACGATGGGTTTTTCTTAGGCGGCTGCAATAACGGAGGGTGAGTTACAGTTCCTCTATCCGCTCGACTTATATGCTTGCCCTAATCCTTCCTAAACTTTTGGATCAACAGCCAGTGGTCTGAATCTCCTCAGGGAAAAACCACCTCCAAAACCATGGGTAGAATGGAGACCGGCCGTGGTTTTGAAGCCCTAAACCAAAGCTAAACTGGATGGCTGAGATGTACCCGAATGGAGGGCTGAGATGAGAGGTTTTCACCTCACACGGATCGCTCTCGTGGTAGCAGCAGAATGAGATTTCTATTTTTAGAAAGTTAGTTTTTCACAGCCCATTAGCAACTAGATTTCTGGCCACACACGTGTACCTCTCCATGTGAAATGGCCTAGGTTTTGGTTAGACTTTAGTCGTGCATAGGGTGGACGGATTAGATCCCTAATCTGGGCAGTGAAGGTGGGCCATGATTGAAGCAAACAGAAATAGTCTGTTGGAAACAGGCACTAGAAGGAAATAGAGGAGAGAGGGATTTCTTCCCTTTTTGAGAAATCATGGGTTAACCTACGTCTAACCGTTTCAGCGATCCAGTGTGTAGTGTACACACCGAACATGGTGTACGTGCACTCCATTATGGGGCCCATATTGGTATCCAGGTGAAATCCACTCTGTCTATTCGAATATATGGGTCATCTAAAGGGTCTTGGCCAAGGATGAGGTGGATCCAAAGCTTTGGTGGGCGGTAATCTACGGTCAATGCTTTTAAATGTCTATAGTGAGAATCTAACGGTCAGATCAATTCCAAATAAATCATCAATGGTTAAAAGATGCTTAAGAATTTATTTAGGTGGTTGGGGCCACCCGTTCTATGATTTTATAACATTAAATGTTTTTATTAGGGTTAATTCAACATTTATTATTATTTATTTCTTTTATATATTTTGTCATATATAATTTATATTATAACAAATTATTAATATATATAAATTATATGTATATCAGTAAGCAGAGATTTATATATATATATATATATATATATATATTATTTGTATGGTCAAATATGTGTTAGGATTTAAATTTTAAATTTTTTCAGTATATTTCATTTTTATATATTACGGATTCTATAGTTCGTAATTTACATTAATGTTGTTGTGAGTATATGCATATAACATGGATTATAGTTACATATTATTTTAATACAAAACTTTAAATATTTATAAAATATAAAAATAACATTCCATTGTATATATATTTAGGTTGTATTATTTTCTTGCATTTATATTAAATTAAATTAAATTAAATGGTAACACTCGAGTATTGGAAAGTACAGAGTATTGCAAACTACCGCCCTTAAAGAGAATTTTGTCCCGAAATTCATTACTTAAATAATGATTGTTTGCGGTAATTTACTTTACGGTGTATGATAGTTTTCCCCACTAGGTTTATTTGTGTGCCCAAGCGCCTATGACTAATTGCTAGAACACAAATCATTCCATCTACCCCCCTTAAAGAGAATTTTACCCGTGAGATTTGATAATAGTCGCCTTAATCGTTAACAGTATAAGTAGAAGGATTAACCCTATGGTGTATGCTATCTCGCATGTGTCTAAGTGTGAAATCACAACTTCCCTTCCTAGGAAGATATATCTAAATTTACCAAACCCCTGAGTGTCTTGTGTAGCATATTGATTTCCTCTAAAGGTTTAGAACCCATTCCCGTGTTAGCCAGACTTAAGGAATGCTTATCCATGTAAGAATTTCCTATAACTTTTCATATCTCTCCATTTACTTTCTTTTTCCTTGAATGATAGTTCCCAATATCGAAAGTAAAATACAATTTTTAGTTTCCTGTGTTCGAGCGGTCACGGGTAGATGGTTGATGTGGGTTTGAGCCCGATACCGTGACCCTTTGCCTACGTATAGCAGAGGATTTAGGTATCAATTCATATTAATCCTATCAAATCTCGATCTTCTACCTGATCAGGGCATTGAGATCATTAGGATTTGCTAGGACTCAGATTCTAGGTCAAACCGCGTACTCATCGCATAAACATGATTCCATCAATCCGTCACCCAGATTACTCTAAGCTCATAGGAAATATCATTTGACCATCCATTTTCATAACGAACAAGACTATGTGGCCCATTATGCTTCCAATGCGCACTCTGATCAATGCATTACTCAAAAATTTTCTGGCCAAAATTCCTACATGGGAACTTAAGTTTTAAAATTTTATCTAGACTCCCAAAACTAGTCCTCCTAAGCTCGACTAGGGTTGAAAATTTGTCTAAAATTCTATAACTCCACCTTTGATTAATTTCACATGATGGAATTTTGGGAAATGTTATTTCTAAGGGGACGTATCAGGGAGTTTAAACTACAATCCCTAGCGCGATCCTCAGGTTTAGAAAGCACGTATTTTCGATCAGTTGTATGATATGGTATCTAAGGGAATTTCTACAAGTCCAAGTTTGATCCATGTGCTAGTTATTACAAGAGTGTTACCCCAAATCATGAAATTTTTAGGAAGGTTTACATACTAAATCTCTAAAAAGTTGTCATTTGGTAGTCAACTGTAAGGATATTCTTGTGTAGTTTGGTACGCATTTAATTCCTAAGTCCACACAACTATTTTGGTAGTTTACAAGGGAACCAAAGTTTTCATTCCTAAGTTTGAATGACAAAGCCTAAAATGTTCAAAGGGACCTAAGTTCAATTCCTAATTTCTAAGATTATCCATCAACTCTCTAAGGGACTTAAAATATTGAGTATCTATATTTTTTAAGGAACCTTAGATCATTTCTAAGTTCCACGGTTATCCAAACAACTGTCCAGGAAGCTAACATTTTGATTTTCTATGTTTTCAATTCCTCCTAACTAAAGATGAAATTCTCAATAGTTGCTCTAATAATTTTAAGGGAACCTAAGCTTGGGTCTCTACATTCCCAATCATTCTTCTAAGTCTAAGGGAAATTCTCTTAAGTTCAAATTTCTAGTTCAAATATTCTAACTCGAGACATTTGAAGTTTGTATAAGATCATTTTCTAAGGCCAAGTTTGTCCAAATTATATTCTGATACGAACTTGTAACACCTCAAATTTTCAGGACCCGAGTATATAACCTATGTCGCAAAAACCCGAGTGTTAACCTTAAAGGATGGCCAAATTCAAGTGTACATTTTTTTCCTTCATCAGAGTGAGCAAATGAGCGTAGTGTGGACAAATCGACATAAAGGAAAATTTTATTATTTTTTAAATATACATGGTGCTGTCCATAATGACTTATACAAATCAATGTCTCTAAATTTAACAAGTACAAGATTTACAAGACTATAACACATAGAGAATAGCAGAAAGCATATAAATATAAGCCGCAAGATTATGCAGCTCCTCCAGGAAAATACAACCATGCATCCTTGACGATCGCACCCTGCTCCTCATCAAGTCTGAACATACATATCATAAAAGCCACCTGTACTACCTGTATGATTGTATATTTGATGGATGAGTGGCCAACTCAGTGTGAATTCCCCTCAAGATTATATATCGCCGCATTAGGTAAGCATAGTTATAAAACAACTAGATAACCAAAACAGAGTAAATGTAGTCTTATTAGATGCATGAATGTATGAATGCAATCATGGACCCGGGTAAAACATCTAGACGGTCTGTGTCCCAGGAAAAACATTCGGATGGGCATTGAGGTCATCACCCAAGGATGTGACTGGTCATCAGTGCAACACTTGGCGTAATCGTATGGGCATGAAGATCCAAGTCATCATCATAAATCAAATGGCTGGTCATAAGCACAACATTCAACGTAATCGCAAGGCAACGTGATCCAAGCTATCATAATATGCCATGCATGCATGATTAACCAAGTTATTATTAGTCTATTTACAACTAGCCAATTTAGATAAGCTCAAAGGTCACTACGGGGAGCACATGGCCCAGCGTAGGCCGACAGCTCGAGCATAGTGTCTCATTATTACCATCCCTGGCCCATGTGGCTACCATCTTAGGATGTTTAATGAAAACCCGTCGGCTAGTGGCCAATCATATTATAGTATATGGGGTTTACCATTGCATGGTTGCACGGTGTAAAACATCGAACCCATACAGGAAAAATACTAGAACAAAGCCACATAGAGTGATATCAAACAAGCCGCATAGGGCAATTATCAAAATAGGCCTCATAGGTCGAGTATCAAAACCATGTGATAAATGACCATCCTTGAAAACCATTTGACACAACAACCCTTGATGTTAGGCCTACATCAATGATCCATTTAGACCACCACTCAATAATCACTAAGTTGAAGGTCCATTTTAATCACAACCAGTTGGGTTACATCCTAAGTATGGGTGTATATTTATAGGTGGGGGTTTCCCACTAAGTACCAGTTTAAAGTCCATAAGCAGTACACAAATAATCCACAAGCATGAACAAATATATAGGATGAACATTAAGCAGACAATATAACAATTCAATTTCTACTAGCTAACACAAGTGATTATAAGAGAGAGATATCAATTATAATTTTTAATAAAAACTATAACTTAATCTAATGTGAAGATGGAAAGTTCATGGGGAAGAATCATCACCTTATGCTTGGAATCACCTACTAGTGTCGCAAAGTGCTCGCGCCTTTAGAATTGTATCCTACCACAAATCATGAACTTGTACAATTAGGTCCAAATTCTGCATACCACTTAGGGTCTGAGTTATCTATCTTAGAGTTTTAATGTGGAATTAGGGTTTTCATCCTAGAGCTTAGGTTTAGGCTAGATCTTTAAGGTTGAACCCGAGTGATGTGTAATTATTTATAATGTTAATTTAATAGTTATAAAATCTTTACTAACATTAGTGTCATAGTTAATATTAGCTAATAATAATTATGATGATAATTAATATTACGATATACTATCTATGATAAGACAACGCATTATCATTTAATAATGGTATCATTTTAATTTCTTGTATATAATAACTATCATTAGAATAGATAATTTAAGGTCATGCATCCTAATATTTAACAATCCTATTAATAATGGAAATGGTAACAATGTTAATTTAATAATTAGAAAATAATTGTTAACCAGAGTGTTATAATTAATATTAGTTAATGTAGCAAAATAATCATTATGGTGACACTAACCAAAATTAATACTTAAGAATAATAAATAGGATAATGATATTTAATAATTGTAATTTGTTTATAATAACCAATTTAGCATAATGGGCTACTAATGGCTAATCTTTGTTAATATTAATAATCCTAATGGTAACAAATGGTAATAGTACGTCGAAACATAACTAGAATGGGGGAAAGTATTGGCTCACCCATGATGATTCGGTTCAAACCGAGTTGACTCGGCTCAACACAACCGTCCATCGAATCTCTCTCTCTCTCTCTCTCTCTCTCTCTCTCTCTCTCTATCTCTTCTTTCCATTTCTTTTCCTCATTTTCTTTCCTTCAACTCTCACAGTTGGAAATGACCAGCAAGGAGCTGGACTGGACTAGGCTTTACGACTTAGTCGAGTCGACTCAGCGGTGGCTCTCTCTTCCTCTACCTATATCTTCTTCCTCTCTCTTCCTACTTCCCTTTTATTTATTTATTTATTTATTCTTCTCTCTTCACAGCTAGGCCATCAAGGAGGTTGGATCTGATCCAACATAACCCCACTCAACCCAACTCAGTCCTGGTCGAATTGAGTCGACTCAGCGCAACAGGAAACCGGCCGTGAGACGGCAGTCATTCTTTCCATCTCTCTAATTTTCTCTTCTTTGTTTCTCCCCTTTTTTTTCTCTCTCACCTACCCGCTGGAAACATCTAGCGACGTCTGACCATCCCATCCCTAGCTCAGACCAAACTTGGTTAGGTTGGTGTGGTGCAACAACAACATCCCACGAATCCTCTCCTTCTTCTTCTTTTTCTTTTCTTTCTTCACTCTCTCCCTTTGGCTAGCAACAACAGGTCTGGACTCAGGCCCAAAACTGACTGAACTCATCACGAACTCGGACTGAGTTCGGGTGTGGTGCAACGGCAGTGGGCAGCAGCTGATCCGCTCCATCTCTTTCTTTTTTTTCCCTTTCTACTCTCTCACTTTCCTCTCCTTTTTTCTCCTCTAGGGACCTCCAGTCATGAATCCGAACATAACTGGAGTCGGAACAGACTCAAACTTGGATGGTTGGTGTAGTGGAATGGCGGGGAAGAAGATGTTGCGTTAATGTAAGAGTGCAAATGTAACACCCCACAAATCGAGGGTCGGGTAGAAACCCAACCCCCGAGTTCCAGAACATCACTTATGCAATATTTTTAATGATGGATGAATGTTGGCCATAATAGTACATAAAACATGAAGTGGATTAATCCAAAACAGCATATCATACTCCAGAGACAGTTAAATTAGCAAGCGGAAGAATGTGATAGATATATAAAATATATGAACTGTTGTAAGTCTCCAGAGTGTGAACATGTTACCAAGTTAACTAAATACATGTATACTCCAAAATAGAAAGAAGAGAATATACATGGATGTGAAGATAAAAGGCAAAATACCAAGTGTACTGGCATCTAATCAGTAACCATGTAACCATGTCAATCAGAACCTGCATATAGGAGGGATCCTCCTCATCATCATCAAGTCCGGCTCTGCTTTGCAAGCATCGCCATCATCTGAAACTAAAATAGGGACTGGTGGGTGTCCGGAACACCATCCCGTAATATGGGAGTGAGTGATCAACTCAGTGGAATCATAGAGCAAAGATTAGCATGTTATCAAATCAATCACGTTATAATAGTAAAGAAAATAATTAAACATTCCTAAATACTGTTGTTAATGCAAGCATGAAATGACATGATGGATGCCCTCACCGACATACTCCCTCATGCGGCACCATCTTACGCCCGCGGCATGCTTGCGTTCCTCAGTGATCCACATCTTCCAGGCACGTGCAGTGCGATATGGATAATGATTACCGAGTTGTTATTAGTCCATTCATACAGCAGTATTGGGAAACTAAGGTACCTTCCTTATATCAATCCCAACACAGATCCTTGTCTAGGGTCGTCACTCCTAGTAATCTCATACGATGTTATATTTATAGGTCGCTGCAAGGGCTGTCAGGGCTGTTGCTCGCACTCGTTGCACCGCTCCCTCATCACCTTATCAATACAGGCCTAATGTACTCTTGTTGCTACGGAAGGGTCGTCGCCTCCCGTAGACTCAGAATACGCTCGAGGTCACTACAAAGGGCTCGTCACCAATCAGAGTAGGCCGACAGCTCGAATGTAGTGTCCCATACCACCACAATCGGCTCACGAGTCAAAGGTACTTACTGGTCACTACGGGGAGGTTTGTAGCCCCAGCGTAGGCCGACAGCTCGACCACGGTGTCCCATACCACCATGCCCGGCTCATGAGTCTTTATGGATCAAGGTACCATGGTTAACAGGGTTTTCAATGGTAAGTTCAATACCCTATGTTCAAGAAATTATGACTCATGCAAGGTGAACATACAATGGTCAGTCGGGTTACTTGACGGGCTCGAATAGTACGAGCGCATCTCAAGCTGAGCGACATGAAGTGCATGAAACACTTCGTGTGGCCTAACCACTGCCGCCAACCCAAAACACAACTCGCTTTCATCGACGCGTCCTTCATGGCAAATAGAAGCTAACCACAAATTCAATTGGTTACTAACTGCCTGGACTAGGTCATAGCCCCAAGCATTTATACACAACATCAATGATCATATGAGAGTGACAGAAATGAATATAAACAATACAAGCATGTTGACACATGTTATATCATACAACGTAAGCAAATCAACCAACACATGCATTCCATATATATATTGAAATCAATTCATGTAGCCAACATGGTGGAAATCATATACATCGGCATATCAATTGAGAATTCAATCTCAAAACTAATTCACAACACCATTTACTCAATACATACTAATACAAACATTTATAAAAACACTTAGTCTACACACTTTAGTCCACATAGCGTATGTCGACTCAAAGTGCGCATTAGGGTGAATCTCTTCGCCAAACAGATCATGCACGCATTTCTAATATCATATCATGATAAATACCCATGGCAATCATTTTAGCAAAATACGGACGTAAACAGTATTTCCTATAAATGACTAAAATACCCTAAATCTCATATTTCCCGTACGCAATCAAAATGGAAAACGGTCAGCATGTTCTACATGTCAAACGGCATTCTCGTTGATAATCTACTATTAAACAACATTGAAAGCTTTGAAATCAGTCAATCAAAGCGTCTAAAATCCTCACCTTTCACCGTAGAAGTGTATCGAATTGAATAGAAACTCTACGCTTCGTCAACGCCTGTATGATGACAGATATCTCAAGATAAATTAGCTACTTTGCTAATTGTATCGATGGAATCCCTAAAACAGCTTGAGGTTAGGGTTTTCTTACCTAGAACGGCGTTAAAATCGCCAGAATATCGATGCAAGTGGAAGGATCTGGCACGTGGAGCAGCAGGGAAGAATCCCAGGAGAAAGCCCAACTTCTCCCTCACTTTCTCTCTCTTTTCACTCCTCTCTCCTTAGGTTTTTCCCAAATTCGTATGGGTTAGAAGGCTAAGGGTTTAAGCTCCTTGTATAGGCACAGAATTATCGAAAATAGGCTTGGGACCAAGGTATACTTATTTTATAACCAAAGCGGGCTTGTTCTGATCCAACGGAGCATTTCTGGAGGTCCCCTGACTGAATGCGGTCGAACTTAAGCTCATGAATATTGGATCCTGATCACATTAAGTTTTCAGTCCGACAGTGTTCCCAGATCGCATGTGGCGGACCAGTTTCAGTTCAGCGGTCACTGAGACTCGATCGAGGATTCCAAGTACACTGACCTGAGTGGGAAATGTTCCCTGATTCGAGGGTGTATTTGGGTCAGATTTCGACGGTCAGAACGCTTAAAAAATGTCACGCAAGCGACATGTGCCATATTTATTTAAATTGTATTTAATTTCTAAATAAATTCACTTTTCTCACACTCTTCATTCTAGACAGAAGGAAATGGTCTCAGGACATCGTATGAACTTGATTCTCGAAATGATTGTCAAGTCCAACTAGGCGGTCATAATGGTCTAAGATTGTAGATATCAGACTTTCGACGTGCGGTCTAGATCCAATACAAAGTTTCAAAGGGTTCCTAAGAACAAACAGGTTTAGAGTTTGATCTTATGTTTCTAGATAATATAGAGTTAGTAGTCCTACTAATTTTGGGTCTTATAGTTTATATTTAAAGTGATCCAAGTTAATTCTACTGAGTATTCAGTTTGGTACTTAACCAAATTCTACCCTAATAGGGCAGAATACAGTCCTAGGGCCATTCTATGCCCCATTTTGGGCACTTCTAGCTATCATATTATTTTTATTATTTTTTTAGGGGTTCATCATCAATTTTACCCTGACTCCACCAAATTTTATAATATTTTGAGTTGTAGAAAAATTCTAAAAATTCTAGAAGCAGCAGCTGTCCAACAAGTGATTATCGGATAGTTGCTCATAATGACCTACTTTATACCATATTAAATATTTTATTATATTTTTTACATATTTTTATATAAAACTAGACTCATTTATCTTGAATCTGGTTTCTGAATCACATAAATCGGAGTTATAACGAAGGAGATATGATTTTTCAAAGTTGAAAGAAATGCGCAAGAAAAAGTGCAGAAACAAGCCTGCCAGAACATTGTACGGACGAGTTCGGCGAGGCCTCGCCAAACCGGCGATCCCCTCGCCGCTCGCTGACCTGTTTGGGGTGATTTTGCCATTTAATATTTGAAATGGGCATATTTTAGAACTTGGGATGAGTTATTTGACATGCAATATATGATTTTGGGGTAGGAGAAGCTGATCTATCCAAATAGCCTACTTATTTCGTGAGATTCCAAAAGGTTAATAGTTAAAAACTCTTTTTATTTATTTATTTGCTATTCATATTACTTTTTAGTTTAAGTATTGATCAACATCACCTAAACTTTAAGATTTGTGTCTAATATGAAAGCTCCTAGAAAAGTTTGAAGGATAAAGTAGTGAAAGGTGAGATTTTCGAAGGAAATAGGGATTTGAGACTTTCGGATTGAGTTTTGAGAAGTTAATCAGGTGTTAGGATTGACCCATTGTCTAAGGACGTATAAATCCAGGTTGATAAAAATTCAGGGTGTTACAATCTACCCCCCTTAAAATAAAATTTCGTCCCCAAAATTGGCTAAGGGTAATGAGTACTTAAAGAGACTTTCGTATTGACATTCTAAGGAAGGTTCAAATCTTATTTAATTACCTAACCTTACGTATAACCTAAATCAACTGTTTCGATCCTAGGCCAGTGGGGAAGGGACTAATCACGCTTCCGCTGCGTCACTCTGATCTAACGGTTGTATTAGCTGACCTAACTAGATTGGGCTTAAAATGTTCTACCCCCCTTAAAACTTAGTTCTACTTAAGGCTCAATAATCTATGTCTCAATCTGTATATCAGAACGAGGTGTAACTTAGGACCTATCCTTGACATAAACTGGGAAACAGTCTCTCGCTACATTGGTCTTCCTTGTTAATGATGCGTTCTATGGTATTGGTACCTATGGTTGTAGAAAGAAGCCTAATCTCTATTGTGGTTGAGTTCAGGGGCAGGTATGAGTTGGCGGGAAGATGTCTAATTCTCTACTGGCTATAAGTCCTCGCCATTTCCTAAAGATAAAGCGATAACTTTTGGTTATAGGTGGTTGGGCCAACACGGAAGAAAAGTTGTTTAGTGGGTCTGAGCCGGATACATAGACTTTCTATCTAGCTAGGACAGAAAATTCGTTGTATCAATTCTTAATCCGAGTCGATGTCGATCTTCTACTTGATCAGAGCATTGGATTCATTGGTAACTACTAGGGTTAAGAAGTCAATTCAAACCGCGAATACATCGCTTATATACAGTTCCTTTACTCCATGTTCTCGAATGCAATAGGCCCTTGGGAAAGGCATTCGGGCCCTTGCGAAAGGCAATTAAAAGGGGGGTGCTAGTTTATTCTAAGTTCAATCTTAGGAATGTAATAGTTTTCCCTGAGAATGAATGGTTCTAAGTTAAAACAACTTTTCTAAGGGTTATAACAGAAGTCTATAACTATTAAGGGGAATCTATCGAAGGAATGAGGTTCTACTCCAACCAAATCTAACCTACTATTCCTTAGCATATACAGGCCTGACACTACTTAATTCAACTAGTAGTCTAGTCTGTAACTCACTAGCTATAATCCAAAACCTAAGCCTATACGCTAAATGGTTTTATACCATTTCTAATACAAGGAATTGTTCTATCGCTTAGGGTCAAGATTGTCTAAATGGAATTGGATTTTCCTATATCGTCAGATCTTTCAAATCTAGGAGTACTAACTCTAGGTCCAAAACTCTAGATGTCCTAGCACCAGATGGTCATTATTTGTGGACTAAGCTACAGTATGTGGTCTCGCCTGACGGTAATGCGGAGAGATCGAGAAGACGGTTATAACTAGCTCGAAAGAGCCATGGAATATGAAGGAAAGGGCTGTCCAAATAGGCTGCCACGAATCCAGGTCCTATAGAGGAGTGAAACAGGCCCCAAATGGCTAGGATTGCAAAGGGAAAAGAGTGAAATGGGTTGGGATGGAGGCTCACACAAATTTTAGCCTCCAATGAAGGATGGGAGAGCTCCCACGGATAAAAATGGAGAGGAAAGGGAGGGCCTACTGCTGTGGACGATAGAGTGGCATCGGTTATAGTAGAAAATGGGATTGGGGGCGATTTGAAATGAGATTTGAGAGGGGAGGCAGCAAAAACATGAAGAAAGGAGAGCTTGGGAGTGATATTTGTGAAGGAGGTAAGGGTTTGGGAGTGTTTTGAGGGACGGTCGACATCTAGGGGGTCTCCCCTAACCACCAAACAATGTCGGCCCGACGCCTGGCCCGAGTGGGGCCCACTGTACGTCGAGGTCCTCGCCGACCGATTTTAAATCCGATGAGGCCCGGCCATCTGGGCGTGGTCCCCCTATCTTGTGGGCTAAAAATTAATATGGGTCCCACCCCAGATCATCGTGGATTAGCGTGGGTAGGCCTATGACTCCGCTTCGTACTATTTCAGGTCATTTTGTAAACAGAAATTAGTTTATGCATCATGTAGCATATAATTTTGGGGTAGGAGAGGCTAATCCATCCAACTAACCCATTTATTCCATAAGATTCCATGATTGGAATGATCGGAAGTCTAATTTATACATATATTTACTATTTATAGTAAATTTTTATTTAAGCATAATTTTCCATTATTTATACGTTAGGATTTATATGTAGTAGGAAATGACTTAGAAAAAGTTGAAGAATGGGGTGGTGAAAGGAGAGATTTTGAAGGAAATGGGTAAAAAGGGGTTTTAGGCCTTGCGATTGAGTGTAGGGTGTTGTGGTTACCCCACAACCCAAGGACATCCATTTTCAGGTTTAGAATTCTTCAGGGAATGACACAAACCCGTCGACTGATGGCCTAGAGGCGACTTAGGTCGCTTCATGCGACCAAAGATACGTTATGACCTAAATTATCGTATAGTCTCACCTGTCGGCGAAACTTGGGATTCTAATGTAGTTTCTAAGTTCCATCGCCCCCTTCCTAAGTCAGAGTGTGTCAATGTGCATTGTGTTACCATAACCCAGGTCCAGTTTAATCTAAATAATGCTCTGATACCACCTGTAACACCCCAAAAATTGGGAGTCGGGTAGAAACCCAACCCCCGAGTTCCAGAACATCACTTATGCAACATTTTCAGTGATGGATGAATGTTGGCCATAATAGTACATAAAACATGAAGTGGATTAAGCCAAAACAACATATCATACTCCAGAGACAGTTAAATTAGCAAGCAGAAGAATGTGATAGATATATAAAATATATGAACTGTTGTAAGTCTCCAGAGTGTGAACGTGTTACCAGGTTAACTAAATACATTTATGCTCCAAAATAGAAAGAAGAGAATATACATGGATGTGAAGATAAAAGGCAAAATACCAAGTGTACTGGCATCTAATCAGTAACCCTGTAACCCCGTCAATCAGAACCTGCATATAGGAGGGATCCTCCTCATTATCATCAAGTCCGACTCTGCTTCGCAAGCATCGCCATCATCTGAAACTAAAATAGGGACTGGTGGGTGTCTGGAACACCATCCCGTAACGTGGGAGTGAGTGATCAACTCAGTGGAATCATAGAGCAAAGATTAGCATGTTATCAAATCAATCACGCGATAATAGTAAAGAAAATAATCAAACATTCCTAAATACTGTTGTTAATGCAAGCATAAGATGACATGATGGATGCCCTCACCGACATACTCCCTCATGCGGCACCATCTTACGCCCGCGGCATGCTTGCGTTCCTCAGTGATCCACATCTTCCAGGCACGTGCAGTGCGATATGGATAATGATTACCGAGTTGTTATTAGTCCATTCATACAGCAGTATTGGGAAACTAAGGTACCTTCCTTATATTAATCCCAACACAGATCCTTGTCTAGGGTCGTCACTCCTAGTAATCTCATACGATGTTATATTTATAGGTCGCTGCAAGGGCTGTCAGGGCTGTTGCTCGCACTCGTTGCACCGCTCCCCCATCACCTTATCAATACAGGCCTAATGTACTCTTGTTGCTACGGAAGGGTTGTCGCCTCCCGTAGACTCAGAATACGCTCGAGGTCACTACAAAGGGCTCCTCACCAATCAGAGTAGGCCGACAGCTCGAATGTAGTGTCCCATACCACCACAATCGGCTCACGAGTCAAAGGTACTCGCTGGTCACTACGGAGAGGTTTGTGGCCCCAGCGTAGGCCGACTGCTGGACCACAGTATCCCATACCACCATGCCCAGCTCATGAGTCTTTATGGATCAAGGTACCATGATTAACAGGGTTTTCAATGGTAAGTTCAGTACCCTATGTTCAAGCAATTATGACTCATGCAAGGTGAACATACAATGGTCAGTCGGGTTACTTGATGGGCTCGAATAGTACCAGCGCATCTCAAGCTGAGCGACATGAAGTGCATGAAATACTTCGTGTGGCCTAACCACTGCTGCCAACCCAAAACACGACTCGCTTTCATCGACGCGTCCTTCATGGCAAATAGAAGCCAACCACAAATTCAATTGGTTACCAACTGCCTGGACTAGGTCATAGCCCCAAGCATTTATACACAACATCAGTGATCATATGAGAGTGACAGAAATGAATATAAACAATACAAGCATGTTGACACATGTTATATCATACAACGTACGCAAATCAACCAACACATGCAATCCATATATATATTGAAATCAATTCATGTAGCCAACATGGTGGAAATCATATACATCGGCATATCAATTGAGAATTCAATCTCAAAACTAATTCACAACACCATTTACTCAATACATACTAATACAAACATTTATAAAAACACTTAGTCTACACACTTTAGTCCACATAGCGTATGTCGACTCAAAGCGCGCATTAGGGTGAATCTCTTCGCCAAATAAATCATGTACGTATTTCTAATATCATATCATGATAAATACCCATGGCAATCATTTCAGCAAAATACGGACGTAAACAGTATTTCCTATAAATGACTAAAATACCCTAAATCTCATATTTCCTGTATGCAATCAAAATGGAAAACGGTCAGCATGTTCTACATGTCAAACGGCGTTCTCGTTGATAATCTACTATTAAACAACATTAAAAGCTTTGAAATCAGTCAATCAAAGCGTCTAAAATCCTCACCTTTCGCCGTAGAAGTGTATCGAATCGAATAGAAACTCTACGCTTCGCCAACGCCTGTATGATGACATATATCTCAAGATAAATTAGCTACTTTGCTAATTGTATCGATGGAATCCCTAAACATTTCTGGAGGTCCCCTGACTGAATGCGGTCGGACTTAAGCTCATGGATATTGGATCCTGATCACATTAAGTTTTCAGTTCGACATTGTTCCCAGATCGCACGTGGCGGACCAGTTTCAGTTCAACGGTCACTGAGACTTGATCGAGGATTCCAAGTACACTGACCTGAGTGGGAAATTTTTCCTGATCCGAGGGTGTATTTGGGTTAGATTCTGACGATCAGAACGCTTAAAAAATGTCACGCAAGCGACATGTGCCAGATTTATTTAAATTTTATTTAATTTTTAAATAAATTCACTTTTCTCACACTCTTCACTCCGGACGCAAGAAAATGGTCTAAGGACATCGTATGAACTTGATTTTTGAAATAATTGTCAAGTCCAACTAGGCGGTCATAATGGTCTAAGATTGAAGATATCAGACTTTCAACGTGCGTTCTAGATCCAATACAAAGTTTCAAAGGGTCCCTGAGAACAAAAAGGTTTAGAGTTTGATCCTAGGTTTCTAGATAACATAGCGTTAGCAGTCCTACTAATTTTGGGTCTTATAGTTTATATTTAAAGTGATCCAAGTTAATTCTACTGAGTATTTAGTTTGGTACTTAACCAAATTCGACCCTAATAGGGAAGAATACAGTCATAGGGCCATTCTATGCCCCATTTTGGGAACTTCTAGTTTTCATATTATTTTTATTATTTTTCTGGGGATTCATCATCAAGTTTACCATGACTCTACCAAATTTCATAATATTTCGAGTTGTAGAAAAATTTTTAAAATTCTAGAAGCAGCAGCTGTCCAACAAGTGATTATCGGATAGTTGATCACAATGACCTACTTTAAACCATATTAAGTATTTTATTATATTTTTTACATATTTTTATATAAAACTAAACTCATTTATCTTCAATCTGGTTTTTGAATCACCTAAATCGGAGTTATAACGAAGGATATATAATTTTTCAAAATTAAAAGAAATTGTAACATCCTGAAAATCGGGGGTCGTGTATAAACTCAACTCCCGAGTTCCAGACAGTCACTTATGCAACAAAAATGGTTATGTTTCAATGTTGTCTGATTTAAAGCATTCACATGAGTAAAAGTATACCAAAACTGCAATTCATACTTCAGATCCAGTGATAAAAGCAAGTGGAAGACTAAACAATGTATATATCACTGTATGGAAAAACAAAGTAATCTCATCTGTCTCCAAAGTATGACTACATCTCTGAGTCTCATATACATGTAAATAAACAAAAGAATAAAGTTCAAAATAGTCCCACTGAAGTCCCCCTCGATCCAGGTCACCTACGGGAAGCCGTCGTGATACTGCATATACGAGAACTCATCCTGGTCCTCGTCAATCTCCGGCTCCACCTCCTGGATCTCGTCCTCACCTGCAACTACAATAGGGTCTGGTGGGTGTTGCAAACACCATCCCGTAACGTGGGAATGAGTGATCAACTCAGTGGAATCATAGAGCAAAGATTAGCATGTTCACAATTCAATCACGCGATAATAGTAAAGCAGTAAATCAGACAATCCTAATACTGTTGTTAATGCAAGATGATATGACGTGATGTATGCCCTCACCGACGATCACCCTCATGGGGCAACATCTTACGACCGCGGCATGCCACACTCCCTAGAGTGCTCCACATCTTCCAGGCACATGCAATGCTATGGTGATATGATTACCAAGTTGTTATTAGTCCATTCAAACAGCAGGATTGGGAAACTAAGGTACTTCCCTTGTATCAATCCCAACACGGATCCTGTCTAGGGTCGTCACTCCTAGTAATCTCATACGATGTACATTTCGTAGGTCACTGCAAGGGCTGCCAGGGCTGTTGCTCGCACTCGTTGCACCGCTCCCCCATCACCTTATCAATACAGGCCTACTGTACTCTACTGCACGGAAGGGTCGTCGCCTCCCGTGGACTCAGAATACGCTCGCGGTCACTACAAAGGGCTCGTCGCCTGATCAGTGTAGGCCGACAGCTAGAATATAGTGTCCCATACCACCATAATCTGCTCACGAGTCAAGGTGCTCACTGGTCACTACGGGGAGGTTTGTGGCCCCAGCATAGGCCGACAGCTCGACCACGGTGTCCCATACCACCATGCCCGGCTCATGAGTCTTCGTGGATCAAGGTACCATGGTTAATAGGGTTTACAATGGTAAGTTCAGTACCCTAGGTTCAAGCAGTTATGATACATACAAGGTGAACAAACATCGGCCAGTCGGGTTACTTGACGGGCTCGACTAGCACGATCGCATCTCAAGTTAAACGACATGAAGTACGTAAAACACTTCGCGTGGCCTAACCACTGCCGCCAACTCTCAACACGAATCACGTTCATCGACGCGTCGTTCGTGGCTATGACCAGTCAGCCACGAATTCGCTCGGTTACCGACTGCCTGGACTAGGTCAAGTCCCACACATCTATGGCATTTCATTAACACTATATACCAAGGTATTGGAATTGAAATAAATCATATGAGCATGTTAGCACATGTTAAAACATTCAACTTAAGCAAATCTTCAAGGCATACTTCTCATGTATATTCAACTTAAGCAAATCTTCAAGGCGTACTTTCTATGCATGTAGTGTAATCATGCATAAGGTAAGCATGTAGGAAATCATTTAGGTCAGCATATTAATCATGAAATCAATCTCAATCTACTACCTAACATCATTTAATTCAATACATAATAATACAAGCATTTATACAAACACATACACTACACACTTAAGTCCACATATAGTATGTCGACCCAACGTGCGCAACTTGGCGAATCTCTTCGCCAAACTGATTATGCAAGCATTCCTAACTCACTAAAGCGGCGACAAACCATGTCAATCATGTCAGCAAAATATGCATGTAGACCGTACTTCCTACAAATGACTAAAATGCCCTAAATCTCATATTCTTCGTTAATTTACGAAACAGGAAACGGAGAGCATGTTGTACATGTCAAACGGCGATGCCGTCGATAATCTACTATTAAACGACATTGAAAGCGTTGTAAACCGTCAATCAAAGCGTCTAAAATCCTCACCTAGTCTCTTACGGTCGCGGGATTTTGAACGGAGCGTGTACGCTTCGTCTACGGCTGTAAGAGAACCTGATTTATGGATTACGTTAGCTAACATGCTGTGCATCTAAGCAAACCCTAAATCAGCAAGTTTTTGGGATTATTTCATACCTGAAGAAGTGTAGAAATCGCCAGCCAGGTGATTGGAAGGAAGTGCTGATGCAGCAACCGTTGATGGCTCGGAAGCGGGAAAAATCTCCTCTTCCCTTTCTCTCAAACTCTCTCTCTCTTTTCTAGGGTTGGTGAAATTCGGATGCAAGGAAGGAATGAGGGTTTCAACCCCTTTTATAAGCTTGGAAACGCCGAAAATAGGCTCCGGGACAAAGTTTACTTAATGCCTATCCATTTCGGGGCTGTTTCGGTCCAAAAACTGATTTCTGGTGGTCCCCTGGTCGATTGCGATCAGACTTAAGCTCATGGGTACCAGATGTACCTCGTATTAAGTTTTCAGTCTGGCAGGGTTCGCAGATCGCACGTAGCGGACCAGTTTCAGTTCAGCGGTCACCGCACATAGATCAGGGCTGAAAGTCTCATGATAGTAAATAGAAATTTTTCCTGATCCGAGGGTGTAATCTGGATGAATTCTGACGGTCAGAACGCTTAATACTGACGCGTCAAGTCGTGTGCCAGATTTGAATTTGAAATTCCCATTTTGTCCCTATTCGCGGTCGCTTAAGTCCGGGTTCAACGAAATACTCTGTGATTATCAGTTTGACTTGATTTTCGAGATGATTGTCAAGTCCAGCTGGGCGGTTCTAACGGTCTAAGATAGGAGGTATCGGACCTTCGACGCGCGGTCTAAATCTAATACAACAGTTCAATATGGTCCAGAGGACAAACCTGCTTAGAGTTTGACCCAAGGTTATAGAGTATTGTAGAGTTGTCTGTTCTAATCGATTTGGGTCTTTAGAACGTATTTAAAGTGATCAGGGACTATTTCCCAGCTACTCTAGCGTTGCGCTAGCTAACTTACGTTTAATTTCCATGGAAATTATTTATACGCGATTTCGGGTCAAATCGGTACTCGATTCCAAGTACGGATTTTTCACGGGCGTTACAATCTACCCCCCTTAACAAATAATTTCATCCTCGAAATTTGTACCTGTTCGTACTCCTCGAGAAGCTGTGGGTAGTTCTTTCTGATCTCGGCTTCTGTCTCCCAAGTAGCCTCCTCCTCAGAGTGATGCGTCCATAGTACCTTCACAAGGGGAATCACCTTGCTACGCAGTACCTGCTCCTTCCGGTCTAAGATGCGTGTCGGTCGCAGGATATAAGTAACATCCTCTCCTAACTGCACCTGCTCCCATCTGATGATATGGGAAGGATCAGTAACGTACTTCTTCAGCATAGAAACATGAAATACGTTGTGGACGCTCGCGAGGGGCGTGGGTAAAGCCAATCGGTAAGCCACTGATCCCACACGATCGAGGATCTGAAATGGACCAATGAATCGCGGTGACAGCTTCCCCTTCTTCCCGAACCGAAGGACTCCCTTCATAGGGGAAACTCGTAAAAACACATGATCCCCGACTGTGAACTCTAGTGGCCGTCGTCTCGTATCGGCGTAGCTCTTCTGTCTGCTCTGCGCTTTAAGAAGCCGACGTCGAATAATATCGATCTTCTCTGACGTCGCCTGCACCAACTCTGGGCCAATCAAGCTGCGCTCACCGACCTCTAACTAGCAATGCGGTGCGCGACAAGGTCGCCCATACAGCGCCTCATAAGGTGCCATGCCGATACTCGTCTGGAAGCTATTGTTGTACGCAAACTCCGCATATGCAAGACAGTCATCACAACTGTCCTTGAAGTCCAATGCGCAAGCCCGCAACATGTCCTCCAGGATCTGGTTCACTCGCTCCGTCTGTCCGTCCGTCTGTGGGTGGAAGGCAGTACTGAACTTCAACTTCACACCCATAACCTCCTGAATGCAAGTCCAGAAAATAGAAGTGAACCGCGTGTCTCTGTCCGACACGATCTCCAACGGAACTCCATGCAGACGCACAATCTCTCGGATATACAATCTAGCCAGCTCGTCTGCAGAGTTCGTAACTCTGATCGGTAGGAAGTGCGCCGACTTCGTCAATCGGTCGACGATCACCCAAATGGAATCATGCCCCTTCCTCGTCTTCGGCAACCCAGAAATGAAGTCCATGGAAATGAAATCCCACTTCCACTCTGCAATCGGCATAGGCTGCAAAAGTCCAGGTGGTCGGCGATGCTCTGCCTTCACCTGCTGACAAGTGAGACAACGGGACACGAACTCAGCAATGTGGGTCTTCATACCTTCCCACCAATACGTCCTCTTCACGTCACGATACATCTTCGTGCTGCCAGGATGCATCGCGAGTCTAGTAGAATGCGCAGCCTCGAGAATCTCTCGTCTCAAGTCAGGGACATCTGGGACGCATAGGCGGCCACGGTAACGTAAGCCCCCATCCATACCAACTCGCCAGTCGGCGTCAACATCATCACTGGCCTGCTCTCGAAGCTCAGTAAGATGCGCGTCGTCCCTCTGCGCCTCGATGACACGGTCATCGATCTGGGATCGCACCTGTACGTGTGCGATGAACTCAAATGGCTCATCTACGGTGAGTTTCTGCTCAAAGTCTCGCAAAAACTCAACCATATCCCACTCGGCAACCATCAGCGGAGCCGCAAACTCTATCGCCTTCTTGCGGCTCAACGCATCAGCCACAAGGTTCGCCTTCCCAGGATGGTAAGAGACTTCAAACTTGAAGTCCTTCAGCATCTCCATCCATCGCCGCTGCCTCATATTCAAGTCTCGCTGCGTGAATATGTACTTGAGGCTCTTGTGGTCGCAAAAGAGCTCGAACTCCTCTCCGTAGAGGTAATGTCTCCAGAGTCTCAGTGCGAATATAACGGCTGCCAACTCCAGGTCTTGTGTAGGGTAATTCTCCTCATGCTTCCTTAATTGTCTCGAGGCATACGAAATTACCCTGTCCCTCTGCATAAGGACACAACCCAAACCAACGCTAGACGCGTCAGTGTATATAGTGTATCTAACCCCCTGCTCTGGCAATACTAGCACAGGGGCGGACGTAAGTCTGTCCTTCAGCTCCTGAAAAGCTGACTCCGCCTTATCATTCCAGGCGAACTTCACGTCCTTCCGTGTCAACTGAGATAAGGGTCTCGCGATCTTCGAGAAATCCTGAATGAAGCGCCGATAGTAGCCAGCGAGACCCAAGAAACTCCTCACCTCAGTGACAGAACCAGGCTGCTCCCAGTCCTGCACCGCAGCTACCTTAGACAGGTCAACTGCCATGCCGTCCTTGGATACCACGTGTCCCAGAAACTTCACCTCCTGCTTCCAGAAGTCGCACTTCTTGTACTGTGCGAACAACTGATGTCGTCTGAGCGTATCAAGGACCAAACGCAAGTGCTCCTCATGCTCCTCTCGACTCCTAGAGTACACCAAAATGTCGTCGATGAAGACAACGACGAATCGATAGAGGAAAGGCCGAAATACCCGGTTCATCAGATCCATGAACACGGCCGGTGCGTTCGTGAGACCGAACGACATCACGAGGAACTCGTAGTGGCCAAAACTGGTCCTGAATGCTGTCTTCTGCACGTCCTCATCTCTGACGCGCAGCTGATGATATCCTGACTGAAGATCAATCTTCGAGAAGTACTGCGCTCCTCTCAACTGATCAAACAAGTCATCGATCCTGGGCAAAGGGTACTTGTTCTTCACCGTGAGCTGGTTCAGCCTGCGATAATCAATACACAATCGCAGCGAACCATCCTTCTTCTTCACGAACAAGACCGGTGCTCCCCAAGGAGACACGCTAGGCCGTATAAAGCCAAGCTCTAGCAGATCATCAATCTGCGTCCTCAACTCCTCCATCTCACATGGTGCCATGCGATACGTCGGCAGTGAGACGGGTGTAGAACCAGGAACCAGATCGATAGTGAAATCGATCTCATGTTGGGGCGGCAAACCAGGGATCTTCCTGAACAGATCCCCGAACTCAGAAACAACTGGCGTCTGCTCAAGTACCTGGGCACCAGCGTCGCGCAATAGAGTGGCGTAGCTAAGAATGCGGAAAGGAAGATTTACCCGCACTGAAAATGTGAAGGATGCGCCCTCAGGCTCGTACGCTGTGACTATACGAGTCTCGCAGTCAATCTCGGCTCTCGCTGCAGTCAACCAATCCATGCCAAGAATGACGTCGAGATAAACGAGCGAGGGATCGACGACCAGATCAAGAGTCATCGTCCTGCCTCCCAGATCAACCAAACAACCCTCACACATCTGGGTGACATCCGAAAAATCTCCATGAGCTGCAAAGACTCGTACACTATCCATAGTGATAGTCTGCAACCCAAGACGTCTGACCACGGCACGCGATATCAAAGAAATCGTGGAAGCAGTGTCCACCATGATAAGAACGGGAGTACCTCCGATATGGCCCGTGACCTCGAAGGCTGAATGCTGGAAAGTCGGCGTCGTAGCTGCCTCAGCGGTCAGTGCATGAACTCGAGCCTGCTGTGGCCGGTTCGGCCGCTGTGTCAAGGGCCGTGGAGGCTGTCGAATCTGCGATACCGTAGGTCTGAACGAAGGATGCGCAGGAGCTGACCGTATAGGCGGTGCTGATATCGCCTGTGGACGTACACGATCAATCTTCTGCGGCGGCGAGAACCCACTGTCCCGCATCCGGGAAAAGCAACTCTGTGCTAAATGGCCCGTCCTCCCACAGTATGTGCATGATAAATCAGGGCGCCGAAACGGTCGTACAGGCGCCGTGGTCCTGGTAGGAGGATCAATGCGAGGCCTCTTGCCCGCGAAGGGCCTGTCTGGCAAATCCGGCCGCGGCCTGGAAGTAGTCAGGCCTCGAGATCGCGCAAGTCGATCCACGTCCTGCTCTGCCCGCATGGACATGTGAACCAACTCCGCATAGGAGGGGAAACTGACACAGCACATCTTCGACCGAATATCCGGTCGCAATCCCTCCAAAAAGCGCCGTATGCGCATCTGCTCATCAGCTAGAATCGTCGGGACGTACCTGCCCAACTCTGTAAACCGATGCTCATACTCGGTAACCGTCATCGCTGCCTGCCTGAGACGGAGAAACTCATTCTCCCTCTCGTGCCTGTAGGTCTGGGGATAATACTTCTCATGGAAGCAGAACTCGAATGCTGCCCATGTCCATACGAAATCTGCAGCAACAGTCCGCACTATACTATCCCACCACATACTGGCCTCTCTCTCAAATAGGAAGGTAGCCAGCTCTACCTGCTCAGTCTCGGTACAGTGCAACATGCGTAGAATCTTCGACACTCGGTCGAGCCAGAACTCAGCCTCCTCGGGTCTGTGATAACCCGAAAAAGTAGGAGGCCGCAAGCGCTGAAATCGCTCCAGAAGGCCCCGTGTGTCGGCAGGATTCCCCGTAGGGAAAGCAGGCTGCGCAGGATGTGCTATGCCCTCATCCTGGGCGTAAGTATAGGCATCCTCAGCTGGATGCGCAGGTGGTGCAGGTGGAGTAGAGGTAGTCGCACCCCCACCCTGGGCTAAAGTCCCAACTATAGTGGTCAAAAGCTGCTGCTGCTGTAGCATCATAGCCATCATCTGCTCGAATCTATCAGGGGGTGGAGCAGACTGTGGCGGATGAGGTGCGGAAGTAGATGCGCGCTGTGGCTCTCTAACAGATGGTGTAAATGGCGGTGGTCCACCTGTAGGACTAACAGCAGGCTGAGACGACCGAACCATCTCAGGAATCGGGCCCACAGCAGGGTCCGGACGAGTACCAGACTGAGAGGGAGTCTGATCCATCTGCTCTGACAATGAAAGCCGAACCACGCTCCTCGTAGTCTTAGGTGGCATTCCCTATATTCAAAATAGGGCGCAACCTTGTCAGTCCCAATTGCACAATTACACCACAATCATTCACTAAAGAGTCAAAGGCATTTCATGCATTTCAATTAATCAAAATTGTCACAATACAAGGGATATATCCTTACAAGCATCATGACTAGAATGACATGAAAATTAAAACAGTTAAGCAACAGCAACATAAGCAAAGCACTAGCCCTAATAGGCTTTACACACATAAAACAGGAAATGGCTAACTACTAATAACAACATCAAAGATCGCATCGCTAGTCGGAATCTGGTGACGGAGGAGGAGCACCCTTATCCTGTAAGCAACACAGGATTGCCTTCAAGGTGCGAGTCACCTTGCCAAACTTCTTCTTTGTAACAGCCTTGGCATCAGCGACTTCCGCTCGAAGTTCTTGGACTTCCCTTCGCAAAGCGGTCTGACTCTCCTCTATCCGAGCAATGCGGTCAGCGATAGTAGTCTGCGCAGAAGGAGAAGGGCTCTCATCAGTATCCTGAGCCTCCTCTTCTGCTTCTTCCTGAACCTCTTCCTGAACCTTTGCTCTAGGTTCTTCTTCACTTTGATCTTGCTCTTCATCAAAGTCATCCCCACTATCCCTTTCAAGTTGATTTTCACGGTATTGCGACCCAATCTTCATCTTGAGCATTGTCGACTCATCGATGGTGTGAATCGATACCGGCAATTCGGGTCCAAGTCTATAGGCAAACTCAAGCGCAATCTTGCAAATGAGTCGGCCAAAGGGAAGCGATTCGGATGTTCTCCTCGACCTGGCTATGAGAACTATCTGCCGTAAGATAAAAGTGGCCATACATACGTTCTCTCCCTGGGCCACCAGAAATAAGAAATCGACCATAAGACGTGTACATTCAATGCGGTTCGTCGACCTAGGATAAACATTGAACGTGCAGATGTGATGCAGCAGGCGCAAATCCTCAGACATGTACGTCGCCTTGAGGCTATTATTAGGCTGCCATGGAACCAACTTACCGCACAGAAACCTGGTACGGCGATCTCGTTCACGTCTAGTCCTCAAATTCTTCTCACTTGGATGCACATCACCTAGAGGCACATTGAGAAGTCGCGCAATCAACCGGACGTCGATCGTAGCCATCCGATCTCTACCAAAAGGGATTTTGAACTGCAAAGGCTCCAAGGTAGGATTCTGGATGCTTGCATAGAAGGCACGAACAGTGCTCACATTAGCACGAGCGTGAGCTTCAAAGATCGGTCCCCAGTGCGCAGCTTCAATGCGTTCGAACAACAGATATTCGCCGAATAATCGCCCATCTACGTCCGCCTCAAATAACACTCTACGGTCAGTGTATTCACCATGAGGCATCTCTGATAGAATGGTTCGTCCAAGATGTGCATGGGGATCCAAATCCCTCTTTGTACGGCACTCCAGGACTGCAGCTGGACCTGTGGCGGCGCTTGAACTTGCGGCACCACCCCGCGGTCTTCTCAATCGAGCAGGGTGGCTCGGCCCAGCCTCGTCTGTCGCAGTTTTCCTCTTACCCATCAAAGATATGATGGATGAGAGCGACAAAAGGCCCAAAATGGCTTCCACAAAAGCCATGAAAAACGCCAAAAATGCGGAGAAATGGCTGCCCAATCTGAAAAAAGGAAATCTAGGCGTCGTAGAGGGATGCTTCAAGCTTCCCAAGGCTATACTTTCAGGAAAAAATACAAACAAAAAGATGGGATGGAGCACCTCACGATTTCAGCTATATTTGGGGGATTTTGGAGCTCCAAATGGGGAAATCTTCAAGGAAAGGGGCTGCCAACACCCAATAAATGATGGGTGGTGGTCGGTTTTGGCCAAGGAAGGGTTTAAGAGTGGTTTGGGTCGCCGGGGCTTGGAATGGGTTGCTAAAAATCGATTCTAGGCTATGTAAGGGGGCTGTTTGTGAAGGAGAGGTGAGTTTTGGGGGTTTTTGTGATGTGGGAGGTAGCTAGGGGTGATGTGGAGGCTATTTAAGTGGGTGCGCCCGAAGGACGGCACCAACTAAGCTCGCCGGCCGGCGATGCATCGCCCGGCCGGCGATGGCATCGCCGGTCAACTCGCAAGTTGACCGGTGGGACCCCATAGGTCTGGTCCTCCATGGTCTCAGGGTCCCAAAAAGTCAGGTCCCACCCCTTGGTTCATAGTATTTTGGTCTCTATGAGCCCAAACATATGTTCGGGGCTTTCCGGGTCCACATCGCAATCCCGAATACCAAACCATATGATGCAGCATATTAATTTGGGGTAGAAGGAGCCAGTACATATTTCTAGCTCCTTAGTTGCTAAAGAAAGTGAATTTAGAATGGCCTTATGGCCATTTTTTATGAAATTTTACTATTCACTGTAAAATTTAGTGAATGTACTAATTTTTGTTATTTTCACATTATGTTTGATGCCTAACATGAAATGGATAAGAAGAAACTGAAGGTTGAAGTGTTTAGAGAAGGAATTTTGAAGATTTTTGGTGAAACGGGGTTTTTAAGCCCTGGCGATTGATTACAGGAGTCGTGGTCATCCCACGGCCCAAGGATTCACTTTTGCGGTTTAAAACCAATCATAGGACGTCTCCACCCGACTTCCTACAGCTTAGAAGTGATTCGGGTCGCTTTACGCGACCCGAGATACGTTACAGACTCGATCTTGCGATCGATCCTTATAGACTTCGCCTATCGACGAATCTGTGATCCTAGAAGTGTTTCTAGACCCTTCTCGCACCCACCTAAGTCAAAGGAAATGACAGCGTACGTCGCAAGACCATAACCCAGGCCTAGTATACTCTCATTCATGCTCTGATACTAACTTGTAACACCTTGAAAATCGGGGGTCGTGTATAAACTCAACTCCCGAGTTCCAGACCGTCACTTATGCAACAAAAATGGTTATGTTTCAATGTTGTCTGATTTAAAGCATTCACATGAGTAAAAGTATACCAAAACTGCAATTCATACTTCAGATCCAGTGATAAAAGCAAGTGGAAGACTAAACAATGTATATATCACTGTATGGAAAAACAAAGTAATCTCATCTGTCTCTAGAGTATGACTACATCTCTGAGTCTCATATACATGTAAATAAACAAAAAAATAAAGTTCAAAATAGTCCCACTGAAGTCCCCCTAGATCCAGGTCACCTACGGGAAGCCGTCGTGATACTGCATATACGAGAACTCATCCTGGTCCTCGTCAATCTCCGGCTCCACCTCCTGGATCTCGTCCTCACCTGCAACTACAATAGGGTCTGGTGGGTGTTGCAAACACCATCCCGTAACGTGGGAATGAGTGATCAACTCAGTGGAATCATAGAGCAAAGATTAGCATGTTCACAATTCAATCACGCGATAATAGTAAAGCAGTAAATCAGACAATCCTAATACTGTTGTTAATGCAAGATGATATGACGTGATGTATGCCCTCACCGACGATCACCCTCATGCGGCAACATCTTACGACCGCGGCATGCCACACTCCCTAGAGTGCTCCACATCTTCCAGGCACATGCAATGCTATGGTGATATGATTACCAAGTTGTTATTAGTCCATTCAAACAGCAGGATTGGGAAACTAAGGTACTTCCCTTGTATCAATCCCAACACGGATCCTGTCTAGGGTCGTCACTCCTAGTAATCTCATACGATGTACATTTCGTAGGTCACTGCAAGGGCTGCCAGGGCTGTTGCTCGCACTCGTTGCACCGCTCCCCCATCACCTTATTAATACAGGCCTACTGTACTCTACTGCACGGAAGGGTCGTCGCCTCCCGTGGACTCAGAATACGCTCGCGGTCACTACAAAGGGCTCGTCGCCTGATCAGTGTAGGCCGACAGCTAGAATATAGTGTCTCATACCACCATAATCTGCTCACGAGTCAAGGTGCTCACTGGTCACTACGGGGAGGTTTGTGGCCCCAGCGTAGGCCGACAGCTCGACCACGGTGTCCCATACCACCATGCCCGGCTCATGAGTCTTCGTGGATCAAGGTACCACGGTTAATAGGGTTTACAATGGTAAGTTCAGTACCCTAGGTTCAAGCAGTTATGATACATACAAGGTGAACAAACATCGGCCAGTCGGGTTACTTGACGGGCTCGACTAGCGCGATCGCATCTCAAGTTAAACGACATGAAGTGCGTAAAACACTTCGCGTGGCCTAACCACTGCCGCCAACTCTCAACACGAATCACGTTCATCGACGCGTCGTTCGTGGCTATGACCAGTCAGCCACGAATTCGCTCGGTTACCGACTGCTTGGACTAGGTCAAGTCCCACACATCTATGGCATTTCATTAACACTATATACCAAGGTATTGGAATTGAAATAAATCATATGAGCATGTTAGCACATGTTAAAACATTCAACTTAAGCAAATCTTCAAGGCATACTTCTCATGTATATTCAACTTAAGCAAATCTTCAAGGCGTACTTTCTATGCATGTAGTGTAATCATGCATAAGGTAAGCATGTAGGAAATCATTTAGGTCAGCATATTAATCATGAAATCAATCTCAATCTACTACCTAACATCATTTAATTCAATACATAATAATACAAGCATTTATACAAACACATACACTACACACTTAAGTCCACATATAGTATGTCGACCCAACGTGCGCAACTTGACGAATCTCTTCGCCAAACTGATTATACAAGCATTCCTAACTCACTAAAGCGGCGACAAACCATGTCAATCATGTCAGCAAAATATGCATGTAGACCGTACTTCCTACAAATGACTAAAATGCCCTAAATCTCATATTCTTCGTTAATTTACGAAACAGGAAACGGAGAGCATGTTGTACATGTCAAACGGCGATGCCGTCGATAATCTACTATTAAACGACATTGAAAGCGTTGTAAACCGTCAATCAAAGCGTCTAAAATCCTCACCTAGTCTCTTACGGTCGCGGGATTTTGAACGGAGCGTGTACGCTTCGTCTACGGCTGTAAGAGAACCTGATTTATGGATTACGTTAGCTAACATGCTGTGCATCTAAGCAAACCCTAAATCAGCAAGTTTTTGGGATTATTTCATACCTGAAGAAGTGTAGAAATCGCCAGCCAGGTGATTGGAAGGAAGTGCTGATGCAGCAACCGTTGATGGCTCGGAAGCGGGAAAAATCTCCTCTTCCCTTTCTCTCAAACTCTCTCTCTCTTTTCTAGGGTTGGTGAAATTCGGATGCAAGGAAGGAATGAGGGTTTCAACCCCTTTTATAAGCTTGGAAACGCCGAAAATAGGCTCCGGGACAAAGTTTACTTAATGCCTATCCATTTCGGGGCTGTTTCGGTCCAAAAACTGATTTCTGGTGGTCCCCTGGTCGATTGCGATCAGACTTAAGCTCATGGGTACCAGATGTACCTCGTATTAAGTTTTCAGTCTGGCAGGGTTCGCAGATCGCACGTAGCGGACCAGTTTCAATTCAGCGGTCATCGCACATAGATCAGGGCTGAAAGTCTCATGATAATAAATAGAAATTTTTCCTGATCCGAGAGTGTAATCTGGATGAATTCTGATGGTCAGAACGCTTAATACTGACGCGTCAAGTCGTGTGCCAGATTTGAATTTGAAATTCCCAATTCGTCCCTATTCGCGGTCGCTTCAGTCCGGGTTCAACGAAATACTCTGTGATTATCAGTTTGACTTGATTTTCGAGATGATTGTCAAGTCCAGCTGGGCGGTTCTAACGGTCTAAGATAGGAGGTATCGGACCTTCGACGCGCGGTCTAAATCCAATACAAAAGTTCAATATGGTCCAGAGGACAAACCTGCTTAGAGTTTGACCCAAGGTTATAGAGTATTGTAGAGTTGTCTGTTCTACTCGATTTGGGTCTTGTAGAACGTATTTAAAGTGATCAGGGACTATTTCCCAGCTACTCTAGCGTTGCGCTAGCTAACTTACGTTTAATTTCCATGGAAATTATTTATACGCGATTTCGGGTCAAATCGGTACTCGATTCCAAGTACGGATTTTTCACGGGCGTTACAGAAATGCGCAGGAAAAAGTGCAGAAACCGGCCTGCCAGAACGTTGTACGGACGAGTTCGGCGAGGCCTCGCCAAACCGGCTATCCCCTCGCCGCTCACTGACCTGTTTGGGGTGATTTTGCCATCTGATATTTGAAATGGACGTATTTTAGAACTTGGGATGAGTTATTTGACATGCAATATATGATTTTGGGGTAGGAGAAGCTGATCTATCCAAATAGCCTACTTATTTCATGATATTCCAAAAGGTTAATAGTTAAAAACCCTTTTTATTTATTTATTTACTATTCATATTACTTTTTAGTTTAAGTATTGATCAACATCACCTAAACTTTAAGATTTGTGTCTAATATGAAATCTCCTAGAAAATTTTGAAGGATAAAGTAGTGAAAGGTGAGATTTTTGAAGGAAATAGGGATTTGAGACTTTTGGATTGAGTTTTGAGAAGTTAATCAGGTGTTAGGATTGACTCATTGCCTAAGGACATCTAAATCCAGGTTGGCAAAAACCCGAGGTGTTACAGCAAATGAGGGTTTATTTCTTCCAACTGATTGATGTAGGTGGTCTGTATAAGCTCAGAGGAGCTCAGAGAATGGTTGGAGTGAAGCTCCAGGGAGGTTTTCATGGTGGGTTCAAGCTCGGAAGGAAATAATGAGTTTTTCTTAAACGGCTGCAATAACGAAGGGTGAGTTATTGGTCCTCGATCCGCACGCCTTATATGCTTGCCCTAATCCTTCCTAAACTACCGGATCAACAACCAGTGGTCCGGATCTCCTCAGGGAAAAACTACCTCCAAAATCATGGGTAGAATGGAGACCGGTCGAGGTTTTGAAGCCCTAAACCAGAGCTAAACTGGATAGCTGAGATGAAAGGTTTTCTCCTCACACGGATCGCTCTCATGACAGCAGCGGAATGGGATTTTCATTTTTGGAAAGTTAGTTTTTCACAGCCCATTAACAAATAGATTTGTGGCCACACATGTGTACCTCTCCATGCGAAATGGCCTAGGTTTTGGTCAAACTTTAGTCGTGCACACGATGGACGGTTTGAATCCCTAATCTGGGTAGTGGAGGTGGGCCATGATTGAAGCAAATGGAAACAGTCTGTTGGATACAGGCGCTGGTAGGAAACAGAGGAGAGAGGGATTTCTTCCCTTTTGAGAAATCACGGGTCAGCTTACGTCTGACCGTTTCAGCGATCCGGTGTGTAGTGTACACACAGAATATGGTGTACGTGCACTCCATTGTGGTGTCCATAGTGGTATTCAGCTAAAATCCACTTCGTCTACTCGAATATATGGGTCATCTAAGGGGTCTTGGCTAAGGATGAGGTGGATCCAAAGCTTTGGTGGGCCGTAAGCTACGATCAATGATTTTAAATGTCAATAGTGAGAATCCAACAGTCAGATCGATTCCAAATCGATCATCAATGGTTAAAAGATACTTAAGAATTTATTTAGGTGGTTGGGGTTTCCCGTTCTATGATTTTATAACATTAAATGTTTTTATTAGGGTGAATTTAACATTTATTATTATTTATTTCTTTTATATATTTTGTCATATATAATTTGTATTATAACAAATTATTAATATATATATATATATATAAATTATATGAATATCATTAAACAGAGATTAATATATATATTATTTGTATGGTCATATATGTGTTAGGCTTTAAATTTTAAAATTTTCTAGTATATTTCATTTTTATATAGTACGAATTCTATAGTTCGTAATTTACATTAATGTTGTTGTAAGTATATACATATAACATGGATTATAGTTACATATTTTTTAATATGAAACTTTAATTATTTATAAAATATAAAAATAACATTCCATAGTATATATATTTAAGTTGTATTATTTTCTTGTATTTATATTAAATTAAATTAAATTAAATGGTATCACTCGACTACTGGAAAGTACAGGGTGTTACAACTTGTGATGCTTGATTTTTCTCTAACTTTTCTGCTTTAAGAAATGATCATTTGCATCTATTTTTCTATGCTTATGCTGTCTGCATTTTGGTTCTCCCAATTGCTTCAAACTTCAGTCAATATTAACTGTTATGTTATCCTTTGTCAATGATTGACAAAAAGGGGGAGAACAAATCCACACCCCGAAGGAAAATTGTGTATGTCTGTTTGTGGGTGGTGGTGCAGGTGTTAGGGGGAGCAACTGCAAGGAGAGATGGGGCGATTGCTGTTAGGGGGAGCAGCTACTAAATGTCTGTATGTGCAAAATAGATAAACTTTGTAAAATTGTATAAAGTTCATGTACACAATTTAGGGTTTTAGTCTAGATGTTGTTCTAGGGTGTTTTGGTGTTTTGTCACGTAATTGACAAAGGGGGAGATTGAAAGTGCCCTGATTTATCAATTAGCATGAGCGTTGAGCCAGCTAGATGAAATGCCCCACAGGAAGATTGATCAAGCGTTTGCCTCAACTGGATGTGTGTCATAACTCACCACAGGTAAATCTTTGCCTCACATCCCATGTCCCAAAACACCAGATAATTAAACGCCTTAAAATTGGCTAGATCACCCTAAGGAATTATGGTTAGAAAATTTTTTTCAAACTCAGAAAAATCCTTAAGTTTTTTGCCTTTGTTGATTTATTGACAAGTGGTTCGATGAAACCGAACCCTACTATCGATGTCCTCAAAGCTCACTTGATATTATCGAAATGAGCATGTAAGTTATCTAACAACCATAAAAATCTCTGGACAGAATTATTGATGTATCAATAGAGGCTTTGATATCATCAAAATTTGAATCTCGAGTCCATCTAGTAGACTCGATATAATCGATATCAGGTCTGTTGTGTCCAAAGTTCTACTAAGGCAAATCATGAAATCTTCAATATATCAAAGAGCTTCTCGATATCCTTAGAATTCAAATCTCGATGATATCAGAAGTCATTCGATGATATTAGATTAGGACACATTTATATCCAACAAGTTTTTCAGGATTATTTTTCTCAGATCGAGGTTCACTCAATAAAATCGATATTCAGATATCGATCATATCGAGGCATGGTCGAGATCATCGAAGATGGACACAAACTTACAGCAAGCTTATAAGAAAATTCATTAGAATTATCGATGAAATCGACACTGCCCTCGACATCATCGATATTCAAATTCCGATGATATCGAGTGATGCTCGATCATATCTTTTTCCTTAAAATCTTCAAAGGGAAGTCTCTCACATTTTCAAATGTCGAGGAATCGAACCTTATTTTAATGAAATTGGAGTTCAAAATCTGATGACATCGATGCATGTTTGATTTCCTCAACCAGTTAGAAAAAGGTTTTAAAAGCGTTTGACATTTGAGTTCATGTCATCGAGCGGCCAGTCGATGCTATCGAGAGTATACGCTCGTTGATATCGACCTTGCTCGATGATATCAAACTTTGTTAAAAATGTGATTATTTTATATCCGTTGGAACCTTTTTCCTATTTAACGAGAGCTTCCCCTTGGTTGTTGGTAGAGAAAATAGAGAATACTTTTATGTGTTTAACCCTAGATCATATACCCTAAGCCTTTTTCTCTCATGGGAGTTCATCCTCTAATCCATCCTCATCATTGACATTCAATAGAGTAGATTGCGGAATGAACTTCTACATTCAAGGATCCTGCAACTACCACCTTAATGACAAATCATTAAGCTGGGATGCCTTGAATGCATAGATTGTTGAAATTTCTCTATCTCCCTTATAGGAAAACATTTAATAGAGTAAGATTCCATTATAACCTTGACCTAACCCATCGCCATGTATCGGTACATCTTCTGAGTTATAGTTTAAGGAAGCAGAAGATTCTTTGTCATCAAAGGAGGAGATCTTTGACAATGCGCTGAATGGGGCTCATCTACTTATCTATAAGTCATTAAAGTCCAGAAGACCCTTGTGATCATTCCTTTTGTAGGATTGGGTCTAAGGTGTTTCTCACCCCTTGTAAGTCCTCGAAGGAGGCCTCCAATGGGAGTGTACATAGGGGTGCTTTGAGAGGACCCTTGCTCTATGGAGAGTATAAACTGGTTAGAGGTGAACCTATTTAAAACCTCCAGTTAGAGGTGAACCTATTGTGAAACCTTTATTAAGTTCCTTGTCTGGATCCTTGGCCAGTGGGGCTTAAAAGTCAGGTGTTATGTGTTGACCCTTGCTCATGGGAGCATAAATAGTGTCGTGTAGGCACATCGTGTCAGCCTAAGTGTAGGTTGTACTGGTTAGAGGTGAACTTAATTTAAAACCTCTGATTTGAGGTGAACCTATTATGAAACCTCCTTTAATGAGATTCGGTACACTTAAGGGTTGAGTGCGTCTACTGGAAGTGGAGTAGACAAGTAGTCAAACCACTATAAAAATGACTATGTTTGAGATTTCTATTGTCTTCCATTGCTTATGTGATTTTCTTAAATCTTTCATATATGATCACATCTCACACATACTCACATCCATCATAAACTATGTTTGCATCTTGCTTATCCTTTAAGTAGTTTTATGATTGGAACCTCTATTTGGCTTGGAAGCCATTAGAGTTACTCTGAAGAAAGTCTTGGTGCATGCATATTTACTTAGGATTAGAGTGATAAGATTTTAAATAACCATAAAATATTAAAAAGTTCTATTCACCCCCCTCTATGACATATTGGCATATTTCCACTTCAACTAAAGCAGTCATTACCGCAATTTTAAGAAGTACTGCAATGATCATGGTATATCGCATGAATTCTCTGCTCTTAAAACACCTTAACAAAATGGAATGTTGAAAGAAAAAATAGAATTCTACAGGAAATGGCTAGTGTAATGCTAAATACATTGAATCAACCAAAAACTTTATGGGCTGAAGCTGTTAGTACTACATGGTATATTATAAATCATGTTTATATTAGAAAAGCTAAAAACAAAACAACTTATAAATTATTGTTTTATAAAAATCCCTCAATTAAATATTTTTAAACTTTTGGAAGAAAATGTTTTACATTACACGATTGAGAAAATTTGAAAAAATTCAAAGCTAATTAAGGGCGATGAGGGAATATTTTTAGGCTATGCACTAAATAATCAAGCACACTGAGTTTTTAACAAAAGAATTGGGGTGATTCAAAAATCTATAAATGTTGTGATAGACAATGAACAAATCACACCCAATCCTAATCAAGATGATGATGAAGTCAATGTGATTGATATAATTGACTCCTCATCTAAATCTGTCAATACTGAGATAAGATTAGTCAAAGACCATCCGACTAATCAAATACTTGGTAACCCTCGTACTGGTGTTCAGACAAGAAGACAACTAGAAAATATATATAATTATGTCTGCTTCACTTCTCAAATTGAACCAGCCAATGTAAATAAGCACTTGTTGATGAAAGTTGGATAATTTTCATGCAAGAAAAATTAAATCAATTTGTTAGAAATGATGTATGACACTTGATTTCCAAACCTGTAATTGGAACTAAATGGATTTTTAAGAATAAAACTGATGAAATGGATAATATTATCATAAATAAGGTTTGACTGGTTGTATAAGGGTATACTCAAATAGAAGGTATTAATTACGATGAAACCTTTGCACCAGTTATGCACCTTGAATCCATAAGATTATTTATTTCGATTGCTTACCATAAAAAAGTTATAATTTATCAAATGAATGTTAAAAGTACGTTTCTAAATGGTGATTTGGATGAGGAAGTATATGTTGAACAACCAAAGGATTTTGAAAATACTAAATTTTTAAATCATGTGTACGGTCTTAAAAAGGCACTTTATGGTTTAAAACAAGCTCCCAGGGCATGGTATAAAAAATTCACTAAATTTTTACTTAGTCATAATTTTAACATAAGTAGTGTTAATAAAATCTTATTTGTCAGGAAATATAATGATCATATACTGATGGTTTAGATCTATGTTGACAATATCATTTATGGATCTACATGCACTAACTTATCTATTGAGTTTACAAATATAATGAAATCTAAGTTTGAAATGAGTATGGTTGGTGAACTAAACTATTTCCTTGGATTATAAGTTAAACAACTTGAAGATGGTATATTCATCTCATAGACCAAATATGCCTTAAATCTTGTAAAATAATTTGAGTTTGAAAATGAAAAAAAATTTAAGACTCCAATGGGTATGAGTCTTAAACTCTCAAAGGATGAATCAGGTAAAAGTGTAGACTCCCATCTAAATCAAAGTATGGTTAGTAGTCTTCTATACTTAAATGCTAGTAGACCTGATATTGCTTCTAGTGTTGGAATATGTGCTAGATATCAATCTAATCATAGAAAATCACATTTAATTATTATTAAACGGATAATCAGATATGTCGTAAGTTTTGTTAACTTAGGACTCTGGTATTTGCATAATACATCTATACAAATTATCAGATATACTGATGTAGACTGGGTAGGAAATATTTATGATATTAGAAAATCTACTAGTGATAGATGTTTATACATAGAAAATTGCTTAGTATCTTGGCTCAATAAGAAATAAAATTAAGTATCTCTCTCTACAGCTGAAGCTGAATACATTGCTACTGAAAATGCCTACACTTAGCTAATTTGGATGAAAAGAATACTAGTAGATTATGGAATTACGCAAGATATAATGACGTCGTACTACGATAATTCAAATGCAATTAATATTTCAAAAAATCCAATCCAACATTTTCGTACGAAACATATCGATATTCGATACCATTTTATTCAAGAATTAGTTGAAGACAAGTTTATTATGCTTGAATACATTCAAAGTGGGAAATGACTTGCAAACATACTGACCAAACCGCTTGACAGAAATAAATTTTCTAATTTAAAGGATGATATTGGTTTGTGCATTGTTAAATAATTATCTTGTTTCTTTTTATGCATTTTTTATTTATGTTTATTTCTATTAAATGTATAAAATGATAATAATGATAAATTTTAAAATAAATAGTAAAAAAATAAATTATATTTTATGATTTTGCAACCAGTTGAGTACATACTTGAACAGTCGAGGACCATGCGATTTCACTTAAAAGGGGAGAAAATTGCTTTTTTATTTCACTTTTCTTCATCTTCCTCGACTAGCCGGTGCCTCACTCGACTAACCAATCATCCAATCTTGCTTGTAAGTATTTTTTCCAATTTCTTCTAGTATTTGGTAAATCTTTGCTAGATAATCTCTTTTTGGTGTTGTATTCTTGATTTGAAACCCTCGTTGAGGTAGGTTTTCTTCATAAATTGATCTAGCTTCATTCCTTTCATTTTCTTTAATATCTTTCTTATGTAAACCAAAATGGAGTCTCAATAAAAGAAAATGGCAACACACATAAGCAGTCATAGCTCATCATCTAGATTGATTCCACTAGGTGTGAGAACCCTACGCGCCACCAAAGAAGAGCACATTAGGAATTTCCGCACAAAGGATATTACCATCGAGAGATTAGTCAATCTTAATCATATTTCGTCCTTTGGTCTTATTCGCATTCTCATTGAAGTTGATTGGGAATGCATTTTGAGTTGGGGTAGAACGGTTTACCACTCCATTGCATAAGGAATGTACACATCGATATGTGATGTATCCCTTGATGATCTAACATTCATGATTAAATTCGTTGAAGGGACATTCACAATTGCAAACGATGGCATACCTATTGCCACATTAACTGATAAAATGTCCAATACTAAGAAGCAAGTGATAACACGTAAATTACATCGCTTTAATGCCGAATGAAAGTCAGGTAATGCCTCCCTACTAACTAAATGCTCCCTAAGTATCAAGTTTTACATATGATTTTTACCTCCAATGTTTATCCTAGATCAGGGAAAAAGTCTAAAGTTACTCCCTTTATGGCTTGAGTTTTTCATTCTGTTGTGTCAGGTATACAAGTTTGTCTTCCTTCTTTAATTTTTTACATCATTATTCAGTTTCTCTTGCATCATAAGCATGGTTCAATTCCGTTTGCATACCTTATGACTTGCCTTGCTTTACATTGTAATGTCAATATTCCATCATCTGAGGCAAGTCTCATTTAATAATGATAACATGAATAAGATGAATTTGAAACCTCTTCCTAGTCAAAGTGAAGAAGAGGAGGAAGCACATCAACTTGAAGAGACTTCCATGGATGATATTTTTGTTGAATTGGATGAATTCGATGACCCATTAGATCTAGATTATCAACCCTCTTAGGTAGATGATCGCCTCAAATCTCTGGAGGAGAAAGTTGAAGCACTGCATGTCTCACAGGAAAATTTGGTTCAAACCCACAAGTCCTCAATGAAGTACATGAAGAAGTACTTCCATCGCATTAGTCGCAATTTGAATCAACTTGACCCGTCAATGCTTGTTCCTTCCTTGTCTGGATCAGATTGAGAGTAGTTATCTTTTGATGGAACTAATTTTTATGGATATGTAATCTTTAAATTTTACTTTTGATGGTGCTTGGATGATTTCCTTAAACTTTTAAACTCTTTATTGTCATTTTCTTTTCCTGGATTTTACAATTTCTTATGCTAAAGTCCTACTTTAGTTATCTCCTAGCTATATACTTCTTTTTCATATTCAATATCTATCAAGTTAGTTCATTCTTCCTTTGTCAACTTGTGACAAAAAGGGGGAGAGTTGCTTGATGCATGTATGTATAGAAAAATTTACTGAAAATTGTTTCCGCATGTCATGTAGTGGATTGAAGAATGCATGTCATGTTTGATTGAAGAATGCTATATGCTAGGAAATGTTTTATGCCATGGAATGCTATAGGCGAAGTACTAATTGAGGGGGAGTAGTAACATTTTAAAAACTTAAACAATCTTCTACAACAAGATTATAAGACTTCATTATTCTTTTTTATAATGATATGTGTTTTTTCTTGAAATTGACAAAGAGGGAGATTGTAAGTGTTACAATGATTAAAACATTCTTTAGTTGTTAACTTTCGTATGATCAAAACAACTTGTCAAGAAATCTTCAAGACCGATTCATGATCAAACTCAAGTCTGTCACATTCTCAAGAAAAGATCAAGCTCGAGATCAAGAGAAGATCAAGTTAAGTTTGGTACATTCTCAAGAGAAGATCAAGCTAAAGATTAATTGATATTCAAGTACAAGATTAAGCTCATAATTTAAGATGAAGTCAGTGATCAAGTTCAAGACAAAGAAGTTCTGATATTTCACATATCTCAAGTAGTATAAAACCCTAGAAAGACCTTAGGTTTAGGTGCTTTCAAAAATTATTTAAATTGGGTTTTTACACTTGTGTTTGTTTGGAATTTGACTAGCCTAAGGTTTGGTTCAACTAGTCTGAATTTTCTTGGTCAATTTAAGTTCAAGTTGAAGCAAAACTATTTTATAGTTACAAATTCGACAAGTCAAATTTTTAGTTCGACTAGTCGAAGACTGATCTTCGACCAGCCCAAGAAAATTTGACTTGAAGTCCAACAACTAAATCAGTTCGGATTTTGAGATCTTCGACCAGTCGAAGACCAAATTCAACTAGTTGAATAGAGCTCTTCGACTAGTCGAAGTTTGGATAAATCTTATCCCGTGCAAATCTGAAATCCGTTGAACAAAATCCTGTCTGCTAAGGCTAGTCAAAGACTGCCTCGGGCCAGTCGAAGATTTAACTTCTTTGCCTATAAATTGAGGTTCTCTCTCGATCCGAAATATCAATTATTATTATTAAAATTCTTTTTTCAGAGAGAGAGAGAGAGAAGCTCTAGCTATTAGCAAGCACTTGAACAGTATTTATAAATTTTATTTATAGATTTTTTTTAATTCCCTTAATCTCAGATTCTTTCATTCTAATTCTAAAGAGAGTGAACACCATTCTTCTTTTAAGATTTAAGAGAATTAACTTAAGTAGGCATTGGTTTGGATTTAATTAAAAATCAATAGAACCTTGGACCTTTTCTATCTAACTGAACATTGAACAATCAACATTCAAGATAATGGTTCTTCGATTACAGCTTCTTCCATAGTGAAGATAAGTATACCTTCAATTCTTTATTTGACTTTTTTGAGATAGCCAAAAAATCTCAGTGTAGGTTTTATCTGAGATAGCCTAAAAATCTCAGTAAGGGGTTTGATTGTGATATCCTATTAAAATGACAACTGTCTCAGGTTTTAAGGTGACCCTAAGAAAACTTTTTTCATAGTGAAAGATAAAATTACGTGGAAAGTAATTTTGGGAGTGGAGTTGGTGTGGCTATCTTAGAACAATTGTTGACACACCAAACCACTATAATTCTTTATTTTATGTTGTGAATGTTTTTATCTTTTATGTGGTGAATGGTTGTATTTACATTTCATTTCAAGTGGTGAATGATTTTAATATTTATTTATATTTACCCTTGCAAAGTTTAGAATTTTAATTTTAAAAGTATTCGTGAAATAAGGTTGTCCTGCCTAAAGTTTTAGGTGAAGGTTATCCTATGAATTATTTGAAATCAACGTTTTAATTCTTAGGTAATTGAGATCTCTAATTTATTTATTATTCAATACTAATAATAAAGAGAGCTTTGTAAGAGTGATTGTTATAGTTAACACCCTTACTCTCAAACCATCTTTCACTTCATCATTTAATCCATGGCTTAAAGGCATTTATTGGTATATTCATAGCCTAGATTGAACAATGAACTCCGACCTTCATTGATCATCCAACAACACTCTTTAATGGCAAATCATTATGCTGGGATCCTTGAGTGCTTGGCTTTTGGGAATCTTCTTTAGCTCTTAAAGATTAAGTATTAGCTAGAGTAGATCGAACCAAACCCTAACCCAACAACCTCGGTACTCTCGATTGGAGCATCTATAAGCGATTGTAGTTTAAGGGAGTTGAAGACTCTTCATCAATAGGAAGATATTCATCAACATGTGTTAAAATGGGGCTCAATCACTTACAAGTATTAGAGTTCATTGTGTCTGATGTCATTTCCTTGTGTAAGATTTGGATTCAAAGATTGGTTCTACAACTACTAAGACCTTTCACAGGCCTCCGATGGGATAATACATGCAGTGTCCTTATATAGGACCTATTGCTTATTGTAGGCATTGATTGGTTTCCTTGTGTAGGCACATTAGGTTGTCTTGTGTAGGCACCTTAGAGAACCTTATGTAGGTTGTGAAAGTTTATGGTTAACCTGATTTAAAAACCATTGGATAGTGAAATCTATTACACTCATGGGTTGAGTGCTCCACCGAGAGTGGAGTAGGCATATAACTAAAGCACTATATATCGCTATGTTTGTGATGCTAGATCTTACTTGTGTATGTAATGATTCATGCTATGTTTAATTTCCACACAAAAAATGTTTGATGGCCATCAATCGATGTATAGCTTCGATCTAGTTAGCTATCCATCTATTAACGTTCTCAGTATAAATACAGAATTTCTCGGCTTGGGCGTTACTAATTCTGACTGTGCTCTCCTATATTCTTGAACATACTGAATACTTAGTTACACATCCTAAAGTCCGATCATTATCTTTTCAAGAGAAGCGATCTCAGAGGTCAACGCCCCCTCCTGGTTAACATGATTAAGTGTTAGACTAGTTTTTAAATTCAATGATTTAGGGGTTGCTTGAACCTGCACATCCTTAGTCAGAGGTGATGTGGTTGGTGTCGAGGGTTCAGCCCTAGCAATTCAATTGCTTCTTCTATTCATATTTTTGATTGGTCGATTAACAGTGTCACACTGATAAGTAAACTAGAGAAAGGATCCCACCGGGCGTGCCAAAAATATGTTGTTTCTTTTTTATGGTTTTAATTTTGGTCACATGATTTGTGTGGGCATGCTAGAATTGAATGCGTGGCTTAATTGAAATCAAACAACTACGATTCCAAGCGCCATGATAGGTATATACGTTAGAAATTGACTGTATATAACTGAAATTGAATGAGAACAGTCACCTATTCAGTCATTTGCACAACATTGCTTAAAAATGATCAAGTGATTATCAGAGGGTGGGGGTCGTCCTCTGAAAATATATTACACATTTTCCTTTCATATGAAAGGACTTTTTCAATACAGATAAAACAAAAAGGAAATTCTCATAGTCGATGTTCACAACCCCAAGTGTAGGGTCACGATGTAGTAATAATCTCGGTGAGACCGAGGTCAAATCCATAGGGATTAATCTCGTGAGTATTCTAAAAGCAACTAGAAGTAGAATTAGAAAAATATGTAAACCTAAATCTAAATGAATTGAGAAAGTTATTGTGATTAGAGTGATTAAAACTAATAAATTTAAACGTGGGAATTAGGGTTGTCAAGGATCCACTTGTAGTGATCAGGGAGCCCTCTTGCTTAATTCATGTAACACAATTGGAATTAGAGTCATATCCTATCTAATTGGAAGATATATCAATAAAATCAAATTTAAACTTCCATTGAGCTAATTCTCAATGAAGGAGAACTATGATAATTGACAGGAATTCCATCACCAAACCATGCCCATGAGGCAATGGCAAGCAACAGGATTTACCCATCTCATAATCTTAGAGCATGAGAATTGTGAAGATTAGGAAGGATTCCATCACCCTACTATGCCCAAGGGATGATGGTGAACAACAAGACTTATTAAATTCATAATCTCAAATCAAGAAAAAGAGATACTTAATGCTATTATAGATTTACTGTAATTTGAGTCACAATAAACCATTAAAAATTAAAAGTATTTCTTAAATATCAAATTAGAATCAATAAAGGTTCATCATAAACATGAATAAAAGTAATAAAAATAACCCATCGCGCTACAAGTTTCACCTCTTAGCACTAGCTAAGAGGTTTAGCCAACCATAGACATGATTGAATTCAAAACTCTAGAAGAAAGCATGAAAAACTAAGGAAAAATAGAAGAAAAATGCTTGGTGACCGCTCTTCACCCTTGTGCTTCACTCCCCCAAATCCTAAATGATGCCCAGAGATCCCTGGAAACTCCTATTTATAGTTGTGCAATACCTCTTTTCACACCGACTTGGAAAAATCTAGAAACCACCTTAAATTTACACAGTTTTGATTTTACCAAAGTGTCTTCGATATGTCCTTCGATTCTATCAAACAATCTTTGATTGAATCGAAGATCGGTCCAGAACTGTCCAGCGAGTTTTGGGTTGAAATCCTAAAATTCTTGATTCTATATAATTGTCTTCGATATATTCTTCGATACTATCTAACAGTCTTCAATAGAATCGAAGTCTATTCTGACAGTTTTCTAGAAATAGACTTTTCTGGTCCCGAAATTTGTTTTCAGGACAATTTTTAGGATTACTTTTCTTCACTTCAAGTCTTCAATTCTCTTCCTTCATCATTTAGTTTCCTTGGATCTTTGGTATGTGAATTCTTCAATCTTGGTCTCCTAAGATCCATCCCTCACCTTGGTGATCTTTGAGCACAAAATTCATGCTTTTAGCACCTTTTCCAATCCAAGCTCTTAAATTCACCTTGCAACACAAACATGAGTAAAAAAGGACATTAAGCATTATCATATTCATAAAACCAAGATATAAATGGGGAACAATATGTAATATTTGACCCTTAACACAATCCCTAACCAGCATTTTGCTAGTCCCGAGCAAAGTACAAAGTATGCGAAAAATATTTCGAAACCATTGTATAATCTTCATAAGCTCAAGAGGCTTCAAAAATAATCCATATAATAGAGTTTCAGAGTACATCAACATTGAGTCTTATACTTTCCTAAACTGTAGCACTTGGTAACTTCATAATCAAGTTCAAAACATTAATCCATCAATTAGAACAATTCCGAACAATGAGTTCTATAGGTGCATAATGAAGTCTAGACATATCACAATCAAAGGTTTAATTCTTCATTTTCATGATAACATTGATAATCCAAAGAGCATAAAAAATCAAGACAACCAAAACCTAAACCAAAACTTTCTTTACAATTCTTCTTTTAATTCCCTCTTTTATTCCTCCAGCTTTTGATTTTTCCATCGATGGCTTTCACGCTATGTCAACCTTTTTAAAGATCCTAAATAGATGGCCTTTTTGAAGACAACTATTTTTTAGATGGGTATTATTATTATTATTATTGAACATGATGAACAAATTCCCCAGTTAGTTCCTTTCATGCTAAATAATCACTAATTTAACAATTAAATGTTTACTCAAGCTAGATGTGACATATGAAATCATTACTCGATTAATGTTTAAAACTCCTAATCATGGATTAATAATTCGAACTTACTTTAAAATCTTCAAGTAACTGAGTCCAAGAGACATAAATCATCAACATTAAGCATCTTATACTTTAAATTTTTTTTTCAATTTTTCATAATTTTTGCTCAAAGATTAAGAAAGCAATTGATTAGCCTGCTGTAACATCCCGAAAATCGGGGGTCGAGCATAAACTCCACTCCTGAGTTTCAGAACATCACTTATGCAACATTTTTAATGATGGATGAATGTCGGCAGCAGTAGTACATAAACCATGAGGTGGATTAAGCCAAAACAGCATATCATACTCCAGAGACAGTTAAATTAGCAAGCGGAGGAATGTGATAGATATATAGAATATATGAACTGTTATAGGTCTCCAGAGTGTGAACATGTTACCAGGTTAACTAAATACATGTATACTCTACAATAGAAAGAAAAGAATATACATGAGTGTGTAAATAAAAGGTAAAATACTAAGCGTATTGGCATCTAAGCAGTAACCCTGCAAACCCGTCGATCAGAACCTACATACAGGAGGGATCCTCCTCATCATCACCAAGTCCGGCTCTTCTTCGCAAGCATCGCCATTGTCTGAAATTGAAATAGGAATTGGTTGGTGTGTAAAACACCATCCCGTAATGTGGGAGTGAGTATCTAACACAGTGGAATCATAGAGTAAGGGTTAACATGTTATCAAATCAATCACGCGATAATAGTAAAGAAAACAATCAAACATTCCTAGATACTATGATTAATGCAAGCATGAAATGACATGATGGATGCCCTCACCGACATACTCCCTCATGCGATACCATCTTACGTCCGCGGTATACTTTCTTCCCTCAGTGCTCCACATCTTCCAGGCACATGCAGTGTGATATGAATATGATTATCGAGTTGTTATTAGTCCTTTTCATACAGCAGGATTGGAAAACTAAGCTACCTCCCTCATATCAATACCCAAATAATGATCCTGTCTAGGGTCATCACTCCTAGTAGTCTCATACGATGATATATTTCTAGGTCACTGCCAGGGCTGCCAGGGCTGTTGCACGCACTCGTTGCTCCACTCCCCCATCACCTTATCAATACAGGCCTAGTTTATATCCTTAAGACTGCATCAGGACTCGTCGCCCCCATGCGATGTCAGGATAAACTCAAGGTCGCTACAAAGGGCTGCCAGGGTTGTTGTTTGCACTCGTTGCTCCACTCCCCCATCACCTTATCAATGTAGGCTGATAGCAAGAATATAGTGTCCCATACCACCATAATCTGCTCAGAGTAGGGTTCTCACTGGTCACTACAGGAAGGTTTGTGGCCCCAGCGTAGGCCGACAGCTCGACCACGCTCTTCCATACCACCATGTCTGGCTCATGAGTCTTAATAGATCAAGGTACCATGGTCAACAGGATTTTCACCGGTAAGTTCAGTACCCTAGGTTCAAGCAGTTATGACTCATACAAGGTGAACACACAATGGTTAGTCGGGTTACTTGAAGAGTCCAACTAGCACGAGCGCACGTTGAATCGACCGAAATGAAGTGCACAGGCATTTCGTGTGGCCTAACCACTGCCGACGACTCTAGTGCGACTCGGGTTCGTCATACACATCCTTCGTGGCGAATAGAATCCAACCACGAATTCTAAACTGTTACCGACTGCTTGGACTAGAGTATAGCCCCAAACACATGTAATTCCACAACAGTGATCATGTAAGAGTAACGGAAATGAAATAAAATAATCCAAGCATGTTAACAACATGTGATGACATACAACGTAAGAAAATCAGCCAAACACATGTATTCCATATATATAAGGAAATCAATTCAATATCACAACATGGAGAAAAATCATGTACATCATCATATAAATTGAGAATTCAATCTCAAGACTAATCTACAACAACATTTACTCAATACATACTAATACAAACATTTATACAAACACTTAGTCTACACACTTTAGTCTACATAGCGTATGTCGACCTAAAGTGCGCATTAGGGCGAATCTCTTCGCCAAACAGATCATACACGCGTATCTAATATCATAACATGACAAATACACATGGCAAACATTTCAGCAAAATATAGGCATATACAGTATTTCCTACAAATGCCTAAAATACCCTAAATCTCATATTTTCCGTACGCCGTCGAAATGAAAAATGGACAACATGTTCTACATGCCAAACAACGTTCTTGTCGATAATCTACTATTAAACGACATTGAAAGATTTGAAAATAGTCAATCCAGGCATCTAAAATCCTCACCTTTCACTGTAGACGCGTATCGATTCGAATAGAACGTCTACGCTTCGTCAACGGTGTTATGGCGACCTAATGCACAAGATACATAAGCTATTTCGATATTTGAATCGAAAGAATTCTTAAAACAGCTATAGGTTAGGGTTTTCTTACCTAGAAATGAGTTAAAATCACCAAGAAGGTGATTTGAATGCCGTGGTTAAGCACAGGCAGAAGCTGTAGCAAGTGGCAGGAAATCTCTCCCACAACTCTCTCACAATCTCTCACTTTCTCTCTCTCTCTTTCTAGGGTTTAATACAAATTTGGATGGGAGAGATATGAGAAGGTTTAAAGCCTTTATATAGGCTAAAACCGCACCTAAATAGACTTGGGACAAGGGTATACTTGGGTTATAACCAAATCGGGTCTTTCCCGATCCAAAAGAGCATTTCGGGAGGTCCCCTGGCCGAATGCGGTTGGACTTAAGCTCAAGAATACTGGATCCTGCTCACATCAAGTTTTCAGTCCGGTAGTGTTCCTAGATCCCACGTGGTGGACCAGTTTCAGTTCAGCAGTCACGGAGACTCGATCGAGGATTCCAAGTACACTGACCTGAGTGAGAAATGTTCCCTGATCCGAGGGTGTATTTGGGTCAGATTCCGACGGTCTGAATGCTTATACTGAACCCGCAAGCGAAACGTGCCAGATTCATTTAAATGATATTTAAATTTTTATTAATTTCAATCTTTCTCACACTCCTTGCTCCAGGCTCAATGAAATAGCCTCAGAACATCAGTTGGGCTTGATTTTCGAAACGATTGTCAAGTCCAACTAAGCGGTCATAATGGTCTGAGATTGTAGATATCGGACTTTCGACGTGCGATCTATATCCAATACAAAGTTTCAAAGGGTTCCTGAGAGCAAACAGGTTTAGAGTTTGATCCTAAGTTTTAGGGTAACGTAGTGTCAACGATTCTATAGGTTTTGGGTCTTACAGTTCGTATTTAAAGTGGTTGATGCTAATTTTACAGGAAATCTAGTGTAGCGCTGACTAATTCAAGTTAATTTTCTAAAGAATTAGGTTCTAAATGATTTATTTGGCTTTAGAATTGGGTTCTGAGAGGTTACCAAGGTATAATGGTTGACCCATTGCCTAAGGACGTCTAACCCCAGGTTGACAAAAATCTGGGGTGTTACACCTGCCTAATCCCCCATCCCCAACCTAAAATCTACATTATCCTCAATGTAAAAGAAATAAGTATATCATGCAAAAGGGGCAATGAAAAGAAAAGGGAAGTGATGGAGAGATAATACCTGAAGAATGAATTTTGAGACTTTTCCATTGATCTTAGTGTGAAAAATGGGTTAGCACAAAAGACTCAAACAGACGATAAGAAAACTATCCTATAACAGTGGAAAGCAAACTATCCTAAATTTCATGAAAGTAATTAACTAACCCTAAACTAGGAAAGTAAGAAAAATGTTATTCAGTCATGCCATAAGGTTCCTCCTTTTGCCAATATCTTGATAAATTTTTAAGTAGGTTTCTCAATAAGATCATCCAAAAGCCCTTTTTACAATAAGCTTGGATGTCGTGGAGAATGAATGTTTAGAGAAATTTATGAACTTCAGCATAAAGTTTTCTTTTAATCACATGAGGTGTCCAAAGTATCTATGATTCACCTAAGGTAGAGAAAGTAGAGAAAGTAGAGTTAGCGTAACATGGTGAATCAGAGACTATAAATAGATAAAATTTAGAGAAATTCACAGTAGGTGATGTAGTCTCAACATATTTTGAAGTTTCAGACTTCAGTTCAACTTTCAGCTCCTCCTCTCTTAATGGTAAACATTCAAGATCTGAGGAAGGAGGGGCTTTAAAATAAGGGTTCTCTCGGTTAGTAACAACTACCGATGTATTATTTTACAAGACATCCATTATTTCTTTTAGCATGGGATCATTTAAATTTGTAAAATATACCAAGCAATCTTTCAGAGAGTTGAGATAGTTAGTTGAGAGAGGCTCATTCTCCACATTGAAGTTTACGATGATCTGCCCAAGGATTTCATCATCTCTGGAAGTGGATGGAAGCATGATCTCTTGCTCTTCATCATGGTGAGAATAAATCATCACTGAATATATCTTGTCTTGCCTTACATAGATAGATTGAAGGTCAACGGGGGAAGAATTGATGTGAAGACTCTGTTCATCAGTACTACTTAGTAAAGGCATTGTATTGTTAAGGGTTGACAACTCAGATGGTGGCCTCAATTGGATGGTTTCAAATTTTCGAGACATATTGAGCAACTTGTCCATCTCCTAAATCATATCATCATTGAATTCAAGAGAGTGGTCAAAACATACCTCAAAAAAGTTGGAAGGGTTAGTTGAAAGTGATTCATCCTCTACATTTAAATCGGACATGTCAAATGGGTGGAGAAGATCACTATGGATGACAACTTCCTGAACCTCTTGATCATTGATATGGGCCAAACTTGATATTAAATTCAGGGAGATTTGAGCTGTACATTCTTGATTGTCATCCCAATACTCATCATCTTCCAATTTAGTACAGTAAACACGTGGAATGGGATCACTTTCCTCACATTTTGTTCCTATATTGGGCTAAGGTTCGAATAAACTAACTTCTTTCTCATCATTGAAACCAAGTGTGTCAGTATCATTATATTGGAAAACTAACAATGTCTCTGATCATTCCTTTGGACCATCATTGAGATCGACTCTTCGAAAAATTGAACCATGTGCTCATTAATAGAATCCAACTCCTCATTCTCAATTTCAGTATGTTCCACACGTGAACCTATCTTTTATATATCTTTTATAAGTTCTTGTAATGCTTGGAGTGTGTTTTCCTGGATGAGCTCCAGATTTTATATGGAGTTCTGAAGTGAATTCTCTTGTATTATTTCTATTTGGATTTTAATTATAGGAGATCTAAGAGAATAGTCACTATAATCGATTGTTGGTTCATTTCTCTATTGTTATGGTTTTCACTAATCATAGTCATACAGGTCATAGGCGAAAAAGTTGGATGGTTGTTGGTGCACATTATCACCCATAGTATAATCATGGAATGTTTTCTTATTGCCTAATGAGTGATAATCATTCTCACTTCAATAATCACGTACTGTTTTCTTAATCTGTGAACTGTAATTATTCTCCCGCCTATAATCACCAAAGGACTTTTTAACTGGTGGATCATTATATTCTAGCTAGTTCGTGATGATGGGTTCAGAAAAATTTTGAGACATAAGTTGTTTCCTATCATAATCATTATACATCCCTTCCCAATATCTCTTAGCTATCTCAACATACTGACGTTCCCACTCTTGCATAGGGAAACCCTAACTCTGAAACTAATCCTAAAAGAGAATAATGAAAAATCTTATAGCAATATGGAAACTAAGTAGAGAAGAAATTAGAAGGAAGTTACTAGATTGGAAAAGATCTATGTTAAGATCCTTCGAAATAGAAAACAATGTTAGTTCCTAAAAAAGAAAAAAAAAAAAGAGTAGTAAAAATCCTAAAAATAAAAGTTGAAAATTAAGAAAAATCTAACCTGATCCTAAAAAGAAAGAAACCTAGGATAAATGAGAAATCTAGAAAAGAAAGAGAGAGTATTAGAAAGAGGTTACCAAATTAGAAATTTCTAAATTAAGGTCCTATAAACAATAAAAAAAGTGAATTAATTTCTAAAAAAAAAAGAAGAAGCTAAGAAAGCAACCTAGTTTTTAAAAAAGAAAAATGAAAGTTTCTAAAAATAGAAGTAAGGTAGTTTCTAAAAACAGAAAAGGAAAGGAAATTAGTTTCTAAAAATGGATTAGGAAAGTTTTTAAAAAAATAAAAATTAATTTTTAAAAATAAATTAGGAAAGTTTCTATCCTAGAATTAAAAAGTAAATTAGTTTCTAAAAATAGAAAAGGAAAGTTTCTAAGCCTAGAAATAGAAAGTAGAAAAACCCTAATCTTAAAATAATTCCAAAACTAGCTAATCTCAGAAAAACACAACCGTCAATCCTCGGCAATGACGCCAAAAACTTGTTCACAACCCCAAGTGTAGGGTAGCGACATGGTTTCTAAAAACAGAAAAAGGAAAGTAAATTAGTTTTTAAAAATGGATTAGGAAAGTTTCTAAAAAAATAAAAATTAGTTTTTAAAAATAAATTAGGAAAGTTTCTATCCTACAATTAGAAAGTAAATTAGTTTCTAAAAAAAGAAAAGGAAAGTTTCTAAACCTGAAATAGAAAGTAGAAAAACTCTAATCTTAAACTAATTCCAAAACTAGCTAATCTCAAAAAAACATAACCGTCAATCCCCAAAAATGGGCCAAAAACTTATTCACAACCCCAAGTGTAGGGTAGCAATGTAGTTTCTAAAAACAAAAAAAGGAAAGGAAATTATTTTCTAAAAATATATTAGGAAAGTTTCTAAAAAAATAAAAATTAGTTTCTAAAAATAAATTAGAAAAGTTTCTATCCTAGAATTAGAAAGTAAATTAGTTTCTAAAAGCAAAAAAGAAAAATTTCTAAACTTAGAAATAGAAAGTAGAAAAATCCTAATCTTAAACTAATTTCAAAACTAGTTAATCTCAGAAAAACATAAACTTCAATCCCCGACAATGGTGCCAAAAAGTTGTTCACAACCCCAAGTGTAGAGTAGCGATATACTAATAATCTCGGTGAGATCGAGGTCGAATCCACAGGAACTAATCTCGTGAGTATTTTGAAAGCAACTAGAAGTAGAACTAGAAAAAGACGTAAACCTAAATTTGAATGAATTGAGAGAGTAATTATGATTAGAGTAATTAAAACTAATATATTTAAAGGTGAGAACTAGGGTTTCCAAGGATCCACTTGTCGTGATCAGGGAGCCCTCTTGCTTGATTCACGTAACACAATTGGAATTGAAGTCTTATCCTATCTAATTAGAAGATATATCAATAAAACCAAATTTGAATTTCTATTGAACTAATTTTTAATAAAGGAGAACTATGATAATTAATAGGGATTCCATCACCAAACCATGCCCAAGAAGTAATGACAAACAACAGGATTTACCAATCCCATAATCTTAGAGCAGGAGAATTGTGAAGATTATGAAGGATTCCATCACCCTACCATGCCCAAGGGATGATGGTGAACAAAAAGACTTACTAAATTCACAATCTCAAATCAGGAAAAGAAGATCTTTAAGGCTATTACAGATCTACTGTAATTTGAGTCACAATAAATCATTAAAAACTAAAAGTAATTCTTAAATATCAAATTACAATCCATAAAAGTTCATCATAAACATGAATCAAAGCAATAGAAATAATCCACACGTTACAAGATTCACCTCTTAGCCCTAGCTAAGAGGTTTAGCCAACCATAGACATGATTGGATCTAAAACCCTAAAAGAAAACATGAAAAACTAAGGAGAAAGATAAGAAAAATGCTTGGCGATGGCTCTCCACCCTTGTACTTCACTCCTCCAAACCCTAAATGATGCCCAAGGATGCCCTGGGGATTCTTATTTATAGTTATGCAATACCTCCTTTTGCACCGACTTGGAAAAATGTAGAAACAGTCTTAAATTTACAGAGTTTCGATACTATATAACAATCTTTGATAGAATCAAAGTCTATTCTGGCAGTTTTCCAAAATCAGACTTTTCTGGTCTCGAAATTTGCTTTCAAGACAATGTTCAGGATTCCTTTTCTTCATTTCAAGTCTTTGATTCTCTTCCTTCATCACTTGGTTTTCTTGGATCTTTAGCATGTGACTTCTTCAATCTTGGTCTCCTAAGATCTATCCCTTGCCTTGGTGATCTTTGAGCATCAAATTCATGCTTTTAGCACCTTTTCCAATCCAAGCTCTTAAATTCACCTTGCAACAGAAACATGAGTAAAATAGGATATTAAGCATTATCATGTTCATAAAACCAAGTTATAAATGGGGGATAATATGCAATATTTGACCATCGACAATTAACTATGGAGAACAACTGTAGAGCGCCTTTCTGAATGGAGAAGTTTGCTTAATACTTGAACTAAATCCAATGTATGAGCGTAGACTTGAATTATAGCTGCAGTTAACTACTTGGTTACTGCTATGGATTACACTAAGGAATGTAAACAATAAAAAATGTTAATTACATTAAGGAATGTAAATGACTAATAATGCTAAAGACCATAAGATAATTGAAACATAGATTTGATTTAGTTTCGTTGGTATGAAATGTCTTCTTCTACTGAATTCCCTTATTATTTGTAGCTCTAAGATGATCATCTGGGTGTTTTCCATGTTTTGACAATCACTATAATCATTTCAGCATTACTAATTCCTGGAGCCCTTCTTCTAAGCCTGCCAATTATCTTATAACTGTTATAAGTTCCCTTATCATCTCGATCACATTTTGCTCAGCCACCCTTACTTTGTGGATGATGTGGCATCGCTTGATAGATGCCAGCTGTATTACTGTAAAATCCTCTTTAGATATCCTTGTAGATCTCAAATACACCACACAACTCTCATAAAATTACACGTGTTTCTATCTGATTTGCTCTCTTAGGAATATACAGAGATAAGGTAAAACACGTCTATCAAGCGGTGCCACATCATCCACTAAGCAAGAGTGGCAATGTCATCCACTAAGAAAAAGTTGTCAAGGGGAACATGATTGAGTCAATACGGAAGTTTTGAGTGGTTACATGACAAGTTTCAAGCTTAGAAGGAGGGCTCTAAAAGGTTAGTAGTGCAAAATGGTTATTGTAAACGGCAGAACGTAGGAAGCATCCAGATGATCGATTTAAGGCTATAAATAACAAGGGAATTCAGTAGAAGAGGTGTCTCATACCAACCAAATCAAATTAAAATCGATCTTTCAATTACTTGAAAGTGCCCTGGTTTGTTAATTAGCATAAAGGTTGAGTCGATAAGTCAAGTAAGCCTCATAAGAAGATCGTTTAAGCAATTGCCTCAACTGGATGTATCTTCTGAGCCGACAAAGGTAAATTAAGCCTCACATCCCATGTCCTAAAATACCCAGGTAAATAAACCCTTAAAAACCTTAGAACAACAATGGAGTTAAAAGTCTGAAAACTTATTCTTAAACAGGAAAAATTTCAAAGTTTTTTAGCTCAGATCGATTGAAAAGGCGTAGCTATAAGTCTTAGAGGGGGGGTGAATAGGACTATGCCAAATTTAAAATAATAACAGTGGAATTAAATATTGAGATAGCCAAATAAAGAAAATCAATTCACTTACTGAAATGAAAAAAAAACCTCAATAAATAAGTATTGAGAGGTTGATATAAATGTTATTCTAAGGACAACCTTACACCAAAAACAAAAGGTTTATGGTAGGACAATTTTATTTCTAGAAAGGTCTTTGTATCAAAAACTCAAACTGAAGAGGTATAAATAAATAGCAAGGAATTGAAATAAATTATAAAAATTAAAATCTAAATTATTACAACATTCCCCACAATGCTTGAAATATAAATATTACAATATTCACATTCACATATACATCCCACAGTTCTGAATGATCAAATATAGAAAAATAAAACACACATCCACAAAACACAAAGAGTAATAGTGGTTCGCATGTGTGTTCACCAATTATTAAATAATAGCCACACAACTTGCTACTCCACTCCTAATATCCTCATACAGGGGATATTAGCGTTCATTATCAAAATAGGTTTCTCAGGTTCACCTAAAACCTTCACAATTATGTCTTTCTAATAGGCTTACACATTTTTTTTTTAAAAAAAACCCCACTTCTGAGTTTTTTGGCTCTCCTCAGATAACCAACATAATGAGATTTTTTTAGCTTAATCTCAAATAAAAACTAAAAAGAATGGAATTTACAATAAAGTAAAATACCTGGATTTCTCCTTTTGTAGCAGCCCGGAAGAACCAATCAGAGTAGAAGTTCGAATGTAGAAGTTCAATATCCAATATTCACTTTAAAATGGTTCTAGGTTCTAGGTTCTATTTGATTTTGATTTCAAGAAGAAGGAATATCACAATTCCTCTTTTCAATTAAGATTGGAATGTAGAAACAAAATCAAATCTATAAAGTTAATAAAAGAGAATGTTAAATGTGCACAATGTAGCTTAAAATAAACACAAAATTATCTCAGAGTGGTCCCTTGATTTTTCTTAAATTCAGTTATCAAACTTTGAAATTCGTCATCTATTTATAGCTGTAGAAATCGTACCTTTGATTGGTCCATGGACACTACAATTGGTCATAGGAGAAATGAATTTTTGAATTTTTGAGCGTGATCAAATAAAATCATTCCAAGACTGGTCAAAGGCAGGCTACGACTGGTCTTAAGTTGTCCACGACCGGTCGTACGCACCCTATTACTGGTCGTGAGGCACCAGATTTAGTTGCTTGACTTTGAGTCGTAGATCCAGGACTGGTCGTAGGACGAGTCGACACGGTTCATATGACTGGTCAAACAGTCTCTAGGACTGGTTGTAGCACAACCAAAAATTCTAAAAATTTACAACAAATTTAGGATTGGTCCTGAAATATCTTAGACTAGTCGATCCAGTGCAAGGACTAGTCGAACAAAGTCCAGGACTAGTCGTAGAACAAACTACAACACTTATAAAAAGAGTAATTGAATTATGTATCTGAAATGACCTACCCTAAGGTCAATCTAAGGTCTTTCATATCTGCGTCATGAAGTATGAACATTGAAACTTTATTTCTTCAAATGATGTATGACCTTTAAAGATTATGAAGCTTGAGATCTCCTCTCTTGATGTGGCTTGAACTTGAGATCTCTAGAACTAGAGAACTTCATCATGAGTTGTACTCATTCTTGAACTATACTTGAGTCTTGAGCAGCACTTGTCTTTTGTTGTAGCTCTTTTGAAAGACTTTGATTGAAGTTTACAGGAGTAAACAACATAATTGACCTTGCAAACCTTGCATGTCTTGAAGTCGAGCTTCATTCTCAACTTGTAACATTATGATGCAGTGTCTTCAGCATGTATGTCTCCTCATGCTAGATAAGACACAGGTTGATGTTTTGGCACCACAAAATTTGACAACCAAAGGAGCATAAAACCATAGCACTTACAATCTCCCCCTTTGTTAAATTTGTGACAAAACACACTTAACAATAAATAACACAATATTTATGTATAAGTTATAAGAAGAAACCAGTTATAGCCTGGTTAAAGAATCATGCACCAGTTATCATCAACTAACACAGAACATCATGAAAACATCTCCTCACATACTCCCCCTGAGTAGCACATATACACATATATGCAAGAAAAATAAAAAATAAAAAGCTACTACTCACAATCCATCCATATCAATCAATCAACCTATATGCATAAATTCTCTCCCTTTTTGTCATAATATGACAAAGGAATAAGAAAATGTAAAAGGATAATAAAAGAGCAATAGAGGATTAATTGGTCAAGATATAAACAAATGAAAGTCCACGAACCATTAACTAGTTCAAATAAAATGCAGTCAACCAGATAAAGTTCACAAACCAACACTAGTAGACTTAAAGTTATTAGAGACCAAAGAGTAAATCTGTAACGCCCTAAAAATTGGGGGTCGAGAATAAAATCCACTCCCGAGTTCCAGAACATCACTTATGCAACATTTTCAATGATGGATGAATGTCGGCTATATTAGTGTGTAAAACATGAAGTGGATTAATCCAAAACAGCATATCATACTCCAGAGACAGTTAAGTTTCTCAAGCGGAAGACTGTGATAAATACATAAAATGTATAATTGATTGTAAGTCTCCAGAGTTTGAACATGTTACCAGGTTAACTAAATACATGTATACTCCAAAAATGGAAAGAAAAGAATATACATGGGTGTTTAAATAAAAGGAAAAAATACTAAGTGTATTGGCATCTAATCAGTAACCCTGTAACCACGTTGATCAGAACCTGCATATAGGAGAAATCCTCCTCAACATCATAAAGTCCGGCTCTGCTTCGAAAGCAACGCCATCATCAAAAACTAAAACAGGGACTGTTTGGTGTTGTAAACACCGTCCTGTAACGTGGGAGTGAGTGATCAACTCAGTGAAATTATACAGCAAAGGTTAACATGTTATCAATTCAATCAAGCAGTAATAATAAAGCAATACAATCAAACATGTCACTCTTGTTAATGCAAGAATGATATGCGGGAATAATGCATGCCCTCACCACAATCTCCCTCTGCGATCTTCATCTTACGCTCGTGCATGTCAGTCACTTCCTCAGTGCTCTTAAACCAACATCGATAGCACATGCAATACGATGATATGAACATGATTACCGAGTTCTTATTATTCCTTTTCATACAGCAGGGTTGAGAAGCTAAGGTACCTCCCTTATATCATTACCCAAACGATGATCTATTCTCGGGTTGTCAGTCCGAGACAATCTCCTACGATAGTATAGTTCTAGATCGCTGTAAAGGGCTCGTCACCAATCAATACAAGTCTAGTTATATTCTAAATACTGCAACAAGACTCGTCGCCCTTATGCAGTGTTAGGATATACTTGAGGTCACTACAGAGGGCTCATCACCAATCAATGTAGGCCGACAGCACGAATATAGCGTCCCATACCACCATAATCAGCTCATGAGTATAGGTGCTCACTGGTCACTACAAAGGGCACATCATCAATCAGAGTAGGTCGACACCATGAATATAGTGTCCCATACCACCATAATCGGCTCATGAGTCTTAGCGGATCGAGGTACCAAGGTTAAAGGGATTTTTTAATGGTGAGTTTGGTACCTTAGGTTCAAACAGTAGCGTCCAAACATGGTGAATATACATTGGTCAATCGGGTTAATTGATAAGCTCAATTAGGCCAAGCGCACGTCGAAATGATCGACATGGAATGCATAAGCACTCCATGTAGCCTAACCACTGCCGAACATCCCAAGTACCACTCAGATTCGTTGAACACATCCTGTGTGGCGAAACAACCTCAACTACCACTTGAAGAACAGTTACCGATTACCTAGACTATAAAATAGCTCCAATCATATTCAATTATGACATGTTATCCGATGATATAGTCAAAGAAGTAAATGGATCATATTTCAAATTATACAATCAAAGGTCCGACATTGTCCGCTTTAGGGCTGTCAGGGCTGTTGCACGGAATCGTTACACAACTCCCCCATCACCCTTCAGGGCATTGTTTCTACATGTTATGGAATACAACTTAAACATGAATCTACACATATGCAATATAAAATACATGGAGAAAATCATACACATAGACAAGGTAGTTGAGAAGCATATCTCAACACGCATACAGGTATACCTTACTAACTACTAACTCATTTAAACATTTTTACAAACACTTAGCCTACACATTACATCGTATGTGATATATACTAGTTTATCATACGTATTAGGGCCAATCCTCTCGTCAAAGGGTTGTCGCCTATACAACAATCATATATCCATGACAGTTAGTCATGGCGAGCATGAAAGCGAATTTTATACTCATTCAGTCAGTTTCACAAACACTTTGACTACACAATATAATATACACAACGTATGTTGATAAAACATGTATTAGGCTAATCCGTTCACCCAAAAGGTGATGAACATGCATCTAGCATACATAGACAACAATTTATCATGGAAAGCACAAATCCAAATTTCATACTTATATGGTATTTTCTACAAATACGAGGAATATAGTATATTTAACATATTTAACGTATATCTGAAAAATGAAACGGACAACAGTTTATACATGTGAAATAGCATCCACATCAGTAATATATCATTAACCGATATTGAATGTCTTAAAAATCATAACCCAAATATATATAGTCCGCACCTTAAACCAGAAAATGCGTAACGAATATGATTCAGACGTTAAGTCTTTATCAACGGCGGATAGGAAACCTAATGCATGAATATAGGTTAGCTACAACAACACTTAGCTATTTTAAGCTCCAAAACAAGTTAGGGTTAGGATTTCTTACCCAAAAATGGAATCAGAAATGCCGTAATAGAGATACGGTAGTGGTGTTGAAGCACGTGGAGTAACAGGGTAGAATCCCTGGGTGATACTCCAACTCTCTCTCTCTTTCTTTCTCTTTCCTAGCTAGGGTTTGGAAATTCGTATGGGATATGTGAGAGAGGATTTAAGTCCTTTTTATAAGCTCAAAAGCAACGAAAATAGCCCTAGGGCCAAGGTATACTTAAGTTATAACTAAATCGGATCTGTTCCGATCCAACGGAGCATTTCTGGAGGTCCTGTTACTAAATGCGGTCGGACTTAAGCTCTCTAATATCGGATCTATGTCAAGCTTAATTTTTAGTCCAGTCGGGTTTCCAGATCGACCGTGGTGGACCAGTTTCAGTTCAACGGTCACCAAAATTTGATCAGAGCCACAAGTGCTTTAAAATGTATGGGATACCTTTCCTGATCCGAGGGTAAATTTGGGTCGAAATCTAATGGTCAGAATGCTTAGAAATAACGCACGAGCGACATGACTCAGATTACTTAAATTTTTATTTAATTTCTTAAAAATCTTCGCTTTCTCACTCTCTTCACTCCAGACTCAAGGAAACAGTCCCAGGACATCGTTTGGTCTTGATTTTCGAGGTGATTGTCAAGTCCAATCAAGCGGTCATAATTGTCTAAGTTCATCGCTATCGGACTTTCGATGTGCGGTCCAAGTCTGATACGGAGTTTCTAAATGATCTCGAGGGCAACTGGGCTTAGAGATTGATCCTAGATTTTAGTGTAACATAGCGTTAACAATTCTATAGGTTATGGGTCTTTCGGATCGTATTTAAAGTGGTTGGTGCTAATTTTGTAGGAAATCTAGTGTAGCGCTAGTTAATTCACGTTAAATTTTTAAAGAATTTAGTCCTAGATGATTTCTTTGGCTTTGGAATTGAGTTATGAGAAGTTACAAAGGTGTTATGGTTAACCCATTGCCCAAGGACGTCTAACTCTAGGTTGGCAAAAATTCGGGGTGTTACAATCTACCCCCCTTAAAAATAATTTCATCCTCGAAATTGGCTAAGGGTAATAAGTAAAGATTCTATTATTCCTTTTGCCTAAACTGTACTGATTTCAAGTTTATATGCGTGGTAAGGTATATACATTTATACTAGTCTGGCACATTTTTATCTATCCTCCTTAAAAATTTACTCTTTATCTCTTGCTTATACCCTGATGATTTACTACAATTGATTTCTTTATCTATTTGGAATCTTGACGAGGATTCCCAACTAATTAGAGTAAGAAATATATTTTCAATGGTTGACCAATACGGAGAGACGGTTGTAGTGAGCTTGATCTCGATACAGTGAATGTCCGCCTGGCTAGGGTAGATAACGTTGTATCCCTTCCTAATCCTGGTGGATCCCAGTCTTCTGCCCAGTCAAGCAGTGAGTCCATTGGTAGTCTGCCAGGATTGAGAACTGGGTCAAGCCGCGAATGTTTCGTATCTGTACATTTCAGTAACTCCGTAGTCCGATCACTCTAAAAGCTTAGGAAATGCCCAACATTAAAGGGTTCAAATCTCCTAATTATAAGGTTGCCCTTTGGGTCTTGGTCTACGAAGGTCCTCTCCTTAATCTATGCCCAAGGTAGGGATTAATAAACACTTTAATAGATCATTCTAAGGGGTTTCTAATCATATAGAGTCAGCCAAGGCTTTTATTATGTTCATATTGAACGAGTAGGTTTATGGATACATTGACCTTCGCTCGTTTCCACTATTAGGCCTATGAGTTAACATGAATGGGTTCAACACTTAAGCCCTAATTGTTTCCTTATAAAGACTTCAATATTGACATTCTAATGAAGGTTCAAATCCTATTTAATAACCTAACCCTACGTATAACCTAAATCAATTTTCTTCGATCCTGGGCCAGTGGGGAAGGGGCCAACCACGCTTTCGCTGCGCCCCTCTAATCCAACGATTGCATTAACTGACCTAACTAGATTGGGCTCATAAAATTCGACCCCCTTAAAAAAATAATTTCTACTCTCAAGGCTCTAGAATCTATGTCTTAATCCGTATGTTAGAATGAGGTGTAATTTAGGACTTATCCTTGTCAGGGAATGGGATACGGTCTTCCAATACATAGGTCTTCCTTTCAATGATGATGTATACTATGGCATTGGCACCTATGGTTATAGAAATGAGCCTAGTCTCTATTGTGGTTGATTTCAGGGGCAGGTGTGAGTTAGTGGCAAGATGTCTAATTCTCTATTTGTTATATGTCCTTAACATTTTCCAAAGGCAAAACAATAACTTTTGGTTATAGGTAGTTGGGCCAACACGGAAGGAAAGTTGTGTAGTAGGTCTGAGATGGATATATAGACTTTTTGCCTAGCTAGGACAGAAAATTTGTTGTATCAATTCTTAATCCTAGTTGATCCTGATCTTCTGGTTGATCGGAGCATAGAATCCATTGGTAACTACTAAGATTGAGAAATCGATTCAAAACGTGAATACTTCGCTTATATACAGTTACTTTACTCCGCGTTCCCGATTATAATAAGTCCTTAGGAAGACAATTCTAAGGGGTGTGCTGGTTTATCCTAGTGTTCATCTGAGGGTTATATATAAGTTTTCCCTAAACGTGACTAGTTCTGAGTCAAGAAAGCTTCCTAAGAGTTATTAAAGGAGCCTATAAGTATCAAAGGAATCCAACAAAGGAACGAGGTCTCATTCTAACTAAAGAAAGACAACTAACTATGTCTATATTCCAATTACCTTAGCAACATCAGTCTTTTACATTCCTCAGTATAACTAGTAGCTTAGTCTTATCTTATGCGTAGTGGCAATTCACTAGTTGTAATCCAAAGTCTATGTTGATACGCTAGATGATTTTATACAATTTCACATACAAGTTGTCTTATCGCTTAGGGTCAAGATTGTCTAATTGGAATTGAATTTTCTATATTGTCAGATCTTTCAAAATCTAGCAGTACTAACTCTAGATCCAAAACTCTAAATGTCCTAGCACTAGATGGTCACTATTTATGGACTAAGCTACTGTGTTTGGTCTCACCCATCGGTAGAAGCAGAGAGATCGAGAAGATGGCTATAACTAACTCAAAAAGAGCCATGGAAAAGGAGGGACATAAGAAGAATGGGATGGGAAATTTGGGTCTCCACGGATTTGAGCCTGATATGGGAGTGTAAAGGCTCAAATGAAAGAGAAAGAAGAGGAAGGAAAACAAAAGAGGATGGGTTAGTGGACTTACACGAATTTGAGACTCAAATGGGAGATGTGAGAGCTCAAATCAAAGAAAATGAGAGGGTTAGGTCATGGATATGGCTGAGCACGGTGGAAGGATGTAGGATTGAACGAAAAATGAATGAAAGAATGATTAGAAGGATGGTTTAAGAGGAAATGGAGCATTTTTGAAGAAAAGGGGGAGCTTGGGGGTGGAGTTTGTGAAGGAAGTAGGTGATTGGGAGGGTTTTAAGTGAAGGACCATGGACTAAAGGGTCCCACTAGACCCCTAAGGGCGTCTGCCTGAAGGCCCAGCCTGTCCGAGCCCAACCGTCGGCCAGGCCTCGCTGGCCACTGACCTATCCGGTGAGGCCTCGCCCTTTGTGCAAGTCCCTCCCCACTCCCTGGGTCCAGAAAAGTATGGGTCCCACCCTAGGACCCCCTAGAAGTGGTTCGTTAGGCCCCCTTCTTCCGATTTGAGCCGTTTCGGGTCATTTCGGAACTAATCTGATCTCTATTCAATTTTACCAATTTCTAACAGTTGGAATGGGATGAAACGTGGTCTATACCCGTCAATTGATGGTCTAGACTTGATTTGGGGTCATCGTGTGTGATTAGGAGTGTGCACGGACTCGATCTCGACGATCATTTTCAGTAAACTTTCGCCAAAAGACACATCTGGGGTCCTAAGCCTGTTTCTAGATTGTTCTCGCACCCTCCTACGCTATAGTGGCATTAACGTGCGTCGTGTGAACATAACCCAGGTCCATTTTAATACAGATCATGCTTTAATACTATCTTGTAACGCCCTGAAAATCGGGCGTCGAGCATAAACTCCACTCCCGAGTTCTAAAACATCACTTATACAACATTTTCAATGATGGATGAATGTCGGCTATATTAGTGCGCAAAACATGAAGTGGATTAAGCCAAAACATCATATCATACTCTAGAGACAGTTAAGTTTCTCAAGCGGAGGACTATGATAAATATATAAAATGTATAATTGATTGTAAGTCTCCAGAGTGTGAACATGTTACCAAGTTAACTAAATATATGTATACTCCAAAAATGAAAAGAAAAGAATATACATGGGTGTTTAAATAAAAGGAAAAATACCAAGTGTATTGGCATCTAATCAGTAACCCTGTAACCACGTCAATCAGAACCTGCATATAGGAGAAATCCTCCTCAACATCATAAAGTCCGGCTCTGCTTCGAAAGTAACGCCATCATCTGAAACTAAAACAGGGACTGTTTGGTGTTGTAAACACCGTCCTGTAATGTGGGAGTGAGTGATCAACTCAGTGAAATTATACAGCAAAAGTTAACATGTTATCAATTCAATCAAGCAGTAATGATAAAGCAATACAATCAAACATGTCACTCTTGTTAATGCAAGAATGATATGAGGGAATGATGCATGCCCTCACCACAATCTCTCTCCGTGATCTTCATCTTACGCTCATGCATGTCAGTCACTTCCTCAGTGCTCTTAAACCAACATCGATAGCACATGCAATATGATGATATGAACATGATTACCGAGTTCATATTATTCCTTTTCATACAGCAGGATTGAGAAGCTAAGGTACCTCCCTTATATCATTACCCAAATGATGATCTATTCTCGGGTCGTCAGTCCGAGACAATCTCATATGATAGTATAGTTCTAGATCGCTGTAAAGGGCTCGTCACCAATCAATACAGGTCTAGTTATATTTTAAATACTACAACAAGACTCGTCGCCCTTATGCAGTGTTAGGATATACTCGAGGTCACTAAGAGGGCTCATCACCAATCAATGTAGGCCGACAGCATGAATATAGCGTCCCATACCACCATAATCGGCTCACGAGTATAGGTGCTCACTGGTCACTACAAAGGGCACATCATCAATCAGAGTAGGCCGACAGCACGAATATAGTATCCCATACCACCATAATCGGCTCATGAGTCTTAGCGGATCGAGGTACCAAGGTTAGAGGGGCTTTCTAATGGTGAGTTTGGTACCTTAGGTTCAAACAGTAGCGTTCAAACATGGTGAACATACATTGGTCAATCGGGTTAGTTGATAAGCTCAACTAGGCCAAGCGCACATCAAAATGATCGAGATGGAATGCATAAGCACTCCGTGTGGCCTAACCACTGCCGAACATCCCAAGTACCACTCAGATTCGTTGAACACATCCTGTGTGGCGAAACAACCTCAACTACCACTTGAAGCACAGTTACCGATTACCTATACTATAAAATAGCCCCAATCATATTCAATTATGACATGTTATCCGATGATATAGTCAAAGCAGTAAATGGATCATATTTCAAATTATAAAATCAAAGGTCCGACATTGTCTGCTTTAGGGCTGTCAGGGCTGTTGCACGGAATCGTTACACAACTCCCCTATCACCCTTCACGGCATTGTTTCTACATGTTATGGAATACAACTTAAACATGAATCTACACATATGCAATATAAAATACATGGAGGAAATCATACACATAGACAAGGTAGTTGAGAAGCATATCTCAACACGCATACAGGTACACCTTACTAACTACTAACTCATTCAAACATTTTTACAAACACTTAGCCTACACATTACATCATATGTGATATATAATAGTTTATCATACGTATTAGGGCCAATCCTCTCGTCAAAGGGTTGTCACCTTTACAACAATCATATATCCATGACAGTTAGTCATGGTGAGCATGAAAGTGAATTCTATACTCATTTAGTCATTTTCACAAACACTTAGACTACACAATATAATATACACAACGTATGTTGATAAAACATGTATTAGGCTAATCCGTTCACTCAAAAGATGATGAACATGCATCTAGCATACATAGACAACAATTTATCATGGCAAGCACAAATCTGAATTTTATACGTATACGGTATTTTTTACAAATACGAGGAATACAGTATATTTAACATAATTAACGTAAAACTGAAAAATAAAACAGGAAATACTTTATACATGTGAAATAGCATCCACGTCATAATATATCATTAACTGACGTTAAATGTCTTGCAAACCATAACCTAAACGTATATAGTCCGCACCTTAAACCAGAAAACGCATAACGAATATGATTCAGACATTAAGTCTTCGTCAACGGCGGATAGGCAACCTAAGGCATGAATATAGGTTAGCTACAACAACACTTAACTATTCTAAGCTCCAAAATAGGTTAGGGTTAGGATTTCTTATCCAAGAATGGAATCAGAGATGCCGTAATAGCGATACGACAGTTGTGTTGAAGCGCGTGGAGTGGCAGGGTAGAATCCCTGGGTGATACTCCAACTCTCTCTCTCTCTTTCTCGCTCTTTCCTAGCTAGGGTTTGAAAATTCATATGGGATATGTGAGAGAGGGTTTAAGGCCTTTTTATAAGCCTAAAAGCGACAGAAATAGCCCTATGGCCAAGGTATACTTAAGTTATAACCAAATCAGGTTTGTTCCGATCCAACGGATCATTTCTGGAGGTCCTGTTACTAAATGCAGTTGGACTTAAGCTCTCTAATATCGAATCTAGGTCGAGCTAAGTTTTCAGTCTTGTTGAGTTTCCAGATCGACCGTGGCAGACCAGTTTCAGTTCAACGGTCAATGAAATTCGATCAGAGGTACAAGTTCTTTGACATGTATGGGCTACCTTTCCTAATCCGAGGGTGAATTTGAGTCGAAATCTAACGATCAGAATGCTTAGAAATAACGCGCAAGCAACACGACTCAGATTACTTAAATTTTTATTTAATTTCTTAAAAATCTTCACTTTCTCACTCTCTTCACTCCAGACTCAAGGAAACAGTTCCAGGACATCGTTTGGTCTTGATTTTTAAGGTGATTGTCAAGTCCAACTAAGTAATCATGATTGTCTAAGTTCATCGCTATCGGACTTTCGATGTGCGGTCCAGGTCCGATACAGAGTTTCCAAATGATCTCGAGGGCAACTGGGCTTAGAGATTGATCCTAGATTTTAGGGTAACATAGTGTTAACAATTCTATAGGTTGTGGGTCTTTCAGATCGTATTTAAAGTGGTTGGTGCTAATTTTGTAGGAAATCTAATGTAGCGTTACTTAATTCACGTTAAATTTCTAAAGAATTTAGTCCTAAATGATTTCTTTGGCTTTGAAATTGAGAAGTTACCAAGGTGTTATGGTTAACCCATTGCCTAAGGACATCTAACTCCAGGTTGGCAAAAATCTGAAGTGTTACAAAATCACTTAATCTGAACCTAAAGAAGGAGCAGGTATGGAATGATCAAGTTGATGAAGTCCTTATTTAAGCTCCTAAGATACTTGCGCATATATTTAAACTGTAAATCATGGGCAACATTCATGTTTTCTACCTTCTCCTCTAGAGTATGAAGATGAGCATCAAAGTCAAATGACTCATAATTAGGATTATTAGCAGAATCAGATTCAAGTTCATCAAAAATATCATCCATATTAACATCATCAGGAGGAAGATCATCAACTTCTTTTTCATTCCCTGCTTCAGCTCCACCACCACCACCCACATCCACTTAGCCAAGAGCCAATTCTAATTTCATCTTGTTTATATTTGATTTGTTAAAAATGAGATGATGGATAGGAGCCTCTCCAATAGGCATAACAACCAGCATATGAGAAGCTAAACAGTCATAAGATATGCAAATGGAATATCACTATAACCTGGATGGAGACGAAACTGAATAATAGAATGACAGATCAAAGAAGGAAGACAAACTTTAGTACCAGAGATAACAGAGTACAAAACATAAACCATAAAGGAAGTTAGTTTTGTTTTGTTACCAGAACGCAGATACAAATTTGAAGTAAAGATTCTATGGAGAACTCTATATCTAGGTAACAAGTACTTTGAGGGGAGAGCATCCCTTTATGAGTCCATTGCGCATTCATGTTGCATAAATCTCTAGTGAGCATTCATTTTTCTAATTCTGAGGGTTTTTCAGTGAGAGTATGAATCGGAATACCCTCGTCATTAACAGGTATGTCTATTGGCCCTGAAATCAGATAACGGTCAATTTCAAATGGACCTTCTGTAGCATCAATTTTAAATGTTAAATTCTCAGTCGAGAAATCTGACATACGTGAAAACATGGACTGAGCAATAGATTGGTATGCAGGCCCACTCCAATGTAAGATGTTATCCCATCCTACAGATTGGAGGAGTGAAAGGATACCAAATGGAACAATGTGATCTAGAAATACAGGTCGCTCAACAATAACTTTTTGCATTCTTAAATCCTGAATAAAAGAGGGATCATCTTCGGGTGACCGAAGGTAGCGACAAGTTATTGGAGTAGATCTAGAAGAAGATGGACCATATGAAGTTTTCTTTTTCCCTTTAGCATCCATTTTCGAGAAGAAACACAAAGAAACAAGATGCAAATATGATAGAGTGGGGTTTGCTTAGATCAGATTTTTCTAGAGAAAACCCCAAAAATTGTAATGAATCACAAAATAAATTACACCAAGTATGAAAATAAAGTAATATAGACTAGAATCTACTAAAAAATCACAAATGATGTACTAACCTTGAAGATCTAGGTTGGTGGGTTCGACTGGTTGGGCGCCGGCTCTTTAGAGAGGAAATAGGAAATGAAGAAGATGAGATTTTTCCCAAATTTCAAAAGACCCAACGCGTCCACTTCCAATCGTACCATGATCGGTCGAGCACATCCACGACTAGTCGTGTACCACCAAAAATATGCATTTTTCAGAAAAATTGAAATTTAAACATATAAATTATCAAATATATATACACTATGATACACATATGCATGAATATTCAATTTAAAATGCACATACCAAGATCAAATTTTAATTTATTAAACCTGCTTTTGTCGAGCGGCTTAGTAAAAATGTCAGCAAGTTGAGTCTCAGTCGGAATGTATTCCAAAGATATTAACTTTTCTTCCACTAATTCATGTATATAGTGAAACCTAATGTCAATGTGCTTAGTACGTGAATGCTGGATTATATTTTTAGAAATATTTATTGCACTTGAATTATCGCAATATAAAACCATTGTATCCTGTGCAATTCCATAATCGCTTAACATGCATTTCATCCAAACAAGCTGAGTATATGCATTTCCTGTTGCGATATATTCAGCTTCAGCAGTTAAAAGAGATAGAACTTTGCTTCTTGCTAAACCAAGAAACTAAACAATTTTCAAAATAAAAACAACCACCACTGGTTGATTTCCTGTCATCAATATTACAAGCCCAATCAACATCTGAGTACCTAGCCAATTGAACACTAGTTTCATGTGGATACCAAAGACCCATATTTACTGTACTTGTGATATATCGCATAATCCGCTTAACAGCATTTAAATGCGACTCTTTAGGATCAGACTGATATCTGGTGCTAACAGCAACACTTAAAGCAATATCAGGTCTACTGGCAGTTAAATAAAGTAAACTGCCAATCATACTACGATATAATTTAGGATCAACATTTTTACTTGTAGAGTCCCATGAGAGTCTTAAGGTTGTACTCATAGGAGTATCAAAATTCTTACTAATCTCAAATCTGAACTTTTTGATCAAGTTCAGAGCGTATTTGGTCTACGAAATGAAAATACCATTAGGTTGCTGTTTTACTTGCAACCTAAGAAAATAGTTCAATTCCTCAACCATACTCATTTTGAACTTGAATTTTATTAAATCTGCAAACTCAACAGTCATATTAGAATAGGTAGATCCATAAATAATATCATCAACATAGATTTGCACTATTAAGATATGATCATTATGTTTCTTAACAAATAGAGTCTTATCTATACTTCCCATTTGAAAATCACGACTTAGTAAAAACTTAATCAATTTCTCGTACCATGCCCTAGGAGCTCATTTTAAGTCGTAGAGAGCCTTTTTAAGGAGATAGACATGATCAGTGTTCTTAGGGTCTTCAAAACCCATTGGTTGTTTAACATACACTTCTTCATGCAAATTACAATTTAAGAAGGCACTCTTCACATCCATTTGATAAATTTTGAATTTTATAAAGCAAGCAATGGATATAAACAGCCTGATTAACTCAAGACGAGCTACTGGGAAAAACGTTTCATCATAATCAATACCCTCAATTTGAGTATACCCTTATACAACTAGTTTAGCCCTGTTTCAAATTATATTACCAAGTTCATCAGACTTATTTTTAAAAATTGACTTAGTTCCGATAATATGTTTATCTTTAGGTATAGGAACAAACATCATTTCTCACAAATTGGCTAAGCTCTTCTTGCATCGCCACTATCTAATGTTCGTTAGAAAGGGCTTCTTTTACATTAGCAGGTTCAATCAGAGATGTAAAGCATATGTAGTTACATATATCTTCTAGTTGTCTACGAGTGTGTACACCAGTGAGAGGGTTTTCAAGAATCTGAGTAGTTGGATGATCTTTAACAGTTCTCAATTCAAAATCAGTATGATTTGATAAAGTATTTGGTTTGTCAAGTAAAAGAACTTCATCATTGTCTGAACTTGGTGAAGGTGTATTCAAGTGATTATCTATGACCACATTTATAATTCTTGAATAACACCAGTCCTTTTATTCAGTACACGATATGTACGACTATTTAAAGAATATCTTAAAAAGATTCCTTCATCACTTTTAGTATTAAACTTTCCTAGATTTTTTCGGTCATGTAAAATATAGCATTTGCTGCCAAAAACTCGAAAGTATTTGACATAGGCTTCTTATCGAACCAAATTTCATAAGCAATTTTTTTACTAGATTTTCTCATATAATTCCGATTGATTATATAGCATGCAGTATTAATAGCTTCAGCCCAAAGATTTTTAGATAGCTTCATACTATTCAACCTTACATTACCATTTCTTGAAGCACTCTATTTTTCCTTTCTACAATTTCATTTTATTGTCAAGTTTTAAGTGCAAAAAATTCATGTAATATCCCCTGATCACTACAAAATTTTTCAAAATTGCTATTCTCAAATTCAAATCCATGATTACTACGGATCTTACTGACTTGAGAACTTTTTTCTATTTGAATTCATTTGAGAACCCTTTTTACATCATCAAGGGTTTCTGATTTATCCCTTAAGAAAGATACCTAAGTGAATCTGGTAAAATCATCCACAATTATAAAAATGTATTTTTTGCCACCTTCCGTCCTGGTAGGTTCTATAAGATCCATATGGAGAAGCTTGAGTGGTCTAGATGTGGTATTGGAGTTCACTTTCTTGTGAGAGCTCCTTGATTGCTTGCCAATCTAACATTCACCACATATTTTATCTACCTTCTGAAATTTAGGTAGACCTCTGATTAGTTCTCTTTTGCTCAATCTATATAGATTACGGTAGTGTGCATGCCCAAAGAGTTTATGCCACAAGTCTATCTCATTGGTATGGACCATGTAACATGTTTAACTAGATGAGCTGGATTCACTAACTATATAGCAGTTTTTAAAAGTTCTATAACCAGTTAAGATTACTGAACCCTTATTATTTAAAATTTCACAACCTTGGTTAGAAAATTTTACTCTATGATTGTTATCGCATATTTGAGATATGCTTAACAGATTGTGTTTTAATCCTTCAACGTATAAAACATTTTTAAACAAAGGAAGGTTATAGAGTTGAACCGTACCTTGGCCAATAATCATGCAGCTGCTGCCATCGCCAAATGTAATTGAACCATCATTCATGTCCTTGAGATCTGTGAATAGACCTTTATCACCAGTCATATGCCTTAGCATCCACTGTCTAGGTACCACTTTGAATAGCTTGTAGCTTTAAAAGCGGTGTAGGCAACTAAGCAGGTAACCTTAGGAACTCATTTCATAACTGTTTTGAGTTTAGGTGTATAGTTGGCCTTCTTTTGTTTGTAGTTGTTGTAAGAATGACCTACTGAGTTAGATTTTAAAAGATCCTTATGCAAATCAACTATTTTTTCAGCTAAGGGGTTTCAGTTCTGATTTTTGTAGTTGATGTAGTTGCTTTTAGGTTTTTGAAATGTTTTAGTATTTCTAGAAAAATCTTGATTTGTATTTTTTCCTTTTGAGTTTAAGGTCTCTTCTTTTACAAACTTAGGAGGCATATTCTTCTGTTTAAGAGGAACATTTTTATCGTAGCCCAAACTGTATCTATCGCCACATTTCCTTGATTCAGGTAAAAGTTTTTCTAACTTTGGATCTCCTTGGGCATACTTCCATGTATCCTTTAAACTTAAAAGAGGAGACTTCAAGTTTAAGTTTTTCATTTTCAGATTTCAGATTTTCAATCTAGGAGGTTTTGAATTCTAAATCGCATTTAATCTTTTCAAAACAATCTGAAACATGGGATTTTTCTAAAATAAGGGATTCAAAATTTTCTTTAAGCTTTGAAAATTTTTCTTTTTAAAGTTTAAGTTTCACAGTAATTTTTCAACTTTCCTTATATAGGGCATTGTAAGCATCTTGAAGATCATCTTCATTTTCATATTCACTGTTCAGATTTTCTTCACTTGTTGAATTATTATCTGAAAATGTGAATTTGGTTAGAGTCATAAGGGCTTTCACTTCACTGCCTGACTCGGTTTCAGAATCTTCTGGTTCAGAAGAAGCTTCAGAATCAGAGGATTCATCCCAAGTATCCAACATACCCTTCTTTTTGGGTTTGTCCTTTTTAGGATGCTTGTTTGCTAAATGCCCATATTCATGATAATTGTAACACTGACTATCTTTTAATGATTTTTGAGTTTTAAGTTTAGATTTCTTCTTATAATTTGATTTTTGAAAATCAACCCTCTTTTTACTTTTGAAAATTTTGTAAAATTTTTTTGCTAAGAGGGCCATATCATCTTTAGAGTTTTTCAAATCAAAGTTGTTATTATTTTCTTAAAAACTAATTTTAGAAGATTTTAAGGCAATAGATTTACCTTTTGGAGCTTTAAAAGTTAACTCATAAGTTTGTAAAGATCCAACCAATTCCTCTACCCTCATATTGTTCGTATCACGAAGTTCCTGAATCGCAATTACCTTAGAATTGAACCATTCAGGAAGTGAGCATAATATTTTTGCACAAATCTTACTTTCTGGGATTTTATCACAAAGACCCCACATAGAGTTTACAATATCATTTAATCTTGTATAGAAGTCCATGAACATTTCATTTTCTTTCATACATATTTCCTTAAATTTGGTTATGAGGATTTGAATCTTAGATTTCTTGACAATTGATGTTCCCTCGTGTGTCATTTTTAAAATATCTCAGGCTTTCTTTACAGAATCACAGGATATAATTCTTTTAAATTCATCCGGTGATAGTGCGGTAGTGATTGCATTTAGTGCTTTAGCATTTGCACTACTCTCACTTTTTTAAAGTGTGGTCCATGAGAAATAAGGTGTTATTCTCATTTATTTTGAACCATCGATCCCAGTTACTTTAGTGGTAGGAGGGATCCATTCATTCACTGTGGCTAACCACACACTTTCATCCATGGATTTAAGGAAAATCCTCATCCCAGATTTCCAATAGACATAATTAGTGTCATCGAAAGGTGGAGGCCTAGTGACTGAAAGGCTATCAAAATTTGACTAGCTCAGGAAATAAATCCAAATAAAAAGAATTAAAATGAGCTATTAGGCTCTGATACCACTTGAAAAGGCCTAGCTATAAGTCCTAGAGGGGGGGAGGGGAGTGAATAGGACAATGCCAAATTTAAAATAATAACAGTGGAATTAAATAATGAGACAGCCAATAAAGAAAATCAATTCACAATGCTGAAAAAGAAACCTCAATAAATAAGTATTGAGAGGTTGATACAAATGTTGTTCTAAGGACAACCTTACACCAAAAACCAAGGGTTTTTAGTAGGACAACCTTATTTCTAGAAAGGTCTTTGTATCAAAAACTCAAACTGAAGAAGAATAAATAAATAGCAAGGAATTGAAATAAATTATAGAAATTAAAATCTAAATTATTACAACATTCTCCACAATGCTTGAAATGTAAATATTACAATATTCACATTCACATATACATCCCACAATTCTAAATGATCAAATATAAAAAAATAAAACACATATCCACAAAACACAAAGAGTTATAGTGGTTCACCTGTATGTTCACCAACTGTTAAATAACAGCCACACAACTTGCTACTCCACTCCTAATATCCTCACACAGGGGATATTAGCGTTCACTATCAAAATAGGTTTCTCAGGTTCACCTAAAACCTTCACAATTATGTCTTTCTAATGGGCTTACACAAATTTTTTTTTTAAAAATCTCACTTCTGAGTTTTTTGGCTCTCCTCATATAACCAACACAATGAGATTTTTCTGGCTTAATCTCAAATAAAAACCAAAAAGAATGGAATTTACAATAAAGTAAATTACCTGGATTTCTCCTTTTGTAGCAGCCCTGAAGAACCAATCGGAGTAGAAGTTCAATGTCCAATACTCACTTTAAAATGGTTCTAGGTTCTAAATTGATTTTAAATTAAACCAGTTGGGCTTAGCTCTATTTAATTTTGATTCCAAAAAGAAGGAATATCATAATTCCTCTTTTCAATTAAGATTGGAATGTAGAAATAAAATTAAATTATAAAGCTAACAAAAGAGAATGTTAAATTTGCACAATGTAGCTTAAAATAAACACAAACTTATCGTAGAGTGGTCCCTTGATTTTTCTCGAATTAAGTTATCAAACTCTGAAATTCGTCGTCTATTTATAGCTACAGAAATCGTACCTTCGACTGGTCCTATGGACACTATGACTGGTCGTAGGAGATACGAATTTTTGAATTTTTGAGCGTGATCGCATAAAACCGTTCCACGACTGGTCGAAGGCAGGCTACAACTGGTCGTAAGATATTCACGACCAGTGGTATGCACCCTACGACTGGTCGTGAGGCACCAAATTTAGTTGCTGGACTTTGAGTCATAAATCAAGGACTGGTCATTGGACGACTCGACACTATTCATACGACTGGTCAAACAGTCTCTAGGATTGGTTATAACACAACTAAAAATTCTAAAATTTTACGACAAACTTAGGACTGGTCCTAAAATATCTTAAACTGGTCGAGCCAGTGCTAGGACTAGATGAACAAAGTCCAGGACTAGTCTTAAAATAGACTACAACACTTATAAAAAGAGTAATTGAATTATGTATTCGAAATGACCTACCCTAAGGTTAATCTAAGGTCTTTCATACTTGGGTCATAAAGTATGAACATTGAAACTTCATTTCTTCAGATGATGTATGACCTTTAGAGATTATGAAGCTTGAGATCTCTTCTCTTGATGTAACTTGAACTTGAGAACTTCATCATGAGTTGTACTCATTCTTAAACTGTACTTGAGTCTAGAGCAGCACTTGTATTTTGTTGTAGCTCTTTTGAAAGACACTGATTGAAGTTTACAGGAGTGAACAGCGTAGTTGGCCTTGTGTTGAAGTCGAGCTTCATTCTCAACTTGTAACTTTGTGATGCAGTGTCTTGAACATGTATATCTCCTCATGTTGGATAAGACACAGGTTGATGTTTTGGTACCACAAAATTTGACAACCAAAGGAGCATAAAACCATAACACTTACATCGATGACATCGAGCTTCTATCGATGACATCGAACAGGCTTTGATGACATCGAATTGAGGCATTTTATGTTAACAACCACAAAGTATTTGGATAGAATTTTCGATAGATCAAACGTACCTTCGATGACATCAAAGGTAAGTAATCAATGACATCGAAGGCTAGTTAATATCATTAAAGGACTTAGAGAATTATTCAACAAAATCTTTTTGGAAAATATTTTGATATTGCTAAAGTTATCGAATGAGTTTCGATTTCATCAAAATTTAAATTGCGAAGATATCGAAACAGGTTCGATGAGATCGAATTTGGACAAGATGTGTCGAGCAAGCTTAATAGGAAAATCTATGAAAATGTTCAAGGAATCGAGATAGCCTCGATGACATCGATAGTTGACTTCGATGTCATCGAATCACTGTTCGATTCCTCGACATGACATTACTCAGAGCTTGCTAAATTTTTTAAAGAAGACATCGATGACATCGAACCTGGTTCAATGATATAGAAATTCAAATTCTGATGTCATCGAATCCCAGTTTGATTCCTCAATCTTTTTGGATGATATATTGTGAAAGCTCGCTGGACACTTTTTTTTTGCTCTTTTTGATTTTATCGAGACGTCCTCGATGTCATTGAAATTCAAATATCGATGTCATCAAGGCTCTCAATCCCTTAAATATTTTTATAGATTTTCCTATTAAGCTTCTTGGACACATCTAGTCCAGAGTCGATCTCATTGAACCCGTTTCGATATCATCGCAATTTGAATTTCGATGATATCGAAACTCATTCGATTACTTGAGCAATATCAAAATATTTTCTAAAAATATTTTACTGGATAATGCTCTAAGTCCTTCAATGATATCAACTTGCCTTCAATGTCATTGATTACTTACCTTTGATGACATCGAAGGTATGTTCAATCTATCAAAAATTATGTCCAAATACTTTGTGGTTCTTGGACATAAAATGCCTTAATTCGATGTCATCAAAGCCTATTTGATATCATTGACATTGAGTACTCGATGTCATCGATAGAAGCTCGATGTCATCAATCTGATCTGAAAAACTTAGAAATTTTTCCTGTTTAAGAATATGTTTTCAGACTTTTAACTCCTATGTTGTTCTAAAGTTTTTAAGGGTTTATTTACCTGGGTGTTTTAAGACATGGGATTTGAGGCTTAATTTACCTTTGACGGCTTAGAAGACTCATCTGGTTGAGGTAATGGCTTGAACGATCTTCTTATGGGGCTCACTTGACTCATCGACTCAACCTTCACACTAATTAACAAACCAGGGCACTTTCAATCTCCCCTTTATCAATTACGTGCCAAAACACAAAACACCTAGAACAATACCTACAATAACATCCTAAATTGTGTGTATATAAACTTTACACAATTTTACAAATGATCTATTTGAGTTCACAAATAAAATGAAGTCTACTTGCAGCTGCTCCCCTTATCACCTGTATCACCATGCATATAAACCATACACAAGTGTTCTCATGGTGGGATTTGTTCTCTCCCTTTTTTGTCAATCATTGGCAAAGGTTGGAATATACCAATCAGAAACATATTGACTGAAGTTGAATTTGAAGATACTGGGAGAATCAATAAATGAGGGCCATGTAGAGAAGCCTCATAACATAAAGGCGACAGACTTCACTCTAAAATCCTAAATGCATAATATAGATAACAAGGAATACAAAATGTCGTAAGAGACATTATAAGCACATGTGCATTTGGAAATTGACACTTCACTCAAGGTTCAAGTTATGCGTTTCTGGACACCATCTGGGCTTGATTCCCTTGATGGTTGTCAAGCCCAGTAAGACGGACATAATCCTATAGTTTCGCGGTCATCGAACTCTCGGTGTGCAATCTAGGTCTGATATAGGGTTTTAATGTACTCCTGTGAGCGACGGGCTCTTAGGATTTCTCCTAGGTCTTTAAGTGACGTTGAGTCAATAGTATTAATGGTTTTAGGCCTTCTCATTTGTGGAAATGGTGGCCTGAGCTAAATCCACTAATTATTTAGTTTAGTACTTAATTAATTTTCATCTAAGTTATGATAGGACACGGTCCTTAGGTGGTTCTACCTGAGGTGGTACTTGGGTCCTTGTACGGATTTTTCCAAGATGTTACAGTACCGTAAACTTCATTACATCCTCTATACGTAACATTCGTTTACTACGCTTTTACACTGCATATCCTGAATACGCTTGATAGTATTATGGATTTACTAGGATCTGCATATTGCATTACATCAGTAGCATATAACATTTTGGGTTGCTATGTTTCTACATTTATATGGCCTAGATGAGGTAGACAGTATTCGTGGACTCGGCAGGATTTTCATATTACATTATATCCTCGATATATGATATTTGGCTTATTATGTCTTCGCATTGCATAGCTGATCTACATTGCTTCCTCAATTTATGATATTGGGTTATTATGTTTTTGCATCGCATAGCCTGGATAAGGTTGTGGCCTTTAGGGACTTACTAGCATATTTTCACATTTCTCTGATATTGTATACTTAGCACTTACCTTACGCACACACTTACATCACACTTTATGTTTTCTATACGCTTATGCATGATAGATGCGTGTAGGTGGCATTAGGTCGCAATAGCGTTGAGCTTGGAGCATGCAATTATCTTTTGGAGCTTTGATTTTCGATATATGTATTTCCCTTTCAGCACTGTATTCAACTGTTTATATTAGTGAAAATGTGATGATGATGTTGCCTTTGTGATTTGGGTAAAGTTGTGGTTATGCTTCTTATGAGATAAATATACGTTGAAAAATCCTCCTTGTAGGATTCCAGGATCGAAATCTAGTGTATGGGCACTGGGAGCCAAGAACGGGGTACTATGGAGGCTGTCGACACAGGATTCGATGACTAGAAATTTTGTGAGCCCGGTTTCTGATTTTGGGGCATGACAGAAGTTGGTATCAGAGCATAACTTGGGAAAACCTGAGGATAACATCACGTATCTGCTGATAGATATCCTACACTCTATGATTATTGAGAACTTAGAATAATTAGGTCCCTGAGTTCGAATAACTTAGATATTTTTTGATATAGCTCCCTACCGTTGAGATTGTGAGGCTACATAGTATTGCAATCTCGATCGTTTCTGACCAGGATTCGAGGATCAGTGGGGTCAATATAGTGTAGATGAGGTGTCTTGGGAGCAAGAGCCTGAGATTCACAAGAACTATTCAATTGTATTTTATTTCTTATATATATAATGCTATGATTTCTCCTCCCTTTCCTTATGAGTTATGTCTAGTTGCGTAATAGTACAATTTTTGAGAATGAAATTTTTATTAAGAGGGGAGAGCTGCAAAGCCTGTATCCTAGACCGTACCGTTCCTTAGACTCTTGCGATCCTCCCCGTCAAATTTCAGTGACTTGAAGTCAGCATTTACATTGGACCCTAAGTCACAACCCATATACCCAAGTCTGAAAGTGCACCTACTAGTGCCCTGGTTTGTCAATTACCGTGTGAGTTGAGTCAGTCGAACTACAGAGCCTAATAGGAAGAACAATTCAAGCGTCTTCTTCAACCGAATGTGTGAAAGCTCGTCATAGGTAAATCATAGCCTCACATCCCATGTCCCAAAACACCAGGTGATTAAAACCCTTAAAATCAACTTAGAACACATGAGGGTTTTTCTGTAAGTGAACTTTTTTAAACAGCAGAAAATCTCAAAGTGTACTTGCCCTGTCGATTGTATCGATACACCTTTCAATATGATAGACCAGCGCTATCGATGTCCTCAACTCTTGATCGATACTATCGATAAGAGGACTAAAAGTGTCCAGCAACCGCATACTCATCTAGATGGATTTATCGATATATCGATACAACCATCGATATTATCAATATTAAAAAATCGAGCCTATCGGAAGTGGGTCGATAATATCGACAGGCAGATTTTTAGTGCCCCTGTTTTTCTAAAGAAAACTACTATGAGCTTCGATATATCGATGACTGTTCCGATTCAATCTGAATTCAAATATCAATCATATCGGAAGTCCATCGATCATATCGATAGTAGGCGTGCATTTCTTCCAGTAAATATTTCAGGATATTTTTAACTTTGATCGGGGGCCACTCGAGGAAATCGATATTCTTATGTCGATGCTATCGAGTCCTGGTCGATTGGATCGAGACTGGCCACAAACTGTCCAACATAATTACAGGTAAATCTATACGATTTATCGATCCGTCGACACGGTCTCGATATCATCGATATTCAAATTCTGATGACATCGGTTGACTCTCGATCATATCTTATAAAACCTGAAATATTTTGGATAGTCTCTTTCATTTTTCAAATGTCGATAGATCGCTCCCATCCTCGATGGAATCAAAGTTTGAAATTTGATAACATCAACACAAGTATCGATCCCATCGATTAGTTGGAAAAAGGTTTTAAAAGCGTATGACATTTGAGTTTGTTTTATCGAGCGGATAGTTAATCCCATCAAGAGTATATGCTCGATGAGATCGAACTCTGTCATAAATATGACCGTTTTATATCTGTTGGAATCTTTTGCTTATATAAAGAGAGATTTATCCATATTGCTGGTAGAGAAAGAAGAGAGTGCTTTTGTGTGTTTTACCTCTAGATCATATACCCAAAGCTCTTTCTCTCATGGGAGTTCATCTTTCAATCCACTCTCATTCATTGATATTCAATAGAGTGGATTGAGAAATGAACTTCTGCATTCAAAGATACTTCAACAACTGTCTTAACAACATATCATTAAGCTGGGATGCCTTGAATGAATAGATGATGGGAATCACTTTATCTTCCTTATAGGAAAATTCTAAGAGAGTAGATTTTCATCCTAACCTTAACCCAACCCGAAGCCAAGTACTGGTATATCTTTCGTGTTGCAGATCAAGGGAGCTAAAGATTCTTCAACAAAAAGAAGGATATTTTTATCACTACGCTAAAAGGGACTCATCAACTTATCTGTAAGTACCTAGAGTCTAGAGGACACTTATGATCATTCCTTTCTAGGATTGGGTCTTAAGTGTTACTTACCCTTTGAAGTCCTCATAGGAGGCTTCCGGCGGGAGTGTACCCTGTGGGTGCGTTGTGTGGACCCTTGCTCTGTGGAGAGCATAAACATCTAGGTGTGTTGTGTGGACCCTTACTCTGTGTGGGCATAAACATCTGGTTAGGAGTGCACCAGTAAAACTTTAGGGTTAGAGGTGAATCGAGTAGAAACCTCTATATAAAGGTTGAAGGTGAACCTGATTTAAAACCTTAGGTTTGAGGTAAACCCTGGGAAACCTCCTTAGTGAAATCCAGTACACTCAAGGGTTGAGTCGACAGTCGGGAGTGGAGTAGAAAAGTAGTTGAACCACTATAAAATTGATTGTGTCTGAGTTTATTATTATTTTTTATTGTGTGATATTCCTTACATATTTTTATGTTTGATTGTCTAAGATCACATCTCATATACACACACAGTCCTATCCATCACTATCTTGTATGCAACTTGTTTATCCTTCAAACAGTTTGTGATTGGATCCTCTACAAGGCTTGGAAGCCAGTAGAGTTACATTTGAGTAATCCTGATAATTGTATATCTGATAGGATTAGTGCAATAGGATTTTAAATATTTCATAAAACTTTAAAAAGTCCTATTCACCCCCCTTTATGACATATTGACATATTCCTACCTCAGCTCAAGCGGTCTTCACCGCTATTTCAATTGGTATCAGAGCGGGTCTCTCTTTAAGGGTTTCACCACCTAGAGAGTGCTCTTGACTGAAGTTAAGGAATATGGCCAAAGGAGATGGCTCATCAGTTACTAGACCTCCAGTATTTGATGGTTCAAATTATGCATATTGGAAGGCTAGAATGCATTACTTCTTGAGATCTTTGGATCATGATGTTTGGGATGTAGTTGAAAGGGATATGTGGTGCCATCTGAACAAATTATACTTGAAGATGAAACTACCATCACTAAACCCAAATCCAAAGAAAAGTGGACGGCGTTCAACAAAGAATAACGAACTGTTGAAGCAAAAGCAATGAATGTCATCTACTGTTCCATGTCTTAGGATATATTTAATCAGATAAGTATATGTGAGACATCTAAGAAAGCATGAGATCTACTGGAAACAACCCATGAAGGCACAAGCACTGTGAAGAGATCTAAACTACAACTTCTGACTTCACAGTTTGAAAATCTTAGAATGGAAGACATGAGACATTTATGGAGTTTTTCACCAAATTGAATATTATTTGTAACTCCATGGGTGGATTGGGAGAAAAAGTTCTGATACTAAAAATATGTACAAAAATCTTAAGATCCCTTCCGGAACGATTTAATCCCAAGGTTACAACAATTGAGGAGTGTAGAAATATTGATGAAATGAAAATAGAAGAACTGGTAGATTCCCTACAAACCTTTGAACTACACTTCACTCAATCCCAAAAATCCAAAAACACTATCCTAAAAACATCTAAGAAAACAAAACATGAGGACAGTGAGAGTGAAAAAGAAGATGAAGATGAGGAAGTGGCTTTGTTGGCACAAAGATTCAGAAGATTCTTTCAAAAGAATCGTGACCATCCCTCTAGAGGTAGAAAGGTAGATGACAAACCTTTTATAGGTAAATTTGGGAAAAGAACTTAAGAACCATAATGCTAAACCTATTGGGAGTATGGACACCTATCTATCGAATGCCCAAACAGAAAAACCAAGGGTAAGGCATTCGCCACGTGGGATGATATAGAAGAGTCAAACTCAGAATCTAGCGACTAAGAGAGTGATGGAGATCAGAAATCACTAAAAATTCTCATGGCCACCACTACTCCAATCATCCCCACTGAGACTGAATCTGTGACAGAATTGTCAGCCACTGAATCATTTCCATCTGACAATGAGGAAATTAAAGAAGAAGAAGAAGAGGAACAAAATGAATTACAAGATTCTTATAATCAACTTTACATAGATGCGTTAACATTGTCAAAAGACTTGGTATAATTGAGACCAAAAAGGTATTGCTGCAATTAAATCTGGATAAAGCTTCAAATATTAATACTCATCTAATTACTAATTTGCAACAATGTCACTCAGATAATGATAGACTTAAAAGAACTAACATTTCCTTGAAATCTGAATCGAAAAAATTAAAGAAACAAGTCAAAGCATTAAATGAGGAACATTTAATTCTTCGGAATAAAAATTATACACTTTAAAATGAATTAGAAGAATCCTGGAAAAAAAGCCCAACTAAACTATAAATTTTCCCGGAGTGGTGAGAGGTTAGAAAAACTTTTGGGTATGGGAAAATCTGGAAACAACAAATATGGCTTGGGTTATAAAAAATCTAGAACAAGAACTAGATATGGAACACATAAAAATTATGATAGTTCCAGTAGCAACAAAGGCAAAATCCTAGCTTATCAGACAAGTGGTGATTCAAAGGATGTGTTGAACAAAAGATATATACAACCATCACCACTCAAACTGTCTGACAGAAAGAAAGACTCAGTGAATCAAGTGGTTGAATCAGATAAGAAAAACAAATCTACCACAAGTAAGAATCCTGTCGCAAAATGGGTAATTAAGGAAAAGACAAGTTGCCTTGATAAACATTCAGATCATCTACCAGGCAATGAGGCTAAATGGTACCTCGATAGTGGTTGCTCAAGACATGTCACAGGCAACAAATCCATTCTCTCAGAATATGCGGATCTTCAAAAAGGGTTAGTCACCTACAGAGATGGAGCCACTGCCAATGTAATTGGACAAGGAATGATAAGAGGAATTGATTTTCTCAAAAATGAGATTGCTTACTGCATAAAAGGATTGAAGCATAATCTGTTAAGCATCTCTCAAATTTGTGATAATGGGCATGTGGTGAAGTTCAACAAAGAATAATGCGATATCCTAGATCAATCAGAAAATCTGTAATTAAGGGTCATCGCACAAACAACCACTACTACATTATTAAAAGAGAAGTGAGGAATGATATAGAGGAGCATTAAGAATGAAGGAACATGTCCATATTTTGCATCAAAATCTGGATATTTGCTGAAATGATACAATTTTGCTAAGCTCTAAATGAAATACCTAAGGTTCCAGACCTCCTTTTGTATATAAATAGTCAAATGTTTATACTCTTATGTATTTACAGAGATTGTATATTATTTTGCTAAGTATATCATTGTCTCTTAGAAATCCTAGGAGTATGATTGAAAAATCATCTGAAGTTTGAAACCAGAAAATCCTTAACCGTAGATATGACTTTTCGATTATATGAAACAAGCATCGATACAATTGATGGTCCTTCAAAATGTGAAAAGTCGTATGATCATTGATGACATCGGAGACAGAATCGATAAAATCAATAGGCAACCTCTTGATACAATCGAAAAAAAAAATTGATTGATGATATTGACAGATGGCGCCCAATAAAATGCTGTTGAGCGAACATTTTACTTTGTACCAGAGCCAGTTCAGTCTCGCTGCCTTGATCAGTTTCTCTGTTTGTTTGCTCAGAGCCCTGATGAGAAAATCGCAACATCCAAATGAAGCAAGGAAGATGGATAAAGGAAAAGGTAAGGGTCTCTCAGCAAAATCTTCCAAGACTAAGAAAGGAAAAAACACTAAACTACCTCAAAATTAATCCGATTGGGAACAAGTTACGATTGTTGATCATACCATTCTCCCTAGTGCTATCAAGCCCTATGGGGTGGATCTCATGATGGAATCTATTGGGTGGAAGAATATGCTTGCTATGGGTGGTCCATATTAGTTTGAAATGATCCAACAGTTCTTCAACTATTGTCATATTATTCAAGTTTATCCACCATGTATGCATCTGAAATTCATGCAACACACCAAGCACATTACTCCAACAGTTCTTAGTCATATTCTAAACATTGAGGTGACACAAATCCCTATCACTAGTAGAAATCTAAATGAATTGGGTAGATGGGGGGAAATTACTCTAGCACTGTACCAGGGTATGACAATTCCTAGAACTGGGCAGGTCTACCGAAAACAACATCTAGGAATCTTGTTTCGACTCCTTCACAATATTTTCAGTATGAATGTATACCCGTGTGATGCCAATGACACATACCTAAATCCCTTTATGCTCAATATTTTGTATGATGTCTATCAAAAGGTCCCTGTATGTCTACCAACTCTCATACTAGATCAGTTGATTAAGATAGTGAAAAGTGACTATCTTGAAATTCTTCCATTTTCGTCCCTTATCTGTAAGCTCACAAACTGGGCAGGTCTACCGAAAACAACTAATAAGGTATATCTTGAAGTATGGTTCGACCATGATACAGCCCAACAGGTGTATGTCTCTATCTCATTGGATACTATGAACTCTCCACCTGTTAAAGATTGTGGTCATGTGCCTAATGAACAAACTCTATGGGGATCCAATCGAACTTTTGAATATAGTCCTGCTTCTGTCACAAATCGCCAACATCATGTGCTTGAGCATAAATTTTTAAACAATCTCACTAGAATTGATGAGCGGCTCCATCACTACGAGTAATGACTATCAGAAATAGAAAACAGGATGGAAGCTCTCCAACATTCTGTGCAACAGATTCTTGAGCTACTAATGACCAACAGGCCTTCTATGTGTTGAAAGAAGACAATTGTTTTTTGGAAGGGAACTATGTCTAACTATGAACATTTTTTTTACACTCATTCCTGTTTATTCTTTTTGAATATCACCACATGGGCCTAATATCTCTATCTGCTGGTATACTGCTGTCTGGGGCAGTACATGTGTTTAACTGATGAATGTTTTTATTGAAAATGGATACATATAATTCTATTCTTACTACTATAGCAATATATGATGTTCTCTAGATGAATGGAGTATCTATTATGAAATGACTATGCTGACTGAATTATCTATTTACCTTTTTTGCCATAAATGATGTATGGTTTACAATGATCTCATCTTTATCCATCTCTATCTGAAGTTCTCCCATATGCCTAAAATCTTCAGTCAATATCACTTGTTATGCCTTTGCTAATGACTGACAAAAATGGTGAGAAAAGTTAAAAACACCCCGTGTGAAAAATTAGATATTTGTGCTCTTATATGTTGCAGGTGTAAGGGGGAGCAGCTATCCCAAGAAAAGGGGGTTTTTATAATAAGGGGGAGCAAATTCTGGTTGTGTACATGAATATGTTAGAATTTATAAAATTATATAAACACATGTACACACAATTTAGGATGTATCTGTTAGATATTTTTCTAGGGAGTTTTGAGTATTTTGTCACGTAATTGACAAAGGGGGAGATTGAAAGTGCACCTACTAGTGCCCTGGTTTGTCAATTACTGTGTGAGTTGAGTCAGTCGAACTACAGAGCCTAACAGGAAGAACAATTCAAGCGTCTGCTTCAACCGGATGTGTAAAAGCACGTCATAGGTAAATCATAGCCTCACATCCCATGTCCCAAAACACCAGGTGATTAAAACCCTTAAAATCAACTTAGAACACATGAGGGTTTTTGGGTAAGTGAACTTTTTTAAATAGCAGAAAATCTCTAAGTTTACTTGCCCTATCGATTGTATCGATACACCCTTCGATATGATCGACCAGCATTGTCGATGTCCTCGACTCTTGATCGATACTATCGATAAGAGGAATCAAAGTGTCCAGCAACCGCATACTCATCTGGATAGATTTATCGATATATCAATACAACCATCGATATTATCGATATTCAAAAACTGAGCCCATCAGAAGTGGGTCGATAATATCGACAGCCAGATTTTCGGCACCCCTATTTTTCTAAAGAAAACTACTATGAGATTTGATATATCGTTGACTGTTCCGATTCAATCTGAATTTAAATATAGATAATATCGGAAGTCCATCGATCATATCGATAGTAGGCGCGCATTTCTTCCAGCAAATATTTCATGATGTTTTTAACTTTGATTGGGGTTCACTCGAGAAAATTGATATTCTTATGTCGATACTATCGAGTCCTGGTCGATTGGATCGAAACTGGCCACAAACTGTCTAGCATGATTATAGATAAATATATATGATTTATCGATCCATCGACGCGGTCTCGATATCTTCGATATTCAAATTTTGATGACATCGGTTGACCCTCGATCATATCCTATAAAACCTGAAATATTTTGGATAGTCTCTTTCATTTTTCAAATGTCGATAGATTACTCCCAGCCTCGATGGAATCGAAGTTTAAAATTTGATAACATCGACACAAGTATCGATCTCATCGATCAGTTGACAAAAGGTTTCAAAAGCGGATGACATTTGAGTTTGTGTTATTGAGTGGATAGTCGATCCCATCGAGAGTATATGCTCGATGATATTGACCCTGCTCGATGATATTGAACTCTGTCATAAATATGACTATTTTATATCCATTGGAATCTTTTGCCTATGTAAAGAGAGACTTGTCCATATTGCTGGTAGAGAAAGATGAGAGTGCTTTTGTGTGTTTTACCTCTAGATCATATATCCAAAGCCCTTTCTCTCACAAGAGTTCATCTTCCAATCTACTCTCATTCATTAACATTCAATAGAGCGGATTAGGAAATGAACTTTCACATTCAAGGATCCTTTAGAAACTATCTTAACAGCATGTCATTAAGTGGGGATGCCTTGAATGAATAGATGACGGGAATCACTCTATCTTCCTTATAGGAAAATTTTAAGAGAGTAGATTTTCATCCTAACCTTGACCCAACCCGAAGCCAAGTACTGGTATATCCTATGTTGTGGATCAAGGGAGCTGAAGACTCTTCAACAACAAGTAGGAGATCTTCATCACTGCACTTAAAGGGACTCGTCAACTTATCAGTAAGTACATAGCGTCCAAAGGACACTGGTGATCATTCCTTTCTAGGATTGGGTCTTAAGTGTTGCTTACCCTTTGAAGTCCTCATAGGAGGCCTCCGGCAGGAGTGTACTCTATGGGTGCATTGTGTGGACCCTTGCTCTGTGGAGAGCATAAACATCTAGGTGCGTTATGTGGACCCTTTCTCTGTGTGGGCATAAACATCTGGTTAGGAGTGCACCAGTAAAACTTCAGGGTTAGAGGTGAACTGAGTAGAAAGCTCTGTGTAAAGGTTGAAGATGAACCTGATTTAAAACCTTAGTTTTGAGGTGAACCCTGGGAAACCTCCTTAGTGAAATTCAGTACACTCAAGGGTTGAGTGCGATAGCTGGGAGTGGAGTAGACAAGTAGTCGAACCACTATAAAAATGACTGTGTTTGAGTTTGTTATTATTTTTCATTGTGTGATATTCCTTACATGTTTTTATATTTGATTATCTAAGATCACATCTCATATACACACACAGTCCTATCTATCACAATCTTGTATGCAACTTGTTTATCCTTCAAACAGTTTATGATTGGATCTTCTACAATGCTTGGAAGCCAGTAGAGTTACATTTGAGTAATTCTGATAATTGTATATCTGATAGGATTAGTGCAATAGGATTTTAAATATTTCATAAAACTTTAAAAAGTCCTATTCACCCCCCTCTAGGACATATTGACATATTCCTACTTTGACTCAAGCAGTCTTCACCGCTATTTCAGAGTCTACTCGACTCGACCCGAGACTTATACCCTTGCAACCGTGCCATTGTCGCGGTTCTAACGCTGCGTCTTTCGTACTGATGCGATACCCAGGCCATGAGTTATGGGCTCGCGTATATTTTGAAGAAACGCCGCGCACTTATAAAACTCAAGAGAATCTCTACCAAACATCACATCAATCAATCAATTACTAGTCAAGTGTTATCCATCACTCACCCATACCTCTCTCTCTTCACCAAGTCAAATAAACCCATACCAAGCCATCCCCAAAGTCAACAATCCATCCCTTCCTTACAACAACCCATCCCTCTCTCCTTGCATCTCTCCTCTCTCTCTCTCTCTCTCGTATTCTCCACCATTTTTTAAGAACCAAAGAGAGGGTGGATATCGAAGCTTTCTAAGAGAGAAAAAGCCTACTGTGTGGCCCACTTCCTACCCCTAAACTCCCATCTCCACCTTTCAATCCTCATCTTCCTCCATTAAAGTTGAAGCCAAGGAGCTAAGGAAGCCTTAGAACCAAGAAGATTAGCAATCGGTGGGTGTTCATAGTACTAGATCATGATTTCGTTATAGGGCTCACTAAAATGGCAAAGCTATATGTCCTAGAAGGGGGGGGGGGTGAATAGGACTATGCCAAATTTAAAATAAACACAGCGGAATTAAACAAAATAGATAACCAAATAAAGAAATCCAATATTCAACGTTGAAATGAAAGGCACCCTCAAAATTCAAGTCTTGAGAGGTTGATACAAATGTTGTTTTAAGGACAACCTTACACCAAAAATAAAGGCTTTATGGTAGGACAACCTTATTTCTGGAAAGGTTTTTGTATCAAGAACTCAAACTCAAGAGGAATAAATAAATGAATGAATAAATTCAAACTGTACTATAGAATAAAATGTAATTCAAATATTGATTGTTCTAAGGACAACCATACACCATAAGAATGGCGGGGCAACCTTATTAGAACAAATAAAGAAACTGAATCTCAAAGCAATAAAGAAATAGCAAGAAGTAAATTCTAAACTAATACACCATTCACCACAATGCTTGAAATAAAGTGATTACAACATTCACATCCACATATACATCCCACAAATGAATAATCAAAGATAGGAAGATAAATCACAGAACCACAAAACACAAGGGATTATAGTGGTTCGCCTGTGTGTACACCAACTGTTAATAAACAGCCACACAACTACTCCACTCCTAATATCCTCACACAGTGCATATTAGCATTCACTATCAAAATAGGTTTTTCAGGTTCACTTAAAACCTTCACAATTGTGTCTTTCTCTGTGGGCTTACACAATTAAAAAAACCCCACTTATGAGTTTTCCTGGCTCTCCTCAGATAACCAATACAATGAGATTTTTCTAACAAATCTCAAAAGTAAATAAAAAAAAAGTAGATTACATAAACGTAAAATACTTAAATTTCTCCTTCGTTATAGCAGCCCAGAAGAACCAAGTTGGAGTAGAGATTTGAATGTCCAAGTTCAATGTCCAATACTCACTTTACAATGGTTCTAAGTTCTAATAGATTTTAAATTAAACCAGATGAGCTAGCTTTATTAATTTTGATTCTAGAAAAAGGAAAATTAAACTTCCTCTTTTTCATATTAGATTGGAATACAAGAAATAAAATCAATTCAAAGAAGCTAAAGAAAGAGAATATTAAATATGTACACTTAGCTTAAATGGAGCATAAACTTATCTCTCAGAAGGTTGAATTAAATTAGCATGAATTATGTTAATTATTCTGAGATTCGTGCTCTATTTATAGGTGAGAAAATCGCATCTTCGACTGGTTCAGACAGCTTTACGAATGGTCGTAGGGCCAACGGATATTTAAAATTTCGGGCGTGATAAGATAAGGTGGTTTCACGACTGGTCGTAGGTCATCTATGACTGGTTGATGGTCTCCTTCGACTGGTCGAAGGTCTCCCATAACTAGTCGAAGGTAGTCAAATTTTAACATTGTAGTTTGAGTCGTAGGTCTATGAATTGTCGAAGAAAGAATCAACATTGTTCATACGACTAGTCGAACAGTATCCAGAACTGGTCAAAGCCTAACAAGAATTTCTGAATTTTTACAACAAACTTACGACTGATCCAGGAAATTCTTAGACTGGTCGAAGCAGTGCTAGGACTAGTCGAGAAAGACTTAGGACTAGTCTTAGAACTGACTAAATTCTCATAAATAAAACATGTGAATTATGTATCCAAAGTGACCTAGTCTAAAGGTCAACCTAAAGTTAGTCATACCTCAAACGTGAAGTAAGGACATTGAAACTTAAAGACAAGTGACCTTTGAGAATAATGAAGCCTAAGTTTTTAATGTAGCTTGAACTTGAAAGCTTCTTAAGATCTTGATATTGAAAGCTTCATGAGATCTTGAATTATACTTGTCTGGAACTAAAGCATACATACTTGCGTTCTCGAGTCTTGACTTGAAAACAGTGCTTGTCTATCGAAGCTGATCTTATGAGACTTTTGTCGTGACTCGGCATGTCTTGAGTAGAGCTTTGTTCTTCACATATGCAAGCTTCATAACAAGATACAAACAGTGTCTTTGGCACCATAAATTTGATAATAAAAAGGGCTAGCAACTGTAGCACTTACACCCACATGATTTGGGACCTATCTTGTTGTATGTCTTATATATAGCCCATCTAGGGGAGCTCATAATGGCGGAGCTACCTCACCTCACTTCTCTCTCTCTCTCACCATGATGTACTTTTTATCAATGTCGTCCACCACGTGGACCACACCGCTGTCCAAGTGGGCCCACCTAGCCGACACCCAACAGGTGGCTGGACGACAGGCCTGAATGATGAGGAAAACACAAATATTAGCTTTATCCTAAAGTTAGGTGGGTCCCACACGTGTGGACCCACCTTAAGGTATGGTCTCATCCTCACCGTCCAAATGATTGGGATGATGGGACTCCACCATGATGTACCTGTATATCCATACCATCTGTCAGTTTTTAGGACTTGTGGACCCCACCTTGATGCATGATGCATCTATGTCGTTCATCCCACCTGAGATATGTTTATATCCACACTGCCCTGCACATGGGACGGTGTGATTCACCATAATTTATGTATTTTATCCCACCGTCCATCTGGACGGTGGGGACTTTCAGCCTCATAGCTGCTGTAAATATATATATATATATATATATATATATATATATATATATATATATATATATATATATATATATAGAGAGAGAGAGAGAGAGAGAGAGAGAGCAGTGGTCTCCTATGAACCGTACCGCATGAGACTTCGTGTGCACTAAGGCCGGCTTACTTAGACAGTAGGTTGAGGGTGGACCCCACTGTGATTCATTTGTGACATCCATTATAACCATTATTTGCCTTGTTAAAATTCATGCTCGGGAATGAAAAATTTATACGTATGTACTATTGATGTGACCATTCCACATGAAAATGTAGTTATTGAACGCCCACCCTTAAAAGAATTTTAGGGCTACAAATGTTTTAGAATAAGATGATATCTATGTTTCCCTTCATCCAAGTTTGTATGACATAATCAACAAGTTGGATATCAAATAAACATTATAGTGGACCCTAGGAAGTTTTTAATGGTCGGCATTTAATCACCGTTATTTTCTATGGTGTGGTCCACCTTAGATTAGATCTACCTCATTTTTGAGCTCATGTCATAAAATGAGCTAGGAAAGTAGATGGACTTGCGTAAAACACATGGATCATTGTGGGGGCCACGAGCACAACCAATAACAAGGTCGGTATTGGCGAAATCGGATTGCATACTAAGTTACTCAAATTTTATTGAGTAAACTCATTTGGGATCACCTTGAACGTATGTGGTATATCCATGCCGTCCATCCATTTTTTCATCCAATTTAAAGGGTTGAACCCAAAATTGAAGCATATCCAAAGATCAAGTGGATCATACTACAGGAGATAGTGGGGATAATGATTTCCACCATTGAAACCTTTCTAGGCACTACAATGATGCTTGTTTGTCATCCAAACTGATTGTAAGATCTTAAAGACATGGATGAAGGGAAATAAAGCAATTATAAGCTTAATCCAAAACTTCTATGGCCCCTAAGAAATTTTTAATGGTAGACGTTCACATGTATAATGGAATCCACGTCCTGCTAGTGCTACCATCCTTTGCCAATAAGATGTGTTGGGGATGCCCACCTCGACGTGTAAGTGAAATCCACTCTAGCCATGAGGTGGGTGATAAAAAATTATCAGTAGGGATCCAACATCAGCATGATCCATAATTTAGGTAGGGCACATTAATGGAAATAGTGTGGGAGGATGCTTACCATCCAAATTAATTCACTTGTTGTAGCCCACATAAATTATATATTTGCTTAATTTTTTATAACCATGCATGAATATTCATGAGATAGGCAATTGTTGGAGTGGATTCGTGGGCCCTTTAAAAATTCAACAGTAAGTGTTCCCTTCTCCCACTTTTTCCTTTAATGTTGCCCACCTAAATCATGAGTCTAACTGGGTTTTGAATTATGTGGCTAAATTTCATCACAGACCTTCACAAAATTATTGTGGTGGGGCCCACCCCTAGCCTATAAGCTAGTAAGCTAGCCTCAATGTGCATGAAGTCTCTTACGACTTATATGAATGCGTTAGTGCGCACGAAATCTCATGGGGTACGGTTCGTAGGAGACCACTGCTCTCTCTCTCTCTCTCTCTATATATATATATATATATAAAATAAAAAATGAGATAGATATGAATTTTAAGTGGGACCCACCCTCATGTATTTCATCCACCGTCCAGCCCATGGACAGTGGGTCTCAACTTGATGCAAGTGTTTTTATTCACACACCTTCCATTGATTGGGACGATGGGCCTCACCATGAGGCATGTGACATATCCAAACCGTCCATCCATGCGGACCACACCAGCACTATATGCTATTGTTTTGATGTCAGCAAGTTCTGTTTGTCAAATCCTGAGATATGTGTTATATCCCAATTTTCCATCATCTAGACGGTGGGCCAGCAGCCCACCTAGTTATCATCAGCAAGGTTAGTGGGCTTGATCACGAGGAATGTGTTATATCTATGCCGTCCACCGTCCTAGGACGTGGGGCCCACCTGTGTTATGTGTTATATCCACATTGTCCTTGCACATGGGGATGGTTTGACCCACAGTGATGTATGTGTTTTATCTGCACCATCCATCTAACTATGTGACCCACCAGATGTATGTATTCTATATTCACATCGTCCACCTGTTTTACATCCACGCCGTTCATTTATTTTACATCCACATCGCTCATCATATTTGTGGCCCATTTGATGAGGCTCATTGTGATGTATTTATGGCCCATTGACAAGGCCCATTATGATGTATATGTGGCCCATGAGTGACGCCCGATGTGTTGTATATGAGGCCCATATGATGATGCCCGATGTGTTATATATGAAGCCCACTGTGATTTATGAGAAGCCCATGTGATGCGGCCCATTGCGATGTGTAAGGCCCATATGATGCGGCCCGCTTGATGTATATGAGGCCTATATGATGCGGCCCACTTGATGAATATGAGGCCCATATGATGCATACCATTGTGATAGATAAGGCCCATATGATGAGGCCCAGTGTGATGTATGTGAGGCCTATGTATCAGGCCCGTTGTGATTATATGAGGCCTATGTGGTGAGACCCATTGTGATGTATTTTGAGCTCTTGTGTGAGGCCCATTTTATATGTGAGGCCATGGGCCCCACTAAATATTTAGACCTATAAGGGCACTCCTTGGTAGCAATGTTGGTTGAATGACCACATTGATGGGTAGTGACGGTTAAATGTCCACATTGTGACCTTCCCTTAGGCCTCGTTAGGCCTATTCTTGATATGAGTAAGCCATCTAGGCCCATCCTTGACATGATGAGAGTACATCATCATCATATAACATGCTTAATATAACTTCACGATCCATATGCCCATACGCATTATATGTATACTTGATATGAGGAGTGATTGATCATAGGACATGCCATTGGGCGGATTATTATGGGACTCCTTGAGAGACGAGTTACACCACATGAGTGCGCAGTAGGTGCGGGTTTGATGCATGAATGGATGGTTTGACACATGTATCTTGTATTTTATGATATGACCACCATATGCCTTAGTAACATCAGGGTCGTGGACTCCACGGGCATGTCATGGATGGCCAGATGAAACACCAAAAATCTTTTCTACATGGGGTGCCATAGATGTCCTTGTGTGAAAGTCCCTGAACCCTCTTGATACCAGAGGATGCCTTAACATCTAGACCAAGTGGATATATATGAGTGCATGAGGGTCATATATTAGTAGGTCGTGTCTCCCACTATGTCGTGGTCGGATGGGAGGGGGTGGTCTTACCCGCTTAGGGAGTAAGCAATGTTAGGCTGAGTCTGACCAACTCATAAATGGGTCCGCTATAGACGAGCCGGGCTGATATTGGTAGGCGAATAGTGAGGTCTCTTCCACTTACCCAGTTGTGTGCTTAATGGGGTGGCAAGTGGCGTAGAGTGTACTAGACCTCAATGATGATCCCAGAGATGTACGGTACTGATATGTGGACTTATTGAGTAGGAGTTGCATACTCGGCATTTTACTCATTCATTCATTCAGTATCTACTTGGGATGGTGGTGTGCAACTAATTATTATGTGTACCTTTGCAATGGCTAGGATTTCATTTGGGACGTGTGACCAACCTGAGATCAGGAGTTTACTACATTGAATTTGGCTATCCAAATTTAGGTATAGGACTAGTTTGGATAGAAGTCTCTTGTGATGGACCCCATATCCTGAAATACTACGTATTATCATCCTGACTTCACAATCTAGCTTGGTCATTTCATTCGCACCGCATATTTCATTACATCCTTAGCACATAACATTTATTTACTATGCTTCTACACTGCACAACCTAAATAAGGTTGATGGTATTATGGATTTACCAGGATCTGCATATTTCATTACATCCGTGGTATATTATATTTTGGGTTGCTATGTTTCTACATTTATATGGCATAGATGAGGTTGACGGTATTCGTGGACTCGTTAGGATTTGCATATTGCATTATATCCTCAGTATATGATATTTGGCTTATTATGTCTTTACATTGCATAGCTGATCTACATTGCTTCCTCAGTATATGATATTGGACTATTATATTTTTACATCACATAGCCTGGATAAGGCTGATGGCATTTATGGACTTACCAGCATGTTTCAACATTGCCTGATATTGCATACTTAACACTTACCTTGCGCACACACTTATACCATCGTGTAAGCTTTCTATAGGCTTATGCATGATAGATGCGTGCGGGTGGCATTAGGTTGCAGAAGCGTTGAGCTTGGAGCATGTAGTTGTCTTCTGGAGCTTTGATTTTCAATATATGTATTTTCCTTTCAGCACTGTATTCAACCGTTTATATTAGTAGAAATGTGATGATGATGTTGCCTTTGTAATTTAGGTAAACTTGTGGTTATGCTTCTTACGAGATAAATGTACATGAAAAATCTTCCTTGTAGGATCCCAGGATCAGAATCTGACGTATCGGCACCAAGAGCTGAAAATGGGGTACTACGGAGGTTGTCGGCACCGGATTCGACGATAAAAAATTTTGTGAGCCCAGTTTTCGAGTTTGGGGCGTGACACAGCACCCAAACATACTCTCCCTTTGGTGAGCTCCTATGAGGGCTTGAAAAGGTGAGATGTACCTGTGACCCAATCCTACACAAGGAATGATAAACAGGGTCTCTGGACTCTAATGACTTATAGATAAGTAGATGAGCCCCTTTTTGCACGTTGATGAAGATATACTCCGTTGATGACAAAGATTCTTTAGCTCCCTTGATCCACAACAGTGATGATCCTCCAATGTAAGGTGATGGGGTTGGGTCAAGGTTTATTGGAATCCACTCTAATAATTGTTAATCATTAAGAGACAGAGTGATTCCAAGGTTTTAAGCATTCAATGGATCCCAACTCAATGATTTATCATTAAGATGGTAGCTGGATGATCCTTGAATGTGGAAGTTCATTCACCAATCCACTCTACAGATTATCAATGATGAGGCTGGATTGAAGAATGAACTCCCATGAGAAAAAGGACCTTGGGTAGATGATATGCAAGTATTCTCTCAAGGCTCTCTATCTTTTCTTTCTTTTTTTTTTCTATTAGCAACAAAGAACAAGCTCTTCTTATAAAGGCAAAAAGTCCCAACGAAAATAAAATTGTAAGAGTCTGACTGAGTTTGATATCATCGAACCTGATTTGATTTCATTGAACATATACTTTTGATTCCATCGGCTATCCGTTCGATGATACAAACTCAACTGGAAACTATTCTGGGAACTTTTTAATTGAAGACTGACGTTATCGAACCTCCTTCGATGTCATCGATATTTGAACTTCGATGTCATCAAATCATTGTTCGATTCCTCGACATGACATTACTCAGAGCTTACTAGACTTTTTAAAGAAGGCATCGATGTCATCGAACCTGGTCGATGATATCGAAATTCAAATTCCGATGACATCGAATCCCAGTTCGATTCCTTGATCTTTTTGAATGATATATCGTGAAAGCTTATTAGACATTTTTTGTCCTCTTTCGATTTCATCAAGACATCCTCGATGTCATCGAAATTCAAATATCGATGTCATCGAGGCTATCTCGATTCCTCAAACATTTTCACAGATTTTCCTATTAAGCTTGCTGGACACATCTAGTTCAGATTCAATCTCATTGAACCCGTTTTGATATCATCGCAATTTGAATTTCGATGATATCGAAACTCATTCGATTACTCAAGCAATATCAAAATATTTTCCAAAATATTTTGCTGGATAATGCTCTAAGTCCTTTAATGATATTGACTAGCCTTCGATGTTATCGATTACTTACCTTTTATGTCATTGAAGGTATGTTTGATCTATCAAAAACTCTGTCTAAATATTTTATGGTTGCTGGCGAGGGCACCTCACGGTGGGGAGGTTTCTCCGCCTCAGGTTGATGTGGCCTCCTCGTCTTCCCTTGGGGCAGCTTATCGACCAACATTTTTCTCTCTCAGTTGCGGCTAGAGTATTTACAGGTCATCCAATCAGAGTTTGGGATTGTAACACCCCATACATTTTAGTACTCAAGTGTTACCACGGAGACCTAACTAAGTATAAATACAAATCTAATTAATGTGAACATTCACACACTTTACCCTAAATTTAACCGTTGGAAGTGATCTATAACTATAAATCAAACCATCCATCCATTGATTTCCAAGATGGACTGTCAATCATCAATATCAGACCCAGGATTACTTGATCCACCATTCATCGAGCCCACAACCCTAATGGGATGAATTACCATTTAATCGAATGATCTAGCCGTTGGATTATAAATATAAATGTCAAACTTCATTAAAGAGGACTAGGGGCCACTAAATGTGCTGATGATCAGATTTGGGAAGAATTCGATCATCAGATCAATGAAGATCCATAAAAAAGTCAAGACTTTAAGGTGTGGCCCACCTAAGCTTTGGGTCTACCTGATCTCTAGCCAAGGGTCTTAATTGGACTCATATGACCTGGTGGACAGAGGGGATCTATCATATACATCACTGTGCATGTGTACGCTTGCAGGTGTGCACCCGTGGCTACAGGAACATGCAAGTTGGGTTTGAACCGATGAAAGAGGAAGTATTCCTCCCTTCTTTTCCCCTCAATGAACATTCAAAACAGACGTCGTCCATTCTTGCTGCTTGTGGCCCACCACGATATTCAATTTGGATGATTTGAACCGTCCATCGAGTTTAGGATTCAATTTTAACCAAACCCTAACTTTCCCCGCACATGAAAGCACATGTGTGGAATCACAAATTATAGCACCAGCAGGGTAGTGTGCAACATTTTTTCAAGGAAGGAAATTATTCTCATTGTCAAGCTAGCAATCCGTCTGCACGCCACTTCGCTCATTATGACCTTTCATTATATCAAACCCCAGCACTCCATGCTAGGGCTTTCCTTTGTAGCAAGAAAGGCGAAGAGAATCTTACCTTATTGTGAGTTGTAGTGTGATGGTACGATCCCAACTACTCGCTTACCTTCTAGAAACTTTTTAGGATCATCCAAAACGTCCGTTTTAGGGCATCAGATTGCTCCCTTGGAAAAGAAAAATGAGATCTCGTGAGATCTTTCTATGTCAAGAGAATCGAGCCAAGAGATATAATCTTGTTCACCACTAAGATTTTGTGGGTTATCACCCAAAAGGTGGACCCGACAGTGTTCTTTGAACCAATCCACACCGTTCATATGTTGTTGGTCATAAGATCAGCCATCTAATAATGATCTACCATTAATGGTTGGATCATCTCCTCCATTCGTTCAAGAAACCCATCACCTTGTGATGGGGCCCATTTATTAATCTGGGTCGTTCAAGCAGTGGCCAAGTGAAATATATGTTATCAATGTCCTGAGGGGGGGGAATAGGACCATACTAAATTCTTCTAAATAAAGTGGAATAAATAATCTCAATCACCTAAAGTATTGAAATCTTGATTCCAAATAATTTGTAGGACAATCTTCATCTAGAATTTTAGGCAGGACAACCTTGTATCACATTGTCTTTGAAATAAAACTTTCAAACTAGCAAGAGACAATGAAATAAATATAGCATTCACTACAAAAAAAAATGAAATAAATATAATGTTCACTACAAATAATGAAATAAACAATCAACACATATGCATAATGGGTTATAGTGGTTCGGTGCTTAAACCCACACCCCCTCCACTCCCAAAATTACTACCCTTGTAATTTTATCTTTCACTATTTCAAAGTTTTCACATGTTTACTTTAACAACCTTATACAGTTATTATGATTTTCATGGGCTCACCACAATAAAACCCCCTTTATAATTTTCATGGGCTATCACAAATCAACCCATAGAGATTTACGGGCTATCGTAGAAAAACCCAAATAAAAGAATGATAATTGACAAATGTACTCATCTTCAAATGACGATTCGAAGATGCAGTCAAAGCTTTGAACCAGTGAACTTCTTTCTTGAGTGTAGAAGATGCAGCATATGCTCAATCAGAAAGAATATAGGGATCTAGTGTATTTCAAGAAATATAAACCATAATGATGTAGATTCAATTCTCTGTTTCTCAAGTAGAGTATGGATTACTCTCTAATTGTATTTAAGATTAACTTGGGAAAGAGAATTAATAAGTTAAATAAAATTATAAATACCGCACAAATAGCTTGATGAAGACCTGATCTTCTTTCTTACTTGTAGAAAGTTTTTGAGTGAATTTCGTTGTAAAATAGAATGAGAGAAGGTCCCTATTTATAGCCAAAAGATTTGAAAATTCGGTCATCCTAACATTAAGTTCAGTTAGCAGGATTCCAACAAATTTGTTCCAATGGCTATTGGATTGCGTGGGATAAAATTTAATCCAAAATTCAGCTGGCCCAAACCAAAATACTGCTAGCTGAATCTCCAATTCGGCTAGTCGAATTCCCTCAAAATTTTGAGAATTTTTTGCTGGAAAATGACCCACACTTTCCTCGGTTGGCCGAACTTCAAGTTAGGCTAGCCAAACCCAAAATTCGGCTGGCTTAATATGTAACAGATTTTTCAATTTTTCATATCTAAAAACTTGTCCAAATTTGAAGTTAGGTTAGCCGAAATAAGTTGGGCTTGCCGAACCTAAAGTTAAGTTGGCCGAACTTCACTGAACTTTTGTAGTTTATCCATTTTAATCATTTTTCAAAAGCACTTAACCAAAGGTCTTTCTAGGGTCATTCCACCTGGTGGTTGGCATATACAGAGATCTATTAACCTTGAAACCAGGCTATGTCATTTTAGTCTTGAGATGTTGAGTTAATCTTCACGAGATGCTATAGACTATTGTAGTGTACTTGCTATCTGATTGGTATCTGTCGCACCCCAGACTCAGTAACCAGGCTCACAAGAATTTCGATTGCCGTTTCTGGTGCCAACAGCCTCCATAGTACCCATTCTCGACTTCTGACACCCATTTGCCAGGTTCCGATCATAGGATCCTACAAGGAGGTATTCCATAACATAAATATAATCCATAAAGTGCATGCCCAAGATCGTAACATCGTAACCACAGATAAATAACTATAAGAATAACATTACAAAATCCCTTAAGAATTTATACTTTTTACAAGAACAAGGCTTAAAGGGAAATACAAGTCTATATAAAGAAAGCTCCAAAAGGATCAATGACATGCTCCAGCTCCTGCTTTTCTCTCTGGCCTCGAATCACCTACACGCACCAATCATGCATAAGCTTATAGAAAGCTTAGAGGGTGGTGTAAGTGTGTGCAGGACAAGTGTCATGAATGTGATATCAGAGCATGTGGAAGAATCCAGTAAGACCATGAATACCACTAACCATCATAAGGGTAAGCAATGCAAGGCAAGAATACCGTTTGCCAATGAAAAGCTACGCAATGCGGGGCTATACAGCCAAGTGCCATATGCATGCAGTCATGCTCATCCTCATATCAAGTCCATAAAATCAATATAGTTCCTCTCTAGTGAAATCACTGAGGTTAAATACACTACCTGCTGACTGTTGCTCCCCTAGCCGCACAGCCCAGCGAGCGTAAGAGACCTCACTATCCTCCTGTGGACAGCCAATCACCAACAAGGCTCGATGGTAGTAGACTCATTTACGAGCTGGCTAGACTTAACTTAGCTATGACCCCCTCACTCAGGCCGGTAAGGCCACACCCCATCCCAACCAACCATGCTATAGTGGGAGTTGCGGCTTAATGGTATAAGGCACTTGGGCACTCATATTTTCCACTCGGTCTCGGCATTGAGGCGTCTCCTAGTACCTTGTAGGTTTAGGAGCTTTCACCCAAGGACATCCTAAATGCCCTAAATGTTCAAGTAACATTTCTGGTGTCCAAATCTTGCCATCCATGATATACTTATAGAGGCTACGGCCTTGATGAAGCAAGGGTGAATATCCACGTGCTATGCAATGCCAGATGCATGAATCACACAATCAGCCATGCATCAATTCCTAACATCCAATGTGCTCCAGAGGGTCAACTCTATCCCTCAGGGAATACCATAATATCATGCTTAATGGCAAAACCATGACCAACTATAATCTCAACCAAGCACGCATATGATGCATGTGAGAATGGGTCATGAAAATAGGCAAGTATGTCATGCGGTGATGTTGTACTCTCCTCCAAACCAAGTAGGGTCTATGTGTTTAGACAAATTCCATAAGGAACACAACCTCTAGTGGGGGCTCAATATCCTGGGGTAGCCCATAAGACTAAGATAGACAATGACAAGGGCCTAAATGATAAGAATGGGCTCGGCAAGGGTCTATAGTGGACATTTAACCACCCATAGATGTAAGTGGGCCTAACATTAAGGAGGTGGCCCAATAACAATCTATCAAGAAACAAGGCCCCTGGCCCGAGCATAATCATAAACAAGAAATGGGCAGCTATGTACATATAATCACATCACATGATGGGCCTTAAATAAATGGCCCAAGGCCTACATACAAACACATAAGTCCAAAGGGTAATACATTGCCCAAAAACATGCCACAACATGGGCCCAAAGAGGAGGTTATGGCCCAAGGATAATACCACCAAAACCCATGCATTATGTTGGACTTAGTGGGTAGGAACAAATGCCCAAACACATAGGAAAGAATCATGTCCAAGTCGGGCCTATATGGGTCTTACACATTAGCCCAAAAACTAGTTAATTAAATGGGCAACCAAGGGCCAAACCATCTCTGCATTCTAATCCACTAGTCTAACACAATATAATGGTGGAAACAACCCATGAATTCACTGGGCCATGTTAGGACATTCCAGGCCATTTGGGCCTGTAAGATATCCTAAAAATCTGGTTAAAAACAGGTTCTCATAACCCAACCAAAGTGGGCCTCCAATAACATTAATTAAGCCCAAAATTCTGAGAAATAAAGGTATAAAACATTCCCACAAATATCTCAAAATGGTGGGCCCCACACCCTTAATATTTTAGCCAAAATAATGCACTTCTATAAGGTAACAAGCTAAATTTTTAGCCTACCAACTTTCTGGGCCTGTTGAGGTCTAGAAACTGGAGAAATCAAAAGAATAAAATTTTCAGGGTGTCCAGTAATATCCACAGGAGGCCCCACCACATAGGGAGTGGCTATACAACACATAAATCAAGTAGACCTTGTTACTGGACTGAAAGTCCAGCAACAACCCAATATAGTGGGTGTCCCACTAGGGGTGGGTGGTCCAAGGCTTAGACAGACTGGCCCACATCAAAACTCAAAGCGGGCCCCACCATGGATGCCCAACTTAAGGGTGGGCCATGTCCAAGTGGGCCACACAAAATGGATGGAAGCATGGATGAAACACTACATCTTAGTGGGCCTAAGGGTGGGACGGCCAGCCCTTGCTAGACGTCAACCAGCCGGGACGTCCAGCAAGGTGGCTATCCAGCCACTCCCCAAAATTTGGATGGTATGGATGCCCTACATCAAACAGGGTGGGTCCCAGTAAGGTGGACCACCATGGAGAGGAAAAATGGATGTCCTACACAAGCCCAAATAATTTACACAAAAATGGACAGTAACAAAAATTCTGCTGCTGAAATTGTTATTATCCCCATCTTTGGCACCTCATGGGGTGAGCCTAGGCCTGCCAAACCAATGGGAAAATAGCTGGATTTAATGCCCCCATACATGGACAACAAGTGGGGTCCACTAGTGTGGCCCACTTTCCCAAAAATCAAGGTGTAATAGGTCCATTTCCAACATGCAACATTGTTGGATAGTCTAAAAAATTCTGGATGTCCAGCCCTCTTTGGCCCATCCCATAGGTCTTAATCAAAGGATAAAGGGTGTGGGCTCCATCCTATATCAAGGTGGGGTCCACACCTTAGAAAAACCCTAAAGAAATTAGGGAGAAAAGATATACAAATAGGCCTAAATCATTGCCAAAAAACCATGCAGCAAATGGGCCTAAAATTTGGACAACAACATATACTATCCATTTTCAGCCCATAAAAAAATATACAAGGGAATTTATGCCCAAATACATCAAGTGGCGTCCACCTAAATGGACCATAAAAATTTCAGACCCATTCCCTATCAAATATCTCTAAGAAAATTAAGCATTTGGGGCCATCCAACCCATGCATTCAACATGCATAAGGTGTTTAACCTAGTGGTCCTGGACATCCCAAAAATCTGAGGGTCTAGGACATTTTTGGCCTCATCAATGTGCCACCAACATTAGGAGTAAAATGGAGAAAAGAAAGAGGGAGAGAGAGAGAGAGAGAGAGAGAGAGAGAGAGAGAGAGAGAGATCATGACCAAAGGGGAGGGTTCTGATACTATGAACCCTCCACTAATACATTCATACCATACATCTACATAGATCATGCATGCATGTAATTTATACAAATCCAAGAAATTCTGAGGTGGGGATGCCATCCCCACCGTACATCTCAGGTCTAAATGACCTAGATAATCTAGTGTCAAAGAGGAAATCCATCATGGTGGGTCCATGGAGAATGGCCCACCATGAAAACATGCATGCATGTAGTGGGCCTTTAGCCTCACTTCATGGAGCCATGTAGGACCTCCACCATTGATTGGTGGGTCCTACATACTCTCAAGTATGATAGAAAAGAGATGTAAAAGAAAAGAAGAGATAAGGTTTAATAGGTAACACCCACCTTTAAGATCCACCCTCTTCTTCAAGGTACTAGCTCCAATGCCCCAATGGAAGGATTTTAGTGGAGGAGATGGTGTCTAGAGGGTGGGATTGAGAGAGAGAAGGGAGAGAAGTCATGCCCTAAACCTGAAAATCAGATTCACAGGAATCTCAATCACCGAATTCGGTGCCAACAGCCGCCGTAGTACCCCATTCTTGGCTCCCAGCACTCATATGTCAGGTTCCAATCTTGAGATCCTACAAGGAGGATTTTTTTTCCAATGTACATTTATCTCGTAAGGAGCATAACCACAAGTTTACCTAAATCACAAAACCAACATCATCATCATATATCCACTAATATAATCATTTGAGTACAATGCTGAAAGGGAAATATATAAAATGAAAATCAAGCTCCAGAAGACAGCTACATGCTTCAAGCTCTATGCTACTGCAATCTAACATCACCTACATGCATCTATCATGCATAAGCTTGTAGAAAGCTTAGAGGGTGGTGTAAGTGTGTGCACAAGATAAGTGTCAAACACACAATACAAAGTTATAATCATACAATGTCAGAAATATTGGTAAGCTCATGAATCATATGATATCAGAGTAAACAAAAATACTAACAAGTCTATAAATCATACAATATTAGAGTACACAATATAGATCAACTATGCAAATGAGGAGTCATCAAGAGCCATATATTAGATGCCGAGGATGCGATGCAATATATAATTCCTAATGAGTTCACGATTACCGTCAGCCATATCTAGACCATATATATGCAGAAACACAGTAACCCAAAATGTCATATGCTGCGGATGTCATGCAATATTTGGTGCGAATGGAATGACCATGTTGGAGTGTGATGTCGGGATGACATTACGGAGTATTGCAGGCTATGGGGTCCATCACAAAGAACTTCTATCCAAACCAGTCTCATACCTAAATTTAGATAGTCAGACTCAATGTGGTCAACTCTTAATCTCAGGTTAGTCGTGCGCCCTTACCGAAATCTTGGCCATTGCGAAGGTACACATAATAGATAGTTGGGCACCACTAGCCCAAGTGAATAGTGAATAAATGAATGAATGAGTATGCAACTCCTGCTCAATAAGTCTACATATCAGTACAGTTCATCTCTGGGATCATCACTGGGGTTTAGTATACTCCAAGTGGCACTGCCTCTCTCCCAGCAGCACAGTCCAAGTGAGTGTAAGAAACCTCACTATCCACCTGGCCAATAGTTTACCAATACCTATCTGGCATGTCGATAGTGAACCCATTCACGAGCTGGTCAAACTCAGCCTAGTTATGACCTCTACCCTCGGGCAGGTAAAGCCACACCCCCTCCTAACCGACTACGATATAGTGGAAGACATGGACTCCTGGTATTCAGCACTCGGGCGCTCATGTATCCACTCGGTCTCGATGTTGGGGCATCCTCTGGTACCAAGAGGGTTTAGGAATTTTCACCCATGGCCATCTATGCCAACCCGATACTAGTAACAGATTTTCAGTGTCCCATCTGACCATCCACAATATTCCGGTGGAGGCTATGGCTCTGGTGTCACTAGGACATGCACTAATCATAACACACAATGCAAGATGCATAAGTCATACAATCTAGTCATGTATCAATCCTGCGTATATCATGCACTCATGTGAGACAATCTCCACCTATCTGGGAGTCTCATGACAACTGACACTATGACGTATGCAATGGTCAATCATATCTCATAACAAACATGCAGATGATGCGTATGGGTATGTTTCATGATGTTATACTATCACATACTCATAATCGGGCCAAATATACAACACCATGGGCCTCACTCAAGAGCTTAATATACATCACGATGGGCCTTTCACATGGGCCTAACATACATCACAATGGGCTCCATCGCCTAGCCCTCGAATGCATCATAATGGGCCTCATATACATCACATTGGGCCTTAAATATGGGCCGAATACACATCACAATGGGCCTGAAATACAGGCCACATATACATCATATTGGGCCTCTTCAATCAGCCTCGACAATCGAAATCGGTAATTGAAATTAACCTCGACAATCGGCCTATACAATCGGCCTCAACAATCAAAATTGTTTGATAATCAGCCTCAATAATCCAAATTGGCAATCGGCCATAACAATAAAAATTGATCGATAATCAGAATCGACAATCGGTCTCAACAATTGGAATCGATCGATAATTGGCCTCGTCAATCTGCATCAATGAGAATGGCCTAACAAGGCCTAAGGAAAGGTCATAATGTGGACATCCAACCATCATTGCCCATCAATGTGGACATTCAACCAACATCACTCTCAAACAGTGGCCCACATAGAGTCAAACATAAAGTGGGCCCATAGCCTCACACAAAGGCCTAATATACATCACAATGAGCCTTGTATTCATCAAGTCGGGCCTCATCATATGGGCCGGGAATATATCACAATGGGCCTTAACAAATGTGCCACAAATACATAACCAGTGGGCCTTGCACATGACCCTCAAATACATCATAATAGGCCACCTTACATGTGCCAAAAATACGTTACAATGGGCCATGAAATATGGGCCGAAAACACATCTCAATGGGAAATGACCCATGGGCCTCAATATACATCAAGTGGATTGCATTAATGGATCTCATATACATAACAGGTGGGCCGTGCACATGAGTCTCAAATACATAGCATGCGGGCCCTACACATGGGTCTTATATACATTAAATGGGCCACGTACCTGGGCCTCGAATACATCAACTAGGCCACACATCATGGGCCTAATATGTATCACAATGAGCCTTGCCCTTAGGCCACGAATACATCACAATGGGCCGAAAACACACAATAGGTGGGCCCTACACATGGATCTCAAATATCCATCATGATGGGCCTCATGGATAGGCTACAAATACATTCGGGTGGGCCCCATGGATGGGCCATAAATACATCAAGGTAGGGCCCACCATATACTCTCCATCCAATTTGATTATAAGGTCACAAAGACCTGAATAAGAGGTATAATAAATTTCATACAGATCTAAAGCTTTTGTGACCAAAAAGAGGTTTCAAGGGTAGTTGTTCAATTCACCACTATTTTCTACTACATGGTCCACCTAATAGTTGGACAGTGTGGATCATAAATGCATCATGGTGCACCCCACATAGCCTGCCAGATGGATGGCTAATACGAAATACATACAATCAAGGCGGGCCACATGGGTGGCCACAAATACATCAAGGTGGGCCTCATCACATGGGTTGCACCAAAAATCATTTCAATAGTTGCGGGTGTATCATGTGTATCACTGTACACTATCATTCTATGGGCACATGGCTCACTAACGATGATCAGCATTGTCCAACACTGCCCAACACAATTTGGACAATGTGGGTGAAATAAATACATCATGGCGGTCCCATGCTGGAAAAAAAGATGGACGGCTTGGAGAAATACATGCATCATGGTGGACCCTTAAGATGGATGGCACGGAATGAAGCACATGCATCAAGGTGGGGTCCACGTCCCCTGGACTGGACAGAGTGGGTAAAATACTTACATCAGAGGGCTCCAACATCCATTGCTAGACGGTGGACAGCATGAATAAAACATATACATCATGTGTGGGCCCCACACAATGCTGATATAACACATACATTAGGCTGGGCCCCACCCCTGCACGTGCAGCACGTGTGAGGTGGGTCCCAGCCCAGCAAATGGGACGACGGTGGGGATATATCCATACATCATGTTTGGGTCCACCTTCCTCAAACGAATGGACGACGTGCATGAAATACATGCATCATAGCAGGCCAAACGAGACACCGTCCAAAATGGATGGTGTAAATAAAACAGATACATTACTGTGGCCCACAGAGCTTATTGTCGTCCAAGCATCCCTTGCTATGGGCAACAATAGATGGACGGTGTTGGATATGTAACATAAACCTCAAGGTATGGCCCACCATCCACATCTGCTGGACGGTGAAAGATAAAACAGATACATCATGGTGGTATCCCACCTACCATCTGAAAATGGCTGGATGGTGTGGGTGTAAAACCGTTACATCAAAGTGGGTCCCACCCACAAGTGTGAGGTGGGCCAAACACACATCAAGGTGGATACCACTGTCCTGCTGCTGGATGGTAGATCCAAATACATAGAAGGTGGGTCCCTCAGTTTTCTGACGTGAGGTGCAGCAGCTGAATGTTGTTAGGCTGCTACCCAGAAGCCCAACAAATGGACAATTAGGATTTAATACCTAAATCAGAGGTGGGGCAGCTCTGCACCGCCCAAGCTGTCCATCACCATCCAGATCATCTAGATGGTGTGGATGGAGCCAATACTTCACGGTGTGGCCCACACATCTTTAGATCAAGTTGTTATTTGTGTTACCCTTCATCTAGGCATGCTGGATGTCTAATGGACGAACGACCTAGATGAAATGCATACGACAGATGGGTCCCACATATACGTGGCCCACAACTCAAGACTAAGCTGATATTCGTGATTTCCCCTAAATGCAAGTCTACGTGACCCGGTGAACAGATTGAATGGAAAATAAACATCAAGATGGGCCCTGGAAAAGTTTCAATGGTGGACATCAATGTCTCCACTGCTTCCTATGGTGTGCCCTAGGGGAGATCTGGATCGGCCTCCTTTTTGGCCTCAGGCCCTAAAATTATCTAGAGAAATGGAGGGACGGTGTGGATCTGATACATACATCATGGGGTGGCCCATGCAGCACTTGCTGATAATGGTGCAATAGTCGAGAGCGGTGTGGTTGTAAAATGGATGGACAGCGTTGATACATAACATGCTCCATGTGGTTTTCCACATGCGTGTGGGTCCCATGGCTGCAATACAACATTGATAAAATCATGGTGTGGTGCCACGTGGGTGGCCCACCAGCGTCCAACCCATGTCTAACATCGTTCAGCTTGCTGGACGGTCTGGATATAGGCAAACAGTGGGTCCCATATCTTGATGTATGGTGGTGATACACCATATCATGATGCGTCCATCAAGAATGGACGGTCCAAGTAAATCGCATACAACGTGGTGGTTCCACGTAGTGGCCCACCCTAGCCTAGATCAAGTTGATACTTATGTTTCCTCCTATCCATCCAGGCACGCTGGATGTCCAGCAGACGGGTGGCCAGGACGGAACACATACAGCATGGTGGGCCATGTCCAGGGGCTGGACGGACAGTCAGGTTACACTTGCATTTGGTGGGCTACTCACCAAGAGAGAGAGAGAGAGAGAGAGAGAGAGAGAGAGATGGATGGAGGAGGGGCCCCACCACTATGAGCCCCTCAATTTAATGCATACATCATGATGAGTCCCACTAAATGTAAGCCCTTAAATCATCAAAACCTCATAATTAAATCATAAAATACACCTACCTCAAGATCTCAGACTCTTCCTTCCACCGATGCGATCTAGAGCTCCAATGGAGAGACTTCAATGGTTGAGATTGGACTTGGGATGGTGGGATCGGGTGGTAGAAAGGTGGGCCACACTACTCTCTCCCATGGAAGCCATGTACGTGAGTTGCTCCCATGGAGCTTAGGAGATATGAGAGAGAAATGAGAGATGAGAGAGAAAGGTGTAAGAGAGAGAGAGAGATGGGTGTGAGTGAGTGATGTGTACTTGTGTAAGAGAGAGTTGACTTTAGGGGAGGGGTGACTGTACTTGGGATGGGTGAGTGATGGAGTGTGATGTGTACTTTGATTGATGGGATTGATGGGATTGATGTGATGTTTTGTAGGGATTGTAACGCGCTATATTTATCCTCGAACTGAACGTGGGCCCACATCTCCTGGGCAGGGAATCGCCTTGGCGAGCGAGACACGGCGTTGGAACTGTGACGACAGCGCGGTCGCTAGGGTATAAGTCTTAGGTTAAATAGACTCTGATATATGAGACATGACTTAGGATCACACACAAATGCCAATAACAGATCATGGGTCACCGGAATTCGACCAGGAGGACCGTGGAGCCTACGGAACAGTACGGGCTAGGACATGGGTCTTACAAGAGAACTTGCTAAAAAAATGGAGTGATGGACATTTCCACCATTACGAGAGAGAGAGAATGATAAAAATGAGAGAGGAGAGAGAGGGAGGAGGGGTATTAGGTAGTGTGATGATTAGTTTTGGGAGATGGGTAGCTTAGGGAAGAAGGATTGCTTAGATGAGAGAGGAAATCCGAATGATGGGTTTTCTTTTTAAGAAAACCATCATAGCTAGCTTAGACTAGGCCATGAAAGAAAGTAGGGTGTATGGAGTAATGTGCACTATGTGGGGCCCACATGGGGAAACATGCCAATGATCTAGGTGGGTCCCACATGTATGATGAATGGGCCAAAAATGGTATGGTCAATATATCAAGATGTACACATCGAATTCATGCATGAGACGTGGCGTTGGAACTGCGATGTCGATGCAATCACAATGGCATAGGTTTTGAGTCGATCCGGGTCGGGTTAGCATGACAGGATTTAAGGATGACCGGAAACAAAATCTATAGGTTGCGGGTCGCAGGGATTTGACAGGTAGGACCGTGGGACCTAATAGAACAAAATAGATACTCAAGCTAGGGTCTTATAGTATCTTTTTCTATGAAATTTGACAACTTATGTGTGCTACAAATGTAAGCACTTACAATCTCCCCCTTTGTCAATTTGTGATAAAATACATATATAACATACATAACACATCATACCATACATATACATCACAACTCATGATCTCAACCATAAAAAATGGAGTTCTGGTTCAACTGTAGATTCAACAATCATTTGTATTCCACATGTAGCTCCCCCTGAGAAATATAGCAAGTACTACGTCATCCAAATATATTCTCAAGTATATTCATAAAATCATTAGAATTAAAAATTATTATTGGCATCATCAGCATCACAATCATCAACATCATAAATACGTATGTATATCATTTAGTTCTCCCCCCTTTTGTCACAAGTTGACAAAGGAAGAATTCAAAATAAAGAAGCATTATCGGATGACAAATGAATGAAATGTAAGAATATCATTAATGCAAGTCAAAAGAAGCATAACATCATATAAAAAGTAGCAAACATTGCATAAAAAAGTGTATCAAGTCACATCAAACCATCAGAATATAAAGTTATTACAAACCCAACCATAATAAGAAAATAATCTCACTCTAACTCAGAAGAGGATGACATAGGCATCTTAGGATCATTAATCCTTAAACTCCTACTAAATCTATGAAATTACTTTTTGATGTACTTTATATTCTTTTTTTGAATTTGAACTAATGATCCTTGAGATACTTGAAAAGCATCCACTTTATCTTCTAAGGCTGAAAACCTCTCATTAAATTGAGAGGGGTGATAGTAAGAGTCAATCGTATCTTCAGAAGCTTCCGAGTTATAAAAAAAATATTGTCTATATTAATGCACAATTTTTTTTATTCTTTTATTTTTCTTTTCTTTTCATGCATACATTATTTATAAATAAGAAATATGAAATAAATGTAAATAAAACATTAAAAAAAATAGAATTATCATTATTTAACAATAAATAATCCAATATCATGCTTTAAATTTGAGAATTTGACACTATCAAGTGGTTTAGTTAGGATATCTATAAGGTGCTTCTTAGTTTGAATGTATTCCAGCATAATAGTCTTATCTTCAACTAATTCTCATATATAATGATATCTAATGTCAATATGTTTGGTACAAGAATGTTAAATTGAATTTTTTAATATATTTATCATATTTTTATTATCACAATATAAATTCGTTGTATTTTGTGTAATTTTATAATCGGCTAACATACGTTTCATCCACATAAGTTAAGTGCAAGCACTACCTACAGCGGTGTATTCTACCGCTATAGTGGATAATCATACAAAATTTTGTTTCTTACTTAACTATGATACAAGATAGTTTCCAATATAGAAACATCCACTGCTTGTAGATTTTTTATCATCAACATTATCTACCCAGTTTGCATTAGTGTATCCAATGATTTATATAGAATTAGCATGTGGATACCATAAACCTTAGTTGAAAATACTCGCAACATATATGATTATCCATTTGATAGCAGATAAATGTAATTCTTTACGGTTAAATTGATATCTGACTACCAATCATGCTACGATAAAGTTGAGAATCAACACGTTTAGCTAATTCATATTTTGATAATCTAAGTGTTGTACTCATAGGAGTGTTAAAATTTGTACCACTTCCAAATCCAAACTTATTTACGAAGTTCAATGCATACTTAGTCTGTTAGATTAATATATCATCTTTGAGTTGTTTAACTTGTAGTCTAAGAAAGTAATTTAGCTCGCCGATCATACTCATTTCAAATTTGGATTTCATAAGATCTATAAACTTAAAAGAGAGATTAGCACAAGTAAATCCATAGATAATATCATCAACAAAAATTTTAACAATCAAGATATCATGATTATATTATTTAACAAACAGAGTTTTGTCAACACTACACATCAAAAAATTATGACCAAACAGAAATGTAGTCAATTTTTAATACCATGCTTTAGGGTCTTGTTTTAAACCATACAAAGCATTTTTAAGATGGTATCCATTATCGGGAAGTTTGGGATCTTCAAAATCCTTTGGTTGTTTAACGTAAACTTCCTCACTTAAGTCACAATCTAAAAAAGCACTTTTAATATCCATTTGATATATTTTTAACTTTTTAAAACAAGTAATGAAAATAAATAGTCTGATAGATTCAAGATACACAACTGGCGTAAAGGTTTCATCATAATCAATACCTTCAATTTGAGTACAACTTTACACAACCAGACGTGCCTTGTTTCTAATAAAGTTACCTAATTCATCAAATTTATTTTTGAAAATCCATTTTATTCCAATCACATGTTTATTAGTTGGTCTCGAAGCAAGATATCATACATTATTTCTTACAAACTGGTTCGATTCATCTTGCATGGCCAAGATCCAACTTTCATAGATGATGGTTCAGACTAATTAATCAAAATGATATCATTATCGCCATCGTTTTAATCAAAACTGGGAATAATCAATTAATCATCAATAACAATGTTTATAGATTCTTGTATAACCCTAGTTCTTTTATTTAAAAACTGGTATACTCGACTGTTTAAAGCATAACCTAGGAATATTATCTCATCTATTTTAGCTTTGAATTTATCCAAAATTTCTCGATCACATAAAATAAAGCATTTGCTTCCAAAAGTGTAGAAATGCTTAACAGTAGGCTTTTTGTTAAACCATAATTCATAAGTTGTTTTATTTTTAGTTGCTCTTACGTATACACAATTAATTATATATTATGCAGTACACATAACTTCAACCCATAAATATTTAGGTGATTTCTTACTATTTATCATTATGATAGCCATTTCTTGTAAAACTCTACCTTTTCTTTCAGTAATCCCATTTTGCTGAGGCATTTTTGGAGCATGAAATTCATGAAATATTCCATGTTTATTACAGTATTTCTCAAAATTGATATTTTTAAATTCAGTTCTATGATCATTACTAATTTTGATCACAGACAATTCATTTTCAGTCTGGATGCATTTTATAACCTTTTTGACTTCATCAATAACGTCTAATTTTTCTCTTAGAAAGGAAACCTATGAATATCTAGTATAGTCATCAACTACAACTAGAAAATATTTCTTTCTGCCTCCACTCTTCGTTCTAGTTGATTCGACTAAATCCATATAAAGTAGTTCAAGAGGTCTTATAGTGGCTAAGGAGTTCACTTTCTTGTGACTACTCTTAATTTTCTTTCCTATCTAACAGGCACCACATGCTTTATTTTCTATCTTTTTTCAATTTGAGTAAGCCACGTAAGTGATCACTTTTGCTCAATTTATATATATCTCTGTAGTTTACATGTCCAAGACATTGATGCCACAGTTTAGTGTAGTCTGTTTGGACCATGTAACATGAATGATTTATTGAGTAAGAATCATTAATTATATAGCAATTTTCAGACATTCTACGACCATTTAATATCACATGTCCTTAGTTATTAATTATCTCACATCTGTGATTTGAAATTTTCACACTGTTTATTATCACGGATTTAAGATATACTTAAAAGATTATGTTTTAAGCCTTCAACATATAAAACATTTTCAAAGATAGGTAACTTAGGAAGTTGTACATTACATTTGTCGATAATCTTACGGTTGCTACCATCTCCAAATGTAACCGAGCCATCATCAATTTGGTTGATGCTTGATCGAACAACTTTATCACTTGTCATATGTCTAGAACATCTACTATCCAAGTACCATCTTGAATGGCTATTTTCTTTGAAACACATGTGGATAACAAACACTTAACCTTTAGAACCCATTTCATTACATTTATAGGTTTAAGAAGGTCTCTTACCTTTTGTTGTATTTGGGAGTTAAGATTTCTCATATTTCTATTTACTCCATTCTTACCTGAGTTGGATTTCAACACCTCTTTAAGCAAGTCCATATTTTAATCAGCCAAAGGAGGATTTCTATTATTACTCCATTGATATTTGTCATAGTTGGCATTTTTTTATTATATATTAGAGGCTTCTTGAAAGGGTTTTACATTTTTGAAGTTATTCTTTTTATAGTTCAACTATTTTAGAATTTCGGTTTTAGAGTTCGAGGACTCTCATTTTCCAAAAGTGTGAGCAAAATCCTTAGATTTTAAAGTGTTATTTTTAATATAACCTAGTCCAGATCTATCACCACATCGTCGAGATGAGATTAACAACTTTTCAAGTTTCTGGTCACCTCGTGTAACGCCCCGAATTTTGAGGGTTAAGCAAATGCTCGACTCCCAAGTTTCCAGGCATCACTTATGCTTTGTGAAAGCCGGTTTCAATTTACTTATACATTCGGTACTTGAGAATGTATAGAAATATACTAGGCAGTGTATCATAATTTGGGATAAGCATAAATAAAGCAAGTGAATGAATCAAATTATGTATAATATGATTATCTAGAATACGGTCCACAGATGGGTCTGGTGTAAAATTTTATATTCAAACAAAATGTGGTATAGTAGTGTCTAACTAAACTCAAACATTCAATGTCCCTCATCGCATAGTAAACCACCTACATCAGCCTATCTGAGAGATGAAAATAGGAGAACTCCTTGTCCATGCAGGCCTAATCTAATACTTTGGCCTTCGTGGTCCCTACATCTACATTAGCATCCAGTTAGTGTTTTAAAATACCATCCCAGAGTGGGAGTGAGTCATTAACTCAGTGATTCCATAAAGCATGAGTTACACATGTTATCAAGTCTAATAGTAAATAATAAATCAATACAAACAACCAATTCCTAATTACTCTTATTAATGCGCATAGTGGGGTTTATGAAATGATGCATGCACTTCCAATCCAACACTCCCTCAACACGCAACTCTAACAACTGGGTTCACAAACGACAACACTCCCTCAACACGCAATCTCAACACCTAATTTGTAACATCCTATTCTAGTGCGATGCGATGAATAGTTATGTTAGCTAAGTGATTAATTAGGCCTATTCATCCAGCAATTCAGGGATGTTAAGGTACCTCCCTTTTAGTCATCAATCTCATCTAAATCACTAGGTGCAAATAACCACAACGGTCCTATGCTTGTAATCCTTAATCCATCTGGGTTCATCACTCATAGATAAATGCATACGAAAGGAAATTTGTAAGAGTAATGCTTGTAGTCACTATAGGGATGCTCATCACCCCAGTGTAGGCCGACAACAGGAACACGGTGTCCCATATCACCATGCCTGGCTCATGAGTCTTAAGGATCACGTCGCTAGTGGTTAATAGTAAACAAAGAAAATGATAAGGGGGGTATCCCAGATTTAGGTAGTTGTGATGATACATGGTGAACATATATAGGGTTAGCTAGTTCTTTAGATATTTTTGATTGATGTTGGAAAACATCGACATAATTGGTGTGGAGTGCATAAGCACCCCGCATGGCCTAACCACCGTTGGTCATTTGTGTTCAAACCGAATCAATTGAACTTTCCCAGTGTGGTCAACCTAATTCGGTTAACCCATATCTAGAAATTTTCTGACTAACCAAACTACTCTTGTAGTCATATTTTTCATTCTAATCAAATCAGCTAGCATTTACAAATAAAAGAATTCACATTTAATAAATATATTCAGGTAGTTCACCGAACACGTAGGTATCGCTATACAAAAAATTGTAATTCATTGGACATAAATTTAAATATACCTAAGTTATCATATAAATTCTACATTTGTAATCATAAATCATTAACTAAAACAATAGCATTGATAAACGTACTTATAGCTGCACCTTTCGCTAACACGTTTGACTCAGACTTGTTCTTAGGGTTATGTTTTTAAGGAAGGATCGTTGACCACCTGCACAAGTATTCAGGTTTGTTAGGGTTGGGGAAACCCATTTGAAGACTACATTTACAAGGAGGGTTCATAGTTTTACCTTAATTCGTCAGACGAGTTCCGATAGCAGGAGTGGTAGCAGTTAGGCTCTTGAGCCAAAGGGAAGAGGGGTCACCTCTCCTAGCAAGCATGCCTTCGATCTCTCTCCTCCTTTTCTCTTTTCTTCCTTTTCTTTCTCCCAATTTAGGGTTGCTAAATTCGGATGGGAAGAAAGGGTGCAATTTGGGAGCTATTTATAGCTCCAGATGGTGCACTAATGACCTTAGGGCTACTTTATTTATCATTTATGCCCCAAGGGAGGTCATTTCTAACTAATGAGGCCCCATAAGAGGACCTGTGGGCCCATCAACACCATGAGGTAGGTCCCCTACAAGTCGATTTATGCTAGGACATAACCTTGGCACGATCGGACATGTGGATCAGCCATAGGGAGCCTGTGTTAGATCAACGGTCATCGATGCTTGATCGGGGTCGCTGTTATATGAATGTGTGCCGAGAATTACCCTTACCCTACGTGTGAAGTATGATAATAAATTATAAGATCCGTATCCTAGTCTGTACCGTTCTGTGGACTTCCGCAGTCCTTCCAGTCGAATTTCGACAATCCTCGACCCGTATCCTACATTTACGATCGATCCCAAGTCGAGACCTACGTGACGAAGCCGGCTAAACTCAAAACTTGTACCTTAGTGACCGCGTCGTCGTCGCGGTTCTAACGCCGCGACTCGCGCACCGAACTGATATCTAAGCTAGAAGATGTGGGCCTGCATTCGTTCCAATGAAACGTAGTGCGTTGTAAATCACGACAAAATCTCTACAAAATGTTCCATCAATCAATCAATCACTCATGTCAAGTACAAGTCAAGTACAAGCCATACCCAAGTACAAAAAACCATCCCTTCCCTTTTCAAAAGTTAACTCTCTCTCTCCTCTCACCATCCCTCTTTTACCCCATTTTCAACCCAACCCATACCTTTTCTTACAACACATCACTCCATCCATCACACCTCACCCCATCCCTTTTCACCCATCACACCTCTCTCTTCCTCATCTCTCAAAAGAAAAAACCTCTCCTAAGCAACAAGCTTCACACGTCCAAGCTTCCTCTTTCCCAAACCACAAGTGAGGCCCACCCTCTCATCTCTCATCCTCACCATCAAAACTCCATCGCCACCGTTGAACGTTGAGCATAGGTGTATACAAGCCTTAAGGAGCAAGGAGGAGTGCAAGAGGTGGGTGATCATCCTTCATTTCAATTTTTAAGGGCCCACTTGTTGTGGGACCCACTTGATGTATGTGTTGTATCTATGGAGGGCCCATAGTGGTGGGGACCCTCTCCTCTATCTCATTGTATCTCTCTCTATCTCTCTCTCACCCTTTTCTCTCCTTAGAATGTAGTGGGCCCCACCAAATTGTGTTAAGTCTATTCCATCCATCAGACGGTGTGGCCCACCGCATTTTAAGAGAGATTCACCGTGTATATAGTATATATAATATTATATTCATATTATGATAATATTATATTAATATATATATATATATATATATATGCATGGTGGGCCACGTGCATGTGGGACCCACCATGGTGCCTGTGTGATTCCACACCGTCCAACGTCTCTGGACGCTGGACGTGCAGGCGTGGGTGTGGCTAACAGTGAAAGCATGAACTGACGTTGGGGTGTTCTAGGCTTGGGAAAGGCCACTCTAAGGTGGGCCCCACCTTGATGTATGTATATAATCCACATCGTTCATCCCATTCTACAGCCCATTTTAGGCGTTGGGGCGAAATTTGAGACCAAACCAATTCCCGGCTGGGTCATACCATAGGAAATAGCAGTATCACCATTAAAACCCACCTCGATTCTTCCATCCACCAAAAACATACCGTATATTGGTCTTATTTGGTCGATCAGGGGCCGTAGAATCCAATGGACGGGTTGGATTTTTCAGATGTGGGCCCCACATGGGAAAAACCATAGGATTTGTGATTATTTTTTTAAAAAAACAAAAGGCAGCACCTGCTGCTGCTACTGACAGAAGATGTAAGCAGCGCCTGCGGTTGCGTGGGCGGGCAGACGGACAGGCTGGGCCTGACGGCCCTAGCTGTGGGCCCCACCGTGATGCGGTTCGAACATCAACACCGTGCATTGGGTGGGCCCATAGGGCAGTGGCCCCCGTGCCAAAAATTAGTCGTATGCAGAACTCAGGTGGGCCATACCATCTAAAATCATGTGAAGACATGCCTAAAACATATAAAATCACTTGGTGGGACCTACCTGAAATTTGGATGTGGCTGAAACTTGGTCTGAACCCTCAACCAGGTGGGACACACATAATGGGTGGACTGGATTTGTGGATCACATCACCATGGGCTCCCTGACCCAATCAACAGGTTTGGGTGAAAAATAAATATTACAGTGGGCCCCTGACCATGTGACCTTATGAATAGGTTGCATGGCAAACAAACATCACAGTGGGTCCCCTGACCGCGTGACCATATGAATAGGTTGTATGGAAAATAAACATCACCGTGAGCCCCCTGGTCCATGTGACCTTAAGTACAAGTTGGATGATAAATAAATATTACGGTGGGCCTAAGGTCCACGTGACCTTATGAATAGATTGGATTGCAAAAAAATATTACAGTGGGCCCTAGGCCCATGTGGCCCTATGAACAGTTTGGAGGGAAAAATAAACATTATGTTGGGCCCTAGGTTGGGTGGAAAATAAACATTTTGCTGGGCCCTACTTAGGACCCACTTATGTATGTATTGTGTCCACACCTTTCATCAGTGTGAACCTTCACCATAGAGTATTTGATTTATCTATGCCTTTCATCCCTATGGGACCTACCATGATGCATGAGTTTCATCCTAACTGCCCAACCATTTTGAGATTATTTTAAGACCATTATTAAAGCCCACCTTAAATTGTATAAGGCCTATGGGTTTTGGCCCATTTTAATGTACATAAAGACCATTGGTGTGGCCCATTGATACGACCCACTTGATAAATATAAGGCCCATTGATATGACCCACTTGATAAATATAAGGCCCATGTGATATGGCCCATTTGATGTACTTAGGGCCCAGTGAGATGAATTTAGGTCCATTGCAATGTGTGATTTCTCCGTGGTATATATAATGATGTTCATAATGAGACGTGTCTTAGGAACAATGATGGTTAGATGCCCACATTGTAAGGATGATATCGGTTAAATGTCCGCATTGTCACTCTCCCTGAGGCCCATTGGTAGGCCCATACTGGTAGTATGTAGGCCGTCTAGGCCCACCTTCATTATACACAAAGCCCATCTTTATATACATGTTTAGTATAGATCCATGATTCATGATCATACGCATCATATGTATGACTGATATGAGGAGTGACTGATCATAGCATATGCCTTCGGCAGACTATTTATGGGCTCCCTGATAGGAAGAGTTTTCCAACATAAGCACATGGTACACGTAGGACTGTTGCATGACTGGTAGTGTGACTCATGCACTTGCATTTGTATGATTGTAGTTATTGTATGCCCTAGAGAAATCAGGGCCAAAGCCTCCACAGACGTATCGTGGGTAGTAGGATTGGATATCGAAAATATTTGGTTCTAGCATATGGGCGCCATAGATGTCCCTAGGTAAAAATCCCTAAACTCGATGGTACCAAAGGATGACTCCAACGTCAAGACCGAGTGGACACACGAGCACACGAGGGCCATATACTAGTAGGCCGCGTCTCCCACTGTGTCGTGGTCGGTTGGAAAGGGGTGTGACCTTATCAGCCTGAGTGAGGGGGCAAATTTTAGATTGAGTTTAACCAGCTTGAGGAATCGGTCCGCTATCGATGAGTCGGGCTCGATATTGGCAGGCGAATATTGAGGTCTCTTTTGCTCTCCCAATTGTGCGTTTGGATAGGGACGACAAGCTGGCGTAGAGTGTACTAGACCCCTGTGATTTTTTAGACTGAGAATCATACTGATTTGATGCTCTAGTGATGAGTTGCATTGATATGAGGATGAGGATTGGCTTGCTTGACTTGCATTATGCATCACATGGTCTTGATATGGCCAATATCATTTATATTCTGCACCGCATAGCCTTGGTACGACTGATTGCATTCATATACCCATCAGTATGTTTTCGTATTACTCTGACTTTACATTCCAAGCACGATCATATTGCGCACACACTTACACCACCCTCTAAGCTTTCTATAAGCTTATGCATAATTGATGGGTGAAGGTGACGCCAGGACACTACTGTAGTCTTACCGCGGTTGGAGTTTACAGCCGAGCTTCTGGAGTTCTTGTTACATTCAGTATATTATATTTCTCCTTTTATATGCCTTATACTCAAAGATTTTGATCATAGTGGATTTAGTGATGATGTTCTTGTGGTTATTGTTCATGGGTTATGCTTGTGGTTATGCTCATTACGAATTAAATCATGTTTGGAATCCTCCTTGTAGCATCCCAGGATCGAAACCTGATTGTAACATCCCGAAAATCGGGGGTCGGGTAGAAACCCAACTCCTGAGTTCCAGAACATCACTTATGCAACATTTTCAATGATGGATGAATGTTGTTCATATTAGTGCAGAAAACATGAGTGGGATTAAGCCAAATCACCATATCATACTCCAGAGACAGTTAAATTAGCAAGCAGAAGACTGTGATAAATATATAAAATATATAAATGATTGTAAGTCTCCAGAGTGTGAACATGTTACCAGGTTAACTAATTACATGTAAACTCTAAAATAGAAAGAAAAGAATATACATGGGTGTGTAAATAGAAGGCAAACCGCCAAGTGTATTGGCATCTAAGCAGTAACCCTATAAACTCGTCGATCAGAACCAGCATATAGGAGAAATCCTCCTCATCATCAAACAAGTCCGGCTCCGCTTCACAAGCAGCGCCATCATCTGAAACATTCTAAGGAAGGTTTAAATCCTAGTTAATGATAGGTTCTAAGTTACACCTCGTTCTAAGTGTATTCCTAAATACATTCCTAAATACGGTGATTAATGCAATCGTACATTCTTAAATACAGTGATTAATGCAAGCATGAAATGACATGATGGATGCCCTCACCGACATACTCCCTCATGCGACACCATCTTACGTCCGCGGCATGCTTTACTATTTAAACTTGAGGATTCGTGTCTAATATGAAAGTACTTAGAGAAGTTTGAAGAATGAGGTGGTGAAAGGTAAGTTTGGAAGGAAATGAGTTGAAAAGTAATTTCTCTGGCTTTGGAATTGAGTTTTGAGAGTGTTATGGTTGACCCATTGCCTAAGGACGTCTAATCCCAATATGTGTGTGTGTGTGTGTGTGTGTGTATATATATATATATATATATATATATATATAGAGAGAGAGAGAGAGAGAGAGAGGAGTTGGAGTCAGAGGTGTGAGTCACTACATTGAGTCCATATTGGGATTCTTTGAGTCTTATTTGGTCCATGCTGATCGAGTCTGCTTAGTATTTGTCCATCTTTCTCTCCACTTGTACCTGGAAAAGAGAGGTATGAGAGGGAGAGAAGAGGACAGGAAAGGAAACTCAGGAACTCGAGTCGACTCACTATCGAGTAGTTGGCAGGTTCGTGACTCACAATGGCAACTCAATGTCGAGTCAGGGTTAGTTTGGGGCAGGCCTGTCTTGGTCTAGGTCATCCTAGAGAGAGGAAGAAGAGCAGCTAAAGATGGTTCCAAGCTATGCTGGGTTACTGTACTGAGTTTGGGCTAGGATTGAGTCTAATTTGAGTCTCCTCAGTTGTCGAGTTCAAGTTGGGCTTGGGTCAGGTCCGGGTCCAGCTGGAAATTCCAATAAGGAGGGTGGGAGGGAGAGATAGAGAGAGAGAGAGAGAGAGAGAGAGAGAGAGAGAGAGAGAGAGAGAGAGAGAGAGAGAGAGAGAGAGAGAGAGAGAGAGAGAGAGAGAGCAAAGAAAGAAGAGAGGAGGGAAGGAAGATAAGAAGAAGAAGAGTGAGAAAGAGAGGAGATGGAGGTGATTGAAAAAAACCAAGTTAACCCAACCGAGTTGACTCAGCTGAGTTGATCCGAGTGTTAACCGAGTTTGAATATTGTTAGACTTGTTTAAGAGAGAAAGTAAAACAAAAAAAGGGAATAGAAAGAAGAAGAAAATATAAAAGAAGGAGAATCGAGTCAATCAGCTTTAACCAAGTCAATCTGCCAAGTCCTGAATCAAGTCAATTGAGTCAAGTTGGGTTGGAACCGAGTTACAAGATGAATCGAGTTCAAGCCAATTCAAGGACTCAATCAAAAGGATCATGTAAGTGCCCTAGTTTGTTAATGAGCATGAGTTATGAGTCTTAGAGTCCGGAGAGCCCTAAAGAAGATTCAAGCATGAAGACTTAAAGATCGAAGGTGTCCAAAGCATGACAAGGTAAAGAAATAACAAAGACCTCCTAAAAAAACCTATATCAATCCTACAAAAACCTTTAATCTAGCTCAAACCCCATAGGAAAAACCAACTCAAAGAATGCTAGTAAGAAATGTGGGAAGTAGTTTATTCAAAAAGAAAAACACAAAAAATAAACTAGTTTCGACGGCATCGAAGTCTCATCAAATTATCTTCGATGGCATCGAGCAAGGAGACCCAATTATCTAGCAATTAAACTTTAAATTTCTAGATTTTCTTGATCGCATTGAAGGCTTCCTTCAATGGCATTGAATTCCTATCAATGACATTGAATAGGGACTCCAAAATGTCCAGCAACTATACTTCAAAAATCTAGATTTTCTCGAGCATTGAAGACTTATAGATGATATTGAACTCGATCACCAAAATCACCAACAAGCCGGAGTCGAAAATGGGGATTTTGTCGATGGCATCGAGAAACCCTTTGATGGCATTGAAGGACCCTTTTGATGACATCGAAGGTCACTCGATGGCATCGAACAGAACTATCCAGTAACATATTGAAGAAAAATCTGATCTTCTCGGTGGCATCGAAGGGACACTGGACACTTCGATGCCATCAAAGACCAATCAATGACATAGAACCTATCATTTTTTTGCCCATGTTTGACATTGAAAATCTTCTCTACATATACGAAAGAGGGGTTTCTTACTAATTTGGTGAGAAATAGAGAGAGCCTTGTGTGTGTGAGTAACCTAGTTAATACCCTACTTCCTAAGCTCGCTTACCTCATGAAGTTCTTCTTTCAATCCTTGGCTTCAAGACATTCACTGAGAATTCAAAGCTTTGATTGAATAATGAACTCCATCATTTATTAATGCTTTAGCAACCACACTTATTGGTAAATAGATCATGCTAGATTGCATTGAATGCTTAGCATGAAAATCCTTGTCTTACTCATAAAGACTCATCATAGTTAAGCTAGGATTCACCAAACCCTTAACCTAAAACCATGGCTTCTTTAACGACACATCATCAATATGGTTGTAGTACAAGGGAGCTGAAGATGCTTCACAATTTGAGAAGATCTCCATTAAATGTGCTTTAATGGGGCCCATCTACTTTTAGGTAAGAAAGTATTTTGAGTCCATTGTGTTTGAAAATCATTCCTTGTATAGGATTGGGTTTCAGAGTTTGAAATACAAAACTCAATAAGACCTTGTGTAGGCCTCTGGTGGTGGGAGAGTACGTCGTCGTCCTTGTGTAAGACTTCGTAAGACCTTGTGTAGGCCACAAATGGGTACAAAATGTAGACCTTATGTAGGTTGTTAAGTTTATAGTAAACCTGATTTAAAGCCATCTGAATAGTGAAATCCGGGATACTCTAAGGGAGAGTGGATCAGTCGGGAGTGGAGTAGGCATGTAGCCAACCACTATAAATTTTATGCAATGAGATGAATGATTTAAATTCTTATATGTTATGTTTTGATAAACAATAAACTTGAATTACTTTTTGCAGCAAACATATTTAATAGAATGCTTGAATGATGTTTTTACTTAGACTTTGCTTTTGCACTTCTTCATGTTTGTATTACTTTACATAAATGTTTAGAAGTAAGTGCATGTTAATTATATAGTTAAAATTTGAAAAGTCCTATTCACCCCCCTCTAGGACATTAGTCATATCTTTCAAGCTTCGCATGTAGCAGTAAAACCGTAATTTCAATTGGTATTAGAGAGGATTCCTCTTGAAGGGCCTAACAGCCTAGTGAGAGATCCTTGCAGAAGTTGAAAATATGTCTAAGACTGAGGAAACATCGGTCTCAAGACCACCATTTTTTGATAAATCTAACTATGCTTACTAAAAAGCAATTATGCACATTTTTCTTATATACTTAGATCATGCCGTTTGGGACATTAGAGAAAATGGGTGGCTTGTATCAGATGATGGTGTTACCACTTCTAGACCCAAACCAGAAGCAATTTGGACCAACTACGAAAGTCTAGGTCTAGTTGTGAAGCCAAAGCTTTGAACACTATTTACTATGTTGTTTCACAAGAAGAGTTCAAAAAATCTAGTACCACAACCACCCTTTAAGGAACAAGCACGGTAAAATGCTCTGAACTCCAGCTCCTAACTACACAATTTGATAACATAAAAATAGAGCAGCATGAAACATTCATTGATTTTTACACCAAACTTAGTGATATGTGCAACTCCATGTGGGGGTTGGGAGAAAAAGTTCTGATTTCATGAATTTATAGGAAAATCTTAAGATCCCTACTGGAATGAGTCTCCTTAAAAGTTACTACAATTGAGGAATGTAGAAACATATATGACATGAAAGTAGAAGAACTATTAGGTTCCTTATAGACATATGAACTGCATTTCAAGACTCCTACAAAATCTAAAAAAACTATTCTAAAAGCCTCACAGAAAAAACATGAATATGAGGATGACAGTGATGACAATGAAGATGATAAAGAAATGGCCCTGTTGGCCAAAAGGTTAAAAAAAATTCTTCAATAAGAACCAAACCTTCTACAAAAGGGGAAGAAATATGACCTAAAGAACTAAATAGGCAAATCACCCAAAAGGTCAAAAGATCCCCAATGCTACAACTGTAGAGGGTATGGTCATCTTTCTTCTAAGTTTCCCACAAAAAAAAAAATTGAAAGGAAAGGTAATGGTTGCCACATGGGATGACTCTGAGGATTCAAACTCAAAAGTAGAAGAATCTCAAAGTGATGGAGACCAAGGCTCCTTGAGAATACTCATGGCCTCCACCACCATAGTCATCCCCGAAGCAAGGGATATTAAGAAGGAAGATGAGCATGAGGAAGAAAATTCCTTCTCTAAAGAGGAAGAAGAGGAAGTCGACAATACTATCCTATAAGAAGCCTATGACAACTTTATGCTCAAAGCTTAAGGATACTTAAAAAGCTTGGTCAGGTTAAGGTCGAAAATAAACAGTTGGACATAAATTTGGAAGAAGCCAAGGCAAAAAATGAGTGTATAACTGATGAATGTAATGAATACATCAAAGACAATGCCAACTACGCTCAAGAAAATGTCAATTATGAGAGTGAGTTGGCAGACCAAACTAAGATAAACAAATAACTAGAATTAGAACTTAGCAAAATGAGAGAAATCAACCAAAGTAGGAAATTAGTACTAGAGAAATCCAAATCTCATGCTGACCTAAGCTACAAGTTCACCCAAAGCAAGGAAAAACTAGAAAGAGTTATAAGATTAGGGAAAAGTTCAAGGGATAAGAGAGGACTAGGATATGAAAGCAATAGAAAAATTCCTACTCATGTACCACCTGTGCTTAGAAAATTAGTGGCTTCAGGTAGTAAACCACAATTGTCTCTAGTCTGTCATGCATGTGGGGACTTGGGACATCTAAAATTTGAATGTCTAGCATTTAGACACTCCCAAACCACTCTAGGTATGAGCTACATAGGTATATATATACCTACCGAAAAAATGTTGTAGATTGTGAGGAGTCCACCTAAGAAGCTACCTCTGATGAAAAGGAAAGGAGGAAGTATCCCACTCCTCCCAAGATGACTAGGAGAATGAAAGAACTGTTCAAACAAGTTTTCCAACTAAATAAAAAAATAAAGGAAATAATGAATCAATTAAACCAGGGCAATGAATATTTGGTTACAAAAAATAAGTCTCTTAAAAAGAACATGCCTTTGAGAGGAGAGTCCAAGATAGATACTATCTCTCCTAAAACCAGTACTAGTCTAAAGAAAGTTATCTCCAAATGTGTCATTAAAAACAAAGCAAACTGCCTAGTGATACATACTACTCTCAAGGCAGGCAGTAATGCAAAATGGTATCCGGATAGTGGATACTCAAGACACATGACAAGTGATAGTACCCATTTCTGCAACTATGCCGATTTTGATGGTGGGTCAGTCACCTTTGGAGATGGAAGCATTGCTAGGATAGTAGGGTGAAGGATAATTGTCTGGCCAGGTGTAACACCCCGAATTTTGGCCAACCTGGGATTAGACGTCCTTAGACAATGGGTCAACTAAAACACCTGGGAAATCGCTTAGAACCCGATTCCATAGCCAAAGAAATCACTTAGGATTAATTCCTTTAGAAACTAAGCATAAGTTAGCTAACGCTACGTTGGAGTAGCTGTGAAATAGTCCCTGATCACTTTAAATACGTTCTACAAGACCCAAAACCTGTAGAACCAATGACTCTATAATACTCTATAACCTCGGATCAAACTCTAAGCCGGTTTGTTCTCTGGACCTCTTTGAAACTTTGTATTGGATCTAGACCGCGCGTCGAAAGTCCGATACCTACAATCTTAGACCGTTAGAATCGCCTTGTTGGACTTGACAATCATTTCAAAAATCAAGCCCAACCGATAATCACAGGCTATTTCATTGAGCCCGGACTGAAGAGAGTGCGAATAGGGACAGATTTGGAATTTGAAATTTAAATCTGGCACATGACTTGACGCGTCAGTATTAAGCGTTATGACCGTCAGAATTCAGCCAAATTAAACCCTCAGATTAGGAAAAATTTTTATTTCATATCATGAGACTTGCAGGCCTGATCTACGTGCGGTGACCGCTGAACTGAAACTGGACCGCCAAGTGCGATCTATGAACCCTGCCGGACTGAAAACTTAATGTATGCTAGATCCAGTATGCATGAGCTTAAGTCCGACCGCATTTGGCCAGGGGACCACCAGAAATGATCTTTTGGACTGAAACAGCTTCGCTTTGGATAAACATCAAGTGAACTTTGTTCCTGAGCCTATTTTGGGCATTTTTAGGCTTATAAAAAGGGTTAAAACCCTTACTCCTCTCTCCCATCCGAATTTGAAAAAAACTCTAGATTGGGAGAGAGAAAAGGTGAGAGTTTGTGAGAGAGAGTAGGAGAGAATTTACCTGCTGTTGCACCACCTGTTGCAAGTGCCTACGCAACACACTTCGATCACCTGGCCGGTGATTCCTCTGCATTTTTAGGTAAGAAATAACCCTAATAAGTTGTTGATTTGGGATTCTCTCCGTTCCATAGCATGTAAACTGATAGAAATTAGGTTCTGTATTCGCTGTAGACGAAGCGTATACGCTCCGTTCGAATCACTTCACCTATAAGGGAAAAGGTGCGGATTTTAGACGCTTTGATTGACTGTTTCCAAAGCTTTTAATGTCATTTAATAGTAGATTATCGACGGCAATGCCGTTTGACATGTACAACATGCTGTCCGTTTCCTGTTTCGTAAACCGACGGAGAATATGAGATTTAGGGCATTTTAGTCATTTGTAGGAAGTACTGATTTCATTCATATTTTTTTGATGTGATTGACATGGATTATTGTCGCATTAGAATGTTAGGAATACGTGCATAATTAGTTTGGCGAAGAGATTCTCCTAAATGCGCACTTCGAGTCGACATACTATATGTGGACTTAAGTGTGTAGTGTAAGTGTTTGTATAAATGCTTGTATTAGTATGTATTGAATTAAATAGTGTTATGAATTAATTTGAGATTGATTTCTCAATTAATATGCTGGTGTAAATGGTTTCCTACATGTTAGCCATATGTACGATTTCATTATATGTATGAAATGCATATGCTTGATGTTTCACTTAAGTGGTATGCTATAACATGTGCTTGATGATTTCCTTATGATTTAGTTTGAGATTGAATTCTCAATTAATATGTAGATGGAGATGATTTCCTATATGTTGGCGATATGCATAATTTCATTAGATGTGTGAAAGACAGGTGTAAGATGGTTTACTTAAGTTGTACGTTATAACATGTGTTAACATGCTCACATGGTTGTATTTCAATTCCAATACTCTTACATGAATTGTTGATGTGGATTCATAATTGTTTGGGACTATACTTAGTCCAGGCAGTCGGTAACAGAGAAAATTCACGGCTAGCTGGTATTTGCCACGAAGAACGCGTCGATGAACGCGAGTCGTGTTTTGGAGTTGGTGGCAGTGGTTAGGCCACACAAAGTGTTTTACACACTTCATGTCGTTTAACTTGAGATGCGATCGTACTAGTCGAGCCCGTCAAGTAACCCGACAGGCCGTTGTATGTTCACCCTGCATGAGTCATAACTGCTTGAACCTAGGGTACTGATCTTACCATTGTAAACCCTGTTAACCATGGTACCTTGATCCACGAAGACTCATGAGCCAGGCATGGTGGTATGGGATACCGTGGTCGAGCTGTCGGCCTACGCTGGGGCCACAAACCTCCCCGTAGTGACCAGTGAGCACCTATGACTCGTGAGCAGATTATGGTGGTATGGGACACTATATTTTTACTGTCGGCCTACATTGATAAGGTGATGGGGGAGCGGAGCAACGAGTGCGTGCAACAGCCCTGGCAGCCCTTTGTAGTGACCGCGAGCGTATTCTGAGACTACGGGAGGCGACGACCCTTCAGTAGCAGTAGAGTACAGTAGGCCTGTATTGATAAGGTGATGGGGGAGTGGAGCAATGAGTGCATGCAACAGCCCTGACAGTCCTTGCAGCGACTTATAAAATATACATCGTATGAGATTACTAGGAGTGACGACCCTAGACTGGATCTGTGTTGGGATTGATATAAGGGAAGTACCTTAGTTTTCCAATCCTGCTATTTGAATGGACTAATAACAACTCAAAAATCATATCACCATACCATTGCATGTGCCTGGAAGATGTGGAGCACTTGAGGGTCGATTGCATGCTGCGGTCGTAAAATGGTGCCGTATGAGGGAGATCGTCGGTGAGGGCATACATCACGTCATGTCATATTGCATTAACAACAGTATTAGGATTGTTTGATTTATTGCTTTACTATTATCACATGATTGATTTGATAACATGCTAATCTCTGCTCTCTTATCCCGCTGAGTTGATCACTCACTCCCACGTTACGGGATGGTGTTTCCAGACACCCACCAGTCCTTATTGTGGTTGCAGATGATGGCGCGGCCTATGAGGCGGAGCTGGACTTGATGATGATGGGGAGGATCTCTCCTTTATGCATGATCTGATTGACGGGATTACAGGGAGGTTGATTAGATGCCTTGACACTTGTCATTTTATATTTTAGCGCTCTCATGTATATTCGTTTTGTCTACTTTTGGAGTATACATGTATGTATATAACCTGGTAACATGTTCACACTCTGGAGACATACAACAGTTTATATATGTTATACATACTATCACAGTCTTCCGCTTGTTAATTTAACTGTCTCTGGAGTATGATATGCTGTTCTGGCGTAATCCCACTCATGTTTAATACATTAATACAGACAACATTCAATCATACATATCTATGTTGCATAAATAACATTTTGGAACTCGGGAGTTGGGTTTTCACTCGACCCCCCGATTTTCGGGATGTTACACCAGGAATGCCCAAAATTGATAATGTTCTTTGCGTGGAGGGATTAAAACACAATCTCTTAAGCATATTGCAGATTTGTGCCAAGGAACATTCAGCCAAATTCTCCAAAGAAGTGTGCAAAATCTCAAATTATATAAGTAAATTAATTATGAGAGGTCTTCGCACCAGCGACAATTGCTATATCATTGAAAGCAGTGGAGAATGTGTCGCTCCAGCAATATGCCACATGGCTAAGGAGAATGAGTATGAACTTTGATAACAAAGACTCGGACATGTCCACCACAGAAATTTATCTCACTTAAGCTCGATGAATTTTCTAAGAGGGCTTCGTAAGATTGAGAAAAAAAGCTAAGATTGTATGTGGCGACCGCCAGAAAGGAAAATAAATCCATGCTGCTCACAAAAAGACAACCACCAAGGCTACCTCCAAGCCCCCTGAACTCTTGTGCATGGACCTTGTTGGTCCCAATATAGTCCAGAGTTAAGGAAAAAAGAGACTTTGTAGTTATAGTGGATGATTACTCCAGGTTTATCTGGGTTGCCTTTTTAAGAGAAAAACTTAACACTTTTGATGAATTCAAAAAACTTGTGAAGCACTCCAAAATGAGAAAGGTTACATGATAGATAGGATCGGGAGTGATAATGGCGGTGAATTCGAGAATGACTGATTCCAAAAATTCTGTGATGAATGTGACATTTGGCATGAATTATCAGTACCCAAAACTCCATAAAATAGAGTTACTGAAAGAAAAAATAGGGTGCTAGAAGAAATGGCCTCAATTATGTTAAATAACAAAGATTTATCAAAAACCTTCTAAGCCGAAGCTATCAATACAGCCTGTTACATTATCAATCGAGTTTACTTGAGAGCAAGGTTGTATAAAACAACATATGATTTATGGCATGGGAAGCCACCAAGTGTTAAGTATTTCAAGGTCTTCGGTAGTAGATTCTACATCCTTAGAGACTGGGACAACTTAGGTAAGTTTGACCCTAAAAAAAATGATGGGATCTTTCTAAGATATTACTTATAGACAAGCTTATTGGATATACAATCTTAGGACCCTTGCTATTTAAGAATTAATTGATGTGGTTGTTGATGACTAACCCCATGACAAATCAGGTCATAAGATAGATGCAGATGAAGATATGGGTCCAAGCATAATAGATAAATTTGATGATAGACCCACTTCCTCATGAGTGTCTCAACCCTTGGGTGACCTTTCGGTAATCAAGGATCATCCACTCAATTAGATAATTGGAGATCCAAGTACCAACTTGAAAACCTGACGTTAACTTGAGACCATAAATAGTTATCTCTGATTCACCTCCAAAATTGAACCAAAAAATGTTATAGAAGCTCTACAAGATAAATATTAGATAGCAACTATGAAAGAAGAGCTACAACAATTTGAGAGAAATGAGGTGTGGCAACTTGTTCCTAGGCCACAAAACACCAATATCATCAAAACCAAATGGATATACAAGAAAAAATTTGATAAAACTGGCAATGTGGTAAGAAATAAAGTTAGACTGTTGCACATGGCTACTCTTAGATTGAGGGTATTGATTTTGATGAAACATTTTCCCTATAGCGCGACTAGAGTCTATTTAAATCCTTATGTCCATAGCTTGTGCCTTGAAATTCAAATTATTTTATATGGATGTAAAGTGTGCCTTCTTAAATGGTTACTTGAGGAAGAAGTATATGTAGAACAACTGAAGGGATTTTTTAATCCCAAATATCCTCATCAAGTTTACAAATTAAGGAAAGTAATTTGCAATCTTAAACAAGCCCCAAATGTGTGCTATGAATGATTAATGCAATTTTTTATTGACCATGAGTTCATAAAGGGGAGTGTAGATAAAACACTTTTTATTCAAAAGACCAGGGATTCCTTTCTTATTACATAGATTTATATAGATGACAAAGTATTTGGTTCAACATGTGAATAAATGGCTCATCAGATTGCCCACTTAATGCAATTCGAATTTGAAATGAGCATGATAGGAGAACTGAATTTCTTTTTGGGATTATAAGTTAAGCGGCTCGAAAATGGCATTTTTATAAGCCATACCAGTATGCAAAAGAATTAGTAAAACAATTTAGACTTGAGTTTGTTCGTACACATCACATTCCTATGAGCACCACACTAAAGTTATCCAAGGACATATCTAGAAAAAGTGTAGATCAACACTTAAATTGGCATATGATTGGGTGCCTACACGTGCTCGGTTTCAGGCTGACCCAAAAGAATCGCATTTAACCACTGTGAAGAGAATCATCAAGTATGTAGCTAGGACCACAGATTTTGGCCTTTGGTACCCGTTTAACACTTCAACTACAATTCTCGGGTACTTAGATACCCGACTAGGTTGGAAACATGGATGACAGAAAATTGACTAGTGGCAGGTGCTTTTATATAGGGAATTGCTTAGTTTCTTATCATAGTAAAAAAGCATAATTTCATTTCATTATCCACTACTGAAGCAAAATATATTGCAACAGGTAGTTGTTGCGCCCAATTTCTGTGGATGAAACAGATGTTAACGAATTATGGGATTGAACAAACTATAATGACACTATTTTGTGATGACACTAGTGCCATAAATATCTCTAAAAATTTGGTGCAACATTCTAGAACAAAATACATAGATATCTGGCATCATTTCATTCAAGAGCTCATTGAGGAACATATTATATCGCTGGACGATGTGTCAAGTGAGAACAATTGGTTGATATATTGACTAAACCCTTAGATGCAAATAGATTTGCAATGACACTATTTTGTGATGACACTAGTGCCATAAATATCTCTAAAAATTTGGTGCAACATTCTAGAACAAAATACATAGATATCTGGCATCATTTCATTCAAGAGCTCATTGAGGAACATATTATATCGCTGGACTATGTGTCAAGTGAGAAACGATTGGTTGATATATTGACTAAACCCTTGGATGCAAATAGATTTGGAGATCTCCAAAAGTCCATTGGAGTATGTGCTATATAGGTAATTATTAGTTTGTTATGGTTTATTGACAAATCTGGGAATCATAGCCTCATTTTGGAACTTTGTTTGTTATTATTTATTTTATATTTAATTTTATTTTTTATTTATGTTTGAGTGTATAATTATAAAATTTAAAGTTCAATCTTTATGTACACCTCAAGTTTGGAGTCAATCCCATGCACAACTGAAGAAAACATCTCTTTTGCTAACCTTCGATGGGACTTCGATGGCACTTTGATATCATTAAAGTTCAAACTTCGATGACATTGAAGATTATTCAATGCCATCGAAATATCAATGACTGCACTTTAAAAGGGTGTGGTGGTTCATTTCAAACCCACTATTTTGGATTTTTTATCTCTACCTCTCCAAATCCTCTACCTAAATCGGGGTCTAGGGCTTCCAAGTACTCCAAGACAGTTTCAATTCCCTCAGATCGTTGATTTGTGCCTTACTGCGATCTCTCCTTGAAACAATAGGGTTCTCTCTCTCGCTCTGTGTTTCAGTTTCCCTCTCTCGTTGTATGTTGTTGATTTCTACGTCTTCTTGTCAACCTTATTGTCCATTGAACACTCAAATCTTTCTCAATATGCCAAATTATAATGAAGGGAAAGCCCCGATGGTAGGAGAGATTTCTCCACCCACTCAGGCCAAGAAGTTAGCTCCACGGCTTGCCAACCATGCTACACAATGCTCACCATCACCCATACCATTGTCGAGTCATTCCATCCAAAGTGATGGTCCATTAGAACCTGAATCACCCCATGTCAAACTCTCCCTCATCAAAAATATTCGGATCAAAAAATTATTTGCGAGAGAAGAGTTGATATTCAGTGTATTAAGCCCTATGGAGTAGATGAATACTACGGGCCATCGTGTGGGAAAATGTACTAAAGTTAGGAGGGATGGTACATAGAAACCAAGTCTATTAGTTCCTGTTTAGGTGAAGGAGCCCCACACTCCACCCTCCATCATTCAAGGTTGAAGTCAATGGTCGTATTGTCAAAATTACGCCTACTCGAGTCACTACACTGATAGGTATTCTTATGCCCGTGAGCCCGCACTAGATTATGATCTTGCATAACTACAAGTAAGGGACATGATGACAAGATTCCTCTGCAGTGGGAAATAGGAGAAGTGGATTCAAGGGAATGCAATTCGTTCTTCACAGATGTCTAGTAAATTTCGCATCCTACATTCCATCTTCTCGACCAATGTTTATCCTTTGGGAACTAACTGTATCGACCTCACTCCCTGTATGGTCGACATTTACTATAATGTTGGGATGGGTGTCCATTTGTGTCTACCCACTATTATTGTCCATTATCTTGCACAACTCGTCCGAGGTAGTTGCCCCACCTACATTTCTTTTTGTCATCTTTTGTATTTTCTTACTTTGGAGGTTGGGTTCTCCCAAACTATGGATGCACCAGTTCCACTTTCTTTAATCACCAGTGACAACATTAAAAAGATGCATCTATGAGCTTTGGAAGTTACAACTGTTGACATCGATATGCTTGCACTAGCTACAACAACAATGAAGATAGGACAAACTAGCACAGAGGCAACATAAGCACACAAGCCCTCAAAGCAAGCAACTTTAGACACCGCGACCACATGACGATATATGCGGTAGCAGAACCATTTGAACCACTTGATTGTTGAGCAAACATGATAGGGGGAACACCTCTTTATGGCTTGAGCAGATGGTTCATTCACTTCACCATACGGCGGGGGAGATTCTCGCTTTCCTGACCTATCGCCGGGATGATTTTACACCACCAGAGTCCACCACAGACAACTAGAGATAGGACGCATGAGTGTCGAGTCTTTTGTTTAGTTTTGTGACCATCTTGGTCAAATATTCCTTTTTTATTGAACCGAGTTGACTGAACAATGTTATGAATATTTTGAATTTTATACTTGTGGAGGAATGATTATATTATACATTCTCCTTTTGCTACCTATCTTATGAGTTACAATTGCTTATTGTCTCTTTCCCTCTTATGATGCATAAGTTTCCATATTTTCAAGCTTCAGTTGATAACACATGCTTTCATAAATAACCTTTGCCAATCAATGACAAAAAGGGAGAGAAACATACTTCCACCAAGTGTTATGTTTTATATTTTTGGTAATATTTGTCTGTAGAGACTTAAGGGGAATATTGAAGAGTACATTGTGAATGTCTTGAGTCAAATATGTAAATCTTTGTAAATCTTACAACAAGCAATGTAAAGTTACATGTTTATTGAGTTGTAAAGTTTTTTTAGGTTTTGTCATGTAATTGACAAATCGGGAGATTATAAGTGCCCTAGTTTGTCAATTAAAGTGAGTTATGAGCCTTAAAGTCCAGAGATCCCCAAAGAAGATTCAAGTATGAAGACTTGGAGGTCAAAGGCATCCAAAGTACGAAAAAGTAAGAAAATAACAAAAACCTCTTTAAAAAACCTATACCAATCCCATAAAAACCTTCAATCTTAGCTTAAACCCCTTAAGGAAAAACTAAATTAAAGAATGCTAGTAAGAAATGTGGGAACCAATCTGTTTAATAATAAAAAAACAAAAATAGACTAGCTTCGATGGCATCAAAGTCCCATCGAACTGGCTTTGATGACATCGAAGACAGCTCGATGGCATCGAGCAATGAGACCCAACTATCCAGCAACTAAACTTTAAATTTTTTGATTTTTTTCAATGGCATCGAAGCCCTGTTGATGACATCGAACAAGGACTCCAAAATGTCCAACAATTAAGCTTAGTGGATCTGTTAGATACGCTGTAAGACCCCACCCAAGTTCTTACATGTGCATGTGTGTGTGCGAGTATGCATTTCATTTCTTGTGGTCCCACGGCCCTACCAGTTGAATTTCGAAAACCCACGACCCTCGGATTGTGTTTGCGGTCATCCTTAAGTCTGGTCACTTTGACCCGACTTGGATTGAGCTGAGATGTATGCCATCTTGCTCGCATCATCATTGCAGTTCTAACAACACGTCTTGTGCATCCATCTGACTTATGGATCAAAAGTTATGAGCATTACATAGTAGACCCTTAATCATGTGGCCCACTTTTGTGCAATGCATGTGACCACCTTTCATGGCACAAGTCCCTATGCACACTACACACACACACACACCACACAATTCTATGGAAAACACCCCCCACCTCAACACACACTACACAAGCCTAGTCTAAAGCCTAAGCATTGTAAACTCCTCCCTTAGGTAATGATGGGTTTTCTTACAAAACAATTATGACATCTCTCTCTCTCTCTCTCTCTCTCTCTCTCTCTCTCTCTCTCTCTCTCTCTCTCTCTCTCTTTATTCTCTCCCTCCCTCTCATTTCCCTCCATTACTAGCAACACCCCACTCCAACATCCCCTTCTTTCTCTTTTCTCCAGCCTTCTAATCCCTGACATACTCCCAATCCCACCATTAAAATCAAATCTCCAACTTCTTCTTAGGCTCAAGACCTTCATGGTGTAGGAGTTTGGAGGCTTGATTTGCATGTGGGTGAATATAAACTTTCAGTTTCTTTCCTGACCTTTAATCTTATCTTTTCATCATAAATGGTCATATGGAACCCACCAATCCATGGTGGGGATCCCATTTGACCCCATGGATGTGGCCCATCCTACATGCATTTCATGATACATGATGGGGTCATTCCCTATGGACCCCATCATGATATATTGTATTATCTACTTCATTCCAAGGGCATCTAAACCCTAGAAGTCATGTTGGGATGACATCCCAATCATCCATTTTAATCATAGATCATACGTGCGTTAGTTTAATGTTACATGTTCAATCAACATAGTTGTATGGATGAGATTGATTCTTGGGAGGGCCCATTAGTGGCGGGGCCCCACCCATGACCGGATTTCCTTTTTCTTTTTCTCTTTTCTCTGATGTGTGGATGATGATGTGTGTGTGGCAGACTTAGTGGGCCTAGGACATCCCAAAAAATCAGCTAGGGTGGGATGCCCCTACCACCTTATTCAATGGTTTTGGACACCCTAAATTAATGCATACAAGTGTCCTGACCTTAGTTCATGATTTGTACATGTGTGGGGCCCACTAAGGAAGGCCACACCCCTTTTTATTGTTAAGATTATTGAGATATAGGCTAATATATCCAGTCATGTATTGTTATCCAAAAATTTGGACTGTTGCATAAACTGTCTTGGTCAGTATTTGGCATGGATTTTGAATCAAGATTTCCATCTTTTTTTTTATGATTATGAGGTGTAATATGAAAGTGTGTGTCATTCCTCAAACTCGAAAATTGGATTCACAGGAATCCTGATTGCTGAATCTGGTGCCGACAGCCTCTACAGTGCCCCATTCTCGGCTCTCAGCGCCCAAATGCCAAGTTCCGATCCTAGGATCCTACAAGGAGGATTTTTCAATGTACATTTATCTCATAAGAGGCATAATCACAAGTTTACCCAAATCACAAAGGCAACATCATCATCACATATCCACTAATATAAACATTTGAATACAATGTTGATTAGTACATCCCACGGTTAATTCACACTATACCATTAGACATGGTAGTGTGGACGACACACATCACGGTGGGTCCTAAGTGGACGTGGCCCACCTGATTTAGATAAATCTAATGTTTTTGTTTTCCCCATCACCATTAAGGTAGGACCCACATGGCCTGGACGATGTAGATCCAACACGTCCATTAAGTAGGTCCCACGAAGGTGGATGACATGGATAAAATACATTTATGGTGGGCCACACACACACATCATCACCACAAGAAAATGAAATAAAGAGAAAGAGAGATCGGTGAGAAGAGGAGGGACCCTACCACTATGAGCCCTCCCAATACAATGCATGTAACAAGATGGGTCCCACTATAAGTGGGCCCTTAAATCATAAAATTAACACATAAAATCACCCACTTATATCACTTCTTTAGCTCCTTGGGCCCGTATGCTCCGTGCCTTCAATTTTAATGGAGGTTGATGAGTAATGGATGAAAGGGATGGATGGAATGAGTGTTATAAGGAATGGGAATGGAAAAGCACGGGGTTTGTTGGAAATTTTGGTAAAAGAGGGATGGGTAGGGAGAGAGAGAGTTGACTTGGGGAAAAAGGGGGATGGATGTTGGTACTTGGGATAGGGTGAGGTGGCATTAAGGTACGGTGGTGTACTTGATTTGATGTGGCACGTTGTAGGGATTCTCTCGAAATTAGCAACACGCGACATTTCTTTGGAATGAACTCAGGCCCACATCTTTTGTCCCAAGTATCAGATTGGTGCGTGAGTCACGACGTTGGAACCCTGGGGCACAGTCGCTATGGTATAAGTTTTGGGTCAAACTGACTCCAGTATGTAGGACTCGGCTTAAGATCACATGCAAACGTCGGGTACAGGTCGAGGGTTGCCAAAATTTGACAGGGAGGACCACAGAAGTCTACATAACTGTATGGGCTATGATACGAGCTTTACAATGTGGACCCCACCTTGAGGTGTGATGGATCAGACCTCAGATGGCCCATCAAATGGTACCTAAAAAGGGTGTCACATAGGGGTGGGCAGTCCACCTTGTTGGACCATCCAGCCCACATGTATGGAGGGAAAACACAAATTTTAGCTTGGTTTCTCTGAGAGGTGGGCCACTTTTGTGGACTCCACCTTGCTGTATTTTATGAAAAAATACTAAACATTCATTTTCCCCCTCCTAAATGAAGTTTGGGCCCACCTTATTAGATAAACATTGCATGGACATCAACATTTCACTCTGAACAGATTGTAATTTCGAATTTAATTAAAATATTTTTGAGTATGAAAAAATTTTAAAAATTTGTAGAAGGTGGCCCACCCATGGTAGGACCCGCCTACCAATTTTTGGGGCCAACGAACCCCTATGCACAGTATGGCAAGGGCTGGACCAGCCCACCTAACCGAGACATCCAAGTCAAATAGATTTTCTGCACAGTCAATTTACTTTAAATAAATTAAAATACTTATACATATTTAAAAATCATAAAATTTTGTGAAGGTGTGACCCACCCATGGAAGGACCACCCTGTAAAGTTTCATGGCCATCAGACCCATGTACTGTATGTGGTCGGCCTAGAGTGGCCCACCAGGCTGGGACACCCAGGTTGGGGCATCCAGGCCACTTTGTGGGCCCACCTTAATGTATTTTTTATCCCACCATTCATCTATGTGGGGTCCATAAGGGATGTGATCATCCTCCCCTTCAGTAGCATCCAAAAACCCAAGCTCATGGAGCTACCTACACATGGGACGCCCAACCCATTAGGCTGTTGTTGGACGTCCAGTCCAGTAGCATGACCCATCTAATTTGTATGTTTAATCTACTCCCTTCATCTAGTGGACCCCCCTGTGACATGTATGGGTCACCTCGAACTAAAATAAATATATTAATTAATTAATTTTTGAATTTCCAGCAAGCCAGATTGTGGGTGGGCTGGAATTTCAGCAATAGGCCCATGATTATTGCCCATAAATGAATGTTTTTGGGCAGCATGGTCCACTAAATTTGGGGACATTATTACAAATATATTGCCCCATTTAATTATTTTTTTGGGCTTAATTAATGTATATTTAAGGCCCATTCCAATTGGAATTTTTATTGGACTAGTCTTCATAGTTAATTGTTGGGTTCCTAGGCCCATTGTCTTAAAACTTTTTGATAGGCCCATTCGACCCTAGTTTAGGGTGATTTATCGGTGTCATAGTATGAGGCCCATTTCTTGGCCATGTTTAGATTTGCTCCTCATCTCACCAATGATGAGAAGATGAGGGCTCGTTGTTTTGTGATTGGCTTGTGACATGCCCTTCGTAGCCATGTGGTGGGACATTGTTTGGAGACATTCCATAAGGTTATCCATCGAGCGTTGGTTTATGAGGAGGACTGGGCTATGACCCAGAGATCGAGTGAGTAGAGTTTCAGTGGAGACCGGAATAGAAGAGCACCAATCGCAAGTTTCAGGCAGTACCGTCAGCAGAGATGGAGGGGCAAATCAGAGTATCGACAGCCTACAGCTTAGATAGTAACTTCATCATCATCATCAGTACAGCCAGCCACTTCATCTTCTGGCTCCTTTTTCGGCATTTGCTTCGGTTGTGGACAGGTCAAGCATTGGAGGCGTGATTGCCTTCTCCCCATATAGCAGTAGAGGCCACCATAGTTTCCTCCTCCTCATCCTCCTCAGCAGCAGCAACAACAGTAGAGAGCACAGCTTCCACCAGCCGCCCCTAGGGCTCCTCCTCAGTAGTAGAGGCAGCCAGGTAGACCTCCCCAGTAGAAATTGTAGCAGCAGCCACAGTAGAGGGGACATCCATAAGTTCAGTCCATGGGTCGAGTATATATTATAGCTCAGCAGGCACAAACTTAGGTTCACAGTCTTCTGGTTTACTCCCCTTACCAGCTCGAGGTCAATTTTATCCCTTGTAGTAGGCACCAGGCCAGGACCCACAGTCATCGACCGGCGGGGTTGTCGAGGGTATTCTTCTTATTTCTACTTATGTTGCCCATATTTTTTTATTCTGGTGCCTCCCATTCTTTCATGGCCAAGTAGTTTTGCTGATTGAATGATATTCTATCGGAGTCCGTGTCTGTGGCCTTGGCCATTTCGACTCTCATGGGGAAGTCCGTTGTGTTGACCCGTCGCTGCCCTTCTTACCTGCTGTTAGTGGATGAGATGTTTCTTCCCGCTAATCTGCTCGTGATGCCGATGACAGGCTTTGACATTATTCTGGGTATAGACTGGCTTGTGGAGTATTATGTCATCTTGGAATGTGCCGCGAGGACAGTTACGTTTCACATTTCGGGCTTACTAGTGTTCCAGTTCATCGCCAAGCCCAGAGGAGAGCCGTCATCTAGCTTCTTGGCTTCCGTCGTTGAGGATTTTGTGGCAGGGAGTATTAAGCAGCTGCCAGTTGTTTGCCAGTACCTAGATGTGTCCTAGGAGATCCCGGGTTTGCCTCTACATCGATAGGTGGAGTTTCAGATTGATTTAGTGCCCGGTACTGTGCCTATCTCGAAGGCCCCCTACCGGATGGCACCATTGGAGTTGAGGGAACTGCAGTTGTAATTGGATGAGATCTGGGAGATAGGTTTCATTCATCCCAGCAGTTCACCTTGGGGAGCCCCGATATTGTTTGTGAAGAGGAAGGATGGCTCATTGCGGCTCTGTGTAGACTATCGTGAGCTCAATAGAGATAGCATCAAGAACTGATACCCGCTTCCCCGTATTGATGATCTGTTCAACCAGTTGCAACGTGCACAGTATTTTTTCAAGATAGACTTGCACTCCGGTTACCATCAGATTTGGGTCCGATAGGAGGACATTCTAAAGACGGCTTTCCGGATACACTATGGTCACTTCGAGTTTCTAGTCATGTCGTTCGGACTAACCAATGCTTTTGTCGTATTCATGCAGCTGATGAATGAGGTCTTCTGGCCATTCCTCGATCAGTTCATGGTGATATTGATTGATGATATTCTTGTGTACTCGAGGACCTGGGAGGATCATGTTGAGCACTTGCAGATTGTGCTGGGGATCCTCTGTACCCACCAGCTATATGCAAAGTTAGAGAAGTGCGAGTTTTAGTAGGAGGAGGTGAAGTTCCTCGGTCACGTGGTGACGAGGGAGGGTGTCGCTGTGGACCCCTCCAAGTTTGATGAAGTGAGTCAGTGGGGCCTGAAAGTACCCTTGCAAGTGCCCTAGTTTGTCAATTAGCATGTGTATTAAGTCAGTCGGACTGCAGAGCCTCATAGGAAGATCAATTCAAATGTCTGCCTCAAACCGGATGTGTGAAAACTTGTCATAGGTAAATCTAAGCCTCACATCCCATGTCCTAGAACATCAGGTGAATAAAATCCTTAAAACAAAATAGACATCATAGGGTATTTAAGTGAGAAAACTTCTTTCAAAAATTTAAAAATCTCTAAGTTTTCTTGCTCTGTTGATTGTATCGATACACATCTCGATATGATCGACCTACGCTATCAATGTCCTCGAAAACTAATCGATAAAATCGAATGAGGACTTAACGTGTCCAACAACCATATACATATCTGGACGAAATTATCAATGTATCGACACACGTACCGATATCATCGATATTTGAATCTCGAGCCCATCAAAGGTGGCTCGATAATATCGACAGGCAGATCCGGTGCCCCTATTTTTTCTTAAGAATATCATATATGCTTTGATATATCAAAGCCTTCATCAATACCAAGTTTAATCTCAATGATATCGGTTGGCTCTCGATAATATCGGTCATAGGCGCGTAGTTCTCCAGCAACATTTTTCAAGAGGTTTTCAACTCTGATCGGAGGTCACTCGATAAAATTGATATTCTAATATCGATGATATTAGGGCTTGATTAATTGCATCGAGAATGGACAAAACTGTCCAGCAAGCTCACTGATAAAATCTTTAGATTTATCGATGCATTGACACGACTTTCGATATCTTCAACATTCAAATTCTGATGATATCGAGTATCCTCCGATCATATCAAATGACTTAGAAATTTTTAAAGCAAGTCTCTCTCATTTTCAAATGTTGATGAATCGAAACTTGCATTGATAATATCGAAGTTGAAATCCGATGGCATCGACACGAGTATCGATTCCTTCGACCAGTTGGCAAGAGGTTTTCCAAAAGTGTATGACATTGAGTTTGTGTCATCGAGTGGACCATCGATACGATCGAGAGTATACGCTTGATGTTTTCTAACTTGCTCGGTGATATCGAACTCTGTCGTAAATGTGACCGTTTTATATCCGTTGAAACCTTTTGCCTATATAAAGAGAACTTGTCTTTAGTTGCTGGTAGAGAAAGAAGAGAGTGCTTTTGCGTGTTTAACCTTAAATCATATATCCAAAGCCCTTTCTCTCATGAGAGTTCATCCTCCAATCCATCCTCATTCTTGATATTCAATAGAGTGGATTAGGGAATGAACTTCTGTATTCAAAGATCCTCTAGCTACTACCTTAATGGCAAATCATTAAGCTGGGATGCCTTGAATGCATAGATGATTGGAGCCGCTCTACCTTCATGATAGGAAAATATTTAGAGAGTAAGATTCCATCATAACCTTGGCCCAACCCGTCACCTTATATTGGTACATTATTTATGTTGCGGATCAAGGAAGCAGAAGATTCTTCATCAACAAGGAGGAGATCTTCGCCATCGTGCTGAATGAGACTCATCAACTTATCTGTAAGTATCTAGAGTCCAGAGGACCCTTTGATCATTCCTTTGTAGGATTAGGTCTAAGGTGTTTCTCATCCTTTGAAGTCCTCAAGGAGGCCTCCAGTGGGAGTGTACGTGGTGGGTGCGTTGTTTGGACCCTTGCTCTATGGAAGCATAAACATCTAGTTGAAGGTGAACCAGTCAAAACCTTGGGTTTGAGATGAACCGTGTAGAAACCTCCGTTAGGGTCTTATGGAAGATACTTGGCCAGTGTGCCTATAAGTGAGTGCATTGTGTTGAACCTTGCTCGTGAGAGCATAAACACTCAGCCTCAGTGTAGGTTGTGAAGGTTGAAGGTGAACATGATTTAAAACTTAGGTTAGAGAGTGATCTTGACTGATGTTTGGAATATGGCCAAAGGAGAGGGCTTATCAGTCACTAAGCCTTCGGTATTTGATGGTTCAAATTACGCATACTGGAAGGCTAGAATGCACTACTTTCTGAGATCTTTGGAACATGAAGTCTGGGATATCATTGAGAATGGATATGTGCTACCATCTGAACAAATCGTACTTGAAAGTGGCACAAATCGTACTGCTGAAGCTATAACTATGAACACCATTTACTGTGTCATGTCCTAAGATATATTCAATCAAATAAGCATGTGTGAGACATCCAAGGAAGCATGGGATCTATTGGAAACGACCCATGAAGGCACAAGTACTGTGAAGAGGTCCAAACTCCAACTCTTGACTTCACAGTTTGAAAGTCTCAGAATGGAAGAGCATAAGACATTTATGGAGTTTTTCACCAATTTGAATATCATTTGCAACTCTACAGGTGGATTGGGAGAGAAAGTTCTGGTACTAAAAAATTGTAGGAAAATTCTAAGATCCCTACCGGAATGGTGTAATCCTAAAGTAACAACAATTGAGGAGTGTAAGAATATTGATGAGATGAAAGTAGAAGAACCGGTAGGTTCCCTACAAACCTTCAAACTATACTTTAAACAATCCGAAAAATTTAAAAATATTGTCCTAAAAACCTCCAAGTAAATAAAACATGAGGACAATGAAAGTGAAATGGAAGATGAAGATGAGGAAGTGGCTTTACTAACATAAAGATTCAGAAGATTCTTTAGAAGAATCGCGGTTGTCCCTCCAAAGGAGGAAAGGTGAACAACAAACCCTCTATAGGAAAATTTGGTAAGACCAAAGAACCACAATGCTATGCCTGTCATGAGTATGGACACCTGTCATTGGAATGTCCAAATAGAAAAAATAAGGACAAGGCAATGGCTGCCACTTAGGATGATACTGAAGAGCTAAATTCAGAATCCTATGACTCAGAGAGTGATGGAGATAAAAAATCATTAAAAATCCTTATGGTCTCCACCACTCCAATCATCCCCATGGAATCTGAAAGCGAGGAAGAACAGCAAGCCACTGAATCATTTTCATCTGATAATGAGGAAACTGGAGAAGAAGAAAAAGAAGTCGAAAAGGATAAACTACAAGATGCTTATAATTAACTATACATCCATAGCATCCACATCCTTAAAAGACTTGGTATGTCTAAAAATAAAAAGAAATTGCTGCAAAATGATTTGGACAAAACTTTGGAAATCAATACTCATTCAATCAATGATCTACAATAATATCATTCAGACAATAATAAGTTACAAAGATTCAATCTATCCCTGAAAATTGAATCATCAAAGCTTACTAAGCAAGTTGAACTATTAAAAGATGAAAATGAGCAACTCAAGAATAAGAATCACTCACTCCTTTGTGACTTAGAAAAATCCAGGAAGTTTACTGAAATAAATTATAAATTTTCTCAGAGTGGTGAAAAGCATGAAAAATTGTTAGGGATGGGAAGACAAGGAAGAGACAAGAGTGGTCTGAGGTATGATAAAACTAAAAGAAAAGCTGGAAGTGCTGCCCCAAACATTGAGAGATCTACTACTTCAGGTAGCAATATGAGAACTTCTCCAATTTTTCATTTATGTGGTGATATGGGACATTATAAATTTGGATGCTTGACTCCTAGAAGGACTTCATATAACTCCGGTCAAAATCATATTGGTAAATTCAACCTAGCCAGAGAAATACAGAATGTCAAAAGTCCATCTAAGAGAAACACTCATTCATCATCACCTAAAATGAAAGATAGAATGAAGGAATTACTGGAACAAATGGGTGAAAGAAATATAAATACTAAACCTACCACTATAAAGAAATCTATCTCAAAATGGGTAGTAAAAGAAAAGTTGAATTGTTTGGTGACTAATTTTCATATACTCTGAAATATCAAGCATGAAAGTCAAGTCCAGGTCATGCATCTAGATCTGGATATTTGTTGAAATGATGCAAATTTTGCTCCGCCTCAAATGATATATCTGAGGTCATTCACCTCTATCTTTTGTATATAAACAATCAAATGTTTATACTTTTGTTGTGTACAGTAATTGTACATAATTTTGCTAAGTATACTATTGATTCATAGAAAGACTAAAAGTTTACTTGAAGGGTCGTTTGGATGTTGAAACTGTAAAATCATTCACCTTCGATACGACTATTGATAGGTCATTCTCGATTAATTGATCAAGGGTCGATATAATTAACGACTTTTTAGAATATGAAAGGCAATATGATTGGGAATGATATCGAAGAGTGGATCGATAAAATCGATTAGGGCTCCTCAATATAATTGATACAAGGATCGATGCTATCGACAGATGGCGTCTGATAAAAGGCAGTCGAGCAGAAAAAGTTACTTTTCTAAAAAAGAATTTTAGTTTTTTTTTCTTTCTCTTCTCAAACCCTCAGCTGCAAGATCATCAGTGGGTGCTGGGGTCACCTTGAACTGGTATTATCCTTCCACTCCTTCCATTCTAGATTTTATCATTTTGGTCGGGTAGTTTCAGTTTTCTTAAAAAGAGGGATTTTGTTCGTTCTTCCTAAATCTGTCGTTATGGGAAAAGACAAAGAAGCAATATCAGGTCCTAGGGAGTCATCTAGAGCTTCTAGATGAAAGACTCTTGCCTCAAAAGAAAAAAGTAAGGGCCCTGGAACATGGGACCCCCACTAGGTAATGCACAAGACAAAGTGGGCCCTAATCTGAGGCACATGTGCCCCCTCCTGCACCTCCTCCAACTGGAGCAACTTCATGTCCTCTCAAATACATAGGTAGGAAGCTCATCCAAGAGAGAAAAGTAGACAGGGAATGTCTAAGGCCATACAATCTAAAACCCCTATTTGCTGCAATTGACTGGTTGCCCATTCTGGATTTTGGTGGGTCATGCCAACTTAAATGTACACGCAACTTCCTTGCCACGTGCCAATCACCTGTTTCTGATCCTCCCTCTTTTATGGTCTCGTTGGATGCTGATGATGTGCTATTCACGCCTGCTACAATGGCTAATATTCTCAATCTAACATGGCTTCGGAAGGTATCCTTGATATGGACCTTGACGATACGGAAATTCGGTCCATGGTAACTAAGTACCTTTGTCATGATAGAGACATCCCTTGGTATCAAGGGAATGCATTAAAAACTAGGTACATGGAACCAATATTTCGGGTTCTACATGGTATTTTTGCCACAAATATATATATCCCAGAAGTACTAACTGGTCTGATCTCACATGCTTTATGACAATGCTAGTGTACTCAGTTGCCAAAGGGATAAAGATTTGTTTTCCAACTCTGCTTGTCTATCAGTTGGTGAATCCCATTCATACATCCAGGGACCTTCATCTTCCATATCCCTAGATCATCAACATGATATGCAATGCCATTGTCTTCCCAACGACCACTGATCTAGTACACCCTCTTCACGTCCTCAACAAGAACAACATTCACAAAATGTATTTAAAATTTCATAAGTACCTTGAGGATCCAAAGGAGTATATTCAAGCAGAAGAAGCTGAAGGTGAAAGTGGCATTCCCATAGAAGGGACTGAAATGGCCAGAGATGAACCTCCTGGACCCAATTTAGCACCATCAACGTCAACGCCCAGGTATGCCAAGTGGTTCAAGATGGATAGAGTTGGCGCAATTCAGAGAGACATCCACTCAGTGCAAGAGAGGCTTACTATCCAAGGCGTGCAACAGACTATCCAACAACTAGCCGATCTGATGACTTGTCATCGGGATGACACAACGTCATCTCACTCTCCTCCATGATGCTGGTCCTTAAATGCTATCACACACACCTCACTCATATTTTTGCGTACGAACATTAGTATCTTTTTGGATGTTCTACACTCTCATGGGTGTATGTGATAGCTTTTTCTCTCTAACCTGCATAGTTTTTTTTTATTGGTTATATATGCCCCCAGTTGGGCTGATGCTGATGGTTATTGTTAAGTGCCCATGCATGGGCTTGAAGTTTTTTAAAAAATTGAGAATCTACTATTGTCTGTGGCAGTACGTGTTTTTAATGATGAATAATTTGTTGAATGTGGCTACATATAATTCTATTCTTATGGTCACTCTAATATATATGACCCCTGGTTTCTAATATTTACTGTCTTCTATGGAATGCATGCGATTTTACTGATTATCTTATCTGCTGTTATACCTGCCTTTCTTGATCTAATATGCAACCATACTTTCTGAAGATGATGTATTCTTTTAAACTGATCTTATCTTTATACATTTATATCTGATTGGTTCTCCCACACATCTTTAAACTTCAGTTAATATCTGTTGAACTGCTATGGCTTTGCCAATGACTGAAAAAAAGGGGAAGAACGCTTCAAACACCTCGGATGAAAAATTGTATATCTGCTTAAATGGTGTTACAGGTGTTAGGGGGAGCAGCTACACTAAGAATGGGGGATTTTTACAGTAAGGGGGAGTAGATACTGGGTTGTGTACATGGGTTCTTTAGAAATTGTAAAATTGTATAAAATACATGTACACACAAATTAGGATGTGTCTGTCTAGATATTGTCCTAAGGTGTTTTGGGTATTTTGTCACGTAATTGACAAAGGGGGAGATTGAAAGTGCCCTTACAAGTGCCCTGGTTTGTCAATTAGCATGTGTGTTAAGTCAGTCGGACTGTAGAGCCTCACAGGAAGATCAATTCAAGCGTCTGCATCAAATCGGATATGTGGAAGCTCATCATAGGTAAATTTAAACCTCATATCCCATGTCCCAAAATACTAGGTGAATAAAACCCTTAAAACAAGAAAGACATCATAGGATTTTTAAGTGAGAAAACTTCTTTTAAAAATTTAAAAATCTTTTAGTTTTTTTGCTCTGTCGATTGTATTAATAAACATCTCGATATGATCGACCTGCGCTGTCGATGTCTTAAAAAACAAACCGATAAAATCGAATGAGGACTTAATGTGTCTAGCAACCATATACATATCTGGATGTAATTATTGATATATCAACACACGTACCGATATCATCGATATTTGAATCTCGAGCCCATCGAAGGTAGCTTGATAGTATCGACAGGAAGATCCGGCGCCCCTATTTTTTCTTAAGAATATCATATATGCTTAATATATTAAATCCATCATCAATACCATCGGAGTTCAAATCTCGATGATAGCGGTTGGCTCTCGATAATATCGGTCATGGACATGAAGTTCTCCAGCAACATTTTTCAGGTGGTTTTCAACTCTGATCGGGGGTCACTCAATAGAATCGATATTCTAATATCAATGATATCGAGGCCGGATCGATTGCGTCGAGAATGGACAAAACTGTCCAGCAAGCTCATTGATAAAATCTTTGGATTTATTGATGCATTAACATGACTTCTAATATCATCGACATTTAAATTTCGATGATATCGAGTATCCCCTGATCATATCTAATAACCTGAAAATTTATAAAGCAACTCTCTCTCATTTTTAAATGTTGAGGAATCGAAACTTGCATTGATAATATCAGAGTTTTAAATCCAATTGCATCGACAGGAGTATCGATTCCCTCGACCAGCTGACAAGAGGTTTTTCAAAAGCATATGACATTGAGTTTGTGTCATTGAGCGGACCATCATACGATCGAGAGTATACGCTCGATGTTATCGAACTTGCTTGATGATATCGAACTCTGTCATAAATGTGACTGTTTTATATCCGTTGGAACCTTTTGCCTATATTAAAGAACTTGTCTTTAGTTGATGGTAGAGAAAGAAGAGAGTGCTTTTGTGCGTTTAACCTTAGATCATATATCCAAAGTCCTTTCTCTCATGGGAGTTCATCCTCCAATCCTCCCTCATCATTGATATTCAATAGAGTGCATTGGAAAATGAACTTCCACATTCAAGGACCCTTTGATCATTCCTTTGTAGGATTAGGTCTAAGGTGTTTCTCACCCTTGAAGTCCTCAAGGAGGCCTCTGGCGGGAGTGTACGTGGTGAGTGCATTGTGTGGACCCTTGCTCTATGGAGAGCCTAAACATCCGGTTGAAGGTGAACCAGTCAAAACCTTGGGTTTGAGATGAACCATGTAGAAACCTCCGTTAGGGTCTTATGGAAGATCCTTGGCCAGTGTGCTTAAAAGTGGGTGCATTGTGTTGACCCTTACTCGTGAGACCATAAATAGTCAGCCTTAATGTAGGTTATGAAAGTTGAAGGTGAACATGATTTAAAACATTAGGTTAGAGGTGAACCGCTATAAAACCACCTTAGTGAAATTCAAAACACTCAAGGGTTGATTGCGGTTACTGGGAATGGAGTAGACAAGTAGTCGAACCACTATAAAAATGATTGTGTTTGTGATTGCTACTCTTTTGTGTGTGTGATTTATTTCAATACTTTCACACCTGTATACCTGAGATCACACCTTACACACATACACAGTCATGTCCATCATATACTAGGTTATATACTATTATCTCTTGAATAGTTTGTGATTGGATCCACTACCGGGCTTGGAAGCCAGTAGAGTTATTTTAAAGTAATCCTAATTAATGCATAATTGATAAGATTAGTGTAATAAGATTTTTAAATAAATTGTAAAAACTTTAAAAAGTCCTATTCACCCCCTCTAAGACATATTGGTATGTTCCTACTTCAACTCAAGCAGTTTTTACCGCTATTTCAAGGCCAGCCCATAAAAATGTACGAAATCCATAGCTTCCTTGGTCTAGCGGGATATTACTGACGGTTTATCAAGGGTTTCTTCCTTATTGTTGCACCGTTGATCCAGTTGACGTGGAAGGGCGTCGAGTTCATCTGGAGTGACATAAGCGAAGAGGCATTTATGGAGTTAAAGGACCGCCTCACGTCTACTCCTGTTCTCACTCTTCTTGATGGGAGTGAGGGTTTTGTTGTATTCACCAATGCTTCTAAAGTTAGCTTGGGTGTTGTATTAATGCAGCATGGGAAGCCAGTGGAGTTTGCCTCGCGCCAGCTCAAGGTCTATGAGCTAAACTACCCCACCCATGATTTGGAGCTTGCAGTGGCCGCTTTGAAGGTGTGGAGGCATTATCTATATGGGGTCAGATTCGAACTCTTCTTGAATCATAAGAGCTTGAAGTACCTATTTTTGCAGTCCCAGTTAAACCCACATCAGAGGTGATGGATGAAGCTGTCGAACGACTATGATTTTGATCTTTAGTACCACCCGGGCAATGCGAACTTGGCGGTGGACGTGCTCAACCATCATTCACGAGGCATGGTGGCATAGATGATGGTGCGAGAGTGGCAGATGCTCAAGGATGTTTCAGAGTATGACTTTGAATTCATTTTACAATCTTTCATTGTTTAGCTTTCGAGCTTGTTGATTCAACCCTCTTTGGTGGCTAGGGTGATCGAGCTTCAGCAGACGGATGAGTCACTTTAGGAGTACCAAGCAGAGGCCACATCCGTGGAGCAGTCAGACTGGCAGATTGGTTCCGATGGTGAATTACGCTTCAAAGGCCGATTATGTGTCCCGGACATGCTAGAGTTACATAGTGATCTGATGACCGAGGTACACCGATCGAGACTGACTATTCACCCAGGCTCCATGAAGATGTATCGTGATATAAGGAGGTAGTATTTTTAGCAGGGGATGAAGCGTCAGATTTTAAGTTTTATGGTCGAGTGTGACGCATGCCAGCGTGTCAAGGCTGATCACGAGAGAGCCCCTGGTTCCTTGTAGCCTTTGAACGTTCCAGTGTGAAAGTGAGAGCACATATCAACGGACTTCATTACAGGTTTGCTGACGACTCATCATGGTCACGATACCATCTGGGTTACCATCGATCGTCTGATAAATTTGGCTCATTTTATTCCAGTGCATGCCCCCTGGTTAATGGACTGACTTGCAAAGGTGTTCATTAAGGAGATAGTGAGACTGCACGACATCCTAGTTTCGATCGTTTTAGACCGAGACTCCAGATTCACGTCTTAATTTTGGAGGAGTTTTCCGCAAGCGATGGTGGTCACCTTGCGTCTCAATACCGCTTATCATCCACAGACGGATGGGCAGACCGAAAGGGTCAACCAGATTCCTGAGGACATGCTCAGAGCTTATGTGATTGACTTTACGGGCAGTTGGGATGAGCATTTGCGCCTCACTGAGTTCGCGTATAACAACAACTATCAGGCGACTATCGGCATGACTCCTTTTGAGGGACTTTATGGCAGACCGTATAGATCTCCTAGCTATTAGACTAAGGTTGGAGAGCGGTGTCTCTTAGGACCCGAGTTTGTGCAGTAGACGTTGGAGGTTATTGATGTTATCAGGTAGAGGATGCGCACGGCTTAGAGTCGGCAGAAGAGTTTTATTGATCGTCAGCATCAACCCCTCGATTTTACAGTCAAGGACATGGTATATCTCAAGGTCTCACCTATGAAGGGCATAGTTCGTTTTGGTGTGAAGCGCTGGCTTACCCCGAGATTCATTGGACCTTTTGAGATTACCGAGTACGTGGGCGTTGTGGCATATAGGCTTTCCTTACCACCTGAGTTGTACGTAATCCACGACGTATTTCATGTTTTTATGTTATGGAAATGTGGGTCGGACACTATTCTTGTGATTGATTGGCAGCCACTCAAGGTCCGTGAGGATGCTTATTACATTGAGCAGCCGATTCGTATTCTTAATTGGAAGGAGCATATCCTCAGGACCAAGGTCATTCCCTTGGTGAAGGTGCAATGGGGTCATCATTCGTAGGCTGAGGCATCTTGGAAATATGAGGCCAATATTAGAGAGCGCTATCCCCATTTGTTAGATGATTGATTGCTTGTATTGCATATATTGCCTTCTCATGTGATTAATGACTGAGATACATATATGATGATGTTTACGCATTTCTGATTATTCCAATTTTTTCAATTTAGAGGATGAAATTTCTTTGTTGGTGGGGAGGATTATAAGACCCTACTCAAGTTCCTGCATGTGCATGTGTGTGTGAGTATGCATTTCATTTCTTATGCTCCCACGGTCCTACCGGTCAAATTCTGGTGACCCGCGATGCTCGGATTATGTTTGCGGTCATCCTTGAGTCAGGTTATATAGACCCCACTTGGATCAACCTGAGACCTATGCCATCTTTCTCACATCGTTGTTACGATTCCAACGACATGTCTTGTGAGTCCATCCGACTCATGGATCAAAAGTTATGAGCATTACATAGTATGGCCCTTAACTATGTGGCCTACTTTTGTGCAATGCATGTGGACCACCTTTCATGACACAAGTCCCTATGCACGCTACATACATCACACAATTCTATAGAAAATATTACCCACCTAAACACACACTACAAAATCCTAGTCTAAAGCCAAAGCATTGTAAACTCCTCCCTTAGGTAATGATGAGTTTTCTTACAAAACAATAATAACATCTCTCTCTCTCTCTCTCTCTCTCTCTCTCTCTCTCTCTCTCTCTCTCTCTCTCTCTCTCTCTTTCTCTTTATTATCTCCCTCCCTCTCATTTTCCTCCATTGCTAGCTGAAATAGCGGTGAAGACTGCTTGAGTTGAAGTAAAAATATGCCAATATGTCCTAGAAGGGGGTGAATGGGACTTTTTAAAGTTTTATGGTATATTTAAAATCCTATTGCACTAATCCTATCAGATATACAATTATCAGGATTACTCGAATGTAACTCCACTGGCTTCGAAGCTTAGTGCAGGATCCAATCACAAACTTCTTGAAAGATAAATAAGTTGCATATAAGTTGTGATGGATATGACTGTGTGTGTATATGAAGTGTGATCTTAAATAATAAGATATAAGAGCATGTTAGAAATATCACACAATGAAAAACGATAACAATCACAAATACAGTCATTTTTATAGTGGTTCAACTACTTGTCTACTCCACTCCCGGCTGTCGCACTCATCCCTTGAGTGCACCGAATTTCACTAAGGAGGTTTCCCAGGGTTCACCTCAAACCTAAGGATTTAAATCAGGTTCACCTTCAACCTTTACACAGAAGTTTCTACTCAGTTTACCTCTAACCCTGAAATTTTGCTGGTGCACTCCTAACCAGATGTTTATGCCCACATAGAGCAAGGGTCCATACAACGCATCCAGATGTTTATGCTCTCCACAGAGCAAGGGTCCACACAATACACCCACAACGTACACTCCCATCGGAGGCCTCCTTTGATGACTTCAAAGGGTGAGCAACACTTAAGATCCAATCCTAGAAAGGAATGATCATAAGTGTCCTCTGGACTATAAGTACTTACAGATAAGTTGATGAGTCCCTTTTTGCATAGTGATGAAGATCTCCTTTTTGTTGTTGAAGACTCTTCAGCTCCCTTGATCCGCAACATAAAAGATATACCAGTATTCAGTTTCGGGTTGGGTCAAGGTTAGGATGAAAATCCACTCTCTTAGAATTTTCCTATAAGGAAGATAGTTCCCATCATCTATTCATTCAAGACATCCCAGCTAAAAGATATACTGTTAAGATAGTTGCTAAAGGATCCTTGAATGGGGAAGTTCATTTTCCAATCCACTCTATTGAATGTCAATGAATGAGAGTGGATTGGAAGATGAACTCCCGTGAGAGAAAGGGCTTTAGATATATGATTTGAAGGTAAGATACACAAAAGCACTCTCTTCTTTCTCTGTCAGCAATATGAACAAGTCTCTCTTTAAATATGCAAAAGGTTTCAACGGATATAAAATGGTCATATTTATGATTGAGTTCGATGTCATCGAGCATGGTCGATATCATCGAGCGTATACTCTCGATGGGATCGACTGTCCGCTCGATAACATAAACTAAAAAGTCATATGCTTTTGAAATATATTGCCAGTTGATCGATAGGATCGATACTTGTGTCGATGTCATCAAATTTCGAACTCTGATTCCATTGATACTGGGATCGATGTATCGACACTTGAAGAATGAGAGAGACTAGCCAAAATATTTCAGGTTTTATAGGATATGATCGAGGGTCAATCGATGTCATCAGAATTTGAATGTCGATGATATCGAGACCGTGTCGATAGGATCGATAAATCGTATAGATTTACCTATAAGCACGCTTGATAGTTTATGCCTAGACTCGATCCAATCGACCAGGACTCGATAGCATTGACATAAGAATATCGATTTCCTCGAGTGGCCCCCAATCAAGGTTTAGAACATCCTAAAATATTTGCTGGAAGAAATACGCGCCCACTGTTTATATGATCGAATGACTTTCGATATGATTGATATTTGAACTCAGATTGAATCGGAACAGTTATCGATATATCGAAGCTCATAGTAATTTTCTTTAGAAAAATAGGGGCGCCGAAATACTGCATGTCGATATTATCGAGCCACTTCCGATGGACTCGACGTTTGAATATCGATGATATCGATAGATGTATCGATATATCGATAAATCTGTCCAGATGGTATGCAATTGCTAGATACTTTTAGTCCTCTTATTGATAGTATCGATTAAGTGTCGAGGACATCGATAGAGCAGGTCAATCATATCGAAAGGTGCATCGATACAATCGATAGGACAAGCAAACTTAGAGATTTTCTGTTGTTTGAAAAAGTTCACTTACTCAAAAACTCTCATATGTTCTAAAGTTTTTAAGGGTTTTAATCACCTGGTGTTTTGGGACAAGCGATGTGAGGTTATGATTTACCTATGGTGAGCTTTCATACATCTAGTTGAGGCAGATGCTTGAATTGATCTTCCTATTAGGCGCTATAGTCCGACTAACTCAACTTACATCGTAATTGAGAAACAAGAGCACTAGTAGGTGCACTTTCAATCTCCCACTTTGTCAATTACGTGACAAAATACCCAAAACACCCTAGAAAAATATCTAGATAGATACATCCTAAATTGTGTGTACATGTGGTTACAAAATTTTACAAATTCTAACACATTCATGTACCACAATTTACTCCCCCTTACTGTAAAAACCCCTTTCTTAGTGCAACTGCTCCCCCTTACACCTGCAATATATAAGAACAGATATCCAATTTTTCACATGGGGTGTTTCTAACTTTTTCTCCCCCTTTTTGTCAGTCATTGGTAAAGGCATAACAAGTGATATTGACTGAAGATTTGAAGTATTTGGGAGAACCACAGACAAATAGATGTATACAAATTTTCAACAGTGATAAGCATACATTTATTAAGGCAGGAAGTAAATAGATGAAGCAACCAGCACAGTCATTTCATAAGATAGTAAACCAGAAAAGCATGAATATGACAAGGAAATACAGCTAGAGTATAAAATATATATATACTGCCCCAGACAGCAGTATTTAATCCGTTCGCCGAATAAAACAGAGCCCATTTGAGGGCATCCAAATATTATCACCAGTATTTTAGCCCATCCATGGGCATAAAAAAAAAAAAAAACTTTCAGCCTAGGCAGAATAGAGAGTTGGCACATGTACTCAAAGAAGCGTAGAACTTTTAAAAAGATACTACAGTTCATACGCTGAGTTAAAGAGTGAGTGTGTGTGACATCATTTAGAAATCAGTGCGAGGGAGAAAAGTGATATAGAGCTGTGTCATCTCGGTGACAAGTCATCAGGTCGACCAACTGTTGCACAGACTGTTGTACCTAGTGGAAAACTCGCTCCAAGACTGTAAGTCGCTCTTGCACTGATTGAATGTCCCGCTGAATCGCCCCGATCCTGTCCAGCTTGTATCGTTTGGAATGTCCAGGGATTGACATATATGGGGCTAGATCGGTTCTGGCGGATTCTCCACCTTCCATCTCAGTTTCCTCCGTATGAAGGTCACCAACACATTCGCCTCCTTCTTCTTGAATGCCTCCTTCTTTGTACTCGTGGTAAATCAGATCCATTTTTCTAATGTTTTTGAAATTAAAACTTGAAGTGGAAGTATAGGATCATTTGTAGAAGGAAAACCAATGCTTTGACATATTCTTCTTTTAATCCAGGGATATGGCAAATGCAGATCTCTGGATGTATGTATAGCATTTACCAACTGATTGACAATCAGTGTTGGAAGGTAAATCTTTGTCCCATTCACAACAGAGTATACTATCATGACCATAAGACTCGTGAGATCTAATCGATTTGTACTCCTTAGATACAAATTTATAGTGAAGATCCCATGCATAACTCAAAAGCGGGGCTCCATGTACCTGGATTTTAAGGCATTCCCTTGATGTCAGGGAATATCTCTCTCATGGCATAGGTACTTGGTTATCATTGATCGGACATCAGGAAGATCAAGATCCAAATTTGAGAGGCCTTCTGGAGCCATCTGTAGATTAAGAATGTGAGCCACGGTGGCAGGAGTGATAAATGCATCATCACCATCCAAAGAAACCATGAATGAAGGAGGGTCAGATACTGGAGAATGAGACGCTGTAAGGAAGTTGCATGTTTGTTCGAGTTGACAAGGCCCTCCGAAATTTAGGATAGGTAGCCATCTGATTGCAGCGAATAGAGGTTCCAGATTGTATGGTTCCAAACAACCCTTGTCGAATTTTCTCTCATGGATCAACTTCCTACCGGTGTATTTTGCTGGGCGTTGGATAGCCAGAGGAGGTGGTGTTGGTTGAGGAGGTGCAAGAACTTTGGTCTGGGACCCACCATGTGAGGTATGTCATGATCTTTACCGTGTGGGGGTCCCACGGTCTGGGATCCTCGCCCTTTCCCTTGAGGCAAGAACTTTTTGTCGGGTAGTTCTTGAAGACTCATTCGGACCGGATGCTACACCTTTGTCTTTTTCCATGTAGACCAATAAGCTTTTTAAAGAATTTTGGGGAAAATGACCAAATGCCTAACAAACTGAAAATATCCAAAAAGAGCTTTGACGTTTTTAGAAGGATATTACCCGATTTGCGGATGGATTTGGGTAGTCTGATGTGGCTCCTAGGGATTGGCCAAGAGGATCGAGCAGAGAAGACGTCCGAGAAGCCCTTGAAGAATAAACCCTCTTTTTCACCCTGCTGACTTTTATTGGGCACCATCTGTTGATCATATCGACCATTGTCTCGATAATATTGAGAAGTTGTCAATCGATTCTATGGAGTCTGTCCACGATGTCATCCACAGTCATACGGCTTTTCATATTCTGAAGAGCCGTCTATTGTATCGACCCTTGGTCGATAAAATCGAAAAGATCGATAGTAGTATCGAAAGTAGGTATTTTTCGGGTTTTTTTATTATTATTAAAATTCCAACACACTATTATGTTTTTCTTAATTTGATCAATATATATCTCAAAATTTTGTACAAGTTCTGTACAATTATAAACATGAAAATGTTTATATACAAAAAGTTTAAGGTCTCCAACCTCAGATGTAATATTGAAGACTTAGCAAAATTGCATCATTTCAGCAAATATCCAAATCTAGATGCATGACCTGGACTTGTTCCTTTTCTCGCTTGTTACATCAAGGTATATGAAAGTTAATCATCAAACAGTTCAGTTTTTCTTTAACTACCCATTGTAAGACAGGTTTCTTTATTTTGTCCTTTCTTGGATATGGCAGATGTAAATCCCTAGATGTATGTATGACATTGACAAACTGATTGACAATCAGAGTTGGAAGGCAAATATTTGTCCCGGTTGTAACGGAGTATACAATCATGACCATGAGACTTATGAGATCTGTTCGGTTTGTACTTCTTGGGTACAAATTAGTAGTAAAGATCCCATGCATGACTCGAAACCGCGGCTCCATATACCTAACTTTTAAGACATTCCCTTGATGCCATGGAATATCTCTGTTATGACATAGGTATTTGGTTATCTTTGATCGGACATCTGGAAGATCGAGATCCCAATTTAGAAGGCCTTCTGGAGCTAACTGTAGATTGAGGATGTGAGCTACAGTGGCAGGAGTAATAAATGCATCATCACCATCCAGGGATACCATGAATGAAGGAGGGTCAGCCACCAGGGAATGAAATGTAGCAAGGAAGTTGCGTATCCTTTCCAGTTGGCATGGTCCACCGAAATCCAGGATGGGCAACCAATCGATTGCAGCAAACAAGGGTTCTAGTTTGTAGGGTGCTAAATAGTCCTTGTCAACCTTTCTCTCATGGATTAGCTTTCTTCCGGTGTATTTTGCAGGACGTTGGATAGCCGGAGGAGATGGCGCTGGTTGAGACGGTGCAGGAACTTCAGTTTGGGACCCACTGTGTCGTGATCTTGGCCTTGTGGAGGTCCCACGGTTTGGGATCCTTACTCTTTCCCTTGGGCAAGGACTTTTTGTCGGGTATCTCTCAAAGACTCCCCCGGACCGGATGATACATTTTTATCTTTTCCCATGTGGAAGAATAGTCTATTTGAGGTATTTGGGAAAAATGACAAAAATGCCGACAAACCAAGAAAAGAAGGTTCTGACGATGTTGGAAGAATATTACCTAATTTGTGGAGTGATTTAGTTAGTCTGACTTGGCTTCTGGTGATTGGTCGAGAGGATCGGACAGGGAAGACGACCGAAAAGCCTTTTGAAGAAACCCCCTTTTTTTCGACCTGCTGACTTTTATCGGGCGCCATCTGTCGATCATATCGACCAATGTATCGATGGTATCAAGAAGTTGTCAATCGATTCTATCGAGTCTGCCCACGATGTCATCCACGGTCATACGGCTTTTCATATTTTGAAGAGCCATCGATTGTATCGACCCTCGGTCAATGAAATCGAAAAAGGCTGAGACTCGTATCAAAAGTAGATACCATTCAGAATTTTCATAATTTCGACACACTATTGGGTATTTCTTGGCTTGATCAGTACATGTCACAAAAATTTATACCAGTTCTGTACAATTATAAACATGATAATGTTTATATATAAAAGTTCAAGGTCTTCAACCTTAGATGTAATATTGAAGGCTCAACAAAATTGCATTATTTCAGCAAATATCCAGATCTAGATGGATAATCTAGATTTATTCCTTTTTCTGCTTGATATATCAGAGTATATGGGATTTAATCATCAAACAGTTCAGTTTTTCTTTAACTACCAATTGTGAGACTGATTTTTTCATTCTGTTCTTTTCTTTAAGTGGTGATGGATGAGTGCTTCTCCTATATGGACTTTTAACATTCTGAGTTTCTCTGATTGGTTTGAATTTTCCAATGTGATTTTGATCAGAGTTATATAGTCTGTCTAGGTGTTAAACATTCAAATTTATAATGACCAACATCACCACATAAATGAAAAACTGGAGAAATTCTCATATTGCTACTTGAAGCAGTAAGTTTTGTTTGGGCTTTATTTCCAGTTTTCTTTTTACTTTTCTCATATCCTAGTCCACTCTTATCTCTTCCTAGTCTTCCCATCCCTAACAATTTTTTCAATTTCTCACCACTCTGAGAAAATTTGTAGTTTATCTCGGCAAATTTTCTGGATTTTTCTAAGTCAATATAAAGTGAGTGGTTCTCATTTTTGAGTTTTACATTATCATCTCTTAGCAATTCAGCCTGGTTCATAAGTTTTGATAATTCTACTTTTAGGGATAGGTTTTCTCTTTCTAATTTATCATTGTCTGTGTGATATTGTTGCAAATCATTGGCTAAATGTATGTTTATTTCCAAGGTTTTGTCCAAGTCTTTCTGCAACCATTTCTTTTTATTTTCAGACATGCCGAGTTTTTAAAGGGTATGGATGCTATGAATGTATAATTGATTATAGTCATCTTACAATTTATCCTTTTCAATTTCATCCTCTTCTTCTTCAGACTCAAATTCCTCATTGTCAGATGGAAATGATTCAGTGGCTTGTTGTTCTTTCTCAGGTTCAGTTGGAATGATTGAAGCAGTGGAGATCATAAGTATTTTCAATGATTTCTGATCTCCATTACTCTCTGAGTCACTATTTTTTGAGTTTGACTCTTCCGTATCATCTCATGTGGCGGCCATCGCCTTGCCCTTGGTTTTTCTGTTTGGGCTTTTGGTAGATAGGTCTTTATACTTATGACAAGCATAACATTGTGGTTCTTTGGTTCTTTTTCCAAATTTGCCTGTAGGAGGTTTGTCATCCACCTTTCTACCTCTAGAGGGGCGGCCGCGATTCCTTTGAAAGAATCTTCTAAATCTTTGTGCCAGTAGAGCCACTTCCTCATCTTCATCTTCTTTTTTACTTTCACTGTCCTCATGTTTTGTTTTCTTAGAGGTTTTAAGGACAGTGTTTTTGGATTTTTAGGGTTGTGTGAAGTGTAGTTCGAAGGTTTGTAGGGAACCTACTAGTTCTTCTACTTTCATCTCATCAATATTCCTACACTCCTCAATTGTTGTTACTTTGGGATTCAACCGTTCTGGTAGAGACCTCAAGATTTTCCTACATATTTTAGGTATCGGAACTTTTTCTCCCAATCCACCCATGGAGTTACAAATAATATTCAATTTGGTGAAAAACTCCATAAATGTCTCATGCTCTTCCATCCTAAGATTTTCAAACTGTGAAGTCAAAACTTGTAGTTTAGATCTCTTCACAGTGCTTGTGCCTTCATGGGTTATTTCCAGTATATCCCATGCTTCTTTGGATGTCCCACACATACTTATCTGATTGAAGATATCTAGGGACACAGCACAGTGAATGGCGTTCATTACTTTTTCTTCAGCAGTTCGCTATTCTTTGTCAAACGCCATCCACTTTTCATTAGGTTTGGGTTTAGTGATTGTGGTTTCATTTTCAAGTACAATTTGTTCAAATGGTACCACATATCCCTTTTCAACTACATCCCAAACATCATGATCCAAAGATCTCGGGAAGTAATGCATTCTAGCCTTCCAGTATACATAATTTGAACTATCAAATACTGGAGGTCTAGTGACAGATGAACCCTCTCCTTTAGCCATATTCCTTAACTTCAGTTAAGATCACTCTCTAGGCGGTGAAGCCCTTAAAGAGAGACTCGCTTTGATACCAATTGAAATAACGGTGAAGACCGCTTGAGTTGAAGTTGGAATATGTCAATATGTCCTAGAGGGGGGTGAATAGGACTTTTTAAAGTTTTACAATGTATTTAAAAGTCCTGTTACACTAATCCTATCAGATATACAATTCTCAGGATTACTCAAATGTAACTCTACTGACTTCCAAGCCTGGTAGAGGATCCAATCACAAACTACTTAAAAGACAAACAATTTATAGATAAGATTGTCATGGATATGACTGTGTGTGTGTATAAGATGTGATTTCAGATGATCAGATATAAAGGTATATAAGGAAATCATATAAAAGAAAGACAATACCAATCTCAAACACAGTCATTTTAGAGTGGTTCGACTACTTGTCTACTCCACTCCCATCTTCCACACTCAACCCTTGAGTGTACCAAATTTCACTAAAGAAGTTTCCTATGGTTCACCTCAAACCTAAGGTTTTAAATCTGGTTCACCTTCAACCTTTACAGAGGTTTCTACTCGGTTTACCTCAAGCCCTAGAATTTTACTGGTGCACTCCTAACCAGATGTTTATACCCACACAGAGCAAGGGTCCACACAACGCACCCAGATGTTTGTGCTCTCCATAGAGAAAGGGTCCACACAACGCACCCCGCACGTACACTCTCGCCGGAGGCCTCCTTTGAGGACTTCAAAGGGTGAGCAACACTTAAGACCCAATCCTAGAAAGGAATGATCACAAGTGTCCTCTACACTTTAAGTACTTACAGATAAGTTGATGAGTCCCTTTTAGCACAGTGATGAAGATCTCCTTCTTGTTGATGAAGAGTCTTCAGCTCCCTTGATCCGCAACACGAAAGATGTACCTATACTAGGCTTTAGGTCGAGTTAAGGTTATGATGGAATTCCACTCTCTAAAGATTTCCCTATTAGGAAGATAGAGTGATTCTAATCATCTATACATTCAAGGCATCCTAGCTTAATGATTTTCCATTAAGGTAGTAGTTGGAGGATCCTTGAATGCGGAAGTTCATTCTCCAATCCACTCTATTGAATATCAATGATAAAGGTGGATTGGAGGATGAACTCCCTGAGAGAAAGGGCTTAAGATAAATGATATGAAGTTTAAAACACTCAGAAGCACTCTCTTCTTTTTCTACCAACAATAAATACTAACATCTCTATATATAGGCAAAAGGTTCCAACAGATATAAAACAGTCATATTTGTGACAAAGTTCGATATCATCGAGCAAGGGTCGATATGATCGAGCGTATACTCTCGATTGTATCGATGATCCGCTCGATGGCACAAACTTCATGTAAATCGCTTTTGAAACCTTTTGCTAGCTGGTTGACGGGATCGAGACACACATCGATGTTATCAGATTTTTGAACTCCGATTCCATCCATATATGGATCGATTTATCGTCAGGTGAAAACAAGAGAGACAGGCCTTGAAGAATTTCAGGTTCTAAAGATATGATCGGGGAACAGTCGATGTCATCGAAATTTGTATATCGATGATATCGGAGTCCGTGTCGATGGGATCGATAAATCATATAGATTTACCTATAAGTTAGCTGGACGATTTGTGTCCGGTCTCGATCCAATTGACCAAGTCTCGATATGATCGATATATGAATATCGATTTCTCGATTGGCCCCCCGATGAATGTTTAAAACATCCTGAAATTTATTCTGGAGGAAACATGCGCCCACTATCGATATGATCGACTGACTTCCGATATGATCGATATTTGAATTCAGATTGAATCGGACAGTCATCGATATATCTAAGCTTATAGTAGTTTTCTTTAGAAAAACAGGGGTGCCGAAAAACTGCTTGTCGATATTATCGATCCACTTTCGATAGGATCGCTATTCGAATATCGATGATATCGATTCACACTCCAATATATTGATAAATCGTCCAGATGAATATTTAATTGTTGGACGCTTTTTGTCCTCACTCGATTGTATCAATTGAGATGCCAAGGACATCGACAGAGCAGGTTGATCATATCGAAAAGTGAATCGATATAATCGACAGGGTAAGAAAACCTGAAGATTTTCCTGTTTGGTAAAAATTTTTTCCTGTTTGGTAAAAATTTTTCTTACACTAAAACCCTAAGATGTTCTACTTATTTTAAGGGTTTTAATTACCTGGTGTTTTGGGACATGGGATGTGAGGCTATGATTTACCTATGGCGAGCTTCCACACATCCAGTTGAGGCAGACACTTGAGTTGATCTTCCTGTTAGGCGTTGTTGTCTGACTAACTCAACTTACACCGTAATTGACAAATCAGGGCACTAGTAGGTGCACTTTCAATGCTCATATTGGAAATGGTTATATAGTTATGGAAATCTTCCTTATGGTTTTCCAAGATCAGAACCTGCGTCAGGAGCTGAGATTGGGGTATTACGGAGGTTGTTGCAGCCAGTACCGACTATTGGGTTCCTTGTGAGTCCAGTTATTGAGTCTGTGGTGTGACATACGGTAGACAAGCCCATATTGAAGTAAGGATCTGCTTCTGAGAATATTTTCAATTCTGCTTTTATTGGCGTGATTTTCAGCTATGATCTCCTCTGGTCGATCTTGTCGTAGTATGATGCGAGATTTTTTCTGGACATTTCTATTTCAAGGTCGAGGTCGGTATCTAAGGTTGATATGGTCAGGTCGGTTGATAAATCTTATTACCGAGTTCTGAGCTTGGCCAGTTTAGCTCGGTAGGTGAGTCCATCATAGCCTAGCTCAGCTTCTCTGATGGTAGATACATCGATGGTTTGGAAAGGTTGTTCTGTTGATTCTTTGCCACATGTTTCAGATGGTTGGTCAGTTCATTTTTTCCATAACAGTAATTAAGTAGCAATCAACTTTATTTGTAATTCAGGTCTTTACTTATACGCTAGATTTAATTCAAGTATCAAACAAGTTTTGTGTTCAGAAAAGCACTTTGCTTTTGTTTTCCGCAGACAGCCTTTTTATCTGCATTGAAAAAGTCATTTCATATAGAAGGTGTAGATGCAACCCACATGATTAACTCTATTCTCTAATAATTACAGGATCATTTTAAACAACACTATAAAAGTAGTTGAATATAAGGCCAATCTTACCGAATTTTAATCATACGTTGTTGATTCTAACGTACTGCCTGTCTCGGTTCACTGGGTCTTAGTTGTACTGTTTGAAATGAGCCGCGCATTCAATTCTAATATGCTTGCTTAAATCAAGTTCCTGAATTTGAAAGGAGGGGCAACAATGATAATGACCCGTAACGACAAAAATACCATAACAGATATAAAGTCGATTGAAATTGCCTGTCTGATTAAAGTCAGAATCCTTAAATGGACCAGATCTTTCGGGCATCACTCATCTATGGAGAGGCACAAGATTCCAACGCTCTGGATTGCCCAACCATGGAGACAGGACGTGGATGACCCGGACGCAGTTTGGGTGGATCCCTAACTGTGGGCCCAGTGTGATAAATGTGCCTTACATCCACACCGTCCATCCACTTTGATAGCTCGTTCTAGAGCTCCCACTAAAAACTCAAAATTATCCAAAGCTCAGGTGGAGCATGCCACATGAAACGGTTGTGATTGAATCCCCACCGTTAAAGACTTCATAGGTGTCACGAGAATGTTTATTTGCCATCCAACCTGTTGATAAGGTCACAAAGAACTCGATGAAGAGATCACACAAATATCAGCTTGATCCAAAACTTTTGTGGCCTACAAGAATTTTTTTAGTGGTCAATCACCACTGTTTCCTGTATTATGGTCCACCTTAGATTTAGATCTACTTCATTTTTCCAAGCATCCCCTAAAATGAGTTTTCAAAACTGATGGACGGATTGGATATAAGGCACATACATCAAGGTGGGCCCCACGGTCAGCTAGGTCCCGGGGATGGATTGAGGCCGCGCTGGATGGCCCTGTGAGAAAGTTAGGGCTCTTAATGGGCCGGGCCATGTCTATCCAAGCCCAGGCCCATGACTGGTAAAATGTCTAAGCTGGCCCATGGTGACTATGTAAGGCCCAATTTTATGAAGATTGGGTTGTTCATTAAGGAGTGCCCCATCATGCATCATGCATGATATATGGAAAATAAAAATAAAAATAAAACTTCCTGGCTAGGCTAATGTGGATCCTTTGCACGGCTTGAGCCTGGCCCGATTAGGGCCAGGCCATTGGGAATAGTATTCCAGCCCAAGGCCTGCCAATTCAATTGACAGCCCTTAGAGAAAATGGACCCAAAGGGGACCTACAAATTTTACTGGGTCCAGGTCTCATCTTTTGGACCCGTTAAGAAATTGGATCCGTTATAGACCTGACTAAAAATCAGGTCTAATCAGCTTCTTTACAAGCCATGCATGTGTCAAAGTAACACATGCCTAAGCCATTTAATCTATCCATTGGGTGGGCCCAACCATATGAATGTCTTTATTCGTTCCATACAAATTCAAAACCTAGACCTATGGGTACTTGACAATTATCCGAGCCTGATAAGATGTGGGTCCAGATTTTCAAAAGCTAGAGTAAGACCTGACAAGAACCAACCTAGTTACCCTGGTATGGGTACTAATCACGACCAGTTTATAGCCCTAATTTAAGAAATAGAGTTAGTTTGGAAAATGGGCCCAAAGTAGGAAATTGATCCAAAGGATGAAATAATGGGCGTAATGCCTGAAAAAGGAGTCTAGAGAATGGAAAATAGGCTTAGTGCCCATTTGGATTGGTGAAATTCATAAGCCTGTTTGGGGTTACCTGTTACAACTATAATGTATTATACGATATGGTAAAAGTAATGATAACCATTATTACCATAGTCGGAAATAAAATATGATAATGATCATAAACAATACTTCTCTCACATCTCCACTTCCAAAGTACTTTCGCTGGTTAGATATATTTGGACGTGATTTTATCAGTAAGTGTTATATCCACACCTTTAATCCATTTTGCAATATCATTTTATGATGCGTCCCAAAAAATGAGAAAGATTCAACACTTTAGTAGACTTCAAGAGATTTTCAATGACGGGCATTCAATCACATGCATCATGGTAGAGCTTGCGAAATAAGGTCATGTCAACACACCTTCATAATCAATGCCATGCAGGGTGATTCACAAGGATTACATTGATTTACTATTGTCAATATCTAATAAAAGATAAAAAGTAATGATATGAGTTTTACACTATATTACTATGGTAATTCCACTCGATAAAACAGTGAAAAAATGATAGTTGAAAACTGTCTCAAATCTCAATAAAGGACGGTTTTGAACCGTCGCATGGGCCATCCTATTTTGCTGCATCATATTACTTGGACGGTCTAGAACTGTCATTACCGATGGACATTAAAAGGACGGTTATGGACCGTATGTAAAGGATAGTCAGGGACCATCATTAAAGATGGACAATAAAAGGACTGTTATGAGCCATCTTTGATGTTACACAATTACAAAGGACGGTTATGGAACGTCTGTAAAGAAGGACGGTCATGAACTGTCATTAAATATATGCATTAAAAGGATGGTTATGGACCGTCTCAGAATTTCATATTTTAGAAAAATATTGTAACATCTCGAAAAAATTTGTACAAAGACCTGAGAGTACCACCTCAGGCAGAAATCCCTAAGGATTGTATCCTGTAGAAATTTAGGCAAAAATTAATTAAATACAAAACTAGACTAATTGGTGGATTTAGCTTGAACCACAATTTATACAAATGGCAAGGCCCAAAACCATCAAAATCGCTAACTTAATACTGCTTGAAAATCTAGGAGAAATCCCAAAAACCTGTTGCTCTCGGGAGCACATTGAAACTCTGTATTGGACCTGGACTGCACGTCGAAAGTCCGATGACCGAAACTATAAAGTTATGACTGCTTTATTAGGCTTGACAACCATCGTGGGAATCAAACCCAAATAATATTCAGAACCACACAACTTGAGCCCTGAGCAAAGTGTGTGAGAAACATGAATATCTTGAGAAAACGTAATGAAACTTAAGTAAATTGGGTCATTTGCTCACAGGTGAAATTAAAGATTTCGGAACATCAGTTTCTGACCGAACTTCACCCATGGATCAGAAAAATTTTCCTCTACATATTTGTATACTTGTGGCCCTGATCGAGTGACAATGACTGTTGATCTGATAAAGGTCCTTCACAGTCGATCGGCCTATCTAATTGCTTTAAAACCACATCCCGACATAGATCCATCATTAGGGAACTTACCCTATGCTGTAAGTGAGTACTGGACCTCCAGATGAACCTCATTTGCCCGAAACAGACTCCTTTTCGTTATAACCTAAGTATACCATGGCCCTGGGGCCATTTGCACTAGTTCTGGGCTTATATAAAACCCTTAAACCACCCCATCCCTATCCCATACAAATTTTCTTTAACCCTAGGAGAGATAAGAGAGAAAGGGAGAGAAAAGAGTAGGGAGTGAGGGGAAATCTTGGAGTTTGCCGCAGTGATTCTTTCCAGCTACTCCACGCACTGAATCGCCTTTACATCTAGCTAATCGATCCATTCCAACTACGATTTAGGTAAGAAATCATAACCCTAATCTTGATTTAGAGTAATCGACGAGCTAGATAACCTATTTCTTGATTTAGGTACCCGTCATTCCATTTTCAGGAACGTAAGATTCGAACCGAGTTCGAAACGAGTATTCCGACGAAAGGTGTGGACTATAAACATTTAGGTTATGATTTTTAAGGATTTCAATGTCAGCTAATGATTTATATCTGTTTCAACAAGAAACAAAGTGGTTTCTTTTGAGGAGATTTACTCACTTTCTAATTAACAGAAGAAGACAAGAAAGATAATTACTTTATTCATTTATTTATTCCAAGTTCTTTTACATCTCATTCTCCCTTAGTTCCAAAATAGAAAATTCATAAATTGTAATAGAAAGCAGATATTTGATTATATCAAATATCAGGCTGAAAGCCATTGTGAATTAAAGGATCCATTGTGCACTGAAACCTTTACGCACTGGAGGCTGAAGCCTTTGTGTGCTAGAGGCTCTGTGTGCTGGCGGGATTTGTGCGGTGGTTGCTCTGTACGCTGGCGGGATTTGTGTGCAAATAGGCTTTGTGTGTAAATAGGGTTTGTGCGCTACAAGCCTTTATGCGCAACAAGCGATGCGCGTCGCACAATGGCTGTTCCGCACAACGGACAGTGAATTCTACCTCCTCTCTCCTGGGTCCGCTCCTCTCCAATTGATTGTTAATGACCCCTTCAGAGGGGTCAAGGGGTATTTATAGCCACATCACACGTGTGAATGTGCCATGTCAGCACCCTCCCCCCCCCCCCCTTGTGCAGACTTTTTTGTGCACACCTCTTTACGCAGATTTCGGTGTGCGCTTTTCTTTGTGCAGACTCCTTTTTGCTTCTCTTTGTACGGTAATCTGTTTCTCAATGCTAATTTCTACACGAAGGTTGATTTCCGCACAACGGCTGATTTCAACTGTTCTACGCACAATGGGTACTGCTTTCTTCTTTCTCTCTCTCTCTTTTTTTATGCCTCAACAGATGCCCCCTTTATCCTCCATTCTTTTCATACTTGTAAAATAATGTAAGATCAACAATAATAAAATCAATTTCACCACTCTTATTTTCTGTTGCGCGCATTACCAAACCCTTGATATACAGTCACTCTTTGGATTGTGCACGCATCGGTTCGTGCACAATGGTCAACGCACAACCGCTAGCGCACAATAGGTCATTCTTCACCTATAAATATAAGACTCCGCCTTTTCAATCCATTCTCCTCTGCTGCTTGCTGTGTCTAGTTATTTTTCAACTAGACCGTTGTACGCTAACTTCGTTGTGCACCGCATAATACCTTTCCCGCATAACAGTCTTTTGTGCACAACATCTTTCTGCACACAGCAACCTTTGCACAAGGACAGGTAACCTTTTTGCATGCAACTTCTATTGAAGCAAGTACCAAATAGTCTTTGCACTAAGTCGTGCGTACAATAATTTATCATTCTTTGCGCATAAAGACGGACGCATCACAGATCTATCTGTCTGCGCACAAAGATGGGCGCACAACATTTCTATCTGCCTGCGTACAAAGATGAGCACACAACAGCTCTATCTGTCTGCGCACAAAGATGGGCGCACAACAGCTCTATACTTTATCTCCAAATTTTTAACTTTTGACAAATCTTACTCTTTAGTTCTGATTTTTCTATTAACTCCCTGTGCAAGTTCTAATGGCTGCTCATTAAAGAGACCTCACACTTCTGTAAATACTGCAGGATCCTCATATCCTCAGCCAACTGAGTCCCATACCCTTAAAAGGCCTAGGTTTAAATATTATTCAACCTTTTTCAAAGAACTGGCCCCTGTCATCATCAATTTCACTGATCGCATTCAGCGTTTATCTAACTATATTTGAACGGCTATTCTAATACGAGAAATAGGAGGACCCTCAACGGAGGGACAAGAATCAGACTGGGAGAATTGGCTGAAATCCAAAGCCAACCTTCGAATAGATGTCACCCAATTATCTGCTGTCGAGACTTCCCCTGTTGTGGCCTTCTCCAAAAAGAAAAAAAGAAAAAAGCAAAGATGAAATCTTCTAAGAGAAGATCTGAGAACATAATCAAAGGCACTTCCAAAATGCTTGGGATTCGATCAAATCATATCCGGATGTGATCATATTCCGCAATCCTTATAAGGATGAAACCATCACCATTCCTTTGCTCCTTTCACTGTCATTGCTCCACAATTCAGAGTGAACCGAATGATTTCATGACACAAAATAGGCTTCTGTACGTGTCAAAATGGGTAATAAAAGAGCCAAAACTCCTTGAAGGCTACCTAACGAAGAAAGGGTTGGTCTAGAAAAATGGGCAGATAGCATACATGTGCTTCCTCATGCCATGTTACAATCCTTACAACTTATTCCCCACCCATTTTTTCAAAACAATCCAACAACACTTCCGTCACCGTGACTCTCTGTGGGGTAAGGAAGAGTTCAAAACCCGAGGCCTTTGGACAGATCGTCCATACTACAGTGCATGGACGAAGGCAATTTTAAATAAATATGAAGATGTCCTTCTTGCAGCTAAGGTCGACTACGCCATAGAAGCTACCTCTGAGTTTTTTCATAAAGATATACTGATTTATAAGGGTTTCTTGAAATATTGGTCTTCTACCACAAATTCCTTTCACCTCCCTATTGGGGAGGTAAGCATCAGTTTATAAGATTTATTCAGAATGACCGACTTACCCATTACTGGATCTTTCTTGGACGAATATATTCCCACGAACGAAGAATTTGATTATGTGGCCCCAAATAGGATCCTCAAGATTACTTCTTCAACAATCGCACTTTTTCAAGAAATGTCTTATTTTCCAGATATTCATAAGATATCTCCCCTTTCATGGCTCGCACACTTTTCATGATATTTAGTGTTAGTATCCTTATCATTCTCTTTATCTCTCACATAATACCTATTTATTTGTATAAACTGTTAATCCTTCTTTCTTCCTCTTTTCAAATTTCCTGGTAGTCATGGCCCGAAACTAGAGGCTAATCGAAAAAAGATAAAGGGCCCTGCTGAATTTACTGTCGAAACTGAATTGGCTGCTTTCCTAGCCTACTAGCTGAGCTTGATTATGCTTCCAAGTTCAAAAAGCTCAGATTCCATTCGACGCACCTTGTTTGTCATGGCCGGCGTAATGGCAGAGGGTAGAAAAATATATTCTTTAGCTCCTCCTATATTATGTTTGTTGTACTACGCTTTTGGACATGCTGCGGCGCATTGCTCAAGCCCAGCACTGGGAGTCTCATCTTCTTTCACTCTTTGGCATTATTTCTCTGGTTGGTTAAGCATCTACTTTCCTTGAACATATAATGATCCAGAAAAAGCCTATGTCCATCCTAATCAACTACTTTTATGGCATTTTCAGATGTGAAAAATGATAAAGAAAACATATGACTGGATATTAGATAGGATTGAAAAGCTGGAATCCATTAACTTCTTTCCTTTCTACTTAAATCATTAGGCCGAAGTTAGGGATGTTGAGGACAACAACAATCTGGACCCTATCGAGCGAGTCTTTTTCATATACATCCGTTCTTGCTGTCTTCCTTTACGAGAAGGGGTAGAATTTTGGAGAGAGTTGTATTACCCTAATCAGTTTTCCAGGAAATTTGGATACGACCAGACTATGCCATAAATAGGAGAAGTTATTACCTGGGTTATGCGAAGCTATGGAGTTGGCCCCTATAACTGGGCATTGATATGGAAGCAACTTTTGACAAGGAACTTTGGTTCTTGATTTGTTCTTCCAGGATATACCCATCGAGTGACAGCCTCATACGCTTGGATGCAATGGTGGGCGCACCATTACTATTTGGTACGTAACTGTTTTCTAGTGGACCATCCATTTGGACTCCACCTCCACATTTGAGGAACTATAGACCAGAATAGGGAATAGGTTATTTTTACGAGAAAGATCAAGCTGTTGTTTCCGGAAAACTTTGCCGCAAGATTTCCTTAGAAGAGCCTATCAAGGAAATCAAACCATCAAACACCTAGGAAGGCTGGTTTACATTTGGCTCTCCTTTAGATTTGATAAAGCGAGGAATACAACCCTCTGCTCCTTGTGATGAGTTTGAGACTATAGGTGTACTCTGCCTTCTCCAACTCCTAAAAGAGGAGATCAACCTATTCATGGTACTTCTGCCACCCCTGCTACCATAGAACCTGTTATCGTTGTTGCTCCTTCCAATGTGCTTGCACTACCACAGGTCCCACAACAGTTGCAATCTCTCCAGTAGCTCGTCATAATACAACCTCAACTTCTCCTACTACAAATCGAGTTGTTAGGTCTCCTATGACCCGATCTCGTGCTAAATCATTGTCTCCCGCTGCTTTGGCCCAACCAGTTCCTTCTTCAGTTCAAAATACATGCCTTCTTCCTATGAAAACTTTTTATAAAGAAAAACAGATGATATCGGTGGAAGACAGTTCTTCGGAATACTCGGCTAACACTAACAGTGATGATCTTTCTTCTTCTACAAGTTTAACTAACGAAGGAGATGCTTTGTTGAATGCGAATACTGATACTGAAGTAGACATTAGGGAAGAAGGGGATGTCAGGGCTAAATCTTCGCTTCATGATATTCCAACTGATCCAAATGTTCCTCTTCCAACCACAATGAATTCTTTAGAAGAGGAGCAACTTGACTATGGAGAATACGAATGTTCCCCTGGAGCGAATATCTTCTTCTCCTTTGATGTTGCATATTCTCCGCGGATTGTAGAAACCACCGACACGACTACTCATGGAGCACCAATGTTAACAAAGATAGAGGCTCAATCGTTAAGACCTCCAATAGAAACAGAAGATGCTCCTCTTCGTCACAGCACGGAGGAAATTTTTCCAGCCACAACTGCACCACTTGATTCTCCTCATTGTGTAGATAAATCTCTCACGGTGCGTCCTTCCTTTATTCAACCAGTGGCTCGTAGTTTGGAATTCTTTTTGAACCCTATTGACGTGCCGACCCCAACAACTGTTGATTCTAGTATGAGAGGGGCTCAGGAACTCTCTCAATGTTTCTGCAACTACAAATATACCAAGATCTGTAGTTCCTTCAACCTGCTCTGCTCAAACTACTTTTGTCATTATCCCTGAATGAGGTACATACGTATACGTATATACTTTCTTATTTGATGTATCCTCTCCTTTTTAAAACTCATAATCTTCTTTTCCTTCTTATTTAGCCACAATCATGCCAACCCCAAGCGGCTCCGAGGGCTCTAACTTAATGGCTACAGTCTTTGATGGACTTTCATTGGAGAAAGTATTTCTTCTCACGTTAGGATTATTCAAGAACGCACTCTTGGTCATCATTAATGCTTTCAAAGACCCAACTCAATGGCCTTTCTTGGATAATGCTTTGGCTGTTCTTGCTCACTCTGCTCGCCTTGCGCATGTCAACGTTCAATCCCTCCATGACTATTTATTAGAATTCTATAATTCGATTAAAAATTTAGAAGCTGGTCGAAGTGTCGCTGTTGCTTCAGAAATCCTCAATCGTCATAAAGACCTGGCATCACTTAAGGATCAACTTTCTTGTTCAGATGACATTCTTGCTACCCATGAGATTATGAGTCGGTCTCTTCATGAGAAGCTAAAAATTTTTGATAGAAATAAATCGGTTATCGATGATTAAATTACCCTTCTTGAGAAAGAGATATTACTGCTCAAAGGTAAAAAGGAAGCAAATTAATTGATTATTCATCAAGTCAGAGAAGAACTTGAAGCCAATATCTAGGCCATTGATCTTATAAAGACTGAACATATGAAAAATTAGGAAACTACTGCTCTTTTATAATTGGAATTGGCTGACATTCCCGATCAGGCTAAGATCATTCTAAAGGCTGAACAAACAACTTCTACAGTACAGTTACGGCTAAAAGAGGAGTTACAACACTATATAACAGGATTGAACATACTGAATATCTGTAAAGAAATTTCATATTACATTGTGATGCATGTGTTTCCTTATTCCTTGTGGTGATGTAATATATGAACAAACTATAATATTTTAATGAATTTTCATCTTTTTCTTCTTCTCACATACTAAATGGCAATCTTATGTGGTGCTTTATTATAATGGGCGAACTATTTTGTTTTGAAGTTAGTAGAGTTAGTTCACACACGGTTTAAGCTCTTGAGTACTGGAGCAACACAGTTTAAGCTCTTGAGTAGTGGAGCAAGCAGTTTCTTAGACTCATGTGGGAGTCGCATCTCACGTGATGGCCTCTTTAACTCTTAGGAGTTCACTAGACTTCTCACAGCATGGTGAGTTCACAAACCATGATCCATCAAAGGGGCCTAGTGAAGCTACCGGGACCATAAACTCGGTTGGAATTATGGACAGGGTTGGCCGCAGTAACTCTCTAAAGTTCACGGGGATCACAAGGTGTCACGCCCCAAACTCGAAAACTGGGCTCACAAAATTTTCGATCACCGAATCTGGCGTCGACAGCTTCCGTAGAACCCCATTCTCGGCTTCCAGCACCCATTCGCCAGGTTCCGATCCTGGGATGCTACGAGGAGGATTTTCAACATCAGTTTGATTCTTAATAAGCATAACTAAAGGCATAACCCATAAACAATAACTAAAAACTCCATTACATTTCCACTATGATAAAAAACTTTACAAGTACAATGAGAATAAAGGGAAATATAATGATGATAGACCAAAAGCTTCAAAATAATCTTCCACGTGCTCAAGCCTCAGCGCTGCTGTGATCAAATGTCACCTTCACGCAATGGTCGTGCATAAGCTTATAGAAAGCTTAGAGGGTGGTGAAAGTGTGTGCGCAAGGTAGTAATATGATCATGCAATATCAGAGTATTTTGAAATATACTGATGGATCCATGAATACCATTAGTCATACCAAGGCTATGCGATGTAAGGCATAAATGATATCGGCCATACCAGAGCCATGCGATGCAAGGCATGAATGATGTCGGCCATACCAGGGCTATGCGATGCAAGATGCAAGTCAAGCATACAATCTTCATCTAAGTCCACATATCAATACAACTCAAATCTGGGATATCACCGGGGTCTAGTACACTTTAGACCAGATCGTCGCCCCATCACGCGCAATAAGGTAAGTGGAAGAGATCTCGCTATCCATCTGCCAATATCGGGCTCGACTCATCGATAGCGGACCCATTTATCGAGCTGGTCAAACTTAGCCTAGCTTTACTCCCTACTCTCAAGCGGTTAAGGCCGCACCCCCTTCCAACCGAGCACGACATAGTGGAAAGCGCGACCATCTGGTAATCGGCACTCGGCGCTCCTCTACCCACTCAGTCTAGACGTTATAGAAACCTCTTGGTACCATAAAGGTTTAGGGACTTTCACCCAGGGATATCTATAGCACCCTATGTAGAACAAGATTTTTGGTATTCAATCCTGCCAATCACGATATGCCGGTGGAGGCTACGACCCTGATGTCGCTAGGGCGTACAGTACAATATCACACAATGCGAATGCATGAATCACACTATCAAGTCATGCAGCAATCCTGCGCATATTGTGCACTCATGTAGGGCAACACCGCCTATCCGGGAGCCCCTAAATAATCTACCCAAAGGCATATGTTATGATCAGTCACTTCTCATATTAAGCATACATATGATGCATATGATCATGAATCATGAAACTATACTAATCATGTTATGAAGTAATGCACTATACTTACAATGCAGATGGCCTAGATGGCCTACACAGAACAAGTACGGGCCTATCAATGGGCCCTAGGGAGAGTCATAATGTGGACATTTAACCAACATTATACTCATAATTGTAAGTACTATGATTTCATATCCCTTTGGTTGTCAAATTTTGTCATGCTAAAACCTATATCTATGTCTCGTATATCTTGTTTCATGTTTAAGACTATTCATTACTTCAAGACAAGATCTTAAATGAAGAAAGTTTCAAGTCATGGAAGTCTTCAAGTTTCAAGAATAGAAGTCTTCAAGTATGTATGTTCAAGATACAATTAAGCTCAAGAAGACTTTGTTCAAGTCAAGATCAAGCTCAAGAAGGCCTACTACAAGATTCGTATATTCTCAAGCTTCTCTTAAGGGTCATCTGAGTGTATAGACTTTCAATGTCCATCTCACTTTTAAGGTTTGTTTGACCTTAGATTGACCTTAGGATGGGCTTTACTGTAGGTCATTCTGGATACATAATTCATATATTTTAATATGCTTGTTTGGGTTGTTATAAGACCAATCCTAGCTCTGCTATGACCAGTCTTAAGTTTTTTAGGACCAGTCTTAGGTTGTTGAAGATTTTCAAATCTTTCTGGTTGTCCTACGACCAGTCCTGGACATCCTACGACCAGTCCTGTGAGTTCTACGACTCATCCTTCAACCAGTCTTAGCCCTATGACTCAAACTCCATCAACTAAAATGAGTGACCCACGACCGATCGTAGGTGACCCACGATCAGTCGTAGGCTACCCAGGACCGGTCGTGGAACAGAAAATCCTTATCCCGTGGAAATCTTTGAAAATCTTTGAAGCTACGACCAGTCCTAGGATCCTTAGACCAGTCGTAGACGGGATTTTTTAAGCTATAAATAGATCACGAACTTCAAAGTTTTAGCAATTTAATTCAACTCTATTCAAGCATTCTTTAGGCTATACTCTGAGATAAGTTTGTGTTTGTTTTAAGCTACTTTGTGCTTATATAATATTCCTTTTGCTAACTTATTTTTTATTTGATTTTGATCTACATTCCAATCTCAATAGAAAAGGGGAATTTCTGATATTCCTTCTTCTTGGATTCAAAATCAAATAGAACTAGCCCTTTTGATTTAAAATCAATTAGAGTTAGAACCATTCTTAAAGTGAGTATTGGACTTTCAACGTTGAATCGAACTTCTACTCCGATTGGTTCTACCGGGATACTTCAAAAGGTGATTCAGGTATTTTACATTTTTATAATTTACTTTCTTTGGTTTTGTTTGAGATTTGCCAGAAAAATCTCATTGTATTGGTTATCTGAGGAGAGCCAGAAAACTCAGATTGTGGGGGTTTTTGGATTGTGTAAGCCCGAGATCAAAGACAAAATTGTGAAGGTTTTAGGTAAACCTGTAAAACCTATTTTGATAGTGCATGCTAATATCTCCTGTGTGAGGATATTAGGAGTGGAGTAGCATTCTGTGTGGCTGTTGGATAACAGTTGGTGTACACACAGGTGAACCACTATATATCGTTGTGTTGTGGATGTGCTTTATTCTTTCATATCTTTATTCATTCAGTTTTGTGGTTTGTGTTTGTGGATGAATGTTGTAATCATTTTATTTCAAGCAAGTGTGGATGAATGTTGTAATAACTTAGGATTTATTTCTCCAAGTTATTTTGATTTCATTATTTTTTATTCATCATTGGTTTGTGATACAAGGATGTTCTAGAAATAAGGTTGTCCTACCTTAAACCTTTGGTTTTTGGTGTAAGGTTATCCTTAGAACTGATAAAGTATCATTCTCTTTATTTTAGGCTATTGAGATTACTTTAAATTCAGCATTGTGCTTTATTTCTTTTATGATTCCGCTGTTATTAGTTTTATTTGGCATTGCCCTATTCACCACCCCTCTAGGGCATTTAGCTAGGCCCTTTCAATAATGTGAACGTCAAACCATCATTGCTCCCAAGGCATAGCCCGTCGTAAACATCAATACATAATCCACGTTGGGATCACACATTGCAATGGACCTTAGGTACATCCCATTGGGCCTTAAATACATTAAATGGACCATATCATATGGGCCTTATATTCATTAAGTGGGCCACATCAATGGGCCGCACCAATGGGGCTTATGTACATTACAATGGGCCATAACCCGTTGGGTCTTGAATGCATCAAATGGGCCTAATCACATGGGTCTTATGTGTATTAAATGGGCCACACCAATTAGGCCCCATATGTACATCAAATGGGCCTCAACCCATAAGTCCTAATACATCTCAATGGGCCTTAACCCATGGGCCCCTAATACATCAAATGGGCCTAAATCCATGGGCCTTACCTATGACAAGGTGGGCCTCATACATATACCAATGTGGGGTCTCAATGGACGGCCTCAAATAACTCAAAATGAGCCCCATACATATACCAAAGTGGGGTCCACTTGAACTATAGATCTGACTCATTCTTTAGCTTATGCCAAAGAAATGAGCTTCAAGATGGTTGGACGAATTAGATGCAATCCATGCATCATAGTGGGGTCCACACGAACTATGGATCTGACTCATTCCTTAGCTCATGTCATAAAATGAGCTATCAAAGTGGATAGACGGTTTAGATATGGTACATACCTTGTGCATGGGGCCCACATGGCCTGAAAGGCTTGAGCACGTCAACACAGCAGCTATTATGCTGCTGTGTGCGTGCACCAGCCAATCCACTTACAAGTGGGTCCCACGTGGGGCCCACCACAATGTTTGTATGCCATCCAATCCGTCCATATGGTCACAGGGGCATGGATGAAGCATAAAAATAAATTTCATATTGACCCAAAACCTCTGAATGCCTAAACGGGTCCAATGGTAGCCCTTTAATCTCCATTGTTTCCTATGACGTGGCCCATTTGAGTTTCAGATTGGGCCGATATTTGGAGGGGGGCCCACTTCTAGAAGGGCCCACCAAATAAACAGATTGGATGACACATACACATCATGGTGGGGCCCACGGCTGGGATCGTGGGTCCCTGCCTAGCCGTCCGCCCGCCTCCATGCGGCAGGCGCTGCCTGCGTACCTCTGACAGCAGCAACGTTTTCTCCCTCTTTTTTTCCTTTTTGAAATTGTATTTTTTGAAGGTTTTTGGTGTTTGGGGCCCGCATCTGAAGTATCCACTTCGCCCATTAGTTCCCATATCTTAAGACAAGCTTATCAAGCCTAATATCCAATATATTTTGGTGTGTGGACACATCATGTGAATTTTTAACAGTGAAAACTATCGTTTTCTATACTATGGCCCGCCGGAAGGTCGGATAGGCCCCATTTTTCAGCTCAACGCTTAAAATGGTCTGAGGAAAAGGATGAACGATGTGGATTGAATACATACATCAAGGTGAGGCCTATATGAGTGGGTCACCCCACAAGCTTGGAAACAAGCTAATATTTGTATTTTTCCCTGTTCACGTCCAGCGTCCCAGACGTTGGACGGTTTAAGCATGACACATGCATTGAGGTGGGCCCTACTTAGGTGGTCACTAACTGGTAGATAGTGTAGATATAACACATATACAAGGTGGGGTCTGTCCAAGTGGGCCATACAACCATATCATCATAAAAAAGGGAAACAGTGAGAGAGAGAGAGAGAGGAAAATAGAGTGAGACGCATGTGATGGAGGGCTCCGCCACTATGAGCCCTCCCTTGCAAGATATCTTACATCAAGTGGGTCCCATTACACATGGGTCCATCGAAATCGAAAATCAACTGTGGAGATCCTTTCCCCACCAATATGGACAGTCTAGATGACCTATTTAATGCAAGGAAATAAACATCATGATGGGGTCCATGGAGATTAGCCCCATCATGGAATGATCATGATGATCAAAGTGGGTCATCCGCCACATCTTAGGGTCCCAAGTGAGATCCAAACCATTGATCGGTATGCCTCACTTGGCCCATCATGAAAACATGAAAAAACTAGCCTATAGAAGCACCCACCGTTCGATCTTGCTCCCTTGGCTTCCTTATCTCCTTAGCTTCGATTCCAATGGAGGAGATGAGGTTTGGATGGTTGAGATGGGAGATGAAGGGGTAAGAAAGGTAGGCCACACTTGTTGCTTGGGAGAGTTAGAGAGCATGGACGTATGGAGCTCTCTTGCTTGGGAAAGGTAATTTAAAAATGGAGGAGAGAGGATTGTAAAGGGAGAGAGAGAGTGTTGGGTGATGGAGTGATGGATGTAATGAGTGATGGGTGTAATAGACTTTTTGACTTTTATGGCAAATGGTGTAAGAAAAGTATGGGCTTTGTAAGAACTTTTTGACTTTTATGGTTGTTTGGGAATGGGTGAAAGGTGATGTGTACTTGACATATACTTATCATGATGGGATTAATTGATTGATGTGACAAGTTGTAGAGATTCTCTTGGAATTCGTACACACGGCGGTTTCTTCGCACCGAATGTGGGCCCACATCTCCTGACCAGGGTATCGCCTCGGCACATGAGTCACGACATCGAAACCATGGCGATGGTGCGGTTGCTAGGGTACAGATCTTGGGTTGAGTCGACTCAGGTTAACGACGTGTGAATCAAGGTCGCGCGTAAATACCGATTAAGGGTCGAAGGTTGACGAAATTCGACCAAGAAGACTGCTAAAGTCTATGGATCGATACGGTCTAGGATACGGGGCTTACATAAGGAAACCTTTGGGGTACCAAATCTAGGGCTGCTAATCCATCAATTAGTAGGTTTAAGCCCTTCCTCAAGAATTAGTACTGAAATCAAGTCAAAGATCTGGAGGGTCTTACGCACGGTTGGCCTATCTATGAACATGGCCAAAGCGCTCACACTATGGCCCGCTTTTCCTCCGTCTGCAAGTTCATGCCCATTCACAGGAGGGCATTTTTCTCCGTTCCCCGTGATGCTGCTGGAAATTTATACTGATGGCATTGGTCTCACACATAACTAGCCATTGAGGACTTTTCGGCCTTTTAGGATTTTAGTTGCTGGCTTCATCAGCTGCCCAGATAGGTATGAGTACGATGGCCTTTACGGGCTTTTTAGGGCCACTGGCTTTTCGCCGCTACCCAAATGATGAAAATGATAGGTCTTATGCGTAATTGGCCATATAAGGCTTAGCTAGGCTACCTTAAAGAGTAAGCTAACTATCGTTGTCATCAACTTCATATGTGGTCGGTTGTATAGTTTGTTTTACAGTAAAAATTGATGAATCAACAATTGATATTTCGCCATTGCTGATGATGTTCCAAGAACATCCATATTTTATTTTAACATAGGGCATTAACTTGGCGATGATAGCAATTATGGTAAGATAAGCTTGTATGAGCGATTGATGATTGATGACAATAGCGATAGTTGCTAATTTTGTAGATGATCGTCGATGTTTGGCCATCGTTCATTAATACTTTGGCAACGAGTCATTGTCAATGCTTTCAATACATTTAAGAAGCTTCTCTTGAAGATTTGTGCCCTTTTTATTCATTCTTATGAGGGAGAGTACATGGCTTTGTCTTTTGCGATTCCTTTACCCTTCTACTTGTCATGCCCCCTTTTGATGTAGAATCATTATGCTGATAATATTCTGGATCAAAATCAGTAGTATCTTCAGGGATGATATCTTTTGATGAAGTAAGCATTGACCGGTATGTTAATACCTTGCCCATCTTGATCCATGACTCTGTATGCACCATTGGAGTACACTTTTTTTTATTATATACAGCCTATCCCATTTAGGCTCAAATTTTCCCCCTATTCGCTGGGTGACCACTATAGGTTTTTCCAACATCAACACTAGATCCCCCTTTTTGAAAGAGTGATATTTAGCTTATTTATTAAAGGAGGCCGATATCCTTGCCTGATACAATTACAATCACTTTTGGGCTGCCAGGCGTTTCTCATCAAGCAAATCCAGCTCTTTCAGCCTTATTTTTATATTTTCATTATCTGTAATAGACTGATATACAACCACTTTGAGTGATGCTACTTGTATTTCAATCGAGATTATTGCTTTAACATCATAGACTAGCGAATACAGTTTCGCTCTTGTTGTTGTCCAGTGCGTAGTTCTGTATGCCCATAATGCTTCTTGTAACATTTCATAACAATCACGCTTGTTCCCTGTCACTATCATTTTCAGTATCTTAACTATCATTTTATTAAACGCCTTTGCTAATCCATTGGCCGGTGGATAGTAAGGTATCGAAAATGAATGATGAATACTAAATTTCTAACAGAGCTTCTCCATGCCTCTATTTTTGAAAGGAGTGTCATTGTCTATAATAATTTTCTTCAGGATACCATGGTGGTATATTATCGTGTGTCAGATGAAATTGACCACGTCTCTCTCTTTAACATTGCGTAATGCCACCACTTCTGTCAACTTGGAAAAATAATCGGTCACTGCCAAGATATATTGCTTACTTTGGACAAAAGAAAATTTATAGGACCAATGACATCAAGTTCCCAAGCAGAGAAGGGCCAAGAGGTGACTGACTGATGCAAGTCTTCTAGAGGAATGTGTATAACATCTCCGTGAATCTGACACTCATGACATCGCTTCGCATAATCTATTGCATATTTGAACATGGTGGGCCAATAATACCCCATTCGATGATTCTATTGAATAGATTTTGGCTAGCTTGATGTGCTCCGCATTCTCCAGAGTGTACTTCTCACAACATCTGGTCTACTACTTGTTCATCTAAGAAATGTAGCAGCATTCCATTATAAGATTTTCTGTATAGCACTTCACTGCATACGATTAATTTACTTGACCTTTGCCTAATTTGTTGTCTTTATGCTGGGTCTTCTAATAGGATATCATATTTGAGATAATCGATGAAAGGCTGACGTTAATCATCTATTGTTATCTTTAAACATGACACAAGAAGTGTCTCCATAGTTTCACCGATGGCCTCTGAAGACGAAAAAAATCTCCTTTCTTCTATAGTTACATAGAGAGCGCTCCGATTTGGGTAGGATAGAGCCGCTGCTAAGCTGGCCAAAGCATCCGCTCTTACATTTTTCGATCGCGGTACATGCTTGATTTCTACATGACAGAACTGTTCTAGCAACTGCTGCACTTTCCATCAGTAAGGCAAAAGTTCTTGCTTTCTCACCTCAAAGTCAGACATCAATTGATTTATAATTAATTTAGAATCTCCAAAGATCTCCATTTCTTGAGCCATTTCCATTCCAATTATGAGGGCTCTATATTCGGCCTCATTGTTTGTGCACACAGTACCCAACGTGAAGGAATAAGGTAGCAAGTCACCTTGAGGAGTAATGAATATCACTCCTGCCCCCGCTCCTGATGCTCGAGCAACACCATCAAAATACATCTGTCATGGGCTTTATGACTAAGCTAACATTACAACATGACTTGTTCGTTTGGAAAGTCATCACTAATGGTTTCACATTCTACTATAGGATGTGCTGCAAGAAAGTCTACCACTGCTTGTCCTTTTATCGCCTTTGCCGGTTCGTACGTAATAGTATACTCTGAAAGCAACAACATCCATTTGGCTAGTCTTTCAGACAACATCGGTCTTGTCATCAAAAACTTTATCGAATTTTCTCTCGAGATTAAAGTTAAATCATGGGAGAGAATAATGTCTCAATTTCAGAACTGCAAATATCAGCGCCAGACACTCTTTTTAAATCAGAGAGTAGTTGCATTCTGCACCCATCAGAGTTCTTCTTAAATAATAAAAAGTAATTTCTTTCCCAGCTTCATTCACCTGAGCCAACAAAACTCCTAAAGAATTCTCAGCTACAGATATATATAAAATCAGTAGCTTCCCTTTTATCGGAGCTGTCAGTACCGGTCGCTGTTTTAACAATTTTTGTATTGAGTCACACAAATTCTGTACCTTTCTTCATCAAATGGAAAAATGGCTAACATCTCCTTGCTAGATTTGAAATGAAACGGCGAATGTATGCCATCTTTCCCTACAAACTTTTCAATTCCCTTAATGTCTTTGGTGGTGGCATATTCTGAATAGCACTTACTTTCCCTGGGTCTATCTCAATGCCCCTGTGTCAGACGACAAAACCAAGAAATTTACCCAAAGATACTCCGAATGCACATTTAGTTGGATACATCTTCAGTTGCTTCTTTCTTAGTCAACGAAAAACCGATGTTAAATGTTCTTGGTGCTCCTGATGACTTCCTGACCTAACCACCAAGTCATCGACATAACATTCAACATGTTTGTGTATCATATCTTAGAAAATAGTTTGCATTTCTCTTTGATACGTCAGCCCAACATTTTTAAGACTGAATGACATAACTTTATAATAGTAAATTCCTAGCGACATTCTGAATGTTGTTGCTTCTTCGTCTTCAGGTGCCATTCTAATCTGATTATACCGTGCATAGCCGTCCATGAAGGACATGATAATATACTGGGTCATATTTTCAATCAGTAATTCAATGATAGAGAGAGGAAAATCATCTTTCAGACAGGCCTCGTTTAGATCTCTGAAGTCAACACACACCCTAACTTGTCCGTTTTTCTTCTTCACAGGGACAATATTCGATATCCACTTGGGATACTTGACCTCCCTGATAAACCCGACCTTTATCAACTTACTGACTTCTTCTTCTATCAGAGAAACCAAGTCTGGATGAAATCGTCTTTACGCTTGCTTAATCGGCCTTTTCTCTTTAGAGATATTTAATTGGTGGAGTGCGACAGAAGGTTCTAAGCCCAGCATCTCTGCATACTTCCAAGCAAAGACATCTTTATTTTCCTTGAGGAGCTGAACGTATTTCTCAGACTCTTGCCCAGAAAGACTGGCATTGATGAATGTGTTCCTTGTCTCTTCTTCTGTACCCAGGTTTACCTCTAGCAAACTGTCTATTGTCGGCTGCCCCCCTCTTCTATCTTCTTGGGAGCCATTTCAAGATATTCAACCGTTTTAAGATCATCTTCCGATAACTGCTCGGTTGTAACCATGTTCACCGATGATCCTACCCCCAATCCTTGAAACTTTCTCCACTTTTCCTGGTCGACCCCAATATGAATTTAAATTCCTCTCCCATGATTTAAGCCGATGGGTTCTTCGTAATCAAAACCCATGTTTCTCATGATCTTCTTGTTTGCCAGGCTATACTTATTGAGATCTTATGGTGTCATCCTACCACGGTATACATTATTCTTAGCCTCTTCTCCTAACTTTTCTTCCACTGAGGTGTAAAATTCTATTGATTCTAGATATTTTACACTAGCCCTGACTTGAAATCTTCCTGGGGGGCAAAAAAAGGTTTATTTCTCTCAACATATGGTAATGGTACTATATAATTAGACTGTAAAATTTTCAATTCTTCCGATGATAGTAGGGTTAGTGGCATCTGCCCTAGTTGTCTCAGATGTCTCAGTTACATACTTCCAACCCTGGATGATTCTGCCTTTTTCGTTTCTTCTTTCACCACTTTTGCTTGAATGTCCCTTAAGACTACGCTTTCATCATTCTTTCTTTCATCTTCAGCGAACCCTTTATAATAACTGGCATCTGCAAAGAAGGATTTGGCCTGTGTATATGGCTTTGCATTGGCCATCACTTTATATTGTATTTCACCTTTACAGTATTTAAAGCATTGATGCAACGTAGAGGGTACAATGCTGTATTGATGGATCCATGGTCTTCCGAGGAGGAGATTGTATGTTGTCAAGGCATTTATAACGTGGCACTCGACATCAGTAATCAATTCTCCTATTTTTAATGTCACTGTAATATTACCAAGTGCACGCTGCCCATCTTGATTGAAGCCCTGTATCATCATTCCACTAGGGCGTAGATCAGAACGACGATAACCTAATTTACTCAACATCGATAGTGGCAAGAGGTTCACTGCAAACTCATTATCTATCATAACCGGCTTGACCTTCTTCCCATAGATATGTCCTTCTATCATTAGCGACCTATTATGCTCTGCTTCGCAGATCAGATCATCATCAGAGAAGGAAACGACTGGCAGACAGTTTTCTTGCTTATCGTGCTCTTCACGTTGTAGTTCTGCCAATAAAGTTTCTCTTACATTGTGATTGTACAATGTTTGGACCAAGCTCTGTCGAAATTTCTCTGACAACTTAAGCGCATCATAAATGCTTAATTGAGTCGGTACACCCTTCAAATGACTCACTGCATCATAAGTCACTTTCGCTACTTCACTTTTCTTTTCTTTCCCATCATCATCATTTTTCCTTTTAATAACTTCTCTTCTTATAACCCCTGCTTTCTGCTTTATAGGACTTGTTATCTTCTTTCCTGATTGTAGTGTAATCACCGCTACCTTCTTTGTCGTCTTATGGTTCTCTTTGTCTCTTGTATCTTGAGTCTTTTCTCAGCCCTTTTCTTGAATCATGAGCATATTCACTATTGCCATTGTACCCCTTTCCTTCTCTTTTCCAATTACTATTTCACCTCTACTTATCATTCGTTGTATTATACATTTCAATGTATAATAATTCTCCGTTGGATGTCCCACCAGGCGATGATAGTGAAAAAAATCTCTCTTTTGGTTCTTGTCACATCTTCAGGGCACTTAGGTTTTGGTAATTCAATTGTACTGGCTTTTAGTAGTTAGTTCATCATAGGAATGATATCTTCCTTACTGAATGCGAACCTCTCATGTGAATTGAGCATCCTAGGCCTCTTTCCATTGTATCTATTTCTTGATTAGTTTCATTCTTCTTTTCATTCTAGTCTCTTTTCCCTTAAGTCCCTTGTATCTTTACCTCTCTTGTCATGATTTTACGGCCATCCTGTTGGGCACTCTCCTAGATGTCTCATGGTGAAATTCTAGCATCTTATGGGTCATTAATTCCAAAGCATGAGCCTTAGTGGCCAGGTCACGAAAAGTTTCGATGTCGGCGCTGGTGAGTCCAAATGTGATTCCTATCTCCATAGAATTAAGACACATTTTGACTTGTTCATTTTCGTTTGGTAGCTGTCTACACGAGGCTCCTAATGTCTTCCATCTATCTATAAACTTTTCTACAGGTTTTCCTTCTCTCTGTCGCACGGAGGCCAATTTCGTAATATTAACATCACGTTCCGAAGAGAAGAAATTTGACATAAAGGCATCTCGCATTTGCTTCCTAGTACGTATCGATCCTGGAGCCAAAATGAAATACCATCGAAATGCCTTGTGTGTCAATGATGACCCAAACAATCGTAAGCAAAATACTGCGGTATCATAGAAAAATTCCTCATGCTAGTAATGAAGTGAATTAAATGTTCTTCTGGCAATCCTTCCCCATTAAACTTCTAAAAATTTTGATGCTTAATGTTAGACGGGAATGGGATATCTTTTACCTCTCTTGGATACGGCGTTCGGTACCTGAAACGGTGAGTATTTTCATGTTCTCTTTTTACTCTGACGGCTTCTTCAACAACTTGTCTCACCTCGTCTTGTGTTATAGTTCTCGCTATTGGGACAAGGGTTGTTAAAGCCTCTCTAAGATTCTTACACTCTTCCATGAGTGCTCTTTGTTCTTCTGCTAGTGCATTGATGCGATCCTCCATAGTCGGCCTACTTTCTTGATTTGTCCCGGCCATATGTACAGCAGCTTCTCCACTCTTCGACGAAGCTATAGTTGGAATGGGACGAGAGTACGTCAACGTAACAGGGCTTACGAAAAGAGGAGAGGAAGGAGTTTCATTCGACTTATCTATGCTTCCAGTGTCACTACTCGATTGAGGTGATACAGACTTTGGTGAACTTGTTAACAATGCCTTACCTTTCTGCTTTCTCATCCATCTGACTCTTAGGGTGACCAAAGCCGGGAAATTGGTCGACGTCAACTATAGATCTGTTCACCTGGGATATATCACAGGGGGAGCAAGATCAGGATTCTTCCTGGAAACATTACACCTTATCGGTCCCCTGACTCTTATCGATAGTGAATATGTTCTTGCTGCAGTTACACTTTGGGTCCTTATCCTCCTGTGAGTGATAACGATCTATTCATCTCTTTCTTCTGGTGCTACCGGTGAAGTAGTTATGACTGTAATAGCTACTCGTGATTCTGTTTGCTTGTTTGCTACCGTTTTACCGTTACTAAGTCCAATTCGTTTATCAACATACTCCCTAACAAATCCAGTTGTGGTGAATTAGAAAATTGTATTTCCTTGAATGACTGCCATTGATCGGTTAGTTGCAATGTTCTTCTTCTCCTATTGTTTATATTCAAGAAATAAAGAAAAATTAGTGCTTATATTAAATCGTATTCTCTTTTGGAGATGAAAGGTAGGATGTTCCCATTGAAAGTCGCCATTTTGGCACCTTGAAGGCGCCAAACAGTTGTGATTAGCTTCCATATAGTTCTTAAGTTAATTTACAAGTGAGTATAAAATAAAGTCCCCAGTAAAGTCACCATTTTGTTTCAACAAGAAACAAAGGGGTTTCTTTTGAGGAGATTTACTCACTTTATAATTAACAGAAGAAGACAAGAAAGATAATCACTTTATTCATTTATTTATTCCAAGTTCTTTTACATCCCATTCTACCTTGATTCCAAAATAGAATATTTATAAATTGTAATAGAAAGCAGATATTTGATTATATCAAATATCAGGCTGAAAGCCACTATGGATTAAAGGATCCATGGTGCACTGAAGCCTTTGTACGCTGGAGGCTCTGTGCAGTGGCGGGCTTTATGCGTAAATAGGCTTTATGCATAAGGGTTTGTTCACTACTAGCCTTTGTGCGCAGCAAGTGTTGTGCGCCACATAATGGCTATTCTGCACAACGGATAGTGAATTCTACCTCCTCTCTCCTGGGTCCACTCCTCTCCAATTGATTGTTAATGACCCCTTCAGAGGGGTTAAGGGGTATTTATAGCTCCCTCACACGTGTGAATGTGCCATGCCAGCACCGCATGCCCCCCTTTGTGTAGACTTTGCTGTGCTCTCCTCTTTGCACGGATTCTGGTGTGCGCTCTTTTTTATGCAGAATCCTTTGTGTGCTCCTCTTTTTGTGGACTCCTCTGCATGCTTTTCTTTATGCGAACTCCTTTGCGCACTTCTCTTTGTGCGGTAATCTGTTTCTCAATGTTAATTTCTGCGCAAAGGTTGATTTCCGCAAAATGGCTGATTTCAACTATTTTTCGCACAACGACTACTGCTTTCTTCTTTCTCTCTCTTTTTTTTTTGCTTTAACAATGTCTAACTGGATTGCTGCCATATGATCTTAGTTACGACGTTTCGATATATTATACATGTGTGTAAACTAGGTTGAAAATATGATGCATTCCATGTGTTTGTTGAAATGTTTGAATGAATACGAAATTATGATTTGTACTTGTCATGACTATAAATCTAGGATTCATGTTTGTCATGTGTATCACGATCTCTTTGTGTAATGAATTTTTATAGTTCATGTCGTAACTAATCTAATCTAGGTATTTAGTTATGTGTAGTCTAAGTGTTTGATAAAATGTCCGAATGAGAAATTATTGATGAATTGTATTTAATAAGGGTATTGAGATAGGATTCTCAATTACCTTATCTATATGTATAGTTTTCTTCATGTAATCTTAATTTTGACTATGCAAATTTATGGATGAAATGCAATATTGATAACATGCTCAATATGTTTGATGAAATGCTCAAATGAGATATTGATTTGAATTATTTATCAATTGCTGATATGACTTTCACATGTATTTACATGCTCCATCTAAGTAAGATTGGGACTGCAATGTAGTCCAGAGAATCAGTAATGATTTCTGTTGAATGGCCGAATTAGTCTCGCCACATTTGATACATTCTGTGAATCTGGGTCATACGACGATTGTCGACAGTGGTTCAGCCACGGGGAGTGCTTATGCACTCCATGTCAATTAATACTGCTTGAATCTAAGGTACCACTTACTAATGTAAAGACTCGTTTCAACCATAGTACCACGATCTGCTAAGACTTATGAGTTGGGCATGGTGGTATAAGACACCGTGGTCGAGCTGTCGGCCTACACTAGGGTGATGAGCCTCCCTGTAGTGATCAGTGAGCAACCCAAACTCTAATCCAAATATGGTGGTATGGGATACTGTATTCGAGTTGTCAGCCTGTGGTGAGGTGACAAGCCTCCACGTAGTGACCTCGAGTATAAACTCTTGAATTTACCTATCCACTGCTTTTCATTAGGGGTGATGCCTTATAACTTGGCTATCGAATGTGATTAACTAGGATTGATGATCTTATATAGATCTCTCGGTTGGGTTAATAATATAAAGGGAGGTACCTTACCATCCCGAATCTGCTGTATAACTAAGCCTAATTAATTACTTAGCTAACACGACCATCCACCGCATTGCATGTGCTTTGGCGAGGAAGTTACATGTTTAAGAAGCTTTTCATGTGCGAATGGTTGATGGAGTCACTTTTAAGGGAGCTTTGTGCCCTGCATTAACAAGAGTAGTTAGGGAATGATTGTTGTACTGCTTTATCATTACTTCTTGATTGAATTGATAACATGTTAACCTTTGCCTTATACTACCACTGAGTTGATCACTCACTCCTACTCTGGGATGATGTTTTAAAACACCAACCAGACTCTGGTTTAGATGCAAGTGATGCCAGAGTCTATGCGGCTGATCTAGACTTCATAGATGAGGAGTAAAATGCCTAATTAATTCTTCTATGTTTAGCTATCAGGCAGGTCTATATAGACCTCGAGCTGATTCGAAGGGATTACAGGGTAATATGGATTAGTTAGACTTCTACATTTTGACATTTGTATATTTTGAAACAAACCTTGTGTATATTAAACCCTGCACATCATCATACTCTAGAGGTTGTAAAACATTTACCGTTCAGATATATGTGTGTTTCATTCTTCCACTTGCTTAATTTAATTATATCTGAAGTATGATATGTTGTTTTAGTATTATCTCACTCATGTTTTATACATTAATATGGACAACATTTAAACATCATCATCCATGTTACATAAGTGATGTGTTGGATCTCGGGAGTTGAGCTTTACTGGACCCTCAAAATTCGAGACGTTATAAGTTGGTATCAGAGCATAATTTGGATTAAACTCGACCTGGGTTATAGGTAACACGATGCACTCTAAATGCACTCTTAGGAAGGGGGCGATGAAATGTAGAAATGATTATAGGAACCTAAAGTTTCACCAACGGGTGAAATTGACCATTGTAATGTAGTCATACGCGTCCAAGATTATGTGAAATGATCTCAGTCCCTTTCTAGGCTGTCAATCGATGGGTTTGTACAATAATTCAGTGAATCCCACACTTGAAAAAATCTAAAAAGCCTGAATACGTGCTTGTTGGATCGAGAAAACACATCATACAAGCATAGGGGCCCAAATCACGAAATCTAGTGGGACCCAGGGGGTCTCCTACATGGGCACAGCACCCCGGTAGGGGGTGGCCACCGCCCCAGGGTGGAGCCACCACCGGCGACCCCAGAGGGGTGCGGCAGCACCGCTCGCGCAGCGGTGCACTGCCCGACTCCACAGCGGGCTGCGGTGGCACCACACGGCCGGCTATGCGCCGCCCACCACCTGACCATGTGGGGTCCTCCCACGTGTGGGACCCCCTTTACCACTTCTTTTAACCCCTCTTTTTCCCCTTTTTCTCATTTTACCCCTTTTCTAGCCCTCTCAATCCTCTAAAACTCCATTTTCTCTCTCAAATCACCCTTACATACACACAAAGCTTCTTCCTCTTCTCTATCTCACACCCATCCTCTACTATTTTCTCAAAACCATCTCTTAGAACTTTCAATCTCCCCTCATTTGAGCACACAAACCCATCTTTATGTCTCATAACCCCTAAAATTTCTCATCCACTTCAATGTTCAAGCTTTTCCACTTCCATGACACTCTTTAAGTTTGTCACCACCATCTTCTTAATCTCAATGCTCCTTTCCCTTATGGGAAAGAGAAGAGTGGCCCCGGATGAGGCCGGACTGAGCTGTCCAAGCCACTCGAGGAAGAAGGCGAGCGACGAGGCTAGCACGAGTGCCAAGAGAGAGAGAAGAACTAAACGAGATCTCGATCCTCAAATCCCACTAGAAAGATATCTACCAGTAGGCACTGAACTTGGTAAGTTTCGTGACCACAAAGTTTTTTTTTGAAGTGCATTTCGATGAGAAATTATTTGGATTGTATCCAGTGATTGACCTCCTGTTGGAGACCAGATGGGGCCCCATGTTTGAAAGGCTAATACAAGTGAAGGCACCGTACGAGCCTTCTATGCCCATATACGGAACCCACTACTAGAGCCGCTTCAGTTTACTATCCCTTTGGGGAGGCAAGAGGCCATAGTCGCTATAGATGTGATGACCCACTTCATGGGAATTGAGCGTGGTGTGGTGCATGCTAGTGCATCTCGTCTCACTAGTAGACAAGAGAGAGATCATTGAACGCATTTTCTTTATGGCCGACTGGCTCATTAGAGGTGAGACAATAGCCTCCCATCGACTAAAATGATGGCAGACTTTCACCTACTCCACTACATATGCACATACAACATGTATCCTAAGTCGAGCAACAGTATGGAATGCACTCGTTTGCTAGTAAACTTCTTGTACAGAGCTGGACAGGGAGACAAGTCATGTCTACCTACTTTCGCCCTGTCACAGATAACCAAGACTGCTCACTCTACTCGGGGTGATGCCTCACTCACAGATAATCAGGACTAGTCATGTGTTATAGTTGTCTTTTTATTTTCTTTGTTTTTGGTTTTTCTATGTAATGGACCTTATCAGCTTAGTTGGATGTTAGAATAGTTAGTGTTGAAAATTTTTTTAAACTTAGCTCACATGCATTCTCTGTCATGATTCATGAAATGCTACATCATATATATAGCGACAATTTTGGTTAAATGAAATGTGTGAAGCTTCTTTTTTATTTGAAATGTGTAGAATGTTTGGAAAAGTGGGTAACATATCCTAATCTAACACACATTGCACCCTATGTTGTATATAGGGAATGCCTCCTAAAAACACTCAGAATATAGCATGTCCCACACTTAGCGGATCGATTGACGGGGCACCTTCCCTGAGCGATAGCCATACAAACCCTAGTTTGGGCCAGGATATTGAGACAATGCTGGACTCATAGCCGGCAACTGACCCCACCAACGGGCCAACACCTTGTGCACCACCGATTCTAGAACAGAACCGCGTGTCGACAGCGACGTCACACATGCCTCAGGCGGCTCCTCTCCCTGATAGGTTGGAGAAGATGATGCTCCTAATGCAGCAACAACAACATTTTTTGGCCACTATTGCGGGGATCATTGCCCAGGACATGAATATGGTCCCGCCTATGCTACCAATGTAGCCCACTGGAACTATGAACATGAGTGGCTTATTTGAGCGCTTTTAACACTTCTGCCCTCCTACATTTGTGGTTCACACCGAACCGAGGAAGCGGAGTATTGGTTGGATTATATATCCAAGATGCTGAAGCCATTATACTGTACCGAGGCAGAGCAAGTGGAGCAGGTTACTTACATGTTCGAGAAGGAGGCTAGCCTTTGTTGGGACAGCATCCTACGAACCGTTTCCACAGGATATATGTGGACGTGGGGTGCATTTGAGACCCATTTCCATGAAAAGTATTTTCCCCTCACTTACCATAATGAAAAGGAGGGTGAATTTCTTCGTCTCCTACAAGGGGGAATGATGATAGCTAAATATGAGAACCGTTTCATGGAGCTAGCGAAATATGCTCCACTGATCCTAGTAGACGAGCCGATGAGAATGCTGAAATTTTTAAAGGGGTTGCGACCTGATATTCACACTAAGATATGTTGTATTAGCATTCCCAACTATGTTGAGCTAGTGAACATATCCCTACGAGCTGAGAAGGATGGCGAGAGGCTGTCCCGGACACATATGTCCATGGGCTCGAGGCCTCGGCCTAAATTGCAGAACCGACCATTCCTCAGTAAGAGGCCACGTGCAGATTCACCTCCCAAGCTAATGGCTCCACCGACCGAGTAGAGGCAATCAGATCGTTGGTGCATCTACTGTAAGAAGACGGACCATAACGAGCCCTTTTGCTTTACTAATATGAGGGACAATGGTTTTACGCCACCTCAGAAGATCGACTACCACCCACTGTAAGTTATTTTAGCCCCACCTCTACGATCAGCACCGCTAGCATAGTCATTCTACTGACCACCCGTACCTCGAAATATGCCACCTCAACGACCTATGGTAGCGCAACCCAATCATTCTCAATAAGTGCGTGTACATGCACTTACAGCTAAAGCATCTGAGTCAACGACTGCAGTGCCTTTAGCCTTTGAAGTCATTGCCCATATTCAAGGTAGATCTGCATTTCTATTGGCGGACACCAAGTCCACTATTTCGATGATATCATACTCTACAGCCAAGCATTTGAAGTTGAATACTACCCCTATAGTTGGGGTGAGGGTTATTGCAGTAGCAGGAACTTTTACTGACGTCACTAAGCTGTATAAGAATTGCTTAGTAGACTTAGGAAGTAGAGTGGTATGCATTGACCTGATTGTCACTACGATATATCATTTCAACGTCATCCTCGACATGGATTGGCTCACCGAAATGAAAGCAGAGATCAATTGTGAAACCAGATTAGTGACAGTACATAGGCCTGAGGGCACAACCTTCACTTTCCCAGTTCAGGTCAGTTGCGCTTTCCACGTCCATTGTAACGCTTCCTCATTGAAAAATGTTAGGGGTCTGACACTTGGAAACACGCCAGTAGTCCAAGACTTCATGGACATGTTTAGAAAGATCCCTATGCTACCTCCTCAGTGCGAGATCAATTTTACCATCAACCTAGTACCGAGTGCGACACCTATCTCTTTATCGACGTATCGCATGCCTTCATGTGAAATGGAGGAGTTGAGGACACAGATTGATGATCTATCAAATTCAGGTTTCGTATGACCGAGTGTATCTCCTTAGGGAGCACCTGTGTTGTTTGTCAAGAACAAGGATAGATCTCTACGATTGTGTATTGATTAATGAAAACTGAATCACATCACCGTTAAGAACAAGTATCCTCTAGCCAGGATAGATGACCTGTTTGACCAGTTGATGGGGGCAAAGTATTTTTTCAAAATTAACCTATAGTTCGGGTATCATCAGTTGCGCATCAGAAATGAAGACGTGCAGAAAACAGCATTCAAAATTAGTTTTGGGCACTACGAGTTCCTCGTGATGCTGTTCGGACTTACAAATGCACCGATCATGTTCATGGACCTCATGAATCGGGTGTTTCAACCATATCTACATCGAATCTTCATCATGTTTATAGGTGTCATCTTGATACTCCGCGAGTTAAAAGGATCACGAAGAACACCTGCGAGCTGTCTTCGATACTCTCAGGAAGAATCAATTATTCGCACAATACTAAAAATGTGGCTTTTGGAAAGAAGAAGTCAAGTTTCTAAGACACGTGGTTTCCAAGGAAGGAATAGCTATGGACCTTGCCAAGGTGGCCATGGTTCAGGACCAAGAGCAGCCCGATTTGGTTATAAAAGTGAGGAGTTTCTTTAGACTTGTTCGCTACTATCGTCGATTCATTAAAGATTTTTTCAAGATAGTCAAGCCGTTGTCTCAACTCACTCGGAAGGATCTTAAGTATGCCTGGAATGAGAAAGCAGAAGCAGCCTTTCAGGAATTAAAGGACAAGCTGACATCCGCACCCATGCTAGTATTGTCAGAGCAAGGGGTCAAATACACTATATACTGTAACGCCCTGAAAATCGAGGGTCGGGTAGAAACCCAACTCCTGAGTTCCAGAACATCACTTATGCAACATATATGATGATGATGATTGAATATTGTCTGTTAGTACAATAAACATGAGCAAGATTAAGCCAAACAGCAAATCATACTCCAGAGGTAATTAAATTATGCAAGTAGATGACTGTAGTATGTATATAAGTTATATAAAAATGATGGTAAGCTCTCAGAGTATGATTATCACCAGGTTAAATAATTACATGAAATGTGCAATAAGAAAAAGTAGTGTTTTCTATCCAAACCCTATAGTCCCGCCAGCGTAACTCCAGGTCTGCTTAGACCCGCCAGAGAGTTAGACATAGGAGAGCTCCTCCTCATCATCGAATAGTCCGGCTCTGCCTCAAAGCATCGTCAACACCTGCAGCTAAGACAGAGTCTGGTTGATGTGTACAACACCGTCCCGTAACGTGGGAGTGAGTGATCAACTTAGTGGAATCATAGAGCAAAGATTAGCATGTTATCAAATCAATCATACGATAATGGTAAAACAAGCAATCAAACATTCCTAAATACTGTTATTAATGCAAGGATGAAATGACATGATGCGTGCCCTCACGACATACTCCCTCATGCGACACCATCTTACGTCCGCGGCATGCTTTCTTCCCTCAGTGCTCCACATCTTCCAGGCACATGCAGTGCGATATGAATATGATTACCGAATTGTTATTAGTCCTTTTCATACAGCATGATTTTGAAACTAGGTTACTTCCCTTATATCATTCCCAACACAGATCCTGTCTAGGTTCGTCACTCCTAGTAGTCTCATACGATGATATATTTCTAGGTCACTGCAAGGGATGTCAGGGCTGTTACTAGCACTCATTGCACCGCTCCCCCATCACCTTATCAATACAGGCCTAGTTGTACTCTTGTTGCTACGGAAGGGTCGTCGCCTCACGTAGACTCAGAATACGCTCGAGATCACTACAAAGGGCTCGTCACTAATCAGAGTAGGCCGACAGCTCGAATATAGTGTCCCATACCACCACAATCGGCTCGCGAGTCTAAAGTTCTCACTGGTCACTACAGGGAGGTTTGTGGCTCCAGCGTAGGCCGACAGCTCGACCACGGTGTCCCATACCACCATGCCCGGCTCATGAGTCTTAATGGATCAAGGTACCGTTGTTATCAGGGTTATCACTGGTAAGTTCAGTACCCCAGGTTTAAGCAGTTATGACCAATACAAGGTGAACATACAATGGTCAGTCGGGTTGCTTAACGAGCTCGACTAGTACGAGCGCACCTCAAGCTAAACGACATGAAGTGTATAAAACACCTTGTGTGGCCTAACCACTGCCATCAACCAAAGAACGACTCGGGTTCGTCGACGCGTCCTTCGTGGCGAATAGAATCCAACCACGATTTCAAATCTGTTACCGACTGCCTGGACTAACGTATAGCCCCAAACACTTGTAATCTACATCAAGGATCATATGAGAGTGACAGTAATGAAGCACAAATAATCCAAGCATGTTACAACATATTATAACATACAACATAAGCAAATTAACCAAACATGAGCATTTCATATGTATAAGGAAATCAATTCAATATAACAAACATGGAGAAAATCATGTACATCATCATATTAATTGAGAATCCAATCTCAAAACTAATCTACAACAACATTTACTCAATACTTATTAATAGATACTTTTATACAAACACTTAGTCTACACACACTTGTCTACATAGCATATGTCGACCCAAAGTGTGCATTAGGGCGAATCTCTTCGCCAAACAGATCATACATGCCTAACTAGTATAATAACATGACAAATACACATGGCAATTATATCAACAAAATACTGACGTATACAATATTTCCTACAAATGCCTAAAATACCCTAAATCTCATATTCTCCGTACGTAATCGAAATGGAAAAAAGACAGCATGTTTTACATGTCAAACAGCATTCTTGTCGATAATCTACTATTAAACGACATTAAAAGCTTTGAAAATAAGTAACCTAAGCATCTAGAATCCTCACCTTAAACCATAAATTGCGAAACGCAGTTGATTCAGACGATAAGTCTTCGTCAACAGCTCAACGACAATCTATACCATGAAATAGGTTAGCTATATTAACACTACAGCTACATGGATTACCTAAATAGGTTAGGGGTAGGATTTCTTACCTAAAAATGACATTAGAAGTGTTGAAAGAGCAACACAGATGGACGGCTTGACACATGGAGCAGCAGGGAAGAATCCCAGGAGAAAAGCTCCAAATCTCTCTTTCTCTCCCTTTTCTCTCTTTCTCTTCTCTCTTCTCTCTCCTAGGGCTTAGGAAATTTGTATGAAATGAGAGGAGGGGTTTTAAGGTCCTTATATAGGCCCAGAATTGCCAAAAATAGGCTTGGGGCCAAGGTATGCCTATTTTATAACCAAAATGGGCTTGTTCTGATCCAACGGAGCACTTCTGGCAACCCATTTTCTACGTGTGGTCAGACTTAAGCTCTCTGACATTGGATCTAGGTCAGGATGATTTTTTGGTCTGATCGAATTTTCAGATCGACCGTGGTGGACCAGTTTCAGTTCAGCGGTCACCGAAACTCGAACAGGGCCATAAGTGATATGACATGAGTGGGCCATCATCCCTGATCCGAGGGTAAATTTGGATCAGATTCTGACAGTCAGAACGCTTAGAAAATGTCACGCAAGTGACACGTGCCGGATTTCATAAATTTAATTTAATTTCTAACATTTCTCACACTCTTCACTCTGGACTCAAAAAAATCGTCGTGGGACATCATCTGGACTTAATTTCTAGGGTGATTGTCAAGTCCAACTAGGCGGTCAAGATTGTCTGAGTTTGGGATAATTGGACTTTCGATGTGTGGTCCAAATCCGATACGGAGTTTTCGAATGCTCCCGTGAGCAACCGGGTTTAGAGTTTGATTCAAGATTTTAAGGTAATGTAGCGTCAACTATTCTACACGTTTTGGCTCTAGCAGTTAGTATTTAAAGTGATTGGTGACAATTTCCCAGGTTGTCTAGTTTAGCACTAGTTAATTTCATCTAATTTCTAAAGAAAGTAGCCCCTAATGATTTTTGTTTGAGGTGGGATTTGAAGGGTAGTGTGAGTGGTATATGAAAATGAACAAGGAAGTGTTTGGAGAAGGAATTTGGGGGAGATTCGAAAGATTTTTCAAGAAACAGAAAGCTTGAAGGGGTGGTTTATGAAGGAAGTACCAAATTGGAAAAGAAATAAGGGTCGAACCCTATACCATAGGGTCCCACTAGGCCCCACATGCAATCAGCTCAAGCGGCCCGCCCGACCTGACCCATTTACCGGCAAGGTCCTCGCTGACTTTTGGTCAAACTGGCGAGGGTTCTCCATTTGGGAGAGGTCCTCCTGCCCGCTAGGCCCCAAAAAAGTCTGGGTCCCACCCTGGAACCCCCTGAAAGTTGATCATTTAGGCCCCCTCTCCATTTGAGGCATTTTTGGGGCTAATTCACAAACCAGAATGAGTTTATATGACTTGTAGAATATTATTTTGGGATAGGAGACGCTAATCTATCCAACTAACCTATTTATATTGTTAGATTCCAAAAGGTTAAGGGAAAAAACCCATTTTATCCATTTATTTACTATTTATAATAATTTTTAGTTTCGGTATTGTTCTTCCTCATTTATATCCTAGGATTGGTGTATATTATGAATGTTCTTAAAAATAATTGAAGAATAAAGTGGTGGAGGGTGAGATTTTGAAGGAATTGGATAAAAAGAGATTTTAGGCTTTGAGATTGAGTGTAAGATGTTGGAGTTGACCTACCACCTAAGGACATTTATTTCTAGGTTTGGAATGGAATGAAATATAGTCTAAACCCTTTGATTGACGGTCTAAAAGTGATTCAGGGTCGTTGTGTGAGATCAGGAGTGTGCACGGACTCAATCTCGACGACCGTTTACGGTGAGTTTTAGTTTAAGTATAGTTTTTTACTATTTAAACTTGAGGATTCGTTTCTATTATGAAAGTACTTGGAGAAGTTTGAAGAATGAGGTGGTGAAAGATGAGATTTGAAGGAAATGGGTTGAAAAGCTATTTCTTTGGCTTTGGGATTGAGCTTTGAGAGTGTTATGGTTGACCTATTTCCTAAGGACGTCTAATTCCAGGTTGGCAAAAATTCGGAGTGTTACATATACACCGACGCATATCGTGTTGGTTTGAGTTGTGTTCTTATGCAAAAGGACAGAGTAATTGCTTACGCATCACGACAGTTGAGAAAACATGAAGAGAACTACCCCATGCACGACTTGGAATTGGTGGCAGTCATCTTCACATTAAAGTTATGGAGATATTACCTCTACGGAGAGGAGTTCGAGCCCTTTTACAACCACAAGAACCTCAAATATATTTTTTCACAGAGGGACTTGAACATGAGGCAACGACGATGGATGGAGACCTTGAAAGACTTCAAGTTTAAGGTCTCTTAGCATCCTGACAAGGCTAACCTTTTAGCCAATGCGTTGAACTGTAAGAAGACAATAGAATTTATAGCTCCGTTAATGATAAAAGAGTAGAATATGGTAAAGTTTGTGCGAGACTTCGAATAGAAGCTTACAATTGATGAGCCTTTCAAGAGTATTACACACATCCACATACAACCACTTATTGATGATCGAATCATTGTGGCTCATAAAGAAGATAAACTGTTGGTGAAAATGAGAGAGCGAGCAAGTGATAGTGAAGAATCTGAATGGAGAGTTGGCTCAGACAGAGGTTTACGATATCGTGGCCGCATGTGCTTCTCGAATCTCCATGACTTGAGAAGGGAAGTCCTAGAAGTCATTCACAATTTAAAGATGGTGATGCATCCTGGTAGTATGAAGATGTATCGAGACATGACGTGTTCGTACTGGTAGGACAACATGAAATCCCACATAGCAGATTATGTATCCTGTTGTCTACGTTCAAGCAGGTCAAGGCCGAACATCGCCAACTTCCTCGTTTACTTCAGCCCATGCCCATAGCTGAGTGGAAGTGGGATTTCATATCTATGGATTTCATTTCTGAGTTACCGAAGACAAGGGGCATGACTCCATTTGGGTGATTGTGGACCGATTAACAAAATTGGCTCATTTCCTCCCGATCAGAATTTCTAACTCCGCAGATGATTTAGCCAAGATGTACATTAAGGAGATCATACAGCTGCATGGAGTGCATATGGAGATTGTGTCGGATTGAGACACGTGATTCACGTCCATTTTCTGAACTCGAATCCAGTAAGCAATATGAGTGAAACTGAAGTTCAGTACCGCGTTCCAGCCACAGACCGATGGGCAGATAGAACGAGTAAATCAGATATTAGAAGATATGTTACGAGCATGTGTGCTCAATTTTAAGGACAGTTGGGATGATTGTCTTCCCTATGCTGAGTTCGCTTATAACAACAGCTTCCAAGCGAGCATTAGCATGGCTCCTTATGAAGCCTTATATGGGTGCCCATGTCAAGCACCACATTGTTGGGCAGAAGTTGGCGAGAAGAGTTTGGTTGGCCTAAATTTAGTACAGGCGACCTTAAAGAAGATTGATATTATTAGGCATCGACTTCTTATAGCCCAGAGCAGACAGAAGAGTTACGCCGATACAAGATGGCGGCAGCTTGAATTCGAAGTTGAGGACCATGTATTTCTTAAGGTTTTTTCCATGAAGGGAGTCCTCCAGTATGGTAAGAAAGGGAAGCTTACACCGCGATTTATTGGTCCATTCCAGATTCTAGACTGAGCGGGTGTTGTAGCATACCGCCTTGCTTTGCCCACACCACTCGTAGCCGTGCACAACATATTTCACATATCGTTGCTGAAGAAATACGTTCCTGATCCTACTCACATTATCAAGTCGGAGCAGGTGCAGCTAAGTGAAGATGCTATCTATGTACTGCGACCAACACGAATTCTTGATAGAAAGGAACAGGTGCTATATAGCAAGGTTATCCCACTTGTAAAAGTATTGTAGTCACACCACATTGAGGAAGAGACTACTTGAAAAACAAAAGCTGAAGTCTATAAGAACTACCTTCAGATCCTCGAAGAGTATGAAAAGGTATTAATTTCGGGGATGAAATTTTCTTTTAGGGGGGTAGATTGTAACGTCTTGAAAAATTTGTACAAAGACCCGAGTACCACCTCAGGCAGAAATCCTTAAGGATCGTATCCTGTAGAAATTTAGGTGAAAATAAATTAAATATTGAACTAGATTAATCGATGGATTTAGTTTGAACCACTATTTATATAAATGGCAAGACCCAAAACCATCAAAATATTTAACTCAACACTGCTTGAAAACTTAGGAGAAATCTTAAAAGCTTGTTGCTCTCGGGAGCACATTGAAACTTCGTATCGGACCTGGACCGCACGTCAAAATTTTGATGACTATAAAACTATAACGTTATGACCGCCTTATTGGGCTTGATAACCATCGCGGGAATCGAACCCAAATAGTATTCAAAATCGCACAACTTGAGCCCTAAGTGAAGTATGTGAGAAACACGAATATCTTTAGAAAACATAATGAAACATAAGTAAATTGGGTCATTCGCTCATAAGTGAAACTGAAGATTTTGGATCGTCAATTTTTGACCGAACTTCATCTATGGATCAGGGAAATTTTCCTACACATATCTGTATACTTTTGGCCCTGATCGAGTGACAACGACCGTTAATCTGATACAGGTCCTTCACGGTCGATCAGCCTATCCAATCATATTAAAACCACATCCTGGCATAGATCCATCGTCAAGGAACTTAACCTATGCTATAAGTGAGTAGTGGACATCCAGATGAACCCCATTTGGCTGAAATAGGTGCCCTTTGGTTAAAACCTAAGTATACCATGGCCCTAGGAAATTTACACCAATTTTGGGCCTATATAAAGCCCTTAAATCACCCATCTCTATCCCATATGAATTTTCTCTAACCCTAGGTGAGAGAAGAGAGAAAGGAAGAGAAAAGAGTGGGGAGTGAGGGGAAATCCTTAGAGTTTGCTACAGTGATTCTCCTGCTACTCCATGCACTGAATTGCCTTTACATCTAGCTAACCAATCAATTCCAACTACAATTTGGGTAAGAAATCTTAATCCTAATCTTGATTTAGGAATCCAAATAGATTAATCGACGAGCTAGCTAACCTATTTCAGGATTTAGGTACCCATCATTCGATTTTCAGGAACTTAAGATTCGAACCAAGTTCGAAATGAGTATTCTGATAAAATGAGCGGACTATAAACATTTATATTATGGTTTTCAAGGCTTTCAATGTCAACTAATGATTTATGTCTGACTTGATTGCTGCCATATGATCTTAGTTACAACATTTTGATATATTATACATGTGTGTGAAATATGTTAAATATATGATGCATTCCATGTATTTGTTGAAATGTTTGAATGAATATGAAATTATGATTTGTGCTTATCATGACTATAAATCTAGGATTCAAGTTTATCGTGTGTATCACGATCTCTGTATAATGAATTGTTATAATTCATGTCGTAACTAATCTAGTCTAGGTATTTAGTTATGTGTAGTCTAAGTGTTTGATAAATTGTCCGAATGAGAAATTATTGATGAATTGTATTTAATAAGGGTATTGAGATATGATTCTCAATTACCTTCTCTATATGTATAGTTTCCTTTATATAATCTTAATTTCGACTATGCAATTTTATGGATGAAATGCAATGTTGGTAACATGTTCAATATGTTTGATGAAATGCTCAAATGAGATATTGATTTGAATTATTTGTCAAATGCTGACATGACTATCACATGTATTTACATGCTCCATCTGAGTAAGATTGGGACTGCAATGTAGTCCAAGCAATCGATAATGATTTTCATTGAGTGGCTAAATTAATCTCACCACATTTAATACATTCGGTGAATCCGGGTCGTACGATGATTGTCGATAGTGGTTAGGCTATAGGGAGTGCTTATGTGCTCCATGTTGATTAATTCGATGTGCGCTCGTACTAATTGAACTTGTCTAATAAATCAATTGACCTATTGTGTATTTACCATGTATGGACACTACTGCTTGAATCTAAGATACCACTTACCAATGTAAAGACCCGTTTCAACCATAGTATCATAATCTGCTAAGACTCATGAGCTGGGCATGGTAATATGAGACACCATGGTTAAGCTGTCGGCCTATGCTGGGGTGACGAGCATGATGGGATTTTTTATCCCGTAGTCGACCGGTCGTAAGTCCTACATGACCAGTCGCGGGTTGGTGCATGACCAGTCGTGGGGTCGAGCCTTGACTCCACTCAAAGTCTAGCCACTTTGGACTAATTTTCTCTGGGGTGCTCGATCTATCGTGGCCTCCTCTCAACCGCTCGTGGTTACATAGATTCATTCCGCAATTTTGCTCTGATTTCTTTGCGCAAGTCCTTTCGCAACTGGGATGCGGAAGGGAGTTACCTAAAACTATAAAAGGAGGTCTCTAGGATTTTTCTAAGGTATGATGGTGTATAAGAAAAATACAAGAGGGCTATCGAAGGTGTGTGTGTGAGAGAGAGAGAGAGAAAGAGAGAGAGGAAGCTTATAAAAGGGAAGTTATGTTCGTGGAGGTGATCTACTATGCAATCAACGTCTTAGCACTTCTACGTCCTCGTAATCGATAAGATCTCTCTAATTTTCTTTCTTCTCTTATTATTTATCCACTCCTACATGAGTGATGAAGGTTTGATCATAACAAGGTGTGCTTATGATCGATTATAACGTTCTGCTTTATTGTGGATTCTTGATCTGGACGAGGTCCTGTAGTTTTTACCTCTTTGAGGGTTTTTCACGTAAAAATCTCTTGTGTGGTGTGTGATTGTTGCTTTAATTTATTACATTGCTTTATTATCCATAATTCTGGTTTGTTTTGGGAGGCTAGATCCTAAGGTTTTGCGCAAGGCCCCCAACAAAGTGGTATCAGAGTCAAGTTCATTGAACAGGTAGGATCGGTTTAGAATTATGGAAAGTGGCTCATCAAGGATGATCAGCCTCAATGGTTCTAACTGGACCATATAGAAAGCTAAGATGGAGGACTTGCTTTATTGCAAGGACCTATATTCCCCAATTTTAGGCATATCAATAAAATCCAAGGATATGTCAGATGATGATTGGAAGAAGATGGACAAGAAGGCGGTGAGGTTTATTAGACAATAGCTGGATGATTCTGTGTTCCACCATGTGTCTATGGAAACCTCAGTCACTAGCCTATGGATGAAATTAGAAGGGCTGTATGAGAGGAAGACATCCGGTAAAATTTTTTTTCTGATAAGGTGACTTGTGAATCTCAAGTTCAGGGATGGTGGTTCTGTGGCCGAGCACATGAATGAGGTCAGCAATATAGTGAACCAACTCTCCTCTATGAAGATGGTCCTGGATGATGAATTGTGGGCTTTGATTTTGCTTAGTTCATTGCCTGATAGTTAGGAGACATTGGTGGTGTCTCTAAGTAACTCTGCTCCAGACGAAAATATATTCATGGAACAGGTTACTACCTATCTCTTCAATGAGGAGACAATGAGGAAGTCTCAGGGTCTACTCAGCAAGAGGCCCTTATGACACAGGAACAGGGTAGAGGAAAGAACAGGAAAGGCGAGAAGGCCCGAGATAAATTAAAAGACAATTCGAGTAACAGAAAAGATGTTGAATGCTGAAATTGTGGCAAGAAGGGCCACTATAAGCATGAATGCCATAAGGCTAAGAACGACAAGAAAGGAATATGAAAGGAGAAGGATGATGAATCAGATTTCACTGCGGGTGCTTCAGATGGCAACGTTATAGTTATTCTTTCTGCAGATCATGATGTATGTCTTATAGCTACGAGTCAAGATACCAACTGGGTGATTGACTTGGGAGATTTTTTTCATGCGACTCCACGCAGTTACTTCTTCTCAAGCTATAAGTCAGGTAACTATGGGACCGTGAAGATGGGAAATTTTAGCATATCAAAGATCAAAGGGGTCGGTGATATTTGCGTGAAGATCGATGTGGGCTGCACATTGGTCCTCATGGATGTGAGGCATATCCCAGACCTTCGCCTCAACTTGATGTTGACAGGAAGGTTGGATGATGATGGCGATGAAAGCCGATTTGTTGGTGGGTGCTAGAAGCTCATCAAGGGTTCGTTGATCGCAGTCAGAGGAAAGAAGTGTTTCACCCTGTACAAGGTAAGTGTAAGTGTATGCAAGGGTGGGTTGAACATAGTGGAAGATTCAGCTATTAACATATAGCACAAGCGTCTAGGTTACATGAGTGAAAAAGGGCTCCAGCTACTAGTGAGGAAGCGGCTCCTTCCAGACATGATAGGTATGCCTCTCAAAACTTGTCTGATTATTTATCAGGGAAATAACATAGAGTTTCATTTGTTAAATCTGTTTGTCATGTTAATAAAGTGCATGCATTAGATTTGGTTTATTCTGATGTTTGTGGTCCTATGAGGATAAAAACCTTGAGTGGGGCATTGTATTTTGTCACTTTTATAAATGATGCATCTATGAGGGTTTGGGTTTATGCTTTGAAATCTAAGGATGAGGTCTTTGGTGTGTTTAAATTGTTTCATGCTATGATCGAGAGAGAGAGAGACAAGTAGATCATTAAAGTGCATCTGCACTGACAGTGTGGTGAATACATTGGCGACTTTCACCAGTACCATAAGTCCCTGGATGTACGGCATGAACAGACGATTCCCAAGACCCCCCAGTAGAATGGTGTAACTGAGTGAATGAATCACACCATTGTTGAGAGAATCAGATGCATATTATCCCATGCGAAATTATCCAAGACGTTCTGAGGAGAAGCAACGCATATGGCGGTGTATCTGATAAACAGGTCTCCATCAGCCTCGTTGAATGGAGAAGTACCTGAGAAGGTGTAGACTGGATAGGATCCATTGTATAACCATCTCAGGGTGTTTAAATGCAGGGCATCCATTCATATATCAAAGGATGAGAAGTCCAAGCTCGATATGAAGATCAGGCAGTGTGTGTTCTTAGGGTACGGTAATAAAAAGTTCGGTTACAAATTGTGGGATTCGACCGAGAAGAAGCTCATCAGGAGCAAAGATGTGGTTTTCTTTAGAGATCAGTATATAGAAGACATTGGTAAGCTAGAGAAGAACCAACCTAGTTCAGGTGAGCTAGAGGACATGGATCCAATTATTCCTCCCGTGGTGTCTGATAATGGGGGAGTACAGCAAGGAGCAGAGGACGAGGGAGTTCCATAAGAAGATGGACCAGGGGAGCAGCCCCCACTTGATCCACCTATTGAGCTACAGGTGAAGAGGTCATATAGGGATAGGCAGTCATCCAAGAGGTACTCGTTGCATGAGTACATTATACTGACTGATGGGGGAGAGTCAGAAGATTATTCTAAGGCCCTAGCCGACAAGCATAAGGAGGAGTGGTTGAAAGCTATGTAAGAGGAGATGAAATCCTTACATAAGAACCACACCTATGATATGGTGAAACTGCCTAAGGGAAAGAAAGCTTTGAGCAACAAGTGGGTGTTTAGAAAAAAGGTTGAGTAGAAGAATTTACAGACGAGATTCAAGGCCAGACTTATAGTAAAAGGGTTCAGTCAGAGGAAAGGTATAGACTTCGAGGAGATATTGTCACCAGTGGTGAAGATGACATCCATATGGGTACTGCTTGGGTTAGCAGCTAGCATGGATCTGGAGATAGAGCAGTTGGATGTTAAAACTACTTTCCTCCATGGTGACCTGGAAGAAGAGATCTACATGCACCAACTAGAGCGGTTCGAAGTCAAGGGCAAAGAGCATATGGTGTGTAGGCTTAGGAAGAGCTTGTATGGGCTGAAATAAGCTCTACGGCAATGGTACAAGAAGTTCGATTAGTTCATGTTATAGCATGGGTATGAGATAATAGAGTTGAACCACTGTGTGTTCACGCGTAAGTTTTTAGATGGTGATTTCTTAGTTCTGTTGTTATACATTGATGACATTCTCATCATGGGGAAAACATATCAAAAAGATCGACAGGCTGAAACAGGAGTTGGGCAAGTTGTTTGCGATGAAAGACTTGGGCCCGGCTAAACAGATCCTAGGAATGGAGATAACTTATGACAGAAGCAGTAGGAAGCTTTGGTTGTCACAAGAGAGGTATATTGAGAAAGTCCTAGAGTGGTTCAATATGAATGCAGCGAAGCCAGTCAGTACTCCACTGGATGGCCACTTTAAACTGAGTGACAGGCAGTATCCTAAGACAAAGGCTGAGGTGGAAGAGATGCAGAAGATACCCTACACATCTGCTATAGGAAGTTTGATGTATGTTATGGTGTGTACACGCCCAGACATAGCATATGCAGTTGGTGTTATTAGCCGATATCTTACCAATTTTGGCAAAGAGCATTCAGCAGTGGTGAAGTGGATACTGCGGTATCTAAGAGGCTCATCCAGGTTAAGCCTATGTTATGTTGATGAAAAAACTATGTTAGAGGGCTACACAAATACAGATATGGCAGGCAACATAGACTCCAGGAAGTCTGCATCGGGGTTCATGTTCACTTTTGTAGGGGGAGCAGTCTATTGGGAGAGCAAGCTACAGAAGCTCGTAGCATTATCAATGACAGAGACCGAGTACATTGCAGTCACATAGGCATGTAAAGAGATGCTTTGGATGAATCGATCCTACAGGAACTTAGCCTGAAGCAGGAGCAGCACGTGGTCTATTATGATAGTCAGAGTGTCATACACTTGAGAAAGAATCTAAGTCAGCATTTCAAGTCAAAGCACATAGGGATTCGATATCACTGGATCAAGGATACTTTGGAACAAAAGGTGTTACAGCTTGAGAAGGTTCACACGGATGATAATGGGTCAGATATGATGAATAAGGCTTTGCTCAAAGGCAAGTTTGAGGTTTGTAGAAACCAGGCTGGCTTGAAGAAGGTGAATCCCTCTTGGGATAAAAAGGGAGAGATTTGATGAGATTTTTTATCCCGTCGTCGACCGGTCGTAAGCCCTACACGACCGGTCGTGTGCTGGTGCACGACCAGTCGTGGGGTCGAGTCAAGTGCTGGTGCACGACCAGTCGTGGGGTCGAGCCTTGACTCGACTTAAAGTCTAGAGACTTTGGACTAATTTTCTCTAGGGTGCTCAACTGGTCATAGGTGGTGCTCGACCGATCGTGGCCTCCCCTTAACCGATTGTGGTTGCACAGATTCATTCCACAATTTTGTGTGAATTTCGTTTCTTAAGTCCTTTCGCAACTGGGATGCGGAAGGGAGTTACCTAAAACTATAAAAGGGGGTCTCTAGGATTTTTCTAGGTTATAATGGTGTACAAGAAAAATACAAGAGGGCTATCAAAGGTGTGAGAGAGAGAGAAAGAGAGAGAGGAAGCTTGTAGAATGAAGGTTATGCTCGTGGAGGTGATCTACTGTGTAATCAACATCTCAGTGCTTCTATGTCCTCGTAATTGGTGAGATCTCTCTATTTTTCTTTATTCTCTTACTGTTTATCCACTCCTGCATGAGTGATGAAGGTTTGATCATAGCAAGGTGTGCTTGTGATCGGTTGTAATGTTCTGCTTTATAGTAGAATGTTGATCTGGACGAGGTCCCGTGGTTTTTACCTCTTTGAGAGTTTTTCACATAAAAATCTCTTGTGTGGTGTGTGATTGTTGCTTTGATTTATTTCATTACTTTATTATCCATAATTCTGGTTTATTTCAGGAGGCTAGATCCTAAGGTTAAGAGAGCCCCCTCGTAGTGACCAGTGAACAACTCAAATTGGTGAGCTGAATACGGTGGTATGGGACACTTTATTCAAGTTGTTAGCCTGCGCTGAGGTGACGAGCCTCCCCGTAGTGACCTCAAGTATAAACTCTTGAATTTTTCTATCCACTGCTTTTCATTAGGGGTAATGCCCTATAATTTGGCTATCGTATGTGATTAACTAGGATTGACGACCCTAAATGGATCTCTCGGTTAGGTTAATGATATAACCTTAGCTTCCCAAATTTGTTATATGAATAAGCCTAATTAATTACTTAGCTAACACGACCATGCACCGCATTGCATGTACTTTGGCAAGAAAGTTGCATGTTTAGGGACTTTATCATGCGTGAACAGTTGACGAAGCTTTCGAGGGAGCTTTGTGTGAGCGCATACATCATTCCTGCATACCATCCCTACATTAACAAGAGTAGTTAGGGAATGATTGTTGTACTGCTTTCGCATTACTGCTTGATTGAATTGATAACATGTTAACCTTTGCCTTATAGTACCATTGAGTTGATCACTTACTCTCACTCTGAGACGGTGTTTTAAAACACTAACCAGACTCTGGTTTAGATGCAGGTACTACCGGAGTCTATGTAACTGATCTAGACTTCGTAGATGAGGAGGAGGAATTCTCCTATGTTCGACTATCAAACGGGTTTATGTAGACCTCGTGCTGATTCGACATGATTACAGGGTTTAATAAATTAGTTGGACATCTACATTTTGACATTTGTATCTTTTGAAACAAACCTTGTATATATTAAACCTTACCACATCATCATACTCTAGAGGTTGTAAAACATCTACCATTTAGATATATATGTGTTTCAGTCTTCCACTTATTTCATTTAATTATATATGGAATATGATATGTTGTTTTAGTATAATCTCACTCATGTTTAATACATTATTATGGACAACATTTAAACATCATCATCCATGTTCCATAAGTGATGTGCTGGATCTCGGGAGTTGAACTTTGCTCGATCCTCGAAATTCGGGACGTTATAAATTTGAACAATCTAAAGCTGTTGGAAATTTTCTTGCGTAAAACAAAAAAAATCAGCAGCAATTTTCTTTTCATGTTTTTTTCATATAATAAAAAAATATTCAACCAACAAAACATTATGATTTAGAATTAGGAAGAATTACAGAAACTTCATTTGTATTTTTTTTCTAAAAAAGTGGGTACACTTTAAAAATAAAACTGATCATTAAAATAAAACTAATTGCAAGTAAATAATATAGAAAAGTGTTCCAATTCAAGTTAATAGAAACAATAATAAAAATTAAAGCTTTGTAAAAAGGGGCATGTGTTAAAGGGATACATCCTTGATTCCCATGCATGAGAGTCCAATGATGATGAGAAAAAGAATCACAGTACAAGGGCCTATAAATACAGCAATGTTATCCTACAAAGAAATATGATAGTATTAAATGTTAATGCACTTGATCAGATAGTACATAAAGTTCCAATTAGAGTTAAAGTTTAGTAAAGGTTTGCAGTGTCGTGCATGGATGATAAGGAAGCTTAAAAGAACTCAAAAACTAAGCCCTTTTCTTTTCCTTTGTAACAGATTATGTACAATCTTATTGAAACTAATCAATGAATTAAAAGAGAGTTAAAAAAAATAGAAACAACAATATTCATTTAATGAGATGACTTTCACGCTCTACAAACTTCTAGTATAATGATATTATAAAATCTGGTAGCATAAAACAAAAGGTCATTGGGTTCTATAGTTTACATGAATTTGAAACCATGAGGCATTTATAAAGTTATGGAAATTTATTTTCACGATATTGGCAAACTATTTTTACTAACAAGTGTTTAGCCAAATCAACTTTTATGTAAAGTCAACTCCATAGTAGCTTCCATAATCCATTGTAGACCTCTAAATCACTTGCCACAATATTTTTCTTATTCCCAACGTCATGTATCAAGAACAACACACAACACCTTTGGTACAAGCAAGGTTCTCTAACAAAGTTTTCTTCTTAACATCCTTCCACAAAATTATCTCATATTTATAATGTTGTATTTAGTGCAAGAATAAAATTCATATACAAGCTTCTCAACTTGGTGCAAGTCAACTCACCTTTGCTTAATGCCAATAAAGATGCATTTAACAAGGCCAAATATGCATGTTCAGATTTTCACCACAGATAGAATCGAATCCAATATTTTCCCACCAGAAACCTGAAAATTAGAAACTTTTTTCATGATTATAGAGATTTATCCTTGTCATCTAAGCCTTACTTAATTCTATTTATAAAACTTGTAAGTCTTCTTATAATTATCATTGGCTCTTAATCTATTTATTAAGAAAATCTTAAATATCACCTGATAATGCTCCTTTGATAAAACTTGATTGGAAGGAATAATTTGGTGAAGATCAATGTCCATGAGCTCATAGACAATGTATACATTAATAAATGTTTACCTATAAGGAGGTGATATTATATCTTTAATAGTCATAACCTGTATGACAGAGGAAAATGCAACCGATACAGTCTGTTACAATTCAAGAAGAAAAAAGATTTGTGGCTTCACCGATATTCTAGTATATTACGAACGGTTGCAAAACGTACCCAAAAAGTCATATTGGGATCAAGCAACTACGTAGTTCTTTTTAATTAACCAAGTTACTAAAGGTCACAAATTTCAGATTTAACAAAGTATCATTGAACGTCGTCTCAAATTGTTTTCAAGTGGTGCATTTGAAAAAAAAATCAAATATGCAATAAATGTATATTCTTGTTACATCTCGTAATGCAACCAGAGACAACGTTCTGTTAATACTTCAGTTACATTTAAAATTGATATCCTTTAGTGACTTGGTTAATAAAAAACAAATGATAACAAGCCATAACTAATAAAAAAGGATGGTAAAGAATAAATAAATAAATAAGTCAACTTGATAACTGTTGAGGGTCAAATACTACATATTAGACCCCAATTATTGCTTGGATTTATGAATATGGTACTGTTTAATGACCCAATTTAATCTTATTTGTGATGCAAGGTATATTTAGAAACAGGATGCAAAAAGCCTAGATTTAACGCTCTGATGTCACCAAAGCAAGGGACGGACCCCAGGGGACCTAGATCGATGAATTTACATGCCAGACATCAGAACAAATCATGCCACTCACATTAAACGAGCTTGAAAACTGTTCAGGATGCAAGATCACAAGGTTTCTTCCATCCATTCAGCTTAAAACTTCATGCATGGCCTGAGGACCATAAATTAACGTACATGTCAAATTTCAGCTATTGAATCATTAAGGAAGTGGCCTAAAGGACAGATCAGCCTATAAAATCACGATTTGGGGCCCGCCTGATCTCTGGATATGCCTCAATTTTAGACTCAACGGCTTAAATGATATGATGAATGGATGGACGGAGCAGATTTCAGATATACATCATGAGTGGACCCCACTGGTAGCGCAAGTACACAATACACAAGTGCACTTGACATGCACTAGATGGAGACCCCTGGTCAATGGAAGGAGACCCGTCTCCTTCTCCTTCTCCGGCACGAACGGACGTTGTCCATCCAATTTTTTATTATGGGCCCCACCCATCATGTATGTTGGTGATCTGGACCGTCCATCAGCTCTAGAGGTGGGGCGTGACCCTCGCCTAGGTGGCTGTTTGGCCCGTTGCACACGTATAAAGGATCATTGTTGAAAAATGTATTAAAAATGGTGAATTGATTCTATACAGTGGACCGCACCAAAATCTGATAAAAACCACACTTTTCTAACTGAAATTAGGCCAGGAATCTAATGAATGGGATGAATTTCTCATTAAACATCAATATGGGGCCCACCAATGTAAGACCCGTGTCCTAGTCCGTACCATTCCGTAGGCTTCCGCGATCCTACCGGTCGAAATTCGGTAATCCTCAACCCGTATCCAATGTTTGCACGTGATCCTAAGCCTAGATCTGTATGCTAAATTTGGCTCGAACCGAAACCTGTACCTTAGTGACCGCGCCGTTGCTGCGGTTCTAATGCCACGACTCGCGCACCGACCCGATACCCAGGGTAGAAGATGTAGGCCCGCGTTCAATTCGAAGAAAACATCGCACGTTGCGAATTACAAGAGAATCTCTACAATATGTCTCATCAATCAATCAATCAATCACTTCATGTCAAGTACAAAGTAACCCATGCTTTCTTTCTCCACAAGTCAAGTAACATCACAAGTCAACTCTCTCTCTCCCATCACCCATCACTTTCTTACAACCCACCACTCCACCCATCACCCATCACACCACATCACTCCATCACTCTTATCATCCCATCACTTCTCTCACTCCCTTATTTCTCAAAAATCTCTCCCAAGCAACACCCCATCACATGTCCAAGCATTTCCAAGCTTCCCAAAATATCAAGTATGGCCCACCCTCTCATCTCTCATCCACACCATCAAAACCCCATCAACTTCCATCAAAGTTGAAGGCAAGGATCTAAGGAGGCTAAGGAAGCAAAGTGAAGACCAAGAGGTGGGTGATCATCCTTCATTTCAATTTTTAAGGGCCCACTTATTGTGGGACCCACTTGATGTATGTGTTGTAACTATGGAGGGCCCATAGTGGCGGGGACCCTCCTCTCTATCACCGTATCTCTCTCTTTCTATCTCCCTCTCTTTCTTTGAATGGCGATGATGATGAAGGGGTGAGTGTGGCCCACCATGAATCATATACTCACATGGGACCCATCGGATGGATGTGTTGGAATCCACATCATCCAGCCCATTAGCGGGCGAAGATGAAGGAAAACATAAATATCAGGTGGGCCACGCTCATATGGGACCCACCTTGATGTGTGGGCCAAGACCACGTGGGACCCACCACAATGCATGTGCGGGTGCGGCTAACATGGAGTTTGTATACTGACAGGGGCGTGTACTTATGAGCAAAAAAAAAGGGGAAAGGAAGAGAAATGATGGGCCACCCTTGCAGGCCCCACCTTGATGTATGTGCTTGATCCAAACTGTCCATCCTTTTTCTCAGATTATTTTAGGCGTTGAGCCAAAAGATGAGGCTGATCTAATAAACAAGCGGGTCATACCATAGGAAATAGTGGTATTGCCCTTAAAACCCACCTGGATTCTTCTATTCATCTGAAATATATCACATATTGGTCTTATTTGGCTTGTCTGGAGTCATAGAAGCCAATGAGTGGGACAGATTTCTATGATGTGGGCCCCACCTATGAAGAACTACAAAAAATACAAATTCTAAAAAAAAAGGAGGGTGGCAGCGTTGACGCTGCTGCTGCAGACGCAGGAAGCGCCTGCGCCTGGCAGACGGACGGACGGACAGCTGGGCCTCACGGCCCCAGCTGTGGGCCTCTACCGTGATGCATTTCGAACATCAGTACTGTGCTTTGGGTGGGCCTTCCCCTTGGCTACGGGCCACCCAAAAATCAGCCATATACGGATCTCAAATGGCCCACATCATAAGAAATAGTGGGATGAACGCCTACCATTGAATCCCTTTATGGGTCATGGAAGTTTTGGATCAATATGAAATTTATTTTTCCTCCTCAATCTAGGTCCATGTGATCTTATCAAACGGTTGGATGACAAACAATCATCACCGTGGGCCTTAGGTCCTCATGCCTTTATAAATAGTTTGGATGACAAACAACACCACAGTGGGCCCAGCCCCCCTTCCTGGTCCACGTGACCTTTTGTACAGGTTGGATGGAAATAAACATTTCAGTGGCCCCAGCCCCACCCTAGTCCATGTGAATAGGTTTGGATGACAAATAAATATTACAGTGGGCCCAGCCCCCTCCCTGGTCGTTGTGACCTTTGAGCAGATTAGATGTAAATAAACATTGTAATGGGCCCTTGTCCATGTGACCATATCAATAGGTTGGCTGGAAAATAGACATTTTGGTGGGCCCTATTCATGTGACTTTATCAATAGATTGGATAGGACAATAAACATTATGGCGGGCCTCACATGAGGCTCACTTTGGTAAATATGGGCCCATGTATTTAGGCCCATCTTGATGTATTTCTAGGCCCAATGATTGAGGCCCACTCTGATATATATGGGCTCAGGTATTTAGGCCCATCTTGGCATGTATATAGGCCCAATGATTTAGGCCCACTCTGATATATATGGGCTCAGGTATTTAGGCCCATCTTGACATGTATATAGGCCCAATGATTGAGGCCCACTTTGGTATATATAAGGCCTATGTGATTAGGCCCATTGATGTATATAAAGCTCATGTGATTGAGCTCATTTCTAATGCATTCTAAGGCCCATGAGTGATGGCCCATTGCAAAGTACCTAAGGCCCATTGGTGAGGCTCATTGAGGTGGCCCACTTGATGAATATAAGGCCCATGAGATACGGCCCATTTAATGTATTTGAGGCCCAATGGGATGTACCTAAGGCACATTGCAATGTGTGATTCTGTCATGATTTATTTAATGATATTTACGGTGAGCCGAGCATTAGGAGCAATGATGGTTAGATGCCCACATTGTCAGGATGATGTCGGTTAAATGTCCGCATTGTCACTCTCCTTGAGTTCCATTGTTAGGCCCATACTTGTAGTGAGTAGGCCGTTTAAGCCCATCTTTATTATACACAATCCCACCTTTATATACATATTTAGTGTAGATCCATGATTCATGATCATACGCATCATATGTATGACTGATATGTGGAGTGACTGATCATAGCATATGCCTTCAGCAGAATGTTTAGGCGAATTTGCCCTACATGAGTGCATAGTACTCGTAGGACTATTGCATGACGGGTAGTGTGACTCATACACTTGCATTTGTATGATTGTGATTATTGTATGCCCTAGCGACATCAGAGCCATAGCCTCCATAGACGCATCGTGGGTGGCTGGATTGGATACCGAAAATGTTTGGTTCTAGCATATGGGTGCCATAGATGTCCCTGGGTAAAAATTTCTAAACCCGATGGTACTAGAGGATGACTCCAACATCGAGACCGAGTGGATACACGAGCATGAGAGGGTCGTATACCAGTAGGCCGCGTCTCCCACTGTGTCGTGGTAGGTTGGAAAGGGGTGTGACCTTACCCGCCTGAGTGAGGGGGCAATTGCTAGGTTGAGTTTGACCAGCTTGAGGAATCGGTCTATTATCGACGAGCCGGGCCGGATATTGGCAGGCTGATAGTGAGGTCTCTTCCACCCTCCCAGTTGTGATTCCGGATAGGGACGGCAAGCTGGCGTAGAGTGTACTTGACCCTGGTGATTATCCAGACTGAGAACCGTACTGACTTGATGCTCTAGTGAGGAGCTATATTGATATGTGGATGATGATTGACATGCTTGGCTTGTATTCTGCATCACATTCATATCTTGCACCGCATAGCCTTGGTACAGCTGAGTACATTCATGTATTCATCAGCATGATTCCACATTACTCTGAACCTGCATTTTGAGCACGCTTATATTTTACACACACACCACCCTCTAAGCTTTCTATAAGCTTATGCACGATTGATGCGTGCAGGTGATGCCAGGATGCAGCCGTAGTATAGTAGCAGCAGGAGCGTGCAGCCGAGCTTTTGGAGTTTTCGTATTTTATTATCTTGTATTTCCCTTCAAACGCATTGTACTCAAAAGTTTTTGATCATAGTGGATTTTGTGATGGTGTTCTTATGGTTATTGTTCGTGGGTTATACTTATGTTATGCTCATTACGAATCAAATGGATATTAGAAATCCTCCTTGTAGCATCTCAGGATCGGAACCTGGTATATGGGTGCCGGGAGTCGAAAATGGGGTACTACGGAGGCTGTCAGCGCCAGATTCGACGATTGGGAATTTTGTGAGCCCGGTTTCCGAGTTTGGGGCGTGACAACTAAACACATCAGCGTATCTTGAATTCAAGATTACGTCGTCCGTCCGTTTTTCTGTAGTAGGGTCCATCCATCATGCATTTACATGATTCGGACCATCCAACATGTCCAAAGGGTGGCCATAACCCTATCCAAGAAGCCAGAATTGATAGATGGGTGGATCACACGTCCCAAATTACTCTCAAACGCGGTTGTTTCGTATTCACTGCGCACCTTATTGCGAATCAGAGTTGGTCCGACTCTAGCACCTTCTAGCCGACCTAAAGCCTATAAATAGGAAGGTTGGATGTGAGGAAAAGCGAGGAGAGCTTGGGCACTGGACGTGGAGCACAGAGGAGAGAGAGAGAGAGAGGGAGAGAGAGAGAGAGTAGAGTTGTTCTCTTTTATTTTTTTTCTTTTGTTTATTTTATTTTGTTTAAGAGATTAGCCTAATTATGTTTATGGGCTAAACCTCTTAGCTAGGCTTAAAAGGTGAAGCTTGTAGTGAGATGAGAGACTCTACTTTATGTCTTTAATTTAGTTTTAATTTATGAACTGAATTTAATAATGGTTTGATTATTAGGAATGCTTTTAGTTTTTAATGGTCTGTTGTGACTGAAATTACAATGGGTCTACGATATCTTTGAGCATGTCCCTTTCCTTTAATGTTTATGACGTCAGGAATCCCTGTTATTCACCATTGTCTCCTGGGCATGGTCGGATGATGGTACCCTTCCTCACCTTTATACATGTGATTGGTTGGTAATTAGTTTAATTATATTGTTTACTTTGTCTCTTGGGCATGGTTTAATAATGGAATTCATTCTAATTCATATACCTTTCATCTCTTGAAAACTATATCAGAGGAAGTTCAGTTTAATTTTCATGGTTACACCCTTCAACTGAATGAAGATGGAACTCTAAGTCTAGATGAGTTTTTAATGCAGGCATAAGATCTCCCTGATCTCTACAAGTGGATCCTCTGAATCACTAGTTTCTTACATTTGATTTTTCCAAAGTTTTAGATAATTATTCCACCATTATTCTCTAAATTTCATATAGTTAGATTTTATCTCATTCTAGTTCTAGTTCTAGTTAGTTTCAGATAACGTATAGGTATCAGTCCCTTGGGATTCGACCTCGGTCTTACCGAGTTAATTACTACATCACAACCCTACACTTGGAGAGTGAACAATAGCCTGCAAGTCCAACTATTGATTACTCAAAAGTTGGATTCCAACATTGTTGAAAGGGTCAATCCTATTGATACATGTACAAGTGAAAGATAATGTAAATTATAAAATTTTCAATATCACTACATTATTCTAAGTTGTTGCCAGCATGCTAGGTTTTTCGGGGGATCCCATGTCCGATAGCTCATGTTTGTATCAGATGCATAACAAGTCTTTATAGATTTACACAGCAGTGAGACAGTAAATATTGTGAAAGTAAAAGACATCCAATAAGGCCTTTCAACTGACCCAATTTGGAGTGAAATGGAGGGATGGTAGGTAATGCATTCATAATTCTAGGTAGAAGAACATGGCATTTCCGGAATCTTGTACAATGACAAAAGTAATTTAGAGGAAAAATAAACAAACCTCCACAAGCCAATTAACAAGAGTCCCATGCATGCTTTGAGTGATATCTTGTTGTAGTGTTTCCATGGAACTTGATTGAGGCCTTCGGGTGAGCTAATTGAAAGAAAGGGCTTTCACCGGTAAGGGATCATCACATAATGTATAAATAGATAACAGGTAGAATGTAGGAGGTAATACTGCTTCCTAGCTCATAAAAAGAAAGCATTTGAAAAAATATATTACTCGTCCCTATTGCAAAAAATCATTGGAAATCATTTATGCTCCCAACTACCAAGTTCCAATTTCTGAATCAGTCTTACAGATTTCATTTGATTCATGTGGCAATAAAAGAAAGTGGAATATTATGTAATTGCTAAACAATAGAGTGGGATCAATCATTTTGATGAATGACGATAGCTGCACTATTTAGAATTTCCACAAAGGAAAATCTTTATTCATCCGGTGAACAGTTGCATTAGTTATGATTGGAGAGGTAGTTTAACCAAAAGCGTACAAGAATGAGATGAATTGGAGTCAGGACCACATGTTTGGTACAAACCTCTGCAACAGGTTGACTGCTATAAATATCAGGGGCATAGAGACTGCATAGCTGCGGGGATTTGTGGTCAGCATCAATATCTGTAAAGTCCAAACCTCTAGAACTTCCCAGATCATCAGAAAGCTTTACTTCAACTTCATTGCCTAATCAAACACTATCACAGAAAGCTAAATTCCTTTAGGGCATGTGTGGGGAATTCATTATCTGCTTTTTGTGCTTCCTGGGGAATGTTAGAGCTAGCCTAGTATTTCATGGGTAATGATTAAATTTTTGTTTGGTTGATACACTAGATTTCCTGGGGAAACTTGGGAAAAGTCTAAATTTCTGTTTAAATTCTTTAGGTTTTCCATTCCGCAGTTAAAAACTGGGACAAGTTTTTTGAGAAATTAGAGAATGAAATTCCTGGGGAATGCAAAATTAAGTGGGCTTAAGTCCATTTTGGTTTCATTCTCGTGTGACCCACATAATGAACGGCTCTGATTTGTCTCTTTTTTATTGTATGTGTAAACTATGATCTCTAATATGCAATTAAAATTTTAATTTGCAACTAAACATTCCCTTAGCTGAAGACAACATTGAAAAGCATGTAAAGTTGATTGGAATGAAGGAGCCAACAATATGAGTGAGTAGAAAGAAACGAAACAAAATGCTTAGGCGGAGAAATTATATAATGCCCTTACTAGCACTCAAACATGCCCCTGGTGACAGCATTGTTATTGCAAGTGAACCATTTTTGGCAGCACTGTTATTTATTGGCAGCATTGCTATGTGGGCCCCACCGTGAATATACAATACAAGCATCAAGGTGGATTTACCCTATGGATGGATGGTTGGATCATCAAGGACCTTATCCATCATGTGGGCCATCCATTAGTGGATCCCTTTACATCATCATGATCATGTTTAAAGGATAAAACTAAATTTCAAAAGAGGTTAAGGAAAAGGCACTCACCTAGAGATGGTTTGGTTGAGTTGGATATACTTCTTGATGGCTTGGATCCTGTGGTGAGGGGTCCAACTCTCTCTCTCTCTCTCTCTCTCAAACTTGTTCTGATTATATCTAGAGAGGGAAAAAGGAAATTGATCGCTCTCTCACACAAACCAGTTTTAACCAGAGTTGGAGAGGGAAAAAAGGAAATTGAGAGGGAATGTCCATGAGTTTTCATTTTTGAGCAGCAGAAAACTTTGGCACCCACACCAGTCTCGGGCTAGGAACGTGCATGAGTTTTGAGTGGCCACCGTGATGTATGTGTCATATCTACACCGTTAATCCATTTTTTGTATCATTTTAGGGTATTAGCCTAAAAATCATGTGGATCCAAGGCTCAAGTCGACTACACAATCGGGATTAACGTTCAAGTGGACTACACAAACGGGATTAAATTCTTACCGCTGAAAACTTCTTGTGGCCCACAGAAGCTTTAGATGGAGCTGATATTTATGTTTTATCTTCTTACTGATTCATGTAACTTTATGAATATTTTGGATAGAAAATAAACATGACAGTGGGCCCTATAAAAGTTTCAACAGTGAGAATCGTTATCACTGCTGCTTCCTACAATGTAGTCCACTAGAGCCTTGGATCTGCCTCATTTTTGGTCTTGTACCCTAAAATTATACGAAAAATTGGATAGACGGTGTGGATAAGATCCATACATCACGATGTCAATTCAAACATGTAATGTCATTGCTAACTCGATACGGTAGGGTAGGATGCAATCCGCGTCCTTTCGAATTCTACCGCCTAAAAAGGGAGCGGTTTACCTTGCAGTGAATTTCCCGTTAAAGCCTTCCGCACTAATGCACGAAGTTTCTGTGCTGGAAACCTAGGTGGGTCCATCGTGATGTTCAGGAGAAATCTTCCCCTTCCTTCCATTTTGTGAGATAGTTTTGAGACTTGCTACTAAAAATAAAAAGGATCCAAGACTCAAGTGGGTCACACTAAAGGAGAAGGTAGGTAGGGAAATCCTTACCGTTGAAACCTCCCTAGGGTTTAACATGCCATCCACACCTTTCATAACATCATTCCTACTTAGATGAACTAAAAACACAAACATTATCTTGATTCAAAACTTATGTGGCCCCACGAATATTTAAACTGTGGACATCTAGTCCTCACGTTTTAGGCACACTCAAGTATTGGATCTAGCTCATTTTTTGACCCATGTCCTGACATGATCTCAAAAAATGGATGGATGGGGTGGATTTCTCACAAACATCACGGTGGACCCCACATAGGTTCTAGTTAAGGATCTGCATGCAGAAGGTTATGGCAAGAAATCCAGGAAACGAGTGGAAGCCGATTGCGTAACTGTGTAATAACTCAGTACACGTACCGAATAAACTCTCTGGGGTCCACATGATTTATATATTTTATCCACTCCTTTTTTTCCATTTTATCGGATAAATTAAGGGCCTGAGCCCAAAAATAAAACATATCTAAAGCCCAAATGGACCACACCATAGGAAATAGTGTGAATTAAAATCTTACATTGAAAAACTCTTGAGAGACGCAGACGTTTTGGATCAGTATTATATTTGTGTTTTCCCTTTCATTCATGTTTTCTTAATCTTATGAACAAGCTGGATGATAAATAAAAATCATTGTGGGGCCAGCAAGGTTTCAACAGTGGAAATCATTTCACGCCTTAGACTCAGTAACCGGACTCATAAGAAACCCGATAGCCGATTCTGGCCGCAACAGCCTCCGTAGTACCTCATTCTCGGCTCCTGAGGCAGGTTCCAATCCTGGGATCCTATACGGAGGATTTCCATAACAGTATAACCATTTCCAATACGAGCATACCGAAGATCACAATAAGTAAAATCATGAAAGTAACAAAGGAACACATCACAAAATTCACTATGAATTTGAACTTTTACAGGTTTTCATCAGATTTAAAAGGACATACATAAGATAATATGTAACACTCCGAATTTTTGCTAACCTGGGGTTAGACATCCTTAGGTAATGGGTCAACCATGACGCCTTGGTAACCTCTTAGAACCCAATTCCAAAGCCAAAGAAATCACTTAGAACCAAATTCTTTAGAAATTTAACGTGAATTAACTAGCGCTACGTTAGATTACCTGTGAAATTAGCACCAATCACTTTAAATACGATTTGTAAGACCCAAAATCTCTAGAATTGTTACCGCTACGTTACCCTAAAACCTATGATCAAACTCTAAACCTGTTTGTTCTCAGGAACCCTTTAAAACTTTGTATTGGATCTAGACTGCACGTCGAAAGTCTGATATTCACAATCTCAGACCATTAGGACCGCTTAGCTGGACTTGACAATCGTTTCGAAAATCAAGCCCAACTGATGTTCTGAGGCTATTTCCTTGAGCCTGGAGCAAGGAGTGTGAGAAAGAGTGAAATTTATTAAAAATTAAATGAGATTTAAATGAATCTGGCACGTTTCGCTTGCGGGTTCAGTATAAGCATTCAGACCGTTGGAATCTGACCCAAATACACCCTCGGATCAGGGAACATTTCTCACCCAGGTCAGTGTACTTGGAATCCTCGATCTGGTCTCCGTGACCGCTGAACTGAAACTGGTACGCCATGTGTGATCTGGGAACTCTACCAGACTGAAAACTTAATGTGATCAACATCCGATATACATGATCTTAAGTCCGACCACGTTCGGCCAGGGGATCTCCCGAAACACTCTTTTGGATCGGAAAAGCCCCGATTTGGTTATAACCCAAGTATACCCTTGTCCCAAGTCTATTTAGGTGAGGTTTTAGCCTATATAAGGGCTTTAAACCCTCTCATATCTCTCCCATCCGATTTTGTAAGAAACCCTAGAAAGTGGTGAGAGAGAAAGAGAGTTAGTGAGAGAATTTGTGAGAGAACTTCCTGCCGTTTGCTCCAGCCCTTGCACGTACTAAAGCACCGCCTCCAAATCACTTTTTCGGTGATTCCAACTCACTTCTAGGTAAGAAAACCCTAACTTATAGCTGTTTTAAGGATTCTTTTGATACAAGTAGTGAAGTAGCTTATGTAACTTGTGCAGTAGGTCGCCGTAACGCCGTTGTCGAAGCGTAGACGTTCTATTCGAATCGATACGCATCTAGGAGAAAGGTGAGGATTTTAGACGCTTAGATTGACTGATTTCAAAGCTTTCAATATCGTTTAATAGTAAATTATCGACGAGATCACCATTTGACATGTAGAACATGCTGTCCGCTTTCTATTTTATATACGTACGGTGAATTTGAGATTTAGGGTATTTTAGTCATTTATAGGAAATACTGTATACGTCTATATTTTGCTGAAATGATTGCCATGTAATTTTATCGTGTTATGATATTAGATATGTGTGTATAATTTGTTTGGCGAAGAGATTCGCCCTAATGCGCACTTTGGGTCGACGTACGCTATGTAGACTAAAGTATGTAGATTAAGTGTTTGTATAAATGTTTGTTTAGTATATATTGAGTAAGTGGTGTTATGAATTAGTTTTCAGATTGAATTCTCAATTAATAGGCTGATGTATATGATTTCCTCCATGTTTGTTATATGAATTGATTTCCTCATATATATGGAATATATGTGTTGGTTGATTTGTTTACGTTGTATGTTATAACATGTGTCAACATGCCTGTATTATTTTAAACTTCAATTCTAGTACTCTCATATGATCATTGATGTTGTTTACAAATGCTTGGGACTATATCCTAGTCCAGGCAGTCGGTAATGGATTGCATTCGTGGTTGGCTTTTATTTGCCACGAAGGACGCGTCGATGAACGCGAGTCGTGTTTTAGGCAGGCGGCAGTGATTAGGCCACACGAAGTGTTTCATGCACTTCATGTCGCTCATCTTGAGATGCGCTCGTACTAGTCGAGCCCGTCAAGTAACCCGACTGGCCATTGTATGATCACCTTGTATGAGTCATAACTGCTTGAACCGAGGATACTGAACTTACCAGTGGAACCCCTGATAACCATAGTACCTTGATCCATAAAGACTCATGAGCTGGGCATGGTGGTATGGGACACCGTGGTTGAGCTGTCGGCCTATGTTGGGGCCACAAACCTCCCCGTAATAACCAGTGAGCACCCTACTCTGAGCAGATTATGGTGGTATGGGACACTATATTCTTGTTGTCGGCCTACACTGATTGGTGACGAGCCCTTTGTAGTAACCTTGAGTTTATCCTGACACCGCATGGGGGCAACGAGTCCTGATGCAGTCTTAAAGATATAAATAGTCCTGTATTGATAAGGTGATGGGGGAACGGTGCAACGAGTGAGAGCAACAGCCCTGGCAGCCCTTGCAGCGACCTATAAATATAACATCATATGAGATTTCTAGGAGTGACGACCCTAGACAAGATCTGTGTTGGGATTGATATAAGGAAGGTATCTTAGTTTCCCAATCCTGCTGTATGAAAAGGACTAATAACAACTTGGTAATCATTGTCCATATCGCATTGCATGTGCCTGGAACATGTGGAGCACTGCAGGAAGAAAGCATGCAGCGGACGCAGGTGGTGCCGCATGAGGGAGTATGTCGGTGAGGGCATCCATCATGTCATTTCATGCTTGCATTAAAAACAGTATCTAGGAATGTTTGATTACCTGCTTTACTATTATCGCGTGATTGATTTGATAACATGCTAATCTTGGCTCTATGATTCCACTGAGTTGATCACTCACTCCCACGTTACGGGATGGTATCGCTCACACCAACCAGTCCCTGTTTTAGTTGCAGATGATGGCGCTGCTTGTGAAGTGGAGCCGGACTTGATGATGATGAGGAGGATTTCTGATATATGCATGTTCTAACCGACAGGATTACAGGGAGGTTATTTAGATGCCATGACACTTGTTATTTTATATTTTTAGAGCACTCATGTATATCCTTTTTATCATTTTTAGAGTTTACATGTATATGTCTAACCTGGTAACATACTCACACTCTGGAGACTTATAATCAATTATACATTGTTAAATATTTATCACAGTCTTTTGCTTGTAAAATTTAACTGTCTCTGGAGTATGATATGCTGTTTTGGCTTAATCCCAATTTTTTTTAATGCCATTCTACAGATGACATGCATTTATTATTATCTATATTGCATAAATGACATTTTGGAACTCGGGAGTTGGGATTCTACCCGACCCCCGATTTTCGGGATGTTACATAATAGAAGAAGGAAAGAAAATTTTGTAACACCGGGGTCCTCAAGCTTAACTCTAATCCGAGCTCTACCATTACGATGCCTGCCTAGGATCTCCTGCATGCATCAATCATGCATAAGCTTATAGAAGCTTACAGGGTGGTGAAAGTGCGTGACAATAGTGCATAGAACAATAATAGGAGGTACAGGAAGGGAAACATGCTCGATGACAATATCACCAACCTTACCAAGGCTTATCATGAATACGATGCAATGAGTACTGAGTGCCTTACCAAGGCATGTATAAAGGGGATAAAGTAGTCAATGCAAATGCAATGTGAAGTGATGTTAATGCTCATATCCAATCCACATATTAAGTACATTTTCAATCATAAAAAAATCACCGGGGTCTAATACACTACTAGATGACTACCGCTCTACAGACCTGCACAGTCAAACAAGCGTAAGAGACCTCGCTACCTGTCATGTCCCAAACTTGAAAATCAGATTCACAAGAATCCCGATCGTCGAATCCAGTGCTGACAGCCTCTGTAGTACCCCATTCTCGGCTTCTAGTGTCCATACACCAGATTTCGATCCTGAGATCCTATAGGGAGGATTTATTTTTTTTGTACATTAAACTCGTAATAAGCATAACCACAAGATTATCCAATTCACAAAGGCAACATCATCATCACATATCCACTAATATAATCATTGAGTACAAGACTGAAAGGGAAATACATAAATAAAAAATCAAGCTCCATAAGACCGTTGCATGCTCCAAGCTCAACACTGCTGCAACCTAACATCACCTGCACACGTCTATCATGCATAAGCTTATAGAAAGCTTAGAGGGTGGTGTAAGTGTGTACAAAAGGTAAGTGTCAAGTATTCAATACAATGCCATCATCATACAATACTGGAAATACTAGTAATCCATAAGTCATACATTATCAGAATAAAAAGAAATACTGACAAGATCATGAATTATCAGAGTAAGCAGAAATATGGACAAGATCATGAATTATCAGTGAGCAGAAATACTGACAAATCATGAATTATCAGAGTAAGTAGAAATACTGACAAGATCATGAATTATCAAAGTAAGCGAAAATACAGACGAGATCATGAATTATCAGCGTAAGTAGAAATACGGATAAGTCCATGAGTCAATCAATATCAGAATACGCAATATAGAATAGCTATGCAAATGAGGAGTCATAAAGAGTCAAATATTAAATGTCGAGAATATGACGCAATATGCAATTCCTGATGAGTTCACGAATAGCGTCAGCTATATCTAGCCCATATAAATGTAGAAGCTAGTAACCCAAAATGTCATATGCCACAGATGTAATGCAATGTGTGGTGTGAATAGAATAACCATGCTAGAGTGTGAAGTCAAGACGATATAGTACGTAGTATCACAGGCTATGGGGTCCATCACAAGGGACTTCTATCCAAACCAGTCTCATACTTAAATTTGGATAGTCAGACTCGATGTGATAAACTCCTGATCTCAGGTTAGTCACGCGCCCCAACCAAAATCTTGACCATTGCAAAGGTATACATAACAAATAGTTACGCACCACCGGCCAGAGTGGATAGTGAATTAATGAATGAATATGCAACTCCTACTCAATAAGTCCACATATCAGTATAGTTCCTCTTTTGGGATCATCACCGGGGTCTATTACACTCTACGCCAGCTTGTCGCCCCTATCCAAGTGCACAACCAGGTAAGTGGAAGAGACCTCACTATCTGTTTGCCAATAGTGGATCCATTCCTCAAGCTGGTCAAGCTCAACCTAGATATTGTCCCCTCACTCAGGCGGGTAAGGTCACACCCCTTCCCAACCAACCACGACACAATGGGAGACGTGACCTACTGGTATACGGCCCTCATGCGCTCATATATATTCACTCGGTCTCAACGTTGGGGCATCTCCTGGCCACAGAGGTTTAGGGATTTTCACCCAGGGACATCTATGGCGCCCATATGCTAGAACGAAATATTTCTGATGTCTCATCTGACCATCCAAGATATACCTGTGGAGGATACGACCCTGATGTCGCTAGGGCATATAGTAATCACAACACATAATGCAAGATGCATGAGTCATACAATCCATTCATACATTAATCATGAGCATATTGTGTGCTCATGTGAGATAACCTCCGCTTATCAGGGAGTCTCATAACCTACCTAATGTCATATGCAATGGTCAACCACTTCTCATAACAAACATACAAATGATGCGTATCGGTATGTATCATGATGCTATGCTGTCACATACTTATAATCGGTGTCAATAACCGGCCTCAACAATCAGCTTCAAAAATGTGGAAATTTAACAAACATTGCCATAAGAATGGCCCATGTAAAGCTTAATATATAGTGGACCCATGGCCTTACACAAGGGCCAAATATACAACACCATGGGTCCCACTCAAGAGCTTAATACACACCATGATAGGTCTTTCACATGGGCCTAACATACATCACAATGAGCTCCTTCGCCTGGCCCTCAAATGCATCACAATGGGCCTCATCACCTAGACTACAATATACATCACATTGGGCCTTAGACAGGGGCTGAATACACATCTCGTCGGGCCTCGAATGCAGGTCGCATATACATCACATTGGGCCCTGACAATCAGAATCGGTAATCAGCCACGACAAATCAGAATCAGTAATCGTCCTTGATCGACAATCAGCAATCGGCCACGACAAATCAGAATCGATAATCAGCCTCGATCGACAATCAGCAATCGGCCACGACAAATCAGAATTGGTAATCGACCTCGATGAATAATCAGAATTGGCAATCAGTCACAATAATCGGATCGATCGATAATCAGAATCATCAAATCGATCATGACAATCGGGATCAATCTATAATCAGAGTCAGCAAATCGGTTACGTCAATCGGAATCAGTAATCGGTCTACGACAATCGGTCTAAGGGAAGGTCACAATGTGGACATCCAACCGTCATTGCCCATCAATATGGACATTCAACCAACATTACTCCCAAGGAGTGGCCTATATAGAGCCAAACATATAGTGGGCCCATAGCCTCACACCAGGTCCTAATACACATTACTATGGGCCTCGCTCATGGGCCGCTTATGCATCACATTAGGCCTCACTCATGGACCTCATGTACATCACAATGGGCCGTAGGACATGGGCCCCATATATGCCAGTTAGGCTGCAATACATGGGCCAAAAAACATATCTCATTGGGCCTTACCAAATGGTCTGAAAATATATCATAATAGGCCTCAAGTACGTCATAATGGGCCTCAACACATGTGTCATGAATACATCACATTGGTCCACATATATGGGCCTCAAATATACATTAAGTGGGCCATATCCACGGGCCACACCAATGGGCCTCATACATCAAGTGGGCCGCATCAATGTGCCGCACCATGGGCCTCATATACACAATAGGTGATCCCTACTCATGGGCCTCAAATACATAATATGTGAGCCCTACACATGGGTCTCATATGCATCAAATGGGCCACATATCTGGGCCTCGAATATATTAAATGAGCCACGCATCATGGGCCTAATACATATCACAATGGGCCATGCCCATAGGCTGTGGATACATCACAATGGGCCTTTCCCATGGGCCTCAGATTCAACTAGGTGGGCCCCATCATATGGGCCTAAAATACAAGGCAAGTGGGCCCCATGGATGGGCCGCACCAATGGGCCTTAAGTGGGCTTGGACCACATCATAAATCATTTCAATAGTTACAGGTGCAACATATGTATCATTGTTCATTATCATTCTATGGGGTACATAGTGCTCTAATGATGATTAGCACCACCCAAACATTACCTATGCAAATCGGCACGGTCCAAACATTGTCCGGCACCGTCCAAACATCTAGACGGTATGGATGAAACAAATACATAGTGGTGTGGTCCACCTGGAAAAATAGGTAGACGACTAGATATAGAATACATGCATCAACGTGGGCTCCACACACTGCCAAAACAAATGGACAGTGTGGAGAACAAATTCTATAAAGTGGTCCCACGCCCACGTTGCCGGACGGCGAGGGGATAAAACACATACATCATAAGTAAGCCTTGCACGTCCAGCAAGTGGACCACACAAATGGAAGGTGTAAATACAACACACACGTCAAAGTGGCCCATGTCCCACGATCTAGATATAACACATATAGTGGGGGGCTCACGGATGCATGGCGTGGATGAGGCACATACCTCATGTGATGTCCACATATAGACAGTAGACACATCAAGTGGGTCCCACGTGGGGCCCAAAAAATACAATGCTATATTATAATATAATATAATATTATACTATGATATAATATAATATCAAAATGTCCAGCCACAGAGCATTGCTTACGTACTTACAGCAGCTGCATAACTGATGTGAGGTACACCACCCAATCCTCTCCCACCATCCATGGATTTGGATGGTGCAGATACAACCCAAATAAATCAAAATGGGCCCCACGTCTTTGTGGGTGATGAAGATAAAACCCATACAGCATGGTGGGCTTCCACACAGATGGAATGTGGATGAAATACAGTCATCCAGTCGTCCAGCACCGTCCCACTGCTGGACGGTCTGTATAAAACATATGCATCATGTGTGTCGCACATGGATGGAGGGTGTAAATATAATACGTAATGGTGGGGTCCACGTCAGTGTGGCCCACCCAAGGATTAAACTGATATTTGTGATTTCTCGTCCAGGCCCATCCAGAGGGACGGCCAGGATATACAACACATCATGATAGTGGGTTCCCCATGGGGCCCACCAGATATATTACATCAGTATATAATATAATATCATTATTATTATTATTATTATTATTATTATAACAAATCCAACATCCACAGTCCCAGCTGAAGTCCATACAGATGGACAGTGTAGATTAAACACCTATCATCAAGTTGGGCCACATAGATACACAATGTGGATTTAAAACACATATTACGCAAGCCCCATATAGGTGGTGTGGATACAGAATGCATACAAAAAGGTGGGTCCCATCCCACACGTGCAGTACGTGTGGGGTGGGCCCCACACAACTGCCAGATGGATGGTTGGTTGGGATATAACACACGATGGGACCCACCGTAGTTGATGACGTCAAGAACTTACTGACATGCAGTACAGTAGCTATGTAGCTACACGATACACCAGCCCTTCAGTGGGTGGATGCAACACGTCTTCATCCACCGTCGAGAAAATCTGGACGAGGTGGATGCAACACATCATACAAGGTGGGCCCCACAGAACTTGGTGACATCAACTGGTGGTGGGACCTACAGAGTTTGTTGCGTCAAAGTAGCAGCTACAGCTACTGGTACACCGCCAAGTGGATGGACGGGATGTAACACATATGTTTGGGGTGTGCCCCACCGTCCAGATTTGTTGGACGGTGAGGATCAGCACATACATCACAGTTTGGCCCACCATCCAGCCATCTGAATGGTGGGGATTGCAAAACAGGTGGGTGGAGTGGAGTAAAATAGATGGACACGTTGATACAACGCATGCATCACGTGGAGTCCACACACACGTGGGTCCCACGGCTGCTGTAGGAGCAGGGTAAAACACATATATCATGAGTGGAACCCACAAAACGAGTGACGTCACTTCTTGCTCCCACTATCCAGATCTCTAGATGGTGAGGATTTCTCCTCACGTCAGTGCTTGCTGACTTATTACAGCTATTGTATACAGCTGTTGTAGATACAATGGGTCCCACGTCGAAGTGGCCCACCAAAATGTAACTTTAATATATTATATTATATTATATAAATATATAATATAATATATAATATATAATGATATAAACATATGGCGTAAAAGCTCCCAGCGTCCAGAGAGCCTGGACGCAAGGTCATCGTGTCCAGTAGGATGGGTCTACGTGGTGGCCCACCACCCTTTGGATCAAGCTAACATTTGTATTTTCTCTTCTATCCAGGTTTGTCCAGGTGCACTCACAAGTGACTTGCCGCTGGATGTCAGTGAGGTGGGCCCCATAAATGGGAAAGCTTGGATAAGATCATAGTGGGCCACATATCAAAAAGGAAGAGAGAGGGGGAGAGAGAGAGAGAGAGAAACACCCACCTCATGATCTCTTCTTCCTTCTTCCGCCAATGCGTGATAAAGTCCCAAAGAGACAATTTCAATAATGGAGATGATCATTGGATGGTGGAGATGCGAGATAGGGAGGTGGGCCACACTAGCTCTCTTATGGAAGACATGTACGGGGTTGCTCCATGAAGGGATTGCTTGGAGAAAAAGAGATGAGAGAGGAAGTGATGGGAGAGAGATGGTGAGGTGATGGGAAAGTTGACTTATGGGGAAAAGGGAAGGAGTGGTTGTTTGTAAGGAGTTATGGCTAGGGGTAGGGTAGGGTGATGTCACCCCTAGGGTGACATCATCGTAATTATGGTTTTCTAGGAAAATACAACAACAGGGATAGGTGGGTCATACGATCAATGGCTGGAATGATGCAAGAGCCAAATCTCATAATCTGAGCGTCGCATTGACGCACGAGACGTGGCGTCAGAACTGCGGCGACGACGCGGTTGAAATGACATAGTTCTCAGGTTGAGTCGACTCGAGCTTACAGGATGTGACCCAAGAGCATGCACAAATGCTATCTACGCATCGCGAGTTGTTAGAATTCAACAGGGAGAACTGCAGGATCCTAAGGAATGGAATAATCAATAAGATACGGGCCTAACACTACCTGCCTATGGATAGCCAATCACCAATAAGGCCTAATGGTAGAAGATTCATTTACGAGCTGCTCAGACTCAGCCTAGTAATTCCTCCTTACATCAGGCGAGTAAGGCCACACCCCTACCCAATTGACTACACGACAGTGGGAGTCGCAGTCTAACGGTATAAGGCTCTTGTGCACTCACAGTTTTCACTCATTCACGGCATTGGGGCAGATCCTTGGTACCATGAAAGTTTTAAAAATTTCACCCATGGGCATCCTATGCACCTTGTATGCCCAAGTAACATTTCAGGGGTCCACACATACGGCCATCAATGAATGTCCCTGTGAAGGCAAGGCCCTGATGAAGCAAAGGTGGATGAAATGCGATGCCAATGCATGAGTCACACACACAGATCATGCACTAGCTTCAAGCATTCGATGTGCACAAGGGGAGAAACTTCATCCCACTATTATGTCGACCTAATGACCACACACAATGCAATCCATTCACACAGATGATGCATATGGGTCATAATGGTGTAAACGCGCTACTCGGTAGTGATGACATGGATCATATCCTCCTTCCCAAGGAGGAACTGGGTTTAATTACATAAACAAGTACTATAAGGAAAAGTCCTCTAGTGGGAGTCCAATACTTTAGGATGGCCCATGAGCTACGAGAGTCATAAACCCAAAAGGAGGAAATGGTCTTAACAAGGTCCAAGGTGGGCCTTCAACCACCTATAAGGGCCCTATGGGCCTACCTTAGGGCCACTAAGGAGGACATCCAACCTCAACTAGGTCCCAAAAGGTAGCCCACTAAGCACAAGCATGTAAAACAAGGCCCAAGGCCTAAATAATCTGGGCCTAATGGGCCATACACAAGGCCCAACACTTAGGAAACATGGTGGGCCCTAAGCGAGGTTTGGACACAATCATAAAGATCATAAGACTACTCATTGTGGTGGGCCTAATGGGCAACCTATTATTCCAACCATATGGGCAATTCCATGTTTGAATCAAGTGAGTTGGGCCTCACATCTTAGCCCAAGTATGGGGTTAGTTTAATGGGCAACCAAGGGCCCAACTACTTGAGTACTTTGGCCCATAAAACCCATCACAATAGTGTGCTATTTATAAGCCCAAGGGCTAAGACAATGGGCTTAGGAAACCCAACATGTAACTATGAATATTATTCCAATAAAATTCCAATTGAAATGGGCCTTAAATATACACTAATTAAACCCAAAATCTAATTAAAAATGTGGCAATATATGTGTAATAATGTTCCTAAATTTGGTGGACCATGCTGCCCCAAAACATTCATTTATGGGTAGCAACTTTGGGCCTATTGCTGAAATTCCAACCCACTCACAAGATGGGCTTGTTGGAAATTTAAAAATAATTAATTCATAAATTTATTTTAGTTCCTGGTGACCCATACATGTCATAGGAGGGTTCACCAGATGAAGGGAGTAAATTAGACACATAAATTAGAAGGGCAATGCTGCTAGATTGGACATCCTGCAGTAGCCTAATGAGCTAGGTGTCCCATGGTGGGTAGTCCTATGGGCCTAGGTATTTAGCCCTAAAACTTATCCAATGGGCCCCAATTGGATGCTACCAAAGGAGAAGATGATCAAGTCCCCTATGGACACCACATGGATGAACAGTGGGATATACAATACTTTAGGTGGGCCCACAAAGTAGCCTGGACAGCCAACCAAGGCTGGACGCCCCAGCATGGTAGGCCACTCTAGTCCCCACCACATACAGCACAGGGGCCCGATGGCCCTGAATATACAGAGTGATCCTTCCATGTGTGGGCTACACCTCCATAAAATTTTATGATTTTTGGATGATTAGAATTATTTTAATTAATTTAAAGAAAACAGACTGTCCAAAAAAATCTGTTTGAACTGGACGTCCCAGCCGGGTGGGATGGTCCAATAATTGCCACAGTGTGCATAAGGGTCCGTTAGCCCTAAATATATGTAGGTGGGTCCTACCATGGGTGGGCCACATCTCTACAAATATTTAGAATTTTTGAATACTCAGAAATATTTTAATTAAATTCGGAATTACAATCTTTCTAGAGTGAAATGTTGTTGTCCGTGCAATGTTTATCCAATAAGGTGGGCCCAATCTTCATCTACGAGGGGGGAAATGAATGTTTAGTATTTTTTCCATAAAATAAAGCAAGGTGGGGTCTAAAAAAGTGGCCCACCCCTCAGATAAACCAGGCTGAAATTTGTGTTTTCCCTCCATACATGTGGGTTGGACGGTCCAACAAGGTGGACCGCCCACCCCTATAGGCCTCCCTTTTTTGGTACCATTTCATAGGCCATCTGAGGTGTGATCCATCACACCTCAAGGTGGGGTTCACACCTTCATTTTATACCCCATAATCATAAAGAAAATGTGGAAATCATGATCCAAAATCCATGCTTAAAATTGACCATGACAGTCCATGTAACAATCTAGATTTTTTTGGGCAACAATACATGGCTGGACATATTAGCCTATATCTCAATAATCTCAATAATTAAAATGGTGTGTGGCCTTCCTTAATGGGCCTCACACATGTCCAAATCATGAACTAAGGTCAGGACACTTGCATACATTAATTTAGGGTGTCCAAAAACCATGGAATAAGGTAGTAGGGGCATCCCACCCTTGCTAAATTTTTAGGACGTCCCAAGCCCACCAAGTGGGCTACACACACATCATCATCCACACATCAGAGAAAAGAGAAGAAGAAAAAGGCAATCCGACAATGGGGTAGGGCCCCGCCACTAATGGGCCCTCCCAAGAATCAATCTCATCCATACAACTATGTTGATTGAACATGCAATATTAAACTAATACATGCATGATCTATGATTAAAATGGATGGTTAGGGTGTCATCCCAACATGACTTCTAGGGTCTAGATGCCCTTGAAATGAAGTCTATAATACAATACATCATGATGGGGTCCATGGAGAATGGCCCCATCATGTATCATGAAATGCATGCAGGATGTGCCAAAGGGCCACAACCATAAGGTCAAATGGGATCCCCACCATGGATTGATGGGTCTCATATGATCCATATATGAAGAAAAAAAGATTAAAGGTCAGGAAAGAAATTAAAAATTATATTCACCCACATACAAAGCAAGCCTCCAAACTCCAACACCATGAAGGTCTTAAGCCTAAGAAGAAGTTTTAATGGTGGAGATTTGATTTTAATGGTGGGATTGGGAGTATGTTGGGGATTAGGGGGCTGGTGAGAAGAGGGAGAGAAGGACGTTGGAGTGGAGTATTGCTAGCAATGGAGTGAAATGAGAGGGAGGGAGAGAATAAAGTGAGAGAGAGAGAGAGAGAGAGAGAGAGAGAGAAATGTCATCATTGTTTTGTAAGAAGAATAATCATTACCTTAGGGAGGAGTTTACAATGCTTAGGCTTTAAACTAGGCTTGTGTTGTGTGTGTTGAAGTGGTTGGTGTTTTTCATAGAATTTTTATGGTGTGTGTGTAGTGTGTATAGGGACTTGTGCCAAGGACACCGTCCACATGCATTGCATAAAAGTGGGTCACATGATTAAGGGTCATACTATGTAATGCTCATAACTTTTGATCTGTATATCGGATGGACGCACAAGACACGTCGTTCGAACTGAAACGACAATGCGAATAATATGGCATAGGTCTTAGGTCGATCCAAGTTAGGTCTATGTAACCGGACTCAAGGATGACCGCAAACACAATACGAGAGTGGTGGGTTGATGGAATTCGACCAGTAGGACCGCGGGACCACAAGAAATGAAATATATACTCACACGCACACATGCACATATAGGAACTCAGGTTGGGTCTTACAATAATTCTTCCCACCATTTACTATGGTATGGTCTTGTAACGCCCTAAAATTCGGGGGTCGAGCATAACTCAGCTCCCGAGTTCCAAAACATCACTTATACAACATAAATAATGATGGATGTATGTTGTCTGTATTAGTGTAAAAACATGAAGTAGATTAAGCCAAATCAGCAGACATAATTCAGGGATAGTGAGAAAATGCAAGCGGAAGATTTAAATACATATATAAACCAAAAATAATCTACAAAAGATGTGTGCTTTTCCCAGGGCAATAAGTATATCTATGTATCAAAATACATATACCAAACTGTGACAAAATAATAAAATCATATCCTAGAATCCCCGCCAATCAGGACAAGGCTCACATGAACCCGCCTGAGAACTGCATGAACGAAAAAGCCTCCTTGTCCTCGAACTCTGGCTCTGCCTCGCAGGCATCACCGTCACCTGCAGCTAAGTCAGAGTCTGGTTGGTGTTTAAGCACCATCCCAGAACGTGGGAGTGAGTGATCAACTCAGTGGAGTATAATCAAACATGTCCTAGATACTCTTGTTAATGCAAGAATGATATGAGGGAATGTGCATGCCCTCACCACAATCTCCCTCTGCGATCTTCATCTTACGGTCGCGCATGTCAGTCACTTCCTCAGTGCTCTCACACCAACAATAATAGCACATGCAGTGCACTGATATGAGCATGATTATCTAGTTCTTATTAATCCTTTTCATACAGCAGGATTGGGAAGCTAAGACACCTCCCTTATATAAATTTTCAATATTGATCCATTCTAGGATTGTCAGTCCTAGGAAATCTCATATGATGTTATGGTTTTAGATCACTGTAAAGGGCTCGTCACCAATCAATATAGGTCTAGTTATATCCTAAATACTGTAACAAGACTCCTCGCCCTTATACAGTGTCAGGATATACTCGAGGTCACTACAGAGGGCTCGTCACCAATCAATGTAAGCCGACAGCACAAATATAGTGTCCCATACAACCATAATCGGCTCACGAGAGTAGGGTGCTCATTGGTCACTACGGGGAGGCTCAATGCCCTAGCATACTAAGGTTGACCATGGTGTCCCATACCACCATGTCCGGCTCATGAGTCTTAGGGGATCACGGTACCAAGGTTAACAGGATTTTCACTAGTGAGTTCAGTGCCTTAGATTCAAACAGTAGCAACCAAACATGGTGAACAAACATCGGTCAATCGAGTTAGTTGATAAGCTCAACTAGGCCAAGCACACGTTGAGTTGAACTACATGAAATACATAAGCACTCCGTGTGGCCTAACCGTTATAGAACATCCTAAGCACGACTCAGATTCGTTAAACTCATCCTGCGTGGCAAAAATGACCTCAACCACCATTTGAAGAATGGTTACCGATTAATGGGACTGTAAGATAGCCCCAATCACATACAAGATCAATCACAGGCATATGATTCATATCCTATATTCATATGAACATTTATGAAATATAACTCGAACATAAATACAGTACATGGAAGAAATCATGCACACAATTAACATGAATAATTTAGGCTAATCAATCCATGGAGGAAATCATACACTCAGGGAATGTGATTAAGATTCATATCTCAACAACCCTAAAAGCACACTTTACTAACTACTAACTCAATCAGGCATTTATACAAACACTTATACTACACTATTCAACATACATCACGTATGTCGACCATACAGCATAATAGGGTGATTCCTTTCATCAAGGAGTATCGTATATATAATAATCATGAATCAATGACAAAGAATCATGGCAATCTAATAGAAAATTTCATACGTATATGGGTATTTTAACATATACATGAAATACTCTATTTATAACATAGATTATACATATACGTAAATCGAAGCAGATAGCGCGATTGGCATGTGTAAAGCATTCACGTCATGAATAAATCATTATCTAACATTGAAAGTCTTGAAAACCATAACCTAAATGTATATAGTCCGCACCTTAAACCAGAAAACGTGAAAAAGAGATGATTCAGACGATAAGTCTTCGTCAACGGCGGATGCGCTACCTAAGGCATGAAACAGGTTAGCTATAACTTCACTACAGCTATTCTAAGCTTCAAAACAGGTTAGGGTTTGATGAACTTACCCAAGAATGGAATTAGAATCGCCGGAATAACGATTGGGACACGCGGGATCGATATGTAGAAGAGCTGGGAAGAATCCCAGGGGAAAACGACAGGTTCTCTCTTACTTTCTCTCTCTTTTATCTCTCTTGAATAGCTAGGGTTTAAGAAATTTGTATGGGATTTGGGAATGAGGGTTTAAGGCCTTTTTATAAGCCTAAAGTCGACGAAAACAGCCTTAGGGCCAAGGTATACTTAGGTTATAACCAAATTGGGCCCTTTCTGATCCAACGAAGCACTTCTAGAGGTCCTCTTATCAAATGCGGTTAGACTTAAGCTCACTAGTTTTGGATTTTAAGCAAGTTAAGTTTTCAGTCCAATTGGATTTCCAGATCTTCTGTGGCAGACCAGTTTCAATTCAACGGTCACCGATATACGATCAGGGCCACAAGTACTATGACATGTATGGGACACTTATCCTGATCCGAGGGTGAATTTGGATCGAAATATAATGGTCAGAATGCTTAGAAATAACGCGTAAGCGATGTGACTCAGGTTACTTAAAATCATATTTAAATTTCTAAAAATCTTCGCTTTCTCACTCTCTTCACTCCGAACTCAAGGAAATAGTCTCAGGGCATTGTTTGGCCTTGATTTTTGAGGTGATAGTCAAGTCCAACTAGGCAGTCATAATGGTCCAAGTTCATCGCTATCAGACTTTCGACGTGCGGTCTAGATCTGATACGAAGTTTCAAAGTACTCACGGGAGCAACTGGGTTTAGAGTTGGATCCTAGATTTCAAGGTAATATAACATCAATGATTCTATAGGTTTTAGGTCTTACAGATCGCATTGAAAGTTATTGTGTCACACCTCAAACCCAAAAATCAGATTCACAGGAATCCCAATCGCCGAATCCGGTGCTGACAGCCTCCGTAGTACCCCATTCCCGGCTCCTAGCATTTATATGCCAGATTTCGATCCTGGGATCCCACAAGGAGGACTTTTTTTTGTACATTTAACTCGTAATAAGCATAACCACAAGATTACCCAATTCACAAAGGCAACATCATCATCACATATCCACTAATATAATCATTTGAGTACAACACTGAAAGGGAAATACATAAATAGAAAATCAAGCTCCAGAAGACCACTGCATGCTCCAAGCTCAACACTGCTACAACCTAACATCACCTGCACGCATCTATCATGCATATGCTTATAGAAAGCTTAGAGGGTGGTGTAAGTGTGTGCACAAGGTAAGTGCCAAGTATTCGATATAATGTCATAATCCTACAATACTGAAAAACTGGTAATCCATAAATCCTACAATGTCTGAATAAGCAAAAATAATGATAAAATCATGAATTATCAGAGTAAACAAAAATACTGACAAAGTCATAAATCACATGATAACAGAGTAAGTGAAAATACTGATAAGTACATGAGACATACAATATCAGGGTACCCAATGCAAGTCAGTTATGCAAATGAGGAGTCAAAGTAAGCCAAATATTAGACGCCAAGGATACAATGCCATAAATCATATAATATCGAAATGAATGGAAATATACTGACAAGTCTATGAATCCCATTGGCCGTACCAAGGCTATGTGATGCAAGGCATGAGTACTAACGACCATATCAATGTAGAAACATGGTAACCCAAAATACTAAGTACTGCAGATGTAATGTAATATGCGGTGTGAATGAAATGACCAAGCTGGAGGAAGTCGGGATGATAGTACGTAGTATCGCAGACTATGGGGTTCATTACAGGGGACTTCTATCCAAACCAGTCTCATACCTAAATTTGGATAGTCAGACTCAATATGGTAAACTCCTGATCTCAGGTTAGTCGCACGCCCAATCGAAATCCTGGCCATGCGAAGGTACATAACAATTAGTTACGCACCACTAGCCCGAGTGGATAGTGAATGAAAAAAATGAATGAGTATGCAACTCCTACTCAATAAGTCCACATATAGTACGGTTTCTCTCTAGAAAATCACCAGGATCTATTACACTCCAAACCAGCTTGGTGCCCCATCGCACGGAATAAGGTGAGTAGAAGAGACCTCACTATCCGCCTACCAATATTGGGCCCGACTCGTCGATAGCGGACCCATTCCTCGATCTGGTCAGACTCAGCCTAGCATTGCCCCCTCCTCTCGGATAGGTAAGGTTGCACCCCCTTCCAATCGACCACGACATAGTGGGAGACGCGGCCTAACGATATGTGGCCCACATGCGCTCATACATCCACTCGGTATAGACGTTAGAGCAACCTCTGGAACCAAGAGGGTTTAGGGACTTTCACCCAGAGATATCTATAGCACCCCATATAAAACAGATTTTTGGTATCCCATCTGGCCATCCATGAAGTGCTTATGGAGGCTACAACCTTGATGTTGTTAGGGTGTACAGTAAAACACAATGCAATGCAAGATGCATGAGTCATGCAACCCAGTCATACATCTATCATGCGCATACCATGTGCTCATGTGAGATAATCTCCGCCTATCAGGGAGTCTCATAACAACATGCCTAATGATGTATGCAATGGTCAACCATATCTCATAACAAACATGCAGATGATGCGTATGGGCATGTATCATGATGTTATGCTATCACATACTCATAATCGGTAACAATAACTGGCATCAACAATCGGCCTCGACAATGTAGATATTTAACCAACATTTCTCCCAAGGAATGGCCACATATAGCCAAACATATAATGGGCTCACGGCCTCACACAAATGCCTAATATATAACACAATGAGCCTTACTCGAGGGCCACATATACACAACAGGTGGACCTTGCTCATGAGCCTAATACATATCACAGTGGGCCTTGCCCATAGGCCATGCATACATCACAATGGGCCTTACCCATGGGCCATGAATACACCATAATGGACCTTACCCATAGACCATGCATCACGGGCATAATATGTGTCACAATGGGCCTCAATTATGGCTCATATGTGCATCATATAGGTCTTGACAATTGGTCTTAACAATCAAAATCGGCAGTCGGTTACGACAATCGAAATCGGTCGATAATCAGAATCGACAAATCGGTCACGTCAATCGGAATCGATAATCAGCATCAATAATGAGTACCAATACTCAGGGATGATAATCGGCGTCAGCCTCGACAATTGGCACTGATAATCAGTAGATAAATGAAGTGGGGTCCATAGATGATTAGTCGATCAACTATAGTATAAAGATCAGTATTCGGCTGTGGTTATATCAAATCTGATAGCATGGAGCCATCCATCTATGGTGAATGAGATCCACTTATTTGGGTTAACTCACTAAGTGGATGATGAAAATGGGTCTAACAAGGCCTAAGGGAAGGTCACAATGTGGACATTCAACCATTGTTGCCCATCAATGTGGACATCTATCCAACATTGTTCCTAAGGAGTGGCCCACATAGAACCATATGAATAGTGGCCCATAGCCTCATGCAAAGGCCTAATATACATTGCCATGGGCCTCACTCATGGACCTCATGTACATCAAAATGGATCGTAATACATGGGCCCTGTATGTGTCAAATAGGCAACAATATATGGGCTGGAAAATACATCTCATTAGACCTAACTAAATGGGCCGAAAATACATCACAATGGGTCTAATACACATCATGATGGGCCATAATGGACCTATTACACATCACATGGGCCTCAAATACAACTCAATGGGCCACGCCAGAAGGGCCATAAATCCACAACAAGTGGGCCCTACAAACGGGCCTCATCACATCAAGTTGGGCCTAGAATATACATTACAGTTGGGCCTTAAATACACATCACATCGGACCCCAACATATAGGCCGGGTATACATCATATTGGGCCTCAAACATGGGCCACAAACACATAACAAGTGGGCCCTGCATATGGTCCTTAGGCCGCATCACGTGGGCCTTAAATACAAAACAGGTGGGCCCTATACATGGGCCTAATATACATCACGGGTGGGCCCTACACATGGGCCTTAGATACATCAAATGGGCCGCATAACATGGGCCTCATATATTTCAAGGTAGGCCTCAACAACGGGCCTTATACACATTAAAGTGGGCCTCAACAACCGGCCGCATACAAATTAAGTTAGCCCTCACGGATGGGCCATAAACATATCAAATGTAGGCCTCACAGATGGGCCATAAACATATCGAAGTTAGGCCTCACAGATGGGCCATAGTATATCAAAGGTAGGCCTCATAAGGCAGCTCATGATTGGGCAAAAATAGATGGACAGTGTGTCCAACGCATACATAATGGTAGGCTTGCCTAAGGTAGCCCATGATTGGGGCACATAAGTAGGGTGGGCCCCTCAAGATAATGGGACCCACGGTCCTAATAAAATGAATGAACATGTGGGTATAATACACACATCATGGTGGGGCCACTGGGACATCAAAAATCAAGTCAATCTATGACTTGTGTGGGCCACACCACACACATTAGTTGAGGGGCACATTCATAATCATTCATTGGGCCCACCAATCTGTGGTTCACAAATCCAACACATGGGCCCTATAACTATGGCAAGTGGGCCGCACTAATGATAATCAGCCCTGCCCAAACATTGCCCAAGTAAGCTAGCATCGTCCAATCATTATCCATGTAAATGGGCATCGTCCAAATGTTGTCCAGCACCACTCAAACATTACTGACGGTGTGGATATAAATACATAAAGGTGGGCTCCACATTGCATAGCTGTGTTACCACAGTAGGTATATGGCTGGTGCGTGTGGCAGACAGCCAAACCATATCATCATATAAATAATATAACTTATAATATATATTATATTATATTAATATGTAATAGGAAAGAGGCATCCACGCCCAATCAACGTCCAGAGATGGACAGACGGCCTAGATGAAACTACGCGGGTGTACAAGGTGGCCCCATCCCACACGTGTGGGGTGGGCTACGTCTGGACGGACAACATACAATGGTGGGTCTCACAGGGCTTGGTGACGTCATGGCAGTACCCATGCGGCTGCTGGGGTGGATGGACGGTATAGACAAATACATCCCTAGTGTGGGTCCCACGTGGGGCCCACCATAATGTTTATATGCCATCCAATCCGTTGAAAAGATCGCAGAGCCCCGGACGAATAGGAAAAACAAATTTTATATTAATCCAAAACTTCTATGACATTCAGAAAGGGTTTCAATGGCAGACATGCAATCACACTGTTTCATGTGACGTGGGCCACCTAAGTCACTGATACGGCTGATTTTTAGGTGGCTCGCTGCCTTGAGGGGGGGGCCCACCAAGTGCAAGGTGTTGATGTTTGATGCACATCACAGTGGGGCCTACAAGTGGGACCCATTTCCCTGGCCCCCTTCAAGCCCACGGCCGCACGAGCAAGCAGCAGCGTCCTATTGACGCAGCAGCAGCAGGCGTTGCTGCGAGTATTTGTTTTTTTTTTATAAACTGATTTCTCACAGTTTTTCATAGGTGGGGTCCACATCAGGTAGATCAGATCCGACCATCATCTCCTATAGCTCAATACCAACCTATCAAGATCAATATTCAATGGGTTTTTGGTCTACAGCAACATTAGGGTGTATATCAACGGTAGAAAACTTTGTTTGCTATGCTATGGTCCACCAGAAATTCGGATTGAGATCATTTTTCGGCCTAACACCTAAATTGAGCCAAGGAATAGGTTAGACGGCATGGATTATATTCATTCATCATGGTGGGGCCTACATGAGAGTGTACACTTCATTGATATCCATAACCCACTTCTGTCCACACTACACTGTTAGCCACACCCACATCTGCTCACACCTCACTACACTTTGCACGTCCAGCGTCCAGAGACGCTGGACGTGGACGTTTATCAAGGTGGGTCCCACGTGAACGTGGCCCACTTGATTGGGATCAACCTGATACTTGTGTTTTCCCATCACCAAGGGTAGGACCCACATGGTTTGGATGGTTGGATAAAATATACATCAAGGTGGGGTACATCTGAGTGGCCACACATCACACCAAAATGAGAGAGAGAGAGAGAGAGAGAGGCACTCACCTTTGATCTCTTCTTCCTTCATCCGCGAACATGATCTAAAGCTCCAAGGGAACGATTTCAACGGTCGAGATGTTCTTTGAATGGTGGAGATGGGAGGTTGGAGGTGGGCCACACATAGCTTCTCCTCTCCCATGAAAAATGCTTGGACGTTGGCTTGGTTAGGATTTGCTTGAGAAATGGAGAAAATGAGAGAGAGAGAGAGAGAGAGAGAGAGAGAGAGGATGGGATGGGTGTGAGTGATGGGTGAAGTGTACTTGATAGTAAGGGATGGGTATGTAAGAGAGAGTTGACTTTAGGGGAGGGGTGGTTGTACTTGACATGATGTGGTGATTGATGGGATTGATTTGACAAATTCTCTTTTGGGTTTTGCAATTACGCGACGTTTTCCTTGAACTGAACTTGGGCACATATCTCCTGGCCTGGGTATCGCCTTGGTGCTTAATATGCAGCGTCAAAACCGCACCAACGGTGCGGTCGCAATGGTATAAATCTCAGATTAAGCCGACTCAAACCTACGAGATATGACTTAGAGTTGTGCACAAACGTCGATTATAGGTCTCAAGTCACCGGAATTCATCGAGAAGGATTGCGGGAGTCGAAGGAACAGTACGAGCTAGGTTACGGGCCTTACATATTGGTATTAATTTCACATATAATCTAGTTTAGCGCTAGCTAAAACACATTAAATTTTTAAGGGGTTTAGTTTTAAATGATTTCCGCTAGAGGTGGTACTCGGGTCTAAGTACGAATTTTTCTAAGACGTTACAATCTACCCCTCTAAAAAAAAATTCATCCTCGAAATTCATACCTTCTCATACTCCTCGAGGAACTGGGGGTAATTCTTCCTGACCTGAACTTCAGTCTCCCAAGTAGCTTCTTCTTCGCTATAATGTGTCCACAGAACTTTCACAAGTGGGATAACCTTGCTACGCAATACCTGCTCCTTCCTATCCAAAATACGCGTCGGTCGCAGTTCATAAGTGGCATCCTCGCCCAACTGCACCTGTTTCCATCTGATAATGTGCGAAGGATCAGGAACGTACTTCTTCAACATGGACACTTGGAAAACGTTATGCATGCCTGCGAGTGGTGTGGGCAAAGCAAGGCGATACGCTACTGCCCCCACTCGATCAAGTATCTGGAATGGGCCAATGAATCTCGGTGTGAGCTTCCCTTTCTTACCAAACCTAAGAACTCCTCGCATAGGAGAAACCTTAAGGAATACATGGTCCCCAACATCGAACTCAAGCGGTCGCCATCTCGTATCGGCGTAGCTCTTCTGCCTGCTCTGTGCTAAGAGTAGTCGACATCGAATAATGTCGATCTTCTTTGAAGTCACCTGAATCAACTATGGGCCAATCAGAGTCTTCTCGCCCACTTCTGCCCAACAATGCGACGCTCTACATGGGCAACCATACAGTGCCTCATAGGGAGCCATACTAATACTCACCTGGAAGCTATTGTTATATGCGAACTCTGCATAAGGAAGACAGTCATCCCAACTGTCCTTGAAGTCCAACACACAAGCTCGCAACATATCCTCTAAAATCTGATTCACACGCTCCGTCTGCCCGTCTGTCTGCGGATGGAACGCGGTACTGAACTTCAACTTTTCACCCATCGCTTCTTGAATACGAGTCCAGAAGATAGATGTGAATCGCATGTCTAAATTTAACACAATCTCCAAGGGAACTCCGTGCAGGCGTACAATCTCCTTGATATACAATCTAGCCAACTCGTCTGCAGAATTTGTAACTCTGATCGGTAGGAAATGAGCTGACTTCGTCAACCTATCAACGATCACCCAAATAGAGTCATGTCCCTTCCTCATCTTCTGCAGTCCAGAAATAAAATCCATAGAAATAAAGTCTCACTTCCATTCAGCTATGGGCATGGGATAAAGCAATCCAGGAGGTCGACAACGCTCTGCCTTAACTTACTGACATGTGAGACAACGGGATACGAACTCAGCAATGTAGACCTTCATATTGTCCCACCAGTATGATCTTTTCATATTCTGATACATCTTCGTGCTACCTGGATGCATCGCAAGCCTTGAACTGTGGGCTGACTCAAGAATCTCTCGTCTCAAGTCAGATATGTCTGGGACACGTAGGCAGCCTCGATATCGTAAGCCCCCATCCATACCAATAGTCCACTCAGAGTCCTCACCAGTACCAACCCGCTCCTTCATCTTCACCAGAATCTCATTGCCTGCCTGAGCCTTAATAATACGGCCATCTAAGAGGGGTTGTACACGAATATGTGTGACAACTTTATACGGTTCTTCCACTGTGAGTTTCTGCTCAAAGTCTCACACAAACTCTACCATATCTCATTCTGCAATCATAAGTGGAGCCACAAATTCTATAGTCTTCTTGCGTCTCAACGCATCTGCCACAAGGTTTGCCTTACCCAGATGGTAGGAAACCCTGAACTTAAAGTCCTTCAAGGTCTCCATCCATCGGCGTTGCCTCATATTCAAATCTCGTTGTGAGAATATATATCTAAGGCTCTTGTGGTCACAAAAGAGCTCGAACTCCTCTCCGTAAAGGTAATGTCTCCAGAGATTTAATGAGAAATTGACACCTACCAACTCTAGGTCATGCATAGGGTAATTCTTTTTATGTTTCCTTAATTATCTCGAGGCATACGCAATCACCCTGTCCTTCTACATAAGGATACAACCCAACCAACACGAGATGCGTCAGTATATATCGTATACTTAACCCCTTACTTTGACAATACTAGCACAGGGGCGGACGTCAACTTGTCCTTCAACTCCTGAAAAGCTGCTTTAGCCTTCTCATTTCAGGCAAACTTCAAGTATTTTCGTGTCAACTGAGACAATGGTCTGGCAATCTTGAAAAAGTCTCGAATGAATCGTCGATAGTAGCCTGTCAGACCCAGAAAACTCCTCACTTCAGTAACTTAACTGGGCTACTTCCAATCCTGAACTGCAGCAACCTTAGCGAGGTCAACTACAATACCATCCTTGAACACCACATGTCCTAGGAACTTAACTTCTTACTTCCAATAGTTGCATTTCTTATACTACGCAAACAATTAGTTCTCCCTGAGAGTATTCAATACCGTTCTCAGGTGCTCCTCATGCTCTTCCCGACTCGTGGAGTATATCAAAATGTCATTGATAAAGACAATGATGAACCGGAACAGAAATGTCAAAACACTCTATTCATCAGATCCATGAACACGACCGGAGCATTCGTGAGTCCAAAAGACATCATAAGGAACTGATAATGACCAAAACTGGTCCTGAATGCAGTCTTCTGCACGTCCTCATCCCTGACGCCCAACTGATGATACCCAGACTGTAAATCTATCTTCGAGAAATAACGTGCCCCCTTCAGCTGATCGAACAGATCATCAATCCTGGTCAAGGGATACTTGTTCTTCACTGTCGCCTGATTCAGCCTGCGATAATCAATACACAACCGCAGGGAACCATCTTTCTTCTTCACAAACAAGACAGGCGCTCCCCAAGGTGATACACTTGGTCGAATAAAGCCTTCCTCAAGCAAAACATCGATCTGTCTCCTCAACTCCTCCATCTCACATAGAGGCATACGATACATCGAGAGGGAAATAGGTGTCGCACCGGGCACAAGATCAATAGTGAAGTCAATCTCACGCCGAGGGGGAAGCCCTGGAATCTTCTCAAACACATCAGAGAAATCACGAACCACTGGCATAACTTCCAACATCAGAACATTAGAACTCTCTAACAAGGAAGCATAGGTGCTAACACGACAGGACCAACTGACCTGAACTAGAAAAGAGAAGACCGTGCCCTCAGGTCTGTAGGCTGTCACAACTCTGGCCTCGCAATCAATCTCTGCTCTCATCTTCGCGAGCCAATCCATCCCAAATATAACATCATAATGACATAGTGGGGTGACAATCAGGTCGACGACCACTATCCTGCTACCCAAATCTATTGAGCAAGACTCACAGGTTTGAGTAATATCTGAAGTAGTCCCTATAGCTGTCGTGAGTTTCACTCCCTTCGCAGGAGCCGTAACCAAACCTAGTCGCTTGACCGCAGCACAAGAGATGATCGAAACAGTAGACCCAGTGTCCACCAACAGGAAGATAGGCGTACCTAAGATGTAAGCAGGAACCTCAAATGATGTCGGTGTCGAATCTGCCTCAGGTGCCTCAACTGTGAGTGCATGAACCCGAGCCTACTGTAGACGATGCGGTGAAGGAACCATTGTGGTGGCCTGAAACGAGGTGCTGGAGGTCTGAAGGAAGGATGAGCTGGTGCTGAAATAACCTAAGGCATCGGACGACCGATCCTCTAAGGCGGCGAGAAACCACTATCTCGCATCCTAGAAAAACAACATATCTCAGTGTGGCCAGGCTTCTTACAATAGCTGCACCACACATCAGGAAGCCTCATATGGACAGGAGATGCCACAAACCCAGGCGATGAATCGATACGAGGCCTCTTACGGAGGAAAAGCCTACTCGTGAAATCAGGTCGCGGCCTGGGAACCATAGGTGCACACATTCGGGACAACCTCTCCCTGTCCTGCTATGCTCATAAGGACATGATCACCAACTCTGCATAGGAAGAGATGCTAGCACAGCACATCTTCGATCGAATCTCGGGCTGCAAACCCTTAGAAAAATGCTGCATCCTCAATAGCTGATCACCTAGAATCAAAAGAGCATACCTACCCAGCTCCATAAACCAGTTCTCGTACTCTATCACCGACATGCCTCCTTGACGAAGGCGAAGGAACTCACTCTCCTTATCGTGCCGGTAAGTGACCAAAAAATACTTCTCTTGAAAACGAGCCTCGAAAGCCGCCCACGTCCAATCAAATCCCTCCGTAACTGTGCGGAGAATGTTGTCCCACCATAAGCTAGCCTCCTTCTCAAATATGAAGGTGGCAAGCTCAACCTGCTTTGCCTCAGAACAGTGCAATGGTCTAAGCATCTTAGAGATATGGTCGATTCAATACTCAGCCTCCTCAGGTCTGTGAGTACCCGAAAATGTAGGAGGCCTCAAGCGCTGAAATCGCTCGAAAGTGCCGCTCGCAATAGGATTCCCAACAGGGTGTAGAGGCGAGGCAGGTGGAGTTACCCCCATCGACTGAGTAAAGATACTAGCCATGGAGGATAAGAACTGTTGCTGCTGCTGCTGCTGTATCTGCGGCTGCTACATCAACAGCATCATCTGCTCTAGCCTATCAGGAGGCGGAGCAGAATGTGATGTAGAAGGCGTAGACGCAAATGCACGGTTCTTCTCAGGAACTGCAAGTGTGACAGGAGGCACCACAGAAGGTGTCACAGGGGGTGGCCCAGCAGCAGGGCCAGAAGCCGGCTGAGAACTCGGCATGGGATCAAAACGAGATGGGCCCGAATGGGGGTCCATAAGAGTATCGCTCAAGGCAAGGGCCCCATCTAGCGAATCACCCAGAGAGAGACGGGCCGAAGATCTCGAGCCCTTAGGTGGCATACCTTACACACAATAGAGGGTAACAACCAATGAGATTAGGCATTCACACAGTCCATCCATACCATTAACTTCACAAGTCAAAGAAACAACATGCATTTCATTAACAAAATTGTCACAATCCATGATTTGCAGCATTACATGAATCGCGATGGAGAAAGCATGTGAGTAAAATGACTAAGCCTTCAAACACTAAGCTTCAAACACTAAACAACAATCAAAATACCCAGCCACACACAAGAACAAGTCACAAACAAGCAAACAACAACTATGAAAAGGACTATTCCTCAGAATCTGACGATGGAGGTGGGGCACCCTTATCCTGCAAACAACACAAGATCGTCTTCAAAGTGCGGGTTACTTTCCTGAACTTATGCTTCACGTAGCCATGCAAATTCATAATATCTTGTCGAAGAATGGCCTAGCCCTCCTCAAGCCTAACCAAATAGGCTTCTCTGTCAGCCCTATCAGGATCATGCTCCTAAGTCGCAGGAGGAGGACTCTCATCAGTATCCTGAGCCTCCTCTTCTTCTTCTTCGTCCTGCTCTCCTACCTCTTCTGTCATGCCCAAATTCGAAAATCGGATTCATAGGAATCCTAATCACCAAATTCGGTGTCGACAGCCTCCGTATAACCCCATTCTCGGCTCCTAATATTCATATACTAGATTCTGATCCTGGGATCCTACAAGGAAGATTTTTTTTTTGAAATGAACATTTAACTAGTAATAAGAATAACCACAAGATTACCCAATTCACAACGGTAACATCGTCATCATATATCCAATAATATAATCATTTGAATACAATACTGAAAGGAAAATACATAAATAGAGAATCAAGCTCCAAAAGACCACCGCACGCTCCAAGCTCAACACTGCTACAGCCTAACATCACCTGCACGTATCTATCGTGCATAAGTTATAGAAAGCTTAGAGGGTGGTGTAAGTGTGTGCACAAGGTAAGTGCCGAGTATTTAATACAATGTCATAATCATACAATACCAAAAATACTGGTAATTCATAATTCGTACATCATCGGAATAAGAAAAAATACTGACAAGATCATGAATTACCAGAGGAAGCAGAAATACTGATAAGTCCATGAGTCAATAAATATCAGGATACGCAATATAGAACAATTATGCAATAAAGAATCATAAAGAGCTAAATATCAGATGCCGAAGATACAATGCAATATACAAATCCCGATAAGTCTATCTAGACCATATAAGTGCAGAAACATATTAACCCAAAATGTCATATGCCTGCGGATGTAATGCAATATGCGATGCGAATAAAATGACCATATTTGGAGTGTGAAGTCGGGATGATAGTACGTAGTATCACAAGCCATGGGGTCCACCACAAGGGACTTCTATCCAAACCAGTCTCATACCTAAATTTGGATAGTCAGACTCAACGTGGTAAACTCCTCATCTCAGGTTAGTCACGCGCCCAACCAAAATTCTTATCATAACGAAGGTACACAACAATTAGTTGCGCACCACCAGCCCGAGTGGATAATGAATGAATGAATGAATGAGCATGCAACTCCTACTCAATAAGTCCACATATCAGTACGGTTCCTCTCTGGGAAATCACCGGGGTCTATTACACTCCATACCAGATTGCCGCCCCATCGAGGGCAATAAGGTGAGTGGAAGAGACCTCACTATCCTCCTGCCAATATCGGGCCCGGCTCGTCAATAGCAGACCCATTCCTCGATCTAGTCAGACTCATCCTAGCATTGCCCCCTCCTCTCGGGCAGGTAAGGCCGCACCCCCTTCCAACCGACCACGACACAGTGGAGAGCACAGTCATCTGGTAATCGGCACTCGACGCTCATCTACCCACTATGTCTAGACTTTGGAGTAATCTCTGGAACCAAGAGGGTTCTGGGACTTTCACCCAAGTATATTTATAGCACCCCATGTAGAACAGATTTTCGGTATCCCATCTGACCATCCACGATATGCCCGTGGAGGCTACAGCCCTGAAGTCGCTAGGGCATACGGTGGTCATGTCATACAAATGCGAGATGCATGAGTCACACAGTGCAATCATGCATCAACCCTGCACATACCGTGTGCTCATGCGGGGTAACTTCGCCTATCAAAGAGCCCCATGAATAACCTGCCCTATGACATATGCAATGGTCAATCACATCTCAAAACAAACATGCAGATGATGCGTATGGGCATGTAATTATGATGCTATGCTGTCACATACTCATAATCAGTATCAATAACCGGCATCAACAGTAGGCCTCGACAATGTGGACATTAAACCAACATTGCCCCCAAGGAATGGTCACATAGAGCTAAACATATAATGGGCCCATAGCCTCACATAAAGGCGTAATATACAATCTAATGGGCCTTACTCAAAGGCCACATATACACAACCAGTGGACCCTGCTCATGGGCATAATACATATCACAATGGGCCTTGCCCATAAGCCATGAATACATCACAATGGGCCTTGTCCATGGGCCATGAATACATGTCATGTGGGCCCTACACATAGGTCTTAAATACATCAAATGGGCCATGCATCATGGGCCTAATACGTATCATAATGGGCCTTAACTACGGGTTGCAAGTACATTATATACGTCTCGGCAATCGGCCTTGGCAATCGAAGTCAGAATCGAAGTAGGCCTCAGTAATCAGAATCGGTCACGACAGTCAGAATCTTCAGTCGGCCACGTCAATCGAAATTGATCGATAATCGGCCTCAATACTCGGCCTCAATCGTTAATCGATCAATCGGCCACAATAATCATAATTTAATGGTAATAAGAATCAGTAAATCAGTCACGTCAACCAAAATCAGCAATCGACCATGTCCATCGGAATCGATCGCTAATCAAAATCGGAAAAATCAATCACGACAAATCAGAAACAGTAATCGGCCTCGATCGATAATCGACAATCGGCCACGACAAATCAGAATCGGTAATCTACCTCGATCGATAATCGACAATCGGCCACGACAAATCAGAATCGATAATCAACCTCGATCGATAATCGGTAATCGGTCACGACAAATCAAAATCGATAATCGGCCTCGATCAATAATCGACAATCGGTCACGACAAATTAGAATTAGTAATCGGCCTCGATCGATAATCGGTAATCGGTCACGACAAATCAGAATCTGTAATCGGCCTCGATCGATAATCGACAATCGGTCACGACAAATCAGAATCGGTAATCGGCCTCGATCGATAATCGACAATCGGTCACGATAAATCAGAATCGTTAATCGGCCTCGATCGATAATCGACAATCGTTCACGACAAATCAGAATCAGTAATCAGCCTCGATCGATAATCGATAATCGGTCACGACAAATCAGAATCAGTAATCGACCTCGATTGATAATCGACAATCGGCCACAACAAATCAGAATCGATAATCAGCCACGACAAATCAGAATCGGTAATCGGCCTCGATCGATAATCGGTAATCGGTCATGACAAATCAGAATCGATAATCGGCCTCGATCGATAATCGACAATCGGTCACGACAAATCAGAATCATTAATCGGTCTATGACAATTGGGATCGACAATCGGCCTAAGGGAAGGTCACAATGTGAACATCTAACCATCATTGTCCATCAATGTGGACATTTAACCAACATTGCTTCCAAGAAGTAGCCCACACAGCGCTAAACATATGGTGGGTTCGTGGCCTCTTACAAGGGTTTAATATACATCATAATGGGCCTAATACATGGGCCTAATATACATCTCCATGGGCCACGACCCATGGTCCTCAGATACATCATAATGGGCTACGACCCATGGGCTTCAATATACATCAAGTGGAATGCATTAATAGGTCTCATATACATGACAGGTGGGCCCTGCACATGGGCTTCAAATATACAGTATGCGGGCCCTACACATGGGCCTCATATATATCTAATGGGCCACGTAGCGGGGTCTTGAATACATCAAATCGGGCCTCATCATATGGGCCTAATACGATTAAGTGAGCCTCAAACTTGGGCCTCAGGTACATTAAAGCGGGCTACATCAATGGACCGCACTAATGGGCCTCATATACATCAAATGGGTTACACCAATGGGCCGCACAAGTGGGCCATAAACACATCAAGCGGGCTATACCAATGGGCCACACTAATAGGTCGAATCATATGGGCTAAGCCAAATGGTCCCAAACTAACCACACCACTCATCTATAGCTAGAGATCATTTTAGAGCATTATTACAAAATGAATCATATCGGAAGATCATTTGGACCATACTACAAATAGCAGTAGAGATAATGATTTTCACAGTTAAATTTTGAGTGGGCCCACCATAGTGTTTATTTTCCATCCATACCATTCATAAGGTCACAAGGACCTGATCAGGGAAGAAAAAATAAATAACATATTGAATCAAAACTTCTGTAACCTAAAGGGGTTTCAAGGGTGGGCGTTCAACACCACTATTTTCTATAGGGTGGTCCACTTGATATTAGATCTGCCTTATTTTTCTTCTCAAGCCCCAAGACGAGCTCACCAACTGTATAGACGGTTTATATATCAAGGTGGGTCCATATAGGTGGCTGTCCACCAAATGAACAAATGGTTTGGATGAAAAATATTCATCATGGGTTGGGCGCTGACCGTCCAGCAGATCGGCGGTCCAAAATCTATCAAGTGGATGGACAGTTTAGCTGGAAAATACTCGTCAGAGTGGGCCCACAGCAACATCAGATGGATGGACGGTGTGGATCATAAAGTACACACATCATAGTTGTGGGACCCTCGTCCAGCCAATGGGCGGTGCAGACGCAATGCATCCATCAAGGCAGGCCCCACACATCCAGCTACTGGACGGTGTGGGGTAAACAAATACATCAAGACGGAACACATGGTCTGGACAGTCTGGATGACACCGTCCCAGCTAGCTGGACTAATGGATTAAATAGATGGACGGTGTGAATGCAAAATGCTCACATCAGATGAGTCCCACCGTCTTTTACTATAAGGTGAGGGCACCACATGTGCTCAAGACAGGGCTCACCGTCCAGGGCTTTGGACGGTGCGGCAAAACACATACATTAGGGTGTGCCACGTGGTGGCCCACCAAAGTTTAAGATCAACTGATATTTGTTTTACACATCCAGGCCCCATTATTTGGACGGTCTTGATGACACCATCCATCAGGTGGGGTTTAAATAGATGGACGGAGTAGATAAAATGCATAAATCATGGCGGGTCGCACATACAATGGACGGTGTGGGTTTACACGTCATCAAGGTGGGTCTCACAGAAGCTTCTAACGTCCTATAACAGCCATATGGCTGGTGTGGTCCACATAGATGGACGGTCTAGATGAATGGATGGTTGGATGAACCCATACCTCATGTGGGTCCCACCAGATTTTGCTGACGTCACATATACAACAGCTATGCAGCTGGTGAAGGTACTCTAGCCAATCCTCTTCCACCGTCCAGTGATTGGACGGTGAGGATACAGCAGACAGTGTGGATGCAATACATACAGGTGGGGTCCCACCAGAGCTTGTCAATGGACGGACGATATGGGGGATACCACATAACGCGTGATGGGGCCATAACACGTGCAGCTTAGCTACTGGGGCCACCGTCCCATGGACGGTCAGGGTATCACATGTATATCAAGGGTCCGCACGTGTGGATCCACCAGCGTTTGAAGAAGCTGGCCGGGGGTTCTGCCACATTCAGCACATCTGCACGGTGCAGATTTAATAAATACATCAAGGTGGGTAGATCTCCATCGTCCAGAAGAACTGGATGGTGTGGATATAAAATATATACATCACGTGGGATCCACGTGTACAGCAGATGCATCAAGGGGAAATCCACATAGGTGGCCCATGAGCTTAGGACCAAGCTGATATTTGTATTATCCCTTCATCTCGGGCTGTCCAGATGGACGAACAGCAATCCCATCCACTGGACAGTCCAACAAGGTGGGTCTCATGGGTAGATGGCATGGATAAGATACCTCATGGTGGGCCATACACACATACACTAGGTGGGCCATGGAATAATGGAAAAGGGAGAGGAAGAGAGAGAGAGAAGAGCACCCACCTCAAGATGTCTTCTTCTTTCTTCCACCAATGCGATCTAGAGCTCGAATGGATGGACTTCAACAGTTGAGATAGGACTTGGATGGTGAAAATGGAAGGTAGGAAGGTGGGCCATACTAGTTTCTCTCCCATGGAAGCCATGGATGGTTGCTTGGAGAGAATGAGGGAGAGAGAGATGAGAGAGAGAGATTGAAAGAGAGAGATGGGTGAGTGATGTGGTGGGTATACTTTGTGTAAGGGAGAGTTTGACTTTGGGGTTACTTGGGGATGGGGTTGTACTTTGGCATATGAGGTGATGTGTACTTGACATATGACATGATTGATGGGATTGATTTGAAAGGTTGAAGAGATTCTCTTAAAATTTTACAAATGTACGGCATTTTCTCGAACTGAACGCGGGCCCACTTCTTCTGGCCTAGGTATCGCCTCGGCGCGCGAGACGTGGCATCGGAACCCCGGCGACGGCGCGGTCGCTATGGTAAAGGTCTTGGGTTGAGTCGATACGGGTTGACGGCATACGAATCAGGGTCGCGCGCAAATATCGGTTATGGGTCGAAGGTTACCGAAATTCGACCAGTAAGACCGTAGAAGCATATGGAACGGTACGGGCTAAGATATGGGTCTTACATCTTCTATATCTGGTTCACCCTCTTCACCGCTCCCTTCTTCACTTTCAGACTCATCCTCGCTTTCTTCAAGTTGAGTTGTCGTTGCCGAGGCCAGATCTTCATCTGGTTGAGAGTGGTCTCGCTGATGTAATGGACCGGCGCTTGCAATTCCACTCCAAGTCTGTAGCCATACTCGAGTACAATCTTGCATATGAGTCGGCCGAAGGGGAGCGACTCAGTCGTTCTATTTAATCACGTGATAAGGATGATCTGTCGCAATACAAACGTAGGCATGCACAACTTTACTCCCTGCCCCACTTGGTACAGGAAATCCATCATGAGACGCGTGTACTTACTGCGATTGCTTCACCTGGGGTAGACATTGAACGTGCAGATGTGGTAAAGCAGACGGAAATCACCCAACATATGTGTAGCTTAGAGATTCCTGTTAGGCTTCCATTCAACCAGTCGACCTCATAGAAACCTGGTGCGGCGATCCCTTTCACGTACACTCTTCAGATTCCTCTCACTAGCATGTACATCGCCAAGTGGCACATTCAGGAGTCGAGCTATCAACCCATCGTTGATTGTGGCTTCTCGGTCTCTACCAAAGGGGATCTTGAACTGCAAGGGCTCTAGCGTAGGCTCTCGGATGTGGGCATAGAAGGCTCGGACAGAGCTCACGTTCGCACGAGACTCACCTTCAAATAACGGACCCCACCCAGCTTCTTCTAAGCGCTCAAACAACAAGTATTCACCAAAGAGTCATTCATCCACATGCACTTCAAAAAGAACCCTGCGGCCCTCATAGAGCCATGAGTCAACTCCGTCAACAATGATCTTCCTAATGGAGCATGGGGATCAAAATCCCGCTTCGTCTGCACTTTTCTCCCGGCTCTTGAACTCGCGATAGCTCCTCTTGGCCTTTTCAAACGAGCGGGGCGACTAGGCCCAGCCTCATCCACAGGGGCTCGCTTCTTCCCCATGAATGAAAGGATGGAGGAAATGGAAAATAATGCCACAACAAACTCTATAAAAGCCATAGAAAATGAAGAAAATGAACAAAAAGGGGCTGCACTACTTGGGTCTTCACGGATCTGAACATCAAAGAGGGTGGAAAGGCTCAAAGAAAGGGATTATTGAGGAAAGAAAATCACAAAATAAGATGGGTTGTGGGTTGGCACGATTTTGAAGCTTAAATGAGGGATTTAGAAGCTCAAATCAAAGGAAATGGAAGGATTAGGTGATGGGTACAGCTGAGCACGGTGAAGGGATGTAGGATTTAACGAAAAATGAAAGAAAGAGTAATTGGAAGGATGATTTGAGAGAGAATGGGGCAGTTTTGAAGAAAAGGGAAAGCTTGGGAGGGGGATTTGTGAAGGAAGTACTCGATTGGGGATGAAATAAATGTCGAACACTGACTAGTGGGTCTCACTAGGCCTCACGTGCCATCGGCCCGAAGGCCTGGTCCAGAAAAGCCCGCCGGTCGGCGAGGCCCTCACCGGCCACTGACCAAACCGACGAGGACCTCCCCACTCCCTGGGTCCAAAAAAGTTTGGGTCCCACCTTGGGTCCCCCTGGAAGTGGTTTGTTTGGGCCACGCTTCTGATTCGAGCCGTTTCAGGTCGTTTCGGAATAAAACTGATCTCTATTCACATTTATCGATTTCTAACGGCTGGAATGGGATGAAACGAGGTCTATACCCATCAATTGATGGTCTAAACTTGATTTGGGGTCGTCATGTGTGATCAGGAGTGTGCACGGAATGGATCTCGGTGATCATTTTCAGTAAACTTTCGCTAATCGACACATATGGGGGTCCTATATCTGTTTCTAGATTGTTCTCGTACCCTCCTACACTATGGTGGTGTCAACGTGCATCGTGTGACCCTAACACAGGTCCAGTTTAATCCAAATCATGCTCTGATACCAACTTGTAACGCCCTGAAATTCAGAGGTCGAGCATAACTCAGCTCCTGAGTTCCAAAACATCACTTATGTAACATAAATAATGATGGATGTATGTTGTCTGTATTAGTGCAAAAATATGAAATAGATTAAGCCAAATCAGTAGACATAATTCAGGGATAGTGAGAAAATGTAAGCGGAAGACTTAAATACATATATAAACAAAAAATAATTCCCAAAAGATGTGTGCTCTGCCCAGGGCAATAAGTACATTTGTGTATCAAAATACATATACCAAATTGTGAAAAAACAATATAATCATATCCCAGAATCCCCGCCAATCAGGACAAGGCTCACATGAACCCGCCTGAGAACTACATGAATGAGAAAGCCTCCTCATCCTCGTCGAAATCTGGCTTCGCCTCGCAGGCATCACCGTCACCTGCAGCTAAGTCAGAATCTGGTTGGTGTTTAAGCATCATACCAGAACGTGGGAGTGAGTGATCAACTCAGTGGAGCTATACAGCAAAGGTTAACATATTATCAATTCAATCAAGCAGTAATGATAAAGCAGTACAATCAAACATGTCCTATATACTCTTGTTAATGCAAGAATAATATGAGGGAATGATGCATGCCCTCACCACAATCTCTCTCTGCGATCTTCATCTTACTGTCGCGCATGTCAGTCACTTCCTCAGTGCTCTCACACCAACACCAATAGCACATGCAGTGCAATGATATGAGCATGATTATCTAGTTCTTATTAGTCATTTTCATACAGCAGGATTGGGAAGCTAAGACACCTCCGTTATATCAATTCCTAACATTGATCCATTCTAGGGTCGTTAGTCCTAGAAAATCTCATACGATGTTACGATTCTAGATCACTGTAAAGGGCTCGTCACCAATCAATACAGGTATAGTTATATCCTAAATATTGCAACAAGACTCGTCGCCCTTATGCAGTGTCAAGATATACTCGACGTCACTACAGAGGGCTCGTCACCAATCAATGTAGGCTGATAGCACGAATATAGTGTCCTATACCACCATAATCGGCTCACGAGAGTAGAGTTCTCATGGGTCACTACGAGGAGTCTCATCGCCCTAGCGTAGGCCGACAGCTCGACCACGGTATCTCATACTACCATGTCCAGCTCATGAGTCTTAGGGGATCACGGTACCAAGGTTAACGAGATTTTTACTAGTGAGTTAAGTGCCTTAGATTCAAACAGTAGCAACCAAACATGATGAACAAACATCGGTCAATCGGGTTAGTTGATAAGCTCGACTAGGCCAAGCGCACGTTGAGTTGAACGACATGGAATGCATAAGCACTCCGTGTGGCCTAACCACTGTCGAACGTCCCAAGCACGACTCGGATTCGTTAAACTCATCCTGCGTGGGGCAAAAGACCTCAACCACCATTTAAAGAACGGTTACCGATTACCTGGACTATAAAACAGCCCCAATCACGTACAAGCTCAATCACATGCATATGATTCATATCCTATATTCATTTGAACATTTATAAAATATAACTCAAACATAAATACAGTACATAGAGGAAATCATGCACACAGTTAACATGAATAATTTAGGCTAATCAATCCATGGAGGAAATCATACACTCAGGGAATGTGATTGAGATTCATATCTCAACAACCCTAAAAGCACACTTTACTAACTACTAACTCAATTAAGCATTTATACAAACACTTAGACTACACTACTCAACATACATCATGTATGTCGACCATACAACATAATAGGGTGATTCCTTTCATTAAGGAGTCGTCGCATATATAATAATCATGAATCAATGACAAAGAATCATAGCAATCAAATAGAAAATTTTATACGTATATGGGTATTTTAACATATACATGAAATACTCTATTTATAACATAGATTATACATATACGTAAATCGAAGCAGATAGCACGATTGGCATGTGTAAAGCATTCACGTCATGAATAAATCATTATCTAACATTGAAAGTCTTGAAAACCATAACCTAAACATATATAGTCCGTACCTTAAACCAAAAAACGTAAAAAAGAGATGATTCAAACGATAAGTCTTCGTCAACGGCGGATACGCTACCTAAGGCATGAAACAAGTTAGCTATAACTTCACTACAGTTATTCTAAGCTTCAAAACAGGTTAAGGTTTGATTAACTTACCCAAGAATGAAATCAGAATCGTCAGAATAACGATTCAGACACGCAGATCGATACGTAGAAGAGCTGGGAAGAATCTCACGGAAAAACGACAGGTTCTCTCTTACTTTCTCTCTCTTTTATCTCTCTTGAATAGCTAGGGTTTAGAAAATTCGTATGGGATTTGGGAATGAGGGTTTAAGGCCTTTTTATAAGCCTAAAGTCGACAAAAACAGCCTTAGGGCCAAGGTATACTTAGGTTATAACCAAATTGGGCTCTTTCTGATCCAACGGAGCACTTCTGGAAGTCCTCTTATCAAATGCGGTCGGACTTAAGCTCACTAGTTTTGGATCTTAAGCAAGTTAAGTTTTCAATCCAATCGGATTTTCAGATCGTCCGTGGCGGACCAGTTTCAATTCAATAGTCACCGATATACGATCAGGGCCACAAGTACTGTCACGCCCCAAACTCAGAAATCGGATTCATAGGAATCTCGATCGCCGAATCCGGTGCCGACAGCCTCCGTAGTACCCCATTCTCGGCTCGTAGCATTCATATGCCAGATTCCGATCCTAAGATCCTATAAGGAGAATTTTTTTTATTTTATTTTTTTTAAATGTACATTTAACTAGTAATAAGCATAACCACAAGATTATCCAATTCACAACGGCAACGTCATCATCACATATCCATTAATATAATCATTTAAATACAATACTGAATGAGAAATACATAAATAGAGAATCAAGTTCCAGAAGACCACCGCACGCTCCAAGCTCAACACTGCTGCAGCCTAACATCACCTGCACGCATCTATCGTGCATAAGCTTATAGGAAGCTTAGAGGGGGGTGTAAGTGTGTGCAGAAGATAAGTGCCAAGTATTCAATACAATGTCATAATCATATAATACCGAAAATACTGGTAATTCATAATTCGTACATCATCGGAATAAGCAGAAATACTGACAAGTCCATAAGTCAATAAATATCGGGATACGCAATATAGAACAGTTATGCTATAAAGTATCATAAAGAGCTAAATATCAGATGCCGAGGATGCAATGCAATATACAAATCCTTCTAAGTGTATCTAGGCCATATAAGTGCATAAACATAATAACCCAAAATGTCATTTGCATGCGGATGTAATGCAATATACGATGCGAATGAAATGACCATGCTTGGAGTGTGAAGTCGGGATGATAGTACATAATATCGCAGGCTACAGGGTTCGCCACAATGGACTTCTATCCAAACCAGTCCCATACCTAAATTTGGATAGTCAGACTCAACGTGGTAAACTCCTGATATCAGGTTGGTCGCGGGCCCAACCGAAATCCTTGCCACGACGAAAGTACACAACAATTAGTTGCGCACTACCAGCCCGAGTGGATAGTGAATGAATGAGCATGCAACTCCTACTCGATAAATCCACATATCAGTATGGTTCCTCTTTAGAAATTCACCGGGGTTTATTACACTCCATACCATATTGCCGTCTCATCGCGTGCAACAAAGTGAGTGGAAGAGACCTCACTATCCTCCTGCCAATATCGGGCCCGACTCGTCAATAGCGGACCCATTCCTCGAGCTGGTCAGACTCAGCCTAGCATTGCCCCCTCCTCTCGGGCAGGTAAGGTTGCACCCCCTTCTAACTGACCAAGACACAGTGGAGAGCACAGTCATCTGGTAATCGGCACTCGGCGCTCATCTACCCACTCAGTCTAGACGTTGAAGCAACCTCTGGAACCAAGAGGGTTCTGAGAATTTCACCCAAGGATATCTATAGCACCCCATGTAGAACAGATTTTTGGTATCCCATCTGGCCATCCACGATATGTCTGTGGAGGCTACGGCCCTAATGCCGCTAGGGCATATAGTAATCACAATACACAATACAAGATGAATGAGTCATACAATTCAATCATGCATCAATCTTGCGCATATCGTGCACTCATGTGAGACAATCTCCACCTATCAGGGAGTCTCATAACAACCAGCACTATGACATATGCAATGGTCAATCATATCTCATGACAGACATGCAGATGATGCGTATGGGCATGTATCATGATACTATACAGTCACATACTCATAATCGGTATCAATAGCAAGCATTGACAATCGACATCGACAACGTGGACATTTAACCAACATTGTCCCCCAAGGAACGGCCCACATAAAGCCTAACCTATAGTGGACTCATAGTCGCACACAAGGGCCAAATATACAACACCATGGGCCTCACTCAAGAGTTTAATATACATCACGATGGGCCTTTCACATGGGCCTAACATACATTATAATGGGTTCCATCGCCTAGCCCTCAAATGCATCACAGTAGGCCTCATCACATAAGCCTCATATACATCACATTGGGCCTTAAACATGGGCTGGATACACATCACAACGGGCCGCATATACATCGCATTGGGCCTCGACAATCGAAATTAACGATCAGCCATGATAAGCGGAATCGACGATAATTGGCCTCGATCGGTAATTGGCCTGGATAATCAGAATCGGTCAATCGGCCATGACAAGCAGAATCGGCAATCGGCCACATCAATCAATAATCGGCCACGATCGGTAATCAGTCTCGATAATCGGCCTCGATCGATAATCGGTCAATCGGCCACGACACGTAGAGTCGGCAATCAGCCACGTCAATCGATAATCGGACATGATCGGTAATCGGTCACGATATTCGGTCACGATAATCAGCCACGATCGGTAATCGGTTAATCGGCCACGAAAAACAGAATCAGTAATCGGCCACGTCAATCGACAATTAGCCACGATCGATAATCAATCTCGATAATCGGCCTCGATCGGTAATCGGTCAATCAGCCACGACACGCAGAGTTGACAATCAGCCACGTCAATCGATAATCAGCCACAATCGATAATCAGTCTCGATAATCGGTCTCGATCGGTAATCGGTCAATCGGCCATGACATGCAAAGTCGGCAATCGGCCACGTCAATTGATAATTGGCCACGATCGGTAATCGGTCACAATAATCGGCCATGGTAGATAATTGGTCACGATAATCGGCCACGATTGGTAATCGGTCATGATAATCGGCCACGATAGGTAATCGGTCACGATAATCTGCCACGATTAGTAATCGGTCAATCGGGCACGACAAAAAGAATCGAAAATTGGCCACGTCAATCGACAATAGGCCATGATCGGTAATCAGTCTCGATAATCAGCCTCGATCGGTAATCGGTCACGATAATCGGCTTCGATCGGTAATCATCTCAACACTTGGATGAACAAGGCCTAATGGAAGGTCCCAATGTGGACATTGAACCATCATTGCCCAATAATGTAGCCATTTAACCAACATTGCTCCCAAGGAGTGGCCCACATAAGGCCAAATGTATAGTGGACCCATAGTCATACACAATGGCCTATTATACATCACGATGGACCTTACTCAAGGGCTTAATACATGTCATAGCAGGCTAAATACACGGGCCTAATATATATCACCAAGGGCCACAACTCATGGTCCCCAAATACATCATAATGGGCTACGACCCATGGGCCTCGATATACTTCATAATGGGCCGTAACCCATAGGCCTCAATATACATCATGTGGGCTACATCAATGGTCACACCAATGGTCCTCATATACAACGAATGGGCTGCATTAGTGGGCTGCACCAATGGGCCTCATATACTCAACAGGTGGGCCCTGCTCATGAGCCTCAAATACATAACATGTGGGTCCATCTCATGGGTCTCATATGCATCAAATGGGCCATGTATCTGGGCCTAACAATACAATCAGGTGGACCCCACACATGGGCCAAAAATACATCATGATGGGCGGCCCCAATGAGCCTCAAGTGGGCTTGGACCACACCAAAAAATCATTTCAACAGTTGTAAGTGTAACATGTGCATCACTGTACACTATCAGTCCATGGGGCGCATGGCCCACTAATGATGTACTTGACTAGGTATGGGTTGTGTTGACTTGGGTGAGAGAGGAGTATGAGTTGTATTGACTTGGGTGAGAGAAGGGTATAGGTTGTGATGGGAGGTGTACTTGACATTGACTGATGGATGGGATTGATTGATGTGATATTTCGTAGAGATTCCCTCGATACTTGCAATGCACGACATTTTCTTCAAACTGAACGCAGGCCCACATCTCCTGGCCTGGGTACCGCCTCAGCGCGCGAGACGCGGCATCGGAACCGCAGTGACGCCGCGATCGCACTAGTACAAGTCTCAGGTCGAGCCGACTCTAATATATGAGACACGACTCATGATCATGCGTAAACGCCGATAACTGGTCGCGGGTCACCGGAATTCGACCGAAAGGATCGCGGGTGTTGACGTAATAGTACGGACTAGGATACGGGACTTACAAGTACTATGACATGTATGGGCCACTTATCCTGGTCCGAGAGTGAATTTGGGTTGAAATCTAACGGTCAAAACGCTTAGAAATAATGCGCAAGCGACGCGACTTAGATTACTTAAAATTATATTTAATTTTCTAAAAATCTTCGCTTTCTCGCTCTCTTCACTCCGGACTCAAGGAAATGGTATCAGGGCATTGTTTGGCCTTGATTTTCGAGGTGATAGTCAAGTCCAACTAGACGGTCATAATGGTTTAAGTTCATCGCTATCAGACTTTCGACGTGCGGTGTAAATCCGATATGAAGTTTCAAAGTACTCCCCGGAACAACTGAGTTTAGAGTTGGATCCTAGATTTCAGGGTAATATAGCGTCAATGATTGTATAGGTTTTGGGTCTTACAGATTGCATTGAGAGTTATTGGTGCTAATTTCACATGTAATCTTTTTTAGCGCTACCTAAAACACATTAAATTTTTAAGGGGTTTAGTTCTAAATGATTTCCGCTAGAGGTGGTACTCGAGTCTAAGTACGAATTTTTCTAAGACATTACAAGTCTACTTCAACCAATCCCTTAAATGAGCTGGGAAAACGATGAACGGCGTGGCTAAAGTACATATATCATGGTGGGGTCCACATAGTACCGGCCACTAGCCACCGTGACTAGCCAAACCACGTCCGGATTAGGTGGTGTACCACACTGGGAAACACCAACACCGAACGAAATCGGATTGCGTACCGAAGACGCGGATTTCCTGCAAAAGGCCTTTGCAGGAAGTTCCTGCGCTAGGATGTAAGGTGGGGTCCACCGTGATGTTTATTAGAAATCCAACCCATACATCCATTTTTTAAAATCCTTTCAAGACATGTGGCCAAAAATGAGTCAGATCCAACACTCGAGTAGGCCATATGAGATGAAACAGTGGTGAAAGGAATTCCTACCATTGAAACCTTCCTAGGCTACACCTTGATGTTTACATACCATCCAAACCATTAATAAGGTCATTTTCACTGGGATGAAGTGAAAATACCAAAAATTAGACTGATACAATACTTTTGTTGCCATAGAAATGTTTCAATGGTGGTCACTAAATCTCCACTGTTTCCTCTCATGTGGCCCATTTGAGTTTTGGATACACCTTATTTTTGGCTGCATGTACTAAAATGAGCTCTAAAAATGGATGGTCAGAGAGGCTTTCTCACAAACATCGTAATGGGCCCCACCCAGATTCCTTGCGCATGAACTTTCTGGGAAATCCGCATCCGCGTACTAAGAGAATGTGGTTTGCGTCCTACCCCCTGTGGAGCCCACCGTGATGTAACTAATTTATCCACACTGTTCATCATTTTTCTCATATCATTTTAAGATACTATCAAAAAAATGAGGCAGGTTCAAGTCTTAAGTGGACCACAAAGTGAGGATTGAATGTCCACCAGGATTGAATGTCCACCATTAAAAAGTTCTTAAGAGCTGGAGAAGTTTCAAATTAAGCTTATATTTGTGCTTTCAATTCATCCACGTCTAGATGATTTTATTAATAGGTTGGATGGTAAAAAATCATCATAGTGGCCCTTTGAAAGGTTTCAATCATGGGTGTCATTATCACTGCATCTTCCTTTGGTGTGGTCCACTAGAGCTGTGGACCTGCCTCATTTTTAGAATCATAAATAAAAATAGTCTGATAAAAGCGATGAACGGTGCATATAAAACACTTACAACATGATGGTCCCCACAGAGCACTACCTGCCCGGATAACGGGGGTAAGACGCAATCCGCATCCGTGCTAAGTATCTCACCACGCTCTTGTCGGACACGAATTTCCTGCCAAAGCCTTTAGCTGGAAGTTCCTGCGCTGGAAACTAAAGTGGGGCCCACCGAAAATGAGATGGATATAAATCTCGAGTGGACCACACAAATCAAAGATACAATTATTTCATGGTGGATTGCCATATCTATAATAAAGATTCAATAATTTAAGATTATTATAATCTCATTCTTTTAATTTTGAAAAGGAGAGATGGTAATATGATTCACATCCAGCTGATGATGTGAACTTCTTACATACAGTCTCCTTTTTCCTACCAACATGTCACATGTGTAGAGCACGTGATACATAAAATAGGTGGGCCACACCAGACGATCACTTGGTATGAAAATAAGGCTTATTGGCTTACAGGGCTGGGGACGTACGGTACAGTCCGCTGCCCAATGATTTTGACCTTTCATACTGCTCAATGGTCGGATCGGCCTGATTTCATATCAGGTGATCATCATGGTGTGGTCCATAATTTTGAACAGGTTGGATATTCTACACATGGTGCATGTGAGCTGGAAGGAGTGGCCATATTAAAGGTTTACATACATGCTCTTAATGTTATCATGTTCACCACAGGTGACAATGGTGATTAACCCTTAAAAATTTCCCATGGGCCACAAAAGTTTTAGAGCAAGCTGATATTTTTTTTCCCTTTCATCCATGTCTGGTTCCTTATCAATGGGTTCGATGAAAAATAAACATTACAGTGCGCCCTAGGAAGTTTTTAATGGTGGTCGTTCAATCACCACCCTTTCATATGTTGTGGTCCACATAAGATTTGGATTTACTTCATTTTTTTGAATGTTCACCATAAGACCGTTAATTATCGTCTCTAATGACCACCATAAGACTGCTAATGACCATCTCTCATTTTGAAGATTTTTAACCATCTCAAATAACCACTATAAGACTGCTAAGGACCGTTTCTAATGCGGACAGTCTTTAACTGTCTCAGGTGACCGCTATAGGACCGCTAATGACCGTCTCAAACACAGAAGGTCTTTGACTATCTCAGATAAATGAATATAAAACAGCTAAGGACCGTCTCTATTACAAACAGTCTTTGACCATCTCGGATGACTGCTATAGGACCGCTAATGGCCATCTCAAATGCAGACAGTCTTTAACCATCTTAGATAAATGAATATAGGACGGCTAAGGACCGTCTTTAATTCTAGAAGGTCAATAGCTGTCTTTTCTCTGAAGTTACCGACGTATTCTGACCGTCTTAAATGATTTGTGGATGTAACATTTATAAGGCGATTTTGCTTCATATTAAAGACGGTTAAGAGCCATCTCAAATTTTAGAGACAGCTCTTAACCGTCTTTAAACCAAGGGATTTTGCAGACGATCCACAATCGTCTCAAAATTTGTCTTATTTTTTTCTTTTTTCACGTAGTGTTCAAACTAAATAGACTAAAAAGTTATCATATATATATATATATATATATATATATATATATAGAGAGAGAGAGAGAGAGAGAGAGAGAGAGAGAGAGAGAGAGATGCTCACACACAACTAGTTGGACAATTAAAATTGGTCCAACTAGTTGTGCATTAAATTGAATAAACACCTCTTTTTTTTCTCACATAATGCTTCCTCAAGAGAGGATATATGACATCAAGTTTTATATAGATACTATAGGAATACGTGTCAAATATCTAGTCCATATATCAAATAAAGCATACTAATTCAATTTTATTTATAAAAATTTATTAAATAATCTTAACCACTTAAGCCACACATGCAGGTTGAATATAAATTGTTAGAGTGAATTTCTATCAATTTACTTTTCTGGTAGAAGAAGATCATAATATTAATTACAGAAAAATAATAATTTTATATGATTCACATGCTTATAAGGGACCATAATTATTTAATGTTGTAAAATATTGATTTTAATAAAAATATTTTAATAATAAAATATATGAAAAGTTGTTTTTTGAAAAACTTTTTGGGGCTTTGGGAATAGTCCCACATGGGAAAGAGAAGAGAAAGAAAAGTGGTTTAAATGATAATAGTGGAGTACTATAATATTTGCTTACCTAGTCCGTGGACCATGGGACTTGCATATTTCAGTGCGAAGCACTGGAACACAGCGCACACGCTCACGCTCGGGCTCGGGCTCGGTCTCGGTCTCGGTCACAGTCTCGGGCACGGGCTCGGTGCGAGGGCGTGGGCATGTGAGGCAGTGTGGCTGTAGAGGCACTAGTGGAGCACTTTGCACTTCGCACGTGCGCATCGTGTCGCAGAGGGTCGCTCCCTTCGCGAACCGGAGCGAGACGTGTGCGAGTCGCGGTGCGACTAATGGCTAAGGCAGATGGTTGGTTGGACGAAAATCTAAAGGACTGAATGAGAGTCCCTCAGAATATATAGAGGGTTGGAAAAGAGCAGTTGTAGAAAATCTATAACAGCTGTGCAATAAGTGCAGGGTCCAGCTGAAACTGTTGCATGGCTAGCCCCAATAGCTATAAAACGGCTAGCTGCTGTCTCACAACAGTCAGCATACAGTAGCTTAATGGCCCATGCACAACAGTCAGAAAACAGCCATAAAACGGCTAGTTTTCTCAACAGCCAGAAAACGGTCATAGGATTTATTTCCCTGGACCATAACCCCCAGCCACCATAGCCTATAAAAGGAGGGCCTGGATGGGTTTCAAAACCATCTCAACTCACTCCAGCAACTCCATACGAATTCTAGAAAAACAGCCTCTCCACTCATATATTCTAAGTGTTATCCAGCAACATAGCAAGGTGTCAACCTTAGCTTGAAAGACAGACCAGCGGTGTGGTCTAGGACGGTTCAACCGAACCAGCGGCTGAAGATTAGAACTTAATTGAGTAGAATTCTAAACCACTTTTCTATTTTCTTTTTTTCTTCTTTTGGGATTTTCCTTTATATTGTAATACTGCCAGAAATAGTGAAATTGAGTTCCATTTGGTAGACCTTCGTGTTTGCTGAACGCAAACCCACACCAGGCTCGTCATATCCTAGAAGCAATTTGCCTGTAACCTATCAGCATAATCAATTTACTTGAGTTGAGGCAAATAACGCTTTAAGGACAGCATTTTCAGACGTGCTTCAACCTGTCCATATTATTTTCGATTTCCATATTATACAGAAACTACATTAATCTGTATAAATTTTCCAACAATCTTAAAGCGTTATTTCCTAAAGTGGAAGCCGATAGCGTTTCATCTATTAAGTTGATGAATCAGGACTTGATACGTCTTGATCGGTTCGATGGAACCAATTTTACAAGATGGCAAGACAAGCTGAAATTTCTCCTGATGGCGCTGAAGATCTACTACATACTAGATCCAAATCTGCAAGCACTGCCTGAAGCAACCGACAAAGACACACCTGAGCAGGTGGATGCCCGCGCTAAAAGAGCCGAAGACAAACTCTTGTGTCGTGGACACATTCTGAACGCACTCTCCAACCACCTATACGATCTGTACCAACAGACATCATCAGCAAAGGAGATCTGGGCCGCACTGGAATTCAAGTACAAGGCTGAAGAAGAAGGGACCAACAAATTTCTCATCGCCAGGTATTTTGACTTCAGCATGATAGATAATAAACTGCTGCTGCCATAAATCCAAGAACTGCAGCTAATAGTAAACAAAATCAAAGTGATCAAAATCAATCTTCCTGAATCATTCCAAGTCGGGGCTCTAATTACTAAATTGCCACCGATGTGGAAAGACTATAAAAAGAAGTTGCTGCATAAAACCGAGGACTACACACTGAAAAAAATTCAAAAACACCTAAGGATTGAGGAAGAATCCCGTAACCGCGATAAAAAGAATGATAGTGGGAATGCCTCGTCCAAGGTACATGCAGTAGAAAACACCAATAACAAGAATCCCGAGAAGAACGATTCCCTAAAACCCAATAAAGGGAAATTTAAGAAAAACGCCAAAAAGAAGAACGAAAAGTTCAAAGGCCCATGCCATGTCTGTGAAAAAATCGGACACTATGCTCGAGTATGCCGATATCGCAAATCTAAAAAAGAGACAAGTGCAGTAGAAGAAGGCGATATCGTGGCTATGATCACTAAAGTGAATACCATCCAAGGCAAAGTTCCAGGCTGGTGGTATTATACTGCCGCTACAGTACATGCGTGCTACGATAAATCAACCTTCAAAACGTATGAGGAATTGACCGATGGTCAAGAAGTCCAAATGGGTAATGAAGTCCGATCGAAGGTCGCCGGCAAAGGAACTGTCGAACTGATATTCACCTCTGGAAAGAAAGTGATTTTGAATAATGTACTGCACATCCCAGACATGAGGCGAAACTTAGTTTCTGGGGATCTTCTGGGAATATCAGGTATAATGGTGGTATACGAGTCAGGAAAACTGATTCTATCCAAGAATGAGAATTTTGTTGGAAAGGGATATGCTTGTAACGGGATGGTTAAGTTTTCTCTGAATGAAAGTAGCACTTCTGCGTATATGGTTGAATCTGCTGGACTGTGACATGATAGACTAGCCCATATAGGGTATAGTACTTTGAAGTTCATGGCTAAGAATGGTTTAATGTCATACACAGATAATGAAACTGAAAAATGTGAAGTGTGCATACGATCCAAAATGACGAAAAAATATTTTCTAAGTGTTGAAAGATCGTCTCAAATTTTGGATCTTGTGCACAGTGATATCTGTGAGTTAAACGGCATTCTTACTCGTGGAGGTAAATGGTACTTCATAACCTTTATAGATGATTGCTCTAGATATGTGTATGTTTATCTATTAAAGAGCAAAGATGAAGCATTGACCATGTTTAAGATATATAAAGCAGAAGTAGAGAATCAACTAAGTAAGAAGATAAAAATTCTTCGTATCGATAGAGGAGGAGAATACTTATCGAATGAATTCGATAACTTCTGTGAAGAACATGGACTGGTACATCAATGTACAGCTCCATACATACCTCAACAAAACGGAATAGCTGAAAGGAAGAATAGAACATTAGTAGAAATGGTCAACTCAATGCTAATAAAAGCAAAGTTGCCACTAAGTCTGTGGGGTGAGGCACTGCTTGCAGCATGCCATATAATAAACAGACTTCCGTCTAAAAAATATAAAGTATCTCCATATGAAACATGGAGAGGTAGAAAACCTAACCTAGGATATCTTAAAGTATGGGGGTGTCTTGCATACTGCAGAACCCCTGACCCAAAAAGAACCAAGTTAGGACCAAGAGCTATTAAGTGCACCTTCGTATGGTATGCACAAAATAGTAAAGCTTATAGACTTCTAGATATGGAGTCTAATACAATTACAGAATCAAGAGACGTTGAATTCTTTGAGAACTCACTATCCTTGGAGTCAAAGGATAATAAAATTCAAACTCCTAATAGAGAACAAAATAGCACAGTTCTACATATAATGGAAGCTCCCATTGAACCCCGTAGGAGTCAAAGAACTAGAATAGAGAAGAGTTTTGGAGATGACTAAATAGACACACAACGCATCATTTTCCATCTGGTAGAAGCAGATAGAGAAAATGTTATAAGACAAATACCTATAGTAATGACTATAGAAGATGATCCTAAGACATATAAGGAACCTGTATCCTCTAGAGACTCAGCTTTTTGGAAAGAAGCTATAAATGATGAAATGGAATCCATACTATCAAATCAAATATGAGAACTAGTAAACTTACCTCCAGGTTCTAGACCCATATGTTGCAAATGGATATTTAGGAAGAAATATCACACTAATGGGACTATCCAAACCTTTAAAGCTCGACTAGTAGCTAGGGGTTTTAGACAAAAAGAAGGGATAGACTACTTTGACACATACTCACCTATAGCTAGGATAACATCCATTAGGATATTATTTGCGCTAGCTTTCATACATCATCTTCACATCCACCAAATAGATATAAAGACTGCTTTCCTGAATGGTGACCTTAATGAGGAGGTATACATGGAACAACCTGAAGGTTTTGTTCTACCAGAAAATAAAAACAAAGTATGTAGATTAGTCAAATCGTTGTATGGATTAAAACAAGCACCTAAACAATGGCATGAGAAATTTGATTCCAAAATACTTTCTCATAGTTTCATGTATAATGTAGCTGATAAATGCATATATTCTAAAGTAGATGGTAGTTATATCATTATTATCTGTCTATATGTTGATGATATGTTAATAATAAGTAATAAAATGGAAGGTGTGACTAAAACAAAGAAGTTTCTTTCTTCCGTATTTAAAATGAAGGATCTTGGACAAGTTGATACCATCTAAGGTGTCAAAGTTAAAAATATTATGGGGGTTATGGTTTATGTCAATCTCATTATATTGAGAAGATACTAAACAAGTTTAACCAACTAAATATAAAGGAAGAAAAAATTCCATTTGATCCAAGTATCAAACTAAAAGAAAATACTGGAAGAACAGTTGCACAATTTGAATATGCGAGTGCTATATGAAGTCTTATGTATGCTATGCAATGCACTAGACCTGATATCGCATATGCTGTGAGTAAACTTAGTAGGTTTACTAGTAACCCCAGTAATGAACACTAGAATATAATCAGTAGAGTCCTTGGTTACTTAAAAGCAACCAAAGACTTTGGACTATTTTATTTAGAGTTTCCTGCCGTATTGGAAAGATATACCGATGCGAGCTGGATATCGAGTGCAAGGGACAACAAGTCTACTACAAGGTGGGTATTCATCATAGGAGGTGCTGTTGTAACTTAGAGATCCAAGAAATAGACTTGCGTAACGCACTCGACTATGGAGTCTAAATTTATAGCACTAGCTGCAATAGGTAAAGAGGCTGAGTGGCTAAGGGATCTTCTATAAGAAATTCCTTTTTGTGTAAAGCCTATATCGGCTGTATCACTACATTGTGATAGTGAAGTCACATTAGCTAAAGCCTATAGCGGCACTTATAATGGTAAGTCTAGACATATTAGTCTTCGACATGATTATGTCAGACAACTGATTCAATATGGAATCATTGTTATTTCCTATGTGAAATCAAGCAATAACCTGGCAGATCCTTTCACTAAACCTCTACCAAGAAAGGTAATAAAGGCTACATTTAGAGGGATGGGGTTAAAACTCTTCAACCAAAGTTTCACCAGTGATGGTAACCTAACCTAAAATCAGAAAATCTCTAATCTTGGGTTTAATGGGTAAGAACAAGTCACTAATAAGTGAAAAATTTTCAGCACTAAATTATATAACCTCATCCATAATAGATAAATGCTGAGCGTTACGAAAGAGGGTTGAGTCTTAGAACTCTTAATGAATTCCAGTCTTTAGGACAAGTGTCTTATAGTAACGGAGACACTGGAAGGATTTCACCTATATGAACGTAGAGATGGTGCCGTCTCTCATGAGAGTTAAGAGTTTTCTCTTAGGATCATTCACGAATTAGGATAAGCACATGGCCATTAATTGTGCTGAGCAAGATTGTGGGAACTCTAACAACACATAGCAAATATGTGTGTGGTTTCTCCGACTCTGTTATCTAGGAATAACTGGTTCAAAGCTGTGGCTACCAGTCATTTCGATAGAGTTTTGAGATACTTACACTAAGGGAAGATTAAAATTGAAAGATATCTTTCTTTATGCATATAAGCTAATTATTCTAGCAGTATGTTTAACCGAGAAAATATTTTTATAAAAAATCAAGTGTAGGATTGTTGTAAAATATTGATTTTAATAAAAATATTTTAATAATAAAATATATGAAAAGTTATTTTTTGAAAAAACTTTTTGGGGCTTTGGGAATAGTCCCACATGGGAAAGAGAAGAGAAAAAAAAGTGGTTTAAATGATAATAGTGGAGTACTATAATATTTTCTTACCTAGTCCGTGGACCATGGGACTTGCGTGTTCCAGTGCGAAGCACTGGAACACCACGCACCCGTACGCGCTCGCGCTCGGGCTCGGTCTCTGGCACGGGCACGGGCTCGGTGCGAGGGCGTGGGCATGTGAGGCAGTGTGGCTGTAGAGGCGCTAGTGGAGCACTTTGCACTTCGCACGTGCGCATCGTGTCGCAGAAGGTCGCTCCCTTCACGAACCAGAGCGAGACGTGTGTGAGTCACGGTGCGACTAGTGGCTAAGGCAGATGGTTGGTTGGACGAAAATCTAAAGGACTGAATGAGAGTCCCTCAGAATATATAGAGGGCTGGAAAAGAGCTATTGTAGAAAATCTTTAACAGTTGTGCAATAAGTACAGGGTCCAGCTGAAACTGCTGCATGGCTAGCCCCAACAGCTATAAAATGGCTAGCTGCTGTCTCACAACAGTCAGCATGCAGCAGCTTAATGGCCCATGCACAACAGTCAGAAAATGGCCATAAAACGGCTAGTTTTCTCAACAGCCAGAAAACGGTCATAGGATTTATTTCCCTGGACCATAACCCCCAGCCACCATAGCCTATAAAAGGAGGGCCTAGATGGGTTTCAAAACCATCTCAACTCACTCCAGCAACTCCATACCAATTCTAGAAAAACAGCCTCTCCACTCATATATTCTAAGTGTTATCCAACAACATAGTAAGGTGTCAACCTTAGCTTGAAGGACAGACCAGCGGTGTGGTCTAGGATGGTTCAACCGAACCAACGGCTGAAGATTAGAACTAAATTGACCAGAATTCTAAACCACTTTTCTATTTTCTTCTTTTCTTCTTTTGAGATTTTCCTTTATATTGTAATACTGCCAGAAATAGTGAAATTGAGTTCCATTTGGTGGGCCTTCGTGTTTGCTGAACGCAGACCCACACCAGGCTCATCGTATCCTAGAAGCAATTTGCCTGTAACCTATCAGCATACTCAATTTACTTGAGTTGGGGTAAATAACGCTTTAAGGAAAGCATTTTCAGACGTGCTTCAGCCTGTCCATATTATTTTCGGTTTCCATATTATATAGAAACTACATTAATCTGTATAAATTTCCCAACATTTAATGGACCGGATTTGTTACGCAAGGTGCATTGACCGAATAAATCACTGGTGTTTAACTTCTCTAAATATTCAATTTTCTTTTAAAAAAAGCTTCGTCGTCCTCCTATCTCTCCCTTCATTTAATCCCTCTTAACACTCTACCCCATCTTAACTAGAAACGGAAGCCCCTCCGGCTGTAACTGGAAGCTAGGTGGGGCCCACCGTGATGTTTGTGATAAATCTATCCCCCCATCAGTTTTTCCAGATCATGTTACCACACGGACCCAACAATGATATAGATTCAAACCTTGAGTGGGCCACACGACAGGAAAAGGTGAGGATTGAGCTTTCACCATTGAAACATTCAAGGGGCCACAAAAGTTTTGGTTCATGCTAATGTTTTTAAAATTTCAGCTCATCCCAGTAGAAATGACCTCATGAAAGGTATGGATGGCATATATACATCATGGTGGACCAAGGAAACTTTCAATGGCAGGAATTCCCCTATCTACATTTTCCAAACGTGCAGCCCTCATGAGTTTTGGATCTGCCTCATTTTTAAGCCTATGTTATAAGATGATCTGGAAAAATGGATGGAAGGAGTGGATTTATCACAAACATCACAGTATGACCAACCTAACTTCCCATCAAAGGAAGTTCTTGCGGATGTCTTTGACCGCAATCTGCGTCCATTGGAAATGGACGCCTCGCCATCTCTGCCCAAGAACGCGGATTAGGTACTAATTAACCTTGCTAGGAACGGGCATGGGCTCTGAGGGGCCACCGTGATCTACGAGTTTTCTCCACATGGTCTATTTATTTTTTTTTCATATTAATTTAAGGTAAATTCTCAAAAATAAGGCAAATCTAAGGCTCAAGTGGATCACACCAATGGAAGCAGCGTTGATAATGACACTCGTCGTTAAACCCTCTTAGGGCCTAATCTGAGATTTTTGTCTAGTTAAATTTTAGGTTCATGGTCCAAAATTACTGGAGAAAATGGAAAGACTGTGGATGTACAATATATGCATCTAGGTGGGACCCTCGTTCAGGTACACACCATATTTGGTGAGGCCGGCCGCACCCAATCCACTCCCGATGCATTCATAGAGTCTCACTACGGCCGCTCTGGACTCAGGTTGACATGGCAAAATTTTGTAGGCCCCGAAATGATGTATGTGTTATGAGTCGGGATCCTCTGTTACCGGGTAAACAGAGATTTCCTGTTACCCTAATGCTCATTGGTCTACGTCACCACTCATTTAAAAAATAAAAATATATATAAGAAAGCTGTGGACGCCAAACCATTATTAAAAAAGACAAAGGAAAAAAAAAACCTGAAAAAGAAAATGGAAAGGGATGGAAAGGAAAAAGAAGAGGAGAGAGTCTCATCTCCTCTCTCTCATCTCTTGGAACGTTTTCCTTCCCTGCGGAGGATTCACGAGATTAGTATTTGAATTTTTATACCTGTGTCTAGGTTAATGTGGGGTCCACAGAGATGTCTGTGCCAAATCCACTCCGTCCATCCGTTTTTAAAGACCATACAAAACGAAACAGTAGGAACAGAAACGTCCACCGTTGATACCGTCCTGGAGCTGATCATGATGTTTATATGCCATCCAAACAGTTCCTGTCATTCCCAGGCGTTCAATCCCCACTGTTTCGTGTGGTATGGCCCATAAGAGATTTGAATGGGGCCGATTTTTAGAATTAAAAATCCTCCTGTCGTGGTCCCGCAAAACAGATGGACGAAGTGGATTTGTCACAGATATCTCTGTGGCCCATATAGCCCCGGGCAAGGAATATCTCCTTCCGTGCTCTATTGGTCCCACTATGATGCATGTGTTTTATCCAAGCTGTCCACTTATTTTTCTATTTCTTGATCATTTTATGGATCGATCTAAAAGTGAGGTAAATCTAAATCTCTTGTGGACCCACACAGGAAAACAAAACAGTAGTAATTAAATGTCCACCGTTAAAAACAAATACAACATGATACAAATAATTTATGCCACTAAGAATTTTTAATGGGGGCATTCAATTAACACGGTTCATTGTAATGTGGTCCACTTGAGATTTGGATATACTTCAATTTTTATCTCATCCATAAAATGATTTGAAAATTAAAATGGCAGGTGGATGAAACACATGTCATGGTGGGCCATGGTGGGGCCCACAAAGCATCTTAAAATAGTTATTTATTATTATTATTATTAAGTGAGTGGTGACATGGACCAATGAGGATTAGGCTAAAACACCTCAGTTTTGCTCGGCCCAATGACTTGTAGATGTGGCAGCCACTCAGTCCATCTAATATCATTGTACATCTTAAAAATCAACTCATTCAAAGCCTCAAACACAAACTTATGATGGATGTCTCCCTCATTGTTCTCAGTGGTGTGGCCCACAATTTTTATGCTACAAATGCCACACACAAGTGCCAATGTGGGTCACGCAGCAGCATGCCAACCTTGGATGTTGGGCCAAAAAGGCTGGGTTACTTGGAAAATCCATTGGGCATTTTTGGAATGATTAATGACGAGTGCATAAGATTTTTCATTTCGTCTCCTCTTTCTTTTTTCCAAATTTTGTTGTTCAGTTTTCAAAATTCTACATCAGTCCTATTGGTTTCCATCTTCCTTGCAAGATCGAGAAAGGCCATTGTAACTTGCAAGAGCTTCAAGAAAAAAGATATGTGCTTTGTTCTCACATCAATACTACCATTTCATTCAGCTATTTTTTTTTTATGGCGTCAATGCTGCCATTTCATTTACATATTTCTTAGAGCTTTTTTATGTCAAGTTGATTTATAGCATGATTAACCTATGTTTGAAAAATCAAAATCAACAGGGAATTTTACTAGGTAGATTTAATAGAATTCAATATAAAGAAAAAAATTAAAAATAGGACAAGTTGGATTTTTTTTAGTAATTGCATAAATGCACTGATTTTGTTACTCTCGATTCTCATATCTCAGTTGAATTAATTAACTCAGTTGTGGAGGATCTCTTACATGTTAGGATGCAACTAAAGGTTGTTTAGGTGGACCAACTATGTATGTTATTTAGTAATTTGGTTGTTTGTCCAAACATTATTTAGTTCTTTGTATTTGTATGGTAGGCAAGGTTGGTGCACCCAAATAAAAATCCTGGAGATCCAAAGGCAGCATGGGAACTAGAGCTATACACGAGCTGAACTGAGTTGAGCTTGGCTCGGCTAGCCTGCTGTGAACCGAGTCAAGCTTGGCTCAACTTGGCTCAGCTCGGCCAGCAAGCTACCCTATCATTTTGTACAATACCAATATTAATTTTGGCTTTTGGGGTTGGCTTCTCTGTGCATCGATACTGATATTTTATATTCTCAGCACACAACTTTTGAATTTCCTGTTTATCGGGAGAAAGTTGTTAAGGATAAGGAAAGATTTATGTATGAGATGGAGGAGTACAAGGAGAGATTAAAGACACACCCGATTATCAGAAATGTTATGCTAATCTAGCAGTGGCCAGCAGTGCTGGTGGCAACAGTTCCGAAGAAACATCCTATCCTAAATTTTCTGATTGGTGAATCAGGCTACATGACTGAATCTCGAGGCTGATTGCTTTTCTTTGCATTGGCTGAATTCTTAAGCGATGATCATTCTCTTTATATGAACCTTATGTCTTGTTTGACTCACTTCTTTACATGTTTATTTTCTTATACTTGCAGATGGAGACTTTGGCAGTAACCGTTCAAGATGGGTTCCAACGCTACGTAGTTGAAACGATGTGTGGACAAAGCGGCTGGAGATAGTTAGCCGTATTGACCAAGCTAGTAGTAGACCACTTGGAGCAATTTTTTTCTAATGTATTTGGATAATTTTCAACTTATCATATTTCTAAGTGAAATTACTCCACACTCACACAACCATATCATATCCTCGAGTGCAACCTCATCACATAGTCTATCAATTGTATCACATTCTCAAGTGGATCCACCACACCATACTGTCACACAACCATATCATATCCTCAAGTGCAACCTCATCATACAGTCCATAAAGTGTTTCACATTCTCAAGTGGAACCAAATCACACTATCACACAACCATATCATATGCATCCTCAAGTGTAACCTCATCATATAGTCCATCAACTGTATCATATTCTCAATTGGAATCACATCATACTATCGTCTCAATCATGTCATGTGCTCAAGTGCAACCTATTCACATAGTCCATCAACCATATCATATCCTCAAGTGTAACCACATCACATTATCATACAACCATATCTTCATCATGTTGTAGGTTTTTAAGCCTACTATCAGTATATGGTTGCAGACTTTTATTGAGCTTTTGTACTTTATGACATTAAGTTGTAGAATCTGTCTATGATAAATCACTAGAACTAGTATATACCAATGCTTATGCAAACACCCTCTTCGAATTGTTCTTTGTTGCATGTTTGTGATCGCAGGAAGAATGTGAGGATCTACATTACAAAATGAAAGAAGGTCATCTTAAAAGGCCCACTGTGGTAAGCTCACTTCCATTAGCAATTCATTTATTTATTTTTAAAATTGAAATGTCTCAAAAAAAAAAAAAAAAAAAAAAAAACTTCTATTTTCATGATATCATGATCAACTATAGGTCACTTCACAACATTAAGACTTTGAATCTTTTGAGTAAAATTTTCTTTTGTTCTCTCTCTCTCTCTCTCTCTCTCTCTCTCTCTCTCTCTCTCTCTCTCTCTCTCTCTCTCTCTCTCTCTCTCTCTCTCTCTCTCTCTCTCCTCTCTCTCTCTCTCTCTCTCTCTCTCTCTCTCTCTCTCTCTCTCTCTCTCTCTAATAGGAAAAAAACCAAAAAACTTGTATATGCCCCATAATGGGTCTTTTTTTCATAACAGCCGTTATGATCCCCTAATGTGTAACAGTTGCCATCATTACCTTTACGACACACCAAGCTAGTGAGTAATTAGATAGGAAAGCTTCTTTTTCTTTTTTTATTTTTTAGATTAATCATGTATTGATGTGGATTTGACAGTTGGGTATTGGTACTTTAAAGACACTCAATGGTAGTATGCTACACAATCCAAAAATGGTTACCGTTTCAATTTTAAGTTGCTCATTACTTTTTTTATTGCTCTTCGTTGGTCAATAAAATATAATATCTTTTATTTGTCCGATTCTCTTGTTGTGCCCATTGGTCCCATCCAAAACAAAAGATGGTATCCCACATTTGGAAAATATTTGATTGTAAGATCTTACATATTCTTAACTAGCAATGTATATATTTGCTCGTTGCAGCCATGTAGATGGGCAAGGGCCTTTTGTGTTGTGTTCTTTTTCTCATTCACCTACACCTTTGAATTTATTAATTACTGTCAAAAGTTTGTTTTATTTTCTACCTTAGTTTTTAGACATTTATGACATTGCCCATACTCTACTTTTCAAACCTGTTAAAAATAACATAAAGTGTACATCAACACAGACATAACTGAGAACTTTCTTTTTGGAAGTTGGCATGCCCAAGTTCCATGTCCCATGTAGAACCTGACACCTGTATACACATAACATGGCATGTATGTTCACATACTCGATTTTCTTACTAATACTCAAACTAATAATACTATCTTGCTGTTGGCCCACAGTTCCTGGGAAGTTGGTTCACGGTTTATTTTGCAAAAAATCTGCCAATACTAGTAATTGTAAAATAACTGGCAACTTTCTCTGGGAGCTCATGTTAATGCAGTTTTTCTTACTGGTGTTCAAGTTCTAGCAAAATCCTTAAAAATGATTCCAGGTGATTTTCCCCCCTGATGTGGCCAAAGAGGGAATTGATGTGCATAACTGCTCCTGTGTGATCCATTTTGACTTGCCAAAAACAGATCGTAGTTATGTCCAATCATGTGGGCGAGCTCGAAAACATGTACTAGCAATGGTAAGATCATTGGCTGCACATGAGAGCAGGTAACCGGATCTTTCTTTCTTACTTGAATCAATTTGAGAATGCTTTACTATTTCTTTTGAAGTAGTTGGAAAAACTAGATGTGATATGCACGCAGTCTGTTGGTGGAACTTTTCTGCCAGACGTCTTGGAACTTTTCTGCTGGAGTGTCTGTTTTGTCCTCATATTTCTAATCTGTGGGAATATTTTCTTCATTTTTCTTATTTTTTGGGGGTTTATTGGAAATTTAGAGAAATTCAATATATTTCACCAACACCAAAGGTTAGCTAAATCTTTGTGATTTGGTCCTTTCTCTATATTTGAGTTTCTGATTTGATTAATTTGATGCAATGCATATGTTGGGAGAGAGGGAGGGAGGGAGGGAGGGTCACATCAAATTTTCATGTCCTTAAATAATCACTTTCATTAGATGATCCAAACCAGCTAGCAATGACCATTAAAATTGACAGTCAAAGCGACTATAAAAATCAATTTCTCTAATAACTGCTTTTATTGGATGATCTATACTAGCTAATGATGGCCATCAAAATTGACAATCAAAATCAGCTATAAAGGTTTTATTCATGGATCTTAATTATTCGTCATGTGGCAATTTTGATTTCATATCCCTTTGGATGATCACTTTGATTGGCTGATCATCAACACAAAATTAGTAGCTGCCAAAATGTATGGCCTATATCAAATTTAAGCAAATTTTCATATCCTTTAATATATCACTATCATTGGATGATCCAACCCGGCTAATGATGAACATCAAAATTGATAGTCACATTAACTATGAAGGTTTGAATCATGGATCTAAAATGTCCTTCATATGGCACTCAACTTTGGTTGCATATGCCTTTAGATGATCACATTGATTGGCTGATCATTACCACAATATTAGTGGCTGCAAAAAATGTACAGGTAGATTAAATTTTTTTTTTTAAAAAAAGTCAAGTAATTAATTTTGACCATCCATGGATAAACTTTTTATAAGAATTTCATAGTTGTGTGTTGGTGTGGTAAATGCTCTTTCTCTATTTGGTAGTTGACTATGGTTGGACTATTCCAATTATCTCGAGCTAGAAGCTCAATCTGCCCACCCTTTCCATTTCCTTCTCATAGTTTGTATGATTTCTACTATATAATTTTGTTTATAACCAGTTCATGTTTGGTCTCACTTCTTTTGTAGAATTTACTCACTTCCTCATAAAGAGGTTTGTTTAATCTAATTTAACTATTTAAGTACTTCTCATGGCAGGGTGTAGATTATTTGAACTGTGATAACTGTTACCATGATGGATCAAGGCCTCAATACAGGTACCTTTTCTCAGAAAATGAGTTCCTGCTGCGTATGTTTCAAGTATGAACAAAATAGGAAGTCAAACAAGTAAAGTTCATTGGGATATTTAAAACATTTTAAATTCATTTTTAAAGAAATGGGTTTAACTGAATTGTTCCATTTCAATCAGCAAATGTCACATTGCCATTCATATCCATCACGTCTTACAGGTATGCAAGGATGAGTTCTACATTACGAAAGGTTGGCCGACCCATTTTGTACTCTAAATGTGAATGGTAAGTCATGTTCTACAAAACGTTATACCCTTCGGCACTAATAGCTCATTCATTGGCGGTATCTCTTTTATGCTTCCTATTTCAATGTATGGAGCACACATGTGTTTTTTATGCTTTCTCACCACTGGATGAATGCGATAGAAGACTCGGAGGCTCTATGATTGGAAGGAAGAGTCGGAATGTGGAAGCAACCATGATATAGTGTCACTATTTAAACAACAACCGTAATCTTCTTCACCTTGTCCTGGCACCTTTTATACAACAATTAAATGTTTCCTTTCGCCCTTCATTTCATCTCTCCTATCCTCTGAATTTTGGGTTTGTTTTCTTTTATTATGCAGAGATGAGGACTGCACATCTCAGAGGCATTGCATCTGCAAATGGATGTTCAAAAGAGTTTACATGATCATTTGGAGGTACATAACATTTATTTTTTAATTGCTGCATCTGATCTTAAATCTCTCTAGATTACCCAATTCGGCTCCATTGAATCTGTTTCCATGATTTATATGGAAATTTGTGTTATAGAATGTCTTCTTCTTCTTATTATTATTATTATTATGTTTTCCTTATTTGGTTTTCAATTTTTTATTGCAGAAATTTAAGATTTCTTTAACAAACGGGACATAGAAAGGCCAAAGGAACCGGGATTAAGAGCTTTACAGACAATAAAAGAACTTAAAGAGGGCATGGCTAGTAATGGTTTTACTTTGAAAACATTGTTCTTAATTGGCGATGGAGCTTATTTTATTTTATTTTTTATGGTAGTATTTTTTCTCTTCTTCTTCTTCTTCTTCTTCTTCTTCTTCTTCTTCTTCTTCTCTCTCTCTCTCTCTCTCTCTCTCTCTCTCTCTCTCTCTCTCTCACGAGAATAGGGGTTGCTGTCTTTAGTCTATATAAATTCATGGACCATCCACGAGGTCACCAACCAGAGAATAGTGGGTTGTCCATACATGTTTGCTGCATCTATGGTGGAGAGCATGATTTCTCACTGAAAAATCAGGCTGGTACACTCATTAAGTGGTAATGATATTAAAAACCAGTGGATGGCTTAGAAATTGTGTTGATGATGGTCCGAACAATTCAACAGTATAGATCACCTCGCTTTGGACTACCCCTGTACCAATCAGGTGCACAAGGACATGTTTAGGGTGACCTTGTGACTAGTATTTTTATTTTTATTTTTGCTTTTATTTTTCTTTTCTTCACTACTATTGTAGTAATTTATTATCAATGTCCCATTTCTGTGAATGTGAAAACTTGATTCTTCATTTTACTTAAGAAACAGAATTAATGAAACTGTGAATGTGTTTACACCCTTCATAACATGGATTTTTTTTATTTTTTATTTTTAAAAAAAAAAAAGGGAAAGAAGGAAAGAAAGAAAAAAACTACTAGTTAAACATAGGAGAAACTATTAAATTCCCACTGTGATGCATTGCCATTTTCTGCTATTGATTTGTAAGTAAGGAGTAAAGCTATGGATGCCTGTTATCTCTAGCTTTGCTATTCCAACTTCCAATATTCCCTGTTCAATTATCATTATTTTGCCACTGAATGTATCCTTAATTAACTATTATGTTTTAATTTCACCATTTTAAGTATAAACAACTGACACCTTTTGATTTTTTTACTGTTCATCAAAGCCCACAAACCAACAGCTAGTATTTGTAGGATTTGTGTGCTTTCCCTACTGTCAGTCATCATCCATAGTGGGACCCACCAGATGGATTCCAGAATCACCCTTGATAAAAACTTGTGTGCCATGGACTGGTAATGGCTTATGGCCGGTACATTGCGTGGAGTTGGGGCCTGCCTCATAAATGTAAGTTTTGTAGGTCATCTATATTCTACTCACATTAGGCTACTGTTCTTGAGTTGTAGTTGCTCCTGTTTGATTCTTGATTTCTTTAGCATCTCTTTATGACATGTCCTGTATCATGTATTGTTTCTGATGGGGAGATGTCTCCCATTTGCATCTTTAACCTTTTTGAGGTGATGTTGTTTTGTTCTGTGAGTTACCTAATCACGAAATCAATTTCATATAAATTTCTTTTCTTGTGGCAAGATTGGAATGGCTGTTATTTCTTCCCTCTCTAGATACTCTCTTGGGCACAGACACAACTATATATTGTCAGGTAAACACAGTCAGAAGAGGGATCTAGACGCTACCATGTTTGACAGGCGAGGTTGATAAAATTGTCAAGGACCACAGGACTTGCTCTGATAATTCAAAACCATTGGAAATTTCTAATTCAATCGAATCAAATGGTAAGGATGGTTCTGTTGAGTACACAGCCATGTCCAACTTGAAAACACCCAAGCGGCATGATCTAGCCATGGTCTTCACTTGCAATGTCTGCAAAACGAGATCTGTGAAGACAGTCTGTCATGAATTATATGAGAAGGGAGTGGTGGTGATCCATCGTGGTGGGTGTTACAATCTAACACTTGATTGTTGATTAGCTTAGGTGGTTTGGAGAGCCCGGGAGCGTTAAGTAGCTCTTGGCAGCCCGAGGGGAAGAAGTAAAGAAATGATCTGTCAATTCTCTAAACCTAACTGGAGAATATTTACTTGGTACAAGATCTTCATAATTTGAACAAGTTGCAGCAGGTGATAAGTTCTCTAAACCAAAATGTATGCGAGTGCACACAGATTCACCAGGATTTGTATTTTCAACATTATTGTAATTGTAATTGTAATTGTTATTGATTGAATGAATTATTGTAATTGAATGAATGAATGAATGATTATGCAGGTGGTAATTGAATAAATGAAGGGTTATAATTTTTTTAAAATGTAGGAAACAGGTAGCTTGTAATCTAACAACCGTAGCTGTTATTAAATTCGGCATATAGCTCGGATCCTGCACTACTTTTACCTACAAATACTATTTGTAGCTGTAGGAACTGTTTGTTACAGAAGTAATTGGTACGGATTATATCTATAGCTATTGTATTCCATGGCTACAGTTTAAATCCATAGCCATATATGTTTTAGACCTATGACTACAGTCATGCTACGAACTAAAACCGTAACATAGGTATTTAGCTACGACTTTTATCTGTAGCCTTTTCAAGATTCCATTAAGTTTAGCTTACTAGTGGACCTAAATGTCTCTCCAAATGAGAATGATTGTGGATGTATAAATGCAAATCTAATATGGAATAATTTTAACTCCCAACAATACAATGGAGACAATAGGTCACTTATACAAATGCAACTTGTACTACTCAATACAATCAATTCTCAGTCAATCTTTAGTAGCAACCGAGCTAACTTCTAGCATTCATATTTTTTTCTACACTTCATTTTCTACTCTGAAAAATGCAAGGTCTTTCCTGGACATCTGTTCATCACAATGTAAGAGTTATGGGCCATTATGGTTTAAGGTCCACTTAAAGATAAGGTGTGATTGAGGGTCTTTACTCACAGTGGTAAATTAAGATGGTTTGCACCAAGAAAATGCTCTAAAAGGGACTGTAAATTTTCAGTCCATTTTAGCAAAATGAACTCACATCAAGCTTTAATTAGCTTCTTGTTTCAAAACAAATGGATTTACAAAGAGAACAAAAGGAATAGAGAAATTGACATTTTCTAATGTGCTAGCATGAAAAATACTTAGCAGGAAAACTGCTACATTGATTTGTATAGTTGGTAGGGAAAACCCTTTTTATGAATTTGATGGCGTGTACAAGATGAGTGGGCCCCACACTCTCTGAAAACCCTCTGACGTTGTGTGGAGGCATCCCAACTAATCTCAATTGATGCACGACTAATGAACATCTCTTTGAAAGCCTACAAGGCAAGGAAAGGTTTCCCATGAGTTTTTTTCCGTATCACATTCTTCTTCTTTTTTATATGTATATAGTAAATTTGAGCAAGCTATACTCTCTTAGAGAGACGTAACTGATTACATAATCAAATGCTCGTCATTTCTAAAACTAAATTTATGCACAACTTCAAAACACTACAAGGAAAGGGACTTAAGGATATGGTATGGTTGTGTGAAAGTGTGAAGTGGTTTTACTTGATAATATGATACGGTTGATGGACTATGTGATGAGATTGTACTTGAGGATATAATATGGTTGTGTGATAGTATGATGTGGTTACACTTGAAAATATGATATACTTGATGAACTATGTGATTAGGTTGTACTTTAGGATATGATATGGTTATGTGACATTGTGAAGTGGTTTCAAATTGAATGATGTCATATGGTTGAATGACTATATGATGATGTTAAACTTGAGGATATGATATGATTGTATGACAATGTAAAGTAGTTTTACTTGAGAATGTGATACGGTTGATAGACTATGTGATGAGATTGTACTTGAGGATTTATGATATGGTTGTATGAGAGTATGATATGGCTCCACTTGAGAATGTGATATAGTTGATGAACTATGTGAAGAGGTTATACTTGAGGATATGATATGGTTGAGTGATAGTGTGATGTGGTTACACTTGAGAATATGATATAGTTGATGGGTTATGTGATGAAGTTATACTTAAGGATATGGTATGGTTATGTGATAGTGTGAGTATATCAACTTAAAAATGTAATACGGTTTATGAATTATGTGATGAGGATGCACTTGAGGATATGATATAGCTGTGTAATAGTGTGATGAGGTATATCCACTTAAGAATGTGATACGGTTAATGGACTATGTGATGATTGCATTTGAAGATATGATATGGTTGTGTGACAGTGTGATGTGATTCTACTTGAGAATGTGATACGGTTGATGGACTACGTGATGATGTTGTGCTTGAGGATATGATATGGTAGTGTGATAATGTTATAGTTGAGAATGTGAAATAGTTGATGGATTATGCGATGATGTTGCACTTGAGGATGTGATATGATTGTGTGACAATGTGATGTGGTTGTTTCACTTGAGATTGTGATACGATTGATGGATTATGTGATGTGGTCGCACTTAAGGATGTGATATGTTTGTGTGATACTGTGATGTGGTTCAGGTTAAGAATGTAATAGGGTTATTTATTTTGACAAAGATTATAGTTTATTTTTATATAGCCAATTTTCAATATTCATTTATTTAAATCCCTCAAAAGAAATAATCGAAAAGAAAAAATAAAATTTTTAAGTCTTAAAGAAAAAATGACCTTCACCGGTAGTAAAAAATGCCGGTAAAAGTAAAAAAAAAATAAAAAACACCGGTAAAAGTTATTGTGATGGCTAGACAAACGTCGAAAAATGGGGCATCGCCAAATCCTTTATCGGCGGCTAGCGGCCTTTTCCAGTGCTTCTACTGGTCCCCGGTAAATCCTGAAAAAGCGCCTGTAAATTCTTAAAAAATACATAAATTTTAAAAAAGAGTCAGTAAATGCTTAAAATATGATACGGTTGATGGACTATTTGCGCTTGAGAATATGATATAATTGTGTGAGAGTTTTTTTTTTTGTTAGAGAACTGAATTTCATTGATGTATAAATGGATTACAAGAGTCTGAATTCGGGGATTCCTAGTTGAAAAGATCCAGGAAAACCTATCATATCTAGAAAACAGAAAACAAAAAACCCAGCCACTATTTAACCTCTCTAATTTTTCCAGCCCCAATTTATCAAGAAAAAGAACTCGGATATGAGGAGGAAGCTCTAATAGAGTAACAGAAATGGATGAGAGTTAGGAATCGCTCTCTTGACGGGCCAAGGCATCGGCAAGGGCATTCCCTTCCCTGTAGATATGCACAAATTCGATACTGCCTGTCTCCTTCAAGTGAGTAATCCGTCTAAGCTAGTAAGTCCATTTCCAGCCGGGACGGCCCAGGCCGTTTAAAACTTTCACTACCGTAGAGAGTCAAATTCAATAATAATTTAATTAAAACCTATAGACAAGCACATGGCTAGACCATCATAGACCGCACGAAATGTGATACGTGCTAAATGATCTCCATATGGGAATGTGATACGGTTGATAGACTATGTCATCACGTTGGATAATCCAAGGTTGTGTGACAGTGTGATCATGTTACACTTAAAAATATGATACAGTTGATGGACTATGTGATGAGGTTACACTTGAGGATATGATATTTAGTGCAACAATGTGATGAGGTTACACTTGAGAATGAAATAAATTGAAGGACTATGTGATAAGGTTACACTTGAGGATATGATATTATAGTGCGACAATATGATGAGGTTACACTTGAGAATAAAAAAAATTAAAGGACTATGTGATGAGGTTATACTTGATGATATGATATGTAGTTGTGTAAGTGTGATGTGTCCACTTAAGAATGTGATATGGTTGATTGACAATGTGATGGAGTTGCACTTGAGGATGTGGTATGGTAGTGTAATAGTGTGATGAGGTATATATCCACTTGAGAATGTGATACGATTGATGGACAACGTAATGAGTTTGCACCTGACACTACATAATAGTTAATTAAGGACTATATGATGAGATTTTACTTGAGGATTTATGATATGGTTGTGTGAAAGTGATGTGGCTCCACTTGAGAATGTGATACGATTGATGAACTATATGAAGAGGTTACATTTGAGGATATGATATGCTTGATGGATTATGTGATGAAGTTATACTTAAGGATATGATATGGTTGTGTGATAGTGTGTAGTGGTTCCAAATTGAATATTGTCATATAATTGAAGGACTATATGATGATGTTAAACTTGAGAATATAATATGATTGTATAAAAATATGAAGTGGTTTCACTTGAGAATGTGATACGGTTGATGGACTATGTGATGAGATTGTACTTGAGGATTTATGATATGGTTGTGTGAGAGTGATGTGGCTCCACTTGAGAATGTGATACAGCTGATGAACTATATGAAGTTGTTACACTTGAGGATATGATATGTTTGAGTGATAGTGTGATATGGTTATACTTGAGAATATGATATGGTTGATGGATTATGTGATGAGGTTGTACTTAAGGATATAATAGGATTGTATGGTAGTGTGTAGTGGTTCGAAATTGAATAATGTCATATGATTGAAGGACTATATGATGATGTTAAACTTGAGGATATGATATGATTGTATGAAAATATGAAGTGGTTCCACTTGAGAATGTGATATGATTTTGTGAGTGTAACGTATCCACATGAGAATGTGATACAGTTAATAGACAACATGATGGAGTTGTACGTGTGATAGTATGATATGTATGTATCCACTTGAGAATGTGATACGATTGATGGACAGTGTGATGAGTTTACACTTGAGGATATAATATGGTTGTATAATAATGTGATGTGATTACACTTGAGGATATGATATGGTTGATGGACTATGTGATTAGGTTATACTTGAGCGCATGACGTGGTTAAGATGATAGTGTGATGTGATTCCACTTGAGAATATGATACAGTTGATGAACTATTTGATGAGGTTGTACTTGAAGATGCATATGATATGGTTGTGTGATAATGTGATGTGGTTCCACTTGAGAATGTAGAATACTTTATGAACTGTGTGATGAGGTTGCACTCGAGGATATGATATGATTGTTTAACAGTTGGTGTGGTGGATCCACTTGAGAATGTGATACAATTGATAGACTATATGATGAGGTTACACTTGAGGATATGATATGGTTGTGTGAGTGTGAAGTGATTTCACTTAGAATTGTGATATGGTTGTTTATTTTGGCGAAGATTATAATTTATTTTTCTATTTCCAGTTTTTAATTTTCATTCATTTAAAACCCTCAAAAGAAATTACATAAAAAAATAACAAATAAGTAAAATAATAATAATAATAATAATAATCATAGGTGATAAAGCAAAATTAATTGTTACCTAGATAAATTCAAGTCAAAAAATTTAGTTAAATAAGAGGTCATGTCAGTTGGTGAATAAAATGTCAATATTGGATGTTGAATAGAGTTATATAGGATACTGTAAATCCCAAAACAGCACCAGCCTCGACTTGTCGAATACTAATTAAGGCAAGAAGCATCAAAATCAAACCCAATAATCAAGACGACAAAAATTACTATTCAACACCTAAGCTTGGAGATGTGATACTCGTTATACAAGTATGTTATGTTTGTACATCATCAAAATTAAGCACCGACTCAATTGAAGAGCCTCCAACAATCTCCAAACTTGTCACTTGCATGACTTCAACTTCCTTGATCGTTATCGCATCTCAAAGGTAAAAATTCAATATATAAACAGCATTCCATTACATCCATAAGTAGAATTTTAATATGTAATTTCATCATTTTTCAAAATTACTGTACATGAATTCTTGAAGACCCACAAAAAAGAAACATGCCTCACATATTGTATAATGCATTTAAACAACACAAAATGTACATTAATTCAAGTGGGCCCCATAAAAAAAAAAGAAAAAAAAAGAAATGGAGTTCACCTTCATCGCGTATCGTATAATGGACCTATAGCTGCACAAAATGTACATGAACTAGGATATGCCCCACAAAAAAAAAAAGAGACCCCACCTATCGTATAAGGCATGTATATTATATAAAATGTATATTTGTTATAAACCAAAAAAGAATAAAAAAATATAGTCATTCTGAATTCTTCAAACATGCCAAAATCTTGGCATCCTTCGACTTGAACAACTATCCTTAGCACAACTGAATTACCCTCCTGCAGCATATAATGAAGGAGTTGTTGTTGCTTAAATTTCTTATCTGCATAAGCCCATCCATAATTGAATTTTCCTCCCATAGCATATAATTCAAAATGAAGTTCACCCTCATGAAAATCTCATTCATAACAACACACAATTCCTAATTCAAAGCAATACCCAAAAAAAATGAATGAAAGTAATATATAATTACATATTTAATCCACGTTTTGTATATTGGGTTATACACTTGGAGATGTATATATTTGCATTGTACATGAGAATGCAAAGAGATTTAAAGACAAAGATGATAGGGTTTTAACGATAGCGTGATTAGGTTGCACTTGATCATATGATATGCATTTATGTAAATGTGATGCATTTACATTTAGGAGAGTGTAATGAAAATGAAGGTGTGTGTGAGTTGGTTACACTTAAGAATGTGATGTGGTTGTAGTATATATCTGAGTTAGAATATATGATGAGATTACCATTGAGAGTGTGATGTGGTTGATTGAGAGTATAAGTTGGTTCCACTTTAGGATGCGAAAGGATTTTCAGTTAGAGTGGTCCCATTACACTTAACAGTATCATATTGGTGACAGTATCATATTGGTGATGAAGTGTGTGTTGAGGTTCAACTTAAGGATGTGATATGGATGGTGGAGTGTGATTGGCTTACACTAGACGAACTGTTGTGCATTATAAGGAAGTGTGATGTGATTACACATAAGGGTGTGATGATGATTGAGTATGTGATTATAATTAGGGGCTAAGATATTTTAGGAAAAATTTGAAAATGATTTAAGAAAATATTAGATACGATGAACCTTACCATATTCTATTTCGATAAAGGTCGTTGTTCCTCTGTTCCAAATTTTGAATTACTGTCTCTTACCATGAACTATTGGAATGCACCAGATGTAATAGGATACTACATAGTCAACATTCCATAAATTTCGAGTCCGGATCGTCTATTACCAGGTAAACAGGGATTTCTTATTACTTGATCCTCATTGGTCCACGTCACCACTCACTTGAGGATATTTAAAATTGAATGTACTAGGATTGCTAATAGATATTTAAAATAGTTTGATCTTGCATAAGTAATATAAATCCTAACTCAAAGCAAAGAAATTATTGGTACCTCACTAGCTAAGGTCATTGCCACACAACCCTATTCAATTTGGAACCACTACGCATTGCTACACAACCCTATCATATCCTTAAGTATAACCTCATCACATAATCCATCAACCATATCATATTCTCAAGTGTAACCATATCACACTATCACTCAAGTGTAATAACTTCATATATTTCATCAGCCGTATCACATTCTCAAGTAGAGCCACATCATATCCTCAAGTGTAATAACTTCATATAGTTCATCAGCCGTATCACATTCTCAAGTAGAGCCACATCACTCTCACACAACCATATCATAAATCCTCAAGTACAATCTCATAACATAGTCCATCAACCATATCACATTCTCAAGTAGAACCACTTCACATTGTCATACAATCATATCATATCCTCAAGTTTGAGAATTTTCATCATATAGTCCTTCAATCATATGACATTATTCAATTTGGAACCACTACACATTGCCACACAACCCTATCATATACTTAAGTATAATGTCACGTCCCAAACCCGAAAATAGATTTATAGGAATCCTGATCGCTGAATCCGATGCCGACAGCCTTCATTGTACCCCATTCTTGGCTTCTAGCATTCATATGCCAAATTCTGATCCTGGGATCCTACAAGGAGGATTTTTTTTTTTGTTTGAAATGTACATTTAACTAGTAATAAGCATAACCACAAGATTACCTAATTCACAATGGCAACATCATCATCACATATCCACTAATATAATCATTTGAATACAATACTGAATGGGAAATACATAAATAGAGAATCAAGCTCCAGAAGACCACCGCATGCTCCAAGCTCAACACTGTTGCAGCCCAACATCAACTGTACGCATCAATCGTGCATAAGCTTATAGAAAGCTTAGAGGGTGGTGTGAGTGTGTGCACAAGGCAAGTGTCAAGTATTCAATATAATGTCATAATCATACAATACCGAAAATACTGGTAATTCATAATTCGTACATCATTGGAATAAGTAGAAATACTGACAAGTCCATAAGTCAATAAATATCAGGATACGCAATATAGAACAGTTATGCAGTAAAGAATCATAAAGAGCTAAATGTCAGATGCCGAGGATGCAATGCAATATACAAATTTTACTAAGTCTATCTAGGCCATATAGGTGCAGAAACACATCAACCCAAAATTTCATATGCCTGCGGATGTAATGCAATATGCGATGCGAATGAAATGACCATGCTTGAAGTGTGAAGTCGGGATGATGGTATGTAATATCGTAGGCTACGGGGTCCGCCATAATGGACTTCTATCCAAACCAGTCCCATACCTAAATTTGGATAGTCAGACTCAACGTGGTAAACTCCTGATCTCAGGTTGGTCGCGCGCCCAACTGAAATCCTTGCCATAACGAAGGTACACAACAATTAGTTGCGCACTACCAGCCCAAGTGGATAGTGAATGAATGAATGAATGAGCATGCAACTCCTACTCGATAAGTCCACATGTCAGTATAGTTTCTCTCTGAGAAATCACCGGGGTCTATTACACTCCAAACCAGATTGCTGCCCCATCGGGCGCAACAAGGTGAGTGGAAGAGACCTCACTATCCGCCTGCCAATATTGGGCTTGGCTCGTCAATAGCGGACCCATTCCTCGAGCTGGTCAGACTCAGCTTAGCATTGCCCCCTCCTCTGGGACAGGTAAGGCCGCACCCCCTTCCAACCGACCACGACACAGTGGAGAGCGTAGCCATCTGATAATCGACACTTAGCGCTCATCTACCCACTCGGTCTAGACGTTGGAGCAACCTCTGGAACCAAGAGGGTTCTGAGACTTTCACCTAAGGATATCTATAATACCCCATGTAGAACAGATTTTCGGTATCCCATCTGGCCATCCACGATATGTCTGTAGAGGTTATGACCCTGATGTCGCTAGGGCATATAGTAATCACAACACACAATACAAGATGCATGAGTCATACAATTCAATCATGCATCAATCCTGCACATATCATGCACTCATGTGAGACAATCTCCACCTATCAGAGAGTCTCATAACAACCAGCATTATAACATATGCAATGGTCAATCATATCTCATAACAGACATACAGATGATGCGTATGGGCATGTATCATGATGCTATGCAGTCACATACTCATAATCGGTATCAATAGCAAGCATTGACAATCGACATCGACAACGTGGACTTTTAACTAACATTGTCCCCCAAGGAACGGCCCACATAAGGCCTAACATATAGTAGACTCATAGCCGCTCACAAGGGCTAAATGTACAACACCATGGGCCTCACTCAAGAGTTTAATATACATCACGATGGGCCTTTCACATGGCCTAACATACATTATAATGAGTTCCATCGCCTAGCCCTCAAATGCATCACAATGAGCCTCATCACATAGGCCTCATATACATCACATTGGGCCTTAAACACGGGCTGGATACACATCACAATGGGCCGCATATACATCACATTGGGCCTCGACAATCAGAATCGGCAATCAGCCACGATAATTGGCCTCGATAGGTAATCGGCCTCGATAATCAGAATCGGTTAATCGGCCATGACAAGTAGAATCGGCAATCGGCCACGTCAATCGACAATCGGCCATGATCGGTAATCAGTCTCAATAATCGGACTCGATCGGTAATCGGTCAATCGGCCATGACACGCAGAGTCGGCAATCAGCCACGTCAATCGATAATCGGTCACGATCGGTAATCAGTTACGATAATCGGCCACGATCAGTAATCGATCAATCGGTCATGACAATCGAAATCGATCGATAATTAGAATCGGTAAATCAATCACGTCAATCGGAATCGACATTCGGTCATGACAATCAGGATCGATCGATAAGTAGAATCGGTAAATCGGTAAGAATGGGCCTAACAGGGCCTAAGGAAAGGTACAATGAGGACATCTAACCATCATTACCTATCAATGTGAACATCCAACCAACATTGCTCCTAAGGAGTGACCCACATAAACATCATTACATACATCATGGCAAAATCACATATCTCAACAGACCATGATTATACAATAGGTAGGCCCTGCACCTGGGCCTCAAATACATCACATTAGCCCCTCATCACATAGGCCTCAAATACACAACAGGTGGACCCTGCACCTAGGCCTATAGTCATCACAGGTGGGCCTTGCACATGTCCCTCATATGCATCGAATGGGCCACGCGACATGGTTCTAATACATACCACAATGGGTCGCATGATATGGGCCTAATACACATCAGGTGGGCCCTATCACATGGGCCTAATATACATAGCAAGTGGGCGTCATATACGCAGTAAATGGACCTTAAATTCATCACATCGTTCCCAAACATTGCCCGTGAAGATCAGCACCGTGCAACATGGTCCAACGCTGTCCTAAGCTACTGGACGGCGTGGATGCAATACATACAGCATTATGAGACTCATAGCACTACCCAAACATTGTCCAACACCGTCGAAACACATGGACGATGTGGGTCAAAATACATAGATAAAGGCAAGGCCCCATAGCATCGTTCAAATGATTCCAGCACCGTCCAGCACTGTCTGGATGGTGTGAATATAACACATACCTCATGCGTGGGATCCACACAGATGGGTGGTCAAAATAAAACCCATACACCATGGACGGTGTATAAAATTCACATATAATTCAGGGTGGGCCCGTGATCTGGCAAAACGAATGGACGTTTTGGATATAACACACGCCCCATGATCAAACCCAACAGAGCTTGCTGGCGTCATCTGTAACAGCTGAAGCTACTGGCCATCCAGCAGATGGACAGCCGAGTACAAGGTACGTACATCATGGTGGAGCGCCCTGCACCGTCGAAACGGGTCCAGACGGTGAGGATGAAAAAATATCACGGTGGATCCACTGTCCCAGCTGGACGGCTGGACGAAACCCATTCGTCAGGTGAGTCCACGTGTCTGGCCACCTGTTAAATAAAGCTGGTTTTTGTGTCTTCCTTCCAACGTCCAGGTAGGACGGACGGTCTGAATATTATGTACGTGGCATGTGGGCCCCATAGCCACTGGCCATAAAATGATCTAGAAAGATAGATGGACGGTGTAGATGTAATACATACATGTTGGTGAGGTCCACGTGCTAGATGCAGCACTGCATCAAGTTGGTACCACCGTCTAAGGCTGGGACTGTGTAGATGTAGATACATCAAGGTGGTTGCCACTGTATAGTCTGGACGGAGCATAGACCCGTACATCATGGTGGTGTGCACCGTCCAGTGAGACACGTATCATAGTGGGTCACACCATCCCACACAGTGGACGGTGTGGATGGAGGCATACATCACGGTGGTCTCACATCCATAAACAAATGGATAAAATACTTAGATCATGGTGGATCCCACGTCGTCAGATGGACAGTGCAGATGCCACACGTGAGTGCCAGGGCCCCACCGCCTTGAATGGCAGGTATAAAACACATACATTTTGTTATATCCTCACCATCCAGATATATATATATAATATTATATATAACAGCTATATAGCTATACCTGCTTCCACCGTAGGTGAGTCCCACATACATGGCCTTCCAGAGAGTTGTATTTGCCTCAGATTGGGATGATGTGGATGCACCACACGTGCCCAGCAGATGGGCCCACGATATGTATGGTGTAGATTAAAACATATATCATGCATGAGACCCACATAACTTGCTGAGATCACAGCAGCTGCCAGCTACGTGGGTCCCACAGAACTTGCTGACGTCTCCAGTAGATGCACGTCAGTAGGACCCACAAATAAACAGTTTGGGTACAACACATATGTCTGGTGGATTCCCCATGCTGGAGGCAGCACGTCACCTATGTGGGCCTCACGTCCATGAACGGATGGCGTGGATAACACATCACATGGGCCACACTACCCAGATGATGTGGATTAAAGCATATGGCAGGGAAGGTCCCATGTGAAATTTAGATCTATCCCATGCTCCTTGCAATGCCATGAGACATAAAATAAAAATAAAAATAAAATGAGATGAAATGAAAGTATCACTGTGATGTTTGGACGGCGTGAATACAACATCTGCCTCATGGTGGAGTCCACATGGACGGTTTGGATCACCAGGCCCCCTCCTGCCAATGTTGGTACTGTTGGTGGGAGTCCTACTAATGGACGGTATAGATGAAACCCACCTAGCTCTGCTGACGTCATTACATCAGCAGGCCCACCGTCCAGGACACTTGGACGGCAAGGATAGAACACGTGCATGAAAGGGGGGGTCCCACCGTCAGTGGACGGTGTGGTCAAACCGCCTAAACCCTGGTGGGTTCCGCCGTCTAATACGGTGGACGATGTGAATAAAACCCGTACATCATTAGTGGGTCCCATGTGGGGCCCACCATAGCATTTATTTTACATCTAATCCGTTGATATGGTCACTGTGACCCGTATGAAGAGGAAAAATAAATTTTGTAATGATCCGGAGCTGCTGGGACACCCAAAAGGGTTACAATAGCAGACGTTCAATCCCACTATTTCTAGTGACGTGGGCCACCTGAGTCCCAGATAGGGCCTATTTTTGGGATGACCACTGGTCAAAGGGAGGCCCACCAAGTGCACGGTTGTGATGTTCAACACACGTCACAGTGGGGCCCACGGCCCTGCCCGTCCGTCAGCCGCAGGACGTCGCTAACGTCCTTTTTCAGTAGCAGCAGCAAAGGCTGCTGGTTGCTTTAATTTTTATTTTTATTTTTTGGTTTGTTGTTTTTTGAAGGTTTTTCACTGGTGGGGCCCACGTTAGCTAAATCCAGTCCAGCCATTGTACTCTATGACTCAAAACAAGCCAAACAAGTCTAATATTAAATATATATCGGCATGTAGCAAAAATTAAAGTGAATTTAAATGGTAAGAATCACTGTTTTGAAAGGTATGACCCACCAGAAAATTTGATCAGCTTCATCTCTTAACTCAATGCCTAAAATAAGTTGGTAACTATGATGGATGGTGTGGATTGAAATCATACATCAATGTGGAGCCTACACAAGCAGCTCACCCCAAATGCCTTGAACCAAGGCTAATATTTGTATTTTCCATGAACGTCCAGCGGCCAGGGACGCTGGACGGTTGTGCTTTTCACATGCATAATGTGGGCCTGGCTCAGGTGGGCCACCAAATGCATGGTTGATGTGGATAAGACATACACTAAGGTGGAGTCCATCCAAGTGGGCCACACGGCCACATCAATCACATACAATAGAAAATGAAAGAGAGAGAGAAAGAGATAAATGGTGATGATGGGAGGAGCTCCGCCACTATGAGCTCCTCCATGATACAATGGATACATCAAGATGGGTCCCACCACAAGTGGGCCCCCAAATCATCAAAATGACACAATCAAAATCTAGAAAAGAAACACCCACAAAACAAAAGAAAAAGAGAGAGAAAGAAAGAAAGAAGCACTCACCTCAAGATCTCTTTTTCCTTCTTCCGCTAATGCGATCTAGAGCTCAAATGGATGGACTTCAACGGTTGAGATCGGACTTGGACGGTAAAAATGGAAGGTAGGAAGGTGGCCCATACTAATTTCTCTCCCATGGAAGCCATGGATGGTTGCTTGGAGATTATGAGGGAGAGGGAGTAAGAGAGAGAGAGAGATTGAAAGAGAGAGATGGGTGAGTGATGTGGTGGGTGTACTTTGTGTATGAGAGAGTTTGACTTTGGGGTTGCTTGGGGATGGGGTTGTACTTTGACATGAGATGTGATGTGGTACTTGATTGATGTGATGTGATACTTGATTGATGTGATGTGATGTGATTGATTTGAAAGATTATCTTGGATTTACAAATGCGCGGCGTTTTCTCAAACTGAATGCGGGCCCACATCTCCTGGCCTGGGTATCGCCTCGGCGCGCGAGATGTGGCATCGGAATCATGGAGACTACGCGGTCGCTAGGGTATAAGTCTTGGGTTGAGTCAACTCGGGTTAACGGTGTGTGAATCAGGATCACGCGTAAATGCTGGTTAAGGGTCGAGGTTGCTGGGATTCGACCGGGAAGATCGCGGAAGTCTACCGAACGATACGGTCTAGGATACGGGTCTTACATATAACCTCATCACATAATCCATCAACCATATCATATTCTCAAGTATAACCATATCACACTATCACTCAAACATATCATATCCTCAAGTGTAACAACTTCATATAGTTCATCAGCTGTATCACATTCTCAAGTGGAGCCACATCACTCTCATACAACCATATCATAAATCTTCAAGTTTAATCTCATCACATAGTCCATCAACCGTATCACATTCTCAAGTAGAACCACTTCACATTATCATACAATCATATCATATTCTCAAGTTTGAGAATTTTCATCATATAGTCCTTCAATCATATGACATTATTCAATTTGGAACCACTACACATTGCCACACAACCCTATCATATCCTTAAGTATAACCTCATCACATAATCCATCAATCGTATCATATTTTCAAGTGTAACCTCCTCAAGTGTAACCATATCATACTATCAACTGTTTCACATTCTCAAGTGTAACTTCATCACATTACACACTCATGAAAATGTGTAATTTATATAATATTATCTTTTAAATTTTAAATATGTAAAAAAATAAAAATACAGATTACAATCAAATATTATAAACATTGGCCTGCACATATACAGAACTTTTACCGGCACTTCCATATACCTTTATCGACTGTTCCATAAGTGCCTTTACTGGCGCTTATAAAAGTGATGGTAAATCTTACCTATAGGAGTGTCTAGCACAACCGTCGATAAAAGTCTTTGATTTCCAGTAAAGCCTTTACTGATGACACTTTTGTCGGTGCTTTCCTGATTGTCGGGAAAGGCTTGACCCAGGTTTTCTAGGCCTTTGTCGGCGGTTTTAACTGTCGATAAAGGTCAGTTTTCTTGTAATACTCCTTTTACCGAATGCCTTAATAATTGGTGAATGATTTCTAAATTGGGCTAGAATTGAAATTTTGAATATGCTAAATGGATTTGAAATGTACATAGAAACTTTTAATTTTTTCAAGTTAACTTATAAAGGGTATTCTATGATGAGTAATTTTATCATATTTATTAATATTATTGGCTATTTAAATTTATCTACTTTTAACTCACTCTCCCTTACCCATGCACTACTATTACAATTCTAAAGGAATGCTCCATAGCAAGAAAAAGAAATTTACTTCCGAAAGGCCTGGTCTTGTGTTTGTAGGAGTAAGATGTATTATGTTTGCATGACAGCTCATGAATGTGTACTGGAACTAATAACTAGTTGAGATTGATGACCTGAATTATTAGAAGGTGTCCCAATATAAATGAAAGAAGTGATAAATATCATGTAAGAGAGTACAATCTATATCAGAATAAGTACATGCATATGTGGAAGTGATACAGTTGATGGACTATGTGATGAGATTATACTTAAGGATATGATATAGTTGTGTGATAGCATGAAGTGGTTCTACTTGAGGATATGATATGGTTAATAAACTATATGATGAAGTTGTGCTTAAGGATATAATATGGTTGTGTGACAGTGTGATATTGTTCCACTTGAGAATGTGATATGGTTATCATACTATGTGATGAGGTTACACTAGAAGATATGATATGGTTGTGTGATAGTATGATGTGGTTACATTTGAGAATATGATATATAGTTGATATATTATGTGATTAGGTTGTATATGTGACAGCGTGAAGTGGTTCCAAATTGAAGAATGTGATACGGTTGATGGACTATTTGCGCTTGAGAATACAATATGATTGTGTTATAGTGTGATAAATGATCTCCACTTGGGAATATGATATGGTTGATGGACTATATCATGACGTTGGATAATCCAAAGTTGTATCATAGTGTGATCATGTTACACTTGAAAAATATGATATAATTGATGGACTATGTAATGAGGTTATACTTGAGGATATGATATTGTAGTGTGATAATGTAATGATGTTACACTTAAGAATGAAAGAAATTGAAGGATTATGCGATGAGGTTACACTTGAAGATATGATACGTAGTTGTGTGAGTGTGATGTGTCCACTTGAGAATGTGATACAGTTGATGGACAACGTGATGGAGTTGTACTTAAGGATGTGGTATATATCCACTTGAGAATGTGATACAATTGATGGACAGCGTGATGAGTTTGCACCTGAGGATATGATATGGTTGTATGATAATATGATGTGGTTATACTTAAAAATATGATATGGTTGATAGACTATGTGATTAGGTTGCACTTGAGCGCATGACATGGTTGAAACAATAGTGTGATGTGCTTTCAATCACTTGCATAACTTAACTTTACTAAATAATGGAGGATCCGGACTTCACTTTTATAAGTGCCAGTAAAGGCGCTTATGGAACAGCCAGTAAAGACATGTGAAAGTGCTGGTAAAAGGTCTGTATATGTGCAAGCCAATGTTTATAATATTTGATTGTAACCTACATTTTTTTTTACATATTTAAAATTTAACAGATAATATTATATAAATTCCATTAATATTATATAAATTTCAATGTCAATTTTCTTGCCACACTCGAATTAGCATTTTCACAATTGTTAACTCTCGAAAAAGCACTAGAAAATATGTTAGCTTTGTAGTACTCCTTCGTAAAAACTAATGTTAATGGAAGGCAGTTTCGGCCATGCATATAGTCTTTTGTATATTCATTAAATTGCAGAAGTCAAGCCTAGCAATTCCTGTAATTCTGGCCTAATCATGGCCCGACGCTTTTGCTGGCTGCTTGTATTTCTAACAGAAGCACTGACAAAAGTGAAAAAAGTGCCAGCAAAAGTCTATCCAAGTGCCGGCAAAAGCATGGTTTCAAGACACTTTTACTCACGAAAAAGCACCGACAAAAGTCTATACAACGCCGGTAGAAACTATCAAAGCACCGCTAAAGCGGTATTAAGCGCCGCAAACTGTATGAAACGCCCCTAAAAGCTTTAGAAACGCCGGTAACAGATATGAGGAATGCAGGTAAATTTTGCAACAAACGCCAGTAAGAAGCTGCAACAAATGCTAATGAGAGATTAAAAATGCCAGTAAAATCTGTTTAAAATGCCAATTAATCATTCATAGTGTAAAAGAAAAAATAATAGAAATAATTAAAAATTCTGCTAAACTGAATCTTCTAAATCAAAAGACCTTTATAGACTTAAATTAGCATTCTAATACAACCTGTAAATCATTTACAACCAGCCTCATTTATTAGGAGGCCTGAGAATAAAAGGTTACATAATGGACAAAATTTACAGATTGAGACACAAGGAAAAGCAAAAGGAAAAAAATAAAAAATCAACGGACTTCAGCGACGCCCGAGGCGAGACTTCTCAAATGTACCCCAATAACCAGAACTCATGCCATATAGAGGACCTTTGTCAGCACCACCCTACCATGCATAGAGGTCAGGTAATAAAACAGTATGTACACTCATACTCTGAGTTACACTATCTAAAATTAAATTTTCAGTCATAAATATTTCCTATAAAAAAAACCATAATGAATGAAGGCCTTATCCATCCCCATATGAAGCAGCAAAGCCCCCCTCTGTTGCCAATGCTCCACCTTCAGTTACCAATGCAAAGATAAAAGTTTACAAAACAAAATAAAATAACTAAAAAACAAATTTGATATAAAGTAAAAGGAACCAATAAATACCTGTAACTAGTAGATGGAGAAGAATAGCTATGGATTTTTTTTACTTTTTCTTCAAGGATAAAACTGCATCATAAGCATCATAGCATGCAACTCAATATGAGCCTTTTTACAGAAGCATTAACTAGCATGCAACTCAATATGGATGGACCTGAATTCAGCACAAGGAAAGCCATACAGTAGCTTGTACCTGATGAGCAGCTTTGATCATGCATCCATGTAAGCATTGTGGACCCCTGAGCCTACACTCTATATAGTTACTTCCACTTTGAATAAGCATCTTACAACCAAAGATAAATACACAATACAAGTCAAACATTATGGAAACCCTTCGTTATATTGAAGCAATGAAGATTGGTAAGAAAAATAATAATAATAATAATAAGCAAGGGTGTGAGGCCCTTACTTTTGGTGATCCTTACATGGAGTGGACGTGCCTGATTTTTGGACCATGGCATCAAGAAGTGGGGAACCACTAGATGGAAAGCTTGGATATTGCACACCTTTTATCCAGGCCTGTGTTGGATTGTAAGAGAGCTGGGTTGCACAAGCTCAAGGCTTTCCGACCTCAATGCATCTGTGTAAGCATTCAATATAAGGATAATTAGTGGTTGAGGTCCATTTCTTGGCTCAAGAAATTATGGACAAGTCAAGCACACATGATTGTATATTTTGATGATCTGAAACATCCCTCTGATGGATCCTTGTGTATCTGGACAGACTGAAATTTACTTTGGCAATTGCATTTTTATCATCGGAATGGCATCCCTCAAACAGGACTAAAAGCAATTCCTACTTACCTTGGCTGTCCAACATTTGCCTTCGCCATTGTGGATGGCGTCAATCAATGCAATGTAGTTCCAGTTCTTGATGACGTTGTACGGGCCATCATGGATCTCAACTTCAATAGTGTAGCCTTATCCAAATCTTCTTCACATAATACAATTGCAATTAGAAAAGGAAAGAAAGAAAAAAGAAAAAAAGAGGCAGAGTTAGTGAGTTGTTTGGGAAAGTAGATATTTTCACAGATGCAGTTGGCTAATGAGATACCACAGATTGAGGAATCTATTAAGGTAGAGGTAATGAGCTATTAGGGAAAGCAGAGATTTTCATTTGCAATTGCTTAGATTTAAGCTTCAGGGTTAGTTTTCAAGTTTGTTTCTAAATGCTTTCACAAAGAGATGTCATGTGCTTGTTGCTTCCATAAGGCCATATAGGGTGGTGATTGAATTACATAGCTGTTTGAATTGGTGGAATGATCACAGAGTGACACAAGGTGACACCAAGTAATGTCTATTCCAAGTCAAGATTGCATGCATTTCCAACATGATGTATGTATAAAAAGTGGTATTATGAAATGGTGGCTCTTGAGTGACAATTATAGGAGGTTTTAGGATCTGGCATGCGTCATGTGCCATTTAGGAATGATATGCAACATTAAAGAGCTTCATCATCTCTGAAAAAATATTTTTTATTTTCCTTTTGATAAGTATGAATAGAAAATTCTAATAGTAACAAGAAAAGGAGAAAGAAATTTTGAAGTTAGATGCAAGATTGAAGTAAATAATGTTCTGTTTCAGAAAGATAATATTTTCAGATAGCACAAGTTCACCAACAAGTGGAGAAACAGTCAACTCATGAACTGACAAACCTTGCAATGTAACCCATTGATTACTTATAGTGGTAGGACAAGTTGACTAGGGCTCAATCCAAGCCCAACCCATTTACTTAAAATTGTTAAGTCCACATAATTAGCAAAACTATGTATCCCGCAAACAAACAAGATGAATGGATGAGATGAATTCAATCTGCAGTTGATGGTGATTAAATAGGAGAACTAAGCAGCTCAAACTTGCCCAATTTCACCCAAAGAAAAAAGAAAAAAGACCAACGAATATTTTACACCACCTTCAAGCAATTGATGAATGAAAAACAAAAAAAAAAAATCCTTCTATGCGCTTCAATTACGCCCTGCAAAAACCGACCTCCTTTAACAATTGACATCCACCAACAAATGTAATAGATAGCATTTGCAACGATGAAGATCTCCTCTGCCACGAAATAAAATAGTCATCTAAAGATTAGATGCTGATGTTAACAATGCATATTTTTTCAATGTCATTATACAGGTTCACTCATCACTCTATGCTCAGACCTTAAAAAGAAGAAGAAGAAGAAGAAGAAGGGAACTTCAATACCTTACTCTTTGATAATTTTGAAATTTCTGAAACCAACCCAGATGAGAACTGTTTGTTAGGGAGGGTGTACAGATTCATAATATAAATCTAAAATTTTAGCCAATCCAACCTGCAAAAATCATGAGCCTTCACCTTCAGATCATACCATAGCAACCATGATTTCCCATCAGAATTGGTATTCAAGAAATGCCAAAATATCCTGTTCGTGTTATGAAATAAAATTCTTTTAAGAAAAAAAAATCATTAATTTTGATATTTTAAAAAACCACGAGTTCCATTGTGGATTTTTTCATGAATTTGGTTTTCATGTCCCTCGATTGAGAAAAGAAAAATAATCGCAGAAAAGACTGAATCAGGTATTTAACAATCTTCTTCAAGTGCAAGCATATGGACCTGTGTAACATTTGTTTTTTGTACTTCTCAATGGCTCCCCCTATATATACTTTGGTAGGTCAGGGTGTCTTAGAAAACATGATCTGTTATCTCCCTTTGCTTTCAATAGTGGCAGAAGGTCGTAGCAGATTATTTTCTAAAGCAGAGGCATGTGGCCTTCTTAAGGATTTTCATGAGGGGCCTTCAAGCTTATTGACTTCCAATCTCCAAATGTCTGATGACACTCTGGCATAACGGAATACCTCATTTGACCAAGTTGCCAATTTAAAGCACGTGCTTTGTTGCTTGTGCATGCATATTGTAGTCATAGAGAATAAAAGTCAAACACTAATATAAAATAAATCATGTGAAAGGGATGAAATCTAGAGTTGATAATTGTCAATAAGTGCTCAAAGTGGAAGTGGTGAAGTGAAGATCTTTCCAAAAAAAATCCTATTTATTGGTGTTAGAGAAGATGGTTTTGGTTTTTCTTAAAAGAGAGACGAAAATACCGACCTCCTTTAACAATTGACATTTATTCATTGTAAACAATCAAGGTAAAGCAGAACAGAATAGTATATGCTTGTTTTTCTTTTTCTTTTTCTTTGTTTATGTGGTTGACATACTTTTTTTAAGGACAAGGCTGTGATGATGATGATTTAGGACTGTGCAATTAAATTCTTCTTACCTCAGTCCATGGTGTCTTTTCATCTCAGGCAGCCTTTCCACCAAAGAATACCCAGAATCAAAAAGTAAGAAACAAAGCAGAGGCTATAATGCCCGCCACAGCACCAGCAGATATCTTTTTGCCACCCTCTGATAGAGGAACAAAATCTGCATGAAGAAAAATATTGAACAACCTTGCTTAACAGATGGGACTACCAAAGCAATTTATGTAAAAAAAAATTAAAAAATAAAAAATAAAAAATCATAATTATAAAATTTTTAAAAAATAGCGAACTGAACCCATGTTTTCTATGCGGTGTTTCTCCAACTATTGACCTAGTAAGCAGAGGAACCAGCCACAAACATAAAACTAGGCATGACTTCATATGAGGAATAAAACAAATACAAAAGAAAGAACAGAAACAGGACACAAATTGCATGCATGGCATATATCAACTCAAATGTCCACCATTCCCATAGGTATATATGGTTAGACAAGTATAATTTTTTGTTATAATGATTATAAACTAAGAGGACTTGTTAATGTACATCGTTTGTTCTTTAAGTGGATTTTCATGAAAATGTGTATGGATTAGCTTATTAAAAGAACAACTTTTCAAGAGAAATTGTCATTGTGATGGACAATTTTCAAAACTAGCTTTTACAATACAAATAATGAAAACATAATATTAATGAGAAGGAAAAAAAAATCATTCTTTCAACCCATTGTACAAGACTTACTTGGGTTAAAATGCTCACACTTTCTTTGTCAAACTGCATTGTCACAAAAATAAGAAATTTAAGAAAATAAAATTGAAAATATACATGTAAAATGTGCAGGAAAGGTGGAACTCTGAAAACAGAATTCCTGCTTACAGAATTCTTTTTTTTTTTTTTTACATTCCTTACGCTTACAGAATTCTCTTTTTTTTTTTCCAAGACAGTTGCATGGAACTCTGAAAACAGAAAATGCAAGGACCCTGACACAGGTTTTGATCTGAAAAGTGTTGTTCGACTTCTCTTTCAATTGACACAATCATACAACCCCAATATTGTGACATTTTTTAAAGATAAACCAAAAATCATTAAGAAAAATTGGACAAAAAGAAAAGAAAAGAAAGAAAGCTGCAGGGCAATTCTCAAGAAAAAGGAAAAACACTGCCACTAACCAAAAAGTAAAAAAATCCAATGATCCATTTTCCAATCGAGATCCTGAAAAAGAATTCACCCATGTCATTTCTTATAACCACCATTTCGAGCTCCAATGAGAACCATCATAATTTAGTTTCCAACCCCTGACTGATGGCCACTTTCATCTTTTTGTAATTTTTTTTTCCTTTTCTTTTCTAATCAAGTCATAAATAGTTAAATCAGCATTTTCCATGTATGCATACACCCATTTTCACTACCCAAAACGGATAAATGGGTGTTTGCAAAATCAATCAAGGTGGCTGTAGCTATTAACTCCTCAAAAGATAATCACATCCAAAGCAAACCCCACCAAGACCAACCAATACAAAAAAAAAAAAAAAAAAATGACTACCGAACATTCCAAGCTTCTATATGAACGATATAATGTTCTGTTTTTGCAAAGAAAATTAGAAGGAGAAATTCAAATACAGTGGAAATTAGAATAGGAAAATGACATACCAAGAAAACAAAGAACAAGATCTGCCACTCAAACTTCTTCAAAATTTCAATAGGAATATGATATTTGTGAAAGCTCTCAAGTCCTTGGAAGTCAGATTTCCAGTAGTAACCCGGTAAATCTCAGAGGAATATATATGAGGTTTTTACCCCAGAATCCCTAGGGAATCTATATTTTATGGAGTCCGGATCCTCTGTTACCTGGTAAAAATTCAAAAATTGGACTTTGAATGTATGCAAGTGAGGTAGGCAACGGAACCAACAAAGGAACAAGACCTCGATGAGGAGGCAGTCGAAATTGTACTTGCTATCGACAATCCGCTGCAGATATTCTCTAAAAGGCCCACTTACATCGCAACAACCGCAGCCTAATGGAAAATTGAAGGAAACTTAAGGGCAATTTGGTAGTGAGAAAGGGAGGTGCTGAGGAATTTAGAAGAGGGAGAAGGGTATTTAGGGGATTTACTAACCGTGGGTGAGAGAGTCTGTGGAGAGATTGAAAGCAACGTTTTCATTTTCTATTTTTTTTTTCCTTTGTTTTTTTTTAATAACGGTTTGGCATCCGAAGCTTTCTATTATTTTTTTAATCTTTTAAGTGAGTGATGACGTAGACCAATGAGGATAGGTAACAGGAAATCCCTGTTTACCAGGTAACAGACGATCCAGACTCATGTGTTATATTCATGGGAAATTTCCAACTGTACGACCAATATATGGCCCATTCCCAAGATGAAGCCCACCCCATTTTACTTTCTAAGAATACTCCTCAGGTATACGGACGCCTTGCAAAAGGTCGTAAATGACCTTGCTTTTTCCTTCAAGCGGATCGGCTGGTGATCGAGGACGAGCACTGACGCTTCTTGAACTTCGAGTTGTATGAACGGTTCAAAGGAGATCAACGTTACATGGGCCCGGCAGTTATGTATTTATTATATCCAACGTTCATCCATATTTCGAGATCATTTCGGAGAATTATCCCAAAAAAAAAAAAAAAAAAATCATATCCAAAGATCAACTGGACCACACCACAAAGAGCAGCAAAAAATTGATTTTCATCGTTGAAACTTTTGTAGGGCCCACCATAACATTTATTTTCCATCCATTCTATTCATGAGGTCACAAAGACCTGAATGAATAGGAAAAAAAATTTCATAATGATCCAAAACTTTCGTGACCTTCATGGGTTTCAACGGTAGACGTTCAAAGCAGAATGGCTACGGATTATAACCGTAGCCATAGATACAATAATCCATAGCAATAGGGTCGATTCGGGGTGGGCATGCCGAACTAGCGGCCCCCCGCGCCACTTGCTGGCCTGTTCGGCGCAGCCATGCCGATCTGGCAGGCCACGCCCATAGAGTGGTCCCTATGGCTACGGATAATAACCGTAGCAATAGGTTTTTAATTTTTTTTTTGTGTTTTTTTTTTTTTTTTTGTACATGGATAACTTTATTCTACCTATAATTTTCTCTAACACATATTTATATAAATATGTATATATAAGCATATAAATTTTTTTTCTCTTTTTTTCCATTTCTTTTTTTATTCATTTAACAAGAATATCTTCTAAATTAAAATTAGTTACTTGATGTACCCTATATGAGTTTGGGGTAGGAGAAGCTATTTTAACCAACCAACCTGGTTATTTTCTAAGATTTCATTAGCTTGATGATCAAAACTCTATTTCATTCACTTAGTGGTCAATTTCGTTCATTTCATTTACTTCGTGATCAATTCCATGCATTTCACGGTCAATTCCCTTCACTTCACGGTCCTTTTTATGCATTTCACGGTCATTTCCCTACACTTCACGATCATTTCCATGCATTTTACGGTCATTCCCGGCGATTCCGTTTTGATTCACGGTCATTTCTATGCATTTCACGGTCAATTCCCTTCACTTCACGATCATTTCCACACATTTCACGGTCCAATTGCCTCACTTCACGGTCATTTTCATGCATATCACGGTCATTTCCCCCTATTTCGTGTTGATTCACAATCATTTCGGCATATTTCATGGTCATGCCCCTTCACCTCACGGTCATTTCCACGCATTTCACGGTCCAATCGCTACACTTCACCGTGAAATGCATCAAAATGACCGTGAATCAACACGGAATAGGTGGGAATGACCATGAAATGCATGGAAATGACCGTAAAGTGAAGCGAATTGACCTTGAAATGGGTAGAAATGACCGTGAAGTGAAGGGGCATGACCGTGAAATGCATCAAAATGATCGTGAATCAACATGGAATAGGCAGGAATGACCGTGATATGCATGAAAATGACGGTCATTCCCGTCTATTCCATGTTAATTCACGATCATTTCGATGCATTTCGCGGTCAATTCCCTTCACTTCATGGTCATTTCCATGCATTTCATGATCAATTCGCTTCACTTCACGGTCATTTCCATGCATTTCACGGTCATTCCCGCCTATTCTGTGTTGATTCACGGTCATTTCTGCACATTTCACGGTCATGCCCCTTCACTTCATGGTCATTTTTGCACATTTTATGGTCCAATCGCTACACTTCACCGTGAAATGCGTCGAAATGACCATGAATCAACATGGAATATGCGGGAATAACCGTGAAATGCATGGAAATGATCGTGAAGTGAAGCGAATTGACCGTGAAATGCGCAGAAATGATCGTGAAGTGAAGGGGTATGACTGTGAAATGCGTTGAATTGACCATGAATCAACAAAAAATAGGCGGGAATGACCATGATATGCATGGAAATGACGGTCATTCCCGTCTATTCCGTATTAATTCACAGTCATTTCGACGCATTTCGTGGTCAATTCCCTTCACTTCATGGTCATTTTCATGCATTTCACGATCAATTCTCTTCACTTCACGGTCATTTCCATGCATTTCACGGTCATTCCAGCCTATTCTGTGTTAATTCACGGTCATTTCGACACATTTCAGAATAGGTTATAGGTTTACGTTAAGGTTTAGGTTTAGGTTATAGGTTTTAGGATTTGAGAATAGGTTTAGGTTATAAGTTTATGTTAGGGTGTAGGTTAAGGTTTAGGAAAATGACTGTGAATCAACATGAAATTTCTGGAAATGACTATGAAATGCATGGAAATGACCGTGAAGTGAAGCGATTGGACCGCGAAATGCGCGGAAATGACCATGAAATGAGCCGAAATGACCTTGAATCAACACAGAATAGGCGGGAATGACCGTGAAGCGAGGCGATTGGACCGTGAAATGCATGAAAATGACCGTGAAGTGAAGGGACAAGATCGCCAAATGCGTCGAAATGACCGTGAATCAACACGGAATTGCCAAGAATGACCGCGATATGCATGAAAATGACCGTGAAGTGAGGTAATTAGACTGTGAAATGTGGGAAAATGACCATGAAGTGAAGGAGCGTGACCGTAAAATGCGCTGAAATGACCATGAATCAACACAAAATAGGCGGGAATGACCGTGAAATGCATGGAAGTAATCATGAATTGAAGCGAAATGACCGTGAAATGCATGCAAATGACCATGAAGTGAAGGAGTTTGACCGTGAAATGCCTCGAAATGACCGTGAATCAACACGGAATTGTTTCAGATGACTGTGAAATGCATGGAAGTGATCACGAATTGAAGCGAAATGACAGTGAAATGCATGCAAATGACCGTGAAGTGAAGGAGTTTGACCGTGAAATGCCTCGAAATGACCGTGAATCAACATGGAATTGTTTCGGATGACCGTGAAATGCATGGAAGTGATCATAAATTGAAGCAAAATGACTGTGAAATGCATGAAAATGACTGTGAAGTGAAGGAGTTTGACTATGAAATGCCTCAAAATAACCGTGAATCCACACGGAATTGTTTCGGATGACCATCAAATGCATGGAAGTGATCATGAATTGAAGTGAAATATCCGTGAAATGCATGCAAATGACCGTGAAGTGAAGGAGTTTGACCGTGAAATGCCTCAAAATGACCATGAATCAACACGGAATTGTTTCGGATGACCGTGAAATGCATGGAAGTGATCATGAATTGAAGTGAAATGACCGTTAAATGCATGAAAATGACCGTGAAGTGAAGGAGTTTGACCGTGAAATGCCTCAAAATGACTGTGAATTAACACGAAAATGTTTCGAATGACCGTGAAATGCATGGAAGTGATCATGAATTGAAGTGAAATGACCATGAAATGCATGCAAATGAATGTGAAGTGAAGGAGTTTGACTGTGAAATGCATCGAAATGACCATGAATCAACACGAAAATGTTTCGGATGACCGTGAAATGCATGGAAGTGATCATGAATTGAAGCGAAATGACCGTGAAATGCATGCAAATGACCGTGAAGTGAAGGAGTTTGACCGTGAAATGCCTCGAATTGACCATGAATCAACACAGAATTGTTTCGGATGACCGTGAAATGCATGGAAGTGATCATGAATTGAAGCAAATTGACCGTGAAATGCATGCAAATGACCGTGAAGTGAAGGAATTTTATTGTAAATAACCTAAACCTATAACCTAAACTCAATTCCCTAAAGCTAAACCTAAACCTAATCTTAATCTCAACTCCCTGACCTAAACCTAAACCTAAACTTGAAAACCCAAACTTAAACCCAATCCCGAACCTGAACCCAATTTCCTAAACCTAAACCATAACCCATTCTTAAATCCAAAAACCTATAACCTAAACCTAAACTAAATCCAAAACCTATAACCTAAACCCGAACCCATTCTCAAATCTCAAATTTTATGTTAATTCATGATCAATTCGATGCACTTCACAGTCAATTCACTTCACTTCACGGCCATTTCCACGCACTTCACGGTCATTTCACTTCACTTCACCGTCATTTCCATGCATTTCACAGTCATTCCCGACGATTCTGTATTCATTCACGGTCAATTCGATGCACTTCACAGTCAATTCACTTGACCTCACAGCCATTTCCACGCACTTCGCGGTCAATTCACTTCACTTCAGGCCCATTTCCATGCATTTCACGGTCATTCCTGGCAATTCTGTGTTGATTCACGGTCAATTCGATGCACTTCACGGTCAATACACTTCACTTCACCATCACTTCAATGCACTTCGCGGTCATTTCAATTAATTTCACCATCATTTCTATGCATTTCACGGTCATTTTTGGTGATTTGATGTTGATTCACGGTCAATTCGTTGCACTTCACGGTTAATTCACTTCACTTCACGGCCATTTCCATGCATTTCGCAGTCAATTCACTTCACTTCACCGTCATTTCCATGCATTTCACTGTCATTCCCGGTGATTCCATGTTCATTCACGGTCAATTCGACGCACTTCACCGTCAATTCACTTCACTTCACAACAATTTCCACGCACTTCACAGTCAATTCACTTCACTTCACGCCCATTTCCATGCATTACACGGTCATTCCTGACAATTTCGTGTTGATTCACAGTCAATTCGATGCACTTCTCGATCAATTCACTTCACTTCACGGCCATTTCCACGCACTTCGCGGTCATTTCACTTCACTTCACCGTCATTTTCATGCATTTCATTGTCATTCCCGATGATTCCATGTTCATTCATGGTCAATTCAACGCACTTCACAGTCAATTCACTTCATTTCACGGCCATTTCAACGCACTTCGCAGTCAATTCACATAACTTCACCCTCATTTCCATGCATTTTACGGTCATTCCCGGCAATTCTGCGTTGATTCACGGTCAATTCGACGCACTTTGCGGTCATTTCACTTCACTTCACCATTATTTTCATGCATTTCACGGTCATTCTCGGCGATTTCGTGTTCATTCACAGTCAATTCGACGCACTTCACGGTCAATTCACTTCACTTCACAGTCATTTTCACGCACTTCGCGGTCAATTCACTTCACTTCACTGTCATTTCTATGCATTTCACGATCATTCCCGGCGATTCCTTGTTGATTCATGGTCAATTCGACGCACTTCACTGTCAATTCACTTCACTTCACATCACTGCCATTTCCATGCATTTCACAGTCATCCCCGACGATTCCATGTTGATTCACGGTCAATTCGACGCACTTCACGATCAATTCACTTCACTTCGCAGCCATTTCCAAGCACTTCGCGGTCAATTCACTTCACTTCACGCCCATTTCCATGCATTTCACGGTCATTACCACAATTCCGTGTTGATTCACGGTCAATTCGACACACTTCACGGTCATTTCCACGTGAATTGACCATGAAATGCATGGAAATGACCGTGAAGTGAAGGGAATTGACCGTGAAATGCATAAAAATGACCGTGAATCAAAATGGAATCGTCGGGATTGACAGTGAAATGCATGGAATTGATCACGAAGTAAATGAAATGAGCGAAATTGACCGCGAACTGATTGAAATTGACCGTGAAGTGAATGAAATGGATTTTCGACCATCAACCTGATGGAATCTTGAAAAATAACTAGGTTGGTTGGCTAAAGTAGCTTCTCCTACCCCAAAATCATATAGGGTAGGTCAAGTAACTAATTTTGGTTTAGAAGATATTCTTGTTAAATGAAAAAAGAAAGAAAAAAAAAAAGAGAAAAAAAAATTATAAGCTTATATATACATAATTATATAAATATGTATTAGAGAAAATTGTTGGTAGAATGAAGTTCTCCATGTAAAAAAATAAAATAAAATAAAAAATAAAAAAAATTCATAGATTGGCAAAGACTACAGTTATGGCTACGATTATAATCTGTAGCTATAGGAGTCGCCAGGTGGGCGTGGCCCCGCCAGATTGGCGCGCCCCCATGGATATGCCAGCAAGTGGCACGAGCGTCGCTAGTTCGGTGTGCCCACCTCAGACAGGCTCCTTTGGCTACGGATTTTAGTAGATATGGCTACGGTTATTATCCGTACCCATAGTCCGTAGCCATAGGGGCACCAACCGATCCGCTTGAAGCGGAAAAGCAGGGGCATTTTCGACCTTTGACACGTCGTCCGTATAGCTGGGGATTATTCTTAGAAGGTAAAATGAGGTAGGCTTCGTCTAGGAAATGGGCCATAAATCGGAGAAATTTCCAACTGTATGACCAGTATAAGGCCCATTCCCGAGACGAAGCCCACCCCATTTTACTTTCTAAGAATACTCCCCGAGTGTACGGACGCCTTGCAAAAGGTCAAAAATGCCCCTGCCTTTTCCTTCAAGCGCTAACGCTCCTCGAACTCCCAGTTGTACAAACGGTTCAAAGGAGATCAACATTACATGGGCCCAGCAGTTATGTATTTATTATATCCACAACGTTCATCCATATTTTGAGATCATTTCAGAGCATTATCCAAAAAAAAAAAATCATATCCAAAGATCAACTAGACCACACCACAAAGAGCAACAGAAAATTGATTTTCACCATTGAAACTTTTGTAGGGCCCACCATAATATTTATTTTCAATCCAATCTATTCATTAGGTCACAAAGACCTGGATGAAGAGGAAAAACAAATTTCATAATGATCCAAAACTTCCGTGACCCCTAAAAGGGTTTCAACGGTATACATTCAATTCCCAACTGCCTTTTATAGTGTGGTCCACTTGATAGTTAAATCTATCTTATTTTTTATCCCAAGCCTTAATATGAGCTCTCAAATTAGATGGATGGTTTGGATATAACACAGACCTCATAATGGGACCCACAAAAAAAAAAAAAAAAAAAACCACAGACTAGCAGATTTTTTTTTTCTTTTTTTGATGGGGAGAACTTTTTCTCCCTTACATTTTTCTCAAATACATAATTAGGTAAATATGTATATATGCGTATATAAAAATATTTTTCTATCTCTTAATTCATTTATTTGTCTATTTATTTAACAAGCATATCTCCTAAACTAAAATGAGTTATATAATGTACCATATATGATTTTGGGGTAGGAGAAGCTAATTTAGCCAACCAACATAACTTCACGGTCAATTCAACACACTTCACGATCAATTCACTTCACTTCGTGGCCGTTTCCATGCACTTCATGGTCAATTCACTTAACTTCACCTTCATTTCCATGCATTTCACGGTCATTCTCGGCGATTTCGTGTTCATTCACAGTCAATTCGATGCACTTCACGGTCAATTCACTTCACTTCATGGCCATTTCCACGCACTTTGCGGTCATTTCACTTCACTTCACTGTCATTTCCATGCATTTCACGGTCATTCCCGGTGATTTTGTGTTCATTCACGGTCAATTCGACGCACTTCACGGTCAATTCACTTCACTTCACGGCCATTTCCACACACTTCGCGGTCAATTCACTTAACTTCACCATCATTTCTATGCATTTCACAGTCATTCCCGGTGATTCCATGTTCATTCACGGTCAATTCAACGCACTTCACGGTCAATTCACTTCACTTCACAGCCATTTCTACACACTTCGCAGTCAATTCACTTCACTTCACCATCATTTCCATGCATTTCACAGTCATTCCAAGCGATTCCGTGTTCATTCACGGCCATTTTCATGCACTTCGCAGTCAATTCACTTCACTTCACCATCATTTCCATGCATTTCACGGTTATTCCTAGCGATTTTGTGTTCATTCACGGTCAATTCACTTCACTTCACGGCCATTTCCACGCACTTCGCGATCATTTCACTTCACTTCACCGTCATTTCCATGCATTTCACGGTCATTCCTAGCGATTTCGTGTTCATTCACGGTCAATTCGACGCACTTCATGATCAATTCACTTCACTTCACGGCCATTTCCACGCACTTCGCGGTCATTTCACTTCACTTCACAGTCATTTCCATGCATTTCACGGTCATTCCTAGCGATTCTGTTTTCATTCACAAAAATTCACTTCACTTCACGACCATTTTCACGCACTTCGCGATCAATTCACTTCACTTCACCGTCATTTACATGCATTTCACGGTCATTCCTAGCAATTTCATGTTCATTCACGGTCAATTCGACACACTTCATGGTCAATTCACTTCACTTCACGGCTAATTCACTTCACTTCATGGCCATTTCCATGCACTTTGCAGTCAATTCACTTCACTTCACCGTCATTTCCATGCATTTCACGGTCATTCCTTGCAATTTCGTGTTCATTCACGGTCAATTCGACGCACTTCACGATCAATTCACTTCACTTCACGGCCATTTCCATGCACTTCACGGTCATTTCACTTCACTTCACCGTCATTTCCATGCATTTCACGGTCATTCCCGGCGATTCCGTGTTCATTCACGATCAATTTAACGCACTTCAAGGTCAATTCACTTCACTTCACGGCCATTTCCAAGCACTTCGCGGTCAATTCACTTAACATCACCATCATTTCTATGCATTTCACGGTCATTCCCTGCGATTCCGTGTTCATTCACGGTCAATTCGACACACTTCACGGTCAATTCACTTCACTTCAGGGCCATTTCCACGCACTTTGTGTTCATTTCACTTCACTTCATCGTCATTTCCATGCATTTCACGATCATTCCTAGCGATTTCGTGTTCATTTCACGGTTTAGGTTTTGGGATTTGAGAATGGGTTCGGGTTTAGGATATAGATTTTGGTTTCGGTTTAGGTTATAGGTTAACGGTTTAGGTTTAGGTTATAAGTTTTTGGATTTGAGAATGGGTTCGGGTTTAGGCTATAGGTTTTGGTTTTAGTTTAGGTTATAGGTTTGGGAATTTGAGAATGGGTTCAGGTTTAGGTTATTGGTTTTGGTTTTGGTTTAGATTATAGGTTTTGGTTTAGGTTATAGATTATAGGTTTAGGTTAAGGTTTAGGTTTAGGTTTTAGGATTTGAGAATGGGTTCAGGTTTAGGTTATAAGTTTTGGTTTTGGTTTAGGTTATAAGTTAACGGTTTAGGTTTAGGTTTAGGTTTAGGTTATGGGTTTTTGGATTTGAGAATGGGTTCGGGTTTAGGCTATAGGTTTTGGTTTTAGTTTAGGTTATAGGTTTTGGTTTAGGTTATAGGTTTTTGGATTTGAGAATGGGTTCGAGTTTAGGTTATAGGTTTTGGTTTTGAGAATGGGTTCGGGTTTAGGCTATAGGTTTTGGTTTTAGTTTAGGTTATCGGTTTTGGGATTTGAGAATAGGTTCGGGTTTAAGTTACAGGTTTCAGTTTTGGTTTTGGTTATAGGTTTTGGTTTAAGTTATAGGTTATAAGTTTAGGTTTAGGTTTTGGGATTTGAGAATGGGTTCGGGTTTAGGTTATAAGTTTTGGTTTCGGTTTAAATTATAGGTTAATGGTTTAGGTTATAGGTTTTTGGATTTGAGAATGGGTTCAGGTTTAGGCTATAGGTTTTGGTTTTAGTTTAGGTTACAGGTAATAGGTTTTGGGATTTGAGATTGGGTTCAGGTTTAGGTTATAGGTTTTATTTTTGGTTTAGGTTATAGGTTATAGGTTTAGGTTAAGGTTTTAGTTTAGGTTTAGGTTATAGGTTTTGGGATTTGAGATTGGGTTCGGGTTTAAGTTATAGGTTTTGGTTTTGGTTTAGGTTATAGGTTACAAGTTTAGGTTAAGGTTTTGGTTTAGGTTTATGTTATAGGTTTTGAGATTTGAGAACGGGTTCGGATTTAGGTTATAGGTTTTGGTTCTGGTTTAGGTTAAAGGTTTTGGTTTAGGTTAACGTTTAAGTTTAGGTTATAGGTTTTGGTTTAGGTTATAGGTTATAGGTTATAGGTTTAGGTTAAGGTTTTGGTTTAGGTTTAGGTTATAGGTTTTGGGATTTGAGAATGGGTTCGGGTTTAGGTTATAGGTTTTTGTTTTGGTTTAGGTTATAGGTTATAGGTTTAGGTTAAGGTTTTGGTTTTGGTTTAGGTTATAGGTTTTAAGATTTGATAATGGGATCGGGTTAGGTTATAGGTTTTGGTTTTGGTTTAGGTTATAGGTTTTGGTTTAGGTTAAGGTTTAGGTTAAGGTTAGAGGTTTTGGGATTTGAGAATGGGTTCGGGTTTAGGTTATGGGTTTTGGTTTTGGTTTAGGTTAAAGGTTATAGGTTTAGGTTTATGTTAAGGTTTTGGTTTTGAGATTTGAGAATGGGTTCGGGTTTAGGTTATAGGTTTTGGTTCTGGTTTAGGTTATAGGTTTTGGTTCTAGTTTAGGTTATAGGTTTTGGTTTAGGTTAAGGTTTAGGTTTAGGTTAGAGGTTTTGAGATTTGACAATGGGTTTGGGTTTAGGTTATAGGTTTTGGTTTTGGTTTAGGTTATAGGTTTTTTGATTTGATAATGGGTTCGGGTTTAGGTTATAGGTTTCGGTTTTGGTTTAGGTTTAGGTTATAGGTTTTCGGATTTAAGAATGGGTTATGGTTTAGGTTTAGGAAATCGGGTTCAAGTTCGGGATTGGGTTTAAGTTTGGGTTATCAAGTTTAGGTTTATGTTTGGGTTTAAGTTTGGGTTTAAGATTGGGCCCCACAATTATGTATTTATTATATTCACAATGTCCATTCATATTTCGAGATCATTTCGGAGCATTATCCAAAAAAAATCATATCCAAAGATCAACTGGACCACACCACAAAGAGCAGCAAAAAATTGATTTTCACCGTTGAAATTTTTTTTAGGGCCCACCATAACTTTTATTTTCCATCCAATCTATTCATAAGGTCACAAAGACCTGGATGAAGATGATAAACAAATTTCATAATAATCTAAAACTTCTGTAACCCCTAAAAGGGTTTCATTGGTAGACGTTCAATTCCCCACTGCCTTTTAAAGTGTGGTCCACTTGATAGTTAGATCTGTCTTATTTTCTGTCTCAAGCCTTAATATGAGCTCTCTAAATAGATATACAGTTTGGATATAACATAGACCTCATGATGGGACCCAAAAAAAAATAAAGATTCGACATTAAAAAAAAAATAGATTTTTATTTTATTGGATACAAAGTGATTTGCTACGGATTATAACCATAGCTATATCTAAAAAAATCCATAGCCAAAGGTGCTTGTCCGGGGTGGGCGTGCTGAACTGGCGCGCCCGCGCCACTCGCTGACATATCCGGCGGGGACGCGCTGATCTGGCGAGGCCACGCCCACCTAGTGACTCCTATAGCTACGAATTATAACCATAGCCATAACTGTAGTCTGTGCCCCTCTATGAATTTTTATTTTTTTTTTTACATGGAGAACTTCATTCTACTTACAATTTTCTATAATACATATTTATATAAATATGTAAATATAAGCATATAAAAAAAAATTTCTCTCTTTTTTTTTTCATTTTTTTCTTTTTTCATTTAACAAGAATATCTTCTAAACTAAAATTAGTTACCTTACGTACCCTATATGATTTTGGGGTAGGAGAAGCTACTTTAGCCAACCAACTTGGTTATTTTTCAAGATTCCATCAAGTCGATGCTTGAAAATCCATTTCATTCACTTCATGGTCAATTTCAATCAGTTCGTGGTCAATTTCGCTCATTTCATTTACTTTGCGATCAATTCCATGCATTTCATGGTCAATCCTAGTGATTTCATTTTGATTCACGATCATTTCCATGCATTTCCTGGTCAATTCCCTTCACTTTACGGTCATTTCCATGCATTTCACGGTCAAATCGTTTCACTTCAAGGTCATTTTCATGCATTTCACAATCAATCCCGGCAATTCCGTTTTAATTCACGGTCATTTCCATGCATTTCACGGTCAATTCCCTTCACTTCACGGTCATTTCCATGCATTTCACGGTCAATTCACTTCACTTCACGCTCATTTTCATGCATTTCACGGTCAATCTCGGCGATTCTGTTTTGATTCACGATTATTTCCATGCATTTCACGATCAATTCCCTTCACTTCACGGTAATTTTCATGCATTTCACGGTCATTTCCATGCATTTCACGGTCATTTCCACCTATTCCGTGTTGATTCACGGTCATTTCAACGCATTTCACGGTGAAGTGTAGCGATTGAACCATGAAATGCGCTGAAAATGATCATGAAATGAAGGGGCATAACTGTGAAATGCACCGAAATGACCGTGAATCAACACAGAATAGGCGGGAATGACTGTGAAATGCATGGAAATGACCGTGAAGTGAAGCGAATTGACCATGAAATGCATGCAAAACCTTAATCTAAACCTAAACCAAAACCTTAACCTAAACCCGAACCCATTCTCAAATCCCAAAACTTATAACCTAAACCAAAACCAAAACCTCTAGCCTAAACCCGAACCCATTCTCAAATCCAAAAACCTATAACCTAAACCTAAACCACTAACCTAAACCTAAATCAAAATGTATAACCTAAACTAAAACTAAAACCTATAACTTAAACCCGAGCCTATTATCAAATCCCAAAACCTATAACCTAAACCGAAACCAAAACCTATAACCTAAACCCAAACCCATTATCAAATCCCAAAACCTATAACCTAAACCCAAACCAAAACCTATAACCTAATCCCAAACCCATTCTCAAATCCCAAAACCCAAACCCAAACCTAAACCTAAAACCTAAACCTAAGCCTATAACCTAAACTTAAATCCCTAAACCTAAACCTAAACCTAATCCTATAACCTAAACTCAAATCCCTAAACCTTAACATATAACCTAACCTAAACTTATAACCTAAAACTATTCTCAAATCTCAAAACTATAACTTAAACCTAACCTTTCCCTAAACCTATAACCTAAACTCAATTCCCTAAACCTAAACCTTAGCCTAAAACTAAACTCAAATCCCTAAACCTTAACCTATAACCTAACTTAAACCTATACTTAAAACCTAAACCCGAACCCGTTCTCAAATCCCAAAAGCTATAACCTAAACCAAAACCTATAACCTGAACCAAAACCAAAACCTATAGCCTAAACCCGAACCCATTCTCAAATCCCAAAACCTATAACCTAAACCAAAACCTATAACCTAAACTAAAACCAAAACCTATAGCCTAAACCCGAACCAATTCTCAAATCCAAAAACCTATAACCTAAACCTAAACCTTAACCTAAACCGTTAACCTATAACCTAAATCGAAACCAAAACTTATAACCTAAACCCGAACCCATTCTCAAATCCCAAAACCTAAACCTAAACCTATAACCTATAACCTAAATCAAAACCTATAACCTTTGGGATTTGAGAATAGGTTTAGGTTATAGGTTATAGGTTAAGGTTAGGGTGTAGGTTAAGGTCATTTGCTATAGGTTAGAGGTTTATGTTTAGGTTTAGGTTTAAGTTATAGGTTTTGGGATTTGACAATAGGTTTAGGTTATAAGTATAGGTTTAGGTTAGGGTGTAGGTTAAGGTCTAGGGAAATGACCGTGAATCAACACGAAATTGCCGAGAATGACCGTGAAATGCATGGAAACGACCATGAAGTGAAGCGATTGGACCGTAAAATGCACGGAAATGACCGTGAAATGCATGTGAATGACCGTGAAGTGAAGGAGTTTGACTGTGAAATGCCTCGAAATGACCGTGAATCAACACGAAAATGTTTGGAATGACCGTGAAATGGATGGAAGTGATCATGAATTGAAGCGAAATGACTGTAAGTGAAGGAGTTTGACGGTGAAATGCCTTGAAATGACCATGAATCAACACGAAATTGTTTCGGACGACCATGAAATGCATGGAAGTGATCATGAATTGAAGCGAAACGACCGTGAAATGCATTCAAATGACCGTGAAGTGAAGGAGTTTGACCATGAAATGCCTCGAAATGACCGTGAATCAACATGGAATTGTTTCAGACGACCGTGAAATGCATGGAAGTGATCATAAATTGAAGTAAAATGACCGTGAAATGCATGCAAATGACCATGAAGTGAAGGAGTTTGACCGTGAAATGCCTCGAAATGCCCGTGAATCAACACAAAATTATTTCAGATTACCGTGAAATGCATGGAAGTGATCACGAATTGAAGCGAAATGATCGTGAAATGCATGCAAATGACCATGAAGTGAAGGAGTTTGACCGTGAAATGCCTCAAAATGACTGTGAATCAACACGAAATTGTTTCGGATGACCGTGAAATGCATGGAAGTGATCATGAATTGAAGTGAAATGACCGTGAAATGCATGCAAATGATCGTGAAGGGAAGCAGTTTGACTATGAAATTCCTCGAAATGATCGTGAATCTACACGAAATTGTTTCGGATGACCATGAAATGCATGGAAGTGATCATGAATTGAAGCGAAATGACTATGAAATGCATGCAAATGACCGTGAAGTGAAGGAGTTTGACCATGAAATGCCTCAAAATGACCGTGAATCAACACGAAAATGTTTCGGATGAGCATGAAATGCATGGAAGTGATCATGAATTGAAGCGAAATGACCATGAAATGCATACAAATGAATGTGAAGTGAAGGAGTTTGATTGTGAAATGCCTCGAAATGACCGTGAATCAACACGAAAATGTTTCGGATGACCGTGAAATGCATGGAAGTGATCATGAATTGAAGCGAAATGACCGTGAAATGCTTGCAAATGAAATGAACGAAATTGACCGCTAAGTGAATGAAATAGATTTTCGATCATCGAGCTGATGAAATCTTGAAAAATAACCAGATTGGTTGGTTAAAGTAGCTTCTCCTACCCCAAAATCATATAGGGTACATCAAGTAACTAATTTTAGTTTAGAAAATATTCTTGTTAAATGAATAAAGAAAGAAATGGAAAAAAAGAGAAAAAAATTTTATATGCTTATATATACATATTTATATAAATATGTGTTAGAGAAAATTATAGGTAGAATAATGTTCTCCATGTACAAAAAAAAAAAAAAAAACACACACACAAAAAAAAAATAACAAACCTATTGCTACGAATTTTAGCTACGGTTATTATTCGTAGCCATAGGAACTACCCTATGGGCGTGGCCCCGCCAGATCGGCATGGCCACGCCGGACAGGCCAGTGAGTGGCGCGGGGGGCCGCTAGTTCGGCGCACTCACCCCGGATGGACCATATTGTTATGGATTATGGTATCTATGGCTACGGTTATAATCCATAGCCATAGATCTAACCGCAACAAATGACATTGTCATTCTGCTTTGAACGTCTACCATTTAAACCCTTTCAGGGGTCACGGAAGTTTTGGATCATTACGAAATTTATTTTTCCTATTCATCCAGGTCTTTGTGACCTCATGAATAGATTGGATGGAAAATAAATGTTATGGTGGGCCGTACAAAAGTTTCAACAGTGAAAATCAATTTTTTGTTGCTCTTTGTGGTGTGGTCCAGTCGATCTTTGGATATGATTTTCTTTTTGGATAACGGTCCGAAATGATCTCGAAATATGGATGAATGTTGTGGATATAATAAATACATAACTGTGGGGCCCATGTAACGTTGATCTCTTTTGAACCATTCTTATAACTCGGAGTTCGATGAGCGTCAGCGCTCGTTTTCGAGCAGCGGCCGATCCGCTTGAAGGAAAAAGTAGGGGCATTTTCGACCTTTCGGAAGGCATCCGTACACCTAGGGAGTATTCTTGGAAAGTAAAATGGGGTGGGCTTCATCTCGGGAATGGGCCATATACTGGTAGTACAGTTGGAAATTTCTTTGTATTCACACCATTCACCCATTTTTCCATATAATTTTTGAGTATGAACCCAAAAATAAGGTAAACCCAGTCATCAAGTGGACCACATCATAGAAATTAGTGTGGATTGAGTGCTTACCATCGAAAACTTCTTGGGGGCCATAGAAGTTTTGGATCAAATTTATATTTTGTTTCCCTTAATCCAGGTCTATGTGACCTTATGAACAGGTTAGATGGAAAATAAACATCATTGTGAGCCCTAGGAATCTTTCAATGGTAGGTAATCACTATCCACTATTTCCTATGGTGTGGTCCACTTGAGATTTGGATCTTCCTCATTTTTAGGAAATTGCACTAAAATGATCAATAAAAATGGATGAACTGCCTAGATATACAGAACATATATCATGGTGGCCCCTATGGTTAGAGAAACACTCATTGCCGGTGTTGCTTGGGTAACACTTAATCCACTTCCTATTGTTATCGAGATAAATTAACAATTTCATGGGAACTAACAATCATTTGGTGGACGTCCACTTTCATTTTTTTAAAAAGGGCCCACCCTGACGTGTTGATGAGATCCACTCCAATCATTAGATGTGTAATGTCATATTGGGCTCGTAATCAAATAATCAGCCTAAGCAATGATTTAAGTGGGTCATACCAATTGAAATAGTTAGGAGAGACGTCTAACCTAGATTTTTACAGGGGCCACCGTGATGAGCATGTAAAATCTACTCCAACCATTAGCTGCCACATGAAATGTTAGGCTTTGGAACTAAAAATCAAGCCCATAATGAATTCAAATGGGCCACACCAAGGTAAAGTGTTTGAAAGGTAAGCTTTCTATCTACACTTTCTCCAATTGTGTGGTTCATGTGAATCAGGGATGGGGCTGGTCTTTTTGCACTGGGTCCAACACAGAGTGACTCACCTAATGATTGGGTGGATTTCACATTAATGCTACAATGGGCCCCACCCAAACAAGAAACTTCGTTTCATCAATCACATGGAAAGAGGTTTTAACATTAACTACTTATTTAATGCATGGCTAGTTGGACCAATTTGAATTGTCCAACTAGTTGTGTGTGAGCATTTCTCATGTGTGTGTGTGTATGTGTGTGTGTGTGTGTGTGTGTGTGTGTGTGTGTGTATTCCATTAATGTAACGTGGGAAAGTATGGGAAATGAAATTATATTTTCTGAAAAATCTTGTTTTCAGAAACTGTTGGAAAGGAAAAACTATTTCTCATATTGTTTATCAAGCATGTTTTCTCAAGAAAATTGAGGCCCATTTCAAATCATATATTTGTCAAAATACGATTCTCTTTACAAACTCTTTTCTTACCAACTTCAAATATGATGCATAACGTGTCATAGATACATTCCTAGCATGGTTGGACCAAAAGAAGGTGGACCATAAATTGATCATAACTTTTAATCCGGGTATCATTACGGCACACCAAACCGAGTATCATGAACCGAAGCAACACGATAACTTGAGGAAGAGTTCTTTTGAAGTGGAGGGGACTGATGTAGAGTGGGTCGCGGACACTTTCATGTCCAAGATGGATCAGAAAAGGCCCGATCAGAAGCAGAAGTCATCAAGACTGTCAGAACCTTAAAATAAGCATATCTCGCAAACCATGCTAGGAATGTATCTGTGACATGTTCTACATCAAACTCTTCCGCTTTGAAAAAAACTTGTCCTTGAGTTACTCAAGGAACTTAGTTCATGATTTTGAGATAACTTGTGATGCCGATATTTATTAGCTCTTTTCTTGTACTTGGCATTAGTCTCTTGAGTTGACACAATACATATACTCATGCTCTCCTTAACTTGGCTACTATGGATCAGTTCCTTCACATTTGCATTCAAGATCTCACATTTCTTCTGATAATGTGGGCAATTAGGCAGACTTATCCCTATGAAAAAATCAATGTGGTTTTTAATATCTCATATGGGAGGCAATTTATTAAGGATCTCATTGAGCACAATTGCCTTGAACTCCTACAATAATGGTTTCAAATCCCCTGGGATGTTCACAAGCTCCATATATTATTTCTTTTCAATTAATGTGTGTGTGTGTGTGTGTGTGTGTGTGTGTGTATATATATATATATATATATATATATATATATATATATATATATATATATATATATATATATATATATCTTATTTTCTCAGATTGTTTAACAAAAGCATGTTCTATTGTGAGAGATTGTTTCTCAACTTTAGAAGTCTTGGGTTAGTTTTTCGTTCCTATAGAGACAAGTCCAATCTTTTTACCATCTTTAGTAAATATAAATGCATTATCTCGACCTCTATGCGTAACAATATCATCAATATTATTTTATCATGGTGTTGAGGGTCAAATATTGCATATCAGACCCCAGTTATTTCCTGGATTTACGAATGTGATACTATTCAACGGTCTGCTTTAATCGTGTTTTTGATGCAAGGTGTATTTAGGAGCTTGGACTGAAATAGGATGCTAAAAGAATAGATTTAGCATTCCGGAATCACCGAGGCAAGGTACGGAACCCATGAGACCAAGATCGACAGAATTACATGCCAGAGATCCAAGAAAATCGGGAAACTGAAGCTCAAGTGGCCCGAAAATCATCTAGAATGCAAGATCACGGGGTTCACACCATCCATTTGGCTCGAAACTTCATACATGGCCTGAGGACCATAAATTAACCATACACGTCAAATTTCAACCGTTCAATCCCTGTGAAAGTGACCCAGTGTGAAGATCAGCCCATAAAACAGCGATTTAGGGCCCGCCTGATATCTGGATATATTTTAATTTTTGTCTTAATGTGTTAAATAAAGTGTCAGAGAGGATGGATGGAGCGAATTTCTCACAAACATCACGATGCACCCCACTTATACATTGCATGTACATAGGGTACACGTGCATGAGAAGTGCACTGAACAGAGAGTCCGGTCAAACTTACAGCTGACCGACTCTCCTCTTCTAAATTTAGAACGGAAACAACGGATGCACCAGTGTCCACCGGTTTCACTCAGTAGGGCCCACCCATTGTCCATATGGACAATCCAAACCGTTCATTCATTCCATAAGGGAGGCAAGACCCTCACCTAGGTGACCTTTTGGTCCCATGCAAGTGTACACACGTGAATCGTTAGAAAACATAGGATGAACGGCAGAAAAAAATAGCAGTGGACTGCATCAAAACTCAACAAAAACCACTCCATTCCAACCGAAATTTTGATAGGAATCTGATGTACGGTGTGATTTCATCAAAAATATCACTGCAGGGCCCACCGAACATGTCAGCGAATTCGCATGCGTAACTTACGTCCGGGAAAACTGAAATTTCAGGAAAACAGTGGCCCACCATCGTTGTTCATATGGCAAATTCGGACTGACCATCTTAAAGACCATCCAAACCCGTCTAAAGGGGCAATGTTCCTTTTGTTTTGGTGGATGCTAGGAGAGCCAGCGGGAGCATCATTCTCAAGTTTTTTTACTACGTGCGCACGATTTGGCAAAGATTTGAGTAACCTCTCACCGACTCCTCTTTCTATGCACACCGCCCCTGGCACTTATAAAACAGGGAAAGAGAGCAACGTGAGGGGGATTCAAGCTATTGTGGAGGCTGGACGTGAAGCTCAATTCCAGGAATGAGAGAGTTTTCTTTTTCTTACTTTTTATTTTCTGTTTTTAATTTTTAAATTTTTTTTATATTGAAGATAGCCTAATCATGGTAGGTTAAACCTCTTAACTAAGGCTAAGAGGTGAAGCTTATAGCATGATGGGAGATTCTTTGCTTGTGCCTTTTGTTAAGACTGAATTGATATTGATTATTAGTTTAATTAAGGTAATGTTTTTAGTTTTAATGGTCTGTTATGACTAAAATTACAATGGGTCTGCAATAGCTTTGAGCATGTTCTTATTCCTTTTATGTTTATGACGTCAGGAAGCCCTGTTATTCACCATTGTCTCCTGGGCATTGTCGGATGACGGTACCCTTCCTAACCTTCATGCATTGTTGATTGGTTGGTAATTAATTTAATTCTGTTGTTTACTTTGTCTCCTGGGCATGGTTTGGTGATGGAATCCATTCCAATTCATATACCTTTCATCTCTTTAAAACTAGATCAAAGAAAGTTCAGTTTAATTTTCATGGTTACACCCTTCAACTGGATGAAGATGGACTCTAAGTCCAGTTGAGTTTTTGATGCAAGCATAAGATCTCCTTGATTTCTATAAGTGGATCCTCTAAATCCCTAGTTTCCTTTCCCTGAATTCCTTAAGTTTTAGATAATTATTTCACAATTATTCCTTAAATTGATTTGATTTAGATTTCATCTTAGTCTAGTTCTAGTTCTACTTAGTTTCAGATTACGTATAAGTTCAAATCCCCTGGGATTCGACCTCGGTCTCACCGAGTTTATTACTACATCACAACCCTGCACTTAGGGAGTGATCATATAGTCGACCAAGTAACATATGACAAACTTCTATGTAGACTATGCTATAACGTACTTGATCCTTATAATTTTTACCAATTGAAAATGAGACAATGCATTATTCAATTACCTCTGTTTTGTTGATCTCCGTAATCCATCCAATTATGTATGGAGATGGAAGCTTTTATGTTTTCAATTGCAGCTTTTCCACCATTATTCTTGACACAAGATTATCACTGCTCCTAACATCGATAATCACATTACAGACTTTTTAACTTACAGTGCACCTCATTCGAAAGATGTTGTCTCACTGTAATTTTATTTCTACCTTTAGCATGTATAATGGCTTCCCAATGATCAAAGTGGTGAGTTGCGATTTTCCATCATCTGATGATGCTTTACAGAAATTGGGGTTGTGTCGTACAGCGACCACGGGCGGTTGAGCATCACTTTGAGATCAGGGTGGAATTAGCACGTCTGCAATACAGTTGAGGGTTGTTTGCAGCCCTTACAAGGATAATCCCAATGAAAAGCTTCCATTCTTTCCAAAAGATAACGAATCCCTAGATCACCATCTACACGATTTTTATTCATACCTTCATTGTTTGTCGGCTCGAGGGAGTCCTCGCTCTAATACCAATTGACGCAGGGATGAACGTGATGAGGTCGATCACTGTCTTCCTTAAGGATAACTACTCTGAATCCACAGAGCTTCTCTGAACTCCTTATAGAGACTTCTCGAATCTACAAGGAAAAGAAATAGAGATAATTTTAAAATAGATGAAAGAAACTTATTGATTGATTGATAGATGAGTCTGCAACCCTTTAAATAGGAATACCAAGACTTGGAAGAAGTTTAAGAATTCAAATATAACCAAAACTTCTTAAATAACTTACTATAAATAGTAAATTTTCTATTTATAGTGACTTATGTGGATTAACCACGTTATTCTCCTAATTTTTCTAAACACTTTTCATGTTGACTGTAACTCTTAAAGCGCAACGGATGAAGAGTTATAATCAAACTAAAACTTACTATTTATAGTAAAAATGGAATAAAATATGGAATTCAGCCGTCAATATGATGGAATCTCACAAATTCAGCATAGGCAACCTGACATGGCCGGGTTGGTTGGCTAAAGTAGCTTGTCCTACCCCAAAATCATAAATGGTATGTCAATGAACTCATTCTAAATTGCAAGATATGCATGTTTTAAGGTTCTGATGTTTTCATGACTTCTACCTCTGATCGAGCCTTCTCTGATCCATCTTGGATATGAAAGTATCCGTGACCCGCTCTACATCAAAATATGAAAGTTTTTATGACAGAATGTGGGTCCACTATAAAATAGGACCTATTATCGTAGCCATGGAATTACTTTCGTATAACAAAAGATTATTATGTCCTACTATGAGGGCTTTTCACACATGTCAACAATCTAGGGCACTCATCGAGTGGTGTACATGTGATCACAACCCCAAGTGTACGGTCGCGATGTAGTAATAACTCGTGAGAATGAGGTCAAATCCATGAAGACTAAACTTGTATGTATTCTAAAAAGAACTAGAACTAAAGCTACAAGAAAATCGAAATCTGAATTCTAAAATAAAAGAGAGTAATTGTGAATAATGTTTAAACTATCAATTATAAGTGGGAACTAGGGTGCCAAGGATCTACTTGTACCTATTAAGATGCTACCTTGCTTGATTTAATAAACACAATTGGAATTGGACTCCCATCCTATCCAATTGGAAGATAAAGCAACTTAAATCAAATTTGAACTTTTCATTGACCTAATTCTCAATGGAGGAGAATTGTGAAGATTAGAAGGGATTTCATCACCCTACCATGCCAAGTAGACAATGGTGAATAATGGGATTTACAAATCTCACTATCTCAAAACAGGAAAAGAAGATATCCAAAGCTATCACATCATCGATTGTAATTTGAGTCACAAAAAATTATAGAAAACTGAAAATATTTCATTAATATCAAACTAGAAATCAATGAAGTTCAATAAGAATAAGAATCAAAGTAAAATAAACATCCCAATACGCTACAAGCTTCACATCTTATCCCTAACTAAGAGGTTTAGTCAACTATAGATATGATTGAAACCAAATCTCTTAAATAAAGCATGAAAAATAAATTAGGAAAAAAGAAAAACTCTTTGGCAGCTGCTCCACCCTTTTGTTATGCTCCTTGAGACCTTTTTAAACCCTACAAAATGCATTAGAGCATCTTAGGGAGTCCTATTTATAGTTGTGGAACTCCAACTTTCACACCAAGTTGAAAAAATCTAAAAATCGCCTCAAATTTACGCACTTTATACAGTTTTTCAAAATAGACTTGGAATTTAAACCACCTCAAATTTAGCACTCTGTGCAGTTTCCCAAATTATACTTAGAGTTTCAGAATATACTTTTCAGGATAATTTCAAGAATATGTTTATTTTAGGATAATTTCAAGATTCATTTTCTTTACTTCAAATATTCGATTCTATTCATTCCTCACTTGATTTTCTTGGATCTTTGGCATGTGAATTCTTCATTAATGACTTCCAAATCTCCAAATCTTCATTTAGTAATATTTTGAGAATAAATCTTCCTTTTGACATCAACTTCACCTTAAACTCTTGAAATCACCTCGCACATGAAAACATGCGTAATTAAATCAATTAAGCACCATCATGTTTATAAAACTATGGTATAAATAGGGAGAAATATGCAATATTTCACACTCAATACGCCCCCAACCAACATTTTTCTAGTCCCGAGCAAAACATGCGCGAAGTAATTCTCAATTTTCAATGTTCAAATCCTTTTTTAGAAATCAATCCTTTATATAATCAAGTATGGATGAGTAGAATTAAGATGAGAAAGTGGGATTTTAAAAACCTAGAGCTGAATCATATAAACAATCCATTAAATAGATTCTTTATTGATTAAATCAGAGCATAAGTTCATATATCAAGTTTTTTTAATGTGCTTAATGATTCCAGCTTACTTTTCACAAAAATATACTATCATTACATAATATTAGCCATGATCATCACCTCAAAATTAATTAAATAATCAAGTACTGATTCCGAACTTATCCCATTTTCTTTTTTTTTCTAATTTTTTATTTTATACCGATGGACTCTTTTTATTTATTCATTATTTTCAGACTTTCCATTCTTTTCCAGTCTATTCATCATATATGACCTTTTTGTCAATCTCACTAGTTTTTTTTTTTTTTTAACTGGTTCTTTTCATTTTTTAAGGTGGATAAAATTCTCCGGACTAATTCACAATCATCTATCAATGCTCACATACTAACAATTAGAAATTTTAGCATAATTCATAGAAAGCAACTTGAACATGTCTTGTGACTTAGATTAGCATGATATTCAAACTTTCCCTTAATCAATTGAGTGCAAGAACTATAAGTGATAGACTACTTAGTTGATCGAAATCCAACAATTCAAAATTCAATCTCAATCTTATCATCATACTCAAAACATTCTTTACATACACAATTTATCATTTTCTAAACAGATTTCAACTTGAAACATTAAAAATTTCAAAAAAAATAAAAATCTCAGAACTAATAAAACACTGATTAGTTTACCTAATTCACACCCTCAACCTAAAATCTATATTGTCCTCAATGTTAAAAATATATATAAGCATGCAATGTATATGAGACAATGAAAGGAAATAAGAAGTGATGGAAAGGTAGTACTTAAAGAAAGGAGATTGAGGCTTTTCTAAGGTTCTCAATGTGAAGATGTGTTAGCATAAAGACTCAAACAAATTAAAAGAAAACTATCCTAATCCTAAATCCTACAAAAGAAATAAAGCTAACTATACCTCTAGCATACTAAGAGATCAATCCTGATACACGGGATCAGCCAAAGGTATAGACATGCCATATGAGTCAAATTTCTCAACGAATGGCTTTAAACGATGTCCGTTCACTTTAAAAATATGGTCATTCGTTGGATTCTTTATCTCAACGGCCCCATGTGGATAGACATTAGTAACAATGAAAGAATCGGTTCATCGAGATCGGAGTTTACCCAGAAAAAGGTGTAACCGAGAATTGTACAGGACTTTTTGACCGGTTATAAATGATTTCTGAAGGATGTTCCGGTCATGGAACACCTTCATCCTATTCTTGTAAATTCTTGAGTTCTCGTATGCATCGTTATGGATTTTCTCAAGTTCATACAACTATTATTTGTGTAGTGTACCAGCGTTGTCCAAATTGAAGTTTAGATTTTTGATAGCCCAATAAATTCTATGCTCCAACGCTATAGTTAAGTGGCAAGCTTTCCCATAGACGAGTCTAAAGGGAGACATTCCAATGGAGGTCTTAAAAGCTGTATGATATGCCTATAAAGCATCGGTCAAACGGATTGACCAATCCTTACAATCAGGGTTAATCGTTTTCTCCATCATGTGTTTAATTTTTCTGTTGGAAATCTCAGCTTGCCCACTTGTTGGCGAGTGGTATAGAGTGCTCACTTTATAAGAGATGTCATATTTCTCCATTAAGTTTTCAAATGGCTTATTATAAAAGTGTGAACCTCCATCACTAATGATAACCTGAGGCATTCTGAACCAGGAAAGGATATTTTCTTTTAAAAATCGAATGACCGTATGATGGTTATTATTCCGGCATGAGATCACTTTGACCCACTTGGTGACACAGTCTACTACTAGCAAAATATACAAATTTCTAAAGGATTGGGGGAATGGCCCCATGAAATTGAGGTCCAAGCAATCAAATGCTTCGATGATAAGTATGGGGTTCAAAGGTATCATATTTCGATGGGACAATGAACATAATTTCTGACAATGTTCACAAGCTTTGCAAAACTCATGAGTATCTTTGAACATAGTGAGCCAGTAAAAGCCGCACTGTAAAATTTTAGCCATGGTCTTTTTAACAAAAAGTGGACCACCACAGGCCTACGAATGACAGAAGGAGATGACAATTTGTTGTTCATTGTTTAGCACACATCTCCTTAGAATTTGACCTGAGCAATATTTGAATAAATACAGGTCATCTCAAAAGAACTTACGAACCCCGATGAAGAATTTTTTCCTGTCTTACACATTCCAATGAGTTGGCGTGAAACTTATGGCAAGATAATTAGTAATGTCAGTAAACTAAGGTAATTGGGAGAGTTTAACAATTGTTCATCACGGAACATATCATTTATAGGTGACATTTCAAGAGAATTGGGGAGATCAATAGGTGACATTTCAAGAGAATTGGGGAGATCAAGACTCGAAAGATGGTCAGCCACTACGTTCTCTACTCCCTTTTTATCCTGTCACTAAACCAAAAATGTCATTTAGGAATGGTTTTAAACCGCTCCTAAAATAGGTGTCGCAAAAAAAAAAAAAATAGAACGGTCCAAAACCGTATTAAGTACCTTTTCAAATTTTAAGAACGGACACTTAGGAACGGTTTTAAACCATTCCTAAGGTTGTAAACGGTCAATTTTAAATTTTAGGAACGGCTTTTAACCCTTCTTAGTGTTGCCAACAGTCAGATTTTATATTTTAGGAACAATATTTTTCATTATTTTTGAATGGCCAATAAAACCTATACATTTTTTTTTATATTTAAAATCCAAAGAATATTATATACAATTTAAAATTAATATTGAACAAATATGGTACAACTTCATAATAAAAATTATATATATATTTACAACAATAAGTTTACAATTGCCCAAATACATTAAGAATAAATAAAAAAATCTTGTATGATGTGCTCCACTCCTAGAGAAAACACAAGGTCCTACCATTTCTGGGGTTATGTCCTTTGTGGTTGCATCATGACTTGCAATGACACTCTGAAAGAGGAACTTGTCTTTACATTGCATATCCAAGTAGAGCTTATTTTTGGGCTTGCATTGTAACTATAAAAATCAAAACAAACACCATAAGAAATTTGATTAGCCAAAAAACAACATAAAGATTCAAAAACTAAACACGAAAAAGAATGACTATTCAGTAACACTCAAAACTTACATAAAGACACAATGATCGTATTCACTCCTAGTAAAGAAGAAGTGTTGGGCAATATGCACACAATATGATGCATGACTGAAGGGAAACTAAAAACAAAGGCAATAGAGAATCCATACCTTTGACTTCCTGATTCCTCTGGCACATTGCATGGTTCACAGCTTCATAGTAAGACACCTCATCTTGTAACCTTCAAATTTCACGATTCTTGGAATCAATGACGGCCTCTACAGCTACTTCAGTTTCAACCCTTGCTTGACCCCTTCCAATAGCTTCAAATACAAACCTTGCAACCACAACTTCTTGACAGAACCGCTCTGTTGAATCTACCTCAAGCTGCACATTTCCAGCATAAGATGTTAAAGGGAATGATAACCTAAACTCAAACAAACAATAGACAATTCTCTGCCACTGGTTTTGCATGCGACCAAGAGTTTAGGGCTGGTGCAACATGATGAGTGGATAAGCCTAATTTTAAGGATGGTGCATCTACACAATGGAGTCACTTGATGAATTCACACCTATGTGCCATGCTAGCAGATGTGGCGGCATTAGATGGTTGCCTATGTGCATGAACAGTAAACTTTTAGAAATTAAAAACTTCATGAGGTTATCATTTTCATGAATGATAATCAAGTTCAAGGAAAAGAAAAACTGTACCTCCATAATAATAATCCATTCAGGATAGTTGGCACCATAAATACCACAATGTCCTCCCTATAAATGAACTATTTTAAAAGGAAATCCATAAGTTAGATGGAATTTGCATGCATCACAAGACTCAAACCTAAATGGTAATAACAAAGGATATGCCCATTCCTAATCAAGCCAAAACAAAGACAACGACTAGAAATCAAATTTAATTTGAACTAAAACAAAGACAACAACTAGAAATCAAATTTAATTTGAACTTAAAAATTAAAAAAAAAAAAAAAAAAAAAAAAAAAAAAAAAAAAAAACTCGCATAGAAGCATGGTTAAAAGTTAAAGACTTAGCGACTCAGACCAACTCATTCAATCTAGAGTAGAGTCAGGACTCGCCCAAGTAGGGGCTAAATTAGCCCAACTCACCTAAGTCAAGGGTGACCCATGGCATCAAATTGGATGAATCAAGTGCTACTGAGCCCGAGTCGACTCGGATGAGTCATATTGGACTAATCGAAGTCCTAAAACCATGCATAAAGGGCTAAAAGCTTTCCACCAAAGAAACAAATGGTTTTGTAACACCCCTTACTTTTCAGTACTCAGGTATTACCGTGTAACCTAACCTAATATAATGCAAACCTAGTTTAAGTGAACATGCACGTTCATTCCAGTCTAGATCCGACCATTAAAAGTAATCCCACCTATATATCAAGTTACCGACCTGTTGTTATTTAAGATAAGCCATTAGATGTGTTGATGACTAGATTAAGGAAGAATTTGAACATTAGAGAACATCCAGTTGGGCTGACTAAGCTGTGAAAAATATCAGCTTCAGGACTTGAGTCACTTGATCCACCCTTTCTAAGACTCATGGTCAATATTTGGGTGATCCATACCTAAAAATCACAAACTGAATTACCTAATTATAGAATCAATCGAACAATTTCAACTAGAATAAACTAGGGACCCTAAGAACCACTCAAAAGCAAATTTGGGGCAATCCAACTGTCAAATTGATAAAAAAACCAACAAGATAACTCAAATTGATTGAGTTTGGCCCACCTAAACCTTGGATCTACGTCATCTTTGGCGGGAGGTCTTAATAGGATACAAAGAGTCTGATGGAGGGACCTGATTTGACAAACCACCAGTGTGGACCCCACCTTGGATGAGTGTACACAAAGTGTGCGTGCACCATAGCACACTAAACCCATCAACACGGTCCAACCATGTTGACCCGATGAGATTTTGAAAAAGAGAGATTTTCTCTCTTTCCACCAGCATTTTCCCGCCAGCAAACAGATAGTGTCCGTTTTTTTAAATAGGACCTACCATCCGGTCAATTTTAGATGATCCAAACCGTTCATCTCGTAGAGGATGTAAAACCGACCAAACCTCATCAAAATCTCACGTTAATACATTTGTATGTACACACTATTTCGGGTGCAAGATTGAGTGCATGCGAGTGTTTTTCCCAAAACGGAAATTCCATTGCTTTGCCAGACTGGAAAACCATTCCAGCCAGACTCCTTCGATCTCGGCCATCCATTCAAACAAATCCAAGAGCCTAGAAAGCTCGGTTATAGTGATTAGGTTTTCTTTTTTCTTCAAATAGCTACTTAGGATCGGTTGCGGTGGAGGAAACTCATGCCTTATCTAAGATTTCATCATAGCCCTCCAAAATGTGGACCCCACATTGATCTCTAGTCAAATCCAAGCCGTCCATATGCCTCAGATCATGAGATCAGCCACATAATGAAAACTAGTCATAAACAACCGCACCTTCTTCTCCAATCAATGGGAAAAACCTTCGTCCTTAAGTGGACCCCACCCATCAATCAGAGTCATTCATCTGATGTACCATAATATTAGAACCCCATTTATAGCAGTAGATTGCAACCATATAATCAAATCCGGTCGTACCATCTAAGAAATTCCTGCATTTAGATCGCTAGTGCGTAACTAATCCAGCAATTAGTTACACCAGAACCTTCCAGAATAGGATTAGGATAGCCTATTAAAGGCCATCTTTTTAGGGTAATAAATTCGAAAAGGGAGAAAAGAGAAAAAATAGGGAGAGAGAAAAAAGAAAGGGCGCCGCTGCTAGAGACGCACCATGCTGTGTTGACTCGATTCGAGTCGCGGTGAGTGCGGACCAAGTCCAGGTTCTCTCTAGTCGAAAAGTGAGAGAAATAGGAGAGGAAGAAGGGAATGGAGAAGAAGAGAGGGCTCGGGAGAGAAGCGGGTAGCCATTGGTGGGTGCCGCACCTCACGACTCGAGTCAAGATTCCAATGGCGAGATCGGGTCGCATATGGGTTGAGTTGAGGCCTGGTCTGTGCGAACTGAGCAAAAGAAGAGAGAAGAAAGAAAACAAAAGAAGATGATGGAGAGAAAATGAAGGAAGCATGAAGAAAGAAGAAGAAAAGGGAGGCCAACAGAGTGCGGATGAGCTTGACTCGGTCCGAGTTTCAGTTTTCTAGCTCAACCCGTCTTCAACGAGATGAGCTGAGTTGTGTCTGGTTCAGTCCAACCACCATGATGATCATGGGATTGAAAGCGAAAGCCAAGAAGAGAAAAGGAACAAGAGAAAGGAAAGCAAGTTGAGTCAATACTGGTTTTCCTGCACTGAGTTGACCCGAACTGAGTCAACTCAGTCAAGTGGAGACCAACTTTCTACTGACTTGGGTTTGGGTCTTGTGAGAATTTAGAGAGAGTAGAAGAAGAAAACAGAAGGAAGAAAGAAGAAAGAAGAAAGGAAAGAGTGGAGAGAAGAGAAGAGAGTAGGACTCCTGGCCTACTGAGTCGACTCACTAAGTCAACCAACTAGTTTGCAGCAAGTCGAAGTCAGACAAATCAATAAATTTTCCTAAATATAGAAATTCAAGTAAATATAATTCCAAGAAAAATAGATTTTTATTATTTAAATTTCGCTTTAGCTAATCTTTAAATTCATACTTAAAGTGTGGAATTTAAATCTTCTAGGCATAGATCTTTTATGAGGAATCAAATAAAAATCTACTTGGGTTGGATTAGAACCAAGGTTTCTCGAATTTAAGATCGAGTGTTGGTGAGAAATGTTGCCACACCAAAGGTGAGAATTACCCTTCCAGCTTTTCTTCATCTTGATAGTTAGCTTGTTCATTCATCTTCGTTCAGTTATCTTATTGATTACTTAGTGTGATTCATCATTCTTATTGATTTGATTTCTTATAAATGATTAATGATTCAATATTTGAACATGAGATGTGATTTAAATACTTCTATTCTGATTTAAAATAAAAGCTTCAAACATGCATGCGCTATCGATATTAGACGTAATTTAATTTGTTATATGTGATTACTTGATAGAATGCTTGAAGGTCCTCAAATTAGTGGTCATTGTGTCTAATAGGCTAAAAGGAATGTTTGGTGTGCATTTACCTTCTCATGAATCATTTAGGCCCCTGTGGCTTTTAGTGAATAATCCCTTCTGATTGGATCATTAAATTGAACATTTGGCCATTGTAGCTTTAATGAAATATTTGCCCTATGAGGCTTTAATGGTTTATTTTATATAACTTTACGGTGGTATGTTGCACTTGTAGAACTATAATTGGCCACTAATTGAGTAGGTTACCTTTAAACATTCTATTTGTTAGTCTCATGAGCCAGGGATGGTGGAATGAGACACTATGCCTGAGCTGTCAGCCTATGCTGGGTGACAAATTCCCATAGTGACCGTTGAGTTTTACTAAATTTATTGTTTGAAATTAGAATAATAATGGTTAGGCTAATCATACATTTTCATGGTATGCGGTCTTTTCTTGGTGATTAGTTCTCCTTAGGCGTACCTTGGGTACTTTTTCGAGTGGCTAGATCTCCTTGGGCAATCTATATATTATGGTCTTTTTCAGGTGATTAGTTGTCCTTAGGTGTACCTTTATATACTTTTCTGGGTGACTAATCCTCCTTGGGCGATTTATATATTATGGTCTTTTCAGGGTGGTTAGTTCTCCTTGGGCATACCTTTGTGTACTTTTTCGAGTGACTAGTCCGCCTTAGTGATCTATATATCATAGTCTTTTTTGAGTGGCTGGTTCTCCTTGGGCATACCTTTGAGTACTTTTTCAGGTGGCTAGTTTCCTTGGGTAACTTTTTACTAGCTGGATGTGCATCCCTAGATCTGTGAGCATGTACATTCATCCATGCGTTTGAATAGGATTATCTTAGGTGATTTATTTGATAAATGAATATCTAATGAACCTAATCTGAATTCCATGATAATTATTGTGTAATATTTGTTATACACTGTCTCTGATAACTATGCATAATTATCTTGATGATACGATAAATCTTAGGAGTTATACCTCATTGGATGGTCATTGACGCTATCAAACCGTACTCAGTGTGCAGGAAACGCAGATGACGCGCATGTTGGTGTTTTTGTAGAATATGAGGAGTCAAATGATCTTGTGACTCTCTATTCTTGATTTCATTTGAAATTACATTGTACTATCATGTATTATTATAGCTTAAGACATTAGTTTGTATAAGTTCTCAGGTAGCCATTTAATTAAGTGACCACCCGTAAAAAGAAAAGAAGCATAATGATTTTACAAAGTGTGTTGGTGTCAAAAGGATGGAGAACATATATAAATACTCACCAATCACATTCCATTCCATCTCCAGATGGAATACTGAATATGCACAAAAATCATCTAAGTAAAAGCCAAGATCATCCACAAATGAAGGTTAGTAAGATATTGAAAATTAAATTAGAGAATGATTGAAATATCAAAGCAAAACCAATCTAATGAAAGAGATGATATGACATTCAACAAAAGAAATAAAGTGCTAGAAGTGAAATTCAATCTATGGTTAGCCAAGTAAATCTACCAATTGCCAAAACCATTCAAGAGTCTTAAATTGCAAACCTATAAACTAGTTTGCATAGCGTATACTACTTTCTTAACGAAGTCCTCACTTTCCAAATTCAACAAACCAACCTATACAAAAAGCAAGGGATATAAACATACTCATGGATCCCAAAAATGAATCATATACAAATCTATACAAAATCATATGTAAACATACTCATGGATCCCAAAAATGTCATACATAAGCACTCAAAGGTACTCACATGATCACTTTGAAACATAAATTCAAAGATAAAATGATAAACAAAAATTCATAATTCATAAATGAGGTGTAGAGTCATATTCACCTTAAAAGCATTGTATTTGTAGTAGATTGGAGAAGCTGGGCAAGCTAAATGTTATATCTAATCAACCTCTATCAACAAGCTGGGAAAATTGCTAGGATGGTTTGTCTCACAAATTACTCTTAGTATTTAATACATTGAAACATTTAAATCTATATTTATTTGAGTGTTTCTTTCGGTTTACAAATCGATAGGAGCTCAGCAAACAGAAATATATATATATATATATATATATATATATATATATATATATATATATATATATATATATATATATATAATCAGTCTAGCAGTAAATGGAAATTGAAGAATCCAATGCAAATGGAGACTTTTAATATTCAACAATCCACGGGTAAGAACCATAGTATCAGAAAATAATTTCCTTTTTCAGATTTAGTGTGCAATGCACCCTATAAAGATTGGTTGAGTCACTCTTAGTGACCAAGTCATAAAACCTCATATAAAAACCACAAAAATATAGTTTTTAACCACAAAGGTAAGAAGAATAGAAGACTGCATGCATTTGGTCATTTGAAGAAGATATATTACACAAATGTCCATCTAAAGGTACTATGGAGCACATACCATGCTAGACTACTCATCTAATAGGTAAGTTTCTAGGCTATCATTCATTTCTAACATTGTGGCGCATAAGATAAATGAAGCATCTTCTGTTGCAGAACATTTGCATGAAAGAGTCACTCCATGTTTGTCAAGCATTACAACTTCATCTACTCAATGGAAACTGGTAACAAAGAAGCCATAGAGGCTAAAATAATACCTTCACATGGTAATGCTCTTTTTATGATGCATTACCAAATTCAGTCCTTGGGATAACCAGATCTTCAACAGCTTGCATGTATTCATCAAAAACATTTTTATAAAATGTCTTCCTCACTGTAGTTGTTATCAAAAAGATGGAAATAAGAAATGAGAGTATCCATGTCTATTTCCTAAGAAATAAAAAAACATGAGCACAGTCTTATTTCACTATTCTGAAGGCAATTGTTATTACATATGTTAAGTATAAAAGATTCAGCTAGAGTCCTCTCAAGTGCTAAAAATTACAAACTATTGGATCCTCTTAACCTTCAGTTGTGCCTGCAGTAATTCTTCTATAATAGGCACTCTCTCCCCCAAACAGGCCTTTAGAGTCGCAAACAATGATTGAGAAAAGAGCTTGAGAAAGTTGTGCTTTTCTAGAAGTTTGATTTAGAACCATGCATTGTATGCTTTTGCAATATCTACTCTATGTGTGGTTTGATTAGGTTCCTTCAATCCAAGATATACTAAGTTTCTTACAATAGTCACATAATAACAGAAAAGATAAAAAAAAAAATCCATGAACAAAGTAGTGTGCCTTCACTAAGTGAAAACTACAATCAACACGCCAATTTTTATCACAATTTTTTTAGAAAGAAGGCAAATAAGAAACAAAACAGTACTCATTCATGTATTCAACTAGTGGGAACGATTACCTTGAACATTATCACACTAGCCAAAATGGTCAAGGATGTAAACATAACATACTATATAGGCGATACAACTACTGTGTTGAATGTGTCAAGGGCCTACATTAAATATTAGAATATTTAAATACATTTACACAACACAATCATACAAACATCAAGGAGAATAAATAACTAAAAGCTAAGCCCATAAAGAATAGCAGACATTTAGGAAATAACTCTATATTTAGTCATGTATTTAGGAAATAACTAACATCGATTTATTCCACAAAAAAAAAAAAAAAATCATCCATAAGAGTATCAACATGTTTTCCAATATTTATAAATACATCATTAACAAGTTCCTCCATTCTAGGATACTCATCATTGGATTGATTATCAAACGTCGATAATGATGATTTCTCATTACTTTTCGCAAGACTTCACCGTGAAAAATCTAATGTGTGTATGACTTATCAATACCGTTAATGAGCAAATGCTCATGAATCTCTCCAAGAGTGAACATCTCACTCCCATTTCTACATTTCACACATGGACATGAATAATGATCAAATCCACCACCGTTGTTCTTTGTAAACTCAATAAAATGCACAAGTCCATCCAAATATTCTAGACTGAACCTAAGTTTGTCCATCCATGCTTTGTTACTTAATGACGACATTTGCAACAAATGAGATAATTAAGTCAATTTTAATACTAATATAATGGTTGGACTCTACTGACTAAATGTGTTTAAAGTAAATAAATAAATTTTAATGCATACTTTAGTGAAATAAAATAAGTTTTTTATTTCCATTTTTAATGGCAAGTATGATAACAAAAATAAAAACAAAAAAAAATAAAAAATAAAAACAAAAAAACATTGTGTCTCTCTTTTAGATTCAAGGAGCAGATTTGGTAGTTTCATGCTAGGACCCTTAGGTCGACGTGAAAGCGGGCTCCAAAGGAGCTACTGCTCAGAGAACACAGGTAGAGGTGTTACCTCTTCTACTAAACAGGCTATTGTTTTAAAGAAATTTAAAGTAAATAATAGAACTGTAAACAAGGATCTGATAACAATTTCAACATAATATAAATAAAGCAACAAAATATAAATTAAGCATACCGAATTCAATATCAAATCCATTAAATTAAGTGTCTTTATAGGTATAAGCATAAAATAAGACTAGCAAACAAAAATTAAAAACCATTGTCTCTCTTTTAGACTCAACGGGCAGATTTGGTAGTTTCACATTAGGACCCTTGAGTCGACATGAAAGCAAGCTCTAAAGGAATTACTGCTCAGAGAACATGGGCAGAGGTGTTACCTCTTCTACCAAACAGGTTGTTGTTCTAAAGAAATTTAAACTAAATAATAGAACCGTAAACAAGAATCTGATACCAATTTTAACAGAATATAAATGAGGCGACAAAATATAAATTAAGTGACAAGGTTTTTTTATTATCGCCATCGTTATTCGTTGCTGACTACTATTACAAAAGTCATTATCATCCAATTGATATTATTACCAAGTCGATACACTATTTTAAACATTCGTATTATCAAGGATACTATTATCAACAATAGCAATATATCATTTATCGATTTATCATCCATGGCAGTAGTGATGGTGATTTATCATCTATAGCAGTAAAATGCTATGCATAAGACTTACCACAATCGATAATACATCAAGTATTATGCGAGCAGCATTGAGAAGCCAGTGGCCCTAAAAAGCCAGTGAAGGCCATCACATGCTTAGACTCATGCGGGCAGCGGAGCATTCCTGTATGGCCAACCACACGTGAGACCAATGCCGTCTGTACAGTTTCTAACAATATCATGAGGGAAGGTGAGAGAAAATGCCCTCACATGAATGGGTCTGACCTGGCAAACGAATAAAAAGTGGGCTACAGTATGTGCTCTTTGGCTTGTCCATAGATAGGCCAACCATGTATAAGACCCCCCAGATTCCTAGTTTGATTCCAGTAGAAACTCATGAGGATGGAGCTTTAAAACAAATTACCCCCTCATTGATGGACTGGCTGCCTTGAATTTGGTATCCCAAGGTAGCCTTACGTCTCCCGTGAACTCTAGAGAGTTAATGCGGCTAACCCTGTGCGTAAAACCCACTGAGTTCACTACCCCGATAGCTTCACTAAGCCTCTCTGATAGATCACAGTTTGTGAACTCCTCGGCCGTGATAAGTCCAACAAACTCATAAGAGTTATAGAGACCATTAGCGTAAGACCCGACTCCAACTACTTATGAGTCTAAAAAACTATGCCTGCTCCACTATTCATGAGCTTAAACAGTGCGTGAAAGTGACCAATTGTTCATAATTCCAAGTGTAGGGTAGCAATGGAATCCACAGATACTAATCTCCTACGTTTCTGAAAGCAACTAGAAGTAGAACTAGAAGATGTAAACCTAAATATGAAATATTTGAGAGAGTAATTATGATTAAAGTAATTAAAACTAGTGAATTTAAAGGTAGGAACAAGGGTGCCAAGGATCTACTTGTAGCAATTAGGAAACTACCTTACATGATTCAAGGCACAACTGGAATCAGAGTCCTATCCTATCTAATTGGTAAGAAGAGATTTGTCAGATCTCTTAACTTCTCATTGATTTAATCATTAATGAATGAAAGTTATGGGGATTTGGAAGTGATTCCATAACCCAATCATGCCCAAGAGACAAAGCAAACAACAAGATTTACCAATCTAACAACCAATCATAAGATAATTGTGAAGGTTAGGAAGGATTTCGTCACCCTATCATGCCCAAGGGATGATGGTAAACAATAGGACTTACTAATTTCACAATCTCAATTCAGATAAAGAAAATATTTCAAGCTATCGCAGATCTAAGAGAGTTAAAAACTAAAAATATTCCTTGTAATCAAATTAGAATCTAAGAGAGTTCAACGAAACATGAATCAAAACAATGAAAACATCTCAATCACACTACAAGCTTCACCTCTTAGCCCTAGCTAAAAGGTTCAGCCAACCATAGACATGATTAAACTGAGAACTCTTAACAAAACAAAAAGATCAACTAAGGAAGAATAAGAAAAACTCTTAGACGGTGACTTCACCCTTTTGTCCCACATCCTAAACCCTAGAAGATACCTAGGAACATCTCATGGACCCCTATTTATAATTTTGCAACTCCAACTTTCACACCGAGTTGAAAAAATTCAGAAACCGCTTGAAATTTACTCAGTTCGTGTGTTGTCTGTGTAACCTTAAATTGGTCTAGAACAACCTTCAACTAGTCGAGGATGATAGGAATTTAAAGGATTTTATCGCTGAAGTTCAAGTCGAGGAATCTTCGACTAGTCGAGCAGGAGCCTTCAACTACTCAAAGGAGGGCTTAGACTAGTCGAACAAAGCAAATTTTTGGGGTTCCTTTTCTTCACTTCAAGTCTTTAATGCTCTTCATTCCTCAGTTGGTTTTCTTGGATCTTCGGCATTTGAATTCTTCATTTTGGGTCTCATAAGATCCATCCTTGACTTTGGTGATTCTTGAGCGTTAAATTCATGCTTTTAATATCATTTTCAATCCAAGCTCTTAAATTCACCTTGCAACACAAACATGATTAAAATAAAATATTAAACATTATCATATTCATAAAACCAAGTAATAAATGGGAGATGATATACAATATTTGACCCTCAACACAATCCCCAAACAACATTTTACTAGTCCCTAGCAAAGTATGCGAAAAATATTTTGAGAACCATAGGACAATTTCTATAAGCTCAAGTGGTTTTAAAAACGAACCAAATAATAGAGTTTCAAAATATATCAATGTTGAACATTATTCTTTCATAAACTTTAGCATTTGGTAAAGTTCATAATCAGGTTCAAAGCATTAATCCTCCAATTAGAGCAATTCTAAACATCAAGTTCCATGGGTGCATAGTAAAACTTAAACTTATCACAATCAAAGGTTCAATTCTCTATTTTCATGATAACATTGATAATCAAAAGAGCATTCAGGATAACCTAAACCTAAATCAAAACTTGCCTTACAGTTCAACTTTTTATTCTTCCAGCTTTTGATTTTTCCATCGATGGCTTTCACGCTATGTTCAATCTTTTCAATGATCTTCAATAGGTAGCCCTTTTTTACAACAACTATTTTTTTAATTTTTTTTTCTTATATATATATATATATATATATATATATATATATATATATATATATATATATATATATATATATATATATAGAGTCAATTCTTCTTATTGAACATGATGGACAAATTCCCCAAGTTGGTTCCTTTCATGCTTAATAATCATCAAGTTAACAATTCAATATCAAACTGACACTTTACTGTATAAGCTAGATGTGACATGTGAAATCATAACTCAATCAATGTTTAAAACTTTTAATCATGGATTAATAATTCGAACTTAACTATGAAATCTAACAACTAAACCCAAGAGTCATAAATCACCAACATTAAGTATCTTATACTTCTAAATTATAGATGAACTTTAAAATCACTCGAATTTATGAAAATTTCAGAAAAATTTCACAATTTTTGTTCAAAGACTAAGAAAACACTGATTAGCTTGCCTAATCCACATACCCCCAACCTAAAATCTACATTGTCCTTAATGTAAAAGATATAAACATATAATGCACATGAGACAATGAAAGTAAAGGAGAAGTGATGGAAAGGTATTACCTGAAGATGAAATTTTGAGGTGTTTCCAATGATCTCAGTGTGAAAAATGGGTTAACATAAAAAACTCAAACTGATGATAAGCAAACTATCATAAATTCTATAAAAGTAGTAAACTAATCCTAAACTAGGAATGCAAGGCAAAAGCTACTCGTCATGCTGCAAGGTTCCTCCTCTAATCAATATCTTGATAAATTTTTCAATAGGTTTCTTAACAAGATCATCCAAAAGCCCTTTTTGCAATAGGCCTAGATACCCTAGAGCATGAATTTCCAGAGAATTTATGAACCTCAGTAAAAAATTCTCCTTTAATCTCTTGAGGTGTCCAAAGTATATACGATTCACCTGTAATAAAAAATAAAATAAAAAAGTTTCAGAGTTAGTACCCATTGGTGAATCAAAGACTACAAGTAGATAAAATTCAGAAAAATTCTCAACAGATGATGTAGTCCTGACACATTCTGAAGTTTCAAACTTCAGTTTAATTTTTAACTCCTTTAATAGTAAACATTTAGGATCTGGGGAAGGAGGGGCTTCAAAATAAGGGTTCTCTCGATCAGTAACAACTATCGAGATGTTGTCTTGCAAGGCATTCACTATATCTTGTATCATGGGATCGTTTGAATCTACACAGTGTGTCAAGTAATCTTCCGAAGAGTTGGAAAATTCAGTTGAGAGTGGCGCATTCTCCACATTGAAGTTTGTGATGATCTTTCCAAGGACTCCATCATCTTTAAAAGTGGATGGACGCATGCTCTCTTGCTCTTTCCCTTCACAAACAGATTGAGGATCAATAGGCGAAGCATTGATGTGAAGACTCTGTTCATTGAAGCTTCTCAGTAAAGGCATTGAATCATCATAAGTGTATAAATCAGATGGTGGCCTCAACTGGGTGGTTTCAAATTCCAAAGTCATATCAAGCAACTCGTCCATCTCCTGAATCATATCATCATTCAATTCAAGTGAGTAGTCTAAATATATCTAACAAAGGTTGGAAGGCTTAGTTGAAAGTGGTTCGTCCTCCACATTTAAATTAGTCATGCCAGATGGGTGGAGTAGATCACTATGATCGAAAACTTCATGAACCTCTTGATCATTGATATGGGCCAGACTTGAGATTGAATCCATGGGGATTTGAGCTATAAATTCATGATTGTCATCACAATACTCATCATCTTCTAATTCAGTGCAGTACACACGTGTAATGAGATCGTTTTCCTCACATTTTATTCCTAGATTGGGTTGAGATTCGAATATACTAACCTCTTCCTCATCATTAGAACCAAGTGTGTCATGAGTGAAGTATGTCAATATCATTATATTTGAAAGACACTCAACGTCTCTTGATCATTCCTTTGGATCGTCATTAAGATCGACTCTTCAGGAAATTGGACCATATGTTCATTAACGGAATCCAACTCCTCATTCAAAATTCTGGAGTTCTCCACAAACGATTTAGGATCACTTTCTTCGCCTTGTATTTCTGGATTGAGTTGTGGCTGGGACGAACGAGCATTCACTATCTTATCGATGTGTAAATCAAGTTCTTCTAATGTTTTTCTAATATCTGTAAGATAGTCCATATAACTCTGAAGTGAATCCACTTATATCATTTCTAGTTGGATTTCAAAGGTAAGGGATCCAAGAGAATTGTCACTATGATATGTTGTTGTTTTATCTTCCACATATCTCTGTTTCCAATGTTCATAATCATACTGGTCATAGGAGTCTGGTGGTTGTTACTATATATTATCAGACAATACATTCACGCATAGTTCTCTTCTTGTTGGATAGTTAATAATTATATTATCAGACAATACATTCACGCATGGTTCCAATAATCATGATGACCCTAATAATCACATATTGTTTTCTTGATCCATGGGGTGTAATTATTCTCCCACATGATCGCATAAGAATTTCTTAACCGGTGGAGCATTGTATTTTGTTTGGTTCTCAATGATGTTTCCAGATAAATTTTGAGACATAGGCTGTTTCCTATCATAATCATCATACATTCATTCCCAATATCTTTTAGCTATCTCAGCATACATCATTGCGCCAAAATCGTGAATTTACGATGGACCAAATCCGTCGAAAAACCAAATAAATGACGGATTTCATCCATTGCTTAGTCCGTCGCTATTTACTAGGTCATTTTTTTTCTAGATAAAATCCATCGTTTAATCTGCGATGGATAAGGTCCGTCGCATAATAGCAACGGATAAGATCTATTGCAAAAAATAAAAAATCCGTCGGTAAAATTTGAAATATTAACAATGGATAAGGTCCATCGCTAATATGAGGAGAGCGATGGACCCCCAATCTGTCGTTGATTTTCTTGTTCAAGAATTAAGTCCATCGCTAAAATATCTGTAAATTAAATATATATATATATATATATATCGTCAGATATTTTAAAATAAAAAAAAAATAATCTTACACCTGATAGTCATTCAAAAATAATTCATACAATTGTTTAATAAGAATTCTATTCACAAAATATATCCTATTCACATGATTGTTTAATAAGAATCCTATTCATTAAACTAAAAAGTTAATCATGCTAAAAATAAAAACTTCCTGCCAAAGCATTATATGATACCTGTTAGCCCAATATTTTCATTTGAAACTATCATGTAACTTTTTCTTTTTGTAGAATGAGAACCAAATAATTGCAACAAATTCGATATACTGAATGTAAAAACTTACCATCAACCCATAGATTTGTAATAAGAATCTTGCCATCACCGTGAGCAGTAACACAAACAGGATCATCCAGTAGTAGCCGAAAAGCAAAACAAAGTAAATCAGCTGTAATTAAGCAATAAATAAATAAGATAGTGCTGGAGCTTCAAGCACAATGAGTTGAATTTGGACATGGTCAGTTGATCAATCTGGACCAGCCAATTGGTCAACTTACATTCCATTGTCAAGGTGAAAAAACAGTCCAATCAGATGATCTTATTCCTACAAAGGAAGCTTTTATTAGAATGAATTTAACAGAAGTACTGAAATGCTAGGCATTTGATAAAATCTCAAAAGGACACCTGCATTGATCATGGGTTCGATTGTAAAGGTCTGCCCTGCTTTCATCACACCGATTGCTTTATTTCCTGCTATGGGTCAAGGAAACAGCTAGCACAGCTAACAGCAAAATTTAGCAAGGAAACAGCTAGCACAGCTAACAGCAACATTTAGAGGAAACATCAACCACAGCTAACAGCTAACAGCAGATTCAGAGATAGAATGGATCAAAAAATGCAGTAAAATTTAGTATGAAGAGAGATTTTGGGATGGATCCAAAGATCGAGCACTATGGGTGTTTGATTGATTTGCTTAGCCGAAATGGTAGGCTCGAGGAAGCACATTTGCTAGCTAGAGAGATGCCTTTTGAACCTGATGTCACTATTTAGGGGGCTTTACCTGGAGGCTGCAGAGTGAGGAGTGACATTGAATTGTTTTTTCCTCGTGCAACCCTTCAAGCCGAGGGCATTTTTGCCCTTTCAACTCCCGAAAGTGCCTTTGCACGTACTCACACATAAGGTGAAGCATTGCCTGTGCACATGTGAGTTTCAAAAATCTGAAAAGAAAAGAAAATGTTCGTATTTATTATTTACTTGGAACCGCATTGTTTTCATTTGCAATCAGTTCAGCCCACAATGAAAACTCCTTGAGTTTCACAAGCAAAGCAAATCACTAGTGTCTAAATGAAAAGAAGAAGTAGAGATGTACAACTTTAAAACCTCTATAAAACTTGAAAAACAAAAACCTGGAAGGTACAAATGTAAATTACTCAAACACAAATGTAAATATTCTGAACCTGTGAGCTTGCCTGTGGAGGAGCCTGCAATAGGGACATGAAATGGGTACAAATCATGAGATTTCAAATATCAAAATAGCAAGATGGGAGTAATTACTCAATCTGGACTGTAGGCATGAATTATCCATCCAAACATCACATGAATCAGTCAAGTAATATTTTTGTTCTGAATTGGTCAATCTTTCCTTTCTGCAATCTGGTTTTCTATTCATTATCAATAATTGTCAACCAGATACTTGGACAGCTTTAAAAAGAACACAGATAGCAAGACCTGCTTGCACTGGATGAGTGAAGTTAACTTGTTCATATTTATGTGCCTGCATATTAGGCATCATGTGCTACTGGAGTATCAAATAACTTCCTTGTGCGCTGTTTGGTATGATTTGCTTCACCAACATTTATAATTGGTGTCATGATGTGTGAATAAAATGCATGTCTGATTTATTTATTTTTATTATTTTTTTTTGGATATCTATAGGCCCAAAAGAATGTCAGCTAAAAGTGGGTTGGTTGATGAGGGACAAGATATGTGTTGAGATAACTAGAAGTTTGGCATTTCTCCAAGAAGAATCAAGATTGAAAATTGTTCACGAAGACATCAAAACCACAAAGACAGAGACCGGAACTGTCCTAGAAGAATCATGACTTGGAAAAGAGTAATAATAGTAATGAATCACACAAGGAACTTCAATTATATTTTTTGCATGCCAATTCATGTGCATTGTCACCAAGGTGTCCCGTATAGGTATCGGTTGGCGTAACGGTGCCCTCCGAAACCGATACGGATACGGGGGCATAACGGCCCATAACGGCGCAAAATATTTTTTTTGCCAAAAAAATATGAAAAAATATGGATTAAATCCGGAATATTCTAAGCATTCCAAATATGCATTCATTTATAAATTGAAACATGTTTATGGTGGTGTAACGGTCCACTCTTTGGTCAGAAGTTGTATCGAACTGTCTGATGAATTTATGAACCAGATAACCTGAATTTGACTACAAATTTCATATATTTAATTTTCTAACTATCTACTATCAATGATAGATATATTAGAATGAATGTAATATGAAAATATCTTACATTTAGGTGTTTACAATTATTTTTTAGGGCCAAAATTCATGCGTAAATAGAAAAAAATATAAAAAACTAAAATAAAATGGCACCCCAAATATGTAAAATGCACATTAACATGTTCTACTATGATTAATACATCACATGGCATCATTAAAATAGCAAAAGAATCATTAAAAAATGATTTTTTGAATTTTCAAAAAAAGGGCCAAAATAAATGCGTAAATAGAAAAAAATATATATAAAATGGCACCCCAAATCTGTAAAATGCACATTAACATGTTCTACTATGATTAACATATCATATGACATCATTAAAACAACAAAAGAATCATTAAAAAATGACTTTTCGAATTTTCAAAAAAAGGGCCAAAATAAATGCGTAAATAGAAAAAAATATTTAAAAAAAATATAAAATGGCACCTCAAATCTATAAAATGCATATTAACATGTTTTAGTATGATTAACACATCATATGACATGATTAAAATAACAAAACAACTATTAAAAATTGATTTTTTGAATTTTTAAAAAAAGGGGCCAAAATTCATGCGTAAATAGAAAAAAATATTAAAAAAAATATAAAATGGCACCCCAAATCTGTAAAATGCACATTAACATGTTCTAATATGATTAACACATCATATGGCACAATTAAAACAGCAAAATAATTATTAAAAAATAATCTTTTGAATTTTCAGAAAAAGGGCCAAAATAAATGCGTAAATAGAAAAAAATATAAAAAAAATATAAAATGGCACCCAAAATCTGTAAAATGCACATTAACATGTTCTACTATGATTAACACATCAAATGGCATGATTAAATCAGTAATACAACCATTAAAAATTGATTTTTTGAATTTTAAAAAAAGGGGCCAAAATTCATGCGTAAATAAAAAAATATAAAAAAAATATAAAAAAAATATTAAATGGCACCCCAAATCTATAAAATGCACATTAACATGTTTTAATATGATTAACACATCATATAGTATGATTAAAACAACAAAATATATTAAAAAAAAGTATAAATACCTATTTTTGATGAATTTCTGAAAAATGGCCCACCGAGCTTTGATTCTAGAAAATCCATAATATAATGTGTTTTTATCTCAAATACCCAGCCAAGGTTGGTCGAAATTAGTAGTAGAAGGAGTGAGAAATAGTTTAGAAGCAAGATATTTTAAAAAAATAGTAAAAATAAAGCTTAAAATGGAAAAAGGTCGATACGGGCCTGTAACGGCCCGTAACGGCTGATACGCCCCGTAACGGCCGTATCGGCCGATACGGTGCAAAAAATCGAATCGGCCGATGCGAGGCGGAATCGCGTAACGGTTGCCACCATTACCGGTACGTATCGGCCGATACGGCCGATACGTAACCGATTTGGCCCACCCTGGTTGTCACTCATTTTGAACAAAAGATGTGACGGTTCACTGGATCAGATATGTAGGGAACATTTCTTGTCAAACTTCAATTTCATCTTGCTTTAAAAATCATAGAATCTACATGCAGCTCGAATACCATACCTTAGAAGATTCAAGAGTCTCTCCTTCTTGAAGACATACACTCCCATGAAAGCAATGTATGGTTTCTTTTCAGCCTCCTCTCGTGACAGGCCCAAAACTGTATTATCCACTGCCTAATGAATTTAAAATGAAGATCACGCAATCATGCAAAATTGTAGAATCGCTTCATACTCATGAGGTCTGATTTCAGTCTAATCCTATCAGTAGATGCAAACATAAAGGTATCAGGATAATTTCCATTGCTTTCAATTCCTCTCCTTTGGGCTTTTCATTAAAGAAACGAACCCTTCCTTTGTTGTCTATCTTCATTAAACCAAAGTCTGAGGCATGACTGTTAAGGAAAAAAGATGCTCCAAATTAGTATAAAACCATGAATTAAATTTTTGAAGAAAAAGGTAGTTAATAGATATTTATAGGAGTAAATCTCATTCAGATTCTGCAACCACAAGAATTGGTTCTAATTAATACCTATCATCCATAGGGAGAAGCAATAGTAATATCTGCGCCACTTTGACAATGGCCCTGGAAATGAAGTAATTCCAAAGATTAAAACATACAAGTTTGTGAAAATGAATTTAACCTCGATGCACAATGATGCAAGAGATGCAATGCCCAACCTGAACCAAGTCCATATAGTCCATACGGTATAAATGATCTCCGAGAGAATCAATACATCCTCAATCTCCTTGCCTCTGGCATCCTACAAAATGAAAGTCAGCATATTGCTAATTTGAGAATTCATGCCCTCGATGTATTTTTGATAGTCTAATAGCTAAAACATTTACTGACTTTATCTAAATTTAAAAAGGGGATTTAGCAAGATCCTATAACAGAGCAACTGGTGGACTTAAAGACAACCTCATAGTCAGTTAGTTGATGTCTTGTTCCTTTTTGGAACAACTCCTTCAATATTGAAATAACTAATTTTGGGAGTAAGAAATTAATTTACAAAATGATTACCTATGTTGTAAAAATTTAAACAGTGTCCGAATCAAGGTTACCTAGATTATGGGTCATTTTAGTACATAGTATGGGAACCAGCATGCAATATGCTACTTTGCCACTTCCTCCATTACATGGTACTCTAGAGGTAGGTTCATATCCGTCACTCCAATACGTACAATGTGTATGCAATATGGTTTTGTATATGAAATCATATTTTAATTCATATATGAAATGATGGATGCTATTATTATAGACTTTGCATGGTTAGTGTTGTATTATAAATTTATAACAAATAATAAAAGCAGAAGTATCTTCATTGTAAATATAAATTTTCATTTACTTAATCAAAATTAAGAATATAGAACCATAATTTTGGGTCGCTAAAAATATTGCCCAGATCACAAATGACCCATAATCTGGATTGCTCAATCTGGAACGTAAAACGTAGAGTGTTTGGTGTTTTAGGTAATACTGGTCAAAATAAAAACTGCATTATTCCTTGGCACCATTTGGGTTGTATCCAATTAAATGATATCAGGAAAGGATATACATACCCCTAAATACAACACCATTACATCATATGACCATGACATAGAACCAATATAATGCATAATATATCATCATCTTAAACAGCTCAAACTGACATGGATGGATCAATAGGTGTCAGTTTTTCGACTAAAAATATTGAACAGTACTAGTCAATGCCTGCTTAATACTTCTCTTGAATAAAACAATAATCAACATACAATGTGTGGTTGCCGAAAGCTGGATTTGATGCCAACTTGATTGCATTAGCATTATTCCCATATGGAAGAACCAGGAAAAGTGCCTTCTAAACTGGAACTAGATTTAATGATTGTATTATCTGTATCTTATTTCCTTCTCCTTTATGATTATCAAGACCCAAGGAACATGCAAAACCTATTGGAATGTCTCATGCCTATGCATCAGACCCTGTCAACATCTGATTAAGTTGTGGCTCCTCATTATGAAATAGATTTGCAATCAGTTAATAACTAATTGTGGAACTTTTCAACTTGTGATTTATTTTTCTACTCGTTTTTTTGCGAAATCATGAAATAAATGTTTTCTGTAGTGTGACCCATTTTGACATGTAGAAATGTTCTTTCTTTTAGCTTATCATGCAAAAATTAATTAATTAAAATTTGATTTACATTGCAAGACCTGTGAAAGGTTTTTTTTTTTTTTTTTTTTTTTTTAGGGTCGGCATAGCAAGTAGTTGATATTAAGCATCGAGATTTTGAAAGGAAGTTTCTTGATGCCAGTTGTAGCCATTTGTTCTAAGGAATATATGTAAACATTAAATATCAAGAAGTTTCCAGATGATAAAGATTTTGAAAGGAAGACTTGCCAAAAAATGGAGAAATTCTTGTTCTTCTTTCCTACTCTCTCCAACTAACAACAGTTGGAAAAAAGAAAAAGAAAAAGAGGGAGAGTCATTTTTTAGTGTTTCCAAATCATCTGATTAAGCATTGAGGAACACTACTAGTTGTCTAAAAGACTATAGAAACATTAGTATTAATTAGTCTTACTAAATAGTATCTACAATTATATATATATATATATATATATATATATATATATATATATATATATATATAGAGAGAGAGAGAGAGAGAGAGAGAGAGAGAGAGAGAGAGAAAGGATGCATTGCTTTGCTCCCAACTCAACTTTAGATATCACCCACATTTTAAATGAGTTCCTGCAAAGGAAAATGCAATTTATACAAACTTATTCTGGTTTCTGGCAAAAGAATCCTCATTCTCAAAAATCAACAGATATAAAAGAAAATCCACACTATTTTACCATCACAGATTCAACCAAAAAGGTAATCATTATTTTCAAATGCAATGAATGTAGTGGAAATAGAATTGAGAATTCCTTAGTCTTTTACAATCCAAACAGTGGAAACAAAAAACTGCAGTAGTTTTCTACAAAAAGAATTATTTTCCCACATATTCCTCATATCCAAACAGGGCCTAGATTTACTTCGATGGATAAATAACTCTAGCATTTTTAATTCTTATTGAATTTAATATAAAAGATGAGGTTAGTTTCTCTTCTTCAGTTTGCTCAATCTTGCAATGTCTCCTTTTCCCATTTTGCATGTTAGATCCATTTACAATCATTTGTAAAATTTTCTTGCAAACTAATGGAGAGATACATCGCTTATATTTCTCTACTTATTCAGAGATAGGAAACTAGAATCCTAAGACTTGAAATGCTGGGGAATACCAAAAGACTTGATAGAAGTAGATTGTCTGAAGTAGTAAACCTGCAAAAAATCCACATATAGGGAAAAAGATAATCCAACATGCCACCATGGAACTGTAGCCACCTATCAGCTCCCAGAAATTTCTGAGCAATCAGTAAGTTGTGGATCTCAACTAGCAGAATATCATGTAGCATAAAGAACAAAAGTTAGAGTTGCATGCAAACTTTTACAAAATGTGCAGCCCATTGGCTCAAACCAAAAGCTGAGAAGAAAGGGAATGGTGGTCATCTTTGAAATTCAAGGGCATTGGTGTCTTGTGGTACTCTAGAGCATAGGCAGAAGCACAAAACTAGGGATATAATAGCAGTTGAGTATTGACCACCTACTAGACCAGAACAAAACTGTAGCAAAGAAGATATAAAACCTTCTAATAGAATCTGCAAGAACGTGCAAGTACACCAGAGTGGTAGTTCATATCTTCACCTTTCCTGTACACAAAAAAAAAAAAAAAAGATACGACCTTCAACACAACGTGCAAGCGATGAGATGCAACCTTCAACACAACATGCAAGTGATGAGAACAAGTAGCATTGATTGCTATTGTGTCTCAGACGAATTCAGAATTCAATGATACAAGCAAAAAAAAAAAAAAAAAATTAGTTGTGAAAGGGAGTGTCATGTTGGTTCTCGTTTGCAATTTGGGATGGATAGTTGGGCAATATTTCGAGTAGATATAAACAACCTATTATATCTCTTGATTAGATGGAACACTTGCAATTCAGTTGACTTGAACATCCAAACAAATAACTAGGCCACATTTGGAAAAACATCCAACTCGTGGGCATGTGCCTTAAGAAGTATTTAGATGTGTGGATGAGGTTGCCCATGGATGTGGAGGATTTAACTTTGGAAGCCACCTCCTGAGAGTCCTTTTTTCCTGACAAACATACCCAAAAAACATGTGAAGAGGTGCAGTATAGTACGGCTATACATGATCATATAAAAACTCATGGACATCTTACATAAGTAACTATTTCTCAATTGAAAGGACTAATTCCATTTTTCAAGGTTTAATCATCCCAAGTGACATCCTTGCCTACTGCATTTTATTATAAGCAAGAATTAACAAATCAAGCTTGAATATGTACATATCACTAAAGGGGTCATGAGTGAGGTATGCACTTTCTGTCCTTTGAAATCAATTATGGGACTAAGGATCTTCATTCAATTATGCATCACGATGGACCAGGATGTAAAAGACATTCCCATCATTATGCAGAGTAAGATATTTTACTGTGCATCAGTGTGCTTGTAGACATCATTATGCAGAGTAAGATATTCAGAAGTTGGAAGTATTTCTGATACAAATAGACCCATTTTAACACACTGGAAAATTTAATTGTTTGCAATTCCAGGCGAATAAATTCAGTCCCATTGTAATTGTTCAAACCAACATAATACACAATTTTAACATCCAGAAATGCACAATTGGGCAGACCTTGATTAGAAGAACATAGTCATTTTCAGTTAAATCTTACTCCATCTTCGCACATAAGAAGCATTATCTTACTTGAAAGTGATCCGGCATTTGCCAAAAGCTGGCAATCCTCAAATGACAATATACAAAAATACATACCACAAAAATAGCAATGTTGGTCTTCAACAAATCTTCAAAATACATTTGCGCCTTCCCAGCTTCTGTACCCACTTCCCATGAAATAAAATTTCACTAAAACAATTATAGAAGTGCACAGATGCTAAAAACATACATAACCAAAATTTAAATGAATTCATGAGAGAAAACAATGAGCACTCACAAAACATCTGATTCTCACCTTTAACACGGCAATAGTCATATCGTAACTATTTATGATGAACGTTGTTTGCAACTTTGACTTGGTGAATGTTTTAGCAAGCTTAATAAGCAACTCATCAACAGCCATTCGAAGTCGTTCCAAATTCAATTCAAGCTACAAATATCAGTCAAGCAAAACTAACTGATTTCAGATGCTGCAATACGGTTGACTTAAAGATATCAAGAGATGGAATACCAGCTATAATTGAGAAAAATAAATCCAACAGCTGTTTGAAAATTAAATTACCATCCCAAGGTATGTAAATTGTAATAACTAAGCCAATCTCAAGAGGTAACAGGGACTTGGTCTAATTTGAATAATAGAATCTGGCTTACCTGACCATCTCCATATTCTACATTGAGTTGAATAAGTGAGGCCGTGAACTTGGCATAACGTCTCATGACGTAATGTGGATGAACATCATCCTCCCATAATTTCTTTACATTGGAGATGGTTATCTCTTGACCCTTCTTGAGTTGGATGGGCTTGCCGTCCTTGAGAAAACCAGTTCAAATCTTTGGGCCTTATATGTTCATGAAGACAAATACAGTAATTACAATCATGACAGTTGCATGCATTTCTAGATCTATAATAAAGAGTTCTCAATGATTACAAGGTTGCAGAGTGGGCCATCAAAACTACCGACAGTGATTTCTGCAAGGCCATTTCTGGGAACTCTGTAATATGCCACATTAATAAATATATTGCTTTTCGTCTTCTAAGATAGCGACTACCATGATCAACCTGTTGTAGCTAAATGCAATTTCACTAATTCTCAACAATGTGAAGTAATGAACCCTAAAATCCCCAAATCCCTAAATGAGGGTCCACATCGAATCAGGAATCCACAAATTGCTAAATCCCCAAATCCCTAAATCGGTATTGAGATTGAGAGAGAGAGAGAGAGGATACCTCATGGTCGTGAATGAGCTAGCCTTCAACCGAGCTTCAGAGAGAGAGAGAGAGAGAGAGAGAGAGAGAGAGAGAGAGAGAGAGAGCGTGCGTGGGTAGGGCGTTTGACAACGGTAGGGTGGAGAGATCAGAGAGAGAGGAAGAGAGAAACATAGAGAGAGAGAGGAGGGAGAGGGTGCGAGAGAGAGAGGAGGGAGAGGATGCAGAGAGAGAGAGAGAGAGGAGGGAGAGGGTGCAAGAGAGATAGAGAGAGAGAGGACAGACGCTGAAAGAATTAGGACATCTCTCTAGACTCCCTATTCCCTCTGACGTCACCAAGTTCTATGGGCCTCACAATGATGTATGTGTTATATCCACACCATCCATCCATTTTTAGATATTATTTTAAGTCATGAACCAAAGAATGAGGCAGATAAAAATCTGTAGTAGACCCCACTACACTAAACAGCGGGAAGAGTGATTCCCACTGTTGAAACTATCCAAAGGCCCATCATAATGTTTATTTGAAATCCAACCTGTTCAAATGTTAAAAAAGACATGAAATAAGGGAAAACAAAAATATCAGCTTCATCTAAAACTTTTGTGGCCTTTAGAAGTTTTTAATGGTGGACGTCACTGTCCCACTATTTTTTGTGCTAGGTCCACTAGAGCTTTGGATTTAACTCATTCCGTGGATATTTCCCTAAAATGATCTCTCCAAATGAATGGAAGGTGTGGATACAAAACATACATCGTGGTGGGTCCCACGGAACTTGCTGATGTCACTTCACTAGCTAGTCTCGCTACTCCCCCAACACTAACCCCGTGGCTGGTGGTCGGTGCTCTGTGGGTCCCACCATGATGTATGTATTTCATCCATTACATTCAGCCATTTTTAAAGATCATTTTAGGGTTTTATTCCAAAAATGAGAGGTATATAAATTCAGGTGGACCACACCACATGAAAATAATAGTGATTGGATATCCATCATCAAAATCCTCCTAAGGCTCACTATACTGTTTATTTGACATCCAATCTATTTATTAGGTCATACAGGCCTAGATGAAGGGGAAAAACAAAAATCATTTCAATCCAAAACTTTTATGGCCCCCAAAATGTTTTTAATGGTTGACGCTCATTCAACACTGTTTCATGTAATGTGGTCCATTTCAGATTGGGATGTACCTCATTTTTTGTCTCATGTCGTAAGATGATCTTTAAAAATAGATGGATGGCATGGATGAAACGCATACATCATGGTGGGGCCCACAGAGCATAGACCACCAGCCATGGGCTGGCGTCAAGGGGGGTAGCCAATCTGTTCCCCTTATTTGTGGTGTGGTCCATTTAATCTTTGGATATGATTCATTTTTTGGATAATTCTCTAAAATGATCTCGAAAAATGGATGAACGATGTAGGTTGATCCCAAAATTTTGATAAATCCAAAACTCAAGTGGACCATGCCACATGAAACAATGTGGAAGAATGATTTCCACCGTTGATACCTTCCTTGAGCCCACAGTAATGTTTATTTTCCATCCAACCTGTTCATAATATCAAAAGATATGAATGAAGAGAAAACACAAACATCAGCTTGATCCAAAACTTATATGGCCTCCAAGATTTTTTCAATGGCAGAGGTTCAATCACACTTTCCTGTGGTGTGGTCCACTTGAGCTTTGGATATGCTTCCTTTTTGTTTGTTAGACCACAAATTATCTGTTAACATGGATGAACGGAGTGGATAAAATAAAAAATAACGGTGGACCCCACAAGTTTACTCTGGTAAGGGTAATGAGTAACTCACCTAAATGTAGCAGAGAGGGGTTTCCTTAAAACATTCATAATCATATATTGGGCCTGCCTAAATGTGATTCACATATCCAACCCACTCATTATGTGTGTCCCACTTGGATGAGGGGTCAGACCAAGTTTCAGCCGCATCCAAAACTAATATGGGCCCCGCCAAGTGCTTTTATATTTTTTAGGATGTCTTCACATGATTTTAGATCGGATGGCCCACCTGAGTTTTATATACGGATTATTTTTGAGATATCTTGCAACCTAAAGGGGAAACATCAAATGCACGTTGTTGATGTTCGATACACATCATGATGGAGCCCACAAAACTTACTAACATCAATTCTTAGGTTCCCGCGAGGTCAATAAATTGAGTCACAATTTTGACCAGAATATTTAGCCTATTTTATATGTCTGGTCCATTCAGTCTATTTTATTAACCAATACCCTCAATTTGACTAGTTACTCGCCCCGATCAAGCTACATATGAGAAAGATATTGGGCATACAAGATTAATCAACAATTTGAGTGAAATTTGATTTAAACATCTGAAGTTTTTAACTCCTCAATCTGGACTAATTAGATTGTCCAAAAACAATTAAAGGTTCAATTAGTGGATGTGCCTAATAATTTATTATAAAAAATATTTTTTTTTCACAGATCAATTTCAATTTCCATTTAAAAATAATGTTTTTTTCAAAATGTATACTTTTTACTCTTAGTTTTTCTTTGAAAATTTTAACAAAATATCATTTTTATTATAAAATATTTCAAAAAAAAATAATAAAATACAAATTTTGATTTTTTATTTTCAAAGTCTCAAAAAATTTCTCAAATTTTAATTTTTTTTTCTCAAAAATTCCAAAATGCCTATTTTTTTCTTCAAAAGCATCATTTTGTTTTCAAATTTTCAATTTTCCTTTTTAAAATGATATATATATTTTTTTCAAAATCTCAGTGTTTTTACAAATAACTTTTCATTTAATTTCAAATTTTGAACATTTTCAATTATTTTTCAAAATTACAAATTTTTTCAACTTCTTAATTTTTTGTTTCAAAATCTTTGGTTTTTGTTAAAGTATTGATTTTTTTAATATCATTTTATTTTAAAATTTTCAATTCTAACTTCTCCATTTTTTTCTCAAAGCATTTTTTTCGAACTCGTTAATTTTTATCAAACTTCTCAATTTTATTTTATTTTTCAAAATACAAACTCTTATTTCTTTTTCAATATATTTTCATTTTTCAACATTTTAAAAATTTTCACATTTTTTTAAATCTTTTTAATTTTCTTTTTTAGGATATTATTTTTTTCTCAAAATCAAATTCTTTTTTTTTTCAAAATTATCAACTTTATTCAATATTCTTTTTTCTTCCCACAAAATAGATTTTTATTAAATCACGATTTTTATTTTTTCAAAATCTATTTTTTTTTCTCAAACATTGTTTAATTTTTTAAACTTCTCAATATTTTTTTTCATGTGTTATTATAAATCATTTAAATATTAGTTTAAATTTTTCTTTTAAAAAAAAAATTCCACTCATTTGATATAAAAATAATATATATATATATATATATATATATATATATATATATATATATATATATATATATATATATATATATATATATATATATATATATATATTACATTCGATTAATTATTAAAAAATAATCTTAGATACAAATATGTACAATTAAACCACTGAAATTCTATTAAAAACAAATTATTAGACTAGAAAAAAGCATAATTTTCCACCATATTCTTTAAAAAAATGAAAAAATTAATATTTTAGGCAAAAGTCCTTTTACGACAGACTATGATCCGTTGCAAAAGAAACTGAAAAGTGTTGCCAATTGCTATTATGGGGGAGTTTGCAAGTGATCAAATTCGGTAGCAAAATCAAAATTTGCGACGGATTTAGTCCGTCGCCAATTTACGACAAACCAAAATCCGTCATAATTATGTCGTAAATCAGATTTTAGCGATGGATTTTGTTCCGTCGCAAAATTCCACAATGTTTTAACTACAGATTTTCGAGAAAGAAGGGCTTGGCGATGGACTTTCTCCGTTAGCGACGGATTAAATCCGTCGTTAAACCAAGCGATTTGTGCGATGGACGAAGTCTCTTGTAAAAATGCATCACAAATTCACGATTTTGGCATAGTGCATTCCCACTCTTGCATGGTGAAACCCTAACTCTGAATCTAATCCTAAAAAAAAATAAAAGAAAAACCCTACAACAATATGGAAAGTAGGAGAGCAAATTAGTTTCTAAAAAATAATAATAATAATAATAAGAAGAAGAAGAAGAAGAAAGCAACCTAGTTTTCAAAAAAAAAAAAGTTCCTAAAAACAGAAAATAGAAAGTTTCTAAAAGAAAGAAAAAGTTTCTAAAAACAGAAAAAAAAAAGTTTCTAAACCTAGAATTAGAAGGTAAGTTTCTAAAATAATTTTAAAAAAATCTAATCCTAAAAATAAAAAATAGAAAACCCTAATCTTAAACTAATTCCAAAACTAGAAATCTCAAAAAAATGCAATTGTTAGTCCTCAGCAATGGCACCAAAAACTTTTTCACAACCCTAAGTGTAGGGTCGTGATGCAGTAATAATCTCGGTGAGACCGAGGTCGAATCCACTGTGACTAATCTCGTACATTTATGGAAGCAACTAGAAGTACAACTAGAAGTAGATGTAAACCTAAATCTGGAATATTTGAGAGTAATTACGATTAAAGTAATTAAAAATAGTGAAAGGTGGGAACAAGGATGCCAAGGATCCACTTATAGCAATTGGGAAGCTACCTTGCATGATTCAAGGACACAACTGGAATCAAAGTTCTATCCTATCTAATTGCTAAGAAGAGATTTGTCAGATCTCTGAACTTCTCATGGATCTAATCATCAATGGATGAGAGTTGTGGGGATTTGGAAGTGATTCTATCACCCAACCATGCCCAGGAGACAAAGCAAACAACATGATTTACCAATCTTACAACTAATCATAAGATAATTATGAGACCTGTATCCTAGACTGTACCATTCTATAGGCTTCTGTGGTCCTCCCGATCGAATTCCTACAACTTGCGATCTTTTATCATCGTTTGTACGCGATCTTGAGTCATGTCCTGTATATTAGAGTTGACTCGACTCGAAACTTATATCCTTGTGACCGCGCCATCACCATAGTTCCAACGCTACGTCTAGCACTCCGAGGCGATACCCGGACCAGGAAATGTGGGCCCGCGGTCAGTTTGAAGAAAACGCCGTGCATTACAAATCTCAAGAGAACCTATCACATCAATTCCCTCAATCACATCAATAAAGTATACATCACTCCTATTACTCACACCCATCCCCAAATACAACCACCCTCTCCAAAGTCAACTTTCTCTTACAACAAAGTACACCCATCACCTTTCACCCATCCTTCACCCATCCACCCATCTATCTCTCTCTTACACCTCTCTCTCTCATTCTCCCAAGAAAGAGAGCAATCTTCCATGGCCTTTCAAGGGAGAGGAGAGATGTGAGACCCGTATCCTAGACCGTATTGTTTCGTAGGCTTCCACGGTCCTCCCGGTCAAATTTCTGTGACCTGCGATCTGTTATTGGTGTTTGCGTGCGATGTTGAGTCGTGTCCCATATATCAGAGTCGTCTCAACTCGAAACTTGTACACTTGTGATCACATCGTCGCCGAGGTTCCAACGCCCCATCTTGTGCATCGAGGTAATACCGGGCCAGGAGATGTAGGCCCGCGTTTAATTTGAAAAAAAATGCAGCACAATTACAAAACCAAAGAGAACATCACATCATTTTCATCAATCACATCAATCAAGTACACATCATTCACACTTATCCCTAAGTATAACCACCTTACCCAAAGTCAACTTTCTCTTACAATAAATTACACCAATCCATCACTCACCATCCCTATCTCCCATCACTTCTCTCTCATCACCTCTCTCTCTCTCATTCTCTCTCCATTTTCAAGAAACTCCATAAGAGCAACGTCCAAGCTCCCCAAAGAAGCTAGGTGTGGCCCACCTTCCTACCACATAATCCTACCATCCAAATATCATCTCGACCGTTGAATCGCTTCCCTTAGAGCTCTAGAATGCGTTAGTGGAAGAAGGAAGAGGAGATCAAGGTGGGTGTATTTTATGATTTGATTTGTGTGATTTTGATAATTTGAGGGCCCACATATGATGGGACCCATCATGATGTATGCATTGTATAATGGAGGAGCTCATAATGGCGTAGCTCCTCCCATCTCCACCGATCTCTCTCTCTCTCTTGTGATGAGTGTGGCTCAATTGATCCACATCATGCAGCCACATGGACCACGCGCTGATGTTTGTATTCTAGATCCACCCCGTCCATGCATGGGATGTGGGGCCCACCTTGATGCTGCCATGTGGGATTTCACCATGATGTATGGGTTTTAAATTCACTCCATCTATCGACATGGGACCCATCTTGAATGTATATCCAGACCATCCATGTGGATGGTGGGTCAGCAGGCTACACCAGCAGCAACAACTGCTGCATCACCGTCAGCAGTTCTATGGGCCACAGCGTGATGTATTGTTTTATCTACACCGTCTAGGCCATCTTAACAGTGCTAGACATTGTTTGGACGGTGCTATGCTGGACGCACCCCGGATTTATTTTATCCAAACCGTCCAGTAGTGGGTCCCACTGTAGGACTTCAGTAAGTTCTGTGGCCCCCACCTTTGATGCATACATTTTATATCTAAATTGTCCATCCGTTTTGATGATCGTAGGGCCACCTTGATGAAGTACCCATCTGGATCGTCCAGATCGTGTGGACCCACCTTGATCACCACATGTGACTCCACCATCCAGCAACTAAGATGGTGGGTCCCACATGGAGCTCATATCCCAGTCGTCCATTGAATGGACATCCAAGGCTGGAGGTTTGAGTATATTATATATATATATATATATATATATATATATATATATATATATATATATATATATATTAATAAATATTATAGATGGTGGGTCCCACACATGTGGACCCACCCTTTAATATATATGTTTCATCCCTACCGTCCACATGGGACGGTGGGGCAGACCTGCCAGGATATATGTGTTTTGATCTTCACTGTCCAGTGATTTAGACGGTGGAAATCACCGTGATGTAGTGTGTTGTGTCTAGCATGTACATGCAGACCCGACCAGATGTATGTGTTGTATGCATACCGTCCACCTGGGGCCACCGTAATTTATGAGTTTTATTTGCACCGTCCAGCTTGATGTATATGTTTCATACCCCCGTCACTCATGCTTAGCACGTGGGGCCCACCTTGATGTATTTTGTGGCTCATCCATCAGGCCCACTTTGATATACTTGTGGCCCATCTATGAGGCCCACCTTAATATATTTGTGACCCATCTATGAGGCCCATTAGTACGACCCATTGATGTGGCCCATGTGATGTATATTAAGCCCATTGGTGCGGCCCATTGATGCAGCCCACTTGATGTATATGAGGCCCATTGGTGCGGCTCATTGATGTGGCCGATTTGATGTATATTAGTTGGTGCAGCCCACTTGATGTATATGAGGCCCATTGGTGTGGCCCGTTGATGTGTCCCATTTGATGTATATTAGGCCCATTGGTGCGGCCCGTTGATGCTGGCCACTTAATGTATTTGCAGCCCATTTGATGAAGCCCGATGTGATATTTATGTGGCCCATGGGTTGTGGCCTATCATGATGTGTATTAGGCCCATGTCATGCGGCCCATTGTGATGTATTCCCGACCTACGTGTTAAGGCTCTTTGTGATGTATATGTAGCCCACAAGTGAGGCACGATGCGATGTAATTATGGCTCATGTGCCGAGGCCCATTGTGATGTATATGTGACCCATGAGTGAGGCCATGGACTTATGATACGTTTGGCTCTATGTGGGTCATTCCTTGGGAGCAATGATGGTTAAATGTCCACATTGATTGGCGATGATGGTTATATGTCCACATCGTGACCTTCCCTTAAGCCCTTTATTAGGCCAATTTCGATTGTCGATGCCGATTCTGATTGTCGAGGCTGATTACATATGCCAAGTATCGAGGCCGATTATGGATACTGATATCGGTGCCGATTGTCGATACCAATTATGAGTATGTGATAGAATAGCATCATGATACATGCCCATACGCATCATCTGCATGTTTATTATGAGATGTGGTTAACCATTATGTCATTGGGCAGGTTGTTATAAGACTATCTGATGGGTGGAGATTTTCTCACATGAGCGCAAGGTATACGCAGGATTGATGCACGATTAGATTGTATGACTCATACATCTTGCATAGTGTATTGTGATTACTGTATGCCCTAGCGACATCAGGGTCGTAGCCTCCACAGGCATGTCGTGGATGGCTAGATGGGACACCGAAAATGTTTGGTTCAAGCATCTTGGCATGTTGGTTGTCCATGGGTGAAAGTCTTTAAACTTCCGTGGCCAGGAGATGCTCCAACATCTAGACTGAGTGGATTACATGAGCGCCCGAGTGCCGAATACCAATAAGTCGTGTCTTCCACTATATCATGGTCGGTTGGAAGGGGGTGTGGCCTTATCTGCCCAATTCGTAGTGGGCAAAACTAGCCTGAGTTTTACTAGATCAGAAATGGGTTTGCTATTAACGTGCCGACTAGGTATTGGCTGATTACTGACTAGCCGGATAATGAGGTCTCATCCACTCACTTGGCTGCACGCGATGGGGCATCAATCTGGTTTGGAGTGTATTAGACCCCGATGATGATCCCAGAGATGTACGATACTAATATGAGGACTCATTAAGCAGGAGTTGTATACTAATTCATTCATTCATTCACTATCCACTCAGGCTGGTGGTGTGTAACTATTTGTTACATGTACTATCGCAATGGCCAGGATTTCGGTTGGGGCGCACGACTAACCTGAGATCAGGAGTTTACCACATTAAGTTTGACTATTTAAATTTATGTATGAGACTGGTTTGGATAGAAGTCCCTTATGGTGGACCCCGTAACCTATGATGTTGCGTACTATCATCCTGACTTCACACTCTAGCTTGGTCATTTTATTTGTATCACATATTGCATTACATCCTCAACACATAACATTTAGTTTACTGTGCTCTATATTACATAGCCTGATTAAGGTTGACAATATTCGTGGACTCGGTATCTGATATTTAGCTTGCTATGTCTCCGCATTGCATAACTGACCTACATTGCTTCCTCAGTATATAATATTGGCTTATTATGTTTTTTTTTTGCATGCATGGCTTGGATAAGGCTGATGATATTCATGGACTTACCAATATTTTTTTGCATCACTCTGATATTGTACAATTTATGGATTGCCAGTATTTTCGCTTACTCTAATATCTATATGCTTGCCACGTGCATCACACACACTTACACCACCCTTTAAGCTTTCTATAAGCTTATACCCAATAGAAGCGTGTAAGTGGCGTTAGTTCACAGCAGCATTAAGCTTGGAGCGTGCAACTGTCTTATGGAGCTTCGATTTTTTATTTATGTATTTGCCTTTCAGCACTGTATTCAAATGTTGATATTAGTGGATATTTGATGATGATGTTGTCTTTGTGTTTTGAGTATGTGGTTATGCTTCTTACGAGATAAATGTACATTGAAAAATCCTCCTTGTAGGATCCCAGGATCGGAATCTGGCATATGTGCGCTGAGAGTTGAGAATGGGGTACTACAGAGGTTGTCGGCACCGGATTCGGCAATCGAAAATTTTGTGAACCCGGTTTCCGAGTTTGGAGCGTGACAAGAGAAGCTAATGTGGCCCACCTTCATACCACCCAATCCAACCGTCCAATCTCCATCATCCTCCGTTAAAGTCGAAGCTGAGGAGCTAGGGATTTCATCTGACTAAGAAGAAATGAAAACGATGGGTATTCATAGTATTTGATCTCATTTTTTATTTAGGACCCACTTGATGTATGCATTGTATCTTGTATGGAGGAGCTCCTCCCACCTCATCCGATCTCCCTCTCTTTCTCTCTCTCTCTCTCTCTTGTGATGGGTGTGGCCCACTTAATCGACGTCATACAGCCGCGTGGACCCACCTGATGAACGTGATTCATACATCCCTCCAGTTGGGATGATGGAGCACACCGTTATGAATGTATTTTATCCAAACCATCCATCCGATGGTGGACCCCATCCATATGGGATGCACTTTGATGTTTATATGTTATCCATCCGTCCATCTAGGACGGTGGACCCCACTGTGATGTGTGCACCCCCCTTTCTAGCAAGTGGACCCAATGTTTGGATGGCCAGGCCATCCAGATGGCCAAAAGGCCTGGACAGGCCAACTGCTAGCACCGTCCAGCACCCCTGGACGAAGGGAAAATCAAATATCAACTCAATCTAAAAAAATTGATGGGCCACTCAAGTGGACCCTACCTTGATGTATGGATCTGATCCACACCGTCTATCCCATTTCTCAGCTCATTTTAGGCGTTGAGCTGAAAAATGAAGTCAAACCGAATCTCTAGTGAGCCATATGGTAGAAATAGTGGTTTTGGACGATATAAACTGTTAGGGCCCGTTGTGATGTTTCTGTGTGTCAAAACGGGTTGAATATAGGGCTTATTAGACCCGTCTCGAGCCGGAGAACCCAACCGGCGGAGTGGATACTCCTGATGTGGGCCCCACCTATGAAAAACTACAAGAAAACTAAATAATAATAATAATAATAATAATAATAATAATAATAATAATAATAATAATATAGCAAACACTACTGTTGTTGTCATCCAGAGCAAGCTGCATCAGCATCCTACTGCTTGTTGTAAGGGCAGGGGCGTGGGTCCTAGTTACAGGCCCCACCATGATGTATGTTGAGCATCAATACCGTGCATTTAATGGGTCCCCTTTAAATAATGGGGCATCCCAAAAATTAGTCGTACACGGAGCTCAAGTGGTCCACACTACAAAAAACAGTGGTGAGTTGAACATCTGCCATTGAAACTTCTTTGGGTCCCAGAGTTTTGGATAAATGTGAACTTTGTTTTTCCTCTTTAATTAGGTCTTTGTGACCTTATCAACATTAGTGGGCCCTCTTTGATGGGAAATAAACTGAAGGGGATTGGAATGATTTTTAGTTTTGGATGGGAAATAAACTGAAGGGGATTAGATTGGCTGGTGTACCACACACCACCTCTATAGCTGTTGTTTAACGCAGCAGGTTCTGTGGAGCCCACCTTGGTGATGTGTGCACCTAGCACGTGGGGCCCTCTTTGATGTATGTGTTACATACAAATCGTCCATCCACCATAGGGCCCATGTGATGTATTTGTTTCATCCACACTATCCAGAGAGTGTTGGATGGCACTGGACAATGGTTGGACGGTGCTGATTTACATAGACAATATTTGGATGGTGCTGATTTATATGGAAAATGTTTGGATGGTGTTGATTTACTTGGATAGTGCTGATCATCATTAGTGGGCCATGTGCCCCATGAAATGATAGTGTACAGTGATACACATGTTACACCTACAACTATTAAAATGATTTTTAGTGTGGTCCAAGCCCATTTGAGGCCATTGGTGTGACCCATCCATAAGGCCCACCATGATGCATTTTTGGGCCATGTGCGAGGCCCACTTGTTTGTATTTTTTACCAATGTGATGGGGCCCACCTATTTTGTATTTGAAGCCCATATGATGAGGCCCGACTTGATGTACATGAGGCCCATTGGTGCGGCCCACTTGTTATATTTGAGGCCCATGGGTTGTTGCGCATTATGATGTACTGAGGCCTATAGGTCGTGGCCCATTGAGATGTATTTTCAGCCCATATGTCGTGGCCCATTGTGATATATTTCTTACCCATATGGCGTGTCCATTGTGATGTTTTTATAGCCCATTTAATGAGGCCCATTATAATGTGCATTAGGCTCATGGGTTGTAGCCCATGTGATGTATTCAAGGCCCATGTGTAGGGCCCACCTATTGTGTATATGAGGCCCATGATCGAGGCTTATTGTGATGTATTCGAGGTCCATGTGATGCGGCTCATCATGATGCGTATTAAGCCCATGTGATGCGGCGCCCGCCATAACGTGTATTAGGACCATTTGATGTGACCCCTAGTGATGTGTATGTAGCCCTTGTATGAAGCCCATTAAAATGTATATTAGGCCTTTGTGAGAGGCCAGGGGCCCACTATATGTTTGGCTTTATGAAGGTCACTCCTTGGGAGCAATGTTGGTTAAATGTCCACATTGATGGGCGATGATGGTTAAATGTCCACATTGTGACCTTCCCTTAGGTCCTTTGTCGAGGTCGAATGTTGAGGCCGAATGTCGAGGTCGATTGTCAAGGCTAATTTTGATTGTCGAGGCCGATTTCGATTATCGAGGTCGATTCCGATTGTCGAGACCAATTATCAGTGCCGGTTGTCGATACCTATTATCAGTATAGCATCATGATACATGCCTATACACATCATCTACATGTTTGTTATAAGATGTGGTTGACCATTGCATATGTCATTAGGCAGGTTGTTATGAGACTCCCTGATATGTGGAGGTTATCTCACATGAGCGTACGGTATGCGCAGGATTGATATATGATTGAATTATATGACTCATGTATCTTACATTGTGTGTTGTGATTACTATATGCCCTAGTGACCTCAGGGCCATATCCTCCACAGGCATGTCGTGGATGGCCAGATGGGACACTGAAAATCTGTTACTAGCATCAAGCAGCCATAGATGACCCTGGGTGGAAATCCCTAAACTCTCTTGATACCAGAGGACGCCCCAACGTCTAGACCGAGTGGATATATTTGAGCGCATGAGGGCCGTATACCAGTAGGTCACGTCTCCTACTGTGTCATGGTCGTTTGTGAGGGAGTGTGGCCTTACCTGCCTGAGGGAGTGGATAATGTTAGGTTGATTCTAACCAGCTTGAGGAATGGGTCCATTATCGACAAGTTGGGCCCGATATCGGCAGACGGATAGTGAGGTCTCTTCCACTTACCAAGTTGTGCGTTCGGATAGGTACAACAACTAGTGTGGAGTGTAATAGACCCCAGTGATGATCCCGGAGATGTACGATACTGATATATAGACTTATTGAGAAGGATTTGCATACTCATTCATTCACTATCCACTTGGGCTAATGGTGCGCAACTATTTGTTACGTATATCTTTACAATGGCTAGGATTTCGATTAGGGTGCGCGACTAACCTGAGATCAGGAGTTTATCACATTGAGTCTGACTATCCAAATTTAGGTATGGGACTGGTTTGGATAGATATCTCTTGTGGTGGACCCCATAGCCTATGATGATACGTACTATCATCTCGACTTCACACTCCAGCTTGGTCATTTCATTCGCATTGCATATTGCATTGCATCTTCAGCACAGCATTTGGTTTACTGTTCTTCTGTATTGCATAACCTAATTAAGGTTGATGGTATTCATGGATTCAGTATCTAATATTTGGCTTACTATGTCTCCGCATTGCATAGTTGATCTACAATGCTTCCTCAGTATATGATATTAGTTTATTATGTTTTGACATCGCATAACCTAGATAAGGTTGATGGTATTTATGGACTTATAAGCATATTTTTGCATTACTTTAATAATTGCTAGTATTCCTTTTACTCTGATATTTATATGCTTGGCACGTACATCACACACACACCACCCTCTAAGCTTTCTATAAGCTTATGCACGATAGATGCATGCAGATGACGTTAGGTCGCAGTAGCGTTGAGCTTGGAGTGTGCAGCTGTCTTCTAGAGCTTTGATTTTTTTTTACATACCTTCAACATTATATTCAAAGTTTATATTAGTGGATATGTAATGATGATGTTGCCTTTATGATTTGGGTAAACTTGTGGTTATGCTTCTTATGAGACAAATGTACATTAAAAAATCCTCCTTGTAGGATTCCAGGATCAAAATCTGGTGTATGGGCGCTGGGAGCCAAAAATGGGGTATTACGGAGGCTGTCGACACCGGATTCGGCAATCAGGAATTTTGTGAGCCCGATTTCTAGGTTTGGAGGTGACAATAATTATGAAGTTTAGAAAGGATTCCATCACCCTACCATGCCCAAGGGACGATGGTGAACAATAGTGTAATACCCCGTACTTTCCTGTACTCAGGTGTTACCTGATAATTTAATTTATGAAACCACTCATCTTCATTCTAGCCTAAATCTGACAGTTAGAAGAAATCCTCACTTATGGACCGATCCATCTATTCGTTAATTTTCAAGTTGAACAATCAAACCATCAAGTCCACCGTTTATCGGGACTTAAAACATCAAATCCATTGTCGATAGATCATAAGATCCATCATTCATCATGTTCTTAATGGCCTAATGATCAATCCACACGATTCAGTTTAAGAATGACCACTTAAAGACTGGGAACCCACAGATCGAAGCATGCATTACCAGTTTCAGGATCTAAAATAACAGATTCACTAATCATCAAGTCTATATAATCCCATTGGACAAGTTAGCCATTACATTACACCATTAGAACATCTATGTATAAATCTAATCAACGGATTTCAGTTAAACGGTCCATAGGACCCCTAGGGTTGGTTGTGGTCACACTTGATAGTGATCCGACCATTAAAACATTCAAAATGACCCCTTGGACATACGAATGGATAAATATGGCCCACTTGAGCTTTGGATCTGCCTCATCTTCGGTCTGATGTCCTAGTTGGACCCATTGGACCTGATAGATGGCCCAAATTTCACAAATCTTCATGGTGGATCCCACCCTTCATGGTGCATATGCACAGTTGGTGTGCACTTGCTGTGCATGAGACCCGAGGGCCCGGTCAGTAAGGGTTGACCCGACCAAAACCCAAAAAGAGAGAAATCCCTCTTTTCTCCTGCATTGCCGCCAGACGTCCGTTTAAACGGATGTCATCCGTTTCGACTCGCCATGGCCTATCATCAAGAACCTACCTGATGATCCAAACCATCCATTGTGTTGGGATGATAGGCCTGACCAAAACCCATCTCTAAGCACCCATCACTTTACACCCATGTGCACACGAAATCCAACGCAAGCTGAGTTGCGCGCACGTCTCTTTTCTGAAAATGGAAATCCGTTTTCCCTCTTAGCTGGCAGCCCATGTGCGGTATTCTCCTTTAATCCAAACCCTTCGCATAGGAAAATCTCAGCCGTCCATTCCACTTCACACGATCGCAATAGGTGAAACCGCCGCAACCGAGAAATGAAGAACCCATTGAGTTTTCGTGGTTGTCCATCCAAATGGTAGGTCCCAAAAGGTCTCGGTGACCTATCTGAACCTTCCAAACACATCTGATCATAAGATCATCCACCTATTGAGAAATCACCATTGATGGTGGAGTCATCTTCACCGTCTGGCCAACAAACCCACCATCTGATCATGGGTCATAAATCCTGATCAGAGACAATCATATAGAGATCCACTAACTCAAAAATCCATCCCTGCAATCTGATCACAGCCATGTAACCCACTTTAATTTGAATCATCAGATTGCCATCGTGCCACATTCAGATTTAAAACCGATGCGGTTAACTAATCTAGTGATTAGATAGCGTCCGAAAAGTCTAGAACGAGATTAGAAGAGTCTTATAAAGGGCTGCCTTTTAGGGCATTCTTTCCGGAAAGGGAAAGAATTAGATAGAGAGAGAGGAAAGGAGCGTCGTCCTTACCTAACGCATCGAGTTGAGTTAACTCGATTCGAGTTACTGTATGTACGGCTGAGTCCGTGCGCCACCAAGTCCTTGCAAGAGAGGAAGATAAGTCAGGGTAGGAGAGAAGTAGAAGAAGAAGAAAGAAAAGAGGAAGGCAAACGAGATTGCTAGAGAGAATCGGGCAGTCGCTGCTGCACTCATACCCGAGTTGGACTGCATCCTGGTTCGAGTCAGGAAGATCTGGTTATGATGAGGAGAAGAAGAGATAGGGAGCTGAGAAAGAAGATAAAGAAGAGGGAAAGAAAGGGGAAGAAGAGGGGTGGAGTAGCCATTCTTCCATTCCAGCCATCGTGTCGAACACTGAGTCGATTCGCCCTCTAATGGATGTTGTAATGACAGGCTTGTACCAAGCTTTTGGGTGTTGATCTCTTCGAATCTGAAGAAGAATGAAGAAGGTCAGAGAAACAGGAAGAAAGAGAAGCTAGAGGAGAAGAATAAGAGAAGTGAGGCCATGGGTGAGTCAGATGGTGAGCCATTGACGGGTTTGGGAGTTTAACTCACTGTCGAGTCATGGGTCGAGTCTAGCTTGGGTTTGGCCCTGTTATAGTTGGATTTCAATGGGGCTAGAGAGAGCAAAAGAACAAAGGAGTAGAGAGGAAAGATGGTAGGAGGAAGAAGAATGGGAGAAAGAGGAGATGGGGTGTTGTCTCGAGTTGACTTGGTTAAAACTCGCTGAGTCAAGTTGCACGAGTCAGGTCTGGTCTTATTATGTCCTGCAAGCTTGTTGGACGTTGCATGTTGAAAAGGAAAAAGGAAAGAATGGAAGAAGAAATGAGAGTTAAAGAGTCGGAGTGAAGATCACATGACTCACCTGAGTCGAGTCACCGAGTCACCAAATGATTTTGGCGAGTTCTAATCTCATGAGTTTTAGAATTAAATCTTGCTTTGAATTAAGAAGGCTAACCTAGATATTTATTTAAAATATAAAATTTTGATTCCTAAACGCCTCCTTTGATCATGAAATATGCACTGAGTTGAGCTGGGAACTAACTCATGTGAATCGCCATGTGTAGGATGCAAAATAAGCAAATAAATCCGACTTGAAAGGTGAGGGATATCCCCCATGGCTTCCTCATTTCATTAAATTCTAAGATAGTTGTATAAAGATATTATGACTATGCAAATAGTAGTTTTATTCCTTTAATTTTGATGAAATATTATGTGAAAATACCTGGAATTGTGTTACTCTCATAAGGATTATGGCATATTCATTTTGCCACATTTTTCTAAAGAACATGTACACATCCGCTAGTTACACTAGATTTAAAAATTCTTAATTCCATTCTATTGATAAATTACCACAATGCCCAACATGTGAATTAGATTTGTTATACTTTAATTCTAACCAAGTTTTAGGATGACATAAATAGTAAGTTAGCTCTTTATGAAAATGATGAACATGTACTAGTACATTAAATTCCTTTACTCAAGCCCCACGATTAATATCTATGTAGTTGGAATTTAGCTTTACTTTCTCTATTATGTTTTAGTAATGACTTATATTAAGCTCATATCTAAATGTTAAATATCATATTAAAAGACCATAAGTCTTGATCTTGCTTATGAGAGTAATTTTGTTAATCTTATGGAATCTGCATGAGCATTATGGTACATGACATTCACGCATGACATATGAGTTTTTCCAAGTGCTCAATGTAAGTCATACTCTATTGGATTTACTGAAAGTTCCAACACTTCAATTAAACTCATAGAGCATATGCATCTGTGTCACTTTGGGGGCTCTTTCTTTACATGAGGCTTTTTCGGGATTAGACACTCCTTGGGCGTACCCCGTGTATTTTTTCAAGAGAAATCTTTGGGCACACTCACTTACATGGCTTTTTTCAGGTAGGTAATCTACCGTGGGCGGTCTGCATGGTCTTTTCCAGTTGGCTAGTTTTCCTTGGGCGTACCTATGAGTATTTTTTTGAGTGACTAGTTCACCTTGGGCGACCCTTTATTTTGACAGCTGGATGTACATCCCCAGATATGTAAATTGTACATACATTCATATACCTATACATTAATTTATAATTTCATGATTAGTCTCCTTGTAAATTTGAATATGTTGATTTAAACTATTTTGGAATGATATGATATGCATGAATCCTTGCGGGAAGTTCCCACTGAGTTTTCACTCACCCAATCGTGCGGTTGCACCAAGTAGACATAGGTATGATGAAGGAATGGCTTAGGTAGAGTTGGTGAGGTAGAGCTCTATGTGAATGTTGTTGAGCCATTGGAGCTCAACCGATACTTTAGGATTTACTTACTTTCATATTTCAGATTATGTGTTTTATTTGAGTTGTAAAAATATTTCCCCTATTGTGGGATTTCATTTTGCTCATATTTATATGTATTAAACTTTCTTATTGTTACTATTGATATTCTAGTTTACATGGCAATTGTCTTGTTTTACATTATGAGATTTACTGCTATTTAGATGTATTTTAGTCCACTTCGTGACGTAACCCTCGGGTTCTCGTACTCGAGCGAGTATCCTCGGGTTACGAGAACCAGGGTATTACACTTACTAATTTCACAATCTCAATTCAAACAAAAGATATTTCAAGCTATCGTAAATCCACTGTAATTTGTCACAACAAACCATTAAAAACTAAAAATATTCCTTATAATCAAATTAGAATCAAAGAGAGTTCAACAAAACATGAATCAAAACAAAGTAAATATCACAATCACGCTACAAGCTTCACATCTTATCCCTCCCTAGCTAAGAGGTTCAGGCAACCATAGACATGATTGAACCAAGAACTCTTAACAAAACAAAAAGATCAACTAAGGAAGAAGATGAAAAACTCCTGGATGGCTCCACCCTTTTGTTCCACTTCCCAAACCCTAGAATATGCCTAGGAACATCCTAGGGAACCCTATTTATAATTTTGCAACTCCAACTTTGGCACTAAGTTAGAAAAATCTAAAAACCACCTCAAATTTATGCAATTCGTGTGCTATCTACGTAACCTTAGACTGGTCGAGGACAACCTTCGATTGGTTGAGGGTCTACTTCGACTGGTTAAGGATGACGGGAATTTAAAGGATTTTGTTGCTAGAGTTCAAGGAATCTTCAACTAGTCGAAGGAGGGCTTAGACTAGTCGAAAGAGGCAGATTTTTAGGGCTCCTTTTCTTCACTTCAAGTCTTCAATGCTCTTCATTCCTCACTTGGTTTTCTTGGATCTTTGGCATTTGAATTCTTCATTCTTGGTCTCATAAAATCCATCTTTGGCTTTGGTGATTCTTGAGCGTTAAATCCATGCTTTTAGTATTCTTTTCAATCCAAGCTCTTAAATTCACCTTGCAACACAAACATGATTAAAATAGAACATTAAGCATTACCATGTTCATAAAACCTAGTAATAAATGGGGGATAATATGCAATATTTAACCCTTAACACCAGTCAAGTCCAATTCAGTCCAGTCAAGTCCAGTTCAATCCAGTCAAGTCTAGTTAAAGTATGTTCAATCAAAAGTATATTAGCTCCATTTCCCAAGAACTTAAATTACGTGTAACATCAAAATGCTGCAGATACATTGATGCTATAGATATATGTGTGTGTGTGTGCGCGCGTGCTCGCCTATTCTACTGATTAAACAACATATAGAAATGTATTTTTCTTGAAAAAAGTGTAAATTAGAATGACAAATACTTTTAAAATGTTTACAGTACTCTATTCAAAAGATTAATCTTCAGGATCAACTATTAGTCTTCGATTATAATATTTTATCCTTCCGACGAGAGCTATGGGATTTTTGTCTCTTCTTTCTTTAATGATGAAGGAAAATTTTCACGTAGAATTCTCAAAGGTGACGGAGAATGGAATTACAAAGAATCATTATTTTCTTTTGGAAAATTTGATGACTCGAACATATTCTTCGAGTTCTTCAAAGGAACACCAAAAGTTATCAATCCTTTGAGGGTATTAGTAGATTTTACTTCCTGAACAGTATCTTCTAAGGAAATCCTTACACAAGGCTAACCTGAATAGGGGGCATGATCCGTCTCTTCAAAGTAACCTATGCCTTAGTCTTGCTAATAACTTCTTAGCTATGGTGGAAGAATGCGTATGGCATGGTCTACTAGATAATACTCACATACCAAATAATATTGATGAGCCCACCAGCATATCCAGGAATAAGAAGTATGAACTAGATAATTATAACCAGGAATTATGAAGCGAGATCCAATATTAACATTCAGAAGCTGCCTCCATATCAAAGCCCAGTTATATGGTCCGACACCATAGCTCCTCATGGGTCTTGTAACATTGTCACAAGTCTCCGGTACTATTTGGTCAAAGCCAAATTGACAAGCAAATCAGCTTGGATAATATGGTTCATGCCAGAATATGCTAACTTCTCTCAATGGAAGAGTACAAGATCTGATGGAAACGAGGAATGAATGCTCGCCAAAAGAGATGGAGTCATCATCGACAACTTTTATACCATCTGGATGGCTAGTAAATGGAAATTGATAAAAGTCGATAAGATCATTATTCTCTATCTTTCGAGTGACCCAACCCTTCGACTTTTCGATCATCCACCTTAGTTTCTAATGCTGAAGAGGAAGCCGATGAGGGTTTGAATATGCTCTTCTAGATTCAACAAAGGTCTAAGGAAATTACACTCCTAGCTAGCCTATGAAGAAATGTCAGGGAGTACAAACTAGAAAAGATTCGGCCGTTGAATCTTTAGAGCCAGAAATGACATCCCTGAAAGCACAATATAGGGAATACTGAACTAGGGGATCTAACAAATATTTTTGACCCTCCGCCATTGCACCCGTGACTACAAAGAAAGATGGTTTGATAATGTCTACTTGTTTCGAATCAAGAAATATAACTAAGCTTAGCTAGTAAGCAAGAAAAATGGCTAATTTGCAAGAAGAACTATATTTGGTGGTACTCTTAATACCCTCACAAATGATCTTGAGTTCTCGGTGATTCTGGCCTGTAAAGCTGTCAAGATAAAGATGATATGAATATACGTAAGATGAAGGCTTCAGAAAAGAAAGTAGAAAGAAAGAAATATATTGTAGTCTTCGAGAGAAATGAGTCAACCATTCAAGGGAATTAATTTCATTAGGTTGTGGGAAGTTAACCATTTCTCTGAAAAGTTCAAGAGTGGTCTTTGAAATTTCAGATTTACTATCTCCTACAGAGATAAGAGTAAACTCTTCATTTGAAGGAACGTATGCATCTAAGATATTGCCTATGATGGGTAGACCTGATATGCAAAGAAGATCCCATAAAGTAATGCTCATTTCACCCAAAGGAAGATGAAATGAATTGGTGAATGGAGACCAGTGATTGAGGAAACCCCTGAAGATAGCTATGTCTCCATAGAAATGTTCAGATGTCGCTATGATTATGTCAAAGAGGTTAATTTGTTCCAAGATAGCAGTATGTTTTTGAGCAATGGCTCGAGCCTAAGTACTATAGAAATCCTAAGGTGATAGAAGACCTTTAGTTAAAAATTTGTCTACTCTCCAAGTTAAATGGTTATTAAAGAAATGTTACTAAGCGATTTTAAAGAAGTGAGTAGGAAACAACTAATGATGAATGTAGTAAGGACGTAAGAATCGCATTTTATATATCATGCCAACTTTTTGACAAGATTTGGTTCCTTCTAAACGTCCTTCCAAAATTCTTGGTTCCTTCATAATCCAGTTATCTATAGAAACAAGGCTGCTTCGATGAGTAGATGGTTCAATATGTAGAATCGACCAATGACGCTACAAATTAATAGGAATGATAGTTGTTTCGCTATCAGAAGGGTGGCGAAACTCCAGTACTCCTTCATTAATCTCTACCAGTCCCAAGTATGTTAACAAGTTTGTTCAAATTCTGAATAAGATGAATAATTCTTTCTTCTTGAAGATGAAGCCTTCAAACATTATATGTTTGAGGGCTAGAGGCTATCAAATTGAATATAAAATCTTGAGAAGAAAGAAGAGGATTCGAGGTCCAGAAGGAAATTCAGCAGAATTTCAGAACGTGGAGAAATTGTACCAAGTACAAATAGAGTTGCGCAACAACACAGTTGTGCGATAATAGGAGTAGCACGACCTAGTGAGTTACGTGGGAATGAGAGTTGCGCAAGGAGTGAGTTGTGCGGGTTACAAGAGTTGTGCGAAGAAGAATTCTATGCATAAAAAATTTTCTGAAGTGAAAGGTAATTGTGAAATTTGACATGTATAGCCATCAAGAGCCAATTTGAGCTGCATGGGACTTGATTCACCTAAGTTGAGTGGGAGTTGTGCAAGTTCGCACAACTCGATTCTCACACATAAATTTTTACTTGAAGATTAGTCAGACATCGGATCAAGGGGGCATCTATTGGAGCATAAAAATTGTCATTAGTATGAAGAGAAATGGAAAAGAAAATAGTCTAAAAGACAAAGGATATGATGAGTTGCGCGGATCTGCTCAACTTATATTTGACAGGAATGCATGAGTATTGCATCATAATGCGAAGTGGGTCCCATGGCGCAATATTCGAGGCCTCACACGTGTGGAAGCCTATAAATACCCCCTACCCCTTTATTTGAGGGATTCAGATTTTCAAGAAGCCGGTACCTCTGATAGGTACCGTAGAGAGAAGAGAGGGAGGGAGAGCACAAAGCTGACCCGCGTAACTCCTCAACCCTCGCAACTCATTATTGAGTTGCACAGATGACTCAAAGAATCGCACTCTTTTTGTTATTTTGAAGGATCCCTTTCAGGATCTTATAAATATCCTTTTGTATTCTTCATTTGAAGGCATGCATATGTGTGTGTGTGTGTGTGTGTGTGTGTGTGTGTGTGTGTGTGTGTGTGTGTGTGAAAAGCAATATCCGCACAACTTATCTCTTATGGAGACTTGAATGCTATGAGTCGGAATGTTGCCGAAATTTATATTTGAACTCATTTAATACTTGTATTTTCATTCATAAAGAATCGCACTCTTTTTATTATTTTGAAGGATCCCCTTCAGGATCTTACGAATCTCCTTTTGTATTCTTCATTCAAAGGCATGCATGTGTGTGTGTGTGTGTGTGTGTGTGTGTGTGAAAAGAAAGATCTGCACAACTTATCTCTTATGGAGAATTGAATGCTATGAGCTAGAATGTTGTCGAAATTTATATTTGAACTCATTTAATACTTGTATTTTCATTCATAAAGGCTTTATCTTGGAATCAAAGGATAAAAAGGATATAAACGAAGTCAGATTATATAAAATATGATAATTATTCTCTTCATTTTTTCTTTTTTTCATTATCAAGTAAGATAATTCCCTAAATCAAATATTTTTTGTTTCTGGTTGAAACAGCACGTCTCGTATGCTCTTAGGTGGAGGTAGGTTAGAAATAAGATCACTTTTATCCTTATCTACCTCAATTCCCTTAGACAAGATGATATGTCCAAGAACAATTTCCTTTTGAACCATGAAATGACACTTCTCCTAATTTAGTACCAAATTATTTTCCTCACATCGCTTCAATAGGACTTTTTAAGTTTTTATAATGTATTTAAAAATTCTATTACACTAATTCTATTAGTATGCAATCATCAGGATTATTTAAATGTAACTCTACTGGCTTCCAAGCCCGATAGAGGATCCAAACACAAACTATTCACTAATTAATAAAATTCAACCTAGTTTATGATGGATATGACTGTATATGTGAAGCGTGATCTCAGATATAATGATATGAAGGCATTGAAATAAATCACACGCATAAAAGGATAGCAATCGCAAACACAGTCATTTTTATAGTGGTTCGACTACTTATCTACTCCACTCCCGATAACCGCACTCAACCCTTGAGTGTACCAAATTTCACTAAGGAGGTTTCACATGGTTCACCTCTAACCTAAGGTTTTAAATCAGGTTCACCTTCAACCTTTACAACCTATACTGAGGCTGACTGTTTATGCTCTCACGAGCAAGGGTCAACACAACGCACCCACTTTTAGGCACACTGCCCAAGGATCTTCCATAAGACTCTAACGGAGGTTTCTGCACGGTTTACCTCAAACCTAAGGTTTTACACGGTTTACCTCAAACCCAAGGTTTTACACGGTTTACCTCAAACCCAAGGTTTTACTGATTCACCCTTAACTAGATGTTTATGCTCTCCACAGAGTAAGGGTCCACACAACACACCCACCATGTACACTCCTGCCGGAGGCCTCCTTGAGGACTTCAAAGGGTGATAAATACCTTAAACATAATCCTACAAAGGAATGATCAAAGGGGTCCTTTGGACTGTAGATACTTACAGATAAGTTGATGAGTCCTATTCAGCACGGTGGCGAAGATCTCATACTTGTTAACGAATAATCTTCAGATCCGCAACACAAACAATGTACCAATATATGGCTAAGGGTTGGGTCAAGGTTATGATGAAATCCTACTCTCTAAATGTTTTTCTATTAGGAAGATAGAGAGATTCCAATCATCTATGCATTCAAGGTATCCTAGCTTAAAGATTTACCATTAAAGTAGTAGTTGGAGGATCCTTGAATGCGAAAGTTCATTCCCCAATCCACTCTATTGAATATCAATGATGAGGGTGGATTGGAGAATGAATTCCCATGAGAGAAAGGGCTTAGGATATACGATCTAAGGTTAAACACACAAAACACTCTCTTCTTTCTCTACCAGTAACAACAGACAAGTTCTCTTTATATATACAAAAGGTTCCAATAGATATAAAATGGTCATATTTATGACAGAGTTCGATATCATCGAGCGTATACTCTCGATTGTATCGATGGTCTGCTCGATGACATAAACTCAATGTCATATGCTTTTTAAAAAACCTTCTGCCAACTGATCGGGGGAATCGAGACTCGTGTCAATGCCATCGGATTTCGAACTTCGATATTATCGATACAAGGATCGAGTCCTCGACATTTGAAAAATGAGAGAAACTTGCATGAAATTTTTCAGGTCATTAGATATAATCAGGGGATGCTCGATATCATCAAAATTTGAATACCGAGAATATCGAAGGTCGTGTCGATGCCATCGATAAATCCAAGGATTTAATCATTGAGCTTGCTGGACAATTTATGTTCATTCTCAATGCAATCGATCCAGCCTCGATACCATCAATATTTGAATATCGATTCTATCAAGTGACCCCTGATCAGAATTAAAGAACCACCTGAAAAAAATGTTACTGAAAGACAACGCGCCCATGACCGATATCATCGAGATTTGAACTCCAATGATATCGAGGAGAGCTCCGATATATCGAAGCATATATGATATTCTTAAGAAAAATAGGGGCGCCGAAACTACCTGTCGATATAATTAAGCCATCTTCGATGGGTTCGAGATTCAAATATTGATGATATCGATAGGTGAATCGATATATCGATAATTGCGTCCAAATATGTATGTGGTTACTGGACACATTACATGCTCATTCGATTTTATCGATTGGTCTTTCGAGGACATCGACAGCGCAGGTCGATCATATCGAATTCTGTACGATACAATCGACAGGGCAAGAAAACTTAGAGATTTTTTAATTTTTGAAAATATTTTCTTACCTAAAATCGTAATATGTTCTAACTTGTTTTAAGGGTTTTATTCACCTGGTGTTTTGGAACAAGGGATGTGAGGTTTAGGTTTACCTATGGCGAGCTTCCACACATTCGATTGAGGTAGACGCTTGAATAGATCTTCCTGTGAGGCTCTACAGTCCGACCGACTCAACACACATGCTAATTGACAAACCAGGGCACTAGCAAGGGCACTTTCACAACACATTTTTTAGATTTTTCAAACACTCGTTGAAGGATGGACCAAAGATAGAGAAGTCGTCCATAAAGGCATCTAAATACTGAAAAGTGGCGGGGGCATTACACAGTTCGAATGATATCCTTCGATAAGCAAAGGTGCCAAAGGGGCATGTGAAAGTAGTCTTTTTTTAATCTTCATGGGCTATCTCTCTCTGATTGTAGCCTGAATATCCGTCAAGGAAGCAATAATAAAAATGACTAGCTAGCCTTTCCAAGATTTGATCAATGAATTGGGCAAAGGAAAGTGGTCCTTCCTCATAACGATATTCAACTTTCTATAGTTAATGCACATTGTACAACCAATACACTACCAGAAAAAGGGGCAAAGGCTATGGATAAAAACCGTAGCCAAAGGCCTATTGCCACGGATCTAGTCCGTAGCATGTCCGTAGCTATTGGTGGTGTAGCTACAGGTCAAAAAATAGATGGCTACGGATTACATCTGTAGCAATAGAGATTAGTAGCTATGAATAAAAGTCGTGGCTATAATTTCTGTAGCGAAATGTACCTATGCCTACAGATTAAATCCATAGCAATAGATATCACTAGCTACGGATAAAGGCCATATCTATAATTTCTGTAGCGAAATATACCTACGGTTGCAGATTACATCTGTAGCAATATATATCACTAGATATAGAAAAAAGCAGTAGCTATAAATTCTGTAGTGAAATGTACCTAGGCTAAGGATAATATCAGTAGCTAAAAGTGGAATGAAATCCGTAGCAATATGCTGAAGTTAGCAATAGCTACGGTTTTCAGAACAAGAGCTACGGCTAAAATCCATAGCTATATATATATATATATATATATATATATATATATATATATATATATATATATATATATATATATATATATATATAATGGTGGTTGTTTCCATTGCAAGAACTTGCTATGATTGATAACTCATCTAAGCTTAATGCTGATAAGAATAGTACAAAAAATGCAATCAGGAAAAAAAAATTATGCATTTATTACAAATAGTAATCAAATCATACAATGCATCACATATTCACATTTCTAAATAAACGATACTTTACTTTGCTCAACCTATCATTAGAATTATAAAAAATGAACTTGTTCAAACTTTAGCTTCGACTCCATCTCCAAATACTTCCTACAAAATTCTTCTATATCCCACTGCACATTAATGGGATGGGAAATAAGAACTATGACAAGAAATTAAGAGTAAACCGATCTTTCATAATTGCTCTGGATAGTACACCAGTGTAGATGCTCCTTTTCAAGATTTTCCTTTAAAGAAGAGATCTGAATTTCTAATTTTACTATCTGAGACCTACAACAAGAAGAGTGGTTGCATACAACTAAGGTGTGCCCTCATGTGTAAGAAACAAATACACTCCAACACAGTAAACAACCTCCATGTAATGCAATAATGCTCATGTTTTTACAGAATTTTCTTCCTTCAGATGGTCAATTTCAACAAATGCAGAAGATAGAGCTTCTTCTTTCCTTGAAACTGCAGATGTAACTTCTGTGGACTTTGACACAAGATCACTTTCGAGTTCTGAAACTCTTCCGTTAAGAAAATAAATTTCATCCTCCAGTGACTTCTTTAGCTTGTCAGCATATGTAAAACAGAATTTGTAGACACAATCAAACAAACATGCCTTTGTACACATCTCAAAAAAAAGAAAGACAAAAAAAAAAAACACTGAAAACAGGAATTGCAACTTTCAAACAAATGAGGTTCAGGATACAGGGATGTACCTCAGCCTTGAATTTTTCATGAGCAGATTCAATTTGCTTCAATGAAACTTCATTCACTTAGTGTTATTTCTTTATACCGTAAATATATATATATATATATATATCTTAAAATATTTAAATCCTAAAGAGTATCAGATAATAAATCCAAGTAAAAAATTCAAACCACCTGTAGTATGTGATCCTTGTTAGCTTGTGCCTCCCCTTTTAGTTTTTGCATCTCTTCCTTTTCTTTCTCCACGTCCTCAATAAGCTATTACATATATAACTAATAAAATTGGAACACACTTGTAGAAACATTACATAATAAGAGAGAAAGACATGAGTAAGAAAAATAGGAGAGAAAAATCAAGCCAAAATGTTTCTCATATATATATATATGTGTGTGTGTGTGTGTGTGTATATATATATATATATATATATATATCAGGTTATAGATTTGGGTTTAGGTTTAGGTTATAAGTTATAGGTTTAGGTTTAGGTTTAGGTTTAGGTTTGGGGTTTAGGGTTATAGGTTATAGGTTTAGGTTTAGTTTATAGGTTATAGGTTATAGGTTTAGGTTTAGGAATTCGGGTTCAGGTTCGGGTTTACATTTAGGTTTTCAAGTTTAGGTTTAGGGTTAGGAAATCATTATACCCACTATAAATATATGTAGTTTATCTACACTGTCCATCTGCTTTTCCAGATCATTTAAGGGGTTGAAACTAAAATTGAATCATATCCAAAACTCAGGTGGACCATACCACAAGAAACAGTGGGTACAATGATTTCCATCATTGAAACCTTTTTAAGGCCTGTAGTGATGTTTATTTATCATCCAACCTATTCATAAGATCACACAGACAGTGATGAAGGGAAAAAATAAATATTAGTAGTTCCCACCTTCTAGGGACCCCCTCTCAACATCCGTATAGCTCCGACGCACATTTAGAACTACTTCATCAATTTCAAGATAATATATAAACACGGGTCTGTCCCAATGGCCAGGCCACCTATATTACTGTTCATATGAAATGGACAACTTCATCATGGTCATAACAGCAGTTTCCACTTTCCTGGGATCTCTGCTCAACATCTGAATACTTCCGACGCAAATACAGAAACCAACTAATTAGGAACTTACAATAAAAAAAGGTATCAGGTCTTTGGTCCAGGGGTGATCCACAATAAAAGGTACCATTTACCATGAACTAAAACCATGTATTATCCATACCTTAATTAGACTCACTACAAGGGTAATATTTTAATGATGGCCTACTGCTTTTAATAATCACTACATGGGTAAGAAAATTACAAAAAGTAAGACTCATGAGATGACATATGTACAAATAGTGACAAGACTAGCTGGTAATGATATGAGATCTTTTAGAAATTTGGCATATAAAGAGATTTGTTTAACGACATCTAGTAGAGGAATATTGACCTTCACTAGTTTAAGGATCTCTAGAATATCCTGATAATTAGGTAGGTTTTGGTGCAATTAATCAACCATTGAGTGAATGGCGCAATCGGCTTCCTTTGAGGTTCCGATTCTAACCCATGTGGAGTAATGTCATGTCTATCATTCTTATCTTCTTTGGGATCCTTAGGCTTTTCAACCCTTACTGGAATAGATTTGTCAATTGTCTTTTCAATCCTAAGAGTGGTGATAGACTTGGCTTGCTCTATTTGATTTGAAGAGCTTGAGTCATTAATTTCACATTGTGGCTTTGGATTGGGAAGAGGTTGGGTTGGAAGCATCCCTTTCTCCCCACTCTCTAAGTATGACTCAATCCTTTGAATGAACGATGCAAACATTTTCAATTTTTTTTTTATATCCTGTAATGCTTGCACCGTATTCTGATTGAATAGCTCTTGATTTTGTATGAATTTTTGAGTCATATCCTCTTGAGGCCTCTTCTGATTTACAAATTGAGTAAGGGCCTCTTATGGGTTAGCTGTTTGTCTATTCCTCCAACTGAAATTTGGATGATTTCTCCAGCTGGAATTGTATGTATTTGAGGTGGGTCCTTTAAAAGGTCTTTGGTAGTTGTTCACGGTATTTTATTGCTCATTCAATATCTCATAAAAAGAAGAAATTGTTGGGAAATTCTCAATTGTATGTATGTTACAAGCACAAATACCACAAACAGTTTCCGCAGCCGTATCAGATTTGATAGGTTTTGCCTTCTTAAGTTCCATAGCCTCGACTTTTCTTGTGAGATTGGTCACTCTTGTACTCATATCATCTTCCTCTTTAAAACATAAACTCCTCTTTCGTTTGTTTGAGTAGGCTTAGAAGTGGTGAGTCATGAAAATGTGTTCCATGATTGTGTCAATTGATTAAGGTAATCCCATGTATTATCGGCCTCTTTGTGCATGAATTCACCATTACACATCATCTCTACAAACTGACACATTGGCGAAGTTAGTCTGTTATAGAAAAAGCTTATTATTCGTCATATTTTGTAGTCATGATGTGGACAGGAATTCGTGAGATCTTTGAACCTTTCCCAGCATTGGAAGAAGGTCTCTTCCTCTTTTTAGGCAAAGTTCATGATTGCCTTCCTTAAGTGTTAGTTTTATGAAACGGGAAAAACTTTTTGAGAAATTCACGAGTCATGTCGGCCCATGTGTCGATGGATCTTGGCTTTAAGGAGTGCATCCACGTCTTCGCCTTCTCTTTCAATGAAAAAGGAAATAATTTAAGTTGCATTGTATCCTCAGACACGTTTGGAAAGTGTAATGTAGCGACTATTTCATCAAACTCCCTGATATACAAATATGGACTTTCAAAATCTAATCCATGAAACTTAGGAAGGAGTTGTATCACTCTAGGTTTGAGATCCACATTTCCTACATTGAGTGGAAAGACCATGCAAGAAGGTATACTCACCCCCGCTGGTAATAAATATTCGCATATAGTACGAGCGGGACTGCATTATGCACCTCATTTTCATCTTAAACTTCCTCAATTAGTGGTTGAGGTTGAGGTTGATTTGCAGTCATCACTTCAATTAACTAAGAGGATCTCAAGTGGTGTCTAATCCTTTAATGGATATGCAACCCTTCGACTAGTCCTTATTCACTCAAGAGACATTGAGTGTTTTCACGAACCTGCTTGGGTATAAAACACACACAACCCTCAAGTAACTAAACAATTAAACTTAAAAAGAAAATTAGAAAAACTAAAATAAATACAAAATCTAAAAAAATAAGAGAGAGGGTTAGAATAAAATTACCTAATAAGAGTTGTTATGTTAGGAATCCTACAAAACAGAAAACAATGTTAGTTTCTAAAAATAATTTCAGAAAAAATCCTAGCCTAAAAACATAGCAGGAAAATAAATCTTAATCTTAACCTAATTCTAATACCAATTAATTTCATAAAAAATGTAGCCGTAGTGCCCAACAACAGCGCCAAAAACTTTTTCCCAACCCTAAGTGTAGGGTCGCGATGTAGAAATAACTCGTGAGAACGAGGTCGAATCCACAAACACTAAACTTGTACATATTTTGAAAAAAACTAAAACTAGAACTAGAATAAGATCTAAATCTAAATTCTAGAACAAAAGAAAGTACTTGTGAATAATGTTTAAACTATCAATTAAATGTAGGAACTAGGGTGCTAAGGATCCACTTGTAGCTATTAAGATGTTACCTTGCTTAATTCAATAAACATAATTGGAATTAGAGTCATATCTTATCTAATTGGAAGATATAACAATTTAAATCAAATTTGAACTTTTCATTGACCTAATTCTCAATAGAGGAGAATTGTGAAAATTAGATGGGATTCCATCATCCTACCATGCCCAGGAGATGATGGTGAATAACCAGATTTACTAATCTCATTATATCAAAACATCTATTGTAATTCGAGTCACAATAAATCATAGAAAACTGAAAATATTCCCTTAATATCAAACTATAAATTAATGAAGTTCAATAAGAATAAGAATCAAAGCAAACTAAACATCCCAACACGCTACAAGCTTCACCTCTTAGCCCTATTTAAAAGGTTTAGCCAACCATAAACATGATTGAAACTAAATCTCTTAAATAAAGCATGAAAAATATATTAGGGAAGAAGAAAAACTCTTTGGTAGTTACTCCACCCTTGTGTTATACTCCTTAAAACCTTTTCAAATCTTAAAAGATGCCTTGCAGCATCCTAGGGAGTCCTATTTATAGTTGTGGAACTCCAACTTTCGCACCGAGTTGAAAAATTCTAAAAACCACCTCAAATTTATGCACTCTATGTAGTTTTTCGAAATAGACACGAGGATTTAAACTACCTCAAATTTAACACTTTGCGGAGTTTTCCAAAATTACTCATAGAGTTTCAGAATTTGCTTTTTAGGATAATTTTAGGAAAATATTTGTTTTCAGGATGGTTTTAAGATTCTTTTTCTTCACTTCAAATATTTAATTCTCTTTATTCCTTATTTGGTTTTCTTGGATCTTTGGCATCAGAATTCTTCATTAATGACTTTCAAATCTCCGAATATTCATTTAGTGATCTTTAACCATAAATCTTCCTTTTAGCATCAATTTTACCTTAAGCTCTCAAAATCATTTCGCATATGAAAACATGCATAATGCATGCATAATTAAATCGATTAAATACCATCATAAAATTAAGGTATAAATAGGGATAAATATGTAATATTTCACACTCAACAACATTATTATTGTTGGCCAAAATATAATATTGCCCAATTGATTTGGTGGCAGATCACATTCTGTAAGAAAGATAGTTGTGATCATGGATAAAAAAGGGAAAAATCCAACTGTACATTACACCATTTGAGAAAGATAATTAATAATAATAATAATAATAATAACTAAGTTCAACACGTGGATGCAACCTTATTTTTTGTTTTTGGTATGTTTAATTGCCGTTTCCTAATGAATGGCCCTTATCGCTGGTTGGTATGCGTGCCACTTAAGATTCGGAGTCATTTTCTATAGACCGTTGTCAAATTACTATTGTCCATTTCTTTCGTACATGTGTGGTCCACCTATGAATGTGCATCGGATGGACACTACATTAACATCCAACTGCGATGGATGGATGGGACCCATGTGTAACTTAGGGTAGAGGTGCGGTTGTCCAAGCCCATTTGATGAATTGATATGTGCCCCACCACAGGCCAAGCACATTGATGTGGATCTCACCCCAACAATTGATCAGGTCCACTAGCCATGCACTTAAACCCTTCATTGTTTATCTGAGTTGGACCAGAGGGCTAGACCATCGAAGCCTTGAGGGAAGGCTGAGGCCTGCTCATGGCCCAATTATTTCTCGGGCCTAAATTTTAGGTATGGGCCTGTTGTATAGGCCTAATGACGCGGGCCATAAATATTCTAGGAGTTGGTGGGCCATTCTCATCGTTCCTATATCATCTGATTGCCTTCTCATGATCCTATGATTATATAATCCACGTACCAAGAATATTAAATTTCAACAAGTAAGGCCCACCATCTGTCGATCCCATCCGTTGACATGGTGGGCCACATCTTGAATGGAGCATGTCCAAAAAATCTTTTGCCTTTTCTCTTGTTGAATGTTGACTACCCTTATTTTCTTTCTTTCTAGACCTTGATCTATCGAATGGCCCACTGCCGAGCAGGTATCCTATACCTCCTCCCCATAATTGCTGCTTCCTTCTATGACTCAGACGAGTCTTATGTGTCTATTTATCTGATTCAACCCGGATTTGAAGCACCGGATTCGGTTCCATACCCAACTTGAGCAAGTCCCAACTCAACTCAGGATCAAACAAGTCGATCCGAATCGCTGAGTCTTTTAATTATGGCACTAAGGCCCAAATCCGAGTCATCCGACTGGACACGGATTGGGCCTTACCATTGTTCTAAAACCCGGTGACTCAACTAGAAACTCGGAAGAGTCAACTCAACTCAGACAAAATCGATCTGAGTCACTATGATCCGTGGGGACCATTGTGGATGACGGTTCGATGCAGTGTCCCCCTGAAAGCAGTTCACAGTCATGGAGCAAATGTTCATTTCTTGGATACGAATTCCTACCATGGGTGCCGGGTTGATGTAACAAAAGGCTCTGTGGGGGCCACCGTGATGTGTACGTGACATCCACTCCATCCATCAGTTGCGCCAGATTATTTACAACGTTAACCACTGATGACTAGCCCCTGCTCACTAGATTACGGCGCGAATCCTGACAAAAGTTGCCCTGGTCTCTGCAATTAAAGGCTCTGTGGGGCCCACCAGGATATGTATGTGACATCCACACCGTCCATCATTTGCACCAAATCCTCTTAGGATGTGAGCCCAAAATTAAGGCTGATCAAAAACTCAAGTGGGTCATACCATAAGCAAAAGAGGGGATGAGGACCCTTCCCATTGGGAACTTCTTAGGCTCACCGAAGTTCTGAAACCTGCTGATAATGGGGTTTTCCCTCATCCTCGTAGGAACCACCTTTGGAACGGGTTGGATAGAATAGCAAAGTTTCAATGGTGGACATCCCAATCCTCACCGTCCCTGCATGTCGCCCACCTGAACTTTGGATCGGCCCTTTTCTCAGGAACAAATCTTACATGGGTTGGTGCAAATGATGGACGTAGTAGATATCACACGCACGCACGCACGCATCACGGTGGGGCTTAGGAATGTTTCAATGTTGGGCAGCTCTCTATGGTGTGGTCCACTTTATTTTCAAATCACGTCTAAAATGAGCTTGCACAAACGATGAACGGAACAGATGCCACACACACACATCAAGGTGAGCCCACGTAGCTTTTTATTGCACGGTTGTAGGAAATTCTAGTACACGAGATTTCACAAGTCAAAAAAAAATAAAAAATCATAATAATAAAAAGAGAGGATGGCTTATCCACATATCTCCACGTGTCAAAATCCCATTAGTCCACCCCCAAAACTCCATCCATACAATCCACCTAACAAAATCTCCATCACATACAATAAGACACTAGGAATTCATAAGCGAGAGAGTGTGGGAGCAGAGGAGAAAGAAAAAAGAAAAAGAAAACAAAGAGCAGCCATGGCGAGCTTGGCGAATGTAGCAGGCTTAGGAATTTCCTCTCTCTTCGCATCTTCTCCCTCTCAGAAGCCACGTCTTACATCCAGTATGTATACATTTTTACCACTTTTTCCCCAAATTAACCTTTCCGTTACACTAAAATATTGCAATTCACTGTTACTCTTCCCATATTACCCTAACCCTCGGGTTTTAATTTTTGTAATTTGGTACACCTATCCAACTATCTCACCTATAAAAATGTGGTTCCCACGCCGGGCCTGATCATCGCATAAAATGGTATAGGTGTGAGAGCTTTGGCCCATTCATTTGGGTAGCCCATAATCTCAGACAAGGTTTAAAATCAGTGAATTGGGTATGGCATCGTTCACCACCGTACGGTCTGGTACGGACCACTACGGTCGTGTTGTGCTTGGATGAAACCTGTTGGGTCTCAGTTGGATAGTATTAGGTTCTTAGCCTGCCTGATTAGTGGACTAATGTATTTTGTGGTCGATGTTGTTAAGAGTATAGGACATGTATATACTATTATACATGTACAACAACTGTAGATACAATATATAAGTATTTAAATAGATATCGGTGGATTCATGTGTATCTATTAAGATTTCTATAGATCTCTCCAGGGCATAGTTGCAATGTACCCCACTTGATGAATGGCGTAAACTTCTAACCCTCACATTCTATCTATCAAACTTACCTATATATATATATATATATATATATATATATATATATATATATATATATATATAGAGAGAGAGAGAGAGAGAGAGAGAGAGAAAGAGTTTTGAGTCAAAGTGTGATGTGAGTCACTCAACTTGAAATCAAATTTGCTTCTCTTATACAGCGTTCCAAGTGAAACAAGTTTCCAAATCAATAGACCTCCTGGATACAATGAATATAACCCAATCCCAATGGTGTACTCACTGTACATGAGCTCGAACCACTTACTGTTTACTCCGAAAGCACTGAGTTAACTCAAAGATGAACTCAGCAATCAAAACTCGTAAACCAGAAAATAGGTACAGTTTTCACAAGAGAAAAGAATTTTTGTTGTTTTGAAAATGGAATGGAAGCGTTTATATAGACTTCGAAGTGGTGCATTAAGCATCATTTTTGATGGGTTTGTTCCGTTGGATTTAAACCCAGCAGGTCCTTTTCGAAATGATGCTTAATGTGCCACTTCAAAATCTATATAAGGACTTCCATTCTGTTTTCAAAACAACAAAAATCATTTCTACTCTTGTGAAAACTCTCACTGTTTTCTGATTTACGAATTTTGGTTGTTAAGTTGACTCAGCATTTTCGAGTTAAACTATAAATGGTTCAAGAGCACATACAATGAGTGCACCACTCGGACCGAGTTATAATCATTGTATTTTTGAGGTTGATTGTTCTGAAAATCTGTTATACTTGGGATGCTGTCCAAAGGGAGCAAATTTAATTTCAAGCTGAGTGACTCAAATCACACCTCAACTCAACTCTATAATTCTTCTATCTCAAATTTTATTTTCCTTTTGTTTTCGATTTCAAACAATTTATTTAATTCAACCAAATATTTCAATACACACACACAAGATCTCTTAGAGATCTCTAATTAGGCATGGTCGTCATATACCCCACTTGATGAATGGCCTGAATCTCTAGCACGCACAATCTATCAAACTTATATATGTACATATATATAGATATTATAGATAGGTATTTAGATGAATATGAATAGATACTATGTACTTATTAAGATTTCCTGGAAAACTCTATAGAGAGCATGGTCATAGTATACCCCCACTTGATGAGTGGCCTCGATCTCTGGCCCCCACATTCAATCTAATTCTATTACAAATTTCAAAACAGTAAGTCTTGTGACTGTTTGGGTCTGGCAAAAGTTTAACGACGAACATCCGGTCGTACGAATTGACTGACTCGGCCATATTATGTAGGGTTTGTGTAGGAATAAAATGAGTCACTAAACGAGTTAGACGGCTCATCTGGTTACCGGTGGGTTCCACTCTAAAACCACTATTTACAACATTGACTAACATCAATACTCCTCCTTTGATCCAGCCCAGGGATCAGGCCCAATTTCCTAAGCAACCATGATTGATCCCATCCATACAATTAAGGTCATGCAAAATTGATGATGTTTGTGTGCCCTTATTTGAATGGCTATGATCATCTGATGAAGGTAAACATATGCTATCCACGGCACACCCCTCCAATCCAATGCTCCAATGTCATCATAACTGATCATCTGAAGTAAAGCTATCTAATAAGTAAGGATATTATGCGGGTGGTGCAAATTAATGAAAGATTGTGATCTAATTGGGCAGTTTAATTTAATTTATATGCCTTCTGGTTAATTTCTAAGTGACTGTGTATCATCTATCACACCCTGCCGAGTATCAAAGTTTTCCTTGAAAGCATGCTCTAATACACTTATCTTTCCATGAAATCTCAGGCTTTATAAAATCTCCAGTAGCTGCAAGAAACCCTCTGAAACAAGCCCTAGCCTCAGGTGGAAGGTTTACCTGGTAATTATCAACAAAACCGTGCTTATCTCAGTTAATCAAATTCATTTATGTTCCTAAATTATACTTATATTTCCATTGTTATTAGCTTCGAGAGAGATTGGCTTCGCAGAGACTTTAATGTGATCGGGTTCGGCCTGATTGGTTGGATCGCCCCATCAAGCATACCAGTGATCAACGGTAACAGTTTGACGGGCCTCTTCTTCCAAAGCATTGGAAATGAGCTGGCTCACTGGCCCACCGGCCCAGCTCTCACGTCTGATTTTTGGTGAGTACAAGATCGATCGAGATTGATCACTTAATCAAAGTGAATGGTCCACAATACAGATCTCCATGTGGTGCAATGATGTATGATTGCCCATGGTTCATCATATGAACAAGAGCCAGCCAAGAGATTGGATTGTTACAAATTTCCAATGAGTGCGATTTTCGGACAGGGGACAATTGGAAATGTCTGATTATGTGGACAGTCTAGATTGATCCATTTTTAGTCTTCTTTCTTATTTAGTAAAGTGTTTTATTTATTTTTTTTTTCTAATTTTTGGGTATTAGTCTGTGTATGATCACATGGCCCATGAAATGGACAATTCACCAAGTGGGCCCCCATTGGATTGTCCATGGCCCAATAATGCTCTGAAACATGATACCATCATATGATCGGCCAACAGACCCACTAATTGGATCGTTACAACCTTCTGATCAGAGCCATTTTTGGACAGTGGACAATCCAAATTATGTGGACAGTCCAGATTAATCCATTTTTAGCATTCTTCTTATTTTCTTACACTTATTATTATTATTGTTAAATTAGGCTATGGCTGGTTACATGGCATCTGGGGCTGTTCCTCTGCCTTACATTCGGGCAGATTGGTTTCAAGGGAAGGACTGAAGGGTATTTTTGAGATTTCTCTCTACATGTGTATGTATAGTACCTGTATTTCTCTTGTGTAACTCTTTCTTGTTGTGTAATGACACTACTTAAAAGTGTTTCAAGTTGTTGTTTATTAATCTTTTATTGGGCATGGGCAAAAGTTCTTCATGGGAAATGATCCTGACCGTCCATTCAATTTCATCATCGATGCTCACACTCATCGATTCCATTCGCTTGATGGGCCGTCCTTAAGATGTACACGATAATAACATTCTTTGTGTTTAGCTTGACACATGATGTTGTTGTCCATAGCTTTTCAATAACTAATATCATAGTAAGAGCTCGAAAACTTTACTAGAATTGATGTCCAACTGGGTTGGGTCAACTCGATGTCTCGACTGAGTCTTTATTGGACTCGACATATCAATAATTAAATATGAATTATTAAATAGATATGAAAAAATAAAAATAAAAATAAAAATCCCGCTTGATGTTTGCATTTGGGTGAGTGACTTGGTTGAATCGTCTTGAGTCGTGTCAAGTTGATAGAGTTTACAAGCCGACTCAATGAGTCTTGTCACGTGTCTACCGAGTGATGCTCGGAAGCCAGTTTACAATAGATTCAGCTTGGAATCTCATTGAGTCAAATTGACTCAGCCAGTTTTCAAGTTGAGCCACTCGGTTTTGGAATATCGTGAAATTGTTTCCCTTAGTGGCTGCCCACTTGAATCATAGATGGGAATCATAGATGGGTCTATTTTTGAGCCTCTGGTCTAACTTTTGATGTGAAATCTAAATAGTTGGAGTAGACTATGGATCATGTACAAATAAGGGTTTAATCCCCTTCTCAACTGCTTAATTCCCTTGGAGTGGTCTCACTTGAATCACACATTCACCTGGTTTTTGACCATGTAGAGCTAATATGGGTCATGCACTTGAAAGTTAAAGAGTGGATTTTAGAACCACACCACGGAATAGCCCACCCGAAGGCCCAAACCCTTTGCTTGCTCGCAGAAGACCATCACTCTTTTATGTAAGCACTCTTAAGGAAGGCAACGTGCCATGTTAGGGTTAAACCAAGCTTTGGGAAGTAGGCCTGAGCCTAGCTTAGTTAATAATCAGGCCTTTGATTTTAGCCCCATTGTGTATGTTTCAAGCCTATCCTTAGACATTCACAAGAGGCAGAAACATGAAATCATCTTAAAGATTATAGTAAATTTGCTTTCAAGATACAATAAGCTAACCTTTCTAAGTAAAGAATAGGTGGAATTTCAGTTTTAAAATGAAAACAACACGAAATATAAACATGAAGTTCGCCTCAGGCACCCATGCAAAGTAAGAACCTAGAATTACTTTGATTTTCTTAAAAAGAAAATTTTGAATTTGAACACATAGTCTAAACCTTCAAAAAACCATTTACTTTATTTGGAAAAACACCAACAGAAGATGCATGCATACAAACTTGTAATTGGTGGCCTCTGTTTATAAGTTTTTGATTGCGGGGAAGTTAAAAAAAAATTAAAAATTAAAAAAAAAAAGAACTAAATGGAAATCCTTCTTTTCACTCAAGAATCGTTTGTGCTCTACAATGAGTATTAGGAATGCCCGGTTCAACATCAATAAAGAAGCACCATGCGCATGGGTTATGTGTGGAACTGGCAATGCCTAATAGAATTCCTTTACACCCTATTTGGCACATTGGATTTGGTGATAAATGGGTGTATCTTAAATTCAAATAGTTGCTTTTTTTTATGTTTGCGACCCCGAGTGCCAAATTAGCCATAGGATTAGACTTGTGATTGTTCAGCCACCAATGTTGCAGCAATCCAACAATTTAGAAGGGGTGTGTCAGTCCTTCTAAATGTGATCTTTTTGTCTTGAGATTATGACTTTTCTTTTAATAGTGATTGTGGCCCCCATATTTCTTAGTAATACAATAATGGATTAAAAGAATTAAAAATAAAGGCTAATTGTCAATTTTATTGATTTACAGTGAAGATCAGTACAATAATCGTGAACATAAAACAAGCTTAGAAAATAAAGATAAATACCGACGATCTCCTATGTAAACAAACAATTGATGTGGATAGTCAACAAGATGTGAGTAATGTAATTTTCCTAGTATGGACTTGGTAGATCGGGATTCAATAACAGTAGATTAGGGATATTCACATTACTCCTAAGCGTATTACAATGATAGCGCTGCACAACAACGATCTGAGCTACGCCAAACTCTAAACTTTCTGCAGCGGGGCTGGATAGAAGTGAAAGAATCTAAAGTTAAACCAAGATAAGACAACATTGCGCAGTAAGGGATTGTAAGCGATGGCTCGGTTGTGATGCAGGACAATTAATCATTTGCTCTAAAAGCTTGAACTGTTAGAGTATGACGAATTAATCCCTTTATCTTATAACAGGCCCCACATCTCATGGGTTAGGACCTTGGCTGAACCCCCTTCATGGGCCCCAAATCACATGGGTACCGCCTCACATGGGCCGCCCACCCGAGTGTGTCCCCGCATCCCACAGGCTACCCCACTCGAGCTCAATGTGAAATGCGTATTAATCACCCCCGGTGAGGAGTCTTAAAATCTCATGGGTTAGGATCTCGGCCGAACCCCTTTCGTGGGCCTCAAATCACATGGGTACCGCCTTACATGGGCCGCCCACCCCAAGTGTGTCCCTGCATCCCACAGGCTACCCCACTGAGCCCGATGTAAAATGTCCATTAATCACCCTTGGTGAGGAGTTTCGAACACAAGACCTCCCCCGTGGGCCTCACCCACCCCGTATGGTGAATTAATCCCTTTATGTCATAGCCAAAGCCCCACATTTCATGGGTTAGGACCTCGTCTGAACCCCCTTCGTGGGCTCCAAATCACATGGGTAACGCCTCACATGGGCCGCCCACCCTGAGTGTGTCCCCGCATCCCACAGGCTACCCCACTAGAGCCCGATGTAAAATGTGCATTAATCACCCATAATGAGGAGTCTTGAACACGAGACCTCCCCCGTGGGCTTCACCCACCCCGAGTGTACCCCTGCATCCCATAGGCGACCTCACTTGAGCCCGATGTGAAAATGCCCCTACATTAATCACCCCCACTGAGGAGTCTCGAACACGAGACCTCCCGCTCTAATACCAATTTGATGCAAGATAATTAACCACTTCCTCTAAAAGCTCGAACTTTTAAAGTATGGCGAATTAATCCCTTTATCTCATAACCCAAGCCCCACATCTCATGGGTTAGCACCTCGGCCGAACCCCCTTCGTGGGCCTCAAATCACATGGGTACCGCCTCACATGGGCCGCCCACCCCGAGTGTGTCTCCGCATCCCACATGCTACCCCACTTAAGCTCGATGTGAAATGCACATTAATCACCCCCGGTGAGGAGTTTCAAACACGAGACCTCCCTTGTGGGCCTCGCCCACTCCGAGTATGCCCCTCATCCCACAAGCAACCCCACTCGAGCTTAGTGTGAAAATGCCTCTGCATTAGGTGAGTACCTCAAGTTCTTCATCTTGTGCTCCTTATATAAATTAGAGGCAAAAAAACTATATTAGGTTTCCTAGCTGGTCCAAGATTCCTAAAGGTTATGGAATCAGACAATATCCGAGCTGGACTCAGATTCCTCCTCACATTCATGATTCTTTTCTAATTTAGGAAAGATCGGCTCCCTAAATCTCCGTAGTCGTTGTGAAAGCACTGATCGTCTTTGAGAGGTTTTTCATTTATGCATTGATGGGATTTTTTGTCCTGTGCTCGACCGGTCAAGGGCTAGTGCACGACCAGTCATGGAGTCGAGCCCTGACTCGACTCAAAGTCTAGCGAGTTTGTGCTATTTTTCTCTAGGGTGCTCGACCGGTCGAAGGTGGGTCTCGACCGGTTGTGGGTGGTACTCGACCGGTCGTGGGTTCGTTTCAACTGGCCGTAGTTACGCAGATTCGTTCCACGATTTTGCGGATTAAGGAAATCTAAGGCCTTTCGTAACTGGGATGCGGAAAGGAGTTTCCTAAAACTATAAATAGGGGTCCCTAGGATTTTTTTAAAGCATAGTGTACATGAAAAACACAAGAGGGCTATTAAAGGTGTGAGAGAGAGAGAGAGAGGAAGCTTATAGAAGGGAGGTTATGCTCGTGGAGGTGATCTACTGTGCAATCAACATTTCAGTGCTTCTACATCCTCGTAATCGGTGAGACCTCTCCGTTTTCTTTGTTTCTCTTACTGTTTATCCACTCTTTCGTGAGTGATGAAGGTTTGATCATAGCAGAGTGTGCTTGTGATCGGTTGTAACGTTCTGCTTCATAGTGGATTGTTGATCTGGACGAGGTCCCGTGGTTTTTACCTCTTTGAGGGTTTTTCATGTAAAAATCTCGTGTGGTGTGTGATTGTTACTTTGATTTTTTTCATTGCTTTATTATTCCATAATTTTGGTTTATTCTAGGAGGCTAGATCCTAAGGTTTTGTGCAAGGCCCCCCACAAAGTGGTATCAGAGCTAGGTTTATTGAACGGGTAGGATCGGTTTGGAATTATGGAAGGTGACTCATCGAGGATGATCAGCCTCAATGGTTCTAACTAGACTATATGGAAGGCTAAGATGGAGGACTTGCTTTACTGTAAGAACCTATATTCTCTAATTTATGCATATCAGCAAAATCTACGGATATGTCTGATGATGATTGGAAGAAAATGGACCGAAAGGCAGTGGGGTTTATTAGACAATGGCTGGATGATTCTGTGTTCCACCATGTGTCCACGGAAACCTCAGCCGCTAGCCTATAGCTAAAATTGGAAGGGCTGTATGAGAGAAAGACAGCCGGTAATAAGATTTTTCTGATAAGGCGACTTGTGAATATCAAGTTCAAGGATGGTGGTTTTGTGGTAGTGAACCAACTCTCCTCTATAAAGATGGTCCTGGATGATGAATTGCAGGCTTTGCTATTGCTTAGTTCATTGCCTGACAGTTGGGAGACATTGGTGGTATCTCTAAGTAACTCCGTGTCAAATAGAAAAATATCCATGAAACAGGTGACTAGTTATCTCTTCAATGAGGAGATAAGAAGGAAGTCTCAGGGGTCTACTCGGCAAGAGGCCCTTGTGACACAGAAACGAGGGAAAAGAAAGAACAAGAAGGGCAAGAAGGTCCGAGATAAATCAAGAGATAAGTCAAGTAACAGAAAAGATATTGAATGTTGGAATTGTGGCAAGAACGGCCACTATAAGCATGAATGTCGTAAGGCTAAAAACGACAAGAAAGGAAAAGGAAAGGAGAAGGAAGATGAATCAAATTCTACTGCGATCGCTTCAGATGGTGACATTGTAGTTATTCTTTCTACAGATCATGATGTATATCTCACAGCTATGAGTCAGGACACCGACTGGATGATAGACTCGGGAGCTTCTTTTCATACGACTCCATGTAGGAATTTCTTCACAAGCTACAAGTCAGGTGACTATGAGACTGTGAAGATGAAAAATTCTAGCATATCGAAGATCGTAGGGGTCAGTGATATTTTTGTGAAGACCGATGTGGGCTGCACATTAGTTCTCAGGGATGTGAGGCATATCCTAGATCTTCGCCTCAACTTGATGTCGATGGGAAGGTTGGATGATGATGGCTATGAAAGTTGATTTGCTGGTAGGCACTGGAAGCTCATCAAGGGTTCATTGATCGCAGCCAGAGGAAAGAAGTGTTGCATCCTATACAAGGCAAGTGTCAGTGTGTGAAAGAGTGAGTTGAACGCAGCGGAAGATTCAGCTATTGACATATGACATAGGTGTCTAGGCCACACGAGTAAAAAAAGGCTTCAGCTATTAGCGAGGAAGCAGTTCCTTTCAGACATGACAAGTACACTTCTTAAAACCTGTCTTGATTATTTATCAGGGAAACAGCATAGAGTTTCATTTGTTAAAACTGCTTCTCATGTTAATAAAATGCATGCATAGGATTTGGTTTATTGTGATGTTTGTGGTCCTATGAGGACAAAAACCTTGGGTGGGGCATTATATTTTATTACTTTTATAGATAATGCATCTAGGAGGGTTTAAGTTTATGCTTTGAAATCCAAAGACGAGGTCGTTGGTGTGTTTAAATTGTTTCATGCTATGGTCGAGAGAGAGACAAGTAGATCATTGAAGTGCATCCACACTGACAATCGTGGTGAATACATTGGCGACTTTCATAAGTACTACAAGTCCTTAGGTATATGGCGTGAATAGAAGATTCCTAAGACCCCCAACATAATAGTGTAGCTGAGCGAATGAATCGCACAATTATTGAGAGAATCAGATGCATGTTATCCCATACAAAATTACCCAAGACGTTCTGAGGAGAAGAAATGCACATAGAAGTGTATCTGATAAATAGGTCTCCATCAGCCCCGTTGAATAGAGAAGTACCTGAGAAAGTATGGACTGGACAGGATCCATCGTACGGTCATCTCAGGGTATTTGGATGCAAGGTATCTGTTCACATACCAAAGGATGAGAGGTCCAAACTCGATATGAAGATCAGACAGTGTGTATTCTTAGGGTATGGTGATGAAAAGTTCAGTTACATATTATAATTGCGACCGAAAAGAAGCTCGTCAGGAGGAGATGTGGTTTTCTTTGAAGATCGGCGTATAGAAGACATTGGTAAGCCAGAGAAGAACCAGCCTAGTTTAAGTGAGCTAGAGAACATTGATTCGATTATTCCTCCTGTGAAGCCTGATGAGGGGGAAGTACAGCAAGGTGTAGAGGACGAGGAAATTCCTTGAGAAGATAGACTAGGGAAGCAGCTCCCACTTGATCCACCTATTGAGCCATAGGTGAGGTGGTCATCTACGGATAGACAACCATCTAAGAGGTATTCGCAGCATGAGTATATTATGCTGACTGATGGGGGAGATCCAGAAGACTATTCTGAGCGCCTAGCTAATAAGTATAAGGGAGAGTGGTTGAAAGCTATGTAAGAGAAGATGAAATCCTTACTTAAGAACCACACCTATGATATGGTGAAACTGTTTAAGGGCAAGAAAGCTTTGAGCAACAAGTGAGTGTTCAGAAAGAAGGTTGAATAGAAGAATTCACAGACGAGGTTCAAGGCCAGACTTGTGGTAAAAGGGTTTAGTCATAGGTAAGGCATAGACTTCAAAGAGATATTCTCACCAGTGGTGAAGATGACATCCATATGGGTGTTACTTAGGTTGACGGCTAGCCTGGATCTGGAGATAGAGCAGTTGGACGTTAAAACTGCTTTCCTCCATGGTGACCTGGAAGAAGAGATCTACATACACCAACCAGAGGGGTTTGAAGTCAAGGGCAAAGAGCATATGGTGTGTAGGCTGAGGAAAAGCTTGTATGGGCTGAAACAAACTCCACGGTAATGGTACAAGAAGTGTGACTCGTTTATGTTGCAGCATGGGTATAACAGAACGGAGTCGGACCACTGTGTGTTCACGTGCAAGTTCTCAGATGGTAATTTTTTAGTTCTGCTGTTATACGTTGATGACATTCTCATCATGGGAAAGGACATCAAGAAGTTCGACAGGCTGAAATAGGAATTGGGCAAGTCGTTTGCGATGAAAGACTTATGCCGAGCTAAACAGATCCTGGAAATGGAGATAACCCGTGACAGAAGCAGCAGGAAGCTTTAGCTGTCGTAAAAGTGGTATATTAAAAAAGTCCTAGAGAGGTTCAATATAAATGCAACGAAGCCGGTCAGTACTCCACTGGATGGTCACTTCAGATTGAGCGACATACAGTATCCCAAGACGAAGGCAGAGGTGGAGGAGATGTACAAGATACCCTACGCGTCAGCTGTAAGAAGTTTGATGTATGTTATGGTGTGTACACGCCCAGACATAACATATGTGGTTGGTGTAGTTAGCTGGTATCTTACCAATCCTAGCAAAGAGCATTGGGCAGCGGTGAAATGGATACTGCGGTATCTAAGAGGCTCATCCAGGTTGAGCCTGTGCTATGGTGACGGAAAACCTGTGTTAGAGGGCTACACAAATGCACATATGGCAGGCGACATAGACTCCAGGAAGTCTACATCGGATTTCATATTCACGTTTGCAGGGAGAGTGATTTCTTGGCAGAGTAAGCTACACAAGGTCATAGCATTGTCGACGACAGAGGCCGAGTACATTGCAGTCACAGAAGCATGTAAAGAAATGCTTTAGATGAAGAGGTTTCTATAGGAACTTAGCCTGAAGCAGGAGCAACACGTGGTCTATTACGATAGTTAGAATGCTATACACTTGAGCAAGTATCCAAGTCAATATTCCAAGTCAAAGCACATAAAGATTCGGTATCACTAGATCAGGAATACTTTAGAACAGAAAGTGTTACAGCTTGAGAAGGTCCACACGGAAAATAATGGGTCAGATATGATGACTAAGGCTTTACTCAAGGGCAAGTTTGAGGTCTATAAAAACCAGGCTGGCTTAAAGAAGGTGAATCCTTCCTGGAAAAAAAAGGAAAAGATTTGATGAGATTTTTTGTCCCGTGCTCGATTGGTCGTGAGCCCCACTCGACCGGTCGAGGGCTGGTGCACGACCAGTCGTGGAGTCGAGCCCTGACTCGACTCAAAGTCTAGCGAGTTAGGCAATTTTTCTCCGGGGTGCTCTACCGATCGAAGGTGGGTCTCAACCGGTCGTGGGTGGTGCTTGACCGGTCTTGGGTTCGTCTCGACCAGTCATAGTTAAGCAGATTCGTTCCTCGATTTTACAGATTGCGGAAATTTGAGGCCTTTTGTAACTAGGATACAGAAAAGAGTTTTCTAAAACTATAAATAGAGGTCCCTAGGATTTTTCTAAGGCATGGTGTATATGAAAAATACAAGAGGACTATCAAAGGTGTGGGAGAGAGAGAGGAAGCTTGTAGCAGAAAGGTTATGCTCGTGGAGGTGATCTACTGTACAAGCAACATCTCAGCACTTCTACGTCCTCATAATCGGTAAGATCTCTCCATTTTATTTGTTTCTCTTAGTGTTTATCCACTCCTGCGTGAGTGATGAAGGTTTGATTATAGCAGGGTGTGCTTGTGATCAGTTGTAACGTTCTGCTTCATAGTGGATTGTTGATCTAGATGAGGTCCCGTGATTTTTACCACTTTGAGAGTTTTTCACGTAAAAATCTCTTGTGTGGTGTGTGATTATTGCTTTGATTTATTTCATTGCTTTATTATTCCATAATTCTAGTTTGTTCTGGGAGGCTAGATCCTAAAGTTTTGTGCAAGGCCCCCAACACACATGACTATATGCAACGGCTTTGCCAAGTGTATCAGGATTGTGATTTGATTCCTATCTTAATGGGGGTTTATAGGTGTGTTGAGCACGCCACTCGGCCACATGTATCATTTATGCAAAGGTCGCGTGTTTGTCTTGCAGTATCTCACTTTTTCTTGACCATAAGATATGTGTAGGATTTTGAGTCATTTTGAATACAGTAGATTAATTATAGTTGAATGCTACAAGGTGAAAGATATGTTCTTGAGGCAAGAGTAAAATTTCATCCATCATTTGTATATAGTGTCAACATGTGGCGGCATTTCATTGATCCGCATGAATGCACGAAGATAAGTGTAAACAAGTGTGCACCAGGACAGGTGTAAACAGATTCTACGCATGTACACTAGCATATAACACTTTTTTTTTTTTTTAATATTATTATGGCTAGATTGAAATGCGAGATACTATCACATCTGAATATTAGAGCCTTAATGGATAAAGTTTACCGTGGTGCAATCTTTATTTAGATAGCTGTGGATACTGTCGAACTGAAAAAGGAGGAGAATTCTTCTCCTCCTTTTTACTGCCCCAACACGTCTACGTGTATGTGGCTTTGTGTGTTCATCTGATCTCTTTGTGTCGCTCCAGCCCTGCTATAGGGTTTTTATGTGTAGCGTTTTTATTCTCTCCTCATTTGGGATAAATTTATGAGAGAATAATATATTTTAAAGGTTAAACATCAAAAATGCAACAACATTAAACAATGGCAATAAAAAAGTATAGCTAAATCTAGCATTTGATCTGTTTTTTAGAAACTTGCTTATCTAAATAGGTATTCAGATAGCCTAATCTATTAACCGGCGTAAATTTCTGGTGACCCATTAAAAAAGAAGAAGAGAAGATTGGGTCATCCACAACAATTCATCGTTCACTTATTTAAAAACCACCAAACACACTAAAAGCACAAGTATAACTAAATAGAGGGCCCAAAAACATAAAAGCTTATATTATTTTAATTTGTATAATTCATACATTGCAATTTGGATTTTAATTCACAAAACGTGTCCATTTTCGGAATTCTACCTTTTCATCTTACAAGTAATTTTTACTTTGAATTACTGTCCGTTGCTTGCAGCCCTTTCATCCTCCAATTGCATGTTACACGTTGCATGCAATTTGTATGCACCAGTTACACAGGATATATGCCCTCGACTGACTTTCACGGGCTGACAATCACAGGGCATAAAATTCACCGTTCGTTGTCATCACATCCACACTCCCCACATCAGCATTTCCTCCCATGCAAGGATCCATGATCACCAACATGAACAGTACAATTAAATATCTAGACCGTCCATTCATCCCGTCCCAACCATTGCAGCCAACGGTACAGAACTCTCACTGATCAGACTATCCTAGCCATTCGATTGATCGCTTGAAGACTAGACAGCTGAGATTGTACAAAGAAAATAGGTTCATTCTTCAACTCAAATAATCCATTTTGGTTTATGCTAGCTTATAAGAAACTACTTGGATAGGATGATCCTAACCGTCTGATCTACAGTTGGGAGAACCTGCTGTTATTACATAAATTGGCCAGTGATCAATCATGTGATTAGGATAGTCGAATAGGTGTGGACTTGAGCTTATATCACTTGTCATCCCCAATTCATGAGCCCGGTAGAAAATGGGCCAACACTAGTTTGGCACACACAACCACCATAAGTATACACATAGGACGTGTGCATGCAGAGAATGCAGTACAATGCTCCAAAAGTTCCCTGAGAGGACCCTGCCTGACGGCATTCTAGTAATTACCCTTGGCCTTTGTCAAACGGACCTGACCCGCTTGCCAGACTGACTCAGCAGAGAATGATCAAGCTCACCTGGATCTTATCTTTTCTTATGCCAACCAATCCTAGATGTAGACCATCAAGATGGATCCTTTGAGCAAAGTGACCCAGATAGACTTTGCCAAGGTCTTGGAGAGGCTCTACATCACATGCCATGGCATCAACAATGGTGGCCCAGCTAGGGATGGCAAGAAAGACAGCTAAATCTGCGCATGGCCTGGCCTCATCTTATAAGGTATGAACCCGGAACAACTGCATGGATGATGCACCGTCTATGGCGGACCAGTGGCATGGCATAATGGCAGCTAAGGGGAGTCACTTTGAAAGTAACGCCATGCACACAGCATGTGGTACGCGTGTTAGAGATGCCGGAGAAGTGTTGGCCAGCAATGCAACCCACTGAGGCCCATGAAAATCTGAGATGGGCCAGCCCAGACCCAGACTGCTTTATGTTGGATTCAGGTGAGGCCAATGGTCTGAGCCCTGTCTAGAGTATTTAGTCTCGGTAACTAATCAGGATGGGCTAGGGCTTGTGCCACCTAAAGGCCCTATGCCTGACTTACTTATATGAGCCTTATTTAGCATATACTATACTGGGCCTATCCTTGCATATGGCTAGCTTATAATTTAGGAAAATTATAATCTTTGACATTTAATAGGACATTAAAAGAATTTATTTTTAAAAACAAAAATTGAGAATTTACATCCTTATTAATAGATGGCTCAGATTCTGCCCATGTTAGCAGTATTGATTATTAGAATTTGCCAGGAACTTACTACGGCCTCTCCTCTTCTTTGTGTGTAACTCACATAAGGTGTGTACAGGAAAGGTTCTGTAGGCTTATAATCAATTCCATGCATATGTTATGTTACAGCATGTTATGAAAAATTAAAAAGGTAGATCTTAAACTCAAGTGGGCCATAACATATAAAAAAAAAATGTAGGGATGGATCTCCCACCGTTAAAACCATGAGTGCCCTCTCAGCCTAGCTTGTACACAAAGTTTAGAGAGCTGGCTAATTTTATTAGCATCCATTTATCTCTTGTGTGTAACCCACCTGAAGAGTGGACCAGCCGATTTTTCGGGTCAGACCACATTTGCAATGGAACTTGCGTAATTGTTAGCAAGGATCTCGTAAATGTATGTTGATTTTGCATGCTGACTCTCATTGCCAAATATAGATCCCTGGCCACCCTTCATAGTTTCGATTTAACAATACATTGCAAGAATTGTTACCTGTGATTTGAGCCACTCATCAGGTTGTGCCACTGAGAAGCATGCCTGGCACAAGACTCAGGTTGATCCACCCATCCGGTACATGCATGAGTTTTTTTTTTAAAAAAATAAAAATAAAAGAAGTGGATTTTCTAGACCAGGGCACTCGACATGTTGTATGTAAGTGTAAGATCCTGACAAATGGATAGCTAAGAGTACTTGGTCAATATTCTCCACATGCACTTATTTTGTAAATTGTGACTCAATTAATTTGCAAATCTACAACTTGTTGGGGATTGTTATGTGGAATCACACAGAGATAAATCTAAGATAACAATCCAAGAGCACCAAGCAAACACAAGAGAACAGAAAGATTTAACGTGAAAAATCCTTTCGGGAAAAAACTACGGCACAAAGCGACAAATCTTACTATGGAAACATAAATTAAAAAGAGAGAGGACTTACCTGATTCGAACAACCTCGAATCTCACCATTGCCACACCCTTTGCAAACAGTAGAACCCTTTTAGAAACCCTTGGAATCTCTTTAGAAAACCTTAGAATACCTTAGAATGGCCTTAAGGACTCCTATTTATAGTTGGGAAAGTCCTATTTACGTAATTCCCTGAAAACCGCCTCAAATTTACGCAGGCCACTCACAATCCACGCACGATCTGCATAACATTCGACTAGTCGAGCCAAAGCTTCGACTGGTTGAAGGACCCTTCAATTGGTCGAGCTTGTCCTTTGACTAGTCGAAGATCTCGGGGATTCCAATTACATTGTTGCTAGACTTCAAGTTGAACTTTCTTAGGGCTAGTCGAAGATCTCCATATTTAAGACTCTTTTTAACAACAATCTCCACCATGTCTTCAATATTCAAACGTGTAGCTTCTTGTCATCTTCTTTTATCTCTGTGTTGCATCATAGTTTCAATCAATACTTCTCGTGCACACTCTGTCTTTCTTTTACGCTATCCCCAAGCCCATAGAAGTTGCATATAACTTGAACTTCTCTGCAGGAACAACCTTGGTGAGTATGTCTGCTGAATTCACGCTAGTGTGAATCTTCTCCAGTGTGACGCCTTCTTCCTCAAGCACCTATTGGATTAAAAAATGACGAACATCAATGTTTTTAGTACGTGAGTGATAAACGGTAATTTTAGCGAAATTGATAGCACTCTCACTATCATAATTAACCGGCACGGCATCCTGTTAAAGTCCTAACTGATTTATCATGCCTCTTAATTAAACACCTTACTTAAACGCTTCCGTCATGCCATATATTCTTCTTCGGTTGTAAAAAGAGTCGCCATGGATTGAAGCCTCGACATCCAACTAATTGCTCCATCCACTAGTACAAATAAGTAACCTGAAGTCGACTTTCTCGAATACACATTGCCTGTGTAATCTGAATCCACTTAGCCTACCAACATTATCATTATCTTTCTAAAAGTTAAGATGTAGTCTTTTGTATCTCAAATGTATCGAAGTAGCCATTTCACTGCCTTCCTAATGTTGCTTGCCTGGGTTTGACATATATCTGCTCATAACACTGATTGTCTGTGAAATATCTGGTCTCGTACAGACCATGACATACATTAAACTGCCAACTACATTCGAATAAGGTACATGACTCAAAACTTATTTTTTCTCATTTGATTTAGGACATTGTTCTGAAGAAAATTTTAAGTAAGTTTAGTGGGGAATGCTCACCAGCTTTGCCTAGTCCATCCCATACTTGATTAGCATCTTTCCAAGGTATTATGCTTGTGATAACCAAAGCATGCTCCTCTTCCTGTCTTTATGAATATCTATGCCAAGAACCTCCTTTGCAACCTTCAGATCTTTCATCTCAAATGTCCCTGATAACCGAGTCTTCAGTACATTGATTTCAGACATATCATGACTGGCGATCAACATATCATTAACATATAATACTGAGATGACGAACTTGTCATCCCTCAGTGTCTTGTAATAAACACAGTGATTGTATTCACTTCGAGTAAACTTCTGACTTAACGTGAAAGAATTAAATTTCTTATACCACTGCCTAGGCGACTGTTTCAGGCAGTATAACGACCTCATTAACATATAAACTTTTTTCTCTACCCCTTTAATTTCGTAGCCCTCTGGTTACTTCATGAAGTTCTGTTCTTCCAACTCCCCATGCAGGAATGTAGTCTTGATATCCATCTGTTCCAGCTCGAGATTGTATTGGGTAACCAACGCCAACACGAATTTGATAGATACTTGCTTAACCACCAACGCGAATATCTCTGTGAAGTGGATTCCTTCTCTTTGAGCATATCCCTTCATTACCAACATTGTTTTATATCTATCCTATTTCCTTTTGAATAATCACTTATATTTAATCGCTTTTCGGCCTATCGAAAGCTCCACCAGCTCCCATACATGATTTTTGTGTAACGAGTGCATCTCACGTATATAGTCGTCTTTCACTTTTTTACATCATGCTCACTGAAAGCCTCTTGAATGGTAGACGAGTCCCCTTCATCTGTAACGAGGGATATATAATCCTAGAGTCGTCCCTGTATCTTGCCGGTAACCTGTGATCACGCAGTGGGTTCCTTCTCACAGGTGGCTGCTCCACCCGCTCTTGTACCTCTGTCTGCGCATTTGTTTCTACCTGAGTATTATCTGTGTCAATCTAGAGATCTACGATCAATCTTTCTAGTTCTTTTTTATCCTCTTGATCATTCTTGAGAAATAGGAAGCTTTCATCGAATCTGAATTACAGTTAGTGATGACCTTGCATGTGACCTTGTCGAATAATCTGTAACCTTTCACACCAACACCATAGCCAATAAAAATAAACTTTTTAGCTCTATGGTCTAGCTTATCTCTATTAGCTGATAGTACATGAGAGTAAGCCTTACAACCAAAGTTGCACAAATCTGAGTGGTCTAGCTTATGACCACTCTATACTTCCTTTGAAATTTTACATTTAATTGTCATTGACAGGGATCACCAAGTAGAAAGTTGCATTAATGGCATTAGTCCATAAGTCCATGCCCAACACAGCATTACTTAACATGCATCTGGCCCTCTCCAAGAGAGTCTGATTCATCCGCTCAGACACATTGTTTTGTTCGGGCGTGTGGCGCAATGTGTCATGCCTGATGATTTCTCATCCGTGCAATATTCATTAAACTCAGTGAAAGTAAATTCTCTACCATTGTCAGTCAAACCTTTATTTTTTGCCCTGACTATTTTTCTATTATTATCTTTCATTGTTTGAATATGGTGAAAACTTCATATTTACGTTTCGTGAAGTAAATCCAAACTTTCTTAGAGTAGTCATCAATGAATGAAACAAATCATGACGACCCCCCAATGGAAACCTCTAGTGATGGCCCTCATACATCAGAGTGCACATAATCGAGCACTCCTTTACATACATGTTTTTCATATTTAAAAGATAATTTAGATTATTTACCATATATATAATGCTCGGATACATCTAAATCAGAATTTTTAAAAACTGGAATTAAACAACGATCAGATAACACCTTTATGCCCCGCTCGCTCATTTAACCAATGCGAGCATGCTATATACGTACAGACGTGGAATCTGCAGCAGCCATTGCCGCTCCACCTGCTGAAGTGTTCTTAATCAACCTGTAAAGGTTTCTGTGCCTTTGTGCTCTCATAACCATAAGTACCCTTTTGAAACTTTAAGCACACCATTAGTACCAGTGAACTTGCATCCTATGGCCTCGAGTGCATTAAGAGAAATCAGACTTTTCTTCATATCAGGAACGTGCCTTATATCAATCAAGGTATGCTCCATCCCATCAAACATCTTGATGTTCACTGTACCAATAGCTACAACAGTATAGGCATTGTCATTGCCCATAAAAACCTGTCCACCATCGCATTTCTTGTAACTGGCGAACCAACTCCGATGAGGAGTCATGTGACATGATGCTCTCGTGTCAATGATCCACTCATCTCTATGATTATCATGCAAGTGTCTGATTATAGACACGGACATAACGTCACTTCCACGTATTTCTTCATCAGATGTGACAACATTGACCTCCCTGGAAGAAGCCTTTAAGTTTTCTTTATTAGTTTTAGGATTTGTGCAATCCTTCTTCATATGTCTAGTCATTCACAGTTCCAACACTTTAGTTTTCCTTCACCCTTGCCCTTGGATTTGAATCTAGGTCTTGAGGATCCTGTACCTCGATCAGTATTCCTGCCCCTCATAATCAGTGCATCGGAAGATGTCCCCATGCCGCCAATTAGCTTTCTCATGGCCTTCCCTTAAAGGGCTGAGATAACGGTGTCAACACTTAGGGTTTTTATTTGCGGTGCACATTGTGTCTCTGAAATACTCATACAATGTCGGAAGAGAATTCAACAACATACATGCTTATTCCTCATCTTTGATCACTTCTTCTATATCCAGCAATTTGTAAACCAATTTATTAAAGTTGCTGATGTAGGCCTCCAAATCTTCACCTTCTATCATCTTGAAGGTATACAACTGTAGCTCCAAGTGTAGGCGATTTTCAAATGATTTTCTCGCATAAATATCCTCTAACTTCGCTCATAAACTAGCCATAATTTTTTCCTCAAAACATTATAGATAACCTCATCCGTGAGACATAAACGGATGAAAGGTAAAACATTCATGTCAAGAGTATTCCAATCTCTGTCATTCATAGTCGATTTTCGCTCTTCAAGATCCTTAACTTCGCCTTACTTGGTTAATAGACTAATCATCTCGATCTTCCATAACTCAAAATTATTTTCGTCTGAGTACTTCTCAACATCAAACTTGGGCGTTTTCCATTGATGCTAATCTTACAAATTCAAATCTGTGCCTCAACGATTGCTCTGATACCACTTATTGAGAATTATTCTGCAGAATCACACAGAGATGGATCTATGATAACAATCCAAGAGCACCAAGTAAACACAAGAGAATACAAAGATTTAACGTAGAAAACCCTTTCAAGAAAAAATCATAACACAAAGTGAGAAATCTTTAATATGGAAACAGAAATTACAAAGAGAGAGGACTTATCCGATTCGAACAACTTCGAATCTCACCCTTGCTATACCCTTTACAAACCCTAAAACCCTTTTAGAAACTCTTGGAATCTCTTTAGAAAGTCTTAGAATAGCTTAGAATAGCCCTAGGGACTCCTATTTATAGTTGGGGAACTCTTACTTACGCACCTCCCTGGAAACTGTCTCAAATTTACATAGTCCACGCACAATCTGCGTAACCCTTGACTAATCGAGCCTGTCCTTTAATTGGTCGAAGATCTCGGGGATTACAAATACATTGTTGCTAGACTTCGAGCCGAACTTTCTCAGGGCTAGTTGAAGATTTTCATATTTAAGTACAACTTAAGGTTTTTTTTTTTTTTTCCAATAAATCTACGCCATGTGACCTACTTTTTTACTATTTATATTCTCCCTTCAACAAAGGACGGTGTTAGGAGTAATAGCCTATCGATTTTAAGGGTAATTTTCTCAATGGTAAGATTTTCATTTCAATTATATTTTGTAGTCAGGGCATATGTTATAAAATGTAAAGATATAATATTTCTCATTAAAGCTTGGAGAGGTCTTCTCTATTGCTAGTACATGTGAGAGGAGAGAAGATTATGTATAGGCAAGATTAAGAGCAGGGGTGAGATGATCTTCCCGAAAGGTTTTTCTTGCTTATTTGAACATGGTGAGATGGTTTTTTCAAAAATTCTCTTAATATATGAGAAAAGATTAAAAATATTTCTTATTCGTTACTTGTATTTAACCATTGTCTAAGTTATGATAGATTTATGTGTGTTAGTTTTAACAAATTGTTAAGGATAAAGATGTATGATGAGTTCAAGCTCTTAATATAATGTGATTTGGCCTGCCTCATGGAGCCAATTGAAATGGCTCACATGTGGGTATTGTTGGTTTTATACATTACGATGCAAAAGAGGTGCATATGATCCAATAAGAGATTAATTAGTCTCGTAACAATCTCTTAGTGCTAAGATCCGATGGATCGAACCATCTATCAAGTGGTTTTCCATTGGTACTAGAATTCCAAAGGTTCCAAATTATTTTGCAGGTGTTTTCAACCGTTAATATTTTATTTTAACTAGTAAAATGTTTTCACCATATATGACAATAATTCCAATGGTTGAGATCTTATGATCCATCACTTGATTTGTATGAAATTTAGATTGAGGTGGATAATCACGTGGGATGGAGCATCATAACTAGTGTCTCTCTCTAGACAATAATTCCTCACTAATAAAATCAATTTTAAAGGGAGAGAAGCACAAGAAGAGAAACTTTGAATGCCCAAACCCCTTTGGCATTGCCACTCTATAAGCACGAGAGTTAAAGAGAGAAAAGTAAGAGAGGAGAAAGAGATTGATTTTCTTCCTCATACCCACACTGTGGCCCATTGTGCGTATGTCTCTCTTATCATGGCCTTAGCCTCGCTATGAAATTTTTGTGCATAAGATTTCCTCTTCTCCTTATCTAGGATAGGTATAAGAGAACCTTCTATTTCGAAAGTTTGATATTGGCAATCCGACGATATTCAATGGTGGTGATAACTAATTGTAAAAACTTGAAGATATCTAAATGGAGATCCATATGACATGATCTGTTAACCGGTGTAAAATTTTCCTAACAAATCATTTAAAAAAAAAAAAATTAAAAAAAAAAAAGTTAAAGAGAAAAAGAAGATGGGGAAGAATGGGCCATCCACATCTGTGATTTGATTTGACTGTCCACATATTTAAAAACCAGCGTGCATGCTACAAGCATCAGTGCACCCAGATAGAAGGCCTGATAACATAATCACATACATAACTTGTGCACAAGAATATATTAAAGCATGTAATAATTTAAAATTATTAAAATTTATACATTGCAATTTGGATTGTAATTCATAAAGTGTGTCCACTCAGGAAATTCTATTATTAAAATTTATACATTGCAATTTGGATTGTAATTCATAAAATGTGTCCACTCAGGAAATTCTACCTTCTCATCTTACTAGTTTTTTTTGCTTCGAATTGTCTGTTGCTTGCAGTTGTATCCTTCCATGCTCCAATTGGATGTTACATGTTGCATGCAATTTGTATGCACTGGCTGCACCACATACATGCTGTCGACTGATGATAATAAAGGCCTAAAAATTCCCTGTTATTGGACTCACAATCACAGGCTGAAAAATTCCTATGTTTGGTGGCATTGGCATCCATGCTCCCCACTAACTACATTTCCTCTCATGCAACGATTCATGAGGCGTGCAAGATCCTGCAGATTGTGCGTTGATGGTACGAAGGACGCTGTGCACAAGAACCCCATCTTCAGATTGCCTGAGTTCCTGACTACCTTCTGCAACTTTGCCGGCGAGAGTGGGACATTTCACCCTGATAAGCACAGCCCCCCATTTCAGTATCCCTTTGCTGGTGAGCATGATATTAATCTCTCTGGATAGGATACTCTGTTTTTCAGTTTGTACAAAAGTGGGGCCCTGTGTTCAATCTGGATCATCCAGACCGTTGGATCCTCCACAGTGGATGGACCATGCCCCAGAAATTTCTTTGGTGAACAATCCCAACCTTTCAATTCGTTGCCAGAAAGTGTATTAATTGTTAAGAGGAGAAATACAGCAACAGTTCTTCTGAACCGGATAAGGTCCAAGATCGATCTGTGGGTGGGATGTTCCAATATGCGAGCCAACAGACCAATGGTCCTGATTGCCGAACAATGGGCCGCATGGCCAGAAATGAGCCCACTTTTAGAACTGGTATACTCTGCAAACTACTACTTGTACAGCATGATAATGTTGCAAAATCAATTAAGGTGGGTCCCACCTAAATTGACTAGATGGCCCAGCTTGGATTGCTTGTGGCCCACAAAATGATCTAATTTAAATGGATGGTAAGTGGCAATCATCACAGTTGATTCGATGATTAGGATCGATTTCGATGATTAGGATCGATTTATCGATCACAGCTTCTTTGGGATCATGCAATCAAAGGTGGGCCACCTTTGATTGCATGATCCCAAAGAAGCTGTTGCAGAGGATTGTCCATGGGTGCGTCCTGATCAGTAGAATGGGGCCAACGGTTTAGTGATCAAAACACTTGATCCACTGGGCCCCACCGTGGATGGGCCATATGCTGAAATTCTCCCCAACTGGACAATCCCAACTCCTCAGTCAGAAAATGGAGCCCATCAGAAACAAGGGACTGGATCACCACACTGTGGGACTAGACGTGCCTATAACCTGCTGTAACCCAAAGCTCTGTGGGTCCCAGTATCATGTTTATGTTATATTGGCTCCCTCCATCCGTCTCTTAAGCTCATTTTAGATTATAAGCCCAAACATGAGGGAGATCCAAAACTCAAGTGGGCTACACGAGTGAGGATTCGACGCCTACCATTGAAACCTTAGTGGGACCACTGAAGTTTTGGATTGGGGTTCCCTTCATCCATGTGGGGATCACCTTATGAACAAGTTGGATGATAGTGTCAACGGTGGGTGTCTCCATCTAGCCCTTATGGCTCACATAGACACTAGTTGTCATTGTTCTAATCGCTGACTCAGTGAGTTGACTCACCGAGTTAAGGCGTTGTTATGTCATATTTGGATCCGTGTGAATTTTGGATCTCCCTTGTGTTTGGGCTCACATACTAAAACAAGCTGATGAAATGGATGGACGGAGTGGATATAACACAAAAGTCATGGTGGGACCCATTGGGGTTGGGGTTACAGGGGAGCCATGTAATCCCGGAGTACAGGCAAGTCGCATCCTTAGAACACAGAGGCGCTGTATGGTGTAATAATATCTCACCTTGGTTTATCCATTTGCACCTCAGTGCCGAGTTGTTGGATGCAGGCAGCCTTCCAATGGCTGAAGTGTGCTGCCGAGTATGTCAAAGACTGTGAAAGCTTCCTTAGGAGCAACAGGATCATACTTTGGTGTGAACCCGCGGTAGCTGAGGGTGAAGATGCTCGACAGGGACAGGATCATACCTAATTCCTACATGTACGGATTATCAACGGTGGGATCATCAGATCAATGGCCTGGATAAATCAGTTATAGGCCTCACATGTACGGATTACGTGCACTCGGCCTCACGAAGAAAGCATCTTGTCTATTAAAATTATGATCAGAGCAAAACTTTAACAGAGGTATATGGTAATGTGCTCATTGCATCAATTCTACAACAAAAAAGGCCTTTGTCGGTGGTCAAAAGTGCTGGCAAGGGCCCGAAAAAGTGCCGGCAGAACTTTTGTCGGCGCTCAGCAAGCATCAGTAAAGAGGAGGTGTGTCGGTAAAAGCTTTACAGACACTAATCACCCTTCACTGTTGCTTTTCAGCCACCGTAATTTAGGAGCTTTTTACCGACACATTCAGATGGCCGCCAGTAATAACTGGAAAAGCGCTGGCAAAAGTAAAAAAAGAGGCAACAAAAGTCTGTCCAAGCACTAGTAAAAGTACTACAAAGCATGTTTTTAGCGACATTTAATCACGGAAAAACGTAGATAAAAATCTATGCAAGCTCCGGCAAAAGTCTTCCCAAGGGCTACAAAGATTTGACAGGCTCAAGTTCAAAGCCGTGCAATCCGCAACGTAGGCCATTATTTTTTTTAAATTCAATTGAAACTTATATTTTTTTTTAAATATTTGAAACCTAAAAAATGTTGCAATAAGATTAAAACTGAATATTAAACAAAAATATATTACTTCACAATTAAAAATATATAATATTTACATAAATAAGTTGAAAATGGTCTTAAATACATAAATAAATAAAAATCTTCCTTGTGGTCCACTCCTAGCCGGCGTCAAAAGATTTCTGTGCTTGTGGGCCAAAATTTAGGGACAATTGATCAAATCATGCACACGTAAGAAGAAAATGTCAAAAGTAGCATTCCACAAAGATAGAATCAATGAATTAAAAAATAAGCCATTAATTGCAAGGTTGAAACAATATAACAGAGCTATCAATGGCTAGATGGGCCAAACGTGTCTAGGTCAAATTGGGACAGTCCAAGCTCCCTAGTTATGCCCTAAGTCAACAATTAAGCCCTAATACAAAACAAATCAATTATATTTGGTGGATGATAGACCATTTCATTAAAATATAACAAAAAGAAAAAAAGGAAAACTTACAGTTTACCCCTTTTCCTAATTTTCCACAAATTTATCCATTACACTTTGATTGATCAAATACCACTCGAATCTTTTGTTTAGATTCCAAAATAGGCCTACATCTAATCCAAAATAAGTTTCTAAGCTTTCCATCATAGTTGAAATGGAGAAAAAAGTGAAAAGTAAGAGAAAAAAAAAAGGTGGGGAAAGAACAAAAGAGGGCCTTCAAGGCTGTAGCCATATCTGGCATAACAAAACCATATCAATGACGATATGGTTGTAGCAAACCATTTCAGCTGATACAGCCCTCTTTTTTTGCTCCTCCAGTTGACCGATTTATCCCTGTATCGTGTAATGGCGAGGGATCGATAAAAAAAAAAAAAAAAAAAGGAAAGAGGGGGGGGGGAGAGAGAGAGAGCCTTCATGGTCGTACCTGTATCAGTGGCAATATGGCTATATTAGACCATATTAGCCGATACAACTCATTTTTTTAAGCAAGCCGATTCACCCCCTTATCATGTAACGATGGGGACCAATATGGCTGATGCAACATATTGTAATCATGTTTTAAAACCATGATTGAAACCCCACTAGCCTCCAAAGAGTTAGCTTAACTTCTCCCTAACATCTTTGGTATTCTCCAAATCTTAGGAGCCATTGAATTCCCCAGGAAACTGCCATCGACATTTTCGAACACCCCGAAGGAGGCTTTCAAGATAGGTGGCCGATGTGAACTGTCAATTACCTACTTCCACTCTCAAAGAATGTCGAAAACTAATATTCCTCTAAAATCCATTATTATGCTATAAGAATGACAACTTATCATCAGAAGTTCATTTATTTCTTTCCTTACGGATACCCACATGATTTCAAGGGGGAGCATTCTCCATAATTTGTTGCCTCATATCTTAAAGGGAACATTGTTCCAACCGTCCATGAGATTGTATATTAACCTTAAAAAGAGCCGCTAAATTTAGAGTAGATGAGAAAAGCTAGGTCAAATACACCGGGCCTCATTGCACATGATGAATAGAGAAAAGAGCAAGAGCAAATATCCCAAGCCTCGTTGCACGTGAGAAATTTTTGTAATTTAATAAGTTCTTCAGAAAATGATAAACAATGAAGAAAAGCTTTTTTAAACAATAAATAATGAAGAAAATTGAAAACAAAAACAATCTAAGAGAATCATAAGCTCCCTGCAAGGGTTTCAGAGATGAAGGGAAATGACGAAATTGAAGTTCAACTTTTAGTCTGTTACAGTTTTTTGGAGTTCCAAAGAAGGAAACCTGATGGCCAGAGAGAGAGAGAGAGAGAGAGAGAGAGAGATGTTTAGGGTTTTGTACTGTTAGGTTTTGGGACCATTTGCCAGTGCCCGTTTTAGTTAGCGTTGGCAAATGGTACCCCCAAACGGCGGATACATTTTTTTAGCAATAAATCAATAAACGACTTATGAAAGAATTAGATACATCATCACCAACTCATAATTCCCATCTTCAAATACCAAAATTAGGGAAATCAACATGTACCTTCTCATCATCATAGTCATACAGTTCAGCAGCTGCAAAAAGCTAGGAAAGGAAATATCATGACATTGAAGGTATGCATCATTCATAGAAAAACCAAACAAAAACACTAAACTTCAAACTTTATGCTCATGCCAAGTAAAACATAAACCAATAACAAATTGCAATCTGTAATAACTTACATCTAAATACACTGGTCTAGACAGACGACTGGTGCAACTTTTCCAAATACACCAATCTACATCAAACTGCAACAATAGATTATGTTCCGACATCCCAGCTAGTTAGATGATCCAACAACTCCCCTGTAACCTGCAAATAAAAAAGACTTGAATTTTCTACCAGGTTTTGAGCCAATAGCTACCAAACAGTACACATCCAATGTTAAAAGCTTCAATGGCATATCATAAGGTATTTGAATTGGAGCTTGTTTGCTCACTCAAGGTTCATTGTCATGATAAAAGCTATCGGAATGCAACTTTCTAGAATCATAGAGAAGATGTAATCTAAAATAAATGGATTAGAGCTTGAATTGTATATGGAGGATGTCCAACAAATTTCCATCAAATTGGAAGATCCAAACCCTTTTATTTTGGTAAAGGTCAGCAGATTATTGACAAATTCATATCATATTAGCCAATATGTATCAAGAATTTCAAGTGACCAATACATCACGTAGAAGTAATATGTAAGACTTTCGAACTTTGTCTAAGTTCTATTTTCCATCCATTTATGACTGAAAGCAAAAAAGACCTCACCGTGGAGCTGAATGTGCATTACATGGGAGTATCATTCAACATTCATAAGCTTCTCCACTTTTACATAACCAGACTTTGACACCTGCATCAATAGCCTTTTTAGATTGTAAGTTTGAAGTTCATATAAGATATCAAAGAAAGGCTCAAAAAGTGCCACTGATAAAAGAAAATCCAGAAACCAAATCATCCAAACAGTTACATTTTGACATAAGAGCAGGATGATCAGATGGCAACGTTAGCCAATAAACCAGGGACAACTTGAAACAAATGCATTTTGGTAGTAAAATGTCCACAAGGTGACTCAAATTCATAGCTCTCTAAGGATTTCAGATCAAATCAGTGGATATTAACCAACTGCTATGGTTTCTTCCTCAAAACCAGCAGCAGAAGACCAGATTCACGAAGTTAGAAATTAGAATGGAAAATACAAGGTGCCAATGTGTTCCAATTATATATATATATATATATATATATATATATATATATATATATAGATGAAGGAAAGATGAAAAAATAAGATCTCTACCAGTGAGATTTGGAATGTGTTCTGACCTTAATGGACAATTCAGATCATTCGATCAGACTGCCCAAGTGAACTGGTGCAAATGATGATGATGATAAAAGAAAATGCTATTTATAAGCTCAAGCATAAGAAGAAAAATCAATCCTTTGCAAAGGTAATGAAAAATGCATCGATGCACTCACTTTATTGGAATTCATATTTTACTCTAGTAACCCTCCATGTAACCCTTAAATGTGGAAAATGATGTCAGCAGAGTAAAAGGATTTCCTTATGGCTGTTTGTTTTGCAAATTTCAATAGAAATGCTAAAGGTCAAAGGTCAATTAGCAGGAGATGTCCCTTGTATGCATGGAAACTAGATCTTTTAACAGGTTTTTTGAGGGAGGAAATGGTTTTACTCATTTTTCTTTTTTTAGGAAAAGTTATGAAAAGGAAATTGATATCTCCTCTCGTTTTTCTTTGTTTGTTTGTTGTTGTTGTTGTTGTTATGTTTTTCTTAAACAAAGAATCTGTCACAGAAGGGGAATTCATTTTATTTTCCCATGGTTCGACATGGGTTTCTCTCTAAACAAACAGGCAATGGAAATTTGTGATTCCTAAACTTTGGATGTGTGGGGCCCACAGTCCATTTGGTTGGGTTTGGAGAACTAGATCTGCACATACATGGGCCATCTCGATGCATATGCATTTCAGCCACATTGAGGCCCTCAAATTGGATAGTCTGAATTGACAGGCATATATGCTACTAGTGTGGCAGATGAGGCACCATCATTTAAGAAATGGTGGAAAACACACATAGTAGTCCAGCACATTAACTAATATGCCCTCAGAAACACACAGGTAACAGGCATATCTTTAATCAGCCAGTAGGCTGCCCACTGTAGATATCAACCAATTCATCTGAAGTGCATATAGGTTGTGTTAGCATGCATTATTGAATTCAATTGCAATCTTTTAGCTCAATTAAGTTGATTTGGCCAAATTACCATTACCTTCCTAAGTATTCATATTAAGAAATCAGGATCCACATCACAAGGATGTTACTTTTGGATTCGGGAAGAATGCAACTTCAATCAAGGGTTACTTCATTATGGACTCTAATGCAGGTAACTCAACTCAAGGTCATTTCCTCTCTAGTCGACTAATTTTTGCAATTCAATCCAATAGTGCATCCAAACACAGCCTTAGTTTCTAAATTTCAAAGCAAAGAACTGGAATCCACCATTTTGTGGTGACATACTTGGATTAAAAAAGAAAGGGGAAAAAAAACTTTTGCTATGACAGGCATATGCAAGCATATGTTAGCAAGTGCGAACCATGAAAAGCAATGCAATTTTCATTTCCTGTACATTTGAACCTTTAGATCTGTGAAGGAATTTCCAAATCATGACTTGCACAAAATATGATGGAATGAAAAAGATTTCCAGCTAGCAGACAGTCTTGAAGACCGAATCGATATCTTCTGAAGTGCAGATCATCATTCCAAGGTAGCAAATGACATCACTAACTTAAGCTTCAATACCAAGGGCAAGTTCACATGGATTCCAACAGCTAAGGAGCCAATTTAGGCAATGAGATATTGTGTGGGATTAGACAAAAGAAACGATAATAACTAAACATTGCAAGAAATCTGCATTCGGACTATTCAAGCAAACTGAACTAAATCAATAGCTAGAAATAAACTAAGGTAAATGGACATCAAACTTCCACCAGAGCCATAACTTTCATAATGAATTGCAACAATACAACATTCCACACTCATGCTAGGGTGTTCCAGTCAAGGACCTTGATAGAGTGGAATTGTGGAATAGGATTTGTCTAGCCAACCCCAAATCATTAGGATAAGGATTAGATTATGGTGATGATGAGAACACGCCTCTTTCACAAATGAAGAAAATCATAATAAATAGAAGTTAAACATCATTTGCACTGATAAATGCATTTGGTCATCTATCAATTATTCATTATCATTAAGTAAATTTATCCTCTACCATGGAGGTTTTTATTTTTAAAAGCACCATGATGGCATAGAAAACTGTATGTTAATTATTCCTTGAAATTCATTGATCAGTGTAGATCAGTTACAAGTTTGGATTGTTCAATCCTAGATTGGCCAATCCAAGCATTTACTTCCAATCCTAGATTGAACAGCACCATGCCCTCCTTTATGCTCAATGAATGGAGGAGCACTATGCCTCATATATGTTCACCATCCAACAGTGACTAATCATTTGACAACAAGTCTATCACCTAAATCTGCTGAAGAAACAAAGGAATAGAAAGAGTACAACTATTTTCATCTTGAAAAAAAAAAAAAAAAAAAAAAAAACAGAGCAAGTCAAACACCATGACATGCTGCCTGTGAATATCAACACACCCTTGTTGATGCCTGTGAATATCAACATCCTTGTTGATATGTGCAGCCTTAACGTGCTATACAAATCAAATTATGCATGTCAGGATTAATATCTTGGCCTGTGGATATGAATGCATGAGAATAGATTTTCAATATTTTAAATCCAAGAATGATTTTCCATAAATCTAAATCAAGCTCGCAATGTGGTAACTTACAACACTGAACACAATTCCTAAGCACTACCCAAACGCAGCCCAAGTGGCAATTTAAATGGCCATGATGGGCCCGAACCATCCCATTCCCATTTGCATTAGATCAGTCTATATATGCCAAATGTGTTGGAATGAGAGGGTTAGCCACCTAACCCTTAGTTGCCTTAACATATTTTGCTAAAGGAAGAGCTTGGATTGAACTATAAATATTGGAGAAAGAAACGAAAGCTTGTTTTGTTGCAGCATTTTGTCAAACATGTCACGGGTAACTGCTTTAAGAGTTGTACTTATCAACAAGGGTAATTCTCTTAAAACTGGAAACAAAAACATCAGAAAACCTATATGAAAATTTTCAAGATCCGAGCATGAAAGCCCTAATCCTCTCTGCAATACCAATCTCTAAGATTCTCCATAAATCCCAAACCAAAAGCAAAATCAACAGAAAGTAAGCAAAACTCATTTGAGATGTTCTATATACCAAACATATAAAAACAACTCAGAAGCACAAAGAGGATTTAGATTCCGGAAAAGAAAAGAAAAGAAGAAAAAAAAAACGGGGGGGAGGGGCCTCTCACACAAAACATATTCAGATTCTATATCCGAGAGATATCACCTTTTCCAGTAAGCTTCATAAGAAGGGCCAAAATTCTCTACAAACTACAAAAATCACTACAAATTAAACATATTAAGATCAACAAAACAACATATTTGCCAAAAATGTGAGAAAAAGAGCAGTCCTGATTACATTAAACTCCAGAAAAACTTCCAGCATCACCAAAATCAATGCGATGGAGCACAAGTGCTTCCACCGCAACAGAAAACAATGCAAAAAAAGAGGATCGATAGATTTGAAATCGATTAATCAAAAGGACAATCGAGAGTGAGAACATATATTCATTTTTTTTTTACATATTCAGCAAATCTATTGCAGTCGGTGCAAAGAGAAAGACCTGTAAACCCTAGGTGTTTGCACTCTTTGTAGCAAGGAGAGAGGGTGAGCGCTCGCTTGGGAGAAGGAGAGGGAGAGAGCGCCGTGGTGGGTAGCTGTTGGAGTTGTAGCGGAAAGTGGTTTTGCGGGGAAGATGGGTTATACGGAGTTGGAGAGAGAAGACGAGTTCGGCGAGATTTGGGAGTGGGGAGTCAGGGAGAGAGTCGAAGGCGAGGATAGACGATTAAGGGTTGTGAAATGCCTGTTTATAGGGACCTTTGCCAGCGCCCAAGTTTAGTTAGCGCCGGCGAAGAGTTGCCCCCAATCGACGGCAAAGCCTGTTTTTTTTAGTGCAGTATGAGTGGGCCCCACGGTGCAGTGATCATAACCATTGGCAAGATGTGTCTTTCGGTAATAACTTTCGAATGTCCTGATTGGAGAGTATATTTGTGGATATCCAAACCATTCAAATGGGGGACACAATCTGTCTGGTGTGTGTGTGTGTATATATGGAGCCTACCGTTGATGTGGACTGTCCATCATGTTGGCCTACCACCGACATGGGCTATCCAACACGAGGGACCCACCTTGGATATGGGCCACTCATCATTAGTACGACCTTTGATGTAGATTGTCTATCATGTGGGACCCACCTTGATACGGATCATCCATCATGTGGGGCCTACCATTATTAATTGACCGTCATGGGAGTCCACCTTTGATGTGGGTTGCCCATCATGTGGGCCCCACCTTCAACAGCTTCGATCACCAGAGCTTTTGTCCAATATAAAACCAACCTCGCCACGAGCTTGTAATGATCATATAATTGAATAAAGCTTGCATGATAATGCTCCTCTTTCACTTTTATGCAAAATACATTTGTCGAATTCAAATTTTAATGATAATTTTTAAAAATAATAGAGCAATAATTAAATTAAATTAAATCAAATGTTGCATTAGAAATGTCTAAGCCTATGATTGTTGGCCTATAAAATGGACGATCAAGATTGCTTATAAAAGAACTGTCCATTCGAACCATCTATTTGTTAGGACTTACTAAGAATTGAAAGAAATATTTACTTACAATAGATGGTAAACATCCTTCTCTGTTGCGAGCTAAGGTCGGCCTTTTTTTTTTCCAACACCACACATTCCAATAGAGTGATTACCGAGCAACTCTCCTGTGGCTAGATGGCTTAAAGAACTACTTAAGGAATCAGACCATGGTTCTATATCATGCGCCATGCCAATAATGGCACCCAAGAAAAACTTGGAGGATAGCAAGCATCGGGAAGAACCTTATCTTATATAGAGCAAGCACTCGGAAACTAACTCCCATGCATTAATGGTGACGGAGATAACAATGGAATCGTTTCGATAAGAAAAAGGCATGCACAAAGCATTTCGGACACGTGCCTCACTAAATCGTTACTAACAATGAATGAACCCATTTCGGGTATCAAGTAGGGGTGGCAATGGGCTGGCTTGGGCTAGATTGGGCTAGGGTGGAGCCGTGGTCAGCCATTGCTAAGCCCCAACCCCTGAGCCCTAATCAAGCTGAATAGGCCTTATTGCTCACTTAGACCTATATAATTAGTGTTAGTAACACTTATAGGGAAGTGAGTTAAATGATCAACTGCTTGAATTGGTTTAATTTAAGAATTTTGTTTGTGCCTTCCCACGAATTTCCATCATCAAGTTGAATCATTGAAATATAACCTAGTATCCGACAACAAGTATCTTTAAACCATGTGTTGAATGGGACCCAACACAAGTGTATTTAAAATGGGTAGGGACTGTTTGGTATGCAGGACTAAATGGTATTAAATTGCACTAAGTGAAATTAACATCATTAATGCACAATATTAATATGTTTAGAAATGTTATGGTATTTTGATCATTCAATCCCACGTTTGGCATCAAATTCTTCATTTGGAAAAACGTTAAGTAAAACCTATGTTTGGTGGGCCATGGAATTGTAATAAACAGATCAGATTTCACAATTGATACCGGTCATATATATACATATGCAATTCAATGGACATGTGTAAAGGGCTCATATGGATGGACAACATGGATAAAATGCATGCATTAACCTGAGGCCCATAAATATAGTGGATTTTGAAATCCATAAAAAATCCCACCATATCTCTTGTTAGAACGGGATGAGATACTACTTGGATCAATTCAATCATTTCCATCTTTTTCAAATGTTAAATGAAATTTACATTAGACCAAATGGAATTTCATATCAACAAATCTTAATTCCATCTTTTGCACCTTTTAGGGTTATATCAAATTAAGCTCAAATAGGATGAAACATATATAGTTTAGACCTTAAATCATATTACTCAGGCCGTTAAGAGCTTTACATCCAGGGCTGGCAATGGACCCCACATTTTAGGCAGCCTGACCTTGGAGGGCCAGGGTCTGGGACCCTAAACTTGGCATAAGGGCTGACTCTAATATTGAAATCTAGGCCTAGTGTTTAGGCTTGGTTCAGGCCAAACTATGAATCAGTTGGTCCCAGCCCTGGTCCAATCTTGATCAAGTGAGCCACTGAGTTGTTTGGTGCAGCGTTCGCATGGCTGAGGTGGAAGCGGATTGGCTGGTGTACCACACACTACTAAACTCAGTGGTGTGTAGTGTGTAGGTGGCATGCAAATAGGAACACCTGAGCTCCTCAGCCTAGCACCGCATGGAAATCAAACTTGTGTGACCCACGATCTTGTATTTATTATATCCACACCCATTCATCCATTTGGCAGGATTATTTTAGAGCCTAAGCCTAAAATGAGTTATATCCAAAGTATAAATGGACCACATCACAAATAGCAAGGGGAATAATGATTTCTATGGTAAAGCATTTGCAGGGCATATTATCTTAATTTATTCATTAGGTCACGTAGACATAGATAGACGGAAAAATCAAATATCAGATTGATCCAATACTTTCGTGACTTCATGAAGGTTTCAATGATAGACGTTTAACCTCTCACTGCTTTATGCAGTGTGACCCACTTGATTTTTGGATGTCTTATTTTTTAGCTCAAGACTTGCAACATTTTTGTGACCCCATGAACGTTCAATCTCTCATCGCTTTTTGTAGTGTGGTCTACTTGACATGTGGATTTGTCTTATTTTTTAAACAATCTCACCAAATGGACGGTTTGATATAACAAATACCTTATGGTGGGCCCACAGAATTTTGTGAAGTTAACCACCGGTGTTTGGTACACCAGCCAATCCACTTCTGGATGAAGTGGAGGACGGCGTCGAAGACTATGAAAGCTTCCTGAGGAGCAGCAGGATCCTGATGCAGCGCGGCTGAGACCCTCATGTGAACTCACAGTACGTGACGTTGAGCATACCTAACGGGGAAAAGACCATATCACATGCCTAATGTATGGATTATCTACGATGGGTGTCATTAGATCAATGGCCTGGATAAACCAATCATGGAATCACATGAGTAGATTAGGAAATTCTAACCAGGTCCAAAGTCATTTTTAGAGTTTGGAGAGGAGAAAATAAGGATTTTTAAAATTGTAAGTGCATCAATCTATTTTACTTTTTGCTTTTACAGTGATTGCACGTTGCTTTTCCATGGTTTTTTTCCACTAGAATTTTTCCACATTAAATCCCTGTGTACTTGTACATTCTTTATTTGCATTTGCTTATTGTTGTGTGTTCTAAATTCAGAGTTTACTTCTTCAGTTCCCCAATGGGCACAACCCATCTAGTGTATATCTCCAAAATAACATTGATCAAGCAATCCTAACCATGTATCCTTAAAGAGTTAGTGGTCCAACTTCCAAAGGGCAATCAAATGGTTATCATCAGCTTCTTAGTATAATTTTTGGCAATTTGGACGGTTTGAATTCTTGTAAATCATCCACCCTACATGAGGCATGTAAATGTTATACCTTGCAGAATTGACAGATCATTTATGCATTAACAATGGAGATTCAAATCATAACCTAAAAGCGTACCTGATTGGGAAGACATTCCGTCGACAGGAATCTTGATCGTCCACACCTCACACCTTTAGGAGAACCTTTAATGGGACAAGGATTTTCTCCCTTGTGTTGGTCAGGGTACCAAGACGTTTATATACAGGAAAGAGGGCTAGAAGTTTACCCACTCTAGGGTCTCTACACCATAGGTTTCCATATCTGGCTTAATAACCAAGTATAGGAACCGCAGTTTAAGCGTCTCGCCCCAAACCTATATACGATAATCACAACTGTAGTGAGGCCTACTGAATCGCTCAATCTGAATAATCCAACGGTTAGATCTGATGATCATGTGTGACCCACCTGTAGAAGTCTTAAATTCTTCCACTTGGGTTACACTGATCTCTAAAAGAAAACAAAACATTTTATTTTAATTGTGAAAAAAATTTAAAAAAAATGCATTTGCTTTTGAAAGTTCCTAATGGGTGCCCTACCAAATTTCAAAACAATACCATTAGATAATTACGAGCAACGCTAGTAAGATCCGGTCCATCAAAATTATACATATTAAATCGTGGTAGTCAACATACAATTCGAAGTGCAACGAATCACGGTCACGAATACTAATAGCCTCAACGATATGGATCAAGGATATGGGGTCTGGTATGAAGATTACACATCTAATGTGACCACACGTACTTATCTTCAAGTGGTCCATTTGAACGCGTCACCAAGATGTAAGACCTGTATCCTAGTCCGTCTTGTTCCGTCGACTCCAGCAATCCTTTCCGTCGAATTCTAGCAATCCGTGACCTATAATCGATATTTGTGGGCTACTCTAATTCGTATCCTGTAGATTTGAGTTGGCTTAATCCGAGACTTGTACCATTGCGATCGCACCGTCGCTGCGGTTCCAACGTCGCATCTTGCATACCTATCTGATACCCTGGCAGGGAGATGTGGGCCGGCGTTTATTTCAAAGAAAACACCGCACATTTGCAATCCCAAGAGAATCTTTACAACTCATCCCATCAATCAATCAATCAAAGCACACACCCATGCTTTCTTTCTCCCCAAGTTAAGCAACCACTAAGTCAACTCTCATGTTAAGTACAAAATCACCTCACATCCATCAACCATCACCTCTCTTACCACCTTCTCTCTCTCTCTCTCTCTCTCTCTCTCTCTCTCTCTCTCTCTCTTTCTCTCTCTCTCTTCTCTCTCTCTCTCTCTCTCTCTCTCTCTCTCTCTCTCTCTCTCTCTCTCTCTCTCTCTCTCTCTCTCTCTCTCTCTCTCTCTCTCTCTCTCTCTTCACATTTTCAAAGCAAGAGAGAAGAGTGCACGTCCAACAATTTCCAAGAGAGAAAAGGTATTTCGTGTGGCCTACTTCCTCTCCCAAAAACCTTCATTCTAGCCATTCATTTCTCATCTTCCACCATCAAAGTGAGACACAAGGTGATCGTCTTTCCGACGGACCGAGAAGATCGAACGGTGGGTGCTTCATAGGCTAGATTTTCATATTTTGATAATGAGCCAAGTGAGGCCTACCGATTGATGGTATGGATCTCCCTTTGGACCCTAGGTGTGGCCGATGGTCCACCTTGACTCTCATGATCATTTCATGATGGGGCCATTCTCCATGGACCATATTAAGATGTTTATTTTCTTTACATGGATAGAAATCATCTAGACCGTCCATTTTGGGTGAAGAAGGAACCTCCACCGTTCATCTTTGATTTGGTGGGCCCATATGAAATGGGACCCACTTGATGTATGATTGAATACAAGGGAAGGCCCATAGTATCGGGGTACCTCCATCACACGTGTCCCGTCTCTCTCTCTCTCTCTCTCTCTCTCTCTCTCTCTCTCTCTCTCTCTCTCTCTCTCTCTCTCTCTTTTTGTGATGATGTAGTTGTGTGGCCCACTTGGATGGACCCCACTTTGATGTATGTATTACTCATGCCATCCAACCCTTTCTTTTGGTGGCCAACATCCATAGGTGGGGCCCACCTCAAATGTATGTATTATGCCCAAATTGTCTAGTGTCCAGGGATGCTGGACATTGATGGAAAACCAAAAATATTAGCCTTGGTTCAAGGTTATTTGGGTGGGCAGCAAGTGTAGGCCCCACCTTGATGTATAAATTCAATCCACATCGTCCATCCCTTTCCTCAGACCATTTTAGGTGTTGAGCCGAAAAATGGGGCCAATCTAACCTTCTAGCGGGCCATAGCATAGAAAACAGTGGTTTTCACCATTAAATTACACCCTGATGTTTTCACACCCCAAAATATATTGAATATTGGGCTTGTTTGGCTTGTCTTGATTTATGGTAAGCAGTGGACAGGGCAGATTCTTCCGATGCAGGCCCCATGCATGAAAAACCTCAAAAAAACTAGATTTTTTTTTAAAACAAAAAACAAATACATGCAGCAGATGCTGCTGCTGCCAGAGGCGTCCAGGCAGCGCCTACGGCATTCAGCGGGTGGACGGTAGGGACCCACGGTCCCAGCTGTGGGCCCCACAATGATGTGTATTTGTCATCCAAACCGTTCGTTTGATGGGCCCCTTCTTGAAGTAGGCCCCCTCCAAAAATTAGCCCCATCTGGAACTCAGGTGGCCACATCACAGGAAATAGTGAGATTGAACGACTGCCATTGAAATCTATTTGGGTGGCCCAGGAGTTTTGGTTTAATACGAAATTTATCTTTCCTGTTCATCCAGGTCCATGTGACCTTGTCAACGGTTGGATGTCAAATAAACATTAAGGTGGCCCCACGTGGGACCCACCAATGATGTATGTGTTCATTCACATCGTCCAGAGCGGACGGTGGAACCCACTGTGATTTCACACCACCGCCCAATGGTGTGGATGGTGGGACCCCCCCAATGATGCATGCGTTGCATCCAAGCCATCCAACCATTTGGAAAGCTGATTTTATGGCATAAGTTTTAAAATAAAAATAAAAAAATAAAAAAATGAGTCAGATCCAATATCAAGTGGACCACTATTATTTGGAGTACGGTCCAGTTGATCTTTTGATATGATATGATATATATATACATATGGATGTACTTGTGGTCGTCCGTTGAGGCCCATTCGATATATACATGAGGCCCATGTGATTAGGCCCATTTTGATGTATTCTAACGCCCATGGGTTATGGCCTATTGCAATGTACATAAGGCCCATTGGTGTGGCCCATTGATATGGCCCACTTAATGAATATAAGGCCCATGTGTTATGGCCCATTTGATGTATTTAAGGCCCAATGGGATGTGCCTAAGGTCCATTGCAATGTGTGATTCCACCAGGGTTTATGTAATGGTATTTATGGCGGGTCGTGCCTTGGGAACAATGATGGTTTGACGTCTATATTGTAAGAATAATGTTGGCTAAATGTCCGCATTATAACTCTCCCTAGGGCCCATTAATAGGCCCATACTTGTTGATAGTTCATCACTTTGTAACATGCTTAGTATATCTCCATGATTCATGCACATACGCATCATATGTATGCTTGATATGAGGAATGTTTGATCATAGCATAAGCCGTTGGGTTGAGACATTTACGGGACTCCTTATGAGACGGAGTGCCCCACATGATCGCGTAGTACGTGCAGGATTGTTGCATGACTGACGGTATGACTCATGCATTTCACATTGTGTGTCGTGATTACTGCACGCCCTAGCGACATCAGGGTCGTGACCTCCACAGGCACATCGTGGATGGTTGTATCGGATACCAAAAATATTGGTTCTAGTATTGTTGGCACTTAGGATGTCCTTGGGTGAATATCCCAAAACTTTTTTGGTACCAGGGGATGCTCCAACGTCTAGACCGAGTGGATACACGAGGGCTCGAGTGCTAAATATCAGTGGGTCGTGTCTCCCACTGTGTCGTGGTCAGTTGGAAGGGGGTGTGGCCTTATCCGCCCGAGCAAGGGGCCTATAGGCTAGGCTGAGTTTGACCAGCTCGCAAATGAGTTCGCTATCGACGAGCCGGGTAGGTATTGGCAGACTACTAGTCAAGCGGATAGTGTGGTCTCTTCCACTTACTTGGCTGTGCAGCTAGGGAGGAGGCAGTCAGTACAAAGTGTATTAGACTCCGGTGATATTAAGAGAGGAACTGTACTGATATGTGTACTTAATGAGTACTGCCATGCTTACTTTGCATTTCACATATGACATTTGGCTACATAGGCATCGCATCACATGGTCTTGGTATGGTCGATAGTATTCATGCCTTGCATCATATAGCTTTGATACAGCTGATAGCATTCATGGACTTACCACATATTTTTGCATTACTCTAATATTGTACACTTGGCGCTTGCCTTACGCACACACTTACACCACCCTCTAAGCTTTTGTAAGCTTATGCACGACTGTTGTGTGCAGGTGGCATTGGACCTCAGCAGCGCTGAGGCAGGAGTGCGCGTCGACTTATTTTGGAGTTTTTGATCACCCTATATTTCCTTTTCCGTTTTGTACTTAAATTTTTTTATATAGTGGATATGTGGTGACGTTGTTTTGTGACTTTGTTATGCTTGTGGTTATGCTCCATTACAAAAAAAAAATTACACTAAAAATCCTCCATGTAGGATCCTAGGATCGGAATCTGGCATGTGAGTGCTGGGATCCGAAAATGGGTCACTATAGAGACTGTCGATGCCGGATTCGGTGATTAGGAATTTTATGAGCCCGTTTTTCGAGTTTGGGGCATGACAGAAGTTGGTATCAAAGCATAACTTAGGAATACCTGAGGATCACATCACATATCTACTATGAATAGGTTTCGAGTCCGATTAGCTAGTAATTTTCCGACATAGACCTTTAACATTTATGCCTTCATGAATTCTCATGGCTAATATGCCATTGTTCCTTCCTGTAGGACGTGATGCCTAGAAGAGCGACCAGAGCGAATCCCGCTCCACCACCTGTGACTCTCGCTCTACCACCTATAACTCTGACTCCACCACCAGATATTCCTGCTTTCTAGCCTGAGAATGCTACTCCTTTACCTGAGACCGGTGCGGATCTGATCGTACCTGTGAGTGCCGCCCAACTGCTACAGATGCTACAGGCGATGATCGCTATTCTTCAGGGGCAGAGCAGGCGTCCCACTGTTACGCCAGTCGAGGCCGAGAAGGAGCGTACGAGTGCCCTTCTCAAGGACTTTTGACAATACGATCCCTCGTGTTTCCGGGGTGAGCCAGACCCTACTGTAGCAGAGATATGGTGCTCCGAAGTGGAGAAGATATTTGATACTATGAGATGCATAACCCAGCAGCGACTCCCATTAGCTGTATTTTTTCTCCACGGTGAGGTTCAGCATTGGTGAGCATCTGTCGCCCGA